>OW052094.1:0-10000000 GCA_932526535.1 Caradrina clavipalpis | reverse complement strand
GAGGAGTTCACTCATGCGCTTCAGAGTAATGCGAGTATAGTACATCGACATTATGCGGATATTCTGAAACAAAAAGTACACATTATTTTTTAAGTTTAATAAATTATGCTCGCACTGCCTCATTAGCCTAGTGGTCCTAAGCGCAACTGCTACGCTGGAGGTCCTAGGTTCGATTCCCAGGCCGAGCAAAAAGTGTTATTGGGTTTTTCTATGAAATTCTCAGTAGCTCGGAGTTAGGATTTGTGCCCGGTTATTGTCAATAGGAATTGTCTCATATTAAATGGGACCTAAACATACCGGCGAACTGTGGGTGTACATTAGTACACCTATGCCTAACCCTTCGAGGAATACAGGCGTGATGGTATGTTATATTAAAGACCCCATAACATTTTCAAGTGTAGATGAATGTTTTATCTATGACGTCATGATAGCTCGACTGAAGACATAATGCACTTACATGTTCAACAACCCTGTTCTTAAGGTCATTCCAACGCTCCTGGCCTTTCTCGTCAGATGAGTCGAAGTAGGGCGTACCTCGGAGCATCTTCTCATAAGTGGTGCACAGAGTGTTCCATCTGATGATCTCTGGGTTGATGAACAGGCCTAGCAACTGTCTGAACATAAAAATAAAATATTTTGCGTAAATAAATCAATTATTTTCATATTTACAGAGAAAACCAAAAATAAGTATTTTGTTATGAGTGCTGTTAACGAACATTAAGGAATACATGATAATTTATTCTTGTTATGTCTGTCTCATACGAAATGTACGCCCCATTTTTTATTTAATTTTGTAGATGTGTCATCATTAAATAAACTTCCCCCGCCCTGGGCGAGACGGGAGGGAGTGTCAGACATTTACTGACTAAAACCCATCTATGTTCCTTCATGTGCCCTTTGCGGTCCGGGGGCGCGGTATCTCTTTGGAACAACCCGCAGCAAATGTCCACCCCCGGATGTTGAGTTTGGGCTCATTTATATCTAACTGTATCTATATCTCGGTCGATATATGCATACGGAAATTCCCCGCACGCGGCCTAACAACCAATGAAATTCATCAGGGTGTAAAAACAGAAATCTCCCGAATCCACATAGCTCTATCGACTAATGAAAACGATTACAGCATGTGTTCTATAGCATGCGTGAACAGAAATCTCCCGCACCCCGAATGCGAACTCTAACCATCACCCCGTTTTACGGCAAATATGTCTCAATTTCTTTATACCTAATAAGAAAAATAAAATAGTAAAAATCGAATTACTTGTAATCAGGCAGCTTGTCCAGATCCTTATCCTCATTGACCCTGTGTGTCAGGTCGGCCTGTTCATTGTCATATGGAGCCAGGATCAAGAACACCACGCTGCCAACTAGGGAGTCAGAGCCAGCGGACTGGCCAAGCGCCCGGAAATGACGACATACTGACAGGTACTGGCCGTTGTGTTGGTCAACAGCAATCATCAGCCGGTAGAATTTCTCTTTTAATACCTGTAGTCAGTGAATATAAACTAATGGAGATAAACGATTGAAAAAAGAACTTGCTTTTGAAGAATTAACAGGCCTAAAGTCAAATGAATCAAGAAAAAAGCAATAATTAATAAAATTATATCATACTAATTGCCAAAACTGAATATCATCCAATAATAACAGTTAAATGTACATGCCAAACTTATGCTTAGAATAGATAAAAAATAATTCAGTAATTTAGTTTTCATCCAAAATTTTTACACTATGATGAAATTATTTTATATGGGATGGTTAGTTATTACAGAACTAAATTAACCTGCAAGTTGTATTCAGAAATAATGAAATAACAATTTATTATTTCAAGAAATAACAACAGTATTTACTGATCATTTTTATAAAAAAATTATTAATGCTTCTGCTCATAATGTGTTTTCTATGTACTAACCAGGGTATCTTCCTCTTCAAAGAATTTAGTATTGATCTTCTTAGAAATAATTTGTGTGCGAATGTAATCCTTGATATTCAGGCATAGTCTCATCTGCTCCAGAATCAGTTCAACTTTCTCCCGTTTATCCATTGAACCGTACGTCTCAACTTGCAGCTCCTGAATGATTTTAGCCGCTTCAGTTGCATTGCCTTCTTCTTCCCTAATCTTTGCCAGTATATGTGTAAGCCTAGCTCGTTCCACTTCAACGTAAATTTTACCCTCTGTAATTGATCTTAATGTTTCAATTAGTTTTATTTTTGTTTCTTTATCTGGTGTCTTGTCTACGTAAGTGCAACATTCTTGTACCATCTTCACTACGGCTTGTTTGAGTTGGGACCTAAAGAAAGCGATAGAAATTAGATTCATAGAAAACTAGTATTAAAGATTACATTATTACAACACTGCTCAAGTACAGTAACCTGCCCGGGCAACATTGAATCTTTTACTCGAACTGTAAGGTGTCACTGTGGCCCTTAGGTGCTGGATCTTTTTAATCACTTCATTATAAACATTATTTTAGAGCACAAGATTTAAAGCCCAAACTTGTATGTCAAATTTTTTGCTGAGTCAGACCCATGCTTCTATAATAAGAACTTTTGATGACCTTTACACATACTTCAGAAAACATTATGACTGACTCAGATTCTTTAGCTGACAAAAAATTGCAACAATTTAATTTTACAAGTTATTTATACACTAGCTACTGCCCGTGTCTTCGTACTCGTCAAAGTTAATATATTATCCCACGAGAACCATACATTATTCTTGGATAAAAAGTATCCTATATGTTATTCCACACTACAATCAATCTCAGTGCCATCCAGATCCGTTCAACCGTTTAAGAGAGAAGTAGAGACAAACATACACACTCCCAAACTTTTGCCTTTATAATATTATAGTCATGTACCATATTTAATATTTACCTTCTTTTAGACAGAAGAACTATTTGATCATTGAGTGCAGACCAGTTTTTCGCTTCATAGCATATCTGCACAATAGCTACTAAGATCCTTGCAGTGGAAGCCATATCAGCACCCTGTAACATGAAAGAACTGTGTTTTAAACACATGATAATGTATATTTAATTACCTCATCACCCGCACCAATGCATCGGCAGGCACAGCATGGGACACCCACCCACAAGGTGGACAGACAACCTGATATAAACCACAGGAAGGCACTGAATGTAGGTATGGAGGAGGCCTACGTCCAGCAGTGGCCATCCTGGTGATATTATGATGATGATGATGATATTAAATGTATATTTGGCAAATAGGGAACTAGCAACTTAACACACAAAGCTAATAGTAGACATATTCTTACAGTTCTGGTTTGTTTTTCTAAAGCCAAAAGTTGGTCAATGGCTTCTTGAACTTTGCCTTTGGCCGCCATCGACTTCCACATTGGTATTTTTTCATCACAGGTCGCACTGTAATCAACCTGAAAAAGAAATATACATTATTTTAATGATACTCAATTAATTAGTATGTAAATATGCATTACATCAACACACCTGCTTACTTCAGTAAGTTTATATATAATTTTATAGCAATATAAAACTGTTAGATTGTTTGTTTGCTGGATTGCTAGGGAATGTCTCATACAACACATCAGCAAAAAATTTGAATGGCTAGTTGAGTACCCCAAATATTAACCCTTTGATAGTTTCCTCAAAAAGCTCGAGCCATCTCGCTGTAGTAGAATATGTTACTGAAGTAGTACCCTATGAATATGTACTTACTTCCATTTTAACAATTTTGCCGCTGGCATCAAGACTTGTGATATCCCCGTTCGTCGACATTTTTACCAAACTGAAACAGATAAAATGATCTTTAACTGCAAAGTCTAACTTAGCTGGAATATAGTAAAGACGATCAAATTATTAGTTAATTACTTTAATAATTCGGGCTAGAAAGTAACAGTGTTTCGAGTAAACAATGAAAAGCTTTCGAATTCCAACCAAAATGCACGGTAATGCAAACTCACGATAATGATGACAGGAAGGAATTGACAGGATGACACTAAAATGAATGAACATTGAATGAATTATTGAACAAATGAATGAATTTTAAGAAATGACAATGACTTGTTGACTTGAAAGCTTATGGATCTCTATTTTTATTTCTTTAGTCTATGGCATGAAACCTGGTCTTTTTATCGTATTGTAGCTTTGGTGGGTTATGGCGGGACTACAATTATAGCATAAGGTAGTTAATGCTAAACGAACATAATAATTGTAATCATTAAAATCATCGACAACAACAACTACACTATAACACACTCTTACTGAACACCTTCCTGTTAATTTTTAAATCTTTGCTTTATAAAACCAAATATTTAATTCTATTAATGTTTCCGAGTTTTTTTTTTTGTTTTCCACTACCATAAATTATGTAAAAATAAAATTTTAACCAGTATCGGAATCTCGCCAGGATTCCATGAAACAGGCTCGACCTAGTGTGGAGTTCACAAGCAAATATTTTTTCTTAAAGAATACTTTTCTTTCTTGTAGGTGGGCTTACAGACATATTATTATTAACTCACATACACTAACTTCACTAACAGACAGACCCGGATGCTTTTTTTTTTTTTTTTTATAGACGGGAAATCATCAAATAACTTCCCCCGCCCTGGGCGGGGCGGGAGGGAGTGTCAGACTTTTACTGACTAAAACCCGTCTATGTTCCTTCATGTGCCCTTTGCGTTCCGGGGGCGCGGTATCTCTTTCGAACAACCCGCAGCCCCGGCAGGCATCGGCCCTCAGTGGCCCCATCCAATTTGCTGACATCTCTTTGAGGCGCGCGTGGAACACGGACGCGCCGTCGACACGGTCTGTCGCTAGTGAACGTACGGACGGTGAGCTACCCATTGCTCACCGTCCACAGACCCGCGTCTACGGTGGCCGGGAGTAGGGTTGCCATCCGTCCGGATAAAGCCGGACATGTTATGCTTTTTGACCTCTTGTCCGGCCATATTTGACTGCGTCCGGCCCGTCCGGCTTTTGTTAGGCTTTTTAAACTATCGATTAATTCTTTTCTACAAGAAAAACAAGAGGATCCTCGCTTTAAGCGACTGTTGTGTCGCTGAGTAACATATTTATTTATTTATTTATTTATTTATTTAAACTTTATGCACAAAACAAGTACAAAGGCGGACTTAATGCCTTAGGCATATGTATTGATAGTCAGACATACTCGCTATGTGCGAGTATGATTTTTCAAAACCGCGGCATGATGCAACTGTCGAGAGAGTATTCTCATTAATTGGCCAGCAATGGACAAAACAAAGGAATAGGTTATGTCCAAAAACCATCGCCAAAATTTTGAACGACGAATTTAATGTGAGACATGTAACTTGTAAACAATGTTATGCGAACAATTATTAAAGAAACAGATCTCGTAAACCGTGTTTTTTCAAAACAAAAGTATATTAAAAATCCCTTTTTCCGGCTTTGGAATTCAAAAGTCCGGCTTTGGAATTCAAAAGTCCGGCTTTTTTAACGAGTAAGTCCGGCTTTTTGATTTTTAGAGATGGCAACCCTAGCCGGGAGTCGTCTCGTGGCTCCCGACGCCCGGATCGTCTACCGCGGCGGCAGACCCGGATGCTGGAACGAACTATCTATAGGTCATAATATATATCATTGAGGTCATACAAATTTTTGTTTCATGCGGAAATCTAACCCGCAAGACGCAGAGCAGCAGCCAACCATGTCAACCGTATTAAAATTTGGTTTTCTTTTGCAACAATGAATATATTTCTGTTTCTATCAATATAACTCTCCAAGTTAGACAATGTACCTGTATCTGTCTTTTTTTTTTTTTTTTTTTTAAAAGAGATACCGCGCCCCCGGAACGCAAAGGGCACATGAAGGAACATAGACGGGTTTTAGTCAGTAAAAGTCTGAGACTCCCTCCCAAAAAAAAAAAAAAGTGTCTTTTTAATAAAAATATGACGATTGTGGCCACATCATAATAATTATCGATTGAGATGATTGTATCATATTTTTTTCTGTAGCATCAATTTCTGTTTAACTTTATTAACTCTTACTGATATCCCAAATTGCAAAAAGACGTAGTAAATGTTGAATTTCTCGGAACTTGTCTTAGGGACCGAAAATATGTGTCATAACTATTGCCGCTTGTCATATCATATAGATACTCAAAAGGTTGCTTCGCGTAGTGCAAAATCTACAGTTCAAACCATCAGAGACCACGTACAACATCAATCCGTACCTAATAATGACTCAACCAGGCAGTGACATTTTACAGTGCTACTTTTTAGGCACGTGGCCAAAATCGGAACTAATTACAATGTATTTATGAGAAAGAATTACAAGATGGCGCAATCCATGCTATAAAAATTGTTCCAATGTACAGATACCAGCACATCAAGCTACTAGAATCTGTCAAATTTTTTAATACATTTTCAACTTTATCACTGTAGCATATGGTTCAAAGTTGATTGCGAAAATTTGACAGTTTCGGGTAGCTTGATGTGCTGGCGTCTGTACATTAATTTGTCTGAGCTACTTACAAGAAAACGAAATAAAAAGAAAAGCAGGCGACGGGCGCCTGCTTTTCAAAGTGAAAAGCAGGCGACGGGCAGATTCTTGTCACAAACAGCTCATCAAAAATAGTATTGAAAAAAAAAAAACGTTTTTTTTAAAGTTATATATTTTAGGAAATGGTACAGGTACAGTTTAACTACGATTTTCGCACTGGAATAGGAGTGGGGCATTAAATAAAAACCATTTTTCTTATAAATAATCGTATTTATTTTAACAGCTAAGAAGTCTTTGGTATCGAAAAAGTGTTCACCTACTTTATGATTCGGTATAAATTTTGATTTTATATTATACTTGTAATGCTTAACTTCTACAGATATTTAAATATACTTCTACAGAATAAATACACCTCATACACCATATAACCTCGTATAACTATAAATACAATTTTGATCTTCCGTGAAGTGCTAATTCTAAAATCAGCACTTTCAAGAGAAGCAGAAATGGGCCAAGATGTGAGCCCTGCAGCGGCTCAGGTGTGGATATCAAAATCAGAATAATAAAAATCATTTCTTTGTACTGAATCCGAGGATTGATTTTAGGACCTCGGTTCACTGATGAAGTAAAAATAATCATTACAGCATTCTTGAATAAATTGTAACCCAACCCAACCCTCAAAGTGTAGATATACGCAAAAAGGATCCAACTCTCAAAGTGACACTTTGAGAGTTGGATCCTTTTTGCGTATCTACACTTTCATCCAACTCTCAAAGTGTCACTTTGAGAACTGGATCCTTTTTGCGTATCTACACTTTGAGGGTTGGATCCTTTTTGCGTAACTACGTCCAATTAATGTACCCAGTTATTTTAGCAGAGTTTCATTTTATGCCACCAAAGGGTGACTTCATAATTTTTAGGGTTACATTTAACACTTACTAGTTTCTCCTTATCTAGTTGGCAGTCAATTTCGATTCAGTACAGAACATGGTTAAGAGTTTGGCGCCAACCTGATTTATTGATTTATTTTTACAGAATAAAGACAGATAAAGAGAGTTCTACATACATCATAAAATAGGCAGATGTACCATTTTTTATGTTGAAAGAGGTATTAACCCTGCATTTTTTTAAATGCATTTATACTACTGATATACAATATTTCGTATGTACAAAAGGCTCAAAAAACATTATTATTTTCGCACTGTGCGTATTCATTACGCCAAATGTCTCAGTTTCGGTAATGCAACATGATAAAGCCAAAAGGCGGTCGATGGATGAGCTCCCAACTTTCTATTGCTCGCTTTTACTATTTTTTTAATATTCGAGTTGCTGGTCTTATTAACCGACTTTAAGAAAAGAAGGCTCTATCGATCGACCATGCGGGTACAACACAGAGACTCTTTTACATGTGTAAATGTGTGTTCGCAATTTTCCCACAAACTAATTTCAGTTAGGTGTTGATACCTATTCACTTTCAGACAATGGATAATCTATATCTAATTCGGTTTCGCTCTCTTCTGAAGATTCGTTAGCTTCCGCGCTTAATTGCTCTGTTAAAGCATCAATAGCTGCATCATGGCCAATGAATTTCTTTTCTTCTTTTATTGCTATGTCACAAAAATTCTTCCATTGCTGTACAGTTATTGAATTAACTTTTTCTTTGGCCAATTTCTGTATGTTTTTTACTTGAATTATATCGCTTCTCTTTCCCATAACCCGTTTTACTATAGGCCAAACTTTCTTGATTGGGTTCAGCTCCGGGTGATACGGTGGTGTACGAAGAATGTAGTGGTTGTTATTTCGAAGTATATTATCTATTTTATATTCTTTAAACCTTTCTTTATGTTGCACTATTAACTGATAAAGCTGTGGCTTAAGCATAGACGATGAGTGTACAATGTCACGGTAATCGAGCCAATCAAGCATTTCTTGTTTACGAGCATTAGGCCCAGGGGCAGGGTTTTGTAGTATATTTTGATAGAACATATTATCAATCACCACAACGCTGTTTGGTTTTAAATTGGGTATTAATTGATCATTTATCCATTTTATATACTTTTCTTCGTTCATATAATGAGTACTTTCATCTTTATTTTCTTTACACTGAAACATATAAAGTGCATTTGGGATGTAACCATCCATACCACCAGCATGAACAATTACTAATCCAGGTCCCTTGGGAGTGCCTTTCGGTGTGGTTGATGTGTCTATAAATGTTTCACCAGTATAGACGATGGGGCGGCCTTGTGCTCGATATTCGACAATTTTGTTAAGAAAATTTATTCTACGAAACCGTATCTCATTTTTCTCCACAAGTATTCCGGAACGACCTTCTAACATTTTCCAATGAAAGCCCATCAACGACACTTCATGGCGTAGTGACGTTAGCGAACCAGCATATTTTATTTTATCCTGCATTGTTTCATGTATAGTTTTCATAGAAGGAAATGCTTTATCTTCGTTATAATACTCATAATAATAATCAATTATGGATTCTCGGATAACAGCTCTATCCAAATCGTTAAGGGTGGTACTTTTAGTCTTTTTCGTTCTTGATGCAGAAGTAAAATGTTCTCCTTCCTTCATACGGCTACCTTCTAACATAACTCTTTTCACACGAGACCACGGAATTCCCGTCGAAAAAGCCACTAATTTGCTTGATGAAGTCTCATAGACACTCGACATATCTTTTTCTTTAAGATCTCTAAAATATGCGTATAAACTATACAAAATCTCTTTCGACTGCCTATCTAGTGGTCTTCGTAGCTTTCGTTTTACCTTTTCCTTTGTATCCATGTAATTTATAGGAACTTTTTGGCTGACATTAGCTGCTTCATGTATACTTGGATTATTTTCTTCTGCCTTTATTTTGGTCAACAACTGTATAAGCTTTTCCGTTTCTGCTTTTAGGTAAGCTTTACCTTCAGTTATAAAACTTAATGTTTCAATTAGTTTAATTTGTGTTGTTGAATCTGGCATTTTATCTACACAATTTAGACATTCTTGAACCATTTTCAATATGGCTTGTTTGGGTTGTGACCTAAAAACATGATAAACATAAATGCACTTAATATTTCATAGTAAAACTTGCCTCTATCAATATTAATCTACCCACCCAAAAATAATAAAAAAGCTGAACAGTACTATTGCACTCTACTCATAATGATTGATGTATTTGGTGTTAGTGTACTTTATTGAATAAATAAATAAATGCGAATGCGTGAAACGATTCAACTATTTCCATTCAAGTTAGGTGTAATTTTATTTTATTTTTAAATAATGCAATAAGTACATAAACGTTTTGTAGACATTTATGTTGTATATATTTTTATAATAAACTTACTTTTTTTTGGCCAGAAGAAGAACTTGTTCATTAAGAGCTGACCAATTTTTCGCCTCAAAATATACTTGAACAATAGCCACCAATATTCTTGCTGAGGTATCTCCATCAGAACCCTGCAACATATTAGAAATTACTTCCTTTTTTTTATTTTTTATTATCTAACTAATACGACACTGAAATTATTGAACTTCATTAAAAAAAAGACATATAGGATAATGTTTTTATTTCTGGAATAAACTATAAAATGTTTCACGTTAAGAAGGGACACATTTCAACTCTTTTCTCTATTGATTATACTCGTAGTTATGATATTCCAATTCAAACTAAACTTTATTTTCGGTGCTACCAGGCCATGGGTTCTTACGACTTTTGTAATTAGGAGGGCATATATCAAATGTCATTTCATAGATAAACATATTTGAATATTTAGGGGTAGGTAAAAGAGTTAAAGAGTTAAAATGCTCAATGTTGCATATATGCAGATCAGGGTTCACCAATATACATTATCAGCGGATATATATCACAATATACATCAATTGATTTTTATCTTGATATATATCAATGATTTTTTCCTGTCTTCTGAACTAAACATTTTGGAAATTAATGTTTACCCTGGCAACACTTAGCGAAAAACTACAATTCAGAATAGTTTAGATTGTTTCCCAAAATGGCAACCTCATTTAAAGTTTGGGAAATCCCCTTCAACCAGTATGGCCAGGTTTTTATTGAAATTCAAACCTTAACCCTGAATGATTATATTTTTATTATTACAAATTATTATTAAAATTAGTTGATTTATCTCACAAATAAATAAAATTATTATAATAATAGGAACTTGTTTGTTTAAGAATCAAAAAAATCTCATTAAAAAAAAAACTCCAATAATAATTAATTCTTTTGTTACTAATTTTTTGTTAATAAAAAATATGGTAATTTGACAATTATATTATTTTACTAATTCCTTTCACGTTTTCAAGTGTTTAATCTCCTTACAGAATGAAATGAAATTCGCTTCTTTTTCTTAATCTGGATATGTATCCAATATATGTATATTGAATTTATATAAAAATAAGTATGGGACTTTTGAAATTTATTTTAAAAATCATAATTTTTCGAACCCTGATGCATGTAAATAAAATTAAAAAATCTGGTAATACAGATCTTACAGGTCTAGTTTGCTTTTCTAAGAACAACAGCTGGTCAATGGCTTCTTGAACTTTGCCTTGTGTGGCCCAAGACTTCCACAGCGGTATCTTTTCATAACAGGTACTTCTGAAGTCAATCTGAAAAATTAACATGTTCATTAGAGAATTAAGCATTTTAATAAAACAGGTATTTTAAAAAGACACCACACAAACAAAAAATTTTACTTTTTTATATTTTTATTTGTTGAAGATTATTACTATATTTAAATGCCTTGTTAGCCTTGTGGTCCTAGGCGCAACTGCTATGCTAGAGGTCTTGGGTTTGATTCCCAGGTCGAGCAGTGTTTTTGAATTTTACTATAAATTTCTAGTAGCAGCTCGAAGATAGGATTCGTGCCCAGTTAATGGCAATAAATCCCCCCTCCCCCCCCCCCCCTATTTCTTGGGCCTTAAAAACATACCAGCAAACTGAAGGTGCACATTGGTAAAACTCTGCCTTACCCTTTGGGGACTGCGGGTTGTTCGAAAGAGATACCACGCCCCCGGAACGCAAAGGGCTCACGAAGGAACATAGATGGTTTTTAGTCAGTAAAAGTCTGACACTCCCTCCCGCCCCGCCCAGGACGGGGGGGGGTCATTTGATGATTTTACCACCTTTAAAAAAAAAAAAAAAACCCTTTGGGGAAGACAGGCGTGTTGGTATGTTTTTATTACCATAAATAAATTAAAGTTTTGATTTGTTAAACAGGAAGTGCCTTTCTTGACCATAGTACTAAGTTAACGGTCAGTGGGTCGTCTTAGGGAACTTACATCAATTCTATTTGGTGGCCTCTCGCTATCTATAGTGTCCGTATCAGTATCAACGTACATATCCATTGCTGATCTGAAACAATTTTAACTAATTATAACTTCGGAGTTAGCAATCTGCAAGGAAACATAAGTAAGATTTCCTAAGATTTCTCCGTGTAGATCCCACAGTATCTACACGGTCAATTTCATTTTTCAGGATATAAGCAATCGGCTTACCGAAACGCCGCGCCGGCTAGTTAGACATAAACTCTTCTAAAATGTACCTAGACTTCAAAGTACCTAAAAACATACAATATTTCACGGTTTTGTGCTTAAATTAAATGCATCAATCACCATTTAACGAAATTCAGATTCATTTTATTGATTTTTAATTACGTTCCTGACGTTGTTCATGTTGATGCATAGTGTTGTTGATGTTTTTTTATTGTTGTTGTCGAATGAAAGTCGTAAATCATTGATCGTTGACACTGACATAATAACATCGATTTGGGCATTTGCGGTACCCCATAAAGTTCATTCATTAGACTTTGGCAAAAAAGAGTAGAAACAAATAGAGTCGCCACTTGCGTAGTCTAATCGGGTCTGTCGGTTTGTTTGTTTGTTTGTTTGTTTGGTTTGGTTTGTATACGTGTATTTCTCATTATGTTTGTTAACACATCCACGATACAGCAGTATTCCTAATGTAGCAACTTTATTTAAAAAAAGAGAATTCTGATCGACCTGTTTTATCAGAGTTTTACAATCCTGGATAGAAAAACTTTACCATTGAGTGGGCAGGGGGGTCAATTTACAATTAATCGCATCAAAGAAAGTGGTTGTTAATTTGTGTCAACCTGTACCTATGTGGATTTTCTATACTTACGATAAAAAAAAGGTGTCGAGTTTGAACGCTAAGCACATAATATAATTGAAAGTTCGGTTATAAATATTATGTATAATAGAATGTAGATGAATCAACTTGAGTTACTAATTCTAATTGACCCAACACTAGTTAAAATAACTTTCAATAGTTATTTTTTTCTGTTTCATAAGGTCGAATCTATTTCTGCTATTTAGTTCACTTGGCGTGTGTCAGTAAATTTTAATGTTCACGTTACCTTACTAGTACAACTTAGTTAAATAAAATAAAAATATACCTTAATAATACAAAATTACAAATCAATTGTTTTTATGTGCATACAGGTACATACAAGGTACAAATATACTAGTATTTATCACTAATAAAGCAATATAATTGTATTTTCCAAGACGTTATAAACTTTTTGGTATTAAGCTGTAATATTAACCAAGTATATGTGGAGATCTAAAGGAGAGGCCTATGTTCAGCAGTGGACGTCCTATGGCTGAGATGATGATGATGATGATGATGATGATGATGATTAACCAAGAACGGCGAATAGAATAGTTGAATGAATACGTCTAGTGAAGTGTGGTGCCGGCATAACATACTAATTCTGAAAAGCCCTTAGTCCAAGCTAGAAAACTCATTCTTTCTGGTTCGTTTCTGGTTTCAGTTATTTTATTTTTAAGGTTATTTTCATTGCTCATTCATGTTTCATTCGTTCGTTCTATTGATAATGATAAGGTGGTAGCTACTTATGGCGTTGTAGGAGTCGATTGATTTATTTTTACATTTTACATGTAATAATTTTACTTCATGACGCTAATCTCATATGAGATTTCAGCATTTAATTTACTTATATATCTGTAGGAAACGTGTAATGCTTGTTGTGACGCTTGAAGATAGGGAATAGTTCTTTGTTTTTTTGCCCAACATATGTTGGACTACTTTTGTTCGTTGCAAATTACGCGTAACAAATTTGTGAATACGCGCACAATGATTTCGTCAACAAATTGTGATAACTTTGGTCCAAACCGTTGTAAGGGAACCAGAAGTCATTCAGCTCAAGGTCTCGCGAGTTCCTTGTCCAGTCCAGCTATGAAGATACCGTTACCGCCCCGTCCATGGATCACAGGTAAAATTGTTGTATAATATTACCACGACCTGTTGTATTTTTTTTTTCTTTCTTTTATTCTGTATACATTTGACGATAACATAAGTCTGTTTAAAAAGCTGTATGTATCTATGCGGAAGATGTTTATTGTGTTCAATATGCAAATTCACTAGGATTCAATCTTCATTATTTATGTGAAAGTTAGTCTGCAGCTACGGGGTTGACGGATTAATTTCCGTTTTCAGTCAAGTTGAGTAATTAATAGTTGTTTTGAAGTTTCTCTTGGATAACAATCAGATGCTTATGCATAACTAGATAAAGTAGCCCCTGTGTTTATCGTACTATAGACCTAACTATGTATCTTTATTTGATACGTTTACTGCGCGCGTATGCATAATTTATATTTTATCATAAACTTATCTAGTTCATTGTAATATTTTAAGTTGTTTGCAGACTTCTGGCCTTGTTCAGAAGGACATTATTTATCTTGTAACCAAAGGTAGGTAAATAATTAATTAGCAGTATCTGTTAATCTTAGTAGATGATGTTATTTATATAGGTCATTGGGAATGAAAATGATATACATATTGCTGTAACTTAAACTGTTATCAACTTTAAATACATAACTTTTAAGTTCATATTTAAATAATGGAAACAATCATACAATTGTTTCCATAGGCATGCTATAGTTCTGTTGAACTTAAGTGATTATTTACAAAATTGTTACTGTAGGAGAAAAAGAACATACAAAAGGTGATTTAATGCCATTATGAAAGAGCTTGTTATTTAGTTATTTATAATTGTTTTATTCATTTATGATTGACACACATTCATTTGTTATATTAGTTTTTATTGTATTTTGTAAATTTATACTTTACAAAATAATGAATAAAGTGTACTTTCATGTTTTTAGTAGGGTAAGTAAAATGTTATTAGAAAAAAAAATCTTACAAGTTAACATAATTTTTAAAGTAATATAAGGAAAACCTGTCTCCTCGAATTTAAATAGCCATGTGTTCACAGCTTAGTGTTCTAATAAAATATTATTAATATAATGAAATGCCTTGTGCAATAATGATTAGTCATCTATAGATTTTATTCTGTTGTAAGTTATAATATTATTGCAATGTTTTGGGGTTTTTCTATTCAGTTCATATTTTCATTATATTAATACCTCTAGGCTCAAAGGTTTTAAAGAAAATTGTTTTATGACCTTTGAGCCCAGAGTCGCAGAGGTATCAAAAATTTAAAACAATTATATCAAATATTGATATTTCTTTTTGTTATTATGCAATTTGAATAATATGTAGGTACAAATAGGTACTTTTAAAATTTCGAAAGGTTACTTACTCCAAGTTACGCTTACAGAAAAAAAAACTTTTTAAATTTTAAAAATGTAAATCCTAGCCTCACTCGTAAAGTTTTTTGCTGACTGGTAATTTGTTTGGTTGTGGCACTATGCAAATAAATAAAATTAAATTGTTTGTTTGTAATTTCAAAATAACAGCTTTACACTAAATGCATATGAAAGTATACAAGTAAAAAAAACAATTTTTATAATAATTGTTTGTGTGTTTGTTCCGGCTAATCTCTGAAACGGCGGGACTGATTTTGACATTACTGGCAGATAGCTTATGTTATAAGGAGTATCTAAGGCTGCTTTAATATAGAAATTTTATTTATATTAAATTAAAAAAAGAGGCTTACGCAAAAAAAAAACCAATGAAATAGTGAATGTGAATGAAGTTGCGGGCAACAGCTAGTACAATATTTACAGCTTATATAAACAAGAAGAAAATAAATTCTGTAATTCCTAATCACAAAATATTAATTTAAAAAAAATATGTATGCACTTACTTACCTTTAAAATTATCAAACAAGCCCAAGACTTAGTATCAACAATTCTAGTTACTAGGTCACTTAGTTCACAAACTAAAGAGCTAAATAACAATAGTTAAGAATTAATTAGCTAAAGTTGAACTTACAATTAATTAGAATCCTACTTTCACTAAATCAGTTCATTAATTTTTTACTTGTACTAACTATCTTTTGTCTTAATTCAGAAGGGCATTTGTTTTATCTATTCAGTTTGATACAGTAGTTCTGTCACTTGCATCATGCAGTTATCCAATTTAATGCAGTAACCAATCACAAATAGGATGTGCCAATTGTTTTGTTATTGTCTTTGCCATTGCACTACTGTCACCCTACTGGAGCAGCTATAATACAAGCAAGTTCACCATTTGCATTTATTAGAATTCTAAATCTATACTAATACTATAAAGAGGTATGATTTGTTTGTTTGTTTGTAATGAATAGGCTCTGAAAGTACTGGACCGATTTTAACCATTTTTTCACCAATAGATAGCTACATTATTCTTAAGTAACATAGGCTGTATAACATCACGCTACGATACACGGGAGCGGAGCAGTAAACAAAGACATAACGTAAGGCGCGTGAAATAAACCACGCGGACGAAGTCGCGGGGTGTTCACTAGTTTAAAAATAATTGTAAAAAAAACATGTCATTTGTTGATACACAGATGCCGAAGACGATTCATCAGATGACATAGATGGTGTGATACGAGAAGAGGGCATGATTCCCATGGAAAGGACTAGGATGAGGTCGCGGTACCGCCATCACAAACAAAGACAGACAAACATACCAATCGGGATATTTTGGGATATTGAAAATTGCCAGGTAAGTTTTTCTACTTAGAAAACAGAAAAATAAAATTATGTCTATGCATGAACATATTTAGGGCAAATGGCTTAACTAATTAATGGACAGTTAATTAGCTAAGCCATTTGCCCTCATTTAATTTATTTTTTCTCAACTTTATTTATATAAGTACCTATCTTTATAGTTATAAAAAAAAACAAAAAGGTTGAGCAAAAAGTGTTATTGGGTTTTTCTATGAAATTCTCAGTATCAGCTCGGGGTTATTTGTGGCCGGTTGATGGCGATAGGCGCACCCCCAATTACATGGGACCTAAAACATACTAGCCAACTGTAGGTGTAAATTGTTACTCTTCTGCCTAACCCTTCGAGGAGTACAGTCGTGATTGTATGTGTCTTTTTAATTATCATCAGCATCATATCAGCCGCAGGACGTCCACTGCTGGACATGGCCCTCCCTCATAGATTTCCAAAAGGACCAGAAGCATCTTTTTAATAATGACTACAATTCCAGATACCCCGAGGTTGTTCCGCCATAGAACTGGTGGCTGCTATTCGAGCTAAGTTCGTGAGGGATGGAAGAAGGGAAGCAGACTTTGTAGTCGTTTGTGATGTCAGGAAGGAGACAACATCAAGACTTTTAGAACTTAATGATGCTCAAGTAAGTATTCCATAGTTATGATATGCGGCACTCGGGCTTCATACTAAACATGTCGGGCATTAGAATGGGACTGATAAATAAGACACAGACAGAGATGATATGCGAGATCAGTGTTTTTCAATCTTTTTGAAAACGCGACTCCTTTACAGGTTGAAAAATTCTGACGAACTCCTTGGGTCATGGACAGACTAAATGATCATTGATCCCTCACAAGTACATCCTTCTCACTGAAAATTTGTTTTTATTGTAGTGCATGAGACCACCTTCCAGGTGTACCTTCCAGGGTTGTGGAATTTGTTCGAAAGAGTTACCGCGGCCCTGGAACGCGAAAGGGCATTAGAATGAATAAGGATGGGTTTTAGTCAGTAAGAGTCTGACACTCCCTTCCGCTCCACCCAGGGCGGAAGAAATCATTTGATGAATTCCCAACCTTAAAAAAAATAAAGTGTAGAACCTTGCCTTTTTTCGATTGCCGGCGACCCCCGCTAAGAGTCACGCGCCCCCCACAGACTGGAAAGCAGTGCTCTAGATAGTCAATTTTTAAAATAGAAATTGATATACAATGTTAATTGCGAGTTATACTGTGAGTTTCTCTCACATTTTAATATGTTGATTACATAATTGCACTCATCAATCTTGCATTACTCGGAGTGATAATAAAAGTCAATAATTATATTGACATAGGTAAACATTTACATGGTTTATAAATTAGTGCATTTGGACTTTAGCACCTCAATATTGATAGCAGGAAAGAATACATGAAAAATCTATAGCTGTCTTAGAACTTACAATATCTTTAAATATATCATAATAAATGCTCAACAATGTTTTTATACAAATTATATAATGACATTTTGTTGTGATTGCCCTGTTGTTAAGGTACCCACCTCTCATGCATGAGGCTCGGTACCGGGCAAGCACCAATGTGACCTTTTCTATTTATATGTACTTTCTAAATTTATCTTGGACATCACTGACATCAATGAAGGAACATATTACGATGAAACCTGGACTTGTATATAATTGACGTAAGTCTGAAATCGCCAGTCCACCTTGAGCAAGCTTTGTGATCAATGCTCATGCCTTCTTTGTATGAGAAGAGGCATCACCTTTTAGTGGGACATTAATAAGTTTGTATTATTGTTATTTAAATGTTATCTTTATCCAACAGGTGAGCTTAATACATGTGTGTAGAACACAAAAGAACGCGTCGGATGATAAGCTTAGGCAATGTATGAGGAGGTTTGGTGACCTCCACTCATCACCTGCCTCCATACTATTGATCTCAGGAGATATTGACTTTGCTGCTGATTTGACTGACTTCAGATATAGGTATGTACTTGATTTCATCTGTATTTGTATAGAATTAATACCAAAATGGCCTATTCTTTGGCCAAAGAATCAGCATTGCCATACAACGTGGCAATGCTGCCAGCCTTCTGGGCACATGTCCCATTGACAGCGATGCGGATGAGTTTTTTGATGCCCTATGACCTTACTTTTTATATTAACTGTACATACTTAGTTTGTAATTTAATTATTACCTATTTAGTTTTAACTTTGTAGTTGAATTCATTATTATTAATAAACTATACCAAAATAATTGTCCTCATTTCAAGCTCATTTTTTTGATTTAGTAATAAATGATTTGATATTTTGTTTTAACCCATTCAGTGCGGGCAACGCACATGTGCGTCCGAAAAACGCGCATGCGCGTTGCCCGCACTGAATGGATTAACGGCATTCCCATATAAATATTTTACACGCCAATTCCAATATTATTCATCAGGAAAAACATGGAAGTGATATTGGTGCACAAAAAGAACACATCTGCAGCTTTAATTGCCTGTGCATCGGCTCATTATTGCTTTGACGAGATTGCCTCCACTCTACCCAGAAAGGTAAACATAGTACGACGTCATGGCCAATAAACAAAACTTTTTCTAATTGTTAACACATTCTGCAGCGAACGAGCTATGGAGTTGTTATGAACATTTGAAAAGTTACGTGATTCTACAACGTCAATACGTATGATATGGGCATTTAGGGTGAGGCTACACGAACGTAATTTTGTTGAGTTGAGACTTTTTGCGTTTTTTGAGCGTCGTAATTTACTTTCTACTGTAACTGATAACTCATTTTGCGTTGGCGTTTGAACGAAACAGGAGTTTTGTATGAAACTGAATGTAGCAGAAATTACGCGACCGAAATTACGCGAATCACAACTCAAAAAATTACGCTCGTCTGGTTTCACCAGAATCACGTTTTTTTAATCCGACTATGCCAGCAGCAGGAGTCTTATGTTTTTAACCGACTTCAAAAAAAAGGAGGTTATCAATTCAACCCGTATGTATGTAATATTTCCAGAACTGCCCAGTTTTCGTATATTATGTTAGTCTATATCAGCGTCTGAACAAATGTGCTAAATTTCAAAAGTGTATCTATGTATGTATGTATGTATGTTTTTATGTTTGTGTTCGCATATCTCCGTAACTACAAGTCCGATTTAAGATTCTTTTTCGAGTGTGTGTGTATGTATGTATTATTCTTTGGCACGCTCTGGCGACTAAACGGCTTGGTGGATTTTAGTTTGATAGATCTCGTTATTTATTTATTTATTTATTTAATTGATTTCGTATTTCGCGTAACGTGTGTTTTGACATAATAGCCAGGCTAATTTTATTTGTATGTGTGTGTGAGGTTAAGGCCCTCAACATTAGGTTATGAAGAAGTACCTAAAAGAGTAGTGAATAAGTAGGTTTATTTACAACATTTTTCAAATATTGTAAACAATGTTGTATTGTGAAAATGATACTGTCTGATATTCATGATGATAAAGCATAATCAAGTTATAAATAATGTGAATATAAAATTAAATGTAATGCTCTCTAGATATGGTTTAGTTATGAATAATAAATGCTTATCAGTCAATTTAATATAAAATATCTTAGTTGGCAAAGACTGTTTCAATTCACTTGCTATAAAGAAAATGAAATAGCACTGCAAAATGACTGCTAGTTGCTTATTTTGACCTGTTTTTTAGCAAACGAAATGCAATTTAAGTAAACCACAATGGTGGTTTTCAAATTGTATAAATAATCCATAACTCCATACTATACTTTAACTAGTCTCTTACGCTTTCACGACTAAACCACAACAGATTTTAATAAAATTTGGTATGGTGCAAAGAAAAAACATAGGCTACTTTTTAGTCCGCGACTTAGCGTTCGCGATAATTAATATTTACGTGGACGAAGTCGCCGGCTACTAATATTTTATACAAGAAATAGTATCTATTGACTAATTAGTTAATTAGGCACAGAAATGAAATACAAACTTGTAGAAATATCCGTATTGACTCATTAAACATGCACTAACATTTTACTAAACATAAAACCTCTTCCTTTCCAAGTCGGTTAAAAACCATTTAATGAATATGATGCAGGTGTCGAAAAGCGAAGACGACACACCAACATGTGAGGTGGAGGTGTTGAACCTGCCTATACATCAGCCGCCCGAGCTCGTGTCCATTCGGCTCCGCCATCTTGCCAAGAAGAGCGGCGGTCGGGTGATCTCGGTGACCGCTCCTACAGCGGTGCTGAGATTCTCTACGCCGGACCATGCTTCAAGGTAAGGAATACAATATGGGTGATTGTTTATCTTAGTCTATAAGAATTGTTTTTGTAACTGCCTCGTTGGCCTAGTGGTCCTAAGCGCGACTGCTACGCTAGAGGTCTTGGGTTCGATTCCAAGGTCGAGCAAAAAGTGTTATTGGGTTTTTCTATAAAATTCCCAGTAGCAGCTCGGAGTTAGGATCTGTGCCCAGTTAATGACAATAGGCTCGCCCCCTATTACATGGGACTTAAAAACATACCGGCGAATTGTGGGTGTACATTGATACACATCTGCCTAACCCTTCGGGGAATACAGGCGTGAGGGTATATAACGATGCAAAAGTGACCGGTGTGTATGTAAAGACTGCTTCAAAGCATGCATTGCAAAGCCCTCTTTTATAATATAAACAAACGTGGGCGTACTCCGTAATGCTTGATATCCCCTCTTTAAATTATGTCTCAGACTTGGCGAATAAATATGCAATGTAGCAAAACAGAACCATGGCCTATACTTATGCAATTACGCGTCCCCTCTGCACGATGGACAGTAAACAAGGGTCAATGTCTCAGTGGCTATGTACATTGCTACATTTACGTATCAATAATTTTATAATAGCGTATCTATGCAGCAATGTATAGTCAAACAAACTAATTGGTATACAGGCAGTTTACTTGCACTTAGTTACGAATAATGTTGTGAGTGTGCTGAGCAGTCAATTCTTTTACATAACTCTTAAGTATGTCATACATAAGGTAAAAATGTTATTGCGCACACAATAAAAATGAATATTGGCAGTGTAGAAAGATGAATAATTTCGCCTGTTTAACAAATAGTTTGTTTGTCTGTACGTAATGACGTGTGCAATTAAGGGAACAGAGGCGGGCCCTAATAATTAAATAATATGCAGGTTATTTTATGAATCGTGGAAACGACAGCAGGGTATAGCAGCTGTTAGTGCATTCACCGCAACAATTGTCGACATTGATACCATACTCAAATGTGTAATTTTAAACCTTGCTTATTTTGTACATCCATGCAGAAATATTGCATGCACAGTTGGTACCATTGTTTATGTAATTGTAATGCTGGGGACACAACGGAAATACAGCAGAACCACAAAACTCAGTGGCGTTACTTTTTAAGCGTACCGAATTTTTGTTCAACGTAAATTGTTCCTTTTGTCCAAATATATTATGGCAAGGCCAAATACTTTGCCGATACTTTCATTTCACCTTTGTGTTCGAGCCTTTATAATTAGGAGGAAATTGTTATTCTCATACGTTTGCCTGCTGCTCCTACGTCACGTTTTACCTTGTGGTTATAATTTAAGCTCCCAATTATGATTTCTCTGCAATTTAAGTTGCTTTGTGTCATTCAGTTGTTTATGCAGAAATACGAACATGAAATGTTTTTGTGTAGATAACAGTCTCGGATACGGCGGTTTAAATGTTGAATGTGGTTTGCAAAAATAATGTTACAAACAACTGTCGTAGATGAGATTACTTTATTTTGTTCCCGTGTATCATACTTATGTTATAAAACTTGTTTGAATAAGCTAATATCAGGAAGTACGTATCAGAATTTAAAAAAGTATAATACTCTTCTCATTATGTAACCCGTTTATCCAGAAAGTTCATAGGCGAAATACCATCACGTTACGACTTACAGGAGCGGAGCAGTGACCAAAGACAACCAAACGCGTGACACCGCTATTGCTAGTTTTAAATAAGTATCGTACACTGACAAGATTATTAAGTATTGGTTATTTTGTTTCATACAGGAAACAGTCATCTGCCATTACCCACTTGGCCCTCAGGAATTTTTAAACACATTCGTCGCGGTAGTATCGCAGTCTCTGTAAACATAAACTCAATGATAATACGATAGCTATAAACAATGACTACAAGTGTTACAATTTCATACATTGTTCCTGCGTTTGCTTAAATATGTATTTTGTGACAGCGCGCGCATTATTTGACATGAATTTGACATTTTAAGGATGCATTCGAACTTTTTTTTTTTAGTTTACCCGCTTCTTTTGCGCGGTTTTGGAATACCAATCAGTTACAATTTGAATGGGTCATTGCATCGTCAGGCACGAGCCGAAACACAGTGATTTTCAAAACCTCAAAATTTTAAGTGTACTTAACGATTTTTTTTAGTTAATTTATTTAATTTAGCAATCAATGATCGCCTGGCGCGAATAATAGACACACAATGTTATTATCGGGGTAAGATTTATTGTATTTTATTTTTTGTATGTATTTTTCTGTATTTTATAGATATAGAAAAGAAATCATTTTTAAGATGGTTGTTAGCAATTGCTTAAGTGTTTAATAACCGTTATCGCAAATTAACTTAATCCTGTAGTTTAAATTATCAATTATACTGATAATTTTAATGATGAAATTAGGTCAAAGATTTACTTCGTAAGTGGACATTTCTACCATTTTGTTAACCGTTACTAAAAATTTAATTGTAATTAACCTAACTTCTTGCGCTCCTTTTTCTTTTGTTTTGTCTCGATCAGCTGATTCTGGCCGTCACGCGACAGTTTTATTCTATTTTCAAACGTATCCTTCACTTTTATCGCAATTGGTTGATTTCAATGGTAGTTAGTAACGTCACACTCGATTGCCATCTCGACCTCAATGGTGCGGAACGCTGAACAGAATTTAATCGTGTCCATTCCTATAAATATTTGCTTTATTACGTACGTATCATCGACTTGGCAAATATTTTCACGTACTGTGTGTATTTTACATCCAAGCTGTGAAATGAAATATTCCATTTATTTTGCAACCTGTAATTCGTTAATTATGTCTATTGATGAATCATGTAGTCTGCCGTTAAAATATATTAGTCATAAACCGTTTTGGGTTTTATAATATCAATATGAGGGTACATGGACATAGATTTTCTAATGTCGTTTTTGATCAGCTGTTTCATATCTATTTGAATCTAAAACTAAATAGAAGTAAAATAGTGATGTTAGACGAAATGTCCAATTATTATTATTTATAAATGATTTATTCTGCTTGCAGATAAAATAATACAATTATAATAAGTAGGTATGTTTAAATAACTACGCCTCATGAGATACCGTTTGATCGCGATGCGCTCTGATTGAGTTGGCTGAATGTTCATTTGTACAGCTTCAACTACGTACTTTTGTTTTCCAGCATGTAAGAATATCTATACTAATAAAATAAAGTGCGCAGTTCGCTAAAATATCGTTATAATTAAATTTTCTCAGGTGCCATCTGCAATTATGTACTCGTATGTTGTGCAGTATTCATCGATTATATTCAAGTGCTACTGGCATTTTCTCATCTATTTTATAAAGAGGAAATATTTTTCGGTTGTTTGTTTGTAACGAATAGGCTCCGAAACTACTGGACCGATTTAAACCATTTTTTTGTCACCAATAGATAGCTAGATTATTCCTGAGTAGCATAGGCGTAACATCGCGCTACGATACACGGGAGCGGAGCAGTAACCAAACTCGTAATTTAACGCGGGTGAAACGAGCCACGCGGTCAAATTCGCGGGCAGTTCGCTATTTAGGAATAGGTACCTACCGAGTAGATTTTTGTCTTGATATAGATTCGTACCGAAATAATTATTGCCTCTGTTTAGCGTCGAGGAACATACAAGTGTTCAACTAGAATCGCTCTTTTTTATATCAAGCACCGTTGGTGGAACAGTTAGCTTAGTGACTATGCGATTAGCGATTGGCTGCTGCGCTACGTGACCCGGGTTCGATTCCTGAATGGAACAAATAATTATATGGCCTATAAGTAGTTCTTTCGGGTCCGTGTGTGTTAGTCTACACCGTTTTATTAAATAAACTTATGCTCTGGCTGGAGGCCTTAATTGCGAGGCATTCACAGAGTTGACCGGTTAAGCAGTAAACAGCCCTAGGCTGACCTGCGACATGCCAGATAGAAAAAAAAAAAAAAAAAACACCGTTTTAAACGCACTCACGATAAAGGAGAAATTCCTATTGCGGGCTAACGTTTTTTTTTAAATTCATATCTGAATGGCGTTTGACGTGATTGTTTTGTACTTAACGCGTTGGTTATGCGAGATGTAACGTAATACGCAGCTGTATGACTAAGTCGTATACGTAGGTATGTCTCTGTGTAGGTAACTATGCTTGCGCGTCAGATATATACAATCACGGCTGTATTCCCGAAGGGTTAGGCAGAGGTGTATCCAATGTACACCCACAGTTCGCCGGTATATTTAGGTCCCATGTAATAGGGGTCGAGCCTATTGCCATTAACCGGACACAAATCCTAACTCCGAGCTGCTACTGAGAATTTCATAGAAAAACCCAATAACACTTTTTGCTTGACCTGGGAATCGAACCCAAGACTTAGCAGTCGCGCTTAGGACCACTAGGCCAACGAGGCAGTTTCAATGCCACATTCAATGCAAAATATTCAATAACAAACAACTGTTAAATTAAGGAATAGTACGGGTACAAAAATTACGTTTTCACAACCTTTTAAATGTTTTATTGTATATTATTATTATCAGACAAACTGTTAACTAACTGTTATGGAAACGCATGTAATACAGCTTATGCTTATTAAATTATCAGAAGTCAATTGTAACTCTTAAATATATTACTTTTATAACATGCAGCAATTAGTGCATACATACCCACATCTCTTTAAATGTTTGTTGTTTAAGATTATTTTTCGAATTAGGCAAAGTATAGGTAGCGTTTTGTTTGTTGCGTATTTCGCGTAAAGTAATATTAACTGCCCCGTTGGTCTCGTGGTGGCAAGCACGATTGTTGCGTGGTCCTGGGTTCGATTCCCAGGTCGGGCAAAAAGTGTTATTGGGTTTTTCGTTAGGAATTTCTTAGTAACAGCCCGGAGTTTGGAAGTTGGTGGTGTGATATCTCCGTGCCTTGGAAAGCACGTAAAGCTGTTGATCCTGCGCCTGGTCTTCCCGGTTGTGTTTGATTGCGGTCCCATCAGACTATGAGAGCTAGGGAAGACGCAGTACACCTGTGTTTGCGCACACACTTGTGCACTATAATAACCCCTGCGTACTTCGCGCGTATTCTACATTAAGATTTCCCGCCGTGGCCAGAATCGGTCTGGAGAATATTTCTTTTTACATTGTTTAATGTCTTTTTTAGAGCTCTGATGCGTATGGATGGAGAAGACGTGTATGGACGCAAGATCAGCACACGGTATGCCCGCAGTGCGGTGCCTCCGACGTACTCCAGCGATGAAGGGTACAGCACTGCCCCCGCCTCATATCAACAACCCTCATTTGTACCTCCACCGCCTCAGGTTTGTGCAATAACAGGTTCAAAACACACTTAACAAGGCCGTTCATAGCGTATTTTTTTTATACCCGTGAACTTTCTGGTTGAAGGTCAAAGTTTGAACTTTTTGTTACCTACGTTTTTTTAACGAAATCTATTTTTAATCGCTGTATTTAAACTTAAAATATTCCTACGACCCCTGTACTGTTGTATGCATCCGAAAGTACATTGTCAATTGTTTAAATGTTAATTGGTTAAAAAAGTCTTCTTCTTCAAAAGAATTAAAAACAAGTGAATTTCTCAACAAAAGTTAAAAAGTGATCACAAGAGAGTAAAAAAGTTTTCACAACAAAAATCGTTTCCCAGCAATATTTTTTAAATTTACATATTTTAAATGTGCCGTAGGCGTAGTTTACGTCTATGTGATGTGTTTTTTTACACCCTTATAGTTTGGCCCTTAATGATATGTATCTGGGATACACCTCTGCCTAAACCCTGTGCGAAATACAAGCGTGATGTTGTGTTGTCCCCTCAGGTATGTTCATCCCCTCACGAGGTGAGCTCGTTCAACACTCCTTGCATCTCCAAGGAGTGGGCGCTGGCGCTGCAACAGTTGCCGGCACCCACACCGCCGCCCCACGACTTCTGCCCACCGCCCGCGCCTAAACCTAGGAAGATTAGGGGCACGCATGGTGAGTCATGAACGTTATATTTTAACTGTTTTATTTAACTATTATTTTTTATTGCTCTCTAACTTAATTTGTATTCGGAAGTTTTTTTTTTCATGCATACCTTCTGCAACATTTTATACAAATTTACTAAAAAAATCTTATGCTTATATTTCTTTTAATTCTGTACCATAAATGACAATTACCTGCTCCACATTAATTGACAAATAACTTAAAATAAAACATTTTAAAATGATATATAAGATAAACTGTTAAAAGTTTAGTAGGTACTAGCACTTACTAAATAATAAAAAAGTAAATTCTAACTCAAAAAATATTTAAACTAAATTTAAATATTTAAACTTTTATAACATGCAGCAAGTGCTTACATACCCACATTTTTTTAAATGACTGTTGTTAAAGATTTTCGCATTTGGCTAAAGTATTCACATTCAAACAAAATTTCACCAAAATATACCACCTACCTACAATTTCGTATTATTTCCCCAATAGGTTCCGTAAATCTTGATCGGTCAGGCTGTTCGTCAAGCAATAGCGGTGAAGGTCGTCAACGGGAGCACAGCGCCAGTCGCGCCGTGTCTCCGTGGAACTCTTCGGCTAGCTTCAGCGAACATAGCGAGTCTGAGGAGTCTACTGCTGAACTAACCGTGTCTAACTTACCGCTTTATGAAACTTCGGTTCTGCAGGTAAGATTGTGTTTTGTTTGGTTAAGGCCACACACCGGAGACGCTTAGTAGATGTCTAGAATCTAGCGATAGTATCGTTATTTCAAACATTTAATTCAAGTATCAAGACTCGATAGTGTATGTAACAATTTACTTACCTACAAACAAGTTATGTACTGTATATTTCTTTCCGGGGTGGGAAATCATCAAATTACTTCTCTCGCCCTAGAGTCAGACTTTTGCTGAGTAAAACCACCCATGTTCCTTCTCGTGCCCTTTGCTTTCCGGGGGCGCGGTATTTCTTTCGAACAACCTGCAGCCCGGCAAAGTTATGTACACTTACAAAAACAAAAATAAGCAGGTAGTTTGTGATCTACAAATGACTCTCACAATACTACCTAACGTCGCCAATATTCTTACAACTGTCTCCATTCTTGTAGGAGATGCTGGTCCAGCTATTTAACCAGTACGTGCAGACCGTGCGCGTCTCGGTCTGGGCGGCAGGGGAGGGCCCATTAGCAACCGTAGTCCTCCGTTCAGAGTGGGACGCGAGGCTGGCTATCGCTCGCATCCACAAGCGCCGCCTAGACAACCAGTGGACAGGGCGCCGCCTAGAACTGTCTCTAGGCAAACCCTCACCCGCACCGAATCTAGACGTGCTCAGAGCGCGTCTTCGAGCCATCCTGCTAGATCAAAAGAACCACACGCTACCTCTACTAAGACTGAGGGATGCCTACGCAAGCCGCCATTGCTGTGCTCTGACTACATCAGACATAGCAAAGCTCAAGGACACCGTTATTATACACGAGGGCTATGGCAGAATGGTTCAGTTGGTAGACTTGACGCCGGTGTCCAATTCTGAGATGGAGGAAGCACCGTGGAAGTGCCACGTACACGCGTCAATGAACACTGGGCAAGAAGACGGCAGCCGTATCTTGCAACCTGTGTACATGGAGATCTCGACTTTGGCCAAAAATGTACACATTCTGTTGGAGAATCATGGAGGGATTTTGCCGTTGTTAAGGTAAACTTTTTAATAAAAAGCCGTAATTTGTGACGTATTTAATAAGTAAATGGATTTGAAATAGCTTCATGCAAATCAATTGTAGTAGTTTTAGCAACTTTTATCAATAATTTATTATTTGTAACGCATTTGGCAACTGTGACGTTTCAATTAAGATTGGATATCATTTATTTTTCAAACATAAGACTTATTTATGTAATAATAATTAAATTACAAACTACCTATGTACAGTTAAGCAAAAAAAAAAGGAAGCTCATAGGGCATTACATCATCCGCATCGCTGACAATGGGACAAGTGCCCAAAAGGCTGGCAGCATTGATTCTTTGACACGATTGATTTGATTCTTTCATTTGATTTTTTTGTTTGATATTTTTTTTTTTTTTCTTTCTTTTTTCTTTGATTCTTTGTTTCTTTTCTTTTTCTGTTTCTTTGACGGGCCTGTTGGTCTAGTGGTTAGTGGCCCTGACTGCTAAGCCGGAGGTCGTGGGTTCGATTCCCACCCAGGACAAACTTTGTGTGATGAGCATGATTGTTTGTTCTGTGTCTGGGTGTGATTTATCTATAGTATGTATGTATTTATAAATTATATAAGTATGTATATCAGTTGTCTGGTTACCATAACACAAGCTCTGCTTAGCTTGGGATCAGATAGCCGTGTGTGAGTTGTCCCAAGATATTTATATATATTTTTTTTTATTCTTTGGCCCAAGATAATACATTTTTCAACTATCTCGCCCCTTATTACATGGGACCTAAATATACCGGCGAACTGTGGGTGTACATTGGTAAACCTCTGCCTAACCCTTCGGGGTATTCCCCGAAGGCGTATAACAGGCTTGATGGTATATTTTATTTATTTTTATAAATTCTCTATGTTGTTTAGTTTCGTGGAGTGCTACGAGGCTCGCTTTGACGCGCTAGTGAGCGACGTGCGTCACGGCGTGGCACTAGAGCTGCTCCTGCGCAGTGTGGAGGGACTAGAGGTGCGCGACGTGCCCTCGCGCCATCTGGCGTGGAAGAACGCGCCCCTTGCTATCACGCCGCCGCTCGCTCAAACCGCTAACAGTTAGTATACCACAAATATTCGTGCAAAAGTCAAAAAAAGTCACAAGTCAAATCATTTATTTCAATTAGACAATTAAAAGGCACTTTTGAACGTGCTTCTTGTTGTATCCAAATATTACAGTATTTTTCTCAAGAAAGCAACCAGTCTGAAATTCGTGGTCTGATTATAAAAGAGATGGTTAAGGTTTTACGTAGTGTCAAGCAGGAGTCGCCGATGATGTAAGAAAATTACGTACCTAAGAATATAAATTATGGCGTTGCTTATCATTACTTTAGATTTGATTTCCATATGACATTATCCTCTCCCATATTACATTGTGCCCTTCCATATTGTCATATTGTGTGAAGGGGACAATGTCATATGGAAGGGCACAATGTCTTGTGCTCCATATGACATTGTCCCCTTCCATACAACATTGTCCCCTTCCAAATTACGTAGTTCTTATGTAAGTATCGTTCGCAGGCGAGTGTTCTCGTTCGAGTGGTGAACGCGAGCGTCCTCGCACCGCGCCTGCTTTGGAGCCGATGCTGGCTCTGTTCGAGAGAGAACTGATCGATCTGCTGCGTACGGCTCCCAGATGCTCCATACCGTTTAGCAAGTCAGTATTGCCGTAGTTTAATTAAAGAAAAATTTTGCGAGATTTAAACATATACACGATTTCGACAGTGTTCGATATAAATCTTCAAAGTTACTGGTCTTTTGTTGGTTTTGGCTGACTGATATGTATTTGTCAGCCAAAACGACCGACGTAACATTACTTGTTCTATACTACAAGTAATGTTACATTTTGTTATTCTGACGTCAAATGTAACATTACATGTTGTATGTATTTGTTATATGATTTGACGACAGAGTAATTAAAAAGGATAATTTAAATATGCGGTTTTTTAATTAGTGTTTTTCCGGTGATTCAAATGGTAATATGATTACAGACTTATACCCGCCTTCCACCATCACTTCGGAAGACAGTGCCGCGTGGCCGACTATGGCTTTACCAAGCTGCCGGATCTGCTCGCTGCTCTCGGAAATGCGATTGTGGTAAGAAAAATATTCGTTTATTTAAACTAAATGAAAATAATTTACTTACCTCAAATGCTGATGTTATTTGTTTGGAATCGAGAGTAAAATCGATTACAATACATTATAAAATCTATAGCTATTTAAATTATGTTTTTAGCAATTTGTTTTTTAAATTAGCCTTATTGGTTATAACATGTATTGCAAAATGCAATTACAAAAAAATATGTTTTACTTTTAACTTATTTTAACGAAACTTGTTTTAATTAAAACGGTGTAATTTAGTCCTGTAAATTGAAGTAATCGCATCGTCTAAGCCTTGTGATTTACTTTTAAAAAAACCTTGTAGATAGGTACTTCTGTAATAACATCTTGGAAACACGAAAAACTGCGTTTGCCCTTGAAGAGATTACAGAGGATTTTTTAATTGCAGTAGGTATAAAGCATGCAAAGTTGGTGTAATTAGCAGCTCTCTGTCATTTAGAAAATTGCAGCTAACGTTTTGCGATGCTAAGATTGCTTGTAATTAATTACCTTTTGCAAGGCCGCTTAATGTCCGATATTTTCATTTTTTTTTGTTAAGTATATGTTTGTATTGGTATTTTTATTAAAAACATAGATAATTTGTGAAAGGTACATGACAAAAATATACAGATGGTTATGCCTTGCACTTGACGTCGTATAAATACCATTTATGGTTGGGAACATGACAACGATATAGTTGTATGTGATTCATACCAAGGGCTGAATTTGTGTACCGCCTAAAGGTAAAGCTCATGAATTCGACAAAGTTCAATAATTTAACAATCTTTCAATATAAAGCTTTTAAATTATTTCATATTGGTGTATGTATCTGTTACACCTTTCATATGTGTTTATACATAGGGTACTTATACACACGATAGAATAAAACTTTATTTACTCAGAATGTAGCTACTTGTTACAATTAAATACTTATAGGAATCTTTGTACATTCTACCTAACTTTGCAGACAAAAAGATGATATTAATTATTATTGAAAATTATGTTTTCTGTATATAGACCGGCGATAATGATCATGTAAGAGAAAGGACGTTTTTCTAAGTAAACTCTTGAATCCAGGTGCTCGGCTCAGGATCATCACGTATCATAACAATATCCGCGGCAGCTCAAAGCCGACGTTGGACGTCTGATCTCGTGAAGCTGTTGAAAGCTCAGCCCGGGCGTACGGTGCAGTTGCACGAAATCGCGCAACTGTACCAGGTGACGCTAGGCCGGCCGTTTTCGCCCGTCGATTACGGCGTGTGCACGGTTGGCGAGCTCATGCAGCGCGTCAGCCCTCAAGCCGTAACCGTCGCCGCAGATGGAACTATTTCACTGCCACGCCGCACGCCTACCCCAGAAGAAAGGGCCCGTACTCGACAGTTTGCTATGCAGGTAAGAATCGGTCATTCTCCCATTATCATTTTCATATCACTATTTTAATCTGGGTAAAAAAGCTTTGTAAGGGATTGCCAAATACGTCATGGTTAGTGGATTGTTGTTTTAGTTGTCTCTTCAGTCACAGATAGAGCGTGTCATAAGGTATTTAGAATGATTTATTTTTCGTGTTAATATTTACCGTAACAATGGTGTATAAAAAAAAAAACTTGAAGATCTTTGACAAACATTGATGTTGTCGTAATAAGTGTGTCAAAGAAATTCCTCTAAAAGCGTAAAGTTTCTAGAGATGACAACATCTGTCAGTACGGTCCCGGATTGAGCGTAACTTGCTATTAGGCCGTGGAACTGCTCCGGCACACGCCCAACCTCCGCATGGAGTTCGCTCGCTTCGTGCCGGCGTACCACGCGCACTTCGGGCGGCAGCTGCGCGTGGCGCACTACGGCTGCGTGAAGCTGGCCGAGCTGCTCGAGCTGGCGGGCGGCGTGGCGCTGTGCGGCGAGGCGGGCGGCGAGCGCAGCGTGCGCCTGTGCGTGCGTGCGGCGCGGGCGGAGGTCGCGCGGCGACTGCGCGCCCTGCCGCGCGTGCCGCTGCAAGACCTGCCCGCGCACTACGCGCACCACTACGGCGCGCCGCCGCAGGTCTGCCACACATCCACCATAGTCCTTCCGGCCGTCACATACTGACTATTACAATTTTATTTGACCAATAGCATTATGACCTGGGTTTTGATAGATACATCTTAGCTCTGGCATAATTATGTCATATGGTGAGCTGTAGGTATATCCGTTAAGTTAACTATAGTGTAGGCAGGGTAATTAAACTTGTCTTCATACAATACATTAATCGCATTAGGAGTGTTTGGCAAGCTCATAGGTAGCGCATTAATATTGCTTCATATTTGCTTTCACATCTTGCTTCGCGTAGTTCAATCTTCATTATTCTTCATCCATGTGTCTTCATTTTGCATGCACAAAATTTCACATCATCAAAATTTACAGCCTGACATGCTGGACGCGGAAACATTGGAGGGTTTAGTGTACGCTGCGGGCGGCTGCGTGGAGAACGACGTGGTGGTGGCCCCGGGCGGGTCGGCGTCGTGGGCGGCGTCGCTGCTGTGCGCGTGCGCGGTGCTGTGCGGCGACCGCAGCGTGGCGCGCGACTCCACGCTGGAGTACTTCACGGCGGCGTACCGGCGCGTGCGCGGCGCGGAGCCCGAGCTGGCGCGCCTGGCGGCGGCCGGCGTGCTGCTGGGCGGCGTGCTGCTGGGCGGCGCGGCGCGCGTGGCGCTGGCGCCGGCCTGGCGCGCCGTGTGGCGGCTGGCGCAGCTGCTCGCCGACCAAGCCGCGCCCACGCCCCTCCACGACCTCTTCATGGAGTACGCCAGACGATATGAGCCCGTCTTCCCCGGAGTTGATCCTGGTGAGCAGTGTTATTGTCTACTCTTTAAAGGTCACAGCTCACTAAAACAGCACGGCTCTGTCACAGCAAAATTTAAACTTTGATTGATTTGGTAGACCATCAGTAACAACATGTTTGTCCAACAGGTGCAGAAGGGTTGGGCGACTTCCTCCGTCAGTACATGGAGATATTCTCGGAGACTGAGAGCGGTCGCTGGGCGCTGTGCGGCGGCGTGGTGCTGCCGCGCTGTCGCGAGCTCGCCGCCGCGCACGAGGACTACTCCGTGCACGACACGCCACCCGGGCAGAAGGTACAGACTCACTTTTATTTTTTATAAACTTTATTATGTACTTTAGAATTATGCCTCCATCAATATTTTTCACTGTAATTTCTTCCTGAGCAAGAAATTAATTTTGAAAAAAAAATGTGGAACTTTAATTATTTGAAAAGCGTAGCCATTGATCAGAGTGAATATGACGTAAAGGTGAAAATTCTTACGTCGCAGTCAAATGTGAAATGTCAATCAATTCCGAGTGCGTAGTTCGTGTTCCCTTCAGTTTTTTATTTGTCGTCATAAACAATGACGTCACACCAAACGCGCCAAAATGGCGGGCGTTTAAAGTGCTTCTTTTTGTAAATACTTTATTGGTGAACAATATTTTTTTTTTAGAATTATTTAGCAATGCAATCTTTCTAATACAAACATTTTCAAAAAACATTCCCTATTGCAATAGTACGATAAAACTATGCAGAAATACGTTAAAATCAAATGTTTACTTTACCAAATAATTGAAAGCAATATTTTTTCAGGGCTCCCGTGTATTCGATTCGCCAAAGACCAATATATGGTGTTCCCCACCGGCTAGCGCATTGCCGACACCAACGGCTTTGCTCAACCACGAGAACCGACGTAAGAATAATTATTTATTGAATATTTTAAAGATGATGCTGACTTAAGATTGTTGAATGGCATGTAATGTTGTGTAATGTTTGTTTGTCAGGTCGTATCCGCCTGGCGGCTCACTTCGACGGTTCCTAGTCCCACCGCGTCGTTTAAGCAGATGCATTCCTTTATATTTTTGATGTAGGTTAGTATTATCGTGTTCCAAACGCGACACCTGAAACCTTGGAGTGATGTGAATCAGGGTCGCAACGAATTTTAACTACTAGACTTATGTAAGTGTCCAATAAATTGTGATGTCTGTAACAATAATATTTTAGATGTTTATATTTTTATGTGTTTATTTAGTATAAGAAATCTTATGGTGCATTCGTGAAATGTTTAAAGTGCCGATTTAAAACTAATGTCCCACGTGTATGTACAATATAAAGAGTCTTAAGAATCATCTTGACCGAAAACTCCTTTAATTATTTTTCTTTGTGTATGAATATTCTAAGTACTCTAACAATGTTTTATTTTAATTGACCGCTATTTTTTATATGTTTCCAACTGAGTCAGTTTTGTGGTGTGTTGTTTTACGGCCACTTTCTATAATGTGATCTGTACTTTGATCCCTGGCGGCAACCAATCAGGTGGTGGAGTTTACAGTCTCAGATTGCAAACAAAACCACTAAACGATTGCGGACAGAGATCGATCCACAGATCGCATTATAGAACGCGACCGTTAATCTTTCAAAGTTACTTGATGAACTATTTATAAAATTGTTTAGAACTATGAACAGTTTAACTGTATAACTCTAATCAATTTTGTGTTTTATTTTACCTTTTGACATTTTATATATTATTTTTCTTAGTTTTATATTTCCGTGGCTCTTCATGTAACAAGGACTGAACAAGCTTCAAATGATACTTTAAGGTACTAATAAGTTTATTAAAGATCTACAGTATATTATCTACGTCATAATGTATAAGTAGATAATGTTACTGCCAGTTGATACGAATGAAACAATAATAAACACTAAATGTACATATCATTGATTTGAGGCTCAAAATATGTTAAGAATAGTTGCTAAGTTTTATGAAATAAACATCTAGAGCACTTGTAACATTTTTCGGATGCCCACACAAAGTACAATGATCATACAATATGTTGATTGTCCTAGAGTTTTATCTTCTATAATATATTTCGGCCACAAATCTATTTGCATGTAACTTGCTTGTGTATTATTTCAAAATATTGTCTTAAAGTTGTTATACAGACGAGTTTAATTTCTTGTTCGTAGGTATATCACATTCGAATTTATGTAATTTTAGATAACATTTACATTCACGGTAAGGTCCTACGATGAATTACGTAATTAAATACGCCAGTTAATTGTTGAATCTCACTGTTGCGAACTGGCCTTAATGACGTGTCAATTAATATCGTTCAAAGGTTTTATAAAAGTATTCGATGAATGTAGATGTAGGTGATATTATTGCTTTGATAGAATATGCTCGTGCCTCAAGTGCGATGATGCTTTAATTTACGACAGATGTTTGTGTTATTCTAAAATTAAATTTCTTAGTTCCACATAGTACCAATTCTCTGTGAAAAGACGCTGATTTAAGTTCCATTTACTGTAGTACAATACAACTGATTAAATATAAATAATGTTATCTGGAGAAATCAGTATTTGCTAGCTAGACATTAATTAGCTTGTATGCACATAACACGTTATAAATGTTTAAAGATTCTAACCCCTATCGAGTTAAGCGAGAGTTATTATTATATGGTTGCCAAAGCACTAGTTTAAAACCCATTGGGCCAAATTGGCCTGTTACTGAATACTAATAATGTGCTACAAAGAACAAAAATACGCCATTAATTAATTTAAATCATTTTGTAAATGGAAACTAATTCCTTTTGTCTTTCTAACATCCCAGATGTTTCATGGTTTTTATTGTATCTTTATTTTATTTTTTTGTAGATCTAAAGGAAATCTATTGAGGTTGGCCTGTCTGACATATGTTTTAAACGACAGCTAACCGATAGTAATATTTTATTTAGGTAATATGATTTTAATTAATGAATAGATAGTATTATCCGATTTATTTGAATACATATTGGAAGTGATAAGCTAATTATTAAAAATTGTAAATATACAGTTTGTGATTTTAGTCCGTATTCTAAGGCATTACCACTGTGATACTTCTGTACCATTGAATGCCATAAATTGGTTTCAACTCAATAATCTATATGTAATCACAAATATTTTCTAGTGCGCGCAGACGTTGTGTAATCATAAGTCGACTACATATTTTCGTAGGTATGTATATAGTGTACATAATATTACATTGATTATAAATTATTAAATTGGTACAAAGGAACATTTTAGTGATAAAATATTGCACACTCAATAATGTGGAACTATGATATTTAATTATGAAATTTAATTATTTACAGATACTTGGATTTATATATTTTATGTAAGCAGGATCTTGCATATGGAAGTGTATTTTTTCAATGCAATTAATTTTACATTTGTTACACTGCCAGTCCGCATTTACATCAGTATTGGCTATCAGATCTATCAAAATGAGATATTTTAAGATTTCTATCTATTATTTTAATGACCATAAAGATTGTCATGTAAGTTCCGAATGTGATCGCGTTCACATAAGGCCAGAGTACTGTCCATCGTATAATAATGTTACTTAAGGTTTATAAATTAATTACCAAGTTCTCTAAGACTGTAGTGAAGATACATTTAAGTACTTTATAAGCTGTTGTTTTATTTTCTGACCAATAACTATGTATTTTGTAACAGTAAGATAGCATTAAGTACGCATTCGAAGTTCATTACGGGAAGATGTAACATTTAATATTATTTTTCCTACATCTTCGTAATTCTGTGATTATTTGTTATAGTTTTAACTAGTGAATCGATGTATTTGAATTAGAGTCGTTTCAGTATTGCATGTATGATGAATGTGTCGGAAAATAAATGTTATTTTTTCAATAATACATTTGTGATTTTAATTAAAACCTATAAGGCCGTGTTCAAACCAAACTGACCGTCAGCCGCCGAATGTGAGCAGGCTCACTGTGAGCCCCAGTGTAAACTTTGAAAATAAACGGTATTGTCAATATATTAATGTCAGCGTCTACGCATAGCTTAATAACGTATCGTCGGTTTAGATGTGAACGAAGAAGTGAATATGTATGGAAATACAATAAACTGCGTAAAGTTCGCTCACTTTCGGCAGCTGACAAACACGGCCTAATACCCCATTTATTAAATTAACTTATAAAAGGCCTACAAGTAGTCGAGCTGGGTCTGGTTGTGTATTTTAGTGTATACATGTTTAAATACCCAAGTGCAGGAGAAAGAGGGGCAATATATATAAAAAAAAAACACTAACACTCTAATTAACTCTCTTTATTGCAACGCCAAATAAAACCTACCTAAATATTAACACAATCAAGACCTACTTAGTGAGGTCGGACAGGGGTCCATGACGTCTCTCCCAGACCATGCGGTGCTTTTGCTTCATGTAAGCTTTGCGAGCATCGGCGTAAGCTCCAAGATCTCCATCTGCAATATAACAGAAGTTAATAAAGTTATATTTTTGAATTGTGTCACTAAAATCCACCACCAGCTTTTTGTGGTGTTTAATTTCAGAATAGAAATTCGTTTTAATTAATAAATTTGTAAACTATCTACATATGTACCTAACATAATAATTGTCCTAAACACAAAACTTATTTAAAAAAAAGGAGGAAGCAAAAATCGAATTAAAAACTCGTCCGCATCACTGTCAACGGGGCAAGTCGCCAATAAGCTGGCAGGTTTGTCACATTGTATGGTAATGTTGGTTCGGTCCGAAAAAAGGCCAGTCCTCTAGTCTAGTGCAGAGTCGAACTTGGCGATGTCCCGAAAAACAAAGTGAGAGCTCAGGCCCCATGGTCCTATTGTTTCCACCCCAAACGGCCAAAGTAAGGTAAGTCGGTTGATTGTAGGTTTTCGGCACCAGCAACAGCCGCCCCAGCAGAGCACGTCGTGCTAGAAAGATGGCTGCATCCCACGCCAAAAGCCTACCCAACTTTCAAGGCATAATGGTCATCCTATTTAGTCTCTTCCCATTATTACATGCCAAGCCAATTGCTTCCAAAATTGCTAGCGCTCCAAGAGGCAAGAGCAAGATGGAAGGTGTCATTAATGTTGGTGTGGCATGCTATGGGATCTGCATTCTTACTGCATGATAGGTGGTGCTGATGGTGTCAGAGGCAGCAAGATAAAACAATGTAGTAAAGACCAAAAAACAATACACTATGCTTATGTCAGATTTACATAATTGACTGTGGTCTTTTTTATTTTGTTATTGTGGAAGATGTGATCTCTTAGTTCATATTATACACAGCTCCAGCTGTTGACTTTGTTAGGAATTTCTCAGTAGCAGCCCAGAGTTTGGAAGTTGGTGGTGTGGCACCCTCGTGTAAAGCCGTTGGTCCTGCTCCTGATCTCTCTCTGATCATATTGGATTGCCGTGCCATCTGACTATGAGTGTTAGGGAAGAGAGGGCTCCTGTGCTTGTGCACTAAAATATCTCCTGTGTACATGGTTAGTCTGCATAAAGATTTGCCACCGTGGCCAGAATCGGTCTGAAGAAATACATTTACAAGACTGGTGTTCATTATTCATACTAGTATCTTTGACAACCTATGCTAAGTTATAATAGCCGATTATTAAAACAATGCTTACACTTGATAAACCAGGCTTCCTCAGCATTCTTGTAAGTAGCCCAAAGAGGTTTGCAGTGGTTTGCATGGTCAGGGTTCTGGTATAGCATGCAGTCCTCAAAACGGGCACGCAGGATACTTAGGATCTCAGAGTCCACAGCTCTGAAATATGAATATTGGAAATTAGACATTATTTATTACCTACACTTGTACACATAATATTTAGTTTTTATAAAGGTAAACCTCCTGTGTACAGATGAAAAGCAAAGATGGCAGTGTTGTGTGCGTATGATACTGTTCCAAAGGTGGCCCTGTGACCTACTGATGTTCAGGTACAACTGCCAACTTCTCAAATAAATAGTTAATAAATGATAATAATAAATTGCAAAATATTATTGGTATTGCCCCGTTGGTCTCGTGGTCGCAAGTGCGACTGCTGTGCAAGGGGTCCCGGGTTCGATTCCCAGGTCGAGCAAAAAGTGTTATTGGGTTTTTCTATGAAATTCTCAGTAGCAGCTCGGAGTTTGGATTTGTGCCCGGTTAATGACAATAGGCTCGCCCCCTATTACATGGGACCTAAATATACCGGCGAACTGTGGGTGTACATTGGTACACCTCTGCCTAACCCTTCGGGGAATACAGGCGTGATGGTATATATATATATATATATATTATTGGTATTAATAATAATATTTTGTGTATAGTAAGCTATTTAATTATTTTTTCCTAGCTTATGCTGTCCTACTGCTGGGCAAAACACTCTCCAATATTATCTAAGAACTGTTTTTCCGCACGGCTAGGAAAAAAAGCTATAGTGTGAAGAAAGAGATAAATAACTATGAAATAGAAGCTAACCTATCACGTTTGAACTGAGAGTTCGCTTCAAAATCGCAAACTGGATCATCATCGAAGCACTGGTCGATGGTAGGTACGCGGCGGAATTTCTGATGGTACCATGGGTACTTCTGCTGATTCGGCTCCACAACCGTCTCTGAAGCAAATAACACCATTGCACACAACACCATTACATAATTTTATACCGATGTAAACTAAGGATTTTTACCTCTGAACATTGTTACTGGTCCATCGATTGTAGCATACACTGCCTTCATAAATTGTCTAAATACATTGGGGTCAGTTTCCTCGTCACCTTTTGGTTTCGACATATTTGATTATCAGTTACCCCTGGAAGTGTAAAATTGCAAATAAATAAAATTACAATTTGACAATGACAGAGTTTGTTATAGCAGAATTAGCAGATTGCTGATTGACGTGACGATTGACAGTGACAACTACTGACAAATGTCAGATCTCAGATCTCACAGATCTATAAATCCATTGAGTTGCATTTATGGTCACCCATCATACCACTACCTTAAAATTTTAATTCACACCAAAGTTTACACGTACCGACGAGTTTCATATGACTACGAACAATCAATTTAATGTATATCAAAATCGCGGACATGATTATAGACATAATGATACATGGAAATCGTATGTTTATTCTGCCATGCATTTAGAAAGAGTACTTCGATACAAAGATCCAGTGCCGTAGGTCACTAGGGCAATGCCAGCGGTGCCCAGGCACAGGGCGCAGATCCTGGAGGGGCGTAGAAATGACCAGACCAGGACCAGATTTTTTTAAGGGCGCCATCCTAGAATCTCGCCCAGGGTGCAAAAAAAGCTAATTACGGTGCTGCAAAGATCCTACTTAAATAACGTTTTCCACAGCCACACACAGCCCACAGCCTAGCATACAGGTTAGTCATACCTTGTGCCAGACAATAATAGGAAACCATATTTCACCAAGAGGGCGCAGTGTGGGTTGCATTTGCATCACACCAAAGAGTATATGCGTCTCCGCACACGAACGATAATCGGACCGATTAGTTTAAGTTATTTTGGACAGATTACTTCGTCGGCGAGGCCTCGTTAAACAAAAACATTGTGTATGGCTCATGGAGTAGAGAAAGGTATGATAGATAAATGTGTTATGTTTCCATACCTTTCTCGGAGACGCATGTATGTATCATTCTGACAGTCATGAGTTCATGACTCATGATGTAGGTTTTTGATTTTGGTTGGATAATGCCCTTATGAATTCCAGAGAGCAGCAACTGCAATATTAATTATTCATTCAGTGATCTTATTTCGGCATTGTTAATTCATATTTTACGCAGTCTTGTTTTTTGTTTCCATTTTTATTGTCTGGCTCTAGTTTTACTTTATCTATCTTTACTGACTGACGTATCAGCGCATAGCCGAATTGTTGAAACTACTGGAACTGGAAGGAGGAACGTGAAATTCTGTATACGGCTTTTTATATGGCCTTTTATGATGTTTGTTGGTTGCAAAAAACCAAAATTGGAGTTGCAACTGTATGAATCATTATTATTATTATTAGGCTATTCAACTTGAAACTTAACACGAATGCGGATCTAAGTACATAAAATGATTAATAATTTTTAATATTTTCGTCATGAACAATAAATCAAACATGTACTTTCCATACCTACTTATTTGTCAAAAACTAGATTATGCCCGCGACTTCGCTTACAACAATGTCGGTTTACAAGGTTTTTTTTTGCGATACCCGCATCCTTTGTATAAAATAGAAGTACCTGACTTATGTTACTCTTTAGAACTATTTGTCAGTGAAAATCCCATCGAAATCGGTCCAGCCGTTTCGAAAATAAACTAAAACAGACTAATAAACAGACAGACAGTTGTTATTTGATATTACAAATAATAGTAGGAATAATGATGTTATATTTTTGTCAAATAAAAACTCAACAAATGTATACCATCACGCCTGTATTCCCCGAAGGGTTAGGCAGAGGTGTACCAATGTACACCCACAGTTCGCCGGTATATTTAGGTCCCATGTAATAGGGGGCGAGCCTATTGCCATTAACCGGGCACAAATCCAAACTCCGAGCTGCTACTGAGAATTTCATAGAAAAACCCAATAACACTTTTTGCTCGACCTGGGAATCGAACCCGGGACCCCTTGCACAGCAGTCGCACTTGCGACCACGAGACCAACGGGGCAGAAAAACTAAACAATGGATAAATAAATAAATAAAATAAAATAAAAACAACAAACAATGGAAACACGTATGTTATTATTAGACCTGGTAATCGAACCCACGACTTCACGCTAATCAGACGCGCTTTGCGATCACTAGCCCAATATAGTTAGTCAGTGACAATTGAAATAAACGTACAAAACGGAAACTTACCTAATTTAACGGTAAAAATAACGATTAATTCATATTCTACGTTAATGTTAATTAACGTTATATTACTTACTGGTAATGTTATCAAATAACGTTAAATGTATAAAGTACTTATTTATTTTTCAAAATTTTCGAGTTCATGGAAATTAACGTTACGTAACGGTTATTATTTTTTGATTTGATAACGTTAACAAACCCTGGATTTAAGTCATTACATGTTAGCAAGCTTAGTCGTTTAAAACGATGTTATTTTCATTCTTAAGAATTTATTAAAGTCGTTTGACTATATATTTTTTTAATCCATTAACGTTCAAAGGTAATTTTATAAATATTTACCGGTATTTAAAACCCTCCGTAAATCAACACAATATTATTTACTTATTTAAATCACAGATGATTAATTTAGAATACTTACCTTTATTTTATTTACCATAATTGTTCGCGACGGAACATCACCACATAGTTATACCAATATAGATTCATAGTTAAAGCGAGTTAAAGACAGTTCAACGTTCTATAGTGTAATGTGACTAAATAGTTTTTTTTTTTTTGATTGGCATCTCGCAGTTCAACCTAGGAGGTTGTGTACTGCTTAACCGGGCTTTCCTGTGGTTGCCTTAGAAATTAATGCCTCCAGCCAGGGCTTAAAAAATACTTAAATACTAAGCGACTACACGCTAAGGGCACCCCCTGCGGGGTACTGGACCTCGGCTTAGGGCGTCGCTGGGAGAGGGCAGCAAAGGGACAGGCTGGATCGATTTATTTATTATTTATGGACGAATTTAAAGCTACAGGCTCAGCTCGCGGGCTGGCTCGAGCAAGGGACGGGAGGGATCGGACGGGGATGTTGCGACGGCCCTCGGCGGCGAGGGCGGAATGACGACGGTCTTTATTTGCGTACTGTACTAGTGCGTTTATTCCTCTCCTGGAGGAGGGTAATGGCGTCATCAGGAATAGTTAGAGTATGCCTCGGTCGGCGAGTCCTACTAATACGGGAGGGAGTGTATCGGGCGGCTGATACGATCAGCGGGTTAGGGTGCTTTTCAGCAGCGTCAAAGAAACGCTTGGTGATGCGTTTCATAACTTCTGGATCGTATGACTAAATAGGATACCTACAGTGCTTAAATAGTGCCTAGAATCAAGTTGGTGTAAATCCGTAAGTACAGCGCTCCTTGTAACCTCTATTAATAGGTACTTCGTAAAATATAGTTTTGTTTATTGTGCGTCCAGGTACCCTAGATCGAGACCTAGCCCTGGACCTAACTTTCATAGTCATAGTGTTTCAGTACCCCACTTGCTACATTGCAAGGCGCTCGTACATATAGTTCGTTGTTCGTAAAAAAGGATACTTATTCGTTGTTTCATTCATAGAGGTGTGTGTGACACCCTGAAATAGATAGGTAGTTCGTATGTAAACCCTAGGTCACATAATAATATAGTCAGGCTACCTAAAGCCACTTGTAACTAGGGATTTGCTATAGTATTTCCTGGAACAATAACCCGTAAAGTAAAATAATAGTACCGTTTTTATAGAATATTTTACTTTACACCTGCTATAGTTTTTCAGTTTAATGTATATGTATAATACATGAAATCTTGTGAATGAACTAACATTTTCCTAATGTTAAAATATCAGCTTTCGACATAAAGATGTAACCAATAAATAAATGAACACCACATTTTGAGTGAGTAATCATCATTTTAGAGAACGGAGAACTATCAAATAGAACAAAGCTCTGAGACTCTACTCCCAAGCTCATAAAGGAAAGACGGGAACGGAACGGGCAGTCTTCAGTTTCAGCAGGTTCAGTCGGAATAAGCTCGGCTTATAAGGCAGATCCTGAAATCCATCAAACGCGACACACGTCAAATGTTGACGAAGCTGGAGACCAACGATGGCAGAATCATCTTGTGTAAACTAGAGCTTTTAAGGGAGGTAGAGAAGTTCTAAAAACCCGTCTCTAGTCCAACAAAAGACCCAAGAGCTAGACTGACCTGACACGCTACACCGATGAGATCCCGGACTTCAGCCTATATGAGATAAATGTGGCGTCTCTACAACTTAAGGACAACAAGGTGCCGGGGAAGACGGAATCACTTCTGTACTACTGAAGAGGCCTATGTCCAGCAGTGGACATCGTTCGGCTCATATCATGATGAATTGATTGATAATTGTTGACGTTGGCTAGGCTTATGAAGGTATATCATGATTAAAAAGTAAGAGTTTGAAGGCTTACACTTTGTTAAAAAAAAAAGTTAATGATTGTAGCAGATTTAGAGGCTAAGGATTTATGTTCATTTATTTATTCCATTGTTGAACTGCATTTGATATAATAATAAGGATTTTTCGCAACTATTAATTAAACAATAATTGTGTTCAATCACTGGTTCTAATGCTGTACATTTACTGGAAAATTTCATTCATTCACTAGGGTTTTAGGGTATTTTTAATATATTGCCAAATATCTAAAAAAGTATACAGGTTATGTCGTAAAACCAAGTTAAAAAATATTCTTCAGTAGACATAGATTACCAAAATGTAGCTGGACTGCTTGGACCGTATACGTTAGAGGCAACATAATGTAATGATTTTTTGAAGTCTGAAGATTGCTTAAGTGTTCATTCACTGGAGCACTTACCCTATTTTCCATTTTTCACCGATAATCGGCGGCCAGGATGCGCAGATTTGGTTTTTGGACCGTTTTTTTCTCGGCCGTGTGCGTTGATGTCCATACGTTCCATTCTCGCCGAGAAAAAATCGGCCGAGAAATATCGGTCGTGGGGGCAGGCCCTTACTCTGCCATATCTCCTTACGATCATTACAAATATCAGTGCCTCTCTTTCATCATACGAAGGCGCATAACACTATTGTCTGTAATGTAACTGTATGTAAATTAAAACACAATGTAAATTGTTTAATGTAATAAATAAATGAAATGAAATTGTCTGCCCTTGACACGAGAAAAGCACATTGACTAATTTGTGGGTCAATATTCGCAAATATTGGTTTTGTTAGGTTAGGTTAAGTTAGGGTATAATAGACCTAACTTCCTCGTTAGCCTAGTGGTCCTAAGCGCGACTTCTACGCTAGAAGGCTTGGGTTCAATTCCCAGGTCGAGCAAAAAGTGTGATTGGGTTTTTTTATGAAATTCTTAGTAGCTGCTCTAAATTACGATTTGTGCCCGGTTAATGGCAATAACACTGCTCGACCTGGGAATCGAACCTGAGACCTCTGGCGTAGCAGTTGCGCTTAGGACCACTAGGCTACCGAGGCAGTTCACTAGGCAGAGGTTTCACTTCCAATCGATTCTTATTGCATACAACTCGCGGTTCATTTAATTGGGAGAAGGCAATGGCTCCTGTTTCAAAATGTCCTGATGGCCTCGTGGTTAAGGCGCTCAACTCTCATTTATGAGGCTGCGGGTTCGATACCGGGCAAGTGCCAATGTGACTTTCTTTAATTCATATATACTTTACTAAACCCAGCATAGCAATCAGGGCGTCACTATTTTCGTTAAAGATTGTTTACTTATAATAATAATAAAGAACTTTATTATTATTTACTAAATAATAAATAATAATCACGCTGCCTCGTTGGCCTAGTGCTCCAAACACGATTGCTACGCTAGAGGTCTTGGGTTCGATTCCCAGGTCGAGCAAAAAGTGTTATTGGGTTTTTCTATGAAATTCTTAGTAGCAGCTCGGAGTTTAGATTTATGCCCGGTTAATGGCAATAGGCTCGCCCCCTGTTACATGAAAACTAAATATACCGGCGAACTGTGGGTGTAGATTGGTACGCCTCTGCCTAGCCCTTCGAGGAATACAAGCGTGATGGTTTATAACAATTTTATTTGCTGTAAAAAGTTACGTAGTAGTTTTAAAATTGGCCCCAAACTAGGCAAGCCTGTCTTGGGCACCAATATGGAGGATTTATCCTAAATCCTCAATATTGGAAATTATTTTTTGGTATATTTCACAGGATACAAATTTGGTGAAGATCAGATGAGGATCTTCGGAGTGATGAACAGAATTGCACCTCGAGAGTACAGCAAATTTCTCAGTTTTCGATTTCTATCAGTATTACCGTTCCTTCATGGATTGGAATGGCAAGAAGTTGATACTAAAAAGCGAAAAATAAAAAACTTTTTCTCAAAACGGACAACCGCCTTCAAAAACTGAAAATCGAAAAATAACTTTAGCTTTAGAAGTGGCGGCCTTGGTTCTGTTTGTACTTTAGTATTACCACAAAAATTGAAAAATAACTTTAGCATTGGAAGTCGGTGGCAATACAAAACCACCAACAGAACCAAGGCCGCCACTTCCAAAGCCGCCGACTTCCAAAACTAAAGCTATTTTTAAATTTTTAGTTTTGTGGGCGGTTGTCTTTTTTGTGAAAAAGGTTTTTTTTTACATAAGATTTTGTATTGTTTGTCTCAAGTTGTTGGATGACTATTGCATATTTTATTTACTTAGTTCTTCCTCCCTACGTCTTAAATATTTATCCATAGAACGATAGAAGGTACCCTCGTCATGCCAACAAAGGAAAGCATAAACCATAGAATTATTAACTACAAGTAAATACAGAATTCGATCCTTCTGTTACCGTCGTATCTAAATGTTTTGTAGGCGTATCAGGCACGCAAATATTTTGTGTACCAACCCGAAATTCCTTCACGTATCGCATTCTGATGATTCGACAGCTGATAGGCCTATCCTCAGTTAAGTAGGATACTCCGTCAGTGCCAATACAATCTCGTTGTACTGCTCGACTCTACGTACATTGAGCGTCAATTCATTGAACGAAGTCGCGAAGGGCGGGGGCGCGCATGCGTAACTAATACCTACCAATTTGGGTTGCTATCGCCACCCCGAACGCTTTCGTGGTGGAAAATATTACATATCTTTTTATGTTAGTCATGTATCAAATGTCCAATCTTTGTCATGTCCTTTTGGCATTCTTAATTCCATTCAGAATTTTAATTTACCTGTAAAAGCCACCGAAAATAATGTTCAGTAATCAATAAGACCAGATACACCATTTCGTTCTTTTAAAAATATTTAGGCCCACATGTAAACGTGGTTGTTTAAAAAAGTGTAAATTGTGAGTGTGTAAAAACTGTTGAAAATTTTCAAGGGTACGGAAAGCACTTCCGGAGCTTGCAACCCGTTTTTGAGAGGAGTTCTGTCAGTTCACCATTGCGTATTACGGTAGTGTGGGAAGGCGTCGTGTTTTGTTTTGACGCCACACGCGGTAGTGGAGCGCGGCGGTATGGCGCTGCGGGCCGCGCTGGTGATTTAGTCGTGTGGCGCACGCTTCAGCGGCCGCTGTTTCCCCAGTGCTCATTCGCGTGTGCAGTGTCGACACGATGAAGTGGCGTGCGGCGCCTTCCCGCGCCAAAGAGCGCGCCAATATCAGTTTCTTCATCTTCATCATGTTCTTTGCGGTGTTTGGTGTCATATTCCTCACTGAACTGCTGCCGCTACAGCGGCCGAATGAGCCCGCGAGATCGCGTAATGAACATCTACAGGTCAGGAACCTTTTATTTATTTTTCTCATTAGATTTATGATTGTTGCACAATGACATCTAACGTGATAGAAGCAGTTTGACAATAGACTGGAGCCAAGTATCTGATATTCATGTTCATAAATTTGTTAAATTATATTGCCATACCATTTAATTTATTATATTTAATTTTGAAAATGTAACATAATATTTATTGGTAAAACAGTGGTTTCCAAAATAAAACGGTTTATGATGCCCAAACGTCTGCAGAGATCCGGCATTATGTCAACACAAATTGCTTGAAAGGGAGCATTGTTTGGATGCGAACCCATATGATTGGAGTAGCTTATTATTTTTCTATTAGCAATAGTGTGAAAACCATTGCAAACGGTACACTTTGAGCTTTGTTTGATAACACCATTCCTTACGAGAGCTTTGTTTTGGTAGCTAGTTGAGCAAATAATATTTACAACGTGTTAATTTATTGTCACTGTTAGTATTCCATTTCGTGGCACTAGAAATTTGATTTGTGGGTCCCTGACTGTGTTTAGATCATCATATATTTATGCTCAACAGGTATGAGCAGAAAATGTAAATAATAAAAATAATATTTATCTTTCAATATACCTAAGTAGGTAGGTAGATATGTAGGTAAGTATTCATTATAATAGGGTTTATAATGAATACCTACACGTAAGATTATTGGCTGTTGCATACATGAGCTTCCGATACTTTCTGGTTGCATTTTGCAACAATTAACCACGAGCAAAAAAGAGATCATTTGTGTTGAAGAACACCATGAGTTGACTAGGGACGAAAACTTTAGATGAAATTCTTTGCAATAAATTCTGAACCCCAGCATCCATTCTTGCACAAAATAACTCGACTGCTAAGGGAGGGGAAGTGCCGGCTGTCCCTCTTCTTGGAAAACATGTTCGTGACCGTAGAACCGGTTTTGGCGAACCGCAGTGACCCAGACATTGTCCACAGGGCTGGAACATGCTTTTGATGTTGCAAAATATACGCAAAATGTACTACGAGTAACTAATTTAAAATACCATTCTTCTTGTTCGTATCGATGGTATGTACAGTCAAGAAATCCTCATTATTTAGCACAATATCATAGGAATACGAAACGGATCTAAAATTATGATAAAATTTACTGTTAGCTATTGCCTAAAATTCTGAATGGCAGTGAATTGTGTTATTTCGTGTCTGTTTAAATGATACGTAAAAGTAACATTGTTAATCGACTTTTGTTGCTGTCCGCACCATGTTATTATATTCTATGGGTCCAGAACTTGTCCATTACGACAACTTATTAGGCTACCGTATACATACATAATATGGGAAGCGACTAATGGTACTATAATTGCACTAGCCTAATAAATCGTTTTTGGAAAACGTTTCAGATTGCAATTATTTCTTTCACATTCAATCAATAATTTAGTAAATTCCATTCTTCTTTTTCGTGTCGATGGTATATTTACGATGTTTATATTCTTTGGGCTGAAAGCTTCTCCATTACGAACAACTTATTAGGCTAACGCATATAGTAATTGTACCATAATTGCTGTAGACTATACATCGGCCTTCGGTTTCCAACCTATCAGATTGTAATTATTTCCATCACATCCAATCAATTCGGATTTGTACTTAACTACTGTTTTACTACATAAGTTCTCTTCATTTACTATATTACTTTGTATCGTGAAATGCTACATGCAGTGTGGGAGTATCTCGGCCGTCCTATCGATTATTGTTATTAATTGTAGCTGACAGAATTGGCGTTGATGTAATATTGCAAAGATAACTAACGGGTTCACGCAATAAAACATTTTTTTCAATGTATTGTGTTACTCATCTGAGTAGATTGTGATTTCATGGGATCGATGAAGGTACTGATTATAGCTGTGGAGCTTGTTCTTATAGTAACGTTGATCTAGGGTTACTATACCAGATTAAAAACCTCACACATAAACTCACGCCCTTTTCCCATGGGGGTAGGCAGAAACGCCACCTGCTACGATCTTTACATACTCCTTTCGCCTCATCCACGTATCTTCCTGAATTTTAGTCTTGTTAGCCAGGAACTGCTTTGTTCAGAGAATCTGGTGTTATTGCAAGATTTTTATTGATATTTTACGAGAATTCCCAGTTCATTCATTTCTATTCATCATTGAAACTTATGGAGCACCTTGTTTTGGTGTTTTGATGGTCTAACTGAAAGCTGCCTTTTATTTTTATGATCACTAACGCGTGTCTACAGGTTTGTCTTTACAATCTCATTATACGATATACTAATATTAAAAAGAGGAAAGATTTTTTGTTTGTTTGTAACGAATAGGCTCCCAAACATTTTTTTCACCAATTACCTTACAGCTACATTATTCCTGAGTAACATAGGCTATACAACATCATGCTTCGACCCACAGGAGCGAAGCAGTTACTAAAAACGTGACTTACCACGGGTGAAATAAGCCACGCTGACGAAGTCGCGGGCAGTTCTCTAGTATGAAATCTAATGATATCATTATAGGGTTATTACACCAAGTAACTTTGGATAAGGGCAGGAAGATGATGATGATGATGATACCATCACCATCACGCCTGTATTCCCCGAAGGATTAGACAGAGGTGTACCAATGTACACCCACAGTTCGCCGGAATATTTGATGATGATGATGATGATGTGATTCTACATTGCCCTAATAAAATAGCGTCAAGTTGCCACGTAAATGGTTTGTCAAGTTCGGGCGACTTTTACGGCTAAAGTTACAGCAAGCAGATCGGAATCCGTTTCTAGTTTCTCCAATAATTCGTAGAATCGTTGACTGGGGTTAATTTCTTTTTCTCCCAGTAAAACTTGGAATTCAATAGAGAGAACTAGAAAAGCTTTTTTACAAGAATGTTTTTTACAAGCTTGCTTTAGCTTGCACATCCCTGTTTTTCTGCAAAAGAAAACCTTTGTCCATTCTCGCTACGTGTTAGTTTTCGTTGGAGGAGCGTGCTAAACAAAAGTTAGCTTACTACCTCCATCTCAGTGCTCATTACCTAGTAAAAGGAATTCATTAAGACGGTTTTAATCTTTTTTTAGTGTTTCAATTTGTTTAAAAGCATCCTTTCTAATATCGTTAAAGCTACTACGCTTTTGTTCGTTGGTGTTGTTAATCCAGATAGTTTTTAGTGTATTTTCTGCTTTGACTGTTGTTTTGCCCAATTAATTTGGTTTTCAACTTAGAACACTATCATTTGCCGTTTTTGTGATTTGTGCTGTCTTCGATTCTGGATATCTATTGTATTCAAACCGGCGATGGTGAAACATTAATCTTTGTATTAGAACAAAATACATAATATTTATAACAGCTCTCAGAATGCTTGTTTACGCCGAGTGAACTAAATTGTATTTAAAAGAAAAACGATGTTTTTTTTTGTTTGTCTTTTGATTTTGAAATGGAAGCTTTTTTTTCTGTTGTTGTATATTAAATTTCGGTGTAAGGCGGGATGATTTCAATTAAATTATAATACTAGCTGACCCGGCGAACTTCGAATCGTGCCGCTAATAAAAGTTAAAACGAAAATAAGGCAAATTGATTCAGCCGTTCCCGAGTTTTTGTGAGACTAACAAACGTCAATTCATTTTTATATAATGGATTTTATGTGAGCACTTAAATCACCCGCACACAATGCTAATTGTTTTTAGTTGTTATATGCACCTAAATTGGCTCAATGGTTCATCCAAATTTAAATGATTCACTTGTTGACAATCAAATTGGTGAAGTTATTTTACTCACCGTTTGAATAAATCGCTATAGATTTTACTAACGACCTACCTGCGAATTCCTCCGCGTAGCTTATTTCACTCGCATAAGTTACGTCTTTCAAAATCGGTCCAGTAGTTTTTGAGTTTATTCGTTACATAACTGCCCCGTTGGTCTCGTGGTAGCAAGTGCGACTGCTGTGCAAGGGGTCCCGGGTTCGATTCCCAGGTCGAGCAAAAAGTGTTATTGGGTTCTTCTATGAAATTCTCAGTAGCAACTCGGAGTTTGGATTTGTGCCCGGTTAATGGCAATAGGCTCGCCCCCTATTACATGGGACCTAAATATACCGGCGAACTGTGGGTGTACATTGGTGCACCTCTGCCTAACCCTTCGGGGAACACAGGCGTGATGGTTATTCGTTACATGCATACATATCTTTCCTCTTTATTATATTACATACTACATTTATATTACATTACATCTGCGTGGCTTATTTCGCCCGCGTTAAGTCTTTGGTTGCTGCTCCGCTCCCGTGAGTCGTAGCGTAATGTTATATAGCCTATGTTACTCAGTGATAATGTAGCTTTCAAACGGCAAAATAATTTTAAATCGGTCCAGTAGTTTTTAAGTTTATTTGTTACATACAAAAATATAAATCTTTTCTCTTTATTATATTAAGTATAGCTTGACAATTACAAGTCAAGTTCATGTACTTTAGCCCCAAATGAAAGGTCCCGTTATCATTAGCAACACCCCGATGAATAATTTAATGTTTATATGAAGACAATAAGCGTTCTCAGAGGGCGTCGTTTATCATCAGGACGCTCGTTACGAGAGACTACAACATTGAGCATCAAGTATTTATTTAGGACTGGCTGAGATTATCTTGTCTATCTCCAGGGGTAAAAAGTATTGCTATAATACGATTCAAACTTAATGGCGGCTCAGATGTTAGCTGCCAGTGCGGGTTCGCGTGCAGGTTTATTTAAGTCAATGATAATTTAGGCTCCATTTAATAATTTATAGATAAATACTTATATTTATGTTATAGAAGTAGTTAAATGGAGCACTTGTTACCAGGTATTTTGTCAGCATATAGAAAGCGTAGAATTGAACCTTAGAGAATTTTCAACGGCGATCGAACTGTAGGTACCTACTGAGGAGACTTGAACACGTGGTGTTCACTACTTGTACCGAGATTTCCAATCCACTTTGATTAAAACCTCTTTATTATATTTTAATTTTAAATAAATACTTTTTATATCATAGCTGTCAGTCGTGATTATAGTCTGTCAGTCGTGACGACAGTCTGTCAGATCCTTCTTATTTTAAAATAGCTTTTTTTTATCTCATAGCAAAAAGTTATCAAATGTGTTTGCATAGGTAGCCAGAGCCTCCACAATACTTACCTATCTAGGTATACTAATATTATAAAGAGATAAGATTTTTTGATCGTTTTTTTGTAACGAATAGGCTCCCGAACTACTGGATCGATTTAAACAATTTTCCACCGATAGATAGCAACATTATTCCTAAGTAACATAGGCTATGTAATATCACGCTACGACCCACAGGAGCGGCCCAGTAACCAAAAACGTAAATTAGTGTGCGAAATAATCCACGCAGACGAAGTCGCGGGAAGTTCGCTAGTAGCTCATAAAATAAGGCCACTGTTCTCGTGCTTATAGTGGCACTAGCAATTTATCGTCCAGAGGGCTCATTCAGTATTTAGGAGTCACTACTATCCACTAGAGTAACAGTTACGTCAGTAACTCAGTGCCGTAACACAATTACCTATAGCTACTTCTGCAAGTAAACAAAATACGAGTTAGTCGAGAAAACTAATTAATGTTGCTTGGATGACACTAATTAGTTGGCCTATTACTTACTGAAAACAATATAGCAGAGGTCGGTGAGTTCAGCAGATTTATGTCCCACTTTACCAGTTAGCAGTGGGGTGAGTTCAGATAACAAGCGTTTGACTCGCGTTTGTTTTATGAGGTTTACATTTGTTACTTTTTAAGGTTCATCTATACTAATATTAAAAAAGAGGTAAAGTATGTGAGGCTGTAGGGGGCAATCTCTGGATCTACCGAACCGATTTTGAAAATTCTTTTACCCATAAAAAGCCACGTTATTTGTGAGTGTTATAGGCTATAGGCATCACTCTACGACCCCCAGAAGCGGACCAGTGACAAAAGACGTTACTAAACGCGGGTGAAAATATTCACTCAGAGGAAGTCGCGGGCTGAGCTAGTATATAAGAAATCTGTATGACTGATTGTCACATGAATCTTTCTTAGTAATGTTAAGACATGACTGTTTGAAATCACAAATAGTGTGTCGCAGTGATGAAGGGTCAATTTTTTTTTGGCCTACATTGGCACAATAATAAGCAGGTATTACCTATTACTATATTTTAGATATTGTGTACTCCAAACCCTTGTGGACTTTTGTTGCTTTATGTTTTTATGGCAAGGACAATATGGACATAGCATGACCCTTATATTGACTTGTAAGGTTGGGCAGGACTATAATAATGTACGTAATGTTCAGTGTTCGCCGATGGCCTCATTAGGGACAAGGGACCCCGCCTTGTAGTAATGGTAGTCAAAGCCAATCATACGCAACAGTATACGTGATAATTGTTTACAGTATAATTGAATTGGTGTTTCGGGATTGCCGAACTATTTCGTTTTTTCGTCTGTTGACTCATCGTATCGTTAGGTTCAATTCGAATAGGTTTATTGACTATCATTTCAAAGGGAAAATTCTCGGTAATGTTAAGACCGATCGCTATTAAATCTCAGTCTTAATTTTTTTTTAATTAACTTCATTTCGACAAGTTTTAGAAAATTATTGTTGATGGAATACGATTGCGACTACATTTTGAACGTTTTTAACGTTACCACCATCTCTTAAAACAGTACAATTTTAATGTCACTTTGTCTTCTTCTTTATCGTGTGGGCAGTAAGGTCTAACGATTCCACACACCCTAATGTCACAGTTTCTAAACCGACACAAGGGCCTCTGACATGGTTGGTTGGTTAGTCATGGTGGTGGTCAGTGATTGTGATTGTGTTTTTGTCTTTGTAATTTCAGTCGTTGGATTTTCAATTCTCGGCGCTGAGTCAAGCGTTCTTTTTCTTAGCGTATCGATGGCAAATACAAATACTAAATACATTTATTCTAAATGTTTGGTTTGGCCCAGAATTCAGCCACGACAACACTATCCGCTGACGCAGTCATTAGGTTCTGGTGGGTGCAAGTGACAGGGCATGCGGCGCTAGACAAAAGGTAGGCAAATGGTCTGCGGAGAGACGCCGCACTGGCTATTGAAATCCAACAGTGCATAAGACAAAGTAATATTAAAACAATACTGTTCTAAGAGATGAATAGGAACTTCTCAGTAGCAGCCAGGAGTTTGGAAATTGGTGTTGTGACACCCCCGTGCTACAGAAAGCACGTAAGGCTGTTGGTCCCGGCTGTCATTAGTAGATCTTTGACAGTCTTTGCGGATAGTCAGAAGCCAGAAAGTCTGACAACCAGTCTTACCAAGAGTTATCCAGTAACTGGGTTGTAGAGGTTAGGTAGGCAGTCGCTCCATGTAAAACACTGGTATTCAGCTGCATCCGTTTAGACTGGAAACCGACCCCAACATAGTTGAAAAAAGGCTAAGCACATGATGACTCTTTTAAGAGCTGGTGGTACGTCCCTAGGTCATGATTTATATTCACACTCAATTTAGGTTCACATAAATGATTAGGTAACGGAAGAAATAATATTAATTTATCACAAAATGTGTTCATAGGCGTTATGTTTCCCGGTGTAGATAACATTCCTCCAAATCATTCGTAGCCGATGTTGTTTGACGATATAAATGGTTATATTTATTTAAATCAGGCAATAGGCAGACTATAGTATTCTCTTTTGCAATAAAAATGCTACATGTTGAGTTTTAATCTCTTGCATTCGCATTACCGGTTTCAGTATCTAAATTTTATATAGATCCAAACAAAATACCTGGTCAAACTTTAACATGTTCAATTTTCACTAAGGGACTAACGATGAAAAACGAAAACAAAAACAGCTGTTTCCTAAAAAAACAATTGATAACTAACGATCAAAACGTATCCACGAATATGAAAAAAAATACCAATTCGTATATACGAATTGGTATTTTTTTCCATATTTCATGCCAGGTCACATTTTAAAAGTTTTACCTGTAAAAGTTTGACCAGTTCTTTTGTAAACTAGTTTTTTACAATATAAACGAAAAATTGCAACGCGAGTCTCTGATATTTAAGTGGTTCTCCAATTCCTATGCCAGCAGAAGATTTTGTACGGCCAACTTATAAGTACGCGGGCAAATGCAGAATGTTTATTATAATTAATGCAAAAAAGAAATAGTCGTGAGCAAAATGTGGACTTATATCTCCATTTTCCCGAAATGAACTTTTTCGTGGCCAGCTTTTTTCGAGGTTTCGCATCGGTCGTACAAAATGAAACTAGGATAAAATTCGTTTCGTATTCCATTTCGTTTTTGCGGGAAACTACTCTCGAAGTTTATTCGGAGTCCCATAAAAATCGGTCAGTAAACTTTCAAACATTCACGGGTTCAATGATTAAAAAGTAGACCTCTCATTATCTGTCTAGCCTTTTCGCAACTATGTTGGGTCTTCCTATCTAACCGGATGCAGCTGAATACTAGTATTTTGCATGTATTTTACATGGGTATCTATCATATGACCTTCACTACCCAGTTACTGGGTAACACGATACGTGGTGTACTTGGCAAGACTGATTGTCAAGACTTTTAAACTCCTGACTACTAGTAACAGATGTAAAAACAAAGTGAGACGGGATTAATACGTATTTCCGAAGATCAACATGGTAGTCAATAAAGTAAATCCCTACGGGGCGCTAATTCTGTGATTTACATAATTTTCTTTTTATAGCAATAAACTTTACCAAGGTACTTCGGTGTACAACCATAATAAAATTGGGTCTAAATCGTACCGGTTTAGCTCTAGACATGGCTCTGTCAGATGTGTTCAAAGAAATAGTCAAGTAGGTACCTAATCTTTTGTACCATTGGCATCATTCATCTAGCATACATTCATAATATACACTCATAAAGTTTCGAAGCTGTTGTTTTTTTAACTGTGAATTATAAATTTTGACCCGTAGTCTCGTTTTGTGTAGCTATACAAACAAACAGAAAGCAAAATTGAGTACTAAATTAATGCTGGATGTGTTTAGATCGGTTGTATCAACAGAGGCAGACCACATACGACCTAGATTAAGACATGTGAGACAGTCTGCGGTAACATATAATACATTACTTGCCCTTACGCTACCGTACTTACGAGTAGTAATACAGTTTTGGTCCTTCGAATCTTAGAGTTAGAGTTTTTTACCGGTTGTCAAAATTTTTATCGCCAAGCCTATGAAGCTAAAGAGCTTGTTTTAAACATTTTAATCTCTAGAACTGCTGCTCCGATTCAGAAAATTATTACGCTAATAGGAAACTACGTTATTCCTGAGTACCATAGGCTATCCTACAAATATTATAAATGCGAAAGTTTGCGAGGATGGATGGCTGTTTGCTCTTTCACGCTTAAACGGCTGAACGGATATGGATGAAATTTGGCACTGAGATAGATTGTATTGTGGAATAAAACAGGACTTTTTATCCCGAAAAGATGTACAGTTCCCGCGGGATAATATAAGAAGAATGACGCGGGCGAAATCATGGTCACGCTAATTATACCATAAAAAATAATTTGTAAGAAAATTTACGTGGCGTAAGTCGCGGGCAAAAGCTAGTTTAGAAATACTATTTCTGCGAAACGATTAAACATGTGCATGTAAAAGCTAATACATAATTATTGCAACATTTTTACAGCATATTAGATTGCTTACATTATTTTTTCTCATTTGTTTGAGTCAATTTAAAAGCAATTATCTGGAAGCGTGATTGCGTGAAATAATGGAAAACGTCAAATTAAATTGCTGATACGGCTATATAGTACTAAATTAGGATGTAGAAGTTTTGAATAATTGTTTTTTTTACATCATTGCACAACATCATGCTTGTAGGTATTTATCAAACGGTTAGGCAGAGGTGTAGAAATGTACACCTACAGTCCGCTGGAATGATTTTGGTCCCATGTAATTAGGGGGCGAGCCTATTGCCATTAACCGGGCACAAATCCTAACTTCGAGTTGCTACTGAGAATTTCATAGAAAAACCCAATAACACTTTTCTCGTCTTCGGGTTCGAACCCCAGGAAAAAATTATAAATTCTTAAAATAAAATCTGTGCTTCTATTCCGTTCACCTTTTATACCCCATTTTTTTCAGACGGTAAAAAAAGTCAGCCGGTATGTATGTAAATATTATGAAACATTTAATTTCGTTATAAATTCGGTTAGTGGGCGGACTGTCCTATTTTCAGCCGAGGATTATCCCTGATTTATGATCTGCGTAAAACTTTCCTACTCTTGATTACTCTTCACTTTTCTCCCTGTCTAAGGTTCTCTTGGAAAAATGTATTTCGCCAAACAATGACGCTGTAATATCCAAAACTCTGGTTCTAATGTCCTATCCCATAAAACAAGCTATTATAATACGAATATGTTATTAAATCTTGTCATAAAAAAAGGAATAAACATAAATGAAAGCATTCAAATGAGTTTAAAAGGTTTAAATGTTTCCATTTGTTTGTTTGTATCTTTTTTTTCAGCTTGAATGTACCTATGGTATAAAAGTTTAATAAAAAGCGATAGCGTATTGTAAATACAAGGTAATTGGGTGACCTATTGCGATGGACACAAGGCCATGGCGCTTAATGTGTTCCAAATGGATTATATGTTTGTTTACAATCGTTGCATTAGCTTTTTCTAAAGGTCAATAAAGCTACCTTTTCATGTGAATGTGACATTGACTAAATTGTCAGACTATTCGGTCAAGGCGGTCACCCCATCCTCTCCCGAGGGCGTCGTAAGACGGAATGAGAGGCTGTGTTATTTTAAAGGGTATCATTCTGTAATTGTCTCCCGTTTGGCTCACTAAATCGTGTATATTAAAATGAGTTAGTCTATAAACAAAGTCAAAGCATCTATTTCAATTAAACAACAAATACTTTTAATTTGTTAAAGAGTCAGTCGGTTAGTTAGACAGAAAGTTGAAGATTGAGTAAGCAACTCCACGGATACTCTTTTCAATCAAGTTTTATTAAACCCTTGTTGTTTTGTGAAAACAATAAGTATGGGTGATAATTCAAAAAAATAAAGATGGCTAATCTCCGCTGACAATGCCCGTTCACGAACACGGCGCGTGGATCAACACCAAGTTATAATGATAAGTAACTTTGTAGTACTTAAGGAGTTTGGAACGACTGGTTAAGTAGCTAAAAAAAAAAAAAAAAAAAAATGTACCATCACGCCTGTATTCCCCGAAGGGTTAGGCAGAGGTGTACCAATGTACACCCACAGTTCGCCGGTATATTTAGGTCCCATGTAATAGGGGGCGAGGCTATTGCCATTAACCGGGCACAAATCCAGACTCCGTGCTGCAGCTGCTACTGAGAATTTCGTAGAAAAACCCAATAACACTTTTTGCTCGACCTGGGAATCGAACCCAGGACCTCTAGCGTAGCAGTCGTGCGTAGCTAAAAATATTCCTTTATATAATACTAGCTTCATCCTCGTGGCTTATTTCACCCGCGTTAAGTTACGTCTTTGGTTACTGCTCCGCTCCCGCACGTCTTAGCGTGCTGTTATGTAGCCTATGTTACTAAGGAATAATGTAGCTATCTATCGGTGAAAAATGGTTACCATCGGTCCAGTACTTTCGGAGCTTATTTGGTACAAACAAACAAAAAAAAAACTTTATAATATTATAAGTATAGGTAAGTGTAATCTGGATTGTAATTATTATTTAACTGCAAATCCTCGAAACCTTAACAAATGTCCACAGAAAAAGGTAACGAAATCTTGTTCAAAATAAAGTATTTTTCCCTTGATGAAAATTCCAAGAGCTCGAGTTTCCATTCGCGCGGCGGTCGACAGTCGGGCGGGCCGGTGCTTCCTCGTTCATTAATTTTATTACTGAGGTAAGGCGCACTAAGCTCGCTCGTAAAACAACAATCTTGAGTCCTTGTCCTACCTAGATAGGTAGGAAACAAGATTGTTTTAGTTACTTCATCAGTTTGTGGTAATGTGTTTTGATAATAATGGATGTTCTCTGGTCAATCAAAGACGCCTGGACCGATTGAAAAAATCTTTGGGATTAGTATATTGTAGTTTTGCGTTGCTACCACAGTACAAACTGAACCAAAGTCGCCGACTTCCACAGCTAAAGTTATTTTTCAATTTTTAGTCTTTGAAGGCGGTTTTGCTTTTTATACGGAAAACTTTTTTATTTATTAAAAACTTGCTATCTATATGTCTATTTTTAGGCCTAATTTCAAAGAAATATTTTAATTGCATCGCCTGTTCGCTTACTTGTTAATAAAATTGTTGCGTCCTCGTTCCTAGCTCTCATGTAGGATACCCCTGAGGGCCCTACATCAGGCAAGAGCCTGAATAATTTCTAGAAATAGGTTCCCTTAGGAATAAATTCTTAGTAGGATTCCAAATAAATGGCGGAGTTTATAAATTTGTCGTGTCTACTGCTCTAACCTGTGGAAGTTTATACTGACCACTGAATAAACAACCAGCTTCTAAATCCAACTTAGCTAATGATGTTGAGGTGGCCAGGAGTGTCACAGTATGTGAGTTCGTAGAAGTAGCAAGTTCTAAGGTAACGGCGATTGAAGACAAAACTTTAGCTAAACTAACTTGGGTACATCTATTTACTTGTTGAAAACGTAGAAGTTTCGTAGAAGGAAAAAGAAGATTTCGAAATAAACGTTTCGGTAGAGAATAAAACTGAAAATGACCTATTTAGGAAAACATTTATTTTACTTATTTACTTACCATCCCCATACCAACTGTCATCGCCGGCGAATACATAGACGAACATGGATGTATTATGCACAACCATGAGATATTTCACAATACGCGTCCCGTGTGAATTCACGTAACAACCAAAAGTATCACAATGTTTATGAAGAATAAAACCAAATATCGTCAAATATCGCGAGAAAATGACGGGCGGACTAGATACGAGGTAATGACATTTGTTTAGCGGCTAGACTTTACCCCATTAGTTATGATTATATTTTCTAACATGGTTGGTATAAATACGAGCTAAACTAGGTCCGATGCTTTAGAAAAGCTATGCTCAGATACCGTATATACCTATATACGACTTTAATCCTAAAGGCTTAAAGTCGACTATAGGTATGTAAAGCTGTTTCCATCTCACCGTTGCGTTAGTAACAAGATTTATCAATTTCCTTTGACAAGGGTTTAAAAAGTCCTTCAGAATAATAAATTGTTCATCGTTTGAGACGGACTTTTTTCCAAGAGAATACTTTTAATGGTGTAACTAACTACTTTTGCATACTTAATGCAAAAAAGTGATAACAAAGCGACCAGCATCTTTCATCTGAGCGTCGACAACATCTTGCAAGGACGCTAATGAAATTCTTTCGTGTAAAAAATGACGTCATAATAAAAAGTTGCGGAATCCGGATTGTATTTATCATACAAGTGGGTACTCACATACACATTATTTTATTTGCACGTTGCACTTATACATAAATTATAACTAATATATAAAACTAACATAATATATAAATGTAATGTGTATGATTGATAAAAACTGGGTGACTAATAATAGAAAACGGTACAATTTTTTATTTCTGGAAAATCGTCAAATGACTTCTTCCGCTACGGGTGGAGCGGATCCTCCTAATGCACGAATTCCGAAACACGGTACAAAATCTAAGTTAAATATATTGTAATTGTAGTGAAATTACAATTAAATCTAGCGCTTTACATTTATTGCATTTAGAATCATAGCAAACCCTTAAAATTGTTTTCTAATAAAAACTAAATGAAATAGATATAAAGCACGAAATAAAAAGTTTTACAAAATGAAAATATGATAGTGCGGTTTATTTCAGACGCAGTTTTTAATAGCGGGGACTCTTTTATGGCAAAGATGAATGTATGTCAATGACGCCGCAGAAGCGAGATTGTACAACAGTGAAACAAAACGAGATCTAACTTTAGTCCAATTTTAAACCTCGGAGCCTTGAACTTTACTGTACCTATTCGGAATAAAGTTTTTAGTCCAGTGCAAATACGGATTTAAATGCGGTTTTTGCTGTAAGAACTTTACCTAAGTCAGAAGGTTTGAAATACAAAAACTGGCTCTGCGGTTTGGACCTGATCTGAAGATAAACCTTGTTCTGTAATAAGACATTACTTGTTTATCAGTGTGGATTAATGTAATGATTTTCCATGGCTACTCTGTTCTAGTGAATATTATTTTTATTTCCGTATTTATAATCATTTATTTAACGAGTTGCGCCGACCCCAAGTAACATGGGATAAGGGCAGGAAGATGATGATTTATATTCATTTATTTGCATGCCATAAAGTGTATAAAAGATGTGTCAAAAGGCTTAAAGCTGTACAGTTATGGACACGGGTGGCGCGCAGCATCATAGTATTAACCTAAACATAAAATTCAACAATAACATTTTGAGGATAAACAATTCTTATTAATTCAAATTACACGTAGTAATTTAAAGCAAGGAAATTACTTATAATTATTAGTTAGGAATGAACTGAAGGAAGTTGCACATGCAACATGATTTAAATTAGGATTAAGTCATAAAAAAATAAACTCGACACTTTTTTTTTTTTTTTTTTATAGACGGGAAATCATCAAATAACTTCCCCCGCCCTGGGCGGGGCGGGAGGGAGTGTCAGACTTTTACTGACTAAAACCCGTCTATGTTCCTTCATGTGCCCTTTGCGTTCCGGGGGCGCGGTATCTCTTTCGAACAACCCGCAGCCCCGGCAGGCATCGGCCCTCAGTGGCCCCATCCAATTTTGCTGACATCTCTTTGAGGCGCGCGTGGAACACGAACGCGCCGTCGACACGGTCTGTCGCTAGTGAACGTACGGACGGTGAGCTACCCATTGCTCACCGTCCACAGACCCGCGTCTACGGTGGCCGGGAGTCGTCACGTGGCTCCCGACGCCCGGATCGTCTACCGCGGCGGCCGCTGGGACGGGGGACCCTCCTTTCCCTCTCCCGTCCCGCCGCCTCCTTCTCTAGCATTACAGCTTCGCAGAAGGAGGCGACTGCTTGCCATTCCCCCTCGCTCCGGACCATGGCCTGAACCAGTGCCGGACGCGAGAGGGCGCCGCCGCCGATGGCCGCCTCGAGGACTCGGCGGTGCTCAGCCCAAGCAGGGCACACCGCCAAAGTATGCTCCACCGTGTCCTCGGGGCGATCCTCACAATGGTGACACCCGGGCGATTCCTCCCGCCCGATGAGGTGCAGGAACCTCCCGAAACATCCGTGTCCGGTGAGGACCTGCGTCAGGCGGTAGGTGAGGGCGCCGTGGCGCCGCTCCAGCCACTCCTCAAAGAGGGGACTTACCGCCTCAATCGAGGCGTGCCCTGCACGAGGCTGCGACAGTCGCTCTCTCCATGTCGCCATGAGATCGAGCCGGAGTTCCGTCCGCTGGGCGGCAATTTGCCGCGGCAGCGGAGTTTCCCCCCGGCCCAGTGCCTCCGCGCGCCACTCGTGTAGGCGCGCGAGGACCAGCGCCTCCAGATCCCATGACGGCAATCCGGCAAGGAGGCTCGCTGCCTCGCCGGAGATCGTGCGGTATCCGCGGAAAACTCGACACTGCCATGATAATTGATAGGTACCCGTTTCTGATTAGCATTTAAAAGTATACTAACTTTTGCCTGCAACTTTGTCCGCATAAATTTATAACGGATCCTTAATTTCTTTGATGATGAAATATAGCTTATTGCATCCTAATATAATGTAGCTTCTTATTAGCGAAACAATTTTCAGAATCGGACTAGTAGTTTTGGAGATTAGTGCGTTCAAACAAAACCAAATAAACTTCAGCTTTGTGATATTAGTACAGATTAAATGAATCATGTTACTAAATCCAGCTGCACACCTATCTTATCTAACAGCACGCTAGAATTTTTCTGCACATGAAAATAGGGCGCTCTTGCACATTTTACAAGAATTAGGTTAACAATTAATGTTATTTTTAACCAACGAAAAGAGGAGCTTAAGTTTTAAGAAAGAGAGACGATTATTACTTAGCTTAAACCTTTCGTTTGTGTGTGCTTGGTGTGTGATTGTGTAGGTATCTTTAGCTTTATTTGACAGTGGAGAAACACCAATCGGGGGCGAGGTTCATGCGTGTATACAGGGCTCCTGACTCCAGCCCCCCTAGCCAAGTCGCAAACGATAATCGTAAACGCTCGGTAGGTACCAATAGATTTTCAACTTAATACCCCAGAGCCTTAAGTTGAAAATCTATTAAAGATTTCTAAGCATTAGCGACTGGAAAGAACGAAAACGCTATGCAATCTTCACTAGACCTTCAACTTAAAACCAAGCACATAAAGTTGAAGATCTATTAAAGCCTACTCAGCGATTGCGTTTATCGTTTGTTACATGGCTACAGGCCATGGTGGTAAAAGGATCTGTAGGGATTTACTCTATAAGAGTTCAACATAACCACAAGAAAAAGGTGACAAGCCGTTGAGATTCGGAATTAGGTAGTTGACACCACCATCAGTTGACAACGTTTTATGAACTGTCAAAACGCGATTCTACCGTAGATTTTGTATGGGGATAGCACGCTGTGACGTCACTTATTGGTCTACTCAATTGACTAACTATTTATTGATCTCAAAACCTCTAAAAATCTAATTTTACAGTGAGTTGAAAATTAATCGGGTTTCAGGGATAAAATAAAGTGCCTTTTTTTTAGAGGAGTTGTCTTGGAATTACTGATTAGTGGTGTTAACTACCGAATTGTATGATATGCAAAATTGTGTTCTACTTTTGCTAATAATTAAACGAACTACAAAACCGATTACAAAAAATTCATTGTTAGTTTTGAATATGTCACTTAAAATTAATTGTTTCTACATGTGTGGGAACGATAAAAATTATGGACGTCAGTTGTTTTGGTATTTGTGATAATATTTGGGTGTTGTGGTTAATTAGGTACAACTTAAACATGCATAGTTTCCTGTAGTATACCTACTTACTTCTTCCTTATTAGTATTAGCTCCCACTTGTTCATTATTAGAACTGGCCCGTTGGTCTCGTGGTCGCAAGTGCGACTGCTGTGCAAGGGGTACCCAGGTCGAGCAAAAAGTGTTATTGGGTTTTTCTATGACATTCTCAGTAGCAGCTCGGTGTTTGGATTTGTGCCCGGTTAATGGCAATAGGCTCGCCCCTATTACATGGGACCTAAATATACCGGCAAATTGTGGGTGTACTTTGGGACACCTCTGCCTAACCTTTCGGGGAATACAGGCGTGATGGTGATGGTTTTTCATTATTGAAATTTGTTCAATTAAAATGTCTGATTTTTAGGTTTCCTTATAGGGTTCCGCTTCTCATTCGGACGAATGAAAAACGTAATGTTAATAGTCTTCGACGTATCTCCTTATCTCCAAAATTACTAGGTCTAAAACTACTAAAAAATCATAGTTTACAGGAAAACCTGTAAAAAGTTTTAAAATAATTAATTAATTAATATACGTAGTACCTATGGAAGAATAAATACGTTCTCGTACTTGTTTGGTATTTTTTTATCAAAGCTTGCTTCGATCATATACTGTTTGATGTTTCGTTCAGTTGTTTTTTTCCTCTTTGAAGATTCAGTCGACCAAACTCTGTTTTAATATTTAATTTCCTGCTATGCATTTCGTCATATATACTGCCCCAAGCCTCACTATACAAAACAGCAGTGCTATTCTGTAAAAATATACGTTGATGAATTTAGCCGAAATGGGCTGGCAATTTCAGCTAACATACATGGTTACCTCATTGTCACTTCACCTAACAGAGCAATAACACTTTTTTGTCATTTACTTTTTAATTAATTTATTAACTAATTTTCGAAGCGATTTTAACCAATACAGCATTAATCCTTATCCAATTAAATACCTTAAATACATTGTTGATTTAATATAGATCTATATGGCCTTTTACAGCATATGATTTAAATGAATATTTTCTAAGATATTACAGATTTAAAAATTGCGGGACGTAGCGTTTGCGGCGGAGCGGGCCGCTAGTTATTATTATAAAGTCTTATAGTTTTCGCATATTTATTATATTACTTCAATGTTAAATCGTAGCTGAAGCGAAACTAATAATTTGTTACGGTTTCACATTTAGATGGAAATTAAATATATAAACCGTGCAAGTTTTGTGCGTTATAAAATATAAAATTATTACAACATGCAAAATCAAACATAGGTAGTATTATAGTAGGTACTTATAACTTATCTAATTATACGGCCATTTCCAAATGAGCAAAATCTAATTTCATGTTTTCCTTATTAATTAATGTTTTAATGTTGTTAATTATAGTAAAATGGAAATAATTATAGTCCATTGATATCTTAAAATAATAGTTATGTTTTTTGCCTTAGGTACTTAATTTTGTGCGAACTCACATGAGGCATAAAATGCTTTCATGCGCGTGTTTTTTAATTAGTTTTATGCCAACAACATGCTTTCGACGAGCAAGTGATTCATAGTTGTAAAACAATCAATAAATAAAGGCTCGAGCAGACCGGATGCGTATGCGTAGACGTAAGCGTAGACGGGCACGTATCACTGAGTTGTAATGTATGGAACTGTATGTGACAGGACACACCGCTTGCGTATGCGTGTGCACGTCTACGTTACGCAAGCGGTGTGTCCTGTCACATACAGTTCCATACATTACAACTCAGTGGTACGTGCACGTCTACGCTTACGTCTACGCATACGCATTCGGTCTGCTGGAGCCTAAATACCAGCCTATTATTATTCTACTGCAGGGCAAAGGCTTCTTTCCTTATACGAACATTAGTAGAACAGTAACATTACTGGTATGATTATTTAGACAAAGATTTGATTCAAAAAGTATTTTACAAGATCTAATACCAACCTGTTCGGCAAAAATTCTTTACCCCAAAAACCGTAAAACTATAAGTCAACGGAACTAAAATAGCCAGTAGGGTAAGGCATCTACAAGATAAAATTGAAAATCATCCATAAGCCGGAAAGCGTTGTGGAAAACCGCAGGCGTGCCCATCACGTCATGTTCAATAAGCCTCGGCGACGAATCAAATTCTTGCCGCCCAATCTTTCCATCAAAAAAGATGAAACTACACTCAGTTTTTATTAGAATAAAAAAGAAGTTTAAAAAACTAAAACCCGACTACAAAATAATCACGTTCTAAAAAGTATGAAACAAGAAAACATTCTCATCTGAAAGCCGTGGTCGTATGCCACTTTGCCCTAAACTTTAGTGCTAAAGATTAATGTTCTATTAATATACACATACTGTTTTACCAGAATTAGGTGGCTTGTTCTTGTTTCATACTTTTTAGAACGTGATTATTTTGTAGTCGGGTTTTAGTTTTTTAAACTTCTTTTTTATTTAAATTATTTTGGGGTTCAAATTTAGACATTTATATACGTACCTAATATTACTGGAACTGCAACATATACCCACACAATATATGGAATAATCTATTAGGTCTCCCACACAAAATGTTGGTTAGTTAGCTAGGTTTATGATGCGTTCTAAAGGGTGCCATGTCCAATTTACTAATACAATATATATTTATTTGAAATGTGCTAATTAAGCCCTTTAATTTGATATGCAACACGACTATATTTGGAAGAAAAAAAATATTATTTCACATCTTCATGAGCCCTAGAGGGCGCCACAAGCAATTTGTTGCAACATAACGTAGCCTATAACCAGCGGACAATTTAGACGCTTCAAATGACACCTCATTTGTCAATTTACGTTAGATAGTTTAGAAGTTATGAGGGAACAGATAAACATCCATACATACATACATACATACATACCTACCGGTCAACCTTATAACCCTCCTTTTTGCTTCGCCGTAGTCGGGTAAAAATGTATCGGACGTTCGCGTTCACGTTTGGTTTCCTGAAATATGAAGAAATAATAGAAATTAGTATTTAAATTCGGTTTTTGTTTAGGGTTTTGTATGGCGTTCTTGATTAGAAATGGTTAAAAGAAAGCAATCGTATATTTATTTTGGATTAGAAAAAAATATAAAATCAAGTGCAGCTACATTAATTGGACATAAAAATAGGTTTAATATGCATGGATATGCAATTAATTTCTACGGTCTAATACTTGTATTAATATTAATACAAGTACCTATTACACCGCAAATACCCGGACCGTTAATTAAGCTAAGCATACCTTTAGTGATAAAACAAAATAGGTACTTACATGGGTTTCTTATCAATAATGAATGTCAGAGAATACATAGCTTTGAATGTCTGAGAAGAAAATTTAAAAAAACATTGTTCGATGTACAACATGTATATGAACAATATATATATATTTTTACCCGACTACGGCGAAGCAAAAAGGAGGGTTATGAAATTGACCGGTGGCCCTATGGCTAGGGAAATCATCGCCTGCGGGGCGGACAGCAAGGCCATCGGTCAAGTCTTCCTCGCGTACCCCGCGATCACGAACGTCCTCCGTAAATAGAGATAGTAGAATCCTCCGCTCTTCTTGGCCTGAGTGACTCCGTGATATTAGCGGGCGATCTCATTGCCAAACATCCCGCTTGGAACAGTAACAGGACCACTGCTAGAGGCAGAATTGTTTTCAACCTCTGCGACGCCCTCAACTTTGACGTCATCGCTCCGATGACTCCCACTTACTTTCCCCACGACGTTAACCACCCCCCCGATATCCTCGATATAGGGCTTCCCAAGAATGTAAAACTCTATAGAGGCGCTACACGAGCTCAGTTCGGACCACCGCCCCGTAATCATGGAGCTAGTCCCCCGCTCGAGTCCCTCTGACCCCAGCCGGCCCCCCTCGACCCAGGTTATAACCGACTGGAGGAAAATAAGCGACAGTCCACCACGTCGCCTCACCTTGACTCTATTCCAGACCACATACTGTCAGTTGCGGACACGACGGGCGCGATCGACTCGTTCACTGGACACGTACAATCCGTCTTGAACGAATATTCACGGGAGGTTCCGGCGATGAGCGATCATCGCTGGAAACTTCCGGACGATGTGCGCGAACTGGTGACCGAGAAGAACGCGGCCGTTCGTGCCTACAGTGCTTTTCCCTGCGACGCGAACAAAGCCCACATGCGCATGCTACAGCGTGCTGTAACGGCTCGCATCGCTGAGCTGCGTTCCGCCCGCTGGGACAAGACGCTGAGCGAACTGGAACCCACCCACCAAGCTTACTGGCAGCTGCAGAGAAGGCTCCGCTCCACGGATGACGCCAATATGCCGCCTCTCATCCGCCCCGACAAAAGCGTCGCTTTCGATAACGACGAAAAAGCCGAAGTTCTAGCCGATAGCCTAGAGGCCCAATGCTCCTCTAGTTCCCAACCAGTAGACCAAGCTCACCTCCTCAAGGTCGACGCTGAAGTCGAACGTAGAACCTCTCTCTCGCCCGTTGAGGACCCCGATGCTCCTCTGCCCCCCGTCACTCCGGACGAGGTGCACGACATCATTAAGAACCTCAAACCCCGGAAAGCGCCCGGATCCGACGGTATCACCAATAAGGTTTTCCAGCTCCTCCCCGCCCCTCTCATTATGCTAATGACCGCCATCTTCAATGGCGCCATGAGCAATAATATCTTCCCTCAATCATGGAAAGAGGCTACCGTCATCGACATCTCTAAACCGGGCAAGCCCAAGGCCGAGCCTGGGCTAATGTCCTCGGTAAGATCTACGAGAGACTTATTTATAAGCGACTCAAAGATTACGCCGAAGCAAAGAGCCTCATCCCTGACGAACAGTTCGGCTTTCGGACCCAGCACTACTGCGTCCAACAAGTCCACCGCATCGTCGAGCACATTAGTGTAGGTTTTCAGCGCGGCTCGTTCACGGGCGCGCTATTCTTCGACATAGCGAAAGCTTTCGACAAAGTATGGCACAACGGCTTAATTTTTAAGCTGTACCAACTCGGAGTGCCTGACCGTTTTGTGCTAATCTTACGAGACCTTCTGTCGAACCGCACCTTCCGCTATCGCATCGAGGGCGCTCTGTCCTCCCCCCACCCCATGACGCGCAGGAGTCCCTCAAGGTTCCGTGCTTTCTCCCCTCATTTTCACGCTGTTCACCAGCGATATCCCAAAGAGTAGGAAAGCCCAGCTGGCTCTATTCGCCGATGACACGGCCATCTATTACACCGGCCACAGCCCTGACGCTATCGCTCGCACTCTCCAGTCCTCCGCCAACGCCCTAGGCGCTTGGTTCCGGAAATGGAGAATCGAGGTCAACTCCGACAAGAGTCAAGCGGTCCTCTTTTTGAAACCGCGCTCTTATCCCCCCCCCCGCCCAGTCAGATCACCATGTATGGCAAGCCGATCCCTTGGGAAAAGCGAGCTAAATACCTAGGCGTGATTCTCGACAGTCACCTCACTTTTGCAGAGCACATAAAGGCAGTGCGCTCGCGCGCCGCCTTCGCTCTCGGTAGGCTCCACTCCATGATTGACCCGCGCAGCAAATTGCCACTCAAGTGCAAATTGCGCCTCTACACCGCGTGCATTCATCCCATCATGACTTACGCTTGCGCCGTTTTCGCGCACGCGAAGCCACACCATATCCATAGGATGCAGACCCTCCAGAACCGTTTTTTGCGAAAGGCCACGGGAGCCCCGTTTTACGTTCGCAACGAGAACCTCCACCTCGACCTTCGTATTCCCACGATCCAGCAGTTCATGAAACGCATCACCAAGCGTTTCTTTGACGCTGCTGAAAAACACCCCAACCCGTTGATCGTATCGGCCGCCCGATACACTCCCTCCCTTATCATTAGGACTCATATACCGAGACACACCTTAACCAATCCTGACGATGCCATTACCCTCCTCCAGGAGAGTAATAAACGCACAAGTACAGTACACAAACACAGACCGTCATCGTTCCGCTCTCGCCGCCGAGGGCCGTCGCGACTTCCCCGTCCGATTCTTCCCGTCCCTTGCTCGAGCCAGCCCGCGAGCTGAGCCTGTAGCTTTAAATTCGTCCATAAATAATAAATAAATCGATCCAGCCTGTCCCTTTGCTGCCCTCTTCCAGCGACGCCCTAAGCCGAGGCCCGTACCCCGCAGGGGGTGCCCTTAGCGTGTAGTCGCTTAGTATTTAATTATATTTTTAAGCCCTGGCTGGAGGCATTAATTTCTAAGGCAACCACAGGAAAGCCCGGTTAAGCAGTACACAACCTCCTAGGTTGAACTGCGAGATGCCAATCCGGAAAAAAAAAGAAACGTTGGACCGACACCATAAGATTGATTGAAATATGAATCCGTAAGATATATATACTACCTCCCATTAAAGCCGTGGCAGATATTTTTATAGCAATTATATTATAGGATAATAATATAATTGCAAAATATTTATAACTAGCTTCTGCCCGCGACTTCGTCCGCGTCATAGTTGATGTGTTATCCTACGGGTACCGTACATTTTCCCGGGATAAAAAGTAGCCTATGTGTTATTCCAGACTATAATCTATCTTTGTGCCAAATTTCATCCAGATCCATTCAGCCGTTTAAGCGTGAAAGAGTAACAAACATCCATACATCCATACTTACAAACTTTCGCCTTTATAATAGTAGTAGGATATATTTTTTTTATATTTTTATATATATGAATCTATATACTAAGAAAATAACTATATGGTGACGTTCCGTCGCGAACAAAAGGGTTTCTTATCTGCTAGCTTATTGTAAACAGCGATTGTACAGGAAATCGTTAAGTAAACGATGAAAACATGGCTAAGTCAGTGTTGTTGTTGCATTTATCGGCAAATCACTTGTGCAAGCGGTCATGAATTTATGTATAATTTCATGTCAGGCTATCTTGTTGGCTGTTTTAGTATTACAAAATCACAAAAGCGAGGTAAGTGAGATTTTATCCTAACTATCCTAATATTATAAATTGCGAAAGTTTGTAAAGAAGGTTTTTTTTTTTTTATAGACGGTAAATCATTAAATAACTTCCCCCCGCCCTGGGCAGGGCGGGAGGGAGTGTCAGACTTTTACTGGCTAAAACCCGTCTATGTTCCTTCATGTGTGTGATGGATGGATGGATTACTGGATCGATGGATGTTTGTTACTCTTTCACTCATAAACGGCTGATCGGATCTGGATGAAATTTTTGTAGTGATTGTAGTGTGAAATAACACATAAGATACTTTTTATTCGGGAAAAATGTACGATTTCCGTGAAATAATATATCAAATTTGACGCGGATGAAGTCGCGGGGAGAAGCTAGTATATATAATATATTGTTCGACGTTTACGTATTCACCTAACACCATACCGTTAACAAATAAGGCGCCTGTAATAATAAAAACTTTTGCTTAATTGCAATTGATTAATTTACAAGAGTACCTACGTAGTTCGCCACGCCATATGCTATTGCAAATTATAATGACCCGTTGGTGTCGTGGTCGCAAGTGCGAATGCTGTGCAAGGGATCCCGGGTTTGATTCCCACGTCGAGCAAAAAGTGTTATTGATTTTTCTATGAAATTCTCAGTAGCAGCTCGGAAGAAGGTTCCCAGGGCAAAAAAAAATCGCTATCATAAGAAAATGATGTAACTTTCGGCAACGTTACGTGTCTTTTTCTAAATATTATACGTCGCCCCTAAATCAATAGACGGATGCATTACCATCACCATCACGCCTGTATTCCGCGAAGGGTTAGCCAGATGTGTACCAATGTATACCCGCAGCCCGCTGGTATGTTTTAGGTCCCATGTAATAAGGTGCGAGCCTATATATTACCATTAACCGGGCACAAATCCTAACTCCGAGCTGCTACTGGTTATCATTTTATGCTCCACATAATAATCTGATATTTTAAAGTGTAACCAAACAAAGTTAATGCGCTGTCTACGTCCGTCATTAATTTTAACAAGGATTTCAAAATTGTAATACTACCCAGCTTGGTTGTCGTGTCGACAGTAGAAAAGATTGAACCTTCACGGATACCACTGCGAATTTTAATAGTCAAAGTTTCCTACACAAAGATCAATGTTAAAGACTTCGATACCTGCGAAGAGTCACGACGATCAACTTGACTAAACTAAACTGAAATTCTGAATCTTAAATACTTGTCTATTTATTAAGCTTTGAATTTATAAATTTTCGTCTTAAAATGTATCGAGTTTTTAGAATAATAATACCAGCCTTTGTTCCACTGCAGAACAAAGGCTGTGTGTGGTAAGCAAATGTAATGTCATGTCAACCAAAACGCATCGCGGCAACAAATAAGGTTCAAAATAGTGATGTAAGTGGTATCGTATAACCACCAAAATATATTTATAGATATGTCTTTAGTTCATGAAATTCTCCATAATATAATTACATAAAATTATAAAATTTAATTAAAATTTTGAGATCTACGTAACGAAATTTTTTTTTCAGCAAAAATTATAATTTTTTTTTTTTTATTTATCATGATACTGCTTTATTTTCTTGAAATATTTATGGATAAGTCTTTTCTTTGAACCCTTAACTATACACTCAATTTTTTTTCAGGCTTTGAATATGCACGAAAACGCCAGACTATGCGGCAAAAAAATATATTGTGTTTTCGGTGTCCTATGGTTGGATAGCCCTTTAAGCTATTTTCTCATTTGTTGTCAGGGATGGGACGTTAAAATCAGTTCACCGAACGAGGAAGGCGAGGCCGCGCCGCCTGCGCACGCGCCGCTCGATGCCGTCTGGCAACCTGTCGACGGAACGCGGTGAGCTTTAGAACATTTTGTTTTAAAATAGACATCTTTAAGGCCCACTTTCTCCAAAATCATTAAACATATTTAGCGATGACTGGGTTTAAATTATCATTCTGTCCCTTTTATCTTCTAACAATGTGACAGGAAAGCAATGATGTTCTAAATACGTTAAGGCGATTCGCACACTGCCCCGGGCGCCGCTCCGTGATTCGCGGCGATAAAGCTTTTTGGTGATAAGAAAAACTGCGCGTGACGCGTTTTCAGTGTGTTAGACTACGCGTGTTTTCTATACAAATACAGATACTTGCGAACAACGTAATAACACGCACTCACACGCCATTCTCTGTGAAGCGGGGCAGTGTGCCAATCGCCTTAGACAGTAGGTAAATGTATTCAGCGATTTTAGTAAAAGCCCTCTAAGAGTTACAAATCTTAAAATAATGAAAAGTAAAACTTATCTCCAATATTTTTTGCTAAAAAGTAGACAAGTGTTGGAGCAGTCTATATCCATTAGCTTTTTTATGTGTTTTTGTCTGAACTGAATAGTTTATATTGACTATTAATTGAACGTGTAATGTATGCGTATGATATCCAATAAACAGCGACGAACTTTAATAATTAATTTGCTAAATGTTATAATCGTCAAAGTTTCGGTGATAAAATCCTACTCAACGCCTTCAGGCGACAGTCTTATGTTTGAAGAAGGACAACTATTTAGCATATCTCAAGTCGCGTGGTTGAAAGCAGTATAAAAACTAACACACAGGAAAAGTTTTTAATATATGCGCAGTTTTTTTTGGTAGTTTAGCATCAGTAATAGGTATACCACATTTCCATTAAATATTCGAAACTCTTTTTTTTGTTTATTTTTTAATATAATAATAGGAACAATTGTTTAGTTCGTAGCTAATGAAATTAGCGGTCAATAACCCGCGTCGGCACATGGACTGAGCGCACAGTTAATGCATACTTACCGCGCCACGGTCGCCTGGTGCCGGCTGCGAGTGCCCATAAAATAAAAAATGGACATATTTCATAAACAGTATCTTAACTTTTTATTACTACCTAAACCAAATCAAAATTAAAAAGTACGTATTTATTAGAACTTAAATTTATTTAGTCAAAATTAACCCAATTATAAAAGAATAACATGTATGTGTCAATAAGTGCTAAATTTATGCGTACATAACAAATAATTATGTACATATCTACAGCACTGACACACAGCACACAGCGGTATATTTATTATTGAATAAATTATGATTTCTATTTCACTAAAATTACGAACTAGATCAGATCTATGAACACGGAACGATCGATGTTAGTATAAATAGGTCACTAATGTAATAATTAGTAAGGATCAACTACAGTATAAAGTAATCATTACACTGTGCTCATACTGTTTCGCTACTGGGGAAAGACCTTTATCCCATCTAGACTAGATATTCTTTCTTCTATCATTTTGATCTAAGAACATTGTTTCTGAAGCGATTTTTATGATATTAAAGTTGTGAATTTGTCGAGTGAAAAATGAATTTGACAACTCATGTAGTAATTTATTACCATTAAACGCATATTTGTTTTAATAGCAAGATTAGTGTAAAATGTTTCCTTTGCCGTTGGATGAAGGAACATTTCAAAATGAACAAATTTTGCGCCACTGCTGCTCGTGTTCCTTACTATCTATCTACCTACCTATACGTTGCATCGTCACATTATGTTGAATTCATCACTTTCCATACAGTCGCAATTGCTTGACGTTCATTTCAGTGTGATATGCAATTTTACAATATTGATAACATTGCATGTTATTCTACGGAAGTCTAACCATTTACCTATCTATGATAATTATACCTGCATTGACGTAAAAATGCTGATACGACAGCAAAATATTCGTCGTCAAATGAAAGAATACAGTCTTATCAATAATTAATATTATTAATGCGAAAGTAACCATGTCTGTTTGTCTGTTACGCTTTCGCGGCTAAACTACTGAAGAGGTTTTGATAATATTTGATACGGGGTGCATTTGAACTTCAATTAAGGACACAAGTAACTTTTTATTCTGCGGCTTTGTCCGAGTCCACGATAATCATGACATTCATGCGAACGAAATCGCAGGCAAAAAGCTAATACTCAATTATTTTATAACTAATGGTTTATTCAATAAAGTACACCAACAGCACGAACAAACATATAATACATAATTCATTTATAGTAGTAACTAAAGTAATGTATTACTCTTAATGCACGTACACAAATTATAAGTATACGCAACATTCACAATTAAATACATAGAGGACAGAAGTTGCTAATAAACTAAAAGTAAAAGCAAGTCGATCGTGCGGTACTCATAATAATGTTGTAGTAAATATAAATATAAACATGAATGTCACTTACGACAGTTATTACCTATATAAAAATTACAGATACCGAGTAGTAAAAATTCTCCTACCTAGGTGTATCAACAAAACGTTTTCAAGGCCAAAACAATTTGATCAGTCGTCGTAACAAATAACTCACAAACGGCGTTCATCATTTATTCGTAAACTAGTGCCTGAATTATAAAATACTAGCTTTTCCCTTCGTCTTCGTCCGCGTAAATCTCGGTTATCGCGAAGTTGCGGTATAAAAAGTAGCCTATGTCCTTTCTTGGGGTTAAAACAACGACTATATATAGTCGTTGGGTTAAAATTTGCCCTGGATCAAATTTAATTGAAATCCGTTTAGTGGTTTAGTCGTAAGAAACCGACAGAGTTACTTTCGCATTTATAATATGAATATGAACTAGTTTCTGTCTGCGACTACGTAAAAATGGAAAGAAGGAGAAGTCAAGAATACCATAAAACATGATATTAACGGACAGGAAATAGTGTAGTGGCTTTCTACCTGTGAAATATTTTTTGTAAGGTCAAGTAATTTCAAAAGTGACAGCGACCTTACCCACACCCTACCCACCCTGTACCTTTTACAAACAAACACAAACAACGAATACAAACAAACTTTACCTTTTTATAATATTAGTATAGACGCATAATGCCTGTAGTCTGTGTCCTCGTATTAAAATATTTTTATTTACTTTTTATGGCCATTAAAATACTATTAGGATAGTAAAAAGTGCTTACAGGCTGGTGTTGCTAACGACTTCAGCGATTTAACGACGTATTTGTGCTTTTTGGTGAGAAAACTGTCCTAACTCATACTGTTGACTAAGCACGTAATACGGTTTAGTAATTTGTAGGCGACCCACGCGTGAAAACCTCGCAAATTGTATTATTTCCCAAAATAGGATTATTTTTTAATAGCTTCTGCGTCGTAGTTGGTGTATACTCCCACGGGAATCGTATGTTTTTTTCCGGGATAAAAAGTAACATAAGTGTTATTGCAAAATATAATCTTTCTCTGTCCCAAATTTGATCCGGATTCGTTTAGCCGTTCTGGCGTGATTGAGTAACAAAGATCCATACATCCAAACTTTCGCAGTAAGTAGTACAGTTAGATAATAATATTGTAGTTGTAAAAGATCATATGGCATAATTAATATAAAATCTAGCACAAGAAACCAAAGACACGGTTCATACATGATTTTCAGGATACCTTTTTCCTTCTGCCTGTAAAAAATCGTTTCAGACACTTACGAGGTTTTCATTTGTCGACGAATTACGACGACGAATTTATTTGGTATTTATCGTAATGTGTTCAATTGGGTTTTTGCTTCATTAGTGAAGGTAGTTTGTATGCAGGTTTGATTAAACGTGAATTCGAAGTGATAACGTGCCATCACATTTCTATTTGAAAGAAGTAAAATGTTACGCTGTTATCTCGTTTGCGAACAATTTAATCGAAATTCAAAATCGCACAAAAGTATTTATTTTTTCTTTATTTTTATAACAACCGCGCGCCTCCCAAGAACTACTTTCGCTTTGTATACTTAGGCTTATTGCAGAAAATTAAAAGAAAACATTTCCATTGACGCTTACATAGTTAAACACCTCATTATTTCAGTTTTAATTAATAATAAAAACAACAGCTGCCGAACAGAATAATAATGAACGAATTTCTCAGAATGGAAAATCTTGTGGAAAGACGAATAATGTGTTGCCACGTGGCAATTAATGCTAAATTATGCTAAAGTTAGTTATCTCACTCTCATACATACATACATACATAAACTCACGCCTTTTTCCCATGGGGGTAGGCAGAAACCACGAACCGCCACCTGCTACGTTCCTTACACACTCCTTTCGCCTCGTCCACATTCACACTCTCATCTCTCAAGCTTTATGTACTTGCGTCCCTCTAAGCCGAATATTTAACTCCTTCAGGAATCATTTTTTTTTGAATAATGTGGAACACATTCAGGTTGTAATCGATTAAAAAATAAACTCGAAGACATTGGACTAAAATATTTATTTATTATTTATATATTTATCTACATACATTTAGGATTACAGGCAAACCAATCTAATTAAGCATAATTTAATTCATATTCATAACTAATCTATCTAAAACTAATAATAAACAATGCATTCCTATAATATTAATTATATTTATTCCTATTCCACGCAACAAATATAATATTTAGTATATTTCGTTTTCGTTTCGTTTTTGTTAAGAATATTTGTTTATTAAAAAGAACGTTATTGGTGCGTATACGTAGCAAACTGCTACGCTTACGTAGCATGCAATTTGTTTAGCTCAGTGCGGATTTTGTTTTGCCTTGATCTCTCTCAAATACCTTTGTGACAGCTGAAATGTCAACTAGTTTCGCAACCTGTATGACAGATCTTCAGACAGTTATTTGCCCTATCAAACATAATCGTGGTATGCCTTTTAAAAAACTATCAACGAACAATTTATCAGAAAGTTTGATGAAAATTTAAGGATACAACAATATTTTTGTTGCATTGTGTGAATGTATGTTTGTGCTTAATTAGTAAATGAGACTGAATCATTAATTTCCCATACCAACTGTCATTCAAAATACCCCATATGAGAGGCATGGGTATTATTTAATTGAGTAAAAGTGTTTGCTTCCTGACCCATTTACTAATTAACAAACTTTCACATACGCTGAAAGGGCTTGATAACGTAGGTAAGGAAAATTAAAGCAGCCAATTAATTAGTATGCATGCTTGTAAAAAGTGTTGAATATTTATTAAAAAAAAAATACTGTTACCATTACCATTACGTCATGCAAACGATAAAGGAGTTTATATTACCGTTTTATTTTTAGTAGGTTGCACCTCTTTAATTGTCGTTGAATAGATATTCACGTTTGAATTTCGAATTGTATTTGTTTTAGCTTTTGATGTCTGGTTGGGCTTTTTCTGGGCAAGCTCACCGTCGACTTTGTCTCTGTTACCTCTAACCTAAACTAGAGTCAAGAACAAACCCATTGCAAAAAAAAGAAAATAAGATATTTAATATTAAATTTTAATAAAGAAATAGAAATAAACAGTTCTATTGTATTTTTTTTTTAAATGCTGGATATGTAAACATTAAGTTCACAAGTTTACGTATTAGGGCCTCTGTGCACGTCCGACTTTTTACCGACTTCAAAAAAAAGGAGGTTATTGTAGGATCGATTATCGGCCCTTTCAATACATGCCACTTTTTGTGGGACATCTGCGTTAGTATATTAGAATCATATATTACATTCTCTTCGACAAAAAAATCGGTCACCGATTGTCTGGTGAAACAGCCTTATATTGAGAGGTTACAGTCAAAGTATAAGATGGAAGTGATATTCGTTTGTAGCTACGAGCTACGCGTGTCTCGTAGGCATTCGTAGGCTTTCGTAGCGTTTGGCTCAGCTTATATTGTTGTCAGACTGTTTGATTGTTCGCCAATGTATAATTGAGGTGGGAATCGATTTAGAGCCTGTACTGGGATTTAGTGCTGTGTTCTAGGAATTCAGACGCAACACTGCTTTATTTGTCAAGCCTTTATTGATGAGCGGAGGCAAACAAAGCAAGCGGCAATCACGCCACTAGGGTTGTGACACAAACGCATATACAGTATGTAATAGTGTGTTCATAAAACAATACGCACATTACTGACTCATCACAACGAGTGTCACTCATATCAAGGATCGTCTAATGATTTAGACATAATACATCGTCTAATCTTTTAAGTTCAGTGAGGGAAGTATGCCAGAATCATAACGTGCTATAGATTTGTAATATTTCAATTTTCAGTGTAGTTCCCGCCTGCACCAAAAAACTAAAGTTAATGGGTACCGCAAGGTTAAATTACAAATATATCATATACATTGACTCGTGTTAGTTATTTGTTCGGAGTTAATAACCCTGACTGGAGCATGCGGGCCCAACAAATTGTAAAAAAAAATTGTGCCGGACGGGCGTGATCGCTGGATACTATGGGTTTCGAAATGGTCCAGACGGCGCTGACGTCCTACACCTATAGGTTCCGGGGTGATCTGCTTGAAGTGTTCTAAGTGCGCCTGTCGATGTGTAAGGGAAGAGGTTTCTTGGTTGAAATTAAAGTCATACGGCTAATAAGTCTTCATAACTTTTCAGGAAGCGATCAGGAGCCAGGGCCAGGGGTCAGGGCCATCAGGAGTACATAAGAGTGAAAGAGAGGGAGATATAAGTTCCTTGTCGATGACTACGAATTCACAAAAGAGCTAAAGAAAATACTCCATGCTCATCTTTTAGTAACGGGCATGCCCCCCTCGTTTAGCTACGCACTCCTGAAGCCTGGAGTGCATGCTCTCAATCAAATGCCTGACATTTTCCATTGGAATCTCTTCCCAGGCCCTTTTAACAGCGTTGATGAGTTGCTGTTGGTTGTGGATTTCCTGATCACCGTCTCTAACTCTTCGTTTCAACTGATCTCACATGTGCTCTATTGGATTTAAGTCCGGACTGTTCGCCGGCCACGGCAAGACTTGAATTTGAGAGGCTTCCAGTACAAACCGAGTCGCTTGAGCCGTGTGTGCACGAGCATTTTCTTGCATCAAGATGAATCCAGGAGCCGCTCGCTGTGCAAATGGGATCACATGTGGTCTGACAACTTCCTTAATATACCGCTGAGCAGTAACAGTACTCCCATTTAAAATAGCGAGCTCAGTTTTGCCGTGTAATCTTATCCCGCCCTAAATCATTACATTTGGACCACCAAAACGATCGACTTCATGGATGCTGGCTTCTGAAAATCTCTCGCCGCGTCTTCTCCATACGCTAATATGCCGATCGTCGTTAAAAAAAAATACTTTGCATTGGTCTGTGAAGAGCACCATGCCCCATTGGTTTATGTAAAAAATTAAAAAATACCTCGTGGCCCTTATTTTGTTTTGAGTAGAAGGTCATAAGGTGCTAAAAAAATATCTGCCACGGCTTTAATGGGAGGTAGTATTGTGTTTAAAGATTACAGTACCTAGTGAAGAAATTTCGTACCCCAGAATGGTTAATGGCAACTGGCGGTGGCGAGCGGGCGGTCGGCCGGCGCGTGCGGCGATCGCGGTTGTGAGGTTGGAGTCGCAGCGGCATTGTTTGATAAGAATGGCAACAGTGTATGAACGGCGCCGGCGTTTTGCGAACGATTGAAGGATGGTTTTATGCGAATAAATCAAATCAAATTTATACGCACAATTTTTTGTATGAAAAAATAATATGACAAATTATCAATAATTTATCTTTACTATTGTAATCTATAAACACAATACTACCTCCCATTGCAGCCGCGGCAGATATTTTTATAGCACCTTATATATTGTTCTATTTACTATAAAAATGACTATGTGGTGACGTTCCGTCACGAGTAATAAAAATAACTATATGGTGACGTTCCGTCGCGAACACTATTTAATCACATTACACTATGAACCGTTGAACTGTCTTTAAATATGAATCTATATTGTTCTATCTTCTATAATATAAAAATGAATCGCAAAATGTGTTGGTAAGCGCATAACTCGAGAACGGGTGGACCGATTTCGCTAATTCTTTTTTAAAAATATTCCTTGAAGTACGAGTATGGTTCTTACGGGGAGAAATATTGTAAAAAAAAAAAGCCTGAAAAAGTCTAAAAACAATAATTTTCTATACTCCCATACAAAAGATTTGTGATAATACTTATAATGTCGGTAGGGGTAGGGTAGGGGTTGGGTAGGGGTAGGGGTAGGGTAGGGGTAGGGTAGGGGTAGGGTAGGGTAGGGGTAGGGTAGGGGTAGGGTAGGGGTAGGGTAGGGGTAGGGGTAGGTTAGGGGTAGGGTAGGGTAGGGGTAGGGTACGGGTAAGGTAGGGGTAGGGTAGGGTAGGGTAGGGGTAGGATACCACGCGAACGAAGTCGTGGCGGGTCAGCTAGTTTACTATAAAAATAACTATATGGTGACGTTCCGTCGCGAACAAAAATACTAAATCTTTCTTCAAGATAAGATAAGTTACTTTAGTTTTTTTAAGCATTAGTACAGTATGACCGTCTTATAATTATTATGAGGCGGCTACATGTTTTGCCATTTATGGCGTACAAAATTAGTTGCACTAGACTTCATATCCCATTCATCTGTAAAATATGTGTAGTTTAATTATTTAAGAACATAAAATATTAAATAGAACATAGAAAGAAGATGGCTACAGGTCTACGACCTGCACGAGATGTGATGTTATTATTTTACAGCGAGGTCGCCGCCAAGGAGCAACTTTAAAGTAGCAAGCATTGAATAAAGTATCACATTCTTTAGTGTGCACCATTTGGAATTCATCTCACTCGACGTCCGAAATAAATGAAAAATATTATGATGACTAGCTCTTATATTAGAGTGATATGATTTAAAAATAACACATACCGAGAGAAATGAAAACAGGCACTAAAGATTTGAATTTAGTTGAATCCTTTTAAAAGGTAGTCTCGTATGGAAAAAACAATGGTATCTCCATACTATTTATTTTTAAATAAGTATTTTACAATATTTTGTGTAAGCAAATTAATTTTATAATTTCATGTGAGTTCAATATGCTAAAAAAACGCTTTTACAAAAATAAATAAAAGCAGTAGTAGTATTAAAGTTCCTACAAATTAATGAATTACACCTAAATAAATATGTTCATAAATACATAGCCCCACATATTTACAAACATTTAAACAACTACTCCTAATATTAAAAAAAAAACAGTGAAATAGTCTATGAGCCATAGAAACCACAAAAAGCAGAATAAATGTCAAAAAATAAAATATGTAAATAGTAATTAATTAAGTCGATTGAATTAGCACCCATTTTGTTTTTGTCCAGACTATAGATTGTCCTATGGAACAACACAAGCTTGTTCCATCCTAGATTTGTTCCTAACCAGACACTCAAGCACATAAGTGCCAAAGTTTTTCTTTCATCGTCGTTGGTATATTGTTAACGAATATATAAAGTGGGTAAAACAACTCTAGTTGGAACAAAAGCGAAGGGCTTAAAATATCACGAATAAAACCTGCCGTCCCATATGGGACTGCTCTGGCTTGCCGCCAACAATCGCTGTACGAACATTAGCTGTTTTATTTATATGATTTACCTACCTAATGGGCAAAAAAAGTTTCTTTGTTAGCCAATTGTTGTTGCTGAAATGTTATTAGTTTGAGCAAATCACTGTCAATTAGGTATAGTCAAGTCAAACATACTTATAGTGAAAATTTGCTACGGGTGCATGTTTTTTTGTGGAATAGATTTTTGTGTAATTTTATAAATGTGATACTATTTATAAAATTACATATGTAAGCCTCGTTATTCCAGTGATCCTGAGCGCGAATGCTGCGCTAGAGGTCTTGGGGTCGATTCCTAGGTCGAGCAAAGTGTTATTGGGATTTTCTATGAAATTCTCAGTCTATTGCCAAATCCTAACTCGGAGCTGCGAGCTCCGAGTTAGTATATATCTAATAGGTCTAATAGGTCTATCTATTAGGTATATGGGACCTAAACATACCGGTGAACTGTGGGTGTACATTGGTACACCTTTACCTAACCCTTCGGGGAATACAGGCGTGTTATTATGTGTGATAGTATGTGCACCACACTTTGTTATTTTGATCGATCATTTAGATAAATATCGTTATTAGATTCAAGTAAGTGTAAACATACTTTCGCCCTTGACGTAGGTACAATCGCCGACAATAGCGGTGAACCATTTTTCACCCTTACGCCCTTAGTAATAAAGTTGAAAAGTGTTCAACTGTCGTCGTCCTTGGTTGTGGTTGTACATATTATGTACATACGCTAAACATATATGGACACATAATCATTCAGGTGTCATGGAAAATACAATCAATAGAAGCTATTACGTGATTTACTAGAAATCAACTACGCTGGCTGAATTATTCACGGTGATAAATTACACGTAATGTGATGGTCATCAAAACGACGCTGTTAGCAGAATCGATAGGGGCCCAATGTCACTTAAGAAATTGTGTTATTGCATTATAACTACGATTTCATTTGTTGCCTACAGATTTTTTCTTTAATAAAACCTGTAATAGAACTTGATCAGTGGTTGTTCCTTCTCAATATTCTTCTTTTTTGCTTGTGAGAACACGCTTCCCTTTTTGCCTTTGTTCTGGGACTACTATACTACATGGCTGTAATATTACTACTTAAACAGAGTCTTATTACTTTGTCAATAAGACAACACAACAGAAACTGACAGTCAGTCATTATTTGAAGACTTACGTATCATCAGCATTATATCAGCCGCAATGCTGCAGGTCGTCCACTGATGGAAATAGGCCTCCCCCATAGATTTCCAAAAAGACCGGTTGGAAACGGCCTATGACATATGGTTTAGGATTTATATCTTTTTTTATTTATTTATTATACTATCATGACAGGGTTTACCCTAATGCGACAGTTACGAACTATTAAGAAAGTTAAGATATTTTATTTCATTCAAAAATAATATAAATTTTAAGTATTTACTTTTGTGAGGATACAATTAATAAAGTAATAAATATATAATAATAAAGTAATTGTATAAAGTTAAAATCGAAAGCAAACAAGTAGGTAAGTGGTATTTGAATAGAATTTATAAAAACAATTGGAAAAATTAAGAAAACTTAAGATAACAGCTGACTGACATTTGTCTAGTTTATTGTTTAGGTGGAGTGGTAAACAAGTTTTTAATTAAAATGGTTATCTGTAAAAGTGATAAAAATAAAAATGAGACAGTTTAATGCTCTTGGGAGAGTCAACGCAACGATAGCTTTTTAGAACGTGACGTATCTACCCTTTTTACTAACATTTAGTTTTAGTGAGAAATGCTGTATCTTTCAAACCCTTTTCGGAATAACGAGTTGAAACCGTTTATATTGTCAATGTAGGTAAGCCAAACAGAGGCTGTCAAATTGCTGTTTAAGTCGCAGGTTTATATAAAAAAAAAAAAAAAAGTAAAAAGAAAAAAGAAAGAGAGCAGAAAAAAAAGAGAGAGAAAAGAAAAAAAAGAGAGAGAAGAAATAAAAAGTTTTATGATAAAATCAGGTTTATAATTCATCGCCATTCATTCATTCCATTTGATCGCTTAAATTTTATCATTAACCTAAACAAGTTCAGGTTTTTAATAAAAAACCTGGATTTTCTCAAGTTTACGATAAAATAAAGTAACAATTTTATCATCTGCCGGCTCTTGATTTTATTATAAGCCTACATCATATAGACTTTTAAAACACTGGTGTTTTTTTGATAATAGTTTATCAACAGTATTGTGTTTCTGTGTGTGCATCACACGCGCCACCGCAGACGCCGCGACGCAGTTATCGTTTTTGTTTGACCGCTCGACTATCAACTTACAAAATATTTACGTAAATAAATAAACAAGTAATAAGAATATATTAAACAAATGAAAATAATACGTCTAATACTATATATACCATCACGCCTGTATTCCCCGAAGGGGTAGGCAGAGGTGTACCGATGTACACCCACAGTTCGCCGGTATATTTAGGTCCCATGTAATAGGGGGCGAGCCTATTGCCATTAACCGGGCACAAATCCAAACTCAGAGCTGCTACTGAGAATTTCATAGAAAAACCCAATAACACTTTTTGCTCGACCTGGGAATCGAACCCAGGACCTCTAGCGTAGCAGTCGAATCAAACGTCTAACACTGTTTAAAAAAATTGATAGTATACATAAAAGGAACATTATTAAATCGCTAAATCGATCTTCCTTCTAATCGCAATCCTGCTATTGTTAGACTGACCTTAATCCCGGGAATAGTTTTAATGCAATGGTTATCTCTCAATATAACAATACCGCTTCGACGGCACTTCGGCTACGGCTCGGTCGGAATCGTCTCGAAATATCCAAACGTAAGCTGCTAGCGAGCCGCCCGCAAGCTGTCACCATTTTTAGCACACGATTTAAATCCCTTACTTGAATGGCAAAATATTTGCTGCGTCCAGCTTTCAAAATAATCTAACTTAAAGGAACAGTTTTAAAAATAACGACTGTGAACGTTTTCAAACTGATACTCAAAACTACACACATACTTACATACATAAATTCACGCCTTTTTCCCGTGGGGGTAGGCAGAAACCACAACACGCAACCTGCTACGATCCTTACGATCCTTTCGCCTCGTCTACGTTTGTACCTCTGGTCATACAAGCACACGGGTTACGAGTACTGCTCACCCGACCTACTCAACAATCTTAAAGAATAAATACTACTCCAAAATCTTTGTTGAATTTATATGTCTTAGATATTGCTCGTAACTAAAAATGTATCGCATGTTAATTTAGTGATTGTAGATATTCTATTATTTTGAGAATTTTGTATGCCTCAATGGCCGGACATAGCTGGCCTATATAATAACTGTATCTAACCTTTGACCCACAACAAACTATTTTGAATATGAATTTGAAAAGTACTACTCCCTATGTACTTATTAACATACCTTTTCTCCCATGAAAATTCGTACGCTAAAATACATAAGCCATATCGTAAGTAGAGCATTGAGAAGGAAAAGAGAGTAATAATAAAGTTTTATTAATCCAAGTCATATTTCGCCGAATTCAAAGGCGGAGAAGCCTTAGCAGTTAAGCAATTTGGAGCCTCATAATAAAATGTAAAGCAGAATAAAGACTTGTTGTGACACATTAAATACTGCGACGGAAATAAGGATTCCTTCTCTTGAAGGCTTTTCATTTGAGATTCTCTGAAGTATGAATAAGGCGAGGTATACAATTAGAAATAATATAACAAGTAATAAAATTCAAAATTGTCAGTAACCCCCGAAAATCCCTACAGTTGCTAACTAAAGAGCTGATAACCTTGAAATGGCTGAATCGATTTTGATAAAACATATCTAAGACCTACTTTCTCGTTAACTAGCTATAGTGCCACAGACAGACATACAGAAACGTCAAACTTATAGCACCTGTCTTTGGGAGTCGGGGGATAACATAGAGTCTGTTACTCAATCACTCCAAAAAGGCTGAACGGGTCTGGAGGAAATTAAGCACAGAAATAGATTATAGTCTAGTAAAGCACATTGGCTACTTTTTATCCTGGAAAAATTTACAGTTCTTGTGTGATAATAATATTAACTTGGATGCGCGCAAAGTCGCGGATGAAAGCTAGTACGTACGTACAGCTGTATTGTCTGTCTATTATTATTATCATCTCGATTATTAGGTCTCATGCTGGGATATAAGTTCTAATTTACTGTTACTTCCAATGAATAGTCAGAAATACATATTGTCTCAGTAGGTAAGTAATGACACACGAGGATGGGCGTTGTCGTCAGTCTAGGAAATGTGGGCGTAATAACTTAGAGAGATTTTAGAAGACTATATTCTGCCCGCCACTTCGTCCTCGTTATTTTTGATATATTATCCCACGTGAATCGTACATTTTTCCGGGATAAAACGTATCCTATGTGTTATTCTACACTACAATCTATCTCAGTGCCAAATTTCATCCAGATCCGTTCAGCCATTTAAGTGTCAAAGAGTAACAACATTCATCCATCAACTCTTACATACTTTCGCTTTTATAATATTAGTAGGATGGGCAAGAGAAGGTAATATAATACAGGGAAGAGTGGAAGGCTTTTATAACATGGGGCCTTAAAAACATACCGGCAAACTGTGGGTGTATATTGTTACACCTCTGCCTAACCCTTTGAGGAATGCAGGCGTTATGGCATGTGAGTGGAAGGCTTTTGGGGATGCCTGCTGCGTGTAGACTAAACTGTAGTAGTTTGACAAAATGAGTTGAAATACAAAAGGTAGTATTTAAAGCTTACTCTTCTGTCATTCATACTCTAAAGTTTCCGTCACATTTTGTAACGTAAAACCTGTAACAGCCGCCCGCTAACCCGTCGGTATGTAGGCCGGTATTGTACAGCCCGGCATTATGAACACGCTGGTGAAAATGTTTTTCAGAATACGTTTCCCACTCAACCTACTAGAAAATGGAAATGGGTTGAGCCGTGAGCGTTGCCAGCGAAAGAAAATAAATTTGTTTTATTTAAATGTAGTTCAGGACTGGAAAGGTATGCCTATCGGATTGTGGTGGGGTTCTCGTTTCGTGTTGTGGTGTGCCTTCCATTTTGTGGTCACGGGAATGGTTCCCGTTTACGATAATGACTTGAAATTTATTTGAATGAGTTTTGAAACCTTTTGTTATGTAATATTTTTCCTAAAGTTATTTAGGTACTTACCTATTATTTATAAGAAGTTTTTAGGTACAAAATTTGTATAATTTTATGTCGAAACCTTTTAGTATTCCAAATTGACTACTCATAACCGTCCGGAATAATATAACGCCAAAGAATCACAACATCTAACTCGAGAAAGTTAGTAGCCGCTCGTTCTAAAGAATTAAGTCTGTGGTCGACTCAAAGCTCCTTTTGAAGCACGTCTTGAAAATTCTAGAAACTCTCGCCTTTATACCTTTAAAGAATATAATTAGTTGTTTCTTAGAGTAAATACCACGACACCACCTTTCACCACCTTTCTTTTTGTTATCATTCTGATAAAGTTTTAAAGTTAATTATTTATGCAACCGTAAAGAAATGAAAGTTGAAAACAAGAAGAAAAATTGTGAAGTGTTTTCTAGATGAGTTCAACGGAAGCAATTGCACCACAAGTCGAGTCGAGAGGCGACGATGAGTGTCATCGGTCCACGATAAGCACCCTCACTGTGCAGAGGGCACGCCCCTCTACAAAACTTTTTGCTTTACTGTTAATGTAAAATTTAAAGCTGCTTTTAATATTTTTGGACGAAACTTTAGCGTAACTAGAGGAAAGTTGATGGAAGTTATAACGTTAAATATTACGATATCTCCTGTAGATTTTGTTTTCGTTTCGATAACAGGATCTGATAAATTCCTGATATGTAATCGTATATTGTAATGCTAAAATCGATGGAAATTTATGCCACAGTCAAAAATTTTTGTATGTTTTCCATTCCTTAGGTACTTAATTTAAATTCTGCGATTCAAAAGTAACCACAGTAGATCAAAGTGTTATTATATCTTGCATATATTGATGCTCTTTTTGCGCTGATCTTAGATGAGTTTACGGCAGATTTCGGTGAACAAATGCCTAGAGAATACATTCTAGTAACTTGAAAGCTTTCTAATCTATGTTGTCAATCAAACATGACATTGTTTGTCGCTGAGATGAGATTGATACTAGTTATTAAGCGTTTTTAATTACAAGAATTGGCCTTCAGATTTATCCATAAAATAAATATTCAGGCAATCTAGTATGAAATCATAGGCCGAAGAGACTACAATTTTCATCAAAAGTAAATACCCACCAAAGCTTCCTTCTAAGTAATTTAATTTGATCTTTAATATTTGTTAACCTTGATCAATTAACGGATCTGGAGAAGCACGAAACAAAATATTAATAATTCTTAATTATTAATAATTTTGTATTAAGTACGTAGGTACATACATACCTATGTAGTAATTATTTCTACCTATAATTAAAAAAATGACAAGCGTAAATCGATAGTTATGCATGTTGATTTAATATCACTTTAACCGAATTGTGTGAGGCATGCAACGTTTTAATATACTGCCTTCGCGGTATGCTAACAGATTAAAAGCGTGAACGTTGCTTGATAACGTTATTTTCCCTAGCTAGCAGCAGGTACTATTAGAATTTGTTAAAGGAGATGAGATTGGAGATCCACTTTCCTAACCAATTTTAAGATATATATAACGCGACGAAGTAAAAAGGAAGCCACCCAAAATTCTTGGATATATGACATCCCCATCAACTAGCATTGGGCCTGCGTGACACGGTCTACCAAAGAAGGCTTACAATACGGTACATTTAGATTCATAATTATATGTGTAAGGTAAAACAGAAAAACACGATAATATCGGGTTATTTGCAGAGTTATGTCCCGTCACAAGATACAAGCGCTGTAAAGTGACATCCTAGAATCACCAGACTTACATAATTCTATAATATGGCTGAAATATTGAGCATAGATATAGAAATATATCGTTAAGAAGGTATTTAAAAGGTTCCTTACTAAATTGATTTCAAAATTGAGACATTCGAGATATTTTACAGTTTAACGTTAGAGACTTCCAAATTGGATAGACATTCGTATCCGATCACAAAGAACGATCCAAAGCAAGACTACATGGCAATATGACCGCAAAGAATCTCGTGTTAGCAGGAGAGGGGAATGCAACCGACTTGGTAGACGTACGATACGGTTCCCCCGTACTGTACGTTTACGTGACTACACGTATTGAATAGCTTATTGAGTTTAAAGATAAGTAGTGATGTATGTGCGTACAGTGACGTCACGACTTTTATTAAGGTTTTTTTGACCCGTCGGAGAATCTAAAATAATAGTTTACCTAAGTTGTTCATCTCGTAGGTTAATAATAAATATGTCCTCCCGACTGAATTTCGGTCATGGCGGCCAATCTCAATGGAGTCTAGCCAAGTACGCAGGAGATGTTATAATGCTCAAGAGGGTGCGCAAACACAGGTGTAATCCCTCTTCCGAGTTACGGAATTTGTTTGAAAGAGTCACCGCGGCCCTGAAACGCAAAGGCATTAGTTGGTTTGTTGGTTATTACTGGGTTTTAGTCAGTAAGAGACTGACACTCCTATCCGCTCCGCCCAGAGCAGAAGATGTCCTTTGACGATTTCCCATCCTTTAGAAAATAACAAAAACACCCCCTGTTCCCTCACTTTCACAGTCCGATGGGACGGCAATCCGATACGACCGGGGAGAGGTCATTCGTAGAGCTAAACAACGAACTTTGCGGGGGTGTCGCACCACCAACTTTCAAACTCAGGGCAGTTACAGAGAAACTTCCAATGAAAAAAATCCAATAACAATTTTTGCCCGATCTAGAAATCTAACCCAGACCCTCATGTTCAGTAGTTGCACTTGCGACTTCAAAATAAGCCTTTGATCCAGAACATTTTCTATAACAATTTTATCAAGGCTAAATTGATTGGTATGAAATTCCTCGCGTCCCCAATAAGCTCGCATTTTTGTGGACAAAATAGTAAATAATAACAACTTTTTCCGAGGTATTTCGTGATTGACATACTCGTTTATCAGTGCTGACAGCCTTTGACGCGGCTTTCGCTATGTCACACGTAGGTAGGTACATTTTTTCGGCTGCAGCTCTGGAATTTGGGCACTATTTTATTCGTTCGGAAATTCGGTAGGTATCTTTTAGAATTGATACGCACGTAATATTATAAAATGAAATGGATAAATAAAAAATTATAGGCATGTTTACTTTAGTATTTTTTTTTTCCAATTTATATTTATCATTATAGGTTTTTTTACATAATGCGACAGTGCAATTATCTTAAGTTATATGTGACCAATCCAGTAATTTAAATTGATAGATGTACATAATTTGTATTAAGTTCTAATAGGAAGGTACTCTGTAGTAGTACCTTAGGAACAATATCGCGATTCGCGAACACACGAAACGTATACAAGTCTGAAATCTTCGTCTTTGTTCAGTTTTGAAGCGAGTTAGTTTTACAAACACATTAGCTACGTTCCTAGCTCACTACTGCTTACTCTTTCATATTTCAGCGAAGCACTATGTGCAATGCAATTGGAGAACATTGCATGTGTTTACTTTGATGATATCGTTTTATATAATTCATACTTTAATATTGTAATTGGGAAAGTAACTCTGTTCGCTTATCTGTTACGCTTTCACGTCGAACCACTTAACCGATTTTGATGCAATTTGGTATGGCGTAACTTTGAACCCCAAGAAAGAATATAGGCTACTTTTAATTCCGCAACTTCGTCTTCGTTCGCTTTAGCCTATTTTCGCCAGACGCAGTCGCTGGCAAAAGCTAGTTTTATATAAAAATTTCAAGAATCAAACTTCCGGGAAAAGCTAAGCAAAAATCATAGTTAAATGTTCAAAAGAATTGCTTTCCGAGAAGTAAGTACACAATTTTATGGCTATCTCTTGACTTGACAGTGTTAAGAGAAGCTATAACCCTCTTACGCTGAAACGACCCTACTGTCATTATTCCATCCCGAGTTTGTTCCATTTATTCAAACAATAAAAACTGTGAATTAGCAAAATGACAATAAAAGTTAAAGCATACCGAGCGAGTTTTAACATTAAATCAGTTAACACGCATTGCACGCCACCACTCGTAAGAACTTTGTCTACTAGTTTTGAATTGAAAAGATTCACTCCACAGTTTGAAGGAATTTAATTAGTGCCTTGGAATGTGGATTAAACTCCATGATGAAGGCTGCCTCGATTATGTTAGGGATGTCAAGATATTGCTTAAGGTGGCTTCTCTGGAGAATTAATGTTGCTCAGCCAACTTCCTCGCATGAGATATTTCATTTTGTATATTCATCTCGTCACGTTTGCGGATTGCTAACCCTACAGATTCATACGTATATGGCGGCATGAATTTTAATAAAAAGCTGGCGGCACGGTTATTGATTCCGCGCCTGGTATTACCTAGTTAGCGTATTATCCGAAGTCATGTGGTTTCCGCATGCGAAATGATTCATTTTGCCGTGTCCTGGAAAAAATATTTAACACAGAATATCCTGCCTATGTCATACATACTCGAATCAGTTTGTTTGTCGTTTGCCATGATTGTTGTTTGTAATATCTGGAGCGCATATTGTATTAATGCGGAGCGTATTAAAATCCTTAGCCTTTATTACTTAAATAAGCTTCATTTTGGACACAAATCTTATCAAAAATAGAAGCTTTTTTCAGATTTAGATTGAGATTAGTATGCGAACGATTCTCAAAGTTACTGTAACTACCCCCCAGGTCGAAACTATTTTGTTTTGTTTTTTGGAAACGAGACTATTGGTAGGTGGATACCTTACAAGATTTTTCCTTTTCTGTATGACAGCACCTTTTTAGTTTAGTGTGACCTCAGACCTATTATTATTCTAACAATTAGTAGGTTCATATTAATTTGATGTTCGACACTAATACGACAAAATGAACCACTAATAAATTATCATTAGCGTAATAAGTAGGCACTAACAACAATATATTATTAGCGTTATGTAACAATAATCGCATGTAACGCATCGTTGCCTTGCGCTAACACATTGACGTGTGAACCGTTCGTTGACATAGAACTGTTTGTTAATATAACCTATTATGTAAGGGAAGGTTATTATCAGTTTATTTAGATCATATTTTGCAAAAGCTTATTTATTTATTACTAGCTTTTGCCCGCGACTTCGTCCGCGTGGATTAACAGTTCGCGTTCCCGGGGGATTTCCGGGATGAAAACTATCCTATGTCCTTTTTCGGGTCCCAGACTATATCTGTACTAAATTTCATTGAAATCGGTTCAGTGGTTTAGGCGTGAAGAAGAGACAGACAGACAGACAGAGTTACTTTCGCATTTATAATATTAGTACGGATTTACTAGCTTCTGCCAGTTTCTGCCCGTGACTTCTGCGCCAAATTTGATATATAATTATTCTACGGGAACCATACATATTTTCGGGATAAACATAGAAAAAACTAGACTATAATCTTTGTGCTTATTTTCATCCAGATCCCTTTAGCCGTTTACGCCTGAAAGAGTAACAAACATCCATCCATCCACCCACCTTCACAAACTTTCACATTTATAATATTATATGTAGTAGGAATATTAGTAGAAAGTAGGCTAGTTGGATATTAATAGGATTTACACATTTACTTACAGCTATTATTACAGTCTCAATCTCCAATTCGGTAGTATAGTTACTAGACACAATACAAAATCATTTAACAAAACACTTGTAAAATCACCCTTGCGACCTCGCCCAGTGAAACAAGAATATCGTCAGCAACTAAAATCTTAATTTAAAGTAACTTACACGATTTTTTCATAATAATAAAGACGATACCAATCTCAAATAAAATGAAATTGCTATTTATAACTCGTAGATTCAAGTTTTTCTGCTTGTATGAAGGAATTGCTTTTTTAACGCGACATGCTTTTAGAGTGGGGCTTTTGTTAAAGTTAACGTTATCTAGTATACATATAAATAAAATGAAAATGTCTGGCTGTAATTTCAAATTAACAGGTTTTCTCTCACATAAGAAAAAAATATTTTTTAATGTTTTTTTATCCGTCTTTCTATATGTTTGTTCCGGCTAATCTCTGAAATGGCTGGACCGATTTTGACGGGACTTTCATTCGCAGATAGGTATTTTAAGGCTTAGGCTACTTTTTTTTCTTTTTTTCTCTTGTAACGCGGACGAAATTGGGGGTTACAGTTATTTTATTATACAAACAAACGCATTTAAAATACTGGCCTTTTTTCAAGAGGTAAAAGTACTTTTGTATAAGAACAACTTTTGCCACGGGACACATAACCCCAGAAATATGTCACAAAACCGGACGTTCCGTAGGTACATTTTGATCGTGTTGTTTGTAATGCATTTTTGTAAGACACAGCTGATTTTCTTTAACATTACGGTGTCGGCCCCATAAAAATAGCTGTTCATATTCATGAGTACTTTAGACCAGCTGTGACTGCTGTGTCTAAGTGCCAAAACATATTTCCCCATCCCAAACACCCATGGAGGGACTTAATAAAGCTTGTGGTCGGTTTTTTATTAGAAATTATACTCAATTATTGAAGTATTAGGAACATAACGGCAGTTATTGTGTTATGTTGTTGAGATGACTGCATTTTGGTGCTATATTTTTTTTTGCAAATGGCTAATCTATGCAAATATTATAAATAGGAAAGATTGTTTGTTTGTGACGAATAGGCTCTAAAATTACTGCACTACTAGTATATTATAACATCATTATGAAATAGCAAAAGAAAATCATAAAAATATTTTGTAAAATAAAAGTAAAAACCAATTTTTGTATAAAAAGTCAAAGTCAAAGTCAAATCATTTATTTTAATTAGACCATTAAAAGGCACTTTTGAACGTCAAAATAATTAAAACTAATGAATCTAGTTGCCCATTCCAAAGGGTAGTTTCGTACGGAGAAGAACGGGCAAGAAACTCCATACATACTCTTTTAAAAAACGTACCTATTACATTGTAGTGTACAATTACATCCATTCCATAACAAAATATGCTAATGTCAAAACGATCTGTTAACAATAAAAGTCACTCAAAGTATTACAATACGTACCTACTAAGTGCCACGAATTAAGAAATGAAAGCTAAACCAATTGTAATATTTAATACCAATATTGTGATCGAAGATGATCACTTCTAACATTTGAAAGGCAACGAATTAGTGTGTGAGCCATAGTAATCACCAAATGTAGCATTATTTTCTAAGAGAAAAAAAAGAAATAGTAATAATAGTCAAAAACAAATTACTTATATAATTTAATTAGCAACCAGTTGATTTTGTCAAGACTAAATTGTTCAGTGGAGCAGGACTATCGTCATAAAAAAATATAATCAAATTTTAAAAATAGAACACATGTGGAACCAAAAATGTTCAGTGACCGTTACTCTTGTTATCAATTTGTCAGTTATCACTTATCCTCGCCATTGTGTTGACCGGAAGCGACTCATTGCAATTTATATAGCTATTTGTATCACAATGAAATAAATTACCACAATCAACGTTGTTAGGAGCGTGTCACACCGCGTGCGATTACGATGTGTTTATTATATTGTTTTGACGTGAAACGCGTATAAAATTAGTCCGAAACATAATAGTTGTAAAAAGTGCAATAAGCATCTCCGCACACGACCGATTTTTTTACCAATATTGGACCGATTTTCGACGGATTTCTTCTAGCCGACAAAGAAATCGGTCAAATATCGATTCGTTTAACGGTAAAAATATTGGCCGTGTAGGATGCTTAGGCTCTCTGACCATGAACGATTTTTTGTCAGTCGTGTGCGTTGGTGTGTGGGAATACAAATACTCCATTCCCGTCGACAAAAAAAAAGTATGGGTATTTAACAGCTACGTAATACGTCTTTTTACCCTCGACTCAAAAAGAGGGGTGTTATAAGTTTGACGTGTCTATGTGTCTGTCTGTGGCACCATAGCTCTTAAACGGGTGATCCGATTTGAATGTGGTTTTTTTATTTGATAGCAGGTTTCCTAGCGATAGATCTTAAATATGTTTTATCAAAATCAGTTTAACCGTTTCAAGGTTATCAGCTCTTTTGTGAGCAGTAATGATGATTACACTCTGTACGTAATTGATAAGGAAACAAGGAAATAATATGCGGAAAGTAATAAAAATGAAGTGAAACATTGTAAATAACATGTCAAATCAACTTAGTGCCATATGGTTTAAATTAAACCCAGTAGCTGTGTGGTCCTGTCATGGTTCCACTGTTTTTTTTTTGGTCGATGCCGCAGTTATTAATCAAAACACTTCGTGTTGCACCGTTCAGCTGCGTCCGCCATATGTGAATTTATAAAAAGTTTCTCACAATCAAATAACCGTACCAAAACGCCTAACTTTCCAAAAATCAGTACTGTGTGTAAGTCTATACCTTCAGGGGCTCCGCACACGTCTCAATCTCTCGTCAATCTTTAGTAGGACCGATTATATTATCGGACCGTTCAATAGATCAATAGTTTCGTGGTACCGTATTTTTGTAGGACGTGTGCGTGTTGGTATGTTAAAATTCATATGTTACATTCCTTCCGACAAAAAAATCGGTCAGCGATTGTCTAACGTGTGTATAGCTTCAAGTTTACACAGCCATGACAAGGTAAATATATTTTTTGTGTCACACATGAGATAGTGGTCCTATAAATAGATCAGAAGGGCAATTCTCCAATTTAAAAACGGTAAAAGGGTAGCAATCTTATCTCTGTGACAATCATTGTCAAAATCTTGTCAAAAAAGTACTGTGAATTTTTGCTTCAGGCTGAGACTAGAATGCAAACGTTCCTAAAAGTTAGTAGAATTGCCCCCTTGGGGCCTACCACAATCTCTTAAGACAGTACCATTTTAATATTACTTGGTAATTTCAGTTGTTGGATTTTCAACACTCAGTGCTGAGCCGAGCGTTGAAAATCCAACAGTGTGCAAGGCAAAGTAATATTATAATAATACTATTTTAAGAGATGTTGGTAGGCTCTTTGATCATTCATAAAGCAGAAACGCGTCGTTCAGACAGGAATCCGGTCTAATATCACGTTGACATAATTGTACTAACTGACATAATACAGACTAGTTTAATAATGTCAAATTGATTAGATATCGCCACTACCACCGCCTCTGTCTGAACTACGCTTAATCTTACTTGTAATGCGTTAATCCTATGCCATTATTTTGACATACTATATATATTATTAAATCGACATGCTCAATATCTAATAAGCATCAAATTGGTGGTAGGTAATTTGATCCCTGTCAATTGATGTTTGTGGTTTAGTTTAATTAATGTTGATGTCATGTACAGTAATGCATGTAATTATGTACCTAGTTAATAGCTAATGTTAATATAACAATTATTCGATTTTCCTGTTTATTAAAATTCGGTTACAATTTACATCATAATAATCATTATGTAGTTCCTCCTGGCAAGGTTGCGGAATTTGTTTTGAAGAGTCACTGCAGCCCTGGAACGCAAAGGGAATTAAGAGGAACACGAATGGGCTTTAGTCAGTAAGAGACTGACACTCTTCCGCTCAGCCCAGAGCGGAAGAAGTCATTTAATTATTTCCCATCCTAAAAAAAAAGTTGTCGGGTTTGCTATTCGCTTCTGTCAACGACATGATCTAGTCTACTAAACATAAAATTAGAAAATAAATGAACAATCATGTTCAATAGTATTTATTCATAAAATACAATACCATGTATTCAGAAACACTTTTGGCTCATAAAAAACCACATTTACACGTACACAATGGGTATTCATGGTTAGGTGCCGCAGATTGTATTCATGGTGACTATAATTCAAGTGCTTACTTGGGCCACGGAACCCACAACATGGTCTTACACACGTGGAGGGTTATTCTTGGCACACAATATATTATACTAGACTAGCAGTACATATCCCTCATATTTATTAAGTTACCCATAATTTTAAAAGGTACGAGAAAACTCTTATGGTGTGTCCACACGATACAGACTTAACAGAGACTTCTATTGAATTTTAACTGTACAACAAATCAGTACAGACAAATGTCGGTGTACCAGAAAAGTCGGAAGTCTGCGTACATGTCTGTACGATTGTCGGAGCAAATCTCATGATTATTGAATTACTTAATTTATTCATTAAAATCGAAGTCTGAACTGATGAAAAGTCGGCAAAGACATTTGGTAAAGCCTCTGAGTAAAAATTTTTACTCAGACTTTATAGTCTGTGCAGATATATCTGTACAGACAAAAGTCTGTATCGTGTGGACCCACCATTAGGGATTACCTTAGAGCCTCCTCTACACACTTGTGCAGTTATTACATGAGAGATAATATTCCTAGTTGTGTACGTCGCATACTCGTATGTGTGAAGGTTCATGCGGGATAATTATAGAAATAGTTCTGTGAATAGATATCTCAATGTGTGATAATAAATAATAATGCGTCTTCGATAATATCGCACCTTTAGTTTTACTTCATCATCATCACCATATCAGTCGAAAGATGACAACTGCTGGACATGTGCCCCCCTAAACATAGCCACAATGACCGGTCCTGCGCTGCCCCCATCCAAAAAATTCCGGTCGTCGTATTAGTTTCACGTATCACTTTGGTATATTAGCTGTCAAACAATTCTTTTTTGTTTGTAAACAATATGGCGCTTACTGCGCAGTCTTCGCCAATCTATGGAAACGCGCCCCCGCGCCTCCTACGTAACTGTAGTATCGTTTTTCGTTCTTCCAATATGTTTATTGCATATTATAAGGAGGATATTTTCCAAGTTTTTTACTACTTATCCTCTTGGCTTATAAAGCTGATTTGGGCACTTGACACAAATAAAAAAAAAACACTTTATTTTACCCCTGAGAACCCGATTAATTTTTAATTTACATCAAAAATAAAATTTCATTTGCTTATTTATCCTACTACTATTATAAAGGCGAAAGTTTGTATGTATGGATGGATGTTTGTTACTCTTTCACGCTTAAACGGCTGAATGGATCTGGATGAAATTTGGCACAAAGATAGATTATAGTCTGGAATAACACATAGGCTACTTTTTATCCCGGGAAAATGTACGGTACCCGTAGGATAACACATCAACTGTGATGCGGACGAAGTCGCGGGCAGAAGCTAGTATATTATATTTAATCAATAAACAGTTAATCAATTGAGTTGTTAAAAAAGTGACGTCACAGTTTAGTATTACCATACAAAATCTATGGCAAAATCGCGTTTTGACAGCTAATAAAAAGTATATCAATTGATAGGTGGTGTCAAGTACCCAACCGTTTCCATGACAACTTATTTAAGTATCACTCACACTTTACTAAGGGACTAAAGAATAGAGTTAATCAATTTGATTGCCTGTTTTAATAATATGAATTTTGTACTTGTAATGTTTACTCCTCACGCACTCCAATCGTGACGTGTTTCCATTCAAATACTAGAATCATTCACTTTATTTTTTCATTCATAATAATTACTGTACCAGAATACAAGGTCGATTGAATATTCATAAACAAAAGGATAGGCAGAATCCCCAGCGGTATATTAGGCATATTAGCAATGCGTTTCGCGCTCTGTACTTAGGTGGGTATGTTTGCCAATATGTGGCGAAGTAGTGGTAATATTTAACAACGTAGGTACATTAATATTCAGGGGTTCATTTCTCATTATAATGATTTTGGGTTCATACTAAATACTATTTCATTTGGTTAACTTGAATTTGATGCTTTTCACGTGTTTGGAAAATCGATTACCTGTGCTTGCTTATGAACAGAAGTAATTTGTTTATATATTTTTATTCTAAACGCGCTAATGTTCGGAACTGTTGGTCCGATTCCAAAAAAGTTATTAGTTAGCTACATATTCCCTGAGTACGATTAGGCTATATTTTATTACCAAAATAATTAAGGATTCGTGAGAAATGTCACGTGGACAAAGACGTGAGCAGAAGCTAGTTAATTAATAAAGCCAGGCTTTCGCATAACCGTCTCCCAAGTAGCGTGACAACACCCGGCTTCCTGCCTTTGACGCTACAAATTTGCTGGTTTTAAGCAAATGAGTTTAAGATAATTTGTACGAAAGTGAATACTGACAAAGTTATTGCATATTAACTGCTGTTCGCGGTTTCACTAGCATTTCTAGGAACTGCTTTATATACCTGTATAAATTATCCAAATCCGGGACATTATTTGTGTGTCACATTAAAATGAATTCAGCCTTTTATGAGTGACTAGCTTCTGCCCGCGACTTCTTCCGCGTCAAATTTGATATATTATCCCACGGGAACCGTACATTTTCCGGGATAAAAACATCCTATGTGTTATTCCACATTACAATGTATCTCAGTGCCAAATTTCATCCAGATCCGTTCAGCCGTCAAACGGCTGAACGGCGGCGTGATGAAGAGACAAACACAAACTTTTGCCTTTATAATATTAGTGTGATGATAGTAGGATGACAAACACTCAAACATCTTCGCAAACTTATGTAAGACTAAGCCGATAATAAGGCTATTTTTGTCCTAAGAACTCTAATTTAGTGTAAAATCCTGCCCGGTGCGCGGTGGAGTCGACTAACTAATATGATTAGCCCATGTTAATCGTTGGACTGTGAAGGTACGGGTCACTTTTACCTTAGAATTATGTTCCGCAAATAAACTAGTAGGTAATGAGGTAATATAGTGTTAAATTAACTGTTTCCTTTAAGGTACTACAAGGGGGTGACTTAGAAAATAATGGCCGACCGTGATGATTATTTGGAACGAAAATAATGTACTTAATTTTACTTTTTACTGCCTCGTTAGCCTAGTAGTGGTCCTAAGCGCGACTGCTATGCTACAGGTCTTTGGTTCGACTCCCAGGTCGAGTAAAATGTTATTGGGTTTTTCTATAAAATTCTCAGTAGCTGCTCGGGGTTAGAATTTGTGCTCGGTCAATGGCAGCCCCCTTATTACATTGGACCTTAACATACCGGCGAACTGTGAGTGTATATTTGCCCAATCCTTCGGGGAATATAGGCATGATGGTACTTATTCGTTATATGAAAGGTAGCCGATACTTTAACTTGTATTGGAAATTCAAGTCGTTAAGCCATATTTCGCCAATTAGTTGGCGCATTAAATTAGTTCGCAGTAAAAAGGTTTATCAAAAATTAACCCTGAAAATTCCCTGCAAATGCGTTGTACATCAGGGTGACTCTAAAAGGCAATTTAAAAAAATTGCTGTTATCAAAGCAGCTTATTTTCAATAGAGAGTTAATATAATTTTCTCTGAAATTATCGGTTTTTTAAATAAGAACTTGTATTATTGCAACCAGTCAAAGGGTCGTCACTATATTTTCATTTAAAAGCAAAGGATATCCGCGCACAACCGATTATCATGCCGATTTTTGATACTTTCTTCTCACCGACAAAGAAATTTGTCAAAAATCGACCCGATAATCGGTAAAAATCGCTCGTGTGTGGAAACGCTGTATATATGTTGGTTTTCAATTTAAATTAATAATTTATATCATCATATCACCCCATTGCGGAGTCGTTATTGTTTTTTTATAAACAGAATTTGATTTTTTCTTAACCGTACTTCGGCAGCTCTTCTCCTATGTCCCATAATTAATTTTGTAGCTAACAAAACACAGCTCTATTTTTAATTATCTAGATAATACTAATGCTTATCTAAATCTACGCATTAAATTGTAATCAGATTCAATTTCATTAGGCATTAAAGTTGCTTAATTTACTGTAATCTTAAAACAAGTCTGAAGGATCGTAATGAAATCGAGATAAGCTGTTTTGGGGACTCACTTATCTGGTTTTAAGAAAACACATTATGAGGGCTAAGTGACTTAATTATTTTCTCAATTTTAGTTCCTAAGCTTTTTGTGTGCCACATTTTCAAATATCAGCTATCATGGTTGTGATCTTGGTAGGAACTTGTGGAAGATAATTACAATTTCACTAGGTATTGCCCTTACTCCGCTAGGAACAGTTACTTTGGGTAGCAAAAATAGTAGAAGTAAGTAATGAGCGTACGAAAACATACTTACATTCTTAGGTAGCTGAATAGCAGGGCAGCCACGATGAAAAAGCAACTTTAAAAATGCTCTCGCTGCAATCGATACAGAAGGTATGTCCAAAATTAGGTCGGGTACCCTATTTGTAGGTTTCGCCCAAGTAAGTACCCCGACTGAAGGTGTTGGCATTTCAGATAAATGTTTTTCTTTTACGTCTTGGAAGTACCTGAGTGGTTCATAAAAAGAATGAAAATGTCTACCGCAGTCGGAGGTATATTTCGGTTTCAGTAGACATTTTCCGTTGATAACATTGACGTCAATGGAAAACTAGTTTCCAACTTGAAGATATGCTTAAATAAAATTGTTCCCCTTACTGTTTCGTTTGGTTCGTCTCTGCGTATTATTATTTTTTGTTTATCTTTTGTGTTTTGTTGCACGTTTATTGAGATTGAGACTTCTTTGTGACTGGTACGTAATCTAACGAGTTTTTCAAAATTTAGATGTGTTTATTTATGGGTATAAATTGAAGTCCATTCTTACCTAGGTACTGTTAATTTTTTTTTTGTGTCTTTTTTTTTATTCGATATCGGTATGCTCGTCACTCTAGTCTAGGTCAGAAGTGACAAAGACAAACAAAGAAGTCAAACAAAGTCTATATATAGGTCTTTCTTGGGTTTCCATTGTAACCTTTATTGAATAATCTGTAATTTCCTTCGTCCTTATTGTATTGTAAGGGTATATATTTAAGCAGTTTGACTTTCACCTATAATTTATTTTTACATAAATTATACGATCCGGAAATTAAGTTCATAAAACCAGTTACGAAGTAATTGTACAGGTCAAATAACAATAGAAAAGTTAAAGAATACAGCATAGATTTTAATTGAAATTCCCAATAGGTAACTGGGTCATGTTTTGTTCCTATTGTAAATCAGAAATCATGAATTATAGGTACGGAAAAATGAGGCTGGGGACACAGTTGCACAGAGGTATCCACTGTACAAAACAAAAAACGGGTCCGGGCAGAATTTTTGTAGAATTATTCTCGGATTAGTTAAATGATTGATGTCTATGATGGGCCCCAGGAGTGTTATCCAATTTGCTATTGCCAAATCTTAGTCGCAGTACTGTTAGTATGCTTTATTACATAAGAAAATAACTTATCTTTGCCTTCGCCGCCAGGGCGATGATTTATATACACTTTTGCGTATAACTTGTACATGAGTAACAATGGTAGCAAAACATTTGAGAGCAGCCTGTAAACGTGAGCATAGGATGTGGTGTAAAACTCATTTAGAACTGCCACCTGCAGTGGTGGGACAAATGTGGCCCAACTACACACAACGTGAGTGTTGTACACACTTTCCGTTTTGGGCGGTTTACACAGAAACGCGTGATGAATGTATTTATTCAGCGGTTTGTGTTGTAAAACTTTGTTGTACAGTAACGTTATAACAAGCATACTTTATTTAAGTACCCTCAATTTTGTTGGGGTTACAGTGATTATATGTGATTATCTTTGATGTTTTTTGCTACATAATAAATGTAACAAAAGGTCGAAGTATTTGTTTAATGTAATTACGGTTGACAAATTGTTTGGTCATTGACTGGCACGTCACACCACCACCCACATGCGATATACTTACTCGTATGTAATATATCAAATCCCCGGAAAAGACGTACTAAGTATTCTTTGACGTATTACTAAATTTATCCTATTAAACATCTGCCTTAATTAGATTGAAAACGCACATCGGAAACGTGACCTCTTCACTAATACTGCGCTAAAATACATAGTTAAAACATATGAGCACAGTGGTACATACACGGGTACATTTGTATTGTCAAACAATGAACATCATTGCCATAGAACAATGCGTTTCACAATTCCGAATGCAGTCCCAAAAATAGGTCATTAAGCTTTTCAGGTTTGATAGTCATTTAGGCATAGTATGCAAATCATTACGGATTTGAATCGTATGGTTTTTGACGAATGGTTTTTATGATTATGAATGTCAGCCAAAGATGTACCGTGAATTTGTGGAGCCCCTTGGTTAATTTTACTTGGTACTACCTAATTAATCAAACCAATAGCCTTTTATTCAAAATACTGTTTGCTCTCTCACACATTTCATCCGGACACAGACAAGTACCAATGTGATTTTGCTAGTTTTTTTTGTGTACTTTCTAAGTTTGTCTCGGACGTCACTGACATCGATAAAGGAAAACATAGTGAGAAAACCTGGACTGATAATTAATATAAGTCAGAAATTGCCATTCTGCCTTGAACAAGGGTGCTGATGAATGTTCGTGTTTCTCTTTGTTTGTTTTTTATTTGCCCTGCAGTGGGACAATAATAGGCTATTATTATTAATATCGTGAAAGTTTACTTATTGTTGCTTCGGCACGAGTATTTATTTGGTATCAATGCTTTTAGTCACATTAAGTTTTATCTATTTGTTGTATCGATCACGTGCAGCATGTGATACTACTCGTATGTAGAATTCAATATGTCAAGGATTTTGTGCCGCAAACACCCACGGATTTTGACTTTGAAAACCGTATAGCCAGGTGATTAGTGCTCTGTGTTTATTACCGATGAATATTATCTACAGAAATTAATTTTAGTTTTAATAATTGTAATAAATGGAAGTGTAACTCTGAGTAAAAAGTCACAACATTAGATCACACAAGTTAGATCGAAGTGGACTATATCCTTACATAGTACAAAACAATGACGCTTCCCGTTTGTACGTTTAGACCTTTAAAATTCTGCAACGGATTTTAATGCGGATTTCATCAATACATATAGTGATTCAAGAGGAAGGGTAATACATGTAGGAGAACACGCTACGACCAACGTGAGCGGAACAGTAACCAAAGATGAAACTGAACACCGCGCGGTATATAGCTAGTCATTTTATAGAAGCAAACTATCTAGCGCCAACCTGGAGAGTCAAGACGCTATAAATCTAGCCGTGTTCGTGTCCAACGATGTGATGTTGGTTCTCGACGAGGTTTTTAATGACTTTCATCCAGAAATAGTAGCCAGCAGCTAGACGTTCAGCTCAGCTGAGTGTTGCACCCTCGAGACTTAGATTTTGTGACGCTTTTAGGTTTATTTTGCGGGAATGTATCTTTCTATTTGTCGGTGCTTGAAAATTCTGGATGGAAATTCCGGAAATTTGCGTTGATACTGTTGTTAGGAATCCAGCACTTTGTAGTGTTTATTTGCGTAAGTATCTGGTATTTTCGTCATCCTTTTACGTAGGTACTTAGGCTTCTCTTAAATACTCGTATTATTTTCGGGTTCTGAGACTTGTATTAAGCAGACAGTTTAGTACTCGTAATTAAAGTTTGTGGTTACACTTATTATAGAAGCAGCTCAAAAACAGAATATTATATTCAGTAATACATTTTATCCTTAAAATTCTGCACCTTAAAGAATATTTTTTTTATGTTGAAACCTCATCACAACTGAGTGGCAACGTTGTCGTGAAGTATTTTTGCTAATGGCTTTAGTTTGACCTGTTTTAAAATAGACAAGTTTGACCCATATTTTCGTTACTTTGCCGTGTGACAATTTTCCTGTTTATCTTTCAACGCTGAACGTTTACTGTCGAACTTTTATAACATTCCCGCCACTTATTTCGCAAACTATGAAATTCTTTAGATATGTTTCAAAGTCGAAACTTTATTTAATTAGACCATAAAGGCACTTTTCAATGTCTTATACTAGAAAAAGGTGTGGCACCTTCTAAAAAGTTCTTTCGTATGAAGAAGAATGGGCAAAAATCTTCATAATATCTGGTTTACACGTGAATTGCCTTCACGTGTAAACCAGAAACCAGTGTCTCGCATAAAAACGACTATATCGTAATACGTACAAAGTATTACAAATTAAGAAAGACGGCTAAATTATGTTCGAAAATACATAGTGTTCAAGTGTTTACTAATATTGGAACTGTACACAACCATAATCATAACAAACAATTAATTAGTGTGCGAAATTCATAATGTAGACGAATCCATCATAATATTATGTAAATGTCACAACCAGATAGCTCAGATAGACTGCTAGGAGTAGGGAAAGTAGAAGGTAAAAGACGATGAGGACGATCCACTAGTCTGATCAGATGAAGGCAATAACGGGACTAACTATTACCAGTGCCAATTACTGCGTCAAAGCATTTCAGGGCAAACACAACCTTCATTGTAAAGTGTATGTACTGTCTAGACCGGTTCCGGTCACGGCGGTTAATCTTAATGCAGGCTTACCAAGTGCGTAGGATATTATAGTGCACAAGTGTGTGCGCAAACACAGGTGCACTTCCTTCCCTTGCACGGGGGTGTCACAACACCAACTTCTAAATTCCGGACTGTTATTGAAAACTGTCTTATGGGAAATCCCAATAACACTTTATGCCCGACTTGGGAAGCGAATCCAGGACCCCACGTTCAACAGTCGTGCTTGATACCACGAGACTAACGGGGCAGTTACGACCTTACGACATTCATTAAAGAAGAACGCGACCAAGAAGAAAATCTTAATGAGTGGGTGGTGTTGGGCTGTAAAGCATACAAATTAAGTAGGTACAAGTAGGGGCTAATTAGTAGGTAAGGAGAACAGCTGTTGCTTAGCCTAATTAACGGACTAATATGGTTGTGTAGGTCCCTACTAAGTAAGTACACATGCCACTTTGTACATGCAAGCGTTTCGTGACATGATTTATTAATTACTAAGTAATTGCTAGCTTTTCTGTGCCAAGTTGTGACTAACGGACAAATCCATTCGCCTCCGCAAAGGCAATGAAAATGTAATTAATGTAAAATACAAGACTCGATTTCTCAGACACCAGGCGACACGAAAATGTAAAATATACTTGTAATATTATACAGCTGGAGAGTTCCTTTGTTTAAACACGTCAATTTCAAAAACTACTGGTCTGGTTCTTAAATTCTTTCACTAATAAGAAGTAACACTAAACCTGAGTGCTAAAGGCTATATTTTTTTATAAAAAAAGTAGGGGTCCTTAAGAAAATGTATACCATAAAAAGCTAGTGCCTAAATAACAGCACACTCGGATTTTCAACGCTAGGCTCAGCGCCGAGAGTTAAATATCCAACAGTGCACTACTAGTTAGACATTACATTTCGGTGTCGCCTACTGTTAGAGAAAACGGTCATAAGGACCAATTTCATTCATGAACTAAGTTTAAGCATAAGGGCTAAAATAGTATGTACGTAGAAGCTACAGTGATTAGTTTGAAGGAATTAGTGTTTTTAAAGGCAACTGAAATACAGTTCCGCTTTTGTTACGAAGCTACAAAGATCGGAAGAAGCTTATTATATGAAAAAAAAAGACCCCTTTATTAATGAAAATACTCTTCCAATATAAACGTCGCCGTCGGGAAGAAAAATAACCACTGAACATTTACAGTCTGTTCGCTGGTGTCAGGTTGGAACGCTTCATAGGAGAACTTTCTAGAACTGCGAATCAAATCCCGCCTCAGCCCGCAAAATATTTATGTCCATTAGCGTCACGTCGCTTGCGGTGTGTGTGTGGGAACAGTACTGAGCGCTAACTACTAAACTTTGATACCTATGTACTCCTGGTACACATGTCATGTATATGTCGGTATGTGCCTGTTTGCCTTTTTGGTTAAAGATATGGAACTCTACAGAGTGTCCCATTTATTATAATAAATAGTATTCTGTTCTTTATTTTTTTGTTAAGCAATTTAATTATTGCGAGAGTAACAAAAAAAATTACTCTTAATTTGTTAAATGCCTGTGTAGCATTTTATATTTATATTTAGATCAGCTTGTTGCAGTACCGGCCCATTACTGGCTTCTGGTAAGCGGGCATGTAAAGGTATTATGGATATCAATGTTTTATATTTAGTATTTTAGTTAACTGGCTCGTTGGCCTAGTGGTCCTGAGCGCGACTGCTACGCTAGAGGTCCTGGGTTCGATTCCCGGGTCGAGCAAAAAGTGTTATTGGGTTTTTCTATGAAATTCTCAGTAGCAGCTCGGTGTTTGGATTTGTGCCCGGTTAATAGCAATAGGCTCGCCCCCTATTACATGGGACCTAAATATACCGGCGAACTGTGGGTGTACATTGGTACACCTCTGCCTAACCCTCCGGGGAATACAGGCGTGATGGTATGTTTATGTGTATTTTAGTTAATAGTAAATCGATACCAAAAAAACCTGTAATATAACTGGAAAGGGCAAAGTATTGTTGAATTTTCCGGAGAACTACTTTAGCAAAAAGTTTGTTTTCGATCATTTGGAAAGCCATTAGTGTCTGTTTGTATTAGGAATACAAGGGCGGCTAACTTCGATGTACATGTAGTGACACTCCTTTTTGGAAATATTTCTAATTATGACACACAATCGCTTGTATTCCCCAAAAAGGTTGGGCAGTGGTGACCAGTAAACCCACGCTCTATACCTAATAATTAATAGACTGGCTTATGCTGGCAATTTTGTCCGCGTGAGTGCAGTTTTTTATCTGCGTTGTTTTAATATATTTTCTTGCGTGGAATCGTAATGTTTCTCTAAAATAAATGTAGCGTAAGTTACCCCTTATAACATCACCTATCTACGTCTCAGACAGATAGACAGTTAAAAAGAAAATATATTTATGTTTGTATTGATGAATATCGGCTAGCAGCCAACTATATGCTTTCCTGAATTTAAGTGAGCGTCAGTCTTTCGCACGTTAGCACTCCATTTCTTCGTAATCCTTGGTCTCATCACAAAATTAATTCAATTCGTTTATAGCACAGTCAATGTCAAATTTCTTCTCATTTCTATTCATAGCTTTCACTTAGATTTCTGTATAATCCTCTTAGTTATGTTGAGTAATATTTTGTTCCAGATATTTACATTTAGTCTTTTGTGTGTACTCGTAGATAGTATAATGTGATTAGGGGAGACGTTAAATCGTAAGTGTTGTTTCTTGTCGTAAAATGTGTTTGCCAGTCTTTGAGCTTTTGGATGAGATTACCTACCTCTCTTTACATTACATATTGAATTATGAAGTTTCTTTAGTGCAGGGTTATTTATAAGCGCATATGCTATATTTTCCGCGGGTTGTTCGAAAGAGATACCGCGCCCCCGGAACGCAAAGGGCACAAGAAGGAACATGGATGGGTTTTAGTCAGTAAAAGTCTGGCACTAAGGGCGGGACAAGTTATTACGATGATTTTCCATCGGTAAAAGAATATATGCTAAAACATGCAATTTTCGGGTTTAAGTGTCTTTCTACACCCTTCAAACGTACAGCAAAACTTTATGTGTCCCTCAAATATATGTTTTATGAGTCAGCCCTCTGAGTGCACTACTATCTAATGAAGATTTCAAATAGTTCAATATTGCAAAAAGCAGTTGCGATGCAAAACCCTTAGTTTGAAGATCAAGATTATACATAATAAATGACTAGCCGTTCGCCTCTGTATTGATCCATTCGCTTAAGTTTATTTTTTTAGAACCATTTTTTAAAACTATTATTGTATAGGAACAAATTGATTTACTATAGGTAATTGGTGTAACCGTTGTAAATTAACAATAAATTAATAGGTAACTATAATCCAAACCATTTTTTATTTTATTTATTTCATGTATTATTACACGACACATGCATCGCCTTTATTCCCCGAAGAGTTATTAGGCAGAGGTATACCAATGTACACCCACAGTTCGCCGGTATGTTTAGGTCCCGTGTAATAGGGGGCGAGCCTATTTTTACCCGACTGCCCCAAAAAAGATGTTATGTTTTTAAACTAGGCTACTTACTGTCTATGTGATTGAATTTCCTTCTTTTGTTTGCGCTGCATTGGGTCACAATCCATTGTAATTTCACCTAGTTTGAATTTGATCATAGACATACATTATTCGCCCTCCGCCCCTAAACTCGGCACACCAACCATTTATGGCGCCCGTTATATTGTTCGCTGCAGTGTGACGTTATCCCTAAATTCCTGACATGGAACGGTAACCCCTAATTGTGTTAGAACAATTAGTGGTTTGCACAGCCTGTCGCATACACACATTTGCACATTATATGCATCAATTTGCTGGCTGTTCGGCCGTATTATTATCAAGTTACATACGTTTACTTATGTATATTATCTAAGAACATTAGGTATACAGGAAAATTTTTTAACCAGTGCGTAAATTTTGCCATAATAAACTTCAACACGTTTTATTAAACACGTATATTTTATTTTGATATGTCTTAGTACTAAAAAAAAAAGTTATCGCTTACGAAACATGTTTACTTAAAAACCATATTTCATTGTCACTCGGCGCTAGCGCATTCCCCACCCCCTCACCCCAGCCATGCGCCCGGGCGGCGGCGGCGGCCGCGAGTTTTCATTGATAGTATGACGAATAGATTATGTCCTGGATGTTTTGCTTATTTCAAACTCGGATAAGGATGAATTTTTTTTTAATTTTTTTTTTTAACTAAACACGGAAATGTGTTCTATTACTGACACTGAACTACCAAAAAAAATTTACGCACTGGTTAAAAACTTATCCTGTATAGTTCAATTTAGATAAAGCCACCAAATTAAATAAATAGTGTTGACATAGAATTTCATGTGCGAGAGCTCGTGGCTAAATAATTACAGCCGCATAGACCGATCTTCCGGGTTAAGCCACACTTGCCGAAGTTGGTCTGTGAATGGGTGACCATTTACCATAGCGAGTTTCCTCCGTGCCTTGGAAAGCACGTAAAGCCGTTGGTCCCGGCTGTCATTTGTAGATCTTTGACAGTCGTTACTGTTAGTCAGAAGCCCGAAAGTCTGACAACCAGTCTTACCAAGAGTATCGTATTACCCATTACTGGGTTGTGGAGGTCTGATAGGCAGTCGCTCCATGTAAAACACTGGTATTCAGCTGCATCCGGTTCGACTGGAAGCCGACCCCAACATAGTTGGGAAAAGGCTAGGCAGATTATGACATAGAATTTCATGTCCCAATATCCTTTGCTTTTTTGCCATGAATTTGCCTTTTAAAACTGTTGAACAATGTCGGGTTTCCATACTAATATAATAAAGCAGAAGAGTTTTTTGTTTGTTTGTTTAAACACGCTAATGTCTAGAACTACCAATCGGATTGAAATAATATTTTTTTATATGATAGCCAGATTTATGAGAGATAATATAGGCTATATAACATCACGCTACGACATATGAGAACGGAGCAGTAATCAAAGGTGTGACCAAAATGCTTGTGAAATCGGGGGTTACAGCTAGTATTTTAATCCAGCGATGAATCTAATAGTACTGGAGCAGCCATTGCACAATTAGCGTCTGCTCAATTCTAATCCAGCTCCGGATGCTAGATTGGATTGAAAACTACGGAACATTTGTTTAATATCGATCCAGTGTCACTGGATTGAAATACTGGTCGGAAATCAAAGTAAATATACAGCTTTAATATAATTCATTGTGTTATTGGAGTTAAAAAAGGAAGATGAAATCTTTGTGATGATGAGATTCTTTTTTGATATAGGATAGAGTTTTGACAAGAGTTGCAGTGCTATTCCATACAAATCTTCCTCATTGAATTTCGTGAACTGATTTGACGTGAGCTGTCAATTCCTAATACGTGATAGTAATACTGCTTTAAAGCTCATTTCACCTTATACCAAGCAAGATTTTTACGGAATAATCCCCCTGTACTTGGGATTGAATAATTTAGTACATTAGCTTTTGTCGCTAGATTTTTCTTTGAAACTCTTTGTTCAATTGTACTTTATGTACTTAACCTAATTGCACTATGCATGTGGTATAAAAACAAGCATATTCGCTGTGTCATTGTAATGAAATTCTTCTACAACCATGTCCGAACTCGGTTTTTATTAATCCTATTTTTAGGTACCATTTAGATATGTTTGTTCGGAATCAAACGCCCGGACACATTGCCGGATCGTTTGTTTTAATTGATGCTGGTAAACAATTGTTTATTAGCGGAAATGAACATTAGAATGTGTTATATTTACAATACAGTTTACAATCATACGGGGATGTTAATTTTGTGTGATGAACTGATGACAAACAGTTAATTTACAACGTTTGAATTAACCGCGCTTTATTCAATGTTGCGTTGTGTCTTACGGGTTTGAAATCCACATTACAACAGCACGACTCCGACACATTAATTTTTTTGTCAATCAAGTTTGGGCTTTAATTCGTACGCGTTAAAATATATTTTTATTTAAAAGTAAAAAAGGTGACGAATTGCAGACGGCGCGCTAGCAGCTCACGGTTGGATGTTTTGAGGACGGTGCTGTTGTTATGAAAGATGATAACATCACCTTATCATTAATAGGAAAGAGGTCGATTGTGTGAGTGGATTGATGGATTTTACACAACATTACATTCCAACGGAAGAGTGTTTTTATCAAGTTTTTTTATCAGACTGAGCCACAGAGAAGCGTTGCCGTTTTTAGCTAGTGATTTAATAATATCAGATGACATATATTGCTGCTCGACGGTAGTCAGATTGCACCCATATTAATCTGTATCTGACGCTTGGTGGAAGACTGAACACGGACAATAGGCAGTGAGTTAGCGCGGTGATCAATATCACTCCTCTTCATTAGAAGAGGCCTTTGCCCCGCAGTACTATTACTTGATTGCTTGGCCAAAACCAGTTTAGAATCGAGAAAGTTCCTAGAAGTATTTTAGTACGAGAGAGATTTTCATAAAATCGTCATTGAATATCATCGAAACGATCGGGGGGAAACGAGGAGCATATAAATGGAGGTCATTTGAGAGACGCGGCAAGCTGGAACGGATTTAAGAGTTTAGTTTTAAATTCCATTGCGGTTTTCAAGACACGTTTTGATGATAAATAAGTTCAATAAAAATGTTAAGCACTATTCTTGCGGCATGCTTTAAAAAATATGAACGACAAATAAATAAATCATTTTTAATATTTTCAAATATCTTTGATTGGTTGTTACAAAGTCGTGTTTTTATTTATGTTGCTTTATTTTATTGTTTCGCCTACACAGATACAGTACTTATAAAATTCAACAGTTAGGCATATATTCAATTTGATTTGTCTACTGTTACCTTCAAGATATCACGTTTCCAATTTTTCTCTACTTTGTTTTTGAATCTATATTCATATTCATAAATATGAATTGTAACATCACCGAAAAAACACAGGTGGCAAATACATCCACAGGGATTTCATGAATTGATTTGAACCTTCGAAACTCATTCATTGAATTTGAAAAGCTTACGCCTTCACAAAGGGCAAAGCTAAACAGATGAAACCTGTGTTTGTAGGCCAAATAAACAAAGTATTTTTTGGTGTTGAGTTGAATTTATAGGTAGGTAGGTACCTTAGCTTTTGTCAGCGACTTTGTCTGCCTCGAAGTCAAAGTCAAATCCGTTCTTACCTTAGCTATCTAAACGACCAATCTGCCAAATGTCAGCTTCAGAGATCAAGCGGTTTCCGAGATTTCGTGATTAATTTGCAAGAGGTATTTCGCTTTAATATACATAGGAGGTGAATTAATTTTATCTAATAGGTAAGCAATAAATCAGAATCTACTTGCTAAAGAAAAACATCGTGCACTTAATATTAAAATTTTAAGAACTACCGTACGAAGTACCTACTTATGAAACGTTTACACCTCAAAGTTAATGTATATGTAAAGGGCAATCAGCCTGCAAAGGCAAACGTGAAAACAACTTAGTCTCAATAGTATACTAATAAAGACAAAAATAAAACAACATTTACTAATAGCAATATGAATTGCAAAACGAAACGTAAATAAGTGCAGTTAGACATCGTCGGCGTCGCGTCGCGTCTGTCGGATTTGTCGCACGAACAATTTCCCTTCATTCTTCGACGTTGGAAAATGAAGAGCTTTTTCCATTTCCCGTTGTACGTCGCATTGCTTGCGTAGGTGTGAGCCGTGTGGAGCGACAAGACACGGCACGACGAGTCTTCCTCCATCTATACACATAATGAAATCGTAACGAGATTAATTCTGTACATTCATTATTTATTTCATTTCAAACTAGTGAACCGCCCCGGCTTCGCACGGGTGCTGATTTCCAAGATATTTGGTGGATTTTCTATAAATTTTCCGGGAAATGACGAATACAACAAAAAAATAATCAGCCATATCGGTCTAGTTGTTCTCAAGTTTTGCGCTTAGCAACACATTTAGTATTCATTTTTATTTAAATAGATAGTAATTGCTACATGTTAAATACATTATACTGAAGCAAAAACAATAGTTTTGGGAATTATGGTCTGTTTGTTTGTTTATATGTACGCGCATAACTTTAAAACTCCTGCACCGATTATAACAAAAGTTTTTGTATTATGTTGGCAGTAACCTTAGAAGCTATAATCTACAACAAACATAACAACATACAATACAATACAATATAGATACAATTCATCATACAATTAACTAAAAAACTACTGGACCGATTTCGAAATTTCTTTTACCGTTAAAAAGCTACGTTATCACTGAGTAACATAGTCTAGTTAACATCACGCTACGATCCACGGGAGCGTAGCAGTACCCAAATGCGTAACTAACGGGGGTGATATAAGCCACGCAGACGAAGTCGCTGATAGTTCGCTAGTCCTGTATGTAGGGACTGAAACTTTTTGGATCGTGAAATTACCCGGTCCGCGTGTGTGATTGATCGTTGATGTACGCACTGATATCGTTCCTCGTAATTTTTTCTTTCATTTTTCATTATTTTTGTTTTTGTTTTCTTTCGGTTTCCCGCTTACGTGACAAAATAAATAATGATTGCTTTATTACTTTTTATCTGTTGAATCTCTAGTACAATTATATGTCCATTACTTTTTTTTCTAGTGTAATTAGTTTTATTTACTGGAGTTTTGATTATTTGGTACGGATCGATTTTACCAATAGTCCGTCGTTTACGCTGAGAATGATAGGGCGGAGCCATCAGCACCTATTATTTTATTTTTTATAATATTTACCTAAACACCACACAACGAAAATTTACCGTAAACTTCAAAGGCATACTTGATAAAATATTCACATCATATTCACGGTATTTCAGAGACATACATTGTAAAATGAAGAGCAAAGTTTTCTTAAATTATTTTATTAAAGGCGACGTTAAAGTTTCAAAAGATTTATTTTCAAAGAGAAATAAATAAGAAACCTTTCGTTGAAGGTTCCTACAGCCAATTTCAAACGTATATCTGAGAAGGCAACCCTTATGCCCTACATCCTCTTTATATAAATGTTAATGTTATCCTGTTTTAAAGTTTTAAGCAGTAAATAAGTTGGTTGAAAAAAAACGTTTTAAGGTTGGGCGCACATCTGACGGAAGATGCGTCATACTTCTTAGTACGATCAATGTAAACACGTCACCAGTTATATATAGGTATATGGTTATATGTTTTAATATCTATTTACTGTTTTAGCGTTATGCGAACGGCGATGCTCACCGCATATGACGTCAAATATACGACTACCTTAGAACCATGCGTCATTAATACATAATAGAAAAATGCAACTTTTGTTAGCGCCGATTTATACGTAGAATACTTTGGTCACTTTTACTGTACCTATTCTTAATATACAGAAACTAAACTATAATAAAAAGAAAATGATACCCAAGCGGGTTTAACGAAGATGAAGCTTTCATTAGCGAGAAGTCGTAGGCAACAGTAACACGACAAATCGAGTTTATGAAGAAATTAACACACAGATATGAGTTAGAGACGAAGTTCTTCAAAGCCGAACTTTTCCTGAAACACAAATTACCTTATTAAACAATCAAGTACCTACTGTAAGTAATAGAACATTTCGGTTGGCAACAGACAGATCGATGTGGAATCTAAGAATGGCTGGTATGACTAGCACTAAATAAATAATTGATCGTCGCAGCCGCAAATTTGGTATCACTGGAGGTCGTTGACAAATATTTGCATTTGGATAGGCATTGTTTATTACAGAGGTCGGTCCCGTTCCGATTTCGATCGTGAATTTCTGATTCCGTTTATAACAAGGAATTTAATAGCGGTGGCTAGCAATTAACATATCTTTGTAAATTGTAAGCCCTGCGGTGAGTCTGTTTTGCTTTGAAACTAATTGATGTAAACGATGACGTGAATGTGAAAGGAGATGGCTAAATGGAAGTATAGACCACTGCCCCATGTGCCAGGTACCATGTATAAATATGGTACTAGGTACAATGTAATGCTGAATGGCTAAATATTAGTATTTCATGTAAAAAAGATTCAGATACTTTTTGGGAATAATATAATGGTAAAATAATATTGCCTAAAAAGGAAAAAAAGGTGTGTGACAGTATATAATTTTCTTCAACTGACAAAAAATAAAACGAAAAAGAATAAAACTAAAAACGAAAATGAGGTTGTATATTTATAAGCGAATGTTTGTGATGAAAAAGTTTTTTTTTTAGATACTTTATTATGTTTAATAGTTCACGAAAGTGCTAGGAAAATATTAAACACTACATAATTCATTAATGATTTTTTAAATATTATGAGGCTATGTAAGATTCATATACATTCCAGAATGTATCTGGCCCGGGGGCAGTCATTTAGCCATCACCTTTGCGTAATTGATGAGGTTTATAGGTATAGCTATAGGTACCTATCTATTAGTATGTTGTGATAACCCAGTTAAGGTCGTTTGTGGAATACTATATGCCACGTTTATGACTTTTCGATTCATATGTACTTTTTATGTTTATCTTGGACTTTATTGACATCGGTGAAGGAAAAACCATCGTGAGGAAACCTGGACTTTTAAGGATTATAAATCTGAAATCTCCAATTCGTCTTGAGCAAGGGTAGTGATGAATACTCGTACCTTTTCTGTATGAGAACAGTCCTTTACCCACGTTATCGCCATCATCTGCTTAGCCTTCACCCAACTATTTTGGGGTCGGCTTCTAGCTTAACTTAGTATTATTTATTAAGTAGTTAAGTATGAATAACTCATATTTCTTTTTTAGTACCATCGATTTATTTTTGTAGAAGGTAAAGGCATATTACATTTTAAAATCTCTAGTTTTTTTTTTTGTAATTTTATTTTGGCCAAACAAATTCAGACTTTTGTTTACGAGAACGATGCTTTTATTGCCTTACCGTACCTACATCTCTACGCTCCGCTTAAATGAAAAACAGCGCAATGCCTCATTGTGATGAATGCAACACATTTTTACAGCTCCGTGTAAGGTTATTTGAATTATGTATTCACTAGCTGTTGCCCGCGACTTCGTTCGCGTTCAGTATTTTTAAGTCAATAGTGTTCATACTGTTTCTGTCTAACCCCTGTGTGACATAGCGTGATGAAGTACCCAAGATTACAGCTGAGGTTACTGCCAACACAATGCCAAAAGTTTTGTTTAAATCGCTGCAGGAGTTAAAAAGTTATGCGCGTACATACAAACAAACAAACAGACAAACATTCTAAAAACCATTTTTTTGGGTTCAGTATAATGTATTTAACAATGTGAGAATTACTCTTTATAAAAAATATTGAATGTACAGAATTGGCCTCGTTACGATTTTATTATTATGTATAGATTTACACAAACAGAACTCCCCCCCACCGTCTTCCATCTGTTTCTCCTTCTTTTATTCATAGATGTATTCAGATTTCTGTTCTATTTTTGTATTCGAATGTAAACAAGCATGCAAGCATGTATGTTTGTAAACAAGCTGGATATGGACTATCGTGTTGCAGTTTCAATATAGATTTTTCAGCTTTTCGTTTGTCTCTGGGAAAGTCAGATAACATGAAAAAGTTTATTTGTGTAATGTGACTGGCTGGTTAATATATGAATAAGTAGAAGAAAAGTGAAATCCATTTAAAAAAAATAACTATTTTCGTTTTATAAAAATAATAATAGGTAATAATCAACGAGCAGAATAACCTGTTGTGCTCTCTGGTAATAATAGATGTAAAAAAACGGGTAGGCAACTAGGTACTTCAATTTTAATAATGGAAGTGTATTATAAAGTATGAATGTTATTGCAGTACTCAAGTGTATGCGCCAACACATTTCCATTTTCTCTTCCCTCGCTCATAGTCCTATGGGACGGCAATCTGATACGACCGGGGGCCGAGTTCAGAATCCATCTGGTCTCAACGGCTGTTAGTTTCCAAATTCCGGGTTGCTACCAAAAATACTCGAAGAGTAATCTAACAAAAAAAAATAAAAAATAATAAATCATTTTAATCTTTATGTCTTACTAGCTATTGCCTGCAGCTTCTTTTTATTTAGTCCTAACATAGGTTTCATTACAATCGGATTATCTACATCTACAATAATATTTTAAAGAGGAAAGATTTGTATTTTTTGTGACGAATAAACTTAAAAACTACTGAACCGATTTTAAAAATTCTTTTGCCATCAGAAAGCTACATTATCACTGAGTAACATAGGCTATAACATCACGCTACGACCCACGGGAACGGTGCTGTAACCAAGGACGTACCTAACTTAACGTGGGTGAAATAAGCCACGCAGACGAAGTCGTGCGCTATTTTAATATAAATGCCCATAGAAGACATTATTTTTTTTTTTTTATAAAGTCTAGTTCGATGTGCCTCGGCGTCTGAAAAGACCTACCAAGCAACAACTTCTTGGTACCTACCAAAAAATTTGGCCTACAGGATATTACGGGCTAAAGAAAAAAAAACATTAACCCAAAAGTTGGTCATTAACTTGAAACATGATTCAGCTCATTAAGGCTAATAGAGAATACATTGTTTGTAATGGCGTAACATGGTCTTGTTCGGCAGGTACATTATTTATTCCATTAAGATATTATAACGATACGCAGGTGTACGTTACACATCTCTTTAATAAAGATATACCTACTTATAATTAATGAGTAGTTACTAGGTAATTAACAGTGTGGTCTATTTAAGCCGGTTTTGTGAATGTGATCTTTGGGTGTAACATACTATCACGCCTGTATTCCACGAAGGGTTAGACAGAGGTGTTACCAATATACACCTACAGTTAGCTAGTATTATAGGGGCGAGGGGCGAGACTATTGCCATTAACCGGGCACAAATCCTAAGTCCGAGCTGCTACTAAGAATTTCATAGACAAAAACCCAATAACACTTTGCTCGAGCTGGGAATCGAACACAAGACCTATACCGTAGCAGTCGCACTTAGGATCACTAGGCTAACGAGGCAGTTAACTGTGTTAACTGTCTCCTAAATTAGGATTCAATGCTACAATCAACTACAGACGTGACTGAGTGTGACTCACTAACTCCCAAAAATTAATAAACTGCGTCAGAGAACGCCAAACAGTGAACATCACGATTGATCAAATATGGCGGTGATAACAGAATATTGCTCACTAGAGAATTGTCCACGACTTTGTCTGCGTGGCTTATTTTACCCGCCATAAGTCACGTCTTTAGTTAATGCTCCGCTCCTTTGAGTCGTAGCGTGATGTTATATAACCTATGTTACTCAGGAATAATGTAGCTATAGATTGGTGAAAAAATTTTTAAAATCGGTCCAGTATTTTCGGAGTCTATTTGTTATAAACAAACAAAAAAATATTACTTCTTTATAATATTAGCACATACATAGAAAGTGAACTATTCAAAGATCTTTGTTAGATTTAACAACAGTTTTAAAAATAATGATACAGCTGGTGAGGTGGTTGAGAGGTGTCCAAGAGCAATGAGCATGATGTGCCAAGAGCATCAACACCTGAGGAGGCTCTCATTGGGTAGTTGGGTCAAGGACTTAATTCAGAAAGCGGTACTCTTGGATACGGCGCGTATTTTTCGGAGATGTTTCTTCCAGGAACTCTAGGTTAGGTCCTGTTGGGAATACCGGCGGGCTCCTATTTCTTTAATTTATTTATTTTATTTTGCTTAAAACGGTGATAGTTGTCACCAATTACAAAAATTAAAGCCATAACACTTAAAAAGATAAAAGTAAAATATAAAAAAGAAAACACAAACAATAGGTCAAGGCCATCCCTTTCAAAATTACATTTTTTTTAAGAATCTAATTTTTTGATTGTTGCCCTGCTCCCGTGGATCGTAGCGTGATGTTATGTAACCTATAATATTCCTTATGAATCTGGCTATCATATAAAATTATATATTTTCCAATCCGACTGTTACACAGATTAGACACATTTAAACAATCACACAAACAAACAAAAAACTGTTCTAAATCTTTATTTTATTATTATTAGTATAGATAGTGATTATTGCGATCGTTCCCCTCTTTCATTGTTATCTACAAACAACACTAGCGCCCTCTTCCGACCGGATATTCTCGTGAGCGTACACAACACGATGCTAGTCACACCGTATGTTTAGAGCATGTAGGGCTGCCACGGATTTTTTACAGTTGTTGATATAAAAATGAGCGAATAGTTTTAAATTAATTTCTTGCCGATTTGTTTTCCAGTTTTCGGCCTCCAGTTCGTTGCTCGAAAATTAAATTCAAGTTATTAGATATTGGTTCGTTTTGATTTTATACCTGTCTATGTTTTAATTTTATATTAGTATAGACTTCGTCAGTAATTAGGCGTCTAAAGGTGGGTACCTATCTACCGATAGTTTGCACGGGATTTGTTACGCGTACAAATGTTACGATCTTTTATCCGTCTCATAGAATACAAAATATTTAAATCAAAAAGTACGCCTGAACATTGTCCGTACTGCCAGTCACAAATGTGGACGGTTTACTTGAAGAAAAAAATGGAACGACAATGGAGTCCGGTCCGATGCAAACCTCCACCCGTCCACGCTATCCGTAACAAATCCGCGGCGATGTTACGGTGTTCTATTCGGCGAAATGTCACTATTGTGGACGCACCTTAAGAATATAACAGACTAGTAATGTAATTTTCAATGTTAAAATTTTTGTATTTTATTATTAGCGTTATTATATATTTTATTATTATTTTTATATTTTAGCGTTCGTTCGTTTCGTTTCACTTCTCAAGTTCTTACTCAACAATACAATATTTTTAATAAAATAACATACTTTTCTTTTTGATTTTTTTAATGGCATCCTTAGCTCGGAGAGATTTCTACCCGTGAAAATGCTGGCAGGGGCTTAGCGTTCTATTGTGTACGTGTACCAGCATTGTTTTGAAACATTATGCAGCGTATTAATCGGTCTGTCGCTTTCAAGACATGTCTTCAGTTTACGTTCGCTAATCTCGGCCTGGGATCAGACGAGCGTAAACCGTTGTAATTTGGAGCGCCCAATATAAGTCGAGCTAATGTATTTAATGTTGTTCTTTGAGAAGCGAATTACGTAATTGACGGACTTTGTACCTAATGTAGCTCTTGTATCAGTCACAATTTTCTATGAATTAGGATGCAATGTAGGTGTTATAGTTTTGACAATTCACCGTAAGCCGCCTAATAACCTAGGTTTAGGCACGTCTGATTCTGTTAAGCATAAGAATATATATTAGCGTAATGAGAAGTTTGGAAAGGAGAAAGAAAGGCCTTTACCCTGCAAAATAATAGACTAGTACCTATAAACATCTGTCAGATTTGAATCAAGATTCCTGCTTCAATATCGATCCACGGTCCGCAGTCTGTAGGTGTCGTTCAACGAGCTCTTAAGATGCAATGTGCACTTGATGTTAAGGAGATCTTGCTTCAAACCGTTCTAGAGCATTCCACGGAGGGCTTCAAGTAGCTCTTGAGATATCTCGTCGCCAGGTGAAAGTTATTCGCGCATAAAATTTGCCAATGTTAAGCTGATGCGTTTATTTTTGAAGAATGTTCCTATAGCAAGTCGATTGAGGGATTGAATCAAGAGGTTGGAAAGAGCTGATATTTTATTCTAATATCAGATACTTAAGGTTGAGATCCCAGTGTCGCCAGATATACGTTATTTTACATTTTATCATGGTTAAACATTTTTTTTTAAATAACGTTGCCCCACACTGTTAATTTCTTCTGTATCGTGGGTGCGTTTACAAACATAATATGCTTAACTCACATACACAAACAGCCACTTTTGTAAATAGAAGAATATGTAGTTAAAAAGATATGGGTATTTGCTATCTTAAATCTTGTAATAAATATAGAAAAAAAAAGTTAGGTTAGTGAAATATCTTCAAGACGAAACGTGATATCTATAAATTGAATTGAAGGGACATAGAGACAAAAAAAACCTGTGTTTTGTCGGCGGAACAAATCACGATTGGAGCGTGACTGCGTCAAATTATTTGAAGCTCTACTTTTGCAAATGGATGTAGAGAGACTAGAGACTGATATAAAACACACGTAAACCACGTTAAATAAATAAATAAACCTTTGGTACTTTTTGCCATTTTCGTGTAAATCATGAGCGAAGACCATTTTATTAGTGCTCAAGTATTCTTTAAGAGCTTTCATATGACATAGGTCTCATCACTGTTGAGCAATGTGGGAATCTTAGCCCATGATTTTCACGAAAATGACAAAAAGTACCTTTGATTTGAAGTTAGCTGTCATAGAATGAAATGAAGTACTCTTTAAGAGCTTTCATATTACAGCCCGTGCTACGAAAGATGAGACTTGGCGAGTGTCAGTTTAGGGAACTTGCGAAATAGTTATCCATAATTTGTATATCTATTCAGGGATTTTTCGATGACATTGGAATTAAAACAACATACAAAAATTCTTCACAATATTTATTACAAAATAATAAAGTTGGAGGTCAAGTCTCATCTTTCGTGGCACGGACTGTACCTACATGTGTCTCATCACTGTTGAGCAATGTCGAAAAGTGGGTCAAAATTGTCGCAAGCTCCTTTACAAAGTTACTGTATATTCCAGGTATCAGTTCCACGTGTACTCGGCGTATGTGGAGCGACGGACCGTGGCTGCCGTGCGCATCATCGCGGCCACCAAGACTCGCGGGGCTGACGCCGTGCTGTGCCGCTTGTGGCTGCCTGACAACCGCACACTCACTCTACAAGCTAAAGTCAAGGTAAGCCAGTCTACGCTGCTTGTGTCTTTTATGTCCATCATCCATCACGCCTGTATCCGGGTACAAATCCAAACTCCGAGTTACTACTGATAATTTTATAGAAAAACCCAATAACACTTTTTTTGCTCGACCCGGAAATCGAACCCAGAACCTCTAGCGTAGCAATCGTGTTTAGGACCACTAGGCTAACGAGGCAGCTTTTTTATGTCATTGGATGGCAAACAAGTCGAGGGCCCATCTGATGTTAAGCAGCCACCAATACAATACCAGCCCCTGTAGCCATGTAACAAACGATAAACGCAAACGCTGAGTAGGCTTTAATAGATCTTCAACTTTATGTGCTTGGTTTTAAGTTGAAGATCTAGTGAAGATTGCATAGCGATTTCGTTCTTTCCAGTCGCTAACGCTTAGAAATCTTTAATAGTTTTTCAACTTAAGGCTCTGGAGTATAAAGTTGAAAATCTATTGGTACCTACCGAGCGTTTACGATTATCGTTTGCGACTTGGCTAGGGGGGCAGAGGCCTTGCAAGTGCGTGGAGAGCCCAGGGACAAGGTTGAAATGTCTCGTGTGCCTGTAAATTAAGACGTACGTTACTTGCTTTTCCAGAGCTGCGTTTTTTTTTGTTCTGAACATTACTGGGTTACAGTTAGGAAACAAGTATTTTATTTATCTTATTTTATTTAAAAAAAAGCGTTGCTCTACACTAGGATTTTTTCCTATATCGTGGGAGCGTTTACAAACATATAAATTAACATATACACAGCCAGACCCGAACCAACTGTCTGCAGGTCATACAAATATTTGTTTCATGTGGGGATTGAACCCGTAACACACCACCCGGAGTCAATCGCTCAGCTACTGCTCCAACCGTGTCGTCATTTAGTTTAATTGCTATAATCAAAGTTGAAATACCCTTACGACTTTTTTTTTATATATGGGTAATCATCAAATGACTTCCCCCGCCCAGGGCGTACGGGAGGGAGTGTCAGACTTTTGCTGACTAAAATCCATCTATGTTCCTTCATGTGCCCTTTGCGTTCCGGGGGCGCGGTATCTCTTTCGAACAACCCGCAGCCCCGGCAGAAATGCACCCATGACCTTAACGTTTCGCATGAGTTATTTTGGACTGCACGCTATTGTGTATAAGTGATTTTTCACTCTGAACTCAATGTTACGTAGTTTCATGGGCAGTCTGTATAGTTCACGGTCATGTGGTGTGTATTTTTATACCCCTTAAGATTGTTTGACAGCTTTTATGTAGAAAGTATGTTAAAATGTCATATTATTCTTCTCAAAGTTATTTAAATATTAGCTTCTGCCCGCGATCACGTCCGCATAAAATTTCATATAACATCTCACGGGAACCGCACATTTTTCCGGGATCAAAAGTATCCTATGTGTATTCCACACTACAATCTATCTCAAAAACTACAATACAAACACACTTACAATCTATCTGCCAAATTTCATCCAGATTCGTTCAGCCGTTTCAGCGTGAAAGAGTAACAAACATCCATCCATCCTCTGAAGCTTTCGCATTTATAATACTAGCTTCCGTCTGCGACTTCGACCACAAAGTTAATATATTATTATCCTACGGGAACCGTATATTTTACGGGATTAAAAGTATCCTTATTCCGGACTATAATCTATGTAGGTACGTACCTAATTTCATCTAAATCCGTTCAATATTAGCAGGATTGAGAAATTAGCCCTTATTCAATCAACACATAAAGTAGATTATAAGAAAACAACAGTTTATTTTCTTTAAAAGCTATTCTTGTCTCTAGAAGGCCAAAATCCGCATTCCCCTAGGCCAGGGTTAAGGTAAAACTTCTAAATGATATCCAGTTTATTCAGAGCACCCCTGAATAGCGGAGATCGTTGCGGCTTAGAAAAGGTTTGGCGACAAGAATTCAAAAAGGCTTTGACGGTTCGACCGCGCGGAAAGGATAAATGAGAGTCGATTAGCCAAAAGGTTTCTGTTAAGGAAATGAGATTGTGTTATGTCGGTTTCTGTATTTCCGCAGATTATTTAAGTAATTATTAATTCAGTCTTTACGCTGTGGGAGAGACTGCAAGGGCTTATTATTATTTTTTTATAACAATCTAGCTTCCGCCCACTACTTCATTTGCGTCAAATTTGGTACATTATCCCACGAGAACCGTAGGTACATATTTCCGTGAAAGTATCCTATGTGTTATTCTACTCTACAATCTATCTAAGGTTCAAACGTCATCCAAATCCGTTCAGCCTTTTAAGCGAAGAGCAAGAAACATCCACCAATTCCTCACAAAATTTTGCATTTATAATATTAGTAGGAAGTAGGGCTGCAACAGAAATGCACCAACGATACAAGATAAATTCCTAGGGTGGGATTTCTTCCTGTATACATACAGCCAGACCCGGAACAGCTATAGGTCATACAAATATTTGTTCCGTGCGGGAATCGAACCCGCGACACGCAGTGCAGCATCCAAACGCTCAGCCACTACGTCAAATCAGTGTAATGCAAGTTTTATTGCAAAAGCAGTAGGGATTGTATTAATGTGAATAATTGAAGTTTATGCGTCGTTCTATATTTGGTTAATGTTCTTGTTTTTCTAAAGCTCTGGCATTTTATGGATTTTTTTATGGCATTCATGATGACGGTTAGGAAATAAAAAATTTAAAGCTCACGCAGTGAAAATGTTTTATTATAGAAGGTATATATTTTTATTTTAATGGTGGTTTTTGAAGTGTTTGAAATCAAGGCGTGTTAATGTTGTCTTTTCAGTATTAAGGTTGGTAGGTACTTCATCATCATCGTATCAGCCGAACGATGTCCAACGGACATAGGCCTTTCCTAAAGATAGCCCCAATGACCGTTCCTGCGCTGCTTGCATCCAGTGATTTTCCGCGATCTTTACCAGGTCATCAGTCCACCTCGTGGGCCTCGTGGGGCCTTTCCAAATAGCGCCTTCTGATGCGTAGAGCCTTACGACCCCGATGGCCGACCGCTCTACGAGCTATACGCCCTGCCCATTGCCACTTGAGTTTCGCAATTTTGAGAGCTATGTCGGTTAGTTAGTAGTTAGTTCTTCTACGGACCTTCTCATTTCTGATTCGTAGGTACTTAGCTATATTATTAATAAAACATTGTGAATCATATTTTCACATTGGACCTACTAAACAATAAGACAACGAAATATGTAAATAATCCAGTTTTTCTATGTTCAAAAGTAAAAAAAACGGTAATTTAAAAAACTAAAAAACCCGACTGCTTTTCTAAGTATTTATGAAAAAGCCCTAAAACAAGAAAGTCGTTGTACCCGATTGCACTTAAAATTGTAGCAGTCTCCTGACTGCTACAATTTTAGCAGACGGTCCAGAATGGGTCCTCCCATTCTGGACCAGACATTCGCTTTGGCCATTTGACTAACCATTCGTCAGTAATAGACTAGTAAATTGATACAGTCTCCGATAACCATCACACATTAACTTTCTGAACGGGAAATGTCCGCACTTTCGTTTGTCATCAAATCCAATCCGATTCCAACTGAAGTGCCGGTCGATAAAACATCAGGAATCTATTTCTACTGGAAAAGTCACACGTGTGCACAATTGAAAAAAAAAGCTGATAGCGAATGGTTGACGGACTTCTTCTTCATCTATAAAAGGGTTTTTATCATTTTCTTAGTTTATTGCACGACTGCGGCTGATTCGCACGTTACATTTTATGTCCTTTCGCCACGTAATGTCTGTATGACCAATCATACTTTGAAACGGAAATAACTCAGCCAGATAAGGTGTGTTTCTCTAGTCAATTTCACTGATTACATACATACACATACCATCACACCTGCATTCCTCAAAGGGTTTGGCAGAGGTGTACCAATTTACACCCACAGTTCGCCGGTATGTTTAGGTCCCATATCACAGGCACAAATCCTAACTCCGAGGTGCTAATGAGAATTTCATAAAAAAACTCCATTGCACGTTTTGCTCGATCTAGGAATTTAACCCAAGACCTCAAGCGTAGCAGTCGCGCGTAAGATCACTTGGAGCACTAGGCAAACGAGGCAGTTACACACAAATTATTAGTAAGATTAAAACGCAGTAACAAACAGTGATATTTTTCGTCCTTATTGCCGAGTGGGAAATCTATCTATGACACTGGGTTATGTTGTGCCGCTTGGAAGGAGTATTAACTTACGAGTATTATGAGTGGCTATTTTAAGGGCTCTTTCAATTTATGCGTTTGGTGCCAGACATGTCGAGAGGGTCGTTGTGACACCCGTTCTGTGCACACACAGGACTTGACCGGACACAGGACAAAGGATTATAAACGTCTCGTATCAACTGTATGAAAAAACACAACCGTCAGTGTGCAGTTTTACTAACGCACTGACCCAATGTCGCAGCAGTCACCAGCAAGCACGAAACATATACATTTAAAGAGTCCGTCAATGGGATTTCAGTGTGCCCTGGGCAGGCAATCTCGTTTCTAGCTTGCTCACTAGCTCATACTATCATGTTATAAAGGTTTCTTACGTATTACTAATATATTCATCAATGAATATATTCAAATACGTGATTATTATTTGATTTATTCCTCATTTAAATGAGGAATTCGAAGTATATGGTATATGAGTACAATAGTAAAATCAAAAGTTTCCCGAATCTGTGTAAAAATTACTTATAAGGATCCGTACAGGCCGGCTTTTCAATCCAATATGAATTGTGGCGATACGTGTGATAAAAAAACGGTGAAAAAAAAAAGGGAAATACGCCCTGAATTTCATTTTCAGTGATATGTATGAGAAAAACGCCTCTAATATCTCAACGACTTCGCGAGAAAATACAATAGTTTTCATTAAATTAATCTTATAATGTTCTTTTTTCTTTTAATTTTCAGGCCATACGTGAAAACTGGAATCTAAAATACAGCGCAACCTACGTGCTATGCCTCTTGCGTGGCTCGGACGTCAAGCCTCATGAGACTGTGGGGGCCTCTGTGGCGGTGGTAGCCGCCAGCAGGGCCAACAGTCCGCCTACCAACCTCCTTATTGTCCTTGGTACGGAACCCAAGTCAGGGACTGAGGTACAATGCCATTTTTTATTTATTTATTTAATGATGGCACTCCAACGACTCATTCACTAATACATTTTTTGGGGTCCTGTAACAATTGCACTTAAGATCTAGCGAATTTGTCACTTACAGGTGTGCACAGACCTTATATATACCAAGTTTTATAATATTACATACATACCTATAGTACAATTTAAGGGTCCCTATCAATTTTGCGGTCAAAAAACCGTTTTTTTTTCTGTTAAAATTTCTCAATAACCATGAGATATCTAGTTTAAAAAAAAAATACGCAATTAAAGGCGACACAGGCGGTTTATAAGGCATTATTTAGATATTTTTTTACAATTAAATAAGTAGTTAAAGTAAAAAAAAAAAAATGAGTTTGGTAGATAAACACCTTAAATTTTTAAATATTGAATACTTATTTTTTTTTTTTATAAATTCATACGCTTAGACGACGGTTTTGCACACAATTTTATTGGGTTTTTCCAGCATGTTTAGCATTTTTTTACCGGTACTAAATGCATCTAGTTTGAAAAAATTCTAGGCTTACTAGTACACTATATGCACTATATTTAGGATTTTTTTTCAGATTGATATTTGCTACCAATAAGCTATAAATGCAGTTGAAAATCTTGGTGTTTCGTGCTTACGTAAAAACGTGTGTTACATTTTTATTTTTTGTAATTTATATTAAGTAGTTATCAAAATTTAATTGCATGGGCTGACTAGATAAATAGGTGACAAGTAACTGCGTATTTTTTTTTAAAAAACTAGATATCTCATGGCTATTGAGAAATTTGAACTGAAAAAACAATAATTTTCGGTTTTTAGACCGAAAAATTGATCCCGATGACCGGAGAATTGAGGGACCCTTAAGCAAAAAATAAACAAGACTAGGTACTTGAAAACAAAATTTAAAAAAGAGAATATGAACTAAATCTATTTTTTACTCTAAAGAATAACACAGCCAATGACAAACAATAACCATATGTTTGTTGCAAAGTCTGGTTCTGATTACGGTTAGGTATTCTTCGAACTGGACTTCAGAATATCACTACAGTTTTGTAAACTATAAGTGTAGAGAGGAACTAACATTAGTATTAAAAATGTATATCGACGGCGAAGTGCCAATAACACCTTACTGACAAAGTCAAAAATTTACACAAACTGAAAAAAAAACGTATAATTTCTTGACATGTTAAAAATTAGTTATTACATTTATTAATTTAAAATTATAATAATATATACTTTATATATTATGATGAATTCGTATATTTTATGATAGTGTAGTAGGTATTCGGTTAGATAGGAGGTAATGCCATAAAAAATGCACGTTGGTTTAGTTGGGAGATATTTCCACATTTTAATTTAATGCTGTTGCAACAAAAAATACGCTTAGGAGATTTCAGTAAAACATGCGGATAACGTCTTTAAATTCAAAACGATAAAAAAGTGAATTTCTCGAAAAATGACAGTTAGGAGGTATTGGCACTTCGCCGTTGATATACACTTCCTATTATATAAAAAATATATGATACACACATGCACGATAGGTACCTAATTAAAATTTGAAATTATATTTATGCTATGCTAAAATAAAGCTACCTATACAAAAAATATTCACAACTGTCGATAACACCGTTTGTTTCTGTCGTTGTTTTTTTTTTCGTGTTTGTAATAGATAAGTGCCATAACTGTACGTTATAGAAATGCATATCTACTGTGTGGGTGTTGGTCTTATCTCATACTAATGTACCAATCACGAAAAGTGATTGCCTTGAAAACGATTTAGGATGTGCTACATTGTTATAATCGGACACCGTTACACAGTAATTATATTTTCATAGTCCCTACTCATAAAACGGGTGTAAAAAGACACTTTATGTTTTGTTTCGTACCAAGGAACCATATATTGTTACGGAGATATTCAAGGATAAGAAATTAAAAGATAATCATTTTTATTTAGGATTTTTACGAAATTTTCTTTGAAATTTCGTAATTGAACTTTAAACACAACCTGTGAACACTATGTTTTACGCGTGTTACATTGCGCACTACTATATTCTACAGTGATTTTTCACACCAAAACCCCTAACACAAAAACCTAAGTTCCCTTTAAAAAGTAAAAAATAAATAAAAAAAATACGTCACGTTGGGGGACCGCACGGGACGATCGTATCATAAATGCAACATCGGTCATCGGTCGGTTTTTAAATTTTTAATTTAATTTTTTATTTTATACTTTTTATAGGTACCTACTTATTATAATGTCGATTTTGTTAAGTTTGAGACCCCACTCGAGTATATTTACAGACATTCGGCTTTTCTTCCCCACTTTCACCCCCACAACTTTTAAACGGCTGAACCGATTTTCATCAAACATGTCTAAGAACACTCGCTCATATTAGTCACCTTTAATACAAAAAAAACTAAATTGAAATCGCTTCATCCGTTCGGCAGCTATGATGCCACAGACAGACAGACAGACAGACAGACAGACCGACAGACAGACAGACACGTCAAACTTATAACACCCCTCTTTTTGCGTCGGGGGTTAAAAATAAAAGTCATTTTCCACCAATATTTCTGTTCAAAGTTGTCTAGTTTGATGGGCAGTATGGAAGGCAGTGGCGTAGTTAATGGCTATACCATGTGTCTTTTTACAACTCGTGCAATAAAGGACCATATTACTAATAACTTTGAGGTACTATAGTCGCGTGTGCCGACACGACAGGGAAGCACATTATCCTCCCTATCCTTAATTACTAAATTATGTTTGAATTTATTAAATGGTCAAAACCGAAAGATCATGACGCGATAACCTTGCTCACTCACAGTCCGGACGCACATGAAGCATCGATATAATGAATCGACTTCAAAAAGGAGGAGGTTAACAATAAGAATGTTAATTTGTTTTCTTTTTAGTTGTATTCGTGCTTTTTATACAAATTTGCAAAATTGTTTATTCCATAATGGTCCCATAGAAATTTTACCAAAATTGGTTAAGTAGCTTGGTTTTTAAATCAAAATAAATAAATATGTAATCCAAGTGAAAAATGAAAAACTGAAATTAAAAAGCTTTTAAAAATAAAAATTGAAGCACTAAATAACTTTTTTAATTACAGGATACTTTACATATCTGCGTGAAGCCGTTTCACTACTCATTTAACCGCGCTAAGTGGCTGTTGGAATGGTTCGAGATAAACCGTCTGCTGGGGGCGAGTCATTTCTACATGTACAATCACTCTCTGAGCACACAAGTCGCGTGCTTGCTGGACGACTATCGCAAGCAGGGACTCGTCACGTTGCTCTCGTGGAAACTTCCTATTCTTTCTAAGATTGAAATCAGGTAAATGTGATATCGTAAATATACATAACATCCCAATATTCTCTTGCAGCTCAGAAAGACAAATAGTATTAATTACGTTTATATTTCGAAAGATTTTATGAGGGGAAGAAATATTTTAATTAAAACTTTTATTTGGACTTTTACATGATTTAAGATCCCTTACTGATGAAAATTTTCGTCGGTTAGTAAAAAAGAAAAACAGATTTTCCATACATTTTGACGATGTAGGTGTTGCACAAAGTTTTCGTACGATGTACGTATGCTCACCTCATATAATGTTATTAAAGTATTATGTTATAGGGGAAAGCCTATTGTTGTCAATCTATGATAAAATCATAGAGATAGTATGTACAATATAATACATAGGTAAATTACCTAATGTTAATTGCTTATACCAAACGCAGTGCCCGTGTGGAGCACCGTCACAAGACATGCGTCACCTCCTTAGTTGCCCGTCGTGCACAACCACCTGCACCATCCAAGATCTAAACGAACCCAATGATAGAGCTGTACAGGTTGTTCAAAACTGGTCGGACAGAATTTAGTGAGTCAGTCGACACGAAATGAAGAAGAAAGAAAAAGAAGCTTTATACCATAGTTGATAAAATACAAATTGATACTTACAGAACAGAGGGCCAGTTCGCGGCGTTCAACGACTGCCTATACAGGTCGATGTCGAAGACTGGCTGGCTCCTCGTCATAGATGTGGATGAAGTGGTCTTCCCGCGGAAGACTCGCACCCTACCAGACTTATTGAACGCGCTTCGAGCGTCCTACAACCCGCCGTCGAAGGCGCCGTCCGCGTTCCTGTTCCGGAACGCGTTCTTTTATACTAGTTGGGAGGTAAGAGTATACCAATTACAATTTTCTTATACGTGGTTTTCTCATAGAAATTTCAAGGGTATTTACCCGTGGTTGCATGCCGTTTTGCTATTAGCTAGCAGGCCTGATAGGGCGGCGTGCGACCTGGGCAATATAACCTGGATATCACCATAGCCATATTTTATAGCCTGAAACTTGACTGAAAACTTCTCAGACGTGCCAACTCATACGTAATACAACTACATACATACAATAAAACTTCTCATACGTAACTATGAGAAGTTTTCAGAAAAATTTTAGGCTATAAGACATAATATTTTCTGTTTAATGTATTGTTATTTTTTTTTATGTCATATTTAGGATTTCATTCTCAACTTTTTTGTTTAGATTGATATGTTATGGTATGTTCCTTTAAGAATTAAATCAGTACCTCTCGTTTTCAGAATGACCCCGAGGCTAAGTTTCCTTTACTAACGGCGTGCAAGACGCGCAGGTGGACAACGCCACACGCGCTCAAGAATCGCAGCAAGTACGCCTTGCGACCGCGCGAGGCTGTCGAGCTCGGGAACCACTTTTTGTGGGAACTCGCGCCCGGTGCTAGCTCCGTCGGAGTCAATAATGAGACAGCCTTGCTGCACCATTATCGGGTAACTGCCAATACTATTACATGATTTATTTTTAGCCCCCGCCTCAAAAAGAGTGGTGTTATAAGTTGAACGTGTCTGTCGCACCGTAGCTCTTGAACGGGTGAACCAATTCGAATGCGGTTTTTTTTTATTTGAAAGGTTTCAGGTTTCCTGCAGTAGGGATCTTCATTCGTTGGTCGGGAGTTACTTATTTATTTAATATTATTACTTGTTACCATGGTTGTACCATGTTATTTTCTCATTCACTAAGTCCCGGAACCTGAATTAATATCACCAATTTTCATTCCGTGTTGGCATTGAAACTGTACCCCAGGATGTTGAAGCTAATGATTTGCCATGGCAACAGCCTTGGCCTGGCGATATGATTTTGTATGATTACAATCACTATATGTAGCCCTATGACATGACAGAGCATATTCATCAAAATATTCTACAACCGATAAAACTTATATAGATAACCTAATCTAAAACTCAATTCCACAGCTCGCATGCGAGTACGGCGGCGTCAAATGCTTAAAAGTGCCATCGACAATCGACCGCACGTCGCATCGCTACCAAGATGAACTACAGGCGCGTGTGATCGCTCAACGAGATCGCCTCGCCAACATCTGTCCCACGTAAACACCAAACTAATATGAATAATGGAGTTTATATAACACGAACAATGTGTCGTCTGTGCGGAACTTTGGACTCATTAGTAGCCAACAAAACGGAAAAATATATGTTAGTCTGTGTAGAACTTCGAAACTAAATCTACAGTTTAAGCGAACTCTTGGAGATTACAACATTTTGTGTTTATTTCCCGGTACTCTCCGTGGATCATTATAAAGTTCTCAATTCTATTGCGGGAATTGTGCTACTGCCTGAACAAAATGTTCCAGACAGAACTCTGGGTGTTAAACAGAACCGTGTTATTATCACAACTAGAGTAAATATCTAACGTCGCAGTCAAGACGCTAGCCGATCTATTGTTTTATTTTTGGAGCTAGTCATTAATCTGCTTGTTATTTTTGTATTCCTAGTTTAAGCAATTATCTGAAAGAACACGTCACTCACTTTGAGGTTCGCTCAGTCGATGAAATCAGCTGCGCATGTAATGTTTATATTTATAATATGATCGGCCAAACACCTGTTTTGTGGTTAAGTGAAATTTTAGACAATATATATACAACCACACTTAACTATACATCACACACATTTCCATCTTATATCCAAAACATGACACACTGATCTTAGAAACATTCCATGCAATTCATTTATGCAAGACCTATTAATTCCATCTATATTTATTAGTTTTCATGTGTAAGTTCTCCCTGTTTGTTCCCTTTGTACTTAAAACATTAATTTTCTGTTCGATTTCAATGTATTTATATGTATATATGGATGAAAACATTTTTGTTAGAAATAATATGTGAGTTTTATATTTTATACGCTAGATAACGCCAATGAACTTGACAAGCCAATGCTCTAGAGCCAGAAAGGGTTTTTTTATTTATTTATAAATGTAAGAGAGCACGAGGGCTTTCTGTGGTTTTAAATATGTACAATAGGAAGATTAAATCTATAATTGTAACAATATTTGATTTTTATGTAAATATAGATGCTTTTGCGCTATCAAATGATGTATGTTTTGATTATCTAGTCCTAGGTTATTTTTAGCATTAATGTAACTTAGGATACATCTAGAATTAAGGTAAATATATGATTCTAGATTATAAGTAAATTTAATGACAAAAATGTGCATATTTGATTGGTGGAACATTTGTTGATGATGTCGCGCCCTACCCACTACTTCCACCACCGTAGAGACATATGGGAGAAATACTGTGACGTGATTGGTGCAAACACCTTTTGTTATTTTATTTGTCATGGCACTACTTGCACCCACGTAGGAAAGTCATAAATATAGCCGCCTCACGGCAAAATTTGTCAGTCGTAAGTCAGTCGTACTGTAGCAATCATCGGAAGCTTGTGAACAACAATATAAGTGGTTGAAGACTCTGCTCGTCTTTTATTTAATTCTTCGGAACCCTCGACCCGTGCGCCTGAATATTCTACAATTTTGGTCCTTCGAGCCGGATCCTGCGTCTGAAGAATTACATCTCAAGCCTGAAGAGTTTGAAGTTTCAAGCCTGAGAAGTCTGAAGCATTCAAGATGAGTGAACGAAGCTCAGTCGCCACGAGGAGCAAGCTGCGCAAATTGGAGGCAGCGTTGAACAAGCGACGAGAGATGGAAGCCGATTCAGGAGTGCCGTCTGAAATGGCACCGGGATCACCTTCGATAGCGCCTACAGTGTCGTCGGCATTACCCGCACCCGTGATTCCATTGGCGGGCCCCGGACGCGTGATTGACCATCGCGACGCGGCTGCAGTGCCTCGGGAATCGGAGATACTACGGGTGGTACGGACGCCGAGATCAAGAACCAGCCACGTCTCATCGAAGAGCGGCCAGAAGAGTGCCGATTACCTCCGCCGGAGGGCCGAGTACAAGGCTGAGAGGGAATTAGTGCGCCTGAGGGAAAATCTCGTCAAGAAGAAGTTGGAGGCGGAACTGGCCGAGATAGATGCCGTCGCCGAAGAAGACTCGTCCGATGAAGAAACAACAACACGCCGTGTGGAAGATTGGATCACACGCTCAGTGCCGAGTGAAACACAAGTGATCGCAGAAGCTCACGACGCGCAAGAAACAGTGCCAGTGCCAGTGCCCGCAGTAGTAACGACTGCGTACGGAGTGCCTGCAACCGAGAGTGCCGCGACCTCCCGCGGAGTGACAGTGACCGCGCCGCAAACAGCGTACGAACCGCAAACAGTGACCGCGCCGCAAACAGTGACCGCGCAACCGCATACAGTATATACGACCTCGATATCTGCGCTCCCTCAGTGTGCGCCCGCGACCGTACAGTTCCGCGAATATACGCCGATAGTAACGGCTAGTGTTCCGCGAGTGCCACCACGTGAAGTGCCTGAATGGGATCAATCGTTCGCCGAAGAAACGGAGAGAAGCAAGCCGCGAGACAGGAAAATAGATCAGCTGGCAGAAGCTATTTCAAACCTAGCTCGTCCGCGGCCAGTACCCAGGCAAGCCTATGAGTTGCCATACTTCAACGGTGACCCGGCAGAGTGGCTATCGTACAAGAACATGTACTGGGACACAACAGCTATGTACAACTTTAAGCCGCACGAGAACTTAGCGCGCTTGAAAACGTCACTACAGGGAGAGGCAAAAATAGCGGTAGAAGACTTATTGCGGACATCAACTAACCCATCGGAGATTATGAAGGCACTGGATGAAGAGTTCGGACATCCTAATTTAATATTGGAGTGTGCGTTGAAGAAAGTGCGTGCGTTACCGAAAGTAACAGAAAGTGGTCGTGAGTTGAGAAAGTTCTCATCTACAGTGAGGAATTGTGTGTCGCTGTTGAGGAATGTGCACGCGAATGGATACCTGAACAACCCACAACTGGTGAGTGAATTACTGAGTAAATTAACGCCTGTGCAGAGGGCTCAATATGGCGACTTCGCAATGGGTATGGCGGCGTCTCAGGGCATCGATGTGAGAGTGTCACCCAGCCTAGAGATATTATCTGAATTCCTGAGCCATTTAGCCCGAGCTACGTCATTTTATGTGCAGATGGACATGGGCGCTGCCGGTCAAACGGCTAATGTTAAAAGTTTGAGAAGCGCACATAGTAAGCCAGGCATTCACTTTAAAAATGTTCAGAGATTACATGTACAAAGCGACAGCGAACAAGATAATAAGAACAATGTGCAGTGTGCTATGTGCAAGGGAGATCATAAATTACCGAAGTGTGAAAAGTTTGCGAAACTAACTTCTGATGAGAGATGGCAATTTGTAAAAGATCAGAGGATGTGTTTTAATTGTATAATAAAACAACATGCGAAGAAGTTCTGCCGAGCAAGCAAATGCTCGAAATGCCACTATGCACATCACGACTTACTGCACGTAGATAGAGAGCATAAAACTGAAAGCGTCACTAATGTGAAAGAATATAACGGCAAAGCGTTGTTGAAGATAATTCCCGTCTCCGTGTCAGTGAACGGAAACGAACGAGATTGCTACGCTCTACTGGACGACGGAGCTACAGTATCGCTTATCGACGACTCGATAGCTGGAAAGGCAACGGGTGATAGAATACCTTTAGTGCTAAAAAGTGCGCGCGGTAATGAGGTGTCTGATAAATCCTCAAGGAAAATATATGTGACAGTGCGCGGGCCAAATAAAGTGAATCACAAAATAAGTGTGCGTACGTTCAAGAGGCTGGATTCGCCCGCCCAAACGGTGCCGGCTGCGTTGATAAAGGAGCTCGCCCACCTGCGTGACTTGGGCCTGGAGGAAATGTGCGGAGTCAAGCCGATGCTGTTGCTGGGACAGGACAACTGGGAGTTGCTGGTCGGCGAGGAGATTCGCCGAGGAAAGTCCGGTAAGCCAGTTGCATCTTTGACCAAGCTAGGCTGGGTTCTGCATGGGCCCATAGGTAAAGGGTTTAGGGTAGGCTACGAAGCCGTGAACTGTTTAGCGGAACCTCTGTCTGAACTGCATGATATGGTGAAAAACCAATTCGAATTAGAAGCAATAGGTATAACCGAAATCCCTAGGTCTCATAAAGACATCGACAGAGCTTTAAAAATATTAGATGAAACCAGTAGCTTCACTATTAACGGCGAATGGGAAGTAGGATTGTTGTGGAGGCGTGACGATCCACAGCTACCCGATAACTATGCTTATGCGCGACAGAGACTGTCGGGAATAGAACGTAGGTTGCATAAGAATCCTACGTACGCGGAAGCATATGAAAATCAAATTGAACGATTAATTAGCGAGGGTTATGCGAGTAAAGCGGACGGCCGCTTCGAAGATCCGGTGTGGTACCTACCTCACTTTGGGGTACAGAATCCTAATAAGCCGGGGAAATTGAGACTAGTCTTCGACGCCGCCGCCACTTTTCAAGGTACCGCTCTTAACGATTGCTTGCTCGCGGGGCCAGACCTATTAAATTCTCTTTTAGGAATTCTAATTAGATTCCGATTGGGACCGGTAGCATTCACCGGAGATATAGCGGACATGTTCCTACGTATAAAAATCAGAGAACGTGACCGAGGGGCACAGCTTTTCTTGTGGAATAAAAATAATAGTGGAGAACCTGACACGTTTGTCATGAATTCAATGATTTTCGGTGCTGTGTCTTCCCCTACATCCGCAATCTATATTTTAAATAAAAATGCGGCCAGATTTAATAGTCAGTATCCCGAAGCAGTGTCGGCTATACATAACAGTCATTACATGGACGACTATTTAGATAGTGCATGGTCCGTCGCGCAGGCTAGCAAACGCATAGAGGAGGTGGCTCACATCCACGCCGAAGGCGGGTTTAATATACGGGGGTGGGTCACCAATTCGCCACAACTCAGGGAGATTCTCGAAATAGAGATGCCCGACAGAGTCTCGTTAGAAAAAGACGAGGGCGCCACAGAGCGCACCTTAGGTATGATTTGGTCACCGGGGACCGATGAATTGGCTTTTGACCTATCATTTAAAAAGTTACCGAAGACAATTATAGAGGGTGACGTTGTTCCTACGAAGCGAGAGTTTCTTCGCTTCATAATGTCGGTGTTCGACCCGCTGGGTTTCCTGTATCCATGCGTCATTCAGTCGCGCATATTAATGCAGCAGATATGGCGTACAGGAATCCAGTGGGACGAGAGGCTGCATGAAGCGGAGGCAACTTTATGGTTCGCGTGGTTACGGAACCTTATAATCTTAAACAATATAACCATCCCGCGATGGTACGGTATAAAGTTATCAGAGGTAGAACTTCACGTCTTCGGGGACGCTAGTGAATCCGCCTACGCGGCAGTCGCCTACTTGGTGGGAAAAGATGCACTCGGCGTTAGGCGCGTTAGCTTCGTGATGGGGAAAGCTAGAGTGGCACCTAAAAAGGTGATTTCAATCCCACGCCTTGAGTTACAGGCGGCAGTGTTGGCCTGCAGGGTAGCCGACACCGTGGAGAAAGAGTTAGGAGTTGAAATCACCCGAAAGGTCTTATGGACAGATAGTAGGACAGTACTAAAATGGATCCACTCGGAAGCAACCGACTTCCAACGTTTTGTATCTCATAGGTTAGCAGAGATAGATAAAAGGTCAAAGATGAAAGACTGGCGCTGGGTTCCCTCGGCGATGAACCCAGCCGATAAAGGCACCCGGTTGGAGTGGCCCGTCAACAGTAATATGTGGCTTTCGGGTCCCTCATTTCTTTCCAGCCCACAGGAGCAATGGCCGGTGGACTCTGGAGTTGACGCAGTGTCAGAGGCAGACCTAGAGCGGGTACACAACGTGAACGTCACTACTAAGGCCGAACCCGCGCTGCCCTATGAAAGGTATAGTACGTGGACACGCATCTTATACGTAGTAGCACGTATAAAGGTCTTCACGGACCGCTGTCGCAAACGACGCGACTCGACAACCGTAACGGTCGACGATCTACGAGAGGCGGAGCTACGTTTACTGAAGATAGCACAAACTGAGAGCTTCGAGGAAGAATCAAAAGCTCTACAAGAAGCCCGCCCGCTACCACGGAACAGTAAGATTAAAAAACTAGACCCAATGTTATTTGAAGATGGTTTGATACGGGTACGCGGCAGGTTGGGCGCCTGCAGTGAACTTACTTTCGGAGCGCGTCACCCCATTATTTTAGACGGAAAGCACGCCTTGACTCGGCTTATCATTAAAAGATACCACACAACAGCGCTTCACGCCAACCAGGAAACCGTGGTGAACTCTTTAAGAGAAAAGTTCTGGATAACGAACTTACGGTCAACAGTGAAAGCAATCGCAAGAGAATGTCAAACGTGCAGGATTAAGAAAGCCCAGCCGTCGACGCCTAAGATGGGCGACCTACCCATCGCGAGATTGGAGATTAATCGCCGGGCATTCGTCCACTGTGGAGTGGATTATTTTGGCCCTATGGAGGTGAGCATCGGTCGGCGCCGGGAGAAGAGATGGGGCGTTCTATTTACTTGCCTCACCACACGCGCCGTACACCTGGAACTAGCGGCGTCGCTGAGTGCAGACTCAGCCATATTGGCGTTGCGACGCCTGATCGCACGTCGAGGATGTCCCGCGGACATATACTCCGACCGCGGGACCAACTTCGTTGGAGCACACGCCGAGCTACGCCAGGCCCTGCGCGACCTAGACGTGGGTCGCATTAGAAGCGAGGCGACAGGTCGGGGAATCGCCTGGCACTTTAACTCGCCAGCCGCCCCGCACATGGGCGGGAGCTGGGAGCGACTGGTGCGCTCCGTGAAGAACGCGCTGCGCTCTACTTTAAAAGAGCGCGCGCCTCGGGAGGAGGTGCTACTCACTCTCCTCGCAGAAGCCGAGCTGGTAATTAACAGCCGGCCACTAGCCTACGTGAGCACCGATGCTGAGCAACCCGTCGTGTTGACACCGAACCATCTCCTGCTTGGCACTGCCGCGGGAGATGCTCCGTGTACGCGTCAGCATGCCGCCGACATCGACTCGCGGCGCATGTGGCGCCAAGTAAACGCGCTGGCCGACCTCTTTTGGAGGCGATGGCTGCGCGAGTACCTGCCTACGCTCCAGCAACGACAAAAGTGGAACAGTGTAGTGCCGAACGTAAAAGTGGGCGATGTAGTGATAGTGGTCGATGACAACAAATCACGTAGTGAATGGACCAAAGGCATTATAGCCAAAGTGCATCCAGGTGCGGATAGTATTGTTAGAATTGTAGATATCAAAACTACAAAGGGTACGCTGCGTCGGCCCGTAGTAAAAGTTGTCGTGCTCCCTACTGACGGAAGCGCAATCGGTTGAACCCTCTTGCGGGGGGTGGAATTGTAAGAGAGCACGAGGGCTTTCTGTGGTTTTAAATATGTACAATAGGAAGATTAAATCTATAATTGTAACAATATTTGATTTTTATGTAAATATAGATGCTTTTGCGCTATCAAATGATGTATGTTTTGATTATCTAGTCCTAGGTTATTTTTAGCATTAATGTAACTTAGGATACATCTAGAATTAAGGTAAATATATGATTCTAGATTATAAGTAAATTTAATGACAAAAATGTGCATATTTGATTGGTGGAACATTTGTTGATGATGTCGCGCCCTACCCACTACTTCCACCACCGTAGAGACATATGGGAGAAATACTGTGACGTGATTGGTGCAAACACCTTTTGTTATTTTATTTGTCATGGCACTACTTGCACCCACGTAGGAAAGTCATAAATATAGCCGCCTCACGGCAAAATTTGTCAGTCGTAAGTCAGTCGTACTGTAGCAATCATCGGAAGCTTGTGAACAACAATATAAGTGGTTGAAGACTCTGCTCGTCTTTTATTTAATTCTTCGGAACCCTCGACCCGTGCGCCTGAATATTCTACAATAAAAATACAAGTTAGTTACTTTATTTCATATAAGATTTGGTTTTATGGGCCCAAAGAAATCATATTTAGTTCACAATAATGTGAAGGAAAATATATTATTATGTTGTCCTTTATCGTTTGAATGAAATATTGATTTTCTAATGGCACCTGTCTGGCCCCCGAATTCAGATTGCAGAATGCAGTAAAATTAAATGTACCCATTTTGTATTGAGAATGTAAAATTGTTGTAATTTAATTTATGATGTAACATAACTCGAGTAATAGATAACTTGTAGAACTTTGATGTACGGCCTCATAGTATTTTAGTACGCCCCAAAATAAGAAGCGATTACATTCTATCATAATACATACCCATAATAATTACGATGGACCACTTCAATTAAGTTACATTCAATTAATTTTAATAAACCATATTGTAAGTAGATACAAATGTCGGATTTAGTCTCACTTTCACCAAAATCACTAAATACTGACGGGCCTGTTGGTCTAGTGGTTAGTGGCCCTGACTGCTAAGCCGGAGGTCGTGGGTTCGATTCCCTCCCAGGACAAACTTTGTGAGATGAGCATGATTGTTTGTTCTGTGTCTGGGTGGAATTTATCTATAATATGTATGTATTTGTAGATTATATAAGTATGTATATCAGTTGTCTGGTTACCATAACACAAGCTCTGCTTAGCTTGGGATCAGATAGCCGTGTGTGAGTTGTCCCAAGATATTTATTTATTCTTTTAGTGCCTAAACGTATTTAGAACATCATTGCATCTCTGTCACATAGTTAGTCAAAGTCAAAGTCAAAGCATTTATTTCAATTAGACCATTTAGACACTTTTGAATTGTCAAGAAGTTACAGTTTAAAATTGAAGCTAGTTGCTCGTTCCAAAACGTAGGTGACAGTGACCAAATGATTAATTTTAACACATTTAGCGCTAAATATGTTTAGTGATTCTGCTGAAAATAGGCCTAAATCTACTAAATTATTGTATTTAATGTACTAAATATATGAATTATTTAGTTGAAAGATTGTGCTAGTCTGGTGAAGTATCAATCTGTCGATAACTTGCTCAATGTTTGAACAACATAATCAGTATTATTGATAGCAGTTGCTCAGTCTTCACCCAATCATGCCATACAAGGTCAAATTAAATTAACTGGCAAACTTTGCAACGTGTTTGGATAACTAACTAGCTTTTGCCCGCGACTTCGTCTCCGTGGACTTACGTTTACTACGTATAAACCATTGCTTATTTTCAATTCCTACGTCTGTATAGTTTGACTAATTAATTTAAATAGACTTAGTATATTACCAATATTTTGTAAAATTATTGTGAATATGTTCATTCACCAATTTATCCAGATTACTAAGATTTCATTGGTAATATCGACCAAAAATTTATTGCAAAATTTATAGTGTCAGAGACTGATAAGCGCAAGAGAATGATAATAATGATTACAAGTCCTTTTAAAACATTTGATAGTAAATAATTGGGTTTAGTTCTGCCAAAATGAGCTAACCCAAGTCAATATTTCGAAGTAATTGAAATGTTTTTGGATGTTTAATGCTGATTATTTTTAAATCTATTTTAAGCATAATTTTGAGATGTACATTGAACTGTTTTTGCTGTTATGTTACTTGATTTGTATATTGTATTAGTTTGACTTAATTATTTTAGTTTTTGAAAGATATCGTGTTTGCGCCCGCCTCTAAAGCGATAAGTTCGATACCGGATAAGTACCAATGTGACTTTTTCGATTCATTATGTACTTTTTAAATTAATCTTGGACATTACTGACATTGGTGAAGGAAAACATCGTGAGGAAACCTGGACTTATAATCAAAATACATATGTCTGAAATCGCCAATCCGCTTTGAGCACGCGTGGTGATCAATGCTTGTGCCTTCTCTGTGTGAGAAGAGGCCTTCGCCCTGCATTGGGAGAGTAATATTATACATACACATACATAAACTCACGCCTTTTTCCCATGGGGATAGGCAGAAACCACGAACCGCCACTTACTACGATCCTTACACACTCCTTTCGCCTCGTTCACATTAATAATCATAATAAGAAAATAACAAATAATAAAAAAATAATAAAACAATAATAAATAATAATAATATAATCGAGAGATAGTGGGTTACGATCGTTTTGGCAGAACTGTGCACAATGATCAACTTAAAAAATTAAATATAATTATGATACTTATTACATTGCATACCTACATATATTATGATCCAAACCTTTGCAGAGTTTGTAAATAGTTTTTCCAGTATCACATTTTGATTGACTCCTTTATAAATATCACTCCATTCTGATAAATAATTTCAACAAAAACATATTTTTTTGTGAAGTCATTAAAATATTTGTATAATGTAGGTGCCTATTGGAGATCAAAATGATTAGTATACATACATACACTCAATTTAAATGAAGTTGCAATCTTCGGCGAGGGATTAACGTTTAGTAAATTTATTGAAGTAACTGTACATAATATTGTGTAATCGCCGTGTAAATAATGTACCTACTTAACCATACGAGTAAGTGCACATGTCTATGTTAGGTAATTATTTTGTACTATGAAATGTTGTTTAGCTAATATCTAATATATTAAAGTCATTTGGTTCGAAATAATGAGGCTAACTGAAAAGTTTCCGAAGTTTGGAAAATAGGTAATTTCATAGATTTTTTAATTTTATGGGCTCTTTCAAAATAGACTGGCTGGCTGGTTTTTTTGGGCTTTTTTTTTTATTTTTTCTTTTCTTTTTTTTATAGGCTCGCCCCCTATTACGTGGGACCTAAATATCCTGGCGAACTGTGGGTGTACATTGGTACACCTCTGCCTAACCCTTCGGGGAATACAGGCGTGATGGTGGTCTTTCAAAATATCAGCTTCTGTTGCCGCTCCAACCCATTTTACGAAAATTAATAATTATAAAAAAAATAAGTTAGAGAAATTTTTCCTACACTTTATGTAATTTTTTTTTTTTCAAAATCTATACTAATAATTCACACGTTTTCCATATTTGCATGGAAAAGGGCACATCGAAATCTATAAAATTGTACATTTTCAATACTCCTGGAAAACTTTTCAGTAAAAACTACCAAATGACTGTACTCATAATACATTATATTATGTTAGCTACTTGCAACTACACTGCTTTTACGGCATTCCTTTAAATTACCTTAATTATTTTTGATATGGTTATGTACCTACTACCTATCGACTTCACTAGGTTTTTAAAAACTCGATGCTGTGATCAATAAAATATTCACTGGCAATTTATATAAAATATACTTTATAACAACTTGCATTTAAAAGTTATTTACTATTAAGACAATCTGTTTGCTGTACAAATTATATTGTTTAGCGAAGATATTTTGCCGTTAAATGTATTCAAGGATTATCATTAATTTATGGCATAAGTATGTAATAAAATTTTAATATTTAACTGGTTATTTAAAAAGGTACAAATCACATAATTATAGGTGCATTTTGCATCCTCGTCATAGGAGGTTGTAATAAAATTCATAAATAATCAAATAAAATTATGACATCTAGTCAATAATAAATAAACACTTGTTTTTTTTTATTTCTTTGTGTTTGATAGTATTTCAGAATACACCTCTTTCAAGGAACGGAATCGTACCGTTGCGTATGCGGTAGGCAGTGTCGCGCGAGTATACCACTATTTGTGTGCGAGTTCATTGCCCCGCTTGCCTAAACCTAAGACGGCTAAGTCGAATACCAAAAAACAACTACAAAAAAAAAACTTTTTATTTTATTATTGTTTCGTGTTGAGAATCACTAGCATAGTTACCTCCTTGAATTTGACGGAGTTGCAAAACTGCACCTTGTGTGTAGGTTCGTAAGGGTCAGTTCATACAGACGTGACGCGACGCGACGTTGAGCGCACCTTTTAATAGAGAGACTTCAAATATTAACTTTATTTACTACACGAAAAGATACACATTTCATTGTTTGAATTCAGAATCCGTTGCACCTTCTCACAATGAAATCTGTATCTTTTGGTAAGTTATATTTTGAGTAGCTCTATTAAAAGGTGCGCGTACCGTCGTGTCGCGTTGCGTCTGGGTGTGAACTGACCCTAAATTCAAAATTTTGAAAGTAAAGTATGATCAAGTGTTTGTTTTCCAAATACCTTGTTTAATTGCAGAGATATACTTAGCTCTTGTAATGTTTAAATTTTTGTAGAAGCTATTCGATTCTGAAAAATAAAACCTAAGAAATTAAACATTAAGTACAGAAGTTCTGTGAAATATCATAAATTCATAACTGTTATTATTCGGATAACTAACTCTTTGCTTACCTAAAAGAAGGTTGTTTTATTCACCAGACCGACCACATTTTGATAATTAATGCATCCCATAATGCTCATTTAAAATTCTTTATCTGTGAACTTGTTTCATTTTCAACCCATTATTATGAAACATATCAATAAGTACATGATATCAAACTGCTTTATTTTGATTATTTTATAAAAGTATTTTCAATAATAATATAAAGTAAATAAAGTACTGTGCACAATATTTATATGACATTTCTTGTAAGGGCCGTATGGATAAAAAGAAATAACTTATTAGCTTTATCTGTGTTGTGTTTATTATTGCAAAGACACTTTCTTATTAAAATTGTGACAACAATTGCCAATAACAAACGCAAGTATTTCGAAAATTTACTGAAATAACAATATATAAGAAAACTCTTGTATTTTATATTTTTGGTTAATAATTAACATTCGATGGTAAAATCATGCTATGTACTCATAGCCTGGGGCCTTCCACTATTATCACTATTAATATCTCTTTAAACAGTATTAAGTATTATAATATTACTCTGCCTTGTGCACGGTTGGACTTTCAACTCACGGCTCACTACCTAAAATTAATCATTCAACAGTGGAATTAACAAAGTAATATTAAAAGTAATACTGTTTTGTTGTAGTAGGCCCCCTAGTGACTGAATTCCGAAGCATTCCAACATAATTGTAGGTATTCCTAATTGATGGTGAAGATAGGTAGACAAATTATTCCAAGAGTGTATTGTCAAAGAAAGACTGTGTGTAAACACAGCGGGGAAAAGACTTTAGATAGATAATTCTAAATTTAAATAATATGAATAGTTTGTACTGCGTATCACTTATTAAGGTACCCAGAATATCTTGACACTTTACTGCGGCACCTCTTGTATTGGCCATGTCTAATTTAGTACGTATAACTAAAGATCTCCATTTCGCCGCGTGTCAAAATAAACTGGGCACCGTTTTCAAGTACATTTTCTTTAATATGAAGTTATTCAAAGCTAAACAGCGTTTGATAGACAACTGGTAACAATTTTAGTGGCAAAAATGATATTTTGTGTCTATATTTTATCTGTGATGTCTATTTTAGTGGAGTGGGAGCTGTATATGTTCAGAGGAGAAAGTGATTTGTTAGTCGAATGTTGAAATGGTCTTTTTTATTAAAATAAAATAATATTGAGATTGATGTGTTTTTTTGTAATGTTTTATTAGTTGGTACCAATGGTGCAAAGTAATTTTTTTTAAAGATACCTTTTAAAAAAATATTTAACCTAAGGGCCGGCGCTCACTGCCGGCATGGCACGGCATGGCATGGCAAAGGATTTTATTACTAATCAAGTTACTTTGAATCTCATTTCAATGAGTTTAGAGTTCATGTTACTTTATTTGATACCACGATGCTGCGACGCGCCCCGGCATGCCGCTGCATCCCGCGGCATGCCGAGTCATGCCGTTTCATTCCACGGGTTGCCGCGGCATGCCATGGAACGCCACGGGATGCCGCAGCACAATCTGCCGAGCCATGCCGTGCCATGCCGGCAGTGAGAGCCGGCCATATTTGAAACCCTTATTTTTAGAAGTCGGGTATAAATGTGGATTTCTGGTTCTTTTTTCAAAGTTTGCCAGAAACAGTGAATTCAAAATTTCAAATCTGCCTACTCTACCTACCCTACCCTACCCTATCTGTTTGTTAGTTAGGTAAAGTGTGCTTGAGGTGAGCTGTCATCCCACCTCAATTAGTTTCATGTCACGGAGAGTCCGGAAGGTCGAGACTAAAGAATCCAAACTTTGATATTTATGTATGTTTGCATAACATGAAGTAAATCGTGGTATATGTATAAACTGTAGGTGAGCGCAAGTAGTGCCATCTGTCGAATGAGCTATGCAAACGTTAGAGGGTTGGCAGCATTGTAGGTTATTATGTTTTTTCATGTTTATATAGATGGCGTGATTCCTTAAATAAAGGGACGATAGGGAATATACCAAAAATACATGTCTATTATATTCTAGAGTGGGAGTCACAGTTGCTAGAGAAAGGTTTTCAATCTTCCTCATTAAGCCATTTACATTAATAATACTAAAATACATAATACAATCACAGTTTATTTTATCTAAAACAAACTCATCGTGCCCCGCACTGACTCTCGCTCGAGCTAGCCGGCGCCACTGAAGCTGTCAGTAGCTTGAAATTCGTCTGTAAATAATCTAGAACCGAACCTGCCTGTCCTCTTGCCGTCCTCCTTCTAACGACGCCGACGGCCGAGGTCCGTACCCCACAGCGGGTGCCCTTAGCGTGTAAGTTTTAAGCTCTGACTAAAGCCCTTAATTTTTAAGGCACCACAGAAAATTTGCATTAAGCAGTTGACTGCCTCCTAGGAAGCACTGCGAGATGCCATTACGAAAAAAAACTTGTCATACTATTCCCAACTAACATGACATGTGTTACGCGCAACACACACGCGCCGCAACAGTCCAGCACCAAACGCTTAAATTGAAAGATCCCTACACACTATACCCACATAAATCTTTAATTTTTTTTAGATAACAAAATAAAATAAACTGCCCTCCAAAAATAACAAGAGGAACCATAAAACGGAGATCCCTATGACAAAGACTGGTTACCTAAACAAAGCTGGAGTCCTTCGGTAATTTATAATTTAGCTTGGGGCCTATAATTTATACTTCAGCAGAGTTACAAATCACGGGAGATAAGGTGCTGGCTGTGTGCAACGGCCCGACATATGACTAATGACCACAATTAAGTCGGAGGAATCGGGTCGCGACCACCACCAATGTTGTTTTTTTTTTCACCTCTCAGGATAATAACACAAATGTTTACAAGGTTCTTTATAGGAAGCTATGATAATAATTTCCAGTTTGTAGTATTGTGCATGTGAACACTAGCTTTAAAAATAGTTAAATGGATGATTTGAAGGAGGGTTCTTGCCCATTCTTCTCTATACGAAACTGCCTTTTGAAATGGGCAACTACATAGATTCAATATATATTTTTGTCCTTTTTTATATAATTTATTTCAAATGTACAAATACAATTTCTAGTTGAAATTAAAGATATGACTTAAACTTTGGTTGTATAGGTGACATTTTTTTTTACAATTCTCCACCATTTCTAGAAGAATTAAAATACCATTTTTGTATTGTATTTGTCCATAATTCGAGTAGATGGGGCCTGCTGAGGTCAGTGCCTGCCAGGGTTGCGGAATTGGTTCGAAAGAGTCACCGCGGCACGGGAACGCAATGGACATTAGGAGGAACATGGATAAGTTTTAGTCAGTAAGAGTCTGACACTCCCTTCTGCTCCGCCCAGAGCGGAAACATACATTTGATGATTTCCTATCCTTAAAAAAGCCTATTTGTCTATATGAAATAAAAGACTAAGCAAAGGAAGGTCACGGATGAATCTTTAATTAGTTACGTATGATGAACGTACCTTTTTGAGAGTTTACATTGCTCTCAAAAGGGTATGTTTGGTTGATATACACATTTTATGGGCAGCGATTCACCAAACAATTGTTCCTGTACGATTTGTTTACGTAAATTTCGTGTTTTTGTATTGAAACGTTCGCTATTGTATGTACCTACAATTTTCGGTGACATTCACATGGGAGTTTAAGAAGCAGCTTAGTTTTAACAAACACTTATTAACAAGTATATCTAAAAATACATATTTTTTTAAACAAACTTTTATTTTGCATTGTCATGCAATGTGCAAATATATTTAAAATTCCAGCTCAATAGAACATTGGGAAGTAGGTCTTTTATTTGTAAGATTTGATTAAATTCTCATCGCCAGATCCCGGTTCCATCATCATACCAACTCTCTGACATCATTATATTGTAATGTCATACAAAGTGCACAAATGTGCAAAATTTCAACTTAATCGAACACCGGGAAGTGGGTCAAATTTAATTTGCAAGATTTGATTACAAACAAGCCAACATGCCAGGTAAAACTAAATGAAAGCTTGTAAAAAACACTGTTATGAATGAAATCAATAATAGGTCTGGGACCTAATAAAACTAGTGACTTTAATTAGGACGTCTTAGTTGATTTCATTTCTAAGAAATTGTTTGCTGGTTTTTGGTCGACTTCTACTGGTTTGATTTTGCGTTAACCTCAGAGATTGATTTAAAAAAAAAAAAAAGCTCTTTTCTTTTTGTTTAATATAACGGAGGCAACGCCCAAGTAACACAGTTAGCACTTTAACAAACAAATAGTAAACTTATGTAAAACTTAAGGTCCGTATAAACTCTTATATATGTTCACTGACCATCTTGACGCTTTACATTGGCATTTCAAAAGCATGATGATGCTTTACACTGTATAACGGTTGGATAATGGCATATCAAAATGCTTCTGTCAAGCCTTTGGATTTAGTGCAGCAAATTACAATACTGCTGCACAGCTTTCAGCTATTATTAGTGCATTTGTATCTACAATAGCATTTTTAAGTAGCAAAAAATTCTTAATGCCGTTTAATAGCATAAACATGAACCATTATAATGCAACGTAAATGTGCAATACAGCTTTGAGCTGTTTTTACTGCCCTTTGTTGTGTAATGGCACTTTTAGGTGGTAAGTAAAATCCTAGAACTGCTGAACAGCATAAACGTGAATCAATGTAATGCTTGCATTTTTAAAGATCAACTGAGTTCTGTTGTACAGCTAACAGCTCTTTTATCAAATTCATGTGAGTTGTTGTAATACGCAAAGCTAGTAAGAAGCATAAAACCATTTGTCGGCCATATTGGTGAAAAGCACATATTATGTAAAGCAAAATGTAGCGATATTAGAAAAGGTTCTGTAGGTCACCAACATATGTTAAAAAGAATGAACTACATAACAGTTTTAACTGACTTTAACTTGTTATCACAACACTTGGTATCAGTGTAATGTCTATAGGTATATATATATAAAATCTATAAAATCACAATATATGGCCTAGTTAATTAAATGATTTTCAAGTACTCGAATGAAACCATCATCTTTTTGTTTGTTGACAGCACCATAGTCATTTTAATAAGCCACGCACAGGAATAATACTGTAGATGATGAGTTCAGAAAGTCTTTTTGTTAATTCTTAGCAAACGGATAATGGGTTTTAGGATTTTGCTCAAGGATCCCCAAAATTGCGTGCAAGTAATGACACTATTTCAGTCTACATCAAGTCCACTGCTGTACCGGTGAATCCATATAGAACTACTTTATAGACAATGGCACTACAGTGATTCACCAAAAGTCTTCTCTCTAGCCTCTGGCTAAATAATTGTTCACATGTATGTACTTATACTGATGGCGGCATTAATAAGCCTTTCTAAAGGCTCACCGGGCTGCTATAGATGGACACCATTTTGTATATATTTTATAACCAAAAAATATTACCATTTAGACCTATTTATAAAAGCAATTGACCTATATAGTAAATATATAACTTAATTCAATAATGCCCAACCAAGACTATTATGTTAGTTATGGAACAATCGTTCTATACTGAAATTTACAATTGTTTCGATTATTTCACCCATATCTTTATACAACTTTTTTTAACAAAACCACAAAATATCGAAGGCGCGTGAAAATTTTCAATGAAACCTATATAGATATTTACAATAAACTACATTGCGCAGTAATATTTGAATGCATGACATGAAAAAAAAATACCCAGTAATATAAATTTTGTTTTGATGCAAACAAATATAGTGTCACTCATTCAGTTTTGACCATCTTCATCCATAATTATATTGTGAGAAAAAGTAATACATTACAACGATAATTGTATTATAATATTTGTACCGTGGTATTAGAGATGTTTTTGCAATGATGCAGGGTTTAACTAATTTCTAACTGTGAATACTTAAAAAGCTTTAATAATTCTTTTACTACATTCTAATGCTAGTCTAATGCTTTTGTAATTCAATTAACATTTTCATTTTTAATAATATTGCTAATATAATGCTTCTGTAAGGCGATTGGGAACTTCATTGATCGTAATAATGCTTCCATAATGCGATTGGCATCTTCATTGACCATAATAATGTTTATATAATGTGCCTGTAATTCAATTAAATTAATTGTTAACCTATTTAGGGTCTTGAGCCGTATAATTTGTGCCCAAATAAGAGTTACAGGAGCCGTATAAACGTTTGTAATGAGGCCATAAAGCTAACTCAAAATGCTAAAACGATTCAGAAATGCTGTAAGTCGGCTGATATACTGCTTTGATGTGTTACTTGGGCGTTTTATTAAACAAAAAGAAAAGAGCTAAAGAGCTACACTAGGAATTTCTCCTGTATTATGAGTGCGTTTACAAACATATAAATTCACATACACAAAAGGTCAGACTCCAGACAACCGTCTGTAGGCCATACAAATACTTGTGCCGTGCGGGAATCGAACCCGTAACATTCAGCGCAGCAACCCAATCGCTCGACCACTGCGCCAACCGCGTTGTCTTCGTCGTTACACCCAAATTCCTGTTATTTATTTTGTGTACAATTAATAAACTAGCTAGAAACTCTTCCTTGCAGTTTGTACAGTACAAGCAATTTTAACATTATCTGCACTTCGCTGCTCTAAAGCGTCCGTAGAGACGGCTAATTTGTGGACTTGGACAAGTTTAATCAAGCTGAGAGACACACAGCTGCACTGCAGCAGTGTCAATAACAATTATTAATTCTTTGTAAACTTAACCCGAAATTAAGGGACGTTGTTTACAATATGATAGCGCATACAATTCAACAAAGTCGGAGTTAAAATGAGCTATGTTGCGTCTTCTGTTTATACACGTTGTAATATATTTTCATTGTGGACATATTTTCCATTTCACGCCACTATAATGTTGTGTCTGTTACTGTTATAAATATACATAGTTTTGTCTGGAAATGTTGACTAAATAATATTAATTATTTATATATTTTTGTTATTAGTATTTTTTGTGAAGCAAAGTAAGTACATAGTACAAGAAGTTATAGAAGATCCCTCTGGTATTACGAGACTTCATTATTGACAATTGTTTGTTTCGAGATTTTGATTCTACCTACCTACATTAAAATGGTTTAGTTGTCAAAGAGTATATCGAAGCTACTTTTATACTATGGAAGGATGTAGATATCCTTACATAGTATAAAAAAGTTGCTTCTAGCAGTTTATACGCATAGATCTTTCAAAATACGTAACGGATTTTAATACAGTTTTCATCAATAGATAGAGTGATTGAAGAGGAAGGTTTATACGTAAAAACATCACGGTACGACCAAAGGGAGCGGAACAGTAACCAAAGACGTAACTGAACGCGGGAGACACCGCAGGGTATATAGCTGCCGCCGCGGTAGACGCTCCGGGCGTCGGGAGCCGCGAGACGACTCCCGGCCACCGTAGACGCGTGTCTGTGGACGGTGAGCAATGGGTAGCTCACCGTCAGTACGTTCACTAGCGACAGACCGTGTCGACGGCGCGTTCGTGTACCACGCGCGCCTCAAAGAGATGTCAGCAAACTTGGATGGGGCCACTGAGGGCCGATGCCTGCCGGGGCTGCGGGTTGTTCGAAAGAGATACCGCGCCCCCGGAACGCAAAGGGCACATGAAGGAACATAGACCAGTTTTAGTCAGTAAAAGTCTGACACTCCCTCCCGCCCCGCCCAGGGCGGGGGAAGTTATTTGATGATTTCCCGTCTATAAAAAAAAAGGGTATATAGCTAGTCGGAGTATATTTGATTATTTCTACTCGCAGATGTTGGAGGAAAAACTCGTAGCGTTTTTTCCTAAATTGAATAGTGCCTGATTTGATTTCACAATACTGTGTCGTTAGATAGGTAAATCTGAATAAATAAGGTAGGCACGAAATACGGGAGATTTATACTCAGATGTTGGTGATTACCATCCATCTAGTTCCTTTTCTTTTAAGATAGGAGGTATCGTGTTCCATTACAATATTGCAAATATGTTATAAATATCTATAAGCATAATGAATTAATGTGCCTGTACAAACTATTTTTATGTTTTAATTTTTCTTTTAAAGAGTAAGTTTGCTGTTTCTTTGCTCATTTTTCTCCATACGAAACTAGTTTTTGGAAGCGGCAACTGGATTCAATTTTATTTTTCTCTGATAAAAAAAAAAACTATAAACTTTCTATTTATAGACTACTAGCATTTGCCCGCGACTTCGTCCGCGTGGATTAATAGTTCCCGTTCCCGGGGGATTTCCGGGATGAAAACTATCCTATGTGCTTTCTCGGGTCCGAGACTATATCTGTACCAAATTTCATTGAAATCGGTTCCGTAGTTTAGGCGTGAAGAAGAGACAGATAGACAGAGTTACTTTCGCATTATTATTAGTACGGATAAACTTTTATTAGCTTTTGTTTAGAAACAAGAAATAATCGAAAATGCACCACCCATTACTCTTCATTGCCCTCTAGCATTTCGAAACTGTCAGTCGTCTAGTTTTATGGTTGAAAAGTTGAGTAGTAACGTAAATTTAAATATCTACATTGAATTCAGTTCCATCGTCTTTTACGTTTTGAATCATCATCATTAATCTTAGTGACTAAATAAAATTAGCCATTGTAGTACTTATTATTTATTAGAATTCTCTTATCGACCACCACATAGGCATTATATAGGACAAACTCTTCAACATAACTCATACATACATCTTAAATTACAATTCCTACCACGTTATCAATGCAATATGATATAATTTCATTTATGAATTTACAGCCTTATTAATACCCACCTAGGGTTTAAATTTATTAAGTTAAAATACTTAGCCGTTGCAGAGAGCAGTAGATGCTGTTCTTAAAACTATTTACTTCATACCGTTGAAGTGCTTACTTCCGTTCGCTGAAGTGGCTGTAATAAATACAACCGGCGGCTTAACTTCACCGTATTCGAATAAAGGGATTTATTAACTTAGCATTTAAGTCTCTTTTCTTTTGTTAAGTTTTGTTTTTATTTTCTTTAATTTTTTGTAGCCTACCTTTATTAGAACATCAAGAAACATTTGAGATAATTATTTAAGTTTAAAAAAGAGTACAGGATATTAGATCTTCTATGATAGGTCATCAGATCAATTTTACTAATTTAAAACGTTCCAAATCTATATGTAATCTCATCTCAGAGAACAATCAATGTAAAAAACTTTAGGTAAATAAATTAGTGTATTTTTTTACAGATTGACATTTACATTACATTGTAATCATTCCTAAAAGTTTCGTAGAATTTACTTCCAGATCTTATTTTGTATATTTTATTTTATACTTTTTGGGTCAACTACAATTGCCACCACTGACACTGTTAGAAACAACTTTTACTTCCAACTACAACATGTTTAGTGTAACAATTTCTTATAGGTAACTACCGTAAGCATATAATCCTAATTGCGTATTTACACTTTTGAAATATTGTCGTATTTAAAAAAAACTTACAACAAACAAAAGAACAGCGTCTTTATTTTTATTTTCGTTCCAAAGTTCCGAACGGTATTTAAGAACAAACATGTGAGCGAATAAAAACACAAAAATGTTAAGAGGACGATAACAGGCGAGGGCGCAATAAGCGGGCGAGTTGTGGCAGGGGCAACTGTTTCAAACTTTGACCGTAACAGCCTTCCGCGATTAAAGTAATATCCCAGCCAAGTCGACTGCACCCTCTCAGCGGTAATGTGGACCCTCAAATCATAGAAATAAGGAGATATGTTTCAACCCCCACCGTGTGTGTATACAGAATGTAACGGAAAGGGTATATACTTACATTTCAAGCACATCTTTTGGTGATAACAAAGTGTATGGCCTTTTTTTATCTACGTAGATTTATCTGTATTATTAAATATTTACGACCTTAAAGTTAGATTTAAAAAAATGCTTAAAAAGAAAACAAAGAAACTAGAACTGTAAGGCATTTAAAATTCCTCCGCATCACCGTCAATTGGTAAAGGCTGGCGGCATTGCCACGTTGGATGGCAATGCTTAACCTCTGGCGAAGGTAAAGACCAGCCTTTGGGTCACGAGAAGTGTCAACCAATCGTAGATAAATCGAACTAAAAAAAAAGTATTGAATTGTACTAGGCGCACAGATTTCCGGAAGAGGTAGGTATTGCAATGGTTATTTAGTGTTTCATATGATATCTAACATGTATAGCAGCATATTAACTGCAAAACATCAATATTGGGCATATTGCGTACTATTTCCGAACAAACTGTTATCGCGTCTCCCATTTCTATCATTCAGAAACTTGTGAACTATTTGCCCAAGGGCGCTGCAACATGAACAATCCATTTTGTAATGACACTTTAAATGAATTCAGGTAGTGTGACGTCATTGCGGTAACCAACTTCCACCTTAGGGAGAAAGATAAAGAACTGTTAGATATACGTAACCTTCAACAAAGAACAACAATTTGAAGAAAACTTTAGGTTTTTCGAATTTGTGGGAAGATGAGTAGGCGTCATGTGATTGTACACATTACTCGAGCTAGAAATAGCATTATTAAAACGCCCCTTTGTAATGTTCAAGAGTTTATTTTCATTTACATGTAATTTTATACATCGTATAAATGATATATCTAGCATGTAGATACTGCATGATGACAAAGGTCTTATTTACGAGTACTTTTGGTGTGACTGGTACTGGACGAGTACGTTTGGTGTGTTTTGTGTGGAGTTGTAAGAAAATATATTATTCATATTTAATTTCTAGGAAAATCAACTATACGGGCCTCCGCCCACGACCGATTTTTTTTGGACCGATAATCGGGCAGAAAAAGGGGCCCGTTTTTTCAAAAATTTCAACGCCCACGACCGTGTTTTTGTCGGTGACTTTCGAGGGAGGAGCTTAAATAGCGGTCAAAGGAGAGTGGGCAAAAATGTATGGGAGTTGGTCTAGCTACTCAACAGTGATGTAACATACGTCATTGAATAGGTAATTGTGTGTACTCCATTTTGTTATATGGCCGTTAAGTTGTAGGTAATGGGGTTCTCGAGATATTTCCCAAAAACAAGCTAAAGCAAAATAATTTCGCCGAATAGAACAATAATGTAATTTTTCATTAACTACGGCTACATAAGTGACTAGCGACCGTGTCGAACTTGGAGGAGTTGGTAAACCAAGCCTCTCGACGCGTGCGCTTTGTTGGAAAAAGAGCGAGCTTTAAATATTATGGCTTATTTGGCATATTTAATATTGGATGAAACGACAATCGACACAATGATCGCTGAGTGCACATCCCACATGTCGACAACCTCGCGAGCCAAGTCAAGATACTTACTTGATCTTCTTATCATTCTCGGCCTTCACGAGGTTCACGTCATGTGGGACTCACCCGTTGAAGGCAACCCTGCTTCCGCCTGATAAAAGACTATTAAATACTTTTTTCAGGCGGCCAAAGAAGCGCTCCTTCAACGACTGCTTCACGACAACAGTATTAATGCCCAACGCTTCCGACATACCCAAATACTTATTGGTCTCCGTTAAAGAAAAGGATCTAAGGTTTATGGATTCCGAGAGTTGAACTCTCTCGGACTCCACAATCTCCCCTCGCTTGACATACATGACCGCACATTTGTCCACACCAAATTCCATCCTGATGGCGCTACTAAAAGTTTCTGTTACCTTCAGTAGCTACATCAGTTATTATTATTATTGATGTGTTGTCTAATGTGATTACCAATCGTGAAAACTAGAAAAAATAACTTTTTGAAAATAGCAAACTGTTGTTCCTAAAGTGTAATCAGTTAAACAGCTGAGTGATTAAGACATGTGACGACTTCATTATCTTAAAGCAGTAAGGCAGCGGCGCTTATATAGCTATAGTTAATGAAGATTTGTACTAATTTTCCATTCAGCGAAATTAATTTGCCGTAACTTGTTTTTGGGAAATATCTCAAGAACCCCATTACCTACAACTTAACGGCCATATAACAAAATGGAGTACACACAATTACCTATTCAACGACGTATGTTACATCACTGTTGAGTAGGTAGACCAGGTTGCCCACTCTCCTTTTATATCGCAACTTTTATTTGACAGAGTTACCGATAGTATAAAAATAACGTTAATAGATTTAAGGTTATTTAAGTTACAAATTATCGTAAACGATATTTTTATCGTTTTTTTTAAACAATTGATCCTTCTAAGATGGAAGTAGCGCAGGACGGAGGTGTGGCGGGTCGCCCACCTTAGCGTCGCGCTAATGTAGTGCCTAACAATACTTTGCCCGATTCTTACGAATGAGAATTATACACGCTTACTTTTACATCGTTCGGGAATCAAAAGCCATGAGATCCATCATAGTACCTAATAGAAGCTATTGGCACTATTATTTTCGATAAATAACAAAAATAAATAAAATAACTCAAACATTTGTGAAATAGTAAGAACGCGAAGTAACGCTTCCTTGCAGTCAAGGCATATTTGTGTAAAAACCTTATCGACTATACATGCGTAAGGTAGCCTTTAAAGAATACATTAATCGATCAGACAGGAGCGCTACTAACATTTAACTCGAATTAACAAAAAAAAAACTGACGAATTTCCAACATCTTTGAGACGTCTTAAAAAAAACACGCAATAATAACTATTACTCGACTGGAGTTCCAGTGTTTCAGCTGCAGAACGATGTAAAAGTAACCGTATATGTTATTATTAGACCTGGTAATCGAACCCACGACTTCACGCTGATCAGACGCGCTTTGCGACCACAAGCCCAATATAGTTAGTCAGTGACAATTAATATAAACGTACAAAACGGCAACTTACCTAATTTAACGGTAAAAATAACGATTAATTCATATTCTATATTAATGTTAATTAACATTATATTACTGGTAATGTTATCAAATAACGTTTTTATAAAGTTACTTTTTTCAAAATTTTCGAGTTCATGGAAATTAACGTTACGTAACGATTATTATTTTTTGATTTCATAACATTAACAAGCCCTGGATTTAAGTCATTACATATTTAGCAAGCTTAGTCGTTGAAAACGAATGTTATTTTCATTCTTAAGAATTTATTAAATTCGTTTGATTATATATTATTTTTTTAATCCATTAACGTTATTTTTATATTTACGGTAACTCTGTCAAAGGTAATTTTATAAATATTTACCGGTATTTAAAACCCTGCGTAAATCAACACAATATTATTTACTTATTGAAATCACAGACGATTAATTTAGAAAAAAATGATTTACCATATTATTAATAAATAAATAAGCTTTTTAATAATAAATTATTGTTATTATTCAAATGCTTCAAACTCATAAGTACTAACTTATCTTAACACCACAATTGTACACTTAATTCGCAATAACTGCTTTTGACTTTAGACTTTTGACTTTAGCAATGACACAACGTTCTTCCCTAGTAAATCCATGACGGATAGGGTAAGTGCCCCAGTGAATGAACACACCCCAGTGAATTAACAAATCCGAGTATTTTCCAAAAAATAATAAACTAAGATATTACCTTCTACCCAACGCAGTATTTTTTTTTGTAATTGCTGCTCTTTATTCGAGCATAGTAACAACATTCATGTATTGCGATACTGTTCGTTTTAAAATGACGAGCGTTTAAAGTTGGCAGTGCTGGTGTAAATTTTCTTTGTTCGGGCAAGAATTTAGGACTTGGGTCAGACGCAAATTTTTTAAAATCTCTTTGCAGCCGTAATTAAAGTATGTACTATAAGTTATTTATAAATTCGAGTAATGGGTAGTTATAATATATGTATCAAATCAATTTCATTGCAATTTTAGCTAGTTTTAAGAGTATAAAAAAATAAATTATTGAGTGTTCCAGCATTGGCATTAAAAAAAGTTTGAAATCCAGTGAATAAACGACCGTTAATTCACTGACCAATCGTTAATTTCATGAAATCTAGTGAATGAACTATAACATTTTCATCATGTTAAAATATAAGCTTTCGTCATAAAAATGTAAAAAAAAAAATGAATACCACATTTTGAGTTAGTAATCATCATTTTAGTGAACGGAGAACTAACAAATAAATGAAAGCTCTGAGACTATAACTCCCAAGCTCATAAAGGAAAGACGGGAACGGAACGGGCAGTCTTCAGTGGGTGCAGGTTCAGTCGGAATAAGCTCGGCTTATAAGGCAGATCCTGAAATCCATCAAACGCGACACACCTCAAATGCTGACGAAGCTGGAGACTAACGATGGCAGGATCATCTTGTCTAAACTAGAGCTTTTAAGGGAGGTAGAGAAGTTCTAAAAACCCGTCTCTAGTCCAACAAAAGACCCAAGAGCTAGACTGACCTGACACTACACCGATGAGTTCCCGGACGTCAGCCTATATGAGATAAATATGGCTTCTTAACAACTTAAGGACAACAAGGTGCCGGGGAAGACGGAATCACTTCTGTACTACTGAAGAGGCCTATGTCCAGCAGTGGACATCGTTCGGCTCATATCATGATGAATTGATTGTTGACGTTGGCTAGGCTTATGAAGGTATATAATGATTAAGTAAGAGATTGAAGGCTTACACTTTGTTAAAAAAAATAAATGATTGTAGCAGATTTGGAGGCTAAGGATTTATGTTCATTTATTTATTCCATTTTGAACTGCATTTGATATAATAATAAGGATTTTTTGTAACTATTAATTAAAAAATAACTTGTGTTCATTCACTGGTTCTAATGCTCTGGCTCTACTGGAAAATTTCATTCATTCACTGGGGTTTTAGGGTATTTTTCAATATATCGCCAAATATATAAAAAAGTATACGTTTTTAACTTGGTTATGTCGTAAAACCAAGTTAAAAAATATTCATTAGTAGACATAGATTACCAAAATATAAAACCGCATACTTTAGAGCAGAGGTTCCCAAACTTATTTTGTCTACTGCCCACTTTGGGTATTAATTATTTTACAGCACCCCCCCTTTAGAAAAATGACGACGGGGGGGGGGGGTGTAGCTTTACTAAAATCAATGCATCTCTTCTATAATGCCATGCATTTAGAAGGGATGCAGAGAAATAACAAACCGAGTTTGGGCAATCTCTTCATTAATATTACTCGTAGTTAATGTTCACAAGTTGTAATCGAGAGTCGAGAGCTCAGTCGGTGTCTAAGTGTCCTTCTAGCTAGGTGAAATTACAAATCACCCCTATTTTTTCTCTGGGTCTCTTACCGCCCCCCTTTAGACCTGCAGCGCCCACAAGGGGGCGTTATCGCCCACTTTGGGAAAGGCTGCTTTAGAGGCAACATAATGTAATGATTTTTTTGAAGTCTGAAGATTGCTTAAGTGTTCATTCACTGGAGCATTTACCCTATTTTCTATTTTTCACCGATAATCGGCGGCCAGGATGCGTAGATTTTGTTTTTGGACCGTTTTTTTCTCGGCCGTGGGCGTTGATGTACTAGAATCCATACGTTCCATTCTCGCCGAGAAAAAATCGGCCGTAAAAAATCGGTCGTGGGCGGAGGCCCTACAGCGTTGTTTTATTTATATTTATCATTTTATATGTGTCAATGGTGTGTGTTTTTATTGTTCTGTGTGTCAATGTGCCAGCATCAGCTATGAAAAATCTGATCGGCAATCGGATAGACATAACTCTCCATGTCAACAACATTGACCCAAAGTGAAAAACGTAAGCGACACCCGCTCATACCATCACGTCGTTATCGCATAATATAGTGTCGACATTCTGCAAACACTCTGTGACAACCGTGACAACACACTGAAAATAAGACCCCTATTATGACGTAGGAAAGTAGCGCGGCATGTAAATGAAGGTTATACAGGCACCGCCTAAAATATCAGAGCAATTTGACAACGCAACCCGTTTCAGTCAAACGATTCACAATGCGGAACGAGTGAAATGTTGCCAATAAAAAAGGTCAAACGGATAGCCCCGGGCTCGGTTTTCAATATCTCACGGCGCAGGTAGAGGAGTTTTAGGGGGACCTGTCGGATATATCCTCATTTTGACTGTCAATCGCATGTTTCTTCGCCTGCGAATCAAATACAATAGGCGGAGCTGGGCGAAAGATGAAATTGACAGATTTCTTAAATTAAACATTATTTTGATGAAACAAAGACGCTTTCCAATATTTCTGAGAATATCATTTATGAATGACACCTGATCCCTGAAGCTGTCTAAAAGATTTAACAAGGAATATAGGTACTAAAGGACGTCATAATTAATTTCTAGATCATAATTCTATACCTATAACCTAGCTGTAGCTAATGTAAACTACTCCATGTTTAGTGTTACTGCTAGGTTCCATTTTGAAATTAGGAGGTACGGAATCCTTCGCACCATATGATTCGGTAGGCGTCTGCCTAACTATGTAGTTGAATTTATTAGATTCATAACGCATAACTGTGATTGCTAGAACACAAGTAGGACGTTGCGGAGTTTGTTCGAAAAAGTTACCTTTTTTTTTTTCTTTTAAAGATGGTAAAATCATCAAATGACCCCCCCCGTCCTGGGCGGGGCGGGGGGGAGTGTCAGACTTTTACTGACTAAAAACCATCTATGTTCCTTCATGTGCCCTTTGCGTTCCGGGGGCGCGGTATCTCTTTCGAACAACCCGCAGCCCCGGCAGGCATTTGGCCCTTAGTGGCCCCTTCCAAGTTACCTTGGAATGCAAAGGGCATTAGGGAAACACGGATGGGCTTTATTCAGTAAGAGTCGGACACTAGGCTAATTGCCTCGTTAGCCTAGTGGTCCTAAGCGCGATTGCTACACTCGAAGTCTTGGGTCGAGCAAAAAGTGTTATGGGGTTTTTCTGTGAAATCAATTGGCTCGCCCCCTATTACACGGGACCTAAACATACCGGCGAACTGTGGGTGTACGTACATTGGTACACCTCTGCCTAACCCTTCGAGGAATACAGATGTAATGGTATGGTATGGTGGAGACTGACACTCTCTTCCGCTCCACACTATTTTGTAGCACCTACCCTGTACCTATGTGCACAAAATTGATTAACGGATTTGTTTTGACAAAAAAAGTGCATATACACCTGATGTTAAATCCAAATAAAAAAAAATACATTTCACTTTTGTTGATAGTTTTCGGCTGAATTGATTTAAAGGTGTAGTTTGTAAAAAGCAGAAAAAACATGAGAATACTAGGAAAGTCGGAGCACACAATTTGGAGTCCCATTTTATAGCGGCGGCGATTCTAGTCCAATGCGGTTTTATTTGCTAGCATTTCAATGACGTAGCGAAAGTAGAGCGGTAGGTAATAGAAATGCAGGAAATGTGAAGCGTCGTTTCGACGTACGAAGTTAGTCGTTTTTTGGGGGAAATATGTGGTCTACTCTGCCCTAATATAGCTTTCGGTGCCTGTCGGTATTCCTGTGCACTGTGGTTTCGTAGTCATCATTTCCACACCTATTTCTCAATTTGATTGTTTATTTCACACTTTTTTTTTTTTTTTTTATAGACGGGAAATCATCAAATAACTTCCCCCGCCCTGGGCGGGGCGGGAGGGAGTGTCAGACTTTTACTGACTAAAACCCGTCTATGTTCCTTCATGTGCCCTTTGCGTTCCGGGGGCGCGGTATCTCTTTCGAACAACCCGCAGCCCCGGCAGGCATCGGCCCTCAGTGGCCCCATCCAATTTTTGCTGACATCTCTTTGAGGCGCGCGTGGAACACGAACGCGCCGTCGACACGGTCTGTCGCTAGTGAACGTACGGACGGTGAGCTACCCATTGCTCACCGTCCACAGACCCGCGTCTACGGTGGCCGGGAGTCGTCACGTGGCTCCCGACGCCCGGATCGTCTACCGCGGCGGCCGCTGGGACGGGGGACCCTCCTTTCCCTCTCCCGTCCCGCCGCCTCCTTCTCTAGCATTACAGCTTCGCAGAAGGAGGCGACTGCTTCCCATTCCCCCTCGCTCCGGACCATGGCCTGGACCAGTGCCGGACGCGAGAGGGCGCCGCCGCCGATGGCCGCCTCGAGGACTCGGCGGTGCTCAGCCCAAGCAGGGCACACCGCCAAAGTATGCTCCACCGTGTCCTCGGGGCGATCCTCACAATGGTGACACCCGGGCGATTCCTCCCGCCCGATGAGGTGCAGGAACCTCCCGAAACATCCGTGTCCGGTGAGGACCTGCGTCAGGCGGTAGGTGAGGGCGCCGTGGCGCCGCTCCAGCCACTCCTCAAAGAGGGGTCTTACCGCCTCAATCGAGGCGAGCCCTGCACGAGGTTGCGACAGTCGTTCTCTCCATGTCGCCATGAGATCGAGCCGGAGTTCCGTCCGCAGGGCGGCAATTTGCCGCGGCAGCGGAGTTTCGCCCCGGCCCAGTGCCTCCGCGCGCCACTCGTGTAGGCGCGCGAGGACCAGCGCCTCCAGATCCCATGGCGTTTATTTCACACTGCGGTGTGTATACATATGAGCATGTTATTGTACTGATGTAGGTATTTTTGTACATTTAACGCTACACTTCTCTTATTGCAAAATTATGGATCTGTTTAAGAAGATTCTGGAACTTTTAGTCTTCCTAAAATTTTGCCTTGGTTACTCCATGGGCAACCATCAGCTATTATCATAAATATCATCTAGGTACACCCACAGTCCGCCGGTATGTTTTAAGTTCTATGTAATAGGAGGTGAGCCTATTGACATTAACTGGGCAGAAATCCTAACTCCGAGCTGCTACTGAGAATTTGAAAGAAGAGCCCAATATTTTTTTTTCGATCGACCTGGGTATCGAACCCAAGACCTCTAGCGTAGCAGTCACCCTTAAGGCCACTGGGCTAACGAGGCAGTTCCATTATTCTATTTGTCCATATTTTCAGTTAACACATTTTAAGTCTTACACTAGGTATTGATTCCCCTTTCTTTTCTAACCACGTGTTTTGAATTAAAACTAATAAGAGACCTACGTTTTGGAACGAGCGTCTATCTTCAACTTTGTGTCCAACTTCTTGCCAGTTCAAAAGTGCCTGTAAATGGTCTAATTAAAATAAATGCTTTGACTTTAATTCAAGTACACTCAAATCAATTAAAGCGATTTTTCAAGTTTTTTTTCTCTTTGTTACAGAACTCAGAAATATCGGAATCTATGCGCAAACTACAGTTTCTAATACGAAGTTACAATGTGTGCATATGACTCGTATTGGGCAATAACAGTTTCATTGCCAATCGAACAGTCCTCTTCAAAGGCAGATAACTGTCTGGCGCACTCGCCTGCAACCAGGCCACTAGTTATTAATACGTAGAATAGTCTCGTATCCTTACGTAGGCACATGTAGTGACTAATCCACAAATGTATCATCGGTAATAATAACCAATGTAAGCCAATAGTGACAGCATTAGACCAGTCTGTACGTAGTGTCAATATACAATACTTGCGAACTATACGCTACTTCGTCCGCGTGGCTGATTTGATTGGTTATTGCTTCTCCCCCGTGGGTCGTACCGTGACGTTATAAAGCCTATGTTACTCAATGATAATGTAGCTTTCTAACGGCAAAAGAATTTTTGAAATCGGTTCAGTAGTTTTTAAGTTTATTGGTAACATACAAAAATACAAATCTTTCCTCTACATAGGTAATATTATATTAGTGTAGAAGTACGATGAAGTAAATAACAACTCCTATAGAGGATTTATTTAAAATAGGTTATTATTATTATGTATAGATACAGTAATGTATATTTATTATAGTTACTTTATATTCCACAATTAAAACTCAAAATAACCTCTTGTACTTTTAAGGTAAAACAGCAAACTTGGTAGATAAACGCCCGCCCGCTGCCCTCTTGAAATCAGAAACCCATTGAAACCCTTCACGAAATCAAATCCTTACTTTGTTCACGGTGATTACTATTATAATCCACAACTTGTTCCATGGCTTGTTACTCTGGCGAATATTGATGAAAACCTTTAGCAACACAATAAAGCGTTTGTAAACGACGGGTTGAAGACGAAATCTAGATAGGGAGAAGCATTCACGTTATTCGACTCGATTTGCAAAGGCTCTCGACAACTAATCCAGTTTGAACAGTTGCAGATATCGGAATCTGTGTATCCAAGTCCATCAGGCTCGTCGAATGGTCGGTGCCCTGAGAATAGCTTCTCCCACAGAATGCAGCGTAGTAATCCTTAGATACCATGTAAATCATTGGACAAGCATTTGAGCGATGACGAATTTTCAGGTATCGGTCGTACAATAAATTGTAAAGGACTATAATTTGCAGACTATTAATAAGGTAGAAGAAAGGTCTCTATGGAATAAGTGTAGATAGCCATCTACACCCATAGGAAACCCCTCTTTACACATATGAATAACACCCTCGTTTACCTGCAAAACGATATTGAAAATCGGGCCAGGCGATCCGTTTTACCTTTTTTTATTATTGGAGCGTTTCACTTGTTCCGCATTGTTGACTCTCTGCGTTGACTCATTTTTATTTCTCCAAAATTGAATGACGTATTTATCGAAGTGAATTTTTGGAAAAAATAATATTTTGTTATATCGACGCTCGTTATGAACGCTCGATGAGGGTCGAGTTTTGTGAAAGTAACAAAAGGGACGCCACAGAATTATTTATTTGAGCGCCTTTGATTCAATCCGTCTTTCACGTATGAATGTCGTAGTTAATTTAAATATCATTAATTTGATTGGGACCTGAGGGGTTTCGGGTGGTGTATGAAAGCAAAGGCCACGCTTCGCATAAAAGAGGCAGGTGCGTAAGGGTAAATTTCCGTCGAACGGGAAAAATTTCGTATATGAAAGGAAAGGCATTTTGTAATAAACACAGAGAAAGGTAATCTTTCTCTATCGTCAGGGATGCTAAATGTACAATATTTACAATTCGCAATTTCAGAAGTAACATGATAATGATAAATAGGGCAAATGTAGTAAAAGATGTTGGCAGTGTCGCAGCCAGCGGTGCGGTAAGTATTCGTACAGAAGTGGAGGTAGGTGGTAGTAATTGCGACGGTGCAGTCGAGTGCGACATCAGTAATTGCTCGGCAGGGGACAGTGACAGTCGCCTGATGAATGGAGCCAGTGGAAAATTCGCTACGCGGAAAAACTCTAGACATTTCTGTAAATTAAAACTGTAGCACGAGGCTGATCTTGTTATCTACCTAGTTGCCGGTCGCTTGTTTCTATGTCTTTGTTTTCTATGAAGTTGAGACTGAGGCTAAAGTCAACAAATCAGATGTTTTTAGTTTACGACCTAGAATACAGAAACTTGTATGTTGCATTTTATTTGATTATTAGCTTTTGCCTGTGACTTTGTCCGCTTATATGTCGGTTACTGCGGATGCAGATGAAGTCACGGAATAAAAAGTAGCCTGTATCCTTTTTTGGAGTTCAAACTTACTCCGTATCAAATTTCATGAAAGCCGGTTTAGTTGTTTAGTCGTGAAAGAGTAACAAACAGACAGACAGAGTTACTTTTACATTTGTAATGTTAGTATAGAAGAATGGATTACTTTGTGCTTGCCTGAGTTATACGTAAGTATGACTATAAGGTAATTCTAAAACTGCTTTTTGAACTTTACCACCATGAATGACACTTGGAAAAGATTAGTCGCGCACATGTACTAGTCAATTTAAGCGTTTGCTGCCAGACTGTTACCGCTCCGAAACAGGGTGCGCGAGCGCGTTTGACTTTTGTATGAGAAATTAGGTTTCTCCTAGTGACAACCGGGTGGAGCTATACTGTTTTCCTATACAACATTCTAACGCGTTCGCAATCGAACGTGAATGAAAAAACTCACACTTGGCACTCAGTATGCGTACTGCACACGACGCCGACGACGGTTGCCTGTTTCCATAGAGTTGACGCGTGACGTTTGTCGTCCAAACGTCATGCGTGAGCGGTACCGATATCGCACTGGGCTCTCGACACATCAGCTGTATGAAAAAAAACAATCGTCAGTATGCAATATGGTCATCGCAGTGCAACGTTTTAATTGAAAGATTTTAAAGACATACAAATAGCCATTACTTAAATCATACCTACTGCCAGCTAATAATATAATTAGTCAGTCGCCAGTTGATAAGAATCAACGTCTTCTGTGGTGATCTATTTAGCTTATTAGCGGATAGTGTTATGATAGACCCATTTCCAAATAAAAACACACTTAGAAAATAGGAACACAAAAACTCAGAAATCGAAACCTAAACACCTTAGATTATAAAGCAAAAGGTATATAATCTAAGCTAAACACATTAAAGTTTCATCATATTTAGGTACAGCTCAAAACTACAAAAACAATATTACTCTCATGTTCATTCTGCCACATGTGTTGCAGTGTATATGAACAAGAAGTCATTTAGAGAATTTCTAATTTCGTGTGAACCGTATAGAATAGTAATATATTTCTCTAGGGAGCGAGCGAATAGTTCGAAGCGTGTGTGAGATCAGTATTTTAGTTGTGCAAACCAGATAACAGTCCCGGCTGGCCGCCTGTTGCCGATACATTAACGTGCGATACTCCAAGCTCAACCGCGAAGGGTCCATGTGTAATAATTTATTACCGGCTTGTTTCATATGGATGTGTTACTTTGGCCCTAAAACAACAGTATTTATAGTATATTTTCCACATTAACAACGGCTTTCTAACTCTATTTGTTCTGCCTGGTTCACGATAACGGGTCTCTTTATTTCACCGTGATTTCACCATTGCGTGAACGGAAATGGTATTTTTGTTCTCTGAAATGTCATTTCCTAAGAGTCAATAAAACGTCACAAGAATTATTCGAGTTCTGCAAATATTTTTGTAGTAACAAAGTAACAAAAGTTTAGTCGTTTGCATACAGAGTACTGTCAATATTGAGCTTCCTCACGGCAGGTCAATTACGTGTTATAGAATTCTAGTGTGTCGAAACATTGGAGGTCTGCTGTGCCCTCAGACCAACAAAGCTGTGCCTATATTAATAGGTTTTCTCTGTAACAGGCTCTGTAGCAGTCGTGTGTTGACGTGGCTTGCTGTCACCAATTCCTAGTAACTGGCGGAGGCACTCACGTCCCGTCTTGTCAGTCCGATCAGCCCGACTATTTATTTTGGCCAAAATTCACCACTGAATTTAATGGTATGTATGTTAATTTCCATTCCTACCTTATCTCCCTGGGCTTTAGTTATGGAGCAATTCGTTACTGTAACAAACTAAATATTAGCCCCAGGGACAGTGCTGGAGCTATCTAATATTTGGGGATGTCGATGATTCTTTTAGATATTCGAATCCATTGATCTGATTATAGGTCAATAACATAAACATACCATAACGCCTGTATTTCCCGAAGGGTTAGATACAGGTGTACCAATGTACACCCACAGTGTTCGCCGGCATGTTTAGGTTCCATGTAATACCGCAAGCCTATTGTCAATAACCGGATACGAATTCTTACTCAGAGCTGCTACCGAGAATTTCAAAACCCGGGAATCGAACCAAATACCTCTACCGTAGCAGTCGCGCTTGGGACCACTAGGCTTACGAGGCAATCGAGTCGAGGCGATGTGATTATATGTCAATTATTTGTAATAAAAGCTCAAGAAGCTCCGATGATGTTGGCGTTACGATAGCCTCTTTACAGCATTACACGGAAAGAATATCACCATACAAACGGGGTGAAGAGTATAGGTATTTGGTTTAGAGTTATCACAGAACCAAAATTATAAAATTATTATTTTTAGTTTTTTGAATCTTCATCCTAACGAACGTAGCACCACATTACTCGGGGTCATTATCCGATCCTGACACTTTTAAAGATTAAAGATTAAAGGTTCTACATCTCTCCCGGTGGTCTGTGCGCCTAGTAGAATTGATTAAGAAATGTTTTTTTTTTAGTTCAAAGTAAATAACTTAATCTATGTAGGTACGAATAGATATCAAAAATGTTGGCATGTAGTTTACATACCATCAAGCCTATATTCCCCGAAGGATTAGACAGAGGTGAATCAATGTACACCCACAGTTCGCCGGTACGTTTAGGTCTCATGTAATAGGGGGCGAGCCTATTGCCATTAACCGGGCACAAATCCAAACTCCGAGCTGCTATTGAGAATGTCATAGAAACACCCTATAACACTTTTTGCTCGACCTGGAAAATGGAGCCAGAGACCTCTAGCGTAGCAGTCGCGCTTAAGACCACTAGGCTAACGAGGCAATCGAGTCGAGGCGATGTGATTATATGTCAATTATTTGCAATAAAAGCTCAAGAAGCTCCGATAATGTTGGCGTTGCGATAGCCTCTTTACAGCATTACACGGAAAGAATATCACCATACAAACGGGGTGAAGAGTATAGGTATTTGGTTTAGAATTAGCACAGAACCAAAATTATAAAATTATTATTTTTACAGTTTTTTGAATCACCAACAAACGTATCACCGCACTACTCGGGGTCATTATCCTATCCTGACACTTCTTAAAGATTAAAGCTTCTATACCTCTCTCCCTTGGGTCTGTGCGCCTAGTAGAATTGATTAAGAAATGTTTTTTTTAGTTCAAAGTATAAGTAAATAACTTAATCTATGTAGGTACAAATAGATATAAAAAATGGTGCCATATAGTTTACATACCATCAAGCCTATATTCCCCGAAGGATTAGACAGAGGTGAACCAATGTACGCCACAGTTCGCCGGTACGTTTTAGGTCCCATGTAATACGGGGTGAGCCTATTGCCATGAACCAAGCACAAATCTTTACTCCGAGCTGCTACTAAAAATTTCATAGAAACACCCAATAAAACTTTTTGTTCAATCTGGAAATCGAGCCCGAGACCTCTAGCGTAGCAGTCGCGCTTAAGACCACTAGGCTAACGAGGCAGTTAGTTTGCCCATGTAGTTTTCTATCACCAAAATAGTCTGGGCCCTTGATATGTACAAACCCTTTTCATTACATTCTGTATAATGTTTTAATACTAGAAACCTATCTACCAATAGCTTACCAATTCTAGCAACCCAAGTAAGTAGTTACTAGGGTCGATACTGATACTAGACAGTAGGTAATCTGCATACTACTCCGTAACTCAGTACAAGCGACCCTTGTTTCTAGTACCTGAATATTTATACTTGTACCCACTTAACTGCCTTGTTGGCCTAGTGGTCATAAGCGCGACTGCTACGCTACAGGTCTTGGGTTCGATTCCCAGGTCGAGCAAAAAATGTTATTGGGTTTTTCTATGAATTTCTCAGTAGCAGCTCGGCGTTTGGATTTGTGCCCGGTTAATGGTAATAGGCTCGCCCCCTATTACATGGGACCTAAAAACATACCGGCGAACTGTGGGTGTGATTGGTACACCTCTGCCTAACCCTTCGGGGAATACGGGCGTGATGGTATGTATGTACCCACTTGTATCTAGATATTTATACTTGTACCCACTTGTACCTAGATATTTATACTTGTACCCGCTTGTACCTAGAAATTTACACATAGGACCTAAGGCTGGCGATACAATGACGTTGTCAAGTCGCTTGCCTTGGTCCTACAAGCATAATTATGTTAGCCGTTTCCTCCCCTTGACACTCACGACTTCCGTGCGATAAGGACGGCTAGCCTGTTTTTCTTTCATTCAGTGGCTACACTGTGTGTTGGTTTAAGTGGTGACCTGTATGTGTACCTCGCCTAATGTTATTAACAGCCATAATGACTTTGTGGTTTTCCGTGAAATAATTAATTTGTGTAAAATATAATGAGATTTTTTCTGAGTTTCGTTTCCTTATTTTTCTTTGTCATAAGTTCTGAATTATATGAAACTAGCTTCTGCCCGCGACTTTATTCGCGTCAAATTTAATATATTGTCCCATGGGAACCGTACATTTTTTCTTGATAAAAGGTTGCCTGTGTGTTATTCCTCACTACAATCCATCTAAGTGCCGAATTTCATTCAGATCCGTTCAGCCGAAAGCAAAGTACGTGGAAAAGCTTTTCTTTCAATAGATTGTTTAGTACTGAAAATGTACTTAGTATTCATTTAGCATCATTAAATGTTATTCAAGTAAGTTATTACTATAAATAAAACAAGAAAATCAATCATCAGTCGATCTGCTTATCATGGGTTATGAAGGCATTTTTGTTCTTTTGTATCATAGTAATTATTACAAGGCTTGCCGTGATATATTAATATGTAGCTATAACATTAGATATCTTCATGAAAAACACACAAAAACAATAATCCACGTGATAAAAATTATCATAAAAGTCGTGAAGAACAACCAAGGACAAATAACTTTATATTCATGAGGGACTATGCCAATATTACTCCTATGAGGCAGCCGAAAGCCTAAGTTTGCAAACTAAACGCTGGGAACAATTTAATATACCTATAACTGGAGTAAATTACTTCAAAGTGTCGTTAATAAACGTACCTACTACGTATTCTGTGGTCATATATCATAATATGCATTGCGAGTATCCTGAGCTTGCATTGAATAGCAATGATTTATGGTAGATTGCTATAATTAATTCAAAAATAGAGCGTTTGAGTTTTATTGCCCTGATAATCGTGGGGATATTGATAGCCTCATAGCTCTAGTTGAAATAACAGTTAGCTACTAAAGGTTATGTTGTTTTGTGCTTTATGTTTATGAAGTTAAGGTGTATAAAACTTTATGTGTCTAAAGGTAATATCTTTTGTTCATTATTTGCGTTCGTAAAGTTTATAAAGTGGGTTTGCGTAAAAGCGGCGTTAGCGCAGCTTATATGCCAGCATTATTGTGGAATTGTACCTTAACAGTCATTTTCTTATGGCCTTTGTGGTTTTAGAGCCAACCAATTAACAGGACCTAGAATGGAACAATGTTTGCCACAACATTTGCATAATGTACTCTAAGACCTTTCACAGGACGTGAAGGGCCATTCTCTTGATTAATAGCTAAAGTGTACTTTTAGTGTCAGAGACTAAATTGATAGTTTCATACGACAAACAGAAAAATAATGTGCTTTCGGCACATGAACATAAAGCACACTATTTTCAAGACACATGAAGCCCTCAAATCGTGCCGTCAATTTTGACGATACGGTTTGCGCAGTGGCCGAGCGTTCGACTGCTACGCTGCGTGTCGCGGGTTTGATTCCCGCAGGGAACAAATGTTTGTATGACCTACAGATAGTTGTTTGAGTGAGTTTATATGTTTGTAAACGCACACAACGGTTTTATATAAAAAAAATAGTCCACGTGATTAAAAAACACACTTTAGACTCCTTGTTTTGAACAAAGTTTTCGCCTTTAATCAAAACCCTCTGAAACTGATACCAGCCCAAATCCTTCTAAAACCCACACATGTATCACCTACACAAAGAAAAATTACAACTGATAAAACAGATAAAAAACCTTCTTTTGTTACTGAGAACAACAAAAGTTTTATACGGATTCCTTCCCGGAATTAAATAATGTCTCTTATTATTTTCATGTATTTGAAAGCATTACTTTGCGACATTTCTTTTGTCCTATTTGTCTTCGTAATCGTCCGGCGGAGGTCATTGGTTTCCGAAGCCATTAAGCTTATAGATATCGCTGATATAGATTAACAAACATAAGACTGTGCGTAGGCTTCACAATATAATATTGTTTGGTTTCTTTATTTGTTTAGGTTACGTTGATGAATGTTGAAGTTATTTGGGTTTGGTTTACAAAGATGAAACTGATATTAGATTTTCTACGAAGAGCTAAGAGTAGATTCTACTAATATGTACGTAATTAGGGACCTTTTAACCCTTTGTTGTCTTGGATGGCAAACAAGCCGACCGGTCACCGCTACCTATAGACATCTGCAAAACCAGAGTCTTGCAAATGCGTTGCCATCCCAAAGACGAAGTTGATATGTCTCATGTGCCTGTAATTACACCGGCACCCATACCCTTCAAACCGGAACACAGCAACGCTGCTTTGCGGCAGAAATAGGTACGGGTGGTAGTACTTCCCCGAACGAGCTCCTTCATTAAAAGCTCTACTACCAAACAAGAATATCTATTCTTGTTTATAGGTATAAAACAACAACACGAATAAGAACCACAATATTTTTGATGTTGAAATCTACACCAGTACTTATGTTGTTCTGACGACCTGAATTCAAATTCATAAAGCCATAGGCTACGACTGTAAGCAAGGCGACAACAACACGAAAATAATTCCGCTAGCTGCATTTGCAATGCGGCCACCTCATTAATTAAAATACGTTTGTTTTAGTCTTGTCGGCGGAGCATCGTGTATCACCTTGGTTTTACCAAGGCGACAGTAGCTTTACTTCAGTGTAATGTGCGCTATATTACTAACAAACAACTTAAAAAAATAATGAAAAAAAAAACTCTTTTATTCATGGATTGTCTAGTTCATAGAACAATGTAAATATTATTAAATTATTTACTTGTACTTCAACTATCAATGGATGATAATAATCTCAGTGGAGACTAGCCAAGTACGCAAGAGATATTATGGAACCCCAGTGTGTGCGCAAACACAGGTGCACTCCCTCTTCCCTAACCGCCCAATGATATGAGTCAATCAATCAATGAGTCACTCAGTCAGTCAATCACTACAATACTTTTTCATGACAACGCCAACAGGAAATAGCACTCTACATACAAAATTAAACAAAAAATATGAAAAACTTGCAAAATAAAATCAGTACAACAGACTAGCAACGAGGGAAACACTAAACCTACTCTAAACATTCGTAAGTCTTTGTATTTTCTTATTAAAGATGTCTTTAGGTTCGGTGGCCCAAGCGTGGAACAAATCCCAAGGGATACCGCAGTTTATCTCCCGACAACAAAGAGGAACTTTTTAAGCGGAGCCGCTCCGTATCTGTCCGTCTATGTACCAATCTTTTATTTATAAGGATTCTCTTTTAAAATTAATAGTTTCTGTACTTTTCTGTGCTGTCGCTGTTGGACGGACGGATCGGTACATTGAATTTTACATTATGTGCCTACTTTGTATAATGTCTCTTTATGATTTTATTGTTTTGAGATTCAAGTCAGATCAAATGCAACTTAAACGTATAGAAAGTAAGTAGGTTAGTTTTTATTGAGATATCTTGCTATGCCTCTAAGCCTTTGCCTCTGTTTAAAAATTTTAAAAGAAAAAATGAAGTATGAACTTTCTAGCCCGTTCTTCTCCATACGAAACTACCTTTTGGAATGGGCAACTAGATTCAAAATTTTTAATTAATTGACGTTCAAAAGTGCCTTTTAATGGTCTATTTGGAATAAATGATTACCTTTGAAATAAAAAGCAATATGTTTTTTTTTATAAAAGCTTATTGTTGCATAATTTTATGATAATTTTATAAACGTTATCTTTATGATTAAACTCAACTCATTAAATATTAAACAGAAATTCAATATTAATTATTGAAACTCAATAAATGCTACACCATGCTAGCTTCTGCCCGCGACTTCTTCCGCGTGGATATTTCCACCAGCGTTAATTTGCGTCTTTTATTATTGCTTCGCTACCGTGCGTCATAGAGTGATGTTATATAGCGTATGTTACTTCCTGATAATCTAGCTATCTATTGGTGAAAAATGTTTAAAATCCGTCCAGTAGTTTCGAAGCTTATTCGGTACAAACAAACAAAAAACTCTATCCACTTTATTATATTAGTATAGATTAAAAAAGATCGCGTAACACTGACCCTGAACATATAAAATTAGTCATGTAAATGACACACAACTGTTGGTGCGGACGGTACAAACAGTTGATAATGCAATACATAGCGAATCTGTTTTTCCATTGTATCGACAAAGCGATCGTCTGTCGGTGCAACCACAAACAGATGCGCTATTGGGTTTATAATGTGTGGTCAATTCGGCGGAGTATCTGCGTATTCGAACAACCAAACTACCTATAATTACATGCTTGTAACTTTGCTTTACTATTATCTTCTTAAATAATATAAAAATAATTCTCATAATACTGTCTCGTTAGCATGGTTGTAAGCGCGACTACTACGCTAGAGGTCTTGGGTTCGATTTACAGGTCGAACAAAGTGTTATTGGATTTTTCTGAGACATTCTCAGTAGCAGCTTGGCAATAATGACAATCGCCATCTATTACATGGGACCTAAACAGACCAGCGAGCTGTGGGTATACATTGGTACACCTCTGCCGAACCCTTCGGGGATCACAGAGTGTGATGGTATGTTATGTTTATTATAAAAATGTGTGAATTATCGATGGGTCCCGATGAGTGCTAAGCGTGCGTATACGCTAATGTACCTATGCAGTGACATGAGACACTTTAAGTATGGGGAATAAAGTTTACGATACAAATGAGCTATGCCCTATTACATGGGACCTAAAATATACCGGCGAACTGTGGGTATACATTGGTACACCTCTGCCTAACCCTTCGAGGAATACAGGCGTGACAGTGTTTTTTTTTTTTATGATAGCTTATTTTTTTGCCTACGCGTTTTTTTACATTTTCACAACACACTTGCTATTCAAAAATTATAGATAGCAAATGATAATAGTCAGCTAAGATTGTTATTATACTCAAGGCCAGGGAGTAATGAAATTGACCAGTGTCATTCATTAGAAGTGTCGAAATTACTCGTTTTAACTAATATTCAAAAATTATAAATAGGTTCACTGAAAAACTTTGTTTTATATAACTTAACATCATTTATTTCGATTTTGTAAATGTGAGTACCATGGAGCACTTATTATATTTTTTCTCTTAAGTTACTATGTGTTGGACATTAAGGGCAAGGCGGTTGAGAGCTTTGTCATGCTCACTTAAATGTCTCGCTGACGGTGGCGCGTGCATTGGATCGTTCAGTTCCCTCCAAGATGGTTGAGCTGAACGGTGCTGAGGCACGCGTCATGTTCGTGAACGGGCGCTGTCAGTTGGGACTGGTCATCTCTTATCTGCCATGGCCTACATCTTTATTAGTATTATTTAATTGTTTAATATTCACCTTCATTGTTTTCACATATAGAAGCAACATGAATATTGTAACCAAGATTTTGTAAAACCAAATTGAAGAAAAGGAGTGTCCATGGAGTTTCTTGCTCGTTCTTCTCCATAGAGATCTACGCTTTGGAACGAGCAACTAGCTTCAACTTTAAACTGTAACTTCTTGACATTCAAAAGTGCCTGTAAATGGTCTAATTGAAATAAATGCTTTGAATTTGAATTTGAATTTATAGATAGCAAATGATAATAGTCAGCTAAGATTGTTATTATACTCAAGGCCAGGGAGTAATGAAATTGACCAGTGTCATTCATTAGAAGTGTCGAAATTACTTGTTTTAACCAATAATCCAGCATCTATGCTTGTTGTATCAACGTAATTGATCGATTGGTATCCAATTTCTAAAAACAATATTTTTCCGTAACGGCACGCGATAGTGTTATTCAGTTTGTAACTGTTTGTCAACGATAATGGACGTGCAAGCTCGTCTGTTATTATTTTTTGCACTCAATCATCTTTTGGTAAGAGAATTAATTAATGTTTTTTTTTTATCTCGTGCATTCCATTTTCAGTGATCGATTTTTAATTAAATTTAATGCAAAATGGAATATGTATCGAAGTGATCGAATTGTTTCTTGTTATTTTCGGGTTGAGTAACAAATTATTTATTTCTTATTTCTTGCAAAGTTCTAGTCAGTTTTACATTAATACCTACAGATCCTTTAAAAGGGTTGTGAATTCTTTAATATAAGAGGGTTCCCTTAAAATAAAACTACCTGTAATAATAAACATCAATGTTTATTTTTAGAACCCAAAATCTTTTGTTTACGAGTTAATTTAATTGGACGATAATAATTTAATAACCGTATTGTTTACTGTTGGTATACAATGATTAGTGAATAATAGTAAGGTAATGCCTATTACGCGGATTTGCGCCTGAATGGATATTATTCCATTGAACGCAAATCCGCAATGAATGCAGAACCGTCTAACAATACAAATATTGTTATGACGATTATTATCGACTAGCTCCTGCATGCTACTCCGTCCGCGTGGAACTCAAGTATATCATAAGACGTAGTTTATGATGCTTGGCAATAATGTAGTTTTCTAACAATAAAATATTTTTTATAATAGGACCAGTACCTACTTGCAGAGGAGATACAAAAAAACAAATAACTTTTCTTTTTTTATAATATATTATCTATGATTTAATAAAAAAAAAAGGATTTTACTTACGTGGATTCGAAAAGAAGAAGAAGATTTAATTATAATGTATTGAAGAGAAACTGTTTAAGATAAAGAAAACTTTAATCCTGTACGTAGGTACTGCCCTGTTGGCTGCAGTACCTACAGGGCAGTGTCTACTAGTTTTCTTCCATATCTTTCTTTATTAACCTACTAATGAACTGCCCGCGACTTCGTCTGCGTGCCGCGTTATTTCTCCCGCCATAAGTTACGTCTTTGGTTAATGCCTCGCTCTCATGTGTCGTAGCGTGATGTTATATAGCCTATTTTACTCAGGAATAACGTAGCTATCCATTGGTAATAAAATGGTTAAAATCGGTTTAGGAGTTTCGGAGCCTATTCGATATCAACCAAACAAACAAACAAACAAACAAAAGGAAATCTTACCTCTTCATAATATTATTATAGATAAGTTGTTGTTGTAAATAGTAAAGATTAATTTTCATACCTTCTCAAGAAAATCGAGGCATAATTTAATTAAAATTAAGTTTAATTAAAAATAAAGTTTTTCTTCTAATCTTTTATCTTTTAATGAGTTTGAATACTGTCAACAGGTTGACTGCACGAGTTCGTTGACGTTTAAACTGAATGATGGCAACAAGATACCTGCGATAGCCTTGGGGACCAGTCTGGGGCATTTGGAAGATGTAAGTATATGACTTCATGCTAGTTGTTGTATAGTAAAAGTTTTTTTTTACATTTTAATAGGCTTGCGTTTGACTGCAACTCACTGCTTCTAAGGCTCGTGCAGACCAGAGTACCGTGTGTGAGTTTTTTCATTCACGTTCGATTGCGAACGCGAATTTTGTATAGGAAAAAGTTATAGCGCCAACTGGTGGTCAGTAGGGGAACCTAATTTGTCATACAAAATTCTAACGCGCTCGCAATCGAACGTGAATGAAAAAACTCACACTCGGGACCCGGATGCGTATGCGTACACGTAAGCGTAAACGTGCACGTACCACTGAGTTGTAATGTTTCGAACTGTACGTCGCCTACGTTACGCAAGCGGTGTGTCGCAACTGTATGAGACATCATACAGTTCCATACATTACAACTCAGTGGTACGTGCACGTCTACGCATACGCATCCGGTCTGCTGGAGCCTTAAGTGACGATGCGGCCAAAGATGGCCTTGAAAAAAGTATTAATGTAAAATCAGACATTGAATCATCTTACATTATTCAGTTAATGTTTTTACGGATTTTCATAACATTCTTGCATATTTTCGGGTTGTTACCCAAAAATATGCAAGAACATTATTTTAATTTAAGTGGGCAATAAGCAACAGCTCATTGCCCACTTAAGTTTATTTATTCAAAGTCACGGGCCTATGTAAACCATAACTACTCGGGCAGGAGAGATAGCTGTACAAACTATTTGCCATTAAGAACCTAAATAAAACTAAATAAACAAACACACAAACGAGGTGGAAAAAAGTTGAGACTTGCTGTTGCTCTTGTCAATTTCATTTTATATGGAAAACAGTACAAACGCTTAATCTTAATAGTATCTCAGGAATAGAGCACTCACAGCGGGATTTGGAAAAGCTGATTAAGATGCCGCTCCATCCATCCTGTCAAAGCCTTTAGTCAAATGCAGCCGGGAACATACGGTTTACTACATTATGTATGTACACCGTTATTACGTACGTGTATATTGAAACTTCGAAATAGAGGGATTATTTACTCAACGATCGTTTGCTCGCAACTTCGCGTTGAGACTATACGCTATGGTATTTTAATATTCAATGTACTCTGTACGAGCACATTTGTATTTTCATTTATTTAAATGGAATAATACTAGGCTTTTGCTGTCCCACTGTTGGGTGAAGGCCACAGAGAAGGCACAGAGTCGTATTAATTATAAGTTCAGGTTTCATCACGATGTTTTACTTCACCAATGTCAATGATGCCTAAGATTAAATTTAAAAAGTATGTATGTGTTGAAAAAGACACATTGGTACTTACCCGGTTTTGACCCCGCTGCCAAATACATGAGAGGCGTGCTTTAACCATTGGGCCATCACGACGTTAAATAGAATACGGTACTATTATTTACTAATGATAATAGACTCCCCATGGTGAGAGTACCAGGAGATAATAGATCAATCCTGTCTATCGGTGTATGTGGGTGACGTAAATACGACTACAGGAAAAGATGCCAACAGAATGGACAAAAGCCTCCTTTTCTACTAGCATCATACTAAAAGCCAAATCGTTATTCACCACGGGAGGTCTTTGAGAAGACTTTTGTTTACCAGGGCTCGTTAACGGTCTAATACAATAAAAAAGTTTTGTACTAAATATTATAGGTACAAGTCTTTTCCTCCCAGTAAGACGTAAACTTGAATTTAAAGACAACACCGCATAAAACATTAAGATTAAGTGTGATTTAAGTCAGTTTGTTTAAAAGAGGTGAGTCTGCTAAGCAGTGAGTGCTAAGTCTGTAAGCTTTCTTGAAAAGATAAACATGCAATGGATTAACAAATAACTAGTAGTAATAGAATAGTAGTAGAGCTCTTTGTCAAAGCTCCAAGTCTGGAGAAGTACCACCATACCTATTTGCCTAGGTGCCGGTGTAATTACAGGCGCATGAGACATTTTTACTCAGTTTCTGGAATGGCAACGCATTTGCAAGGCCCCTGGTATTGATAAATGTCTATAAGTAGCTGTGACCACTTAACATAAGGTGGCCTGTCGGCTTGTTCGCCATTCAATGACATAAAAAAAAAAACAGTATAAAGAACTATTGCGTTTGAAAATTCAACAACTTTCCAAACAACGTTACAAACGATATTTCGTCCGTATTTCGGCAACAGCAGGACAGCAGATTGTACTAACATGTGTCATGTTCGTAGGGTACAAGGAAGCTATCGGTGAACCATTCTTTGGCCCAGGCAGTGGAATGGGCGCTGGAGGCCGGGTATCGACATGTCGACACCGCCTCGCTTTACCGTGTGGAGGACGAAGTCGGCCTCGGCGTACGAACCTTCCTTAACCGCAGTGGCGGCAGTGTTAGTCGAGAGGACGTGTACATCACTACTAAGGTACGTCTGTTTATATACTCGATTCTGACGACCTTTGTGAATGCAAAAGCATTTTCTAACTTCGCGATAAGTTACGTTTTTGGCTACTACTGTGCTCCTGTAGGTCATAGCGTAATGTTATATAGCGTTCACTACACCTCGTAAATCTGGCTATTACTAAAAACAATATATTTTCCAATCCGACTGGTATTTGTAAAAAAAATCTCTTCAGCTTAATTATATAAACTAAATTATATTAGCTTAATTATGTTAAGCAATAAAGCCAGTTTCACCTAAATAAAGGTTTATTTGCAATGGAATTTAAGCCTACACCACATCAATTCAGCACGATGAAAATGGAAAACACCAATTCAATCACCTTTCATTGCTAAAGTTACTAAAGCCGCAACTAAAAATAAAACCAGTTTTTATTAACCTGAAACGGCAACCGCAAAGGCTGTGATTTCAGCAATTGTATAGACCGATCATGACCAAATTCCCAAATTCCATTCAACAACACGGAGGTTGGGTAGTGGTAAACATATTCGCGGGAAGTTATTCCATATATTATTACTTCAGTATCTAGTGAAAGGAGCCTAGACGTGTGTGTCACTATGAAAATGAGTTTTGTACTACATTATTAATGGTACTACGTGGTTGAGAATATACTGAGTGCTATAGTAGTCTGCTTTTGTTAGTGATTTCTGACTGCATTAACGGTTTAGGTCCTTTTAAGTGCACTGTATGTGAAGAGTTCATATTCAAAGTTTTGACAACCATCATCTTTATGATCGAAAAGTTTATATGAGATTTTAATGATATCTTTGACTCGCACATACTTTTGTACATAGTATAAAACATAGTCGCTTGCCGCCGTCTGTACGCTTAGATCTTTTAAACTACTCAACAGATTTTAATGCGGTTTTCATTAATAGATAAAGTGATTAAAGAGGAATATTTATACGTACAGAACATCACGCTACAACCAAAGGGAGCGGAGCAATAACCAAAGACGTAACTGAACGCAGGTAACACTGAGTAGCCAGTATAGTATAAAAGTGCTTCAGCTTATGAGATAACAAAATCTTTTAACGTGAACATCTATTTATTGGCCTTTATTCACCAAAGTTAAATAACTCCTTGTTTTAAAGTAATCGTAGCACTTACCACCGAACTAAATATTTATGATTACAAATTTACATTTCGTTGTTATTTTCACAACCTTTACTTCGGCCAAAATAACTTTAACTATAACAAAATAAACCCTCTTTGATAACAGTATTTGCACAGTACTTGGAGAGGCAACAAAACTTTGGTTTTCGTAATTATGAAAATCCTTTTGCTTAGTTATTTGGTAGGTAGTACATATAATAATTAATTGCTTTGTTAAAAGTTATGGAACGACGCCCACGAACGAGAAGAGGTGGTACCTGCTCTGAGGAAGTCTCTGGAAGACCTGGATATGGACTATGTGGACTTATACTTGATGCACTATCCTATGGCGTATAAGGTAAGCAAGTAATCTTCATCATATTTGAATTCGTCAATGAAAATGGTCATATAACATTAGTAGGTGTGTAAGTATGCAGTATTTGTTCCTGTACGCTGTAATATCCATAGAATTGATGGTGTATAATTCCGTATTTTATAAGTGAAGACCTGTAATTGGCTGTCAGTTTAGTTTACTGCCTAGTCTGTTTTTCTTTGCTGTAGGTCTTCCATATTAATTAATTAAATAAAAAACTAATTCTTGTAAAGTTGCTGTCTCACAATTTTGATTGGTAACAGCATTCAGCAGTTAGTTAGACCCAGAGCTTCTTCAAAATGTGGTGGGTTGACTAAGCACGTTTGGCAAACAAATTATTTTTATTTTTATTGTTGAATGTTATTTTTAAGTGTTTATAAGATATATTTTTAAGTAACATCGTCTTAGAGTAGTCTAAGTGATGGTAAGTGGTACTAAGTGGTCGTAATGTGCTGTAAGAGATTGTACTTATTGTTATGAATAAATAAACAAAAAAATGTCTTAACATCATTCCCGGTAAGTACCTAAGCACTACAAGCAAAAAATATAGCCTATTAATTGATATTTTACATGGATTTATTCTATCACACACAGGAAAAGCATGTTAAGCCAAAGTCAAATCATATATTTCAATTACACCACTTTTGAAAGTCATTCACAAGAAAGAAAAAAATAAAATATTGAATGTAGTTGCCATGCAAGTCTATTCTGAAACCTACCCACAGCCAAGGTGAGCAATAGGTACCTCGTTTATATACCCGGAAAACTAATTTCGTGTTTGCACAGCTTCGCAACATAAACAATCCCCTGGAACGCATTAAACTTTACAAGACTCCATTTGAGTAAGTTCAAACACACGCGTTCCTCATGTGTGTAGTTATACAGAATCATTTTAATAATAATATGCTGTGTTTTAGCTCAGACTACATAGTATTCGTGTACTGTGAGCTTAAATTGGCCGCTGACGCTCTGGGATGTGCTTCATATTTTACGTGTTTTAGGGTTTATCTTTCACTTTATATTTATACTATATTTATATTTATACTAGATTTTGCCTGCGACTTCATTCGCATAAATGTTGGTTGTATTAAATTTAAATCATGATTGGAAAGACAATGGCGTCATCGATTATCATAATAAAATAACGTTATTTTTGTTTTCCTCGGCAACAGTGCTTTTTTTTGGATGGGTAACTTATGTCCGTTTCTGTATGCCTGACATTGTATTTGCAAAATTTCAGGATGATCGGCTCAGTGGTTTAAGTGTGAGAAGATAACAAGCAAACTTACTTTCGCATTTATAATATTAGTTAGGATCTACAATATTAACAGACTTAAAATAAGATATCATAAAAACAATAATAATAAAAAAGGAACTACACCTAAATGACATCTGAAAATTCCTCCACAACGCCGTCAACAGGAAATGTGCATAGTCTGACGGCATTGCCACGTCGAACGGCAATATAAATATTTATTTCATTTTATATTGTAAGAGAAAGTGTACAGAAAATGCGCGAAAGTTTCTGTTACCACCACGTACGAGAGGTGGAATAACAGTACCAGTTCAAGAACGGTTCAGAAGATCTTTAAATTTTTCAAGTTTGATAAATTTTAGTTTAATTTAGTTAATATAGTTAGTGGTAACTTTTGAAGGCTTCTTTAGTGTACCTTATTTAATGAGACTAATAATACTATTAGTTTCTACTATCAAAATTATAGGACGTCCGTCCATCAAGGTGGACGGACAGACTTCAGGAAAACGCTGGATGCAGGCCGCTTCCAACCGGTCCGATTGGAAATCTATGGGGGAGGCCTATATCCATCAATGGACGTCCTGCGGCTGATATGATGATGATGATTAAAACTATACATTTTTAGCAATAAAAATATCGTGATGTTATGATTTTGTACCGTATTAGGTGGATACTGAAATTTTTACAAAGTGATATTATGTATAGGTACTCAGACTTCTTTTACAACACATACGAGTATATACACACAATATAATAAAAATAAAATAAAAATTAAAGGAGGTCCTCATTCAATAAACGAGATTTCCATTGTTTGTAATGTTAAATGTTGCACGGTAAGATGGAACCTTTAGTATGGTAGTCCGCCTCGCACTTGGTTTTTATTACTGTTACGTTTCTCAAATGAAGACCTTTCCTTCGACAATATTGACATGAAAGAGCTATTAACAGCTTTAATGACTAAAGTTATAATAATAAAACTAATTAGCTGACAATGTGATAGGTTATCAAAAGTTCGTCTCGCATCTGCTGAAATGTGAATGCAATAGCAATTTTGTTACTTGTGAAACACAAATGGCAAAACTTGCTTGAGGGTAAACGTCACGGTTATGACCCTTTAATGAACTTTGATGATGGCTTGTAATAATATTTGAAAGTCAAATTAAATTAATTTGTTTGTAAAACATGTGTAACAAACAGATGCACCTACAATAAAGAAGATATTCTTTGAGGGAACCAATTTTTTTTTTAAAGTTGATGAATAAATTCATTTCTGGCCTTCACAATAGCTACGGTATATTGTTGTAATAAGAACCTTATTTTTACTGCATTATTAGTGCTCGTGAAAAGTAGTAGGTATTTGGATTCTCGTCCTGACAATGAACATAATTCATAGAGTGCTTTAAAAATAACTCTGAAACGTGATCATTAAGATTATTTTTTGAAAGAACGCCGTGCCATCCGTGCCGTCCCGTGCCGTGAACACGGTGGCAGAATAACAAACGTCCGTTCTCACCTGTACATAAAAAAAACCACCGTCCATATGCCGTTCGACACACCCGCACTTCTCCGGCGCTGCAACAGTCCGCCACCAAACGCAGAAATTGAAAAAGTCCTAATCCCCACTACCACCAACCACCAGACCACTAGGCTAACTGCCTCGTTAGCTTAGTTGTCTTAAGACAACAACATTTGAGGTATTTATTGGGTTCGATTCCCAGGTCGAACAAAAAGTGTTATTGGGTTTTTCTATGAAATTCTCAGTAGCAGCTCGGAGGTAGGATATGTGTCCGGTTAATGGCAATACCGGCGACCTGTGGGTGTTCATTGGTATACCTCTGCCTAACCCTTCAGGAAATACAGGCGTGATGGTATGAATGTATATCCTAAGTCCCATAATTAGTCTTGTATCTTATATCTTAGTCGTTGTATGTTAAAATATTCTGTTCACTATTTAAGACTAGTTTCGTGATCGTGCTACGCTATTATTAGAGCGATCGATGCAGCTGCCTGTGTTCCAGATATAATCTCACTCACAGCCGCCACTCCGGACAGCCTTGACAAGCCAATCAATACCTAGTCTACTTTAGAAATTGCTTGTTTCGTCGTATAAATAAATAATTATTCGTATAGAATAGTGACAATTTTATACCCAATTTTTACGCCGATGTAAAGTGAGTTTTTGGGGTGGAGCTTGAGTGAAAAGCTACGAATTCTACCTATTATATGCTCCTTCGAGATTATGGACTGTGTGGACGTTATGGTATTACTAATTAGTACCTACAAATTATTGTTTATCTAGCCTGTAAAGTCCCACTGCTGGACAAAGGCATTCATGTTCTTCCAAATATTATTATCATAGCTAAATGGTTCTTAACACTGTCATTCACAGCTGATTTTGATACCAAATACATATTGTAGTAATTAATGTTTGAACGACACAAAAGAAATACCTCGATAAATATTATGAGTGGTTTTCGGTTCTGTTAAATAGTGTATCTGGCAAAGTGATACTTAGTAATAGGTACATAATGAAAGGTGTAATATTGCAAGAGATATATAGTCTACAGCAGGGCGCTGAAGCATCCCTAAATGCCTTCCACTAACACATACCATCATGCCTATATTCTCTGAAGGGTTAGACGGAGGTGTACCAATGTACACCCACAGTTTGTTGGTATGTAATAGAGGGCGAGCCTACTGCCATTAACCAGGCACAAATCCTAACTCCGAGCTGCAACTGAGAATTTCATCAAAAAACCTAAGTAAGTCTACAACTGAAGAAATAACGGTCAATTAATAAAAACAAAGGTAGGTAAGGCACCCCTTCTTTATAAAGTTAGCTTACACACTTAATCCATGTCTAAAGAATTACTAAGAAAAGTGATTCCTGTTACAAACATTTGACCTAAGCGGGGTCTTCTGGGAAACTTTTGAACTTTTTGCTCATGCTTTCATTTTAAAACGTTCGAGAAATTTTATCTTTACAAAGATCTTTCTCTAGGAAGTTCTTAGAACAAGTCTTATGTGATTAAATGCGCTTAAAATAACATGGTTTATGAGCCAGGCGTACTTTGTGTATTTAAAAAAAAAACAAAAAATAGTACGGTAAGATGAAAAGTTGGGTGCATTGTACTGGTACCCGGCGTGCTTGTGTAACCAGATGTATGAACGTGGACGAGGTGGAAGGATCGTAGCAGGTGGCTTTCTGTGGTTTCTGCCCACTCCTATAGGAAAAAGGCGTAAATTTATGTATGTATGTACATAAAACCAGGTACGGTACGGCGAAATTTGAATATTTATAGATAAAATATATATCTTCATTACCATGACCCTTGGAATAGGGGTGAATTAGGTAATAACTAGCAAATGACCTCCTTAACTCCTCAAAAGTGTGTGTCTCTCTTTCTTCTAAATACCCTGTAGGTATATTTCATTTTCATACTATCTAAAGACTGCCTTGGGTAGTATGAAAATTGTTTAGGAAAAACTGACTGAAATTGCTTCGTTACCCTAGTGGTCCTATGCGCCACTGCTACGCTTGAGTTAGTGGATTCGATTCTCAGGTCGATCAAAGTGTTATTGGGTTTTTTATGAAATTCTCAGTAGCAGTCCGGAGTTAGGATTTGTGCCCGGTTAATGGCAATAGGCTCGCCCCCATTACATGGGGCTTAATCATACCGGCGGATTGTGGGTGTTCATTAGGTACACCTCTGCCTAACCCTTCGAGGAATACAGGCGTGATGGTATGTGTATGTTACTACCCAAGTTACGTAGGAACAAGATAATGCCTAATAGAAATGTATTAATTCCGTGCCGTACCGTGCCTCGGAAAGCACGTAAACCCGTTGGTCCTGCGCCTGATCTCTCTCCGGTCGTGTCGGATTTGCCGTCCCATCGGAGTATAGGAGTGAGGGAAGAGAGAGCGCACCTGTGTTTACGCACACACTTGAGCACTATAAAATCTCCTGCGTACTTGGCTAGTCTGCATTAAGATTAGCCGCCGTGGCCGGAATCGATCTGGAGAATTACATTACATTTACATTAATTCCTAATAAATACTAAATTATTATCTAGAAGCACCTGAACCTACCTCGGTTAAGTAAGCAAGGTGCTTTTCCAACCAACACACCGAACTTTACTAAACTTTACGTTCTACATATAAACCTAGTTTGCAATTCAATATGATTCTTGAAGTTTCATCTGAGTAGCTTGAATATAATTACGTTTTTAATTGGAACTATGGAAATGTTCTGCAATACACGTGTATTTTAGGGTAATTTAATACCTGACTGCCCGCCCTCCATTACATGGGACCTAAACATATCGGCGAACTGTGGGTGTACATTGGTACACTTATGTTTAATCGAATACTAAATTGAATACAGGCGTGATTGTATGTAATACCTGACTGTATAGTATAGATTGTCCTTAGATTACCTATTATCACCAATAGGCGTATGCCTAGGTACATAAAATGTACCTAGGTACATAACATGTATCTATACAAAACTTGATTATAAAATATATAATTAAAAGGCTGGTTTACAAGTCAAAAGTGACAGTGGATATACCTAGCACCCTTTGTACCCAAGGGTAGTTTTTTTATAAACTTTAAATACTTCCCTAGATGTATAATTATACCCCAGAGCCATTCTTCCCCTTTTCCGGCCAGTCCTTTGTAAAGATAATTATGTCAGTAATTAAGCCAGAGATCCACAAAAAGACATTGTACCATTAAATCATGTTTCAAACATGTTTTCCTTTCGACGGGAGCTAGAACTGGGAGCGTGTACACGCCTCTGACGTAGGTAGCTACAAATAATAATTTAATTTACGTTTCACATGAAGTCAGATTGTAAGTACGGAACTTCCAGAGAACCCTTGTTTCTAAGTTAAAACTTACTTCACCTGTGTATAAACTATGTCATAGGAACATTAAAGTTCACATCTCACGTAGGGCCTAGTGTACCTCGGTTTGACCTTTCTTAGGGCAAGAATTAAGAGCTATAAATGTGTCGAAGTTTTCGAGTAATTAATTAATAAAGTTCTGACCAATTATTGTAAAAGTTATCCAATAAATATTTTTGGAATCCTGATAAAATCCTAGATCGATCAGGTACTACTGGCACTAGAGTACTGGTACTTATGCATTAGAGTTATAAAAATGGTATCACGTATTTCATTATGGGCCTACTTGCTCCGAGACACAAAGAACCCTCTACTTTTGTGTCGATCACGTGGCGGTGTCGCGACTTGACAAAGTTCGAGTCTGACAATTTGAAACATCCACGTGAGTGAACTCCGAAAGAATTATAAAGTTAAAAATATGTCTTCGCAATGTTCTTTGCGCAATGTTTTCCTTGCTTTCGTAGGTATTCGAAAATCTCGTTATAAAGAGCGAAAACAATTTGTTTTTATTATCAAGACTTTGGGCGTTGATTTGTCAATTATTTATCAATTAAATTTGTCAATATAGAGCCATGTTTATCATTTATTTAATTTCAGTTAATCACCCACAATTTTACCTACGCTAGAGGTTCTGGGTTCGATTCCCAGGTTGAGCAAAAAGTGTTATTGGGTTTTTCTATGAAATTCTCAGTAGCAGCTCGAAGTTTGGAGTTATGCCCGATTAATGGCAACAGGCTCGCCCCCTATTACATGGAACCTAAATATACCGGCGAACTGTGGGTGTACATTGGTACACCTCTGCCTAACCCTTCGGGAAATACAGACGTGATGGCACCCACAATTTTCTAACAAATAAAATGTTTTATTTTTGTAGAAAGACGGGTCTATCAGCAACACAGATTACATGACGACATGGCAAGGTATGGAGGATGTGATGATGATGAACTTGACCAAGTCTATCGGTGTGTCTAACTTCAACATCACTCAGATGAAAACGCTTTGGGAACATTCGAATATCAAGCCCGCAGTTCTGCAGATTGAGGTTTGTCTATTCTATTATTTTAAACTAGCGTACTACCCGCGACTCTGTCTGCGTTGCTTATTTCACCCGCTTTAAGTTGCGTTTTTGGTTACTGCTCCGGTCCCGTGGGCCGTAGCGTAATGCTATATAACTCATGACACTCAGAAATAACGTGGCTGTCTATGGGTAAAAGAGTTTTCAAAATCGGTTTAGTAGATTCAGAGATTACCCCCTACAACCTCACAAACTACGTATATATTAAAATAATATAGATAAAGATTTTTGCAAAGGTTTTCAAGAATTTATTGCTACGTTTTCAAAAGCGTGCGCTTCGCTTTGGTCGCATGAAAACTGGATACGTTTGCAACTTTTAATCCCTGTGTACAAAATGAAAATAAAAACATTGGGTTATTTTCCAATAATTTAATATTTAATATTCATTTTCTGTTTTTATCGTTCTTTTGTAAGTATTTCAGATGGTTTTCTGTATTAAATATTTGATATAGGTTTTCATTATGAACTTAATTTATTTATTTATTTATTTATTTTATTTTACAGAAGGCTTACAGACTAATAAACCAGTGTATACAGAATTTAGTATTAACAAATAGCTAATTACAAGCCTCCACACATAGATAAGGAAAACGTAGATAAAAAAAGTACATACAAGTTATTACAGTTTGTTAAGAGCGCTGCAGACAAGTTAACTGTCATTAAAAAATAATTGTGACAAAAGCCGCCTCAAAGTCGCTACACTGGTGCAGAACAAGTCAATATTAAGGTCCCTAGGAAGTCTATTAAAACTAAGTGCACTTCTTATTGAAAAAACATTCCGTGTATAATTACTCAGTGCGAAAGGAACATTTAATATTGGTCGCTGACGCAATCCCATCAGATTCGTGCGCAATGACAAATTGGCAACGAGTTCTGGACAGTCAATGTGTCCATTCGCGATACCCAATAATAGACTCATGTCGCTAATATGACGTCTCATGTCCAGAGGAAGGAAGTGGTACCGCTTGCAGCGATGCTCATAGTCAACTGAATATTGCTGTGCCCTATAATCTAGATACCGTAGAAATTTTCTTTGGATTCCTTCAATACGCGACTTATATGTGTCATACTGCGGGTTCCAAACCTGAGACGCGTATTCTAAATGGCTACGTACGAAAGAACAATACAGAACTTTAACCGGTTTAAGGGATCGGAAACAGGCTGTGGTGCGTAATATAAATCCCAGGGCTTTTGATGCCTTTGTAACTATGCTATTTATATGTTGATCAAACAGAAGCTTGCTATCTACAATTACCCCTAAATCTCGTATGCTATTTAGTCTGCTAATGAGTTGATTATTGATGGTGTAATTAAAATCTATCAAAGAAGTACGACGTGAGAATGTTAGGAGAAAGCATTTAGAGACATTTAGCTGGAGTTTGTTGCGGATGCAATATATTTCAAACCTATGCAGGTCGGCTTGCAACTGGTATGCATCAGACATGTCTCGTACAACTTTATGAATCTTCATGTCGTCAGCATATAGTAAGATATACGAATGATGAAAACACTGTTTGATATCTGCAATGAACAATATAAATAACAAAGGACCTAGAATGGAACCTTGAGGCACGCCCGAGGGGACAGAACTCCACCCAGAGGTGTAGCCCTGAAGCACCACAGCCTGTGTTCTGTTCTCTATATAAGAGGAGAACCATCGGTACAAGTCTCCGTGTATTCCGGCAAGTAACAGCTTCTTCAGCAGCATGCAATGATCAATACGGTCGAAACACTTACTATAGTCGGTAAACACCACGTCAACTTGCCTCTGTGCCATGCCGTTTGCAATAAACTCCTGTGACAGAAGCAAGTTAGACGTGGTCGAGCGGTTCCTAACAAAACCGTGTTGTTCATCGCCAAGAACAGACCTGAAAGCTGCGTAGACATCAGTGTAAACTATTCGCTCAAGAATTTTAGAAAAAAGGCAGATTTTAGGAAAGAGAGCGCTTGAATAGGATCGAAATGGGTTGGACAAGACTATCGGCACAAGCGACTATAAACAATGGAGGTATTAGGTCAGGTCCACCTGACTTACTAAGGTCCAAAGATTTGAGCAGCTTTAATATACGTGAGTGGTTTATGTCAACTGTGCTGACCGACATTGTAGTGTCAGAACATTGTTCACTGGAAGTATGTTCGTTATCAGTCGTTAACTCTGGTTCTAAAAAGGTGGATTGGAAATAGGTAGCAAAGAGGTTGCTAATATCCTGTCCAGTATTCACAGAAGTCTCGCGGTAGAACATCTTATTAGGAAACGAGCCAGCCATTCGCTTACTTTTTACAAACGTCCAGAAAGATTTAGGATTTTTTACAATGCCAATGTAATCTAAACTTTTTTGACGTTTAATAAGGCACATTATATATTGTTATTTAGTTCTATCTACTCGGTATTCTCGACGTGTTTACAATGTCCATCACTAATTTTTATTTTATATTTAATTTTCTTTTGTCTTGATGTTAACTTTGCTTAGTTAGTTTTGTTCATTAAAAGCTTTTGTCCTCTGTATCTTTTTGTGAAGGTTATATAATTATAATTTTAAATTAAATATTTCTTTATTATTTACGTACCTATTAGAAATAATAGGTACAAGTACTTCTGTAGTGTACTGACAGTGCTTGATGTATAATGCTGTTAGTGTCATTATCATCATCATACTAGCCTATTACTGTCCCACTGCAGGGCAAAGACGTCTTCTCATACAGAGATGGCACGAAGCATTGATCACCATGCTTGTTCACGGCAGGCAATTTCAGACTTATATAAATTAAAAATCCAGGTTTCCTGATTCGGTATTTTATTCAATTGGGTAGATGACACCACTAACAAATAATTCCATGACACAAAAAAGAACCTACTTTATTTTAGCCCTGGAAACCCGATGATTTTTTAAACAATTGTATTAATCGATTTTTAGTTGCTTTGAAATCAATAGTAAGTGAATTGAGTTGACAAAAAAGTGACGTCATAGTTTAGTATTGTCATACAAAATCTATGGAGGAATGGCGTTTTGACAGCTTATAAAAAGAACGTCAATTGATTAGTGGTGCCATCTATCCAATTGTGTAAGGGTAATTCTATTGTTTAGGTGAACCCAACTATAACGCAAGATGAGCTGGTGGACTGGTGCCATGACCACGGTGTGGTTGTCATGGGTTACAGTCCGTTTGGCGCCATATTCGGTCGGAAGCAAGACGCGCCGCCCCCTCGTGCCAGCGATCCCGTGCTAATGAATATCGCATTCAAGTACAACAGGACAGTTTCGCAAATATTACTCCGATATTTGGTAAGTGATTTTCGATGAACATAAATAATAAAGAATAAATAAATATAAATTATATTAATAATTATATTATTAATTTATGTTTATCTTTATATTAATAATTTATATTATAAATTATTTATATTTTATTATTTGCCATCGATACGCTAAGAAGAAGAAGATGAACATAAGTAAAATATTTGGTCGTAATAAATTATTTGACTTTGATGTACTACATCAAAGTCAAATAATTAATTTCAGTTAGTCCATTAAAAGGCACTTTTGTACGTCATATGTACGTAATATGGCCGGCCCATCATTGGTGCTTGCTTGGTATCAAATCCACAACTTCATGCATGAGAGGCGGGCGCCTCAACCTCTGGTACATCACGACTGTAAGCACTAAAGCTTCAACTATATTAAAAATGGTACAGCATTCATCTCACGCCAACAGTTTTCACTTTATTTTAAACTATTTTAGGGCCGTCACAAGTTCCTTTCAGCTTCGCCGATCCTAACGATTTAGTTTATTTTCGAAAGCTCGATAAAGTGACTGACAGAAAAAAGACAAGAAGAGAATAGGCAATTATAAAATACCGCGCTCAAAACCCAGCCTGTCGCCATAATGCAATGCAGCATTTATGAAGTTACAAAATCGCCGATCACCGACGCTAAAAAAAGATCATGCTTGTTTTTTAATTTAAAATTCGCCCGTGATTATGTCCATACAAATGGGTTCTACGCACATTCCTACATAAAGGATACAATCGATGTCTAGTCTATTTTAAGAAACTAATTTGACGCATCGATCCGTTCGCTGTATAAACACAAGTACAATATACATTGTATTACAAGCCAACAAAACACCAAAACATTCGCCGCCCTCGAATAATTTAACTCCAACACAAATCAAATTGACATTGTAACACATTGACAGCTCTAATTCCCCCGATTCTTCCCTTCTAATCGGCGTACGAAATCCTTTCGGCCCATTTACTTGTACTATCCCTTACCTTTGACGAGGTGACAGCTCTAAATACGTGTCAACATCACTTTCAACTTGTTTAATTTAAACCCTAAAGTTGGGTACACGGGCCCAATTGGCTTTGATTACGTCTGTAAGTGGAAAATCGTTTATATTTATTCAAGCGATTCGCTTATAAAGTTACATGAGCTTGTTTGAACACGTTCCTGCGCTTATACACACTTATACATTACGGCGTGGTGTTGTGTTAAAGTATCTATGTTTCAGTAATAAATCATATTACTATGATAGCTTATTTGAACGGTGGCGTTTATCTAGAGGGCCGTGAGTTTCCCGCGGCGGTGTTTTTCCCTTTTTACAGCAATTCCGTTTCTTTTATCAAAGTTAAGTTGTTGAACTAACATAATGAATAGCTACTTATTCAAATTATGCGGAGTCTATTCTACTTTGATTGCAGTGAGGACTTAAAAGCGCCTTAACTTTTCCCGTCACACTTTCATAACTGTATAACATTATTATTTTAGCTGGACCGGAATATTGTGGCGATACCTCGCTCGACGGACATTCACCATATCCAAATGAACTATGAAATTCTAGACTTCAATCTTACACCCGAAGAAGTGAAGGAGATATCTGGATTTAACAAAAACTACAGGCTGAGAACTCCAGTGAAATGGTACGACCACCCACATTTTCCCTTCGAAAAGAAAAACCTTACAAAAGAAGAAATTAAATATATCATTAATCATAGCAAGGAAGATTGATATTTTTAGAAGTGACTTGTTTATACAATCTTTAATTATAATATATTGAAAACACAATACCTACATGTGCCGAAGCCCACGAAAATACTAAATAGAAACAGCATTATCTAAATGGTAAAGCCTGAGCATATTATAGGTATTTTATTTTAAATTGACAATAAAAGTCATTTTATTTATTTGCAATCTTTCATTTTCCATTTCATTTGATACACCGCCGCTACGAAACCTGTCAACATGAAAATGTATTCTAATCATTATCAACAGAATACAATGGCCTTAAGACAAGTACATTATTTTTGCCATTTTGTAAAAGTTTAATATAAAGCCTATACAGTACTATATAACTTTATATTACCGGCCCAAATTACGGCAAAAAATAAAAACGAACACGCATGATTTACAGCAATTTCTAAAAAAATGTTTTGTACACAACCGAAATAATAACGGTTGCTGTTTTAGAAAGTTCTTTATTTAACATTCATGTAATTTATTACTTTCCCTTTTATCAGGGAGACCACTTCCGAGCGAAAAGTTGTTCAGTAATAATCTAATTTGATTCATTCCTAATAGGAACTCTGTCAACTTTTTATTTTTCGTTTTTGATCTTTTTATTTGTTAGAAGTAGACAAATATTGTGGGGAGTACAAAAAGCTTTTCAAGAACTGAGTTACTGAATTTGGCCCAAGTTTATCTCTCTTCGAAATGTCATCTTAAGGCACACCAAAGTCTGATACGCACGGACGCTCTTTCAATGCGCGTTTTTAAAACGCGGCCTTTTAAAAGTGCTCTCTAATATATCGGTTTTGAATCGCTAGTGTAAATCAGGATTAACATCCGAGCAGACAGACAAACTATCCCTATAGCTAATAGGTATTCTCTGATTAGTTTCAATAAATAAACCATTCAAAATCATCTATCAGAGATTGAGCAATCAAAGAATTTATGACGTGAAATTAATTCTGCGTCGTCGAATCGGTTTAGCTTCAAACTTCAAATTAACTGGCTGAGCGTTGCGGAGCGGAAAACGTTTCCAATAATTAAATAGCAACCCACCTTATCTCATCTCAAAGGAGCTGTGTTAGCCTTTTTAATCTCCTTAGTATTATGTAATTGAATTCTTTTAACCGCGAGTATAAAGGGAATACCGGCGTCGCTTTTATGTGAAACCCGGGCTTTTGGATCACCTAATTGATTTGTGAGCGGCTTTGTTGCTATTTGAGTAATAATGTAAATCCAATAAACTAATCTGTGTTGCCGTGTTAGCAATAGTTTGTTACCCATTTATGTGTGTAATAGTAACTTCACAATTGTTGTTATATCGGTATCTGGCGACGTTAATTTGATTCATTTGTTTATCTATCTGCTTTTGATGTTGTATAAATTATGGTTTTGTGTATCGTTTGCCGTTGCCTACAGGTCACGAGGCATGCCATACACCAAGACAGCTCCATTGAACTCGTGGTCGCAAGCTCGACTTCTGAGCGTGGGGTCTTGGGTTCGATTCTCAGGTCGGGGAAAAGTGTTTATTGGGTATTTCCGTTAGGTGTTTCTTAATAACAGCCCAGAGTTACTTTGGTGGTGTGACACCCCGGTGCCTCGGAACATATGAAAAGCCGTTGGTCCTATGCCTAGTCTCTTCCGGGTCGCGTCGAATTGTTGTGCAAGCGCTAATGGGAGTAATGATCTTCCTACACCGCACCCCTTTTATTTTTTTTGACTCCAAACAACATAGTAAATGACTGTAAGGAACATTACAACAATAAAGGAAACAAAACTTGAACTCATTACGAAATAAATGTACTTTTTTGTTTCTCATTGTTTTTCTGTGTCAATGGTTTGTTAGTAATTCGAATCATTATAAGCTCTTGGTATTTTCCAAAGTAAGCGCTAAGCGTCGCTACGGCACGTCATTAGAAATCATTACGGTACGAAGACTGGTAGCTTTAAGTGCCATTAAATGAAAATGTCCTAAAATTATGGGCACTTAGTGCAAGGAGCCATTCTGAAGAGGCTATTTCCATTCTAGCAGAACATATACGTTCGTAGGTAAGCATTCATTCATTCAGTAAAATACCTACGTAACGGTCAAATTTAACATGAAATATTTTATTTCACCACATGGCTTCTGATAACATCGTTTGCTGTGCCCGTATTGTTGTTATCCATTGCATAATAATAATAATCATCAGTTTTAGGTAGATATTTGTGTAGTCCAAACAACTATGTTGGCATTATGGCGGACACTGCATGAATGAGCCTTTATAATGTAATGGCCGTACAATGTTGGCGCAGCTATCAATTCGAAGCTTTATTATTGAATGCATACTGGTTGCTTGTTTTTTGCGAGTGGCTTATTTATGAGAAAAGTTAGGGGAGGTTCGGCCGGTCCTAACATAAATTAGGTGCGGTGACACGGACTAATTGGCGTCATTATGCGCGCGGATGGCCGGCGTGGCGGTGAGGCGCACATCCGACGCGCGGGCCGCCTACTTCAGCGAAGATTCACTTTTAGTCCTCTATCGCAAGCGCTTAATTAAACAAGGTAACCACAATCATTTGGCACGTGATTAGTTTGCGACATCTCGAATAAACCGCCTTGTAACTTATGAATGCCCTCGTAATTAGCACGTTATTGGAATGGAACATGCTGTTGACTTCTTTATGCCGATCAATTAGGAGTTTCTTGTGGAGCTAATCGCCGGTGGTGCGATCGGTATTTTCTCGGCTATAATAAATGAACGTGAGCAATGGTGAGCCGGACTAATGGTGGGCGGTGTGTACAAATGTGCTGGCTCAGCGGCCGGCGCTCCGCTAAGCAGACAAGTAGCACAATCCACGCACACTAATTACACACTAAATCAAATAATGTTGAAAAAACTCGCATCAATCAAAGGGGCGACGAAAACAAAATTACTTTTCAAAGTCGTTACGTCGTAGACGACGGAGTCCGTTGTTTTAATCACAAAGAGATAGAGTTACTTTGTTACTTTTATTATACTGAGGGGTTGTTTCCCGTTCGCCGTTGTCTTTACGTCAACTGCTCAAAATTCAGGAAGCCTTTTGTTGTTGTGGAGCCTTCTATTCAAGATTCGCAAGACAGTGGATCCCGGTGATGTCAGTTGGAATATTAACAAGGGACGCGACGTCGGCCGGCGTCTTGTGACAATCCTTTAAGCGTCCAAACATAACGGCATGTAGGGAAGGCGTCCGCGCCGGCTCGGACGGTGTCAATACTGATCTTTTGAATACCGATACTGATAATGTCTGGGGACACGTCAAGAACTTACTACGTTAACAATCTCTGTTATCGAACGTGTTTGCTTTAAACTCTTGTTAGAGTGTGACAGATTCTTGTATCTATGTTAGTTCATACACAAAAGAGATATGGAATCTACTTATTTAGGATTCATAGTAAAGATCTATCTTATTCATATCGAATGAGCACGCGACTTCGTCCACGTGGGAGTCAAATATTACCACATAATATATCTTAAGACACACGGCAATAGTGAAGCTCTATATCAGCGAAATCATTTGTGTAATCGGACTTCCAGAGACTACCTATTACAAAAATAAATGAAAAATCCAATAAACTTTACTCTAAGGTATACTATTATATAAGTTTCAAGATTCAGCCCACTCACCTTTGCAATAGCATATCGAATCGTTTGCGGTGTAAAGCATAGCACAGTCCCCAACAATAAGAGCTGGTAAGTTTAAAATTCCAATAAAACTATAAAAAACAGCTATCTCTAATGCTGAACCCTGGAACGTACAAACTTCAGCATATTTGTATTCATATCTACTACTGACTAGGTTGTCTAGAGACTCAGTATCTCGACTATCTCATGCAACTTCATGAATTTGTAACATCCATCTTATTTGTTTTCAAAGATACTTGTAAATAAAGTTAGTTCTCTCGAGTCCAAAAGCCAGTATAGTAACATAAATCCATCCTTTTAAGTTGAATCACGTTCTACAAATGTTTGCCGACGGAACACACGACGGGGCCACATAATAGAAAGACAAACGTATCGGAACTTTGACTTTACAATCAATTTTATAATATTCCATCGATAAATTAATACATAGTAAAGATTTAGCACGTAGGGAATGATTTAGGTCATTTTAACCCACGCTAAATCTCATTAATATAATGGTTGTAAAATTTGGTAGGTGTTAGTTGTGTGTAGGTAGGTACTAATACTACAACCCAAGTCAAAATTAATGATAGGATTGGGGCCTATTTAGTACAGGAATATTCTATTCTGGATCAGCACAATGTTAAAGACAATATGTAATATCATTTCATTTATCAGCTTTATGATTGTTATCCTGGTTGCATAATTATTATGTGTGTAACTTCGGCTTGTTAGGTTTAGAGATTCGAGAGTGACAGATGTCATGACGTCAGAAGAGCTCCCGTCACGCACGAAATCCTCCAGGCGCCCAGCTCCCTTGTCAATCTGTGAGGGGCTTTAGTTACATGTAGATACCTACATAGGCTACATATTACGTAGGTATATAGTTACTACAGATTAACATCTTAGTCTGATGCGCTTAGATGAGATCATCTAATCGCATAAAGATTCTCTTATTTTAGATGACGTTTTGTATTGATGACTAAATGATTTTAGTAACAGAGCGGTCTTTTAGGATGATTGGTTCGTGACCGAATAACATCGATGAAAATTCTATGTATGCTGATTGGATAACATCCCTGGAGCGAAGCAAATCGGACAAAAATCTGTGAAAAAAAATCCGTGAAAAAGTTAGTCTCCGCTAACTTTTTCACAGGTACGTTCGTAAATATTTCAGAAACATTTGATTTTCAACTTGTGTTGAGATTAGTGATTCTTTTTGACGTAAAAGAAACATAAGTGGGTAGGTAAATGAACACTCAGCACTTCATATAAAATTATAAAAGAGAATTATAATTAAAGCTTTCCTTATTCTTTAATTACTTTTTTTTGACAACTTGTAAAAATAATTACCGAATTCTTATTGCCTACAGAGAGTGGTCTCTTACATGGACAAAATACATTGGACGCTACCAACCTAGCGACACTTAAGCTCACACTAAAACGAACGCTGTGAACTAGATATAAGCTGTAAACAAGTGAACCTGACAATGTCTAATACGGGCGTAAAGCACTAAACTAAAGCGTTGACTTGAAAATAAGAAAATCAACGAGAAAGAACACGACGCTTTGGGACACAGTCGGGAATCTTGTTTTGTGTAAATAGACTCCCGTGGCAGAACAAGTCATGCGAATGGCGCACGAGCGTCAATCGGTGCGGGACTGTGTTGCCAGCCTCAATTTCGGAAACGAGTTTTTGAATTTGGAAGCGGAAACGTCGCATACGGGTTACTGTGGCAGTGTAGTTCAAATGTGAAAAGATATTTCTAAAAGTATAAGTTGGGCTATTAAGACTGAGAAGCATTATTTTGAACACTTTTTGGCTATAATGATAATATGACAAACGCAACTTGGCAAGCAGGTGTCATACACGAATTAATTGAACGAGGTTCGAAGCGCCGCGTCGTGAAGTCCAACTAAATCAATTCGAGTTGTCATGACGATGGACCATCATTTGGCAGTGGAACACGGTATTCAAGTCAAAACAAAAATAAGCAAGAACCACAAAAATATACCACAACCGCAATAAATAAACAATATTTCTGAGCAAACAATACAATTCCAATATTCAGTGTTGACAACCCCGATGCGACGTTTTGCCGGTACCGAGCAGTGCGAGAAAGGCGCCTGCCCACGACCCTCCCAGGGGCCTGCACGGCACAACGGCTCGTCTGAACATGCACTTGTGACACAAAGATGCCACTGACAACTCGATTTGAATGCTGTTGACATGCAATGAACATGGAAATGCCGACAGATGTTTGTGTAAAATACGAACATATTGTTATACATCACAATTCATTGCACTCCTTGTGCATATCATTATAATCTAAAAAAATAAATTTGTCAAGTTTGAGCTATACCTTCTAAGATACAGCTCAAACTTATTACTCCAAATGAGAATTATACCGATCACTATATTTGCTTTTTCAATACATCTGTAATTACCAGATGAACACGTAATTAGCAATGCAAGGTTCTGACCCCCGGTTTCTCGAACGAAAAATTAATGTGACAAATTATCAAGCGTGCATTAGCTGCCGTGATTGGTTGATTGAATTATCGACAACAAATTAATACCTTCCTTATAGCATGCTTGACAATTTGTCACATTAATTTTTCGTTCGAGAAACCGAGGTTGAGTTACGAGATAAATAGGAGGCATGTTAAGTCAAACAAGATTAATTAAAATAGTTTTCTTGAAAGCTATTGGTTTTAAGAGGACGTTACTACGTCCTCTTAAAACCAATAGCCAACCTACTGGTACCGTTGATTAATCATATAAAAATGGAATACTCGTCCAAAAAAATTCGTGAACTTTGCCAACACTTTAATGATCACATAACTTTTGCATCGAAATCTTTTTCCAATTTAACTTGCACTACAATCTATTTATACTTTTGTAAAAATGTGCGCAACGACGAACGCCAAGAAGTATAGCGATAGCAAACAGCATTTTTATTGAGGGCCGCTTGCTACAGTCGCGATAAAAGTTCTAAAGTTGAGCATTGTATAGGATTCCGTAGGTACGGCGCATGCATTCTTCACGCTTGACCGAACGTTTGGGATCTTGTCGAAAACTCTGTTTATAAGACTTTTGCATCTCTACAAGCGTTTGTGTCGCATCAGTAAAACTAGAATACAGCATCTAAAGTTGTTCTGTGTTATGATGCGGTCAAATCGTTTTATTTGCTTTAGAAACATGGCAATGTATTTTTGTATTTGATTATTTATTGAGTGTGTATAAATATTTAAATGAATCAGTCTGTGAAAATTAAAATAAAATGATGATGATTAATATAATAATTAAACGGGGTAAACAACATAATATGTAATTAAGTTATTATACTATACATTTATTTAAATTATGTTGTGTATGTTGTTTGATGAAACGCGATTAATTTGTTTTTGAAAATTATACCATTTTCTGTATAATTCTATTATACTTCACAGAATCACAACTATTTATTTCCACACATTGCAGTTTGTACCAAACTTTCCGTGAATTTCACAAACAGAATTATATTCATGTTTGGTTTGTTTATTTATTTGACTTTTAACTTCAATCTAAAATAAAACCTGTATGCGTTAGTTACTGCTAAAATTTATATTCGCCAAAAGATTTCTAATTCTAGTGTAGTACCTACATAGTTTTAAGATTGTAGAGCAAATTTAAAAGAATATAGGTATATATTTTTTGTTCTTCAGGGAAGTAGAAATGCAGGTCTTGTCAAAAGTGAAGGCGCTGGAAGGTAATTGTTGCTGGTTCCCGCGGTTTTACCCCAGCAGTAATTACCCTCGCGTACGTACACCATTAATTGCTTCTCACAACGGAAACACTGATGGAGGTCGTTTATCCGGCCAGTTTGTTCACTTATCTATCCACTGTTTTTGCTCTGTCGTGTTAGACGCAAAATAAAGTGGTCTGAACTAACTAGCTTAGTTTTTAACTGGCTCCATTTAAATTCGACGGTCGGATTTCATTACGCAACGAGTAAACATTTTTTGTTTATTATTGCTGTAAATGTTTTAAGTATTTAAGTAACAACAATTAATCTATTTGTAAACAGATGTTTTTTACATTTCTACCTCTACAAATGTAACTAATTTATGATTTTAATTTGTAATGAAATTATTTTATTCATCGCGGTTCTTCTCCATAATTTTGGAACGAAACTTCAGCTAAGAAGAGAATTAGCATTCAAGTAATTGAGAATGCATTGTTAAAACTTTAAGCATTCGAGAAAAGTGTAAACCGGGTGACCCGGCCCCTGCTGCTGATACAAACTTATGAAGACATTTTTTTTCTTTAAAATATAAGAACCTTAACTTTTTACTTAGGATAGCGTTCAAGATTTTGTTGTAAAGTTTCCAAGTGAAAAGCCCACAAGAATAACGAACTCGGCCGTTGCAGGCGTTTTTGCAAGCTCTACGTTTTTGTCGGTGCAAAATTTATATCGATTTTATCGTGGCATCTGCCGTTGTCGGGAACTTTAATTCTTTGACGAACACATTACCGCGCCGATTATATTTTCCCTGAGGAATCTTCGGGTATTATTAACTGCACCACAGCTTCCGTTTAACGGCCGAAGTTGGAAAAAAATGTGGAAAATTTTATGTGTTCCCGTCCCATTATAATTGAAGCAAACATTAATTACGCGGAGAGCTGCGGGCGAGGGGGTTTACTCGCCGACGACCAGCCACCAGCGACGCCCACACTGGACCGCTGGACGCGTCTACATACACACCACCTATAGGCAACGTTTACCGATAAAAAAACTTGAGCGCACCGTTTGCGAACCATTATGATGTAAGATTTTTTGCTTATTAAATATCGTAACAGTATAAAAGTACCAACTTTGGTAGTTAGCGAAAAGGCTTAGCGACTTTTTGATATTTGAGACTTCTTGTTGTTTAACTTTAGCCTGCCGTTAATTGGACAATAGGTGAAACTTTAAATTTTTTAATGATTTCACGGAGCTATATTGCCCTTGAAGTGGGTAGGTAGAGATACATAGTTTAAGTATATTCTCATTAAAAAAAACATAGATACTGAGTTAAATCCCAAGGCAAATATTTTTTGCTACGCATAACGCATTTACAAAATCACAACATCTAACGTGGTCGGTACCTTTCTATATAAAAGCAGATTTACTGATGAGAGATTGAATCAGGCTTCCAGAAGCCGGTGGTGAGTCAAATTGAATAAACAGCAGAATCAGATGTCGTTTTTCATGTTTGAGACTTGTGGATTCTGAGAATACACCGATAGCGATATTTGTTTGATGGACGACGAACAATATAATCTGGTTTACGATTCGTATAAGCTTAAAAACTATATAAGTCCTGCTGTAAGCGAATGAAGCATGTCCTATTTCTATTATTAAAGAAAAGGTTTCCTTGACCAAAATGTTCTTAGGTATATGGTACGGTAACTTGCTCCAGAAAATCAAATCATTATCCTGTAGATACCCGAGTCAAGTTTCAAATAAACCTAAAACCGTTACTAGGTAGCTAAGGTACGCCAAATAACTTCTAAATACCCCAGCGGCAGCTAATGCACGCTTGACAATTTGTCACATTAATTTTTCGTTCGAGAAACCGAGGTTGAGTTACGAGATAAATAGGAGGCATGTTAAGTCAAACAAGATTAATTAAAATAGTTTTCTTGAAAGCTATTGGTTTTAAGAGGACGTTACTACGTCCTCTTAAAACCAATAGCCAACCTACTGGTACCGTTGATTAATCATATAAAAATGGAATACTCGTCCAAAAAAATTCGTGAACTTTGCCAACACTTTAATGATCACATAACTTTTGCATCGAAATCTTTTTCCAATTTAACTTGCACTACAATCTATTTATACTTTTGTAAAAATGTGCGCAACGACGAACGCCAAGAAGTATAGCGATAGCAAACAGCATTTTTATTGAGGGCCGCTTGCTACAGTCGCGATAAAAGTTCTAAAGTTGAGCATTGTATAGGATTCCGTAGGTACGGCGCATGCATTCTTCACGCTTGACCGAACGTTTGGGATCTTGTCGAAAACTCTGTTTATAAGACTTTTGCATCTCTACAAGCGTTTGTGTCGCATCAGTAAAACTAGAATACAGCATCTAAAGTTGTTCTGTGTTATGATGCGGTCAAATCGTTTTATTTGCTTTAGAAACATGGCAATGTATTTTTGTATTTGATTATTTATTGAGTGTGTATAAATATTTAAATGAATCAGTCTGTGAAAATTAAAATAAAATGATGATGATTAATATAATAATTAAACGGGGTAAACAACATAATATGTAATTAAGTTATTATACTATACATTTATTTAAATTATGTTGTGTATGTTGTTTGATGAAACGCGATTAATTTGTTTTTGAAAATTATACCATTTTCTGTATAATTCTATTATACTTCACAGAATCACAACTATTTATTTCCACACATTGCAGTTTGTACCAAACTTTCCGTGAATTTCACAAACAGAATTATATTCATGTTTGGTTTGTTTATTTATTTGACTTTTAACTTCAATCTAAAATAAAACCTGTATGCGTTAGTTACTGCTAAAATTTATATTCGCCAAAAGATTTCTAATTCTAGTGTAGTACCTACATAGTTTTAAGATTGTAGAGCAAATTTAAAAGAATATAGGTATATATTTTTTGTTCTTCAGGGAAGTAGAAATGCAGGTCTTGTCAAAAGTGAAGGCGCTGGAAGGTAATTGTTGCTGGTTCCCGCGGTTTTACCCCAGCAGTAATTACCCTCGCGTACGTACACCATTAATTGCTTCTCACAACGGAAACACTGATGGAGGTCGTTTATCCGGCCAGTTTGTTCACTTATCTATCCACTGTTTTTGCTCTGTCGTGTTAGACGCAAAATAAAGTGGTCTGAACTAACTAGCTTAGTTTTTAACTGGCTCCATTTAAATTCGACGGTCGGATTTCATTACGCAACGAGTAAACATTTTTTGTTTATTATTGCTGTAAATGTTTTAAGTATTTAAGTAACAACAATTAATCTATTTGTAAACAGATGTTTTTTACATTTCTACCTCTACAAATGTAACTAATTTATGATTTTAATTTGTAATGAAATTATTTTATTCATCGCGGTTCTTCTCCATAATTTTGGAACGAAACTTCAGCTAAGAAGAGAATTAGCATTCAAGTAATTGAGAATGCATTGTTAAAACTTTAAGCATTCGAGAAAAGTGTAAACCGGGTGACCCGGCCCCTGCTGCTGATACAAACTTATGAAGACATTTTTTTTCTTTAAAATATAAGAACCTTAACTTTTTACTTAGGATAGCGTTCAAGATTTTGTTGTAAAGTTTCCAAGTGAAAAGCCCACAAGAATAACGAACTCGGCCGTTGCAGGCGTTTTTGCAAGCTCTACGTTTTTGTCGGTGCAAAATTTATATCGATTTTATCGTGGCATCTGCCGTTGTCGGGAACTTTAATTCTTTGACGAACACATTACCGCGCCGATTATATTTTCCCTGAGGAATCTTCGGGTATTATTAACTGCACCACAGCTTCCGTTTAACGGCCGAAGTTGGAAAAAAATGTGGAAAATTTTATGTGTTCCCGTCCCATTATAATTGAAGCAAACATTAATTACGCGGAGAGCTGCGGGCGAGGGGGTTTACTCGCCGACGACCAGCCACCAGCGACGCCCACACTGGACCGCTGGACGCGTCTACATACACACCACCTATAGGCAACGTTTACCGATAAAAAAACTTGAGCGCACCGTTTGCGAACCATTATGATGTAAGATTTTTTGCTTATTAAATATCGTAACAGTATAAAAGTACCAACTTTGGTAGTTAGCGAAAAGGCTTAGCGACTTTTTGATATTTGAGACTTCTTGTTGTTTAACTTTAGCCTGCCGTTAATTGGACAATAGGTGAAACTTTAAATTTTTTAATGATTTCACGGAGCTATATTGCCCTTGAAGTGGGTAGGTAGAGATACATAGTTTAAGTATATTCTCATTAAAAAAAACATAGATACTGAGTTAAATCCCAAGGCAAATATTTTTTGCTACGCATAACGCATTTACAAAATCACAACATCTAACGTGGTCGGTACCTTTCTATATAAAAGCAGATTTACTGATGAGAGATTGAATCAGGCTTCCAGAAGCCGGTGGTGAGTCAAATTGAATAAACAGCAGAATCAGATGTCGTTTTTCATGTTTGAGACTTGTGGATTCTGAGAATACACCGATAGCGATATTTGTTTGATGGACGACGAACAATATAATCTGGTTTACGATTCGTATAAGCTTAAAAACTATATAAGTCCTGCTGTAAGCGAATGAAGCATGTCCTATTTCTATTATTAAAGAAAAGGTTTCCTTGACCAAAATGTTCTTAGGTATATGGTACGGTAACTTGCTCCAGAAAATCAAATCATTATCCTGTAGATACCCGAGTCAAGTTTCAAATAAACCTAAAACCGTTACTAGGTAGCTAAGGTACGCCAAATAACTTCTAAATACGCCAAGCTTACATCATTCTAGCACAATTTAGAGGTGGAGTAATAGCAAAATACAATCAAGTACTCTAAGTTGGAATTTCGGCGAGAGCTTACGTCCACCTCGTTGTCACGTCATGAATATTGAATAGTCGCCGGTCTAAGCCCGCAATAGTTAATCTTCTTTTCGGCGGTATAACAGCCGGTTTAATTATAAAGGGCGTATTATCGCAGAAGAGAATTTTGTAGCGTATCGTGTCTGCAGCGCTGTGTTTATTTTTTTTTCATAGTCTTATGTGCGGTTTTTGTTACGTTTTTGTGATTTGATAACACCGTTTGAATTTTAAGTAGATAGTCTAAGCACATTATGTAAAGATTATTATTATTATTTTGCGCTTCCCGTGACAAGATTTCTAAAAATTTAATCCTGGTTTTTGTTTTATTATTTCCTAAATAAAAAAAAGATAAATGTGTAAATGGTGAGGAATGAATATTTATAGAATTAATAAATTCCGTCCGTTATAATAAATCTACATCAGTAGGTATTATCAGTGAGAGGGTAGTCTCTACTCAATAATGAACCCCTTATTACACCCATAGGACCCATAGGATGTGATGGGGTGGTCCTATAATAGAAAATTACGGTACGTTTTGTAAAAAAATAATAACGTTCATGTCATGTTGATAAATGTTTCTGTATTACCGATTTTTTTTTGCTTTATTCGTAATCGTTGCTGCTGCGAGTATTACGTAATATATTGGTCAGATTTGTTTTGATATAAACCCGCTGAAAGCCTTCCTGTCCTTCATTCACACACAATCTATCTCTTTATGATTATAATCAATTATGTTGTGATGGCATCCGCCTCCCATGCACAATTAAGGTTGCGGGTTCTAAACAGGCAAGTACTAATGTGACTTTTTCAATTTACATGTACTTTCTTAGTTTATCTTGGACATCGTTGACGGTGAAGGAAAATATCTTGAGGAAACCTGGACATGTGTGTAATTAATATAAGTCGGAATCGTCAATCCGCCTTGAGTAAGCGTGGTGATCAATGCTCGTGGCTTCTCTGTATGAGAAGAGGTGGAGGTGGAGGGGGTCCGTATCTACTCAGTGAGGCAGTGGTGGGGCAGAGCTGCGCTAAACCTGCCCTACGTAGGTATGCTGATGCGTATTAAAGTAATGTGTTAAAACTAAACTGTGTACTAGAAGCAAAGAACCCAACGGGGGTAATAAACGTGGTATTCAAGCCATTAATAATGTGTGTACTTGAAGTCGTGTGTTGACTAGGTGTTATTATGTATGTAAAAAAAAAAATACTAGGTACTTATAAGCTATTCCATAGATCCTATCTAATGAAGGATCATTCGACAGGATCTGTGGAAATCTGCCTAAAAACATAGGAATGTAGTTCATTTAAAATACCTACATAAAGTTTTTATCATTAACTTTTTTACAGTTTTGTTACGTTTATTATAATAGTCAAGCTATTTAGATCTCGACTTGAACTGAAATACACTGTGTTAACTATGAAATGTATTGTCTGTATTCTGTTTTGTATTCTTTATAAAAAAATTACAAAAGAAAAATTCATAGTATAGAAATATAACTGCATAAACATAGGTACTATTACTGTTTTCCTGCAAGCAACAAGAGCGTGTAGCAATAGAAGGTCGCTTTGCAAGTCGCCGCCTAGGGACAGAGGTGCTCTGGAACATTGTTGCCTTAACTTATATTCGATTCCGTAATGGAATCGCGCCAGACGCAAACATCCAAGTCTCCGTCTAGATCTATGCATAGGCAATAAAGTTGTAGGTTTACACTGCTGTGTTCCGATGTTATAAATGAGTTTTGTGCGAGTTTTGAACGGGGAGTGATACATATGTCGCATTTGTTTGCCGTATAACGTACATAGGTAGCAATACAGAAAATGTAACTGTAATAATCGAACTTTTATATTCCAGGTAAGTATAAAGATCTTAACGTAACGAATAAACTTAGATCTCCTTAAAATGTAGCACGAGAAAATTGAAAATTAAACAGCCTAGTTTAAGAATTTTGTAATAGAGAAATATGATCCTTACCCTACTATTAATGAGGTTCCTATTCTATCAACTTACCTCAGTAGAACTTTCCACACCTTTCCTCATAGTTCATTGTTAAATCGCGTGGTTGTGTTTTAAGTAATTGACGTCGGGTGTAATTACTCAGTTGCCACCCAGGTTGCCACTCATATTCGTGTTTACTACAAAATTACGATACACGAAGAAAAGTACGAGTACCTAGGTGTATTTTTACTTTGCAATCTTTCGGCTCTATTTTTGCCTTGTCACTTCGTAATGTGCCAAACTTTTGTAGCTTTCTGAATGGGATGTTCGCTGCCAATTCTCCCAGTACGTCGTATGTAATCGATTGAGTGGAAGTTGAACTAAACTGACTCTCGAAAGTCGACTGCCATTCTTCTGCTGTTGCCTTTTAATGCCCATTGATGGATTGTTTGTGAGGACGAGAGTAATGTGTAGCGAGCTTTTATTTAACGTTTAGGAATTTGTAGTGACAAAACATCATGTTAACTGACAAATGGCCTATCATTCACTCACTACATTCTTTTGGTACCTACGTGGTTAAAAGTAATTTATTGTCACTTTGATGTATCGGTTCGGAACAGAAATTGTACAAATAACGAGATTTCTGTTTATAAAATCCTGATGAAAATACTAGCGACAAAGTAGTCGGAATTGTAGCAGAATTTTAAAGGGATTTTAGTGGGAGCTTTAGCAATAAATATTGACACTAACGATTTGTACCTTAAATGTATTTGACATAAGGTGTCAGTTTGTCTCTTTCGCTCTCGCATCGGTATTTGACGCAGTATTGTGTGGTATTGTGTCGTCTCCCTCATATGGAAGTAGTTGGCAATACTTCCATGCTCTCTCATTGTTATTTATCAAGTGGATGGAGTTATGACAGTCAATAAGGAACAGATGGCGTAGTGCCACTCGTGTAATGAGTAATGCTACACGTTAATGGCGGTCATACATTATGGTGAGACGTTAATTATGATCTAGCAAAATATCAAATTATTTTGAGTTAATTGATTACTCTTGGAGAACTGGTATTTGTTTTCTGATATGAACATAGAATATCGCTGTATTTTTTTATTACATATTTCTCTTGCCCGAATTTTGGGTGACGAGGGCCGGTCCCAGTGAAAACTAGCTAGACATAGGAGCTATTATAATGGCGCAGGACAAAAGCCTTTATTTCGTCTGTTTGTTTTCCGAGGCACAGGTGTCACCAACGCCATTCACATCACCAACTTCCAATCTCCGGGCTGCTATTGAGAAAAACCCAATATTACTTTGCCCAACCTAGGACCCAGGAACCCAGGACCGCACTCTTAGAAGTCGCGTTTGCGTCAAAAAGACCAATGGGGCAGTTAAAAATGCATTTGGGACACAATTACAGGTTACACACAACCTACACATTAACCAAAAAATCTTCGTGCTTTCGAATTGTACAGACGTCGCCATAAAATAACCACACGGAGCCAAAATTTCTTAGAAACTTTATTTCTATATCACTGCCATGATTGTAAATTACCGAACTGCATTTCTCTTGTAAATACAGCAGGTCCGCTGTACCTACATAAGAGAATGTCAGCATTAAAAACGAAACGAACAAAGAAATAATATTATGATAGTCGGTGTAAATTCTGGAATTAATTACGGAACTGGGACTCAAGGGCTTCATAGTCGGCAACCTCGACCACTATACTGATAAGTGTAATGGCCGAGCGCAACTAAACTAATCTAGGGCAACTGCCCCAACAGGCAGATTACGCAAAATAATAATCATATTATACGCAGTTACACAATTGCCCAATGAACTGAGTGAATATTTAGAACAGCATCTTCATATAAGCCATAAGGAAAATTTTGTTTGGTTTTTATCTTTCGGAGGAAGTGTGAATTTAAAACATGGAGGTAAGATAACACATTTAACACTTAATCGTAATTATTAGCAATTCATTTATTACATTTTGTATCTATGCTATACTAGAAGGATAGTATGGACAAGGAAAATAAATAAAAGCCATCTAAAGGCCTCTTCTCATATAGAGAAGACACGAGCATTGACCGCCACGCTTGCTTAAGGCGGGTTGGTGGTTTCAGACTCTTTAAAAGCCAAGGTTTCCTCGTGGTGTTTTCCTTCACCAATGTCAGAGATGTCTATGATAAACTTAGAATGTACTTGCCCTCAACCTCAGCAGGCGCTTTAACCACTGGCTCAGTGGTCAAATCACGAGATTTTTATTGACTACACCTACCTACTTACATGGAATCAGTACCATTTATTTTCATTTCATTTAAAGCTGTCGATACTACAAAAAAGTAAGTATGAATAATATGTTCTGTTTAATCCAATATTTGACATGCTTCTAAGATTTCCAACTGTCATTTATCTTCCCCGGTAACCAAAATCTGTCATTAAAAGATTGACTGCAGATCAGAAGATCAAACTTCGAATTGGGATTCAAAATCGAATTTACTGATTCGATAATGGATCACCGAGGTATAGGTATAGGAATGGCGACCCCTCAATAAGGAGCTTAGACTTAGAATAATCTTTTCAAAGTATTTTACGAAACTTTTGATTCATTAATGTGCTTTTTCGCCTTCCGTATTGTAACTTAAAGAAATCAGGCGTACTATGTGCAAATTAATGGTGTATGACATATTTAGGCACTGTAAAGGTTGTATGACAATGCAATCTAGCCGAAAAGGTATTTGAGGTTTATTCAAACACCCAGGTGAATTCCAGAAGGAATTCAAATTCAAAGAACAGGCGATTTTTTTTGTTATTATATTAGTCCACGTGTATTTTTGGGCTACTGTGGTACCTAAGCACGTCATTTAAATCTATATATTATATTAAATCAATAGCCATGCGTTAGTCTCACAAAAACTCGAAAATGACTCGACTGATTTAAGTAGGTACTTTCTCTTAATTTTGTTTGCCTCTATATTCGGGTTGTTAAGGAAAATTTTGGCATTTAAATCAAGTGTAGTTTGCCTCACAGTCATCCGGTACTGTGACCACTTCACATACACAGTGCTTTCAGGTAGGTACCTACTTATAAAATTCAAGATAATGTGTCAAGTGTAGCCATTAACATGATTATAGTGTTTAAAGCATTTACTAAGCTCTAAGTGAGTAAAATTATTCTGCAAAAACAAAACATCTGCTGAATTCTCAAGCATTTAGTCTTACTGCAGGCGCTCAGCTAGCATTCTTCATTTCAAAATAACTAAGAATTAACGCTAAGAAAACCCGGCTTTTGTTAAATTTGCTTGTGTTTTGCTTTGGCTAATAAAGTGCATATATAAAAAAAAATGTACTGCATCAAAAAAAAAATTAATAAACCAGAAAAATTATTATGATATCAACTCAATGGTGGTTAACGTTAGATATATCAATTTAATGTTAACGAAAAAATTGTTTAATACTTCAGATTTGTTATCCTAATTGTTAAACACAATATTAAAGGAAATACGAAATTTTAGTAAAATCAAAATAAAATTACTCCGCTAATACCTACTGAAAAGCAGTATTAAATACGTATTGTTTTGTTTCTGCGTAAAAGCACATTGTTAATTGACTTTTTTCGTCGGAGTCCCCTGTTTCTTCGACGCCATGAAATACATTTTCTTGCTTTAGCTAATGCTTAACACATTCAATTACAACTGCAACAGAGTAAGCAAATACAGACACAGTTACGGCATGCGGCACCGGGTATTTTAATCGTCTAGTTCAATGGGTCGAACGTAGCAGTTTACTGGAGCCGTGAAATCAGCGGTTTTTGGGAAAAATAAGGATAATTATTAAGAAAATTGTTGGGAAGAAATAATATTTTTAGAGGACAGGTTTGGGTTTTGATTTGATGTTTTAAAAGGATACCCCTTATTAAACCTAGCTTAAGTTGTTTATGTTGTTACAATATTTTTATTTTTTATTTTACTAGATTTTGCTACGTAATGTTGGTTATCGCGGACGCAGACAAAGTTGTGGAATTAAAAAGTAGCCTATGTCCTTTCTTAGGGTTCAAACTTACCCCGTACTAAATTTCATCAAAATTGGTTCAGTGGTTAAGTCGTGAAAGCGTAACAGACAGACGGACAAAGTTACTTTAACATTTATAACATTAAAAGTATATAAGTAAGTATGGTATGGTAAATCCATACCTACTATAATTTACTTTATAGTTTACTAGCTTCTGCCCGCGACTTCGTCCGCGTCAAATTTCATTGGTTATCCCACGGGAACCGTACATTTTTCCGGGATTAAAAGTATCCTATGTGTTATTCCAGACTACAATCTATCTCAGTGCCGTACATCCAGATCCGTTCAGCCTTTTCCGAAATAGTAACAAACATCCATTCATCCATCCATCCATCTATCCATTGGAACAAACTTTCGCATTTATAATATTAGTATAGATAAAAAGGTAAATTGCGTGTAAGTAGTCACACGTTTATATACCCAATCCCAATCACATTACGGCTATTCCGCGCGTGTTTAGGAAAGTTCCCCAACTCGGCCACTGTCCCGCTGACTTCATTTCCTAACCGTTTAAGTTGGCTCATGAATATTGAACGGGCAGGCGCGCCTCTAACGCTCGCACTTTTCCGCTCTCCGCACACCACATTAACACCACACTATTACCACAAAAAGTCGATTTGTAAACTGAAATCAATGGACTTTATTCTCGACCTGACCTGTCTTCGTGCGGTTACACATTATTTTTAGCTCGAAACTTAAACTTTTTGTTTTTAGACGGAGACTGTTGGAGCGGTGAAATCCAGGTTTATTCTGGAGGTTTATTCTGGATTTATAATCATAATATCGGCCTTTGATTATCTAGCAGCAGAGCAAAGGCGTTTTAGATCAATTTTAATATACATAACAATTTTTGGTTGACTAAGTCAAATCATTTATTTCAATTAGTAAAAAGAATTGAATTTAGTTGCCCCTCTTTAAAGGTAGTTTAGAATGGGAAAGAATGGGCAATAAACTTTGTGGTTACTCTTTTATAATAATTATTTTAAAATATTTGTATAAACCTCACTTCATGGTATCCTGGGACAGTATACATAAGGCTTATAAGCACTAAATAATAATAATACCAACCTATTACTGCCTCTTCTCATACAGAGAAGGCACGAATATTGATCACCACGCTTGCCTAAGACGGATTAGCGATTTCAGACGTAAATTGATTAATTAATTAGTGAAGGAAAACACCACTTGGTCATATAATTATATGACCAAGTGGTGTTTTCCTTCACTGATATCAGTGACGTCCAGGATAAACTCAGAAAGTAAATATAAACTGGGGTAGTTATATTGGCTCTTGCCCGGTATCGAACCCGCCTAATCGCCTTAATCTGGGCCATCACAACATCCTGTATTTATACTTTCTTATTTTAAGCTACGAGTAGTTTGCTTAGTAGTGTGTTGTGCTGTGGATGTGCAGTTCTTATAAGCATGTAAAACATTGACTTTTCTGGAGAAAATTAAATAGGTATTTTATTAGGGTTTATAATAAATTGTATGGAAGACGTACGGTCAGCAACAAAAGTCGATTGACAATGTTACTTTTACTTATCATTTAAATAGACAGGAAATAACACAATTCACTGCTATTCAGAATTTTAGGCAATAAGTACCTAAGAGTTTATCTTTATTTGAGACCAATTTCGTATTTGATTTGTGCTCAATAATCAATATTTAAATATCTGAAATTTTAATATTTTTTTGGCTGCCTGTACACATAGTAAACTAGGTTACCTGCTGTCAAAAAATTTAATTATACCTAATATTGTTAAAACCTTCCTAATTCCACAAAAAAAAAATCGCTTTTATCAGTGCAAAAAAAAAATGAGTTCAGGTTTTTAACAAAGTTCAAAATAGTTAATTTATTTTTTAGCCAATTATAAGTATTTCACTTTCGGTGCTTCGTTACCTTGGGGAGTCACAAAAACATTTGTTAAAAGTTTTTCGTTTTTTGAGGATTCAGAGAACAATGACCCCATTTTGCAAGGGTTCACGGTATTGACTTGAGCTCAATATTAAGACAGCGTAAAATTAATGGTCACAATAATTTTACTTTTAATTTAATAGCTGCCTTGTTGGCTTAGTGGTCCTAAGCGTGACTGCTACGTTAGAGGTCTTGGGTTTGATTCCCAGATCGAGCAAAAAGTGTTATTGTGTTTTTCAATGAATTCTCAGTAGCAGCTCGGAGTTTGGATTTTGTGCTCGGTTAATGTCAATAGCCTCGCCCCCTATTACATAGGACCTGAAAAAACATTCCAGTGAACTGTGGGTGTACATTGGTAAACCTCTGCCTAACCCTTCGGGGAATACAGGCGTGATGGTATGTCTTTATAACCATTTTTTTTGTTAATTCTAGACCGGGAATAAATTTTAATTGAATAGTCTGATACTTCGAAGTGGTAACACCATCCTGTGGGTACTTCGGTAAGTGGATCTCAAATCTAGAAGAAAAAGCACGATAGTGACTTATTTATTTTGTAACTACTTACATTTTTTTTTATACGTCATAAGTTTACAAATAGCTAAAGACAAATTGATCCGAACGCAACATGCCAAGGACCTCCAGAGAGTCATATTCGTGATGTTTATCACACCTATATGTCTTTAAATGTAGTACGAAACATGTCGTACTTTTTCATAAATGTACTACGTTGATCTATTTATATAGGTCAGGACAGGAGTATATAGGGGTGAGACAAAACTCAGTTATACAGCATTCATTTTTAATTAACGAATAAAAACTAGTTTTTCTTTTTTCTGTCAGTACTTTAGTAAAAGGGCAATAAAATGCTAATTAAAAATATACATGTTACCATTTATAATAAAAACAGAACCTAATTGAAAAGAATATTGTTTAAGCATTTTAGTGTACCTACATTCTTCCCAATAAAGCTTCTGATCTAAATATCTGAATATTTTAAAACGAAAAGCTTAAAAATATGCGATAAAAAATGTCTACTTAAGGTCAATTCTTCTTTGGTGAATTAACCTGAGGGAAACTCGCTTACAAATTGTATTCTACAGTAAGCACAATTCGCAATCAGCAAAGCCTGTTTCTGTACTCCGAGTACGCTTGTTTGTCGAACCATTAAGCGTATTGTTGTAAAATATTCGATATTTTGCTCCCCATGTGTAACAAGTCTGTTATTCTGTCGAGACATTTTAAATTGTACGTCGGTAAAGATGAATATGTGCGACTCTGCGTTACAGGAATTCGTGGGTGAATCGCAAAAATGTTAGTGTATTTTTCGCGTGGTACAATGTGAAATCACTTCCTTGTTTACTTGATGAAGTTACGAAAACGTGGAGCTTTTTTTGGCAATGTTAAGGAATGTAAATTAAGTCACGTTGCCACGTTTTTTCGACAGCTGCAAATCCACGAGGAAGGAAAGTTATAAGTATGCTATGTGTTATTGTTCATAAACGTTTTCCTCCATGGCAATCTTTGTGGAACCCATACAATTTGCAGCTGCCACTAGCTTTATTTTATGACTGGTGCGAGATAGAACTTGGAGGCCTCTGTCTGAAAGTGGCAGTACGGGTACGAAAAAACACGCATATATGACATAATATATCTAAGTAGTAGTTGAAGTCCTAACAATGTATTACACTACTCTAGCTAATAACACCGCTATTGGTGGCTAAAACATCGATGAATTACCCAGCCATGTTGCTGCACAAACAATCCTCGCTAAGGCCTTTAGTGATCGCGGCTGTATATGCGTTTTGCCTCAGAAACAAAGTGGTCTACAAATTGTGGTCGAGAGAGCGCGTGCCGCCGATTAAACGTGGTTACTCAGCCACTACTCTAGAGCTTACTCGGTGAAACTATGACTCGTGCACCGAGTGTGCGAAAATGTATGAAAAATCTTGACCACTGGTTGTAGCGGTCATTTGGCGGCAGACGCTCAGAGACACTGAAACAAGTGGGATAATATAAACAAGTGTTTATTAACTCAACTATAAACACGCTAACATTTTGCAAGGTCTCAAACCATTTTACAATATTCTTTCCATTTTAAAAGCTAACACTGCATCGTTACCTACTGCAGGCTACGACACTAGATCGATAGCTTATTTTCTCGTTCGCAGTACTACGACAATAAAGGTCCATGTAGGTAAATGTGTTAGTAACATTGATTGATGTTCAGTCGTTCATCTCCCATCGCGCGGTTGTTATAGACACAACCGCTTTTAACGTACCAGCGAAGGTAATTAGCTAACACCTTCACTGAATGATTGATAGTTGGAGTGCCTACGCCCATTATTTATTAAAGTTACGTGTTGACTTGTATGAATATACTCTCGTCGATATCTATTCATCATACTGTTACATTTATGTATGTATTTTGTATATGCAAAGGGAAAGTTCGTTTTTATCTACGATTCATGCGAAAACGGGTTATGTGATTGATATTAAACGTTTGCGTAGGTATTGAATAGTTTTTCGTGTTCGCGGAAAGTTTTTATATCGAGGATTTCTTTCTATTCTACGTGTTTAAAAGTAGATAGTGTATTATGTCAATGACAAAAAATTATTACAAAAAAATTATACTCGTACTTACGCTAGTTATTATCTTAGACGTCAATATTATGTTCTGAAGATAAACAGAGGAGGGGTTAATTAAGTAAAAAACACGCGTATCTCAGCCCAGAGTTCAGGGAATTTTCAAGGCTTCCTTCTACTGAACAAAAAATAACACGGAAAAGTGGAAGAGCTCGTAGAAATGTACAGAAATATTTTGAACCAGCGATTCTTGCAAGGAAAGCAAACGAAAAAATAACGTTTTTTTCCAAATTACCTTGTAGTCAGTAAAACAAAAAATCCACAGTAAACATACCGTAATGTTATTTGAAGCTCGTCGTCGAACGACGAGCAGTCCAACTGTCGTTACCTAAACAAGACCCTAATATTAAGCCTGAGGATAACACAGGTAAAACAGAGTAGGGGAGCGAGGGGCTTGATGTAACAGGGGTAAGTAGTAACAGGCTCTTTTCACTAAGATGTTAAACGCTATTAAGGTATTAGTTTGACTCGATTTAACCTATAAACCGTGCCGTATCATGTTGCCATAGCCAGTGTCCCGCCGGGCGGCGCAGTTAGCGAAAATGTGCACGCGCTTCATTTCTGCCAGGTAATATAAAATTGTACTGTCGTAAAATTTCGGTTTGCGTTTTTAATATCGACTAAATTCAAATTTTCTATATCTTATTTCCATTCAAATATATCTATCTCTGATAATGTGTAACAGTTTTTATGATTGCTAAATTGTTTAAATAGTTATCTTGATAAATGTTAAAAATCATACCATAGGGTTAGTTGTAACAAAATCCCGGGGCTTGTTGTAACGTGTTACAACATGCCCCAAGTTATGATGTAGATAGCTACTTTTTTCCTTTGTTTTAGAATGAGAGAGTATAAAAGAAAGTCAGAGCGGGCAACACAAAGCCAAGAAGTGTAAGAGTTAGCGGCAGCTGAAGTTTTAGAAAAAATATGCAGTATTCGGAAAGCTAGTCAGACTTTCGGATTATGTCACGTCTCTCTTCATAGATACATAAAGAAAAAGAAGAAAAGTAAAGAAAAACAAATATTTCACAGATACAAATAAAAAAGATTGGATAAAGTGTATCATTTGTAAGATGGTAGGCACATGTAGGATGTGTTACAGGAGACATTATATCTTTTATTTGTATTAATTGTAGCTCAGGTGAAGACTGAATTTAATTATAATGAAACCCACCAAATGTTGATCCTGACATAAGTATTATACTTTGTTAGATAGCTATTACGAAGAGATAATCACGAAGTATACCTTAGATATAAATAATTTAATTACTTACTGTGATTTAAAAGTGCCATGATGATTATAAGTAGTGTTTAACTAAATAAAACTGTTAATTACTTATTTTTTAAGTGTTGATTACTAAAAAAAAGTGTATTTGAGTTGATTTTTTATAAGAATTACATAATACTTACTTTAGAAAGATGACAATTTTGTTAAAAATAAACAAAGAATAAATTATTAAAGGTATTATTGTCGTTTTTTTTTGTCGTTACTACTTGCCCCGGTAGACGTTACAACTTGCCCCAAGCACGAGGCAAGTTGTAACACCGCACTTCTTCTAGAAAATAATTGATTGTAAAATAATGACCAATAGTTATGGTATTATTTTTACTTGATTCGGTAGAGGAAGAGTTATAGTATCCATCCATCTTCATTTTGTAGAAATTTAATCAATAGATCTCAAGATATATAAGTTTTAATGAAAACTGTTACAACAAGCCCCTCGCTCCCCTACTCTAAAAGTCAGACAAGCGAATAAAACAGTGAGAAGTACGGCACTCACCTTGTTACCGTACGTTGTTATTGGGTCTTGTTCCTTTTTGCCCGGCAAGGTGTTAGCTGATGCAGAGTTAGAGGTAAATGTACCGACCTACACCTAACGTCACTTTTAAATGGGTTGTGAAGTGGTAAAGTTGAGTTTTCCCAGAAAAGTATTCTTACTTGAATTTTTGAGTTCTGTTTTAAACAACCTATTGTGCGAACGTTACATAGGTACTTACAGTATGTACCGTCTACGTATATATCAAACGTACCTGTATCGAAAAATCCCGTCCTATAATAATGAGAAAATAACTTCGAAATTTTAGTATTTTGTAGCTCCAAAGCGTTTTAAAAACAATTCGCAAAAATACCATTTTGCATTCAATTCAGACTAAATTCGCTTAGTTTATTTAATTGTTTTTTCATTCGTTTCAAACTCTTTTTCCGACCGAATACCAGGTATAAATAAATAACGGTGTTCAATATAAACAATAAACATTGTCATGTTGGTTCTATACCAGTATATAGAGCGGTTATTCACAAATGAATAGTTTCAGCCGACTTTAGCATTACTACTCTGTAGTAGGACTACTCCGGATCCTCTAAGGCAGTCGTAAATGGCTTCCAAGGGATTACGTCAAGTAGATGAGGCAGCGGTGTCCTGCTGTGTTCTGCGATCACCAATCCGTGCGCTAACCGAAGCGGTCAAGCCAATTCCCCTTTGGATGTTCATTGAGTTACATAGGTACCCGTATACCTATAGGATATGTTCATCTATATGTATGTATGCATGAATATTATTGCAAGCGACAGTCGTATTTCAGCCGTTACTTGACTGAATTGGGTACTCGACGCGGTCGGTCGTCGGGCGCAAAGATGTCACATAATGTTCATCTTCTGATAAAAGTCGTATCGTCTCTTTATTAAATACATGATTTTTGTTTCCAAAATGGTTCCGTATTTGCTTCCATTTTTATAATTACGTTGTGCACACAAAGCAGTTCGATTTCACTTTGGCTCCGAATAATTTCGGTCGGATGGTACATGCATGCAATGCTTTGTTGTTCACTGGTTCAACGAACTATATGTATTTTGGGCAGTGGAATCTCAATTCTGTATTCAAGTGCGCTATACTGCACGGGACTGGACTTCCTACTGATGCGAGCTCTGAAATAGGTTTAAGCTAAATAATTAATATTTCCTGGAAATAATAAGTTATCTTCAATTTGAATTTGAACTGCCTCGTGCCTCTAAGCCAGAGGTCTTGGATTTGATTCCCAGGTAGAGCTGTGTTATTGGTATTTTCTTTGAAATTCTCAGTAGCAACTCAGAGTAAGGATTTGTGCCCAGTTAATAGCAATAGGCTCGCCCCTATTTCATGGGACCTAAACATACCGGCTCCTAAACTCTTCGGAGAATACAGGAGTGATGGTATGTATGTATAATTAATGTGTCTTTGTATTCAATTATCACCGCACAATATTACCTTGATCTATTCGATACAAAATTTAAAAAAATACCAAATCTATAAAATCGAAAAACATAATTGACTTACCAGTTCGAAATTATAACAATATAGTATGCCAACGGTATAGTTTGTCATCGAAACGCTAAGAAGAAGAAGTTCGAAATTTTCTCCAACTGTCCAAAAGGTGTGAGAAGCCAAATGTAAGTACAAACATATTGTAGTGTAATGTACTGGCTCGTTTGTCTTAGTCCTTCTTAAGCCTCTTATAGCCACAATGTAGTAAGTAGGTTATATACTGCGAGCAGCTGTGCTAATAGCGTGCTTGTGTGGGTGAACTTAGAGATTTGACACGTACACTTATTAATTTCAGTGTATGGATTATGTTAGTTTGTAAGAAATTGATATTTTTCCTGCAACTTGCGTTAGTGGGCGTTTTTACTAAGTGGTGTAGATACCTAATACATTTTTGCAGCTGATTTTGGACATATCACATCTACTTGACTTCAGTGTTGTGACAACGAGACGATTGTTAGAATATAATCCAAACTAATATTATAAAATGCAAAAGTAACTCTGTCTGTCTGTCATGCTTTCATGACTAAACCACTGAACCTATTTTGATGAAATTTTGCATGGGGCGTAAGTTTGAGCCTCAATAAAGGACATAGACATAGATATGACACACATGTCATTCCGCATTGTCGTTTGCGTGCGTGTTACCCGACACTTACTCGGACGAAGTCGCGGGCAAAAGCTAGTCATGGATGAAGCCGCGTCAATATGCCTTTAACTTGTAGTCGAGCAATACGGGATGCGAAGGCACCCTTAAGTTTATTATTATTGCAATAGTTCGGGGGTGACATGCTCTGTTAAACAAAGTTTAGTTTCAATAGTATCTATCGATTAATTGTGTGAGAGTGTTCTGAAATTAACTGTTGAAAATGGTTTATTATTTCTAAGTAGTAAGTAAGTATATTCCCTGTCTAGTAGGTAGAAATTAATTAACTCGCTCACCAGCCTGATAGAAAACCTTTCGCAAAATAAACCTGAATTTTGTTATCGAACAGTTTTTTCAGAATGCAAAATATTTTTTTACACAGTTTTCCAATTATCTACTACCTATTGTCACGCAAAACATGATTTAGTGCTAAACACCAATCACATGCGTGTTTGTGTCGAATAACAAAGAGCAGGAAAAAACACGCTTTCATCCAAACAACATGTCCAGAGTTATTGTCCGTAGTAAAACGGCGGTAAGCAGTGGTCATACAGGTCGTGTGCGCGGTAATTACGGCAGGCTGCAATCAGCCGGTCTATCTGCTCGGGGCCTTACGCCCGGGCCTCCCCGCATCGGCTAGAAATTCACACGTGAACGATTCAAGTTAAACGGTGAAAACACCAAACAAAAGTTTTGCTTTTCGCCATTTGAAAAGCTTTTCATGTTAATTTGCATGGGGAGTGGGAATTGGGATTAAATGTTGTTCTGTGAGTTGAAATGTTTCGAATAAACTTTGAGGGTGTGTTATTTTTAGTTCGCTGTTGAGTTTGAGAAAATAGATTGAATACTTAGAATGTTCTTAATTTGATTTCAGACAATACAAAAACGTAAACATATTTATCTGACGTCACAGAGGATGTCGACTCTTACGATCATAATACGTACTTGTATGTGTCTTGGATGTATTTTTTTGAAAAATGTTATAGGCAACGTATAGAATACACTACTTATACAATGCGTAAACGTAGATACTTATTTTTACAAATCAGGTTATCGCAACAGAAGGTCTGTAAAGCTCACATGGTATATAAAAAAAAAGATGACACTTTAGTTAGATAGTATATGTGTGTGTGTATGGTAAGTATCACCTCAGTGTACATATAATTATCAAACATATAGGTACAAATAAACAAGTAGAGATAGATACCAAATACATTTACGTACGTAGGTTGTTCATATATTAAAGGTAAATACTTACACAATTTTCCCGGAACTTGCGCTGTTTCATTCCGTAAACCGTGGTTTGCCTATTAGCCCTCGTTATTCAATTACCTACCTTGTACAATGTACATGTTTCCGTAGGAATATAGTACGAGGAAAGATATGTGCGTAAAGTTTTCCCCAACAAAGCTACAAATTACCAAGACATTTAGCTATATTTATTAATCACCCCAACGATTTGTTCTCTCCAATTTTCTTAAGCTCAGAACCGAAGCGGCGTAGGTTAATCCCATTAGTGTACCTGATAGCGTCTTATAACAGTTACATTGTTTTCAATTATGATTCGAGCTTACGTTACGTAATTGCTTTAGTGTTTAAGGTGACAAGGAGAGACAGTGCCGACACGGAATGTGTTGTACGTTATTGTCCCACTAACAGGTTTCGCAAATTAATCAGATTTAGCACTATGTTTCATGCCCTTCCGGCGGCCGGAAGCCTTCTGAGCTACTGCATGCGCTCTTGCCAGGAATTCCACATGGATGGAGCTATGAATCTAGTAATTATTTAAACGAATAATTTATATTGAAGTAGCAATCGGATAGCCGGATGTTTTGACGAAAATATTTTATTTTTCAGTAAATATATCAAACGTTTTCAACGTTTTGGACGAATAAAATTTTTGCCCATAATAAATTCATAACAGCTAGTTTGATTTATATTCATTTTTGATTGGTATTAAAATTCCACACACGCACTAAAAGATGTATTGTAGCTACAAATCGTTTTATACGACATGAGTTATGTTAAACACCTTTCACGCGAGTAGATAGAATGGAGTGACTAAGCGTTGTCCCTCGCAGTTCGGGCCCAATATGTTTCCGAAGACGGACCCCAGATCTATAACAATACAATAAATTGTTTGTATTGGCGCGGCGCCGGCTGCGCGTAATGTGCGTGAGACCGCCAACTTTATATCAACACGGAGGTGAAAAACGTCCCTCTCGTAACTCGAAAGGCAATAAGCAACACGCCATAAAAACCGGTGTCTCAGCGACGTGTAATCCGCCCCGAGGCTCTCTACAACTTTCTCACCAAACAACATATTGCTTTGAACATTTACAAGTGCTAATAGAAAAAGATCATCTTTATCCCTTTACGAAGAAAAAATATAATATTATTTTTATGAAAAGGTGCGCCCATAAAAATGTGTGAGAAAGTAGCGAATTGTGGCGTTTATACTGTTAGTAAAAGACTCTGTCATAAGTAACTACTTCTCCTTATACCTTACCCACTTAAAGTATATTTACCCAAATAGTAACATAACATACCATCACGCCTGTATTTCCCGGGTTAGGTAGAAATGTACCTATGTGCACCCACTGTTCGCCGGTAAGTTTAGATCCCATGTAAGAGGCGAGCCTATAAAAATTCTAACTCCGAACTGCTACTGAGAATTTCATAGAAAAACCCAATAACACTGCTCGACCTAGGAATCGAACCCTAACGTGACAATCGCGCTTAGGACCACTAGGCTAACGTCCTAGCTGTAATGTCCTATGTTGCTGTCCTTCATACTCGTATCTTGTATTAAGTACCAACATTATTTGTATTATCCAATACATGTTAAAATTCAGGTTCAATTAAGCCTCTACTCGTCTAGACTAAAGCCGACAGTCTGGCTGTAAACATTGACAAATTACGTCTCAAATGAAGATATATAGACCTTTTTAGTGGGACAATGCAATATCTAAAATTCTAAACGTCTGGCATAACAGTGTTGGGGCACAAAAACGTTGCGATAGACCGATATATCACTGAAACACACCTGAACAGTAATAACGGAGAATAATAGCAATTGTTTCGCACCACTTTTTATGGGGTCTTCATTTCATTTGGGTTGCCAATATTTGGCATTGGGCATGTTATTTACCTTATATCACAGGTATATTGGAGTATTACCAACGTTTTTTTTGTGTAAAGGTACATAGGGTTATAATATTGTAAATGTTTATTTTATTTGAACAACGTGTCTATAACAATTGTTCACGTTTGTCTGTTTTCTAGATCGTGTATTTCATTCCCTTGGGATTAGATGAAGCTTGCTACACATCCGTGTCTGTTAATTGACAGATGTCATAAACCTAGCGTTATGTTGTATGTGATTGAGACTAATATTGGCTTTTGCAAATAATGTAACTCCAAGCTGGCGCCCGATTGGCACGCTCAGGAGTCGGTGAACATTTCAAAGAGGCGATTATCTTGCCAAGAAACCCTTTCTAAAATCTTCAGCGGCGATAGCCATGACGGATAATATTGTAACAGGAATAACGTGTTTCCTGTTCATCCTCAAGGGCCACTAGTGACCCTTCTCAGTCGATTAATTTTTACAACTAGCGTGAGAAGGGGTGCAGCTGACAACGATTGTTTTTTCCTAAAACATTGCTATTTCTAAGACATTAATTTTCTTCTTGATTTGTGCCTACTTTAGTTAGGTGTGGTTCAACGTCCTGGGTCTGTAATTTATAATGATTTAAGGTAGACTGCAGACTCCACAGACGGTCTTTTCGGACTTTTCTTTACTATAAACACTTAATTAAATATAACATTACAAATATAACGTTACAACGATATCGTTATTCTAATGTAAGCGAATAATAAGCTCCTATTATTTTATAATAAATATTTATATTGCTTTAGCAATATAGACTATTCGACCGGTTACAACTGTATAATTATGTATTATTTTACTATTAATATTTAAATGAATTTTAGTTGAATATTCCTAAACCCTGAATAAATATTAACTGGATATTTCTAACGTTAGGGACGTTCCGAGCTATCCCGACTGTAGTCGTGGTAGGTCGTAACGTAAAAGTTTAGATAAAGCCACAGCTTTATCTAAACTTTTATTAAGTAGAACTGACCTGAAAATTAAAATACCAGTCAACCACTTTGATGTCTTTAAGATTGCCGTGTACTATAATACAAACAACAAAACAATACAAAATCTAATCTATGTAGATACCTATAAGGTACATATTCCTGTCTATCCAAACGTTATTAATTTATTGAATGGCGCATTATGATAATCAATCGTATGCTCCTAATTGTGATCAAGTAAGCGTGAGCTATAATTAGATAACTAGGCTGTATACAATTGTTTCCATAGATGATATAATTACATTATCAATACATAGACGGCGATGATGATATAATGATATTGGATTATAATATTAGAAGCGCTTACTTTTGATATTAAATATAACATTTTTCCTTGTATATTATAATAACATAAGTAGTCATCTGATTTCAATAATTCTTTCACTAATAGAAAGCAACGCTAGTGTTCGTATATTAAAATAAAAATGAATATTGTAAACACTCATTTTGTTTTCAAAATGAAACGTAAACAAATGGAGTTTTATGAATAAAAATGATGAGTAGTATAATTATATGACTTGGTTGGCAGTAGGTATAACTTGGTACAAAGCGTGTGTACATATATGTTCTGATTTCTTAATATTATACTTACGTTTTTTTTTTACTAAACCTAAAATGAATGGTAATTAAACAAAACTCTATATTTTAAAAGTGTAAATAGTACTCAATTCAAAGTTATATGGTAATTCATCATTAATAATAAGTAGTACTCTTAGAAAATATTTTAACGATAAAAGCGACACCTCTACCCTACACAAAGCTATAGTATATAACGATCGAAATTTAACCCCACTAAATATGTGTGACAAAACTACGCAAGGAAATGAGAAACAGACTGACAAACAGACAAAGATTCTAGAATGGACCCAGAAGTCACTTCATGGAAGACATCGCCACGACCTGTGCCAACCTAACGTCGACAAATTAGCGTCGAACGAATGGCTCAGGAGAGGAGATTTGTTCCCCGAGACTGAAGGGTTCATGACAGCAATCCAAGACCAAGTAATAGTTACCCGTAATTACCAAAAGCACATTATGCGAGTTCCCCTTCCATCGGACAGTTGCAGACGTTGTCATAGCTCACCCGAGACTATTCAGCACATTACTGGAGCATGTAAAGCAATTGTTCAGACTGACTATAAACATAGGCATGACCAAATAGCTAATATAATTCACCAAAAACTTGCTATTAAATATAAATTAATTACAACACCCCCTGTACCTTACTATAAATATAATCCTGAAACAGTTCTCGAAAACTCAACACACAAACTATACTTTGATCGAGCTATCCTCACAGACCGAACAACACACTACAATAGACCAGACATAACTTTACTAGATAAAAATAATAAAACCGCCCAAATAATTGATATAGCAGTACCAAATACACATAACCTACAAAACACTATAGCCGAAAAACTGTCAAAATATACAGACTTAAAAATAGAAATTAGCCGAATGTGGCGATTAAGCAGCGTTACCATTATCCCTGTAGTGATTTCAACCACGGGTGTTATTCCCAAGCAACTGCACCAATCTTTGAAAACACTGGATTTAGCTCCCTCAACTTACCAAACTCTGCAGAAAGCTGCTATCCTGAACACTTGCAGGATCGTCCGTAAATTTTTACAAAGTGACCACGACGCACAAATACCACACTCACAAACATCATTCACCACACAAACACACCCTCACCCATCACCAGTCACACACGTACGCGATCAAAGACAAGCAACACAAACTCTAATCTCATCATCGCACCATATATCTACATCATCTAATACTTAGGTTAGTACTTTTGGGTTAGCACTTGGCTTCGGCCCGTGTTATCCTTTAAAACCGGCACATCGGGGCCGAGATACAAAAATGTATATCAACAAATAATAATAATAATAAATATCTTGGGACAACTCACACACGGCTATCTGATCCCAAGCTAAGCAGAGCTTGTGTTATGGTAACCAGACAACTGATATACATACTTATATAATTTATAAATACATACATATTATAGATAAATCACACCCAGACACAGAACAAACAATCATGCTCATCACACAAAGTTTGTCCTGGGTGGGAATCGAACCCACGACCTCCGGCTTAGCAGTCAGGTATCATTATCATCATATCAGCCGTAGGACGTCCACTGTTGGACATACGCCTCCCCCATAGATTTCCAAAAGACCGGTTGGAAGCGGCCTGCATCCAGCGTCTTCCTGCGGTCTTAATCAGTAAATGTATTGTAATTAAATAAAGGAAAATATTAATTAGAGTACAATAATGAAACTAGTATTAATAACTAGCTTCTGCCCGCGACTTCGTCCGCGTCACAGTTGATGTGTTATCCTACGGGTACCGTACATTTTCCCGGGATAAAAAGTAGCCTATGTGTTATTCCAGACTATAATCTATCTTTGTGCCAAATTTCATCCAGATCCATTCAGCCGTTTAAGCGTGAAAGAGTAACAAACATCCATCCATACATACAAACTTTCGCCTTTATAATAGTAGTAGGATAATCCGTAATAGTTACCTCTTTGCTCCGCGCGTTTGCTATCAGTAATTAATTAGCATCTGTATGTTTTCTTTAATTACTAGGTACTAGTTTACTTAATTAATTATGATTTTGCTGGGAACTTCATACGTTCACCTGTACCATCAAAAAAAAATACCATCACGCCTGTATTCCCCGAAGGGTTAGGCAGAGGTGTACTGATGTACACCCACAGTTCGCCGGCATGTTTTTAGGTCCCATGTAATAGGGGGCCAGCCTATTGCCATTAACCGGGCACAAATCCAAACTCCGAGCTGCTACTGAGAATTTTATAGAAAAACCCAATAAAAGTTTTTGCTCGACCTGGGAATCGAACCCAGGACCTCTAGCGTAGCAGTCGCGCTTAGAACCACTAGACCAACGAGGCAGTTACCTCACCACCACCACCACCTAGTAACCGGTAGTAGTGGTTAGTCACCTGTAATATAAATAAATATAAGGTACATAATGACAGCGCGATGGCTAGGATGGTAGCGGAGGCGACTATATGCCTTAGTGTTGAGCAAGTTATATAAGTTGTAGTGAGAAAACATTACCAAAGGTAAAGGTTCAAAATACTATGAGCGTTTTGTTGAGGTTATCAGTAGGCTTAATATTGGAAGTGTTACATACATGAGACTGTTTACCTACACAATAATTAAGGTATTTTACTTTATGTGATCAAAAGTTAATAAATAAGAATAAGATTCTATAATTGATTTCAAAGCGTTTGCTTTTTTTTCTTTTTTACAAATATGCGAAACTGTAGGCTCCATGACGTTTCGTCATTACGTAGTCAGTTTCATAATTCCTCATTATTTTATTCAAATACTAACTTGGAGAACGGCTTCATAAAGGGAGAAAGCACGAACCCACAAGCTAGCTTTGTCAGTATTGACATCGTTTGAATTTGCCGCGCACTATTAGCCGTCACTCGTCACCCTCGCCCCGCCATAGTCATAACACTTAGGAGTCCAGTCCGTAAGACGTCCAGAGCCTGAACGCATAAGGTAATTTCACGTTTGACATTTGCGGCCGCCGCCCTTGCACTGTCACTCTAGACGAGGCCTTAAGTTTTTCATGTGCAGCTATGTATGCAATTATATTAACACTATTAAAGTGCCTGTGTTCCCTGAAGGGTTGACACACGTATAGTAGAATACCTATTTAATTCAATATTAGTTAACTAAGGAGACAAGACAAATAAACAACGAGTAACATTATTAAGCAAATATTACAAAAAAAATAAAAGACAAAATTATTTTACGCCCGCATTATTTTATGATCCACGAATGCACGTAAAACAAAACACGTTGCACTTTACACAGTTCCACAAACATATTTCAATGATATTGCTAAAAAATGATGCAATTCGTTACAAGCCCGCATGTGTATAGATTTGCATAGGCCAATACTAAACGACCCTCGATTGACATAGTTTCAGGATTGTGCTATTTCCACCGTATTTCAATCAACGTTAAATTTATAATCGACTGTTGAAAATGTGTATTCGAAGTGGAACATTTATTTGAAATGTTGTTGCATTTTCATGGCGATGTTTGGTACTCTTTGCTAAACTGCATGTCACAGTATTCGAGTATCTGTGAAAAATGTTACTGTAAAAATGTCCTCTTCAATCTTCAGTAACACAAATTCAGCTCAACACTTAATACAAAATATTCTTCTTATTGAAATTACGTTGGAAATATTTACATTTCATTACAAAGAATCTTTGTGTTTGACTTACGATTTTCCATCAATTTTGTCTAACAATGTGTTTTAACAGATCAGCACATCGAGAAAACTCAACAAGCCGTAATGCATCATCAAGATTCAGGAAAATTCGACTGTTTGTCAAAATTATTGAAATCATCGCCCTTCTCAATTCAATTACCCACCAATTTGAGAGAAAAGCCAGCCAAGATTTTCACTTCCACTTACCGTTATTCTACGACTAAAGGGGTTTAACTACCATTTGCTTTGTAAATAAAACGCGACAATTGTTATTTACCTTGTGAGTATCGCTAGGAAATACTCGAAAACATTTGCATAAAAGTGTTGTTTAAAAAATAATAAAAACAAACAACTCTTAATTTCGAATAATGGAATCCCCGAGGATCACACGGGCCTGCATAGCCTTTGATAACGCCCTGCCCCGACATTCACAAATTTTATTCTCCATCTGTACCGCAAAGCGTTCATTTAAAATTTAAAATCTTATTATGTTTTCTAACAACCGCTCACACACAAATCAGGCAAATTTATTCATTTATGTTTCCCAAACATTGCAAGACGAACAGCGGCAATTTAATGGCAATCTCTCGGAAAAGTGGGTGAAATTAATCGTAACATTTGTAATGAGTTTGTCTGTTCATGTTTCAAGTAAGTTATGGTAATTCCGCCTCGATTCCCAGCTGACCATGTGTTAACGTTTGTGAGTTACGGAGCATTTAACTGAGAAGTTAATACCTACTAATGCTTTCATTGGAGTTACCGGGCTTAGCTTTATAATTATTAAGTGCGTATTAACTTTTATCTCTTTTTCATGGGTCACGCTCTAAATGTAATGAGTTCTTTTGTGCGCAGACGTCTAACATGGTCAATGTTCGTGTTCTTCAGACATTATACTGGATTGGAACACTTAATTTAAACATAAATATTTTTAAATTACCGGCTCCGTGCCGAGACAAATTAGAAGCGCGGAGGGACGAGTCTCAGAAAATTCTTAATCGTCTTGTAAAAATATTATCTCTCCAAACGCAGAGTATTTGAACGTCTAATGAAAATCTCGTTTGAACGGAACTGTGTTGCGGTCAGGAAATTGAAAGGGTGGCCGGAAAACTTGATTTACAGCAAAGTGCCTGAGAAAAGGGATGTTTTATTATGAAAATTATCTTTGGGGACCCGAGAGGGACCGCTCGTCCACGCTGCCCGCTGCTCGCTGCTTTGTTATCACACATGAATTATGGTATCGATTAAAATTTGTTTATTTGTGTAGTCAAATGAAGTAGGACCCAGCACGTTCTGTAGGTAGGTTGTGTGCTGTGTTGTGTGTTCTGGTAATTACTGCCTTAACAACGATTACAGAAGATGAAGAGGGGGGAGGTAATATTAATGGAAACCTACTCAATATCATAAGATATGAACCTTACCTACCAGTGTTACCTAACTGGAACAAGACATCCGTTTTTTTTTTACTCCTTTAATAGTCTGTACCTTGAACATATTTAACAAGTATATTCTTCCATAGAAAATATGGATAAAAATACTATCAAAAACAACAAAAGTGCAGTTAAAATAAAGTACATATTTATTTACTGACAAAGACATTTGGCTAGGCGTGCCCAGCGAAGTTCGGCTCCGCCTGGCCCAGTTTACTTCCGCACCAACTAATTGCTGGCACTACAACTTTCTACACCTGTAATTGGGAATGTCAGATATCATAGTTCCCGAAAAGTTCGTGACTGTTTGGTTAAACGCCTTTCAGCTCTTGCACATGAAAAATGTTATGCTTGTTTCTTACAAGCATAATATTTTTTTATCATTTTCATAAACTGCCCCGTTGGTCTCGTGGTCACAAGTGCGACTGCTGTGCTAGAGGTCTTGGGTTCGATTCCCAGGTCGAGCAAAAAGTGGTATTGGGTTTTTTGTGAAATTCTCAGTAGCAGCTTGGAGTTAGGATTTGTGCCCGGTTAATGGCAATAGGCTCGCCCTCTGTTACATGGGACCTAAAACATACCGGCGAACTGTGGGTGTACATTAGTAGGTACACCCCTGCCTAACCGTTCGAGGTATATCGGCGTGATGGTATATGTGTGTTGTAAGAAGTACGTAGATAGAGGTAAGGAATACACGTAGGTATTAGGACCACTTGATTCCTACTGGCATCCATTCGAAAGTTTGGAATAAGAGCCACTGTACCATAGTAGTATCTAGGTCAAATAAAAATATTTTAAATAAAATCGAACAATGGGTTTGGTTCGGCTTTCCTTCTTATTAAACTTGATATTCGCTACTGCCTGGAACCTATCTACTGAGATATAAGCAGGGAACTGCGGTGTTATTCTGTAAAATCCTCCTTCCGTGAAGTGAGCCTGTGGCGACCTGTCAATCCCTAGCATCGTATAGTGACAGCCCAGTTTTAGCTCACTTCACCTTAATTCACTGAGGGAGATTTCTTACAGAATAAGCCGGCAGCACACGCACGGTTGGCGCAGTGGCTGAGAGATTGGCTGCTGCGCTGCGTGTCGCGTGTTCGATTCCGGCACGAAACAAATATTTGTACGGCCTATAGATAGATGTTCCGGGTCTGGCTGTTTGTGTGTGTGTGAGTTTATGTGTTTGTAAACGCACCCACTACACATGAGAACTTCCTAGTGTGGGGCAACGTTTCTTAAAAACAATAAAAAAATATATAAGACATAGGTAAGTAGTATTGTAGGTATCCTTAAATTGCAGGTTTTTTAAGTCTTATTGGACCAGAAAGCCATTCTGGCCGGTTATTAGTGCACAGGCATGTGTAAGGTGTCGTAACATAAAGATCACCTCAATAACTACAGTATTGGCGGCTTGCCAGCCTATCGCCTTCGAGCATCACACTAACCCTGTTCCTAGGTACTGTCTTAGAAAGGCTGGGCACTCTACCAAGACCTGTTTCTTGTAATTTGAATTAAATGAATAGTTTTTGCACTAGTTTTCTTTCTTTAATCCTAATCCTATCCATTTTCTTATGTGTTTACATAGAATAAAACAAAGTCACTCCCGCTGTATGTATGCTTAGATCTTTTAAACTTCGCAACGGATTTTAATGCAGTTATTTTCAGTAGGTAGAGAGATTCAAGAGGTAGGTTTATATGTATAAAACATCACGCTACGACAAACGGGAGCGGAGCAGTAACCAAAGACGTAACTGAACGCGGGTGTCACCGAGGGTAAAGATTCAACACTTACGGTTCAAGATACATTATAGCACTCACAAAATATATATGTACATATAATTCACTTCCTAGAGGAAAACATAACGATGGTAATTTAAACGACGGTTCCGTAGGAAGAAAAGGGTTAGTAAATAAAAGTTAAAAAGACAATCGGTTTGAACTTATGGAACAAAATGCAAAATTTGCTTTAATAGCTTTTTAAAAGTAAGGAGAGATTTTGATTGTTTAATCCTTTTAATTATTGAGCTATGCTCTCTCATAGTGTACATTTTCAAAAGTATTTTTATGAACATTGAAATCACGTAACCATTTCCACATCTAAAAAAATCATGGAAACCCATTCATGTCGAGGCTAAACCAATAACGTTTAAATGAATACCAGTTACTACCCGTAGAATGGACGGACAACTATCAGTACCTTAATCTGCAAGGCAAACTAATCCATCAGCATGATATTGAAATCTCGTGAGCGAACGGTAGCGGTGAGCCATCGGCACACAATCGTGGACAACCTGCAACTTTATACTGAGAGGGGTTCAGGGGTCGCGTCCAACAGGTCGGAAATGGGTGTATACAGAGTGTTATGTGCAGCAATTTTCGAAAATAACACGTTTGTATTTAAGCGCCGCGTAAACGTAGACACTTTTTGTTACCCGGACAGGACACCACGCGGTTGCCAGTTGCTCTGGAAACTTTCGGTGTTCGTTTAGTCCTGTATGCGACATATGCAACTGACTGCATAGTAGACGCAGGCTGTTGTGCCGCGTGTCACGTGATCGATTCCCGTCCGGAACAAATATTTGTTTGGCCTACAGATAACTGTTTCGGGTCTAGAAGTTAGTTTGTGTATGTCAGTTTATTTGTTTAGTGCCCCACGATACTGGAAAAATTCCTAGGGTGAGGCAACGTTTTCCTAAAAAAAAAACCGTGCACAACAACATTTTTCACTCATACAATTTGTATGAAAACTTATTATTGTTGCTTGTATGTTCCACTATAAACTTTATAGCGTCTAGTTGTTAACACCGAACACTTTTGCGATCGGCGATCAGAGTGTTTCAAGTGGAAGCAGCAAGTAACCACGTTGGTTGCGTCTATCTATAAATGAGTTAATTTTATACTAATTATATGAAAATAAATATTCACTGTTAGTTGCCGGTTGCTTGCGTCAGATACGAGACACTAAAGTGTTTACGTTTGAAGAGCGCCATACATGTATGATCAAAGGGCCCGCTCTGAAAGCTGAGATGTTGTTGACAACCAATCACAAAAGAGGAGAGAGATGCAAAGGACAAGATTACAATTACTAAGAAATGATGGAATTATTTCCTTGTATTTCGATGTTTATTCTCTGCTAATGCCATTTTTATGTCTCCGTAATGTTTATTTAATTCCAACTTTTTGTTTGTGCAGTATTTCTTGCTTCAACTTCATCAGCTCTATTCTATTTCATATCACGATTTCTGAGCTGGTTTTCCTCTTAGCTGTCCCGGGGACGAACCGTAATAACTTCATAGTCAGACTTTTTGAATTTATAATTGTCCTTTAGCTGGGTTCAAAAGTTTTACTAAAGATTCTCTTTTGTATTGAAAAAATAAGTACAACGGTTTTCCAGAAAGAGATTGAATATTTTTTGTTTAAAACTATTAAATAACACGCGGCCTAAACGCTCTTGGCTGTACACTGAAAGCTGATAAAGTAATGAGACCGTATTAATTAAATATTGAAAGCGTAATTGTTTAGAAAGTAAATTCATAAAGTACAAGCGATCATTAACGGTAAAAGGTATTTACGTTGTAGGTAAATACCTATTGTTCGACTTTTCAACTCTATCAAAATCATAGTTTAAACTGTTTATTTACTTATTTAGGATGTCCAACAAAAGATAATTAAACACAATAATTATAAAACAATACCTAATCAACAAAGGGTATTCGATAAGTATTTTACTTATAGTAGACTACAGCATGCATAATAAAGTTAAAAAAATTAGCTACTAACAAAGAAATCAGAATAAAATTAAGAAAAAGATAATAATAAAACATAAAAATAAAACAATAATAATAACTCAAAATCTTTTAATAAATCTATATTTTTAAATTCTGTTACAGAGCACTTACGCTTAAATAATTCATGTGGGTTCTATTCTAAGTATATTTTATCACGTATCGATAGTATGGCATGGTATAACCGATTGTCAGTCAGGGTAGTGAATGCACGACCCTCAATCTACCCACATTGCGTCATTAGTTGGCGCTAAGGCAACAAATAGCGCAACTTCAGGCAGAGGCGGACCGTGAATTTGTGGGGCCCTGGGCTAACATTAATTGGGGGCCCACCTAACTAATCAAACTAGTTGCCATTTTGTCAAAAAACTGTTTAATATATTTTTGTATACTTTATCTGTAGAAAATAAATTAGGACAATAATAGTCCCTTATGACACTTTATGACAGTGGTGTACTAAGTTTGTCATTACAGTCAGGCCTGGATGGGGGCTGAGGGGCCCTTTAAATTAGCGGGGCCCAGGACTGCAGCCCAAAAAGCCTTTATATAGATCCGCCCCTGACTTCAGGGCTACACGCTCCGAATTAATTATTAACACTGGGTTTCCTCACTACATTTCCCTTCACTTTGTGTGCTCTATATGGAATAGAATACATTATGTGTTGCAAAGATTACATAATCCGTTACATTGTCAATTTGTTAAAATGTTTGGAAATAATTTATAGGACTATGTCACTGTACATCTTATATAACATCACGTCTAAGTAGGTACGTGACATGATTTTGAGCGGACATCAAACTATTCGAAACTGTATTTTTTTTCCACACTCGACTTGAATACTCATTGCAGACCAAACTATGTTTAAGTGTTATAAGTGTAAGGGCTTGTTTCACCACCTCTGAATAGACACTATCAACAGGATATTTTAAGAAATGGAACGGAATATGTACGTCTTGATCTGCGAGTGATTTAATTAGAATTTATTCGAAGAATCTGAAACAAGTTCTAAGAACTCGCAACACCTTAAAAATAAACAAAATGAAGCTCAACAAACAATACAGCTAAACAGTAAACAACACCAAAATCGGGTCACATAACACTAACATAAAAAAAAATTACAATATCTTTGTAACGCGTCACAAAAGCAGCAACAATGTCATCCAAACAGCATATTTCATACAGAACAAGATACACTTAACAGCCAGTGTTGGCCATGTTTAGTGATACAGCACCTTAATCTACACTTCAAAGAGATCACAAACTCACTCAGCCGCTCGTGTGGCGTATATCTAAGTATATTTATGGGCCGTCGGATACGCGCGCGCTCTCAAATCGGTAGTGTTATTACATTGTAAATTATGTGTGAGTTTTTGTATGATTTCCGCGTTGTTGGTGTGTGAGTTTCCTTTTAGATATCATTTTTATTATACACGTATTAGACTTTCATGTTGTGATGGCCCAGTGGGTAAGGCGCAGGCGCCTCACATGCACGAGGCTGTGGGTCCGCCACTGAACACGTGCAAACATGAATGTGACTTCTTCTATACGCTAAGAAGAAGTCGGCAAATAAAATAATATGAATAAATAAATAAAATATTTGTTTGTGAATTATTAATTTATACGTACTTTCTAAGTTTGAGAAGGTTTCTAAGTAAAACATCTTGAGGAAACCTGGACTTATCACTACCTATTATAAAACAAAGTCGCTTTCTCTGTCCCTATATCCCTATGTATGCATAAATCTTTAAAACTATGCAACGGATTTTGATGCGGTTTTTTGAATAGATAGAGTGATTGAAGAGGAAGGTTTATATGTATTTAGTATCAGCATAGCACCCGTGCGAAGCCGGGGCGGGTCGCTAGTAAGTAATATACTTAAGTCTGAATTCGCCAATCCATGGTAGAAAGGACATCGTAACGCAGTCTTACCATGGATTCAGTTCGTGATACTAAACAAAAGCCCAAAAAAATCGTCTCTTACTAAAATGCAACACATATACAGTCAAAATTTATCTTGATAATATTTTAAATATCTGACGAAAATTTTAACGCTCGGGGAATTGAAAACATGTGCCTTTTTTATATAATTAGATGGCAAGCAAACGGGCGCCGTTAAGTGGTCACCGGTTCTTATAGACATCTACGTACAATACCAGAGGCCTAACAAATACATTGCCATCCCAGAGACAAACTTTAAATGTGTCATGTGCCTGATATAGTACACTAGCACCTATACCCTTCAAACCGGAGCACAGCAACGCTGCGTTGCGGCAAAAATAGGTATGGTGGTAGTACTTCCCCGGACGATCTCCTTTACTATTAGCTCTACTACTACAACTCTACTAAACCTACATTGTAGATACTGAATCCAAAAGATTTTGTCGCAATGTCTCTTCCACCGCATAGGTATACGGAAAATAAGGTCTCTGATCTCTCAAGTTTAAGTCAATTTCATGCATATTGGTTTCAGGATCTGAGAATCTTGTTAACCATTCTGAGTAGGTATATTGTGTTATCAGAGGGAACAGGATAACGTCAATGGGTTAACACCTACTGACCCATATCTACTTGGGCAATATCTCACGGAGCAATCTGGAGTATCGACACGTTACATAATAAATGACTCCTGTTGCGACTCTACTGGGAGTCTCAGACTAGACCAGACAATTATAGGTATTACTTTCCTGTGGGGTGAAAATGTTATCAAAATACATGCCTATAGTGTCGAGTTAATTTAGTTTAGTAGATAATTGGGCCTAGGGAAACGGGCAATTTGTTAATTAGGTTTCAATCCGATGCTTTAATTCGCTATCAATTATAATAGGTTAGGACCAAAGTGCTTTCTATACAAAACAATATTTACAATTTATTAAAAAGTAGATAATGTGTATCGGGCAGTAGTGACGTTTTTATTAAGAGGTGTAAAAGGGCCGTCGTCGGTGGCGACGCGCCATTATGTCCCACTCGCCCCACTGAGTGCTTAATGCGGGATAATGGACTCTCTCACTATTAATTTGCCCGTTTTTGTTCCGAAAATACCATAAACAAGTGCTCCGGTAACCGTAACAACCTATAAGACATCGATTAATTTTGTTCGCACCAAATTGTTTCTAATGAACTGTAAACTCGACCGCTGAATGAAAACTCCCGAGTTAATCTGCCTGATACAAACAACGCAAAATCGCTTGCGATGTTTATTCAAAAACTAATTTAAGCGCTCAGCAAACAAAATATAATTACAACAAATAGCGGTTCATATTAATGGCGACGCTTTAAGTTATATTTAATTAACACAGAATGGAACTTTGCAATGGTTCATATATCACAAAAATTTTAAACGTTACACTCAAAATATCCGTTATTTTTACACGAAATCCGAGTTGTGTTTGGATGTTCCCCGCCATAGTCGTAAACCAAATAGCTTTACGAACATGGGCGTACTCAAATATTGGTTGAACGTGGTCTCAGGGACACCAACACAGATTTACTTCGCACTGCATTAGAAATATGGATCATAGCCGAAGTGAAGGCGAATTTAAATTGTCACGCCATAAAATTTTCGAAGCTTATAAGTACCTTCACTTCGTGAAATATTGCATAAAAGGAAAATTTAAAAAGTCTCTAGCTATAAAAATCTCTCTTGCGGTTTGTGGCCGTAAAACGTCTGTAAGCTTCTGCTTCAGATATCGTAAAACATCTGAAAAACCATTATTCTCGTTTTGAACTAGAGAAAAATTTTGCATTTCTACGTTAGAAATAAAAGATGGAAAGCAGTAATTTTCATTATACCACGAAATCCCAAACCGGCAGTGACGATCGTTCATATCGGGCACGATTAGAGTGTACGCTTGAAGGAGATAAATCGTCGGCAATACACGAACCGTGGCACGACGGACCAACAAATTATTGTCGCCCAGGGAGCACGAAATATCGGCCGGTGCCGGCACGTCGGCCGCGACCTACCAGAAATATATATCTGCACTCCCATCTGTAGGAAAAGCCGGAGATCCGAACGAATATCCGAACATACGGGCGGCGGCCGGGCGAACGCGGTTCTCGTACTAACTGCCTGCATCATGCCAAACTATATCTTCCTGCATTTTAAGTAATGCCTCTGAAATATCTCTAGCTGCAAGCCTAGAATAATAAAAATAAAGATCAACAATAAAATATTTTGTAGTGAATGTTGTGCACAATGTTTTAAGAGGTCACCGACACGATACTGTAGCATTAATATCTAGGTTCTACTACCTATGTCATTACCGTTGAAAGCCGCAGACGAAAGCATATTGAATGTGTAAATACCAACTAAATATAAGTTAGAGTAGCCTTCTAAGTAAATGGCCCGTTTCCATGATGTTTACAACTTGCGCGGGATAATAGGCATCAGATTACCATGAAACTCTTGTTTATATTAACGGTTTCTCGTCGTGTTCTGTTTAATGAGCTTTTCTTTATTCATGAAACGGTATGAACCTATTATACAACACTGAAGAATTTAATTAATGTGTGAACTGCATAGGTCTTAACATAAGCGGACAGTTAAGTAAGCTCACCTTACCTTAGAACTCACCACCGAACCTGGAAGGACCAATATTGACAAAAAAATATAATAAAATCATATAAAACAACATAATATCACATAGGTATCATTAAAATGTAATGGCCGTAGGTTTGCGGTTACATTATTTGTAGCAAATTGCCGGCGGCTACGAATCGTAGCTCTCGTAGACGCTACAATCTTGCTACAATGTTTATACGTTTTAAGTACTACACGGACATACATACATTGGTAAAACTCTGCAGACTGTTTTATTTCAATTGTGAAGGCGACCTTAGTCATTGAAAATGTAACACCAGTGACGGCAATATATTTCATAACTTGTATTGCGGTTCTAAGCAAATAAAAAATAAAACAGACCGGCTTCCCCCGTTCAATTAGTGTCGTTCTCTGTCAAAAGGAATATTGGTGTATAAATGGGGAAGGCAGGCATTGTCACAGACGCGGTATATCATCGGCGCGCGGAAATTCAAAGGGCGCCGGAAGTACTTGATTTATGAGAAGAGGTCGCATGTATGGGCGAGTATTAAAATTTTCATAAAAATATTCTTTATGAATCGCGAGCATTGTGCTGTTAGTTAAATGGCTGATTTAAAATTTCACTTTTGTTGTGCTCTTTGGGGGTATAGACAGGTTTTAGCTGGATTTTCGTACATGCAGTAACTAAATCCATGTTAGAAAATTTTCCCCCCGACTCTCGTTCCTCGGGGTCTCGTTCCTTGTTAGTCTAGTGGTCCTAATCACGACTGCTACGCTAGAGCTCTTGGGTTCGGATCCCAAGTTGAGTAAAGTGTTATTGGGTTTTCTATGAAATTCTCAGTAGCAGCTCGGAGTTAGGATTTGTGCCCGATTAATGGCAATAGGCTCGCCCCACTATTACATGGGACCTAAACATACCGGCAAACTGTGGGTGTACAGTGGTATATTTATGCCTAACCCTGCGGGGTATACAGGCATGATGGTATGTTATGCTATGTTTTGCTATGAAAAATACGATCGGGAACCCTAAAAAATATTGCACAGATCCACATTGCATATTGGCATTGCGGCAGAGTCTGCCAACATGCTATGTTATGGGATAGTTGACCCTACACCCTGAACTGCTCCGTATTAGGTCAAGATAAGTGGAAAAGAAAATAAATTGTTGGCGTTTTCTCCATGTAAGTAAGCAGCATCTATACCTACTTTAGCCAAATTCGAAAAAGAATCTTTAACAACAAACAATTCAAAAAATGTGGATACTCACTTGCTACATGTTATAAAAGTAATATATTTAGAGTTACAATTTACTTTTGTATTATTTAATAAGTATTAGCATTATTACACGTATTTCCTTAACAGTCTGTCTTATAAAATACAATGAAATATTTAAAAGGTTGTGAAAAATTCATTTTTGTACCCGCACTGTTCCCTAATTTGACAGTTGTTTCTTATTGAATATTCTGCATTGAATGTGGCACAAGTATAAGTACATACTGAAAAGCCTGCGTTGCATTCAGCTTTAATGTTGAATGACGTCAGTTTTATGGAGTTCTCTGTACTTTATAGTGGATAAAAGAATAAAGACGATCGAGTAGGTACCTGTCTTAGACACGCTACTCCCACATTTAATTTTCTAAGAAACCAAATCCAATTACTTTCTTCGTAACATTAGATAATTAAATCTGACTCCCTCTTTATCTAAAGTATAAAATAGGTTTCTTGGAGTTGTGATAGTTTCAATATCGAACTAGTTTTATTATTACGATGAAACTTCGATTCTCTCCAGTAGCTGCTTTTAAAGCTTAAACGGTTTACCGCTATAAAATAAAAAGATCAAAAAGTTACACACAGAACAGAAAGAAAATTGATACTTTTGCCATCAACTTGGGAAGGATCGCTTATAAAATGTAACAAGCGTAAGGGTAAGTACAATATAAGTATTTGCTTTCGGGTCCAGTTTTTAGTGAAGCTCATTTCATTTGTTTTACATTTTGTATATATAGGAGGGTACTCTGGTGGCCAGTTAGGCGTGCGGGGCGCTTTACACGCGTACTTTGTGAATAATTTGCATGAGCGTGGAGGACGCGGGCGCGCCCGAGCCGCCACTACGGGGGATTTAGGCGGAGGGGGGCGCCGGGGCGCGGGGCGGCGGGGGCCAGTCAGGATTTAATGGTGAGCGCGTTGCCTGCCCACTGGAGATATTCTCATCTCGCCGAGGATAACCACCGTTACGATTTAGCGGCTTTGCAAATTGCAACCGTGTCATGAAAACGTCTGATGTCGGATTTACTATAGGTACTTAGCTATACGCGTTTGTCTGCAATACTTGTACATATTCTCACCAAAGCGTAGCCCTTTGTATAGACAGTGTAAATTTCCATTATTCCTACCTTAACGTCAGCTACAAAAGCGTTTTGAATTCATTTCGCGTTAATTAAGTTTTAAATACGCTTCAACCTTTTGATATCAGTCCTTTAACCACCTTATTTTCATAAATTTCAGCATATTTTAGTGCATAAATTATGCAAAATCGTTGTGACGCCAGTGTCTGGCGCGTTTAGTAGGTACATTGAGAGTGCCTTCCCATAAATATTCAGTTTACGGACACTCGACCACCTTATAGATGCGCTGATTTACACTAGACTTGCCGAGAGTGTAGCTTAATGAACACTGGGTTTTATAGCTTAATCTTCACGATAAAGTTAACAGGTTCGATATTTCATGTCCGCCCAAATGGCTGAACATCTGCTCTTGTATAGCGCTCTTGACTACGAATAATTACATAAACGACTGTTTACATGAGTCTAGAACTGCTATTTATCTAAAAGCTGTTGGGTAATGTCACTGGGTGGCTTTAATCGTAGGAAATAACTGTGATTAACTAGTTTCCCTTTGACCGAGGACGATCAACAGTGACCAAATAAACAACGTCCGTGTGCCAATAACCAGGATATGATTTCCGTATTTACGAAATAGCCAATCAATGTGGAATTCGGTTTTTTCTGAAAGCAACTGTAGTTAATCGGGTTTTGAGTTTGTCGTCACAGTTGCATTAAGAGCACCAAAGAGCATTTGTGAAACATTTACTAAGATTGTGGAGCAGTCTCGTCTGAGGGGTATTTAAATACAAGAGTAGCTCAGGGCTCACTGATAGGACTACTTTGAACGAAGTCTGAGTGAGCGCCTCGAAGAGCATTCGCAGAGATTGTATTTTCCAGCGCAATTAAGAGCGCAGTTGAGGACATATTGTGTCTCTGATGCTTTGCTTTTATAAGTTTAGAAATCCGCGAGGTAGCTCGCTTATTGTGCGAGATACGACTATTTACCGTATCTGATGTAAGTCTACCACTTTACTTAGAGCCGTTCGGCTCCCTTCCTAAGGTGAGACGAGTGAATTTGACCAATATATGTAGGTACATGTACGAGTATATTCGTCATCCAATTCAGCACATCCGTAGAAAAGAGATAACCATTGAGTCTTAAATTAAGTACCAAACTGTTTTGGCGCTTATGGCTTTTGAATACCATGATTCTAAATTTGCCACTTCAGCCCAATTTGTTTTTTCTTCAAGAGTATTTCAACATCAAAAATAAAGCTTGAGAAAGAGACGCTCCTATAAAGCTACGTAGGAAAATTTTCGGTTCTCGCTACTTAAGGATTTGATACAGGTACCCTACGTTTTACGAGTTGGTCGCCGACTTTACTTCACACGCCTTTCATATCGGCCCAAAAATATGTAAATGACAAAGTCACCGACATAAATATTTATATGAAAACTCTGCAGTATTCGGAAATTTCGGCCCAATACTAGTAAATTCTGTACTGACTAGGGTCACTGAAAATGTCAATGTGCCTATATTTGTTACTTTGATACAACATTCATGATTCGTGAACGAAATTGTGGATGTAGTACCAAATTGGTTCTCGTCGTTTGCGATCTTAAGGGTAATTACCGACATGTTTTAGAGAATAATTAATGATGTGTGAGAAACGTCTGGATATCGAAACCTTGTAATGTTTTTCCATCTTTTTTTTCCAGGTTTGTCACGGCTAAATAGACCTAGGGCCCTACTAACCAAGTGTAGTTTATCTGTACTAATTTTTAAAAGAGAATTGCTTCTTTCTTACTACAATTTCGTAACAAAATTAAAAAACTTTAATTAATAAAAACTTCTTACGTCTTATAATATCGTTCCTTTATCAACCCACTGCAGCCACAAACTTCTCTTTAATTTCCCAAAAAGCGTTCTCTACGAAGCAGATTTGTATCGTAATTTGCATAGTTAAGTCTGAAACTTACATAGAGGTACACATAAGCAAACTTCCGTCATAACTCCGCAGCCGATGTCGGCGAGCAAATAAGTAACTAGTAAGTTTAAGCAAACACTATTAACTGTACAGTAGTTTAAGAAACGGTCTCAATTTACCCTTAACATAATCTAGTTTGTGCTTAATCAAAATTCCGGGCCGCACTCAATATGGATACGGGTTAGCTCTGTATAATGGCTTGTACCTTCGCATATATTATTAGGTACTTATGTGATATACATGCTGTTACGTTAATTAGCTTAATCTGAAGTACAAACTGACAATTAACTAGGCGCTAACGATTTGTTGTTGTGGTCGGAGAGGGGAGTGACAGATTGGGTTGGGTAAGTAGGAGTTAGTTCGCTGTCAAAGTTCGCCATGTGTGGCCACTTCTTGTTAATGGTTCGGCTAAATCTTTTTCATTGCTTTATAAAGTTAATTCTACTTGTTAAAACACTAGGGGATAAAATGTCGATGTCACAATTGTTAACCGTCGAATTGATATTTCCAGATGAACACCCACTATTACATTACCCACATTTGTGGTCCACAATGATGTTGCACAACAACAGGGCCGGTTGATGTGGCGTATTCATCAATGCAATGCAATAACAAGTTATTTATGATCTGGTTTTATCTAACGCTCTGTCCATTTAAATGTTAATTAACGAGCTGAAGCTACCTATTACAGTTCGATTATTAGGGATTCATTAAGTAGAAGCCAGTCAGTGGATTAACCATTGTTCAGTACAATATTAGATTTATTTCTGCTTGATTATTTAATACCGACTAATACTGCTCTCGTAAAAGTTAATCATCCCTGTTTATGAACCGAACCTTATTAATGCTTTTACTACCTTATGAAATTGTGTCGGATATCTGGCACAAAAGCAAACGAGTAACCACATTCCAATAAAAGTAAAGAGCCAGTAAAAAAATACATGTAGGTATGATAGCCACATATGTGAAAGCATTGATTCTGTGAAAAGTCAAGATGTGTAACGTTGCGTCAAAAATTCAGCAGTTGCACAGCGGCGGTGGTGTTTAAAATTTCAAGAGCGGAGCGCGGGCGGCCCCGCTGAAGTATCACGAGTTCATAAATTAGTTACTTTACGAGGGAAAGGTCGCGCCCCCATAGCGCCGAGCCCGTGTATAATTTTCATTTAAACACGAGCAGCCACAGGTCCTCGCCGTAAATCAGCTCCGACGGTCGCCCTTTGAGTCCGTGAAACGCGCGGCTCGACCGCGTCGCGCGCCGGCCGACCGCCGAACCGCCGCAACAATGTAAAGACATTTCCATTGTACCGTAATAGGGCATTGTTTGTGACGTAAATTTTACTGCTGAATATGCAAATTTCGTTTTGCCGCGACCTCCAGAGAGAAATATTGCGAAAGTTTTGTCGAAAAATTAAAATCACGAATCGCGAACAAGTTTTTAATAACGATCGTTACAGCTTCGGAAAAAATATCGCTATTTGTACTGCAGAGGTATAACATATTTTTATCCGTGAGATTAAAAATACTCGACCCCCTTTTTTAATATATCACTGTTCACATACCTACAATATAAAACCAGAGGAAAATGACAATTCGGGTTTCAAAAATACATAAAATTAAACGTTTTATTGAGTGGCGTTTACATATCGAATCATAAATATTCATGGCAAAGGTTGCGCACATCTGCTCGAGAGAGAAACAGACGACATTCGCTCATCATTCCATAACATGGACACGTAGGAGGTACATCAAATAAATCTCCTCTTTCAAAGTTGTTTAAAGATGGTATAATCTTAATGAAATGGGTGCAATACACAAGCTGTATTCCGAGATAACGGCGCCATAACCATAAATCCATATAAAAATCTCACGCTACAACATCGTTGACCACCTTTATCACCACTTAACAGCGCGATAAATAACTATATGAAACTCATTACCAGGAAATAAGAAACTTCATTATACAGTAGAAGCAGTGCGCGATCTCGTTATCCACAAATAAAAAGGCTTTTTAACCGACTGCGCCAGAAGGAGGGTTATGTTTTTCGAGAGTATGTATGTATGTATGTATGTATGTATGTATAATTGTTTGGCACGCCCTGCAGCCTGAACGGCTTGATGGATTTAAGCTTGAGAGGTTTCGTTAGATTCGTATTTACTGTGAGAGTGACACTGGGTATATCAAAATAAAAAAAACCAAAATGGCGGATTTTTGGCGCCAAATTCAAATGTTTGGATGGCTCTGGAGCCCGAACGGCTTGATGGATTTTAGCTTGAGAGGTGTCGTTAGATTCGTATTTACTGTGAGAGTGACACTGGGTGTATCAAAATAAAAAACAAAAAAAAAAAAAAAAAAAAAACGGTAATTTAAAAAACTAAAAAACCCGACTGCTTTTCTGAGTATTTATGAAAAATCCCTAAAACAAGAAAGTCGTTGTACCCGATTGCACTTAAAATTGTAGCAGTCGGGACCCATTCTAGAAATTGAGGCTTAGTGAATTTAGAGCACATACCTATAATACACTGCAGATGGTCCCGAATGGGTCCCGACTGCTACAATTTTAAGTGCAATCGGGTACAACGACTTTCTTGTTTTAGGGATTTTTCATAAATACTCAGAAAAGCAGTCGGGTTTTTTAGTTTTTTAAATTACCGTTTTTAGTGGGAGGGCTTGCTGGCGGCCCGAGGCGTTAATATTTAAAGCTTCGCCGTCGAGATGGCTGCTCTAATGTGCTATTAGCTCCACAACCGCGTGTTTGACTCGGCGGAAGCCACGCCGCAGCCGAACCGCGCCGCGCCGATGTGTGGCGCGTCTTGAACGCACCCGCCTTCTTGTAATAATATCGTGTAATACATTTTAAATGTATTTTAATCAACAGACTCGTCTTATTAATGTTCTGTTAACAGCAGTACAGGTTCATCAATGATCTTGTGCGATTTTTAACGCCTTTGGTAAGGGTTGTTTCTGATGTTTCATCATCATCATATCAGCCGCAGGACGTCCACTGCGAGACATAGGCATAACATACTTTCTGATGTTTAAATTGTTGTAATCTTTGTCGTCCTGATAGACAGCAACATACCTCACGGTCAGTATACTAAGATTTTAATACTTACCTGCTGGCTGCTACTGGTTTTATAGCTGATAACAGATTGTATTCACGTCGCCCCACAACATAATTCAAGAATGCAACCTAGGCTATCTCGCCCAACATGAAATTGTGGACACAAGGTGACTCACAAAGAGGTATTGGCCTCACCAAACATACATTAACCGGCACTGCCCTATAAAAAACGTACCTTAATGTTAGGTTAAAAAAGCCCAGGCCAAGGCACGCGGACGCAACGACGACGGACATGCATCTGACATTTATTACCTCCGACAAAACTCGCGTTCACATTAACTTCCATTTGCAATGGTAAAGGTGAACGCGTATCAGGTGATACAGCTGCTTTGCAGAGCAAACTGCATCCAACTCTTCTCTACACGTTTCTGTTCATTTTTACTATTGAGACTCGAAGTGGTTTGAACCTCAAAGACATACGAATGAAGAGGAACGCAGCGTTTCGTAGTTTTCCGAAAGTAGCGGAGTTACTTATGTTGTAAAAAAAATTTAATTTACTCATAGTTTATTAAATCCGCTACCATCATATACCATCACGCCTATATTCCCCGAAGGGTTAGGCAGAGGTGTACCAATGTACACCCATAGGTCGCCAGTATATTTAAACCTATTGCCATTAACCGGGCACAAACCGAAACTCTGAGCTAATACTAATAATTTCATAGAAAAACCCAATAACACTATTTGCTCGACCTGGGAATTGAACCCAGGACCTCTAGCGTAGCAGTCGTGCTTAGGACCACTAGATTAACGAGGCAGTTAAAATCGGCTAAAAATACAAAATTAAAATTTTTAGTACAAGCAGAAGCCAAATAGATATTATCTTTGTCACTCTTGTATTCTGGTACGTATCGCTAATAGCGCCTTAGAAATCAGACCAAGAAGACAATGAAAGCCTAATGACACCGCACTGAGATCATCAATACGTGGGCGATGCGTTTTGTTTACGACTGTACGTCGTGGTATCCCTCATGGCCTTTGATTGTAACGGTGGAAGGTTCATGTTTGTGGCGTTTACAGGCTTAAAGTGTATTTTAGTTTACATTTGGAATTGGTAAGCAATAACATCAACAAGGTACTAATACAGGAAAAAAATTTAACCAGTGCGTAAATTTTGCCATAATAAACTTTAACACGTTTTATTAAACACGTATATTTTATTTTGATATGTCTTAGTACAAAAAAAAAAAGTTATCGCTTACGAAACATGTTTACTTAAAAACCATATTTTATTGTCACTCGGCGCTAGCGCATTCCCCACCCCTTCACCCCAGGCGGCGGCCGCGAGTTTTCATTGATAGTATGGCGAATACATTATGTCCATGTTTTGCTTATTTCAAACTCGGATAAGGATGAATTTTTTTTTTCATTTTTTTTTAGCTAGACACGGAAATGTGTTCTGTTACTGACACTGAACTAACAAAAAAAATTTACGCACTGGTTAAAAACTTTTCCTGTATAATGTGACGAAAAAAAAGTCTGTAAATACTTATTCGAAGCAAATTTTGTAGAAAATCTTAGGCTAGCCGCACACACGCAATAATATTGACAATAAAGTACGTATTGTCAATAATATTGTGTATGTGCGGCCTGTATTGCGGTATTTGTCTATAGATCTTGAAATTCTGACAATATTGGATTGTCAATATTATTGTGTGTGTGCGGCTAGCCATAGAGCATGCATGTCTTCAAAGATTGTCCAAGATTAATGCGAAAACTTATGAATTTCACATTGTTGTTCTTTATTTAATAAGACAGGTACAGCCGCGTCCCCGACAGAATGTGCGCTAACCCTTACTTCCATTTGCACTGCACTTTTAAATTTTCGCTTCATATTCCATATAAAATGGGACAACGTGAAAGATGCACAGAAAGTTTCCGAAACACGACGCGTTTAGGAGGCAAATAGTATACTGTACGAGGAAATGTATCCGAATGTTCAGCTTTTGCTATCTAAACTGAAATGGACAAAATAATTCTCTGAAATCGAATACTTTTAGTAGTAGTCATTTGTGTTTAAGAAGTTTCTCCAGAGATAGGCCGAGCAGCGTTGCTGAGACCCGGTTTATAGAGTATGGGTGCTAGTGTAATGGTGGGTCCACACGATACAGACTTAACACAGACTTCTATTGAATTTTGTCTGTACAACAAATCAGTACAGACAAATGTCGGTGTATCAGAAAAGTCGGAAGTCTGCGTACATGTCTGTACGATTGTCGGAGCAAAACTCATGATTATTAAATTACTTAATTTATTCATTAAAATGGAAGTCTGAACTGATGAAAAGTCTGCACAGACATTTGGTAAAGACCTCTGAGTAAAAACTTTTACTCAGACTTTATAGTCTGTGCAGATATCTGTACAGACAAAAGTCTGTATCGTGTGGACCCACCATAATACAGGCACTTCTGCCTGTGATGGAGATATTTCAGCTATGTCCCAGGGATGATAACTCATCTGAGACGAGTCTTCTATTGAAGATGATCGCAGTGATGATCGCACTCTGTATCAGAGGACCGGCCTGCTACACTGTCCCTACCAAATAACACTTTGAAAAATATAAATTGGCTTATTAGTACCCTGTTAACAGGGCATATCAACTTTAGGTATAGCAAGCTATCCTGCAATTATCTACTTGTGTTTCGAACGAGGCTATTATTTAGAATCAATTAATTATATCATGAGTTTATTAAGCGTTCATTGTATAGATATATGTATATATGAAGCTATATTAAGCTGCATCTATGAATAACCACGCTATTCATAGATGTAAATAAAACGTCAATTTTTTTGTTAAAAACATTTTAAAGTCCCACTCGAAAATAACGACATAAAAAGTCTAAGTGCCTACTTACTTTTTTTGAGTGGGACTTAATACTCCATTAAAAAAGCTATGGGGACACTTTGGAAGAAGTATTTGAAAAAGTGCTCGTGCTCGCCCACCCAAGATTATTGAACAAATCCCGACTGACGATGGCTTGGTAACAGGTTTGTATCTCCAAAACCTTGATCATGGAACATACTGATTCCATTTGGAAGTTAGTTATAATATCTTGCGTAATATTAGATATAGCTACATTTTCCTTATCCATGGGTTAACATACAATAGTTCAACCAAAAATATCTGAGACAAAGTTTACCAAAAGGTTTATATTTCTCGTGCGTTCTGTCGCCGACCCTGAAACGGATTACGTCTTTTCCAATTTTTTGTTTGATTCCTCAATCTCTTACTTAAATAAAAAAAACATACGGACGGACAAGGAGAAATCTTATTCTTTCTGTTTTTATCTTATGATAAGTGGCAGCGTATTTTTTAATGTAAAATGCCGTGTCAAAGAGGCTCTGATGGCCAATTCTGCTAATTAAAAACGTACAAAATGTAGTCGCACTTTCCTCTTCAACGATATTCAATGTTAATTGATTTACATATTTCGAGTGAGATTCAATTGCGATCGTCACTAAGTTAAAAAAATTGTTCCCTGATTGTTAATGCAATATAGCTATGCGTTGAGAACAAGAAAAACATTGATGTAAAATATACATTAGTTCGTACTTGAGTGTCATACAAAAGAGAAGGGTTCATAAATAAGAAAAAATAAACAATTACATCTAACTCAACCAACTTTTACGACCTTTGCGGGTGAAGCAACTGGTGAAACAACATCAATTAAAAAGAAAGAAGAAAAAGCGACAATTCACAAAATTCTGCCAAAGTTTTTAAAATATATATATATATACCATCACGCCTGTACTCCCCAAAGGGTTAGGCAGAGGTGTACCAATGTACACCCACAGTTCGCCGGTATATTTAGGTCCCATGTAATAGGGGGCGAGCCTATTGCTATTAACCGGGCACAAATCCAAACTCCGAGCTGCTACTGAGAATTTCATAGAAAAACCCAATAACACTTTTTGCTCGACCTGGGAATCGAACCCGGGACCCCTTGCAACAACCACACCCACAACCACACCTTAAAACAGTCACAAATTATACAATTAACCTATAATTATCATCCGATTCTATTGAAAGCATTATATTGAAAATCTTCTGTTAACCATTGCTTTTATCTTGTGAAACCTTTTTCAAGGCGGCTGGGCTTCAGAGTACCTACGTGTCTTCCCCTTTTAAAAATGTATTGCTACAGCTTTCTATATAATGTTTATCCAAATAGAACACATTGCGAGTATATATCGATTAGGTACCTGGTGATAAGGTGTTTTGTATTTTTTACTAGCTGTTGCCCGCGACTTCGTTCGCGTGGCTTATTTCACCCTCTAGGATACGTCTCGGGTTACCGCTCCCGTGTGTCATAGCGAGATGTAAAATACCCTATAACACTTACATATAACGTATTTTCTATGGGTAAAATATTTTTTAAAATCAATTCAGTAGATTTAGAGATTACCCCCTTGTGCCCCGCGGTATCACCCGCGTTACGTTAGGATTTTGGTTACTTTTCCGTTCCCGTGGCTCAAAGCGCGATGTTATGTAGCCTATAATCTGTTATTCTGAGGCAACTGAGGTAAAGGCTACGGAATGTCATGCAGCTAGAGTCATTATTTTGCTGCGAAGTTATTTTAAAACTGTGATATCTCCTAAGATATTTATTGAAATTAAATGATGTAAAGGGCAATTTTGTTCAAAATTAAACACTTGTGATGAATAACGTATTTATGTTGATAAGGATTAATACTATGTTTATAAAAACACCTTCGCAAATAATGCATTATTTTAAAACAAATTGTCTGCCCATAAAAATGGCTATACTGAGTCAACCTTTAAAGTTAGGCATGTACTACCGCGGACTTTTTTTTAGAATATTTTAAGAGGAACAATTCTCTGATACATTATTTTTGCGTAACTTTAACCGTTTACGCAGCGCACGCAACAGAAGCCCTAAAAAAGAATATTTTTTCCCCGTTTTTGCCACATTTTTCATTGATGCTCCGCTCCAATTGGTCGTAGCGTGATGTTATATAGCCTATAGCACTCACGAATAATGTAGCTTTCTAACAGTGAAACAATTTTTAAAATTGGTTCATTACTTCCAGAGATTACCCCCTACATACAAACTTACAAACATACAAACTTACAAACAAATGTTACCTCTTTATAATATTAGTATAGAAGTATAGATTAAAATCAAGTTTAAATATAACTAAATCAGTCAGAAATTCTACAGAACACACTACCTGCTCGGCAGTCTAAATACTAGCCAAATATTTACTAGTAAATCACAAAACCCCTGTTAAGCTTTATTTTATTAACAGTGATAAGCATCCCAGAAAAAAAATTGAAATAAAACAAGGAATATAAAAAAACTATATTATTAAAATTTACCAAACGCATTTAAAAAACCGCCACTGTTTAATTAAAACGGGAAGTTATTTAAAGTTTCAGTGACCTGACCTCAAATACACAGCTTGTTTTAGAGTTTGCGCTTACCTTCCCAAAGCAATATGAGTCTACGTGAACAGTTGGACACTGCTTACAACCATATAAAGTCAGAAATTAATTTGCGTTTATACTGGTTGTTTAGGAAAATTTAAATAGATAGTCTGGCTAACTATTTCATTCATACTAAAAGCAAGCTTAAAATTGGTTCTATTATAAGTACGAGTAAGACAGACTCCGGATCTTGGCGTCGATCCCAAGAACCAGAGGGAAACACTAGTTCTTTTGAAGATTTTGTTACTAGCACAAAACTTTACGTTTTGAAGTAGTACCTACCAGACTTTTTATTTCCCTATTTCAATGAAATTTTAACACTAGTTTAATTGAATAGTTTACATTTTTAGAGTTTTGTTACCAGTTTCTGCCAAGCTGTTTTGTTTTGAACAAAATTGAAAATACCAACATTAAAAGTCTCTTCCCCATAGTTCTAATTAGAGTGATACTGAGAATAGGTACGTACTTTAACCAACTAGCAAATTAAAGGCAGTGTTGTCAAGAGTATTTGTCTCTCAAACATCATGTTGCTAACTACACAGACTAACTATGAGAGTACAATCCTCTGAGAAAACAACTCGTCACGACAAGCGTTTGACAAATTGACCCAAAATCTTTGGGAAACCAGGTCATAGTACAATGTTACGTTCAGGTGACTGCTGCCATCTACTTGATATGATCCTTTAGTACCCTACAACCCCGTGGGGAGAGAGGTTATCTATTCTTAGCCCGAACCTGGCGTAAGCCCACTATTTATAAACGAACATTTTGAATTCATGTTGGTTTCTTAGTTCTGTGGTTGCGTTTGAATATATTGGGGTAATACTAGGTATTAGCTTAGGAATACCTGTATTCCTAAATATTTAAATACTTAAGCTTCTCATGTCTAGATACTGAGTGTGAGATAATACCTACTATTTGCATATGGTTTGTTCCATGATTCCACAACCCCACACAAAACACGTTGTGAATTCCATTTATAAGAAATAGCTAATAAAAACTTTCGTCGCGAGCAGAACCGCTTGCAAAGCTAGTAAAACATAACTGACTGAACTATCCCAAAATATACGGGGCAACAAAAATGGTCGATAAATCCGCGCAATTTCATCGATGTCGGTATAATAAAACACGGACGATAGAGAACGCGATGCTATTCCAATGGACGATTTCAATATTATTACGATCACGTTCCACTAATATTTGACTGTCCAATTGCATAATACGAGGACGACGTCTATAATCGTATTTGTAGTGGACGTTTGGTAATTTTTAACGTTTAAAGGTGGATTTGGGGAGAATATTATTTTTTATTTGAAAGGTTGGTAAACAAGGCGATGCACTGTGGTTCCGCCTTAGGTCATAAATGCAAAAAATTCATCATCAATTACCCCCAATTTAATTATCTATAATGATTTACCGATAAACAAGCTACCCTAAAGAATAAATATGTCACCCATTTTACCTAATTATCACTTATTTTTCTACCTCCGAAGTGAACACATCATTACGTTGCGCTCGCCCTATCAGTAACTCATTAGCATTACTGTTTTTGTAACTGTGAATTTTTTAGAATTGCATTGTTTTTGAGTGGTGTTTGTGACATGGATTTTCAAGATCAAGGTATGTTATTACTAATTAGTTATATTTTTAAGTTTTATTTTACTTATTATGACGTATTTTTACGTGCTACGCCACACAGTATTTCCACCAAATATGTATCTTATAGTTAACTTCACATAGACCTACAAAAAATTTCAACCATAATCGAATATTCTCACAAATCTCATATTAAAGATTGAATTGTCTATTTTGATAATATTAAAGGATTTTCTGCGTGCTTTTGCGTATTTAGTTGCTATATAGCCTCTACGAGTGCGTAGGCTCTGGCGTAGCACGGTCTACGAAATATCCGTAATATTTTTATTTTTTATTTTTCAGGTACTTTGATTAAATGTTCTTTCTCACGAATGCATTTCTTTGAGATTTGGTGTGCCATAACTGGAACTGTTCCTCAAAAACATCAACACGTGTTGGAAATTATTCTATCTTCACTGGATGAGGTGGAAAATGTAGACATTAGGAACTTAGATAGTAAGATACTCAATTTATGTAAAAGTCTTGATAAATTTCGGAAAATTGACACTAGAAATAAATCAAATGAAATTGAATGTGTCGAATTAGTAAGGGGTAATGAGAAGCGCATTCAAGGAAACGCGAACCAGCCCGGGCCATCTTGCAAACGCGGACGTCCCAAGAAAGACTTTTCAGATTTGTCTAAGCGCTCGAAACGTAGAAGATTGGCCGAATTATCTTAAGTAGATGACTCTGCTGTGAATGCGCTACTCGATACTTCTGATACGTCTAATGCTAGCTTAAGTCTGAATATAAATGTGGACGAGGTCTTATCCCTTTTTGTTAAGTCTAAGCGCGACTTTTAATTCAAGGATATCCGTGGTATAATCTCCCAGCTTCCGTTCACAAAGTCCTCATCCATGGTGCTGAAGTAGCACAGTATGCTTTATTATCTATCGGGGAATTATCCGAAGAGGCAGCAGAATCTAACAACAAAAATTATAAGGCCTTCAGACGGGATCACACGAATACGGACTTACTTAACAGACTTTTACTCAGCTCAGACCCATTCATTACTGGTCTTCGGAAACTTCCCCGTAACAGAAAGAGCGTTATGTCGAGGCAGGTTTTAGATTTAGTAAGATTTTAGTTTTAATTGAAATTAGGTTGGTTGTTGTAGTTATTTAAGTTAGCTGTGGTTATAATGACGTTTGTAAATAAATTGTGGTTTTCGTTTTCTTGCCTTTTGTTGTACATAATATATATAATATACAAAAGAATACATATATATTTAATGATAACCCATTCATGAACAGCGTTAATGTATTTCCGAACGAGGGAGAATAAATCTCAAATATTGACTATTTAAATTTATATTAAACAGTACATATTGTATAGTTTATTGTATATAATGTATTAAATTATGTAAATAAAGCATTAATGTACATTAGTGAAGTATTTTTTTATTATTTACCCTTCAGAAAACATCCCATTTAACAAATTTAAAAAGTAAGGTATTTATGACCGCGCTTGTAGGGCGCGTGAACCACCGTGCGATGTGGTGACAACGACGATCGACGGCACAACTGATGGGAAGTTCCGGAGCCTGTAAACACCTGTAAACAAAATCTATGTCCATGTATTTGCCGATGCGCTTTACCACCCTTAGTGACAAAGTTGGAATATCCTCCTTTTTTATTTTGATCCGTTGTCATGGTTTTCCTCGGCCGTGGGGGTGACGGAGAGACATGCTGGACTCTTGCCGGCTAAAATCACCGCAGTATTCTACCCCTGCCCATGGCCGGGGGTGTGGGATTCATATAAACATTCACCGCCCCAAGTTGAAATATCTTTTATGTTTGTAATTCCTCTTTTACTCCTACTTAATTCAATAGAAAACGATTAAAAGAATTAGTATTTGGAGCTCTATTTCTAAATCTTTGCAAAGCTTTGCTCAGTTTCAGAGAGGTCAGGCAAGATGATTTTTATTTATTTAAATGATTGACGGAGATTCTTTATTTCCATGAAATATTATCATAAAACAACACGTGGGAGTAATTTTGTTCCTATGAATATTTAACAACGTAAAATTGTATTAAATCACCTCTGAATGTTTTATATAACAGATTATTATATGGCGTTTATACCACGTTTATGTCCGATATTTTGTTTTTATATTACTTCAGTAGGACGAAATCAAAATAACAGAAACTACTCATAAACTAACTTTTTAGAATCTTGTTCTTCTAAAACCTTTTCAAAACAAAAATAGTGTTTATTCAGCGCAATTTCGTCCAAATCTCTGGTTAGTAGTCTCTGAAGAGTTGGACCTAAGCCTTTATCTAATTGTGTGATTATTAGGCTAACTTTGTTTACTTATCGTATCTACAGCGGCCGAACTGGTCCAACGACGATGTTGCCAGTTCGTGTAACTAAATAAACGAGTTTGAACTAAATCCCTAGACGCTTGCTCGGAGCCCTAATTTTCGTGTAGCAATAGGTGTAATATCTAGAGTATTGCTATTGACAGTCACTTTTTTAAGAAACTTCCCTCCCAAACGTGTAAATAGGTATTCATTTACAGTTTTATTTTCAACTGACGGGCCTGTTGGTCTAGTGGTTAGTGGCCCTGACTGCTAAGCCGGAGGTCGTGGGTTCGATTCCCACCCAGGACAAACTTTGTGTGATAAGCATGATTGTTTGTTCTGTGTCTGGGTGTGATTTATCTATAATATGTATGTATTTATAAATTATATAAGTATGTATATCAGTTGTCTGGTTACCATAACACAAGCTCTGCTTAGCCGGGGATCTGATAGCCGAGTGAAAAAAAAAAAAAAAAACTACCTTACTATCCGCGACTTCGCCCGCGTGGCTTATTGCATCCGAGTTAAGTTACGTCTTTGGTTACTGCTCCGCTCCCGTGAATAGCAACGTGATGTAATATAGCCTATGTTACTCAGTGATAATGTAGCTTTCTAACGGCAAAAGAATTGTTGAAATCGGTCTAGTCGTTTTTAAGTTTATGCGTTACATACAAAATTACAAATCTTTCCTCTTTATCATATTAGTGTAGATTAGTGTAGATGTAGATTTGCGATGAATAGTCAGTTTAGCTAACGTTAACCATAAATAGGAAATGAGCAACTTAAAGCTCTTAAAATTATCTTTGAAAGTAAGTAAATATGTACATAAATTTCAATTGTAATAAATAAATTTCGTATTCAAGTTAGTATTTTTCTGACTTACAACGCTCTGTATAAAGAAATAGGGTCTCTTTCCAGTCAAAAGTAGACCGAATCGTCTCATCCCATGGGAGGCGTTAAAGCCAACTAAGAGATTGTTTCGGTGGATGCAGAGCTTGGCCACTTAGTACAATCGTTCGGTGCAGTAATAATACGAGTATGTGTGTAGGTACTGCCACCACACACCATTTGGAAAACTAGGGATTTTGCCCGCTAATTTCAGCTACCTATGACTACTGATAAGCGCATATTCAGTATCTATATAAGCTAAGCACCGTCGTAAAATGTCATAAATTACTTCAATTTACTTTAGTACTCCCAGAAGACAAGTACCATTTGAAAATAAAAATGATAAACACGAATAATGAGCAATAAAACTGACGATTTCAACTCTCGACACGCTAATGGCTTCCTTCTTGTTCATAATAATAAGAAAAAATAAAAATAAAACGCTCCGCTGAATTGAAATTCTAATGTCTCTTGAATAATTGAAAACGTTTGGGTACCCACTGAAGTTTTTCCTTAAATATCTGAAAAAACAAAAACACATCTAATCTGTCGCTTGTTTCGTACGCAGAAACTCATTTCGCCATTTTTCAATTTATTTTGTTTGAGTTTTGCCCACGAGCAGGAATTAGTTTCCTAGTAAGGTCGGTCGCGTGTACCTACTCTCGAAGTGTAACGTTCAAGCAATTTCCCTAATTTTCACTTTACTTGTAATTTAAACCTGGCCATTGGCTAAATTACTGAAACTAGTAGTACCTTAGAATTTGTATTGCTCATCAGCCGATGTAGAAAGTTACCATAAAATTTTACAACATTAATAAATTATGAAGGTGAGTTGAATACATTATTTGGGATATTATTTTATCGTTGGCTATGAATAGAGCGGGAGGCAGCACTAATTCGAGCTCCGTCAGTGCGCTTGGAGACTAATTAGTGAATATCGTAAAGAGCAGAGCAATAACGTGTCGGGTTTAAAGATGGGAGTGGTGTGACATAAAGTTTGAGCACCGGTTGATGGAGCTTTTTGTGCCAGTACGCGAACGATCGCAAAGAGGGCGTGACACTAACACGGGATGCAGTCGTTTCCCCTTTTAGAAACTATTTGCATCGCAACGCCCGTGCCGAGGTGAATGCAACAGAGATTCATAGGTTTGTCTATATTTACTTTTAGAGTACCTATGTGGTGATCCAGCCGCGTTTTAACGGTTGATGAATCGATCAAGAAATAGGATGGTATGGTTTTTATAACTTGAAGTACACGACATGCGTCCGAGATGAATGGTAAGGAATACTAATATTTTATAGTTCCTTATTTATTTATTTATTTATATGTATGTATTTACATACATTTACCATTACAGGCTAACCCACTTGACTTTTGACTTGTTAGTGTGTGGTACATCCAGGCAGAAGTAGTGGTGCAAAATCGTTGTTGTTTTCCAAATATGTTACCTCTTATTCTTAGCGTATCGATGGCAAATAAAGAACAGTAATAAAATAAATAAAATACTTTTTAAATTTTTTGTTTGGCCCAAAATTTTAGCTACGGCATCGGCATCCCAATCCGCTGACGCAGTCATTAGGTCCTCACGTGTGCAGGTGACAGGATATGCGGTGCAAGATATGAGGAGACCAATGTTCTGTGGAAAGATGCCGCATATGCACTGAAGATCGGTGCTATCATAATATTTTTACTGACATACGAGGATCGCTCACTTGCTTCAAAGTCAAAGAAAAACCAAAACAATCCACATAATGTATTATTTTAACAATGCACTTTAGGTACTCGCTTATCCGTTACGAACCTCGCAGTAACAATCCCCTCAGTTTACTTTTACTACTTGCGCTGAGATAAGCTACCGACATATTTCATGTTGAATTTTGTATACCAACCCACATATGCTAACTAAAATAACAACGGCATCATTGTAATAATTGTTAGCTTAGTTTCAATAATAACACCTCTTATTTGCTGACTACCTACAATTAAACATATCAAACTTCTAAATGAAGTGGTATTAAAGTCTAAAATTCATTAATTATAGTAAATAACCTAAACATTTTCAAAACGGTACTTAAATAAATAAGTACAGACTTCTAAACAGTTAATACGCATCTATCGAGCAAGTTTAATAAACTTCCAAACTGTTGGACACATAAGGTGTAACCAAGGTTAACTGTACGACGTACCTACTTGGGCCATTGTGTTTTAATCTAATTTATAAGGAGAGGATTTATGAGGCCGTGGAGAAGGGAAAATAGCCTCACGCAACGTGTCTGTGCCGGTTCTATTGGATACGTGAGCGTGATACATCGAACAGCTCTCCGCAACACGTACGCCGGCGATTTATCTCGGCGACTCTTTGACAAAACCCGCCCGAGGCCCCCGCCCTCGCCTCACTTGTCTACACACAATAAAATAAATAAAACATATCTCCACCGCGTTCGAGTGCGACACTGTTTACTTAAACGACAAACCCTATTCACTCCGCATAATATTTGTCACATTTTCAAATTCAACTATAATTAGTCCAGCAAAGATTTCTCATTTTTATTTAGTAGCAGAAATGAATGATATTAATGTCACAAATTTTAAGCTTTAGGCCGGCTCGAGGCCGAGCTTACTCAGACCAAATGAAATGTTGATTTTATGACGCGCGTTTTACGTTCTACTGGCGACAGATGAAACAAAATACACGTTCATTAGCGCAGACCGGGAAATTATATTACAGTTGGTACTTGATTATGAAATCACCGGCCCCACACAGCCGGTTCAAGCACCTACTCCCAGGTGTACATACTTCACCCGTCTACTCTGCAATTAGTGCATTTGGTCTCGGCGCCACGGCTAAACTTTATCTTTTCATCCCTTTTACAACTCCTCAAAGGGCCTACTGTGAGTAACAAACCTCGACATTTGATTAAAGAAAAGTCTTAACAAGAGTGAGCAGTCGTATAAAAGCATTTGAAGTCGTAGATTTAATTAGAATAATGGATTCTTTCAGGCTCCGTGACTCCACAAGGTTACATGTCGTCGGTTCGTAAGAGTTCATATTTTAAAATTAGCATTTGAGCGGGGCTGTAAGTAGCGGATGACATTAGTGCCGGGGCTGGCGACATGAAACAGAATCCTCGCGATGCATGCCGACTTAATCCCAGGTAATGGGACGTAATAAAATGTAAGAGGCTAAGGGTAACGACAGACGTGCGCGCGTGACCTGTTATCTTTACCTTTTGGACTACTTAGGAGAACACAAAATCAGATTTTGTTGCTTACGAGCGGAATCTCTCATGGACGTAGTTCGAGCATTAAATTAGACATAATTTACAGGGATCCGTCTGTAAGTCGAGGTCATTTGTCGAGTATGATGAGTTTTATGAAGGTAATCGATTGAACGCTTTTCTCGAGTCATCACGTGTGAATTTTCTAACTTTTTCTTTATGACGTCGGGTTTTGACAAATTAACACGTCACCGAAGAGATACGGCGCGCGCCCCAGGCTCGCCCATCAATATCGACGCGGCCACCATTACTCAATATCACTCAAGTGGAACTGCCCAATTTACAGCTACATTTAACTGATTTGATTGAATCCACCGAAAGTTATCACCTCGGAACGCCATCAGCCTCACATTTGGTCAAGTACCCAGATGTGAATATATTATGGTAACTATCTGTATTTGTTATGTAGGGGTTATACCTATTTATGATGCAAGCAGTGTCCAAGCAATGTCAATGGTAAAGTAAGTGTTGTTATAGTGCAAACATACGTGAACTAATTGCATTGGATGATTCCCAAAGGCCGAATATCAATCAAAGCGTGCGGTATAAACGCATTAGTAGTAGCAGCAGTGTAATATAATCGCTACTCATGGAAGAAAGAGATCGTTCCTCCCTGCAAAGAAAACTCTGGGGCATACCCTGTCATCACTAAATTATTCCCAGCATTCAGTGTTTCAGTGTTCAGTATGCCCAAAGCTAACATGCGGTTATGTCTGTCACATATATTTTAGAAAGGTTTTCTTCAAAACGGAAAGGAATCGTTCCCCTTCTTTCCGTTCACGTATTCTGTTCTTGACCCTGAAAACATTGGGCTTAACCTTCCTCAACGAATATTGCTTCGTGCCGCGAAAAGTTTATTAGACACTTCAGGGATTTTATATTGACTTGCTTAAGATAAACAGAATTGTATAGTGCTCAATCTCTACAAAGAATTCACCACAGTCTTACATTTCCAATATTTTTGCATCATTAGAACCTATCTCAGTCATAAGTAGTGTAAAATATTTTCGTCAATTTGGACACATTATTTCATTATTTTGAATTATTTTGTTGCAAAAAATATACGTAAGTATGTACCCGAAATGCTCGTAAAAATCACAAGTTAAAGTTAGTTGAATAAAATATGTGTGAATCTCTGCCTCTCGTAACTAAAATCCCTGTATCCTACGTCAGAAAAATGAGTCGTATCACTTTCTTTTAAACCATCACCCACAACGGAGATCACACTCAACTAATAAATGTAGTGGAATCTCACACCATGGTCGGTTTATTCTTATTTAATTTCCGCTAGTTGTTTGTTCTACGTTTTTCATTTGTTCTGTAGTGGCGGCCGTCGCAAAGTTAAACATAGCGGTATGTTAGGTGGGTGCTGTATGAGACGACGCGACTTTGATGTATCGTGGAGCGTCGGTAGTCGGACCCTGAATATTTACGAGAAGCGAAGGCCCAGGCTCCCGTCGCCTCGCGCGCCGGGAACCGTGTCACATTATTCATGAACTATATTTTATGTTACATCTGCCAAAATACACTCATCGAGCGTCGCATAAAATGAATGCTTCAGCACCTTTAGCCCGCCTAGATATTGGTACAATATTTTCATTTTGTTGAATAAGTATTATGCATGTTTGTAATGTAGATGGTATGGGTATGTATGCCTCTTTATTTCAGTTTTTCGGGCACGCGTCATGACAAAACAATATCATAGTTTATAGTCGTAGTATTCATAATATTTTATTGGTAAGAGATTCTTACAAGTCATATACACATTATATTAAAGTAAAAAAAATAAAATACAATACTTACATATTTCAACAATGCAACAATGTATGGATTCCCATACAAAAAAAAATACACCCCAATAAAATATAACAAATAAATGAACAACGATGTCATTTATTCTTGTTCCTATAGATACTTAAATAAACGATACCTAATACAAACGCACAACATGAATTAAATAATGACAGCTCTCTATATTATTGTCCGTTTGGGTGGTGACCACGTTAATAGAAACACTTAACTAATTATACAGTTAAGGAGTACTTATACTTAACATGGCACGTATTTTACACCTACCTAATAATAACATCTAAAAATATCCATTTCTAACTAAATCAATATTTAAAATAGCAGCTACCACGAGCTTATAAAAAAAACATACGTGTCACAAACACGCTTTGCCAGACAAATCATTACGTGGCTAGTCGAAATTGGCCATAAAGAAATATTTTCAGCTTTTTGCCAAATCCACGTAAAATTCATAAAAATATTTTTAAAAGGATTTACTTTGAAATATTGTTTTATTATACCTACCTAAAACCTTTATTACAGAAAGCCAAACTAGCCAAAATATGTTATAACATCTTCAATTTTTTTTTTAATATAATGTTTAATTATGAATTTATTTTTTTATTTATTAAATATTATTTTTGTGTTTAACAATGTGAAATGATTCTAAATTACCTTTAAATATATTTTATTTATAGTTGATTATTGAATTCCTGACTGAACATTTCATTCCAGTTAACGAAGCAAAGAGCTATTTTATTGTAAACGCTTTATTTACGAATGGGAACCGAAAACAACAAAGTCAACAGTTATTTGGGTAATAAATATCTTTATTCTGAATTCGAACGTGCGTAAAGAATAACGGAACAATACCAGAATTAGGTGTAACTCACCGTTATTACAGGCATTCGCCAACCGACCTATTTTTTACGCAAAGTGCCTCCAGCTGTATTCAATATTTATATTTGCAAATCAGCGGAGTCGCGAAAATTTTAATCTAAAATTTGATTATTTTGGTTGAAATAACCTAACACCTGGGAGTAATTATTATGAAAGACAATAATGCTCTGTACCATAAATGAATAGTCAAATAAAGGCGTGTCGTAGACTGCGTATCTTTAATAATGTGCCAAAAACTAATTGACCCAAAGAAAATAAAAAACATTCAAGCAAAGTAATTGACCGTCTTGTCGTATTAAAATATATTTTATTTATTCAAAGAAACGAAAAATGTAGAGAAATAAACGAAGAGGTAAATTACGGGCACCACAATAATTTCTCTTGTGGACATTTTGTTTTCCTTTATTGGTCATATAATTTATCAGTGCGAACGCCCGCAGTGGCAAATAAATCGCTTGCTCATTTCAAGTGAACCTCTTATTTCTTAGACGGCGCACTGAACGAGGTTGGGGACGATTAAACTATGTGATTTTGTTCCTTTCGAATTTTTATGTATTCTTCGCACGCTGCGCAATGGTTGGCGGATGTCCGACATCCACCTTCTTTCCGGTGTTTAGTTGGGATGATTATTTACAAAAGAGGATGGAAATAAATTAAAAAAGTTTAAGGAAAATGGGCGCAGTTTGCTCAAAAAAACCTTTTGAAACCTTCTTTGAAAAAAAAGCTGTAAATACAACACGGAATGTTTATAAATACCGCCATTTTATTAAAATATATTTCGTATAAAATGAACTCGTGTACCAATAAAAACAGCGAACGCAGACAGTGGACAGTTGACATATTCGCCGAAACAAGAACACAAAATATTAACTTTATAAATAACTATTTTACCTCCCTAGCATTTTTATGTACTCACAATTTCCCGAAGCGACGTCCGCCACGTAAACTTAATTGCCAACCCGTATACAAAAGAGAAGAATCAACTTCGTTCGAAGCTGCCGCATCTAGCTTCTTAATGACTCATGAATCTAGATACTTGCACGACTAGCTATGTCCCATTTAAAGGCTTAGCCGCGTATTTAATAGACTCGTGTACGATAGCCTTTAGCCGTAGAATTTTCCAAATACCGACTCAGCTTTGATTGTTAGCAATTGCGTTCCACGGTTAAATTCCAAAAGTTAACCAAACTGTTTGTTATTATGATGGTGTTAGACAATTCTATAAAGGTTTCAGCGGGACGACAGCTTATGAATTCGATAGATTTTGAATGTTATGCACTATGGGTACAAATGGCCTGGATGGCCCAGTCAGGATATCCACCTCAAACCTTGTTCAGACTGATCGACTAATACCTTTACCGCCGACGCTTGCACTCATATTGGCATGAAAGCTAGTAACTGGAATAGTCTCCCGCACTCACGAACCAAATAGGCGGATGCTCACGAAGTATTCTGTGGCGTAAAACATTCCATAATAGTAACCATACTACTCTTGTTGGTAGGGCGCGCAATTTCACCCTGATCTCAGAAGAATTGCCAGAAATCTTTTCGCTTATTTAAATCACGATGAAAGAATCTTTCATTTTGCCATTCTGCCCACAGACCGCCTACGCAATACCTTCAATATGAGAAACTGTAGCATTTATACCGTTCAAAGAAAAGTACTATAGAAAATAAAGAAATACTGAAATATTCTGTTATTTAAAACAAAAGTAAATAGAATGTCTGCTAGATTTTAATAAAGGACTATCAAAAAACCCGTAGGTTTCTAGAACATTATATAGAGCACGTTAGTTTAAGCGTGTCTGAGCTAAACAAGTTTTGCATTGTATCTACGTAGTGCCCACGCGAAACACGCTAAGTCTCCGCGAGTACCTAAACACCTACATTATGTAAATCGAGCCGGCTTATAGGTTTACCTACCGAAGATTTAAATTTAACATAAGGAATATAAAACGCTTTGTGATTGTTTCCAACTCCATTAGACGCGTATTTCGATGTTCTTGCGATTATACGGACTTAGTTTTAACGGCTATATAAGAAGTTTTCACTACCAATATTGTAATACCGATCACAAAGTTTAATATTTTTATATACTAACTGACTAAGGTATTTTTGTATTACGCCTCGGAAAAATCATTTTCACAACACCATGTTTTTATAACAGCACTTTCCCATCTTCTCTACCATTTGTATCTACTATGTAGATACTACAAAAAATACCTAGTTTATAAGCTATATTCTAGAACGAAGTAGGTACGAACGTTCTTTACATTTCCTAATAAAAGTCTCAAGAGCACATCTCGTTCGATCCGAGATCGAATTATGAGTTAAATCGCGGCGCGATGAACGCAGCTCAGGCGGTAAATGGGGAATATAAATTTGTCTTAAACAAATTCTCTTCCTGATGACGGTGATACGTTTTCGGGGAAATTACAAGCGCTACCTACAGTTCTTTGTTTGTTTTTGATGTGTGATTAATTGTCTGGAGCATGATGGATCGGGAATACTTAATGGAAGGCTTTTATAACGGTATCGTCGTCATTATCAACATTAATGTAACATCGACGCCTTGAACGACGCCGGGCTAATAGGGTGGTGTCTACGAAATCAACCCTTATAAAGATTAAAGAATGTATACAACAATTTATGTAGGTACATTATATACCATCACGCCTGTATTCCCCGAAGGGTTAGACAGAGGTGTGCCAATGTATACCTACAGTTCGCGGGTATGTATAAGTCCCATGTAATAGGGGGTGAGCCTATTGCCATAAACCGGGCACAAATCCTAACTCTGAGCTGCTACTGAGAATTTCATTGAAAAACCTAATAACACTTTTTGCTCGACCTGGGAATCGAACCCAAAACCTCTAGCGTGGCAATCGCGCTTAGAACCACTAGGCTAACGAGGCAGTCAAGGTCGAGATTGTTATGTAGAAACAATAATTCACAATAAATCGTAAGTGACTTTTCTCTTTCTGCTGACATCGTTAGTAGTTTTTTTGAAGATGGAAGAGCACGAAGTCTACGGGACTATAAGCCTTATTTGTAACTTTTCTTTTATCTTTAGACAAAGGCTTAGAAATAATGAGCACATTGTAACATCAGGCCCCGGATTCACAAACCCCGACTTGTCGCTATTTCTAACACAACAGCCGCGAGCTACGACTGATAAGTAAAATAACTATGAAACTAATTAGAGAATCAAATAAACTTTGTCAGAAACGACAGACAATGTCAAGAACTTGCTTTTAGATGGAAATGCTTGATAAAAACAACATTTTCTTCCTTCTAATTACCTTAACAATGTTAGAACACAATTAACTGTCAGTGGCTTTTTTAGAACGTCAAGATTGTATGAATGTTTAATTATTTGTAAACTAGCGACCCGCCCCAGCTTCGCACGGGTGGTAATTATTTACGACATCACATTAGAAACCTCAAATATACCAGTATTTCTCCACTATTTAATTAATGTTAGTACATATAAAACTTCCTCTTCAATCACTCTATCTATTAAAAAAAACCGCATCAAAATCTATTGCGTAGTTTTCAAGATTTATGCATACATAGGGATATATGGACAGAAATACAAATAAATACAAATACAAAATCTTTATTTGCACAGAAAGTAGGTATATGTTACAGGTGGTTTTTGAGTCAAGGATCCTTATATAATCTACCTTAAATTAGGCATGTAAACGTTTTCTGTCAATGGACTGGGTTGCTCGTGAGATGCATTATCAAGATGAAAAGTTTTAATTTAAAATACAGATGTCAATATATAATGTGTTCCAAAATACAGATGTCAATGTAATGATAGCAAAATAAAAAATAGGTCAAGGATATAAATATGTCAGCAATAATCTATCTCTCTCTAGCTATCCGTTACTTTCCATGTACACATAGACCGTATACAGCGTTTACAGAGAAAGGGACTTTGTTTTATACTATGTAGTGATGCTCATGAGTTCGAGTACCATGTCTATTGTTGTACAAATATCATTTGGGCAATACACTTTTCTAGTCTAAATTACTATATCTAATGGTACAAGATCCCAATGCTCCTGCACCTATGCCATTTGAGCAAGGCTGAAAATTTGGCCCTGAGCCAAATGAATAAAAATATAAATTTGTCATTAAAGGGGTCAGCATTGAAGCTAACAAGTACGCATATCTTCTTAACTATATATTCCTTAATATATCTTCAACATTTCAGCCATTCTAAGATGACGTTAGGCTATTCTGGGATTTCAGTCCGTAATTCTTAAAAAGCAGTTTTGAACTCGAACGATGGAAAATTTTACAATGCTTTTCTTCCAAATACACCTTCCATTTGGGGAAGTTGAAATACTACTGTGTTTGGTTGCTTGAGTGAGTTTTGAAGTAAAATTTACACTATCACAATGGCAATCATAGAATTATTAATACCAATAAAACCAATATTGTTTCATTGGTCTTGGAATGTATAGTAACATGAGAACACATACCATCACTCCTGGATTCCCCGAAGAGTTAGCCAGAGGTGTACCAATGTACACCCACAGTCCGCCAGTATATTTTAGGTCCCATGTTGTTAGGGCGAGCCTATTGCCACTAACCGGGCACAAATTCTACTGAGAATTCCATAGAAAAACACAATAACACTTTTTGCTCGACCTGGGAACCGAACCCAAGACCTCTAGCGTAGCAATCGCGCTTAGGACCGCTAGGTTAACGGGGCAGTTGACTTGAGAAATTCTCCCGAAATCATGACTTATAGATTCATTCGTAATTAATTTCATGATTTGTACTCCCCACATACGTAGGTAGACAATGTAAGCTTGTAATTGATTACGGGAGCTGCAATGTTGTCGGATGATACAGCAAATGTACCTACAATAATATATTGGTTAATGTTGTCATCATTATAACGCTTCAGTACCTCGTCTCAGACAATATTTGTACGTAACATTTGCGTAACCAACCCTGTACTGGTTTCAATAATGATGGCTGATAGATGGAATAATATATATATTTATGGTAGTATTTCAAATATATTTTTATTATAAACATAAAGTTTAGGAATGCAAGAAGCTCCATTCATGTTCTATAGTGAATTTATAGTTAGTAATTTCTAAAATACTCATGAATATTATTAATACGCGGTTTTTTTAACAGCAGATTTTATTTTCATTGCAGAAATATCTTCCACCCAATGTCTACTATCCTATTCCTTGGCAACAAGCAAACTGTAACCTACTTTAACTGTGTTTTTAGTTGGAACTTTATAACAATAAAGTTCCAACTAAAAATTATAAGAATAAAAGAAAGACATAAATCGTATCAGGCGCTTATCTTCCACAAGTTGTAGGAATCAAGCGAAACGGGTTAGTATATGCTCCTTGGCAGTGTGCCAGCGAGCCAGCTTTACTTAAGCACTATTGTGGTTTTTACGTGCCTTTAAACGATTCTATCGCAACTATTTTTTACACCCTAGAGCAAAGTTTGACGTTAGATATCTACATAGGCAAGTTCCACGTATGTCCCAATTAAATCGCTAATTTTAGAATCGAGGTAAACCTTTGCCATTTAGATTAGAAAATAGGTACCCGGGCATGTATTGCGGTGACATTTAGATATACAGAGTTAACAAAAGAGATCAATAAAATATAATCTAATTTTAACTACTTTTTATATAACCCATTTTGTGCGAACATTTGTATTCCTTTGTCAGAATATTTGTTTGTTAACACCAAATAACAATAAAAAAGTATTACCTTATGGTGGGGTTATTTCTGATGTGCATACCGAGCCGTTTTGCTACATCCCACCTAATTGTATACACATATTTGCCAAATAGCAGACATTTAACTGTCCCCTAAGTTGAAAGTCACCTTATTCAAATTTCCTTAATACGTTTATGACGTCCCTTTTAACAAAGGTAAGATACCTAGTTCCCAGAAGAACACTGAAGGCCTGACCCAAGTTCACAAGTAGCCGACTCGAATTTCGTAACACGAAAAAGTTTGTGTAACAACAGTGTGCGCCGGCGGTCTTCCCCGAGGACGCAGCCACAACAAATTACTGGCAAACAACTTCGAAATAAATTAACTCTCAACTTTCAAGCGTTTTACTTTCTTTTTGTTAGACGAAAAACAATTTCCTTTGTGTTTTGTTTACGTTGTAACGTTCTTTGGCGTGGAAACCGTTCGGTGAAAAATAAACATATTTTTATGTATCGAAAGTAGCAGATATTAAGAGATCTAAAAATATTTTTATTCAACCCATTCTACATATAAATAAAAAATATTCGATGTAAGATTTTTCCTATTTATAAGGATGCTTTAACAATAGGAAAATAGTATATTTTTGTGGCTATTTTTATCTGAGGATAAGTCTCAGATAAAATATGTAGGAAAAGTTTTAAATGTTATACGAGTAGTTTGACTATTAGGCTTTCAAATGTTTATTGTACTTAGAACACTCAACATAATTATTTCACACAACATTCACACATACATACACTTATACAGACACCCTAACACACTCTTCATTCACACACACCCACCCTCACACACATACAATAGTTTTTAGTCACATCTTATTTCAAAATTCTTTTTACTCAAAATTTTTGTGCTATGTTTTTTTTTTTCTTTTTATATCGTATTTTGTAGCAGTAAAATACATATGTACGTAAATAGTAAAAATTCCATATTATTATAATCCATGGGGAATCGGAACTGTCACTCCTTCACACAGGTTTTACAATAACCTAGTTAGGAGATCAGAACTGCATCCACTATGATTGTAGCAAGACTGTAATTTTACAAAGTATAAACTATATACCCATGTACTGCAATACTTAAAATGATCAATAAAGATTTATTATTATTCACATTTATTCAATTAAAATACATATAAATCACATTTTTAAATATTAGTAGAAAATATAAAAACATTTAAAAATATAAAATATAGTAGCCCACCGGCGTCGGGAACAGGGTCCAAGCCACCGGTGGTCAGGGCTCCTGAGAAAGGAATCTCCTAACTATACGCGCCGTGTCTAGGAGTACCGCTTTCTGAATCAAGCCCTTGATCCAACTGCCCAACGAGAGCCTCCTCAGGTGTTGGTCGAGGCTCTTGGCTATTAAGCCATTGGCCGTCACAACTATCGGCACAATAATTGCCGTATTCACATCCCACATGTCGACTACCTCGCGAGCCAGATCAAGATACTTAATTTGTTTATCTTTCTCAGCTTTCACGAGGTTCTCGTCATGCGGAACAGTAATATCAACGATCATTGCGCGACGCTCTAATCGATCTACCACCACTATGTCAGGCTTATTGGCTACAATAGTCCTGTCAGTGATGATAGACCGGTCCCAATACAACGTGATATGCCCATTTTCAAGAACTGGGTCGGGCACATATCTATAGTATGGTACTTCCGATTCCACAAGACTGTATTTCAGAGCAAGTTGCTGATGGATAATCCTGGCTACAAGGTTGTGTCTATGCAAGTAGTCTCCGTTAGCCAGACGAGAACACCCAGATATAATGTGACGGATTGATTCCCCGGGACGATGGCATGCCCGACATATGTCAACCGTACCGTCCTTCACAATTCCTTATTATTATTATTATTATTTTGATTCCGTTAATTATCTCGCGACCCTAAGGTCCCGGACCTTTGGAAGGCGTACGAGGAGCCGAAGCCAACTCGCAGAGGCCCCTTACATGGCTTTACAATGAAATGGAACACCAGCCGACAGTTATCCCTGTTTGCACTATGCAAATGCACCCAAGGACAATCCCCGGCTGGCGCAGGACTATTGCAGAATATGGAAATAAAAAATAGGGCTATGGGTTTGGGTGGCTTGAATGGACTGGTTTTCTGACACTATGGAAGGACTATGGCCCCTGCCAATCAATGTTTTTATGACACAGATAAAATGGCAGGGGGTGACTAGCACACTCGATAAATGGGCCCCCAAAACGGCCGCTAGCACGTAGTGACGTAGCGACAAGAGGGCAACACAGACTGAGGTGCTTGAGGAGTGGAGAGGTATTTCAAGGCTATCAGGACAATCCCGGAAGTACGGTCAAGATCCCTACCAGCACCTTAGTGAAACACTTCCTTCCCCCGAACACGAATGCTCTTGCGAATCTCCACTCAAACCGGCCAATGAAGGCAAGAGAGAGGTGGGAGCTCTGTTCCTCGTCAGTGTTCACTCCGGCCGGCCAATTAAGGCAAGCCAGAGATGAAGAACAAGACTTCTCCCGGGAGATCAGGTCCGTGGGGTCGCTACTGCCCAACAGCTCGCCACAAGCTGCCCTGCGGACTATTATTATTATTATTATTAGATAACCCACCTACTCATTAGTAAATACAACTGAATGAAAATAAAATAATTAAAAATCTTAACAGTAGCAGTAACTGTGTTTTTAACCATATTTATTATACTCGTAAATCTGTTCTCTTTTAAAGTAAAATTTTGATTTCAACTTTACTCCGTTTAAAACACAGCAAATATTTTATTAAAGGCAAATAATCACAAAAGTTATCTTGAATTCCACAAAATTTTATCTGAAAATACATCTCACTACAAACTCAGGATCGCGAGCCTGCCAGATACAAACGAACGAAGGGTCGGACGAAGGGACGGATGAACACAAAATTATAGGGATGCCCACTGGCTACGAAACCTAAAAACATACATACGCTCATGTAAGGGTTGGCCAGATAACTTCCTTACGTCATCGTCAAAAAGACAAATGTGTATGGTTCGCTTCAACCCTAGTTGTGAAACTTGCTCTAGTGAGGGCGAGGTTTCGCATACATCGCTATTAATTTTCTGTTTGGCCTATACTATAACGGGTGTAAAAATACACTTAACCAAGCTAAAAATTACATGATTTTTCCGTCATTGTGATAATTTATATGTTCTAAGAATCTTCTAGTTATGAAGACATCCAAGGTCCAAGTTCCAACTTTCCTTTACGTTGTTTACGGAAACCAGTTTCAAATGTCCTAATTAAACTTAAAATACCCCCACACCTCTTTTGCTGTTGTATGCACCCGTAAGCAGCCGCGGCTGTATGCCGTTGTCGTACCTACTGGCGAACTGTGGGTGTACATTGGTATACCTCTGCCTAACCCTTCGGGGGATACAGGCGTGATGGTGCTGGTGGCACCCGTAAGCACAATGTTAAATGTGTGTAATGGCGCACTACTATAAACAGTGATTTTTCATACCCAAAACAAAAGTAGTTATCCAGTAATAATGTTTGGTAAATGTTGCATAGTTGGATGAGCAGTACGCGTAGTTAATGGCTATGTGATGTGTCACGCCCCGTACGATTCCACGTCAATGAGTCCGGAATATTAATATTCAAGGTCCGCCGTAATCATCTGTCTGTGCCAACGGACCCCTTGCTTCTATTTACAGTAAACTTGAGCCAGATATTGTTGTTTTGACAAGAAAATTTGAATTTGTTTATTCAATGTCGACTCATTTCGTAACATTTTGTTGTCAAACAATATGCTAAAGATACAGTAAATTAGATTCTGCTTTTGATTTTATGGAGCAAATTAATTTTGGGCTTCTTATTAGCAGGCAAAACGTCTTTTATATTTTATAGAAGTAAACAGGCATGATTGCATCATGCTGAGATGTGAAACAAACCTTATGGTTGTTCACAATTTGTTTTAGATTTAAAACATATGTAGATAGAATAATACTAGCCTATCATTGTCCCAGTGCAGGTCCATGGCCTATTCCCATAAACAGAAATTACGAACATTGATCACCTGGCTTGCGCAAAATAGATTGGTGATTTCAAACTTTAATTAGTTAATTATACGTTAGTACAGGAGATGTTTTCATTTCAAGATGTTTTCCTTCACCGATGTCAGTGATGTCAAACAGCTTAGAAAGTACATTATGAATTAAAAGGGTACATTGGTGCCTGCTCAGTATTGAACCCTTAACTGCTGGGCTATTACATCAGTAAAAACATTATGTCATTAGATAATGTACCTGCGTATATAGGTCTCGAAAATTGCGAGATTTATTTGGGCTATTATTTGATATTTAATAATGGAGAACAAAAGAAATTTGAACTGCCTGTGGTTGTATTCACGATTATCTGTAACTGACAGAGGGTAAGCAATAAATGTAAGCACCTGTGAACCCCTATATATTATTTACTTTTAACAGTAATTAAACAGATACGTATTGAATATAAATTACAAATTTAAGATAAATATTAGAAAAGCTTGATAGAAAGTCTTACGATAATATGGGGCTATGTCTATTTAGTGAAACAATCTTCTTTTACTGAACTTTCCAAATTAACACCAGTGTTAAGTCTACAAAAACAATTGCCCATCGACAGCCCGTTAAGATAGCCATTTCGTGTTCCACGACAATACAGATTGACACATAAATTGTGGTACAATTTCCCTTTATTCTGGGAAATTAGACATTCAAAACTCAATTCTCGGCCAAGAGCCCAATTTTGAATGCAATTTACGGCTAATTAGACTCTTAAGTACAGAGGCCGGTGGCGCGAGGCTGGAGCAGCGGAGGAAGTTTGCAATGGTCGCGTTAATGCGCGCGAGGCGACGAGGCGCCAGTGCCGCCCCTAATGTGCAATAACTAGCACTGTTTTGTTTCTGTCGCCAACTTAACATTCAACTCGCTGACTCACTACTTGTCTTAGCCTGGCGAGCAGAGACCCCGAGTTAAATGTAGCGTGGGATAGCCTTTCTGTTGAGCGATCATATTGTTGATACAGCATTTGCAAAACGGTCGCATTTCTGGGTCATTTTTTGCGTACCAATTTGCTGGCAACAACGAATCGCCTCAATAAAATACAATAACGCAATTACCTGGAAAGGATCTAGCTAAAATGCTTCGGAAAACTCTTACGAAATTAAATGTTCAATTTGAGGCCTTTGAGATTGTTTTAACAATTTCTAAACCACTCTCTTTACTTATTCAAATATCCGCAATGATCAAAACTGAAAGTAATATTTTCACCAAATATTCGGTGAAATTATTTCTTCCCTCAAAATTCGCCTTACATTCACGCTAAAAGCATTCCAGAGCTTCTTAATCAACGGTCTACGAATATTAATTTAATTAGTTAAAAGTTTTTGTAACTTTTAAGTAAAAAGGTGGAAACGAAAAAAGCTTCCGCGCGGGCGCCGATGTAAAGGAAACTTCAGCTTTTGAATTCGGACAAGCAACATTTATTTATCTTGCCTACTTTGCAAATCAATTAAGTGAATGAATAGGCAACAGCTTTCGTAATATACCTTAGAAGGTAATTTCTTGTACGCTATCGTGTTCTTCACAAAATATGAGTGTAAATTGTGTAATGACTAATGTATATTCATGACGTAGCGAGGCGTACAGGCGGTGAGGCGGTGAGGCGGCGAGCGCCTCAGAAGCAAGATGTATTACAGGCGTGCAGCATCGCAGCCTCGGCATCCTGTAACAAATGTATGTACCCTCCTTGCTTCCCTCTCTGATACATGACGTGCCGCCACGTCAATGATTCAAGCACAAATTGCGGACCGCCCTCAGATAATCGCGCGTTTTGAATTAACAATGTGAGGAATAATTGAAACATTTCATTAAGATTCCGGATGAGTGATTTTTGTTTCTGTTTTGGAATTCAATTCGTTGAAATAAAAAATACAGAGAGGTTTTATTGAAATGTACGCTCATTCATATACCTACAGCTATATTTACTTACTTGTATAAAGTCACGAAATGATCGAAAATTGCTTAAAACAAAATCGTAAAATATATTCATCTTATATAAGTTAATTTAATGATATTTTTTAGTCAAAACAAAAAATAAGTACAAATAAAATACCGCAATGCGTTTCTTTATAATCTCAGTAGAATATTATTGTTTACAGACTATCCGATATCTTAAAAATATGTGCGATGTAAATACCTACTGATTATAATATTTCATAGAAGTAGGGAAGGCTAATTACTCAGTTTTAAGTTAACGACTGCTGCGTCAGTCCAATAAACGAGCTTGCTTCGTTGTTGTTCTTCAACCACTCCTCAAATATAACAGTATCCAATAGACAGCGATATTTTAAAAGCCAAACAGACAACAACAACTACAATGGTGTTTTTACAAAACTGTCATCATTTTTCACTGTACCTTAATGAATAAATAAACAACTCTATACATTATTAAAACAATTCGCTTGGGGGAAGCATGTGAATCAGCCGAATAGAAAAGTGTTCTTCGCCTGTGTGTGTTCAACCACTTAATAAAGCACGCACGAGACAATACACTATTCAGAAACTTCATACAATTATTCGATTTGGACTCAATTCTGGTAACAATGGATATAAATATTTAAGCAGACAATTTAATACAATGCTTTCGTAGATGTTATAACTGATATTAACAATTTCAATGCATTATTAATGACTTATTACGGCTACAATTATTTTAATAAGAGAGCTGTGATTTTCGTTTCAAAACTCATTTTTATTAAACTAAAAACATTTGTTTGTATAAACTCGTTTTCAACGTTAAAACCTAGTACTTGATTCAGTTATTTAACCCTAAAATGAGTTTCCCCAAGACAAGCTTTAGCTAAACGTTTGAACGTCGTAATCCACCATATTTGATCATAACGTTTAGGCCCAGTTTTAAGAGAAGGATTTAAAAACAAATGCGTATGTATGAGGCAGCGTAATCTTGGATTAAGAGCGAATGTCATACTCATGTAGGGATGGAAGAAAAACGTATAGATTCGTTCCTTATCCCTCGCGAGATAGACAGCCCCGTATGCCACGCATCCTTTGAAATCACGTTGATATGTGGGTTGTGGGAGGTCGGAGGTTAATAATTCTTTCGATTATACTTTGACAAGACTTTGTGGATTCCCGTTTCTTCATTGTTTGGGTCGTGACTTTAAAGATCTTTCATATTCAAACAAATCTAATAACTGATTGCGTCATGACAAAATGTATTTCTCAATAAATTTTCATGTTCCATTCAACACTAGAGACTAAACAGAGAGATAATTCACGTATAAATATTTTAGTAATCTCTAACAACGAATCATAGATTAAAAAGTTACTCTGTGATAATCTGCCTACTAAAACTTTCGCTGTAAACTCCCCGCCATATATATAAAAGTCTGCAGCAATAAAACTATAAAAACATTAATGATTTAGTGGCCCGATACACAAAACTCCAGTTTACGAAAAAAAGTTTTAAAACCCCAACAGAAAGTTTTCGCCTTAAACGACAACGGAGTCACTATCATTGTTACAAACTGGAAAGTCGCATTATCTGATAAGTGCGAACCTCCTTTTTCTGGAAACTTCCGAGTTATCTCGGTCAAGTTAAGGTTTAGTTGGAGATTACGTCGTTTCCGCTAATTCATCTGAGATTCAACCCGTTCTCAAGCAATTTGCTCGTCCTTTTATACTTTGATGAACGTGTTTAAGATTTAATATCATTTGAATTGTTTCACGTAATTTACTTCTTGATTGGTTTCGGTAACTATTGTTTTATGGCTTTACATTGTCGTTGAATTATGAGAAAAAAACACAATTTATAATAGACATCAAAAATAATGTGCCGGTTGATGAAAACGATAAGAAAAATGTTTTTACTATGATTTTATAGCCCGCATTATACATTATTATGCTAGTAAAGAAACAATGTAAGACACACTTGAGTTTTATGTCTACGAAGATAGGTAATAACACGAAGTTAGGTTGAACTTCTCAATTTATATTCTACTCAATTATGTTCTTTTATACTAAAAGACAGTGTCTCCGTGATCTTAAGTTTTGAAAGACAAAGTTACTTACATTATTTGTTACGCTCAAAAACAGTATCTTGATAGCAGGGATAGGTTTTTCTTATAGAAGTAAAAATATTGATAATGATATGAATTAATTAATTATAAATGATTTATGATGTGATTTATAATTATGAATGATTTGATATGGGTATCAAATATAAATACATATATATATGTTTATAAAAGTATTTAATAAAAATATATATACCTACATACCTCATCATACTATATTTATACATAGATACAGGGAACTACGAACAATACACTGGAATCACATTATGTTGGCAATGCGATGTTACTGTCTACCCTCTTTTCGCCAAAGGTAATAATACCATTGACCCAATCCCCCTTCCCCAATATATTACACCCACGGGAACACAGGTAGAGTGGTTTACACTGTGCTGGGGATAAACACGAAAACTTGTGCATATACATATAATAAAATCGTAACGAGGCTAATTCTGTACATTCAATATTTTTTATAAAGAGTAATTCTCACATGTTAAATCCATTATACTGAACCCAAAAAAATAGTTTTTAGATTTTTTGTCTGTTTGTTTGTTTGTTTGTTTGTTTGTATGTATGTATGCGCATAACTTTTTAACTCCTGCACCGATTTGAACAAAACTTTTGGCATTGTATTGGCAGTAACCTGAGCTAGAATCTTAGGTACAATTCATCACGCTATGTCACATAGGGGTTAGACAGAAACAGTATGAACACTATTAACTTAAAAATACTGAACGCGAACGAAGTCGCGGGCAACAGCTAGTATAAAATAAAATATTTAGAAAACACAAAAGCTTCATATTAATATCCTGCTCCAACTTATGCACTTTATTCAGTTTCATTTCAGAAATAAAACTAAATAAACTGACTAGTTCCCTCTCATAATTTTCCTTGCGTTAAAGTTAGTTTAAATGTTGCTTAGCATCCGTCTAGCGTCTGTTTTATTAAACAATATTATTTAGAGAGTAATTAGACTCTTTCATCTCTTGATGACGCGCTGCTGATTAAACTGCTCATATGGAAAGCAGACGAGGCGGTTGCTTTCTCATTATTTGTACTTCTCATATATATTTTAGTGTGTTAGGTTTGTAAATGAACACTGATAAATTAAGAATCATAAAAAAGATGTAAATTAAACCATCACCATCACGCCTGTATTCCCTGAAGGGTTAGGCAGAGATGTACCGATGTACACCCACAGTTCGCCGGTATATTTAGGTCCCATGTAATAGGGGGCGAGCCTATTGCCATTAACCGGGCACAAATCCAAACTCCGAGCTGCTACTGAGAATTTCATAAAAAAACCCAGTAACACTTAAAACCAAAGTGTTCAATAATACTTCAGTTACAGAAAGGTTCGTCCGAAAGGTCGGGTGCTCAGTAATCCTAACCAGCGTGCTTGTATGATCAGATGTATGAACGTGGACGAGACGAAGAGAGTATGTAAGGATCGCAGCAGGTGGCGTTCCGCGGTTTTTGCCTACCATACGAAAAAGGCGGGAGTTTATGTATGTAATAACTTCCGTTTCTTAAGTCCTAAAGAAGTCTGAAAGGTAATTCCCGTTACTTAATATGAGCTTAATAACAACAATGTTTTATTGAACAGAAAGACGAGGCAAACTTTGAGGAGAATGTCGCCCGTAGTAGCTTTACACACAAAACGCTATTATAGTATAAGTCTCCTTTGAGCGACATGCTTGACGAGACTTCCAACCGAAGTCAAGAAGCTCAAGGAAGATTTAATTTGGTAATTATTCTTCATTAATTTCTAGTAGCTATTAACATTTCATTCATCCCTTTTGATTTAAAATCTCCACAAAATCGGTTCTATCAAAGCCTGTTACACTTCAAATATTCCAGGTATATAATTACGCTATTTTTGGACATCACTGAGCGACGCTCAAACCTGAAGCATCGCGTTAAATGAACCTTTAAATGGCACTTCAAAAATGAGTATCCCAAGTAACATTGTGAATTATTAAACCATTTTATGAAATCTACGTTTCAGATACCTACCAAAGATAGACTATTCGAATAGCGTAGACCGAATTAAATAGTGTGACAGGAAGTGTCGCTAGCGGCCATAATCCGGCTTTTAAGTAAATAAAACGTCGGCCACGCTTTAGAGACTACCGCGACCTTCTAGCCTTTGAATACGTAATGAGCGGCCTCTTTGATCATTAAAATGATTGTTTATTTAATCAATCTTAACAAAATAATGGGTTTCTTATAGTTTTTTAATGACAAAGTGAATAAACATTGACATTAAAAAATAAATGACAATATAATACTAGACTTTGTAATAAAATGAGAATTGCCTTCCACGGCACGGCTATCAAATTAGTGTTTACGTACGCATTATGATCCCATTCATATATTTACCCAATACCGTTTAGTAAGAAAGTTTATATTTATTAGCTTTGGAAACAATTTTTACATAAAACATTCTTGTACAAGCAAAAAATCTCTTGAAGAAATCTAATTTCTCCTTTAGAAGGAACCTGATTTCACAAGATTTATCAGTTTTAAAGTGATCGATCTAACTACGAAGTGAGCGCAGTCACTGCACACGAAACTCGTAGCACGTCTACGTCGTAGCTAACCGTGCTACGAGAAATACTACGACTCGTTTTAAGTTACACCAACACAACGGACTGGTTTATTTTTTGTATAATAACGTCGCGTGGCTGCCGGCATAGAATATGTCACCCCTCCTCTTCCTGTGGATGTCGTAAAAGGCAACTAGGGGATTACGTGAAGAGGATAAGCAGCTGAATCTTAAAGTGTTCTAATAAAAACATACCCGGATCGCCAATATATTCACTCAGAATAATGATCTTAGCGAACTTTACTGTTCTGTATAATGAAGAAGACACTTAACAAAAGACATTTATCATGATTAACTTAGTGGGTTGAAGGTACAATATTAGTAATGACGGCAGATCAACTCGCAAGGTGTGTTCGTTCTACACAATAAACATGTTTACTTCAAATACAAATTGAACAAAATTATTTATGTAAACAAGAACAGACACTCGATTCTATTCAACATTAATGTGTGACACATAAACGTCGTAATTGGACAATTAATGTAAACCCAGTGGCATGTGTACCACTACATTTATACGAAATGTGGTAATTATCGTAGTCACGCAAACGACTAATTATTATATGTACACGCACAACGTTAGCAAAACCGCTGTCATTTGCGCGCCATCTTGATTTCTACTCATATTTTATGCCATCAAGTGTAATAGGAACATTTTAAATTAGCTTTTGGCCAACTTTAGTTATGTTGCCTCTGGGATTTAACAAAAATGTTTATTGTTGTTTTTTTCTCTTAACGTCGTCGGTAAATGGCTGTTGTGGCTTTTAAGCTCATTGATTATCGGGCTTTAAAGAATAAAAAGCAAAAGTTCCATCCATTGTACGGTGCTAATGAGCGAGCGACAAGTTCTTCTAAGTAAAAAGGATCCTGCAAACCGCCGGGGAGACAGTGTTTGTACTGCGTTCTACTACTAAACGAAGCACAAACAAAGTCGAATGAAATCGTTACAGTAAACACGCTCGTTTATATTTTATTTGCACCTTATTTATTAAGATGGATTCTGCAATCTGCATAGATTATTAAAAATTTACAGTTCACTGCACAATGCATATATTGCACATATATTTGTGTGTATGTGAAATTACGTCTGCCGCATGCAAGCGGCGGATATTTCAATTAATAGAGATACTATTTGAAGACACGATCGGACACTGAGCGTTTGGCTGCAGCGCTGCATGACGCGGGTTCGATGCCCACACGTAGCAAATATTTGTATGTCCTACAGATAGTTGTGCGGGTCTGGCTATTTGTGTATGTGAGTTTATTTGTATGTAAACGCACTCGCTATTCAGGAGACGTTCCTAGTACGGAGCAGCATTTTTTAAAGAGAAAAGCGGTAGTCATATTTATAAATAATTATATTTATAGTCGTAACTTAATCCCCTACAGAGTCCGACAAGGATCTACATTTAATACTTTTAAATGCAATTTATTCTGACGGACAGTTATTTTGAAACCCGAAAATAGCACGTTATTTTTTGTACCAAAAAACAGGACACATGGTTGTAGCCGCGGGATCAGCTACAAACGAAATGAGACCATCGTACAATATTATCTAGGTAGATATCTATTTTGCATAAGATTCGTTCCTCATTCTTACCGCCAGTAATACCTCTTTCGGTATAAAATAAACGAATATAAAGCATAAGGGAGCAAGAACTCGTTTGAAAATTATTAAGACGGTGTAAGCGTTCGGGCATCTGTTATTTGTAGAAAGGAATTCAGGATTCTGGAAAGGAATTTTCGAATATAAAAAATATTTATTTTGCTGTGAAATAATGAGAAAGGTAGCCAACGGAGATAGCTGAACTCCTTGCTCAGTGGAATTAAGCTTAGGATTGTCTTCCAACATTACTTTTTTAGTTTTTATTTTGTTCAGTATTATATCCCGCATAAGCCGTGAGATTAAAGTGAGGAAACAGGTCGCAGTGAAGCTCTTCGGATCAGTAACTAGAAAGGCATTATAGCTTTTTGGTATGGAACCTATTTCAGTTTTATTAAGATTATCCTACTATCCTGCTAATATTATAAATGCGAAAGTTTGTGGGGATTAATGGATAGATGTTAGGTACTACGTATTTCACGTTTATACGGAAGACTAGATCTGCATGAAATTTGGCACTGAGATAGATTATTGTGTGGAATAATACATAAGATAGTTTTTACCCCAGAAAAATGTACGATTCCCGTGAGATATTATATCAAATTTGACGCTTACGAATCGCAGGCAGAAGTCAGTATTTCATACGATACCCATCAGATGATAATCTGGCTTTTCAAGAGCGACAAAGGCTACAAGTGTTTACTTGGAAATGATATACCTATTTATTCACACAGTCTTAGAAAAGTAACATATTTATTAATATTGTAATATTCCATACACATTATTATTTATTTTACATATGTGGTCCGCAGACTTAAAGAGCGTTTAAGACGCCTAAAGTCCACAAAAAATGGGTTGATAGATAAAAAAAAATAACAATATGAGTAGGTACTAACATAGTCCGTAACAGATAAAATCTATACTTGTATAACAATAACCATTCTCAGCGGTAAACTTTTATGACAAGCGCGGATTGATAAAAATCTTTGTTTTTCCTTGCCTTTCAAAATGTTGCCTAGGGTAGCAAACGCATTTTTGTTAGATTACTACTGGATGAGGAGAAGCAATATCTTCCTCCGACCAATTCGCCTAGATACTAAAAGTCCGGTGATTTTTATTAACCTTTGTCTTGAAATTAGTAGGATATTAAAACACAAAGACTTATAACTGTCTCTTTGGGTAAAAAGGAGTAATAGTGTTATAAAGAAAATCTTTATTGGCGTTTCATTGAGACCTAGCTATTTGAAATCCTTGACTCCTGCCTAAGCTTGTAATAAACTGTAGTAGGTACAGAGACTAGCCCACAATAGTAGCCACCTAATAATACCTACCTTCACCCAAATTTTGAAAGTTATATTTCAGACCTATGAAGGTAACAATGATCACAGTGGGCCAGCTATTGCCCATTTTAACGCAATAAGTAGACAAATATTGTACTTTCAATGTATTTAAATCAAGTCTATCTGCATTCGTACGTAAAATCAATACTTTCACAACTCGTTATATCTTAAACTAAGCAATTGATTTTGTTCATTCACTTCCACAGTTGAGTTGAGTGCGAACTTATTCTGTTTCGTACAACGAGCTTTGCTACGGAAATGCAGTGCACTTCGAGAGAAGCTCGACTTATAAATTATTCAAGTAGTGAGACACTTCAAATATAGCACAGCCGCTGCGCGTTATTTTGAGAACAACGACTGCTCCGCCGACGTGGCGTTCGATGCGGCCGCGCCGCTTGACCTCCTTCTGACCTTAGATTGTGACAATGCTACGTTCCAATGTACCCAACATTCTCTCCCGCATTAGATTACTATTCAAACTATTTATTCAAAAGGGTTGTCACTCACTTCCCACATCATTGTTGCCCTCCCCAGTTATTTTTTGATCGGCAGTTCAACCAAACGGAAGTACATTGGTATTTTTATCGGACGCTTTTCTTATAAAATATCTCTTACGTTCAGTTTCGTCAGGAAGTAAGATAATGCAAGCGAATATATGATCTTACTTTTGTAATTTATTACCCCATATACCAGTTTATAGCTGAGCAAAGACGTCGCTTTATGGTAATTACCTTCTACATGTTCAAAGCTCTCCAAAGGGGTCATGTATGAATTTTTTGATCACGTTAGTTCCCTATGAGAGCCGCGCAATCATATTTTGATTACAAGTGTACATTGACGCGAAAACAGCGATAAAGGGGAATATATTGTGGTGTTAATCATTATTTTTATTGAGAAGTATACTTCTTCAATTAAAATATTGCGTACATATTTTGTTGTGTTGGATATTTATTAATAGTATGCATTTCTTTAATAAAAAATCAAAGTCTTTTTCATGTTCAGATCGATCATACATGGTGTAATTTAAATCGTCTGTCTCGGTAGCACAGTGGTCCTAAGCGCGACTGCTACGCTAGATGCCTTGGGTTCGGTTCCCAGGTCGAGCAGAAAGTGGCATTTATCTATGAAATTCTCAGTAACAGCTCGCATTTAGGATTTGTGCCCGGTTAATGGCAATAGACTCGCCCCGTATTACATGAGACCTAAAGTACCGGGTGGGTGTCCACCCACAGTACTACGGTATGTTTAAAATATCGGTAGCTTTTACATGTATATTTAAATCGTTTCCGAGAATAATTTGGTTGCTCAGATTTAATTAATAATTATTCTTCCTGAAGACATAATGGTACACCGCTTACGGCCCAAGCCTAAGGGTGTATTTGAAGGATACAAGCGAAGTGCTTATTACAATAATATTCATGCATAACGAAAGCAAAAATAATAGAATTTATTACATATTAAGATTTAATAAAATGATATAACCCACAAAAAGGTATCGAAAGGAAGGTACAATAATTTGTAACGTCCTTTCAAGCGTTGTTCATATTTTAAACACATCTTCAACATCATATAGATAAAATTTCAATACCCATACGTTATGTACAAAAGCTTAAAAGGCCGATGAGAGTGAAATATACCACATGGGGGCCATAGGATGACGCCCCAGGCTGGGACCCGGTATTTGAATAACGTTTGTAGCTATGGATACAACTCGATACTTTCAACGCCAGAAAGACTTTCATTGCGACACCTATACAAAGAATTTTCTTTTTGATGTCACGTCCTTTGGAATTAAATATGTAACATTATAATTTCCTGAGCATTACAAGTAAAATATTTATTGCGATCCTTATTTTCATTTCCATAAATAGGGTACTGTCGCCGAAGATGGCCCGGCTCCTAAAATAGGCCACTTTAAAAATAATACAGATATGATTATTCGAAACATTTAAAATTTCGCGGGTTTATGCTACTAGTACCATAGACAATAGTGCAAGTGAAGACTGATGACAATTTGCTTGGTCATGTCAAGACGATGCATGTTTTATAACCTCTATTATCTAAATCCTTTTAAAAATTAACAAATCTCTTTGCTCTAAACTGTGAAAATTCATATTTAATCTATTTGTCAGCGAATTACAGGTGAGTGTTATTATTTTAGTTCCTTTTTTGGATTTTTAAGAGATTACACTCAACCGGGGTGTAATTCCCTATCCTGGCCAATAATATAATTACCAAAAACAGACCTATTAAAAAAAAATTAAAAAGAAACTGATTAATTTTTATTTTTGATAAGTTACTAAACTTATCAAAGTTGATCTAAGAGTTAAATTTTATTTTATTTTGTGGTTTGTTTTTATTTAAAGTTGGTTTACATTTTGATAGATTTAAAATACCACTTTAAAATGTTTGGTTAATTTTTCGCCTTTTATGAATAACTAACTAGATGCGCCCCGCGGTGTTACCCGCGGTGTAACCTGCGGTTTATCAGTTACAATTCATCCCACGGGAACACTACATTCTTTTGGGATAAAAAGCCTATGCGCCAGCTACGTTCATACCAAATTTTATCAAAATTGATCCAGCCGTTTGAGCGTGAACAAGAGACAAACATACACACTCACAAACTTTGGCCTTTATAATATTAGTGTGATATTATGAGAAGGATATGTTTTTATTTTCATGTTTTATGTTAAATGTGTTTAAGTGTTTATAATGCAAATATTTTCGTTAATATTTTTCGGGCCATCTTCAGCGACCAGCTTCCCAAGATAGCGCAATACAAAGTTTCTAAAAAGTGTTTAAATTTGTGTTAAAATGCCAAATCCTGTACTACTTTTTTAGATATCTGGTTTCTCAAATAAATATATTACAACTTCCATGATGTTGTTTCTTTATTTATCTGCAAAATTGTACAAGGTTTTAAAATTAAGTGGGCCTTCATTGGTGCCTGTACTTAACTATTACATATTCGTAAACATTCCTTACCTACTAAACTATTAAAGTCTGATCTATTTTAACAGATTATAATTTATTATAATTATAATAGGTACTAATATTTAAAAAACCTAAATGTCATTGTACTGGTCTAAAATACTTTAGCATCGCGTGATAGAATTATGGTTGCTCATTTTATTTTAATTCAAGACAATGGTTGTGTCTCTTTTTCCCTTTTACGACTGCGCAAAATAACAAGCAAGTAATAATATTGTGCTGGCACGATAATTCGTTTCACAAAATAGTATTATCGTATTAAACTATAAATTGCTATAAAGCGACACTTTAATCCATTTTACAAATCTAATGTATAGATGCCCTTATAAGTTACCCACGTCAGATAACAGTTTGACATTCAACATACCCATTTGAAATTGTGTTTTATTATTGTATAGTTAAATATAAAAATCGTATCTATTTTATTCACGTAAAACGTACAATTTAAACACTAACATAATTTACAAACGTCTGCAATAATACGCTTTATTGAATTTTACGACTGTTTTAGATTTGCCAGACGTGAGTCTCGTGCAATTGCATCGTTAGAAATAGAAAACGCCATTTCGTAAATTATATCGGAGAGAAGATACAATGCCTTGGGTAGGTCAGTCACTTACAATGTATTAAATACAATGTTTGCGTCCCGTCTAGGGCCTGGCTTTATTCAAGTACTATTATTTTATGTTTCTGTATCAATATTATATGCCTGTTTTAATTCATTTCATTATACCGACGTTCCATAATTGAAATAATAAAATTGTGTAAGCCATCTAGCCGAGGCTTTCTGTGGAAAATAACAAATGTTGAACAAATTTTAAAATAATAGGTATAGAATAAGCATTATTGACGACAGCCAATACATACTTCAAAACGGCTCTGACTCTAATGCGATACCGAAGCCAATTCAGCACTTATCGAAATAAAGTCGACGCTGCCAACATTGCAGGTTATCGTATTCAGCACAAAACGTCTCGCAATAATATAAATACATAAAGCGGTTCTCGCGTATTATGCGCTGATATTGCAATAGTGATGTTACCTTCCCCGGCCGCTTATATTCATGTTACAGCGCTTAAAGTGCACAATATTGGGGCATATCCGGGAGAGGCGAATCATCGCGGCCAAACGCCGCCAACTGCGGAACAGTAGCGCTGCGTCACACAGAATAATGACACAAAGGCTTTATTTTAAGAACCGCTATTATCTTCCCACTGCACAGCTTTCGTGCCCCCAGGCTAAATTAAAATATCTTGCTAGAAATGAACTTGAAGTAAAGCTTTTCTATGACACTGTTTGTGAAATATTAAATGAAGTTACAAAGATGTATACGATCGTAAAAGTTTTCTGTTTAGTACTTCCGCGAGGGTCGTCGAAGACGCTCCAAGTTTTGTTAAAGCCGAAAGTCGTAATTCTGCACTCGACTGTCATCTTTGTTTTGTGTTAATAAAGTCCATTGTGTTCTACGATGTGTATGACAGATAGATCACTTGGGCATCAACTTCTGGGTGTGTGCAGAGCACTGTCATTTACTTTTAAAAGGTTGAAACTTCGTCACTTACGTGTCCATTTACGATCTATAAAATGTCAAAACCCAGTGAAGTTTCGATACAAACAAATTATCCGGCTCGCATTTGCAATACGAACAAAATGAAAATAAGCAATAACAATATTTTTATGTAGCGACGAGTTCTTTATAGGCAATTTTTTACCGAATTGTGTTTTGATGATACTGTCTGATATTTCACATATAATGAGTATTTTTATTATTTCCATAATAAAATTAAACTAAGGTTAAATTTACTACTTAGGCAGGCATGTGCTATTTCCCACAGAAACAACGATTACAAAAAAATATGGAGCGAATGTAATAATATAACTATTTCTCCTTTTCATTTTCCTAATGTATTGCTCGCTTGTGCCTAACTCGCATCACTACCTCGGTAACGAAATGACAAGTGAAGTTAGTTCATTAGCCGAGTAAACTGATTTTCTCGGAATAGCATTTTTAATGACGTGAAGCCTGTCCGTGTGGTGGATTCTGCCGCAGTTGCACGTGTCGTATCCATTAGTCGGTTCCTGGAAAACGGGTGGCAAAAAATATCATGACCTATATTCATTCAGAAAAACTACACAAACTAAATAACAAAACTAACAAACCCAAATTTTCCCATTGTCCCCGGAATGGTATATACATAAAACTGTTGGATAGAACATGTGGTGTTACTGTACACCGAACTATAACAATAGATTGATCGCTAACTGCACAAAGCTGCGATAGAATTTTAGGAATTTTATGAAACCGACCGACGCGACGGACGGGCAGGTTTCCACCGGACAGTGAAGTTTTATTTTAGTTTCAAGTTATTGTTTATTTATCGCTCGGCTTGTTATTAGCTGCAGCAATGTTGTTTGGAAATTTAAAATTAAGAGAGGACAAAAAAAAATAGTTATATCGAGACATTATTGGAACCCAATTAAATATCCAGATATCTACTGACATAACCTTAATATTATCCCCGCATGAGAGATCAGTCGATAAATGTATAAAACCTAATAATAATGCAATGCAAATAGGACAACTTCACTTTCAAGAGCCACATGAAAGCCCCTTCGTTTCGAAACGTGGACAACGTGCGGGAGGATAATATAAGTCATCATAACGGTCGCGTCCATCCCCGAAAGGTTAGATAGTGGTGTACCTATGTCATACCCACCCTTCTCATATATCATCAGTTCTGTATAACAGTATTAGGTTCTGACAGGGGCGTGCCCATCATCATTTATCAGTCAAAACTTCAAACTTGAAGTGTAACTATTATAACTACAAATTTTGTAGGTGAGTACCCTATACAATTGTGTCGTAGTGAACTTTATACTTTGAAGTCAGCATCTGTTTTTGTTAGCACTAGAATGTTGAGCTAGATAAGTAGCTTATACCTGCACTATATTTTTCTTTCAATCTCGATCTAGCGAGAAAACGGATCATTGTTGTCCGCAAAATAAGACGCCGAGCATACCTCGAAGACGTTTTCTTTGAGCGTCGGAAAAGCTTTAGCATTCCACATAACTGCTTTCAAATTGCACACAACTCAAAGCATATCATGCAACATCATTTATTTCTATTAACCAGAAAAGGTACATACAGAAATTGCCTAGCGTGTAAATAATTTGAAAACAAATTAACGGCGAAGTCGGAATAAAAATTCGCGTGCGAGAAAACTAGGAGTATATAATATAAAAGCTTATGAATACGTGCAAGTAGGTAGTTCTTAACACGACCGGCGTGGATGGAGGCGAGCGCACTTGGCGTGGGCTCAAGACCTCTTCATTCCCCTATGTCTCGCCGGTAAATAATTGCGACTGTGTACCGCACACCACTCACCTTGACAATTATGTGCACTTTATTTGACGGTGCTCCTGCCTCACCCTTTGTATGGGGCGTATTATAAAACACTTGCGGACAAAGACCTAACTGTGTGAAATCATCATCATTATGATACTAGTCCCCAAAACTACCACTTTTAAATAAGCTCATGAAAGTAAATGAGTTTCTAGTTAATACTGCCACTATTAGGTACTACGCTTTCTAAATATATTAATGCTCGAGCCATGAATTTTAATCTCGATAAAACTTTCCAAAATTCTTAGGTAGGTACTAGGAGTTTGATAAAGGAAGATAGCAAACTTCCTTATTTTGTTTCGTGGTGTACCAAACTAAATAAAATAAGTGTGAACATGGCAGTATTGTTCGTCGCAATGTTTAGGTCTCTTTGTAAAAGACAGCTGAGATAAATGGGTCAGCACGGCGCCTGAAGCAATGCTCTACATACCTCGCACTGGCGTAGGTATACGTTGTAAGGTTTCAATCAAAGTCAAATCATTTATTGCAATTAGACCATTAAGAGAATCGTTTTATGCTTATACCTTATTATATAAATACTAGCCCACAAACGTCTATTTGTATATAGCCTAGTATTGCATTTTATTTTCTTTTGCCCTACATTAAATAATATTTAACAACATAGGCAGTAGGCACCCAGCTACACAGAAAGTTCAAAACTCCTATCTTTCGTAGGCGACAAAATGCAAAATTATTCGCAAAACTGTTTCATTTGCTCCGTAAAAGTTGTTCTGGGAACATATAAAATATTATCTTTCGGCAGAGCCTAATGCGAGCAGTTTTCCAAACAATTACATAAGCACATGCAGGTAACCGCCGCTGCAGACGATGCCAAGGGACGCGGGCCAACGTACGCGTCATCACGTAACCTACCTCCCGAGAATACAAATGAAAGGGTGGGCTCAACTGTTTGTATTCAACTTCATCAAAATTGCCCAACTGGGTCCTGTTTGACCTTGATTATCACATTTTGAGCTTGTTTGAATGGACAATATGTATGAAGTAACTTAGGACATTTTGACCCTACTTTCCTAGTACTTCTGATGTGTTTTGTCGTAGTTAGGTACAAAATAAACAATATATATCAATATTTCAACATGACGTATAAAATAACTAAGTAATAACTGCATAATTGAAATATCATAAAGCAAATTTTTTTAAGACCTCAATCGGATATCTAGTTGATGTAGTTTTCCTGATAGAATAATGTCTGTAAATTGACATAGACTGCGTAGAATTGAGTAGGCTAACGTTCTATCATAATTATGTTCACCTTGATAAGTTCACACGACAGATATCCATTAATTTATAATCAATCAAAACAATCAAGCTACCTATAAACATAGGTGTTTTTCAACTACTGACACAAAAACATGAACGACAAACAGAACTAATCTAGCTACTGACATAAAAGAAACACTTAGTTATCAATGATCGTTTGCACAAAGAACTATCACAGTTGACTACCTCTTTCAATCTACGCAACTTGTGATATTTCTTTTAGCACGCTTCATTACAGCGGGAGACACAATCACACATCCATGCTTTGAGGACCCCCTCCACGACACAATAAAGTCTAGACGCATTCATTCTACGTTACGCTACGTGCGTTCTCAGAAACTATTACCTCCTGTTTGTACGTTAACTAGAATGCTATAAACTACAATGGAAGCAACAAGAATATTGAAACCAGGATTTTGTGAAAACCAAAGTAAAAAGAGTGTCCGTGGAGTTTCTTGCTTGTTCTGGCTTTGTTTTGGAACGAGCAACTAGCTTTAACTTTCTGACTTATTGAGCGACTTCCTGACAATTCAAAAATGCTTGTAAATGGTGTAATCGAAATAAATGCTTCGACTTTGCTTCAGGCGGAGCCTTCACAGTATACATTGGATAATTACCCCTTTTAAAAAAATTGGAATTAAATTTTTAAGTACGTTACTTAAATAATAAATCAATTAATAAGTAAATCGTCGTAATTATTGATTGAGCGGTTTGAGAAAGTCAGAATTCTTTTTGATCTGTGTAAAAACTAAATAAACAACTCACGAGGTGTTAATTTACGTACTAGTAACATTGTTTCTCATGAAAAACTTATTGCTTATTCCAGGAGTCAATTTATTCACATCAATAGTGCACTGCGTTGGGTTTAATAATAATCCAGTCTAATACTCCCTTCATCGAGCTCAACAGCTTTCAACCGGTTTATACTGGAACAATCTCTCTTAACGAATTTTGATACTTTAGAGTACTAAAGTATCAAAATTCGTTAAGAGAGATTGTCACTCTCTTAACGAATTTTGATACTTTAGAGTACTAAAGTATCAAAATTCGTTAAGAGAGATTGTGTGTTTGTGTGAGAGATTGTTGTGTTGAGATTTTTATAGAATAAGTACTAACTTATTCTATAAAAATCTCCTACGGTGATACACAAAGTGGGCTGCAGAAGTGATAATGATTATTAATACCTCACCACAAACTCACTTCACCTACATCCGTGAGATATTCTTACAGAATAGTACTGCTAAAGTATCAAAACTTGGTGCAATACTAACACGAACCGTATAATACATAATATACCGTGGATGGAGCGTCAACCGATACAGATTTCGATACGGCTAGAAATCGAATAACTGTTATAATATTGAACGAGTAGCGCTCGCTCAGCACCTATCTATGTATGCTGCATAGTGCGATGATATGATGAATAGTGCCAACGGATGTGCATTTACTCACTATTGCCCATCTGAAGTGTAAATGTTAAGACGCTGTGTGATTTATGAAGATGTGCAATGTATGAATATGGTTTCAATATACAACATTATTTAGTTCACATAACCACATCTTCAAGCTTTGAGAAAGATTTAAAAATAAACAAAATCAAATCATTTATTTTAAATAAACCATTTTGCTTTAATTGTCAAGAAATCAATCATTCAGGAAGTCAAAACTATGTCTCGTTCCATACAGTAGGTTTCAATGGAGAAGAACGAGCGAAAAAACTTCTTTAAATAAAATTTATTACAAATATGATTGAAGGTTTTTGGAATTTGCGGTAGCTTTACAATAAAAGATTTTAAATAGATACCTTATTGAGTGCAGCTTCAGGTACAATAAAAAAGTCATTTGGTACATAGGCTCCGCTATCTTGCAATATTTTCAGATAATCTCATGAATGTGCTCAGTCAATGCTTTTACATCACTCTCTTATGTATGCCATAAGCTTAAAAACTTAAGGCTGTTAATATGCATAAATGGGATCAAAATGAATATTGGCAGTGTAATAATGAATATTTTGCCTATGTACCACCACGAACAAAACCAAAAAAATACATGGATACTTTAGCAAACTATGCGTAAAGCTAAATAAATTGTAGTGTTGTAATTGTAACTGCCTCGTTTCTAAGCGCGGATGCTACGATAGAACTCTTGGGTTCGATTCCCAGGTCGAGCAAAGTGTTATTGGGTTTGTCTATGAAATTCTCAATAGTAGCTCGGAGTTTAGATGTGTGCCGGTTAATGGCAAAAGGCTCAGCCCCTATTACATGGGACCTAAAAATATACCGGCGTGTGGGTTTACATTGGTAGACCTCTGCCTAACCTTTCAGGGGATCCAGGCGTGGTGGTATGTTATGTGTTATCATGATCAACGGCAATAGCTGGTAACTAAAAAGACCATTGCCTTCATGGTGACTTTTTTTTTTTTTTTTAAAGATGGTAAAATCATCAAATGACCCCCCCCCCCCCGTCCTGGGCGGGGCGGGAGGGAGTGTCAGACTTTTACTGACTAAAAACCATCTATGTTCCTTCATGTGCCCTTTGCGTTCCGGGGGCGCGGTATCTCTTTCGAACAACCCGCAGCCCCGGCAGGCATTTGGCCCTTAGTGGCCCCTTCCAATGGCTGACACCTCTGTGCGCGGAACGCGCCGTCGACACGGTCTGTCGTTAGTTAATAACGTACGGACGGTAAGCTACCCATTGCTCACCGCCCACAGACCGTGCCTACGGTATCCGCCTGCGGGAGGCGCAATGATGCCGTTATTGGCAATCCATTGCGCCGGCGGACGCGGTGTCAGCGGCGGCCGCGGGTGCGGCGGCGACGGTGGCCGCGGGTGCGGCGGCGGCGGCGGCGGCGCGGGGTCTTCCCCCGGTCCTGGCGGGTACGGCGCAGGCCTTGCCCCCAGCCCGGTGATCGGCCGGCCTGTTAGCCCCCGCACATGCGTCGCAGTGCGGCGGGGCATCACAAGCCGCGGCCTTGTGACCGGGCTGACCGCAGCGGAAACATAAGGCGCTGCGGTCCACCTCCGAGGCGCACCGACATGCCACGTGCTTCCCCACGTGGCAACGGTAGCACCTCAGGGGCCTGGGCTCGAGCAGTCTCACCTGCGCCGACACCCAGCCCACCAGTAAACGGCCCCCCTCGACGATTGCTTTGGCCGCCGTCACTGGGCAGCTGACCGTGATGGTCTGCATACCCGTGCGTTCCGGGCGGATGGTGCCTGCCCTCACCTCCTCGGCAAGGCATCCACCCGTCCTGGCAACGGCGGCCACCACCTCCTCCGCGGTGACGGAGTCGTCCAGGCCCAGGATGCGCAGGTCTGCGCATCTGACGGGCCTGGACACTCGGGCCTCGTCCGCATCCAGGGACGCTCTGAGCCTCTCCGCCAGAGCGTCTAACGATACCACAGGAACGCTATATTCGTGCAAAATTAAAACAAAAAACTTTATTTGCAATGTGAAACAAATAGATTTTAGAATGCTAATGCAATCCATAGGCATACATACTTTCAAGCTAAACTACATAATTTAACATTTTTCAGTTTTAAATTAACGAATTCTTAATGTTCAGCTTTTAACTGCTTACTACCTACTACTATTAATTACTACATACATAATGTATTTTATAGTATAACGAAACAAATAAGTCTAGATTAATAAACCCCCTGATAATCACACGTTTACTTCACCTACCAAGAACAACTAAAAGCTATTTCAAATATATTAAACTTTATTTGGAAAATATTGTCTGATATTGGAGAAAAGCAGTTTGTATCACTGTACACATACAAGCAAAGATCATATCTTACAAAGCAAAGTTTCCGACAATGTACAGAACTCAAACTTCATTAATATCAAAACTAAGTTATTAATAAAACAAGTTCCCTCGAAGATGACCACAGAAACTAAGTAATGGTGACTGCTTGTGTACTTCAAAACTGAGTTTCAATTTCACTCGCCTACCTTTGTCAAAGGAAATTTCTATTAATCTCGAATTACGGAACTGTCTAAGTGAAATTAGGTCAAGTCAAGAGTCTTAATGTTGACTTACCTGCATAAATTTGATGCACGTTTAAAGCTGTTCCAATGAAAATTGGAAAATAAAGTCACTCGAATCAAAATACAATGTAAGGGCAGAAAACATTGAAACACGAGTTACATTTGATGTGAAGATAGAACTAATAAATGAGTGAGGCACGCACATTAATTAGTTGATGAGATAAGACCTTGAAGGGGAGATAAGGTGGATACCTGAAAGGTATAATTTGAAGCGTCGATGGCGCGGCTCGGCTGCACGGCCTCCGAGGACTGGCGCTCAGTCCGACGTCGGGTGTCGAGGTGTGCGGCCGCGTCGGCGTCTGTCACGACCCTCTCTCACCCCCTCTGTCGCGATTTCGAAGTGCGCTAACTTTAAAATGTCCCTCAACTGCCGAATGTTGTTACCAGTGAACCGCAAGCTTGAAAGTGACTGATGAAGTTGAACAAAAATTACAGTTACATTTAAACGATCAAACGGTTACTAAACTTTGGATTTCGGTAGAATTGTTGTGGTTTTTGAGATGTGATTAATAAATAAGTAGCTATTCGTAAGTATATAACGTTTTGATTGTATTTTTAGTAGTGATATAATTAGAATGTTATTATTTATGCACAGAATTATTTTTTGAAGGAGTATTACAATACCTTCATCTATTTTAAGGCTTTTACCAGAACTCGTGTTGAAAAACCCGTATGATTTAAATATTAGCATAATTTTAATGTATGCTAGGTGCGCACACATTATTTTTGTCCCACATAACAGCGGCTTAATGGATTTGTGAAATTTTTGGGTTTAGTTGATTAAAAATTCTCATAAAATCAAACCAATCGTAGTTTCATAAGTTTTATACCAAGCGGTAAGGCAAAATAAATGAACAAAGAATATATTTGTATGTATAAAACCAGACTAGGCGTACCTATTCCTTAACTGAATACTCGAAAAGTCTTTTACATTTGGTATTCTATTGCGCTAGTTCCATTGTCTTTGTAAGCACTTTTTATATAGTTTTACGATTACTCGGATAGAGCTCATCTGGGAATGCTTTTACGTTTGATTTGAGTTTGGAATTAAGAGTCCAAAAATTTACTACCACTGGCATTGCACTTAAGACTGTTATTTGTATGTATGTTCGGCATAGGCATAAAGGATTGATGATACCCTCGGTGTTTCAGGAGTATATAGCCGACGGAACTTTCTTCAGGCAGAAATCCTCTTATTTTTAAAATTCATGATATAAAACCGGCTAAGTACGAGTCGGACTCATACACAGAGGGTTCCGTACCACCTTGGAATATGTAACACAAGAATACGTCTCCTATACTACCTATTACGTTAAAAATGGAGTCAGGAACGCAGAAAGGACACATTTTTGTGTAGAGACCTACTTTAATTTTTAACTTTATTTCGTTTTTATTATTTTTTGTTATAGCGGCGAAACTCTGACGGTCACGGTCAGACGGTCAAGCAGACTGACAGCGGAGTCTTATTGAGAGGGTGCCAGTTGGGACCCTATCAATAAAGCCGAAACCCTATAAAGTTCAGGGTTTCCCTACAGCATTGCTTGCTGGTATCTCTTTCTAACCATCGAGCGCAGAAGCATATCCAACGGGGCAAGTGTGTCATGAACTTACCCGTCTGACCTACGCCCCCACAGATGTCATTTATTTCAAAACGTTCTTTAGGTTTAGTATACCTATTAAGCCCTACAAATATGCTAAATATGCATATAATAAAGGCGGTTTTGAGGGCACATTAAAATAGCCTCTACGCTTCTGATGTAAACTAGGTAGTCTGCCTTGCTATCTTTCTTTACTGGCTAATCTATTTGTAGCACGGTGCCGGGTCATCTATATACACTAACATAATAAAGCTAAAAAGTATTTTAGTTAGTTTGCTTAAAGGAATCTCTGGAACTACCAGTTGGATTAGATTCATACTTACATACATAAACTCATGCCTTTTTCCCATGGACCTGGGCTGAAAGCACAGAACGCCACCTAGTACGATCCTTATATACCTACTCCTTTCGCCTTGTGATTGATGTATGAACGTGGTCATACATCTGGTCATACAAGCACGCCGGTTACGAGTACTGCGCACCCGATTTTTCTGAAGAACTTCACCAATAAGGTCAGAATAGTAGTGGTCTTTTCAAAAGCGTCCCCTCCCTAGAAATACATTGGGTTGGATTAATGAGGAATAATATAGGCTATATAACATCAAGCTACCACACATGTAAGCGGGGCAGTAGCCAAAGACGTAAGATAAAGCGTGAGATAAAACCACAGGGCGGAGCCACAGGCAGAACTATTATGAAGCTTCCGCCAACATGTCAAGAAGCTGGGAGTTGTTACAATACATGTTACCAGACTAACGAGTGAGGTTTCAATACAGTCTAGCCTGTCAGTTGTTCGACACGTTAATCTAAACAGTATCACAGTATTTATATAGGGCATAAAGTAGCTAGAAGAGACCACATGGCAAATATATAGGTAGGCTAGCTTCTGCCAGCGACTTCGTCCGCGTCAAATTACATTCATCAAATCACATTATCCCACAGGAACCATACATTTTTCCAGGATAAATATATAGACATAGATTGTGATGAGAAATAACTTCCACACTACAATCTATCTCAGTGCCAAATTTCTTCCAGATCCGTTCAGCTGTTTAAGCATGGAAGAGTACCAAACATCCATTCATCCATCCATTAATCCATCCTCACAAACTTTCGCATTTATATTGTTAGTAGGATAGATCAACACACAGTTCTTATCAGTAAGATAATCGTGTACTTATGGCGGGTGTTTGAAGACATTCAACGAGCCAAAGGTTACGTGTCTTGCCTATCATTGCAATCATTTTTTTGCTCTGAATCATACTTGGGAAGCCTCTAGTTGCGGGGATATTGAATGTTATAGTTTAGTTTTCTGCCTCGTTAGCCTAGTGTTCCTAAGCGCAACTGCTTCGCTAGAAGTCTAGGGTTCGATTCTTAGGTCGAGTAAATGTTATTGAGTTTGCCTATCAAATTCTCAATAGCAGCTCGGAGTTTGGATTTGTGCCCAGCTAATGTCAATAGGCTCGCCCCCTATTACAGTGGACCTAAAACATACAGGCGTGGTGGTATGCGTGTAGTTTAGTTTTACTAATGTTTACGAACTCTAGTTATAAAAGGTATGGAAGCTACTAGCAAGCCGCTCGCTTGTTGTTCAGTGCCATAACAAAAATGCAATTGAGAATATTGTATCGCTAAGGTCGCTACAATCACATCACAACAACACGTTCACTGCTAGACATAGCATACATGCATGCATAGCATGTAGCCTCCCCTAAAAATAGCCACGATGACCGGTCCTGCGCTGCCCGCACTCAGCGATTTCCCGCGACCTATGTTGGAAATGGGAGAGGCCTATGTCCAGCAGTAGATGTCATAAGGCTCTTCGCCTTTATCGTGTGGGCAGTAAGGTCTAACGACCCCAAACACCCTAGTGTCAGAGTTTCTAAACCGCCACAAGGGCCTCTGACATGGTTACCGATGTCAGTGATGTCCAAGATAAACTTAGAAAGTACGTATGATGATAATATAAGTCATTGGGTCATCATCATCAGCCTTTTCCCAACTGCGTTGGAGTCGGCTTCCAGTCTAGCCGGATGCAGCTGAATACCAGTGTTTTACATGGAGCGACTGCCTATCTGACCTCCACAACCCAGAAACTGGGCAACACGATACTTCTTGGTTAGACTGGTTGTCAGACTTCTCACTCACACAAACTTAAATTACATCATCATTATGGGTATAACTCAAATTTAAATATCTACACGACTCCTATACTGTTACATACTGTTACATGTTATTACTGCCCCGTTGGTCTCGTGGTCGCAAGGGCGACTGCTGAGCAAGGGGTCCCGGGTTCGATTCCCAGGTCGGGCAAAAAGTGTTATTGGATTTTTCCATTAGGAATTTCTCAGTAGCAGCCCGGAGTTTGGAAGTTGGTGGTGTGACACACCCGTGCCTCGGAAAGCACATAAAGCCGTTGGTCCTGCGCCTGAGCTCTCTCCGGTCGTGTCGGATTGCCTTCCCATCGGGCTATGAGAGTTAGGGAAGAGGGAGTGCACCTGTCTTTGCGCACACACTTGTGCACTATAATATCTCCTGCGTACGTGGCTAGTCTGCATTAAGGTTAGCCGCCATGGCCGGAATCGGCCTGGAGAATTACATTACACACTGTTACATGCAGATATAAGCATAATGTTTAACGTTTATACATTGCGCGCTATCAAACAAAAAAAAGTCGTGTGCACGAAAAAAAAATGTTACCCACAGAAAGTTACTTAGTTTGATGAGAAGTACACGTAGTTAACAGCTGTGTGATGGGACTTGTTACACCCCGTATTATGTAGTATACACTACATAAACCTTTGATCTACTGTTGCAAATATTTGCGAATACAGTTTTGATACTTGGTTTTTACCATAACTACTACGAAATCACATACGTACATACTATCACGCTTGTATTCCCCAAAGAAATAGGCAGTGGTGTACCAATGTCCACCCACTGTTTGCCGGTATGTTTAGGTCCCATTTAATAGGGAGCGAGCCTATAACCATGCTATTAACCGGGCACAAATCCTAACTCCGAGCTGCTACTGAGAATTTCATAGAAAAACCCAATAACATTTGTTGCTTGACCTGGGAATGAACCCAAGATTTCTAGCGTAACAGTAAACCAATCATTAAAACATAATTAGAAAACAGCTTATTAAAAGAAAATATTTAATTAAAAACACTTTAATGAACCTTTATGACAATATGTAGGATTTCATACCGTCACCGACGTATTTAATTTGCTACACTCAATTTTGTGTGTACTACGCCGCTACGCCGTAGCAGTTCGTAGACTGCTACGAAATTTATTGAAATTCCTTTTGTTTATTAAAATCGTTGAAAATATGGCTAAAGTATTTTATAGCTTTTTAAAAAAAACTATATTCTAAATGCAAACATTTTTCGTAATTATAGTAGCGGTCTATCATTGTTTTACTGCAGAACGTTTTTTCACACTGCAAAGGTTATAAGGCCGCTTTTTACCCGACTGCGACAGAAGGAGGGTTATGTTTTTCGAGAGTATGTATGTATGTATGCATGTAAGTATGTATGTATGTATAACTGTTTGGCACGCTCTGCAGCCTGAACGGCTCAATTGATTTTAGCTTGAGAGGTGTCATTAGATTCGTATTTTCTGTGAAAGTGACAATGGGTAAATTAAAAATAAAAAAGTAAAAAATAAAAAACGGTAATTTAAAAAACTAAAAAACCCGACTGCTTTTCTAAGTATTTATAAAAAGCCCTAAAACAAGAAAGTCGTTGTACCCGATTGCACTTAAAATTGTAGCAGTCGGGACCCATTTTAGAAATGAAGGCTTAGTGTATTGAGAGCACATACCTATATTACATTGCAGATGGTCCAGAATGGGTCCTGACCAGAAGCGTAGCGTGGCTTGGCGGGGCCCCGTATAAACATTGGTTTGGGGGCCCTTAGGAAGGTAAAGATTTCCCACAATAAAAAAAAATTGCATAGAATTAAAAGAAATATTTTTTAAATCATAATTATATACTCGTATCTGTCACTTTTTCCACAAAAAAAAAACAAATTAAATAGGTATGTATATCTACACCCTCCTTACCTTTTTTTCGGCAAAATGATTTATTCAATTATTTATAGCTGATGATGACTTTAGTTTTCTAAAGTTACTGCCTCTATGGATAATAACCGCGATAACCGATGTAGGGTGTTGCCAACTTTTGAACGCACGCTTTGCGCGGGCAAAAAAGAATTGCTTGTTTTGACTTTTGTCATTTGTGAAATAACAAAAAATTTGGGAAGATTTTATTAATTTTTGCTTACGCACATTGGGGGCCCCCGTAGCCCTGGGGCCCCGTATAATTGATACGGCAGATACGGCGGTAGCTACGCCCCTGGTCCTGACTATAGATGGGCAATCCACCCACCCGGGTTTAAACCCAGGTGGGTTTAAACCCGGTGTTTTGGGTGTTTTGGGATAAACACCCGATTTCCACCCAAATTTCGGGTGTTTTGTTTATTTTGTACATAAATGACATTTAGTTTATAATTGTTATTCTTTTAGTGAATTATACGTAATTAGGTGAAATCTACTATATAAAAATAAGTCGGGTTTTCCTTCCTGACGCTATATTCTACCGATTTTCACGGTTTTGCATTCGTTGGAAAGGTCTCGGGCTCCGTGAGGTTTATAGCAAAGAAGGTAGGTAGGTAGGTAGGGTAGGTAGGTAGGTAGGTAGGTAGGTAGGTATGTAGGTAGGTAGGTAGGTAGGTAGGTATGTAGGTAGTTAGGTATGTAGGTAGGTAGGTAGGTAGGTATGTAGGTAGGGTAGGCAGGGATAGTGGGTAGGTAGAGTAAGTATGTGGGTAGGTAAGTTGATGGAGTAGGTAGGTAGGGTAAATAAGTAGGTAGGTAGGTGGGGCACTTTTAGGGCAAAACAACGTCTAACGTGCTTGGTTTAATGGTTTCTGTTATACAGGGTGGAAATTTATTATGCTACCTGGAGGGAAAGTACTCTAAATACTTGAGTTAGCAAATTTTACTGAAAGGAAACATTCCTTTATTTTTAAAAAGAAACAAAACTGCTTTTAAATAATTTTGAAAACACGCTTGCCACACCCGGGAATCGAACCGACTAAAATCGGAAAAAATAGCATCCTGTACTTTTATGGCACTTATCGATAGGGTCGATCACAAGGATCAAATCTCTACAAACCTGGTAAACTAAATTTAACAAAAACCATGAAATTTCAATCTAAACTTATTTTATTCGTACGAAAAAAACTAGTACAGTAACTAATTGCATGCTGGAAATGAGCTTCACTTTCTTCGATGCACACATTCATTATTTGAAGGAATTCATTTTGAATAACTTTTAAAAGGGTGTTGTGGTGAATATTGAAAATTTTACTACGCTACCAAAACTCACTTAAAATGATTTTTTTAAGGGAATAAATTCATGCATCCAAGAAATGAAGCTCATTTCCAGCAACTACTTTACTCGTTTGTTTCGTCCGAATAAAATAAATTTACAATAAAATTGCATGCTTTTATTTAATTTTAATTTACCATATTTGCAGGGATTCGATCCTTATGATTGACCCTATGGATTAGTGCCATAAAAGTACAGGATGTAATTTTTTCGAATTTTAGTCGGTTCGATTCCCGGGTGTGGCAAGAATATTTTCAAAATTATGTAAATGCAGTTTTGTTTCTTTTTAAAAATAAAGGAATATTTCCTTTCAGTAAAATTTGCTAACTCAAGTATTTAGAGTACTTTCCCTCCAGGTAGCATAATAAATTTCCACCCTGTATATGTTGCAGTTAAAACTCTTAACCAGTCAAAAGTACTATTGACTATCAAAATCAGTCAAAAGTACTTTTGACCGTATGCTTTAGTCAATAATACTTTTGACTAAAATAACAGTTAAAAGTACTTTTGCCCACTGGAGCTGGTTAAAAGTACTTTTGACTAAGTGATTCCGTCAAAAGTAGTTTTGACTGCTCGAATCAGTCAAAACTCTTAAAAATCAGTCACTAATCTGCAATAATAATTAATAATATCTATTCTTTATAAAAGTAAATTATAGGATGAAAGAGCGAGCGAAGCGAGCTCGGGACTTGGGGCACCCCGACTCGGACAGGTTAGGTGAGAAGGGGATGGCGGGGTCTAGAGAGCGAGCGAAGCGAGCGAACAGACCCCGCCATCCACTTCGTGGTTATTTTTTTTGTAAACCCTTGAGCCCCGCGGAGCGGGGCTTCTCGACTATGCTTTTTAAGCATTATTCACATTTTGACTGATGCTTTATTGCAGTTAAAACTACTTTTGACGAAGAGCGTTAGTCAAAAGTACTTTTAACAGCAAATTTGCAGTCAAAAGTACTAATAACCAATATTTTTCAGTCAAAACCACTTTTGACCAACCTGTTCAGTCAAAACTACTTTTGACTGATTTTGCTAGTCAATAGTACCATCCACCCATCCATCCGTCCATCCATCCATCCATCCATCCATCCATCCATCCATCCATCCATTCATCCAGCCATCCATCCACCCATCCATCCATCCATCCATCCATCCATCCATCCATCCAGCCAGCCAGCCATCCATCCATCCATCCATCCATCCATCCATCCGTCCATCCATCCATCCATCCATCCATCCAGCCATCCATTCATCCAGCCATCCATCCATCCATCCATCCATCCATCCATCCATACATCCATCCAGCCATCCATCCACCCATCCATCCATCCATACATACATCCATCCATCCATCCATCCATCCATCCATCCATCCATCCATCCATCCATCCATCCATCCATCCATCTATCCATCCATCCATTCTTACAAATGAAGAATATGACAGACAACTAACACGCTAACGCTCGAGTCTCCAACGTTAATTACACACTACAACATAAATAAGCTATTCAAAAGTAGAAATAAGAGAAAAAATATTTTTCGAATTTCGTTTTTATCTCGTACCATTTTATTTCACCCTCCCTGATGTGACTAATGTTGCCTACAAAGATAAGAAATGAATGAAAATCACTTAAAAAACATATATTTTAACACCACTAATGTAATTTCGTCAAATAAAATAAACACCCAATTTTCTGGGTGTTTATGAATGATTCCGGGTGTTTATCGGGTGTTTATCAAAGCACCGGGTTTAAACCCGGTGTTTGCCCATCTATAGTCCTCACTGCTACAATTTTAAGTGCAATCGGGTACAACGACTTTCTCGACCACTAGATAACTAAGGCTGTTCAATCCAGGTTGACGATTTCAGGCTTATATCCTATCCTACTAATGCTAGTCCTTCCTAGTGATATTATAAATGCGAAAGTTTGTGAGCGTGGATGGATGGATGTTTGTTACTATTTCACGCTTAGACGGCTGATAGGATCTGAATGAAATTTGGCACTGAGATAGATTGTAGTGTTGAATGTTACGTAGGAAACTTTTCATGTACGGTTCCCGTAGGATAATATATCGAATTTGACGCGACCAAAGTCGCGGGCAGAAGCTAGTTAATTACAAGTACCGGTTTCTTCATGATGTTTCCCTTTACCAATGTCAATGATTATTTATTTATTTATAGTTAATTAAAACGGCACAGGTCCAATTATGTAATTGGACCTGTGCCGTTTAATTTTAATATTTTTAATTCGATGTTAATTAATGTTAATTAACATCGAATTAAAAATATTAAAATTAAATAAGCATTCAAATGCCATACAACACCAAAATTAAGAAAGAGAAGATATGACCTATATGTGGATAAAATTATTAATAATTATTTGAATAAATGGATAAATTGAACAGTGATATATAAGATTTTAGAAAGCATGTATGAAATAGTCGTATTGGTACTTTCCGTGTCCGGTAGCAAACCCCAGTGCATGACAGACAGGCGCCTACTAGACCACGAAACATAATATTATTCATATTATTACTACGTTATATTCGTAAGTACGTATGTTTATGGAATAGGCCCGCTTACATGTAACCACCATGTAACGCTTCAGAGTATTCACCGATCCTGTCAACACACCTTTCAAATATCCCCTATGGTGGCAAGGAGCTGGGATATTGGGATACTGGGATATTTAGTACACCTTTTTGGATTACTTAGTTACAATCAATGTAAAGAGGGATAATTCTCTTTTGCATTCTGATCTCAGTCTTAATTTATTAAAAATACTTTAATATGCGTTATATTTTTACAAGTTGGTATCGCTGAGATGAGATTGGGTTTAGATTGTAAACGTTTTTAGTTCTGAAAGTTGGTCTTAAGATCTACTTTTATTCATGTATAAATTGTGCTATTCATCATCTGCTTAGTCTTTTCCCAACACGATACCTATTGTTTAGACTGGTTGTCAGACTTCCAGGTTTCTGAAAATAAAAAAAAACACAAAGATTTTTGCAAACCGATTTTTTTACCTCCACAATAAGTACAAATGGCATACACTCCAGAAAAATAGTAATAACAAATTGTTGCTCGTCCTTCAGGAGGTATACAATATCGTATAAGATGGAATGTGGCGTCCTACCTTTTTTCACAATATTTTTTTAACATGGCAGTGGACTCGCCCGTTATTACACGGATCTTTAGCACAAATGACCAACATGTGGGTGTATCTCTACACACCCTTTTGGAGAATACAGGCGTACTGTTTTAATTTATTTTTTATAATTCTTTGGAAATTTAAAAAAACAGGCTTTCAGAAAGGTCGGGTGCGTGTAGTCGTAACCGGCGTCCTTGGACGAGACGACAGTAATTTGTAAGGATCGTAGCAGGTGGCGTTCTATGGTTTCTGCCTACCCCCATGGGAAAAAGGCATCAGTTTATATATATGTGGCTTTGGCAATTATTTGCGTATACAGTTTTAATACTGGGTTTTACCGTAACTACTACGAATCACGTGCATACACATAACACTTGTATTCCCCGAAGGGTTAGGCAGAGGTATAGCAATGTACACCCACAGTTCACCTGTATGTTTAGATCCCATGTAATAGGGGGTGAGCCTATTGCCATGAACAGAGGTGACAAACCCTAACTCCAAGCTGCTAAAGATAATTAATGAAAATTAACCTTAAGTTTTAACTTTGGGTAATAGTAGGTCAAGGAGTATTATTATGACACGCCTCTCCAACGCACAGCAGCGTTATTGATCCCCACTAATTACTTACATAACAACTTAATTAACATTTAAAACTTAATACAGAACTATAATTACTTAAGTTCTCACTAAAAGCTGAATGTTGAAAAATATTTATTCACAACAATGCTTTAATAATTAAACTTGTTATTGACAGAAAAATTGCTTAACGACTTTCCGCTTAAAAATGCGACCGATATATTCAATATTAATATGTAACCGGGTGCTTTTACACAAAAAGAAGAGGTCAGCGGCTTCAACCCCATGCATTGACCTTTACCGTTAAAGGTTCTGTGTGATGGCACTCGAGCACATTACATGGCTTTTATGAAAAGAAAAAAATCCCTTACTTGACTATGAACTCCAGCATTGTCAGGTTAGTTTTAGTTTTGGATTTTAAAGAAACAAAATACGGTGGGATTTCTTTTGTTTATAATTCATCCAACTATTTCACAAAAAGGTTCAAAAATACCTCATTCGTTAATCCTGAGAATGCTGCTTCTAAAATCGAATGAAAGAAACTCTCGAGTTTTTTATAAATTTATAAATGAAAATACTAAACAGAATTCCGTAAACGAATGATACTAAAATGTAACGAACATTACAAATGAGCTGAACTTTGCTGCTGAAACACATGCCAAATTTAGTTCATTTGCGATCCACAAAACCGTACATAAAGCAAGTGTAGTCAAATTACAAAATCTAGTTCAACTAATTGGATACAAAAACATAGGTCAGAACTTGTTTGCGAAATGCTAATTTGAAGCATGTGAACGTGGACAGTAAATGTTAATGTATTTTGTGTACAAATTCAACCACAAAATGTTTCTCTTTTTGAGTACGTTAAAGACTTATTAACAAATATTTATCGTACTGAATAAGCATTATTTGATTGTAGTAGATAAATAGCGCATTAATAGTTTCGGGAAAACGGCTTGAACCAATAACTGTAACCGCTATTAAGCCTATAATGAGTTTCGATTCCCAGAAGCACGAACAAAATGTTGAAAGCACTAAACGATTCATTATATTTTCTTTATGGTTCGATGTTTATTTTCTTCAGGGTAAATAGGGTTTCGATTTCTTCCGGGCAAGCTATAACCGCGGTACATTTTGAAGTTACGTGTAACAGCTTTCATCGCGGTGACTGACAGTCAATTACGTTCGGGCTGGAAGGTTACGGGATCACAATACCTTGCAAAAAACACGGACTAAGTTGATGTGAAGATTGCAACGGTATTTTTCAACCATATCAGCCCATACCTCCACTTCACATTTTATTTTATTTTTTCACTCTGCTTAAATAATTATTTTTGTTTTACTGATCTTTTCTTTTTTTTTATCTGTTGTGGGTGTACATTGGTACACCTCTGCCTAACCCTTCGGGGAATACAGGCGTGATGGTATATTTTTTTGATCTTTGATCTGATGCCATCCGGCCATCAGCCACGAAAGTTAGAAGTTGTTTAAAACCAACTCTTGCCGACTAACCACTGATTATTTTATAAAAATGACGATAATCTTGTCGGCGAAAAAACTTCACGTTCCTTCAAAGAAAATATTTTCAGGCTATGACTAGTTTATTTGTACTAATCTTAGTAGCGACTTATTTGAAGAGTGCAGGTGCAATACATACCTTCCTATTCTATACGTTTCCACTTTCGGTGGCGGTTACGAGCACCATTGCAAGCCATTACTCTCAATCTACTTTACGACTTTTGCAGGAAGATTAACTGATATATTTTTCATTCTCAAGCCGATGTACACAGTTGTGTAAATTACTCAGTAATAATATTAAAATATGTTCTTTTCCTTTTTAATAATGCATATTACACAATTAACTTAATACCTATACAGTTAATTGTACCTTGTTGAAAACAGTTTTAGTACACTTATTTAAAATGCCTTTGAGCACCTTTCGTTTCTATTTTGTGAAATAAAAACACCGTTTATACTAAGTTTATACGTTTAATTCTTAGAACAATTTCTGATAATATCTACACAAAAAACAGTAGGTACCTTCTTTAAAATAAAGAATAAAATATAAATTACCGTTCTTAGAGCTTCTTTTCTACCCTTCACCGTATTCTATTTTCACAAAACGATGAAAGGTCTTCTCATAAATTAAAATTTATTCATCACAAATAAACTTGACTAGTTTTTCATTGGAAAACTTAACAGGATATTTATTACCTTCGTGAAGTCGATAGGTAAAGATGCAATAGAAAATAAAGAAAATAAATGAAAAGATTTTCTTTCTCTCAAGTGCATTAAATAAGCCCTTTCTTTTAATTAAACTATTTCAAACGTCATTGCGTGTCTGTCAATCGTTTAAAGTTGACAGAGACAAACAGTGCTAAAGGGTCTGCTCATTTACGTAGTGTAGTACCTACTCTGTTTAGGGTAAATAGGTACGTACCGTACCCAACTTGCTATTAGCCAGTTTTCTTAACGAAAGCTACTTCGGAGAACTATAAAAATAAAAAGATTTAGTATCGTCTAAAAAAATCCATTCAGTAATTTCCATTTCCCAACTTGTTCAAGCTCTTGTTTGAAAATCTTGAAAAAATCCTTAAGCGTAGACACAAAAAAACATAAGAAAAGTCAAATTTATTCTCTTTCGCTACAAAATCGAATTGTAGATTCAATTCCTTAAGTACATACAGACCTAGATAATGGAACATAAAGCGCGAACACTGGTTGGAGCGAAGATACGTCGAACCTAATATATAGACGTGAAAGCTCTTAAAGAATTTCTCATATAAAACATTACCTCAAGATAAAAGTGACAAAGCGACTTTTGATAAGACGTACGTATTTTATGAGTGAATAATTGGAAAGATCTCACAAATACAACCAAGGTGACGCCTAATCTGATTACCGTACTCTGAAATTTTTCAGATTACCATTTAACGTGAAAATCTCTGCGAAAACTTTTGTGCCACTTATGCCGCTTCAAGTGCCTTAAAATAATTTCTCACTTTTTTCGTCGTGGGCACTTCGTTACGGTCTCTTTCATCTTTTAATTTCTTTCTTTACTTCGTTTATTTTTTTATCCTTTTCACATTCCGCTCCCCAGTGCCTAATGCTTCAATTACTACTCAAAATGGAAATGCAGTAGACAAAATTAAAATAGGAAACGTTCGTCTCGATGCGGATAATAACTGAGGAAATTTAACTTGTAACTGACGGTTCACTTTTTTATATTTAGCATAACGCGCAACATTGCTTTCGTGTTCCGGAGAACCGTTGTAATGAAATCAGATTTGATGTATCGTTTCTCTTTGCGTTTATTTAAAGCAATGTACCGTTATCTGATGACAACAGATAATATCGTAAATCACAAAGGGCATCAGGGCGCGTCAGGCTCCTGTCTGGTACACGCTGGGACAGTTCCTTCCAGGTGAAACCGAAAGACATTATAATGATAATAATATCAGCCTATCATTATCTCATTGTAGGACAAAGGCCTCTTTTCATGCAGAAAAGGCATAAGCATCATCATCATATTATCACCATGCTTAATCAAAGCGGATTCTCGATTTAAGAATTGTATTTATTATAAGTCCAGGTGTATGTCTTAATGTCTGTATTCAGGGATGATGTTTTGTTTCTTATCCACAAAATAAACTAGTTATCATTTCATCAAAGTAATATTTCATTATGTAACCACCATTATCGTATGTTAGCATAAATAGAGGCGAATAGTGCTACAGATCTGTAGAGCGGATTACTATACCAAAGAGGTTTCACATTAATCCTAACTTGCGCAAGCTATTCGTCTACATTCATTTGATAACAGTGGAATAGGGGGAACCGCACAGTCCACAGCTGCAATCTAATTTGAAACCCTACTCGAATGCAGCCAGAATATTCCCTACCGCCAACCCTTGGCGCCACTCCAATCTTTATTTTCTCTACTACCACGAAGCACCTTCGTAAAGCGTAAATAACCCATCTTTTGCTGTCGAACAAATTCCCTTTGAGACTTCGTGTGTAAAAATCAAATTATTAATACTCTTAGTAGTTCCTGATGCTCCGTGTTTAAGTTGCTAAAACGGAACATCTACATAAACAGTGCAGTGCCTGTCTGTCCGTCTGTCGCACTCTTTTATTTCAGTGACTTTTTGACGTAGACAATTTGAGCTGAGGGAAGTAGTGCCCTAGTAACTAACATGAAGTTTCTTTTTTATTACCGAGCCCGTGTTACTCCTGTAAGTAAAATCTTTCCTTTATTGTTATACGAGCAAGCAATAAGTACTAAAGTGTAAACTTAAAAATGTTTAGTTCATTGTTTTCTGTTTAGGAATTGAATAAACACAAAATGCACTTCCATTTAAAAGTTAGTAGAATTGGTGTTCTAGACGTCTTCTCTAAAAAACCAATTCTACTAACTTTTAAGAACGATCACAATATACCCAATCTTAGTCTCAAATTATCAAAAATGACTAATTTACCGTTTGACTCACATTTTCGGTGAGATGAGATTGCGACTACATTTTGAATGTTTTTAATTAGTAGAGTTGGCCTTCAGAAGTGAAGTCTGTTATGCTGACTTCATAGTACCAGCTATTTTTAATTACACCATCCACGTCAAACATTTTACCCCTCGATAAATTAATAAAACAATGTAAGCAACTACACCGCCGTTGGCAAGTATTTGTCAAGGCAGTCGATAGATTGAGTTTGTACTGCTAAGGAACAAAGCTTCCGCGTGGCCCGTCTGATAAAATTGATTAAATGCAAGCACACTCCATAAATAAACCGACGTTTTTCTAAACTCAGCACGAAAGTTTTACCGAACGGCCCTAAGTATTCACGAGCAACCTCGATGAACGGGAAAATAAGACAGACAATATGAAATGACGGAAATTGGATTTATATTCCTTTTAGTTTCTTTTTCGTATACATTGTACAAAAGCTGTCGTTTTTTCCTTATAGAACAGAGCTGTAAGTAGGTACTGTGTAATCCTTCGGTAGCTATTGTGGGTAGATAGGTCATAATACACCTCCAATTTTATCTGATACTTTTTGTTTCTTATACAGGTATGGTATATGCTTATGCTCCATACAATAAATTAGTCATAATGACCTTAATAATTACTGTTATTGGTGCAAGCCGTTGTAATTAATTATACTGTTGTAAATAATAATAAATAACTCTGAGTAAGTTACTAACACAAAGTTAAATTGCAAAGTCTATATTAATATTATGAAGAGGTACTTTTTTTTAAAGGTTTTATGCTTTATTGCTTGTAAGACGTAATCTATTAAAGTAGTAGTCCGATTACAAAAAATCGTTCACTGATAGAAAACTACACTATTGCCAAGTATCATAGAATATTTTAAACGGTACATTTGACCTTCACACAGAATAGTCGTGGGCAGAAGCTGGTTTAACAATATGGGCCCGCATTAGTAACTAACTTGGAGTTAAACTGTAACACTTTATATTGCAAGAGAGCCGTAGAAAATTTTGCTTACTTACCCTTAGATTTAATAATAGATATCTACCTAAACTATGCATTTCAAACACACATATATGGTCATGAATTGAATTTACTCCTTAGAGAAAATACAATATAATACCTACTATTCAGATTCCATTACTGGCATGAAAATTTATAGAAATTCGTCGTTGACTATAAATTTTAATGAATATTCATCCAATTGCACTGGCGACTACCAATATTTGGAATTTAATAACTGGAAGAGATAACAGGTTTTTACCGTGGCGTTGTCACTGTGCCTACAGGCACCTATGTCATTAATGAGAAAATATCCCATAATTATGACAGTAAATTGAAAGTGATTTTCGCATTATGTTCACGAGTTACCTATTTGTTAAATTAATAAGAAATAAATGATATTTCGCAAATATTATATTTTATCGCGTTTTATTTTCTCGATAATGAAAGCAATCTTCACAGTACCTACAGATTAAATATGTTTTAAATTCTGAATTTTGATTATAACCTATCATATTACCTAATATTAATTTCAAATCTAGATGTCAATCCTATAGCAAATCGAGTATCGTGATTATCATTTATTATTCCGGAATAAATTCACTTATTTATTTATAAGCTTTCCTTGCGTTATTACGAAGTCTTCAGACTTAAGTCTAAAGTTAAAAGTTAATTTTAACTAAATTTAACTACTTACTTGACCTCATTAACACAAACTTACTTCTTAGAAGATCCGTAGCCTGCCTGGGGTTAATCAAAACTCTGGCATAACTAAGATTTAATAATAAAATACTGACACTGAATTGGAATGCTTCTAATGAAGTACAGAAATCAAAGCTAAACTATTCAAAGCCAAAGTCAAATAACTAATAAAACCATTAAAAGGCACTTTTGAACCTCATTTACAAGAAAGAAAATAATATTGACTGTAGTTGCCCATACCAAGTTATTTTCGTATGGACAAGTATGGGAAAGGAACTCTATACTACTCTTTAAAAAATGTATTACAATAAATTGTATGGACTAGGCAGTGTATTGTTTGATACTACTATTTTTTAACGTGACTACAAAAACTACAAAAGATTTACTTGATGTGAGAACAGAATAAAGACAAGAAGAAAGTATCTAGAATTCTTATCTTGTCGTGCAAATTGCGACTCAGAAGAAAGAATAGAGGATTTGTGTATAAGATTACAGTGGCCGAGAAAATACAAAATTAAGGTCGTCAAAAGTGAGTTGGTTAGTTTTTTGTTTTAACAGAGATTAAGGGTCGGTTCATATCTGACGGAAAATGCGTCGAGCGTATTGTCGCTCTTAGGTAGACGCGCTAACGCATCATCGGTTAGGTGTGAAAGGTTGAACATTTTATTATGTATTTGACTGTTTTGGCGCTACGCGACCGATAATGCGCGACGCATTTTCCGTCAGATATGTACCAACCCTAAAGAACATTTAATTCTTTCTCACGGTAACAAATGGACTGTACCTTACTCAGTTTTTTAAGAACTAGTGAAGTACTAAATACCTTTCGCAATAGCGTGACTTACAGTCGAGCGTCTTTGCGTAATTGTTCAAATCGAATACGGTTAAGAAATTGTGTTCTAGTTATAATTGCTGACATATTTTTTGTAAGATCTTAAAGTCAGTAATTGCATACGCTATTCGGATTTTTATAACTGACGCTCAAAAATGAGTTCATTCATCAAAGAAAATGTCTGTTGCAAATAAAAAGGTACCTACACTGCAGAGCCTTCTCACAAAGCTCTACTTCCCGGAATCGTATCTGGTTACAACGAATATTAATTAACACATCCAAATATAAACAACACCGGAATAAAATGGCATCGTGAAATTTACACCTATAAAATTTCTGTACGAAATGCTCTTTAATGACTGTCGACTGTCGGCATACAACGACGTAAAATGTAACCTCATTTTATGTCGATGTATCCCGACAGATTGGGTTTGAGGAAACGAGGTCCCAGTGCAGTGTGTGGCTTTCTACATTTGCTAAGTTATCTCTGCTAATTACTATGAGTACTCGTGTGACAAAGTTTGGTCGAAGCAAAGGAGTTTCTTCTTCTTTTGTTATTTTAGATAAAACCAACCTTTGTTTTAGCTTCAGTATGTGCAAGGTACATGTTGCTCTGTCATATTAATTAACTTAAGTTTATATTTATGATAACAATTAGAGAATACACCGGTGAGAATTGCCTCGTTAGCCTTGTGGTCCTAAGTGCTGCTGCTTCGCTATAGGTCTTGGGTTCAATTTCCAGGCGGAGCAGAAAGTGTTATTGGGTTTTTTTTATTAAATTCTCAAGTAGCAGCTCAGAGTTAGGATTTGTGTTTAGTTAATGGCAATAAGCTCGCCCCCTATTACATGGGACCTAAATATGCCAGCGAACTGTGGGTGTATTGGTACACCTCTGCCTAACCCTTCGGGGAATAGAGGCTTGATGGTATGTTACTTTAAGGGAGAAATAACTAGTTTATTTTGTGCACAAGAAACAAGACAGGTATTAAGACATAAACCTGGACTTATAATAAAAATTATTAAACAGGATTTTTTTTTAACTAGTGCGTAAATTTTGCCATAATAAACTTCAACACGTTTTATTAAACACGTATATTTTATTTTGATATGTCTTAGTACTAAAAAAAAATGTTTACTTAAAAACCATATTTTATTGTCACTCGGCGCTAGCGCATTCCCCACCCCCTCACCCCAGCCATGCGCCCGGGCGGCGGCCGCGAGTTTTCATTGATAGTATGGCGAATAGATTATGTCCATGTTTTGCTTATTTCAAACTCGGATAAGGATGTTTTTTTTTTTTTAACTAAACACGGAAATGTGTTCTATTACTGACACTGAACTACCAAAAAAAATTTACGCACTGGTTAAAAACTTTTCCTGTATTTATAGTTTTACGTTATTTTATTTGTAAAATAGAAATAAACAAGTATTTTATAATATATGGAAGAGCGGTGTCTCCTAATACAGGCTTTATAAGCTTAAAGGGAGGCTCCAATCACCAGTGATGTAAGATGTAAACTTGTTGATTCTAATAAACCTTTTTTCATTTTCAAATATAATTCTGAAATCTACAATGCGCCTTAATTGAGTGATCTTATGTTATGTGTAATTGAAGAATATTATTGTGAACAGTGATGGTGTTGGAGCATGGTTGCGCGCGATGGGCGCTGCAGTGGCTGGCGCTGGTGGCTTGCGCGCTGGCGGGCGCGCTGGCGCCGGAGAAGGTGGAGCCTTGCGCCAGCAGCCCCCTGTGCTCCTGCCGCGTGGCGCACATGTCCTGCATCGCCGTGCCGCTACACAGGTTCCCAGGTATTTGCAGCTAGTGCCTACTGACCTGGCTCGCCCCCAATTAGGTACATGGGACCTAAACATACCGGTGAACTGGGGTTTACATTGGTACACCTCTGCCTTTTCCGTCGGGGAATACAGGCGTGATGGTATGTAACTAATACCGTAGTACCGCAGTGTCCTTTCCATATGTTTAAAGGCTACGAGGCTCTACAAAAACCAGAGCATAAAGTGGTCAGAACGGATAGTGTTGTATTGTATTAATATAATATTAAATCATTCCAAACCATAATAGCTATTGAAATAAAATACAAATATACAAATTGTGGCTTATAAATGTATTAATGTATGTACTTTAAATTAATATACAGTTTATAAGTGGTACCTAATTAATAGTCTGTGTGTATGCGTGATTATGTATTTTTTAATTATAATTAACATTCCTTATTCATGTTGGAATTCGTACAATACGTATAACTGTAAATAATTCGCGGGACAATTAAGGCAACGACTAGGTTAACATTTCCATTTCTTTACAAAGTTTTATTAAAATATCAAACGTTCAAGTTCCAAGTGGGTGCCTTAATTGAAATAGTACGCCATCGTAAGTCCTTAAGTCCGGCTCAAAACTATGTACCCATTTAAACTTCTCTTACAGAATGGCCCCGAATAGAGCTGCAACATCTAGATATAAGCATGTCTAACCTAGAAGTGCTGACTGAGAGCGCGCTGGATGGATTGAGATTGCAAACATTAGTTTTAGTCGCTAACAAATTACATTACATCGAGATGCACGCATTTAGGTAACTTGTATTCAAATAAAACTTAACAACAACAATTTGGAGAAGTTTAATTAAAAGTCATTTAATAAAACTCATTCGTTTTCAGTTCCATGGCGGGTACACTAGCATCTTTAGACCTCGGTTACAACGAATTCACTGAAATACCGCAGCAGGGCTTAAAAGATTTAAAAGTTTTAAACTGGTTGAATCTGCAGAAGTAAGCACAAGTTTTGAAACTAAATTCTATTAAACTTCTACCCGGAGAGTTGATTAATTTTATTAATATATTTCCGCTTTTATTTTAGCAACAATATAGTGTACATAGGACCTGAAATTAAATGGCATCACTTAGAAGAAACGCTGACGAGCTTGTCTCTGAGCAATAACCAGGTGACGCATCTAAAGTCCCAGGCTCTGACGTCACTGTACCACCTGCTGCAGCTGGACCTGGAAGGCAACCACCTCCGCACCGTCAGCTCCGACTCCTTACCTCCTTCCTTGACACTCCTCAAGCTATCCAACAACTTCATCCATGAACTATCCTGTGATTTACTTTATAGTCTACCTAGGTTACAATCTGTACATTTACGACATAATTTTATTACTTTCGCGGACAATTACGTTTGTCCAGCTAATAAGAGTAAAAAAATAGAAAAATTAGATTTGAGTAATAACAGAATTAACGATACTTCCCAAATACTTCTGTTTCGGGAAGTACAAATTAGGCAAATTATTTTAGACCTTAATGAATTAACGACAATCCCAAAATTGGTTTTCACCAATAATAGAATCGAAAGGTTGTCGGTGTCGTACAATATGTTGAGTTCCATTAGTCGAGATCTATTTTTGACTCTGAAAAACTCACTGGAACATCTGGAAGTGGAACACAACAGACTGTTCCACTTGCCGGATAGCCTGGCGCAGCTCGTGCGGCTCCGTCATTTATCATTAGCTTACAACCAGTTGGAGGAGTCCCCTGCCCTCCCCAGCCGGATCCAGACGCTCTCGCTCGCCGGCAACTTTTTAACTTCAATACCCTCTGCACTTCAAACGCTCGAACCCGGATCTATTCGTTATCTCGACTTAAGCTACAACAGGATATCTAATTTATTACCAAACGAATTCCTAGACTGGTCCACTTCTCTAGGGAATATCAACCTGAGAGGCAATAGGATTGCACAGATTTATAAAAACGTTTTTCCGGCAAGTATGTCATTGAAAGAGATACATCTAAGTTTTAACGACTTGTACTACGTGCATCCACAATCTTTCGCGAACGTGACTAGGTCGCTCCGCATCCTAGAATCGTCTTCAACGCTCTTTAGTGGCTATTTTCCATTTGAAATCGAAGAAGGCTTAGAGAATATCAGTTGGCTATCGTTCGATAACAACGATTATCACATCCTCAAGTTGTCCGATGTGGTTGTGTTTCCATTTCTAAAATATTTAAATTTGGATTACAATAGAATTGTTGACATAATCATAAGTGAAGGCTATCGGAATGAAACACTGTATCTTAGCAATTTGAGGCTCGCCTATAATTTTTTGCATTCGCTGCACAGCAGAAGTTTCATTTACATGCCGGAGTTAAGAAACTTGGATTTATCTTATAACAGAATCAACAACTTAACTAAGCACACTTTCACAAACTTACCAAACTTGAGATATTTATCTCTTGCGGGTAACATAATCGATTCGATGGAAGCCGAGACGTTTGCTAATTTACCAAAACTGCAAATATTGGAACTCCAGGGAAACAACTTTACGTATTTATCACTGAACTCGTTTCATAACGTATCTAATATAGACGTAACGTTCACGTTGAATGTTAGCAGAAACCGCATCAAGTTCGTGGATGGCGAATCCGCAATATCGGTTAACATATTCGACGGTTCATATAATGATCTGTATGAAGTGCCAAATAACTTTTTTGTTGCGGTCGCGTCCTCCATACGACAGATTATTTTAGCACACAATAAAATTATTCATGTATCGAATGAAGCTTTTGGCGAGGCAAAATATTTAGAAATATTAGATTTACATAAAAATAATATCAATAATATAAAAAGAAAGTCATTTACTGATCTAATATCTCTACAAATACTGGATCTATCATTCAATGTTATTTCACAATTATCTGTAGAACAATTTTATAATTTGAATAAACTTAGGTATTTGAAACTGGACCATAATAATTTAAGGCTGTTGCCAAGAGATGTATTTAAGAACACCATCGTGGAGCATTTAGACTTGAGCTACAACGACATGTCGCTGTTCCCGGGCACGGCGCTGTCGCAGATCGGGTTCACTCTCCGCTACCTCGACATGTCGCACAATCGCATCGAGTACTTAGACAGTAATATATTCCGCAGCACACAATTTCTGCTCAGTCTCAATTTAGGACACAATCTATTAACAGTGCTATCTGATAACACATTTTCGAGTCTCGGCGGACTGCGCCAACTGGACCTGAGCTTTAATTTCATAAAGGCCAACTTCAAGGAGCTGTTTCATAACCTTCCCAACTTGAGGCATTTGAATCTTGCAAATGTAAGCTTAAAGTCAGTGCCTTATCTACCTTTGACAAACTTAACTAGCCTCAATTTGACTTCAAATTACATTAACAGTTTTAAGGAGATTGATGTGAAACGACTAGCGAGTCTTCGTCATTTAGATCTTAGTAATAATCGTCTAACCTCTTTAGTGCCAAAGATGTGGTTCCATTTAAATAACTTAAATATCCTGGATCTGTCGTACAACCCTATCGTAAGAATCACGCCAAATAGTTTCAAATGGTTGAGCAATTTGTCTCATTTGAATTTAAATGGACTTAAATACTTAGACATAGTTGACCAGGATTCCTTCCGTCCCTTGATATCACTCCGGTCCCTGCATATTCAGTCGTGGTCTACTATAAATCATTCTACGTTCCGAATTTGTAACATCACCTCCTCCCTGTCCTCTCTGTACAAACTTGTAATACATTGGACTGACGAAATCATGGATAATCAATTACACGGGATCGATGCGAGGAACATTCGCTACTTAGAAATCAGAGGATCAAATCTGAAAAGAATATCTGACGATGCTTTTAAGCCGTTCGCTAACAGCCAAGAGATATTTATTAGGATCACGATGACTTCGATTACGAAATTGCCGACAGCGTTTATGAGGCATTTGGGACAAGTTCCGCAACTCGGGATCGACTTAAGCTACAATCAACTTACGACACTAAATCCAGCAATTTTCTATCCAAACTTCACTAGTTGGAGCCACGTCGCAACCAAGTTATTGTCAGGTATGTCATATTCATTTTGTTGTATATTTTGTGATGAACAATTTTAAAACCCACCCAATAGTTTTTCGACCACAAGTTTTCGACCGAGCTGGCCGCAACGTATAAACAAGATAAAGTTTTAATTTTAGGGTAGGTAGATGATTTTATTTTACCCTATCTATTTTCAGCTCAGGTTAACGAAGTTGAAAACCTGCATTTTATACGCTTGTTTACATTTTTTAAAGTGAAACTTGTTTAAACTTGCCTAGTAGAAAAACCGAAAAACCAACATATAACGTCAAGTTGAGCCATTCTCGCTTGAAACTAAAATCCACAATTCACCTGTACTACTAACTACATCAAACCACTATCACTTTTCAAAACAATTTTAATATTTAATAAGCTTATAATTAACGCTGCAATATCTCTAAAACGAGTTAGGTAGTTCATTAAAAATGTACAGTGGTGCGAGTGAACCCCAAGCAAATGCTAGTATTTTATTAAAATTTACTGAGCCTCTCACCACGCAGAATGAGGCGGGCAACTCTTCTTAATGAGTTTTAATTCTTAATACACCACTCGAAACTTTTCTAGGCGAGTTAAATCGTCTGGTGGGATGTATTAATATGTTGCGTGAATTATTTGTTAGGAGGGCTGATTCTGACGGGGAACCCGCTGCGGTGTGAGTGCGAGCTGGCGTGGGTGGGCGCGTGGCTGCGGCGCTGGCTGCAGGAGAACGACGCCGGCGCCGAGCTGCGGCGCGCCGTGCGCAGCGGCACGTGCAAGGACGACGCCGCGCGCCGCGTGCCGCTGCTCACGCTGCGCGCCGACGAGGCCGAGTGCCACGCCAGCGCGCTCTCCAGCGACGCGCAGCCACACTGCACCACCGTGTACACGCTGGCGCTCGCTATGTCCACCATCCTGCTCAGATGATGACTGTCACACCTGTCAATGCATTACCCTAGTCAATAATGTAAATATTTTTCATTACCACCAAAAAATCTGGTTTGCGAGCAGACTAGATACATTATACGCTGTACGATTAATGATTTTTTGTAGGTACATGAACGTGTATACATAGGAAGCGAGAGTAATTTTAAGGCCTATTTGTAATGTTTCGATGTATAAGCTAGGTAATTCTAGGGTCAATTAGGTTTTATAGATAAATTGTAAAGAATATAATATTGTATTAACACAATAGATTGCTCACTAATGCGACCATTTTGAAACAAAGTTAATGTAATTTAGTAGCGCTGTCATGTTTTCTGTCATCATTAAAAAATATCTAAGTATATACGTAACCTAAATACGTTAAACGTATCTACCCTTCTGCGGCCACAAATCGTTATTCTTTTGTATTTTTCATTTGTTAATTTATTTTATACTCATGTAAATATGTACAAAAGTAAATATTTTTACATAATAACATTATTTTATTCTATTTCCCAAAGGCGTGCTACATTTCTCAAGGCAACAGTAGTCGTAGGAATCCAGCCAAATGTTTCACGTTTTTAATAATACCGCAATGTTTCGTTCATCAAAAGCGAGCTTTGTGATTTCAGCTGTGGGCACCTAACCCACTTACATTACAATTTTCATTGTGATTTTGCCACCAGTAACCGAAATATTTTACTAATCCTGTGCTGAACTCAAAGCAAATTGCTTACTTTGTACAAGTTGATTGTTGTAGATACTGAAACCAAAACAAACGTAGAGTTTTGAATTAAAAATACTCTTTTATCGACAAAATTGTTGAAAGTGGTCTAATTTGAATAATTAAATAATACCAGTCAACTGCAGAGCCGGCATGTAAATAAAATGGCGAAGGATTAGTGGTGCGATGAGAATAAATCAAAACGTTGCCAATGAATACATTTAATTTCCGAGGCGGCTTTGATTCGGTATCGATTCGCGGCTATTTCGGTTGTTGCTAATGCGCCGAAATTAATTTAATTGGTCTGAATTGCTACGGTTGGTTATTTGTTTGCATTCAAGATAAGTTGGTTTATTTTGAAAAGGTAAGGTACCTAAGTCAATAAAGGGGCCATATTTCACATAGGAAAATGGAAAGATAAAATCATAACAGCATAAATGTAAACATACCTTATAATTAATTGGTATGTAACCTTTTACATCAGCATTCTTAGGAAAAGTATTTTGGAACAAAAAACGTGAGTACCACATAAAACACAGTAACTGACTATAACTCTTTCCATTAAATACCAATCGAGTCAGGTAACAAACTATGTGGAACTGAAACAACACACATTAAACCCGAACACCTCGCACCGCAGCGAGCGAAACAAACTATATCAGGGCTTACCCAAAATAAAGCATTCTAGTGTCAATTACAACTGTCCCAGCATTGCGGAGTACAGCATAATTCAATAGAAACCTCTGTGGAAAGTTAAAAAGAATAAATTCGTATCTAAAGACACATATTATTCTGCGGAAAGGCGTCTCGCAGCGAACATAAATCTGCCCACCCGACTCTTACGTAGATAATAGTGAATAGTGGAGCGAGAGAGCTCACAGTACAACGTGAAGATAGATGTAGTAAATCATTGTTGCGATGTTTGCAATTAACTTGCTCCTGCTCGCCCGCTGTCGCTCTTGACTGGAGGCTAGTGGGTACACTCTACACGTGTTACTTAGTAACTAGACAGATCGGTTTGAGTTGTTACACTTGGATGTACGTGTGTGGGAGTAAGCTAACCGTTACACAACTTTACTCGCTGTCCATTCGGACAACTAGGGAAAACTGTTACTGGCTCTATTTACCATGAGGAGTAATTATGAATATAATAACACTCAATATAAAGAAAACTATTCAAAGGCTATGTATTAATTTTATTTTGATAGTTCTAAATCGCCATTGATTTGGACAAGCGTACGCGCCGTGCCTTCTCTGTATGAGCAGAGGCCTTTGCCCTGCAATGGATAATAATAGGCTGGCATTTTTTTATGATTAATGAGACCTATAAGTAGGTAATGTAGGCTATATAAATATTATAATTACCTTTACTTACTCGGGTGTTTTTCTAAGCCAACTACACACATAGTAAGAATCGATCACTACAATTTTAAATTCAATTCTTGGAAGAATTTCTACTAAATAAAGCACAGGAAGATTGTGAAACGAATATAATACAGCCGTTACTGAACGTCAAATAAAAGTTATCAATATTGAAAACGTTGATGAATATTGATGACCAATCTGAAATGGGTGAACGACTTTTTGTTAATGTTGAATCCACTGTTAGTTTTACAATGAAATCCTCAAAAGCTATTTGAATACATTTAGGTAAATGTATTTATCGTTATCGGATTTGTTTGGAAAATTTGATAGCTTTGCCTGTGTAAGTATTTTACTTTTTTGTCTTTTTTTAGGTTGTGTTGGGTTTTGAAAAAAAGTTGCCCTTCAGTAGAAATTTCTCCTGTATCGTAGGTGCGTTTACAAATATATGCCCCTACTGACAATCATCGTGAAACCTCGTGAGTCGTAGAAATATTTGTTCTGTGCTAGAACGGAACCCGCGTCACACAGCGTAGCAGCCAATCGCTTTGACACTGTGCCAACCATGTCATCAGTGATCAACATCTATGACATATGTACGTAGCTACCATCCATCAAAAAATGGAAATTCAACTATTGAACTGCTTTTACTTTTATTCCACTATTGAACATTCGAGACACAGCCCTGGATTAATCCTAAGGCTATAAATACGTAAAACTTTACATAGGTCCCAGATGACCGCTCTGAATATTAAACATATAAATAAAACTTCAAAAAACACTTTTACACGCCAACTCTAATACGACATCTAGGTGCTCAGCCCAAGTGCTTTTAAAGATAAGCAACCACCAAAATAACATAAAAAGGTAATTTTCTATAACTTGTATCATTTACTTAATTAGAACCACGTAAGTACCTTCGGGTAACGACACGGGAACATGCTTTTAACATTATCTATACCTATTGGGGGTGCTATAGAAGAACGCAATTAGACTGTTGGGACGCATTTTATTATAAATGAAGCATAAATGTATAGACATGGAAAAATAATCATATTGAAAGCCCGTTCGCTTCTTGTAAGTCTCTTCTCTGAACTATTGGAAATAAGGTAATACTCGATTAAAGTGCAAGGATATTTTTTTTTTGTAATATTGTCCATTGGTAACTGACATTTAGATTAGCAAGCTTGTTAGTGTTTTATTAATTTATGGTGATAAAATGTTTAAATCTGCGGTGCTGTTTCTTAAAAGAGTTTTTTTTTTACATAGGTACCTATTAGATCTAGGTACATTTGACGTCAAAAGTTCACGGGTGAAAATCTCAACAAAAAATTGTTTACATGGCAAAAGTATAATTTGTTTGTAAACTCAGCTCTAAGGTCTTTAATTTACTCACCTTTGCAAAGAGACACTGCCTCTCAAGGGCCCAAATAAGAAAATTTTAAGTGTCAAAACACAGAATTTAATTTGTCAAATAATTTGGTAAAGAACAAATGTCGCCTGCCGTCTTTGTGTACAATACAAGCTAAGATATTTATATCAACGAAATGAGCTGCTCCCAGTTGGCATTCATTAGCTACACAGATAGGTACATTATGTAATATTCGCAATTAGAGGGTGTGATATATCTCTCCGGTGACAGCAACTCAGCAGCTGGCCTCTAATACGCAAGGATTAAATCGGCGCACATTCCTACAGAGATTCGGCGAGCCGATCCGCACTGCCTCGCTCGGCCCGCGCCTCTCCGCCACATCGACATGCCTACACTCCTCACGCTTCACATAATTTATGACCCCCGACTTCGACTTAAACGAAATAGCTTCAGAGACCCACAAAAATAACTTCTCGGATCAAACATTAATAGAAAAAGATAACTTTGTAGCTTCTAAAATGCTATCAATACTATAACAAAAGAAGGATTTCACACAAAATGTATTGAAAAGTACTCAAACTTTGCGGAATACACAAGAATTTGTTAAACATTCAAGCAGCCAAATCAAAGTAAATTCTCCTTTTGACAAAAACGTTTCAGTCGAGACGCGGGCGGTGACCCGAAAATTCGCTCTCACCTCATACAAACACCACTCTCAAATGTCTTCAATATTTGTTTATTTACTAATGTAGTGGACTCAATTTTGTGAGGGTTTAATCTAGTTGACCCACATTTTTGACAGAGTATTAAATGTAACTATTTTAGTGGTGTAAAATATTTACTAACAAAATTGAATGTAGTGGTACTTCAGGTATTTTTCAAGGTAATATACTTAAAATACGAGAAATAAATACACCTGCTTGCAACCAATTAGCATGTTTGTGTTTGCAAATTACATTCATCGGTAATTTATTTTATGCTCCAAATATTAGAACCATAACGCTGCATAGCATTTAGATCCGCTCGACGTTACATTTTGCCCAACATTTACAAGTCAATGCGTCCAGCATGGAACGGGAAATTAGTACCGGTGCTTTGCGTATTATTTATTGTTGAACGGGTCGCTGCGGTTGGTACTCCATCAATTTTCGCATTGTGCTACTGCCATTCAAGGACTTCAGTAATCAAGCTCTATAGGTCACTCACTGTTGCTACTGTGATGTATGTAAATTGTTCAGAATTTATAGTAACAGTATGTTATAATGTAGGTGTGTAAAGGCATTTTGCGCGTGCGTGCGAAGGCACTGAAGTCCCGCAGGAGATGGAACTCGGCTGGCACGCTACAATTACATTCCACATACGCTCCCAGAATCGGCAACAAAGGTAACAACTCTTAGTGAGGAACGACCGTTATTCAATGTAATACCTATCCTTATAACACATTAATATACCATGTTTGCTTTATTTATTTTCATGACTCGTTATTTTTATAACAAATTGTATGTTCCTGACTCAAGCTCACTAAGCCGGCAAGCGAAACAATAAAAATTTCGGCTATGAATAGCAAAATGAAAATTGTGCCCACAAATCATATGCGACATTAAATCCGTTTTAAATGAATTCATTTCAATGCTGACGAGTTTTGTTAGCTAACGATATTTTATTACTATTTACATACACAGGGATAATTCAAGTACCTACAGTGTTCAGCTTTACTTCACAATGAGCATACTTTTCGCTTAAAATTTAACTTCAGTGAAAATCCAGAGCTAATTCTATTCTCAAGAAATCCTTTAATTATTTGCATAGCTTATTCAAAAGTCGTCCTAAATTACTTTTTCTTCTCAAAAACACTAAGGGACAAATTGGAAGGGATCGCGAGTCGTTAAGTAATGTTTATAGTTGAAGCGAATTATGTTATAAACGGCAATATCGAGGGGCGCACTAGTTAAACACTCGGAACCTAATCGTTTCGATTCCAATAAAGAAATGCGAAATGAAACTTGAAAGAAGGATAGTCTCGGGGCCCGAACGTAATTGTCCGTGCTCGAAGCAAACGATTTCTTTTGCTTATTGCCTCCGAGGGTTTCTTGCAATTCTCTTAATGTTATTCTCTGACAACTGAATTTTATGACAGTAGAACAAGGGAAAGGTATTGAATGAATTGAGAAAATGTTATTCTTGGAGAAGATACTTCAAAAGCTATTTACATTTAAATATAGTTTCAACCGTGAGAATACACTCACTTCATATTTACATAGGCGTAATGTATGTATCAGCCCTGCCCAGCTACAAATAGTTATATTCAATGTGTTGAGTATCGAAAAACGCTCAACACAAATGACAATATATTCGAAACTCGATATTTGCTGCTATTAATTAGTTTGCGCTTAGGGCTTTGGTATTTGTTTGATAGTATTGTACCAACAATAGATTTACAAATAAATATTTTGTTTGTAAATCGCTATTGTAGCGTTTACACACAGTTTTCACAAAATGATTTATGTTACGTCATCATAATAGACTTAATCAATTCTGTCATTCTTTGTGTACCAAATGAATAACGAATAAAATAATGAAAAACGTTTATAATGAGAATCAAATAGAAATTGTGTTTTTTTAATAAATGTCCAAAAAATAGGTACAGCAATAAAAGAAGCTTGTTATAAGGTACAAGTCGAAACGGCTCATGTAATTATTTTTTTTATTTGCGAAGCCGGTTGCAATATTATAAAAATGATTGCAAAGTAATTTCCAAAATGAATTTGCGGTGAAAAATTAAAAAACTTTTAAAAATATGAACAGCGTTCCAATGAAAACAAGTCGATGTCGATTGGAAATATCTGCGGCAAACTCGAGCGGAGCCGTACGGAATCATTTTGCGTGCTTTAAATAAATTAATGGTGTAAGTTAGTTAAAGTTGGACACGGAGAGTTCTGGCCCAGCGATGTCTATTTATTTGTGTAATTAATATAATTAAGAGAAGTATAATTGTACGTTCGCTAAACTTTCTACTTCATTTATATTAAGCAAATGTCTTTAAAATCTGTTTTCGCTCAAAGGCTCAAATAACTGAGTGTTCATTTGAGTCGGAAGGATTGCATTTCAGAGTTGCGAACGTAAAAAGGAATAAAAAGGATGTCTTGGATGAGTTCATAAAGTTTTCTACAGAGTCTATGGGTTCAGGAACTTATCTAATGAATATTTTATTTCTAACTGAGTAATGAATAGATGCTAGCACATCAAACTATTCCAAACCTTATTCTTTAAGAATAAAGTTGAAACTATCAAAGAAATTTGATTTTGAATTGCTGGCCTTTGTACCAATTCTAAGTAACTTACAAAGTCCAAAGGACAGCTTGTGGGCGGGAAAAGATATAATCTATCTAATATTAATATTAATATCTTAATATTATTAAGAGGTAAAGTTGTTTGTTTTATGTTTGTAGGAGGTAATCTCTGGAAGAGTACTTCCAGAGATTGGGTACCTCGGCCTTTAGTCTCCATGGTCCGATTACACAAAATGTTTCGATTGTAGAAAGCCACACTATTGTCAAATGTCCTAGGATATGCTTTATGGCAAACTTGACTTTTACAACTGCCTCGTTAGCCTAGTGGTCCTAAGCGCGACTGCTACGTTAGAGGTATTGGGTTCGATTCCCAGGTCGAGCAAAGTGTTATTGGATTTTTCTATGAAATGCTCAGCAGCAGCTCGGAATTAAGATTTGTGCCCGGTTAAAGGCAATAGGCTTGCCACCTTTTACGTGGGGCCTAAATATACCGACGAACTGTGGGTGTACGTTTGTACACCTCTGCCTAACCCTTCGGGGAATACAGGCGTGATCATACATATGTATGTTGACTTTTAAACGGAGGAAGTCGCGGGTAGGAGCTAGTATTTAATAAGCCTTTGATGTTACTGCTGCTGTACACCATACGTTTTATTAGTTTAGTGGTGTCCCCAAAGATACACACACACACACCCTCACACATACACATCATGATGACACAAAAAATACCTACATTGAGACTCACAAATGACGGTAAGTACCTATATGCGCTATACTAAGGCCGCCATTATTGGAATTGCCGACGCCGGACAATTATTTCAAAAACCTTGTACATTTAGGTGAATCCGAGATTTATTTCCGGACCAATTTAACCTCTGAGAAAAAAGGTTTTCAGAAAATAAATAAAAAACATCGTTTATATTTTACTTTTTGCTTACCTTTTAATTATTTGGGAATCCTCTGACACAGGAGTCTCAACCGGACAGTTTTGAAAACCCCTTCCGGACGACCTCCGGACACATTCTAAACTAGGACAAATCCAGGAAATCCTGAACGGATGGCAGCCCTAGCGATACGTCACTGCATTGCGTGTTTCAGCAGTGGCTGTATTCTTCATATGCTGTGAAAGGTTGGCTATGGTAACGCAACCACAGTCATTCCGTGCAGTCAACTAAATATCATGTGCATGTAATCACACCATTGTAATTGTACACTGGCAATGGCAATTAACAATGGATTTCATTGGAAAACCTACTTGATACCAACAGAATCTAAAAATCAGGCAAGTCGCACTTGCATTTGAAGTGTTCCGTACCATCGCACAATATTAAGATCGAGTAACGATCACCGAAAAAATTCGTTTCTTAAATTATCCTTTTTTATTTATTTATATAACGGTCATAGTTATACACTTTCTGTGAAAAGATCCAGCAAAAGAGAAACTTTTACTTTTGGAGAAATATTGATTTAAATTAAAAAAAGGATTGTAATATTGCATTTTTCATAGGCAAGGTTGGATGCAGTTTACTTACTTAACATTAAGTTTTTTTTTTTAATTTAAAATAATTATTCCCAGTATTCTGATGTCACTTAAAGAAACTTGTTTTGCTGCTGATCATTCTTCTTCTTCACAAATGAAAAGGGAGTCCAAGATAACTGGGAAGAAGGTGAGTAAATTTCTTTAACGTCATAATACTCCAAATTTGTTTATTACAAAAATGGCAAAGGCCAATACTTTGTTACTGTTGCAGTCAATTTCCAATATCAATAGAGTAAGATTCAAAGCAAAATATTGTATATACTATATTTATGTATCAAATTGATTCAACGCTACTACAATCTACTATTTTCAGTACAAAGGCACTTAAAATAGTAGATACTATTTTAAGTACAAAGGTACTTAAAATAGTAGTTTGAATTACTTTGTTACTTAATTAATAACATGATGTTGGTTTACTCATTTTAATCAAACCGATTTCTGTCAAATTCGCTTAAGCCAGTGCCCGCCTACCCGCCTACACGTTCACCCGAAGTAGAAAACAAAGACAAGAAAGGACCAACAAAGTAAGGGAGGCAATTCAATAATAATCTCAAACAACATGTAATCTCTTAAGAAGTCCGTCTATAAAAACGTAAATTGTTTTACTACTTACTCATCAGTGTAACGAAACAAATTATAAAAGTTAACGAACAACAAGAGTCGTGCATCGAATTCGATATTACAAGTATAGCAAAACTATCCGAACAGACAATTAGGTAGATGTCCAAGCTATCAGGTTCGTAATACCCGCTCCTTCAGCCTCCACTAAAACCTGATGGCGCAGAACGAAACGAAATGAACGACCGATGACTTTCGTTTTCTTATAATTCTTTGTATTGTTCCGGGAAATGCCGAGCCACTTCGCTTACTACCTGATCTAACGACAACCCTCTTATTTCTTTTATTGTATTAGGAAATATACAAGTTGATATTGGCACAAAAGCGATAGTCAGCGAAAGGAGAGTGGAAGCGGTGACTGTGATTTAAAACGGGACTTCCATTGATAACATTTTATTGGAACGCCATAGGATTGTGGTGATTACGTAAGAAAATGGATTAGATTGTAGTTCATGATGTTAGATTTATCATCCTGGCAATTCCTGACCATTTGGTGTAAGTGAAATGAGGTTATGAAAATTAATGTCAGAGACAAAGTTAAGAAAAAACAATTCTACTGATCAAAAAAGTGTGTCACACAATATCTGTTCGAAATGTGAAAAATTTCTTAGTCTATTATTTAATTGAATGAATGAGTGAGTGAACAGCGCTTAGCGACCTACCGATATTTATGTTAAAATGATTATGTATTTCTTTCTTTATTGCATGATTACATACCTAATGGCAGTCGCACATGAATGTATGAAAGACCGTATATTAATACAAAATAAATAACTTATTCGTAACAGCCCCACAGAGTAGGTACCTACGTAAACCCACACAATTTTAAATACAGAAATATAAATCCAACCTCTTCACAGCTCCTGTAATTACACAGTACAATAAAGCTCTTTATGATGGCTATGTAAATTCCAGGAAACGGACCAACCCTTCGGATGAATATTAATAATACTCCGTACTACGGCTGTTATCAGATAACTGATTAAGTGGACCGTTCATTCGCACTGACCCACGGTGGTACTGAATAAAGACAATGGATATAACTTTGAAGGCTTTCGCGGTGAGTGGTCGATGTCATTACCGTATTGGTTTAGGGCTGACAGGCGGAAGCTCTCGTACAAACAACATCGCCCGACCCAATGGACGGGTATAGATACACAACTGCCTACACGCCTGTACTCGCCACTCACCACCGATAAACGGTCATTTGAAAAATATCAACCCTTTGAGTTCTTTTTTTACTGTAACGTTCCATTTAGGTTCAGTTGTGCACACCAATAAAGTCATTTTATTAATATCCACCATTGTAATGCTTTTATCGATGAAATTAAAAATGTAGTCAATATTTGTATTCAGTTAATTGAGTGAAGCTTTATTAAAATATTTAGTTTGTAAGCAATATTTATTTTTCAAAATAATGCTTTTATATTGAGCTGATGTTTTTTCTTTCATGATGAAAAATACCAAATTGTACATAACTATGATGTGTCGTCTATCACCTGGGACCTCATTATTAGGTATAGATAGAGTAGTATGTATGCGACACAGCACGCCTCTGCCTATCCCCTCAGGGATCGCATAGGCATGACTGTTATAATGTAGTTGTGTCATATTTAATTAACATTACTAGTCGATGTCCCACGGCCCCTGTTCACAAACACTCACGTAACACCTCACTGTTCATTCAATACAAGGGGCTCGACACTCATCAAAGTAATGTGAACATCAATGAACGCTGATGTATGGCCAATGGAAGCTAGCGTGTAAAATAGCACAGTCATCCGTCACGATTATTGTTTAAATACAAGTCATAATAAAAGTGTCACTTCACTGTCGAGTGTAATAAGTAAGCTAACCTAACAAAACAATTATGTAAACATGCTATTTTATGAGTATTACGGCCATTTGATGAAAGATAACATAAATTCTCATAATGGTATTAAAATAGTCCATCAATCTAAAAATACACTAACTAAAGTTTACGTTTTGGGTCCAAAATTGGGGCCTAGCAAAATCAAGTAGCACGTAAAAATATATTTGTATCTCTCTTTTGTGTGGAGCCTCGTTTGTCGCAATCTGTTCATCGAAATTACTCTAATCCAATTACGAGAGAGCGACGACAGCGAAGGAAAAATAATAAAATTACTCAATTCCTCCCGCACTCACTTGTAGATCTACATGTGTAAGGAGTTTAAACAAATTTGTAACTTTGGATGATTAAAAAGGGCGAGGAACTCTCCGCGCGTGAGTTTCATATCAAGTAAAGATAATTACAAAATGAATTGTTAAGGCTGGCTTACACATTACTTACTGAGCCATAACAATTAATTTTCAGAATAAAGTCATGGTGTTGAAAGTTTGTACGAAATCCTTGGAAATAATTTATTACCTCACTAAGAAATGTCTCCCTCTTACGTAGGTATAGCTACGCTGAGCATAGTTTAATCAAAATTCGTTTTATATAGTACTAGCTTCTGCTCGCGACTTCATCCGCTTGTTTTTATTACCCGCGTTAAGTTATGCCTTTCGATATTGCTCCGCTCCCGAATATCATAGCGTAATGTTATATAAGCCTTCCTCGATAAAAGGACTAACCAATACATTTTTTTTATTTGAACCAGTAATACCACTGATTAGCGCGTTTAACCAAACAAACTCTTCAGCTTTAAAATATTATAAGTATAGATTAACGTATAGGTACTTACATGAATGCTTACTAAACAAAACGCGAGACACAAAAATATATCCGGAAGCTTGCGAAGCATTTTATCTTCCTCATAGGTAGGTAGCTATGTTAGTTACGTCCACGTATCACCAGCATTGTTCGCTATTTATTGACTCGTGTGAAATAATACATGTGCTACTCAGACACAATGCCTGAAACGTTGGAACCCTATCAGGTATCATGCTATCATCTCAGACGTTGATAACTACAATTTATAACAATGACAAATTGTTGGACCTCCCTCGATCCCCGCCGCAGGTACTTCGACCTACACTAATACTTTGTAATTAATAACCTTTTGCTCTACACAGAACATATCTCCGTTATACATGAATAAACTGTAAAATTGTTTGGTTAATGTTGGCGCCGCATTATCCAATAATACCTGCTTCATTAAAAATTTTAATCAGAAATACTTCTGTCTCCTGTTAATGACATTACGTTTTATTGAAAATATTTTATGCCTGAAATATGTTTACTCTTTTATAGTCATATGTTTTTGTAATAAACTTTCCGTAGTAAAATAAATAAAGGTATTAAAATAAATGAAACGAGTGCCGGCGCTGCAAGTACTTCTTCAAAATCTAGTTCTGCTTATAACTGGAGTGGCTTACGACCTACATATGTGACATTCTTTTAACGCTACGAGAAAAGACATGGTTTGAAGAATGCTTTAAACGAAGCGGACGGAAAAGAATTCGTGTAATCAAATCAACTGGCTGCAGAAAAGCTTTTGTAATGTCATATACATATTCCTGATTCGATCAACAGGGCACACTTTCAATCCGACTGTCGTCACCGATTGATTGATATCCGCACACACACGCGGCCATCAGACGCACACGTACAAATAATGGTCATATGTCTCTGCCAAGATAACGCGCTCCCCAGGTACGATGATCGCGAGTTTTTGTTTGGCGTGTGACAAAGAGAAAATTGATAATTCATCAGAAGGTTCCATTGTTGCCGAGTGGTATTTGATGGGGTAATTCAAAAGGAACAATTTATTTTATTGCCCTTTGTTTTTACCTCAATTCACAAACATTCTGTGTAATGTGAGTGTATATGTAATAAGCGCGCAATTTTATGAAAAGGTTTATGTTAAATATAAAAGGTGAGTTAACTTACTCGTTTACTCCGTATTAAATTCCTGTACGATGTGGGTACATGTTGCTACTGAGAGAAGAAGTTACATGAAATGTACCAAGCAGCAGTTTCATTTTTGCAGTTCCTTTGAAAGTAGCAATTTCATCCTCAAAGAAACTCACAAACGGATTGCCGTTCGACTCCAATGACGTACGTAACAGGCTGATCGATAAAAATAATATCAAAAGTTTCGTCTATTTTTAATATCTTTGACACAGTGATTGTTGGGTAGCATCAAAGAAAACCGATGCTCACACACAAAAACTTAACGTAGAAAACCCATTAGTAAGCTGTAAAAATATTTTCTTTACGTTGCTTAAAAAGTTCTAAGTACTTTTTAAGTAATGGAATTTTCAAATGGATGTCATCATATTTATCGTTTTACATTGGTACAACAAACTGAAGAATGTAAAAACACGACACAGAAATTATTCGTTTTGCGCACATTAATATCAGATAGTTCGATATACCTAATTGAATTCATGGGCACAAATTCCGGTCAGTGCAAAATTTCAGTCACTCACAGCGAAATGCCAAGAGACAATACAGTAATGTAATACTAAAATAATAACGAATACCCAAGAGACATAAATATTTACGTATCTCGCACAGTCATGGTATAATTGCCGGAAATAGTAGAGGACGTTGTAGAATGTAGGTTCATCCTTATCTTAAGGCAGCACTACATAAAGCGAGAGCCGCCGTCAGGGCCGGATTAGAAGCGTCGTTTGGTGTGCACCTGCTATACAGAGATGAATTTAGGCGGCTGACGAGAGCGACACCTGTCTCACGCGAAATAATACGCTACTTATTCGCCGGTGAAATATGAAATTCTTCGCGGAGGATTATCTAGCGAAATACCTGCGTTGTCATAAGACATGATATCTACATCACAGTGACGGGATGTGTTTGCTGTAAGGGACTCGTACTCCCACAATTTCTGGTATTCGTTAATTTTTTCTCAACTTCATGTTGTTGTTGTTATATATGGCGACGTTCTACGTAATTTGTACGTCTTTATGTGGCGTTACAGTTTATGTGTTATTACGCGCGCTTGTGAAGTGTCCTCATCAATCTACATAAAGGTTTTAGAACTTAATGTTGTGTTTTTAATGTGTTGAGGAAAATAAAGTAGGTATACCTAAGTAAAGGGTACGGCTCCCCGGTAACCAAATTATGATACTGGTAGGTAGCTACTTATGATTCTCTTGACGAAGACGTAACAAGATATAACTTTGAAATATGTATAAGTTGCGGCTCGGTAACATGATGTGTCTTTAACTATGTAACTTCCAAACTAATTTTCTTACAAGTAGTTCAATATGTTATATGACTCACTCCTATTCCCCTGTAATCCGCTAAACGAGCAATAATACTAAGATTAGACTTGTGACTCTTTTTACTTCTTCGACCTTATTAAGCTGCGGTCTTTTGGCAAATCCGCTTCGCTCAAGAGCTCTTTGATAACTCTTACGTTCTCATATCACTGTTTGTTTCTTATCGTTTACATGTAGATAAAGTCAGATTTATAAATGTACTAGCTTCTGCCCGCGACATCGTGAGCGTCAAATTATCCACGGTTCCCACGGGAACCGTACATTTTTCCGGGATGCGTTACTCCACAATCCAATAATTCTCAACGCCAAATTTTATCCAGATCCGTTCAGCCATTTAAGCGTAAAAGAGTAACAAACATCCATCCATCCTCGCAAACTATCGCATGTATAATATTAGTAGGAATAGAAGGAAGTAGGAATTTAAAGGCAAGTATGATCACGTAGGTAGCTACGTGATAGAAAAAGTAAGCAAGTGAAAAAATCCCGTTGACAATACATGCAGCACGACGTAAGTACATTGTTCCGCCCGTGAGGCATTGTGAGACGTGGACGCTCATGTTATCCATTACGGTAACGAAGTTCGCGCCAGATTCATTAGAAAACCATTCATCCGCCACCACTACACTCTCAAAACCTTTATATTTAATTGAAAAATAAATTACTACTGCAAGGATTGATGTAATTTTCCGTTTAAATCCAGTGTATCTGTTTCGAAGAATTTCTTTCTGAATCTTTTAATCTACGGAGCGTCACCAGTATTTTACTTTACCTACTGTTTGTTTACACTACTGGTACAGTACGTCGTAAAAAAAGAAATTAAACAGTAAAGAGAAGAATTTATTTTATTTAAACTTTTACTGTAAATGCGATGCTCATTAAGAAACCTAATACGATGTATTTAGTAATTACAGTTTCCACGGGCTCTTACGATAAATGCACTAATTCTAATTCAGTGCGCAGATCATTATGCTAACGATATTACAATATTATTCTGAACACGATACCTCGTCGATGTATTGAATTCACGACGACACTGTAAGACAACTTGGAGAGTAACAGAAGCGCATATTTTATACTATACACTCGTAGGTACATCTGGCAGTGGTCTAGTTAGCGTGACAGAAAGTTTGTAACTTGACAAATGTAGAGTTGAGCGTACAAACGGGACGGCCGTATGCATTTAGTAGAAACTTTTCGCTTTGTAAGGAAAGTGTTCAGTTTAAACCGAGCGCTCGCCTACCCAATATCCGTCGCGGAGTGAACATCGCGTCGCGTGTGTATTCAGGCGCGGCGAGGCGCGGCGCGATTGTGTCGCGGCGCCGACTCGACGCGCGGCCGCCGATAACAAACTGCGCTCCGCCAAGCTTATTGTCGCGCGCACTGTTCTCCATGCCATTGTATACTCTTAAGTTATTCAAAGTAAATATTATTTTGTTTTTATCATAAAGTTTTATTGACGACACTGAGCGTCTCCCGCGCCACCAAATTCCCCGATGAGCCGGAGTTGGCTCGTTAAGTTGTTGTATGTACGCGGGAGGCGGTGTTTGCGCGCCGCCCTCAAAACCAGCAAACAGTCTCAAGTTACACCCTCGCAATCTCTGAAATAAACATGCGACGAGGCCACTACTGCTAACAACCTTAGCAACTCAGGCCGCGAGAGCTTTACTAACTCCAGCCAGAGGATTAATCTTAAGCAAGATTCCGCTCATGTGTGTAACTAACTTAAATTACGATCAAATATTAATGTGAAGTGTTCTCCCGAATAATACAACGTTGCCGCTTTGTGAATTAATTCTCAGAAAGATCGAGCGGCGAAATTGTTTTCAGTTAACCGACCGCATGTGCATAGCATAGGTACTCGTGTGTTTAACTACGTGTTTGTATTTTAAACATCTGGTAATATTCGTGTAATTATTAAGCAGAACTGAAATGCAATAGTGTAAAATATACAAATGTTTTTACGCCAACTATGCCGCCATAATTGAAGAAAATTGTTTTCATTTGACGGGTCAGTAGACACAATGAGCGATCGGTTTCTTCTCTACGTGTCGCGGGTTCGATTTCCCCAAGAAACTAATATTGTAGGCACCAAAGTGGAGCATCATTACCATAACTAAATAATTAACAAACAAAATAGCAATTGCTTACTAAACAAGCGAAGATGAAAGTTAGAACCCCAACACGTAGTTCGACACAAGAATGAAACGATTAAAAAACTTTAACTTTTTGAAGCTGAGTAAGACCGGAGTGTCAGGAATGCATTCTACAAAAGCAATTAAAATAATCATGAACCACAATTTAAATTTTAGTGAGTGAAAACGGCGAGGCGAGATAAAGAATTTGTTACAAGTTAGGGGCCGGCAAACTCCTAGGGGCTAATTACATTGTTACATGACAAAACTTTTGGGTCGGCCGAAGTTTCTTTACGTTCCTTGCTCGGCTTAAGCTCTGTTGAGACCAATAAAATCACCTCTGCATCAGAGAACATACAATGTTATTGAACAGCTGATTTAATATTAACTTTGAGCACATTATTTAGAAGCCGGAAACAAGCGACTATAGGGGTGATTTCTGCGCACCACTTGTATTGTTTATCGGTCCCGAAATGGCCTCCCTTCTCGTTCCTTAGTTCGGTTACGACAAGTAGGAACATTCTGTTGGTTTGGTTATGTTTGAGTGTTCATAAGTTATTATTACGAAACAAGCTTTTGCTCACGACTTCGGTTAACTTTCGCGATTCAACGAATGCGGAACAATATCCTCGTGTAACTTATAATAAGCACACCCTTAATTGGAATAATAATTATAAAAGGTATTATTGTAAATAATATTGAAACGTGTGTATCCAAATATAATTTGATATTGATTGGATTTCCGCAAATACTCGAAAATTTTATAATATATAAGTTTGTCATTAGTTGGGACCGAGATTTATTTACAATTATAACAACATTCGTTAATACTGTTATGTTCAGCATCATATTATGAATTGCAATTAAACTGCTGCGCTAACACATAAACGAAATCATAATATATTGAAAATTATTTGCTTCTTAAATATGTCATATTAACAAACAACAATGACAATGCAACTCGTGTATCGAAAGCTAGTTTTAGAAATATAGTAAATATAGTGTAACGATTCCCTAACTCGTTAATTCAGATCTCGTTGAAATCGACAGGGCGAAACCATTCCGAAATTACTGTTCAATGACTCGTCGTGTTTTCCCCCATGCTTCAAGCATTTTCTTGGAGATTAAAAACCGAAGCTTTATTTTTCGTCATTTTCTCCAAAATAAAACATTATTTACTCAAGTGGGCGTTTGTTGTCGACATGCTTATATTATTTTACATCATCTTGACAATTACTAAGAATAATACTAAACAAGGAGTAAGGAGTAAGTAAGGAAATTAAAGAAAAATATATCAGTTGGCCTTTTGCACGGAAGTTACAAAGGTCAACTGAGGGACGTGGGTCAAACGGGAGCGTAGGCGGCGGACTTAACACTACTCACTACTTGCAGACTCAGCTATTAACCTTAAATTCTGATTTACCTTTAGAACACGGTGCTGGAGCCAAACCAATTTAATGAATAAGCAATAATTTAAAAATAAAAAATCCTAAAATATATAAAGCCGAAACAAAATTGATTCTTCCACCAAGGTTTTTATAAAGCATTTAGTTCACAAAAATATTTATCCAATCGGGTAAATGGTTAATTAATCTTCCCATTCCAGGTCTGGGAAATTGAACACCCGCCACAATTCTTTGTAAAGGCCGAACAAATACATAACGTTGGTGGATAACGAGAATATAGCCTGAGGTACCTTGTAAAATATAGCTTAGCTATTTTGTTATTGATGATTTAAACATCTACAGCTGAATAGCCCATGTTCTATCAATAAGACCGCCGGCAGTGAACGTTTGAAAGAAAAAAATATATAACAACTATTCTATAATCTTAGCAAACGGACTGGCCGGTAGTAGTATACGATTTATATTAATGAACAAGAGGCTGCTTCGAAGCTGCTAGAGAAGGAGAGGCGTAGTACATCTACGATAAGAACTTTTTAAAAACTATTCCATTGCTACGTCGTAGCATACGCGATTATTCCAAGCGTACACCAGCTACGCCGTAACAGAAAAACTGTCCCTCTACGCGCTACGAATGGGTTTTATTAATGTTTGTTATGCATCGACACGTGCACGATGCAGCTGGATTTTATCTGGGACTTGAGTAATGACTGTAATTTTATGTTGAAGATAACATTTTAATAAATCTTCTTTTATTTCATTCATTAAAATAACTTTAACTCTTCAAGCTAAAGATCAAACATATTTTATTTCTTGTACCTTATCGCTAATTTCTATCGGCCCTAATAAAGGTTACTTGGCTTAGTTTAAAACTTTACCTCGCGTTCCGAAACTTGACATTTAAGACCACTAAAACATTGTTTATTATAATTTTACAGCAAAATATTGAATCATGTACTTATTTGTTGCGTCAAAGTGCTGCAGTGTACCTTTGTACAGCAAATTAACCCGTTATAATAGGAAGCGTGAGGTAGGAGCTGTTTCCCGATGCGTTCAATCAGGGAGATATTATGAATACTAATTGAATTTAATTTACCGCTGATCTGAGTATTAATATAGAATAGAAACGTTATATACCGCTTATATACACGCCTAATTTAGTCTGTATGTTTAGTTTACCTTAATATAAATTGTGTAATAAAATACAATGTATGCCACTTGATCATCAAAGTTTTAATTGAATCTTCTGAATCTCTTATTTAATTACATAACGCTTACCAAATGTAAAGTAAAACCAAAGCTCTCTAAACTGTTTGACAATCAAAAGAGAAGTGTATAACTTGCATTACACGTAAAATATGATTCCATTTTTGATTATTCAAATACGCCTGTACTTATTTGTCAGAAATTAATGCTTCCACCATGAAATCTCCAGTGAATTCTAAAATGAATATGTACTCGTATGTACATACACGCCTGTACAGACTTTAATTTACGGCAACGCAAAACGTTAGCAATGTTCAAAGGACGTCAGTGCCTGTTTGTGATTCAGATACATTGGGATCACATCCCACACTGCACTATAAATTATACATATTATCGTGGTTTTATTAGAGGCATAAACTGCATTGTTTATCTCATTGCCAATCATCGGAAATTAGATGGTACATATGAATGATAAATGTGATCATCACGGTTGTGGTGGAAATTAAATCTGTTAAAGTATCACAGGTTTTGTGGTGTTTGTGTAAAATATGTTAATAAATATATAAAAAATGTAAACTGATTCATAAGCTTTTAGGAAATTGTTATAGTATCGGATAGGTACTCAAAGATGGGTCTGATGCGTCATACATTATGAAAGACTCTTTCATAGGAAAGAGCCCAATGTTGTAATTATAATATAATGCTTAAATAAAAACCTTAATTACTCCAAAAACTTAGAGCCATCTCTACTTTAAGGCTTAAGTGACTACAATGTTCCAAGAAAAGAAACTCTTTTATAATCTAAATATTCAATAAAAAAACGAGGATGTCATCATTTACAAAATATATTAAAACCGTATTTTTCTTTTCTCAAATATAAAGTATTAAGTTAATATTTCGGGACCAAGTTCGACGCCTCAGAAAAGGCCACTGAATAAAATTAATAACCAAAGAACGTTGCCACGTCGGAGGCTGCGGAACTTAATTTGCATTCTTGAATCAAAATGTTATTGTAATTATGTAGGGTCAGATAATATTGCCCTGTAGCTGTGCTCGTAACATTCAAAATGTGTACCTTAACTTCACTAGGTTGTAACTTTGTTAGCCATTCTGTGAACTATGTTGCCTTGCCTTTAATATTTAACAAGCAAAATACGTCGTGTGTAGCTCTGACGCTTGAATCGAGATATTCGTAGATGCTCAATAAAATAGTGTGACGTATGTTGGATACTGAAAATAGTCAGAAAGAAGAGCAATTTTGACTAATAACTATTATAACCCACAATCTTTATCTTTACTAATATTATAAATGCGAAAGTAACTCTGTCTGTCTGTATGTCTGTCTGTCTCTTCTTCACGCCTAAACCACTGAACCGATTTCAATGAAATTTGGTACAGATATAGTCTGGGACCCGAGAAAGGACATAGGATAGTTTTCATCCCGGAAATCCCTCGGGAACGGGAACTATTAATCCACGCGGACAAAGTCGCGGGCAAAAGCTAGTAGATTACTATTTCTTTAGTCACGTCATCACACTGAATTACTAATATAGAACCATAATTATTAGGTTTTGTAAAATATGAGGCGTAAAAGACACATCAAATAGCCATTTAATACGTCTACTGCCAATCAAACTAAACAAGATTAAAATTGTGATTACACTTCTATTTTCCACAGAAGTAGGTAGGTAGCATGGTTTTCTCTTGCTATCTATCACTGTTTTATTTGAATTGAACTCACTAATAATGTATATTTTTATTATTACCAAGTGTAAGCGTGTGTGACTGCCCTGTTTGTCTTGTGGTCGCAAGCGCGACTGGTGAGCGTGGGGTCCCGTGTTCGATTCCCAGGTCGGGCAAAAAGTATTGATGGGTTTTTCCATTCGGAATTTCTCAGTCACCCCCGTGTTTTGGAAAGCACGTAATGACGTAAAGCTGTTGATCCCGGCTGTCATACGTAGACCTTTGACAGTCGTTACGGATAGTCAGAAGCCAAGAAGTCTAATAACCAGTCTAACCAAGGGGTATCGTGTTGCCCAGTTACTGGGTTGTGGAGGTCAGATAGGCAATCGCTCCATGTAAAACACTGGTATTCAGCTGCATCCGGTAAGACTGGAAGCCGAACCCAACATAGTTGGAAAAAGGTTAAGCAGATGATGAGTGTGAGCATGTGTATGTATATGTATTTTGTGAGTACCCCGCAAAAACTCCAAAGGTTTATTTGGTACCTACTTATGACAAGTATTTATTTGCCTACTGTGCTTGATAAATAAATGATTATTACTAGAAACATAAAACTAAAACAACTCATTTCATATAACTGCCATTTCTATCATGTAATCTTGTTATGAGAATTTTTTGACGTCTATTTTCTCAGGATAAACTTTAGGCTCAAAGAAAGTCCCTGTTTAATATTTTGTCAAAGAGACTACACACAATAATGTCGTGTCTCAGAAGTAATGAAATATCTAATACTAAAATGAAAACGTACATATATGTAACGAGAGCTTTCATTTCATGAAGATAATTAGGTATGTTCATTTACCAAAGAAAATAATAATAAATAATAAATAAATATCTTGGGACAACTCACACACGGCTATCTGATCCCAAGCTAAGCAGAGCTTGTGTTATGGTAACCAGACAACTGACATACATACTTATATAATTTATAAATACATACATATTATAGATAAATCACACCCAGACACAGAACAAACAATCATGCTCATCAAAGAAAGTTTGTCCTGGGTGGGAATCGAACCCACGACCTCCGGCTTAGCAGTCAGGGTCGCTAACCACTAGACCAACGGGCCCGTCATCGCCGTCATATATGTAACGAGAGCTTTCATTTCATTAAGATAATTAGGTATGTTCATTTACCAAAGAAAATATTAACGTTTATGTGATCGAATGTGTTGAATTATAAATTGTACGCTTTTAGCTTTAAAGCTGCCAGTCTGTTCCAATTTCAAAGACATGCCATGGTTTGAATTACCTTCTGAAGAATTATATAATAATTTTGATGTAAGACAGCTATCAGATTCAAATACAATAAACAGTTTATCACAATAGCATTAAATTCTAAACCCACTATTGTAACGTAATAACACCGGACACCCAGTACATTTAAACTCGTTTAGAGCACTATACAGGAATCCGAGTCGTCTTGCAAGGCAGTCTCGCCCCGGGGATAACATTACAAAGGCCTCAGTGTCGGGATGTAAAGGAGCCGACTGACCGGCGTCCCCTTTGCCCACCGTCCCCCTGTAGGTAACGTTGTCCACACAACCATTAAGGTATTAAGGAACAATGTTAAACTGAAACGCTGAAATGTAAACATTTCTAGTGAATTTAACAATGCACTTCGGTTACCGTTTCCAGTACACTTTTTAATAATTATTTTCTGCTTTATGTTCATAGTGTAAAAAGTACTGAAGCGCTACTCAGTATTGAGCTTTTGTTGAACTGAAATTATTCTTCTTATTGTTACATTTCGAGCTGAAAGTTTACAAAAATATTTTTTCTAGGTAGGGTTGTATGTTTGCGATGATATTTTTAGTTTTTTTCATTTTCACTCATATGTATCTTTGTTACTTTTTTTTAGACATAGACCCATAGACTGACACTCCCTTCTGCTCCGGAACTTTTCGGAACTTCTTCCGCTCTGGCGGAGCAGAAGGGTGTGTCAGTCTCTTACTGACTAAAACCTATCTGTGTTCCTATTAATGCCCTTTGCGTTCCAGGGCCGAGGTAACTCTTTCGAGCAAATTCCGCAAGTCTGGCAGAGACTGGCCCTGGCGGGCCCCGTCTACAGTGCTGACATCTCTTTGAGGCGCGTGTGGAACACAACGAGCGTTGGGTGGCTCGCCGTCCGTAGGCCTGTGCCTGAGAATCACTCTGCGACTCCCGACGCCCGGGGCGTCATGTTCTGTTGCGGCGACTGGAGCGTGAAGTTTGTCTCTCCCCCACGCGTTCTGCCTGCACCTTCTCTAGTATTACTGCTTCGCAGAAAGAGGTGACTGCTTTCCATTCCCTCTCGTTCAGGACCACGGATTGAACCAGGGCCTAACGCGGGTGGTCACCGTCGCCGATCGCCTCTACAAGAACACGGCGGTGCTCCGCCCAAGCAGGGCAAACCTCCACCGTATGCTTCACCGTGTCCTCCGGGTGATCCCCACAGTGATAACACCCGAGCGTATTCACCCACCGAATCTGAAACAAATAGCTCCCGAAACAACCGTGTCGGAGAGTACCTGTGTCAGGTGAAAGGTGAGGACGCCGTGGCGCCTCTCAAGCCACTCCTCAAAGAGGGGCAATTGTGGTGTGCCCAACACCGGGTTCCAACAGTCGCTGACTCCATACCACCATGAGATCCTGCCGGACAAATGTATGTATTTTCTAAGCTTATTTTAGACATCACTGATTTCGATGAAGAAAAACATCGTCAGGAAACCTGGACTTATAATTAAGATAAGTTTGAAATCGCCAATCCGCCCTGCGCAAGCGTTGTGATCAATACTCGTCCCTTTTGTGTGGGAAGTGGCCTTTACCCTACAGTGAGACAATAATAGGCTGGTATTATTAGTATTATTTATATTTTAAATAACTTAATCCGACATCCGACAAAACAAACACCTATTCATGCTAAACTTATTCAGGCATCGCTTAATATAAAAGGCATAAGCTTAACGGCTTTTGGTAAATATGTATTACAGGCTTAAATTAGTAACCACGATTAATTTAACATTCTATTTTAGAAATAATGTTAAACCTAGTTTTAACTGGGATACTCCACGCCAACACTCTAATACCGCAATTCGTGTCGTATTTCAAATGTAAATTTAGTATTGTAGGAGCTTTAATAAACTAACTACCATCTAATTTAACTTTTCAAATTACGTGTAATTATGGTAGAATTAGTTCTCTTGTGTTTTTTTCCGACTACAAATTATTTTTGTTTTAACCGATTTTCTTTAAATGCTGAACCGTAGGCACCTAACCTATTAAATAAATCCTTTGCGTCATACAACTTAATTAATTAAATAATAATTGTAGTTTTCAACTCACTATTACACATGAAAAGTGAAAACTAGATCCTGAATTTGAACAAAAACAAAAGCTCTCTTATCTGGCGCTTCAACCCAGGTGGTCATCGTTGGGACAAATTGGGACTTTATATAACATCAGTTGTAATACCAAAACTACATTATATAAAGTTGCCTTTCAGCTACAATAGTCAAAGTTACATAATAAGATGACTATCAGGCGGCATCACTCCAGAAATGCCGGGATATATGTTATCCACGCCATTACCGCCGTATAAAGGCTGTATTCAACGGCCCGGCGTGTATTCATGGCTACACTTAATATTTTATGAAAAAGAAATTATTTTTGTTGAGCGATATGTAGGCACAAACTTGCTAACGATGTGTTGTTTAGCATGTAAAGTATAATGATTACAAACGAAAGTAAATATTCTTTGAAAACAATATGTACCTAAGGTAGGTAAATAAAGTAAACAAATAAGCGAATTTTTGACTGTTTTTGTACAGTTATAGGCAAAGAATCGCAAGAATAAACTGTTATCTTAATACTGGGGATTCTTCTCCCATAAAAAGGCGTGATAGTGTTCAAAGCGCGGCACAGGATTTTCCTTTATCCTTTAGCAACGTCAGCATTTCTTAGTAATAATAAAATATGCATTTATTTTTGACCAAGAAAACTGTTTATTTTCTTTGATGCTACTCTAAGAATCTTGTAACAAACTTTTGATACATAAATCAAAGTAAAAAGCTGTGGAATTAATTAATGTATATTATAGGGTTATTAAAAAAAGGAACTGCCTCGTTAGGTCATAAGCGCGACTGCTACGCTAAAGGTCTTTGATTCGAATCCCAGGTCGAATGAAAAGTGTTATTGGGTTTTTGAAAAGTGTTATGAATGAAAAGTGTTATTGGGTTTTAAAATTCTCAGTAGCAGCTCTGAGTTAGTATTTGTGCCCGGTTAATGGCAATGAACTCGCCCCCTATTACATGAGACCTAAACATACCGGCGAATTGTGGGTGTACATCGGTACACCTCTGCCTAACCCTTCGGGAAAAACAGGCGTGATGGTATGTTAAAAAAGGTACCAGGAAAGCTACAGGAGTTTATAATTAAAATAATTGTTATTTTAAAAACACGAGAGCATAATTTAATAACGTTATCAATTTTGACAAATGAGGCGTCGCTATCAAAAGCTATAAATAATGAACGTGTCATACTCAGGCACTGAAGCATTGTTTTATGCATATTTATCATAACAATTGTGTGAAATGGGGTTTTTCAAAAACTTTGCGCTAATCGAGCGGAGCCAGTATAGTACTTGAATGAGCAATTGTTTACACATCAATATTTTTTTAGTATCCAGCTAAAATGTACTTTTATCTACGTGAACCTACGTACGGTCAACAAAAGAGATAAGTAACCGGACCGTCTAATATTGTTGAGGTTTTCTTTCAAACCGGGGGCAGTTTTTAAATGAAATTTAATTTAATTAATAAACTGTCTATTTTCTATTAATAAAAATAAAATTCATTAAAAAACTTCTATCGGTTTTTTAAAAACTTTGAATTTATTAGGCGAACTTGGTTACTTATCTCTTTTGCTGACTGTACATGTACGATATACGGCTATTCATGAACACAAACATCCCTATAATATTCTTCAGACCGATTTCGGGACCGGCGGCCAATCTCAATGGAGACTAGCCAAGTACGCAAGATATATTATAGTGCATGAGTGTGTGCGCAAACACTGATGCACTCCCTCTTCCCTCACACTCATAGTCAGATGGGACGGCAATCCGACACGATCGGGGAGAGATCAGGTGCAGGCCCAATGACTTAACGTGTTTTCTTAGGTACGAACTCCAGGCTGCTACTGAGAAATTCCTACTGGAAAAAACCAATATTAATACTTGCCCAACCTGTGAATCGAACCCAGGACTCCACGCTCAGTAGTTCTGCGCTCACCGTGACCTCTGGCGCAAATAAGCAATAACAACATCCCTATAAGCTGTGGTTAACGTGATTAACTAATGTAGGTTAATAGTTCCCTAACAACCTTATACACCGTTATACTACCACAAATAATTGGATTATTAAGGCTACTCCTTGTTGCATAAAATTAAAAACTATTTTTTTTTTATTCTTGAGCCCTTATAACGTACTACTATATAAAAAAAAACCGGCCAAGTACCTCGCGCACGAAGAGTTCCTTACCATTTTCTATTAAAAAAAATCACATTTGTCGTATCAAAGCCCTCCTTAGTATTAATTTTATTCTGTTTTTAGTATTTGTTGTTATCTTGGCAAGAGAAATACTTCATCTGTGTAAATCGAATTTCAACTGTCTGTTACGGTTCATGAGACAAAACCTGGTGACAGACGGACAGACAGACAGCGAAGGCTTAGCAATAGGGCCCCGTTTTACCCTTTGGGTACGAAACCCTAAAAATCTCTTGGCGTAGTGAAAAGATTAGCCAGTCAGCAAAGTAGCGGCCACCGAGGGTCCGCGAACGTGCTTACGAATTTATATTTCATGTGATTGTTAAAGTTTAATAGCAACAAAATAAATCTCTTTTCTATTCACAAAGCTGCGACCTTTAGCCAGATTGGCCCTTTCAAGCGGAGATCGGGGTATACCTAAACATATTCTAAAGCGGCTAACATATTCTATTAAAATTTAGCAGTCAGACCACTAAAGAAAGAAAATGACCTTTTTTTATATAATAGCTTGATTACAATTGAAAGTCTCAGGCCCGTCCAATTTTCTAAAGGTTTTATTGCAAGTGCTGTTTCATTGGATCACACAAAGAGGTTGTTTTTAGAATTGTAATAATATATTATTGTAGTACAAACTACAAGAGCAATAAAAATTGTTACTTTATTGTTATAGATCAAATAGATTCAATTGCCGGTGTGTGTATTGTTATCTTAGGTACACAATTTGGAGAAATGTAATGATAATCAAAATAAATAACAATAAAATGGAATACCTTTTATAATAACTTTTCAAATAAATTGGTTTTCTGTTCATCTTTACTAATCTACTAGGTATATTATATTACAGCTGCAGAGATATTTTATTTGTAATTATGTATGTTAGTTAACAGCCAGCCGGATTGCACATTTTCTGTATTTTTTGTAAGTTGTAGCCAGATTCATGAGGAATAGTTGAAGCTATATAACATCCCTAAGGGAACGGAGCAGTAACGAAAGATGTAACTCAACACGGGTGGGGAAAATCGTGCGTACGAAGTCTCGTGCAAAAGCTAGTCAATCCTACTACTATTATAAAGGCGAAAGTTTGTAATCCTACTACTATTATAAAGGCGAAAGTTTGTAAGTATGGATGTATGGATGTATGGATGTTTGTTACTCTTTCACGCTTAAACGGCTGAATGGATCTGGATGAAATTTGGCACAAAGATAGATTATAGTCTGGAATAACATATAGGCTACTTTTTATCCCGGGAAAATGTACGGTACCCGTAGGATAACACATCAACTGTGACGCGGACGAAGTCGCGGGCAGAAGCTGGTAATAATATAAAACGTTCGTCAGCTTCCTTTAATACATTTTCAAATCATATTCAAAAGTATTCTAGAAAGTTAACACAGCTGTTATTTAGATACGCTGGTATAAACAGAATCATTAACGACAATAATTGCTAATTGCTTTGCAATTGAAAACTACGTTTACCAATTAGCAGTAAATGTCTGGCTTAACGTACTTAGGTATATTAGGTTAGATCGCCTACTAACAATTACAAACAGCTGGTAACACTATTCGATTCCCACAAAATTACTACATGATATTGTTATTAGATCTTATAAAGACACAAATGTGAACATGTAGATTGTGAATTTAGATTATGATGAATTTTCCTATGATTTGATGAACACGCAACCATTATTTTGTTATAAATATGTCATGCACTTTTTAATTCATATCTTTTTACATACATACCATCACGCCTGTATTCACCGAAGGGTTAGGCAGAGGTGTACCCATGTACACCCACAGTTCGCCGGTATCTGTAGATCCCATGTAATAGGGTTAGGCTACATGTAATACCTATTGCCATTAATCGGGTTCAAATCGTAACTCCGAGCTGCTACTGAGAATTTCATAGAAAAACCCAATAACATTTATTGCTCGACCTGGGAATCGAGCCCAAGACCTCTAGCGTAGCAGTCGCGTTTAAGCCCAGTAGGCTAACAGTTCCTTTTTTAATTACCCAATAATATATGTATTCCAAACCGCTTTGCTTGCTTGTTTGTTGAGCACTTTGATTTATGTATGGTGAAGTTAATTATCGAACCCAAGACCTCTAGAGTAGCAGCCGCGCGTAGGACCACTAGGCCTACAAGGCAGCTATATCATATTTATTATTAACGTTCCAATTTTAATATCAGAATAAGTAAAGCTATGGAACACTACCTTTTACAATCCTTTCTTATTTATGTTGCTCCATCCGTGTTTATAAAGTCATACATCTTGTCATACACGCGCACCAAAGTTGTAAGTTATGGGAATATAATAGCTCTATCGTAAACACGCTGAAATTTTAACAGTTGTTTTCCCTCGGCGGAACGAATTACCCTCAATAGTACCTACTATCGAAAAATACAGTTTAACTTAAAGAATAAAAATGTTTTTGCCTCATCATGTGTGACTGCCTCGTTGGTCTCGTGGTCGCAAGCGCGACTGCCGAGCAAGGGGTCCCGGGTTCGATTCCCAGGTCGGGCAAAAAGTGTTATTGGGTTTTTCCATTAGGAATTTCTCAGTAGCAGCCCGGAGTTTGGATTTGTGCCCGGTTAATGGCAATAGGCTCGCCCCCTATTACATGGGACCTAAATATACCGGCGAACTGTGGGTGTACCTAAATTGGTGCACCTCTGCCTAACCCTTCGGGGAATACAGGCGTGATGGTATTTTAAAAATGTTTTTTGTTTAATTTATAAACAAAAACAAATACTATTTAAATAATTATTGTTTCGAGGTCTCATTTCTGAGTATTGTTAAACAATTCTAGACCATCCATTTTTTATTGTAGTAAAAACACAATGTAAATTGGTTGTCCTACCAAAACAAAATTAACATTAGGTACGCTGCGGGAAAACAATCGTTAAAAAACCATTTCTATACTAACATAATTGTAAGCTAATATTATTGCTAATCAACTACCTATATAATATCAAGATATTGTTTTTAATTATCTGAAATAACTTATTCTTTTCTATTCTATACAACAGAACAGAAGATATTCATTAAATAAAATCAGTGAAATACACACTCTATTACAACAGAGAAGTTAACCTGTCTGCAAGCAAATTATAAAATCAAACATTTATCAGTTAACTAATTTATTGTGGCCGCAACACCAGGAAGGCCTTATCCATTACCGGCGCCTGATTTGTCACGGTAGCTGATTCATTAGAGAGGCATTAATCTTCTGCGGAGGTGCGAGGGGCGGGGGGGCGCGTCAGCCAACTAGCGCGGTGATAAGGCCCTACTTTGTCCAAGACGCCGTGACGAGCCCCAGACATCGGGCCTGAAAGCCCGACACTGGAATTTAATTAACCCAAATTTGTCCTTTTGTCTCAGCTGTATCGGCGCAAGCCCCCAAAGTGTCTGTCAATATGTGGTTAACAGTGTTACAAGTTAGAGGAGCAGGGTACATGTAAGTGCGATGCCAGTTCCGCTTCGTCCCATTCCGTGACGAGAGGACCCAGTAAACCATTATAATGGGCTAATTTAAAGTAGACAATCCCCATCCTTCTTGGATTCTTTTTATTGGGCCATTAAAAACACATTTAAAACCATCAAGCTTGAGTACAATCTCCTGTAGAATTTTATAATATCTTTATGTCTCTCAAATATTTTACTTTTGATCAAAATATATTTCATTTTATATTTTAATACATAAAAGCTTGACAAATAGTTCCCACTTCCAATTTAGACACGACGTAGACGCGACACAAGTAATGTCGGCGTTCCAAAAAGAGAATTATCTGCTGAATACCATCCAACATCCCGGTCCCGTTTTCCACATATTTTCATTTTAACGTAAATAGAAACTAAATCACAAACCATTGCAATGTACTCATATATACTCTAAATGCGTATGTGTTTCGGACAGGCAGTGAAGGCATGTCAAAATGTGAGAGCGACGCATGAAAGAGAAATTCCGGAAATAGAATGGCGTATGTACAGAGCGAAATATCAACTAGCAAATGATGGCGACCGCTTGAAAAACTTCCCTAACCAACGGACACTGAAAGTTTTTGAAGACACGTGTAGTTTCATTACGAAAGAAAGTTTGGGAAATAGATATATTTTGTTCTTTGATTATTTACGTGTAGTTTGTAACAATTCACACGAAACAAGAAAGGGTATCGTTCTATGAATAATTTAAAGGTATTATTTAAATTACCTAATAAGTTATTTAAATCGATTATTTACACTCTCACTTCGATGAAAGACCAAGTACAAGTGATTTTTTTTAAGCATTGGATTTCATGCTAAGTTTGGAATACAATCGTTTAATATTTTTAATTCACTGGAACAATATTTTCTTTTCCTGTCTGAAACATAATTCTCCGAAGCAAACTCAAGCGGAGAACTTTATAATAAATCTAAGCAATTCATCAAACGTAGGAAAGCACGTTAAGGTTACAACCAGATGTTCAACTCGACACAGCTAATTGTTTCTTCCTCTGAGATAATATAACTAAAATAAATTGTTAATAAACAAATTATGATTTATAGAGCATGTTTAGTAACTAGTAAGAGAAGTTAAAAGTCCAGAGAACAAGTCGTGAAAAATAACGGAACTTCTTAGAACGAATTTGTCATAGAACAAAGGATCCAACAGAAAAAGAAACGCCACAAATAGTTGGAAGAAAGTATTCCTTAACTCTTGTTTTATAACCTGAATAAAGTGAGATCTCTGCGGTACAAAAAGTGTGGATATTGGAAAGAAATCATAAGTAACAGTTCCTTCCGGGCACTCGAGGTACGCACTCCGAATATAATGCAATTACGTGAGATGGATTGCTTCACTTCGAGCCGCGAGAAGGTCGTATAACTTCCTTATCTTCGCGACGTATCCGCTTTTATGTCGTTTTTATAAAAAAGAGAATAAAAATATTATTTCCATGCTGATTTTAGGATGAAAGAAAAACGTAAAATGTTAGTACGGTTTTGTGTACTTCAGCTATTGTTGCGCATATTTCACAGCAGAAAGACAATTGACGGAGAACCTCCCAAGGCGACGGAGTTTTAATCACGTCATTGCTTATTATTGCCATTCTTTAAATTCAGCTTCGTTAAATGTGCTTTTAGATTATGCACGCGTTTCGTATTGTACAAATGCTTGAGGAGGAATACCTACCTGAAAATTTCTTGCGAATAAAACAAGGCACAACAGAATTTAGAATAAGGAAAATCTTTGTACAGACATAATAATCATTCAACATAATATTTACTTATAGGTATTTTTCCTTTCCCGCTAGCTTCTTTGGTAAATAGGCATCGTTAAGTACCGTATTATGTTCTGGCGTATTCTGTAACAAAGTATGAGTATAGTGATGCAATCACTCGTAGCAAAGCCTGATTAGTAATTCCATCCATTGACGCGCTTGTAAGGTAAGAGCACAATGAGATCAATGTAGCGACAACAGGCTGACTAGGGCACTCGACCGAGCGCGAGCGAGAATTGAAGCCCTAACAGAATAAGCGCTCTGCAGTATTGTGAACAGTCTCTCCTAACTTCGGAACATTGTGCATAGGGAAAATGACAACCAACATGAATATAAAACTAAGGTGTAAAGTTATGTCATGTATGTAAAGTTACGGAAAATTTAAACCTCAAAAAAAGTATGGTTAAACCGAAGATAATACTAGTGTTACTTTACTATGCGTACTGACGCACTTTTATAAAGGGTTGAAAAAGTTTATTTACCTACCAAACATAAAACCGAAGATACGTAAGTAAAAAAATCTAGTAGGTATTAAACTTTAGATCTTCTGCTAGTCTTAAAACCTTGCAATCAGAAGTTGTCTGTAGTACTCTATAAAATATTATAGACTACTGAGCCTTTACTACATATCATGTTCGTGATATCCATAAAAATATGTTCTTTGAAAATCCTACCAACAAGACACGCTAACAAAAACGTAACTTTATTTATAGCCGCGCAACACAACCAGTGGATTTGCTAAATCTTGTGCGAAGTCGGAACAAGGAAAAGGCAATACGAAACTACCTTAAACTATTGAAGATCGGATTAATTCGAGTATATTCGGAGGGTATGACTCCGAACATCTAGAAGCATTTAGCTTTGAACCATTCACCGGAGTGGCGTTGCATTTGCATTCGCGGATTCCAATCATTAGTTTGATATAACGTGAACTATCAGACTGGATGTCTAAAACAGAATAATTTATGTCAGACTACTAAATGCGATTTTGATTACAATTCTGTCATACTATTATTGAATTGTTTTGGAAGCTATTAGTAAAGCTTTCAGAACAATTACTCACTAAAAGAGTTTAGTTTTCGTCTCAAAAGAGTGAAATGTCATGATAGCCGTTAGTGAACTGCTATCATGACTCTTCACGCTTTACTGATATTGTGCAGATACCTACACAGTACCAGTGAACTACATAACTTGTGTTACCCGGAGTCATTGCCTAAGGTAACACTAGCTTGATGGCTCTTTAAAGCAAGACCATTATTACGAAGAGCCTCCATCTTCGTAGACGAGATATTTCACTTAAAAAGCCGCGCTGTTGAATTGACATGAATCATTATTATCTACACAAAAACGACAAAGTACCTAGGTATCCATATTTCTCGAAAACAGTGAGTGGGAGAGATGAAACAAGCTTGTTTCTAATAAAATATGTAGATATACAACGTTACGGTCTCTAATTGGGTCGGACAAGAATGTCAAATATTTATAATAGGTCCCTAAAGTTTAAAGATATCTTATAACGAAGTCAAAGTTTTCATAACAAGGCTCAAATCTTGTTACTTTGCGTAGGTAGGTGTACCAAAACATATTTCGGTCAAAAATATCACAATGCGAAATGTTTTTATAAAAAACTTTCTTAACTTCAAAATTATACAGTTAAAGCAACTGTTCAGAAATGAAATCAAAACCTGCAGCAGAGAAGTCGAATGGTAACTTTAGCAGTGGGGATAAACATTTGATAGAAGCATCGAGTTAGGCAGTGTTAACTCTTCAACTGGCGAGGGGCTTAGTGCCCGCGGCGATTCACGTGGGATCTCGTTACAAACTCTCGATTGAAATATTTCCGTACCAGTAGACACGTAGCAACTATCTATTTGTATGCCCGCGTCAATAAGAGTCACGCCCCTGAAAGAACTGTATTGTGTCCCCCGAGCGTGCAATGTGTGCAGTACAGTCCATGAAAATGAAATTCTTACGTTCATAATACAATCTATTTGCTGAAGCCACGGGCGTTTGTTCGGCCCGGCCACCGATGCGGTCACTAATTACATCGGAGCGCTAACTGCAATTGTGTTGATCACTGTTTAATGTAATATCGCCGTAGTTCGCAATAGTTATCTCTTTAACTATTGGGAATTCTATCTGAACTATGGAACTGTTTAATTTCACAGTCATGAGTAAATATAATAATGTTATCACAAATCCCACGTCAGCTCGTGTAATCATCAATATTTTATTACGAGAGAGCAAAGTACCAGAATGCTTGACGAAATTAGTTTATACGGGATGTGAATAGACACATCGAATTACTGACGATCAAACTAAGTAAATTTGAGCAAAAATATGTGTTGGGAAACGACTTTTATTTTAAATGTGAAAATCACGATCTATTGTAGTAAAGGTTGCTCTTTTAGATGCAGGCAACAGTAGGTACAAGAGTCGTGGGGGAATTTAAAATTTAGTTTAACATTTAAAACTGATTTCCGTAAAAAACGTGATCAAAAGTTGGAACTTTGACCTACAACATTACCGTAACTAGGTGATTCCCACGTACATACGGTCCGAACAAAATTATTGCAATGATGATAAAGTGTCTTTTTATAACAATTATTTATTTGTAAAAGTAAGGCGTTAGTTGACTACACTGCTGGCGCGAATTAATAACATAACGTATTTGTAAGTTTAAACTCAAATATCGTCGTGATTTATGAGATTGTCGTAAAAGACTTAAGGTGGTCCCGAACGCTTAGTCAGTTCCTTTTAGGGCTTTAGATAATGACTCGGTAAATAACTAGAAAAGCTAGGCTGGATGAAAAACGACGAGTCATACCCAGAAGGCAATTAATAACAATTTGTTTACCAAAATCATTTATTTACAGAACATTGTGCCATTCGCTATTACGAAACCAAAGCCTTGTAAGCGAAACGGAAATTGAGGTATCCATTACGTCCAGTGCATAGTGGTCACTATATATAGGCACACCACAAATATCTTTGATAATAAATACATGGCTTTAAAACGTATTTCCATGCAGTATATTTTTATGTTTCTACCAAATATGACGTCATTAATGTATGCTCTCAAACACAGGCAGTCCTTTGATAAATAAAATAAACGCACTGAATTTTGCCACAAGCGATATCAAACTACAAATTATAAGAATTGAAATTCGTTTCACGTTAAAACCCACGGTTTATTGCGATATCCGAGTTATACAACATATACGTAAATTATATACTTCGATTCACCGTTTGTAATTTCTCACGGAACTGTACTTACTTTATTTACAATAGGTACAGATGTAAACACAATCCAATATAACTTGTTTAGGTTGAATATGATCCATTTGGCGAACATTCTCTAATCTCAATTGATCCCTGATTTTGAAGTAGCTTAATCAGCGTTGCAGGTAACAATTAACATTCGGAATACCGCGTTAACAAGGATTAAGGGCACAAAGGCATAACTTTAGAATTACACGGTATTCAAATGTAATCCGGCGTGGATTCTCCAGCTAACATTAAACGCGTGCTAATAGAGGCCGGGAAGGGAACAGTGTGCCAGATCGCGCCGTTCCGCGGAACACCTATTACGTTCTCGTTAACGTGGTCGTAGTGCGCTTTACCCCCTCGTTAACAATGCCCTACCAGCAAATTGTACCTTCAAAATGAATGTATACGATACGGCGACCTTTTGCCGATTACAATCTCCTACATCTTAATAATAACATTCTTAACAGACACCCCGGTAAAGCTGTCCATTAAAGAAATCGCAGGAAAAGAGCTGTAGTAAAGGCTTGATTGTGAATCGGAATTCCTTGTTCAGTGAGTGGTTGGGAAGTACAAAAGGCTGTCGGTCTGTCTGAGCGGAGCGACTGCGGCGCGGCGCGGCGGAATGACGGGAACAACGGTTTTCAGTTTGTGAATGCAACCCGGGGCTCTATTAATCAACTTTATCGATATTTAATTAAATCTGACTAACTCTTGCATTGTATGTACTTCCATAGAATAAAACACTTCTCAAATAGTTGAAGTACTCATGCTGTAATTCCGCATAACTACGTAAACTTAAGAGTTGATAAAATTGCACTACGTAGTAAAAGTTTGCCGGCCTATCGCATAAATACTACAGCAAACAATTTTCCCTGGCTGTACTTTTACGACTTGCGCGGGGAGATAAACAAATGAGCGTAAAAGTAGTCTTATAAAATGAGTACATACAGGAAGACTGTGTTATAATTAAAATAAAGCTACTCATAAAAATTGAAAATCTTTTCCGCCGTATTTCGACATACGAGCTGCAACGTGAGCTGTTTCTTTAAATAACGATTTTGCACATTAAGCATCCATTACGGAACGAGGAGTCGGTAGTTTTATTTTTTTCTTTGCAACACGTGTCTGCGCGGCGCAGGCAGCGGTGTGGAGGCAGCGGTCGCTAGCACCAGGTGCGAACGCACGATACAGCTTTTTGTATCAAACGATTCTATTTTTACCGTTGCAACTAGACGGGGAAAATTTAAAACTATGAAAACTGATATTTGAATCGCTCGCCGTAAAATTCTGTTACCTTCAAACGTTCGGAATGTGGCTTACAAATATGAAATGAAGTTTGGAAAATGAATTAACAATGTGAACGGTTTGGTGTATTGATTTTCTGCTGATTTCTCTGGAAACTTTAAAATGGTTCAGTTTTATCGTAACACTGTTTTAATTCAATTGAGTTTTAGATAAAATAGACCAGTGAAAGAACTTTTAAATAAACAAAATCTTGAAATATGTTACATAAAGCATCGTTTTCATTTTGCTCCTTATGACAAACATAGACAATTGACCCGTATTTAAAATGTTTTACGTCACGAACAAAGCGCAATTGTATTATTAATCATGTAGCTCATTATAGTAGGTAGATATAATATTATACTTCTGACTGAATTTTGGCACGGCGAATAAACTCAAGGGAGACTAGCCACGTATGCAGGAGATATTATAGTGTAAACGAATGTGCGCAAACACAGATGCACTCCCTCTTCCCTTACCTCATAGTCCGATGGGACGGCGGTGATGCGACATGACAGGGGAGAGATAAGGCGCAGGACTAACGGCTTTACGTACTTACTGAGGCACGGGAGTGTCACACTACCAACTTCCAAACTCCGGGCAGCTACTGAGAAATGTGTTTATTTCTCAATGAAAAAACCCAATAACAGTACCCAACCTGGGAATCGAATCCACAAGTCGCTCGTTACGTCATATATAACGATGGCTATCCGGGCAAGCGATTACGAAACAGATATCAAGATAAAATGTTTTGAAATGTAGTCACACATCGAAATACAGAAACAATTGTGTGCAGAATAAAATGGATGATTGTTAAGCCCGTTATTCCAGTCAGCTTTATAAATAGAGAGCGACAACGCGGACTGCAGAATCGGAACGTTCACGAACCGTATATATCACAATATAATATTGAACGAGACTATTCTAAATATGTAATACTAGCCGAGTGGCCCCCGGGATTACCCGTGAAAATACATTTCACCCCTATTTCCCGTTTCGAGGTCGAATTTTAAAAGTTTCCTTCTTAGCCGACATTTGCGTTATGGGTGAAATACATTTTCCAAATTTCATTTTTAGGTTCGCGCGTTCAGACTTGATGAGTAAGTCTGTTCACTTTGCGTTATTACAATTTAGTAACTAAGTAAATTCTGCGATCTTTTGCCGAAAAGGGAGGCCCATAATGTAATTACTTATTTGGCAACCTTTTTCTTTTTTTGATTTCCATATTTGGATGTAGTCATTAGCTTTATTTCTGTTTGAGAACTGTGTATGTAGAACTTTAACATTTTCATTTTAACAGCTTAGTGAGTCGTTCAATTCTAATTGTAGAACGGTAGCCAAACCATTTAAAAATACAGAACAGCCCTGTCGAAAACCGCTTAAAAATAAATTGAAACACTAGTTTCCCAAAAAGCAACAGTTAATTGTTGTTCCAACAGGCAGCGCTAACTTTACCAGTCTAAACATAGGGAGGGACTCGTTAATGAACCGGCGGAGTCCCGCAGTGGAGCCCCCATGAGCACCGCGGACCAGCGCCCGGGACCCGTCACAATTGAACTGGTAACGAGCCCGGATTATTGATTGAATCCATCAGTCCCATGCGAATTGTCGTTATTAGTGACACGACAATATATCCATAGATACTCATCGAATGACCTCGATGACACTTTGAAATTTGTTACTTCAAATATTTATGGTGTGATAATTGTGCAAATTTCGAAGGAAAATGAGTTATGTAGGTATGTACTTTCGCCATGTTATAAGAACAATAACATTGGTTTTATAATTGTGTATTCTATCTTTGTTTTGATGTTGTTTCATGTTTCAGAATATAATTAATCTTATAATAACTTACTGGCTAACGCCCGCGACTTAAAGTAAATATATTTTCCCACGAGAACTGTATATTTTTACGAGATAGTAAAAAAAAGTAGCCTTTGTGCTATTCTAGACTAAACTACCTCTGTGCCAACTTTAATGATCAAACAATAAACATCTATCCATCCATCCATCCATCCATCCGTCCATCCATCCGTCCATCTAAAGTTTCGCATTTATAATAGTAGTATAATAGTAATTCTTACGATTATTTAAAAATCATGTTACAATTTATAAATCTTTTACATACGCAGTTCTGTAACAGTAAATAAAAACACACCTACATTTTATGAAATAATCCATGAGTTTATTAACGACCTTGTTAAAGTACGTAAGTGCTCGTAAGCTTACGGTGACACCGGCACCCACACTTTTAACGGTTACAAGTTATTTTTAAAAGCGTTTCACTGCAAATAATTGGAGCATGAATAAATATAATAACATAGACACCTTAATGGAGGGCGTCTGTGTAAGCCGAAGAAACCCTACGGTATAAGATTTCGACCTTTGAGAAATCGACTTATCTGTTCTTCGAGTCTTACGTGAATATTACTTTAGAACATCGCAACCAAAATGTTTATTCTCGCAACGGAAATTAACAAGTGACTGAACAAATCCCGACTGTCATCACTCGGCCAGTTGTTTCGTTAATCTGCTCGGGATTATCAAGGTTTAATATAGATAAGACCGTATCCTCCTTTGCTAAAAGACAAAAGATTGTCGAAGATATAATTAAGCCCATTTTCGCCGTATTTACCTTCTGAAATCGCTGGACTGTATGAAAATTAAATGACAGTATTAACACAGGGCGGGCATGGGCCTGTGATTGCCTGTCAAACACAGGTATAGCCGTTATCTGACGCATGAGGTAATTATAAGTCGCTTTACAAGTTTAGCTGGGACATTGAATGGGCTATTTGACGTGAGTACGAAACGTTATCACGTACAATAATTATACATAGGTCGCAACTATGTTGTAAACACGCTGTAAATTGTTTCAGTTCCGCTTACATTTACTACTTTATAGTTCTTGAGCGAAACGTTGTTGGACAAATAAAAGTTGCGAGGACTGCTTTCACAAAACTTATGGAAACCATCGTTCTCAGAATGTTTTCCTATTTCCGCCCAGAAAATTGCTTACGCTTCTTTTTATTGCGGTAGATGTTGTACCGCATGTATTCAAACTATTTTTTTTAACAACCGTTTAGAAAAGTGTACCTTTTTACGTGTATCGTGATATTAAACTACTACCTATTAAGAGGAACACTAGACATCTTCACTTTTCGATTCAAGATAGTATTTAATATCTTTGAACAGTAACAGTATTTGTAACATTAGCTCATCAATTCGAAAAAGCCTCAAACATAAAAGAATTTAGTGATATTTAGATCCGTATATAAGATAGTTGCACAATAGCTGGCGGCATACAAAAGTATCCATTACCGCATTGGTACTGATTTGTCACGCCGCTGATTCATTAGACGAACATTAATCTTGGAACGCGGTTACACGCGGTACATGATAAAGCTTTACTTTGTTTTGCCCCCCTCTACGGCGTCTACGAGACTTCGTAGCACCGTAGCTAATTCGTAGCACTGAATTTGTCGTAGCTTGTTTTCGTTAGTAAGAATTTGCATTTTAGGTATCGCTGGTGTGTAGTTTGTACAAAATCGATTAAAAAACTTTTATTAAGTAGATGATTGTTTTAGTCGGTATGATTTATCTTATAAGTTGTGATAATACAATCAAAGGAGTGTAGTTAGAAGAAAAAGGCTTTTTTCATAAATTGTTTATAGGCGGTCCTATTCCCCTTCAACGTGAAGTCCCCTAAGTGATATTGCTCTAGAGAGTAAGTAACGAGATTACTATACGAAGTAAGGTAATCAGTCAATTAAAAGTTCCATTATCTAATAAAAAACAAAACTTTATCCACGTCGTACACAATCTAGCCACGGAGCGTAAAACAATCAACCAGATTGAATAGTTTCCGATTCACCTCAAACAAGGAAACCTTTCTCCGGTTTCTTATTGCTGAAAAACACATTAATAAATACATTAAGGAAACTGACCCACATGAACCTCCGGGCTCCGTACCACGAGATGGCACAAACGAGTGCCTCCGCGCGGAACTCCGTTCATACGTCATGCAATGCTATCATTAAGGTAGTCTCAGAGTTCCATTTCTGAGCGATGAAGACAAAACAATATTGATATTGGATAATGGAAAAATAGCGTGTTAGAAACGAATTACTAGCGAGGAAAATTGCCATTTCCTTGCTATTCTTCTATCTAGGGGTACTTACTTACCGAAGTTGTTAGATTACACTGCGTTTGATAGCTTTCGCCGCTCCTAACTACTTATTATCGCGTAGTAATCGAACGTTCTTAATACAGACGCCGCGTCGCTGTGGGCTCTTCTATCATACCCTTTCAATCAAAGGCTATGAAATAATGTTTTAAACTGAAATAAAGAATAACACTCTTATAAGCGCGAGAAATGAAAGCTGAAACAAACAAAATACTCATTAACTATCCCGTTTTATCTACTTACTAGCTTTTATCCACGACTTCACTCGCATGAATTTAGTGACGGCTCACAATTTTTTTTAATATAAAATATTACCTAGTGCTCGGTTATAAAATATAACGTAGCTTTTTATTAGCTAGAGAATTTTCAGAAATGGGAAACTAGTTCCGAAGGTAAGCGCGTTCAAGAAAACAACTAACTCTTCAGCTTTTTAATATTAGTGTACTACAAGATTACAGTAGTTTGACTAGTTATTACTCCTTTTTTTGTTTTACTTCTAGAAACTGCCCCGTTGGTCTCGTGGTCGCAAGTGCGACTGCTGTGCAAGGGGTCCCGGGTTCGATTCCCAGGTCGAGCAAAAAGTGTTATTGGGTTTTTCTATGAAATTCCCAATAGCAGCTCGGAGTTTGGATTTGTGCCCGGTTAATGGCAATAGGCTCGCCCCCTATTACATGGGACCTAAATATACCGGCGAACTGTGGGTGTACATTGGTATACCTCTGCCTAACCCTTCGGGGAATACGGGCGTGATGGTATATATATATATATACTTCTAGAAAGAGGTTAGTACCTCACTTAAAGTATATGCATAACAAAATTACGTTCCTAGTTAATCCATAAGTAATTTCCGCTGTTTAATAAAGTATTGTAATAAATATACATTCCTGAAACCACAAACTTCAGAATATATTTATAACGTAAACTTCAGCCAGACACGATAAGTACAACACTACAACGCGAGCAGAATGTTCTTAGTAAACAAAATAGAACTCACATTGTTAACAAAGTATTACTTCTTCAATCTCCAGATTACGTGCGTTTGCGTTTCAAATATCATCATTATGAAGCTCATACGCACTTTCAAAAAGTTTCACTCAACAAGACTAAGAGCTCGACTACATTCTAATTTAATATTATGTGTTTAATAATACGTGCGTTAAGTCTAGACGTAGACAGATTCTAATCGCAATTTTGTTCCAGCTGTTTTCTACTATGTTAATATGGTTTGTAGGTTTATTTTATGTGCTTTGGGTTTTGAATAGATTACTTTCGGCACACGTCACGACCTATTTTAATGTTCTGTGTCTTGTCTTGAAAATTAACCACGATTTAGCTGTCTGACCTAGAAGTAATGTCAATCCGTTTATCAGTAATAATGATGAAATCTCTGGTCGTTTTAAATTTAATGGAACTTTTATTATTTATGTACTCATATTTATTCATATCCGATAGACCTGACCCACCGAGCGGACTTTAATATAAGCTTGAACATTTTATTTCCAATATATTTTATTAATCCGTCCCTGTGCCAAACCAGTAATGGACTACTTCAATTTCCGTTTTTATCGTTTTATCTACTCTAGGAATATTGTTTTTATGCCACAATCACTCTCACAGCGATCGCAGCTGCAGGCTCAAGGTAAAATAATACAGGTGCATCGTCGACAAAAGACCGACAACGCGACTTATACCGACATGTAGAGAAGCCATTATAACGCAATATGGACCTACACAGAGCTATAAACTTTTACACCCCCGCACGTACACAACGATATACAGATAATAACGTATCTAACTAGGGTTAAGTTAACCTCGCCCGATGTTTATGCGGTATTACTATGTACAAGCAAACTCCTCTATAGCCGATACGATAGATAGCAAGTTTCGATAAGGCAGTTCAATAAGGATACCACGATATTGCGTAGGTATCTGCCTAATTTTAGTGAACCACTTAAAACTTCATTGTTTCAGTAGTGTTTCCTCAGCAAGACGCTTGTACGAAGTGATTGCATCTCTTCATTTTAACTTCCAATTAACGAAAAAGACAATTCGGTCAAACTGTCTTGACGAGATTACTTTTCTAGTTTGTTAGGAAAGTTTGAAATGCCTTTAATTGGTTGCGCCGGAACAGGACGATACGATTTCTGTGGGCTAAAAAAGAGGAGTATCGTCAGTGTCAGAAATGCTAACGAAAAAATCTTTGGCTTGCACGTACGTACCTACCTACCACTTTGCAAATTGGTAGATATTGATAAATTGCATAAATGCTCGACAAAATTTAAATTGACATCCAATCGTAAGGAATGCATGCTCCTCCTATACATATAAAGATGCTATAGCAATCAAAATATAAATATAGAAAATACAAATATATTTACACCCACAGTTCACCGGTATGCTTTTAGGTCCCATGTAATAGGTGGCGATATTTATTGTTACAAAAAAAATACATAGGTAATTATAATTTTGACTGGTTAACTCCACACTAGGTCTAACCTGTCTCGTGGAGTCCTTAAAACAACCCATTTCTCAGAAAATCAAAACGTCTTTATTCTTCTGCCAATAAAACTCTCTTAAACAATATAGGTACGCCGTGAAAGAGGGACCATCGTGACACAAACTTTTCCCATAGATTCAGTCCATCATCCAACACACCCAATCGTTAACATTTATCGACGGTTAGTAACAAAAAACAGCTGTTCTTCTTCATACGTTCGTGTTGTTGTTATTATTATTTTTTCGATCTTTATGTAGCAAAAAGTACAGAAGCGGACTAAGGCCCACTTTCACCAAAATCACAATTCTGTACATTCAATATTTTTTATAAAGAGTAATTTTATAATGACGGGCCTGTTGGTCTAGTGGTTAGCGGTCCTGACTGCTAAGCCGCAGGTCGTGGGTTCGATTCCCACCCAGGACAAACTTTGTGTGATGAGCATGATTGTTTGGTCTGTGTCTGGGTGTGATTTATCTATGATATGTATGTAATTATAAATTATATAAGTATGTACATATCAGTTGTCTGGTTACCATAACACAAGCTCTGCTTAGCTTGGGATCAGATAGCCGAGTGTGAGTGGTCCCAAGATATTTATTTAGATATTTAATTCTCACATGTTAAATACATTATAATGAACCAAAAAAAACGGTTTTTAGATTTTTTGTCTGTTTGTTTGTTTGTATGTACGCGCATAACTTTTAAACTCCTGCACCGATTTAAACAAAACTTTTAGCATTGTGTTGGCAGTAACTTGAGCTGTAATCTTAGTTACAATTCATCACGCTATGTCACATAGGGGTTAGACGGAAACAGTATAAACACTATTAACTTAAAAATACTGAACGCGAACGAGGTCGCGGGTATCAGCTAGTATTTAAATAAATGTGTTTAAATTATCATTATGTCTCTGTCACCTTCTAACAATGCGACAGGAATTCAATGGTGTTCTAAATACGTTTAGGCACTAAATGTATTTAGTGACTTTTGTGAAAGTCGGACTTAATGCTGCATTACCGCTGCTGCTTGCACTTTAATATGAAACTGGTTTTTTTAATAACTATCTGAAATCAAAAACTGATTCCGTAAGAAAACTCTAACTCGTCACGACATCCCTTCCACCGAGTTACATTTATTTTGTGAACCAATTATATTCTTTACACCTATATTGTACTATATACCTACATACCTATACATATTTGTGTAAACAATGTCATTTCGTATTTTGGCAACCAAACAGCGGAAAGCTTGCATCGCATACAAACACGTTCTGATTGTAGGTAATGTCAGTACTAACTAACGTTAGATTGACGTAATCCTGTACGCTGTGAGCCGACGGAAGTCAGCATTATGAAACCGATCGAACGTCTACAAGCCAATTTAGTTGGGATTAAATATCAACAATCAGAAGTTGTACAGATTACACAAATCTAACCATTGAAATAGGTAAGCATTGTTGTGGACAGACCGCCTTAAGACACAAATAAAAATGGATATTGATGATTATTTTTTGTGTTTCAAGGTCTAGTAGTAGTAGAGCTCTTTGCGAAGGAGCTCGTCCGGGACAGTGCTACCACCATAGCTATTTCTGCCGCCAAGCAGTGTAGCTGTGTTCTGGTTTGAAGGGTATGGGTGCTGGGGTAATTACAGACCATAATATGAGACATTTCAACATTGTCTCTGGCATGGCAATAAATTTGGAAGGCCTCTGGTATTGGAGATGTCTATAAGCAGCGGTGGCCGCTTAATATTATGTGGATGTCGGTATGCCATCCAATGATAAAAAAATAGATAAATTAGATTACTGACAAAATCGCTGTAAATACTGCCTAAAAACCATCAGCATCATCTGCTTAGCCTTTTCCCAAGTATGTTGGGGTCGGTTTCCAGTCTTACCAGATGCAGCTGAATACCAGTGGTTTACATGGAGCGACTGCCTATCTGACCTCCACTACCCAGTAACTGGGTAACACGATACCTCTTGGTTAGACTGGTTGTCAGACTTCTTGGCTTCTGACTATCCGTAACGACAGTCAAAGATCTACGATTGACAGTCGGGACGGACGGCTAAACACCATTATATCGTAAATAGTTTCAAGATATGTGTTGCGGCGCACACGCCTCACCAATAAGCAACTAATCTATTACACGTCAACGGCTTCCGGTGCTATTGAATTGGGTCAGGCGCATCATATATTTTAACACAAAGTAGCTTTAAAAAGTGTCATTTTTTATTCTACCATCGACCTTCTCACTGTACGCACGGTTTTTAATAAATAATTGTTCAGAGTAATTGGACTTTAATTAGCCCCAGTGTATAATCAAAATATACAATATGTGCTGATGACCTGTAAACCTAAGACGAAGGTAAGCTAAAGGTCAAGCAAATTTCCTTCTAAACTGAGAATAGGCAGTTAACAACCTCTTCGGCAATATACACGTAATCCACAAGGCCGTACAAGGTCCATTATCATGCCATAAGTTACCTACTTAACTTCAAACTAATCTCACCTCTCTATCATAAAATATAAGTTAAAAGCTATCGCGAAGAAACCATTACCTGCAATGGTATATTTTTGATATATATTCTACTATCATCCAATAAATTGTGAACGAGAATATGCGTACTCACCATTAAGTATGATTTAAAGGCTCGTAATTCAAACACGACATATAATCGATGTTCGGAAGCTACATGGAAAGGACATTCCACCCTTTTCTTACGAGCGGCAATTAAATTTAATTATATCATTTATTCCTTCTAAGATTGCTTTTTGCGAATAGAAATTCTCTCATGTGCGCTCAGTTACTTTTATTGATCATCGAAAAGGTTTTTCGTTTACAGAATACTTTGATCATTTCACACTATTTGCATTTCAAACATCTGAAAAATAATTACTTCAAACGAGTCTGGCGCAGCGATCCTTGAGCGAAGGATTGGGCAACACAAAAGAACCCCGTTAACCTACAAAAGAACAGTGAAATATTATAAAATAAAATAATGCAGGTATTATTACTCTGCCTTTTTATTTTCTTTGTGTATTTTTTTTTTTCTATTATTCAAACGTTAAACGTGATCTTCCATTGTTCCTTAATCAAAACCCGGTTTTCTTTGGATATGCAAGACACAATCATTATATCACAACCCAGACACATTTTTATCACGTTTTGGTTAAACCCTTGTCTTTTATTAAAAATAATTTATTTTAAGTATCAAAGGCTTTTAACGTTCCCATTTATTATGTTCCACAACGGTATAAAAAATAACAAATGAAACGAAAGAATCGAAATAGGAGCAATTTTGCTCAAAACGAAGTTATATCAATAACTAGTCATACTGTTGCCTGAAACAACAAACAACGGCTGGAAATGTTGTCATGCTCGTTTCACAATCCTCTACAAAAAAATCTATAGCAAAAATTCCACAAACTTCCTTTCATAAGTCTATTTCGACACAAACTAAGTAAATTCCATTTCCTCGAAAATATTTATCCTTCAAACATGATATACCGACTAGCAAACAATGTTATTACAAGAAAAATAAAACGTCCCCGTGCGCTTCCCTTACCTTCTGATTAAAAACATTGTATGTCTCAACACGCCAATAAATATACCGTGTCAATATTTGTAGCGCGGTAACATGACGCACGTACAATGTGATAATGTCGTCATGTTCTGCGGATCTACGCCGACAGTTCCCTAGTTATTGCGTTGTTAACGTAAATTATCACACCTGCGACACATTGTGCCTTCGTGATCACATGTACTTGCAGACGGAAAGAGTAACCTATCGAAATATGTTCGAAATAATTGCGAGCCGATATTTCCAATTAGCCCTATTCATTCACAGGAACACGTGACTAGGTGAGCCTGTGTAAACAGAGAAGCCACTGTCATTATTCACATTTCCCTTTGACGCACTGTTCTCGTAAGTTCGCATCGCCGTGTGAGGGGGATTAAGTGCCGCCCGTCTACAGCTGCGTCCTGTCGGATAAACATAATTTACTAACGACATCTGCCAACACTAACTTAATAATGTTACAAATTACGCCTACCTACATAATGCTATCGTGGTGGATTTAGTTGACGTGAGCAAGCAATCTCGGGAGGCACGCAGGGAACGGATTGTTTTCGTCGATTATTGCGAGAGACAGGTACGATGGCGCTACGCTCGTCGGATTCAGTCGTCTCCAAAAGAACGAGGTAAGCATTGGTCCTCTCGGCCGGCAAAGATTTATATTCGTACAATGGACTAATCCGCTGACGATGGGATTGCGAAGGACACCTGCTGCTCACCAAATGGAAACTGTTTTACGAAGTATTTTTTTGTGACTTGAACTAAGCTCGGTATACACACGTCTGGAGGAAGTTCATTTTATTACGACACTACAAGTTTGTATCGCGTGGCAGAAGCACGTACGATACAGTTTAGAACCAGGTGTGGAAATTGCGGCGATATGAAAACAAGTTATTTCTTAAACTTGTAGCGGTTATAACATTGTTAATATAAAACTAACTACTAACTGAGTACTACCTACTCTTACTAAGAACGAAGACAAAACAATACAGGATAAGTTTTTAACCAGTGCGTAAATTTTTTTTGGTAGTTCAGTGTCAGTAATAGAACACATTTCCGTGTTTAGTTAAAAAAAAAAAAAAAAAATTTCATCCTTATCCGAGTTTGAAATAAGCAAAACATCCAGGACATAATCTATTCGCCATACTATCAATGAAAACTCGCGGCCGCCGCCGCCGCCCGGGCGCAAGGCTGGGGTGAGGGGGTGGGGAATGCGCTAGCGCCGAGTGACAATGAAATATGGTTTTTAAGTAAACATGTTTCGTAAGCGATAACTTTTTTTTTTAGTACTAAGACATATCAAAATAAAATATACGTGTTTAATAAAACGTGTTGAAGTTTATTATGGCAAAATTTACGCACTGGTTAAAATTTTTTCCTGTATAGGAAACCTTTGCCCTTTAAACTGATTTCTGTTATTACACGTGTTTCCTTTTTGACATTTACCGAAGTACATACCGACATACACGTGAGCTTTTATTAGGATTATCATTAAAAGAAAGAAAGAAACTAGGACCTATATATAAGTTTTTTTCTTACTTTTAATGATAATCCGAATAAAAGCTCACTAAACACTTGAAGTCGGCGCACATGACCTACAATGCTACGCTTTAAGCTACGGCGTATAATTTGCAACAATCGCCAGGTCAGAGATCTGCCCTTCTTCTTCTTAGCGTTTCGATGACAAACTATATTACAATAAATAAATAAATAAATAATATATACTATTATTATAAATTATATCTGCCCTCGGCAGTTTTCTTTATATCACAAATTCAAACTAAAGAATAATATTGTTTTTAGGTGTGTTAGTACGAGCTACAAGCTTCGAAACATAATTATTTTGTTTAATTTAGTACATTAACTAATCTACCACCGCAATTAAAGCTCCGCAATGTACATACTGTGCCTGTACTACAGATGTCGGTCTGCCCACAGCTCAGAGTCCCCTGTCTGAGCCAAAAACATTTTTGGAAAGCAACGCTTTCCACTTTTAACAAAAATGTATTAATTAGCCGTTCTGTAAAAGAGTACCATGTTAAAATCACTTTTATTTTGTATTTATGTAGATTTACTTTTCGTTTCTTTCAATTGTAAGCTCGATTCGTAAAGAATAAATTAGGTAGGCCATTTCAATCGCATTACTGTAGATACACCATTCTACAAAGTACATTTAAAACGATTCAGTATATTAAAATTGATCAGTGGCCATTTGGTAATTACCTCCATCTTTACTAATGAATAATAAATTAACGATGACAAAATTTATATTGTGTTTTTGGGAGGTAACGTCCTAAATAATTAAAGTTATGAATTTTAATTCAAAATGATGACGAAAATGGTCAGTTATACAGTTTTTATTCATTAAAAAAATTAAAAAGCAAATGTGGGTAATGACACGTTAGTAATCCATTGAGCCCTCGCGGGAAGAAATGCCGGTAAAATTAATAAATTGGAGTATTTCCGCTCGCAGTTAAAGCGAACTTTGAGAGTGCTCTGAATATTAATACACGGGTCAGGTCGAAATTAATTTATACGAACCGACCAACCTCTGTTTTACTGGAATTTTCTATTTCAAAATTCCGTTCTCGTTCGATTCTGAAATCACGATCATTCGGACTTTTTAATTCATCACTAGGAATATCCCACTAACGTTTTCAATTCTGATAAACTTATATAGTTTATTGGTATTTCAATTTCAACGAAGTGCATGACTAGTGAACTACCTTCGTTTTATAAACCTGATTGCAATCGTATACTTTTATTCAATTGAACTTTATACAATTTTCGAGCAATCAATTTAATTGTTCAATCTTTTTGGTGGGTAAAAGGACACCTCTTTAATACTTAAGTGATTAGCAAACGAACCTGTCAGGTTTGTGAGCGGTTGACCTCTATTTCCGTAGGTGCATGTCGCACATACATTCGGCTACCCATCAACCTGAGTTAATCCCCGCCTCACCCTCAACGACACCCACGGGAGAGATTGGTTGACCTATTTTTAACCACCGTTACCGGTATACGAAATTACATGTTATTAAAAACGTAGGTTCACTTAAACGTTTAAGTTTCTATATACGTAATCTATTTTTAATTAAAAATCTTTGAGGCTTTTCAGCTTACAGCCCGATTTACATACACATTTCTTATTGTTGGTTGATCGTGGTGCAAATGTTACTAATATACTATACTTAAACTGACTGTTTACACAGTACCGAAAAGTTACTTGACGCGAACTCTACTAAAGACTAAAATAAGGCTTCTGATGTCATCAAGAGTTTAGTCCCGAGTAATTTCACATTACGTTCAATTTCCCTTGAATTCAAATAGCCATATTTTTGATAGCATCTATTCGTACATTCATTCCCAAAGCAGTTACTGTTCCAAGCTCACACAATTTGCTTAGTAAAGAAACCGCCAAACTGTTTTGTCGCACGCAAACCAAAATACACCACATTGTATTAGGAATTTAATGTTCTATTTGCTATACGATTGTTTAACTTGATTTAAGTTACATACAGCTTAGAATAGACTTCTAATGCATTAAAATATGATGTGAAGATTATAAATCATTCACGTAGTTTGCTAAAATGCTGTCAAAATAGAATTTCAACAAAGTTTTGGTAACTCAAACCCTCTTCGAGGCTGACAATTAAATAGTAGTTATAGTCTATACTAATATTATAAAGCTAAAGAGTTTGTTTGTTTGAACGCGCTAATCTCAGGGACTACTGGTTGGAATTGGAAAATTCTTTTAGTGTTGGATAGTCCATTTCTTGAGGAAGGCTATAGGCTATGTAACATCACGCTACGACCAACAGGTGCTGAGCAGTGAGGGTGAAACCGCGGGGAAATGCTAGTAGTAAATATAGTAAAACAACTACAACTATATATAAGTATAAAACAAACACAACGCTAGAATGAAAACAATAGAAGCAAGTAAAAATATAGCATTACTTCTGCCTGTCTACTCGAATACAATAATTGCAAACCCCTGTTCTAATCTGCGGAATTCAGTAACATTAACTTCATATTATATGGAGCACAGCTCCACTTTCTATATTGTGGCCAAAGTAATACCTTCATTCCACATTTTCTTATATGTTACAGGTTTTTGTTGGTACAATGTTTGCAAACAGACAGTTACCCCTTTATTTTGTTGCGAAGAGAATGTAGTGTATTTTTTTATCACAAAACATAGTGATATTTAGGATTCGGAGAAAAGACTAGCGAAAACCGCAATTTGTAATAGATTGTTTTATACTTATCTACCCTACTGCTCTACCTAATGTATGTCAAGACTGTTTATTTATTAACTCATTTATTTATTTATTTATTTCAGGCAACTAAGGCCCAAAAAACAAAATACATATATACGAGTACGTATAAAAACTATTACTATAAACTAATACACGCCATCATGCCTGATTCCCCAAAGTGTTAGGCAGAGGCGTACTAATGAACATCCACAGTTCACCAGTATATTTAGGTCCCATGTAATAGGGGGCGAGCCTATTGCCATTGAACGGGCACAAATACTAACTCTGCGCTGCTACTGAGAATTTCATAGAAAAACCCAGAAACGCTTTTTGCTCGACCTGGAAATCGAACCCAAAACCTCTAGGCCGACGAGGCAGTATAAACTAATACATATTTTATTTTATTATATAACAAACTTAAAAACTACACACTAACTGGCTTTACTCTTCTTTTTTTACTTTTTCTGACTTTATGATTGTGATGTGATGACTTAATAATAATTAATCGTAACACCAACCATAAACCAAATCCTTATAATAGGAATCGAGTTACCTATCTTCAATTTAAATTTAAAAAAAATGGCTGAATGTGTTGCTAAGCGTAAAACTCGAGAGCGGTTGAACTGATTTAGCTGATTCTTTTTTTGTTATGTTCGTAATTTCCCGGTCTATGTTTGTATGAAATAATTTGGCTGGAAATTTGCATTCGGCGAATCCGGAGCGGGTCGCTAATGATAAATAATAATGAACAATACGTTTTTTATCCATAGGTAAGCAAACATTGCCGCTGATATCAAATAAAATTGACTTCTCCATAGACTTTACATAACAACGATATTATATAGGCTGTAAGAGAGCACGAGGGCTTTCTGTAGTTTTAAATATGTACAATAGGAAGATTAAATCTATAATTGTAACAATATTTTGATGTATGTTTTGATTATCTAGTCCTAGGTTATTTTTAGCATTAATGTAACTTAGGATACATCTAGAATTAAGGTAAATATATGATTCTAGATTATAAGTAAATTTAATGACAAAAATGTGCATATTTGATTGGTGGAACATTTGTTGATGATGTCGCGCCCTACCCACTACTTCCACCACCGTAGAGACATATGGGAGAAATACTGTGACGTGATTGGTGCAAACACCTTTTGTTATTTTATTTGTCATGGCACTACTTGCACCCACGTAGGAAAGTCATAAATATAGCCGCCTCACGGCAAAATTTGTCAGTCGTAAGTCAGTCGTATTGTAGCAATCATCGGAAGCTTGTGAACAACAATATAAGTGGTTGAAGACTCTGCTCGTCTTTTATTTAATTCTTCGGAACCCTCGACCCGTGCGCCTGAATATTCTACAATTTTGGTCCTTCGAGCCGGATCCTGCGTCTGAAGAATTACATCTCAAGCCTGAAGAGTTTGAAGTTTCAAGCCTGAGAAGTCTGAAGCATTCAAGATGAGTGAACGAAGCTCAGTCGCCACGAGGAGCAAGCTGCGCAAATTGGAGGCAGCGTTGAACAAGCGACGAGAGATGGAAGCCGATTCAGGAGTGCCGTCTGAAATGGCACCGGGATCACCTTCGATAGCGCCTACAGTGTCGTCGGCATTACCCGCACCCGTGATTCCATTGGCGGGCCCCGGACGCGTGATTGACCATCGCGACGCGGCTGCAGTGCCTCGGGAATCGGAGATACTACGGGTGGTACGGACGCCGAGATCAAGAACCAGCCACGTCTCATCGAAGAGCGGCCAGAAGAGTGCCGATTACCTCCGCCGGAGGGCCGAGTACAAGGCTGAGAGGGAATTAGTGCGCCTGAGGGAAAATCTCGTCAAGAAGAAGTTGGAGGCGGAACTGGCCGAGATAGATGCCGTCGCCGAAGAAGACTCGTCCGATGAAGAAACTACAACACGCCGTGTGGAAGATTGGATCACACACTCAGTGCCGAGTGAAACACAAGTGATCGCAGAAGCTCACGACGCGCAAGAAACAGTGCCAGTGCCAGTGCCCGCAGTAGTAACGACTGCGTACGGAGTGCCTGCAACCGAGAGTGCCGCGACCTCCCGCGGAGTGACAGTGACCGCGCCGCAAACAGCGTACGAACCGCAAACAGTGACCGCGCCGCAAACAGTGACCGCGCAACCGCATACAGTATATACGACCTCGATATCTGCGCTCCCTCAGTGTGCGCCCGCGACCGTACAGTTCCGCGAATATACGCCGATAGTAACGGCTAGTGTTCCGCGAGTGCCACCACGTGAAGTGCCTGAATGGGATCAATCGTTCGCCGAAGAAACGGAGAGAAGCAAGCCGCGAGACAGGAAAATAGATCAGCTGGCAGAAGCTATTTCAAACCTAGCTCGTCCGCGGCCAGTACCCAGGCAAGCCTATGAGTTGCCATACTTCAACGGTGACCCGGCAGAGTGGCTATCGTACAAGAACATGTACTGGGACACAACAGCTATGTACAACTTTAAGCCGCACGAGAACTTAGCGCGCTTGAAAACGTCACTGCAGGGAGAGGCAAAAATAGCGGTAGAAGACTTATTGCGGACATCAACTAACCCATCGGAGATTATGAAGGCACTGGATGAAGAGTTCGGACATCCTAATTTAATATTGGAGTGTGCGTTGAAGAAAGTGCGTGCGTTACCGAAAGTAACAGAAAGTGGTCGTGAGTTGAGAAAGTTCTCATCTACAGTGAGGAATTGTGTGTCGCTGTTGAGGAATGTGCACGCGAATGGATACCTGAACAACCCACAACTGGTGAGTGAATTACTGAGTAAATTAACGCCTGTGCAGAGGGCTCAATATGGCGACTTCGCAATGGGTATGGCGGCGTCTCAGGGCATCGATGTGAGAGTGTCACCCAGCCTAGAGATATTATCTGAATTCCTGAGCCATTTAGCCCGAGCTACGTCATTTTATGTGCAGATGGACATGGGCGCTGCCGGTCAAACGGCTAATGTTAAAAGTTTGAGAAGCGCACATAGTAAGCCAGGCATTCACTTTAAAAATGTTCAGAGATTACATGTACAAAGCGACAGCGAACAAGATAATAAGAACAATGTGCAGTGTGCTATGTGCAAGGGAGATCATAAATTACCGAAGTGTGAAAAGTTTGCGAAACTAACTTCTGATGAGAGATGGCAATTTGTAAAAGATCAGAGGATGTGTTTTAATTGTATAATAAAACAACATGCGAAGAAGTTCTGCCGAGCAAGCAAATGCTCGAAATGCCACTATGCACATCACGACTTACTGCACGTAGATAGAGAGCATAAAACTGAAAGCGTCACTAATGTGAAAGAATATAACGGCAAAGCGTTGTTGAAGATAATTCCCGTCTCCGTGTCAGTGAACGGAAACGAACGAGATTGCTACGCTCTACTGGACGACGGAGCTACAGTATCGCTTATCGACGACTCGATAGCTGGAAAGGCAACGGGTGATAGAATACCTTTAGTGCTAAAAAGTGCGCACGGTAATGAGGTGTCTGATAAATCCTCAAGGAAAATATATGTGACAGTGCGCGGGCCAAATAAAGTGAATCACAAAATAAGTGTGCGTACGTTCAAGAGGCTGGATTTGCCCGCCCAAACGGTGCCGGCTGCGTTGATAAAGGAGCTCGCCCACCTGCGTGACTTGGGCCTGGAGGAAATGTGCGGAGTCAAGCCGATGCTGTTGCTGGGACAGGACAACTGGGAGTTGCTGGTCGGCGAGGAGATTCGCCGAGGAAAGTCCGGTAAGCCAGTTGCATCTTTGACCAAGCTAGGCTGGGTTCTGCATGGGCCCATAGGTAAAGGGTTTAGGGTAGGCTACGAAGCCGTGAACTGTTTAGCGGAACCTCTGTCTGAACTGCATGATATGGTGAAAAACCAATTCGAATTAGAAGCAATAGGTATAACCGAAATCCCTAGGTCTCATAAAGACATCGACAGAGCTTTAAAAATATTAGATGAAACCAGTAGCTTCACTATTAACGGCGAATGGGAAGTAGGATTGTTGTGGAGGCGTGACGATCCACAGCTACCCGATAACTATGCTTATGCGCGACAGAGACTGTCGGGAATAGAACGTAGGTTGCATAAGAATCCTACGTACGCGGAAGCATATGAAAATCAAATTGAACGATTAATTAGCGAGGGTTATGCGAGTAAAGCGGACGGCCGCTTCGAAGATCCGGTGTGGTACCTACCTCACTTTGGGGTACAGAATCCTAATAAGCCGGGGAAATTGAGACTAGTCTTCGACGCCGCCGCCACTTTTCAAGGTACCGCTCTTAACGATTGCTTGCTCGCGGGGCCAGACCTATTAAATTCTCTTTTAGGAATTCTAATTAGATTCCGATTGGGACCGGTAGCATTCACCGGAGATATAGCGGACATGTTCCTACGTATAAAAATCAGAGAACGTGACCGAGGGGCACAGCTTTTCTTGTGGAATAAAAATAATAGTGGAGAACCTGACACGTTTGTCATGAATTCAATGATTTTCGGTGCTGTGTCTTCCCCTACATCCGCAATCTATATTTTGAATAAAAATGCGGCCAGATTTAATAGTCAGTATCCCGAAGCAGTGTCGGCTATACATAACAGTCATTACATGGACGACTATTTAGATAGTGCATGGTCCGTCGCGCAGGCTAGCAAACGCATAGAGGAGGTGGCTCACATCCACGCCGAAGGCGGGTTTAATATACGGGGGTGGGTCACCAATTCGCCACAACTCAGGGAGATTCTCGAAATAGAGATGCCCGACAGAGTCTCGTTAGAAAAAGACGAGGGCGCCACAGAGCGCACCTTAGGTATGATTTGGTCACCGGGGACCGATGAATTGGCTTTTGACCTATCATTTAAAAAGTTACCGAAGACAATTATAGAGGGTGACGTTGTTCCTACGAAGCGAGAGTTTCTTCGCTTCATAATGTCGGTGTTCGACCCGCTGGGTTTCCTGTATCCATGCGTCATTCAGTCGCGCATATTAATGCAGCAGATATGGCGTACAGGAATCCAGTGGGACGAGAGGCTGCATGAAGCGGAGGCAACTTTATGGTTCGCGTGGTTACGGAACCTTATAATCTTAAACAATATAACCATCCCGCGATGGTACGGTATAAAGTTATCAGAGGTAGAACTTCACGTCTTCGGGGACGCTAGTGAATCCGCCTACGCGGCAGTCGCCTACTTGGTGGGAAAAGATGCACTCGGCGTTAGGCGCGTTAGCTTCGTGATGGGGAAAGCTAGAGTGGCACCTAAAAAGGTGATTTCAATCCCACGCCTTGAGTTACAGGCGGCAGTGTTGGCCTGCAGGGTAGCCGACACCGTGGAGAAAGAGTTAGGAGTTGAAATCACCCGAAAGGTCTTATGGACAGATAGTAGGACAGTACTCAAATGGATCCACTCGGAAGCAACCGACTTCCAACGTTTTGTATCTCATAGGTTAGCAGAGATAGATAAAAGGTCAAAGATGAAAGACTGGCGCTGGGTTCCCTCGGCGATGAACCCAGCCGATAAAGGCACCCGGTTGGAGTGGCCCGTCAACAGTAATATGTGGCTTTCGGGTCCCTCATTTCTTTCCAGCCCACAGGAGCAATGGCCGGTGGACTCTGGAGTTGACGCAGTGTCAGAGGCAGACCTAGAGCGGGTACACAACGTGAACGTCACTACTAAGGCCGAACCCGCGCTGCCCTATGAAAGGTATAGTACGTGGACACGCATCCTATACGTAGTAGCACGCATAAAAGTCTCCGACCGCGGGACCAACTTCGTTGGAGTACACGCCGAGCTACGCCAGGCTCTGCGCGACCTAGACGTAGGTCGCATTAGGAGCGAGGCGACAGGCCGGGGAATCGCCTGGCACTTTAACTCGCCGGCCGCCCCGCACATGGGCGGGAGCTGGGAGCGACTGGTGCGCTCCGTGAAGAACGCGCTGCGCTCTACTTTAAAAGAGCGCGCGCCTCGGGAGGAGGTGCTACTCACTCTGCTCGCAGAAGCCGAGCTGGTAATTAACAGCCGGCCACTAGCCTACGTGAGCACCGATGCTGAACAACCCGTCGTGTTGACACCGAACCATCTCCTGCTTGGCACTGCCGCGGGAGATGCTCCGTGTACGCGTCAGCATGCCGCCGACATCGACTCGCGGCGCATGTGGCGCCGAGTAAACGCGCTGGCCGACCTCTTTTGGAGGCGATGGCTGCGCGAGTACCTGCCTACGCTCCAGCAACGACAAAAGTGGAACAGTGTAGTGCCGAACGTAAAAGTGGGCGATGTAGTGATAGTGGTCGATGACAACAAATCACGTAGTGAATGGACCAAAGGCATTATAGCCAAAGTGCATCCAGGTGCGGATAGTATTGTTAGAATTGTAGATATCAAAACTACAAAGGGTACGCTGCGTCGGCCCGTAGTAAAAGTTGTCGTGCTCCCTACTGACGGAAGCGCAATCGGTTGAACCCTCTTGCGGGGGGTGGAATTGTAAGAGAGCACGAGGGCTTTCTGTAGTTTTAAATATGTACAATAGGAAGATTAAATCTATAATTGTAACAATATTTTGATGTATGTTTTGATTATCTAGTCCTAGGTTATTTTTAGCATTAATGTAACTTAGGATACATCTAGAATTAAGGTAAATATATGATTCTAGATTATAAGTAAATTTAATGACAAAAATGTGCATATTTGATTGGTGGAACATTTGTTGATGATGTCGCGCCCTACCCACTACTTCCACCACCGTAGAGACATATGGGAGAAATACTGTGACGTGATTGGTGCAAACACCTTTTGTTATTTTATTTGTCATGGCACTACTTGCACCCACGTAGGAAAGTCATAAATATAGCCGCCTCACGGCAAAATTTGTCAGTCGTAAGTCAGTCGTATTGTAGCAATCATCGGAAGCTTGTGAACAACAATATAAGTGGTTGAAGACTCTGCTCGTCTTTTATTTAATTCTTCGGAACCCTCGACCCGTGCGCCTGAATATTCTACATAGGCAAATATACAGTAACTCTGATTTCAATTCAAAAATCTCTGTAACATAGGCAAAATAAGCATTCAGTTTAACTCGAATAAAACACGTCTTCTTTTATACCTTTTGAAATTCATTGACTTACCTAACTTTCCTCAATATTTCCCGGAAACCCTACATTATCAAAAGAACGCTTCAAATATCACAGCTTATAAACATCTGAGCGAAATTTGAAATAGCCGTATTATACCTACTTGGATTTATTGGGAGGCGTATGAAGTACCTGGTATCTTTTATGTAACACGGGGCTTAGGTAATGAGACTACGTATTAGTCGATCATCAATCATACAACGGCTCATGTTGGTGGATTGTCTGAAGGCGAGATGCGGCGGCCTCATACGCCATTATGTCATCTCACACCTTTGAGATCGTGGATCATATGCTTGGCTGGCATTTTTTTCGGTTATTAATATTGGAAAGACTTCTTGCCTTTATTATACAGTGCTTTTATTGTGGCAGTTTGGCTTCATGGTTTTGTCTAATGTATTATAGTTTCTTTTATAATCTACGGTAATTAATACTAGATTCCAACGCATAGATTTTTAAACAAGCATCAGTTCGCACCACAACATAATTGGTTTTATTAATTTTCAGGTTCTTGGGTTATAAAAGGATTACAGGGGACCAATAAGAAGTGCATCCCGTGGCTCGTCTCATTTAATTTCTTCTCTAACAAAATTACCAGGTAAGGTCGAGTCTAACTGGAGTTCACATTAATAGCTTCTCCGGCTAGCGTTAGCATAATTTTATATAATTCCTACCTGCCTTCGCTCAGCTTTTTTTAATGAAATAAAAACCTAGTTTAAAAAAATATTCCTCTGCATCAGTTTTGCTGATCCTTTTCGTGTGCCCGCAGCTACGCTCACGTCACTGTTTATTTTATTGGCATAGTAGTATGTTGGTAGAGAAAAATCCTCTGCACTTTGCCAGTTCAGTATTTTTTACGTCTGAACGAAAAAAATGGCTGTTTGTGTATTTAAGTTTACATGTTTGTAAACGTAGCCACGACACAGAAGAAATTCCTAGTGTAGAGCAAGTTTTTATTTTTATTTTAGCTAATATAAAAAAGAATATTAACTAACTTGTGATTCATGATTCTCGAGATTTAAAGTCGTTGGTATTCAAGAAAACCCCGTGAGAAATTATCAACCAATAAAACCCAAAGTGTAATAATGCAAGAGAAATAATGCATTACCTAATGTGCGTTAAGTTTTATCAAACATTGCTTCATTTTAAGGAAATTAAGAAGCTGTTGCAAAATCCTGTTTTGTTGTAGGTTTAAATATCTTAGTAGATGCCTCGAGACTGGATTTTAAGTGCACTGTTGGCAATAGGCTTACCCGTACCCCCCATCCCGAGAGTAAAGCGCACCTGCTGAAAGGGGGCTTTACTATAAAACATACATACTTCCCTCTCTTTGGGGAATACAGGGGTGAATATTATTTTACTGTGATGCCAAAATTGTGGTCTCATTTGTTTTCCTGCCCCCCTTTTCTAAATTTTTCACAAACCCCTAAAGGCGTGACTTCGAAATTGTTTGTATTACGGTATGTACAGTATGGGATACTTTGTATTTGGCGAGCCTTTTCCTAACAAACAAAAGCTTGACTGTAGAGATACACCGTACAATCGGAGAAAATACCAAATGTTTTTTGGAAGTAAGTATGAAAATGGGCATAAAAATACTGGCTAGCCGTAGACGGACTAATAAGGCTAAATTTTACGTTGCAGATCGTTACGAGAAATGCTATAAGCAAACTTTTCATGTACAGCAGTAATTCGGTTAAAATCGCCGAAATTCCCTTGGCAGGCTTTACTTATCAACTACTTAAGCTGTCAGTGATACCTTGAAAAAGACTGATAGCGCGCAGACTTTGTGGTCTTATCACTCCACACCGAGACAGTTTCTGCTGATTTATTTATAAAAGTATAAGTATCGATTTTATATAATCAAAATATACATAATAGATACTTTATTATTATTTGGAAGCCTTCTAGCATAAATCAGAATCAAACTTACGATCACACGACAACTTGGCGTCATATCATTAAGGCAAATTACTTTGTTCACAATTATTGGCTATAATTGCCGTTTTAATTCACCATCATTGCCTGATTAGCTCCTTCTAGGTATAGCGTGATGATATTCATTTCAGAGGCTACATCCGTGTCTATTTGCAATATTATAAAGTCTCGTCTAATTACGATCCCGTGGTAAACTGTAAAAGAACACGAACGTAATGCAATATTGATAATTGTCCATAACAAATAAAATGACAATATGTTCACCAGCTGCGAACATGGTTGGCGCAGTGGCTGAGCGATCGGCTGTGGCGCTGCGTGCCGCTGGTTCGATTCCCGCGAACAAATATTTTTATGGCCTACAAATAGTTGTTCCGGGTCTGGCTGTTTGTGTATGTGAGTTTATATGTTTGTAAACGCACCCACGTTACAGGAGAATTTCTTAGTGGGGGCAACGTTTTTTTTTTAAGAGAAAGACTTAAAACTTGACCATAATTATAAGGGGTGAAAGGGACATCGTTACGAAAACTTTTACAATGAATTCAGTAAGTACATGATACACATCGGTTGAATTTTTCATTAGTCGTTAAAAAAAACAGTTTTACCTACAAACAAACAAATAAAAATTCTATAAAATATTTTCTCAATCAGAATCGTTACCACACGTCGCCTCAATGTAACCCACAGTTTGACTGCAGTAAGAATATGTGTTATATATTATTATGCTAAGAAATATAAAAAATAGGGATGCGCTATTTTCCTTAAAAAAATGCCAATAAACAAAACACAATCTACTTCAAAAGATTAAAGTCCAACGCAGCGATGACGGGCGCTCAACTTTATGCACGTAATTCATAACGCTGTAACTTCAGACCAAGTTGTTGCTTCTTAAGAAGCAAGGCGGGCTGATGAATGAATGATATCTAAAGAAACAAATTTCCAAATCAAAAAGTCGCAGGGGAAGCGGGGGCCGGTAATTGACAGTGGTTGTATCAGCGCTGCAAACTTTTTATGACGTCATAAACACGAGATGAAATTATATCCTAACGACCCAATAAACGGGAAAAACTCCTCTCAGCCACCCGTTATTACATGAACGGAAAGGTTCAGCTCCGTATTTGCCCGGCAGCTATATACGTATTTATGTTATTAGGTGCCTAAACTAGTTACCTATATTTGTAGGCTTTTTATGAAAGGAGCAGTAGCTGGAACACTGATCTGCGCATTATGCCAATTAATTTATGGATAGTCGACGGACGTTAAGTTCACAGTATAATTGGATTTGTCTTGCGCATCATTACACCTTATTGCTCAATATCGTTGCGCAAGCGAACGAGGCGATCGAATCCGTTCCCCCTGCCTTCGCTGAATCTCCCAATTAGCATTTAATTTAGTTTTTATCCCTCATTTCATTTCGATGCTGAATAACACCGAGCGACCCTCGTCACGACGGCTTTCACGGGAAAATAAAACCTTTGTTTATTTTCTCTATCTTTCCGCGCGAAGTGCAGCTACTAACAACAATTACTCTCGGTAAATTAAAACTCAATCTTGAAAAACAAGTTTCTGTGCCTTATCTCTATCGCGCCGTCTCAGAACACCACCCGTCGTCGACTTCATTTCGCGGGACGGCTGCAGTGGATTTAAGAGAATGACACGGAACGCTGAACCGGGGCATAATAAAAGCGAATGATACCTTTTGTGGTGAAATATTATTACGTGGTTTGGGAAGTACTTTTAACAGAGACGAAGCCGAAAGATATTTGAAGAAAATAAACGCCATCAGTAAAGTATTCGAAGTTAAAACGTTACACCGCCAGCCGCCGCGCGCCGCGCTCCAAGACAAACTTCACCAGAGCCGGGGAGTTACACAACTCTTTAAATGAACAGCGTCTTGTTGGAGTTGCAACACTCTACTTCGACTCACTATTTACTTACCAATGGTTTATAGATGCTAGTTTTATTATCAAGTTAAAATATTCTGAATTCTAAAGATAAGACGGGAGACCTTTTTATGGAAAGTGCAGCTGAAGATGCGCTATGACTTTATAAGCAGCATTCGCAGAGAAATCTCATTTATATAAAAAGTAATAGCATAAATCAATTCCTGACCAAGGTAAGATATTCTGGACGAATACGAAATCATAATAGACGAGCTTATTAAAATTCATCGGAGCTACGCAATTCAGGTTGTGAAAAAAATGTAGTCTTTTGACACCTTATGAATAGCCAATTACGTGCTTGCCTCTCTAGTTTGAAGAGCAGATTACTTTCAAGTAGGTACCTGTCCCAAAATTCGGTGCTGTCGATTCTGCCGATGATTGGCAATTGACTGAACAAAGAGCTAGAGGATGATTTGTGGAGGCATTCATTCCTTAAGAATATCATATTTTAAAAAAGGTATTTCTGTTGTTATTTTTTTTTTTTTGCTCTAGGTATTTAATCCAGCGCAGTCTACAAAATGAATACATATAACTGTTTCACAAGGCTCCAAGCAACCAGAAAAGTGCAGCACATAATTTTTCCAGATGAAATTAAAACCACAATTAATTGGTTACAGACCACCAATCAGATTAAAATATTTATCGTCACGAAAAGCAATTTACAGAGTTCGCCACAGCACAATACACGTCAGTACCAGCTTGCCTCTGCAATATCTGGTTGAGGTAGAACGCTGCACATTTCACCTCGAAAATAAATTTCACTGTTATTATTTACGTTAAAATTGAATTTACTTACGTCACTATCATTTCCCTACATTAATATACCATAATTTCCGCTAAATTAATTAATTAAATACTTATGTTATTAAGTACAAATTGACGCGCAAAGTGTAGTAGGTGCAATAAAAGCAGATATTGATTTTTAATTGCATTATTTTTTACCTTCACTCTTTAATACTTAAAATAAATTATGTATTCCAAATAAGGCGACATAAAGGCAAAATTTGCGACGTACTTAGCAATAAAATGGCCATCTATGAACAAACTTATAAAAAATAGATGTAAAGAATAAGATATATAGCATCCAATAAATAAAATAAAGCCGTTATAAATTCAGCGTGACCTATTCCACCCACCCCACAAACAGTACCTTGAAAATAACTTCCAAAGTCGATCGCAAATAAACGAAAAAGTATAAATGGGAAGGATTTATAGCCGTTTTTATATCCTAATACAACTTTCTCGCACTTTTGTTACAAATTGACATCTTAAAACCTACATAAAATGAAACAGTTTTACGTGTTACCAGATTAAAAAGAATATTTGAAGAGAAAGTTAATCATTAATCCTGATTTACGTTAATTTACGAGCAAAAGCTTAACAAAAAAGAACGAAATAGTTTAATTTACTTCTTTTATTTAACAGTATTGACTGTCTAGTGCCTAAGTCTAGCAGACTTTCTCGATTGTTTTAGTTCGACATCTTGTTAATCTAACTATCTTGTGTAATTAACACAAAACGATAGTTTTTATTCGAACATTCGATACGCTTGAAAATTCTACAGTACAGTTATAAATATAAAGCATGCTACAAGCCTACAATACATTACGACCGTTTTTGGTTGAACAGCGATCCTGATCCACAACTGTTAGATTGCATCGTTTCGACTAAAGTTGCTCTTTTGACTTGAGAAACTTTTGCCGATCGTCGCGCTCCGCCCGGTGCAAGAAGCGCAAAAGCTCATCTTTAAGACAGACTCGCAGATAGGAAAAGGAAACTCCAGTTGGCATCCCTATATAAGTAGCTATTAAGTCTTACATTATGAGTACACAGAACTTGACTATTTTCCTTAACAAAAAGTAATTTTCTTTGTCCTGTTAACAGGCGGTAAGATGAATGGTTAGTACCCGTTTCTTTTAGTTTACTGTGAAGACATACCTAATAAGGGTTACTATTTCTGTTTCATTTATGTAAATTTAATGTAGTTGTGTCTGTGAATGCTTCATGGGAATTGGTATTTTATGTTTTAATATCTGAAAATGTTTAACTGTAAACTTCTTTCACTGAATAGTGATTGCAAATCCCGCTCCTCTAATCGATATTTCAAGATGACAACAAATTACAAAAGTGAAAGCGAACTCCTTCATTATGTTTATTGCCACCGATCGTTGGTGAATTGATTCATTTATAAACGAGATTACTCAGGTCTATTCTAACTAACCCTGTTACGAACCGAAGAGATTTTCAAATAGCGCCCAAGTGGGAGTGAATGGCGCGAGAAAGCGACGCTCCTATTTATCTCGACTTAGATAATTCCCGCCGAACTGACGTGGGATGAGGGTAAACATCTTGACGTGATTAATAGTAATCCTCAGTAGTTTAATAGTGAAGGATTTAGTTGTTTGAATAATATTATCTGAAAGCGGGCACGGTAATTTGCTAACAGTAGTCAGTGTTTTATCGTCGGTCTTTTTTGGCACTAACCTCTATTTAACAGGTAAACAAAAAGGTTTCAAGTTTTAGAAGAACAAAAGAAAAATAATACGAGCGGAACGTTAAGTTCAAATAGCTTTGCCTTTGTTTCGAAGCTGGAAAATACGTACCTACCTATTATTAGATATCTGCTAACAAAGAGCTAGACGAGTGCACCTGAGACATCACTGTTTGTCGAATGTATTTGCTTAGAGAACAACGAACGTATGAATGAAATGTTGAGATAAAACATGGATATTATTGAAACAAGCAAGAATCTACATGTATTCAAAATAGACAATTAATTTGTACATATATTTATTGCACAGAACATAATACGCTCAACGTCAATATAAGCGCATCATCCAAAAATATTGTTTAATCTCAGAGTATGCATTTAAATTAATTGAAATTGATATTAATTGCATAGTCATTTCACTACCTTGAAATAAACTTCCATTTCATTTTAGGCACAATAATAATTGCTCTCTCGTAAAATTGAAAAAAAAATGAAATTACCGAGGCTCACTAGTTGGGCTATCTAAAGGTAGAATAAAATAATGTTTTATGTAGATTTTAAGAAGACAGAAAGATTATGTAATTAATCTTTATGAATATTAAGGTGAATTATGTTCATTTTTCTTTTCTCAGGCAATCTACACACATGCTTACATCATACTTTAATTAATAGTTTTTGCCTGAGACCCTAAAAGTTCCCTTAATTGTGGATTGAAACATAAATAAGATTTGGAGATGTTACAAGACATTTTTGAAAAAAAAAATTAAGATTTTTCCGAACTATTTTAATAATTTAATAATATGTAACAACATATTGTTAGGCACCTACATTTAGAATTTCTACCTGCACTATATTAAAACTCAAACAGTATTAAATCTGTAAAAACACATTCTATTTAATTTCATAAAATATTTAGTTAACTACCTTATATTATTTTTGCATGTTAACCTAACGTGCCAACCTAACTGGAATTTAACGTTAACGTTGAATGTAACCTAACGTTATTGCTCTTAAAAAATGTAATAAAGTATTATTTGACTGGCTTCAAAACTAAACAAGGCTTATATTATAAACAAGCTTATTCAATTTCACAGTTTAGTCTGATGTCATCAATATAATTGCTTAATACAGAAATTTGTATAGCGAAATGGCTTGAAATGGAAAATATTACCGAGTATTGAAGAAAAGGAGTGATCATACGAATAATTTATAACATCTTGGATGTTATTCCAATAAATGTATACTTAAGTCTCGAATAACTTGTAAGTAGATTTAGGACTAATTTTGATACTGAAAGGAAAACTGGTGTAAAAAAGTGAATGTAGATTTTGACAATTTACAAGTCACTTCATCATGAGACCCGTCAACGATATATCGATACAGTGTCATCAGATTCTGCCTTAAACACATCCATTGAATTATAATTATTTGATATCCATTACTTAACACTCACTTACTGAACTGCCTCTTTAGCCTCGTGCGTGGTCCTAAGCGCGAATACTACACTAGAAAACTTGGGTTCAATACCCAGGTCAAGCAAAGTGTTATTAGGTCTTTCTATGAAATTCTATGAATTATGAATGGTAACCAGAGCGTCTAATATAGTTAAAAATTTCTTTTAAACCGGTAGTCGTTTTTAAATAAAATTGATTTTAATTAATAATCTGTTTACTTTCTATTAATTAAAATAAAATACATTCAAAAACTTATATCGGTTTTTGTAAAACTTTGATTTCATTAGGCGACCCTGGTTACTTATCTCTTTTGCTGACTGTACTTTACAAGCACAACAAATGACGTCTTTAAGAAACGTATGAGTTCTCCATGTACTCACTACTCTGTGTAGCACCCCTTTGTGACACACATAACATATAGAGCGTGACCAAGTAACGAAACACGCACAACGCGCATTAAACCATATTTAGAGGTAGATAGATAATGTTGGCGTTCTATCAACACATTGACATACTTGCCAATTTTTCCGGTCTATCCTAGACTTTACCTACCTACTGTAGAATAAAAAAATATAAATAAAAACTGTAGGAGCTGTTTTGTGTGTAGAAATTTAGTAGCGGCGTTACATTGGGATTATTGATTTTGTAAGGGACATCTATCCTTAAATTGAAACCATATACCTATTCCCTATTCTAGACTAAGTATCAGACAACAAGATTTTTAATAGAAAAAAACATAATTAAAGAGGTATAGAGGTTTTTAATACTTTCCACTTAAAGAAAATTCTCTCTTATTCCTTCTGTACCGTCCTCAGCGGCTCGTGAAAATTTCTTTTGCCATGGCCGATTTTCCAAACTTGATCTGCCGAAAAAAAAGAAACTCCACTTGTTCTGAAGTCAGAATAGAGTTCTTAGTGCACTGGCGAAGTTTAAAGATAGGTGTCCCTTACACCCCGTATATCACCGCTACAGCATTTTGTTTTAAACTTGTTTGATTTTCGAGTAGGTATTGAGACCAAATTACAGGTATTATTGATAGATTGAAATTAAAATTGGATCATTCCTGAAAGTTGGTAGAACCGCCACCCTGAACCTCGTTTTCTAAAGTCGGTCTAAAATATAAGCTCATTCATACAAGCAATTTTCAGCATATTTTATGGACATCAGAAAAAATATTCGTGCACAAGTAGAAGAACACTTCTTAAATAAAAAATCCAATCTTCTTCTTCATAAAGTTAAGGATCAAAATGCACGGTAAACATACCACATGTTTAACTTACTTACATAATGCTTAAGCTAATACCTTAACCGAGGAGAGATAGTTTAGTTGCCAATACCAAACATGTTAGACATACGCTCCGAGCCGGCTATAATTAAGTATAATCATATTGTCTACCGTCATGTTTGACGTCACGCCTAATGTATTGTTTAATAAAGAACAGCAGTAAATCTAAATTAGCGTCTCCATCGATCTTGTAATATTCTCTCGACCGAATTTCGGTGCTTTCGGCCAATCTCAATGTAGACTTGTCAAGTACTAGGGAGATATTGTGTATGCAAACACAGGTGCACTCCCTCTTCCCATCTCATTGTCTGATAAATACGGCACTCTTTTTACCGTATGAAGAGTTGGGAGTCGCAGAGCGATTCCCGACCACCATATACTAAGAAATTGTTAATGAAAAAATGCTAATGACACTTTTGGGCATCAAACCCAAAACCTCACGCTCAACAGCCGCGGTTACAAACACGGCCCTGCGAGGCATTCATCAGTCTTTTACTCGTTAGACAAATACCCTGTCCCAACTTCGCCGTTGAACCTCGTATACACAGAAATTTGCATCAGCCGCTTAAATATAACTGCGCATAACAGGGTTAGTGCACTTTGAAAACTCGTACCTAGTACTTAATTGCAATTTGAGGGTATTCAGCGGCGAGTAGTATCATGAATGCGGATGACAACCGCAATGACTTTGCGGCCGTACAAGCTGCATGCGGTGTGCATACAGGCTGTACTGCCAATGTTCTGAATGTTCTACAGACTACCTACGTGCCTTAGGTGTTGTACACACTTTATGCGTAAGTGAGCCAATACACCTTGCATTGTATGCGGCCGAACGCGGGCCGAACATATGTGCACTTGTCAAGACATTTGTAAGGCCTCGGGATTCTGGTATTACAGTTTGATAGATGGAAGTGTAGCCTAGCAACGGAGGGTAAGGCAACGAAATATAATCTCTAATAAAAGAGTACATAAGTATTTTTTTTCAAAGCTAAAACAAAGAACTCTGTTCAGTTAGGTGTTGCACCAGTATTTTTACGATATATACGTATATTACCGATGTGTGACACCGAAATAAATCGATAAGTAAACAAGACAGCGACTAACAAAATCCACCCACATTCATTTCTCTGCCTGTCACTACTAATCAAATATTAAACAGAAAGATAAATATTTGAATGGCCTTCTAATAATCCATTATGTCGTGTACATAGTGGCCAATAATGTTCGTTATTAGCATCAAAAAGCCTAGACGAGTGATTGTTTACATAAAAACGTATAATTTACTAATGATAATGTTACGCCTAATTAGAGCTATTATTGTGTGTATAACCGGCGAAAATTCTTAATTTAGTACCAAATAATTTTCCTCTTTTTTAGGCGGTCATTCATCAACAAGAACCTCGCCTTACATTAAAAAATAAATAAATACGCCATTACTTAACTGTGAATAGTAAATATACAATAACAAATGAGCGCAGGTGTCCCAGGGAACAGGCCCCTTGACCACAATAATGGCGGCGGTGGCCGACTCACCCCTACCTGCTAATTAGGGACGTAACGCATTAACAACAACAAACCTCTTTTTTTCAACTCGTTAAACTTAAATTCAACAGCCTGAAATATAGCTCTCGTAAATTAATAAAAAAAAGAAAATTTTGTATATGCAAAATCATAACAAAGTGCCTAAGGACTTAAATGCTATTGTGAAAACCCTTTCAAATTATTTAGAACAAAAACGACATGAGCAGAACGTGTTTTTAATTAATGTGTAGGTATGCTCTAACCAATTTCCCACGCGTCAATAGTCCGTGCGCTCCATATTTTCCGTCACAAAGCTCTCTGCCAGCCTTTGTTTCTAAATAATCGAAAAAAAATCGAGGTACTAAACGTGATCTAGCAGGATTTGCTTATATCTTTCTTATTTCTGCTTTTACCGAAAAAACAGAATACCCTCGTCAAGACGGATTTGTTAAATGAAAAAAAGATGTACAATTTGGTTTTTATGTTTTGTTGCGTCACCTGATCAAGATATGTGGGCAATGTAGAAAGCTTGTTTGCAAGAGAACATTTTAAGGGTAACAGCGGCTTTCGTGGCGGGAACTATTGATTTGCCTTCCGATTGGTAAGGGTACTTTGGAATTTATATATCGAAGTGTGTACTGAAAATCCACATGTATTTACAATTTATGTTTAGTGGTCTTGGCCTTGTACAGGTAGTGTCAGTCCATCACTGTCTAGCCATGACTGCTGGCCGAGCAAGGCACCCTAATCTGCCGCCACTCCACGTCAATAGCAGTGCACGCTGAGGTCATCACCTGAGGGCAGGCTTACTGTTTCAGAGTAACTAATAAATTCCGTTTGAAATAAAGGAAAAAAGTCTCAAATTTTAGATGTTAAATTTTCTTAATAGGTAATAGCAAGTCTTATCTATTTTTGGTGACGTGTTTTACACATAAAAATAGTTTTACGAATGTGGATACAAACTTTTTTACCCGTGACTTCGAGAATGAAGGTTATCGCAGAGGTAGACGCGAAGTCACGGATTAAAAGCAACCTATATCATTACGCTATACTATATCATACATGGGGGCAATTTTGCGAACTTTTAGGAACGACTTTAAATCAAACTAATCTTAATCTCAATGTGGTAAAGAAGCGTCTAATCAACCTAATTTTTTTGACTTGCGATGAGATTGCGACTCGATTTTGAACGTTTTTTATTAGTAGTATTGTCCTTTAGATCGCAAACTACATTTTTGTCTTCCACTATTGTTTTGCCATGATGAGATAACAAAAAGACAGACAGAGTTACTTTTGCATTTATAATATGAGTAGTTTATTTACTTTAACAAACTTACTTACACAGCGCATTGCTCGCATGCATAAGTCTACTAACTTTCATATTTCCTTATACCAACTACAACTAGAACAAAAGTTTTCTTCGCAGAAGCTCAGTGTCTTCCTCAAGATGACTTGTCAAAACACAAACCCAAATTAGAGGCTTTTTCGTTTACAAATCTCGCATGACAAGGGTTGCCCTCCGGCGCCACTACAAATCTACATAGCCGTATCCACAACGTATACCCTTTTCTGGCACGCCATGAAAAATACATAGGTGACTACCAATACCTTGAGCCCAGAAGAAAAATAGAGCGTATTAATTATTAAAGAGACTGATAGTTTTACATTGATCGTGATTCTAGGAGTTTACAAAATATAATTTGCATACCATCACGCCTGTATGGGGAATAAAAGGGTTAGGCAGAGATGTACTAATGTACCACCCACAGTTCACCAGTATGTTTAGGTGCCATGTACTAGGGAGCGAGCCTATTGCCATTAACCGGGCACAAATAATAAATAATATAATGTGCCTACCTCTTAAACAAATTAATAGGTAAAATGAATAAAATATTGTGCAATCCAAGTTCGTGCTACGGCGAGTCCGTATTCAGTTGCCTTGTCAAAGCCAATGAAAAGTTGACACTTGACAGCTCACGGAAACTGTGCAGTATTCAATTCAATCAAAATGAACGGGGTCGTAAGATTCAAATCTGCGCCCACTTGAAAATAAAGTCGACAAACCTGAATAAAATGAGTTCTCCAAAATTATGATCAACTTCGTCTACGACTTTTCTGAATAAGAAAGCACTTTAAGTCTCTAATTTAAGTCCCAAAAGTATTTTGTCAGGTAAGTTACGTGGTATTTAACATAAATCATTAAAGTAAGCTCTTAGATAGGTACCGTATAATTAAACTGTAACCTATGATGCGCTCTCCTAAGCGAAAAGAGCGTATCTACTTAGTAAAAATCACAAAACGCAATCTTTCTCAACAATGTTAAAGAATATCACGTTACTGCAATTCATCATAATTTCCTATCGTCTAAGTGGGTTCTCACATAAACTACGCACTATGATACTAAAATTAGGCAGACGATACGAGCTCACACGACATAATCAGCTGCTCAGTGTCACCGCAAAGACGTCGTAAACTTCGTCCAGGGAAAGATAAGAAAGTTGCGAGTGGCCCGTGTCGCTGCCATCCGCGATAAACTCCGAATATCCATCATACTTAATTACCTTACTCTTTTAACAGTTTAGAAGAGTCGCAGTGAGCAAGAATTAACGCGCTCTTGTCACGTCGCCGTCGCCATCGCCCGCTGTTTCAGCGTTTCACGACGGCGGCCGCCCTGATAAATCTTTACTTCTACCCTCACAACTTTGCGACAGTGACTCGAGTTTTTAAATTAATTTTATATCTATCTGCATTAATTAATTACATCTCGGCCGAAATTGTTAATGTTAGTAAAGTAGCGCAGGAAGTCAATGATGTTTTCCCTCGCTTTCTCGAATTATTTCTCGCATATCATCGTGCAAGCTCAGCCAAAATGGAAACCACGATATACTGTAATATCGCACTAATTTCATCGAGTAATGAACACCGTGACAAGCTCAAACATCGAAACATCAATACGCAATTAATTGACTAACCATTTAATAATTACCATCTATGAGTGTAGATTACACAGCACAGTGCAGTTCAATTTCGATTCGAGTAGGTAATACAATTGTTAGTACTCTCAGCTGAAACGAGCGGCCAGTTGGTGCATCGGGCCGATTCAGTTCTATTTAACACGATTTTTGAGTAAAGTGGAATAATGCGTTCGAGTGGCCGTAATAATCCGCAATACGGCCATTACACGGTCATCCGTCGGAGCAGGCATTTTATACGGGCATGATCGGGTCCGTTAATCACATTCGGTTGATTCGGCGCAGGTAATCCGGGACGGGCGCAAGATGGATAGCATGTCAGGGGCCAGTCTAACGAAACACGTTGACCGCCAATAAAATGTCACCGTCATTTACCACGCTCGAAGAAAGCGGCCGCTTTAATCATACAGAGGGCATCGTTTTTCTTAAGGGAAATTGTTTTGCCATACTTGTACCCTATGTAGGTACCTAAAATGAAACTTTTGTGTAAGTAGTAGCTGCTGAATGAATGTATCGAACGTATTATTTAACGCAATCAAATACATAATATTAACAAATACCTACGACCCACCTATATGCAATGATATAGAAAATACATATAGTTTTGTATAAGTAACTCTTCGTGTTACTTACAAACAATTGTGTTTGTTTGTATAAATCATATTATAAATATATGCCTATTCGAATAAATAAATAAATAGTAGGTACCTTAATCGACAGAGAAATCAATGTAAATATTTTATTATTTAAACTATTTTCCATTTAAATCACTTGATACTCTGTGTAAAGAATTTTAATTGGCGAACAAATATTTTCAATATGAAAATTTCAGGACAGTGCACCGCATACTCGGCGCTACATCCTCTTCGAAAAGATCCTCGCAAAACGAGATATTTCTAGCCACAAATTACTTCATGTGATTCCAAAAGTGTAATAAACATTCTGCAGCACTATTTACAGAAATATAATATTTTCGTGTGCTCGCGAAATGTAGTTGAATAAAAATGTGTCAGGTTTTTCTAGCACCAGCTAAATTGAAAACAGTTGTGTGCGATTTTTTTTCTATTTAAAATGATTCGGGAAATACATGTTTTTTCAAACTTTTCTAAATCAGGTTCTTCGTTTTAAATTCGGTTTTATTACAAAAATAATTTGATTTCAACTGCTACTTAGTGACAAATCACCGAAGAGCTAAGAAAAGAAACAAGACGATATTAAAGCATTGGGTCATTTCTGTCCGGGAGAAGTTCAACAATCCATCATTCGTAATTGCTACAGTTCCGTTAACGTTCATCTCTTTGATTATTACTCGCTTCTCCACTTACTATCTTTGCTATAATTACATCATTTTTCACAAATCACTAAAGTTTTAAAAATAATAAAAATTAAATTAAATCGCATTTGTACGTGAACGTTGATTGTGTAAGTTGTAAATGTTAAATGAATTGTAAACAAAATCAAAAATGTTTTAACGTGAAACGAGTAATGATAAGTAATAATGATGAAGTAAATGATATCATGCGAAATTGCATTGAGAAACAACAAAACAGAGCGCTGGGTTCGTATAACCCGGTCACAGTCAAACAAAATAAAATAAAATAAAAGAAAGATTGCAAATTTCGCATACAGAAAATCAGGATGTTGGACATCCGTCAGGCAAGAGTCGAGAGCACACAAACTTTGAACGGCAACTGTAACCGGATTCACTAACGAGTCAGTGCACGAGTGACGGCGCTTTGCTGCACTCTTTTTTGAAATAAAAATCATTTATTGTTCGCGTACTCTGAGGACCTTCCACAAATAAACACGATTACGTAATTATAAAATAAAACGTAGTCAGCGAAGATGAACAAATAGAGGTGCGGCGTCCAAACTAGCCGAAACGCATGAGTCGTACAACCCTTTGTATATTTAGTTGAATCCTATTGGGGCGTTATCGGGTGCACGCAGCGGTCGCAGTTTAGGACTTAACGAATTATCGGACCGGCTGTCAGAACCGGTATGGAAGCCAATTGTGAATAATGGAGCGGTGAATTTATAATCGTGTGCCGGACTGACCGAGGGGCAGGCGTGTCGCAGCCGCGCCGCCGCGCCACAGCCGCGCATAGCCGCTAGATTGCCACCATTGTTTGAATGTGCGTTATTATTCAATGTACTAAACTTAACTACACTTCCAGGCAAGCGGTGCCGCTTGTCATTTGCAAAACATTTATTGCTTTTAACAATTCAAATAACTTGATTAGGAGCATTAAAGACAGGTCAATGTTACACGTAATTATTCTGTATTTCAACAAGTACATTTTACTACTTAGGTAGAGATTTTCTAATCTAATTTTGCTAAATAAGCATAAATCCGTTAATTCTTTAAACAAAGGCACAGTTGTTCATTTCTCCAGTATGGGTATGTATATGATTTTCATAATGATATGCCGCAAATGAACGGGGGCCTACCATTGTATTGTTGATTTATTCCTTTGTCCCAGTGTTATTTCATAGAAATCAGCCGAAAGGGTAGTTTTGATTTTGGCCCTAATTACACACAGAGCTCTCAAGTTAGCATACTTAAGTGCCTTAACTAATAGCTTATCATATTATTATTTCATTAAATGATATTTAGTAAACATAGCTAGTAACAAACAGAAGTAATAATATCCTAATGTTAATTATTATGAGAACGAGTTGCCTTCGTATTTTGAATTATTAAGCTCGTTGTATTTATTCGCTCAAGCTCTCAGTGTTTAACCCTTCAAATGGTTATATAAAAAACCTTTCAAGTGGATTGTTACATCTCATTACGCGTAAGTGTCTATTGCTTTCATGTTTCTACAACGCAGTCACATTCCCTTGGCCTTATTACGTTTAGCGCGATTCAAGCGGAATATGTGAAGATAGATATATAGTGATGTTGATAGAACAGACGGCTGCACATTCTGAAATTCTAATAAGGTATTGCGGATCATGTTCTACGTCTGAAACTGTACCTGCAGATTGCGGCAACCTCACTCAGACTACAGGGGGGCAATTCTACTAACTATTAGAAACGATCGCAATCTTATCTCAGTCTCAATCTGTCGAAAATGCTTCTAATTTAACTGTATTTTTATTGCTACTGAGATTGTGCCTAGATTTTAAACGTTTTTAATTATTTTATAGTAGAATTAGCCTTTGTAAGGCCTCGAAACTAAAAACGTTCAAAACTAGTTACTACTCATTTCAGCCACAAACAAAGTGAAAACCTTGTGAAAAATTTTAACAAATTAAGACTGGTATTAGTATGCGATAGTTATGAAACTTACGAGAATTGCCCCCCAGATCAGCAATTAAGGTAAAACCCCAAGTAGCACACATTCAACATGTAGTTTAAATCTGTATACGTTTATCCACTTGCACATAAACAGTGAGCCTTATTTTCAGCAACAACTTGCCTAGAATTTCAAAGAGATTACGCAGAATTTTTCTTTCACCGCAGATAGCAAACACCTTGAGTTCTCACCGCGATGACTGCGCAACTTCATGCCGCACCAAATGAAAGAGTAAACGGTATAACAGCGGATCGTGCAGAGCTTGCTTATTACGTTGCTGCGTTATACCCCAACTAACTAGTTGCCGAAACCAAAACGGAAAAACGCCCCAACTAGCAAAAAAGTTATATAAGTTTACAATTATACAACTAACAGTCATGTAAGGGGTTTGAAATAGTTCTGAAGCAACTAAAATGTTGTAAAATAGTTTTCAGTTCGACGTATTAGTTATATATATTTAAGTCATATTAATGCGTCTGGTAAACGTCGTCTCAATTAATTTATACGACGGTCATATAATGTTAAGTCGAGTAAACGTTTCAGTCGGACAATAGTGATGAGTCGCCATGTTTCGTAAATTTAGAACCTTTTATTCAACATTTAAATAACAAACCGTTATGTAATGATTTTATAGTTAACTATTATACAATCTTCATAATAGGTCATAGGTATACTAAACCTTTAAATAACTTTTAGTTTGAAACTTTATTCTAATACTAGCTTTTGCCCGCGACTTCGTCCGCGTGGATTAATAGTTCCCGTTCCCGGGGTCTTTCCGGGACGAAAACTATCCTATGTCCTTTCTCGGGTCCCAGACTATATCTGTACCAAATTTCATTGAAATCGGTTCCGTGGTTTAGGCGTGAAGAAGAGACAGACAGACAGACAGAGTTACTTTCGCATTTATAATATTAGTAAGGATAACTTATATATGCCAATTGATTATTTAAGCGATTATTAGTATCTTTTCTATAACTCAGTCGTCCTGTTTCATTAAGTTTATGTTTTTTTTTTATAACTAATTATTTTATATTCCTGCAACGTGTGCCAATCTATGACTAAACTAAAATGTGAAAAACTTAATGAGAGATTCACAAGCTTATCAATGCCAGAATCACCATGATGTCCCTGTAAATAAAACAGAAGTATTTCCATGACTATACGCAAAGGGTTTTACTATTTTCCAACAGAACTCTTATTGCAACCGTCATGGTGGACGCCATAAATCGTATAAAAACATGTATACGACCAATAGTTATTTAAAGGTCGAAATGCAGTCGCCCAATGTCTATTGGCAATATGGCCGAAACTATTGATGTCAATTCATATATTTTATTTTTATAAACAATATGAGAACTCCAATATTATGAAGGCCCATGAAAATATTGACAAAGATAACCATACATATCATCGAAAAAATTTAATTCCCATGTATAAGTCGTCGCTCTTCATCTTCCACCGCAATATGCTTTCTCTATATTAAAGAATTCTTAATAATGATTCATACGACATTTTACTTAACTTTACAATATAAGTTTTGCCATAACACAATAAATTGTCACACAAATTGTCGCTGACACTCTCATACGATGATATAGTTATTCATTGGTATTACTAGAAACGATTACAAACCTTAATAGTTAAACTCACAACGTCTACGTGACTTTTACTCAACATAATTTGTCGCTAACGCGACTGCAACACGACCTTAACACAATTGAAATGTTATATAATCTGCGCCCAAACCCGCGTTATATTCACGTCTAAAAAACTATTATATAACGTTTTGGTATGACTGAAAGTTAAATTGAAAACGTTATTGTACCTTTTATATGACATTATTTTGTTACTTGGGGGACACCTGCTGCAAATAAACTGAGAAACTAAACTTGGACATTATATGGTGGTTATACTGCTATTTTGTAGATTTATTTTCTTTAAAAGTGCTATTTTCTTTTCGCTGAAACAGTTCTTAAGCCGATTATAAAGGATTAGATTTTCAGCTATTTCTGCTCAAGGGAAAAAATATTTTCAATGAAATATCTTAAAACATTTTGTAAAGAACCATTTTTTACCTGATGTCCAATCAACTGACTAGACTGAAGTCTACAAACAAAAAAACTATAATTAACATTACTTCGATAAATCACCGTATTGACCGCATCAACATTTCTGGTTCTTCAAGTTATTCAGTTACATTTTTTTTCTATACTTTTGAATAAATAAACTACGAAGTTTGTTATAAAGTTTTCAATATTCTGGAACCATTGGGGCTTAGACAAATCTTATGAATATGGTTTCCTAAGGACGGCAGACGACAGGGGTCCGACGGCAGCCACTCTGCACTAAACCATAAACTCGCTATAATAAGGTCATGTGAATGCCGGGACCCGGGAACCGATCCCCAGGTAGACAAAAGCATAAAATGATAGGGATTTCCTAAATTGACAATCACGGTTTTATCATTTTTCCCTTTTTCGGTAAGTACCGCTTGTGTACGGTACCTAAGTATTTGTAATATACGTTTTATTCGAACATGCCTGTGTCTACTTTCCAAGTGCTTTCAATATTAATACAGAGTATAGGAGTCTAGTCTTCATCGTTCGAGACATAAGTATAATATCAAATGTTCAAATGTACTCGTACTCCCAAATTAAAGAAACCCCCGAGGGGATCGTACCGTGATATACAATTTACAAAATTACGTTTCATTTCAAGTTTGTCATAGCCTATTATCTTGATGAATTTGCTTCCATCTTATACTCTGGTTGTGTGTTTTCATTACTTTTTATAAAAGGAACAAAGGCTGGAATGGTTATTATTTAAAATACAATAAGTCACCGTGGCCACATGCTTAAATATTTTACTTACTTGTTTATTCACTTAATTACACAAACTTGTTGTTTCATACTACAAAGTAAATAGAAAAATCGCTCCCAAGCCTAACTTTAGTAAGTTTTTTACTATGCCTGTAAAAGAAAATGTTCTTTTACAAACCTATTTTTTGCAGAGTAGGGTAATTTTTAAAATTCTGTGGGTCGCCCTTGTCTAGTACGAAATACCGGACTTAAGTAAATGCGTGACCTCGTACAGGACAAATCGATACTTCTCAATGCTCTTGAACAACTAGGGTCTAAAACAACGTCCGTCATTTGTTTTGTAATGCTGAGTTCAACACACGTGAACAGAAGGGGCAGTCATGCTAATAATATATTAAATTTGGTATCTTGCGAACATTCCTAACGTCATAAAGTACCGTTATGAAGGTCTTACCTTATCTTAGAAACGTCGCTGCCTGTGCGATGCGCGGTCGAGGCTAGTTGGCGAGCAGCTCGCCTCCCGCCTCAAGGAAATAATATTTCGCACGAAAAAGGTAACTTCCCTTCACTTTTCTCTTTCATCTATATGGCGAGATGGTAACGTAACGAAGGGACGACTGTACACAATGTTTTTGAAAAAGGCATATTTTCGCAGAAACCATATTTTTTCCGTCTCTGTGTTTGTACTTACAACCGCTAAAATGTTAGGTAGGTACATACAGTGGGAGAGTAAACAGATTTGTTGGGCTGAAATAGGGATGTAAGCGTACAATATTTAAGAACATAAGTCATATCATATTTATTGCCCTCATACAATTTTTATGTTAACCTATAGTTTTTACCTAGGGCTTCCACGTATCCTGACAGAACTCCTGACGTCTTGCTAAATCCAGTCAGTAAATGCCTGTCATAAATGACAGAACATTGAGCCTGAAAATAATTCGGACACAGGTTCTTGATGGTAAAACGCGTGAAACCTCGGACAAAGGCAATTTCTAAGAAGCATTTCGACTTCTATGTGTCCTTTATCAATCAAGATGATTAAACTCCTCACTGACCATTATCCCGACCATTTCAATGCGCCCGTATTTTCCGAATCAGACAAGACAGGGTTAAGGAATGCGAACAATTTAGCGAAATCAAGCGTCTGACAGGTTTGGCGGAAACACACGCGGTGATGGCTGTTTGGCCGGATATTGCTCGACCCGCACGAATTGGCGGTTCCTTTACACGACCGGCCATCGGCGGCCACACTAGGGTGAGAGTAAGTTAAGACCGTACGCTTTACAGCAATTACAGCATGTCTATGCTCGTTTATTGCCAAAAAGCAAAATCATTTCAGAGAAAAAGTTTTATTAGTTTCATTGTTGAGGGGTTACAATTTATATGTAAATCTTACAGAATGTTACACAAGAGTTTTTAATAGGAACAAACATTTCCAGCTCAAAATAATTTGTAAAAGATGTAACCTCTGTTCCATTTTGTCAAATGCCTCATTTAAAAGATAATATCAGGATTAGCGAAGGGATGATCCTTGTGTTCTCGACCCCTGCAAACAAAACGTTAATCTTTGATTAAAGAATAAGTTTAAAATCGTATTAGTTACAACGACCGCATTAATCATTCGGACTTTAATCCTAACTACCATAATCCCAATTATTAATATCGTTAACACTAAAGTTAACTCGTTTGTCAGCTTGTTCGTAACTTAGCAACCACTTGACCACTCATTTATAACTATAGTAAAACTAATACGTTGTAATCAAAGCTACCAAATGAAAAAAGGAACAATTCCTTTGAGAATATGTAAAAAAACACTTTTTCAATCCGACACATGTCGCCGACACGCGGTTAAATATTTAATTTCTAATTCTGTGCGAGTGAAGCCGGGCGCGGCAGCTAGTGACATAGTAACGGAGGTCTATTTGTGTGATTGTTACTGAATCACCTCCCAGCGGATCAATGAACGACGATGAAACTTTCCGCACAGGAAACTTGCCTTGGGAAACGACATCCGTTAATTTTTGTCCCTACAGATTTGCTGAGATTGATATCTCTGGGAAAAGATAAAATAACAGTTTTATTCAACAGTGGTGCGCCAGCGATTCTATAAGTCTAATTAGGACCTTTTATCGCAAATAGAGAGGGGGAACTTAAGCGTTGATTTATTACGCTCTATCTTAAATTGGGCAACTCTTTTTTAAAGATATTTTAAGCCTTAGCCTTAATTAATGTAAAGTAGTATTTGCCTAAATTAAATGGTTAGTAAATGTGTCCGGAACCCACACCCTATCTCTGGACAGCGCATCATCATATAATATGTATGATCAACATTTCACAAAGGATACAACTAAAGGACCTACGTGACGTAGGCGCGCACACTAATTAACGGACTATTATTAGATAATAGGCTATTTACAACATTTATATGAATAGAAAAAGTATGTCATAATTAAGATTTTTATACAAAGAGCACAAATTGTAAAAGTTATTTCGGGCAACCGTGGGTTGAATAAGGTTTCGAATTACGTTGTACTTCATGTGTGCCAAAAATATTTTTGTTGGCACAAACATTTTGTTTTATTTATATTAAGACTAAAAATAATATAAAAGTTAAGTGAAACTCAATATTGGACGCCTGACGGTTGACATGCCGTAATTACAATTTGAAAATGAAATAGTCCATTTAGGACAATAAACTGTTTCGTAATAAAGACCTAATGAATATTAAACGACACGTCGTCAAAGTAGGTATTAAAAAGCGTTAAAATGAAATATTGACTGAAGCTACATAAAAGCAACGTGAGATGTCCAAAAGTAATAAAAAGTTTGTGATCTAAAAGAGACATAGACAATGTTCAAAACTCATTAATAATGTTGCTAATAAATAACACAAGTTCTGTTTGATTACAGTGTTAACAAACTTAAGGGAATGAAATCAAGGGGTTTCTCTAAAGAGCATAGCTTATTCTGAAACGTGTTGAGGTTACTTACTCTGCTTGCGGTATAAGTCGGCCATTACAGTCCAGGCTGTTAATGGCCTTAATGTCCTCTTCGGTCAGAGAGAAGTCCCAAACGTTGAAGTTCTCCGCTATACGGTTCTTGGATATAGACTTCGGTATTACAATGACTCCGCGGTCAATTTGGAATCTAAAATAACACGGTACTGTTTAGAACCACATCAACATGAACAAAAAGATGACTGCACTTAATACGGCGTAGCGGGCTATGTCGTAGCAAATGTCTTCTCGTAGACACGTCGTAGCATATTATGAAATACCCGCTACGCGTCTGTGCATCGGAAGTGCAATTTGTCTGGTGACTTTGTATTTCGAAAGTGTCTTATTTAGTAGGAAATAAGTAAATCTAAAAATATATAAACGTATGTTTATATCCATTTTGAGTTAACTTCAATACCAAGAGGTTGAAAATAATTCAAGGGAATATCGATCGTTACTTTTTGTCACATTATTGACATAACCGCTCAATAGATGAAAATTATTCTTTTTCCACCTGTTTCCAAAGTATAATTTTGCTTGAACAGGTGGGACTCTTCATTTTCGTCCATTTAATAAATGTATGGACGCTTCTGATGGCGGTGAACTCAGTACTTTATCTGAGCCGACTCAATTTAAATTGTCATTGACACGTTAAGCCAATTATTGACTTATTTGTGTTTCAAAAACTAATATTGAAACGAAAAGCTATTCAAATCTAAAATAATGAAACCTTTAACTGATATCTAGATAGTGAGAACGCTCTTTGTTTCACCGCTATAAATCAATCGATCGATGTTGCCAATATGACTTCCAATAGCAGTAAAATCTTATTTTTATTATTCCGGGCTTAGGAATACAAATAAAAACGATAAAATCTGCTAAACGGCTTCGTTCCGGTCACTCGGGCTGGTGTCGATCGCATCAAATGATGCTCCATTGCCTCGCGTCCCCGGTTATTTTTATTTTCTGTGCACAAATTTTGTACACCACTACATTTTATATACAAAATGTAATATAGAAACGTTTTATCATCGTATCTATTTCAACGGTCTGCTGAAGCAATAAATTACGATTTTTGAAATCGCAATTTCTTATTTACGCCTAAATACGCTTCTTATTTGTGCTGGGTCCATTTATAAATAATTCGCCGATGACCTGTGACCATCGTCCTTGAATAAGATGACCGTCTCGTGAAAAATGTTACAGAGTCTAATAATAACCCTCCTTTTTGCTTCGCCGTAGTCGGGTAAAAAAATGGTAAATGTTAGTATTGTCTGGTGTCAGTTGTTTAGCGATTGGTTGCTGCGCTGAGTATCGCGTGTTCGATTACTCACGGAACCAATATGTATATCTATGCCCTACAGATAGTTTGGGTCTGGCCGGCACCCATGATACAGAAGAAATTCCTAGAAAAGGCAATGTCTTTTTTTTAAGTTAGAGTTCTATTATTTTACATATTCGTAAAAGAATAGAAAATTACTTTCATTCTGAATCACAAACATATTTTAGTCTTACAAAGCATACAAAAACGTACACACCTTTTCCGTTCTGTCCTGACTAAAAATATATAACGGTAAAGCAAAATACACAATAGTGCTTAGATATTGAAATAGCAAAATATACTCAAAAAAATATCGGTACAAAAGTGACTTACTCGATTGAAATGCCTGACTATCGATCGTTAGTTTAGTTGCCTCTACTATCTCCAACGAAATAATAATGTGACATATTGTGAAGCGCGCGTGAGCTACTGTGATTTGTTGACTGAATTATCACATTACACACACACACCACACACTCACATGTCATACTAAGGCTATATCTATCTATCCTAATTTCATAAAGTGTGACATTTTTTATTGTGAAACTCATAACTGTGAATAGTTGAATTCTGATTTATTTTTATTTTTTGACGATCAATAGCAAGAACTAACTCGTGCCTAACATTTTTTTACATTGGCTACACGGTTAGCGCATTGGCTGAGCAATAGACTGCTGAGCTGCGTGCCGCGGGTTCGATTCCCTCACGAAAAAAATACTGTTATATATAAATAGCTGTGGTCACATCTACTGATAGTTGGTCTGGGTCTGACTGTTCGTGTATGTTAGTTTATATGTTTGTAAACGCACCCACGATTTTGGTATAAACGTCAATTTTGTGTTGATTTTCGTTCGAGAAACACTGGCTTTTCGAACAAAAACCAGTCAGTCAGCATAAATAAACACCGCACAAACTAACATAAACAGTAATTTAATATTTGTGTTTGAGTAAACACCAGTCGGAAATCACTACAAATTATTTATGACAAATAGGTTTTCCTTGATGAAAGGTTTTGATATTTTCTTTTAAATAGAGTAAGTAAATATACTTTGGTACCCGGTCGAATGTCGGGGAGGTTTTCTATGTACCTTATAATTAAACCTAGGATCATTCATCTAACTCTAACTTTTGTCAAATTTTGACGTATCGTTCGTGATTGGGGTTTGTACAAATAGATAGGTAGGTACCTATTTTTATTTTTACATATGTTTTTTTTTTTTATTAGGCTTTGAAAGGTTTGAATTGATTCATATTAATGTGGAACCACGGTTTATTTGCTGGTGCCATTGTAATACACACTCTATGAATAAGTATTCCAAGTGACTACGTTTGAAAAGATACAGCCCTGTAACGGAGGACTCACAGACAGTGGTGTAATAGGGTTCCCAGAGAACACTGAACCTTAAAAACTACTTTAAATTATAAATTCTATACTTTAATTTAATAAAACACCGACCTAACTAGCATCAATCCGTTCCATTCAATCCATGTTTCATTCAGTAAAACAAGACATCAAAGTTACCTTATTAAAATTTGTGCAGGAGTTTTTTTCAACCGTTTCGCAATGGCCAACACTTTCGGGTCCTCCAACAGAGAAGGGTCGCCGGGCTGCGCCCACGGCCGCTGAGGACTCCCGAGCGGGCTGTACGCCGTCAGTGTCACCCCGCGCTCCTTGCAGAAGTTAAACAGCTTGCTCTGATTCAAGTACGGATGGCATTCCACCTGTAATGTTGAAATTGTGTCTTATTAACTGAGATGCAATTTGACTAGATGCGACTAGTAAATTCATGAAAAATAATTTGTATGTAGGGTATTTAATTTATAGTTGAAATTGATTATGCACGATAAATTGTTTGCTGTCATATCAAATTACTTTTAAAACAAGGTTATTTGACTATCCTCCAAATAAAATCCAAAAAAAAATAAAACTATTACAGGCGCTTGGTTAGCCATTGATCGAAACATCTCCAATGTGTAACGCCATTTCGAGATTGAACATTCCAAAACCGTCCTAAATGCGATCGTTTTCAACACCTCACCTGATTGGTCACTGGCTTAATTGTAGCAGCGTTCAAAATTCGAGTCAGTTGTACAGAATTGAAGTTGCTGACGCCGATGCTCCTAACGAGGCCTTTCTCGACGAGCTTCTCCATAGCCTTCCACGTATCAACGTAGTCTACGTCGGAGTAAATCACTTTGCCATTAGCATCTGAAGGAAACGGATCACCGCCTTCCTAAAATCAGACAAACATTTTATTTCGCTTTATACATAATAAGGCTAATGTTACTTGAGTATCGTTTTGCCGAAAGCTTTAGCCGAAATTGAAAAGTTTTTTTAACGTTTTATTTACATAAGTCTTCTGAAGATTTAAAGAATTCAGCTAACCTAATATAAACTCAATTTCTGTTCGAGGTTGCATCAGGCTTAGTTCGCAGTAAGTATACAACTTTCAGAATAATAAAATTGGGTTTACCTTGTAAGCCATAGGCCAGTGAATGAGATATAAATCCAAATAATCCAATCCGAGATCAGACAACGAGATTTTTACAGCCTTTTCTACTAAATCCGGCCTGTGATACGTATTCCATATCTTTGATGTTATAAAAAGGTCCTCTCTGTAAAACATTAAAGTAGCATATAATACATGTTTGTAATAATAACAGGAGATCGGTAGCTACACGAGCCACCTACAGAGCTTATCTAGGCCAAATAGCGGCGCAACCCTTGTAAAGATCTAAAACACGATACGAATTTCTGGATATTTATAGAATTTAACCAACTAATTTAACTTTCTTTCTACTTAGGCACATAAATGTAAACCTGGGTAGGTACACAAATTCACAATCAATATTTGATTTAATTTGATAAGTTTACCTAATTTGCCGTGTGCCTACGTACACAGTTACGGATATGAATGAACACATCCATTCAATTTATTTCGTAAATTCCTAAATGTAGGTAAAATTCGTCGTCCCTAATAAACCCTAAACATTTACTAGGAAACTTTGTTATTTAATACAAGAAAACGGCACGTGGATTAGGGATAAGCGGGACCAAAGACAGGTTTGACCCGGAACGGAGAAAGCATTGGGTAAGTACAGGCTAAATGGACATATATTTTGACCTTTTTACGACGCCCTGCTTAATTTTCTCCCTGATCGCTTCCCCGACCTCCTTCTCGTTAAAATAGAGATGAGCACCGTCTATATGTCGGTACCCAATGTCGATGGCATCGCCGACCGCCCGTGTCACCTCGCCGGGGTTTGACTAAAAATCATAATTAAAAAAAACAATGTTTTAACGAGATGTTTTATTATAAATAAAGGTTGGTAGTCACGAGATGAGTAGGATACTTAAATTTTAACACAGTTTATAGTAGCAGCCAGAGTTATGATACATTTTACAGTGTAATAACTCGTTACGTTTACAGACACGACCTGAAAATCAGGGTTGTAAAACAAATCTAGGTGCCAAACAGCATCAGACGGCTGGCAGAAATATGGCAGTCGAACAGTCGTTATCGTGACTCGTGAATGAGCAAAGCTGAAACTTTTATGTTAGTATGTGATAACAAACTACAGTGCGTATTGTTATCACTTTGTTAAACATACCTACGTTTCGGCTACTGTCACCGCAGGGATCAATTTTTGCCGCAGAGCGGTCTACATAGTGCGTCAACTGTCAACTTACCTTTGTTTAGAAAAGCTTAATTTTTTTATTTAATTCCATATAACAGATTCCTACTTCACTATTAATATTTATACTTTAATTAAGTAAACTACGTATTTAATATATAAGTACTTGATGATCATTGTAAATCATTAGGCCAATTCCCGTAATTAAGAAGTTTCAAAATCTAGTTGCGATTTTAACTCAGCTACAATCAATGCGGTAAATAAGAGGCATTTTTCGTCAAATTGAGACTAACAGATTGCGATAGTATCTAAAAGTTAGTAGCATTGCCCTCCTGATCTCAGTCTCAATCTATCAAAAATACCAATATGTTTTTTACATTGTTTGTCTCTGTAACAGTGTTATGACTACATTTCGAACATTTCTAATTACATAAATTGGTCTTCTAATACCTAGGTTAAATAAATAAAAAGGTAATAATTACCTGCCATGTTCCAAGCCCAAGTATGGGAATGGTCAGTCCGTTATTGAACTTGACACGGGGGATATTTGCGGCCATGCTTCAAGACGGCAGTCTTACAACTGTGCCATATCTTGCGTAAATAACAGGTTTTATATAAATACATAATCTTATACTAATTATGTAATGTTTTTATCGTTGTTTGAATAAAATTATCGAAGGCCAAGGTTAAGGTGTCAGTTATCGTAGAAGTAAAGACATAAATCAATTCTAGTGCAACTTTTACCTATGTATTAATTACTGTAGAATAAATTGCTTTGCCACGACATGAAGCTTTAAAACAACCGACATAAGGTTTATCATTCGAGCTCAAGCTTAATAATATTTTAAGGGTTCCTATCAAAGGAGGGTCACTAGACAACGATATGGGGTCTGTCTGTCTGTTATCAAATATTTTGTCAGTAAACCATTGAATTGAATGAATAAAAAAATTAACGACTTAATTTTGCCAAATTAACGCAATGTGTCTAATGTAGCAAAAAATATAGTTTTTCTACATATTTATGCACCTATATCTTTTACAATCTAACGAGATACATAACGTTACGACGTTACGTTACGTTAATCTACTTTAGATCATGCAAGTCTGTATGCAGTCAAGCCATATCCCTATAATTTATAATATGTACCTAAACACTGACACAAAATTTAAACCCACTTCAGTGATATTTTCGTAATGGTCAACAACATATTTATTAGGGTATGTTAAAGATATGTTACATATATGTTACTTATATGTTATATTAATTTATAATTATCTTAAATGTACGGTGGGAGGTAGGTACCGTACATTCTTGGTCAGGTCTTATCTTTTTTTTATTTTTTTTCTAAATATAAACCTATCTACGTTCTTCTATATGTCGGTAATATTAACTTCGTCGTAGATACCTACTAGAACACGACATATCGTAGGAAAGCTTTTTTCTTTTTTTACAGAGATTCAAAGGGCTCATGCGTATGAAGGTAAAAAATAATTTTATTATGAGAATAGACAAAATTGTGACCTACTTTCGCTTTTACTGAAACATTTATCCAATACCTAATAGCACTTAGGTACTCAATATTTTTACGTTAACATAATGTGGTTTTTTTATCAACTTTACCTACCTGTTGACAAAACGGCTTGTCTAGTTACATAAGTAATACATAAATACGCAAAGGGATATACAGCAGATTACTATGACTAAGTATCTAGACATAAATATAGGTAGGTACCGACGACGCATAGGCAAATACCTACCCTTCAATAAATAATTAATTAGCACCGAAATGACGCCTGCAACAAAGACATATTCATACTTATTTTTGACCTATTTTGTGTAAATTTCCAACTGCGATCTCAATTAAATCTCGGCCGGCGCGTAAACAACATAAGGACGGCACGGTTAATCAGCGATTACTCGCTAACCGGTGTAGTGTGGTCAGGACCTTAGTTCTTAAATCCAACTTGGGTATACGAGACTGGCGTTTTAATGTCAAGGGTCGTCCATATTTTTCGATTCTCGTAAAGATGTCATAAAGTTTCCTTTCAGAGGTAGATAAGAAAGTTAGGTATATGGATGGCGCGACCCTTACGGCCACATCTAACTCTCACTATCCATCACGAGTAATTGCAGCACTTCCTTCAGTGTTCACAAGAAGCATAAATGGGACGACCTGCACGTGACCAGCCCTATCTAACTATTTATTACGTCCACGTTTTCTCTTAAGGATATCGCGTACCTACAGTTTAGAAATCGCGTTGCGTATCCCGAACGTGTGTGTGAACACTGCAAAAGGTAAGTGCTAAAAGATTTGCAAGATATCAACTTAATATTTTTAGCTGATAGATTGTGAATGTGTCCATTAAAACAAGTGCTTAGATTCCTAAAGGGAAGGACTTAAGACTTTCGCTTAGTAGGCGTATATAGGTGAGGTAGTCACAGTACCAACCTTAACTGTAAGCTACTATAAAACTCTAAATTCTCTAAATTCGTCAGCTACTATAAAAACTCTTTCAAGTTTTCTGCAAGAACTTAAGATCACTTCTTGAGAAAAATCTTCAATTTTTTTGGAATTATGTGCCTAGCAAGTGTTTCATAAGTTCATAACACTGAGGTGTTTACATTCAACTGGTGTTTATATTCATAGGTCGCACTGTGGTCCTTTTAATGACCATCCGGTGCGTATCAATCAGTCACGCTTAATGCATGTGCATCTACCTAACCAGGTAGCTTTGTGCTATTAACGAAAATTAGGTAGTTACCTACCTTATTTTCCAGGTTTTTTTTTATCCTCACAGAACACCATGGGCAAACACATTTATAGCCCGGATGAATTACCTAATGGAGATTGCCCCAGAGCTAATTCTTCAGCTGCTGGGTATGGTGGCGATCACTAACCACAAAATCACAATTGATCAGCTATGGTCACAGCGGCACCACAGCCGCACTAAACCAATCCGTACTAATATTATAAATGCGAAAGTAACTCTGTCTGTCTGTCTGTCTCTTCTTCACCCCTAAACCACTGAACCGATTTCAATAAAATTTGGTACAGATATAGTCTGGGACCCGAGAAAGGACATAGGATAGTTTTCATCCCGGAAATCTCCCGGGAACGGGAACTATTAATCCACGCGGACGAAATCGCGGGCAAAAGCTAGTAAAAAAAAAATATATAACAGAACACCATGCAAGTTATTGTCGAATGTCTAGCTACTTTAAAAAACGCATGAAGCATTATCTATTAAATGATAGTTGTCTAATATACATGTACATATATTTTTCGGTACCTATTTAGTTACAGTGTTAACACACCACACGACCACACCGTGTTTACCGACCACACCTTGTGTCGGAGGGTGGTATGATTAGTTCAATGAAGATATCTTTATCTCTCAATTTTCTTCTTTATTTGAAATGAATTCCCTAATTTCATGTTGTTGTATAAGCTTGATACCTATTACCTAATTGCGACGTTATGCCTACTGTTATTATTGAATAGGTACCTGTTAAGAACTGCCTGCTATTGGAACTGCCTCGTTAGCCTAGTGGTCCTTAGGGGGACTGGTAGGCTAAAGGTCTTGGGTTCGAGTCCCAGGTCGAGCAAAATATTACTGGGTTTTTCTATTAAATTTTCAGTAGCAGCACGGAGTTAGTACCTTATTAAGTCCGGTAAAAAAATATATGGCAATAGGCTCGCCCCTATTACATGGGACTTAAAGCATACCGGGGACCTGTGGGTGTACAGTCAACAAAAGAGATAAGTAACCAGGGTCGCCTAATGAATTCAAGGTTTTTCAAAAACCGATAGAAGTTTTTAATGAATTTTATTGTTATTAATACAAAATAAATAGTTTATTAATAAAATTAAATTTCATTTCAAAACTACCACCGGTTTGATAAAAAACTTCAACTAAGTATATTAGACCGTCCGGTTACTTATCTCTTTTGTTGACCGTACATTGGTACACTTCTGCCTAACCCAACGGGGAATACAGGCGTGATGGAATGTTATGTATGTACTTATTAAAATGAACCTAGGAACCTGTGTAACCTACATATTTTACGTTGAAAATAAAAAATATACTTAGGTGTCGAACTAACTGCCCAATTATTTAACAAGTTGGATCTACCGTCAGCGGGGGCTTTATATGTTACTAGCTTTTGCCCGCGACTTCGTCCGCGTGGATTAATAGTTCCCGTTCCCGGGGGATTTCCGGGATGAAAACTATCCTATGTCCTTTCTCGAGTCCCAGACTATATCTATACCAAATTTCATTGAAATCGGTTCAGTGGTTTAGGCGTGAAGAAGAGACAGACAGACAGACAGACAGGCAGACAGACAGAGTTACTTTTGCATTTATAATGTTAGTAAGGATTGATTAAGTTTTATTATTGACTAAATAATAATAGTTAATTGAAATTAATTATTTTACAAATGTTCAAACATCCCAAGTGTTTGTATTTAGTACAAAGTGAATCGTAAGTTCGTAACTAGTCACTCCATCTATGTTCGACTAGATGGAACTACAATTGGTACCTGCGTCAAATTTGTTCAGACATCATGAACGAGTCTGATTTTCAGTTATAGAAAAACTGCTATCACACTTCACTCACTTCACTGCAATCTTTATCAAATTTTGCTCAACATTGCCCTACATACGATTTTTATAAGCATTTTCTTTGAACATTAAAATTATGGTTCCAAAATCGAAGTTGGTAGTTGATTAAATAATACTATGCATTTATGCAACCTCATAAACTAATCATTATTTATAAACAGATTATTTAATTTTCATTTCTTCTTTTCCATATGAAGCTACCTTTTGAAAGGGGGAAAGGGAAATCATAAACAGGAAAAAATAATTTGAGTTTTATTCTTCTTTCTTGTTTGTGACTTTTAAAAGTACCATAAAATGATCGAAATGAAAAAAGATATTTGTTATTTATTATTTTAACATCAGGTCAATGACTAGCTTATGAGTAAAACAAACTTTATACAATACATCCGCCGCCGCCGCTGCTGTACATTTTGTGTGCATAAAGAGTTAAATAAATAAATACATACATAAGAGTATAGTATTCAAATATAGGTGAAAATTTGTTAACCCTTTAGCTGCCATGTCAGGCACATGTGCCTGACGCTAGTGGAGGTTTGACCTTTAACATTTTTGACCCTGCAGTGAATGTGTTAAAGAAACTTGTTTTGCAGTTAAAATATCCATATTTTTGAAGAAGTTTTGCGGTAATAACTAAGCATTATATTATAATATTATATAAATGAACAAGACCAGTGCCGTAATTAGCCTGTTATGTGCCCTGTGGGAGCTTCTATAATTGCGCCATGAAAAACCAGAGCCAGACCAAAAAGAACTGGTCCTGGTCTGGTCATTACTGCGACCCTCCAGTTGGGTCATGTAGGGTCGCAAACACACAAACACTGCTGGCACCACCCTAGTTACGGCACCGGACAAGACACAGCGGCTTAAAATAAATACACAACTAATAAGTTACTCTGGCATTGATTTAATAATAAAATAACATCAAAACAAAACTAACTATTAAATACATTTACAGCTTATATTATCTAAGTTTACATTGACTGCAGGAAACATCATATTTATGAAACTAGTCTGTCTGCAGCTCCTTCTGCTAAAAGTTCTTTCTCAGTGGCTTCCTTAGTTGCTTGTATTTGAGGTTTCACATATTTGAAATATTTATAAAAGTGGTCACCTAAGAGCACACTACCATACAGTGTCAGGCCGATGCACACTAACACACCTCCTCTGTGTAGTTTGTCATACAAAGCATGTCGGGCATACTTTTTCATAGTTCCTGCAAGAGAATAGAAATCTTGAAACTAATATCAATATGTGTCAGTAGAAAAGGCTGATAAATTAATTCAAATACATTTCTGGATCACAATCTGTGGATCTCCACAGATTTTATTTATGTACCCTATTTGAATCAATACCCATCAAACTTATGCAATCAAGTAGCGAGGAAATCTGAGAGAACTAATTTTGTGAATCAACCTCGGAGATGACCATCCGCTGAGTATTGAATAGACTGAATTGGATTGATATGGTTTGTTTTTGTATTATAAGGAAGGTAACTTTTTATAAATAATTATGACCTGGCCATTGTACAATCAAATCAGCATTATTGCCCTCGTTAGTATGTGGAACTGCATGGGAATAGCATACACACCTGATTTAAATCAATATCTTACTAAATGTAATAAACTCAGGACAGAAAAATCCTTTTCTTTGAAAACCAGGATTAAAGGTTATGTTGACAAGAAATTCGATAACGTCAAATTGCCTGAAATGTCAAATCGGTACATCCATGCTCAAAAACTGAATATTACTGTAAAGGCTGCCACACACGTAATAAACGTTTCAAAAATAAAACATGTGTGATGTGAATCATTTATAGCCTACAATGAATGTGGCTGGTACAGATGTGTAGGATAATCTCTTATAAAAAGTCTCTAAAAAACCTAATAAAAAAAATCTAATTTAAAATGGCACGTCACGTTTTGAGATGTTTTTTTTTAATTATTAAGCGATTAAAGAGATGAAAAAGAGATTCAGCCTTGGGAGTAAGCTTGGGAGAGGCCTATGTCAAGCAGTGAACTACTGCTTTATATGCTCTAAGCCTGACTGTGATAGGCTGTCGATGATGACGATGATGATGAAGCAGTTAAGGGGTGTCCCTATAGGTCTAGGTATCTCAAATGGTATAGAAGGTCAATAGATGAATAATATGTAATGTTATCTCTTTATTATCTGTTATTAGTTTATTTGACATTCATTTTGACTGTTTGACATGACATGACACTCTTGACAGCAATATCAGATCAGTACAATACTGTAAAATTTATTTGGTGGACTTTCGTTTAACTTTTCAACTAAACACAACGGCAACTCAGTCTTAAAATAAGCATGATATTAAAATTAATCAAAGGAACTTCTAGGTCTTTGAACATAATTCAAATTGCCTGCAGAAAACTAAATTCAAAAATACCAATATCGCCAGTTCCCACATTGGCAAATGAACATGCTTCTCCTGTTATAGTTGAGCGAAATACCGTAGCACTTTTAGAAAGACTTTCTTTAGTGAGTTACGACACAGAAGAGGGCTTGAAAATTTTAGGAGATTCTATTGCTTTTGCTAATACTGTTCTTCATATCAATACTGACGATGTCCAACCCTTATATTCCGTTCTGGAAGATCAGTAAGTACCGATCAAAATTTATTTGTTTTTGGTCTAAAATTTGGTGCAATACATTCTCAATTCTCAATCATAAACCAATCCAATAAACCAATCGAATGACTACGTGAATTTATTTTCAGATACTTAACTCTAAGGGAAGATAAAATAACAGAAGGCAATTGTCAGAAAGAGATTCTTAAAAATGCAATGTTGAAAGAGGATGACTATTTTGTTGCACCCATAGGAAATATACCATTACATGAAGTGGAAATAGAACAAGAGACAACTAAAGTAAAACATAATGAAAACTGAAATAAGCAAGCTACTTCAAATGAAACATTATTTTTTTATCCAAGAATTAAAGAACATTTTTAAGGTTACTTTAAAAGAGCCTAGTCAGTTACTGATAAAAAATATACATGCCAACTGGATGCAGTACAACTATTCAAAATGTGAAAAGTATCAAATGCCTGTCTACATAAATGAATTGAATCTTAAATCTGGAAACATTCCCTCAGTTTTTGGAATTATGAAACATGATTTACAAATGTATGACAAGAATACAGCATTAGAACTTCAATTTAGTAATAGTTGTCCGCGGTACAAATCCTTTCTCCAATTTCATCTGGTTGTACCAAAGCCAGATGCCATGCAATACCTCATTAAATGGCAGAGATATCGAAAGTACTGGTGGAGTAGTGTAAGTTATTGTTCATTCTAAACCAAATAGCAGTTTATTACAGAATTGTAGGTTTTTGTACAGAACCTATGCTAGCAAGTTTAGCCTTTTGTCTCATTGTAATAATAATATATTGAGTACTTGAGTCTTGACTCAAGTACTCAATATATTGTTTGTTGTGTTGTTATTGTTTGTTTTCAGGTACTTGTACCTGAAATAACAAAACCAAATTTTGTGAAAGAGAAAACCCACCAACTCTTATAAACATGCATTGACTAAATTCTTGTTTGAAATAGATTTTCTTTTCTTTTTTTGTACCCACATTATTCGAAAACAGTGTCTTGATAAATTATGAGGCAGCATTATGAATTGTTTAATTTACAGGATTTGTATTTTGCAGATATCAACCACACCAAGTTTATTCTCTGTAAAAGAGCTAAAGTGTGAAAACAATTCTGCTAATGTTGATATAGTTGCTCAGTTTCCAAGCGGTGAGCAGCCTGTAGAACACCTATGTTTCCAGGCTGCTGAAAATGTAAGAAACTAATTATATATACCAACACCATCACACCTGTATTCCCCGAAGGGTTAGGTAAAGGTGTACCAATGTACACCCACAGTTCACCAGTATAGAAATAGAAACTAATTAACAAAATAAAGATCCCTACCTCAGCTAACAAAAGAGCTGATAACCTTGAAATGGCTGAACCAATTTTGATAAAACTTATCTAAGAATCATTGCTAGGAAACCTGCTTACAAATAAAAAAAAACACATTCAAATTGTTTCACCCATTTACGAGCTATGGTGCCACACACAGACACATCAAACTTATAACACCCCTCTTTTTGAGTTGAGGGTCAAAAATAACTAATTGTACTAACTCCACTATACTGTCCAAATAAATAATAGACAATGCATGAGAATATTTGGAAGTTGGTACAAGAGCAAACAAAGATGAATCATATACCAAACAAAATGGAACAAAGTAGTATTTAAACATGCTGAAAGGCATCAAAACTTATTCGAGAGACTTCAATTAAAAGTCTACTTTTACACTAGAAGTTATTACATAAATATCGGGAGGGGACACCCTAGAATGACCTACACTGACCTTATTGCTGAGGTTCTTCAGAGAGGTCAGATGCGCAGTACACGTAACCGGCGTGCTTGTATGACCAGATGTAAGAACGTAAACGAAACGAAAGGACTACGTAAAGATCGTAGCAGTTAGGGTTCTCTGGTTTCTGCCTACCCCTATATCAGAGGTCCCCCCCTTTTTTGTCATGACGGGGGGGGGGGGGTCTCTACTGTACTTTTGTACATTTTATTTACTCTCGTACAATAATTTGCACCTGCCGTGTAATCTCTTCACCACCTTTGGTTGACTGGTAGAGAATGCTTAAGGCATTAAGTCCGCCTTTGTACTTTTTTGTGCATAAAGTTTAAATAAATAAATAAAACAGGACATATAATATGAACTACACGGAGAGAAATATCGAACCGAGTTTGAACAATTTCTTAATTAATACCAGTTTATCACACCAGTTTACCAGTTACCAGTTTTTCTTTCACAAGTTTAATCGAGAGTCGAGAGCTCAGTCGGCGTCTAAGAGTCGTCCTAGCTAGATGAAATTACAAATCGCCCCCCAAGCCTCTACACAAACCCCCATTTTTTCTCTGGGTCTCTTACCGCCCCCCTTTAGGCCTGCAGCGCCCACAAGGGGGCGTTATCGCCCACTTTGGGAAAGACTGCCCTATATAAATACTATAGTATATGGGCGTGAGTTTATGTATGTAAGTACCGAACAGCAAAGAAGTAGGACTGCGCTGTAATCGTTATTGCCCACGCAAAAACGATAACCGCACGCAAGGTTACCTGGGCACACATATTATACGGTTTTTAATCGATTGTAAAATACTTGTTTTTTTTTTTAATTACTTATTTTGATGATAGATAATCAATTAAAATTGATGATTATAAAAACGATGTGAAGCTATAAATACGAAATAAAAACTATAATAAACATACCGGCGAACCGTTGATGTACATTGGTACACCTCTGTCTAACCCTTCGGGGAATACAGGCAACAAATAAATAAATATAAAAACATACATACAAGAGTGAAGCGAAGTAAAAAAAACAATAATCATGATACAAAAATTTACTTATCGTTACTTAAAATCTCTCTGGAAGATTTTGATGCCCTTCTGCATGTTTGAAGACTACATTATACCTTTTCGTTTTGCGTATGATTCTTGCTTGCCGACGACTGGACCACTATCTGATAAGCATCTGATATTTTTTATTTTGCGCAAATGACTACAATAAAAAAAAAATATATACCATCACAGGCGTGATGGTATATATATTTTTATTCCCCGAAGGGTTAGGCAGAGGTGTACCAATGTACACCCACAGTTCGCCGGTATATTTAAGTTCCATGTAATAGAGGGCGAGCCTATTGCCATTAACAGGGCACAAATCCAAACTCCGAGCTGCTACTGAGAATTTCATAGAAAAATCCAATAACACTTTTTGCTCGACCTGGGAATCGAACCCAGGACCTCTAGCGTAGCAGTCGTGCTTATTAGGACCACTAGGCTAACGAGGCAGTTCTATGACTACAATATTTTTTCACAATATATTCAGGCTAGAAGGTGTCGACTTACCTGCTCCATGTGTTTAGAAGATGCATTATTCATACTTTTATTGGATGGCCGAAATAGTACTGATGAAGAATATTTGAGGCTTCACAGAAAAATCGCACCATTCAAGATATCCTTTGCTGTAGATGCACAAGGTATGAGATATCACACCAATATCAAAAAGACGAAAGTTTGTGTGTGTGTATGTTTGTCTCTTCTTCACACTTAAACGGCTGAACGGATCTGGACGAAATTTGCCACTGAGATAGGTAGATTGTAATGTGGAATAAAACATAGGCTACCTACTTTTAATCCTGGAAAATGTACCTGGGAGATATACATTTTTTTTTTTTTTTTTTACAAACACTGCCGTTCTCTAGGAATTCATCCTATATCGTAGTTGCGTTTACAAACATATAAACTCACATACACAAACGGCCAGACCCGGAGCAACTATCTGTAAATCATACAAATATTTGTTCCGTGCGGGAATGGAACCCGCAACACGCAGCGCAGCAGTCGATTGCTCGGCCACTGCGCCAACCGTGTCGTCAATTTGGCGCGGAAGAAGTCGCGGGCAGCAGCTAGTAATGAAATAATAGATATTTGTTTAATTTTATTAGCCTTTTTAAATTGTTTATCTGTTATAGAACAATCAACCAATGGGGCATTGTTACCTAAACTAGCAACTCTTCTGTATTTTAAACTGAAAACGAAAAAGGTATCTGCATGGCTACCAGATTTTTCACTTCCACTGGATTTGCAGGTGATTGTTTTTACATATTATATTATCAGAGGGGCAATTCTCCTAAGTTTAAGAATATTCGCATTCTGATCACAGTTTTATTCTGTGAAAATGCCTCTAATTTACAATACATGCATTTTCTATATTGATTGTCGCATTTTAATTAGTAGAATTGGCCTTCAGATAACAAACGTTAAGTATTTCTTCCGTGCTTAAAAACAAGATTGTTTACGTCATTCAAATAAATCTTACTCCATAACCAAAAAAGCATGCCATAAACTTTTCAATCCACTTAGTAATAAAAATTTAATAGATCATCGTGTTAGATATTATAATACAATATATTTACGCTAATTTCAGATGAAAGAAAATTTCGAAATAGGCGCTACTTACACGGCAATTCTGGACGACGAGACATTAAAATTCGGGATTTTTAAATTAATGAGCAGTAGTACAAGATTGATGGTAATATTTTTTACATTAAACCTATTTATTATATTAGTAGGATTTGTACGAGAAACTTTAAAACGTTTGCAAGTTGTTTTGTATTGATTCGATAATGTATTATATATATGCCTTCTACCTATTTATTTTTATCTTTCAGGAACACGTGCATGTAGAAGATTTGTGTAATTATGCCGCTGTAATATTCGATAAGTAGACATATTTTTTTGGAAATTAGTGTACGTTGAAAATATACACGTGTTAAATAATTAACTTGTTTTTACTTAATTATTTCTTTAAATTATCAACAAGCCCCCTTATTACTAAATTAAAGATTTGAGTTAAAAAAGAAAGTAATATTTTCAGTTGAGCCCATTGAAATAAATGTATTGTACAAATAGTTGAGCCAATTGCACAATTTCAAACTCGATCTAATATGTAGGAATTGCAGTGTGTATACGTGCGTAAGTAACATAAATAAGTTGATAAAATGCACGTAACTCTACTATACTCATATTTAACAGTCCATTGTTGATTCGATAATGTTCTTATATACAAATATACTATACCTACCTACTAGTCTACTTTTATGATAACATGTTTTTCACCTAGGTTCCACGTATGATAGACAGCGAAGCGTAGCGCAGTGCGGTTTCACTGTCTAATAAATATCAATCTTTCAAATTAACTTCCATTAGTCTCAGAGAGCATCAAAGCGGTCAGAGCCATGCGGTTAACCGCGGCACCCCGGACTAGACTGCCGCTAATATTTGCGACGGCAAAATACCTTTATATCTTTACACTTTCCTCAACGACATCCTGACATTCTACCACTAAGAATAATAATTTGAAAGACTTCTCTTCACTTCCAAATTTTATTTATTCATAAATTCTTATAGCAAGTCATTACAATAGGATCTTAGAACTAAACTGTATAAAACGTAATGTTCAACCTACAATTATGGAATAACGCCAAAACCTGGTATGAATACCGTTAACGAGATAGATCGGTGAACACGCCTTATTACCCGAATGGTTGGGAAGAGGTAAATAGTAATAATACTTAGGCATTATATTTTGGTAAAACCCAGTGTTGGTTACAACGGGTATAAGTCACACGTAATATAGGAGCGAATATTTAGTAGTTATTAGTGAAGTATTGGCTTAAATTCTTTGCCAAGTGGTGGTGGTGTAAAGGAGTGAGGAAGACATTCGTATTATCGCAGTAACAAGTACCTATAAGAACTAGCAATGGCTAAATTAGACAAACATTAGAACTACACAAATTCTTAGGAATTCAATATGGAACTGGAAATAAATTACAGGATCCACCGTTATTTATTTATGATTAGAATAGGTAATGAAAAGATGCTCAAAGTAGTAGCAAGTGCAGGCAAAATAAAATAAGAAGCAATGATAAACGAATGGCATGACTAACCTCATTACTATTCATGTATTGAAATAAATTGATAAATAAACAATATTGTACACTTAAATACATATTTATTTAATAAGTTGTGTGACAATGTATGGAAGGAGTGTTTAAACATGCAATAATTGACATCCCATACATTGATATGCCATGCCTAGAAAACCACGACACGACAATTTGCACACAAGTCCATATAATACTAATTTTGGTCTAAGTTAATTCATAAATAGAATTTGAGATAATATGGAAACATATACATACATAATTCTAATGTATAAAACATACCAACGTGCAAATACGAAATAAAGTAGTTATCCCTTATTGATTAAGCTTTGTCTAAAATTCATAATGCCGAATATCTTACCTAATGGGAAGAAATGACAAATACAATGTAAATAAACGAAGTTCATATAATCTAAGGGTAAAATACAAAATCATATCCTCGGCAATATATTGTTAAAAAGTTATTTAACTAGTCGCGTCACAATAGGTGGCTATTAAAAATTAAATTGCACTGAAAATATTGTCAATAACTATATAGGTTAAACGTAATTAAAATTAAGTACAGTCACGAACAACAAGAAGTGGTTTATGCCAATATCATAAACTATTTTAAAGTTATACAAACAGTGCTGTACTTATTATTACAGAACAGGCATTGTCACTTTTTTTTGTTCTTAATTTATGAGAAACCTGTTTTAAAGCAATGATTGAAATAATACAAAATGAGAATTTACAGCCTCTAGTCATATAATTTCTTAATTATGTAGTTCCTTTTCAGAATACTAATTCTAAAATAAAACATGTCAGATTTAGCACTATAATCACTATAACAATGCATACAATAATTTTATACTTAGCATTAGACTGTAATTTATACCAGTAAGGTACCACATGCACATTATTTCTACTAATTAATGGAAGCCAAAAAATATTATTGCTTTATATAAAAAAAATGAATTTTATTAATTTAGCATTTATTAAATAGGTACAAAATGTTCAATGAAATCAATTTCAATACCTAATACATATAGATGAGTGAACTATAAAATAGCAATTTTATAAAAGTTAAATAATTATGTACAGTAGCCATTTAATCAATATAATGTATTGTGATGGTGATAGCACTTAGTATACAAGATAAGACTGGTTTTTAAATGCAAAGTACCATTTATTATTGCTTGTGGCTGTACAAGTTAAAGAAGTTACACAATCACACATAATTGCCATTAGTTAATCAACATTTTCACAACAGTACAATACCGGTTATGTTTGTACAACTAGATCTTAGGTAATTTATTGGCTCACACAAATATATTCACAGACATAACTGTCAGATTGATTTAATGCAATCCTCTTGCTTCCTGGCTTAGGCTGGCAACTGCAATTTCTTTCCTTTCAATACTAGAAACAAAAAAGAAAAGAATTATTACAGCATTAACATAATATTACAGGTTTACTAATTGGATAACACATTACACTCACTGTAAGGTATCATTAATATAGAGTCAAGGAAGCATTTTGTCTATCCTAAGCTTGTGAATGAATTTCAAAGAAGCACTACAAAGTAAAATGCAGATTGTTACCTTTTGTAATGTAAAGATAGAAGAAATCACAGTATAGCACAGTTTGCACCACTCCAGAGATAATAGCAATCAGCTCATAGTGCTCCTCCACAACATAACGGTATACCTGGAAACAAAAGATAACATTACAATTAATATTGATTTTTTTATTTTAATTTTTTTTGCTCATAGTATTATAGCTTGGGTGGAGAAATCGTTAACAACATTATTATATATTTTTTACCATTTTTTCTTTGATTGGCATTTGACCTTTAATTGAGTAGGTAAGTTTTTTTGTCACTAAAACTAACATGAATAATGTTATTTTTAATGCATTAATAATAGGTATGACTGAAATTTTACAGAATTAAAATAAGTTTAAATTCTTATGTGGCAGTTAAGTTTAACTTACCCAGTTCAAGAGGTACAAAGCTCTGTATGATCCAAGGGCAAACAAGTAGTGGGATGTAATACTTTCAGCCTCTCCAGTCTTCGACACCAAAAACAATTGTGGTAAGATAGCCACAGACTCCAAGTAAATAGAGAATGTCCATAGTACCTGAAATGATGACAAGTATTTTAAGTAATTAGTTAACAGTTCTGATTAGATCAACTGATACATATACAAGATCTAATCAACTATGAAGCATAATTATCTATTTTGTAATTTTTAATTTTTATGAATATGTATTGAATTCACTCCCTACATAAATATTATCTGTTTGTATGTAGTTTACTCATAAGAGCTTCAGATGTTATAATCAAAAAACATACTAACCTCCATTACTGTGAATTCATGGTTTATCAACAAAGCCATAACCAATGTAGGAACCAACAAGAATTCGATCCTGAATGTGTCGTGATTGTGGTCATAAGTCGCTTTGAACTTGACATACATCAGGTAAACAGTGGCGTATGAGGCCATAATGAACACCATCTTCATGAACGTGTTGTACGCCGAGATGTAGTTGGTCAAAAGATCCAAGTAACGCGCCGTGTAAACCACGGAGAAAAGTATCTGAGACTTTCCTGATATTCCTGAAAATGAAAACCAAATCGAATGAGTTTTGGTTGGAAAATACATACTATAATGTGCCGGTTGATCGACACATTACGCAGTTCATCTAACTTACCCGCACATGATCTAGTTTTCCAGATTTTGAGTAGTAATATTATAATAGCTAAAAGATGGGATAAATCACCAAGTAAACGGAAAATATTCATTTTTCACAGAAATGCTTATCTCAGTTACGCCGCGTACACTATCATTCAATTCAAGCAAAAATGACGTGGCTGATTGACATGACACAATTGACACAACTTTTAATTAAACCGACAATTATTAGTGTGGCAAGACTAAACAAATACTAAAAACAACTAAAAATTATCAAAATAAAAAACAACCAGCTAAATTGGAAGTGGGATTTTTTGCTCAGTTACGTATAGGTACCTCTATTCTCAGCCACAGTAATTTTAGTCGTGGAATATTGTGCTGACTAAACTAACCCTGAGAAGCCCTGTGCACATGGATTTGTGATGGATGGATCCCATCCATCCATCACATCATAGGGGAAGGGGCAGTGTACATTCTAAGAGAGACGACTGTTGTCCATCGTCAGTAAAAAATCATGTCATATTCGTGGCTAGAATTAAGTTTGACTCTCTCCGAAGCTGTCCGAAGATGCACCATCTTGGACGATCTTGTGGATGACTACGAACGAAAAGCCTAGTATCCAAAATTCGGTGTTTATCATGTGGCAATGGCAGAGTTATTGACTGTGGATGTTTTCTAGGTTAATTTCTTTTCTGTCAAATGTCAAATACTAAAGTGTAAGGTGTGGTGTACGAGAGGTTATAAAAACTTTAATATTTGCTATGTGAACAATTTAATCTGCATTTATAATAGTGCAAGTTTCTCAGTTTATATTATTGGAAATTAAAATATCCAAAATGGTGAGACACAACAATCAGCTGCCAAATAATCTGACGCAGTTACAAAACTTGATCAAGAGGGACCCCGACTCATATAAAGAAGAGTTCCATCAGCAACTTGCTCATTTTGAAACAACTTTAGAAATTTTTAACTTGAATCCCACACAGTACAACAAAAAGCTAGATGAACAGGCAATGTTCTTAGCTCAAGTAGCCCAGTGCTATCTTAATGAAATGAAGTTATTTCCCCAGAAGATAGTTGATGTTTTGAAAACACACAACACCGTGCTGCATAATGACATGCGACTTTCTTTGTGTAAATGTCTCATTTTATTGAGAAACAAGAATTTTATCACAGCTTTTGATTTATTGGAATTGTTTTTCTTATTGCTGAAATGCCAAGATAAACATTTAAGAGAATTTTTGAAGACCCACATCATAACGGACATCAAAAATATGAACATGAAACATAAAGATATGAAGTTTAATTCGACATTGCAGAACTTTATGTTCTCAATGTTACAAGATTCTAATCCTAAAGCAGCAAAATTATCTCTTGACATATTGGTTGAGTTATATCACAAAAACATTTGGAATGATCAGAAGACAGTGAACATTATTGCTGACATTGGTTGCTTCTCTAAAATAACAAAAGTTATGGTTGCATCTTTAAAATTCTTTCTGGGCAGAGATGAAGAAGAAAAAGAAGAAAATTCAGACAGTGAAGATGAAATAGATCCTAGAGATACAATGATTGCAAATAAATTTAACAAAAAGACTAGGAAGAGGGACAAAATGGTAGAAAAGGTCAAGAAACAAGCTAAGAAAATGAAAAAGAGGAAACAAAAAGCTCCAATATTTAACTTCTCTGCTTTACACTTGATAAACAATCCTCAAGGGTTGGCTGAAAAGTTATTCAAGAAATTAGAATCATCCAATGATAGATTTGAAGTGAAATTAATGTTGTTGGATGTTATTTCAAGATTAATAGGATTACATGACTTATTCCTGTTCAACTACTACCCATTCATAGCGAGGTTACTGCTACCTCATCAACGGGAGGTAACTCGCATCTTATTATTTGCTGCCCAAGCTTCCCATGAACTTATTCCACCTGAGGTTTTAGAACCAGTCATGAAGGCAATTGCAAATAATTTCATAACTGAAAGGAATTCTACTGATGTCATGGCAGTTGGCTTGAATGCTGTTAGAGAAATATGTGCCAGGTGTCCACTTGCTATTGGTGAAGATTTACTTAGAGATTTGGTACAATACAAAACTTACAAAGAGAAATCAGTGATGATGGCTGCAAGATCTTTAATTCAGTTGTACAGACAGTCAATGCCAGACATGTTACATAAAAAAGATAGAGGCAGACCAACAGAAGCATCTGTAGAATTGAAAATTAAAAAGTATGGTGAAACAGAAATCAAAGACTACATACCTGGTTCAGAGGTTTTGTTAGAGAAGGAAGAAATAAAAGATCCTGAAAAGAAAAAGTCTAAAAAACCGCTTAGAAAGAAAAATGATTCAGATAGTGAAGAATGGGTTGATGTTGCTTCTTCAGATTCTGAAATTAACATAACTGATAGTGAGGATAGTGATGAGGAAGAAGAAGAAGGTGAAGATGAGGAGCAAGAGAATGAAGAAGAAAATGACGAGGATGACAATGAAGATGCTAGTAATGAAGAAGGCAATAAAAAAGAACCAAAAAAAATTACTACTACAGACAGGAAAATTTTGAAGGCTAAGCGTAAATCATTGGATAAGAAAAATATGGAAGAAACTGTTCAAAGTGCCAGAGAAATAGCCATGGAAACAATTTTCACTGATGAAGATTTCAAACGTATTGAAACAGCACAACTTAAAAAGGCTGTTGGTGGTACTAAACGTAAAAGTAATGTCACAGAAGAAGAAGACGAATCTGGAGAGCTTGTACAACTGTCTGCTATAGAAAACATTCATAAGAAGAGGAAACATGATAAGGATGCAAGGTTAGATAGTGTTCTCAAGGGACGAGAAGAGCGAGATAAATATGGATACAAAGACAGAAGGAAGAATATCCACTGCTCCAAAACTAATAGGGAGAAAAGGAAAACTAAAAATTACCAGATGGTTAAACACAAAGCTAAGGGAAAGATTAAGAGGTCTTTTAAAGATAAACAAATAGCATTCAGAAATTATTTAATCAAACAAAAGAAGATGCGCTGATTTATACTTGTAAAACAATAAAGTGTTATGATAGATTAGTATATTCATACCCAAATACAAATAGCTACAACTTTAAATTCGAATACTCTTCCTGGTCAGTGAGGTATCAGCTACATTATAACGTATAATTAATTGCATAGCAGTATTACAATAACGCCTGTAGCATTATCGTAATACTGCTATGTTAGATTTTCGTAGTAAGAAAATACTTCCTGCCACAGAAAGATACAGAATTACAAAATGAGCATGATTGACCGATTGACCTTTGTGTCACATGAGACATGAATTCGTTTATTGAAATAATTAAAGTACCTATACGTGTTATTATTATAATAAAAAACCTCTATTTTATCCTTTGGCCTTTTCATTTTCCTATTTACCCTACTGCGCGACGTAAAGGGTGTATTTATGCATGTATGTAAGTTCATAAATGTTTGATCATTTGTGGCGCTCTAGAAACCAAACGCATGGGGCCGATTTTGTTGTCCGACGTTAATCGGCAAATTACTGTGCATTGCTATAGCCAAGAAGCTTTTATACCTTTGCAGTTAGACCTACATATAACTATTCGTTGCATTCTAAATGCTCACATTGTATTTTTTTTTTGCGAGCCCTGTTATGTTGTGTTGGTTGCATTGTAGTTTGTTTGTAAATGATGAGTATCATAGTCGCATCTAATATCGGTTAGATATCATCAATATTTCAACTGTGATAAATATCGAATACTGATGTGGCTTTCCATTACAGCAACATAGTGTAGTGGCCTAAACTAGTGAGGGTAGTTTCAATAAATTAATAATTACTTAATTGTATGTACGAGCGCGTCTTGTTTGTAAGGCTGACATGAGCCGCCTGACCATCACGTGCCAGGCGGCGGTGCTGGCTGACGGCGGCTACTGTGTGTAGGAGTTACCTTGTGAAGTTTCGATTAAATCATAGGCTCAACCACCGTGTGCCCAACTCTAGTATCCTTCCTTGCATGTCTGTGGAGAATAGGTATACCTCTATGAGTGACGTGAATGTGAGGATGACATAAGCATGAAAAACTCGTATTGTATTTGACATAATTGACATTAGAAATAGATTGCAAAATATTAGTCTTGAGATCTTAACGCAGTATTTTATTATTAATTTGGTGCTTTATCGTACGAGTACGAGTATAAAGATAACAAATATTTTACAAAGATACAAATATGCTAAAACCAAAAGCATTAACTCAAGTGCTTAGCCAGGCCAACACAGGGGGAGTTGAAAACACATTGTGGGTTTCATAGTATTTACATTATGTTAAAGTCGCATTTACAACAATAACATTCAATGATGATGTTTCAATTGGACTATTTCAGGTTGTTAAATCATCAAGGAGCACTGCTGGCATACTCTGGGTATAATGACAAAGACGCAAGAGTCACAGCAGCAATCGCTAGCAATGTATGGTCAGCGTACGAAAAGCACGGCGGGAACGTTTTCAAAGAAGATAAACTGCATCTGATATTGGTTGACTGTTCGAATGGGAAAATTGCTATAACACAAGTTGCCAATCTGCTACTGTGCCTTTATGCTAAAGAAACTGTTGGGTTTGGTATCCTAAAAGAAAAAATCAATGCTATAGCTCAGTATCTTGAAGGGCCTTTAAAACAAGTTGCTAGTTCATAACATTTTGAGATTTTCTTGTAAGATATCAATTACCTACTGCTTAATGTTTTTATATGTATAAAGTCTAATTATAATATAAAATTGATTTAAATATTGTAAGGTACCTATTTAGCATTATTTAAATTTATTAATATTAAACTTGTTTGTTTAATTTTTGTAAGTATTCATTCAAGTATTCTTTATTTGTTTTTTATGTACAGCAGTCAGTTAGTTATGGTATTAGCGGTATTCAAACATATAAAACCACAGACATCTTCATAATCTTTTATTTGCACTTTGTACATGACAAATTTTGTGCAGACTAATCTTTTCTGTTTCATTTGCTTACGATAGGAAACTTTAATTTATTGATATTGTCATTGTTAGAGCAAAATATACCACTTTGTACCAGAAAATCTTGGTTACACTTAAATAAACAAACTTAATACTCTGTTCATTAGTTCTAAACTAATGAACAGAGTATTAAGTTTGTTCACTTAAATGTAACCAAGATTTAAAGCGTTTACATTTTTGTGTGATAGGGGTAGGCATGTAACCTCTGGAACTACTGACCTAGTTACAAAATTAGTTCAGTACTAAATAAGGAAAAAATATATAGATGGAGCCAGATCACTAACATGCAGGGTAAGAATAGTATAGGCAAGCATTAATCTCTTCACTACATCATGACATACCTACTATAGTAGGTAGTGTTTACCTATAAAATACTATGTACCATTTTTAAACATACAACCTACAAGATGAACCATTAACCTACTGACAGTTTGTGTGAAGTTGCTGGATGCAAATGACTCAGAACCAGTTTGTTTAGATAAGCTTTTAGGAGCCCAGCAGTGGGCGTTTACCGGTGGATATGATGGTGACGAGATAAACGTAGAAGAACATACGCAAACATACATATGAATTAAAAAGTCACATTGGTATTTTCTTAATATCAAACCTACAACCTAACGCGCAAGAACCAGGCGCCTGCCCATAACCATTTGCCATCAATACTTAATAACTGGTACTTAATAATTCCATGGTCTGTAGTTCTGGACCCCTTCCATACCGCTTCACGAACATAATTAGCAACACTTATTACTAATTTGGACAAAAGAGGACGGAGGAGACATAAATCATAATAAACGTTTGACTAAATATTTAATTTATATAGACTTTTTTCTTCATGATCTTCCTCAATTCTCGTGCAAGATTGAATTACAATTTCATTATGTTAATTAGCAAAACGAATATTGTAGGAGAAGATGTTTAGATATCACACTGTGTATTAGAATATCTATATCCTTCCACCCCGAAGGACAGGAAAATGGTAATGATAAGAAAATATCAATTTTAAATAAATGTGTAATAATTTTTCCAAACAAGTTTGTTTACTTTTTATAAACTAGTTTTGGAACAGATTTTAGTGACACTGTCAGTTTTGACAGTTGTTATAATTGTCATTTGATGTTTTCATGTTGGCACTTCTGTTGCAAAATTTGTTGTCAAATTGCCGCAAAGTTGTGTGTTGCTTATTGAAGATAATTTTATTGTTTTGCTATAAGATATTTGTCCAAATATTCTGCGATAAGGCTGCACAATGAATTTATCTGACGATAATACGTTTGGAAATGGACTTCTATATGTGGGATTTAATCAAGATCAAGGTAATGGTGGTGATCAAGTTGTTGTTCATTTGCTTGCGCTTCATGTACGAATCGGTTTACATTTTTTGTTTTGCAATCTTCAGGTTGTTTTGCATGCGGAACGGAGAATGGATTTCGGGTGTTCAATAGCGACCCACTTAAAGAAAAAGAGCGACAGAATTTCGCTGAAGGCGGTCTGTCTTACGTCGAGATGTTATTCAGATGCAATTACATGGCCTTAGTAGGCGGTGGTAAAACCCCCGTATATCCCCCGAACAGAGTTATAATATGGGACGATTTGAAAAAAGATTCCGCAATATCACTTGATTTCAATAGCCCTGTTAAGGCTGTGAAGCTACGAAGAGACCGCATTGTTGTTGTGTTGGGTAAAGTTTACAGCCTGTTATTTTTGTTTATTGTCAAGTTAGTGTTAACACTTTATTCAGTTATGTGTTTATTGGTACACCAACAGTAATACATACAAAACTATAGAAATAGTAACAGATATGAAATTAGAAAAAAAAAAATATATGAATAATAGAAATTGTAACTGTTTGCAGAGAACTTGATCAAAGTGTACACATTCACGGCTCAGCCACAGATGCTACATGTGTTTGAGACTTGTCAGAATACTAGAGGGCTGTGTGTTGTGTGCCCTAACAGCAATAATGCACTGCTTGCATACCCCAGCCGCAAAACAGGACATGTTCAGGTAAAATTTGAAATTTTCATCTACTTTACATAGTCTTTTATACTGGTCTAGTTTTTAATTAAAGGCAACTTAAATATTTATGAATCATCTTACATTCATTAATGTAAATACATTCAAACTAAAAAAATATGAAATGTTTCTTTGTGTTCATACCTGTTCTTGTTTTATTTTTGTGGCAATTTAATACTGACCAAAATACATGATACAGCATTTTAATGTCAAGACATGTTAATAAGAATTTTCCTTATTTTATTTACTCTTTATTAAAATGTATTGTTTCCTGTTAGACCTATAATAATGTTCCAGTCCTTAAGATGATTATTCACTCACCAGTTACACAAACATACTTCTTTTAAAAATCCCTTCTTCTAAAATTTTATAGTAATAAACAGTTATTTACCATCACGCCTGTATTCCCCGAAAGGTTAGGCAGAGGTTACCAATGTAAACCCACAGTTCGCCGGTAAATTTAAACATTTATTTGTTTTTATTATTATGTAACAACTCAATAAAATGGGTATTGAGCAATCAGCTTTTTTAATTATAACAGTTGGTGGAGTTAAGCAGCCATGCAGGCCCTAGTACAGCACCAGAAGGGCACTTGATCGCTGCACATGAGGCTCCACTCAGTTGCTTGGCACTAAATGTAGGAGGCACCAGGTTGGCCACCGCCTCTACTAAAGGCACTCTGATTCGGGTGTTTGACACTGCCACGGGACAGAAACTTGCTGAACTTAGGAGAGGGGCACATCAGGTAAAATTAAGCTTTTCTCACCTTAAGTTTCATAATGACTTTTAGAAATAGTGTCAGTTCTTGATTACACATAAAATTATTCTGTGATTGATTTAGAACTTATTTTCCTTATTATTTCTTTTCAGGCTACAATTTACTGCATAAATTTTAATCATTCAAGCACCAACTTATGTGTGACATCAGACCATGGGACAGTTCATGTGTTTAGTCTCGAAGATGAAAAGCTAAACAAACAATCAAGTTTGGCAACTGTGAATTTCTTACCAAAATATTTTTCAAGCAATTGGAGTTTTTGCAAATTCACCATCCCGAATGGTCCACCATGCATCTGTGCATTTGGGGTTGATAAAAGTTCCATCATTGGTAAGTAAAGTTAATGTATATACACTCAGCGGCATGGAATGTGGCCCAAGCGTGTTATGTAGCTTATCATCAAAATTAAACTCAAAACAGCATTTTTTTTTTGTTATATATCTTAAATGTTTATTCGCATCCTTAATGCGAATGATTGATTAACAAAAAAAAGGGTTAACATTTAAAATTTAACAAAATTACCAAAAACGACATTAAGTTCAAGTTTAAAAACACTGTTTATGAATGAAATTTACAAAATAACGGTATGGTACTTAAAATTAATAGCGGGTATGTGCACCTCTGGCTCTGATGATCCCATGCATGTGATCAGGCATGCTATGGATTATGTTTTTAATGTCCACATGGGGTATTTCATCTCAGGCGGCCAACTGAACGGGTTTCATCTGACTGATAGTCTCTGGAGGGTTGGAATTGGATCGGATGTGTCTTTAAAGCATGTCCTAGGCATGTTCTCTCGGATTCATGCCTGCGCTTCGTGCCAACCACTTCAATTTTGTAATTCTCGCCTCCAATAGTTAATAATCCACGCAACGAACTGTGTGAGGTCGGACATTATCTTGCATTAAGATGAAATCTTACCATCGATGGATCCCACGAATGGTTTAACATATTCCTGGAAGAACTCTTCAATGTATTGCACTGCCGTTAGAAGACCTGCAACTGCTACCAACTCTGTGCGTGCGTCTGAACAGATTCCTCCGCAAATCATAACAAATCCACCATGAAAACTGACGATTTCCCTGGTAGTGATAGGCAGAAACCTCTCTCTATGCCTTCTCTATCCACGTTCGCGGCCATCTGGACCTCTTAAGGCCACTTAGCATTCATCGGTCCACAGAACTTTACTGCATTGCTCGTGAGTCCAATTTACGTGTTCGCGATCGAACCAAAGTTGAGCTACGCGATGGTGCCTGGGCAGCTCTGAACCTCGAATTGGTCTTCGAGCACGCAGATTCCGTTCCTCCATTCTTCTTCTTATTGTTCGCTCACTTACGTTGATCCCTCTTGCCGTTTGTGGCCGCTGCTGTATTTAAACCGCAATAAGAAACCGATTTCTCAAAATTACGAGAGCGATAAATCGGTCATCTCGCGCTGATGTCCACCTAATACCACCACTTTCTGGTCTCCTTGTGTAAAGGCCAGTCTGGTCGTACCTTGTTAAGGCGTACCTGAGAGTTGGAAGAGGTACATTTAAAGTTTCGGCAATCTCTAGCTGCGTTTTCCCCTTACTCCGAAGCAACACAGCCTGAGCAACTTGAGCTGAAGTTAGAGGCACTGTGATCCAATTCTGGATGCATAAATGACTACAGATTAATTAAAAAATAAAACAATAAAGATTAAATGCACGACCATTTGAATATCGAGTTTTAACTCGCCCATGTTTTGTGCGTTCCGGTAACGAACCAACGTTAAGGGTCACAGAAATTAAACACATTAACTTTTTTTTGTGCTCGCTTTCTTAAATTAACAGAAACAAATGCCCTAACAATCTACCATTCGAAATTCTCATATGCGATATCAAAATCACTTATTATCGGTTTCTTTAAGTTTGGGCCACATTCCGTGCCGCTGAGTGTAGTATTACTCATAGTTATGAAATAATTTTACATAATTTGTTTTGTTTATTTTACATGTACACATGATATCTAATCTCACTTTTTGTTTCAGTTATTTGTGCTGATGGATCCTATTACAAATACAAGTTTAATGAAAAGGGAGAATGTACGAGAGATGTATATGCCCAATTCCTGGAGACATCTGAAGACAGATAAACATATTATACCTCAAAGAGGATGAGATTATAACAAACTGTCACCCGAAAGTGAGTGTATAAGTGAGGTTGTCTCCTGTGAGCTCATATTCGCGATATTTGTTAAATGTTTCGTGTGATTTATTAGTGATATATACAACCAGAAATTTATAGAAATATAATAATAATATTCAACATAGATGTAAAGATCATAATTATATTACATTTATATTTATAAATAAACTTGTATTTACAAGTGTCACATTGGCTTTAGCCATGCAACTTAGATGCGAAAATATTGCACATATCATTTAATCATTGAGGTCCATTATTATTACCTATTTTATTTTGATTTTGGAGGCAGACTCATTTGTAAAGAAGTATAGGCCTTACAACATTGGGGTACATTACACAATTCATTCCCTATCCAACAATACGACTTTATGAATAGAAAAACTTTAATCCTAGTTTTGATTTTTAAGTTGCTCAACTAACTTATTATTCCTTCGCAAAAAAAAATACTGTGTGTTAAAACACACAATGGATGAGACTAGTTGCTTAGGGCAAGAATTGTGTTATTTTCGACGAAAAAGGGTTCAAGCTATAATGTGAGGTATTTTAATCATAAACCATGGTTCTAGCCAATGAGTTGTCTTGTTTTTATTGGGTGGCACATAGATTCGGAGTAGACATCGTACTGGTCGTGTAGAGCAACAATGCTCACACAGTGACATGACACGCAAATGATGTATAGAGGAGAAATGAATCACGCATGCGATCATTCACATTTTGCTGCACGCAGTTAAAAACATCATTGAAAAATTAAAAACTCTAACTTTCATTCCATGTAAGCTTGCCGTAAAAAGTAAACGACTATTATATTTTATGTTATAAAATTTTATTATAAATAAAAATACGATATACATTTTGTAAATTTATAATACAAAAAAGTTTAATATGTAGCTAAGTTACTTTATATTACCATGAAATGTATAAAAATTTGAAATCGATGTTTATTGCGATGTTAAACGCGTACTTTCTAAAGGTGTTACTACTTTAATACTGTACCTAAATGAAAGCTACAACAATGCGTTCAGTTGATGTTTTATGTTTGCAAGAATTCTTTTCATTAGCCTTAAACTCTTATTGGTTCAGCTCATAATTGGTTTCAGATTTTTTCGAGTAAATGGATTTGTTAAAATTAAAGACTGGATCTTTGATCAATATTTGTAGTTACTATTGTTGCAAAATTGCACATTCTGTAGACTTAAAGTTAAGTTTGTTATAGTATTTTTGTCATATCTTTTTTTTTTTTCACAAAAATGCCAACATTGTTAATATGATTTTTAAAATATAATACTTTTACTGTCTGTTTATATCTGAATTGACACAATATTGCTATTAATTTTAATGAACAAGTATCGTTACTCATTCTTGTTAAAAAGTAAATTGTAAAAATAAAAATTTGTGATATGAAGTGATGAAGTGGTGCAAGCAAGACCAACCAAAGAATGTCAAACATACTTTTGTACAACATTGCCTACATGGAGACGATAACTTTAGGTGACAAGATTATTGGGTGATTTATTTGTTGCATTAAAATTTTATTTGCGATATTCTATGTAAGTACTATTAGTGCTACTTCTTCTACCGTGCCTTTCCCCAATTGTTTATGTGAATTTTATACTCGGTATAATAAGTGTTATGCCAAAGTTTTACTTATGTATTTTTAACCCCCAACTCAAAAAGAGGGGTGTTATAAGTTTCCCGGGTCTGTGTGTCCGTCTGTGGCACCGTAGCTCGTAAACGGTTGAACCGATTTGAATCGGTTCATCCGTTAAAAGACTATCAGCTGTTTTGTTAGCTGCGGTAGGGGTTTTAGACGCATTATTGCTTTTAAAAGGTTTTTTTTGTGTTGGGGGTTACCTAAAATTTTCAATTTTATTTAATTATGTTTCATATCTTTGTGATCTCGGCGAAGAATTTTATGTCTCTTCATGATGGATGACTTCCTAATGGATATATTAATTGTATCACTGTACTCGTATCATTTATTAAAAGTTATTTTTAAATCGGTAGTTCGATGATGCTGTATATTATTATGTAGATAGTGACGAGGCTCACAACACATTGCTTTAAAATATTGATTTAAATTATTGTTATTTCTCTTCAGTACGAAAATGTTTAAATTAACCAAGATTCATGTATTTGTGATATCTGGTATAAAGTGCTCGACTTTGGAACATTTCGTTGAGCGTTAGACCTACTTTCGCTGTTTTTATGTACGACACTCGGTAATTAGCAGCTGTAGATTATATTTTTTTAAGAATCATATTTTTCTTTTGCGATGTTTGTTAACCATGCAATGTCCTTTAATTGTAATCAAGTAATTTTTTTTTTTTAATAAATTAAGTATATTTTTCCAAATGTCTATTAATTTTGCTTAGTTGTATCCCCAACTTATAGTCTCATCTATTTCTTAGTTGATGTTTTATGTATGGGTTTAAATACTTATCCATAGTTTTTTGCTGATCCCAATAAGTCCAATAAATATATCTATCATTAACCAAATAAAACTTGAGTAACTTCTATCTAATATAGATTTATTAATTATCTTTTCAGTACGTCTATGAAGGTATTTCTTGGTATTTTTATGTTGGCTACACTGCGCATTTTCTTCTTGCCATCAGCTTGTTGTTTCAGCAACTTCTTTCTACGGGTGACATCGCCTCCATACTGAAATAGTACATGAAGTAATGAATATAGCGAATATTTTATACATTCCTCCTCAACAATACATACAAAGTTTCATGGCCTGTGCAGACTGGCGGACTGGATGGCAAAGGATTGCGCTTATGAACTGCGCTGCGATGCTAGGCCGATCACCGAGCATTGAAATATATACCTTATTTCGATTGGACAACTATTCAATTCAATTGATAAATTTAAAATCCTCTGCCGTTCCATTCGCCATTCCGCGCAGGCCATTAAAGACTAAGTTGTGGTTATTAAAGAAATTGATTAGAATTGAAGATGTCGAAGAAATGATGAAATTTCCCAATTCTTAAATTGTTCAAGTCCATGTTGTATCATAAAATGGTTACCAATTTAGCTGTGACATCTTTTCTGTAGGCTTTGAGAGTTTCTCTAGCGAAAACTTTTCCCCCAACGACAGCTTGAATGGCGACCTAAAATAATAATAAAAAAACTTTTATTTAGCAAGTAAACGTTATTTTTGATGTCACAATAACGTTAAGAATTTGTGACGCGACTTAGTCACGATTATGAGTTGGTTCTAAATTAATAACTAATTATTTACCTGCACCATCTGCCTCGGTATCATTTCCTTTAGTTTTTCAGTGAGCCTCCTAGCATTGTACTCTAAACGACTAATATGCACTATAGTAGATAACTCGTCGACTAAAACACCGTTGATTAGAATGTCCATCTGAAAAGTGTATTTTAAAGAATTGCAATAAGTAACAGGCATAATGGTATATCATGCATATTCTTCCTTCCAGCAGAAGTTTAAACATGGCGATTATGTACCCAAAAAGAGTAGATTGGGAGGGTGTACCCGTATGTAAAGTTGGGTGTCCTTTCGTTTTGCTGCTTATGACGAGTATTATGCTTTATTATTATTCTTTCCATTTCGATCACATAGGAATAGAGTTCAGACAACATAGGTTGGTTCATATCCAACTACTAGAATTTATTCGTGGGTCATGAACCTCTAATGATATAAAAACCATGACTTAAAAAGAAGCGCAAAAATAAGACAAACATACCCTAGCTAAAGCACTAGGATGAAACCCGTGATCCTGATAATCAAAACTGGCGAATCCCGAAGTAAGGCTCTTGAGTGTGTCATGGAAGTCTATCACGACTTCCGAGAGTGGTAGTATGTACTGCATCATGGTCATTTTATCGTCCACCGCGCTTGAAGGAAGCGGGCTCCCGCGTCGGTCTATGCATAGAGAAGTTACTGCTCCAATATACTCTACTGGAGTTATTATTGTTCCTGTAAAAGAAATTCAAGTAATTAACGACCTTATTATATTTGATGTATGGTCGTAAATTAATTAAAGACTTCATGTTGAGGAGGTATGGAAACAGGGTGTAAAGTCTCTCATCCTCCATTGAAAAGGGAGGATCCCTCGACCATACGGATATTGTGTCTGGTGGGCTACTGCCAGACGGTTGTTCTCGGGATTTTTTCTTTACGTTAACGTTGCTGCGAACTTTGATAGCGCGATCTAGGAAACGTCGGTTTGTCGTAGTAGTTCGCATGATGAGCGGTAGATGTCGCTACAATGTTAAGGAGACAGGGAAAACAGGGGTTATTCCCGCTCGGTAACACCCTTTCGTCAACAATGTTGACGATCGGGAAAAAAAAGTTTCGTTCGTTCACAGTGTTGACGAACGCTACTTATTATTTCGGGTAATTCCCGTTCGGTTACACCTTTCGTTCCTGTCGTCAACACTGTTGACGATCGGGAAAAAAAGTTTCGTTCGTTCGCAGTGTCCATGAATGCTGGTTTTTATTTTTAAAATATGAAAGTAAAAATAAAACATGTCATGGATTTTTAAAATGTTTTAATGGATTATGTTAGATCTTTTAAAACACAATTAACTAGAAAAAAAAAATGGCCTTATCATGTGCATAATAATCATTTTATACTTTGATAAATAATAAAATTGTGACACTGATTTAACATAAGTAATCAAATATAGTTGAGAAAGTGACTAATGAAAACTAAGTACACTATTATGTATCACAGATAATCATCTAAATTCTACAAATGGAACAACATCCAACATTTTTTATCAATTAAACTAGACTTTCGTCGTAATTAAACATTTGAAAATCCATGACATGTTTTATTTTTATTTCCATATTTAAAAATAAAAACCAGCATTCATGGACACTGCGAACGAACGAAACCTTTTTTTCCCGATCGTCAACAGTGTTGACGACAGGAACGAAAGGTGTTACCGAACGGGAATTACCCGAAATAATAAGTAGCGTTCGTCAACACTGTGAACGAACGAAACTTTTTTTTCCCGATCGTCAACAGTGTTGACGAAAGGGTGTTACCGAGCGGGAATAACCCGAAAACAGTGAATTTAAAGAAGAACTTACCTATTACAAACGGCTCATAGTATTCCTCAATGTTATTAACATCAGGCAGTAGTAAAGGATTCGTAACTAGAACTTCTGTACCTTTATATTGTTTGATTGCTTTTGCTCCTTTCACTCTGAAAGTATTGAAATTAAAATGTGTAATGGTCTTCTTGCATGGTAAATTTCTTTTTAATAAAAATCTACAAATATTTATAGCAAATAAAAACTTACTTAACTTTATAAGGCACAGATGGAGCAGTCAATATGGCCTCTGCTTTATATTCTTGAAGTAAACGTTGAGTAAACACTTCAAGATGTAAGAGGCCTAAGAAACCAATGCGCCATCCTTGTCCCAATGCTGGACTGAAAGACAAGTAATTTATTAATTAGTGTAGGTATTATATTAAGTGTGAGTTCACATAGACGCGACGTTTCGCGCACCTTTTAATAGAGCTACTCAAAAAAAAACTCAAATATAACTTTATTTACTACACGAAAAGATACACATTTCATTGTTTGAATTCGGAATATGTTGCACCTTCTCACAATAAAATGAAATTGTCATTATTGTTCACTTTTAAATGTTTTTTTACCTAGAATCAGGATTAACAGTAACAGCAGAGTCATTCAAAGCCAGCTTCTTAATAGAGTCACTTAGTTGAGGATGCTGTGACTGGTCTGCTGGGAAGATGCCTGCATATACCATGTGCTTGACTGGCGGGGCCGTCGACGCTGATTCGTTGTCCGCTACTTCCTTAGCCAGTAATGTGTCGCCGACGCTCCCGCCGCCTTTAGGGCCACAACCTGAAAGATAAGACCATGAAAACATAAGGATTTTTGTATGTTTAAGCTGTATGTTTGTCATCATTGTGAGATAAGAAAAGGGATGTAAAAGGTATTTTAAAAACGTGTCGCGACCTAGTCAAGATACGGGCCTAAAAATAAAGAGCTTGGTTCAAGTCCAAAACTGTTCAGGTGACTATAAAATTTTGGATTGTAGGTCACTTACCTACCATGACAACTTGACCAGCCACAGCTTCTTCAATAGGCTCCTCACTTGGTCTCAACATGGCAAGGAACTTCACTGTATGAGGCTTCAAATCAGACTTCCATTTCACCGCTTGACCTACTTGCACTTTACCAGAGTGTATGTACGCCAGACATAGCACCCCCCTGTATTTATCATGCCAGGTGTCAAAGATATGTGCTCTAAAATGGCCCTGAGTATCTACAGGGGGTGGCGGTATCCTAGTTATAACTGCTTCTAACAGCTCTTTGACTCCCCATCCTTTTTTGGCAGATATGGTCATTACACTGTCTGGATCTATTTTAAAGAGTGACTGCAGTTGTGCTTTTACTTTATCAGGGTCTGCTCGAGGTAGGTCCACTTTGTTCAGAGTTGGGATTATGAGTAGGTCATTTTTTTTGGCCAGTGAGTACACAGCTACTGTCTGTGCTTGAACACCTTCATTTGCATCTACTAACATTATTACTCCTTGGCATGCTGTTATACTTCTAACAACCTACAAAAAAATATTATAAATTATTATAGCATAGCATCTGACTAATCAGAATAGTGCTTTATTTAATTTGACCATTGATTACCTCATTGGAGAAATCTACATGTCCTGGAGTATCTATGAGATTTAGGAGGTAGGTTTCATTGTTATATGTGTAATTTAGGGATGCAGTTACAGCCTTCACTGTAATGCCTCTTTCCCTTTCAACCTGCAACAAAAGTAGGTTTAAGTATGCATCTGTGAAAGCATAATATCTCTCTAGCAAATTTTGGATTGCTGCTTCTATCCCTTTACTGGATGAGAAATAAATCCATTGTGTTCTATGATATACACTAGCTAACTATTGTGATTTTTGTAGTTGATAATGAGAAATAATAAAGATTATTTAAAAATGTATGAACTTACTTGTAGTTGGTCCAAAACTTGTGCATGTTCAGCCCCCGGTTTGATCGAGCCAGTTATTTCCAATAGTCTGTCAGCTAGAGTACTTTTACCGTGGTCAACATGAGCCACAATACTAAAGTTACGAATCTTCTTCACATCAATTGTCTTGTCCAGTGTATCGGAACTATTCAAACGCCGTGATGTAATCCTGGAAATGTGTTATATGTAGGTCCTGTTTTAAATTAAACTTTTTAAACAAAATAATAAAGAAGTTTTTAGCTGAGAAACAAACCTCGGCAATCCTCGATAGTTATTGGAAAATAGGCTCCGTACATTATTTATAAGCCTAACCATTGTCAATTATATTTGGTTCATTCATGTATAGTAACAGATATAGTTATTTTAATTAATAAAACTATCATCAATTCACGCAAATATTATGAGATTAGAGGTTATGTGTCAATGTCAGTCAATGGTCAAGTCAAACGAATCCTTTTTTGACAATCAGCTGTTTAAATACGTTCCTATTTTCCCAAGATAAAGCGTTGTCTTAATAGATCGCGACTATGCGATCATCGCGAGTTCGCGCGAATTTGTCGTATAAACCCGCGATCAAACATACTGATGCCGAATAGGTGTCCTAATCGGCATCGGCAACCCCGCGACTTTAATGTTTGCTAGCCATTTGCAATGGTCGCATTGCTTACTCGCGCGATGATCGCGTTCTATTAGGACAACGCCTTACCCTAATTACAGTAAAAATAATTTTATTCGATGCGGTGTTCAAATAAAGGCCGAGACAAAAAATGATTATTTTAATTATATGTTGTGATTTAAACTAAAATCGGTTAAACACTATGTATGGTGGAACACATTTAGTATCATCACGCAGCTTTATAAGAGGTAACCAGCAGACAGTAAGTACGTCATAGTTGTTTGCTACATTAAAAGTTATCACTTATTTTAAAGGAATAATAAAAAGCATGAGAAGTAAGAACAAAATTTTATTTAACTTAAGTAAATACACGACCTAAATACGGACGGAATAATGTCATGAAATGGACGGACTATACTATCACATAAAATACTAAGATAAGATCAGTGAGCTGCTAGACCCCTAGGGATTTTAGTAAAGCTGATATTTAGAGAATACATAGAGCAATGTAGATAAGATTTAATGCATATTTGCTAAGTGCAATGCTGTGCCCTTTTTCAGGGTTTCACTTAGATACGTTAATTCTATTTTCAAAATATCAGCAGAGCTAAAATGACGTGGGTTTGGTGGCTTTGGGATCTGGGACTATAATAACCAAGTTATTATATCTTATACAACTTCTTCAATGCTGTGATCTGTCGAGTCAGGGCTCAAGCTTTGTTCTTCTGGTTGATGCTGCAGTGCTTTTAATTGGTTCTCGAATCCTGTGAAACAATAAAGCGTTGCTTCAGTAGTTGAATTAAAATGAAAGTATCTAATGTTAGAATTGTAGTGTGTTAGTATTGTAGTGTATTACAGTACAGTATTACATTTTGGTATGGGGCCCGTCTAAGGCAAACTACGCCCCTGTTTCTAACATTAGATACTTTAAAATCTTTCCTGCCCATTTAGATTTCGCCACAGTAAGGTTACTGTGGCGAAATCTAAATGGGCAGGAAAGATTTTTCACAAAATCACACGTTTGAGTGAAACAGTGTATAATATTTGGGATTTTGGCTTCCACGGGTTCGGGGCCCCTGTAGCTGGAGGGCCCCGTATCCTTGATACGGCTGATACAGCGGTAGCTACGCCCCTGCTTAGACAGTAGGTTTTAATGTATTTTCATACGGTCCGATTGCCGAGTACTCGTTGCGTGATAAAGGACCACCGGAGAATGTCAAAGAGATTAGCTTAGCAAAAAATAAGATGCAATTAAATATTTGAATCTTACGAGGTGCGTCAGCGTGATTAGGCGCGTATTGTATAAGTAGTCGTAGAACTTTCTCTTCTGAAATCAATCCAGGTCGGCCGGTCACAGCACGCAAAAGCTGTTGCCCAGCAACCACACCTGCGAACATTTATGTAAAAATATTTAAGGATATACATCTCTATTAAATGTTATAAAGAGGAAATATTTTTTTGTTTGTTTGTATCGAATAGGCTCCGAAACTACTAGACCGATTTCAACCATTTTTTCACCAATAGATAGCTACATTATTCTTGAATAACATAGGCTATATAACATTAAGCTAAAACCCACGGGTACGAAGCAGTAACCTAAGACATAAGGCGGTTGAAATAATCAACGCGGAGGATGTCGCGGGCAGATCGCTAGTATATTAAAAATGCGCAACAAAAATGCAAAGGATGCATTAGAGCATTTTCGAAAAAAAGTGTACCCTGCTATAAAATTCGTTTTTTTTTCTTTTTTTTTTTTTTTTTCTTAATTTGTCTATTATATATTAAGATTATACAGAAAAACAAAAAGGAACGCGGCATTCGAGGCACATTCCCGATAATATCGAAACAAAACGGACTTTGAGGCGGAACTTGTTCCGTTGTGTGACTAGATTTAAAAGCAAAATTAAAGGAAAGTATGAAATTAATAAGGCTTTTTTAAATTAATTTAAATAGATAATATATGTTTTTCATTGACTAATCAATGAAAACAGCCTTAACTTCAAGAATTTACACAAAGTGATTGATTTTTACTCGGTTTTGTGACTCTATCGCTTCTTACATGGTTATTTTTTAATTTTACTCCAATAATATAATATTTTACTTAATATGTGTACCTTTTTTGTAGTAATACATGTTGTGTTGCCATTTTGTGAACACTTTCCACGATTAGAAGATTTTTTGCTAAAACGAGCGGTCACAATACGGAATGTTCCGGTTGGCTAATATTTTCGATTTTAGTTCATATTTATTTTTAACAGAAATTATGTAAAACATTACATTATTGATATTTGTAACTGATAAATTCGACTTCTAAGAATTCAAATTACATTTATAAACCACTCCCAATACGCGAAAATTTTGGGAAATCAAACATTTTCTGACCCTAGTCGGGAAGGGGACAGGTAAATTCGATGGTCTTCACTATTTAAAAAAAATCGTAAGTTTTATATTAGTTAATAATAAGAACAAAACGACAATTTATAGATGTATTTAAATACATGTTGGTTTGACTTACATACAATGAATATATTTTGCTAGAAGCCATTTATCACATAAAAATAAATGAACAAAGTCGAGGGACAAGGCAAAAACCGGGGGTACATTTTTTTTTGAAATTGCTCATTACCTGGATTAATTTCTTCGGCATCAAACATTTTCTTAACATCCATGAAGCGTTTGACAATAGCAGTTTGCTCTTGTAGCGCCGTGGTTTGGGCACCTGCATACGTTTTATAAAAATTAAGTATTGATTTTTGGCTTTGAATTCTATTTAAAAACATGTAAAGTTTATATCACCTGTATCAGTGTCAGAAGATTTTGCCAAACACCTGATGGCTTCCTTAAGCGCCTCTATAGCTTTGTCATAATTCTGAAAAATAGATCAAACATAGAAATATATGAAAACGCTACAAAATTTCACATAACCATTTCAAGACCAACTACGATTAGTCAAGGCATAACTATGTGGAACAACCATGATAAAGTTTTTTTTTTCCCTTTTTTTATTAAATAAATGCATACACACGCAAATATACACATACACAAATTTACCAGTTCTTCTTCTTAGCGTTTCGATGACATACTATAATAGAGGTATTATATTGTTGCGGCCCAGAATTTGGCCGCTTTGACTGCGTTGTCGGTGGCAGCCATCAAATCTACCAGTTCACAAGACATAGTTGGTCAAAAAACTCACATCATACTCATCCACTTCGACTTTAGCGCATTCAGCGTAGAAAGCAGCAAGTTTCCCGTGTGCCTTTGCCCTGGTGTAGAAGTGCAGGATGTGCCTCATGAGGTCGGGCCGAGTCCGCCAGTCCGCGCGGCGACGCAAGTAGTCGGCAGCCATCAGCTGCGCGTTGCGGTCGCGGGTGGCGGCTGCGAATGTTGCTATGCGATCGGCGTCGCCTGACCGCATTAGCCAGCGCATTGCACCTGCCTGGAAACAGTTGCTTCAATTCTTTAAAAAGTCAGCAGTCTCAGTGTGAACTGACCCCGTTCACACCGAGACGTGATGCTGCGCGCATATTTTAATAGAGCTACTCAAAGTATAACTTTATTTACTACACGAAAAGATACACATTTCATTGTGACGATTCGCATCGCATCACATGCTTTAAACTAGCATGCTACTAGCATGCTCAAACCAATCAGTGCACGCGAAAATCAAAGTCACGTGAGCTTCCCGTGCTGTGATTGGTTTGAGCATGCTAGTTTAAAGCATGTGTATCAGTACCTTAACGTTAGTAGCCCAAAGTTTCCGTAAACAAAATACGCTTTGAGACGTAGAGTTAGTGAACAACACAACCTAGCAAAATGGGGGATTTTAGACCCCACAGACACCCGGTGCGAATGCGGTGCTCCCGACCAGACTACGGCCCACCACTGCTGCAGTGCCCAAGGTGTCCCTACACCTGCACCTTGGAGGATACTAAAATGCCACTGATGCCGCGATAAACAGATTTACAAAAGGATTTACTTAAAATCGATTAGAAATGAAAAATATTAGATTATTTTAGAAGTTACCTTGTCTCCCGCATGTGCCAGTCGTTTGGCAGCTTGGTGGTACAGACCGCGGGCTCCCAACACGTCTGCCAATCGCCTCAGAAGCGCATCCCTGCCAGTGGTACCGACCGGGGCTGCCAACCTTTCGCTCAACTCTTCAGTTAACGGCGTTGGTATTTGCTCCACTATTTCTAAAGCTTCTTCATACTGAAAAACAAAGCAGTGGATTTATTGTGTTTAGTGCAGATTGAACGTGACTGCCGTAACTGCCTCGTTAGCCTAGTGGTCCTAAACGGGACTGCGACGCTAGAGGTTTTGGGTTCGATTCCCAGGCCGAGCAAAATGTTATTGGGTTTTTCTATAAAAGTCTCGGTAGCAGCTTGGAGTTAGGTTTTGTGCCCGGATATTGGCAATAGGCTGGCCTGCATGAGACAAACATATCGGAGAACTGTGGGTTTACATTGGTACAATTGGTACACCTCTGCCTAAACCTTCGTGAAATACAGGCGTAATGGTATGTTATGTTATTGAACGTGAGTCGAAATATGTATGATTCTGCCGAGCATGTCGCCACATGCCTGACTCAACACACACACACACACATAAACTCTTGTCATAAACGTTTACCTTCCCAGCAGTAGCAAGCAACGCAGCAGCATGGGAGTGCTGGTTTGCTCGTCTCAGATGGGCTGCTAATGTGTTCGCTAGTTCTGGGTCCACTTTGTCTCCGAGTGCTTCCACTGCCGCGAGCATTGCGTTCGTGTCGCCGCTGTTAACTGCCAGCTTTAGCGCCATGTGGGTTTTACCTAATTGGAAAAAACATTTCATTTTTTTTTATAGCAAACTGATGTGTCATTGGTTCAGTTCACATCGAGGCGCGATGCAACGCGACGCTGCGAGTATACTTTAATAGGGTTACTCAAAATATAATTTTATTTACTACACGAAAAGAAACAAATTTAATTGTGAGAAGGTGCAATGTATTCGCGTCGCGTAAGTCGCGTCTAGGTGTGAATTGACCCTTAGGTGGTCACCATCACATAGATTGAAACGAGAAAAACTGTTTAACATTCTAATATATACCTGCTTTCTGGTACAGAGCAATGGCTTGTTCTATCTGTCCAGCATTCTCAAGTATAGAAGCGGCATGAAGTGCGTGTTTGGTAGACGCAGAACCGGCGCGCCACACCAGGTTCCAAGCGCTCGCTTCCGCGGCGACTCGGATGGCTGACGATACTGCCCCGCATTTTATATACATCTGGGGATTATAAGAAAATATTCTCAATTGGGTAGTGTCTACCACCATAATTTGAAATACTTTTTATGAAGTGTCAAAACGCGATTCTTCCATAGATTTTGTATGGTAATAGCACGCTGTGATGTCACTACGTGGCCTACTCAATTGACTAACTATTTATTGATATTAAAGTAAGTAAAAATCTAATTTTACAATAAAGTGAAAATTAATCGGTTTTCATGGGTAAAATAAAGTGCTTTCTTAGAGAAGTTGTGACTTGAAATTATTGGTTGGTAGTGTCAACTACCCAATTATAGATAGCCACATAAGACCTTGGCTTATGTGGAAATAACAAATTGAGGACTATATGGGAGCGGGAGTCATCTACTAACCTTTACCGCACTTTCAGTCTTATCTGGCTGCATTTCAAAATATCGCGCCATTTGATACAGCGACGATCGGTTCTTTTGACAGACTTTTTCAGCTTCGTCTGTCTTATCCATATGGCACAGAAGTCTCGTCTGCTCGCCAAAATCATTAGCCCGTGCGTACGCCTCTAATGCACCCTTTAGATCACCAATACTTTCTAAGTAGTGTCCCCACCACGTTATTAGATTGGAATCGCTCGAATTAGACACATACTGTGCTAGTACGGGCGCCTGTCCTTGAGCGACTAGCATTCTAGGTACATGTGGAACTAATGTACCAGCACTTTCAAATAATTTCAGAGCAGCACCAGTTTCTCCATTTGACCACATCACTTTAGCTAGCTTATGCTGCGCGCTCTTTATTAGAAGAATGTTTTCTCCTTCGTGACTCCCATTAGTAATTTCGTTCAGACCGCCTTCCTTTGCTGATATCAATCGTGTGATCAAATCTGGTCTTTGCGCCTCTCTAAATAAGTTTTCAGCTTCTTCAATCATACCGAGATTGACGGCCAGCACGGCAACTTTACAAGTGTCGTCCATATTATCGTCGTTCATCACTTTGCGCATCATCAAGGCACCTTTAATATTACCCATTTTGCCTAAACACACAGCGCCGACATCTGGTCGCTTTCGGGCGACACAAACCTTCGCTAAGCTGTCCCAAATAACCGAGTTTTTGCCACCCGACAATGTAGTTCCGACGACAACTGCCTTTTCTAAATAGCCAGTAGTCATATAATACAAAAAGTCCAATACTTGTCTAACATTAGCAGCGTCATGTTCGGTAATGTCTTCAAATTCATGAATCAATATCTTTTTAATGTTCTGCTGTGATAAAATAACAATATACGGCGTATATAAAGAACACAACATAAAGTCAGTCATATGATAATCTTCAGAACTTGAACACCAATTTTTATACTCATACAGGCTGCCCTCGTGACAGACAAATAGATGCACTCGATCCAGATCTGCTGATCTCATATGCACTGCAACAATTCTTGGATCATTACAGTCCCATATTATAGCTATAGGAACACTTTGATAAGGAGGAGTCGAGTTTTCTGAGATAAGCGTATTTGTAATGACATCATTTGCTACATCCCAGAGATATAGCCTAGGATCAGGTGCTAGACCAGCATTAGCAATACTGAGCGATATATAACGGCCAGTGCAATTCACTGACGCTCTCATGACTTCACCAAAGTCTTCAATCATTTGATAACAATTTTTTGGAGGATATGGCATTCTTAGGCCTTTCTTTGTAATTTCAGCTAATTTAAGTGTACCATCCATTGTTGCAATGACAATGAACTTGCTCGTATTTGTGACGCCAATAGGCTCACCTTCGCCTTCAGTGCTTGGCAGTATTCCTAGACTTGTACCAGATATAGAGTAGCATTCTATGTGAGGATTGACCACACCAACCAGAACATCATTATAGATGATGAGAACGTCTGTCTTCCATGGAAAACTTCGGATGAGTGAGAATTTCATATCATTGTCTTTGCTGCACATCCAAATCTGGAAATAAAATCCAATAAGAATTATTATGAAGAAAAATCATATCATATAAATTGTGAAGAGAACAGAATGAAGTAATACATACTTGAACTTCTTTACCATCACCTAAAGCAATATACTGGTCTTTAAATGCAAAAGCTCTGATGGTAATTGATGTGTTAATGATTGATGTTACATTGCTTTTGTTGGTAAGAGCAATTTCATTCGCAGATTTTTGCACCATATGTATATTAGGTGAATAGCCCCAACACACTGGTTGTTCACGGAGGACAAAAGCACTTGTTATGCAGTTAACATGAAGTAGTGGATTCATCAGTCCCTCAGATCCCCAGCTTACTTCTTTAACAGTTCCTTTTACAGAAGTGCTACTTATAAGTTTCCAATTATTCCGGTGATCTCTTCTCCAAAGATACAGATTACCTTGTGAAGTTCCACAGCAAAGAGTATCACTCAAATTGCTGTAACTAATGCTTGTAAATATGTCTCCTGCAACTATCTCTTCTTTTTCATTTGGCAACACATCATTATCACCAGTATCACTGTCCCAGACCCTAATCAGATTGTCTCCTGTAATGACAGCCACAAAAAAGTTGCCTGCCAGGACTATACACTGACCATTTCTTGCAGTCATTCTTACATGAGTGTCAGTCATCAGGGAACCATCATCAGACATAATAAATCTAGTTAAACTAAGAGCCCCAGCAGATTCCCATGCAACTAGTAGATAGATATTGCTTATTATACCCATAAATATAATATTTCCAGGAGCATTCAGCACCTCAGAACATGCCCCATTAAGGTCTATGTACAGTATCACCCCATTATCCTGAGCTGCATAACATGAATGATTGTCTGGTTGGACCCCTTCCCTCATTCTTGCAGTTGTCCTAGGTCGCCAAGCAGCCAAGGCATCCAAGGCATTTTCGTCTCCAGCAACTGCTGCACGGGCTAGTCCTCTGATGGATGTTTCAGAGCTTGGTAGAGGTGTGCAGAAGGTAATATGAGTGATAACATCGCCAAGTTGGTGGTGAAATGACGTAAGTGGAGCACCTGCACTGGATTGCCAACCAGACAGAGAACCTGCAGCATCTGAAGCTAAGAGTCTGCCCCCTCCCAGGCTAAAAGCTACTGTCGTCAAAGCAGCATTATGGGGTGCCTCTAGGCGAGCCCAAGAGTATTCTAACCAAATGTAAAGTTCCCCACCATCCCAGCCGACAACTAGTAGTCGTCTTATAGGATGCCATGCCAGGGCAGTCACTTGATTTGACAACAAAATTGGCCAGTCACATCCTTCTAAAGGAAAGCCCTGCAATAAAATAAAAATAAGCTTGATTTTGTATGATTTTAGAAAAAAAAAAGTTATTTTAGTCACAACTTACGTTTTCTTGAAATATAGTGACGAATCCCCCTTTTTCTTGATTATAAGAGCCCACGGCTAGAAGCGGTAGAGAAGGGTGCCACGTGCCGACCGTGGATACAACGTTCCCATCAGTAAAACTTAGTTTTGTATCAATATACAAAGTCATTGCTGAAGAGGCGTGACAGAAGTTTAAAAGGTTTTAATAATTTATTTTCCAATGAAGCAATGACTTTTATTCACATAGGTGCGCCTAATATTTTTTTTTTATATTTATGTTCTCAAAAAAATCCTATTGGAATCACTTGCTTAAAAAATAATATGATTGTGTGCCATCGCGTCCTCAGAAGTCAGAAGTTCAGAACAGAACCAATTTCTGATTGTTTTGATTTTTTTAATACGTTGCCATGGAGATGACAGACCACAGACCATCACAGAACTTGAACTCTTGAAAAGTAGAAAGGGCTACGGGCAGTGTCATTTTGGTTATTGATATAATTATCCACCAGCGCCAGCCCCATGCTAAGGCCCCATGTTACTTCTAATCTGTGTGCTCGAGTGGTTCGAACTCGAACACAATTTTACTGGATTTGATGGTTTAGAATTTTTGATCAAAATATTTGGATGCGCTTTCCGTAATCATCTTAGTGAATGTAATGTCCCGTAAAGGGAATAATATGGCAAATTCTGTTACTTTTATGTTAGTTATTTACTTCGTCACCTTTATACGAAATTATCAAGTTATTTTTCCGGCTCAACTTTAAACTTACTCGTGCCAGACTTCTATTTTTTTTAATGACTTTATGGTTTGTCGTTGTCTATGCCCGGCGGCGTTTTTTATTCTGCCGGCACCTTTGCGTATGCATTTTTGTGAATTTGATGTCAACAAAAAAATTATACTTGGTGTTGATAAGTCTTTTGATAAAGAATAAGTACTACCGAACACTACGGTTTTTGGGAAGAAATCTACAAATATGTGGTACTTGACATCCGAAAATGAGGATCGAATTATGTATGTTGTTTCATCTACTAACCAAATTGTAATAGGAAGAAGAGCTGATAACCAAGTGTGTGACTTTGCTATCCCTGATGATCCTTCTATTAGCAGAAAGCATGCAACGTTGGCGAAAATGGATAATGGTCTGTTTATGCAAGACCTTGGCTCTAGATACGGTACTTTCGTCAACAACGACAAAGCTGAAGCCAATGCAAACATCAAATTGAAAGAAAATGATGTTGTTAAATTTGGAAAAATGAATAGTGTATGGAAAGTTAATGTTATAAATCTTATAACGTGCACATCGACTTTGAAAGGAGAAAATCTTAATAATTTGAAATTGACCATATCCAAAATTGATGGAGTATTAAAGGGCGATTGGGATGATACTTGCAATTATCTGACTATGCCAGCAATCACCTTGACAATCAAAGTTGTGTTAGCTTTGGTGCAAGGGTCTAATATTGTAACAGTAGACTTTTGGAACAAATGTCTTGAAAGTGTTACCAATCTCGTAGCACTACCAGATCCACATGAATTCTTACCTCAAGTTGTGGAATCTACACTCAACAGAGAAGTTGTGTCATTTCTACCAGATGCACGCCGTAGAACATTATTTCATGAAAAGAAATTCATTTTTTTCTCAAGGAGACAATATGAGATGTACAAAACAGTTTTGGATAAAAGTGGAGCTTCACCGATGCTTCTTAGTGAGAGTAAGATGACCTTTTCAATGATTTGTGCCGAAGATGTAATTGTAATACAGTATATTATGGGTAATGTCAGCCAAGAAACACAATCTCAAAAGAAAACAATTAGTGATATAGTAAACCAATTAAAAAAGAAAGGTAAAAGAGTTGTCGCTGATGCAGAGATTGGTCTTGCAATATTGTACTGCTCAACGGAAAAGTATTGCAATCCTAACTTTAATTTTACATCTGAAGTAGTCAAACAAACTTCAGCACCAATGACATCTTCCAAGGTGTTAGCAGAAGAATCTCAGGAACCTGAGCCTCAACCGAAACGGGAAAATGTCAATATAAATGAAAGTTTGACATCTCAAGAAAACTGTTCAAATAAAAGAAAATTTTCTGAACTCACAAGTGAAGCTCAAGCAAATCCCAACAAAAAAATTGCAGCAACTTTTGTTGCCGATGTAAAGAGTGAAAGTGCCAAAAGGAAAATTTCAGGAAATGATGATAAGTCATTGAATCCAGCCAAGAAAGTAGCAATTGAGAAAGAGAATAGCGATGATATGTCACTAAACCCATCTAACCTGGTTGAAAATGATAATAGCAATGATATGTTCAATTTTGTGCAAACAGTTGCAACCAATAGTGGTGTTGAAAGTAAAGTTAAGAAACTTAATTTATCAAGGCCACAGAAAAGAAAATTAAATGAAACAAATGATGATGAAGACTTGTTTAATTTTGTTCCAAATAAGGTTCAGACTACTGACGCTAGTATGGATGACTCTCATACATCTAAACAAAACCTTTTCAATATAAATAAAAGGAAAAGTGATGAAACAGGTGAAGTTACACATGTCCAGAAAAGTGAAGGGGTTTCAGCAGAAGAAATATCAGCAATGAGGGGAACAAAATTGAAGGAGTTAATGGAACGTAATTTGACAAGTTATTCTAGTACATTGAACACAGTCAAGAATGAAAAAACTGAGGAGTTGGAGGAGCAAATGAATAAACTTGATTTATGTACTACTATTGTTAGAGCTTGTAACAATTTGATTGTAAAACGAGAACCACATATTGTGACTGAAAATAGTTTTGCTAATAATACAGCTCTTAAGAACTTTAAGACATTTAAGAAGGTATGGCCATTAAAGAGGCAAGTCACTGTCATTCAGGCATCTCAAATAAACTTTGGTGATAATACAGCCGCTTAGGTTAGCTTTAAGTAATTAAAAATTTCTTAATCAATATGGTTTATTCAATTAGGTAAGATGTAAAATTTTACAATTATGTAAAGCAATAAGATAATAAAGATATCAAACTAATCATCATTTGCTTCTGATTCATCTGATTCTTCCTCCTGGTCTTCATTATCTATGTCTTCCAATACAACCTCTTCTTTGTCACTGTAAAATTAAAAAAAGAAAAATAGTAAACATTTCATGTTTGTTATCTATGAGAATTTAACTTAGCTGCTAAGTATTAATATAGCAGTTTTGAGAGTCAAGTAATATCAACAGTTACGATAATAATGATTAATAGATTTCTTCCTTAAATATTTGCAAGCAAATTACCTGGCTTTGGGGGTCGCTTTCATCCTTTTCAGTTTGACAGTGCCATCAGGAGCCACCCTGACAGTCTTGCCAGGGATTGTTGAAAGCTCATCTTCCAACACAGTGTAGTGCTTGGGTCTCTTCTGTGTTAACTTTGGTGGCTTAATCAAACTTGATGATCCTAAAACATGAATATTATTTATTTTTGTCTGCTGTTTTATTATAATTATGGTTATATTCTGAAAGTGTATTCAAAGAAGCCAAAACAGTAGGTATCCTAAGGGTTCTAGCAGTGGCACCCTGGTTCACACGCAACACAGAAATCCATGAGCACCTGGAAATCCTGAGTCCTAGAAGAAGCGAAGCGCTACCTAGAGAAATACAAAATGAGACTAACCAACCATCCGAATCCCCTTTCACGATCACTACTGATGCCAAACCAGAATAAGAGACTCAAGAAAGCTGATATTGTGCTGCCTGATTAAGTAGAATTTGGACACTGGTCCCGTTTCTATAAAATGTTATGCCGCTTTCTACTCATCTGATCATAGTCATGAGAAATTGATAGCAGATAGATAAATAGGAACAAAAAATAAAATATATTCTGAAAGTTGTGGTACTTACGCAGTGTCAGATATAGAGGTAAAGACATAGACAACGGTAACTTCAGAGAGATAGACCTAATATTTGCTTCTCCTCCAGGGAACTTCGTTTTTAGTTGCTGAACTAGAGCTATAACATTTTCTTTCAGCTTATCCTGAGGCATGGCGGTATGGCCTATAGTGATGGTTGAAGTTTCCCCTTCACTAAGACGTAAAATAGCAGTACGTAAACCCATGTCAATACTTTTCTTTAAGTTTTTCTCTTCATTTATTCTTACTGGGATCAACATATTGTGTTTTTTGAAGAACATCTTTCCTAAAAGATGTGATACATGGTTTAGTACCCTAGTGTCCACCATTATGAAGTCATGCTGAGTTAAGAGCCTGCGTTTTAATTCAAACTGGTCATATTCCACTCTTAGTTGTCTAACTGGGAGTACTGTTTTAACCTGGAATAATAATGTTGGTATAAATAAATAAAACTTATAACACACATACGCGGTCGGACTGGTAAAGCGCGAGCCGCGCATGCGCGCTCCCGCATGCGGCGCGCGCATCCGTCAAGAGGACATAATATGAGATGGGGTTTTGTTTTATTGTCGACGGTCCCATAGTTTTGTTAATATTGTATTTTATATAAATTTTAGCTATATTATACAGTTTATCGTGCACAATTGACTTAGTTTTCGCTGGCTAGTAGCCTACACCATTACAGTGGCGCCCAACTCGCGGCTATGTTTTTTCTCAAAAAAAAACTGAAAAACGAATCCGTGAATGTGAACACCGAGCAGTGACTTTCTCGGGTTTTCTTCGTGCAGCGTTTCGCCCACGCCCCCCGCAGATTCGTTACGTTTTGTGTTTTGTGTTCATTAGATATAGTTTTGCATAAAACTACCGTCTACAGATTTCGCTGTTCATAGCATTCAGACAAAGAAACCTTAAATTCTCGCAGTCTGAAGGACATGCCCGAGAATCAAACGAAGGACCTGGAGGTCGGTAAGATTGTCGAGGACCTGGAAGCCGACGATCCCTCTAGGGGGAGGGAAATCCCTCTAAAGAATTGTGAGCCTTGTCAGCGATATAAGGCAAACATCGGAAACCAGCTGGCGGCCGTGTTTTTAAGTGTATCAGTGTCGAAAACAGTGACTTTCTCGGGTTTTCTTCGTGCAGCGTTTCGCCCACGCCCCCCGCAGATTCGTTACGTTTTGTGTACATTAGATATAGTTTATTGCTGCCTCGATACTGACTCCCTTCGTTTGTCGCATCCAAGCTCCAGTACGGGAGAAGCATAAGAGAGGGAAACCTCGTAGAAAACTAACCCGAACACGAGGACGTTCGTTAGGGTTAGAGGGGGAGAATATAACACACATACGCGGTCGGACTGGTAAAGCGCGAGCCGCGCATGCGCGCTCCCGCATGCGGCGCGCGCATCCGTCAAGAGGACATAATATGAGATGGGGTTTTGTTTTATTGTCGACGGTCCCATAGTTTTGTTAATATTGTATTTTATATAAATTTTAGCTATATTATACAGTTTATCGTGCACAATTGACTTAGTTTTCGCTGGCTAGTAGCCTACACCATTACAAACTGTGGTTTACTATCTTGTAAGATAATGTCTTGGATAACTTACCCCAGTGACACCTTCTTTTCGCAAAATTTCTTCCCAGCGATCAATTGTTGGTTCATGGTCATGTTTTCTTCCCTTCTTTATGTCTGGTGTTACTAAGCAAACTTCTCCTGTCGAAGCAACAGTGCTGTGTGGGAGCAATCTGAAAATATTAATGGATAGGATAGGTTAGTAAGTGTCATGAAATACCATACCTTAATCATGAGTTGATTAAAAGTTTACTTACATTTTCACATTGCCTCTTGTGTTTTGGATTTTAATACAGTGAATTTCTGCAAATATAGGTTTTTCATCGTCGAAAATCGCGTTCTTCTGTTTATCATGGGCAACAACAACGTCAAGCAACGCACTCAAACAGGAACTAACGAGGTCCTCAGTAACACTCTCTGAAGGCATTACATATTTTACTTTTTTTTTCACTGGCGGCTCTTTTTTGATTTCCTCATTAACTTGTTTAATGATTTTCGTCTTTTGCGCAGGTGGTGAATTAACCTGTGGTTTTTGCACCTTCGTTTTTTTATTAACCTTTTCTATTTTAGCGGTTTTTTTATTTTTATTGACTTTAGCCTTTTTCGGGACCTTAGGATTTATAGCCACCATTTTTAACAAATTATGTTAAATAACAAATCAAATTAATTCAGACTCTTTTCACTATTTATATATAACAACAACAAAATAACCTCTATCTATTCCTCAAAGAAATTCACACATGTCAGATCGGCTCATATAATAACCTCAATATATGCCCCATGCGTCAAATTGACAATGGCATTGACATAATACATATTGACATTACTTTCTTCATTCAGAAACCAGTGTGTAAGGCGTGCTCCACACTTTTACGCATGCTCGTTTTCATATTCTACATTCATTTCAGAATTCTCAATAAAACCTTCGATAAAGTTGTAATAGACTATTTCTATGATACAGATAACATAAGCCTAATAATCAATAACAAATAATAAGACAGTTGAATCGTTTTTCTGGGACTCGTCGAGCTTCATTGCTTTGGTGCTTTTCTTGTGGTCGCTACTGTTGATTCTGGTTTACAGGAGTTGCAGTGGTTTATGAAAAGTGCGGCGGGCTTGTCACATATAAAAAAAATACCATTAGCCTTTGGCCGAATGGAAGTGCAGACAGAAATAACCAAGAGAAAATTGATGATTTTTTTACTATTTATTTGAAATATAGGTTTTAAGTACTGCCGCGTATTAAATTTTGGAACACGTGGATTAAACGTATACAGAATTGTTTGATGATACCAACTGATCAAGTCAATCCAGTTAATTCTAGTGTAGTGCATGGCCACCACTGCACCAAGCCGCAGCAGGATTAACGTCGTTCCTCCTTAACTATTTTTATTTGATGTTGTGAAATTGACGTAAAGTTGGTTCATGGACTGCCTCGTTGGTCTAGTGGTCTTGAGCACGACTGCTACGCTAGAGGTCCTGGGTTCGATTCCCAGGTCGAGCAAAAAGTGTTATTGGGTTTTTCTACGAAATTCTCAGTAGCAGCTCGCTCGCAGTCTGGATTTGTGCCCGGTTAATGGCAATAGGCTCGCCCCCTATTACATGGGACCTAAATATACCGGCGAACTGTGGGTGTACATTGGTACAATTCTGCCTAACCCTTCGGGGAATACAGGCGTGATGGTATATTATTATTAAGTATTATTGGTTCATGGTCGATATGAAATATAGAATATAACTATCTTTTACACAGTTTGATTGCAAAAAAAATTATCGCGGGCTTTTTGATGAATTCAAAAAGAAACAATGCTATTGCTATTCTATGAATTTCTGTGGCGTTTACCATTAAGGGGTTTACTTCACAGCCAAATATATTTTTTTGTCGTGTGCCACAAAGTGCCTACATAAAGCTGACTCATACTCACACTCATACCAGGACTATAATCAGATCCTGACATAACATGAACCATTGTAAAAAAATAAACAATTTATTTATCTATTCAGCTAGCACCCGAACATAACCGATTCATTTGTTAAAAATACCTGCCTAAAACATAGATATCTACTACTACTACTAGCTTCTGCCTTCTTCTGCTTCTGCGACTTCATCCGCGTCAAATTTTATATATCATCCCACGGGAACCGTACATTTTTTCGGGAAAAAAAGTATCCTATGTGTAGTTCCACACAGCAATCTATCGCTGTGTGAAATTTCATCTAGATCCATCCAGCCGTTTAAGCGTGAAGAAGAGACAAACACACAAACTTTCGCCTTTATAATATTAGTGTGATTTATATTGGCCGATTTTTGACAGTGCATTTAATTCATAATAATTAGAGATTAAGACTGGTTTTAGAACATAAGACTATCATCAACACCTCTAACCAGCGGAAAAAGCAGACAACGGCGACAAACTTAGGTATATTAGATATACCTGCCTATAGATACACCTAATTGTTTCACCGTTGTCTGCTTTTTCCGGTGGTGTTGATCAAAGTAGCCCATAAATATCTAGTTTTACAATATATTATTGTGAAAATCACCTATCCTGTAGCCGAGTCAATTAACTAAATGTAAGTGAACGTTTCCTGGCCTACCGCCAGACTTCGCAGTGGTTAAAGGGCGTGTGTTCATTAGCGAGTGCATGGCTAGATAGCACGCAATAAGTGCTAGTTATCCTAATTTATGATAATTAATGAATAGGATCTTTGGTTTCTTGCTTACGTATGTGTACCTACATGTAGATATCTATCGTATCGTCAACCGTATCAGGCTCAACTAACATCATAGTATCTATTAGTATCACGATAGTAGATGTAGTAGGTACAATTCGACTATGACAGAGCATGAACAAAACTTGAAAAAAAATCCTGGTTTTTCTGCCGAGGGTTATCCCTTCGATGTATAATAAGACTAGTTATCAGCCGCCTACTGTTGTAAAAACAGTCCTGAGACGACAAGCGTAGGCTAAGTAGGTAGTGGGATAGGTAATAGGGTTCCGTCAGCGTCCCTTGGGCTCGAAACCATAAAAATGCTGCGCCTGTAATGCCAAAGTATTTTGATTATCTAGGTACCCAAAACCGTAAACGTCGACTACTGAACTCGAGCCACATAATCGACCGCTATGAACGATTGTGTGGGAACGGGGTACCTATGTCGCCTATCAACATTTATCGAGCACATTCGGAACTCAACTTTAGAATTTAAACTGGAATCTAGAAGCATCCTCCCTTAAGTACCTATTTGAAATTGTCTCCAAGCTTTACATTGTGAATCCCGGTATCGAATAGGCCTGCATCATCGCTTACCGCGGGTGTTATGAAAGGTCACCAAAGGGCGCTAAAGGATGTAATTGCGAATTGCGAGAGGGGTGAGCGGCAATATCCATCTGTGAACGAATGTATTCATGTCATCTGCAAACAACATTTCCTTTTCAAGCGTTGTAATTTAGGGGAGTTGCTAAAGGAGATATCTACCCAACCATGCAATAGTCGATGTCAACGCTAGCCACGTGAATAGTAGGTAGATATCTTACTAAATGTTTATTTTATGTTTTAGCTAGGCAATATTGGGGATCGGTAGATATTGATATGATCACGCAAAAAAAGAAAAGTAAGGTAGGTACCTGCCTACCTATTACTATGTTCTCACGAAAATGAGGTTTGTAAAGTAGGCGATAGACGTACGAGGAACGTACTTTATGGCTTTACGATGTATTCGCCCGTGTGTCACCTTAAGTACTCGAACTGTTCTGGGCGAGCTTTACGTAAATGCATTTGTTCACACCAAAGTCGCCACTTACCTGGATGGATTTTTATTTAGTGCATTTCTCTTAATTACCTTTTACTGGTATTCTCCTGGACAAGAAAACATTCTTTCTCCCCCAAATTCTTGCGAGAGATCTGCATTTGATCTTTATCGTTATTTTGGATAACTTATTGAGCACTAAAGTAAAAATAAAAACCGAATGGAAAACCTCCTCCTTTTTTAAGTAAATTCCAATGACAAGTATGAATTTACCTATACTAAGAAGACTTTTACTCAGCAGTGGGACAATGTTGATATAAAAATACTTTAAAGCTTTTACAACACTTACAACAAAATAAATAGGTAACTCGACGCAGCTTTGTAAAATTGCGTTTCACTGTACAATTAAAAAGGTGCGATATTGCTTTCAGTTACTGGCAAGCATCCAAAACATAGCACCTGTGAGGAAGGAAATGCATTTGTGGTCAAATCTTTCGCTGTATTTGCTGGGAATGAGCAATGTTTTACATTTGAATGGGATGAAGTGTCTATTGCTCTTAAAGCGCAAGATAGCCAAAACGAGCAACCGTGTTGAACAATTATAGTAAAATACGTTTTTAGTTCAACGGCTATTTACTAAACCTATTAATATAATATAGCGATATACTTAAGGAACTTTGACTAGGATTAGTAAACATCGAACGTAAAGTCTTTGCCTATCTCAATAAAAAAAAGTAAATCGTGGTAGTCAGTGGCAGCTGGTCTTTATCTCGGGCTACTGGTTAGGGAATTAGTCGAGACGAGTAGAGTCAATTGCAGGAAATGGTTCATTACCGTAAGCAGCCGCCTGTTAGTAATTATGCACAATGGCTGTCCTAAAAAGTTATGCTCTAACACCTAACTGCTACCTGCGGCTTTCCCGTCCAACGAGAGTCATTAGCAAATTTGTATGTACGAAAAGAGAGGTTGAAGGAATAAATAGAAAACCAAAAGGCAACTTCATGCTTGCGTAGCAGAAAAGATTCGACAGGTAGTCCTAGCGGCGGGTAACAAATATAATTTTGTAAGTAGGCATGCATAAATGTTACCGGCATGAATTTATGATTCATATTGGAAATCCGATGACCGCGTAAAGTTTGATCACGAAGGACTGTTTTTATGAATATCTTATACAAATAAAACCTTTTCACTTCCAAATGCTTGAACTATCGGAGGCCAAAATATGTTTTTTCCGTGAGGGAATTGAACCCGAGACCCGCAATCCCAGGTCAGCCCATGCTGACGAGGTCGAGTTGGGATTAAGGGCTTTTTACATGTCATCACCATAATGATTATCATAGATAGACCGTTCAAGTAAACTGCTTCCTTTTTTATTTTATACTTTTGGCCGTAGTTTCGTCCGATTAGGAAACCGACGTTTTTTTAAGCATAATAAAAACAACATCTTAACTAAATAAATAAAGATTTATACGAAGTCTCAGCAATGAGTGTATTATTAAAGACGTTGATCGGCTTTAAAATAAAGCCCAGTTCGCTTCACTTTAGATTGCCGACTGTGACGCGTACACATAAACATATTGATCTACTGTTTAAATTTTTTATCTAAAATTTTAACGGCAGTAAAGTCTAATAACAATTTACACTAGTCATAAATCACTGTAGGCGGCAACATCTCACCCGCTTTGTGGTCGGTAAACACCAAGAAAAAATGCTTAAACATAATAATTGTCGAAAACATATTCCCGGGATTAAAATAATCTTATGACCCAGGTCATCTACCCTTGTGACAAATTAAAAAAAAGTAAAGAAAGAAAAAGCAAAGACATTTCATCCAAAGCCGTTATGGCGTGAGTGATTAGCAAACATACAAATTCACAGACATCCGGACTTACACATTTATAATGAAAGTAGGACGTAGGACAGAATTGAGTAGGATGTCATGGATCATTAATACCAAGTACCTACCAACATTTATATTCTTTCTATTCTGACTCCTGCCAATAAATCTTAAAAGCCATTACTAATGTCCGAGATGCGACCGCGGGGGTCGTACAGTCTGTTGTCAGCATTATCTGACCCACCCTAAACACAATCGAAATTGGACCTTCTGCCTATGATAATAAGGTTTAATTTCAATTTATATGAGGTTATCAGTCAAGTGCTCGAGAACTGAGAAGGAATAAATACAATAAAAATACACACACGCAAATTTGATCTTTATCACGTTAGCATTGGGTTAAATCTTATAACATAATAAGTGTAATAGCTTATTTTAATGAGTTTGGTCAAGTAACTCTGGTCTCGTGGTCTGTGTGTAAGACTGAGAGTGACAAGTTGCGAGATCAAATCCCGCGACGAAGATATTGTTTTGCTTTCAATTTAGAATTTATTCTAAAAGTATTTCTTGTATTATTGTAAAGAACTATAGACGGATAATCTTCAAATATAAAGTTTCTAAAATGGTAATATTTTGGCATAACTTGTATTAAGTGGGTAGTTGAAAAATAAATATTTGTATTCATTGTAAAACTGGTATTCAAATGCTACTAACTAAGGGTATGCAGTGACAACGCGCAAACATATTTTTCCTTGCCTTACTAAATTGCAAAAACAACTTCTCTTTACAATTTATTTTTGTCTATTTTATAGGTAGTTTTTTTATTATCATGTCTTAATGGAGTGATTAAATAATAATGAAGGGATAAAATACAAAATAATCTATTTGCACTAGGATAAGGTTGGCTGCTTGTGCTGTGCAAGAATAAACTTTATTAAAGTATATATATGGTTTAAATTCTTTAGTCTTGTGGTCACTAATCGTTGTTTACGTTCGAAATCAAGTTTAACCTAAATATAGCTTCTGCTCCGGTGTTTCTTTTTTAATTATTTTATTATACTTTTTTTACAGTTCTTTAATGGACAACGCATAGAAATAAAACTAAACAATTGCACATTTAAAATGTTTATTATTTCATTAAAACACTTAAAATAAATAAAGTAAGTAAATGCTCACATAGTTCCAAATTAATATACAATATATTATGAGGATGCCATAATCAAATCTAACCATTTATAAACATTAAAAAAGGCATGTTTTCTTGAAAGTTTGTTATCGAGAAAATTTATTTATCTGTGAAATGCTTTAAAGATTTATAGCTGCCTATTATACGTAGTGAATAAACATGTCATTTAAATAGAAAAAAAACTATTTATGACAATAACATCACCACGTAATTGGCAACATTTTAATGGTTTAACAATCTATCCATTGAGCATTTACTTACATGGTGTGTTTAAAAATATCCTAGATTAATTAGTAGCGGAGTGATGGCGCACCGTTCCTTGTTACGTTCATCTTTGTTCGATTTAAATGTTTTTTTTTCATCAGTGAAGATCACAACATTTTCTTCTCAATTAAAATTTAAATATTCCTGGGCAAAACGGACCCCTCTTCAGCAGGTGTCAATGCTATTTTCTGTGCCGGTTTATAATTCCTTATTCCAGCAGCGTGTAAATGCCTTCTCACTGTTTCCACTGAAATATGGTGTTTTATTGCGGTTACACTAATGGGCAATCGCATTCGGGACTATACTTGATGTTTTTTGCCCCTGGACGAATCCGCTGAATATTTACTTTGTCTCCATAACGTCTTAGCTACAGTCGTATTCCTCTAAAACAAAAAAAAAAATTTTGGAACCGTTTATGTAACTTGTAAGGAGTGAATGTAATAGTAAAATAGCCAACTACGCGTTCATTAATCACAATCAATTAAATAAAATAGGTATAAAAAAAAACACTTACTGCTATATTAAGACGACGACCAATCTCTCAATCCCAATCTAATTCCAACATTCTGCTCATGTAAAAATATGATTTTATGTTCGGTATAGTCATTAAGCTGCGACATGATGCTTTTTTACACCAAATTGCTTAAAAATACTTAACGAGTTATGCGAAACGATTTACAAATGTGTGTGCACAGTCAATGCTAATAGGCGTAGTGTAACTTTTGTCACTTAAGTAGACGAATTTATTATCTACCTCACGAAGCAAATATATGTGAACTTAAACTTTTTTAATTTACCCACCTGTTTACAAGATAAGTTATTAGGCGTAAATCATATTGGCCGTTCTTTAATAATGCCAACAATTTTGTAGAAATGAAATCAAATTAAAAAAGAAACTGATAACAGGTGGACTGTGTTTTCGAACCCACATGTTGTTCCTCGCCAATCCAACATCAAACCGCCAAGCCACAAGAACTTGTTAAGACTCCACGAAATTCAAGATTGGGTTCTAATTATGTAAGGTGACTTAAAAGGTTTTTAACTTTAATGTCAACGAGATAATGATTAAAATAGCTTAACAAAATGATAATTATAATGCCGGTGGCTCCGACAACGTTGGGTGGGTTTATGCGTGTCTGTATTCATCGATAAATTGAAATTAAACCTTATTAACATAGGCAGAGGGTCCAATTTTGGTTGTGTTTAGGGTGGGTCAGATAATGTTGACAACAGACTGTACATTATGCATGTAGTGCATGTTATATCGGTGAAACATGAATAGTTGATACGTGGTTGATTATATAGTATTAGCAATTTAGAATATGTTATGATGGTACCTTAGCTACGTTCTAAGCTGGTTATAAGTTTAGGGTAGATAGGTACTACGTGCAGATGAATTGATTTTTACAAATACAGCCGCTTTTATAAACTACTAGCTTCTGCCCGCGACTTCGTCCGCGTCACAGTTGATGTGTTATCCTACGGGTACCGTACATTTTCCCGGGATAAAAAGTAGCCTATGTGTTATTCCAGACTATAATCTATCTTTGTGCCAAATTTCATCCAGATCCATTCAGCCGTTTAAGCGTGAAAGAGTAACAAACATCCATACATACATCCATACATACAAACTTTCGCCTTTATAATAGTAGTAGGAAGGATAGGATAGGATATAGTGAAAAATAACTTAAGCTTTATTAGTCGGCGGTTTTGGTTCTATTTGTTAAAGTTAATTTTCAGTTTTTACTCTTAAACACGGTTGTCTTTTTTATAATAAAAATTATAATTAAAACTAGTCATCGAATCCTTCAATTCGTAAAGTGTGCGTACATAAGTATTATTATATAAAAGTAGGTAGGTGTGTATGGACAAGCCTACCTGTCCTCGGAGTTTCGCCTACGTTGGAAAAGCTTAGTTTTCCCGATTGAATGTCCTCGTACGCTAGTTTTGCACGTTCATAGGTGAAATTGGTACCACATATCTAGTGGATTCAGAAACGAAAGTCGGTTACCTTACCCTGCAGTTTTCGTGTGATTTCAATAATGTTTTTCGATATTCGGGGTGTAAAAAGACACATCACATAGTCGTTAGCTGCACATAGGTACTGCCCGTTAAACTAAGCAACATTGAGCAAAAAGTATTGCTGGGAAATTACTTTTATTTTTGGCGTGGTAAATACTGAGCTAATGGTAGTGGGGCTCCTTAGCCCCAGTGAAAGTGCCCCACTTTCGTCATTATCATTAAATACATTTAGTGCCTAAAGGTATTTAGAACATCATTGCATCCCTGTCACATTGTTAGAAGGTGACAGAGACGGAATGATAATTTAAACACATTTAGTGCTAAATATGTTTAGTGATTTTGGTGAATGTAGTTAAAACATGTCATGATAAGAAAAACATACAAATATCGGGTTCGTGTCTTTTACACCTTTTATGAAATGTCAAATTTAGATGATTTTATGTAAAATATCGACTTTCTTTGCTGTCCGTATATTTAGACGTAATAATTCCAAGGTTTATCTCTGTGCCTCATTGAACAGATTTAGTTGAAACTGAATTTATTATGTGATTGAGCATTAACACGATAAGATAACAATGTTAGGGATACACGCGTACATAGGCACATAATATGACAGATGACAGAGAGCCGTCCTCTTCATAGAAGCAGGCCGTCTTATAATAAGTTTTCGGATTAATACGGAGCAAAATCTGTTAAAAGGGACCAATGTGTGTCAAGTGTGCTATATGTATGGGAAACTTGGGAACAGAAGAAAATAAGATGGTTTCTTTAGCTTTTTGCATGAACTCTTCATGTTACAAGACAAGAAAAAAAAGGCTGTTTTATTTTAATCGTTGCATCACCCTCTTGTGTAATCCTGTATAAAATTATGTTTTTAAACCAAAATTCAAAATCCATAAAACCTGTAAAAGCATTTTGACGACACATATCTACTTACTACATAATGTATGCTCGTGCCTAAATAAATAGGTCAAGTACATAAATGATACACATCAGATTTTATATAAAGTTACGCTCGTAAAAGTGTCAGACTTTGTGTAGTCATAGGCAAGGTAACATCTGTTTTATTGAGTCCTTTGGGACGCGGATCCTTCGGCAAGAACCCAATGCAATGTGGTTTTCGTCACCTTACATTTTGAATTATTTAAGTTTATAGGATTTACGAGCGGAATTAAACCTAGCGCCATGAATTTTATATTTCACTTTACTGAATAAATTGTGTTCTTAGGATTTACAGCTTGGTGTCTGTATCATGAGATCCTTAAGCTTCCGCGTTACATTTCACATTATCGATTGCAAAACAAAGGGAAAGTCTTCAGCGAGAGCATTCTTTTCCCGTAAAAATGGTGACAAAAGATTTTTTTATTTAAATGTTTCGTTGCCGGCGTACCTACGTGGGTGCTCGCAAAGGGCAGCCCCTTCGACTTCATATCCCGGGGCGCTATTTGCTATTGCGTAGTTACAGTCTTGTTCGAGCTTGCTATTTATTTAAGAACGTTTGTGGTACGAATACATAGCAAAAGATTCGTAAGTTATACCGTACCTACTCGTGTATGGGTTACCTTTTCGGCTATATGTTACAAGTGAGCAGTAAAATGTTGAAATTCAATTTTACGTTCACTTTAATAAAATGAGAAATATTATTTTTCCCATTTATTTCGGCCCTCTACATGATTGATGATGAATGTTTAATTGAATGCTCGCTTAACCACTGCACACATTGCATACACGGAATTTTACATGCAATTTGCATTTTAGAAACCGCTTTTGGTTATTACGGCGAGTGAAACTTTCTCGTGTAGAATTGCTGGTTCTTGATCTAAATTGTGGAAAGATTAATATTTATCTCTGTTTAATTTTTGTTGTTGTTTCAGTAATAATAGGATTGATATACAATCGTGGTAAGAGCTTAAGTAATCAAGGAATACCTTGATTAATAAAAAAATATTAATCAAGGTATTCCTTCCTTTCCTTCCCTGCTTAACAGAAAAGGACTGCATAAAGTCCCATAACGGAGGATTCGTGAGGTGTAGTAAAGGTCCGCACCATATCTATATTTTATTTATAAGTAAATTACCCCTCCCTATCAGTTATCACGGTACCTGTACACGCACACGACACATACATACACTATTTACACACGATCTAGGCAGTTTCTTAATCGCCTTATATGACATCTACCAATCCACTTAAGGAAAAGAGCCTTTTCTTTCTAGCGACCTTTGCCGGTGCGGGACGTTTGTCGGTAATAATAATAATGCATGTAGTTACATGCTTCACGCTTGAACATACAAAGGCTCAACCGTGCACTGTTCCGCCGCCCATACAATAACTAAGAGAAATGATCCAACTATGGAATAATGTTTGCACGGCTGCCACCTCTTTGTCATTTGTCACGTTGTTTTTACATTTATCAGAGTAGAAAGTAACATATGACATAATCCCAGCTTATTCCCCTGACTCTTTACACAAAGCACGAAAGAAGGTATTTGGCAGGAGATAAAGTTGTGAGATGTGCACCGTGGCATTCCCCACGGGACAGGCCAGTCCAAGCCATATTGTTTGACCGATTTGTTCAATATTTCCAGATAAAAGCTTGTCATTAATTGGATCAGATCAAAAGCTGTGTTTTGGAACGTTTAAAAAGTAAATGGATGTCCAATAAACATAAAATTTATTTACGATTATTCTACATCCATTATTTTTGGGTTCCGTAATCGAACAGCAGGAATGGAACACTTAATTATTTTGTGAAACCCGCTTAACTCTTACTGCTGTGTGTTGTAAATGTAGTGGACGTATTACCTTACCTAGTACCTACTTCTAAAGTTTTTTATTCAACACTGTAGGGCTTTGTGTTGTAATGTAACTTTGAATTAAAAAAAAAAACTAGCAAAATTTTGCTTTGAGCAAGCTGTATCGATCCATGGACTGCAACAGCTTAACTTTTAAAATTGTCAAGAAACAGGTTAAAATTACAGGTCATTGAATATTAAAGGAGAAAAACATTCATTGTTTAGTACCTAATAAATTGAGGGTCTTATAATTAATATGTATTTGTAGTTCGACTGTTTATTACTTTAGCTGCGGAACCCCTACTGAACACGTGTCCAATCCTCACTTATCGCATTTTCGTAGTTGTTCTGGAGCGTGCGATATTGATAAATCATCTGGGTGGATATCGACAATTACGCAGTATTTCATGATGCCGTGCCTACTTTATTATCAATTTTACACCATTATCGCCTGCAATTGAATGAACAGTGATAAATTACCATTGTATGTTACGGAGGAAACATCAAGCTTTATTTCGAGAAGTGGAAGCTAAAGATGGACTATACTTGTGGCATATGCCAAGTGGCAAGGTGCCATTGAGAATTTATTAGGTACTAGTAAGTACTATATCAACACTATGTACCCCGTGGTGTCACCCGTGTTTAGTTACCTTTTTGGTTACTGCTCTGCCCCCGTTGGTCGTAGCATGATGTTCAATATGTGTAAACCTTCCATCTTAATCACTCTATCTATTGATGAAAGCATTAAAATCCGTTGCATAATTTAAAAGATCTAAGGGTACAGACGGCGGGAAGCGACTTGGTTTTATACCATGTAGAGTTTACGTATAGGTATAACATATACTTAGCCTAATTGTACAGTTATTTGCAGAACTCTAACGTGCGACTACTATAGTTAGCTGGCCTAATATTATCAAGTAATCGCAAACTAAACGTCGCTAGGTTGTACAATTAGAAAAGAAAAGGTGAGAACATACAATTAACAGTTCAAGTGTATCCTCTTGCAGATAATGACACACAAGTGGTAAAAGCGCATTGAGCCAAATGGGATGCCACAGTGACCGGGCGCGGCGGCGGCGGCGGTGAGTGCCCGACAGCGCCCGAGGTATCCTTTACAACTTAATGCGCCATTCCAATCTTTAAACCAGGATTCGTTCCACGCGGCTAGCGGTTTCGCTTTGAGTTTTGAGAAGAAAGAACCCTAAATACAACAGCGAACAACGTTGAATTAATACGACCGCTTGCAATGTAGCTTCTACAAGAATCGGGGGAAATAAGTTTGCCTGTAACTCTGTAACATTGGACGGAAAATAAACGTAATTGCTTTAATAAAAGCCGAAGTAGTCGATACTTTGTTAGTACGTCGGAGGCAGAGCTGAGAATCCCCGCGGGTGTATGTGCCGTTTGAGCTCTGACCGCAAGCCGGGTCGCAACGCGCCACGTCTCTCTATCTACACTGCGAGAACTGTCCATGCGAAATCTATCAGCTGTTCTCATCGTGAAATTCAATCGAGACGTATACGAATTTCTCGTACACTATTTAATAAAGTAGTTTTTTTTTACTTTTCCGTCTGGGTTGTTCACGTTGTATTAAGTATCGTATTATTTTACATGGCAATCAATTAAGTACGTATTCCTTTTAAGTTTTATTCTGGTAAATTAATAAAATTGCATACAAAAGAAATTAACAACGTCGTTTACTAAACTATCGTAGACTGCGTCTTGTTGCCTCTTCTTTAATAACTTATGACATACCAATTACATACACGGTTAGGTAAATTACATAGTCTTTGTGATTTACCTAGCCTCTGTAAAAGGTTTCCACTGGAAAAAATAAAACAAAAACTGTGTTTAACGTCTACAAGCGGGCTTGGCTAGAGTAATTACAATGGTTTGTATTGGATAAGGGTCGTGGTCTGATGTAAAATATTCACCCGCAGTCTGCGGACTGCAGTGATTGCCCTCGGGCAACGCGCAGTGTCCCGCGAGCGAGCTCGTCTAAGCTTGTACCTGCCATGCCACCACGCCGCACAAGTATTTCATAAAAATAATATTTCCATACACGTGTTTATTATGTATCCCTTAGTGTTTTATTTATACAGTTTTAAGTAACCATATATTATGAAATGTTTTGAGTACGTACCAAAATTAATTTGTAATATTGTATCATACAGCCTACCTGTTTAAAATTAAAATCGGTACTACCTTGTCCAGGGAAATTAGGTACTGGTTGTTTAAGTAGAATGGAGTACCAACTGTATTTATTAATTATATGTAAACATAATATTAGTTCTTCAGGAATTTGCCATAGGTAACTCTTCCTACAACTAGGTATACTAAAGTTGTTAGAACAAGAGACATATTTAATTTTATAGTAATCTGTAAATACATAAAACATGCGGAAATAAAATGATAATCGATAAGAACAGGTAGAGTTTAAAAATATAAAGAATAATAAGGCAACGAAACAAAAAATTGTGTTTTTTTGTGTTCTCATAAAAAATGCAAATGTGTTTGTTGAGCAGGTTATGCGCTGGAGAGTCGGCTAGCTTACGCTCTCAAGCAATATTCTATTAAACCAGTAACTAAACAGGTGAAAATACTAAAGGCGTCTTTAAACGTAGAATGTTAACACATGACTTTAAAACTATGAACCCCATTTTTCGCTGAATTTCTCGAGTGCAGCTACACTTTGCCATTTATTTACGAAGCCACCACCTCTTTTGTTCCGATAAAGTCTAGAGGGGTTTGCACGATATGTTTTGTGTATGCACGTCCAAAAACTTACAGTTATGTGTCAAGATAAAACATTGTAAAGTCACAAAACTTGTTCTCGCATAAAGAGATTTATACGTGCTAGTGGTTTGGGATAAACAGGGTTAGATACGTGATCGTCGTTCCTACCTTTTGTCTTTTTATAACTCATACGGACGTATTTATTTTGTAAGAGGTCGATACTTCAATACTCGTAAAACTCGACTCATGTGATATTTAGGTCTACTGTCCATCGATTTTGTGTCCTCCAGACATTAAGTCTCCGAAGGAAGGTCTACATTACGCTAAAGCGTCACATAGGTACAAATGTAAGTTGCGACTATTTCTGAACTGAATCTTTTATAAAACATATTTAAAGGCTCGCTTGAACAGAAAGCTGGCCTATTCTGTAAAAACCTCGCTCGGTAAACACTGGTAAAGTGAGCTATAGGTGCGCTGTCGAACCCTAGCAGTAGATAGGATGACAGTTTACCTCAAGCTCACTTAACCTAAATTCTCCGACGGAAATATTTTATGTAGGTAGAATGGTGCATAAAAATGTGAATAATTACAGACACTTGTCATTAATGTTATCAAAAATATGAAACTATTTTTATTATTCAAGTATAGGTAGGTAAGTGTATGAAAAGTTATTTTAAAATACTGTCGCGGTACAGCAGTCTAAACTTATTTACCAAAAGCAAAAATCTTTATTACAAAGTAGGAACACAATTCTTCATATTATTAAGAAATAGGTATGACAGCAGAGCGCTACAGCACGATGAAATATACAAAGGAAGAGGCAGGCCACGTTTCAATTTTGCCGACGGTCTTTACAATTTCTCAAGCAAAATTATACAAGCGGTAACAGAGTTGGCAACTGCAACTATGCTACTTGGGGCAGACAAGACGAATAGCAAATAAAGACTTATCCGAAAGTGGTTTGAGCAGATAGGAGGCGGATAAATTACCAATACTGCTCTATCGCGAGGATTCTAGCGTAGCGCGCTTGGTTCAAGTCTAGCGTTCAAATTGTAGAAAATAAATAGGTACGAGTATCATATGAGACACCTTGAATTCTGTTATTGTAATTTAATATGCGCACATGTTACTTTACAGAATGTTTTTAATTAAATTGTTGTATTGTTTTATTTTCGAAACAAAGTGTTAGCTTTGTTCAGTTTATATTACATTCCGCTCGGGAATTGGAAAAATGAAACATGAAATCAACCCTGCTAGTCTGTTTGTTTCACCGTGATAAAGCCTTTTCTAAGAGATTGCTCGACGCAGATAGCTGATTTTTTGGCAACTTTATTGTTAGTTTTGACCTCAATATAACTAAATTATGTATAAAAGGTTAAACGATTTGTAAACGTGGTTTTGAAAACAAAATATAAAAGAGACTTATTTTCTGTGGAATATATCTTTCAATTAAGTACAATTTATGAAAATTGAGCTGGAAAGAAAAAGAATATCGTCGCCCTTATGCTGTAGTTTGTCTTTGTTGTTGTTAGGTTACAGATAGATTATGTGGTTCGTTCATTGTTTATTTAAGGTACACTAGAGTACTGGAAGCAGATAACATTAAAACGGATAAACGAGTTGTTGAACGGCAACAAATAGAATAAATGATTTTCACATATGCTTCGATTAGATTTTTCTATAAACTTGAAGACAGTATACAGAAAACCTACCGTTGCGATTTGCTCTCACTTCTAAAGAAACAATGTTTTATTCAAGAGATAAGACTGGCCTTTGTGTTACTTGGTAGAAGCTCAAATAAATTATTAAGGACAAGGTAATCACTCCGTTTGCCAAGAAAATACTGTGTACAATGAAAAATGCCTTTCAGAGGCTATGGAGGATAAATTTTGGATTGCTTTAACACGTTCTAAGGTACAAAAGAGTGGAGGATGTAGTGGATGAACAATCTTTCTGGAGAACGTCATAAATACAGAGTGGCGTGGTGTGGCCGTTACTACGTACCAGGCACTCAACTTCATTCTTAAGAACAGGGTCTGTTACAAATTGAACACTCGCGCCTGGCTTTTAGTTGTGCTGTGCAAGCGTACATGGGCGTTAACGGATCCGGAGCGCGGCAAGCGGCGGCGCGGGACGTGGCGCCTCGCCCGGGCGCCCGGCCGCCCAGCTCCCGCGGCTCCCGGCGACCTGCCGAGCGCACAAGACAGTCTTCTCTACACTGAGTGCCGCACTCACATTCTATTGCGAATGCTTTAAAATTTAAAGCCCCCAGTCTGCTGGGCCATTTGAAAAAATATGAAAAATACGCCACTGAATACATTCTGTGGCGTATGAGTATAATGCATGCTACTGCGTGTACGAAGTTATTCGAGATATTTTTAGTTCTTCTTTGGATTCATGATAAGTTTTAGTCATAAATATTCTATTCTTATGCCTACGCTATTCTAATGAATAAGAGATAAGATGTGGATAAGGAAATTCATGTGGCATCATAGAAGATACGAATCTGTCTACATCGATTTTTACTTAGGAGTCGAATGCTGAACTTGTTATGGGTCCTTATCTAAACTTAGGTACATTGTAAATTGTATTGAAGTAAAGTCCTGTAAAGTTCACTGTAAATTGTAAAGTTATATTACCTTTATATTTTAAATTAACTAGAATAATGGAAAAAGCCTTTTGAATGTATGTGCATTTCAGGTTTCAGGAAAGAATATCTTACTTGGTTTTGTAATCGTAAAATAGCATCCATCAGGATTTATTTTTAATGTAAGTACGGGCGTATGCGTACCCGTACATGCATAAAAAAACCCTGGGTGGGTATGAAAAGTAGCTTAAGTTCAAGTGAGACCAAACTGATAGTTTAAATCTCTCGGAAAGTTGAAATAAATATTTTTTACTGGTATTGAAATTCTCGTTAGTAGTCGTTAGTGAATGATGGTGCCCGAAACAGAAATAGAAAAAGCAAAGTTTGCTTAAAATCTCCATTTTCCATATTAACCAGTTTCCTTCGGTTGTTACTAGAGATATTTAAATGACATTTTCTTTCCCGTGGTTCTTAAAAGATACGTCAGTTAATAATGATGATGTAGGATTTATTTCACTGCAAATGAGTTTTATTCGATTTTATTACACAATTAAGCTAAAACAAATTACAATGGCTATGTCTCATTCAAACCGCTTTTTAGGTACGACTTAAATGAATAATGTGTAATAACTAAAACAGTTTAGCGCTTTTGTGAATGTAAGTTCACCTTTGTAAACTTACATACACATTGAAACTGCTTATATTAATCTTCTATTTATATTTATGTTCTTTTTCCCTGAAAGGTCGAGCGCGAGTTCAACAGCGCTAGGAAGGCGCGTCGTTGGCACTTAATGGCTCCTTAAGAGAGGCACAAGTACTAAAGAACGGTGCACAGTACACATAAACGTGGTGACGGCTTGTTAGACCACTACAGACAAGATTTACTGGAGAGAGTAATTATAAAATCTTTATGAAACCAAAAATATAAGCTATACAACCTTTCTGTTGACAGCTGCCATTCAAGCTTGCAATTAATCGCAAATTGCCGTGAAGTGGGTAAGAATACACGAGGCAAACACGGGTTGTGTGCTGCAAACATGTTATTATATCTATATTGGTTTAGTCTAATTATATTTGATAAGTTGACAAATACCTACAATGTACGTACTGTCTTTTGTAAATATGTAAACTACTATACTGTACTGAAGAATGAGTTATCATGACAACAAAATGCTTTAAAGCCTGTCGAGATTTATTTGTTTTGATTGCTTTCAAAGTAAATAAATCGAGCTCAGAGCAAAATGAATGACCCGCTACGAAATATAATGCATGATAATGCCGGGTATCACGATATGGAGGATTTGCATAGTGCGCAAATAGTGACCTCCCCCACGAACGTACAAGTGCCATTAAGAACCCGTTAACCCCGGTCGGCTGCTGCAACTTACGCGGAAGATAAGCTGTTGATCATCTATGAATACGCAAATATACAAATACACGTTAACGTATTACTTCCATCTTGTTAAAAAATCTGGAAATAAAAAATAAGGGCCATTGAAATTTGGAAATGGAGCGGAAAAAAGAACGAATGGTGAAAGAAATAAATCATCATTGAACGCTGTTTGTTTTACCTACGTAAATCACGTTTTTTAAATATGCTTTCAGGTTTCGGGAAATCAGTACAGTATTGTGTGCATTGAAATAGAATAGGATAGTTAGTAATAACTAACAAAATCGGCATGGTCTTGTTGTACTGGCGCATAAGCGACTGGCTGGCAACTTGTCAAACTATCGAGTTTCACCAACCACATTTACACCTAGTGGTGGCAAGAGATCCTTTATTAATTATTACTGCACTACTCATTGTAACTGTACTGCACTAGTTATTGTAACATGGTTCACATTGGTGGTGTAGTATCTATACGTATGTACCTACATAAGAAATCAGAGAGCCGTCGCTCCAGTTTTCAGTGCCGATATTAAATGCAGAGCTGAAGATAAATTTTGAAATTACTTTTGCATAAAGTTCTTTAAGTGTCTGGGCAGACATGAGATCGCGAACTTTATTTAATTTCCTGATTGCGCAAACCAAAACTAGCAAGGAACGGACCGAACCCCACTTCTGGCTGACTAATGTTGTTTGAACTCGCCTCAAACTACATTATTTATTTTAATGTTTCTTTATTTGAATTTGTAGCCAACGTTACGCCTTACGCTGCATAGGATTAGGTGTGTACCTATTTAAGAATTAAACTTGTGTTATGTTACGAGCAGTTTGCTACGTGTACTGGCTGGGAATTAGATGCCTTCTGACCGTTATGTTGGTGCTAGAAAATAAGTTGACTTCGACATATTAAAATTGTTTTCAATTTTCTAGAATGTTGCAATTATATACAAATATTTAATACAAATAGATTGCTACTTTGTTTCATAGTTTACGAGTTGTAATGAAAAGTGACATTACAGTGTAAGAGGAATCTGAAATGAGCTCGGAGCTATTAACGTTGAAACAATAAATTAACATGCAATATTGAGTAAATGCCTGCGGAAACAACCGCAGACAAACATTTATTTTTAGGCATAGTTTTCAGTCGAAGCTTACTACGGGCGTGGAGTGAGACTACACTACGAATCTATGTTTGTCTTTTTATTTTTAACCCGTTTGGGAAATCTTTGAACCTAAATATCTAATAGCACGGCGTTTTACACCGGACAAGAATACACACAACAAAGGAGTTAAGTGGGCAGGTAACGAATGTTATCTGTCTGTGTCTACACTCTACACTATACGCCGAGCATGTGTGAGTGTTAACTGAGCAACTGTTACTGTGTGCTTTTTAATTGTATCATTCAAGACACGCTCAAATCCTAACTTTAATAATATTATAAATGCGAAAGTACGCTTTTTTGTTTGTTTGTTACCTTTTCACGCCTAAAGCACTGATCATCCTGAAATTTAGCATATACGTTATCAGGCGTACAGAAACGGATACAAGGTACATTTTATCCTGAAAAAAGTACTGTTTCCGAGAAAAACCACTTTAACGATCTTATGATAATGAATGGCGCCATGTGTCTTTCGAATCATGAATGAATTTTAAATAATACCGACATTAACGCGGAGGAAGTCGCGGGTAAAAGCTAGTCGATGATAGTAAAGCCTTGAGTACATAGCTCAGGATCTTCCGAAATATGTTTATGTATTTACTAAAAACGTAAAATTATTCAGTGTACTAAAGCTCGATCTATCCCTGTCTCTTGCATTTATATGTAAGTAAAACTGCAGCAAATTGAATGGGTATTTGTTATATAACAACGGGACCACTTGAATAAGTTCAAACAGCCGGCGTCGGTCGCATCCGATCCGATTTGTGTTGACTAGACGCTGACTCCGAGATTAATTTTATGACGGCTTCTGAATGAAGTCCTGTCTTTATTATGATTGAATGCATATTATATACTTAGTGTAAAATAAGTGGATCGTTGTAAGAATTTAATTGTTTTATTCTACCTGAAACTATTCATAGGTCTTATTTTAACTAGTTCTCTTAGCCTATAGCATTATTATCTTGCTGGTAAGTCTGTAAAGATATACATATTTACCTAATAAAGCACGAACGTGGTTGAGGGACCGACTTATATAAAAAAACTTTGGGATTACAAAGTTTTTGGAATGTCTCTATTAATCTCCAAACTAAGACATTTATATGAGTTACAAACTTTTTTATTATGAAAATAATATGGTGGCGTACTGTGTGGCCACAAACACGGATAACTATGTCGGTCTTGTTTTTTATTACAATATGGAGAGATTGATAAACCTAATTTTTCTTTTTCTTTTACTAACTTAATTATCTTTATTCATATCTTTACAATTATCAATCATATTTACAGCCTTAAAATAAAATTAAAAAAAAACTTAGTAATAATAATTAAAAAAAAACTAAAACTATAAGGTATCAAAAAATTCCTCCGCATCACCGTCATTCGGAAAAGTGTCAACCAACCGTTTGGGCAGATCTTTAAAAAGGGTATGGGCACACGGACCTACAATGTACCTACCGAGTTCCAATTAACCACAATTCAATAGATTTTACGTGTACTTATGTTCAGTAACTTTGACCTAATTAATAAAAACATTCCTTTTGTTATCCACATCTCAAACAATTCTAAAGATTATAACTTAGTAACTACGGGAAATACCAGTCAGAGCCGCGGGGTAAACGTTGCCATTTAAACCTTTAACCAGCTGTCTTAGAACTCAATCAAATTATACTGACAATAATCCAGATAGTGAACTGCCTCGTTAGCCTAGTGGTGCTAAGCGCGACTGCTACGTTTGAGGACTTGGGAGCGATTCCCAGGTTAAGCAAAGAGTGTTATTGGGTTTTTCTATGAAATTATCAGTACTAGCTCGGAGTTAGGATTTGTACCCGGTTAATGGCAATAGGCCCGCCCCCTATTACATAGGACCTAACATACGGCGATCTGTGGGTGTACATTGGTATACTTCTGCCTAACCCTTCGGGTTATACAGGCGAGATGGTATGATGGATGGTAATTGAGGTAGTCTAGCAAGAGCTTTGAAACTGTGATCTGATAAACGTGCATGTTCATTTATTCGTGTTTTCATTTTCGCGTGGAGTTTATTAGTAGTGCTGGACCGGTTCTTGACGCCGGCTCCAATAAGCACGGACACCTCATGACAGATTAATTATTTCGTTTGTCGGCGCTGACGACTGCCTGCCGTCGACCCCCTTCTCACCCAACCGTCCACAGAGCGGAAACGAGTTTAAAGCATGTTTCTTTTTCATCGCCATTATGCTCATCTTTTCCTAAACATTTTTTTTTTAAATTCACGACCTTTCTCCCTTTGGAGGCAAATGACTTTGTTCGCAATTTGAACGTTCTGGGAATTCAAAGTTTTACGTAAATCCATTTCGGATGCTTATCGCACAATCTGAAGCTTTTCTGGGTGGGCGTTTCGTTTCGTTTGTGTTGTGTAATAATGTAGTTTAGGATAAATATTACAAGAATCTGGTATTTCTGTGGCCATGATTATGTGGAATCAATACAGCACAATAATATTATGTAGTGTTGGTAGCGGGCCGCCTCGCCGGCGCGCGGTCGGCCCTCGCCTTGCCGCCTGCCGCTCAGACTGAGTGTAATTGTAGCCTGTGTCTATTGAATTTTAGAGAACTCAACATTTTAGACTTCCACGAGCGATATGATCCTGTCGGAACACGTAATTAAAACAAAATATAAACGGAAATAAGAACCGGTTTATGTACTTGAATTCTCTAAAGCTATGTTTTAGTAATCAAACGACAAAATAATATTTCAAGTCACAAAACATTAAATGATATTTAAATTGAATAAAGTAATCAGTTAGAAGTTCGTTAGCTCGAGAAAATAAATGATCTGGGACCTAATGAGATCACGATCAAAATCTATGTAAGTAGTCCTCAAACGTTTCAGGCGCGAACATTAAAATGCTGTTCAATTCTTTAGTTCTTCAATGTTTATTGTCGAAGTCAATAACAATATTACTAAATCTAAATGAGCAAAAGCAAGCAGTGCACAAACGAGGCACGTTTCACTTAAATGCATTATGCAGCGCCAATGTTGGAATATGATATTGAAACAGTATCAATAAACGGGTGACGTTTGACGACGTGCGCCACATGCGAGCCAGTGCACTGTTGTGATTTTAATACAGATAAATTATCCCGTTCACATAAAGGGGGAAAGGTCATCCCTGCAAAGCTTAATAGGTTAATACGAGAACAAGTTGGTGAAATAATGTTATTATGAAGGCGTGACTGACAGACTACTGAGCTAACTGAAGGTCCCCCGTCGGGAGTTTACCAGTACCCCAGCAGAAACTAGTTCGTACTTGTGTGCTCTTTCAAAAATGAAGATAAACAGCATTCACATAAAATTCCCTTTCGTACTGCAAATTATTTGCCTCTAGACGCGAGTGCTACATACACATTGCCATAATTTTATTTAGATGTATATGAATTTATTTGATTTTTGTTCTCTCATAAAAAATAGTAAAACACGTTCTGTTTTCGAATTTTCTTTCAACGCATTGTGTTGCAGGCAATTTGTATTTTTCTGTTTATGAATAATATAATAAACTTAATTACTTTTCTGCGTAGAATATTGCGAGAAGAATATGTTATTCCCATCACAATCATTCTCGTCTTTATTATCAACCTGATATTGTTGATGTTGTATGGGTTAAAGATATGCTCAGGTATACTACCTATGAGTATCCACTTCTTTACGCCAATCTTCCCTGATCCGTACTTATACATTCTGTGTCCTCTTGCGAAACGCTTGTCCTATTCTTGTGAGATGACAAAAGGCGGGCAATTCCACTAACATTAAAGAACGATCGCAATCTAAAGGGCAATTCTAAGTTTTAGAAGCGATTGCAATCCAATCTTAATCTCAATCGTCCAAAAATACTCCTGTTTTATGTTTTATATTTTTTGACATTGACTGTATCTGAGATGAGATCGCGACTAGATTTTGATCGTTTTTAATTAGTGAAATTGGGTTTCAGACTGTTGTTGCTGTTTTGTTTGCTACCATACATGTAAACTTAAATTAGGAAGGTAGACAAATCGTTCATAATATATGAACCTGAAAACATTTTAAATACCTCCAGACAACATAAAGTTCGCTCCTTTGTAATTAACATGAGTATACTTACGTATATAGGTTGTGTATGAAAGAGGCTTTGGCCAGCGGCTCTCCGCACCCGCATAGGACCCTTTCGGTTTAACTCTGAGAAATTGAGATAATTATGACTTTTTGTTTAAAGACGACTCCATTTTACATATTCATTTTAAATAAAATGGCATCCGAATGATTAATTTAACTTACTTAACTACGAATACATTGATGTAAATTTTCAATCAGCTGATTGAAAGCGCGGGGTTGGGCCGCTCTAATACGAAATTTAAGTATAATTAATGCATACATGTATGAACAGAGAAAGCCATTAAAAATCTTGTTAAAATAACGCGATTACATAAAGAAGATTTGATGAATGCTAGGGGCGGCGTAGAGGTGTCCTATATAAAAAAGTCAAAGTCACCTTCTTGATGTAGTAAATTAATCTGTTTGAGAGGCTGTAGGACGTCACGTCGCCGCACCACGTCCCCGAGTGTCGGGAATATAGTGGGTCAAACAATGGTTCTCATGCAAAATGCAAACGTGAGCCACCACGTCGGCCCGGAGCGAATAGCTCGCCCGTCGAACGGAACTGCGGGTACCTGCCGCTCCACTAAACAAACGCACACCTACCACCACCGCATTTTACTTTTGCCTATTTAAAATTTTAAGCACCACTCGATTTTTTTATTTTTTGCAGGTAATATACATATACACACTTGAGCGCAAAGGAATCGGATTCCTTTAATATTTTATCTCTTCGTGTTAACATAAGGAAACTCCCATCCGAAAACTTTATGAGCAAAAAATGAGAGTAGCTAATGAGAAGCGCGATGCCCTATTATACTTTTGGCGTGAGCACAAAAAAGGGAATGTCAATATTGCGTGCGGGCCGAGATAATGCGAGTTTGTGTAATGATAGAGGCTCAGAGCGCGGGTCGAGCGCCACCGCCGTGACCCGCTGCAAGGATTTGTTTAGTAAATTGCTACACTTTGTACAACAAGGTGAATCTATTTTCATGTCTTCATTCCAGGGTAACAAATGTTTTCTTTTAAATATCTTATTGCTCTGCAGTTACTTGAAGTATTTGAACGTAAATGATTATTTTTACTTTTGTCTAGACAGCTCATTCTTAATTTTTGCAAAGAATATTTTCATGTAAGCATACAACAAGAAAAGCTAAGCGAGCTACGGAGTTAAAAATTTAAATCCATCTAAAATGGGTAGCGCCATCTCGTGTCTGTGTTTATTTATTTACTTATTTTAAATTCTGATGTACACTGCGTGCGAATAAATTCTTACCTATACGCCAGTGTGTATACATGCCAATGTCGACAAATTGCAATATGTACGTATTAAAGTGTGAATGGTCATTAGTGAAAATTGGTTCATATGTGCTATAGTTAAAAGTTGTCACACACCTCATTAAATAAACTAGCATTTTTATTTACAACTTATAAAATGTAGCTTACGTAGAAATGTATTCAGGTAATGTTGTTACTATCAGTTCCACTTTGTATAGGCACATTCATGTCCAACGAGTATAATGTGAAAAAGACCGTATCTACGTCAGCTATTATGTTGGTTTTTTATTATAAAGAGTACAGCCGCCGTAGGTGCGGAGTTGCCACGTTTCAGGGGCGGCATGTTTTAAAATAGCGATAACGTTTGGATGCAGCTGGTTTGTCAGAAGCGTCCACTCGTAAAGGTATTATATACAGCGGGAAGCAAAATGGTTGCCGGCATGCGGCTGCGGCTATCATGAAATTTGCACCGTTTGCGTGTGCATAGCGCGCTCACTATGTATCGTTCATTATGTATGCACGTGACGTTTTACGTATTGTCAGGAATTGTGCTTTAGGCTGCATAGACGTGCTTAATTCAAACTAAGAACGGAGCAAACCGGCTGAGCCGAGCTCGTTTGAATACGTTTGAGAATCAATGATTAATTATTGGGTTGAGTTTCGGTGTTTGCCGTTGGTAGGAGGTTTTGTTACGTATTTTACTACGGTGCGTATAATCATAATAATTCTTAAAACAGTAATATGACCGCGTTTTCCACTGTTTTAATATGAGATTATTTAGGATAGGTTTAAAGTATAAACAAACTTCAAAAGACTTTTCTTGTTTAAACTCTTTACTTTAGTACGACAAACGGATGCATTATATCGTATCACACCAGCTTTCCTCCTAGAAAAACGAAGGAAAATGAACTCCTCCTCAGAGCGTTCGCCGCCGTAAACTTTTGTTTTCTAAAATTCCGAGAATTTTCTTTATGTGAGCGTTGAGCGCTGTGCTGTGAGATTTCCGCTCACACTTTTTGAACAAGTTTAGGTACCAAGTACTGAGAATATATACTTGAGGTAACTTTAACATGTCTTTATTTTTGTTTAAGAATCTTGAATAATATTATTAATGATTCAGTGGACATGTTATAAATAATGCCACTGTTTATTATCCCACTGCTGGTCAAAGGCCTCTTCTCTTGCAGAGATGGCACGAGGATTGATCACCATGCGTGGTACAAAGCGGTTTGCTAATTTCAGACTTATATTAATTTTATTATCAGTCCATCTGGATTGACGTAACCTTACCTCACGATGTTTTTCCTTCACCGATGCCAATGATATCCAAGATAAACTTAGGAAGGAGATTTCAATTGTAAAAGTCACATTGTTCTTCCCCAGTATCGAACGCGCAACTTTATGCATGAGATCTGCATCTGGACCACTAGGCAATCACGACCAGCTTAATAAATCTCCAATTGTGGAGTTTACTGGTTGATATAAATTATAAGAATTATTCCAAATAAGAGAACAAGTTATGAGAAACGCTACCCAAATTAAGAAAAGGATAACAAAAACGAAACCAATTACATAGAAAAATATTAAATTACCATTTTACAAGTCAGCCTTCCACATGAACAAACTCAACCTTTCCGAAAATCCGTCCGCGTAACTAATTATTTATGTATGTAGTACATTAGCCACTTAAACTTTAGCTAAGAAGTAAGAAAACAAATATTTTTAGCTGAGAAGTTATGAAAGTTGAACGTCAGATAATGTTTGGATACAATGTGTTCTTATTAGCGGTGCGGCGAGGATTGTAACTACTCAATAAGTACGTGACCGTACGAAGAGGTGACCCCGGAGCCCAACTAAGTAAACAAACTTTTATTTGTCTACACAATATGGTATAGTCTGCTCACTGAAATGTATGATGGCTGTAAAAAATCATATGACTGTTAGAAATAATTAATAAGTTTTAATGTTCATTGAATTATTGCCATTGTGCGAATTCCCGTGATAAAAAACGTTTAAAATCTGTTGCAATCGTAGCGCAGGCTATCAATGTCAAACCCATAAAAAAGTATTTAAATAATATCTATTTTTGACAAATTGAGACTGAGATTAGAATGCGAACGTTTTTAAAAGTTAAGAGAATTGCCCTTTGTTTTCTGACTACTTTATTGTGTAGTCTATGGCTAACTCAAAATACCAATTTTAAAAATTAAATAAAGGTGTATAATCGTAGTATCTGCTACGTCGTAGCGTAAAAGCTGCTACGCCGTAGCACAGACAGCTACGCCGTAGCCGAGCATTATATTCACGAGTAGCGGTGTGATAACACTTTTATATTTAGTCGGGTATTATTTTAGGGTGGTACTTTCCTCGTGTGCGGAGCGATCAATACCGGATTTGTAAAGGTTCGCGTTTACTTAATTTTCAATGTCCTCCATACGTCCATTGGCTGTCAAGTTATACTTCCCGTTATTTAGGCCACGAACACACTCTTTTGAGACAACTTACGAAGATAAAATATATATTTTAACAGTTTTCGTTCTTTTTTATGTAGACTAATAATAATGACTTGTAATTGTAACATTATTCTTATATTAAGAAGGAACGGGTAAATAATCTTACACTTTCTTATGTATTTCTGGCAATTTCAGACCGGTTTTTAGGGTTCTTTTTTACACTGATGTCAATTATCTTAAAACAAGACGTATGACACATGGCGTACAGTGTAATAATCACGCTAAATTATAAATAACGTTGTTGAAATAATACGTAGAATGATGGTTTAATTCGCGCGTCGAGTGTAGAACAAACATTACATTAACTACATCTGCTTTTATATCTCCATTCTCCGACGCTCAAAGAAATGAAAATATTGAATTCGAATATCCCTGTAAACGAAGATGTACGTGAGCAGAGTTTAAAGTGTCCATTAACGTAATAATAATTCGTCCGAAGGGAATTAATTACCTATGCAAAACTTTTTCCATTATGGAGGACCTGCAAGTGTCGACAAAGCAGACTATTCAGAACTTAGTCGCTGTCTCGAGCTCGAAAACTTACGTTATTGAGAATTTTATACAAACTACTTACTTACGTAGCTAATATTCATTGGGAGTGTTTGTTATTGACCATTTGCAAAAGAGAAGTTCTTGAACAGTTCTGCACTGTGTTACTTGGTGTAACATCTAGTTAGACACTTTGTTTGCGCTCTGTAAAGAAAGTTGTAATGCTGCAGATAACATTTTTATTTTAGTTTGTGTTCGTTAAAAGATTTTAGATCTATCTGAAACGTTCACTTTTCTTCTTTTTACAATTCCATCAGATCATTGCGGGAGAAGTAATGAGAGCGTCGTGATTCATGGTACTCACTTACATATGGCACTCCAGCTATCTTACGTGCTTCGAAAAACATATCGCTCCGTTACGCCTGGTAATTTTCAACGTACGTAGAAGTTACACAGAAATTCGGAATATAACCCACCGACCGATAATAACTGATCAGCATGACCTACTTTACGCGTCTCATTACAGTTGATTAGAACGTAGGATTGTAGCGAGTGCATCGCGTTTATAGATTTTCATTTTAAATCTAAAATGAAAACGATGAATGGTAAGACAGATGAACATCCATTTTATTATCATGACTGCAGCCCATTTGTCACAATTGATTACTCGCAGGTTTCATTAGACGTCTTGGAGGACAAACTCTCCAATTGCGGTAGTTGCCGCACAACTTTCCTGAATTATTAGTTGGCGCCGCAGCTATATTTATCGGTGCTCGTGACGTGACTGAAATATCTGTACTTTCCTATTTTTACTTGTACCTGTACGGGTTCAGAAGAGTTTTTATACTCACCTCGGTACAGTACAGATATTTCAAGTCATGTTTGACATTTTTAGAGGGATTTTTATTTGAGTAATGGCAATTTGTAGCTACAATGTTTGTGTATTTCGGCTGTAAATAAATATTGCAGGTGGGTTCCCTCAAACTTGCCATGAATCAGATGGCCGGCAATATAGGTAATAGCAGCGAGGCGCTCGGTTCGCCGATGAGTTACACTCGCAATTTTGCTGAATAATGAATTTCCCAGACCGCGAGCTGCCCCGTCCTTAGCAGGGAAGGCGTTCGCGTCGTCCTTACACAAATTTACAATATTTAAAATGAAAATCTTCTGATTTATTTCGGGCTTTAAATTGCAGAGCTCTGTAGATCCTAAACAAAGAACAAGGAGGGTTTTTGTCAAAGTCGTCTGCACACTTTACAACGAGTGCAAATTAGATTTGCTGTGAGTTTTCCATTTTGCGTTTTATGTTTGCATCTTATGACTGGTATAAAATATTTTGACCATCATAAGATACACATTTTTAAAAGATATAAAAGCTACTTCTTTATTCCTCTTTCTTATTATAAACGTTACTTAAAGTTAAGACACGCTTAAATGTCAAAAATATATGGTTAAAAAAGCGGTCTATTCTCAGATTAGGGATATCAATTCTTTATCTCTTTGGTTAATTTGTCTTTGATAAGTATCGTTACACCAAGATTTATCGTCAGCAGCCTTTTCATAAAATTAATTGTTCAAAGATCAAAGTCGATGACGTAAAATTAACTTGGAACAAACTTTACGAAATTCCAAAATCTTTAGAATAATGCTCGTTTTATAAGTTTCGTCATTCGCTTCAAAACAGATTAAACATTCTTTGTAAATTCAATGTTCAGGCTTAGAACTAGCAGGCTAGTCTCCGTGGGCATGTAAAGTACTTTGTTGCAGATTCCGCTTCAGTCTGTGGTTTCTAATCGGTCTACGAGGGGGATATTACAAAGTGCTATTGGTAATGATTGCTCTTGTAGTAAGCGAGTGGCGTCGGATGCCCCAGTGCAAATCAACGACGCAATGGAGCTTAAAGTCAAACGAGGACGTGTGGTTGTCACACAATACTGTACAGCGGTGTGACTTCTGAGAGTTGGACATATTAATTGGACGGGTTTGCGACCCAATCCGCACATGTTAAGCCTAGAATACACGAACAAGCCAGCATAGTAAGATAGAGGCATTAGCTAGCAACTGGCTTAACATCAGCGTCGCATAAACAGCATTTTAAAGCTGGTTAGTTTCAAGTTACATCGTCATTAATATGTAACTCTTTAAGTAGAGGCATGTTTTAAAGTAATTCGGGTCTACCGCTCTGTTTTTCTTACCGTTTATTTCTTGTGTACCAAAAAAGAACAAAGTGGTGGCAAAGTTTACAAAAACAAGAGAAAATTGCAGGCCAATATTCTGTCTGTAATTTTAGCTAACATAAACAATGAGTTCAGAAATTTCCACTCGAACTTATTATGATGGGATGCATACCAGCGGCATGTATCCCTAACGTTATTGAACACCTAAGCGGAATGCTTCGAGCGGCTGTTATTTCGTACAAAGGCACGTGATATATTACAGGACACAGGTGGATTGATTGAGAGGTATGTAGAGCGATCGGGCAGATTGTGTGTATGCCAATAGCTAATATTGCTTCAGTACACGAACGCTTCATTGTGTTTTAGTGAAACCTTGATACACAATGTTTCACTGAGAGTGTTCGTCATTGATTAATGTTATTAGTATATTGGAGTGGTATACCTTTGACGTGAATAACTACGAATACCCAAATACCCTATGCAAACCTACCCGAGCGCAAAACACCAGGTAGTCCAAAACGTTTATTATTGGACATAATGTCTCAATTACAGAAAACCGATTTGTCATGGCAGTATGTTTTAATTAGTAGGAAGAGGGGTGCTGCTGTCACAGTAATTGGTTTTGGGGATTAAGAAACTTCTAAGCGAAGGAAGTGTACATTTTTGTCATCGATAACTTCGAAAACCCAAATACTCATCACGTTCACAAAAAACTAAATGTATAGAAAGAAAAAAGAAAAACAAACAGAATATCTATTACCAAAATGTCTCCTACTAGACATGACATCTCAATGAATATAGATTACAGAAACAGATTTGCCATGGCAGTATGTTTTAATTAGCAGAAAGAAGGGCGCTGCTGTCATTGTAATTTGTTGTGGGGATTAAGAAACCTCTAAGCGCGTCAGCTGCATATTAACGAAGGTGGAGCACGAGGAAACGAGCTGATTGCTTCGGAGCAAAAACGACTAATTAAATCAGAGGTGGAGCGGTGGTTAAAAATAACTTATCCCAAGAGCGTTTCAATAGCTTTATTATAAAAACAGTGCTTGTGTGAAATTGAACCTTAAGAACACGAAAACCATAAAAACAACCTACAGCTTTAAATCTGAATGTCGGGAAAACATCGCATAAATTCTGCAGAAGCAAATACGTTTACTTTACATAATACTTGTATTAAAGTACGAATTATATTCATCGTTTAATTTTTATAAACGACCAAGTCGTTAGAGATCCAGTTTTATGTGGCTAAGGAATGACATCGTTATTTTCATTTCATTCCTCACTCAGTACTTGGGGCTCTCTAAGTAAAACGTGTATAATCACTGTCTTCATACGTGAATTATATTCGTACGGTTCGTATATTAAACGTCATTAAATCAGAGCATGTCTGTAGGTAAATGTCTAATCAGGCGTGATAATTATTTTGTATAGAAATGTTAAATGTGTAATTATGAATATTCTGTTAGTAAAACATTGGCGGTAATAAAGCCTTTGTAATTTTCGCGATTGTTGTAAATAATTTGTTTTATACAGTAAATGAAATGTGTTTTACTTCTTCATTCCTGTTTCTGTAGTAGACTTTGCAGACTCTATTTCTAACGTGCTCTTGGCTTAGTACTAGATTTTCCCCTAAGTCTTCTTCATTTCCTGCACAATCGGCAGTTCGATTTTTGTCTACAATATCAAATTTCAAGACGTTGTGCCAGCATGCAGCGCTTCTGGTCTCAGGAGGATTTAGTTCGGAACGCTAGACCAATATGGAGTTTACCAAACATTTCTAGTTGTTTATTTTATTACAAAAACTAGCTTATGTGTTCGAGTTTGGCCGCGTGAATGTTGGTTATTGCGGGCGCAGAAGAAATCGCGGAGTATAAGTACCCTATGTCCTCTTTTGGGGTTCAAATTAGCCTTCATTCTTTAATAATTACATTAACATTAAACATCGCTTTTTTGTATATTAAATATTTTTATTTTGTTCACTATAAAGGCCTATTCAAACCTGAGCGATATTCGCTGCCGCTGTGGGTAGAGGCACATACCGCGCGGGTTTCGCTCAGGTATTTAGTATCAAGTACCGCGGCTAGAGCGACCTGAGCGATATTCGCTGCCGCTGTGGGTACATACCACGCGGGTTACGAACGGTAGCGAATACCGCTTAGGTCTGAACAGTAATATTACCGCATACCCACTGGGTTTTCTCTGCCGTAGACGGTAGCGAATACCGCTTAGGTCTGAATAGGCCTTTACATGGGTTTCAATACTCGTATTATTGGGAAGTATAATCCCTTTTTTAAAGTGATAGCAGCCTTAGTTAGTCCTTATAATAACAGCTATATGCCACTGAAATTTCTGTCAAAACCGGTGAAGCTGTTTCGGAGAGTAGCTGATATAACCACAAAGAAAAAAGCACTTTTTTTTTATAAATACCCGTTTCCTAGGGACGTTTTTAATTAACAAAACTTAACGTACGTAAAGTGATATTTCACAATTTAAATGTTTAGTAGTATCGTATACATAATTTAAGTTAATGTGGCTCATGTTTTGATTCAATGATTCAGTTCAAGAGTACCGAAGTTGGTCTTGTCTGTTTTTGTCTGACGTCTTACATTGCTCGAGGGATGATAAAATCTCCCTAAAATCCGATACTGAGCCCGCAACACAGTCACTGTATACCTACTTGAGACCTTTATCCTCTTGTTTTGACCCAAAACATATAACGTAGTTTTTGTGAAGGGTCAATGCATAATACCGGCAATAGTGTCCTTTGCTCCATTTCACAGTTGACAGTTTTTGTTGCAGATTCATAATTAAGTACTATACAGATTTATTATAATCTGTACTAATTAATAATAAATCGATTTGCCGAATTGTTAAACCGTAAATGAGCAACGGTTTTTTGATACTAAATAGCACAGATATTCAAGCAAATTTATTCAGCGCTGGCTCGCGTCACCGCCACAATAAATGTTCTGTCTTTCAACTAAGAATACGAAAGGGAGAAAAGCTTTGCAGACGGTCGGTCGCAAGAAAAGTTAAATTGTATTGAAGCTTACTAATGTTCTCGGAAAAAGGTGGAGCTATTTATTATTTGAGTTTATTTATAAGCTGTAATATGAAGGGATTAATGTTCGTAAGCATGTGTGACGTATCCGCTGGCGATGGGCGACGGATATAGCCCGGCTATATGGGCCATCGCGTTTATAGCCAGGCTTCGACTAGAATACACGACCTTTACTTACAAAGCGTGCGTGTACACCGAGCGGGAATCCATTTAAATGTCTAATAGAATTAACAAGCGCTCTGACCTTTATGATGCCTTCGTGTATTAATATGATTTGTATCACAATACCGTTTTAGAATACTCTTTGTGCATAGAAGATGGTTAGTGAGGTAAAAGAGAACTTATATGGGGAATAGTAACATAACTACACACATACCATCACGCTTGTATTCTCCGAGGGGTTATGCAGAGGTGTACCAATGCTCACCCACAGTTAGCCGGTTTGTTTAGGTTTCATGTAATAGGCGGCGAGCCTATTGCCATTAACCGGACACAAATCCCACCTCCGAGCTGCTACTGAGTGTTTCATAGAAAAACCCAATAACACTTTGGACTCTCGACCTGGGAATCGAACCCAAGACCTCTAGCATAGCAGTCGCGCTTAGGAGCACTAGGCTAACAAGTCAGTCAACATAACTATGTTCCTTTTACTTCCTTGAGACACATCTTTAATTTTATTAGACAGTTCAACTGACAACTTTGTCATGTAATGAGCTTTGAGATTATGAAGTAAGCTCTGACTTAGCATCGCCATCCAACGTGGCAATGCCGCTAGTCTTTTGGGCACTTTTCCAGTTGACGGTGATGCTAAGGTAATTTTGGATGCCATGTAAGTGAGTTTCTATCTTTTTTATTATTAATGTATTTTTATCGTCAGTCTTATCTTAAGGTTGTAAATATTCGAGAATGTTCATCTATAAAAATAAATTGCTCTGTTTAATTCTAAAACTAGTTGGATGAATATGCAAAAAATTGTGAATAGTCCCATTTAAATAACAATAACTTACAGAAATATCGACGCTACACATTTTTGCTGTCATCCTAGTTACCTTTCCCCACATAACGCCCAAGCGATAGATAGAATTTAGTCCCAGTTGTCAGTTGTAACTTCGGGAATATATTTGACACTTCTCTCTCGAACTACTCAGCTTAAGTCAACGGAGTGTGAGCTTAATACGAAGACTTTGGTGCATGCAATCCATTTCAACCGAGATGATAGAATGCAATCTCTTTTATAAATCAATAGTAAAGGATTTTTTTTAAGCTGCCTTTGTTCTTTTAATACTTACCATCACGCCTGTATTCCCCGAAGGGTGAGACAGAGGTGTACCAATGTACACCCACAGTTCGCCTGTATATTTAGGTCACATGTAATAGGAGGAGAGCCTATTGCCATTAACCAGGCACAAATCCAAACTCCGAGCTGCTACTGAGAATTTCATAGAAAAACCCAATAACACTTTTTGCTCCACCTGGGGGTATCGAACCCAGGACCTCTAGCGTAGCAGTCGTGCTTACGACCACTAGGTTAAAGAGGCAGTTAGATATTTTATAATGTATAATTCAATAATTTAAAAACTTAATTATTAATAAACTACGGTGTTATCTTGGTAACTGAAAAGTATTAATTAAGGAATTAAATACTTTTCAGTTCGTTTTATGTTTAGTAAAACTCTAAAAGTAAGTTAAAAGAGCTGTAGGGAAGTTACTGCCGCACACTTAATAAGCTACATAAAACGCTACGCGCTACGGTCCGCGCTACGTGATTGCTACGCTAAGTCAATTGCTACGACGCTTCCCCGGATGTTGTATCTGTCTGTAGTGACTTGAAAAAAGGAATGAAACTTGCTCGTTGAAATGTAAACAACTTCTCTCCATTCAGGAATAACATTAACACAAAGTTTCATCGGAAAACATAAAAACTATAAAAAGAATAATTAAATTAACGAGTTACTGCAGCTACACGTATTTAATTAAAATAATGTACCATTCGATAAATAAAGTTGTACCGATTTAAGCTTTTTCATAAATACAAGATTGAAAATATTATTTTATCGAGTCATTCGGTTAATACATTTATTGACTCGTGAGTTTTTATCGAACTTGCCGATCGGGCTTATTACTGAAAGCTCAACTGGATTGCATAAGGTAAATGTACCACATGTTTATACATACCATCACGCCTGTATTCCCCGAAGGGTTAGGCAGAGGTGTACCTATGTACACCCACAGTTCCCCGGTATTATGTGTTACATACGGTGTACATGTTTATACATATGTATTAACTTAGACGTATATGAAGAGTAGAAAGCTATTCACAGTAAACAGGCAGGCGTGGTAAGTTCAAATGTCGTCGCCGACACTGTATTACGTTTTAGGTTACAGACGTTACAGTTTGCAGCAGCTGTGCTCGTATTAGTTTCAGACTCGTATTGCAGCCGGCTTAGAACGCGACGCACAACTTTTTGCCAATTATTAGGAGTTTGTTGTTAAACAAGGTCTTTGCTGCAACATAACACAGGCATCGCACTCAAGCCTCGTAATTCCCGGGGGCTCTATACGCGTACGCACATTAATAAAGTCCCATATGCTATCACTCGGGACTTTATTAATGTGCGTACACCAAAAGCAAGAGAGCAATTACGACGCCTGGACCTTAACTACGAAGTTCGTAACAGAAAAACTCAATTACACTTTGTCTATGGCAGTCGAACCTTTGACCTCAGCCGCACTTAAGACCGCCAAACCAATCAGATTTGTAGTACACTTAGCAGACGTAACTTTTTGTTGTGGGAAAATTGTGTCGGCCTATTTGGATAAAGAATATAACAGTTGCTCGTTTAGACGACAGCTTTTCTCAGTGTTCGTTAACAACCCTCTTTCGTTTAGAGCAATCGACTCGAGACTCTTCACAGGAAACAGAACGCATAATAAGCCAGTTCGCCGTTAAAATGTTGCTTAGTGCCGGTGAATGTTACATGTTAATACTTAATTAAACTTGCGAACGGAATATCATGTATGTTTAGTTATTCATACTCTACTATATAATCTCACTAATATTATTATAGGCAAAGTTTGTATTGTATGTGCAAGTATATAGCGTTCAGATTTCTGTGTTTGAACAGGTCGAGTGTATTCAGAACATTTGGATGGCCTTACTTTTAATAATAAGACTAGCCTATTGTTATCCCAGTGTAAGCTTACAGAGAAGGCATGAGCATTGATTACCACGCTTTCTCAAGACGGAATGCTGATATCTTCAGACTTGTAATAATTTTATAAGTCCAGGTTTCTTCCCCGATGTCTTTCTTCACCGATGCCAGTGATGTCCAAGATAACCTTACAAAGCACATATGACTTGAAAAAATGACATTGGTACATGCCCGGTTTTGAATGCATATGTAGGTACGAGGAGTATGAGTATGAGGGAGGTGCCTTAACCACTGGGTCATCAAGACATGTTTTTCCTCAGCACCTGCGTCACTTTTATCTTTTCAAAGCCGTAGAATCACATCATAATTACTAACGGGCAGATAATATCAAAAATTATATTATATTTTTTAATTAGTTGTTTTGTCTAAACACATATTTGGCCGAAGGGTGGATAAACATCAAAAGTTTTACTTTCTGAAACTGATCCGGACTGAAAGTGAAAGTAAATCATTAATTAAAAAGTGTTACCTGAACCAGACTAACCTTTCCCTAATTGACCCTTGTTTTATAATGGGAAGGGTCACTTTTGTATTCATAGGTATCAATTGGATGAACAATTATTAATTTAAATCAAAGATAAATTGCCTCGGAGTATTGTGCTGTAATTGACGTTTTTGTATATATCGAAATATTCGTATTATAAATTCAATTTGATTCGGGAAATTAAAACTTTTAACATTATAAAGCAATATAATAAAAGATTTAAGAATAAGATTTCATGAATGTAGGACCGTAGGAAGTTCTTCAATAACGCAGATGAGTATATCGTAACTACCCAGCTGTAGTATAGGGTGCCAAGCGAGAAAGCCTTTCTGTGTCACCCCTCGCAGCGCGGAAAGCGCCATGCCCTATATTTTCTATGAAAACTGTTTGCGTGCTAAAAGTCCCCTTTACGACCGTTTCTTCTGTCTATCATGCTGGAGTTTCTTAAAGCAAACGACGCAGACTTGTGTTCGCATACACAACACTCCGCATAATTACCTCGGGAAATGAGCTCGGAATAAAACACTCTTATGATTAAGTTATTACATTTATTTAAATTTATTCGTGACAAATAATGACAATACCTACATCAATTATTTATTATTTGTAATTACTAAGTTTTGAGCGTATGAGTTCTCTCAATTCCTAAATCAGCCAAGCCAACCAGACCTTCAACGTGACCGGACAATCGCGTATGATTCCTCGAATATTTACAATATTCACATAAAACGTGACTTATGTATCAGATGTAAGTATACAGTAACAACGCCATGTACTTAGTTATACACATACATATATGTGTTGCTATAAAATACACTGTGTTCCTATACTTTTGAACTAGTAAAAGGGATTGCAGTTTCATTATTGATAATCATCTTGTACTGCAGACTGAGGTTATAAAATTCCTTCTGTTATGAATCAAATTGAATGGTAATTATAACCTTAATGCTCCACAGAATGTATTATAATTAATTAATAAACAGAATCATTATTATTGTATGCAGAAATCGGTCACGCTTTTTTGTTCAGAATAATTGGCACATATTTGAATTCAGTATTTGTTTGCACGCTTACACAGTTTCTCCCGGTATGAAAAGTTCTCAGATTATCTCTCAATAAATATGGAACTGCCAAAATTTTGTAGTACGTATTTATGCCAAATTCTTTCTGAACAGAGTGTTCAGGAAAATGACGTTAATATATACTACCGAGCAGATCTGAAATCGGGCAATAGTAAACTTATTGATGGGCATTGGATGGCAGAACAGTATTTACATGGACAAATTACGAACAAAACCAACACAAAACCCTTGATTTACAAATATAAATTGATCAATGAAACCTCAGCCTACAGGTAGGTACATTGTTTCTGGTTTGCAGTACTGAGGATTTTTAATTGCCATTATTGTAAAGTACTAATCTAGTCGTTTTTTTATCAATATTCGCTATTGATAAATATCATTGAAAGGTCATTGGATCAATATTACCCATTCAATAATCAGTAAACTTTATGAATTAATATATACCTCAAAAATATTATTGATCTATTACTTCTGATCGTAATGGAATTAAAGTTCTATGCATATAATTAATTAATTATTAAAAATGTATAAATTTCATAAAAAAATGTTTACATTTGGCAAATTATAATATGATTGTGATAATACTTAATAACAATCCAATATAAAAACTATGGTACATTTTAATGTTTAATTAGCAAAATGACACGGACATTCAACTTGACGAAAATGTGAAAATAACTACCTGTTAAATTATAGCTTTCATAAAATGCAAACATCTCAAACGGATAAACTTGTAGTATTTCACTAGTATAATTTGACAGGTAGTTCGTATAAGTGGGATGCCATTTGTGCGTGGAAATGTAATGGTACATAATGTGAAGGTGAATACAAACGTTTCTGGCCACCAATAAACCAAGTTCTTCATTCAGTATTTTAATCCTCGGTTCGCAATTGACGAACTAATCGAGTAAAATGTTTATCTATAACCGACTACCGCCTAACTACAATTTACATAATGCTTAAAAATTTTGACTATTCAGTCGGGTTCCTTAACTCTACGACAAATATTTAATTTTAATGGGTATACTAAACACACAACTTATACATTATGTGTCTTACAAGTACGAGTATCACTACCACGAGAATGCAACGTAATCGATACCTACACGAGAAGATACTATAGTGTTGACAGTACTATGTCTTGTTAGCTAAGTATTCTTGTATGGGCCTAGCCGGCTATATAAGTAACAGAACTAGGCGAAGAAATGTAACAAAAATCACAGAGACTCTTTAGAAACTGAGTTACTATGTATTGCTTATTAAGTATGCCATCCTTTGTCAATAGTATTTACATAATTTATCCGTGCTTACAACGAAAAGTACACACACTCAATTCAACATTAAGACAGTACATATTTTGTGCTCGATTTATGTAAAGAGGAAACTTATATCATTATGAACCTTTAATGTACATTGCTTACTTCTTACGACCTATATATAGCTTTGCATCCTGAGCGACGGAGACATTACATTTTAAAAAGCAGGGTATCACCATCATTTACAAGAATTAAGAGCTGGGTATTCATTTAATTTCATAAAAAGCGACTGCTGTATCGTTTATGCATCCATACGTTAGTGCTTACATATTTACAGTAACTGGATTGCAGTGATTTAATACACAAAAGCTGCTAAGGTTCTTCTACCGGTTTTAATTCGACGTTTACTATTCTAAGTCCGACCTTACAATATACATGCTGTACAAGACGTATAGGTTCTTCATAGAAAGGGGAACTATGCAACATAAGAACAGATGAAACGAATGAAGATGGGTTATATTTCGTAATTTAAAAGTTTGCGCCACGCTCTTACTAAACAAAACAGAGAGCACACTCTGCAACTCCACATGTACAAAGAATTACAGTGTTGTCTCTGCACAATAGTATCTTGAAGATGAGTTCTGTTGTGATGCCCCATTCTCTATGCCCAACATTACACAGAATACACCAACTTTATTTGCTATTTTTAGAGGTTTTATTATTCTCATACTCGTTGTGTTTTTATTATCTCGTATTTCATTAAAGTAGATCTATTTTATTGTTTACAAACGTTTTAATTAAATGCTTGATACTAGACTAACTTTACATTAATAATGCATGAGAAAGGTATGGGTACTGGGTAATACAAAGTAGGCATAGAATATTGGCAGGTATTCATGACCTATTCTGCGGTTAATATCAATAATAATGCAAACGCTGCGAAATAAATATAAAAATTGTACTTTTAGCCATATACCCATGTCGTTGTCTCTCAAAGTTGTATCTTATCCTATTGCGATGGTAATTCCGAATAGATTATTAATATTCAATTGACGCACGTTTATTAAGACTTCTTGGTCCTAAGTCACTTTCCTCTATACTAATAACTGCGTCTTAATTACCACAAAACAATAAAACAAGCTGGATATTTTACAAAAATACAAAAGTAATCGTTGGTAGGTTGATCCTCCATCGAGGAAAGCGTATTTTTAAAACCTATTGTTAATTACGTCCCTCTCAAAGTCTATAGAACGGTAAAGGCACGGTCATGATGTGTATTGCACTTATGGGATTACTTGTCCGTACAGACAGAGAGAAGAAATTTCTTCTAAATGGTTCAAAACACGCTCTAATCTACGAGTCAAGTCGAGGAAAGCGTTTCAAGGCACATACTTTTAGAAATAATAGGAAGGTGGTACAGATGGAAAACGTAGCTGCACCACCGTCAGGTAAGGTTACGTCAGATGAGTTGAAATCAGAGCGACCGCTAGAAGCGTAGCCTACGATAAGATTCAGTAATACACAGTGAACCTCCTAGTACTAATCCCGAGCGCTCGGCTACCGATATAAAGTACACCGACAAGTACCATCATTGAAATTACCCTATAATGTCTTTACACCGTAACTATATGGTATTCATATTACATAAAAATTGAAATCAAAGCTCTTAGAGTTCTTTTAAAGTTTTACCTGCACTGTATCACCATTTTCACGAGTAGTCAAGAACACTTTCCACTTACACAACCCAATTTACACAAATAGGAGCGACTGTCAGAAAATGTTCAGTTAACCGCATCACGAGTTAATTATCGCACACTCCGCCGTTTGCAATAGTAGGAATATGATTCCCGTTAGTCTTCTCGTGCAGTCGGCAGGAGTGGTGCGAAGGCTCCTGTCAAAAAACGGGAGGCTGTCGTCTCGTATCGCAGGGGAGAGCGAGGCAGTCGCCGCGGCAGAGGTGGCTCGCGGCATGAAGCAGGGCCGGCGCGCAGGCCTGCGGCGGCGCGCGCGGCGGCAGCACGGGCGAGAGCGAGCCCGCGCCGCACGGGCTGTCCGCCGCGGACGGCGGGCGCTACACGTGCGTGCACGCGCCCGCCGCCACGGGTCAGCCGCCCGCCAGCACGTCCTCCGGCTCCGGCGACCAGCAGTTGTCGGACAGCCAGCACCCCACCACCACGGTGACGAAACCAATAAGAAGCGCTAGTATTATGTACACCTCCGCGTTTCCTACGGAACACACAAACTCGTATTAGAACGTCATGATAAAACAAGCTTTGATTGGACCATGAAACAGAATAGAACGTATGTATGTGTGAATCTAACCGAGTTGCTTGCGTATCCCCAGCGGCTGCCGGCTGCGCCAGAGTGAGTTGATGAGCGTGGGGTCGCCACGCGTGCGCCAGTCGCGGTATCCTCTCCCTCTGGAATATTGACTGAATCTGCGAAACGTAAAAGTTAAATTAATTTTGTTCTACACCACAAACAGTGTGTGCTACCTACATATAGCTATGATGCCTAGATTAAAACATTACTCAGATATAAAATGTTAAGTATGTCTACATTAATAAAATAATATCACACCACTGCTTGTAATGAGACAGCAAAGCTGCCGAAGGTGCTTTGATCGCAAAATTGGCGTAAAGCCAAGCCTTCAATGCTGAAGCTTACTGCTCGTACAAATTGTACTTTGATACTGACTGTAGCAAAAAAGCGAAATTGAATTGTTACCATTTTCCGTCCATAGGATATTTACGTTGCGGTTCGTGCATATGCCTAGTGTAAATAAGTGGTTCATGCGAATGCAGTTGTAACTACCGTGATAAATAGGTAAGTATTATGAAACTATAGTTACTAAAGCGAATAAAATTTTGTATTATAAGTCAAAACTCAAAAGCTGATTATCATGGAAACGGGTATGGATCTGGTAGATGATGCAGTCGATTCTGAATTGCCAAAAAATGCCTTGTTTATATATTCGGATGATAGTTTAAAACAATTCAATTTCGCAGCATTTAGGATTCAGTGTTACGTTATTTGGATTATTCAGGGATATATAATAGTTGCGTGTTTACAGGAAATATTTGTAGGTTTGGATTCTACTAAATTCTTGTTGTTCTTTACTTTAAGGATTTAATAAAATCGGATATATTATTAGCTAAATATATACCTACTTATTTAGTTACCATTAGTCGCTAACTTATTCAAATGTAGTGGAGTTTTGACCAATCGTCCCTGCTTCAATTACCCTACGAACTACTTGTGAGTCAAACGTGCAATATGTCAACCATTTAATGTTATCGTCATGCAGCGGAACTGTTCATCCATCGGACACAATTGATGGCTTACAAAAATGATCTCTGCCTTTGGCCCCTAATTTATTATAAAGAAAAATTTGTCAAAACACTCTAAATAACAAATGACTTACATTATCTCGTCGCACCGGTATTGTAGCGGATAATAAAATATGAAATAAATATGTATTTTGATCTGATAGCACATTAATTATATAAAAACAAAATTATAAATATTCACAAGTCCATTAGTCATTGATAAAGCAATGTAAAAGATCGACAGTAATAAATTGTTTGGGATTTTTATAGTGATGTTACATCATACAAACGTCTTGTTCGTGTACGTGAGCCGTTCACATCATGTCTCGACAACCTCATCGATTATCATCTATCTGTGAGCACATACTTAAGCTCAATGCCACTTAAGGCTCCAGCGTCCTTGTTATCTACATATTTTTATCTTTCCACTTACTTATATTACAAGGTATTTACAATAAAGTTGATGTTAAGACACTCAGTCACAGAGAAAAAGGGGATAGAATCATAAAAGGACTTTTATGAGGTACCTACCGACCTATCGTAAACTACAATGTTCTTATATGATAGATACCCTTCCACGGAACGCGCGTCGAAGCGTTTAACCTCTTAAGGCTGTATAAAAATATTTGGAAAATCTTGGAAAAATAGGTGTCTACCCCATTGAACATTATTCTTTTTGTCTGAGTTTAGAGAAATAATCGTTTCACAAGACAGTTTTTGTAAACAACATTAAATGCTATGGGGGATAAATAAATAAACAGGATAAGCAGTCATCCGGACCGTCGCGTCTCCTGGGTCGCACTACCTCCGTTTATTAAGTTTTTCTTTTTAATAACTAATTTAATTTTCTACTGCCTAAATTTTGTAACACGGGGCAGACTTTCTTATTCATGGGGCTTCTATTCTATCTCTTCTTCCTATCTAAAAATGTATCTGACGTCGTTGTATTTACCAAGTGGAGTTGAATTTATAAGGTTTTTGATAAATGCTTTACGACTTCGATGCTTTATTAAAAAGGAATTGTGTAGAAACAAAGTACCCGCTCGTATGCACTAGATTTACATAACCGTCAACCTGAGGTTCCTAAAACCATGGTTTAATAAAAAAATTACCAACATCATATCTATGAATACGTTACCTATATGTCTATAGGTTCGTACTACAAAGGCAATACATTATAATCTTACTTGAGAAGTTGGTTAACTTACATAAATAGGGCTTAGTGTCGTGGCACCATTTGTGCGGTAGATTCATGTTGCGGGTTATTTTATAGTATCCCGTGAGAGCCTTTAAACTATCGAGTGCAGACCCTGTCACTAGTTTTAAGTTATTGGTGCATCGGTCTCAACTTGATACTATCTATCTACATTTATTTACTCAAGGATACGAAGAATATGAACGAGAATATTTACTACACCACTAGTTTTGAAGTAGTAAGCTTTTAGTGTCAGAATCGTCTTCCGTTGCACGAATACTAGACAAGTTAAGTTCGTTAAGTATTCATGCATGTTCTTGATGTGTTTAATTTCATTAAGCGTCCTAAGTTTTAGTGCGTAGTCATTGGAGTGTGAATTCATAAATTAATTAGCTCGGGATGTTAAAATTACAATGTTTTTGTCGAGCTGGCATAAATTTAACATTGCTCATTAAGATTATCCTTTGCATTATACATTGAAGGATTACTCTGTTTCATTGAAATTGCAATTTTAATTGTGTTGTTTGATTGCTATAATTACTTTGCATGCCATTTGGAATTAATACTTAGAGAGCTTTAGGGCTTTTATTGCGATTTTATTATTAAATGAATAGATATATTTAGGTAATGAATTGCGACTTTGAGCTCATCTTTTCTTTTGCAATTGAATCAGAGTACCTACTACTAATTCAATTATATTGTTTACAGTTAAGGTGAATGTAACTGAAATATATTTTGTCGTGATTAAAGGGTTTCAATTTGCATTATTACCTAAGCCACGACTGAGTTTCAAACAAACGAGAACTAATATATCCAATTTATTTCGGAGTGGACTGACCACTCACTTAACACCGATACTGTGTTGATTAATGAATCACAATGTACCACGTAGTTTATTCAAGCTACAGGGGAGATGAAAATAGATACGGGAAACCACAGGCGACTGGTAGTAGGTACCTAATCGGTGCTCAATCTTTTGTTGGCAACCTTATTATCAAGATGCGATCTAGTACTTTAACATGGGTTACAAAATATTCCCAAAGCGCAGGCCGACTCTGATTATAATCTGCGACGGTACGTTAAACATATTTCGAGGGGCATCGAAGAGACCTACAAAAATGAATTTCTTGGATTCACTTAGTAAAAATTATTTTGTACAAAATTATGTCGTATGCGGTCTCCCTAAAGCTTTTCCCTTGCATTATGAGATTGTGTTTTATTACCTTCAGCCTAAATTGCCTAATCGATTAGCAGAAAGGGTATAACAATGGGGCAATAAATAGTTGGATTCGTTTCAGTATCCACAGCGTCATTAGTCAGCGGAGCCGTTCTACCAATATGGAATGGTAAATTCTGATGTAAAGTACCAGAGATAAATCCCTGATATCGTATTCACATTTCACACCTGCTACATTTTAGCCGTTCTCTAACATATTCAGCGTATAGTACCTTATAATGTTACAAGGAAGCCACTACTTCCTTCGTCTTAACTCTACAGCTATTTTATGAGACCTGAGTATTAGGTTGTGCTCAAAACCTTTATAGTAAATACTAGTGGAAAATATAAGGCTGTAACATTGTGGCGTATACTTTGCTACGAGTACCTACGTTCTAGATATTCCTTTGTATGCATATAAGTACTAACTCGTTACCCAAACTGATTTCAATTACACTGAACTTTGTACCGGTTGGCCTCCTCTGTGACAAATGAAGGTCGTAATTGCTTTTCCAGGTATAACTATGCCATAAACCTACTTGGATATGAAAGTTGGGTTAAATGACAATAGCTTAACGGCAGAGGCGTCGGACTGGCGATCAAACTCGTGAGTTCGTACCCCCTGCTTATAAATTATGGTAAACCCACTCTTAGCTTTTAGTTTAGTTGTTTAATTTACGTGGAATTTTAGTGTAGTACTTATTACACAGATTACATATTATACAGAATCAACGTTTTTACTTTTGAAGCTATTGCACACATACGCATCGCAAAATAGAAATTCAAAATGGACTCAGTATCGATTGTAGGAAAGAAGCCATATACCTAATTTTTTTAATGGCAAACGTATACTTATTTTAGGTAATAATAATAATCGATGCTATGAATTCTTTAATAGTACTATTTCTTTGGGACGCTGTTTTGTTGTGTGTGCCCCTATCGCCCCTATGAAGCCCTTTGATAGGTAGGTACATACTACAGTCCACACACACTTTCCGGGGTTGCCGGAAGTATCGAGTGTTCCAGGGGCGTCTTGTGTCTAAGAAAAAAATATAGTCGCGCAGCCTTAACCCGCGTACCTATGTGAGGCTCTCGTATGTATGAACAAACGTTACGTATGTGCGCATGTTATTGTCGAGTGGGGAATTCTGTATACTACGTTAACGGTGTAGCTTATTTAAAAAAACAAAACAAAAGAGTAGTCATTGATTGGTAGGGTACCTTCGTATGCCGCCGACTCCTGCCGGCGGCGCGGTGGAGTGCGGCACCCCTGGCGGGACCTGCGCGCCTCCTTGCACGCCGCCCTGCACACTGCCTTGCGGGGCGCACACACAACACCCTGTGTATACAATGTAACACTTAAACTGTAGGCAAAGTCAAACCGACCATCTGGAAACTAAGAATTCAACTCTTAGCGTCTCCGCCCAAGACCGATGTTTTTACCGATTTTTGACAAATTTCTTCGCGCACAGTGAAATTATCGGTCGTGTGAGGAGAAGCTTAGGCTAAAGTAATAAAAAAAGGTCTTTTATTTAATCCGCTTTTCTAGATTATAATAGTATGACGTATATCGTGTAGAAATGCCAAGTATGCAATCCGAAAAAAAAAATGGCAATACAAAACATATAAACGATCGAATATTGTATCGTAAATTCGCATATTCAAAAATTCACGGAATAGCGGAATCGCATTATTGTTATTTCATGTTCAGTTTGCTACTAAAAAAGCTTTTAATACCTCTGAGCCACAACACATATTTACAAAAGGCTTTTGGCAAAAAAGTAAATCCCGTTTGACAGACATCCGCATTGAATGCACAAATAGTAGCGTATGTCAACAAGTTGGTGAGTCAGTAACACCATGATTGTGATACAAGGCACAATCAATATTTACATGGATACAACGATGATATTTTTGCTAAATCGCATTTTTTGATGCTAAGTTTAACTAAATAAAAAAGAATACTACTTAATGAATCCGCTAGCAAAAAGTATGAAAAAGTTTTAGTCCTCATCAGGGCAGTGTCTGAACTTTAGCAACCGATCGCAAAAACTCGTATTAGTCAAGAATAATGGCTTAAGTGAAGAGTAGATTTCGATTTTCTTGCCAAAAGTCTGACGAAATGTAGCTACGGATAAAAAAAGTTATTTTAGCTAACCGCAATCTTTTGGACACTGAGCTATAATAGTGTGTCAGCTGTGGGCGTAAATTGATATTATAAAAACTCTGTGTTGACAACTTTTTATAGTGATTAAATGATAGTCATTTTTGTCAATACCATAATAAATCTTTTTCTATGAAGTAAATTTTCGTGTACCAAGTCAGTAGCTCAGCAACAGTTGCCTTCATAGTTAAGCACCAAAGTTACTGCGACAAAGAAATCATCAATCATGGATTACACAACTTTCTGACAGCGATGCGATAATGTCACAGTGTTGCCAAATAACACCGTTACGGTACAAGTTTAAAATTGATGTTTAGGAAGTTTTATGGAGATAGCTGCCTCCGTACATAACTGGAAAGTTGAGGGCAATACTGTTTGTGGTTACGAATCCGAGATTGGTAAATTATCGAGTGGAACCAATTTGTTTCGCTCAATTATTTATAAGGCCGACCCGTAACATGTCACGTAGGCATTTAGGTGCAGTATTATGCGTATATTTATCTACATTTACAAACCAATGCTTTCAGTCTTCGTACTTACTAGGAGAAGTTGTTCTATTCGATTATGCTTGAGAGTTAAAAGTTTTCCGCAGAAAACAATGTTGAGTACAAAGTCCGAGCATTGTTTTGTCTTGAAGTAGGGGTCGGCCGTCAGCATGGACTGGTATATTATGTAGATCGGTTCCTTCATTGAATCGTTTACTAAACGCACCAGCCCTACCTTACAACCCTATACGATTGGTATCTGAAGCCAATTATCGCAACTGATGTAGGTAATGGGCAGTAAAATTAGAATAATGCATTACCGCTTGTTATAGGTTGTTACCCGCTCGCCTACGACCACTAAGTAGACATCAATTTAATTTTACAGCGTGAATAAACAGAGCGGTGCACGTTTTATGTTTATGCACGTAAAGCCTGCTCTATTTCACGTGTTCCTCACTCGATAGTTTATACATTGAGTGTGCTTTAGTATAAATAAATATTTACGGTACGTCTAAGCACAACATTGCCGGGTGTTATTTGAAACTAAGCTCTTAAGCATTAGATTTATCCGAGCAATTTTACAGCGGCTACAGTGAAGCTACTATCCTATTAAATACAATTTATGTTGATTATCTGCTCGCGGACAAAACTATATTATGATCTTCTTACGAGTTTCGTAATGACTAATCAATGGTTAAAGTAGTTATCGGCTTTTCCTAACACTGCTTATCTTACCAATAATACAATATTTACCCCCAATTTTTGCTATTACTTTTGCAATTTCATGTAGATAATATTAACGCGTAATATCGGAATATTTTCATACAATTTCTTTCGACATTACGAAAGAAGCTACGCCGTTTCAACGCGTTTATTCATTTAGATTTTTTCCTGGAATTATAATAAAACCTGTAAACCCCGAGCTCCGTGACAAACGACAAAGATGTATGTTACCATAATAATATTCGAGGAGCAAAAAATCAGTGAAGGCCTTTTATTATATCGGCGCTAGTATTCAGTGAAATAAAAAATATTTCTCGTAAACATCCAAGACAAATAATGACTGAGCACAAACACCGATAGAAATGACTCGTTTGTAGATCAACTTCGTATAAATAGTCTACATAAAAGGAAATGTACTTTTATGGCAAGATATTATTGACATGGTTTTATTGTATAACAGTGCGCTAAAAATGTTTACGACTTCTGAATTGCTTGCTATCATAGAAAACGTTTAATGGTTGTCATAATGTGTAAAAGTACAATTTTTATTTTATTTTTATTTCGATCCAAGAACGAATACGAGAGTGACAAGATTGGTATAGGTGATAAGAACTACTATTCAGAAAATGTTTTATCTTCTTTACAGCCAATTCGTAGAAACATTGGGAATCCCACAAAATTCGCATGACAAGGTAAATAGAAAGGCCTACGGCGTAGCTTCGGCTACGCGGATCGTAGCAAGTCGTGTGCGTAGCGATGACGCGTTTCGTAGCTGATACGTGTGTCGTAACTGTGACGTCCACCGTAGCTGTGGGTATTTAGTCGAGCGCAATTTATTATGAGACAATGTCTTAGCAAAGGACTATTTGACGACCCATCCAACCGTGTACATAGATATTCAATTATCAACGTTAAATGAATGGTGTACGGCACCATTTTAAATATTAATTAAACTTGGCTGGTATTCCTTTGTGCATTTCAGTTTTACTATCCAATGCTCGACTACCAGCACGGGCGTGTGAAGCGAGAAAAGGATTAGAGAACGGGCTGCAGCTTCTACTTTTGTCGACGCATATGTAAGTATGTGAGAATATTCATTTGTTACTACAGTTGTTAGTAAATGTAGCATTGAAGATTTAAACTGTTACGGTTAAAGACTAGTCACTCTACTTAACTGTACTTTTAGTTATAAAAGTCGTATTATAAGGCCAAAGCACACCAAATGCGTGGCGTGATGCGTGGCGTGCACGCACCAGTTGTAATGTATGAAACTGTAAGAAAGGTGTCAGACCAGATGCGTGACGTGTGCACGCGCGTGACTCACGCACGCAGAGCCGCATCTTGTCACAAACCGAGTCCGTACGCGTGAGTAGCGGAACGGCAACGTCGCACACGCGCGTGCAGTGATGACGTTGTATTATATGGCGCTCCCTGTTAGATGCCACACCGGGCACGCACGCATACGCATCGGTCATTGCTGCACGTACGCACGCACGCAAAGTTGTATTTATTTACAAACAGAAAGCAGTTTACGAGTGTTTTTTTCGTCCGCAAATATGTCTCTACAACACCAAAGATAAAGAGTACAAAAAAAAGTATTATGGGAGAGAATTGGGAATACGCTGGAAATAGATGGTAAGTTCAAATTAGTACAAAAATTAGAAAATTTCAATTGTTAAAGTATGTAAAAAAAAATTCTCGAATGTTTATTGCATTTTTTGATGATCTGCGTGCAGCAGTCCTGCGTGACGTGATGCGTGCGTGCGTGACGTGTGCTGCACCGGTCTTGGCCGGTGTGACAGTGCTCGCACGCGCGTATGCACGTCACGCCACGCGTCACGTCACGCCACGCATCCGGTGTGACCCGGCCTAGGTGAATATTAGTTTTATTGGTATGTTCACCACACACAATGGGTCCATTGACGACGGGACGCTTCCTTCGATTCCGAATACAATAAAGTATCACAGGTGACAAGTGCCAAATGAGCTACATTTTCCTCATCCACAGAAAAAGTCACCTCACAATACCGCCCTCAGATATCACAATAATAGCATTGTTTCTATAACAATAATACAATGGTCACTGAGTCGCAACCAGAGATACGCGACCACTATTATACGGTCGCCAGAATTGACTGATTTACGGCGACCACAGCTTGCCTTAGCACATAATAGATAGATTACGTGATGCATACAGACATCCAATTATAATTATCAGCTCACGGCTCCCGAGCACTGAGTGAGGTATGTTATATCTAACTATTTGTAGCTAAACGTGGCAGTCTTGGATCTATAAGTGAATATATTATCTGAGCTAATAGAATATGATAATACAAATTCATTAGCCTTGTTGTCCTCGGCTTAAGAGGCGACTACAGGATTATAGCAGGTTTAAGGTTACCTCTTTACCAGCTTCAATAATATTTTGTGTCTCCATTAGAAACTTGTAACTTGTAAATAATTCAACTAACGATGTCTTACACGTCGATAACTTATAATCATTAAGTTCCCCGACAGTGTTCTGCATTTTTGTGACGAATTAATGAAAACTGTATGCGATTTTTGTTTGTGTATGTTTTAGTGAGTAAGTCGTTGAAGTGCCTTATCGAACAATAAATAAATACTAACACATCAAAGTAAGCTCTTCGAATCATCAGTTACCAACAATAAAACTGCATGAATGTAACCTTTATAAAATTTCTTTGACCCATAACTTTCTATTCTCCTTTTATTAAAACCATGATGCAATATAAGATAGCCGGGCGCGTCGCACACAATAAGCAAGGAAGACATGACAACAGGAACAAGGGAGCTAGCAGGCGCGATGACAGTGCTTTTCAAGATGCGCTATTGCACTACGTTTACCCCATTGTTTTCGTTCAAAAGCAATTCAATAGACGCCGTTTATCGCACTGGCACAAATACACCTCTTATGTTTCTATTTCCTCATGGAGAGGGGGCGAGAACGACTCTTGAATTATTCATTTGAGTTATTCGCTGTTGGAGGTGAGCAGCAAATCATAATCCTCGTAATCTGAGTGTGCTGCTCTGCTAAGGTTTAGTGACACAAATTATGAGCGTACAAAACAAAACTGAGGCCCGATTTGGTAATTTGTTACAATGTTTTCGTATTTTCGAGGCAAAATCACGAATTTGTGTGACGCATTCGAAAAGGACAACAACAGAAAATATGTCGATAGAGCCACATGAGCTTATGTTATTCACGTTTGCATTGCTCATACAGTCTAGTTATTTCGATAGGTCGTTTCAAAGAGAATTGTGTGACCTCTAAATGCACTGTAGTTTTTTGCAAATACATTTTAGGTTTTGTAGAACATTGGAGCCGAATAAAGCGTAGTCATGAGCTGCCATGAAGCTATGATGTACGGCGTACGCGGACGACGTCTTTTGTTTTACAATGCGGGCTTTATCACGCTAATGTTAATAAAAAATATGTATATGGCGATGTCGTTATGTAAATATGTGTGTACGGTGTATGTGTCCACGTCTCGGTATATGTTTTAATTAATAAGATTTAGCTAGTCAAGATTAGTGAGTGTGTCTAAAAGTAACAGTACAGTTTGAAATCAGAAATACCAACAATTGAACCTCTAGCCTTGAATTTGAAGCTATCTTTAAAATAATTCACAACACATATCTCTATTGTTAAGATTTTTTGACAACAGAATAGAAAACCAAATAAGTACCATAACAACGTTGGCAATGAATACTAGTTCACTTTCTAAAACTGTACGTAAAACGTAATCCAATAACAGCAGCCCCACAAACAAACGTTCGTTCGTTACACACCATTGCAGCTGTCCGTTGATTTAAAATAGCACAAACATGCGTCGCTTTAACTGCGAGACACAATCTATCTAACAAAAATAGCCATAATAGCCATGTTTGTTCGCTGCACTCGACCACATTTAAACCACTACCCTCAATAAACTTTCCGTGTAGACCGAACTATTTAACTATTGTTATTGACATTTTGCAATAGTGTACGGGATGTTATTGTTTTTCCTTCATGTTCGCGAACTTTACTCTTTTATCTCAGAATATATTATACACCCCATTGACCATGAATCATGACATGATTCATGCCTTACACATACCACATAACTTATGGGATGGGTGTTATGGTTTGGTTGGCTTATGGAAGGTATGTGTTAAAATAAAAATGAATGTCATATGCAAAAAAGCGAATATGTAGATAAGGAATTAATCGAATATGATCAAATCGACGGGGTGTTAAAAGACACGTCACATAGTCGTTAATCAAACTGCCCTCACTATGAAACTATCAAACAAAGTAACATTATGCACAAATGATTGCTGGAAAACAACATTTATTGTTGGTGTGAAAAAACACTGTTTAAAGCGGCGCGCAATGTAACACACGCAAAACATTGTGATTATGGGTGAATGCAGCGGTACAGGGTTGTTTTGTTTTTGTTTCTGAACATTTTAAACTTGTTTTAGTAGCAAACGCTGTCCTTTAATAACAAATTAACCAAAACGTTCCCAAGCACAGTAAAAATATGATCCCTATGTTGGGAAACTTTCAACTTCATTAAATGTCTTGTTCACCCGATATACAAATGTTCTCTTTTGAGAATTTATCTAGTCGTATTCGGTTTGCCAGCTGTAACAAAGCTACGTCATACTATTATAATATTTTGTATCAGGAAAGCCGCGTCTCGCTCTTCAGTGCGACGTCGGAGATATTTTTTCAAAATTCCTCTAGGAATTGTTTACGTATATTCTTTTTGCGAGGATTTGTTACAAAAATCGTATAAGAGCACATTACCGGCGAGTGCTGCGATAGCTGCCAGCGTAAGGAGGGCGGAGCGGCTGCGTGCCATGTCAGCAGGGCATGCCGCGCCGCGTCATCGCCGCGACATGCTCCGCGACGCGCCCTCCACAACTTCTCGCGTACAACACCTCTCCGCGCACCACCTATAACAAGCAAACATGTTGTCACAAACAAATATTGTTTACATTGTCAGTACACCCCTTACCAGAGTTTTCTATCGTGGCAATCACAATAAAGATTGTCGATACACAAATTACACGTTTACAATGGATTTTCTGATACACTTATCGAGTTCTCGGAAGACAAAGTTCCCGCCACAACAGGTGGTCTATATTTAATGGTTACTGCTTTAGCTACAATTAATTTGTCAAGGCTGGCCAACGAGTCCATTTGGAACGCGAAATAGTGGATAGTCGGCTGCGAGCACCGCCACGCGGCCGTTATCTGCGTATCGAGGAGCGCGGGCGGTGAGCGGCCGGCGGGCGGCGAGCGGTCGGCACGCCAGTCGGCGCCCTGACAAGGGTCATGCTTGCCAAAACATCCGTCCGAATGATATCCGGGGAATTTCTCTATTGGAGATTTATTTGCTTCGCTAACAGAGCTTTATTTTGTGGTGATGCGGAAACGTCATGCTTTCATATGTACATATTTATCGCGCGTGTTTCTTTTTTTCTGGTCCTAGATTATTTACGCCCGCCGTCTTGTAGATCGGTTAAAAGATTAAACCCTAATAACAAAAACAACGTGTTGCCTTCTACTTCAAGATTACGATAACACACCCGGAAAACCAAGAGGAAACATAAAACATTGAACCTTCAGGCCCGAAGATTGTACATAAAAGGAATTCGTAAAACAGATAAAATATTTACCAAATATTTTTACATAAGCAGGAATGCGTAATCTGCGAATAGGCGACACCTACTCGAACTTTGAGCATGATAATTTTGTAATATAAATTCAATTTGCAAGCCATTAAGATATGTACCTAAATCGACCAAAATTTATGACGCCAGTATTTTACAAACTTGATCGTAGTATGTTTATAAATAAGTCAGATAATGTCGTCGTCCCCCTATAAGTAGGTAACGCTGGGAACTTTTATAAATAACACGGATGGTGTCGATAACTTTAGCAGAAGGCTATTTAGAGCTAGCGACTCCTAAAGTGTTTGGAATTTTCACTTTACCGACAGGAGATAACGCTTTATACGAGAGAAAGGATAGGTTCACAACACCTTTGTGACGTCATTTTGATCACTATTATTTAAAATTTTAGAAAATGTAGATTCAAGTGAACATAAATTATGTCAACATGTTTATTATTATATTACAGCTTAAAAGCACAGCGTTGGATAAATCAAGGCTTAGAGGATGCGAGACGGGTAACAAAGCCAAAAAAAGATCATCTTTTGAATTATGCTTTTAACGCAGCGTAACATTTTAGCGGAAAACGGTAGAATGCCAAGAGAACGAGAAAATATTCTTAATAAGGTTTTTTGTAAATGCTGTGTAACTTTCCGGTAGAAAAGAAAATATGATGCTACAATAAAATAGGCGACAGTGTGATGAATGAGGGGAGCACGCGCGCGAAACAACAATAGATGTCACGTACTTACGAACTCATAACCATCGATTCCAATTTATGGAGACGTATTATTCCTTTGGGGTGAAAAAGAACACACCTCATGTATGACACACATGGCTATTGATAACTAACATTGTTTTCTTGGGAAACTTTGTACATGCAAATAACATTTAAGGCTGATGCAACACACGGAATTTACTACAGTTTTCAGCTTTGGGCTGACGTAGAACAGTTTTGTTGAAAAAACAACAAACAAGAAAACCCCACATATACTTTGTACGGGACCAATTCATTTTATTTGAATGTAGAAACGACGCCATAACAATCCCATTTTGTGAAAAGGTCATACTCTCCTCTCGGGATCCTTTTTGACAATTTATTTGCGTATTTAAAAGCAATTAGGTATCGGGTACAAGTGATAAAAAAAAGATCGTAGGTAGAGTAGGTGTAGGACAGGGTTGGAATCGATATTTAGAAATGGATTAGGTAGACGAAGTAGTAAACTTCGAAAAAAAAGCCCCTCTTCTTGTAAATCATTAGGTATAATTATACGAAGAAGAAATTGGAACGAAACCCGAAAATGAATGAATTGAAAGTCTTGGTTTCGTTAAGAGGACCGTTAATCCAGAATTCTCCAAATTAATTTATGAAATATTTTTCCATCTTTTGAATAAAAAGCGGTTTCATAATTTCGGAGCGGTCAAATACCTTATACTGAACTAAAGTGGACCTAAAATTGTGACTTGTAATTCTTTTGCCAATAAGGCCCACTTTCACGAAAATGTTTTTAAATTAGCGTTAAATGATTTTAAATTATCATTCTGTCACTGTCACCTTCTAATAATTTGACAGGGATGCAATGACGTTCTAAATACGTTTAGGCACTAAATGTCTTTAGTGATCTTGGTGAAAGTGGCCCTAAATGTGTTAATACGAGGTATAAGGGACATCTATCTGTAAACTTCACCAGTGCACTCAGAACACTATTCTGATTATTTTGTAATTTTTCTCCTTTTTCGGCTGATCAATTTTGAAAAATCGGCCTGCTTTTTTTGTAAGACGCTGAGGACGGTACCGAAGGTATAAGAGCGAATTTTCACTTAGCGGAAAAGTATTAAAAGGCTCTATACCTATCTCTTTACTTATGGTTTTTTTTTATAAAAATTCTTGTTGTCTGGTACTGAGTCCAGAATAGAGAATTAATGGTTTCAGTTTAAGGATAGATATCTCTTACACACGATATGTTTATCTTATGTTACAGAGATAGTTAGTTGTGGTAGTATCAAATTTTGTTCTTTTATGTACTTATGATTTGCACCTACCGTGTTATCTCTTCACCACCTTTGGTTGACTGGTAGAGAATGCCTACGGCATTAAGACCGCCTTTGTACTTTTTGTTGCATAAAGTTTAAATAAATAAATAGTTATATGTTAAGGTACTAAGGAGTTGTCGAGGAACACTTGGAAGGGTTCACAACTTTCTTATTTAGAATACATTTATGTTAAATGTTTATTCTTGGATGTATAAGTTAGATAAATTATCTAAACAACTTCTAGATTCTGTGTAGGAATAAAGATAATTAAGATGACGATTGTCTAAATTTTTCCGTGGAATAAAATAAGTACCTGGTTGTTATTTCATGTCCACAAACAAAAACTATTATAAACACATATCCATATACATTTAACAGGCAGATTGCAATAATGTAAATGTAAGTGTTCACATGCTATTTCAGTGGTCTAATTCCACAATCACTTTGCTTTACAATACCCACGGGAAACTATCTGATAGATTCGAAACACAGACAGGCTGGTCGAGAAATGATAAGTTACCATCCAAATCTTTCATTGTCTAAAGAATATTTCTTCTTTATATCGAGGCGCGACACAGATCTTGCGATAAGTAATTTCATAAAAGGAAAAAGTTTCGAGACTTGCTAAAACTCAAACATGTAAAAGAAATGTCTTGAATCAAACAAAGAGAGAGACATTGTTGTTTATCTGTACCAGTATAAACACATTTGTTAGGTAATACATCCAGCTGAATGTAACAAGAAAGGACGGAAACACTCACACTACAGACATCTATTCCATTGCGCCTCTGCATGCATCCATTACTATTCATAGAGTTTGAAATTGTCTGAACTTCTGACTCGCTATAACCTATGAATTGAATAGGAGAGCTTGTTACGCGAACAGAAGATATTATCTGTTTTAATTGAGAATCATTTGCATTAAACGATACCGGCTGTTAGCCGAGAATAAAGGCGAATTTGTTTAAATAAACCAATTACAAATGATAGAATGCGACAATTTATATTTATCTAAAGTAGATATAATATACGATGTTGTTGTTATGGGTGTTATTGGCTGTTAAACTCGATCGCCATTAAATGACGTCAGCAGAAGCTAAGGGGATTTGTTATAGGAGCAGATTGGTGATCGTAAATCGTAACTAACGCGTCGTCAATTTCTCTTATTTTTTTGGGAAATTGTTAGATAGGATTTTTTTTACGTGCAGAAACCGTTCATCCTCTACAATAATAATAAAAAAGCGCAATGAAATTCTATAAATGTCATCTAAAATTCGATGACAGCTATTCAATGCTGGTGACATTCCGCAAATTTATTTTCGGCTTTGTTTTCGTAACTCCATTTACCTATAGCAAAGCTCCAGCTGTTTTCAATCTTCAACGATGACTGGCTTTCAGATAACAAGCGAAAAAGTAAAGTTAAAAGGTTAAATTATACTTTGACTTAAATATTACTTTTAATTGTCCATGGCACACGGCTTGAACTTACAAGTAAGAGTAATTCTTAGCTCAATGAACATTTTTGAAGTTTGAAGTAGATTTTCATGTTTCACGTCCCGATTTACGATTGGTGGTACAGACACGCGACGGTTCGCGCATATTTGCGTAGGAAGATATAAATAGGAGGCTCTTATACATGTATAAACTGGCCGAGCACACAATGGTCCTCACACAATCGCTTTCAAAATGTTTCTACCCTACTTTAACTAATTAATTACTGTGTACCAGGTAGACCCGTACCTTGATCGAAGGGACAAAATGTAACTTAGATCTTCCGATCTTTTTAACACAATCATTGAATACTTTTATTGCTCACCTACGTTTTTTATGTCTTAAACCTGCTGTCCATCGTTATGTTAATATTTTAGTTAAGTAAAAGCTGGGCTTGCTAATAAATCCCGCTTTTGAGCTACAAGACACATGCAAAAGGCCAACTCCGGTAATTAAAAACGTTCAAAATCTAGTCGCAATTTTATCCCAGCGAAAATCAATGTTAAAACTTGACAAAAAATAGGCAAATTAGAGGTATTTAGGATAAATTGAGACGGAGACTAGAATGCGAAAGATGAAAAAAAAAGAATTGCCCCTCGCCGCTCATGTTTCAAAGAACCGAAAAGGGCACAAACTTAAAACTCGAAAATTAAAACGTAAGCAAATTCAACCCTATATTTATCGAATCTCAAAAGGAACCCTGCTTATTACCCGGGAAATAGTGGCCCTAAACAAATAAGCTTTTCACGCTCAGTTTTAATAATATTATCTAAGCTTAAAAAAGCAGTATTCTATTTAAGATTCTTTAAAAAATTGATCATGTATGATATATATTTACAAACAATATTGTATATCTATGCTTTAACTTTAAAATCTCAACTAGGTAAACAACAGTTCGCAGACTGCTTCTTAAAAATCAATTTTAACGGTCACTTGTTAACGTCGTGAATCTTTTACACTTATACTTACAATGTTTCACGTAATAAAGTATTTTCAAAACTGGGTAAAGTTCCGTAGCATTTTTATATATCATCAGCACACAACCACCTAGATATTATTATTTTACTTTAAACAAACAAATTAACACTGCACAGTGATTTATTGCAAAGCTTAATATTTAAGTTTGATGTTGAAGCCGGCCGTATGAATTGTGGCGAGGCGAGCGAGCGGGTCGAGGCGAGCGGAGCGCGCAGGCGGCGGGCGTCGGCGCCACCTGTCGCTGTCGGCGCGGCGGTCTGCCGGGCGGGCTCGACAGGCGGCCACGGCTGCTCACTAGCGACTGAGCGGGGCCCGGGCACGTGGGGCCGCCGGGCGCCGGCCGCCGCCCAGGTGCACCTGCACCCTCGCGCACCCCCCCCGCGCACCCCCCGCCACGCACGCCTCGCCAGCCTCGTCTGCATCCACTTGCACCCTGTCTGCACGCGCACTGCTTAATACACTTCTAATTACAAAACGGATGTGACCAAACACCTCGCCCCACTTCGCAATGCAAGAAGTAAGCTCGGGACCGGCAGGCGTCCACGGAAGTACTCATAAAATATGCACACCACTGAAGATAGAGGAAATTGGAACGGGGAAGTATGTGTCCGCGTATCTATCTATGGAGCTCGCGAGATACACTGCGTGAGATGTAAATAAATTAATTATAACGACTTGTACTTTTTGGCAGGGTAGCTTTCTTGTAGCGCCCGCCGGTGTAGTCAAATGTTTATCAATTCAAACAGTGGTTCGTAAATAGGAGTTTCCGCAACGTAGATAAATGATATTTACATAGGTATCGTTGCGGTTACATTCCTGGCTCAATGAGAATGGGTGATGCTACGTGATTTAAAAGAAAATTACACTTTCCTTTGTTTAGTAGGAATTAGTAATGTCTTACCTGACTTGAGTAGTAATCAATTTCTAATATACCTTACCAGTCGGTAAAGATATTTATTACAATAGGTATTTTTATTGTAAATAAGTTTAGGTAGTTTTTCTCTTTTATAAATCAGAGAAGAGACTTGTCAGTCTGGTCTATATGCTCGCAATTAATATTTATCCCAAGCATATTGAGGTAAAGTTCGCTAGCCAATGAATTAATGATTCTACTATTTATATATTAACCAACAATTACGGAGTATGTGGTATTTTGGGAACAAGTGGGTCCCCAAACTAACTTAATTTCCGGGCAATACGAAATCGCTCAGATCAAGGTGTGTCTAAAGCTTTGTTCACAGTATCACACAAAATTCGAATTTCCGCCTTTGAAATATTATCAGGAAAATGATTTCCAATATCAAAGTTGCGAATTTCCCGTGTTAGTTAGGTAGTGGGCGCGTGATTTTTGAGTAAAGAGCTAATAAGACACGGCTTGATTTTTTATAAATATTACTGACTTTAATTTATTAGTAAACGAGCCTCTGCCCGCGACTTCGTTCGCGTTAAATTTGATACAAATTATCCCACGGGAATTTTCCGGAATAAAAAGTATCCTATGTTTTAATCCATAGTGTGAAAGAGTAACAAACATCCATCCATCCATTTATCCATCAATCCTTACAAACTTTCGCATTTATATAATATTAATATTAGTATGATTATAGACACATTGTTTAAAAAATATAAAAAATTGTATATAGATTCTTACCTGGGTATGCAAATATGCAATGTCAAGTCTTGAATGGATGACCGATTTTCTAAACACCGAATTTATTTCGTGTCTCAGCAAACAAGGTGAACCGGCGGCGGCAGTCTTAAAGACATCGCTCCACCTGACATGCGCATATTTATGATAAAATAATGGAATGAGGGTGGCTTTGAATCTAGTATAACATTGCTGAGAAACTAAACGCATACCAAAATAAGAGACGGTTTTTTCATACTGCTTCTGTCTTTAGTATTTTTGAGACGCTTGTTTAATTTGGTTTTGGGGGCTAGCCCCCTATTACATGGGACCTAAACTTACCGGCAAACTGTGGGTGTACATTGGTACACCTCTGCCTAACCCTTCGGGGAATACAGGCGTGATTGTATGTATGTGTTGTTTAATTTATTCACATTTTACTAAATGAGTAATAACCGGGATAAGACTTCTGTTCAATTGTAAGAAGTTTATTTCCTTGATGAGATACCTATTTCCAGCAGGATGGTTTTCTTAGAGCAGTCTACGTCGATTGCAGATCAGTCAGGCTTAGCGTCACTAGTCTCTTGAAGTTTGCGATGAATTTCGCAAATGCACTAGCTGTATTGTAGATGAGGCTCTCCTGTAGCGAGGCATTTATAACGTATACCATGTAGGTACCTACGGGCTTCCAACAAAGATCTGTGGTGTAGTCACGGTGTAGTGATTCTCGTTTGTACTGTGCTTATAGGAAATTTTGCCCGCGGCTTCGCTCGCGTTAAGAAGTATTATCTTTCATCCCCTATTTTATCCCCTTGGGGGTAGAATTGATCAAAATCCTTTCTTAGCGGATGCCTACGTCATAACATCTACCTGCATGCCAAATTTCAGCCCGATCCGTCCAGTGGTTTGGGCTGTGCGTTGATAGATCACTATGTCAGTCAGTCAGTCAGTCAGTCACCTTTGAGTTATATGTATTTAGATGTATTTAGATAGTATATATACAGAAAATTCAAACAGATTCTAGACATCGGTATTTTGTTTCATCAAAGTTTAAAAAATCAACAATGATGTTAAAAGAAATATAGTTATTACCAGCTTTAGGGTTTTAATCGATGTTTCATTTATTATTTTATCGATCATTAAAGAGACTCTATAGTCATAAAGGTTGAAGCTTACCGTTAGATCACTGGGTGACTCGAATGGGACGACGTGATCTGAAAACATAAAAGTTGTTAAACAACTTAAAATGCCTTGTCACGTTATTATTATCAACCTGAACCCATGAACTCTTTATAACCTACATAATAAGGTGGATTATGATTGTCTAACTAATATGGTTGTGTATTTGTTTCTGCTTTGCGGACAGTGAACCTATTAAGATCTTAGCAGCCTACTAATTATAATGTTATAGAGACTGAGACGGAGAGGCGTTTAGCATTCGAGCTTGTAATGGCCTAGGAGTCATGACTAATTGGCAACCGAATGCTTCCTTTCCGTTAAATATAACTGGCATCAAATGTATGTATGTGGTCATGTCTCTTATTTTTAAACAAATCTGAAATAGAAGTATTCTTATAAAAACGTTATATGAATAATTATAACATTAATATGAAGGGGATTCGCAAAAGTGTACTTCTAGGAGTTAAATCGGAATCTATTGATCTAGCTCTTATCATGGTCAGATAAATAAAAGGACAATATAAGGACTCAAAATAATATAAAATTTAGGTAGCTAAACACTTTGTCCGACATGTCATGACGCTTATATGAAAGGTTAGGTCGGATTAATTTGAGTTAGAACTACATAAGTACATAGACTGATCCATACATATGCAGTCGTCTCATTTGTAATAGACAATGTGCTGTACTTACCTTAAGTAATTGCTCGGACTAATCCAGCAGTATACTACGGGCTTTGAGGTTACCCATGTAAGGTAGAGAGAAGATTCCACGGTGACTGGAATCAGAATGTTCGCTCATTCCGTAAGGGTCATGGCAGTTTACCCGTGATAGTTTTATTTTCGGTGTCAGACTGTGTAGACAATTGCTCTGATTCTTTTCCGAGAGAAAGGTTTATTTTTCCGTTTGGATTTATAGGCTGTGAATCTAGTCCTCGATAGTAAATTATTCTCACAATTCGTTTCCTCACCCGTCTGTCACAAAGTTTTCCTCGAATTCGAATAACAATGTTCTTTGTCAATTTTTTAGTAAGTCTATTTCTAAGAATCGAGGCAAACGACAGAAAGAGTCCGTTATTTTGTAGAACTAAGTGGAAAATAATGAACGCCTGATATTCGAAAGTAGGGAAAGCTGAATATTTTTTTTTGTTGTTTCATCGATTTTCATTTAGCTAGACACTATTACGCAAAAAAAAAATGATTCCTATAATATTTGCGAGCGGTTGGTCTTAGTTCTTTCCTTTGAAAGGGTATAGTTGGTTTCAATTTTAACGTATCTAATCCAACTAATCTAAAATCTGTATGATGTGATGATGTTCACTGAATTAAACATCCTGTGTAAAGTATTATGGGAAAAAATCGATTTACCCATTTCCTGTAAAATGACGGTAACACCTGCCGACACGTTGGGCTAAAAAGCGCTTTATTTTCTACAGTAATAATTGGAATTAAAATTGATTTGAACAGAAGTGAAACATTAAAAACATTTTTAAATTCGCCATAATATGTTAAGGGTAAATAAGAAGATCGGCTTATTTTTTGCGTGATGTGTATATTACATAATTATATTAGATTTTTGTGTTCGTGGGTGACCCTATTTGCATGTTATGATTGTTTCGATGACGTCAAAAGCTATCAACGAGCATCAAGTAGAATGTAAACACATTCTACTAACAAGTTATGAACACTTTGCAATCTGATGTGTCATATCATTTACATTTTTACACAAAAATGTTTAACGCGTTAAAATTCCATCTTCGCATAACTCACAATGTCTCATTAAGTTGTATGGGCTACGAATAATAAAAGCATTTATGCGAAGGAAGCTGAAACGTGCCAGAGGAAATTATTAAAACAAAGTTCATTCGTGAAGTCGTTTTTTTGCGAGCAATACCGTAACGGACAGATAGCGTAAGTATGAATTGAGTATTGTATCACAACAATGCGCAGTTGTAACATTTAATTCTTGGGTACGTTGTTCCGCTGCCTATCGGACCGGAGTTGTAGACTGAATAAAATTGCTCAAAGACTGCGATGCACGCTCGCCGAAGCGTATGCAAGCGCCCCGAGTGCCCCTTACTTACTGTATTCACTCTCTGAAATAAGCCAGGAACACATCGCGTTCCTTTACGACTACCTATCATATTTTTTTGTAACTGTCTAAGCGATGTTTTTAATTCAATATTACAAGATTTATTTTATTTGAGTTTTGTTTTATGTCATGGGGTTATGCGTTTGGAAGAAAATGTGGCAAGTTCTCGATACAGCTGTGTAATGCGACACGTTATTAGCACCTATTGGTAGGTAATTCCAAATAAGTCATTAGTTTAGAATTTATTTCACTATTTACACCACTTTGGTGTCGGGGATACAATTATCCTGACTAATTAATTATTTGATGGCATTTGTTTAAATGCAAACGAGTAACAGACTATTATCGGTAGCCAAAGGGAGGCGATATTTTTTTTTTTAATGTTCTAACTTTTAGGTAGCTCTACAAAAATCTCTTTGAGACTCAAAATATTCAACGTTTTATGACAATGGTAACACAAAACGTGTTTCACGGACAAAACGCCGGCGGACCCGGCGGGCCCGGCGGACGGACGGAACAAGTTATAAAATAAGCCGCTAGAGGCGTGTAGACGAACCGCTAGCCGGTCCCGATGCCGACAGCGATGTTCGACCCAGGCGAACTGGAGCCACGCCAAGCCTTTCAACCGCTTGCAATATAAATACGTGCTACGCGTGGTTGGACTATTCAATTGCTTGCTAGCTTTGTGTGCGATCATAAGCCTCGATTTATTGTTTATTATCACACAATACGCAACTGTTTGGTTTTTTTAAAGAGGAAACATTCTGAATGCTTATTGTCGTTATTGCTAGGCTAATGATCGGCAGAAATTGAAAATCTATGCTGTAAGAATGTTTTGATGTTTTGTAAAATATCCATATTCCATTAGTTCTGCGTTGCTAATGGGTACAACCGATCTGATAGCGTCGAAATTAACATAAACGCGTTAAATTAGATAATTTCAATTATTGAAGCTGCAAATAAACATTTAATACATCTAAATCATTTAGGAAAACCATATAAAGTAATATTTGCGTGAAACCAATTAAGATAAATTTAATGTGTAGTTTATTAGAAATAGAAATAACATAACAGGTCAGCAAATTACACATTGTACTACTTTTTTAAAATAAAACACACGTTAAATAACAAAGAAATAGTACAAGATTTACCCATTCACATTAGACTATGTGGTCCGTAATAAAACTATCGTTTATTTGAGGTTTCCGTAGACGGTCATAATAAAGGGCTAGATATATATTTGCACAATATGACGGAGCCATATACACGCGCCACTCCTCTCGCTATACCTAGTGGTTGATCCCTGCCGAAGGCCAGTTTTTATTACGACATAATAAAATAAGTTGAAATATGATTATGGTTTTTTATATGATTTTATTTCAAAGTGTACACACGAGCTGTTTTGCAATAGGTGGGTAGATAGACTTAGTGGTGGTAAGCGAAAGTTGAGCTCAAGTTTTGAGGCACGTCCGCGGGGATTGTACGCCAGGTACCTCTCGTCACAGATATCTGCTATTGACAGCTTTCATAGTTAACATACACCAAATATATACGATACGAGAAGGCCCCATTAATATTCGGAATGGATTCGGCCCTTAAAAGCCGCATCTTACTTTTCTTTTAATAGCCAAATGTTTTATGGTTCCGTAATGTGTTAAGTCCTGTTAACATTTTAACGTGTAACTTTTGAGAGAGGGTCTACTTTTAAGGTAACTGTAATTTGAATAGGGATTACTTTTTCAAAAGTCTTTTTTAGGGATCCATACACACGGGTGTTAACGAGACTACTTCGTTTATGACAGCGCACGAGTTACAAAGAAGCCAAAAGCCCTTTTGGCCAGTTTGAAACCACTTTTTTTTTCGTTTTTAAATCTCAGTAGCAATTGAACCTTGTATATCATATTACACCCACTCACCATCCCGTGGGCTGAATGAATAACGATTTAAAAATACGTGGATTGTATTATTATAATAGCTGATGATGGTAGTTGTCTCCATATTTTTTATAAAAATATTTGTACATTGTTTTTATAAAAAAAAAAATGTATAATATTGAAATGATAAAGATTTAACCACATCTGCCAGTATCATAGAAAATATTGACCTTAATAAGCAACACAAAGGAAGCCAGTAAACTTTCTTCGTTATGGTTCCTCATTAAATGTTAATAATGTTTCTGTTTCCATTGAATTAACTTAGAGCAAATAACGATTTAATGGTGTTATTTGACAGAAACTAGAGCACTTCGCAAAAGAAAGTAAACACCGAACTTGCTACTTAATAGAAACACAGCAACTTCATTAATTAATAAGAGATTGAGACAAAACTAATTGCCGACGTCGCTGGAGTGGATATAGCGTTAAATCAAAATTTATTTTGGGGAAATCATAAATTGTGGGTTGAAAATGAGTGAAATATTTATATTAGAGGAAAATGAACTTCGCTGATGTGTTTTAATCTTTTAAGCTTGTAGAAGACGGCAAGCTGGTAGATAGAGGTTGGTAAAGAAGCGCTTAATTAAAAGTATACAATAATAAGAAGCTCTGAAAGGCGGGCCGGCGCCAGCGCTCGCGTGTTCTACCTACCCATTCAATGTAAATCCGATTACCGGTAAATAACTCAGATTCACTCAATATTATTAACTGATTTTTATACTATGAAACAACCTTTAAATAACTGAAACAAGGCAGAAATACGCACAACACAAGCTACCTGTTATTAATTTAATGAAAGCAGCGAACTTTTTAATAAAATCAAAAGTTACTAGTGGGATGTTGGTGAAATATATGTGTAACATTATCAGTTTATCATCGGAACGTACCATTATGTTGCCACGGAAACTCCTTCGGGAGGCCAGCAACAGGAAACTAGTGGCAATAATAATATATTCAAGCCGCATACTTAATATTTTTTATGTTTACGATATGTTGGATATTTTAGTTTTGGCTTTGCAATACTTTCACTAGTGCATAACGCGTGGTAAAATATTTATAGAAGTTTGAAAATAACAATTTCATAGGCAGGTAGGTCGAGCTGTTACCTTATGCTGTTATGAACAGAGAATACCAACTGAAAAGTTGTGTGCTATGAATGCCTTGAAGTTTTTCTTGTTTATAGCAAATTTTCGTGCAGATATCATTTCCCGAGCATTCGGATCTGTAATAAACCGTTTAAGTAAACTTAAACTCATACTTAGTTCACTCGTCTTTATAAGAAATAAGTTGAAACTCTGAGACTTTGCCCTTAGTTCGTGCTCTTTTCTTGTATTTTGTTTTCTTTTGTTTGCTACTTTTGCGACGAAGATTTACGTCACGTCACGTCGGTAATGCCCGACGAGGTAGGCAGGGAAGTACAGTCACACACGCTACCTGTGCCCGGGCATTTGGGGGAACCGATTGTACTAGAGCTTATCGCAATTCCGGGTTGTTACTGCAGAACCCCAGTGACCCTTTTTCAGACCAGGTAATCGAACCCAATACCCGTGTCATCCACAGTCTGAGTTAAAAAGCATTGCATGTAATTTTCCGTTGAAACCGGAACCCGACAGTTCTGCTTATTTACTAATATAGGTCAGGTAGTAGGTACCTCCTCGCGTGAGCTCTCCCAAAGAAACTTCGTATGCAACTACCAAACTCTCTTGCGACTATTACATCGAAAATAAGGCAAAATAAAAGTATACTTTGACCGTAAAGACTTTAAAAACTTAGTTTTTGCTGAAAAATCTCAGGATTTACCGTAGTTGGAAGTTTTATAGTAACATATTCATGTTGTACATATTACCGCGGGAGCACGGGGGCAGTTACCACTTAGGTCCGATGAACAAGCCCTAGGGAGCACGATAGAGGTCACGTGGTGCCGTACACGAGAGGGTGTCGGGGCTAACGACTTTGTTCCTCAGGGGACCTGCCAGTAGTTTAGCAAGCAGGTAAAGCTGTTAGTTTCACTAGAGATTCTAAATCGTCAAGAGTTCACTCCATTGACTGCGACTGCTACGCTAGAGGTCTTTGGTTGGATTCCCAGGTCGAGCAAAAAGTGTAAATTATATTGGATTTTCCAATGAATTTCTCAGTAACAGCTCGGAGTTAGAATTTGTGCCCGGTTAATGGCAATAGGATCGCCCCTTATTACATGGGACTTAAATATACCGGCGAACTGTCGGTGTACACTAGTTCACCTCTGCCTACCCGTTCGGGGAATATAGGCGTGATGGCGTTATTCATCTTATTGATACAACTCCCGAAAAGGAAGGGTTTTCATACTAACACGCCCGACCTAAAAAAGACCGTAATAATATAGTGAACTAGCTCTCAATTAGAGTGGCTTATTAATACGGGCGTAACACCAAATTGTGTTACCTCTAGTGATAAGTGATCGCCACTCACCTCAATTACAGACGCAAGTGGTACTCGCGGACTTGAGCCAGTAGATCGATCCAGTAACTGAGCTCTATCCGTGTAACCCTCTTGGCTATAACATATGGGAATTATATTAATCTTCATTCATGATAGCGTTTATGTATGCACGTGATACTGATAACGGTTCGCAATCTCGGCCTATAAGGTTTTCTTTGAAGATGGCTGGGTTATGGAATATGATTACAGAAAAAATAAATGTTTTATTTTTTGATACAAACAGCCTTCCAGACAACGCCTACATCGAAAACACAAAAAAATAGGATGGCCTATTTTTATTCATTTTATTCAGAACAAAACAGATAGACTATCCAATCATTATGATATACCATATTATTCCAAAATAAAGTATCCATGCCACTTTCATATGATTGCTATAATACAAAATAAGCCATAATGATAATCAAGCCATTTCCATTTCATTACGCAGAACATTTTTTGTTATCAACTACGGCGTAGCATGTCTACCGCTACAGAGCTACGAGCGTAGTGCGGTGCTACGAGCGTAGCGACCTGCTACGTGCACTCAATGAAGTAGCAATTACGTACTGCTCCCGAGCTTGTTATCAATAAAAGAGGGATCATTTGTTTCTATTAATGAGCCCGGGGTTGATTTATGTTAGTTGGGCCAACTAGCAGAATGAAATACAGCTGTAAACTATACGTATGGGCATTACGCCTTCTGAAGATTTATCGCTTGTTTTACTAATAAAACGTGTTATTAATATTAATGTTATTCAAAGATATATTTGGACATTTCCTTAAAATAAATCTTACGAATTTCTTGTCTTTAGGAAAAGTGACGTGTCAAATAATTACTTTTTAAGATATGTTTTACATTGTAGGTGAATCAATTAATTATTACCGCGGCCCTGGAACGCAAAGGGCATTAGGGGGAACACGGATGGGTTTAAGTAAGTAAGAGTCTGACACTCGCTTCCGTTCGATTGCCGCTTAGAATTAATATTTTAATGGCTTACAGATATTTGTTCCGGGTTTGACTACTTGTGTATCTGATTTATAAAGTAAAGGCACCCACGATACATCAGAAACTCCTAGTGTGGGGCAACGTCTTTTTCTTGTAAAAGGGTCCGCTAACTATTAAAGAGACCAAGTTTTAATAGTATGAAGTTATCAGTGTGCCAGTGGGCTGTAATGTTAGTACTGATATAATAAGGTGATACGCTGATGCTCCGGGCGAAAAACGCCCACATTTTTGCTATGGAGTTTTTACTTTATTCTCATAATGTAGGCGGTTTTAGCCAGAAGCACAGTATAAACATTGATCAAAAGCGGCTTAAATATACAACTGACATAGTTGTCAGCCCCAAGGAAAATGATGAGCTGTAGGTGTACCCCCACAGAGTACACCCACACTGATAGGCACGCTTCCAATCGCAGAGAATTTTAACAATAGAACCCAATTACCCACGCATGGCTAAATTACTGATGCTTTGTTATCCTTACATCGAAATTATGTTTTCATTAAACTGTTCAAGTAAATCCATTGCGTGATAAGGAGATTATTACAAATCAAGTAGACTTAAAATCGTTAAATAAAGTAGATCCCATTAGTGGTGGGTTCATTAATCTTTGATGATCTTTACATAAAAAGCGATACCATTATGCGAAATAATTGCGCAGGAGATTAATCGTGCGAAAAATGTTAGTCGCTTGATTTACCTGTGCCATCTGTCAGTATTAGGTTGCGTTCACACCGGCGGCCGCAGCCCCCCCGCCCGCGAGTTACTGCCCGCCGCCCGTCTTGGCAAACGTTCAGCTTTTCGGAATTTAAATATTTCCACGCTGTACTTACCCTAAGTGGTTGGAATATTAGGTTGCATTTGTGTTTTAATTTAATAATACGAGCTTTACACGTGTTCGCTTTTTAAATGTAAGTGTTGATGTGAATTGAAAGAAATCCTAATTGAAAATATGAAGCTTTCATTGCCAGAACTGAAATCTGTTATTCTGCGGCAACGTTTACGGTTGTTTTTTCCGGTATTTAAAGAAATATTTGTCCGGTCTACCATTTTATTATATTCAAGTCAAGGCTGCCATATGTTTTGCACATGGTTCTTTTACGCGCCAATGATTATTATAATACCATAAAACCGTTTTCTGAATAACTGCCTCGTCAGCCTAGTGGTCCTAAGCGCAACTGCTACGCTAAAAACTCTCAGATTGAAATTCTCAGTAGCAGCTCAGAGTTAGGATTTGTGCCCGGTTAATGGCAATAGGCTCGCCCCTTATTACATGGGACTTAAACATGCCGACGAACTGTGGATGGTATGAACATTGGTATACCTCTGCTTAACCCTTCGGAGATTACAGGCATGATGTTGGATAGCAGTTTTGTGAAATAAACCTAAAATTGCAATGTATTTTAATATGTACTACATATATTTGAGATGCAAACTATAGCCTCGGGTTTGTCCGATATTGGCAATATTATCAAAATGAATTAATATGTCAGCAAACAGAAACTCGCTTGAACAGCTTATCCCTCGGCTTTATGTATCATAATATTTATTTTAGTATAGTACTCAGTGTGCGAAGCTGGGGATATTTTATCATCGCCAGTCAATATAATATATTACCTCAGATTCTGGCTCGGGGATGGTAATGCAGTGGATATGTTTAGAGAGTTTATGGGAAGATTTGGTTTTTGTGCTGATCGGTAAATAAGGGGAAATCCAAGGATATAGTAAATTATGTCACTAATGAAGGTGGGGCTCGATGCGATGTGGTACTTTTAGGCTACGTTGTTTTTAGAATTAGTGTGTTAAAATGCCATTTTAAAACTTTATAAGGGTACCCATCTAAACGTTTTTACATACAGATATCAATTGGTGCAAAATAAAATACCTTCATAAAAAAATTCTTATTTCTTTCTGGCAAATGTTTATAAAATTGAATAGCACTTACCAAGTGACACACACAAAGACGTTGACTAGAATGTGCTTACGAGAATCACAATGCAGTGCAACCTTCTTCAGATTTTAATCTCGTAGATGGCTTACCCTTACTCTGCGGTTAGTTCAATTCTCTTTTATCCTTCACCGTTAGTAGCACAAGCTGCTGCGTCACAAATAACTTGTTGTAAAAAGTGGAATATTTTAACAAAGTTATTTATTGGTTTTGAAATTGGAAAATATGAAAACAGGCCGCAAATATATTTTATGTCAAACGAACAAAATACGCAATAGAATTTTGTCCAATATAATCTTGATAAGTCGTATATAATCTCAACCCTGGTGAAAGTCTATGTGTCTACTGTGATGACAAACGACGGCCGGCTAAGGTATAAATAATAAAAGACTAGCTGCTTTTACACATTTATAATAATAACACGACGCGTAAAACCTTATAAATATTTACAAGAACAAACAAATATACGAAGAGTTGTGTGAAATTTTTGTATATAAGACAGGGCCATTTACTTGCAGTTTTGTAAATAAACAAGGTTACATTCGTGCTTTGTTTATCTGCTGTGATAAGATGCTGTAGCCGCTGTAGGCACTATAGAGTTATGAGGTAAACGTGTGCACTGATCCACCCCTGTAACCGATGTGTAGGAGCCGCCATTGCCTGTCACCTTTGCTTCCAAAGCCTGCTAAGTCAATTTGGCCGGGTCTCCCCACAAGCAACACGTGGCCCTCAACACTCGTATGGGGGAAGTGGGAAAGCGAACGGCAAAGGGACTAAGTAGTTAACACGGAAACGGGAAACGTACGCGTTGAAATGGGGAGCCGCACACGCGAGGTGAAGCGTGAGTCCGGTGATTTACCTCACAAGATACTCGACAATATGTTACAGTAGTGTGTATACAACTCGAGAGTGGCTTCCGACTAAGAATTACACACTCTTCCCTTTGTACTTTATTGTCTGATCATACTTTATCGGAGGAACCGATTTAATCAAGAAATATTGGCAACATCAGCATGTAACGAGCATCACAAGTCACTGTTGTTCAGCCACACGTATTGTTTTTGGCAATAGTGTGTTTCAATTCGTTTTATGCGGCTCAAGTTCGAAGTAGACGTCAGCAAACTAATATGACAATATAACTTGTATGTTCCGGAAAAGTGACCGCAGCAGTCGACCCGCGGCGAGGGGATGTGTACTAATAAGTAAGTGATAACCACAAGGTTGGGCTCAGCTACCGTGCCCGCTGAATATGTATCGAGACGTTAATGTTCGACGAAACGCTCCACTGTTACCCGCCAACGGCAGCGGCGTCCACGCTTGCAACTTACTTGCATCCAATTTTGCATTAAATTGCTTTTATATGTGCTCGAATGCCTGTGTAGATAGATAATTTACATAAGGACTTAACGTAATATGTTCAGGACTATCTGAGTTGGCATCTGAAACAGCGTTTCTGTCTGAATTCTTAAGCTGCTGACTAGAAGGTGGAAGTCTTGCCCGTTGCCGGTTTACAGATAAACTATGCTAGTCCTTTACTACTATGCTTCTGAAGTATACACAAAGGCATTTGACCTGCGTGCGTTCGGCACATTTTGAGTCCTCTATTTTGTAACACATTTTGTTGCCTAATGGTGGAAGTAGTTGGAAGTATATATGAAGTACATATTAGCCTTAACTTACCCTTATACATACAATCTGTAGAGTTATAAAGATGGTTTATCGTTATAACTCTCTACAGATTAAATAACATCCAGATTTAGTAAATAAATTTGTTTTCATTACTATAGAAGGTCTCAATTATTATAGTTCAACCTATTTAGGAACATGTAGGGTACTTATTTAAGTAACAACTGATTCTCATCAAACTGGATTAAATAATTGAGTGTCTTCTTCCAACTTCGAAAATAAATGGCTGGCTCCGTTCCACGGACTTATTAGTAGCTGGCCGCCAGTCAAAGAACAGCTTAATTACGAACTCATAATCACCTTTCTTCCTTTAATTTGCTAAAGAAACAATTTCATAATTGAAATATTTGGAAATAACCATTACATTTGTAGTTTTTTTTCCGTTTCTGTTTCGTAAATATAAAATTTGAACTGTGCAGTATACTGGCTCCGATCCTTTATGTAGATATGGATGATATAGGTATCATATTGAATGTCACAATCCGCAGCATATTAGATTTTATTTAAATTAAACACAATGTTCACACCGGAACACATGGCACAATTATTATGACGACAACACTAAGCAGTTTTGCTCATTTTTTATGCGACCAAATCTCATTTTATTACGGTTTACATGAATGTTATGCGGTGGGGCATGGCGTCGCTAAAACAAACATAGTCGAACATTCAGATTCACGTTTTCCTGTCGATGCGAGCTGACGTCGAATATCGTAACAATAAGTCCTATGGGTTTAGTGTTAACAATAAGCTCGTGTTTTATCCCGAAAAAGATTCCGGCACTTCGTTGTAGAGGCAATCTTTTTTCATTCTGTGCCCAAATAAGTTTTATTTAGAAACGGAATGAACGTGTTAAGATTTTCTCCACTTTGTTTAAACCCCTATAAATTTTTCCCATTTTTGTAATCACAAGTATTCATACAACGATGCCAAGCAATTTAAACATTTCTGTCAACGGATGAAATATAAACAACCAGGGGGTTTGTATTTTCAAATTAAAACCACTTCTGTAGATTGGTCGCGTACAGCTCGCTCGTCGCACACATCCGAATTTTATATCTTTAGTAAAGTTTACAGCACCTTGAGACCTTTTAGAAATATTCACATGACTGAGAAAGGGCGGACTTACGACCGAGCCACGCCACGAAATTTCGTTTTTGCCTTTCGGCGTGAATATCTAATTAAGCATGTACCTATTCGCCTACTCGAGTACGTCATGTACTTATAGCTTTACATATAGGACGCTCAGCCAGAAATTAATGTTAATGAGGTACAGTGTGCACCTCGTACGAGTAACGTAACACTGTAGGTACTTGTGTAATGTGTCAGCCGGACCCAGGAATACCTTACTTAGCCGAAAACAATTAGTGCTAATTTGACTTTGATCACTCGCAGTTCATTAAAATATCATTCATAATAAACAATGAATCCAACCTCCTTACAATACGCCCCCAATGTCCATTTATTAAGGAAAATAAACGAAATAATTACAACAATGGAGTATTGTGCGCCATAGATTAATTTTGAAAACGTTTGGGGAGTCACAATGTAGGTATAACGATTTGTTTTTAATGGAATATTGTACAGTTTTTGTGGAAAATATCCGGCCGCCAGGCTTGTCTTAAATCATAAATGCGTGGTTGTTACCATGATAATGTTACCGTTGCGATTTGTATTTGGGTCGTCTTAGTATCGTTTATTTAACGTTATAATTTGCCGTAGTGCTTAGGATACCGTAGACACGGTCTGCGGGCGGTGAGCAATGGGTAGCTCACCGTCCGTACGTTATTAACTAACGACGGACCGTGTCGACGGCGCGTCCATGTTCCGCGCACAGAGGTGTCAGCCACTGGAAGGGGCCACTAAGGGCCAAATGCCTGCCGGGGCTGCGGGTTGTTCGAAAGAGATACCGCGCCCCCGGAACGCAAAGGGCACATGAAGGAACATAGATGGTTTTTAGTCAGTAAAAGTCTGACACTCCCTCCCGCCCCGCCCAGGACGGGGGGGGTCATTTGATGATTTTACCATCTCTAAAAAAAAAAAAAAAAAAAAAAAAAAAAAAAAAAAAAAAAAAAAAAAAAAAAAAAAAAAAAAAAAAAGTGCTTAGAAATAATCAATGTCTTTACAAATTCATATTTCGATGTTGACGAATAAGTATTTTTGTTTAAGTAGGTACATGATCGATTTACACAAAATATTGACTTTTCCTGGAGATTTCGCCGACTATATAGAAGAAATAATAAGCGTAGCTGAATAAGAACTGTCCCTCGCATTTTGTAATTTTGTCATCGACCTGTGAACCGTTATCATGTGAGTAAGGCTGGGCTTCCAGCAGAGCTGTGCGAGGAGGCATAGCGTAGCTGTGAAATGTTAAGATTTTTCCGCCAAAGCTGTACCGAGGATTCTGTGTGAGGGTGGGTAGCGAACTCTGCTGTGTCAGAGAGCGGTGTGCTACTAGGTCTTGTATACACAAAACCAGTGACTCAAGAGCTGTTTCCTCAGACGCGTCGTGTACATCTCCAGGTGCACTCTCAACTCTTTTGTATATGTTACCGTACATAGGTATCCGAAATCAATATGGACCCGGTTTTACTAGTGCCGTCTAATCTATCCGTATCAATTTATACATGTTGTATTTAAGAGCATCAGAAATAAAGCGTTTTAGCTAAGGTTAAAACTGTGACCCCTACCCATGAGCCGAGCAAGCGACGCGAGCGGTGCCGTGGTAGTTGCTGGCGAGTATCAGAAACGACTAGATCACATAGAAAAAAAAATGTCTTGATCACCTTGTGATTGATGAGTGATGATGCTCTTAGATACGTATTTACTAGTAAAAACGAGTTCTTACCGATTTTGAATACATACGCTAACATATATACAAGCGTCGCCTCAGGGAGTTTTAGTAGTAATAGAGCTCTTTATGAAGGAGCTCGTCCGGGGAAATACTGCCACAGTACCACCATGCTTATTTCTGCCGCAAAGCAGCGTTGCTGTGTTCCGGTTTGTCGAGAACAAAATTAAAACGCACTTATTTCACGCTACGCAGCCTCGCACAGCTCAGGTGGGAACGCACCCTTATGGTACCGACTGTACTGAATGGTCGTCAGCTTAGCGTAAGGATTCCATTTTGGAAGGCTCGTAAATCCGGTCAGTGCCGAATTTATATTCCTGGCTTCATGCACATATTCAATTCTACGATACTCCGTCCGAACCAATCGACATCTGAATAATCACATGTCAGGGCAAATTGGCGGCACGCCGGACGCAAAGGGTAATCCTCGGGTTTTGGCATATATAACAACCGGCACAATTAGTATTCATTACGAAATTAGATTTATCATTTTATGAACGTTCCCAGTTTTTCCGATGACAAAAAACATATATTTAACCGAAGTGGCGAAAGATATGGAAATGGGTCGACCACATTTATTTGGGGATCATAATTGTTGAAAGATTTCCAGTTAAGCCCGGGCTGTGCCCAATGTGCCTTTAAACATATGTACCTACAAGATTTATTAGGTTGGATGAGATTGTGAGAAAACGGTTAATAATTGGTACATTGCAATGTAAAATACTACCTAAGGAACTAAACTATGAAAATTTCCATTTCGTAAATATTTTAATTTGTGCAGAATGAAAAGAAAATGCAGTTTATTTTTGTTTTCAGATTAGCATCTTATGCAAAGTTGTTAATTATTTTTGTCTAATTAAACTTTACAGTCATAAAAAGACACACGAACAATAACACTAACAGTTAAAACCGACTAGTAAGCTCATAACTGCTTTTTTGCCACACTGTCGCCACGCAATTAGCAGCTATGCAAAAGGTCCGGTTTTTCTGTTAAAACAAAGAAATGTGCAAACAAAGTTTCGCAGTTCGTTACCTACATCATTACAGGGTGCAAAACTCTTTATTTGTTGTTCTTTTTGTTACGCTTTCATTATTTTGCCGGTGGCCAATTAAATATACAGGAGACGGCGTGAAGTTATTTTTTCATCAGTCAAAGGGTCAGGGGTGCGACTGCCCAGGGAAGATAAGAATAATGAATCATTTAGTTATAATATTAACCAGAATTATTATGAAATATCTTAATAAACTTTATTCATGCCATGCTGAAATTTTAATAAAGACTTAATTAAATTAGAATGGGGGTTCGGTAGCACGTCAAAAATGTTTATCTAGATACCTACTCCGAAATTGCATTGCTTTTTTATGCTTGTGGTTTTGGCACAAGCTATTCATATAAATAACTAACTTGTAGATCTAAATTTGAAGATATTAAGGTGGCTTAAAAAAAGAAACAGTGGAATTAAAAATAAGATATGTGGGTCCTCTACTTATGCGGTTTCAAGTCCCTCATTTGTTTTATGTTACATTTTAATTTAAATAAGTTTTGTTAGTAGCGTTAACTTGGGCAAAAAAGCTTAAAAAGCAAGCAAAACCCAAGCACATTTCTCTCCGCGTGGTGGGGGCGGGCGTGAACTCGTGACGCTCGCAAGATCTCTTAGCTCACTGGCTGCGACGGTGCCAATAACTCACAGAGATAAGCATTTTAAGAAATTTCATAAATTCAGAGGATTTGATATTTTTTTACTTTATCTTTTCCGTTTGCCATCGATTGTGGGCTTAACGTTTTGTTCTTGTTCTTCTGGATTGTGTTATTAGATTTATGGATTCATTGTCAGCTTTTCCTTTAGTCCCTTAAACAAAGTAGCTGTCATAACAGGAAATACATTTGAGCAACTTAGATAGTTTATAATGTACTAGCTTCTGCCAGCGACTTAGTTCGTTCGGTTTTAATTACCCGTGATAAGTTACGTGTTCAGTCACTGCTCCGCTCTCGAGTATCGTAGCTTGATGTTTAACAACCTATGTTACACAGGATTAATGTAGCTATCTATTGGTGAACAAATGGTTTAAATCGGTCCAGTAGTTTCGGAGCCTATTCATTATAAACAAACAAACAAATTTTACCTCTCTATAATATTAGTATAGATAGATAAATGATGACAGATAGAGCAATCTCCTCTACAATGTCATTACTCGTCTGCGTCCGGACATTTTCCGGCTAATAACTGTGGTTCGTTTTGCGCAAATTGAACGTGCGCTCATTAGCAAGCACACTGCTAAGTAATTCACTCATTCATTCATTTTCTATTTTGACGTAAAGGTAATTAACAAGGTTCTCTAATCTATTAAATGTATGTATTATTTTGTACTTGCGTACATTTTATTTGCTCTGTCTATGTCACCTCTGACCAAGACCAGAGTCAACAGTTTACCGATCTCGAAAAAATAAGGTAATTTTTTGTGATTTGTTTTTAAACATCTAATTTTATTCTTTTACGCTTGTATGATTATTTTCACCTATCATGTTATCCCTTCACCACGTATGGTTGACTTTAGAGGGGGCATGAAGTCCCTTTCTGCCTTTTGAAACATAAAGTTTAAATCAATAAATAAATAAAATATGATGCTTGAAACACAAAACCCATATTTTCCTTCGCAATCAGGGTACATGCGTAGTTCACTGCCCACCCACCTGATTTAATCCCTTAATCGCATCTCACGACACCCACGAGACAAGATGGGGTGGTCTAATCTTGGTCGTGACAGGGACCTACGACATTATTATATTCCGCACGTAACATACACTACGTACGTATATTTTTATAGCTATTCGAATTTCCTTTGTTAGTAAACCTCGGAGCTTTGTCAATTTCAACGTACTTACTCGTATCTATAGATAAACCCGTCTCAGGATGCGATAAGTGCTCCAATGAGTGGTTCAATTTATCACAGTGTCACCGCAGTCTGCTTGCTACGTACACAGCATTCACCAACACAATGTACGGTGGTGCAGCCATGATGAAGCGACACTGAATATAATTGATCTCGGATTCCCAGTGCACAGTTTACGACTAAGTCAGGAATACCACAAATTCAGATAGATAGTATTAACAATGTTATAAAGCTCTCTTCCAACATACAATTTTATTATTGATTTAGTAGCTACGCTCCAATATACTTGAGATTAATAAATAGAAATAGAAACAGCTATAGACATTCTCTTTGAAAAGTTAATTAGCCCTCACAGCTATATAGCCATGAATCATGGATGACGGATACATAATGAGTCCGCCTCTTTTACGTCATTATAAGAATTAACTGAAAGAAAACAAGTTACTCTGGCGCCTCGATAACGGGAAGACTGACAAGCTATTACGTTATAGTTATATGTTGAAACAGTACCAACATAGCGTTATGTCATGTAGGTATGCAGCAACGGTGATGTAGGAACATTGTTTGGTTTCGAGTCCTTAGAGAATTCTCCGTCCTGAAAGGAAAAAAGGGTACGACGTTATAGGTATACATACATTTAAACATGTTGATTACGTAATGGTCTTGCTTACAGTTCGTGCTGTCAGAACATACATTTTTAATTAGCTGTAATTGATTTAAAATTCAAAATAATGAAGGAAAATACACATGTAAAGAATTATAAATGAAAAAGCAGTTAGCAAGTAGTATGTAATTTGCTAAATCTCTCTATTTGGCAAGAACTACAAACGGCTCTCGTATTCGTTTAACGGACTGCTCAGTCTAGTATTGTTTATAATGAAACGAATACTTACATTTTTGCCAGTGTAAACAACTAATTCGTCGACCAGACGTCGAGTGTTAACGAACGAGTGGGCTCCCTAATTGCTCTCTTGAATGTGATGGAGAAGTCTTATTATGTACTTACTTGTACACACATCTGTGTATGTGCGGGGACTTTCACAAATGTACTTAATGTAACGGCTGGGTAACTCGCGACTCGGGCTCATGGTAATTATATCAGCTGTGCACAAAGTGTTCATTAGCACCTCTACTTACTAGATTTTACAGTTGAATAGCAAATGATGTTTACGTTACGATGTAATGATGTTTATGCCATTAACAGAATTGTGTGACAGCGAAACCTCTCCCAGTCTTCCTCCTTTGTGGGTCTCACGACAATAATATTATTCGTTGTGTTGATTTTGATACTTTAGCGAATTGTTTGAGTCGATTTGATAGTCTACGAAATGCTCGTAATGCAACGTTTGTTTCAATCCAATATAATAAGCAATCATACTTTAAATTTCCAATTGATATAGATTTTGATTACGAAGTGGATTTTTTTACAATCAATCTAACAATAAACATTACCCTACCGTTTTAGTGTTTCACGGTCATAAATTAAATGATAACGCGGACCTTTTTTCCCTACCATTACGAAAAACAATAGGTACCTAATATCCCGACTGTTTGTGTCGGAACCTATGGGCACATGGGAACTTGCAAAACGTTAAAAAACACTAACATCGAGAGTTATCTGCACCATAAAGCATGGAGTGTGTTTTGTGACGGATATTAGGGACAGGTTATGATGACCAGTTTCCGGAATGTTCAAACATTTCGCATGAGACAACTTAGGGAGAAGGTATTTTGAGGAAATATGTATTTTAAATTACAAATAAACCTGTAGGTACCTTAATACAATTGCTTAACTATTATTGAGTCCACAGAATTTGTAAAAACACAAAAATATAGCAACTATATATATTATAATATACCTACCATAAAATGTAACGTTTTGTCCCCAAGTTTAGGATATATTGCAAGCTAGGGATCGACACAAAATCGGGTTATTAGATTGATATGAAAACTTTGACGTAACTTGGCTTGGATACTGTCGAAGGCCGCATAAGTTACACACCTATGTAAATTATTCAAGCGGATGAAGTAGCTAGCTTTACTCGTTTTTCAGCTTAGATAACATTATGTAATACATTGTACCTACGTTCACGAATAGTTATTTAAACTTCAAAGCCGCGAATCACAAGTAGTTAGTCGACGTTTGAAGTAGTTGTTAGTTTACGAACATCCGGTGACGTCGAATGTCGTGCGAACACGATGTTAATTAGTAGCAACAGCAACAAGACGGATAGCATAATACATACTAATATATAGTCTAATCAAACGGTCTCTACTTAGTCATGCACTACAAGCATGATAAGAAAATGAACGGAAAATTGACGCTTTGTATTAATTTGTTACTTACGATATTATTATGTATTCTGCCCACGATTCTGCTTATTTTTATTTATATTTGAGCTAAGTCATCTGATTGATAGAGATGTCGAAGGAAGCAAAATTAGACCATTTTTTGTAACGTTAAGGACGCATTTACGAATTGACACGCTTCAATTCTAGGTATTGAGTCTTACTACTACATGTGCACGGCTTACACACACAGCGACATGCACGCGAAGCGGCGAAATTATGAGTAAACTGACACGGCTTGATACTTTTATTTAATTTTTAAGCGTTTATTTTATTTGATATGGATGTCAAAAAGTAGAAAGAAAATGAAGTTGATTTGGCACATTTTGTAGTATTCAGGTCAGATCATAATCAGATTGGTTCGATGGTACCATATCATTATGGGTTTTACATACATTTGTCACTTCCAAAAAATTCCTATTGGAATGGGAAACTAGATTCAATATATTATTGTTTTTTTTCATGTAATGACGTTCAAAAGTGCCATTTAATGGTCCAATTGAAATAAATGATTTGACTTTGACTTCCCTTACATAGTTAAGGATGAAGCTCATAAAAATGTTTGAATACTGAACAAAACTATCGAAAACAGGGTAATAAAAAAAAAAACTTAGTTTTTATAACATTATTAGGACAATGTGAAGAATGTTTTCGAAGTTCAATGTATCTTTTAAATCTTGGATCATTCAGTTCTGGAAGGAGGCAGTTCTTATAGAATCGAATTTCAATAAAAACACAAACAAAACTAAAATTAAACATAGAGGTTTACGATTTCTTGAAGCTGTTTCATGAAATAACCGTAGTTACTGAAACCTGGATAGGTTCTGTTTCCTCTTTGTTCGTGTTCTAAAACAATACAGAAAATATATGTATTGGTTTTTAGAGTAAAAAAGTATTTGAATATAACAGTAAAGTTGTATATATCAGTAATTTTAGGTATGTAATTTTAAACTTCCGTAAGATATTTCCAAACTGTTCTCATTAGGAATACTACAACTCGTTTGGTCATTTCTCTCCGGGCACATTTCGGATGTTACATACGTCGCGATACTAGTATCACGCCTACTTTCAGAATTTTGCCTATAAAAATAATAATAATTTATTTTAGTGAAACTAATACTTATTTTTTATTCATAATAACGTACATGTATTTTTGATAATCAAATAAGTACAAACCGTATTCGCTTTTCTGCTTTACGCCTACAGGCATGAAGCTTCTTACGAGATTACGCTATTCCAAAACGTATTAGGCCTTGGCATCTATAAAAACAATTGAGTTATAAGAGGTTTTTAAAGTAACTCTTAACAACCAGCTCCACGCGTCTATTAGTTCCAGCAGACTTCGAAGTTCACCTTCAGGTCACTCTATGAAGTCCTGTTGTAAGGTGTTGACATAACTAATAACAAAAGGAGTCCAAACTCGGCACACGTAGCTCGGGTTGGGTTTTAAAACGTGCTGCCTCGCTGGAGGAAATGTGAGAATATAAGGGGTTTCTAGGGGGCTTGTTACCTTTGCAACATTTTTTTTTTGCTAGAGACGAAGTTTTAACCAAAAGCATTTAAAGAAAAGTCCAAAATTTTTAGGTTAGGAATGGAATTTACGTCGTAATGTCTGGCTCCGAGTGCGCCCGGAGTCCGACTCAGACCAACTTGACTGGATTAGGTCGGGTGCTTAATGCCCTCCGTCATCCCCAGAACCTCCAGAATCTACATTTGCTGTGACAAAACGATTAAAAAACATTAAAAAATATACGCATTTCCGGCAAGCAAAGTTAGGAGGGATGGTTCCCCTCTCCCCTCCTCTTCCCCCCCCCCCCCACTACTTCATGGAACCCTATCGAGGCAGCACGTTTCTAAACTTCAACCCGTAGCTCTACTCGTCTATTTGTTCCACCAGCAGACTTGGAAGTACAACTTCAGGTCACTCCATCAAGTCCGAAACGAAATATGAATTTATAATCCCCACTTCTAGCAAAAATATAAGAAACTGTGAATAAAATCTTTCCTTGGATGTGTGGACCGTATAAAATGTTAAAGTATCAAGTTTGGTATGTCAACTATTTTGTATGCGTACAGCGATCTTTTTCAACACGAGCTGCTGATTACAATCGACACAGTGTCCACCCACGACGGCGCCCGAGCGCAGACTAAAATGTCATGTCATGTCAATGTCAATTGTTTTTGGAATAAACAAAGAAAGCGACCAATAAAATGACCCCTAATTCAATCCATTAAGATTCACGTATTAGAACAAAATAAGTGAAAAAATAGATTTGATATTTATTTATTTTCTGATATTTTTTGTAACATTTTGAAAATTCTTTACCCTAAATTTTTGAGTTGAACATGTCTGCATTCATAAAATATTTAAAAATAAATAAGTTTATGTCATTAAATAGGAGAAAAATGACCCAAAACTCAACACGATATCGTTATTTTCGTGTGAAGTGGCAACGGAAATAATTTTTTAAAATATTATAAATCAAAATATCCGAATAAAAAGTTACCACGATTTAAAGATGAAGAAGTAATCTATCTGTGGTAATTATTAGTTACATGTGGTTTAGTTCCGTTTTGCAGCACAATACACCGAAAAACTACTTATTTTTATCAGATTTGCAAATGCGTCCCGAAATAATTTCCTAATATCGTCTAGGTATTACGTAATCACTATAATGTTTATTCTTCTATAAAAACATCAAAATCTGAACATCTACTAATTCACACAACCAGCCATACATACGTAGTTAATTGAAACATCCACGAACGTAATATTTTATGTAAGTGCACTCAACATAACACTTCATTTTTGGCAGCTTAAACTATGTAAAAAATGCTCCATCGCTCCGCAAATGCACTGCGAGACAGCTGTTCTATAGCATTTTAAGTCAATTTCTGCTGCATGAGAACTTTGTAATTACATGAACTATGTGTTGGATTATAACGACCAACTTTGACCGCAATGATATTTCGGAGACAAACTATTTCCACAATAAGTACGCTGGGTCACGTGTTTAATTAAATTTCCTTTTCTACCCGTTCCGGTGTTACTAATAAATTTAAAGGTGACATTTTGCTTGCTAGGATAAACACGAGTATGTAGATGTTAATTATGGCATTCTCACCATTTTTCTGTGCCACTGTTCTTGTATTATCCCATTTAACATGTCGGCAAATCTGTTCAAGATTACATACATATTTAAGTTTACATGGTTCACAATTAAATGCACCCGATTGTTAGCAAGCAAGTGAAAACTTTAAATCACAAACCTAACCAAATAGTTAAGTAGGTAAATGTAAATGCACACGGGCTGCCGTGGTTTCTACATTATTATTATGTTTAAACTTCCACTTAGAGCAGCCGTAGCATGGGCTTAATTAAATACCAAATTCGTGAGAGTTATTCGCATATGAGAAGGAATAAAGGAGGCTATCGTGCTGCAACACTACATTCCCATCATAGTTCAGTGTTCGAGCACCATGAGAGATAATTTACATACGAATGCAGCGGCAGACATTACACGCCAGCATCATGTTGGAATTTCAGATAGAGGGCTGGCACCGAGCTTATTTCTATATTTTCAACATTTCGCTGTTCTTGGCATTTCCGGACAGGGAAAAACGAACAAAACAAAATTTATTCACGCTACTCAACTACCAGTGAATACAGTACAGATTCTATAGTGTTTTTTGGGTCGAGAAATGTTATTCGTTTTCTCTATGTACCCTGACAAACAAAACGATTATATTATTATTGTGGAGAAACTGCTTCGTGGTTACTTTTTCTTTTTACTTATCTCCCTCACAACGATGTTGGCAGAGAGGGACAGACAGAATAACTTTAGTAGCAATTTAACAACAGGTAGGAATAAGTACATATTTTACCTCTCCGAATCACATTAACATCAATAAGGACAAGTTTGTCGTTCCTTCATTCATCAGAATCGGTTTGATGAAAAAATTAAAATGGAAATTAGCAGACGTTATTATTTTGGTGAATTAATGAGTAGGTAGTAGGTACGTAGGTACTTGTTTTCAAGAAAAATATTTCCTAGAAAGACGTTGTGAGCAAGTATACGTAATACAAGACAAAGAAAATGCCTAATTAGCTAATATTTTTCGCATTATCTTACTTTATTATGGAGTTTTCTTTATTATTTTCCTACCTGGCTACCTTATTTTCTTACCTACTGTTTTCTAATAGGTGACGGCAGCATTGGCAGCTACTCTTAGTTAGAAAATCGATAGGTACTATTTAGTAGCAACCTACTTGCGTTGTTAATTACTTTTCCTAATTGAACTTTCGTTTACGTCATGTTCGTTCATTCACCCACCAGCCATTATCACGTAGAGCGTCGTACGTCGCAAAATAAGTCTATTTCGTTTTGATGGCTATCGATTGAACGTTATGAAATTCTACAGGAAATTGCATTTTGCGCAAGCGTCAAATTAATTTATTAGCGCTATCATGCAAAAGAAAATGACAGGTTTTACAAGCACGTCGTTCGTCTGCAATAACTGATCAGACTCATAAAAACGAAACAACATCAAATTGGTCAGCGAAATGGTCCCGATCATATTTCCAAAGAGACGGAAACAATGCAATTATCAGATAACATCAGGATTTAAGGTAAAATATATTGGATTGAGCGGATTGGGAATACGTGCAAGAGGTATTTACTTGAATATTCGGACAAGTCATGTGAAATCAAAACACCCACTTATTTGTCTTTTACGAAAAGAAATTGGGCATTATGTTTTGTAAATAGGGAGATTCCACCGGTGGTTCGACGAGCATCGTTTGAAGGGATTACTTACAAGTCTCGCTTCACAAATAGGCGTGGGTAAGCCGAGATTAACTTTTTAAATCATTCTTTCGCATAAAAAAATACTAAACAGATTCATAAAAAATTAAGTATAAGAGATTTGATTTTAATAAGTATTATTAAATTCAAAGTAATTTTTCTATATGCGAATAGGTGCCTATTGTATTGTTATGTGTAGGTACAATGAAGAATACCTAACACAAATAAGGAAGTTTTGGCACTTAATGGTATATAAAAGATAGAGTAGGGAGTTACTAAATAATACAGGGTGGTAACTCAGTTGAAACTTCATTGAAGCTGGCAGTCCGCCCACCAGGAAGAATATTGAATAGTTTTCAATATTGCCAAGTATGTATGCCTAATACGGGTAGTCAATGACACCACAGCAGCTGTCAGTAAGTAAGTTCCTTATATATTATTTTTTATTCCAAATCTGCTAACTCTTAATGGAAATTAAGAAAAAAAGCCATTAATTGCGAGGCTTAAAAACTCTCCAACAGAATTTTGCAGACTCTAATTGCCGACTGGAGATCCTTTGGCCTCATTCCAAAGCGATGCAGCGGTTACTCTATGAAAGATGAAATCAATGAAGTTATTAACAAAAACTGGGATCAAAAATAAATAACGCTGAGAAAAATTGAAAAATCAAATAATACTTAAAATGTCTACTGGTGGTAGAGTGGATTGAAAGTATTTCTAGCAGATATTATACTTATTGAGCATAATATTTAGAATTAAAAAATCTAAGTGCTTAACAACTGTTTTTTTATGGATTGTTGTATTTTTTTTATTATCTCACTAGCTCCATGCATGATATATAAGGATTGTAAAGCTGCATAACAATCCATCAATATCCAAGCTATAATACACATTTCGTGGGATACGTTTCTATAAAGAAATAGAAATATGTACGTAGTCAACGAGCGGAACAACCAGCGTAGTAAATATATATCTACTTATATATATTTAATTCAAGTAAAAGTCTGAGCTGTTTTAACTAGTAGCCTATCCCCTAACCTACTATACCTACCCTTAACCGAACTGCCAAAAACTCATCAATTTGTTTGCTAGTGTTCGAGTTCTACTTCGAACTCAATTTTCAAACTAAAAGCTACTTCAACTTCAACTTTAGTTGGTTTCCTGTCATAAGAACAGATTGGTTCGACAGCCGAGCGAATCAGCAAAAATGCCTGATCTTCCAAATAATTAGTTCGACACCTTGGGATACACATGGATTGATTGAGGTAGGTAGTAGGCATGTGGTGAGATTACGCGGACGAACGCGCCAGGCACTATTATGTTCACGAGCGGAGAGGTCTCGAATTCTCCGACTAAGGGCCGGTTCCCACCAAACCGGAAAATAAAGCAACTGTTTCGTAAACAACCAATAATAATAACAACGTCTATAGTAAGGAGGTTCCTCACTCTGGACGCCTAACCCTTAACAAATTTTAGATACTCATATCAGATTGTCGATTGGCATTAGTCCTGTTTTGGGTAGAGCTTTTACGAAATAAGTAAAAACACTTAAGTACTATTTAAATAAAAGAGATTGTACGATTTGTTTGTAAGGGTGTATGACCTATAATCATGTGATCTACTGCATAAACCTAGAACACCTGAAGTAATCCATTTGCTAGTAGGTAAAACGTCTCATAGCCCTCTTGCCTCAAATACTTAATTCAGGAGTTAACACGACGAGGTCAAAATATTTACAAAATGTCATAGATAAGTGCGTAATTAGGGTTGCCATATGTCAGGAATTTTCCGGACATGTCCGGAAATTTAGTGCTTTGTCCGGAATGCGGGGGGAATCCTAAGCCGTCAGGAATTTCTACAATTTAAGTAAAAACCACAGTTCCATAAATCTCACATCCCTACCGCGCATCAGAGGAGAGGCGTTTCCTTCACAATGAGCAGTTTTCAGATAGGTTAGTTTTAAATATCATCAAGAGATGGCGGTGCCATCTTTCTTCCACTTTTGGTTATTTTCTTTTTATTTGATTTGTGGCGGCACTGACTACTTGATGATATACGCGTATATTATAGATAATAATACGCGTATATTTATAGAGGTCAGTGTATGGGAAAAAGATATGATAGTGACAGATTTTTTTTTTTTGGAAATCCGGATATTTCATCCTATGTCCGGAATTTTCTCCGGAATTTCGACTTTTCAATCTGGGAACCCTATGCGTAATGAGCGCTTGTTACCAACTATTTTGGAGTTAAAAGATATACATAAAAACTCTAGAAGTAGGTAGGTACTATACTACCAACCTTCTTCTAGAAACCCAAGATTCGTGTGTCTCGCGGAGATAAATGTTCTTTGTATCAGAGTTACTTAACGACAAACTTCGCGATCTCGTTACTTATCCATCACTACCTATTAGTTATACCTACTTGATCATTAATAACACTATCGACAAGCGCGCCCTTCCCCTATAAGAGTTTATAATTAAATAACAACAGCTCCCTCTGAGACCAACTTTGGGGATGCTTTATAGTTTACGAATGGTGAGAATAGTAGGTAGGGACACAAGTATATGTAGGTACCTCTAAGTACACATAATAATACACAAGTTGGGTTTACTTACTTACACAAATACCTAAGTCAAGTGAGCGCAAGCTTTAAACACAACGTAGCACAATATCTGTTTATGAGCTTATTTATCCGATATTTTACAAAAAGAAATGGAAGTGGCATCGCAGCCGCGCGGCGCCGTCACTACACGGGGTAAAAAAAGGCGTTTAGAAACGTTGGTAACATAATTTTTGCCGTATTGTAAGCAAACATTTTGCTTCTGAAAGACAAGAACTATTTTACAAATTTATTATATACCAATATACTAAAGCTGCAGAGTTTGTTTGGTTGGTTGAACGTGCTAAACTCAGGAACTACTGATTCGAATCGAAAAATTCTTTGTTGTATTGGTTAGTCCTTTTATCGAGGAAGGCTATAGGCTATATGTATAACATCACGTTAAGACACTCGGGAGCAGAGCAGTAACTAAAAACGTATCTACCTTAACACGGGTGATTAAAACAACGCAAACGAAGTGGCAGACAAAACCTAGAATAAGATATAAATTTAAAAAAATATAATTATATCCCGACGAGTTGAAAAACTCCTCCTTTTTTCTAAAGTCGGTTTAAAAATTCATATTATTGTTGAACGAGTAACAACTTAATTGTTATTAGTTAAGCTTACCTACCTAATAGTATTGTAGGTTTTGGTGAATGTTAACGAAATACCTCTTCGCAATGTTCCTGTTTCTGTCTGTAAGAACAAACCTAAACAGAAGAGGGAACACGCTTTACTCCTGTCATCCCCTTCGAACCTGTCCGAGTGAATGGGCAACTAGATTCAATATTTTTAATTAATTGACATACAAAAGTGTCTTTTAATGTTCTATAGTGTGTTTTTTAATCTCAGAGACTGATTTGACAGCTTCTTACGTCAAACTTGAATAGTGAATAGTGTGCTTTATGTCTATGACCCGAAAGCACATTATTTGTATATTTGACATATGAAACTGTCAATTTGGTCTACGAGATTAAAAAACACACTATAATTGGAATAAATGATTTAACTTTGAGTTGGTCGGGGTGCCCTATTCCTGAGCTCACTTCTGTTGCTCTTGCATCTCATTTTTGACAATATTCAATTCATAGCTGAAGTATACGGATGGCTCTCTTTGTGGGGTTTAAATAGTCAAAAGCTTCGCTTTTCCCTGAATTCGAAGTTCTCTTGGTAAAATCACTGCCGCTAAACACGGTAAATATTTTGTCAACCACTCCGGTTTCTTAGATATTGGAGGCAGGAGCCGGGTGAGGAAACACTCAAAAAAAAAGTTACGACTCAAATAAATTAAAAGTAAAATGAAAACTAGCTAAGTACCTACTTATTATTTTTTTATTGGTAACCCTTTCGTATCATTTTCAATAGTTAAGATTAGCTTGCTAGGCATTTGCTAGGTTTATGTTCGATACATTGTACATACTTTACCACTCATACTACACATATCGGGAATCAGAAATTGGCAAAGAAAAAAACTTGTCGTGTGTCGCAATGCGGTAGACAAGATAACATAACTCTTTTACTCAAAGTACCTAGGATATCCTATCTACCTACCAAAGTCAATCGTTCCACAGTTCGTCCATCTTTGAGATTAGTTAGTATGACCAGACATTACATTACCTACCTAGCCACGCAAACGAAATCAAAGAGATGGCAAACAAAAGAGTTATTACTCCTTACTATGTAGCCTCTTATTTATGCTTGATTATGTGTTGTTCGAACATTAGTTTAATTAGGAAGACTCAAACAGCTCCCCAAGTCTTCACGTTTGTTCGCGTAGGAACCTATTTACCAAACACTCATCCATGAATAAAATAAACGACTCCTTAGGGGATTCGCCCAAGAACCATGTCTTTTCTTTTCACCTACGTAAATCCTCCACCAATGTATTATTTACTATGATTTACCACTGCGAAAAAACATGTTACTGAATTATTACTTAATTGGAAATCGCGATCACACATTTCCTACTATTACCAAATAGGTATTTTAAATAATGCCCTATTGTATTTTCAATTTTGTTGTAAAAATGCGTATATTATCTGATTTTAGTGTTGTTTTATTAACAGTAGCACACACGCGCACTTCAAGAAGTTTGTTTAAAAGCATGCTTACATAACCTGGGTCAGAAAAAGATTAAAATCCGGTACACCTCTTCCAACACACCCAGCCAGTTTGACACGCCCTGAATGCATAGTTGCGGGCCTGAATGCATATTACGTACTATATCTAGGTATCCCTAATGAATGATTGGGATATACAGGTTTTTTGGATGTGGAGTTATTCGGGAGAGCATCTCATTGAGTCATTGACTACAGTGATGTAGACTTTCAACTTTAGCCGGTAGAGCCTGGAGCAATTCGAACAATAGTTATGACAATCCTATCGTGTCGTGATGGCCCAGTGCTTAAGACGCCTGCTTTTCATGCACGAGGTTGTGAGTTCGCAACCGGGCACGGTCAAGTACCAATGTGACTTTTTCTAGTTCATATGGGCATATCTTGGGCATCACTGACATCGGTAGCCATTTATTTATTTATTAAAAGATAACCAACTTCTACTAACAGTTTGCACCAGACATACACATTATTGGTTAATTAATACATACAAAGAAAGGTCGGGTGTGCAGTACTCGTAACCGGCGTGCTTGTATGACCATGTATGAACGTGAACGAGGCGAAAGTAGTATGCAAGGATCGTAGCAGGTGGCGTTCTGTGGTTTCTGCCTACCCCCATGGGAAAAAGGCGTGAGTTTATGTATGTATGTATGTAATACATACAAAACATAAAGAAAAACATACAATTTAAAATTTAAACAAACAAAATAACATAACAATTAAATTAATAAGTTTAATTTGAGATAGTGCTGGGGGTGGCAAAGGACTCCACTCCAGGTATCGATTTGTAGCACTAGTTTCAGTTCAGTACTTGCAAAGACATCTAAAGTATCGTCATGTAGCAATTACTTTTTAATTTATTTTTTTAGTCCTGTCTCCGCCCTTGAGGCTGTTTAGAAACTCTGACATTAGGGTAAGTCGCGTCGTGAGACCTCTGCCCACACGTTAAAGAAGAAAGAAAGACAATGATCTTTGTTCCAGTTTATGGTAAAACCCACTTCAAAATAATGTTACAGAGATGTGCCGAATGGGAATGAATAACGTTAGTTTTAAAATTAAAATAAAAAAATATTGAACATTTTGGTTTCATTGTTCTCACAGGCTTTTTTAGCAAATATATAACAGAATATAATGATGTAGGTAATAATACAAAGTCGAAACATCGTAACGACGTGATTTATAATTTTATAACCCGCGCCAAACAAATAAAAACGGCTACGAAACAAAGGAGCCCAGCTTCATGCATTTTTGCTTGCCAGCGAGTAATGTCGCGTTTACACGCATGCAAAGCTGCAAAGGTTCATAAACATAAACATGTGAATGAAGGTAAGTAATTGCTTAAAGCCATTCTGTATGAAAACTTATGTTGTTAGTTTTAATATCGGGCCACTTTTTGAGCATATAATGAAATTTCCAACAACCTCCACAAAGCCTGTCAGATAAAATGGGCTAGTATTGGCTAGTATGGACAATCGCGTACCAGTATTCATTCTGGGAAATATCTATACTATAGAAAAAATATCCATACTAAAATAGTGCGGGTACAAAATGACTTTTTCACAATCTTTAAAATGTTTTATTGCATTTTAAGGAAACACATAATGCTAATGCTTACTAAATAATCCAAAGTAAATTTTAACTTCATTTAAATTACTTTTAAAACATGCAGCAACAAAACAAACATTTAAAAAATATTTATCTTGTTAAAAAATCTTTTTCGAGTTTAGCAAAAGTAAATCATATTTGTTTTTAAATTTGGCTAAAAAGACGTGGTACCCATTTTTTTTTCTTTTAAATAAAATCATACAATTCATGGACATGGCGTAAATTGGTGTATGTGAAATAGAAATAGAAGAAAAATAGATTGTTCTAGAAATTAAATAATGGCTGCACGAGGAGACAGAGGAGTTTCAAGAGTACTTGAAAAGTTAGAAGCATCTGTAAACTCTGGCCATTACTATGAGGCACATCAAATGTACAGAACCCTATATTTCAGGTACCAATCACAAATATACGCTTCATGATATTTGAGCAAGTAATAACATGGCATATTAATGTTTTGTTATGATTTTTCAGATATCTAAGTCAAAAAAAATATGCGGATTTATTAAATCTCCTGTACAAAGGTTCAACGTTGTTGCTACAGCGTGATCAACAAGAGAGTGGCGCAGACTTGGCAATATTACTCGTAGACGTATTGAATAAATCATCAATGTGCCCATGTCACGAGTGGATTGATAAAATAGCCAGGTTATTTGAATTGATGAGTGCTAGTATACCTGAGAGGGAAGCCTTCCTTACCAACGGTGTCAAATGGTCTATGGACAATAACAAAAAAGGACATCCATTTCTTCACCAGGTAACATAACAATGTTCATTGCTATCATTTCCATCTGCACTATTAATTAATGGATAAAACATTCACATTTCTTCTTATTTATTTTTTTGATATTGCTTGGTAAAACCTTGTCTAGGCAATATTATTACCTAACATGATTGTTGCTGCTGCCATGTTCAGGTTTATTTACATAAGCGAAAACAGCTGAGTTATTATAATTTGTATCACACAACCATGAAATTAAAATAAATGCTTAAACAGCTGAATGGATCTGGATGAAATTTGGCACTGAGATAGATTGTAATGTGGAACAACACATAGGCTTCTTTTTATCTTGGGGAATATAGGTACCTAGGATAATATATCAAATCTGGCACAGACGAAGTCGCAGGCAGAAGCTAGTTAAATTCTAATTCATTAATTCCTATTATGAAACAAGTAGAGTTTATTTGGAAATTCTATCATCATATGCATTCTGGTTTTATATTGGTTATACATTAATTATAGATCTAAAAGTCCAAGCTTAAATGTTTGATTTAGTTGCGTAGTGTATTTTAACGCAAACCGCGCATGCGCGTCGTCAGCACTGAATGTGTTAAACTTATTTTGTTATGAGAAAGTTTGAACCAAGATGAATAACAAAATCAATCTTAATTTACTTCATTTTAGAGAATTGCTGAAGTTTATTGGAAAGAGAAGAAGTATGCAGCAGCGCACAGACATTTTTTACACTCTTGCAATGGAAAAGCATATGCCAATATGCTAGTGGAACTTCATACAACGAAAGGACTCAAATCTGAGATAGATTTATTTATTGCCCAGCCAGTGTTGCAGATTCTTTGTTTGCGTAATATACAAATGGCTACCGAAACTTTTAATAAATACACAGGCCTACACCCCAGAATAAATAATAATAAAGGGCCTCCATACATATTCCCTTTGTTGAATTTTCTGTGGTTTCTATTACGCGCAATTGAACAGTAAGTAAAATACCTTAATTTAAAAATAAAAAAATATACCATCACGCCTGTATTCCTCGAAGGGTTAGGCAGAGGTGTACCTATGTACACCCACAGTTCGCCTGTATATTTAGGTCCCATGTAATAGGGGGCGAGCCTATTGCCATTAACCAGGTAAAAATCCAAACTCCGAGCTGCTACTGAGAATTTGATAGAAAAACCCAATAACACTATTTGCTCGGCTTGGGAACCGAACCCGAGACCCCTTGCTCAGCAGTTGCGCTTGGTATCTTAATTTGTATTCAATAAAGGACGTAATTAATCTCTATTTCCTTCCTTCATAGTTACAATGATTTGTTCTTTTCAGGAGACACTCACATCAATTCAAAATACTTAGAAGTTGGTATGCAATAAGTATTAAAAGAGATCCAAACTATTCAGTTTATTTAGATAATATTGGCCGTATTTGGTTTGGCATAGAAATACCACCTGACAACAAGAATTCTAATTCAGTATTTGGAGGACTCCTGAAATCAATAATAGGTGATGCTGATAGTTCTGATGAAGATGGAGACTATGTAGGAAGAAATGCTGCTGCCCCAGACTTAGACTAAATCAGTGAAAGTAAATCAATTAACATGACATTTATTTTTTCATTGACCCATCAATATCTGGCACCAATTAACCTATTATACATATTCTTATAACTAATTGATTTAATTCTATAATTATTTGTTTTACATGTTGATTGTGGTTTACCTCAATTTATACCAATATACTATGCAATGTTCATGTTCAATATCATATTTTTTTTTGTTTATTGGCTTTGTTTCTTTATTAATATATTTTTTAAGTTGTTGTAATAAGCAGTTGTATGTCAAATTTAAGATTTTCTTAAATTGAGTAGGTTTTAGTGATCAAACAATGCTTACAATATATTAAATGCAAGATTATTCTTCTATGATACCTAACTCATGGCATGGTAAGCACATAATTATTTAACATAGTAAATGTGCCAGACACAGCTCATTGTTGACACATGCACTCAATCATTGATCTTGTGCATGTTATCCTCTTAATGTGATTTCAAGTTTATAAAAAACCAGTCACAGATCACAAAATAAACAACAATGAATCAGAGTTAGAAATGAATGATGTAAGAGGTCAATTCATTGAACTTGCTATGTAAATATACTTTGCTTCTGCTTTGTCATTTTAAACCATTTGTTAGGAGGTTATAATAATTATATTAGGTGGAAAGATTACTTTGTAAAAATTGTTTAATTTTTAATTTATTTGTAACAAATAGTCATAAAATCATTATACATTTTTATTATCGTAGGTAGGTAATTCAGTTGACAATTTGGCTACTGATGAATACTTGATGTACATAGACGATAGATAAAATATACTTTTAATTCTATACCATTCATGCATTGTGAGCTAAAAAATTGAAAAACTGAATTATGTGTCGCAATATTCATAAATACATGTTAATGATTTTAAAAGAGTTTATTATTAACTTTCTAGGTGCCTCTTATGTACAGTCAATTATATTAGCAGGTAGGAAAAAATATTTTGTGTTTCTACTTGCTGCCTATCAATGTGCGGAAACCAAATGCATTATTTTACTGGGAACCAATTGTTAAATTATTAAAAGACTACATTATGTATTGGTGGATACACATACATACATAGTATACATGTGTATAGCTTCCAATGGTTATTAAAAAAAGTACTATTACATTTTTAAGGGTATATCATTTTGTTATGTAGATAATTTGTTAACAAAATCTTATATAACATGACATGTATAAATTATCCAGCTCCTTATTGTTATCATTTACATATTAAGATATAAATTTATCACTGTAACAACTTTGCTATTATCACTTGACCCTGAACATTGCCACTAAACTTGTTTATCAAGATCTTCTATTACAAGAGATGTAATTTCCCTGGAGAAATTTTTCATTTTGAATGTATCTTTACGGAGTCCCAATTTTAAGTTTCTGGCCTTTAAATCTAAAGCTTGTTTAGCAATAAATTGATTAAATTCATGGACATCTGGGTGAAACATATATTCTTCAATAGGCATCCACTTGCATGCTTTGATTTCTGTGTCAGATTTGGTAATTATCTCTGATGTAGCTTTTAACAAAACAATCACATATATATCTGAGTTCTCAAACATCATATTGTGTGTATGTCTTAGTGTTACCATTGATTCAAAAGTGGCATCGATCCCTGTTTCTTCTTTAATTTCTCTCACAGCTGCATCTTTTATATCTTCTCCTGTAATTATGCAAAAAGGAAATTTATTATTTTGATTTGTTAAAAGTTAATTGTTATCGAAGTACTCAACTCACCCCTTTCTACATATCCCCCAGGAAGTTTCCAATGTGGGACTTCAATATAGTTCTCAGCCACTACTAATATTTCATTTTTGTCATTGAAAACCATTCCACCAACACCAAGGTTTGTATGACAGGCCGGTGGTAAGTTTGATGGGCATTTAGGAAGCCATTTGTACATCATGACGAAATCTCCTCTGGAATGGTGAAAATTGAAACCTTCCTGAATGTGAAATACATATGTATTAGAAAAAAGCATCATAATCAAAGGATAGAAAATAATCAGATTCCAACACTAAGTAACTAAACCATACATTTGCCAGAAGTGGTACCCAAGCTGCATCTTTGATGTTAACTTTGAACCATATACAGCGTTTATTCTGTTCAGACCACATTTTTAGTGAATCTGGAAATTGAATTAGACATAAATAAACAAATTAATCATGCTAGAAATAATTTTATTAGGAAGGTGCGTAGCTACTCAGTGATATTTTTTTGGCAGAAAAATATAAATAATAATAAATAGTTTGGGTACCTACTTACCATTCAATTTGTTAAGAAGCAGACTAATTTCACAGGGTTCTTCTTGAGAATTTACTGTGATTCCGTTATATCGGTCCGTAACGCCTTCAAAAGTTTTAGATCCCATTTTGAAAGTGCTAGTAAATAATGTTGAATACGCATTGATTAGTATGCTAAATTATTAGAATGCCTGATTTAAATTTTGAAAGATTAGCTGGCTCTGTTACTACGGAAATAACCAGATAGGGGCTTATCAGAAAAAATAATAATGATTTTCTGGCATTGTCAAATGTCAATTGTCACCTGACATCTGATCTGACATATAGCGCGTTAGAGTTGACCGGTAAGTAATTTTTAGTCACATTTTTAGTTTGTTCTATTCTTACTAAAAACTATTACACTTGGCTAAATCAAGTCGACTAAATTTAGCCAAGTGCAATAAACACTTTAGGCTGTTATCAGACGGACTGATGTGCAGTGGGTATATTTAACTGCATGCAGTCAAATAGGATCGACTAGTATAAAAATATATTTTAGCATTTTCATAGCGGATTGTATATTATATTTTTCAAAATCTGTGAATGCTATTCAGAATATTTCAAAAAGTTATGGATGCTCTTAGTGACCCATCACAAAAATCCATTCTGTATAGTGTATGAAGTGTATATTAATATGTACATACATACTATCATTCCTATTCCCTGAAGGGTAAGGCAGAGGTGTACCAATGAACACCCACAGCTCGCTGGTATGTTTAGGTCCCATGCAATAAGGGGTGAACCTATTGCCATTAACCGGGCACAAATCGACTTGTAGTCAGGTCCAGTCCATAGATATAAGTCAGTGCCATTAAATGATTGAGCTGTCTGACACTGTTTAATAGTGTCAATCAATGTCATTGTCAGTGTCATGCATATGTGAGAAGAAGAAGAAGTCAATGCCTCAATGGAGAAGAATGGTGTGTAACTAAAATCTTTTACTACATAATGCAGTTGTAATCATTTATTATGAATAAATTATTGATTTTTTGTTCACGCTTTAACCAGAAAAGTATATACCTGGGGTAGGTAGCCTTCAAACCAAAAATTCAGAAGATTCATAATTACCTTTCCAAGTGCATTATTACACTGTAATAAATTTTACTTATATACAATCTACATCCGCTATCTCTAACAAAGTGAATATCTTTCCAACATTCTCTGATAAGAATCTCCAGCTTTAAATGTTTGGCGTAATTTAGTTCGGAATAAAGCAAAAAATAAATGTAATATATATAGGCTTTAGCCTAAAAGTATAAGTTTTTAGGGGTCTATAGCTTTTGTTAATATTTTTGGTTACAGAAAATATTCCATATGTGCTTTCTCTACTGAACCACCTGGTAAAATATTCAAAGGGACAAAAGACAGATATAATGGCATCACAATCGACTCCGGACATGAGAAATTCAATGTGCCAACATTCACTGGAATCCTTGAAGGTAATTACTACTAATTCATAATTATGTAAAACTTTACAGGGCAAGCTGAGAAAGTCATGCCAGACAATCAAAAGAATAGGATAATTTTGTTGACATTGTCCAACCGAAAGTCGAAACACTGAAAGTTTCAAAATGGCTTGCATCGTAAACCTTTGGGTTTTCTTAGTATGTTTTTCATTAAACTATTTTAATGTTTAACATTTTCTAAATTTGTTGTTGTTCAGCTAGTTAAACGGATGGAGACATTTGTGACCTATAGATTCTCCCCAGCTGAAATATGCATAGTACTGAAGGATAACTGTTTTACATTATGTGTATAGCATATCAGCCTTAGCTGTCCACCACTGAATGTAGGCTTCTTCCAAAGAGTGCCAACCATCCTGGTCTAGAACTGTTTTTTTTTCATTTTCAAAAAGTCTAGCATGAGCCTTCGTCATGTAATTAACTAGTAATATTAAATTATTATTTATCATGTTTCAGAATCACTGTCCAATTGGGCAACAAACGGTTATAGATGTATATGGTTCAAGGTCAACATAAAGGATGCTTTCTGCATTCCTATTTTAGCACAAGTAAGTTTATTTACTTTATTAACCTAATGTTACCTTCATGAAGTTCTTCATTTTAGCTCTTTACCCATTTATCATTGTTTTTAATTAAAGCTTGCTGTTCTTAGAAAGGCTTTACTTTCCATCATGCAAGAGACGGCTTTGTGATGATGTACAATTGGATGCCTAAAGACTCGGAGCCAAACCTCCCTCCTGCTTGCCATACAAACCTTGGAGTTGGTGCTATGGTGTTCAACAATAAGAACCAACTGCTGGCTATATCAGAGAAACATTATGACTATCCCCACTGGAAGCTTCCCGGAGGCTATGTAGAGAGAGGTACCTAACTAAAACTAATGTTAATTTATTATTAGATAGTCAAGGAAGCAAAGTCCACTGATAGACATCATAAACTTATTATAAAAGCAGTACAAAGTCCATTGATAAACATTGTTCATATCAATTATAAAAAACCCCCCATAAACTGAGTTTGTCTTTATAAATTATGAAAACATGGTAATTTTTGTTTACTAAATAAATATATTTTTATTTTTTCCTGGCAAATATCCTGTCTCACATATCATAATAAAATCTAGGATTATTATGAATCAGGAAATACTGACAGGTTTACATCAAATATAACATAAATAATACCGATATTACTGTAATAGATAAATACTATGTAAGTATAAATAAAATACTGAGAACCAGTTTAGAAGAAAATTTTGAATTCGAAATTTCGCGGGCTTAGCATGTCCCACATCATTTATTAATCTGGTGCAGGTTGTGCTGTGCTTTATCTATGGGCAAAATTAAAAAAAAATATATATACCATCACGCCTGTATTCCCCGAAGGGCTAGACAGAGGTGTACTAATGCACACCCACAGTTCGCCGGTATATTTAGGTCCCATGTAATAGGGGCAAAATTAAATTTACCAAAATATATGTAAAATAAAATGTTCTGAAGTTATAAAGTGCAAACTTACAGATAAATAAATACATTTCCTTTATGTCAGAATTTTTGGGTAAAACATTAAGTACAGGTATTATTACTATTCAATATTTGCTTTCATAATTGCAGGTGAAGATATTACTGATGCTGCTGTGAGAGAAGTTAAAGAAGAGACAGGGGTTAGTGCTGCATTTGAATCGCTCGTCACATTTCGACATACGCACAACATGATGTATGAAAACTCAGACATTTACATGATTCTTATGATGAAGGCTTTGTCTGATAAAATTACACCATCACAAAGAGAAGTAGTCAAGTGCCAGTGGATGGATGTTGAAGAGTATTTGAATCATCCACATGTCCATGAGTTCAATAGATTTGTAGTTAAAAAAGCGTTAGAGTACAAAAAACGTAATTTAAAACTTGACATAATGAAAAAGACCGTACGTTGGGCGACAAACGTACGAGATATGAACTTTTTGATTATTGGAGATTATAATGTAAATAATAAATGAAATGCATAATTCTTTAATCATGTACATAATGTGAATATGTAAACTATGATATGTAAGTATGTAAATTTTGTAATAAAACATTGTTTTGTTATTAATTAATCTTTATTTTAAAACATATTAATAGACAGGCTTATAGAAACAGTTGCAAAAAAATATTTTATTGTCATCACAGTAGAATTTCTTTATCATCTAAAAAGTAGATCTTACTTATTGTCCTTCAGGATTTAATAGGAAAGTCTTTAGAGTTTGAATTGGGGCAGTACAGCGATTTCGGTAGGATGATGCGAGGGATTTCCTTCCACGATATAAGCATAGACTTGTTTTTCGGCTTAGTCTGGGTACTCGTCTGTAACATAAAAGTGTATTTAATAAAATATAATACTTAATATCCTTCTGACCGAATTTTGGTTACGGTAGCCAATCAATCTTAACGAAGGCTTAGCAACTAGCCAAGTACCTACGCAGGAGATATGCATTTCCAAATGTGTGCACAAACACAGTTGCTTACTCTTATATTCCGACGGGATGGTTATCCCACACGACTGTGGAGTGATTATAGGACTGGCGCAAGCGGGCCTTAACCTTAAGGTCGTATTAGAAAGCCTCGAGAGTTGTATTGGATATATAAAATTATTTAAAACCATTTGATTGGTGGAAGCTGTGGAGATTTGAGTTAGGTTCTGTAACACCAGCCTATAATTGTCAACAGGAAGTGTGTAAAATAGTGTGATAAATCATTTCTGTTATCAGTGTTCGGTGCTTCTTATTTCTCTGAGTATAAACTTTCCACTGCAGTAAATATGTTAATAATTACAAATGACGTCAATTATAAGTACTTTTCACACATTATCTTATGTAAATTCCTTGGCGTGTTAGCAAGACAGTAGCGGTCATTGCCATTTCCATAATATTTCTTTGCAGGAAACCAAAAAAAAAGGAATTTATCGTTTTTCAGTAAAACCTTGTGAAATACGTTAAAATATACGATAGATAGGTAGGTAGGTATATCGAGTCGGAGCATTATGATCTTTGTTTCCGTTTTTATAATGAAGAATGCTAAAATGTAGGAGGGAGGGCAATGACCGCTATTGCCATTTTAAAATTACTTAATTATAGTAGTACTATGTAGGCTGGGAAACAATCAAATCATCTTAGATTTTTAAAGCTACCGGGATAAATAAAAAAAAAACAAATTTACTCGTAATCACGGCTACCTGTATGAAAAAATAAGACTTCTATTTTTTTTAAGTTCTAAAGTGGCGTCAATAGTTGCATCATAGACAGTAAGTAGGTGGATAATCAGTTTTGTTTTGTTTTTTTTTAAATATCCTATTTACCACCTATCCACCCCTCATTATTCCACGGTTCCGTTCATAGTCGGAAACAGAAAATAGATGGTATCAACAAATACTAATACATACATACCTTCCTACCCATTTCCTCGGTACCTACCTACTAACTTATTTACTTTCCGACTACAGGCCGTACAGAGCTTGTGAAATTGGGGTTTTGTGTTCCAAATACCTATTACCAATTTTGTCATCTTAAAAAGAAATAGTAACAAGGGCATGTAGGTGCCTAACTGATAAACGATCGGCATCTTATTTACGTAAGTTTCAACGAGCGATAAGGATATACCTTGACTTAGGAAGTATTTTTTGTCAATGGTCGTAACAAGAAATGCGAATCAAAGAATTGTATAGCTTTTTTTATTTTCTTTCTGCCTAGCGGATACTACCTAGTATCCGCGAACGTGAGTTCTAAGGAATGTAGATACGATTTCCACGAAACGCACCCGCCGCCGGAGCGCATTTCAGCCGCTAAAGAAAAAAATTCAGGCTTCTAAGTTAAGGTTCATGTTTGCATGAAATGTATAAATAAATAAATAAATGTCTTGGGACAACTCACACACGGCTATCTGATCCCAAGCTAAGCAGAGCTTGTGTTATGGTAACCAGACAACCGATATACATACTTATATAATTTATAAATACATACATATTATAGATAAATCACACCCAGACACAGAACAAACAATCATGCTCATCACACATAGTTTGTCCTGGGTGGGAATCGAACCCACGACCTCCGGCGTAGCAGTCAGGGCCACTAACCACTAGACCAACAGGCCCGTCCTGTCCCGTCCGTATGTATACTGCCTGGAACTGTGTTAGGTCCGAATTCACTTGACTTCATGGTCAGCAGTAGAGATGACTAGACCATCGAAAGAGGCAGTCTAATTTCAGCGTTACTTGTTAAACTTCAAATAAAAAAAATACAAATATGACCTCTGTCACCGCTTTTCTAAATGTCCATAAATATCAGTTAATACGGTGTCCCCCAAAATTCGCATTACAGAAACATCCTGTATTCTCCTTTATAAGAAAATAACGAGTAGATAAATACGACAACAGTTCTGATTTTCGTTTCAACAGATAAAGAATATTTGAATAAACATGATAAGGAGAATCAATCTTGAATGATAATTTTTCTTTGATGCCTATCTCATACGTACACACTGTTTATCGGTCTGGTTGTAGGCAGTACCGCATCATACCATCATCATGCCTGTATTCCCCGAAGGGTTAGGCAGAGGTGTACCAACGTTCACCCACAGTTCACCGGTATGTTTAGGTCCCATGTAATAAGGGGCGAGCACAAATCTTAACTCCGAGCTGCTATTGAGAATTTCATAGAAAAACCCAATAACACTTTGCTCGACCTGGGAATCGAACCCAAGACCTCTAGCGTAGCAGTCGTGCTTACGACCATTAGGCCAGGGAAGCAGTTACGCATCAATAATTTCAAATTCCATAAAGTTAATTTGGAAAATCATTCATGGAAGTCAGAAATCATTATGTTGCTATGGGCCAAGAAGCCTCCGTTTATCCATACGTTTATATACATACCTACCTATGCGTCGTCATGCTACACTCAAGGGTTTAATGTAGATGTAACGTGCAAGTCAAATACAAAATTTCAGGCGCTATTTACATTGTATATTGATTAAAGCTTATTTCGTGGCAATTATGATGATAATTATCATCATTTAAAGCAATAGGTACCTTAATGAAAATCGGTAAATTTTCACGAAATTTTTAGGTAGGTATAAGGTACCTATTTCCTTCTAAAATATTTTCAAGATCGGTATAGGTGGTATTGATGTTTTTAATGATGACTGTTGGTACCTACTGGCGTACTTTCTAAGTGAATTAAAATTGGAAATTTAGCGGGTCACATTATCCTATATTGTATTTATTACTGTTCCTGAAATGTGTGCTTAACAAAAAGCTGACCTTTGTGACTTGAACACTGACTCAAAAAGTTGAATACTTACACCTACTTAATAACTATTTTGTGTTTTCTTTCCACTGTTCAGTCAGTAAGAAAAATACTTAAGATACCTACCTATATGACCAGACATATCTAATATCCCAATGGTGCTCGTACCCTACAACACGTGTTAAACAAGTTCAAGTGCATGCCCATTTCCAATATTTATGTCGATATTATGATAAGATAAGTAATTTTCAATCACCACGTTATCCGATGTATCAACGAATTGCCACGTGTGACCTTTCATATAGATTCAGTAGGTAGGTACCTGTCTAATATACCTGTACCGTCCATCTGTCCTATCATTTAGGTAATGTCTATGTACCTATAAGTAGATGCTAGATGTTCTATTGCTTACTTTAATTTACTTACTTGATTTACAACGAACAATGAATCTTATACCGGCGAACTGTAGGTGTACATTGGTACACCGCTGCCTAACCCTTCGGGGAATACAGGCGTGATGGTAATGAATCTTATCATTGGCGAATTAGTCATTGTGTAATTATAGATACCTATCAATTTTTGTGCAGTCGCTGTACGCTTTTTGGTAAATTAAGTAGACAGGTAGGTACCTACTTATTGTCGAGTCTTCAATTTCAGCACGGTGTCTCCAAACCTCAGTAATCAATTCAAATCAATTCTCAATCCTCGGAGTTAGGATTTGTTCCTGATTAATGGTAATAAGCTCGCCCTATCACATGGGACTTAAAAATATACCGGCGAATGTGTGTGTACGTTGGTACAACTCTGCCTAACCCTTCGGGGAATACAGGCGTGATTGTATGGTATGTCCACAAACCTAAACCTAAATGTTTGCTAGACTACTACATATGAATACTACTCCCTTGCCAGCTGCTGCATGTTGTGTTATTGGTGGAGGTGACAGTTCGATTCCTGCGGGTTGTTCGAAAGAGATACCGCGCCAGACATAATTAGGTATCTCCCAAATATTTTGCAGCTATTAACTAGGTATACTTACTTAGGTCTTTAGGTATACTTACCTCTGCGTCCACTTACGGGTGTAGGTGTGTAATGGGTGTAGGTAGGTAAGTATATTGCTATGTATTTATGGCGTTATAGATTACATACTTTGCTAGGATTCTACCGACCTACCTTGTTTTGTTATTCATGAAGTTTCAATGAGGTCCAAGGTTCAACTTTGACAAATTGTTAAGTATTAATTTTGGTAAGTATAGGTAAGCATAGGTATGTTACATACGCGCTTATATAGGTAGTAGGTACTCCGCGACATTCTGGGTAAAAATTGTGTTATTCCAAACACCCAGCGAATTCCGTTTTAGGGTTTTTCTATATAAGTACCTTTCTGACCTATGAGGCACTTGTTTGGTCACCCTCGACTCATGCACATATAATTTCTAGTTTCAACACATTCCTTAAAAGTACGTCGGCTTTTAGTTACTTTAATTGGAGCCGTATACTTACACCATCGAATTATTTGTATAATCAAAAATATTACTTTAGAAAGATTTGGAATGGCTACATCTTCGTAGCTATATTTTTTTAGGTATGATTCCCATTATGGCTAGGTACGTACGTATGCAGAAGGTAACTTATTAACTATAGATACACACACACACATACTATCACACCTGTATTCCCCGAAGGGTTAAGCAGAGGTGTACCAATGTACACCCAGTTTACGCGTATGTTCAGGTCCCATGTAATAAGCGGCGACCCTATCATTGCCTTTAATCTAGCACAAATCCTAACTCTGAGCTGTTACAGAGAATTTAGAAAAACCCAATAACACTTTGCTCGACCTGGGAATCGAACCCAAGGCCTTTAGCTTAGCAGTCGCGCTTAGGACCTAGGCTAACAAAGCAGTCACTAACTAGATAATACCACTAAATACTATACTACCATTAACTAGATACTTACATACTTAGTTATTTAGGTACTCATGGATAGGGTTTTGAAATGATGAATGATAAGAGAAATGTGTGAATATTGAAGAAAGAAAAAATAGAAAATATGCTGAGCTGACATACCTATACCTAGTGAAGAGTTTTTAGTTAACATCAGTGAAAAAAATATTTATTTACTAGATACATGTTGTCCTGTGCTCCGAATAAGTTGTATCTAGAGAAGTGCTCGATGCAGCCTATACCTACTATACATTTACCTACCTATAAGTCTCACGTTAATTGAGATTAAAATAATTATAACATTATTTTAATCTTATTCTTAATTGCTATGTTTAGAAAGTTAGGAACATAAGTGTAAATACATTAATTAGGTACCTATTATATTCCTAAACATAGTAATTAATGACTTAATGAGGGAGCTTCAACGTATTATTTCGACACTTTTGAATCGTTAAGTAGTCAGTCAGTGAATTATAGTAAGGCATATAATACATAGCCTAAGTTTGCTATTGTATTTCATTCCAATGAATCAAAATATAAGCATGGACCTGTTCAGATTTATTTAAATATTAGGTACCTATTACTAAGTTATCCTTTTTAGCGTTTTGATGACAAACAAACATATGTATTTATATATTATTATATTGTATTGCTAGGACCAGACTGGTTACTAAATATATGTAAGCTTCGCTTACCAGTCATGGTAAATCTTAATTTTATAACCTAATGTTATACGGTCATATTATTATGTAGGTACGTAAGTACTACCTAAGTATCCTTAAGTATTCATTTGAATTATAATTGGGTAGATGACACCATTAAACAATAGGTAATTCCAAGACATAACTTCAAAACAAAAACAGTGAATTTAGATGATAAAAAGGGACGTCATAGATTAGTATTGTCATACCAAAAGGGGAATCGTGTTTTGGCAGCTCATTAAAAGTAGGTACGTCAATTGATTAGTGGTGTCATCTACCTAATTTGAGAATATTTGCTAATGAATGCGTCTTCTATGAATCGCCATTTGTGGTCAGTTTTTCTGTGACCACACCACGCTTGTTCATTTCATGATTTCTATTTCAGACTGCTACGTAGCCTGCATGCCTATGGCTTGCGCAAAAGCTTGCAAGTAGCTTGCAATTTAGACATTCACCAATCAGAAGATGTTGTGCAAGTGCGCAAGTACACAATAAATTACAAGCTATTTGCAGGCTTTTGTGCAAGTTACGTGCATATTTATAATGAAGGTAAGTCTACTTTTCCTCACGTTGTAGGTACGCATCAGCCATAAGCATACATGCATATCTTTGACTCTTAGTACGAAATATGTATTATATTATGTAAACAATTGCAATTGTGGCATGTCCGTTCAGCGACCATGCGTTTGCTTGGTTTACACACACACTCTCATAGACATAAGATACCCATTGCGTAAGAAAACAACTTTTATGCACATAAACAAAAGGTAGCATCTTACGTTATTCTGTTAGATTATAACAATACTATATTAGCAACATAAAAAGAAACTAGACCTATGTAGCTAATTCTTGATACTTGGGTTGTACACAGGTACATAGTAGTAATTTTGTACCTCCACCGTAACCAAAACCAGACATACTCTGATACAACCTTGTGTTATAAACTAAATGTTAGGTGTATATTATATCGATAAGCGTAAATATTTTATAGGTGAAGGCAAGTAACTACTTCACTTACATACTAAATAAGTATCACCTTCAACAGAAACGAAGTTAACATTCAAAATTAAGTTAATTTAGATACTTTATTTTGTTTAGAACGTACTAGCTTTGATAACGGTTAGTGATGCAAAACGGGTTACCAAACTCGCTTCATGATCCAAACACAAGGTTCAAAGACACAAAGCGGCAATAAAACGTCCGCAATGTGATTTCTAAATTGATCAAGCGACACTCACCTGAGATAAATCAACTTCTTTATTGTACTTCATAGTGAAATACATAGACAAACTCAAAAATATTAACTTCACTGTTATCGCTACAGACACCACTATTATAAATGCATAGGTCATGATTATTTTTCGTCGTACTTTTAAAGTTTAAATTAAAATTGCACACAGTCGTGAGTCGCCTTTCGGTGTTCAACCAAAACTACTCGAGAACCACTTACGACATCTGAGCGTTTGTGTTGATTTTTTTATCGAAGTCAACGCTGCCGTGCGGCGGTGGTGACTCACAAGCTAACAGAAGCGGCTTTACTTTTCAACGTTGATTTCTAACATAAGATAGCTATTAAAAGTGGTATTTCGATAGTCGTAGTCAGTGCGTCAGTCAGGGTGGCGAAATGTACCATGGGTACGTCTATGTGGTTTAGATACACGTTTCCCGATAAAAATCCTTATCTATTGATTGAAATTATACACGAACTCGTTAAGTCGTGATTGGAAGAAAAACGATTCGAAAAGTCGTTGTAGAAACATTGTTTTCTTTAAAAACCATTGTAAGTGAATTATTAACTCGGAAAAATCTTGTAGATAAATATGGTTTTTCAAGCTACGAGTAAAACGTTACAGTTTATGTTTGATTTAGAGCAATTACGTTCATGGTAATAACGATCAAACAGTTCAACAACATCCATAGTTGCTTTATGTCAAAGCAACAAAGTCGGTTTTTGTAGTTCAAGTATAACTAATGACGTGCGTTTAATCATACAAAAACGTTTATCCTGTGGAAATGCCTTCCATGACTTAGTGGGAAAATTAAATACATGATTTTTTTGACGATCAAGTAACAAAACGAAGAAGAAAAAAAATAATGTAGCAGTAAGATACTTTAGCTACAAATTAAAGCACACACACTCAAACTATTCTTAAAAGTTCTTATTTCGAAGTTACGGTGCACAAATAAAGAGTAAACTATCTATAAGTCTACATCGTAAATAAAATAGAACTAACTTTTCTAGTTAACCAATGCCATGATCGTTTTCTATGTCAGGTTGCGTGTCGTGGCCTCGTAATAACATTCGTCCATTGTCCGCATTAATGAATATATTTATTGTTAGTCCTTGCATTATAATACTACATCAACAGTTACGATTTAAACAGCTGTATTATGGTATAACTCAGCTATTGTTATTGTAGAACATTGTCGATCGTAGCACGTCGTCACGCAAGTATATCTTGGTATTTGTGTGATTGTGTTCACGCATTCCAGTTCTGCTAATAAGAAAATCGGTAATAAAAAACTCGTTGACATATTCATTTCAAGTAATTATATTTATGTTCAAGGATAACGTTTAGATTTACACAAACGGGTCGAGTTTTAAAGTGACTACATTCGGAATGAGAAATTTTGTTACCGAGTCTTTTTACCACAGCAAAGTATTTCGCGTTCTTGTTAAAAATGCCAGAGTTATAGTCTTGACCTAATATTCAGTAGCACTTCAATGACATAAGTAGCGAGTATAAATGAACATCCTGTTAACGGACATTAACATTCCCTCGGGCTGTCGCTCGTTGAAGGTTCGCGGAAACAACAACAAGAATACTCGGAAAGCGATGAACAACAAATAAAAAGACAGTATTATGCTGACAATCAATGTTGAGAAACATTAAATGCGTTATATTATATTAGTATAATTACTTAGGTAATTGAAGAAATAAACAAAAGCTAGCTATAGGAGCACTATCACCATGTATAATGTCTGTTAGACCTAAAATGGATAAATACTCCCTTTCTATGAAACTTTGGCTGGTTAACTATATTAAATTTTAATATGGGCAAAATTATTAAAATTAGAATATGACAATCCGCCACGATGGAAAAAAAAATCAAAATTTGATTACTTAAATTGAAACTGTGATTGCTGTCATAATCTTTTGCAAATAAAATTCGTTTATGTGGTTATGTAATCTTAGATTTCATTCCTATTTAATGATGATAAGATACCGGTAGTTATTTATCGTAGATACGAGTATTAAGTAGCTCCGAACAAACAAAAATCAGCGTTTCCAAAAAAAAATTATCATGCATAATACCTCGAGTTGCGCTGATACGTGCCAAATTACAGTAAAATGTACGTAACAGTTGTGAAATTTGTTTGAAAGAGTCACGGCGGCTCTGAAACGCAAAGGGCATTAGGAGGAATACGGATGGGTTTTAGTCAGTAAGTGTCTGACACTCCTTTCCGCTCTGCGCAGAGTGGAAGAAGTCAAAAAAGACTACATAATATACCTAGTTATTTTAATTTTACTTTACATTTACCTATCTCAGTTCTTACTAGTTCCAAAATTGCAGTCGATATTAATAATATAGCTTTAATTTCAAATTCTGTTTTTTTTTGTAGTTAAATTATCAGACATGTTGTTGTTGTTGAAATCAACTTTGCCTATCCAGCTTTTTGTCATCTTATGTCCATTAACTAAATGTCTTGTTCGTTGTGTCAATTACATGCTCTTGAATAGGCACGCCTACGCCTAGCGTCGCTACGACACGATTGCCGCCGTGACGCGACTTCACGCGACACCGACGTAGTCTCGAATCTTCAAACAATGTAATCAACATTCACAACCAAATATTCTTGAAGGTCATTCTGGCAATTTTGCAGTAGCAAAAAGTGATTATGCGCTAAATATGCTAAATCACATAGCGTTTACATTGTTTTTTTTTTCATTTCTGTTCCTGTATTAGTACCTGCTGGTCATTTCCCACTCAAGATTTATCCTGGACATACTACACTAACTTATAATATGGAAAGAAATAACAATATAATATTAAGAAATAGTTTTGCAGCGTAGTGCGTCACGTGATGCCGCGTAGCATTCCTGCTACGCGGTACAGGGAGGAATGCTACGCAGCGCTACGCGTTGCAGGAATGCTACGATATTCTACGAGTGTCTACCCTAGTCTATTTTTCGTCAATGTATCTACAGTACAGTTACATTTTAACTACGATCGCCAGAATAGATAGCAAAGATAATTGCTTTAGTGAATCTTTGTGATCACGTCTGCTCTTATTTACTTGTAATCACGAAAAACCTACATTCCTTCAAAGTATAAACATGAGTATAATCAAGGTCGGTCGTAAGTATTCTAATGACGTTCCGATTTCATGCCTATTAGAGTTACTACGTCCATTGTTGAAGAAATAATAATGAAACAAAAATAAATCACATTATTATAAAAAAAACACATGTTCAAAATAATAAGAATTGTCTTACATTATTTATGAGTAGGATCTAATATCGGAATTTGTTAGGTACTAGTCTTCAACTACGACGCGGCCGCTTTAGTCTGGTTGTCCGTCTTCTCTGCGGCATGTGATTGTTGGCTGAGCGAAGGGTTGCCACTCATGCGTACTATAGCATCATACAACACTACCTGGGGTTGGAGACTCATTCGGGAATCTAGGACAGAACCGAGAGTTGAAAGTCGCGGTTCACCCTGAAAAAAAAAGGGATGTGGTTACAGAAAAATGCAACAAGAACATTGCGTCAAACAACAAACTAAGTTTTATGAATAGCGCCTGTAACAACATACGTTTCTATATTTCGATCAATGAAACGATGCTATCATATTTTACCTAATATTCGAGAAAATGAAACATTAAACTGCCTCGTTAGCCTAGTGGTCCTGACCACGACCACTACGCTAGAGGTCTTGGGTTCGATTCGATGTGGGTGTGCGTTGGCAGACTTCTGCCTAACCCTTCGGGGAATACACAGGTGTGATAGTATTTATGTGTATGAAACATTAAACCGTTATTTCAATTTCGAACAATCATTTTGAATTTGTTTATAGTAAACTAGTATATTAAAAGTACATAGTTGCATGAAAGTACACTTGAGTACACTTTTTGTGTGTCGCTGGCGCCTGAAATTGTTCCTTATACTGCGCATTATTTCGATCTTCGATACAATGCTATTGTATTTACGCAGGCATTACGTTTTACGTCATTTTATCAATAAGAAACAATTTAAGATAAGAACACTGCTAATTTTTCAAAGCAGACAGACTGTTGCTCTGTAGTAGAAATTTTAAGAGATCATGACACATGAAAATTTATTCAGCTCAATTTAGCTTTTGTCCATAGGAAACCCTATTCTGGTATGGAGATGCACCCAGGTCCAGGTTATCAAGTCTATACGGATGCGATGCAAAACTGTCATCCGCACTAATATTATAAATGCGAAAGTAACTCTGTCTGTCTGTCTGTCTTTCTGTCTGTCTGTCTGTCTTTTCTTCACGCCTAAACTATTGAACCGATTTGTGTGAAATTTGGTACAGACATAGTTTGGAACTTGAGAAAGGACATAGGATAGTTTTTATTACAAAAAATTAAAATAAAAAATAAAATTTATTCCGGACATTATGTAACACACTATGTAACGGCACAAGGTTACAAATAACCGTTTTTTTGCAGAGTTTCCTAGAATATCTTCCACATTTCATTTTTGATGAGATCCCGCGAGTTCGGGAACTATTTGGGTAAAACCAAAAATCTGCCGGAAGTCACTATTCCACGCGAACGAAGTCGCGGGCAAAAGCTAGTTTTCTATAGACAAAAGCTGAATAAGTGTAGTTAGCCCCTAATACGGCAAGCATTGGTAGTTGTGTATTTTCTTAGGTACAAAACATACACGTGATTCCGTATCACAAATCAAAACATATCATAAATTGTTTCGAATTTCCTCAGTTCACCATGTTTGTTTACAAAATGTACTGTAATAATAAAATACAGTATAGGTGGAGATCATGCCTAGGCTAGGTCTTATCATTCCATTACACGCGCGTACCAGACTTTATTAAGTCACAGCAGGCGCTCTATACACATTTTATTGATAATGCCGTTAAAGCTTTAATTGACGCTCAATTTATATTTAATTAATTTATCTAGGTACTCAATTTCGCTAGCTGGGCTGGTTATTTTTCCTAACATTAGGTTTTAGGTTTTGACTGCCTTGTCAGCTTAGTGGTCCTAAGCGCTACTGTTACACTAGAGGTCTTGGGTGCGATCCTAAGGTCGAGCAAAAAATGTCATTGGGTTTTTTTATGAAATTCTCAGCAGCAGATCGGAGTTAGGATTTGTGCCCGGTTAATGGCAATAGACTCGCCCCCTATTACATGGGACCTAAAACATACCGGCGAACTGTGGGTGTACATTGGTAAACCTCTGCTAAACTCTTCGGGGAATACAGGTGTGATGGTATGTATGTATGTATGTATGTATGTTAGGTTCATAATTGTCATCCTACTTTTTTAATCAGTACCTACAAAACTATAATGTAAACGCTTCATTTTCTCGAATAGTATGTGAGTTTATTTCTTGTTCAACTGTTCAACAGGTCGATGTGAGAAAAATGTAGGCAATAGACATCTTTTCAAATAAATATGAAACTCGCAAAGTGGGTCGTGTCATGCGTCAGTAAGCACCTACAGGATTAGCTTTAGAATCTCAGGGAATTCTTATACTTTGTATGTGAAATAATATTTGTCCTGCTCGGTTTTTAGAAGAATTGGCCCACTGCCTTGTATGTAAAATTAGCTATGAAAGATTTTAAGGGATGTCTTCTGTAATTTGATTTTTTAAGATGTGAATTTGGTAAAATTTAATTTTGCCAAATGGACATCTTAACAAATCAAACTATGTATATACTTTATTATTAACTCTTCACCTGATAACAATATGCTTTTGGTTAACTTATACCCGGTTCCTATATGCAAAACGGATAGTTAATCTTACCAGTCGTAATCCCTTTGAATGCTTGCCTGATCCTTTGTGAAAATTCTTGTGACAATATTAAATCTAAGAAATAATTACAAAAATAATGGATATAAACCTGAAAAAAAAAACTTCAATAAGGGCGAAAATACGAAAGCATTTGTGTGTTGTTATGGTTAGCAAATACCGGTCGGTAAGTTTTAGGAATCGGGCATTAGTCTAGATTTGTTTGATAAGACTTCATTGACGTCTTTTCGTCTGCGCAGAAAAATTAAGTTCATTTAAAAAAGGAGGTCTAAAGTCTTTTTTAGGAATACACAGAGTAGAAACCTATTGTATGTTAGTATAGGTATGGTTCTAAAATCTGGCAGTCTTAGATTGTGCTATGTAATAAAAACAATCTATATACCTGTCTGTGATAAATCAAACAAAGAGTTTTTTATAGAAAAGTAGGTTTTACTTGGACCTTTTTAACAAATCAATTATTGAATCTTACGAGTAATGAACAAAATGGCAAGATGACTTGCCGCGAACATATGTGTGAGTATATGATTGAGTGAACAACATAAGAAGCTTGAACGAATGTGTCGTAGACATACCTTCTTTCTTCTTTCTTATTATCTGTGTACCTGCCATATAATCTATTCACCACCTTTGGTTGACTGGTAGAGAATGCCTTTTAGTCCGCCTTTGTGCTTTTTGTTGCATAACGTTAAAATAATAAATATGACTGCCTATTAAATTTTTTTCCTAAATCTATCTTTAGTTACATACCACCACGCCTGTATTCCCCGAAGGGTTAGGCAGAGGTGTACCAATGTAGACCCACAGTTCGCCGGTCTATCTTTAGTTTCTGCGTCTCTAATAATAGTCACGAGTTTCAGTTTATAAATAAACTTTAAGCTATGTAATAAACCTGCAATATGAAAGATCGTGGGCCGAACGTGGGCGGGGTGGAACCTATTGACGCTAACTTCGATCCAGGGCTAATAATAACTCCTACATTATTGGTGTATACTCCACGTTTTTGTAAATAGAATACACAGGAACCAATTTCCTGCAAATAAATAATTCTTATTTTTCTTAGGCTACTTTAATCAAGTAGATGGCAGGATGAAAGAGAATCATAGATGATCGCTTAAATAATAATATCACTTCCAAATAGGGATGCTTTCTAATAGCTAGTGGGTAGAGTACTTTGTCAAAGTGTTTTTTATTTAATAAGCAATGTGAAGGGAAAGGATCAATATCTTTATCTGACCGTTGGTAGGTATCTTCAGTTTCATGAAATGATTTTTGAGTGACACATAAATAAACTAAAAACTTTGTTAAAATTGAGTTTTCTTTATACGAAACTAATCTGCCGTCTGCCACATTCAATGTGTAGATACCGCAGCCTTTAACTGAAAAGCTAAAGAACACCTGTTTCATACACTTTAAAAAAATCCGTAGGTAGTAGGTATGTTGTACAGATTTTGAACCTACAGGTACCACACATGATTTGGATAATAAAATAATGTAAAATGCAAGCGATAATTTTAAAATAAATATAGTACCTACCTAATCGCACATTCCAAAAACGCAAGAAGGTAATTATGTACAAAATATTTATACGTATTAATTAATAACACAACCAACCTGGCTTTTAGCAGTTTTCAACGTGTATATTATGGATCCGACTAAAAATATAGCATTTATTACGAGCAACACACCAGCTACAATTAAAAACACCATTTTTACCACAAAATCTTATAATGCACTTAATTTTTTTAATTACGTCCACTGATGTCTTAATTCAACGTGCACCACGTTTGTTGTGATTGAAGCGAGTAAAGTAGGTACTAGTTGGCACACATGATTGTTTTCTAAATTAGCAATCAAAGCGTCATGGAAGTGGCTGGAGGGTTTAGTTGGATAAAAGATGTTTATCGTCCTAAGTTGGAACTATATCTGATCGTCCATCGGTATTTTATCAGTCAATACTGATAAATAACAACATATAACAATGCATTATAATACTGTATTAAATGTTTGCGTTGATCGATTAAAAAAACACCAGTCTATGTTTATTTTATAAGTATACGTTAAAGTGATAAAAGCGTTAATCTACAGATTATCAAGTTTATCGAAGTCTTAATTAAAATTCAGATATCTGCAATTTAAATTAGGAATAATAAATGTAATTCATAGAATGATGTGAATGGAGCACAAGTGGGCGGTGACGATAAACGTCAAAACATGTTTAATCCCTATTTGAATAAATAAGTATACAATAACAACTTATAAGAAGAAACATCAGGATATTTTGTAACGCTTTTCTTTATAAGATATCAATGGGTGTCGCCGGGTGTGTAATTTCTGGGTTTTATGCAGATTACCGATTAATGCACTTTGACGGTAGCATATTATTATAAGTCCATGTGCTCTACTTATAATCAAGTAGGTAAGTATCAAGATAATTAATGAAGTACACACTTACCTACTTAAAGAAAGTGTGCTGATGCTCTTGTAAGGACCTAATTATTTTTTCTAGTGTTTTCTGAATCATTGAAACGGTAGATTTACCCGTCCGTTTTTTTTTTAATGTAAGTTCTCAAAAACTCTAGTAATAAATCTAGTACCGTATGAAAAGCTATACTAATTTCTGCCGCAAAGCAGCGTTGCTGGGTTCCGGTTTACAAGGTTTGGGTACCGGTGTAATTACATGAAACATTTTGTCTCTAGGATGGCAAAACATTTGCAGCATAGGCAGCGGTGACCATTTTAAATCAGATGGGTCGTAGGCTTGTTTGCCATTCAATATTAAAAACAAAATACAAAACCTGTATAAAACAAAAATACGGAAAAATATTGCATTTTGATTTTCCTACTCGTAGGTTGATAAGCGTGGGTGTTAATCTACTGATATTAAGTTATTAAGAAGATATGATTTTAAGTGTTAGGTACTTATTTCTTTTGTGTTTAGATAACAATGAACTAGCGCCTCTGTGTGCGGCAGCACTGAACGTCGACATACATATACTGAATCTAGTCTCATCTAAGCTAGGCTAGTGCCCGCAGTAAGTATTGATCCCAATGTACTTCTAAAACTATGGTACATATACAATCATAAAATCACGCCTGTATTCCCCGAAGGGTTAGGCAGAGGTGTACCAATGTACACCCACAGTTCGCCGGTATGTTTAGGTTCCATGTAATAGGGGGCGAGCATATTACTATTAACCGAGCACAAATTCTAACTCCGAGCTGCTACTGAGAATTTCATAGAAAAACCCAATAACACTTTGCTCGACCTGGGAATCGAACCCAAGACCTCTAGCGTAGCAGGCGCGCTTAGGACCACTAGACTAACTAGGCAGTTGATTAATGCTACACACGTGTTACTACTTCATGGAAAGTCAGTACTCTCTAGCAGTACTTACGTACTTGAGTGTCTCTAGCAATGCTAAAACAGCTACTAGGTGAACTAAGTAAGCTTCAGCCTTACTTAGTTTACCTAGTAGCCTACACTTAGTTTATAATCCTACCCATGCGGCCTAATAATAACTGAAGATAACGTCATACTAAAGCCGTTCTCAAACACAGTGGGGTAGTAGATAACTATTGTTAAAAGTATTAAGTTGTTGGCAGTAACTTATCTAGGCAGGGGTCTTGTGTACAGTCAATAAAAGAGATACCTAACTAACCAGGATCGTCAAATTTAGTTAAAGCATCTTTAGAAACCGATGCATGTTTCGGAATTAAATTAAATTTTATTAATGAACTGTTCAATTTTTTATATTTAAATTAATTTAAATAAAAAAAAAAAAAACATTTTTATTTTGGTGTTTGGGGGCATTAGACCTTACTGCCCACACGATAAAGAGAAAGAATATAAAAACATCTATCACTTTCTAAGAAAACTTGAACTATGTTTAAGATCCTGGTTACTTATCTCTTTTGTTGACTGTACGTGCGGAGGGCGGCATGGTAACGAATGGTCCTCGGATTGGCAACCCCGGCGCCCCGACTCACTTGTTGCTAGGCCGACACGTCGTCTACAAAAACAGTTCAACAGGTTGACGAGACTGTCGTCAACATTTAGGGTGGCACAAAGACGAATAATGTACTCGTAAATTATTCGCCATTGGGGAAAGTAACTTTGTTGTCACAGTAATTATTGCCATCAGTAAATAACGCTATTGTTCGTATCTACCCTTACTTTATATGAAGTTTATATGTTCGTAATTTTTATTCAAATATTGTACATCAATATATTTATATTAATACTAGCTGACCCGCCACGACTTCGTTCGCGTGGTATCCTTCCCCTACCCTACCCTACCCTACCCCTACCTTACCCGTACCCTACCCCTACCCTACCCTACCCCTACCCTACCCTACCCCTACCCTACCCTACCCTACCCCTACCCTACCCCTACCCTACACCTACCCTACCCTACCCCTACCCTACCCTACCCCTACCCTACCCCTACCCTACCCCTACCCTACCCCTACCCTACCCCTACCCTACCCCTACCCTACCCCTACCCTACCCCTACCCCTACCCTACCCCTACCCTACCCCTACCCTACCCCTACCCTACCCCTACCCTACCCCTACCCTACCCCTACCCTACCCTACCCCTACCCTACCCTACCCTACCCCTACCCTACCCCAACCCCTACCCAACCCCTACCCTACCCCTACCCTACCCCTACCGACATTATAAGTATTATCACAAATCTTTTGTATGGGAGTATAGAAAATTGTTGTTTTTAGACTTCTTCAGGTTTTTTTTTTTTTTTTTACAATATTTCTCCCCGTAAGAACCATCCTCGTACTTCAAGGTATATTTTAAAAAAAGAATTAGCGAAATCGGTCCACCCGTTCTCGAGTTATGCGCTTACCAACACATTTTGCGATTCATTTTTATATTATAGATTATAAAGACGAAAGATTTTTTTGTTTGTTTGTTTGTATCGAATAGGCTCCAAAACTACGCGATCGATTTTAACCATGTTTTCACCGATAGATAGCTACATTATTCCTGCGTATAATGAATATATGTCCGTATAATCTCCGTAAGTATGATCACGTGTCCGCACATCGGTCGCTGTTAAAATGGTTGCCCATCAGACAGCGCAGGGCGTTAAGGGCCTTGACAACCTTATTCTCTCTTCTAGACAGGCCTAGCTCTCCCTCCTATCTGACTTCTCACTTTCAATACTTGTGCTCCGCGCACAGTAAGAATCTTCGTTCCTCCAATAATCGTCTTCTACGATGTCCTTCCCACCGTGCTGGTTTTCTTAAATCTTCTTTTCCTGTCCAGGCGGTTTTCCTTTGGAATGCGTTACCTCAGAACATCAGGAAGGCCACCACTCGGTTCTCATTCAAGGCGAAAGCTCGCGAACACTTGCTTAAGGAGTTGGCAGACTCGTCCCACAATTAATTTGTTATATATCTCCACTACGTATTTTTATCTCTCTACTTTGCATATTTTGTTTGTATGTATGTATATATGTATGTATGTATGTATATATATAGGTATGTATGTATGTATGTAGTAAATATGTAATTATTATTATATTTTATATTGGAAATTTGCTGTTTCTGTTCCTTTTTCTTGCACCTTCTATGTTTTGTCTCTGCATCACCCTAAGGTAGACTGGTAGAAAATGCCTATGGCATTAAGTCCGCCTTTGTACAGTGTATTTTTTTACATTTGTGCATAAAGTTTTAATAAATAAATAAATATTAGGCTAGGTATATAACACCACGCTACGACCCACGGGAGCGTAGCAGTACCAATTAAACGCAGGTGAAATAAGCCTCGCGGAGGAAGTCGCAGGCAGCTATCTATTATTTATTTAAAGTAATATATTAGGCGATTAATTGAAATGTTATCAAGCTATCGTTATCAAGTTAGCACATTAATTCTCGTTGTTATTGTCTTAGTTGAATATTCTGTATTTGATTGTTTATCACTTTGGTTCCTCATGGTGACGACATAGCCGAGCATCGAAGCCTAAAAATGTAGTTTTGCTTATATATTGGTATGACACGACACACGATTTTGTTTAGCTGTATAGTAGAAACAAATATAATCTGTAGGCTGCCCTGCCCACCACCTTAATGAATAAGAAAAGCTTAAATGAAGTCCTCATACTTTTAACCGCCTTCAAAATAGGTGGAGGTTCTCAACGATAAGACGTAGGATTACAGGATCTGCCGACCAAATTGAATAGTACTTAGACACGCCCTCTGTCACCCACAAGACGAATCAAGAAATTAGACCCAAGCCATATTAACATTAACGTTTAAATTTAATAATGCAAACCTATTGGGTACTGAATTTGCTACGAACGAGAACATACTTGAGTAATTAAGTGATTACCATTTTCACCAAAATATAAATAATAAACAAAGAAAACATTTAGGTTGGTTGTACTTACATTGAGAAGGTCAAAACCTTTATAAGGACAAAGTGACAAGAAAAAAACAACTTGATAAAACTCAAATTATATGTATAACGTAAACGATGCCCAGAAATAGGTCAGCCGTGACGTACCTAATCCATCTTTGAATTATTATGTATATATACACTTGATGTCTTTTAATGCAATGTTCAGACGTCATTAAAAGTCAATACCTCAATGCACACCCTTTAAATGAAATATTGATACGACGAAAAGATGAAGGAACTGAAGCACCTAGCAGTATAATAATAGCAACAACTAACTATTAATTATCTTGCTATAGTATTGTAGCTTAATTATGTCTTTATACTAATGTAGGCAGATTTGTTATAACTGTACCACGTTACTGATTTTTTTGGTACCTCGTCAACTGTAAACTATTTTCAGAATTTTTGTATGTTTTCAACCCTGGAGGTCGGCGGGTGCAGGGTGCTCGGGTGGTGGCGAGTGGCGTGGCGCTGGAGGCCCGCGCGGCAGCCTCCGCGAGCGACCCGCACGCCGCAGTACTCCACTCCGCGCCGAGTAGCCGCCGAGTGCAGGCGCCCGCGACCCGCTATCGACACTACGCCGACACTCGAACCCAACTCGCTCACCGCGCATTACACGGAAACTATCACTTTCGCTCCAGATGACAATCAAGTTTCAACCATGATAACACTGTGAATTTATTAGTGTGCACCGTCCGGCTCTACCACCACGGCAGCATCGCAAGGTAGGTGAGTTTATTATTTGATCTATACTTCCATGGTCAGAATCAAAATCGAGTCTACGTGTCAGTTCCGAATGCTAAGTGAAAGGCAAACTCTTTGTTAAATTACGTGGATAGGTTGACAACGAGTTCTATAGAGCATCTCGAGAAGCACTTACTTTCGATCTATGTAACAGGATATTAATTAAAAATGATTAGTTGTTAATTGTTACTAAAGGCAAAGCTCATGTTAATCATGTTTGTTGTATAAATCAGGCTTCTTTTACATATTACCACGATTATTATCTATTCATAATTTTTGTTAGGCACATTAGTGAGCTAAGTTATCTGCTTACTAGTTTAAAAGTGTCATTCTAATCATTTAACACTGACCTACATTCTGGACAAATACGTACATATTATAAATATTTTTGCCCACACCTGAAGATAGATTGTAGAAGTCATTTCCCTTTTAATATACGGGTAGTCAGTGCCTATCTCGCTCAGTTGAAATTGAAATGCCATCATTATTGTCATTTTTCATTATTACGTGTACATAAAAGTATAGTGCGATTAAAATTACAGTTTGAACGAGTAAAATAAGTTACACCATATTAATTAAAACGTGTAAGTAATGCATTTAGGTAAACAAAAACATGTTCGTTGTATTCAGTATACAATTGCATGCACTTTACTTAATGTAACTACAGTATTATGAGTGTTTCTCTTGTGTACGTACCGGGTTGAAAAATAATAATTTCCGTATAAAAATATGTAATTAGTGAAATATAGTAATAAATGTATTGCACCTGAAACTACTGAATAAGGAATAATAAACACTCAGTAAGTTGCGGTCATATAATAATTATAATACTTTATCTTTACAATTTTAGTACATTGCCATAAATCAACACATCACCGTAATATTTAGGTACATACCTACTGTAAGTAATAGTTTTATCCAATTTGTTCACGGTTAATAAGATAAAGAAACAAAAACATTTTTTTTTCATTACTAAGTAGTTACTTGCATCTCCCTAACAACTACGTAGGTAAGAATGAGTATCGTTATCAAAGTTATTCTTGCATTGCAACGATTCATACATAATATATTTATCACACATATTATTATAAGAAAAACTATCAAGTATACGTAAGCAAAGTTAATATCTGCTCATTCATTTTTATTAATATTTTTTGACAGTAAACAAAGTTAACTTAATCTTTTTCATGGTTATCAAGAAAATCTCCAACTTATTAGATATCATTTTCATATCAAAGAGTAATAAAAATAATCGATGGACAGATATACATTATTTATTACATAGTTGAGCATTAAGGAAAACCCACATATAAGTTTTATCCTTCAAAATAAGATTAGTAGACACAGTTAGGACTTAGGTACAATGGTAATTATTTATTTTTATATGGCTGTAGTGAGACGATTTCCGTTGCCAATGTATTGTGGAGGTAGATATTGATTTTCATTGTGTACGTGGGTGGGAAAGCCCCAATCAAAGACTTCATGATAAGCTAAACCAAACAGTCTTCTCGTCATTTGTGCTAATATAATCTCTATCTAGTTATAATATGCTTGATTATGGTTAACGTCACGTTTTGCCGCTACGTGGAACTGTACTAGCTACATATAGTACATGGTTATGGTACATACCGCTGCACTTGTAGTACATCCTGCGATAAAAAGTGAGAGCAACACGTACTAGTTGTTTGGCATGTCCTTCGAATTATAACGTTAAACCTTAGCTATTATAATTGCCTCGGATGAACTGATTATCTGGTACTGGTATATTGGTGTATCTTAGATACCGATATGGAAAAATATCAGAATTAGTTTATAGGTACTACCTAACTACCTAACCTAACCTACCAACTAACTACCTTACCTAACTGCCTCGATGGCCTAGTGGTCCTAAGCGCGACTACTACGCTAGAGGTCCTGGGTTCGATTCCCAGGTCGAGCAAAAAGTGTTATTGGGTCTTTCTATGAAATTCTCAGTAGCAGCTCGGAGTTTGGATTTGTGCCCGGTTAATGGCAATAGGCTCGCCCCATATAACATGGGACCTAAATATACCGGCGAACTGTGGGTGTGCATCAGTATACCTCTGCCTAACCCTTCGGGGAATACAGGCGTGATGGTAGGTACTACCTAAACGCTGCACTTGGCAGTGCAGCGTTTAGTTTTTAGTTTAGTTCCATTGGAACGTACATTTGCAGCTGTAGAATTAACACCGAAAAATGTAGATTGACTGTCATAAGCCTGCAGCCGTACTGTACCGTTGGCTTTTTTCAGTGGCCCTAAACTGTATTCGATTGTATTATTAGATAGTAGATCATTGTCATGTGTTTCCTCTTCTCCACCAGAGCCGTAGCAAAATTTAAGTTGGTAGTAGATCGTACAGTGAACTTCTCGTGTTATGTTCTTACGCCTCGTTACCCTAATGGTCCTAAGTAAGTGCGACTGCTGCGCTAGAGGTCTTGGCTTCGTTTCCCCGGTTGTTGGTGTTGGTTTTTCTATGGAATTCTCAGTAGTGGCTCAGAGTTAGGATTAGTGCCCGGTTAATGGCGATGGGTTCGCCCCTATTACTTTGGGCCTAAAACATGCCCGCGGACTGTGGGTGTACATTGGTACACCTCTGCCTAACCTTTCGGGGAATAAGTGCGTGAAGGTGTGTGTCTATGTTCTTACGAATAAGCGCACAGGTCCATTCTGCTACCCTTTTATTCACATAATCCTTTAATCACTTCTTACGGCACAAACGGGAAGTGAATGGAAATTGATGGACGATTGGACTGGTCTCGGTACTTAATATGCGTTATTACGACAACCATTCATTATAATTAAAATCCCATGAAATCCTATCTCATGTAGACGCTACTGTATTATTGTTATCAATGATGAACTAGCATTTTGTAAAGAAGTGCATAGGTAGACGAACGTTCTTAAAGTTAATAAAGCAGTTAGTTTATTTTTTGTGAGTGTGTGTAAAACCTATAAATCTTTCTTTCTATGTACATTCTATATTAATTAAAACGTATAGCTGCCTGTTCCTTTCGTATCGATTTACGCGTTTCAAATTTTGCCCGCCCAGTATTGTGCAACCTGTACACTTGTACAGCTTTATCATTGCCCTCTTTTAAGTCGAAATGTGTTGCTAAGGGCAACACTCTAAAACGGTTCGAGTGATTCTTTTATTCTTGTGCTCGTAATTTCCCTGACATTTGGAGAACTTTTGGAGAAGTCGGAAGTTTTGCACCCGTGCGAAGTCGGGGTGGTACACACTTAAACTTAAGATCTTCTATTTTTTACACCCTAGTAGTCTGGTAGGTATATAAGACTAGTAAAAGCAAGTATTTTTTGTAATTAAGTAATCATCAACATTCCAAAGTTTGTAACATCTACTGTTAAACAAGTTGCACTAAATGACGAACAATCAAATCATTTTCGCAATAATCTTAAGAAATACTAAGATGATATGCCTGCTCTCCATCCCAATGATACAAATCCGCAATCGCATCTTACGTAAAAAAGTGGAGTAATCTATTAAGTAGTACTTTATAGTAAGCAGCATAAAAACCGGTCACTATGCACTTTGCAATTTTTAGCTCAACAGGTTATTGATGTAAATATTGTTAGTGCGAGCGCTGTCGGTTGAATTAATGCCACCAGTTGCTTTGAACGCTTTGCACTCCCCTTAGGGAAAGCAATGTAATAGAGTTGCATCTATAACGTTATTAAGTGTCATATTCACTAGAGGACAAACATCGTTGAACGAACCTCATTTCTGTCCAAAGATAAATCACGTTAGGTCTAGAGTCTTGCACGCTCTTTTCAGTAGCCTCCATGAGGGTTGGAAGTTTTTTCTTGTGGCTTAGTAGATTTGCGTTCCGACTTTTAAAGCTTGGCTTTAGTTTTGACCCACGAAAAGTATCTGGCAATAATGTAAGTTGGTTAAAACAAAATTCTAAACGAGGCCAATTAAAGCTATACCTACAGGACAAAATTTAACAAGAAGCAATCGACACGTAAAGAAAAATAAGAAACATAAACAAAAGCTTTTTCTTAGAACGTAATTTCTATTTGAACATGACTCCGAGATCTCCTCGGTAACTACTTGTCTGGTCTTCATTAAGATTGACCGCCTTGACCGAAGTTCGGTCCAGAGAATATTAGTTATATCGCATTGCATTATATAACTTGTATTACAACAATAATACGATAGCCGAATCGTTCGATAAAAACAACAAAAATTACGGTTGTAAATTAAAAATGGAATTTTATCAAATGCAAGATCCAGTATGCGCATGTTCATATAATGCAATTACATATTATGTACTTGTGAAAGTACCGCCTACACTATATTTTAGTAAAGTGCTTTTAGTATCAGCTCTTACCTACTAGTGTTGGGTAGGACAAGCAATTTCGATGAGTTTGTATGAGTAACTCATTTATCTTGGTGAGGTGGTACATTGTACCACTTCAAATGAGGTGGGACAAAGTCATATTCATGGAACATTGTCGCAATAATGTAAAATTGTCCCATCTCATTTGAATTGATAAATTAACACATACGAGGCTTTGAGCTGAGCTTAGAAGTATGAGGGATAATATGGGATATGAGGGATAATGTCATCTGAGACATGCATGACTGCAACAAACGTATCGTAGTTCAGAAGTATGACGAATAAAATTTGTGTACTATTAAATTAAGTAAACAGCGTACGACAAATGAAAAAAATATATATTAACAAGAAAAAAAAAATACATATCGTCCCCGTAGAGCGAAAAGTCACTAAGTCTGAAAATGGCCAAAATGAGTTATCCATGTCACTAAGATCACCATTTTTTTCTCTAAATATCTGCCTAACCGTCATTCTTGTAGCTGCGTTGGTTTTTGTTTTACGAAGTGTGAAAATTAAGTAAGTCTATATTTTGGACCCCACGGCGTAATGGGAGAAATAACTAAATTAGTTAATGATTATAACATTAATATAAAATTTATATAACTTGGACTTAAAACGACTTAGTTACTTTTCTCTGAAATAATCAAAGCAAACATATGCGTTTAGTTAGCCTAAAAATCACTAAATTGATTTAGTGAGTTTTTGAAATCAATAGTTTGTTAAAACAGACGATAGCGAAAATTAACTAACTTGACATAGTGACTTCTCACTCTTTATTTTTAAATGATTTGCACAATACTTCAAAAGCGAAAAGTAATTAACCCATTTGAATGATTTGACCGATGATAATTAATGACAATTGCCTATAGATAGTTACTTTAGAATTAACATCAATTTCATAAATAAATGAGAATACATTGGTTATGGCGCCTCCGAAGGATGTAGAACCATGACTATGACCAGCCACATCTGCTAAAGGGTCCCAAAAACGAAGGAAGCTCGCTAGATTGAGCTAAAGCTAGTTAAAGCTACTGAATCAAGCCGATTGTTGTGTCTCAAAATTGAGCCAGCCGAGTTGTACCCTCAGTAGAGGTAGATGACAGTTCCAGCCCATCAGGAGACATCCTGGGTTGCCAGGTTAGGCTCAACTCTTCACCTCAACCGAAACAATTTGAACGTGCGGCGGAGTACTCTAGGCGATGGGAGTTAATTTAATTATGTATTTATTTTAACTTTATGTAACAATGAGTACAAAGACAGATTAAAGGCCTTAGACATTCTCTACCAGTCAATCAAACTTGGTGAAGAGATAACTCGGCAGCTCACGGCAGGCGCAGAAAAACAAAAAAATTCGACAACTCAACTCATGAGACAACTCGTACATTGTGAGTTGGCCGCAGAAAAGTTTAGTAATGTGTTTATGAACAATGAGTACTGCCACAAGTGTGACGTATTTGATCGACTGTGAATCTCGAAGGACTTGAATGAAGGCTGTGAGCGCATCTGTGGGCATCCCAATTCTTGAAGAATGCGTTCCCTGGTGAAGATACGGTTCGGTTTATGCTATGTCGGATCTAAGTAATTCAATGTTTGCAGACAGAAACGAAAGCAGGAATAATAGATACAGCTACCCACCATACCCTACTCATCTACCCAAACTAAGCTTATAGAGACATGCAAATAGGCCGATGCGATGCGATGCGGAGGACAGTATGAAATCGATGAACACGTTATTAACTAACATACCCTACGATGTCAATGATATGGTGCAGACCCTGCCGCGTCAGTTGGATGACGATATCGCACATCGCATAATAATGCAAAAGTCGTGAGTTATTAAGCGATGTAGTAAGGAAATCTACAGTAAAAGCTTGGCTGCGATATTTGACAATAAGGCGCAAACACCAATTCATTTCCAATATCACAGTCTACTGGGCTATGTTGGAGCGTGGCTTGGCTGGTCCAGTTGAAGGTCCGAGCAGAGCGAACGAGGAATGAACGAAAATACAGTTTTCGAGCCATAGGATTGTCATTGCTTATCAGAGACTGAGAATAATTATGATCATCAACACACTATGCTATGGGACGAGACTAAATACCTGGGCATGGCACCTGGACAGTGTGCCCACTCAACATCACATACGGTCGCCAAGCTGAACAATTAAGCTTCCCTGCGATATATCTCGGCGACGCTAGTCTGATTGTGGAAGGAGTGAGGACAATGCGGTGTAACCCCTCAGTGTGTGTTGTATATGGCAATGAAGATGTTACGACTACAGATGATGGTGAGGATTTACAATACCTTCCGATTTTCGCGACATGCAGAAAACATTACCCGAAAGCTGATCAACGATCATGAGAGTTCTTCGATTCTGCTTTATACAATCTCCGATAGATAATCCCCAGATCAGTGAAGTACTGCATAAGTGAGACATCTCCGTCATGATTAGACAGTTGTATAAGCCCACAGCTTTAGAAAACCATACGAACCATAAGCGCAAATGTACCAGTGTGCATGGTTTGCAGGTGACCCTGTCGCTCTCATAGTTTAGCACTCCAATAAACTTCTAAGTAATCGTATTTGCGCGACACAACATCTGAATGTTACCTAGGTTTAAAAGATGCTTTAGGTTCAACCAACGGCTGTGTGCCCCGATACAGCCCCACCCGCTAAGTTATTTTGATTGTTGCACTCTCTTTTGTTTTGTACCAACTATTTAATAGTATTTTGATTGATTTATGTCTTGTAATTATTAGAATACAACTTTACTTAATTTATTAAAGTAGTTTAATTACTTATTCATGCCATACTTATAACAAAACTTACCACACAAGCTTCGAATATTCAGTTAGGTAGTATTTACAATACACATTTCGTACATCTTACAGTTAGTTCCACTTTACTCAACTCTAGTTATTTTTCTTCATAGTAATTTAGAACTGAGTGAAAAATCACTAACTACGGTCGAGAACTAACTAATTTTCAAATAAGTCAAGGATTTTGTAGGGAAAAATTAATTAACTTGGTTTTTTCTACTTTTCTCAATTATTAGAAGTTTTTAAAGTATTGTAGATCTTATACTATAAACTTAATTTTATTACCTTCAAAATAAAGCTAAAACGATTAAGATATGTAATGGCAGATGAAAGTTATGACGATTTATATTTTCAAAAACTTTAACTCTCATTATCTCAAAACATGGTTTTTCGAGTTAATGACTTTTCGCTCTACGGGGACGATATTATAGTTTAAAAATAAAAGCATTGCCACCTTTTTGCCACTGAGTCTGTTCCGTCTCTCGGTGATGACCTGACCAGACTTCGAAAAAATTCTTTCCGAAGGAACACTCGTAGCACAAATGCACAGACGTTTTTTAGCCACTTCATACAACCGTGGATAGGCACTCTTCTTCCCCTCCCACCATTTAAATGGATCTTTCAGCCTGTGTAAAAGCGGTTCTTGTAGATATTTGTCCACTTCTATTATACCGGCCGCTGTTGGGTTAGTATTCCTCACAATTTCCGCCACTTCTCTGTCAAAATCGTCCCAAATACTACGCTTCTTTGGGGGAGGCAACGTCTCACCTACTTCCACTTCTGCATAATTTTCAGCCTGGTCCTGGTCCGATCTCACATTCACATTAGCAACTAATCGCTTTAAGGATAAACATGCTCGATTATATGAAAATTCATTTTCGAAGCCATGTTTTTTAAATCTTGGGTTTTTTTAAATCTTTGCCGAGAGCACTCTCGTAGATGAGAGTGCTCTCGGCAAAAATGCTGTTGTCCTCGATGTCTAGAAATCTCGTAGTTAGCCCCTCGAGTAAAACTCGGGCCATATTCTTGACTGGCTGAGGAAGAGAGTCCTTTAATAGAAATTCAGAACACTGTTTCTTTAAGGCATTAGAAATTAAAATTATTTGGGACACTGTCACTTTTCTTTCAGAACTCATTTCTTCTGTTACATCCTTGAAAAATGATAGTAACTCACTTGTAGTAGTTATAATGTCCAAGTCGTCAGCATTAATATTATCGATTTCCTGATATTCTGTAGCAATAAGGGACATGAGGCTTCGCTTGGTGTTAAAAACACTTTGGAACATGATGAATGTGGAATTCCAGCGTGTTATCACATCCTGCTTTAGTTTTAATTCTTTTTCGCCTAATTGTTTCTGCATTTCCTTGAGTCTTTGTGTAGCTAGCGGACTTCGTTTAAAATGCTGAACTATGGCTTTTATTTTGGACTGAGTAGATTTTATTTCATTTAGGGCCGATTGAACTATAAGATTCAACGTATGTGCAAAGCATGGTATTTGTTTCCATTTCAGCAATTTTATTGCTGCTTTAATGTTACTAGCATTGTCGCTGGTTACAGCAACAACCTTTTCTGTGATATTCCAATCATCACACATCCTTTTAAGTTCATTTTTTAAATTTTCAGCTGTATGACGATCTGAGTATTGATGACACTCTAACATACAAGACTGCAGTTCCGTACTCTTGTTTAAAAAGTGAACAGTGAGTGACATAATTATAATTCTCATTTGGCTTAGATGACCATCCATCTGTTGTCACCGCAACGTAGTCTGCTTCTTCCAGCAGTTTTTGAATTTTTTGTTTTTCAACATTGTAATAGTTCGGTAAAAGAGCATTGGATAATGTTTTACGACAAGGTAAAATGTAGTTAGGGTTCAGCTCTTTCAGAAATTTCCGAAAAGATTCACTTTCAACTATGCGAAATGACAAGTAATTTTTGGATATAATTTCTACTAAGTACCTGTTCACCTGCTCGGTTTTTTTAGCAGAGAGAGGCTTAAAATAGTGCGTCAATTTTGGGTGGTCAGACTTGTTGGTTTTAGTTATTCTATTATCAGAGTAATTACGGGTAGTGGTTCCAACAGGTGAGGGTAAACTAGGATCGGTATTATTTTCTTCAATAAGATTTTCAGAGGTTGATACGATAACATCGGGTTGAGTATCATTTTCTGCCATGTTATTTCTTCGTGGATATGAATCTAAAACACCTGGATGTTGAGTTCTAGTATGACGAATTAAATTGTATGGGCCACCACCTTTATCCTACTACTATTATCCTACTACTTCCTTCCTACTACTATTATAAAGGCGAAAGTTTGTATGTATGGATGTATGGATGGATGTTTGTTACTCTTTCACGCTTAAACGGCTGAATGGATCTGGATGAAATTTGGCACAAAGATAGATTATAGTCTGGAATAACACATAGGCTACTTTTTATCCCGGGAAAATGTACGGTACCCGTAGGATAACACATCAACTGTGACGCGGACGAAGTCGCGGGCAGAAGCTAGTAAGACATAATTTTTGAGCAAAAGTTACATTTTGCTTTATTATTATTTAAATCTGTAAAATATTGCCAAGCCTTCGATGTCCTCTTATCAGCAGATTCAGCCATGCTGTTAGAAAAATAAAAACGTGCATAGCTATATAACACGAGCATACCAACACCAAAAACATTCACCATATAGATATACGTATATATAAAAAAATATGTTTATTAACAAACCTCAACACAAAATCAGTCAATTTTCTACAGGTCTTATCGACAATTTTGGAAAGGGCAATCGTTTCATACTTTAATTTTAGACGTAGGTACCTACTGATTTAATGTCATATGAAAAACATTTAAAATTAACGGAAAGTAGTAATATCAAACTTGCTAAGTACTTAATATTCATTGTTAACAAACATTAAATTCATGTTTTATTTTATTTGAGGTTCTTCATGCAAAAATGTAAGATGCATATTTACATGTTTTCAATGCGCTGTGACATTGTATTTAAGTAATTTATGTATATATTTGATACGTACGTAGCAATAAACCTAAGCAAAATCGAAAACAAACACCCAAAATGCAATGTATTTTATATAAGTACTTTGTTTACTATAGAAAAAGTATGCATGCGCATTACATTTGCAAGTTGAAAACCTATGTACATACCTTAAATGTTGGCGGTTCACTAACACACACAACGTAATTACAAAACAAAAAAAACTATAAACAATTATCAGGAACGAAACGAATGACAATTAATTCAAACGCCAACCGACCAATTTGACCGAACCGACAAGACACCATCAAACATTCACTCACAGTCAGAACTCACTTCATTCAGTCGTCCTGCGAGAAACGCCTGCACACATTCGTTTTCGTTAGTGCGGCCGCGCTGTCCCGCTCACTCGCTCACCGCTCACTCGCGCGAGCGAGAACAAGACGACATTCGAATCGAATTTAGCCGACAACGACAACAGACAATCGCTTGCACTCGCTCGCTCATCTCGCGCACAGATAATATAATACTACGTTCCTCGCGTCAGCATCGCCAAGCGTTACTCACTCACTCACTCATCAAACAGTTCGAGATTCATTTGTTTGTCACAGTGAATGAGTGAAGCGGTACAAAATATTTTTTTGAGGTGTTGGGACATTCAATCATTTTGTATGGGACATTTGAAGTGCCTCTTGTATGTCCTACCCAACACTATTACCTACGTACTTATATAACTCAGTTAGTATCCGACTACAGTGAACTCTAATGCTGTGGTATGTTAGCCTTAGAAGCTGCTTCAATAAAAAAAAGTTAAATTACATGTAAAATGCAGTTACTAGTACCAATATTTATATAAGGCCCATTATAACAAGGCCGTCGCCACCTATTACATGGGACCTAAACATACCAGCCAACTGTGGGTGTACATTGCTAAACCTCTGCCTAGCCCTTCGGGGAATACAGGCTTGATGGTATGTTATGTTACAAAGCCGTTATTTTGTAGGTATACAAAATTAAGTAACATTGAGCAAAATAATTGCCAGGTAACAACTTTTATTTCTGGTGTGAAAAATCTCTGTTTACGGTAGCGCGCAATGTAACGCACGCAAATCATTGTGCTTATGGGTGCAGGTAACGGTACAAAGGTCGTGGCGGTATTTAAAAAGTTTAGTCATACCAAACGTATTTTCTTAAATAGTATGAAAATTCTTATATTTGGTTCAGTACAAAAAAATATATACCTATATCGCAAAGACATGGGGAACATGTGACTCTTGGCTTCGTTAAGCGGATTTTTACACCCCTTATAACATGCTAGGTTATTATATAACTTATATAACCTGGCATACCAGATTCTTCAACCTGGTACAACTATTAATAATCTATACTTTACATCGTTAAGTCAGTCGTAATATTGATACATCCGCCAATCATGTAATCCTTTCTTAATAATAGTTATGACATTGCGACTCTACAGTTTCCATTAGTTTAATGAGAAATTGATCTTTAATAAACTAACAAAAAAAAAAGTACGCTACGAATACCTTCGCGACAAAGGCAAAAAAAAAAAATAGGATCCCAATACAATAAAGATGACGCTTTAGTTTATAGAAAGTGTTGTTCTTAATCGATCGAATAAAAACTCTAAACTCGCAAGAGGCTCTGTGGGGAGGACGGAAATGCTAGCGAAAGTGGTACCTTCACTTTCAGCTCACTTACTTTTGTATGTAACTAACATTATTTACGAGTACTACTGGCTTTTACTGCCTCAACAATAATCTATCGATATAAGGCACAGCTTCCTAGTCCTAGTTCTCAGATCGCGAAGTGTTTCTATACTTAGGTAGAGCGCGAAGCTGGCTCTGACGTCACAGGCACAAGGTTGCTGTAGACCTGTGGGTGTAACATCTGCTTAACCTTTAACACATTGTTCGCGTGGCAGGTCTATACAGCTAGCTAGCCAGAGCTAGCTTCTATTAAGCTACAACCCACGCGTTTTGCGACAGAGTTGACCTAAAATTGGAGTGAAGTTTCTGCTGCGGGGATCGTGTTGGAATAAAGCTCTGATGACGTATTTGGAACAATCTATTTCGACGTTCGGCGCTCTTAATAAGTCAAACGTCAAGCAGGGTTTGCTACCAAAATAACAATTACTTTTATAAGGTCTCTCGCCTCTTTCAGAAAAGAAGAAAGAAAGTTTTGTAAAAGTGAAAAAAGAAAGAAATTCAGTCTTAAAGAGGAATGAATCAACAAGTCATTGTTTACCCTTGTTTGATATAATTGTAAAAGATTCGTCCAGTTAAAAAAGGTTATTGGTTAGAAATACTTATACTTAAGTATCTTTTACCCACGGTTTCGCTCCCGTGATCTACCCTACAGGAACCGTTTATCTTTAAATTGCCTCATATCCGTTGCTGCGCGAAAGAAGTACTTACCAACAATCACAGTTTCGCATTTATAACTACATAGCAGGATACAATTGTTAGCAAAACGTGATTCGTGGAACAAATGTTACATAATGGTTCGAAGAATCCTCGGAGAGCTATTCCAGGGAAGTTTGCAGTATTCCCTCAACTAGAAATCCAATCTTAGACCGCTGATAGGATTGCGCTAGACGGACGTAGCTAAATATTACTTACTTATGACGCCTACGCCAAGACTTATTGAACTGTAACTCAATTGCTACTCCTGGCTTCTTTGCAACATATTCCACGATCACGTTTACATAAGATGTCATACTCGAAGTGCTTTTATAAAAGGATTTTTGTATGAGCGGGAGAACTTCAAATTGAAATAAAACTTAAATCCATGAAATTGGCTTTATTTGGCAGATCATTTTGGAGCAATGTGGAATACGATTTAGAGTCCGATTGCCGCGAATGCCACGTACAAAAAAAAAACATCACGTCTTTATAAATTGTGTCGCCCTAATATTGTCAATATGGTTGTTTAATCAAGAATTGAAAAAACTGATCCAGTCATTTGGTTCAGCTCGTTCACTCTTTAGAAAACTCTTTCAATAAGTCCTCTCGATCTCCTCTTTAAACGTGCGTAGGTAAATATGGTACGGTATTTTCACAATTTCCGTTCCCCTAGCATAAAGATAAGAGAAGGCTTACAAATTGATAGTACCTACCTACTCGAAAACTCACATATTCATTTACAGTTCTTACTGACGTGTGTGTAGTGCTCTACCCTTTATGTACCTTAAATCATATTTAAATAAAATATCCCTTCTTAAAAATAAAATGTAAAGAAAAAGGAAAGATTTTTCTGTATTATTTTCAATATTTTAACATGCATTGTGAGTGAAGTCAGACTGTGTATTATGAGTTGATGATATAGGTATATATAACTACTGATGTTTTTGTCTATAGTGAAATAAAAAAGGACTAGTGTAATTTAAGATGTAGGTGCCGCGGTCAGCTGTGTATCTAAATAATTTAGTGTAAGTATTTACCTATTATAATCTATACTCTATGATAGTAACAGTACCTAGGTATAGATACCCATATGAACAAAAACTTGCTTCGTAAGGGAAACGCAACCAATTTTTAACATTAAAAAAAAAATCTATAAAAACTTGTATTATACACTAACGTTCGACCGCAAAAAAAGCCAACTAAGAAGATGTCGTTGCATTCAATCTGAGATAGACCTAAATGAACAGCTCCGGTTTTGGTTCTAAACCATTTTAGTATACTGTATAACATCATAACAAATACATTTTTGGAGTAGTTTAGACGTATATTTAGTCTAGTAGTAAATAATATCTTCAAGCCTTTCGTTTTAATCATCAGCTAGGAACTAAAAATACCTCTATTTTAGTGATCAATTTTGAATACATTTTCTAAGTGTAGGTACTGTATTAGGTATCTGTTTTTCCACCCACACCAGTTAAAAATATAACAGTACATTACAATGCATTTATCTGCATAAACCAGTTTAACAATCACGAATTGTCTATTAAATTAATTATAAATGACTCACGATCAGCACAAAACTATTAGGTACGATACGCCATTCGGTTATTATTAAAAAAGAACCATAAAAATGTTTTTATAATTAATAAATTGTTAATTACTGTCATTTTTTAGTGTCCCCAAAGATTATTGTGATAGAAGAAAAGATATGTGAAGGTAAAACCCAAAATATATCTGTAGTAAAGTAAATATTTTCAACGGAAGTTGTGTTATCTAATCACTTTGACTCTGAAAACTGTTACTAATACCTACTTGTGGTAGGTAAGTAGAAACTAAAATAAAGATAAAGAACCTGGTTACTATAAATGAATTAATGTTATTGACACAGAAACAGTGCCTTAATTACTTAAAAGAATTTAAATTTTAAAGAAATTAAGTGTCATTCAAAGTCGATCACGTCTGTGGCTCTATACCCCACGATCAATGACCTCTACATTGAAAAAGTCTACAGAAAATCAATAAATTTAATAATCATTTTTATTTACTGAAACCTTGATACTAAAAGGCCAGAAAGTAATTGCATGACCACAATAAAATTACTTCAATTGTTTAATGTTTAACCAGCTGATCAGACGTATTATTAACGACGTTCAAAACAGCTTACGTACACTCGAATTAAAAACACGATAATACACGTACTTTGTTGTGTAGGCATAATTCATGTTATACCTTCATAACGTTAGGCGATATGCACGAATTACTTGATTTGATCACGTTGCATTCTTTACCTACTACATACATAAATGCATAGAAGCACGAAACGACAAACAATATTTTTATACAGATTTTTCTTCATACTTCCTCCCTTTTCTTCACGTTTATCACTTTATTCTGGATGTTTCTAAGACATGTTTACAGAAGCGAGTTACGAAACATTAAAGTGTGTTAGCTTACCTCAAGTATTTTTCAATCGAGTAATAACAATTTACAAATCAAAGCATAACGCTATGTAATGAAGTTTGCTAGGAAACCGTTTCAAACTAGTTTTAAAAACATTTAACATTGTATAATTTATGTATAATTTTAGCAATTTTAACCTCGTGTACAAAAATATCTTGAGATTTAAATTCGAAATGGGGACCAGGGGGGACCATTTCGAATTCAAAACTCAAGATATTTTAAACAAAAAAAAACAAAACAAAAATGACAAGCTCTATCATTTTGGAAAATATAAACCTGTTCGATAATGCAACAATTTTTATGTTGCATTCTATTTTCGCAACTGAAGCATCCGACAATTAACACGAACGAACAATGTGAGACTTGAAAATTGGAATTTTGACATACATAGAATGGAATTCGCCCCTCAGTTACCTTCTCATTTAATTATGCAACTGCTCTAGTACAATAACAATGGAAACGATAAGCGTATGTGGGCTAACGTAGTGGTAAGTATGGTGAAAGTGTCCGAGCAGGGTCCGCGAAGGTCGCCACGCCGCGGCCGCGGTGACGTGCACCCCGCTCGGGCAGGCGGGCCGCGGCCTGCACGCATGGCCGTCACTGACATTACCGATCCAAATGTCACGCAAATGTCAACGTTTACTCGTGATTGTGGACTTATCCGCTACTCTATACAATCCAAAACGTAGACGCGGAAACTGTTACTGTCAAATAAATACTCGAAATTACCCATTTCCAACTGAAAGGACAACTTTGTTTGTGGCAAAGTTGCTGGTGAAAATCATTAAATAAAGTGTAAAATATTTAAAAACATTCAATAAAATAAAATTTCCCAGTTATTAGAACAGGTGCAAGATTGATACGAGTGACGTAAATGGTTGATTGTCGATACATTAGTGTATTATGTCTGAGTTAATACAATAAGATTCTTTTATCGCTATTATGTATGTTTACGATTGACAATGAAATGAATGAGTTTGTCTTTCTATAGATAGATAATGTTCTTTAATCAAATAGGTGAGCACAGTTGCCACGGGATCGCATCATTGAGATCGTTGCATCGTATCTATTATAGAATATTAAAAGTGCCCTCAGCCTCACTTATCATGTGTTATTCAGCCAGCTAACTAACCTTCATGGTTTTAGTAATTAAAAAGAGAAGAAGTGTAATTAACTTGTTTTGTAAATCCATATTACGGCTATTATATAATGCAATGTTGCAAATGTGTTCATAATTGGTGTGGTTGATTCAGCGTGCACGTGTGTACCGCACGCGATAATGCCGGCCGCGCGAGCTGCACCGAGCGAGAGAGAGCTCAACCAAAACATCCGGATGTAGGCGCTGCTGCATTATTCTACATCCTGAGCAATTGACACGCTGCAAACCTAACTTTGCGAAATGAGAGACATTGATCATGTGTTTAATAGAACCGCCAGACAGGTCTTGATTCATCTTGGTGTCGGTCTTGATTGACTCGTAAATCTTATTTTGACAACCTGTATAGACCAAGTACAAGTTAATAAAAGCTATAAAGTAAAAAATACAAATAACAAAAACAGTTTTTGTTTAGATACTTACCGCGTCTGTCTGAGAATGGTAACTTTGGAATTAATGAAAAATTATTTACCAATTATAACTCAATATCAAACTTCTGATAATATGCAATTAAAACTTACATTAAGTAATTTCTACATTTAAAACGAAAATTTTAATGCTAAACGCAATTAATAAATAATTAGTTTGAGGTTGATATTTTTTATTAGGACACTAATCAATTCTTAGAGACCTTTATATTCAAAGTAGAACGATACCATAGTTACTAGCGAGCGAAACTGACCAGTCTTGCTCGAAACCCGTAGACCTGGTTTCGAGATTGACTGGCGGGTTCTCTAAATGAATAATTAAACACGTGCTTCTACTGCTCCACTTGCAGCATAAATTAAGTGAGAGTAGTCGCGCTAACTTATTGCTTCAGTACAACTAACCGTACCTAGTCTAGAAAATTATTTCGTCAGAGTATGCTACTTATTCGCCTCTACCATCAAAACTCTCTAAACAAACAAATAAATATGTGTATACTAAAACAATATGTACGATAGAATTCATACAACTTTTAAAGTAAAATCAAAATTTAGTAAAAATGCGTAGCTCTAGGGGTTACGCCGTAGCCGCGTAGCATCTTTCGTAGCGAAGATGACGTGGCATGGAAGAAAGTTTACTGCTCCGTGCAGTTTATGTTCGCAACAGAATTATGCATATATTAACAACTCTAAATAATGATGAACAGGTTGTCTAGCATAATATTATGATGCAAGTTTTAGTTAGTGCAGATCCAGTCAACTTTCTACCGGTGAAAATAAAGGTACCAATCTGATACGTAGTATTCGATAATTTTAAACCACATTTTTTTAGTTAGTGTTAATATTAATTAGTGTGTCTTATTCAGGTTGCAACAATTTGACTTGCCGCCTATTGCTTCGGTTAATTAGTTCTGCATTAAGTAAGTCCATTATGCATGTAAAGTTATCGGTCGAAATAACTAAGAACCGACCGATTGATTTGAAATTTTAATCACTCATTGTATTTACATGATAATTAAAAACATAGGCTGAATAAGTAGGCACAGCTACAATATTATGTCATTTTTTTTGTACCTACTATAAGCTAAATGAATAGTAATGATTAATGGTGAATTCAGTTGCAGAAAGCTATAAGCGAAGTGAATCATGAACCTTAAACAGCAATTCAATTAGTGTCACATTATTACGATTCAAGGGAATCAGCCAAACACAAACAGTACAAGTATATCGTTAATCTAGCACTTCTAAAGCTTATCGAGAATCATAATACTGAAATGGTGCTTTCCATTAACGCGCCGGGCGTGTAGGTAGGTACGTACACAGTATGTATAGACTATGTAGTGTATAAGCGTGTCATTTGTAGCGCGGCAGGGCGCCGCGTGGGCGCCGCGCCTGACGCCGGCCACCGGCGGCGCCGCGTCCGCACCCCCGCCCAGATACACAGTACAGAAGCGCCATTTCGAACAATGATGATCACTTTATAAAGCTGTCATCTACTTGCACCAGACGCCTGTGAGGAATGAAAGAAATTACTTACTAATAAATTAAATAATCCTTCCTCAACTATCTAATGTGATGTCTGGCTTATGGAGCTGTGGTATACAGTACCTAGTATTTTATCTGTTCGAAGAGATCATGACCACTGCCCTATGGTAGGTACTTACTACTTGATCAGTCTAGACGCCCATTATTACGTTATTACCGGCAATCTTCAAAACCTGCCTGGCTTTACGAATAGTCCTTCTGACCCATTCACAGTGTCCGGCGCCCAGACTGAACATGTACGACATCTCGCATCACTGTCATTACGTTCAACTAGCTACAGCCCACTGCCCACAGTCACCACCCGACACTGGCTATTAACAACAATTCAAATTCCACCCGTCTACGTCATCGAATACGTCACAAATTGTTATCAAGTTGAAGGACGACCAATTTATTGGTACGTTTGAATAAACTTGTACTTAGGTTGTATGTACATTGTGTACCTACACAGAAAAGATGAAGTGATAAGAGCTAACTCGATGCAGAGTATCTCAAAAAACTCAAACATTATAAAATAAATAGAATATAGCAAAGTAGTCAACTGCAAGTATAATCTGCCAAGTTTCTTTGATAGCTTTTCAACTTTATTAGAAAAGTATAAGGTTCATCTTCAATTGACTGTTTGGGATTGCTTGAGGTGCTGGCGTCTGTACATACACTTAAGTAAGTAGGTAATATCTGCATTGTGTGCAATGTGCATATTAATTTGTCCTGTATTGGAGTAGTGCCAAAACGAGCTCCGTAAATTGTAAAGACTCGCACAGATTGTTTAAAATATTTAGGTAGTTACTTAAACTTACTTTTCAGTATACAGCCATACAATTTTGGATAGGGTTAGGGGGTTGTGTAGATAATGTAACCCTGTTTGTAAATAAACTTAAACATGAACCTTGAAAATACAGACAAACAATCAACAGGTGCTTTAGAAATCGTCAACAATAAGTAACAAGACTGTTTAGTGTGTTTTCTGTTCTTAATTACATAGTTAGGGTTAGATTAGTGAGTAATTAGCTAATGCAACGACCTTTTTATTTGTTTATTATATGTACTTTTTTTTGTAGTTCACTGCAAAGTTACCAGCAAAATTAATTTTAAAGTATGTAAATAAATGTATTTCTATTTCCTAAGTACGTTCTAAGTTTATCTTAGACATCACCGACATCGGTGAAGGAAAATGTATTTATATTTCGTAAGTACGTTTATCTTGGAGATCACTGACATCGGTGAAGGAAAACATCGTGAGGGAACCTGGACTTTAAATAATAATTAATATATCTCTGAAAACGCCAATCCGCCTTGGGGCTGTTATTATTGTTATTATATAAATAGAATATTAGACACATTAATAGCTGCTGCCACGCGTCTAAAATACTTAAAAAATTAGCATTATGTAATGAAAAGTTTGTTTGTTTCAGATATAAAAATGCCCCAGTGGGCGAGTGCGGAGGGCGGAGGTTCGGAGGCTGAGTCGCCTGACCAGATGATGGTGTACTTTGAAGATGAGACGTCCGAGTATTACGATAACAAACCTGATATTGCTGATAAAATTGAACAAGCAGGAGGTAAGATATTGGAACCTAATAAAAATAAATAACCAATAAGTGTAGGTAGTAAGCCACATAGCAACAGGCTTAAACGTGGAACTTTTTACTCACTATACTAAAGTTGAATGGAGTCGGTGAAAATCACTGGGAAGGTTGTTTTGAAATTAAAACAATATAATAATAAACAAATAATATTTTATTGTTTCCAAAAATATTAAAAATCGTCGGTAAATATAGTACTATTTCTATCGGCATAACCTAGGCGTAGGCGTGTCACACGAGTGTGGGCGAGTCTTAACTTTAACCTTTTAAGAACGTACGTTTAGTGTTACGATGATTGAAATAATATAAGTATTTTAAATTAATCTACATGGATATTGAATTTTAACTTATTATTATAGTACGTACCTACAACCATCGGAAAGCACGAAGCAGATAAGGGCATTACGAAAATCACCCGTAGCCGTGCGTACAAATCGATTAGTCTGCACTCGCGCTCTTACGTAAATAGTTTATCAAGCGTGCAGTGGCGTCACGTAATGCCCAAGTTTCGTACAGAGCAGCTGACTTGTTGCACAAATGTTTAAGTGTTCTCACTTCGATATCGTGTCGCTGCCAGCTTTGTGGTTGCCAACGGTTCGTGACGGAGAATGTACTAACGTTCAGCCGCCGCGGTGCAGGTGACGTTTGCATTATGCATACATTAGCTTATTTTTAATAAACTCACGCCCACGTTTTTGCTTTCTTTATTACGTGGCTTATCTGTATTAACTGGCATATTATGCGCAGTAGGTTTTTTTACTATTAATTAGAACAAACTATCACATTATAGGTACACTTAATTGACCTTTTTCAAACAGGTTTAGACATTCTCTAAAAAAGAAAAATAACATTTCAGATTTCTACGACAGCGGCAGTGGTAGCGACGAGCAGGTGGCACGTCGCGTGTGCCGGCCCCGGCGAGCGGCAGCAGGGTCCTCATCGTCAGCGGCTAGCAGCAGCGGCCCCGCAGGGCCCGCGGGCCCCGGCCGGCGGCGACGCTGCGGCATCTCGGCTCGCGAGCGCAACTTGCGCAGACTTGAGAGCAATGAACGGGAACGAATGAGAATGCACTCTCTAAACAGAGCCTTCGAGGTAAGCATCAATCAAAATTGACGACCAAAATCCGTATTTGTCTCCAACAAGCATTTTGGCTTGACTTAGATTATTTTATGTTCTAGGATCTCCGACGCGTGATACCACACGTCAAGAAGGACAACAGGAGTTTATCAAAAATAGAAACACTTACTTTAGCCAAAAATTATGTGAAGGCCCTAACGAATGCAATTTGCACCATGAGGGGAGAAGTTCCTCGATACCAGTACGTATATCATACTTATACCTACCCACTTATATTAGTTAAATCCCTACACGTTTCACTTTGAACGGAATTAAAACCAACCAATTTACCAACCATACGTAATAATAATAAAATCTCATTTTCAGATTTAACAGTGATGACGAAAACGTAGAGCCTGTTTTCGTGTTAAATCGAGACCAGGAACAAAACAACAACGTGCCAAGTGATCAGGACCGAGAAGAATCCAACCCGGAATCCCGAAGTTGCCTTTGACAAAGACGCACTAGTCCCCGCCTCGCTCTCCTCGTGTCCACCGCCCGCTCTCCAACTGCATTGACTTGAACAAACACAAAGACACATGCACGCAACGTGTATCGTCTCAGTATGTGTGCATATTAAACCTATATTTAATCTATTAATATTCTCGATATGATAAAAATACTGAACATTATTTTTGCAGTTCAGGCATTTTATTTCCAGTATTCTTTCGCTAAATGATTTTGTAGACAATGACATTCGAAACCTTTGATCCAACAATCTGAACATACTTACCTATCTGCCTAGAACTAAGTGGGAAACATTGAGGAAAAGAACAAAAAGAAAGAGCGAGTAAAGCGTTTTTACCTAATCTTGTAAGTAACGGCCGGAGAAAATTATTTAAATGAAGTTGTTTAAAAACGAAGTATTATGCAAGCTGATTCTAACAAAGAAATTACATTGTGATACTAGTGAGTTAAGTTTTGTCTACACTTGAGGCCGGCTGGGGCACACTAGAGTCAAAAGACTGGAGCCACTGGAGGAAAAGTGTAAACATGCACACATTGCACACATTTCCACTTTTCCTGTGCGACCGGCCACTCCTGTGGTTTAGTTAGCTAGCACAGAAGGAGGCATTGACGAAGCCGTCAAACAGCCTAATTAAAAATATAACAAACTGTATATTATTGTGTTTAAATTATAACACAAAGTGACGGTAATTTGTTGATTTAAATATTTTTTTTAATTATCATGTCTTAATAAACTGTAAAAGTATTTATTATATGTATACTAATAGAGGTAATTACGCCCTCGCCTCCTACTTGTGCTACAATACAGTGTCGAGTGTAATGACAAACTTTCCTACTCACTAGTATCACAATGTACATGGACTATAATAGTCTGTTGTAAATTGATTTTTCTCATGGTGCCAAAATGATCGCTTACTTATGCCACATGCCAAACATAAAAATTGCTTTTGTCTAGGTACTTAGTAATCTGTATTATATTATTATCAATTACTTACTATTAATCTACGAAATATCAATTCTGTCTACAGGTATACAGTCAATTCAACTTTATAAGATTTTTGATGAATTTAAGTACGATACCTATAATAAAAAATGTCAGTAATATGTGATGCGTACAACAATTTTCGTTTAGATTTACTTTAAAGTTACTTAGTCGTATTTTAAAGACGGGAATATCGCCACAGAATGCGATCTTCGCGTTATTAAAATATTTATTATAATTAACGCAATCTCAACTTATAGTTACCTACCTACCTTTGAGTTTATTTAAGTTTAGTTTATAATATGTATAAATAGGTACATAATTGTTTAAGTACATAGTATACCTGCAATAAGAATGTTAGCAAATCAACTTTTATGGTTACTGAGCATTCTTAACTAAGCATTTTTACAGTCATTGTGACTTAGCTGTAGGTAATTATGATGATGTATCAAGTAGTTAAAATAATATAAAATGTGCAAGTGTTTTTTTTTGTATTTCGTGCAAACAATTTGTGATTAAATTATATGACAATTATATCTGCGAGAACATTATAAACATGGTTTATTTATTGATATTTTCATTCTCCTAAATCCGCTTATAATATAACTAGGTATAAGATAAACTTAAGTCTCACTAGGCTTATAGAGGGATGGGTACACTGCATAAAGGGTTTCTGTAGTGACAGTAAGGGGTTACCCATCCCCCAAAGTATTGGTAGCTGCGGTCTGTTTTATTCATAATAATGAACTTAAACATGCACCGTACAATTACAGACCTATAGCATTATAAAATACTGGAGACGAATTTGATTTCGGATGGAGCAACCTCGGGAGCTGCAACTTCATGTCACTCACCTCACAAAAAATGCAAGATTCCTAAATTTTGTAAAAGCATTTGACATTGTTTCGTATGCTGTGCAAAGCTTGAGAGTAGGTATACGAGTTAGACGAAATTACCTAGAATGGTACCTGTATTATTAGCTATTAATCTTCTGCCTACTTCACTCCTACTAAAAAAGACTTTAACCCAAATAAATAACGACCAAAGGGTCGTGGCGGCCTTAGGGAGTTGGCTTGTGAGCAGGGCAATCATCATCACAGAGCCTCATTTTTAAGGCAGTTCTGTACTTTATTATCATCATTAATTTGCCTACTTTATGCTCGTCACCATGTTTAACTCTTCTGATTAATATTTGAAAACTTAACGTTTATTTATCAACCACTTTGCGCTTCTGGTCTGGGTATCATCAGAATCAAAAATCAAAAAGGGCAAGGGCCTCGCAATGATCTGCCGTCCGAGTGCCACACAATTGTTACAGCGCCTTCACACTAGCGTTTTTTAACGATCGATGAACGTATGCGCAGCGCAGAAGACGCCGCGACTATGTGGCGCAGACGTCGCGTTGTTGCGGCGTTTTTCGAGTCAATTGAACGCTGGGCTAATGCGGCGCAGACGTCACACAATTGCGTTGTCGTTTCAGCGTATTCATTTTCTCTTGCATTGACGCCGCAACAAAGTGACGCCTGCGCTGCGATTTTGCGGCGTCTGCGCTGTGCATGCATACGTTCATCGAACCCTACGCTCGACAAACGCTAGTGTTGCGCTAGTGTGAAGGCGGCCTTAAGGCTGCCCCTGGAACCATAGATCAGAGTGCAGCCAGTGCATTGGCCCCTTGTAGCAACTCCGCCATATTTTGTTCTCTCGGTGCTTATAAATTCCATAGTTCGCCGAGACTTGTATTGTCTTTCTCAATTATTTATAAATAATAATTACTGGCAAATGGTTAAGCTAGCTACATTCCTTGAAAAAAAAAACTCAAAATGTTGTTTATTTATTACAGAGTTGGTGTATACCATTTTTTTTTTTTTTAAGATGGTAAAATCATCCAATGACCCCCCCCCCCCCCGCCCTGGGCGGGACGGGAGGGAGTGTCAGACTTTTACTGACTAAAAAACCATCTATGTTCCTTCATGTGCCCTTTGCGTTCCGGGGGCGCGGTATCTCTTTCGAACAACCCGCAGATACCATAGAACTATTGTCTATGAGTGTTGCCAGTATATCACTTAGTAAAAGAAACCTGAAATCGACTACGGCTGTCTTAATTTTTCTCGATGTGACTCGATTAGGTACAGATTACTAAGCAAGTGAAAGCGCTCTTCCCTACCAGTGTTTTCAGCTTGGGGTATTTCCTTCAAAATCTAGGAGAATTTCCATCTTCAGGGTTTTTTTTTATTATCTTTAGAAATTTGCAAATAAAGAAAATATGAAATAGCATTTACAAGAATGTCGTATGTGTATTAATAAAGAAGTAATATAACTTGATTATAAAGAAAAGTACAAATGTAATGTGTGATTTCACGAAAAAAAACATTGAAGTCTTTGATTGACATTAGATCCTTTTTAAATGGCACATAATATCATCATCAACATCTACAGCTCAACTTCAACAAGCAACAACTACAGCTGGTGATACAACCCTTCTCGGGCGCACCTCTTTGGATGTGCTAATGACCACACTCCTAAGGAAGTCAGCCAGCCTACACCTTTGAGACATAGGTAATTATTTAAATATTATTATACTTTTAACTACTTTATTCTCAATAATATAAAGGGTAAAGTAACAAAATATGGGATTTTCGTAAGGAGCTAGAGGAAAACGAAAAACAGTAGGTGGCAACACTGTCCCCTACACCACCAACCAACTGATTGTCTACGAAAAAAATCCTCATGTGCGTGTGTAGTTAGATTAGATCAATTTTAGAGCAATTTTGTGTAAGAAACTTTATATGCGATTTAAGGTTGAGTATACAAGTAATGAACGGTTTCAGCTTGCAGAAAAACACAGTTTGTAAGCGATTTCACGCAAATTAAGTTACATACTTTACTTAGATACATTCTGCGTCTATCACAATATGGCCGTCCTGTAATGATTTGGTGGCCAGTAATATTATTGTGATTTCATCGTATGCTTAATACCAAAATGGAGCTTCGAGTCGGTAATAAATACCGACTGGGCCGTAAAATCGGCTCTGGATCTTTTGGAGACATTTATCTTGGTGAGTGTGTTGAGAGATTATAGTAAACAAAGAAAAGTGGTCATTTGGTAGGCCAGCTGCAGTTTTTTTCGTTTCGAAATAGCTAGCATATCTTTTTATAACAGCAGCCTATTGTTAGTGACTGATCACAAGTTTAGTCTTTCTCGTTAGCTAATTGTAACTCTTTATTATTTTCGTTTGATAATGAAAAATTGGTGGAATGGTGTAATAATTGACTATTGAATGATGAATCCCTAGTACTGCTTCTGTTTTTTTGTGTTTGGACCTACCTAAACGTTTATAGAAATTGAACAAGACTGAATTGATTATGTTAGTTGAATGGCAGGTTAAAAGATTTATAACATTGCATTCACATTGGAAAATGATTGCCAAGGTTTTGTTTTGTGGTGTTTAATATTTGTGTATGTTTCTCAGGAACCAATATTGTCACCAAAGAGGAGGTAGCAATCAAATTAGAATGTATAAAGACAAGGCACCCACAATTACACATAGAGAGCAAGTTTTACAAACTAATGCAAGGAGGAGGTAAGTGGTATTAGTATATCAACAGGATATACATTTGATGAAACTAAAATAGTTCTCTACAAGCTTGGATCAAATATGTACAGGTGTGATATTCCTTTATATTTTTCTGTAATTTGTTCATTTTTACTGACAATAATATTAAAAAAAAATATGCATGAAGACATTAGAGTGTTAGTCTTACCACCTGTGCATTGTTGTGCTATTCATGTTATATTTACGTACTAGCTGTAGGCAGTACATAGTTTGTACTATTTACACAAGTATCTGCTCTATACTAGATGCTAAAGTTTAACAAATCTGACCACATTTTCATTTGTCAAAGTAGCTTCATGTAAATGTACATAACCATGAAATTTAACAATACTCTGTGATATAACAATATGAAAAAAAAACAAAAACACTGTTTTCTAACAGGATAGTTAAAAATATAAAGAAAACAAAGTAAGTTCTACCGTTAATAAAATTATATGTAACAAAAACAATATTCAACAAGTGTCCAATACTAATCTAAATCAATACTGTTAACAGTTGGTATACCTGCAATAAAATGGTGCGGCTCAGAAGGTGACTACAATGTTATGGTAATGGAACTGCTCGGACCCTCTTTGGAAGACCTTTTTAATTTCTGCTCACGTCGCTTCTCCCTCAAGACTGTTCTACTCCTTGCTGATCAACTCATTACTCGCATCGAGGACATACATTACAGGAACTTCATTCATAGGTATGAAAATATGTATTAGATATTTTTTTACTTAAATTAGGTTAAGCTAGTGTAATTTAGAGAGTGAGGCTGTCTTACTTGTTGCACTATTATATTAAGATAGATAATGGTCTTAGCATTAAACATAATATGTGAATAATAGAATAAAAAGTATTAAAAAAGCTTTTCATGTTAAATGCAAACCGTGAGCTTTAAAATTTTGCCACATTTAAGTACAACAGACAAATATTTTATTATAGTTTAATAGTGTTAGTTACATTGTTACTCATTACAATGACCTTAGCTTAGAGTCTGCCTACTTGACATTGTATTATGTTTATTTTCAAATTGCTAAATATAACCTTAGATTGCATAGGCCTTGTGTGAAATGTAGTGATTCAACAATGATAGTTTAAAACATAACAAAAATATGTAATATCCTGAGGCTTTATTAACTTGTATTGTTTGAAACCTGTACTTTTGTGTGTAATACCTCTATAATAAATTTGTGTCAGTGGGTAGTGATAATTGCAAATCCATGTGATTTGATAACCTAGGTTAGTTAAAATACCTAGTTATTTTTCTTGGTAGACATTTTATTCTTATGAATTGTCATGTAAATTGATAAAGAATCTATTTTATCTTTGGTAATAAGGACAACTGATATAGATGCAACAGGTCAGATGTAAGGGTAAAAGATAAAAATATACTTACTACCTGTTTACATAGCTCATTAGTTTGCATTTATCATTGACGTCCGATGCTATTGCATGGTTGTATATCTCTTAATCAAACTAAATTACTTGTCTGATACGGCTGTTTTATAAAACATTTTTTTTTTACTGATATTGGGTAAACCAATCAATTTATGAAGTAGTGTTTGTATTTGCTTTAGACGGTTTTAATTGAGGTGATAAGAGAAAAATCGTTTGTGTACCACAATTTATTTTTACATCTGGATATGGCGTTGTTGCATCAGTATTCAAAATAAGAATAGCTAGATGCAACCCGCCTTTAGTATAATGCCATGGTTCATATGGCATATTTGCAATGCAATGCACTGCATTGCAGCCCGGCTCTCTTAATGCGCACTAGCTTTTACACAATAATAAAGGTACTGTTGTAGGATCATTTTCGCGAGGGTTTCTAGAAGCTAAGAAATATTTTCGTAATCATGCAAGCTATCAGGATCAATTTTTACAAAGATCCTGGAATTAGTGCAACAATCACGAAAATCTCACCCAGCTTAAAAAAAAACAAGTCTATTGCAGTAATTGTAGGATTTTAGTAAATGTCCTATTTTTTATTTATTCTGTAATATAATGCAAGATTTATTTAACTGTAAAGCTTTTATCAATAGTTACTTAATATTAAAACCATATTTTTGTTTCTTTGCAGGGATATAAAACCAGACAACTTTCTTATGGGCCTAGGTAAAAAAGGGAATTTAGTGTACATAATAGACTTTGGCTTAGCGAAAAAGTACAAAGATGCCCGCACATTGCAGCATATCCCTTACAGAGAAAACAAAAACTTAACAGGTAACTATTTTATTTTTCTATAATCTGCTACCTTTTGTCTCCTTGTTTAATATTTACTACCTCTTATTTGAGCAAATAGCCATCACTGATAATTTACAAAATGTACACAATGTGTACATTTTAATGTAAAATATTTGTTATAAGTTTGACGTTATTAATTTCATTATTGAGAGATTAATGGTTGAGATATTTTGGCTGAACATTAAGTATTCTGTTGATTTACAAAATGGTAATTACTGGAATTTATGACGTCACTCAGGCCGCCATCATAGTGTTTGGTGCCCTATTTAGACAATTATAACGTTAAAAATAAGAGTTAGTACAGTCCGCGAACTGAGCTGAGCTTTGCATTTGTGTGAGTGAATACCAAAAGTAGAGTTGCGTCCGGTTAAAACCGGTTTGAACCAAGCAAAGGACGCGTTGCACTCTAGGCCGACGGCACGCCTACCCTATCTATATGGACACTCACACAAATGCAAAGCTAGGCTTACGCCTCGCGGACTGTACTTTACTTAAATATTCATATTTTGATTACTGATATACCCACAAAGAACATTATTAATTTGTTTCTCAAAAACTGTCGACTTTATATTACAGCTATTTCTTACTCAGTTATTATGCATTCCACTCAATATGATGACGTTATCATCACGCAACTTATTTGCCTTATTCATTTATTGTCATTAATTGTAATGCATCACATCTTGCGCGTGTGCAAGCCTCGCATTAGCAACGATTGTATGTGGGGATTAATTGCACAACCAGACCAGTAGCTAGTTAACTGTTCTTGGCAATGCAAGATAACAATTCAAAAGTAGTTAGTGTACCTTATATAATTATTTACAATATGATCCTTCCAACTTTGTTATTTACAATTTTATTAACAATTAAACGCCAATTGTACTTAAGCACTGTGTATACTAGCACTGTTTAAACTAATTTACTAATAAGAGATTGTATAAATGATTACAGGAACAGCGAGATACGCATCGATAAATACACATTTAGGCATCGAACAATCACGCCGCGATGATCTGGAGTCATTGGGTTATGTACTCATGTATTTCAATCGTGGAAGCCTACCCTGGCAAGGACTTAAAGCCGCTACCAAACGCCAGAAATACGAGAGAATATCTGAAAAGAAATTATCAACACCTTTCGACGAACTTTGCAAAGTAAGATTTTCCGATTTTGTAACTCTTCTCTGCAAAATAAAATGCTGATTATGAAGCTATTCTTACACACTTTTGCAGTTAATCTGATAAGTGATTTCAATCGTATTATGTTGTTCTAGAACCACCCTATCGAGTTTCAACTGTACCTCAAATACTGCCGAAGACTACGTTTTGAGGAGAGACCTGACTACAGTCATCTTCGTCAGTTGTTCCGTACACTCTTCCATCGACAAGGGTTCACATACGACTACGTGTTCGATTGGAATATGCTCAAATTCGGTAAGACATACCTTTTCCTAAATGTTTGACATACTGCATTTTTTTCAGTACACTATTTTTTTTGTTAATATTGCTTTTAATGGCGTTGCAGGTGGTCAACGCGGCAATTATCAATCAGGTGGCAATGACCGTACATTAAGACGTCACGAACAAAATCAGGAACAAGAAAACAGTAAGTAATTTGACTGTTAGAGTATTGACTGTATTCTGTTTGATTAAGACCTACAGACTCCATTATAATACTAAAAATTTTACTGAACATCATAATTTTACGTGCCAACCGTACAAACCCGATCTCCAGTATGCAAGTTTTTATCAGGTTGACCAAATCGTTTAGTAGTAGAGTAATGTCTAATATGAAGTATCTTGCACATGCTTTTCCATATGAAACTACCTCCATTCCTTACTTCTGGGAGGAGCGACAAAATTTATCATTTATTGTTAGTGTATTACACTAACAAAGAAGAGCTGTTTTTTAATGGTCTAATTGAAATAAAACTAATTTCTTGGTCTAAGTTTCACTTACACTAGAAAGTAAGATGATAGAGCAGCATTACTGCATGAGGTCCTGTTGGTTCAGTTATTAACTGTGTGTAACGTACGTGTTCGCAGCGGCGGGTGCGGCTGGCCAGCCCAGCACTACGGTGGCGGCCATCTCGGAGTGGCGGTGAGGGATCTTGCTGTCGTCGCAGTGTTAACACCACCACTATGGAACCACGTTCGTATTGTGACTTGCATGTTCTGTTCGCCCGAACAAACATAACACAGACTCAATATATCCACGTATTAAGACGGTGTGTTTTAACGACGACTTATCACGTCATCTAGCCGCGCGGTAGGAATTGAGGCGCGTGGACGTCGTTGGACGTTATCACGTTTCGATATATAGATTCTGTATTAAAATAAGGAAACAATTTTGTATGCATTCGTGTTAACATTCATATTATTGTAAATTATTTAATAATAGACTAAGTATGATGATGAGTGGGCCGAGAAATGAAAAGTTATTTGTTTGAATGAGACTCATTTAAGCATAGAGTAAATTGATAGGCCTACCCATGCATCGTTGTACTTTATGCTCAGTTATATTTAGAAGTAAGAAACATATTCTATGATATTGGTAAGATTAAACAGTAATTTGTCAATTGGTCCCAAAAAAATCGGTCAAGGGCCTTGACTCTGTAAATTAGTAAATAAAATACCATTCTAACAAGCTTCAGTGAGCTCCTGATCCGCGAAAGTTATTCTTATGTTCATCTTGGCACAACACAACTACATAAAATAGCCATTAGATACATTAAAATATCGTTGCCATGTAAATGTACTGTTCTGTCAGTCTTGCTATATCATTCCAACTGTGTATGTTGACGCTTTCGATTGAAGCCTTAGGCGTGAACCCAACTGAACTTTGAAAGTCCAGTCCATTAAATGGTCCTATCTTTGTTTGTTGTTAAATAAAAGCAAATAGATTGGTTTCATAGCCACATCAGTTACTGACTAATCGCCAAGAAGGCTGTCATTTTAAACAAGCATTTTTGGTGTATATTCCTCATTTGGAGGTTTGTACCTATTTTCAAATATTAATATTTATTTTCAATAATCTCGATCGCAAGACGTCTGGGGGCCGATATTTTTGCGGAACCATATTTAAACAGATTAGTCCTATCAGCCGGCTTAAAATAACATATTTTTAATTGATTCTTCTAGTTCTTTATTTTGTAAATTAAATCCATCATTTACTTTGTGCAATATAATAACTTTGATTTTCTTTTAGTTTTTTTTCAATACGAATTGTATTGAATCTAAGCATTTTGTCTTCCAAGTTGAGTTAAAATATGGCCAACTTTCTCGTTTTGCGCTGAAAGAAGTAATTATAAGTACGTGACGTGTAGGGCGTCTGTCTAAAGGTACGCCAGTGAGAAGCACGAGATTGTGTAAATTTCAGTCGATGGAATCATTTTCATTTTCATTTTTCAAGCTACATTGATGATGAATGTTTACGCAATTTCGTCAGTCTCTGATTGCTCCTCTGTTTGGGGATAGGCGGCCTAAAGTGGTAATGTTATGTCAGTTACAATTTATGTCCAGCCACTGCCATAGTTTTATCTAGGTAAGTTCATTCGGAGATAAAATTGACCCGAGAAAACAATGATATATATTTTTTTTGTGTATAGTATTGACATTGACAAATTTAAAAAAAATAAAGTTACTTGAAGTTTTGTTTATTTTATACTATCGCGTGCATGTAGATGTACCTACATTCCCGTTAGCTATATTATTTTCCTCTTAATTATGAACGTTTATTTTACCGATCTAGAACTTCTAAGAATCTATGATCTCATAAAAATTACCAAATTTTCTCATACATAATGTACCTAGTTCAATTAAATCTGTTACCATTCTCAAATTCTGACAACATGTTTTTGTTCACTTGCTTTGATATGCAGAGTTGTAAAATGTCTTAATCTCTGTCAATAATAATTAGCTAATGTTAATAAATAATAATAAATAGTTTGTAAATAAACAACTTTACAAAAAGATAAGCGATTTTTTTACGGATTGAAATATCTTTTCATGAGACCGAAATGTAGACAGCATCACCTCTTTATATGACTGAGAATTAGGTTCAATTTTATGTAAATACATAATGGTAATATATTCAATTTCATTTCAAGGGTTTGTATCGCAAAGCTTTTGAGATTTCAAAATCATCCTGTTGTCATGATATTGTATAGATAGATAGGGGATTAGTTTAGAATGAAATCGTCTAAGCATGATTTTTTCAATCAGGCACTTGAGAGTATGACTTATAATCATATTATTGATATTGTAGCATCATCTATTGTTCAGTTTTATTGTGTTTTAATGCACCTTATTTAAGTTTCGATCCAATATTAAATTAATTAGATCTACAGGGTATTTTTTAGCATTTTGAGAATTTCAATCATTTTTCGGCTTGAGTTAATTTTTCTTTTTGACAGTTCAAAGATTTCATCCATAAAGTGACAGGCGTCTTACTTTTCAACGCTGTGCCAATATTGATATCAGTGTATTTTTAGCGTTTACAATATGAGTGTGTTTAAGTTCATTTAGAAGAGTTCGTAATATGTTAGTACCCAAATATTATAATGATATTGTGTTACTAATTCTTATGAATTTATATTAATTATTGTATATAAGATGATGTTTTCGTGTTCAAATACATGGAGGCGACAACGATGTCGTGATGTCGTAAGTGATGCGTCGGCGGCGGCGCGGCGGTGCGGTCCTGGTAATGTCCTGTGCTTGTCGTCAGTGTGTGGAGTGCGCAACATGTATCTCAAATGCTTTGGCGAGGTCGTGGAAAGTCGTGGCTTGCTCCTAAAGTTAAGTGTACGCTATAAACGACGAAAGACTTTATGGACTTAATTTTGTAAATAATAATTTTAAGGTAATTAGGTAAGCAGACACACTGTTTTTTACAATATCCTAGGTAATGGAATACATACACAACTGTTGTAGCGTTAATGTCATTGAAATTATTTTGCTGTTATTGTATTTTTTTTGTAGACGTGTCACGTACCGTACGATATATGTCTTTGAGATCGAAATGTTGCCTATTTAATATTCTGTTCTGTTATAGGGGAGGGAACAAACCTAAATTAGTAGTTTTAGAACGAATAAGGGACTTAGGAAAACATCGTGGCTTGTATTGCATGATACGATTTAAATTTAAATGTCCATACGTTTTGTTCCCTCCAATGAAGACAAGTAAAATGCACTAATAACATGAGACTAATTTTATTCTTGTAGTCTAACCATGCTACGTTTAATTTACCTTCTAATATGGTATATTTTCACCACAATTACAAAATGTGCTAGCCTATCTTAGCATTTGCATTATAAAAAAAATTGTTATGCTTGCATTGTTTTCTATGTCCAGTATGTATAAATTCCTTTGGCACAATAAACTGAGTAAAATTAAATAATTTGTTTTCTTCGCTATTTTATTATTGCATATACCTAGCCTTTTCCCAATTATGTTGGGGTCGGCTTCCAGTCGAACCGTTATTGCATATACCTAAGTATTTTAATTATTCATTAACTATCTATGTAGCAAGAAATCCTCCATCAACAGGCAGCTGAACGCCATTGATCATGCTGGCACTGTCACTCAACAGAAACATAACTGTATTGACAACTTCTTGTACTTCCCCAAACCTAAAGATAGAAAAAAGTATTATTAATGATTTGTTAGGAATAGTCACTGTAGGCCTTATTTACCCGACTACGGCAAAGCAAAAAGGAGGGTTGACCTATATGTATGTATGGATGTTCATCTCTTCCCTCATAACTTCTAAACTATCTAACGTAAATTGACAAATGCGGTTTCATTGGAAGCGTCTAAATTGTCCGCTGGTTATAGGCTACTCTATTTTGCAATACATTGTATGTGGCGCCCTCTAGTTTACCTATCAATCTCTGCCTGCAACAATTTCAAAGAGATTTGGGCCTATCGTTAGAAATGAGATTACGGTAAAAATCCTTACCTTCCCATAGGTATCTTTGAAAGCATGCCCTGTGACTTAGCAGGATCCGCCCAGACTTTTCTGCCCATATCGGTCATTATGACCGTTGGATTAACAGTGTTCGCACGGATCCCATGTGGCCCAAGTTCTAAGGCCATAACCCTAGTCAACGAATCGACTGCGCTTTTTGAAGCACAGTATGCCGTGTGGTCCTGTAGAGCAGCCTGTAAAAAGTAACGTGATCAGTAAGTACCTAATTACCTATTCTGTTGTAATACTAGCGATCTATCCCTCCTTGCCGTTTCACGAATTTGCGAAATATTTAGATGTCTCTATTAGGTATACTTTCCATTATAGGTTCAGGTTTATATAAGTATAAACCTTCCGGAATAAATAAGCAGTTGTGTATGTGCAAAACAGATACACGCAAAAAGCGATTAAAATCTTTATTATAAATAAAGATTTAAATCAACTGATTAAGATCTTTATTATAAATAAAGATTTTAATTAGTAAGTGCCTACCATTATGCCGCATTCTTACTGCGATAATGCGAACTGTTACTAATGCGGTAATATTGATATGAGGTAAGTTTTTTTTGTTGGTTTTACCATAATATTCACTATGTACGACATCCGTCCGACACTTGGCGGGTGGAGGTATCTACCAGTACCAGTACCTACCTAGGACTAAAGGATGCCTCTGTTTTAGCACTGAAATTGTAGGACTAAAGGATGCTACTGTTTTAGCACTGAAATTCTAGGACTAAAGGATGCTACTGTTTTAGCACTGAAATTCTAGGACTAAAGGATGCTACTGTTTTAGCACTGAAATTCTAGGACTAAAGGATGCTACTGTTTCAGCACTGAAATTTGTCTAGTTGGAACTGAATAAATATAAAGTGTTTTTCTGCCTAGATGGCCCGAGACTTGCCCCATCTGACAACTGGGTTAGTAAAATATCTTGAGTTATATGGGTAAGGCAGCAAAAAATAAATGTATAACTTACTATGGAAGCCTGTGACGAAATGTTTACAATAGATCCCTTTCTATTGTTTTCAATCATTTTCTTTGCCACAATTTGACTCACGTTAAGGGTAGCTTTAACATTGAGCGCCATTGTCCTGTTGAAAATGCAGGAATTAAAAGAGACCTAAATTACTATACATATTTGTATTAATAAGAGACATGAATGAGTACTTACTCATTTCGGTTACTTACATGTCAAAACTATCTGGTGAACATTTAAAAAATGATTCAATAATAGCAATTCCTGCATTATTAACAAGTCCATCGAATATACCCAAAGAATCTACCGTTTCTCTAGTTTTATCCCAGTCTAGTAGATCTGCACATGCAATTTCTATAGAAGGATACTCCTTTTTAAGTTTTTCTAAATTTGCAGGTTGATTTGAGAGAACGACAACATTAGCGCCTTGCCTCCACAACTCTAAGGCTATTCCACGACCAATACCTGCAAACATGTGTTATGTTTAGCTACTTTCAACCCTACCAAAAAGAGAAAAAAGAAATAATAAGAAAGATTTTAATGAACAAGTTTTTACCTTGGCAGCCACCGGTGACAAGTATTCTTTTTCCTTTAAAATATTTATCCATTGTTTACAAGGTCGCCTGTAGGACGCGAGGATAAATTAATAGCAGTATGTAGTTACTTCTAGGTTATTTATGTACAGAAAGCAAACTAAGTAAAATAATGATTATGAGCTGTTGTCGTATTCGATAAACCGTATCTCAAATTACTGTGCTGTTTATTTTATTGCCCAGATAAGACGTTTGTTTACCTTTGAAATGATTACGTTCCGACAGAAATAATATAATAACAATTTTAGCCATGATAATATAAAGGAAATATTATTGAATTTTAGCTAAGATAACACTATTTCTAAACATGTAAACTAATATAGTGTGTGTACTTGGAACACCTTAAACATTTACTTACCTATAGTTGTTAATTTATAGCGTTGCGTTATAGCGTAAAGTTGATAATTGATTAAGCGGAAATAACATTATTTGGAAATAGGTAATTGAATAGACTATCCATAAAGATTATTTTATCCGTTGTAAACTGCTGCACTGCCATGAGATGATAGGTATGGTTTTAGCTATAGTTATAACCAGTAGGTATATTACAATTATTACAAAACAAAGTAGAGTTTAATAGTGTTTAACCAGTTTGTTAATAAACCGACAAGAGTTAGCGCAAACAAAGCAGCAACATGTAGTTTTCATTTACTAATTGATAATGAACTTAAACCTCTCACAAACAGAGTTGAAAATCATATGCAAGATATAATCCTGTGTGACATTTATTATCTTACACACGATTACGCAATTTTCAACTCTATTCCTATCTAATCTGAACGCAATTTAGAACTCAATCGGCGCCTTTATTAAGTAAGATCATCTCGCGGCAAACTCACCTTCACTACACCAGTTTGAGGAAACCCGATGTAAAAGAACTTATCATAATAAAAAAAGAATAAAAAATAAATAAATTAAAATAAATATTATGATTAATATTGGTAATAAATTAAATAAGCGACTTTTAACAAATTGCATTTATTCAACAAAAACTTTCATGTAAGTAGCATGTAGTAAGTTTTATGTACTTAATGGTCTTGAAAAATTATAAAAATTACCGGTAAGTGATAAAATCGAGTCAAAATTTAATTGGTGTAATAATTTTACAATATTTATGTCGTTGCATTAAGTTCTCCAGCTCATTGGGTTCATAATAAACATAATATTATTCAAATCACGTACTTCAGTACCTATTATTTTTGACCATTGAAATAAACATTTTTGTACATTTCTTTTAGTTTACACTTAGATACGGTATTGCATTATGAGTTTTTACGAAAATAAATCATCTGTTATTTATATTAGTTGTTTATACAACATATTTTGTTTTTACTTGGACTAATCACAATCAGTATAATAATATAATATTGACTAACTTATCCTTATATTATAAAACGTTAATTTGAATGTTGTAACATGGTAAACAAATTGCATTCATATCAAATGATAATTGAAACAGATTGAATAAAAACTAAGGCTGTTATTACATACTCAAAACTCATGTGCATTACAATCTTAAAACTACTTAGTTCAACCAATCAGTGATAAACTAGTTTTAAGTAATGCCCAAGTCCTCAGTATGTTTTTGTAATACGACCCTATGATATGACTGCAATTGAAAAACAGAGGTTACGTTTGTAATCAAGCAAAGTTAGTTATCTTTATATACAGTAATGTTTCATCATAAAGCATCTTGTATCATATGGTTGTGAATTGTTAATGTTCTTAATTTTGATGTATTAGATATACTTAATTAACCAGAATTGATAACAATTTATTACAACATAAAACATACATGATAAGTATTATAATCATGGCAACATGTATTATATAGTACCATCTTTGGTTGATTCACTAATTAACATACATCCAATATACTTAAAAATAAAGTATGCAATTGTTAAAAAAATATTCCAAATAAAAAAGCCATAAATATAATAATATTATGTTATCATATTATCATATACTTTGGTAAATAAAGTATGTATTGAGTGTCATAATATTATGTGGCAAGGAAACCTCCGTCTATTGGCAGCTCTACACCGTTGATCATACTCGATCTCTCACTCAAGAGGAAAACTACAGCATTCACCACTTCAGATACTTCTCCAAACCTGAAATTGAAACAAAATTTAAGTTTTTTATTACTGCTACTGATAACTTGCTTATCTCTATATAATTTTATTTGGTTGCATGATAAAACTTCTTATAACCTATTTGCTTTGTTTTCTGTGTCTCTTACTATACAATATTACATTTAAGTAATTACAAAATTCTAAGATGTACTTAATAAAAAACTGCATTTATCAAGGTTAAGAAATTTACACTAGCCACCTTTTTGTTAAATATTAGTAAGCATAAAATGAAATCAACATAAAGGAAAAATAAATTTTACCTTCCCAATGGTATTTTAGCTATCATTTCTTTAGCTCTGACCGGATCTGACCATCCAACTTTAGCCATTTCAGTCATGATGACAGTAGGATTGACACAATTGACTCTAATGCCATAGGGACCAAGCTCAAGGGCCATGGAACGAGTAAGGGCATCCAAAGCCGCTTTAGATGCACAGTAGATAGCATGATCTTTTAATGCGGCCTGAAATCATAATAATGAATGAGTTAATTTAGTATAACAATGCACATAGATAATTTGTTGCACAATTTATATTATAAGAACACTTTCTCAGCTTGATGCAATTACATCACAGGTTCTAAATGATAATGATCCTGCTTGATGAACACAAAACACATTTTAAAGTTTATAATTTGAAGGTAATATAGTAATTGGTAAAGAGGTACACCGGACCGGACCAGTTTGGTGGACTCTAAAAAATAGTGTTTGTTTTATTATTGCATTTCTTTGTTTTACAACTCCAGTACCATAACTTGTATTTTTTGTTATTCTGGTTTTATTTTAATTTTTCAAACCAGCACCAGCTTGTAATAGAAGAAATTTAACCTATTTACTTTCCCCAAGAGCCCACAGAAATAAAGATAGAATACTTTCTATCTTTATTCTGTTGTTGATTACAAATAGCTACCTATAAATATTTGATTGATTCATGCAAAAGTCATGTATTGCGAATTTGTGTGAAACAAATAATATTATTATGTAGGTATCCACGGTAATCATTATTTTTCAAATATGTATATCATGAAATATTGTATATATATATCAATTTGATTTAATAACCAGTACCTATTCTGCATACATAAAATACACCTATATTGTGTAAATTGTCTAAATTCATAGCCTTGTTGACAGGAATAAGATCACAATATTTGTAAGAGATAAGGATTACACATGTACATAGGCTGATTGTTGATGATAACAGAACAACAATAATAGGTATTGAACTGATAAAATCATTGAATTACCTTTGAAGCCTGAGAAGAGATATTGACTATGGCTCCAGGAGTTTTATTTTCTACCATCTTTCTTGCTACAATTTGACTAACATTAAGAGTTGCTTTTACATTAATATTAAACATTCTGAAAAAAAAAAACATTACAATGGTTAAATGTTATTTGTTTTGGTATATTATTTGTGTGACATGCTCCTTAGGCCGTAAGATAATGAAAACATACTTATCAAAATCCGAGGGTGAACAATCAAGGAAAGGCTCGCAAATAGCAGCCGCGGCATTGTTCACTAATGCGTCAAAGTGGCCAAGAGATTCAACCACAGTCCTAGTTTTTTCCCAATCAGCTAGATCAACATCCACTATGTCTATAGAAGGGTATTCGCTCTGAAGCGATTCTAAATGAGATCTTGTTCGAGACAAGGCGACTATGTTCGCTCCAGCACGCCACAATTCTACAGCGATGCCCCGACCGATTCCTGCGGTTTGAAAATAAGTAAAAACATTTTATTGCTTCTAACATATTTTATGGACGCGATTATGAGCTTTTCACGGTTTACCTTATTTCCAATGTTATAAACTAATAGCTATTACCATGCAATAACATAAGAAACGACACAAGCGAGAATATTGCCAAACTAACCTTGGCCAGCGCCGGTAACGAGTATTCTCTTGCCTTTAAATGAGATTTCCATTTTTAAGTCTTTTTTGAGCTGTAGTTTCAATAACTAGAATTAGTAAGACACCAATATTGTGATAATTTAATTAACATACGTAGACTACAAGACCGCACAGCCGTTTGGTCGAAAGTCGGAATAATAAATTAATATCACTACAGATTGACGAGACGTGGATTTGACATTCATTAATGATTTGACAGAAGTGAATACAAACTGACTTACGGACTATGGCCCATGGAAATAGTTTGTACTATCCCTAAAGACCTCAAAGACTTCAAAGGAAAGCCATTACTATGTTTTAATTTGTGGATAGAAACCAACTTTATCCGTTAGCTGTAAAGATTCTTTCACATTACCCATAGTCCCCATGGAAATACGAAAACAATCTTCAAACCCATTATTTTAGTAATTGTGCCCCGAAGTATCATCTACTAAATTATTTATAATATTAGTAAAAATGCCTAGTTAGTACGATAGTTGCATAAATAATAAGTTATTTGCTTTGAATATTTATTTCTCAAGGTTTATAATATTGGTGTCGACAAAAGTAATTAATTTTGTTTGTGTGCGGGTAACACTAAGATATGGCGGTTTGTTTGATTGGTTATCATCATTCATTTTTTTTAATCTTCTCATTAGATTTATACAAACAAAGCTGAAGAGTTTTTGGTTTGTTTGTTTAAAGGCGCCAATCTCAGGAATTACTAGCCGGATTTGATGAAACCTTTTTGTGTTGTATAACCTGTTTACCGAGGAAGGAAATAAAGGCTATATTTTATAATATTACATTACGACGCGACCCACAGCACCGAAGCAGTAGTAAAAGATGTAACATAATGCGGGTAAAACCGCGGAGTACTTGTGAAATAAACGTAATTCTATAGATATTTAACTGATTATGTATTAGTATTATTGTTACCTATTAGGATCTAAAAAGACTATAATTTATGATTATATTTTTTGTCGTCTGTCCACGCATAATGTGAAACTGATTAAAACCGCAGGAAAACGCTCGATGCAGGCCGCTTCCAACCGGTCTTTTTCAAAATCTATGGGGTAGGCCTATGTCTAGCAGTGGACGTTCTGCGGCTGATAATAGTATGATGACGGTAATTGTTTTCGATTTGTATGTTTTATACGGACTAAGGCAAAGGCAAAAAGAGGGTTATGATTTTAGCAGGTTTTGTACGTGTTACAGCCAAAGTGATAAATTAGCGATTATTCATTGTAGTTAGACGCATATGTAGGTACCTATATTGACTCAGTTGTGTTACCAATGTGACCACGTTATCAACCCACATAGATACCTTCTCTTATTAAATTTATGTATACTTACGCTCCCACACTTTCTGTACATTCCACACGTTTTTGCTTATTTTGCTACGAATGGAACTCTATTTTTCTCACTTTCCTCTAGGGTTGCCTAGGTAACTACGTAATCTGCTTATTATATTGTGATTAGAAGAATAGTAGTAAGGTAGGTATTGTAACAAAAAAATGTTCGTGTATTAAATATTCTTAAAAGTTTATTATACATAAATTCTTACAACTATATCAATATTTGTACCTATCTCTTTAATTATTTCGTTAAATAAATATAAAAATATAAGTTAATAACAATTGATAGAATTGCATTCTCTTAAATATAACATAGGTATTCAGGTATTACCTAGGGTACTTACACAGTTGCCTTTGAAATTTTGATGAACCGTAGTGGTATCTAAATAGGTACTTAATGTCGTAGAATTAGTTATTATTGTTTGAACTTAATGTTTATAATTGCAAATTTATTAAGTAGGTACAATTCGATATTTATAAAGGTAAATACCTGTAGTAGTAGAACACATCTTCAATATAAAGAAAATAGTCTAGGTGCCTACATATTTTTATTGGAGTTGTGCTTCAAAATTTCATGATTGTTTTAGCTTGAGTAATCGTGAACAATTTGTTTTTTATAAAGAATACACAAAACTGACACAACACAGTTTACAACAAATAATATTATTATTTAAAGGTAAACTATTTTTAAACAAGTAGAATTATTCACGCATTTTATTTAAATATAAATTATTTCCTCCATAAAATCAATTATAAACGAGATTGTACCTAGATAGGTAGGTGCCTACCAACTTGTACTTAGATAAATAATGTAGATCGTTTTGTTTTTGACATTCATCATTATGTCCTAATAAAATGAGATTATATGATGACGAGATTTTCGAATATTATGCAGTCTGGTTGAGTGGTGGTCGTTAGAAGGCTTATCGTCTGTAAGGCGCCTTCCGGTACCTGCCTCGTTCCTCGTCGTCGCGAACGTCCAAGTAATGGCTGAACACCACTGCCCACAGGTAGAGGTACAGACCTGGAAGTAAACAATAAAAATAATTTAAGTAACTACTAAAAATAATTTATTCCACTCTGGGCGGAACGGAAGGGAGTGTCAGACTCTTACGGACTAAAACCTGCTCCTTCTTTTACCCTTTGCGTTCTAGGGCCGCAGTGACTCTTTCGAAGAAATTCCGCAACTCTTGCAGAAGGTAGGATTAGTTTCTAAGATTAATCAGAACATTTTAGATAAACAAGTTTTAAAAATATTGCTAAGGAATTAAAACTAAACCATTCTTTACTTACATAAATAGAATAGTCCGCCAATGAGGATGACTGTGGCGACGATGACGTGGTCTTCCTTGTCGAGATAGTAGGTGATGGAGGTGTGCAGCACGCTAATGAGTAGGCCGATGGCCAGCACGATGCCCAGCACTACCCACGGCAGCATCAACCATGACCGCCGCTACACAAGTAAACAATAAAGACCAGAATTAGTTAACATATATTATAATTATGTAGGAAAAGCTTCAAACGTTTCGTAAATTCATAAATAATAATTAAGAAACATTAATATTATTAAACTGATTAAGAAATAGATCAACTAACACCTAAGGATACCATCGCTTAACTGCTGAATCAAGACGTTAATGCAGAAGGGGGTATCTATTATCTATGCAATGTTGCATCAGGGCACCTATTTAAAAAAAGCAAATTAAGAATACTGAGAAGGTAAGATTATTATAAAAAAATAAGTTTGTTTCTACGAAAAGGCCCTAACAACCATAAGATGCTGACCAGGCAGCAGAATCATGGATGTGGTAGCACCACTTTTAGTTTTGATAATTATGGCAGGCAGGACATGTACCTATGTACCAGGCAAACTGCCGCAGGCTCTGCTGTTCTTTATTCGGCTGATTGAATGATAGAACCTGTCTTTAGGCTTTAAGTTCGCCTTAGAGCAGATTTTATATTTTATTGGTGCATAAAATGTGTTCAATCAAAACAACGATAGATTGTCTTTTTTTACACAAATTGTCTATTCTCCAGAAAATGCTTAGAATACTAGTTTTATCATAAGTATTAATGGTAATATACTTACGCAGCAAACAGGTCATAAATAAGCGTGAAAACGTAAATGGAAAAAAAAGTTATCGCCTATTGTAACAGTACATGAATCACGGTAATAACTAGGTATTATGTTGCCACGTGATAGTGAAAAACCAAGAGTGTAGCACGCAAAAGTTATGCATTGCGATTGCAACTTATATTTTGAATAAAGGCTTACGCATACCGGGACGGCATCGAAAGGGATTTGTCGATGCCGCGGCATCATTTTAAGGCATAGCAAATTATGTCGTATTTCTATATAGATACGTTTGAATGTCCATTGGTAAAAATTAAATCCCTTACCATGCTGCCCGGACTGCGTAGGTCTTAATAAAGCCATGTTAGTGACAGCTTATGCACTAACACTTGTATCTTTTTCTAAAATTGTGCAACTATTTTTATTTAACTAGATACTTGATTGTATATTCCGGACAAGTATCGGAGTTCTACCAACTTACCGAATACGATGTCTGTCAGTAGCATGCAATAACCATAAGTTTATGTTAGTTATTAACGAATCATTCACGTATGATCTGCGGCTTTTAATCCATAAAATCACTCTCAGGGATAGAAATAATAAACGTATACTTACTTTGTGTACTGCTACCACTAGCAGCGTGCATATCAGTATAGTGAAGCATAAATTAATTGTTAATATTATCCTCGGAACTGGAAAAGAAAAAGTACATTTAATTATTCAGCTTTCAATTTGATTGGTCTAACTGTAATGTGCCATTATTATTTTCTAATCAAATACATAATCTTGAAGACGTTAAAATGCCAGATTGATTCGATTTATTCGGTTTAATCACAACAGTGAGAGATGCTATCACTAAAGTGATACTACGCAACATTAACAATAGCATCTTATTAATTAGTTATCTACTAACTGCGAATAACGTCTGTTTTGGATTCGACTAACTTACAGTTTATTATTTGCACATTAACATACATTTGTTACATTGATTCAAACCTTTAATTAAAAGATTATATTGTGTTAAAATCGCAAGGTCATTGATAAGTACTTACTGTCTAATTCTGAAAGTTTCTTATCAAAGTCTTCATCGAAGATGAATGTGCTGAATGTGATTCTGTGTTTCTTCACGACCCATACTATGATGATGGTGGCAATGGACAGAATAATCCCGAGGATCGCTGTGATCAACGTGCCAGTGCGCGTCGATGCACAACAACAACACTTCTGTAACCGCTTCATGATGTTTTGTTAACGTCACTTCAAATCCCAATTATTCCTGCACAAGGTATGCCTCACCGCCTCATGACTGCAACAAAAGTAAATAAAATAATTACAACGTGTTTTGCGACAAAACATTATACACTAAAGTGTATGTAACTTGCTCCATAAATACGTTTAAGATAAATCTTAAACGTATTTATGGAGCAAGTTAAATACTAGGTGCTTAATTAGTTGGAGATAAAGTTTTCTAGAACAAGAGTTCCTAGTTGAGATCAAGCTGTGGAATGTAATCTGTAGCTGTGTGGATATTACAGAGATTCCTACGTTGAAATATCTGTTGGTTAGTTTGTTTTCATCAAGAAGATATTCGTTCATGTGTGTTTTGATGGCGGACAACGTTAGCGTAAAAATGGTTTGGCTTATTTTTTTAAGTTTTATTGGGTTTTCTATGAATTTCTCAGTAGCAGCTCGTAGTTAGGATTTGTGTCCGGTTGATGGCAATAGGTTCGCCCCCTATTATATGCGACCTAAGACATACCGGCGAACTGTGGGTGTACTTTGGTACACCTCTGAGTAACCTTTCGGGAAATATAGGCATGATTGTATGTAAGTATGTATGTTATTTATTTCAACAATGCATTTTTTTTTTAAATTATCAACTTGGTATTACCTACATAACCTGACTACCTACCTCCATAAGTTTATAAGCGTCATAGATTTATCTTTATCACACTGATTGTGTTTAGTAAATGTAGCCAGTGACTGCCGTCGAGGCGTGGGCGTCCGTCATTAGCTTGACCCGTTACTTCCGCGTCGCCATTGACTTTAGTGATTTCTTGCGACTCTACAAAATTTGTGATATCACCAATATCAGTCGGCTCTATCTCGTTGATATTCGAGATGTTGCACCATCGCGCATAAATTTAAATGTTTAGACACAGGAATGTACGAAATGTATGCTTACATAATCTAAGAGTTTTGTTAAAACAGTCCGCAGTTTCTTTTAGGGGATAGTGATGATGTAATAATGAGTTGTGCAGTTGGCCTGTCTTCCAGACTTAATAAAATAAATAATAATGATAGGTACAGTCAACAAAAGTAGAGATATCATGTTTATAATTCTTACTATTGAGCACAATATCAAAGGGAGTACGAAATGGATCTAAAATTAAGATAAAATGAACTCTTAGGTAGGATTGCCCAAAATTTATTAATCGACTTTTGTTGCTGACCATACCTAGCCTAATAACTTTTAAACGCATACAGCTAACTTTTAATATTTATGACAAGAGATGACAAATATCGAATGATGTCGGCGCCATAAACGAGTAGAAAGCCGTAAAAACATTGCATCACTGGCACCGTGGCGACTTCCGTTCGCAAGTCGTCCAAAGTGCGACACCGCTGTTATCGGTTCCTCGGTGTTCGGGGGCTATTTCTGATCGGGTGACACGTGGCAGGCAGCTCATTAAGACGGGCAGCACCGTGCCCACGACCGGCTGTTATGCTATTTTTTTTTCATATAAAGCGCTTTGTAGATGGCCGATATGATAGCCTAGATAAACGATATCTTGTTTTCCAACTCTGCTCTAAAGACGTAGTACCTACCTACAGTTTAATTTTCGCCTTTTTGTAAGTAAGTCAGTTTATTATGCATACCTAGGTACGTAATCATGGTTCTAACTAAAGCAACATGAAAATGTTTATCGGCGATTTCACAGTCGGTCTATTCTGGGAGTGGCGGTGCTGACATTTTTTACCAAAACATTTTGTTTTCCTTCTCTGAATTCTAGGCTAGTATTAGTATTCATTTTATGTAAAGCAAATGACCTTAGACTTAGTTTCAATAGTTCCATTCGCCAAATCTTGTCGTTTCGACAGTAGCTCTATTGAAATTCCCTGCTTTGAAATTGTCTAATTATGTTCATAAGTTGCAAATTAGTAAAAATGTATCTACTAATGATGTGTCTTTTTACACCCGTCATTAATGTTATTTATTTAAATCTCCCTTATAACTATGTATCATAACAGGTTTGTAACTAATGCGATATTTTTCTCAATATGATTATGATTATAATATTCCTTTTCACTAAAGTTATCCGAAATCGTATCCAATTTATTCTTTTTTATGATGATAATTTTTATTTAATCTACTTTCAAGTAGGTACAGCAACACTAAATTTTTTGGTAAGTACAACGTAGATATACGCAGTACCATACTAACGTAGATATGGTATTCGTGCCATAGTCTGAATTTAGAAAAAAACTCATGACAGTAGTAGGTAGTTTCCTGCCCGACCGGTTTTAGCTCACTCCAATTCAAATGCCAATACATATTAATGTTTATCTTTTTTATTGTATTAAACAGACGTTGAATATCAAAGCAAGTGTAAGAAAGTCACGATGGCTGCTTGCTTTAAAAATTTCGCAATACCGATCTATCTTGATTGACTGCAGTTGCGTTGCGGTCCAGAATTAGACGCATTGCCTAACAGGTACCTACCAAATCAATTGTGGATCACGCTTAGTAGTTCAATTACATTTATGAACACTGATGGCTGAATCTGTGACGGCGGAATGTTGCGTTGTTGTGCTCCTTTGTTTCCGGACTATGGTAAAGGAAGGCTTATGAGTTTAACAGTGGATCTTTATGTCCACGAAATAGAGAAATATGTTATTAAAAAGATGTGGCGGCGTGTAAGTAAGAAGGCGTGATCATTCAATGATATTTAAATCATATTGAAATTATGTTGTTTGACAGGAGATTGACTAACCATATCCCTAGATATTAGTACCCTAATCATATCTACAAAATTTTATCACTTGGAAATACAAAATTAATCAAAATATGGCAAATAAAAGTATGGCATATAAAATTATTGCATTTTAAATTATGACAAACATTAGTAAACCCTATTAAATATTTAAACAAATAAAAAAAAAGAAATCTAAAAGCAGCTATTGCACCTACAAAGCCGACCTAACATTAGCCTATGCACGAGTTGATATCCAATAGCTTTGAATTGAATTAAAACCATTTGCCAGACAGGTGAAATGTTTATATTGCAAATGTGTGTTTAGGTACGTAACGGTTTTATAGACCGGATTGAAACTGATTTGCAAATAGTCCGTGATACGTAGGTGGACGATAACCCTCGTTCCATTATCGTTGGCATTGGCCTGACCCAGTTCGCAGATCGGCCCCATTAGAACAAATGCCTCGCCTACACTGCTTCAGCTTTCCTACGGGACACACCTAGACCTTTTACACCCCATTACCATTTGCAATGTTTAACTTTGAAAGCTTTTACTGCAAACTTAATCTAGGTCCATTAGAATAATGTACGGTATATAAATCAGCCGTATCGTTTGAGTTTGCTGGTACTTATTTGTTTAGAGGTAATACCGGGTACATACGATGACATCTATGTAGAAATTACTTCTAAATGTGGTTAAGTAGTCTTTCCTAGGGCTTTTTTCAAAGCCAGTAGGTAATTGATAATAATATTTCAAATGGTTTAATTATTCCAAAACAGAACATTTAATTCACTTTTGATGAGAAACATTAGTTAGCAAAGTTGGTACTAGTCGTTCATGTAAGGAATGAGCATCAAAATATGGTTGTCCAAATTTTAAGTCTGCACATTTTGTTAGTTACAGTCTTAAAACTGTGTTTCTAGGTAGGATTAAAAATAAACTCTAGAACACAATGGTATTTGTAGTAAGTAGTATGACTGTTTTTCGAATAAGTACCTACCTGTAATAACAAAAAAATACTTTTTTGTAGGTAAATATGAAAAGCTTTTTTGTAGTAAATATTTAATCCGAAAAATAATGTTTGTTGTTAATGTGACTATTTCACAATCTGTTTACCAATTGAATCACAGTTCCTTTCATAGTGTCTCCAACACAATGTTTACAAAACAAACAATTATCTAACAATGCGCATCGTAATTTAAAAGATGTTCAGTTGATATGAATGTAAATAGAGAATCGTGTGAGTGAGTAATAAATCAAAGTGCGCAGTTCCCAAGTCGAGCAGTAGGCGGCTGAGTAGTAGTCAGTATGAAGTATCAGTAGAAACTACATACAAGTCTTTGTCAGGGGCATTGCGTAATACGGAGATCGAAACAGATGTCATGGTATTGCTTGTGGTAATGTAATCTTGTTCCGTATATATAGGGCTCAGCTTCCCAAAGTCTGCGGGTTGTTCGAAACCTGCGGGTTGTTCGAAAGAGATACCGCGCCCCCGGAACGCAAAGGGCACATGAAGGAACATAGACGGGTTTTAGTCAGTAAAAGTCTGACACTCCCTCCCGCCCCGCCCAGGGCGGGGGAAGTTATTTGATGATTTCCCGTCTATAAAAAAAAAAAAAAAAAAGCTTCCCAAAGTAATTTGATGAACGATGGCAAAATGTATGTCTTACAACAATGTAGAGGCGAAATGGTATTTCCGTTCTTCATTAAATTGTTTTGCTCGGTAGAAGAGTTGCCTACGATACGATAGTTAAATTTAGTGAGTCCATAATTGGTATGTATAAAATAGTTCTTAGTACCTACGTCCTGTCTTCACCTGAACCTAGTTATTGTATGTTTTCACTCCATGTTAAGCTTCGTTGGTGCATTGGGTTAGTAATCCTTATACAGGGTATAGAGTTGTTATGCTCCATGAGCAGTTCGCGTGATTTCTTTGTTAGGATTATACTTGTTACAGTAACAAGTACAATCTTTGTGTGCAACTACGTCTATCTTTGTGTTTATGAATGTACAAGTAGGATGAAACTACCGGCTAACGACCTTCTTCCTGTCATGCTTCAGTTTGTAATTTGTGTTTGAAGTATTGTGTCCGTTCATTGTCTATATCTTGGCTTTTTCCTGTATGTTGGCGCCATTGACTGTCAGTGTGGGTAATTCATCCTTTTTACACAACTGCCCAAAAAAAAGAGTGTTATGTTTTTGTCGTAATTCAACTGAATCATGCCAAAAATATTGAAAGCGAGTGCAAGAAAAAATATGCTTTTTGTTGTAGAGAAAGAGCATGTACAGTACAGTGCTACCAATACCTAAACGACGGTACTTTTTATAGTGAACAGTCAGTAAATAAAAATACGAAGTAAGTTACATTGAAACAACGGTTGACAAAAGTTCGTGAGATCTGAATATAGAGGTCTTCCCGTGGATACGTCGCACTCTGAGAATAGCCAAATGAAAATGACTGGCACCTTTTACAGATCCATCAATCATTGTTACCAATCATTGAACTAGATACATTATTACTAAGTACGAATTTATTATTAAACTTTAATTCAATCTTCCGCAGTAAATTGGTATGACAGTAACGAAATGCATTGAAAAGATTCCCGCATTCCTAAGCGGCATAGAATTCACCGCTGCGTTCCAGAAATCTGACGCATTCCGGACTTGTACGCCTTACGAATGGACTCATTAAAAAAATGACATAAGGGAATTTAAGATGATTCATCAAATCAGAGTGAGTGGAATAGATTGTGGGTACTTAAGCAGTCAAGCCATAGTAAAAATTCACTGGTATTAATTAATTTCACTTAAAAATACTATCAAGGTTTTGTTCTACACATTTGTTTGTTTGTTAACTAGTTTCACTCTTCGAGTCAGTCCTGTTAAAATAGATTCGTTATATCATATAGGTAGGTATATAGGTATAGGTATAGTATATATTTACGATACCCATTGAAAGTAGTTTGGCAAGCGCGTGCGTTCTTGACTATCGGTCATTAAACAAATGAAGGCCGTTTTTTGGACGGAGGGCTTTCTGTGTCATTGTCGCCACTACGACCGGTCACTTTGACGTCGAGCTTTTAATTTTTGACGACGGAAAAGTTTGGAAGCTACCTTTGGGAGGTAGTGGACCTACCCTACGACTAACTGATGTTTCTTTGTTATGGATCATCAATTGGATGGGTTTATAGACAACACCTTCTTGTGTGCTGGTAACAAAAAAAATGACACAAGGAACATTTATTTATTACATTTATTCCAGTAGTCAATTTACTGTATAGGTCCAAGATTATCTACTGCAATTAACCAATCTAGTTCAACATGAAACAACTTCGCAGTTTATAATGTTTCTTCCGGTGGAGTTTCAACTTGTTTCAAGAATATCTACTCCCTCTGTTTTGTACGTTTTAATTGGCAAAACATGTAGGTAGCTCCTTTTTGTTATTTTAAATTTCATCCGCAATGCACAAATGTATTGTACTCACTTATGTGTTTACAATATAAAAACAGCTTTATCTGTTACAAAATTATAATTTTGTTTCACAAATGAACGCTCTTTATAATAACTATTTACTTTGCGTGTTAACTGTATATTGTATGACAACTTTAATAACCAAACAAAACGTTTATAAAACGAGATCCACTTACAGCTGTTCACATGTCCGTATCATCTAATACTATCACGGTCCCAATTCACTTAATCGATGTTAAGTAACGCAATCAAGAGTGGAGCCCATTGCAGGCATCTGTATGCAATTGATCCGGGCATTCCACTCCGTGCCCACACCAGTCCCAGATGCGTGCTCCCGATTAGAACGCCCATGCACCGTGTAATCCCACTGACTGATATTACTTTACTGTTAGTTAGATTATTGTGATATCAAGGGAGTTTCGTCATCTCCTGTGAATCGAACTTGCATTGAATTGTAGCTTGTGTAGCAGTAGGTTCTTTTAAAGAAAGTAGCTTTTATTTCTATTACCGTGTAATTTGTTTTACATTGACATCATTTTTGGAATTATTTAGGATATTTTTCCTAATAAGTTAGCAGGTAAATAATAAAAGTACCTTCCTACCCAGTCCTGTATGAAACTATTTATAAGGTATAAGTATTTATAATAGTGTTTAGATTAGTATTATTTTAGAAGGTCAAACAAACGTTTACTAGTCAGTAGAGCAAAGTCAGTGTCATTAACTAATTAACATGGGGCCTTGCCTCTGCGCTGCTCTGCACACACTAACCCGACCGTGTACCTACCTGAACACATACCGCCTGTGTTCAATGCACCAAAAAATGTGTTCCTTCAACGTAAAACGTCTTTGACGGCTTTTTACGACGACGCCCGACATGTTAGAAGATATGAATAACGTAACTATGAATACCGACCCACTTTTTTGTTATCTAAAGTAGGTATGACTTAAACATTACCCAATCTTAAAGTTCGTTGTCTTTATTAAGTGCACGACAGTGGAACAATAGGACTACAAATACGGAATATTTACTTGAAAGTTTGAGAAAACGTTTATGTAAAAAGTACGTATTATAGTACTCATGTATGTATAAGACAACAGTGGTCTGTGTCACCCACGGCTCACGAGAAGTGCGGTTTGCCTCGCTTTGGCCGGACAGATACGCCGTACGCGAAGGCCGGCGCACGCACAGCCTCAGAAGGTAGCGTGACGTCATCACCAGGTTCAAGTCGAGTGACGCTCACTCATTCGTATAAGAATGTAAATTGTAAACAATGAATGCTCCTCTTACTGACAAAAGACGTTGCCGCGCCGCGCCGGTCTCTTTTGTCATGTAGAACTTTCTCACAGCGGCCATAAAAATATTTTTTTACTGCTTCAAAATGATGTGTGACTAATTATAGTTTACTCTCGTCACTAGTCACGAGCCCAAAGGCCAATAATGATTAAAATAAATTGGTAGGATGATGTGTGTATGATATTTTCCACAATATTCTCTCCTTTTTCACATCTCAAGTTTAATATTAATTAAAGCATAGTTGCGTCGCAATTAAGTGTGAGCAATCCAAATACAAAGAAGCTCATGAATCTATCCGATGATCCCTCAAAAAGTAAACATTATAAATACTACGGAGTGACTAATAAGATTCCGATAGTAGCAACCACAATGTCAGTGTCAAGCTTGGTTAGTAGATTACGATTCGACGAAGCAGTGAACTCACGCAAAAACTATATATGGTCGTACACCTCAACGATTACTGACGGAGACCAAGGTTAACCACTATTGACTACGGATTTAATAAAAAAGGAACTATAAATATTTACTCACTGCTGTTTGCTGTCAAGCTATTCTAACAATGCTACAAAGCACCATTAGGGGCGCTAATAAAGCATGTTGCCTCTGTTCTTTTTGTTCTACGGTACGTAAATGTCAACGTGACTTCTTTATTTAGGTAGATACCTGTCGTCGTCCGGTCGTCTTATAGATATAAGACGACCCTCAGTTTACCCGCTGTTCATTACTTGGTCAAGGTTCAGTTTAAAGTGACGTCATGGTAAATAATCATGTTTACCTCGTCTAGTCTAGGTATAAGTCATTCATACTGGCATCAATGTGTCACGACATTTGAACTACGCTTTGAAAACACATTCAAGAGACGACCCCCCTCGCTTTTCAAGTCACTTTAAATCTCAAATGAACATAAATGGTGTGGATGACATCACCGAAAACATCGATGCTGTAGTGATGCGTAATACAATATGCAACAGAAATGACTCACAAACACAATGTTATTATATGAACTGCTGATTCCACAAACTCAATGGCTGGATGGAAATGATATTCGTGGGGATGCATAATAAGATCTCTATGCATTTCTAGTACCAATTTCTTGAGTAAACGCAAACCACACTCGTTCATTGACTTTTACTGAATCTAATTTGATGACCAAATCAGGTTACAGTTCATGTATCTTTAATTTGGAATGTTGATACGCCCCATTGTTCCAGATCACTGTTAATTATTCAAAACGATTCGTCAGTCAGGAAACAAAGACCGAAGAAGGTTCAATGTTTCGTAATCCTTTTGTATTACTTCTTTAGGTGTTACTTTCGGCAGGCAATTGATGGTAATAGGTATGAGGCGTTAATTGTAAGAATCACAGTGGTATAACGGAGGGTACATACGTGGGCTACCGTCTAGTTCTCATGTAGTTGTTAAGTAGAAAGTAGGGGAAAATGAGGATAAATTACCAGGCGAGCTCTCAAGGCATGTTTGTACTACCATATGCAGTGACTCCATATATGGGTGGAGTCGGGAACATAGACGTGTTCTCACGTACATCAAGAATGTCACAACTGCTCGTACCGTTTTCCATTTGATACCGGTATTGACACAACTGTTTTCCAAAGAAATTGTACGAAAAGTAGTTTAGATGTACTGTTGTGCAAGGAAATGTCAGCCTTATATTATAAAGAAAAGAAAACCTTTATTTTCGACATGCATTTTAGGAATAATATCCACCACACTCCGTCACATCTTCCGTCTGTTGTACCTACCTATGCTAAAAATATTGTAACTGTCTCATTTTTCTGTACACCTTATAGTGTTTTCGTTTATCGTGGTTTATGAATAATTATAATACTGGAACAGTTTTATAAATACTTTAAAGATAAACGAAGTCTTTGGCTTGACGCAATATTATGCGTGGCTGAGCTATCACTGTGGAATTCCGCTTCGTTTATATTTCTACACATGTTTCCGTTGTCATGGTTTTCGTAACAGAAAACTGTAACGTGCTAAACCATGGTTTTATGGTGGTATTTAACTGTCGTTAACTTTAGACGGTTACTTTGAGTTTCGCTTTGGTTATCTCTGACGGTTCTAAAAAAGCTATTATTTGTTTCATCATGTTCTTATAATATAGATCTTTTTTTTTAATATAAGTTTGATTTGAGATTAGTAAAAGTAAAGGCAAGTCAAAGCATTTATTTCAATTACACTATTTAGTTGGTCGTTCCAAAACGTAGGTGGGTCTCTAGGGAGAACAAACAAGAAACTCCACTAACACTTTTTTCAATTTGGTTTTTATAAAATCCTTGTTACTAAATATTTTTGTGAGTTCATAGTGAATCTAAAAGGTGTAAATTGATTCTTTAATTATGTAGTACATTGAAATGTTGCCCGCTAAGTGCGTGTCACATGCCTTGTTTACACGGCCTGAAAGGCGCCTTGATAACCGTGCACGAGGAAAGCTACAGGCTTAAGACTGCAGACAGATAGGTAGTCATACTTTTGCTAAATATTAGATAAAAAATCAACCAGGTTTTCTAAAGGTTATATTCACACTCAGACATGAGAAACTACTTCATCGCTATTATGAATGGGTACATATTTTCAGGTACTAATGATATAGGTTTGTGAAGTTGTGCTGTTGTGTTGTCTTCATTTAAATACGTATGGTTTGAGGAAATCCATCAAATTGATGATCTAATGCGATTAAAATAGCGATTGACTTCAGGATAGATGTCAACCTAAGCGCGCAAAAATAGAAATAGATCCTTGGACAAATTGTGCTTCATGCAGGGGACTAAGTGACTTTAAATTACATTGTGGATTCGAATGACATCATACTCAAATTCTGTTCTTATATTGGCGAAGTGCTATTATTTTGTTACACTGTGGCGAATTTGAGTCCTATTAATTAAAACATTATTTGAATGTAACAACCATCGGTACTTTAAAACATGTTGTAACATTGAACCGTTCTTCTCTGTCGACAGTGCCTGATTTAACTTCATCAGAAGCATCATTGTTAAGACAACAATGCATAAATAATTCATGTTAATTATTTGTTTGGGCGATAACTTCATTGTAATCTTCTTCCCACACATCATTCTTAATAATTACTGTTCAGTATGTCAAATGTATCCGCTATTGTTTGGTTTGGTCTTCATGTTCATTGAAAATTAGTGAATAAAAAGAAAAGGGATAATCTGCTAAAGGCTCCGTGGCTAAAGGTCATTTTGTAATAATACCCAGAACCACAATGTGACTCTTAATAGCGACGCATCAATTAATAAGTTTATTAGTCATTGATATTTCGACTCTGTTACATTATTGCTAGTAATTATTGAAACCTGTTTTTTTTTCATTAGGTAAAATGTCCATTGTTTGTGCTGAATGTTAGTTAGTGAAAATACCGAATATTCCTACCTACTTGACCCCTACGAACGTACTTATATAAATATAATATTTTCCTATGACTAAGTATTATCTAAAATTACTAATTATTTAATTTTCTCATGCAATACGTTAATATAGTGAAGTACAATATGAATTCTATCTGAATTATGACGCCTATCCGCGAATCTCTGCATAAACATTGGCGGGTGGAGCGTAAAGACCGAATTTTCAAAAATAACTTGCGACTCACACTGTTCAAGGTAAGGACGTAGCGTAACCCAAATATATTCTAAAACAAAATCAAGGCCTTTACCACACACATCGCAACTATTAAATAAGATATTTTGTATCGACAAAAAAAACAAAAGTTATTTTTAAATATGATGTCAGTTCAGTTATTTACCTTGTATGTGGGATTCAAACTAATTAAATAAATCACTGTTTATCACTGTTTACCACTTTGTTAATCACTTGGACAATGTGAATGATCACCGGGTATCTGTCGTGCTCGTAAGTAGTAAGTTTGTCCGCGGTAGTACGCGATGTGACTGTTCGCTCGCCAGAGATCGTCTGAAGGAGTCGCGCTCGCGACTGTACCGCATGGCCCGCCAGTCGGCTGACGCACGCTGATGATGACAGAGCTAATCATACTGCACAGCCCGATTCCTTGGATTGGATTCATTAGTTTAAAGCAATATAACTAAGTAACAAAGTACCTGATGTTAATCCTTACTTTACATTTGTAGGAGCAAATTATTGTGTAGGAAGGCAATCCAGTGTGGCACCAACATAGCGTGGCGACATTGAAATAAGTGTTTCCGTAACAGGATTTGATGAATGGAGTATATGTACAGTTTTATGAGTTTTTATTTAAGTAGGTTGGTAGGTACTTAAATAATATTATGTCCCTTTTTACACGACTGCCACAAAAAAGAGTGTTATTTAACCACAAAAATATGCTCGTGAAATAGAAAGCTGGCTCTCTTTTTTTTTTAAAATGAATTTGTTAAAATGAGGCTGGTGTTTGGCTGAAACAATTTATAACATTGCCATGAAACTTCACAAAATTAAAAAAATAAACAAAAATGACAACAACAAAACTTCATATATACTTCACAAAACAATATAAATATTAGAGTACATAAACGAAATAAAATCGCTAACGAATCAGTAAGTTTTACAAAAAATGTCTTCAGCATTTACGTAACTTGGACTTGGTGACAAAATCTTCAACTCAAACAAAATGATAAACATATTATCGTACGTGGGCATGAACTTGCAGTCCGAGGTTTGTTTATGGTGTCTTCTGGGCCTCGTGCGGACCATCTTCGACGCAACGCTCTTCAAAGTGAACGCCAATCTAAAGCAGGTGCCGTGTCGCCGACGACAGATTTATTAAATAATCCTATCAGAATATAATTAGGTAGAACCGAGAGCCGCCTACTGTCGACACACGCGTCTCGTAAATGTGTAGGTTATGAGATTATCTTTAGATAGGTAGGCATATAAAATCTACGTAATATAGTGCTATTCATTAAGTGAGATAAATGAAGATTTGTTTTCATCTCGTAATCTCTCTATAAAAACAATCTTTTAAAGTGCAAGTAATCGGAAAGATTAACAAGCTAAAAAGTTATTTTATCAATAAAGAAAGCCTAACTAATCTTATGCTTGTATTGAAATATTGAATATAATATATTCTACTTGAACAAGAGCTTTGTATTCTAGTGTACCACACGATGCAAAGTTCATATTCAGAGATTAAATAGTATCTAATTCTCTTTCAATGGGTTCTTCTGTTACTTCTCAGAGAGATTACTGAAATGGTATTGACATATACCAAATGCTATCATTTGGGCCTGCTATGATTCAAAGTGATAGGCTATAAAATAAGAGGAAAAAAATAAATGTGTTGTTCTAAAATTGTAAGAGGATGCAGATAGAGATACGACGGGACTTGACATAAAACATGTTAAACATGATAAGCGTAACGTCTTTAGGAATGACAATAAGACAGGAGCTTAACTAGTCAATTCTTGCTAATTAGCGACCATGCGTTGGATTTGGCTTCTTAAAATTTCTAAAACTAAAGAAAATGTCGTTCCATGAGACTCCATACAAACTGACACTGATGCGTGCATCTAAAATTCACAGATGTTGAAGTAAACATTTCGCTTCCAAACAAGTTGTACCCAATCTTTTCCTCAATTGAGTGAATAACATTGCTTACGCAACTGTTCATTCATCATCAGTATTTTACACGTATTGTTATTGTAATCACTCACCTACAGGAAGTCTCATTTTCCTTACAGCTGATGCCCGTTGTCGTTGTTTTCATTGTGTTTCCACTTGAAATATGAGTACGAGAATTTGACTACTATAAGAAACACTTCTCAAAATGTTGAATATGTTTAATGGAACATACTTAATTACTATTATAAAACAATTTTTTTACAAAAAAGTTGTATAAACATCGATCTATTCAAGCTTCTTGCTTTTACGCAATAATTATAATATGAGCCGCGTTAAGTTACATCTTTGGTTATTGCTTAGCCTCCGTGGGCCGTAGCGTGATGTTATACAGCCTATGTTACTTCCTGATAATTTAGCTATGATTTATTAGTGAAAAAATAATTAAAATCGTTTCAGTAGTTTAGGAGATTATTCGGTACAAACAAACATGTAAAAAAATCTTTCCTCTTTATACGAGTATTATTAGTATAGAGAGTATAGATCAATGTTCTGTAATCCCGGTTGGCAGGTATGGCAGATGAATATGCCCGGAGAGCTGTCGATGCCGGTGCAGCGAGCGCTGCGCACCATGGTGTCAGGCGTCATGCTGGTGCAGTGCTTCACAGTCTACATCTACCTCGCTGCGTATATAGTGCTTCTTTATCCTGTGTTCCTGGTATGTCAACATCGTCCTTCTTTGTCCCTCGTTCTTAGTGCAACAAAACTGCGGTCAATGCACGTAGTCAATGACATAAGTACTGGCATTTAGAGACATTATATTATTTTATGTTAAATTTTATTGCTCAATTACTTATTAATAGTATGTCAAACCTACATGTTTCCTAACATTGCTATCTATTAAAATTTTAATGGAAATTTGCAGATTTCGGAATAAAATGTTTATTATTACTATATTGTTATGTGGTGCTGGTGACATATTATAGAGACGAAGGTCGACAATGGCCGCAGTATACTTGCACCCTTATCCCAATTTATTGTAGGTCGTGTTGCGTCGACCTACATCTCAATTATTAACTCTCACCGTCGATCTAGAATTCCTCTGGACTGTATACATGTTTATCACACAAACATCTACCGTGAAAATAAATAATAGTAATGTTTAGCTAAAAACAAGGAAAGTATTTCGTTGAGCTTTAAGCTCATGTAAAGTTTTAATTAATGAAAACATTTACAATTTATTTAAAGAAAGGGTCGACGTAGCAGTTATTGCAAGTAGCAGCCCGGAGTTGGTTGTGTGAAAGCCCCGTGCTTCGGAAAGCATGTAAAGCCGTTGGTCCTGCGCCTGATCTCTCTCCGGTCGTGTCGAATTTCCATCCCATCGGGCTATGAGAGTTAGGGAAGAGGGAGTGCACCTGTGTTTGTGTACACACTTGTGCACTATATTATCTCCTGCGTACGTGGCTAGTCTGCAATAGTCTGCATGAAGATAAGCCGCCGTGACCAGAATCAGTTTTGAGAATTACATTTAAATTTACATTATTGCAATTTCCTAATCCCGTCAACTATACCTAAAGTGCAATAAAGTGAAGTAGCAGTAAGAAGTACATAGTTCAAAACTGTTTGTGTTGAAGGAGGAGAGGCCTACGTTGGTGCTGCCGTGGCTACTGCTGGCTGCTGTGAGGAAGCTGCTGTGCGAGCTGATGTGCCTGGCGCTCGGCCTCGGCACGTGCCTACTGCTGGGCCCCGCCAGGCCGCCCTGCATCAAGTTCGTCATCGTCAAGTTCACATCAATCATTCCTGTTTTTTACATGTGGATGCTTGTTTTCAGGTGAATTTACTTTTGGTATTAAGTATTTTTTTTATATCATTGGTGTTGCCGTGGCAGAATTTTGGGTCAAACATAGTATTTAAAACATATATCCCATTTATTTATTTATATTCGTTTATTTGCCATCGATACGCTAAGAAGAAGTCATTGGATGACAAACAAGCCCACCTGATGTTAAGTGGTCCCCGCTGTCTATAGAAATCTGCAATACTAGAGGCCTTGCAAGTGCGTTGCCATCCTAGAGACAAAGTCAAAATGTCTTATGTGCGTGTTGGTAGTCACACGGGCACCCATACTCTTCAAACCTTAACACAGCAACGCTGCTTTACGGTAAAAATAGGTATCGTAAGTTGGTCGTAGCTAAGTTGGTCTTTTATTTCTAGATTTTTGGGATGAGGTCACATCACCAACAATTGGGTAGTTGACACCACCATCTATTGACATATCTATATATATAAAAGAAAGTCGTGTTTGTTACAACACTTATAACTCGAGAACGGCTGGACCGATTGCCATGGTTTTTGATTTGTTGGATTTGTTTCCGTCCCGAATAGCAGAATACATCTTAAAAACAATGAAACGAAAAAAATAAGTCGGAGATGTCGGTAGGGGTAGGGTAGGGGTTGGGTAGGGGTAGGGGTAGGGGTAGGGGTAGGGTAGGGGTAGGGGTAGGGGTAGGGTAGGGTAGGGGTAGGGGTAGGGTAGGGTAGGGGCACAGAGCATGTCAACCAGTAGAGAGATCATTGGCAAGTTTTTGTTCTAAATCAAAGTCACCAAAAAACGGCGGGGGGAGAGGTAAGAATCGCCTGCTGTGATTGGGTAACGAATTGAAAAACAAATGACAACTGATTATCTAGGGATTCCAAAAATTTACTTTAAAAAACATCGATATCGATAATTCTTTGACTTTTTAGTAGCATAAGAATTTGTTCGACACAGAGATTTCAGATTCGATTTAGAAATAAAACAAGTGTTTATTTACAAGATTTAATCTATATAATCTGTACATACAAATAAATAAATAAAACCAGTGTAGGCAAATATAGAGTAGGAACTGATGTCCTATATAATCGGCGTCTATTAGTTTTTAAAATTTCAAAGCAATCTGATGTGAAATATCTAGAACATACGACACTACACTTTGTTGGAAAAAAATTATCTCTATTTGTAGCATTTATCCACATTTCTTTTTTCTTGTTGTTATCGTTGGGAAATCTGCAAATTTTAATGCATATAAAATAGGTTTTCAGAACTGAGGCCCCCTTCTCATGACATTGGCGTTAACTACAGCACGTGAGCAAACGCATGCTTTCAGTCAATCTTAGTCAAAAAATAAACTTTAAAACGTCTGGTTTATACACTGGCCTATTAAAAACATAATTGTCTAGAATTGCAAAGATTCAAAAGGGTTTTATTTTTGGAATTGAATATTTTCATGGAATTTTTACGCATATGGGGCCAACTTCGAGATATACACTATCCTTAAAAAAAACAATGAAATAAGAGTACACAGTAAAAAGTTAGTCATGGTCAGACGTAAAAAAAATTCGAATTGAGACTTTTCTCCTTTTTTTGGAATCGGTTTAAAAATACTTTTTCATATAACTTATACTAAATATTGTGTGAAAGGCAGGCATAGATATAGTTTCATACTATTATTTAAATATAATTATTATCCTTTTTCTGCACATTTGTGAGCAAAGCCAAGGTCATAAGCATGTTTTAAAATAAAGCGATAAAAATACAAAAATGGAAAGTTTACGTCGATACATTTTAAATTATATCGATATAATCGTCGCGATGTTGCGAACAACACTTGCGAGAAAAAAGCGAAAAGAGTGCAAATAGGCAAATCAGTGTACCAAAAAGAGACAGAAATGCGATCGTTCCAGTATTTAATCGTTCCAGGAATATTACTCATTTTATTTTTCATTTTTGATAAAATAATAATAAATGGAGTAGAAAATCACTTACCTGTGAAATGATATCCCATCTTTTGAGTAACTGGAAGTGGAAGTGCGCTTTGCACACCATTTAATAGCACAACTAGGCATTATTTTTTGTTGTATTTGTTTCGAAAATAAGAGCAAGTGACATTAGTACATCAACTTACAATTGCTGTGACAGACCAAAAGACACTAGTAATAGCTTATGATGTGTGACCGCGGTAGTCCCGCATGCGCTCTCTACTGGTTTTTCTGCTCGTTGGGTAGGGGTAGGGTAAGGTAGGGGTAGGGTAGGGTAGGGGTAGGGGTAGAGGTAGGGTAGGAGTAGGGTAGGGTAGAGGTAGGGTAGGGTAGGGTAGGGTAGGGGTAGGATACCACGCGAACGAAGTCGTGGCGGGTCAGCTAGTTTTTTATAAACTATCAAAACGCGATACTCCCTTCCCTCCTTTCTTTCTTTCTTTCTTTCTTACTATTTATGGATTTCGAAGCAAGTAAAAATCGAATTTTACAAGAAATTTAAAAAATAATCGGTTTTCAGGGCAATAAAGTGTTTTTTTAGAGCATTGTCTCTTAGAATTACTGGTAGGTGGTGTGAACTACCCAATTCTAACCCAAACAATGAAATAAACCTCTGAACACTGTTTCTTTTCCCTTAGCAATACTTATATTATGAACTCTCTCACAAATCTCCTGTTTGCTTCTCAGTTACTACCACGCTCTCAAAGTGGCGGCAGCATTCAAAACATTTCCAGCTGGTCTGCCCCCTAACGAACATAACTATGGACTAGAGCTCGCTGTTCGCAGGAGGCGGACTAAGTCTCTGCTAGGAGAAGAGCAACTCCGCAAAAAACTAGTCGCAAGCTTGTAAATATAATTATTTATTTCTTACTTATTTTTAATCTTATTTTTATCATAGTATCTATAGTTAATACACTACCATCGATATTTTAACAAGTTAACTGTCCGCTGAGCAGACACAATAGTTAAACAATCGCTATGAATCATATGTGGTCATGGGACAGGGAATGGGTTAATCTATACTTTAGCCAAATTCGAAAAAGAATATGCAACCAACAAACATTTAAAAAAATGTCTGCACATGCTGCATGTTATAAAAAAGTAATATATTCAGAATTACAATTTAGATATTTGTATTATCAAGTTAGAACTAGCATTATTACATGTGTTTCATTAACAGTTTGTCTTATAAAATACAATAAAACATTTTAAAGGTTGTGAAAAAGGCATTTTTGTACCCGCACTATCCTTTAATTTGCTTGTTGTTTGCTATTGAATATTCTGCATTGAATGAGGCGCAAGTATAGAATAATATACTGGTAGTTCCAAAAGCGGTGTTATCTTGTAAAGTACCAAATTCGATAACTGTGGGTATACTTTTATGATTGCTGTATTCTCGCAGGCTGTTGCACCTTTCTCATATCCTTTTTGGGAAAAAACAGCGTTGTTATGTTTGTTAAATAAAAACACATGTAGATGTGTCTTTTTTAAGCATTTATATGAATAGAATAAAAACGATATAACTTAGACCATCTTTCCAGTTACAGAGAAGGAACTCCAAGCACTACGAATGAAACATATTTGCGCCCAGAGTTGCTAACTTCATCAGCAATAGTAAATTCTACAGATACAAGTATTGACGAAGAAGCAACAGAAGCGGATGATAGGAAACCGTTAACTACAGGATGGTCGGATATTGGTGCATACGAGGATTGGTTCGGAAGCGAAGTCATGATACCTCGGGATACTGACCGCATCTTAGAACAAATTGTTTTGATGTTATTACGAGTAGGTGCTTATTTGAAAAAGGAAGGAAAGGAATCTATTGTAGATTCCCAAATATTAAACTCAGCATTACCTACATCGTGGCGTCAGCGAGATAATATTGATTGCGCTGCAATTAATGCCGACGACACTGACACGCCTCCACACATAGGTAGTAGTAAAGGAAATATAGCTTCGTACCTACGTGAATATCCACAGATATTTATGAAGAAACAAACCAACGGCCTTTCCCAGACCGAACTTACACTTGCGTCCTTAAAGGCTGTTAATAGTCATGTTGAAACTAATGAAGGTACCACATGTAAAAATAGAGTGAAACAGAACATGCCTAGTGCTACATCTTGTGGAGCAATCGCATCTGTTGAGATTGGAAAAGAACCTAGCAAGAGGAAAATAACATTACTAGACACAGAAGATAAAACGGTTAAAAAACTAACTTTGCCTTCGAAATCGCAGACAAAACGAATGGCTACACCAGAAGAAAAAAAAATAAAATTGAAACTTAAACAGCAACGCTCTTCAGATCGCCAATCTGAAAAGATTGTCAGTGAAATTATTAATAAAATAGTAGATGATTTGCAAAAGTCTAAAACTTCAGCCGGTGATTACAAAGGATCTTCACATAGTAAAGATACAAACACAAAAAGCTATAAAGATTCTATGGAAACATTGAATTATGATAACAATGAACGCGTAGCACCACAACTAAAGGAAAACAATAATGACGAATTTATGTTTGGCATAATCTCAATTGTAGCTGAATCTTTGATCAAAAGTAAACTATTAAATAGTGATAAGGGAGCCTCAGATATAACCATTTTAAATGAAACTGACAACGATGAAACAGGATCTCGCCTTTTTAACGGTGAAAACAAGGAACAGCTTAGTGAATTAGACAAGGAATTGTACTGTAATGATTATACAACATGTACCCGTTGTATAATGTCAAACAAAGCCTCAGGTCAAACAATATTAAAAGAAAATAACAATTGGGAACCTACGTTCAGTCAAACTTTAAATGTAGACAATCAGGAAGGGGTCAGTAATAATGGTAAAATCTGCACTAATAGTGAAATATCGAATAGTAGTCGAAATATGGCCTGTAGGTGTCATACAATTGCAAGAGATTACAAGTCGATATCCAATAACAATATGAAAGAAATTAATAATAATAATTTAAATTTAAATGAAAATAAAGATGTTTCGCATAACAATACAAACAAAAAAGAATTACCTGAACATGAAATATACAAGAATAAAGAATTACCTCTTCGTATACTGTCAAGTGAGGATAACTTCATAGTTCCTCTTAATAAAAAAGAGTCAAACAAAGACAGCAAAAGAAAAAAAATGTATAATGAGACCAAAGAAAAATATGATGCAGTCGAAAATAAAGAAATGTCAAAGAAAGAATTAGTACTTCGTATAATATCAAATGATGACAATATAACAGATACTTTGGATATAAAAGTGTCAAATAAAGACTTAACAGATGATAAAATCTCGCCTGAAGTGAAAAATAAAGATTCTACGGATGGTAAAACATTAAATGGTGTCGACAGTACAAAATCTACAGTAGCTAATTCAAACAGCAATTCAATCGAAAGCGTAGCAAAAAATAGCAAAAACTCAAAAGAAAAAAAGTGAAACATTTATACAGGACAATAAAATAAAACTATTAGGGGAGTATACTACTAGAATACAAGCTAGGTAAATTGTATGTATTTAATTCAGTTATGTTTGTATTTATTTATAAATAAAATAATGTATAGACATGATTTACGAGTCCATCGTATCCTGATTTTCAGAGTTATGAATTTCCGGTTGACACATGCTGTTATGAACAGCTGCCACTGGGTCTAAATACATTACCCGGTAATTAAATTCATTAGGATCTATCAAATTGAATTGATACATTGGTAACCTGTTTGTTATAATCCATGCCATTTGCGGTACTTCATGATCCATTCGTAAATCATTAGGAAAGATCATTGTGTTATTGTTTTGAGCCACAACTATTAGATTCCGGTTTGTGTATGGTTTGCGTGTGTCCCAACACCCGATACTGTCTCGCGAAATGAGGTTAAAGAACATAACACCGTTGCGGTCGACGGCTGCGGCAGAGACCTGTCCGTCCGCGCCGCGACTCTCGCCGAGCAGCTTGAACTCGCCCACGGAGTCGCTCACGCGCGTCGGATCGCGTATTACAGACGTGTTCACTACAAATTCCAGGGAACTCGACATGGAGTGATAGTACATTGGTCGATCGCCTTGGTTATACTTGCCCAAAGACATGCCGAACAAACCGTCAGACCACTGGTAATTCAGCCCATGTAAAGTATAATTTGATAACAATGGCTCGGGGTAGAAGCTGTAGTGACTGAATCGCCAAAAAGCGGCGTCTAAATGTCTAAAGACGATTAGCCCGAAACGCCACGCATCTGCGATGTACACATGCAGGTCTCTGCACCGCACGTCTCTGGAATCCACCACAAGGTTAGTTATCAGTGAATTCTGTAGAACAAACTCGCTTGGGAGTGGAAAACGTCCCAATACTGTATCAGTACTTAGGTTTATGGCAAATAAAGTTGGTGGGCAAAGTTGACGCGGCGTTTCAAAGGCTTCTACTTGACCGGAGTCGAGGACCCACATAACGCCACAGTGGTCTATGCTCATGCGGAATACTGATGTGAAGCCAGTGCAGTTATCTGTTGAAAAATATTAATAATATATAATAAAATTACGCTATGACATTTATTATTGAAAACAATAAAGCAGTTTCCCCGTCTAGTTAAAAAAAGCATATGATATACCTGCATTGTGCCAGTCCCAGCTAGGGTAAGGTTCTAAGGGTGGAGATTCTGTCTGCGCATCGATCGGTACAGATGATAGTGTAGCCGGGGTGCCAGTTTTCCACCGAGGAGTGCTCACAAACACGCGATCTTTCCAGCGCTCTACTCCAAGCGGTATCACATTTGTTGCGTTGAATTGTCTGTGAAAGAATAAAATCAGTGTTTTAAGCTGTGTTAAGTGTTTTGCAAAACTAAGTACTTCACTTTCACTTAATATTGCCTACCCATTGTTGATAGCTTCCTGGCGATCTCGCGGCGTGGGATACGCGTAATCAATCTGTTTCCATCTGTATAAAGTGCCTAGCGGTTTCTTGCTAGCAATTTGTATATATCCGAAGCTTGTCGTTATGACACCCGTCAATATTATACTTAATAATATCTGAAACAGAAGAGATTAAGAATGAGATAGAGATTTTATTAACAAACTAAATACAGCCTATAATTCGCGAGTTAACATTATGATATTCATTATATTACATGTACTGTATGAACTGCATCATCAATGTTTAAAGATTGTTAGCGTCATTACGTGGTTATAACAACAATAAGATAAAATCTTAACAAATAAATGTAGGTACCTATGTATGGTTTTTTGTGGATTGTCTGCGCTAGACAGCAACTCATTGTACATAGTTCATGATTTATGAATGTCAAGTATAGTGGAAATATTAACAAAAGACCGAGGTTAAGGGGACGATCGTTTTTATTTTTGAGATATAAACTGCTACGTGCAAAGACCAAGGGAGTTGTACTCGCGCATCTATGATGGTTCTGTTCCTGAAACAAACTATGTTTCCACATTCAATTTTGTTTCTACATACAATAATTGTGTTTGTTCGTTTGTAAAGGGTTATTGCTGACTTCATATTATCATATTTCACATGAGTCAGTAACTTCAATTTAAAATATAAAGACACAATTCGACTCAAATGGAAAAAAATATATATTTATATGTTTTACTTTCTATAAAAGTATATAAAAAATAAATAAACCTTAAAAACGACAGCTTCAGTAGTTGCTAAAATAAGCAGCTGTGACCGACAAACAAAACAAAGCCGCACCACCATAAGGGTTCCTTTTTAACATTTTTGCACGTAACCCTAAAAATATTAGAAAGCTAGGAGTTGTATCAAGCTCTTAATGATATCATCAATATGAAATAATATGTTAAGAAAATAATTTATATGTATGTGTTATAAATGTAACGGTCAAATTTATCAATAAATTAAGCTTTTAAGTTGCTAAAACTCGCGTGCAAATTCCTAATTTGAATTTCAAGATTATGTTTATATTTTCCCAATAAGTATCTAATGTTTCTACCTTTTTACCGTTCTTCTAGTTCTCAGTAGTCGTGCTCGTGTTTTGATAGATATATTCCAACTTATGAGCAAATACCTATCTCTATTTCCCATGGGTATCACTACAACAGACACGACTACAGTCTTCACAGTTTTGACTTAAACCCTAATACTGTGTTCCTTATGCAATATATTTTCAGTAATCTGTTTGTGTTCCCTAAATAAATAATCAACAGAAATATGAAATTATTGTGAATACGAGTATTTCCTTGAAACTTTCAGTAGGAGCTCGGAGTTCCCCTATTACATGGGACCTAAAAACATACCGGTGAACTGAAGTTGTACATTGGTACACCTCTGCCCGACCCTTTGGGAAATTCAGGCGTGATGGTATGTAATCAACAATGTGTAGGCAGAATAAACTCTGCTTGAACTTTTATTTTGGCAGATTTTCCTTAATTATTTTCCTGTTTTGAATCACACAGAGATCAAACACCTTAAATCATCTTCGATCTGTTTGATATTCAACTTTCAATGGCCAATTGTGCAAACAGAATGTTCACTCAGTTGATGAATAATTCCGAACACCCCACACGCCATGTGCAGTATATTTTGCAACAGACTTTGTTAGCTATAACATGTCCACTATACTGTACTACAAGCGAAATAAGGTTCCGATTCTACTAATTTTTGTAACGTAAATAAAATGTTCTAATCATTTAATAAACTCTCTGTATAATTTTCAATTGACAGGAAGGTTAACTTAGTTACTGCAGAGTTGCTCAATTAGGCTGTGCCCGTCGAGGACGACAACTTAATGAACCAGTTTTTAACTAAATATATTCGTTATTTGACGGGTAAGTTATAAAGTCCGAGGATATCAGCTGTTCCGTTGTTGACAAATGTGGGCCTAACAGGAGCGAGCTGACGTAAAAGTATTCGATTCGATTCGAATGGAAATTGACTATCCCCAAACATAATTAGTTTCATCCATTAACATAAATACAGCCTTTAACTAAATAAATTATTTTATGTGCAGCAGGTATAGGCTGATATGATGATGATCAAGATGATCAAGCGCCTACTACTACTGACCATCATTGGATGCTGCTCATTATAAAATACTTCGACACACAATAGGCATAATAGACAGCCCTCTGTGCAGGATATGCATGGATGCTGGAGAAACCATCTCGCAAGTGCTCATATAATGCACAAGCTTCAATCAGATAAGAAAAAAAAAACCATTGGGACACCAAAATCAACTGCAGCTGGTTCTGAGCAGATTGGGTAATGTAATCTGCTTCTAGAAAGAGATTGGCTGTATAGAGCGACAGCCACCGTGCAGTGGTCTACTATAAGGACTAAGAGCGGAAACCAAACTTTCTAACATACAACACATTATGTGCAAACGGATATTTCTAATTTAAAAATCAATCAGATTTATGTTATTTTTACACAACGCTTCTGTGCTAACCGCTCAGATGCTATTTATAACATATTTTTTATGGCATATCTGCTACAGCCACTTTAATTAAAATTAGTATTTAGATTTAAAGAAGGCTCAGATTTTTTTAACATCAGTATATTGAAATAAACTGAACAATGGATGAATCAGGTCCTAACTTATCTGTTTCTACAGTTTATAAATTCGCTCATTGAATTTGTAATATTACCTGTATCAAAATTAACACAAGCTTACCTTTTCCATATTAACGTTTTCACTGAATCACTTATGCATTAACTGTATGTAAACACGTCCGTTCGGTAGGTTGCTTAAAACTGTTATGTATCTATAACAGCGAGGACTTCATACGAATTAAAGAAGATATTACGTAAATAGTTTTGGCGTGACCAACCAGTTCATAGACCATTATTACTTGGAATTATCTTCAAGGAGTGGTCGTGCTGGGCTGGTGTAATACCTTACGCCCCCAACTGGTCTAGATTATAGAGCAGGGAATGTTTTTCCGTTCGTGATAAAGCTGAATGACTGGTTTGCGTATCTTCGTAGATCATTGCGCTTGTAAGTTGTATCATGGAAGACATAATAAGTTACCCGAGTTCAGAAGAATAAGGCACTTTAAGAAATCTTATAACTAGCTCAACAATTCTCAGAACAGATTTAATTCACAATGTTATTAAACAATTTTGCTTTTAAGAATTTCAGAAAAGTCGAATAATATATTAGTGCTCAGAAGCCTGCAAAAAAGGAGCATTAGTGTTTTCCCACTAGGTGTTCATCTAGCGTTGGAGTTTGACAGAAGTATGCTTAGTAGACACTTCGCAAGCGCTTGTACATGCTTCATATCGCTTCGTGTGAGGCTTGTAGGTAAATCGTAGCGCTTTGTAGAACCTGCGTAGACGATTCATAGACGCCAATATTTTTTTTAAAGGCCGTGTCCCTCGCTTATTTTATTTCCTGTGTCGTGAGGTGCGTTTACAAACATATAAAGTCGCGTTCAAAACCAATCAGATACTCAAAAACATCGCATTAGTACTACGCAATGCCGCAAAAACGCTTTAATTTGGGTATCACCAGTTTTCGACAAGGCAAGCAAAATTTTGGGTTTGAGATAAAATTAAATGACCGAACTCAAAGGAATGGAAATTAAAATAAGTTCATCAAGTTCATTGTGAAAGATGCAATCGGTATACTGAATGTGACTATTTAATGTTATTTTATAATCGCATATGTATAGTATGTCGGATATAAAATTGGTGTGCTCGCGGCGTTTGTCATCATGATCATCACCGCAGGACGTTTATTGCTGGACAAAGGTAGACCGCACCGATAGATTTCCAAAAGGATAAAATAAAAAGCGATTTTAACAGACAGGTTTATAATGTTAAAAGCTGCATACATATATTTGTGACTTAGAAAAAATATTACACAATAACCGCAAATAAAGCAACTGGGGGTAAATAATAATATCAGTGAAGCGTCAGCGCCGTGGAAAAAAGGTTAAGTAACTGTTACCATAGTGAACGTTGCAATCTATATACGTGTAGGCGCTAACGAATAGACAAATCGAAATAGCTTATGTGAAAAGAACTAAAATGTTTATTACTAACTAACACGTTATTTGAGGTACATTTTTATGGCAGCCATCCTCTTTGTCTGACGTCGGCGGTGTGCAGGAGGTCCGAGTCTGGTTCGCACACAGTTCCTCGCACTGCTTCCTCGGTATCGACGTACATGATGCGGTAGTTGTAGTCGTCGGAGTCCAGCGACCCCTCTTGAAACATCGGCAACCTATTCGATATTACCCACAAGCTTTGTCTCGCATCTTGATCAATTTTGATATCATTAGGAAAAACTAATGTCTCGGAATTTGAAGCCACTATTTCGTTGGTTTTCTTTTTATATAATTTCCTTGTGTCCCAACATCCAATACTGTCCTGAGTGACTAAACCATAAAACATTATGCCACGTCTATCAATGGCAGATGCGGAAGACTGGCTATTGAATCCTCTACTTTCACCGGCTATATTGAACTCCATGGAACTATTGCCGACGCGGGATGGGTCTCGTAACACCTCTGTTGAGACATAGAACTCCCTGTTACTAGACATGGGGTGGAAAAACAGTATGCGTTCCTCGTACGTAGTTATGGGCGATAGAGCTAAACCAAAAATGCCATCTGTCCATTGGAAATTAAGCCCATGAAGAGTGAAATTTGATGCCAGTGGATCCGGGAAAAAAAAGGGATTTGTAAATCTCCAAAACCTGACATCGCTTTGCCTAAATACTAGGAGGCCGAATCGCCAAGTGTCTGCTATGTACACGTGCAGATCTGAACAATCCAGTATCCTTGTGTCGATGATAAGATTTGCAAACAATGAATTTTCCAACACATATCGTTTTGGTATCGTATAACGTGCGATTAGTTTATCCGTTTGGAGATCAAACACAGCTATGCTAGGTGGGCATAACTGCTTCGGATTATCTTGAGAGTCTATCTGCCCGGAATCTAATACCCACAGTCGGCCGCATGGGTCGGCTTGCACTCGGAACACTGAAGTTAGTCCTGTACAGTTCTTCATGTCACCTGAAAGTTAGAAAAATAAATTAACATGTGAAGAGATTTTTCTATGATTAAATATTTGGTTAGATTTAATTTTACAGCAAACGCTCTATTTTTACCTACAATTTGTTTTTGAGAAATGAAGGAACATGAAGGAACTCACCAAAAGCTCTATGAAAGCTCCAGTTGGGGTATGGTTTGAGTGGCGGGGAAGTGATGCCCCCTTGCCTCGGGAGCGTAGTCAGCGTGGCAGGCACGCCGCGCCTCCACGCCGGCACCGTCACCCACACGCGGTGGCCCCACACCTCCAGCCCCAGGGGAAGGACGTTTGCTGGCACAAATTTACTGAAATGACAAATTACAAGATTCTCACAAAAGTAAATCGCTATAGGTTGGGTGGGGTAAGGGGTATATTGCTATTCACATAATTATAGTAAAGTTTAAAACATCTAAAGTCTGTCTACGTATCATCACAAAATTCGGTGAGTTTTCAGACGATTAAACGTCACTTCATGTAGTAGAAAAGCTCCATATTCAAATAACATGTAGGCAGCTGAAGAATTCTGTCGGGGTTGCGGAGTTTGTTCGAAAGAGTAACCACGACCCTGGAACGCAAAGGGCATTAGGAGGAACACGGATGGGTTTTAGCTAGTAAGAGTCTGACACTCCCTTCCGCTCCGCCCAGGGCGAAAGAAGTCATTTGATAAAATAATGCAGCTGTAGAATAATTTATGACATAAAGAGTTATCCTATAGCGTACCTAATTTGACGAAAGTTTCCATAAAATCGAATAGCAATGTCAATGTTAGTTACCCGGTAGAAAGTGCATGCCTCCGATGTCTGGGCGAGGGGAAATCGTAGTCCACGTGCTTCCACTTGTAGAGCGTGCTGAACGGCGGCGTGTCGGTGTCGGCCGGCACCTGCTGCGCGCGCATCACGCCCAGCATCGTCAGCCACAGCGTCACGCCCGCCGCATTCGCATGGTCTGCAACATACCAGGAGATGTCATGATGGTCCAGTGGTTAAGGAGCCCGCCGCTCATGCACGAGGTTGTAGGTTGGCAACCAGGCACGGGCAAGTACCAATGTGACTTTTCCTAATTCATACAGCATCTCATGGACGAGGTTGTAGGTTCGCAACTGAGTACGGGCAAGTACCAATGTGACTTTTTGTAATACATATGTACTTTCTAAGTATATCTTGGACATCACTGATATCAGTAACCATGTCAGAAGCCTTTGAGGCGGTTTAGAAACTATGACACTAGGGTGTGTGTGGTCGTTAGACTTTACTGCCCACACGATATAGAAGAAAGAAAAGACCCTTAAGTTAATAATGCTGTTGTAATACACACACATACAATTAAGCCTGTATTCCCCGAAGGGTTATGCAGGGGTGTATTGTGTTATTGAAAAAAAAAAATGTTGAAAGTGTTATTGGGCCGTTGTATTAGATTATTTTAAGTCTTAAGTTCTTAACATCGGACCAATGACTACAGAGCTGATTTTATAGGTTTTGTTAGATTTCCCGAAAAATATAATTAAAGCCCACCGCCACTTAAACTGTTTCCTAGTGTGAACATTTTGTTTCAAGTTTCACGGTGAAAATAATTAAACACTGGAATATTTAATTCCGTAGCTAAATTCACTAGACTTCACGATTACAAGTGTTACTCAGGTCTGAGTGACCAACATTACAAATGGAATTATAATAATATTAACTTTCGATTTATAATGAAAATGATACACTATAACAATACTTTATTAACCAAATATTTAGGTTAAACAAATCATCATCGGATCGATTTTCTGTCAAAATTCAATTGCGGAGGTTTATTATTTATATATGCAAGTAAAAGCCATTACGTTTTTTGGCTATTCGTTAAAACTAGCGTCTGCCCGCGACTTCGTTTGCGTCAAATTTAATATAAGTATCATCCCACGGGAAGCGTCCATTTTTCCGGGTTGAATAGTATCCTATGTGTTATTCCACACTACAACCTCAGTCCCAAATTTTATCTATATCCGTTCAGCCGTTTAATCTCTCGATCGTAAGGTAAGCTGATTTAGTTCGATTAACAATAAAACTTCTATCGTGTCTCGATTAGTGTCCAAGTATTAAGTGTAAAAGAGAAACATAGATTTATCCATCCATCCATCCATCCATCCATCCATCCATCCATCCATCCATCCATCCGTCCATCCATACATCCATCCATCCATCCAGCCTCACAAACTTTACTATTTATAATATTAATAGAAAGTAAGAAGTAGGTTGGGATAAGTAAAATATTAGTTTCTTCCTGCGAAGTCAATTGAGTAGACTTACAAATTAAGCCAAGACCTGTCTAAACTCACTCCTAGATTATTGAATTGTTTCATCAATCGGTCTAATTGACCGATGTAATTATAACTTGCGTGTAGCTAGTGATTTATTCGATACGTGCTCATGTTTATTATTATTTAACTGACATTTCCGCCCCGTCAAATTTGTAATGATTGATGACTATCGGACAGAGGTAGCTGTACCTAATGATGCACTGCGTGGGGGCAACAAGCACCGGTATTATCGTTCTGAAATCGCTTGTCCACGCATTCTGCACACAATAGGTATAAATCCGTAAAACCTAGTTAATCGATTTCATGCGTGGTTGGTTCACTTGCTTCCAATTTCTATTGTACGATTGTCATTTTGGGATATCTTTGGTTTCGAAAGACACAGGTTTAAAGGGGTTAGGGAATCCTGTGGGGTTGTCGTTTTTTAATTTAATATAATATCTAATGCCCTATGTCCCTAGGCCAAAACCGGTTTACATGATTCATATTAACCACCAAACAAGGTACAATATCTACTGCATCTTCTTTGGTGGTTAACACAAATAGCTTGCTAGTACAAATTAACACATTTCACAGATGCAATTCGCTGCATTCAGTTATATCATTACTTTGATACTCGACGAATAGATAAGCGAAATGTTGCATCTTCTCGTCCGTGTTTATTCTGTAATTTCACTTAATACCTAGGCATTATGTATACTAATATTACAAAGAGGAAAGATTTTTTGTTTGTTTGTTTATTAGTACCGATTTTTTTTTCACTAATATCAGTAATTTACATGGAGCGACTGCCTATCAGACCTCCACAACCCAGTAATGGGTAATACGATACTCTTGGTAAGACTGGTTGTCAGACTTTCTGGCTTCTGACTAACAGTAACGACTGTCAAAGATCTACAAATGACAGCCGGGACCAACGGCTTTGCGTGCTTTCCGAGGCACGGAGGAAACTCGTTATGGTAAATGGTCACCCATCCACAGACCAACCTCGGCAAGCGTGGCTTAACCCGAAAGATCGGGTTAAGCCGATTATTCCTGAGCAACATAGGCATATAAATCATCACGCTATGACACACGGAAGTGGAACAGTAACCAAAGACATAACTAAACGCGGTTGAAATAAGCCACGCGGACAGACGAAGTCGCGGACAGACGAAGTCGCAGACAGTTCGCTAGTATTATACCCATATATATTTGTTCGCATTATATAACTACGAGGAGAAGACACCGATATCTATTAAGATTGTGTAATTTTAGTAAAGAAACAGAATTATGTGTCCTACTCCTATAAGTGTTCACGGCGCTAATTGGCAGTTGTAAAAACTTAGAGGAAGTTGTATTTTGCTCTTCGGAACACTGAGCAGTCAGATTGTTAATTCTCATTACACAACAACTAATTTACTTGTAAATTTTGTAGATACAAACCACTTTTATTCGTTTTAAAGCTATTCTCTTGAATTTGCGTGCGGTATGCTACAATTAGAGGCATATTCCACCGGCTATGGCTTTGTTGACCGATAAGTGTAATTGACTTTACTTTCACCTGCTCGATATTGCTTAAGTAAAACGTTGAGTGTGTTACATACTAGTATTAACTGTATCAAAACATGCAGCACTGTATACAATCTAAAACAATTATTTTTAAACTCTTGTCAAAGAACGTTGACACCAAATGTTAGATTAATAATAGATAAAAAAATAGTAAACATTGCAATTGCGGTTGAAGTTTGTAAAAGGAAGCATTTGTTTTTTTGTTGTGCCCATCCATTGTGCTAATAATTGTAATCATAATTAATTCATTTTGTGATCCTTTTTTTATTTTTTAGGATGGGTAATCATCAAATGATTTCTTCTGCCCTTGGCGGAGCGGATGGCAGTGTCAGGCTCTTACTGGCTAAAACCCATCCATGTTCCTCCTTATGCCCTTTGCGTTTCACGGTCGCCTTAACTCTTTGGAACAAACTCCGCAACCCTAGCAGGCACTGGCCCTAGCGGGCCCTGTCTGTGATTCCATATTAGCCGCAGCAATAGATGCATATAGCGCTATTTTATTACTCTTGAGAGCTGACATCCGATACCTAATGTCTATTAAATATTCCTCGGCCCTTGACTTTTAAAATGCGAGGTGTGTTGTCTAGTAGCCATCAACCTGATCTTGATCATAGATCATGCATTAAAATTAGACAATTTGACAACGACACGGTCCATATTTTGTGACATTGGGTTAGTTATGGGGTTGTGGTGTCAGGAACGTGGTATTCATTACTTACTGAGGACAACATCCACATTATAATTTCACTAAAATATAATTTAATACGATCTCACGAGTTTCGTGCGTATTGTGAGTGGGTTGTGTTGTGAGACAGTTGGCCCTGACTGACATAAAAGCAATTATAAGTTTCTTTCTCCAGTTTTTGAACAGATACTTTAGAGACATGCATTTATTTGTTCTTGAATTAATTCTGCAAACCTGATTTGACGAAATTATTATTACAAATAGTTTTACATTTTTAAGAATCTCTGATAATGCCAAATTGACACTACGGACTAAAATAATCAAATCAAGATACCGTGTAAAGTAGAATGGAAACCATGTATGCATTCAAAACAGAAACTATCATAATGCACACAATTAATAACACTTAAAACTTCGATTACGCTTGTCTAGAAAATTAATAGCAGCTTCCTCTCACTGCGATGAATTATTTATATCAAATAATTCACACAAACAGGGAACTACGAAACCGATTAGTTAATAAGGTAATCACTTTATGCCCATCATTAAAATGTTATCTAAACAACCAGTATTTAGTGCGTAATCTTAACGTTCTGTTCCGCAGTTCAATAACTGAAATTATATGCTTCCACTTCATTGAAATTACATTATAATTTTCGTACAAGATATAAGCGCATTTCCGATTTTTTATTAGCTACTTGTTATGATTATACTCTAGAACAAAATTGGATAATTCATCAGCAATTTGAACAAGGTACACACCTGTGTACCTTGTGAATCAGTCATGCAATTAAATACTGGATATACAAGTACCTACTTGTATATCCAGCATTTAATTGCATGACTGATTCGATTAATTACCAAAATAATTTTCAATCTACTTCTGCCAATAAATAATAACTAAAGAATATTTCTGTTGTAAGTAGGTATACCCTGGTCCCTTGCTACTTGGGGTCGACGATTATAGAGACTTCTTGCCGAAATAACTAAGTATATAATGTCATTAGATACATAGGTGCTTGTTGATTATTGAATTTGGTCGTAAGATTTCGAAAAATCTCATTCGCCAGCTTTTTTAAAATCCTACGACCAAAAACTACATTTTGGGTCTTTGTATCCCTCATCATCATCATATCAGCCGTAGGACGTCCACAGCTGGATATAGGCCTCCCCATAGATTTCCAAAATGACCGGTTGAAAGTGGCCTGCATCCAACGTGAATTTATTAAAACAATAATATTCAAATTAAGTCCAATAACTTACCATTATTTTGTAACCTATTTGACTTAGAGTTATAATTATTATTTTCTATAGATCTTCCTCGGTTTTGATCGTCATTGTAACTATCATCACTTTGTTCAGGAACTACTAAAGGGTCACTCCACTTGGGTCCATCGTTTTTCCATCGTTCATTGACGTCATTGTATTGACTAGTAATATCCGCGAAGAGCACCGGCGGGGCGGACCACTGCACGAACCACTGATGCGACACAGCCATGGTTTACGCAACATGCAAATATCTATTAAAACACTGTAACTGAAACCTCTCACTCCTATTAAGGCTTTTTTCACTGGTCCAATGAAGTGAGCAGAACGGTCCCGACGCGGGTCTCTGCATCGCAAAAATACGTGAGTACAAGTACGCCACTAGAATTTGTCTGGCGGTGTGGTGTGCTCGCGCCCTTTCCATAACACCACGTTCAGCCCCTCTCAGCTTAGCTTTCGCGATTTGGACATACACACAAGCACGTTCTGCATTTCATCGTGTGTTTAGGTGTATCACGATTTATTACGAAACGTTTTAAATTAAGGAGCCCTAAGATGCGGTCCTTACGGAACATTTTTGTACTCCTAGAGCTTTGCTGAAACTATACATACAAGCTTGTTTCGTGACATGATGTTAGGGAATTTATACTTACTTGTAAATGTTTCAAAAGTGGGTTAATATCTTCTGTTCATCCGATAAAATGATTGAATCACGACTTTGGCAAATTGATGGATAGCTGCTTTATACTGTGACAGCAGCTCTAATAGTATTATTGAGCGCAAATCAGTTAAAGAACCTATCTTTATTTATGTTCAGTGTTGCAATTTTGAAGTTATTCATTCTGAACTAAATCTTACATTTTAATTAAATGTCTTTGATTATTATGACTCTAGGATTCATGTTCGTGAGAAAGTGCATGCTGATGTAAGAACTAATTGCGTGAATCGTACAATATAAAATGTTTATGAGCCTAGTAATAAATTACCACATAAATGTTTTATGCTTTCGGTTTCTGTTATATCAAAGAATTCAAGGAAATTAGATCACAACTTCTATTTACTTAAAATGGAACCTACGATAACCCTCAATAAAATACGTACAAATGGTCCAATCAGTGGTTGCCGGGTGGCAACTTTATTGTTTTTCATGATTACAATTAGTTTTCACTCTAAAAACGGTTAGTTTCCTACAAAATGTACGTAAAATACATCGTCTTGTTAACAATTGCGACGGCCGAGTTCTCTAACTGTATCTACCCATACTTTGATACTCAAGATTTCATATATAATATTCCAAAAGTTTTCAGAATATCTATCACTTTGGACAAGTTGTTAGAATATTATGAGAAGAAACCTTCGAAAGACCCTGAGTGGTACATTGCCTTGGGGATGGCTAGAGGTATGTATTTACATCGACCTTGTTATTTTTAAAATAAAATAAGTTCACTGAACAAAGATTAGCATATCCTTGAAAATGTTTACTGATAAGTATCTTTTAAAAACATTACAAGGTCTTTTGATTTAATCATTCAAAGTCTCACGTACAAAATTTCAAAAGATAAAAGATTAAACGATGAATCTATGTAAATCAGTGCAAAAAAAATTAAGGCAGTCAAAACCAAAAACGTGCCTTTCTAAACTGTGAAATATTTTCCAGGTCAGTTAGAGTATACGATTAATGAGCTAGATAAATCAGTACCAAGCAAGCTCAAGGAGAATTTGCAGAACATCACCCGACGCATGGATCGCATCAGAAACAACACGGACTTCCCCAGTTTTGTGTACCGGAGTAAAGACTACGAATATGGTAAGTTACTTATACTATCATAGATTTGCACTAAAATATTTATGATACCTGCCCTTGTCACTTTGGGGGGGATTCTATAGATCCATAATCACCTTCAGAAGTTAGAAGCCCAATTGGTTGCTGGTTGCCTGTGAAATCTCCGAATGTAACTGGGGTGATGAATCGAGCAACTAACTTCAACTTTACCTTCCTGACATTTCAAAAGGGCCAAATTGAAAGAAATGTTTTAATTTGGCTTTGAAAATCGGATGTAACACTTGCTAGTTTCTCCGCGTTTGTTGTTTTTTTTTTGCGTAGTTTGTCACTGAAAGCTGCATTTTTCTTAAAACTCTCTACGCTTTTTCTGACTGATATTCAATATTAGTCCAGTGTTCGTGATGTTTTCCTTCACCTAGGTCAGTAATGTCCAGGTTAATGTTATAAAGTACACATGAAAAATAAAATGTTATTGGTACATGGTCGGTTGCGGTTTCGATACCCCAACCTCATGCATAAGAGGCAGGCGCCTTAAGCACTAGGCCATGTATTGTCTGTTTTGAGACACAGACAGACTCAGACATAGAGAAGGTCATTAGAATATAAGCTTTTGTGCCTTCGTAACAATACCCAATCAGACTCAATCATAAGTTTGCGGTCACGATTATTATAACTAGTCAAACTTTATCTAAGTTTATCTAACGATGTCGAAAAAGATCGGTGTAGTTTCCGATTATTTTTTGTTCTAAAGATTGGTTGATATCCGTTTTTTTGTGAGTATTGATCGCGTTGAAAATAATAATAACAGTAGGCAATCTATTTCCAAAAAATAACTATACCTATGACATAGTTTAGTATTGTCGTACAAAATCTATGGGGGAATCGCGTTTTGACAGCTCATAAAAAGTACGTCAATTGATTAGGGGTGTCATCTATCCAATTGTTGGTATTTTTCCAAAAATAAGTAAGTGTTCAATTTACAAAGTTAGTGACGGATCAGAGATTAACCGAAGGCTTAAAAAAAATATAATTATTTAGAATTTGTAAATGTAACATGTTAGTTCCCTGTGGCGAGCCTGTATCCTTGAGATAAACCGTCACCTATGTCGTCACTTTTGCCTAATTCGACATCCAAAGTGAACGATGCAAAAGCTAGTTTTACGTCCAGCTAGATAACTATCTAGTTGTTACACTAAGCTCAAAAAGTTGCGCAAGTGCATTTGAGAAATTCAGTGCACCTACCGTACACGATAATATATGGCTGGACTGTACCTACAGACGTTTTTGCCCAAGTGTATAGTATATACACACCCCTATATGCCAAATAGAGAACGCAATGTAAAACGTCCATAAATCCAAAACCAGTTGTGTATTTACACGTATTCAGTTGTGTATTTAGTATTTACACGTATTGTATATTTTCACGTATCCATGCTTACAATTTTTTTTAGAATTTATGGAACAGATTTTTCATTAGTCAGACAACTTTTATCTGTTGGATAAATATGACAGTTTGACATTTTGTCTAAACAAAAGCTGTCAAACCGCCATATCTATTCCCCCATTGTGAGGTATCCGACGGTTAAAAAACGGCCCTTAGTGAAATATTTCGCACTATATTAAACTTAATCCATTATAATATCGAACACTTATTGCGTAAGTTCAACTTGCACTCGGTCTGTACACGTTGAAAATAAGAATTAATCATTTTAGTCATCTGTTCATGCATGCCTTACCCAATCAACTATAGCCAATGCACAGGTTTTGCTCGCTTCTGGCGGGGTCGCTAGCCCGTTATTACACTCGCTCCTACCAGAAAATTGTGCAACTTATTTCAATTAAAATGGTGCATGTGTATTAAGTTATAGGTGCTCTAATAATACTCGATTGCCGTGGCATTTTAGAATAGCCACCTAACAAAGCCTATAAATAATTATTTATTCGTAATAATCGTAATAGATAGTTTAATCTGGGTGACGCCTAAATGACCGAGTGTTCGATTAGATTGTTATTTAAATCCTAATATATGTTTTGATTGTGTAAGTGTAGTCAGCTTTAGAAGCAATATGATTTCGAAAAACCATTTAATTTTTTGAAAACAATGATGAGATTGCTATTTAGATCTTGATAATTATGTATTTTGGAATAGTATTGTGTAAGTGAAATCAGCTTTAGATAAAACATGATTACGAAAAAAACATATAAATAAATAAAAAAAATGATGACATTGTTATTTCAATCTTAATTACCTATGTATGTTGGAATAGGATTTTCTTAGTGAAATCAGCTTGAGATAAAACATGATTTCGAAAAACCAATAAAGTTTTTCAAAAAATAAGTGTTTCAAGTTGCTTAAAAGCAAATTTCTTAAACTTTCATAAAAAGTTTTATTTATTTAAATTTTATTTGAATGTTACTAAAGACTTAAAATTTTAAATGTTGTATTGTGGTTGTACTACACTTAAAGCACTAATTTTAATACTTCTTGGACCGCATATAACTAATTCCAAATAAATATTTTCATGACATTTGATTTGAGTACTTACCATCAATTTAAATATAGGTACCGATAATATTTTCTTTGTCTTGTGTAATTCATAATAATGCATTACTATGTCAGTATGTGCCAATAGAAGTAATATGTGAACCATTTTTTCTAAACAGTCACTCCTGGCAGTAATAACTTTCACGTTAAGATGCTTGTGCACTAGATCTGCAGGCAAATCGTAGGTACTTTAATATCGCGTCTGGTTTACCTGTCACTTTTTGACTCCTACATTAAAACGATTACTTACTTGTTAGATTAGTCAGTATACAACATTTCCGATGTTATTTATTTCTAGCTTTTACCCGCGTCTTCATCCGCGTCAATGTTGATATATTACCCCACGGGAACCGTATGTTTTTTCGGGATAAAAAGTATTCTATGTGTTATTCCACACTAAAATCTATCTCAGTGCCAAATATCATCCAGATCCGTTCAGCCGTTTGAGCGTGAAGAAGAGACAAACATACAAACTTTCGCCTTTATAATATTAGTGTGATAGAATTTTCAAACGAAGTAGTGGAAATAGAGCTTAGTTTGAGAGAAAACATTAACTCGAATCGTTATAAATCAATGCAAGTGCTATTATGGTCAACATCGGTAGGTGGTCGGCTAACTCATTGCGTTTCTCTCTTAGATGGATTTTATTGAAGTTATATCATTGAATCATTCAATTGCGCGCTTTCGCTTGTTTTATTTATAGGAATACTAAAGACTTTTGTATTCATCTTATAAATCTATAAGTATTAATTAAAACTGAAGTGACCATCTCTCATGTGGTTTTTTTTTTCTAAATATTTTTGTAATAAAACTTTGTTGTCTACTTGTTCCGGCTTATGACCGTTAACGGCTGGCCCGATTTTGACAGACTTTCACTGGTATATAGCTGATGTTATAAGGAGTAACTATATGCGGATTTGCGGAAACTGGGAAGCAAACTACATAGTTAAATCATAAAACGATTAATATCATTATAGCGGAATCAGGTTCTGCTATAATGATATCAATCGTTTTATCGTTTTATCGTTTCGACGATAAAATATGGAAAATAATGTAAATACTACATTATTTTCCATATTTTATCGGATCTAAGATGAGACTTTCTTACGAGAGGAAGGACGTTTAAAAATAGATTCACGCATTGAGTAATATTTAATACTTCTTTCTATACTACGTTAGTCTAAGTTGAATCTGTGTCAATTCTGGATGCTGCGTTTAGGTCTAGAGAGAGATCTATAGACCTATGTGTTGTAATTGACTCCATACTGGGCTCATAAAGTGACGCAACTAGTAGGAAGTATGTGACTTGGAATACTTTACACTACGTTACATATATGAAATCGATCATGTATTGAACATGAAATCGATATACACGAATATTAGACAAACACAAAACGACGTCTTACAATATCATAACTAAACAAAGTATTTTATTTTTTCTATAAGAAGAAATACGTGTTCTCTTTTACAGTTGCAAAAGCGATATTTGAAAACCTAGAGGTGCTATCAAGTTTAATGGAGCCAATTACAATCGGCACAATGGGAACACAGAAGCCTTATCGGTTCGGATTTGAACAATACGTGCAAGAGGCGAGAACTAAAATGCCGACTAGAAAGGCATCAGGTTCGTGAAGTGTAAATATTGAATTATTCCCAAGGAACTGCTATCAAGTACCTACTCTATATTACAGAAAACCATTTGCTATAAAAAAATCTGTCATTTCAACTTAAACGAATTGGAGTATAATAGTGAAATTGTCACAATTTAAAATTCTAATTGCGTTGCTGCGTAACATACTTTAGTATTCAATGTAAAGCTAGTTTTCATTTCGGACCATGATACGGTCGAGTTCTTCAAAGGTCGACTTTTTGTAGTTCCGCTAATAATCAGAGCCACGGAACGGACCATTTCATATTAATCAATATTGGTGGCAATGAAAATGAGGTGAAAGCTTGTAAACGGTCAACCCAGTTTTAAATTCAAGTTTGGAATTCCAGACGCATGCACTATGCAGCTGTTGATATCGGCGATGGAATCTCAGACGACGCAGACGGACGGGACTTGTGAGCTGACACCCGAGTGCTCCGCGCAAATACTGAAGGGATCCGCCCTAGCATTCCAGCAAACCAGCCGAGTCAGAGCCGCTGCTTTGGCTTACCTGTTCGACTGTTTGGAAGGACTCGACATTGCTGCACACATTTATAAACTTTGTATCCAAATTTATAAGGAATCCAAGTCCTTGGAAGCCTGGGACAACCCACCTGGAACTAGAACATTATTTATGCAACAAAGTAAGATATTTGCAATATGTAACGCTTTCTTATTTTACTAACCCGCAGGAACTTCAGAATTACCTATTAGCTCCAAAGTGTAGTACTAACTTTTGTAAAATATAAGTTTTTTTTTTAGTTTTATATTGTTCGGCACAAGGCTACGGTGAGTTTATAAAGCCTCGTTGGATGAATAAAATCCTGGCATGGCAGGAGCCTAAAGGGTGCTACTCAGATGATCGACAGCATTTCTTGAAACTCACTGGATTCGTGGGGCCCGTATCATCCCCACCAGCTAAAGATAGAGAGGTACGTCGTAACGGATTTATAAAAATGAAACATTTTTTTTTCATAGCAAGCCTCACTTTATTTCCTGAATAACCCTGAATCAATAGATCTCGTTTGTCTTCATAGTTCGTTATAATTTCCCTCCACGGAGAAATGCACCGATAAGTAGCAATGCCTTTGTATCATTATGCGCAAATACAATTATTATTTTATGCGCCATTAATTTTATTTGTGTGCCTAATAAAAGAAAGCACAGAGTAAAATCATTGACTCTGTTAAGATTTGTCTTGAATCGGAACGAAACAAATTTCCGTATCTTGACTCGACAAGTCAAAGAAGTAGGCACAAAAAATGTTTAAATGAGACCTACGTTTTCTAGGCATTACAGCTAATAATTCATACCCATTTTTACTATATTTTCAATACTAATGATCCAGCTAAGTTTTTGCTGACAATATAAATAACTGCTAATGCAACGCAAAAGCATGATTATTTATTCATGATCTCCGAATTTCGATTATTCTTAAGTTGTAACTTATTTCTATTAACAACTGAATTATCTTTTAAAGCAGGGTTTCCTCTCTCCTAACCCTATGTTGCTGTGCCCTACAGGGTCCATAACGATCTCAATTATACTGTTTACCACCTAAGAATACATGTGCAAAAGCAATAAAAATATTGAGTATTGAAAATTATTTTCCTTTTTTACTAAAATAGTCTCTTATTGTCTTGGATATAGGAGGAATACAGAGTGAAGAAAGCAGCTACGTCTGAAGGTGGCGCGTGCAACTCACTGACATCAGCGATGGCTCTCGGCTCCCTGGTCATCTACATCAGAGCTCTCCTTGAAACAGACCAAGCCTTCCAATACGATGTGCTTACTTGAGGCAGCTGGAATCTTGTATTTTAATTATACCTAGTAATAATATAAATAATTGTTGTTTGCATACCATACTGTATAAGTAGTCTTACGAAAAATGTGTTTGTGTTATTTAAATCATATGCACATAATATTTTCAAGTATACTGTGTAGTACCTACTTACTAATGAACTATTAATGATTTCTCATAATTATATTTTTAATTTTTAACTCGTTCGATTGGTTTCGTCTATAATTTACTAACTTAGGTACTATTATTTTCTTGTATCAAAATTCATTTTAAAGTTTAAGTATTCCTACAATCAATTAAAATGATGTTACGTATGTTACTAGAAACATGACTTCAGCCCATGAAAGTTAAATAAACACCTCTCTAGTATTTGGAAAGTGTAATCACGTAATTTGATGCGTGTGCTAAACAATGATTCTAAATCGTTCACCTGTCAAAAATTATCCAGTGACTAACGTTCCTACATAACACTAACAATATTTTTGTTGCTTGTTAGGGTTAAGTATAGTATATAGGAAAGTTTAATGTTATAAATATATATGTTACATAACATTAACTACACTTCATACTTTCTTACTTCGTATTACTAAAAGAGGATAGTTTGTACGTACTTTGATAATAACATTCTGTACACGACCAGTTGGGAGGCCGCTACGTGACTGCACATATAGGTATACAGAGTAGTTTTACAAATGAACCAAGTAAATCCAAACTGGTTTATATTGATACCACTAGGTACTTTAAACTTTTTTAATAGGTTTGAATATCACGTAGACTTTTCAGTACTTACCTGATGTCTCAAGTTAGTGAAGGTTAGTTACAGACGACGATCAGCAAGGTTCAAATTTAGTCGATCAAGAGCCTTATGAAGTTATCTACAAAATTTAATTAACTACAGGCGGCTGCCGAGATGAAAACTCTCGAGGTTGGGTTGGGTAGTGTAATTTTGAATTTAGTAACTTTCAACAGTAATTCAAAAACTGATTGCTGATTGATTGCTAATTGATTTTCTATTTACAAGTAATGTAAAAGATTAGAAAATTAGAAGATTAGAATTTTTTTCTTGCTATGGTAAATGAAAATGATTGCCTGATGCAGTACATGTTTCTTGCTGTGATAGTGGCTCACAGGAACGAGACGCTCTGCGAAGTTATTACCGTGGAACCACTCGATGATGCACGTGGATATATTGGAAAGGTTACTACTAAGACTATTTTTAACCCAAATTCGTAAATTTAATGTTCGCGGTGAATACGGTTCATTGGAAAAACAGTCTATAATGGAAGACAATTCTGAAATAAATGAAAAGGTTTATTAAAAATTAAAAACGAATTGTTTTCACTTCATTAAAGTATATTTTTAAAATTAAATAACGCATGTCAAATATAAAATTATTGCTGTATAAGGGACATTATAATTGACTTTGATGTTTACCTATACCTCAGGGATTTATAATAGTCATACATTATGAAATAGAAATACGGCAGCAAAGTTCTAGTCTTAGTCGCAGTTATTTATTATTTTATTTCATACCTACCGGTCGTTCAGTCATTAAAATGAATTACATAAACTTATTATAATAAAGATGACCGACTTAAAACAGGGACAATAAAATAGGACAAATACAGTCACCGAATAAATAAGAAGGGTCTGTACCCGACTTAAATAAAACCAATAAAAACATATGGCTAGTTATGCCACGGGAATCTTCTGAGCAACCGATCGGACATGGCACTAATCTCTACAGATACGAGGCACTGCCATACCTGTGCGGCCGAGGAATATGACCGTCTCTTGCCCTGTCTATAAGGTTGGCATGGTAACCATGCTTTTGCCCCTTTGGGGAATCTCGGCACGGAGAGTTTGCTAAAATATTGTTAATTTTCTCAGCATGTATTCTGAAATTTACCCTATCAGACGAAAGAGATCCTGTCATTACTCTTTGGAAACTTGACGTTAACACCCATAGCTCTTCTTCTCCTTTGGCATTCACGACAATCTTCACGCCACTGGCGAACTGCAGGGTTTCCTTGTCGATGGCCACCGCGTGGAAGTTGCGCGGTGAGAACTCGGTGCCAGAGTTCCAACACCAGATGCTGGGCGGTTCCATTAGACCGAAGTAAAGGATTCCGTTACGGTCCATAGCTTCAGCTGCTGACTGAGTTGAGCGCTCTTCCGGGAATACCTAAAAATAAAAGAAATAATATAATATTGGACATACAACATATATTATGGACGGCCTCGTTAGCCTAGTGGTCCTAAACACGACTGCTACGCTAGAGGTCTTGGGTTCGATTCACAAGTCGAGCAAAGTGTTATGTGCCCGGTTAATGGCAAAAGGCTCGCCCCCTATTACATGGGACCTAAACATACCGGCGAACTGTGGGTGTACATTGGTACACCTCTGCCTTTACCCTTCGGGGAATACAGGCGTGATGGTATCATGGTATGTGAACATTATATTTTTTTACATGTACATAACGTCATTCATTACATATTGTCATAATGTTAATTGCTATCTTACGTAAACAGAGTCCGGGTCGAGGGTAGGGTCCTCCGTGAACGAGTCGTTCCTGATGATTCTGGTGTTCACCACATTCTCGGTGGTGGACGCGAGCGAGTGGAAGTAGAGGAAGCGCTCGCGGCCTTGCTGGTACGGTGACAGGGCCATCCCCAACACACCATCCATTAGGTCAAAGCTTTCACCTGAAACAAAGGTTGGTTCGAGTTGAGTTTATCTAAGTATGATATTGTTTGCGGCAAAATTACACAAGAACACATCAACAGCAATATTTAGCCGCGTAGTAGTTCGTCTAGTAGTCGTGGACTGCATATGAAAATCGCAACTCAAAACCGTTAAACGATAATTTACTCAGGATGATAATGTACGAATCGATGGGAAATCAAGGCCTTAAATGCCTGTTGCGTTATTTTTTTATGTAGATTTCTCTCGTTTTATAATAATAGATCACTGCTTCATGATTGGAAATAATATAGGGAATAATTATACTTTTATTAATGTGACAATCTTTGCTATCCAAGTATAGCTACCTGTTTTGTCATAAGGAAAATGTTAGATGTTATTTATTATCTTACCCAAGTATGAGAATATTGCATTTCAATTCTATGACATTGAACAGTGTGCCTGCTGACTACATCTACTTATACGAGAAGGTTGCTTCTGACGTCATGACGTCAGTCCTGTTCTTAGGAGACGTTTAGAACTGCCTTGATAGTGGTCCTAAGCGCGACTGCTACGTTATTGGCCTTGGATTTGATTTTCAGGTCGAGCCAAGAGTTGTTTGGGTGTACATTTGTACAGCTCTGCCCTTCTTTCTGATATCTGTGTCTTTGCCTCATACTTCGGGGAATACACGCGTGAAGGTATGTATGTAGAACTGCTAATCTAATGTGTGATCGGCCTAGAAAGTGATCTACCTTGCGGATAACTGGATCACTTTCTGATGGCACATTTGCCGTACCTATCTGATAACTTGATCACCTCCTTGACCGACCTAGCAAAAGCAAATAGTGCGAAGGTAGATCGCATCGATATATTAGCTTTTACTGTTTTATGATGTGCGGACTGTAGAGTGTAGACTAATTTCCATCTCAGCGTAGTGACACACCTGCCATAAATTGAGCGAGCGCAAATCACCCACAATACCAAACCGTAGTAATTACGTATACATGCATTGTAATCATGCCGAGATACCGTCGCGTAATTTTCAGAAGGTATACCTAAAATGTATTTATTTATCTATTTATTTATAATTACCTGACAACTATCATTAAACCTAATGCTATTGTGTGTTATTTATTTACTTACAATATTAACCTAACTTATTAAGAAACTTACTATAACTTACTAACTTACCAATTTTTTATTTAATCTCTTAAGTAACAATAACACAGAATTACAAAACTTACTTACATTTAATACATAATACTACACAAAATAATATAATAAACGGAGAATGAGCGATCTGGTCTACCTACTCAACAGTAATGTAACATACGTCGTTGAAATGGTTATTGTGCGTACTTCATTTTGTTATGTGGCCGTTTAGCTGTAGATTGTGGGGTTCCAGAGATATTCTCCAAAAACAAGCTAACCAAATTATTACGCCGAATAGAACAATAATGCAATTCTTCATTGACTAGGGCTACAGAAAAAAATGTGTTAGGTACATACCGTCGATGGAGAATGTTCCTTTGGAGGGGTAAGGGTAGAAGAGGCGGTGGGTGGTGCGCCAGGACCTGTTCCGCATGACGTCGACCACCAGCAGGCCGAAGGCGGACACGTCAGCGACGTACACGAACGTGTTGGCACAGTCGCCAGCGGCGCGCGGGCGTATATCCACTACCTACAGATTAAGAGACTTAGCATGTAGAATGTTCCGGTGAAGAATAATAATTAAATTACAACTATGTACAGAAAATAAAATAAAAAAACTAAAGGAAGGTCATAGGGCATCAAAAATTTCATCCGCATCGCTGGGACAAGTGCCCAAAAGGCTGGCAGCATAGCCACGTTGTATGGCAATGCTGATTCTTTGGCACAAGAAAAGGCGGGTTGGCCTTTTCTGGTTACGTGAAGAATCCACCAGTCGTTTAGTGATATCATATAATTATATTATATCTGATGAAGAAATTTACATCCAACTTAGTTCCATGGTCTCGAACCAAACGCTTTGAATCCACATTTATGTGCGAGCTGCCAGACATGGCACTCACTGCCCGCCCTCTCTGTTCCCCAATCAATATAACTTAGGTATCTTCAAACCACGAGTGAACCGGTTCATCCTAGGCGAGCGTGCTCCATAGGCCGCATCATCACTTAAGATCAGGTAAGTTGCGGTCAAATGCAAGCCTATGAGAATAAAAAATAAGAAACCTCCTCTGCGTCAACGGTAAGCCATGTACTTATTGTAGATTTTACATCCCACTCTATACGCTTCAGTGAAATCCCAATCTCGATGTGATACCATCACCCGAGTGTTATTTATAAAAATATGAACGGTAAAAAACACACTAACAAACATTTGGCAACAACATTTTGCAGGTATGGGTTGACTTCTTTTTATATAACCAGTAAGGTTAGTAAACGAGTAAAAAACAGTGTTTTTACCCGACTGCGACAGAAGGAGGGTTATGTTTTTCGAGGGTATGTTTGTATGTATGTATGTATGTATGTATGTATGTATGTATGTATGTATGTTAGGGTGTCCCTTATATGGGTGAAAAAATTTTTTTTTTAGATATCGAAATGCATACCTTCTATTTCTTTTTAGACTACCCAGACTTACTTTAATACAAAATTTCATCTTCCTACGTCAACGTTAACCCGTGCCGACAGAACTCTGAAGATTTTGAAAATTTATGTTTAAACCCTTCAGATACATCACAGATAAATCAATTGAAATATTATTTTTTTATGAAATATTTATTAAAAGAATATAAAATTACAGATCAGGCAGGACTTTTCTTTTAAGGTTCTCTTTTTTACAGTCTAGATACAGATTTATATGCTCTTGAACACAGCGTAACACACGCTGATGCTTCGGAACGGATGAAAATTGAAGAATCTATTTTTTTTTCCAAAAACAAAGAGAAGCAGGGCGTCCCAGGTGTTTAGCGGGTGTAGGCAAAACGTTAGCCGAAAAAGAAGACAGCTAAAGACAAAGTAAATGAAATGAAGAGAAAAAAATATGTGAGCAAATGAGTTTAGGAGGTTTAACGTCATCTGTTATTACGTAAGATTCTATTCAAACGCAAGGACATCACGATCAACTTACCAGCTCTGGTGGAAGCCTTAAGGAACCCTTGGCATCCACCTCTCAATTGGTAAGTTCTGAAGCTACTAAAAAAGAGGAAGGAAATACTTTATCACGCCTAAGTTAGTTGCAGCTTTGGATAGATGTTAATTAAGCATAAGGGATTCTGTCTATATACTTCAGGCAGTAGTAGAAGCACTAGATCTTTACTGTGATGATTTTCCGATAAACAAATCGTCGAATATAAAACAGTTGACAAATTGATCTCCAAAGCAGCCCTGAGCAAGTTTAGTCAACATCTTTGGTACTTGTTAGAAGAAATTGCCGTTTTAAAAGTTTCATATTCGACGATTTGTTTATCGGAAAATAATCACAGTTAAGATCTAGTGCTTCTACTACAGCCTGAAGTATATAGACAGAATACTTTATGTTTTATTAACATCTATCTGAAGCTGCAACTAACTTAGGCGTTATAAAATCTTTCCTTCCTCTTTTTTAGTAGCTTCAGGACTTACCATTTGAGAGGTGGTTGCCAAGGGTTCCTTAAGGCTTCCATCAGAGCAGGTAAGTTGATCGTGATGTCCTTGCGTTTGAGTAGAATCTTGCGTAGTAACAGATGACGATAAACCTCCGAAACACATTTGCTCACATAATTTATCTCTTCATTTCATTTACTTTGTCTTTCCCTTTCTTCTTTTTCGGCTAACGTTTTGCCTACACCCGCTAAACACCCGGGACGCCCTGCTTCTCCTTTTTTTTGTAAAAATATTTAGATTCTTTAATTTTCATCGGTTCCAAAGAATCAGCGTGTGCTATATGAAATAAATTATCTAAATTGTTTTTAAAGTACTTCTCACAGCGCTTGTAAATATTTTGTATTTTTTTTTCATCTCCCTCCTGGCATGTTGATGATCCACAAGTATTTTTACACAGTTAGGTATAGCTCTGGTAGGGATTCTAGCTATTTCCCAAAATATAATACACTCCCGAATAACGACATTAGCGTTTTCACTAACAGTCATTTAACTTAGCGCATGTTAAAAAAAATACTGAAAGAACTTGACGATTAGACGGTAACTTTGCGCCTGTTATTTGATAATTTACGTCATAAACTAAGAAAACACATTTTTGATTGATTCTTAATTTCTCTGCCATCTTTTAAATGTAAGACAATAGGTGTTAATCGCGGGAATAATTGAGAACAAATAACAAATGCCGTGAATACGCACCGTTACTGCCGCGCAAATGTATGAAACATGATTCGATGCAACTCGGCACGGGTTATCGTACTCCAAATAAGGTAAAAATTTATTTCCGAGTGTTTTAGAGGCAAATGAACAAAACTAAGACCTATGCGTTAGAAATTTAAAACTTTGAAAAATAAGGGACACCCTAATGTATGTATGTATGTATGTATGTATAATTGTTTGGCACGCTCTGCAGGCTGAACGGCTCGATGGATTTTAGCTTGAGAGGTGTCGTTAGATTCGTATTTACTGTGAGAGTGACACTGGGTATATAAAAAGAAAAAAAAACAAAATGGCGGATTTTTGGCGCCAAATTCAAATGTTTGGCTCGCTCTGCAGGCTGAACGGCTCGATGGATTTTAGCTTGAGAGGTGTCGTTAGATTCGTATTTACCGTGAGAGTGACACAGGATTTATTAATTATTATTTTTAAAAAACACTGAAAAAATAAAAAATAAAAAACGGTAATTTAAAAAACTAAAAAACCCGACTGCTATTCTTTAAAAAGCCCTAAAACAAGATAAATTGTAGCAGTCGGGACCCATTCGGGACCATCTGCAATGTAATATAGGTAGGTATGTGCTCTCAATTCACTCACCCTCCATTTCTAAAATGGGTCCCGACTGCTACAATTTATCTTGTTTTAGGGCTTTTTAAAGAATAGCAGTCGGGTTTTTTAGTTTTTTAAATTATTTAAACATGTAAGCGCAGTAAGCAGTAACAGATGAGAAACTTCGTTTTAATAATGACAACAGGTAAGGACCGATGTGTGATAAAAAATATAATTAGGTACTAATATTATTATAATAATTCTCCGGACCGATTCCGGCCACGGCGGCTAATCTTAATGCAGACTAGCCAAGTAGCCACCGTACGCAGGAGATATTGTAGTGCACATGTGTGTGCGCAAACCTCGGATCACTTCCTCTTCCCTAACTCTCATAGTCCGATGGGAAGGCAATCCGACACGACCGGAGAGAGATCAGGCGCAGGACCAACGGCTTTACGTACTTTCCGAGGCACGGGGGTGTCACACCACCAACTTCCTAATGGAAAAACCCAATAACACTTTTTGTCCGAACTGGGAATCGAAACCGGGATTCCTTGCTCAGCAGTCGGGCTTGCGACCACGAGACCGACGGGGCAGTCATTATTATTAATAGGTACTAACGGGTGTGATAAACAGCGACTGATCCGTGTACAAGGAGCTGTTGACGACGTGCCGGTAGATGAGCGTGTCGGTGGACAGGTCAAACGCGAGCAGCTGAGGGGGGCACACCTGCTCGTCGCCGATCTTACCGGTGTCCATCACCCACAAGCGCTGGCATTCGTCTACCTGAAATAATATGATGAGGAAACTTCATTAAACAGTACTCGTGACAATTTAACTGTATTCTCATCTGTTCCATGTAGAAGAAGTTATGGGCATATAAACTACTGGTTTCCAAGTCCTATTTGAACAATACGAGCTCTTTTTCAATAACTGATGAAACTTCTAATGTAGCCAAGAAAATGGTTTTGTGAAGTCCTTTACCAATAACGTCTGTGACCAAACTGATGGACTAATTGCAATAACTGCAACAATGATGGTTTTTGAGCAGTCATGTATATAGTATTCGATAGTACTTAACTATAATATAAAGTAATATATCCTCTTAATAATCATTATTTAATAAAATATCGTATAATTAGTATGTTTTTATCTGAGGACCTTAAAAACCAGGTATGATCTAAGTCACACAAATTCACATAGGCCTTCCCCGATCGGTGTAACGATAGAATGACGATCACTGAGATTTTGATCTGAACGCCCATTAAATCCGGGTCTGTTGACCCAACATACCTACTGATGATGTCATTGATTTGTTGTTGTTTTACCAAACACAATGACTGATTAATGTAAAACTAGTCACGTCCTGTGTTTTTTGCTTAGTGTACCTTTTAACTTGCAAATACTTTTCGATGATCCCTACTAGAAAGACCGACAGACAGACCCTACACCATTCCTAACGATAATTGTAACGCTAGATATATTATTTGTAATTCGTTTTTTTTAATAATGACAAAAAATATGTTACAAAAAAGAATACGAGAACCTAAATAATAGTAACGCTAGATCTACTAGCGTACACCATGGCGTGCATTGGTAGATACACCTCTGCCTAACCCTTCGGGAAAAACAGGCGTGATAGTATGTGTGTGTGTGTGTTGCTATTGCTAGATCTACTCTATCGCTCATACGCTATTAATTGACTTTGACTAATGCTTGTCCATGATACTGTAAGAAACAATACTGGCCCTTGTTCAAAGCGACTATTGTGCTCGTATTCTGTTGCAAAGTTACTGCTATCTTTATTGTATTCAAATCGTGAGTCCTCTTGCGTCAGTACCTACATCACGATGCAGTTCTTGCTCATGGCGTGCTCTCGACAAACACCTTGGGTATAGGTATGTACAGAGTTTCCTAACGTCTTTCAGACCTAACCTGCGTCAGACACGGAAATGTCACGCAATAATTCCAGGTCTCAATGTTATTCCACAGACATCTTATTATCTCAGTATCAATGGAATAAAGCCCATAAAAGTAGTTATTAACTCTACAATGGCCTTTGTTGGAGATATTGAACAACAAGCGTAAACGTACAAGGTTTCTTGGTTTGTTTATGTGTTAATTAGAAGAACTAGTATGTAGTCCTTCTAATTAACACATAAAAGTAATCGTAAATACCTAAACATAATTAAAGTTTTTGTTAGTAAACCTAATACTTTATGGAAACCTGTTATTTTACCAAACAACTTAAGTATGCTGTGATTTAAAAAAATAAAAGCAAACCTGTTCCTTGGTTTGTATGTAAGTAATTCCCTGTAACTTGTAACCTGTCTCTGTAACATTTAGATCTTCTCCTCAAAGATTGTTATGTGGTAACAACAAGAGACTAACGACACTTTGACTTTTTTTTCTCTGTACCCTACTAGGCTGTCTTGCTAAGTTGCTACTGAGTAAAGGCCTCCCCCCAAGTCCTTCCAGGAACTCTTGACGTTTAATTAACTATTATAAATAAGGGCCTATAAATATAAGGAGGTTCTGCGATCTCACCTCTGCTTGTATTTGTTATTATCACAATATTACGTCTGTTTACCCCGTAAGGTCAAGAAAGGGTGTATTTATAGTTCACCTACATTTTGTCAGTTACGTTTTAATCCGTTAGATAAGTTATAGAGATCCGGTCCAGCAGTTAAGTTATAGAGATTAGTGACTTTTAAATGGGCAATTAATAATGGTTTTACGAGTACATCCAGTATAAACAGTAACAAATGATTAGGGAGAATGACTGATAGACCTAGGCTACACGTGTAAATTATGATAGCAAGTGTTGATATCAAATGTTTACGTACAACAACTCTGAAGACAGATGTGAGACCAAGACAGTTGGAGCCCTGGTTGTCATGCCAGGAGTAGTCAGGGTAGGCATTGATGTTGCCCTGCTCATCCACAGTGCCCAAGGTGATCGGACGCCCTTCGTCGAACCGCGGGATCGTCACGAAGATCCGTGATGCGTACGGCCCTTGAAAAAATAAAAGCAATATTTGTATAACTTTGTAGATTATTGAAGTCAGAAGCCTCTCAATCGCTTGTGTATAAAGCGAAATAGAATAAAAAATCACATTCTTCGCGTATGCGGACCTGCCTATAGGTTTTTGCGTGCATCTTGTTATTACTAGTAAGACAAACGTCATTTCTATGAAAAGTGCATTATAAAATACGTACACCATATTATGCATCCGCTTTACATCGTAACCGTAAGTAGTGTGAGTGTGTGTAGACGGTATATTTTTTGCTGACAAATAAGCTCACATAGCTGTCGGACGGCGATGGATCCGATACGGGAGGAAAGAACGAATAACATCATTTTAACGAAACAAGAATGATCATCCTCAAAAGCCAGTTGTTTCAAGGTTAACGAGTTTCGGTCAATATCCCAAAAGTGGCAAATATCTAAATAGTAAATGCTGATGGAGACCGTTTTAAAACCGATAGACGTCAATGAATTATGATTTGTTGCGCAAAAGATATGCTCTATTCTTTCTTCCATTTGTTCAGATATCGCTCATAAGATGCGTCACCGACACACCTATGAACAACTTGTTTAGTTTGATCTTTTGACTCTTAAAAAACTTGTCTAAAAATATAGGTTTACGGTACGGGCAAAATTTTATTGAGCAGTAGGACTCTCTTTGGGTAGGCTTTGGATAAGGAATCCACGAAAAATTTTAAAATACACCGTAAAGTAACTGCCCACGTAGGTACCTGGAGAAGACGTATAATGACCTCAACCGTTTAAGATATGTCAAGATTAGCGTCTCAATGCATGCCACATCAACAACTTTATACAGTGTGCAAAAAATCATAAAGAATCCCTGTCTTAACAATTCATAAACTGCTCTCAGAAAAAAAGACACGTGTAAAACCATCTATTGTTACTTAAAACATGGTGTATGCTGTCATTGCATCATGACAAAAACTTTTGAAATGATTGGGTTTGCGAGACATTCATTGGTCACGTTTTACGTTTGGGTACATTGTATAGTCTATAAGGGGTGGGATGATTAACAGCATACAGTGTCGGTCTGCGGTTAACCATAGATGCTGCTAGCCAAACCCATTAATTGTGGAGATCAAGGGTAGAGCATGGCCTTCGCAATTAAGGGGTGTGGCTGGAAGTTGTCACGTGATACATGACCGCAGATATAGATTTGTTGAGCAGGAGTTGACGATAGAAATAACTTCATGTCATGGTGGTAGACTATAAGTACATATCGTCAACTTGGATGTAGCTGAAGTACTAGAAAAGTACCTTACTTTAACATTGATTTGCAATATAATTACTTACGTTTATTTCTAAAGCCTGAAGGTACCGTGTGCAAGCATTAGGCATATGAGTTACACAATATCACCTATTTAATTAAAAGGAGGCATTTCGTAAGGCACTGTTTTACTTTGAACTATTGCGAAGTTAACGGTAACTTCATGTGGGTGTCGCTTTCGCCAATTCACAGAATAGTGCCGTTGTTTCCACAAGACTAGGCTTAAAACACAATATTGGAAGTTGAAATAATGACAATATTGGAATTTAAATATTATTGCTTTCATAAATCAAAACAAATTGTTCCGTGCGGTTTTATAAAATATTATTATTTTATCAAATAAAATGACGATCAAGTTATTCCACAGAAATGTTAAAATAAGTAAGTATCTAATAACTAACATTGTTCTAAGTGCCCCACGATTACAGTTCCAAAGCTGTTATAACATAGGTTAAAAAACATACTTTGTCTAGTCATCCCTTTGCCTAATAATTTTAGATCGAATCCATACTAATATTATAAAGCTGAAGAGTTTGTTTGTTTGGTTGAACGCGCTAATCTCAGGAACTCCTAGTTCGAATTAAAAAAATATTTTTGTGTTGGTTAGTCCTTTTATCGAGGAAGGTTATAGGCTTACTAAGGTTAAAACATCACGCTGCGACACTCGAGAGCGAAGCAGCAACTAAAGACGTAGCTTAACACGGGTGATTAAAACCACGCGTGCAGAAGTTAGTTTTCATATAAATTTGTAACTCACCTTGTCTATGATGAACGTCGACATCTATAGGAACAGAGTTTCCCGGGACGTAGAAGCGTCTTTGAAGAGCAATTTGTTTGGCTTCCTCGCTGGGGAATGAGAACTGCAGCTCCGGCCATTGTCTGACCACGCGCAGGTTACTCTTGGCGCCCAGCCCGGGCCAGCAGCACGCCAGGCAGTACGACAGCAGGAAGAACCTCTCGATCCCTTGCGACATCTCCAATTTGAAAGTGTCCAGCAGATGTGGGTCTGAAGGATGAAACATAGGCATTCCATTTAACTTGTCCATGAGAACTTTTTATTTTTCTACCGGTTGCACAAGTTTTATAAACAACAATCGAATGATTTTATAAATAATGTATTTTGCAAATGGCATGTTCTTTATGTGAGTTTTGATTTTATATTTTGAGAAATGAATCTTTTTTTATATTTAAATTATAATTTTATTTTAGTAGAAATGATTTTATAGCAATGTCGCAACATTGCTATAAAATCATTTCTACTAAAATAAAATTATAATTTAGGTTATCATGAGTGACGTTCCCGCTATTAACGTATTAGTGCGGTAATGTAATGTAAAAGGCACTAGTGCGTAAAACACCGCAATGTGGTACAATAAGAGCCACTTTACGAGCGTTTAGAAAAAGAAAATTATATGCCATTTGTTTCCCTAAAAAAAAAAACGATGCTAGAAAATGCTACAAAAAATTTGCGCATTCTTTAGCACATCAACCGAGCATTTATTATAATTATACTAAATTAAATACCATATTGACTCAGCAATACATCGCAGTACTCCTGTTGTTCATAAAATGGAACCATCGCAGCTTGCTGATACAGACTAAATATCACTAATTTCTTCAAAGTACTATAACACACTTTTTGGAGCCCCATTCACAACACTAATAGAGCATATTATTCACATGTACACGTTACGTAGTAACTTTTAATTATACGTTAAAATAAAACTTAAGCTTTAAAATCACAGAATAATGCATAGATATCATCTGAATAATTTAAAAAAAACCACCGGCGTTGGTTTGTTTTGCTAAAATATACCGTGAGAATTTCCAAGTAATTTAAATAAATTATCAATGAGATCAATTAGTTCGAAATAAGTTTTAGTATGAAAGTCACGCGAACGACTTGACATCGCAGAACGTCTGTCGCTACACTTTTTTCATTCAAAACTGACTACCGATGGGCACCGGTACTGACCACACTGTGGTCTTCTACATATACATTCTATATGATATGGAGCTCCGCATACTTTACTATGAATAAGAATACAAATATGAAGACTCCACCCAACCAGGTTATAATTATGTCAATGCAGGTGTACGTAATAATTATTTTGTATCAATTAAGGCAATATTTAATTCAACACCACTTTGAATTTTTCTCCAAACTAATGGTCGTAAACTAAATAGGTGTGCTGTATTTACTCTGACTCGGCCACGAACTATTATTTGTACGTAATTACTTCCGTCGCGAGCCAAAGATTAAAATAAGTGCGAAATAATATATCGCTCACCCATATATTGGCACATCTAAAAAACAACGTGTAATTGAATTTGTACCGCACAAGTGTTCAAAATTGCATAATTATAAGGTACATACTCAATTTCACGTTTTTCTTCCGATGTGCTTATATTATATTACTAGGAGAGCGATATGAACAAAATTACAATGTCAGAGTTTAACGGTCATTGGCCTCTCAATTAGTCAAAAAGCCTACTAAAACATTATCCACACAATGATATCAGATTCATAAATATAATAAGTAAAAAAGTAAGTCTAAGTACGCAGTTATTTTGAATATTTGATATATTATGATTAAATATTCAATAATGATTCATGATAAGGGCTCACTAAAGCGCGTCATTATAAATTATCTATAAATACAAAAACAGAGTCACTGACTTCTAACGGAAATAAATGAGGTACCTAAGAACTTTTTAAATCATAATAATATAAACTTGAGGTTACAATATTTTAGTTTTTACACTGGTTTTCTAATCCCGAGTTAGGAAAATGATTGCACTAATATTTCACTCGTACACTAATTAGAACTGAAAGCTATGGCACTTAAATGGCAACTGAAACACAGTCTGAGTTACAATGTAAGGAAAACCATAAAGTGTGGTAAGAACTACTTCCCATTCAATAAACTTGAAGGAATTGCGGAAAACCCCTAGGTCATTGTTTTCTAGGTGAAAAACTTGTACAAATTAGCATTGCCATCCAACGTGGCAAAACCGTCAGTCTTTTGGGCACTTTTTTTGGGGATTTTTTTGACGCCATGGTTTAATTTCTTTATTTTTATTGTTATTAATGTTTATTTTTATGTAATTTTAAGTTTGTTCTAATATGTGGTTACAAAAAAATGCTGACTTCACACGTTTATTTTAACAAGACTTACATATGTAAAAAGATGATGTTGAGCAAACCTGATTATTAACTTCTCAACAACGTTACAATATCGCCTTGTTATTTATAGTCGCCATAATTTAATTAAAATCCTTGATCGTCTCACAAGGATTGTTTGATGCATCCTCATGTCAGCAGAGCTAGTCATTATCGCGTCTAAATGATGGGTGTCAATACGAATTATGTTGAATTATCCTGCCGCGAGGATGGCTGAATTATCTATCTATCTAGGCGAATTATAAGTGGATATGTAGGTAATTAATAGTTTATCCCTTTATATTCAAGGTTTAATACTTGGAAACATTATTGTTCTGCTCCTTATGACAATTTAAAGTCTTCACAAAATTAACTGGTTGCTAATTAAATTATATTTTATGTAATTTGCTTTGATTAATTATAATTTTTCTTTTCGACATTACATTAATATGACTCACCCACTGATTCCTTGTCTTTGAAATTAGAAGTTAGAAGAGATCATCTACGATTTCGATCACAATATTGATATTAAATATTACAAATTAATTTAGGTTTCATTTTTAATTTGTAGCACTGCGTACGTATTGGTGTACTTTGAGGAACTTTTATACCTTTAACCTAATTGAAATATATGATTTTATTTTGACTTTGACTTTGAATAATTATTTCTCCTTGTATCCGGGCAACAAGACTACCCATGCTCAATCTTTGTAACATTGAGCATAAACCATTTCTGAGACACGGGTTGTTTTTTGATTTTAGTGTTAAGAATCACTCTTTATGGTAGCGCCGAATATAACACACACAAAACATTGTGGTTGGAGCACTTGCAGCAGAACAGGGATCGTGGGAGTATTAAATATCATTTAAAACTTGTTTTATATGATATTTATAAACTTAAAAACAACTTTGATCTGACATATCTTCGTAATCAAAATTAAGTACTTAAGTATAAGTAGGAACGTAAGTATAAGTGATATAGGATTTCGTGACGAGTGATTATGATTATTTTAAAATGTAACAAAAAAATGTTTATGTCATGTTTACATACTTGAGTAGGATCTCGGTCCATTTCGAAGATATTCCTTGTACGGTACCACATGATTATCAACCCACTTTTCACAAATTCTGGTATTAAAACTCATAGTAAAATAAGAAAAACTAATTAAACTTAATACACGAAAGTACCACGAAACACTACACGCAAATTATTAACTGAATCTTGTGGTGTCGTGGTTGCAGCTCAACTCTTGAACACTGTAAACTGTTGCGACACTTTTCCGTTGCAATTCTTTACAAATAATTGAGATACAATTACTGGTCAATTTGTTTAGGCCCGTCCCAAACGATAAAGCGCCCGCCCCTATGACAATTAGCCCAATCACACCCTGACACGATCTCTTACTCCTTAAACACTGGAGCTTGTAATATAATTAATTAACTAGGTATGTATCCAATGCATGTTTTAAATATTGGATAAATAATTCCGTTTTAACACTAAATTATATATGTATTAGGTACTTATGTTCTACTTGACACCGTCTTAATTGAAGTGAGTAACTAATGTGATTAGAAACTAGAACAACAACTAAAGTAACTCGGGCCTTCCTAACGTCATTCGTTTAAATGTTCACATTGTGTGCGATTCTAGAATAATAAAAACAATAGTGTCTTTTGACCCTGTTACAGAAAAGTAACATTAGAACAAACATTAACAACACAGCCAAACTAAAGAATAAGTCTAGCTAGGATTTTCCTCATTGTGGTTAACTCCGGTAGTCTTTTCAGAACATATCAGTTTTAGTCAAGTCTGTAAGTCTTCCATGCTTCGTTAAATAAATAAATAGAGTTAAGGAAGAGGGAGTGCACCTGTGTTTGCGCACACACTTGTGCACTATAATACGTCCTGCGTACTTGGCCAGTCTGCAATAAGATTAGCCGCCGTGGACGGAATCTGTCTGGAGAATACACATACATTATAATTGTGCTTCTCTAATATGCTGACATAATGTAGGTACTAGTGCCACATAATTATCAAAGTAATCCGAAACTAGTTTCACAAGGGCCAAGGGTCGCAGCTTCTATAGTCACGTAATACGACAATTTAATTAGCTACGAATTTACCTTAGAAATACAATCATCTACACAGAATTGTTATGAAAATTAGTGTATTTTATGAAAAGCTGAACTAATTCATTGATTCGATGATCTATCATCATTCATGGGGATTTAACAGTTATCATACCGTACCAGTCATGAGACTGCTGCCCCATGGGGCTCAATGACAAAAACTTTCACTCTTCAATACTTTTTTATAAGTACCTCGATATTTTTTTCCTTTTTTTACAACACGCCGTTATAATAGAAGTTAAATTAGTTTTACAAGTTCCTAGTTGTACCTATATGATATGGGTATTATTTTTAAGTACATCGCAACTATATTATCAGGTATAATAACAACCGGTTATTCTAAATATTATTATGGAACGTTTGATAGTCGTTAATACTTCGCATGTCATCATTAATTTTAAGCTTGTTTATTTTCGTATTTTAATAATTTTATGTAATTTTCTTAAAGCTTCAAAATAATTTCAGTTTGTTTAAAAAAATACCTTAAGCCTAAAAATACCTTTACCTAAGTAACTTTTCAACTATTTTATAAAATAAGTTGTACTTATGTATATTTGCAACATTCGAAAAATTGCTGTTTTTGTGCAAAAAAGCTTATAAATAAGTAACGGATGTATTTCGACACAAATTGTAGGTATTTAATTTACAGAACCCGTTTATATCTATTATAGACCACTGACCTATAGGTTCCACCTGTTATAAGAACCTTTTTAGAATAAATGACTTTATCTACTTTCTAAAAAAACAAAAACTTGTCTTCAAAAAAACTGTTAGTTTTTCCAGTGGTCGCTCTCACTGAGCCCATGATTAACCGAAGATAGAAAAGCTTTAAGTTTACTCAAGCGTGCTTCCGCGGCAACAAAACAATCAGTACTTACTATGGAAAATGATGCACTAATGATTTTTTTAAACCAACCTCACCTTAAGTAGTGAACATAATTATCGTGTGATCAGTGATTAACAATTAGCATTAGCACTGTTGGCAGTAAAATGCACATTTTGACAATATATTGCTAAATAAAGAAACAAGTCGATGATACCTTCAACGGAAATGCAACTTTTATCAAAAGGTGTCGGTAATTTAGATATTTTATGACATAACATTATGTAAGTAATTACTTCACGAAGATAAGAAAGCGGTATTTATTATTATGTAAATATTCAGTACGTATCATTTATATTTCAGCGTTCATAAAAATTATCATAGTGAAGCGAAGACCTAATACTTATAAACAAACAAGAAATTGCTAAAATATTAAAATACAACTAGCTTCTGCCCGCCAGTTTATCCGTTTCAAAGTTGATAGGTATCCTACAGGAACCGTACATTTCTCCAAGAAAAAGTAGCCTATATGCTAATTCAGACTATTACCATATACTACTATCACTGTGCCTAACTTCATCCAGATCCGTTCTCACCGTGTAATTGTTTACAAAGATCCATCCAATTAAAAGTTTCACATTTATCATAATAGTTGTAAGATAGCTGTATCATTGTACCTAAATTAAGTGAAATGAAAACCTGAATTTAAGTAGGTACTGACGAAAATACAATGGCAAATATATTTTTTGTGAAGTTTTCGCAATATTACCTAGTACGTCCCATAGGTATATCGATTTAGGTGAAGGCGTTTTTACTTAACAAGACGAATTATATTATTCCACGCCTACTCATAGTACATATATATACTGTACTCAAGGGTATTGTTACGATGACACGAGTCATTATCTACCTATACTTACCTTGTACAGGTTGGAATTTTATAATGCTACCTGGAGGGAAAGTACTTTAAATACTTATGTAAGTTAGAAAATTTTACTCAAAGGAAACATTCCTTTATTTTAAAAAAAAACAAAACTGCATTTAAATAATTTTGAAAATACGCTTGCTACACCCTGGAATCGATCAGACTTAAATTAGAAAAAATTGCATACTGTACTTTTATGGCACCAATCGATAGGGTCAATCAAAAGGATCAAATCGCGTAAATTAAAATTAAAAAAAAAATTGAGTGATTTTTGGTAGCGCAGTATAATTTTCGATATTCACCACAACACCTTACTTAAAGTTATTCAAAATTAATTCCTTAAAATAATGAATTTGTGCATCAAAGAAAAATAATCTCATTTCGAGCATGCAATGTTTTTTTCGTCCGAATAAAATTCGTTTAGATTGAAATTTCATGGTTTTTATTTAATTTTGTTTACCATGTTTGCAGAGATTTGATCCATATGATTGACCCTATCGATTAGTTCCATAAAAGTACAGAAAGTAATTTTTTATATATAGTAATTTTAGTCGGTTCAATTCCCAGGTGTGGCAAATGTATTTTCAAAATTATTTAAATGCAGTTTTGTTTCTTTTTTAAAATAAAAGAATGTTTCCTTTGAGTAAAATTTCCTTTCCCTCCAGGTAGCATTATAAAATTCCACCCTGTATAGTAAATCTGAAGAGTGTTAGTGTTAGTGTTTGATGGAACTATCAGTCACATTGGAAAAATAATTTTAATAGCCAAATTCATGAGGATTAATATAGATTTTATAAAATCACGCTACGACATACGGGAGCGGGGCAGGGATTAACGTAACTAAACGCGCGGAAAATAGTCGTATGTACCTAGTAAGTAATAAATCATCCTCAGGCACGCGCGATATTATCAACGGGGCGATAACGTCGTAAACGAAATAGAAATAAAAAATATTTTGCGTATAGATATAATCGTCCTGGTAATGAACGACCTGACCGGACGGAATAGAAGAAGAAAACGTTTTGCGCCGACCCTAAGTAACTTGGGATAAGGGCAGGAAGATAATAATGATAAATCTTTTTGGTAACAATACTTCTTGTGTGGAGATGATGGCTTTAACAATCTTCTACATTCCACCTCTGTTATGTTATACGATTATAAGTAGGACATGAGTACGTTTAAATCGTAGTCTAAAAAGGTCATTAGCCTCTTTGCCAAATAATTGGCATAGTGAACATAACATTTTGCTGAGAACAAATACCACAGAGTACTATACAAATACCCAGTAGGTACCTAACATTGTAAATTATTTTAACTAGTTCATTTCACTTGTGACTATAATTATACTTTAGTCTAGACTTCTTGGTAAATAAAGTATGTATATCTTATTTTCTTTGTTTGTACTGTTACAAATTGACATACGTACTGCTATTTTTCATTTTCCGGTAATAATACAAATAATACGGGAAATACTAATTTTCAACTTTACTGTCCTTCTCATACTTCAAAGAAGGTAGGCGCCCTTACTACTTAGCCTTCACGACATTTTCCGGAAATGCTACTACGGAACCAAACTAGAATATTCTTCAATTAAAATTTTTCTTCACATACGAAGAAGTACATTTAATGGCGTGATAGTTTTTTAAAGTAGCTAACGGACTGGTGTGTGCTACTTTGTGATGAATTGGTTGATACTGACTCTTCATTGGCTAACGCATGTGATCAACAATGGACTTTTATACAAGGTGTAGTAAACCTCGCTTACGAAGATATAATTAATTAAATTGAGGTGTCAGATAGTTTTTACCACGTTCGGCATAATAATAAGGTACTTTTTGATGACTGGAAATCATCATATTCTGACTTCTTCCGCTCTGGGCAGAGCGGAAGGGAGTGTCAGACTATTACTGACTAATACCCATCAGTGTTCCTCCTAATGTCCTTTGTGTTCTAGGGCCGCGGTGACTCTTTCGAACAAATCCCACAACCCAGGCACTGGACCTAGCGGGCCCCGTCTACTATACTGGCATGTCTTTGTTAATAATGACCTGGTGCCTAAGTGTACATTATTCAGGGTGTAATTTCTCGTTGAATAAAAACTAAAATAATGATAAACAATAGTGACATCACAGCACAATAATTATAGTAAACATCTGCAGTCGCACATGACGGAGGGGCGCGCGGCGTGGAATTTTGTTTCACTGTATGTTTATCTTGTTTTTTTTCTCATGACTGGTTTTTAATGTAATAGTATCATAATAACATATTAAGTACCTACGATATACTGCTAGGACTTTTTTAATCAATCAATAAAATCAAATCGTTGCTTTATTGAACAATTAACAGACGCAATAATATCATGTTATGTCTGTTTTTCAATATAATAATAAATGATTAGATTGTCAAGCAATCTACGAATAATATTACAACAGTTGCCGTGACAGTGGTGTCAGTGACAGTAGGCATAGAAAGAGATTAGTTTTTATAATGAGTGCAAGGTTATTAGGAACCTGTGATATGCGTAGAACAACCTAAGCCAAATGTTTTTTTGGTAGCACACAACACACTTTTGTCTATGGTATTTTGGCTAAGATTAACGTAAAAAACTTTTAAGTAACTAGCAGATCTGACAAACATTGTCTAGCTCGAACAATGGCTTAGCATCGCCACTTAAGGGGTCCAATTGTGAATCTAAATCATCAAGAATCCACTTAAACACAAACAAAAAAAATCCTCACAATCGGGCCAGCCATTTAGAATGAGTTCAGTGACATACACACAAAATTATTTAATAACAATTAGTACCTATGTACAAGTATGCCTTCAAGTAAATATCGCACGTGCCCGCTATTGTTTTCAATAGTAAGGCTAATGGTATTTCCCAAACCATTAGGTAGAGCTCACTCACCCACATAGGTACACTCCTACATTTCGCAAGTTACGAGTTCCAAGTAATCCAAACCCTATCTACTAGAAGATAAAGCTGGCTTTGTTTAAGCTGCCTTATTTTATAGAAAAAAAAACAATAACGACCCCTCGACCATGCAGGCGCATTTGAAACACTTGATCAACGAGGCAATAATTATCATTAATATTAAGAGCTCGTTTGTACTTGTTAGGAAGAAACACGAACCTCGCGCAGGCCTATTTCATTATTTTCTTTCTTTAAAAATGTTAGCAAATGAACTAGCCGGTCGTAAGTATTTTACATGATACACTGTTTTTATTTTTAACTCTAAGGCATAAACCTTATGGATATTGCCATTACATTTTTCTTAGTGGTAATAAATTGATGGTAACTTGTGGTGAACACTTAAAAATATGCAAGGTATTCGCAATGTTGACGTAGCAGACCCAACTCAGCATTCCCGTTAGCAAAACGTTTTAATATATTCTTCAATGTTATTATCGAAACGACTAACTAGTTTTGTTTTTAAATAAATATTAGATTCTGGTTTTGTAGCGTTCTGGACATGGATATATTGTTATTACCTACATATTTAGATAAAAAGCAATGATCGTGATAGAACTTGATTGTTCAAAAATAGACAATCATGGTATTGTTAAGTTGAAATGTATTTAAAAAATAATTATTGTTTTAACTTATAGCTAACCCTAATTTATTGATAGAACATTGCTGAATTTCTAGGAAATTGACATAATTCCTAAGTAAATAACAAAAATGCGAGACAACGCCAGAAATTTTGATTGATAATAATAGTTATCAATAAGTTGTTAAGTATATAAAATAAAATTTTGTTATAGGCGGCAATTCAATGATTATTATTTACGTACGACTTATAAAAAATTATAAACATGTTCCACCATTTTCATTCAACAATGATTATTATCTAAAGTACGTAGGTGTGGCAAAAACGACGATCATGCTTTTGTAAAGAACTGAGTCTAAACTTTACATACCTTTATAAAATTGCGGGTAAATTTGCTTCTTTAGTCTTGGTAATATAAATAATGATGGTACTTGATATACTTATAATAATATTTATAATATGCGGGTGTCTCTCGCGAGAGACGAACGTGAACTGTTGCGAAAGCCGTCAAAATGCTATAAATAAAACCCGTAAATCGTATTTGACCGGAAAAGTTAGCCGCGCATCTTCAGTGATTTCCTCTTCGCACTACGGTGTACCTGTACTAGGAACGGCGAACGCCCCTTCACAGGCGTTACAATCGCTGTTGACGCGTCACTTCATATAAGATTCAATTCGTCACTTATGCGAATAATATAATTTCTTAAATTGTGCACTCTGGACACACTCTTTTTATTCTTTCGGACAAGACAAACTAAGTAAAATTAATACTTAAATCAATATTTCGATATCAAAAAGAAATTTAAAGTGATATTTAATGTGACCGCAACCGCATTTAACCTAATAATAATAGGCTATTTATATTCACAATATTTGGTAATAATTTAGTAACTACATATTTGTTTTAAATATTTTTTCTGCCACAGAATAACGTTTGATGAAGTGGAGGCTCCAAAACGATCAGTGTGTATCGATAGAGTGTATTCGATTGATCCGATCTAGATAATCAACAAAAGCCGGATGAAATTCTACGCTAAATAATATATTTTTGAACAATAGATAGTTACACTTATTTCTTGTCACGTGTACCATGTAATATTACCAGTACCTACCTATACAACTGAACGCATGACTGGATTTTTTCAATAGTTATCTACTGTTACTGTCTATTGGTATGTACAATTGAGGTAAATTCTATTGGAATCAATTTATATAAATAGTCATTATACTCAAAAAAATACGCATGATTTGCACACTTTCTTACGGTTTTCAGGGCCAGTCTTAGAAGATTTTTTTCATCACAAAGGTTTGATGGAATAACATAAAAAACAGCTATCTTTTGCGAATCAATAGTACTAATGTGCACAAAAAACATATAATTGTTTGAACACTTTTTTTTTTTTTTTTTTATAGACGGGAAATCATCAAATAACTTCCCCCGCCCTGGGCGGGGCGGGAGGGAGTGTCAGACTTTTACTGACTAAAACCCGTCTATGTTCCTTTCATGTGCCCTTTGCGTTCCGGGGGCGCGGTATCTCTTTCGAACAACCCGCAGATTATTTGAACACTAATAAAATAGAATTAAAAAAAAAAACAGATAAAAGTTTAAAACTACAAGTTCATGGCATAAATGAATTGTCTATTTTATCTAACGATCTGTAATAATTACTTGCAAAAACGCAAAAATCCTTTACAAGTCGTCAAGAATAATTATTATTTTAATTTATTAGTTATTATTTTAAGCAATTATTAAGATAAAATTAACAGTCTTTTTCTAATGAATATTTCTAAGTACAAATAATATCTAAGTATAAACAATAGTCTATTAAGTTGCCGCGTAATATGTATTTAATTGATAGATACTAACAAATTGCTCTCGTTTACTTAGATTATTATTAATTAAGTATAGTATAGAATTGGCAAAACCTAGCAAACACAAAGCAAAAGTTTTGTTAGGCAACTGACGTAATTTTGGACTATCCAAAATTATATCTGTTATCCAACAAAACTATATTTTAATGGTTGTTAAATGAGTAAGTTTAACCTAAATCAATAATTAGAAAGAATAATTACTTACTTTCTCTAGGTACATATGTTTGCTAATGACGAATCGGATTTGAGTTTCCTCAAGAAAACCCAATTACGCATGAATGCATGACCCTTTTTGAAGTCATCGGAGGTGTGTGATCATAACTTAGGTACTTATATAATTGTGCCTTCACGCCGAAGTGAATACAGCTTGTTCCTTTATTTAGGTAGTATAGTAGTCATCTGTATAAAACGACTGTAAAAAAATGTTTGAGTGTTTTCTAGTCTGACATGTTTATTACAGTTCGATGGTAGGCCATGGTTGATACCATAGCCTACTAGTATAACCTCCTACGGAATTTGTAAAAAATCTAGATTTAATAACTAATTATAATTAAGCGCAAACTTAATCTAGTAAAATAAACTATCTTCTCTATCTGACTATTTATGCAATCTAAATCATGGCATCAGTACGTACTTTAAGTTCTACGCGAGATCAGTACGTCGATTCTGTAAAATTCAGACATGAACTCGCATCTCACGTCGCTATTCAATGATATCAAATATTCAATCGAATTTAAATGACATTGTTTTATTTGACACTTTGAAGTGCGAAGTGAGCGTCGAAGTGACGGTGGAATTACCGTATAGAATGCCACTGCTGGTAGAACTTAAAGCTTTAATTTAGAAAGATCTTATTATTAACTAAAATCGTATAGGTATCTCCGTTATCAAAGATCCTAACGAGATAAGATCCGAAAACCAGTTTCTTATAATTGTTATGATAAATATCTACGCGGAAAAATCCTAGCTTTTATTTTGTAGAACATTCAATTGTTTTGCTTTGTTGATTTAGGATTTTACAGTTTCCTCTTAAGATAAACTAGCGTTAATCACTTTGACGTCATGACAAACCGTTTTGTGAATAAAACAAATATAAAAGTGCTGGCTCTACATGTGCGTTAGTACATAAGCGCTTATTGTGTGTATGCTAATATTTCTGTAAGATGTAGGTATGGACGTCACGACACACGATCTCAATTAATTTTGCAAGTAATTATTGCCTTTAAGCAGTAAATGATTTGTTCCACAGCAAAACAGATAAGACTATTATTAATAAATAGCTCATCGTTCATTATCGGATAGTATGAGTCATAAATGGGCTTGAAAATTCCCCTAACACGCACGTCCCAGACACAAATACTGCACTTACCTATTTTACGAGTAAGTTCCGGTCATTAGCTAAATATTTATAATAACATAGAAATGTTTATAATATCATAGAAATGCAAGGATCCCTAATGTGTAGTGAACGTTATGAATACTTTAATGTGGCATGTTTTTTACGACTTGACAAAATGACAACCTTTCTTTAACATACCAACACGCCTGTATTCCCCGAAGAGTTAGGCAGAGGTGTACCAATGTACCTAGACCCACAGTTCGTCGGTAACATAAACAACAACATTACTTTTTTTTATTTTAGTTTTATAGTTATAAACGTTTCGGAATTAATTCTCTATAACACAGCAAAAACCGTATCAAATTCAAATGGTTCGTTTTAAAGAACGAAGCGGCCAAACAGACAGACACTACAAGACACAAAATAGTTTAATTTATCATTTTTTGTCTATTTGAAATCTAAACTAAAGACCCATCACTCAAATGGATAGATAAATAACTATCTTTATATTTTTTGCTCTACCTCTTTTTATCTTCGTTTCTATAGATATACCTATGAATACCTTTTTTTTATAACCAGCTATGTTTGATTGCCTTCAATTATCACGTGGAGTTTAATTTAAGAAAAAGTTCGCCTTTGTAGATCGTCGGCTTTGTTAACACCTATGTGACAGTTTTTTTTAGTGACTGTCACACATGATGTGTCAATATGTATTTTGCTTTAGGGTCAGTTCACACCGAGAAGCCACGCGACCCTGCGCACACCTTTTAATGGAGCTACTCAAAATATAACTTTATTTACTACACGTAAAGAAACATAGCTCTATTAAAAGGAGGCGCAGCAAACATTGGATGGGGCCACTAAGGGCCGATGCCTGCCGGGGCTGCGGGTTGTTCGAAAGAGATACCGCGCCCCCGGAACGCAAAGGGCACATGAAGGAACATAGATGGGTTTTAGTCAGTAAAAGTGTGATACTCCCTCCCGTCCCGCCCAGGGCGGGGGAAGTTATTTGATGATTTCCCGTCTTTAAAAAAAAAAAAGGTTCCTAATAACCTTGCACTCATTATAAAAACTAATCTCTTTCTATGCCTACTGTCACTGACACCACTGTCACGGCAACAGTCGTAATATTACTCGTAGATTGCGGGGGAAGTTAATTGATGATTTTCCATCTATAAAAAAACAAAAAAGCGTCGTCGCCTAGCGTCGCGTCTCGGTGTAAACTGACCCTTAATGTAGATATGTACCAACATTCATTGAAACATGTCTATTCTAGGATAGGTAATAAAGTAAGGTGTTTTTGCACTGCAATCTTTTTAATTACTTACTTATAATAATAATTATTAAATAATTATTATATTTAATTATGCAATTAATTATTATTATAAGTAAATACTTATGTTAATTAACCTGCAGTTTATATGTATAAAATGTGAAAATAAAACACTGACAATCAAATATTTAAGTTTGAGTTTTTTATTATTAAAATATGAAAATAGCATACACGTAGATCTATAGACTTATTATTAACTATAAATAAGCACAATCATGCAAATGTATGAATTTACAAAAGCGTGTATAAGCGCGCACATATATTAAATAGTGTGTACAGGTAGTTATTGCACTGGGTATATTATTTATTATGTTACATAATGTAACATCTTAACTGGTTCTCGAATCACTCCTGGAGTTAGTTTATGACTTGAAACAATAATAATTTTATAAAGATATAAATGATGTCAGACATAATAAAAGATGCTGCAAACGTAAATGTTGGATGAATCTATTATTCTTCATGAATAACTTTAAGCTGAATAATATATAACTGTATAATTTTAAGTTTAACTATCAGCAGCTGCTTTTTAAACCTTTTTTCGGCCACTGAAAACTATTTACATATATCGTTACGGTAACTCTATTATACATTTATAAATACATCCTTATTAATAAAGTGAAACAAACTTATACCAAATAAAGTCAGTTTAATTATACATTTTCCGTTATTTGAGTTTGGTTTATCTTTACTCCACGTCTATTAATAACGGTCGTAGACATTAGATTTAAATAATATCTTATTTCCTATATTTTCGGCAATACTTGAACTGATGACATAACTTTACTCCTGAATAATGATAGTACAAAGGCCAGCACAGCAATCTGCCCAATTTGACAAGTATCTTTGATACTTTTTCAACTTTATTACAAAAACATAAGGTTTATGTTTAATTGGGAAAAGTTTAAAGTATGGGATAGCTTGATGTGCTGACGTCTGTACAACAATGTCAATTTTCATAGTTTCTCTATTTGATGAATACAATGTGATGTTATATACATTTTGCATCGAAACCTTTCATGACATATTTAAGGGAAATAAATTATGAGAAATGAAGAAACGGCGGCCTTGCCCTGCAGTGGGACAACCCAGGCTAAAAATAAATAAATAATAATAAAATGTGGGACACTAAAAGCAACTTGTCATCACTGAAATATTAGGGTGTAAAAAATAAATTAAAAAAAACCCGATTGTGTAAAAGGAAAGATGAAAACTAGGTGATGTAACTGACTGAATAACTGCAGTCGTAATGACGGGATGATTCGTGTGAGTCTCAGCTTAATTAAGTGTGTTTTTAGACCCTTATTTATTTTTGGATATGTTAAATTTCATTCATTCTTTACAGACTAGGCCTCAGATCTCGTGCTAAAGAGATATTACAATAAAATTACCTTATAAAATATTAAGTTCCTAAGTATGTAGATGTCATGATATGGATAAAAAAGAATTCTCTATAAAACATAATTTACTCAAGCGTTAGTTTACACACTTTCAACCAAAAAGTTAAACAATAAAATTCTAAGATAACTGTGACGCGTAAAGTAAATATTATAATAAGTACATACCTAATGAACGGGAAAACCATAAGACTAAAGAAGAAGACTCACGTCATTAATATTCTACGAATCTTGATACTTTCCTTGACCTAAATCCATTTAATATTTCATCAGTTAATGCCATAAGTAATATCAGTATTATATTTTTTGCTTTCAATACAATTTGTAGAACTACAACCAATATTGTTTAACCTTATGAAGTAGTATTTATTATACAAATTGATACAAAATATCTTGGAATACCATAAAAATATGGCACAAAAGAAAGCCGTTGATTTAAATAAAAGTACCTACTTATTTAAAATCCGACATATGAGTAAATATTATTATAGATTGGAGTTCGTAACCCTGAAAAGTCCATCTTGTTTACGTAATTTATTTAGGCAAGTTAGGTACTAAATTAAGCGTTCTATCCTGAATATCATGACGGTATAATAATTAAAAGCACCTAGTTCCAAAGTTGTTAGTTAGCGAACGACTTTGTATGTTTTTATTTACTAGACGATAAAAAAGCATTGGAAGATAAAGAAAAGTTTGTAATGCTTCATCTAAATAAGAAAAAGTTAAAAAAGTAACACCTAAGCAGGGAAGGTAATTACAGTAGAAACTCGATTATCCGAACCCTCAATTATCCGAACGCTGATTTAGTTTATCCGAACACTCAATGAAAGACAATCACAGAAAGTGTTGCGCATTGCAGTTGTTCGTCAATTGAAAATTGACTATTTTATAAGAAAAGCATTTGACTTTTCTTAGGTGTTTTATATGTCAACGTTATTATGTATGTAAAATTTTAATAGACTGTACAGTTTTTAGGTGAAACGGTGTTGTTTTTGTATGATCTTGTCCCAAAAATCCCACATTTCGATTATCCGAACTAGTCTCGGTCCCAATTACTTCGGATAATCAAGGTTCTGCTGTACTAGAAAATAAAATTAATATTGATTACAAGCATTATCTTAACATGCGTCCATTCATACCCCTTTTTAGATTTCACCCGCGGTTAATTAAAGTAAATAAATTATTAATGAAAATATTTAAACTAGCCTCTTCTCCTCAATGTTGTATTATATGGAGCAAGTTTGGTGATTTATCAATATTCGATTGACTTATTAATATCATTATACCTACCTTCCAATTGAAGAAGTATGCAAGGTACTACCCATAGCACTAACTCAAAGCGAAATAAGTGAAGTCCTCTTAATGTATATTGTAAAAAACAGATAACATGAGTTTATAAAAACATATATGTATGTACACATACCTAGCGAGAAACACGTTAGTTTAACTACTACGGGTAGTGTACCTATTATATTTGGGTGTAAGTGGGTAATGTAGGTTAATGTTACTAGGAAATGATTATTACATATGCATGTAATATGTGATAAGCATTTCTATTGTACAAAGTTTAGCTTAGAGTAGAAACATTAATAGCTAGCTACCAAACTCACAAGAATATCAAATAAAAACGTACAACATAAAACTCATAAATAAATAATCGTTCAGAATACTGTTTGCATCATTATTTACCTTTTGTGTAAAACTAATTCTTTATTGATATAGAATTACAGAGTCTTTCTGAAACTATGACCGAATCTGCAAATAAATGATCGGTCCAAAAACCTCCTATGTTTTGCGACCTACTTAGTTTAAATGAATGAACAACAGTTCTTTTATTTTTACTTTACTTTTACTCGTGCATCGTGGTCGAATTCGTTAAGTGTGTGTTGCATAAAAGGTAATTACGATGAGATGGCTACCAAAAAAACGTGGCAGAATATTTATTTAAAAGGAGGTTATTGTGGTGTCGATGTTTTTATGTATGCCTCAGTTGCTCATTTCAAATGAAATACATTTATTTACTATAGATAAAATGTTCCGCGATGGCACTAACGAGAATTTCAGGCGCCCGCGCCTTGTGGGTCCAGAACTAAAGCAAACAATGGTAAAGAACGCTTAATAGCTTTAAAATATGGTACATAAACATATTTTCAAAATATGGTTTATACATGGAAATTGTTCTTTTACAATTAGAATCCATCAATAACCTAAGCTTATCATGGCATACGTCATCAAGTGGCAATTTCCATATTTAAAAGAACGTTTGTTTTACAATTTCTTCTTAAATTGATTTTCACTGAAATTTAATTTTGACTCGATATTGGACGTTACAGGAATTCCGAAATTCATACAAAATGAGAGTGGTAAAATAATGCGCGCCTTGGCTTGTTATTACATTCTGTCAACTTGACCGTAAAATATTTGTGCCACCGCTAAATCATAGAGATATGATGGAGTGTGTCGAGTTTGGCAGTGAACATCAGCAATCGTTGGCGGCATGATTCTTGCACCATGCTTGCACGATGCTTGCACCATGCACCTGTTAGTGCAGGGCATGCAGCGTGGTGTTGAACTGCGGGGCGCGGGCGGCGCGGCGAAGCACGTGCGGCTGTAGCGACACGAACCCGCTATCCACCACACGCACGATGCGAATGTTTGTCTGTAAGTTTAATTTTATTAATGAGTAATTATCTTGTTATAAAAATAGGCATCCCAAAGAAGACAAAGGAATTAGGAAAATAATTTGGTGCAAACTCAATAGTTGTTGGGCAAATAATTTTTGCAATAAGAGGATTTGCGGGTTATGCGATTATCACACTACACCGCGCCGGATTTTGATTATTTTCGTTGCGGGATCCAAAGACAGTTGAATCATTTTTACCTTTACTTTTCTAGCTTTATTGCCTCGGCGCTTTTCTGTTGTTCACCACTGTTGATTCTGCTTTCAGGAGTTGCAGTGGTTGGGAATAGTGTGCCATATGTCCCATAAAAAAGCACGTGTAAAAGAACTTACCTCGTGCTTGGAGGCAGAGCGGCGGAAGAACTTGTGGAAGCGTGTGGAGAGCGCCCACACGGCGCCGTTGTCGCGCTCCGCCCAGCGCACCTCAGCGCAGAACTGCAGCTTCTCCGCGTCCTGAGCCAGCACCCTGGAGACAATACACAATGGAGGAAATTACGAATGCTATAGGAGACATCATTGTTTCAATGCAAGAGAGCGATAGCAACAGGACATAATTATAACACCAACCCTTTTTTACAATATAACATTAAACATTTCATGTCACTTAAACTCCTGATGCATCTCAAATAGGCACACTATTTACAAACAATAGTAGTAAGCCAACAGGCAGTACCTAATGGTACCTTTTTAAAGTCAAGCAGAGGCGTTTCTGAGACCTAGGTACTTACATACATACAATCATATTATTGATAGTATGTAGGTATATTCCAGTTAACCAGCTGGTCTGCCCCCCTAGCCAAGTCACAAACGATAATCGTAAACGCTCGGTAGGTACCAATAGATTTTCAACTGAATACCCAACAGCCTTAAGTTGAAAATCTATTAATGATTTCTAAGCGTTAGCGACTGGAACGAACGAAAACGCTATGCAATCTTCATTAGATCTTCAACTTAAAACCAAGCACATAAAGTTGAAGATCTATTAAAGCCTACTCAGCGTTTGCGTTTATCGTTTGTGACTTGGCTAGGGGGGCTGTTTTATAATAGACGATTAGGTTAAGGTAATAAATAGATCGATAATAGGACGAAAATTCCTTTATTACTTCGCAACTGCATGACTGGGCAAAGAAGGTAACATAATCAAAGGACTTGAAAGATGCGATAGTATCATTTAATTACCCTTCTGCATCCTGCAATGCAAGAGTTTGAACGACCTTTCATCATAGCCTCACTTGTAACAAAAGCATATTGCAACAACAATCAATCAGAATTTCCCACGTTGATTGTTGAGTAACAACTGATATCTACAGATAATGAAAACAAAGGAAATCTGAGACATTACCCTATTTGAAATATTTTGATCAATGTGACATTTTAACCGCAGTAGAAGCAGTACACATAACTGGATATCACAAGCAGTGGTTTCTAACTCATCTAATCTAATTAGAATTATCGACAGAGCAGCTATAAGCAGTTGATAAAATCCTTACATGCACACGGCGCTCCTCGTTAGTAATAAAACCCACAATAAACTATATCTACTGCAAAATAGATAAAAATCCACCAAAGTTATATGGGGTGGTATTTTCAAAAGGGGCCATTCTCGTAGCTGGAAAGCTACGGCGTAGGGCTTCAGTAGCCTACGCCGTAGCAACAAACTCTTAAAAGTTTTTCCTTCAAAATAATTGATTAAATTCAAATTCCATAAGTAGGTATTTGAACTGGTAAGTTTTCCCACCAATTGCTCCTTAGACTTTGAGTGATCGAGTGGCGTAGCATGTATTTTGCATGGTTCGAAAAAAAGGCGCTGCAATTTGTTTTTCCCATACATTCCTCTAATCGGGACCCTTTGTATTATGATTTAAATAACAGATTCGAGTGTACTACGGTCTCGGAAAATAACGTACCAGTACGTTATTATATTTACAGTAGGAATTCTTACTTGTGCGAGTTAGTGATGGGGTTCCAGGCGGCGATGGCGGTCTCGGTCATGGGGCTGAAGATGATGGTGTCATCGCGCGGGTCGACGGCCACGCCAAGCCCTTGCGATGACTTGCGGCCCACCAAGTTCACGGGCAAGTCTGTGCCCTCCGCCGGCGGGCCCGACGCTAGCACGGCTGTTGACACGCTGAACATCCTGAAATCATTTTGACGGTTATGAGAGCGAGCTGTGGGTGTACATTAATACACTTCTGCCTAACCCTTTAGGGAATACAGGCGCGATTGTATGTATGTATGATTATAAGAGACTGGTTTAACATTAGGACTGAATTTTAGTCTAAAGTTTTAGATAGTTTATCTAATGCTTTAAACGTAAAAAATAGAAGGAGGTTGTAGTTGTTCAAATGCTAACCATTTTTAATTTATTCTTGGACCTGATAGTGAATTGATATTGTAACCTTTGAATCAATTAACACAATAATGACAGATATTTATAACCTTTTTTTTTAAGGATGGGAAAACATCTTATATTTTCTTTCGCTCGGGGCGGAGCGGAAGGGAGTGTTAGTATCTTACTGACTAAAACCCATCCGTGTTCCTTCTAATGCCCTTTGCGTTCCAGGGCCGCGGTGACTTTTTTGAACAAATTCCGCAACCCTGGGGCTATTTTATACGAGCTACGGGAAGAAGTGTTTACCTGTCGGTAGCCAGTGGCTGGTAGTACAGCAAGCCTTGCGCGGGGGAGTGTGCTAACCCCACGATGCCGTCCATGAGCGTGAACCTCTCGCCGCCGATGTCGTACTCGCCCAGGTCGGGGTCCGGGTACATGGACGCGTGCGTCACTCGCCACGCGTTGTCACGCCGTCCGTCGTACACGATGATACCTGGAAAACACGAAGAGAAATTATGAAATTGGTTTATGTGTTCTCCAGATCGATTCCGGCTATGGCGGCTAATCTTAATGCAGACTAGCCAAGTATGCAGGAGATATTATGGTGTACAAGTGTGCACTCCATCTTCCCTCACGCTCATAGTCCGATGGGGCGGCAATCCGACACAACCAGGAAGACATCAGGCGCAGGACCAACTGCTTTATGTGCTTTCCGAGACACGGGGTGTCACATCACCAACTTTCCAACTCCCGGCTATTACTGAGAAATGTCTATTGGAAAACCCAATAACACTTTTGCCCGACCTGGGACACGAACCCAGGACGCAACGCTCAACAGTCGTACTTGCCACCACGAGACCAGCAAGGCAGTTACAAAATTTGTACGATTTGTTTCAAGGCTATTTTATTTCTGCTAGGCCTATAACTGAAAGAAATTGTTTAATAAGTTATAATATATATAGTTGAAATAAACACATGTAGGTAACTATTGTCACTTGTATTGTTCTCATGGTGCAGCAACAATGAAGATGAAGTAGATACCTAGTGTGTAACTCTATCGTTTTCCCAAGCAGGCGCCAAATACATCAATTGTGGGAATATGTTGCCTATGAATGGTCTAATAGGCACGAATACGTAGATACTAGATAAGCTGCATTTCTCACATAACTTAGCTCCTTATCTCATGTCTTCAAACCGCAATTAATTTGCACTGGGACAGCACTATTTAGACTTGTTCCACTTCTACTAACATACACACTACATCACACCTGTGTTCCCCGAAGGGTTGGGCAGAGGTGTACCAATGTACTCACAGTTTGCCGGTTTGTTTTTCGGACCCCATGTAAGTGCGCGAGCCTATTGCCATTAACCGGTCACAAATTCTAACTTCACTGCTATTAAGAATTTCGTAGAAAAACCATTAACACGTTGTTCGACCTGGGAATCGAACCTAATACTTCTAGCGTAGTAGACGCGCTAAACACTACTAGGATAACGAGGCAGGCGACTTCTACTAAGTCGCATGGATACATACTTTTCTCAATTATTATATTTTTCTGCAGTTTCACTTTCTTTAATTATAAAACAGGCACTCCGAACTGTCCCGTGAAATTTAATCCAATTCGCTGGCTAAATGTACAAACATAATAACATACGTACCAACATTGATTGAAATATAATAACAATTCTTTCCATGTAGTGACTTCACTGATAAGTTAAATGGTAGGTACTTTACTGGTATTGTTATATCTACGTAGTATATTGACTGCCTCATTAGCCTAGTGTTCCGAAGCGCGACTGCTAGGCTGGAGGTCTTGGGTTTGAGTCCCAGGTCGGGAAAAAAGTGCTATTAGATTTTTCTATAAAATTCTCAGTACCAGCTCGGAATTAGGATTTGTGCCCAGTTAATGGCAATAGGCTCGTTACATGGGACCTAAACATAGCGGCGAACTGTGGGTGTACATTGGTGCAACTCTGCCTTACCTTTTAGGGAATACAGGAGATGGTATATTGCTTTGCCTTATTTGGAAATTAAAAGCCCAATACTTATTGTGTGGGTACACCCAACTCCATTACAATTCACAGAGTATTGACTTAATTTATTAACACGTATCTAAGTGTTAAATAAGTTTTGAATGTGATAATTGAAAGTTCAGTAACCGATATTCATTCAAAGGTGGCTTTGAGTCATTGTTCATATTGCGGGACCATGATCGAGTAGTATTTACCGATTTCCATTTGCAGTAACCGGTTAACATAAATTGCGTACTTGATCCACACACGAAATTGATAAAAAGTCGTATTTAAAAGGCAGCAATTTTTGTGTATTTTGTTACTTGTTACACCTAATTAAATTGGCAGAAAAACCTAGGCTAGTAATTTCTGATGCGTTGCATTATGAAATATCTATTTTTGTGCACCGTAAGAATTTGTAATCAATCTCTGGCGTATTACAACTTTCAATCTATATTGTTATATCAATATCCTCATCTCTGTTGTAGTCCGGGCGAATGCGTATGTATATTTTTTTTATTTATGCCATAAGTCATAATCATGTTAATATCAAAGATGGTACAGTTATACATAAAGCATATTCAAAAGATCCCAAACGGTACTTAAACTTCTAAATTGTAGGTACGTTTCACGCATAGCTGTTATTGTTATGCAATGATACAATTTCTTGAAATAACACAGTATGTCAATTTAATTAGTACTTATTTGCTGCGACTTTGCCAGTACGTTAGCAATTACATCACTTTTTCGGAGAAAGCAGGGTTTTGGTCGACGCAGCACGCTCGGGTGCTCACTAAACACCGAAGCATATATATGTTTTTAACTTGCAATTATCCAATGTGCCACTTACTGCAGACTGCCGCTAATTATGCGATGATTGATGTGCAGTATAAATACTCAATTGGCTATTTAAAGTGGCCATCATTTATGAAAAATGATATCATCCGCTTGATATCACCTCGTGAGGCCTAACGATTCTTTAACAAGTTATGAAATGATACCCCTTTGCCATACATTGGATTGAATGCAAGATGTACATTTAATTTAATGTTGAGAAATTGGTTTGTAAAATATAATGTAACACTATTTTGCTATATTGATTACCCATGTTTCTTATAGATACAAAGCCATATTTATAGATATTAAAAACGGCGAAACTAGCGTAACATTAATCAAATTATTTAGGTCTTATACACCTAAGTATTATACAATGAAGCGAAAAACAAGTACAATCACACATTGTGACCAAGTTACACTTACGTACCCACCTGCTATTATATTTACGTACTCAAAGGCGTGTGAAAATTATAAGGAATGTATAAAACAGTAGCACCTAGGTACCCACTTATTTTTTTATTAGCCATAAACGTAGGTTTAGTCAGATATAAACGAATTCATTGTATTGTATTTTTTTTTCAAAACTGTGGCTGATTACATAATTAGAAACGACTATAATGTAAATATATGTAAGATACCATGTGAAAATGCTAATAAAAAATGTATTTTGTCAGACTTATTCAACGTCATAAAATTGCATAGGAGCTTAGGTCAAGACACAGAGCACAACACTGCTCGTTGGGTCAAAATAACCTTACTTACGAGTGTGCAGTGCCACTGACATTACTCAGACCTCTCTCGACTAGTCAGCCTTTATCAGCAGAAAATATTTTTTTAACCTCCCTCATATCGAATAATTTCTTGACACATCAGCTTATACTGTTCCCTATTTACACTATACTACTGGAACTCAAACCTATTTAGAAGCAAATGGGCCTTAATCCATGCATGAAGTGGGCCCTTCAATGCTAATAAGACACTCTCAATTCTTTTAAAGGGCTATCCGAACACAGGACATCAAAAACACAATATTATAGGGATTTTCGTGAACTAAAGACATATCTATAGGTAAATAATATGACAACGAGCTGTGTAGTTTTTAAAAAAAATCTTGATTTTGGTGGTTATTCTATACAACTTACATCGCTATTTTGAACCTTATTTGTTGCCGCGATGAGTTTTTGCCTTATTTTCTTACCATAGGGCCTTTTATCCACCCACAAGGTGGACGAACGACCTGATTAAGACCGCAGGAAGACGCTGGATGCAGGCCGTTTCCAACAGGTCTTTTTGGAAATCTATTGGGGAGGCCTATATCCAGCAGCGGACGTCCTACGGCTGATATGATGATGATAATGATGATAGGGCCTTAATATATTTAGCTTTCCACATACCTGGTGCAACCGTATCACTGATGTACGCAAACACATGGTCGCAGGATGACGACAGGCGGGAGTTGGAGGAGCGAGTGTCGTCCAACACCAAGTTAGTGAGCAGCGAGCTCGGCCGCAGCAGCTCACGGGGGAAGTACACGCTTCTTACCTGGAAAATTACGGTTCAAAATTTTAGGAAATAACCAAGATGTTAATGTTATATATGGCTGGCAATCTTATTCCATAGTATAAAGGACCATAGGCTCCGTTGTTTTGTACCATTCTTGGACCCACTTTTCCACATTTCTTAACAGTGATGAGACATAATTATGTCATATGAAAGCTCATAAAGAGTTCTTCATTTCATTCTATGGCAACTAACTTGAAATCTAGCGCGAAAATGGTGCTTTGGTACCGTACTCTATATGATGTTAGCGCTCCCACAGTTCGCCGGTATGTTTAGGTCCCATTCATCTTCCAATTTATTTTAAACTGATTCGAACCTTCTCGATAGAAAAGCGCACAAGAAGCTACCGTTATGTAGTACATAATAGATGTGGATGTATGCATTTGGTCGACATAAATATAAATATGTCTGTATTCCCCGAAGGGTAAAGCAGAGGTGTACTAATGTACACCCACAGTTCGCCGGTATATTTAGGTCCCATGTAATGGGGCGAGCCTATTGCCATTAACCGGGCACAAATCCAAACTCCGAGCTGCCACTGAGAATTTCATAGAAAAACCCAATTACACTTTATGCTCCACCTGGGAATCGAACCTGGGACCCCTTGCACAGCAGTCGCACTTGCGACCACGAGACCAACGGGGCAGTCAACAATAGTAATAGTAGTAGTTTGGTCGACAATAGTGCTAATAAAATGAGAATTACTTAATTATCACTTAGCATGTAATAGTACGTATCTCTTTCTTTGCGATAGCACTCATTTCTAGTACCTACTACCTACACTATAATTACGCCTAACTACACCAATAATAGTATTTGCATTTTCATATTTATGGAAGTATTTAAAAGAGAGCTGTGAATATTACAACAAACAATATAAGTATAACGACATTTACAATGCTACTCCGCCCATAAAAAAAAATTGACTAACATAGTTTGATGTTGTTAGTAAATAAAAAAAGGCCAAATATTTCAGTTTCACTTTCAATGTCACATGCATATTTTTACGCAATTATTTCTTAAAAATATATAGTATCAATTCAAAATCATTTACAAAATTATGCTAATTATTCTTAGCTCACATCCATTTTACAAAACAAAGTTGATAGTTATTATATTGAATTGTCTGCATTTTAATATAACGACCATATAAATCAATTTAATTAATGTAATACTTCCCGTCATGATCCAATTAGACTACACGTTAATTTCGTGAAGAACAAATACCGCGAATTTAATCCACCAGTGTGGCCGCTCGCGAGGTTAAATGCCATTCACTATTATAGTTTAGAATTATATAGTGCATGCTTGCTGGTCACCCACAAACTGTGCGTATTTAAGTCGTAATGGACAATTGCACCACGGATAATCGGAGGACAAGCCACACCCTTTCAAATAATAAAACGGCCTCGCCTGCCACTGCCGAGAATAAGAGTAGCAGATCATTTATTTGAATCAAATACTATAGGAATGACTAATGATATCATAAACATAGGCGATATTGACAGGTATAAAACTATTAATCAACCAATTCAATCCATCAAAAATACCAATAGAGTTTCCGTTCAGGGATTTTACAAACAAAACACCAAAGTCACGCCTTTAATCACAATGAAGTCTTTTGTTCAAATTACCAAATTCTTTTCATTGATATTTTTATTGCAAGTAGCATTAGCATGCTGAATAACTTAGGTTTCACTCAAACAGCCTTGAATATTCTGCACATAAGTCAAATTAAATAGGTAATGGTTAATTAATTTCACGCACAAAGATTCATACACGAAGCTATAATTTAGGACATAGGTTCTCAACTGACTAGATGCAGTTCATACCTTGAACTTTTACTTGACCGGATAAACTGCACGTTGCATTCCGCTTTCAAATGACTCAAACAACGCGTGACCTACGCATCTTATACTAGTCTTCTTAATGTTAAATACATAATCTACTGTATGAAGAAATGTGACTAAAACGAATTTAACATCATTGACTAAAATCTACCTTTACATACATATCTACAAAATTGAATCTAGCTTCATCATCGCTCCTATGCTTTAATCATCAAATGATAAAACTACATGAATTGTTTTCCTAACCAAATGTTAGGAACTAAACAAATTCGGAAATCCATCAGAATTATGAATTCTTTAGTAAAACTACTAAACCAAAACTTTTCACTGCAACTTTTTATAGACTTATGCTTTTCGTGATTACTCCCTAAAAGGATAAGTAAGCACAAGTTATTTAGAAGATAAAATAGAAACCCAAGTTATAGCACAGGTACAACGACCGGCATTAGCTAAGTATGCAGTAAGTTCGTACCTAACCCTTTCTAACAGAGCTTTAGTGGGATTCCAGTTCCCGTACCTTAGCCTAAGCTACTAGACGGTATCCAGTTACTAAAGAATTTATCGCTTAGATATCGCAGCACGACGAATAATAACTAAACTTAATCTCCTTTCACTGCAAATATTGCATGTTTCATGATAAAGTATCAAAGTTTTATATTTTTCGTAACTTGCATACCTTAAGCATAATTGAACAAACAATAACAAGGTTACCTAATAAGCAGCTTAACCTGATTACCGACAGAATGCGTGACTCTTTTGTTAAATAATTACACCTAATCTAGAAATTAGTCTAACAAGATATTTTTTCATAAAAGGTCTCCTTGGCAAGATACATAAAAGCTGTAGTAAATATTCTAGTCAATATTAGTTTTTAGATTTTTGGCCTTTATTAACCGACTCCAAAAAGAAGTAGGTTCTCAATTCATCGTATTTTTTTTTACAACGACTAGAGTTGTAGAGTTCGTACAGCTGGTTATACTCACTTTAATTACAGATCTACATATCTACTTTTCAATGAAGGAACTACAGCGAATGTCCATGAACACACCTATACTAAAACAAGTGCCCTCGCTTTTGCACTGTATTATAATATCTATTAAAACTTATCAGGTAATTAGTTTCGATAAAAACAATTACGTGTAATTAAAAACAAAGCTGTTGAAATAAACCAATTCTTGATATAGCTATGAATGGAGGCTCTATTACGTAAAACAAAAATGTTGCCTATTGTTCAAAATGTCCAGTCACCGCGAGCGTGCGCAGATCACAATTTGATCTTGAAAAGTCGATGATATAGTCACCTCACGACAGGCGAAATGTCGACGTAATCGTAGTAGCAATATATTATTAGTAACACTTAGGTACATTTGGATTCCACTTTTAGAAAAAAATGACGAAAAATGTCGAGTGCAATGTAGCCGTTGACATTCAAATCACTTTCTCAAATATATGGATTTCTTGTTACTTTTCTATCAATTGTAGCTATCAAGTATAGAAAGTTTACCAAAAAAAAAAAAATTTTGGTAAATAAGAAAAGAATGAGTGATGGCAAAGAGATAGAATGATTAAAAGTAATTATAGTTTGATTTAAAATATAACAATTATGCGTCTAATATATTTAGTAAAGTGTAGTAACTTAAACATAAAAAACTAAACAAACAAAATTAATGAAATGAATAAATTAACCTTGTTTATAATAAAAATAAATGCAAATGCGGCACGCGCCGGTAATTACCCATTAGACTTTGACTGTTAACAAATGTGATAATTATGAAGTTGTTAGAAATAATTACTATCACATTACATTCATTCACTAAATCCATTCATCCGTAGCAGATAGAAAAAAACTTCGTACGATTGTGAAGACATTAGGTACTATTGTATTGGAGCACTCGACCAATTAATTATGTGTTTACATGCGGGTAAGTAAACCACTACTTAGTTCGTTTTTAATCGTTTTATACGAAAGGATAATAAATCATAATCATCGTAAAGTTGGATGTTATATCCTTCTGAAAGAAGGCACTAAAATTTTAATGCCGCAATTATTAATTTTGCATAGGTATTTTATCGTTTTCCCAGAGAAGAAAGCTAACAAGTTTTACAATTTAATACCGAGAAGGTACCTAGTGAGAGTTTACGCCTTATGTTAATAAAGGGAAACTCAAATAATCGCACTAGGTACTCTGTTAACTATGACATCATAACTGTACAAAAAAACTTAACTAAAATTATATAATAGTCTACGTTAAATTACAACTATTATTTAGGCGTAGGTGCGACATTAATTATGCCAACTACCTACCGGTATAGGTAAGTACTCGGCATACTCAAATAACGCAACGACTAGTACCATTTTTGTTGCAATTATAAGTCGTTTATATTCAAAGATTGATGTGAAAGGACTGTTTTACTTGTTACGAGAACATTGGACAACTAAACAAGCTCTGAAGAACTTTTGGACCAATCAAGATAATCTCCGCACGACTAAGATTAGTTCCTGTTACACAACATGTTTAATTAAGCACTTTTGAAATACAAAACTTGTAAATAATAATAAAATTATGTACAATTGATAATCCTTTATTAGCTCTAGGGTAGCTCTTATAGCATCAAAAAGATCGTAGCACCCATGACTGTACCTACTGACGTTTAATGTTTTGTATCAAATAGCAGTACATACAAAAATGTCCTTCCTGATTATATAACTAAGCCTAACGTACTTGATAAGACAGCTCTAAATAATTTCCGGCAGGCACGGAACTAATGACATTATAAATATATTTTTGTAAATACGAAAACCAATTTCTTTGATGTAAGCAAAGATCATTTCAACATTTAAAAATGTTTGTAAAAATAATGATGCAAGGAGCCCTGGTCAATAAATTCGCATCATGTTTTATACCCACACTAAGAATCAATAAACGCATTACCTACTGCCATCCAGGAACACGGAATAACATACCTACTTGTCATGTATGTTAAACAGCACCTCAGCTATAAAAACCAATTAATTAAAAACTTAGTTACATTCAATATACGACTTCCATCCTTACGCAACCGATACAAGACCGCACAAGTCGCGTTCTAATACTTGTGCGGTTTTTGTACATAGATGTTTAGATACCTGTTTATTGCAAAAGCTCCTGTTTAATGGCCAAAACGTGAGAAGAGTTTTAAATGTAGGTTATTCCTTATTTGGACAATATATTGTAGAAAGTAAGGAAACGTGTATGTTGAATGAATAAATGAGATGGACTCAAGAGTTAAAGCAAATTATTGCGACATCTGAACTTTATAATATCTGTCCTCGACGTTGACTCATACGCTGAATTTCGGTTTCACTTGATAAAAATTTAAACTACATAATACATAAATATTTAGCCAAAGGACTACTTTATGTAGAAGAATGTACCTACTGAACTTTGAAACATTCCAAATCGAATCTAATTTTCCTGCCAATCTTCACGTGCTAGTAAGAAATTCCAATAAAACAAGTATTCTAAACTTACCAGGCGATCGGTAGCCATGTCGAATATGAGGATCTTGGGTGGGCAGACTCTTCTGAAGTCATCGATACTGGTGACCACTCCAGCGTCCAAAACCCATAGTCTGTTGCAGCGGTCAGCTCGCACACGGTACACGGAGATCAGACCCGTGCAGTTGATGTCGCCTCGGCCAGCAGTGTGCCATGACCAGTCGGGGTATGCCTGGAAATAGATCAAATCTGTAAATAAAGACATCAATCAACCTAATACAAAACCGTCTTATTGAAATGGCTAGATAAAAAAATGTTGATCAATAGGATAAAAAATAAATATCCTGTTGATAAAAAGTCGTCATAAAAACACTCGAAACGTTAAGAGCATGTAGCAGCAAAAACACTATTGAATATCTAAACTAGATTTAGTGAATTATATTCAGTAGAGTTTTTTCTTACTACAGGTTAGTACTGCAGAATAACTATTTATAAATATTATGTTTGTCAACAACGATTTGTATTCGTTGACCGCGTCGAGCATCGATTTGATTCCCATAAGCGTATGGCTAAGTGGGAAAACATAACAAACAAAAAATTGAGTGTAGCGTTTTTCGATGACAGCATACAAATAAGCAAAGGAACAAAGGGTGAATAATGTTGTTGACATCGCAATGTGAATTTACGTATTTATACACATGCACATAAATAACAAGTGTCTGGAATGAATTCAAAAAAATACCTACTTACAAATATATCAGTTTGCATTCTTATAAGTATCTACGTAACTTCTCTTAAGTTTGTAAATAAGTAACTTGGGTTTGAGACAATGATTGTCAAGTAATATTTTAAACATGAGTAGTTATCATTATTCACTAACAATACATATTATTCATAATTAACCCATAATATAAACACTCAAGTTTAGAAAACAATCGTTAAAATAATAGACATGCTAATTCATTGCCTACCAATATACCTAATACAGATTCAAAATTATGTAACAGCTCAACGCTGTGTCGCATTGGAAAGCTGCGTTTGTGCTTAAATTCAATAGCACTACATCTTTTATGTAAGCCTATAAGTAATTCTAGGCAAACTCTCTCGGATCTAAATTCTATACAGCAGTCACACAATAGTATCGAGATTTCGTAATGCATTATAAATATTGCATTTCAATAAAATAATTGTAGCAGCGCGATGGAGTTTTGTTTCAAGGAGCTTGTAATATTTGAATACGAGCAGCTAATTACTTACAAATAATGTGGTTAATGTAAAACCACGATAAGGTAGGTAGCTGCAAGCGTGAGTGTCGCACATCTAAGTGTCACAGGCCGCGGCCCGCCAAGGCCAGCTCCGCAAACCGCCTGCCCTTCACGCTTTCCCGTGTCTTACGAGCAAAAGCGCGTATTTGTAATAACTATAACATAGCCTGCGTTATCTAATTCCGGCACGGAACATATTAAAATCCCTCGGCCAAAGCAAATGCTTGCCTTATATGCTTCGGCAGTTCACAAATGGATACGGCCTGCCTTTTATGCACAACCTGCTTGGTTAATGCAGGTGGTGCAGGAAAAAATTAAAATAGCGCAGTTTTTCTTCCTGGAATACGAAATAAACTTTTTCTCATTTTACATGGTATTTTTATTTGAGGAATTTATATGGCCGATGTGAGTGACAACGCATGGAGGGGACGCCCTAGAAAGACCTACACTGACCTTATTGGTGAGGTTCTTCAGAAAGGTCGGGTGCGCAGTACTGTTTGCCCAGATGTATGAACGTGGACGAGGCGAAAGTGGTACCTTTCGCTTCGTTCAAAGGTAAGGATCGTAACAGGTGGCGTTCTGTGGTTACTGCCTACTCTTATGAGAAAAAAGCGTGAGTTTATGTTTTTAACTATGGTGTATTTTATTTGAATGTAGCAGCCGAGAAAATATAACACACCAGCAACGATTTTCACCACGAATTCTGGAGAGTACCACATATACACATATCTATACATAATGTAGTTTATATGTGATCTTGATAGACGTACTAAGATGTAGTGATGAACTAAATAGTTCTCTAGCATTATGGAAGCTTGCATACACTAACACTAAGAAGGAAGTTTGCACATCAAAATTAATAGCGTCATTACTAAAGCGGTAAATAAATATGGATATGTATACCTACTTTGTTAACGTGCAGCTTTTATCCGCTATATTATTTGTAGTGACATATTAAAATGAAAGGAAATATTATGCCACTGGTCGGTATTTTAGAGCCAAAGCTGGACAAATGAATGGACTAGTTAAACTTAACAACTAACATTAGTGCTATAATTATAGCTATTAGCTATAATTATATCTAGTAATCCATAATATAATTGTCAAAATAGCATGATGTTAAACAACGTCTACATAAAACGTTTTAAAGTTTTAAATCCTAATGAATAATAAAAGTTATGAAGCCGATAACAAAAGAGAATTAATCCAATCTATGGCAGCTTATTTAGATATCCACGTTTTGCGCAATTGATCTGACATTTCGATGTTAGACAGACAATGTAGCAGGTAGGCATTAGCCAACCAATATCGTCAAAGAACACTGATACCTAATATAATATTTAGTGTTCAGATATTTAAGATTTATCTGATATACTTAAACACCTTTGAATATTAAACAAGACACTTTAGCAATCTGTCCAATATAAGATACCTTTACTAAAATCGAACCGTTTTAAAAACTTCAAAAATATATTTTGCCTAAAGAAATGTTTGTGCATTTCTCTCAATGTGTTAGCAAGCTGTTTTTGCATCTTGTTTTATTCGTCAACTTCACCATATCCAATTCCTATCTATATCCTTGGAATAAGGCCTATAAAGAAAGGTCTAATAGAGCCATGAAGGTACTTATTCAAATTTCTTTTTGTTGGACACAGAGGTTGCACACTGCCTGTCTTGAGGAATAAATGCTTTATTAAAAATATTCTTGAACCACAAAACGTAGGTTCTTGTTAATAGAATAAGGTACAAAAGTAAGTAGGTCAGCGAGTACTTTAGTCCTATTGAACGCATTTACACAAACTCGGCTTTTGAAGGCGACACAAGCTCTGCAAAGTAATGTCGCAACTTTAAGTTGAAATCCGAATACCGCGACTTGTATCTGTACAATTTATACCAAATACATGCCGTATTAGATTTTTATGTCGTTGAATAGCTAAGATTTGGGACAAAGTCACAGTAAACCTAAAATTCTTCAAATATATTTATGGCAAGTTCTCAGGCACACATGCAGTCTTCACTTATAAGTTACACATAGCTACTAGATAAGCCAAACTACCTAGCAAAGATTAACGGGAGTAATTAACACTAATTATAGTTATTACATAGATTGTTTGTGTTGATTGTATGTTAACACTGGTCTTATATGTAAAAATCTCCCTCGGTAAATTTAAGTGTCGTGAGCTTGTGGAATGATTACTAAAATTCACTGGAGGGAATTTTTACACAACAGCATTAGTGCTGTTGTGTGAAACTGGGACGTTTCTTTGAAAATAGTATATAACGAGGGTAACGAGGTTAACATTACTGTAAGGTGCCTAAATATATTGTTTAATCAAATAAATATGCCGTAAGTTTTATTTCCTCTGGTTTTACGCTATTGTATTGTATTGCTTTCAAAAGAATAAGTATATCAATCATCCTGTTTCCAATCCCTTTGAAAGACGTAGTAAAGATTGACGAGCTCTGATTAAACTTTTTGTAAAAAGCTTTTAAACGGTTCAATCAGATTAAACGCAACTTGTGTTTAAAACACTTCTTGCACAATATAAGAACAAAAGCATGCAAGTGCATACACACAATGTACCCACAACACTAATAAAATAACTTAAAAGACGTAAATAACTAGCTTATTGCACATAAAGCACGACTTGTTTCATAAATGTTAAGGTGCTTAGCAAGAAGCGGGTAAAGTTTATGTCTTAGAAAATAATTGTTGAACCACTTAGCAACAATAATGTTGTAACTTAGTATTCAAAAAACCTAAATACATAAGTAAATAAAGTTCATACTAAGAGCGGACGAAATATAGACTAATTATCACTTAACTGATTCTAAACCGTCTAAATTATGAAAAGGCGTTAAATATTTTGTCTTGAATTATTATGACAGTTAATCTATTAAGTAAGTCAGTTTTATTAAGTATTAGTAGACTATTTTGACACAATCTTGACGGACCTAGATAAACGCAAAGAAATTACTAAACTATTTCCAATCTAGCGCTCGAGTTGTACAGATACGGAGAGCATGCATCACGACATAATGAAGATTGATGACATCGGGTCTAACACAAGAAAATGTTACGTAAAGTCCCTTGATAAATGTACTAATTTTACGTAACTATTTAGCCTCTGGGTAATTGTAAAACCGATGCTAAGTGGCCTCTCGATTCTCGAGGCGACTGATCGGTAACGGCGTGATATGTCACGAATACCATTGTAGCCGTCGAGGCCGAGGTAAGTTCATTTTGCGGCATTATTTTGACCATAAAACTCCGTAGAGATAATAAAAGAATTGAATCAATATCAATTGAATGTTTTTTTTTCCTTTTATGTCATTACATGGCAAACAAGCCGACGGCAGACCTGTTGTTAAGAAGTCACCGCTGCCTGTAAACATCTGCAATGCAAGAGGCCTTGCAGATGTATTGCCATTCCAGAAACAAAGTTCAAAGGTCAAATATGTTTCTGTAATTACAACGGCAAGCGTACTCTTTAAACCGGAAAAATGCGTCACAGAGGCACGCGTGACGTTATTATTTCATGGTGCAATAAAAGAAAGTTGTGTTTCACGTTACCTGAAGAACCGGACTGACGCCTGGCGGCAAACTCCGAGGTATCCAGGCCAAAGTAGCGGGTACTCCTGCCCTCAACCGTGGAATACCCAGGTAAAGCCTATCCCAGCCTATTTCTAACCCAGTCGGAACTGTGTTCTCCGGTTGGAACTTTTCTAAGAGCACTGGGTCTGGGGGAAAGTCGAACTGCATGAAGCTCCATTGACTGACTACTTCAAGAGAAGCGCTTGCTGCAGCTACACAAGCGAACAGCACTAAGATCTGCCTTCCCATTGCGTCGCGTTCTGAAATAGAAACAAAACGTTAATGTTATTTAATATAATTTTAGAATACAATAGGTAAGTTAATGCTATCAGAATGGGTTTTATTGTAATTGAACCTGCAGCGTGTTGGGTCTAGTTCAATTAGTTACGGATTTAAAGTAGATACTTACAATTATTTTTGTATGAATATGTATCGATTTCCGTGATAAAACTATTCAAGCACCTAATATACGTTTTATGACTTCCTACTACATTTGATTTCGGTCACGTAATATAATCATGAATTTGAGAGTCATAGCTAGGTAAATAATGAAACAAAACAATGATGTCGTCACTGCAACACGTTGCGTAGTGTACCAACATTGACATTGGATAAAATGCTACCTTTTTGTGGTTAAACTGACAGCTGGCCTGGTGCCCGAGATTTTAATGTATTTCCTCCTGCATGCATGTATGTTAACTAATTCACTATTATGTATTGAAATTCTCCTAAACTAGGCGTTTATACGCTCTAACAGTGTAGATGAATAGTAGCACTAATGAGTATTTGTTTTAATCTACATGACATGCGGCTCATCTTTTAGATGTGCATGTAAAAAAACAAAATAATGTTTGATAATGACCTAGCGCGGGTTGTGACCGACTTTCACTTTTAGTTCAAGGACGCTTCCGCAGCAAAAATGTTTATGTTGATCCTACAGCGAACTCATCTAGGTTAAAAAAATATAAGACATGTAAAAGCATTGTGTAAAAGAACTATTTATGGATATTAACTCAATAAATTGACTGTAAATATTAACTAAATAAGTTGACAATTAAACTCTATACGTTAGTAGTAGTATACGTTAGTAGTATGCGTTTCTATAACATGGTATGGTGTACAGATTTAGATTGTTTTTAAGTCCTTTCGCTTTATAGCCTTCACTTGTCTTAATTAATTCGCTATTTGTTCTCATAGGAAACCGTAAACTAAACCTTCTACAATGACTACAATCAGCGTATAAATCCTCCAGGTACCTACCTTAGCTGTACCTACGTACCTTGTAAAATATAGGTTAAGTTAAGTATATTAAAATTATTGAGTGAAATATGAAATATTTAATTTGGTAATTTGTTAGAGAAACATTATTCAAATCAGTCGAATTTCACAAAATTAAACTAAATAGACGTGGAAATAATGTAATTAAGCTATCCGCTATTACATTTAAAAGACACATTTGTACACACTTGGATAAGCGCGAATTTTTTTACAATTCTTGGCATTCGAATAAAAATATATTTTTGCACTATTTTATTTTATTTTATCATCTAAAAGTTATTTTACTTGAAATCGTCTTAATATAGATGCATATTAACATGATATCAAGTAAAATAACTTTTAGATGAACTCATGAACTATGAACCAACTTCGTTGACTAATTAAAGTTTCGTGATTAAAGATGGTCACGTTTTCATACAAATCTTCTAGTTGATTAGGAGCTTTGGGCCAAAAATTGGTATTAATTTGATTTGTCTGCAGAAATCTTTGTCACGGACTGTAAAATAAAGTCACAAACAAAGGGTTGCAATAAAGTAGACTTGCTTCTATGTATATAACTGTTGTTACAGGTACTAAAACTAGTTGGTCAACTATCACCGCTCCAAAAACTAGAACTCATACTTTTTGTTAGGAAGACTCTAAAATTACACAACATCGTACTTGTAAACCTTGTTGATGAATTTGTCTGTATTTATAAAGAATAAATAAATAAAAAAATAAATATCTTGGGGCAACTCACACACGGCTATCTGATCCCAAGCTAAGCAGGGCTTGTGTTATGGTAACCAGACAACTGATATACATACTTATATAATTTATAAATACATACATATTATAGATAAATCACACCCAGACACAGAACAAACAATCATGCTCATCACACAAAGTTTGTCCTGGGTGGGAATCGAACCCACGACCTCCGGCTTAGCAGTCAGGGCCACTAACCACTAGACCAACAGGCCCGACAAACACTAGAATGACACTATACATGGGAAAGATTTCAAATAAAGGCAAGTACCTAAGTATAAAAGCTAATTATGGAAAGTATTATGACTTTGTATCTATATATAACTAATGTACTCGTATACTAAACTACATATATAGAGAAAAGTCTACATCAGTGAGTTTTTTCTTAAAGAACTGTTTTGTTCTGAAGCACTAGAAAATCGTACACTACTCACAATAGAAATCTAGATTAGGTGTAATAGTCATGTTTTATGACATATTTGTCTTCTTCTTCTACTACTACGAAGTCACAAGCGCTAGTCAGCACTTATTCAACAACAATGTCTAAAATTAACGCAGCCTAACATGGACATCATTCATAGGCGTTAAATAATGGCGTTGAGTCAAATATATGTGTTATAGGGCGAGACCGTGATATAATAAGACAGTGGACCGGTTCAAGCTTTACTAAGTCGGTATACACAGACTTACAACAAGTTTACTAATAGGCGCCTTGAAACACTAAGGGCCTGTTTCACCACCTCTCAATAGACACTATCCACCAGAAATGCAGAAATAGTTTAATCAGAGCCTTATGGAAAGTAGTGAAACAGGCCCTAACTTTCGGTTTTTGACAAGATAATCGATTTAATCTAATATCAATTCTCTGGCAGGTGATAAGAATACTTGATTGCTTTTTGATCAACCCAATGCAATAGCTTGCGCGAGATTTGACAAGTTTATAAGATCAGATATCTAAAAGTGTGATCAGATTTAACATGATCACTTGGTAATTACCACAGATATAGGTCTCTATATCTGTGGTAATTACGGTTGGTCGTTGGCAAACCATTGATGAGAGAAGAGTATTAAGATACGAATCATATGAAACGATAACAACCAAGTTACCTACCTACATCACTATACTATAGAACGTGACAAATACGGAGGTAACTGTTAGGTCCGGGAAAGCATCCCATTATAGATAAATCACAGGAATTCAACCATCATGCTGCACCTGACAAATAATGTTATAGATTTAATTCACAAAGCACTGTCTTCATCCCCCGTTGTTGCATATAGTCTATTGTTCACCTATTATGTAGTTATAAAGCTAAGAATAAAGCATTAAATCAAATTAAGTGCAATTTTCATGTCAGCAAGCCACTCAAAACGTCAACCGGTGACTGGATTTGAGGAATTGTTGTGTTGACATCTTCTTAGAACAATAAACTTATGCTCTAAGAGTAAAAACTACTTTATGCTCTAAGAGTTAAGTTATTATCTGTATTGTAGTTTATCGCCTAACATTGTCGGTGTTTAGTATACGGACCTAATTTATCGTTGTAGATTGCAAACAGTTGTGAACGTTCTTTTATTTAATCTTATTAATACTATAATAGGTACATGAGATCGAGACTTTCGACAACTTTTATGATTAATTAGTAATTAATTAACTATTTATAGTTTCTAAAGTATTTTGTTTAAGCTCACGATGAAACTGAGCCACTGGTTACTGCACTGCATCTTGCGAGTTTGATTACCTCACGGAACCAATTTTTATATAGCTTACAGATATTGTTCCGAGTCTGGCTGTTTGTGTATGTGACTTTATGTTTGTTAGCGCATCTATGCACAGGAGAAATTTCTAATGTGGGGCAAGGTTTAACAAAGCTGCTTCTTGCTGACACGCGTGACTGGCGGATCACTGATCATGGAATGCTGTAGTAGAATAACGAGGTCATTGCGTAATGTGTATAACAACTCAAATTACGCATATCAATACAATGTTAGAGGCATACAAGTGAATGCTGCCCATCCTCATGCTGCCTACATAAATAATGGATTCTACGAGTCTTACGACATTCACAGGAAGCGGTGGGCTAGTCCGATCTGTAGTTATTTCTATGTTGAATGGTAAATAATTGTGCGTAGTGTAATTTAGATCACAGGCATACTCGTGCCGGATTTATTCTAATGTGACACCAAGGTTAGAGTGCGTTCACCGCTTAGGGAAGTGTTTGTAACAAAAAAACAGTGTAGGTATGGCCAGTAAAATAAAAAAGTAGATTGCCTTTCCTATGTAATTAGGCAGGGGAAGGACACATCTAGTATAGATAGTTGATTATTATAGCAGCACTACATGTGATTATGATTAGCTAGTATTCAAATATCTAGCAGAATTTAATCCAAAAAAGTGAATGTATTAAATTGTTTCACCTTGTAATGGACAGCAACACGCGAAATAATTTAAATGTTTATAGATCTTAGTAAAACTATTATGATAAATATTTCCTTTCATTGTATTTGTACGGTTGAGGGCCTCCGCCTACGTATGATTTTTTGTAGGACTGATTATCGCACCCTTCAATAGTTCTACAGTTTTATAGGACCGTCTTTTATGTATATTAGAATTAATTATGTTATATTCTCTCCGACAAAAAAGTCGGTCACTGATTGTCTGACGTTGGCGGTACTACAGAAAGTTGGTCGTGTGAAGGTGACCCTTAGTATCGAGCTATAATCACTACATTGTATAAATAAAACAAAGTCGCTTTCTCTGTCCCTATATCCCTATATGCATAAATCTTTAAAACTACGCAACGGATATTGATGCGGTTTTTTTTATAGATAGAGTGATTGAAGAGGAAGGTTTATATGTATTTAGTATTAGGATTGCACCCGTGCGAAGCCGGGGCGGGTCGCTAGTTAACTATAATACGTCAATCTAGTTGGAAATTTTTGTTCAAAAGGCGCAGCATCTGGAAACATTGACCGCAATATTTGTATGGTCAATGAACATTACTCAGGATTTTAAGATGGAATGAATCTATTCTGCACAAAAAGCTACTTGTAAAACGCAATTAATTGGTTTAGATCAAAATACAAGATCATTATTCGTGGTCGTTAAGAGCTGACAGCTATATCTCTGTTAATTTACAGCACGGTTGGCGCAGTGGCTGAGCGATTGGCTGATACGCTGAGTGTCGCGAATTCGATTCCTGCACGGAACAAATATTTGTATGGCCTACTTCAGATAGTAGTTCCACGCCTGGCTGTTTGTGTGTTTGTAAACGTACCGACAATACAGGAGAAATTCATAGTGTTTTTTTTACCCATGGGATATCATCAAATGACTTCCCCCGTCCTGGGCGGGGCGGCAGGGAGTGTCAGACTTTTACTGATTAAAAAACATCCATGTTCCTTTTTGTGCCCTTTGCGTTCCGGGGCGCGGTATCTCTTTCGAACAACCCGCAGCCCCGGCAGGCATCGGCCCTTAGTGGCCCCTCCGAATATTACTAGACATCTCTTTGAGGCGCGCGTGGAACACGAACGCGAAGAAAATCATAGTATGGGGTAACGTTTAAAAAATGTTAAAATAAAATTATAACTTACGAGTACTTAAGAACACCTTTCAGGGTTCATTACTCACAATTACTCAACACGTATTTATTGTTTCAAACAGAATTACAAATGTTCACATGGAAGTGATCGAGCAGTAGATTGCACAAACTCGACAATCACGAAATTGCAAAACAATGGCTTAAACATAGTCCTTATGTTTATGAGTCAGGTTAAACCTGAAAGGTGTTGCACCATTTATAGCTTCCAAATATTAACAGCCGAACTAGTTTATCCTGAAATAAATTCACCTAAAAGGGTTATGAAATTATTGCAAGACTTAGAATATGGAAAAATACTACAACTAGATAGATACTCGATAGCCTTGTATTTATTTAGATGCCTCAGTAATTGGCGTTATGTAAGTATGAATAAATTTAGACTAGGTTCTTTCAAACTTAAGAGCAAGTTTTAAATTGAAGAGTTAGCAAATGCACTCTTTGTAAAATGACTCGTCACTGTAAAACTAATTTTCTGCTCTTTTTAGCTAATGTTTTGTAGGTAGACGTAAATTTCATACATTATTTAGAACGTTCAAATAAAATTGTAAAATTATATCTGAAAAATATTTCAGGGCTTGAAGCCGTGATGTAAATATGCAATCACACACACATAATCAACCACATACAATCACGCGTGTATTCCCCGAAGGGTCAGGCAGAGGTGTATCAATTGTACATCGACAGTTCGCCTGTATGTTTAGGTCACATGTAATAGGGGGAAAATCCTAGCTCCAAGCTGCTACTGAGAATTTAATAGGAAAACCCAATAACACTTTGCTCGACCTGGGAATAGATCCATGACCTCGAGGCGGTTAAAATATGTTAATATTACATACTATGTCCACGGTAAATATCTAAATCTGTTGTCAAATGTCATGTCAATCAGTCATAACAGGTATGTTATGCTTATGATTGACCGCAATACCTAATAAATATAATATAACAACAGTAAATATAACCGATTTGACCACTACCTTCAATAAATTGAATAAGCATGAAGGATAAATTCCGAAGCTCGTGTCTAGACTATAAATATATAATTTCAAAACAAATCACTACACTAAGTACTTAGAACTATTTCCGTGAAAAATTGAATTCCTGAATGCGTAATTAATATTATAAAAATACTAAATAGACAGTTGCAAACAAAAGATTTGATTAATTAATAATTGTATTTTAAATGTTTTAGCCGGATGTCTAAATGAAAGATTAATCAACATTGTTCTAATTTTAAATGGTTTTAACTTCTTAAACGGTTTGATATGATCTAAGTCATGGCTGTTGTTGTTTAACAAGCATGCTTTAACCAACCGCTAACCAGCGGTTAGTCGACGCTGTACTAAATCAACGCTCACGACTGTCGAGACCAAGAAAGCTTCGCGTTGCAAAAATAAGCTTTTTCAACACTAACAAATTAATCACTATTATCAGTGTACCTAATGCAGTCCAGCGTTGGCTAGGACATCCATACAACTCGATTTCTGAAGGTTTCTCATCGGGAGATTGCCGTGCCGTTTTTCAATGATGGTAGAGTAACCATCATTGAAAAATGGCACCAAAAAATTTAATTTTAGATTCGGCTCCCTCTTACCCTTTACTATTGAGTTTTGCAGTACAGGGCTGTACATAAGGCTCTCAAATGGGGATCCCAGTCAGCTACTACAGCCACATTCCTACGAGATTATTCTCTACATAAACTTAGACTGATGTAGGTCCGTGGATCAGCCGAAGTACCTATATGTGCAGCGATGATGGTAGTCTTCATTTAAACACGTCTAACAGTTGTTTGCTCCGCGGCTATGGCCGGCCTTTGGCACAAATAATAAATCTGAAATTACAACCTTCCGTTTTATTTTTTGTGCCGTGTCGAGTACATATTCTGTTTCTCTGGTAAGACACCAAACAGAACTAAAACCAGCTTAACTTGAGCCCTCACCCGTACACTGTTATTGTTGTTGTTAGTTTATTAAGTTGTAAGTGTTGTAACACAAAGCTAGAAAAATATTACGTGGCCATCACTTCGTACAGTAAATTTTTGACCACACGTAGATCTAATTATTATACTTGTATTATTGCGGTTGACAGTACAGGTGGATAGAACGTGATCGAGGCCGCATGTAAGTGAAACCGGACTTAATGTGAATGCCTTCACCTACGCCGAGACGTTTCACGTACACTGCGTGCGCGCATTTTTGACAATCGCAAAATTTACAGACACCGGCACGGATCTTGAGCGCTGACTTCCACTAGCGCAGGACTGAAATAGCGCTCAAGACTGTGTAGGTACCTATAAGACCGTATTTTTTTTTGTCTTATACTCAATTATACTATAAATACTAGCGAACTGCCGGTGACTTCGTCCGAATGACTTATTTCACCCGCCATAAGTTACGCCATTGGCTAATGCTCCGCTCCCGCTAACCGTAGCGTGATGTTATATAGCCTATGTTATTTAGGAAAAATGTAGCTATCTATTGGTAAAAAATGGTTAAAATCGTTCGAGTAGTTTCGGAGCCTATTCTTTACAAATAAACAAAAAAATCTTACCTCTTTTTAACGTTAGTATAGAATATCATCCTATTATCATCCTACTGTTGTTGGGCAAAGGCCTCGTCTCATACATATTATTACCAACATTTTTTGTACTACATAATATTTTAATTCGTATCATTTATTTATCGATCTAGTCAGTATTCTGACTAGATCGATAAATAAATGATACATAATCAATTTTTATTTTTATACACGTAATAGATAATAGAAGTTTGCGTTCGTGACATTGACATTCACCTTGCTATTCGAAACCCAGACCACGAATTAATTTGACGCAGTATGTGCTATGTGCTATTTATCAAACATACTTTAATTGAGCTTAACTGCATGCATAATTAGTCGTTCTAGTTGAGTACTTAACTTGTTACCGTGTGTGATTTAAATTTTCGAATGTAGATATTATAAATGTAATTTTGGACATTTAATAATACTACTTCGTTAGCCTAGTGGTCCTAAGCGCGACTGCTACGCCAAAGATCTTGGGTTCTATTCTCAGGTCGAGCAAAGTGTTATTAGGTTTTTATACAAAATTCTCAGTATCAGCTCGGAGTTCCGATTTGTGTCCCAGTTAATGCGAAAATGCATTTTAATAAAAAAATATATATACGTGTAACACACCAGGTTTCCTTGAAAAGCGGGAAAGAGCCTGTCCCGTGCGCGACACACGCCCGCCCGACACATAAAAAGCGGAACATTCCGCCCGACGCATAAAAACGGTAATTTAAAAAACTAAAAAACAGCAGTCGGGTTTTTTAGTTCTTTAAATTACCGTTTTTTAATTTTTACTTTTTTAATTTTTAATTTACCCATTGTCATTTTCACAGAAAATACGAATCTAATGACACCTCTCAAGCTAAAATCCATTGAGCCATTCAGGCTGCAGAGCGTGCCTGAACACGCATACATACATACATACATACATATATACTTATTTACATACATACATACTCTCGAAAAACATAACCCTCCTTCTGTCGCAGTCGGGTAAAAAGGACGTCCCGCCAGAATCGCGACGTCTGGCAACGCTGCCGCACACCAACATTAGCATTGTTACTATTCAAACGATATGACCGACTAAATACGACGACTGTGTCATCCGCGATGTCGACAGTAATTAGCGTGATTGACTGTTACACTCACGTGTTGTCATCGGAAGTGGATGTGGATGCTCGAGTAATTATTATGTAAGCTTTAAAGAATGGCTTCAAGTAAACCAACTCACTTGCCTACTCAATTATGAAGGTGATGAACAACCAATCTAAACTCATAGTATAAAGATAAAATGGATGAATGATGAACAAACGAACGATGATGATAATGATTGATGGTTTGTTTGTGTGTTTATTTGTACCGAATAAGCTCCGAAAGTACTAGACCGATTTTAACCATTTTTTTACCAATAGATAATTGCATGATTTCCGAATACATAGGCCATATAACATCACGATACGACTCACTAGAACGGAGCAGTAACCAAAGACGTAAAACGTAAATGCGGGCTGTATAAGGTTGCAAAAATAAAGTATTCACAGTGAATGGTTACACAAGAGTACGTACATACCTAGATAGTGCCATGTGTTCGAATCTCAAGGTTGGCAAATTGGCAATATTGATATTGAATTGAAAAGCTTTGGCGCTATAGGTACCTACAATTGGAACTATTAATCTAAATCACTTTAGTTGCATTTGGTCTAAATCTAAGAATTTAATTCTCACTTAGTTCCGTAATTAAATACCTAACACGGTTTGCTCTGATTATTTTTATTTTGAAATTTACTTATTTAAGTACCTACTTTGTATTAGTTAATGTAAAGTTTAAACACTGTATCTACCTAATATCGAGCTAACGAGCATTGTAACACAGTCTTGAATATTTAACAAGAAATGTGTGATTATGAATGAACACATTGTACACTCCGAAAACATTCATATGGGAAAATGCAAACACAATTCAATAATTATTCACGACTACATTCCAAATCACACATTTTTATCAAGTTCCATTAAAAGTGAGCGGGCGCTTTAGATGTTTAATTAACCGTAAAATCAGTTATGAATATCGTAAGTGAGACAATAAGCCGTAGCTGTTTTGACGGAAAGTGAGCAAAAAGTTAATACGCGCAAACCGGTAACAGCATATGTATCAGCTGATGACGCGTTTCGACACATTGAAACCACAACAAACCACTTTCACTAGGGCTGTGTCTACCACAAGTGTACCTATCACTTAGAGAGCACGGACAAGGAAACAATGATAGTATTTATTCGCTAGCGGCCTAAGAGAATCATGTAATAAATGTTTTACGTATTTAGACAAGTCCTTATGTCAGTGAGTGACTTAACTCTTTGTTACGTAACTTTGTAATTGTGTGCAAATTATGCTTTCCTACGCTTTATTTGCACATTTAATGATCATTTATTATTATGAAGCATTCACATAACAAGCTTAAGAAAAAAACTGGTAAATTAAAAGTGAAATTCTTAAATATGCATGAGAATATTTTTCCGCATTATTTCTTAAATTGTTACTGTTACTGTATCATAAGAAATATCTACCAAAATAAAATCTCAATTAAATTTGAATATTTTTCGTATTTATGACTGCTAACCCTACAGATGCAGCGGTTCTAACGATTGCTATGCGTGAAGTTCAGTATCGTTAAGATCCGCATCACGAAATATAGTTATTATGTTGTCTATACCTACATTTATTATTAACTAGTCGGCTAGGTGAGTTATTCAACTTGCGTTAAGTTACGTATTTGGTTAGTGCTCCACTCCCGTGGTTCGAAGCGTGATGTTATATGTATAGCCTATACTATTCCTCATGAATCTGGCTATCATATACAAAAAGAATTGTTCCAATTTAACCGAAAGTTTCTGAAATTAGCGCGTTTGAAGAAACAAACAAAGAAAATGTCTTTAGATTTATTACCGTAAACCGTTACCGAGATCTTTTACACGTTAATTCACTGTTATATGGGTACAACCATCATTTTACTACAATTACTAATAATAATTAATACTTAATTATTAATACTAACGGAAAAAAATATTAGTTCTGGAAAGAAACCGAAAGTTTCTGAGATGGGCGCGTTTGAACAGACAAAGAAACTCTTCGGCTTTATTACCGTAGGATAGATACCGGGATCTTTTACACATTAACTCACAGTTACTACTACCATTTTACTACAATTACTATAAAGCTAACGTAAATGAAAGTCGAGTTGGACAAAATAAGTACCTACCTATAGGTATTCTAAAAATAAATTGAACATAATTATGACAGAACATGCACAGTGTTAAAAGAATAAAAAAGTACACGTCTCATAACATGTCAGAATCAAGGAAACAGGTCCTAAATAAAGCCAGGGCTTAAATTAAAAACGCGACTTATGCATGCGCAAATAATTAATGTACTTACTACTTATTACATCCAGTTTTAATGAGACCACGCATACCTACAATAAGTTCTTAGAATGTGTGAAATTAATATTAGGTACCTAGTTATGTTGGTCCACAATTGGAAGAAACTTTTTTGGTCCACAATTTGAACGAAGGATAATTTTTAATTTGAAAAGAAGGTATTAAATATGACCGAGTTTATATACTCTCTAATGAGAACCACACAAGGGTGAACGAAAAACCAATGAACTGCGATTAGCAAATCTAAACCCGCGTTAAAAAGCTAAAAACAAAATGATTGTTTTTTTTTTTTTATTTCACACGCACGCCTCAGTATTCCCAACCACTGCAACTCCTGAAAGCCAGTATCAACTGTGAAGAACGCTGGAAAATCGCCGAGGTAATGGAGCTAGACAAGTCCCGGAGAAGCGATTCAACTGTCTTGGAACCCGCAACGAAATTAATCAGAAAAGGTGGAGTAAGAAAAATATTGTAGCTTTATAATAAAGTTATAATCTTGCAGACTATTGAACGCAATTCCAAAATATCCAACTTACGTCCCCAGACAGATCGACAATCCACAATGTGATAATGTGAAGCACTCAATGTTCTGGTAACATAGATACACGAAGACACTTCTAAGACTATATGTATACAGCACACTTTTTTCGATAGTTATGTCGCAAAGGAGTATCAACACACTATGAACTACGCGAACCTATTGACACCGATTGTAATAGTTATCCACTTGGCGCAGAACAATAGCGACTAGTATGTATGGAAACATGCGCGTTGTAAATATTTTGACAAATAACCACTATTATGCATAGAACATTAGTGAATGACATAAGTAGCGATTGTTTTACCTAAACGATGATGTTTATTATCATTTCTAGAATGCCTACATAACCTGTCCTAGAATGTTTAAGATACATGAATCAACGCCATTGTCTCATACAATGACATACGTAGAGCTAACATCGAACCCACTCGCAAAATCGGTCTACTGTTATTTGATGCATTGCATGTATTTACTGGTTACACAATCAAACTAAAACCGAAAATAGACGTCGATTTTAGTATGGAGGCAATTTTAGTAACAATTATTAGATCAGCGTATAGCTCATGCATTCTTAAATTACCCGTTTTTATACCGGTATGCTAAACAAAAAATTGTGAAAGAAACGAAGGTTCTATCGCACTTATAACCAAAATATAAAATAATATATATTTATAATAATTTTGTTGCTATTTAGAATCAAACACTTTAACAATGAATAGTATTAAACAACTCTATGTTTTTCTATTTTCTGTTTATACAGAAAATTGACTTCTTTGTCTTTCATATCATTCTTCACACAATCCATCCATCTCTTCTTTGGCCTCCCTCTTCCACTCCATCCATCCACATTTATATTCATTACTCTTTTGGTCACCTGCGTGTCATGCCTCCTCTTCACATGCCCATACCAAGAGAAACGGTTACCTTTCAACTTTTCAGTCACTGGCGCTACTTTCAAACTTCCTTTAATATACTCATTCCTTACCTTATCCATTCTGGTCACACCACACATCCACCTCAATATTCTCATCTCCGCAATGCAATTTTTTTTCATGCGTCTTCTTTATAGCCCAACATTCCGATCCTTTAACTTAAGAGGCATCATAATATATCTTTCAATCCTATAAAAAGTTGTATTATCAGAAAGTACCTAATAATAAAAATGTTCAAGGCACAGGAGCGCTGGACACCAACTTCAACAACAACTTCCTGCGCTTGTTAGACGTCCACTCATTGTCTTACTGTTTGTAAACATATAACGGCCAATTTATCACACAATGTACTATTGTTTACCTCAGATTACTCTATCTATTGCCTAAACTCAATTAAATTTACTATTGTACGTAAGTACCTATGGCTATTTCTGAAGCCTCAATATGCAAAGTCTTTTCGGCTGTGGATTTCGGTTAAATATGTACTTATTCCATTTATGCAATCTATAGTATTTATTATTATCACAAATGGTTACGTACTACAGACATTGTGGTTCTAATGTTTTATTTTGTATAGCTTCCTACAGAATCTGGATATACTTTAATCTAATACGACACATGAATTATTCTATAATTTGAAAGCATTAAAGTTTGCACAAAAATTTACTACAAGCCTGATATCGGGTATAAGTAACATGTTTATCCCACCATTGCGATAAACTGCTCTGTTCGGGGCTCTACCAAGGAACCCTCTGGTTATTGAAGATGTTGAAGGTCAAAGTTCCAACTTATTGTTTCGTTCCTAAAGTTATCATTGGGAACAAACTTTAAATCTCAAAAAGTGTATGGCACCAGTTAGTACAATGTTTCGCGCGCGTTGCCTTACGCGCTACCATAAACACTGATTTTTCACAACAAACATAAAAATCGTTGCACACCAATAATATTCACTCAATGTTAATGAGATTGATGAGCAGTAAGCATAGATCAATGAAATGTTGTATCTTTTTAACCACGTTACAAAAAGGAGGAGGTTCTCAATTTTTCGGAATTATTTTTGTTTTTATATCCCATAGATTAATTAAAATAGCTAAGAGATATAAACCTACATAATAATATACATTTTTAATTTGGCAAAAAAAAAGCCAAGTTATTATAAACAAAGCAGTTTTACACGAAAACGTCTATTTATCCATAATAATTTAGATTTGTGATCATTAGTGAAAGAATGAATATTTAATAAACACGAAACGATATTACAAATACCGCGTTTTTTACAGGTTCACCGAAATTTATATAAACAGAATATTAAATGCAATGTTTATGAATAAAAAGTTACCCATTGCTAAATCCAATTACCGTATTTTACTACGCACGCAATTTACTGTAATAACTTTATTATTTTATTAAGAAACCACTGCACGAATTTTCAATGATAGTATGAATAGCACTGCACTGTGTACCTGTTAGCGGAGTGTGGCGGTGCGCCGGTTGTCGGAGACGCGTGCGATCGGTCGCAGCACGTGTTCAATCACAATTTCGCGAAATACGCAGGGAGGCGAAGCGTGTCACGGTGCGCCGCCTACGACCTATACTGGAAGAGAACCTTCGCACTCGCACCGATTTTACTCGCCCCTCTACACAACATAACACCTTAAAAGTAAAAGTGGTCGATCCCGAAGGCGTGGCAGCTGGCAGCCAGCAGCCGTGACTCGGCATTGCCCACACCATTATTTTATTATCAAGGTACGTGATTGCCACTCGTGATAGCAGATATCACGCTTGCCAATCACGCATTTAAATGAGCAAATGTCAAGATCACATGATTTTTTGGCAGCCTAGGTCTTTCAGAGGATAATCTAGGTCTAATCTCCTCAATGAAGCCATTTTTTGCCATACTTGCAAATTTTAAAGGTAGGTATTGTTATGTCTACTATTTAAGATACTGTAAGAAATAGGTACCAAGGTTTAGTCTGGAATGATTTCATGAATTCTGTCTAAACACTCTATCAAATGAAAGTAGATACCATAATATACCTAATTATTAATTAGGTATAAAGTATATCCAATGTACATTATATTTATTATATTATTTTTATTTATTTATTTGTATATTATTACATATTGGAATATATGGCACTAGTGGGCTGCAAATGACAATTATTGTCGTATGGTAATACGCATTTTGTTACCCTAATATTATGATAAACTAAAGCCCCTTTGTCATACCTTAGTAATTATTTTCTTTATATTTTTGTAATAGTTTTAACGAGTTTTACTGGTTAATATCAATTAAAACTTTCTGTATCGAAACGTAATTATTGACATCCTATCTTCAATTGCAGTATTATATACTCGAATTTAATCCAAGATGTTAAGTGCTAATAAGTAAATTAATTAATAATCGACATTCCGACAGTATAATTAATGATATCGTCTAAAATTTGATAAGTAAGTATATCCTTCCTAAATGCAAAATTCGTTATCAGCCTCCACGCAAAATTGAACACAAAAATTAGTCAGCAATAGGGCAATTAAACAGGTAGGTTTCAATAATGAGCGAAGGTAATGAAACAGTGATTATTACGGCGCCGGCGCAGCGATCGTATGTACTTATCTATTAGGTAGGTAAATGCTGCAACTATGTAGGTAGTAGCTGGTTCCCAGGCAGCACACAATTGCAGCTTTTTGTCCTCGATCGATATAATGCCACGGTATTGGAGACTGTGAGAGCAACAGGAAACATGAGCCCAGCCCTATGTGTCGGAAGAGTTAGCTCATGTTCCTGCAAAAACAACTAGAGCGAAACGGAATTCGGGTCCTATCAATTTACATTTATCTTGGTGTCGTAACTAAATCTAAATGTATGTTGAAAAACATACACGTATCATGTTTTCAATATTATTAATTAAGTCAGTCACAATAGCGAACGTGAAATGATTAATAACATAAAGTATGACTAATTTAAAACAATGCAAAAATGCGCGTTTCTTTGAAATTAAAACTTTCTAAGTTAGCAATTTAATTCGATTCGCGAAGTAGGTACTCTGCCGAATAAATTATAATTAGCTCACACAGTGATCACAGTTGGTCTTTGAACGTATCAGTATCGGAGCAAAATGTTACTTAATGTTTTAAATGTTATTGGGTTAATTTTGTGGCAAGTAGTAACGTTGGATGGTCACTCGAAGAATTTAGCTTGGAACGGAGGACCGTTGCATCTTAAATGTGAATACGGAGCAGATTTGTGGATGAGTAGTGGATACGTGAAGGAAAACGTGATCGCTGTGAAGACATTACCGTACCAAGATGATATTTACGTCATCACACCGAGGTAATAAGGGTACACTTAACCTTAATATTGTAGGTCAACCAGAACGCGTGTGGTTCAGGAGCAGTTGAATGCTACGCAACATTAATAATGACATAAATACAAGTCCGAAGTTTCGTATAAAATGCCCAAAAAATACAGATAAAATAGTTCTGTGTCAATGCAAAAATCCTGGACATAGGATAATTACAGAAATCAATTTTAGATGCTAAAAATAAGGTCCTTTGCAACGGCTAAGAATGTTCACTGACTTTTTCGATTACCCCAAGACATACACATGAACATATACCTGCCGTCTGTCTGATCGAAAGCCGATTAAAAATAACCTTGGAATAGTCACCTTCTAACGAAAGACCTATCAACAAAACATGCTTAGTACATACCTAGAGCAAAAAACAACTATGTATGGGTGGTAAAGTGCAGGTAACTTCATAATATTTACTTAAACCGGTTATTTGCCTAATAGTAACATAAAAACATTATATTTAATAAATACATGTCTAGATATACGTGCTGGCAAATTGTGCTCTTTTTTTGGTCTATATAGTTCTATGTCACAATAAATTTCTTTGCTTGATATAAGTAATTGAGCTTCTGTTTACATACACAGGATGAAGCAAGGTGTTCTGGCGACAGTTTGGTTGATCATTCGCGAGAAAAACGGTGTCCAGCTGCAACCGTACCCAGAGCTACGGGACCACAAACTCAGTGACTGCAACGCCATACAAAATGCCGTAGATTTCTATCTCGATCATCTTGTAAGTATTTTTATTTAGTAGGAAAAGTTCGCCAAAATCAATGAGTAATTTTTAAGAACTAAGATATCAAAAAATTCAATTAGCTAACAGCATTCTTCAAATACTATTACTTATTCTTCTGAACATTATAAATCTATTAAATTAAGGCCAATTCGATATTCCTAGTTAATTGCATTGCTCGGGAAACCGCGTAGTAGGTAATGGCCAATTTTAAATAGAAAATACTAAGTCCCTATGTTTAATTATAAGTGGTTTTTGAAAGCACGAACAACTTCTAAGTATATAACCATAGCTTTTCTTAATCAGGAACCTGAAAAAGGGCTAGTGACAAGAGGATGCACCCAATTATTTTTCTTAAAATAAAAATAAGCTGGTTTATACCGCGTATAATATGACATGTCACAGTGAACTTCGAACGTGGAAACGCATTGTATTATTAGTTTCCATAATCAATTCAATATTTCTACCATTTTTATGCAATAGAAATAGAGGCATGTGTTCGCTACAATAATCAAAAGCGCTAGAGTGGGCTTCGGGGTCGATCTCATGAGCGCAAGAACTGCACAAATCGTTCCCAATCATATTTTGCAACATACGTAATTGCTCTATTGAACACGAATTATTTATTTTTCATTGTTAATACTTTTTGTGTAATTCCATTTTTTATATATGTACACATGCAACAGTCTAGGTTTTTAGCTATTTTTCCTTTTTTAATCACAGTCTATGGAACATTATTTGAACACACATTTCATCCTGAATAAAGTTTGACACTCTCAATAGTACAGCAATGCGGTGCGTGCACGCGCGTGGTACAGGCCATGTAACATAAGACCACTTAGTGCAGGCCGCGTAGCACAGACCGCATAGCACAGGCTGCACAGGTCACGGAGCACAGGCTGCGTAGCACAGGCCGCGTAACACAGAACGCGTAGCACAGGCCGCGTAGCACAGGATGCGTAGCACTGGCCGCGTAGCACAGGATGCGTAGCACAGGATTCGTAGCACAGGTCGGGTACAACTCAACACGCACGACCACACAAGGCGTCTGTGTTGCGTGGTCTGTGCTATTCGGCCTGTATTAAATAACAGCGTAATTATGCCTATTAATACCTACGCTGTTGGAAACGTGTTGCAAATGCACTTTTTTATTACTGGCCACTCCACGTAACTATGCAATTTTGTATATTATGGCGATATAAAATTATTCTTCAATATGTAGTTGTTGTATCTAACCAATGTTTGATGAATTCAACGGAATGAGTAGCTAGCTTGCGCTAACGTTAATAACATTAAATTGCATTGAATTTGTTGTTCCATATTTGCCAAGCGTGATGAATTGATAATTAAACATAGTCTTTTATTATTGAAGGCGGGCAAAAGTAGTTGCTTAGTACCTACTTGAGTATCGTGTTAAAAAGCGTGTAAAAATAAAAATATGAAAATACTTTACTTTAATCCACAGGGAAAGCTATGGGTATTGGATACCGGTATAATCGATACGCTTACAAGTCCAAAATGCACTTGCCCACCGAAAGTAGTTGTCATCAACTTACTCTTAGGAAAACTGATCAAGCGCATTGATATTTCCTCTCTCTTGGAAGCAAACTCATTGCTACAGAACATCGTCGTTGAATATGGCTTAGGAGGCAAGACTTTCATGTGAGTAACTTCCTACTTTCAATATCATCTTAATAACTAAGTACCTAAAGGTTGAAAATTGTTTACCTGTTATATCTGTTAGCGCGGAAAGGCGAATATTAGCAGCAATGGCAGCAATAATAGAAAATAAATAAAATTGAAATCGGTGTAGTTCTTAAAATTGTGTCGCAATCTAACTAGACACTTAATTATGGTAATTGCTACGTCTGTCCATTTAATTTGCTTACATATACTTTCTACAATTAATGGTTAAGGTTAGGTGCCTGATCTGTGTTTTAAAACCTGTCTAAACGACACTGATACTATGTTCCGCAATACATAATCGTAGGTACGTCAAATATACCTCAATATAATAAATAATCTTATAACCAATCAAAGTGATGTAATTACATCTTATTTTCTATTAGCGCTAAAAAATAAGCAATGTAATATCTAAGCGAATCTATCAGATTACCTCCTCAATTGATTTCGTAACTGCAATATCCATAAACCGTCTCAACGGATTACCAGTTATCTATAACTAGGGCATCATGTGATGCATTCAGACCGTTTAGAATTCAGGGTAAATTTGAAATAAGGCCAGACACCAGACTGGGTTATTCTAGGGTTGATGACACGATTGGCCAGTGGCTGAGCGATTGGCCACCTACCTTTGGTTGACTGATAGAGAATGCCTTGTACCTTTTGTTGCATAAAGTTTAAATATCTAAATTGGCTGCTGCGCTGCGTGTCGCAGGTTCGATTCCCGCACGGAAAAAACTATTTGTATGGCCTACAGATAGTTGTTCCGGGTCTGACTGTTTGCGCATGTGAGTTAATGTTTGTAAACCACGATACAGGAGAAATTTCTAGTGTGGGGCAAAGTTTAAAAAAATAAGAAAATAAGGTCACAATAATTCGTTATTAAGCTAGTCACTAATACATTTCTATTCTAGTCGTCCGGCGGCTATCCATCTCCATGTAGTTAAGTTAGCTAGCGCAGTAGGAAGAGACACTGTCGAGGTAGGTAGGTACCTATTACCGTTCATATTACGCAGGCATAATCCAATAAAACATCAGTTTATTAGAAGCATGTAATTAAGCGATATCTGCCCGTATATTTGAATATAGCATGCCAATGTTACATAACAATTATATTATGATGACCATCTTCTAGATATGCATCCGACGCGTCGCGCGGTGCAATCCTCGTGCACGAAGTGTCATCGGGGGCCGGGTGGTCGGTAGTGGCATGTGGTCCTGCCACCGGTCTCCAGATCGCGCTGGTGAAGCGGATAGCACACACCGTCCTGATCCTGGTCAGGCTTCACTACCCCAGCATCATTGAGTTAGATACCACTGCTTTACGAAGGAGGGACTCGCTTGCGCCTCTCACTGGTAGGTTTAACAGCAACAAATTTACTTAGAAAGCAGCTTCATTATGTCACTGTATTAAAAAAAAAAAGTTTAAAATACTTGCCTTACCTACCAAAAAGGTAAAAGCCAATTTGAAAAGAGTGTCCATGGAGTTTCTTGCTCGTTCTTCTCCATAGAGACCTACGTTTTGGAACAAGCAACTACAATTCAATTTACTGTATAACTTCTTGACAATTCAAAAGTGCCTGTAAATGGTCTTATTGAAATAAATGCTTTGACTTTGACTACCTACTAAACGATAAGATCATTTTCGCCATAGATGTAGGTGTAGATGCGGTATTCTTCCAGAAGACCTTGTAATGTAAGTAACAGGGTGTCATTGTCCATCCATGATTCATTGTCTGCTCATGATAGTGGAATTAGTATATATTAATCTATGGAATGAAGGATTGTTCAATGTGTTTTCCAGCTATTATATAATCTTTCATAATAAGTCATAAACTATGCCAACCGACTTTCGTTACTAAATGCACAGTAAGTTCAGCTGTCATATAATGCAGGCTACCGTGCGTAAAATAATGTAATGAAATGCAGATAGGCAGTAAATGCATACCCACATGCAACCAGAGATGTTATGGAGCTCTGTAACCGTAACCGAAACTATCGGATATCTATACAAATAAATAAAATTGAAGACTGTTTGTAATTTCAAATTAACAGCTTTTCACCAAATGCGTATGAAAGTATATAGGTACGGTATATTACCTACAACAAAAATCCTTTTTTTTTTTAATTTGTCTGGCTGTCTGTTTGTTCCGACTAATCTCTAAAACGACTGGACCGATTTTAACGGGACGATAAAATCGCGTCTTCGATTACGACTTTCACTCGCGGATGTTATAAGGAGTAACTTTTTATGTTAATAAAATTTATTTCTACGCTAGAGGTCTTGGGTTCGATTCCCAGGTCGAGCTATTGGGTTTTTCTATGTAATTCGAAGGAGCAACTCGGAGTTAGGATTTGTGCCCGGTTAATGACAATAGGCCCGCCCCTTATTACACGGGGTCGCAACCGAATTTGTTATAAAAGTTTCGAATAATTTCGGAGAAGGAGAAAATATTAATTTTATGTAAATTTTTCTCCCGGCCGAGCGCCGTCTCTTGCGGTGTTATGACAGTTTTTATTGCTTAGCCATAATAGTCTATCGAACAGAGCAATTTCCATGATATACCTACGTACCTACCTATACTAAAAAAAATAAGAACAAAAAATCGGCCAGTCACAGCAACGCAAAAATTAATGTAGGTCCTGGACTGACAAAAAATATAGCTGCCTAATCATGGCGGTGCCTACCTGGAAGTAATTTCCTATAGAAGCCTACATAATTGAAAACTTTTTTGCTTCCAGTATTCGGTGAGCACAGCAAGCCAGTTGTGTTGTTGGGTGCAGACGGCTTCCACGTGTATCTCCGTCACACGGAGTGTTCAGACGTGTTGGTGTGGAACACACGGGACGCGTACAACTCGTCCCGCCTCTTCAACATACACTCGGCGGGCCCACGACTCACAACCACCGCAGTAGCTGCAGACTCTTTGAAACATGAACTGTTAGTCCTCGATTCTAACTATCTAGACACACTACAGGGGAATTCACCTACATATCATAAAATTACTTTCGTAAACAAGAAAAATCATTAAATATTTTATAATTAGTTTCAAAACCTATGCCTATTTTTCTTTATTTTTTTTCTAATATCGTCTCTTGAATGAATACCTTTGAATATACGTGATGCCTTCTAACAGCGGCAGTAGAATGTATGTACGGTCAACAAAAGAGATAAGTTACCAGGGTGTCGGATACAGTTGATATTTCCGTCCAAACTGATGGATGTCTGCAAATTTTATTTTATTTTTATTAATAAACTGTTTGTTTTCTAATAATTAAATCAAATTTTAATTGAAATCATCCTTCAATCTAAAAAAACTTTTATTATGTGACTGCATTGTTACTTATCTCTTTTGTTGACAGTACATAGTGCAATATTCGACTTGGTATGTACCTATTAATATCCTATATAATAGCTATCCGGAATCAATTTGGCTGTACAGCACATTACATGTACAGACTAGCCATTTATATAGTTAGTTCAAGGTAGACACCTTTCGATACCGTTGTCTGCTATTTGACGGGTCGCGGTTTAAGCTACATGCTGTGTCAGTAATCAAACAAGGCGGGGATTTAATTTAAATCCTTGTTAGTATTAGCGAGGTGATCTACTTCTACAAACAAATAATATTATGGAAATGTGTTTATTGGTCCTTCTACAAAACATATAAAATATGGCTAGGATGAGAAAGTCAGTAAAGGATGACCCAAATACTATTTTTTGGCTGAATTGTGTTCTTCAAGTCTTCTTTTTCAAAATCTCAACGTATAGTTAGGGGATAAAATTAAACAATTCAACTGTGGACATAACGCTTATATTTTAACATAACATGGTGAAATTAAAATAAACATCTTTAAATTAAAACAACGAACATAATACAAATATTCGGAGGTTGACCCATGCTATATAATATTCAAAATTGTTTTAATATGTGTTGTATACATTGAATAGTTTTTCTTACCTTTTAAAAACACTAATTTCCAAGTTAAAAGTAAAATATAAATATTTTAAAATGAATACAGCGTCAATATTGATTTACTAATAAAATGTATATCTGTATATATCTCGTTAGAGTGAACACATAGTTCAAGTGTCGGTACCTCCGAAGACTTATAAATAAATTAATCTGCGATCAAAATTGAGAGCCAGCCATTTATACTTATAAATAATAACATAATCAACTTTCCAATACAACAAAATTAGCAAAATCTTTTAAATTAAGCATTTCGGCATATACCCAGAAACATTTCAGCATTGAATCAATTATATCACAATCAAATTTGACCTTCATTTTGTTGTCCTTTATAATAATTATATTGTTTAAATACACAACAACTTTCTCTTTTCTTAATTTCAAGTTACAAAAATCCTAAATATGAATGAAACGAGAGAACTTTATCTTCTTGTTTATTTTAATCAATGCTAGAAATGTCACTGAACCGTCTCATAAGTTTTGTATCCTGATAAAGTAAATGGATTACAGGTACATTGCTTAGGCCACGTTACAGTACAGGGTAACACAGATAACGCACTAGGCGGAAAATAGCTGCTCATTCGCCATACCACGCCACTTCGTAATGCGATATCTGTCTCATCGATTTGAGAATATAACAAAAAAATGTCTTTTAATAAAAATTAATTTCAATATAATAAATTAATCAAAAATCATCATGGTAAAATGCATAAAGTAATTTAAACTAAGTGCATTTATGAAAAAAAAAAACATTTTTTATATTTACAAAAAGTAATTTCAATCCAAATTAAAATATCAGTTTAGGTAAATAATAGCAAATCACATTTTAAAAACATACATAACTTCCACGTTATATGTACAATATATTGTGAATAGAAAATATTTAATAAATCACAATGATCTCACGTACTCCTTGCAAGTGGCATTATTATAAATCATGGTAGACAAATATCCAACATAAAAATCGTCGCATACATTATCAGTAATCCAGGTTTTACTTACATGTAATATTTCGCTTACACATTATGTATATCGTAATAGCTGTACAAATATTAATATTTAGTCACAGTGTACACAGCAAAATGTTTTATTTATGTTCATTTTAAAAATCACAACATCTCTAGGGCCAAGGCACAAATGTGATTACTTAAAACGCCCTCTAGCTACTTTCATATAATTCAAGTATTTATTTTTATCTACAGATTGTACGTTACATAATAATATACTTACATGATGAATAAATTTTATATCAGAAAAGAAATAACTAAAAACCTAAATGTAAGAGGGCATGATTGGTCCTATTTGTTCAACAAATATTTTATTATATTATATGAATTTATTGGACTTAGTATTGTCAATAATCTCTGGCCTACGTTTTAAATAAAATCTGTAAGGCCTCATTATCTCATAAGATGCCTGTAAAGCTCGATAAAGATAATATCCCAATGTCGAGTAACAGAATAGTTGCGCTACACTACGTTACTAGCATTACTACCGTACTAACGAAGCTTGTAGTGCGTTTTAGTTATTAAAGAATAATTGCCAAATATGATGGGATCGATGGTAGTAAATTCACAAATATTAGTGCATGAAAAATCGAATTCTAAATGATCATTTTCGCCTCCAATTATAAAGATTAATATGGATAATAGTAAAATATAATTACATTCTATCAGCGCTACTGTCACGTTTGCTCACTTCGGGATATAACCTTAGACAATCTTCAGATAATTCACAGTGTTGAACGTTCACGTATTGGCTTAAGTTGAATATAAACAATAATAATATAAACTCTAAATGGGCATGAATGACAATGCAAGGAAATAAATTAACTACAGAAACTATGTTAGAAGCCTCTGCTATATTGCCCTATAAAAATGTGCAAATGTTATTCTTGCACAAATGAACTGTCAGCTACACCAAATCCTCAGATCTAAGTTTGAATAGAAAATAAATAAAGGACATGTTTGTAAAGTATGGTGTTCTTCAGACCTCATCTGTTGCTCTCATGTGGATATTCGAGTTTTCCAAACAGCAGACTTCTCTCCTGTAAATATGATGTAGTTATATAGATACATGGAATATGTACATAATTATTATAATGTGTTCAGTACCCTGATGTTCTTGATAATATAAGCATAAATCTAGAGCGTAGGAATAAACATGCAAATCTTTATAAAATACACCAACATGGCAATTCGAATTTATGAAATACTAACCTGTCCTATGAGATTCCCCTGTCACATGATTGGTATGCCTAGGAACAATGAACTTTGACTCCTGGAACATTGACAACATTAAATCTTCGGTGGTGGGATGATATTCGACTTCGTTTATACTAGCTACTAATGGAGAACTCTCATAGTTCCTGTTCGTGTCCCTGGTGGTGGGTGTTGGTCCAGTAGACCGAGTGGGATAGTCCACGGAGCGCGGTCTGCGTGTGTCCACTGGGGTCATCTTAGGATTCACGTGAACGTCTTTATGGATGTACGGCTCCAGTGACACGCTCGTTTCGTTTTCGTGTTCGCTTGTATCATCAGTAGCCCTGTTCCCGTTCACCTCAATGATCAGTGGCCGCTGAAGCGTCGGCGACTGTACCACGGAAGTCGTGTTATGTATAACGGTCACACACACCGTGTGTTTCACTGGAGACGTCACTTCACTAATGCTATCATCGGGAAGACTGGCAACACTTCGAGACAGTGAGGGGCTGTGCGTGAGAGCTGTGATATCAGATTCTGAGTCCGGTTCGTTAGCAGGCGGTTCGATTTTAACTTCTTCAATGACGCTCTCTTCTTTAACCTCAGATAGTTCGTTTACAGTTTCGGTCGTTCGTTTCACGTATTTAGGCATACGTAACGCCCAATGGCCGTTGTGGTCGTCAGAGGAACATGAATGTGTAACAATTGGTTTTTTGCGCTTATAAAAAAGCATATAAGCAGTATTATTAACTAATTCACTGTATGCATTCTCATCATCGACTGGTGTAACTTTCGAATCATCGAATTTGTACCAGTGTCCGTCATATGGATTTTTACAAGCTGCTGTGTAGTGCCCAGTCTCAAGATCGTCGCCGTGATGGTAACAGATGGCGTAGAGGTCGTACATGTTCTCCTGCAAGTTGGTGGTGGGTGTCTTCGAGTGTCGTCGTCGGGGCGAGCGCGAGTGGCCGGGCGACTCTGCCATTTGTACGTTCCTTCTAACAAGATGCGGCGTCATATCTAAATCGTTCAAAGGAAACTCTACCATTGCTGTTAATTTTGTGCTCGTACGACCTTTTGCTTGCCTGAAAATATGTAGTTTTTAGAAATCATCTACAAACCAAATGCATAATTATGGTAAAGAACACAATGAATTAATTAATTATGGTATACTTACTGTCGAAACCGCTTTAAATGTATTACTAAGACATCTGGAAGAGACCAAAGCCCGAGAGTCTTCACCACTGGCATATACCGCTGACACTGCGGACATCTATAGAGAATATGAAAATACGAGTTACTAAGTATAAAAAGGCATAGTCAGACAACGTAGTTGAAACTAGCATTTGACATGTTTAAGCAACTCCATCAACAAAAAAAGGTTACAGCTAAAAAGTACTATTAAGATCTACTGATGATAATGGACCATATTATGAATTAAAAAAAGAATCCATTATTGTATACATTCGTTTTTTTAGGTAGGCCCCCAAGAAGTGTTAGCTTATGGACCCCCAAATTTACGGTCCGCCCCTGACTGTGGCTCTATGTAGGCTGATCCTTACTGTGCAACCAGACCAGACCGCTTCTAACATATTTTGAGAAACATTTATTTACTTTGAAGGGACGGCCATTGTAGTTGGGCCACGGTCACCTGAGATGGCTCAGGAGACCATGGTTAACCATAGTATGGCCTGTAGAGACGTAAAGACCAAAGAAACCATAATTAAATAATTTACACCTGCCATGATATCTCTTCGCCACCTTTAGTTGACTGGTAAGGCATTAAGTCCGCCTTTGTACTTTTTTTTGTTGCATAAATATGAAATAAATAAAGAAGTAAAACATATTAGGTACCTCCAGGCGTCTTCCTGCGCGAGATGCTCTGCGCGCGTGTAGTGCGCGAGGCAGGCGTGCAGCGTGAGCGGCGCGGCCGAGCCCGCCGCCGACACGTGCACCTCGCACGCCTCGCTCGGCGACCGGATGATGCTGCGAAACAACAAAATGTTACTAATAACCCTTTATTCCCGGTGTCCCCGTACGCCATGTCCCCGTCTTACGGGGACAGCGGTACTTTAATTAAATATTTAAAAATACTTCACGTTGTCCCCGCACATTATCCCCGTTAATATAGTTGAATAAAATAAGTAAAAATTATTACCCAAAGTCCCCGTTTTTTCTTTTTTAACCGTCAACACACAAAGTGTATGGAATATTGGTGGATTAGTCATGGTACCCGGCATACGGGGACAACGGGAATAAACGCTAATAACTGCCTCGTTAGCCTAGTGGTTCGCGATTGCTACGCTAGAGGTCTTGGGGTACTATTCCCCAAGTCGAGCAAAAAGTGTTATTGGGTTTTTCTATGAAGTTCTCTGTAGTGCCTCAGAGTTAGTATTTGTACCTGGTTAATGGCAATAGGCTCACCCCCGATAACATGGACATGGAGTTAAACATACCGGCGAACTGTGGGTGTACATTGGTACACCTCTGCCTAACCCTTCGGGGAATACAGGCGTGGTGGTATATCTGTATGTATAACATAACGTTATTTTTTTAATTCTAAACAAAACAACACCTTCGAGCTTGACGAACTGCACATATTTCTAGGTCAGATGTGGGTAGAAAGGGGATACAATCTGGTACCCAATAGTAGCAACATATGAATATAGGACGCTATGCAGCATTTGTTTGTGCATCGTTCTACTAGTTGAAGTCCAAGGTCGCGTTATCACGAAGCGTGTCCCGGAACATTGCACGTGGCTCAATTGAATGGTTTTCGCGATAAATAGACTTCCTGTTGATTGCAATGTCAATGTAATCAATTTAATAATGAATAACACTAGCTTTGCAATAGCCCGCAACTTCCTAGTGGAAGCTATAGTGCAGTTTTTTAACAGAGAAAGATGTTTTGGAATTGGAGCAGAACTTCCAGAGATTACCACTTATAGTGTGTTTTTTAATCTCAGAGACTGATTTGACGGCTTCTTACGTCAAACTTGAAAATAGTGTGCTTTATGTCTATGAGCCGAAAGCACATTATTTTTATATTTGACGTATGAAACTGTCAATTTAGTCTACGAGATTAAAAAACGCACTATACATACAAACAATTTTAACTTTTTATAGCATTTGTTTCGTTTAGGTAATTAATTACCTTGATTCTTTGTAGAGATTAATAACAGTAGTAATCTGAATTGAATACTACTAGGTACTCAATGCAGATTACTAACTTGTTTCACCACTTCCATACAAACCTGATTTTGCTTTGCATGCCGTATTAATATGCCGTATAATAATATGCCATATTATTATACGCGATTTCTATTTTTTTTTTTTAAAGGTCATCTATTATTAAATAATCAAAATAATAATATTCTGCAATAGTCCTGCGCCAGCCGGGGATTGTCCTTGGGTGCATTTGCATAGTGCAAACAGGGATAATTGCCGGTTGGTGTTCCATTTCAGTGTAAAGCCTTGTAAGGGGCCTTTGCGAGTTGGCTTCGGCTCCTCGTACGCCTTTCAAAGGTCCGGGACCCTAGGGTCCCGAGATGCGTAACGTAATAAGTATAGTTTAATATACCTGTCCCTATGCGCGGCGTCCCAGAGTAGTTCGAGTCGTAGATGAGGATGCTTGTCGTGTGCACACAACGCCTGCTCCACGTCCAGAGAAAACAGCGGATGTGGGAGCTGTGGACATCAAATTGTTGCTATAATTATACTAGAATAGATATAGATATTCAATATTTTGGATATTCCTTTTAAGAAATACATTCAAGCTTTGATGACACTGCAGGATTATTGTTTATGGCAATATACTTTTGTACACTTAAGACATTCTTAAACAGATAGAAAAAGGTAATCTGGTAATGAAAATGAGGGTAAAACTATAACAATCGGTATAAGTTTATTGATATATTAGACCTTAGCTACGTCAGTTCATTTTAGAATTTGGTAGTACTGTTACTATCTGCATCTACATACATACATAAACTCACGCTTTTTTCCCATGGGGGTAGGGAGAAACCACATCTGCATCTACTTCAATCAAATCAATATAATACATACCTCTGGCTGCAAATACGCGGGATCCCTTGGCCGGTGTGCCTCAGCGATCCTAGCGCGGAAGATATCGGCGCCCTGCGCATTCTCCAGCACTCGCTCAGCCACCACCTGGCACATCTCCTTCAACATCAGCTTCTGCAAGTCCTCGTATGAGATCTCACGAGGCACTTGCATAGCGTATGGTGATCCTATAGGAATGTTATACAAAAATAATGTATTTATAATATGATTTATAATAAACGCAAAGCAGTTATACACAACTTGTTCTTTAAATACTTCTTAGGCAAACTTTTTATAACGTCAACATTGGGTTCAATTAGGTAAATGACACCACTAATCAATTGACGTACTTTTTATGAGTCAAAGCGCGTTTGCCCCATAGATTTTGCATGGCAATACTAAACTCTGACGTCACTTCATAGTCATCTAAAAAAAATAAACAAGAAATCAATCAAAACGAAGATCTTATTGATTTTCTAAGTAATGAAAAATCTTAGATATTTAGGGGCGTGTTTTTTTTGTGAAGTTGTGTCTTGGAAGTATGATTAGTTACTTGGGAATAGTCGCAATTTGGCAATACATTGTGAGCACCACATACGCGTCACTAAAATATAAACAAATATTTCTACTAACCGAATCTTTCTCCTTCCAGTAAATTGACCCACAAAATTAGGAGGTAGGGAGTTGTTGGCGTCTGTAGTAGCGGCGGTGCTTCCATGCAGTACAGTGCGCCAAAGTCTATGCCTGCCGCTTCCCACCCCGCTCTGGCATTGCACCAACCTGATGATGCAAAAAGCGAGTCTTCAATAAAACAATAACTACATAGCATATCAGTCATTACAGGGTGCTTTCGATATTTTTCTTCCCCCCATCACGCCTGTAATCCCCAAGGGTTAGGCAGAGGTGTACCAATGTACACCCACAGTCCGCCGCGATATTTAGGTCCTTAGTCACAAATCCAAACCCCGAGCTGCTACTGAGAATTCATAGAAAAACCCGATAACACTTTTTGCTCGACCTGGGAATCGAACCCAGGACCTCTAGCGTAGCAGTCGTGCTTAGGACCACTAGGCTAACGAGGCAGTTATTTTTTCCATATGCTACTATGTTAACATATAATACGATGAACATAAATCAATGCATTTAATTTACCCATTTCGTTGATTTCCGCCATTATGATGTGATCCCTATCGATTCCCGTGTCGTTGTGTAGCGTTGTTCGCAGTTCGTCCATGGTCACGTTTGGTGTCAGTTCAACTCCGATACGCACTTGGCGAGGCTGTTGGTTCACATACACTACCTGAAAGATGAGGATAGGTTTTGGAATATTATTCATTACAAAATCATTAGGTAACAAAATTATCATGTGAGGACCAACTTTCTATGAATTATAAAACAATATCTTTTCCTTTCTGCAAAACAGATGAATCAACATTTAAGATGTAACCTGAAGTCTCTTCTCATACAGAGAAGGCAAAACCGTACTTTATAACCACATTTTCACTTTCATAATGTGGGTTTTAGGCCAATATTCATTATAAGTCAACTTTTCCTTGTAATGTTTTAATTTGCCAGTGTCAGTGATGTCAAAGATAACCTTAGAGCCATTTATGCTACGATTTCAATTTTAACTATTGCGCGATAATAATTTGTAAAAAACATAGTTGTAAGCAAGTCTAAAGAGACAATATGGCTACCTACTGACCCCATTATAATGTCGAAGACATGCTTTGACGGTACCTGCAACTGCTATTGCATACATATTTCTTAGTCCACACATATCAACACTTCTACACTAATATTATAAAAAGGAAAGATTTATAATATTTTTATTTTTGTATGTAACAAATAAAACTCAAAAACTACTGGACTGATTTAAACTATTTTTTCACCAATAGGTAGCTACATTATTCCTGAGTAACATAGACTATAACATCACGCTATGACACACGGGAGAGGAGGAGTAACCAAAGACGTAACTTAACAACGGTGAAATAAGCCACGCAAACGAAGTCGCGGTTAATTCGCTAGTTGACCAAAAAGTATTTACAATAATAATTATGCTACACAAGACTTACATTAACAGGCAGTGGCGAGGGCTGGGTCGTGGCTAGCCGTGAAGGTAGCTGCACACTGACACAGTGGAACGGGTCAAATGTACATGATGTGCGCTCACATTTTGCACATGTCAATGCTGACCTGTAATAAAATTGAAAGATGATTTATTGTACAATGATGTCATTGATTCAATGAAATTGGACCGAAAAGCAGGCTTAGGGATTATTATGTATGTTAATGTCTTAATGCATAAAATGAAAGAGCTCTAATACACACACATTAGGGTTTGCATGATGGTTTTAGCCGTGCATGCATAACCAATAGTTATAACCAAAGTTCATATTATGAAGAACTGCACAGTTTTACCTCATACATGCTAGGGTTTGCCTGTCAGTTATGCATGGACAGCTAAGACCTTCATGCAAACCTTGGTATGTGTATGGCCTCCTTAAGGGTGTCGCAGAAATGGTCATGGTTAACGGTATTATTTATTAATGGTGTAAAATATTTCTGTACCTGTATTGAGCTTGAAATACAGCCTGTACAAATGAACTATTTCTCCTGGCATGATTAGCTAAGGTTTCAGCTGCAACTACTTCATCAGGCTTACCGCATGTATTCTGCAATAATAATAACAGAACAATTAAGAAACAAGTTGTCTTTTTATATTCTAATGTCTACTTGATTTGGACTACTCACCTTAATTGTTTTATATTTTTTCTTAGTAGCTGTATTCAAATCTTCATGCACTTTATCTAGTAGCCAAAATAAAAATTCTTGTGCATCATGTTGACTATTCCCTCTGTATTGCGTACCATGCCTTTCAACTGCACCCTACAAAATAAAAAAACACAAATGAATCTTATCTGTAAATCTATAAGATTTTTGTTTTCACTTGATTTATAAAAAACCGAATAGCTGAGTGCTTAACATTTTGTTTTGGGTTTTTGAGAGAACATTTATTTATGTAATGTAAACTAATACAGTTTTCATGTGAAGTAATGTATTCTAATGTATAAATCTTTCAAAATTAAATATATTACTTTAGTTACAGGACAATATTATAAGTTAGGATAATGTCTATTATGAAAGTACACTGACTGATCGTAAACAGAAAACCAACAAATTAAACATGTAAAGTACTTCCTAGTCAAATATCAAATCAAAATCAAAATAGTCGTTAGAGCAGTCAAGGTTGAGGTTGCATTAGATTATAATCCTGAATATGATGCAATATTGGGACATTATTATTATTACAAATTAATATCATATTTTGACTAAAATAACACCAGATATGTACCTTAAAAGTAGTACTCATGTCAGGACTATAATGGCAAGCCCAAAGAGCTTTTAGAATTGCTGCCAGTTGTTCAGTCACTTCACCGCGGGTACCATACTTCTTGGAATTAATTTTATTCCTTTTTTGTAGATCCACCTGAAACATTGAATAATTAGCAATGCCATAATAAAATAAGATTATGTGTTGTAGTACTCTGAAGGATTAAATAATACTCACTTTATAATGGTCCAAAACAAAATATTCAGCAATAACATCAGTATGAGAGAGACACTGTAAGACGGCATTCATATAGCAAGTGTTGCCATGGTTTTTTATTCCTGTGGCCGCAGGAGTTGAACCAGGTGGCCATGGAGGATCCCCACTGCATGGAACACGCTCACCATTCATTAGTGCTGGTGCAGACTTTACCTGCAAGAAATGGTAAGTTTCATTAATTTCATAAAGATTTGTGCAACAGTAAACATTAATAATTATTGTTTTCAGCTGTTTCATTGAGTTTACTGATAAAATAATGATAAAATTCAGTAAACAGTACATGTAATCATACCAATAGGTGCATAATGTAATCACCATTTAACCACAAAAAACCGAGTAGTTGTTGTCTGATTCACCACAAAACAATGACAATAAAGTTAACTAGGTACTTTAATTATTTCACAAGGGAAAGGGTGTAAAAAATAGCACATAAAATTAGTATAATAATGTAATACTTACACCTGATACGTGAACAGTGCTCATGTGTTGCGCTATCTTGTTTAGGAATCTTTTCCATGATGGCCTTCTGAACAACTTCCTTTCTATACCATTCTCGTCTTTAGGAGTCTCTATGTGTGTGGTGCTTGCACTTCCTGGTTTGCTTTCGTTCTCGTTGCTCTTATTCTTGCTAGATCCCGGCTTTGTAGTTCCAAAAGGATTGCGAGGCAGGGTAAATGTACGTTTTAATCGGGATCCTTCCACCTGCTTCTGTGTCATACTGTTATCGGACACTTCATTAATCAACTCACTCTCTGAACACGATTTTAAAACCGAAGATAAATTATTAGAAGACATATTAAAGAAATAATCGTTGCAATTTTACATTTATAACTTATTTTATACAAAATAATCTAATAGAAAACATTGATATGTCACTGACGTAAACGCCATTTTGATTATTTTCAAAGAGTTTGTAAATTATTTTTTTCTAGACCGATTACGTTCGCTATGGCTCTAGGTGCACGGGTTGTGTCACTGATTGATTCTATAAGACACACTTTATTTGACCGATTATATTCACAATTACGACTTATGTTTTATTCTATAGGTAATTCATGTAAAACTAGTCTGGTAAATTACTACTAAATAATAAAAGTAGCCAACATGCCATTCAATTTATTGACTTCAATCAATTCATCATAGTTCTCATTCTCATGTACGGAATGACTACCTCGGTTATGGACAACAGTGTCGCCTATTACATGGGAGTGGGACTTAAACATACCGGCAAGCTGAGGATTTTTTTTAATACACCTCTGCAGTGGCGACCGTCGGAAAAGCGCTGAGGTATTGAAGCTCGACAAGTCCCGGAGAAACGAATTAACTGGTTTGGAACCCGCAACGAAATTACTCAGAAGAGATTAGCGAGGAGTAAGGAAAAACATAATTTCCAATTTTCCGGCGGTCACTACTGTTGTTAAAGTGATGACCGCTCTGTTGATTCTGGCTTACACGAGTTGCCGTGGGTCGGGAATAGTGTGGTGGGATTGTGATACACCTCTTCCTAACCCTTCGGGGAATACAGGTGTGATACCCCGTGTAATGTTAATGAATTATAATCATTAGTAATTATTAGTCTGAATTCGAGAAAATTATACATCTGATTTATAGCGAAATGTGCATGTAGGTACCTAATTAACACCTATGCCTTCGGAGAATATAGGCGTACATGTTAATGTTTTTTTAACTATCAATAAAAAAAAAAAATGTAATATTGGTTGTGTCGCAGCCACTTCGCAGCATAGTATGGTATAGGCCAAACAGGCAAACTAATTTGAAACTAATCAACTTGCATCACCAAAAAGTACATCACTAAGCTGACAACAGACAGTCGTCTTTTTTTTACGCTTTTTACTGACTTCAGGTCAATCTGTCAATCTGACAGCTGTCACTTCTGTCAGTAATTTCATTCAGTCAGTCAGTGGGTGGAAGGCTCGGCGTTTTGGGGCACGTTCGGTTTGGGCCGCAAAATGGTTTGTTTCGCTCCCTGTTCATAAAATGACCTTCATGAAGATTCTCATTTAATTACAGTCGTGTTTAACAGTGCCCTAATAGCGGTCAGCTTCAGTGTGTGAAAAAAAATCTTTAAAAAATATGATGTATTAGTAATACGCAGGTAAGATTCGTAATATTTCATATAAAAAGGCAAGTGAGTACTGCGAAGAAAATAATGAAAATTGCTACTATAAATAGTACGAGACGCCTAAGATCGATTGGATTAATTAAAGTAAAGTGATGGTGTTCATAAATGATTACAGAAAATCTAATTGAGCTTTCCTTAAGAAGCTCAATTTATTTTGGTGTAGACAAATCAATAAATATATCTAGGCAAATTTATTTATTTTCTCTAGAATTTAACATTATTTATACAGTGTGGTTCGATTTACCTATCTTTATATACTTTCATCTTGTAGCAATTAAAAATTAATTTTAAAGACTATTTTAGTTAAAAAGGATAGCCATAAGGATCTTGTATAAAACCAGCCCTTTGATTTTATATGTAACATGGTAAGCCTAAGCTATTAATTATGTGCTATGCTATGTAAAAAAAATTAAAATGACATCTAAATAGAATAAATAAATTAATGTCTACATAGTAGTAATAATTTTACAGTAATTTTATCATAGGGAGCAGAAGAATTTAATTAGAGATATTATATTATGTTTGAGCTGCCTACAGTCTTAATTTTTTTTTTTAATGTCATATCATTGCCTATATACTGATCTGACATTTCACAATTCACATATAAAAAAATCATTTTGATTTGACAATTAGGGAATCATAAAAAAAAATGTTTAACTTTTATTTAAAACTACTTTGTATTGTCATAGGTACTTAGTTATACAATTTTGTGTTTTTATTTTAGATGACCATCATCCGGCACAATGTCTGCCTTTGATAAGTTAAAGCTTCTCATTTGGAAGAACTTTCTTCTACAAAGAAGGCATAAATGGCAAACTATTTTCGAGATTGCATCACCTGTGATATTTTCTTTGTTTTTAATATTAACAAGATGCCTTGTGGATCCAAAATCAAAACCCGAAATAAGTTATCGACCATTTCTCCCAACTTATTTTAATATGAGTGGACGAAGTTTGTAAGTAAATCTTGCTTGAATGACTATGCATATTTTTTATTTGTATAAATCATTGAAACACATTGCTAATGATAAATATTCTTATTCAGAGGTAATCTAACATCAGCAAAAACAGGAACTTTGGCATTCTCCCCTGAAAACCCTTTAACTAGAAAAGTAACAAAAGATGCCATTGCAAAGGTAGCTGATGACAATTTCAGTATACTTTTTGCCCTCCTGTTTGATTCTAATATTCTTCCTCAACCTAAAGGCTACAAAGATGCGCACGAAATGGAGTTAGCCCTAACCCAACCTGATGCTATGAACCAAATTCTTGTTGGTATTCAGTTTGATGACAGTATGGCAAGTAAGTAATATTATAATGCATAAATTACTTTGTAGGTTCATCTAATGTAACTTTCTATTTTATTTTATAAAGACTTAGAGCAGGCAGAATCTGTATGCATAATGTTTTACAGCTGCCACAGAATGGCCGAAAGACGTGAAAATAACACTAAGATTCCCGGCTGTGATGAGAACACCCATGGTGGAGCACCCACTCAGAGCCAGTTGGAGAACAAATTTATTGTATCCGCTTTTCCCGCGGCCTGGTCCGCGTGATCCAGATGACATGTACGGCGGAAAAACACCAGGTTCTGTTTTCATAACTTCTTTTATTTTAGTCATATTTATTACACCTAAACAAAAACGTACGTGCTTAGGTACTGAATTACTAAATCATCGATCGATCGGAACCTTCACGCAATAAAAAATAAATATTATTGTTGTAAACTACTAGCTTCCGCTCGCAACTTCGCTCGCGTGAATTTAAATACCTAATATTATCCAACGGGAACCTTATTTTTTTTTTCGGGATAAAACGCCTATGTCCTGCTCCAAACTATAATCTATATCTGTGCCAAATTTCGTCCAGATCCGCATGGTCCATTTGCATTTATAATAGTTAAACCTACATCATTTCTACTTTTATACCAAGTTCGTACCTTGATTAGTTTAGTTAGGTACATATTAAAATTATAACCGCTTGAAGGCTGACAGTTTTATTGATGACGTGTGGGTCCTTTCAAAGAAAAATAACTTGACGAAAATAAATTGTGTATTGAAATTAGGTAGGCAATAATAACACCTTTTAGGCGGCTAAAAGGTGTTATGATTAGATATTTACATAGAGACCTGTTCGAGAAATCTGAAAGAATACTTTCATATTACTTACCTACTTATTTAGGTGTAGGTATCATTACATTTGTAGATGGATAGCTATAAGAATAAGAATAAGAATAAGAATAATTCATTGTTTCAAGAAAATACAGTTAATGCATTGATTCCTGAAACTCACACTAGGATTCCCTATGTCGTGAGTTCCAGGCTCCTTCGCTCCGTTTACAAGTTTTGTTACAACTAATTCTTAAAGTAAAGATAGTACTCGTAATCTTAAAACAAGGAATACAAAAAAATAAAATAAAAAAGTAACAATAACAAAATCAAAATAAGATAATATAAATTAATATATGTATATGTTATTATTTATATATATATATATATTCATATATATGAATAAGTAATTGATATATAAAATGTGTGTGTGTGGGGGTGTGTATTTGTGTATGTTTGTATGTATATGTGGGTTACATGCATTTTTAGGATAGTAAGCTTTCGGTTGAGTCATAGTCCAGTGTAAGAAGCCATTTAGTTACAGTAATTTTACATTTGTTACGTGTTAGGTGCAGAATTTTATGTTGGTCGTTGAGTTTCGCGTAAATGTGTGGTCCCATGAAACTGTAGCACTTTCTGCCGATTGTTTTACGGCATCCAGCCTTTTCCCAATATACCCTTCGACTTGACAGAGAGCAAGTGCTCAGAGAGGTTTGGTGGAATTTCAGAGTGACAGACAGGATGTAAAGCTGTCTGACTCTAAGAACCCCCACTTCAGTGTATAGCGTATTAGTGGGGTACCGGAACGGTCGTCTATAGGCAACTTTGAGCAGAGCTCGTTGAGCTCTTTCTACCCCAATCATTGAGGTTTTACCAGCCGCGCCCCATGCTACTACACAGTAGTTAAGCACCGATTGACACAGAGAGTAATAAATCATCTTTAGTACTGAGTCATCTGCAATCTTGCCCAGTTGCTTAAAGATCCGAAGCATCTTTCTAATCCTGCCCCTTAAAGCAGTTAGATGTGTGGACCATGATAAACGGTGATCGACAAAGACTCCAAGATATTTAATCGTATCTGTTTGCTCGATGTATGGACAAGTACAATTTTCTGGGCTAGAGTAGACAGAGCAGGAGTGTAGCTGTAGACAAGCAACACTTCCTGGAGACGTGCGTTTTGAGATGGCAAAGTTTATTGCCTTCGTTTTGTCGACATTCAGCGTCAGGAGATTATGTTGCAGCCAGTTCGCAACAGCTTTGATCCCGGTTTCAACTGAGAGCTGAACGTCATCCCAAGTTTTCCCGTGAAATACGATTGCAGTGTCGTCCGCATATGTAAAAATTTTAGCTTGGGGGATTTTCATGGCGCATAGTCCGTTGATGTAGACAATGAATAGGGTTGGTCCCAGCACGCTTCCCTGTGGCACACCAAAATGCGCCACAGTTGAGTCGCTAGAATATTCCCCTAAGATGACTTTTTGGGCTCTATTGTTGAGGTATGAGGTAAACCAGTCCAAAGCAACGCCACGAACTCCCAGAAGTGACATTTTTTTAATCAAAAGTTCCCTAGAAATTGTGTCAAATGCTTTGGCGAGGTCCAGGAAGATGCCAGTACATGCCTGTCCTTGCCCAAGGTTGAGGGATATGAAATCGGTCAGGTTGGTTACTGCATCCTCCGTGGACCTGCCGACCCTAAAACCGTATTGGTTGTCCGATAATAATCTATTTTTTTCCAGGTATGCGAGTAGTCGCTTGTTCACTACTTTCTCAAGGATTTTAGAGAGAGTTGTCAGCAGAGAAATAGGACGATAATTTGAGGGGATCTTGGGATCTCCATTTTTAAATATCGGGCATATATTTGCAACCTTTGCACAATCAGGCACTATACCCGTAGTTAGGCTTAGGTTGCATAAGAAAGCAATTGGACCGGCTAAAGCATGTGAACATTGCTTTAGGAATGAATTACTAATGCCATCATAACCAGTTGCTGATGCCGTTTTCAGATGGGAAATAATAGAAAATATTTCTTCATCGTCAGTCGGTGTAAGGAAGAAAGAGTTTGAACCAGGGTTGACAGTACTGTATTGGTCGTTGTTATGTGCTAATTCAGTTTCAGTTAAGCCCAGCTGTGTGAGTGTTTTCGCTGCAAGGGTTTGGCCAACAGTAGAGAAATATTCGTTCACATTATTTAGTGTGGACACAGGATTTGCGGTGTCTGTCAAAAGCTCGATCTTATTGGTTTTTTTATTTTTGATATTGCAAATTTTTTTAATTTCTTGCCAAAGTTTTTTACAGTCGCCCTTTGTTTCCATAAGAAGTTTGCGGTCGTGGTCAAGTTTCAAATTTGTCAGTATATTGTTGCAGTGGTTTCGATATTTCTTATATTCTTGTTGGACAACAAGATTATCGCAATTTTCTTTTTTCTTTGCATTAATGTGCATTAGGTCGCGTCGTCTTATGCATCTTAAGAGGTTTTTAGTTATCCACGGCTTGATAATATTGTCTGCGCTACGGAAGACACAGTTGCTGGTGTGCTGTTTAATTTTGGTTGATATAGTTTCGACAAATTTTTGAAATGCAATCGTTACATTGGACTCTTCAAGAAGCCAGTCCCAAGATTCGTTTTCAACATCCTTTTTCAACTTTATGTAGTCAATTCTTGCGTGCCGTTTCTGAACCTTAGCCCTAGCAAAATCTTTACGAACGCCTAAGACAACCGTCTCGTGATCTGTTATGCCCGTGTCGCACACAATAACAGTTGCTGACTTCTGAGTTTTAAGCATAACATGATCCAGACAGCTGCCGCCACGCGTGGGCAAAGTGTGGCCTGGAAAAAACCCATAGTGGCCAGTTAAGTCCAGATACTCAGCGGCGCGTTTGTCAGTGCAATCCGATTTTATATCAATGTTTAGATCCCCAACAATAGCACACGTGGTTGCTTTACACGACTCCATCAGTTTTGTCAAGGATTCGCAAAAGTTACTAATATTATAAAATGACGGAGATCTATATACGGCAATCAGTGAAAGATCGTTTCCGATATTGACAACCAAACAGTTCGAGTCCCTGCACGATGGTTCCACGACAGTGGCCTGAAGAGATGATTTGGTATATACGACTATACCATCGTTTTGATTGAGGCAGTTTTTAGAACAATGGGAATCATAATTATCAATTTCGGGACAGGTATACGTGACGTCAAGCCAACATTCTGTGAATATAATTATATCGGGCGAAAAGTTCAGCCGGCATAAAAGAACAGAGAAATTATCAAAATTCTTTTTTATACTGCGTATATTTTGTATCACCACCGTGTACCGACCTCCTGTGTCGCGTAGGTGCAACTCACAGTCGTCTATACAATGTAGTCTCATGCTTGTAGTAAAGGTCGTTTTGTCGATGTCATCGGTAACTAGCGCAATATTAGCCATTAGGAAACTTAACTAGGTTTATTAAAAAAGGACGCAGTGAGTCAAGCAGGAGGCAGTTAACAGAAACTTGGTATATTCGGTACTGATATGGGATTATAATTATAGTATGAGTTGGACAGTGAGTAGGTACGAAAGCTATGTATATAAATATATGTGTATAATGATATGTGTATAAATAAGTTAAATAGTAGATGTGTAAATATATTTGGTAATGAGGTTTGTAGGGCTTAAGAAAATGCGAGTATAATTTATAGGGTAAGATTGTTACGAGTTCCGGTATAGCACATAAGCTAGGATTGTATACTGTGTATGAGAAAGTAACCAAAGGGTAATTATTTATACAATTTGTAAAGAATTCTAAGCACTTACGTTTTAATGTTTGAGTGTTACATTCATCCACAAAATAGTATTGGTAATTAGCAGTTAGGTATATAAGTGTAGTATACAGTCATTGGTTTATATTTAGTTGTAGATTGCGCAGCGTTTGCTCGGAGGTCACAAGAATTTGTTTTGCTCCCTCAATTTTTCGCAAGAAAATGTTGCCATTCGCCGTCCAGCAGAACTTGTATTCTTTTTGTTTCGCAAATTCTCTAGCAGCATAAAAGAGTTTCCTGGAGCTAGCGGGTAGATATTCTGCAACATATACTGGACGTTGATCGCCGGGTAAACCAATGCATCTTGTATTCAGTCGACCCTCGTTTGGGTGGATTTTATTGAAGTCGCGCACACTTGTGATGACTTTGTTTTTCATTTGAACATTTATGAACTCCGCAATGATAGGTCTCACGGTGCCTGGTTTCCCGGGTAAACGGTATACATCGCGTAGGTCGGTGGTTTTGAGCGTAACGTCAACTGCTGTACCGACTTTGCTAATTATGCTCGATAAATCTGACGCTGACTCATTCTCCATAGCAGGGACATTGCGGATCTCGACGCAGGATGACCTGGAAAGTTGTTGGATGTCCTGAATCTTTGTTTCCAAGTTGGTTATGATGTCCTTGTGTAGCTGGTTTTCTTTTTGCAGTGCATCAATTTTTTTAACCATGTCATCGTACTGCGCAGAGATAAATGAAATAGATTTTTCTATCTTGCCGTTTGTTTCTTGCATCGCCAAATTTTGCAATTTTAGTTCGGTTATTTCCGAGACCAGTTTAGAGAGGGAGGTATTTTGATCGTCAGAGAATTTTGTAAGACGTTCCTCTTGTTCTTTCTTCCAGGTCGACAGCATTTGCAGTATTTCCCGTTTAACATCTTGAAGTTCATTACCAGGTGAAAATTCTGGGCAAGGACGTTTGAATCGCGGGCCGATGTTTACATTATCGGCTGGGCTGTCCAATACCGCTGCGGGTATATCCGAGTCTGACTTTGCTTGCAGTACACTGGAGTTCACTGAAGGCGAAGCCGTAGGCGAGCGTTGGACGCGAGGCATTGTACACAGTCCAGTGTCGATTCACACACACGTCGATGGTTTTAAGGCTATTTGATGCGATCGCTTAGTACACAGAGCACTCAGGCGCGCGCGTAAGCGGGAGAGCAATTATGGATACTGTCCTGCTCCTGCGTGTGGGCGGGGCTTAACCGACTAATTGTCGCTTCGGTGCATGAGTACTGCGGCGGCCCGTCAGAAAAACAATTAATATTTTTTATTATGTTTAAGCAAAACTGATCACTTTAACTTTACTGTCACGGGCTAAAATCTCGTATGCGATATTTACGAATTTATGCGCAAACCGAACACACGTTCGCTCTCAGGTGCGATAACGGGCGAAGGGGAATAGCTGGCAGCTAATAAATGCTAACATCCTGACCGAACAGTTAACTACCGAACTATTAGGATGAATGTTATTATTATTAACACTTTTTTTACTAATGATGCTACATGCCTTATATTCAAGGCTAAAAAAACATGCAACGACAAAAATAAATAAACTTATCAGCAACATTGTCTTATGTAAAGTCGTCGGCTTCGTTTTTATACAAAAACTCTGTCTGACAATTAGCATCGTTAAAATAGCTACGTGACGTAAAGCAACGCAGAAATTTGGTTCTAGTACCTACCTACCTACATTTAAAAGAAATAATAGTACTTATTTCATTTGTTTACTAACATTAAAAACAAACTAAATTAGGTTTTTATTCTTTAGGGTATTCACCAGAAATGTTCTTAGCAGTCCAGCATGCTATATCGCAGGAAATCATAAAGCAGAAAACCGGGAAACCGATTGACACCAAGGTGTATTTACAACGTCTACCTCAGCTTGCGTACCGGGAAGATCAACTACTAGTCGCGCTAGAAAGATTTATATCGATGATCATCATGCTGTGTTTCGCGTATTCCTTCGTGAATACAGTCCGGGTTGTAACTTTTGAGAAAGAGTTACAATTAAAGGTAATAAAATATTTATTATTCATCGAAAAAATACTTGAACTCTTCTAAACAAGCTCTATCTTATCAATGCATGATCCAGTCGGTTTTACAACACTCCCCAGTTTACTTGCTCCAAATTATACTCTCATTTTAGTGTAGATTTTACAAATATTGCTAAGCGATTGATATCTTGTGTGTTGACAGGAAACAATGACAATAATGGGCCTTCCATCGTGGTTACATTGGTTGGCTTGGTTCATCAAACAGTTCTCGTTCCTTTTGATATCAATCGTGCTTATTGTGATACTATTTAAGGTAAGTTCTTTGACTGGATTTATTGGTCACGCTCTATCGTAATTCTCGTTACTATAAATAAGTTCGGTATAAACAAGAACTGACAGATCACCAATGTTTTTATTGCTTCCCATTAGGGATACGTAAGCCAACTAATACATAATATCCGGGTTCAATGTTACCAACATTCGAACCCTTGTACCTACTGTAATTGAGAATTTCCTGATTAAACCACGAGACTAAAATACAAACCTTAAATCTGTACAAACCAGATACGTTGAAAACGTGAAATACTTAGCAGCTACAAGCTTTAACAATTTGTGTTTTCTCGGAAACTGTAAGACTCGTTTATTGAAAATGTGATGTATAAATTCCTACTCAATTTCCATTCCTGTTGAAATCTGTTGTAGGTTTGTATTTGAATGATTCAATTTATTCGCATTCGATTTTAGAGCGAAGTTCACAGAAAGCTTTTGCAGGCATTGCTGCTTTAAAAATTGTTTTGGACTATTGAGTAGAATATACCTATATTGTATTTTCCTGTGCATGCTGTGGTCTCCTATAAGTGAAGGAGTACACCTACATAAAACTTTTGTTATATTGTTTTTATAATAAATAAATAAATAAATAAATAATACGGGAACTGTACTCCCGGACCTCGAGTCGTAACTGTCGTACCACTTTTATTTTCCAACTAGCTTGACGTATAGCGACAATTGCCGTTGCAAGTTGTTCTAACGTGAAATTGATAATTGAATCGGAATTTGCAAAGTAAGACTCAGTCACTCCTTATAACGTCAGATATCTGCCAGTAAAAGTCTCGTCAAAATCGGTCAACCCGTTTCGGAGATTAGTCGTAACAAACAGACAGACTAGATTTTTAGTTTTGTGTTTTTTTTCGTCTAACCATTCATATGAATTTATTGAAAAGCTGCAATTTTGGCATTGCATACAGCTATTTCAAATTGATTTGTTTGTATAATGTGGATTCTCGTAATATCTTATCCTTTTGAATGTTCATAATTCGTTTCCTAATAAAGCGTACATGTTTAATGAATGGCCCGCATTTTGTAGATACCATTCAACAAGACGGAGACTGGTGAGGGATACTCTGTACTTACGTTCACACCGTGGACTGTTCTATTTTTCTTTATGGTCCTGTTCGTCGTAGCCTCATTAGCATTCTCTTTTATGGTCAGCGTCTTCTTTTCTCGAGGTAAGGCAACAATAGATTAGTTACAGCTGTGTTACTTTCGATGCGATCTATCATTATTTAAATAACAAACATATGCCTCTTTAGCCTAGTGGTCCTAAGCGCGACTGCTACGCTAGAGGTCTTGGGTTCGATTCCCAACTCGAACAAAGTCTTATTGGGTTTTTCTATAAAAATCTCAGTAGCAGTTCAAAGTTAAGATTCGTACATGGGACCTAAAACATACCAGCGTATATTGGTACACCTCTGCCTAACCCTTCGAGGAATACAGGCGTGATGGTATGATGGAAACATATAATCTACAACGCGCAAAACAAAGTTAATTAAGGCAGTATGTTCCGAAATACAAAATTGGTCCAAAAATTAACAGAAATCGTATTACTATCGCTAATATTGTATTCGTACATTTTATCAAATTGTAATGGTAATGATGCTTCACAGCTAATACCGCCGCTTCCTTTATGGGCCTGGTATGGTTCGCGGCGTACTCCATATATATGCTAACTCAAGTGCTATACGAAGATATAAGTCTGACAACTAAATTGCTACTATGTCTGATATCAAATACCGCTATGGGATATGCATTTCAAATGATCATCATGTGCGAAGGAACTTCAAGAGGTATGTCGAATTTGTATTTTACTTTGCAAAAAGAAACCTACCAATTTTGTATCTTGTTTAAAGGCGTTTATTAATACTGTTCGATATCATCATGTTACCTTTACTCTTAGTTCTGAATTTACTACCTCAACCACCTCTTCAATTCAAAAATGTTTAGGGTTTTAGACGTCATAATAAAAAATCAAAATAAAAAAGAATAATAATAATATAGGAATTATGATAATTTGATGTCTAAGACCTTAGTAGCTAAGTGTAAATAATTACTTATTATTTAATAACCCGAAAGAGAACAAAACTTGCAAACTATCCTAACTAGTTTTCTGTAAGCTGACAAGCCGTAAAGACTAATTAAGTCTTTATACAAATGGCTTCTTAGATCGAGATTAGAAGCAGATAGCCTTGATGACGCATTAAAAAAAACCCGGAGAAATGCGTGTAGGTAGGACTTGTGCCTAGAGCTTGTCTCGAAGCTGCCGTGCGATTCTCTAACATATTTCAACGCTGCGCTCGACGTCGAGCTCGTCGACGACACTACTGTCAAATCAACTTTACGCACAACGCATAGAGTTGATTTTACCGAAGTTTCGTCAACCGGCTCGACGTCGAGCGCAGCGCTGAAATATGTTAGAGAATCGCACGGCTGTGCCCGGCTACGCGCGGTTTCACTCAAGCGACACCGCCTATAAAATTCCGATTCCAGATAAAAGAACCAATTCTTGTTTGAAAAAATAATATCAATAGTATCATCTTCAACTGCATATTAAAATTTGTAGTCGGAAAAACAACATTTTTATGTGATATAAAATTACATAATTTTCAATTTTAGAAACTTTTCCTTACATAAAACCTCAGAGTTTTGAGCCCTAACTTTCACGTAAGTAGGTACCTACCCACTTACCTAGTAGTCATGTAATTTTTATAAAACGTTTACAATCTATTACTGTCTTTAATTTGAACGCAAATAAATTATTCATCTGGACTTCGACCGTCGCCGACACTCACCTTAAAGAAACTGAGACAATGGATGAGTAATTTTATTAAGTAGACTCATCTTTTAAGTATAGGTAGTGGATACATACTATACTTTATGCTGACTAAATTATATAGGTACCAAGATTTTTTGTTTTTTACCAGTGTTTTGATTTTAACTTCTTTGCTCTAGTTCTATCTGTCATTGTTTAAATATTAATTTATTAATTGAGCTTATGGAACTAAAACCTTTACAGACAGACTAAGTCCTAGCGATTGTCTCTATCCCTATTCTTCATGGATAATCTAGCATTGGTTACAACTTTACAAGTTAATTTAGAACGACATTCGCAGATTTCATTGGTACCTATTTTCTACAAATTTTCGTCAAAATTTATTAAAGTTTCGGACACACTGAAGCGAACGCGGGATTAGTCTCAGCATCGTATTCGCCTCAGTGTGTTCGAATTGAACTTGAACATTAAAATTCATAAACCTCCCAGAGTCCTAGACGTAGTTTAAAAATAACACCTAGGTACAAAAGGTCAGGCTTTCCACTACCTACGTCTAGACAGACTTATGTTTTTTTAATTTAAACTGAAAACATTGTGTAGGTCTGCAATGGGATGAGTTCTTCACTCCCATCTCGTATCAGGATCAGCTACAACCGGGCCACGTCGTGCTAATGATGATACTCGACTCGATACTGTACATGCTGATCGCTATGTACGTGGAGAAGATACGCCCGGGGCTCTACGGGGTCCCGTTGCCTTGGTACTTTCCACTTACTAAGAGCTTCTGGAGGCCGAATAAGCGTAAAGTTGCAGGTTAGTTATAGTTTTATGCTTGTGTCTTTTAATTGTTATAAATTATACTCTCTTAGATTTAAGATATATGCTAATTTTATTTCTAGAATTTTAGCAGTTGTCAATATTCAGAGGCTTGACTTTATTATGTTTATTTCCGGTTTGTGTCTTCGGTCATTATTATGCGCCGATCTTATGAAATCTTATTGAAAGTCTTATAACGAATTATTCAATAACTTTTGATCATAAATGTAATCATACAATCAAGGTCATTATCGTTGCGGTTATTCAACATCTCAAACGGCAAACCCGTTTATTTATGCGTGGTAATTAATCGCACGGTTTTACTAAAATATGCACAGCCGGTAAATACGCGATTTATTAGAATAGACAGGCATGATTTATTAGAGTCCGTTCGCACCGCATGACGCTGCGCGCACACTTTTATAGTGATTCAAAATTTAACTTTATTTACTACACGAAAAGCTATACACATTTCATTGTGAGAAGGGGTAATGTATTCTCAATTGTGACAGTTAAATGTATATCTTGTCGTGTAGTAAATAAAGTTATATTTTAAGTCGCTCTATTAAAATAAGCGCGCAGCGCAGCGCAGCGTCTCGTGTCGGTGTGAACTGACCCCTATAATTTTTCCTAAGGCCTTGTATTTACCCGACTGCGACAGAAGGAGGGATGTTTGTATGTATAATTGTTTGGCACGCTCTGCAGCCTGAACGGCTCGATGGATTTTAGCTTGAGAGGTGTCGTTAGATTCGTATTTACTGTGAGAGTGACACTGGGTATATAAAAAAAAAAACAAAATGGTGGATTTTTGGCGCCAAATTCAAATGTTTGGCTCGCTCTGCAGGCTGAACGGCTCGATGGATTTTAGCTTGAGAGGTGTCGGTAGATTCGTATTTACTGTAAGAGTTATACTGGGTATATTAATTTCTTTTTTAAAACACTAAAAAAATAAAAAATAAAAAACGGTAATTTAAAAAACTAAAAAACCCGACTGCTATTCTTTAAAAATCCCTAAAACAAGATAAATTGTAGCAGTCGGGACCGAAATTACCGTTTTTTTTACTTATGTTTTAAAAACGAATGCTTGAGTAAATTTTTTTACTACCAGGTGTAACTACACATTTCTCCCATAGTGACATTAGTGACCATGGCTTTCTATGGCAAGGTCAGGTTCTTATCGTGTCCAAATACACATTTCAATTTAGGTTCCTGATATGAATGATTTATTTTATACTGCACAAAGCGAATCGTTGAAACGAGCAGTAAATCAAATGAATATTACGAACTTTAAACCTCGAACGGCGATGATTTCTGTGACTAACGCACTATATTGATTCCGTTATCTATTGCACATTACTATGAAACGTAATGTTTTCAGAGATAAGTAGTAACGGCAAGGATACGAATGATCTGGAGTACAATGATGCGTTGTTGAAGGTTGTACATGACCAGGATGAGGAACCGAAGGGTGTGCCCATGGGCGTCAACATACAAGTAAGTCACGCATGACATCCACCGAATACTATGTTACGTAATTCTTGAACATTCATTTCCTCAATTAGTTAAAACATTTGCTAAAACAAACAGTACTGTGGTACATATCTATGATACCTTTGCAAGCCTTCATTTCATAAATACAATGTTAACAACAAGCAAAAGGGTGAACTGCTGTTTTTTATCCTGTGTTCTCTTCGTTCGTTCGCAAGCCTACCTAAAAGATCTTTAGTGTATTGAAATACCTATAGAAATTTCAAGTTACGGTGTTTAAAAGACTGAGTGTTTGAGTAACGTTACAGTACAAGTTAAAGGTTCAAATGAAAACCTTAAACATTGCAAGCTGTTTTAGTCACGACGTTGTGTAACTGTTATGTCATTATGTGTGTTTCTATTGCGAATATTCACAGAAATGCGAACAATTTTTTTTTCTGTATCTACTTCATTAATAATTTAGTTTTAGGATATTGAGTATCTAGTACCTACCTATATGAAAACAGTGTTAGTTACATATCATAAACAATAACAAAATTAAAAGATCAGTCGTTCACATAATTTCACTCACAATTTTACGCTTTCTATGAGTCGCCATCGGCCTTCAGAGTAGCGTACGTAAACCCATATTATCCAACACTATAATAGCGATAAGTTCGTGTAATATAAACATCAATATTGCGTTCGTTAATTAAGAACATCAACGAAGGGACGCCTTAATATAGCGATGTTATGTTTATTTAGTACCTTAGAAAAACTAACCGGCCATGGCCCTTCACCTCATCAAAATACCTTAGGATCTTGTGCTTTACACATACCGCTCTTAGTCCTACGTATAACTTATGCAACTACTTTACTATGTGTAATGTAGGAAAGGTTACGTTACTTAATCAAATAAAAAGTTCGTTTTATGTAGATATAAATAAATAGGTACCAACTTACCTTTGTTTTCTACATATGTTATCATTAGAAACGACTTTATTTTGTGAACTAGATAAAAATGTAAAGTAGGTGCTTAATATAATTTTTCTTTCAGAATCTAACAAAAATATACAAGGGTCGTAAAAAAGCCGTCGACAATTTGAACCTGAGAATGTATGAAAACGAGATCACTGTGTTACTGGGTCACAATGGCGCCGGGAAAACAACTACTATCTCCATGCTTACAGGTTATTATTAACCTCTACTATCATTATTACATACCATCACGCTTGTATTTCCCCGAAGGGTTAGGCAGGTGTACCAGTTTACACACACATATCGCCGGTATGTTTAGATCCCATGTAATAGGGGGTGAACCTATTGCCATTAACCGGGCACAAATCCTAACTCCAAGCTAATACTAAGAATTTCATAAAAAAACACCCAATAACACTTTGCTCGACCTGGGAATCGAACCTAAGACCTGTAGCGTAGCAGTCGCGCTTAGGACTACTAGGCTAACGAGACAGTAAACTACTACTACTTACTATATTACCATTATTATAGACTTATAATGTAGACACCATGATTATCTAGTAGGTATATTGACATTTATGGTAGCGGCCTGTGTAGTAGATTGCGCGGCGCCGCGCCATCGCTTAGTTCCCATGGGGAACTCATTTCTTTGAAATACATATTTATAAAACCAGTAGTCCCACTGTGGTGCACGCAGTCACAAAATATGCAGTCGGCAGCGTAGCTGTTAAATTTGTACCATAACTCATACCTATGTGAAGCCTTTCTAAAGCCTTGTGGGTCGTAATAAAGAATCATCATCATATCAGCCGCAGGACGTCCACTGCTGGACATAGATCTCCCCCATAGATTTCCAAAAAGACCGATTGGAAGCGGCCTGCATCCAGCGTCTTCCTGCGGTCTTAATCAGTAATGAATGCCCTATCTTAAAACTAACCTTCTTCAGTTACTAATCTGAAAACATAAGTACGTTTAAAGTTAGCCAAAAATAAAACCAATCATAATAAAACGCTCTTATGAGACAAGTTCAAAATAATTATCATTTGCTAGAATGTCTAAGGTTGTAAACATCGGTTGCGGTTGAAAAGGAGGAAAATATTTCTCATAATAATGTCAACTATTACGACACCAACATACACCATAATTGTACGTAGGTACCTAATACCTTATTCTCATGATTGCTTTCATGCTATTCATAGCGTACAATGATATGACACGGCGTTAGAAAGAACTGACGCTTGATAATAAATGAGCATGTCAGATCTCAACGCTATAATTTTGTACCATTCGGGTCATAGTTATTTGATGACGCTGTCTCCGTATGAATACATGACATAATTAGAGAGAGAACCATTCAGAAAGTGTTGACATAGAAGGGCTTTATTCGAACGAATATAACGTCTTGTAATAACACTCTCCCGGCCGAGTTTCGGTTGCCGCGGCCAAACTAAATGGAGTTTCACCAAATGTGGATAATAGTGCACATAATTATGTGTGCGCAAAGATAAACTCTCGTAATACATGCCGCCCGGGGAGAGCTACTGTTCAGGACCAAAAGCTTTACGTGGTTTCCAAGCCACGGGGATGTCTTACCACCAACTTCCAAACTCCGGGCTGTTACTGCCACTGTAGTCTTACACACTCGCACTCGCGTGTTAAACAAGTACGCAATTACAGCCAGTTAACAGTAATTTAGATGTTCCGATTACTCACATCAATCATAGAAATTAATGTTTGTCCATGCCGCCGGGTACAAACTAATAATGTGCGTACACTTCGTATGGTAGGCGGATTTTACACACACCTAACTACGCCTTTTTCCCATGGGGATAGTAGGCAAAAACCACAGAACGCCACCTGCTACGATCCTTACATAGGCGGGTTACGTCAATACTATTTACAATTTTACACTACTCAATCTTGTAATATTACTAAATCGTATTTTTCTTGATTTATTTTGTCCAGGCATGATCCCGCCATCTTCTGGGAAAGCGTTTATCAACGGTTACGACATTGGTAACGAAACTGGGCTAGCTCGCAAGTCACTGGGCATCTGTCCACAACACAACGTACTTTTCCCAGACCTCACGGTCGCCGAACACATCATATTTTATTCAAGACTAAAAGGTGTACCGCAAAGTAAATTGAAGGAAGAAGTTAATCATTTTGTTAAACTGCTAGAATTAGAAGAAAAGGTTAGTCCGTCCTTATTAAATGTAAATTTAATATTTTTTTATCCGTGATAGGTATGACGTTGGTGAATAGTTTTTGCGTCCATAACTCACCTTTGTACCTACCTACGCAATGACTTCGCGGAAAATGTACGAGGCAGTTGTGAAGATGAATAATTTATGATTTCAATATAGATTTTATTGATCTAAATTTCCGACGAAGTGATTATTTAATAAAACATTGCGAGTGACGTTATTACACGGGAAAGGGTACAACTGGACCTGAAATCAATATTCCAAAGTAATTGCACGTTTTACCTATGTAATTACGCTATAATAAAAATATATTTTCTTACACGTTATCAGCGAGACGTGACATCGAACAAATTGTCGGGGGGTCAGAAGCGTCGGCTGTCGGTGGGGGCGGCGATGTGCGGCAACTCGCGCGTGGTGCTACTGGACGAGCCCACCTCCGGCCTCGACCCTGCCGCACGCCGCGCGCTCTGGGACCTACTGCAGAAAGAAAAGAAAGGTTTGTGGTATAGCAATACTATGTTCTAAAGTAGGTGCCAAACAATTTGGAAATCATTGCCATTTACCTTATAATTATGTCTTCGTACGAACCCGACCGATGAACTATTACATATTATCTATTTTTTTTTCATGAAAAATTGACGACAACGATAGGTGTAAATGTAAATTCAAGATATAAAACGACCTATTTTCCGTTTTCAAAAATATATTTTTTGTTTTATTAATTTGAGTAGGTCAATGACCTGTGTTGCACTCCTTAATTTTGACTAACCAGGTACTTAAAACTTCTCCATACACTACACTCAAAGATTTCATCATTTGTCATGCTTTAAAAGGTTCAAGTCAACAACATGTAACAAAGGACGGGTATAGAGTTTGTACTTTGTAGCGTTCAGACCCACAGACGTATTATACTCGCAGAATAGTTATTTTTATTCAATGCTTCAAAGTTGTAATATACTAAGAAAGCTGATTGTTTTTAATCGATATAAAATACTTTCCACGTTTACGTTGGAGATCACTGGCATCGGTGAAAGAAAAACATTGTGAGGACCTGGACTTATAATTACCATCACCATATACCATCACGCCTGTATTCCCCGAAGGGTTAGGCAGAGGTGTACCAATGTACACCCACAGTTCGCCGGTATTTTAGGTCCCATGTAATAGGGGGCGAGCCTATTGCCATTAACCGGGCACAAATCCAAACTCCGAGCTGCTACTGAGAATTTCATAGAAAAACCCAATAAAACTTTTGCTCGAATCCTGGGAATCGAACCCGGGACCCCTTGCACAGCAGTCGCACTTGCGACCACGAGACCAACGGGGCAGTTACTTACAATTAATACAGCAGGCAGGCACTTATAATTAATATAAATCTGAAATTACCAATCCGCTTTGAGCGTGAGTGTGGTGATCAATGCTATTTCTTCCCTGTATAAGAAGGAAGAGGCATTTGCCTTACAGACAGTATTAGGCTGGTTCGGTGTTATAATTAAGAACGCTGTTTTAGAAAACGAAAAATACTGTCACTATTTGCAGGAGTCACTTAGGCATAACCGCGAATGTGAAGCTTGAATGAACCTACAATTATAGTGCCTAAACATCCTTCAACAAATCGTCCATTCACTTCTGTCTGTGGCACTATGAAGCCCGAAGTCGGCTGAACACGTGTGGCTGTGGCACTACAATCGATGTATTGTAAATTTCAGACAATTTGTTACTATGTCGCCTTTGATGAGTCATTGCCGTGAAACATCCCATTACAATAATTGTAGGTTAGCAGTTAATACCCGACCTTCAATGTGAACTTTAAATACGCGTTTTTGTATAATATGTGCTTATTACTATGTACTTCTGATTTTAAACATTGTAGCTGGAGTCAAACTTACATCGTCTTGAAAATATAAACTTATATTATACAGTTGGCTTGATTTTCTGTTTGTTTGAACGGGGTATAGGTACTACCGGTCTCATTTTATAATTTTTTCTAGTATTAAGCTAGTAACTAATTAGTAGTTAGTAGCAGGAAGCTACGTTATCCTCGAGTGCTATATTTTTATTATGAAAAGTAAATTTCCCTTTACGAAGGCGCGGGCAAAAGTTAGTTTTTTGAAAACCTTAGAGAAGCCTTTAAGGCTTTTAAGAAATACATTATCGTCCTGGTATTAGAAAGACATTAAAGACCTTTCGCAATCAAAACTAAGTTTTCCCAATTGCCCGATTCTTCTTCCCGACTCAGTCAATAAAATATTTATCTGAAAAAAACTTAAGAGGGGAAAAAAAAGGAATCATGTTTTTATTTCCGATTCACACAAGACTTAACATGTGTTGAAACAGTCGATAACTAAATATTTATATTGAACTATATTCTCAAGGTACATTTATACACAAACATTTATTTTGTAAATGAACTGAATACCTAATAATGTACTAAGAGAATACAGAATTCCATTTTAATAACATTATACCCATAGTGAGCATGAAATATTAGTTTTGTTTTATATATTCATGACCTTTTTTTCGAGGCGAGTATAATATAGCAATATAATGTCTTTTAAAGTGTCATTAAACTTATGAGGTAGTTGAGGTACGTATCTACTTGCGTACATACCACTTTTATTATTATCATTATCTTGATTTACCGGTAAAGTACATAATGACTAGGCCATTATGTACTTTTCATAAATTAGTACCTTACCTACCTGAAATATCTCATCATTAATTTTATTCTTAAAAACGTCTTATTACTTTGTTCAGGTCGCACAATGATACTCACTACACATTTCATGGATGAAGCAGATATCTTGGGTGACCGTATAGCTATCATGTCTGGGGGTCGACTGCAATGTGTTGGGACACCATACTTCCTTAAAAAATATTACGGTATCGGCTACAAAATTACAATTGTAAAGGGAGAAAACTGTATCGCTGATGATGTTACCAAATTTTTCAAAACATACGTACCTGATATCAAAGAAAACACCAACATAGGTAAGAAAAAGAGTTGTTTGTCAAAACTAGGCCTTTTGTGTTTGTAATAAGGTTGTTTATAAATTCAGCCTATGTAAAATGGGTAGCTGTAAATTGCATAATTCATGTCCGTAACTTACGTATCAGCTATTTTGTTTCAACATTTTAGAGATCATTGACCGCATTATGTATATTAGCTGTTTTCAAGATCGCTATGTATGATTTATATTTATGATTTACTCTTACATTGGTATTTATTTTTAGGTTCGGAACTAACGTACATCTTACCAAGTGAAAACGTTAGTAAATTCCCAGAAATGCTTAAGGAATTTGAGACCCGAAAGGAATCTTTAGGTATTTCTAGCTATGGACTTTCAGTTACCAGTTTAGAAGAAGTTTTTATGAAGTACGTATTCATACACTTTTATAACATGTAATGACTTCTTTCACGATAAGCAATACTTAATGTGTTTAAATTAACTATTTATAGGGCAGGTACAGAGGATATCGAAAACTCGTCGGCGAAAAGGAACAACCAATCTGGGTCCGCACCGTACAATGACTGTGCGATAGCACCTCTGACTAATGCTCATTACTTAGGTTAGTATTTACGAATATCATATTTTTTACCCCAAACACGTCAGATTTTTATATCACCTCTTTTGTTTTCAGCGGACAATGAACCGATACAAAAAGTGCGCGGCTCTAAACTTCTCAAGAATCACATAAAAGCGATGTTTTTTAAACTGGCCTACAACTCGATGAGGAGTAAACTAACAGCCTTAATACAGTTCGTGACGCCTATAATAAACATATCAATATCTGTGGCTATAGCGAGGTCTTGGAAGTTTATATCTCAACTGCCACCATTGACGTTAAGTTTAGAGAGCGGTTTTATTAAGACGCAAACTTTGATGTCTCAAGCAGACGTAGCGGACGGAAGTATTGAAGCTAAAACTATGATGCAGTATAAGAATAACTTCAAAACCTCGACGTACCCGGGAATGTCACTCACTGACTTAGGCACGACGAATTTAGGGAAATTTTATTTGAAACTGGTAAGTGTCTGATTAGCATATCAAACGCAACTTTCTTCTTCTTCAACAAGGTAAAATCAGCAGACAATAAAATAAAAATGGTCTGGAAAATTATCAACAACGAAACAAATAGAAATAAAAGACAAAATAATGATTACACTCTGGAGACTTCCCGAGGTCTCATAAGCAATAATATCGATGTGGCTCAGGAATTTGCAACTTTCTTCACCAATATCCCAATTAAAACCACAGAAACTTTAGATTCCTCGCCCTCACTTGCTATAGATTTATTAAGAGCGAATGTTACAGCCTGTCCTAAGGAATTTAAATTTAGACATATTAACCCTGTGGATGTCATAAAGGCTTTCAAACAACTTAAGATCAAGGTTACAGAAGATATGTGGGGCATGTCTACTAATGTGTGTAAGTCTATTATTGAGACAGTTGCACCCTATTTAGCTTTAATATTTAACTTATGTGTAGACCAAGGGGTTTTTCCGACTTTAATGAAACACAGCAAAGTTATACCACTTTTTAAATCCGGGGATAGTAAAGACACTAATAACTATAGACCCGTTTCGGTTTTGCCGGTGTTCAGCAAGGTGTTTGAAAAAGTGATGCTCAATCAAATGCTTAATCATTTTAACTGTAATAACATCTTACACGACCAGCAGTTTGGTTTCACCAGAGGGCGTTGCACTACTGACGCCGGTGTCACTTTAATTAAGCACATCTTTAATGCATGGGAGGACTCACAGGATGCCATTGGCATTTTTTGCGACCTCTCAAAAGCATTTGATTGCGTAAATCATGAGACCCTCCTCCAGAAGCTTGAGCATTACGGCCTCGGTCAACTAGCGCTTAGCTCACTGAAATCGTATTTAAATGATAGACTACAGCAAGTTCAAATAAACGGTGTAAATTCATCAGGCTTGAAAGTAAAGATGGGAGTTCCGCAAGGTTCAATATTGGGTCCGTTTCTCTTTTTAGTCTACATAAATGATTTACCTCATTTACTGAAAAACCAACCTAAAATGGTGTTATTTGCTGATGATACTTCACTGATTTTTAATGTAAATAGACGGGCACAGCACCTTGACGAAGTAAATAACGCTATGCTTAAGGTTCATAATTGGTTTACGATAAATAACTTAGTGTTAAATGAGAATAAAACTAAATGCATAAGATTTGCTTTACCGAACGTTAGAAGTAGTGCATGTAACGTTATATTGAATAAGGAAGTACTAGAATTCGTCGACAAGACAGTTTTCTTGGGGGTTTCGCTTGACTCAAAGCTGCAGTGGGGTCCTCACTTAACATCTCTTGCAGGGCGGTTGAGTTCAGCCGCTTACGCTGTCAGGAAAATCCGACAATTGACAGACGTGGATACCGCGAGACTGGTCTATTTTAGCTACTTTCATAGTATCATGTCTTACGGTATTGTGCTATGGGGACGGGCTGCAGACATAGAATCTATTTTTATTTTGCAAAAGAGGGCTTTCAGAGCCATCTATAATCTTGGCAGACGCGAATCTCTAAGGCAATTGTTTAAAAAAATTAATATCATGACGGTACCTTGTCAATATATATATGAAAACATTATGCATGTTCGGAAAAATCTTCATCATTTTAGAAAAGTTGGTGATAGACATAATTTTAATACTAGAAATAGGAATAAATTAGAGCAACCGAGTTTTCGATTGTCAAAAGTACACACTTCTTTTATGGGGTACTGTGTAAAATGTTATAATAAAATACCGCTCAATATTCTCGAACTAAATGAGAGAAAGTTTAAAACATGTATAAAACGCACACTATGTAGTCAAGCATATTACAAATTAGACGATTATATAAATGATAAAAATGCTTGGCTTAATGCTAGTCCTGCTCCACAGCCACTCGGGCACACAAATTAATATACATTTTTTTTTCTAAACATAACGATATTATTAGCACCTTTTTTATTGACCTTAATAACGTATACCGTTATTATAATTTTTACTGATTTTTTTCTACTTACTACAGTTTATTTTTTGAAAAGGTTCGCTGATGACCTTAGTTTTGTATAATTTTACATCATATATTTCAATTTTGTAAATGTGACTACCATGGAGCCATTTACTTGTTAAGTTACTATGTGTTGGACACTGAGCATGGCAGTTGAGAGCTTTGTCATGCTCACTTTAATGTCTTGCTGACGGTGGCGCGTGGGTTGGATCGTTTGGTTCCCTTCAAGATGGTTGAGCTAAACGGTGCTGATGCACGCGTCATATTCGTGAACGGGTGCTGTCAGTTGGGATTGGTCATCTCTTAACTGCCATGTCTTACATCGTTATTATAATTTTGTTATTTTTTATATTCACCTTCATTGTTTTCACATATACAGGATAAGTTTTTAACCAGTGCGTAAATTTTTTTTGGTAGTTCAGTGTCAGTAATAGAACACATTTCCGTGTTTAGTTAAAAAAAAAAAAAAAAAAAAATTTCATCCTTATCCGAGTTTGAAATAAGCAAAACATCCAGGACATAATCTATTCGCCATACTATCAATGAAAACTCGCGGCCGCCGCCGCCGCCCGGGCGCATGGCTGGGGTGAGGGGGTGGGGAATGCGCTAGCGCCGAGTGACAATGAAATATGGTTTTTAAGTAAACATGTTTCGTAAGCGATAACTTTTTTTTTTAGTACTAAGACATATCAAAATAAAATATACGTGTTTAATAAAACGTGTTGAAGTTTATTATGGCAAAATTTACGCACTGGTTAAAAATTTTTCCTGTAGAAGCAACAAGAATAATGTAACCAAGACTTTGTAAAAACCAAATGGAAGGAAAAGAGTGTCCATGGAGTTTCTTGCTCGTTCTTCTCCATAGAGACCTACGTTTTGGAACGAGCAACTAGCTTCAATTTTAAACTGTAACTTCTTGACAATTCAAAAGTGCCTGTAAATGGTCTAATTGAAATAAATGATTTGATTTGATTTGATTTGATTTAAACTTTGAAAGCTCTTTAAAAATAAAATGCTCCTTCTTGAGTTCAACTATCAAATAACAATGGTTCTGGGTTATAATTTTGTTTGATGCTAGCTTAGACAGTCCTTTATTAACTGGAGTTTGACTCCTACTAATATTATAAATGCAAAACTTTGTGAGGATGGATATATGGATGTTTGTTTGTTACTCTTTCACGCTTAAACGGCTGAACGGATCTCGATGAAATTTGGCACTAAGATAGAATAGAGTGTGAAATAACACATAGGATACTTTCTATGCCGGAAACATGTACGGTTACCGTGGCATAATATACCGAATTTGAGGCGAACGAGCTAACTAAGTTAGTATAAAAATAATATAAATAAAAAGATTTCTTCAAGTCTACATTAACAAACTCTTGTGTTAGAGCCAAGGTGATCTCGGCAGAGTGAGGAACGAGGTGCCTATCGGCGCGACGTTTGGCGCGCACAACATCACTGCTTGGTTCAGCAACTACGGCTACCACGACTCGGCGATATCTCTCGCGCACGTCGACAACGCCCTCATGGGCGCTCTATCGCCTGGAAGCACTTTGACAGTCGTCAACCATCCGCTACCGTACTCTATTGAACATTTGGTGAGTCAACTTTGAATTTAGAATGAACAAGAACAATTATCTTAATTACCTGTAATGATAGTTGTCAGTGATGATAATTCTACCATAAAGTCAAGATTGCTTTTGCGACCTTTTTTATCGTACTATCAAGCCTGTATTTACCGAAGGGTTTGGTAGAGGTGTACTAACGTACACCCACAGTCCGACGGTATTTTTTTAGGTCCCATGTAATAGGGAAGGAGCCTATTGCCTTTTGTCTATTTGTATTTTATCGCCTTAAAATAATAATCAACTCAACATTCAAGGTATCTTCTTTCTTAGTGGCCATCAAAAGCCTTAAATGTGCATACAATACACAACCGGTCGTCCAATAGAATTTATTTGGACCAAACTTTAATAAGACGCTGACATTCATTGTCACAATATCGGTCTGATATTAATTGTATGTCAATTAGTGCTGCGTTCATCGTTCATGAGAACAGCAATCAAATAATTTACATGGCAATCTAACAATACGGTTTAACATACTTTATTTCACTCGGAGTTCGTATTTGTGCCCGGTTAATGGCAATATGCTCACCCCCTATTACATGGGATCTAAACATACCGGAGAGCTGTGGGTTTACATTGGTACACCTCTGCTTAACCCTTCGGGGAATACAGGCGTGATGGTATGTATGTATTTCACTCAAAAGCTCACCTCCACACCTACGACAAATAGGTTATTAAGTAAAGATTCTATGCTTTTTTTTCAGGTCAAGGTGATGGCTTCCGGAAGCAGTATGGGATTTCAGTTTGCATTCAACATCGGATTTTGTATGGCTTTCGTCACTGCCTTCCTCGTACTTTTCTCTATTAAGGTAGCGTCAATATTGATTATTAATTACGAAACACAGTAGTAATTTAATTATCCTATACCTACGTAAAACCGTATTCTTTGAAAAGGTCACAGACTCGATCAATGTAGTCTGCCCTACTTGTATTTGTCATCACCTCCAATTAAGAACATGTTATGTCATCGCAATGTTTTCTTAGGCCTGAAAAACTTGTATTCTGCTATAATAATGATGCTACGAGTTTGCGATCATCCGACGGATTTCATAGACTTAGAACATCATCGTATTATTGCGACCTAAATTAAAATATATATTTAGATCACAAAAAGTGTGCGCTTCGGAAACATTTTCAAACGAAAGAAGTTCAAACTTCGGTGGCACAGAGTAACCCAACAGACGCACAGTTTATAAGAAACTACTACGGATAATGTTATGGCAGCTCTACATAAGATGTCATTGTCTATAGTATTCGTATATATTTTATGGTAGATTTTATAGCTAGTGCAAGAATATTTGGTACACTCCAGAGTAGGTTCACCCCAAGGGCAAGGAACACACATTCTAATTCAAAGACTTGAGAAATCCATCGGTAAAGGAAAACATCGTGAGAAAACTTAGACTATACATAAATAATAATTCTTATAAATCTAAAATCGCTAATCCGCCTTGAGCAAGCGCGGTGATGAATGAGAAGAGGCCTTTGCCCTTCAAAAATAAGCTGATATTATTTATTTATTTAATCTGTTTGCAGCTTAAAATATGACTAATACGATTTTTTTACGCAACTATCGTAATATGACAAATAAGCCACAATACTGTTTACGGTAGGTACTTAGCTGCCTAGTGGTCCTAAGCGCTAGAGGCCTTGGGTTCGATTCCCAGGTCGAGCAAAGTGTTTTTGGGTTTTCCTATGAAATTCTCAGTAGCAGCTCAGCAACAGGCTCGACTTAAACATACCGACGAACTGTGTGTATACAGTCAACAAAACTATTCGGTATACAGGCAAAATTATTCATCTTTATTATATGCGTAATTACTTTTTAAGCTTATGGCACACTTAAGAGAGTTATTTAAAAGAATTTACTGCTCAACACACTCACAACATTGTTTAAAAATAATCGCAAGTTAAATGCCTGTAGACCAAATAGCTTTGTTGACTGTACATTGGGTACACCTCTGCTTAACCCTTTGGGGAATACAGGCGTGATGGTATATGATGGTACTGTATTATGTTACTAGGAGCGCATAAGCGGCGCAAAGCTCCTTCAGCGCGTGTCTGGCGTGCGGCCCGCCGTCATGTGGGTGACGGCGTTCGTTTGGGACTGGATGTGGCTGTTGATGGTCTACCTCTGCATTGTGTTCACTCTCGCGTGCTTTCAGGAAAGCACACTTGCTACACCTGCCGAATTAGGTCAGTTGTATGAAATATATTCAATTCTTTAATAAAAGGAAACAAATAAAACTGTATTACGTTACTTTTAAATTACTGTTATCCATTTCAGGCAGAGTACTTCTAGTCTTAATGGTGTTCTCAATAGCGACAATACCAGTACACTACCTCGCATCATTCTACTTCGATGCCCCCGCAACGGGCTTTTCGAAAATGTGTTTCATGAATATATTTACAGGTGAGTACACACACAAAATATTTGAAATATGGCTTACGTAACAGTAAAACATGAACAGCTTATTTCAATTTAGTTTACACAACAACATCATGAAATCAATCTTGAAATTTATCATTCTTGTATTTTGGGAATGGCACAGATTTCACAAGCTGTATTAATTTAAGCGAATAATATACTCATTGTTTTATTTCATCAGGTTGCATGCCATTTTTAATCACCGAATTATTGAGATTACCAGAAGTAGGCAGTCCGTTTTACGCTCATCTGTTCGACTGGGTTTTTTCTCCGTTGCCCATTTACTGCATCAGTAGAAGTTTCAGGTAATATATTATTTATACAAGTCGTTTATACTATTCGTAATAATCATCATCTGAATATCGGAATATAAGTTTGGAATACTGAATCCAAAACACGCTTTGTTCACGCTGAGAGTAAAACTATATTTGTAGCTGCTGTTTTATTCTGCACAAGTAGTAAAAGACTAAAAGAAAGTTTTACTTATGCACAGCTATTGTTGGATTGCCCGATATTTGATCGCTTATACCGATGTTAAGGACCGTTATTATTATAAAACAAAACTAACATTTAGAAAAATAATAACAGTAAGTTTCCTATATGTAGCACATGGGTTCTTTCAATTCATGCGTTTGGTACCGGACTGTTACAGCATTGGAGCAGTCCATTTATCAAACGGTTGTCTTCTTTCATACAGTTGACACATCGAGAGCCGCGCACGACAAATATCACGTATTAGCCGTATAAATTAAAAGAGCCTCTAAGGAAATACACTACTATTATTTTGAGTTATATGTATACTCTCAAAATAAATATTATTGTCATAATTATACAATAGACTTTATCATTTATATAGTCATGAGTATAAACATGTACCATGTACAATATGTACATTTAACAAAATTTTAAAGCGATTTTCTCTTGATTGACCGATTGCAAGTTTGAGATAACCTATTTCATAGTAATGTGGGGACTAAAATATTACATTTGTAAATGTATTTAATTTTAACCAATACCTTAGAAGGAAATATTCTCAAATGTTGCTAAGTGTATACATGTGCATGCTCGTAACTGTATATAGCTTAGGCGATTGGCACACTGCCCCGCATCACGGAGCGTGGTGCGCGACGACGGAGCTCTGGTGATCTGCAACACTGCGCGTGAACGCGTTTTCAGTCTGTTGGGCTACTCGTGTTTTCTATACAAACACAGATACTTGCAAACTACGCAAGAACGCGCACTCACGCGCACCGCTCCGTGATGCGGCGCAGTGTGCCAATCGCCTTACTCTACTGGTTGTAACGTTACTTATTTCGTAGGGACATGAGCGTGTCGTCGTTCCAAATCCTGGCATGCGACTGTCTGTGCGACCAGCTGCACATCAACAACTGCACGCGGCAAACCATCTGTAACCAGCTCAACCTCTCCGTGTGTTGTAGTAAGTGAGTCTTGTGGGTGCGTGTTATGTACTGTAGTTCTACTAGGTACAAGTTTTGTATGCTCGTCAAATTCCAGGAGGTTGTCAAGACATAAATAATCCAATAAAATTGCGACACCTGGTCAATTTAATGAATGAAACAACTAAAAGAGAAAGTTAAGAATTACTAGCATAATTACCTCCTTCAATTTGATGAGGTTGCAGAACTGTACCTTGTATAGTATGCTAGCTTACGATAAACTTGTCTTCTTATAAGCTACCGGAATGATCTCCCGATCACTTCGAAATCATCGCCGATCAAAATCTTAGTTACGTATTCCTCTATGTATTCCCAAATGTCATGTTAAAATAGCGTGTTTCGCAGTTCCGTGATCTCAGTCCAATACACCTTAATAGTGTCTTTAATAACACTTAGCTTATAGACTGATTAAATTGACTTCAATAAAGGTATATCAATATTCTCCACCGAATCTCTGTCACTGCGGCTAATCTCAGAAGATATTATGTGTCCAAGCGTAAGCGCAAACAGGTGCACTTCCTTTTCCCTCACTGTCATAGTCTCGTAGAACGGCAATCCGACACATGTTTTTCCGACACACGGGGGTCTCACACCAGTAACTTTATAACTCCGAGGTGCTACTAAGAAATTCCTGATAAAATAAAACCAATAACCCTGGGAATCGAACCAAGGACCCCATGCTCAGCTGTCGCGTTTGCGACCACGAGACCAGCAAGAATATATGAAGATAATTAAATAAATATCTTATTTACAGTTTGCCTTGAATGATGCTTTGAATGTTTTAACTTCGTCGTAACTTCTTACTTAAATACATTGAAACATGCCGTTCTTTTTTAAATAAATACCTAATTACTCGTTTTTCTCAGTCGAGGACAACCCTTATATGCAGTGGAGTGAGCCCGGCATCGGAAGATATTTGTTCATGATGAGCATGGTTGGAATTATATCGTTCACTCTGCTACTGGTCAAGGAATATGAGCTTTTGAATAAGGTATGTTGAGTTCAGTATTTCTAAAGTTGTGCTTAAGGCGATTGGCACACTGCCCCGCATCACGGTGCGCGGCGTGGGAGCACGTTGTGTGTAATCTAAATATATTATCTGCGTTTGAATAGAAAACACGCGTAGTCCAACACACTGAAAACGCATTCACGCGCAGTGTTGCAGATCACCAGACTCCGTCGCCGCACACCAAGCTCCGTGTAGCGAGGCAGTGTGCCAATCGCCTAAGCAGCGATCTAAAAGTTTAAAGTTTAATATTTCCGTGATAAAAATCGAACTAAACTGACGTTTAAATAACCAATTTCTAATAATCCTTTAAGGTGTTCTACTCTTCGAGCCGCCAGCCAAAGCGGCCTTTAGTAGAAGAGGACTCTGACGTGGCCCTGGAGCGCTGCAAAATTCAAGAGATGACTAGAGTGCAAGTATCGCAGCAAAGCCTCGTGTGCAGGGATCTCACCAAGTACTTCAAACGCTTCCTCGCCGTCAACAGACTTACGTTTGGTTAGTATGCCTGGTGGAAAAAGAACTATATTAAGAAATAAAGCCAGTTATTATGTATTTATTAACGCAACGCAACATTAAACATTAATGCAACTGGTATCATTACGGGATGTGCCGACACAATAATATAAACTTTGCTTTAATCCATTTTGTGCGGGCAACGCGCGTGCGCGTTTTTCTGACGCGCATGTGCGTTACCCGCACTAAATGGGTCACACACTCTTCACGTGTGCGGATAAATAGAAAATAAAACAAAGAAAAGAAAAATGTTATCTTGTTCCCCCCAGCTATTTTTTACTCTAGACCACATACCATCAAGTTTGAATTCCCCGAAGGCTTAGGCAGGGGGGGGGTATCAACACCTCCTTGTTTACCCACAGTTCGCCGGTGTGTATAGGTCCCATGTAGAATTAAAAAATAATCTGTTTTGTTTTTGCCAGCTGTGCGTAAGGGCGAGTGCTTTGGTCTGCTGGGTATAAACGGCGCGGGCAAAACCACTACGTTCCGTATGCTGACGGGTGATGCGCACATCTCTGCGGGCGACGCATTCGTCCACGGAATGCCCATCAAAACACATCTACAAGACGTCTACAGGCACATCGGTTAGTCTAACTGGGATACAAATTTTAACACTAAATTGTAATGCTCGTAACATTTGTATAATTTTCAGCATTTAATTTATCTGTTGTCAAATCATTTGTGGAACGTAGAAACCGAATGTAAATACACTCACTTTTAAAAAAGAGTATGTATGGAGTTTATTGGCCGTTCTTTTTCATACGAAACTACTTTTTGGAATGGGCAACTAGATTCAATCATTTTAATTTTTTACCTTTTGATTGATGTTCAAAAGTGACTTTTAACGGTGTAATTGAAAGTAAATGATTTGATTATGATTCAGAACTTAGTTACCAATTGATATAGTTCTTGAAAAATGCCTACACATAAAACTAAATTTTCCACTGCAGCCCTAGTATTTTGATAACCTTAAATCATTTTGAAATCGACTTACTTGTCACACGATTAAAGTTGACTAACATGTGTGTTGTTGCGTGTCAGGCTACTGCCCGCAGTTCGACGCGCTGTTCGACAACCTGACGGCGCGCGAGACGCTGCGCATCTTCTGCCTGCTGCGCGGCATACCGGTGCAGGTCGGGAACGCGCGCGCTCTACATCTCGCCACCTCGCTTGGATTCTTGAGACATTACGATAAGAAGGTTATTTAAATTCGTTTAGATTTAATACGAGTCGTTAGGTTAGGTTTAGATTTACAGTAAAACCTCGATTATCCAAACCATGATTATCCGAACCCTCAATTATCCGAATGCTGACGTAGTAGCTGTCGTAGTTATTTGTGCCCGTTTAATGGCAAATGTTTGGTTCGCCCCCCTATTACATGGGACCTAAACATACCTACGAACTGTGGGTGCACATTGGTACACCACTGCCTAAACCTTAGGGGAATACAGGCGCGATGGTATGCTGATGATGAGATTTAAATGAAAATAAAACAATACTCTTTTAAACTTACATAAAACTAGCTTCTGTCCTTCTTGTCTTGTTCAATTCAAACCAGTGGTTCCTGAGATTAGCGCATTCAACCAAACAAACAAACTCGACAGCTTTATAATATTGGTGTGGATTAAATATGTTACACAAAAATAATATGAAGTGAAGTTATTTGATACATAAATTTTTTTCTTACTTTCTTACAGGTATTTGAATGTAGTGGTGGAACCAAAAGAAAAATTAGCACAGCTGTTTCTTTACTTGGAGATTCATCACTGGTGTTTCTTGATGAACCGACAACAGGTAAAGTGCACAAAGTATACAGTTATATTATATACAATAAGTATACGCTTCGTTGTTACTTCATAAATGCGATGTATTTTCGATGCGACCTAATCATCGCGACGCTCATGAAGACAGCACCGCTCCGACACGGCTAAGCCCCGACCTGAAAAATCTAAACGTTATCTGACAGCTCGCCGCCCGTGAGCCGTCACCTATTCACACATGTTTTATAGCCCTAATTGGAATAGCAGTTTTTTTTTTATTTTATTTATACAATAAAGGTCAACGCCTTAAATGGTAATCCTTCCTCAATTTAATAATATAAAAAAATTTCATTATGATTGATTTGGTTTAGTAAGTTCTTGCAAATAAGCTTATTAGGAAAAGACCACTTTCCCTCGCCGCTTTACGACTCAAATTACCTTGACAGGCATGGACCCAGCATCGAAGCGCCTGGTGTGGTCGTGTATAAGCGAGGCGGTGATAGCAGGCCGCAGCGTGGTGCTGACGTCACACAGCATGGAGGAGTGCGAGGCGCTGTGCTCGCGCCTCACCGTCATGGTCAACGGCCGCCTGTACTGCCTCGGACCGCTGCAACATCTGAAGAATAAGTTCTCACAAGGTAAGGCTATGATCACGTCAGTTATGTCGATCGAAGACATTGGCTGTTCAAATCGACGGAAGTCTGACAACCAGTATAATATCGCTCACTTAATTTTTTCCCTCACTTCGTTCGGTAAGCGTTGGGTCAGTTCTCACCGAGACGCGACGCTGCGTCGCGTCGCGTCTCGTTGTGAACTAGCCCTTTGCCTATTATAACAGATGAGCAAAGGACGATGAACATCAGTAAGTTTATGCAATTTTTATTTTTCAGGTTACACCTTAATAGTGAAATGCAAATCCGGTCCAGACAGAGATACCGATGTCACCAAGATTCATAATTACATTATTGAAAACTTCAGTGAATCCAAACTTATGTGAGTACTATTTTTGTAAACGCCATATTCCTCTCTACACAGTATAAGACTGAAGTACCTATAGCCAAATATGCTTTACGCTGGTTATTCAGAAACATATAGGCGTAATGCGAGTTTTTAGACTATCTATGGAGCAATTTGTATACATGGCCTGATGCGCATTACTAGAATGTATTCTTGGTACCAACTAATTAAACGTACTTACTCGTATAATACTAGCAAAACCATAATTTACTAATATGTCTATTAAAGAACATTTCTTGAAAATATCTAGTCACATTCGAATAAAACAATTTTTGTTCTATTTGATTAGGCAAGCTAAAACAATCATCTTTCGATTACCAACACACCATCACCGAAATAAAAAATATTTTGATTAGACTTACAACACGTTACACGCTAAAATAATTTATTTAATTTCTCTTTACAGTGAAACATACCTGGGTATCAGTACATACTACATCAACGACGTCGGGCTACCATGGTGGCGCGTTTTCGACGTAATGGAGGAAGCTCGAAATCAATTCCCCATTGAAGACTACTCCGTCTCACAAACCACGCTTGAACAGGTATTCCTACAATTCACGAGATTGCAAGGCAACGCTCAGGCCTAGACATCTTTGAAACCGAAAATATATTAACTAAGCATCAGGGTAAACTACGAATAATCTGATATTAATCTTATTTCCCCTACGACATGTACTTAAACATAACTGACGAATATGTGAGGTCCTCTGACCTTCTGACCTTTGACCTCCTCTAGTAATAAGAGGCTTGAAATTATCATGTGTTAATTTAATTTCCCAACGCCTGATCGTTTTTCAAAAGTTTCTATAAAACATAGGTACCGTACCTGCAACTATATTATTGTCTGAAAGTTATTGCTACACATGATAGATAATATACTTACCAAGTTGGTCGCAATGTGATCTGTTGTCGATAAAAATAATTTGGTCTTTCGAAACGATCCAAAATCCAAAGTTAAGTTCGTCTAATTTGGATAGTGACACTCAATTTAGTACTTAACAAAAAAACACAACCGTTTTGAATGTTCAAGATTTTGTATGTGAAATTAACTTATATTAATGATATTTAGATAATAGTAAGTGTATTGCAACTGTATTGTTAAATGTTGTTGATGTGTTTGACTGTGTATTCAATGCATACAAATTTAATGTAAGCAATGCAACAGTTCTTTTAGGATAACAGGATTCATATTCAGAAGCCTTCAATTACAATTAGTAAACACGTCACAAAAGCTTGTATGTATCCTTTGAAGTTTAAGTACATTTAATATTATAATCAAGTCGGAAAACATTGTATTTGTCATCTCATTCAAGAAACTCAGAAAAAGATCGCTTTGTCGTTTGTCTCACCTAGCAAATGTAGATACATAGGCAGCTATATTATTATTTTCGACGAGCTTGTTTTTTACGAAATCTCAGTATTAGTTCAAAGAACAATCGAATGTTCAGTTTAATAAATAAGTAATTCATGCCATTCCACATTTTCTTATAATGGTGGCGATAGATCTGAACGGTCAAAAACGTAATCTCAAGATGTTTAACATCATCACAACCTCCGTTACCGTTGTTATTTTAAGTTGATATCGAATACGTTCTGGTAACGTACCTGACTTAGGCTACGTTTATAAACTAAAACGCCATGTATAAGAAAAAGTTCAATTTATGGATGTTTGTATTCTTATTCAATAAAATATATACTTTAGCTATAAAGGATCGAGTAAATGTATAATTTCAACTACAAGTACTTAGTCAATGCAGCAAATAATGTAAAAAACGCAGTATTTATATGATGTATCTATTCAGTACTTACTTTAGTGAGATAATTAAATGGTGCTTGTTCTTTTAGGAGTATAAAGAGGTCGTGTAATCGTATGTCACTTGTCTAAGGTAAATCGTACAGCTGTTATTGCTCAATAATAATCATTTTTTTACAATACGAATTTCTCAGTAGCTTCCCAGTGTCTGGATTTTTACGCAGCTTTATTTAAGATAACATACACAACAAGTACCATAATAATGATAAAAAAATTGATCGACACTTATAACATAGTCCTAAACACAGCTGGCAAAATATGAGTATACTAATATACCGCGCGGAATACAGGCAACATACTACTTTATAGTTTTATTAATAAAAATATTTTTACACGACCTTAACCTATGTCATTATATTATCTATGTTGTGCATATGATATTTCATTAATTTATTTTTGTATACTTAATACCAAAGGTATTTGAGCTTAAAATGTAGATAAACTTCAAATCCAATAAAACTATTCAATGCCTTGCCATCATTGTAATTTCTAGTTTATGTAAATAGCTATTAATATTTATGTTTATCGCAATCTCATAGAATAAACAGACAGCTATTATTAACTTTGAGCACACGCATAGGTCATTGCGTTCGAATTGGTCATTTGAAGATGTCGCCCGGCAATTACACTTGGTCTTCGTATGGAATTGGGTAGTAGACATCATTAAACAATAATTCCAAGATACAACTTTTTTACAAAAGACTTTATTTTACCCCTGAAAATATAATAGGTTTTTAGTTACTTCGAAATCGAAAAGTAGTTAGTGAATTGAGATTGCAAGAAAAATTACGTCATAGTTTAGTATTGTCATACAAAACCTATGGGGGAATCGCGTTTTGGCAGCTTATAAAAAGTATATCAATTGATTAGTAGTGCCATCGTATGGTATGGTGGTACGGAACCCTTGTTGCATCCTGGAATTATTATTTAATGGTATCTACTACTCAATTCGAGTAAAGTCATTTAAACACTTGAATAAAGACAGGCTAATGACCAAGTGTAATCGCGCTAAATAGTATTATGATTTTCGTCCAGCTACTTGCTTTATCACTTTATGTTTCCTATTCTCATGCTGCATTCACGTTGTTCATAATTTTAAGATTGTTGATGTCTGATGATTCTCATTTCGTGTTTGCATATAACATCGGTAGATACTTACGTAATAAAATAAAATAATTATGCTCTCTTATTCATCGTAACTTTTTTTGAGCAGCTTATTTAAATTCTAATGTTACTGTTGTTGGCTGCGAGGAGAGCGGCACAATTGTTAATATTTGTAAAGAAATACATTGTACCTACATGCAATGTGTGAATTTGTGTGATATGATTTGTGATCTATTTTAATTTGATTGTATTATTACCATTTAGCAAAATATATATTTATGAATATGCCCCATGCTTTTGATATAGCATTTGCCAGTTTACGATCCGGGCTAGTTCAATTTTTATTAAATAAGTATAAGTTGCTTTGAACATAAGTATTATGATTTTTTTTTACAAATACTCTGCTACACTCATTCGCAGGTATTAATGACTACTTAATTTTATGACGCTTCAACAGTATAAATAACTACTTGTAATGTATGCAGTTTTGGCCCGCGACTTCGTCTGCGTTAATGTTGGTTATCGCGGACGCAGACGAAGCCGCGGTTTAAAGTAGCCTATGTCTTTATCCAGATCCCAAGCTATCTCTTTGTCAAATTTTATAACGATCGGTTCTGTTTTGCCGTGATGACGTAACACACAGACAGAGTTACTTTCGCATTTATAATATTAGTGTGGGTTCTGAAGATAAAGTATTACTGTACCTCTCGATGTTTTATATATTACCTATATTCATAAGGACGGTGTTTGTATGTGTAGTGTTTATAGACAATTTTTAATAAAACTATGAATATTTTATCATACACTGTTTTATTTTAGATATTTTTGGCCATCATCTAGTTTTAAGGCACCTAAAATGTTAAAAACTTATAATAAGACCTATAGCTATAAGCACTCGAGCTTAGTTATATTCTGCAGTCTATCAAAAAGCTCTCTATCTTCTTCTACTTTTCGTATCGATGATACATTTGCAGCTATTTATACTACTAAGGCCCAATAGGTGGCCACGTCTATTGCCATCTCAGAGGCTTTGTTTAAATCGTCAAGGGTGCAGATGAACGGACAGTTGGGACACTAGCATATGATACAATGTCTGGTCAGCAGCTCCGCAATCGCACTGGGTGCCAGACGGGTACGCCAGAGTTGACAAAAATAATTATGTGGGTGTGGTGTGAGGGCCACTTTGTTAAAGCTCTCTCTTTTTAGCGCTCCCGTATTGTGCCATCCCGTATCAAAAAGCTCAAAGCCCTTAAAACACATGTGTCCTCCACAAACCTCCGCCGGCTCAATAGTGGACCCGAAAATAGACACTGTGTAAATCCTGATTAAACATCAGTGTATATTTGACATCATGCGTAATTGCGTACCATGCGAGCGTATGTGTTTAATTAACACCATAAATCATTAATTCCAAAACAAAAACAATAGCCCTGAAAGTCGATTTTTCAATTTACTGTAATATAAAAAAACAAACAGAAATAAATAAACAGTCAATTGAGCTTGCAAATAAGTGACGTCACAGTTCGATATTGCCATTCCGTATCTATGGGAAAAACTCATTTTGACAGTTCATAAAAATTATGTCAATAATTGATTGGTAGTGTCAACTACCGTACCTAATTTGCAATGTCTGCTTCAGAGAGTAAGTGACCTTTATAGGAGGTACGATGGGGGGCGTACATCCATCAACCACATCAACCACATGTCCGGGGTAATAAATTGGACTTTCAACTGTGATATTATTTCGTAGCATGGGCTGTTTTTGGCAGTTCAAATCTTACTACTAACATGCCGTTGTCGTACATATATTTTTATCATTAATTATTGAAATAGGCTAAGCTCGTAAAATACTTTCAAATTAACACAAAATGCAAAAGTTGTAGTGTTGACACTTGATGATTTCGTAGCCGCAGCTACGGCGTAGCTCGCACTGCGCTACGCACGATTTAAGGGCGCGCGCGCCAACACGCGCTTTCCCTATGAAGTGACGTGCTATTTCTATGGATCCGAAATAATATTAGAAGGAAGTCGTCATATTCTGAAGAAATAGTCTTACCTATTGCCATTAAATATACTTATTTCGAGATCGAGGTAGGTGTAAATGTTTCGTACATAGAGTTGTTAGACGGGTTAGTAGCACATAGTGTTGTCTTGCAAAGGTGGTGTTACTTTGCGTCGCGGCATTCGTGGTTATAAATTCAAAAACACTCTGGTAGTTCCCAAAAGTGCACACGCACTTTATCTAGTTTTAGCATAGGTACTTACTTGTTTATCAAGAAACATAATTGCTTATGATTTTTATCTAGGTACTTATACAGAGCGACTATTTCGCAAATTATTAAAATATAGATATCGATTAAACACACAAATTAACTATCACCCGACTCAAATGCGTCACTACCATCGATAATCTCCCTTGTCTATTTCATCATTTTTGATATCTGATAACGATAAGCCAAGTATTTATCTTAGAGTTTTTAATAAAGTAAATAAAGAAATACAAGCGTCACGACAGCCCGCAAAATTCAAATTACCTTACATTGTTTGCAATTTGAGACTTGAAAACATAAGTACTTACAAATTGATGATCTTATCCACAAGTAAGCGTAGGTACCTACCTACTAGAACTAAGAACTAGTTTGCTATCGCTAATTCTAACCAGTTATCAATAAATCAGTAGGTAGGTAGGTAGGCATTTTTGATGAATAACGATGGTGAATATTTGTAGATATTTTTAATTAAATTCTTAACTGTTTAATCTCACATTAGGTACGTATTATAAAATAAATAACCCTAAATCTAATAACATATAAATAAGTAGTAGTACATAGTGTGTACAATATGATACCTTACAATTAATTGCTAAATAAAGCTTTTTGGTATGAAAGTAAAAAATATATTTTTGGTTCAATCACATAAATAATAAAATATTACAAAACAGATATTGTCACTCATTTTCATATTATTTACATATACTTAAAGAATAAAAACAGGCGCACACGAAGCGCTTGAGCATGTGTTACAATACAAATAGGGGCACCCCACACCGCGACTTTCAAGTATCTTGGTGTGAGCAAACCGTAAACACATTTATCATAAGCCGTTAAGTTTTATGATGAGGTATATAATGCATGGACGTCTTTTCTTTATTTTTCCTCTTTTTTTCAATAACAATGATTATAATATACAAGGTACAATATATTATTTTCTACATTGATATCTGAAGAAATTTACACCAGCTAACCATTTTTTTAATGCTAAGCAATAATTTACTGTTCCAGACAGCCTTAATTAATCTCTATGAAAATGAAAAAAAAAAAAACAATAGTCATGGAATGTCGCTAAGATTAAAATTAAATACGCATACCTAATCCGTAATAGGTACATTGCACACATTTTCAGATGTGTAAACAACACCGGCTGCAAAGTATATGGCTGTTCTTACGATGCCCTACAGCCTACCCATATATGGGGTATATATTAACAGACTACGGCCTATATACCTATGAAATATTTGTATACAAACGTAATTTACCGTAGAACTACGATTTATAACAATGGCATTGCCTAAATCTATACGGGATGGGAAAATGTCTTACATTTTCGTAGTCCTAGTTCTCAAATGTCAACTTCAAGACAGATATAAACAGAACAACCAAAGACATTTGATTACAAAATTAAATTTTGATAAAAGATTTTCTATCTAAACTACTGATTAACTATTCGCTATAGTGTGGCGCCTTCTTGTCGCTGGTACTTGGTGAACTGCAGGAATATTTGTTCGAGTGTGGTCTGCGAGATACTGTAGTCTTCGATCTCCAGGTCCCGCTTGGCACGCTCCATGCTACCGAACATGCGTGACCACGCCACCGTGCGGTCCGGCAGGTAGTACGTTAGAAGACCCTGATACTCCTCCCTGGAAAATCAAATATTGTAAACTTTGAGACACAGAAGAGTAACGTTTTACGCATTACGATTAGCACAGAGCAGAAATATGTTCAAGAAATTTTCAAATATTAATTGGATAATAATGATGAAATAAAAACAACAGAAATTGAAAATTGCATAGGTACTCTTGTGCAAAGTAATAAGTGCCACGCAGAATTAAATCTGGCACACATTTTTTAACTTTATTTGCAAAGTTGAAAATTGTAGATGTTTAGAATCGGTTTTGCATGTCGCACAGGAAGGTTTTATGTTAATCCGTTTAGACGCTAAGCTAAATATTAAGGCCCACTTTCACCACAAATCACTAAATATATTTAGCGGTAAATGTATTTAAATTATCATTTTTCTCTGTCACCTAACAATGTGACAGAAACGCAATGATGTTTTAGTTTTTTACACTAAATTGGTTATTTTAGTGATTAGTGACTTTCGTGAAAGTGGGCCTTAGACCCACTTTCATCAAAAACACTAAATACATTTTAATAAAGATGAAACCTAAGAAACGTTCAGGTATACCTATAGCTTCTATAATATTACTTAGTAGGTAGTAGAAAGACTTACATTATCCGCGGATGCTCGAAGTTATTATTAACGTATTCTTTGACACGATCAGTTACACTCATTGTGCTTGATATCGAAGCCGTGTCACATTCTCTTTCCCTTTCTTCCATTTTCATTTTTATAATCAACGTAAACCCTGTAATATAATAGCGTACACATTAAAAAAATTATATATTAACCAAAGCCTTTACCTACATACTAAATTAAGTGTTATCATTAGGGATCGGATAATGGTACGCATATTTACTTAAAGTTCCTTTTTTTGCTAGGAAAGTCAAAAAGACTAGGTAGGTACCACTTCAATACGACGTCAAGATACAAATTGATCTGAAGAAAGAAAATCCGGGATTCCGGGATCTCATAGTAACAAATGAAATGCAAATTTGTATAATTTTATTCTTCGACAATTTATCAGTCCCGGAATTGACTTCGACACCTAAGTGCATTTCAAAATAATTAACCCGAGAACAATAGGTAAATGTAATTTGGTCAATCCCGAAATCACAGTATCTATTCGACACAAAGTCCATTCTATATTAAACCAACACCTGGAAGCTGCTATTAATTAAAAACGTTCAAAATGTGGTCGTAATCGCATCTCAGCGACAATCAATGTGAAACAATTAAGATAAATTAAAGGCATTATTGACAGATAGAGAATGAGATTAAATTGCGATCATTCCTAAAAATTAATAGAATTGCCCCCCTGCAGTTTACGTAAATATGCATTCGATAATCGATCCCTGATTATAATGGTACAGGTATTGACATAGTTCCGTAGATATAATACCTAACTCTTCATGATTAAAAATCGAGAACAGCTTACGATAACGATACAAGATAAATACTATCATATCGAACTACCTATATGTTATGAATCATGTTTTATACTAAGGAAAATAAGGGGTAAACCATACGATAATATTAATTGCTAGATAAGTAGGTACATAATTTTATATACTATCCAACAGGTAGGTCTGATCATCAGCGCTTTCTTATTCACCACAGTACACGTCGCTGTTCTATACAAAGAGGAGGAAACTGTAAAAACATACCTTCTGAAAACTTATTCTTGAGATGTTGTGGCGTGCCGAGGCACTGGAAGCGTCCGTTGACCATGATGGTGAGTCGCGAGCACAGCGCCTCGCACTCCTCCATGCTGTGTGACGTCAGCACCACGCCGCGTCCTGCACGTTGCACGCCGCGTGTCGCACGCCACACCTGCACCAATCAAAATGTTACTTATGACCGGTCGCTAAAGTGTTTTGTAGGTCGCAGTAAACGATATTTTTTTTGGCAACAACAAATAACTTCTCCCGCTCTAGGCAGGGCGGAAGGAGTGTCAGACTTTTTCTGACTAAAACCCATCCATGTTCCTTCTTGTGCCCTTTGCAGTCCGGGGACCCGGTATCTCTTTGGAATAACCCGCAGCCCCGGCAGGCATCGGCCTTGACTGGCCCGTCTAATTTGCTGACATCTCTTTGAGGCGCGCGTGGAACACGAACGCGCCGTCAACACGGCCTATCGTTATCCAACGTATGAACGGTGAGCTACCCATTACTCACCGTCCACAGGCCCGGCAGTAAACGATAAGACCCAGTAAGCACTGAGTAACAGACTTGACACGCAATTATAATCTCGGTTTATTAATATGCGCTTTAGGCTGAATTGAAGATATTGCAGTTCTTAGATACATACATGTCGTTTGGCTGCGGGATCGACGCCAGTTGTCGGCTCATCGACGAACACGAGTCGCGTTCGTCCCATGAACGCTATCGCCGTGTTCAGCTTGCGCTTTGTGCCACCTGAGTACTGTTGTACCTGCGAGGGACCAAAGAACACATCAAAATGATGATAGATAAGTATTATAATGGACCTAGGATACAAGCGTGCGTACCTAGACTATTCAGTAGGTAGCTTCTTATTTTTGCTTCATAAAAGCGCAGCTGTTACAATAAAGCATTTTGCCTGTTTAGTACACACGGAATAAATTGTAAGTATCCAATTTACCTTTTTGTCTAAATGTTTGAAGAAGCCGAGAGCGTTTGCGAGGATGTCGGCAGAAGGCGCGGCGGTGCGCATTCGTAGACCTCTCATCAACGCGAACATATGCAGCGTCTCGCGACCCGTCAGCTCACCGAACAACGCGTCAAACTGCGGACAGTAGCCTGCAACATGCCAAGGTAATTATCTAAACAAGGTTTTATAGATTCAGGGAGGTTAAATCAAATAATTCATTTGAAACTGACAAAGTGGACGGAAAACCTGATTAAGACCGCAGGAAGGCGCTGGATGAAGGCCGCTTCCAACCGCCCCTTTTGGAAATCTATGGAGGAGGCTTATGTCCAGCAGTGGAAGTCCTGCGGTTTATATGACGATGATAATGATGTTTAAATAAATAGAGACATAGGGATTGGATACTGACCAATGTTCTCGTGTACTCTGTCGAGGTTCCTCTGGACAGAGTGTCCGCTGACATACGCCTCGCCGCTTGAGATAGCCTCGTCACCCATCAGCATCTTGAAGGTGGTAGTCTTGCCGGCACCATTCACACCCAATAGACCGAAGCATTCGCCGTCGCTCACACCTTGAAAATAATGTTTCAGTTTACATTGTGTTCTAACTATTCTAGTGTCTTTAATGATATATTTGAAATTACTATACTCTCCAAGAATTTCTCCTGTATCGCGGGTGCGTGTACAAATATATGAACAAACAGCCAGATCCGAAAAACTATCTGTATCTAAAAATTTGTTCCATGCGGGAATCGAACTCGCGAGACGCACGCAGCGCAGCTGTCAATAGCTAACCGTGCCGTCCGTACCGAGCCGTAATGTGATTTGAAAAAGCTGAAGCACTTACTGAATGAGACTTGGTCGACAGCAAGATGTTTGCCGTAGTACTTGGCGAGGTCGTTGGCCAGCAGAGCGTGCTCAGCGCGGCGCGCGGGGGGCACGTGTCCGGCGAGCTTGGCCTCGCGCAGCACGTCTTCATCCAACGTGCTCTCGTCCACTGGAGGCGGAGTCTTTTTCCATGAAGACCACTACGATACAAAAGATTATACGTGAGTTGAAGCAGGTAAAGAAGCATTAGTCATTAGCAATAATCATTCAATAATCAGGTTCATAGAGTTTACTAATTGCAGCATCAGGACAAGGTTCTACGTTCCACATTTTGTACAGTGGCATCAATAGATGCGGGTCGCTTCTACCCTGTATAAAGTACCAAAATTTTAATTTGACCTGACGTGTGGAAGTGAACTTTTATTGGAAAAGAGCAGATCACCTTAAAGCTGGCTAAACAGACTCCTGTAAGATAGAACCAGTAACGTCCATGATTAAAGCAGCTTCATTTATAAAAAAGGCTAAGCCAAATCGGGATTACAGGACTGCGATTTTGAAGCGAATTTCGTAGAACGGCCTCTAGTCTGCCGTAACTACTGTAAATATTACGATTAACGAAATGAATTGCGATAGTTCATAAAGTATGCATCTAAATGAAGAGCTGAAAAAGACTTCGTTTCACCTACTACCTACCTATATGTCCTTGTATATTGTACACGGGAAAATCGAGCATAATCATAGTTTTATGACATAAATGATCTTTGCTAAAACAAGTAGGTACATTACCTTCTGTAGCAGTCTGTACTCAATGGTCATCAGAATGCCCCAGAATAACACACAGGAGAAGGCCATACTGAGCAAATACCGCATAATGCCTGGCTCCTCCCAATCGAAGTACGGATTTTCACGGACTGTAATCAAATAAACATGAATTATGTAACATTGAAATGGGTAAAAGGCTGTAAAAAAATAGAATGCATAACGGTTGGATTTCATATTTTATACATTTTCTAAATTCCAATTCTATCGATGCTCAAAAAAGCATTTAAATGGTATGGATTTACCATGAAATACCTACCGTCACGTCTGGAGTACCTAATGCGCGCTGATTGCAATGCTTGATTATTCTATAGATTAAAACTATGACGAATGAATCGCCGCAAGGTCGCCTGCTTGTCGGCCTTTTACAGATTGTACTTCGGTGAGTGTGTCCTAGAACTCCACGACCTCATTCCGCCGCCCCTTCCACCATCGGACATATAGATTTACCTTTAGTTACCACCCTCATCTTGTTGCCATTCCATCAATTCGCACTTAAGCGTTTCCAAACATCTTTTATAATGCGCACTGCAAAGGAGTGAAACTCTCTGCCTGCGTCTGTATTGCCAAACGCATTTAGGTAACCCTAATCTCTTCAAAGTTAGAGTGAACAGGCTTCTTCTAGGTAAGCTCACTTAATCGTAGACTTTGTTTATGTCACCTCTTGCCATGACTAGAGTTAAGGCTTACCCATCACGAATGAGGGCCGATGCCTGCCGGGGCTGCGGGTTGTTCGAAAGAGATACCGCGCCCCCGGAACGCAAAGGGCACATGAAGGAACATAGACGGGTTTTAGTCAGTAAAAGTCTGACACTCCCTCCCGCCCCGCCCAGGGCGGGGGAAGTTATTTGATGATTTCCCGTCTATAAAAAAAAAAAAAAAAAAAAACCCATCACGAATAGAAACAAAAATGAATGTAAATAACTTACCACAGCAATTATCGGAGTGTTTACACATATTCGCCATGGTGCACTCAAGATTGGGGTACACCGCTTGCAAGTACTCGCATCCTTGAAGGCAAGTGTACTCGCGTAAGCCAACCTGGTTCAAGAACCTAAACAAAAATTATGGTTCAAGTTGCTGTTGCAAATGTATCTATATTAATTTTTAGATTTTGATTGCGTTGGTTATAATCAAGTTAACAGCCCCTTGATAGATAATGCCCAATCACTTTCGCTTTCAAAATCTACATTTTAACTAAACACTTGTCCGTGTTTTGTTCTTTAAGTCCCGTTCGGTATCTGCCAGTACCTATGTTTAATAATCCCTAGTAGATGTGTAAGCATCGCATCGGGAAATTTTCGCTAGGTAACTGGTTATAATTGAGATATTTTGACGTCGCATACGGTTATTGAAAATGGGAAAAAAAGACATTTATACAAAACTCTACCTTATTGAAGTGACGAGGCTGTATAGTGGGAAGAACTGTAGTATGTAGTCTAGGATTTCGGCGGCTTGCTGCGTGTCCAGCATGGGATTAGATAGCGCCTCCACCACTTGTGCCCCCATCATACCTGCCGTACACAACCAATCATGGATTTAAAAACTATAAAATTGACACCCATGAAGTACGTACTGCAGGAATTTCAGATGACCTCTCCTTTTTTCGGTTACTACGCCCGTTTTTTCTTACTTACCGAAAAGGACGTTTAGGAAGTAGTAGCCAACGAAGCCAACTGCAGGTCCCTTGAACACGAGTGACATGATGTATGTAAACGGTAACATTCCAGCACCGTACAGCATGATCACCAAGTACATTCGTCCTGAAAATAAACAAGCCAAGTGTTACTTTGTACTCGTATCTACACCTATAGGAGGACCCTATTACCATCATAGAAAAGGAATAGGTATTGTTTGTGTGAAAAATCTTATTACATGATTGGAATGCAGGCGTGATGGTATGTACCATCACGCCTGCATTCCCTTGTAAGGGTTAGGCAGAGGTGTACCAATGTACACCTACAGCTTGCCGGTACGTTTGTAGGTCCCATGTAATAGGAGGTTAGCCTATTGCCATTAACCGGGCACAAATCCTAACACCGAGCTGCTATTGAGAATTTCATAGAAAAACCCAATAACACTTTTTGCTCGACCTGGGAATCGAACCCAAGACTTCTAGCGTAGCAGTCACGCTTGACCACTAGGCCAACAAGGCAGTTCAGTGAAAAATCACATTCTTTGTTTTTTTATTATTCAAGATAGTTAAGCTTATGACTCTAGTCTTGATCAAAGGTGACATAGGCAAAGTCTACGATGGAGTGAGCTTACCCAGAAGAAGCCTTATTCTTTCTATTATTTCTTTGTACTAATGATTAATTACCTAATTCTTGCGTGGTGGACAATCCGATGACGTCGAAGATGACGCACGAGACGACGAGGGACACGCAGGTGATGAGGAACCACGACCAGTTGAAGATGGCAGCGCTGCCCCACAGCACGGCCGGCTGCACGCCAGCCGCGTTCTGCAGCAGCTTCGCTCCAGACATGCGCTCCTACAACCATCAGAAGAACATTTTCCTTTGTTACATAAATAAATTGGGTGATTATGCTCCATACCATAAAAAACAGCTAAAGAGATTTCATCAACTATGATACAAATGTATTCCTCAGACCGAATCACGGCGACTAATCTTAACGCAGACTAGCCAAGTACGCAGGAGATACTATAGTGATAGTATATGCATAAGTAGATGGTAGATGCACAAGTGTGTGTGCAACACAGGTGCACTCCCTCTTCCGTAACTCTCACAGTCCGATGGGACGGCGATCCGACTAGACCGGAGAGAGATCAGGCGCAGGACCAACGGCTTCACGTGCTTTCCGTGTCACGGATACAAATACCGCGTAGTGATAAAGTAAATTTTGAAAAAGTGTAAAAACATAAATAGGCTTATAAAAGGAAAACATTGTTTGTAGGCATTTACATATAGCAGCATTAGGAATAATTATTACTGTTCCTTACCTTAATATAAAACATAATAAACACGGCGCTGACGATGGCCACACTGCTACCGATACCGGAAGACAGCTGCATGGAGAGCATTGATATCATCATCTGCATGTCGCTCTGAAATTATTAAAAAAATCTTTGTATTTATTTTACTTGTGTGATAAGGCTGATTTTACCCAAGTTAAATACATATCATATCCGTGAAATACAATTGTCACATTTATAACGTCTGCCAGTTTACATACACAAAAACTGATAAAAAAACAAAATTATTCTAAGAATATTACCAGATGAGGTGTAAAAATCTAGTCAAATTCGACTATTATCTTTTAGAAAGATATTTATAAAAAAACAAAAAGTTGTAGTAACTAGGTAATATAACTAAGTAATAAGTAAGCTACAACGCATTGTGTAGGTTAGGTTAGGTTAGTAATTTTTATCTCGCGAATGTTCCATTGCTGGGCAAAATTATCCATGCAATGGGTACCTGAGGATGTTCGGCGGAGGTGGCGAAATTGTTCAATAACACGATGATGAAGATTAAATTTACCTGATCTGTATAAGTAGCCTCTAATGGATGATTGTACACATTGAGAACGGCAGTAGAGTTCCTGGTTCTAAGAATAGCTGAGTGGATGGCGGCGAGTGATGTTGCCACGTCATGATAACCGAAGTTACTGAACCAGGCTGTTGCAGAGTTGTCGTCGAACGTTGAGCCAATAAGCATCTGGTGACGCAGCGATCCCATTGTTGTTGTTTCGTTCGTCTAAGTAAACATAAAACTCTATATAAAATATAAGTAGATAATTACATGTAGCTACATAATTACTTTAAATTGACCGGTGATAAATAATTTATTGAGATTTTTTTTGTGGTACATATCTACCGTCACGCTACCGTCAAACTTTGTTGAATTGGTAGTTCTCGTTCTATTTCAAAACCAGAATAATAAAAATAAGGTAAACAAAGTACGTTTTGGTGGTACGGAACCACTAGTGCGTAAGTCCGACTCGCATTAGGATATTGTTCATCATAATAAGACATAAATTAAAAGAAAATATGATAAGCAAGAGCAGCTTTTGGTCAGTGGGTCTTCTGAGGGGCGGCTTTTACATATTCTTACATACCAATCGAAAAAAGGTTAAATATTATCAAGTCAAATGTTTTTTTTTTATCGTGGATACTTTTTAAATTAAACACCTACGTAACGAACGTAGGTATTTCAATATTGACTTACTCTATTCAGGTAATATTGTTCGACAGGCATATTGCCAATTTCTGTAAGGTCCATGTTGGGAACGTCAGTAGTGGTAAACAGCCGATTGTATGCGGTCGCCGCAGAAGCGCCCAGAGATGTGGTGAGAGTACCGTTGAAGCTTAACAAGGTTTCTGTACTCGCATATCTGAAACCATAATGTAGTTCCCGTATAAGTAAAACGATACTCCAAATGTTTGTGATATTTTACCGCTATAATTCAATAGTATTTACTGGCTCGTGTAGTTCATACTGGAAATGTCAGTACTTATCCAACTCTATAGTTTCAGGTGAGTAACGTTACTAAGATCAAACTATTTTTTCCAAAGCTCACCATTCACAGAGTTAGTATTATTATAAGCCGCATATAACATGCTCTCTTTCATCCCGAGGTATCCGTCAATAGGGTAACCAGTATTTAAGGGTAGATTGTACATTTGGACCGTTTAACTGACATGCTACTCCTTAAATATTTTCCTTTAGACTAAGAATAAAAAAATAACTTTACTGACCCTTCTGTTAATGTCAGAAGTCTCGCTTGTATAGTTGGCGTTAAAGACAATACGTAATTGAGCACTCCGAGTGTGGTGTTAATGAGTACGATGGGCGCGAAGAACTGCAGCACCATGAGCCAGGGTGAGCGGATCAGCACCAGCCACTGCTTCATCCACACCGCCAACACTTGCTGGCACAACAGACGGAAGCCTGTCACACTGCTCTCGTCTTTGTCCACTGGAAGATAAAAAGAAAACGTTCCTGTAAGTTGGTGCGCTGTTGAAATTAGGTGAAACTACCTTTTGCTAAAATAGGTACTGGCTTAAAAATGGAGATTGGAAATTTTCCTTGGATAAAAACTATCGGGTAAAAACCCTATGGAATAATATCCAGGTCAATCGTTGAAGCGTGATGATTTACAAACATCCAAACGTCGACTCTGATCTTGCTTGACTCATTTGAAATAATTTTGTAATTATTAGAATAGTTTGACTATTTTCGCTGGTATCTATTTACATGTTTATTATTTTGAGCAGATTTGTTATTAACTTACATTCTTCTAAAGACGAATCAATTTCGTTTTTCAACGTATCATCTAGAGTCGAATCCGTCGTAGTCGTCACCGCGTCATCCGATTCTGAATTAACAGGTGACAGGTCTGAACCGACACTGTAACAAACAATTAGACAATTTAGAATCATTCTTCTTCGATATAAGATCCAACGAAACACCAAAAATTATAATCAATAGAATATACTTACGACATAAACACATCTTCTAAAGTGGTTGCAACTAATCCATAGTTTTTGTATTTGATTCTATCGATATTCCTCTCCAAATCATTCAACATCTCTTCGAAAACATGTGAGTAATCATTGGCTAGATTATATGTAATTTCCGTGCCTACAAAATAAATAATAATTTTACTACTTAAAACAACTTCAAAACCAAATTTAGCAAAATTTCATTAAGCAGTAACTTACCGCGATCTTCCTTTACAATAGTTCCAGGAATATAGTTAATTATAAGCATAGAGCATTCATGGAAATCAAAATCATCATCCTTAACGATCACAAGAGTGTATCCAACGCCGTAATGACGTTTGAGGAAGTACGGAGAGCCCACGCACTGCAGACGGCCGTGTGCCATAATAGCCACTCTGTCGCCCAGAATATCTGCCTCGTCCATGAAATGAGTTGTCAAAATCATCGAGCGACCTGAATAAAGTAAAGGAAATGAGTTATTTGAAAACAAACTTGCAAAACAGTCTCATGAAGCCTGATCTTTTGAATTTAAATAAAGGTGGTAAATACAAAATATGTAATTACCTTTTTTCTCTTTCTGCAAGAGCTCCCATAGGGCTCGGCGAGAAGAAGGATCCATGCCAGACGTAGGTTCGTCTAGTAATACCACACGCGCACCACCGCTAAGAGCGATACCCACACACAACCGTCTTTTTTGACCTCCAGAAAGACCCTTTGAAGGATAGTCACGCTAAAAATAAAAAAGCATACACTTTAGAAAAATAAATAACAAAAACGTCAGCTACTCTCTTATCCGAAATCAATGAGCCAACCTTTTCCTGCAGTTCTAATTTTTCAATTAGCTCTTCTATTTCATTATGAAGCTCTTTGCCTTTAAATCCCTTTAGCCTGGCGAAGAACTCCAAATGTTCTTTGACTGTGAGTTCATTAAACAACACATTGTGCTGGGGACATAACCCAATATGCGAACGAGCCGCGGAGCCCTGAGTGGCCATATCAAATCCAGCAACGTTCACAGAACCACGGGTTACTTTTAAATTGCCTGTAACATGAAACACGTATTATGACGTACATTCTGACAAAAATCCGAAAAATGAATAAAAATCCTAAATAACGACAACTTGTATGAAATAATTTCACACGCCTACCACCATTTGTGTTAGTCGTTAATTTGAAGTATGTTTGAAGAACCTTCAACTCTTATAAAGATAGATTATCTCACAGCCTGGTATCATTACATTAAACCCAGTGGCCCACTTGACAATAATATTATTATCTTAGTTGCGTAACGGTTCCGCTGCTTACCAGAAGTGCATGCTTCAATTGAGCTACACCCACTCCGGAACGTCATTTTATACTATTCAACCCAGACAAAACTGTTTGTGCAAAACAGTATTGTACAAACAATGTGAAACTGTACGTTTTTTCAAAATATTAAAACTTTAAAATTAACCAGCATATTACTAGAAAAGTCGATATCAATTCCAAATGATAATGTTAGTGAAATTGTAATAATTTTAATTATTAAAAATGTACAAACCTGTCATCATAGATATTGTCGTAGATTTCCCCGCACCATTATGCCCTAGTAAGACTGTGATCTGATCGTCATATATATTTAGAGATAAATTATTAACTGCTATGTTATTTCCAAAGATTTTTGTTAAGTTCTGTAAATAAATGTGTCCAATTATTAATAGTTTAAAAACATAGAATACAAAAAGTTAGTAACACAAGAAAAACAATACATCTATTTTGTTTGTACACTTACATGCATTTTCACGCCAATATCATGGTCTGTGGGATCCTTTTCTTTTATGATATCATCAAAATCACTATTTTCATTTTCCAAAACGAATCCAGGAGCTGAAAATAAATATAACACCAAAATTAATATTATAATAATTATTTTATAATTCATAAATTGATGTCTATTTAAAATTAATGGGTGTGGGGCCCTGCTAAGCCAAGGGTATACTAATATTATAAAGAGAAAAGATTTTTTTGTTTGTATCAAATAGGCTATACCAATAGATGCTGCGTAATTCCTGAGTAACTTAGGCTATACATCATCACGCTACGACCCACGGGAGCGAAGCAGTAACCAAAGACATAACGCGGGTAAAATAAACCACGCGAACGAAGTAGCGGGCAGTGCGCTAGTTATATTATATACATTAAATTTGTAAACTATCGAAAAACTATGTAATATAAATAAACATTTTAAATTACCTGTTTTATAATTAGGGCACCAGAATCTTATCTGGACGGGAAAGTACCATGGCTTGGGTGTGCCATAGGGCCCTGGTAACACTTGTTCAAGGTAGAGCGTGATCAGCATGTACAGGATGCAGCTCAGTACCATCATGAGGACCACGTGTCCGAACACGAAGCGACTCGTCTCCGTCTCGGGTGACGACATGAAGTCTCCCCACTGTAAGCCTAATTGAAGGAAATGAAAACGTTTAGTAAAGCAATTTAGCACTTAGACAAACGCTATGTAAGAATGTATTCTCTTGCGCTTATGAGTTGTTACACTGACTTCAATGAGGTACACCCCATATCTCTATCGTAAAGCGTTTCTTAATTAGTAATCAGTTAATCACCGATATATTTTAGGGAAACCAAATTAATTACTATTTTATTATTTAATCGAAAATGGAAAAATGTTCGCAGTTTTCCACCAACGTTTTTATATTTCGTGTTCTTTGTCTATGTTAAGGATTTGAAATCAACATAATCTTGCAAAAAAAAATTTAAAAAAAATTACCTCCAGTGCTTTCCTTAGCAAGAATCAGTTGAAATCCATAAGACATTGCTGAGTTGAGACTGAGGCATGTGATGACCTGCACCGCAGTAGACATACTGACGTCCATAGCCAAGAGGAAAGCAGGGATGTATGTTAGGAACCAGGCCACCGCAGTAAACAGCGCAGCTGTACTACCTTTACACAAATAAATAATTAAATAACAGGTAACCAATGTTCCTAAAATAAATGATAAATAGGAAGGAAGCATACCTTTTGAAAATATACTGCTGATCATGAAAGCGAAAAATATCGTGCAACATAAGTACAGTACCAAAAAGAATAGCAAAATTGTCCAAGGCGTATTAGTAAATACAGCGTATTCACTGAAGCCAGTTTCGTTAGTAAACCAATTTACCTAAAAATAATAAAAAATAATGTTAACCAAAAATAAAAAATAATTTAAATACTATTTTATTTAAACTACACGGTATATACAATAGGTATATACTGTGATCGTACCTTTAGAAGTATAACAGTTAGAATTGCGGTCACTAATAAAAATAGGAACTGTTTGCAAAACCATGCGGTCCAGTGCAACCATGTAGGAAGACCCATAATTTTCATTGTTTCCTGAAATCAGATAATTAAAAAAAATACATTGCTTGCCAACATTGCCAGTCTTGTTAAATAATATTAAATATTTCGCAAAAAAAAATACCTTCAGTTGTAATTCCTTTTCTACGGCAACTGCTCTTGCAATGTTGATAGCAGTGTAGCTGAAGCTCAGCATGATGAACATGGGGAACATGAATTGAAGCAGGTCTACCGCCATGTCTCTGATGAAGGGCGGGTGAGGGAACCTCTGAATGTTCACCAAGAAAGACTTCATGTCTAAGCCGGTTATTCTTGTTATCAACTCGGTTGAAATTACTTGTTGTAGAGCTATGAACATTTCATTAACGTAACCTGCACAAAAAATTATAATGATAATTTACAAGTCAAATTACAGAACACAACATTACACAGAATTACAGAAGCACTTTACCAAAGTGATTCTGTGGATATTTAACTTGCAAATTCTTTTATTATTATATTTGTCAGTTAAAAATGTATTTAAACTAATTTTCCATGTGTTTACGTACAAAATAAGTCCGCAAAATGTTTTATTTTGTAGAGAAAACGTTGACTAGTAATATTCTTATAGCCATAATGTTACCTGGATCATTGCCACCTTCCCAAGAGCTGGAAAATCTAGGCCCAGGAGTTTCAAAAACAGGGAATATCACATCAGTTCTCCAAGTGCGGCCTCCGACTTGATAAAATGAATTAAGGCGTGGCCTTTCAGGGAAACGTAGCGAATATGATAAATTATTTGACAATTGCAGTGCTCCTGAAACCAATTAATAAACATTGATACTGATACAGGAAAGCAACTATGTAGACAAAGAAAAAATGTAAGGAAACTAGTTCCATACTTACCATGAAGTTTATCATCAAACTCGACGGCTGCGACGACCTTACGAGTAGTTTCTTCGTCAATGTAGATCCCTCTTAATTCATTACTGTTCTTATATGGAATGATCTTCACACGTGACTTTATGAAATCGATAATGGCTGTCGAATTTAAATCAAAATCTGGTGGTAATTCTAAAATTGGAAAACCTTCTGGTGGTACGAAAGTATAATTTTCTTTTAGTTTTTCCGTAAATATTGGAAGCAGATCTTTAAAGTTTTGTACGAGTAAATTAGTGACAGCTGTTCTCATAACGTCTTCCAGTATTGGACTTTCTGGTGAATATGCAACAGCCAGTTCAGTCTCATTCATGCCTCCTCTGAAAAATACAATAAAAAAAAACATTATTGTTGTCGTCAAAATGAGCTTTAGTGCCTTATCTTGGCTTATAGGAAAATAAAGCTTATGTAACAAAGACCTAACTAGGTAAAAGTTCCAGTTTGAAATATTTAGTTTTATATTCTTTCAAAAGTATTGTAAATAAGTGGTTTGATATAAGATTAATAAACTTCGACACGATTCCATCGATCACCGTGATTGTTTTTCATAAAAATAAGTTATTGCAGGTTTTTTTTTCGACCTCCACACGATCTATGCTCAGCTGCTCTCGTAAGTTTGTGAACATGCCACATTCCATCACGCCTGTATCTGTATTCCTCGAAGAGTTAGGCAGAGGTGTACCAATGTACACCCACAAGTTCGGTATGTTTAGGTCCCATGTAAGAGGCCACATGCTTGGAGTAATTATAACTGTTTGGTTGGGTGAAGCTTAGCCCACAGAAACCATGTTGCAGATAGAAAGAAACCTTTAGAAAACCGTTTTTATCCCGGTAATGCGTTTCCGTGAGATACAAATAAATTATTTTTACGCGGGCGAAGTCACTGGCAGTACCTAGTTGTCTACCAATGGAAATAAATAAACCCTTCAGTGATTTATCGTTTATTTTATATATACCATCACGCCCTTATTCCCCGAAGGGATAGGCAGAGGTGTATCAATGTACACCCACAGTTCGCCGGTATATTTAAGTCCTATGTAATAGCGAGGCTATTGCCATTAACCGGGCACAAATCCTAACTCCGAGCTGCTACTGAGAATTTATAGAAAAACCCAATAACACTTTTTGCTCGACCTGGAAAGCGAACACAAGAGGTCTCTAGCGTAGCAGTCGCGTTTAGGACCACAAGGCAGTTCGCGACGCAACGAGGCGTTTATTTTAACTTGAATAATGAATAATGTATAATAAAGCATTAAGCTCTATAGCTACAGGTAATTTATAATATTGCGTAATAATGATTATGAATATACGTACTTAATTACAATGTATTGACGTAAAAAAACTAATCTACTGATAAGACTTGAATGTTTTAAATGCCGCTGCCGTTTGCTTTCTGATCGAATGCAATATAATATTTGTCAACAAAAATGTTTCTAGATTAATTCTCAACTAAAGATTGAACCTGTTTGTACAAAATTATTATGAAAGCATTAAGGAATAGAATTGTACACTGTGGGTACGTCATCCGGCTGATCTAGGGATGACATCACTTAAATTGCCGATACCAGACGAAAACGTCAAAAACTCCGGACATTTAATTGAAATCGAGTATATTTTCACGGACCGTTTAGAAAAAACAAACAGAAATAAACATCAATCTCCTTTTTTGTTTTATTATTTTAATTGATCTTTTCATAATTTGGGATTACGAGGATTATAAGAGGAAAGATTTTTTGTCAAAGTCAAAAGTCAAAGCATTTATTTCAATAAGACCATTTACAGGCACTTTTGAATGTCAAGAAGTTACAGTTCAAAGTTGAAACTAGTGGCTAGTAGTTTGTTTCTTTGTACCGGATAAGCTCCGAAACTACTGGACCGATTTTATGAATTTTTTCACCAATAGATAGCAACATTATTTCTGAGTAACATAGGCTAGATAACATCGCGCTACGACCTACAGGAGCGGAGCAGTAACCAAAAACGTAACTTAACGTAGGTCAAATATATCACGCGGACGAAGTCGCGGGCAATTTGCTTGTCTTTTAATAATTTGGTATTTACATAAAAAGTGGTCACTTATTGAACGGACAAATACGGCAAATCCGGGGAATATCGGACGAATGGCAGCCCTAGATGACCCCTGGGCACCCTGCTAGTAATTATAGGTAGGTATTTCCTCGATGTATTCTCGGGAGCTCCATTTGACATAATTAAATAAATGGTAGGCAAGTATGTGATACAGATTAGGTAAGGTTGTAACCTTTCTTCATTTAAAAACAATCTAAACATGTGTTTACATCGTGCTGCTCATAATTGGGCATGTTTATTGCCAGTTTTTATCATCATCTGCTTAGACCTTTTCTAAACTATGTTGGGGTCGGCTTCCTTTCTAAACAAACGCAGCTGAATACCAGATCTTTACATGAGGCGACAACCCAGTTAACAAACTGGAGAACATGATATAGCCCTTGGTAACACTGGTTGTCAGACTTTCGGGACACCGGGAGTACTCGTACCGATTGTCAAAGAGAAATTTCCTAATGTAAAAAACCGAATGACACTCCCCGATTTGGGAATCGAACCCAAGACTGGTTAGGACCCACGCTCAGCAGCCACGGGACGAACAGGGTAGCGCAGTAGCCAGTGTTTATATTGTTAAAAATTATACAAGAATTGAAACTTTGAATTGTAAACTTAAAAAAAAAACAATATGTTGGGTAACTCACAGTACTTCTTTAGAATAAGTTAGTGTGTGTGCAGGTAAAGCTGGGAAGGTGATTGTGGTCCGTTCGACGGGTGTTATCTGCCATCGAAGAACGAGCACCAGAGTCATGGTGAGGACTGGCAGCAGCAGTTCTGCGATAGTCTGTAACCGATGCCTCCATTGCTGTAGGAAGTTCTTCCACATCAGCAGCCGGAACTTAGTAGCAGCACTAGCGTGCCTCGCTTTCAGCTTCATCTTCAATCTGCCGGTCTGCGTCCTGCGCGTTGATCAATAGTTATATTTTTACTTGCATTGTTTAATGTTAAATGGAACATTGTCTTTTGATTCGTTCTTTCATTGTTATCATACAATTCGATAAGCTTAATTTTCTTCCTGATTACGAATAAATTTAAGATAAAAATATTAAGACAGATAATAGCTAAGTGGACCTAAACACAATAGCTTTCAATGTCATTTTTAACAGTTGTTATTATTTATATTCACGTGTTTTGAAATGGTCAATATATAGTGCGGAATATGATAAGCACTACGTCATAAATTTTATTGGTAATAAATATAAAACGATTAGTGATGAGGTCAATTACCCGAGTGGTTCGATTTAAGGAAAAATGCACCAAGTCTATAGGGATCTAAAGGCGCTATTCCATCTATTCGGGCTCTGTAGTGCAAAGCGTACGGCACAAATGTGTCTGTCGTTTACAAAATGTGCGTGTGTTTTGCCGCAATGTTCGCGCACAACTGTGAACTCGCGCGTGCCCACTCGTACTTGAACCGGTGGAGCACCGACAGCGTACACGCCCTCACAGTTCACACACTCAGTCTTGCTTCTGCTGATGGAGCATTTACCTTCATTTATTTTCAAAAAAAGTCTAGTACTTTTTATGAAAACTTAAATTTTCCAAAGTTCTATACTGTACGCACAGCTTTGCTGGTGAAAATAGATACTAACGGATCTGCAGAAAAGTATGTTCACTGTTGAAGTTCTATACAAAATGTTTGTGGAAAAATGTGTTGAACATAATTTTGGTGGGATCGCGCCTTTAGACTGTACATAAACATAAAGAAACTGGCTGTAAATTAAATAAAGCCACAAACTTGCACCTCTGAAGTTCAGACGCAATTTTCAACCAACATGGTAATTATATATACCATCACGCCTGTATTCCCCGAAGGGTTAGGCAGAGGTGTACCAATGTACACCCACAGTTCGCCGGTATATTTAGGTCCCATGTAATAGGGGGCGAGCCTATTGCCATTAACCGGGCACAAATCCGAACTCCGAGCTGCTACTGAGAATTTCATAGAAAAACCCAATAACACTTTTTGCTCGACCTGGGAATCGAACCCGGGACCCCTTGCACAGCAGTCGCACTTGCGACCACGAGACCAACGGAGCAATTGGTTTGTATGGTAATTATACGGTTAGAAAAGCTAGTTCCCGTTGAGGAAAATTAGTCCGAAACTATAATTGGCTTTATAGCGTATACGTCTCAAAATTAAAGGTACCTAGGTAATGAAAATATTAACATAACACGAGCCTCAAAATTCTATTCAAATACCCATTCTATGTATACTATGTAAGTTCTCATATTCATATTCATATATGTATAAGTTCTCATATTATTATTGTAATAACAACTGTTAAAAAAAATTAAATTGAAAGCTATTGTGTTTAAGTCCACTTAGCTAATTATCTGTCTTAATATTTTTATCTTAAATTTATTCGTTTTCTTGGTTATTCAGCTTTAGGCGAAATCATTTTAATTTAATTTTGCCTAATTTGAATTCTAAGGTACACCCTTGCAGTAAGTTGGTGCATGTCATTGCTTGTACGCATTGGACAACAAAAAGTAACATTAATAAGTCAATTGTCAGTGTCAATGATAGTGAATGTAGTAGATAAAATTGTAGGGCTTTTACATTTCCAAAACAGTTGGTTTTGTTCTAAAACTTAGAGGGCTCAATTTCATTAACAATCAATGTACACTTCACGAAAAACACTTAATTTACGCACAAAAATTTAAGATTGATATACAAAATTTAATCTCGTAGTAATAATTGTGAAATTTTCACACGTACGAGGATGATTCAAGAGTGCACTCACAATGCACTAAGTCAAAACAATATTAAAAGCACTTCATGGCAGTATATTAAGTATAGACTAGTTTACTGAAGTGAACTAGAGTGTTTTAATACCAAAACACTTAATAGGTAAACACTTATTGAGAAAAACGTGATATTTGTTTAGAGATTTTACATCTGCCTTCCTATTGACTGATAAACTGTATTGGTTTAATTCCAGTTTCAACAGTTTTATTTACAGGTACCTTACCTATTGCTAAATGTATATATTTCATTGAATCTTTATCTCAAAATCTTCATGGTGGTATTTTTATATTTTTATCACTCATTTCAGGATTTGTTGATTAAAATTATCATAGAGAAATTTCACGACGTCAAAGAACGTCATCGAAAGTGTATAACATTTATGGTATTGATAGAGTAAAAAGTTTAAATCTGTACTGTTATTCTGTAAAAATACTCTCGGTAAAATGAGCCTAAGGGTCGGTTCATATCTGACGGAAAATGCGTCGAGCGTATCGTCGCTCTTAGATAGACGCGCTAACGCATCATCGGTTAGGTGTGAAAGGTTGAATGTTTTATTATGTATTTGACTGTTTTGGCGTTACGCGACCGATAAAACGCGACGCATTTTCCGTCAGATATGAACCGACCCTTAGGTTGCTTTTCATAAAACACTGATGCTAGGGATTAACAGCTCAAGCACCCCTCACCTAAATACTATAGGAGACGTTTACAGAATAGCAATACAGTTTGAATCATTTTTCTATATCGATATCATGAATTTTATACACTGACGTTCTTTGACGTAGTTAATTTTCTTTATCTTTTAGATAAGAAAATTACTCGATAATACATTTAAATATAAGGGGTTTTTTTAGATTATTGGTTATTGGTGTCCACGCCTGTTTTGGTTTAAATAACAAGTTTTTCAGGTTTAGTAGGAAATAGACTGATTCTAAATATATTTTTCCTGAAATTGGTACATGGTTGAGACAACCACAAAATGGCATAATATAATATGTACAGGCTATAACATTAAGACGCTAGGTACGTTAAAAAATACTAAAAACAAATTAAACTCACCGGTTCAAAGGAATCTAAAAAAAAAGGTGAATATTCATGAAATGAATAACATTTATTATTATTTAATTATTTCCAAAATTCATAAATTTACATTATAATGGTTTTTGCCACAGAACGAAAACCTCCCGGGGTTTATTTTGAGAGCTGACGAGCCGCTCATTTTTACAATTTACAATTTAATAACTACCGTTTATTTTTAAGATTTACAATTTAAATTTAAAATACAACATTAAAACTTGTATGATAATGTATAATGTTATAATGAGTACCCTCTTTATAATTATCTAACTAATCTAGGTACCTTCGTAATCCTAAAAATATTAGCATGGGCCTAAAAGTACTGAACGAGCCGCAATTCCTCTTCTATCTAATATTATTTGAGGAGGACTGAGCAGCGACCTCATCCAATAACATAATGCGTCAGATATGTTCGTGGACGCATACAGAAATGATGTCTGACTCTAATTAGAATTCGACATGAACATTATTCACTAGGTACCAAACAAGGAAAGTGCTGCTTCGATCCATAGCCCAGATGATTGATGGCTAGAGGTCACATTATTATAATTTTAATACAATCGTTTATCAGTCCAGGTAAGATAAGTATAATCAATATATAAATCGGTACATGTTGATTGTTGTTTAATCTATATGACTCACAATGCTACGTAATCATTGAAGAAAAAAAAATTGCGGCCTGGATGGGGCGTTCAGTACTTTAGGTCAATACCCGGGTCGGAGAAACTGTCATTGTGATATTTCGATGGGAAAATTGTTGACATATTCCCAATGATATTCTTGCATATTCCTAAAACATTGCACCTGATGACGATACGTTCTCAAATAGCCAATATGTCGTCATGGCAAAGCTTTTAGGGGTTTTGGCTCTAGGAAGCAGATAACTACTACCTCTATAAATATTATTTTTGCCACCAAACAGCTATGTTCTAATTTGAAGCGTATGTATCGCTATATCGCTGTAATTATCTAGTCTTTGGATTGCAGATATAAGCATTGTACCTATAGACCTAAAGGTAAAGAACCTTTTAGAGTGCCTACCTACTTATGCCAACTAATCATTATCATCATCGTCCCTGCCGTCACCCAAATTAAATTGCGATACCAATTTAATTTGGGTTGGCCCAGCATACTCGTATCAACCATTATCAGAAACAACCCTTGACGGAAAAACCAACTCACATTTTCAGTACAGGTTTTTACGTATTAATCAATAACTTAATTACTTATTCAACCAGGTGTTTTAATTAGGATTTTTGCAATCTATTTAAAGATAATGTTGATTAATTATCCGTGATAGATATTATGGATACTTAAACAACAATCGGATAAGCTACTTTTAAAGTTTCTTATTTGCACCTTAGCTTTCCCATTTTCATTCCTAAAGAAAAGCGTAGATTCATGAATCTCCTAATGTGCGTTCGTGTAAAATGTGTATCGTATTGTTTAAAACACACAGGCACTTTAGGCACAAATTCCCCAACTTATTACAAGATTGATGTGTTCCAAGGTTTTAAAAAAATAGGCCGTAGTTCTTTACAAATGGCTGATTTTACTAACACTTAATGAAGTGCGTAAACATTTTTGCGCTGTTAGAGAGCAACAGTGCGCTTTTAGTTAATTTATTGCGAGCAGTCGACACTCCAGGTTAGGACTATTATACATAACTGGATGGTTGCATGTTCTACAGGCTAAGAATCTTAGCAGCATTTACCGTCCAGCTTGGCAACAGATGACAAACTTTGGATAGGTAGAGCTACGATCCCATTTTTATTTTATCGTGTGTGCAGGACCTAACTTCTTACGACCCCACACACCCTAGTGCCAGAGTTTCTAAACCGCCTCAGGGCCTCTGACATGGTTACCGATGTCAGTGATGTCCAAGATAAACTTGGATTTTATTAGTTAAAAGCTTATTTTTGATATTATTATAGATAAGCTATTATCAATTCTAGCAATGATGTGTAGGATAGAAAAATTTCGTCATTTCTAAAGGCTTTTTGATATAACTAGTAGATACTTAATTATGGCAAGGAGAAAGCAATTCCTATGTGACATATTTATATGTTTAACAATATTGATAACTACACTTTTGAAAATATTATCCACGTCTTATAATATGTAACACTCTTACCTGTTTTCTTTATATTAATCGATTTAATTATTATCAATATGTAAATCGGCACTTTACAATATTACAACTGTTACTACATGTTCACTCGTCAAAATTGTACTGGTTGGGAAGTATAATATACACGATATCTACAAAATAGATAAGAAATCTGCTAAAGATAATGGGCTCCTAATCAATACGCGTACCATGCGTACCGACGTATTATGTACTTCTATTGTTTTAAGTAGGTACTTACATTACCTATTGTTTGTGCCAAAATTGATAACTTTATTATTTTAATACGCCTAACTATAGATGATTAGAAGTTACTTCTATTTAAGTTTTTTAAGGAAGATAACGAAGCATTTGCCTGATAACTCCACACACTCTTCATTTCAACCAACTTCAAAGAATGGACAGTAACAATGATGACGTCACGTCATGAACAATTTAATGTGAATGACTTCATTCCGTACATTATGTACCTAATTGAGTGCGGTCTACGTACGGTTACGGTGGTCGCGGTAGGAAATTCTACGTTCGAGGAAACTGTGTTATTCTACCGCAGTGTTCGATCGACTTGACAGTATGACCTACACTAAACATACCTACACTAAAACCTACCCATAAAAACTAAAAGAGAGTTTATTTATGAATAACTCGTAGGTTACATCTAGCGGTGAGGAGCTGTGACATTTTGATATTAGACTACGAAATGAAAAGGATCCAAAGTAGTTAGATCGGTACATAAAATTGTTAATAGTTGACCACCCGACGGGATAATGCGCCTTGAAACTCCCATAAGTCCATGGCTCTATCATGATGACTAAAGACCTTCATTAAAACCAGACACGTTCAGTGCGATGCAGAATAGAGGAAAACAATAAAATATCTAATAAAACGCTGCACTTTTGTGGGCATAGATGAAGATGGCTATTTATTTCGAAGCATTTTAAATTATGATATTGAAGCACTTGTCATCCATTTTATTTTATACTTTCAGTAAATACAATTTAGTGATCGGATTAACAATCATTTCCAAATCGAACCATCTCCTGCGTTTTTAAAAATCGCATTTTGGTAAGGCAATGCAAAAAGTTTCAGAATTAATTATGAAGTGGGTTGGGATATCACACCTGTAGGTACCTATATCACAGGACCGCACACACCTACTTCCATAGGTCTACGATAGGAATACTAAGTAAAGGTAGGTCTAGTCTAGTCTAGTGTAGGATCTGATATATTTTAATTTTAATGACTAGAACACTTAGGCATTCTTAATACACTGAGGTCTGACATAATAATTGTCAAGAAGAATAAAGTATCTTCCTTTTTGTACTATCTATATAGCACGGGAACGTTTTTTGATCAAATAATTAGTTAGATAGGTACTTATACATTTTTAAATTTTTAACTGTCTTTATCACACTATACCGTACATAAGTTCTTAGTTTGATAGATAGGTTATGATTGCAGGGATAAATACTTTGATAGGTACCTAGGTACTTTCATCTCACAAACTAGGTGTAGCTACCTACTATGACTCATACTTTTGATAACTGCACAACTAGGTACTTAGACAGGTACTTGAAAAATATAAAGACACACATGATTACTTGATTATAAAGGTATCCACTTAGCTAAGCTAAAGGTATGAATCATGATTCAAGACAGAAGACAAGTAACTATCTACGAATAAATGAATTTTCAACAGATTATCACTTATAATCTTGATTACAATTATTATTTAAATAAATCATGTTATACTTACGCACTTACGTGAGGATTAAACGATAAGGTGCTTAGCAGTTGCTCTTTATGATTAAACGGACTACCACCTTTATTAATAACTGAGTCTGAATAAGCCGTAATAATTGTTGATACACTTATTTCACTTCTACTCACCCCTCGTTACAGAAACACAACAAAAGCACTATCCAGTAGATATCGTACGAATGGCTGAGTCAAATATTTTTGAAATCGCAAAATATTAATGGCATGGCACGGGAATTCCACTCGGTACAAAGATAATACAATGATAAGCCGCCGTTTGAGAGGTGCGCTAATAGTACCTAGGTACGCGACGCGTTAATATTCATATAAATACTGCTGTTACGCGACCACGTCCAACAGCACTTAACACCAGTTTTATATAGAGTAATATGTGAACGGTCAGTCACAGTTCTGAGTTTTGTCGACTGCTGGGATGCCTCCACTAGGAAGGAAATATTAACGACTAGGTGTAGTTTTACTCTCGGTCATATAAATGCATAATGTCTACGCCCTCGTGAATTTACTGGGTCACCTGTGGACCTCGTACTTAATATACGTATAAGCAGAAATAAACAGTACCTACTAAGACAAATACATTTTTCGTGAAGACCTTGATTTGAATGAATTTGAAATGCCTTTTCCGTCATGTATCTATATGTTATCTTAGAATTCAGAGATGATTGTCGATTACGACATTTAATCTTTGGCAGTGACACAGACATTAAAGCCTAAACCAACTCATCGCGTTTGCAAAGGATTAACAATTATTACAGAAATAATTAAGCGATTGGTACGACTACAAAAAAAACGTTATTATTTCAAGAAGCATGGATATATTGTACATAATACAACGTAATGAGAAAATATAATTCGACTTTCTAACTTGCGTTAGATACATACCTATCTATCTACTGAAAATGTATCAGTTTGTATCTTTCATGTTATATAATCAATAGATAATATTTTGTTATCTACACGAGGCACTAAATTTAAGTTTCGATAGGATTCGCCCCAAAACCTTTTCAAAATAAAGTCCATAAAATATGGAAGGATTACAATTAAATTCCTTCGGCAAATGAAGTAATTACATTCTAATCGATCAAAGCAATTAGCATTTTGCCAAAAAAATTTTTGTTATAATACTGTAATATAATAATGTACCTTTGATATACTGTATAAACAGGAAATAAAGGTCAATACTTTGATTATACATTATATAATCAAAGGGTCAATAATAGGCTATCAAACTATGTTACACAAAAAATAAGTGACTTGTGTTTGTCACAAAAATCAAGAGTGTAGTGATAAAAAAAAATATAGTTTTCTCTTTATTGGGATCCTGTGGTTTGGGGTTCTTTATATTCTTGGGGTCATGGGGTGCTGCCCAAAAATCCTACATAGGTATGGGATCCGTCCGCCCCCAACAAAAACAAGTGTCCTCGCTTGATTTCAATGAGACTTATTTTAGCACGATCGACCGGCTGATTTTATTCTTGTACAATGAAAAATTATATATATATGAATATGTATGTCTATAGTCTATATACATACACAAATAAATAAAATTGAAGCGTCTGTTTGTTATTTTAATTTAACTTAACAGCTTTTTACTAAAGTGATATGAAAGTATATACGGCATTTATATAAAAAATCATTTTGTTTGTCTGTCTGTTTGTTCCGGCTAATCTCTGAAACGGCTAGGCCGATTTTGACGGGACTTTTCACTCGCAGATAGCTAATGTTATATGCTATTTTAGAAATGCTATTTGGCAACAGCTAGTAAATTATATAAATCAACCGTGTACTTTACACACAACATTATTATGTATTATACACCTATACACTAAGTATACACCATGTACACTTTACTAAGAAATAATTGTGAACACACAACATGGAAATACACTTCATGGAGGTGTCAAGGCCAAACCACCCAAATGTCATCAATTATTGTAAGTACATACTAACATTATTATATTTATATAATCTAACAATTCCATGTAACACAACGACACTACCTATTGACTTTTATAAATATATTTTTTTCTACTTATTCTGAGGTTAACTAACCTTAGATTCGGTAGGATTACTCAGGTAAAACAACAATGGCATGAGAGTGGTTAATAATATCATGTCGCTAGCGTCACCTCAGGGAACCGGGCGAAATCCTGTTGTAAATAACCTTGTCCCTCTACACGGACCTCTGGGGGGATCGACCGTTTAATTGTTCACTACTCGTGGGAATAATATGGCAAAAACTACAAAAAACGAAAAATAAATGTAAAAAATATTTCGTTATCAAAGACCAAAAAGTACAAAATAAATTAATAGTTTAAAAACACTAGAAAAACACGCTTTTATAAAATGAACGTAAAAACCAAAAAAAAATATGGATCCTTCAAGTTGTTTCTATTTCTGTGCTGAAGTGTAAACTATGTGCTTTTAATTATAATATTTGATTGTAAAAGCGTGGGGCGCTGGAACAGAAAATACTTTTTGTATAACTTGCTGAGAAATCAAGTTAAGCGGTGTTACGGGAAGCAGGTTACACAGATTGACGCTCTAACTGGAGTTGCAGCACGACTAGCAGGTACATTAAACAGTCTGTTCAAAGTACCAGTTTGTCGAACTCAGACAAAACATGCGCCAGCAGCGAGGAGACACGATATTCACCGACATTTTAAACGCCTCTTTTTTCAGGAAATTAAGTACATAAGGGTAATGCGTCAACAGTGGCAAAATTTAGAGTTCTTGTTCGTGGACGAGATATCTTTGGTTCCCCTTGGTAACCCTTTGGCATAAACGTTATGCTGTTGTGCGAACTCAAGCAGCTTCCGCCAGGAAGTTAGTATTAGTATTTGTTAACAAGTAAGTCTTTCCTGTTCCAGCGCCCCACGCTTTTACAATCAAATATTATTAGGTTACACTTCAGCCCAGAAATAGAGACAACTTGAACAATCCATAATATTTTTTTTGTTTTTACGTGCATTTATAAAAGCGTGTTTTTGTAGAGTTTTTTAAACTTTTTTTCAGTAAAAAATAATGATACCAGCCAATAATGTTCCCACTTCAGGGCAAAGGCCTCTCTTAAGACTCAAATCCTCGTAGTAGAGCAAGCGCGGATTCACCGTAGTGGGCACTGTGGCCCACACACCATGCCACCATGCATTTTATGCCCGCCCACAGCCCTAATTTAATTTGGTTGCTGCGCTGCGTCGCGGGTTCGATTCTCGAACGTAAAAAATATTTATGAGTCTACTGATAGTTGTTTCGGGCCTGCCTGTGCATGTATTTGTAATGTTTGCAAACGCACCCACAATACAAGAGAAGTTGAGCAAAGATAAAAAAAAAACATGAATTCGTGATTTAGGTAAGCTCCTAAATAAAATGATTCAATGTAAAGGTAGATAGATATCAGTTTTGAATGAATGAAATCGGATCAGCTTTCAAGCTGTACAAGTTCTATTAACACCAGTTAAATACGAGTAGTTTACGAGTCTAGTTGTGGTAGTTGTCTGTAGGTACTCCAAATCGCACTTGGCCAATTTCAGCATATTTTTTGAGGCCTGGGATCCACGCCTGCTTAACCAATGGCTGAGCACGACAGCAACACACGACGATGACGGTTTTTCAAAAGCTTTTATTTTTAACCGATTGTCCTGGAATTTTGCAATTATATTTTTTTCAATAAAGATAATTGCTAGTTGGTTTGTTGTAAAAAATGATAAATATTATGTGTTTGTACACAATTTTATTTATTTAATAGGTAGTTGTGTTACAGACCTACATTAATAGCTATTAATGATGTGATAATCAGCAACACCAATCGCTATTTTTGCTATCATAGTTATGTTATTGGTCTCGTGATTTAATAATGTATCAATAAATTATCTATTTAAGTATCGCCCCTGTTTCGGTTCAAGTACACCTGAGAGGTGACAAACGGATTCATCACATTTAACGTAATATTGACATCAATAATTTTAAGTAGGTAGGCACCTAAGTTTATGACTCAGGCACTTTTATCTTATCCTGACTCAAACACCTTATCAAAAAAGACAAGTTCAGATTACCTGAGTCATGTTAATTTAGTCTTATTTAGGAAAATGCGTTACTGTCATGCCCCGGTTACGGTGTAGGCTGGGCTACAGACATGATCTGCCAAACATAGACCCAATGTCGCCCCAGTAACAACTGAAACGGACGTCACCTCCGGACTTCTTCGGGTGATGAGCTCATGACTAAGGAACTACATTGAATACGAATCAAGGGAGCATACACACGGTAACAAAACAAACTTGATAGCACCTAAAACCGTAAACAAATAAAAAATATTTCTAAAGTTTTTATTCATATTTAATAATAACACAAGTGTGTGTGTATTGATTATGATAAAATTCCAGCAACAATATAATATGTGGCTAATAAACGTGAGATTGTAAGCACACGGCGATTAGAGCGCAATTAATGCTTTTTCATAATGACAAGCATTAACAGGTGGAAGTTGTTCTGTAATCCTGCCCAAAAGTAATTACTTACGTAGGTTAATGCCTAATTACTTACCTTATCTTTTTGTTTGAACTTTGCAGTAAGGTAAAATGCAACGGTACTTCGAAGAGCGAGTGTCACACACGTAGAAAAGTCTGCAGTTACAGGTAAATATAGTAATAAAGTGAGTGCTTACACGCGTACACGCTGCTTATACACGTAGGTACCTATCTGTATTTACGCATTTAATCTACCCACTTAGGTACCTACTATAAAATAATTAGCATAATATATAAAAACCGGGCAAGTGCGAGTACTACTCACATCCTAAGTGTTCCGTCTGAAAGCTGCGCCTTTTTGTGATTTAAGCGCAGGTGGACCGACAGTACCTACGTCTAAACGCCGATAGACTGAACACCGACAAGACTTTACTTCGACGGGACTCTTCGCCGACAGGGCTCTTCGCCGGCAGTGTCGTGGAACCCCGTGTCGTGGGGCTTAAGGGTTTACAAAAAAAAATAGCACGAAGTGGATGGCAGGGTCTGTCCGCTCGCTCTCTAGAAACCGCCATCTCCTTTCAACCTAACCTGTCCGAGTCGGGGTGCCCCAAGTCCCGAGATAAGTTGCGTCGCCCTGTCGGCGTAGTGTCCTGTCAGCGAAGAGTCCCGTCGAAGTAAAGTCTTGTCGGTGTTCAGTCTGTCTGCGTGTAGTCGTGACGTGCACTGAGCGGGACCAGTTGTAGATGTAGTAATCAGCGATTTAAAATAATCAGGCAATGAATGGTGGAAATTTCGTTTTAATAAATAAATAAGAATAATGAGCACTAACGATATGCATAATTGTACATACAGACCGGGTGCTGGGGCCTTTCATTTGTCTTCTTAACTTTTGCAATAGATGTGTTAGCAATTAAGCGAACACAGTACCATCTCGTATTGAAATGTATCTGTCACCGTAAAATTGTAAATACCGTTAGATTATAAACTATCTCGCGAGTTTGTAAACTGTCGAAAGATTGTGAACCTCAACGTACTGCTTACAATTTAACGTATTATTATTCGGTAGATTGTAATCTATCGAAATGAAACCGTCAAATTACAATCTTAAAATTGTGAAATTGTCAACTGTCCAAAGGCTGTCCCTGATTGGTCGGCTTTATAGTAGACCGTTCTGGGTCCATAGAGTTAGGAATGAAACACAGGTATCAGTCAAATAAAATGAATGCACTTCAAGAATTGTGCCATCAAGTATTTTATCATTTTTATTGGTGCAATTTACTTTTATATTTTTTTTATCTAATAGACAATTTTGTTACGTTTTTGAAAACGTTAATATGTTTTTGATTTGTTTTTTAAATTTTGATTTCATTTTGTTATCGTTTTTTTCTAAGAGAAAATTTCATTATTTTTTCAATTTTAATTTGTGTTTCAGAAGAAAATATTGTTACGTTTCTATTTTTTTTTATTTTGATACAATTTTTTCTTACCATGTGATGTCAGAATTTTTGATTACCTACTGAGTAATGAATACCTGCAGACCTACTTGATGTCACAATTCTTGAAGTGCATTAATTTTATTTGACTGATAGGGTAAATACGCTAAATGTCGGCCCCCTTGCGGTTTTTCTGTTTTGGGATCAGTCTGGCACCATCAATTTGCAACGAAAGGATAGCTTCCGATGCGGTTTTGGATACTTTCATAAATCTATTTCATGTTTATGGGCATAAGATTGACATTTCTACTACAAGAAAAAAGTAATAAGGTTTAGATGCGTCGAGAACGAAAAAACCCTAAAGTCGGCCATTCACGGCCCATGGTCGGTCGCGTTTTTCCCAAATGCCGGCCGGGTATAGGGTGTTTTAAATTAAATTAAATTAAATTAAACATTATTTATTGCCTCAAGAGCTTCCTTTATTTTTGTGCGATCGTAACTGCATAATTTTCTTTGTTTCCTTGAAGGCCCTGGATCTTCCTAATCTGTCATTGTAGTACCTTAAATTAAAAGCATTAATTCTAAAAACAGCTTTTTGTGACATGCAGGTTATATTCATGAATGAAAGATTTACGACCAACCATTATTTTTATTTTTTAACATGCGTTTATTAGGTAGAAAGTTCCAAAGAGCAATTTATATCTTAGGTATATTCCCAAACCGTAATAAGCTATCATAAATGTTTTCAATATTATCAACTTCTACATTAAAACTTAACTCTTTATATTATTAATAAATTAAATGTATAATAAATATTTAATTTTGAGAAAATAAGAAAAAGTAACCAGCCTGTATAGTGGGGCTCAAATTCGAGGCTGGTCGACATTACGATCTTTAATGTTTCTAAAGCCGGCCCCTATTTCGTGTACTTTTTTTCTCGAGATTCAACTAATATCACCCCGGCCGGTATTTGGCGATTAAACGTAAAATAGTTTTATTTGCCTATATGCGTTGCAAATTCTCTTATTAAGCCAACATAATTAGTACAATTAGAATTTATAAAACAGACTGCATTTACTTTAAGTCGGCCACGGCCGAGAATCGGGTTTTAACTCAAAATTTGTATTCTATTGGCGGCCTCCTATTTTTACTTTAAAACAATACGTAAAACATTGAATAAACTATCTCAAAATATAGTAAAAATCACTAATTACTAATATTAAAGCTTAAAACAAAAAAAAAGAAATGTCTTACCGTTTTTATATCAATCCCCGAAGTGTGGGTATTCACAGCAAGTAAGGTACTTTACATATGAAATTGACGCTTCGACGGCGCAATCGCTACTGATGCTCAGTTTGCGAAGAGTGAGTGACGTAATCGGAAAGTAACGGTTGGTACATATAGAGTATGAACTAAGGTTGTAATTTGAGTGGCAAATTTGTCACTTCATTACGTTTTAAATGAACGCAAGCTGAAAATGTGCAGACGGCCGAAGTTTGGGGAGGGGCCGACGTATGGCGTATTTACCCTACCTGTGTTTCATTCCTAACTCTATGGACACAGAACGGTCTACTACAAAGCCGACCAATCAGGGAGCGCCTTCGGACAGTTGATTGTAATTTGACGGTTTTACTTCGATAGATTACAATCTACCGAATAATAATACGTTAAATTGTAAGCAGTACGTTGAGGTTCACAATATTTCGACAGTTTACAAACTCGCGAGATAGTTTATAATCTAACGGTATTTACAATTTTACGGTGACATATCCATTCTCATGAACGAGTGCTATCAGTTGGGATTGGTCATCTCTTAACTGCCAGGGCTTACCTATATCTTTATTTATTTTATTTTTGTTTTATTTTGCTTTACCTTCACCTGGTTACATTATTTAAACACAGAAAAGTAACTATAATATAACATAATTATAAAAATATAACATAGTAAAACATAATTATACACTTAAACAGGATTTTGTAAAAGCGTAGGTACCTAAAAGAGGGTGTACTACGCCAAGCAATCGAATTACAATTGATCGAACACTGTAAGTCGAATGCCTAAATAGACGAACGTTCATAATATCGAATGGTTAATAAATCGAACAATCAATATATCGGACACTCAATAGGTACATACATCGAGTGTTCAAAATATGGAATGTTTGTTCGATCGAGCGCTCAAGGCATCGCATGTTTATTCTATTGAAATGTCAATAATATACTAAATTGTTTTTAATAAAATACAAAATTTTGATAGAATAAAAAAAACACATAATTTACTCATAATTAAAAATTATATTTTTTTATAAGGTCAAGGTGGGGAAGTTCGTCTACGGGGGAACATCGTACAACGTCTTACTAAGCTGTTTTTGAATAGCTACGACGTTGGTAGCTCGGTCGCTAAAACTGAGTCACTAGTTCGTCCTACCTTTAAATTATAGATGTCGTAGTGTGGAGTTCAATAGCAAAAATCGGTCTCCAAATTTTTTTGTCGTTGAAAATTTGAAATACGAGTGAGTTGCGTCGACGTTTTACCTAGCGTAAAATTTTATTATCAACAGATTTTTACGTTTTGTAGTGGTAAGTGTCTAGTCTGTATTACATTTTATTGTTTTATCATATCCAAGTCGAATTTAAATCATTATTTATAGAAATATTGGTTGTGATAAAAACTTAACTTAAAAATTAAATATTGGGGTAAGACTGTCTAGTATTTTAGGGAAAGGCCGTCATGTGCCGATCTTGCCCCAAGTCAGATGTTGATAACCTTTTCTGGTATAAGTGTTTTCTTTGAATTTTTATAGTTATACAGTCAACGCTACTTATTTGCAGGTTTTCTTTTCGCCAATTATGAATAGGTACTGTTATGATATTAATAGTGTCTTTTCACTGGAAATATAATGTAATTAATATCATCAGTCATTTAACCGATTTAAAATTAGTTTATTTTATTCTTCAGGTAAAATAACAAAAATTACTCAAAATTACTAGAGAACAACAACAACAAATCGTCTTACACTAAAGAAAAATTGCTAGACGCTGTACAAGCTGTCCGGAATACAAGGCTGCTCGTATATATAATATACCAAGAATGACAATGACGTTGTTTTTCTTTCAATGTATTTTCCTATTATAAAATAATTCTTTTGAATAAAAAAAAGGAAGTAAAAGGGGTTTTTATTATTGCCTTTCATCAATATGCTATCTGCCAAAACAGTACTAATATAACCAAGTGTTTGTTTGTTACCATTTCGTTTTTCTATTGTTTAAAGACCATCTGGATCTGGTTTGTACACCTAAATTTCAAAACGTATGAAAGTTCATATCGCATTTCAACTCATAAACATACTTACCTATACCCTACAAAGAGAATATTAAAAAAAAAATTGTACTGATTTTAATGTTGACGATCCCCGCCCTTGCAAATATACCGGACTTACCCCACTTCATGATTTTCCCGCTATAGATTGTGATTCCTACCTTATATTGTGGAACTGAAAGCATGTATTTGATTATTTTTCATTTTCGAATATTTTCTGAATACGACTGCTGCAAATATCGATCAAATTACAAACAAATCATGCTTGTGACGGAGTTACCCCAATTACTCGGGAAAGTCCGTCTAGTGCCCACCTCTTAAAAAAACGCGGCTATTTCTATATTGATATTAGTTACATTGATGTTTGTAGAAGTAACTGATAAACAAGGAATCTTAAGTCATCATTAATATATAAAACATACAATTAAGTAAAAAAAACAGTCATAGGGTGTTCATCAAATCCAATTTGCAATAAAATATGCCGGACTTCGACACCTTGACCTTATGTAAATTTTAAAATTTTGCGTTAATTGCAATGAGAATACGAATAATTTTATTGCTCCATTCCATTGTTACAACACAGAATAAACATAAAAGTAGGTACTTTATATTATGGTATGCTATCATTAGTTATGTAACAATTTATATATTTTTTTTAAAGTGTATTAAATTGAAGGTACGGCTTTCCTCAAACTAGGCAGCGCCTGCTGAATTTTGGTGGCCAGTTCCAATTGCACGTAAAAACTCTAAGGGCTGGGCCGGCGCTTACTGACGTCGCGGCTTCAGAATTTCCTGATGCGCAACACAAATGCTGTCTATTCCACGTAGGTCAAAATGTATGGCGTCAAATTCAACAAAATGATTTGCAAAGTAAATATGGCCAGGATGCTGAGTTTGCTGTTAAGTTAAGACACATTATCCCACTTGCCTATTGACCCCAAGCAGAGATACCAGATGCTTTCGATAAATTGAGAGAAGTAATACCCGACGAGGCAAGTGATATCACCAACTGGTTTTGAAAATATTATGTTTGGGGAAATATTAATTCTCTTGAGACGGGAATTAAGTAATAAATTACATATATAGTACCTATACATGTTTCCCAAAAAAACGCAAAAGGGATGACAATGCGATTGAAAATCATAAATAATAAAACAAATGGGCTTATTACAGTTTCTCCGATTTCTCTCGATTATTTGGCATTCGATTTGGTGTATTACACCCCCTAAATGAAGGGAGTGTCCGGGGAGTTTCTTGCTCATTCTTCTCCATAGAGACCTACCTACGTTTTGGAACGAGGGACTAACTTTAACTTTATGACTAACGACCAACTCGACAATTCGAAAGTGCTTGATTCGTTTGTGTGGCATCTGCTTATCTACCTAGGTAGAGCAGCAGAGCACGCTACGTAGCACTAACTGCGGCGCAGCTACTGCATGTCTGCTACGCGACGATTGCTACTGCTACGCGGCGGCAACCTGAATGCTACGCTGCAGCCAGAGGTTCGCAACGACTACTAGCTGCTACGCCATAGCGTACATTTACAAAATTTCAGATTACAAGCACACACGCTTGCTACTTGTCTACACACGTACAGTTGCCGGCACGTAACTTGGCAAGGTTTGGCGTAGTGAGGGTAAGTTTGCGCATGTACCATTTAGTACAAAAAACGAGTTCAGCGCATCTACTGACTCTTGCCAAGTTAGCGTCTTTAGCGTCGTTCGTTTCTTCTCGCCGGCGAAGAAATTTGACAAAAAACGGCCCGATAATCGGGCCGATTGTCGGTCGTGGGGACAGACCCTTAGATAGAAGCCTGACTGAGGCTGTAAGGACTGAAAGGCCTGCGCAGACGACAGACGTTACCCCGCGGCGGAGAAAAAGTATGCCGCGGACTTACCGCGAATTCAACGCTCACAGTGTGCGATCATTTGTTGCCCGGAATGTAGAGAAGTGCACGCTATGGAAGCAAATATTCAGAGGTTGCGTTGCAATTTACCTACATGGAGTTTAAGATAAAGAGAGGACATTTTAAAAGAAAACACTGGTCCATCCCCTTATATCGGATCGATTAACAAATGGCTATTTTCATGCGAAAGATCACGGTTAAAACAATATCCAGATTTATTCTTTAAATATTATAAAATGCCGGTTGGAACTTTTGATGACTTGTTGTCAGTTGCTATATATGCTGCTATACATACCTATGGCATTCCTCATCATTTGAAAGTTTTAAGTTTAAGTCTTTGGTTTTACTTTAAAGTAAGCAAACAAAAACGTTTTTTTTTGTATTTTTTTTTAATCATCTTAGGATGCTAACAATCACGATATAATTACCTTTTATTAACGTTTTAACCTTGTATGAATTAAATTTGCTTATTTTAATAATGGACGTATGCTCGTGACTCTCTTTTTTTAACGTATCATATAAAGAAGTTCTATTTTCGACTTCTTTTATTAAAATTTTACAATCATCTACGTCATCGTTTATCGTCGTGCATGCGTACGAACGGCGTGCGTGCAACGCGGGCTAAAGTCCGCCATGTGCGTTGCTTCGCCTAGTCCCCCGTACTTTTGTCCGGTCAGCTCTCTGCATGTCCTCAGTTATTCGGGGGACTTTTCGTACGCGACACCTACTTTTAATCCCTCGTTTGCGTAACTCGATACAGGGTGCTGGGTTCTGGGTGTGAGTTTTTTCGACACACGTTCGATTGCGAGCGCGTTTGAGTTTTGTATGAGAAATTAGGTTTCTCCTAGTGACCACCAGGTGGCGCTATAATGTTTTCCTAATCGTGTGTGTGTTTACAAACATAAACTCACATACACATACAGCCAGACCCGGAACAACTATCTGTAGGTTATACAAATATTTGTTCCGTGCGGGATTCGAACCCGCGACACGCAGCGCAGCAGTCGATCGCCCGGCCACTGCGCCAACCGTGTCGTGAAATGGATGAAACTAAGAGCCCTTTGCCCTTTACGCCATTTGAAATTTCGAATAAGGACCTTTAGTTCAACACATCGCTATTAATAAATACAGCTGTTGAGCTGTTTGCTCTATCATGACAGTATCATCAAATCATGAATAGGATACAATACAACTATGTTCTTAATTCAGTATCCCTCTTGTACTCGCGAGGTGTTGGCCTACACGACCGTCTTAAAACTGTACCATTATAATACAAGCTGTTGATTTGCATCCTCGTCAATTTTAGGAGCTTGTCATAGAAAAAAAAGAAGTAATCAAATATAATTACGATACCTGGCCAATATTTAATAAATGCTTGTTTTTTTTAGTTGCAACTATCATAAAACTGTATTCCAGAATACTCCTCTTGCAAAAATCAGCATCGCCCAGTTGCGTATGCGGTAGGCAGAGTTGTCGCGCAGCTATATCAATGCGTGCATAGCGCCTAAACCGCGAGATGGCTAGTTCGAATTGGAATTTCACGTCAAAAAATATAAATTTTAAAACAAATTTATTTTATTATTGATTCGTGTTAAGAATCACAAGCATAGTTAACTCCTTGAATTTGACGAGAATGCAAATCAACAGCTTGTATAACTTTGTAATTTCAGTCGTTAGATTTTCAATTCTCAGCGCAGAGCCGAACGCTGAAAATGCAATAGTGCGCAAGTCAAAGTAATCTATACTAATATTATAAAGCTGGAGAGTTTGTTTGTTTGTTTGTTTGTTTGAACGCGCTAATCTCAGGAACTACTGGTCCGATTTAAAAAAATCTTTTTGTGTTGGATAGCCCATTTATCGAGGAAGGCTATAGGCTATGTAACATCATGCTACGACCAACAGGTGCTGAGCAGCGAGGGTGAAACCGCGGGGAACAGCTAGTATTAAAATAATACTGTTTTACAAGATGGTGGGCCCGCACGATGTTGTGGCGTGCAGGCGTGTATCAGAAAAGGGTCGAATGATTATTTAGGTTTTTTTTTTGTTTTCGTTTGGTTACTCATCAATTGACTGGGTTGGGCGGGAAGGAGTGTCAGACTTTTACTGACTAAAACCCATCCATGTTCCTTCTTGTGCCCTTTGCATTCCGAGGACGCGGTAGGTATCTCTTTCGAACAACCCAGCCCCGGCAGGTTTCAGCCCTTAGTGGCCTCTCCGATTGTTTGCTGACATCTCTTTAAGGCGCGCGTGGAACACAAACGCGCCGTCAACACGGTAAGTAAAGGTATAGGAGTAAGAAAATCACAGTACTAGGTATAAAGTGGAACAAAAATAAAACAAACCACTATGATGTAATCTGCAGTGTGCAATATTAACTTTAACCACATAATAGGCATACATCATTCACTATACATAAACAACTAATAGGTACATTTGTAGTATCTCAATACTTTATTGCCACCTGTAGTGTGCATATGCTCTGTTCGCTTCACACAAACGATGCAAGTCCTGTTTTCTTTTAACCACTTTCCCAGTATTGTTGGCAGCATCAAGGAGTTCCCATGCAAATTGTTTTGGGAAATGGACTGTTCTTTCCTTATCGTATGTAGCTTCTAACAGCCATTTAATTGCCAGGAACAAAGATCTGTTTTCTGTAATGGGGCCTGGAACCTGTGAAGTAAGTACTTATTTAAACTCTGATTAAATAAGAGAGGGAAACAAAAACAAAAAAAAGGAGTGGTACAAACAAAAACAAAAAAAAAGGAGTGAAACAAAGAAAAACAAAAAAGAATTGGCTCTGTACCATAAACTGTGTGGCCAGTTAAAAGGAGTGATTCTTCTTGTTTATCTGTAACCCAATTCTGCAACCACAAACTGTGTTTGACAAATAGTGTACTAGCTGTATGTCTGATCACAATCCCATAATGAGAATCTGACATCAGTAGATCTAACCTTATAATATTACTATTACTTGTTATATGATTAGATAGATAAGATAATTATATTTATTTTATTTAACACATCAGTTCACTTATGGTGGTGTGCTCTTTATTTATCTGATGTAGGAATAACACACCTATAACACAGTTGACAGTGATTGAACCAAAAATTATAAGGCAAATTTTAAGCTTTTTATTTTGCATCAAATTAATTAACAACTACCGAATCAAAATTTGGGTTACAAGAAGTTCACCTCAATACTTCCATCATCAGTGTGTAAATATATCTTTACAAAAACAAATGTTTATCTACCTGATACGTAATGCCTCCTCTCTTGATAGGTTGAAGTTGTAGAAGTGGTTTAGAGTTCTCAATAGCTTTGTGCAGGATTTTCTTTGGATCTAACTCTATTTTAGCCTTAGCCTCAGGTGTTGATGCCAAGTGGTAGCGCTCAATCTGTGACCTTTTGATGTTTTCAAATGATTTCTCAACCAGACTGCGAGCCAACTGCTTTTTTCCCATTTCCATCACATGATTAATAAGTTTGCTGAAGTAAAAATATGAAATTGAAATAAAAGCTTTGACAAAACATAACTTGAAATGTACCTTCTTTAAATAGTACCTTCAATACTTACTTTACCAAGGGATCATGGTACACAGAGCTGGTTTCATACACAGCTGGTGGCCTCACAGGTAAGGCTGCTATCTTACTCAACTCTGAATTGTCTATCAATTTTGCTTGGTCTTCTTTCCTGAAGATTGGATTTTGAAAATAGTCTGGGAACGAGGTGGGCCGCGCATATTCCCTGGATTGCAGTATTCCTGAAATTCTATAATTCAACAATGGATATGAGTGCGACGGCCAGTAGGCACTTGGCATAAGACACATTAAAAGTAACTTTTAGCTACAACAGGTACTGTAAAGTCTACAGTGTTATCATACCATGCGTCTGTCCTATAAACGCTTGGTATGATTGCTACTGCTAAGCCATTAGATACTTTATCTGAACCACCAATGAATGCAGGCGTTTTAATAGAGTAGCAGAAACTATACACTGAAATGGTAACTGAGTTAGGATACTTTTAGACGCTAAATACTTTCTTACCTAGGGAGCAAGTAAGATGGTGCGTGCCACGATACACATTTATTTAAAACTCTGATATTGTTAGCCATGTTCTTTTACTTATTCAGTCTAAAAATAAAAATAATTCAGTACTGTTCCGAATCATCAGCATAACATAACCTTACTTTTGCGATCAACAGCTGTCAAGGTGACAGTGACATCTAAAAAATAACACTGACAAAGTGACATCTAGTGTTGCCAAGAGTACGCTTAGGGATGGCCGGGATGGCCTATATTTTCCAGTTCTTTCAGAATCCGTCCCGGGACGCCTAAAATCCCGCTTTGTCATCATTATCATATTTTCATCTAAGTAGGCAGAAAGCAAAACTATCAGTTAAAAAGTTAGTAAGCAAAACTATCTGTCAGTGGACGAGCAATGCAAGGGTTGAGGCGATGAGGGCCATACGATCTCTCGGCACAAGAGTAGCGACAGCCAATCAGTAAGCGGCTCGGCTTAGTAGTTCGTGGTCAAGAAGTGTGGGAGAGCTGTTGATTTGGTCATAATGATCAACTTCGATAAAGTACTGAATTTTCAGATGAAAGAAGCTTGAGCTGCCTCATTAGCCTAGTGGTTCTAAGCACGACTGCTACGCTAGAGGTCCTGGGTTCGATTCCCAGGTCGAGCAAAAAGCGTTATTGGGTTTTCCTATGAAATTCTCAGTAGCATCTCGGAGTTTGGATTTGTGCCCTGTTAATGGCAGTAGGCTCGCTCCCTATTACATGGGAGTTAAATATACCGGCGAACTGCGGGTGTAGGTACATTGGTACACCTCTGCCTAACCTTTCGGGGAAAACATGCGTGATGGTGATGGTAGAAGATTTTCCTTACTCCGCATTATTGTGATGACCAACTACAAAACCGCACGCACACGGTTTTTATATTGATATTGTGGAGGTAACTACTATTCTTATAAATTAATAAAGTGTCTGGCAATATTATTTATTTTTCACTAGCTTCTGCCCGCGACTTCGTCCGCGTCACAGTTGATGTGTTATCCTACGGGTACCGTACATTTTCCCGGGATAAAAAGTAGCCTATGTGTTATTCCAGACTATAATCTATCTTTGTGCCAAATTTCATCCAGATCCATTCAGCCGTTTAAGCGTGAAAGAGTAACAAACATCCATACATACATCCATACATCCATACATACAAACTTTCGCCTTTATAATAGTAGTAGGATTACCCATCTTATAAAACTGTCTCGATCAAAGTTAAATGTGTAAGGTATGGTACCTCGTGTATCTACCTGCTACCTATCTGAAAACTGGCTTAACAAGTATACCTCATCTCTCAAAATTCTAACCATGTTAAAATTACGTAGGGCTAGAGATTTTGGGATCCGTATATCATAACTATATGCTCACCCTTACAGGAACCAATTTGTATATTGGGTGTAAAGTGGCATAATGATGGTTTATACTACAACATAATGTAATTTTTTTCCTCTATGAAAATTTATTACCAGTATCAACTACTATTACACCACTTAAGATAAGTATTTAGAATTATCATGAAAATGAAAATAGAAACTACTAAAATAAAAACGTAAATAATAAAAATGTACCTACCTTATAATTAAAACATTTAATGGATAATACAAATTCTAACAAAAAGGAAAATAAATATACAAAATTCAATTCTTTTCACTGTTGTATATAATAATCAAATATGTACTCTGAAATTTTACAATAGGTAAAACTAAAAATAAATCTTTGTTGTCATTGTATATCACGTTTGTGCTTTTTAAATGGTTTAGAAAGGGGAGGCTCTAAATGCTTCTGCTCAGACTCAAATATCTTACTCTGTTTTTTAATTTTGACCATTTCAGGCACACTGATATCACTATCAACATTCTTTGTTTTATTAAAACCAGATTTTCCATTAACAGCTTGATAATGATTGTCTGTTGCAGCAGAGTTATTCTTTAACGGACTTGCTAATTTTGAATATTTTTTTGTTGAATGTGGTAAGCCATCTCCTATTTGTTTCTGATTGTATGGTTTAGTCTTGTCAAAGTCAACATATGGTACATTGATTGTGTGTGCTGCTTTAGTTTCTGATTCATCATCGTCATCCCCATCAGGCCCCAACTTGGTATATCTAAAATGAAAACAAATACAGTCAGTAATTAATAAAACCATTTTGTAATTAGTTACTTACTCAATCATTAAATTACTTAGTGTCACCTATTAGGTCATTAACCTCACTTCTCTTAGGTCAATGTCCTGAAAGTCTCCTTACATAATAAATTCATCTACTTCTTTACGCAGTCAGTCAATTTATTTTTTTAAAGAACTAGCTGATCATGGTTTGGGGTATTTCTAAATAGTAAATTTTCTTAAACGATTGATACCTCTCATCCAGCTCTCCTCTAATATATGGCAGGGCTCCATAAAGGTCTAACACAACTATTCTAAATGTGACCTCCTGCCCTTCCTGGATATTTGAGCCAACCCACATATTACCTGGCTCTTCTGTTGGCCTGGGAATAACAACATTAAACACCCTGAAACATACAAATTGCATAAAATTTTAGTAATCCCCACATTACATTTTCTTTGTTAAAAATACCATGGCTATATATACAAATACACAGCCAATGTTGTGCAATCACATGGAAATAATTCCATGTGATTGCACAACATTTGATATGAATGGGAAAATATAAAAAAAAATATCAACAATTGCAACTAAACTGACAATATTTATGAAAATACAACTTTATTAAATGCATTTAAGATATTTACCTGTGCACGAGAATGCCTAAATGTGTGATACTTTTTTTATTAACAATTCCTGTCAATGTAGCTCCAACAAAAGGTCGAAAAATGAAATAGTCTGCCTGAACTTGAAAATGAATATCTGCATTATCATTTCTGATGGTTCCAACATTCTGCAGGATTCTTAGATTTTTGTAACTTAAGAGAATTCCATTGAACCTGTAAGGTTGGATTAATTTCAAAATTATTAGGTAAAAAAAGTATAAATAGTACACACACTGACAACATTAGTTTGTCTACTTGAAAATTTCTGAGTCATATTACATGATTCCAAAAGAAAGACATGAAAACAAAAGGACTTACTCTTTATCAAACTTTCCTATTTTGTAATCCAGCAAGTTTTTAATAGATTCCTTGAGGTTTCCAAGACACCAGGGTTGTAAAGCTAAATTTTGTGTCACTTTTTTTTCAATAATACATGAATTTCTATCATTAGCAAATTTTTTTAGTTCTTTGATATCAAATTTTATAATTGTTGACATTTTACCACCGCATATATAAATTTTACTTCGATTTCAAAAATATATCACCGAACAACGAAAGTAAATATTTCTTTGCAACCTGAAGTGTTATTTTGACATCAAAACCATCATTAAATTTTGTTTTTTTTTTGTTTTTTCTATGACAACAACTACCATTGACTACCATAAACACATCCACATCCATAGAGAATTAAACAAATATCAATGGACCTTTTTAGTACTTTTTGCCTAAAACTAATGGACTGAGACCCAAAAGTAAAGTCGTAAACAACTAAGTCATTTAACATGGCTGAAACTTTGAGAATAGATAGAGAAATATGTAGATTTGAAGGTAGGGCCGAAAGAAGGAAGGATTTTTTTTTCTCTCTGGCCGGTAAGAATAATTTGAAAACTGGTGCTACCAGCTCGCTGTCTTACCAGATTGTATTATTCAACCTTTGGTAGTTCTTATTAAAAATATTAATTTGATAAGAGTAAAATAAGGAGTATTCTATTCATGCCTTATATTTTTTTACCGATCCAGAGTGAAACTATTTAAATATAGTGAAACAAAACAACAAAATGGTAAGTCATCATCTGCCTAGCCTTTTCCCAACTATGTTGGGGTCGGCTTCCAGTCGAACCGGATGCAGCTGAATATCAGTATTTTACATGGAGCGACTGCCTATCAGACCTCCATAACCCAGTAATGGGTAATACGATACTCTTGGTAAGACTGGTTGTCAGACTTTCTGGCTTCTGACTAACAGTAACGACTGTCAAAGATCTACAAATGACAGCCGGGACCAACGGCTTTACGTGCTTTCCGAGGCACGGAGGAAACTCGCTATGGTAAATGGTCACCCATCCACAGACCAACCTCGGCAAGCGTGGCCCAACCCGGAAGATCGGTCTATGCGGCTGTAATTATTTAGCCACGAGCTCCTCTAAAACAACAAAATGGTAAGTAAACATGATAAAGAGCCGGCTTTTAAACGGTTCTTACCGGACCGTATGATGAGAGTGTGTATAGTGGGGTCGGCTTAGGGATTAGATGGCATCACTGTTTTCCAAAAATATACCACAGAGTATATATGTTGCAGTCAAAACTCTTAACCAGTCAAAAGTACTATTGACTAGCTAAATCAGTCAAAAGTACTTTTGACCGTATGCTTTGGTCAATAATACTTTTGACTAAAATAACAGTTAAAAGTACTTTTGCCCAATGGAGCTGGTTAAAAGTACTTTTGACTAAGTGATTCCGTCAAAAGTGGTTTTGACTAATTTTGCTAGTCAATAGTACTTTTGACTGGTTAAGAGTTTTGACTGCAACATATATATTAGTACAGGCATAGGCAGGCAGGCACCTGTCAAACGTATGTTGCCATACTTGCCATCGTCCGTCTCGCTCCCGAATCATACTCATACTCATCGTATCGTATCGTATCGTATGTTGTCGATACTTGCTATTATCTACTAGTACGTCTGTGTTGTCGATTGGTACGAATTACGATGCTTACTTTCGACAATATATTTACATGGCATATTATGAAAACGTGACCAATTTTTCGTGATATATACCTTCAAATGGAGAATTTGGAAGCTGTAAATTGCACCAAAGAATAGTGAAAACATTCTAGTAAACACTTTCGTATAAGATTAAAATGTCGAAGAACGGCGAAGTGTCATCAAATCAAGGTAATATCAGGCGAATGTAAACGAAATGCATGCATTTGGCTCTTTTAAATGATAATATGTACAAATTTCCTAATCACGTTATTATAATGCTTTAGGCCCGAGTAGACCGACAATGCCGAAGCCTGAATTGAATTTATTTGGTTTGGAGAAGCGCAAAGGTTTAAACCTGCAGATAGCCGGAGGTCCATCAGGTGATGGGGCAGCATTTATGCCATTTCCTGCCAATCCTCCGCCAGTGCAGAGACCCCGAGTCCCATCACGTACTATAAGAGATGTATTGCCTGAAAACACAAGGTAAATTGTGTTTATTGATTGCCCCTCTAAATAAAGCTGTTTTTTAAATTGTGTTTTTTAGTTTATTAAAAGCAGATACTATTCATTTATTGGATACCATTAAGTATGTAATGTAAATATAACAATGTTACTAATTATGCTCATATTTTTTATTTTTTCTTATTCACCAAACAAAATTTTCCCAATATGTTTCAGAGACAGATGTAGAATATATCCGTCCATGCAATCATCAGGGAAACTGCAATTTTCTGCAACGGAAGTGTATGATTTCACATCTGATGACCTACAGGATCTAGGTGAAATAGGGAGGGGTGCATTTGGAGCTGTAAACAAAATGGTCCATAGAAAGTAAGCCAATTATTTAATAGAAAATGTCATCATCAGCATTCCATTAATGTGCCTTTGTGAAATCTCATCACAGGGCTCAATCTGTTAAAGATACCATTGTATTTGTTTACAAATATGTATAATCAACATGCACTTTCTCTTTTAATTTAACTTTTACATGTAAAAGAATTCTTGTAATTAACCATTACTTGGATCATTGAAATGTTTTTCTTTCAAATTAATGCAAATCTCACATATAATATTGTATAAATATGTACATTTTGTAGCTACATATTCTGTAGCTTTTTCTAAATACAAATAAGTAAATCAATAATTTAACATTATGTGAAACCGTCTAATGCTCATAGATGCTAAACAAGACCTGTATTCTATTGAGTTCACATACATATTTCATGGTCCCTAAACATTTCAGAACAAACCGTGTGATGGCTGTGAAGCGCATCCGTTCCACAGTTGATGAGAAGGAACAAAAGCAACTGTTGATGGATCTCGAGGTTGTCATGAAGAGCAATGATTGTGTTTATATTGTGCAGTTTTATGGAGCACTATTTAAAGAGGTAATCTCTTCACTCAAAGACCCAATTGCACCAGCCAGGGTTTTCTTATTAACACTAAATTAGTATTTATTTAATCCATTGTTATCAACTAACTCCTAGTTAAGTTTTTGGTGCAAGTGGACCAATACAAACTTAAATGGGTTAAAGTATTATGCATTAAACAAAAATTAACCCTATTACCTTTGACTACCTACTTTTTTATACCTGAAGAGAGTACCCTATAACAGGGTGAATGTGTGTGGAATTTAACATTGAAATAATATAGTTTGTTACCCAGAAGGACACTTTGTCTAGGCAGAAACCACAAAATAAAGAAGAACAATAACATAAAACATTAAGGCACACTTTCACCAATATCACTAAACATGTTTAGTGATACATTTAATTTGTTTTGGGTACACAGCTTGTCATATAAATGATATTAACATTATACATTATAATGTTTGTGTACTAAATATTGATCTAATTTTTTGGCACATTTCAGGGCGACTGCTGGATCTGTATGGAGTTAATGGACACTTCATTAGACAAATATTATAAGTTTATATGTGAAAGGATGCAGACTCGAATACCTGAAACCATTTTAGCTAAAATAACTCTGGCAACAGTTAAAGCTTTAAATTATTTAAAAGAAAAATTAAAAATAATACACAGGTGAGGTTTCAAGTTTCACTGTTTAATTACCTTTATTTTCTTTATCTGGTAACTCTTACATACATACAGAAACTCACGCCTTTTTCCCATGATGGGAAAACTCCTTCCTAAGTCTTACAAAATATTTTTTATTGACAGAGATGTGAAGCCATCAAATATTTTATTGGACCGAAGAGGAAACATAAAATTATGTGATTTTGGTATTTCTGGTAAACTAGTGGACTCAATAGCGCGTACGCGCGATGCTGGATGCAGACCATACATGGCAGTAAGTCATTTGTTTCCTATATAGGTGTATTACTTATGCCAATTTTTGGTTACTTTATTCCTCATTATTATGTGTCAAGTAAGTATGGGATTAAAACGTGTCTCTCATTATATTTTTATTGAGATAAAAAGATATACAACAACTAACTGCAATGCGTCAAAAACTTGCATGTATGTCGATGGAAATGATTTGGCTTCCTTTCATACAGCCGGAGCGCATAGACCCTGGGCGAGCTCGCGGCTACGACGTGCGGTCCGACGTGTGGTCGCTCGGCATCACGCTCATGGAGGTCGCCACTGGCGCCTTCCCCTACCCGCGCTGGGGCTCAGTGTTCGAGCAGCTGCAGCAGGTTGTACAGGGTGACCCGCCAAGACTAACTAATACCAACAATGCGTTCTCCAATCACTTCGTAAACTTCGTTAATACTTGGTAAGCCCTTCAGATATTATGTAAACTTAGTATGTGGTACAATCAGCATTAAAAAGTGAGGTGTATATCAATATGGAGTCATTTCACTGTTTGCCAACTGTAGCACTACACTGTTTTGTAGCACAAATAGCATAAATACATTCTCTAGTGCTATCCCTAGTGGGGCAGATTCCACTGCAATAAGCATTTCATTTTGCCTCACCACCGGGCAGACAAAATAATGCGTCATTTCTGTTACTCAAACCTATGGGACGACATCTTTCTAAGACTCGTAATATCTAATGTGTATTATTAATCGTGTGCTGTAGGCTGCAGGTAAATAAGCACCTATACTCGCTATATATGATTACTCTTTGTCAATATATCTTTTTCGTTATGTTTCTTTTCCTTTTTAAATCGAATGTAAATATTTCTTATTTACAGCCTCATTAAAGAAGAAAATCAGCGACCTAAATACAACAGGTTATTGGAGCATCCATTCATCAAAGGTATTGACCAGAATCGGGCTGAAGTTGCTGAGCATGTTGGTGAAATCTTAGAAGCCATGGAGCGCAATGGTGTCAGCCCTTTCACAACAGACCAACCTGCACAAGCTTGGGTCGATTAAACATCTGAAATGATTGTGGTATTTGCTTGATATAAACTTAATAACACCAATACACACTTGCAATATTTTAACATAAATTTTTATAAATCCAAATTCTGCTCAAGGAATATCTAAAATTATTTATTATGAAGATACTAAATTGACGCAAGATTGTTGTTTGTAGTTTCATTAGCAGTGCCTAAGGAGAAAGTGTTCAAAAATATCTTTACATGACTAGCAATGTCTAAGTAACTAAACAAAACTAAATCAGTACTAGCTGCAATAAGAGTGTTGTTCCACCTCAATTTAGTATCTTTTTTAATAATAGGCTTTGAAATTTTAGCAATATATTAGTCACTTTGAGGTAAACTTGCACTGTGAGTTAATTTTTTTAATAACTCATGTTTCATTACCCTTCCTACACGAAGGTTGACAATCATGTTCAGGACTGAATGTGACTAATATAATAGGCACCAGAACAATTACTGTGTAGTTCATTAGGGCAACTAGGAAAATTATTAATTGCCAGTGATTTGTCATAAATAAAATGTGATTGTGTTTTTTAGAAGTGTAATATAACTATGATATATTAACTTTGGGAAAATTGTATAATATCGAAATGTGAATACTGCCATGAATGAAGAATCTGTTGAAATTGTTGAAGTGTCTCAAAGTGCGGCAGTGGACAGGTTTGTCATTGATAAACCAAAGGGCACTAAGTTTGCATCAGGAACAGGAGAATTCTCTTTGTTACGGTTTCAACATTTATGGTGGTGACATTTTTATTTTATTTGAACTAAACATGCTATTATGTACGCATATACACACTCTCACTTAAATGCAAGGGCACGTAAAGACAACCGTTATTTTATGTGTTTTGAACTCTTTCGATTTGTATGCGGGGGCGATTAATTTTGCAGGCAATAACTGTACAGTTGTATGAGCCAGACTAGGAAGTTTTTGATAGCAAAAACAATGTGTAATGTTGGCGGTGACAATAATTTACAGTTGGTCTAGATTTAATCGCAACTGCTGATGGTAGATAGATCTAAAGCTTGCTCTAAATCCAAATTGATAATTATGTTACTACTGATATTGGTTTATAAAACAGGTTCATATTGATAATTTAAACTACTTATTGCCACTAACGCTGTTGCTTCTGCATTTAAGAGTATTTTTTAATGAAATTGCATTGAATTTTATATACAGGGTTATTGGTAATATGGCAATCAGTTTTTGAGTACAGGAATTCAATTGCAAACGAATTACCCCTGATAACCCCTAAGCATATTGATATTTTTTAAGATGAAAGAAATTTGAAATTACTATAAAATTGCATATAATAACTACATTTGCATTCAGGTTATAAGGGGTCATTAAGTTGCAAATTATTTTCTCTACATCTCCATGACGGATTACCGTTACCGATTACCGTTATATTACTAATTACCCTGTATAACCAGTTAATCACTCTCAAAAGTATCTATATATCTATAATAGTTTTGTTTAAGTTTCCATCATATTGTTAAATATTGTAATTTCGTTTTCTTTTAACTATTTATGAATTCATGTCTCTTTCTCTTCATAATGCTTTCAAATACTACTATTTGTAAGTTTAATGACTTTTATCATGATTGCGTGGTTATACATGAACCTACATTGTTATGTAAAATTGAAATTCTCGCAATGGGAAATATAAAGCAGTTGGAATTATGACGCCTTTCACAGTAAATACAAAATGCTGTACTAAAACCTGTTACCTTGTTAATGTTGCAGTCGTTAAGAATAGCTTGTTAGCCCTTTTAGCGCCCAGCACCCGGCTCCAGAGTCCAACGATAAGTATTTCGACTCGGGAGCCGGGTGCTGGGCGCTAAAAGGGTTAAGGGGCGAAAATAACCTTTATATTTGTTTTTTTTCTTTCAACTACTCTGAACTAATAGTTCATAATGACAAGTACGCAGTTTTAAGCTGCGCGGGCGTTCGAAAATGACAAAAAAGCATTAAAATAGTCTCACGAGGACGTACTACCGCGGTGAAAAGAATCTCGTGTTCTAAACCAGCTGGTTAGTGAAATCGGATAAACTAGTCATCTCTATTGATTTTACTGTAGGAGACTTTTTCAGAAGCGTCCGGCTATTTATGATCTATCCGGGCGCCAATTTTATCCATATCCGTTCATCCGTTTAGGCTTGATTGATTCAAATACCCGGACTCATGTTAATACATATACTTAATAATTTCAGTATCTGTATCTGTTGATTTTTGTAGCAGAATACCTAAATATGAATAATATTGGGCATTTTTTTCTCAAAGATGACTAATATTATTTTATACATCTGCAACATTAATCTAGGCTCGACGTTAGCCAAGGAAAATTCAGGAGTACCTAAAAAAAAACTATTTAAAAAATCGGCCGTGCGAACAAGTGCTAACACATTTCTTGTTGATAGGACTGCAACATGTAAGAATATTTTTTCCGCAAACTTCTTTAGGTTGAATGTTTGGTTTAAGAAATGGATCATTAAAAATTATACATGATAGGTGATTTTATAAATTTGTATATATACATATACCAACTAAATAATTATTATGAATTTTATCATTGTACGATATTGTTGACCATAGTTGGGTTATATTGCCTACAGGTTTGATAATATAATTATGATTAATCATAAGTTGTTGCTTTTCTGCTGTCTTATTAATTTATGTCAAAATGAAGAGCTATTACTGGAATTCAAATCATATTTTAAGGCAACTTTGAATACCAATAAAAAGTCAATGACATGTGTTTTTTTTTAATTTTTATTTATGTTAAGCTATCAAGTCTACACTTAATTAAATACTGTTAGTATTTATTCACAATTTTAGGTACACATTGATGAGAATTGTTTTAAAAATAAAATAAAAATCACTTGCAAATTGTTTTAACAGTGTATTTAATCTAAATTCACCTATTTATAAGATTTGGTTCTCAATACTACTGTATGTTTAAGAAGTAGATTGGTAACATTATGAATTGGTTGTTTCATTTTCTGTATTACCTAACCTAACTGTATCAGATAATTACTATTCTAACACTTCACCCATTCTTTGAGGATTTAAAACACTTCCAAACTTTATAAACAATTTGTACTTTGTTCCATCTGCCAGTAATGGCGTTAGGTATAAAACATCTGTGGCTTTTGGGGACATATCAAGTAATGGAAACCAATCATCCACTTTTACTATTCTATCTTTTCTATTTCCCCAGAAATCTACTGAAGATATCTTGACTTTCTGATTATCTACTCTTATATATAAATATCCAATAATGTTTTTGAATGGTAAACTACCTAGTGATAGTACCGCAGTGCCAGTGATACCTGTAACAGATGGAAACATTTTGAAAAAACGAATGTTACTTTCATGTGTTGATGGGTTAATTCTGTTGGGCTTCAAATGTATTTATTTGATTGTTACATTTTGTTAGATAGTGTCATAGGGATTCAGATGTTCACTCCCGGACTTGTGAATCATATCCCCCAATTTCTTTTTAACCGCTTGGCAAAATATCAGTCGCCGTGCCCCTAGCGCGCGGCTCCAAATCGACAAAATAATACCTTTGCAGGCAGGCAGTTAATAGGACAAAAATAGATCGAAAAATCATGCGTGTTCTCTGTCGCAGAAATACGACACGAGCGGTAGGGGCACGGAAATATGTGTCGCATAAATGTGACACAAGCGGTTAAATTAAGGTTTTGTTTTCTTCACAACAATAATGACAACAAAATGATGGCCAGAGTACTACTACTCTATTACTTATACCCAAAGAGTCTAAAAGATACTAAGATGTATGCTTATACCGGCCGACAAACTGACACAACCAGAGAACAATCACTAATGGTTAGCCTTAGAAGGTCAAGGAAATGACAATGTTAACTTCCTTCCGTACTGCAGGCTGCTACCTACTTAGAAATTCTTGTCAAAGCTTAATAACACTTCTCAATCTGGGAATCTAATTAGCAACAACTTTGAAAAAGTCGTCTTTCTTCTTTTCTTTGCAAAAGTCTTGATGCTCTCAGATGTTAATTTAATCTGACATTGATTTAAGACAGGTGGCTCACCTATGTATGCTGCCGTAAGAAAAGCACCTTGTGGTAGGACTTCAAATACTTCCATTAAACCACAACTAGGCATGGCTAAAGACGTTCCTAACAAGTGGTATATTTTAAGTCTATTAAAAGCAGCTATATATTTAACAAAAGGAAATGAAAATACAGTTTCATAAATACTGGGGTTTGTTTCAGATTGGGTTTGGTTTACATTTTCCTTTGCAGTTGAACAATACCTTCCATTGATAATGTTATATTTTCTGCTGCCTATTAACAACTTCAACATTTTTTTGTGGTTTGCTGCTTAAAATCGCCAAGGTGAGGATTTTTATTATAACCTCAGAAGCACGAGAGGTCATGAGATCTAGATCAAATGTATATCTATGACCACAATCGTTAGAGAGTCGAATAGTTATAATCCAGAACTGCCCTGGACGGCCTGAATCCAGGGAAAAATTAGATGTTTCAGAGGTTCCGACACATTGTTTTGACGTTTGGTCAATATTCAATGTTTGACATGACACCAACTGTCAATTGTGAGGGCTGGAAGCGTCTAGAGGTATACTTATAGAAAAGTCCCGAAGGTATGCCGTATGCCTCTCTCTCTGGGGGTTTTTTTTTATTCGAGACTAGTGTTGGTCAAAGGTTACATAGACAAAGTCTACGATGGAGTGAGCTCACCCAGAAGGAGCCTGTTCACTGTAACTTTGAAGAGATTAGGATTATATTTATGCCTAAAAATTATACCTTTGTTTGAAAATCGGTTAATACCAACTGGTAGCAATGATGTTTTACTAGCGGGAAAAAGATTCACTTAATTTTTTATCTAAATATGTATTTGTTCATTAAAATATTTGTAATTTCTTCCTTTAAATGAGTCGTGTTACTAATCTTCCAAAATTAGAAGAAAGAAATGTCAGTTTGATTTACCCCATAAGTTTAGAAGTGCCCTTAAGTAAAACTCTATGGTTTTAGGTCTTCTCCACAATCTTCTAATAATAAAGGTTGTAAGTTTTCTATTTAGTAAGTAAGTAGTAGTAGTTAGTAGGTAAGTAATAATGGTTCCTCTTTGGGCACTTCGATGACATTGACCGACATTGACAGTAGAAACGCTGTGCTTGTCAAAATCACGTCAAAATATATTGTCAAATGTCAATATGCAACAAGCAAGCATGGTTTTGTTATCGTTTTGATGAGTTTAGTAAAGTGTAATTAAAACAGAAAGTACCCATTTTTTATCTTATATTTGGCCATCTAGGTACTACAGTCTAGTCTAGTATAAAACGATAAGAATTATAGGGTTCACTGGCTTGGCATATTCAAATTGAATATTTTTAGAACATAATCGATAGGTTAAGTGCAGTATTAGATTAATTAACCGCAAAATGACCAGCATATTAAAAGAAATGTAAGTATCTGCAATGAATACTAAAAATAAAATTTACTTTATTTGATTTTTAGAACGTTAAATTTAGTCAGGTTACAAATGTCAACTATGCTGATTTTACGAGTCGCATGATTGTATTATTACCAAAAAAGTAAAGAAGTTAATATTATATTCGTTCCCAATACCTGTGTGCTGAGAACAGCTTCTGCTACAAACGCAGCTTTCAAATGTGCTAAGTGCCGATTGGTATTGAATGTACAGTCAGCAATACAACATTAACCTGTAAAAATTAAAATAATAAAACAAAAATTTTAAAAAATGATAGGTGTTATAATTAGTAATCATAAAATTAATGAATTGTTATTTTATGGTTCCTAGTAATACAAAATCTGTATAATATCTCATTATCACTATGGGGTCTTTTATTATATAACCAGCTTCTGGCCGTGACTTCATATGCATGGTATTTTTCACCCACGTCAAGGTACATCTTTGGTTATAGCCAGTGGTGTGCGGTTCATATAGGCAAATAGACATTGCCTACCCTATAAAATACATATTTATCTTATTTTATTTTGATATCTATTATTGTATCCACGAGTAATTACTATTGTTAAAATAAAACCAAAAATAGAAAACTTAAATCAGTTCCACCTATTGTTACAGGGTAGACAGAAATTTTCTTCCTACCCCTGTCTAAAAACTCTGTGCACTCCACTGGTTATAGCTCTGCTCCCGTGAGTTGTAGCTTATGTTACTTCCTGATAATTTAGCTATCTATAAAGTGGAAAATTAAAACCTGTCCAAAAGTTTCACAGCTTATTCGGTACAAACTTACCAATTTTTTAAATTGCATTTCCGTTATTCTATTTTTAATACTTTTTTGCATTCTTTTTAGATATGAAAAAACTGCTGAATATACTGCATTTTACACTGGTGGAGATGTACAGTGGACTACGGATGGAGTACATCTCTTATGCCATTGTGAAGATGTAATTAAAGTGGTAGATGTCAACACATTTTCTACTTCTTATGTTATTGGACAGACTGAAGATGTGGAACCAGATCAAATATATACTTTTCAAATGTCACATAATAACAAAATGGTTGTCACTGCACACAAAAGTGGATTGATGAAATTGTGGGACCAAGAAACTGGCATACAACAGAAAATTTGGAGATCTGGCCATAAAGGACCTGTTGCTAAATTAGCCTTTGAATACACAGATGAAAATATTGCTTCAGGAGGTTCTGATGGCAACATAAGATTATGGGATTTAGCACACAACACTTGCACAAGTAGCCTAAGAGGTGCAATGGGAGTCTTTTCAGTTTTGAAGTTTCATCCTGACTCCAACAAACAGTTGGTATTTGGAGCAGCTGATGACACAAAAATAAGGTCATGGAATTCCAAAACTGGCAAGGAACATTTAATCTATTCAGGACATTTTAGCAAAATCACTTCATTGCAGTTTACTCCTGATGGTGAACACATGGTCAGTTCTGGTAGAGACCGTGTGTTAATCTTGTGGAGCTTAAATGAAAGTAAGGCCCTTCGAGTTGTTCCCGTTTATGAAAGCATAGAATCCACAGTTCTATTGCCTGCATCATTTAGAATACCAAATTTTAAGAAGAAAGTAGAAACAGAGGGAATCTATGTTGCTTGTGCTGGTGAGAAGGGTGTTGTTAAAGTGTGGAATGTATTGATGAGCAGGCTCATGTATGAGCAGGAGAACAGTCTGGTGTCACCAGCATCTGAAGAGGGTGGTTTAGCTGTGACACATTTGATTATAAATGAATTAAGAAATGTTTTGTCTGTTGTCACAGCAGACCACAACATTATCATACATGATCTTGAAACATTTGATTGTAAGAAGCAGTTAATTGGTTTTACAGATGAAGTGCTAGATATTATTTTTGTGGGAAAAGAAGAAAAGCATTTGGTGGTAGCTACAAATAGCCCAGATTTAAAATACTATGAAATTGAAAGTATGAATTGCCAGATTATTAAGGGGCATACTGATATAGTTTTATCTCTAGCTTACTTCCCAACCAAACCTGAAATGTTTGTATCTTCTGGCAAAGATAACTCTGTTAGAATTTGGCTACAAAACAATGATCATACTATATCTTGTGTTGGTGTTGGAGCTAGACACACTGCATCTGTTGGCTCAGTGTTTACGTCTCAGACATCAAATGATTTCTTTGCTTCTGTAAGCCAGGATAGCTGCTTAAAAGTGTGGACTGTACCTAAGGAGCTCACAACAGCTGATCAAAAGATCAAATCTACCTACACTGAATTAGCCCACCAGATGGATATAAACTGTGTATCTGTTTCACCTAATGACAAAATGATTGCTACAGGCTCTCAGGATAAAACTGCAAAACTGTGGTCAGAGGAGTTGACATTATTAGGCATATTAAAAGGACACAGAAGAGGTGTGTGGTGTGTGAGATTTTCACCTGTGGATCAAGTGGTATTGACATCTTCAGCAGATAGTACAATAAAATTATGGTCTATAGCTGACTTAAGCTGCCTTAAGACCTTTGAGGGACATGAGAGCTCAGTTCTGAAAATTGAATTTGTGAGCAGAGGTCAACAAATACTATCCAGTGGAGCTGATGGGCTTCTCAAACTATGGAATATAAAAACATCTGAGAGCAAAATGTCTCTAGACAACCATGATGGCAAAGTGTGGTCATTAGCAGTCAATAAGAACGAATCGATCGTAATTACTGGTGGTTCTGATTCGAAGTTAGTAAAACTGAAAGATGTTACAACAGAAAAAAGGGAACAGTTAGCAAAAGAAAGAGAAGAAATGATATTACAAGAACAAGAATTGATGAATTTATTGCATGATAAGCAACTAATAAAAGCCCTAAAATTAGCGTTGCGTATGCAAAGACCAATGAATGTATTAAAAATTGTCAATGAGGTTCTGGCTGGCGGCAATGAAAAACTGTATGAAACACTGAAAGAAATCAACCACACGCAAAAAGAAACTCTATTAAAGTTTGCTGCAGAATGGAATACAAACAACAAAAATTGTCATGCAGCACAACTCATATTTAACATTTTGGCGCCGGAAATTATTGCTGGAAACTTAAAAGTTCCTGCTTTAGCGAGTTTTATTGAAGGTGCATTGCCCTATACCGAAAGACATTTTGAAAGACTAACTAATCTGTTACAGGACCTTAACTTTATAACGTATACCGTAAACTGCATGCAACCTCATGCTGTTAACAATGTTTAAATGAGAAATAAAGGTTTCATGCTGAAAATTCTAATATTTATTTGAAAAATGTTTGATTTGCCTTATGTGTACCCGCGTAAATGCTGTTAACCGTATTTATCTGGTTTAGACCATACCTTATGACGTATGTAAATATTTCTCCTCAAACAATGTTTGCGAAATGTTAATTTGCCTGCTCTGTATGTAAAAGCTCAAATATTGGAGCGCGTCAGCGCCCGCGCAGCCTTCTTCCACGGAGAGCAAGTTCAACCTGTGTGCACTCAGTAGTAGTGAATCAATCACGCGAAGCGGACCGCTCGCGGATTCCCGCGTTAATTTTCCGCGAATCGCAAATGTTTAGTTGTTAAATGATGGATATAAAAATCTTATTAATTTATACCTTATTTTTAATAATCTGTAATCATGCACAAGGACAGAAATCGCAAGTGTAAGTTTTCACCATATTTTTAACACATTTTTTTTTTACGTGTACCTGTATGGAAACGCTTTTCTAAATTATTAGCTAAGTACGGTTACATTGTCACCAGGATAAGTTGTATTTTTCGTGTAGTTCAGGGATTTCATAAATAATTGACATGTTAAAAAATAAAGCCTAAGTACCTATATATTTTCAGGTAACTTAAGAATTGAGAGGATCATTCCTAACTTGCAAGACATTATTAAACATTAATTAACCACCCTAATTTATATTTCAGCAGACTTCGTGACGAATTCCTAGGATAGGCTATATTATGCACTTTGCTAACTCTCATAATTGCAATTTAATCCACGTTGAATAATTCAATTACTTACCTCAATTTTCGATGACTTTAGGACTTCCTGTAAATTACAATGACGCGCAAGTTTTAAGTGTCCGCAATACTTCAGTATAATTAGCAGTAGCTAATCAATTTTGATGTTGAGACAAGTGCTAAGATAATTAATATGGGCCAACAACAGTGTAGTCGAAACACGATAAAAATATTTTAAACAAACAGTCGCGTTAGTTATAGTAAAACTAATTTTAAATATATGAACAATGGGCCGTAGAAATACATATAAGTATAGGTATCTGCAGTCAGTCGTAACCCATGCTGATAATACAATGGCTAAATAATAATGTTATTATAATGATAAGTACACAAGTACTTATTGATTTGTAATGGTGCCCCAAAATTAAGATTAATCTGACCGGAAATCTGTAAGAGGACTTTATGACATCCCGCTCCATACAAAACGTAGTCTAGTACCTACTCTAGTCATATTTTGTATGGACCTCTTAGAGCGCGCTCTCGATAAACACCTATTTACCCGCACCATTGACGCGGGTATTTAACCAGTAAGAGTAAAAAAAACTTAATTTATTATTGCGAAATACTAAAACTATTTTGATAGGCGAAATAAGGCTCTGTTTAGGATTCCCGAGACGTAAAGACGTCGAAATGTCGTCAACCAGCCTTGGCCGCGGCCCTCAAATGCTTTCGACCTCGATTGAACGATTGAGCACTCACTAGTCGGAATAAGAAAAACTATCTGCAGTAGCTTAAACAAGAGAATTTACGTACATAATGCGTACCTAGGAGGTGAACAAAACCGAACAATGTCATCGTAATAGATCAACACATAGCCGAGGGGTAGACAGGATATCTAATAAGCGATACCCGACCGCTACCACTACACCGGTAGTTACAAGAAAAAAAGTTAAACCTAGTTACCTCTTTCAAAAGGTAGTTTCCTATGGAGAAGAATATTGGACCGAAACTCCATACTTATTGTTTAAAAAAACTTTAAAGTACACAACCGTGATGACTGTAGGTAGTTTCCACAGAACGTTACACCTTTCCATGTTAAATCTTTTAATATTTGACTTATTATTCCTTTTTTCATGTTTATAAACCTACCTTTTCACTATCATTGGCGATTAGGACACAAAAGTTTTACCACGCATGCTGTTCTATATTAGCTTTTATACAATTAATTAAAATAATAATAAAGCATATCAATAACAAAATCAGATCAATTATAAATTATCTTAGGGTATCTAGGTTCCGAAACCAAAATGTTATATTAGTGTCTATGTTAATAACTCCATCTATTTCTCAATATGCAGTCTCTGGAAAGTTTTATAGGCTACCTGCCCTCCCCCCCTGCTCCTTCAAATTCACAGAGATGGTTATATTTGACAGGCCTGTTGGTCTAGTGGTTAGTGGCCCTGCCTGCTAAGCCGGAGGTCGTGGGTTCGATTCCCACCCAGGACAAACTTTGTGTGATGATTGTTTGTTCTGTGTCTGGGTGTGATTTATCTATAATATGTATGTATTTATAAATTATATAAGTATGTATATCAGTTGTCTGGTTACCATAACACAAGCTCTGCTTAGCTTGGGATCAGATAGCCGTGTGTGAGTTGTCCCAAGATATTTATTTATTTTATTTATTTATATCCAGTAAGAGAACTTGCCGCCGGATAGAGCTATTAAGCTTAGGTATGGTACCTATAGGCTAGGTGGATGAGGTGAAATGTAGGCTCAACAGACAGGAGATATTATAAAATAGTCTTGTGCGATCTAGAGATGATAAACGTTTGTCTTGATTTTTACCAGGCGGGTTTGACAAAACCGGTTACTTGGTATCTACCATCAGTTAGGTACTAACGTAAATTGCACATTTTGTGTTTTTAGTGCCCTTACTTAAGTAAATAATCATCGTTTGAAACTTTATTGTCACATTTTCCTTATTCTTATAACCGCACTTGAGAAGTCGTGTACCTACCCAGTATAGGCATAGGTCTATGCAGACTACCTTATGCATTTACGCAGACTTGTATGTGACCGATATAAGTAACACTAATAAACCGTAACTAAATTAGTTATTTGTCATTATTAGTATGCGACCAGTCGCCGCCGATTTATTTTGTGAGATCAGATAATGAAAGCAATTCCAGCCGTAGGTCTCTACTTATTACATATTATAATATTAAAAAGCTGAAGAGTTTGTTTGAACGCGCTCATCTTCAGGACTAATGAAAACTGTTGAAAATTCTTAAAATACTTTCGCTTATAGGAAACCACGTTATCCCTGCCTGCTATATAAATATTTTTATTGTAAGAAATATTAGGGAACCGCAAGAAAATTCAGAAGCCGGTAAAATCGGGGAGTGGGCAAAAAAAGTCGGACCCACGAAACTATGGATTTGTTGAATCGGTTTTACAAAAAGTCGGACGTGGGCGGAGGCCCTTATGAATGTATTTTTTTTATTCTGAATGTATGAGGAGGGTTCATAGGTATCCGCAGATTGATAATTCTGCCCAAGTCATACGTCGCACTGATTATAAAGTGATAATAGGTACCTAGGTACTATGTATGCCAATTAAGTAGGTAATTAGAAACTTGGAAGCTTTTTGTTGCCTCCAGCAGCAGCTTGTACTGCCTCGGTGGTGGAATAGTCGAACCCCCAAGGGCGGAGTTTGGGGTACGAAGGCACCTTTTGGATTCCATCCACGGCTTCTCATAACGAGCACTTCTTATAACGAATACAAGAGTTGCTACGAGCTGCTTTTGAACTTATAGTATAAATAACTATATGGACTTATTATAAGTAGGTAAACCAAATGAAAGTAGGTACATAATTTATTTAACAACATAAATTATGATCATCACTCCATTATGTTCGAACATAAGAAAGCATAAAAGATTAAGTATAATTTATTATACTACCTATTATTGGTTCACACAGTCTATCCTAGATCCTAGGGGATGGCCTTCATTAAAGTGGTTTCGCGACATTGTCTGCAGATATCGACAACACTCGAGCGCAGGAAAAGTGCCCGTTTTCTGTCGTGCCGACTGTCTGTATTTGTTCCTATTGTATTAATAATGATCCGTGGTCACGAAGGCTAGGTACCCTACTCATTAACAGATTCATAATGAATAGATAATCTTTACGTTTTCCTTAATTTAACTGTATTGTTAAGCCTAAAGAGATTTTAAACACTGCATACCAACTCATTGAATTTAATATCTGTACTGTTAGTAAGGTGAAATTCTTTTGGAACTTTATCCTCGGATTAATTTCCGCGCGTTAATCAGATTATCTGTATACATCATCAAGTGCACTAAGCTCCTAATTACGTAGGTACCTGTATCTCTACTAACGTTGCCGACGTCCCCTAATGACCGCAATGTTTTATTAATTTATGGTTAATTATGAACAAAGAAAAGTGTCTCGTATTGTTGTTATTTAAAGACAAGCGAAAAGGTACACTTGAAAAGATCACTAGTCGTAGATCACAAGAAATGGCTAGTAAGCACTTAGATACCTGCAGCAACGTAGGACAATCTATGTGACGACTTTGAAATCGTCACGATTCAGGCTGAAAGGCATATTGTAGAATTATTTCTACCAATGAACTTTCAATGCAATACAGATAAGCAGTTGCTCTGGCCACCCTTATATTTGTATTGATTTCCCTTGAATGTAAAAAGGTTATTAAAGAAGCTTAAGTATAATCAGTCTATACTGTTCTAAATAGATTCAACTTGTTTACTTCAAAATCAACAATCTAACCTCCTATCTAAAAAAAAAACTAAATTATCTTTAAAATATCATATTAACTTTGACAGAATGTAATTATTCTGAATAGCTATGTTTACCTGCACCTGCATTTCTTGGGTAGGTAAATATGTGACGACAGAGATAACGTTCTAAAGTATCTTACAGACAGAAGTCTGTAAGACAGAGTAGGAATTGTGGCCTATCAAAACCTACATATAACGTATCTGTATCGATGTAACTGTAGGTCGATCCCTGCTCGCATCCAATAAATTTAATGTGGCCCTGGCGCGGGTTTGCTGCCTTCACTCGGCTATCGACTGGCTAAAGTAAAGATCGATCTATAGGTAGATACCACAGATCAAAATTGAAATATACATAGCAGGCCTGTCTTGATCTCGAGTGATGTTAAAAGAAACGATTCTGACATAGATATAGGTATCTTAAACTGCGATGAGATGGGATATGGGACAGAGAAAATCGTTAAGTCGGGAGTTGTGACTCACGTAGAAAGGTGATGTTATCGAATTTAACCTGATCTTCTTTGAGTTTAAATTTATTTGACAGATATTATAAGGTCGAAGATTAAGAGAAACAATCTGTTAATCGCGATAACCCTACAACGATTCCAAATAAAAGAGTTTTTTGGGAAACTAAGATATCTACTATACTATATGAAGAAGGATTTCGGTATTGACAGTTGTTGTAATAGAGAATAGATATGTACCTAATATTAGAAAACTGTACGGTTCATAAGCTACGCCGAGTCTAACTGATTGCTGAAATTCAGTGGCACCAGCGATACTCTTGATTTTACATTGGAAATGTAACAATGGTAAGTAGGTACCGGTCGTAACATGTGTGAAATATTTAGGTACCCCATTAACTGGGTGTAGCTATTAACAGTCCGCATTCTTTTGACAATTTTATAGAACAATGAAAGTATGCTCTATTTCTATTTACCTACAAAAAGAGAACGAAAATTTGCCCGTTTGGTCTAAACCGACCTTATGCAATAAATACAACATAATTTTATGTGTGTGCGACACTTCTGAGATGGAAGGTACCTACGACGTTTACCATGATGTGTCACAAATACAAATTAAATAAGTAGAGTACCTGATACCTAGGTACTATAGTGTAATGTAGAACCATCTTATTCATTAATTTTTATGACTGAATATATCTACATAGGTGCTACATTGGGGAGGCGATGGATTCTAACGGTCTACGAGTAAAATCACACGGTGTCCTTCCAGCTATTTATGATGGGAAACTTTGTAGCTGAAGCACTTGCACATAAGTTGGTGCATAGATTGAAGCATGTAGCGTAGTGCGCATAAACTAATACTATCTTTACCACACTAGGAACATCTGTAAACACCTAGGTAGGTATACGTACTATTTGAATCTGGGAGAGTAATGTTTAAAGCATGGATGGACATACTTGGAACACTTTCAGCAAAGTGGTAGGTCTTTACCCACAACGTATTACCGAAAGGAGACACCTAACTATACACAACGCATGTCTTCCCAAATTAGGCAGAGGTGAATAATATAGTATTTCGCCACGCAATTAGGTAACAGGAAAGAAAGTAATATGAAGTTAAATCGTAATTTACGTAACGTACAGTAAAACACCCAATAGTACCAAATTAAGGCATAAGGTAAAAATTGCCAAATTTGAATACCGAGGAGCCGCTTTGTGTTAGTGGAAACTAGCATTCGTCATTTACGACTTTATCGGTTGATTCAAAACCACATTTAAACATTTACAATATTAAATAGATAACAAATTCACAGCCGACCCTTTTAGGCTGATGACAGACGGGCCGCATTTCAACTGCACTCTATCCGCAAATTGCAGAACTGCAAACCAAACGTGCAGTCCGATTGCAGTCCAATTGCAGTCGGCGTGCAATCGGACTGCACGTTTGGTTTGCAGATCTATTGCAGTCGTGTCAACTGCATCCGAAGTGCAATTTGCGGTTAGATTGCAGTTGAAATGCGGCCCGTCTGTCATCAGCCTTAGACTTAAGGGGCTAAGGCACACAGGACACCGAAAACACTTTTTTTTTGTCGGATAGTCTGGCGTATTCGTACGTACATATTAAATTGAAAAATTGAGTGTATTGTCAAGGGTTCAAAGAAAAGACTTATCTATAAATATTTTATAAAAATAATGCAGTACCTATCATGTTAAAGAAATCGCAAAGGTACCGTGTGTGGTATTTTAGGGAATTTCATGAACTAAGGACATGTATAAATTATTCCACTGAGCCGTGTATATTTTTCTCAATTTAATGAAAACCAAAACCTCAAAATTACTGTGATTTTGGTGGTAATTCGATACAACTTACATAAAACGTATCGGTATATTTTGAACTTTATTTGTTGCCGCGATGCGTTATCCTCGACATCATTTGCTTACTATAGTATAGAGGGCCTTAAGGTGTCTTCAACGGTAAGGTTGGTCTAAACTTCGGCCAAAGCTTCGGGGGAGGCTATACCGGTTGGACTTTAATGACGTCTTTACACGCGCGCACAACATATCGCATATGTTGTGTAAAACCCAAGAGCGTCATCGAGACATTCAAGCAAAGCAAGCATACTAACTATTTCTACTATTTGAACTATTATTGTATTAGGTACTGTAACCCAAAGAATATATTTTGATCATTATTATTTGCTTGATAAAAAGTTACAATAAGTTACAAGAACGGCTCGATGACACGGTCCGATAATTGACCGTGACCGCGCGTTAGACATTGTCTATAAATTCCGTGTTCAGATAAAATATAACAGGTTACCTACACTATTGTTATAAGTAGGTACTTCCTAAACAAATATTACGTATTGTGATTTATTTTTTTCACTTATGTGTGAAAATTTAAATATAGCAAATATACCGTATCTATTTATGCTTAGAAAAAGACATCTTAAGTCAATCCATGGTAAAAGTTTTTGTCACTATGTATTCTATCGCGTATTTTGCAATAAATAGGTAGATACCATCATGTACTTCATTATGTAGTTAATTGTGCAAAGTCAATTTCTTTTTATTGCCTTTTTTTAGCATAGGTAGGTATGAGCTTAGGAAAGCTAACCTCATACCTACCTATGCTAAGAAAATGCTATCAGTTATTTTATTTTTTTGTGGATCTAATCAATATTCATTTTTATAAAGGTGTTGGCAGGTAGGTTTGTCTATAATACTTAACTAACTCGCGTGAGTAGAACTATACTCCAATAAACAAAGTTTCTGAAAAATGTAGAGCGCACGACACGTAACGATTTATTTATTTATTCTTATAATAAAAAAAAATTGCATTGAGCATTGTGAAGAACCACCTGAACCACCAAGTGAAACGACTTTTTCAAAAATACATTTCGTAGCTTCTCGAAACCTTAATATTCTATAATAAGTTGTAGCATCGTGCACTTTAGAGGGCATGCTCTACATCAGATGCTAACTCAGTTAAAACGGCCTTTTTTTCAGATAGTTTATAATCGAATTCGGATTAGAAGCAATCGCGAAGTAATTAGGCAAATTGGTTACTATTGGTAAAGAAAACATACCTAGAAACTTACGTGTAGGTATATGCAGATAGGTTTGAGTCAGAATGTCCATTGAACAACGTTATCACCATAGTAAAACTCATATTACTTACATAAAAAAGTATTATTAAATAAGTAGAAACGGTAGGTTGCGGTGTACTGTGTACCGCCTACATAAATTAATCATAAAATTAATTTGTGCTGGTCTGAATCATTATTGTTATTCGCTATGGCTATGGCGTAGGATAATTTCTGCCCGTGATTTTGTCCGTGTGGATGTCAATTTGTAATAAATAATATTACGGCACTTGGCAATAATTAGATTTATGTTTTTTTTGGAATTATGATTTTTAAATCTCGTTAGATATTTTTAAATTAGGCTACGTTTCTATAAAAGTATTTATTTAATTATTGATCAATACATGACTTTGTAGGTACTTCTGTTCTCCATTTACTGACACTGCGATTCTGCGTACAATTAAATGCTTAGCGTAATGTAATGCTATTAAACTATAAACATAATATAAAAAAATTTGATACGCCATTCTACTTTTTTTTGCTGAAAACAATTTTAAACTAACTAACACTTTCACGTATTTAAGCCAATAATAGTTTTTATGGGTGATAAAAGCAATTACAACCTAACTAATTGTCGTGATAGAGCGAGGAAGCAGTGACTTGACCTTTTTCCAAGTTTTTTATCGCTCAAGGCGCCGATTTAATGGATCGCTATAGTGAAACGGTGTTTTCCATCAAATACTGTCACATCTCAGGTAAACATAAAAATGATAAACTTTTATTCATCATCATCATCATCATATCAGCCGCAGGGCGTCCATTGCTGGACATAAGCCTAATACATAGATTTCCAATAGGACCGATAATTCATTAAAAACTAAAAGTAAACTTTTATTCGACAATTAAATTGACACAGGTCAAATGTTAATTAAAATGGTCTAGAATTTGAGGATTAAGAGCAAATTATTTACAGTAGAATAATCACAACGTTGAAGTTTGCCAAGTCATGATCACTTGAATCGTTTGAACACAAACAACTTACCTATAGGTTGACTAATTCATTTAAATGATTTCAAACTGTTTTACTTCTTAAATGTTATTCAACAGTGGAATAAAGTCCCTTTTTAGCGGAGTCGGGTTCGCCATTGCGGTGGAATTGTCACAGAATCGTCTTGTGTAAATTGGGATAGATGTAGATCTGGGTGCCGAGTGTAGGGTTGCCATCCGTCCGGATAAAGCCGGACATGTTAGGCTTTTTGACCTCTTGTCCGGCCATATTTGACTGCGTCCGGCCCGTCCGGCTTTTGTTAGGCTTTTTAAACTATCGATTAATTCTTTTCTACAAGAAAAACAAGAGGATCCTCGCTTTAAGCGACTGTTGTGTCGCTGAGTAACATATGTATTGATAGTCAGACATACTTGCTATGTGCGAGTATGATTTTTCAAAAACGCGGCATGATGCAACTGTCGAGAGAGTATTCTCGTTAATTGGCCAGCAATGGACAAAACAAAGGAATAGGTTATGTCCAAATACCATCGCCAAAATTTTAAACGACGAATTTAATGTGAGACATGTAACTTGTAAACAATGTTATGCGAACAATTATTAAAGAAACAGATCTCGTAAACCGTGTTTTTTCAAAACAAAAGTATATTAAAAATCCCTTTTTTCCGGCTTTGGAATTCAAAAGTCCGGCTTTGGAATTCAAAAGTCCGGCTTTTTTAACGAGTAAGTCCGGCTTTTTGATTTTTAGAGATGGCAACCCTAGCCGAGTGTGAGTTTTTTCATTCACGTTTTATTGCGAGCGCGTTAGAATTTTGTATAGGAAAAAGTTATAGCGCCAACTGGTGGTCACTACGAGAAACTTAATATCTCATACAAAATTCAAACGCGCTCGCAATCGAATGTGAGTCGAATAAACTCACACTTAGCACCCTAGATCCTTTACTAGAGGGTTTTAGGCTTTTTAGTAAAAAAATAAAATGAAATTCTTTGTAGCAGCTCGGAGTTAGGATTTGTGCCCGGTTAATGGCAATAGACTCGCCCCCTATTACATGGGACTTAAAAACATACTCGCGAAATGTGCGTGTACATTAGTTACGTCTCTGCGTAACCCTTCGGGGAATGCAGGCGTGATAGTATGTATATAAAATGTTAAAATGGGTTTTTCTATAATTTTGATATTTAATTGGAGATTGTTTATAGGTAAGTAAGTATGGTTACCCTCTTATTTCTAAAAAGATATTTGATGTATCTTTAGTCCATGGATTAGTGGGATAAATGACAAGAGGTATACAATGTCAAACAACGTATTATGCAAAATATGTGTGTGTGCACATATCAGATTATTACTGGTGATTATATGCCATTATGTCGCCTAACCTTACTTGCACAACCCTTGTATGCATAAGGATTATAATGACACTGACCTTTATGAATTTATGATCATAGTAATAGTTTTACTGAATAATAGGTGTTAATAACAGCTGCTGTGGATACGATAGTAAGCCTCTTAATATTATTAATAATTTTTACTAGTAAAGTTAGTTTAGAAGCGAAGCATGAACTTACTGCCTAGTTTTACCGAAAAATTGAAGTAGAAATATTTTATAACTTAGAATAATTACTTTTGACCTATGTAATTTTCTTAGGTAACCTACCTAGATTGCCATACTCGTATATTATACATGCACCTACAGTATCTACCTACTAACTAGCTACCTCCACCTTTTTACCCGACTGCGACAGAAGGAGGGTTATGTTTTTCGAGGGTATGTTTGTATGTATGTATATATGTATGTATGTATATGTATGTATGTAAGTTTGTATGTATAATTGTTTGGCACGCTCTGCAGGCTGAACGGCTCGATGGATTTTAGCTTGAGAGGTGTCGTTAGATTCGTATTTACTGTGAGAGTGACACTGGGTATATAAAAAAAAAAATGGCGGATTTTTGGCGCCAAATTCAAATGTTTGGCTCGCTCTGCAGGCTGAACGGCTCGATGGATTTTAGCTTGAGAGGTGTCGGTAGATTCGTATTTACTGTAAGAGTGATACTGGGTATATTAATTTCTTTTTTAAAACACTAAAAAAATAAAAAATAAAAAACGGTAATTTAAAAAACTAAAAAACCCGACTGCTATTCTTTAAAAATTCCATAAAACAAGATAAATTGTAGCAGTCGGGACCCATTTGGGACCATCTGCAATGTAATATAGGTATGTGCTCTCAATTCACTAATCCTCCATTTCTAGAATGGGTCCCGACTGCTACAATTTATCTTGTTTTAGGGATTTTTAAAGAATAGCAGTCGGGTTTTTTAGTTTTTTAAATTACCGTTTTTATTTTTTGTATTGTCAATAAAGGAAAACGTTGCTACCTTTATGATAATTGTATAAATGTCTCCGATTACTATTGTACATTTTACTTTTACCTTTATATCTTCAGAATTATTTAAAAAGAGTGATATCATCTGACAATAATTATTTGACTGTTCCAAAGTAAAAAGGTTAAAAGAAAACCGGTTGTTTAAGACTTGTCGAGGAACCAGGAAAAAACAATCAAATCAGCCCAATACCAATACTAACTCAAGTTTTGTAGATTATCCTCTTTGATAAACGCAGATACAAATACCTGCTGCTTTTCGAATAACTTACTGTACATCCTTAAACATAATGAATTGACATTGGTAGTCCAAACATCAAAAATACCACTAAAATACATTGCGAAAATTGATTTAGGATCGTTGTGATAACCTGATAGTTTTGAACGGACACCGTTGTATTTACAAATATTTAGAGAAGCCTAAGCCTATGCGGGGGACTTTTCATTCTAACACAGGGTCTGAAAAATTTGCCTTATGTACAGTCAGCAAAAGAGATAAGTAACCAGCGTCGCCTAATAAATTCAAAGTTTTTCAAAAACCGCTAGAAGTTTTTTAATGAATTTAAATTTTATTAATAGAAAATAAACAGTGTATTAATTAAATTAAATTCATTTAAAAACTACATCCGGTTTAAAATAAGACTTCAACTATATTAGACGGTCTGGTTACTTATCTCTTTTGTTGACCGTACTTTTCTACTTATTATAAACTAGCTTCTTTCTACCCGCGACTTCATCCGCGTTACGTCTTTGGTTACTGATCCACGACCGTGGGTCGCAGCGTGATGATAAATAGCCTATGTTACTCAGGAATAATGAAAAGCTACAGCTGCAGCTGCAGCTACAGCTGCTGCTGTTTTTTACCTATTGGTAAAAAATGTTAAAATTGGTCCAGTAGTTTCGGAGCCTATTTGTTACAAACAAACAAATCTTTCCTCTTTTAAATATTAGTGTAGATTTATTGTTCTCTAGCTACAGGAATTCCAGCGGAACTCTTTGCATCATCGGTCTAGGTATTATTCAATATATTGTAGGTATTTCTAACACAAACTTATGATAGAGTATTTAGCATCTATTCTCATTTTTAGTTTGTTACATCATTATTATTATTATGTTAATTTAAAAAGACATCAATTTTGTTTCTTTGAAAAAGGCTGGTTATGTCAATATTTTTCTCCTTTTTACATTGGATAATATGAACGGTGCTATGTTATTTTTAATATAAGAGGTTAGGTTGAAACGCTAAAAGTTAGTAAGTAACAATTTTTATTTGTATGATTCTGTGTTTGTCTATAAATTAAATAGTTGTAGATAAAACTAAGTATATTCGAAAGGAAGTTACATACTTACTTATTCATTGAATGGGAAGCAAAGTAAATAACTGCGCGTTCTTGGTCATCAGTCACATGACTCTGATTCAAGGTGGACCGATCATCGCTAATTAAACACTTGCCGAAAACTACATTTTTTATTGCCTGATTATCATATTTGATGTCAATTTTTGTCAAATTATATCCCGAAACAAGTTTTACATCCGTTTTTTGAAAAAAAAAATGGGTTTGATAGCAGAGTTCCATTTTGAACTTTAAAGATAGTACTCGTAAGTACCGTGAGACGTAAACGCTCTCAACGCTAGAATAAGCACCGAGATAAATGTAATCATGTCTCATAATCATTACGAAAGAAAACTTTGACGTGTAGTTTATTTACGTGATTTAAACTCACGACTCTTACGTGGCTACTGAATAATAATGACGTGAGGAAGCTGTAGTAGATATGATTTATAATTATATTATTAACATCTGTTACTTGACAATGAGCGTGGCGAAGTGTCGTCTATTCTGATGCAGATGAATGCGCGTGCGCCGTCACTGGCGCCTCACCGGTCCGACCTTACACCCGCCTCACTACTGCTATGCTATTCTAAAATAGGCAAATCACTTCGCAAGTCATCTCGATAGTCACGCTTATTTCGCAGAATATCAAATCATATTGAAAAACGTCAAAATACTCACTCGATACAATACTTCTCACGTACATACGTCATCATATGGTGGCGTTAGAGTGTCGAACTCATTGTAAGAATTCAGAATTGATTTCTCAATTAACTTTTTAAAATAGCACTATTGTATTGTTTTTTATACTACATGAAATGTGAATAAATGAATGGTAAGCTATTTCCGAATCGAATTTCCCTCTATTGTATCCGTAACCTTATGATCGAGGTAAATGTGCTGCCTGGATCATCTTAATATTCATCAGGTCAGGTTTAGTTTAGAAGACTTAGATTGTTATGCTAGCGTGCCAAATCAATGATGATCAACTAAACTCTGTCAAAAAAACAAGGAGCTAAATATACTTATAATTTTTAAATTATTCCTTTGAAAGCTTGACTTCTCCAGTTGCATTAGGGTAATATCATAAAGTCACTGATAAATGAATGAACTGCCTCGTTGGCCTAGTGGTCCAAAGCACGACTGCTACGCTAGAGGTCCTGGGTTCGATTGATTCCCAGGTCGAGCAAAAAGTGTTATTGGGTTTTTCTATGAAATTCTCAGTAGCAGCTCGGAGTTTGGATTTGTGCCCGGTTAATGGCAATAGGCTCGCCCCTATTACATGGGACCTAAATATACCGGCGAACTGTGGGTGTACATTGGTACACCTCTGCCTAACCCTTCGGGGAATATAGGCATGATGGTATATATGATAAATGAATAGTTACAACAACTACTATCGATTAAACAATACTTGCATATACATACATACGTCACATTATTAGACTTGAGAGTTACCAAAGAAAATTGATTACCTTTTTTATTTAACATTAAAGTAAATAGGTATTTTGGGTCCTCTGGGTAGAAAGAGAAGGGAGAAGGGAGAAGGAATATTTGACAGACTCACGGTTTCTTTTGCTACCACGAGCAGAGAATGACGTAACTATAAGAAGCAGTATTCTTTTCCAGAAATGGAAAAGAAATGGAATGAACGCAATATTATGTTAAATAGTGTCATACTCATAGTGTACAGATTACATCCGGATTGGTTTACTATGCGGATCTTATAGAAACTAATTTCCGTACCTACGTTCAAGCGTTTTTGTTACAGCTGTTACTGAAATCAAATGTAATAAGCTCACATTAAAGATCTATTAGGTATTATTTAATGTTAATTGCATGGTGCTTGACAATCTGGGCTTTTCCCAGTTGTAAACGTCCCTTTGTGCTTGTTAGCCTGCTCCTTATGCCCTTTCTGCCTTGCCTCCTAAATGTTTGGATGGAAGCGGAAATTCTGTATTTTCTTACTTCTTTGCTATTCTTTTCTGATGAATTTCATTGCGGGAACAAAGACATTTGAAACATTTCTCCAGGTCCCGTCGTTCTTCATTGCGTCGGTGCTTTTTTGGTGTTTGCCGCTGTTGCTTCTGTCTTTCAGGAGTTGCAGTGATTGGGAATAGTGTGGCGGGCTTAAAACTATAAGTAATAAGTAGGTATGCTATCTACCTATTCCCCTATGACCCGCCGCATCACGATTCCATCGATATCTCCACTATAGCTTTAAAATGTTAGCAGAATTTGATCTATAGTATGTACCATGGGATATTAATTAGTGCTATTTATTATATGGAAACAACTGCTTGCTCAATTGTAAAGCAGCAGCCGTGCAGCATTTATTCGCTTTTGTCTGTGGTGAGTGAGCGACTGTGAGTGTTTAATTTTGAGTAAAAAGCAGTCTCACATTTGACGAATGGATCCACTAATAGCTAGGAATTTAACTTTTTGTTATTTAATAATCGAATCAATTCATCAAACTTGCTTTAATTTTCCTTAGTCAAGTTTAGTTTTTTTATTAAACTGTGAAAGCCAATCACGTAAAGCTTCTTTATCAGTAAATGTTTTCCAAGGTCGTAGTTTGCCGTAATTTACCCTGGGGTCGCTAAAAATGCGTGGAAGTGATGAAAGTCGGCTTACCTAACTTCGAAGTGTTATTTACCGAAAGGGAAATGGCGTAATGTTAAATGATTAAAAGTGTGGCCGTAAGACACTGCATACTGATAGAAAGAGGTAAATATGCATTTACATATAATATGTAATATAGTTTGGATAATAACGGAAGCAAAAATACTCGAAACCGAGCGTTACATGTTGTTTCCATCATTGCGATACGTTTGGAACATTCCGATATTACGGAGTTATTGAAGGTCAAAGTTACAAGATTTTTCATGTTTTTGGATGTAAACAAGTTTTCATGTTACAACTAAACTTTAAAGTTAAAATACCCCATGGTTTAATTTTACCACACCCCACAACACCCCCCCCCCCCACATCCCAGACCCCCCCCCCCCCAAACCAGAATACCCCTATTCTGTTGCATGCACCTGTTAGCACAACTAGTGTTAAAAATCAATGTAAGTATAGAGTAGCACGCAATACGCTACCCTGTAGGTAGGTACATTGATTTTTCACACTTACAATTTTTGCTTAATAGTCTTTTTTACCCCTGTTTAAAACAAGTGTGAATTTAGATTCAGATTTTCATGAAATCTTAATTACCTATTTAGCAAACGGCGACTTACGTCAAGTCCGTATTGTAATGAATTGCTAATTATGTTAATAAGAGAGTTAATATGTGATACTTTTTCGTGACTATGTAGCCGTGACTCTTGGCTAATATATTGTGGAGTATTTGCAAAATATATTATCAACAATTATTAGCGTACAAACAGGAAATAATGACACACGTAGGATACACACTAAATTATTATTTGTGTGATTTGTGTTAGATTCGTAACTGTTACCTACGTAGCTAGACGAGGTGAAGACTTCATCACAATATGTTTTCGTGAAGTGTAGATTATATGCTACTGACTTGGTAACCTGCAATAATCCGGTCAATACCTGACTTTGGTACTAAGCAATTGATGTTATTATTCCTTAATACGTATTTCGTTAGTATCAAGGCAATGATTGAATAACAACCAAAATGGTACGGATTACACCTATCTTTATACAAAATCCATATTTCAAAATGTGGGTTTGCATACCATTCTTATCTTCTAGTATTTTTTGAGGTAGTCTAGGAAATCTAAAATTCAACTTGAAGGTATTCTGACTTAGCAATTCTACCAATATCTCAAAATGGTTTAAAAAATGTTGCTCAATCTATAATTAGTTTCTTAGTTAGTTGTGGGGAGGTACGTACAGTACCAAGCACTGTACAAACAGCTGAAGGCACATATATCTTTGCTGGGCACTAGACAGCTAATTTATATGCCTACACACAATTTTATGGAGTTTTCGAGGTCGTCAACCGTGATAACAGTGTCAATTTGTTTTTTGAACAAATGAAGATAGATCGTTATTAACGTTAATATAATTTTTATGAAAAGGTCGCTGGAACAATGCTTATAATCGTAACATGATACCTGCCTAACATTATTTGGGAATTTTAATTGGGCATTGATACTATGGTTTAATTAAAATTATTAATTTTGATTTAACAATCCTTTTTACAATACCTCATCGGTTACAAACTATTTCCTCTATACATTTTGGAAGAATAATATGTCTGACATCATTGTCATCATGTTAGAAGTAAGTGGTTAGCGCTCGATCTGACTTACGAAAGTCTTAAAGAAACATAAATAACCTCTATCCTCCCTTTTTACTGACAAGGCACTGCAAACAGGTCCCGTTCCCGAATAAATAAAAAATGTATTCCAAGGAGGATGTCACTAAGTAGTTCCCCAGTAGGAGTGTTCAAGTGTTTCCCCAAGTGTTCCCTGCTGCAACTCGATTTTCAAACACGATCAGTATATCTGGAGATTGAGTTATATACCTAACTATGTAAGTAAATGAAGTCAAGCTCACGGTAAACAGCTTGACATACCTAGATATTGATCATAATTATAATGTCGTACAAGCTCTACCTATTACTTAATTAACTGCCAATTTCATGTTAAAAAACAACTGCATTAGTGCTTTAGTCATGTTTGTTTGAGCGGAATAAAGTAATATTATGTAAATACACATTATTCAGAAACTAAGCCAAAACTAACACCCGTTTGTAATAGGCTTTTCTTAGAAAACAGTAACATTAGATGCACAATGTTATTTACTTTGACTAATAAGTACATTGCGTTTGATAGTACACAGTAGTCTCTGATAAAATCTTAATTATCTTTGTTTATCACTTTGTGATAGTTTTATTCATGATAGTTTTATTTGTTTAATGTCTCACAATCTTTTGTGTACCTAATGCTCATTTAGCAGCTATTGCACTACGGGAATGCAATTCCTTGCAAACGTTGCTACGTCGTTGCGGTTTCTCCGGGAAAAGCACCTACGCACGTAGCCTGTACCAAATGGATCTAATTCGTCCTTTATTTCTTACGTTCTGCTATGACTTAATATTATACAAGGTAAACGCACCATCACGCCTGTATACACCAAAAGGTTAGGCAGAGGTGTGCCAATGTACCACCCACAATTCGCCGTATGTTTTTTGTCCCGTTTAGGTAATAGGGGGCGAGCCTATTGCCATTAACCGGGTATAAATCCCTACTCCGAGCTGCTACTGAGAATTATGTAGTAAAACAATATCGTAGTTGTAATATAAGTTGTGATAGGTACCGTATGATGATTTGTGGAGAGACAAGTAACATTTTTTGTTTCAGTTTGTTTGACGCCATGACAGACGCTTAAACAATTGTAAGCTATGGTAAATATTTTTCTTTGAAATATATTGGCTTTTGAATTAAAGACTACAGATGAACAACTGTAGGCCCATAATTGCAGTAATTTCCGCAGATGAGTGTACATTTAAATAAATTCTAGTAGCGGGACATAAAACGTAACTAGCAGCAGTAACTGATATGTCGCAGCCATTTAAAATACATAATTCAGCTAATTCTTACAACTTTATGGTTGGTAGGTAAGTGATGTCACCAACATTTAGTATTTATCATCAGGTCTAGAAAACAATTGCACCATATCTGCGAGTTAAAAGTTCTTAGTACCTAGAAGACATTTACCTCATTCATAAAGTACCTACCTACCTGAAACTACTTCAAGCTTTTTATCCGTTTACCTAATTTAAAAGTCTCTGTAGGTACAGTTGCTGTTATCTTTTATCAGAACAAAATTTATATTAGTTGCGTAAATTCTTAGATAGTGTGTGCTCAGATTAACATAATAAGTGCCGCTGAACAAATTTGATTAAGTAGTTAGGTACATTAGCTGAAGCAGGTAAATAAACTGGGGATTTAAGAGAAAAAGGGTCAGACCTAGTTGGTGGTAATTTATGCATTCATTATAGTACGTTAATGCCAATGAAATAATAAGTCACTCTAGGTTGTGACCTGAAGAATTTGATTGGATGCCAAGCATCCGGGTTTCCCCGGAGTTGCTCTAGTTTGGAGGGCGTCTGGGCGTCTTCTGGAAGGGGTTTACAAAAAGTGTCCAGGGTTGTTAAGTTTTGATCCGGCAACGGTAATTAAGACGGCGACGGCGCTACGTAAGTTAGAAAATTGGTACCTATCTTAATTCTTTTTTACTTTATACGTCTACCTTTGCAATTATTTCTTATCATAATAATTATTTACTTACATCGAACTTATTTTTAGCATAAGTATACATAGGGTAATATAGCTGAACCTATTGTATAAGGTAATAAATACTAATGAAGAACTTTCCATCTGCATAAGAATGTTAAACATATTTAATGTAAGTACGTACACGTAGCGTGCAGCTTAGCTTAGCCGTAATCTAAGAGTAAATCTTGTTGATATCTCTCAGAATTGGTTCACATTGTTATCAGGCACCACAAATATTAGCATTGTGGTCGTTACCAGCTCCCACTCCGACCTTGCCGTACCATGCCACAAGTCTACGTACTACTTACGTCTTTCAGTAAACAATTAAGTATTGTTGTTCAAAAGAGAGTTTGTTTCACGCGCAATCACTGTCACAGCGTGTAGACGTGATCGAGCATAGATAAAAATAATAATGCAATAAGTACGGTTACGTAAGGTTACGTTAGTACTTTGTTTCCTCGAAAATAAAGGCACACGTTCAGAACCTAAGGTTATGTTATCAACGTGTTGCTTTTTGTAAGAAATGTTACATCATTTCAGCTGAAAAAACAATAAAATGTGATCTAATAGATAACATTATAACATCCCACAATACCCCGAAAATTAACATTCGATTTTTAAATTACATACTCGTAGGTACCATACAACTAAGAAAATTGTATAATTGACCACCGAATAATATAGAGATATATGTTCAATACTTATTCCAAAAAATGCCAACACGCTACTTGAACCAGAATATTTACTATGAGGCGATACACCTTTTGGATGTAAAATACATTGTCATGCACATGATCGGAGCAAAACTAAATAAAATAAACATTTCTTATTTACCTACAAGCTTCAGTAGACAGCGTAGAAAGAGAGACACGTAAGATATCGTTTTAAAGTATTCATGACGTTCTTTTATGAACATGACAAATGGTAGACGGACTATGAATTTCGCTGAGATCGATGGCTGAATTTTAACAATGACAATCTATTATGGCCTTCATTACGATTTAATGCTTCCTTATTGTTCACTTAAACAGGATAATTATGTTGTTCATTTCTTTAACTGTACCATTTATTACGGTGGAATTTTTGGATTTTCAATTTTTTATATTTTACCTACCTGTAAACTTTTATGAAAAATAACTACCATACTGGCGGGTTAATTTATTTTTCAAAAAGAATACAAATTAATAGGTGTAGACAGAATTTTCCTATAGGTAAACAGAGATTTGCTCACATTCCGATCGTGTGGCTAAGACCGTTTGTAAGAAATACCTTAGTTTTATTGTAGTTATGATCTACTTTTGCATACGACGGCCTCGTTTGAGACCATTCATTAAACACCTAGAAATCCGTTTTTACCCGACTACGGCGAAGCAAAAAGGAGGGTTATGAGGTTGACCGGTATGTATGTATGTATGTATGTATGTATGTATGTATGTATGTATGTATGTATGTATGGATGTTCATCTGTTCCCTCATAACTTCTAAACCGTCTAACGTAAATTGACAAATGAGGTGTCATTAGAAGCGTCTTGATCGTCCGCTGGTTATAGGCTACATTATGTTGCAATAAATTGTATGTGGCGCCCTCTGGGGCTCAAGAAGATGTGAAAAAAAAATTTTTTTCTTCCAAATATGGTCGTGTTGCATATCAAACTAAAGGGCTTAATTAGCACATTTCAAATATATATATATATATATATATATTATATAAGTAAATTGTACATAGCACCCTTTAGAACGCATCATAAACCTATCTAACTAACCAATATTTCGTTTGGGAGACTTAATAGATTATTATTTCATATATTGTGTATATATGTTGCAGTTCCAATAATATTACGCATATAAATGTCTAAATTTAAACCCCAAAATATTTTAAATAAAAAAGAAGTTTAAAAAACTAAAACCCGACTACAAAAAATTCACGTTCTAAAAAGTATGAAACAAGAAAACATTCTCATCTGAAAGCCGTGGTCGTATGCCACCTAATTCAGGTAAAACTGTATGTATGTAGTTATAGAACATGAATCTTTAGCACTAAAGTTTAGGGTAAAGTGGCATACGACCACGGCTTTCAGATGAGAATGTTTTCTTGTTTCATACTTTTTAGAACGTGAATTTTTTGTAGTCGGGTTTTTATCTACCTACTTTGTTGCCACACATTGTTTAATCCGTCCTTACTCGCGATCGTAGCTATAATTCCTGCATGATTCTTTTCCAGTATATTTTACAGGAATTTCATAATATTGTCCAAAACCTTCTCCGGTTTCTTTATAACGTCAGCTCCATTAGTAAGATAAGTAGCAGCATTCTATTTTATAAATTATAATAATATTCATAGTGATCACTGAGCTATTGCTGAGCACCACCTGGCTATGGTAGTGGTGACGAATATCAGTTGCTATGTTTGTTTTAATTATCTATTGCTTTCCTGTTCTCACGAATCACGTGACACGTACACAGAGCTATCTTTAAACAAGCAGATATTAATTATTGATGAGGTGTCGCATATTAGCACTAAAAGACGCTCTTACCCGTGACCTTAACGACACGTAATATCAATAGACCAGGAATCGGGATAAGGAAAACTATTGGTTAGAGAAATCAATGATACAATTTTTGCGTGTTGCCCTCGAGTAAGGCCGCTAATAGCGCGCGTGATCGAACAGTCTGCACAAGTGGACGTATGGACGTATCGCTACGTGATGAGAAGACGAATGATCTATTGTTGTCAAATTGTCATACTCATAAACTTATTGGTGTTTTTTGCAGACCAAGTATAGCTGATTGCCCGGGGCTGACCGACGGCGACAACTACACGCAGTCAGAGTTCCTGTCGCGCCTGGCGCACCAGTGCCGGTACGATCGGCTGCTGCTGCCTACCTACACGTCCGGTGACGTAGTGTATGTGCATGCTAGCGCCTATGTCTACTTCATACAGCCTGCTGAGGCCCATGATTTGGTAAGAAACGTCTCCTGTTGTAAATCTAATCACCACGTTGCTATCCAAATGTAACGGGTTTGTTTAGCAGAGTGGATTTAACGTATGGTAGAAACTTTAGCTAGCTTAGATAATATTTAAATGATAAGATATTATGTGTTTCATTCAGAACTAAGTAGAAGATTTTTCGTTTAGGTATGTTACAAAATTAATGAATTTGTATAAAGTAAATCACTTCTGTTGTAGGCGGGTAAAAGGTGGCGTTTGGCGACACCGTATTAAGTACATTAACTTTAATATCATAAAATATGATGATTTCAGAACTTCAAGCTCCACTTTCTCCTACAACTGCGATGGACTGATCCACGGTTAGCGTACCGATTGTTTTCGCCAGAGAGGCTAAAGATTATTGGTGAGAATGATCTGAGAGAAAGGGTATGGGTTCCTCATCTATACATGTCAAACGAGCAGTCGTCAAGCTTGATGGGTACTGACAGCAAAGATGTGCTGATATCAATAGCACCCAACGGTGAGGTGCTTTTCAGTCGGCGTATGCAAGCCGTACTTTACTGCTGGATGAATCTACAAAAATTCCCGTTCGACGATCAAACCTGCTCAATGAATTTGGAAAGCTGTAAGTATGCTTTATTTGGTCGCTGACTACATTTTTAATCCTTTTTTGTGAAGTAAATTTACGTAAACCTGTTTAGATAGAAAAATTAACAACCTAATCAACCTAAGTTTAAAATACTAAGTTTCTGAACATCATCTCATTCATCTTACGTGACTCACGAATTTGCAAGTGTGATTTTCCTACAGCGGAATATAACATTTTTCCTTAATATTTAATTTTAGGGAAATACAACGCATCCATCTTACGACTTATGTGGGAAAAGGACAGTCCAGTTCGGTTATCATCGGAGCTGCATCTCACAGAGTACTCACTTCTGGATTTCTGGACGAATGAGTCAGTTGTACGCGGGGATATTGTGAACATGCGCCTCGGGGAAGGTAGATGTAATGTCGTTTTTCTGTTTGTGACGTCTTACTAACTATATTACTCATTACTCCAACAATAATTAATTGTTTACGTATTGTTTTACAGCGGGAAATTACAGCGCCCTAAAATTCACGTTCAAACTAGGTCGTGAAGTGGGCTACTATCTAATGGATTATTTTATACCTTCTATGATGATCGTTGCCATGTCATGGGTTACGTTTTGGCTGCAAGCAGACGCTTCAGCTCCTAGGATAACACTAGGTAAGTCTTGAAATACTGCACATATATAAAGATTTACCTAACACGCGCCTACTCTTCCCAAGGTGTTGGACTGAGGTATAACTATAACTTTTGCTGCAATTTTTGAGTTCCATGCAATCGGGCAATCCTATACAAATCAAAACACAGAGCTTCTTACTTCATATTCTAAATAGAAAATTCCAATAACACTTTGTCCTACCTGGGAATCTAACCCAGAACCTAATTTTTAGTCAGAAAGTATAGAACTAACTATTTCTTGTTCTTAAAAGATGTTTAGTTTATCATATTATTTCATTCCAGGTACAAGCACTATGTTGTCGTTCATCACACTGGCGTCCTCTCAAGCCAAGACATTACCGAAGGTGTCCTATATTAAGGCTAGTGAAATATGGTTCCTGGGCTGCATCGGCTTTATCTTCTCTGCATTAGTCGAATTCGCTTTCGTCAACACTATTTGGCGAAGAAAGTATGTTGAATATCTCAAGATTTTATCTAACGTTTCTGCTATGCTATTCTGAAATAGGCAAATCACTTCAAAAGTCATCTCGATAGTCACGCTTGCTTAGCAGAAAATCAAATCCTTTTTCCTTCGTCAAAATACTCATTCGATACTTCTCATTTACGTCATCATGTGGTGGCGGTAAAGTGTCGAACTCACTTATTGTAAGAATACGAAACTAAAATCTCAACGCGGATTCAGAAGTGATTTCGCAATTAACTTTTTAGAATAGCACTACTGTTCTATTGTTCTTAATATATTGTTTTTGTTTTAAAGGAAAGCGGTGAGCTTGAAGAAGGTGAATAGTAAATATATATTGAAGAGTACATTGACCCCGCGTCTTGCTCGCAAGGAGTTACAAAAGGAGTTGCAGTCGTCGCCACAGCTGAGCAAGTCGCGGTCGTGTTCGTCGCTCAACCAGGAAACCAGTACCGACCCCGCGGGTCCTGGTTACAACAACTACTTGACCGTACACGTAAGTTATTGTTTACTTCTGAAACACCATGCGGATTTATACCTTTTTTATTAACTTCCTATCAATCAATATTTTACAATTTTGAAAAACGAATAATTGGTCTACAATTAATGAAAATATCTATAAAAATCGTGCACAGATGAACACAGAACCTGCGTTTCTTTTTTGAAGTACTAGAAATCTAATATCTACAGAGTGATTGATATCTGATTCGATATTCCTGAAGCGTAAAATATATTAGAATGGTGTATATTGTATTATGAATATAATATATGCTTTATTAGCAAGATATTCCTATATCAGTATTTTTGTATAATGAAGAGTGCTGATGCTATTACATTACGTATATGTACCTATACCTAACTAGTAGAATCCTATATACCCAACACCATTAAACTGGGTCAAAAAATCAGTGTTGCAAAAATAGTAGACGAACTACTTCCTGCCTTTATTTCCATGAGGAAAACTAAGTACATACTTATGACATGAAGTGATATGATATATAGGTACCTACTGGATAAACAAACAATCTACTTAATGATAATTGTGACAAGGTAAATTAGAATAAAATTGTTATCACAGGTAGTTTACAAATAATTTATTGTAGGTACCTATATAGGCATAGGTGCATACAACTCACTTATGTAAGGCTGTCGTGTTACATTATATATAAATGCATATAAGGAATGAAAACAGTCACCCTATGACATTCCTACGGTATAAAATCTCCTAATAGGTTGATAGGCGTCTTAAAAGGATAATGTGGAAGTAGGCACATTCTTTCTATTGTAGATACCTACACCTGCACCTGTGTAATCACATTGTGAAGATACCATCACGCCTGTATTCCCCGAAGGGTTAGGCAGAGGTGTAAGAATATACAACCACAGTTCGCCGGTATGGTTTTAGGTCCCATGTTATAGGGGGCGAGTCTATTGCCATTAACCGGGCACAAATCCAAACCCCGAGCTGCTACTGAGAATTTCATAGAAAAACTCAATAACACTTTTTTTCCCGAGCTGGGAGTCGAACTCAAGACCTCTAGCGTAGCAATCGCACGACTAGGCTGGCTAGGCTTGTAGACTAGGGTCACGAACGTCATCATGGTCATCACGGTCCTCAACGTTCACATAATCACGTCGTCGTCTCCCCGGATAGCGTGGCATGTGTTAGACATTTTCTTCACTCACAGAAAAAAGACTTGTGGACTAGGTTTCCATTACCAAAAGTATTGTTTACGTTACAGAGCTTCCCATCTGCGATGAATCTGCCAACGATCACGACGCAGAGCTTCGACGAGCTGATCGGGCAGGGAGGCAAGCAGCCGCGCGGCAACGGCAGCGAGGGCTCCGATGAACCGCCCAAACACAACTGGACCACCATGACGCCGCAGGAGATCGCCACGTGGATCGACAAACGTTCCCGCATACTGTTCCCACTCATGTTTATAGTCTTCAACATTTTTTACTGGACTTTCGTGTACTGTCTATAACAGCTTAAATTGTACTTTTACGTGTTTCCATCATACATCTAAACTTCAGGCGATATGCTAAACTCGTAATTCTTCACGTAATTGTCAAAGTGTGGCAACAAATTATGTCACAGAATAAGCGAGTAAATGATGTTTTAAATGGAAAAAGGACCAAAATATTTTGCGTTTGTAGAGACAAAACATGTATTTTGAACCTTAAATCTAGTAGACTTGTGTAACTTTAGTGGCCATAATATTATTTGATGATCAAATTAAATTAAGAGTAGCTTTCATTTTGTGCCAATCCGCGGTACTTGCCTATTAATATTCTAGCTACGCGAGGTTGTATCGGAGTCTACCTATTTAATCTTAAAACCTTAGGTTGATCTCCGAAATACTAGAAAAGGAAATATTTATTGCAAATTATTTATTAAATACAAATTACGACCCTAATACGTTTTGTAGTGGAGCGACGGTTTTTGTAAATGTCTTCAGTGAGTGTGATAACAGTATTGCGATAATTTTATTGGTCATTCCGAAACTAAGGGACCAACTGATCAATAAAATTCAATATTTAAGTACTTACTTATAATAATTGCAATTTATTATACGCATACCACAATATCGATTCGCATTTATGTAAAAAATATATCAAATGAGATTAGTCGATTTTAGTCAAACAAAATAATATAAGAAAATAATAAGTACTTTAAGTAAGTTGTAGGTACCTAATCGTATCTACTTTAGTGTAAGTAGTATCAAATAGTTATTGTTCTTTACTTTACTTTACTTTAGTTAAGTGTACCTATGTCAACAACCGGGGTTTCGATCAAACTAAATTGTAGATACTTACTGTTGGCAGTCTTACGACATACATTTGTTTAGCTGTCCGGTGTGTATTTTGAATAAAAAATAAGAAGACGGTTCGTGCCTTACCATTTCAAATAAATTATTTGTAACTTATTATTATTTAAAAGGGAGAGTTGTTATATTATTAGATTTGAATTGTTAGATTAAATGACATCACATTGTAAGTACACATTTACATAATAGAGTACCTACGTTATATTTTACTTAATTTTCTAAACTAATTAAGTGCCTTCAAGAGATTGTTAAATAAAGTAAGTAAACTTGTCTAATATTAGATAAGGTAGCTACCTAGGTACCTAACTAGGTACTGTTTGTAATCTCAATAATATAAACTCGAATCATCATTGTTGTGTTTATTGCTTGCTTGCATTATGTTTGTATAATGTTTTTTTCCCTTACGAGGTAAATACAGATGGTTATTCACTTCGTTATTATTCATCCGTCGTATTGTCTGTTGCTATTCTCAGGACATCACCCTCAACAAAACGTTATGCACACGTGGATGTACCTACTTATTTTCCTTTATATGTAACTAGTAACTTATAGGTACCTAAGTAGATTATAAAACTTAGGTATTGTCATACTTAGCCACGTTTGAGCAATTTAAAACCGCTTCAAAATCGACTGAAACTACTGCTCCTGAGAAACATCTCTAGCTACATGTCTGTTCAAAAAGTCTACAATGCTTCTGTATTACAGGATTATTTAATCCTTAACCCTCACTTCCTTGATACTAACTTGTATGGCATGTAAAAGTGCCGTTTTTTTGAGCATTCTTGCTCTTGCAAATATTTTACAATATCTTGTTTTCGGTCGAGATTAGACTTTTTCTAAATTGTATCTCTGAGGACGGATAAAATACATAAGGAAAAAATATATATCAGGCAAGTGGCGATTATATTTATTGGATATTTTACAGCATGGTTGCTAGATACGCAAGCCCAAAGGAAACAAACTGACACAACCATTTACAACACCACTAAAGGTACCTAACACTAATAGTTATTATTATTTGACTAAAGTGATCTACGCAACACCAACATGTGAGTTACCACGTGTAAGATCATTCACAAATGTCTATCGGCAACCATCTTCACACAAAGCCAAAATCAAGTGAGGGCCAAACGAACGATAGACGCTATTCTGAATATAAATAAATATTTGTAAAGTAATGGAAAGAACGACTCCCTTGACGTTTAACATCTTACCGCCAAGTTTTGTCTAAACCCGAAAAGTCAACTTTGGCTTTAGGAAAATGTCTGCCGAATAGTGCCATGATACTGGCATGACAAGACCGTCAAGCGCGAGACCACGCAATGCTAGAGCCGGTTGAGCGAGGAGTGCGGAGTCAGGGCGCTGGCTCGTCATCCTCGCGGTGCGCAGCCGTCACCAGGCTGTCGTCACTCGCGTAACGCTTCAGAGCCGACGCACTTGCTTGACTGGAAATGATCAATAGAGCATTATTTTCTAAAAGAAACTCCGATGCCTACAGACACATCCACATACAGTATCATAGCATTACAGTTTCTCAAAACAACAATCAATTTTATATGCTAGGTTTTTGAGACACTGCAGTTACTCTGCCTACCCTGCTTATTTTCCCAACTCACCTGTATCTGGTACGGGGACGAGGCGTGGGCGCGAGGCGAGGCAGTCGGTAGTCGTAGGTGAGCGTGCCACCCGAGCCCGAGCTTGAGCCGCGCCCTGACCCGCTTGAACTCTCCGACCAGGTCAGCTCTGACATGCTTTATCAGCAAAAACAATATGTTATATTCTACTGCAATCTGTTTTATAGTGCACAAATACCTACCTATGTCGAAATTTTTTATCTATCATTTAATAATTTGCGGTGAACGTCTATCACATTGGACTCTACATAATCCGGCCGAAACAAACAAAAAAAAAATATACGATGATACTGGGCAAAACAGAATAGAGCCCGATATTCCGAAATTTATACTTTACTAAATGAAAATAGTTTATGACCGAAATTAAACTAATAACTTCATAAAGAGTTGTTGTGAATGTTCCTTTCTTTGCGCTGCGGTCCTCGTATTAATTATAACGTTTTAAATGTCTGTCAAATACTTATTAGTTCTACTTCTACCTGGTGGATATAGGGGGCAGGCGGTACGGCGGTGTGTAGATGTCGTGCGTCTCGGTGTAGGTGGACGCGTGGATCTCTTGCTGGTATAACTCGTACAGCTGGGCGAGCTCGGGAGGCACGTTCACGCCTACGTCTGTATAAGAGCAATGTAGCATGAAGCTATCAAATGGAAGTAACAGGTATTACCTTAATATAGCTACAATAAAAAATATCCCTCGTTAATGGCAATAGGCTCGTCCCCTATTACATGGGACCTAAATATACCGGCGAACTGTGGGTGTACATTGGTACACCTCTGCCTAACCCTTCGGGGAATACAGGCGTGAGAGTATTTTTTTTTTTTTTTTTAATAAAAAGTTTAACGTACGAAGTGTTCAAATGGATTTATGACTTAACATTAAATACAAGAAATTGACATTAATATTGATAATAAAATACCTTCCCAATTCTCTACGAAAAATACGTAGTGGATATGCTAGTAAAAGACCGATATTAGGTCTTAGTACTAGATTTCACTAGAAAATTTTAGACATATCATCACGCCTGTATTCCCCGAAGGGTTAGGCAGAGGTGTACCAATGTACACCCACAGTTCGCCGGCATATTTTAGGTCCCATGTAATAGGGGGCGAGCCTATTGCCATTAACCGGGCATAAATCCTAACTCCGAGCTGCTACTGAGAATTTCATAGAGAAACCGAATAACTCTGCTCAACCTAGGAATCGAACCCAAGACCTCTAGCATAGGCGTCGCGCTTACGACCACTAGGCTAACGAGGCAGTTAACAGCTTAGAATTTACCGTAATTAATATAATAGTTTACTGCTGTCATCTTAGGCAAACCATACCTTGTAATGCTCGTCTCTGTCGAGTAATAATCTCGTCGGAGAGTCTTCTCTGCGCGTCTCGCCGCTGTAGCGCGAGGTCTCGTCGACGCAGCTCGTGCGCCCTGGCCGCGCGCTCTCCCTGCAGGGCCAGTTTGTCGGCCTCCAGTTCGTGCACGCGACATACTAGAGCTAGCACTTCTCGTTCCGGACCACTGCTGATTGTGGCTGGTAACTCCTGCAATTTATTATTATTTGAGTGTTTTATACTGTAGTAGTTTATTGTTTATTCCCTACAATTTGAGCACCCTATTTCTGAAAAGCCAATACAATAAAAGTGACTGATTTACAAACTCTTATTCAAAAGAAGACATTTAATGATTTCCTATCCTCAAAAAAGAATTAAAAGTAGTGGTACCTGTTCCAACTGAGCGCCTCTCAGTCGGACTTGCTCGAGCTGCCTCTCGACGCGCTCCCTCTCCGTGCGCGCGGACTCCTGCTCCCGCTCGACGGCGGCGAGCTCGGCCCACGCCTGCTCCACGGCCACCTCGGCTTCGGCGCGCTCGCTGCTGCTCGACGACAGCCCGGTACCGCCCCTGGGGACACGTATACTCATGATCTCGGAAAAATGACATGGAATTTCGTGACACCCAAAAACACGAAGAATTTTTTTTACGAAATTGGTGTTCCTAATAACGTTCTATTGTATTGTAACTGCCTTTATTGTCTTTGGTTCCATTCCCAGGTCGAGCAAAGTGTTATTAGATTTTTCTATAAAATTCTTAGTGGCAGCTCGGAGTTAGGATTTGTGCCCGGTTTATGGCAATATCCACGCCCCCTATTACATGGGGACCTAAAAACATACCGGCGTACTGTGGGTGTACATTGGTACACCTCTGCCTAACCCTTCGGGAAATACAAGCGTGATGGTATGTGTGTGTGTATTCTCCAGACTGATTCCGGCCATGGCGGGTAATCTTGATGCAGACTAGCCAAGTACGCAGGACATATTATAGTGCACAAGTGTGTGCGCAAACACAGGTGCAGAGGGAGTGCACCTGACTCTCATAGTTGATGGTATGTGTATTGTACCTGTAACTCTGCTGCGTGCTAAGTCTGGAGCTAGGAAGATTGATAGGTTTGTAGAGGCGGTTAAACCTCGCCTCCCAGTGCGAGATGGCAGCGTGTTGCCGCTCAGCGTCCAGCGCCAAGCCCAGCAGGTGACTGTCTAGCTCCATCAGCCGTCTCCGCAAGCGCATCTGCTGCTTGAATGTCGACACGATAGCATCGCGGAGAGACTTCAGATGCGCTGCGTTTTCTGCTGCATCTTCTTTGCTTAAGTTTTCCTCGACCTTTGCGAACTCTTTCGGTTTACTGTCAAACATATTTATTTTAGCGGTTTTAGCTTTTATTGGTGCAAGTTAGATGTTTTGGTGGTAAGTTTTTCTTAATCACAAAGATCATTTAGTTGCAATTATATTTCATCCCTTTAAATACCTACATTGTTCTATCATCTTTCATTTTAAGTTTCAGTCGAGCGATTTCCTCGCGCAGCTCGTTGATGACTGTCCGATACTGTGACAGAGGCATCGGAGTTTCAACCAAGTCTCGTTCCACCTGAAAAGATATTTCGATGTCAGTTAAGTTGACTTAAACTGAATGTGAAAAAATTACAATTCCATCCTAAGAGAAAGACGAATGACATGAAAACAATTTATCGGCTGACGTCATGTCTAGCTTCTCAACTATCTGTAGGTCATACAAATATTTGTTCCGTGTGGGAACAAATATTTCTGGGTGGAACATCGTCATGGAAGTCCACCGACCTGGTGGAGGGGTCTGCCAGACTCTTACTCACTGAAAAACACTGGTGCCAACACTCCGGGCCTCCTCAGTGCCTTGTAAGCCTAGCTCAACCTGCTTAACTAAAGTTGTATATGTGGGACAAATTTTCCTCATTTAAATTAGTCCTATAATATACAGATATAAGTACCTTATTGGTGATAGACGAAGCCTTCTGAGCGTAGTGCAGCGTGGAGCGGGTGGTGTCGCGGTGCGCCCCGCCCGGCGCCACGTGCGCCACCATGGCGGTGCGGCAGCGTCCGCCCAGCACCTCGCGCAGCAGACGCGTCAGCTTCGAGTCGCGGTAGTTCACGTATCTGCCGGCATGCACAATACAGGGGGCTTACTATGAGCTCTTATAACTAGGCATAAGTTGCCTGGAAGTTGAACTACCCTACTATTTTGTACTATGGATGCCATAGTACAAAATAGCAGGGCAGTTCATCTTCACGAAATTATTTTGGGAAATCAAATAATATAATACATTAGATAAATTATTTTAAAAAAGTGTATTGATGACGGCTATACAAATATTACGATCTAGTAATTTAGATTAGGCAGGATTTAATTAATGATTAAATCCTGTCTAATCCAAATTACTAGATCTATGTTGCCTTGATTTATTGCAATGACAATAGTAATAAAAGGCGCCTCTATCAAAAGTAGTACCTACTTCGAAAATTAAGTATATAAGTAAATACTTAAATACTTGCTAATAGAAATATTAATTGGCTACACTTTTAGCTACTCTACCTACTAACCCTTACCTAGCTCCTCCAGAGAGAGCCATGATGCAGTTTCCAAGAGCTAGCAGCGATCGGTTGATGTGCGCGCCCTCTAGGCGTCGCGAGCGCAACCCCGCGCGCTCCGACCCAGCCAGGTCGATGAGAAACAAACGACCGCGCTGAGTACCTTTCTCCACTTGCTGACTTACTGTCACACTGTAAAACAGATGAAAATCAGAACACAGGGTCTTCTAGTTTTGCCGGGGCTGCGGGTTGTTCGAAAGAGATACCGCGCCCCCGGAACGCAAAGGGCACAAGAAGAAACATGGATGGATTTTAGTCAGTAAAAGTCTGACACTCCCTCCCGCCCTGCTCAGTGCGGGGGAAGTCATTTGAAGATTTCCTATCCGTAAAAAAAGGTCTTCTACTTTACTCAGATTCAGTCGAACCATACTCAAAACGTCATTTACCTATTTACAGACAATGCTCTAGCAGCAATCAATTATATTAAATAACCAATAATTTAACAGTACCTACGATATGTTTGCTCTCTAAAATCGATAGCACGGAAGTTAAGGGCTACGAATAAATAAGTAATAGAGTTTACCGGAAGGTAGTACGTAGTACGCAGTACTGTCGCTTATGAGAAAATGTTTTCACCACAGAACTTTTTTCTAAGATAATAAAAATATCATCTGACTCCAAACATTTTAAAATCATTTTGATCCCTTTTTTTTTTAATGGGACAAGCCCGCCACACTGTTCCCAAACCACTGCAACTCCTGTAAGCCAGAATAAACAGTGGCGACCACAAGAAAAGCGTCGAGACAATGAAGCTCGACGAGTCCCAGAGAAACGATTCAACTGTCTTGGATTCCGCAACGAAATTAATCAGAAAAGATCCCTTGTGTTCAAAATACCTGAGAAGAGCGTGTCCTCGGGAAGAGTGTTGGTTGGCATGCGTGGGCTCAGCGGTGCGGGAGCGGTCGCCCCTAGCCAGCAGCTCGGCGACATGTGCAGCGCTGTTCGCCTTCAGCTCGCTGAGGCCGGCCACCACGGGGGCCCCGCTGCCGCCCTCGTCTCGGAGCTCCAGGGACCCGGCGCTCGGGTTCAGTAGGTCCCGGATGATCTCGTTGTAAATCTCGATATATGACATTTTTACCTGTTCCAAATATATCACGATAAAATATAGGTACTTGCATCTACATTCTGTACATAATTGTTTAGCAAAATAATGTCGGATCCGTTTGGTTCAACTAGGTACTAACAATCAATAAGATAAGATTTTTTTTGTAAGAAGACAAATTGTTTAGATCGAAATATTTGTCAATATGGGTTATCCCCCTCTCTAGAATACCTACTTACCATCGAGTAGCGAATACTGAATACCAACAATGATGGTGCATTTAATGCAAAGTATAAGTGCAATTTTGCTTAAGTGTATTCTTGAAACAAAATGCGACATAAAACCCGCTCTTATGTCTATAAACTCAATAATTTAGGTAGCTAAGCCCCACGAAGTGGAAGCAACAATCATCGCAAGTACTGTATAGTTAATTGAAACCCATCATGTCAATTACTGCGTTATCAAAATTACCGATAAATTGTTATTATACCAGGCCAGGCCAACAAGTAGATAAGTACATTTAATGGACAAGTGTTTTATTATTTTATTAGTGTACTTTAGGTACTGAAGTTTTGATGGGGTAGGTAACTGGGTAGGTCAGTCAACATGAACACTAAATAAAAAATCACTTCCACAAAGTTCTGACATTACTATAATTAGTACTTAATTACTATTGTTTTGTGTTCAGTCATAGAGTCCAATGCGGTTATAACTAACCGCACTAACTAATTTGCATGAAAATCGATAAAAATGATGATTAACTTGAATGATTGTTTATTCCGACATGTTGATAGAATAACTTATTCGTGTGTAATGTTTGTTTCATTGGAACAGTAATGTCTCGCCGGTGAACTGTTTGTATCCCGCACATGACAAACATGTACGACCATTAGGGGATCGTTAGTCCACAGTTCGGTGTACTTACGCCCCCACCCCTATTGATTGCATACAGCAAACATCCATTTCGGTCTATAAGAATATCAAATATCTATGAAATGTACACACGTACAAAGTGTACCCAGCAAACATTTCCGACTACCATCGACGATAAGATCGATGGAAAATTGATCAAATGACAATTCATACAATGAATAATTTCAAAATGCGAAGTACTTTTGAATATTTTATTGCTGGTAAAGCAAGCTGGTAATTCGGGGGACTTTCACATGAACCAGTTACAAAAAAATATAACAACGGTTCCAAAAAAATGTTTATAAATATATTTTAAGTACAAACTTCTTTAGCCACGATGAGCAATTTTTGGCAGGGGCATTTATGGGTTCACGTTACCGAAATGCTAATGAGACGTTAAGTTTTCACTTTTACCGACAGTCCCTATCACTACTTATTTTTTCTGACAATATTCAATAAGTAATTAAGGTTAATTAAGGAAGTACCTTAGATTTCTTTACACTCCGAACGGCTACCTTCCTGTACCATTTTATTTATTTATTAAAATACAGAGGAATGGCCCGCCTACAAGAGTTAAGTAATAAGATAACTAATAGTTGTTGACTTATCGTACAATATTGTTTGTCTCTAAAACTCGACTGGCAAAATATTTACGCTTCTGCCTACCTGCTGTCTCCTTCATAAAATCCACGATTGTTGGTAACACATAATTTAATCCAAATGACAATAGAAATAAACGTATAAGACTCGTAATTTTGAAATGCCGAGGACCATACGAGGCCATGAAAACCATAATACACACCCCTTTCATGATTAGGTAATCATTTGTAAACATTTTGTAGTGCTACGAGAAGGGGCTACGAATGCTACGAAATCTTTAAAATCGAGACTACTCTATCAGACTGCCCTTGTTGCAGTGTATTTGTATACTATAGAATACAATTGCTACAATATACCGTTGCGACTCAACAGAATCCCTAAAACAGGATTCTTTAATGGAATAAACTAGAATAGCAGCTGGAAAGACTAGTGTGTAATGCTACGGGCACATCCTACGAGTGCTACGGGGTCCAGATATGCAAACTTTATTTACTAAAACAAACAAGAAAACAAAATATTTGTTATTACATTACTTTCCTACACGAAAAGTCAATACTGACTGTCGTTGATTAATTGCTACGAGTATGGTCTTTAATGTCTAACTACGGGAATCAAATCCAAAAAAGCAACTTTCGGAACTTTCTCAAACGGCTACGAACTCGTAGCGGCCTACGAATGCTACGATACCACGCTGCACTAACTTGATGCCCAACAGCCCAAACAAAGAACAAATGTCGTAGCAACATTTATTTTACTGTTTGTGCATTATTGTTTATTATTTTTCCCGTGGTGTGGCCTTCATTACAAATGAGGCAATTAATGGTTCCGCACCGAAATGGTAAAAATTACCGACTCATGCATTTTTAAACAGCTTTTCTGACACTTGAAGGCTTACAACGTGTGAATTTTACCGTGTTTATAAAAATTATAACAATGATTTATAAATACTGTAGCTACTGGAATGCTCTATGCAACTACACACAGTTAATTGTAACACTGCAACTAATGGGGTCGCACCACAAAAGTGGGCAATTGTAGTTACTTATACGAACGTTCGCATTCTAATCTCCGTTTTTAGCTGTCACAAATGCCTCTATTAATTACCTACACGTTTGATAAAACTTTACCATTGATTTTAAACGGTTTAATTACGAAAATTGGCCTTCCGATGTATTTGAACTCCGATAGGATAATAACTTTATGCTTACAGTAACTAAAGTTCATATTCCTAATCAATAATTGAATAGAACGTGTAGCCCTAGATGCCCCTCATAACGAGGCTTCATTATACTACCTCCACCACACGAACATCACGTCACCATCACGATGTCCGCTAGTTGTGAAACAATGCATCGCTAATAAAACGAGTTACATCATAATTTTCAAACGATCGATATGATTTTATTTTTGCTTACTAAAAGAACTGTGTTTCTTGGAATAACTATCTTAAAAATGCATGAATTTCTGCATCTGTTGTGTCGTTACAATGTCATTTAGGTAAAACTAGGCGCTTTAGAACAAGAGTTCTTATTTACGTAATATGCACTGCATATTATTTAATACCATTTAAGTGATTCACTACTACTAAACTCTGCACTATTATTTATCCTTAAAAGCCTGTGGTTTGGTGAGTCAATAAATAATACCTACTGCAAAACCTATGACTAAACAGCACGTTTAAATTACGAAAACGTTTTAACTACCAACTTACTTATTTCAGCAAAATCAATGAATTACATTACACAGTTCAAAATAAAAATAATTACAGTTAAATTATAAAAATAATAATGGTATGATAAATTCAAATTAATAGCCACGATACCGATTAAGGACCCCAGTTTCGTAATAAATGGGTTCGGCCACACGTGTTACTACAATGCGGCAAGAAATAAACATTAATGCAGCACATAGTTATCAGATGAAACACGCAAAAACGCAAACGTTTGGCTGAAGTGCACAAGTGCCTGTAAAGTCCATTTTCAGGCTTTACAATGCTTATCGGACGATCACCAGTTATCTAACTTCATCGATTCAAAAGGCCTCTTGGTAATTTAAATATTTCTACGAAGCCTATGTTCAAGTAGGTAAGTAAACCGAAAAAACTGAAACTGTACCAGTGCTTTTTTGAGTCAATAACTAAAATAGTTTCTGCGTGTTAAAAAAACATAATGATGCGATTAATAATGTATGGAGTGTCGTGAAGGCTCAGTGGCGTCTCATGCACGAGGGTGTGGGTGCGCAGCCGGGCACAAGCAAGTACCAATCTGACTTTTTCTAATTCATATGTACTTTCTAAGTTTATCTTGGACATCACTGACATCGCAACCATGTCAGAGGCCCTTGAGGCGGTTTAGAAACTCTGACACTAGGGTGTGTGGGGTCGTTAGACCTTACTACCCACACGATAAGGAATAAGAATAATGTTTTTTTTTTCTTTTCATCGGCTACCTTTTTTTTTGTTGCGGGGCGGAAAATTCTTATAAATATCTCCTGCCCTAGGGGTGGGGACCCTTCCTATTCTCACGCCGGTGATCGCGGAAGCGTACGCGACTTCCGGGATCTTTGACTGGTGCCGGGCCCGCCTTTGAGGGCCTTCTCAGGTCAAGGAATCATCGACTAAGGCTATGACCTACTCTAACTAATAATAGATCGAAATATGTTATATATTTTGACTAATTAAAATATCCAATAATCAGTATTATAGCAACAGTTCATATGCTCAACTGTTCTACAAAGGAAAATGATAAATAGCTCCTGCATTACCATTAAACCCAAAATTATAAATGTTTTTTTGATTTCCTCCTAAATCAAAATTATTTATCAATATGTACATAGTGCTATTTATAAACAAAGATTTCTTTTATCCAGCTCACGGAACTAGGTAAAGGCCACGGAGTCTGGCTTGTCCTAGAATGCCGCCCCGTAAATAGCAAGCCTTATTAAAAACCGTGTTAATTGAGGTCAACCCTTAAAAAACGTTTCACTTCACGTACATTTGAGTTAAAAATATATTGGTCAATAGCATTGTCGAATGAGGTTCGCTTACGATCATTAGTTATGTTCAATGTTGATACGCCTGTTTGTAAACCGTTACCTAGGGTCTAGCACAGCACGGTTATTACCACTATCCCCCGGTTACGGTAACGTGTTCAGGTTAATAGAATGCCGCTCACGATAACCCTGAATATTTTATAGCTGCTTTCTTCTAATGACTACTTGTGACGTGTGACGTACCTACTCACCTACTAATTTCACGGCCTGGCGGGCTGCGAATGAACTTGACTTGCTACGTAGATACCTAGGTCATCCTTAGATGAGATGAGGGATAAGATAAAGGCGGCCACTAAGACGGGTGTCAATAATAAGGTATCATGGTGGAATACACAATATCATTCCCGAAAACAAACTCTTTGAGTTCCCGTTTAACTGACCTAAGGAGAATTTGCTTGCCACTAGGTATTTTAAACACATTTTTAAAGTTATTTAAATTAATTTATACCTGAATTTGTATGGGTAGGTATGTCATTTTCCCACTCTTCTTTAAATTCCATTGAAACCTATATAAGTGCTTGAGGTATACATACTTATAAAAAAGAAACATTGACAAATGATTCAGACGCGCTTTGTACACCTTATATTGAAAGAAGTAAATTCTTTGTAAAGTATTTTCATGTAAATGAGTGTTAATGACACATACGAGGACCGACCTACCTTTAACACGTGATAGGTATGTAGTAAGCACATAATTTAAGTGTATTGAAGAAAGCATCGTCATAGGTTAATGGTTGGCGCGGTGTCAATCACGCGAGCCGCCGCGCTCCGTCAGTGACCTTGCGGCCGGTGGCCTACAGGGCTACAGCCTACTTTACACCACTAACGAATATTTGATTGTTATTGTCGTTTAGTTGCTCCCCCTCCATACTATCTGCTTATCTGTAGATTCACCGATAAGATATTATACCACCGTAATAATATTGTTTGTCTCTAGCGGCGAAGTGTTAATTCGGGGATTGCATAAGCGTCATGGCGTGCTGGAACTGTTGGAACGAATACCTATTTATATTCCGAAATTTAATCAGCTACACATTTGCTCTCGCAGTAAAATCGCACAAATTAAAACCGCAGTCAAGCCTCACCTAAGACCTAACTTAAACGACCTCAAGCTCGCTTCACTTTAATTAACCGAGAAAAGTTTTTGCAGAATAGACCCGCTGTACCTATACTTGGCCTACTCTATCACACTTCGGCCACTTACACCACATCGGCGATTTCTGTATTTTGGAGCTCATCGTGGTCAATTAACTGTCTATTATAACTCACGGAGTTTATCGGCAATACCGACCATTTTATAATTTTGGCAACTCTTGAAATCGTTAGCGAATTGCAACAAAGACAAAGTCAAGAGTGAAATCAATTATTTCAGGCATTTTTGAACCTCAATTACAAGTTGAAAAATTAATAATATTAATCTAGTTGTCGATTTCAAAAGGTAGTTTCATAAGGAGAAGAATGGGTAAGAAACTCCAACTTTCGTTAAAAAAAACGTATTACAATAAGTTGTACAGTCACATTAATTCCATAAAAATATAGGTACTTGTCAAGACGGTCTATCAAACACACAAGTCATTCAAAGTACAACAATTTATGTACTAAGTGCTGCAAATTAAGAATTAAAAGCTAAATTAATTGTTGTAATTAACATAATTTTGTGATTACAGAAAATGAATTGTTTTACAAGAAACATTGGAAAAGTATTATTGGACACACTTCACTTATTCAGGGAAAGGGGAGGGGGAGGGGGTCTACTGGCGTACCTACCCAACACTAAATAAACCAGCTTGCATGCTAGTGTATAGTACATACACTAGCATGCATGCACCTTTCATTGATTTCATGAATAAGTAGTTCTTCCAGGCTTTCTTAATACGACGTTCTTTTTCTTTTACAAAATACCAATTATTTTCTATGCAATCTCATTAATAAAATGGATAACACATTATGTATATCTACGAATTGGATCTTAACTATTATGTCAATCGAAGAACAGTAGAAGGTTTTGTTGGAAAATTCGAACTTTCAGCCATCATGTCTCTGTCACAATATACGAATATGTTGGTACTAGGTACTTCTCTAATGTAAAACTAATGATAACAAGCCAGTCACTCATTAAGTAATTATACAAACCATTAATATACAATTTCACGAAACAAACAAAATACAGAAAGGTCAGGTGCGCAGTACTCGTAACCGGCGTGCTTGTATGACCAGATGTATGAATGTGGACGAGGCGAAAGAAGTATGTAAGGATCGCAGCAGGTGGCGCTCCGTGGTTTCTGCCTAACCCCATGGGAAAAAAGTGTGAGTTTATGTATGTATGTAAACAAAATACAATTCATTTAACGGGTTTTGAGTCTCCCTGTATATTTTTTTTCCCTTATCTCCGAAATTTACTAATGGCACATTGTGGAATGAGATTAGGGCTGATAAACGTTCACCAAACATAAAACGATCGAAAGCAAATCGGTTGATTGTAAAGGATTGTCTCAAGAAAATTATTGAGCTTTCCAAAATCAAAAAGTATTTTTCCGTAAAAGGTTCCTCAGTGCACGATACACGATACCAGTATTTAACTATTTCATGTACCAGCTATATGCACCTTAATGTTTTTATCGAACGTCAGTTTGCAAGTTTAACATAAAAAACTAATTTCTTTAGTTGTGTATAATTTCTGTTTTAATTTGTTCCTTGTGTCGAAAAAAACAGAAACTATTCTACAATGGATTTCATGGCTCGTGCAATTTCAGCTCGCCTCGTAAATATGCATGAAAAACAGTAAAGAACTTCCGTTTGGTCAAGGTCGTCGGCGGGCGCCGGCTTGCGGTCAGCTCACTACATTAACATACTAAGTAGGTACTCACCTAGGCACCTACCCACGACACCTACCAGTAATTTCGTTAAAAAATGTTTCTAATTAAGTAGGTAAATTACAAAAAGACAACCGACTTCAAAAACTACAAAGTGAAAATAACTATAGTTAAGTTAAGTCTGTGCAATATAATTTTTAAATTATAATGAAACAGATGAACTTACGAGTATATTACCTAAGATGTGATGAAAAAGATTTCACTTTTTTGGGATCTTTCTAAAATGAATTTCTTAGTTAGTTTTTCTTACTTAAATAAATGACTGAAATAATATTTTAATTGATACATGAATATGTATGCCTGCTTCTGCCCGCGACTTCGTACACGCCAATTTTTGTACATAATCTTACGGGAACCGTACGTTTTTCCAGCATAAAAAGTATCCTATGTGTTTTTCCACACTACAATCTATCGCAGAGCCGAATATCATGAAGATCGATTCCGCCGTTTATGCGTGTCTTGACAGAGTAACAAACATCCATTCATCCAACCTCACAAACTTTATTATTAACATGAATTATAACGGATTGTTTATGTACAGTCAACAAAGCTATTCGGTATACAGGCAGCTTGATTGCGATTACATTTAAACAATGTTGTTGTTGCTGAGTAGTCCATTCTTTTAAATAACTCTCTCAAGTGTGTCATAAGCTTAAAAAGTAATTAAGATTACAATAAAAATGAAAATTGGCAGCTTAGTAGAAAGATGAATAATATTGCCTGCATACCAAATAGTTTTGTTGACTGTACCTAGTCGATGTTTACCTAATGTAAAGCTTGCTAAGTAAGTAACAATGTTGGAACGAGCCAGCACAATAATAATAATAGCATGCACTTCCATGTTCGATGTGACCGTACCATGTAACATAAGGACTGAAACATCACGCCATTTAATTCTGTTTATTTTATGAAGGTTTAACTAGTTAGATACCTATTTGGGTATAATTTGCAGTTGAAAGACTTTTTCGTTTGATAATAATTCTTCGATTTTCTTTATAGGACCTTATTAAGCTTCAGTTCGCCCTCTAATATAGATCATTATAAGAAAAGGGTTGAGGTATGATTATTTTTGCGTCTCTTGTACTTGTAAAATCAATATAACAAGGATCACATAGTGAAGGAACATATACCTATATCTGAAGTGTTTCACAATCACGAGTACCTAACTAATGGATCCGTGAAGGCAGGCGGAAAAGTTGTAAAGAGTTTGTTTGTATGTTTTATTATACGCTAGCGAACTACCCGCCATTTCTTCGTTGTAGCGTGATGGGGTATATAGCCTATGTTAATCGGGAATAATAATAATAATAATATACCATCACGCCTGTATTCCCCGAAGGGTTAGGCAGAGGTGCACCAATTTAGGTACACCCACAGTTCGCCGGTATATTTAGGTCCCATGTAATAGGGGGCGAGCCTATTGCCATTAACCGGGCACAAATCCAAACTCCGGGCTGCTACTGAGAAATTCCTAATGGAAAAACCCAATAACACTTTTTGCCCGACCTGGGAATCGAACCCGGGACCCCTTGCTCGGCAGTCGCGCTTGTGACCACGAGACCAACGGGGCAGTTCGGAAATAATATATCGGGAATAATATAGCTATCTATTGGTGAAAAAATGGTTAAAATCGGTCCAGTAGTTTCGGAGCCTATTAATTACAAACAAATATGCAAATCTTACCTCTTTATAATATTTGTATAGATATATGACAAGTCACAAGACGGTGGGAAGGTATATTAGATATATTTACTTATTCCGAGGTGTAAATTGTTAAATTTACTTATACATAAAGTAGTGCTTAGGTTTGTTGCTGTAATTTAAAAATTAGTAAGGTATAAAATACATGTTATTATTTATGTCATACAAATCTTATACCACACAGTTTTATAACCTGTTTTTTTTTTAATTTAAATAAAATACCCATAACAAACGGCAGGTACCAAAATATTTTCTTCTCAAATTTCCCGAAATCTTCTTATCAGAGTGACACGATCATAATAATATTTGCATTAAAGAATTCGTGACTTACCTACCTACCTATCATGTGTTTATTTCTTACTGAACATAATTTATAGGTATGTGTTATAATAAATGATTTGTTTAACCTCGAAAATAAAATCAATCAAACAGTGCCTTTTTTGGCTTTATCTTCGGTTTCCTTATAACTACATAACATTATGAGGACAATAGAGAAGAGTGATTGTAAAGACTTGCACACCCATGACAAAACCCGATACGAAAGTAACAAAAGAATCGATAATAGAGATTTGGAAGACGACCCTGGCGACGACGCTTCTATTTCACCTAAAACCCACAATGATGGTGCGATTCCACCTCAAAAGTAACTGACTCATGAATGAAACTACTTTACAACACTATTCAATCGTACTTTAAATGGAATCTTTACAAAGAAACTGCACCCGGTATGAACCTAGACAGTACCAAAGCGACGTCATGGCAAGACAGAGATAATCGCAATGACAACATTATATTTTATTTTATTTTAGTTTTTAAATTAGGTACCTACACGTCCTGTAGCTTTAATGCCATCGATTTTGAATGTTTCTCTTTAGAACAGCAACAGTAAATACCTATCTACCTAGCTTAAGGATTAATAACTAGGAGGTACTTACACATCCTACTAATATTATAAATGCGAAAGTTTGTGAGGATGTTTGTTACTTTTTCACGCTTAAACGGCTTAACGGATCTGGATGAAATTTGGCACTGAGATACATTGTAATGTGGAATAACACATTATGATACTTTTTATCCCGGAAAAATGTACGGTTCTCGTGTAATATATCAATTTTGACGCGGGCAGAAGCTAGTAATCATAATAATATATTTTCAGGATTTATGGAACACTGGCAAACTTACCTCATATGATTTAGGGTCCTCGCTTTCGGCGATGCTGGCGAAGAGATGGCTCAATGCCCGGGACATGAGGCCGGTCATAGTGTATGTCTTGCCGGCCCCGGTGGCCCCGTACGCGAACACGGCCCCGGCGAAACCTTTCAACGTGTCACCCACCAGGGGAGCACACACAGCATCGTACACGTCTTCCTAATATGTAGAAAAAGGCAGGTTTAGTCGATTTTGTGTGGTTCATAATAAGTAATAGTAAACAGTAATATAATATTTTTAAGACAGTAAACAAGTACCTACACTATTAAAATTTTCGTAGACTTTGGAAGTGAAAGAACTAGGTATTAAGTTGTTGTTGTTGTCATTTTTTTGTTGTTGTACTCGGCGCTGCATTACAGTCCAAGCTGAAGGCAAGGGCGAAATATAGTAGAGTGTAACACATTTATGTACCTAGGTACAGTAACGTATTTATGTACCTCCTTAAATTACTGAACGCACGAGTACAATATGCTGTCTTTGCCAAACACGTGGTCGCGCAGTGTCTTTAAACCGCCAGTACGGCAGCCCATTGCAGCAGTTTTCTGACTGCACCAGATTATGATAATGATAAATAAGCTACTGTGAATAGTACCACTAAACGTTACGCACTTGTGTGCTGTCTTCTCCAAACACGCGGTCGTACACGTAGTGTTTATCATTGAGCCGGCGCTGGCGCAGCACATCTCGGCGAAGGTCCGCTTCTTCCGCCAACACCAGCATCTGATAACACACGCTATCTTGTCGTTACCAGTACACGATAAGGTTTAAATGAGAAACAAATAGGCTACTGATAAAACATGCTGTTTTGGCTGATATGCGATAGTGCGGATCGATATAGGAAGAATCCATGAAGCAATACTTTGTTGGAGAATCGAAAAATATAATTTTCGAACTTATTCCTAATCCAAAACCATTTATGAGCAGTATCTATTATTGTGATAATTGTGGCAGTTGTGGAACAAAACCAAACAGTCATTAAAACGTTTAGAGTTTACTTTGATTGGGATATAATGTGTACCTAATTACCTATAGAAAAATAGCAAAGGAAATGCTATAAAGTTTATAGCATTTCCTTTGCTATTTTCATCATTGGCAATCTCTGGAAGCCGAGTGTCATAGGATATGTTCTATATCATACTTTTTTTTGACTTCCAGTCGGACAAGGTCGCGGGCAGAAGCTAGTGTTTTTTTACAATTATACTAATGTTAGAAGTGATCATCTACGATCTGGTATATTCGATATTGGTATTCAATATTACAATTAGTTTAGCTTTAATTTCTTAATTGTAGAACTTAGTACGTATTGTAGTATTTTGTGCTTTGAGCAAAGAGTACCTACTGTGCTTTGAGAGACTTTTATTATTGAATAATGTTTTGACATTTGCATTTTTTTTTTATAGAACGAATGTAACTGTACAGCACGCAGCATAATGTAAGTAACTAATACGTTTTCATACAGAGTATATATGGAGTTCCTTTCCCGTTCTTCTCCATACAAACTACCTGTTGGAATGGGCAACTAGATTCAATATTTTTAATTAATTGACGTTCAAAAGTGCCTTTTAAAGGTCTAATTGGAATAAATGATTAGATTTTCACTTTTAGGGTAGTTGGAGGAAGAGGCCGACCAAAGAAAAGATGGATGGATTGTGTGAAGAATGATATGAAAGAGAAAGGAGTCAGTGATAGCATGGCGGTTGATAGGACGGCATGGAAGAAGAAAACGTGTTGCGCCGACCCAAAGTAACATGGGATAAGAGGGCAGGAAGATGATGACTTATAGTGTGGTGGTTGTATCACGTATGTATCTACGAGTATACTAAGTAATGTACTCACCTTATCGCTGACCACGTGCACGATCCGGGGACCCTCATCTGCTCGCTGCGGCCGCACGCGCACCGCTACCTGTTACACCGGACAAAATAACTGGGATTATCTAAGTATACAATAAACAAAGTTTCAAGTAGGGGTAACTGCATCGTAGGCCTAGTGGTCCTGAACGCGACTGCTACGCTAGAGGTTTTGGGTTCGATACCCAGGTTGAGCAAAAAGTGTTATTTGGTTTTTCAGTGAAATTTTCAGTGGCAGCTCGGAGTTAAGATTTGTGCCCGGTTAATGGCAATAAGCTCGCCCCCTATTACATGGGACCTAAATATACCGGCGAACTGTTGTGGGTGTACATTGGTAGGTACACCTCTGCCTAACCCTTCGGGGAATACAGGCGTGATGCTATACATACTTTTTTTTTCAAATAGAGACATCTTGCCTTTCAAGATTTAACGACTGCGATTATGGCTAATGTTTTAAGCAAACTGGTGGCTTGTCTGATGCTAAGGGTCTGCTCCCACGACAGTTTCTTCGTTGGCGTGAAGAAACTGTCAAAAATCGGCCCGATAATTGGTCCGATTCTCGGTTGCGTGGGCAGGCGCTAAATGTTGACTGCCACCCATTGACATCTGCTATGGTAATGGTAACGCAGTAGTGCGTGTATCCCACAGACGAAGTATAAAAGATATGACTAGAGATCAACCGAAAAAGCTAGCAAATAGAATCAATCAACAACTTTTTCAACATTAATTGCTTTTCCAATTAGTTTGTCATCAATAAAATTACAGAGCCACTAGTCCTACCTCATTTCAGAATGGATCGGAAATCATCAAATGACTTCTTCCGCTCTGGGCGGAGCGGAGACTCTTATTGACTAAAACCCATCCGTTTTCCTACTAATGCCCTTTTCATTCCAGAACCGCAGAGGACTCTTTCAAACAATTTCCGTAGGTAACCTTGGTAGTTTGAATGCTGAACCCTTATTCAGGTATCTGTAACCAAATACTTATACCTTGCTCACGTTCAAGTGTAATTACAGATTTATATAATTTATTATGTTTTACAAGCTTATCGTAATTATATTTGATTACTTCTATTTTTTTATGACAAGCTCCTAAAATTTGACGAGGATGCAAATCAACACCTTGTATTGAGAGAGCCAAAGACTTAGCCACAAGTTTGGCGCCATCAGTAGCGTCCATTAATTTCTGAAGCATACAAGCATCAGAGCACTTAAGACACAATAACAAATGCCCTATTCTTCGGGGAACAGCACCAAACTGAAATTCTTAATCAAACCTTTGGCTAAGGTTTATTTAACTTTTACCCACAATTGTTAAAAGACGTATGAAACGCGTGATCATTTACATTATAACTCTTGGCCCCATTACGCCGTTGCCATCCCTGTCGGCTCGAGCTGTAATCCAGCTTCAACAGCTGTAATGACAAATTTATCTTACCTGCCCTAATATATCCTAATTTACTATTTTCAATAAAATACTTTCATCATCATCATCATCATCTCAGCCATGGATGCAGGTCGCTTCCGACCGGTATATGTGGACATCTAAAGGGGAGGCCTATGTTCAGCAATAAAATACTTTAGTTAGCTGTATTTATAAGGATTTAGATATACGTGTTTCCTTGACATTAAGTCATTTATATGTTAAAACTTTAGCCTGACTTTCTCTAATCTTAGTTTTCATATTTCAGAGTTGGTTTCATAATAAAAGTTGTTCATATTCATGTGTATTTTCACCCCTTGAAAGATCGGTACTGAATTAAAAGCCAGACTGCAGGCTACATGAACATGCATCTTTTCTTCTCTACTTGGTATTAGGTAGTAAATTAAAATAGCTAGGTACCTATTTTAATTTACTTCCCAGTGAAATGTAATTCATATTTTATGGCAACTTACGAATATAACATAACTACGTACTGTTACCTATTTTAAACACTTAGCAGAGTTAAGGTACCACATGTGAATAACATAACATATCACCAGGTATTTATTTAATTAAACGTTTATTAGGTAAATACCTACATAGATTTTTTAAATGTTATTTTAAATAGGTGTTATTTACCATTAGTTTTTCTTCGGAGACAGTACGGATGCTGCCGTGTGATCTCTCAGAAGCAGCCACAGTGCTCTGAGTCATGGCATCACTTCGTTGATTCAAACGCATTCAACCACAAAGACGTCTCTAGGCTTTATTGCCTAGCTAAACTATTTACACTTGCAAAATTAGTCCAAACATATAGAAGTCATTATAATCAGCCCGGATAAATAGTTAAGTATCTAATATTCAACAAAAAACCTGTGAGTTATTTGATAAAAAAGGATTATACGTTATTTTTAGGAATATAAGTATTTATTGAGTGCGAAGTGAAACGTTCTCCGCCCGCGTCTGTTCACGTGGACTGAACTCTAGTCAAAATATAGCCTTCGCTTTGGGCGGTCGCTGGGGCAACAGCTAATCACCACAAATAAAAGTTTCATGCGCCGTCATGTAGGCAGTTATCTATATCTATACTCTATTATATAAAGAGGGTAGAGTAGAGTATAGTGAATTGGTGATTGACTGACTCATCATCACTACCCCTCAACTATAATACGATTCAAACTTAATAGCGGCTCGGAAGTTAGCTGTGAGTGCCGTTTCGCGCAGAATTATTCAAGTCTATCTAGGTAAAAAGGGGTTGTACAGTTTTAAAAGTAGAGGAACAAAATGACTTCAACCCACTCAAATTTGATAGTGTACTTCCCATCGACTTAGAACTATGCAATTTGGCAAGTAATATCTTCATAAATTACAAGTACAGGGAGAAGTCTGAGAACTATACATTTGTAATTAATTCATAAAAAAACAGGGTGTTTAATTAAGTAAGGAACGGGAGTCCAAATTTTGAAGTGACTTAACCGTGTCTGTGGGTGTCATATCGCATGAAAGGGCGTCATTGACATGTAGCAGCTGCATGATAAAATCAGGTTTTAAATTTTTTAAACTTGATTTTCTCAGTTTCATGACAAAACTAGCTTCCGCCCGCGACTTCTTATATTATCCGACGGGAACCGGTTTTTTTCCAGGATAAAAAAGTATCCTATGTGTTATTCCAAACTAAAAACTGTCCCAGTGCCAAATTTCACCCAGATCCGTTCAGCCGTTTGAGCGTGAAGAAGAGACAAACATGCACACACACAAACTTTCGCTTTTATAATATAAGTGCGATAAAGTAACAATTTGTCATCGACCGGTTCTTGATCGAAAACATGATTTGATCATAAACCTACGACACATACAAGCTCAAACCGATTTTTAATTATTTTTATGATGAAAAGTAAATGCTCTGAAAAAACTGCGAGACTCGGTTCCTGAAATATTTATAATATGCCTACAAATTTGTACGGAACCTTCGGTAGACTCGCACTTGTCCGGTTTATTTACTTTACACGACATTTTACATAAGACACCGCTATAGAAAATAGTATACACCCACCAAACGTCATCGCCAATTTACACTGCCTGGAATTCGGTTATATCAGCGCCTATGCCGATCTAAGCAGTATAAATTCCATGCAAACATCCCAACAAACAAAAATTGCTCTTGTTGTGACTTATATTCCCAAAAATTATATTCTTATAGGAGCCGCATTATCGCTAATAAGTGTGCGTTTGGGCACAAATTATAAAGGCAATAACCTTATTCCCCCCTAATAGTTGCTTTATTGATCACTTTTTTTCCTTATACGTTACATATTATGACAAGGAACAAGGAAGTTAAATTTATAATGGCAAGAAAAAAGCTCCTAAAAATCCAACACACTTGAAAGGAACATATAGAAAGCGTTAATAAGGGCGATCACCCTTATACGTATTTTATTATGGTCCGATACAAAGGAGTTAAACTCATTGCGGCAAATCAAAGGCTCTTAAAAATCCGTAGGCCCCTTATAGCCGTCTGTTTAAGATTATGCAATAAGTTTCTTTCTTAGTGATTATTACATTTTTGCAACAGTTGGGCGAAATGAAGAGAAACGTCAACCATTTTACTTATGTACTTTTCACTTGATTTATGTGCTCGTTTATAGTGAAAAGTGTATGGGAATTCAAATGCATGATAAAATGTGGCATGCTAGGTCTTGTAGTATTAACCCGCCCTTGAATTGAAAATGTTTTTGTGCTAAAAACGTTATGAATTATTTAGTTATGTTTCTAATAGTGCTATTATGAGGGCAAAACGATTCGCACATCGTCTACAAGGAGTCTATGAGGCTGAAGACTTTATAATGGCCACATTTGTTGCTTATGCTATCGCCATTTTACATACAGTCAGGGTTCCTTTCTCACGAGTAAAATCCTGAACCTAGCTTGTTTTTTTCCCATATGTATAAAATGTATGTTTCACTATGAGTGGGTTGGCTGGTAGAGGTCTCTTTAAAGGGATAAGCTTACTTTTGTGTACCAATTTTAAGTTTGAAATATAATTATAATTGTAAGTTCAAAATAAAGAATATAATTACATATATAATATGTTCATCCGCAGATATTGCAATGATAGTATACATATACGTATTAGCAGATGTTGGCAAATTATATGTCAATATTATGTTGACATTTATTATTTCCTCAATGGTTTCCTTTTCATTCTCATTTTCTATAAAATAATCCTCTGCGGAACCACTGGCTGATTCGTTGGTTTCTGCTTGGTCATTTTGTAGCATCATAGGAGTAGAGGTGGTGGGTGTAATTCACTGCCACTATCACTGTATAAGGGAATACAGATTGCTTTCATCCTTGTAAAGATTATATACAATGTTAGAATTCGTTTGATGGATAGACGTCTTATCAAATGCTTCTATAAGTTAAAAAGCAACATAGTTACCTTGTACATTACTTTTATAAGAATAATTGGCCATATTAAAAGCCTTTATATGAATTAGAATATTATATGGCTATAAAGCAATGTAACTAGCCTCTACAAGAAGAACACATTTCGAACCCTTATTGTAGCCGTATTAATTGAATTTATTAACGTTTACCCAGCCAAATTATAAGAATACAGGTAATATAGCCAAATCTTCTAATAATGTGCCACTATAAGGAACATTAACATAATAAATGCTCTTTTATAACAAGTACAAGAGTTTAGACCATATAGACTTAATTTTATAAGCTTTATTTGTTTGTTGGGATGAACCTTAACTATTATGTAGAAGCCTTAATTTTATTTAGCACGTATGTGGTGTTCCTTTGATGGAAATCGTTCATTAGGTGTGGTATAGGCGGGATCTGCCACACTACATACCTCAAGCCTCAGGGTATAGAAGTATTGGTTCCAGAAACAACGATACGAATTCGGTACCGGTCATTTGTAGGTCCAAAAACGTATGCTTACGTACTTTACAAATTCGTATCCAATGTGCAGCCCGCCTTAGATTAACCTTGCCTACAAATAGTGGTGTCACATTATAATTAATTTTTAATATCTTGGGACAACTCACACACGGCTATCTGATCCCAAGCTAAGCAGAGCTTGTGTTATGGTAACCAGACAACTGATATACATACTTATATAATTTTATAAATACATACATATTATAAATATATAGTAGGAACCACAGACAATTAGTATGCAATTTTGGTTCCCCACCCTAAGAAACATAGTGGTAAATCTATCAGTGGTAATTTTAAAATTCCTCCGGGTGGACATTTTTATATATATTCCTACTTTATTTCGATTATAACAACTGTATGGTAAAATTATACACAAATGCTGGCTTTTAGAAAATTTTAGATCACACACACACAATGGCAGGAGCGAAGCCTCAGGACGTAGTAATGTTACCAAGATGGTATTTCGGAGGATTAGCATCAGGGCTGGCTGCATGTGTCACTCACCCATTGGACTTACTGAAAGTTCAGATGCAAACCCAAAAGGGGACCAACGCCTCGATGTTATCAATTGCTGGAAGCATTGTCAAAACCGATGGTAAAAAATATTTAGCAACATCTAGATTATGTTTGTATTTAACGATATGTTAGCAAATATTGGAAGGGGCCACTAAGGGCCGATGCCTGCTGGGGCTGCGGGTTGTTCGAAAGAGATACCGCGCCCCTGGAACGCAAAGGTCACATGAAGGAACATAGATGGGTTTTAGTCAGTAAAAGTCTGACACTCCCTCCCGTCCCGCCCAGGGCGGGGGAAATTATTTGATGATTTCCCATCTATAAAAAAAGGGGCTGAGAGTGATGCTTTCTTACTAAAGCTGTACTCAATGCTTTAAATTTAATTGAGCCAGTTTCGTACAGCTCCTAATCCAACCCTTTGTCCCAAAAATCAATAATTAATAGTTATGATTTTAAAAACCGTTGAACTTAGTAAAACATTAATTTGTGATTTTAGAGCCCATTCTGGTACGGTACGGGCTTTTTTATTGATTAAATGAAGATACGTACTAAATCGTCTTGGTTTTTTAGGTGTGCTTGGCCTTTACAATGGTATCTCAGCTTCGTTGCTAAGACAGCTCACATACTCATTGGCAAGATTTGGTATATATGATGCGGGTAAAGAGCTTTTAGATACTAAGGATGTAAGCATTTGATTTTAATATTAACATTACAAAAAACTGAAATATATTTTTCTCGCAGTGGGTTTTCAGTTTTAGCATTTATTTTTATTTTTGTGTTTTGGGGAATCTCTCAATTGGTGTTTAGAACCCATTGCCAGTAGCCTTGATATGGCGGCGGGAGGGCTGATGCCGAAAATGAGATTGGCGCAGCACTCCTGCAACCATATCCAGGCTGCTGGGAATGGTCAACACTGTGGAATGAGTTTTTATATAGTTTACTTCATATTTCCAACATTTCGAATTAGATGATTACCTATCAAGTAAGAACTAAAACGCGGAAAATATGTACGTAGGTACATCCATGATACATAGGTATGGTCAGCGACAACATTAGTTGAACTCTTCAGACTTTTAAATCTTACCAAGTTATGAGTAGGTACGTACATACATATATGCATACATAAACTCACGCCATAAGGGATTAAGTAAGAGTGAACAGGCTTCTTCTGGGTAAGCTCACTCCATCGTAGACTTTGATTTTGTCCCTCTGATCAAGACTAGTGTCAAGAGCTTACCGATCTATAATAAAATAAAATAAATTAGTCGTGAGTTTATGTATGTAAGAATAGGTACAATATTATAGTAGATACGGACTGGATATAAAATAAAGATAAAATTAAAACTCTTAGCTATTACTAAATTGCGGGAAAGCAGTGCATCGATTTCGCGTCTAGTTAGATGATGTGTTAAGGATGATTTCCACTAAACGGCTCGCATCGCATCGGATCGAAAAGGATACAAACCATTGCGGCGACAGCCGATCGCGTTCGCCAGGATGTCGACGCACACTACGATCGGCTCCGTACCGTCCTCGGCGTCGCTTGCGAACGTGTCCGTAGCCAAATAGCTTTCCGCGGGAGACGCTCCGGCCCGCGGGAGACGCTCCGGGCGTCGGGAGCCACGAGACGACTCCCGGCCACCGTAGACGCGGGTCTGTGGACGGTGAGCAATGGGTAGCTCACCGTCCATACGTTAAATAACTAACGACAGACCGTGTCAACGGCGCGTTCGTGTTCCACGCGCGCCTCAAAGAGACGTCAGCAAACAATGGATGGGGCCACTAAGGGCCGATGCCTGCCGGGGCTGCGGGTTGTTCGAAAGAGATACTGCGCCCCCGGGACGCAAAGGGCACATGAAGGCACATAGATGGGTTTTAGTCAGTAAAAGTCTGACACTCCCTCCCGTCCCTCCCCGGGCGGGGAAAGTTATTTGATGATTTCCCATCTATAAAAAAAATGCCAAATAGCTTTATCCTTGCCGTGTTGGCGTGATCTAATTATGTAGTGCGAAAGTATCCGATCCGATGCTATAAGAGCTGTTTGGTGGAATTCACGCCTAAAAGTACTTATTAAATTGTCGCTGATTGTGTCTACCACCATATTGGGGAAGTCTGAAAAAAAAATAACTTTACCTTTTTTTAAATATTTCTAGATGTTCGTTACTCCATCACGCCGTTCAAACCGTTTAAACAGATTTGGATGAACATTGGCACATAGATAGACCATTGCCTTAATTAACGAACTTGGATACTTTTATCCCGGTAATTAGACCAGGGCTGAAAACTTTGAAAATGGTTAAAATTAAAAAAAAAAGTTGTATGATGAAACCCATTGAAAAAGTAAGTTTTTTTTTGCATTTTCTGAGTAGGTAATGCATATTTTTTTTATACCATTTAAATGAAAAACCCGATTGACTTTTAGCAGATAGGTATTTTGACGTGAGAATTTTGGATTGAAAATTAGGGTGCTCTTTCGATATCACGTCAAAATAAGATGAACAAATTAATAATTTAAATCAAAAAATTACAGTGTATTTGGAACATAAAAAGGCAAGATTTCACCAAAATCTAGTGGAAAAAAAAATGTAAAAGATAAAAACAAAAAAACAAATACTTGCGTATTTAAATTTCACATACATTTTGAGGTTATGTCTAAATACAAAAGTTGTAAATCTTTTTATTACCTACAACTTTGCCAATTAACTTTTTTCGGGACCCATTCTAGAAATGGAGGCTTAGTAAATTGAGAGCACCTATATTGCATTGCAGATGGTCCCGAATGGGTCCCGACTGCTACAATTTTAAGTGCAATCGGGTACTTGCTTGTTTTAAGGATTTTTCATAAATACTCAGAAAAGCAGTCGGGTTTTTTAGTTTTTTAAGTTACCGTTTTTTTCCTTTAATTAACACGCTTTTATTAGGTCGACCTGTATGTATGTAGGTAACTATGTAATCAAATCTAAGAAAACTAATTTAACCATCTTCTAAAGGTCGTAGCGTTATGAAAATTGGCAGTTGTATGTGATTTTGATGATAAAATGGTACTGTCGAGCTGATCTGATGATAGAGCCGGAAGATATGAACTGGAACTTCATGATGGATGATCGTATCATAGCCGTGTTTGGACTTGTTAAAAAGGTCTTGTAATGAACGTTGACCATGATTAGGTTTCAAGGTCTGATGATGAAGCCGGAAGCTAGGCATTCCATGATGAAATATCGGCGTGTTTTTTAGTGTTTTTAAACTATTAACTTATTTTTGTTACTTATATTCTCTTCCTTTTCCAATGAGTAACATCCTACTGTTATTTTGTTTTTGTTTCAAAAACTAGCGAAACTGGTCGCGGTAATAATTCAGAAAGAAAGAAAGAAAGATAATCCGTTTATTCGCGTTAAAGTGGCGCACATAACATAAACATTTTTATTTCAAAAAGCCCAAGACAAAAACAAGTTAGTATTAAATACTTAAAACAATATAAAAAATAAAAATTATATATAAACATTGTCCTAGACGGAAATTTGCGCCACTAAAGCATAGTATAAAGAGGGGTTTATACTATGACTGAGTGTTTATACTATGACTAAAGCACGAATCGCGATCAAGAATATTATTTTAACAAAACATTATACTTACACCAGCTGCTGCACTGCTTCTGCCCTCAACTTCGTCTGTGTTAAATTTGATATTTTATTTATTATTTTATTATACACGGGAACTGTACATTAGCGTATCGTTCCGTACCGTGTAACCGTACATTTTTCCGATATAAAAAGTATCCTGTGTATAATCCCACACTACAATCTCAGTGACAAATTTCATCCAGATCCGTTCAGCCGCTCCAGTGCTTCGTAGCGTGATGTTACATGGCTTTCTGTGGGTATAAGAATTTTCAAAATCGTTTAAGTAGATCATAAGATTACTCCTTACAACCTCACTAACTCACAAACTTTACCTTTTTTCTAATATTAGTATAGACTAGCGAACTGCCCGCGACTTCGTCTGCGTCGCTTATTTCACCCGCCTTACGTTACGTCTTTGGTTACTGCTCCGCTCCCATGGATCGTAGCGTGATATTTTAAAGCCATGACACTCACAAATAACGTAGCTTTCTATAGGTAAAAGCATTTTTATTAAAACCAGTTTAGCAGATTCTGAGATTACCTCTTTATAAATATAGAGCACGTTAATGTACTTTTAAATAAATTTTAGAACCGTTATACTGGTAAAATATGAGTCACAAAAAACATCTATCCATTCTTACAACCTCTTACTTCTTGTTTTCGCTGACTGTTCATTTTTTCCAGAAAATCGCCAGAAATTTGCTAACTAAGTACGTCCCTACCAAATACAAAAACACCAGCGTTGAAAACTCACATTAAAGCGGTAAAATTTAATCATCGATACCCAGTGCACTACTCGTCTCTGATCTAATTTACGTTTATTCGCTCTCCTATAAAATTTAGTTTTAGGTCCTTGCTAGGTTTTAAAATGAGGCAGCCGAGGTACCTGCCCTTAGTGACTCATCTCAAAAATCCCTAAGACATATCGTCAGTGGAAAGGCGAAAATGCAAAAGCGCCATTTTACTTTTGGAAAATGAGGTGTAAAGTAGTTTTTTTTATTCATATCTTTTTTATCTTTATTCCGATAAATGTTGGACGCATACATACATGTAAAGAGTATTTTATGATACCTATAAATAATTCGCAAAAAAGTAGTTGCTTTAGCAAAAATATGTTGAATAACAGAAAGTGTTAATCAGGAAAAAATTGCAATAGTTCCTCAAAAGTATGAATCGATTTCTTCGAAAAATGCTTATAATGAAACCGTGTAAATCTTGTAAAGATAAATGCTAACGATTGCTTAATAAGAAATCGTTAGGAATCGCTTGTGTAGTACTTCTTCCTTACGGCATGAAACCATTATATTATGATGGTACACAGGCTACGTTAGCAAGGTCAGTGCCGTAACTAAGGCTGTGTTGGCGGTGCCCAGCACAGAAGCAGAAAAAAAATCAGGGGCGCTGTTTTAGAAGCTCGCACCGGGCGCATAAAAGGCTAATTACGGCACTGAGCAAGATTGCAATGTAGGTAGGGTTGCCCTATGTCAGGAATTTTCCGGACATGTCCGGAAATTTCGTGCTTTGTCCGGAATGCGGGGGGAATCCTAAGCCGTCAGGAATTTCTACAATTTAAGTAAAACCACAATTCCATAAATCTCACATCCCTAAGGCGCATCAGAGGAGAGGCGTTTCCTTCACAATGAGCAATTTTCAGATAGGTTAGTTTTAAATATCATCAAGAGATGGCGGTGCCATCTTTCCTCCACTTTTGGTTATTTTCTTTTTATTTGATTTATGGCGGCACTGACTACTTGATGATATACGCGTATATTATAGATAATATACGCGTATATTTATAGAGGTCAGTGTGTGGGAAGAAAGATATGATAGTGACAATTTTTTTTTTTTTTTGGAAATCCGGAAATTTCATCCAATGTCCGGAATTTTGTCCGGAATTTCGACTTTTCAATCTGGGAACCCTAAATGTAGGGCATAACTGAGTGGCTGCGGGTTGTTCGAAAGAGCGTCCCCGGAACGCAAAGGGCACAAGAAGGAACATGGATGGGTTTTAGTCAGTAAAAGTGACACTCTCTCCCGCCCCGCCCAGGGCGAGGGAAGTCATTTGATGATGTCCCATAGGTAAAAAAAGGCCATAACTGAGCGAGCGAAATTTAACTAATAGAGATAATCTTATGCGAACAACTTTGCTAAAGCGCCAACCAGTCAAAAACATCAGTAAGTAATAAATAATAGCTAACAGACTGGTAAATAATAAAATTGCTAATCATCCATATTACAAAAAAGAAACAATGCTTATGTTGCTGTTATCAAGAGAATGTTGAAAGGACAATCGTTTTAAAGGGTCATAACCTAATGAAACAAGCGTAGTGGTTTCTGACAGACTAAATTTATTTTTCATTTGACAAGCAGGTAAGTACACATATAATATAATGGATGAGGCCAATACTATTTTATTATTTTAATATAAATACTAACAGGCCTCTGTCCTAACAATGTGTTGCTAAAGCGATGCTTGTTCAAAAACATCGGAAAACCGAATCTTGGAATCCAGGACATCCCTACATTTTTACAAATGCTAAAGCACTAAAAATTGGCTCAGATTGCCATGAAACCTAAACAAATGGACGCAGAAAAAACCAATCCAACGATATAACTAATTTTGGCCCAAATGGCGCTTTAGCATTTTATCCTTTCCAGAGACGATATGTTAATCTTGGAAAAGTTACATTTTACGGGGGCCAAGCCGCGGGCCTTCTGCCGCGGCTTCGCCCCCCGTAAAATGTAACTAGTTTATGTTACTTTGAGAAATTCTATTTCAGGGTAAACCATTGCCATTTATTAAGTCGATAGGTTTGGCTGCATTCGGCGGATTTTGTGGAGGACTTGTGGGAAATCCTGCAGATTTAGTCAACGTGCGAATGCAAAATGATGTCAAACTGCCACCTGATCAAAGAAGGAAGTATGTATTCATCACCTTTATTGTGTTTACAACTAAAGTAATAATAATGTAAAGTTCGTCTTATAAAATAAAAATACGCTCAAAAAATAGTACGTACTTAGAAACACAAAACACAAGAAATGTAAAAAAGGAAGTACCTATGTAATGATTTTATGTTGTGTACCTACATTGTAAATAAAGAAAGTGGCATGTCGTTTGTTTGATAATATGAACTTAAAGTAGAAGTAAAACCAGCACTCCACTAGTCCGGATTTTGATGGATTTTTTACTTATGATTCATTTCATTACCTCACTTCCTTTGACTTCGTTCGCGTGAATTTTTACGGACCCCTTTTTGATTAATATAATCAAATACATATATATCCCTCAGGAATAACGTCGCGGTCGTAATAAGCTAAACAATTTTCACAATCGGACCATTGTCCGGTTAAGCAGCATCAACCTGAGTTGTAGCGCTGCAAGTGGTAATGCCAAAAAAAAAAAACAATCGGACCAGTAGTACCAGCGATTAGCGTGTTCAAACAAAAAAAAACAAATCTCTTCGGGTTGGCCCCTAAGCACGACCGATTTTTTTAAGACCGATGATCGTGCCGAGAAATGGGCCCGTTTTTATCACCCATTTGGTACGACCGTTTTTTTTGTCTGTGGCTTTCGAGGGAGGAGCTTTAACTAACGGTCAAATTTTATAACGCTACCTTTATTTGACAGAGTTACAGTTAGTATTAAAATAACGTTGATAGATTTAACGTTATTTATGTTACATTTTATCGTTAATCTTTGATAACGGTATTGTATATTAACGTTAATTTTATCGTTATTTTTAAACGATTGAAATTTGTGAGGTGGAATTAGCGGAGGTGCGGCGGACCTCCCGCCATCGCGCCGTGCTGATGCAGTGCCGATCAAAACGTTGCCCGATTCTTACGCGTGAGAATTGCTAGTACTGTGAGTGTGGTAGCCATCTAGTCAGTGACACATGGTCATCATCTGCCTATCCCAACTATGTTGGGGCTTCCATTCTAACCGGATGCAGCTGAACACCTGTGATTTACGTGGAGCAACTGCCTATCTGACCTCCACATTCCAGTTTCTGGGAAACACGATACCTCTTGGTAAGACTGTTTGTCAGACTTCCTGGCGTCTGACTATCCGTAACGTCTGTCAATGATCTATGAATGACAGCCGGCACCAACGGCTTTACGTACTTTCCGAACCACGGCAGTGTCACACCACCAACTTCCAATTTCCTAACGGAAACGCCCAATAACACTTTTTGCCCAACCTGGGAACCGAACCCAGGACCCCACGCTGATCAGTCGCGCTTAGCGGCCACGAGACCCACGGGGAAGTTAGTCAGTGACAATTGACATAAACCTACGGAAAGGCAATATAGCTTTAGAAATTAACCGTAAAAATAACGATACATTAATATCAAATTAAACCTACTTACAGGTCGCGCGGTGGTTTATGATCGCTCGGCAAAAGTGGAAAGGGCATGCGCACGTTCAATTTTAAGGTCTTTATGAATGAACGATTGCCCCCACTACTTTCCTCGAGCGATCTCGAATCATCGCGCGACCTGTACATAATAATATGTACAACCTACAGGACAGATTTAAATGTTCTGCAAGGTTATAAATTAAAATTTACTTTCAGCTACAACAATGCTTTACATGGCATCTATCGAGTGGCAGTAACAGAAGGTGTAGCAGCACTTTGGGCAGGGGCCTCTATGACATGCAGCCGTGCAACCCTCATGACAGTAGGACAAGTAGCCGGTTATAACCTGATCAAGAGGCTTCTTATTTCTACTTCAAAATTCGCCGACAATGTCTTCACGCATGTCACATCAAGTGCCTTAGCGGTAAGGGTATTTTCAATGCATTTTAAATAGTATAATAACATAGTAGTGAGGTAAGTTGATCATCATCACGGCCAGTCCCGGCTGTGATGATGATTGATTACAGGCCGAGCCCTAGCCGTAGGCGAGTGCGCAATGGGTCCCAGTCATTCGATTTAATGGGCCAGATTCCATTAGTCTAAAATCGTTCTTGATTTGCGTAGGAATGCTCATATTTTATTTACTTGCGAGAAAAGAAAATTATTTTGTTAGTAAAATGGAATTTACAGTGGATGTTGAATTTAGTAATTTGCTCGCGTAAACGCGAACGATACCTACGATACGCTGGTCCGAGGGAGGTCAAATCAGAACTCAAATCCGGCTTGCACAGGGTCTAGCGTTGCTGGCTACGGCTGCGGTCCACTAGTAATGAGCCGCATACGGTGCACCTGCGGTGGTCGTCAAAAAGTTGGAGACCTTTATTTTACCTCGTCCCCCAGCTAGCACCGCTTTCTGGATAAAGTAGAATTGGTACTCAACACCCGGTGGGATTTTGGCTTCCACTTTCAACAGTTGGTGCGCCATTAACGCTGCTTCATAATTGCTTAACTTTGTTTAATATTTCTAGGGAATACTAGCAGTAACTTTAACACAACCGGCGGATGTCCTTAAAACACGTATGATGAACGCCAAGCCAGGTGAACTTACAGGTGTAGGACCGCTCCTCTTGAGTACCCTTAAGGAAGGTCCCCAAGCATTCTTCAAAGGATATATTCCAGGATTTGTTAGGATTGGGCCTCACACTGTTTTATTATTCGTAATTTTTGAACAGTTAAGATTAAGAGTTGGCATCGCAAAAAAAAATCCTCAAAAAAAGTAGGACGCGTTTGTTACTTTTGCATAATTTGGTAGAATGGTTTTAGACGATAATGTGTTAACTAGACTTAGAAGTAAGATGCACTTTTTTTTGTGATTGTATGGTTAAGCTTAAAGTAAATTGCTCATATTACTCAGTGCCATACCATCCCAGTGCTATGAACATATAAATAGCGGCAGTCACTACTACTCCTTCTAGAACTTATCAGCACCCTATCATACCCGTATACAATGCAGTCAGTGACCGCCTAAGAAACGGGGATGCTGTTTCTTAGGTGTACAGTGCTGTAGGCTAAACATACAAAAAAATTACATAAAACATACAATTTTACAGTATGAAACAAATGCGATTGTTGCTCATTTTGTTTGCCCCGTTGGTCTCGTAAACGCAGCTGCGGCTGCTGAGCGTGGGCTCATAGGCTTCAGTGGGTCCCAGTTCGAGTAAACTGTAATTGAGTGTTTTTTTTTTCTTTGTATTGATTTTCTTAATAGCAGCCCGGAGTTTGGAAGATGCATGACGCTATCTTAAGCATAGGGGTTGCTTTGGAAAGCACGTAAACTCGCCCCGCCCCCAAACGTGTCGGGTTGCTGCTCCATTAGACTATGAGAGTGAGTGAGGGGTAATGCAACTGTGTTTGAGCAGGTACTTATGCACTATAATATGTCCTGCATTGAGATGCGTTAGGAGAAATAGTGAGTGTTGTTCTTGTGAAAGCTATGTACGCTAAAATACCTATAAGATAGCTTTTCAAAATTATCTGTAAGAGAATTACGGATTTAATGATTGCTTTTACTTTCAACAAGGAGGAGAAAGAGGAAGGAAATGCAGCAAAGGGACAGGCTGGATCGGTTTATTATTATTAGTGGACGAATTTAAAGCTACAGGCTCAGATCGCGGGCTGGCTCGAGCAAGTGACGGTCGGACGTCGCGCCGAAAAATTTGTCGCTTTTATATACGAAACAGCCTTTCTAAATGGAAAGCCTAATTTGCTTTATAATTTTCTTCGAGCCGATCTCTTGAATGCCTTTTATTATTTTAATTTGTGCAGCCTTACCTACATTTATAATAGTTAAAAAAAAGCGTATTGAACAATATATTACACAAATTAGCTTGGACTGTTTTTACTATGTTTGAATGCCTATATTTCCTGTATTAGTCCTCACTCATTATCATTTTCTAATCGGATTCTGATAATATGAATATACATTGTATAACATTTTAAATTGCACTATTCCATTTTCGTGTTATTCTTGCCTATAAAGTTTGAGTTTAACATTTCTAATGGACCCATTATTTTATATAGATATAATATAAATTCCAATAGAAACAGATATGTTTTCAAAGAAATGACAACAGACCATATAACCAATAAGACGAACAAACTTTATGTATCCAGCGATTTTATTTTTCTCTTCTTTAAGAGTTCTTGCCGCCTTGGTTTTGTAATAAGAACAGATAAATTGCAATAAAACAAATACAAATTACCACTGAAACACAAACAAAAAAAAAAAGAAAACGTATAAAAAAAAGAGAAAAATGAATACTAACCTTCGTCGATGCAATAACTCATGGTTGCTGGGACAGGCGTAAACTTCTGCCGCCGTCTATCGCCCTGACTAAGGGCCGACAGATTAGCCAAGAGTTTTATCACGTGTGACAGCGCACGTAAAAATTATCGCCCTATTTTGGAATACGCTTCTTCGTTTCCACGAAGGTTAGTATAGTAAAGTAAAAAATATCAAATTATATAAAATATTGATATTGTAATGAACGACGAAGCAGACAATATTTTTCATTTACGATATAAATAAACCACTTATGGTTAAGCATTATATATTTCTAAGTTGCAAGTTATACAAGAATTTTGATAGTTACTATTTCCTTGTTTTTTTTAATGCTTTATAAATAGTTTATTTTTTAAATACGGGGTGTAAGGCACATCGACCCTTAAACTTTGCCAGTGCACTCAGAACACTATACTGATTTCAGAACAAGAGGAATTTCTTGCAGGAATATTTAGATTTTTTTGCCTTTTTTCGGCAGATCAAGTTTGAAAAATAGACCTGTTGCTTTTTTAGTCGTCTCTAATAGCAATAACGATAATTATTGCCCTAAAACAAGGGCAAAAGAAATTTTCGCCAAAACTGAGGACAATACAGAAAGAATAAAAGCGAATTTTCACTTAGCGGGAAAGTATTAAAAACCACAATATATCTTTACTTATGGTTTTCTTATAAAAAATCTTGTTGTCTGGGACTCAGTCCGGAATAGCGAATTTAAATTTAATTCAGTAATTTCAGTTTAAGGATTGGTGTCCCTTACCCCCGATATATTCAAATGGAATAGAGTTCACTATTTTAAATAACATGGGTAATCCGAGATTATTGAATTATGTTTAGTAATTTAGAAGCCTTTTGTAGTATTTCATTCAATGTGTGAAATATTTTCAAAAAGTCATATGAGTCCGAAAATTTATCTTAGCAGGCTCGGAAAATCAATTTTAAGAAATAAATACTATGGTGAAATGCTATGCTTCGCTAATGTAATTTAAAAGGTACCTGATAGTACATTTATTGACATTATCATTTCAAACATATCAATATGGCCCTAACTGTATATAAAATGTTGGTCTTATAAATGCATACAATTCCTAGAAACAAGGATATTTCATGAAAAAATATTAGATGTACTATACAAAAGCACAAGCATGATAATACTTTAAATAAATGAAGCGGTTTTAAATTTGGCATTAATTTCTTTTTGTTTTTACAACAAACCGTTCTAAAGCGTCTCCGCACACCACTGATGTTTTCACCAATTATCGGGCCGATTTTTGAGTTTCTTCGTCGGTGAAAAAAACTGTTAAAAATCGGCCCGATAATAGGTAAAAAAATCGGTCGTGTGCGGAGACGCAAATAAAAGAGGCGTAAATATTATGTTTCTTCTACTGAATAGGGCTTACTGACCATAATTATTTTGTAAGTCTGTTAAAGTTTTCAGTAATTTTCTGTGGAGAAAATTTAAATATCTACCTCTCATCCTTTATTTTTAATCGAAATAAATGATGCCTGTATGTAAATAAACTTTATTGTTGATTTCGATTATTTTTATAATTCCATTATTTATGATGGCTGTAAGTACTGATTTATTTATATTATATTATAACATTCTTGTTACTCAACTTTTTGTTTTTTTTTTACATACCCTTAACTTTATTTATTTAAAAGTGGTTGCCTGGGGACAATTCTGCTAACTTTTAGGAACGATCGCAACCTAAACCAGAATATGTTGACTTTCATTACCGCTGAGATAAAATTGCAACCAGATTTTGAACGATTTTAATAAGAAGAATTGTCCTTCAGGATCCGGTCCGTTAGACATTAATTTATCAATCGCCTGGCAACTATTTAAACTCTACGCTATTGCAATCGGCCAAAATTGGTTTTAATCAATCATAATGATGTAGGTATGTTATCGCTATCAAATGCTGAACTCCAACGAAAATTAAGGCATCCATCTAGGTTAAACATATCAACATTTTAACTAAAACTGCATTCCACAAGTCTCTACGTAATGTCCATAAAATATATAACAAACTACCTGACTTATTAGAGTAAGAATAAAAGTTTAATATATTTGTAAATAAACTAAAAAAATACTCTTTAAATGAATATTTAATCATTAATAAACATAAATAATTGGAATTAAAATTATTAATAATTACTTAGTTTCTGTGTCATACATATTCAGGGTAAGTTTTTAACCAGTGCGTAAATTTTTTTTGGTAGTTCAGTGTCAGAAATAGAACACATTTCCGTGATTAGTTAAAAAAAAAAAAAAAAAATTTCATCCTTATCAGAGTTTGAAATAAGCAAAACATCCAGGACATAATCTATTCGCCATACTATCAATGAAAACTCGCGGCCGCCGCCGCCGCCGCCCGGGCGCATGGCTGGGGTGAGGGGGTGGGGAATGCGCTAGCGCCGAGTGACAATGAAATATGGTTTTTAAGTAAACATGTTTCGTAAGCGATAACTTTTTTTTTTTAGTACTAAGACATATCAAAATAAAATATACGTGTTTAATAAAACGTGTTGAAGTTTATTATGGCAAAATTTACGCACTGGTTAAAAATTTTTCCTGTATAAATTATTCATATGAATGTAAAATTTTATTAATTATATAAAAATAATGAATTTAACATAATAAATAATAAATGTAATAATAATCAATAATTTAAATAAACTAATCATAAACAAGAAAAAAAATACATGCTTTAAATGTGTGATACATAAAAGGTGGAATTTTCGAAGCATACCTACCTGGATCCCTCCAGGTACGCTTCGTTAGAGCACTTCTAAATACTGAAGACAGCAAATTTTACTCAAAGGAAACATTACTTTATTTTTTAAAAGAAACAAAACCGCATTTAAATAATTTTGAAAATACGCTTGCCACACCCGGGAATCGAGCCGACTAAAATCGGAAAAAATAGCATCCTTGTACTTTTATGGCACTAATCGATAGGGTCAATCATAAGCAACTGAAAACTTAAAAACTAGACGTTGTTTTGAAAATTATAGATAAACTAGCGGTCCGTCCCGAATTCGTCCGGGTAGACTGATATTCATAAAAAATTGAATGTATGCAATCTGGAAATTACGCTCTATCTAATAGTGCAAACCGCATTAAAATCGGTCCAGCAGTTGTAAAGTTTTAGGCGAACATACATTCTGCAAGTCTGATTAATACTATGTATTGATTGATAATTGTATATGTAGTATTACAATACTACAACGCCGGCAACGGCCGTCTTTCTTGTCATATCTGTAACTTACTCATCTTTGCTCATAGATAATGGGTCTTACTTATAAAAATAACGCTAATTCATGTTTGATTACCTCTCAATTGATTAACTCTCAAATCCTTGACTAAAAATAAATTATTTTTCACATAGCAACCACTTTCAACGGGGCGTCTCAGGTGAAAAATCTTACCTATAAACGTTAATCAGCGTTGAGATGTTGTTATGTACTAGCTTAGTGACAGAAAATTTAAACAGCGGCGACCCGTTGTTTAAGTTTAGTTCAGAGGTAAGATGGCGGGCTTAAATCAGCTGTGACGATGTCTTTTTTGGTCTATGGATTCTATTGTAAATTTTAACAATTATGCTCACTTGTTCGTTCCATTTCGTGCTTTAGTCGAATAATTTGGTCATGCTCTATGCTAACCGTCTAAGTGTTGGCAAATTAAAATAATGTTTCATCGTTCAGTTAGTCAATTGAGAGGTCATCAAACATGAATTAGCGGTATTTTTATAAGTAAGACCCTATATGTATAAGTATAAACTAAATCCGGGAAAATCCCCAATGTTCGCGTTGCCGTTGCGAGGAATTCCGCAAACATTGTCGCAAAGACGACCACTCACTACGGTGTTGCCATAACTTCAACCAAAATATACCCAAAAATACTGACTGCCAGCAATATACCTGAAAATATACTGATGTTCGGAAAAATCGATGAAATATACTGAAAAAGTATTAAAATACTGAATCTGGTAACACTGGCGCCGTCTGCGTTAGCGCGCGTTGAAGCAAACGTTCCATTTTTTTCACACACTTTTTGTGCCAAGCGGCGCGGCGCGGCGCGGTGCGGTCTGCCCGAATTACACGGATTTTTTGTGCGCCGGACTTTTTGCGCGTCGTGTGCGTTACTGCATATAATTGCATAGGTTCTATTTTCACAGACTAAAAAGTGCGTCACGGATAGTCTGTCCTCTGCGCTGCATCTTAATGTGTAAAATCAAAATTTGAGATATATCCGCTGTTGAGACACTTTTAGTCAAAGATATTTACTACATTACTTCAAAAAAAAAAAAAGAATTTTTCATTTTCACTAGCAGATAGCTAATACGAGGAAAATGAACTAGGGTACCGCTCAAAAAGATAAATCCCCGTGATAACCAACGATTATGCAAACGAACGACGTTTCATTAATGTTTATGCTCGTTAATAATACAGACAAAGATAATATCAAGATGGTAAGTACAGTCTATTTTCCCCGGTATTGCAAATTATAAATTTAATGTTTTTTTTTTGCCATGACGTTCTGGTATAATTTCTTTCAAAGTTCAATTGAACCAGGTATATACAATATATATATATATATATATATATATATTTATATTCAATTAAGGGTTAGGCAGAGGTGTGCGAGCCTATTGCCACTAACCGAGCACAAATCCAAACTCCGAACTGCCTACTGAGAATTTCATAGAAAATCCCAATAACACTTTTTGCTCTATCTGGGAATCGAACCCAGGACCTCTAGCGTAGCAGTCGTGTACCTAAGTAAATTATGCAAAAATAAATCAAAGAAACATAATACTAATCCTATTCTACTAATAATATGCATAAATGCGAAAGTTTGATGTTTGTTACTTAATTACGCCAAAACGGCTGAGGATGAAAGGAGACGGATACGCTTTCATACATTCTTGGGCCTGGGTGTACAAAGATGAAATTGGTGTCAATTATTAGCTTATATATGAACAAAGCATCACTGAAAATTCGTCGGTTTTTGGATGTCCGAGAGCAGAGTTATAGGAGGTTTTAAAAGTGAGGTTATGCAATTAATTTGCAACAACCTATACTAAACAGCTGATTTTTACCTCTTCTAAAGCTGTTGACTAAAATATAAACAAAATAACTTTTTCGACTTATTATTTATTTATTAAAACTTTATGCAAGAATGTAAAAATACACCGTACAAAAGCGGACTTAATGCCTGGACTGAATGCGTCCCCTTAGTAGCCATGAAGAATTAGAAGCCGACAGCTCGAGAAAACGAGATTATCTGTGTCCGGTATGATAGCAAGGGTCGTACAAGTTTAGTAATATCAAAAGTCCGTAGAAAGAAAGCAGTGGCCGAGGAAAATATCAATTTAACAACGGGAAACACTCAAAACGCACACGCATTAAATGATAATACGAAACGAGTGATTGACAGTCTACTAGAGTAGAGCTGTCAAAAAGTATTCTGTGGCTGTTCACTGCCAGCACAGATTAAAAATACAGTTGACAGAATACAAGTAATAAATCGATTTGTAAACGAGAATCAACTTTAAGATTTCATTATACTTTGTTTTTTTTTAAACCACGTACATTATGTTAATTGTAATGTGTATAATTATTTTTATTGAATCAATCATCTAGTGCAAGTGATATTGTGTTCAATTGTTGAAACTCATTCACATTAATCGATTATAGTAATCGATATATCTCTTTTTATTCGTGATATAAACTTATTTTTAGGATTTCTTGTCTTCTAGACATTGAATTAGGCTTTTTTTTTTGTAATTTGAAATAGAAAAATATGACGTTTTTTTTAAACCATATCTCAACTTAGTACAATCTGGCCTAGAAATCCCCGTCTCCTTTAACACGGAGATAAATTATACTTAGTATGGAATAGCACACAGGCTACATTTTATCCTTGAATAATGTCGATTCCCGTGGGATAATAATATGTCAACTTTGACGCGGACGAAACCGCGGGCAGATGCTAGTATTCCATAAAATGATTGTTGGTTTGGTTGACTGGTAGAGAATGCCTAAGGCATTAACTCCTTTGTATCTTTTGTTGCATAAAGTTTAAATAAATAAATAAATAATTGTGAGGGCAGGCGGGGCCCCCGTCGTTTGTGGGGCCGCGGCCTGCCCAATGGGAAAGAGTAGCTTTACACCTATTTTATTTTTTTTAATTGGGACAAGCCCGCCACACTGTTCCCAAACCACTGCAACTCCTGTAAGCCAGAATCAACAGTGGCGACCACAAGAAAAGCGCCGAGACAATGAAGCTCGACGAGTCCCAGAGAAACGATTCAACTGTCTTGGATCCCGCAACGAAATTAATCAGAAAAGATTAGCGGAGGAGTAAGAAGCTAGTAGCTTTACACCTATAGCTAAGTTAAAAAAAACATAGTGGTATAAAAATAATTATTATTCTTCTTCTTCTTTATCGTGTGGGCAGTAAGGTCTAACGACCCCACACACCCTGGTGTCAGAATTTCTAAACCGCCTCTAGGGCCTCTGACATGGTTACCGTTTAACCACCGTTGGTTCTGGTTGATTGGTTGGTTCTGATTATTAATATTAGCATAACGCATACAGGGATAATTGTCCATTGATATTTCATTTCATCTTAAAGCCTTCTAAGGGGCTTCTGCGAGTCGGCTTCTGCTCCTCGTACTCCTTTCATAGGTCCGAGTCCCTAGTTCGTAAATATAAATAATAATAATAAATTATAAATAAATAAATATTTTTATAGGAACCTCCTTCACAGTAGGTACTTATTTAAAACTTATATATTGTAATATTAAAACTATTTCGATAGAAACTTTTTGGTAGGGATGTACGTCATTTTGATGTTTACCGCTGCACTAAAAAAATAGTAAATAATTCCAATGGTTTTTGGGCAATTTTAGTTTAGTTCACACAATGGCAGGGAATATGCCACAGGAAATAAAATTACCAAGATGGTATTTCGGTGGAATATCATCAGGTCTGGCTGCCTGTATCACTCACCCGTTGGACTTACTGAAAGTTCAGATGCAAACCGAGATGGGAAAGAACATTTCTATGTTTTCAATTGCTGGAAGAATTATAAATACCGATGGTAAATGCTATTAAGCTTCATATATAATATTCTTGTATTTAATTTTATAGTTACGATTGTAAAAGGTTGTAAAGGTCAGCGTAAGCCTAGTGAGGCGGCGGTGATGGTTTCCAAGCGCGTCCGATTTTCGCCAAGAGCCATCGAGAGCCCCCGTGCGGGTCTCTACTGAGTTAGTGCTAACAGATTGATACTTGAACCAGTAAAGACGTTGAATACGGATGTGGTACATGGGTATTATTGCTGCGCTTGCAAAAATTCTTTACTTCTCCACTAAACTTTTTGTTGTTCCGTACAGCCCCAAAGGCTAGGCTCTGTCCCAAATATCGATAAACACGACTCACGATAACGATTGACGACCGACGACCTCGACAATCTCGACTTCTAACCTTTTGAACTTAGTAAAACATGAATCTATGATTTTAGAGCCAGGGTGGTTCTGGCTTATATTGATGTTTAAATGAAAATGTCTAAATTGTCTTATTTTTAGGTATCATAGGTCTTTACAATGGTATCTCAGCTTCGTTGCTAAGACAGCTCACATACTCAATGGCACGATTTGGAATATATGATGTGGCTAAACAACATATTTCTACTGCAGATGTGAGCAAACATTTATTAACGTTTGAACAATATTTTAAAAAAAAACATTAAAACTCGACTAGGACAAAAATTCAACTGAAACTCATGAACCTATTATATTATAATTATTACCTATTATTTATATTCCTGTCTGATGTCATCCTGTTTTACCTACTAGCTTTATAGGTGACCAAGGCTATAACAGCCTGGATATCCCCGTAACTATGAAAATATTTTTTTAAGCTTCGAGAAGAATTTCTGGCTAAAAGAAATGTTTTTGTTTCATGCTTTTCAGTTAAATTTTATTTTGTTGTAGTGTGATTTTAGTTATTAAACTTTTAGTATTTTGGAAAATTTCTCGATGGCTGCCCATTAAATCGTGTTTTTCTGAGAGCTTCGTTGTAGCTATAGACAGAGATAACTAATAATTGAGGAAAAATAAAATATTACATTAATTTTCTTGGTGAAACTTTATATATATTTACTATCCATCACCACAACCATCTCAAATGCGAAACTATATAATATAGCTAAACATACAATAATATTCGAGTTTTTCTTGCTCTTGCTCGTTCTTCTCCATAGGAACCTACTGTTTGGAATGAGCAACTACTAGCTTTTTTAAAAACTCTTTCAAAAGTGCCTGTAAATGATTTTAGTTTGAGAAATTGTATTTCAGGGTAGTCCATTACCATTTCATATGGCGGTAACTATAGCGGCATTCGGCGGACTTGCTGGAGGAATTATAGGAAATCCTGCAGATTTAGTCAACGTGCGAATGCAAAATGATATCAAACTGCCACCTGAGCAAAGAAGGAAGTATGTATTGATCACCTCTATTGTGTCTACAAATAAAGTAATCATTGTGTAAAGTTTGTCTTATAAAATAAAAATAAATACGCTGAATAAATAGTAGATACTTGGAAACAAAAAAGATAAGAAGAAATGTTAATAAAACCAGCACTCCACTTGTGTGTATCATACATGCCATCACGCCTGTATTCCCCGAAGGGTTAAGCAGAGGTGTAACGCACAGTCCGCCGCGCCGGTATGTTTAGGTCTCATTTACACTTGTGTATCACAAATACAAATCCGATGTTTTAAAGCAATTTTATTTTATTTTATCACAATACCTTGCCCGGTTCATCCGGCACACCGACCGGCGACGGGCTTAAACTATTTTTAATAATAATAAAAACTCAATCTGTTCAAGAGGACCCCGTCCCGTAGTAAATTCCTGGCTAAGGCCTTGTACAGGATAGATTTTAATGTTTTGTAATGTTATAATTCCAAATTTATTTCAGTTACAAAAATGCTTTTGATGGTTTATATCGAGTGGCAGTAACTGAAGGTATATCTAAACTTTGGGTGGGAGCCACTATGACATGCAGCCGTGCTGCCCTCATGACAGTAGGGCAAGTAGCCTGTTATGACCAGATCAAGGGCTTACTTCTTTCCACTTCATTTTTCGTCGATAATCTCTTGACGCATATAACAGCAAGCTTTTTTGCGGTAAGTGTGATTTCATTGCATTTCCAAAAAAATGTGGATCCGTAGAGCCGGCGCTGACTGACGTCGCGGCATCACACGGCGTACGTTGGCATGCCGCGACACGTCGTGGCATCTAAACACCGCCGCACATGTTTTAAACCTTATTTTAATTAGTTTAGATATCATAATCCTGTGACCTAAGTGGCTCGCGGGACTCGGTGGCAAGCATCGGCTTGATTGTACAGAGATAAAGTACCTAAAATGAATTCTAGACTCATTCTTCTTCTTAGCGTAGGTATCGATGGCAAATATAATTTATAGAATAATAATAAAATTTAAATATTATGTTTGACCCAAAATTCGGCCGCGGCAACACCATCCGCCGACGCAGTCATTAGCTCCTCACATGTGCAGGTAACAGGGCATGCGGCACAAGATAAAAGGTGGGCCATGGTCTGCGGAGAGACACCGCACAGGCACTGAAGGTCGGTGCCATCCGCAAAACCCCACCGTTGAAGATTGTCTTTGCTACGGCCGACTTGGGTACGGAGTCTGTTTAAAGTTTTCCAAGTCGGCCACGCAAAAGAACTTGATCAGATATAAAATCCTTTGCCATAATGCCCGGTGACATGCTGCGATGTTAGTCAGCAGTTCAGCACCGGCCTTAAAAGTTTTAACAGACTTCAAAAAAGATTCTCAATAAGATTTTTTTTTGTACTCATTTTGGAATTTTTTCGCTGACTGTACCTACATTTTTTCCAAAATCTGTCAATACAGTTCAGAATATCTCAAATACTTTATGAATGGTCACCTAGGAACGTTTTCCTGTAACTATAACGGTTAAGGTACCTGCCCTTAGTGCCCCGTCTAAAAAATCCACCTTGTATAGGAATAGTAATGGTCTTCAAAATCCATCATAAGATGGACTAGCCTAGGTTAGTGCCGAAATAAAACGAGTAAAACTTTATAAGCATATTAGGTACCATGCTAAATTTACTTTTCTAGAAAGATAATGTACCTATCTCAGTATTTTATTTTGTTTCATATTTCCAGGGGGGTGTAGCAATAACTATGACACAACCGGTGGACGTCCTCAAAACACGCGCTATGAACGCCAAGCCAGGTGAATTTACAAGTGTAGTATATCTATTCACCAGTACTGCTAGGGAAGGGCCCCTTGCATTCTTCAAAGGATACGTTCCAGGATTTGTTAGGGTTGCGCCTCACACTATGTTCTTATTCATATTTTTTGAACAGATGAGGTTAAGATTTGGTATGACAAAATACAAACCTGCACCGTAGGATACAATGTTGTACTATTGTATAGTTTTATAGAATGGCTTTAGATGTGTGATTAAATATCAGACTTTTATTAGATGCAATTAGTTTTTCAGTCAAACACCAACGCATTGTTGTTTCTACGCGTGTCTGGTCTATTATCCAAAGGACGACCTCTATCATCTCTTGAGTTGATGACTGAGGTTTTTTTTTTCTTATCAGTGTACGGTTACGCTTAAGGTAATATCACAGGTAATATGCTCATTATTCAGTGCCATATCATGGCAGTGCAGTGCAATGAACATGACAAGATATAAATACGACAGTCAATTCTGTAGCAAAACAAAAGAAGACAGGTAGGCACGGCAGAGCAAAATTCATTCGTCCGTTTTTCCAGCGCTGAAAATCTAACACTGCACCTTTTTAACTACTGTTGGCAAAATGCTTTAGGATAATCGTATTTCCAATTTTATTCGAAAATCGATTCGTATGTAATACTTTTACGTTATTATAGCGCGTCCTTTTTGATACTGTTTTGTTACAATTTTCTGCGTTTTTATTGTTTTTATATAAACATTTATAAATCATTATTTTTTACATATTTTTTTTATGGAATTGAGATGACAATGGATATTTAATTATGTAAGTAAACTTAGAAGCCGCCTGCCATTGGTAGATAATATTTTATCCAATGTGTGAAATACCACACATTCTTTTCTTGTGAGCCCGAAAATGAACCTTTGATAACTCGGAAAAACAATTTAAGATACTTAAGGAAAATTATGTACATGGCTTTAAAAACAAAATTAAGACACCTGGTAGTGAATTCACTATTATCGTTATAAAGTAAAAAAAAATGCTTTTAAAAGATCTAAGACTGCCCTGTCCCATTGATCTTCTGGCCGCAATCACGACTGTCGATTAGAAAGTAAACATGGCGCGACGTTATAAATAAAAATATTTTAATTTGAGCATTATTTTTTGTTTTAAAACAAAAAATCTAAATCCCCTCTAACACTTGGCATAATTCAGTTGACTGAATTAAGCCAAGTGTAATAACCCCCTTTAGGTAGGTGTGTCATAATTATATTTCAAAGCTTTTATTTTAAAAGGTTTTGTTTTAAATGCTTTATTTTAGTCGACATAAATATGTCAAATTAGTCAGATAGGACGATAGGACTTATTGTGTAGATTTCGACCATTTTTATAACTCCATTACGATGGCTGTGTATTAAAATTCTTGTTATTGAATGTTCTCTTTTATGTTACATATCCTTAACTCATTTAATATAAAGTGGCAGGTATGTGCGGGTAGTGAGAACTTATTTTTTAAGTCTGTTAAAGTTAAAATTAGGAATAACATTATCCTATTATCACAATAAGAAAAATAGATTTAGGTAAGGGGTATTGGTTTACTACTGTTTGTCGCACAAGGCAACAAAAAAAAACTCCACAACATGTTTTAAAATCATAATAATCATTTACTATTATTATAACTTTTGTGACAAACTTATTGTTAATGAGCGCATCAAACATTAGCGCTAAAATGAGTGCTGGGTTTTTGTCATTTAAAATCATAACCGACCAATCTACTACTAACACTTAGGCCCAATTTCACCAAAATCACTAAATACATTTTGTGCCTAAACGTATTTAGAACATCAATGCATCCCTGTCACATTGTTAGAAGGTGACAGAGACAGAATGATAATTTAAACGCATTTAGCGCTAAATATGTTTACTTATTTTGGTGAAAGCGGGGCTTAACCTTTTATTTTAACGATAAAAGTGTATACAGCCAAATGATTCGCAGATCAAAAGTGTTGCATGTCTAGTATGTTTCCTTATTTGTGTTTTGATGTTATTCATTCCGGCGCTGTTTCCCGCAAGCTTGAAGCATTAGGCTCTGACCGGCCGGTTCCATCAATATGGTTGCTGGGCCTTGCATCCACGGCTCTCCATCCACTTGCATAGCACATGAGCCTTCCAATTCTATCTGAAATACGGAAAAAAATAATGCTAGAGTACTTAATCTTACTGTAGGTCGACCAGAATCTGATGGCATTTAAATTTATTTATTTTATATTTATATTTTATATTGTGGCCGTAATATGGAAATAGTAATTATTACTGTCTAATCAAAATTGGGAATATAACTGATAACTAACGACCATGCAGACGAAGTCGCGGGCATAAGCCATTAATAATAAATAAGAAAGGAAAGTAATACACGATTAATTAATTATTCTTTAATGTTCGTTAAAGGCTGTCCCCCACGTCAGACAATAGGTGATCGATTTATTTGTCGGAATGGAACATAATATGAATTCTAATATACCAACACACATGTCCTACGAAAAGACGATCCCACGAAACTATGAATCTATTGAACGGTCCGCTAAACGGTCCTACAAAATGTCGGACGTAGGCAAAGGCCCTAATACTATAGACAAAAAAATATCAAGATCGTATAGTCTTATTTCCCTGGTACTGACAAATATTTGATTTGTTTTCATATATTTACCTTAAGGCTGGAAGCCTGAGTAAAACGGTAAGGTTCTGCCAACCCACACTGCAATCTTGCAATGTGAAAAGATGATGAAATTCCAACTACCTGCAATTGTAGATCTATTTTATAGTCAATCGTTAAAATCAAAATAATATATTTTTCATGTCATGTCATTCAATCAAAAATAATCTATGTTGGTCGTCTTCTGAGGAAATATTCGTTTAAGATATTGGCCTTGCATTCGCCTCATTACTCACAGGTACTCACGGTGGGCCTCACGATAAGGCGCACTCAATCGCGCGGATGGTTAATTTAACATGATAAATACTGAAGTGGTTTAATATTGGAATCGTTTGTAGTGACATTTCCTTACACAGCATTACTTTCAAAACATCTTGAACCAGAACAAATGTCGTAATAAAACGGTTAAGTAACTATGTATGTTATATACCTCAAGTTTCCCGTCGTGAATGCTCTGTTCGTCCACTTCGTCTTCATTGCCCATACCTACAATATAAATAATGTCATATTATTCATTTAGAACGTATTTTCTTTGCCTACCTAATAGAGTGCATATACTTGGACCCAAAAATCTCCTAAGTTTATAGTTAACGAAGTTTATAGTGGACAGATTTGCTTAGCCACCAGTTGTTAAGATCCTAAAGGTTAAAAAAAAAACTAAAACTTATCTGCTAGGTACTTGGGTCATACATAGGTAGATAAATACGACAGAAGTCGATGCAAAAAGAAGAGTATGTCGGCGATTCCAATGATTATAATCCTGTAAATACTTATTACTATCGTGACTCGTGTCCATTTCTTTTATTGCCATCCAACCCGATGCTGAGCTGCAAATTGTTAAAAACGTAAGAAAATTTGCTTTCACCTCAACTCATGTAAGTACCTATTTTTTATGATTTTCATGATTTGTCGTAATTGCTGGGGCATACGTAAGTCACGGTAACGATAAAAATATATTCAGAATATTAATTCTCGTAAGAATTTTGATTTTTCTTTCTGATTGGTACTTTAATGTTTTGAAACGATATGATGCGCGTGGTTTGGAGTAAACTAGTAATTATTCGAGTACTTACTGAGTAAGGGTCAGTTCACACCAGTTTTGATAGAGCTACTCAAAATATAACTTTATGTTCTACACGAAAAAGTACACATTTCATCGTTTGAATTCAGAATACATTGCACCATCTCACAATGAAATTGTCACACGTCCCGGTGTGAACTGACCCTTAAGGCAAAACTAGGTATAATTAAGGAGTGAGCACTAACTCCAGAGGTCGACGCCGGCGCCCCAGGAGGGGATGTTGAGCGCGACGAGCGCCTGCAGGGGGGGCAGCGCGAGCGGGTCGCGCGCCGCGCCGCCCGCCCACACGCGCAGGCGCCGCTCCAGCCCGCCGCACCCGCCGTCGTCCAGCGCGCGACCCACGCCCAGGAACGCGTACGCCATCTGGCGACAGCGAGCCCACTATTGCAACTAGGATTGCCAGTGCCACCCGTACTTTAAGGCGTTTGGCACGCTGCCCCGCATCACGCAGCGTGACGCGGGAGCACGATGTTCGCAAGTATCTAGGGAGGCAAACTGTCTCTCCTTAATACAGGTTGCTCAGCTACCTAGCTAGGAGAACGGTAGTTCACCCCTACAAATATTTGATAGTTTTAGTACTACGCTTACCGTACTTAATTACTAAACTTCGATATGTACGTGTACGTACTACAAATACCTTTTATGCAACAAATATTTGTATTGCGTAGTCCAACACACTGAAAACGCGTCCACGCGCAGTGTTGCAGATCACCAGATCTCCGTCGCCACGAATCACAGAGCGTGGTGCGGGACAGTGTAGAAATCGCCTAAAATAGAGTATTTAACTCTTTCCAACGTAGGCGTACCTACTTTATAATCTACGACACCAATAAAGGACGCTAAAATATTCTATTGACGTAAAACTGATTGCTGCTGGCTCGTTACTACATTTTTACGACACCGAATAAATAAATACTCTTTTTTAAGCTGTGTACTTTATTCTTGTTCTTCCGAAATTAAGAAATACTTTATTTTCCCTGAAGAAAGGCCGCATATCATATCAGCCGCAGGACGTTCACTGCTGGATATAGGTCTTCCCCATTAACAGTATTACTTTTACCTAATTATTTATTTATTTAACGCAGCATGGAAGACTTACAGCTAACAAACTAAATAGAAAAGAAACTATAGATGACAGGAAGCCAATTACAAGTCTTCGCGTGTAGATTATAATACCTAATCGAAATCACCCATTGTTCCGTTTACGTGCTCATAATAAATGACAAGCCAACTTACATAATTGAGCGTCCGGCTAGCGTATCTGTAGAGGAACTGCGCTCGTGCGTGATGAAAGTCCAGCGCCACTTGCGCGTCCACTCCGATGCTCGCGTAGTTGTACGCGTACAACACGCGCGGTTGCCGGTACCGAATTAGTCTACTGCGTTTGGGAATAATCGTTACCTTCCACCTGGTAACGCAATCAAATAAATCAGTATTGAAGTGCGTCCGACGCAGGAGCGCATTTCACATTGTATATATATATATACCATCACACCTGTATTCCCCGAAGGGCTAGGCAGAGGTGTACCAATGTACACCCACAGTTCGCCGGTATATTTAGGTCCCATGTAATAGGGGGCGAGCCTGTAGCCATTAACCGGGCACAAATCCAAACTCCGAGCTGCTACTGAGAATTTCATAGAAAAACCCAAAAACACTTTTTGCTCGACCTGGGAATCGAACCCGAGACCCCTTGCACAGCAGTCGCACTTGCGACCACGAGACCAACGAGGCAGTTCATTTCACATTGTGCTAAAGAAAATTTAGGCTTCTACAAAGTAGTTAAGGTTCATGTTTGCATGGAATTTTTACTGCCTGGAACTCGGTTAGGCCCGCGCGTATGCCGATCTAAGTTCGGTTCGGTTGGTGTAAATCGTATATTTAGGGTCTACTCCGTAGTGTACCAGGACTGGTATGAACGTATCATATTTTAACTATGTTAGCAAGAAACGACCTTTTAATCTATCATTTTCTAGAGACGATACTAGAACTCCATAAAGCAAAAAATTTAGGATTGGAGTGTTTCTAATAACATGGATTGGAAATCAGCTAATACAGAATATAATCACATGCCATCACGCCTGTATTCCCCGAAGCGTTAGGCAGAGGTGTATTAATGTACACCCACAGCTGTTCATTAAATAAAACGAAAATTAAATTAAAATGAAAGCCCGTACAACAAAATTTCAAGAAAAATCATAAATGTATTCACATAATTATTGTAACATCTTAATTTTTAACCATCAACTGGTTAATCAAACCTGAAAAAGAACGCCCTTTCACGCTAACGGGAAATATTTTTACCTGTCTAGTGGTTGATGATTGGCTTGTTTTACAGCGTTGATGATCTTGTGCGCATCTAGAGAAGTGTGGCCGCCTGCGCCCCAGCCGAGCACGCGAGACAGGTCGTTACCAGTACCCATAGGTAAGATAGCAACCGCAGCCTGGAACAACAAAGAAAAATTTACCAGTTATTGCAGTTTTTAACCGACTTCATTGTATCTAAGGACTAGATCGAAACTCCTTCACAAATAAGAAACATAAAAAAATCTTCGTAAAATAATAGAACACCATTCTTCATTCTTTTTAGTTATGAACTGATAACCTCCTTTTTTTTGAAGTCGGTTAAAAATATCCTGTAGACAGGTAACGCTTACCTACTTCTGTAAATAATACATTATTGCTCTATCTGTCCTCACATTTCAGCTGTGATAACTTGGACTACCATTATACATAAATAAGAAAGTAACTCTAGCTGTCCATCCAGTCTGCTGGTTACCTCATCATGGCAAAACCATTAAACCGATCGTGATGTTTGATAAAGAGCTAGCTTGGGATCTGTATGTCCTTAACACAGGTTGCTTTATTATTCACCGCTTTGGCTGCGCCCGCGATATATTAGACATTCACACTGAAGAAGCCGCGGACTAATGTCATATCATATCATCACGCCTGTATTCCTTAAACGGTTAGGCAGAGGTGTACCAATGTGCACCCACAGTCCGCAGGTGTGTTTTAGTTCCCATGTAATAGGGGGCGAGCCTATTGCCATTAACCAGGCACAAATCCTCACTCCGAGCTGCCACTGAGAATTTCATAGAAAAACCCAATAACACTTTGCCCAACCTGGGAATCGAACTCAAGACCTCTAGCGCAGCAGTCGCGCTCAGGACCTCTAGATTAACGAGGCAATTAACCGCGGACTAACGCTAGTAAACCATAGGCATAGAGATCTATTTACCTTAACATGTGGAAAAGAGAACAACGTGTTCATAACCCAGGCCACGGTGCCGTCTCCACCAGCGACGAGGATGCGACATCTCGGCGGCAACCACCGCACCACGCTCTCTGGGGAAGTTGAACTAATATCCACCACCTAATATCAATTCATATTTAGACTTGAATTAGTGCGGGAGTTGCAATTTTCAGTTTTTTTTTTCAAATTTAGTACTTACATACAATTTTTAATATTTTCTAAGGTTTCAAGAAAAGTTTCAAAAACCTAACAGTTGTAAATAGTAAAATAACTCACTTGAATAGGATTTAGGAGCCCTCTAAACAAAGAAAGTACTTCATCACTCCTATTGCTCCCAGACTTAGGGTTTGCTGAAAGACGTACATAAAATAAATAATTAATATATTTCAGTACAAGGAAGTAAGTATTTACTGTCGGGAGGACAAGAGTACCTACCTAATAAACAATTTATTCACTAATCCCTTAATAAACACCCTAATTTGTGTATTTTTCGATGTAATAAACTTTTTTATTATAACTGCAGATTTTTTATATCATTTTTAAACATTAACGAGGTCTACCTTGCATTATAAAATATGTAAAAGTATATCATAAATACATACTATGTATAATCTAAGAACATATTTTGCAAAATTATTGTGTTCTTTATTTAAGTGATTATCGATCAGCATATTATAATATTATTCAAACAATAGTTATTGGAAAAAGGTGTGAGATATAAATGTGATACATTTAAAATACAGATGAACATGTTGCTTAGTAAGCACCTACCATTTCGTGAGTGATTATGTAAGAATGGGTTTATTTACTTTTTTTATCAAATAGTTTTAAATTGGATGATCATTCACCCTGAATTTTCAACTTGAAAAGAGATTACACTGTTATCATACAGGATAGAAACATACCTAAAACGATGAATGGTTCCCAGTCATTGTCACCTGGATGCTTTATATTAGAAACAACTCCCTTTTCTAACTGTACACATGCAGGTGGAATTATTATATTCCTGTACTTTTGAAAGTCGCACTGCTGCAAAGTGTTTTCAAAATTTCTTATTGTAGTTTTAGTAAAAAAATCAAGGGCAATCTGGAAGCCCTATGTATATAAATCAAAGTTATACCAAGCTAAATGTCAAGATAGAAGCGTCTTTTAAGTTCAGATGTGATTATAATCAGTAATCATCCAGAAAAAAATAAAAAGAAAGTGTAATTCAATGTGGAAAAGAAAAATAGGGTACATGTAAAGTGGGCAAAAAAATTGAGTATCACGGGGTCATCTTAGACAGTAAGTTAGACTGGAATAACTTGAGACTTTTAATAAACATCTTTTTGACATAGGAGCCAAAAATCCACTCTGTGCAAAACCTGCATTGAGAGAGAAGATGAGACAATCCATATAATTGCATCTTACTTTTCTACATACACAGCAAAGTACTTTTGAAGACAGAGGGTACCTACCTCTGTCTTCTCTGATCTTGTGTAAATAAAGATTTTCCTGGCTATTTGTGACAAGTTGGGGCAGATTGAACAAAGTTTCCTATCCAAATGCAAAAAATGTACAAAGTCACAGCCCAACTGCCCACTCGCCCACGGCCCAATACTCAATGATTAAACCACAATAAAAAATGGAAATTATAACAAGGTTTTAGCATGGTATAACTATTTTGATTTGTATAATGTGGGGCCCACAGAAAATCAACACAATAACAGGACATAAATTAATGAATATTTGTAAAAGGTAATGTAAACACATAGACAACATAGCCCTATTAACCTTTGACACTGCTGGACAGGCCTCTCTTACAATAGCTATGTAAACAGCACCACAGCTAATTTTAATAACTTAAGTCAGCTGCAGCCTGTAATGTACTTCAAAAGCAATTTTATAATGTTTATGAATATGAAAAATAATTTTATTTATTTATTTGTAACAAACTCCATTATATGCCACCACAATTTGTAATGTTAACAAAATAATAATACTGCTTCACTTGCAATTATTAAATAAAGCATGCAAATAACGCCAAACATATAATTCAATACCAATTTAGTCATTTAGGTATTTATCATAATTAAAAATAAAATTACCTCATAGTCACTGGTAAGTGTATGAACCCACAATTTTGTTCTCTGACACCATGAACAGAAGTATCTTTTAATGCCATCTTCATTTGAATCCACAGTCTCCGTTTGATTTGTTCCCACTAATAAAAAATAATTTCATACAGCAAGGTATAAGACAACTTTACATGAAAATTTGTCTATTATGTCATTAAAAACCTATACGGTTCGGTTTTGGTTTACGGTTTGTACGGTGTATTTTATACATTTTGTGCATAGAGTTTAATAAATAAATAAATACACATACCATGAACCCAATGATGGTAGAATGGCTTATCGCCTGGCCATGTAACAGCTTTGCATCTAAACTTTTTGTCTATAGCCCTGTGACACCTTTTGCATGCACTTACAGCACAGCATTCACAAAAAAGTCCCACTATTGGTAACATCAGTTTACCACAACTGATACACTGTAATAAATAAGATTTAAATGATAACAGATTGACAACAAGGTTTTCAGTTGATCTGATCACCCCAAAGACAGTCAGCATACAAGTGAGTATAGTGAAAGTGGTAAATGTTAAAAAAGATCCTGGCAAAAGGCAAGAGTAAATAGTTTACTCAAACCATACTGTAACAACTATCTTGAAGATCTACTCACATAAATATTGTAAGGTACTGATTTGTTACACTGAATGCTTCTCCAAGTATGACCTCGGCTTCTATAACGTGTCTGCATATAGTTATTATCAGAAAGAAGAGAATGAAGAATTCGGTAAACCAAATAAACGAGAAACACTCCGCCCACCAAGAAATAATGATTGTAAATTATAACGTCATTCAAATTCAAAAAGGCTTCCATTTCGAATACAACCTTAGTCAAGATATTATTCAATTAATTTAGAACGTTCTATCAAAACAAAAGTATAAATTTATCACAAGAGAAAAAATCAGTAATTTTATTTCATGTTTATTTTGTTTGTGCAATTGTAACAAAATAAAGTAAATCTCGGCGTTCTCAGCTACTGATATACATTATACATCCGATTCTAAGCTAAACCAAAGCCACTTTCTTGGCATCCAAGATTAGGATGATAAACGCGGAGCTTTCAGCGTTGTCATCGTCAGTTTGTTGTATTTATTGCGGTACTTCTTGTTCTTGATAACAAAACAATGTTATCGTTGCCGTTGTCAATGTCATAAATGTCAGTCATACACAAGTCAGTGGAAAGAAATGACATTCTTTCCACTGACTTGTATCTATGCACAGGCCTTTACAGTAAAAAATACCTGTCGCCTTAACACAAAATGGCTGCCGAGTGGTACGCACAGACGTATTTCAACCTAAGATTTCAACGTATGTTTTTATAGGAATATAAACGTTATTTTATTTTTATACTGGTACTCATAATGGTGGCACATATAATATCTCCCTAGCCTTTTCCAAACATGTTGGGTCCAGTCTAACCGCAGATCAATCTCTATTGATCACCGAAAAGTTGGTCAACTTTAACTTGTAAGATTTGATTAAGTTCTTAGAGCCTTTACCGGCTCCATTATCAGTCCAGCTCTGTGAAATTATTGTTGTAGCAAATTATATTTGTCATGCAAATTGCACATTCACGTAAAATTTCTGCTCAATCAAACCTGCTCAATTTTTAACCGACTTAAAAAAGGAGGTTCTCAAATCGTCCCTTGTAAAATTTGATTAGCAACAAACACCGGGTCACGTCACACGTGGGAGTAAATAAAAAGCTTGTAAAAACGAAATAAATTGTACAGTACATTTGGTAAAAAGACCTACCCTGACCTTATTGGTGAGGTTGCGCGCACAGCACTCGTGATTGGCGTGCAGTACGTTATGATCGTAGCAGGTGGCGTTCTGTGGTTTCTGCCTACCCCCAAGGTAAAAAGGCGAGAGTTTATGTATGTATTTGGTAAACAAAAACGGTGAATGTGTCTCAAATAATTGTTTTATTTTACAATAGAACATAAAATATTTCTCAACTTGACAGAACACAAATCAAGTGGTGTTTTTTTATCTTTATTAGCTAATTCCAAGCTACCTCCATTCTTCACCAACATACAAGACACTGCTTCCCGGTCCTCTTCACAGGCGACATGGCTGGAAAAAAAATTGGGACTATTATTTATTACAATGACATCCCATGACATTCTATCCATCTCATGACAGACTTTTATATGTAAATGAGACTCATAAAACGACATTGATATACTACACTTTACACTTTAATTCAAAGTCATTACTATTTTGTATATTGGCCCTTACGGCATGTTTAGCTTTTTTGAAGTGGAGGTGAAAACGTTAATAAAATTAAAAATACTTACAGAGGTGTTGAGCCGGTGGAATCACAAACATCTACTTTTATTTGTGGTGAAGATAGAAGAAGTTCCACAATATTAATCCTGCCTTGAGCAGCAGCACGATGTAAAGGTGTTGCACCTAATATGTCTGTTTCATTTACATTTGCCTCAAATTTTATTAATAACTTTGCTACCTGTAATTAAAATTATTAAAAAAATTGATTTATATTCAATTGCTTTTGTGTTGTGATCTTAGTGTGGTCTGGTACACGACAAAATAATGATTTCAACATAGATACATTTATTATAGTTACCTCCAAATGGCCTTTCGAGCATGCATAATGTAAAGACGATTGCCCTCGGATTGTCTTTTTATTGACATCAGCCCCTTTGCTTAAAAGCAGTTTAACTGTCTCTACTCTTCCAGCTGAAGAGGATAATATTAGAGGAGTTGAATTAGTGTCATCCAATGGATCAATAGGACTTCCTAAGTCTATCAAAAAGTCCACTAAGTTTTCATTTCCACCTAATGAAGCCCAATGAATAAGGAGACGTTGATTCTGAAATGTTTCAACAAAAAAGTTTTGAATAAATAACCAATTAAGAGCAAGGTGGGTTTCCGTGATAGGTTTAACCAGCGTTTATTTAGCGTGACAATTAATTTCGAACTCTAATCAAAACAATTTTTTTTTTCAAAATCCTAATTGGCTTCAATAATTGAGATCAGGTCCTTGGCTGTGCATAAGTATACAGACGAGTCCCAAAATAAGGAAATTAAAAAATACAAAAGGTATGCTTACTGAATCAGGAGTATTTATTAAAGCTTTATCTTCATCAACCTTCACTTTAACTTGATTATAGTCACCTCTGTATGCTGTTTCATACACTGACCCTATAGACATTTTTATTTTATTTAAAAAAATCTGACTCCAAATAGGTACTTCGAATCGAATTACGTACGATTACAGTATAATAACTTTCGCAGTTTCGCCAAATACTTATTTTAGCAAGACGAACGCGTACGATCACAACGCAAACCAGGGCTGCCAGCAAATAAATCGCGACTATACCCATTAGTATCTGCAATTATACAAAATTTGATCGCATTATACAAAACTATTCTATAAATCGATTTTTTCTTCATAATTTCCTAAAACGAACATATTTACCTGTACTTTAATGCTAATTCTTTTTATTTATTACTTTTATAATCTCTAACTGAATAGTCTTGTAATCTCATGCAAAGCAAAGCTCAGATGATAACTTCTTGACAACTATGAAATAAAAAACTATAGTCGGGGTATTATTGGAAAGGAAACACACTCCGAACTACATAACACATTTAATAAACCATAGCACACAGTACAAGATTACGCCGACAAGAGCGAGGCGGACGCGTGCGCGATTAGCGGGCGATCGTGACTAACTAACTAGCATGTGGCATGCGCTGTCGCACAGGCGGAGCCGACCGGACTTAGTCGCGTAGCCGTGCTGGCAAGCGACGTAGTCTGCAGGGAGTTGCATGTGGGATTGGCACTATGTGTGGCACTATATCCTCCCCCTCCAAGTCAGCTAAAGGCTCTGGGGCTGGCTTGGCAACTGAAGCCTTACGAGGCCTCCCTTTCTTCCTACCATGAACCACTGTATCGGATTCCCCTACGTATGGTGTTAGAAGGCTGGCATGGTACTTTCCCCGAGGTTCGCTCTCCTTGTCTTCAACTTCGTAGGTGGTTGCAGATACCACTTTCCTAATGCGATAGGGACCCTCTCGTCTTGGAGCAAATTTACTGGTGAAGCCTTTCGCGGCTTGACTAAGGCGATGGCTGTCTACCAGAACGAGGTCCCCCTCTCGATAGTTTGGCGCAGGACGACGGCTCTTGTCCGCGGCATCCTTGCGAATATCCTGCTGGTGCTCAACTCGCCACTTCACCTCTTGTAGGTGATGTACGAAGTTGCGTAAATATGGCGTGATTTGCGGCACGTAATTTTCTTGCGCCACGACCGTTCGTAAGTCGTGGGCTACGTCCACCGGGGACCGGAACTCACGCGCGAATGTTAGAAAGGCTGCAGAGTGTCCAGTGCCTTGATTTGGCGCCGTATTTAAGGCGAAACGCACAGCAGGCAATACGTCAGGCCAATGTCGATGCTCAGGATCGATCAACATGGCAAGCATCTGTTTCATGTCCCGATTCTTTCGTTCAGCAGGATTGGCCTCGGGATGATAGACTGGACACAAATTCTGATGAACACCGAGAACAAGCATTGCTTTTTGCATCACTGCTGAGACGAACTGAGTACCATTATCTGAGATGACTCGACGAGGAAATCCATATCTCATGAAAACTTCCTCGATTAATACCTTAGCACAGTTCTCAGCGTTGGCCTCGGCCAACGGAAATAACTCAACCCACCTGCTCGCAGTATCTTCTATAAGGAAGATCCACTTCTCACCTTTACTACCCTCAGGCAGAGGACCGAACAAATCCATGGCGAGAACTTCAAAACATTGCTGCGGGACAGGGGTCTGGAGTAAACCGGCTGGTTTGAGATTTGTAGGCTTAATTCTGTGCAAAGGGAAAGGCGTTAACCCTCCCCCTGCACTGAAAATGTCTGGATTACTGTCCAGACGTGCAGCCAACTTGGACTTCTCAGCTGACGAAAGCATATTGCCTTCGTTCTCACCGAGGTTGAGCGAGGAACTTACCACAGCGCGGTCTCCGTGTTCATATTGCAGGTCGAAAAACTCAGTATCGCGTAACGAGAAGCGACCCTTCTCGAAGTCGAGCACCATACCAGCGTCCTCTATGAAATTCATGCCCAGTAACGAATCAGTTGCGCCAGGCAAAACTACAAATAGAGTGCTTATTTCAACTCCCTGCATCTTAACAAGAACTACGGCAGTTTCCACAATCTGGACCCGTTGGGTTCCGTCCGCAAACCTTAACTCTGTCTCTACTTTTTTAAATAATTGGCCGTTTGCCCTTAAATGTTTGGTTAAACTTTCACTGGCAATGCACTGCTTTGCACCCGTGTCTAATAACGCGGTACCTACAGCACCGAACACTTGTAGGTGGAAAATTGGACGCACTCGCGGGTTTAACACGCCTTCACTGATGGATACCGACTGGAACGCCGTCATGGTCGGCAGTGCAGTGCGGTTTGCTTTGCACGCTGCGCAGTTCGACCGAATCACACCGGGTGCACCACATCCGAAGCACGTAACGGATTGGCGCAGCTCCGGCTGAGTCGCGGCCGGTTCGCTCTTCACCGGTTCCGGAGTCACCTTACTCTTATATTCGAGCTTACGGCAGTCCTCTTTCACATGTCCGAACATCTTACAATAAGTGCACCTAGGTCGAACCTTGTTAAGCGGTGCTTTTTCGTCTTTGTTAACGGAACAACCAGCTAATGAAGACATCGAGGTAAAGCTGGTGACCTGTAGCGGTGGCGGGGCAGCAGCAGCAGAAGAAGCATGCCTTCTGGCCGGTACGGCTGCGCACACTTCCTCGAGAATGTCCTCCACTGCTCGAGACTGTTGCAGTAGCTCGGCGAATGAAGTGAAGGAACTTCTTACTATCCTCTCCCGAATTCTCCTATGGAGCAGGCCGTACACCATATCCAGCTGTACCGGATTTTCAGGTAATGTGTGCAACGGTAGCTGGGCAATAAGTGCTCTTAACCTGCACACGAACATATCTGTCCGTTCTTCACCCTGCTCTCGACTAAACATTTCCCTGTATATTCTATGAGGTGGGAGACGCGGCCCGAAAGTTTGACGCATTAAATGAACAGCGTCCCGCCAGCTTGCGACTGAGTGTTTCACACCCTGCCACCAGGTAGCCGCAAAATCAGTAAGCAGCATTGGCAGGCCTCTCAGTGCCATGTCGTCGTGGACACCCACACAGTCTTTATAGATCTGGATGGCATCCAGAAATGACAGGACGTCGCCAGCACCATTAAATCTCGAAGTACAGTTAGATAAGTTTGTTGTACTTACAAACGTCGTCGGCGGTGGCGGCGCGCCTTGTGTAGGCGGCTGCGACCGTAAGGATTGCATTAAGAATACCAGTTGTTGGTCCGTCATAACGATGGGTGTGGTCATCGGTGGCTGCGGTGAGGTGACGGGCGGAGCATGCCCATGCTGTGACATCGGCGAGTATACAGGCAGCTCACGCCCATGTAGCGGCAGTGGTGATGGGGCTGAGTCGCCGGCGGACGGAGGTCCAGCCAGCGGCGGCGTCGACGATCGCACATCAACGAAAAATGCACCACCATCAAAAGTAGACGGCATCGCACCGTCCACCTGCTCACTAGCCGTAGCGTACATATCCACAGGCTGCTGCGCAGCACGCGTAGCACTATTAGCACGTGACCGTGTTAGCACCATGTCTCTATTAAATGCACTATCCACAAAAATCCGACACAATAAAAATAATAAAAATAAATTATATACAAAAACCAACCCAAACAATGGGTTTTATACAAAAAACAAAAGAAATGTTTGAAAATTTTATTGTTCCATCAAAAATGGCCGTTCGAATTTTGAACAAACGTATGTTCGAAAATTTTATTGTCAAATTCAAAATGTCACAAAATCCACAGTTTAGTCACAATGCAACACCGAAATAAACACTTAAAACACGGCCGTACGTTGGGACGCCAGTTATAGTCGGGGTATTATTGGAAAGGAAACACACTCCGAACTACATAACACATTTAATAAACCATAGCACACAGTACAAGATTACGCCGACAAGAGCGAGGCGGACGCGTGCGCGATTAGCGGGCGATCGTGACTAACTAACTAGCATGTGGCATGCGCTGTCGCACAGGCGGAGCCGACCGGACTTAGTCGCGTAGCCGTGCTGGCAAGCGACGTAGTCTGCAGGGAGTTGCATGTGGGATTGGCACTATGTGTGGCACTATAAAACCTACACAAACTACCGAACTAAACCTGAACCAACCCACTCAAGCAGTCACAATCAGGAACTATGGTCACACGAGTTCACACAACACTCCACTATATCATAGTTGTCACGTTGGGAATACTTTATCTGCATCTCTGTTCATCCCATACAGATGAGAGGTAAATTTTGAGAAAAGCAAGAAGTGAACTCACGTTCCATTTCATGCCGTATGTTTTTATATCGTATTATACGAAATGATCATGGATACAATACATCATCCGATTGTACAGATTTTGTATCCAATTATACAATCTGGCAGCCCTGACGCAAACGCACAAAACGTAAACAATGAATTGCAAAAGTCAAAAATACAGATGCAAAATCACTGATAGAGTCTGGCTGTAGCAGCACAAACTAAATTATGTTGAGCTTAGATTTTGATCAACTTGATCGAAACTATTTACTCTAAAGAGCAATAATTTCAAATGTTAATTGAATGTCAGTCTTCTGATATACATATAAAGCCTTGGTATCAAACACAAGGGAATGCGGCGGCGGCGCATCGTCAAAAGAATAAATATAATAGGCATTATTATTCATCTTTGCTGTTCTAAATCGATGCGAATAATGCGATCGAAAATCCCTGAAATTATTTGATCCACCAAATCTGCTGGCATTTTGAAACTTCAATGATTTTTAAACGAAAAATGAACATGTTACATAATATGGCGTCGTCCTATTTGGTTACAATCGTAGCAAATGATTTTGTCCTTCGACAAAGTACACAAATCTCATAGGAGTGTTCTAACTGGGTATGCCGTATGAGATACCAATAGCCAATAATTTCAAGACTTCTATAAACGAACGCGTCGAGTTGTCGCGGCGTCTTTGCTGCGCATAGGTTCATCGGACGCCTACGCTGGAAAAATTGAAGGTCGCAAGCCACTGCGCGAGTACATATTATTTAATTAAATAAAGATCGTACAATGGGTTCGCTTGTGCAATCGCACAACCAAAGCTACAGATCACTTGCGAATATCCGAAATGGTCACGTTCATCAAAGTCTGCGCTGATTTCTGGATCTATTAAGTTATTACGCGATGTACTTTTCCATTTTCAATGTCTTTGCAATTTTGAAAGGCAATATTGCCCGAACAGCAAAAACTATCTCTTCAATCACCGATTCTAAAAATGGCGCCACCCGTTGACCCGTTGCCCAGACCCCAGACGCTTAGACGGGGCGCGACGGCATCACGTGATGAGGGACGCGTGATCTAGTAGGATCTGTTGGGCCTTTTGGACCATCGTATGATCATTCTCATTGCGCGATGAAATCACATCGTAAATGGCTATCGACCGCACGTGTACGGGTAAACCTTACACGTGCAGTCGATAGCCATTTACGATAAAAATTCGTAAACGCCGACGCGCGGGTACTGTTCGACATTAATCAACTTGATTGATTAATGTCGAGGTCTTGGTTGATTAATTAATACAGTTTTTAAATTTGTTGGATATCACACTAAGTTTAATTAAAGAAACCATTACTTTAGCCGCATTAGAACAAAAAGAGCTAGCCAGACATTTGGAAACAGTCACGGAGTAAGGAATTAAATCTATCAAATTAGGTACTTTGATAGGTGTTTAACTTCATGCCAAAAAGATAAGGTTCATATTTAATTGGGAAAATTTTACAGTTTGGGATAGCTTAATGTGCTGGCGTCTGTACCTACAAATGGACAAACTATTGTGAAATTGTAGGTAATTTTAAGAGCCTCCGCCCACGTCCGGCTTCTTATAGGACCGAATATCGTACTGATAGATCTATAGTTTCGTGACACCGACTTTTTGTAGGACGTGTACGTTGATATATTAGAACTCATATGTTCCATTCTCGCCGACAAAAAAGAGTCTGTCAGGTTCATTAACAGCTACTTGGTGTAAAACGGGTAGCTCATTTGCACTGTGAAATAATGAGCAAGTACTAAGTAAATTCTTTGGGGGTCCGTAACGTTACTTTGAGTTTCATATTATTATGGTCCATTAACGGAAGGTCGACTGAACGTTTTGTTCGTATGGAATTTACACCGTTTATCGCCAAACGCTACTTCGACTAAACGATTCATCCAATATTTATTAATCGAGGGACTGCTCTTTCGAATGAGTTTAGGTTATTAAAATGTTTAATAATTGAAATAAAATGCACGCAGCAGCAGCTCGAGGTTTGGATTTGTGCCCGGTTAATGGCAATAAGCTCGCCCCCTATTACATGGGACCCAAATATACCAGCGAACTGTGGGTGTACATTGGTACACGTCTGCCTTACCCTTCGGAGAAGACAAGCGTGACGGTATATCTTTTTCTTTTCTTTTTTTAATAAAAGATTTGTTGTCACATATTATTTAATACATAATCGAGGAAATCAAACATTTTTAAGACATCGTACGTTCTTCCCGTAGACATCGTAAATTTAAAAACATGAAATTTGGTGAAAATGATGATAATTAGCCACAAATACAGAGAAAATGTTTATTGCCGGAATAGAAATTATGTCTTTTCTTACGATGTTCACGTCCCATATGTTGACAGCCTAAATTTGCATAACTTTCTCAACTTTCACGAGGTTCTCATCATGGCATGGGTAAGCGCTATATCTATACTAATATTATAAAGCTGGAGAGTTTGTTTGTTTGTTTGTTTGTTTGTTTGAACGCGCTAATCTCAGGAACTACCGGTCCGATTTAAAAAAATCTTTTTGTGTTGGATAGCCCATTTATCGAGGAAGGCTATAGGCTATGTAACATCACGCTACGACCAACAGGTGCTGAGCAGCGAGGGTGAAACAGCGGGGAACAGCTAGTCAACAATAATTGCGGACGCTCCTCTAATCGATCTATCACAATGTCAAGCTTAATAGAAACAGCCCTGTTACAGATAATAGATCGAACGCAATACAAAAAACCGATCGAACGAAACAGCTATTTTCAAGAAGTGGGTCATAGACAAACCAAAAAAATCGTATTCAAACCCTAATTTATTATTATTATGTGACAATTTGTTACAACATGAATATTCGAGTTTTTACAAAATTTATACAGATGCCTCCAGGGACAATGACGGGATAGGTGCTGCTTTTATTGATATACAAACAAAAGATTACACGAAATTAAAAGTTAATAATTTAAACATATCTATTATGTATGCGGAATTAATTGCCATCGCTGAAGCGATTTCATATGTAAGATCTCTTAAGAACTGGCATAACTTTGTTATCCTCACCGACTCCAAAAGTGCATTACAGCACTTAAATAGATGCTCAGCTATGGTTAGGGGCATTCCACTGGCGTACGATATTATAAAAAGTTTGTATGAGCTTAACTCAATAAACATCAATGTAATTTTGCAGTGGATACCTTCCCATATTGGTGTGGTAGGAAATGAAATTGCAGATAAACTTGCTAAGGAGGCCTCAGTAGACGGTATTAACCATGATTGCGAGTCTTATTACACCAACCATATTAGTGAAATTAAGAAATACAGCACAGAGTTATGGTCAGAGTATTTTGACAGAAGGTCATTAACAAAAGGTGTGTGGTACAAAACTTTACAACCAACATTACCTAATAAGCTATGGTTTGAACAATCCAATATGGGAAGGTATGATATAGTAACGAGTTTCAGACTTCGCTCGGGACACATTCCATTAAATAAGTTTGCTTTCATGATGGATAAAGTGAATTCATCAAATTGTACTGAATGTGAGGTAGTAGAAGATGTCTACCACGTTTTGATGGAGTGTGTCCGGAACGAAACCTTCAGATATTTAATGAAATCTGAAATTGATTTCACTCCCACTGATGTGGGCTGGTGTAACAGTAGTTTGTCCTTCCCTTTGTCAAGGGAGGCCAGGCTGCTATACCGGCTTGCTCAAATGGGCATTAAAAACAAAATAGCTTAAGTGAATCTACTGTATGATTTTGTTTTGATAAGTATTTTGGATTTTGTAAGCTGTTTTATAGGGGTGACATATTCAAATTGAAAAAACCCCTTTAATAAATAGAAAAAAAAAAAAAAAAAAAAAAAAGAAGTGGGTCAGGCCATTAACTATTACACGGTACTTGAGAGTCTCAAGTACCGTGTATGTAATAGTTAAGGGCCTGACCATTACACCTGAAATACAGTCTGAATTCGTCACTGAAGCGCAGCCAGGATAGGGATGCCGTGAAATCTACATAGGGCTCATGTAGGATCCGACAGAAGCGCTAGTGAAGGTCCTTGCTTGATTACAATAGGTTTGCGCCGGTTTTCGTTCACTACGGAGAGCGGGGTGAGGTCCTTATCCACTGAGACCACGTATCGGAGCATCCCCCCGGCATTTTCGCAATCTTTACTTATTTTATTGGTAATTATTTGTATACTTACACTTTTGTAAGTACTTACACAGTGTAAGCTGTTAAATAAATAAATAAATGAGTAATTGTGTTAATTAAAATGTAAAATGGAATGAACCTGTCTATAAGTACTACAGTTTTAACTGGAAGGAACAGCAGTCATGAGACAGAGGCTACGGACAGAGGTGAGTTTGAGTGGGTATCTCTATCGGTATATCTCTGCGGTATCAATATACTTGTGGCCATAGATTATACATATAAACTAGTAGTACTTCTACTTGTGGCTATTGTTGTCACTACTCACTTAGTCACTTTGTTTTGTTGAAAGTGGACTGATTGGACCATGTAATTAAACAAGAAGCTATAACTAAACTACTATAAAGCAGCCTAATTGAATATCTCCTCATGTATATTATCTAACAGTGAGTGGACTCACTTCACTCACTGTTTAACTGTTGTTATGTGGTGTGTGGTGGTGGCTTAGGTAGTGGTCACCCGTCAAGCCGTCAATAATTGAATGAGTGACGTTTATTTTATACTAATCGACACAACTTTATGAAACTGAAAAATACATTGATATCAATCTCTTTTATATTCCTACGTTTTAAAGTGCAAAGTTGACTTGAATTGATACCTATTAAATGGGTGGTTAGGTACGTAGTTGGGGCAACTTAGCCTATTGTTTGGAAGAGTGATAAATCGGTGTTGTGATCTGGCAAACAATAACGCCGTAAAGTGTTTCAGGTTCAAGGAATAAAAATAAACGGCTACCTACGTGCAGTATTGTCAGCCTGACAAAGGTAAGAAAATAAAAGTTAAAATTTTGCTAATAAGTTATTGCGGTTTAATATTGTGATGCTCCAAATAATATTTTGTAAGGTCTTCGCTGGAAATTATTTTGATAAAATGCCTTAACTGTCTCACACCAGATCATTTATCAGAGTGCGACCCTCTTAAAAAATGTTACTTGATAGACACACCCCATCTTGGCAGAAAAATGCCACAGTTTTATAAAGCCTTGTTTATTGCAACTTATTTTCATTGCTTTATCTTTTACTCTGCCCGTAAGACGACCCACTGACCGTTGACCTTTAGCAGTCTATAAAATTGTAAATATTTTTTTTTTTTTTTCACCTGAAGCTCTGACCTTATATTTATGTTTACTTACAGTAAATAACCTGGATTCACAATGACGTATTATGATTACTATGATGGCAGTAGAATATTTCTGTTCTTAGCAAACAGAGTTGGACTTCCTCTAGATCTAGTAAGTAATATTCGTTGATTTGAGTTTATTAGATGACCATAAAATCGGTTCACAGATAGATTGATCTGCTTGATGAGGTTGATATTGGCCATTACAAGTAGGTGTTGCACATAATTACTGCTTGAGAAATTCATCATAGTTGCAGTAGTTCAATGTAAGTTATGTTTCAGTTGCTGAACTTAAAAGTATTATTTTCTGCTTCTTGCTTTTTATCAGTTACTGGCTCTTAAAATGTGTCGTCTAAGTAAAGAACCCATGTAACTAAGTAAACTGACATTTGCAATTATAGATTTATCATTCAAACATGCTAGGTACTTGTTATGATATGGCTTTTATGAGTTTCTCAATAGGCATTATTTTTCCACAAGAAAAGTAAAGCCATTTCTAATATAATAAGCATATCACAGTACATAGTAAGAAATCGTAATGACATCGAAACACAATGATAGTTAGAGAACAAAAAATAAATATTGAATTTATCTTCAAGTATATGTATAACTCCTCTTACTCAAACTTGAAGGTGTACTACAAAGTCTAACCAAAATTATACAATTTCCCTCAAAAATCCTAATGTCAGGTAACTGCTGATCACTTGAAACATGTTTTATAACAATCAGTTTCTTTTCTACTTTCTTGCGTAACATCTATATGCTTACTCCTTTTATGATAGATTGGATTATGTATCAATTTTATTACACTCTGATTATCCAAGCATAGAGGTATTATATGGCTATTCTTCTTTTATATCTACCAAATCTGCATAAGCCAAAGCACTTCTTTTGTTTCCTGACAATCAGTCATATACTTGGCCTCTGTTGTAGATAATACTACAGTACTTTAATATTAACAGCAATTGGAGGGGCCACTCACGGCCGATGCCTGCCGGGGCTGCGGGTTGTTCGAAAGAGATACCCCCGCCCCCGGAACGCAAAGGGCACAAGAAGGAACGTGGATTTGTTTTAGTCAGTAAAAGTCTGACGCTCCCTCCCACCCCGCCCAGGGGTGGAGAAGAGATTGGGTGATTTCATATTGGTAACAAAAAAAAACATTAACTGCAAAGGAGAGAACCTTGAAACTAAACTCAAAAATAACAATGAACCAATAGCCTCTTTATTAGGATAATTTACAGACTCATAATTTACATTCTTTATGTGATAAGTACATTAACATTGCTGGAACAGGTACTACTGCGGTTAACATCAGATGTGTGACATTTCTTAATTACCTGCTTTAAGTACCTTGCCTCACTAACAACAATACAATCATATTTCTTTTTAATATTCATTCCTACAAAAATGTGCAAAGGTGATGGCTAAATGACTGCCCCCAGCCAGATACATTCTGGAATGTATATGAATCTTACATAGCCTCATAATATTTAAAAAATCATTCATGAATTATGTAGTGTTTAATATTTTCCTAGCACTTTCGTGAACTATTAAACATAATAAAGTATCTTAAAAAAAAAACTTTTTCATCACAAACATTCGCTTATAAATATACAACCTCATTTTCGTTTTTAGTTTTATTCTTTTTCGTTTTATTTTTTGTCAGTTGAAGAAAATTATATACTGTCACACACCTTTTTTTCCTTTTTAGGCAATATTATTTTACCATTATATTATTCCCAAAAAGTATCTGAATCTTTTTTACATGAAATACTAATATTTAGCCATACAGCATTACATTGTACCTAGTACCATATTTATACATGGTACCTGGCACATGGGGCAGTGGTCTATACTTCAATTTAGCCATCTCCTTTAAATCTTTTAAATTAAAACTCAGTTTGAATTGGACATTACTAGACATAAAACTTTATTACATGAAGACATTAGAAGAGTATATTCAACAAATATCACAAATATGACTTTGACTTTGTTATATAAGGAGAACCTGACTCACTGACTGATGTCTTGGCATACAATAGTCACAGTTCACACACAGCTTACTTTTATGATGTAGACATGCATTAAGAAAAGATTTTTTGTAAATTCAACATCTAATGACCTATAATAGGATGAAAGTCTTTATGAATGAATGTTCATAATCTTTTTTAGTTAGAGTCATGACCATGACTCTTTGTATTAGTAAAAAACCGACACATTTATTTTTTTGAAAATTAAAAATGAAGTAAATATGGGAAATACGATTTTTTTTTTTATTTCGAAATACGAAAAAAGTGTATTTCGATTCCAATAAGAAAATTAAAAAAAATTAAGTGATATTTTTTTATGTTCTTCTGAACATAAAAAAAATAACAAAATTCATGTTTTTTTGGAATAATCACCCCTAATGAGATGAAAGTTTATAACGGACATCCATTATTTTTATTTTATGATGTAAGCTAGCACTAAGATTATTTCGACATTTAACTCTTAAAATTAAAAGGATATGGAGGTAAGGGCACAGATCAAATAAGATACTTCACTCCATCGAGAAATTAACTCAACATTTCGCTATAATTACCTACAAAGCGTCCGTGCGTGGTAAAATGTGCTTTAACACAGGCGCCCGATAGTATGTACTCCGTCGTCAGTCGTGTTGTAGAGCGATAACGCGCGTCATACAATACAGCGTTAGGGCTGTCTATGCTGAGAAATGATTACATAATAATATATTATTGTATGTTCTGAAATATTTATTTTGAAATTAAATTCTTAAGAAGTTAGCTGATTATTGTCTGTAGGTAGCGTTGCCATCCGTCCGGATAAAGCCGGACAGTGTTAAGGTTTTTGACCTCTTGTCCGGCCATATTTGACTGCGTTCGGCCGTCGGGTTTTGGTAGGCTTTTTATACTATCGATTAATTCTATTTTACAAGAAAAACAAGAGGATCCTCGCTTTAAGCGACTGTTGTGTCGCTGAGTAACATATGTATTGATACTCAGACTTCCTCGCTCTGTGCGAGCATTATTTTTCAATACCGAGGCATGATGCAAATTTCGAGAAAGTATGCTCGTTAATTGGCCAGCAATGGACAAAAAAAAGGAATAGTTTATGTCCAGAAACCATCGCCAAAATGTTGAAAGTCGAATAGAATGCCAGACATGTAAACAGAAACAGATCTCGTAAACCGTTTTTCTTCAAAACAAAAGTACCTATATTAAAAATCCCTTTTTTCCGGCTTTGGAATTCAAAAGTTTTTTGACGTGTAAGTCCGGCTTTTTGATTTTTAGAGATGGCAAACCTATCTGTAGGTATATTACATTGCATTGCGATCTAAAGAATACCTAATTGTAAAAATAAAAAGTAAAATAACTAATAAAAATCAATCATTTGCGTAGGTACCTACTATTACAAAACTTTCTTGTTAACACTACACAAAGGAACAGACTAAAGTACCTAGTAGATAAATATAGGTATTGTAGGTACCTATTGCGATCTCCGATTATAAATAAAAAATATCAACAAAGAAAACAAACAAACGCATTATAGGTATTCACTAAGGCTCGACCGAGATCTCGGTCTCGGTCTCGGTCTCGGCATTCTCGGCTACAAATCCAACCGAGAAACTTGTCTCGGTTCTTGGCTAATTTTAGCCGAGATTCTCGGTCATGACCGAGATTGTAACTTCATAATTCATATTATCGAGACTCTCACTCTCAATTAAAAAGTGGGATCAGATTCTCGTGAGATGACGTGGGCATCTTCAACTAACTCGTCAAACATGGCTGCAACAAATCAATCCAACTTATGGGCAGCTCATTATTCCGTAGAGTTGGAAGACAAGCCAATGATCAATGACGAATACGGTTCAAGCTCTGTGATTGAAATAGCGCTAGAAAGCTTTCTTAGAGAGCCAAGACTGCAAAGAAATGCAAATATTTTTGAGTATTGGTTTTCGTCACCTTATAAGGTGCTTAGGCCTGCAGCAAATAAGTTTTTAACTGCTCCGCCTACTAGCGATGATGACAATTGCATGACGACAGACGACACTCTTTAAAGGGCGAAAATGCCGAAAAATTGTTTTTTTTTTTTGCGTTATAATATAATGTTATTTAACTTTGATTATTAAAACAGTTAATTTTGTTAAACAGTTACTACCGAATTAAAAATTTAACAGCATTTAAAAAAAAATATCATGCTTTGTCTATTCTCGGTCTCGGCTCTCGGTCTCGGCCGAGAACGAAATACCCATCTCGGTCGAGCCTTAGTATTCACCTTTCCTTGTCCCTAGGTAATTTAAAAAAGGATAAACTTTTGTTTTGTTTTGACATCCATCTGCATTGCACATTGCACGGGATTTAGTCATTATTAAAGGCTCGGGTATCGTTTTCAACTATTAAGTAATTATTTATTTTGTTGCGGTATATGCACACTTTAGCGAGCGCGTGCCAACCGACTGTATTTTGTGCGCCCGGCCGCACCTGAACCGTAGGCACTTAAGCGCGTAACCTTGAACGAGGGATGGAGGCCCGGTAAGGGTAAGGGCTATTTGTATGACAATTTTTTTATTTCTTGGCTTATTCAACTTAAAACTTTGCACAAACGCGAATCTATGCTAATAATAAAGTTTGACGTTATTCGTATTTTTTTAAACTACCTACCGCTCGAAGAGTTTCTAAGGGCCAAAGGGTGTTAAGTTTGTAGCGAAAATACGAAATCTACGCAGACGAAATAGTGGCCAAAGTGCAATGCACAGTGCATTGTACAATGTACAATGAAATATTACAAATAATAATTTAAATTTGTATTTATGATAATGGTTGTGTCCTCTCTATAAAAACATATTTACGATTAAAACTGTGAATAACAATAAAAATCTTTAATGGAACAATAACAAAAAATCATAACAAAACAATTAATAAACAACAACAAACTATTATCAGCTCGACTGTACGTAAGCAGAAATGTGCGCGTGTGTGTATTATACGGACGCAACTCACACAATAAAGGCGTGACACGTAAAACGAGTGCGGGGGGTGTGCCCCGCCGCGCCCCCGCCCCCTCGTACGTCCCGCTGATACAAAAAAATAGCGTTTTGTGCATCACGACACACGATGTTCCGAGATGCCATTAAGTTTGAATCTTATTGTACCTGCCAAAGCCACTATATTCAAAACGTCATATAGCTAATCGTTGTTACTCCTGTTGGGGACAATGCTCTGAGAAACTTTCCGCTTGTATATTATGACTTCTTCTTTCTTTATCGTGTTGGCAGTAAGGTCTAACAACAACCTCACATACCCTAGTGTCCGAGTTTAAGGGCCTTAAGGGCCTCTGACATGGTTACCGATGCCAGTAATATCCAAGATAAACTGAGAAAGTACATATGAATTAGAAAGTCACATTGGTACTTGCCGTGCCCGGTTGCGAACCCACAACCTCGTGCATGAGAGGCGGGCGCCTTAATCACTGGGCCATCACGACACTACTATGACGTACAATGATACTATGACGTAGGGCTGGCAGTCCCGGGCCTCTATGCCACCTTATCAGCTGCTTCACATAAACCAATTACATATCAGTATATCACCAACCTATGTCCAATTGTCCACACATCATTTTTTTTTACCGATGCTAATTCTCTTTCAATCGCTTTATTCTACTCATTTTTATCTTTACAACCTAGCACCTTTTCTTATATTTCTGATATTTCTACTTCAATTAGCTTCATACTTTCTACTTACTTTCTGTTTTGAATTGATGGTTGTAAGTTCTATTTTTCAATCTGATTTATTTTTATATCAGCTTATCATACTGAAATCACTTGCAGCCTCTGTCAATACATTAGAAATTGTGTTTTCATTGTGTTCATTGTTATTGTTTGACGCTTCTCTAATCGAAATAGATACTTATCTCTGCTATATTTTTGCGGATATCCTTCATCCAACTAACTCGTGGCTCATTGGACCTCATACGTCGGGGTATAAATGAGATCATCGGATTTTAATGGACCTCTTGTAGACTTATCAAAAGACTGCCTGCCTTGTTTGCCATAGGCACAGACTTCACACACAAAATCAGCTCTATCACCTGTTAAGTCCTTCAACATCACCTTTCAGATTAACATTGCAAGTTTCAGTTGACACCTATATATATGCGATATGTATATAGAGTTCTCTGTCTCTGTGCCACCATAGCATTAAATTATAGTTTCAAAACATCAGTGTTCTTTTTGCAATTAATGGAATGTTCAATGATAGGACTTGGCCATGCTATAAGATGGCTGTTTTGACCAGGTAGCTGCAAAATAGGTATATAGGTATGTACATCAAGTGCAAGACAGAAAGACGTCCTAAACAATAAAAGCAACAGAAAAATAAAACGCTGCAAAGGTCGTCGACTACAAACCATACAAACTAATAAATGACACCTTCAAGTTCATAACAAAAAAAATCGTTTAAATGATGTTGGTGAACACATGCTTAATTTCAAGGGATTTAGTTTTGTGTACAAAGTTCGTTCAGCCAGTCAAAGAAATAAATAAATAAAAAATAGGTAGATGATAAAGACCCCACGCTTTTTTATTTCACAAACGTAAATTTACCTATTTACAAAAGTTCTTTGTCTACTGTTAAAGTGTGTTTTAAAATTATTATTTTATAATTTATTATGTACCTACTTTTTAGTGAGTATTAGAATTTATTCACTTGTGTGTCGCTTCTCAAGAGATTTTCAAGGAGCCCAAACACGACAGGGCGCTCCGTATTACACGTGCTCGGTGACAAATCAAGCTACACAATTGCAGTATGAAGGTCTCGCATTGTACTCCTATACAATGCGAAATCATTTTATTCTGCAAAAGTAGGTATAGCTTTACGTGTCGCCTGTGTACCTACCAACAGTACCTAGACGCTAATAAAAAAAGCACTCATATACTTAAGCCGAACTTTTTCCAAAATCTGTGTCATTAGTAGCTGCGTACTGTAGGTACCCGCACAATTATCTTTTGCGTGCTGCACATTATTCATTAGTTTTTTTTTTTCAATAGGTAAATTTTTTGATCGCACAAATAGCTGCATTATGCCTGGCAAGACTGTTTCGAAAACCATTGAAATTTGCTTCGCCGGAATTTCGACATTCTGTGTGCCTTGTTATAGGTTTAACGATGGGGTATTTCTGCTTTGGAAGGTAATTATTTGTTTACTGTTTCGTTTATGCATGTGTTTTAATTTTCAGTTTATTAGGAAGATAGGTAATCGACCATGAAATTGCTTTACCCCTTTTGACAATAACTTCCACTCAATTTAAATTTTACAATGGTTGAGTTTTGTTTACAAAGTTTTTATACTAAAATAAGAACTTGCCGTTTGAATGGCTGAAATGCCTGCCGTTGAGGATCTGATAACCAATTTAAGGATGGTAAAGCAAGTTTTCAACACACTCGCTCGTATAGTGGCTTTTATTGCACCGCTTTTAGGTTCATAATGTAGCGTATTATATACACGCGCTTTTTACTTTACGTTACCGAAGTATTTTTTTTTTCGTTTTTTCTAGGAGTTTTCAATGTTGGTGTGCCTAAAAATTTTTGTGAAAAATATGGTCAATAAACAGCATATTTTAACGAATAATATTTTTTTTTTACAACAAATTAATATTATTTAGTTTTTCATACAAAAAGACAACATATCTAAATATAGATTGTTTGGCGTCAGTGCCTCTTCCTTCTGCACTAACTCAAACACAGGGGTGGGCAACTGGCAGTTTTCGGAATTTAAATAAAGATATCCGCTTGCCATTGTTTATCAAAAAATAATTTATTATTAGAGACAATTTTGTTTCTAAAAGATTCATTGCGCAGCCAAACGGCTAACTGCAGGACCGCTAGTATACGTCGGCGTAGGCCGCACTGATATTTTTTAACCATTTGCCGGCCTATGTGTACCGGTTCTAATTGGATTACAAAAGCAAGACTCTTCGCTTCACACTAAAAGAGGAGAGTAGATAAACTTTTATGGACGGGAGTGCAAGGGCCGTATAGCCATGTAGGTATCATATAGCCTTATTTGAGAGCTGATATTTAATAGATTTTGTGAATTCAAACATAGGTACTTATGATGCTCTATACCGCGTATAGGTAAATATATATTTATATTAAACCAACGCTTTCGTTTAAATTCTGAATCGTACTTACCCTCTATTCTTCTAACTCTTTTCTATACCTTCATTACGGTATTAGGTCAGATCATTGTTCTACAAGGCTTTAAAAGAAAGACTTAATCACATTTTGCTGATGTTTTTTTGTTTTTTCAGACAAGCAATCCATTTATCGGTGCTTGCTATGCTAACTTACACTATGCTGAAGAGTGTGTCAATCCAAATTTTGGGGAAGTAAGTAAATTGAACCTAATTTAAAACCATTGCAATTAAATTACACTATCTCTGCGCTTCCACTAAATGAAATGTTTTCCTGCCAGTAATCCATTCTCAGTAGAATATTTAATGAGACTAATGTAACTTCTTATTATTTTCAGCTCAATTTTGGCGGTTTCTATGATATATCTATCATGTCTACATTTACATCGGGAAATTTACCATACAGCTGACTACACATTAGATATAACAGGTGAGGTATATTGGTCAAAAACTTATTAGTAATTTTATACATTTCTCTGAAATTTAATTCACATACTCACCAGAAAATATTTCTTTTAGGTCCGTTAATGGTGATCACTCAAAGGGTTACATCATTAGCGTACTCCCTGCAGGATAGGTTAGCTGTTAAAGAAATAAAAGCTCAGGTGGCAACCACGACTCCTAGTCCTGATCTGTCGAAAATTGAGAAAATACCTTCACCACTTGAATACTTCGCATTTACATTAGCCTTCCAAACATTAATGTGTGGGCCAGTAGTATTTTATTCTGACTATATAAAATTTATTGAAGGTGTCCGTGTCGATGAGGTAAGTTTTTTTTATATTGAGTAATATTTTATATCAATACAGCTAGAGTAGGATCTGTCTGCGTATAGTACTGTACGACACAACTAACATGGCTTACCGTGGTACATCGGTTTACAGTCATTTTACTTATTTTCAAACTTAACATCAGTGGATACAGGAAAATCTCCTGTATCGTGGATGCATCATATAAACTCAGATACACAAACAACCAGACCCTTTTAAAATATTACACAACGTTCCTTTTTAGGGTGGTCGGTAAAAATAGGAAAATTTTGTTTCTTCACACTATGCTTTCGCCGCCGCCATTGCAAGTGTCTCTATCTTTTCTTATTTTACACGTCTGCGGCATATATTCTATACTTGGGTCCAGAATAACCATCGCAATTTGCTCTGAAATACAGCCTCGTGAAATTGGAAGTACAGTATCACATATATGTGCTGACCCAGTTCTCGAAAATGGCAATGTCACATTGTACTGGAATCGATCCATCAACACTGACGGGACTATTGTAGTCAATAAGCCTAATTTAGTGATCTTGTGCCAATTAGAGCGGCGCGCAGAGATTGTTGACGTAACAATCTCACATGACGTGAACCTCGTGAAGGCCGAGATAAATAAACAGCAAAAATATTTTATCTTGTCCTGCGAGGTTGCCGACAAGTCAGCTCGGATGTGAAACTCAGCGGCCGTACTACTATTTTGTATATTTTTCATTACAAAAAATCGTTATTTGCAAGATATAAATTTGCTCTTGACGATATATACTCTTTGCTCGATATATACGATAAGATAGGGTGGAGGCAGTAGATTTGACCTGTGGGCAAACGTGACATATTTAATTTTGTTAACATTCAAATTCAATATGTTGAAGCATAGCCATTCGCAAACTTGGTGAAAACACATTTGAGCAGTATGAAAAACAACCTCGAAGCTCTGTCCACTATAAAAGAGGGTCGTCTCATCCATCAGCGAAAGTAACAATTTTGCCTCCAAGAAGCTCAAGGTTGCCAAAGATCATTGATATTCACCAAAACGACGTGGGGCCGAGTATGCTGCCTTGAGGCACACCGTATTCGACGTATGCTTCATTGCTCAGCCTACAGTCAATCCAAACTCTTTGTTTTCTTTCTGTAAGGAGTTACCTCATTCATTGTAAGGTAATTCCAAGCCTTTCTAGTTTTTTTGCGGAGGTGTGGGATAGAGACTGTGTCAAAGGCTTTTACAAGATCAAGGAACAGTGTTAAGCATTTTTTCTTTTGGTCTAGGTTGGTAATAATCGAATGAATAGTTCAAGGTACCGCGTCATCGGTTGATTTATTGCAACGAAAGCCAAATTGGGTAGGCGAAAGAAGATTGTTACTTTTTTAGGTGATTTGTTTGTTGTCGGTTAATAAGTTGTTCCAAGATCTTGGACAAAGTAGGTAAGATGGAAATAGGCCAAATAATAGATCAGTAAGCGGCGTTGAATCAAAGCGGACGATGTCGCTGGCAGAGTTGTAGTGTTTACATAAATAGTCAAAAGGTAACTAAATAGTAGTAAATAATAGTAGATAAATTATTTAAGATACAAATTCATTATTTGTGTCAAAAATATTTCTCTTTCCGATTTAAAGGCAAATAGTTACATTGCCGTACAGACACAAGACAAATGCAGAAGCGATACAGAAAGAGATTTATCCGAAACCAATATACACCTCATCACACTTATTTTAAAGTTGAATTTATTTTGTTAAGGCCTTTGGGTACTATCGGGGACTTTCTGCTTTCTTTCGACGACAGTGTGACTGTGTTAGTTGTGTCGACCTGTATGTAATACGCGATGGTCGCATCCCTAGCATGAATAATAGGAAATATTCAAGTAGATAATTTAAAACTTTTTCATTATTTTAATATACCTAAATTATATTGAGCTGTAAAAACGTCTATTTAACAAATATTAACTTTACTTCAGTGTAAATTAAGATGATTTCAGAATGACAGAATTAAAAAGGTACCTAAAAATGGTAAAGTTGTGGCGCAATCTAAACTTAGCTATTTCGTAACACAATATGTTTACGCAATAATTACGAAAAGAAAAACAATAAGCCACTTAACACATAAAATTTTGTGTATCTGTACACTTATTACATATTGTAATTTTTTTCTATATTTCAGTATGAAAAGAAAAGGCAAGAGGTAGAGCCATCACCGCGTCGAGCTGTGTTCTATAAAGTTTGCGGTTCCTTGGGCGCCGCTTTGTTGTATATAACTCTAGCTAAGAAATATCCAATAACTGTTTTAAAAGGTAACTTTACATAGCTCTCTAATGACATGATTTTTTCAGGATTTCGTCTTATTTTATGCGTATACCTTTAAACAAAACCTCATAAACTCTTTGGTCGAACTGTACTTTAATAGAAAAAAAAAACCATGGCACCCTTTAGAACGCACCATAAACCTAGCTAACTTACCCAATATTTCGTTTGGGAGATCTAATAGATTATTTCATATATTGTGTATAATATACACAACATATACACACTGTATATGTTGCAGTTCCAGTAATATTACGTATATAAATGTCTAAGTTTGAACCCCAAAATAATTTAAATAAAAAAGAAGTTTAAAAAACTAAAACCCGACTACAAAAAATTCACGTTCTAAAAAGTATGAAACAAGAAAACATTCTCATCTGAAAGCCGTGGTCGTATGCCACCTAATTCCGGTAAAACAGTATGTGTATAGTAATAGAACATTAATCTTTTTAGCACTAAAGCTTAGGCCAAAGTGGCATATACGACCACGGCTTTCAGATGAGAATGTTTTGTTTAATTTCATATTATGAGAGCAGGTAAAGTATTTTTTGGACGTTGTGTTTTACTATATCTAGAGCCCATTTACACGTACATAATCGTTATATATTAATATTTTGTAATCGTAGAATTGACCGACCCCATGTCTGAAGTATCCCGATCATGGTCAGCGTTGTACTTGCTATGGTACGCGTATTTGTCAACCCTAGTAGTAAGGTGCAAGTACTATCACGCGTGGCTGCTCTCTGAGGCGATCTGCAATAACAGTGGGATGGGATTTAATGGTTACAACCACGACGGATCGCCTAGATGGGACAAGATGTCGAACATCGATATTTTCGGTTTTGAGGTAAGTAGGTATCTATTTAAGTCAATTTTGGTTTTGGAGATATGTTATTTCTTTAATGATCTTTTGGTTTATTAAAATTTTAATTTTTAATATTTTATAGCACACATAATAAATTAAATTCAACACACTTCTGTATGTATATCTATCTGTATAATCCGGTATTGTATACAATACCTAGGCAATGTATAGAATACCTGTGGCGTCCAGGCAATTTATACAATTCCTAGAGATTGTTTCTATAGAATACCTGTGGCGTCCAGGCAATTTATACAATTCCTAGAGATTGTTTCTATAGAATACCTGTGGCGTCCAGGAAATTTATACAATTCCTAGAGATTGTATAGAGTACTTGTTGATCCACCAGCAGTGTATAAAATAATAAATAGATTTTGGTCTATAATCAATGTTAATAAATTCAGACTCGAGTGTAATGACAAACTTAGCTCACTTGTATCATAATGTATTATTAACCAAGTTTTAGATCAAGGAATGTCAGGTTAGATCTGTGAGTTCTGAAATATGTTTAACTGGTATTTGTTTTTAGTTCGCACAAAACTTCCGCACAGCGATAGCAAGTTGGAACAAGAATACGAACGCGTGGCTTCGTCACGTGGCTTACGAGCGTGGCGGCGCGGCGTGGCGGACCGCGCGAGTGTACGCTCTCTCTGCCGTCTGGCACGGCTTCCATCCAGGCTACTACTTGACCTTTTTGGCTGGTGGCCTTTTCACTGTTGCAGCTAGAAAGGTATTCTTTTTTTTATTTTATTTTTATTGGCTGGATGCGGCTGTGGCATCACTGCGACCATAGTTGATCTATTGTGATCGCCGCTTTAGTGGTTAGAGATCGCTACCAAACCCAGCAGCAGTGATGAACTCCAGGATTGTCTTTGCGGCAATCTCTATCAGTTCATCCGGGCCTAAAATGTGTTTGCCCAGATGAAGCTAGAAAGATAACTAATATCGCAAAACTGACACCACCGTATAGAAATACTGTCACGTTAACTACACACATAGTCTTTCTTTGTTCTTTATCGTGTGGGCAGTAAGGCCTCACAACCCCACACACCCTAGTGTCAGAGTTTCTAAACCGCCTCAAGGGCCTCTGACATGGTTGCCGATGTCAGTGATGTCCAAGATGAACTTAAAAAAAGCATATGAATTAGAAAAAGGAGAGAAAAAGAGGAGGAGAAGAGGGGGAGAAAAGGAGTGGCGGGTGCTTTAACCACGGAGCCATCACACGATACATAAAGTATACGGCTTACGGCCGTACACGTGTATACGGCGGTAAGTATACGGTGTGCCCAGGGCCGGGATGTTTGACGCTCTTTGCACTGCTGAACGTAGGCCTCCCGCCTCCCGCCTACGTTCAGCAGTGCACGGCTATAGACTGATAATATGATGATGATGATACGTATAGGTTTACTTTGCTAATTCTTTAATAAAATGCAGCTGACTAAAACTATTTTATGTAAGATTTATTTACATTAAGGAACACGATCTTTAGAAAAAAACATCAATATTAGTAGGTATCTTCTAAAATATGATTATACTTATGGGTTATAGTATAATCGGTCAATATGTGTTACAGATAAGGTTCGCGGTTCGACCATTGTTTTTAGACAGTCCACGCAAGAAGCTTTTCTACGATTCGCTAACATTCATCACGACGAGAGTTGCGATGACGTACACCACAGTGCCATTTGTTCTCCTTCATCTCACGCCTAGTCTCGCTTTCTATGGGTTCGTATGAATAATTTCAAATAACTATCACTTTTATCCTTCAACTTAACAAACGTTACTAATGTGAAAATAATTTTGTGCCACAATTAATATAATGTTCATTAGAGAAATTTTCCATTACTTTTCTTTATTTGTGTATTTTAAAACAAATAAAGAAGAGTAATGGAAAATGTTAAATAAATTATTATCATGTGTGTCATTCTTTTTCAGAAAATTTTATTATTCTCTCCACATAGTCGCGTTGGGTGCTCTGCTTATACCTGAAACTAGATCTAGAACATCCATATCTCTACATAGTATACAAGAACCAGCGAGTGAACAAAATTCTCATCATTCCAGTAAAGACGCTTCAACGACTACCGAACCGGCAGACACATTGAATGGTAAACTAAAAATAACATAAATCAGTTACACACGTGCCCGCCATTGAAGAAGGGCCGACAGACTCTTGAGTTTTTGCTCTATTTTATAAATGTTCTTTGATCTTATCACAACGTCATCAAAACGGAGAAATATTGTTATACCCGCAATAAGCTTAATTAACACAAGCTGTGCATTAAAAATGCAATTTTCTTGTATCAACTTTATTTGACTTGTAGGATTTAGTAATACTTCCTTTTGGGCTAACTAAACAACCACGAGGAATCAGCATGGCCAATAAAATAATCCGTACACTGTTTTGGAATACTTATCTAAGAACCGATTTTTCAATACAGGTCTAGACTCCACCAATGAATTGTCATCCTTTTTTTTGAGCTGTCAAAACACGGTTCCCCCTATTTCCACCATATATTTCGTATGGCAATATGGTGCCGTGACGTCACTTATTTACCAATTAAATTAAAACCAGTTCATTGAAAATTTTCAAGATTGAATTTTTTTCTTTGAGAAGTTATGACTTAGAATTATTGGTGTCTACACGCGTATTGTCACAACTAAACCCACCACGGCAGTGGAGGGATAAATATGGCGGTTTGTCAGCTTTTGCTATTAAGATTTAGGTCCCCAAATTGACCATTATAAACCGCCGAGGCTTTTCCTCAATGCAGCAGCACTATGTATGACGTTCTTCCTTGCTTTCGAGAAATAGTGAGTAAAATAATTTATCACATTGGGATTCAATAACCATATTGACCCCATGTTAAAAAAAAACATTTTTTTTTTTCATTTGCATTGTAAAGTACGCCAGATATCAAACTGTCATATTTACTCTTCCGACAAAAGCCCATAGTGTTACCCAAACTGTTGAATAACGTAATGTGCAGTTTCTTACACAACTTTATGTAAACTTATACAATTTTTCCAAAACTTAGTACCTGTCTAAATATGCTCCACAGCAGCCGCCCCTTCGCCACAGACCAGTTACCGCAACCGACAGCCCAACCAAAAAGTTGTCAATACAAAAGTTTTAGTTGCCGTTGATACACAAAACGCGCGTGGCTTCATTATGCAACTAAATGGTTAAAACATTTAAACAAACAAACAATTAAACAATTATTATTTATTATTATTTTTAATTAGTTAAACAATCGGTACACCTCTGCCTAACCCTTCGGGGAATACAGGCGTGATGGTATGGTTAAAACAAAAAAGATTACAACAAAAACAGATTATTTCGTACATGGCCAAGAATAGTGTAGTGAATAAGATGGAAATTAGATTCCTCCAACCTCTTTTTTTAAAGTTATCTGTGGCGACTATCTGGGGCGCTGCGTGATGAACAGTTAATGAGGTAAGAGGCGCCATATTGTATGATAACATTTTGAAAATAATTTTAGTTTAGTTTAAAAGTTATTGGTGTATGAAACTGCTCATGACTAGATGCCAATACATTAGTGGGATACTATTATAAACCTCGCCCGATACTGTGCGTTTTAACAACACTGGCTGTTATACAACAATTCTATAAACTTGGCAAACATACCGTGTGTCAGCATTTTAGTCTTTGGCTCGGGCTGCAAATTAGCCCCAAAACTTCTGTTGGCTTGCTTGTGGAAATTATAAAGTACCTACTATTTTTAAACTTTCATGATTCGTCATACAGTATTCAATAATCGACTGAGTTATCCGTATTTTTGCATCTACTTCGATAGTTAAAAAACAAATAGTGTCGGACTTCGTGTCATTCCTTATTAGGCAAAGGGATATTATGTGACCATGGCAACGTCCCAGAAACGGCACTTTCGGCTATTTCTATTTAGCAATTTCGCCTCGTTTTTTTTATTGAATGTGACGATGATGAAGTACTGTATTAACTTAAAACGATAAGGTACCTACTGTCAATGATTGTTTTGCTTTGTGACTTTAAAAAGTTTACTTTTGAATAACACTTCTAAATCTGTTTTCTCACTCCATGTAAAAAAGTAGACAAAGCGCGGCCTTTGATGTAGATAAAGCCACAAACTCGGCTCCTTCAAGTAAACAAATTTGCTCACCCACACACGTGGGTCAAACTACGCTCGTTTTCGTCAGTTACTGATGCCCAGAGAGGCATGCTAAGTTTGAATTCTAAACGCCACCCATGTGAAGATAAATGATTTAAACTTAAAACAATACATCGTAAAGTGATCAATAGAATGAAGGAATAACATTTCACACATTAGTAGGACATACCTACCTTTATTTTATACATTTTATTTCAAAAAAATTGTAGGTTATTGAGAACGCACTGTGTCACATTTTTACATGACGTGATGGTAAATGGTTGCCAGTTGTTTCTTTTTTTAAATCGCTTAATATGTGGGTAAATAACGAAAGATGGTCAAACGGACGGAAGTGCAACAAAATTGACACATGTCTCAAATTATAGATAGCTTATAATTTATAATATATTTCACACTATTGCAATAATCATCGTGTCCGTGAAAGATACTTTTATTTCTTGAAATATTATGATTACAAGTTTAAAAAACCGACCAAAAATAAGTCTGTCTTGCACAATTAGGGTCAGGGTCGTCTTTAAAATGTTTTTGAGGGCAGGCCGGGGCCCTTAATGGCCGTGTATTTCTAGGCATTTGCTCAGATTGGCTAATGGAAAAGGAGAGGCTAATTAGGGTTCCGAAACTTTCATGTGATGCATAACATGACATAATTGTATTTTTCTTCTTATTGCACTCGTGTATGAAGAGATATAATGACATTTTGGTATCTACCTCGATTTTATTGAGAAAATGTAGTATGCAAGAGCGAGCGAAGCAAGGTCGGGAATTGTGACACCTTGAATTGGACAGGTTACAACCTTGCTGACTGATATAATCGATATAATTCAAAACCTATTTAGTATATTAAGCAAAACAAAATGGACATACACACTAACTCATTTTACAACACATTTAGAAGTAACATATTTTTAGGTAAGTATTAGGAGTTCTTAAGCAAGGAGCTAAAAACTAGAATCCAGAATCTCAAAAATTTTGTTGTTGCCGGTTCCAAAACACGTTTTGTTTTCTGGGACCCGGAGCCGGCTGTATTGTCACTTCAATTTTTTTTTATTCATTTGTCTTTTGGTAAATGTTAAGAAAGGGCAACAATTTACCTCTCATATCTAATTAAAATGTGACTTGGTTACAGTTTTCTGTTAGGATAGATTTGCGCTATCTACCTTTGTATTAGCTTGATCTAAGCCTGTCTCTTGATTACAGGCTATATAAAATCTATAAAAAACCAACCATGTCTGAGAGAATTGTAATACTGAGATTTGGCCATAGATAAAATATCATATATGACGTCGCCGATATTATGGCAATACATTTTATTAAATAGGTACATTATATTACATTATTTAACACTGAATTGTGATGAGTGTGTAATTTAAACTACACTATTTATTTTACTGTTAAAGTTGAAGAGATATTAAGGCAGCTTGCAAAGTAAACCATTAATTTAATGTTTTGTTAAGTTTTTCTCATGCCATTTCAATTTAAATTATGAAGTCTAACGGCGGAAATATTGGTCTACTTTATTATTTAAAACAAGCCGAGACAAGTGCCGGAACTTCGTAGAACTCAGTATTATCGCTAAGGGTAAGTACTTAAATAAAATTGTTATTATTCTGCAGATTTTAATAATTCGTACATTGTTTTGGCCGGAATAGACCGTTAGCAATAGTTTTAGCTATTGCTAACAATAATAAGTCGTAATATTATACAGTCTCAGGAAGCACTTTCTTGAAGCGGACGTGGGGATGCACTGAGATATGATCTGACTCGACAAGGGTCCTACCCCGCTCGCCTTAGCGAACGAGATCTGGCGCAATCCTATAGTATTAGATACTTATGACCACAAGGAGATAGGGAAGTACAAAGAGCTTTACAGGCACTAATACCGGGCCCTACATGGGTTCGATGTAGACTTCATGGCGTCTGTGTTCAAATAACGCTTTGGTGACCTCTTTGGGGAAACCGAAGACTTTGTCTGTGTGACTATGGACAGAATTAATCATGACAAACAACTACCGAAGATATATTGTGAAGGACGGCACGGTTGGCATTTGTCGGGCTTGCTACCATCCGGGGGAATGGTAATCCGACCCATTATTTTTGGGTGTTCTCGTCTAGAGACTACTTGCACACAACCTTGTAGCCAGGATAATTCACCAACAACTTGCTCCCAAATACATTCTTGTGGAATCTGAAGTACTGTACTACAGGTATGTGTCCGACTCAGTTCTTGAAAATGGCACTGTCGCATTGTTCTGGGATCGATCTATGGTCACTGACAAAACTATTGTTGCGAATAAGCCTGACATAGTGGTTATAATATTTATCGATTAAACCGTCGGGCAATGGTTGTGGAAATAGCAGTCCCGTATGACGAGAACATCACGAAAGTTGAGAAACATAAACAAATTAAGTATCTTGACTTGACTCGCGAAGTTGTCGACATGTAGGATGTGCGTACAGCAGTCATTGTCCCGATAGTCGTGACGTCCAATGGCATAATAGCCAAGAGCCTCGAATCTCGATAAACACCTGTGTGGTGGCTCTCGTTGGGCGGTTGGATCAAGAGTTGATTCAGAAAGTGTCACTTTTAGACAAAGCGCGTATTTTTAAGGGTTTCCTTTCTCAGGAGCCCTGACCAGCAGCGGTGGCGTAGTAGTGGACCCTATTCCCGATGCCGGTTGGCTACAATTTTTTCTATTTTTATTTTGATATTAATATATTTTAAAGATGTAATTTATATGATCGTAAAATGAATAAAGAAGATAATAATAAAGAATCTACGTTTACCTGCTTAGGTACGTGCATAAAAATCATAAAATCGTCATCCTAAAAATTCAGAAATTGTGTGACACTCCCTGACTGTCGCAATAATGTACAGAAGAAAATTTATCTAACGTTTATTTACGAGATATGCAATGATGTTTGGTGGCGCAGCCAAGGAGGTTTTTATTTATTAAGAGTATTAAGTATACCATCAAATAAACACAATTTTCAGAGTGGATTTGGACTTAGATGCCATAGAATGAAATGAAGTAGGTATACCTTACCTTTCATTGTTGGACAATGTGGAAATCTTTGCCCACGGCTTACACAAAAATGGCAAAAGGTGCCAAAACACCATCTTCGCTCTGGGTCTGAATTTCTAGCTGCCATATAATAAAATTAATTTTAATGTTTTTAGATGCCTTCAGATTCTGGTGGACCTATAATCAATCAGATTATCAAGAGAAACAGCATGTTGTCTTAACACTTTAATTAAATGTGTCCTGTCCTGTCCTTAAAACTGAAAATATTAATGGTAAGTATAGCCATTAATATTTTCACAGTTTTAAGGATAGGTACCCTAACACTTTCATATTATTTTTATCATTTCACTCGTACAAACATCACTATGTACTGTTTTAATATATTATTTTAATAGGATATAAGCCCGAAAGTCTGACAACCAGTCTTACCAAGAGTATCGTATTACCCATTACTGGGTTGTGGAGGTCTGATAGGCAGTCGCTCCATGTAAAATACTGATATTCAGCTGCATCCGGTTCGACTGGAAGCCGAGCCCAACATAGTTGGGAAAAGGCCAGGCAGATGATGATGATTTTAATAGGATAAAAGCGAGAGCTGGCGCTCCAGAGTTTATATTATATTATACATAAATACGTTAAGGATCTATATTTAAATGAAATTAGGTTAAAACTTCAGATTTTTAAATCGCTTATTGATCGCAATACCTATTAGATAGTAAAGTAACAAACTTTTACCAACGAATGAATCGTCACAGTTTTATAGATAGAGTATGTCGCGCACGCCACCAAAATATTATATTATTATCTCATTATCTGTCAAGGAACATTTTAAATTAAGGGGCTATCCGAACACAGGCCACCGAAAACATTTTTTTTTTTCGCATAGTCTGGCGTAGGTACTGGTACATATTACAAGCCTGAAAAAAAATGAGTCTACTGCCAAGGGTTCGAAGTAAAAACTTATTTATCCATGAATATTTCATGAAAATAAAGCAGTATCATGGTAAAAAAATCGCAAGGAAACGCATAAAAAAAATATTTCGTCGCGTACCTAGATCCCAGAATTTTGAACGTAAACTATATATACTATGTAATAAAATTATAAGGATTTTCATGAACTAAAATCTATAAACTATTCCATTGAGCTGTGTATTTTTTTTATCAATATAATGAAAACCTCAAAATTTCTTGATTTTGGTGGTTATTCGTCTATTTCGAACCTTATATGTTGCCGCGATGCGTTTTTGTCTTATTTGCTTACCATAGGGCCTTAACACTTTCTGACATCAGGTGATTAGACTCACTTGACAAAAAGCCACTGGCTTCGTGTAAGTACGAATACAATCGAAGACAGTTAAGAGGTTTTAAATAAAATTCGTTCATTTTTCTGTAGATGCAAATATAAGCTTGATAGCACGAAAAAAATGTCGTTTTAAACGCAAATTGCCTGGTTACCTTTATCTCTGTTGCCAACATTACATACCGACCTGATAATTTTTCGAATACTAGAAACCAATTCTTGACTAATAACTATTGTCTCTATTATTATATTAGGTATCTAAGTACTAAATTTATTAAACAAATAACATAATTTTACCTTAGTTCTATTAAATTAGCACCTATTATTATTGCGTTGCTTGCACCGCAACTCACTAATACAATTCAAACTAAAACCAAAAACCAGCAACTATAAAGTAATTCTGTCTCTATCAATATCAAACAATTGATAGAAATACACGATAATCAAATAAGTTGTAAGGTACGCATGAGCCGTTGTTTTATTTACTATTTGATCATTTACACTGATAATGTACATTGCAACATTAATAGATATTTTTTTCAATTGTGAACCGATGATTAAATAAAATAAAATGTTGCTTTGTACAGAAACAAAGCAACACTTTATATCATTTAATCATTTTTATATTTTAGAAAGATAAGTGAACAAAGAATTACTAGACGATACCTCGGGATAGGTAGACTTAAAAATGTATTCATCAATTGAATTATATTATGGTGTGTGTGTTTTGCATACATATATAGACGGAATATCTAATAGTATTATGTTAATGAGGGCCACATGTACATTTTGACAACATTGCATTTAAACCTATTACCCAACCTCAAACAAGGGTATTGTTAATGCTTTGTCCAAAGTTGCATTAAAATGTACCTACCAATATCAGAAACCTTAGTGTTACATCAAATGTGTGGATGTGATACCTAAGTAATACCTCAAACAAGGAATTGTATTTATTTTTGTTACAAATTAATTTTATATTTAACGTATTTTATATGGTTAATAAAAAATATATTTAACGTGTCTATTTTATTTTTAAACCTTACTTATCACTTACATATTAAATTAACGCATCGTAATTTTTGACACAAAGCAATCAACACGTAAATTCCACGTACTTACATCAATCTGTTATAAAAATAGTAGGTACAGCCGCAATAAAGTTAAAAGCGGTCCAAAATTTTAAATAGAGAAAGGAGTCCATCAGGGCGACCCGCGACCTCCTAAATTGTTCACCGGTATCCTTGAAATAGGTAATTTTCAGGAAGTTGGCAACCGATTAGTAGAGAAGAGGTATTGTAGGCTCAGCGAGATGAGACTGTCAATTCTCCGTGTCGCCGACCACATAGATATAGATCTCTTTTCTTCTTCTGCCGTCGAGCTCGGACGTATTTTAGAAGATCTCAGCGAAGCAAGCTTTGAAGTTGGACTAAAGATGAATATGTCGAAGACCAAAACTATATTCAGCGTGACAATAGACGGGGAGGCAATACATGTCCATTACCTTTACTTGCTTGAGCCAAGTAAGCTCTTTCCAAGAGAGGCAAGACAATTAAGTCTTAACACGAACAGATAACGCCTGGATGAGCAACTGTTCCATTACCCGCCGGCCACAGCCAAGCGCTTCATGCGACATGAGGCGCGACAAGCTTCGAGATGCAAAAACAAATGGTAGACAACGTATGAAGTATGCCACAGCTACCGGCGACACTACATGCGACGCTTCACGGGGCGCTTCACGAAGCGCGACAAGTAGCGCGACATGTAGCGGCTACAGAATGCGCGCTGTGCTTGCCGTCGCTGTCGCAACTACTCGAGCTGTGGCATACCACTGCAAATCGTGTCGCTGTCGCATCTCCTGTCGCAAAGCGTGTAGCGTCGCCAGAGACTGTGGCCAGTCCCTTAAGGAACTAAAAAAGGCGAATTGCCCATGGCACTGAAACACAAGCTTATGGACATGCGTATTCTCCCCATCTTAACCTATGGTGATAGACTTATTCTTCTATACTAATATTATAAAGAGGTAACATTTGTTTGTAAGTTTGTATGTAGGGGGTAATCTCTGGAAGTAATGAACCAATTTTAAAAATTGTTTCACTGTTAGAAAGCTACATTATTCGTGAGTGCTATAGGCTATATAACATCACGCTACGACCAATTGGAGCGGAGCATCAATGAAAAATGTGGCAAAAACGGGGAAAAAATATACTTTTTTAGGGCTTTTGTTGCGTGCGCTGCGTAAACGGTTAAAGTTACGCAAAAATAATGTATCAGAGAATTGTTCCTCTTAAAATATTCTAAAAAAAAGTCCGCGGTAGTACATGCCTAACTTTAAAGGTTGACTCATTATAGCCATTTTTATGGGCAGACAATTTGTTTTAAAATAATGCATTATTTGCGAAGGTGTTTTTATAAACATAGTATTAATCCTTATCAACATAAATACGTTATTCATCACAAGTGTTTAATTTTGAAACAAAATTGAGTAGGAAAGAAAAGAATATTAAAAAACAAATTGGTGCCATGTACACGATCAAGTAAACCGCTATGCGACAATTATTATTATTTATTAGTTAAGTTTACATACACAAGTCACCATAAAGTGGCCATTTCATATTTTGGTTTTTTTTTATTCCATAGTAATCATCTTTGTTGCAAAAAAGTGCTCGGATAGCGATGTGGTACCTATTATTCTTTACCAGATCACGATGTACTTACGTCATAACCCCCACCCCCCCCCCCCCCCCCCCACCCCCCGACTGCCCCGTTGGTCTCGTGGTGATGAGCGTGGGCTTCCTGGGTTCGATTCTGACTGACCAAAGGTGTTATTGGGTATACCTTATAGGAAGTTTTCAGTAGCGACAATACGTCCCGGAGTTTGGAATTTGGTGGTGTGACATCCCCGTGTCTTGGAAAGCACGTAAACCTGCTGTTGGTGTCGGCTGTCATTCGTAGATCTTTGACTGTCGTTATGGATAGTCAACCCCAGGAAGTCTGATAACAAGTCTTACCAAGAAATATCGTGTTGCCCAGTAACTGGGTTGTAGAGGTCAGATAGGCAGTCGCTCCATGTAAAACACTGGTATTCACCTGCATCCAGTTAGACTGGAAGCCCTAGACAGTTGGGAAAAGCTAAGTAGATGATGATGTACCTACTTACGTCATAATCATCATGACAGCCATGAAACAAATTCGGGTTGGCTGAGATACTAGATCAAAGTTTGTATGGGAGTCCGTCATTATTGAAGATAAAAACCATGAAACTTTGTATTTATAAACTTGATAAAAAAAAAACCTTTTAATAAAAAAACATTTTGTTGAAGCGTTTCAAAAAAATGTGTATTTTGCATTTGTGTGTATCTTAAAAATAAAACCTGCCAAGTGCGAGTCGGATTTCCAAACAAACGGTTCTGTACCAACAGCAAAAAAATCATGTCTTTTGTATGAGAGTATTGTATTAAATATTTGTTTTATTTTAATTTAATAATTTGTTTTAAAGTGAATACATAATTCAATATGCTGTGAATATTTCAAGCGTCTACCTGTTGCCGTTATCAATATCGAACAAAAACGAGCAAAAAAATCACATTTATTGTATGAGAGCCCCCAATGAATATTTATTTTATTCGGTTTTTTAGTATTTGTTGTTATAGCGGCAGCAAAATTACATCTGTGAAAATTTCAGCTGTCTAACTATCACAGTTCGTGAGATACAGCCTGGTGACAGACAGACAGACGGACGCCGAAGGGTCCCGCCTTGATCTTTGGGTACAGAACCCTAAAAAAGGTTGCTCTAACTATTCCATGCAGACGAAGTAGCGGGTAAAAGCTAGTATATAATAAAACTGAACAGTTTTCTGTATATTTTAACGAGCTAATCTCTATTTCTCTATACCTACCTACCAGCCGGATTGGAATAAATAAATTGAATAAAAATATATGTAGCCTTATTATAACATCACACTCATGCGACACACGGGGGTGGGGGAGTAACCGAAGACGTAACTAAAAGAGAGTGATTTCACCCGCATGGTTTAGGGGTAGTGGGTGAGAAGGCAAGGTATAAGGTGGTATAAAATTAAAATGAAATTACATAACTAAAAGAGAGCCTTACACATTTAATATTAATATTTTTCTTATCATTTCTTATTCATTTTAATGATCATAAATGCTTGTCTTATGCAGCAGAGTGCCCCAGGAACATCTTTTGTTTCTTGTAGTCTTTTCTGCAAATCTTTGAATATACTGAGTTTTGGTGTGACTGAAGTTACTGAAATGAAGAAGTATATAACAATTTAGTTTATCGCTAAATTAATTTAATTCTTATAATTAAAAGGGCCATGTTTGGATTTAAATTGATTAACATAATTACTTGCAATGGGTTAGAAAAAAAAATTGATTACTTAACATCAAGTAATGGTACTGTAAAGACACACTTACATTGATAGCATCCTGTCTTTGTATCTCTCAATAGGCGGACAGAATAATTTTCAGATTCCTTTTTAGCTTCTGTAAAAAACTGCACAAAAATAGTTTGTGATCCCTCACTTTTTGATTCAATTGTATAGTACATTTTCAAGAACTTCTTATAATATTTCTTAGCCATAAGAAAAGCTTCATGTGTTTCTTTAATCTCTTGAGACAACAGTTTTTGATCTGTAATAAAATTGTATGCATTTTACATTTCCGTCTTTGGTGGTTCATAAAGAGAACACTCATTATTGATTTGCTGTCATTTATTAGTTTGACATAGTTATTTAAACCTTCAATAGCAAAATATAAATCAGTGAAATTGGTACAATAACTTCAGAGACCTTAGAATGTAACTCCGAGACATTGGACTGTCTTGAAGTTACAATGACTAAATAATAAAGATATACTAAGTATGAGTAATTAAATTTATAATTTCCAGTAATAATTTATAAATTATTACTGGAAATTATTAACAGTTTTCACCCACAAGTGTAAAATGTAATAAATGACAGTAAATAAATTAAGCTAGGGCTTTTACTGCCAAACAACAAGTAAGTACATTATGCAGAAGCTTACTAGAGTCAATAATTGGGTCAGTGGGTCTAATTGGGCAAAGGATTAGTTAAGCTTTACAGTACCTTTTTTATAGTTCTCATACTGAATCTTTTGTTGTGAAAGTTCTTCAAGTTTCAAGTCAATATCATGTCGCAGTTGCTTATTATTTTCTATTAAAGTTTTCAGTTCATCGTCATGATTATGAGCTACGTTATTGTTGTATTTATATTTCTTGACTCTGAATCCGCTTTCTATAAGATTGAGGACATGTTCATGTAAAGGTTCCATTTTAGTTTGAAACTGTATGTAACTGTTTTCTTCAATTAGGTCTAAGTTGAATTGAATGTCCCAAATTTCGTCAATTATACTCATTTTGAAAAAAAAAACTTCAACTTTATAAATAACTTCTACGGAAGAAACCACACTTTTATTTAGCCAATATTACTCAACTAAGGTATAAAAATATTTTTATTGTATAGTATTTAAACACGATTGTTCTGTTGCTAATTTTATTATAGAAAACATGAAAACAAGTCTCTATTCCTTGGTACAGTGGCTTAGCTAGCTTTTGACGATTTTCAAATTAACTGACACACACAACACACTGACAGTTATCTGAAATGTTGACCATTGGTTTGATTGAAGTTTGAACCAGCATATTATCTATGGCTAGGGCCATTGACTTGTATCTCTATCAAAATATGTGTGCTAGCTAGAGTATCCTCTCTAGCAACGACGTTGTTACGCAACGTAGGTAATTGATTATTAAAATTATCTAACGCCAACGGCGCGTTGCACATGTTACAATCGGATACCTTTTCATTTCACTGATTGTGCAACGAGCTCTGCTTCCAGGATTTAGAAAAACGAAAACCACGTTAAAATTCGCTACAAATATTTTAAGAAATTGCCTTTCCGAAACCGCGCATGATATTTAATATATAGTTTCGTTTCGTTTCGTTATTCAAGAAAGTCGCAGTAGCTTACCACTACTCATGACTTTGACAATTACAGTGATTGACCCGTAGACAGAGATTGATCGCAACAAACGTAGTGCCTTGTATCTATGGACGGGCTTTATTATGAAAAAACTGCCATACATTATATTTTGTGCCTAGTCTAGATAAATAATACATCAGGGTGGCCATTTCTTCTTTCGAGCATATCAGCACTAAACTTTGAATCCATCTAGTATCGGGATTCATTCTTCGGCAAACTTAATACTAGAAATAGACACAAAAAATAAAGCATACATTTTTTAGATTGTCCAAAGTGGGCACATCTTTTATGCGGTGGTATCGTTGCCTGGCGTGGCGGTAGCAGGCTACAGAAATTTTCGGTGAACAGGCTAGCATCGACTTGGGATTGTTAAATAATTCAATACTGTAGGTAGAAGAAAAAATCTATGTTGCATTTGTGCTCACGGTCTTTTGTATGAGAACATAACCACATGTCCTCGAACTTCGCTAGGCCACGCGTGAGGAAGAGGCAAAAGTCACGCCCCGCGCCGCCGTGACAGGAGAAGACGCCCCGGGCGTCGTAAGTCGCAAAGCAATTCCCAGTCACCGTAGGCGGCCGGCGAGAGTTGGTTGATTCGCTGTCGATTAGAACCAGGCCCGGGTCAACGGCGAGGCTTAAGGGATGTCAGCATAATAGAATTAAATTATGTTAGTTAGTTATGCAAATTTCCTGCCATCGTTGTTTGAATTTTGCGGGTTACCAAGAGCCGCTATCATCACCCCTCCTAAATAATTAAATTTACTGCTGTATAAAATTTCGTAAATCGGTTTATAAATTTTCAAATCGACTAAAAAATTATGTAAGTGACACCACTTGCTCCTCGAACGTTGTCTATGGTATGAACGAACGAATGGGTTGTTGAAGTTGAGAAGAAAATGTACCTATTAGTTGTAAACGAGAAATTTCATATTATTAATAAAACTATTCTATAGTTGTTATAAAAGTGAAATGAATACGTTGTCATGCAAAAGCTAAGCCCTTTGTTGACGAATTATTTATTTTCTGTCTGATTGCATATAGTTAAAAAGGATATGAATTTCTGGTAAGCAAATCAATGCAATGGGTAGATAATATCAGCATGTCATGTGTTTATTTTAGTTTTCTTTCAACAATTTGTTTATCCCAGGTTTTTGGCGAAAAATTTTAAGAGGTCACATCAGCGGACTGTTTTTTATCATTATGTTTTATTGCATTTATGATGAAAAGCTTGTAAAGTCTGTTTCTGTGCTTACTAAGTTTTATGACTTTCAAGATATTCGAGCAGAATTTGTCCAATGGGCCATTGTCTAAGCTGTTTTAAAAACCAAGCTAATGCAGATATTACTACTTCTCCTCACAGAAAGAAAGATGGTGAGTAACTTAGTTATTACTATGATAAGTAAAAGTTCTTTGTTCCAAAATATTTTTATAATAATATTAATATGTGATTGAACTATTTCAGAGATGACAGAAATAGCAGTTGCAGTTTCAGTTTATCCACAACAAGAACCGCTCCTTCATGACAATCAAAATAGCATTAACAACTTTAGAAACACAAGTACTTCTCAAGTTACAAGCACCCTGTCTGGAGAGCAGAGCCCAATAGAGCTACTCAACATACAGAAAACGAATTTAGTTTCAGAGAGAATGCCTAAACCATTTTATCAAAAGTTGCCAAGCATACCTCGGACTATGTCATCAATGGGTGCCAATGACTCCCGCATATCTGAATCTAAAATAAATCAGCTTTTTGACCAATACAAAGACTCGTTAGAAGATGCTATTTTGGCTGAAGGAATAGAAAATCTATGTAATGATCTGCAGTTGAACCCTGATGACTTTAAAGTTTTGGTTTTGGCATGGAAATTGAATGCTAGTCAAATGTGTAGGTTTACAAAATCTGAATTTGTACAGGGCTTGAAGAATATGAAAACAGAATCAATTAAAGGTATACAACACAAATTAAATGAGATAACAAGTGAGCTCAAGAGAGATACTGAAAACTTTAAGGACTTGTATAGATTCACTTTTAAATTTGGTTTGGATGTGAGCACCGGCCAGAGAATACTGCCAACGGATATTGCTATCCTGCTGTGGCGTCTAGTATTCACTAACAATGAACCTCCTATTTTAGACAGATGGTTGTTGTATTTAGAAAAGAATCCACATATAAGAGGCATTCCAAAAGACACTTGGTATATGTTTTTAAATTTCTGTGAATTCATTGGGGATGATCTCAGCAGTTATGATGACACAGAGGCTTGGCCTAGTCTCTTTGATGATTTTGTGGAGTATGAAAATGATCAAATGAATCAAAATGTCAAGAGGAATGATATCAAAACACAGGATTAAAGTCCATTGCCAAATTTTAGCTTCTGTAGGTACTTAATTAAGATATTGAGACTGATAATCTGATAATTAATGTTCAATGATGTTAGTCTTGTATCTCTGGTGAAGTTAAATGGTAATAACGTAAATAAATGTATTATTAGTACTACGTACTGAACACAATTGCGTAGGTACATACATATTGTGAGATTTTAAAATGTACATAAAGTACTTTTATATTTTATAAATGTTTATCTTTAGGTTTATTTTTTAAAATTATTTAACATTCCAGTGATGGAATTAGACAAAAATTGTGTAAATATTGTTCTTAGTTGCATCAAAGGTACCTTTTATTTATTTAATGCTGTATACTTTTATTTTACTACTACCTTTCTTCATTGCTATTTTGAGTCTAAATCAAGCACAAACTTATTATTGCCTGAAAGTAATAGTGAAGAGGTTATTTTTAAAGTGGGGTAGTAGAGATAAACTGAAAGTGCAAGCGGAATGGTGCATAAATGCTATAAGTACCTACTTAGTAATTATTTATTCATGATCGAAAACATAATTTTGTGATATTACTAAGAAAGTGCTGCAGAAAAGTCGCAAACTAAGTTTTACCCACACACCTTACATATGCAGGCGTGTCACTTTTATAAACTTAGATCAAAGAAGATTCAGAGTGTACCTTCGATCAACTATGAGGGTATGTTGTTGATCGAAGGATCGTACCCAAAAATTAAAGTGCCGGCCAGAAAATAAAATTGTTAAATAATCTCCCGAACATTTTTCATTACTACATCTAAATTGTACAATAAACCCCCTGGCTGCTACATGACATAAAATCACACTTACGAATTCGTTCACATCGAGAAAAAATATTTAACTTGCAAAAGTTGAAAACGCAATAGGTATAAGATCATTTCCTACCTACTTAAATTTTTAATTATATAAAGAACACTTGCAATTTCGTATTATATTACAGATACAACTACATAGTCTGTGCAGGTGCAGTACATACACTAATATTGATACCAATTAATATTACCGATCTTAACTAGTATTATGAAGAGATCAACGATTTTTATTTGTTAGTAAGAGATCACATCTGGAAGTACTGAATCGATTATAAAAAAAAAATACTTTCAATGATAGTAACTTTATTTACCTACCAACTGCTAAATTTTTATTGAAATTGAGTAGGTAGAGATGGAAAATGCAGTGCCCGACAGTTTTCTCCGATTTCCAATTATATTAACCGCAACACTCATATCAGTTGTTGTTTACCCAGCGCCCGGCACAATTTGTCAAATTTCTTTGATAGTTTTTCAACTTTATTACAAAAGTATAAGGTTCACATTGAATTGGGAAAATTTGACAGTTTGTGATAGCTTGATGTGCTGGCGTCTGTACAACAAAGAGGGATGTGATACTTTTTCGAGCTCGATATTATACGACTCGGGCCAAATGGACATGAAAATATTTCGAGCCATTACCGCCGAGTTAGCGTAACCGACAAAAACCAAATGTTACAGAAGGTTTTTTTTTAAATATTTTTGCTAATAATTGCGCTATTAATGTGAATTAGCATTTGCTATAACTTAAATAACTGATTTATTCTGGCGGGAAGGTCGACGAGGCATGGTCTGTTATAGTTTAAAATGTCGTTTTGCGATGAAAACGCAGTTTAGGTAAAAATGTCGCTTACGCTAAGTCGGCGGTAATGGCTCGATTTGTCGGGTTAATCCGTAGGTAAGTAAGTATAATGAATACCAGTACCAGAATAAGTACCTATTACTGATATTATTGCTGTCCATTTTTACGAGAAAAAACTAGGTAAATGAATTTCCCTATTATGCCGCTAGCAGCGCGGCAGAAGTACATTCCTTCACATTACAAGAACAGATCAAAGTTTGGGTCAGTAAGGCGCACTTCATTTTAAAAATAGATGCTGTGGGCGACAGCTCTTCTGCTTTTTTATTATGAAATTCTGACGGGGCGACAGCCGCGCTGCTAAAGTCGCCTAAATGTGAAAGCGGCCTTACATATTATCAAACCCCTAAAAAAGAGCCAAACCATGGATAAGTGCCTCTATATAGTTTCCTTCGATATTCCGCTCTATCCTCAGACCATCCGCTGTTCATATAGGTGTACTGAAGCTACTAGTCAAACACAAAAGAGTAAACACCCCACAATATTGTTCTACCCGCCAACAGACTACAGTTCATGTAGGTACCTACAGATGCTACTCATCTAGCTCTATCCAAAGCCCAAGATAGACAAGTGCTTTCACAGAATTTGCAGCGATGGTCTTCTGCTTCATCAGCACACAAACAAACTACCAGGTAGTTTGTTTGTCAAGTAGTTGCAAATAAATCTCAAGCATTTCACAAAAATTACCGCATCTAAATTGGTTAAGCTATCTTGAAGAAATGCGCTCTAGTCATTATAATAACTAAAGAATGTTTGCTGCGGCCCCGATGTTTTGGTAAAACTCCGTCGTCAGCGTGGTCCGACGTGGGTAAAAAATATTAGATTTGACATCACGAGAATTTATTAGAGCAAAAATTTGCCCTTTATTAGAGCATGGCATTTGGTCGTACGGTTAATAAGATAATAAAATAAGAAAAGCACACATTGATTGTATTACGACGCAGCGGCGTATGGCTTCTCCCTTAAAAGTGAACCAAATTTAGGCCAAACTCACACTGGCGCAGAGTCGAAGCGACGCGACGCGTCATATTTTTACCGCCTAAAGCATATCTATTGTTCTATTAATTATAATTAAGTACAAATTTGTGCTATGTAAATATGGAAGCGCGCATTCGCGCTTCGATGCTCGTCTGGAGTCTAGTGGACTCGCGCGTCACGTCGCACAGTGATCCGGATTTTCAAAACGGCGGACATAGAACCGAAAATGCATGTTTAACTTAACAAATAATTATTGTTTCGTATGGGAAATTTAACGCTGATTAATACTTATTACTACAACTTTTCAAAAAAACTCGTTAATAATATGAAGATAATTCAACATTAAAATTTTAAACTTTAAAGCATCGTAGGCGCCTAGGCCGCAGGGCTACGCAAGCAATTTATATGTTGTCGTATAAAGCCTCCTCTACACGTCTGCAGATGCGTCCGCGGACGTCATCTGCGAATGCGTCCGAAGACGTGTAGAGGGCGTAATTTGTGCATCTGTTGTAGGTATTTAACGTCCGCAGACGCACGCAGACGCGTCCGCCTCGAATCCGATTGTTGTCGGTTTTTGTGGCACAGATCAAAGGGTTTCGGCGCGGACGTCCGGTGTCTGTCCACACGTCTGGCGACGCATCAGTTTAATCGGTGTTGTGATTGAGAGTGCACGCGTGTGTCTTGCGGTTTAATTCTTGTTGAAATAGCTAATAATATGAGCCCCGAGGAAACTTTTAGGTTTATTGAGCTATATCAAGCTGAAAACTGTTTGTGGAAACCCAAAAATAAATACCACAAAAATAAAAATGTTGCAAGTGTACCTACTATTTTAATACTTACACCTAATTCAATTGTTTACTTATTTCAATTAATTCGATTAGTAGTTATTTCAATTAATAGTCAAAAGTACTAAATAAATAAATAGCTACGGCAGCTATGGTCTCAATATCCATTTTTAAACGAGCGTGTTGCGTCTGTCGGCAATGAACCTAGACTGATCGACCTGCAGACGTGTGGACAGCTCGTGGTGATCCATCTGCGGATGCATCTGCGGGCGTCCGCGGACGCATCTGCAGACGTGTAGAGGAGGCTTTAAGGACATCAAGTACTTTCCAGAATATAAGGTTTGCTTGCTATACTTTGATACTGAAAGGAGAAAAAAAAATAGATTTTCTCCCATACATTTTTTTTGACGTGAAGGAGCAGTTATTTTTTTAAAGTTGTAGTAATAAGTATTAATCAGCGTTAACTTTCCTATACGAAATTTTTTTGTTGTTGAGTTAAATATGCATTTTCGATCCTGTCCGCCTTTTTGAAAATCCGTACCACTGTGCGTCGCTTCGACTCTGCGCCAGTGTGCAGTCGCGTTCTATTAGGATAACTCTTTAGGCTCAACCTAAAGAGTTATCCTAATAGAACGCGACTACGCGAATTTTATTCGCACTAATCCGTAATCAAACATACTGATATCGAAGAGGTGGTCCTAATTGGCATTCGCGCGACTAAAATGTAAGTTATTCGCGATGGTCGTATCGCTTAGTCGCGCAATGATAGCACGTTCGCGTTCTATTAAGAAAGCGCACGATGTTGAATAGGGAACTAAATACATTTTTTCAGCTCCATTCAGCTTCTGTCTATAGAAAACGCTAGTTTCGTATAGCATCCGATCCGAATAAAGATACGATAACGCAGGAGTGTGTGACAGCACTCGCTGGCGCGAGTTCGCGTATGCCAGCGCAACATCATCTGTCGGTGTAAAAGGTGTAACTGTAGCGTGATTTTAACCCTGCAGTGGTCGCGCCTTAAAAAGTCACGTGAGTGGTCGCGCGGACTACAATATGTAGCAAATTGTTTTGTCGTTTTTTAAATGAAATTTAATTGTTTTATTATTTTCTTATTAAAATATGACAAATTAACTCTTCTAAAATGAAATTAAAACAAAAAACATACATAAATCTTCATCGATCTTGTTTTAAATCAGCTATGAAAAAAAAGTGCGCAAAAAGTCATGTCAGTTTAAACAACCGTGGACTACATATGTAGTCCGCGCGACCACTCCAGGGTTAACTGTCGCCTTTTATAGGCACTCGCCTCGCCTTTGTGAAACCATTTTTATCCCCTGAATATTCCACTTTATCCCGCCAATGAGCCAACTTGGTGGGATCTAAGTATAATAATCTAAATTTGTTAGGCCTCTTGCTTGCCATCTAGATCACGCATTTACGATGCATAAACAAAAAAACAGGCATAGTTGGATATTTAAGAACATATAAGTAAACAGGACAGTTGTAAAAAGAAAGTAAGTGCAGTAGTATTCATAAAATTTTATTTTAAACAAAATAATATACTCGCAGCCTGCCAGTGCTCGGTCGGTGTCGAGGCGCGCGTGAGGCTCACGCGGCCCCCCGCCGCTACTCAAGGCACTACGACGCGGCCTGCGGGCAGCACGCGGCCTCTCCGCGCCCTACTCCCCTCTACAAAAGCATGTCGATAAAAACATAAGCATGAGGTGAACCGGCTCGGGGGACTACGTGTGCCTCACATCTTGTCCTGATATACACAAAATATGACATAATACAAACGCCCTTAAATGTAAATCTGATTATATTAAAAAAGCTGACAATTTATAAATTCATAATATACATTATCATAACGATTCTTAGTTTGGGCCGACGTTGTAAGAAATAATATTCGTAAAGTGACCCCTTTACATAATAATATCTTTCCATAAGTACTCTCATTATGTTTCTACATTTAATACTTTATCAATGTATGAGTAAAATAAAATTGTGGGCGTTTCCAAAGTACTGACTATCTGTCTCGTAAATCATTATTTAGGAGACGTTCAATACCACTGGGGTTAAAAACTGAAAGATCACCTGTGAGATGGCAACACTGCTGAGTGTCTCTTTAATGCCCAAAACTGAATGATAAATACAAAAATGTATGCGTATTGGAATATTTATTTATTTATTTTTACTTTAACATAAAAACGGCCATTGGAATATGAGATAAGGAAAAAAAATAACCATCTGCCATTAGTAAAAATAGATTCACTGGAAATTTCTAGCTTTTCAATGTTGGGAGAAAGCTCTGGAAATAAAACACTCCTTTGGGAAAAAGAATGGATTAAAATGGATTGTATTTCTTTTTTCAAAGCTGCGCAAGGATCGTATTATAAATTAATTAACTTTAAAAACGCTGGGCGACTTTGATTTACCAAACCTTTTAATATTTTATTTTATTTTAACCGTGCAATGAAACAGCTGATTCTTTTATCTTTTGTTAAGAATTGATCCCGTTAAGCCACATTTTACCAACGCGTTTGCATTTAGAATTTGCTCGGTGGGGTAGAACGATAATACAAACTTAAAAATGAATATTCGGTGAAAATGCGTTCTACATAGGTAGGTCTATATACGGTATTAAAAAAAGTGGGTGCTATCAACGCAGCTTCTAAATTATTAATATTTTTAAGGGACGTTATCAGTGTAATCATTTACGATCATTTTTTTCCGAACACTCGACAGTAGTGACATCTTATGTGAGCAAATATCAGTTTTAATCCCCACTAAATAATATTGTTGTGTATTTGTGGCCGCTTTTTTAGGCGTGATCCAATTCGAGTTTCCTAAAATAAATTAACAAAAACATACGTGTATTTCCGGCATATTCTCCAGAATTTGATTGATTAGAGCTAATTTTCGATGACTTTCGTAAGTTTCGGGGGTTTTATCGGCAATTGCTTGGCAGATGGTTGGTTTTAAGCTGCTCAAAAGTTGCAGTTTAGTTGATATAAACGCGACTCTCTAAACAAAATCATAAAAACACTAACGGTGTGTAATCTCATGAACTCGGCGGTCAGTTAACGAAACTCTGTACACAGTTCCAAAACACACTATTTTAATGCGTTTTAAACTTAGCGAAGGGCTCTTTATTTTGACGTTTGAATCACTTGCGTATCAGCTGTGTGCTTTACAGTGTTACGAACATAGGAAACTTAAATTGGATCACCTTTAAAATGAGATCTGCCATTGACTCGTTGTGGACAGGGATCGATCTGCAGATCGCATTATGGCAAGCGACCGTTAGTTTGCAAAAGATCAGTCGCATTCATGTTTAAGACATCCGTACAGCAGTATTCGTTTCGATAAAGCGTTGCTGTATCACTGAAGAAAAAAGATAATCATTGTTTCGGAATAAATTATAATCTTTTATCATAATTGCATCAAAATATTGCAGATAAGTAATATCAAAACAGATACGAGCCAAACTAATGTTAACAACATAAAACATCCAGATGAAATTGAAACGAGAATAGTATCAACAATGTACTGTAATCATAGCAAACTATTTTAAATAAAACATAATTTTGTTTTAAAATAGAAAACGGTATTATAATAACCATTATTATTATCCATAATATGTGAAAATATTATAATCAATAGAGTAAATGTGTTAGAGTGATCTACACATCGAACAAAAAGGTTAACTACCCTTTAGTGACGTTGGGTGATCATAATAACAATTTACATGAGAGCCTTTTTCATCGAAAACCACACCGCACTTTATTATGATAATAGAAGTGTTACAATAAAATATTGTGGTTTTTCATAGACAAAGTATATAGCATTTCTTAAAGACTTACGTTGTTCAAGCGTCTGAGTACTAAAATTCTACGCGATGCTCGACGGGAATGGGTCAATGACAGTGGCCAATTAAAACAAGGGCAGTATGTTATAAAACTTCTTTTAAAATGCAAAAAATACATAGTTGCAATAAAAAGGAGTACATTCATTAATATGGCCAGAGAAACAGAAGCTAGTGTAATAACTAAAAAAGTTAAAGCAACTTGTACATCAGAAGCAACAAAAATGTTGTATATAATAAGTTAGAGCTTAAACATTAAAGCAAAATTCACTTGAATGATAAGAAATATTTAACACGTAAGAGCATCGTGAGGAATTTAGTATAAATATGTCGCTTTATGGCTGTGACTGTAAGTATTCTTATATAAAGCCTAGCTGTTCTATTATATTGAGAAAATGGGAAATGATTTATTTCGTGATCATGATGAAGCAATACACTCGAGCTCTCACAGGATACAGATCCCAGAATTGAGGATTACATATTACATGCATTCTCTGTTGATATAGGTTTTGGAAAGGCCTATCCTAGCTAAATTACAAATTGTAGTGCCAAATTACTCGATCACCTTTAGGACTTTACCGATCGCAATCGTTTTATCTGAAACGAAAAGATACAAAATTCATTATTATGATAATTAGATAAACATAGTTGCTGATGCCAGATAAAATAATCAGAAATTGAGATTAAAATAAGTTACCTAAGTGTTTCATTTTATGCATCATAACAATATTTTTTTTATTTAGTAGAATAGTTATTTAATAACTATTCTACTTGATACATTCGTGTCCTACAGCCTAATTGTATGATGCACAGTACTTTTTATTTTGACAATTCAACAATATTCATTGCGTTATTTAAGCTAGTCTTAAAATTATGTCTTGTGGCCATAGAAACTTTTCATATAAACAAGATAGCGTTGTTACGTCACGTAAGTTTCTTCCACGTTTTTTTAATATACTTTATGAAGCAATAATTAAAGCGCCAAAGCGATGTTGACTGTGGTGCATTTATCTGAATTCTTGACGGTCTGAACAATGTCTGTCTTAGCAATAAAAGTGCTTACCTACTGGGCACAAACAGTGTAAAGTAAGAGGTACTTTTGCACCGGCCGTGGTCAGTACCAGAGTGCTATACTCGTGCATGTTTAAATTTACGCAAGCATATCGTAACGTGTGCGGCTATCATCCATATTAATATCATAAATGCGACAGTAGCTCTATTTGTTTGCCCTAAACCACTAAGCCGAATTTGATGAACTTTGGTTAGATTTGAACCTCAAGAGAGAGCATAGGCTACTTTTTATTCCGGGACTTTGTCCGCGTCCGTGATCACCGAGATTTACACGGACGCAGTTGCGTGCAAAAGCTAATTAAAGAAAGTCAAATTACTGGAATGTTATGGGCACATAAAACGAAATTGAGAGTAATTTTTGTGAATAAATGTAACTAATAAATAAGGATACTCACTCTCGTCTCTTAATGTGAATCTGCCCATTTGAGCAAATTTTTTAAATGGTTCTAAACATATAATTCCCGCGCATTCTATCCTCATGATAGCCACTTGATCTTGTTTCACAAAGCGCGGCCGCGTCTTCGACTTGTCGCCAGTCTTTTTGTCCACCAAACAGATGAGTGCCTGCAATAATAAAATAATTGCTTTATTTTGCATTCATAAATTATTTTTTAATCTAGATTATCTTTTCAGCAAACCTATATTTTTTGGGACCCGAAATAAAAAAGAGGGCTACTCTTTTTTATTTCAGGCCACTGTACACAAGAATCAACAGTGTCAACTTCCAGATATGCATCAAGGTAATGATGCTCGACAAGTCCCTGAGAAGCGATTCAACTACCTTGCATCCCGCTACGAAATGAATCAGTGAATTTTTAATTCAAGACAGTTGTTACATTTTATTGCGATACTAGGTATGGCAAAAACGTATGGCTTGTTTTAGTTTTCTACAAGGTCTGCTTAGTAAATAATTCCGGGTGTAAACTGTATACTATTTAACAGCAAGAAATACTAGATCTTGTGTGATCTTGTGTAAAGTGGGTAGAATGCACTGTTTGCAGTGTCAGTAAAGCATACATTACATAAAATCTTTGAGCAGCGGATTTTAAAAGCTATTGAATATTTTCGGAAAGTCGTGAAGCAAGTGATTTATTTCTTTAATCTTATACTGCTACTAGTACTAGTCTTATATATTATAGTCAAAGAAGTAATAGGTATTTTTTAACTATTACTAAAGGGATATCAGATGGGTGATTTAGGGGAATGCCCAAAACTAAAGACAGCTGCTGTCAAAATGTTAATTATTGATACTCATTTATGTATGTGTGCATCACTGTGTATGTGTATAGTATTATACAAACTCTAGGTTGAATATTTTAATGATCAGATGTTGTAGCATCACATCAGATCAAACACCAATTAACATCTAAAAACTTGCCAGCAATACGACAACAGACTTAAGGATTGTTTTCAGCTTGATTATGTATTTAAATGAAAATATCGTAGTATTTACCTTCACAGTAATTTCTTCTGCTGCGCAATGTATATGCATCACTGCCGAGTATCCCGCACATATGATGGATTTGTGTTCCAGGATCACGACTTGAGCATCGAACACCTGTAAATTGATATGTTGGGCGACATTAATATTGGATCTTCAAGAGAATGAAACATAATTTAACATTTAAAGATATTACAGAAGTATGGAGAAGCATTTATCTTCAATTGCTCAATCCGCCACTTACATAAGGCACAGTGCCCACCTAATAACATGACACATGATTAAAACCTGCATGAAATTCGGGAAATATTTTGATAAATTATACAGTCATTATTCTTTTATATATATATACCATCACGCCTGTATTCCCCGAAGGGGTAGGCAGAGGTGTACCAATGTACACCCACAGTTCGCCGGTATATTTAGGTCCCATGTAATAGGGGGCGAGCCTATTGCCATTAACCGGGCACAAATCCAAACTCCGAGCTGCTACTGAGAATTTCATAGAAAAACCCAATAACACTTTTTGCTCGACCTGGGAATCGAACCCGGGACCCCTTGCACAGCAGTCGCACTTGCGACCACGAGACCAACGGGGCAGTTATTATTCTTTTATTTGCATGTATAAAATTACTTACTATGAATATTATAGACTACAGAACTATACTTAAATATTAAAATAGGTCTACAGCATTTACATATGTAGGAGTATCAATTAAAGCTGTGCCGTAACTAGGGCGGTGCCAGCGGTGCCCAGGCATAGGGCGCAGAAGTAACCAGACCAGGACCAGATTTTTTTCAAGGGTGCAGTTATAAAATCTCGCACCGGGCGCTTTTTTTCAAGGACGCAGTTATAGAAGCTCGCACCGGGCGCACAAAAGGCTAATTACAGAACTAAATGAAAGCTACCTTTCCAGTAGTAATAGGTTCAGCAGTGTCACAAAGAACGAAGCCAGGAGAAACATCCTCTTCTTCAATTCCCTTGAGTTTGACTTTAACATTTTCACCAGGACCAATCGACGTAACTTCGATATCATCGGACCATAACTGGTCTACAGTGACTTGTACCTGCAATTAGAATATAAAATGGTGTTGTATTAATCCTTCTTGCTTAGAATAATAAAAAACTATTGCATAATCTAGAGTAATATTGTTGAGATATACTGTGTTTATTTGTTGGCAAGTGCTAGTTGATATCTAGAAGTAAAGGACCGATTACAAAAATTCTTTCATTGCTAGAATTATGTATTCACCCAAGAAATGTGATATTACACTACTTAAGGTTATTGCTCCTTATTTTATGTCTGTAATACCGTTTGACGAATGAAACCATAAACGTATTCTGTCCTTATAAGTTATATCCAAAACAACGCCCAAACTGTTATTTTCAAGATAAGCTAAAAACCTAAGTTTTTCAGATAAACCTGTTATTTGTATTCTCACCTATTATACGTTTAAAAAACTAAAACCCAAAAATTCACATTCTAAAAAGTATGAAACAAGAAAACATTAATCTCATCTGAAAGCCGTGGTTGTATGCCACTTTCCCCTAAACTTAAGTGCAAAAGATTAATGTTCTATTACTATACATAACTGTTTTACCGGATTAAGTGGCATAGGGCTTTCAGATGAGATTATTGTTTCATACTTTTTAGAACGTGAGTTTTTTGTAGTGGGGTTTTAGATTTTTAAACGTCTTTTTTATTTAAATTATTTTGGGGTTCAAATTTAGACATTTATATACGTAATATTACTGGAACTGCAACATACACAATATATGGAATAATCTATTAGGTCTCCTAAACAAAATATTGGTTAGTTAGCTAGGTTTATGATGCGTTCTAAAGGGTGCCATGTACAATTTACTAATACAATATATATATATTTGAAATGTGCTAATTAAGCCCTTTAATTTGATATGCAACACGACCATATTTGGAAGAAAAATAGCATTTAATGATGATAAAGCAAAAAGTCATAATTACGCTACCACCAGCCAGTAATCAACTGTAGTTCCTTGAAATATAGAAAAGAATACTTTTTGTTCTGTATTCATTCAATAGTGATAACTGATCATGCCTGTGAGGTTTCACTACTTAATTTGACTTTTTACAATAAAACAAGAGAAAAAGATGGAATATTTGGCAATGAAAAAAAAAAAGAGTAATTTTAACGAAGTTTCTTACCCTATTAGGCATAAGGAATAGGGCGGCGCCCTTACGAGTGACTCCTGCTTCCACCTTTCCCATGAGTACAGTGCCCATGTCTTTGTATTTATCGACAACCGGCATGATGAAGGGTCCGTCCATTTTGCGGTTGAGCGATGGGAGTTCATCGATCAGTTGTATGAAAGACGGACCACGATACCACGGACAAATTTCTTCAGTCACCTGATTGGAAAAAAAAGTTTATAACAAAACAGGTAAAGAAAATTATTTTTTTATTTACACACAATACAGGCGATATGAATATATGATTGATGTGCACTTACTCTTTGAAGTAAACCTTGTCCTGTTTGTCCCGACACAGGAAGGAAGGACAAATCCTTTGCTGGATTGAAACCCAACTTTTTGAGGTAAGGCATAATCTTGTCTCGACATTCATTGTATCTGGAATTTGAAAATTAAGAACCTTTAGAATAGTTCAATGAATTCCTATTAGGATTAATTGTCGTATCATATCAAAAGTAAATTATTTATCACATAGTCTGGACTTGTGTTATATGTGTCACCGGAAAATAACAAGATCCGTAAGTTTATCAATTTACTAGGAAGTTTATAAACTTTCGTAATATTCTAAACGGGAGATAAATTGTAATATTTTACGTCCACATTTTCGTAAATTTATCAATTTCCGACGTCATACGGTAAATTTATAAACTAACGAATATCTATTCGTAAGATTTTATATGGTTCGACCAATCACAGAAACTCTTTTAAATATACGATCTTTGAAATACGTAAAATAACACACTGCTCTCTGATTGGTCAATGTTCATAGTGGCAATGCTTGTGTCCATAGGAGGAAGGAGAAGTGACACGTGACAGCCAACCAATCTGTAGTACGATTCTCTAAAATGCAAACTCGAAAACGAATCTCACTAAAGTGATCGAGTGAACTTGTCATTGGTTTATATTAAAACCAATGCCAAGCCAATGACAAGTTGGTTCGTTATCGAAGTGAGACTCGTTTTCGAGCTTGCATTTTAGAGAATCGCACAGCAGATCGCGCGTAGCGTTTGGTTACTGCTTACTTATTATTTTACGAGTGAGTTCAGTAAGTTTATCAATTTACGAAAATGTGGACGTAAAATATTACAATTTATCTCCCGTTTAGAATCTTACGAAAGTTTATAAACTTCCTAGTAAATTGATAAACTTACGGATCTTGTTATTTTCCGGTGACATATGCACAACACATCAATTCATGAAAAAATAGATTTGACATCACAAATAGGTAGAGAGATAAAATTTCGTCAGTGGTGCGGAAAGGACACAGTTTTCCACAACATAACAACAATATGAGTACGTAAATTAACTTCATATTGTGTCAAGGTAAAATAAGGGAAAAGACAAAAAACTTAATGTGATAAGTAAAATGCTCCTTGACCATTTTATTAAAAATGAAAAGAAAAGAGGTGCTACTATGGAAAAAGATTAAACAAAAGGAATGCATTTTTATTTTTGGATTTTGAGATAATCTCAATGACCCAAAAATCTGAATCACATAAGAATTTAGTCCTTTGGCATTCTTTGATATTATTATAAATTCCGCGAAGGCGAATAGGAAGTTATCTAAGCTTAGTGCTAAAGAATGTTCGATTTTTTTAAATAAAAATAAAGAGGTTAAGGTTTGCAGGGTAGTAATAGTATTTGAGTAGCAGTCTACCCTGCAGAGCCCCATCTTTTATAACATTATACTATTGAAATCTATAAAATTTTATTATAATAAAGTTTTTTTAGTAATCAAAGGCTGATATTTCAAGAGTCCGATAACTGATCTGGAAAATTTGTGTAGCGTATTGTTATAACGAATATTTATTCTTAAAATGAAAGCTATCGTGCGATCGAAAATTTATCCCAAAAGGTACCTTTTTTCGTCCCAGTTAACCGTTGGGTCATCCATTTTGTTAACAAGTGCAACTAAGTGTTTGACTCCTGCAGTCTTAGCCAACATAGCATGCTCTCGAGTTTGGCCTCCTCTGTCAAATCCAGTTTCAAATTCTCCTTTACGTGCAGATATTACCTGAATAAAACATTGTTTATGACATTACTCATCGGAGTAGATTTCTTTGACGCAAATGGTTCTGTTTGGTTTTGTGTGCGATTTATATAAAACATAATGATGATTTATTTGAAACATACCAGGACGGCTAGATCGGCTTGAGCTGCGCCTCCAATCATGTTCGGCACGAAACTCTTATGGCCAGGAGCGTCAAGGATTGTAAAATGCTTCTTGTCAGTCTCAAAGTATGCTCTACCCACTTCAACAGTCTTACCCTTGTCACGTTCTAAACAAGAAAACAAACCAACATCTTGCATTAATAATTTTCTATCTATAGGGTTACCTTTATATTCATAAGAATTACAAAATTAAAGTATTATTACACATTATTGAAAAAGAAATGGGTAAGTCAATCTGTTCCCGTGGCAAAATTAACAAAACTTAGATGACTACCGAAAAAAAAACTAAACTGGTAGGTTCAGAATGTTCGGAAACAAATCTCGGACTATCGTAGCATTTTTGACCAAAGATTGACATTATGGCTATATAAATAAATAATTTATGATTTATAAATGATATATACCTTCTTGGTTAGTATCAAGTGCCCATGATAAGTACCAGGACTCCCTAGATTTCTCTCGTGCCTCTCTTTCATATTTTTCCAGTGTTCGCTTGTCAACCATTCCCGTTAGAGACATAATTTGACCACCAATAGTAGACTTTCCAGCATCTGTTAAAAATAATGTAATTTAATATTTTGAAAAATGTTATTATTATAATAATTATGACAAATATTTTAATTCAGTAAAACATTACTTCACGTACCTACATGTCCTATGAATACAACGTTTACATGTTCTTTTTTGCTGCAAGTGTCCTCTACACGTGGCGGCTTTTTCTTGGGAATTTTCTTTGTTGTCTCACCATCCTCCTGAACAACAATTATATTTAGATTACTTTACTGTATTAGTCATAACTAAAGGTCCCAATTATGAATAGTTGATCCCGCATTATAGTAGCATAAGTTTAGGTGCAAAATCATTAAGACAAATCAGAAAATCGTATAAGACACAATACAATTTATTTTTTATAAACAAAACAAATGTTTATTTATTTATTTATTTATTTATTTAACACTTTATGCACACAAAATGTACAGCGGCGGACTTAATGCCAATGGCATTCTCTACCAGTCAACTAAATGTTTTCTTTCCTGATTTTGTCTTATTTAACAATTATTTCTAAAGTTTATATTGTTGGATAGCTAATAAAATGGGGAATATAATAAAATAAATAAAAGTAAAATACATGCTTAGTCTCATGAAATTTTGAAAGAAAAGGTATTTATGGCATAAGATAAAAAGCAAATTGCAATCGGCTGTTTTTATTTTAATAAATAAAAATTCAGTGTCAAACTTTCAATGAAGAAATTAATGTTAGTAAGACATCTGATGCTAAATAAGTAAATATAATATTATGCTCTCATATCTTCAATGTGTATCTATGACCCTAACAAAAAACTCTAGACATTTTAGTGATGATCAATCAATCAGTTTATGGAAATACCACATAAAAAGTGTTTTCCTTACTTTAAAACATTCACTTAGTAAAAATAGCTAAGTACGTAAGTACATGTCTAGGTGGCAACTTTAAGATTGATGATTCATCAAAAATGGTGAGTAATAATAACAAGCTAAAACATTTTGAACATCATGGAGGTTTTTTAGAAAGCATTATTAGGGTTACTTCACATAATATAAATAAGATTGGATAGTTGTTATTAGTGCCATGTAATCACCTGTTGTTCAGCTTCTTCATCCTCAGGTTCGTTGTTATCTTCAGGGGTAAGTAGGGCATCATCTGCTTCTGCTTCCCAACTGTCAGCAGTGGGGGAGACATCAGCTGGTACAGTTAATGTGGCTGTGGGAACTGAGGGTGCAGAAGCAGCCTCAGGTGTGACTACACCAGAAGTGCCATCAACTGGAGTGCCAGAGGCAGGTGTGCCAGAGGCTGGTGAAGCCACGACAGGACTGCCAGCGGCAGGAGGCACGGGAGGCGGCTCCTCCACTCGAGGCGAGGCCGACGCAGCCCCACCATCCCCACTTTCTGCACCACCATCACCGCAACCTATTGTAAAAATAATTTATATATCATCCAGCTCGTACCATAGAATATGTTTAAAAGTAACAAAGTTGTTTTAGTAGAAAATCATTATATGTACTTGTAAATCAAGTAAAAAAAAAAATTGCTGATTGGCTACTTTAGCTGCATGACCTAACCAAATGGTTTGATATAAAGCAACACAATGTTTTGCAATAATATTGGTCATTATTCACTTTGTAAACCTCCACAATAGTATGTATTTAGTTTCTATAATAAATAAAATAATAACTTCTATAAGGCACAATAAAAAAGCAAAAAATATGAGATGATAATAATTTAAAACTTAAAATAAATAGCTTTGACATCATGGACATTAAATAGAGATAAATGAGCATGTAACTTCAGAACATGTAATTTGAAAGTATGATTCAAAACATAATGTAAGGTGATATATAAAATAAATACATTAGATAAAATAATTCATTCAGGGCACTGGGTGAACTAAGTTGCATCCTAAGTTACCACACGGGAAGAACTCTTATTTTACATAGTACACATGGTACAAAAACCATTTTTTGTGAATTCCTTGTGCACATTGTTTCTGGTAGGAAGCTAGAGTTGAATAAATAGTTTCCAATTTATTTTCTTATTACAACTAAAGACAAAAATCTTTAGACCCACATTAGATTGATTTAACATTTTTTTAAACCAAGAGGTGCAAAAGTCCACCACTACTTTATCAAAAACAGTATAAATTAATTTTAAACTTGCTACCATTATGGTAAAAAATGGGATGATAAAAGTGATACTAAAATTATAAAGATTGGAAAATGTTTGAACCTTGTGGATTGGCTAATATTTTTACCACAACATGAACTGCCCATGCACTTGTACCTATGTATAGATAGTACCATTAAAAGAGAAGATGAATTAACTTAATATAGGTACTAGTATTCAATATGCTTTGCTTACACCATATGTGAAGTCTACATCCCACACAATCATTCTGTGATTCAATTAAATTAAAAAATAATCTGTATTGGGGTTATAACAAAACTACAAAAAGGTTATATTTAATATAAAAGGCTATTAACAATTATGTTTAAAATCTTCACAAACACTAAACTATGACATAGAATTTAACTGAACAGATGGTCTTTATTTTCCAGGTTGCAAAAAACCCTAATGATTTGGCAGTAAAACTTCACATAAAACAAGGTATTTATATTTTATTGTAAAACTGAACCTTAAAAAAGTCAAATAAATGTTCAATCATATGTCAGAGATATAACTTAAATATTTAAAGATATACACACCTTTAACCATTATCCTCCTTATTAATGCAGAATCTATTGTTAAATATCGATATTTAAGCAAGAGAAAGTTATGAAATACCGAATATACGGTGTAGATAGATATGTCGCGCGCCGCGTGTCGAGAAATAACCCGTTACAACTGGATTCAGAAAAAAAAATAAAGTCATCGAACGTAATGTTCCGCTTTAATACCCGCTTGATTTTCAGTTTGTGTACTGATACACTGAAGGTGGTTGCTTTGTAATAACAATAAATTCTGACAAATTCGAACACGAAAAGCTTCAATGCAGATAGTTATGACAAGACATCTGACTTACCATTCAAGACAGGACTCCCCACAGATTTTGTTGATCCACTTTCGGATTTTTGTGGAGTAGTGGGGGATTCGGAATCGTCGGAAGCCTGCGAAGGCTTACAAAAAGAAGGCACGAACTCCGTGGCATTAACGTTCAACGTGGAAAATTTTGCAGACACATCGTCCGAATCTTTTGCACCTTGTTCACTTATGACATCAGCTTGACTTTCCCAGGAGTCCGGAGCACCGTTATTGGACATATTAAAAACAGACAATGTAAATTTACTAAATAAGTCTTTCTTTTCAAGTTATTTTTATGATTATTCGCGTTTTTTTCTCGATAGATCCGCGTGTGTCTTTATCTGAAACCGGAAGTTCATGGCAATTTGCCAAATATGTAGAGAAACAATTACTTGATGTTTTAGTTATGATAAAGTTTAATAACGTAGAAACTGTGAATTTATTAATCAATAATAATTTTTTATATTTCTTCTGCAATGTAATTTAAGAAGCATTTGATTTAAAATACTTAAATTAACTAGTATATTTTATGACTATTTCCGGACAAATGCTGCCATGCCATGACCTGATAGAATTATTTTGTCTTGCCATTCGAATTAAATAGAGGAAATACGACAGCCGGCCCTGAGCCGGCAGCCGGCACTCTGTCGTTGGTTCGTGGTAAAAAAAACGGATAAATGGGGGCGCTACTATAACACGTAGGCAATTTTAAATCGAACATTACAAAGACAAGTCGATAAATTGCTGTTTGTGAGTGACTCAAGACGTCGACTAGCTCTTGTCGGCCAAGAGATTAATCTAAAATCTGATAGTTTCCGATTACATACAGGGCAACATAAAAGAGTGTAACGCGGTGACAGATACAACTATGGAACTAAATATTAAAAAAGAAAACACGGTAAACATAAAATACTGCATCTAGTACCGCCTAGAAGCATAGCTAGGGCCTGGTTTACGTTTTGCAGAATAGCATAAAAAAAAGGTATAGGACCATGGCCACCTTGTTATGAACCTTGGGCCCACTTTTCAACATTGCTCAATAGTGATGAGATCATAAGACCCATGTCATATGAAAGCTCATAAGGTATACTCCATTTCAGTCAATATTGTCAGGTTAGTTCAAATCGTAAATGGTGTTTCGGTACATTATGTAATTTTACCCTGGGTAAAGATTTTCTAATTGCCCATCAGAGATGAGACATAATATGTCATGCTCTTAAGGTATACTTTATTTCATCCACTGAGAAAATGGTGTTTACTTGATGGTCTACTTCAAGAGTGCTCAACTTTTTTAACAGTAGAGCCAAACGGTCATTTTAGAAATTTTCGATGGGCCACTAACGATTCCTATCCTATCCGGGGCGCAGTATCTCTTGCGAATAACCCGCGGCCCCGGCAGGCTTCGGCCCTTAGTGGCCCCTTCAATGTTTGCTGACATCTCTTTGAGGCGCGCGTGGAACACGAACGTGCTGTCGACACGGTCTGTCCTTAGTTAACGTAAAGACGGTAAGCTACCCATTGCTCACCGTCCACAGACCCGCGTTTGTGCTTTGGCACTTAGATGCTATATGGGTGCCATAGTAGAATGAAATGAAGTATCCCGTAAGAGCTTTTATATGACATAGATCTCACCACTGTTGAAAAGTGGGCCCAAATTGTCGCATGATCCTTTAACACTCGTAAAAGTTTACTTTACAAATATCAAATGGACTTGAAATTCATAAAATACATTTACGATGCAAAAAATGTCATTGATGCAGCAAATAGTCATTACATAATTTGGTAGCTGTTCAAAATTATTTAAAATACTAGCTTCTGCCCGCGACTTCGTCCGCGTCACAGTTGATGTGTTATCCTACGGGTACCGTACATTTTCCCGGGATAAAAAGTAGCCTATGTGTTATTCCAGACTATAATCTATCTTTGTGCCAAATTTCATCCAGATCCATTCAGCCGTTTAAGCGTGAAAGAGTAACAAACATCCATACATCCATACTTACAAACTTTCGCCTTTATAATAGTAGTAGGATAGTAGGATAGTAGGATTACAAACTTTCGCCTTTATAATAGTAGTAGGATTTTTTCAAAAGTTTCTACATAGAGCAACTTTGAATGTTCTTTTAGCCGTTTTATGCATCGTCTAATTTTATAAACAATTAGTGATCTAGATTCATTATGTTTTTGTTGATGAGTGAGAGTTTTTAAACAAAACTTTTGCAACTGGGTGAGTTTGGCGAAACTTTAAAATCTTGTTCGGAGCTTTTTGGGGGTCGCTTTTGTCGTAGTCGGGTTATAAAGTTCTTTTTTTTTTCATTTTTTCTTTTGCAACACAGGTCAAAACAAAAATTTAAAATGGCGGTCATTCTTTATGAAATAGACTGTCTGGACTGTTTCGCTGAAACCGTGTCTTCTTCAGAATAAAATATATTTTTATCGTTAGGTATAAGTTGCAGGCAATTAATTGAATTGTAAGAATAGCTTTAGATAATTGTATGCGCTTACTTTTGTCTGAGGTTCATAATATAAAGTGAACTTTGTGGAAGTGAAATCTTTCTTGAGCAAACGTGATTTCATGATTTGTCATGTTGTTAAAAGTATTTGAAAAACTGAAATGTCTGTACATTACAAATTCAAAAGTGCGTTGGATTACGACACAGTTACTTTTGACGGATTACATATATCAGTAGGTGATTTGAAATCTGCCATATCACAACAGAAACGGATTGGAAAGACGTCTGATTTTGATCTCCAAATAACGAATGCTCAGACAAAAGAAGGTTAGTATGAATTAACAAAGAAGATGAAATAATTGCTATAAAGAAGTAGTGTAACTATCGTTACATCATCGTCATCGTTGTGTAGTCTTAGAAAATTGGAAGAAGTGGCTATCTAGCTGCTAGGCCGCCACTGCATTCCCATCTACTATCTGCTATTGATTGACATGCTTCATTTAGTCACGTCCTCACCAACTGGTCAGAGCTGGCTTTGGCTTAGTGGTCCTAACTGCCACTGCTACACTAGAGGTCTTGGGTTCGACTCCCAGGGCGAGCAAAAAGTGATATTGGGTTTTCCTATGACATCCTCAGTAGCAGCTCGGAGTTTGGATTTGTGCCCGGTTAATAGCAATTGGCTTGCCGCTTATTACGAACAGAACTGTGGGTGTACATTAGCACACCTCTGTCTAACCCTTCGGGGAATACAGGTGTGATAGTATGTGTATCTGTTGAATCTTAGGGGTAGTATGAAGGTGAATAAACTGCAATATATTCTTTGAATCTAAACTATATTAGCAGTTTAATCTGATTCTCTATGTTTGTATACTTTGTTTTTTGATGAATAACTGTGTTCAATGTTTGTATTGTTTGCAGTTTATGTGGATGACAACACTCTAATACCAAAGAATACATCACTTCTTGTTGCTAGAGTGCCATTGTCTCAACAACCTAAGAAACAGTGGGAAGGATCTAATAATAATCAGTCACTACACAAAGATGTCGCTCCTAACAAAGGATTGGCTGATCTGTCTCGGATGGAAGGCAGCGAACAGGATAAAATCAATGCTATGATTTCACAATCTACTTTTGACTACGACCCTAGCAAGTATGTACAATAGTTCCTTTACTCCTGTGGGAGACTGGTTTAACTTTCCGCCTTTTGAATGACAATAATTGTTCTTGGTAAGGACAATTTCTCTGTAATTTTATTCTGTATTTTTTTTTTTTTTTTTTTTTATTTTTATTTATTTTTTTTTTTTTTTTTTTAATTTTAAAAGAGATTTAAGTTTAAACATGGGTTTGATTCCCAGGTCGAGCAAAAAGTGTTATTGGGTTTTTCTATGAAATTCTCAGTAGTAGCTCGGAGTTTGGATTTGTGCCCGGTTAATGGCAATAGGCTCGCCCCCTATTACATGGGACCTAAATATACCGGCAAACTGTGGGTGTACAATGGTAACCCTTCGGGGAATACAGGCGTGATGGTATATATATTTAAGTTTAAACTATATCAGGCAAAATTTCCCTACAGATAAGAGATATGATTTGAACATCCATACATACATACATTGTGTATATTACAAAATCAAAACCTTCCCTTTGGCTTTGCTAAAAAGTCCAAATGCCTGAACATGATCAACACCATAATGAAAAAGTCTGCAAACTAAGTTATTGTATGGATACCAATGTTACAAATACACCAATTGTTAAACATCTATTTTGAAAACTTATGTAGATGTTTTCCATTTCAGTTACCAGAAAATTAGAGGACAGAATCAAAGAGGACTTGTTCCTACTAATTACACCTGTTACAAGTGTCAAAAACGCGGACACTGGATTAAAGATTGCCCAGCTGCTATTGCGGTATGTTTTAAAAAACACATAAACTTTAAATCAGGGACTGATTTATCTTACTATTCACTTTTTTAATATAGGTTTTAGTGGGAATTGGAGTTAAATTGGGGCGGGGTGTGTGCTCTGCAGTGGTGACTTCCATAAACAATTTCATATCAAGATATAATATGATAATGTTTTAATCTATTTAGCATGTTCACTGCAGGTAAATATTTACTATGGCAAGCCTGAAGTGTGGCTGGCTGGTTACACACTGTGTGTAACCCACTTAGTGTGTTGGCTGTGGGAAAACACATAAGGTTTTGTGTGACCCATGTTCACTTTTTTTTGTTTACATACATACAGAAACTCACGCCTTTTTCCCATGGGGGTAGGCAGAAACCACAGAATGCCACCTGCTACGATCCTTACACATTCCTTTTTTTTGTTTATACATTCAATTATCTAGTTTTTCGATTATCCAACAAGCTTATGAAAATAAAAAAAAGTCAATAATTTGTCTGGTTAATCGAATCTCTACTTTTTTTATATACTGAAATTCAGTGTTTGTCAAAAATTTACCACAAAAACGATTATTGACCTAGATTTTGTGTCTTACTTATTGTGTAATGTGGAAAACTAGGATAAATGGTGATAGTATTTTGAAGTCTTATATCACTCTTTATATTGCGCATAAATCGTTCATTTACGACAGGTGATTGTGATACTATGTTGTAATGGAAAACATCCTTTTCCTGACTGATGTCTTAGAATTTTAGTTTGACCACACTTTCCCATGAGCTAAATTCGCAATATATTTATGGTTGCGAATTACTCATTTACACATTACGATGCGTTTAGTCGACCTGAAAGATAACTCTTTGCTGTAAATGTTTTCCATTCAATCACCGATCAACGATCAATCAATTGGCGTGGTAACACCCTTAAACAGGGACTTGAAAACGAAATGAATTTCGTTCCGTTATCATTAATGTTATCATATAACGTTCCAAAATTTGTAACGATACTAAAACTTAAAAATACCGATAACGTTACAAGAAAGAAACGTTAAAGAATATCATTTTCGTAGAACAAAATTTTAAGTAACGTTACAGGTATCAGTAACATTAAGCTTATCCGCTTGTAATAACGTTACAGGTGAAACGTTACAGATTCATTTGTAACGTTATTCTTAAGAACTTTTCTCGCTGACTACCGCTCCGTCGTCGCCCGCGGCCCGGTAGCCTCGGCACAAGCCACCACTGTAATGAATAACGTTATTATATCGTTATACTAATAACGATATATTGATAATATTGTTAGTGAACACTTTAAGATTTCGTTCCGTTTGTCAGTATCGTTATAGCCAAGGTATTAATTTTGTTACGATCCTGGTGGAACGGTACAAATTATCGGTACTGGAACTACGCGTAACGTTATTTTGAGTAACGTTTCAAGTCCCTGCCCTTAAACACGCTCATAAGGGGTTAAATTTTTTTCAATGTTTCATAGTAATTTGCCTGATGCAAATTATTATTTCTAGAATTTAGTTAGACAATTAGCTCACGTAAATTTCTGTTTTATTTAGGGTGACCCAATAGAGATCAGACGGAGCACGGGAATCCCTCGAAGTTTTATGGTCCCTGTCGAAGGTCCAAAAGCTCCTGGCGCGATGATGACTCCAAGTGGAACTTTTGCTGTCCCAGCTGTTGATCGGTAGGTACTACATGCATCTTTATAACAAATAATTGACCTATTTGTACCAAGTGTTATATTTTTCCTGCAAATTATGTATCTTACTGCCACACTCAGAGACGTTTAACGGTTACTTAAGTCGCTCCTTAGTAAAGATTTCTCTTGGAAATCTTTACTAAGGAGCGACTTAAGTAACCGTTAAACGTCTCTGAGTGTGGCAGTTAGTATGTGGGCTCTTTAGTTTAGTAAACTAAACTGTAGGCTTTTTATAATAATATCTAATTTATGGACTTATCGTCTTCTTATATAGGTACTTATTTATAAAAATAATTATTTACTTATTTTCTATATTATTATTATTTAGTGATGCATATTTGGCATCCGAGAGCGCTGGTGGTGCGGACACGCCGACGAACGCGCCGGCCGCGCCTGAGCCTAACATACCCGACGAACTGATCTGCAGCCTGTGTCGGGACTTGCTTACTGACGCTGTCATGATACCATGTTGTGGCAACTCGTTCTGCGATGAATGTGAGTACAGAGTATCTGCCACTGTAGTTTTTGGCCATAAGCATTTTTGCATGGTACTTTAACTACAAGGAGTATTCATGTTTCTGTGGTTCCATTTTTGTTGTGAAGAGAATTTTCCTTAGATTGCCATAATGACACAAAGTTCAAATTTTTTATGTATTTCAATTTTCAGGTATTCGAGGAGCTCTCTTGGAATCGGAAGATCATGAATGTCCGGACTGTCGTGAAAAAGAAATCGCTCCAACAACCTTAATTCCTAATAGGTAAATATTTGTATATGTTACTGGATAGTCGCAAATACCGTCCGGTCATTCATCTTACTAAATCGTTAACAGAGCATTTGCAATAACACTTATAAAATTTGATAGTTAATAATCTATGCGTGAACTTGTTGAAGACCAAATTAATGTCTAATATGATGAAGTGTGATGAGGAATGAGACAGCCGCAACTCGGCACACGTATTTTACTTTGAAACAATTCTGAAAAATTGCTACCTATTGTTGCATAATTGCTGCCTATGTATTTTAAATCTTGAAATACTTTTTAAGTTTGTCTGTTCAACCTGAAGTTAGGCTGTATAGTTGGAATGCATTCTAGAAGGATGCCTTGTTGATTTTATCATACATCCAAAAGTCTAAATTCAAGGTTTGCCAACGTGCGATGGGATGCAGTATTCTAAGCTTCAAATTACCAGACCATATTAGGAACACGTCAGTTAACATTCACTTCAGACTTTTGGACATTTACCTTAATTTTATTTAATATCATATATTTTTGTTTAGGTTTTTAAGGAATTCGGTGTCGTCGTTCCGTAATCAAACGGGCTATAGCCGACGAATGCCTCATCGTCCTGCCGCGCCCCCCGTTCAACAACACCCGCTTATTTTAGGTAATTATATTTATCTTTAGTATTTTTGAAGTGCTATTGTGTTAAGGGCTTTTTCAGTAAAATCCTTTGGTGCTGCTGCGCCGGAGTGGTGCGGGTGACGTACGGCACCAAACGCTTAAATTTTAAGACCCCTTTATCATTCATAGCTCCGTGGTACAATGGTCGCGTATTGTCCGCAAGCGTGACTACCGAATGTTTGATTCGCAGCCTGGGCAAAGTATTATTCTGATTTTCCATGCCCGGAGTTGAAAGTTCGTAGTGTGACTCCTCTGTGCCTCGGAAAGTCTGTGATACCGTTTCCGCGTCGGTTTGCCATCTTATTGGACTATAAGAGTGAGAATAGTGGGATTGGACATGTGTTTGCGCAAATACTTGTGCATTATGATATTTCTTGCATAGAAAACTTGTCTCCATTGAGATTGGTAGCCGTATGTAAATCATTTGTTGGGAATTTTATTGCTAAATCATGGTGTTTAATGTGCTTTTTCGTTGTTTGTAGAGCCTCCTCCAATCCCACAAGTCTTGCCGCCGCCTAGCGTTCCGATACAGCCTGGCTCAAGTAGTGGTGGTAAGTATCCTTTTTATTTTTATTAACTTTATTGTCCACTAATTCTCGAAGGTCTATCACGAGCGCGCGGACTAAACGTAACGATCGATCGATCAATTTTTAAATTGCAAATACACACCAATAAAGCCTTTCTTCATATCAAAACCTCATTTATTTCATATGGGTGATACTAGACTTCTTTACGTATATGGACGTTATTTGTGCGGATTTGGTGGTATTTCCAATAAGAAACTCCACTTTAATTCAAATAAGTTTATGTAAACGCGCTCGTGATAGGCTTTACTGAGCTGCAGAGCATTGGAGTTGACTAATAACTTCGAAGTGTGAGGTATGACGTCTGATGCATGTTACTGTTCCTTTTTTTTTAAATTAACTATTTCATTTTATAAAGATATATGGCCATGGAGATAAAACAATGACAAACGAAATTAAACCTTAATACAAAGTTTAATTAAATATAATCTTCTTTTTATTATAGCCAAACTCAAATACCCCATCTTTTTTATTAATAAACACTGATTAAACTAATGTCAAATTAAGACTACTACTTTAAATGTATGCTTAAAGTGTATTTAATGCTGGATGTAACTTTACTCCGCGTTTCTTATAAGGGAGCATGGTACCAGGTGGGGAATATACTGCTACTGGGAGCCGGCGGTACTAGCCGGACTGACCTATTAATAATGTTATTCAAACAATAATTATTTGAAAAGGTCGTGAGATATAAATTTCGAAGCACAATTGAATGTGTAAAGGCCAAGCGAGGAAATGCTTGTATGGGTCCCGCCCTATAACATTCGCTTGGTATAACCACACAGAGCATTTGTTTGTTGTTCTATAATTGCTCGCGCACATTCTATGGATTGTTTTAAAATGCTTACTCGTTTAATACAAACGCCGTAAATCTCGCGAACCACGTGCGAACGAACGAACATATTTCGTATTGAGCAAATACGTAAACAGTGTGTTAAGGCGATCTCTTGAACGCGTTTAGACCTAATCGATAAATACAAGTCTATTGTACTGAATAATGGACTCGTGTCCGCAACTCCTCGTCCTGGCGTATATCTTGCTTCCGGGTAATAAGTGAATCATACGAAACAATCAGCTATACCACAAAGGCCTTCACATTGCTGGCAATCTCTTGGTTACTGTAGTAGTTATGCTGTGTGTAGTGACCTCAGGGCCATTGAGAATCACATGGGCTTCTGTCTCGTGTATCTCTCCTTACTCCATCCAGGCTCTGCTCAGTGGGCTGTCTGTTACTCCTATGAAAAAGAGATGTTTATTAATATGGTTAAAACAATAACTAAAAAGGACAAAGTATAGCAATACTTAAACAGTACATAAAGATACAGTGAAAGGGGATCACATGGAAGATGAAACATATTTGCTCGTTATATTACGTAGTGCTATTTTTTCTTCATGGATTTGGATGATAGAAAGTAGGTAATGGGTTAGGTTAGAACTGTGATCAACCACATTGGTCGCAGTTACTAGGCTAGGGCATATTTCATAAAGATGATCAGTGAGTATATTATTTTTATATTTTTTACATTAGCGTATTGATTAGTATTTTTTGGGATATCAAACTGGGAATCATTTGGGAATTGATTTAAAAAAGGCCATTTAATGGTAAAGATAGATTTTAAAAAGCTGGAAAGTGCCAAAGCCTGCTTATGTGTATGTGGCGTGGGCAGAAAAGCAATTATAAATATGCAAATGGAAGATAAAAGTGCAGCGAAGTATTGTTATTATACCAAGCTACGTGACTTATGAAAGTCGCTCGAGAAACGAGCGCAATGTTAAAACCATCATAGAGTTCAATCATAGAATACTCACAAGAGCAATACAAAAGTTCCTTCTTTATTTAGATTTTTTCTACCTATACATTAAACAATGAATACTACTATAATGATATGATCGAAAATCGAATGACATATATTAAACGTTGAAATTTAAACGATGTGGTAAATTGTAGCAGGCAATTACATGAATTGGTCGAATACTTCCTGAAATGAACAATCCTAAGATCTGGCCTTGACATATATGTATAACGGGTGTAAAAAGACGCTTAAAGAAGCTCAAAGACATACACATGTTTATGTGTTGTGTTACATGTTCTTAGAGTATATTTAAACCTTAAATACCATTACGGCCCCTGGAATGTTACGTACACCATAAACATCACACTAAAAATAAAAGTCGTTTCCCAGACATTATTTTTGGTCTATTTATTTTAGTTTGATGGCAGTGTGCGTAGTTAAAGGCTATATGATCTGTCTTTTTACAACCTGTATGTTTGTAAGAAGAATCTCCAAGTTAAGAAAATGTTATGTCTAATCGGCGCGTAATTTTAGTTTTGAATTGGCCGTATTTCTTGACCAATTTAAATTTATATTGTCATATCTATACGGTATTTTTATATTTCGTTAATAAACTCGATTAAGAAATTTCATGCATATTCCTTATGTTTAATGAATAGTTTATATGGAGTCTATAGACGATAACGCTGTTACGTTAATTACCGATCTACCATTCGCCCGCGGTAATTACACGCGCATTAACTTTACTGGGCTTTTATTAGTGAAAATCAATATGTCCACACTCCACAATATACCACTGGCGCGTGACGCATCGTGTTACCCATGGTTTGCTACAAATATATCTTATATTATTAGGTAAAAAAATATTTGACTGATTGGTCATTATGTTAGTATGGGGATGATGTAATATGCCTTAGTGTAGAGTTGGCTTCTGTATTAAAGAAGTCCGTGTTGGGGCGAGCGGGGTGTGCGGCGCGGCGGGCGACGAGTCGGACGGTTCTGCTGACGACAACATCACGGTGACGCTGCCGGCGGCGCACCGCGCGCCCGCCATCTCCGGCCGCCACCGACACGCGCGCTACGGTACCCCGGCCTCACATGCCCGCCAGTTACCTGCATGCTGTATGGCCTCCTACCACCGACACATTTGTGCACCGGCGGCTTAGTTACCGAGCTTGCAACTTTACCGACTCCGCTAACTCATGCGTGAAGATGCTTCTTATTAAATGTTAGTCATTAAACCTTGGCACTGCAACTACGCTTGGTTTAGCGAAGTATTAAACACTGTATTAACATTTTGTTAGTTTATGACCGCCGATATGAACTGAATGCCAATAAAAGCCACCGGTAACACCCATATTGGATGTTGTAGTTTGTTTTTTACATCTTGTTGCATGTGCAGCATCTTACACAGCTAGTAACATTGAACGGCTGCTTGTTTGTGGTAGATGTTGATTGAAACTAAAAAAGGTGCTTGCGTGACTCAGCTACATAAAAACTTATTAGAATATAGCATTATTAGGTGTGGATGTTGTAAGGACTGTCAATTTACTTATAGTGTTTAACCATGGCAATATTTCACATTTAATTTAAATTAATCAGTCAAATCTATTTATTCTTTGCGCCACTACTTTATTAGTCGTAAGAGCGGGCCGCACCTAATATTGTTGAACTGTTTATAAAATAATGGATCTTTTGAAGGCACCATGGATCACTAGATACATTTGCGTTATACGTATTTACAATAACACTGTATCCTTATCAAATCGTTTGAAGTTGATAGAGACAGAGTATTGTTTGAAATACGTAGAGCTAAATATGTTTAGTGATTATTGGTATAAGTGGAGTGGGCCTTAGTAAAGTGCATAATTATATGTATTTTAATTAATGTTATGCTTGTTTCAGGACCCCCACCCGGTTTAAAGCCTCCCGGCATTGATACTCCACCAAATATTCCTATGAATGTAAGTTTTGTGTAACCAAATTAAAGTAAATGCTTGTTTGTGAACAGTGAGTTGATGAATTGACTTATTCTTTTTAGGTGCCGAGGATTGATGAGCAAAGGGCCAGTACGCCAACTATCGATGAAAGAAGAGATCCCATGTCGTCTCAGGTATATTACTTAATCAAATGTTTTACAAAATCTACTACATTTTCTCGCATTAAAACCTAGGTGGGGTTAGGATAGGTTTAGCACGAGCGGAGCATACTTAATGTAAATTCGATCGTTTTTTCAACGTTTCATTTAACATAATAATTATTTGCATGCATAAAATTAGACAAAAACGCTTTATAAAAATTGCCTCGAATACTTTTAAGTGATCAGCAAAGTTAAGTCTCATGTTACTGGAAGAATTGTTGGAAAAGTGGGACTTTTAAAGTTATTGTCTAATGTATTTTATTTTCAGGTTGTGTTCAATCGCGGACACCCACCATTCATGCCGGGCCCACCACCGTCACGACGTTATAAGTAAGATAATTTAATTGTTTTGTACATGAGTACAGATAAACTAATTTAAAATGGCAAAATTGGAAATTATAAGTCAAGCCACAAAATTATTTATTGGCCACGTGATTAAACTTCTAATTTTATAACTAAGCATCGGGAAAATTTCATAGTCTCTAATAAACTAATTCGTCTTTTTTACAACGCCAACTAAATATTCTATAGAAAGCGTCAAGTAAAGATCACCAATTACTGTGACTTGTCCTTTACTAACCCGGCCACGGATTTTACATTTCGTCACCATTTTACGTTTTACAACTTCAACACAATGTTCACAAAATAATTTAATTCAGGCTTCCACAGTCGGCATCATTTATTATAACTTAGCATGTAAAATAATACATCATATTCTTTTATCGTGAAAATAGCCGACAGGGCTCATCAGCGATGCAATTTATTTCGGGACTTGGGGCACCCCGACTCTTACAGGTTAGGTTAGAAGGGGATGGCGGGGTCTAGAGAGCGAGCGAAGGGAGCGAAAAGACCCCGCCAAAAGAAAAAAAAAAAGAAAAAACAAAAAAGAAGAAACGTCTTCTTTTGATTAATCGTTTTCTTTGCAAACTGTAACCTATTATTTTCCATATTTTAAGTTCATTACTAACCTTAGCAATACTGTAGATATTTTACTAACACATTATTTTTTTTTTGGAATTAAATAAAAAATTCATGATTGTATTGAGTTATTTTTTCATCTTCTCATAGGAGAGTTACCGACCTTACACACAAGCTGAGAGCCTAGTGTCTAAGGAGAAATTATTATTGCTTTATACATACCAATTTCAATTATTTGTATATAATATGTGTGCGCAATTTTAAATCACACGATCTACACTTAAATGTACCTATGAGATAAATGTTAAAATATTGTCGCGTTTTTTTTTACCAGCTCACCGTTCGGCAGAGGCATGGGACCCGGAGGCCCGCGGCCGTTCAACGAGCGTTATCCTCCGGAACCTTACCAGCCGCCTCCACCTGGCATTAAAGACTCTCCCACTAACGGGTATAATATTTAAATAATTTATTTATTAGTATTATGTTTTGCTCTCGCGGTTTTAACATCGAATCGGAGACTACAGTCGTGATTTGTTATTTCTACATTGGTATAAATTTATTTTAATATAATGTAAGTATATTATGGTACCTATACTCCTTTGTTTTAATTCAAGAAGTGCTTCGCCGTGAAATATTTTCGTCCAGTTAAAATTATTTTTGAAATTTACATAGCGTTCATATTGCGTTCAATTTTGTTTAACTAGTTAATTTTTGACGGTCGTCTCCCTCGATGGATAAAACCCGCTCGTAGACCACTTCGGGTTACATTGTTCGGCTAAGGACCGTTGCATATTATATTGTCATAGGCACGGCGAGGATCCTCTCGAGGCTTTCAACCGAATGATTCGCGAGAAAGAGATGCGGGCAAAGCGGCGAGAGGAGGAGCGCAGACGAGCGCAGTCCGGCTCGCGCAGCACGCGCTCCCGCACGCCGCGCTCGCCCCGCTCGCAGCGCTCACCACGCTCCCCGCGCTCGGCCCGCTCGCCGCGCTCTCCGCGCCCGCCTCGCGCGTCCCGCTCGCCGCGCCCGCCCCGCTCGTCTCGCTCGCCTCGCCTGCCACGGTCGCCCCGCTCGCCACGCCTGCCACGGTCGCCTCGCTCACCACGTTCACCGCGCTCGCCGCGCCTCCGACCCCGTAGTCGAGGTTCCAGCCGTCTCCGGTACTCTAGGTTCGTTGATAGTCCTCATTTTTGCATGTTTTACATGAATAAGAATGTTGTTTCATGTTTATTCATCGTCTTTGCTTCAAATTTGTATGCATGTGCTTGCTTTTTTTGTATGCATTTGTTGTTATGCAGTCTTTGTAGTCACCTGTCATTCTTCCCTTAGTCTTGACGAATTTTATAATATTCATATTAACACATTCAAGGCAAAAAGTAATTTTAAACCATTGTGTCGAAATTATTAGTCGATGACTGAGATAGTATTATCATGTTATTTAGGTAGTCTGACTACTGTGTCATCAATTGTTTTATTTACGCGTTTTGTAATGAGTATTGAGTATCCATATCTATTATGTTTCCCAAGTAACTGGACTTCGCATATTCCGAAAAGATTCACCCGATACTCTTTTTTCGATATTTATTTATGTTGTTTGTTCTATTTATTATGGTGACAAAACCAACCAATTTAGTTGCTATTGCTTCTATGACGTGACAACTAACCGACGTAAATTTTATCTCTACATTTAGTAGATAATGGTAGGAAGAGTTCTATATGGGTTTTTAATATAATTAAAGATGTTTGCCAGATTACCGATCAGTACATGATAAGTACTATTGTATTTTTAAACCCAGATGAATGATGGCTTGATCGCCGTACTAGATAATATTAATATTTATACGACATTTAGACCCATTCGGTCTTTAATTAAACCTTTCTCCCCTACGAACAAAAAGTGAAATGGATTTAGTTATAAATAAAATAAATGTTTATTTTACATGAAGTATTAAATACAAGGTGCAGTTTTGCAACCTCGTCTAATTCAAGAAGCTAACTGCATGCACAAGTAACTCAACACAAAAAAAAGTGAACTCAAATAAACAATTAAATAAATAGGTTTCTTTTTTCTCGAGTAGGTGATTTTCGGTATCGACCTAGTTTTCTTGCCGCTGGGTTTAGGGAGATTGGACAATGAACCCGCAGGCACTTATTAGGCAATTATTATTAATATAGAGTAATACTTACTTAAAATTGTTACAATTAAAATACCACTTTGAGTGTATGCTAGCCTAGTATTGTTGTTCGTTCATATTTGTGACTGCACGCCTGGCAGTCACAACAGAAGATGATGATGCATCAAGCGTTCTACGTAGAGGAAAATAAAACCGAAAACTATTAGACATAGGGGGGACTATTCGGTTGATTAAAACCGAAAACTATTCGACATAAAGGACTATTCGTTTGATTTGAACCGCAGATATTTTATTTAACCAACAAATAATTTAACAAACAAATTGGGCTTTGCGCTTATGTTACGCACAACGTTAATACTGGATCTGAACTGGATGTTCATGTATGCATGCATGCACATTAGAAATTCAATTTATATTCTCTTGTCTTCTGACTACATTAGAAACAGAAATTTGATTTGCGTAATCTATTATCTTGATATTATATTATTTTATTACAGATCGCGCTCCATATCACGTGGTCGGATACGTCGGTCGCCTTGGTCGCCGCGACGTCGTCGAACTCGCGAAAGAACTTTGTCGCTTACAAGGTATGTACCTCCCTATTAATGCAGTCAATTCAATACAATTAGTAGAAAATTTTATACTTTACAACTTTTGCATCAAATGCTAATACGATTTTAGTCAAAGAATGCGAAATATTTACAAAAATCTAATTTTCGCAGTGCCAAAATAAAGGTTTATACACATTCAGTTTATTCCGTTTCACCCCTAAGATGAGTGGACTATATTATGTTGAGTACTACATTGTATCGATTCGTCAGGTAAATCCGAAACAAATATCTGAATAAAACAAAAAAAATACAAACCCTACTTCTCCTGACCTACCGTAACAGTGGTGAGTCATAAAGATTACAATAGATCAGCTCTGGTCGCAGTAATACCACAGTTGCATAAAGATAATAATGAAAATAAAAATCGTCTATAAATCAAGACTCAACACGACTGCATCCATTCAGGATCGCATTTTTTTTAGTTCACGTTTTGGGAGTCTGTTTTTTTTTTATTCTTGTGGTAGATCCCTCAAATTGGTTTGGTTTAGTTTTGAAATATTTGTTACGTATTAGATCGCCGTCCCCGCGCCGTCGGCACCGCTCTCCCATGCGCTACCGCTCGCCGCTGCGCTCGCCGGCGCCGCGCTCCCCGCCCCGCTCTCCGCTGCGGTCGCCGCTACGCTCTCCGCCGCGCTCTCCGGCACGCTCTCCCATGCGATCACCACTACGTCCTCCAATGCGCTCGCCGCCGCCGCAGCGCATTATTTCTCCTCATCGGTAAGTCTATTTCTATGGTATTACTTTGTAGATTGAAATACCTAAATATACCGAGGCTAATATTCTAGATAGTAAATCGGGATACATTTTATTTTTCAGTTATTTTCTTAAAAAGAGTTATATTTTTGAAAAGTTTTCCCTGCTCTTTCTTTTGGTAATCCAATTGACAAAGTGAGATGAGATGGCTTAGTTGCGCAAATACCGCGAGTTCGCATCAAAACCATCATTTCTATCAATCAGGTATTAGGGAAAGGCTCCGCAGTGAGACTGTATAGGCTAGAAAAAACAAAAAACATGGAATGGTTATAATGACATTGAATCTAAGTGTTTGTTTTCTAACATTTTCTCTTGTTTGTTGACAGATATGCTGGTGTTTACGACGAACTGTTGTCTCCGCCCCGACGTACTGTTGAGCCGCCCTACGGAGCCAGGTACGATTGTAACAGTCTAAATAGTGTCTTCATGCGCCCTTTAACGACACCTAAGAGAATGCGTTCGTTCGTTGACGTTAAGAAATTACTGAGCGGATTGAACCTGTGTTCGCGTTTCAGTGTACAAACTTGGTCGAAACCAGATATCGCGTTACGTATTCGGAATTGTGTTAGCGTAAGCTGTTGAAATGTTATTACTTGTTTAATGTATGACATTTTCATTACCAAATAAAACAGGTTTATTATCTGCGAATTGATTAATTGGTGAGATGTAAATAGGTTTGTCAGCATTGTGGTAAGTATTATTACGTGAAAGTTAATGACGAAACCTTGTTAACACAGGCGAGTATCTTTGACATCAGCTGAACTACAAACTTATTATTAACTAATTTAAGGTGATTGTTGTTAATATGATTGAAGTTAATTTTATTGTAAAACACGATTTCAAGTGTAATATAACTTTTTGAATATACTTAAAGGTTTGTAACAAGATGAATATATTCTTAAATAAGGCTGGTACTTATTAAATGATAAATTAGGGAAAGTCAGTCAATGCTTTTTGAAATCGTCTGTTTATTAAGTAAATTGTATATGTGCTTAGAGACGAAGAAGTTACTGATTATGTGAAAATAACATGCTAGAGGGCTTGTACGTGTTTCAGACACATTTAACCGCACGTCCATATTAACAGTTGGACTTTAACAGCACTTGTAACTTCGTACTGATCGTTAATGTTATCTTGTTTCGTTTCTTTAGGTTGGCTCTCTCAATGTTGGTAATTTGCAACTTTTACCAAGATAAGTAGTTGCAATTTTTGTCGTAGCTTCAGTGGAAATCCAAAACAAAAATAAGAACATACTTATCAACGTTTTTCATAAGTAGTACAAGAACATTTGTAGTAGTGGTTCGTACAGATAAAGTTCGTAATTTTTGCGCGAGAGAATACCTGAGAAGTATGCTGCCAACACCTAAATGAAGGGAGTTTTTGTAATGAAAAGTATGTGTATTCGTAGTTCAAGTGTTACTACTGACGTGCTGGTGACTGTAAATCTTAGATTTCTAGGTTTATGTAAAATATAAGTAACCCTTAAGTATTTGTCCCAATGAAACACGTACCGTTGTCATCCTAAGTAGGAGCGAAATTTGGTTACATACATTAAATTTATCGATTTAAAGTGTCACGATTTAGGTACATGCACATGTTTTAACATACGAGGTGCAGTTTTACAACCGCGCCCAATTAAACACTAGGTGACTATGTCAACATGAATTAATAATAAAATAAATAGTTTTTTTTTAATTAACTGCCTTGTTAGCCTAGTGTTCCTAAGCGCGACTGCTACCTAAGAGATCTTGGGTGGGATTCCTTGGCCGAGCAGTGTTATTGGGTTTTTCTATGAATTTCTCAGTAGCAGCTCGGAGTTAGGATTAGTGCCCAGTTAATGGCAATAGGCTCGCCTCCTATTACATGGGACTTGAAAACATACCGGCGAACTGTGGGTGTACATTGGTACACCTCTGCCTAACCCTTCGGGGAATGCAGGCGTGATGGTATGTATGTGTATTTTTTAGGTTTTAGTTGGTCGTATTCGGCTTCGAACTAGCCATTTGATTTGACCCCTGGGTTTAGGCAGGTGGGGCGATGACAATAATGCTTTCCGCAAACTCAACGGAGTGATTCTGTTGAACAGGTTTATTCTGAAATACTGTCAAACATAAGCATAAAAAAGACAAATATTTACTCATTATTGACCAGTTGGCGTAATTTTACTTGATTATTTATGTCTTTTATGACAACCTCCTAAAATTTTACGAGGTTGAAACACTGCCCCTTGTAATGTACAGTCGGTGAATTCTACATCACTTTTTTTTTATTAATTCAGATATTGTACTATATCGACGAATTTATTTTTGGTTTTAAATACGGGAATAACAAACATGGACCTGAATAATTCTCTTTCCAAATATTATTTAGGTTTGTTTGAAAAGAATATAGGGCAAAAATTTATGAGGCATGCTCCAAATGGCTTGATAGATTTTTTACAAATGTTTGATTGCTGATTGAATGCTTTGATTCGTTTTGACGGTTTACGTGACATTGGCTAAATGGTTTCTAATGGATCTAACATGGCGGTCCCCATTAAGTACAAGTATGTATGTTGTGAAACGATTTTATTTTTGGTTTGAAAAAACATTTTTTATGGTAGTGAACAATGTGATGCACGATACATGCAGCAGCACAGGGTTCGTGGGAGTATTTAAAGTTACGTCTCTAACACTTAGAACTGTTTGTAGAAAATTTCGTTAAAACTCGGTAACTAGAATATTCCCAGGTGTGGTCCAGAAGGAAAAAACATTGCAATGATGGGAACTTATAGACTCACACATTCACTTCTAGAACCACTGTATTGATAGATACATAGTCTGTCATTATGATTTCGTCGGCCTAATAATGTTGTTACTTTTTTAATATTTGATACATTTTCATTAAAATAATTATAGACTGAATGATATGTAACTGTGATAAATAAGACTGAATAAAAAAAAAACTGTGATAAAGTTGCATTAAAAAGTACTGACATTGTTTTTTATTTCTTGTTATTAAAAATATACAGATGATTTGTTGATATGGATCAGTTTGGACAGGCTTCTTATGCAGTTTTTAAAAACGCCGCGGCTCTCAAGAGCATTATCTAATAGTTTCAGATTTCCCTCCTATTCTACTACTATTCTGGTCCGTCTCAACGTCAATCACATGTATTGTTGTTAGATCAAAATTTGCTAGCGAAACTTCATAGACGTGATGATTGTTAATATCTTATTATACAAACTATAGATACTTAAAGTTTAAAAAAATCGTCTTTGTCGTCATAAGATATCTAGTCCCATCACTTTTGATTGCTGTGAAGCTTCGGCCGGCCAATTTAATGTTACATTGTTTAAATTGTATAAAAATGTTAATTCAGTAATATTTTATCTACGTAGTATGTTATGTTTAATAAAATACATGTAATCAAATGTTTTTGTTTGGCGATGCCAAAGTAATTAAGAATATAATATTTTTTGTACAAGTACAATATTTATATATTTAACTAATAAAATCCTTTATAAAGTTTTATTTTTATGTATTTATTATGGTTTGCCAAAACCTTTTGTACGAGTTTTGTACTAATGTAGTAGCCAAGCACAGGCCTACCAGCTTGTCTAGAAATAAGTAATAAATGATATCTTAATTGTAACATAATTCAAAAAAATCGGTAGTTGACATTCTCAACTAAAAAACTGGAATGTGAAATGGGTAAACAAGTTGGAGAATTGTACAACGTGTAACGACAATGTAGTGCAATACATATAAAGTGTATGGATTAGAATTTGGACAGTGTAATGTATAAAAAAATTAGAGACAATTTCCTACGATTTGTAGAGAACATTATTTTTTGTAAGATCCATAGTTTTAGCGTAAGTGTGTCGAAAAGTGTACTTCAACATGCGTTTCGGCAAAAAAAAAACTGTTGGGGTAAAATTGTATTATTGTACTTATTTAGGTATTTATTTGATCTTAATATAAAACGCAATTGAGTCATTGATGTTTATTTATAAGCTACCAACATAAACCAAAATGCATATTGAAATGTTTAGTTATAATGTAAATTAAAATCCCTGTTCTAAAATTTATTCCCTGGCGAAGGGAGTATTAAATATTTAAAATAATTATGTATTATTATGCCATTTTTGTTACACGTTGTATAGGTGGAGAATTTGTTGTAGTTAAAATAATAAAAAAATAATTTGTTTTGTTATAATATGATGCAGTTATGTGCATCAATGAATTACAAAATAATGTTATGTTCATACTGCGGGCTATTTGTCTCTTTTGATCACTACCTCCTAACCAGAATAAGTTATAAAGGCTAGCGATAGCAGGTACAAGCTTGCTAAATATAAAAGCTAGCAAATTTCACTGAAAGAAAACATTTAGGCCCACTGTCACCAAAATCACTAAACATTTTAGCGATAAATATGTTGATATATCGTTCTGTCACTGTCACCTAACAATGCAATGTGACAAGGATGCAATGAAGTTATAAATACGTTTAGGCACTAATGTTTAAAGAACGTAGAAATGCATTTTTAATATTTTTTTAAGAAGTCGTTTTCTTGATCTTGTGGTCGAATCGACTTAAAGAAAAAAAAATAAACAACCTGTATTTACCTTGGATTTTATTTAACATTAGATGTTTAATTTGAGGAAGATAATGAAATACAATTCCGTAGGCCAATACACGCAGTCGGCACCCGCCGCTGATTTGAACAGTACGGATACAGGTACGGGTATTGGTACGGGATGCGATTGTTAATTATTAGCTGTTAGTAACAGTGAATATCATTGTTACTGGTGATAGTTTTTGTTAGATTTAATGATCTCCTTTATAGGTATTTAACACAATGTTCGAAACTAATATCAGAATTGTAAGATTGAAGATAATTGTGTCTTGCATGGCTAATGCCTAAAAGGTGAACAAAATATATTTTATTTGACGGCATCAATAAGTCATAGAGAGTAGCGCAGTATAATTAGAGCCTTCAGATAAAATTGTGTTGTTTCATCAATTTCATTATTTGAAAACTCGAATACCTATTATGCAAAATAATAGCGTGATTGACTGAAATAGCGCTTTGTTTAATAAGTGTAAGCATAAATATAACTTACTTTTAATCTTACTAAATATTATTTTTATTATTTATTTTGCACTGCAAAGTTATATATTTCATTAGTAAACATTATTATGTTAGTATTGTAATTGTTACCTTATTGTTTACGTTACAATACAAAACAGGCAGGACATTTTGTGTCTGAAGCATGTTGTGAAATAACTTCAAGTAAGAGATTGGTTTCATAATTGACCATTTTCTTTCTCGTAAGACATCTAGCGATCTTTTGGTGTAGCTGACACCCCACAGACCGCTTTGACCCAAAGCGTTCCGTCAAAGACTGTACGCGGGGCGTATAGTCTTAGACCAAACGCTTAAGGTGATCTTGAATTGTACAACGGGCCTACAGGCCACTGCGATACCTTGAACCGCTAGAGCCTTATGTAACCTCTACATTATCCTTAAGATCTTCGGTAAGTACCTGTACCCTAAATACTTAAATTGTTAATGATGTTTGATATTTCTATAATAATGGGACAGTATTGGTACGTGAAACGAGGTCGATAGATGGCGCCATCAGCATAAACAATAAGCAAAACGAATTCAGTTTTCTAATCACAAGTAAGTGGACTGTGCGCTTTATTTGATTATCCCAACATGCAGAACTGACACTTATTTTCATTTACTCAAAATCATTTGCAAAATGTCGATCAAAATACGGCAAATTATCGTGTCATGTTAAAGCTATGTTTATGCCGCTAGCGCCGTTAATGTTGAAACTTGGCTGTATACTCTTCCTTTAGTTATCACTTTAAGTAATATATAATTATAATAAGTAGGCAATTAATTTGTCGCTTAATCGACATTGACAGTAGTTAATAAATTCTTTATTAACTACTGTCAATGTCGATTAAGCGGGCGAACATGTGATTGTTTATTTTTGTAACTGTCGATAAAATGAACAGTAAAAGTTCAGTGTTAGTTAATTTTTTTGTCAATGTATGAGTTTGAATAAATATACTCCATGATATAATAATTGCCAATCTGATGAATAATGGGGGCTTCTTAATGTCTTAAAACCGACTACTTCCGAAATGATTCTGATACGGGTACAATTTTCTCTTTGTTGAGAGAGAGATTTCTGAACAAATAGCGATACATTTTTAATTTGTACGTTGCTCTTCTATCTTTTTGTCTTATTTATAAATGAATAAATAGTTACTTCAAATATACTTATGTAGTTATCATCGAATTTAAACTTAAGACATTGGGAATCGGCCATATACCTACTAGAAATAAAAGTGTTGCCACGTGAAAAATAAATTATATTTTGTTATTGTATTCATGTTTTATAAACCAATACCATAGAAAGTAACGTAAATGCCAAAAATATGTTTTGAACAAAATATTGTTAAATTATAAAATAATGTTAATTTGTTTAGTTTTTTTAAAGCCATTGTTGGAAATTCAATACAGAATTATATAACTGGACACAAATTTATTATTATTTTAATGGCCAGAACTACTAAATTGTTACTTTGCTATTTTAAGGCAGCTTCATCTGAAATGCTTTTCTAGTGAAGAAGATGACTTATCAGTACAAGATTCTGGAACAATTCGTCCGCAGACCAGGGATCGCTGCTACACCAGACTTCGGGTAAACTAAATCTAAATATAGAATGGAATGTTGTGTGTTTTGTATGTATACAGAAATGCATACAATGTAACGTGTACTTTAATTGCCAGCAAAATACAGTCGAAGCCCTAGAAAAATAGCCAAAAAAATTATATTGCCTTATTTTAAATAAAATATTACGTTAGAAGTTCGAGATGTTTGTAGAACTGTTCGCTAGTGTGCAAACTTTATATCTTTATTAGAAAACGTTCAGTTTTTTCATCGATTTTCGAAAATGTAATTAATTTTGAGCAGACTATCGACCAGTATACAACATTAAGTATAGGAGTGGTCTTGGGACTTGCTGAAACGTTGCGCTGTCATACTTCGGAATATTTTAGCAATGCTATTTATTATGGGACGCCATTGATGTTCCCAAACAGATTATTTATTTTTAGCTAGCCACGAGTATACGCATTACGTGTTACCCGGGTACTCACTTATGTCCAGTTTCCAGCAGTTATGTCCAAGCCAAAAAAAATTCAATATCGTATCTGATTACATTACATAAATTATCTTGTTAAGACATACTAAGGACATAAAATATCGTCTTAATTAAACTTTCTGTTGTAATTTTTTTATTGCAGATGTTTCCCAATTTTTTTAAAAAGGATTTCTAATATGTATTCTGCCTTATTACACCGAGACGCTATACTTCTCTATATCTTTTCTGGCGACCTAATATGCGATACGCCTCATAGCGATATTCATTAGGCCGGTTGCGTTGCCAGCGCGGTTAGTAAGACAGTAACAATCTGTGGTCGCCTTACGCCGCGTACATCGTACGATAGTGTGTTACCGCCTCCTTTGAACGGTACATTATTGGCAGTGCGATTTGAGGGCAATCTTACTAATTAAAAACATTCAAAATCTAGTAACAATTTCATCTCAACGATAAATCAAAGGCAAAAGGTATAGGTAAATTACAGGCATTATTGACAGATTTATAAGATTGGGATCGTTCCTAAAAGTTGTGGAATTGCCCCTCTGGCTGCAATACTGTGGCGTCTCGGTGTAATAAGCTCTTACATTGAAGTTAATTTGTTCAAATTGAGACAGCAAATCGTAACTATCCAGTGCAAAAATTCATATTCGCAAATGAATAAATGATTATGATTATAATTAAAAATGAGATTCCAATTGCAAACCCACCCTATCCTTTTTCACTAGTTCCCTACATGTAAATAAAGAAAGCTGTCGATATAGTTTGTAAATTGTATTCTGGTCAATGTCAAACTTAGTTTGCCGTTTACATTCAAACGTTTATTTTTTACAGTTATTAGTGATAAATCTTATTTAATTAAGTATTGGGACAGATGGGAGTAACCTAAGAGTGCTCTGTAACAAATGTTTTATCAATCACGGACAAAACTCTTTTGCCGAGGCCTTCGCACATACACTAAGGCAACGTAATTTTAGTGGCGCGCTTTAGGATGTGTTAATTAAGCGTTACTCTCATTTAGCCCAAACCTAATAGTACAATATACGAATTTCTATTGTGCAAGTTCGACATACGCGATCCTTGTTTTTTATTATTACAGTAATAATCAGATCATCACAAAACGCTTGCACGCTACCAAATGTAAAGCCAATATTGGGCTTAGTTATTATAATTAAACACTGGGCGTACCTACTGTGATTTTATAATTTTATAATAAAAACAAAAATAAGTTTATTGTTTTCCTTCATCCTCATTCTGATAACACACTGAATTAACAAGTTATACAATAATATCTTTTGACATAAAGGCAGATTTAGACAGGGTCAGTGCACAAGTCAGTTGTCGGCGCCAGTGCCCGCGCCTAGACTGTCTTCTAAATATTCATGTGTGAATTTACAAGTCAGCGCTGACTTCCCGCTACTGTACTGACTTGAAATCAATTTATTATACGGGTTTTTTTCGGGTCAGCGCTGACTTGGTCTCGATTTCGGCGCCAGTTACTGACCCTGTCTAAATCTGCCTTAATACTACTTCCATCTTATTACAAAACGAGTTCTAACTTTAGGACAAGCTTAATTTTTTGCGCTAGTTAATGTATTTTGAACTTTATTCCTATTAGGATAAAGTTTTTAATGCATGAACTGGTTTTAGAACCGAGTCTACGTTGTAAATTTTTTATTAAACTCTTTAACTTTATCGGAATAAAGTTCAAACTAAACCCGTTATGTAATAATACGGTTTTTCTTTTGCAGGACGATTTAATTTACGAAGAAATTTCAATGCAGGTTCTTAATTATAAATTGTTTTCAGAACGTGTTGAATTGTGAATTTTCTGTTTACTGTAATATTTAATTTGTGCTTCAGAAAGTTTAATTAAGGCTACAAAAAGCCGTAGTAATTAAAGTATGTATGTGTGCATTCATGCTGTTACACCTATTGCAGGTTCGATTCGCGCGGTGCATTTTCAATCAGAGTTTTCTTAGGGATAATAAAATTCTTATTATATAATATATTTCCATAATATGTATTTTGGAACGATCTTTTATTTTAAAATCCCACTTTACTCGCTCCTGTATTCTCGGTTCACTTATGGCCGTTCTCAATAACCGACCTTCAGTAAGAGATAGGTCCCTATGATGCTAAAGTAGTATATTTCTATATTTTCTACTCAACCTTGAATCACGACAATAGTTGATAGCGGTCATATATGACCGCAGATACATAATATTAGTATGTATCGCAAAAGATGGATGGGGTTCATTACCGGTCTTCCAATGGGTTCTGTTACAACAAACCAGGAACAACAACAAACATGATCGATATTTTTTGGTATTGTTATCGGTATTTAACGGGAAATTATTCAGTGCAGTTGGACCTCGAACACGTGACTGCTTCATCTGAAAACAAACGTTCGTTTCCAGCGCAAAATGTGCGTTATTTATTTTGATATAGGTACAATACAAAAAAGTATTTTCTATTTGTAGTCTATTCTTAATGTCATTTATTTTATGCAATAAATAACTTAAAATATAAATTATAAACAAGAATACTTGAATTCAGGGGTAAACATCTATCATCATCAGGGGTAACACTCGCGAAGTAGTAATATAACATTTTACGTTCTTCTAAACATATCGTTAACGCAAGAAAGGAATCGAAACTTAACATCTACAACAACGCCAAGAGCTTTGTAGCCGCTTTATCTTTTCGGACTCGTCAAAGAGCCACCTGCCTACGCTGCCTGCGAGATAACAGAAGATCAACGCTTTTGGCATTGCTGTAGATGCTGATACTTATATTACATTTACAACATTGCCAAAAGCGTTGTGGCTGCTATTCCGACTCGTCTACATCCATATTATTTAGTAACAAAATTGTCGTCAAAAAGACGCCGACGCTGCCTGCAGGATTGGTGAAGATCAAAGCGTTATCCTGTTCGTCCCGTTACTCAGCTACTTGTATCGTCTTTGAACAGATCGCCGATATAATCCTCAATCCACCGACCGTACTTGTCAGACTGATATCAATGTTACAAGGATTCGACTATCTCTCTGCAACCGAACACCTAGCCAGCTCCCACAAAAGATCTATCAGCTATGGTTTCTAAGATAATAGAGCACTTCGAAACCTGCAACATTCGCTGCAGGGAAAAAGAGAGAAGTCTTCCCTTGTGGGAAAAATCTAAAACACTTATATAACACTACATTATTAGAAATTATTTAAAGTGCATTTTATCAAGTAAATAGTGCTTGTCCAACATATAGCCTGCTATTCAACGGATTTACATATAATTTTTTAACATCAGCCACTGCCGTACCGGACCGATAGCTGTCAATATGATATAGGAAGTACTTTTGCTATTTCGTACAAATAACCGTTTGTAATAAGCGTAACCCTTCCACAGATAGCTGTCGTGTGGCGGTAGTGTAATAATACATAGAATATTTCTAGAGAAGGTAGACCTATTCTGGCGACACATAGGTTATTGGGAACGGCCATTAGTAAAATCAATACCGCTACCCGCGGTAGATGATGATTTGCAATAAAATATACGAGTGCAAATAACTAATCTGTCATAAAATGGGTATATTGTATTTAAAACAATGATAGTTTAGTTATTTTACAATATAAGCTGCTATCTGCTTAAATATTTGTGATGATGACGTATGCAGTTACTTTGTGACTAACATTTTTTTATTCGAAAACTGTAGACAGTTTCTATATGATAAGCTAGGTAACTCTAGAACTCTGATTTTCAGTGTCAAAAATTTATATTTGGCTCAGACATCAGAACTCTATCATATTTTGTTCCGAAATAAGAAAATCTAATGTTTTTGTTTTCAGATATGGACCTAGAAGCAGTGCGCCACCGCCTGGGTACCCACCGATGGGTGTGAAACAGATGCCTCCGATGGGTAATATACCCGTGCAATCTGAACAACCAGGATACCGAGGTCGCTATGACGCTCCTCCATTTGAAGAAATTCCTCCTGGTGTGGAACCGCCAGTTCCCGGGTTTGAGCCGTCTCCATTTGAAAAACCACCATTTGGCCCGTCTGGTCCAATTGATCGCGATCGGTTGCCGCCACCTAATTATAGGGATCCTTATAGACCACCGCCGTACAATGAAGGGCCTAATAATTATAGGGATTTGTCGATACCTCCTCCTGCCCAACACGAGATACCGGTTCATGTCGGAGAGCAACCACCGCGCTATAGAGATAATTATAGACCCGGCCATTATCGTGAACAAGGACCCATGCCGTTCAGAGACGGACAACCATATCGAGAACCTGGACCACCTGGACCATATCGAGACCCTAATTTCAGAGCTGGACCTCCTTCATTCCGTGATAACGCTTACAGAAATGTTCCATACCGCGATGGTGGGTTCCGAGAAAATCCACCTCATAATAGTTTTCGAGATCCAGGTGCTCCCTTCAGACCACCTAGTGCTTCCCGAGAGACAGTACCACCTGGCTATCATGATCCAAATTACCGCGAGAATTTCAGAGACGAAAATGCTGCACCTCGAGATCACGCTCGGCCGGGATACAGACCTAACGTTCGTAGCAGGGGAGGGTCAAGACGCAATGCTAATGTTGAACACGATAGGCACAGAGAAAGAGAGGGTCGTGATCGGGACAGATATGCTGATAACCGAGAGCCGATAGAAAAAGCAGAGAGAACCCGTGACCCTGACAGAAGAGCGGGATACGACAAAAATCGAGAAACGCGAGAAAATCGTGATGAACGCCCAAGAGATTATGAAAGACCACGTGATTTTGATAAGGAACGTGAGCATGATAAGACCTCTCCCGATAAAAAAGTTCGTACCTCACCAAAACGTAGTAGAGAAACGAGAGAGAAAAAACGAAGCGAGTCTAAAGGTCGTTCTCGTGACCGAGATTTCAGAAGGGAGAAGAAAGAGGAAAGGGCTAGAGAGAAATCTTCAGCTGATAGAAGCAGAGATCACAAAGACAAAGAGAAGAAAATGAAGGAGCGAAAGAAAAAGAAAAGAGAAAAGGAAAAAGATACCGAAAAGAAAAAGAAACGTGACAAAAAAGATAAAAAAGACAAAGATCATGTTAAAAAAGATGATGAAGAACCAGACAAGGTTAAAAATGATGAAAAAGAAACAGCGAAAATTGAAAAGGAAACACCAGTCGTTGTTAAAATTGAAAATACGATCACCGAAGTTGTTGCTATAAAGAAAGAAGCATCCCCTGAAGTAGAATCCTCAGAGAAACCTGCCGATGATTTGTACGGTGATGAAGCATTGGGAGCTGTTGACAAAGAAATCATAGAAAATTATATTAAAACTGAAGAGAAAGATCTTCTCCCGGAAACTAAGATTGCAGAGAATGTAAACAATTCAAAAGAAGAACCGTTTGATGGTATCGAGCTTCAAGCTAATACCGATGAATTAGATTTAAAAGCTGAGATAGAAGTAAGTAATCCAACTAATAGAGAAATGTTGGCAACTTTACCTGAATTATCCAAGTGGGAAGTAGATGAGGATCACGCAGAAAAGGCCAAAGAACCAGGAGAGATTACTTCTCCAGAAGAAGAAGAAGACGGAAGTAAAGTTACATCCGATGTTATTAAACGAGCTGAAAATGCCATATTTGCTAAAGCAATAAATTCTTTGAGACCTATAGAAATAAAGAAAATTAGCAGTGATCGTCTTAAACTTTACGGTGATGACGTGCCAAAACCTTCTATGAATAATATACAAATCACGGTCCCAGTAATTGATATAGAACCAAGGTCAATTGAAATAAACGAAAGAAAAAGGAGGTATTCTAAAACACCACCCCCACGATTATCCGTTAAAGATCGACTCGGAGGGAAAGTAGAAGAAACACGCAGGGGTAGAGAAGCGAGAGTTGTTCAAAGTACCGTAGAACGTGTTAAATCTAGATCTAAAACTCCTAAACGCGAACAACCATACAGACGTGTAACCGTGGAAAAAGAAAGAGGTCGTAAACAAGATAATGTAAGAGCAGAACCTTCTAAAAGTGATAGGCGGGTGATGTCTGAAGCTGTAAAAACTAGCGAGAAGCATAGAGCACGAAGTCCTACTGAAAAGAAACACTCCGAGAAACATATGAAAGATGAGAAAAAATCGAACTCGTATGAAATAGCCGCACGTGATCGAGGTCAGGACAAGAATGTACCAAGTGACACAAAAAGTACACACACGGACCGTGAGAGAAAGAAATCAACTTTGGACGAAGCTCATTTTGAGCCAGATTATGACGAAACAGTTGAATCTGATCATGAAAATAAAGAAGAAAACGTTAAAAAACGTGAACGTTCAGTTTCACCCACCGGGTTTAACGAAACTAAAAAAGCTAAACTTGATAACGAAACTATAAAACTGGATCTTACCAATGTTAAAAAGAAGCCCGATTCCGATAGCGAATCCACCAGTGACTCTGAATATTCGTCATCGTCATCGTCTTCTGATGCTCGTAAACGAAAGAAAAAGAAAAAGCGCAGCAAGAAAAAGAAAAAACGAGCTGCAAGTGAAAGCGATAGCGAATCAGAATCTAGCTCGGACGATCATAAGAAGAAGAAAAAGAAACGTAAGCATAAGAAGAAATCTAGTAAAAAGAAGAAGAAATCTAAACACAAGTAAACTTAGCATCCATGTTCGCATGTGAAATACAGTTTTTTTTGTTCTTTTTTAACTTACAAACATATAATAATTATGTAATATGGTGTTCTGATCATTTCGAAGGCATAAGTAATAAGCTCTTTGAGTTAGCTATTTCTAAGAACTTGTGTTATTAAATTCTTAACAATAAAGTTGGTGATTCTTATTTTTTATTCAAAATACAATGTGGCTTAATTCACATCGACCAGGAAGCGGACATATCGAAGCATATCCAGAGCCCCTCAATTGATACACAATCTATTCTCATCAAGAAAACTGCAAGGGAAGAAAGCTAGCTAGCTTTTTACACCGAAGCTCTGACATCGTGGCATCATGTTGAGTCGACAGAGATAGTGCTATTTCTTGAATATAATTATGTTGCGTACCGGCTTAGCTTATCGACTGATTTATGGGCCCCTATAAATGTTTTAACATTAATTCTCCGCAGACAAAAAATAACAAAAACATTAAAAAAAATATTTTCGCGCTTGCTCCGCCCTATCTAGAAGATACGATATCACATACATATATCAATTATTGTGAAGTCATGAAACATCAAAATATCAAGATCAGCGAACAGGAACACATAGTTTTACATAGTTTTGGTGTATGTTTAATCATTTGAGTTTCCAACGTATATAAACTTCTATTTCAATTTACCGGGGTAAAATTCCTGTTATTGGTTCATCGTGAAAGTAAATTTCATGCTTCTTGCTTCGAAAATGAAAGACTTTGATACAAACATGACCACTTTTAGGAGCAAACATTCCGAAAACTTTTCTTTTACGATATAAAAAGTACCATCTTATTGCCAAAAACTAAAGTCTTTAAACTACAATCATTCAGGTGTTCGCTGATTTGTCTTTTTATTAATGTAGGAGCTACCACTAGCGGAGCTGGAGCGAAAATAGATAATTTCAGTCGAAAAACAGCCCACTGCTGGACATTTTTAGGCCTCTAGCGTAGCTACATCTACAGGCAGTGCTTCTCGCATCCAGCGGCCATCACGTTCACCAAGTCATCAGTCCACCTCGTGAGGTCTACCCACCCTGTGTTGCGGGACACAGATAGTGACAGAACTTATCCTAATTGATAAAGCTGAAGAGTTTTTTTTTTGTTCAAACGGGCTAATCTCTGGAACTACAGTAATCATTATCATATCAGCCGTAAGACATCCACTGCTGGACATAGGCCTTCCCCATAGATTTCTTTTCCAAAAGGGCCAGATGGTAGCGACCTGCATTCAGCGTTTTCCTGGACGTAAATATATTATTTCCAATCTACGAGGGTTACGAGTACCTACTGCGCAGTGCGCACCGGACCTCTTTGAAGAACCTCACCAATAAGTTCCGGGTAGGGAAAAAACGCTATATTGCATAAAATTAACAATGCATCAATTCGGTCCTCAAGCTCAATTAGTTTGAACCAAATCACTTTGCGAAACAGCTGTCCACGTCTGTTGTCGTTGGTGAATAAGTTTTCCAGCATCTGTAATATTTTAGCCATTGGTGAAAGTACAAAAAAAGTCATGTAGCTTGCTATAATGGTTTATTAAAATTTCGTCTCACTCAGTTAAATAATGTTGGGAAGTAATATTATAACATTTAGAAACTGTAAACCTCTTAATTTATTGGTGTTTTTACACGAGCACAACATATTCAGCACTTCATTCTTAGACTCACTAGTAAGTATTTAAAATTCCAACGTTAACCTTATCGACATCAGGTATGCCTAGTTCCTCGGTACCTACCTATATTTTGTAAGGAAGTAACATATTAACATAATTACTCAATTTTTCCGAATTAGGTATTTACACTAAGGCTTATCCACAGTGAGAGAGACATTTTAAAGTTCCAATATATTAATATATTTATTTATGTGCGTGTGGTGTGAGGGCCACTTTCTTAAATTTCTTTGAAAATGTACTTAAGATTTAGTGAACATTCCCAAAGAATTGTGAAAGTTGGAATCAGATTTTGTGAAAGTCTAATAAGAGAGATATAGACCGAAAAGTTGGGCCCTCAGTTCTCACATAGAGGATTGAGGGCCCACCTGTACCTGACAAACGATGGACACTACAGAAAAGACTTATATGCCAAAATCTAATCTAATGCCAAACAAAATTTGTGAAAACAAGATATTATATTAAAACGCTATGCTACTTTGTATATCTTCGTTCAAAGTGGGCCCTCAACTCTCATACACGTAAAACTGTATTACTCAAATAAAATCAAACTATTATCTTACAGCTACTATTTGCAATCCTATATGCTATCAAATAAATTGTGAATATTTGTGAAAGCAAGAACAGGTCACCACTTCATGTTATTTGAAAGTTATGACGCTGATAAAATTGGGGCCCTCAGTCCTCCATTTTTTTTCGTTTTCTTAATATTACGCTTAACGTATTTAAGACAAGACAAATATACAATTGTCTCTTTTTGTGAAATAAATTGTGCAACAAATTCTATACAAGAAACAAATTAAAAGATTATTGTATAAGAAAATTAAGATTTATTTTTCTCCACTGAATTAGGAAATAGGGTGACCACGATTTCTTTTCAAAGTCAAGTCCTTTCAAGACCGTCATCGAGACATTTAAATGAGCATGATTAGACAACACTCAACCAACATGCTCATTATGTTCAACACATAATAACTTAATAAATAAATGATTCCACCTTACTTACATTATTTTACAAAAAAGAAAAAAAAATATATGTTAAATAATATAAACCCTACGGTTTTCAGTGAAAAAAAAAAAAAACGTAACTTGTTATTGCACCTGCCGAACATTTAAAATACTCTGGAATTAATCCAGAGCTGAACTAATTAATCATATATTTTATATATAGATTTTAAATATATCCATAGCAAAAAGGAAAATATACGTTTTCAGTCAGGGTGACATTCTGCGTCAGAATCAAAAAAAAATTGTCACCCTACTCACACACCCATATAAAAAATAGTCGATTTCAGTATCTATTAAGCTTTGTAGTTATATCTTAATTCTTCTTAGTAACAAATAACGCCATGTTGTTGCACATTTTCTTTCACAAAAAGAGCCAATTTTGTGTTTGTTTTATCTTTCATACATTAAGCGTAATACAACGAAAACGAAAAAAATTGGAGGACTGAGGGCCCAAATTTTATCAACGTCATAACTTTCAATGAACAAGAAGTGGTGACCTGTTCTTGCTTTCACTTTTCACAATTTATTTAGTAGCGTATAGTATTTCAAACAGTAGCTGTAAGTTAATCGTTTCATTTTATTTGTGTAAATAACTTTATGTGTAAAAGTCTGATGACATTTTAAAAAGTAAAATATTGTGACTTTCATATGGCAATAGTAATTATCTAATCAAAATTTGACATATGACCGCTGTTGAGACATTTACATACTTTTAGTTTATTCCTTTTTATAATAATGTAACTACTTTATTTTTTTATTTTCAATGACAGACAGCTTATGTTATATGGAGCAACTTAAACGACTTCTATAATCTATCACGATTGACTTATTTTTCATTAACATTCATGTTTGTTAATATTACAGACAAACATATTTTTTGAAAAATATCAAGATCGTATAGTGTAATTTCCCCGGTATTGCAATCTACAAATTTTTATTTCCCTTTTTGCCATGACTTTCTGGTACACCTGTACGAGAGTTGAGGGCCCACTTTGAACGAAGATATACAAAGTAGGACAGCGTTTTAAGATAATATCTTGTTTTCACAAATTTTGTTTGGCATTGGATTAGATTTTGGCATATAAGTCTTTTCTGTAGTGTCCATAGTTTATCAGGTACAGGTGGGCCCTCAATCCTCTATGTGAGAACTGAGGGCCCAACTTTTCGGTCTATATCTCTCTTATTAGAGTTTCACAAAATCTGATTCCAACTTTCACAATTCTTTGGAAATGTTCACTAAATCTTAAGTGCATTTTCAAAGAAATTTAAAAAAGTGGCCCTCACAGCACACGCACATTATTTATTTTACGTGCATAGTGTGCATAACATACTATCACGCCTGTATTCCCCGAAGGCTTAGGTAGAGGTACACCAATGTACACCCACAGTTCGCCGGTATGTTTAAAGTCCCATATAATAGGGTGCGAGCCTATTGCCGTTAACCAGGCACAAATCCTAACTCCGAGCTGCTATTGAGAATTTCATAAAAAAAAAACCGAATAACACTGTTCGACCTGGGAATCGAAGCCAAGATCTGTCGCGCTTAGGACCACTAGGCTAACGACGCAGTTTACGTACGTATTACAAAATAACACAGTTACACATTACATAAAAATTAAATAAATAATATCGAGATAAAATATTCAAGACGGGCCTGTTGGTCTAGTGGTTAGTGGCCCTGACTGCTAAGCCGGAGGTCGTGGGTTCGATTCCCACCCAGGACAAACTTTGTGTGATGAGCATGATTGTTTGTTCTGTGTCTGGGTGTGATTTATCTATAATATGTATGTATTTATAAATTATATATATATAAGTATATCAGTTGTCTGGTTACCATAACACAAGCTCTGCTTAGCTTGGGATCAGATAGCCGTGTGTGAGTTGTCCCAAGATATTTATTATTTATTATTATTTTATAATATTCAAGTCGTTGAAAATTCATTTGCGCCCTCTTCGGTAACCTCCTATCAAACTTAAACCTATATGGTGCCACCAATTTTTGCGTTTTAGTTGCCGCTCATATTTGGCATTACGGCGGAACTCGCGCCACTCTTCGCGTTTCTGGGGGATACTGGGACCATATGTTTTCTTTGGCCTGAACGAAGCTTTTACAGTCTGCAAATAAAAATATTGACAAGATTGAAATGTTATGCAGTTAGTATGAATAAAATTACATATAAAGGATAATATCTCCCATCGCAATAAATAGATATTGAAGCTCAATGTTAAAGAAGATTTATGCCCGTAAGCAGAAGGTTCTTAGGTACCTTTGGTCCCAAATAAAAAGATATTACAATGGGAAAAACAAAAAAAACTTTGGTAACGTTTACAAGTAGATGAATACTGACCTCAACAAAAGTATTAGATTTATATTTCCAAAGTGTAGCTAACATGAATATGGGAATCAATGCAATTCCAAAGTATTGAAGAATCGCCCCAGCAACTGAAAGAAAAATTGAGCCATTAAAAACTAAAACTAGGCAGGTACCTGAAGTCGGGGCGAAAAGTTTATAACTAAAACCACATAATATTACAATAGGTACGTACCATAGGCACCATTAGGATATACATATGTATCGCCGAATATTAATTGTTCTGTTGTAATCAGAGAATAGAAGAATACGACCATCATCATGATTGGAGTTATAATGCCCCAACACATGCGCCAGTAAAACGAAGTCTTCAAACCTAACATAAATTCTATATCCAGACACATGTTTTCCAAACCTGAAATGTTTAATTCAGTTATTATAAAGATAAAAACGACTTCATTCAGCCACAAAAACGTCTACAATCTTTAGTGGTCTCTTCTGTGTTCACTGCGGAATATGCACGAATGGCTTTTATCAAGTAAGCAGGTACTATAACTAGTGTAATACAACTCTTAATTAACAACTACATTTTTTACAGTCCTTATTAGGTACTTAACTACAATGCGTTGTAGTAATTAAATAATGCCAACACGTGTTTATCCCATAGGCTCCTCGAATTAAGTAATGATCAAAATAATTAATAGCTAATCAAAAGAAAGACATTTTAAAATCATAGCAGCAACATAACAAAAATTAAGTTTTTACCGTAAATCCAAAACACTCCCATAGTCTCAATGATTGCAGCAAACAGTCTCATGAAAGTTCCACCGTAGTAGTCTACTAATTCTAAAATATACTGTCCGCCCTGTAACATTACAAAAGTACTAAGTATTGGAAAAAGATGTAAAAACATACTTAATTGTATGTGGGTAAAGTACATAACTGCGTAGGTAATAATGTAGGTAGGTATTGCAAAGTTTTGTTGGTTTTAGATCTAGTATGTACCTACTCGTTTTCATAGGCGCAACTGCTTTCTGTCTGTTAATTTATTTGATTAGAACTACAGAACTATTATATATTCTCATTTATTCATTAAATTACATATAAATTACATTTTTAAATATTAGTATAAAAAAATAAAAACATTTAAAAATATAAAAAATAGTAGCCCACCGGCGTCGGGAACAGAGTCCAAGCCACCGGTGGTCAGGGCTCCTGAGAAAGGAATCTCCTAACGATACGCGCCGTGTCTAGGAGAACCGCTATCTGAATCAAGCCCTTGATCCAGCTGCCCAACGAGAGCCTCCTAAGATGTTGGTCGAGGCTCTTGGCAATTAAGCCATTGGCTGAAACGACTATCGGCACAATGATCGCTGATTCCACATCCCACATGTCGACAACCTCGCGAGCCAAGTCAAGATACTTGATCTTCTTATCATTCTCGGCCTTCACGAGGTTCACGTCATGTGGGACTGTTATGTCAACAATCATTGCGCGCTTCTCTAAGCGATCCACCACCACTATATCAGGCTTATTGGCTACAATAGTCCTGTCAGTGATGATGGATCGGTCCCAGTACAATGTGACATGGCTATTTTCGAGAACTGGGTCGGGCACATACTTATAGTACGGTACTTCCGATTCTACAAGGCGGTATTTCAGAGCAAGTTGCTGATGGATGATCCTGGCTACAAGGTTGTGCCTATGCAAGTACTCTTCGTTAGCTAGACGAGAACACCCAGAGATAATGTGGCGGATTGATTCCCCCGGCCGGTGGCATCCCCGACAAATGTCAACTGTGCCATCCTTCACAATAAATCTCCGGTAGTTATTCGTCATGATAACTTCGTCCATAATTGCACAGACAAAACCCTCGGTTTCCCCAAATAGGTCACCGAAGCGAAGCCAGGATACGGACGCTAAGAAATCTACATCGGGCCCATGTAAGGCCCGGAAAAAGCGTCCGTGAAGCTCCTTACTCTGCCATACCTCCTCGCGATCTTTAGTCTCCAGCACTACTGGTTTGCGCCAGTTCTCTTTAGCCAAGGAGAGCGGGGTGAGGCCCTTATCCACTGCCACAACATCTCGGTGCATCCCCACGTCGGCTTCAAGGAAATATTCCCTGAGACTGCATATCTCGCGGTTGTGGAGAGACTTAGCATTTAAAAAGCCACGACCTCCACACTTCCGCGGAATATACAGTCTCATCACCGATGACCGCGGGTGATGCATCCGATATGCCGTTAACAATGTACGGACTCTCCTATCCAGGGCGTCGAGTTCCGTTTGAGTCCATTTAAGTATGCCGAAAGAGTACATCAATACCGGCATGACCCACCCGTTGAAGGCGCGCACCTTATTTCCGCCTGACAAAAGACTATTAAATACTTTTTTCAGGCGGCCAAAGAAGCGCTCCTTCAACGATTGCTTCACGTCAACAGTATTGATGCCCAATTATATATATTATTATGGTTAAAAACAACACACTACCTAAAAACCTTTATTTTGTCGCCACTCGAGGTTAGATTTCAGCTCAAGCCAAGGGCGTGATGGAGGCGAAATGTAAAATGCTCATTGAGCTGTAGTAATAATCAATAATTCGATGGATTTAATTTAAAAAATTAGGCATAAAACTGTTCAATTTATTAATTAAGTGAAGTGTGACTACTAGCTTTTTAACCGTGTTCTTTGTTTTCTGCTTTCCGTCTAGCGGATTCGATTTCATATTTATCCCAGGCATGCAGCATGTGGCAATTTAAGGGCTCTTTCAATTTATGCGTTTGGTGCCGGACCGCTGCGGTGGCGAAGGGGTGCGTTTGTCGTATTGCGTACGAACGATCGTTTGTTTTCATACAATGCGCGCGGTGCGGCAACAGTGCGACGTCGGTACCTACGCACGCTCGATGGCAGGACGACAGACGTCACGCGTCAACTATATGAAAAAGGACAACCGTCCGTAAGCAGTCCGAAAAACGCGCCGCCTCGGCACCGCAGCGGTCCGGCACCAAACGCATAAATTGAAAGAGCCCTAAGTCTGCAACCTTCTGGTGCGTGACACAACTAATATAGGTTGCGACCTACATACTTACGGAAGTGTTAATAAATGATCTTACCGGGGTAACGTACACAAGTCCAATTAAAAAGCAGCATGAAGATATCATCGCCGACATGTAAACAGTAGGCACCTTCGGGAATGCATCCAGGAATATTGTGTTAACTGTTGAAAACAAGGCTACTCCTGAGCCGACACCAAGCACTGCCATCATCAAGAAAAATAAGGCAGAGAAGAGCTGAAAAATAACATTACCTTGTAAGAATAACGATAAATAAGAATAGGAATAGGATTAAGAATAGGATTGTAGATTCCTAGGCTATGCTATTTATTTTAATCATGTTGAGTGGCATTGACATAGATAAGTTATTTATTATCATCTAGTTCTTTTGTCTATCTCCGAAGGTCTTCTTGAGCTTCAACCAAGGCTGACCGACTGACTGAATTCCATGTTTAAACAAAAAAATTACTTCAAGATCTATAAATTTTTGTTGAGTCTTTTAACAATGGTGATTAGCTGTCAGTTGCTATAACGTAATATAATTATGTATAGCTATTAATGTTTTAAATACCTACCCTATTACGCGGTATGAAGACTAAGCATCGTTCTATATAACTGCATTAACTGGCGAAACTTCACAGACGAGACATCAGTACGAAAATAAAACCATGTCTTAAAATGATCAAATAAGATCTACCGCAACGATAACTGACCACATTTTGCCATCCAAGTCAATCCTATGGGCAAGCAATACAACAGCATGGCCAGCTACTATATCACAAATACACGACAAGTCTCCGGGGTTATCCTTTTTTTTTTTTTTTTTATACACGGGAAATCATCAAATAACTTCCCCCGCCCTGGGCGGGGCGAGAGGGAGTGTCAGACTTTTACTGACTAAAACCCGTCTATGTTCCTTCATGTGCCCTTTGTGTTCCGGGGGCGCGGTATCTCTTTCGAACAACCCGCAGCCCCGGCAGGCATCGGCCCTCAGTGGCCCCATCCAAGTTTGCTGACATCTCTTTGAGGCGCGCGTGGAACACGAACGCGCCGTCGACACGGTCTGTCGTTATTCGGTGAACGTACGGACGGTGAGCTACCCATTGCTCACCGTCCACAGACCCGCGCCTACGGTGGCCGGGAGTCGTCTCGCGGCTCCCGACGCCCGGAGCGTCTACCGCGGCGGCCGCTGGGACGGGGGACCCTCCTTTCCCTCTCCCGTCCCGCCGCCTCCTTCTCTAGCATTACAGCTTCGCAGAAGGAGGCGACTGCTTCCCATTCCCTCTCGCTCCGGACCATGGCCTGAACCAGTGCCGGACGCGAGAGGGCGCCGCCGCCGATGGCCGCCTCGAGGACTCGGCGGTGCTCAGCCCAAGCAGGGCACACCACCAAAGTATGCTCCGGGGTTATCCTGCCAGACATGTTGTTGTATAAGGGTACAATATTATATTCTCGGGTTTATTTGATGACTGGCAATCACTTAAATGAGTTTATTACTATTAAGGTAGTAATACTTACTTGTGGGACAAACGGTGATTGTGCAATAGCGTCTGGGTAAGAAATGAAAGCAAGACTGGAGCCACCAGTATTATTGCCGATGGCATCGTTGATATTGTCGTAGCCAAGTTGAAACGCGAGGTTCCCCAGAATACCAAATATAGTGATGCCCGAGATTAAACTTGTAAACGTATCCAAAGTGGTAACAATCATGGAGTCTCTGAAAAAACATATTTAATATTTAAATAAATACATTTTATTCCATAAAATTTCATCTACAAGATTATTTATTATTAACCAACGGAGTATTTTAACTCTGGGGGGTCTAGAATTAAATTAAGCTGCACTTTACATATTCAGTTCATGGGCCGATATATCATGAATCAAGTGTGGAAAGTACAGCTTAATTTAACGTACCAATTTGTCTGCATGTCCGCTATTTAGATGCGGACTAAATGGTCTCTAATTAAGTATCTTTGGTCAGCATTACCTGTAAACGTTCTGCGAAAACTTGTTGAATGAGGAAAACATGATGAGAGCTCCTGAGCAAGCGGAGAGAGAGAAGAACACTTGTGTTACTGCCGCATACCACACCTGAAAATGTTTATACAAGTTATACAAAACAGTTGACATTATTTTGTTCGATTTAAATAATCATCGTTTCCCAAACCTAGTAGGTCTTATTATAACGTAACGTAACGGTAACGTTCTGTTTGTAAGGCACTCATTTTCTGAATTCTTTCAATACATTACAATATAAACTTACTCTCATTTCCAAGATTTTTTCCCATTGCGGTGTTATAAAGAACAATATTCCCATTCCGGCGCCGGGTAAAGTGACAGCTCTAAAAACAAACGAAATGTGCATACATAAATCACTGTCCATTACAACTTTTTCAATTCAATTAAATTTATTTATTGCTAATCGTAATATACATCTACCTCAATATCATCATCATATCATATCTATCATCGTTTTTCTTGCGCAGAATATACCTACTATAATATTGTTTGCCTTCTATACTACAAGAAAATTGTGACAGCTATGACAGTTGCTACACGATTTATATACTACAGAATACAGCTCCTATTACTTGTATACCTAATACGACATCTGCTACGTGAATGCTACGGATGCTGCTACGCAATTTCTACATTACCCTGCTACGGGAGTGCTACGGATGCTGCTACGCAATTTTAACATCATCCTGCTACGGGACTGCGGGTTGTTCGAAAGAGATACCGCGCCCCCGGAACGCAAAGGGCACATGAAGGAACATAGACGGGTTTTAGTCAGTAAAAGTCTGACACTCCCTCCCGCCCCGCCCAGGGCGGGGGAAGTTATTTGATGATTTCCCGTCTATAAAAAAAAAAAAAAAAACCTGCTACGGGAATGCTACGGATGCTGCTACGCAATTTCTACATCATCCTGATACGGGAATGCTACGGACGCTGCTACGCAGTTTCTACACCATGCTACTACGGGAATGCTACCGATGCTGCTACGTAATTTCTACACCGTCCTACTACGGGAATGCTACGCATTGTCTACACCGTCCTACTACGGGAATGCTACGGATGTTGCTACGCAACTTCTACACCATCCTGCTACGAGAATGCTACGGATGCTGCTACGCAATGTCTACACCAGCTTCTACGTGAATACTACAACGGTAAGCACGTAAATTCTACAACTAGCTTGTTAGGTGTAGTACTATAACGGACTGTGAAAGGAAAGCTACGACTTTATTTTTTTTACTTACCTGATTAGCAATATGAACATAACGACATAAGGGAACAAAGCGAGGAAATAGGCTGCTTTCCCGGAACTTTTGACACCTCGAGCGACAATCAGGAAGATAATTAACCAAGAAATAAATAAACTGAGTGTAAGGTCCCACAATGGCAAACCTGCAAAAAAAAAACATTAATTTTAAAAAAAGAAGATTAATAAAAGGATACTAGGATTATCTATTTGTAAATAAATATTTGGAACGTGAGTTTTAATAGTGGAACTAAATAAGTAGTTTATTTCTCATTGAATGCTAAACTTAGGTAGGTATTCTAATGTTTCATGACTATTTTAAGGTCTTGTCCAATTATTGGATTATTAGTTTGCTTACCAATTCCGTCATCGATCCCATCTGACTGCCGCAAAATGGTCTTACTGTTAACAAACAATACACACAATGGTTATTAGTGTTATTACTCTCGTAGCTTAGTTAGTTTTGTAAATGATTCTATGGAAAAGATAGTGAAAGTAAGATTTGTCTTAGTATTCGTTTTAATAAAATCAGCAAAGCGCGAGTCGCGCACTAAGAGTTCTGTAAAGGTTACGGTTTAACAACTTAAACCGTAACCTTTACAGCACTCAAGCATTACCAAAAAATTCAATGTCTATAACAGTTGTCTAAGCAGCTGTTATAAGCAGACATACAGTCCGTGCCACGAAAGATGAGACTTGGCGAGTGTCAGTTTAGGGAGATTGCGCAGGTACTAAGTGTACGAAATAGTTATCTATAATTTGTATATCTATTCAGGGATTTTTCGATGGCATTGGAATTAAAACAACATACAAAAATTCTTCACAATTAATAAAGTTGGAGGTCAAGTCTCATCTTTTGTGGCACGGACTGTACAGATAGGCGAACCTATAAATTTGCGTCACAAGGGTCTATCGTTTTAGTACGGAACCCCAATGGACCGACTTTGTGCTGTTTCTTTAATAAAATATAGATATTCAAATTATTGGTATCACGTTCTTCAACTTACACGAGATTTCGATATCCCTGTGATCTAAAATACCTACCTAATTATCATATCTTATCTCCTATTAATCGAATTTGCTAATGCATATCTGCGTAAGTAGGTACACTGCATAAGTAGATACATAGCGTAAACATTATCGCTGGAAGGTATTTGTTTGATAACGATGATTATTATTTATTTTATGATAAGATGTAATGTTAATTTTATAGACTTTTTTTCATGTAAATTTTTTTGTGGTTAGGTATCGTGAGAAATATTTTCCATCAGCAGAAAGTCTCAGTTTTTACTCTGAATTTGTGCCCTATTATAACATGGAATTTAACATTATTGATAATGTATTCGTTTTGTTTGATATAGTAAAAAACCGTGATGTTAAGTATTATGTTGAACTTTTTTAGAAAGGTCGTTTTAGCAGTATTTTTTAGAGAAAAAAATATATTTTCGGGTTTGTGCATGCACTGTATTTTGGGAACGAACCTACTCATTTACCAAACGCGATACTTTAATTTAACATTTTGTACGAGTATGGCTCTCTATGTCCGCAATATGTTGGGTATTTGTGGCATCATAATATATCCGACAGACAACACGTCACTTCCAACGATACCTCATTTGTTAAAATACTATGAGTGGCTTAAGAGATATAAGGGATTATCAGTCTGAGCAAATAATCATACAGTACATACTATACATAGCCTGTTAAAATCTAAACCTTCCTTTTGACTTTGCCGTAGTCAGATAAATATGAAACATTAGAGGACCCAGCCATAAAGAAAAAAGTGTCTTAAATTACGAAACATTTGATCTTACGCCTCTGTGGATATGCTGTTATTATATTTACAAAAGTTAATCGAGTTTAATTCCTTATCGAACCAAATATGACAAGACTACGTTTGTACGGTTACATGTTGTGGGTACAGCAGTCCCCTTAAATATGGCATATGTGTCAGATTAGCGGCTCTTGTAAAAGCACAACTAGCATTATTAGCGACTTTATTGCCATGAAGTTAATGTATATAATGCTTTGTATCACCTAAAATCCTCAGCCGTGCCGATGCCGATAGTGGGCGCCGGGCCTTACACTTTGACAACGTTTCGGCTCCTCAATCCAACAAATAATCATGAGCATCTATCTACATATATTTGCTAAACGCCTGGCATTTGTACTAAGGTGTAAAAATCAAGTATGTTTATTGCTTGTTCACGTAGGTATAAGTATTTTCATAGGGTAAACTCACGTGAAATATAATTGTGCACTGCTAACTGGTTCTCCGGTCATTTCAGTCAAATTAGCGGTCTGTCCAGATGGCACACAGTTTTCCCAGTCTGGTTGGCAGAGAGCCCAAGGTAGTGTGCTTTGAAAACTCATGATTAAATAATACAAGCAAAGCCCCACGATTGACATATAGTATGAGACCACGTAGAGAGCGCTAAGAGCTTGAGCGTAGCCCGTTCCTGAAAAATAAAATAGGTTCAGTTAAACACACATACCATCACACCTGTTTTCCCTGAAGGGTGGTGTACTAATGGACACCCACAGTTCGCCGGTAATTTTTAAGAGTCCCATGTAATGGCGAGCCTATTGCCATTAACTGGGCACAAATTCTAACTTCGAGCTTCTACTGAGAATTTCGTAGAAAAGCCCAATAACACTGCTTGACCTGGGAATTGAACCCAAGCTCCTCTAGCGTAGCAGTCGCGCTTAGTACCACTAGGCTAATGAAGCAATTTAGTTAGTTTAGTCTTTGAATTATTTACTCCATTACAGCAAAGTCAAAAAGGGGGTTAATATTTTAAGGCTGTGTTCTGATACAATAGAAATGATGAACCTACCTTTCATTGCTGGTGACAAAGCCCACACTTTAACACAATTACTGCTACTGAATTGACCAAGTGAGGTTTCTAGATAGTACATAGGTTTTCCTATGAGTATAAGTACAATAATGTAGGGTATTAGGAATGCGCCGCCCCCGTTCTGGTAGGCAATGAAAGGGAATCGCCACACGTTGCCCAGACCGACTGATGTGGCGATGCATGACATGAGGAACTGGTACTGGTTATCCCACTGAGGTCTTTCATTTTTTGGCTCTTCCTGGAATAAATATTATGAATTATTTGTAGTGATGTTAGTAACAGAACCACATTGGCTGACCTCAAAGTAATAGGTATTGAGATAAAAAAAGAACATTAATTTAAGAAATGTACCTATTGAAAGGTTTCTTTCAATAGGTACATTTCTTAAATTAATGTTATACTGACCTTTGTCAGTTAAACTTTTATTTTCGTTTATGACGCTGTATAACACGGTTAGTTATATCTTATGATTGATGGATGTGAAAGAAATCAATGTACCGTCTTAAATTGCTTACAAATGCCAGAACCGTATTTAAACAAGTTAGTAAACTTTAATTAAGTATTGTTTATTATTGAAAAATACAAAACAGTTGAAACGTGCTTTGAATTAAATTAACCAATATAAATATTTAGAAATACTAGGTATAGAATTGCACATGTACCTACCTAACACATTAATTTTATTAACTCAAGATAAGCGGTTTACTGCCACACTCAGAGACGTTTAACGGTTACTTAAGTCGCTCCTTAGTAAAGATTTCTCTTGGAAATCTATTTATTAGTTAATTAGTCTAAAATATTTAAAAGGAAAAAGTACCTAGTTTAATGACGCACTGACATATGCAGTTTGCGGTGTAAACAACAGTGTTTAATCTATACTAATAATATAAAGAGGAAAGATTTGTATGTATATGTTACGAATAAACTCAAAAACTACTGGATCGATTTCAAAAATTCTTTCTCCATTAGAATGCTAAATTATCCTCGACTAACATAGACCATATAATATTACGCTACAACACACGGGAGCGAAGCAGTAACCAAAGACGTAACTTAACGCGGGTGAAATAAGCCACGCGGACGAAGTCGCGAACAGTTCGCTAGTGACATACCTATATGTCCAAATTGTCTGATTCATAAATTAATGTTTATTGAGTAGGTACCTACCTAAAGTGTATCAATGAGTACAATAAAAAGTTTGTATTATCTAATCTCAATATTATCCTGAAAAACAAATTGGCATTGATACATTCGACCTTGTGTAATAAACAATGATCCGGGAAACGACCGGCTTCGTGATTAAGAAGTTTGGGAATGCTTGGACTTGCAGGTATCGTCATTTATTTATTTATTTATTTTAACATAAAAAGGCAATTGGTCAATTAAATTAGGTCAAGGTGAGAATTATACGTTATACAGATTTGAGCCATCATGTAATCTGACCCTAGAATCTGAAAACAAAGTTCACAAGAAGGAAAGGAAACTGGTCATATCGGTATTTTTTCAAAGTTACGCTTCGTCGATATATTTATGGGTAAGCGCACGAAATAAGCAAAAGACGTCATATGCGCTTTGAATATAATCAACTTTGAAACAAGTTTTATTTAAAAATATTATTTTTTTAAACAAGCTTTTAAATTGGATTGTCATGCAATGTGCATGTATTCAAAATTTTACTTCATTAGAACACTGGGAACTGGGAAGTAAGTCTAATTTTACTTGTAAGATTTGATTAAGCTCCCATGGCCACCTTCCGGCTCCATCATCATACCAACTCTCTGACATTTTTATATTGTATTGTCATGCAAAGTGCACATATGTGCACAATTTCAGTTTAATCGAACACTGGGAAGTGGGTCAAATTTCCATTACCAGCTTATAGGTAGACTGGTAGAAAATTAGTAAGGCATTAAGTTTGCGTTTGTACGGTGTATTTTATACATTTTGTGCATAAAGTTTTAATAAATATAATAATAAATAAATAAAACTAAATAAAAGCCTGTAATAAAAGAACAACTTGGCGCTAGTAAGCTCTGCCATTAGGTTCTAACTATGCAGCAGGATATAAAGTTCGATCCTCTTCACACTGAGACAATCACCATACTTTTAAATGACTACAGCATACTTATCACAACTGCATCAGTTGAGTTAGCAATAGGTAAGTTTCAACTTGCTTTGTCCAAGTTGTTGGTAATTAATCGTTCTTATCGAGGACCAAATGGTTTCTAAGATAGGTACACATCTATGCACTGATATGAAAAGGAAAGATACCAAAAATATACCTAAAACAATGTGTTTACAAACTATTAAAGTACCTAACTATATCTATTTGTAACGGGGTTACCATGATACCTAACTAGGTAATACTAAAGAAAAACAATTATTAATAAATAAAAATACAACTAAAAAGAGATCTTGTAAAAAGAAGGCTTCGGTAAACTATTAACTAAAGCGCAAGGTAGATGTCAATACAATTCTTATATCTGTGATACAAATCAATTAATTTGTAAGGCAAAGTGCACTTATGTAGTTAAATATAATATTTCACTGTTCTATGCATTATGTTATTCATACTAGTTCTATGTTCATCTTCTCTGCAAGTCAATGTCAAGTAGGTATAGGGGCCCACCTTTTCAGTAACGCGTGACACACATAAACGTTTTCCGATACAGGTGTATCGGAAAACTTTTTATTTGCAAGGAATATACAGGCAAATGCTGGTATTCCAGTTCGGACAAAGTTTAAGATAGACAAAACGGTTAGCTTATTGAGTTTATTTAATTTACTACTGATGACACAATCAGTACCTACCTATATTTTTTTTCCTTCTAAAATTTGTAAGTAGCGAATCCTATACATATCTACCTAATCATATTAATCACTTTGATGTTTTCATAAAATATTTGTTCTAAATACCAATGCATAGGGGTAATCTATTTTTTATCAATGTTGTGAAATATGGGAGGCCTGATTAGGTAGATCAATAATGCAATTAGACAACGATCTCTTGTCCACGACTATCACATAAACTGTTCTTATCATCCATATTGTCCGCAACAGCGCAAACTTAATAAATTATGTACATCGCAGTTTTAAAAATACACAATCAAATGACCTTATTGGTTACCTGACCTTATTGGTGAGGTTCTTCAGAAAGGTCAGGTGCGCAGTACTCGTAACCGGCGTGCTTGTATGACCAGATATGAATGTGGAAGGTAGCGTGCCGTGGTTTCTGCCTACCCCCATGGGAAAAAGGCGTGAGTTTATGTGCGTGTGTGTAATCATATGTGCGGGTCCTAAACCGTATGGGCAGAACTAGTGTGCTCTAGCTTTTTTATAAAGATAAGTTATTTACGACAAAAAATTTAATTAGGCACTAATAATCTTGTTGTAAAAGCAGTAGAAGTCATCATTCGTCTATAAGCACCCCTATTAAATAACACGTGTTTCAGCAAGTCTATAAAGATAGGGATAGATACTACAAGTGCCTAAGTCTGTACAGTATAAGATTAAACTACTTACTATGGTTTTCTCAGGCAAGTCCGAAGACAGATCGACTTTCTTTATGCTGATTCCTGATGATCGTTTCTTTGGAAATGATTCATCTTCATTTTCTGGCGAAGCGGTAAATGCTGGATTCTCACGACCTCCGTTCTCAACGACGGTTACGTCGTTTGACTCCTACGCAAAAATAGGGCAAAATTATTTTTTATTTACTAAGAATTGGAAGAAATAGAATAGATTTTATTCGGATTTAGAAGTCTTTTGTTTAAAAACTATATTCAATTAATTACCATTTCACAGTATTTGTGATGTACTTAAAAATATACGTCCCACCACGAAATACGTGTATGAAGTGAACGTTTGTTTTATTCGAATTCCTAATAAAATATGACGTTACGATAGAGATTAATTTACTGTGATATGGTTTTATCTTATTACCGATCAATATATTATATATCTAAATCTTATATGGGTGTTTTTAACGATGTTTTACGATGTCCAAATATTTTTTTCTAGGAATCATCATTAATTATCTGAAGGATCGCAAATTTTGCTCGTAAGTAGGTACCCATCTGCGGGTTGTTCGAAAGAGATACCGCGCCCCCGGAACGCAAAGGGCACAAAAAGGAACATGGATGGGTTTTAGTCACTAAAAGTCTGACACTACCACCCGCCCCGACCAGGGTGGAAGAAGTCATTATGATGATTTCCCATCGTTAAAAAAAGTAGGTATAGACCTACTTTTTTTAACGTTGGGAAGTCATCATAATGACCCCCCCCCCCCCCTCCTGAACTTCTTTATTTTGAATTTACCCTGTGTAATAATATTTCGTATAAAAAATACATTGCCGATTTTAGAGTTCCATAATATAACATTGCTTTTGCTCTCTCACGTGCACGTAAAGTGCCACTTATTGCACTACTTTTAGCTTCATAATGCATCGTACTATACACACGCGCTTTTTACATTATATTACAGCGCTAGAGCGGTATTAAACCTTTTTCTTTACGTCTTTAATAAATATGAAGGTAGGTATAATAAACCATAATACATACCATCACGCCTGTATTCCCCGAAGGGTTAGGTAGAGGTGTACTAATATACAGCCACAGTCCGCCGTCGGTATGTTTTAGATCCCATGTAATAGGGAGCGAGCCTATTGCCATTAACTGGGCACAAACCCTACCTCCGAGCTGTGACTGAGAATTTCATAGAAAAACCCAAAAATACTTTACTTGACGTGGGAATCGACCACTATGCTGACGAGGCAGTTTTTAAAGCATAATATACCTATAAATGTTTTTAATCAACGCATTACCATAAATATTTTCCACTTTCATTAATTGTCGACGATCATTATCAATCAATCTTTCCTCAAGTAGGTATAATTAATTATGAATATGTAGTGGGTAGTCATAATGCGGGTATAATGGATTACGTTTATCTAAAGCTTATCAGGTTAAAGCCGATTGAAAGCGATGCGATCGAAATCATAATTCACAGACACGTGTTTATCATTGGACTACTTTTTTTATTTCCTGCGACCAATGTCAATGTGCTGCTGGGGCTTTCCATCTATAATTTCAGTACTTCAGCCTTAGGGGTTAAGGTTCAAAGTGATGTCAGCAAATTGGAGAGGCCACTCAGGGCGGATGCCTGCTGGAGCTGCGGGTTGTTTCAAAGAGATACCGCGCCCCCGGTACGCAAAGGGCACAAGAAGGAACATGGAATAGTCTAACACTCCCTCCCGCCCCGCACAGGGCGGGAGAAGTCATATAATGATTTCCCTTCCGAAAAAGGGGTTAAGGCTGAAGAAGGAATAAGGAAGTTATTGTAGTTCGGTGGTCACTTGTGGCAATGAAGTCATTATTAAGGTTTATGGTACGAGTACAAAGCTCTTGTTCTCGTTTGGGTTGATAATGTTTATGTATGTCACATTATAGACTTGTTGTGGGACATTGTCCTCCTGCATCCTGCCAAAGCAGGGTTCATTTTTAGTTAAAGGCAGTTTTTGAACGCCGTCCAATTTTAGGAGGAGTACAAGGCAAAAAATAGTTTCCTGAATACTTGAAATTATGTTTTAAATTTGCTCTTTGCAGTAGGTAAATCAAATAATTCTTGCATGACTAAATACTACGACCTTTTTTTTAAAGCAAATATTTAGTGAGAAAATAATTTGTTTCATAGGTACCAGTGGTTTGTTATATTATTAAAAATGCATGAAGTAGGTAATATTTCTTATTTTCATAATAAAACTGTATTTTACGATAATTATAAAAAGGCTTACAACATTTACATGTTTGAAAATAACTTAATAAATAGAAATACCCTGACATATAATACAACATCGATAAATTATTATTATTATTTAAATAACATCATTTTGGCAATCAGTTAAGTACTTACACAATTTAAATATTTATATTCTACAACAACGTAGTCACTCAGGTAAATCACCTACTTATTTGTTACCCTATATCTATGTATAGTAAATTCTAGAGTTAAAGCTATGACTAGTGTGGTTTACAGTCTTCTCCTGTACCCGCCGGTGAGGATGTACCCGACGTGTTTGGGCAGCGACGTGTTAAGCTTCTGTCGCTCCTCTTTCGCTTGTGCCTTGAACTGCACCCAGTCAGCGTGGTCCGTCTGGGAGCGGGGTCCCCACGATGCCTTGGAACGGAATGACCGCTTCACCGTCTGTTAATAGATTAATTCAGTTACGACAATTGATAAAATAGTTTATTTATGAACTTTACTTTTGCTTAAATAAGAGTTAATAGGTAACTAAAGGCACGATGGGATGACGTGAATTCTAAAAATAAAATGTCAATGACATTATTAGGTACTAAAAATGGCTACGCCATGCGTCTGTAAGATTCTTTAAAAGCAACATCGTTCCAAAAAAGAGAAAGCATAAAGTACATAATTTTGCTTTCACAGATTATTAACTTGTTGCTCTCGTGCATATTTGGATGTACTGCTTCATTTATATTGTAGCATTTGAAAGTTTTCAAACTAGGCCCTTATAATTTATTATAACCTATCTATTGTGATAAAACCATTAAAGTATGTTTCTATTTGATGTCTGAATAAATAAAAACTGAAAAATAAAACTTATTCACTACTTAGGTACTAATAAAATTAAAAAGGCCTGCTTGCACCGTCAGTTAAATGCATTTAGCGCTAATCGAATTTATTAGGTATCTAAATCATCATTCTGCCTTGTTTAACTTGCAACGATTGACAGAGATAGAATGTTGTTATTTTGTTTAGCGGTAGATATAGGTTTTTTAATAACTTGTATTACCAGCCAGCCACCCGCCAGCACATCAAGCTACCCGAAGCTCAGTAAAATTTCGCAATCAACTTTGAACCATATGCTACAGCGGTAAAGTTGATAATCTATTAAAGAAATTTGACAGATTGTAGTAGCTTGATGTGCTGGCGTCCGTGCAAGCAATGCTAAGCCTCGTTTCAGTATAATCTTACCTCCACGAAGTTTCCGGATCTGTTTTTGTACATAGCTAGCCCGATTGAAATCGGTACGAAGACAATACCAACTATGAGCACCATGTATCCCGCCACTGAAATAAAAAATGACCATTCATTTTTTGTATTAACAATATTACTTTACGTATCATCTATATAGACACGAAATAACACAATTCACTTTTCAGAACTTTAGGCAATATTTAGTTCATTTTAACTTATTTTTAGATCCATTTCGTATTTCTTATTAAATTGTGCTGTGTATTAAGGATTTAAAAATCTAAAATGTTAATCAAGTTTTAAGTATTTCAAGGTAAAGTGCCGTTTATCAAAGACCCATAAATCATTATAATCCACTAACCATATCCTGCTGTTGGATAGTGATAGTCATCGCCGAACGTCAGAGCATCGAAGGAAATGAAAGCGTAGATGAACACGGTTATCATCATCACAGGCATTATGATGCCCCAGCAAATTCTCCAGTAGAAGCCTGTCTTGATGCCCAACATGAATTCGATGTCTACGCATAATTTCTCCAAACCTGTAGAATAAAAAAACAATGTTAGGATAGTTCACGAACTTGTTTTTAAAACTAGCAATGGTATGTGGATAAACAGAAACAATTCTCCACCAATCGAATTCTAAAGCAATTCAAACCCATAACAAGTTTATTGTGGGACTCACCGTAAATCCAGATGACTCCAATAATTTCAACGATAGCACAGAAGAGAATGAGGAAAGTTCCACCGAAGTGATCGACCAACTCTAGCACATATTGACCACCCTGTAAAAATAAAAATGTATACAATTATTAATGCAGTATAAAGTATTCGTATAGTTCGCGTACGGCTTCAATAGAGAACCGAAGCTTAATTACCTTTATTTCTTTATGGTTTCTTAACTTTTAATGATTGCTTTGTGAAACAAACAAAAAGGTTTAAAACCTCAACTTACAGGTGTAACATAAATAAGGCCGATGGCGAATCCGACGGTGCAGCAGAAAGCCGACATGAAGACGGTACGAATGCGCGGGAAGGCATCCATCATGACCGTGTTGATGGTCGACAGCAGCGCCACCGCGGAACCGATGCCAAGCACAGTCATCATCAAGAAGAATAGCACTGAGAACAACTGAAAACGATTGCGTTGAGAAACTTTCTATTAGAACCTTTCAAAATCAAGTAGTGGGTATAAGACACCTAACTAGGAAAACTAACTTCAATTACTTACAAAAAAATAATTGTATTTATTTTAAAACATAAACTTAGGCAACACCCTGTAACTTACATATGCATAATTATCTATTATATTTATTGTAAGTGTTACTGGGTTTTTCTATTAGGAATTTCTCAGTAGCAGCCCGGAGTCTGGAAGTTGGTGGGGTGACACCCACGTGGCTCGGATCATTGAACCGTTGATCATTCGTTAATCTTTGACAGTCGTTACAGATAGTCAGAAGCCGGGAAGTCTGACCTGTCTGACAACCAGTCATACCAAGAGGAATAGTGTTGCCCAGTTGTGGTTGTGGATGTGGAGGTCAGATAGGCAGTCGCCCCATTGGAAACACTAGGATTCAGCTGGATCTGGTTAGACTGGAAGCCAACCCCAACATAGTTGGGAAAAGCCTAGGCAGATATATATTTATTAAAAACACAAAAGCTTATAAATGTACCTGTGGCAAGAAGGTTTTGGAAATGGCATCAGGGTAGGAAATGAAGGCGAGTCCGGTACCACCAGAGCCGATGACTCCTGAGACATCCTGATCCAGCTCGTGCGCCAAGTTGCCCAGGATACCGAAGATCGTGATGCCTGACAGCAGACTTGTGAACGTGTCCAACGTCGTCACTATCATGGCATCTCTGGGAGAAAATACGAGATTGATAAATGATTGTTTAATAAAGTAGTTTTAGTTCCGAGCAGATTAACAAAACAAATCAAAACTAGGGTCGAAGGGACAATCTTTTTTAATGAGAATAAATGAGAAGATCCTCCTTCAAAAAAAATAACTGTATCCTTAGTGGATTAAGATTTTTTTAGTAACATCACTCAAGATGGGTCGAGATCCCAGAGTAACATCCTCATGGTGAACCTTTTGTGAATAGATAGAGCTGTATGTAAATTAACTTAAATAAAATGTCCTAGCGTGATATTCTATGTTACTCAGAAACAATATAGCTATATTGTTGAAATAATTAAAACGGTCCAGTAGTTTCAAAGCCAATTCGGCAAAACAAACAAATAAAAAAATATTTCCTCTTTATAATGTATAGATTAACTATTTTCTAGCTAGAATAAATAATTCGAGTTTAGCTAGTATCGAGGAAAGTTCTATTTTCTATAAAAATAATTTTTCTCTCATTGTATTACGACAAAAAAAAATGAAATAGGTGACCAACACGCAATATCGAGTAGGTATTGTGGAATGTATTTGCGGTATACAGAATGATAGGAAATAATTTAAAATACCTAATAGATATAATTTCTATAATACCTGTAAACGTTTTGTCTGAAGCCGTTGTAGGAAGAGAACATAATAATGGCACCAGTGCACACAGAGAGTGAGAAGAACACTTGAGTTACGGCGGCATACCACACCTGTAACAAAACACAAATTGTATTATTATACATAAATAGTAATATGAGAATAAGCGTTATTACTTATTTCTTTTATTAGGTACTATAATTCTCAGTAGCAGCTCGTGGAGTAAGAATTTGTGCCCGGTTACTGGCAATAGGCTGGCCCTCTATTACATGGGACCTAAACACCCTGGCGAACTGTGGGTGTACAATGGTACCTACACCTACCTAACCCTTCGAGGAATACAAGCGTGATGGTATGTTATTATAACACATTTACAAACACACCAGAAAGTGTTGGTTCGCCTCTTTCGATGGGCTTAAATTCACAAAACACCATCACTATGTGTGCTCCGCAATTATTTCGTATTTAAACCTTGTTTTAATACATTTTGGAAAATTATGTCATACTTACATCAAGTTCAATAAGTTTGTCCCATTGTGGCGTCAAAAAGAAAAGAATACCATCGCCGGCTCCAGGTAAGATCACGGTTCTGAAATTTTTAATTATTAAAATTAGATATTTTAGTTAAAAATGCAAATGTAAACTGTAGCGTAATGCAAATGTATCTTTCGCATGATTCATTTATTTTTATTTGCACATACGTACAGACTTTTCAATCATTGATTATTTAAACGAACTTTAATCTATTATAACGGGTCAACATTTTTTTTTACCTATCGGGAGTCATCACATCGGGTCTGACATGCGCTTTCGATTTATCTATTTATTATAAACTAGCTGTGCCCCGCGGTTTCACCCGCGTACGTTAGGTTTTTGGTTACTGCTCCGTTCCCGTGGCTCATAGCGCGATGTTATCTGTAGCCTATAATCTGTCATTCTGAGGTATAACCTACGGAATGTCTCGCAGAGTCATTATTTTACCGCGAAGGTATTTTAAAACTGTGATATCTCCTAAGATATTCATTGAAATTAAATGATGTAAAGGGCCATTTTATTCAAAATTAAACACTTGTGATGAATAACGTATTTATGTTGATAAGGATTAATACTATGCTCATAAAAACACCTTCGCTAATAATGCATTATTTTAAAACAAATTTTCTGGACATAAAAATGGCTATAGTGATGACTCACTATAGCCATTTTTATGTCCAGAAAATTCTTAAAAGTTAGGCATGTACTACCGCGGACTTTATTTTAGTATTATTTAAGAGGAACAATTCTCTCATACATTATTTTCAAGTAACTTTAACCGTTTACGCAGCGCACGCAACGAAAGCCCTCAAAACGTTTTCCTGTTCCCCCGTTTTTGCCACATTTTCACTGATTGCTCCGCTCCAATTGGTTGTAGCGTGATGTTATATAGCCTATAACCTTCCTCGATAAATGGACTATCCAACACAAAAAGATTTTTTCAAATCGGTTAGGTAGTTCCTGAGATTAGCGCGAACAAACAAACAAACAAACTCTTCAGCTTTATAATATTAGTATAGAAAAGCGAATAACTAAAAAAAAATGCCGTACCACAACACATATACGGGACTGTGTGGAATATTAAAATTAGACGTAAAATATCCTTTTCTATGTAAAAAATATAATGTCAAATAATGAACTTACGTAATGAGCAAAATAATCATCACAACGTATGGGAAGAGAGCCAAGAAGTATGCAGCTTTGCCGGAACTCTTGACACCGCGAGACACGATGACGAAGATAACGAACCAAGAGGCAAAGAGACACAACACCAAGTACCAGATGGGTAGACCTGTAATATGAAACAATATCATCAATAATGTATCACTTAAGGTGGGTAATACATAAGACACATAGGTAACATTACATGTTTGATCACTCATAAAGTTTGTGAAAAATTAGGAGACAACTACTTGGCCGGTTTGGTTATTGTGTTAAGATCATTTCTTTCGACTCGCAGATCAAAGGCAAAGTCCAATCATTTATTTCAATTAGACCATTAAAGCGCCCTTTTGAACGTCATTTACAGAAAAGAAAAATATATTAATTTTGAAAGTTGCCCATTCCAAAAGATAGTTTCAGTAGTGAACTCAAATACAAGCCCACCAGCAACATTTAAAGCTAGCACCAAAGTGTTTCCAATTAAAACAGTGACTACTAAAAATAATTACGTTTGTAGAAACTTACCAAGACCTTCTTCAAGACCATTATTCTGCTGGAGCACTGTCTTGCTGGAAAATAGAAATAAAACATTATTTTAATGTATTTATAGGTATGTAAGAATTTATTTTTTTAGTTTACGACTTTTTGATTTATTAATTTAATACGAGATAACTATCGATGGATAAAATCAGTAACACTTCCCGGCCTGAATGTGCCATCCATGTATAGAAATAGGAGCTCATGCTTGATTCCCATGTTAGATAATATTATTATGCCGTGTATTGTTCAAGTTTAGGATAATTACGTGAAATATAGCTCAGCACTACTACTGGCGTTGACTGTAGAGGCGGGTTGCGGTTCGTTCGGGTCCGAAGGGATGCAGTTCTCCCACTCAGGCTGGCAGACCCCCCACGGAAGCGTGGCCTGGAAGCTCATGGCAAGGTAGTACATGCATAGCGCGACGATCGACACGTAGTAAGACAGAATGTACCCACAACCCAGGGCTGTGGCGTAGCCAGCGCCTGAAAACAACAAACATTATTTATGAGAGTTTAAATTAGTCACACAACTGATCTACCTAGATCAGATGTAAAAACACCATATTTTAACTTTAAAATTGCGAAACAGACTTTTTTTTACAGATTATTGATATAATTAATGGCCAGGTCAAGCCTAGTTGTTTGTAGATTACACTATCTACTCTACTGTTCTTAAAATAAAAACTAGATTTATAAAACGACACAGTTTATAACTTTTTAAGATAATAACCTTTCATAGCTGGAGACAGCGCCCACACAGACACTGAGTTCCTCGAACTGAATTGTCCCAAGGCACATTCGAGGTAGTACATAGGTTTTCCGATGAGTAGCAGTACAATGATGTAAGGGATGAGAAACGCGCCGCCTCCGTTCTCGTAGGCAATGAAGGGGAATCGCCATACGTTGCCCAGACCGACCGATGTGGCGATACATGACATGAGGAACTCGATTTGATTGTCCCATACTGCACGTTGGGGCTCTTCTTTCTCCGGGTCGGCCTGAAATCAGGATACGTGTTATTATGACTTCACAAATGAAAAATAATAAGAGATTTCATTCATGATCTTTTAAGAAATAATTGTACCCGCATTGAGCGGCTAAAGCTTTGTTATGCATTTTTGTTTTATTATGAATATCTACTAAATGTTTAGGAAGTCGTCGAGAATGAACTTAAATACACATATTATCTATTAGTAAGCATGTCTAATTTGAGGCTTTATGCATATCAAATGTTTCCTTCTGTTGTCTAAAGACATTTTATTGAGGAAGTGCAATGGGCTGGTGTAGGAAAAATAATGTTAAGGATAAATAATAATTCACGTAAACAAGTCCTAAGTATTATACCTTACATGACATGTAAAGCGCTACGATTGCACAAAGCATTTTTAAAAACTATTCCGTGTAATTCTCATATTGGTCCGAGAAATAAAAATGGATGAAAGAAAGGTCTTTATAATTGCACTTTCACCACGTTTTAGAGGGAATCAGATTGATTTAGCCGCATAGCCCCAGGCTGTTATGATAACTTTGAAAATCGAAAATTATTTTTCCTTTTAAGGCACGGAACCCTCGGTGCGCACGTTGCCGGTTTTTTTTGCATCATTGTTGTTTTGTTTTGAACTTAAACACGTTTGTTATGATAATACAGTGTTTATTATATGAACATGGTGACGTGTTTGTTGGGTTGGAATACAAAGCAAGGTGTTTCACCCCATTATTGGTCATTCTAAAGAATGTAAAACAGATTATACTATCTTATCTGCAAAATGTAAATAACAGGGAAGGTTGCAATAAACCAATCCTACTTAGCTAGTTGATTGCATATATGGATCGTGTATGAAGTTTACAACATATTCTGAGTACCTGGGGCCGGCCCAGCTTTACTCGTATGACTGAAATTATTCAGTTACGTCATCCTGTTTCAATCTTTTTAGCCCACTTTTTACGCAGTCGGTTTTTTATGATTGAAAAAGACTTTAAATTCTTAAACCAAGCCAAGAAAACAACGTCTTCATTTTGAAAGATCTATTCTGTAATATGACATCAGACTTTTAAGTGCATACTATTTTTTTCCGTCTGTACGTAGGTACTACCATTTTGTATTTTAATTACGGTTTTGTTTTTCCTGTTGGTTTTATAAAAACAAAACCTTTTGATATAACCATTGCATGATTTCACATTAATCAAAACTCATCTAACCGTTAAGATGTTTCGAGAATAGAAAAAAAAAACAGATATAACCCTATTTTTTTAAGGATGGTATTTCATCAATTTCTTCCGCTCTGGACGCAGCGGAAGAGAGTGTCAGACCCTTACTGACTAAAACCAATCCATGTTGCTCCTAATGCTCTTTGCGTTCCAGGCCGCGGTGACTCTTTGGATTAAATTCTGCAACCCTGGTAAATACGCTCGAAGAATATAACCCTGTCTTTGCTGTCAAGCAGTCGGACTAAAATGGTTTAAGTAGATACATGTTTTTGTGTAGTTGAATGGATTCTTACAATGATATGACTACCTATTCCTTTTATATCTATTAGATATTGTTAGGCGTAATTATAGGTTTGCAATATTAGAACTAGACCCATTAATCCTAAAGCGATACTCACATTTTTCTCACTTATTCCGTTAACTCCATTAAAGCCAGCTTTCTCAGACAGCGCTTGCTTGGTATCTGCTGAGCCATTTGAAGGATTCGAGGGATCCTCCGGCGCTATGTCGAAGGCATTATTGTCTTCACCACTCTGAAAACATATTGGAACAATTTAATCGAACATTCCGAGATGGTATCTCTATTTACGACAATCGTGCGCAATTGTTTAAAATAACTTGATAAGCCGCTATGTTTTTTTTAATTTAAAATTGTTTCAGTTGTTTTATTGGTCTGACTGAAATATGACTTAGATTAAACAAGATTAAATTAAAGCTGTTGTAACTACAGAAGGCTGATAGCACCAGTATTTATTTGTTCTAGGATAATATTGTGGCAAGAAATGACTGGCTTTATTGTTCACCAACCTGCTTACTGCTGTGACTGACGGCTTTTATCCGAGTCCAATAAATAAAAGTTTGCAGTGAGTTTAAGAAACCTAATATCGTAAACCTACCTACCTAATACCTAGCCCACAGTAGGTCAGTATAAACATTGTAATGAGCATTTCATTATATAAGGCTTTTCATAATCTTTCCACATTTTTGTATCCTCATGATTGGATTGAGGTAGGTGTTGATAGGGAGTTGTAAATCAATCACTGGTATTAATTTTGCATGAGATAGCCTGTACCTACAAGATTTTATTACGTACGGACGCCCGCACATTAAGCTACTACAATCTGTCAAACTTTAATAGATTTTCAACTTTATCGCTGTTGCATATTGTTCAAAGTTGATTGCGAAAATTTGACAGTTTCGGGTAGCTTGATGTGCAGGCTGGCGTCTGTATCTACGTAGGCGCCAGATTGGTTGGCAAAATTGATCCTCATTAATTCTCCAGAATTTAAAAATCCATCAGTATAAGAAAAATCCCAGATAACGAACGTTTAATTAATACCAAGGAGATAGATAGGTACCTGCGTAATTAATGCGACCTTATTGATTTCAATTCAATGCAGCATTTCAAGAACAACTTTTAATAACATGAATAATTTTCATGTTTTTATATCTAGCTGGCCACCTAATAGTACGATAACAACGACCTTGCTTTTTATATGAAAATTAAGTACTGTAATGATTGGTTTGCATTCTTTTTTGTACACAACTTAATAGAAAATAGTGGGTTTGACATTCATTTAGCACGGACCATAAATTGAGCCTATTCTTTTTTGAAAATATGATATAGTTTATTGATAAAGCAAATCTTAGGAAAATAGATTAACATTTGATAATACATTCTTGGAATGACACTATTAATTTATTTTTATTCACACATTATGTTTACCTGACTGCCTCGGTAGCCTAGTGGTTTTAAGCGCGACTGCTATGCTAAAGGTCTTGGGTTCCAATTCCAGCTCGAGCAAAAAGTGTTATTGGGTTTTTCTATGAAATTCTTAGTATGAAATTCGTAGTATGTTGATGGGAATGTTGATGTATGCCGCCCCCTATTACATGGGACCTAAACATACCAGCGAACTATGGGTGTACTACGTTTGTCTGTATACCTACCAAATAGCTTTGTTGACTCTACATTGGTACACCTCTATCTAACCCTTCGGGGAATACAGGCGGGATGGTGTGTTTACCTTACTTGGGAAGTGACTGGCCCCACTACTCAGGGAATTCTGGTGCGAACCAGGGCCCAAATGATTTGTCAGAATAATTATATGTACCTAACTACCTACTAGTTAACATTTTAATATTTATAGTTATCTACTTATTGTGTTTTTTACGTACGGTGTTGACCGTTTGACCGACTAGATTGAGTGCTAAGCATACTGCAAAATTGTTTGAAAACTGTTTGAGATTCACGTATCGTTTGATTTTATATTGTACTACAAGTATGGATTAAATTACACACAACACAGACACAATAACAAACATTACCTCTTTAGTATTAAAAGGTAAAGTTTGTGTGTTTGTAATAGGTAAAAATCTCCGAAACTACTGGTCTAATTACGAAAATTCTTTCACTGATAGAAAGGTACACTATTGTCGAGTGTCGTCGATTTCCGATGTTTTTTGTTTGATGTATTTGCGACTTCCACGCAAACGAAGTCGCGGGTAGAAACTAGTTGGTAAATAATAGTCACGTGGCGTAGTGCTCATAAATACAATCTATTTATTCATTAACACATTGCCGAAGATTCGTTATCTTTTTTAATGATACTACATTATCTAATCCTTCTACATCATTTAAAAGATTAAGATATCAAGGAATATGGTAATAAAAATGAATAATTCTAATATGGATTAGGACTTAGGTAATTAAAATAAAATAATAATAGGGGTATTTAATGCAATTTTAAGCCTCGTAAGTGTTTCTTGGAGTAGCTCTATAAACGCATTGAAGTTTAGCTAAAAGTATCCAACTCAAAAAAATGTATTATAACGCAAATTAAATTAAAGTAAGTATTCAAATTATATTGGCTAATATATTTTTTTAAAAATCGTGCATACTGCATATATATAATTCTATTCAAACGGATATAACATGTGAATAGGTAAAATTAAGTTATAATACCTCAGTACCAGTACAGTACCGCAGTGGAACAATAATATAGGCTCTGGCCTATATTATTGTTCCACTGCAGGGCAGAGGCCTCTTCTCATACAGAGAAGGTATGAGCAATAATCTCCACGCTTGTCAAAGACGGATTAACCTTTTCATCAGACCTAGGTTTATTAATTACAAGTCCAGGTTTCTTTACGATGTTTTTTCTTTCACCTATCAGCGATGTACAAGATTACTTAGAAAATACATATAAATTAAAGAAGTCACATTGGCATTTGTTCGGTACCTACCTATCAAAAATCAAGAAAATGTCTGTAATGTGCCGATACCAAATCACACGTTTTGCATGTTTTAGGTTCTTATGTCGGTAAGTAGGTGTACTATCATATTAACTATGTAGATGGATATCAGAATTACCGATAATTAAAGGCGTCATGATAAGCAAAGGCTGTTCATTTAATGGTAATTAATATTGATAATAAAATTATATACGTTCTTTGTCAAGGATCCGAATATTATTAAGACATCGTTAAACGTATCAATCAATATCTTATTACGTTTTAGTAAAAACGAACAAGTAATGTCGATTTATCCTAATTTTAAAACATCTAATTAAGTTTTGCGGTTCTAATATATGTAGGTAGGTAGGTACCGAATGTAAACATCATCCGACTTTATCAACTTGAAGCGTTGCGATTGGATTTTAGCCCAGCGGATCACTATCTGTGCATACCCAACTATCTACCTAAGCTATTACTCACACGAAGGTACCAACCTAAAATTATTTTCAAAGGTAGATTAGTCATCATCCTCAATTTTTTTTAAATTTTCACATTAACTGATCATGCAGAGGATAGGTACTAGTACCTATTCAAAATCAATTAACACCAAAAATCCGCTACATACCTATCCGATATTGTTAAGGATGAAAGATAGATTATCAAGTTCGATTTTTTTGTAATACTTTTACGTATCGAGGATTGAAGCATGTGTTAAATATTTACCTACCAGTATATTTGATAGGGGTTTATCAACGTTGTTATTTTATGTTGAAATAAGGAAAGCGAAAGAGATAATACAAATGACCCCAGTAAGCGCATGCGCGGAAGATACTCAAAACTTAAACTTTAGTGTTAGATGAGGTTGGAATATTTGTTTTGTTCAGTATTATATTCTATGTAATAAAGTGTGCAGTAAGTTTAACTACTTAGTACTTACTTAAGTACGTATTGACTTCCAAACAAGCTGAATTACGTAGGTAGGTACACACACTTAAATAGTAAAAATACAAAGTAGCAAACAAATACAATTTTAGCGTAATGATTGATTGTCAATAAACAAAGAATAACCAATTTACTTTTACTAGTTATTAAAATCACTTCTTGTAAGGCACAGATATATTAAGTGAGCAGATTTTTTTACTACTTAATTTCAAGTAACTTCCTATACCGAAAATAATTAGCCACTTGTTCAGTTCCGTGTTTCAGAAAATTATTGCTCTTGTTAATGGTATGATTGGTATGGCTAATGGTTTTTAATGCTGCAATAGACAGTTGCATTCGATTATGGTAATGACAAGCAAATCATTGCCAAGGCTGTGTCGACCCTCATGAATAGCGCAAATGTAATGAATGACAATACTTATCAATACTACTCACTTTCGTACTTGTATGTACAACGCGTGAAATTTCTAGTTACAGTAACGTTATTTGGTTCGAGATGACTAATGTTAAGTTGTTGATTTCGTATTCAGTACCCAGGTACGATTTATATCTCAGGGGGAAATACCGCGCGAGAATAAAAAATCTGAAACTCTAAAATTAAACTTTTATAAAATATATGGAGATTGATCGAACATATTTAGGTATTGCACTCATTATCTACTCTTTTAATTGTTTTTCAGTTTCTGTTCCGCTAAAATTATCGAGACAATAAACAATAACACGGTCCCTTTTGATTGTGATGTTATTGTTTTTATTTTCAAAGAACGGCTTTATGCAAATAATTAAACCAATTTGAGACATTTTGAAATTTTATGCGAATTAATGTTTTACAAAAAACAATATTGTAGGTGGAGTTATTATCTTTAAGTCTCTACAGTTATAATGAAAGGCAGAATCGTAATTAAAATATTAAAAATAAATAGCAAATTGAAATAAGATTCATATTCGTATGTACTTCACTCATTCCCGAAAATCCGCCTAACATGTACTTAAAAAAAATACCTGATAGTTTCATCATTCAGGATCGTCTGAATTCCAAGGGCTGTTAACAACAAATAAATAATTAAAAATTCTTCTCACCATTTTCACAGAGTCACTTTGTGATTTGTTTATGCAACAATCAGCTGAACACTAGCACCTAGCGAAGGTTGTAGGCAGACAGCTAGGCAACGCACACCTGCTGCTCGCGAGTGACACGTTGTGGCCGCTCTTCGCCACTTTTTATACAAATACGTATCGAACGTCAAGCCGCGGCCGTCCTCAATGACAGATCTTCTGTTATCTATAATGAAATAAAAATCGCCAATACACTTCTTCACAAATCTTAAAGACACTAAATGGACTGCACCACTTAACCCGACGCAGCCTTGCATACTGATCTCAGACAGGCAGTTAACCTAACCATCCGCTTTGATGTTAGACAACCTTGTATAAACCTATACATACAAACTATTTAATTTAAAGGCTACCTTTCTACTTCTACGAATATTTTATGCAATCATGTACTCATGCTTAAGGTCGCAAAAATCTAATTGGTTCAAATCCATCATTATCATCATTTGGTGGATTATTAATTCAGTTTAAATTAATAACAGCAATCAATCGCAGCAAACTGTCATATTTATTGTGGCTATAGCTTCTGTTATACTGTAATTTTGAGATAATTAAATAAAAACACCGTCTTATTTTTCTCTAAATTTTTGCATCTTAATATTATATTGTAAACTGACATTGGCCTACTTATAGCAACGAAATCGGCAACATACAATTACTATCCTGTGTTATAGTATTCGTCTCACATGTTCTCTCGTTTACTTTAGGGTTTTATTTATCTTAGGTACCTACTTGAGATGTATCCTTTTCCGCCTTCAACGTTGGTAAACCTTTTGAGGAAAAAAATATGAGGAACATTTGCTTATTTAAGATTTGACAAAAAAAAAAACAATATTTATCAGAAAAACCCAGTCAAGTACGAGTCGGTCTTGCTTACGAAAGATTCCGTATCACCGTACAAAACTTTACTAATTTTATTATTATATTTTTTTTTGCATACTTTTGCTATAAGATATTGTTTCTTGCTAAATTTCACTAAGTTAAAACTTACCCTAGTTAAACCCAGGTTTTGTTTCCCCTGCCTGCGAAATATGCAGCATAAACTAAATAATCAAACTTCTAAGTCAACAAAATCAAAGGATTACGTTGACTGATTTTTTCACAGCTTCAGACCTCAGTATCTATTTATTTATTTATTTATTTGATATTAATTTCAGCTTGATACCTCTACGTGTTCCTGAGAAAAACGATCTTGACAGACAAGCAGACGGATAAAGAAGTGATCCTACAAGGATTCCGTAAGTAAGGTGTTACAGTACAGGTGTTTTCAATGTAATGTAAAGATATATCGTTCAAGTATGTTTGAACACTTTTTTTTATCCTTGTCATTTTATGTTCTAAATCCCACGAGACGAACGATACGACAATAATAATAGGTTCATAGTAAATTTAGATTTTTCCAACAGCTGTTAAACGTGATCGTTTTAGTTTTCTTTGCTATAGGGTTGCCATTGAAGTTGACAGCAAATCGTGGAGAAGAACAATGTCTTAGTAAGATATGGAGCCGGACAATGTGTAGAAACGTATGTATAAAATGATGTAACGGTATGAATTGAATAGGACTCAGTAACGCAAATCGTGCCATTAGGTACGTATATTAAATATTCAACTTTTCACGCTAAGACATAGTAGAGGCAGTGTACAATATCAGTCTAGTATAAGAAAATACACTTTTAATTATCTACCACTATAACATTTAGGGCAATAGGCTCGCCCCCTGTTACATGGGCCCTAAACATACCGGTGAACTGTGTGTGTACATACCTACATTGGTACACCTTTGCCTAACCCTACACTCTGAATACACCTGTGATGGTAAGTTATGTTATAACATCTAACATAACAAAGTTCCATGCCTTAATGAAAATTCATCTGACTGTTCGAATCTAAGGAAAACGTGCACATGACTCGTTTCTGACCTGCCGTAATTAGGATTTAAATATAGTAGACAAACAAGTATGCAATGTGAACCCTATATTTGCGCGAAGGTTCTTCCGCTGACATTTCCTACCGCGGCTGTAGGTAAATAATATACAATGCGGCACTAAGGCAGTTGCACCGGCCGCTACTCCCGCGCACTCGTTGAAGATCAAGTGATGATTTAAATGGCTCTCTATAGCTGTAGTTTGCATGTCAACATAACTAGTTATATGTATATTGATACATACATAATATAATGGATTTTACCTCAGTGGCGCTATGTACGGTCAACAAAATAAATAAGCAACCAGCTTTGTCAGATGTAGTTGAAATTGCCTGCCAAACTGATGGAGTCTGCGAATTTAATTTATATTGTAAATAATGTTTGTTTGTTATTGTCATTTTGTCTGTTTGTTTTGTTTAATCATTAAATCAATGTCATTCGAAATCGTCCTTCAGCGTGTGAAAAAACTTCTATTTGTGATGGCATGGTTACTTATCTCTTTTGCTGACTGTGCATACGTATCTATAATTAATAGTTACGATTTCACTTAATTTTTTCCTCAACATTTAATACATAAGTAGTTAGATTGTTGTTTGTTAATGTGGCTAATATCTTGATACTAATCTCAGATAAAATAATACATAAGATATAATATGTTAAAATTATCTTAGACACGGGAACTAGTTAATCTAGTTATAATTAGAGTTATTATGAGTGTTTTTATGTAGGTACTTCGAGTTTCCACTTTTAACAGATAAACATATAAACTATATCTTAGTATCCTATGCTATTACAGTGACTGCAGAATCTTATGCAAAAATTCTACCTAAAGGGACTGCCTCGTTAGCCTAGTAGTCCTAAGCACGACTGCTACGCTAGAGGTCCTTTGTTCGATTCCCAGGTCGAGCTCTGCCTAACCCTTCGAGGAATACTGGCGTGATGGTACTCTACCTAAAGGGCAAGGGAGGAGGGTAGTTAAGTAATAATAATTGTTTGACATATTTAACCAATTTTGTGGAAACCTTTACGTATCTCGGACCCTAGGGTCCCGAACCTTTGGAAGGCGTACGAGGAGCCGAAGCCAACTCGCAGAGGCCCCTTACATGGCTTTAAAATGAAATGGAACACCAGCCGACAATAATCCCTGTTTGCACTATGCAAATGCACCCAAGGACAATCCCCGGCTGGCGCAGGACTATTGCAGGATGTGGAAGTGGTTATGGGTTCGGGTGGCTTAAATAGACTAATTTCCTGGTACTATGGAAGGACTATGGCCCCTGCCAATCAATGTTGTGTTTGTTTGTGAAAACCTTATTATTACAAAATACCATTTAATAAGTACCTATGCATCTATGATAAAGGCATCTTAAGGCGACGAATTTTTTAACAATAATTCTAGACCAGGCGCGCGCCCCCCGCAACCCGCACAAACCCTGGTAAGTAAGCTTTTTGTTATTTTATTTAGTCGTAAATGATAACTTGAGAAAATCCTTCTATAATTTTAAAGAGTATTTATAGACTTGACTACAGAGCAAGTTGAGAGGCTAAAATCGGTCCCGTTTGCCCATAAGATGTGAATCTCTATTTAAAAAGAGGTATGTTTGATATTTTTTTCTCTGTTACTAAAGTTACTTAATCATGTAATGAAAACTAACAAAATAAGGCTTTCATCATGAACTATTCAGAACACCTACTCACATTATTATACGTTTCGTAATTACTGACAAAAAATTAATTTAAAAATTTAAAAAACCCCCAACACAAAAACCTAAGTTCCCATTAAAAAGTAAAAAAATAATAAAAAGGGGACCGATGTTGCATTTTATTTAGGATACGATCGTCCCGAGCGGTCCCCCAACGTGACGTATTTTTTTTTATTATTTTTTTACTTTTTAAAGGGAGCTTAGGTTTTTGTGTTGGGGGTTTTTTAAATTTTTAATTTAATTTTTTATTTTATACTTTTTATAGGTACCTACTTATTATAATGTCAATTTTGCTAAGTTTGAGACCCCACTCGAGTATATTTACAGACATTCGGTTTTTCTTCCCTACTTTCACCCCCACAACTTTTAAACGGCTCAACCTATTTTCATCAAACATGTCTAAGAACACTCGTACGTAAGTTACCTTTAATACAAAAAAAAACTAAATTGAAATCGGTTCATCCGTTCGGCAGCTATGATGCCACAGACAGACACACAGACAGACAGACAGACACGTCAAACTTATAACACCCCTCTTTTTGCGTCGGGGGTTAAAAATAGAGATCACTGATGCCAAAATTTCCAATTCGTCCTCTTAAGTTAACCGCCTTGAACAAACGTGGTGGTTAATGTTCGTGCCTTCTCTGTATAAAAAGAGGCCTTAGCCCTGCCACGATTATATTACCGTGGCCCTGCAGTGGGACAATAACAGGCTGGAATTCTTATAATTTGATATGATACAACCAGGAGAGAGATTTTAAAGTTGAAAGAAGGTCTCATCCAAAAAATCAAAAAGTAAATGTTCTAGCGCAACGGTTGTATTCTCAAGGTCCTCTGTTTGCTTTTAAACTATATTACGTACTTAGGCTAGTAGGTATGAGTATTATGCAATTTGTTGCTACTTTTGCGAAAGTTATAATTTTGATTATCTCATATGTTAATCAAAAAGATCTACAGTCTAGACTGATATCAACAATATCCTTTTTATTATGAATGGATTTTAATTACATACACATAAACATCCATATACCTACATGGTGTTTTACTTTTGTTTAAGAATCTTTTATGTTACACGAATTTATTTTATTAAGGCTAAACCGAGTACTACGCAATATAACTTAAATAATACATCCATACATACTATCACGTCTATGTTTCCCGAAGGGTTAGGCAGAGGTGTACCAATGTTCACCCACAGTTCGCCGGTTTAGGTCCCATGTAATAGGGGGCGAGCCTATTGGCATTAACCAGGCACAAATCCTGACTCCAAGCTCCTATTGGTCTGCGGGTTGTTCGAAAGAGATACCGCGCCCCCGGAACGCAAAGGGCACATGAAGGAACATAGACGGGTTTTAGTCAGTAAAAGTCTGACACTCCCTTCCGCCCCGCCCAGGGCGGGGGAAGTTATTTGATGATTTCCCGTCTATAAAAAAAAAAAAAAAAAAGCTCCTATTGGTATATCTGGATTAGATAATCATCTTGGGTTTTTTTACACAGCCTGTACGTATTTATTTCGGACATGCGTAATACCTACGTACGGTTGAAGGGGTATTATGCATGCCAAACTGTCTAGACATCTCGGTGTAAGATAAATACAAGGTTATTTTATTTTGCCGTTAATTTGTCATTTTGTATCTCCATAGAATGATAAGGGGTGTACCTATTTGTACTTACCCGATTAAGTACATTAATTTGGTCGACCACTCTAGGTAATGAAGTCAGTTAAATGTCAGTTTTTCTTATCTACATCAAAGCGAAAAATTGTGTTAATATTTATTGTTAACTAATAATAACTTAGTTGTTATAAAAAGAAATTTAAATGTGAATAAACAAATATAGTAGAGTTTTGTTTACTTATTTTATATTTGTGCGTAAAGCTAAATAGGTAAAGCTTTTCACTGTCAGTTTTTCATCATCATCATATCAGCTTAGGTATAGCCGTCCACTGTTGTACGTAGGCCTCCCCCAAAGAGCGCCAACCTCCCGGTCCTGTGCAGCCCGTTATTTTCACTTTTTAATACTATCACACTAATATTATAAAGGCGAAAGTTTGTGTGTTTTTCTCTTCTTTACGCTCAAACGGCTGAACGGATCTGGAAGAAATTTTGATTGTAGTCTGGAATAACACATAGGGTAGGTACGTTTTATCCCGGAAAAATGTAAGGTTCCCGTGGGATAATATATCAAGTTTGTCGCGGACGAAGTCGCGGGCAGATAAATAAAAATAAGTAAGTATTGGTATTAAACAAAAACAGTTTTATTATTTTTTTCGTGGGCTGAAGTGTGTATTAGGTACAATAAAGATTTTTTAAAGTATATTTATTCTATTATAAAAAAAAACATGTCTGCATATTTTTTCTTGATTGATTGATAATTGACATTTTTACAAAATAAAATCTTAGCAAAAAAAAATAAACATTCTAAATTTCCCAGCAACGAACTCCAACCTCCTGCTCCGCCAGCCGTGCCTCTATACTACACGGCATGTCGGCAATGTTTTATCATTACAATCACTATACATAAGTCCTATCTATGTTATAGAATACACGACTGAGCCATGTCGCAATTTTAAACATTGTACCTATCGGTTCAAAATTATTTAAAAGAACCCAATTGAAAAAAGGCATCCAAAAAGTATAAAACAAGATGTTCAAGCAGTGTGCCTACTCATTCAAAAGTCATCTTGCTCGGGTTGTTTATGTTTTTTTATTTTTATTATTACATAATTTATTTTTCGGTTAACCTACCTAACTAAATCATACTTGACGGCTTTCGTAAGGGTCGCTAATTCGTTATTCGATTTTACTATATTTTGAGCGCCTAAAATCCGCCATATTGCATTTTTTTTTAAATCCACGTGGCCAGTATCACACGCTATGTCGATACAAATCTTATAATACCTTTTTTGTTGATATCTGTTCAGTCATTTAGCCTCTAGGAGGGACCAATAAAGCCAACGAGCAGAAAATAAAGCAGACAATAAAAATACATTCAAAGAGGAAAAAGAATAACTCTTTTTTCATACCTTTCTACTTCTGATTTTCTACTAAAGGTACCAATTTATGTTGTATAGTTTATAGAGAGGTGCCAAATACGAGTGTACATACTTAGTTATGTACGGTCAACAAAAGAGATAGTAACCGGACCGTCTAATATAGTTGAAGTTTTCTTTCAAACCGGTGGTCGTTTTTAAATGAAATTTAACTTATTTTTTTATTTTCTATTAATAAAAATAAAATTCATTAAAAAACTTCTATCGGTTTTTAAAATACTTTGTATTTATTAGGCGACTCTGGTTACTTATCTCTTTTGCTGACTGTACACAACACTGGGTTCACTCCGTCATTTTTTATTGGGACATACGAATGTGTAAATGTATGATTTATAATTATATCGAACGACATGTTGCATTATCGCGTGACTGTAAACTACCCTCCTATGTACTACGTAATTCTATATCTTTCATTTATCGTAATATATCTTTATAATTATTCTTTGTTTCCTATGCTAATAGCTATATGCATATTAAAAGCGATTAACAAACGTGGCATGCGATCAGATAGAGATAAGTATTAGAAACGCAGCTGCGGTTTCAGTACCTACTTATTTAAATCTTTTGCTTTTAAAAATTATTTGAATGCCTGTCCTCTCTGTTTCACAGAATCACTGTCTCTGCTTCTAAGTGATGCTTTGCTGTTTCTATCTACATTGATGACAAAAATAAAAAACATTTTCGATCTGAGTAGAACTTTTCAGTCAACAAAAACGTCCTTTTTTGTTAAATTATTTTATTGCCACATACGGAACCCTCGGTGCGCAAGTCCGACTAGTACTTTGCCGGTTATTTTTTTAAATAGGTAACTAACCAGCTATCTATCCTAATATATTAAAGCTGAAGAGCTTTTTTGTTTAATTGTTTGTGTGTTTGTTTAAACGCCGCTGATCTCTGGAACTAACATTCGTATTGGAAAAAAAATGTTTGTTTAAGAAAACCAGATTCATGAGGAATAGTATAGGCGAAATAATTGATATTATTTCCCTATGCCCAAGGGAGCAGAGCAGTAATCAAAGACGTGACTTAACGAAGTCGCAGGCACAATATACTTAAAACTAATACAATACTTTGGTTCTAGTAATATTGTGTGTAGGCGTGAAAAGTAGAGTATTCTCAGGGATAAAGGTTTGTCATGCGCGAGCGCGAGTTTGTCATCTCTCGCTGGACCGTCCTCTTGAAAGTTAACTAAAGAACACTTTCGTTCCACTCGGGGCTCAATATGGCGAACGTGATTTAGGGCACTGCTCTATTCCCTTAGCGCATAATCTAGTATACATAGTTGCCGGGGCTGCGGGTTGTTCTAAAGAGATACCGCGCCCCCGCAACGCAAAGGGCACATGAAGGAACATACAGCAATAGCCTGACACTCCCTCCCGTCCCGCCCAAGGCGGGGGAAGTTACTTGATGATTTCCCATCTATACAAAAAAAGTATACATAGTTGATGAGGTAAATTAACGTATTAGCTAATGAAACCAGCAAGGCACCCATATGTTAATCTGGGAAAATTAAATTAATCGTAGATGTCTAGTACTGATTACAAACTTATCAATATCGTTTGCAATAAGTATCTTTCGGAATCTACATTCCATTACCTGATAGAATATAAAAGTAATCAATTGCCTACCTATGTGTTATCTATACGTAATTATGTAGGTAAGCAATCGATTAACTTTTTTTGAGGTGCCAAGTTTCTTTGACGTGTAAGGTGGATCTTCTAGTCAGACAATTGTATCTGTATGTGTATCTTTCAAATAGTAATAAGCTTGTGGCGAGCTGTTAGGCAGTACCGACCCCACGGACTTGATCTCTCGGGAGAAGTCTTGTTCCCCATCTCTGGATTGCCTTTATTGGCCGGCTGGAGTGAACACTGACGAGGAACAGAGCTCCCACCTCTCTCTTGCCTTGCTCTACGCCAGCCGAGGATTGTCCTTGGGTGCACTTGCATAGTGCAAACAGGGATAAACGCAGTTGGTATTTCATTTCATTTTAAAGCCGTGTAAGGGGCTTTTGCGAGTTGGCTTCGGCTCCTCGTACGCTTTTCAAAGATCTGGAACCTTAGGGTCCCGAGATAAGTAAAGAAAAACTTATAATACCAGATTATTAATGTCCCACTGCAGGGCAAAGACCTCTATCCATACAGAGAAGGCATCAAGACACGAACATTGATTACCACGCCACTGCTCAAGGCATATTGGCAATTCAGACTTGTTTACTAAATTATAAGTCCAAGTTTCCTCATGATGTGTTCGTTCACCGATATCGTTAATGTCCAGGATATTTTTTTTCTCGTGGGACTCTTGTGTCCCTCTTCTGGGCAAAGGCCTCCCTCAAATTCTTCTAGCCTTAAGATAAATTTAGAATTAAAAAAAAAAAGAGATTTTCGTGTTGTTCCTCTCAATGAGTGGCGATACTCAAATACTTATACATAGTAGGTATGTCCGAGCGTATACCCCAGGCAGCTCGCTATCACCTTGCCGACAGCGGCAACAGCTGCGGCCTTTTATTACCTATACATCAGTCGTCATGTGTAATTCGTGCCGATATGTTGGGCCTGTATATCTCGGTCGTGTAGCACCTTCTTCTATCAATATCGAGTTTGGGCGCAATACGACGCGATCATGTGGCACTGTATCTGATATACCGCGTTTCGCATATAATTGCACATCTGATAATTTGTATCGAATACGCGAATGACGATTATAAACGCACTTTTATAGGTACTTTGACGATATGACGATGTGACTTGAAACATGTAACGTCGCGTCTCATCTCGAGGGGGATTTTCACGCGGCTAGCCTAGGTCTTTACAAGTTTTGATGAATTAAAATTTTCATTAGCTGCAGCGCTCCGCGCAGCATTGTACAGATACGCTGTTCAACACGATAAGATGTGGTTAAGTTTAGGACGCTGTTTTAAGCACAACACTTCTAGTGACGCAGTATGGTCGAAATGGGAATTAACTAAGGCCTTAGGAAAACCTCGTTAGTGAAAACCCGCTTTGAACATTACCAATCTACCAACGATGAATATTATCGCCGATTCACGTACATTGTAAGTAGGTAGGTAGGTACTTCTTTCACATGCTTCCAAAGATATGAATTTTAATCTATTTACGTATTATGTATATCAAATGATTTACATCTGATAATGAGGGATATAACAAGTTCACACTGGACAAGGTCTCTCTAGCACTCCAGTGTTTTTCTTTACAACTGGTTTCCTTCTAGAGATCCGTACCAAAATGGTAATAAAACCCGTAAGGTGCAACTGTCTATCTGTCCGTTTGTATGTCTGTCACAGCTACTTACAGTCCAATTATCACTGTCGATTTTTTGGTACTATTTGAAAATGACACAGGTAACTTTGATAAAAGTGACCACGAAGCAGTGCCGAAACTAGGGCGGTGCCAGCGGCCCACAGGGCGCAGACCGTGCAGGTTCGCAGAAATGACCACACCAGGACCACATGTTTTTTTTAAGGGTGCATTTGTCGAATCTCGCTCCTAGCGCAAAAAAGGCTAATTAGGTACAGCACTGCCACGAACACAAACCATAGCATAGTCACACAAGTATAGGTACATAGTCATACACTTCGCAAAGTGAATATTAATAGATACGAGTAATCTATCTAGTATCTTAAAACAGAAAATCCTAATTGTCTCAAGGAAAAAACGACCGAATTATATGAACACGATAATAATTAGGTAAAAATAATCAGATTTTCAAAGTAAACTCATTTATTTAAATATAAGTTAATGTACATAAGGCGTTATATAAAATAAACATAATTAATCAAGCCATTCATTACAAACAGATGCACACTAAAGTGTATCACTAGACTAGCTTTATAGGCTCCGGATACGAGGCCAGATTGCGAGTCAGTTCAGTCAATGGCCTTTTTTCACTGATTTCGTGTATGGGACTTAAACGTTAATTTTTTTTCATTGACTTAGCCACTTACGTCAACGACTTTAATAGTACAGTACGGCCGACGTATCTTGGCGATAATGGATCTTTTAGGAACATAAATGTCTACTGCGCAACTAATCGACTAACTTCAGACTCGCCAAGTTACTGCGACCATACTGTAGGTACTACGTTTACGTTAGTGAGTTTGTGCTGGCCCTAGGGACCAGACAGCGTTGTTGTTCTACACGAGTATATTATGAAGACGGTTCCGTGGGTCATCAACTGGCCTCATAAATTGTTTTGTGTTAGTTCCAAAAGTTAACAAGAAAATGACAATAAGTCATTACCTACCTATTTCATGTTAAGCAATTGAGCTTGCTCTCTTTAACGTGAAAATAACAACGTGTTCTAAACACATTACAGAAAGGCGTCGCATCGTCCGGTACTAGCAACTGACATTCTAATCATAAAATATACGTTACTGCTAATACAACGAAAAGGGATTTAACCACGGAGTAATACAACTATAGGGAATATAAAAATCAAATGTGTTGGTGTTGGGATCGTGACTGCAGAACGCAGTCCAGACCGAGACAACGTGACACGAGTTGGATCCCGGGTCTCTAGGCTCTGGAGAAGTAGAGTGTCCATCGCCGCGTATGCTTCGTGAACAACGCGCTGCAAGAAAAAGTTATTACATTTAAAACTTTACGGAAAATTGTACAATCTGCAATTGACTCTCTTATGTTCGTTTGAAAAATATGAAAAACAAAAATGATACCTATTAAAACATCAAACGAGGGATTTAACTTTGAATTCTCTCGTGTTATTGATCTTATACGTGTTTAAGAGTAAGTAAAAACGCAGTGAAAAGTTATATACCTCAGTAACAAGTTTGGAGTTGTAAGAATCCGAAGGTCGAAACATCATAATGGTGTATGTGTTATCGATGCCCAAGTGTCCATCCACCCAGTCCTCAATTCCGCCAGCGTATAATGCTGAAATATAAAAGTAATAATACATACATATATCATGAACCATTGGGTTTTACCATTAGGAATTTCTCAGTAGCAGCCCTTAGTTTGGAAGTTAGTGGTATGACACCCCCGTGTCACGGAAAGCACATAAAGCTGTTGGTCCCGGCTGTCATTCATAGATCTTTGACAGTCCTTACGGATAGTCAGAAGCCAAGAAATCTGACAACCAGTTTAGACTGGGTGGTATCGTGTTGCCCAGTAACTGGGTTGTAGAGGTCAGATTAGCAGTCGCTCCATGTAGAACACTGGTATTCAGCTGCATCTGGTTAGACTGGAAGCCGACCCTAACACAGTTGGGAAATGGCTAAGCAGATGACATACATATCGTGAACTCAGGCGCGAATGTTCCACTAACTCGTGCTTGCTGTGACAGCTCTACAATAACTGACTTTGCAAAAAACGTCAAATGAATGACATTTGAGTCGGTGCATATGATCTGACACAGTCATCAGACAATCGGTACCCAAATGTGACGTAGGTATATTCTCGGCCTTACACGGTACGATCGTTCTGTTGCTAGCGTTGCTACTTGTGATGTGAAAATACATTAATGCCCTAAATTGAGAAAAAAATACACGGTTCAGTGGATTAATTTATAGATAATTATGTCTTTAGTTCATGGTATTCCCTATAATATCGTTACATAAAATTAACTATATACCTAGTTAGTTTACACTCAAAATTCTGAGATCTAAACGACGAAAATTTTTCTTTCAGGCTTGTCATTTATGTTCCCAATGTACCCATACGCCAGACTATGCCACAAAAAAACGTATGTTTTCAGTGCCCTGTGTTCGGAGGCAATTCAACTAGAGTAGGGGAGGATATTTTAATAGTTTAACAATAAATTATATCTAAAAAACCTTACGTAAGAACTCTGAGGTCTGTCCAGACACGTACGGCCGATTGCTGATGCTGTAAGCTGCTGTTGCCGCTCTTGAGGCCCGTTGCCTCTGCCAAGAAATAATAGCAGTAATACTATTTAGAAGTACGTTTCGAAGTGACGATACAATATAGGAGTAACTCATTCTATGGGGTAACGAAAGAAAAAAAAATAAGCACTTAGTTTGACACATTCCATCCGATACGTTCTAGTATGCGGAACTTTAGGCGCTTACCTTAAGCGGTAATGCTGAATATGTAGAAATGGACATGATGGTTAAAATTTTTCAAAGCCCACATCCCATATCTCTTGTCACAGGAACGGTTTTAGAGAAATGAGGTAGAAAAAAATACTAACATAAATTTGATCGAAAGCACGCTTCTTCTTGGTATGCGAATATGGATACATAACACCCTGAAAAATCAACAGTAAAAGTATTTATGGATGCGGATACAGAATCACAGTACTGTGTGGGCCCACAGTTAGAAATATTTAAAAAAAATCTGCTGTTAAAAAAATCGGTTTAAAATGTCCGAAATATATGAAACAGCAGATGTTAAAAAATGACAATCGACTACAAAAAGGCTAACCAGAATATCTCCCTCTTTAAAAGCTATGAAGGTGTAGAGTGGCGTGTGCTGATCGTGCATGAACTGCGTGAGAGCGCGCGTCTCCAGCTCGCTGAGCTGACGCGCGCCCGAGTACAGGCTGCCGCACGGGTGCTCGGTGCGAAGCTCCTCCGCTGCAATTAACACCTTGTCATCTTCACAACTTGCGTCTTTCATCCTACTCCAGCTCAAGCAAGTAATAAGGACGAATTAATTTACTCTAAACGGGCGTCCACGTTAGTAACATTTCGCCGAACCGAACACCGTGATGGTGACAAAGTCAGGTGTCAGTACCGATAGTATGGGCAGGATTTGGCTTCCACAAACTACGCCTGTGGCAAGACCGGCCCGGGCTAAGCACTGCAGGCGCACCGTCCAAAGTACCCGCCAATATGGCCGCCGGAGCGCGGCGGATTACGCGCAGCGTAAGCAGCGGTTCGCTCCCAGCATTTAAGATATGGGTCTTGGATTCAACGCAAAAATGATGTTCCGCGGGGTTTCTACATTATAGGTATATCGGGCTGCGGCTGCGACCCACAGATGCACTCCGGCGTAGAATGTTTGTGGGTAGGATGGAGTATTCTTACCAGGTATCCACTGATATTCAAAATTTCTATCAAGATTAACACCATAACACGGCCGAATCGTACATCGCAAGCCGTGTGCTGCACACGATTTACATGAATCACGCCCTTTACAAATGTCCCATAATTGACGCAAATTCTTGGACCATTCTCGCCTCTACAAAATTAAATAATACATGTTATAAGTACTTACTCTATAATAGTCTTCCAAATTTATTTAAATTATGAATTAAGTGAAGGACATACGTGTGGAAATGTCATGGAATAGTCGTACCCATCAGGGTTAAATACCGGTATCACCCAGAAGCGATATTTAGACAGCAGATCAGAATGAGCTTCGCTTCGCTCTATAAGTTGATATAAAACATACATGGCGGCAGCTACCGCATGGTGGTCACGCCCTTGTATTCCTATAATCGATATTTCATCATAGTTAGGCAAATTAAAATACCTATATCAACATTATATATAAGTTATAAGTTGGCATGTCAATAATTAATTTTAAAAGACCAGTAAGTACTGTTAAAGTTTTGTAAATTAAATAAAAAGTTATAAAATCAAGTTTACCTGCAACAATCATTACAGTTTGTTTAGCAGAAATAATTTGCCCACTACTCGGATCATCTACTATCATCATATAAATAGGATTTTCCATAGTAGTGAAATTTCCATTGGTAATGTCTACCCATTTGGCCACGGGGCTATTTTCTGCCCATTGCTTCAACTGAGTCGTTATCTAAAAGAAATGATTACTCGATTTTATGAAGTGATTAAATAAAAGTTTGTTTTTCATTAGAGTTTTTACATCATGTTTGTACGACAAAAGCATGCCGGAAAAAAAACATTTCTGCATTTGCAAATTATAAAAGTAAAATATAGGTGCAAACATTTCTGCTTAATACAGGTACGAAATAAAAATAAAAGAATGTATTAACCTCTGGCAACGTCCGTGGCGAGTTAAAACTTAATTGTCTTAACGTAAGTAAACTGCAAAAGGGACGACGTTTATCCCTGGACGAGTCTTGTATTTCCTTTAACGGTCCTATCTCTACACTAGGTATTCCAATTACACCGACTGTTGTCATTTTTTCCGTGAAGTTATCCGAGATGTTCTCTTCTGCGAACATATTATGTAACTCTTTACGAAAATAGGGTTTTTTGTGATCCGTGTACTCTACTTCATTTTCTTTATTAGTAGAAAAATCTTTTTCTGAAGAAGCTTCGTTGTTGCCTTTTTTATCGAAATAGTTATCACTGATGTCTTGATCATCTTTTTTAGAATTGACATTGTTATCTTCATCGTTATAAAACATCATATTATATGAAGATTCTGAATCTTTCTCAGGGACTTTTTTTAATTCCTCCTTTGGTTTTACACCATCTACAATTTTTTTTTCAGTCGTTTCAATTTCCGGCTCAGCTTCGTTTATCATGTTTATTTCACCCGATGTCCTATCCGGAATTGAATAAGTCGACCGAGTTACCATTTCAAGGCGGGGTCGTTGTTGGGTTGTTTCTTCAAATGTATTATACTTTCGGACGTCGTCAGTTGGAGTTAAAGTTCTAGTCGGAATCATTAACTCTGTATAATACATAGATTGCGTTTGATCACTAATTAAATACGATGATTCGGATTCCGGATTCTGTAAGAAAGCTTTAAGAATATAAAATTCACCGCTAGGTATGTCAAATTTCATTGATCCAATAATTGAAAAAAAACTTACGTAAGTATGGGTTGGTGGCATTATTGGAGCATTAGTTGCTCTACGGTTGAATGCGACAGGGGCTATTGGTGCATACTGGCGACCACTCAACATCGGTGTCCGCGCTAGGAACTGAGGACTAGCTGGTGGACTATCATCACGTTGCGAATTCCGAATAGGGTTTATGCCTAAATTGAATAACGGTGATATACAATCACGATCTTACTTACATCGTATCAGTCACAGAAAATGCATTTAATTTGACAAACAATAAAAAAACCTATTTGTTAACAAGAAGTAAGACTTAACTGCCTCGTTGGTCTAGTGGTCCTAAGCGCGACTGCTACGCTAGAGGTCCTGGGTTCGATTCCCAGGTCGTGCAAAAAGTATTATTGGGTTTTTCTATGAAATTCTCTGTAGCAGCTCGGAGTTTGGATTTGTGCCCGGATAATGGCAATAGGCTCGCCCCCTATTTCATGGGACCTAAATGTACCGGCGAACTGTGGGTGTACATTAGTACACCTCTGCCTAACCCTTCGGGGAATACAGGCGTGATGGTATACAATATATATATATATAAGTAAGCCTTAAATTGTAAGCACAACGATAGATTATGATAAGGATAGAATAGCTTACGCCACGGGTAATAAAGAAAGAAAAACTATTAGGTTAGAAGTGCCTAATTATTACACTATACAGACCTTTTGGTGGCAATGGCATTATTGGTGGAATTGTCGCGTCAGGTAATGAGTCATGGAAAATCTCTATTTCTCCTCCCCGCTTTATAGTTGTTGTAGGAGGTATAAATCGCGTGTAATCCTTTAGAGCGTCTGTGGTAGCTAGCAAAGATGTCGGAGGAGGCACCCTTACACCACCTATTATAATCTTCTCATTTGCTTTTGTCACGGGCAGAATGTTCACAGCAATGATTTGCTTCATTGGAGGCGTTGGTAATTCTTCATCTAAAACCTTTACTAGGAACTCGTTTGTAGTTTGTTCCTGGTTTACGCGCCATCGTGTATATTCTGGAGATGCCCTTTTCCGGCGAAAAACTAACACGAAAAACAATAAATTTTACTGTAATATGTATAATAATAGGTCTACCAAAATCTTAAGGCAAAAAGGGAAAACAAAATTTGTAGCGTGCTTTACCGGGGAAAATGAATAAAATGATCTTGATACTTTTTACCCGAATACATCAGAAGGAGGGTTATGTTTTTTGAGTGTATGTGTGGTTATTTCTTTGGCACGCTCTGTAGCCTAAACGGCGTGATAGATATTGGCTTGTGAGGTGTCGTTAGATTCGTCTTAATTATGAGAGTGACACAGGGTATATCAAAAGTATAAAAAATAAAATGGCAGATTTTGGCGCCGTATTAAAGTCTTTAGTATCCAGTGAATTATTGAAAAACAAAGATTTTTATAAATGGTTTACTTACAAAAATACAATAGCTAGCAACCACTCTCATACTAAACTTAAAAATCATTCAAAATTGACATTGATAATTGAAAAAAAAAAACAATTTAACATATAAAATAAGTAACCGACTGCATAAAACATGAACTTTAAATAAAAACTGTAGTGCGATTCTCTAAAATGCAAACTCGAAAACGAGTCTTACTAAAGTGATCGCGCTCACTTCGATAACGAACCAACTTGTCATTGGTTTAGTATTCGTTCGCCGTAGTGACGTCACAGGCGTGATCGTGTTTAACAGAATACCATTTTAGTAATCTCACTGCGGATTCAGCTTTCGAATTACGAAGTGAGGCTTAGAGAATCACACTGCTGAAATGAAAAAAAAAAACAAGTCCAGTGGTTTAGAATTCTGTTCAGTAACAGTTATTATTGGGAACATTTGAGCCGGTCTAGATTTTAAATGGATCCAGATTGTTATTAATGAAATTCCCACACACTTTCCAACAACCACTAGGTACACAATGAACAAATGTACATTCAACAAAACTATTTGGTATACTGTCAAAATTATTTATCTTTCTACTACACTACCAATATTCATTTTTATTTGATGCGTGATTACTTTTTAAGCATACAACACACTGAATACTTATTTAACACTTAATAGTTAATTTAAAAAATTTACTGCCATCACATTCACAACATTGTTTAAAAGTAATCGCAAGTAAGCTGCCTGTATACCAAATAGCTTTGTTCACTGTACCTTGTGTTGAGCTGGGCGTTAATAGCTGCGATAGAGTCTAAAACACGTTAACTTTTGTACCTATCTTCGTTTCATATTCGTAAAATTGTGTCTAAGTTGTTTCCAAATAAATAAATAAAAATTAACTTTCGCAAAAAATCAACCGAACATGTGATTTGCAGGATATTGAGAACTACCACCTAACTTATTATCATTTGAAATACAAAGACCACAATGAAGTAAATACGCGTATGGGGTAAGCAGTACTTACATTTAATGGGACAAACAGAGTTTAAATCATAGTCAGTAATATTGAGGTCCTGGTTGCAGAATACTAATTGTATAAAACCTAATGTTATCAAAAATACATAAGTTTTCATGTTAACAAAATCTTCATATTTTGACATGACATGATGCCCTTTTTGACATTAATGCAGAAGTAATTTATCATAAAATCTAGAATAGGTTCTAGATTAGTGGCCAGAACTTTGTCATCCTTTTTGTTTCGATCACAGAACATATAACTTTGTGATTTCGATAATATTTTCAAGAAATTTCTTCTATCAATATCAATATCAGATAAACGTAGGTGCCGCACAGTGCCGCGCAGTGCCGATGGTGGGCAATGGTGGGCGATCTGGTCTCAGTATTGTCCGAGTTTCCGTCCATAATCACCATCATCAAATCAGCCGCAGGACGTCCACTGCTCAACATAGGCCTCCCCCATAGAATTCCAAAAGGACCGGTTGGAAGCGGCCTCCGTCCACCGTCTTCCTGCGGTCTTAATCAGGTCGTCCGTCCACCTTCTGGGTGGACGTCCTATGCTGCGCTTGCCGGTGCGTGGTCTCCATTCGACAATTTTGCGGTCCCATCGGCCATGTCATAATTTTATCTACTTTATCTTAGGTTCTAGAACATCTGTGGCATATGTCCGTCTTTTACTTGCTGTCAGGTTTTATACATCTAATCTCACTTTTCAGCATCTACTGCATTTTGTACTAGATTTACTTGTAACATCTATTTATCAAGAGTTGAATTAGATTTTTATAGCTTAAAACATGCTTTTACAGATTAAAATATATTTAATAGCTGTCACATACTGTCTTGGTGCACTTTTTATGGCTTTATTTCCACCGAGAAATTTTGATCTGTGAGTAATGATTCGAGTATCTTACGAATACATGTAATGGTAATGCCCACTTATTGTTAGTTGCGCGGTTGCTCGTGTGTTCCTTAGTTAGATTCCCAGGTCGGGCAAAGAGTATATCCGTAGGTAACAGTCCCATCTGTTATTTTTGTCTTGACGGGCTAACTAGAAAAGTTGTGAAACATTTAGATCGGGAGCTAAAATAAGGACGACAAGAAGTACAGGTGACAGCTTATACTTCAAACACTATGCCGATCAGAAGACGGTAATGTCTGCGCTCGATCAGTTTCGTCGGCATGACCAGGAAGTCGTGAATGTGGTGCACTTGACTCCGGCGACATCTGAAAACCGCAGTTTAATGGCTGTGGAGCTGCGCAGTGATAAACAAACTAGGAAACCTGGCATTCTAATTATTGGAGGTAGGTATACTATGAATCTATCCTACATAATAGATGATGAAAAAATCGTGAATGTGGAAGAAGCTAATTAACTGTAGGGAGACCTTTCGAAAAGAGAACCTGAAAACTAACTATTCAATCCTGTGCCTAAGTTTTAATCACATTAATTGCAGAATTGTTACATTAATTTCATTAAAGTTGACGAAACTTCTTTATTAAATAAATATGCACAATGAAATATATAACGCTTTTTTACCAAACAGCACTAAATCCTATGGCTTGGGGCGCACCAAATGCTATATTGGACCTATCAGAGAAATTACTTTATGATGCGAGATATCAAACACCATTCTTCAACGATTACGATTGGTAAGTGCTTATTTATTTATCTGCCTACCTACATCTATCGAAAGTACAAATCATGTATCAATTACCTCATAGGTACCTACTTAGGAGTTGGGGCTGCTCTTTGTGAATGAGCTCGTCTAGAGTATTAACACCGTGCCTATTGACCGCTTATCAGTGCTCCTGTTCTGCTTTGAAGTGTCCGGGAACCGGCGTACCTAGGTGGCACATGGCACATTTCAGTTTTGTCTTTGAGGTGGCTTACATAGATGGCATCCGCATAGAGACATCTGTTGCAGATGTTTATTACCGTTTTTTATTACCACCATTATTAGTGGTCATGACTAACATCAACTGGCCCATTGACCGGCTGGCTATCTAAGAACTTAAAAGTCTAACAAAATTGCCCTATTCGCCTAAATGCCTACAGACTTGCAATTAATACCCCAGAGACTGGTAGGTTATGTTATGGCAGCTTAAAGTACTTTTAACCTAATGCCAACCAAATGCGGCTGCCGCTGCATCCCAATAAGGTACCTGCATATCAACTGCTAAAGTGACCTTGAGACTCCGACGATACGTTATCAGACTTCAGACTGTTTGTCTGCCCGGGCCGACTGCGGACTGACGTAAACAAAATCACCAGATGACGTGAACAGTATATGTAGCTACTTATCAGAAATCTGGATTTGTGAAGTAAAAAATAATGCATGTCATTCTTGTGATAGAATGGGGCCTGGGTTAAAAATAGGTAGGTACCATTCTAGTACCTACCTATTTTTAACCCAGGCCCCGTGTTTGATACTTAGCATATTTTGTTAAAACTAAATATAGGATACAAGATGCCTCCGACAAAGATATTTGTTTTGCCAAAACATTCATCGTTCTATCATTTAGGTAGACACGAGTTTATTTTTACATGGAATACCTTATAGGTAATCTATAGGAGCTCGTGGCTAAATAATTACAGCCGCATAGACCAATCTTCCGGGTTAAGCCACGCTTGCCGAGGTTGGTCTGTGGATGGGTGACCATTTACCATAGAGAGTTTCCTCCGTGCCTCGGAAAGCACGTAAAGCCGTTGGTCCCGGCTGTCATTTGTAGATCTTTGACAGTCGTTACTGTTAGTCAGAAGCCCGAAAGTCTGACAATCAGTCTTACCAAGAGTATCGTATTACCCATTACTGGGTTGTGGAGGTCTGATAGGCAGTCGCTCCATGTAAAATACTGGTATTCAGCTGCATCCGGTTCGATTGGAAGCCGACCCCAACATAGTTGGGAAAAGGCTAGGCAGATGATGACCTTATAGGTAATGTACTTAGTAGGTATTTTTATATATCGGAAAACACAATTTCATTCACCTGAGCTTCGGAAGTTGTGTAACAAAACTTTTCAGAAATCTCCCAGACAGGAGAGTACATTCAATCATAGAGCCCAACGCAGTCGCAGTTTAGAACATTCCCCCTGACCGAACTTCCGATCATGAGGGTCACTATACTAGACTAGATTAGACGTGTGTGTAACACAAATGATCAGAAGACCCGGTAAGGGACTAAATCCCTTACCGGTCTTCTAACCGAAAGCAACTGTCGCTGACTCTCACAGCCTGATGGGATTCACGACGATGGCAATCCGCAGACTGGAATGGGATCTGGCGCAGGGTAGCAATTTGTTGGTAGCTATCCAGTAAGGAAACTGGACTTAGTCTGAGTTGCTAACTGAAAACAGAAAATCTCAATAACCCTGCTCTGGGGGGTCCAATTCGGCGGCCGTTAAGCTTCATCGAGGGTAAAATAAATAACTTACATTGTAGCCTTGTAGGCAAAGTACCTACTTAAATATCAGCTGCCATTTGCGTGATTAGGCAATTCAATAATTAGGTATTTAATCCATCTGTAGACAGGATTTGAAATATGATTGGTCATGTATCGTTGAATAAATTATATCTCGACAATTGCTATTTTTATTTAGTCCAAATTGTATAATGTGGGTTTTATCAATCATATTTATTTTTACATGACATCATAACAGAATTCCTGTTTTCCACAAAGTGATAGATAGACAATGGTGTACATATATAGCGGAGCCCCATGGGCGGCAGGCGAGCATAAAGGAATTAAACTTACATGTCTACTAAAATCTGATCGGCAAATGAAAGCAGGTTTGGCTTAGTTTAACAGATTTGTCTCTGGGGTGGTGGTATATCTGCGCTACCTAGAATCTGCGTGGCATTGCAGATGTTCATACCTAGGTTGAGGTGATTACATCATTCATCATCAGTTGTGCTGTCGGTTTTTTTTGCCTTTGGGTAGCTAGCTAAAAAGGTGTAGGTAGGTAATGAATGTTAACTCTTTACAAATTAATAGGTGCCTTGTTTTCTGTGTAAGGTATCTGATACCGCTGGCTAATCCAGACGGCATTCAATTCACTCACAAGATGCGTTCTCGCCCTCCAATGCCCTATGAACAGTGGGCGCGCAACGAAACTATGAGACCTCGCACCCGCCCGGCTGAGTGGCACAAGAATGTAGACAAGGAAGCTAAAGACGCGGACCCAAGCTGCTTTGGGACAAATATCAATCGCAATTTCGCTTATCATTGGCAAGGTGAGTGATAATATTACGTTAATATACGCGTGTCAATTTTATTATAATTTTAGGTGGGAAAACCCCTAATAGTTATAGTGAGGAAAACTTAATGGTACGTATGGTAATCCTGCATCCTTTTCTACTTATTCAAGTAAGTTAGATATAATTTTAAGCGCTTTCAAAGACAACAAGCTGCCTACCTATAGGTACGGCAATGTGTTTATTAATTAGGTCCCTAATAACTAATCTACCACGGAAAACAATTAGCAACTAAGTTAGGTACGTTTGATTTGTGTGCAAAAAAGAGATTTAAAAGCCCAGTTTCATCACAGCAACAGTTTTTAGGCAATCGTGAAAAACAAAAGAGCAGATATGGTTACGAGTTCACTATCAGATAGTGGTCAGATTGTTTGACCGCCATTGGCGCCGTTATATGTCCGCCACGTGTTGCATTAGATAACCGCCTACTATTTACCTACACCAGCTATCTACCTGTTTCAGATGACGTACATAAAACTCCACCGCGGTGTTGTCAATATTATCCAGGTGCGAAGCCCTTTTCTACAGCAGAAGCGAAAGCGATACGGAAATATGTGGATAAACTTGGCGATGTTATTAACTTGGCCATACATTTACATGCGAGTTTCTCTCCTAAAAAGGTACTAACATTGGTTAGGTGTACGTTTTTTGTTAAAAAATAACACAACATATAGGAAAGATCTATAAAACATAGGTATTATAATTCAGTATGATGTTAGGTTAAAGACGAGTGGCATATTCAAAGCTTCGATAGTTCGCGCTCACTCGTACCTAATTAATAAAGGCATCATACAATGTATGTTCCTTAGGGTGTGTACCCTACACATGCATTTTTTTGTTCTAGGAGTACATCTTGTATCCATGGCGTTACTCACTGCGTACGCCGAGCAACTACCGCACTCTACAAGAGATCGGGGAATATGCGGCAAGACAAGCTCGCTTGCCAGATGGTCGACTGTACGAGGTAGAAATACTTTCCTTTCTTTGCTGAGTATTAAGTCCTATGTTACTACACATATCAAATTATCTGCCTACCTCGTCTGGCTAAATGATTCATTGGTATTGTGAATGCAAACGCGACGAACGTGGGGGTTTGATTCGCCGATCAGACAATATTACCTATTGGGTTTTTTCCATTAGTAGCACCTCGCTTTCCCTACCAAACTAGCTAGGCGTAGCTTCATAACTATAGACTCCACACAACTTAATGGGCTTTTTCTCGCAGAGATACCTACAAATAAAAAACGACCTAGTAAGCTAAGCAAGCAAGCCACTTGATAATTGAGTTACTTAAAAAAAAATACAAAAATTTGTATACTTACCATTTAGTTTTCCCGCCCCGGGTCCACAGTCCACCCCTAAGCCTCCATAATTTTCAGGTCCACCAAAGCAGTAACGACGAGCGCGTCGCGGGCACATTGAGCGACTACATCTCCGGTGTGGTGGGCATTGACCTTGTATTCCTCCTCAAGCCGTACCACGAAATGTTTCCTAACTTTGCGGACACTAACAACCTTGGTGCGTAAAAGTGCTTATTACTTGGACTTATTTTTTTTATATGGCTTTAATAAGCTGAGCTGTCAGGTAGGAATGTTAGCAAATCTTTAAGACACAGTCATTTATTATACTGGGTGTTTGTCAGAATGTTGAACATACGAAAATGGTGGACAGGTGGGGTTATCTGCTACTTACTCAATCCTAATTGATTTGGCCCTGGCCACTTGGACATTTTTTTTGTAATAAAAATTAAAGTGTAATAAAAAAATACTCTTTAAAGTTATCTAGGTTATTCAGGGGGCCAGGGCCAAATAAATTAGGGCTGAGTAAGTAGCAGATGACCCCCCCACCTATCCACCATTTTCGTATGTTCAACGTTCTGTCAAGCACCCTGTATAGAGTATTAATAATTTATGTTCTAATTACAATTGACAGGTCTGTACGTAAAGAAGTCCGTTACAACGATACTGAGTGTGGTGCGCGGTTGGCGAAGCAGCACCAAACAAAACACGCTCTCTTTCTTCGGAAGAGATGTGGAGTTCTGAATTAAAAATGTAACGAGAATGACTGAATAAATTATATCGAATAAGTAAGCACCTTGTTCTTTGTCTGCCAATCAATAGACACACCTAGATCATATTATATTACTTGAGCACCGCTGAAATTAAATGTTATACAAGTATTGGAAACTAAAACTGACCCTAAACTAGAGTCATCTCAATAATAAAAAAAAACAGAACTTATTTTTGTAAAAGGTTAGGTATTCACCAGACATCAGATTACAGAAGCAATTCTCCTCGTAGGTATAAAATAAAAACATATGAAGCTACACTCCGCATGGTGTAAGCTGAGCTTTGCATTTGTATTAGTGCCCACATAGATAGTGAAGGTGTGACGTCGGGCTAGAGTGCAATGCGTCCTTTGCTTGGTTTCCTCCGGTTTTGTAACCGAACTCAACTCTCTACTTTTGGTAATCACTCACACAAATACAAACTCAACTTATGCCTCACGTTCTGTATGTACTGGGAAACGAAAGCAAGGAGGCTACGATATTTTAGCATGGCTTGAAGTTTAAAAAAAAATGAGTACGCCGCTAAAGATGTACAATATGTACTAGCAAGCTCAACCCAACACACTCAATTTCCCTATAAGCCTCATTTCGTTTGGCAAACGTTAAAAAAATAGGCGCTGAGCCACTCAGATGTCAGGTATAAATGGAGCTTTGAGGCAAACGCACACATACATACCCAAGCCGAACGCTTCGAATCATCTGAACGAAACGAATTTTAGATTTTTAATATGAAATATGAAATCCTGTGAAACCTCACGGACCTGCTTGTTTCTCCAGATTCGTACGATTCAACACGGGCAAGTGTACAGAATTCTAAAATTCGTTTCGGTCGATGCGTTCAGCTCCGATAAGTGTGCGTTCACCTTAATTCACTTATTATGGTCAAGTGGTTTTTTTATATTAATTTTACAAGACATTGTTAAAAAATCCTCAATTTTAGTCACGCTTTAACAATGTAGGTCTGTTGATTTATTAAAGCATATTTAGCAGGACACTATTAGCATAAAATTATTTACAAAATAACAAGGGAAAAAAAAGGAGTAATGTTTTTCTTCAACGTTTAATAGTACTTCGAGCTTCAAAAATAAATAACACAGTTACATATTTCTATATGAGCAATGTACACTATTTACAAAGTTAAATCTAATATCAACTTCTATTTCGTAGTGATGTGACAGTGGCGTTTTTTCTTAACACCGAGTCGATATTCCAGTTCTTCGATAATATACTAAGGGTATTCGATAGTGACGTTTGTTTCACACTGTTTGCACTGAGATCAGTTACATGGAATAAACTTAAGTCCAACGCAAGTGTGTGTAAGTGTAGCAGTCTTTTAAATAAGGCTTCTTTAAGCTCTTTGTCTTCAACCTGTCGCCAGTACTTTAAGTTCTTGCCGATGACCGATGCCACGTGTTCTTTTATGTCTTTTAAACATGTTGCTCTTTCGGCGGGAACCTATGACAGAAAAATATAATTATTATAGGAAATACAAGCAACATAACTTCTGCATACACGTCATTAGTTACTACACTTGCGTGCAAAAAAATCGGCCCACATTTATTATACCGGTTTTCGGTTTTAGGTCTGTTAAGCAGAAAACAATTATAAGTAAACAATTTGAACAAGGTTATTGGAACAACCTTACCTTTTTATCCACCACACGGTATTAAGTTACTTTTTAGAATCTGTTTTTTTTTTGCACGCAAGTATTTTATTTCATAGGCCGGTAGATCATACCAACATCATACACGACTTTTAAAACACAATAGATATTGTTTGGTAGTTTGTGATTTATGAAGTTTCCCGCTGACGTCACGCGGCTCGCCCGGGTAGGACTGACTATACTAGTACACGCGGCATGTACCTGCACAGCGGCGCACAGCGCGAGGCGCACGCGCAGGTGTTGCGGCGCGGCCAGCGAGCGCAACACCAGCGCCACCGCGCCCGCTGACGTCACGCGGCTCGCCCGGGTACGACTGACTATACTAGTACACGCGGCATGTACCTGCACAGCGGCGCACAGCGCGAGGCGCACGCGCAGGTGTTGCGGCGCGGCCAGCGAGCGCAACACCAGCGCCACCGCGCCCGCTGACGTCACGCGCGCCTCGCCCGGGTACGACTGACTGTCCGCCTCGCCTCGTCTGTAATAAACACAATATTTATAATTTTATTTCTCGCCAAAAAATACCTTGCCATGCCGTACCATCAATGGCCGTACCGCGCAATTATTTATAGCCTACTTCAGAGCAGCAAAGTTATTTGACGCGAACTGCAAGTAGTACCTGTGTGTGGGGAAGACCAGCAGCGTGGGATAGTGGTGCACGGTGTAGTGCCAGGGCAGGTCGTGCCGCAGCGCGTCGAGCCGCGCCAGGCGCACGCGCAGGCCGCACGCCAGCAGCAGGCGCCGCGCCGCACACAGCGCACGCGTCGTCAGCGCACTGCACGCGCCGCCGCACACCGCCACTAGCGTCATCTATAAATACGTAGCTAATATTAATATGTGAGTTAACATCACGCCTGTATTCCCCGACGGGGTAAATAGAGCTGTACCAATGTACACCGGAGTTTTCAATATTTTATTTTCCGTGCCTATTGCCTTTAACCGGGCCCAAATCCTCGGGCAAACTCCGAGCTGCTACTGAGAATTGGAGTTTATATGGCCGTAGTGGCAAGTGACGTCACAGCTCATGTCGGATCTCTCTATCTAATCGGTGCGTAATTAATAATTGTAAATGCTTATATCGGTAATTGTAGGTCGATTTTAATTTCATTTATTGTCATGTCTACTACGGTATTTTCATATTTTGTTAATAAATGCGAATTAAAAAAATCATGCATATTTCCTATTCTTCACCATCACGCCTGCATTCCCCGAAGGGTTAGACAAAAGTGTACCAATGTACACCCACAGTTCGCCGGCATAGTTAGGTGCCATGTAATAGGGGGCTAGGCTATACTTCACATGGTGCAAAAATATGACTCACAGTGCCTGGCGTCTTCACCATTCTTCTAAAACTTCTCGATGTGAGGTCTTCAATATAAACAGAGTTATTGTTGATGCCCATCTGTTCGGACGCGCCGTCAGACCCGAAGTAATGCGTGTGCGCCGTCTCGTACATGTGCGAGCGCAGCGAACGCTTCAGATCTTTGTTCGTGAAGTTCGATATAAACTCTCGAACTGACTTTGCGTTGTAATCCTCTGATAATAAGTACTGGCTTTCGTGCTGTGGACATGTTATTATTGGTTTAGTTTGAAAATTGGTTTATAAGTTATTAAATTAAAATATGAGAAAAAGGTTTTTTAGGGGATTAAGTCTACAAGAATAATAAAAGTCGCCTCTTATCACCCGGGTGATACAATTTCAAGGTGAACAAAGTACACCAATCAAGTTGATTCAATTCACCCAGGTTCATATCCTCGGTTTCTTTTCATCTGGGTGAATAGTTACCGAGAATACCGAAGTGTTCCACTATGTTCACCTGAATGAAATCACCGAGCAAAAATCAAAGTGGAAAAGTGGAATAAATCGCAAATAGAACATACGAGTTTTATTTACCTTACTATCCAATATAACAACAGCCGTCATGTCCTTCTTATTAGTAATGTCTATTCCGAGTGATTCAGCGAAGTGGTGGTTTCTCTTACTATCGACTGCGATCATGTGTAAACTAAAGTTCCGTTCACAGGACAATCCTTCTATATGAGTTATATTTATAAGACGTTCGTCAATGTTCGGCTGTCCTGAAGGATAGATCGGAGGCCCCCACTCCTGGGCAAACCGATACACTTTACAAAAGTGTTTGACACTGTCTTGTAAAAGATTCTCTGGTGTTAACGGGTCGTCCTCAAATGGTAACATTGAGGTTTCTATTCTGGAATTAAATATTACTCATGAGAGCAAGAAAATAATAATACATACATACACACCATCACTCTTTTAAACTCCCCCAGATCGCCGGTATTTTTGGGTCCTTTGGCATCAGTAATAGGGGGCGAGTCTATTGCCATTAACTGGACACAAATTCTAACTCCGAGCTGCTAATGAAAATTTCATAGAAAAACCAATAACACTCGCTCGGCCTGGGAATCGAACTAAACCTCTAGCGCAGCAGTCAATATATAATTTTAAAGTTGTGGCTAGTCAAAACTTAAGATCCAAAGCTGCGTTTTAATATATAGCAACAAAAATTAACGTTGTCTCTATAGAAATAAGGTCCAAAGCGTATGTACGACATTATTTTTTCGAACTGTAAACATATTTCGAAACTACCAAAATATTTATAAAGTTCTACTCACTCTTCTTGTTCTGAGGGTACTTCATGTTCATAACTGAAGCTCTCCTCTAACGACTGACATTGTTCGTAGTGCTCATAAAAACTCCTTTCAGCCGGTAAAACCTTCGTACTGCATTCTTGCAACCAATCCAATGACGCAAGCAACTGAGAGCTATCCTCCAAACTTTCAACAACTTTCGAAGCAGAAAAACCTCTCTTCAAAAGAAAATTGAAAACACCATTCTTTTGATTCTTCTGCGTAACATTATACCAAGGGTATTTATTATTTTGTGACTCAATGCCTTTTTTGTGGAAACGAGATTGTTTACTAATAGGTTTCTTGAATTTGAACTCGTTACAGAATTTCGTGTAATTCTTTTGTTGATACAAGAGCCTTTGTACTCGTTGCAACTTCACTAATTCAGATGTCCATTGGCTACTGTCTTTGTTCTTACAGTTGTAGTATTCCATAGCTACTTCACGTAACTGGAAAAAATAGTAAATCGGTAAAAGAAATTCCAACTGCGAACATAGTGAAGAAGTTGTACTACGAAACTTAATCTTACAATTTATTACGAAATAAAGTAGCTTTTTCAATGTCTCGTTCTTACCATCCACTAAAAACAAAACTGTCGCACTGTATAATATTGTTATACTGTGTATGTGTGTTTACATATGTTAATTTACCTATTGAAATAACTACAAATGTATGGCTGGTCTGACTTGCTCTGTACAATGTCACGCTGCCCGTCACGCGTCATGTTGTACACGACACGTGGTCGCAAACCTGCATTGTAAACAATGCAGGTAAAGTTAGAACTTTACTGCTTTTTTATGTCATAGATGCCGAGATTAACGAATTGTTGGTAGATAACAAAATCACTTTTATATCCTCTAGCTCTTAGGTTGCATTTCCATTATCTTTATTTTTCTGGCAAAAGTGATTCATCATGATATCGGTCACAGGACAGGCCACCCCCATAGATTTCTAAAACGACCGGTTGGAAACGGCCTGCCTCCATTGTCTTCCTGCCGTCATAATCAGGTAGTCGGTCTAAAAGTGATTACCAAAAGCAAAATTCCTTTAAACTTACCAAAGCATACGCGGGCAGTTGTTCATACAAGGGATTCAGCGGCGTGAAGAGTATTAATATAGGATTGCCGTCGACATATCTCTCGAAATTGAACGCCTTCCTCCACAGCGGCATTATCCTTGCTACTGGCTGGGAGAAGTTGTCTAACACCCAGTGTATTAGCGACGAATGGTTCCAAGCTCGCATGTTACCGTCACGCGTTATGTATTCCTGGTACAAAAGTCAATAATAGACTTTAATAGTTATCGACATGAATGTATGTAGGTACAACTATAACTATGACCCAATTAATATATAAAAAAATTAATTAATATATATAAAATTACAGAATTTAAACACATTTTCCTGCATCATATAGATAATATTCTCCCGACCGAATTCTAGTCATGGCGACCATCCATAATAGAGTTTAGCCAGGGGATTCGAACCCAGAACTGTACGCTCAGCTTGCGACCAGGAGACAAACAGGGCAGGTATTATTATGATTGTATACTTACAAGGAAAACAAAACTGAAAACATATTGTATTTAATTGAAAAAATAATAAGTTTGGCATTAGCATGTAAAAACTTTTCTGCTTAAACTTCCTTCCATACTAAAAAGAACCGACTTAGACCGAGTTAGACTCACTATATCAGCAAAACCAAAAATTTATCCTCTTTTTGCCATAACAGACAAAAAAAAACACCGCTTCCTACCACTGTTTTAAAGGTACACTACCCTGAATCCTGTAGCAGACAGACAGACCGCCGGCGAACGTAGGCTTAATAATAGGCTCCCATAGACACCCTTCGGGTCATCATCTGCTTAGCCTTTTCCCGACTATGTTGGGGTCGGCTTCCAGTCTAACCGGATGCAGCTGAATACCAGTGTTTTACATGGAGCGACTGCCTATCTGACCTCCACAACCCAGTTACTGGGCAACACGAGTTAGTGGCGCGCTTTGGGTATTCCATCCATAAAAATTTAAACATGTTACATATTAACCTTGGTATCATTCCACAACATGAGGCGAGCATTCGGCACGCTCTCCACGCCTAACTCCGCAGCAAGCTCCTCTGACGTCACAGCCGCAAAGCATATCTCTCCAAGAATATCCGCTTCTCTAGACTTTAAGGCGACTGTGTACCAAGTGTTATAATACTTTGACGTGTCTGTTAACGGTGTGTACCCAACTGCTACTGTCTGCAAATAATATGACGTCATCTATGAGAGAAACAACACTAAAGCAAATATTATTCATATGTAGGTTATATATTGCATGTTATTATTGTTAATTTTATAAATTACGCAAAATATTATTATATGCCTAACATACTATCATTTAGGTTTAGGCTATCTCAACTTTTAGGGGCCAACTTCAAGCTAAATGTGGCAATAAACTGTCGAAAGCAGTACTCAAAATATGTTATGTACCCACATCACAACGAGAGAGTAAATTCACGAGATCCTCTGAAGATGACAGTCTTCTGAGAGGCTTCATCATTATTTCTAAAAAGTTGACCATACTGTGAGCGTCTCGAGGACCTGAAAAACCACATAGCATACTATAACATTATGTACAACCTATCTACTTATGTTACAACCTCCTCCACATAGTATAAAACAAAGTCGCTACCCGTGTTTACTTAGTACATAAACCAAAAACCATTTTTTTTCCATTTTCGTCTGTCCGTTTGTTCCAGCTAATCTCTTAAACGGCTAAACGTTTTTTGTAGGCCATTCACTGGCATTCAACTGATGTTATAGTGAATAACTTAGGCTACTTTTAGTTTTGAAAAATAATTAAGGTACCCCACAATAAAAATCAACAGAGAATAACTGACATTCACACAGACGATGTCTCGGAATATGCTAGTTTAATATAATATAATATAATATGGTTATACACATATAACAGTAAAACTAACATGTTAATTCTGCTAACACTGATAATATGACACATGACTGATAGAAATCTTGATAATGTTAGTTAAGTATGTTTTATTCCTTTCCAATTGGTTATTAATATGTAAACAACTTTCAGTTTTCTCTCTTCAATTCAACGTTTATCAGTTATACTGTGTGAATTGAGTACAATGTTTACGTATAAACATGGGGCAACAATTAATATCTGTTTACTCTTAGTTTAACCTAATGTTATTATCTTGATTACCATTTATACCTACCATAGTACAGTATTCCTGTTGATATGGTTGTATATGCCATTAAAATAGGCCATGAGGATATTTTATTGTTGTGCAATCTACATTCACTTCCTGGATTCCAACAGTTTATCGCAGAAAACAAAACCTGAAACAACACATAAAAGTTTAACATAAACCTGTTTAATTTGATAACCTTGATGCATTGCAGTACCAATGTATAAAAATTATATTTTGAACAAAAATTTATAGTATTTTTCAATAGTGTTTCTACAGTGCAAGTATTTTTTTTTTCTATATCAACTGCTTATCGCTTGCCGGAATTAGTAATAGGTAAATGCAATCAAAATGTTCATAAATCCATTTTCAATAAACAATTACCAATGAAAAGTCGAACTAAAAACAAAAAATTATTACTTACCCGATCTTTAAGGATATTTGCAGCTTTCTCAAACTCTCCTCTTACATACTGAGATTCTGCATCCCATGGTGCATAGTACATGACAAATGACACATCTACTCGATTGACACTAGCCAATACATTGTTAAGCTGTCCTCGGTACCAGTCCTGAACAACTGAGTCCGATTTGAAGAACCTTGTGGCTTGCGGGTGTTTGGAAACCTTTGTTGGACTGCAACAACATAATTTCAAAGTAATCAAAATTTGGAATTTGACAATATTATGCTATAAATCAATTATTAACAAAATACAACATGTCTATATGTTAACCAATTATTTTTAATAATAATTATTTGTAATTGTAAATTTTATTGTTGTTTACTTTATTCCTACAGTTAACCTTTAGAGCCGTATTATTAATTATTATATACCTAACAAAATGAATAAATCCAGGTATGAACTATTGGAAAGGAAACTGGTTCATTTAAAAAAAAAAAAATTCTTCTATATGCTGCAGGTATCTATGTTTAGTTGATTAAAAACACAATTTGTAAACAAATAAAAGTAATACTCACGAGTTATGTAGGGCCCCATACGTGGTCAGAGCAAGGGCCAGGCAGAATAACAACTCCTTGATTAACATTATGAGTGTTAACTCCCTGGAGCTCTGTTGTGTTGTGATTTGAGTATTTTCAACCGAGTTTTGAGCATCGCTAGCAGCACCTGATTTTGTTGTTAATGACGTGACCTGCGAAATATCTTCAGCGTCCACCGTTGGAAACATTACACGTCATTCAAAAACAAGAATGATATTGAAATCCTATCATCGATAACACAGCATTGCAAAGGGAATGTGTAAAATGAATTGGCACTAGCAATACTTAGTGAGTTTAATGGAAAATTCATAATAAATTTTCATTTATTAAGCGTAAAACCGTCTTTATTTATTTCTTCACAATCAATTTTAATTCAGGAAGACTTGTCATGTCAGTTCACTCAGTGACACTCAGCCAGCCGAGCAGCGACCTTGTCGTTGTCACGTTGTCATTGTCATTGTCAAAACAGCAGTTCGATTCTATAAACCTCACTTCGTAATTCGAAAGCTGAATCCGCAGTGAGATTACAAAATACGATCACGCCGGTGACGTCACCACGGCGAACGAATACTAAATGAAATGTGTATCTTTTCGTGTAGTAAATGGAGATATAGGTATTTAGAGTCGTGCTTAAATAAAATGTGCGCGCTGCGTTGCGTTTCGGTGTAAACTAACCCTTTTTTTTTTTTTTACAGAATCATCAAATAACTTCCCCCGCCCTGGGCGGGGCGGGAGGGAGTGTCAGACTTTTACTGACTAAAACCCGTCTATGTTCCTTCATGTGCCCTTTGCGTTCCGGGGGCGCGGTATCTCTTTCGAACAACCCGCAGCCCCGGCAGGCACCGGCCCTCAGTGGCCCCATCCAAGTTTGCTGACATCTCTTTGAGGCGCGCGTGGAACACGAACGCGCCGTCAAACTAACCCTTACGTTACGGCTTTCGTTAGGTACTGCTCCGCTCCCGTGTGTGTAATGTTCTGTGCGTGTGTGACACTCACAAATAATGTGGCTTTCTATGGTAAAAAGAATTTTCAAAATCGAAGAAATCATAATTCTGAGATTATGATTCATATTATTACATACAACCTCACAAACTTTACTACTTTGTAATATTAGAAGTTTAGTATGGTATACAAGTTTAAACAGCCGGAAAATCCTTGTATTCAATATTGGTAATAAATGACTTTTAACTTTTTTTTTTTTAATTGTTAGTTGTCTTGTCCGCAATGAGGAGAATTGTAATCTGTCAATCTGTGCTCCGCAGCCATTTTAATTTTATCGAAATTTTACTGTTTTGGAATTTTTGACGACGAAGTTGTGTCAGTTTTTGTGTTTTAACGGCTGATATTTAACAAAACGTGAAAAATATTGATCACAGCGACTTCGATACGAATAATTAATAATAATAGCATCTGCGCAGTAGTTTGTAGAACCTGTAACATTATTTTGTTATGATTCGATAGACATCCTTGGAATCTCTTGAAAGCAGTAAACTGTTACAAACATGGAATCTCCAAGACAGTCAGATTCTGATACGGTCGAGTATTGGAAAAAACAAGCCAAGTATTACGAACAAAAGTAAGTACAATCAATAAGCACTTTAAGAAATTTGAAAACATCCTATCAAAAACTATCATTGTAATGATTCATTACTACTTGATTGTTTATAGGGTTATCGATATACAACAAGAATTAGATGAATACACGGAAAACTCAGCACAGCTTGAAAAAGAATTAGAAGCTTCATTAGTACAAGTTGAGAAACAAAACAGAGATGTAGAACATCAGAACCAGCGGCTGAAAAATGAAATTGAAATGTTAAGGGTAAATATAATCTAACATTGTTTGTTAATTTTTTGGTTTTATTTTTTTGTTATGAGTCTATAATATAATGTATCCTATTTTCAGAACAAATTGGAAAGAAGTCAGCATGAAACAAATGCCTTAGAGAATGAACTGCAAGCATTAAAAATAGATAAAGATAAACAAGGAGTTTACATTAGAGAGCTAGAGCAAAAAAACGATGATTTGGAGAGAGGTCAGAGGTAAGAGATTACATAAACTTTATTTAAAAATCTTATTCATGTAAGACACAACAGAATTGCATGGCAGTTAAAACTTGTTTGTTTGTAATGATATTTGAAATTGGTCCTACAGTTGGTGTGTTTTGACCTCCTGAGGAGATCAAAACATAAAAAATATTAATAATTGATCAATAATTGTGTTCATTTATCAAGTATGCTTCAAAGATCTATAATTTGTGTACAATTGGTCAATTTTTATTGACAAAATCACTTTTAGAAATAATCCAAATGCAATGCAATGCAAAGAAGCATAATGTAAAGAATTAGAAAAAATGCAATGCAAAGAAGCATAATTTAAAGAACAAGAAAAAATGCAATGCTATGTAAAGAATTTGAAAGAATGCAATGCAAAGAAGCATAATGTAAAGAATTTAAAAGAATGCAAATGCAATGAAGCATAATGTGAAGAATTTAAAAGAATGCAAATGCAATGTAAAAAAGCTAATGTAAAGAATTCCCATAAAATATCTGTTTACAGGGTTATATCAGAATCTGTGTCATGCATTGAGTCAATGCTAAATCAAGCCTATGAAAGAAATGCTGTCCTAGAAAGTGAGGTGGATGAGGTTGAGAATTTGAGGATCAGATTGCAAAGAGCAACAGATGAAGCCAGAGGTATTATTACAATAACAAAATGTATTTATTGAATCTTTTAGGTCCACCACCAACAACCATTGATGGTTGTTTAGCATTCTTAACAGATATAGTCTAACACTATCTTGTATCCAGCCAGTATTATTAAAAAAAAAATATATAAACAGTTCAGACTGTGGGATATATATATGTCACCGGAAAATAACAAGATCCGTAAGTTTATCAATTTACTAGGAAGTTTATAAACTTTCGTAAGATTCTAAACGGGGGATAAATTGAAATATTTTACTTCCACATTTTCGTAAATTTATCAATTTCCGACGTCATACGGTAAATTTATAAACTAACGAATATCTATTCGTAAGATTTTATATGGTTCTGACATATATACGTCTTTCAGAGCTCAGGAGAGGATAGAAATAACATACAGTAATATGTATTACTCTTAATTAAGTATCAGTGTTTGAATAAATCCTCAAATAAAACAATTTCAGATCTGAAGCATGAACTGAGAGTAATGGAAAAGGTTCCAAAACCGAAGACAGGAGATGACAGTACAATTGAAAGCTCATTAGTTAATGGACATATTTCAAATCTGTCTCGAACTCAAGTTGAGATAGAAACACAAACTTCTCTGATATCACCACAAAAACGTAAGTAAAAAATATTTTTTTATTCTCAATTTGATTTTGATGTTTAATCATCTGCCTTTTTTTATAATATTAAGGAAAGGTCTAGTCTTTGCAGTTATCACTTTTTATACAAGTTAGCAAGGATGAATCTGTCAGCTTCATAAACAATGTTTTAAGTTGTTTTCTGTGGGTGGAAATTGTTATGAAAACCAATTTTATTTTACCATTTTCGGTAAATCAGACTAAGATGCTCGTCCCACATTTTCTCACACAAGTAACATAAACAACATATAAATATTTTGAACAATATTTACAGGTGAAATAAATGGCAATGCTATGACACCATCATCTCGAGTAACGGCCATAAATATAGTGGGAGACTTACTGCGTAAAGTGGGGGTGAGTCAACTAAATATATTTACAATAGTCAAAGCTGTATTAGTCTTAATTGTAGCACTAGTCACTTTAGAATGCACCAGTTAGTAGAGGGAAAAGCTAAGGGAAATTATCATGTTTATTGTATTTTATTTATTTATGTATGTAAATATAATCATATATTATTTATGCTTATGTATGTATTTATAAAGCTGTAGAAAGCACAACTGCCTCAATTTATAATACATATTTATTTTTATTTTTATGTATACAGTTAAATCTTCGATAGATGTAAGTATGGATTTAAAATAAAGTAAATTTAAGTGACTCCTTATTTATTTCTACATAATTTGTAGATAGCAAATACATAATCATTTACCATTTTTATAAATATAGTTTATTTATAGTATTTTTATGTAATTAACTGATTCTAAATATTTTTTGAGAGAGAAAGACTATTCATTCCACATGTTCCTCTAGGTACTGCATTATTCCCAGACATTATTTGGGCAAACCCATGTAGTTCAGTGGTAAATAAAACTACATAGGACCTCTTTACTTTCTCTATTGTATCATACCTATACCAAAGTGTTACTGAGAAAGTAACCAATTTCAAATTTGTTACTTTTAGTTGATGTTTATATCTACAATTACAATCTCATTTTAGAAATAGTTTTAGTAGTTCAATCAATAACATCACAGCAAAAGAGAACATTAGATAACAGTAGATTTATAACAAATAATGAGTTGGTACATAATTTAGTTGATTTGTATTTGCATGGTTGTGTTGTGTAGTATGCATGAAATTTATTGCTTACAGCTTGAAAGGTTTCTTTGCCGTGAATGTGGTAAGGTTAAATGCTCCTGTGACACGCCTTCAGCTGCAACCCAAATAACAACGCCAAGCGATTCCAGTACGACAGGAAATGGATCGATTGACAATGATTTAGATAACTGTGATTCTGTAGAGTACAGAAACCAAAGAGTATATTCACGGTCAAATTCGGCATCTGATCATGATTCCTTAACGAAGAAACCACCTATTTTAACGCAACGCGCATCAGAACAGCCGTTTGTGCGTTCTGCTCAAGCAGGAAATGGAAAGTTGAGAAGATCTTTTGCCGTGCGCTCCCGAGAGGGTTTAGAAAATCTCTTAAGTTTTGCTTCTATCAGAAAAGGGCATGATCAACCGAAAAAAGTATAAAACTAATGAGATTTATAGTGTTTTGTATGAATAGAAAATTGTACAATGATATATTAGCTTTACTAGAGATAAATGTTTTTGTTTTGTTTCATTTGTTTTTATTGTGATGTACGTCATGTATTGACTCACAACCATACAATGTATTATCTAGTTGAAATTAATTACGTAGTTAATCTAGTGTAGATTAGTTTACTATGTTACTTTTAAATTAAGGTTTTTTTTTTAGAACCAATCTAACCTGACTGCAGCATATACGTATCTGTACTATGGTCAGCGTAGACAGAACAGCAATAGGCTTCAGTTGTTTTCTAAGATTTATTAATTGACAGTGAACTGAAATAAAACTACACGAACTTAAAATAAAACCACAACGATAATTTCGTTTTTGTTTGCAAGACAATAAATGCTGCGCGGAATTGTGTCTTGCACACAATTTTCAACTTTATTTGTACTGAGTCTTAGTTCAATATCAATTAATAAACAAAAACTGCTCAAGCATAAAACTTTTGTTTGCGCTGACCCTATATTGCACTTAATTTTATTCAAATATATATTTTCAGCTTTTCATACGCATCATTGTGCATATTGTACAGTTCGCTTTAATAATAGGTGTTGGTTATCACCGCACATGTCTTCCTGTCACCTACTAATATTAACATCATCATTTACCGTGTACTTTTCTTCATTGTAGGCTTTGGAATCAAAGTTAGCGTCGTGTCGCGGTACAGTTAGACCTAAAGAACATTCACCAAATTCAGCTTCGGATGTCAATAAGGACTACAGGTGTGTACTCAAGAACTAGATACGTCCCTCATATCATCACATCTGTATCGTGACGTGCCGCCGTAGCGTTTAGCTTTTATCATAGTGTGATAATTTCAAGCAGATCTTTAAACATCGCTTCAAGTTAATCTTGCTGATCATAAAGAATTCAACTCGAGTACTGTGATCGTAATCACATTTTTCCTAATTTTACTAATATCTGTGATGATAATGAAATAGTTAAGTATCGGTATATCTATCTATGTGAACGGTTTTGGCCTACCCACCGGAGAACTAGCACTGTGTGAATTCAATGCCGCACATCATGTAGTTACTAGCTTCACGAAACATGTGTTGTTTCTATAAATTCTAGTAAAAAAAATAATTAAATAAAGCGTCCATCTTTAAAAAAATACTTATTGAAGGGAGTTTTAGCTACCGCAATTAGCGGTAAGTAATTTAGATCTGTTTTGATTAATTCCAGAGATAAATAATAATTGTTATTATTCAGTTATTAATATACTTATCACTTGAGTGCACATATTCTCGGTGTAAATGTTAGGAGTATTGGACTCACCTTTACATTATTACTCCAATAAATAAATAAGATACTTTAGTCTGTTGGTGGACAAAAATATTTTCGAATGATATTTATGTAAATAGTAGGTAAAGAGGTATGTATGAAATTGTTATAATTAAAGATAAAAATTTATCATCAGAATTTGCAATGACATGTATTTTATGTATTTTGTACTTGCATAATAGTAACATATTTATGTAGATAAAATCAGATTTGTGTATTCGACAATACATTGAGATGAAAATATTATTATAGCAATAAATGTTTGGATTAGATTTTTCTGTTAATGTTTTTTTTTTACAATTTGCGACTAGTATAATTTAATAACACCATTATATCATAATAATCAGGTGCTCAAAACACAATTAGTTAAAAACTTAGAACTGAAACAGATTGAATAATATTAAGAATTAGTATGATTTCTATTGGAATTTGAAAACTTTCTAGGTGTTTCAGAAAAAAATATGTGACTAACCGTTAGATACTATTGGGCAATAACTGCACGAGTGTATCACAACATTGTTCTTAGCATGCACTAATATAATTGTGTAACGTGTTTGTCATTCCTATACTCTGTAATATATGTAAGTACCTATCCTGGTTTGAAACATTCGTCAATTGTCATTACCAAGTTGATATGGAAAATAATTCTACTCACCCTGAATCTTTTTTGTAGGGTAACAAGCTTGGTACAAAATAATTTTATAATTTAACATAATGACGAGTGAGTCGCATCTTGCCTTATAAATTCTTATTAGTAAGTGGCAGTAATTTAATTTTGATTAAGTTCATTACATTCTATCATTATTAACTTATTAACATGAGAGAAATTAAAACAAATGACTGTAGGTAGAAGTTAAATTTAAATATTTCTGCTATTTAAAAATAAAACTGCGTTTTATATAAATAAAATAGCCCCAATTAAAAATGGTAATTTAGAAACTCTCAACAGTGTACTAACATACCTCTAAAAATGTTGTGTGACATCTATAATAAATAATAATGTATTGAATTGTTCTAATAATGTCTAAAATTATAATTGGTCAAAACTATGGTTTGTTATTTACGTAATATTACTCAAATGTATTTGCCCAGTTTGCTGCAAATAGTTCTAAGTAGGTATCTAGCATTTATACGTTCACGCGTGTGGTGACCAAACAACTTTTTATTTTTTACGCAATATGAAATATCAAACGATAATAAAGTAAGTCAAAACAGGCTGGTTTCTTTCTTTTACACTTTCCTTATAATTATTAAAAAATATAACATAATACTGATGTAATAAAGTTTTAAACTATCTGCTTTCCAACAAGCACATTTGACAGTAGATTAGTCCATTCCACTTTATTCGGAACTTCAACAGGGGGCTTAAAAATATTTACCAATTCAGGAATAGATTTATTGCATAGTTTTATCCTGAGTATCAAAGGTGCATTTTCTTCTTGATTTATCACCTCCATTAGAATATTACCTGCAAATTGGAGATTTTTAAATTAATGCAACAAACATGCAGTACCTCTAAGTTTCTGTTATGCTATTATTGAATCATAAACCAAACTTACCAGTAACTTTAGGAGAATGAGTAAACCATAGGGTTACTACATACAAAGGTAGTGTTTGTACCATGTAGATCAATTTGGCTAATAAATACTGGATCACCAGGGATACTACTCTGAACTGTAGGACAATAAAAAAATATAAAACGTGAGAAAGGGCAGGAGTTAACTTTTTTTTAACCTTCTCTAAATTCTTCAGAGTAAAGCTGTGTTCTATTGTTAGGTAATAACTGTGTTATGCCTAGGTAAGGGAAAATCTAGTTCATGGCATTCATATTGCATGTGAATGTGAACACCCTTCATTAAAAATACCTAATCCTTTCTGACAATTACATCGTCCATTAAGTGGCTTAAATCTGAATTAAAATTCAAGCCATGCTAATAAGTTTCACAAGCATGTTCTATATTCAAACTGCAACATTATTTCTTACCACTGTAAATACGATGTAGTAAAGTGTAGTTGTAGGTAATAATAACAGCAATATGGTAAATGCTACAGTCCCTACAAAAAGCTCTTGGTTCGTATATTCACAGGAGTCAATGCCGCCACGCAGTGGATTATATTTTCTTCCAACAAACAATCTCAGTAGTGCAATTAGTCCAGATATTTGTATGTTGAATAGCCTGCAAAAAAATGTTGCAGCATGATTATTGGTAAATAGTTGAAGATGCAGTTGCTTCATTTATCTGTAAAACTCTATGTGCGTGTGCTGTGAGGGCCACTTTTTTAAATTTCTTTGAAAATGCACTTAAGATGTAGTGAACATTTCCAAAGAATTGTGAAAGTTGGAATCAGATTTTGTGAAAGTCTAATAAGAGAGATATAGACCGAAAAGTTGGGCCCTCAGTTCTCACATAGAGGATTGAGGGCCCACCTGTACCTGACAAACGATGGACACTACAGAAAAGACTTATATGCCAAAATCTAATCTAATGCCAAACAAAATTTGTGAAAACAAGATATTATCTTAAAACGCTATGCTACTTTGTATATCTTCGTTCAAAGTGGGCCCTCAACTCTCATACACGTAAAAGTTTATTACTCAAATAAAATGAAACTATTATCTTACAGCTACTATTTGCAATCCTATACGCTATCAAATAAATTGTGAATATTTGTGAAAGCAAGAACAGGTCACCACTTCTTGTTATTTGAAAGTTATGACGCTGATAAAATTGGGGCCCTCAGTCCTCCATTTTTTTTCGTTTTCTTAATATTACGCTTAACGTATTTAAGACAAGACAAATATACAATTGTCTCTTTTTGTGAAATAAATTGTGCAACAAATTCTATACAAGAAACAAATTAAAAGACCCTTTATTGTATAAGAAAATTAAGTTTTATTTTTCTCCACTGAATTAGGAAATAGGGTGACCAAGATTTCTTTTCAAACTCAAGTCCTTTCAAGACCGTCATCGAGACATTTCAATGAGCATGATTAGACAACACTCAACCAACATGCTCATTATGTTCAACACATAATAACTTAATAAATAAATGATTCCACCTTACTTACATTATTTTACAAAAAAGAAAAAAAATATATGTTAAATAATATAAACCCTAAGGTTTTCAGTGTCGAATTCGACAGATGAACTGTGTAATAAGTAAAAAAGGAATAATAATAAAAACGATACATGTTAATTAGGTTAATAAAAAAAGGGAATAATTAATACTAAGAGCTGCTACTGAGAATTCCATAAAAAACCCAATAACACTTTTTGCTCGACCTGGGACCTGGGAGTCTTATGCATGTTTTAAAAAATCCCTTATTTAGTTTGATGGTTTATAATAATAAAAAAATGGTTTATAATAGAACTGTTTCAAGAAAACTTGCTTCAGCAATCAGCCATAATGACATAATTACTTGATGCAATTTCTGATAGTTTTTTAAAATTCTTCACATCTGCTCGGATTTTCTATTAATGGATCGTAACTTGTTATTGCACCTGCCAAACATTTAAAATACTCTGGAATTAATCCAGAGCTGAACTAATTAATCATATATTTCATATATAGATTTTAAATATATCCATAGCAAAAAGGAAAATATACGTTTTCAGTCAGGGTGACATTCTGCGTCAGAATCAAAAAAAAATTGTCACCCTACTCACACACCCATATAAAAAATAGTCGATTTCAGTATCTATTAAGCTTTGTAGTTATATCTTAATTCTTCTTAGTAACAAATAACGCCAATTTGTTGCACATTTTTTTTCACAAAAAGATCCAATTTTGTGTTTGTTTTATCTTTCATACATTAAGCGTAATACAACGAAAACGAAAAAAATTGGAGGACTGAGGGCCCCAATTTTATCAACGTCATAACTTTCAATGAACAAGAAGTGGTGCCCTGTTCTTGCTTTCACAAATTTTCACAATTTATTTAGTAACGTATAGGATTTCAAACAGTAGCTGTAAGTTAATCGTTTCATTTTATTTGTGTAAATAACTTTATGTGTAAAAGTCTGATGACATTTTAAAAAGTAAAATATTGTGACTTTCATATGGCAATAGTAATTATCTAATCAAAATTTGACATATGACCGCTGTTGAGAAATTTACATACTTTTAGTTTATTCCTTTTTATAATAAGGTAACTACTTTATTTTTTTTATTTCCAATGACAGACAGCTTATGTTAAATGGAGTAACTTAAACGACTTGTATAATCTATCACGATTGACTTATTTTTCATTAACATTCATGTTTGTTAATATTACACACAAAAATATTTTTTGAAAAATATCAAGATCGTATAGTGTAATTTCCCCGGTATTGCAATCTACAAATTTTGATTTCCCTTTTTGCCATGACTTTCTGGTACACCTGTACGAGAGTTGAGGGCCCACTTTGAACGAAGATATACAAAGTAGGACAGCGTTTTAAGATAATATCTTGTTTTCACAAATTTTGTTTGGCATTGGATTAGATTTTGGCATATAAGTCTTTTCTGTAGTGTCCATCGTTTGTCAGGTACAGGTGGGCCCTCAATCCTCTATGTGAGAACTGAGGGCCCAACTTTTCGGTCTATATCTCTCTTATTAGAGTTTCACAAAATCTGATTCCAACTTTCACAATTCTTTGGAAATGTTCACTAAATCTTAAGTGCATTTTCAAAGAAATTTAAAAAAGTGGCCCTCACAGCACACGCACATAAAACTCTACCTTAAATAACAGAGCAAAGGGCTGAAACTAGAAAAAAAAAATGCAAATAATTCTAACTTAAGTTTAAGTACAGCAAATTCGTCATACGAAATTAAACCTTACTGGGTCATTCAAAGTGATTTAATGATCTGAAATCAGCCCTTTAAAGCTTGCAAACTATGCATTGTGTGATTTATGAGATTACATTATTAAAGAACTATTTATATTGTTTTATGAAGAAAGGTAGGTGTCACATGGTGGGATATTTCCTTTTACATTAAAAGTTTTTTATTACCTGGCAGCATACACATAGATGCAATAAGAATGGAATGTAGCAATGCATATGAGATCGGACACTATAGCAGTTTGAAATGTGAAACCCAAATATCCTATGTAGTGGTATATTTGCAGTATAGTATCCAGTTTCTCCCCTGATACATCTGAAATATAAAGTATAGTTTTGGTTGGTTCTTTTATTTTACCTAATATTGTAAATTTTTTCTATAGTAATGACATGTTATCTTTTTTTTTTTAAATTCTATATGGATAATTTCTTACCCAAAAATAGCCACCATAGTTGTACATGATAAGAGAAGTATTTTCCTAACATTTTATTGAATGCATTGTTGAGTTTTAATCCAACTGGAGCACCCATGAGCCATTTCAGTAGAGAGTAAAGGGCATTAATTAATTTCTGCAACAGAAAAATAAAGTAATAACATCTGAAGTAGTGTTTAGCTATTGAAAAATAAACTCTAATGTCTGCACCATTACCTCTAAAACTCCCATGAGTGCTATGCTGATATCTTTTTTGTCCTGTGTAAGCAACTGTAGAGCAAAGTATCCTAATAGAAGGTCCATTACCACCGCCAATATTAAATTGCCTTGTTTTACTGTTATCTATAAAAATACGATAGTTAGTGTGTTTTTCTAATAGTATTGATATGAGATGCAGAGGTGTACAACGAAACTAAAACAACTGACTAAGTGCAAGTCCAATTCAATAGAGTTCTGTAACCTTGGAAGATTTTTAAAAGGTTCATTTTTATTCTTTGGAAACACTTAGCTAAGATTATTTACATAAACCGCCATCAACTCTATTTACTCCCAATTTTACAAAATCTCAATTTCACATGATTAACTAATGCGCTTTAGGCTGCAATAAGCAGTTGTAGTAGACAGAGATAATGACAAAAGATGCACATTATAAGTTGTTTTGAAAAAATTGATAACTACTATAATTTGTATTAGTAACCAACTGATTAGTCAATACTGAAAATACAAGGCTTATGTGTGCATTACATACTTTCTTGTTATTTTTGATAGTTGATAGTAGCCAATTAATTAATTTCCAATAGTTATAAACATGTTGCAGGAACATGGAGGAAGCCAGCCACTGCTGGTTTTTGATGTTTTCCTTTTCTTCTTTTTCAATTGTTTGCCCATTCTCTTCTTGAATCAGACACACCAGTTTTGTAAAATAGTTATTCTTGGTATCAGTAATGGCTTGAGAGTCTTTAATACTGTTATAATCATAAAGCATGAGAATACAACTACTAGTAGTGTTAACTTGATTTCCATTTAATAGTAATTTTTTGATTTTTAGTGTGAAGTTTTGTTCAATGTCCAGAAAATTCAAATATCTACTTGATACTTTCTTTCGCAAATAATCCCCACAGTATCCGTATATTTCATTTTCTTGTTGTTTCTGGGCCCAAAGCTCATTATTTGCTGTGTATTTGGTTATAAAAATCGTGCAAGTATTATCCTCCAAAACAGTAACATAACCCTTAAAAAATACTGCTTTAGAATCATGTGGGAATATAGGCAGCAATATTCTTACTTTAGTAGGCATTTTTCCAAGATTTATATTTTTATATTCATTACATTATATTGTAATTATTCAAGAGGTTTGAATTGTTGTAAAAATTAAAAATACAAAACCACTACGGACAGTGACTGACACTGACAGTCAAGCAGACTTTAGCAAACAACTGACAAGTGACAATGTACACAAACAATCGCTGATGGCCTGACGCTGACAGTGACATTAGTGACAATAAAAAGTCAACAAGCCAATGAGCTGTATTTAGGTATGTACAATCTAGTTACCTACACATAAGTCTGCATACGAAAGTTGTAGGAAACTTTTTACATGTCAAAAACCTGAAATCTGTCAATTTAATGTCAATCGAACTATAAATATTTGAATATAATTTTCTCGAGATCCGATGCAGCCTGCCATGCCCCTTGTTTTCCTCTCCCAGCGACGCCCATGGTCTAGGTTCATTATTTACAAAGGGTGTCTACAATGTGTAGTCGGTTAGTCTATAAGCTTTTATAACCTGGCTGAAGGCCTTCATTTTTAAGCCACCACAGGAAAGTTCGGTTAAGCATTCGACAACCTGAAATGCAATGAAGAAAGAAGTAAGATAAACCAGGACAAAGACTTACAATGTTCACACAATGAGGTCGTCAGAATAGTGTATCAAAGCTATAGCTGTAAATTATCCTATTTTAAGCGTTATCACAAGTAAACATCGATTCTTTTGTCGTAAGCACTCTGCGTCATCTATCGTTTGATACCCTTTGTATAATTGCATTCATTTTAATTCATGAAATCAATGCAATTCATAATTAGTTATACGAATAAATGTCATTGTGGGTAGTTTGGGTGATATTAATTTAACAATTTTATTAGGGGACCCATTTTATAATATGTATTGTACCAATAAGATCTATCATCTATCCATACCTTTAGTGATATTAAAAAACAAAAAACGAATGTTACATCACATTTCCATGATTTAAGACGAAAACCGGGGGAGAAAACTCTTTGACGATGGTCATCAAATAGTGATCAAGGGGTACTTGTAGGTTTTAAACATCGCTACGTAAATCAGCTATTTTTAAACCCTTTGTAGTTGTGGGAAGGAAATATAAAGACAAAATTAATTAAAAAGAAGTAATTTGTAAGGAAACCATAGAGTATAGAAGAAGAATCCAAGAACTTGGAAGAAAACTATGAAAGGGCCACCTCTAAATAGCCAAATGACATTGTTCCAGAACTGACAACTTTACTTTTACATATTATTGTCGCCATTTTAGTTTCGTAATTTGATTGATTTGTTGGCTTGGCTTTAATGACGATTGGAAGTTTTCGAGAATAATTGAATATGAACCAGTTTTGAACACATGTGATAAAAGAATATTCTTATCAGCTACTAAGATTTCATAATTTATTTAGAAAAAGAAATTTGTGAATCGGAAAAGACCAAATTTCCGATTCAATATGTCAGCACACGAACAAATGAGGGCAATGTTGGACCAACTCATGGGCACCGCTCGCAATGGTAACTTTTTTCATTTCCAACATAGTTTGTCAACGAGCATTTGTATACTTGCTTTTTACCAAAAAAAAAACGTAACCTGGCTTTTTTTTTACAAGTATTGCGTTTCGTAGTGTCTTTTGTACTAATCGATTATAAATTGTTTCAGGTGAAACAGACAGACATGGGGTTAAATTTTATGACGATGCAGTGTGCAAATCGTTTTTATTACAATGTTGTCCTCATGAAATCTTATCCTCCACGGTAAGCAATTCTGTTTTGATAACAATTTTGCAATGAATTCTGAGTTTTCATTAAAGTTTTTGAAATGAATCTATATTTTCATGTTTGTAATAAAATAGCATGAAGTTAAATATTCATAATTCTCACTGTTAATGAAATCTCAGTAATTTGATTTTATATTGGGAATTGCAGTGCTTTTTTGTCCACATACATTGAGATATTTCAAATGTTTACCAACCAATTGATTAAATATTTTAAACCAATAAGATCCTGACCTGATTGATCTTAATGTATGTGTTTGATTTTCATTCTCATATATCTTGCCATATGATCTTATGAATTTAGTGTCGCTGGAGAATTCTTACATCGGAGTGGCATTAACTGTGGTGAAATATGCTTTTCAGAAAATGCCCAACACTAGTCTTTATTGCTCATCACAATACTTAACAGATGAGGGATAGATTGTATGAGTTAGGCTGTTCTGTAAGTACCAAGATGTACGTATAAAAACATTTATAGTTAGCTGATTGTATTATTACTGCTATGCAGTATTTAATTTAAATAAGGCTCATGAAATAATTAAATTTTCCAACGGTTACTAATGCTGCTTCGGTGAGTACATAAGAAAATTTTAGGAACATGAAAAACATAAGCCCGGGTGAGAGCAATTTGGTGTCATTCATTCTAACTACATTGGGTACGTACTGTGCTGTTTAAATGGCTAGCATATCCAACAAACTTTTGCATGAGCAAGAAAAATTTTCAAACTATGTATTATGGAATTATTGAATGTTTTAGTTACATTGTACTCAATTTTTAACATGAATTGGACTTTTGACAAAGCAGTTACTATGAACAGTAAATAAATCATAATTACTTGCCGGAATATATACACCACACAAAAATAATGTACTGTTTTGATACTAGTTTTAAATGATGTTACTTTATGTCATGATTTCAACATTTTTTCTTCATTACCAAAACACTGCACAATATTTTCGGCTGCAAATATTGAAATTGGCAAAAAACAAATGTACAAAGTAAAACATGAATTTAAATTCAATTTGGTGTTTCAAAAATATTTGTAATGATTATCTGTGACCTTTAATTTTGTTCTGTTCTTTCTAAATATATCTGCAGTTTAGTTAGGATATTCGGGAGGGTGTTTTCTCTAACATTTGTAAGTATTTATGATAAATTACATTATCCTGTGCGTGAACCTGGGCTGTGTGAGCTGTGGTGATGTAGTATGTATTTCTTTAAAATATTTTTATGACAGATTTTTGTGTATTGAGAATATATTTTTGAATATTATTTGTGTCTGTTAGGGAATGATTATAAAATTGTATTATTTAAGTAAAACAGAATTATAAAATAAATAAAGTTAATTGCATTAGTCACACCTAAACTTGATGTATAATTTGTAAATGGACTCTTAGTATTTATGTGATTTTAATTTTTATTACAGCGTATGGATTTAGGTGAGTGTCCAAAAATACATGATTTGGCTCTCCGTGCGGATTATGAATTAGCTTCAAAAACCAAAGACTATTTCTATGACATTGATGTAAGTATGATTAATTTATAATATTTTAATTTTTCGTTTTGGGATTAACAACACCTGAACAGTGTAGCAAGACCACTTTTGCAAGTTTCTGATGTGTCTTCGGAAATAAATAGTTCAAACCAACTTCATAAAGAATTAAGGCCAATATATTATAAGACCAAATATAAGGCTAAAATTTTATAGTTTATTGTAACCAATAGCACACAATTTGTATTAGCTAAAATTGACAAGTTAGATACAGTGCCTGGTGGAAAAATCACTGGACAAATAAATAATTTAAATTTGATTTATGATGCCTAGGCAACAGAACATTTAGAGGCATTTATAGCAGACTGTGATCGTCGCACAACAGCGGCTAAACAACGTCTTGCTGAAACTCAAGAAGAACTGTCTGCTGAAGTCACAGAGAAAGCTAATGCTGTGCATGAGTTGGCTGAACAGATCGGTCAAAAACTAGCAAGAGCTGAAGCACTGGGAGAAGAAGGGATGGTAGAAGAAAGTGTTAAACTGATGGGAGAGGTGAGATGTACAACGTTTTAGTGTTTCATTTAGTACAATCACATTTCATGGAGCATCTGTACTATTTTACAAGTTATATTATTCCAGATTGACGAACTACGCAAAAAGAAAGCTGTAGCTGAACAGGAGTATCGCAATTCCATGCCTGCTTCCTCTTATCAACAACAAAAACTACGCGTTTGTGAAGTGTGCTCTGCATACCTGGGTATACATGATAATGATAGACGGTTAGCTGATCATTTTGGAGGAAAACTTCATCTTGGATTTATTACCATTCGTGAGAAACTGTCTGAATTGAAGGTAAAATGTACTATAACTACTATACTTCTTTTACTTATTTCTCTTTGTTTATTTTTTACTAGCTTACGCCCGCGACTTCGTTCGCGTGGCTTATTGAAATAACCCGCCCGCGTTAAGGTACGCCTTTGGTGACTGCTCCGCTCCCGTGAGTCATAGCGTAATGTTATATAGCCTATGTTACTCGGGAATACTGTAGCTGTTAAAAAATTGTTAAAATTGGTTCAGCAGTTCCAGAGCTTATTCGTTATCTGTCTATAACAGTAGAATAGATGAATGTTGTCTGCGTATTTCTCAAGTGCCTGACTGAACTAATTAACGTGTTGTGATCCTCTAGAAAACCGTGGACAAACGCCGTGAAGAGCGTGGCGCTTCGGAGCGTGAGCGTACAGGCGGTCGTCGTCACTACGTCGGGGGTCGCGAGTTAGACCGCCGTGCTCGTCGCCACCGCGAGTCTGCGAGGGATCGCGACCGCAACAAGGAGTCCGACCGCGACCGCGACCGTAAGGACAGGGATCGGCGGGACGGCGAGCGAGAACGTGAACGGAGGTAAACTTCAATACTTTTATGTGCTAATATTAAACTTAACGTTGGCAGACTTGTACTTTCGAGAAAAACAATATAGCATTTTTTTTTTACGTGGCAGGCGCGTAATGCTTTTCAGGCCGGGTCGGTCAATTTAACCGCGAACGTTAGTGCAAAGGGAATCCTATACTACCAACGCACATAGAGGGAAAAAAGTCCGCGCTGCATATCTGTGAAGTATATTCGCGGTGGGGGCAGCCTCGGGCGACAGTTAAAAAACAGAACAGACGGTGAAAAAGACTGCCCCGCCCCGTCGTCTGCAAAGCGCCTAAGTGTTTACTAATAAGGCTGCTGATCAGATTATTTATTGTTCTTTAACAGACGTAGCAGGTCCCGCAGCAGAAGCAAACGAGAGGGCTCTAGGGAGCGCTCCCGTGGTCGCGACCGTGATCGTGAACGAGAGCGTGAATCTCGCCGCAGCCGCTCGCATCGGTCCTCCTCAAAAGAACGTAGACGGGACTAGCGATTGACATTATTGCTTAGCCTTTATTCATAATTTATTATAACGATTCTCTTTCTCTCTCAAAACTTACCGTGTGGTTGATAATATCCCACGTTTTTTCCCCTACAATCGAATTTTCTCGAGCATAAATTGATTAGAAAAATTAATGAGGAATGTGCTTGTATGTTTTTTTTGTTTTACGACTCAATTAAATAAGGTAAATAGCTACATATTTACTTATTCGCAATACAATACCAGTATATTAAAATTAAATATGTACGATTCTTTGTTTGTCAATTTTATATACCTAATGCTTTATGCATCACCAATAGTTGTGTGTAAATTTAGTTTTCTTTATGGTTTCATTTAAGGTAGAAAAAATTGTTTTTCTCACCGTGATGTATATTTCTAATTTCTAGCGAGGTTATAAGATAATTGTCATATATTGACCTAAAACATTTATTGGTTAATAAAAAATAATTAGGTATAACTAGCACTGCCGACATAGGAGCAATGTATTTTAAACGCCTGAAGTTTATTTTCACACTTGATTTGACTCATGGTTTTGACAACTGACGATGTAAGTAAATAAAATAAAAAGTTCAGTCTGTATGTGTATAGTATTTGTATTTCTTGAACGATCTTGCAATAAATAAAAATAATCGATCTTAAAATTATAGAAATACACAAACTACAATGTATGTAGTACAGAACTGACTTCTATGCTGGATCGTTCAGGTGTTGTTAGTATAGGTTATATAAAAACAGTTATAATTTAGTTTTAGATTATATTATGTAAGACTTGTTAGGTTCTAATGTAATATTATTTGAAATATGATAAATATATGTTGTGTCGGTATAGATACCTAGTTCAATTGCGCTAGTTATATGACGAGATGAAGTTATTTTAGATATTGCAGAAGCGATAAAAAGGTCAATATTTCAGGAACAAGTAAAAAAACATTGCATCAGTTTTACAAAGAGGTATGATGTAACTAGTTATTTAGTGCTTTTCGTTTGTTAAAAATTAAAATCATTATAATTGACTAGCGTGTTTATTTTATCAACGCCGCCGCGCCGATAACATGACGTAGGTACATACCTGCATGTTACAATATTTATCAATCATAGAAGTGTGCGTATTTGAGAACGATTGGCTCAGATTTGGTTGCAACTTGTATCGTTTTGTGGTTCTATGAGATTCTACAAGGACTATTTGTAGCAGTAAATAATCTGCCATGGGCTGCGAATGGTGAATAAATAGTTTTTTTGTTTTTTTTTTTCGGTTAATGGCAATAGGCTCGCCCCCTATTACATGGGACCTTAATATACCGGCGAACTGTGGGTGTGCATTGGTACACCTCTGCCTAACCCTTCGGGGAAAACAGGCGTGATGGTATATATATATTATATTGATTTTACATTTACAAGTTAGTGTCTTAGCAACATTTTTTTTACAATTTACTGCTGTTTTGCTTATTATGGTCAGGATGTACATACATTGCAAAAAAAAAGTTTTTTTAGACAATCGCACAAACCTGCGGCGAGATTAGTAGAAAATAAATAAAATAACGATCTAAGTATACTTAGTTCATTTATTTCTTGTGTCTTATTGTGTAACATTTAATGTTCACTTAAGTAATTAGTTACTTAAATTAATTGTATCTACATTACCTACTCTTGGTATTTAAAAAAAACCTGTCAGCAATGGAAAGCGTCTACTTACGTTATATTCTTAACATTTTTCTTATATTTTGCCGATTACAACTAAAGTACAAAATTAAATATCGGCCGACAGATTTAGAATATATTTAGGTAATGCGTACCCTACTACACAATGCTTTACTTGAATTGAAAACGTGGCTTACTATCATACAACGCTCTATACAAGCGTGTCGCCAAATTCGGTTCCCAAAAAATAAAAGAAATATTTGATAATATTGTATTGAGAACGTCGAACCGAATTTGCCGATCTGCTTGTGTGTATAGGGACCCTTAAGATCATTGTTCTAACAAGGAGACCATAGTAAAATACAAAAATATACACTACGAATACAATCATCTACTATCTACTAAATGAATGGATCTAGTACAAGCATCCCTACTAAATAATGTATTTGATAGTTATTTAGAGACATTCATTATTATTAGGAACATAAGATAGGTATAAAAAAATAATGGCATTTTAACTAAACACTAATACCAGTTGTATATTTAGTTACCAACACTAGTTTACTAACAAAACATTATTTTGAATAGAAACAGAATTTGGAAATAACGATATAATTATTATTTATATAGGCTTTTGTGTTGCAATTATGCATAGAAAATAAAATCTACTGCATTATTCTTATCCGATTTGGAAAATATAACTATACATATGTGTGTAGTGTTCTATCACGTATTTAACTACCTGTAATAAAAACCGTGGTGATATTGCGCTATAGGTACAATAGTAGTCATAAATTTCACATAATTATGATTATTTTTTGGTACTCTACGAAGAAAAGTTTTCCATACAATAAGCCCCGGTGTCCACCAAAGCGGTGAAGAGAGGAGATGTCTCCTACAACCAATCGGCTTGCGTTACTTCTCATCTCACCGCTTAGCTTCAACACAAAACAGTATCCTATTGGTTGTTTACGAGACATCTTTTCTCCTCTCCGCTTTGGTGGTGTCCGGGCTTAAGGCCCGCCTATAGTCTATGTTAGGCTGACACTTCCCCGAGGTAAGGAGTGCGGAGCGAAATAAAATTAACCAATTAGTTCTTTACATTAAAACGGCTCTTCTGCGCTCATTATTTAAGGGGTGTGCAGCCTAACGTAGTATAGTAGGCGTCAAGGGCTGTTGTTTTTAGTTATCAACAACAATAATATTTCGGCAAATTCGATTTAATTACAAAAAATCATATTATATTAAGGCCTGCTCACAATTCCTGTGATACTATCCCCTGATTTCTCAGACTAAAATACAAAATACAGTCAAGAAAAAACTATACAAAACAGTTTCATAATAGGAAGTAGGCACCTGAATTGATTTTTATAATAATAGCGCATTGACAACTCAAAATAGGTACCTGTATTGTGAGACGAAGTTCATATTTTTTAATATCTCACAATTTTTTTTTACATAATAATAAGATAAGTAACTCAACACTTATTAAACTTAAGTCAGTTCGGGGAGATGAAACAAATTGTTTCAAACAGTATTATCAAAGAAAACCAACTCTATAATATACTACAGTAAGTTCATTAAAAGTTAAGCTATGAGTTAAAGTGAGATCATACAAAAGTAGATTGTATTTTCAGGAAGAGAAAGTACCTACATAATCTTTTATTTTGGTTCCTAAATGTGCCATCTGTACTTACATGTCAATTAGGGTTTTTGAAGGCGAGCACAGCCCATTTGGAAGTATTATCAGAAATAATTTAAAATCACATAATCGAAATTTCTTTTTCATAGGTCCAAAATGGCGTCTTGCCTCTAATTGGATTTAAGATAACAAAATTCAGCGTCGTTAAGTTAAAGATTACATATTTTTGGCATCTAAAATATAAAACATTTTTTGTTACTTGTTATTTAAGGGTGTTTACATAACGTGGTTTAATGGCTTAAAATGATAAATATTTTTTTTTCTACAATGAAACTAAAATTATAATACGCCTTTTGAGAAATTTCTACATAGATAAATATAAAGGCCTATGTCAACAAAATATTTATTTTACTTGCCTATTAAATATATCCCTGTTTATAAAATAACACATTACGTTACTACATAATGCTTTTGAAATTTACCTATAGAATACGATTTTAAATTATAAATCTGCTTAATCTTTGAGTCCGGTTTTACACTTTATAATGCTCTATTAAATAACAGTTTTAACACACTTGCACTTAAAGTGATTCTTGCTGCACCGTTTTTAGGTTTAAAATGCAGCGTATTAACCACCACGCGTGTACTTTGGAGATTACTACATTAGTGCGATAATGGAGCACTTTTTGAAATCTCAGCAGTACAAAACTATGATAAATAAATATTATATTTTATCAAATTAGTACTTTTTGTCAACAAACTAACATTTATGTTTTGTAGACAAAAAAAATCTTTTTTAATATTTTTAACATAGGAGTATTTACCGAGCAACAAGCAGGGCAGCTAAAAATAAATTTGCGCGCCATTTTCTTTAATTTTATTTCTATATTAAGTGCAAGTGTGTTGAAACCCGTCGTAAGAAACACGTGAGTATTTGCCACTTCATCCCGGGCTACATTACGCAACCGCCCTTGGGCTCAATCTGCAATCCAACCTCCAGTTTAAAGAGATACCGCGTCCCCGGAACGCAAGAGGCACAAGAAGGAACATGGATGGGTTTTAGTCAGTAAAAGTCTGACACTCCCTCCCGCCTCGCCCAGGGCGGGGGAAGGGAAAATCCTCCAGTTTGAAGACGCACTTCGTTCACTAGGACAGCGTCAGAGAAAAGGAACCCCATTTGGTAATGACATCAAACCGTATAACCGTAGTCTTGGGGGGTTCCTTCTCTCTGACGCTGACTGTACCATAATGCAGGTAAACATGATTTTTTTGCGATAACATTATGCGCGTGATAAGATAAAATTATTTATTTCTCAGTGTCTTAATTATTTGTGATAGTTGCGTTGCGCGCATAAAGGAAATATATAATAATTATAACTACATGGCGTCTCAGACTAGTGACTATTGCTGGACCATAAAGTAAAGCAATAAAGAGTTCTCAACAATATTATTTGATTTTGATTTTGTGAAGTTTTAGTTTGAAGCCGAGCATCTCCGATAGAACTCCTGACAGCGCCGATAGTATTACCACTTTGGTGATGGTGTAGAGATAGTGATTGGCGCATAATGCTGATATTTTGAATGGTGCGTCCAATTCCTGAAACAAAGTATTTGTATGAGGAACGGCACTACAATACATGACGGTTATTACTTTATTAGATAACTAGCTATATCCCCCCGCGATGTCATTCGCGTTCAATTACGTCTTTGGTTACTGCTTCGCTCCTGTTGGTTGTAGTGTGATGATCTATACATATAAATCTTCCTCTTGATGAAAACTGCATTAAGCTCCGTTGCAATGCCACCATCACGCTTGTATTCCCCGAAGGGTTAGGCAGAGGTGTACCAATGTACACCCACAGTTCGCCGGTATATTTAGGTCCCATGTAATAGGGGGCGAGCCTATTGCCATTAACTAATTAATCCAATCCAACCAATTAATGCATTGCCGTTGCAATGCATTAAAAGTTTTAAAGATCTAAGTGTACAGAGGGACAGACGGCGGGTAGCGATTTTGTCATATACTACATAGAGACCGCAGGTAGACGATGGATGCAGGCCGCTTCCAAACAGAACTTTTGGTAATCTATGGGGCAGGCTTAAGTCCAGCAGTGGATGTCCTGCGACTGATATGATGATGATGATATAGATAAGTGTTACAACGTTGTCTATACATACCTTAAGTAAATCAGCAGCCAGTTTTAGTACATTATTGGCGACAGTCAGTTGTTCCTTACTCTCCGGCCTCTGTTCTATCGCGAGGTGTAAGTTGATCTGTTCGGTCAGTATGGCGGACAAGCAACCCCGGTATTTCTTGTTCACGTTACTGCCCAAAGTGCCGAGTCGCAGTAGGTATATGCCAATGCAGAAGCTCCACAGCAAAACTTCCAGTAGCCAGCCGCTTTCTAACGTCACCGAGTCCTGAGTATTATTACACTGTTATTAATTTAAATAATTTTCTGAACTTTTACACAGCATAAATATATAAATAAACTATGACTCGAAATAATAGTGTTACGTAGTATGAAGCTAGGTTTCTCGACATGCAAAATGATATTGCGGTTCTGATTCAGTTTTCACAGATATTAGTGATGACGAAATCATTAAAAAAATTACTGCACGTGGGTACTTGAATATATTTAGGTTCACACGTATTTAAGCTCTGCAACGAATCGGCATCGCCCCAATTTACACTGTTCAATGTTTTTTCTATGAAATTTCATAGGCACGGCAACGAACACTTATCAACTCCGCAATGACGAGCTAGCGATTAACGACGAGCCTAATAGGTGATGCCGATTCGATACATAGCTTATACATTCACCTTTAAAGTGAATTCTACAAATAAAACTGAACACGGTATAGATGCGCAAATCGCGCTCAGTTTCTCTACTTAATTTGGACTTACTTGTCAAGTGCGGTTAGAATCGTTTTGGAATAAATAAGTAATTACGTATGTAAGTGTTTCGAAGAATATTTAATAGTACTTACTCTCAATAGGTGTGTGCTAACGCAGCCTAGTAATACCACTATTAGCATGAATGCCGCTGACACGATGACTTCCACCGAACGCTGAGGACCTCGACGCTAAAAAACAATATAAATATATTTAAATAAATAAATAAAAGCAACTAATTGTGCTGCGACGAGCGGTACGAAATAGAAGCAATAATTTTCAAAGCTTTTGCAATTTATAAGGTTGATGCTGGAGTTGATCCGTTGAGAGCGTTTTGCGACACCCTTACTGTGCACAGGCGATGGCGGACAATTAACGTCACAATGTCAACTGTATGAATAAAGACAACTGTCCTTGTACTTCAGTGTTGCAGCAGTCCGGCATTAAACGCATAAATTGAAAAAGCCCTTAAAGTATATATATGAACTTGCATCTCGTACGCGATTACCTACTTAGCAATAAGGTTAATATTTTAATATAAACACTTACTCGCAAGTAAGACCTCGTCGACAGCCAGGTCTTGATATTCCTCACAGTGTTGAGTCTAAAATGGGGCAGTTCGGACTTGCGAGCGCGTCGTGCTGACGTCAGATGTGAGAACAGCTTCGCGTATAAAAAGCGTTGCTTGAACGCCCGCTCCGCTACTGCCAATAGAAAGAATACCAGAGCGCCGAGAGCAAACCGTAGTATGCAGGATAGTAGGTTTGTTGATACCAGCCTGGAGGGGAAATATGGAGTTGGTCATCATTTGTTGTAGAGATCATTGTAGCTTTTTATTTTATTTGGAGCAAATAACAATTACATGGTATAGAAACAGTGAAACTTAAAACTAATAACTATGTAATCCGCTGCGTTACTCAAACGATACAATTTAGTGATACATTTTTATGCTTGAAAATAAAGAGTAAATTATAAATATCTGTTAATATTTTCATATAAAAACATTATACTATGATAACGTGCTTAAAAAAAAACATTCACAAGAGTATGTTTCAATCAAAACTTATAGACTAGTAAAATGTCTGGACTTACCAGATATTATCACCAAAAGCACCAACGAAGACGGAGATTAGGGATCCTTTGTAGCTAGCCATAAGCGTCGGGAAGTAGGTGAGAACGGAAAGCGCTTGAAGTTCCTCCTCTGTTCTACTGTCCTGTTCTGCAGCCACCTAATTGAGACAGAAGGTTACTCGTAAAATATAAAGGTCTACCAGAAAAGGTGCGTTACGGTAGTTATCGTCTGTCTTTGGAAATATGAAATCTTTGCAAATTTTTAGGAGTGATGACAAACATGTGACCAAACGAGTAATGAATATAAATGTGGATGGAGAGGAAGAGGGAGGCCAAAAAAAAGATGGATGGATTGTGTGAAGAATGATATGAAAGAGAAAGGAGTGAGTGATAGCATGACGGCTGACAGGATGGTATGGAAGAAGAAAACGTGTTGCGCCGACCCCAAGTAACATGGGATAAGGGCAAGAAGATGATGCAACCATAGCATTTTTACTATCTTCGCCTCTGCGGAGTTAATCCGAGGCGCGATGTTCATGATAATTGGATATTAGTCGACATTGACCGCAGTTACCAAAATTAGGTCTGAGGTCAGAATATAAGTGTTACCTGAGTAAATCGTATGAGAGGCTTGATGGTGGCGACGGCGGCGGCCATGGCGAGCCCGGCCCACAGACAGCCGTCGGCCGCCATGGCCCGCTCGGCACGCGCCACCACGTACCAGCTGATGTCCACGGCCGACAGCTCGGCACGGAGCGTGGAGCCGCGCTCCCACATCGTGCATTTTACTATGGAACATGAAGCGACATGGTAGACCAAAATCGTGGTGCGATCGCAGCAAAAGTCGGTTACATTTACATGTCATTCAAATAGACATAAAATAACATGATTCACTGCTATTCAGACTTTTGGCAATACAATTTTTTTTAGGGATGGGAAATCATCAAATAACTTCGGGGCGGGATAGGATGTCAGACTTTTACTGACTAAAGCCCATCTTTGTTACTTCTTGCACCCTTTGCGTTCCGGGGGCGCGGTATCCCTTTCGAACAACCCGCAACCCGCAGTCTTGGCAATACAATAGAGATCATTTCATCTTAATTTTATATCAATTTCTTATTTCCTTTGATATTGTGCTCAATAATAAAGATTTAAAAATTTGAAAGCCGGATGGATGCAGGCCGCTTCCAACCGGCTTTTTTGGAAATCTATGGGGGAGGCCTATGTCCAGCAGTGGACTTCCTGCGGCTTATATGATGATGATGATAAAAAATCTGAAATGTTAATCTACTTTTGTTGCTGACTGTGCCTGAAATAGTTTAATTTTTACATAGAAAATTACAATTACCTGTATCACTAGTCGGGTCGAGAATAGCAAAAGGGTCCCATGAACTGTCCGCACTGTACGGAAAGCCCACATCTGAATGTCCTCCTTCCGATTGAGAGCAATAACTGCTTTCTTCACCTGTACATGCATACAATTTATAATTAAATAACACATCGATTTAGAAACCAATAATCCAACATTAAGATTTCTTTTCCATTAGATATGTTTGATTTTTGTGTAAATTAACAGTTTAATTATATCGCGACAATGTAAATGAGCTAAAAATATCGAGTTTTGCAGACGGCCACGTAAATCAAGTATGATACCTATTTAATTCGCGTGGCGGTATTATAATTAAATTATCGATAAAAAATGAAGCCAACCAGTAGAAAAAAAAGCGTCCGTAAATTAGTAAAAATAGTAGATAGTTAACATACATAATTGATGCTTACTGTTAGTAGTTTGCCCAACCCAATCAGACATGGTATGGTGGGATGGTAGGGCGATGGATGGAGCGGACGCCGAGCATTCCCCGTCCGATGACGATGACTGGTAATTGTCTAATTTCTATGGAAATTCATTCAGTATTTTAATTATAATGAATAATTTAAATTACCTATTATTTTTTGTAGACGTTTTAGAGATCTAGACCGTATTTAGAAAATCATTGCATCCCTGTCATATTGTTAGAAGGTGACAGTGGGCCCTAGAATAAAACCTTTTTGAAAGATCAAAACATGCACAATGTGAATGTTGCATAGACATCAACATTTAAACAACTCAGTTAATCGAAAAAAAAAGTGTTTTATATCAATCAATTCAGTCACATCATTAAAGTTTACTGGAACTTGTACCTATTTATTTATAATGATAAAAATATCAAACAATGTAAGCAATATTAGTGAGTGTATGCCAGTTTTCACTAACGCTATAATAAAAATACCAGCCTATTATTGTCTCACTGCAGAGCCTGCAAAGGCCTCTTCTCATACAGAGAAGGCAGGAGCAGTAGTTACCACAATAGCTCTAAACGGATTGGCAATTTCAGACTTTTATTAATTTAATTTCCTTTACGAAATTTTTTTTTCATCTATGTCAGTAATGTCCAAGATAAACTTAGAAATTATATATGAATTGAAAAACATTCACGTTGGTTTTTGCCCTGTATCGAACTCGCAACCTCATGCATCGCACACTAAGCGACAGGCAGCGACTTAAATATTGGGCCATCACAATAGACGCCTTATTTATTTATTTATTTAATAACAATAAAAACGACTTCTTGTTTTTTCAATGCTCGGTTGAGCGCTGAGTAGATTTGACAGTTAAATCATATTTCAGCATTACATTTAGACGTCGCCTAGCGTTAGTGAAAATGGGCAGTAGTGTTATTGACATGCTATCACAGTCCCAAACGGCCGATAGCTACCTTTATTCGCGTGCTGTAAATTCCTGCCGTCTATCACCTAATGTTAAAAGTAAGGACAAGTTAATTAAATGTTCACCTTATAAAAATAAGTGCTTTTTTAGAGTTTCATACAATTTGAAACTGGAAGCATGCTTACAAGTAAAAAAGTCTCAACATTTACCTTTTCTTTCTTCTTATTAACGGTAGGAAAGTCTTCGTCACTAGATTCTTGTATGTGAATGCCATCTTGAGCCCATGAACTTCTAAATCGGACTCCAATTCTTTTCCCAGTACTAGGACTGCTAGTTGGTGCAACACCATCAGAGTCTGCATCTAAAGATTTTTCATCATCATCTTTCTTTAATATTTTCGATTTAGGAGATCCATTACTTTTGGGCTCATTATTTTTGGTACTAGCTTTAGGACTTTCAGTCGAATTAATATCTGGAGTATTGTTCTCTGCTTCATTTTCTTGTTCCTTAGAGCTCGTAGCTTCTTTCTGTATTAGGTTTTCAGTCTCATTTTTAACTCTTTCTCCTTCGCTGCCGTTAGAATTATATCCATTAAGGCTTTCGAAACCATCGTCTCCGTCAGCAAGTGCTCTTGAAATGTGTATTTGTTGATTCTGCCTCACATTGAACGATTCTAATTGTTTCTTTGTTAGTACGTTGGGTTTGTACCGGAAGGAGGTGCTAGGAGCAGAGTCTTCAGGCGGTGGGGTGAACGTCACAACAGGAGCCGCTAGATCAGGCTTCTTCCAAACCATGTAATCTTCGTCATCAGAGTCTTTCGCTTTTACTTTTATAGTGGTTTTGTTTTTAACAGGCTCCAAGTTTTTAATTAGATTCTCTTTAGTTAAATCCTTTTTACGTTTTCTGTAAATTTAAAGGTATATATTTTTTTACAAGTTACTATGATTTTGTGCTGTTTGTTAGTGTTGATTTAAATAAATGAGATTATTTTTTTTAACAAATACTTATTGAAACTGGATCAATAATAAAATAAAATTATTTGGTTCCTTAACCTACAAAAAATATGTTCAGTAAAACTTTGGGTCTGTAAAACTTGAAATAAAGGCATTTGGAAGTAACCTCAGTCCATTCTCAGAGATTTCAGTGCGTGATTGTCTTCGTCGGAACTTGGCGGGTTTAGTAGTGGGTGTCTTGCTCTGACTCGAGGTGGCGCCACTTTCGGCCGAGCCGCCACCGCTGCCACCATCGCAATCTGATCTTGGACGCCTGTTTTACAGGACATTAAGTTTACTACACTACCGTTTTGTGCTTTGGACTAAAATTTATGATAATTGTGGTCGTAAAAATTGCTCAAAAATGTGTGTAATTAAAAAAATAGTGGCACAATAAAAATACATACATATATAAACACACGTCCTTTCCCATGGGCGTAGGCAGAAACCACAGTACGCCACCTGTTACGATCCTTACATACTCCTTTCGCCTCATCCACATTCATACATCTGATGAAATATAATCTTATAATAATATATACTTGAATTTAAAACGAAGTGTAAGCTTATACCTGAAATATCTAGGTAGCTTGCGGCGGAAGGTGGTCCGTGGTCGCACTCGACCGAGCTCCATTTCAGTCGTGCTGACTATCTGCGAGTGTACCACGCTAAGTACCAGCATCAGACCTAGAGGCACTAGCCAACAATTTGGCTGAAAATAAAAGGAAAAAGGCAAGTTAACGAATATATTAAGAAAGAGATCTATACAAATAATTAAAATTGAAATGTCCGTTTATAATGTCAAAATAGCAGCTTTTAACTAAGTGCATATGAATGTTGACACGGTATTTATGTCAATGAAAATCTTCTAAACAGCTAGTCTGTTTCTACTGACATGTACATTATATTTAATGTACATTATTTTTATTTCTATTGAAATAGTGGATTTCTTTATTTCTCAGCATTCGAATTTAGTCGTTCAAGTTCAAGCAATCTGAGGTTTAGCCAACTTTAACCGTGGATTTAACAAGGATATAATAATATCATGTAATAAAATATGGTGTTGATAATAAAATCTTACTGAGGTATATTGAGTTTCATTTCTTATCTCAACTTGTTTTACCCATGACGCATTTCTAAAGGAATGTATAAATAATATTGTATTTAGCTAGATGTATTCTATAAGGAGCGTAACGTGCACTTTATTAGTATTGTAATTCTAGTTAATTTTAGCTACCTAGCCATTGTAGTCTCAATCCACATTTACATGTTGATAGCCATAACAGAGAGCATACTAGACTATCTATAATTCTATACTAATGTAATGTAAATAAATAGGAAAGATTTGTATTTTATATGTCGGGAATAAACTTAAAAATTACAAGACCAATTTCAAAAATTCTTTTGCCGTTAGAAAGCTTCATTATCACTGAGTAACATAGGCTATATCACATCACGATACGACACACGGGAGCGGAGCAGTAACCAAAGCCGTAACTTAATGCGGGTGAAATGAGCCATTCGTGGATAGGTTGCTAGTATTAAATGCATTTCAAATTTCAGACTTAACTCCTCACATTAGTGTTCAAAATAGAATAGCAACTTACATCACTTTCCACCAAGTCAGGCGTCATGAAGTACACGGTTATATTGAGGACTTGTATGAGCCATAGTGTTAGGAGGAACTTGGCGCATGCTGGCGAGGTCTGCTGGGTCCACCACTGGTACAGCGCGGGTAGGAACAAGAGTCGGACTAGAGCGTAGTAGATAACACGGCGCATGCTCAGTGTGGGCTTCGCTTTTGGGAACGATGATCCTGTTGTTAGAAAAACTTAATTAATTACCTATTAATATTATTTCAGTTCTAAACTGCTGTCCTGCGTTCGATTTCTAGGTCTGGCAAAAGTAGTATTGGGTTTTCTCATTAGGAATTTTTCAGTACCTAGTAACCGGTGGTGTGACACCTCCGCGCTTCGGAAAGCACGTAAAGCTGTTGGTCCCGGCTGACATTCGTAGATCTTTGACAGTCGTTACGGATAGTCAGAAGCCAGGAAGTCTAACGAGCAGTCAAAACAAGAGGTATCGTGTTGCCAGTAACTGGGTTGTGGAGGTCAGATAGGCAGTCGCTCCATGTAATATACTGGTATTCAGCTGCATCCGGTTAGACTGGAAGCCGACCTCGCCAGAGTTTGGAAAAGACTAAGCATAAGCAGATGATGATTATTATTTCAGTTATAATAATAATTACAAGACGGAAATATCACGTGAAGCAATAAAGTTAAGATAAAACCAGTTTGGATTGTTGATTAAACAATGTCTCATTTGATGAAAAGTGATACCACTGCCTATATGTACTTCTAACAGCAACGCGAAGGTTGCCTGATACGTGTCCTATGTCGTATAAGCAAGAATAAAGTTTGTTGTGTCCAAGTTGCAGTCTAAGCTACCATTTCTTTGAATGACACTTCCAACATTCTCTTTACACATACAGACATAACATCACGCCTGTATTCCCCGAAGCGTTAGGCAGGTTTAGGTACAAGTGTTCACCCACAGTTCGCCGGTATGTTTAGGTCCCATCTAATACGGGGCGAGCCTATTGCCATTAACTGGGCACAAATCCTAACTCCGAGCAGCTACTGAAAATTTCATAGAAAAACTGAATACCAGTTTGCTCGACCTGGGAATCAAACCTAAGACCTCTAGCGTAGCAGTCGCGCTTAGGACTAGGCTAACGAGGTAGTTGCTGTCTCTTTACACAGGCAACTCAAAATCTAAAGCGCATCACACACTGCCACGCATTACGCTCCGAGGTGCGTGGCGACTTAGCGCTTAGCTTGACGGCGCGTGATGACGTTTTCTGTATGTTGCACTACGCGTGTTTTCTATACAAACACAGATACTTGCAAACAACGTAGGAACACGCACTCACGCGCTACGCTCCGTGATGCGGTGCAGTGTGCGAATCGCCTAAATGCTTGTTATACCAACTTTGTTATAACTTAATTGGTGGGTGAAGCATCGGTTATAGTAAGTAATAGTAATTTTTAACGTACGTTAAGGCCTCGTGAATTTTGTGAAACAACCCATTTTTTGCTTTATCGATGGCAAGCGCCATTTTTTACTATTACCAGTCAGTTAAGTATAGTGAAACACCCCGCCCTTAATGATTTTTGGCTAAAAGCAAAATAAGGAGTACCTCTAACTAAGTCGACATCAATGAGGTAAGATCGGGCATGTGAGGAGAAGTCCACGATGCGGCGGCGGTAAGTGCCGCGCATCAGCAGCTGTTCCACCATCGTCTCCCATTCTTCTTTGTCGTAAGAACTTATTTTCTTTTGATACCTAGTGAAGGAATTATAGTAGTAAGTTTTACAAACCGTGCCACGAAAGATGAGACTAGACCTCCAACTTTATTATTTTGTAATAAATATTGTGAAGAATTTTTGTATGCCATCGAAAAATCTCTGAATAGATATACAAATTATGGATAACTATTTCGTACACTTAGTACCTGCGCAAGCTCCCCATACTGACACTCGCCAAGTCTCATCTTTCGTGGCACGGACTGTACATTTTGAGTATAAGAAATTGAGTTCTATATTTTATTTCGCTAATCATAGTGAGTAGGTAAGAATTTGCGTGTTTTTTTTAATAAATCCAATTTTTTATAATGCTTGTTGCAGTAATTTAGATTGTTAATTGAACATCAAGAGTATTAAAAAAACAATAGATTGTTATTACATCTATACCATGTGTATTCTTGTAGTGTTAATTGATTTATTTTTTATTATTTTGTTAAATTTAAGTGTAAGTAATTATATATTTTTTGATCATGAAATAGTTCATACTTAATCTAATTATAGTACTACTAAATATATAAAAAAATAGAAAATTACATGTAAATGTTTCCCCTAACCTGACTTGTCCAATCAGCTTATCACATTCACTACCTAATATATAAATTCTAGATACAAAAAACATGTTTGGCAGCTTTTTGTTAATTTATTGCCTCATAAAACTATTGTGATTGCAATATTATTATCTATTTAGGTATAAAATATAAGGAAAAAGGAGTGAGATATTTTAAATGTGTTATTTTTAGCTTCACTTGATAATTTTATAATATTGATTTACATACATACATAAACTCACGCCTTTTCCCCATGGGGGTAGGTAGGAACCACAGAAACATATTTTTTTAATATTGATTTATTGGAATAACATTTTTTCTCGTTAGGTACTCAGACTTTTCCCTGTTGTAGTTGTGCATGTACACTTGAATTAAAAATAGCCTGGAAATCTATATATATCTTGTATTTTAAAAGCGAAAGGTCACCGACTAAACTTGAAATCTCGTAAACTAATTGACCTATAAACTTGGAATTCGGTAGGTAGTTTATGCTTAAGAGGTGTCCGCTAAAAACTAGTTTAACTGGATATCCACATGGATTGGTATGTATGGAGCCAAATGTCAAGCACTCATTGACTAAACACGGAATCTTAAAAACTACTCGGCCTATGAAGCTAGAATTTTGTAGGTACGTAGTTTATTGGTAGGATATGACAGCTAAGAACTAAGGACTAACTTCCTTCTTTTTTCCTAAGCTTTTGCTGTGCCCGACGGTCCATAATGATTCTGTATATTATTAGTTTTATAACCATTTATGTACATTGTGGAAAGCAAATAATTAATTGAATATTAAGAGAGAGAGAACTAAGGATTTTGAGACAGGGTCGAATTTAGGGGAGTCTTATTAAGTTGCGGGTAAAAGCTAGTTAACTTTACCAGGTTAGCAATAGTATCATAAAATGTATCCGACCGCACAATGTTTATGCAAAGGTAGATCTTTAAAGAGTTAATTTTTTCTACTCTCGTTTTGAACTATTTGAAAATAATAACTATTTAAACATAATAAAGTCAAAGTAAAGAGATCAGTTTACTAAATCAATTGTTAGCAGAGGTAACTTATTGTTAGGTGTCATCTGGTTTATAAAACCCATAGAAACAATAAACATGGCTTGTTCTTATTCACATTCCAGAACTAAAATTTTGTAAAATAAATGAATGATACTTACCATGCTGCCAATTGCTTCATGATGAGCAGAAAAATTGGAAGATGTTTCTAATGACTTCACTTTAATTGTGTTTGAAACCTGAAGATATATAACAAAGGAAAAAAAGGTAAAAGTCTTCATTATTATCTGTTTTATATCTGTGTTTGTAAAATAATAAATCACTCCAGAATTTTTAATAAATGTTTGCAATTCCGTTACAAGTATTTTTTAATAGCACACCACAATTTCCCTTGAATACCTAAAAAACTGATTTTACTTAGAAAAGCTGTAGCAATAAATATTTGCAAACCTTTTTAGAGGCACAGCTGTTAATAATTCTATTTTAGTAGTTATTTTTTTTAATAAAAATGCAATCTAACGTGATAAGTGAAATTAATACTCAAGTTTCATTCATTTTACTCTAATGATTTCAAGTTTTATTAATTGGTTATTAATGGATAGCTCCACAATTAACACTGATATTAATTTCCCAGATTGCTGTGATATAAGTGGCTTACCATTTGTCTTATTGATGACAGATTGATAGTGGAATATTCCAATGAAATCAAAACTCAAGTTTATTTAAAGACACCTGAAAACGAAACATTATTTCCATAACTGATAAGTGCTTCAATACTTCGAACAAAGCATGTTTGATCAGCTGTATGTCAACAAGTAAGTTGTTATGAAATATTATTTTGGGTGCACTTCATAACCCCTACAGTTCAAAGTTTAATAAATAAAGGCGGATAAAGGTCACCTCCAAAATTATGTGGATCGGCATCACAATCGTACGCATGCAATATTCAAATAATAAGCTTTATTTAGAACTTTACCGTTATGTAGTCTTTGCGCTACATTTTTCTTAATTTATCTATCGACTGCTGGTCAGCATTGTGGGTAATTAGGAATCAAATTAAAGAAAAACACTTTGATACACAATTCACAAAATTATCACGAATAAAATCATTAAAACACTTAATTAAATTATTACGATTGACTTGAATTTATACGAAACAACGACGAAAGATCTCTTCTTTGATTTTGACACTGACAGCAGTTTTGATTAAAATGTTGCCAACATAAATATTTTTAACTGACAGGATCAGATGGGCCATAGTCATTGACTTTAGTCTATGGAAGATCCACTACGAAAAATACTGCTGCTTGAAATGTCAAAGGACACAAATTGGCTAATAAATAGTAGGTGTTTTGCAAAATTTCATACACATATAAATATTTTTACAATCAGTTATTAATTACTGAAAATTACAGACATGGCTTGACCCAAAAAAATATTTTCTACACAGAAAAGTTAAAGTAAGGCATCTCCGTGGGTATTTACTATTGCAAATGACGTTTCTATATCTTGACTATTCTCAGAATATCGTCTATAGCTCAAAAATAAGGCCGAGAAGCGCTAGCCCGCGAAATTACAATTTTTATCATAGTACATTTTTTATGTTTTTTTTAATAAAAAATAATAAACGCGATACTAACTTATTGTATTGACACAATTATAATAATAATAAAAAAATACATTCTGCCATAACGAAGTAATACCATAATTTCCTATTTTTGAAATAAGCTTTAAATGTGTTTATAAATTTTACTGCAGTAGTAAAATAAATACCTATTAATTAAGTATGTTAATCACTTGAAAAATGTGAAACTGCTTGGAACTGCCCCGTTGGTCTCGTGGTCGCAAAGCGCGATCGCTGAGCAAGGGGTCCCGGGTTCGATTACCAGGTCGGGCCAAAAGTGGTATTGGGTTTTTCCACTAGGAATTTCTCAGTAGCAGCCCGGAGTTTGGAAGTTGGTGGTGTGATACCCCCGTGCCTCGGAAAGAAAGTAAAGCCGTTGGTCCCGGCTGTCATTCGTAGATCTTAGACAGTCGTGACGGATAGTCAGAAGCCAAGAAGTCTGACAACCAGTCTAACCAAAAAACTATCGTGCTGCCCAGTTACTGGGTTGTGGAGGTCAGATAGGCAGTCGCTCCATGTAAACACTGGTATTCAGCTGCATCAAGCCGACCCCAACGCAGTTGGGAAAAAAGCTAAGCAGATGATGATGATGAATCACTTGAAAAATGTACAAGTTTGTTTCCTAGGTGTAAGTGCAACCGTACAAGTCTATCCAGTATATAATTATATTGTCCGGGTTGCAAAAAAAGTTTTCTTCTATACTTTAATATTATAAAGAGGAAAGAATTTTGTTTGTTTGTATCGAATAAGCTCTGAAAGTGCTGCACCGATTTTAACCATTATTTAACCAATAGATAGCTACATTACATACGGGAGCGGAGGAATAACCACGCGTGTGAGTAAACCACTTGAACGAAGTTGCGAGTGACAGGGAGTGGATCTTTTTTTTTTAATGGGACAAGCCCGCCACACTTTTCCCAAACCACTGCAACTCCTGTAAGCCAGAATCAACAGTGGCGACCACAAGAAAAGCGCCGAGACAATGAAACTCGGCGAGTCCCAGAGAAACGATTCAACTGGATCCCGCAATGAAATTAATCAAAAAAGATGATGGAGATGATGAAGATGATGGATGAGGGAGTGGATCTTGTGAAACCTAGACGAGTAACAGTTATAGGTAAATCTATGGTAGTCTAGGTTTACGTCTCATGTATCAGAATATCGTTTTTAGTTACCCAAAGGTAAAGTGAGAAAATTTAGCTGTCTCTTATCGCTTGAAGAAAATTGGTTTTCCAGACGATTGACCAGCAATTTGACATGCATTCAGTAGGATGTAGGTAGGCATCATTCAACACACATGAAAAGATAATAAAAAATATTTTGTGCTATGAAAAATAAATCGTGAACAACCATTTTACTCGTCTTTATTATTTTAACAATCATTAAAAATATTCTATACTATTTTAACAAGTAGGTATTCTCGTTGTCTTTATTACATAATATATTTAATTTAGGTACTTATTCTTACCTTATTTCTTTGTTATTTTATTATTTACAAACAGACAGAATTCCTAGGTAATTACCGGCCTATTTTCTTTTTGTAAGTAGATGACAGTATTACCTATTTCTATTGTATTACTTTCAAGTATGTAAGTAACATTACCCGAACACAATCTGGGATTTGAAAAACTTCTTGATTTCCGGTTTTTTATATTTTTCCTCTGTCCAAACCAAACTTTCAAAACTAGGTAAGTAGGTACCTAAAGCAATCTTGTTCGATTGATTCCTGCAACCCAAATGTGTAACTCACTCACAACCCTCTTACTTTTAAAAGATACATCATAGATCATCATAGAATTCCTTCAATGTAAGTACCCATAACAGATGTTAAAAAAAACGAGGAGGTTCTCTATGCGGTCGTATATTTTTTTAAGCTTGTTACCTCACAACTCCGTCATTTTTGTTCGAAAGTTCGAATTTTAAAACAAAAATGAGTATTGTTGAATTGTTAAAATCAAAGGGATTGTGAGTGCATTACGTAAGTAGGCTGCTGGTACATTCGTACTTAACTAGTAAGTACCAGGTACCTTATCACCGAAGGTCTACAAGCTAGGTCGAGGTAAAGGTGATTCAATTTTATTTCTACATAAAGTACTGTTTCATAGCTACAACAAGTTTATGTAGATAGTTGTTTTATGGTCCTTAGTTTATACAGGTGGTAAAACATAATTATTTTATTGAAAATATATAAAATTACCATTTTTATTTTAGGATTCCTTAATTACAAATAATATAATATTGCTTTCAAAGAAATTTCTTAATATTAACAACTTCGTAGAATCGTAAAATATTTAAAATTTATTTATTAGACTAGATAACTATTTTACATTCTACTTTGGTTTTATACTGTGTTAAAATTGTGTTACTTCCGCATAATCTACTTAAAGCATAATACAATTGCTTAGTTATTTAAAAAATGTAAATCAGCAGACTCCAGGTTTTAATTCAAAGTAAAATTAAAGAATTTTACTTATTTAATTTGCTGCATCAGCACAATTCTGAGAGACTTCCAGTTATTATTTTCTTACTTTTAGGTAACTGTAACAGAGTGCAGATAGGTAGACACTTATTAGCAAGGTTGAAAGCACCACTACAAACTTACTGTATTTTGTACTTGTCAGACTTGGAATGGTGAACCAAATGCTCATAAAATTTATATTACACGATTAAAGTTCAGTGGTAAGTTCGTCTTGGGGCCGCCTCGACATTTCAAAGAATTCATCTTCTAGCCAGACACTTTCCCTCCTAACAATCGGTCTCCTCTCCCATGGGTCGGAGAGGACGATGGTTTCTCTTTCTCTCTCTACTTGCGAATAGCTAGGCGGTCTGCCAGCGTCGCTCCACTCGCACTCCATCTCCTTGTCTATGATATTGCTGTCATACGACGTGGGGGAATACGATGGGGGCTTGAACGTCGAGAAGGACTGCTGGGTCGTTTCTGAGTCGGAGCCTTGGCTTGGTGGCGCGGGGAGGAAATTAACTAGCGGGCCTTCTTGTTGCGGACCCACACCCGTGCGGCTGTAGCGCTTCAGAATTCTGGAACAAAAACTCCGTGTTACTTTACATGCTACTTATGGTACCTATTTGGCATTTAAAGATATCTAGGGGTAAGATAGGGATGTGTAACGTTATTAGACTGGGGATAATCGATATATAGAAGACGACAGTTCTACATTTAAAAAGTCATACCAACTGCAAGCTGCTAAAAAAAACTTAAATTACTTAGGTATACAATGATATCGAACCTGTCAGCCCAACTAGCTAGTCGCGGCCACTCATCCGGCACAACAGGCACCTGCTGCTTGTTCAACAGTATCAGCAACTTGGCCAGATCGCTCAGGATGCAACTGCAACAGAAGCTAATATTAAAGCCCACTATCTCAAGTATCTCATGTAAATATACACAGCGGTGCAACGTGAGGCCCTGTTTGGAATGTGTTTTTGTAGGTTAGGTTGGTAGCCCTGTCAACAAACTGGCTGGCTACAATAACAACACTGTTGTGTTGCAACATTACCGTGTTGTTGATTCCTTTGCTTTGATTGCATTCTTAAAAAGAAAAGTTGGTACCGTAATATAAAAACGAATGTTCACACGTAGACCTCCTTTTGCGTATGTTATGCTTATCGCTAGATGGAGGTGGACCCGGTACGGTCTGCTTTCTATTTAGATTCCATACACAGCGGTTTTCGTGAATATGCAGTCACGATATTTGTTCATAACAGTCATTAACAGTATAATCTCAAAACAACTTTCCTTTATACCTACTTACATACCTACATACCATCACGCCTGTATTCCCCGAAGGGTAAGGCAGAGGTGGCCCATAGACACCTTACAGTTCGCCGGTATGCTTAGGTCCCATGTGATAGGGGCTGAGCTTATTGTCATAAACCGGGCACAAATCCTAACTCCGAGCTGCTACTGAGAATTTCACAGAAAAACCCACTAACATATTGCTGGACCTGAGAATTGAACCCAAGACACTCTAGCGTAGCAGTCGCGTTTGGGACCACTAGGCTAACGAATCAGTCCTTAATGCCTACGTATACCTACATAATGCGTTAAATCAATGCCTCAGTCAGGCATCCCTCAAAGTCTACAATGTAATAAGCCTTTCTGTAACCGACAACCTCACAAAAGTTAACATGTATTAGGTACCTGTAAGCCATTGCAGCATCATTGTTGCCAAGCTGATAAAGCTCGCGCACTTGGTTCCGCGTGTGGTTCAGGATCGCCAACAAGGTGTAAGCGTGAGGCTGTAATGATAAAAATTGTCTTATCAGTTGCTCATTTAAGTGAAGCTTTGACCAGTCTATCTTGGCCGTTGATAACTTAGATGTCTGTACTTAAAAGAACATTTTTATCTAGTCCCATATTTCACAGCATGTCAAGATACGTTGGCCATTTGTAATCATCAACTGGAGCAAATTATGAAATGTTAGAAAAAGTAGGCTCTTAAGACATAGTCGTACGATCATAATGTGGGTGTTGATATTATCTCCTGATTTCCTAACATTATAGCTAAGTATTCATTCATTTCTTATCGTGTATTGGTTATGTCTTTCACTCTAAGATAATGATTAAGGCGAACACACACACACTGCACCGCGCTACGCTCCGAAGTGCGTGGCGGCTTAGCGCTGAACTGCGCGTAAGTCCGCGAATACGTTTTCTGTGATTTGGAGTAAGCCGATTTTTCTATACAAACACAGATACTTGCAAACAACGTAAAAACACGCACTCCCGCGCCACGCTCCGTGATGCGGTACAGTGTGCGAATGGCGTTAATACTTATGTAACCAATAAGTTCGGATACCCATATTCTACTTTAAAAGTTTCGTAACTGCCACCAAGGTGACGCTACAATGGATTAAAGGACACAGTGGATCACTAGGAAACGATGCTGCTGACGAACTCGCCAGGAGGGGTTCTAGCACGAAAGCTTTCGGACCAGAACCAATAGTGCCCATTCCTTTCAATCAGCTTAGGAGCTGGTTGAAAGACTACACACATACACAAGCAGAGGAGTGGTGGGCCTCGGCACCAGGGTGCAGGCAATCCAAGGAGGCCCTGCCATGTTTGGACAAGGGACTGACCAGGCGCCTTCTGCGCCTGGACAGAGTTAGCCTGCGACTGGTGGCGGGGACTATCACTGGCCACTGCTCACTAAACAAACATTTCCACACTTTAGGCATCACAGACAGTCCTCTATGCAGAGCGTGCATGGAGGCAGAAGAAACGGTGGCGCACGTGCTCCTCGAATGCACCGGCGTCGCCCAAACCCGCAAAGAAACCCTTGGTACACCAAAATCCCTTGCGGACGCCCTGAGAAGACCGGGAAGACTGATCTGCTTTTGGAGGGAGGTGGGCTGGTTGGAATAGCCCCCACCACGGCTCACGCACAATGGTCCATTGTAGGACTAAGTGCGGAAACCAAACCCCCTAACATAGAACATAGAGAACTGCCACCTGCAATTGATTGGTTGAATAAAGATTGACAAGCCCATTCTATATTTCAGTGTTTGGGCCTAATATCTAAAGTAACATTTATAACTTTTTGTTTTTCTTTAAATATTTTGTTGGCTGTTGATAAATCAACTTATTACTTCGAAATAGACGTGCGATAAGGATCCAACAGAATTTAAATTGATTAAAAAACTTTTTATCGTTGGAGAAACAAACAAGAGTGAAAAACAATTGAACGTCATCATAAAGAACAACTTACTACAACATTAATAGGTAACGCAATTATTTCTGAGTTAGTCTCTGAGTAAGTATACGGTATGTATTTGTGTAAACTACTTTTTAATTGGCGCTGATGAGTTGAACCTAACGACTGTGATTTATATTCAAATGCAAAGCCGCGTTTCAAAGTTGTTCTCACTTTTATAAGCTCGTTTAGTTTGTAAATGAGATCGATGTTATTTTAAATACCTACTTTGGTATCTACTGCATTTTACTTTACACTGGAAAATAGAGCGGTTCCATCCCATGAGACCAGAATTTTGGTTTTAAGCCGTAGTGGCTTAATATGTATTTTAGTTCAGCTACATGATCCTACTTACAGACATTAATATGGTGGCCGTGTAAGTGTTGGCAGATCAAAATAGTGTTTCATCGTTCAGTTAGTCAATGGAGAGATAGCTAAGTATTATTTAGCGTTATTTTTATAAGTAAAACCCTAAGTGTTTTTTAGCTTAAATAAAAATGATACGAATCAGAACATATTCTCTATTGCGGTTTAGAAATCCTGAGTAAGTACATAGGGTATTTACCTGCGTGTTACGTAGGTACCTACCTACATATCGCGTACTAACGATAGGGTCTATCAACTTACTCGCAAGCAATCCAATTGTTTGTGGAACTCCCGGAGCCTTGTGTCGTCATCGTGGTGGGATCGCTGCGGCAGCGGCTGCGGCTGCGCGCGCGCCTTGTTGCGACACCGCGCGTACGCCGCCGCCGCCGCCACCAGCGCGATGCACGCCGCCACGCCGCAAGCACCGCCCACTATCACCTGGATATCACGAAGACATATGATTTTTAAATGCATCTTAATTTATTTACAGTAAAACCTCGATTATCCGAACTAATTGGGACCGAGACTAGTTCGGATAATCAAAAGTTTTGGATAATCGAAATATGGGTTTTTAGGGACAAGACCCAACAAAACAACACCTTTTCACCTAAAAACTGTACAGTCTATTAAAATTTAACATACATACCTATTAACGTTGAAATATAAAACACCTAAAAAAGTCAAATGCTTTTCTTATAAAATAGTCAATTTTCAATTGACGAATAGCTGCAACGCGTTTTCAGCAACAAATTCCTCGCCAATATGTGTTCGGATAAACTAAGTCAGTGTTCGGATAATCGAAGTTCTAGTGTACTTTATCATCAGCCTACAACAGTGTGTCGTGATGGCCATGTGGTTAAGGCTCCTGCGTCTCATGCACGACGTTGTGGGTTCGCAACCGGGCACGGGCAAGAAACAATGTGACTTTTTCTAATTCATATGTACTTTCTAAGTTTATCTTGCACATCACTGACATCGGTAACTATGTCAGAGCCCCTTGAAGCGGTTTAGAAATTCTGACACTCGGGTGTGTGGGGTCGTTAGACCTTACTGCCCACACGATAAAGAAGAAGAAGAAGAAGCCTGCAACAGTCCACTGCTGGACATAAACCTCAGGACTTGCTATTCGTCGTCGATTGACTAAATTTTAGAGTGTAATTCCACGAAAAGCGATATTCTTTCTTCTTCTTATCAATTACCAGAGAGTTTATGAAATTCTGTACAGTATTAGGAACTGTTTTGATTTGTCTTGGGTCTTTCACTTAATTAATGCTCTACTCTACAGCGGGCAATGGGCAGGATATTGCAAACACTAAACAGTTGTACAATAACCTAAGTAGCACCTGATAAAATTTATTTCCTTCAACTCTCGATTCGGCCAAAACTCGTGCGCACGACATCGGCATAAAACTAGTAAGTTGATGTCGATACTTTATCCCTCACACAACAATTTGCCAATACCTGAGCTCCCTTTCCAGATTGTAAGTAGGTAGTATCCTGCTTATTGCAGGCGGGGTCATCAATATGCGTGTATGTGCAAGACACCAAAACCAAACGTTTTCGTGACACTGCATGCATGTGTTGAATCCTATAATAGTTACCAACGTAGCTCTCTAGAAGATGGCGACTGATGTAAATGGCTAAATATCTATAGTTGGCGTTAACTTTGCATCGAATAGATTACAATGGTAGCGATGTGAAGTTGTGATTACAACTATTGTGGCTGCTTAAAATTGTATTAAGAGGTATCCGGTTTAAATTACTTTTAAATATGGAGTTAATTGTTGCGCCTTTCCGTAAAACAACTGTGTAAATATAAAATAAGCTGTAATACTCTCAGGACCCGTGTACTATTGAATCTTACTATTTCTACCAATATTATAAATGCCAAACTTTGTGAGGATGGATGAATGGATAGATGGATGTTTGGTACTCTTTCACGCATAGACGGCTGAACGAATCAGAATTAAATTTGGCACTGAGACAGATTATAGTTAGGAATAACACATAGGATAATATTGATCTCGAAAAAATGTACGGATTCCATGGGATAATCAGATTTGACGCGAAAGAAGTCGCGGGCTGAAGTTAGTGCACCTATACCTAAGCGCAATGTTTTGTTTAATTTAACGGACAGTATGCTTATAGTTAATGGCTACGTACTATGCCTGTTTACATCCTGTATGTATGCATGTATTCCGTAAAACGCGATGAATGTTGTAGCCGGTTCCCTATCCATTTGCATAAAATTTTAAGACCTAATGTAACTTAGCATAATGTTCTTTGGCATAATTATTTTTTCGCATAATGTAATTACGCATAACAGCTCATGCATAATTTTTTTAAGCATAATGTCTGTAACCATAATAATGATTAGGCATAATATTTTAAAGCATAAACTTATTAAGCATAAAGTTCTAAAGCATAACTTTTTTAAGCATAAAGTTCTAAAGCATAACTTTTTTAAGCATAATATCCTAAAGCATAAAAGTTAAGCATAAATAACGCATAAAAATATTAAAACATATTTTTATAGGTATTATAGTGAAATAATTATTAACACCTAGAATATTAGACACTATACACGTTTATACAATTTTTATGCTTGCAGACAAGCATGCAGCATGCAAGCAAGCATGCAGCAGGCAAGCAAGCATGCAGCATGCAAGCAAGCACGCAGCATGCAAGCAAGCATGCAACATGCAAGCAAGCATGCAACATGCAAGCAAGCATGCAAGCAAGCAAGCAAGCAGCATGCAGCAGGCAGGGTTTCTGTGACGGCTCCGGCGCTGCGGCCCTCCGGCGGCCCCACGCGCCTACGCGATTTTAAATAACACTCTAGGACAAACAAGACTACGTGAAGTCGGTTTTGCAGCAATTCGGTTCTGTGACTAACTTTTGTTGCACAGCATATTAATTTTTTAACATTTTTTATGCCTAAATATTATTATGCTAATAGCCATTAGGCCTACTAACGTTATGCTAAAAGTCTTTAGGCCTACTAACGTTATGCTAATAGTCATTAGGCCTACTATTGTTATGCGAATCAAATTTATGCCAAAACAAATTAGTCTTTAACATGATTATGCCAACATAAAATGTATGCCTAAAAAAATTATGCCAAAGTATTATTATGCCAAAACAAATTGTGCCAAAATCGTTATGCCGAAGTATATTAGGACAAAAAACATTATGCGAAAAGAAGGGATACCGTTGTAGCCACTAGTAGGTATGCGCAAGCGCCGAGTATTGCTACTTACTACCTAGTGGTTATTTTCAATTGACGCCACTGAGAACGCCAATGAGCACATCACCTGCTACAATGGAGTCGTTTATTTATTTAGTGTAACATTGTTCGCTTAATACGTACATACATTATACGTAAAAATATAGTTATGGTAAAGAAACGAGGTTAATGAAGTACAAAGAACTGAAATTGTTATAAACTTTAATATTTGTTTTGATTACAAACCTGCGATTTAAATTTTGGGCTAGTTAAAAAGGGGTTCAGATCAAGAGATCAATTAGGGATATTTTTTTTTATATCTTATTTTATTAAATTATATTCATAGATATAAATTAATATTAGATTGTATTTCTAATACAATTACTACCTATTCACTAGCATACATATTTTTGCGTTTAAAACCGAATTCAAACTTAGAAGCTAAATCAACATTTTCATGATTCGGGCCATAATAAAGTAGACACGATACATAAAACTGAGATTAAAAGTTGTTGGAATGAATACATACATTTAGCATACATAAATAGCATTAAACTATTTTAGTCAGTTGAGCGTCCGCCATAAAAGTTGTAAGTGCAGAATCATCGTACCATATAAAATGATATAGATTGCATGCAGCCATCTACCGTGTTCCCCATCTGTACCGCGCATCAAAGGCCTTGTTGCATCACAGTGTTTTAATCTATAAGACGTTGAACTTTGATGTTCTGGCATTTGATAAATTAGGCTAATATAATAATATATCGATGTAATAGTCAGTTTAGTACTTGTGTAGAACTTTCTGTGATACATGTGAGTTACTACAGCGATATGTTTATCGTATGGAATGCCATAAGGCAATATTCTGGGGCCTAGTTTCTTTCCTTTTTTGTATAGTCTGTACTTTTGCTATAAATTAGTTATAGTTACGTAAAAAGAACCTAACACACAAGAACCTCAAAATCGAGTTACACATACTTTGTTGCCTTTGTGAACATAATCATAAACACATGTGGGATGGTACCTTGTGTTCACGCAAACGTCATATTAATTATCTGGCTCATTTTAAATGAACGAAAATATCCACCTTTGCTATGTCTTTAGTACCTATGTGTAACTCAAATTTGGGGATTTTGTGGGTCTGATCTTTTTTGTATAAGACCTCCTGGAAGTTCAAAAGACCTAATTGTGTCTAGAGTGCGCCAAGGTTCAATGACTAAGTATACACTGGATTGTCTTGAGAGTAGGTATCCACTGTATTCAAGAAAACTTAAAATGGTCATCCAAAAACCTTTACGTACCTCGTTATAAGTCTGCGCTGGGTAGCACACCCGGCCCATGAGGTGGTCATCGTGGGCCCAGGCCTCGCGACTGCCGGCCGGACAGTCGTGCGCACAGGTACCTCCTGGCCACACCAGCAGACGAGCGCACTTCACGCACCCGTCTGCGGCGCAGCGGACGCATTCCGTACCACAGCCTGGAAACAAAAACTGGATGTTAAATTTTGACAAGTTTTCGGTCTATGCATAGTTCGCAAGTAATGGTTTCATGTCGATCTAGCTCAATACTCACTGCTGCTCGTATTGTTCTCAGTGTTAGCACTACTTTTAGAAACACCATAGGCGAATGATTTCTTGTAGGATGGAATCCGTGGGTGAATACTAAAAAGGACGAGGTGTTCCTACACTAAATCTACACCAAATTAGTTGTGTGTTGGACTTTTTGGTTATAGTGTGTAGGTTCCTCATCATCTGCTTAGCCTTTTCGCAACTATGTTGGGGTCGGCTTCCAGTCTAACCAGGTGCAGTTGAATACTAGTGTTTTACATGGAGCGACTGCCTATCTGACCTCCACAACCCAGTTACTGGGCAACACGATACCTCTTGGTTAGACTGGTTGTCAGACTTTGTAGTATCTGACTACCCTACCTATAGATTCCTACTATTCTTTCTTTCGTTATAGGGGTTCTTGGGTTTTCTTTGTCAAAAATGTTCGAGTATTGCATTAAAGACGACGAGCTTGCCATAAGCTAAACCGACTTATAAAAGGTGTGTAGGAGTAAAGAAAAAGCAGGTAGGAGATTGGCAGACCCACCCGCAAGTTGCAAGTGCTGCAAATGCAATCCTACATTTTTTTTTCTTTCTTTTACCTACACAAGAATGTGAATTGAATGTTAAATGGAATCAAAGTCCGAATAAATTTGAGTAAATTGAGCATGCCTGAACTAAAATATCTAGAAACTTTAGTAAAAAAAAAAATACGATACTGAATATTCAGTAGATCAGCTTATGGATGGAACTGGGTCGAAAGTAAGTAGGTACTTACTTAAAGTAGTTTTTGAGAATAAATAGTTTGTAGAGCTAAAGTTTATTGAAAAGCTTGATTTCAAGATGATAAAGTTTTTGTCGATAGCTGTTACTTCAGACTGGACTTCCAGTAGGTTTTTTTTGTACACTTACAACCTACCAACGTAATTCAAAGGCACCATTGTAATTTTTTCAAATTTGTATGCTAATAAATGGTACCGGTAATGGTAATGGTACTAATGGTGGTATGTTTAGGCGTAATGTATTCATGGCGCGATGCACGACGCTCATTCGATTGCTTGATTCACCCAGACTGGTGAATGTAAAAATTCAACTCTCCGACATGACATCACCACACAAAGTCATTAATGTTTATAATTTATGTCGGCAGGGGGTCAAACCGCAGCGGTGACCGAAAATGGCCAAAATCAACGAGCATATATGCGGAACTTACATAAGAAAACATTAGTTTTTTGGTTACGTTTGAAAAGTAGGTCTTACAAGCGCATTAATTTGCATATTTAAATGACTTTACGAGCGGTTTACTTCTAAAATATCCATATAGTAGAACATTAAAATGTTTACCGCTTGCTTTGAAACAAACGAAACAAAGCTCGTCAGCGACTAAATGTCAAGCTTTAAGCTCACTCTTCGCACAAAGTTTAGAGCCTTACTGCTTAGTACATTATACGAAAGTAACTTAGGGTACGGGTTCACTTAATTCTCCGTTTCTGAAGCAATGACTTTGGAAATCGATTTATATTCAACTTCAGTGATTTGGATCGTATTTCGATACTTTCCAAAGGGAAAGCGCGCGCAATATGCGATTAGTGCGCCGTTCAATTAACGGGACCGACCGGACGAGTAGACACATTACTGTGTTTTGTTTTTACTTGATACTCAGCATTACGTGCATAATACCGCTCCTGTGCACTGCGCTGCATGATAGGCAATTTCTGGCGATCGGCACTTCAGTTTCCACTTTATCGTTGCACGAGTACCTCTATTAGATTGATGTTGATGTTGTATTTGTCAATCGGCGATTCTAGCTTAGGTACCAGAGTCGGTTATGAGTGCATTAGGTACTAATGCTGATAAGTTTCTTTGAAATAAAATGGATTTGCTCTTTGTTTATGTTACTTAGAAAAACTGGTTTCTGTACACTTACTATGAAGTACTTCGCCGTAGTGAGTGGGAGTTTGTAGGAAGGCCAAGAGACGCAGTTACTGTGACAGCTGGATATGAAATAAGTAATAAACCCCATCAAACATTGCCGAACATTTAAATGGCTTTCATTATGGTGGCTTAATGGCGATATTTAATAGGTACCTAGATACGTTATTGAAACAATATTGATGTAGTAGACGTTTGAAACGGCCATCGATCTATCAAATTATTCACCGAAGGTTTCACTTATTTAATTAGGCGTATAATTGATCATTGAATCGATCAATTTTATTGGCTTTACAAAGTAAATTATGTCATTTTTTGTCTACCTATCATGTAGCGTCAATAAGATTTCCATACTAAGGACCTATCCACCTAAAGTACCTACCCGTAAAGGTAAGTTAGTGGGTAGGTGTCTAGTATCATTACCACATCGCTTTTCTTCACGGAAATGTGTTTCACGATGACAACATCTCGGGTGCAGAATGTTGCCTACTCAAATACAATTGGCGTATAAGATATGAGAACATTGACACAGTGCAACAGTTGCAGCGTCTGTGCGGTAGAAAATAGAAATCTTATTTTCTTGTAGTGTTTTAGTTCTCATCGACTGTTTGCATCACAATGTTTGGAAAGTTATGTATTGTAGTTTCTATAAATACATTGAAATAATGTCATTTTTGCCCCGATTGGCAGTCCATGGCAGTAATTGAGCTTCGTGTGAGAATTGTTGGAAGTGTGATATTTTCAAATAAAAATAAAAAGAAGTTAATCCATAATGACGTTGTGGTTAGCGAGAAGCGATCGAGTTTGTGGTTACAATAGTTTTATCGCTGCACGACGAACAATTACTTGCATCACTCTCTCCGCTACCTTAACTACATATTCCTTGGCTATTGTCAAAATTTCATGTTAAAATACCATCAGGTCTATATTCCCCGAAGGATTAAGCAGAGGTGTACCAATGTACACCCACAGTTCGCCGCTATGTTTATGCCATGCCATGCTATGTTTATTGCCCATGTAAAAGGGGGCGAGCCTATTGCCATTAACTGGGCACAAATCCTAAATCCGAGCTGCTATGCTGCCATGTCAAAATATACATGCGATACGATCCCACTTAGGTATAAGGATAGATTTTTGTCACAGTTCTATTTACTACTGTTACCTATCAAAAAGTTATAGGAAGGCGACTGATTTCCAGTAAGAAACAAGTAGAATTAAATGATTGGAAAAGTAGTTAATTATAGAATCATTACATTTGAGTTTCAACTAGGAACATTGCGTGTTTACTGATCATGTCACGTTTATTTAAGTTAAAGAAAGGCATTTATAACTATTCATGTTTAATACGATAATTAAAATTGTAAGTAGGTTCAGGAGAAAGCGATGTACCTATTCTTAACTCTTAGTTTGTCTACCGGAGAAACTAGGTTTAATTACCCGTGTTTGGTGTGAAGAGCGTTTCCTAATCAATTTCTATTAACTAATTGGGAGGAGTTAAAATAGAGAAACCTAATGCCAAACAGATTACACCCACAATTTGATCCACACTCCATACTAATATTATAAATGAGTCTGCCTGTCTGTTACGTTTTCACGACTAAACCACTGAAACGATTTTGATGAAATTTGTTATGGTGTACACATGGACCCCAAGAAATGACATAGACCACTTTATAATTGGTGACTTCAAAGTGGAAAAAGCTGTACTTAATAAGCGGACCTCCTTTCTTAAATTGGTTCCTAAAAATACGTAACTGAAAAGGTAGAATTATAATTATTTTAGTGATTGATGATTTATTTATTTTATTTTACAGAAGGCTTACAGAATAGGCTTAGATAGCAGGGGTAGTCCTTACAGGTATTTAAAGATGCCTAGAAAATTACAAATACTGATGGAGGCTCAATAAATCTACAAAAACGTTAGATCTGTTGCTCTGCTATTTTAATCATCGAAATAAATGGTAGCACCATTTTCGACTGGCTTGGTGATCATAATATCTATTTTAATAGTCTTCCCATCTACGTCTTTCCGTTAGTAGTAGTGGGGGTTGTACAAGTGTGCTTACAATGGTCGGTGTAACATAGCTCTATCACCACTGACCCTGTGTCACAGGATCGTTGAACGGAGAAGTCAATGGCGATGGATCTGACCATTTTAAGCATACTTTTGGAGAACCTCCTTTTGAAAATAACAAGCGACTGCTACGCCAGAGGTCTTGGGTTCGATTTGAGGTCGAACAAAGTGTTATTGAATTTTTCTATGAAATTCTCTGTAGCAGCTTAGTTAGGATATGTCCCCGGTTAATGGCAATGGGCTCGCCCCCTATTACATGGGACCTAAAACATACGCGCGGACTGTGGGTGTACCTACATTAGTATACCTCTGCCTAACCCTTGGGGGAACACAGGCGTGATGGTATGTGTCCTGTTGAAAATATATATGGGAACCTCCTTCACCTTCTTGCATCCAATAACTCTTAAGTTAGTAGTAATCCGGGACTCACTCACGTGTGTCGTTGATGGCGAGGGGCGCGTCGGCGGGCCGCAGCTGCGCACACGCAGTCGTCGTCAGCAGCGCCGCCACCGCCACCAGCGCCGCGCACCTCATCGCACACCGCTACTCATCGTGACTTCACTGTGGAGGACAAAGAAATGTCAAAAAAGGTCAAAAGTTTAATCATTTATTTTAATTAGATCATTTTTCTTCTTCTTAAATAAAACGTTAGGAATTTCTCCTGTATCGTGGTGCGTTTACAAACATATGCAAGCATCATACACAAGCACCCAGACCCGAAACAACTATCTGTAGGTCTTAGAAATATTTGTTCCGTGCGGGAATCGATCCCGCGACACGCAGCGCAGTAGTCGAACGCTCGGCCATTGCGCCAACCGTGTCGTCAAAAAAAGGTCGTGTTGTCATTAAAAGGCACGTTTTAATTACATGAAATTAATATTAAAAATATTAAATGTAGTAGTTGCCCATTCTAAAAGGTAGTTTCGTATGGAGAAGAATGGGGAAGAAATTCTATACAAATTCTTTAATGACGGACAAGTTCGGTAACCATGATGTTTCTCGTCTTAAGTTTACGGAGAAAACCATAAATTGGAGCAGATTCAGATTCACACGAATAAGGTTTAAGATTTTGTAATATAAAAATTGTGTAATATAAAAATTGGATGGAGATAGTGTTGCAAAACTTTATTTTATTGTGGATGTTTGTCAGTGCCACAAAAGGCTAATTCTATTAATCCAAAACATTTCAGGGACACTTATTGTTCAATTAAATCTTTACGGACATGAAATACCATTAACTCAAGAAGCTTTCACACGACTAAAGCTTAAATAAATAAAAGTAGTTTAACAGTTCTTGTGGCTACCACATCACTATATACCATGGAATCGATCATGGTGATGTGTGAAATTCATAGCTAATTATGTGCCATAAGTAGTATGGCGTTGCTACATCGACACCTACGAATGTCGAGTCGGCGCGCTCAACTTTCACGGAATGACAACCAACTTTGAGTTGTATTGTGAATGAGTTGCCTACTTTATAGGATGCACCACGTAATTCCAAGTACTCAAAAGATAACGGGATAAGTGCCAGCCTGTTCTCAACAGTACACAGTGGTTTCGGAGAATAAGGAATTTCTTCTTTGATAAGAAATCTCTATCCTGAAGAGTAATATTTTGGTAGAGGTATTTTCAAAATAAACTTATTATTTTGAAAATACTATATTTATGATTTACCTAAGCTTAAAATTAAACAAGGCAAATGTATTTTTGACAGCACAGTTGGCACAGTGGTTGAGTGATAGCCTGCTGCGCTGCGCGTCTAAGATTCGATTTCCGGTTAGAACCATAATTTATATGGTATAGTTGTTGCGGGTGTGGTTGTTTGTGTACGTGAGTTTATATGTTTGTAAAAGCACTCATAATATAGAAGAAATTCGTACCTAAAATGTCTTTTAATAAAAGAAAAGAAATTGTAGAGCGAAACGTTGAAAACAATCGCATAAAAGTGTCAGCAGCAAAGTGGTATGAACCAAAACAACGTTTGCATGTTCCAGTTAATAAATATTATTAATACATTTCGAGGTAGTGATACGGTACATAGAAACTTTAAGCGCAGCGTAAACTTCATCATAACTGTATTCATGACATCACTTTTGTAGGAAACAAGTAATATCACTTGTATTTAAATATTCTGCCTTTACGTGTAATATAAAACCACAGATTTAGTTTCTTTGTTGTGACATCGCTCGTAATGTTAAGACAAACATAAAATAAAACAGTTAAGCCGTAATCGTAACTTTAAAATCTTTAATGGCAATAAAAGAACGTTCTTAATTCGTGGAATGCGAGTAACTCACCGAATACTTAGATTCCGTTCACGCAAAATCTCCCATTAACTTTCACTTATACTATTAGATGTTACGTATGTAATGTTCACAATGACTATGTCCATAGCAACTTCATGCGTTTGATGATAGCTCTCGTATTTTTACTGCACGTTATTAAATTATGCTTCTGTGTCAGTGGGGTGTATTATGGCAATAAATGATTGACTGTTGACGACAAAGGCAAAAATTATTTGATATGAAACCAGTAACAATGTGAGTTATTAAATCCGATACTAATCTTCGTTGTTCAGTTTATAAATTATGTATATGTATGAAAATAAAAACATAGAAATGTTACGCACTGTCACAAAAATGTTTTGGTAACGAACACACGCAGTTTGATTATATTCACATCACTGTCACCTGATGCCGTTATAAAACATTAGATTGGTGGTGGACACTGCTATCACCTGATTGAAGAGCGGAGAGAGATTGCTGATTGAAGGTCCTAGTGCGGTCTTTTAAGAGGAAACCTCCTCATGTGCGGATGGTGACCACCGTAGTGGTTTGAGTGGAGAAAGAATTCCACACTCCCTGAAGGTGCTGATATTACCAGCTTATAACTGATCGGTGAGCTAGTCATCCAGGGATTATCTTGTTTCGCTTTTGACTAGACATCACTGACATCGGTAACCATGTCAGAGGCGCTTGAGGCGGTTTAGAAACTCTGACACTAGGGTGTGTGGGATCGTTAGGCCTTACCTACTGCCCACTCGATGAAGAAAGAAGCTTTTCACTGGGAGTATTATTTTACTCAACTACGTGCACACCTCGCCGCGCCGCTACAAGACGTAGTATGGATATACATATGTACATCACTTTTTATGCCACACGAAACGGTGAGCTCCTATAATGTGTACTTATAACATAGGTACCACTCAGCGCTATTAATACTACGATAAATAAACATCATACCCACAATATACCTACATTACCTACAGCTTTATTAAGTTTTTTTTATCAATAATTACACCCATAACGACTTTAATGAGTGCGTTCACTTTTTGCAACTGCACATCAGAGTGAGTTTTTATTCCATGAACAAAACCTCTTTTGAACATTCATAATATAATGAAATCCTTATAACGATGCGTTGGTCGACGCGGTGAGTCACGTATTATTATTATTGGCCGGCCAATGTCCTGTTTAACAAAAAATCCGTGTCTAAATTATATTGTTTGGTCATGTGGGATGTGGGTCAGACGGTCTCGTCTGTCCGTCCATATGTTTATAACAGTACGACGAGTTTGTAAATCAGTTGACATTGGCATTCGACAACCGCCACTGGTCGGCGCTCCTCCCACATGCCACGTGTTTTCAATATTTATGTGCAATACTTGTTTGTCTACTAATTGATAGGTAGTTTGTAGCCTAGTTTTTTGACCTTGGATCAGTACTTAATAATTATACACTTAGGAATAATCCTTCTCGGAGGGACATCGGTCTTTTGGTGAAACTTGAACCTAATCTGTTTAGTATTTTTGGAGATTAGCGCTTATAAACATACAGACACTACGGTGCAGTCAAACGTTGATTTTCACGAATTTCGTCGTCGTCGTGCAATCGATAACGAATGCATTGATATTTCGGTTCGTCATTAATCAACTGCTTTCTAATTCGATTGCCCAGATCAATATGTATGAATGTTTGATAAGTCTTGGATAATAAATAGCTGTGGTTTGGATAGTAACTACTACTCATACGGTTAGTTAAGTCCAATTTTGTGGGGATATAGTGGATGTATGAGCTTGTGTTTCGCAAAAATCGTATAAATATAAAGCAACGTTAAATCTTCTTCTTCTTTCTTTCACACTAAGGTTTGTGGGGTCATTAGACCTTACTGCCCACACAATAAAGAAGAAGATAAGAAAACAAACGAAGATTGAAGTAATTTGGGAAAAAAAAGGAATCAAATTAGCAACTTACCTAGGTATACTTTCAGCTGAGAGAGACGACGCGGCGGGACGAGACAAGTTAAGATACGTAAGTCTAAAGACAACTTCAATCCAAACCTTTGCTTTTTAAAAATAATTATAATGGTTCTGGCCATATAGAGTTATTGTTATAAGCTTGTTTTGTTACTTGGGTAATGTCTCACGGAGCTCTCAAAGCTTCAACTGTATAAAAAGAAACAACTGTCCGTGTATATGATTTTGCACCGCTAAGATGCGGCACCAAACGTTTTAATAGTCTGTGGGCCACTGTTCTATTTTCAAAAATGTTCTTATTTTTATATTCATATTGAAACATAGATATTTGATATTGTTATGGGATGAATAAAGGAAATAACAATAGTTCCGTTATAAGAGAAGAAAAATATGTAATAACAATAGTTTATTTATTTCTCCACAAATGAACAATGAAAAATAACAACCACAGGAAAAAACACAATTTCCTTTGTGGAAGACATTTTTCAGCGAATTGTTTTAAGTGATAGAAGGCTAAAGAATTCATGTATGGATGGATGTATGGATTAAGTCACGATCGCGTGTCAGTCGTTCTTATACTTTTCTTGCGTGCGTGTAGTCTAATACCTGTAATAACATTACATACATATCATCACGCCTGTATACCCCAAAGGGTTAGGCAGAGGTGAACCATATGTACACCCACAGTTCGCCGGTATGTTTTTAAGTCCCATGTAATAGGGGCCAACTCTATTGCCATTAACCGGGCACAAATCCAAACTCCGAGCTGCTACTGAGAGTTTTATAAACCCAAAAACACTTTTGCTCGACCTGGGAATCGAACCCAAAACCTCTAGCGTAGCAGTCGCGCTTCGGACCAATAGGCCAACGAGGCAGTTATAATATTGTTATAAGAGTATATCAGTGTGCGTGATAGTAAATAAACTGACTGACAGACAGTGACTGAACTTCCATTGAAATAAAGAAGACCACACGTGGAGGTTATAGGCATCATAAATCCCAAAATAAGTCTAGATATTCTTTGAGTGTTATTCGGTGACCATATGGTGGAGTCGTGTTATTATATGCTGCTCCAAAAATATTAGCCGAATATTACCGATTAGGATCGCGTTGGCTGAGATTTTTTTTTGACTTGCAGAACTATAGCATCTAAGTACATACTTCAACTGACTATACTAATATAAATATAAAAGTTTGGATGGATGGTTGTTTGTTACCCAACCACGCCAGTACGGATGAATGGATCTGGAAGAAAGGACTTATAGAATGGAACAGCACATAGGCTTACTTATTATCCCGGAAAAATGTACGGTTCCCGTAGGATAATAACTTAATTTAAATGCGTATGAAGTCGCGGTCATACCTAAGCTAGTTTTTATATTTAAGTAGTATGTATATCTACTTATAAATATCAATAGTTTAGCTTGAAGACCTTGATAGCCTGAACTACGCCTTTGATGCCGTAATAGACGGTTACCTCCTAGACATAAAGTTACAATATAGGTAATAGACTAAGCTTTTATGTACGACTTCGTTCGTTTGGAAGTCTAAATCATACTATACGTCCTTACCTGACGTCCCCTACCTATAGCAACCCTATATTGCCCTATAAGAGACGTAACCTACCAGCCAGTTTCCCATAATCTTAAAGTCAAGTAGATTTTAAGATTTAGAAGTGCCCGGTTAATGGCAATAGGCTCACCCCATATAACATGGGACCTAAATATACCGGCGAACTGTGGATGTATATTGGTACACGTCTGCCTAACTCTTCGGTGAATACATGCGTGATGGTACGTGTGTGGGATGAGTGGGAGAGCTTTTTATATAAATTAATATTTATTCATGTATCGTCGATATGAAAATAAGGAAAAGAGAATATCTAGATACCTTATAGATCAGCCGAACAATCGGTTCCTACAAGGTCAATTAAGTCCTCTGTTAATCTAACGTCAGATCTCATGTTAACTGTGGTAATTGGTTGTCGGAAATAAATAGAGCCAATCAGATTACTTGACATGAGATTTGAAAATAGATTAAATTGTGCAGGGTTTTTTTAAGCGGATTTCGGAGTAGTAGTAGACAAGACTATAGACAAGGAAACTAATTAAAAAAAACAATTTTAAGATTTGTGTCCGTCTGTCTGTTTGTTTCTTCTAATCTCCGTGACGTCTGGACCGATATTTACAGGACTGGCAGATAACTGATGTTATAAGGAGTAACTTAGGCTTCTTTTGTTTCAGAAAAAAAAAGGCTTCCGGGCGACGAAATAACAGACACTCACGTGGAAAAAGTCGCAGGCATAAGCAAGTATTACAATAATATTATAATAATGGAAACAAAGCTGCTATAACCCTAAGCTAAACAAGCGTTAAAGTAACAAACAAATTGAAGCTTTAAGATATTATATCTAATGGTGGGTCCACACGACACAGACTTAACACAGACTTCTATAGAATTTTGTCTGTACAACAAATCAGTACAGACAAATGTCGGTGTATCTGAAAAGTCGGAAGTCTGCGTACATGTCTGTAAGATTGTCGGAGCAAAACTCATGATTATTGAATTACTTAATTTATTCATTAAAATCAAAGTCTGAACTCATGAAAAGTCTGCACAGACATTTGGTAAAGTAAAAATTTTTACTCAGACTTTATAGTCTGTGCAGATGTCTGTACAGACAAAAGTCTGTGTCGTGTGTACCATAAGTATCTTAATACCAATATCTCCTTCATTTGCGTGTTACCAATGTATTTACGTACTCTCCGTCGTATCTAATAATCACGTCTGACTAAGCTGAGGTTATGAAACACTAGGTGCTACTAATGGCTGTGAGCACGACTTGGGTTATACTAGACATTAGTAGGTACTAGGCACGGCCAGCTGTTACCTTCGCTAGTTGTTAGTACTTTATGTACTGCTGCAATTCATACTACATACAAATATTATGAAGAGGGGAAATTGTTTGTTTGTAACCTCTGGTGAAGTAAAGTAATGGTATTATGAAACGTGTTTTTTATACACGTATGTTAATACCTATATACCATCACGCCTGTATTTCCCAAAGGGTTAGGCAGAGGTGCACCTATGTAAATGTAATAGGGGGCGAGTCTATTGCCATTAACCGGGCACAAATTCCAACCCTGATTTTTTTGTGATGTAATGTCTGGAAATAAACGTTACATTATGATTATTTCACTTATTTCTTTTAAATACATTCAAATTATATTTTTTAAATTGCATAACATGAACGAAGTCGCGGGAAGATGTTAGTTACTGATATAACTTGCTAATAAGACGGAAAACTACAGATTATTATGTTACTGTCTGCTACCCATTTACCGTTAAAACATTCAAAAGATCTACTTACAAGTTGTTTGTGGTTATGATTTCTAGCGCGTCATGTCAACGTCCGAATTCAATAAAAAGCTTTTACTTTACAAATTATTTTACTTCATTTTATTAAATTCACGTTCATGCTACTCCAAATTGTTATAGGAAATAATTCGTACTATCAAAACACACTTTAGTGTCATGTTCGATTTGGTAACTTCAATATACCATTATAGTATGGTAGTATAGTTTACATTAGCGTCAATCCTCGTTATTATTTAGACATGCACAGGTACAATTTATAGACATATAATGTAGTTTACTATTATTGCTATAGGTAGGCACAACATCATCTGGAGTGGTAGACATAATTAACCTACATTGGTCGACGTAGGTACCCACTTTATGAACACATTCCTCGTAAATCTTGCCTCTGAGCTTTAGATTAGCCAAACGTTAAAAGTTCATACGTTCTTACGTAATTAATTGCTTGGATTAACTAATTACTAATTAGCATTTTGTTATGATAACCTTTTTGAAACCGGTTTGCTAAACGAAGAATCTAATTTAGCTTTATTGGTACGAACTTTAGTACGTACCCGAAGATCTTAATGAAATTATAGCTTGAAGGTTTGTTCATGAGAGTCTGTAAAAGGCTCTTTTCATAATAGGATGCCAGATTGTTTATACCATTTAATATTAGTTATAGCCTCCTTGTTTACCTACCAATATTTTAACATGAATACGTAAATGTACGAAGTAAATAGAAGTTAACAACGTTGAATGAAATCGAGGCTACCGCATACACGATGCGTGCGCCTGCGACTGTGGCTGGAGTAGCGAGTACCTCGTCGCGGAGAAAGTTGCCGGTGACGCACTTTTGTATTCACGCAACTCACGAGGCTCGAGTAATTTACGCCACCACTCTAATAAGAACTGCTCCGCCTCTCTTATTAATTCATCAGATATGTTTACAAAGGGGAATCTCTATTGAAATCTGGTGGTTCACGTTAGAATTGTCGTTTTGTATAAATCGGCGGTCATGGCCCTTGCTGCCTAGTCGCCGGATCTGTCGGGAGCCATGCGGGCTTCTCGACCGTACTAAACATCCGGGTCGGTCGCTCTTGTAAACTTGTTAGGTACATGCTTACGTTACTCACAACATGAACAAAACAGGGAAATTTAAATTGTCTTCTATCCGGGTGCTTTAGAAAATGATAAAAGTACATAGGTAATGAGAAACTCAATTAAAAGATAATGTAGAGTAAAGGAAGCAAGATTTGTTATTTAATTAAAGGCGGTAAGTTGATTACAACCATTAAGGGGAAAAGAAAAAAGACAAAGATCGAGAAGAAAATAGTCGGCTGACTGCAGAAAATCTCAATTGTTAAGACACCAGCGAAAATTATCACATTGAATCTTTATTCAAAGTGCATTGAATTTTTATTCGTTGCGTTTATCATGTCACTTTTGGCATGAACAATGCAACACCGACAGAGTTAGGGCCGTTTTTGATGGAAGGTATTTGTCTAATAAACTTAATTCTAAATACACAGTCATAGGCGAAAATAATACAATTCTAGAAGTTTATTATTGTATTCCTGTCCTGTGTTGCTGCAAGCTAGCAATCGAGTCACTACAATAACACGTGAATCAGTTATTTCACAAAGGTTGTGACATTTTACAAACACTTGGTAGCGTGTATCGTGAAGTAACTCATTTTCTTCATTGATTCTTTGCCAGGTGTTGTTTGATTATAAACAGATAACCGACCACGCCATGGAAAAAGTAACTAAAGGCCGCGAGTATAGAATTATTTTTATTTTTTACTGTAATGTATTTAACCGTTTTTATAACAGTTGTTATTAAGCATTAGTTTAGTTAGAAGCAAAGAAAAATTGTTGAGACAAGTTGCTTAATAAAATATAGAAACAAAAGACCCGACTTCCTTTTTAACAAACTGAAAAGATTGTATAGATTAACAGATATTACCTACCATCATTATAACAACATGCCGTATGGTTCTACTATTTGTTATTCAGGGAGATCGGGCGTCATTTCCATTTTTTCCATTTCTTCATGTACTATTTTAAAATAGTCTTCTTCTGTTGCAAGTTCACATTCTTCATCATCAGATTCCTCTATAACTACGTCAACTGCAGCAGCAGCTTCTTCTTCATCTCGTGCTTTCAACCGGATTTCTTTTAAACGACTATCTAAGATATGTTCTCGTCTGGTCTCGCGTTCATAAACTTGGCCCATTAGTAACTTATCCCGATTTCCCGGTATTGCCATATTTTCTGATAAATGCATGAGATACAACGCTCCTTTACAGTCTCCAACTGCGACTGATTCACCCTCTGAATGAGGAGTCATTCTTGTAAGTCCGTCCTTAGATACTTGTAGAGTTAAAACTGGCTCCTTATATTTACGCAGTAAGTCCCAATAATAAAACATTCCACCTGCACATACAGACATATAAGAGGAGAATCTCAACGGAGCCCAAGCGGCGTCGGTCACATGATTCCTATATGGTCTCGTTACGATTATAGGTGCTGTACGGACTTCCTCGCTCCACACTTTAACTGTAAAGTCTCCGCACGTAAGAAACATTCTAAATGTACAAGGACTTCTTTGTAGTGCATATACTGATCCATCATGTGCATTCCAATATGAAACTAAAATATCAGAATGGCTTCTTCCCATTCGGTTTCCGTTAATGACTAAACCAGTCTCTGTCCCACAGAGAAACCTAGTGGGCAAGCCGTTGTCATATTCTAATGTACTTACACCTTCTGCATTACTTAGATTTGGAAGTTCTGATGGTTTAAGCCTGACTGACATTGGCAATTGATCCAGAGGATGTGAAAGCTTGCGTAAATCCCACCAAAGACACTGCCCATCAGAAGATCCAGTAAAGAATTCAGAGTGAGTGCGAGAATGAATGTACAGTATTGATGTTATTCCTTCACGATGGGAATTGTAGACAGAACTAGACGACACAGCTCTTATGCCGACACGGACATCGAATACATTAGCAATACCTTTTTCAAGTCCGCATATTAACAATTCAGGGGTTGAGGGCGAGCACGCTAGTTGCCAACAGGGGTATTCGGGTCGTACCTTGTACACTGGTTTTGTTTGTCTATGTACATCCCATAAACAACAATCGTTTATTTTGTTTAATTCCGGCTCTGGCATACATGTTTTGAAGCAGTAAGCAACTGCCAGCTTGGGATTTTTTTCATTTGTCCATTTGACACATGATATTGGTCTCTGACTTTCGTCGCGAAACACATTAGCGATGCGGATACTATGCTTTTCTACTGGTTCCTGTTGAGGCATGGCAGAATAATATGTTTCATACATTTCAATGGCATTGTTTTGGCTTGCGTAGTGAAACAATGATGATGATAGGTTTTGTACGGATTGTATATAATTATCCTCGTGCATAATTCTACGACGATGTCGTTGCACATGATCTTCGTTGAGAGGGTTCACTTCCCGCGGCCAACCACCTTCAGTGTGATTTATGTTTTGATCGTGAGTTTTCAACAGCTTCGTGTTCGCTTCATTTCTAGAAGCCGAGTATGTCGCTTGCACCTCACGATGCACTGGATTCCGAAGCATGTATTGCTTTTGATCTTCTACGTTAGGATTAATTGAATCTAGCATACGGGCTGGCACCGCCTGAAAGAGAGGCTGCCTACCGAAATTGCGTCTAAATTTTGTGTACTCGTAGGTCCATTTCACGTATGAAGACATTATCAAAATTATTTTATTGTGTGCCTTGCAAGATTGCTTCAATTGAGACAGTACTTTCGCGACCGATAAATGTATAGGAATATTAAATCAGCAAGGCCATGGCGCAAAATGAATATTGATGACGGAATTAAACAATATCAAGTATGACTCCAGCGTCATAATCGTTTGGAAACATATGTGTCCTTGTTTGGTGGAGAGGTTGTTTTCTGCGACATTACCTACTTCGTAATTTATTATGAGTCCTAATGTCAATGTTTCTAAACATGTTGTATCTTTCACTAAAATGTAAATAGAAAATTCTTTGGAGTGTCGAACTTCGAAGATTATCAAGGCAAGTTATATAATTAGAATTACGTATTCAAGGGGTTGCTTTAGAAGTCACGTTTAGGTGCTTCTAGCTTGACATGAAATCCGTTGGTTACATTTTGTCGTGTTATTTCCTGCTGCTCAGGCTGTGGCTCGTACAAGGAAGTGTCGTAACAACATTGTTGGAGGTAAATAGTTCTTATGCGGTTCACATTAATATGCATCGAGTCCATATGGCAATAGCTGCTATGTGCGAGAGGTGAGACGACTCTCGATGTTACACGGTTACGCCTTTATGCTGATTCAGTCTACTTATTGCAGTTTCAATATCGCTTGCTGTTGTATTAAACAATTATGAAACTAGAGAAGCGTGGCTATGTGCAATTTTTAATTACTTGTATTTAAATGTAATGTACATCTCAAGGATTATTGTTTGATTCAAAAGTATAAGTGGTGAAGGATTTTTTTGTTTGCGACACAGTTTATTATTTTATAATTCGCTTTGTATTTTTGGTGCATATCATTGAGGTCACTTTGTTCATTTTTTTTTTTATATTTATTGGTTTTATTTTATTGAAATGGTAAGTACCTACTCGTTGTATTCGTATTATAGCGTTTATAATAATTTACGTAAAAACAAAGTAAGTATTATTTAATCGATTAAAACCTAATTTGTTTATTAAACTTTGGATTTTATCCGTCGCATATTTTACAACAAAGAAAAATGCATTGCGAATTGCAAATTTACAATGCTCACTAGCAATGTCAACGAACTTATAAAAATAATAATAAAAAACATACTTCCTTACCATAAAAATGTAAACGTCTTCCATACCGTATTGAACAATCACATATCTGGCACTTCACGTCATTATAAATTTGCTAATTGTGTATTGGTAACATAGATGGTATAGATACACTGTCACGAATTGGCACAAGTCACAACACTCTTTTGTGTCACGATTAGAAATTCGAATTCGGTGCTTATAAAGTGCGCGCGCGCCGTACGCTCGTACGAATGGACGTCTCAGCGGTGACTGGCGCGCGTGACGGCGACTGGAAGTACACAGAAAGAACTCAGGTTGTCGAGTACTATGACTGGTTTGGTTCAACCGTATCCCGGCAATTGAGGTGTTGACTGATGACTATACTGCTAGCTAGAGCAGTGTTGACAGTAACATCGGCAGGTCGCGCGGAGCGCATGTGACCTCGCCCTTTTTTAACTTTCAATATTATGGTGAGCTAAGTTGAGTCACAGATAACTTGAAATGTCAAGGATTCATTCGTTCTGATATTTGAAGAAACAAAGGTAGACCTTAATAAATTTTAGTACCCTTAGGGGGAATTCGACCAAACTTTAAAGATTAAATGCTAGTTGAAGTCATGTAAAATGAATTTTTGTGAACATTTCAAAATAAAAACGGCCGGACACCAATTTTTTTCCACGGATAAAATTACTGACCTCGATAAGCCATATTACTTATTCCCTTTGAACACTTACAGGAAATGTTTATTTCCTTCACTTAAAAGATAACTGTAATGCGAATAGTAACTAAGTAAGGACAAGGAGGTAAAATGTTAGTTTAAGTGTAGGAAAAAGTGTAGTAGTAGGATGTAGGGCGAAGTAATGACCGACTCACGACACCGTAGCCTGTGGAAAGCGGCGGGTACAATCGCGCACGTGGCTCACAGCGCTCCTGTTAGTACGTACTAAGCTTTATATCGGTACAAAAGAGAACGCTTGCTGGTTTAGAGTCTTTAAAAGCTTAGCCATGATATTAAGTTGTGCATTGTTTGTTGGTTAAAATTTTGATTATCTTTTAAGTTACTGCTTCGTTAGCCTAGTGGTCCTAAGTGCGACTGCTACGCTAGAGGTCTTGAGTTTGATTTTCAGGTGGAGCCAAAAGTGTCATTGGATTTGGGTAGTTCGAAGTTAGGATTTGTGTCCGCGGTTAATGGCAATAGTCTCGCCCCTTATTACATAGGACCTAAACATACCGGCGAACTGAGGGTGTACATTGGTACACCTCTGCTCAACTCGACCTAAACATTAACATAACCGGCGAACTGTCGGTGTACACCTCTGCCTAAGCCTTCGGGAAATACAGGCGTTATGGTATGTATGTATATATGTAGGTTAGTTAATTGTTTGATTATTTTATAATTATAGAAGCCTGACATAAATATGCAAAAACATGTACCTGGTCTACATGGCTACGTGACATGGTTAAATGCTATTAAAGTTATCGCAAACAAAGGCTAGATTAAAAGATATAATTATATATGGATCGCATTCTGAAACCGGTTTAACCCTGTAGAGCACTAACGTCTCTTTAACATACTTCATTACACTCAACATTGCTTTTATCGATAAACTATAAGGAAATCATCGAGTTTACCATGATCTAAGTAACATTTCTGTACTAATATTATAAAGAGGTAAGATTTGTTTGTTTGTTTGAAACGAATGGGCATAGGCGTATATAGGGGGGGGGGGTGGGCCGGGCCCACCCCAGAATGGTCTTGTGCCCACCCCAGGCTGTAGGGCTCACCTTCCGCCATATCGCATTGCATCGCATCGGCCATGGCATCTTAGGGGCCAGGCTCCCCTGAAAACTAACTCTAGATAAGCCAATGCGAATAGGCTCGGAAACTACTGGACCGATTTTAACAAATTTTTCACCAATAGATAGCTACATTATTCCCGAATAACATAGGCTATATAACATCACGCTTCGACCTACGGGAGCGCAGCCTTAACCAAAGACATAACTTATTACTAAGCAACGCGGACAGTACCTACGCTGGTTATGTAATAAAGTTATAGGAAACATCGATGTGATAACTAGACATAAACTATAGGAAATGGTCGATAATATTACGTGCCGAACATCTCACTCGATTAATTTTGGATCAGCATTAACTTCGCAAACAACGAATCTATCTAAAAATATATCACACTAAGAGGGTGTCAGCGCGAAAACTTCCTAGTTTCCCGGGCTCAAAAGTACCTTTTTATGGCTGCTAGTAAAATAGATGGATTCTGAAAAAGTAGGGACTTTACTACCGTTGATCCAAAAGAAACGCATCAATAAATGACAGAATAACTTGAGAGTTAGTAATATGTATTGTAATATTCGTAGGAGAAATATTTAGTTTACAATTTATTTATTTATCAAATAGATAACCAACAGCTTTACATAAAGTGAATACAGAAATCCAATATCATATTCAGATGATTATTTTGGCTATATTATGGTAAGGTATAATTTAAACTAGCTTTTCCTGTGACTTCATCTGCGTCGAGGTCAAAGTTAAATCTGTTCTCATCTGACATCGCATAGGTACTTATATACCAGTTACTTGACAAATTTCAGCTTCATAAGTCAAGTAGTTTTCGGGATTTCGTGTTTAATCAGTGAGTCGTATTTTGCTTTTATTTATATGAAAGATTATAGTACTCGTATTATGGAACACTCCATTAAAATAACCGCATCGTTTCACCCGCATTGAGTTACATCTTTGGTTACTGCTCTTCTCCCGTTGATCATAGCGTGATGATAATATAGCCTATGACAGTCACAAATAACGTGGCTTTCTATGGGTAAAATAATTTTTAAAATCGGTTCCGTAGTTCCAGAGGTTAACCCCTACAACCTCACAAACTTTACCTCTTTATAATATCAGTACAGATATGAATCCTCACGACTTATGTTGAAATACCCCATAAGTAATAAAAGGTTTGAACGAAAAATGTTTTGGTCAAGAGTTAATTGGAATAATTGGTCATTAGTGTCTGAGAGCGACCGTTCCTTGAGTTGATTAGTAATTGACCCGGGTGGAGACCTTGTGCTCCTAGCTTCACCGTGCCGTCTGTTATGAATATTAGGTTATCGCTGAGTACCTACTACGCAGTCGCAGGGTTAACCTAACTAACCTATGTACATATGATATAGGAAGGGAAATTATATAGAACAAAATGATACTACATTGCTCAGTGAAAACTCTAACTTTAAAATATTACTTAGTATGTATGTTTTCCCATTACATTAAACTTGATAAGTATTGTTTATGATAAAAAAAATTACATAAACTAGCGACCTGCCGCGACTTCGTCCGCGTGTTTTATTTCACCCGCCATTATTTGGTTAATGCTCCGCTCCACTGTAAACTAGCGTGATGTTATATTATTATGTTACTCAGAAATAATGTAGCTATCTATTAGTAAAAAGGTTGTTAAAATCGGTCCAGTAGTTTCGGAGCCTATTCGTTACAAACAAACAAACAAAAAAATCTTACCTCTTTATAATATTAGTATACCATCATCCATCACGCCTGTATTCCCCGAAGGGTTAGGCAGAGGTGTACCAAATGTACACCCACAGTATATAATATCTATAGTATAGATAAAGAGAGACGTTATATTCGAAATTAATTATTCGAATGGTGAGTGAAGTGTGAATGCAGATGAGGTGTGTCTCCACATACGATAGAACCGTGTTTTGCACGCCCTGATGCCTGCACGCTACAAGAATTGTTGAATGCTAGTGATGCAGGAGTCAAACTCGTAGGTAGCTAATTTCTGAGCTGACACAATAGCATTGATTGCCATCGACACGAAGAGGATTAAGCAGATCATATATGACATCATATTACTTTATTACTTTAATCTTATATATCTTTGGTTCTGGCATTGTGCGATGATCTACGATATTATCAATTGTGATGTTAATAAATAATAAAAACCCTTAGAACGTTTAAACCGTAATCGTTGCGCATTCAATTATATTTATAATCACGTCGACCCGTGCATAATTAAAAGAGGCCGTGGCTACGATTGGTCACGTACAATCACTTGAAATATTACCTTTGGTTTGCTCAATACGGTGGACATCAATTACTGACATTTTATCCAGAACTGTTACACAATGTAACGCAATGATGGATGGAAGATAAACGGGGTTCGTTTTTAGTTAACTGGTAACGAAGCTTATGCCCAGAAAGTAGACAATAGGAGCTTGATATATCGGCACATTTCTGCAGTCTTCATTTCGCACAAATGAATGAATTCTTTGTACATACAATGGACAATGGCGCGTGCCGGAGAACCGATGGAGATGATCATAAAGCGTTTGTATTGGTGAACAGTCTGTACACGCATTTACCGAGAACAAAGTCACGGTCAGTGTGATTGTGTACGCGATTTCTGTTTATCAAACATTTCAGTAGAAAGCGTGCCTTAAAATAACAACTCAGCAAATCTAAGTGTCATTGTCATGTTATTGTCTGGAAAGTAAATAAATTGGCTAATGTTAGGTAAATTAATTTGTTGATGTTACGCATTAAGCATGGTCTTATGGTGTTGTACACCATTATTTATGAGGGTATTATGCGTATGCATGTGTGCGTCCATGTTAAGGAAAACATAGTCCCAGAATTTAGAGTATAAGGACGCTAAATCCGGGTAGAGTCATTACTGAACGGACGGGCAGTCAGTCGACTGATTGACCTTGTAGTCGTGCCATCCCCTCGTAATTGGGCCTTTGTAGCTGGGATACTCGGATCAATCCAATAACATGACCGCCTCGACAGAGGTGCTCATTTTATGTTCCTTTGCTCTGCGTATCTCGGCTTTTGGACACGATGTTTATGATATGTGTTTGATGTCGTGGTACCGGTGATAGCTGTTGGTTTTGGCACACGTTTGGTGACAAATGTAGGAACTATGTAGTTTTGCTTTTAAACTCATGTTTTCAATCCTACAAGTTGCAAAACAACCTAACTAACAATAAAACTATTTTTTAATTACTTACATGACTAAAGTTTTTTGCTTTACAAAAAATCATCAGATTTTATAAAAAGATAAAATGTTACAAAAACATTAGTAATTCCGCAATTACAAACTACCATATCTCATTAAAACAAAAATTACTTACATGTAACGTATGTAGGTACCTACGCAGTTTGTTAAGCGTTTCTCGTTTACGAAACCACGAGAACGTCGGTAATATCTTCAGATTTGATACCACAACATCCGCGTGATTTATGCGAAGTTCGGTATCCATTAATCATGCGTTGTCAATTGGAAAGCGACCCATTTTCGCGCGAAGGATATTTGTTTGGTTTTCTCCCACGATTTACTGAACGCCGATGACTGAACACTTTTTATCTGCATTTTTATTATGATGACAGTTCACAGACTGTGTTGACATTTATAAAAATCGATTTGGGTCAAATGTTTGGCATGTTGAGATCAATTCACCTAACCGATATTATGTACGGTATCTTTTTGTTTCATTACGGTTCATCAAACAAATCCGTAGCTGAAACTGAAATGGGCATTGACACACATTAACGTATTGGGAAATGAAAATGCAGAATATCTACAGTTTACCATAAATATGGATAATTTCCGGATGCTAATGGCACATATTCAGCTTTATAATAGCTTGAATTCAGCAATAGTTGAAACAAATGTGCAAATAATTGCGAAGTGTATGCAGCTCTGAATTTAATAACAAAGTTAAAACGCAGTTTATGAACGACTTTTGAGCAGCGTTTATTATTATTATCTAAATTCTAAGTCTTTATCGTAATCTACAAGTACTAAGCCGGTATCGCATGCAAAACTTATTTCAACATGCACCATTAATAATAATACAGCTACCCGTCGTAAAAGCGGCAACATGTGTTGTTACTTGCACTATATCACATACGTCGTTTCATTATGTAACACATTTACTTCGTCATAACACACGTGGCAAAATGAAAACAAAAAATATGAATGAACTGATTTTACTGGTAAAGTTTTTTTTACAAATGCGGTGTCCTAAATGTCGTAGACGTATTGTCTATTCCTTGGGGGTGCAGGTTGTACGAAAGAGATACCGCGCCCCTGGAACGCAAAAGGCACAAGAAGGAACATGGATGGGTTTTAGTCAGTAAAAGTCTGACACACCCATCCGCCCCGCCCGGGGCGGGAGAAGTCATTTGATGATTTCCCATCCGATAAAAAATGTTTATTCCTTTCTCATAGTCAGTATGAAGTACAATCTAAACATAGTTTCAAAATCTGGATGTGATTTATGTTTGCAGAAGAACTGACTAGACAGGAAATCTAAACGCAAGCAAGAAGCGTTTGTTTATTACTGTTCTGTTCCCTGTCGCGTAAAGCGTAAACAATTTACTACGTGTTTGCGTTACAATCGCAAGTCGTAGCGCTAGTAGGGGTCATTGTCAAGACTAGTGTAGTTAGGTACGTCGGTTCAAGATCGAAACTGCACTATCGGAAGTGTCGGCGATCGGTCGGCTTACCAACAGATTTATCGCCGCGATCGGGAGCCCGAGCGCTTCCCCGTTACAAGAGTGCCAGCGACCCGTGAATTTTATTGTTTCCCCTCGTACGATTTTGTACAAAGTTTTGTGTTCACACGTGACTATTCGGCAAACCGATATTCATTTCGCGACTTTACAACACAGCCTATAAACTTTGTTATTTTCAGAAGATTTTGTACAAAAATGCCTTCCTAAAAATGATTATGAAAGAATCCATAGCATAACTACATACATAATCTACGTTTGCATACTTGCTATGCTAACTATTGGGTAATTTTACATCATGAATGCATCATTATCTTCAATAGAGACACGGAATTCGTACATACCTGGTTATTATTACCTACACGAATAACAAAAGAGTCGTTGATAGCAGTTCATTGCGCGGCGCTCGCGACTACGCCACAGGGCAAATGGCTGTAATAACAATGGAGAAAGCACCATTTATTTTGCATTGCCAGGAACTAAGTGTTGCAATGGAGGATAATATTCGAATATTAGATTTCGTATTGAGCATTTCTTTTACATTGTATGCATGCGCTTATATGCAGAAAATTTTATATGCCTGACGAGTTAACTTGAGTAGTTGAAACATGTTAACTCTAAGTATGGTAGTTAAAAGGATGATAATAATATACATAATGCAGTGATAGCGTGTAAGACATGTTTCATAATTATGTGTTAACTTGTTATAATATACAGACGACGATTATCATAATAACACGTAATGTGTATGTGCAATGTCAATGACACTGTTGAGGTAGGCATTAGTATTTACTAAATCCGATCCAACTAAAATGTCGTTTATCTATCGTTTATCTTAATTTAGTATTTTACCAATTTATAAATGGGGATCCGATGAATAGGTAGATGAATCATTGGATATATCTGATACTAATATTTAAACGAGTAAAAGTTTGTTTGTAGGAGGTAATCTCTGGAATTAGGTGCTGGTCCGATAATACAAATTATTTTACTAACAGAAAGCCATATTATTGCCATGTCATTGTGTCATAGGCCTGCGGGTTGTTCGAAAGAGATACCGCGCCCCCGGAACGCAAAGGGCACATGAAGGAACATAGACGGGTTTTAGTCAGTAAAAGTCTGACACTCCCTCCCGCCCCGCCCAGGGCGGGGGAAGTTATTTGATGATTTCCCGTCTATAAAAAAAAATAAATGTGTCATAGGCTATGTTTTATACATTTACTTGCCTATTTACTCATGCGGACGAATTCGCGGGTAAGGCAAAGTACCTATATATAGTAAGTACCTAATATGCACAGATACACATTGATGTTCTGTTAGAACATCATAAGAAGTGAAAAACTATTGATACATCAAAGGACTTTCCAAAATGTAGCATCAAAGTGCAAATAATCGCGTATGCTTACCATTAACTGCCTCACCTTCGCACAGGGACCACCCTCTTTGACTCATTCCTTCTAATGGACTTCAGATTTAGAAAAGGGAATAATAGCAAATCTACTGGGATGTACTACAAACGTGATTTATTACGCCTATATGAATAATACATTGCCTACGGGGGATGGATGTATCCATCATAGCTCACGTAATGTTGTTTGTGCACACGACCGAGATCGTTACTCGATAATACAAATTAGTTTCAATGATTCGACTGTCATTGCCATGTGATGTAATATTAATCATGCTAATGATGAAACAGGTTTTGTCGGTCAACTGGGTTCCTATATAATACTAATCGTTATTGGTTAAAACTACGACGGATTTGCTACAGTTTATACGGAATCGGTCGATTAAAACGCGTAATTCCAATTAAAAAACCGAACTTTATTCTGCTTCGGTGAATTTAGATGAATCCTTCACTTGATAGTTGACCTCAAGTTGAGTTCTCCTAAATCCAGCGAATATTTTTTTTATATATGTATAGGTCTAAACCCGTATTATAAAATCCTCCCGATGTTATGAAAATCCCCGTAAAATGCAATAATTCAATTAAAAATATAATGGGCTAATGTAGTCTTGAAGCCTTCTTGCTGCTACCTACAAATTAAATAGTAAATGAGGTATCAAAACAAATTCTAGTTCTAACTAAAATTGCCAGCACTTAAGCAAGTATAGCACTGTACTAAGTTTAGGTACTAAACAGTTCTTACTCTTACAGTTTTACTATTATTAGTCAGACGCCAAACCTTTCGCAAAAGGTACAAAACTAATTACAAGTATAATTAAGATTTGTACACGTGTACGGCGGCAAATAAAAAGAAAAACGTTTAGGTACACAGAATGCCCGCTGTTAATGAAAAATATTTGCTCTGTAGTCTGTGAGGAATATGAGAATAAACTGGTATGAGAATAAATTCGTTCCTGCATATTATGAGAGAGAAAATGAATGATTAACACTCAGTACTTGCCTTTGTCTGTCCGAGTATTCAACTTATTGTTTGTGGTATACGTACCACTAGTGTACACGTAGTTACAGGGGCGGGTAGCTGTCTCGATATTAATAAAGACTAGTTTATGCTGGTGATTTCGTTTGCATGAATATCGGCGGTTACCTGCGAGGTTTTAATATTTCTGCGTGGTGATATTTTTTTTTCGCGGATCCTTAATTTTTTTTAAAAGTAGCCTAAGTTGCTCGTTATAACATCAGCTGTTTACCGGCTAGCCCCGTCAAAATTTGTCCAGGCGTTTTAGAGATGTAAAGCGAATCAGAATATAGTAACGTAAATAACGCGGATTATTTAAATTCTACAATTTCACAGCTTTATATATTAGTTGTGTAATAATAATAACTAATGTTATAAATAATAATACAATTTACTGGAATTATTTTACCAACCAACCTACGCGTACCGGACAAACGATTTTTTCAGTTGAAAAACATACTATGAGGTATATTCTATTTTCTGTATAATCAATGATTCGATTCTTACTTTAACAGAAGAAAAGCCACAGCACTAAGTTCATTTGTATCGATTTAAAGAATCGAGTAATTGCGGAACTGTTTCGATTCAGCTTTGTTAATGCAGGTTCCCATCTCGATATTAGCTAACGTTAGTGTTTCAATTATCGTGCTATGCAAGTATGTACTTACTTATGTGCTTAAACCCTATCACCTGAATGCATATTGGATTATACGCCGGAGGCTTTAGGCAGGCATTTAGTTTCAATTGCGATTAAGCGAATTATTGCAATAGGAATTAAGGTTGCCAATACGAATTGTATTTTATTTAATCTAGCGGCAAAGAATGGAATATTTTAATTAAGTTATGTAAGGATGTTATTTGTAATATTTGTCATAGATACATAATTATGAAGCATTTATAATAGATTAAATTGTTATTTAAATTATATTTTATTGCACAGTCTCTTGTACAAATTGATTGCCGCGCAATCTATGATCATGCGACATTGGTCCTTTCAGACTCGTCTGATTCCTTTGAGTTTCTTTCTCAAAACCGAGCTATGATTAAGTATCATAGTCAGTAAAAAAAAAACCCTTAACCTGTTCTTCCGAAACCCGTTAATAGCACTGTTTTCTTTCTTCGAGTCTCCGTTTAAAAATAGAACGTGGAACGGTTCACAAAGCACACGTGTGTGTTCCAGCCATTAGTCCCCGACTCCCCGGTATAGCCGGCCCAGAATGTATTGCGCCGAGTTGCGCCCTAAATCTACCGGCAAACGATTTAATTGCTCTTCGTATGGAACTGTTCCTTATGAAATGCTTTGCAGTTATGTGTACGGTAACTTTGGGATGGTATTTGCAGAAACATCAACGTTTGAAGAACTTTTTGTGTGTAATTGTGATTACTTACGGTTTTTTTTTATAGATTTGGGGTGAGCCGTGCCGAATCTGGCTTACCGAACCAAATTCAGTTGGAATAACTAACTTTCTTTGAGTCATCAAACTTTTCGGACCCACTTTATTACGGACCGTGTTAGAGGCACCTTGAGATCAATTAACAAATTCATTTTAAACCATCGTAAAGTCTACTTTTACGAACAATCGCGGTAGAATTGTTTAATTGACCGAATTCTTTGGTACGGAGTTTTTATTAAAATTGCACGGACTAAAGGCGTTTACTGTGGGCACAGTACAGTTCTGGTCATCGTTGTCCACTGTCCAGGCTGCTATATTTGGGAATTGGACCGAGCCGCCACCAAGTTTATCAATGTGTATTGGAGCGTGGGATTGTTTTCGAACGTTGCCTCTGTTGTGGAATGCAAACTTGTGCTTTGTGCCCTACTTGATGGCCAATTACCCTGTTGGTTACCATCATGAACGGTGTTTTTTTTACAAAGTACAAAATGGATTTTTATTTGGTATTTATTCGAGGTTTGTATGTTTAATAGTCAGGGTATGTTTTGGCAGTCACTCCATGTAAAACACTGATATTCAGCTGCATGCAGGTAGACTTCAAGCCGACTCCGACATAGTTGGGAAAAGGCTAAGCAGGTGATGATATATGTTTAACGCTTCCTTACATTAATTAAAGGCTTCTTCATACAGATGCGATATTATCACAGAGGGGATATTGAGATATCTATCCTTAGAAATTTGTTTATGATATTACGCGCTTCTCTTAACACATAGGCGACGTATGTACTAACCTGTGATAATGTCACACCTATCTTGATCAGCCTTAATGTGTGGATGTAGGATAGAAATCTCAGGGTTGCGGCATTTGTTCGAAAGATTTACCGCGGCTCTGGAACGCACAGGGCATTAGGAGGAACACGGATGGATTCTAGTCAGTAATAGTCTGACACTCCCTTCCTCTCCGCCCAGAGAGGTAGAAGTCATTTGATGATTTCCCATCCATAAAAAATTGATAGAAATCTCGATGTTTTGACATTTCACCAAATTAGTAGATGAGGAAGGAAGCATTACTATTTTAAGAAGGTATTTCCTCAACTACCGCTACGTTTGGGTATATTATTTGGACCAACACCTATTGTGCTGTGAACCGTGATCACATATCAATTAGGTATATTGAAATGATGTTTCATAAGCAGGATGAAACATAATTGGTTGAGGTATATCCGCTGTTAGGAAGGTACCTACACTTTAATTATTAGAATAATAATGTAGGCGTAGCTTAACAAAGACCAATTAATGTTCTCTATATTATTATTAGTGTCTGTGCCGATAATAACGTACGTTTTATGTACTTATAATTGTTTCGCAGAACTAGGTTAATTGGAGTAATTTGTCGAAATTATTTCTTCTAGATATAAGTGAAATCTTTACTTCTAGATATACCTCCAATTAATTAGTAGAATATATATTTGAATAACATTAAGGGAAAATATGATTAGTACTATTCTAAAGTGGTTTCGAGGGATTACTCTCACGTGAATGTTATTATTTTTGTAACATTTGTTAGGTACCAGAAATTACCAAAAATAATTCTAAAATACCCTAAGGTTTTTTAGAATTTATGGTATTGGAGAGCTGATGCACTACGAAAGTTAACGGCAACATACTGACATTTATTATACGGCCAAGGTACAGTTAAGGCACAAGGAATATACAAGAAAAAATATGTATGGACAACATACCTACTCAATAATATATTACGTTCCATTATGAGTACATAAATAGTCTTTAAATTATGTATAAAAATACAGAATCATTATGGATTCTATCAGGCACAGCAAAAGGAGAGAGCAAGATGTTTTTTCCCGATTAGTAAATAGATATATCACGCACCGTTAGTTAGTAGTCCTAGAAACTTGGACAAATACAAATAAATAAATACGAGATGACAGTATATTTTACTATCAAGTAAATATGAAATACTAGCTTCTGCCCACGACTTCCTCTGCGTCAAATGTCAAAGTCAAAGCATTTATTTCAATTAGACCATTTACAGGCACTTTTGAATTGTCAAGAAGTTACAGTAAGTTGAAGCTATTTTATGTGATATATTATCCCACGGAAACCGTACATTTTTCCGGAATAAAAAATATCCTATGTGTTATTCCACACTAGATTATATCACAGTGCCAAATTTCATCCGGATCCGTTCAGTCGTTTAAGCGTGAAAGAGTAACAAACATCCTCACAACCTTTCGCATTTATAATATTAGTAGGATTGAATAATAAACAAAAGACTCAATTTTATATAAAAGTCCAAAAAACCATCTACAATTTTGTGAAAAAGACCACCGACACACGGGTGGTCAAAAAATCGAAAATATGGGCTGACGGGAACTGGTTGATAGAATTACTCGTACAGAGGCAGTAAATGTGTTATGTTGCGCTCAGACATGGCCGCCATGCCTCGCGGTGATTCCATTCCATTTGCTAATTGTGTATTGGTAACATAGATGGTATAGATACACTGTCACGAATTGGCACAAGTCACAACACTCTTTTGTGTCACGATTAGAAATTCGAATTCGGTGCTTATAAAGTGCGCGCGCGCCGTACGCTCGTACGAATGGACGTCTCAGCGGTGACTGGCGCGCGTGACGGCGACTGGAAGTACACAGAAAGAACTCAGGTTGTCGAGTACTATGACTGGTTTGGTTCAACCGTATCCCGGCAATTGAGGTGTTGACTGATGACTATACTGCTAGCTAGAGCAGTGTTGACAGTAACATCGGCAGGTCGCGCGGAGCGCATGTGACCTCGCCCTTTTTTAACTTTCAATATTATGGTGAGCTAAGTTGAGTCACAGATAACTTGAAATGTCAAGGATTCATTCGTTCTGATATTTGAAGAAACAAAGGTAGACCTTAATAAATTTTAGTACCCTTAGGGGGAATTCGACCAAACTTTAAAGATTAAATGCTAGTTGAAGTCATGTAAAATGAATTTTTGTGAACATTTCAAAATAAAAACGGCCGGACACCAATTTTTTTCCACGGATAAAATTACTGACCTCGATAAGCCATATTACTTATTCCCTTTGAACACTTACAGGAAATGTTTATTTCCTTCACTTAAAAGATAACTGTAATGCGAATAGTAACTAAGTAAGGACAAGGAGGTAAAATGTTAGTTTAAGTGTAGGAAAAAGTGTAGTAGTAGGATGTAGGGCGAAGTAATGACCGACTCACGACACCGTAGCCTGTGGAAAGCGGCGGGTACAATCGCGCACGTGGCTCACAGCGCTCCTGTTAGTACGTACTAAGCTTTATATCGGTACAAAAGAGAACGCTTGCTGGTTTAGAGTCTTTAAAAGCTTAGCCATGATATTAAGTTGTGCATTGTTTGTTGGTTAAAATTTTGATTATCTTTTAAGTTACTGCTTCGTTAGCCTAGTGGTCCTAAGTGCGACTGCTACGCTAGAGGTCTTGAGTTTGATTTTCAGGTGGAGCCAAAAGTGTCATTGGATTTGGGTAGTTCGAAGTTAGGATTTGTGTCCGCGGTTAATGGCAATAGTCTCGCCCCTTATTACATAGGACCTAAACATACCGGCGAACTGAGGGTGTACATTGGTACACCTCTGCTCAACTCGACCTAAACATTAACATAACCGGCGAACTGTCGGTGTACACCTCTGCCTAAGCCTTCGGGAAATACAGGCGTTATGGTATGTATGTATATATGTAGGTTAGTTAATTGTTTGATTATTTTATAATTATAGAAGCCTGACATAAATATGCAAAAACATGTACCTGGTCTACATGGCTACGTGACATGGTTAAATGCTATTAAAGTTATCGCAAACAAAGGCTAGATTAAAAGATATAATTATATATGGATCGCATTCTGAAACCGGTTTAACCCTGTAGAGCACTAACGTCTCTTTAACATACTTCATTACACTCAACATTGCTTTTATCGATAAACTATAAGGAAATCATCGAGTTTACCATGATCTAAGTAACATTTCTGTACTAATATTATAAAGAGGTAAGATTTGTTTGTTTGTTTGAAACGAATGGGCATAGGCGTATATAGGGGGGGGGGGGGTGGGCCGGGCCCACCCCAGAATGGTCTTGTGCCCACCCCAGGCTGTAGGGCTCACCTTCCGCCATATCGCATTGCATCGCATCGGCCATGGCATCTTAGGGGCCAGGCTCCCCTGAAAACTAACTCTAGATAAGCCAATGCGAATAGGCTCGGAAACTACTGGACCGATTTTAACAAATTTTTCACCAATAGATAGCTACATTATTCCCGAATAACATAGGCTATATAACATCACGCTTCGACCTACGGGAGCGCAGCCTTAACCAAAGACATAACTTATTACTAAGCAACGCGGACAGTACCTACGCTGGTTATGTAATAAAGTTATAGGAAACATCGATGTGATAACTAGACATAAACTATAGGAAATGGTCGATAATATTACGTGCCGAACATCTCACTCGATTAATTTTGGATCAGCATTAACTTCGCAAACAACGAATCTATCTAAAAATATATCACACTAAGAGGGTGTCAGCGCGAAAACTTCCTAGTTTCCCGGGCTCAAAAGTACCTTTTTATGGCTGCTAGTAAAATAGATGGATTCTGAAAAAGTAGGGACTTTACTACCGTTGATCCAAAAGAAACGCATCAATAAATGACAGAATAACTTGAGAGTTAGTAATATGTATTGTAATATTCGTAGGAGAAATATTTAGTTTACAATTTATTTATTTATCAAATAGATAACCAACAGCTTTACATAAAGTGAATACAGAAATCCAATATCATATTCAGATGATTATTTTGGCTATATTATGGTAAGGTATAATTTAAACTAGCTTTTCCTGTGACTTCATCTGCGTCGAGGTCAAAGTTAAATCTGTTCTCATCTGACATCGCATAGGTACTTATATACCAGTTACTTGACAAATTTCAGCTTCATAAGTCAAGTAGTTTTCGGGATTTCGTGTTTAATCAGTGAGTCGTATTTTGCTTTTATTTATATGAAAGATTATAGTACTCGTATTATGGAACACTCCATTAAAATAACCGCATCGTTTCACCCGCATTGAGTTACATCTTTGGTTACTGCTCTTCTCCCGTTGATCATAGCGTGATGATAATATAGCCTATGACAGTCACAAATAACGTGGCTTTCTATGGGTAAAATAATTTTTAAAATCGGTTCCGTAGTTCCAGAGGTTAACCCCTACAACCTCACAAACTTTACCTCTTTATAATATCAGTACAGATATGAATCCTCACGACTTATGTTGAAATACCCCATAAGTAATAAAAGGTTTGAACGAAAAATGTTTTGGTCAAGAGTTAATTGGAATAATTGGTCATTAGTGTCTGAGAGCGACCGTTCCTTGAGTTGATTAGTAATTGACCCGGGTGGAGACCTTGTGCTCCTAGCTTCACCGTGCCGTCTGTTATGAATATTAGGTTATCGCTGAGTACCTACTACGCAGTCGCAGGGTTAACCTAACTAACCTATGTACATATGATATAGGAAGGGAAATTATATAGAACAAAATGATACTACATTGCTCAGTGAAAACTCTAACTTTAAAATATTACTTAGTATGTATGTTTTCCCATTACATTAAACTTGATAAGTATTGTTTATGATAAAAAAAATTACATAAACTAGCGACCTGCCGCGACTTCGTCCGCGTGTTTTATTTCACCCGCCATTATTTGGTTAATGCTCCGCTCCACTGTAAACTAGCGTGATGTTATATTATTATGTTACTCAGAAATAATGTAGCTATCTATTAGTAAAAAGGTTGTTAAAATCGGTCCAGTAGTTTCGGAGCCTATTCGTTACAAACAAACAAACAAAAAAATCTTACCTCTTTATAATATTAGTATACCATCATCCATCACGCCTGTATTCCCCGAAGGGTTAGGCAGAGGTGTACCAAATGTACACCCACAGTATATAATATCTATAGTATAGATAAAGAGAGACGTTATATTCGAAATTAATTATTCGAATGGTGAGTGAAGTGTGAATGCAGATGAGGTGTGTCTCCACATACGATAGAACCGTGTTTTGCACGCCCTGATGCCTGCACGCTACAAGAATTGTTGAATGCTAGTGATGCAGGAGTCAAACTCGTAGGTAGCTAATTTCTGAGCTGACACAATAGCATTGATTGCCATCGACACGAAGAGGATTAAGCAGATCATATATGACATCATATTACTTTATTACTTTAATCTTATATATCTTTGGTTCTGGCATTGTGCGATGATCTACGATATTATCAATTGTGATGTTAATAAATAATAAAAACCCTTAGAACGTTTAAACCGTAATCGTTGCGCATTCAATTATATTTATAATCACGTCGACCCGTGCATAATTAAAAGAGGCCGTGGCTACGATTGGTCACGTACAATCACTTGAAATATTACCTTTGGTTTGCTCAATACGGTGGACATCAATTACTGACATTTTATCCAGAACTGTTACACAATGTAACGCAATGATGGATGGAAGATAAACGGGGTTCGTTTTTAGTTAACTGGTAACGAAGCTTATGCCCAGAAAGTAGACAATAGGAGCTTGATATATCGGCACATTTCTGCAGTCTTCATTTCGCACAAATGAATGAATTCTTTGTACATACAATGGACAATGGCGCGTGCCGGAGAACCGATGGAGATGATCATAAAGCGTTTGTATTGGTGAACAGTCTGTACACGCATTTACCGAGAACAAAGTCACGGTCAGTGTGATTGTGTACGCGATTTCTGTTTATCAAACATTTCAGTAGAAAGCGTGCCTTAAAATAACAACTCAGCAAATCTAAGTGTCATTGTCATGTTATTGTCTGGAAAGTAAATAAATTGGCTAATGTTAGGTAAATTAATTTGTTGATGTTACGCATTAAGCATGGTCTTATGGTGTTGTACACCATTATTTATGAGGGTATTATGCGTATGCATGTGTGCGTCCATGTTAAGGAAAACATAGTCCCAGAATTTAGAGTATAAGGACGCTAAATCCGGGTAGAGTCATTACTGAACGGACGGGCAGTCAGTCGACTGATTGACCTTGTAGTCGTGCCATCCCCTCGTAATTGGGCCTTTGTAGCTGGGATACTCGGATCAATCCAATAACATGACCGCCTCGACAGAGGTGCTCATTTTATGTTCCTTTGCTCTGCGTATCTCGGCTTTTGGACACGATGTTTATGATATGTGTTTGATGTCGTGGTACCGGTGATAGCTGTTGGTTTTGGCACACGTTTGGTGACAAATGTAGGAACTATGTAGTTTTGCTTTTAAACTCATGTTTTCAATCCTACAAGTTGCAAAACAACCTAACTAACAATAAAACTATTTTTTAATTACTTACATGACTAAAGTTTTTTGCTTTACAAAAAATCATCAGATTTTATAAAAAGATAAAATGTTACAAAAACATTAGTAATTCCGCAATTACAAACTACCATATCTCATTAAAACAAAAATTACTTACATGTAACGTATGTAGGTACCTACGCAGTTTGTTAAGCGTTTCTCGTTTACGAAACCACGAGAACGTCGGTAATATCTTCAGATTTGATACCACAACATCCGCGTGATTTATGCGAAGTTCGGTATCCATTAATCATGCGTTGTCAATTGGAAAGCGACCCATTTTCGCGCGAAGGATATTTGTTTGGTTTTCTCCCACGATTTACTGAACGCCGATGACTGAACACTTTTTATCTGCATTTTTATTATGATGACAGTTCACAGACTGTGTTGACATTTATAAAAATCGATTTGGGTCAAATGTTTGGCATGTTGAGATCAATTCACCTAACCGATATTATGTACGGTATCTTTTTGTTTCATTACGGTTCATCAAACAAATCCGTAGCTGAAACTGAAATGGGCATTGACACACATTAACGTATTGGGAAATGAAAATGCAGAATATCTACAGTTTACCATAAATATGGATAATTTCCGGATGCTAATGGCACATATTCAGCTTTATAATAGCTTGAATTCAGCAATAGTTGAAACAAATGTGCAAATAATTGCGAAGTGTATGCAGCTCTGAATTTAATAACAAAGTTAAAACGCAGTTTATGAACGACTTTTGAGCAGCGTTTATTATTATTATCTAAATTCTAAGTCTTTATCGTAATCTACAAGTACTAAGCCGGTATCGCATGCAAAACTTATTTCAACATGCACCATTAATAATAATACAGCTACCCGTCGTAAAAGCGGCAACATGTGTTGTTACTTGCACTATATCACATACGTCGTTTCATTATGTAACACATTTACTTCGTCATAACACACGTGGCAAAATGAAAACAAAAAATATGAATGAACTGATTTTACTGGTAAAGTTTTTTTTACAAATGCGGTGTCCTAAATGTCGTAGACGTATTGTCTATTCCTTGGGGGTGCAGGTTGTACGAAAGAGATACCGCGCCCCTGGAACGCAAAAGGCACAAGAAGGAACATGGATGGGTTTTAGTCAGTAAAAGTCTGACACACCCATCCGCCCCGCCCGGGGCGGGAGAAGTCATTTGATGATTTCCCATCCGATAAAAAATGTTTATTCCTTTCTCATAGTCAGTATGAAGTACAATCTAAACATAGTTTCAAAATCTGGATGTGATTTATGTTTGCAGAAGAACTGACTAGACAGGAAATCTAAACGCAAGCAAGAAGCGTTTGTTTATTACTGTTCTGTTCCCTGTCGCGTAAAGCGTAAACAATTTACTACGTGTTTGCGTTACAATCGCAAGTCGTAGCGCTAGTAGGGGTCATTGTCAAGACTAGTGTAGTTAGGTACGTCGGTTCAAGATCGAAACTGCACTATCGGAAGTGTCGGCGATCGGTCGGCTTACCAACAGATTTATCGCCGCGATCGGGAGCCCGAGCGCTTCCCCGTTACAAGAGTGCCAGCGACCCGTGAATTTTATTGTTTCCCCTCGTACGATTTTGTACAAAGTTTTGTGTTCACACGTGACTATTCGGCAAACCGATATTCATTTCGCGACTTTACAACACAGCCTATAAACTTTGTTATTTTCAGAAGATTTTGTACAAAAATGCCTTCCTAAAAATGATTATGAAAGAATCCATAGCATAACTACATACATAATCTACGTTTGCATACTTGCTATGCTAACTATTGGGTAATTTTACATCATGAATGCATCATTATCTTCAATAGAGACACGGAATTCGTACATACCTGGTTATTATTACCTACACGAATAACAAAAGAGTCGTTGATAGCAGTTCATTGCGCGGCGCTCGCGACTACGCCACAGGGCAAATGGCTGTAATAACAATGGAGAAAGCACCATTTATTTTGCATTGCCAGGAACTAAGTGTTGCAATGGAGGATAATATTCGAATATTAGATTTCGTATTGAGCATTTCTTTTACATTGTATGCATGCGCTTATATGCAGAAAATTTTATATGCCTGACGAGTTAACTTGAGTAGTTGAAACATGTTAACTCTAAGTATGGTAGTTAAAAGGATGATAATAATATACATAATGCAGTGATAGCGTGTAAGACATGTTTCATAATTATGTGTTAACTTGTTATAATATACAGACGACGATTATCATAATAACACGTAATGTGTATGTGCAATGTCAATGACACTGTTGAGGTAGGCATTAGTATTTACTAAATCCGATCCAACTAAAATGTCGTTTATCTATCGTTTATCTTAATTTAGTATTTTACCAATTTATAAATGGGGATCCGATGAATAGGTAGATGAATCATTGGATATATCTGATACTAATATTTAAACGAGTAAAAGTTTGTTTGTAGGAGGTAATCTCTGGAATTAGGTGCTGGTCCGATAATACAAATTATTTTACTAACAGAAAGCCATATTATTGCCATGTCATTGTGTCATAGGCCTGCGGGTTGTTCGAAAGAGATACCGCGCCCCCGGAACGCAAAGGGCACATGAAGGAACATAGACGGGTTTTAGTCAGTAAAAGTCTGACACTCCCTCCCGCCCCGCCCAGGGCGGGGGAAGTTATTTGATGATTTCCCGTCTATAAAAAAAAATAAATGTGTCATAGGCTATGTTTTATACATTTACTTGCCTATTTACTCATGCGGACGAATTCGCGGGTAAGGCAAAGTACCTATATATAGTAAGTACCTAATATGCACAGATACACATTGATGTTCTGTTAGAACATCATAAGAAGTGAAAAACTATTGATACATCAAAGGACTTTCCAAAATGTAGCATCAAAGTGCAAATAATCGCGTATGCTTACCATTAACTGCCTCACCTTCGCACAGGGACCACCCTCTTTGACTCATTCCTTCTAATGGACTTCAGATTTAGAAAAGGGAATAATAGCAAATCTACTGGGATGTACTACAAACGTGATTTATTACGCCTATATGAATAATACATTGCCTACGGGGGATGGATGTATCCATCATAGCTCACGTAATGTTGTTTGTGCACACGACCGAGATCGTTACTCGATAATACAAATTAGTTTCAATGATTCGACTGTCATTGCCATGTGATGTAATATTAATCATGCTAATGATGAAACAGGTTTTGTCGGTCAACTGGGTTCCTATATAATACTAATCGTTATTGGTTAAAACTACGACGGATTTGCTACAGTTTATACGGAATCGGTCGATTAAAACGCGTAATTCCAATTAAAAAACCGAACTTTATTCTGCTTCGGTGAATTTAGATGAATCCTTCACTTGATAGTTGACCTCAAGTTGAGTTCTCCTAAATCCAGCGAATATTTTTTTTATATATGTATAGGTCTAAACCCGTATTATAAAATCCTCCCGATGTTATGAAAATCCCCGTAAAATGCAATAATTCAATTAAAAATATAATGGGCTAATGTAGTCTTGAAGCCTTCTTGCTGCTACCTACAAATTAAATAGTAAATGAGGTATCAAAACAAATTCTAGTTCTAACTAAAATTGCCAGCACTTAAGCAAGTATAGCACTGTACTAAGTTTAGGTACTAAACAGTTCTTACTCTTACAGTTTTACTATTATTAGTCAGACGCCAAACCTTTCGCAAAAGGTACAAAACTAATTACAAGTATAATTAAGATTTGTACACGTGTACGGCGGCAAATAAAAAGAAAAACGTTTAGGTACACAGAATGCCCGCTGTTAATGAAAAATATTTGCTCTGTAGTCTGTGAGGAATATGAGAATAAACTGGTATGAGAATAAATTCGTTCCTGCATATTATGAGAGAGAAAATGAATGATTAACACTCAGTACTTGCCTTTGTCTGTCCGAGTATTCAACTTATTGTTTGTGGTATACGTACCACTAGTGTACACGTAGTTACAGGGGCGGGTAGCTGTCTCGATATTAATAAAGACTAGTTTATGCTGGTGATTTCGTTTGCATGAATATCGGCGGTTACCTGCGAGGTTTTAATATTTCTGCGTGGTGATATTTTTTTTTCGCGGATCCTTAATTTTTTTTAAAAGTAGCCTAAGTTGCTCGTTATAACATCAGCTGTTTACCGGCTAGCCCCGTCAAAATTTGTCCAGGCGTTTTAGAGATGTAAAGCGAATCAGAATATAGTAACGTAAATAACGCGGATTATTTAAATTCTACAATTTCACAGCTTTATATATTAGTTGTGTAATAATAATAACTAATGTTATAAATAATAATACAATTTACTGGAATTATTTTACCAACCAACCTACGCGTACCGGACAAACGATTTTTTCAGTTGAAAAACATACTATGAGGTATATTCTATTTTCTGTATAATCAATGATTCGATTCTTACTTTAACAGAAGAAAAGCCACAGCACTAAGTTCATTTGTATCGATTTAAAGAATCGAGTAATTGCGGAACTGTTTCGATTCAGCTTTGTTAATGCAGGTTCCCATCTCGATATTAGCTAACGTTAGTGTTTCAATTATCGTGCTATGCAAGTATGTACTTACTTATGTGCTTAAACCCTATCACCTGAATGCATATTGGATTATACGCCGGAGGCTTTAGGCAGGCATTTAGTTTCAATTGCGATTAAGCGAATTATTGCAATAGGAATTAAGGTTGCCAATACGAATTGTATTTTATTTAATCTAGCGGCAAAGAATGGAATATTTTAATTAAGTTATGTAAGGATGTTATTTGTAATATTTGTCATAGATACATAATTATGAAGCATTTATAATAGATTAAATTGTTATTTAAATTATATTTTATTGCACAGTCTCTTGTACAAATTGATTGCCGCGCAATCTATGATCATGCGACATTGGTCCTTTCAGACTCGTCTGATTCCTTTGAGTTTCTTTCTCAAAACCGAGCTATGATTAAGTATCATAGTCAGTAAAAAAAAAACCCTTAACCTGTTCTTCCGAAACCCGTTAATAGCACTGTTTTCTTTCTTCGAGTCTCCGTTTAAAAATAGAACGTGGAACGGTTCACAAAGCACACGTGTGTGTTCCAGCCATTAGTCCCCGACTCCCCGGTATAGCCGGCCCAGAATGTATTGCGCCGAGTTGCGCCCTAAATCTACCGGCAAACGATTTAATTGCTCTTCGTATGGAACTGTTCCTTATGAAATGCTTTGCAGTTATGTGTACGGTAACTTTGGGATGGTATTTGCAGAAACATCAACGTTTGAAGAACTTTTTGTGTGTAATTGTGATTACTTACGGTTTTTTTTTATAGATTTGGGGTGAGCCGTGCCGAATCTGGCTTACCGAACCAAATTCAGTTGGAATAACTAACTTTCTTTGAGTCATCAAACTTTTCGGACCCACTTTATTACGGACCGTGTTAGAGGCACCTTGAGATCAATTAACAAATTCATTTTAAACCATCGTAAAGTCTACTTTTACGAACAATCGCGGTAGAATTGTTTAATTGACCGAATTCTTTGGTACGGAGTTTTTATTAAAATTGCACGGACTAAAGGCGTTTACTGTGGGCACAGTACAGTTCTGGTCATCGTTGTCCACTGTCCAGGCTGCTATATTTGGGAATTGGACCGAGCCGCCACCAAGTTTATCAATGTGTATTGGAGCGTGGGATTGTTTTCGAACGTTGCCTCTGTTGTGGAATGCAAACTTGTGCTTTGTGCCCTACTTGATGGCCAATTACCCTGTTGGTTACCATCATGAACGGTGTTTTTTTTACAAAGTACAAAATGGATTTTTATTTGGTATTTATTCGAGGTTTGTATGTTTAATAGTCAGGGTATGTTTTGGCAGTCACTCCATGTAAAACACTGATATTCAGCTGCATGCAGGTAGACTTCAAGCCGACTCCGACATAGTTGGGAAAAGGCTAAGCAGGTGATGATATATGTTTAACGCTTCCTTACATTAATTAAAGGCTTCTTCATACAGATGCGATATTATCACAGAGGGGATATTGAGATATCTATCCTTAGAAATTTGTTTATGATATTACGCGCTTCTCTTAACACATAGGCGACGTATGTACTAACCTGTGATAATGTCACACCTATCTTGATCAGCCTTAATGTGTGGATGTAGGATAGAAATCTCAGGGTTGCGGCATTTGTTCGAAAGATTTACCGCGGCTCTGGAACGCACAGGGCATTAGGAGGAACACGGATGGATTCTAGTCAGTAATAGTCTGACACTCCCTTCCTCTCCGCCCAGAGAGGTAGAAGTCATTTGATGATTTCCCATCCATAAAAAATTGATAGAAATCTCGATGTTTTGACATTTCACCAAATTAGTAGATGAGGAAGGAAGCATTACTATTTTAAGAAGGTATTTCCTCAACTACCGCTACGTTTGGGTATATTATTTGGACCAACACCTATTGTGCTGTGAACCGTGATCACATATCAATTAGGTATATTGAAATGATGTTTCATAAGCAGGATGAAACATAATTGGTTGAGGTATATCCGCTGTTAGGAAGGTACCTACACTTTAATTATTAGAATAATAATGTAGGCGTAGCTTAACAAAGACCAATTAATGTTCTCTATATTATTATTAGTGTCTGTGCCGATAATAACGTACGTTTTATGTACTTATAATTGTTTCGCAGAACTAGGTTAATTGGAGTAATTTGTCGAAATTATTTCTTCTAGATATAAGTGAAATCTTTACTTCTAGATATACCTCCAATTAATTAGTAGAATATATATTTGAATAACATTAAGGGAAAATATGATTAGTACTATTCTAAAGTGGTTTCGAGGGATTACTCTCACGTGAATGTTATTATTTTTGTAACATTTGTTAGGTACCAGAAATTACCAAAAATAATTCTAAAATACCCTAAGGTTTTTTAGAATTTATGGTATTGGAGAGCTGATGCACTACGAAAGTTAACGGCAACATACTGACATTTATTATACGGCCAAGGTACAGTTAAGGCACAAGGAATATACAAGAAAAAATATGTATGGACAACATACCTACTCAATAATATATTACGTTCCATTATGAGTACATAAATAGTCTTTAAATTATGTATAAAAATACAGAATCATTATGGATTCTATCAGGCACAGCAAAAGGAGAGAGCAAGATGTTTTTTCCCGATTAGTAAATAGATATATCACGCACCGTTAGTTAGTAGTCCTAGAAACTTGGACAAATACAAATAAATAAATACGAGATGACAGTATATTTTACTATCAAGTAAATATGAAATACTAGCTTCTGCCCACGACTTCCTCTGCGTCAAATGTCAAAGTCAAAGCATTTATTTCAATTAGACCATTTACAGGCACTTTTGAATTGTCAAGAAGTTACAGTAAGTTGAAGCTATTTTATGTGATATATTATCCCACGGAAACCGTACATTTTTCCGGAATAAAAAATATCCTATGTGTTATTCCACACTAGATTATATCACAGTGCCAAATTTCATCCGGATCCGTTCAGTCGTTTAAGCGTGAAAGAGTAACAAACATCCTCACAACCTTTCGCATTTATAATATTAGTAGGATTGAATAATAAACAAAAGACTCAATTTTATATAAAAGTCCAAAAAACCATCTACAATTTTGTGAAAAAGACCACCGACACACGGGTGGTCAAAAAATCGAAAATATGGGCTGACGGGAACTGGTTGATAGAATTACTCGTACAGAGGCAGTAAATGTGTTATGTTGCGCTCAGACATGGCCGCCATGCCTCGCGGTGATTCCACCTGATAACACCCGAGGCAGAGACGAATTCGTACACGGAATACTAATGCACTGCAGAGGTTCCTTTGGTTTTTACGCACTTAATTAGAATTGCAATAGATCGAAAAGTATCAAGATGCGGTAAGCATGTTAATAGGAAATTATATGTTCATGAAAATGCTCGTGTGAGGTGAAGGAAGTTAAGTATACTTTATTTATTATGCAAGAACCGGTCAAATAACGGGAGCTTTTTAGCTTATATTGTTGAAGTAACTGCGTTTTAGTGAGATTAAAAGTTATAGTAAGATTATGTTAATAACAAGTAGTTTGTTTACATTGTTTTTAATTTGTCGTGAAAAAATAAACGTTAAACAAGCCCGCCACACTATTCCCAAACCACTGCAACTCGTGCAAGGCAGAATCAACAGTGGCAACCACAAGAAAGCTTATTATGCTAACATGTTATAATGAATGGTTTTCAGGTAGAAATAGATAGTTACAATTACGAAGTGGTTGTGTAAAACCAGGCTACTATTGCCCTACTGTGGGACAAGGCAGGCCCTCTTCTCACATTAAAATTTATTACCACGCTTGCTTGGCGGATTGGCGATTGCAGACTTATAATTGTAGGTTTCCATATGATGTTTTCCTTCACTGATCTCAATGATGCCTATGTAAACTTTAGAAAGTACCTACAGTTACAAGTAGGTACTGTTTTTTACAGTTTCATATGATTTTTGTACTGTAAAGAGAACAATGATGAACATTGTAAGGGAAATAGCTGGCTACTTACTAATCAACATTTCTTTTTTATTAGCTGTTCACGAATAGTCTTTACTCCCGTAAATGTGATTTGATTTTTTATTATTATCTCTTTGAATAATAAAAAAAACTCACCACCGGTGTCTATTTCATATATTCGAGTAGATTCACTATCTATACATATATCTGTCTACTCGTATTAGTACTAGAGAAATTGATTTTAATGGCAACTGTACGTATAGGTATGTCTAGTACCTACTTAACTATTATATTGAATTTCATTTACATCAATAGGTATATACTATTGCATAACATGATAATATCTACTTGAGCGTAGCTAATTACGTGTAATGTTCGCATTCCTCATGGGATAAACACGCAAATTCAGATTAAACACAATAGATGGACAGTTAATGATTAATATTACGTTAATAAACAGTTTCATTTGCGCAATTCATTATCCAGAAAGTGCGCTATGTCAACGTTTGTTTTATCGTAGTATTTACCTTCACGTTCAGTTAGTCCGGTGTTGAAAATAAAAGGATGCAGAATTTGTCGAGTCGCGGTCATAAATATCCGAAAGCGACAGCCGGGTCCGCCATTTTCCTGTTGACAAAATCACACCCACAATACATTCAAACTTGTCTAAAGTTTCCATTGTTTATTGCTCTCCCTGAGATTGTAAGTGGATATCTATCTGCACCCTTTTAATTCAATTAGGTACATTTTCTATTCGTGCTAATGGACATGACTGTGTCTTTTCAGGGTGAAGTAATGGAAAGTAAGAAGATACTTGTGAAGAGTGCCATTATATTATCGCTGTCATGATACGTTGAACGATTCCAGTCTGCGAGGTCGTGGTTTCTCGTCTCGAGAATTGATAGCGTCCATTGAAGTGCCGGGCATCGAGAGGAGCGTCTTGAAAAGAAAATAATCTTGATGAAACGTCTCGCTATAAAAAGAGAACGTCTCCGTTGTCGACGCCTCACGCTTTCGTTGAAATAAACCGGGACACGCCACGACAAAGCTGAAAACTTTATTTTCATACTAAGCCTCGGAACCGTTATTGTCTTTGTTAATAACCTCACTTGAGTATCCCCCTCGGAACATTTTCGCTAATGACTTTTCTTTTGATAGAATTAAATTATTTCCAAGAAAAATATTTTCGTAATACTGTTTTCAGACATGTTTGTGTAAATGTATGTAAAAAATTAGTGATTGGCTTATGTGATATAGGATAGGATTCAATTTTGTTATTTGTCCCTCGAATACGTATAAATGGAGTAATGGTAATACGCCAACGTAAATATCCCTGATTCTGATAAAATATTTACGTATTATAATGGCTCTGCTTTTGAGTTTTACAGATTAGTGTAATTACAAAAGCACATAAAATTGTATGTACCCCTTGTTGGATTTATGAATGTAGAATATTACTTAGTAAGTAAGTAGTATATTTCAAAGTGAAGCAGTAATAACACATGTCAGCATTAAGTTAATTGTAAAATGAAAATTTCTTGCTGCAGTCATGCATTTATTTGTTACAAAACAGTACAAATAATATTTAGTCCATAATAACACGTGTGAGCTAATTTTGTCATTACAATAGATGCTGTATTGCAGTCCAAGCAAAGGTAAGGGAGTAATGGAGTCAAGAGTGAAATGACAAAACGATTCCTCATTAAAATTACGACGATGTTTTTTGTTTGTTTGTTTAACTTTTGGGAAATTAAATAAAAGTTCAGTATTTCAGACAACATGTAGTCAGTTAACCAGAGGGTCCCCTGACTGACTTACTGACCAACTTACCAAACAGCTGTTTGGTTAATATGTAGCTAGATTTTAAAATAAAATAAAAAATAGAATATGAACGAACATGTAGATAAAAATACATTTTTTTTATAACCTTTTTTGGTTTATTTATTTATAAGGCACAAAAACAAACAAAAGACTTCGGTGAGATTTAATAAATAAAATCATTAGATAAATTAATAAATAATAGATTTAATAAATTAAATCATCATCATCATCAAGCAGGTGCTTTTATAAAACGCAAAAAGCATGCCTGCGTAATACGCTGCATTACAAACCAAAGACTGGTGCAGCAAGACAAGAAAGCGTGGAGCAAGAGTTCTTGAAAATGACATTATTGTTGCAGCAAGATTCGTGGAGATGCAAATAGTTAGCCAGGTACATACGAACGACGCAAGGCAAGAAGTCTTGCAAACTGCTCTCATTAGTTCATACATATCTGTACCTATTTGTTTCCAACTCACGATAAAGTTTAGCCGGAAAGTTTTGGGATATTCATCTTTAACTCGAAGGATAAGTTTCGTGGAACTTCATAGATCATGAGATACGCTTAGCGTCTTTCATATTGTTGTTCTTGAATTACAACGTTATGCGCATTTGTGACACTTTGCCGAAATCGTTATGTATTAGATTTTATCAAGAGGTTTTTTACTTGTGTGAGTTGTGATTATTTTATCAAGTAAGTATCTATAAGGAATGTTAGGTTTAGTTTTAGATAAATATGCACATACTTGGGTATATCTACATTATAATTTTGTATGTTTTGCCTATATACGTATTAATATAGTAAATCCGAAGAGATTTTTTGTTTGCTTGTTTCTTTGAACGCGATCTCTGGAGCTTCCAGTCGGATTGGAAAAAATAATTTTGGCAATTTGCCCAGACTTATTGTCTACTACTACTACTACTTTATGTCATATTTACACTCCCTCGAGTGTAAATTTGACATCACGCTACAATCTATGGAAACGGAGCAGTAACCAAAACTTAACGTAAAAAACTACTACACGGCGAAGCCACGGGCAGCAGAAATTCTAAAAACCCCTTTTTAACGAAATTCGCGACCATTTCCACTTTTACACACAAAAAAAACAAGATATTTTCATAACATCCACCCAACATTCAAATAACAGGCCGTAACCATGAACCGAGCCAGACAGGAAAAAGTAATTGCTTGGCTTACAATTATACAATAAATGTCCAGAGGGCGCTTATAAAGGGACATGATGACTGTGGGTCAAGTGACTTGATTGTCAGGATTAAGTCCTGGGTGCTACTTCAGAGATATTGCTACATTTGTACGTACTTATAAGTGTGAGCGTCGCGAATGTTCTCACTTAATATGATTGCTTCATATCACGTTTTCGTTATGAAAAGTAGGAGTACTTAAATATGGGCAAGTGTTGGATTTGTGTGGAAGAAAACATTGTGAGGAAACCTATATATGTTATGTTACATTACCTTAGGAAGGCACTTTAGACTATTATTTTTGGGACAAGCCCGCCACATTATTTTCAATCACTGCTACTCCTGAATCAACAGTGGAGACCGCCAGAAAAGCGCCGAAGCAATGAAATTCGACCAATACTGGAGAAACTATTTAACGATCCCGCAATGAAATATAAGACTATTATGGATGACTCTATACGAAGTTGGTATCCTCGATATTTACTTTCGTATGGGTACGGAGCGACCTGATTTTGTTTTAATTTTTAAATCCTTTGGTACTCGTATATACATACATACCTTGACATTGAAGTTCCAAACCGGCAACCTATCTCAGTAATAGGTTGCCGGTCGTTTTGTCTTGAATTGTTAATGACAAAGCCAAACTGCGACATTCAATGGTCTGGGTGCAATTGGTCTATCACGTATAGTCTAGGAGCTTATAATTACAAGCGTTTGGTTCTGGATTCATATTTTTGTAACACAATAGACGATACGATAAGACTTCAATGTCAACCGTTCAGGTTTTCTATCTCTCTTTTTTGATAAGGCGCACATTTAAGGTGTGTTTATCTTTTTTAAATATATTTATAATACCTCCAGTTTTTTCAAACAAAAAACAACGTATCGTTTTACGCAGGACGAAAAGCTTTTTGAAATAATATGTCTAAAATCCCCACAATAGAGTGGTAATTTGAACTCGTTTCAAACTTCAATTCCAAAAGTGAAATACCATCACCGTCAGCAATACAATACTGGAATACAAAATAGATACGAATTTAGCGGCTAACAGTATTACGTATTTATAGGTACCTAGGTTATGTGTGTTGTGGTAGCATCCTTTGCGGTTGACCTATTCGGCACTGGGCCAAGCACGTACACAATTTACTTAGCCACGGTCCCACCTACACCGTGATTTGAATACACTTTAAACTTTAAAATACATGTCTACGTGTTCTGTTATAGAATTGCACTCACTACTTTGTGAAAAAATACGTCTGCTTCGATGTAGTGAGTCCATGGCTTACGTAATAATTACAGTTATAGTCTGTTCAATATTGTAAGTAATAATGCCAGTCTATTACTTTACTTTCAATTGGGACAAAAGCTTCTTTTCACACAGAGAAGGCAAAACCACCATCACTTTTTAATTATAAGTTCAGATTTCTTCCCGATATTTTCCTTTAAGTACCGATATCAGCGATCTCCAAGATAAACTTAGAATATACCTACATAATGAATTGAAAGGGACACATTGGTATTTGCCTGGTATCGAAGCTGCAACCTCTTGCATGAGAGGCGGGCGCCCAAACTACTAGGCCAACACGACAAGATTGTCTTACACATTGCTAGTTTATTTATTCATTTATTACAGAAATTATTCAAATGGAACCTTACCTTATTTCAATAATTCTTTGAATATGAAATTTAATTCGATTAAAAGCAACACAAAACAAAAAATAAGTAATATAATCAGTGGTTTTGCATAAAGTCTATTATTTTGCCTTTACCTTGAATGCAACTATCAAGAGCCTCTCTACTATAAAAAAGACAGCCTGTCATCATTTATCAGTCACGATTAATACGTTTAACAGAATCTTTCCCATACCTAAGTTCAAACAAACTTTTCCCGATCCTTTTTCGAACCCGAAATCGCAGATTATAAAGTTATCCTTCCAGGAGTAACGCAACAAGGATCCGAATTCATGATGTAAACTTAGTTCGATACTTGTGAGGTGTTATAAATAAGTAAATTCGTCCCGTGTTAGTTTTCCACCCCTTCAGCTTTACCGGGAAAGTAAAAGCGAAGGGGACTTTTAGATCCTCTTTCCTTTAAATACATTTAGCTTTTATACTCAGTGGGAAAAGTTTTAGGGGCGATGACATCCGTTGTATCATAATATCACCGTTTATCCTATTTTGCTGACTGTAAACGGTTCTTGCATCTAACCCTATAATGGTCATAGGATGAATTGCCACACTCATTATAGCCATTTATTCCGTCCGAAATCACGACCCGGAAAAAATTGCGATTAATTCATTTGTGAACGAGTTTAATGTATAATTAGATCACAAAACAGTATTAACATATTAATCAAAATTTCGCAAAAATAAACTAAAATATTTTTAGAGTTTTTCTATTAATAAAATACGCGGATCAAACATTTTTTGGAAGTAGGTACTGCTAACTATTTAAAGTATTTATATCCTTTTATATTTATCAACAATTATTGGTCGTAGCACAGTTACGTATGTAAGTTATACCTACATATTTTAAATTCACGTAAGTTTAACGCGCGAAAGGTGGCAGTAAGCGACCCGAGTTGTTATAATGAGATGCAACTAGATAAGTATAAAAATAAACATGTAGCGTGCATGTAGAATAACCCATTAAAACTTAGCACAGTTTTGCTGCTTAACTTGGTAAGTAGTTAGGTAAGTAAATTGTATGCCGGTGAATGTGGGTTAGTAGCGACTACGTGAAAAATTACAGGAAAAGTAAGAAGCTAATTTTCTTTTACTGACATTATTATTGATAAAAAATTAAATTTCGAATTGCTTAATAAATAAAATGTAAATCATCACAACAGAATAAACAATAAAAAATATGGTGAATAATTTTCCTTGTTTGTTTTATAAATTCCAGGCAGGACACCCAAAATTATTACTCATTCAGCATAAACAATGAAATTGGAAGGGTTGAAATCATTTAATAAGGTAAATATTTTACTTAAGTCTGGCGATGCTGCGTCGGGCGGAGCATGGAGTTATGCTAACGAACTGCTATTATGTTTCACCCTCGTGTCACTGTGTGAAGGTTTTGCACTCTCGACCGAGTTACCGCGGGGGTTGTTTCAGAAAATCATGTGTTGCTTTAGGGAAAAGCTGGCAGTTGAAATACGCGCAGCGACGGGAACAGACGCGTCAGGCTCGCGGGCGGTCCCTACTACGAACGATATTCCGATACCGCCGCGCCAATACCATACCACCTTACCTAGGTCAATGAACAATAGTACCGGTGTGATTAATTAGAACATTAAAATATAAACCGTGACGTCATCTTTAATCAATTTCATAGAAACACAGTGATTACCTAAAGTTTATGGAAGTTTTCTGAAAGCGTTAATGGATAGTAATGTTTTTCTGATATTTGGAATGACTAAAATAAGTAAGTACAAGTAATAATTAGTAGTTATGATACTCCATAAGTAAGCGAAAAACTTTTTATGATTGACGAAAATGGAAAACTTTTGATGAGATTTGTTGACGAATTTGTTTATTAAAGTTGTCTGTCCCGTTCCGTTTGTTTCTTTACCAAGGTCGGACGCTAATAAGGTTATTTATGAATAATACCTAGGTGTTTATTGTACATAATGTGGTATATACAATTTATTTTGTTTCTAATTATGAGCAGCTGTATGTCAGTTATTGATTGTAACAGTAGCAATGACTTTTTTTACATAAAATACTAGGCTCAAGACCATCGTTTATTGATAGGACGATACTACAAAAATACAACATATAGTTTTTATAATAAAGGCATTATAGTTTTATAAAATTAATTAGGTAGCCTTTTTAGCTCTTAATTAATGTAGGAGCTACCTGATGGGGTCCAGGGTGTATATAAAAATACGATAAACCACCGGTATGTCATTACGTCTAGGTTTTACTGCAGCCGTTAAGCCGACAAACATGTTACTGCGTCACGTGGCACCAGCTTCTACATTTATAGCTTTCCCTTTTTAAAATATGTGGGAAAAGCTTTAGTAAATAATAATGGGGAGATATTTTCTTATTTTTGGTACAATGTTTTTATGGATGACAAAATTAATCATACATAGGTACATACATACATACCATTACGCCTGTATTCCCCGAAGAGTGAGGCAGAGGTGTACTAATGTACACCCGCAGTTCGCCGGTATGTTTTTAGGTCCCATGTATTAGGGGGCGAGCCTATTGCCATTAATCGGGCACAAATCCAAACTCTGAGCTGCTACTGAGAATTTCATAGAAAAACCCAATAGCACTTTGCGCTCGACCTGGGAATCGAACCCAAGACCTCTAGCGTAGCAGTCGCGCTAAGTACCACTAGGCCACCGAGGCAGTTAAAATTAATCATAGATTAAGATTTCTACCAAGTTTGTCATCGCGGTATTAACATAACTGCACATTTTGCACACCTTTGACCCTTGTGAAGCTTCAAGTGTTTTTACGTACGTTTGCATACTAATGTTAGTCTGTCTTGTATTTTTGGGCATGTATTTGACATTCATTGTCGTTGAATTGAGTTTAGATTTCACACGTTAATTATGGGAAATCTTATAAATGCAGCTTTGTACGAGTACTGTTAACTTTGCTTACAAATTGACAGATGAGTTAATGGTAAAATGGGAAATAAGCAAAATAATTATTTGCGTCGTATTTATAGTGTAGTACAAATAGTGCTTTTAATACGTTTATCGTGAAAGAGACTTTTCTTGCGTATGTTTTGGTTAGGATCTCGATGTTACATGATGTTACATTTGTTGGATACAACCTTCTAAAACGGACACCATTTAACTCTAATTGTTCTGTTTTCAATACCAATATTTTTAAGATAATACCAACATATTAGTGGTAGCATGGTAGTGCCTTAACTTGGTCCATTGCTGAAGGTGAAACTTTAGCTTTTAGCCTTATGTAATATCTTTTACACATATTATAGGATGCAAATAAATAAATATGAATATGAACTTGATTCACGGCCACTATCACAAAGCTAGTACCAGCCACTTTTAATTACGGCCTTTTAGGAAGCGGTCGGCCAACTGATGACCGACCGACCGACAGTTGGCCGACCGCTTCCTAAAAGGCCGTAATTAAAACTTATAATAACATCATTCAAACAAAACAGTTACTTATCCCCAGATAAGGCACTTCTGTGTGCACTAACAAACTTGTCTAAAGATTCTAAAGCAATTAAACTGATTTAGCGCTCGAATTGCTTCGCCCGCCACAGTTGACAAGGAATTTTAACTTGAAAAGTGTATCAGACGGAATTGCGAGCCAAATTGCCACAAATATCTAGTCGGACGCCTCAATTAAGAAAAGCCCGCGTATTTAGAAGATTTACTGGTTAATTATAGCACGTTTACGGATTAGGAGTCTGGGGAACGCCAATTTTGTTATTTCAGAAACTTGCATACGATTTCATATTTTCTAACCTACAATTGTTTGTCACGTGACACGTACACGTAGTTATATTGTATCTAGTATATAGCTATGTCGTTATATTGAAAACAACTTATCGTTCGATCAAATCAAATCAACTTGATTATTTCAAATAAACCATTTACAGACTTTTGAATTTTCAAGGATTCAGTCAGCCCGAAAGTAGAAGCTCGATTGATCAATTAATTGTGGGGTTCACACAAAGACATAGATATCCCAAACACATCCAATATACAAATACAAATTACAAAATTTTAAGATATTTAAGTTTCTCAAACTACCTATCTAATACAATGATTGAGTATATCGATAGGTGAAACATGCGAGTCCTATTAAACCTTACGGACAACTCCGACAACGAACGGACTCGGCTCGCAATTAGAGAGGACTCGCCCTCCCAACATTTACATTTTAATTTAAATTTCAAACTGACGAGATTCAAGATAAATTGGGCTGCGTATTTAGCGCAATAATTCGAGCCCGGCGCCGAGTCGCGGTCTCCAAATTAAGGAGCAGGATAATTGTTTGCGTTATAATTAATAATTGACATTAATATTGTGAACTCGCAACGGGTTTGGGTGAACGTTGGATTATAAACCCGGTCTGTGCTGCCGTTAAACTTATTTAGGTGCGTAATGGAATAAGCGTATGCGGCAGCACGTTGCCAAAAACATTCTACTATTATTTTTCATTCATTTCTGTCGGTAAATAAGTGCTGTTGGACACATGACTGGACCTTCTACGAACATTATCGATGCTTATTATAAAGAGGTAAGATTTTTTGATCGATTATTTGTAACGAATAGGCTCCGAAACTACTGGACCAATTTTAACAATTTTTTCACCAATAGATAGCTACATTATTCCTAAGTAACATAGCTTACATGACATTACGATGCGATTCACGCTAGCGGGACATTAACTAAAGACTTAACTTATGGCGGGTGAAATAAGCCACGCGGACGGAGTCGCGGACAGTTCGCTAGTATAATTACCACTTAGCATTCAAAGTGAAGTCGTATTTGTGGCCACACACAGTCTGGTGAACAAATGAAAACGTACTTTAAAAGTCCGACAAAAACATCTCGTTGTTGTTTGAATGAGAAAGATTATTTATTAAAAACAAAGTTTGCTGGGCGTCCTAGCCGTACTTGGTGTCAAAATATGGGAACAATTTAAGTGAAATATGCTGTGGTTGGCGAATTTCCCATTTATTGCATGAACACTATATTGTGGTTGCATCGAATGTCAAAGGTGACCGCGATGATTGACATTTAATTATGAACTGAACTTTTGTCCAATAAATTTTGCGATGGATTTATTAATACGTCAGTAATTAATATAGATAATTATGGATATAAATTGTGTTTAGATTTTGAAATATTCAGATCGAATAATGTAAAAATAACAGCATTAGAAAGAAGACAGTACCCGTCTAGCCGTAACAACAAAACTGATGAAAAATAATAGCAATAATTCACCGACCAAAAAGTATCACAAAATCACGAACAAACTCCGATTGCGCTTCGGCATCGACATTGATATACGAATGAAACATTCGATTCGTTAGTGGAAAAAGGAAAATAATGCAAAATGCGGAGGATTGGAGAGAATGGTTCTCATAGGCGGATAACAAAAGGAATGCAATGGGGATATCGTTTGATGGTCGTAGCGGCTCGTAGCGCCTCGTAGCGCGTAGCACCGGCTCCGAACACGCTCCAACTATTGTGTTTTGATTGCTTGCCAGCAGCCTTTTATACATTACATCGTAGAACCTTAACTTAAGTAACATATTATTTGCAAACAAGATCTTTTAATTACACCCATTTTGTATGTTAAATACACACGGAATTAACGTAGCGTATTTCAGCGTAGAGCTTCTATGTAGGTACAGATTTCATGAATTTAATTTCACTTACCTCTTGTGAAAATATTTAAATGTTAATTGCGGGAGTACCCTTTCATCTCATTTATCCAAACTTTGTAAGGGGATTTGTTTACAATGCCCTTAATGATGCTCAGTGTTATGATAAAAGCTTTGTAATGAACGCCTAATTCATAATTCCCATTATCTATTTCATACTGATTGCAGGTCATATTTCGTGATGAAACTTAATAATAAAAGCGTATATTTCTTGAGGTTAAGGCACGGAAGCGGGTTCAATAAATTATTATGTGTCGCCTTTTGAACGCGTAATAAAATATAGCTTCCATTATCACAAGTTATTGTAACTTTTTCATCCGTTCGCTTCATCTTATTTGCATTTCAACGCGTAGACGTGAAATTAACATTCGTAGCATATCATTGGTACATTTGTATTTGCCTACGACGCGTTCATTGAAGGGAAATACGTAATGTATTTGTTTTAATGTATGTTGTAGACAAACGTTAATCATAATATTAGGTTGTTTGTTCATATTGTAAATACATTTCAAATATGTATTTAGCAAATTTCTTAACTATTTTCAACAAAATATATAATTGTTTTTTGTTATATGTATAATGAAATAAGAGATTCGGATATTTCAGCAGTCAAGATATAATAAGTCAATAGGTTTACACATGATCGAGAATTTTGCGTATAGGTAAGACGTGGGTAAGACCTACCAAAAATCGGATATTAATATACAATTATCGGTCGGAACATAAAACGTTTGAGCGCGGCGCGTGCCCGCATAGATTCCGGTTCGTTTTGATCCCTCCTTGAATATTAAGTTTGCCCATTACGCCACTCGGTAATTCGAAAGCGTTTAGAGCGCTCCCCACAACGAATTTATTACTTAATATCACTTGGACCAGACGCCTGGCACTGATTATGAATCTACTGAAAGTAGCAAATAATATGTACACGACTATATTGGAATAAACTGAAATTAAACTTTGATTAAATTTCTGTTAAGGGAAAATTGTATATCAGACTCTCTTTGCGATGTAAAACGGTCTTTTTAAAGTGTGATCACCATTCAGGTTTGTTTACAACGTGTATACTTCAGAAATGACTATAGTTACGCCGTTTTAACATGACAAAAGCGGTTAGATCACAGGAAGACGCTGGACGCAGGACGATTCCAACCAGTCCTTTGGAAATCTATAGGGGAGGGGGACATATCCAGCAGTGGACGTTAACGTGGCGGCTGATAAATTATGATGATGATAATGATACAAAGCGGCCATGGGTCACTGCACCTGTATTTGCGCACACATTTGTGCACTATAATATCTACTGCGTACTTGACTAGTCTGCATTAAGATTAGCCGCCGTGGCCGGGTCGGTCTTGAGAAAACAATACCATTACCTATTATAATATTTAAAAAACGCAATCAAAGATCATTAACGTTCTAAATCGATATCGTATCGTATCTATGAACATGTTTCACTAATGGAAAACTATAATCGTGTTTTCTTTAGGTTCCTACTAAGAAATATAATGGAAAGTGCAATGATAACTATTACTGCGCTAAAACGCCACTACTATTATATGGGGATATGATGATACAATGACTATCTGAATTTCGTATTTTTGAAAAAGTTCGAAAGAGTCTGTTTTCTACTTATGCCTGTGTTATAATGTATATCTAAAACTTGATTTATCTTGTTAAAATATTAACAGCAGTATATTGTACTAACATAATTTATGTTCGACGGGTAATACAATTTTTATCGCTCTGATACAGCAAACACAGCTCCCATATCCCGCAGTGTTTACTTATCTGCGTAAACATATTGCGATACGAAATGGATATGGATTGATACGTAATATACCTAAAAATACAGCGCGACAATATTGAATTCAAACGTTATTGAATCTTTAGCAAGACATCCAATACCTTTACGGGCACATAACGTATACATAATTCATATTATGTACAGACGTAACCAAGACGCAACTGCCTCGTTGGCCTAGTGGTCCTAAGCACGACTGCTACGCTAGAGGTCCTGGGTTCGATTCCCAGGTCGAGCAAAAAGTGTTATTGGGTTTTTCTACGAAATTCTCAGTAGCAGGTCGGAGTTTGGATTTGTGCCCGGTTAATGGCAATAGGCTCACCCCCTATTACATGGGGCCTAAATATACCGGCGAACTGTGGGTGTACATTGGTACACTTCTGCCTAACCCTTCGGGAAATACAGGCGTGATGGTATACGTAACCAAGTTTTTTTTTTGTATTTCAGTAAAAGTTTTTCTCTCACTTTTTCGCTCTCATTGGTGGAATTTGATGAAGTCTTTACGAGGATAACGGAATGGAAGTGGAATAGTTTCTTTATTGCTTCCCCACATTGTTGGAATTCGAACATCTGTGAGCTTTCAAATATTTTATCTCTGAATTTCAGCGGGAAAGAAAGAAAGTATGAAAGTATGAATAGTTAATTATTTCTCCGTGGTTCAACACACGGGTGACATTTCGAAACACCTGTCTATTCCCTCGGGACTGAATACATGGCGTTATTATTTAATGAACTTTCGAATGGAATGGATATTCTTGAAACCATTTGAAGAGTAATCTCGACGCGCGCGGTAGAGTTGGCATTTATTTTTTATATTTGTTTGAAAGTTATTACTTTAATATGAAGATTTGGTGAATATCGTTTTACATGCGAATGTTCAAATAAGAACATAATATTATTCAAATTAAACTCTATTATCCAATGACTGAATGACATTAATATTATGAAAAAAGAAATACAAAAAAAGTGAGTTACTAAAGGATAAAAGCTTTTTATGTATTACTAGCTTCTGCCCGCGACTTCGTCCGCGTCACAGTTGATGTGTTATCCTACGGGTACCGTACATTTTCCCGGGATAAAAAGTAGCCTATGTGTTATTCCAGACTATAATCTATCTTTGTGCCAAATTTCATCCAGATCCATTCAGCCGTTTAAGCGTGAAAGAGTAACAAACATCCATACATCCATACATCCATACTTACAAACTTTCGCCTTTATAATAGTAGTAGGATAACTTATTTAATAATAATAATAAATATAAATAAAAAATACGATATGTGTTTATTTAAACATACCAGCGAACTGTGGGCGTACATTGGTACGCCTCTGCCTAACCTTTCGGGGAATACAAGTGTAATGGTATGTGTTAACTTACTTAACTTGTTTAAGTTAACCTATAGATAGATAACCTTCCGTTAAACCAAGTTGTGATTTTCCAAGCTTTTGTGTCATAATCTACAGATCGTTTTAATATAAGTAATCTAGTTAGCAATTAGTGAGTATAAGCTACGAGAACCAGGTAATTACTTTCATAATATTGTTTGAAAGGATTTCATTAAAAGAACTTTGGGAATACGCCACATGTAAAATGTAATTCTCCAGGCCGATTCCGGCCACGGCGGCTAACCTTAATGCAGACTAGCCACCTACGCAGGAGATATTATAGTGCACAAGTGTGTGCGCAAACACAGGTGCACTCCCTCTTCCCTAACTCTCATAGTCCGATGGGATGGCAATCCGACACGACCGGAGAGAGATCAGGCGCAGGACCAACGGCTTTACGTGCTTTCCGAGGCACGGGGGTGTCACATCACCAACTTCCAAACTCCGGGTTGCTACTGAGAAATTCCTAATGGAAAAACCCAATAACACTTTTTGCCCGACCTGGCAATCGAACCCAGGACCCCTTGTTCAGCAGTCGCCCTTGCGATCACGAGACCAACGAGGCAGTCACGCCACATAACAAGCGTATTAATGATCAAGGGATATTTCCTAGTTGGCGAAAACTCAAAAGACAAACGAATAAGGTCGGACAAAGAAATCGCTTTTACTCCGTTTTCCTTAAATATTTCCGTACATCGTGTAGGCATTACCTATGTATGGGTATGTTAACCCGTATAAATTCCTTTAACGGCGTATGAATCAAGTGTTTTTACTTTCGACGGAATGGTACGCGTATGCGTGTTGGCTTGGGAAATATTTGATTGTAGATTTTACGTACCTGCAGGTTTATAAATTTATCTTAACTAGGCTTTGCCCGCGACTTCGTTTGCGTGTTTTTTTTTGCGGATCCCAAATATTTTTCAAATGTCCATGTCAAAGCATTTATTTCAATTAGACCATTTACAGGCACTTTTGAATGTCAAGAAGTTACAGTTTAAAATTGAAGCTAGTTGCTCGTTCCAAAACGTAGGTCTCTATGGAGAAGAACGAGCAAGAAACTCTATGGACACTCGACCTTTCTTGATGATATATAGGTTTTAGCACTCACGGATAATGGAGCTTACTAAATAATTTTCTGATTTGCACTAGCATTTTCCGTGGATTAGCACATTCAAACAAACAAAGAAACAACATTTAATATATACATTTAATACATACATACATACATTTAATATAGATTTAATAAATAAATTACATACTCCCTTCTAAAACATTTGAACGATCCCAATCAATAAAAATATAGGGATATGAATGAAATGTTTGAACCCTCGTCGGATGTAATTGTGTTTGATCAACTTTTGAGGTTGTTGGCAAGCCTGCCTCATGCTAATCAACGAAAATGACGTGGTTTGACAGGCCTGTTGGTCTAGTGGTTAGTGGCCCTGACTGCTAAGCCGGAGGTCGTGGGTTCGATTCCCACCCAGGACAAAACTTTGTGTGATGAGCATGATTGTTTGTTCTGTGTCTGGGTGTGATTTATCTATAATATGTATGTATTTATAAATTATATAAGTATGTATATCAGTTGTCTGGTTACCATAACACAAGCTCTGCTTAGCTTGGGATCAGATAGCCGTGTGTGAGTTGTCCCAAGATATTTATTTTTTTATTTATTATTGTCAGGCCAATTAAACACTTATGGCATAGGTATTAAGATGCCTTAGATTTTCCATATTTGTTGGCGATAAGCATACCTACAAGCTTAACGGTAAATGTGAAATTATGAAAAATGAGTTGTGAAAATATCAATTTAGGAATTTGCGATAGTTATTTCTACTAGGCTTACGTTATCGTGATAATATTTACGAATTAGTATGCAAAGCAGTGCCGAATGTGTTCTACGGCTTAGCAGTATCAAACTGGGTGTGTTACGCCCTTTCGCGTCGCATTAGTCGCACACATAGGGCGATGGGTTAGTGCCTGTACGCCGCGTTTAGTTCACAAGAGAAAGTTTCACGATAAAAGTCTATCGCTGGCGGTAAAGTTGGCGTTCAGAGCAGGCTGATCGCGCCGCCACAAGTAATCCACAAACGACGCCCCCGGGGATAACAACTCCAAAAATAAATTATGTCGGATTTAATTGCAATTATGTTCAGTGACCGCAATGATGATCTGATGAAATCACAGCCTATAAAATACTCTAGGAAACTTTTAACAAGTTCTGTTTTAATATCGTCGGGAAAGCTTTCTTATAATTGTTTTTTCTGCTCTACGTGTCGTGAAGTCGTGCTGAAATACAATGGCGAACTCGATTCCAGCCTAGTTTGTTGAACTATACAATGCATATAAACCATTCGGCGAGATTTATTTACATCGAATAGAAAAGATTGAAGTGTTTTCCAATAGAATTTAATTAAACTAACAACCATTTACAAAATAACGTCACGTGGTGAAAGTTTAGATAGTTACTTCGGGTATTGATTTTTCAATGGCTATCACGGGTAGGAGCTTCGCGCTCCTGGTTTTGATAAACTGAGGATTTATTAATGAAACAGAAAGCACGTTAATCTCTGTCCAGAGCACGGATCTGCTAAATGGGCCTTGAAATTTTAGCTCCGCGTTTTTTACGTGGATAGAGAGCTGGCAAAATAAAGATAATGGTTTTTGTTTTAGTTATTATACAGATTTATGAAAGCTTATACTTTAATTTCTTTAAAAGGTATCGGTGTCGTTCGCTTTTTGTTATGAAAATTTAATATTGTTTTTCTTGTTATTGATGGATTTTTCTTCTTTGAAGAGCATACTTTGTTTGTTCGCTATAAGTCGGAATTTCGAATATTAAAAACTTATCTTGTAGCTGTTAACATTTTTTTGTGTAAGTAGCAAACAATTGATGAAAGAATAAATAATTGTACAGTATAAGTATTAAACTTATGAGCTGGGATCCTATACTCTCCAGACCTTCATCGTTTTAGCATAGCTGAAATTTTGAGGATAGGTAGATAGAGTAATATCTAAGAATGCAAGCGTAATTGTTTGCGTCAATGCTGGGCCCTTCCTTAAAATCCAACACACATTATTGCCCGATAATTTCCGCGAGGCACAACTTCACGTTACAGATCTGAACTTTAGAGGACCTGGGTAAGGCTTACTTCTTAAAATTGTAGACATGATCAAATGGAGTAGGTCTGGCAACTCTAGGATCTTGGACAGTAAAGTTACTAATTGGACAAGGCCCGCCGGTAAACTTTCGATAAAATCACGATACAAAGAATATTAAACGCAAACAGTGTTAAGCCCAATAGAATGTAGGTAAATGATAAGAAATGTGTCGATTTTTTTTTTGTTGTCTGTTCTCAAATTGATTATTACTATTTTTTTCAATATCCAACCTAAATTCACATTTTGCAACAGACATAATATAGGTTATTGGTTAATAAAAAATAAATACATAGGTACTTACCATTTAGAGCAAGATACAAGTTGAATTTGTTTATTTAAGTCACATAATTGTCCTGATGCAAATAATATTAAATTGATATACCTACATCAATTTTTCAGTATCTTAGTTAGGTGTGTATGTCACTTGGTTCATATAAATTCATAGGCACACGGTACAAAAATGCGTAAAACTCTTTTCGTTAATTAAAGTGTATATTTTCGCTGCATTGTTCGTTTGTCGGGCACTGTCGGACACTTGTAGGCGTGCTTGACGTCCGCCGTCTGACATTTCAATTATCGGCAGATGTTTCAGCTGTCTGTCACGTAGCACGTCACGCGACGGTGACAATATCATCGTCATAATATTCTACAGTATATTATAATATGACGAAACAAATATTGGGTGTGTGAAGACACTTAACAAAGTCGAAAGTTACATGTTCTTCCCATTATCTAGGTACCTTCTGGTTACGGTAATATTAAAGGTTCCAAGGCTCCAACATTTTCTTTACGTTTTTTTTCCAAAATTGCATTGCATTGCACCTCATGCTCCCAAAAGCACAATGTTTAGCATGAGTTACATTTAGCGCTTTAATGGCGAGTTTTCACACTAAAAGTAAAAGTAGTTTTCCAGCAATCATTTTTACTCAAAGTTACTTAATTTATGGGAAGTAAACGCAGGTAACGGCTGTGTGATGTTTTTTTATACCCTGTATACATACATATAGATCCTTTTTTTAATAAGTATCGTAAAAGTCATCCGCAATGAGTAACTTAAACTAAACATTGAGAAAGTTTATCTTTGCTGTCACTGAGATCGGTAAAGGAAAACATTGTGAAGAAACCATAATTAATATAAGTCTGAAATCGCCAATCTGCCTTGAGCAAGCGTGACGATCAATGCTTTTGCCTTTATTGAGATGCGATGATCTGTATGAGAAGAGGTATTTGCCCTGTAGTGGGACCATAACTGTCTACCTACTATTAACTACTGTGCTGTATTCAGAATAAGTGCTGTAGTTATCACATCGATATCGTATAGCAGCGCGAAGCAGAGCTATTTGTTGTAAAACAATGTAAATACGAATACCGATAAACGAGATACAGCTTTCTGTGGTTTGTTTATTTCGAATATTAAAAATCAGCATGTTAATGGTGGTATTACAGAAATATTTCAAATCCACATCTTATAATGAATAATAGTGACAGACAGTATTGATTTCATTATAAACATAAAATATTGTACTGCTCAAAATCTGTTACGTTAAATCCTAATCCAATTTGAAATATTTGCCTCCCAACATTTGATATATGCCACTAATTTAATTTGAATAACTATGTAGAACTATGCTGGTATTATACTCATATACAATATAAAGCCACAGTAACCTCTACACAGACGAAAGGGGTCAATACCTATGGCCTGTTTAATTCAATGTTTAGTAGTTTGCGTTGCCGAGTACACACACCGGTATCCGCTTTCACGTAAACTTAGATAATACCTGCTTACCTATTCCGCGTCAAGACTAATTAATAATGGAACGTTGTACAGTGTAAAAGCCTGTTTAATTAAATTTGTCTGCGTCGTATGTTTGAAAGGAGAACGATTAACATCTTGAAAGCGTGCGGTGACGAACATGGTTCGCATCAGCATAATCTCAGCTCGCTTCGACGCCAATATTCGAGCGCGAGGATAGCATGCACTTTATGGCTGGTTAATCGAGTGAGAAGCAATATATTTGAAAACCGATAAAATAAGAGAGCTTAGGAGAAAACAGTCATTAAATACTCGTAAGAAGAAAGTTATACGATCTTGAAGTTTTGTGCAAATGAAGTTTACTTTTTGTACATAAGTACGGGTGATTACTGTTGCACTTCGACTACTATGCTCTTAGGAAAATAGACAAAACTGATAACAAATTAATCATCAATTACGTCAATAAGACAAATCCATATTTAAACATTATAAATTCAAAAGTAACTCTGTTACGCTTTCACGATTGAACCATTGAACCGATTATGATGAAATTTGGTATGCTGTACACTTGATTAAAGGACATAGGCCATTTTGCTGGCAAAAGCTAGTTTTAGTAGTAAGTAAATATAAGTGTTAAAAGATACTGAAGCAGTCACAAGGCTTACCAGTTTCCAAAAATAGATAATTTAACATAAACTGGAATGCAACACAAGCTTCCTATGAATAGCATAATAATAACGGTTTTGAATTTGAAGACAACACCGGTTTTACTGGTGGCGTCGGCATTGGGCCGGGTACACATCAGTCACGCTGAGCCTCACTTGTACGATACTATCACAATCCCTTACTATGTGTCGACAGCCCATATGTTCACGTAATTTGTCTTACGCAAGGAACTGTCTCCCTTTCGTATACCATTCTTAATGGTTTCTGATGATTGTTTAATTAAAATGTCTACGGCATTATTGGTTGTGTTGAGTTCTTTAATTAGATTTTAATGTTTTTTGCTGGTGAGGATCGATCAAGCCGAACGCAGGGTTATGACGTGGCATTATTACTTTCTAAAGTAAATCTTATTGTGTAGTTCGTAGATTACATTTTCATAAAGACAAAAAAAAATAAAAGAGGATCTTTGTGATCATGGAAAAGTAATTGGCTGTAGTCTACACAGTTTGCGAGTAAGTTGGTTTGTTTCCCGTCTGTATAAAAGCTCACAAGCTCATAAAACAGTACATAATGTAGACAGACAGAAGGATCCCTTCACTCACGAGACATTATCGCATCATAAATTCTTTCACGAGGCAGACGGAAAGAAAACGAGCCACTTTGACATGTTGCCATCCATTCCCAGTTTTTATGCTGTAAAACAATTCTTAAAAGAAAAATATAAATAAGAAGTCGGCTTGCGGGGCAACTGAACCGTGAAACGACTGGCACACGATTCCTCGAGAGTTCGACGAAATATTAAATTAACGTCGCCTTTCCTATTCAGTCCTGTAAGTAAACATTTGTACGTAACACAGTCTCCACTTCATTTGCACGAACGGTAAGTCTCTGGAAGTGTCTTGGGGCCGCAGTTTATTTTTCTCAGTGAATGCGCCATCGCCAGGAGGCAGTGTTTTGTTTTCTGGAGCGTCCTCAGCTCGATTAGTCGTTTCCTTTTTATTCACAGACACGTGCGGAACCCAGATGCTATCGATGTACTTCGACTGTTTATTTACAGCTCCTATTGCTTGTCTTTGTTTGAATTTGATTTTATTTTACTTTGATTTTACTCGAAATGAAACCCTTTTTGAATTGAATATTTGAAAGAAAGTTTAAAACACTCCATTTTAACGAAATCATAATTTTCTCACGTTACCATTTAATCCAAAAGTATCGACGCTGGAATTTAAAAAAAACCGAGAAAGGAAGATTAAAAAAGAAAAAATTAAAACCAATGAATGTAGGGCAGTGGAAATGAAAAAGAGAGCCACTTAACTATGTAGTGTGAACTAGTTCCTAGAAAAATTGAGCTCATTAAGTGAGTGTGGAGACGCGGGTAGTGTACACGAGCGTACGAAAGGGTTAACCGCTTCAAACACTTGTGTCCACAACTTTTATTAGACAAGTTTCGAAGCGCACTCTTGCGATAAAGGACATTTTTAACAGACAAGTATTTGTAAACTAATCATCGGCGGGGGAGCTTCGTGGTGACGTCGGCATTGTTTACTGTTTGATATAAGCTTGTTAAAAGGCATGCGCATTATACTGTGCTTATGTGTGTAGCTAGCGTTAGAGGGGAATTAATGACTTTATTGTAGCTAACTTAAGGCCCGCTTGTGGTATATACTTAATTCAGAGTTAGTTGCTGACACGAGGTTACATTACTACTATTTTGATAATTGTAATTATGTCAATATTTACGTAAATTCAATTAATGCATGGCACTCTCATATGGTGACAAAGTACGAATCTCACTATAATTTATTTTTGAGATCTCATTGTATCATGCTCTTAGCAAGTTTGTTCATTCATTACAAAATGTTTTGTGTAAATATGTGATCAGAAGGCCAAATCTACCAATTATACACGCAATCACATCTCAGCGACAATCAATGTAAAAATATGTAGGAAAATTAGTGAGATTTCTGATAGATTGCGACTAAGATTAGATTGCGGTCGTTTAGAAAAAATAGTAGAATTGCCGCCCTGATTAACGTACGGCTTACTGAAGTAAATGACTTAAAAATTGAAATATCTTAAAAATACGTACAGTACACAATTACAACATTCATAAGTACCTCACACCAAACTTAATTTACTAAATTGCTTTATCATTCCATCGGTCGTTCGGAACGTTTTGTCAATAATCGTTTACGTCATTAGCGACTGTGTTTTATATTCAAAACGTTCCCTCCGTCAAAGAAAATGGCCTGTGAAATGCTGGCCATCGTCCCGATCAATGTGTACAATGGAATGTTTTTAATATAAAAATGAGGGTATTTTAAAAATGTTTTCATATCGGAACATTTACTGGAAGTTTTATTAAAGGTTTTCACATGTTATTGATATATTTATGGGTGCATGTACTTTTTCGTAGCAGTTTCGTAGACCCCGCTACGAAATTAGCCACTTTGTTTATGTTATTGTTATGATATGCTGCCCTATGATTTCATCACTGAACACATGCATAATATATATAGAACTTTTATATACAATTAGTTTGTTCAGCTGTTGCTACGCCCGAAATCGTATCGGATCGAATCGAATCGGATTTTGTACTTTGGAACTATTAAAATTTTACTCGATCCGTCAACATTCAACTTGATTTTTTAGAGCCTGGAATGACTGTTTATGCGAATCTCTAACACTAATATAATAACAGCTCTTTAGTATTACTCACCTCATAATCAGAGAGTTATTCACAAAGTATACGCATTGTCTGCTCAATAGGGAACAATTAGGATTCCCTTGCCACCCTCCCTGTTTCCACACCCCACACGTCGGGCGGAAAAGGGACTTTTTCTTTTTATTGTCCGTTAATTGCTCTGATTGGTGCGACGGAACGAAATAAAGCCGCATTCGTGGGGATTTGTAGGCTCGCCCGCGTTCAAACGTAGCAGCCTCTAATTTAGACTTGATTGTAAAACGGCTCTGAGCACTTTTGCTGTTTGTATTTTCTGTTTTATTTTTATTTAAATTACAGTATTCTTGTACTTGATCGAAGAATCCGATGGCAGAGGAATCAAAAAGTAATTCCGTTGTAATCGAACACAGAATTGGGTGTTCTTTTCCGCTCCGGATAAAATGTTAAATAGGGAAACGCCGAAAGGATAAAATCTATCCATATGTATTGCATTCGGGTTCCGTGTAATTAATCATCTTGATCATTCATCAAGTGGCCGCACGAGCACTAAAGTAATTAACAGTATTGCTGCAGAACGAATCTTCTCACTTCACTCTGAATTAATCGTTTAGGGAGCGGCCCTCATCGCACTGCGGAGGAGACAAGAACAACTACAAGAACTCTAATCTATTGTAGTTGAAACTAAGGAACAAAGCGCTGCGACATTGCTCAAGAGTTATTCCGATCTAAGGTTGTTAGTTCATTGCAAGTGGCTAATAGCTCCGGTGAGTGCCTACAACTATCTACTCGTAGGTACTCGTAACTCAGTTTCCTGCTGACGTAACATTCATGTATGTGAGCGACTACAGCGATGAATTTATTACTAGGGTCGATTCGAAGTATATCATCTGAGAGTTATTACTCTTGAGAGAGCAGTAAACATTATAGTACAGCAGATATAAGGAAAGCAATCCTTGCGTATTAAAAGATTTATATCTGATGTGAGTTTTATCAGAAAATCCGGTTATTAGAAGCGTGACGTGTGTTGATAGGCTTATAATATCTGCCGAATAAAAAATGAGATTAGAATCCAGTATCCGGGATACGTATCCTTCCGATACGAATAAAATGTTTGTACCAATAAATGCTATCGGTTTTATTGGGGCAACATTATATTTTATTAACAGCATTAGCAATAGATTGATACCTACCCTCTTTGGACAATGTAGTAATGTGGGTTAAGCTATAAAATGGCAACACCGTAAGCTGACGGGCTGTCACTTGGGAGACGATAGCAAGAATAACGACACTCCATGTTTTTATGTTTGTGCAGAATGTTAAGTACAGGTGGCTCTAATCGGTGTGCAAACTCTAGGGAATGGGTTTTTAGAATATTATTTTTTCTATGATTGCGTAATCATAACTTTCAGCCTTTGTTTAACCAATTGCTTAGTAGATATGATTCAACTTGTTAGCGTTGCTACCTTGTCTAGCCAAGCTATTTTACCAAATGTGATTTTAAAGATGTACGCAAAAAGTTATTTTGTTATCGACAAAAAAATACATGTTTTTAATGGTTGTTTTCCCCCGGAGAACGGTTTGCTGTCAGTAGTAACATCGACACTCAGAGTTAAGTTAAAAAGATATATTTTGTGATTATTAAAAAAAAAAACTTCCGAGGTCACTTTCGAATATTGTTTACACAATTGTTAATCTGCCATTTTTGATTCTAATAAAACATGCCAACACAAAAACATTACGCTACTGGAAAATCACCATTAAACCATTATGGCGTATAGGCAGGTTCCTTGATTCTAAATGGTATAGTAATAAAGGCCAATTATTATATGCATACATGACTTTATTTAATCAAGAAAACATATTGGTAAGTAGGTACAGTACGTATTACTTGAACATTCTTGTAAATACACAATAAGTTTTCTCATTCGTCTGAGTAATCGAACGATTGAGAAAAAATATTATCGACGTAGGCTCGTAAGTCGGAACCCTTTGAACGTAAAAGTTTTTTTATTCCATTACTAAAACGCTGTAACTCTATCGTCGTCTGGATTTATTGAAAAGAAAGCGACAATGTCGTACAGATTTCTTGTACATTCATAGGTATGAGATTTCTTTATGAAAAAGGCGGGAGAAGTAGGTACTACTGAAAGAAGATATGCTGAAGATCATTTTTGCACCTGGCAACATTTATCTATATAAATCATATCATAAAGTGACTTAATTAGAAACGGGAACGTTAACATGGTCAAGCTTGCCCTAGGCCGCTTGTAATATCATTATTAAGACAGTTTTATTAACTAAGATCAGCCTTTTAATTCTTGCCCACCAGAAAGAGGCTTTCTTTATTTATTTCATGCATATAATAAACGGTAACATACATTTCTTAATATAACGATGTTCCACATTTTAAATAATACAGTGTTTGAAGGAACTTCATATTTGCTTATGAGTGAAACTTAAACAGTAAGAAAACAAATCTTCAGTGAAATTATGAAAATTAAAAACAATAAAAACAGAAGTTGTTTTATTTCCAAGTTTTTATTTTGACTCAAATTTAAAACTTATAAAAGAAAATTTATAAATTTTAGAAATATTAAAAGAGAATAAATAAAACATTTTTTCATATTCAACTAAATAATTAGATCAAAGAGCTTCTAAACGTATTAGACATTAGAAACCAGATCCAAATCAGCAAATAATGTCATGAAAATATTAGTTATATACTTTTAGTTGTATCATTTATGTAAAAAAAAAAATATACCATCACGCCTGTATTCCCTGAAGGGTTAGGCAGAGGTGTACCAGTATGGTGGTGTGGTGTATTACATGGGACCTAAATATACCGGCGAACTGTGGGTGTACACTGGTACACCTCTGCCTATCATTTATTTATTTATGTTATTTATTAAGTTGCTGAGACACCCTGTAGAGTGTAGACTATATTATCCGCGCCGCACCGACAAGGGAGTTGGATTTACGGTCGGGATGCAATGAGCCGACCATTCAGAGTGGCGTGGTCGGGCCTTCATTTTGCATGATATTAAACTGGAAAAATAAAAAAGTTGATATAAAGGGAAACTTGGACGGGGAATTATCATGAAAAGCGGAGGTGCTGCGGCAATGGCTAGGTAACTCCGAGCGATGCTTTATAGTTTGTTTTCCCGGTGTAATTTTTGGTACCAACATGTAGTTTTTTTTTATGGAACCATTTATTTAATTTTTATTGTAACCTCAAAATGAAAGACATGAAGTTTCAAAGAATACTTTTCGTGAGGAGTAATGTAAGTGACTGTGAGACTGTGGCGTCTAAAGCTTTAATTTTTTCTTTGCGCTGTACTTTAATATAATGATTTAGCCGTTTTTGGTATTGTGCAAATAAATAAGATGGTCAGCGTTCTAGATGAAAAATTCAATTTTAACCTCTGCTCTTAATCGGTACTGTGATCATTATGACGTAATCACGGTACTGGATCGGGATGCAAGCAACTATTGACTTAAACAACATTCAAGTTAATAGTTGTTGTATTGACCTAATTCAAATCATTAAAATATATTTTTTTATAAAAACCGCCAGCCACGCCTCTCAGAAAGTACGTATATATCATTACTTACTAAGTAATAATTCATTTTCTAGTTTAAAATTGGAGTTTGTCTCTGTTTCGTTCCCGCCACAGCGGCATTTCATTAGACGATATTACGTACGGACGCAAGTAAGAAGAACTGTCCGTTCATGTTGTAGAATTAATCAGTGGCCGACGTCGAGTCTGCCCTATCTTTCTCCCTGTCACTGCTTTCTTATATCTATATTGCACTTTATTTACATTCCTTGCCTTGACGCCTTTTCTATTGGAATTGGGCAGAAGCTGAACTTATTATAATGTGTTACTACTTACAACTTTTATTTTATCATATAACATTCGTATATTTTTGATAATTTTGTTTTTTTGTTTCAAAGGCGTCCTCTTATTAATTTTAAAACAGTGCTTATATCTTAATCTTGAACGTTCTTCGCCATTGGAATCTACTACCTGTTCCTTGAATATTTAAAACTGCCTGTAAATGGTTTATTTGAAATAAATAATTTGATCTTTAAATAATTTCAGATGTCTTCCTAGAACTACACAAATATTAGTAACCGAGTTATTAATATTGTCTCCAATAATAGTAAACAATTTACCACCAATATTGGTTAAAGATAAAAAATAATACTCGTTGACTTTCAGTTACCATCGACGTTCCTTACTAAACTGTTAGCTTTCCCAGTTTATCTACTGCGAACACAGTCTTTACTTAGACTGCTTTCTGATTTCTGATAAGACGGTATGAAATCGATTTGCTTGGTGTATTCATTCGATGACCAAAATATATTTAGAGCGAAATTCTGTGTAAACTTTGTTTTCTTTTACAGGTGATTTTACATTAAACTATCTACAGAAAATATACGGATAATTTTAATATGCATATGTATCGACTTGATTGCTTATTTTGTAAAGGCGATTGATATTATACTACATTGAAAATAGCCGGTCTTCACTCTGTTTAGCTTAGGTTATTTATTTATTTATTTATTTATTTATTTAGGATTTCTAACAAAAAGCCATACACATATCATGACATACAAATAATGGCCAACAAAAGATATTCTTCTTTACTTTTATGAAACCACGAAGTTAACAAATAGCTTACAAAGTAATAATAAAATAATTTTATAGTCCGAAAAGGTAAAACAGGAATTTTAGTAATATTATGAAATAGGAAACAAACGCTATCTAATGAGCGATTATCAAAGTTACCGTGCTGCTAAATTAAAATATAGATCGGGCAACAACACTAATGAACTAAGAAGTTTGTTCATAATCTAGATGAGGAAGGAAACTATATCGCAGATAAGGATAATCGCTTTTTAAAAGATTTTAAAATGACATAGTTATAACGGGTGTAAAAATACATTTAACTAAGCCAGAGGTTACATGTGAGATACCGCGCCCCCGGAACGCAAAGGGCACATGAAGGAACATAGATGGTTTTTAGTCAGTAAAAGTCTGACACTCCCTCCCGCCCCGCCCTGGACGGGGGGGGTCATTTGATGATTTTACCATCTCTAAAAAAAAAAAAAAAAAAAAAAGAGGTTACATGTGCTTTCCATCATGGCGATCATTTTTTTTGTTCTCGATCATGTTTGCTTTTTATTTTCTTCTAGTTCCGGATATATTGAACGGCAAAGGTCCAACGCTTTTTACCGACTTCGATAAAAAAAGTCGCTACCCAGCAATCATTTTTGCTCAATGTTGCTTTAATGAGTAATAAGCGTAGTTAATGGCTATGTGAGGTGTCATTACACCACGTATTGGAAGACATTAGGTCCTTTTTTTTATCTGTCTACTAATAGCACCTTTTAAAAAAAATCTTGGACAGTTTTTAGAATGTTACTAGTTAATAAAGTTAACGTAATAACTAGCTATATACAATCCACAATTCGGCAGCCCTGCTCACTCTACTCTAATTTGAAGATAGTAATCGCGTTTGAGATACGAGTCGAGTGGCGCTGCGTGATTTACTAGTGTTGTCGCCTTAGTTAACGAGGGAAACTTTTTGCGCGCAGGCTACACGGGAATAAATTAGCTAAATTATACTGTCAACTGATCCGCCTGTTAGTACGCGCCTTTTTAATGGTCTCTATAACTTAGTAAGTCGGAAGTTGATCAAATTTACTATAGAGGCTAAATAATATTTGTTATTGAAATTGAAGTGCAAATAGTTGAGTTGAGTTCACCTACAACAAATATGTATAAGTTTCAGTCAAAATTAGTGTTAATTGAAAAAAAAAACAGTTAAAACTAGTGGGGCAACGAATTTTATAAAAAAAGTAACATTTGGCGAAATGAAAGTGCCTATGTAATAGTAAGTACAATTCTGCCTAAACTTTCGAGGAGTGATAATAAAATGTTCCTACTCTCTAAAATGTACGATCATGTAAATAAATCAAATGAAACGAAACTTTATCGCTCGCTGGACACTTCAGGTCCCGAGAAATAATTTACCCCGTTAATTGCAAAACGTGCCCTGAATTGTACTATCATCTAGAGCGCCTTCACAGTTTAAACCTAAAATAGTGACACTAAAAGTAATGCGAACATGATTCAGAGTAATATAAAAACTTTACAATTCAGTATTGGCAATAACGTCTAACTTGGAGCACGGTTCACGGAATCAGACACGTTTAATCGCTCAACTATCAAAAGCTCGTTCAGGTCACTAACTCCTAGTTCTGAATTGAAGACGTTCGAAATCGAGGGTAAAAGCGGCACTGGGAAGCTCGAGATGGCGAACTGGTTGACCTAATAGTGAATGGATGAACGAACGAAGGAGCAATGTGACGTAGAGACCGATGTTATATCCATTCGTGAATGTCAACGTTTTAATCGAATTGAGTTTGGATGCAAGCTAGTTAATTAAATTCATTTTGATGAATGTTAGCATGCAACTAATCTTTTAATTTGTTTTCCTGCATATTTAGTTATTGATCTATTTATTATTTATGAAATAAATACTAATACTAATATTATAAAGAGGAAGGGTTTTTCTGTTTGTTTGTACCGAATAAGCTCCGATACTACTGAACCGATTTTAACCATATTTTACCAGTAGATTATTTTTATATAGCTACATTATTTTTGAGTAACATAGGTTATATCACATCACGCTACGACACACAGGAGCGGAGTAATAACCAAAGACATAACTTAACGCGGGTGAAATGCGAATGAAGTCGCGGGCGAAAGCTAGTTAAGTTATATTTTGTTTTGCATAACAATGGACCAATACAATTATTTTTAACCGCCTTCAAAGATGCTGTTATTTTGTTGAGTGCCAATGACGTTTAATCTAAAAAAGTTTCTTAGAAGTACCTTACTCGAGGTTCGTAACAAATTCCGGCACAGCTGCAACACGGTTGGCGCATTGACAGAGTGATAGGCTGCTGCGGTGCGTGTCGCGGGTTCGATACCCGCACGGTACAAATATTTGTATGGCCAACGGATAGTTGTTCTGGGTCTGGCTGTTTATGTATGTGAGATTATATGTTTGTAAACGCACCCACGACACAGGAGAAAATCCTAGTGTAGGGCAAGGTTTTTTTTTAATAAAGAAAAAAATATAAATACAATATTAGGAACATAAGTATTGAAATTATGAATCAGAATTTTAGTAGGTCAGTCAAGCTTTACAAAACCTCTGTGTATGTACCTACGCCTAACTTAGACAATAAACAAGTTGAGTCTAAAGCAAACTTACCCCGACTTCTTTTCATAATATCGTAGCACACAGCTATAAATTTTGGTATAACTTCTTATGCTTGAAACAGACCATATATTTCACGAAAGAATACGGCCAAAGCGAACTTGTGTGAGTATAATCATTAATTCAAGTCCCCTACTGTGCTAAAGTTGGCACAAGTGAAGCTTGCCAATACAATTTGTAAGTCGTGTCAGGTGCTAAAAACTCCGGAGTACCGAAGCGAAACGAACTAGACAGTAAATCTGGATAAATTCAATCTGAGCGAGTTTTCCTTGCAGTAAGCTCGGACTAACTTTTATGCTTGGATTTGTATCTACTTCGTAATTAATACTAAAGTACTGTAATCATGACTGTAACTCACTTACTAAATATTTGCTTCTACAACTTGTTAATTGAGTTCCGAGATGGAGCTTTGGAAATGAACACGATAAATGTATATTTTTAAGGAAAAATAAATTGTTTGGGTGTAAAGTAGGAACCAATTTAAAAGAAACAGTAAAAGAAAATCAAAAGCTAAATAGGTTTTGTAATTAAAATAAAGTTTTGTTAATACAATAAAATGATTTTGCTTACCTCGTTTTTGAGACATCGCCAAGTGGCTGGTTGACTCTTTACATGACCAGAGGGTTGGCCGTTTCATGGGTCAAAGAATCATCATTGACACACAACGTGGCAATGCTACCAGCCTTTTGGGCACTTGTTCTCTTATTCTTGGCGTTTTTTGATGACCTATGAGCTTCCCGTTTGTCTTTTTAAATTGTATATACCTTATAATTTTACGTGTTCCGTTTAGAATTATGTTGTAAAATGAATACTTAGAGAATATTTCAAATGTATATTTGAAATCAATTACATTAATTTAAAAAAATGTTAGAATCGGTTTAATTTGTTATACAATATAATATTTAAGTTTAACTACACACACACTTTCATAGTGCGGCTCCGTATATTGAGCGCCTTGAGAATTACTGTGAGCAATTCAGAAACATTAATAAAGCTACAGGCGTTCTTCATGTAAGTTCATTCATTTGGGTCGTTTTAAGGAAAAGTTTCAAGTTAATTTTACACAAAGGACCCATTTTTTTGTTGCGAATTTTAAATATTTTTCTCCACTTTTTATACTTTAGCAATTTATACCCAAGCGAATAATAACGAGCCAGAATTTGGTGAAATGTTAAATTGGTGATTGAATACATTTGAATAGGTATAGTACAGTCCAGCCATAATAACTTTTCCGATACCTACGTTAATGGTAAAACGAATACGTTATGGTTAATGGTATATGGATAGTTTTAGATATGTTGTACTTGTGTATGAATTAAGTTATTTATATAATTGCATTGGGTTAATTTTTATTTTGTTTTTGAAAGTATCAAATTTTGTTCTTTTGTTTTTATTTGCACCTACCGTGTTATCTCTTCACCACCTTTGGTTGACTGGTAGAGAATGCCTAAGGCATTAAGTTCGCCTTTGTACTTTTTGTTGCATAAAGTTTAAATAAATAAATAAATAAATAAATACATACATATTATCACGCCTATATTTCCCGAAAGGTTAGGCAGAGGTGAACATGTGTACCAATGTTCACCCACAGTTCGCCGGTACGTTTTTAGGTTCTTTGTTAGAGGGGGCGAGCCTATTGCTATTAACCGAGCACAAATCCAAACTCCGAGCTGTTACTGAGAAAAACCCAATAGGTAACACTTTTTGCTCGACCTGGGAATGAAACCCAACACCTCTAGCGTAGTAGTCGCGCTTATGCCCACTAGGCCACGAGGCAGTCAAATGAATATAGTGAGAGAATTCAACAACAGTATACAATAATCACAAATCTTTCATATTTCTAATAAGGAAATAAGATTTATTATACCATACAGAACATGTATATAAATTCGATGAGTGTGTATTAACCCTGATTTCCGAAACAGGGAAGTATTACTTTTGACGTCTGGCAGCCCCTCATCACTTTTGTTACAGCCTTGTACATCATAATACGTTCGTTTGGTATTTCCTCAACACGTGCGAAATATTACATCAACTAATCCATCTTTCGTGTTGGCTTTGGGAGAATAGCTTCTGTATTGTACTGAGCTTTTAAACCATGGCTTTCAATGATTGGCAATTTCTTTAAAAAAACATACTGTAACCTGTCTTTCAGATTATATTGATTCTGTGTTGTTTATCGCCTTCCGAATGACTACAACTATTTAATGGAACTAAAAAGAGGAATTGTGATTATCACTATGATTGTCAGACTTATTTGTTGAACTTAGTTTGTTAGTGGCTGATAGATGGGCGAGCCAATATGCGTACTTAGGGTTTTTCCATATGACATCCCCAGTACTTGATCTCTTAAAGTGACATATGTATGTGTGTGTGAATAAGGTCATCGAACTTTATGTTCATATACTTCAAATGTTTATCAGCCATTTTTTACGTTATAGTGTAATTCAATGATCACTTCATTAAGTATATTAATCTCGATCCATACTAATATTATAAATACGAAAGTAGTATGTCTGTCTGTTATATTTTCACGACTAAACCGCTGAACTAATTTTGATGTAATTTAGTACGGTGTAAGGTTTGAATCTCAAGAACTGACATGTTAATTTTTCATTCCGCGACTTTGTTTGCGTCTGCGATTACCGACATTTTCGTGGACGAAGTGGCGGGCAAAAACTAGTCTTTTCTAAGACAGGAGCATTTGTGTAGTCTGAGTAGGATATAAGTGTGTTATACAACGGCATATGTTTGCCTATACCAGTAGACATGGAGGATTTCGATTGAGAAGGGTAATGTAAACAATTTGAAGCTTACCCAAGTCTTGTCAATGTCCACTTTTTGTTTTCGTAAATGTGACAAGATATTTTGTTATATAAACATTATTCTCGTCATATCTTATTTATTATGTCAGTGATGAAGATAACTTAATGTTTAAGTAGAACATTTTAATATAAGTTGTTTTATGTAAACAAAAATCTGTGTTTGGTTTTACTGTAGAATGTCCATGTATTCTGCTTTTTTCGATGAATTGTATCCCCGTAGCTTCAACCCGTGACTTCGTTGACCTATAATTCAAAATTAAGCCAAACTCCTAAATAATCCACTGGAACACCAAAAAGGTATAAAAGCATTATACGCGTTAAGCTAGATTAAATGTGTGTTAAATTTTAGCTAATTCCGTTCAGCCGTTTAAGCGTGATAGAGTTACAAACATTTTTCATCCTTCCATCAATCCTCACCCAAACTTTTGCGTTTATAATAGTAGTAGGCGTAGTAGGATGACAGGTATTGATAACAGATATTCAAATTCATTATTTACCTACCTTTTAAGGCCGGGTCTAAGTGAACGGGTAGCTATGCCTACCCTTGCCAACCACACGGCCAATTATGTGGAATATGATGACCTACATTATTTCCCTTACATAAGTACTTTTATCACTAAATTGGTACTTACAACAAAACTACAAAGCAAATACTCGATCGATATCCACGCGGGTGGTTGAAATACGAATCTCTGAATGCTTTCATTTTTTTCTCTAGCGTCACCGGGAACGATAGCTAAAGCTTTATTCGTCACTCATTTCTTTGAAAGTCTGATAGCTACCACAAAGGCTCAGATAAAATCGGCAGCCAGTTATCGGTTCGGAGGCGTGCGATCTTTTGTACCCTCGAAAAGGATTTGTAAAGCTATCGAACCGTATTGCACCTATAAACGGCCCTTTTAGGTAATTCGATCGGCTTATTGCTTATTTCAGACAATTATTTAGTTTGTCTCTGGTTTTCTTTAGGTTGGATTATCTGGTTAGACGCAGATGGCACAAAGCTTGTTTTTAATGTATAAAAATAAATTATAAGATTACTAGGAATCTTGGCAAAGAAAAACGATTTTTAACTAAGTTTGGAGGACTTATACAAGGATTTTATTTTAGGTATTCAATTACATAGGTACTTGGATAGATAATTTCAATTCTGATTATGGATTGTCCTATGGAGTACTACAATGGATGATGACCACTGAACTACATAGACGGGGATGATCGTATTAGAACGTGTGTTATCTCGTGGATGTACCTGCCCATAATCCATCTGCTAACACAATTATATGAGACGGCTCCTACCCCTTGGGAGAGGGGTGAAACATCCGCAGTCGGAAACAATACGAAACGAGGTTACAATATTAAGATTTTGTAATTGAAGAAATTGGTAAAAGAAAACAGCTGACGAAAATTTGAAATAATACAGAGAGGCATTTGGAAAAGAGTCTACAAAAATAAAAATTGGTTGGTAATAAATAATTATGAGTAATGTATCTTTCTCTTTATAAGAAGCATTGTGTTTGTGTTACATTTAACTTAACACATATACCATTCGTTCATACGGTAAACAGAAGAAGTGCTTTTCCTATTTTTCGAGCGGATTCCAAGTTGTTTTTGCTGCGAAAGAAAGGTAGAGAATTAGGACCAAAGGGGTGTGGGATGGTGGCTGTAAATCCCGAAGGGTCTACTTTAGTGAACGTCTTTAGCTATACCGACTCGTACTTACTCGCAGATGAATTTAGAGACCTCGGGTTTGCTCTCGCAGATCTTAGGTTAACCTGGCTAAAGCATTTTTGCTATTATTTTTAATAGGATTTTGTTTAACCCGGTTAAAGGAATACGAAGTAAAAGCCGCTCAAAATAGTCTCACCACGACTCAAAAGTTTATTTTTGTACAAAATTATTTTTTATACCTAACCTAGTATCGCTGGTGCAAATGTTTATAAATGAATATTTAATATTTTTGCATTGTAGATTTTTAAACTGAATTTATTTTCCATTGATTTTTATATCTCTAGTGAACTGGTTGGTATTTATTTATTCAACCCACATTCACTTGTGTCCGGTAGTCGAAGTGGGTCTTCGTTTATTTATCTACCTTACACAACCCATCTTAGCTGCAGTAGTAATTCTTATACTGTTTTTGCGACTTCGTTACATACAATGTCAGTATAGGATTTGAGAAGTGGTTGCGGAATTTTTTCAAAAGAGTTACCGCGGCCCTGGATTATAAAAGGAATTAGAAGGAACACAGGTTTTAGTCAGTAAGAGTCTGATACTCCCTTCTGGTCTACCTAGAGCAGCAGAAGTAATTTGATGAATTTACATCCTTAAAAAAAAGAAAAAGAAGAAGTGCCAAAATTACCATTGGTTTCCCCGTCAATTGTTTCGAGGCTCGATGTTTGAACAAATACAGGAGGGACTAACATCGAAGTTTGCTAATAATAAACTAATTTCTTGTTACGTTGTCTTTGTATTCTGAGGGAACTCGAAGAAAATTGTTTGTGTACGTAATTACCCTTGCGCATTGTTAGCTGATCTGGGAAATGAAAACGGAAACCCGTTTACAGAATGGAACGACTGCTTCTACGAGTTCCACTGAATTTTGGAAGACTACGGCGTTTGGTTGCGTCACAAGTTCAACGAACAAGTTTGGGTATTACTGTGTTTTGTTGCTAAACTCGTGATATAATTAGAATATCATTGTCTTTGTCTGAACATGTTTTGTGGTGTACATTCTCAGTTAAAGACGTCATGACTCTCTGAACTTTGACGTTTTGGTTTCTGCGGTTAAAGTATAGATAAACTTACCAGTCATGGAATTACTAGGTTTTAATCAAATTAACAACAACACAAAGTATAATAACCTTCTTGGAAGCTATATGTTTGAGTCGTTTGGGGTTGAAACACTAGGGTGTCCAACAGTGGAGTCCGAGCGCTCATCTAGTTTTCCGGGACATCGGCAAGCAAGCCACTTTTCACGTATCCAGAATGCTGAGCATTTCTTGAGCCAAAGAATCAGCATTGCCATGCAACGTGGCAATGCTGCCAGCCTTTTAGGGACTTGTCCCATTGACAACGATGCGGATGAGTTTTTTGACAAGAAGTTACTTTTTTATATAAATTAGACTTACGTAGTTTGTAATTTAATTCTTATTTATAAGTTTTATGTTTGAAAAATAAACCTGATAACCTGAAAATAATAACACTATTAAATTCAAAATGGCACACATCTATTCAATAATATTTTATTTAAACAACTCGGAGCCACCCACTAAAATCTCATTTCGCTTAAAGCTATCCTAGCTGTCCTATCTACGTACAAGGCTTACTGCTACTGCTGTAATGAAATTTTAAATTCCTCGTATACACAGGTAAACATGGAAAATATAAATGGAATGTAAAACTAATATGGAATAAGTGCCTGATATAACAAGTTTCTCATTTCTTCTCCGACGTGCACTGTATACCTACTCTGAGTTATCCTCAACTTTTAACACATTTTATTTAAAGGCCACGTTGTTTATTATTTATTTTTAGGTTTTAAAGAGAATATATGATTACAAACTAGTGGGTAAGTATTTACTTAAATTTTAGAGATACAGCGGCCCTGGAACGCACATGTCGTTAGGAGGAACACGGATGGGTTTTAGTCAGTAAGAGTCTGTCACTCCCTTCTGCTCCACCCGGAGCGGAAGAAGCCATTTGATGATTTGACATTTTTAAAAAAAGGTACTGAAATTTTGAGCAAGTCTGTTTCATGTCATAATGTCAAAATCATTAATGTCGAAAACAAAATAACATCGTTGCATTATCAGGAAGAAAGGAAATGCCTAAATTAGCCAACGTGTAGTCTAGTGACATAAATACATGATATTTAATATGTAGTCTAGTAAGCCACTGCCTGGGGCCTATTTAATAAAGCTGACAGGTGACATTTGACAAAATAACAGTGACAGTTCTAGGTTTTGTCAATTTTCTGTTTAATAAAGCCCAAAATACATTGAAAATCTTGACATATTTCTGTTTGACAGTAGATTGACGTTTATTTGAATACATCACGTGATAACATGAAATTGCGAATTGTCACTGGAATTTGACCGGCAACTAAGCCGTATGTTGAGAATTTTAAATTTCTTTTTTCTTGCTGAAATGGTTAAAAATATATTACGTCGAATAGGGACGACGAATATTTATTAGAAAATTATCACTTCGCTATTGTTTTTGTCGGTGTAGATTATGTATTTCTCATAAAAGCTTTCACTCTTCACCCACTTCCTCTTTTACTCTTTTTTGATAGAATTCTCAAATCTTTTTCTTTTATGGAGTTTGGATTTATGCCCGGTTAATGGCGATAGGCTCGCTCCCTATTACATGGGACCTAAACATACCGGCGAACTGTGGGTGTACATTGGTACACCTCTGCCTAACCCTTCGGGGAATACGGGCGTGAATATGTATGTGTTTTCTTTTATAATATTACTATACAGATGGGAACTAATTGTGTTTCTAAGGTGCGAGCGATTTTATAAGTAAAACGATTGAATCGATTTTGTCAGATCAAGCTTTAATATCAGTGTAACATTAAACAAATTACAAAATTAAGTTATAGTGAGCGGAACACGTTGCATCATGTGATAGATATAGCTGAACATTTCTGAAATGATGCCTGCGCACTGTTAGCTCGAGCGCAAAGGCCAGTGGTTCTTCGCCGTAGGTAGATTATAAGCTGAAAACATAAAAACAAAGGTTTATCAACGAATATAAATTATTCTTGTGGTGGTAGGTCATTTGACATCACGAAAGTTGCACCTACAGTTTTACTAAAGTAAAATAGTTTGTTCTATTTCTCCTGAAAGGGAAGAAGTGTCCGGTGGTTGTGGAAGTCGGTCGGCTGATATGATTATGATAATAAATAATATTAACAGAATTCGTGTAGAAGAAAATCTGCAAATAAACATGTAATAATCTGTAATACATATAGCAATGGTCCTTACTTGAGGTACTGATGTGTTCATTGGGCTTTCTTTAAATCCGTTACGAGATTTTAGTTTCTTAAAGAGTCAGGAATACACACTTCTTCATAAATCAAATAGCTTTTTACTAAGAAATAATACAATAAACCACAAAAAAAATTGACATGTAACAAAAACATGAATTTCAAACACAATAATAAAAAATAAACGACAGAATTTAAAATTCACTAAAATGGCGTCGTTGTATGGTCATTTTACTTTATATCAAATTTGGTAGGATTATAAAAAGCTCCAAAGACAGATGGCGAAAGGATTTGACAAAAGAGGGCAGCGCGCGCAGCGTAGTTGTTCTAATAGACGAATGCGGCCAAACCAACGAGGTAGTCATTTACGTTTTTGGTTGTAACCTCTTTTATTCCCTATAGTTTTAATTATCTGATTTATGGTATTCTACATTATATTGACAGTGTCTGACTCAGTTACGTCAAACTGAAAAATCATCATAGTCCGACAGCTGTAGTTGCGGCTTTTCGCGTTGAAAACTCAGCGATACATTATTTCGTTTGTTGTACATGATTTTACGAACTAGGGTAACTTCAGAGCAAGCTACGGGCGTATTCATACGAAAAAATAGTCTACGATACCTACATAACAGTCCTTGAACAAGTGTGGTGGTGTTTCACGTGTCTTGCCTTTTCTGTATAAGAGGAGGCCTTTGCTCTGCGGTGAAAGCGGAGTATTTTCGATGGTACATTATCAAAAAAAGAAAAAGAGTAGAAATTCTGTATTTACGTGTCAGATCAAAGTACCGTACTATGTACGTACTGTATTTACGTGCCAATAATGGCGCGAAATTTTTTATTGCAAAAAAATTTCAACTCTATTTTTAATGTTTAACTCATAAACATTAAAAATAAAGTTGAAAATTGTTTTTCAAATCAAATTATTAATTTATAAAAGACAAAGTGCTCAAACATATAGGTACTCTGTTTATACTGCCCCTTTGATGGTGGTTGAGAACCATCTTGTTGGACTATAGTATAGTTGAAATATATATGAGTTTTTGACGTTCGAATACTTGGAGTGGTTTCTCGTGTATACTTTTTAAAATGTTAAATTAATTTACAATCGCTGTGATTTTGTATAATATGCATAAACGTCTATTGTTCCGAAAATGTATCGATGTGCATTCATTATGCAAGAAGATAGATCATTGTTGACCGATTCGCAATTTCAAGAAGAGCTGTCATGTTGTTGCATGTGATTTTCACAACACGGATCACATTTATCATGATTACGGGAATTCTATTACTAATACTATGCCCGGATAAGAAAGAAGGCGATCAAACTGGCTAAGGTGGCCTGGGCTGTTTTTAGCATGGATTATGGTCAAATAATAATAATTGTGTTATCAAATAGGTACTTAATTCGGTGAATTTCGGTGAGTCGAATGACGTGCAAAGGCTGGTTCAAATCAGTGGCCGGGAAACATATAACTAATTATATGAACTGATTATTTCAAATGTAATTGAGTAAATAAATACAATAATAACTGTACTGTGCTGTTTCATTTCTTTTTACTCGATAAGTTTTTGTTTGATGTGTATTTACAGGGAACTGTCATTCAAATTCAATAAATATTATCAACCACTACTCAAATAAAAACTCGCTAGTTAGGAATACTAATGATGTACTCCAAAAAGATATGATAATTCCTAAATATTTTGGTTGAAATAAGTAAATGTAACTCAGTATGAGTACGTATTTATGCGTCCAAGGATGTTGGCTGTGACACATGCCAGAATGGCAAATACTAGGGCAGTGACATTTTGCAAATCAATTTTATTAATATCGATTGTAAGTCGTTAAAATCTCATTCTCTTTATAAATATTTTAAAAATGCTTTATTATTTTGAAATTTGTTTTTAAATATTTATTTAATACAAAATATAAAAAATACATTCATCACACAATCGATATTTATTCAAAACAAAAAATTCTTTGTACGTACCCTTTTGTCGCGTTGCAAAATGGTCGCCTACGTACCGGACACATTTAAATGTAAAAAAATATATTTTAAAATACACGCCGTAAACTTCATTTTCTATAAAAAATATCGATAATCCATCATATAAAAACATCCCATCACTAAACACATTACGTTACACACATATCACTATGCTTGAATTTTCTTTCAATTTGATTTTCTTTATAGACAGTAATATTTTGGCAGTATTTAATTTAATTAGTAGTTATTTAGTGAATTCCGTATTTTACGACTATAATTTTAGGCTGCAGCAAAAACATTAAATCATAATTTGTAAATCGCGGTAAAGTTCAAGAGTGAAAAGGAACAGAAAAATTGTCACAGGCATATTTATCTTGCATGACTTATGTCATACATGTCCGTTTTATTAAACAGCACTTGTGAAGACAATTTGCCGATTTTGACAAAAAAGTCAGCTTGTCAGCTTTATTAAATAGGGCCCAGGGCAGTTTCGCAAGATCTAGCTATTTTGAATAGGTATGTTATGTATTTATATATATTTACGTAACTATTAATAGTTCATTAAGGTTCAGGTACTACTTAAAAAAACGAAGTCTTTTCTATTCAATAGAAAAATTGTGCCTTATACAAAAATGATTACATTTCTTATTTTTAACCGTGATCATCTAAATTGACGGTTTCCTCGTAACAAAATAAATAACAAAGACCACTATCGACTCAAAAGCTTAGTTGAAGAGCATCCGAAGGACAAACAGGAAAATAGTTGGAAAAATAGAATTGCTTTCCTCCTTTCATGATCGGTTCGATCTTCGTGGTTCGATCCGTTTCAAGAGAACTGTCCATTCGATCGAAGTTTAACATCAGCAACCGACGAAAATACTCTAATAGTCGACGGGGTAATCGTTTGTTCAGTCCTAAAGGTCCCAGCGAGATTCCGGTTTGGGAACCAACTCGGACAGCTCAATGCAGTAGCTGAACGGGTAGCTGTTACCAACTGTTTGTCTTTATAAATGTTGCATGATATTGTTTGCATTTGTATCGGGCCCGCGGTCGACGACCCTGATATCCGTTTAATATGATAATCCGCATGCAAACAAGCGGCGGATTGCCCGGCTAAATTATTTATGCACCCCGGCCTGCGGGTGATGGCTTCACTTGTTGGCGACGACTCGGATTTTATTGAACCCCCGAGCTTCGGACAGGTGAGACCGTCCGTGACAAACTTTTTTCACAAGTAATCCTGCATATAAATAATTTACGAGTTCGCTGAACAAACGTTGGCGCGTGTGTGCGGAGTGCGGCGCGTTGCGTAGCTACTGCGTACATGCACGCCGCTGCGAATGTCCCATACGCCTGAATAAATGATGACTGAAAAAATGTTATTGTGTAATTTTTTTACTGCGTGGATCTTTCATATTATGTTGACATAAAAACCACTGTAAAAATATTATATTTTGAAGTCTGTCTATAAAAATCGTCGAATAAAGTCGTAAGTGGTAACAGCTGGTATCTTTAGGGCAATCTAGTAGATTGTTTTGGTATCCTGACAATAAACAACCGAAAATAAAGACAATCTTTACGTCCTACATTTTCACCCGCCTCCCACATAGTAAGAATAAGAACTTCATTACCGACAAATCAGAACACAGACGAGACGAGGTGAAATCATTTAGCCATTGAATCAATTCGTCGCTTTGTAATACGCAGCCATAAGGGACGCGTAGGCAGATGCTAGCCTCGGCTTAGACAGATGGTAATCAATTTCGTAGTAATTGAATCTGGTCAGGCGTGCATGCATCATCCGAGATCTAGACGAGGCAGCGATAGTCTTAATGAAATAATGCTGGTTGTAATTCGATCGTATACAACCACTAATTCAATGTAATTCGTACGTGTTTCATGTTCATAATGAACTTATCGGTTCGTAAATATCATACTTTAATTTTGATAAGTGTTGGCTTGTGTTGCAATAATTATTGCAGTATGATAGTAATATACTTTCAAGGGTTACATAAAACTAGTAAGTACCTGCACGTTTTTTTTTGTTGTAACTACTGCCTAGTCTTTTCTGACTTATGTAGGGGTCAGCTTCCAGTCTAACAGATGAACAAAACTTTTTGCTCCACCAGGAAATTGAACCCAGGACCGCACGTTCATCAGTCGCGCTTGCGACCACGAGGTTAACGGGGCAGTAATTTTTACTGTTGTTACAGTTTTTTTTATTATCACTAAAGCTCTTGTGACTAAAAAGTGCAAAACTAGTTTGATTATTTTCACAGCCGAAATTATTAATCTACGTATCGTACTTACACGAGTTAAAAGGTCACCTACGTACTACTCTTGTTTCTTATATCTGTCTTTTAGTCAATTTTATTATTGTCGATTCCAGAAAATTAAAAACCTTTCACACGACTGAGCCGCAATCACAGCAAGTGCTTCGATATTGGCACGCCCACGTTATGATTGACAGTTTGTCATCATCACCGCAAAACACTGATGTCAATAAATAACCAATAGAAAGAAGATTGCGGGATTACAAATAGATATTACAAAACGGATTCCAAAAGCAATAAATCACGTACAACGTTTGGTGAAGGGCAGAAAGCAATAAGTAATCAACTGAATCGCCTAATCTCTCTGCGGTCGACTCTAATAGTACTGTCATCATCACTAGGTACAGTCAACAAAACTATTTGGTACACAGGCAAAATATTCATCTTTTTACTATACTGCCAATATTCATATTTATTGTATTCTTAATTTTTTTTTAAGCTTATGACACACTGAATAGAGTTATTTAAAAGAATGGACTGCTCAGCACACTCACAACATTGTTTAAAAGTAATCGCCAGTACGCTGCCTGTATACCGAATAGCTTTGTTGACGGTACCTATTGTAGTGCAGTTGTGAATAGTAGATATACTGTTGTTCTGTTGTCTGTTGCGGTTGATAGTGCTGCACTGGTTGTAAACTAATTTGCGTTCAATTGAGACAATTTTGGTAAAGTCTAGCGGTTTTTATATGTCAGTCGAGATAAGCTTTACTTGACAGTTTACGTAGAGTAAATTTAGTTATCATTACGGGTACGCTATGAAAGACTGCTCTGTTGGCACACTGCTGTGCGTGGGGTTCGATTCCCTAGTCGGGCAATAAGTGTTAATGGGTTTTCTGTTAAGAATTTCGTATTATTATCTTTGACTTTTATCGCCTATTACCCAAGTACGCAGGGGATGACTTTTATCTCATGCGTACTTAGCTAGTCTGCATTAAGATTGGCCGTCGTGACAGGAATTTGGTTGGTGGAATCAGTAAATTTACAGATTTAATAAATTAGGTGACATAGGTGTATCATATTGTGAAAGTTTAATAATAAAATACCATCACGCCTGTATTCCCCGAAGGGTTAGGCAGAGGTGTACCAATGTACACCCACAGTTCGCCGGTATATTTAGTTCCCATGTAATAGGGGGCGAGCCTATTGCCATAGTTGAAAGTTTCTTTTTTGTAAACCTTTGTGTGTGATATGTTTAGGATAGATGTCAATCAGTCGGGGGCGCGGATCATTCGTCAAGCGAATACCAGGTTTTTCTTGGTAAAAGTTCGACATAACAAGGACTTAACCCTTCGTTCAACCCAAACGGTGTAAATTCGCGAGGATTTTCAAAAGAAAAAATAAAAAGGCAGGAAAAATGCGTAAATTTTAATCGTAGTTCCTTATGCCCTTACTTTGTTTCTATAGCCCAGGACATAGGCGTAGATACGTAAATATTACGTATAGGTACTTTTATTCAAGTCCGGTTTATAAAATCGCATTGATATTCATATTTATGTAGTTGCATGGAAAGTATTCACTTTTCGGTCACTCGAAAGTTTAGCAACATTTATTTGTAGGATATTTGTAAGTAGGTACGCGAAATATTTGTCAATTTTTCTTGGTTAATATATGAGTGGAGTGAGTTATATTGATATTATTTGATATAAATAACTCACTCATTTACACAATTTAACAAATAAAATCAGACAGCGTTGGAATTAAATTACATTTCCGACTTTGCTGCAGCACAATGAAAAGTTGTAAAGTGCATGTGTAATCTTAATATAATTCCTTATAATATAAGGAATTATATTAAGATTACACATACATATGTATCTAGTAAATAATTAACAAAAAATATAATATATTTTTTGTTACTACTATTTTTTTTTACTAGATACCAAAATTTTATCTTTCAAAAAAGGTTTCAATCCCTTGTATTTATTTCAGCAAAACGTATTTAAGTAGGTTATCTATGTAGGTATCTACATAATCAATTTCCGTATGGATCTCGAATGAAAATAACATTATGTACCAGCTTTTCTCACGAGCTCGTCCGCGTGAATTTTCTTATTGAGCCCTCCTTTTTTAAAATAAAATGTTGCTTAAAGCACTCAGGGTTAGTGGAATTTCTTATTAGTGAAAGAATTTTCAGCATCAGACCAGTAATTCAGGAGTTTAAAGCGCTCAATCAAAAAACAAACAAACTCTTCAGCTTTGTAATGTTAGTAGAGATTATCCTACTATATTATTTATTATCCTTTTTTTTTTAGTAGCTTATCAAGTTTCCCACAGCTGGGCAAAGGCATCCCCTTTCTCCTTCCAAACCACTCTGTCCTGTGCGATGTCCGGCCATTATTATCCTTAATCCATTATTAATGATTAAGGATAAAATAATGTGAAAGTTTGTAAATTGGAAGGATGAATGAATGTTTTGTTACTCTTTCACGCTTACACGGCTGAGCGGATCGAGATGAAATTTGGCACTGAGATAGATTGTAGTGTGAAATAACACTTAAGATACTTTTTATCTCGAAAAAATGTACGGCTCCCGTGGGGTAATATACGAAATTAGATGCGGATGAAGTCGCAGGTAAAAGCTAGTTATTTATAAAGGAGACCGGTTGACCGATTGACCGAATCTTAGCTAAAGAAAGTCAAACTCATTTGTTTTTATAATCGAGGCAGAATAACGACATGGTTGCCTAGATACCGAGCCAGTGTTAATTAATGCAGGTATTAGTAATATGATACATTGATATGATACCAGAACGTACCACCTACATAGATATTACTGCTACCCTTATCAATAAAATATGTATGGAAGTGATAAACAGGTGTAGTATCTCCTACACCTGTTTATGACTTCCATACATATTTTTGCATAATATTTGAGCTAGTGATTGATTCTTCCGGATCGGTAGAAATAGTGGAATGTCTGCACACTTAAGTTAGTTATTCCAGTGATTCTTTTGGCGTAGGAAAAGTGTGGCACAACTTGAGACTTTATCTTAAAAAAATACAAATTAATTTGCGTTGAATAAAATTTAACTTTTATTGGTTTTTCATTTCACCTGCTAATGGCAAACTCCTTTCGATATTCATTACCATCTGATAACTTATCGATTTCACTTGAGAATTCTCAACGGCCAGCTCAAAGGGTATAAAACAAACATTTGCTTTTAAAAAGAAAGTACGTATAATCGCTTTTATTTTATACCACAGGATGTCAAAATTATGTTAATTTGTTTGAAATACCTGTCAACACCAATTACATGACGAGGCTAAAAGTAGGCAATTTAATTTGGCACATATTGTAAAACGAGTTTTCATTAATCGTGTTAAGAGTTTAGCCGTACGACACGACCGTCTCGGACACTACCGACGTATGCTAATAAGGAGTCAACCAAATGAAACAAGAACAAGATTGTCGGGTTTATAAAAATAACAGGCGAATCCACTTTCATTTTTATACCGAGTTCCGGCGCCTCGGCATTGTTGTTGGGGCCACTACAAAGGGAACGCATTCTATTTTATTTCTCAAATGCGTTTTTGGAGAAAGCATTACATAAAAGTCAAGCCGCAACTTCCCCGCTTGTCTTTACATCACGTCTGTTCTCATAAACTTTTAAGTGTTCTTTACGTAATACTTCTTATAATAATACATTGTTAAACTCAATGTATTTTCACAGATCCCTCGTTATTATTCATCAACTAACAAAAAGCCAAAGTAAATAAAATTTATTAGGTAGGTAGCTAATTTCAAAAGTTTCGCTTGTGTTGTTTATAAGTTGTTTCAGTTAAAGTTGAGTATGATTTTGTTGTTGATTACTGTCAGAATTAATGATTTGTTTTGTTTAAGCGTTTTATTTGTTGTACTTAGGTAGCAGTTAAATAAATGGGACTTTTCGTGTACTTATTGGAATAACAGAAATAGATGATTCCACATACATAAACTCACGCCTTTTTCCCATGGGGGTAGGCAGAAACCACGGACCGCCACCTCCTACGATCCTTACACACTCCTTTCGCCTTGTCCACATTTATACATCTGGTCATACAAGCACGCCGGTGATTCCAATAGCTTTAATTGGACTGTTGCTTTGAAGGAAGACAGGAAAATATTTCAAGAGTTTTAACATGACGAAAATATATAGAAGAATCACTATTTTTTACTTGAAAATATATTCTTTTATTATATTAATTAAACAATATATCACTGTTTTTACAAGTGCATTTCTTTTAAAACATTTCCCCACAATAGGAACTTCTCCTGTGTCGTGGGTACTTGAATTCATTAAGCAATTATAATTCCTCAAATCAGTATATCAAGCATACTGAATGCAAAGCATTTACGAATATAACACAATCAAGCTCAGAATGCCATTATACAGCTACCTCCAAGAGAAATCGTAAATTGATGTGAAATACTTGATGAAATCTCATGATCGTTCTTATGATATAACTCTTATTGTATCTTACATTTTATCACGCTTTGTGTTTCACGAGTGAGTAGAACTGTCTGCGATAGATAATGATACTAAATTGTATTCTATTCGAGTTCGTATTCGCTTAATATCGATTTTAAGTTCATAACTCCAGTGCTTTAGTTGTGTCATGTTGCCGGTGCATCGGGCGATACAATGTCGACCGAGATCCTTTTGTTGACGCTTTCAACAGCTTAGGGGATTGAAATATAGAGGTTGGTACGTACGGTTTACAGACAGTTGACTTTTGGTAACGTTGATTGATTGTATACTGACTTTGTTGGAGGATAAGGTTGATGAAGCTTCTGAAGTTCTGATGTTGTTGATAATTTTTCTTGTCTCATTCAAATACAAGAAGCATTCTGTCTTTTAGTCTGACCGATTCATTTAAAAGTTTCGTCCACTTTGACACTAACTTATAATCGGTTACATATACCCTTGTACGTGTAACCGATATTTTTCGGTAAGTCCACTTTTTGGTAGAAATTCATAATCTATTAGCAACTGTCTTCCTTTTTTGTCAAAAACGGCCCCCAATTAATAGTTGGTAGGCGCGTTGATTAATCCGAAATCAACGCGAGAATGGTGGTGGTAGAAAAAAATTACAAAGTGAGAGTTTGTGAAAAATTGATGAGGATTAAGTTACCGGTTTGTGGGCGCTTCTGCAGTCGCCGCTTATGAGGATGGATTACGATGCGAACGTCCGCGGCTGCTGATAAATTACTTCATAATGCGCCTGTGTACGTCCCATCGACGAACGTTAAATGAAAATTAATTTATCGGAAACCGTTGTTGCGAAATTATTTCTTCATTAACATTTAATTTAAGTAATATTTAACAGCACATTCACACATTATTTACAATGAATATGCATAATACGGCTTCCGAAACACACGTTACGATAGTTACAAAGTTACGCCATCATCCGTCAGTACATTTGTGTTCAATCTAAGATCTTTATCGGCTCCGACGGATAGTCAAAGCTACGACTCGAAGTGTTTGTGGATTAGTGTCTCCTCCAATTACAAGCGAGAGAAACTTCAAAGCCATGGGGCAAGACGCCGTGGGCAATCAAGTTTGCTTTCCGTCAAATGACCTTCAGAGAAAGCGTAACATTTGACCGATCTATACTTTTAAAACGATTTTTTGGATGAAACAAGTTACAACAGATTTCTATTTGGTAATAAGATTGCGATGATTAATTGTACGTAATCGTACAAATTGGCATCTGTCTCTTACTTAAACTCAAAAAGCAAGTTGTACCTATCACTATAAATATCATGTCATGTGATTTAGAGAGTATGAAGTATTTAATTAAGACATAATTAGTTACTTACCTACCTAATCTTTCCTCATTGCTTTAGAGTTGCGGATGTCCTGCGGTAGAAACTACCTACCATAACTATTATAAAGTATTTCCTGTATCTGACTCATAAGAGATTTTTATTTTTCTTTAAGCTATCATTAGTGAAAGAAAATGATTTTGGTTCAGAACACGTCCTACTATATTGGTTCAAGATTCCATGTTGCAAAAGGACTGAAGATTATAAAAGACTACTTGGTTTATTCAGCAGATGATGATGACTACGAAACTTTCTGGTTATGGAGATATTGAAGGTCAAAGATTCTACTTTCTGGTCGAAAATAGTTTGAATAAACTTTAAAAATCCGTATGGCCTCCGTACTGTTGAATGCACACAACAACACATTGATTTTTAATACCAAAAACAAAAGTCACCAAAAGTCATTACCCAGCAATAATTATTGCTCAAAGTTGCTTAGTTTAATAGGTAGTATGCGAAGTTAACGGCTACGTGATATGTCTTTCTACATCCCATATAAAATAAATAATGTTTATTTAGACATAGTTATAATAAAAAAACTAAAATATACTTACACCACTTTTATAAATGCCCGAACAGTACGGAAAGAAGTGCCTTAATCCAATATACTACGACCTCATTTCGGCTTTAACTCACGTAACACTATAATTCCTTTTATATTAATTACAATTATATAATTACAGAAATAGAGGACGAAGTCTTAATCTCCGTCTAATTAGTTTCATAATACAATCAGATAAATGCAAAAGACTAAACGGAAGACGTTTGTAAAGTGTCAACGATAAACGAAAGTTATGATTATTAGTGTACAATAATATGCTGCATGTGATGTAACAGTATCCGTGTGTTTTGTTTACAGCTATAGCTCTGCTACGGATATGCTTGGGGAAACTTCATATTTGTATGTCAATGAAAACTGCAATTTCGGCATTTACTAAGTAAGGCAATGACAGTAATTGTATTATGCTGTTAGCTGGTACTTGGCTGACACGCTCCCGCGTGTATAGATAATAGTATCCCTTTTTTTAAACAAGTCAAATACAATAGTGTATGTTTATATTTTTTTATTGTGTCCAAAGATCATCATCATCTGCCTAGCCTTTTCCCAACTATGTTGGGGTCGGCTTCCAGTCGAGCCGGATGCAGCTGAATATCAGTATTTTACATGGAGCGACTGCCTATCAGACCTCCACAACCCAGTAATGGGTAATACGATACTCTTGGTAAGACTGGTTGTCAGACTTTCTGGCTTCTGACTAACAGTAACGACTGTCAAAGATCTACAAATGACAGCCGGGACCAACGGCTTTACGTGCTTTCCGAGGCACGGAGGAAACTCGCTATGGTAAATGGTCACCCATCCACAGACCAACCTCGGCAAGCGTGGCTTAACCCGGAAGATCGGTCTATGCGGCTGTAATTATTTAGCCACGAGCGTGTCCAAAGATCGTATAAGTATAAATCGAACATTAGGTATAGCTACTACAAGTTGTGCTACAAGATTTTTAAATACAGAAGGTCTTTGTTAGGCAATACAAATTGATGAGTATTCATGACCTTTTTTCTTTTCACGGCCTAGCCCAGTTTCATTTGTTCACTTTATCGAAGGACACACTGTTTTAAGCCGCCTGTCTTTGTTTAGTCTTCCCTAAAATAATAGGTCTTACGCAATAAGAAAGTTTCTCTCAAACTACTAAGGCGTTTTGGCCATCACTCGGACGGATAGACGGTCATATTGGGGACTTTATATGTGTATGATCAAAGCGGTGGTAGTGGGAGGCGCCGGCGCCGCCGCGGCCTTGGAGAAAGTGTATGAGTGTGGTTTCACCTCGGATCTCGGGTCTCAGCTACCGAGCCCAGCTGATCTCCCTCCGATATGCACAGCGTTACGGACGATATCTCCTTTAAAATTGTGTTTTGATGACGTCGAAGTACATTATGCGATTTCTAGTAAAGCAAAAAATACTGAAAGGTTTAAGGGTTACTATCCAATATTTAAATATGCTTCACCTACACATAACCTTCCTACATAACATGTGAATATTATTTTTTAACCTCCACGGAGTCCAAAGCTGCTTGTCCTGAAACCTTGGCTCATTGTTATGGGGGAAGCCATTAAGTCGTTAAATGTAATTAGTATTGTTGTCCACCATATTATTGTGACGAACAAGTTTCTATTAGGTTGTTACATTGTCAGAATTATTAAGTTACTTGACTTTTTCCAGCTGGAATATTAAAATTTCATAAAGTTTCCCCGCGGTCTAGGGCTTATTCTTACATAAGAGCTTTGCTGCATGTTATTAAGCTCGGTCGTGGTAAATCTCTATTCTTCTGGAGAGATAGTATACGAAGGGATTAAAGAAACCGACGTAGGCAGTGAATTATTTATGCAAATGTCCAATTCTTCGCAAGCAACGGATGTTTTCTTATGGAAAATTAAGTGCTTATATATTCAGTGAATGACGACTTTGTTAGGAGTTCTGAAAAGTAGTTTATTGTTGTAAAACGAAAGATTGTCTAGAAAAGAATTTTGTAGCGAATTCTTGAAGGACTGTACGACAATAACAATGTACTTAGCAGGACAAAAGTTTTTGGAAGAAATGTACAAGTACGATGATAAGGGGACGGCTATATGGGTATTGTATATGTGGAGCGAACAAAAAGTTACGTAAGTTAAGGGGGCAGCGGACCGGACACAACTCCAAACATACTTTTCACAGATTCAAAAGATAATGTACTACACTTGTACGATCTTACATACGTAATGTGTAAGAGAATTAGCGAACATAATAATAATAATTATGAATGTATGAGCCGCTAAGTAGGAAGTTATTAGGAACTTCCTCAATTTGAATTAGTATAGTCTCAAGTGTAATTTTAATTGAAACTAATTTTCCAGAGTTTGAATCAAAGCCAAGAAAACACTTAAGAATTCATATCTATTCATGCATGTCACAGCGTTTTGCATGTAGCAATTTGTTTGTATCAATACTGTCATGGCGGTTTGTAGCAAAAAAAGATTTTGAATTTATGTAGAATCTCTAACAAAGGATATAAACATACTTTATATTCGGTACTATTTCTTTGAGTTACCAGTGCTAGATTAATTATAGAAGACCATATCATGCACATTTAACTAGAGGAATACAAACATGTAGAAATTAATTATATAAACTGCCTCGTTAGCCTAGTGGTCCTAAACGCGACTGCTACGCTAGAGGTTCGATTCCCAGGCCGAGTAGACTGTTATTGGGTTTTACTATGAAATTCTCAGCAGCAGCTCGAAGTTAGGATTTGTGCCCGGTTACTGGCAATAGGCTCGCCCCCCATTACATGAGACTTAAAAACATACCGGCGAACTGTGGTTTTACATTGGTAACACCTCTGCCTAACCCTTCGGGGAATACAGGCGTGGTGGTATGTAGTTATGTTATATTGTTAATTATATGAACCCAATTAAATTAAGCTATTACCATTTCCAACAATTTATAAATTAATGCAGGTCCACGGTGTTAATTATAATTAATGGATTAAAAATGAAAAATACTGCTTTTATCACAATTTTACGAGTATCACAGATCTTTAGTAGTCGCGTACAATCAAAAGTAATAATTATATTACACAAGAATCGTGTCCAACACTGTATGTTCCGTCCAACTGTCTCATTTTCCAGAACAGGTTGTCTTAAGACCATAAAGATTGAAGTTCAGGTAGTAAAAATAAATAAAGATGTATTCATAATTCCAGCAACCAATGTGACAGCCCTATTGTTATGCGTCAAATGCATTAATGTACCGGCCAAAACTACGGCGCTCTGAGATATTGCGGTCACGCAAAATGACAACATTGCTTAGTGTTCCGTAATTTGTGACAGTTAGCTTTAACTTTCAACAGTTCATCATTGTTTATGTTTATGTCGTACTTAATCTACTGTAGATAATTTTTGATAGATCATCATTGTATACGTAGGTACCTGCGTAGATGTAGTTATTTTAGGATATAAAGATCTAGCGTGATTTCTTGTTCTTTATTTCAATTCGATGCCAGTTCTTTGTTCAGGTTTAGATTTAGGATTTTTCTTCTAGGTCTTCGTACCTTTCGGGACGATTAAGGGGTTACATGATTTTGTACCATGAGGACTTTGCAGCATGAAATAAAGGCAATGATTTGTTAGCAGGTGTCGGCGGCGGCGGGTGGCGGGTGACGGCGCTGGCGCGGCAGCGGAGCGCGGTTCCGAGATGAGCGTGGTCGGCGCGCCGCCGCCGCCTTCCGCCGCCGAGGCGCTGTCCGCGCTGCTGTGGCAGCCCTACGAGTGCCGCTCGCCGCCCCTCGCGCGCTCGCGCACCGACAGCGCGTTGCACCGCGCGGGGGGCGACCAGTCGCCACACGGCGGTCGACATGCGCGCGCGTCATCCCGCGCCTACATCGATATGCGGCTGCCCGTGCCCGCGCCCGGCCTGCGCAAGTCGGACTCGGTCTCGGTGCGCGTCCCGGGCGAGCCGAGCCGGCAGAACGTGTCCAGTGTGAACGTGAACATAGTGGAGGTGCAGGATGCGCCCGTGAATGTGAACAGTGCGGTGCAGACGGAGAGGGAGCGGAGTGTGGCGAGTGCCGAGTGTCAGACGGAGGAGCCAGCGCGGCGGCGGCGCCTGAGGCGTGCGCGGGCGCCGCGCGTGCCCGAGCTGCTAGAGAATGTCCCTCCGCCGCCGTACAGCACGCTGCCGCCGCCGCCGCTGCCGCACCCGGTGCCGGTGCATCCACCGGGGCCTATACTGGCCCCGCACCCGGCCGTGCATCCACCCGTGCATCCGCCTGCACATCGCTTCCCCTTCCAGCCAATTCCTCTCAGGTGATTACAAAGTTGAAACAATAATGGTCATAGATATTTTGACTTATGCATTTGCGTTTCTGACCTACTTCAACACCAGATATATTCAGAGCTAAACACAGCCTTTCCTTCACACGATCTCTCTCGCGTGACATAGAAAATATGCTTAAAACAAACAAACACAAAGGCTTCGATTTCGAACAGAACCTGACCTAATAGATGAAGAACATCACTAATCTTATACACTACAAAAAAAGCCTCAATTTTCCATACGAATCGGTAAAAATCTAAAAGTAGATTAACACATTTCTCAATAGTGTCATACGATTTTAAATTCACTACGGCAATGAAGACACCACATAATGTCATCTTATTTAATACCTGCTGACTTCTAACTATAAATACACATTGATTGAATAAAATCAATGAATAATTATGACTTTGAGTCCATTCCCGGGTTACATACACTCTGCATGTAACCTTCGTGCGTTGAAGTCTTTTGTTAAGTTACAATTTATTTATATAACAGAATAATAATTAGAAATCATTAGCGATTTGATTAGATTATACAATCTAATGAATGGACGTACGGTAACAGTAAATGCCCATTACATACACTGAACTGAAATTAAAGTCATTGTTAAACTGATGTTACGTCAAGTTCTTAGTTAATTACGTTGAAGTCGTAAAAAATACGACTGGATCGGTAAACATCGCGTCGCATACAAAAATTAATGTAATTTCCATTTCTTGTAACCTAGACTTTGTAGGATTAAGTTGCAAACAGAAAGTTTTAACGAAAAGTGGAGCGAATCAGCGTCGACGATGGCCTTGCAAATGAAAGTTGAGAATAATTTTCTATTCAACATGTTGCAAACGACAAAATTATGGACATCAAGATTTTGGGTAGGGGATTCCAATGTGACTGACTTTTTCAACTTATATTTATTTCCTAAGATTATCTTGGACATTACTGACATCGATAAAGGAAAATATCGTGAGGAAACGTGGACTTATAATATAGAGTCTGAAATCGCTAATCCGTCAAAAGTAAGCATGGTGACCAATCCTCGTGCCTTCTCTGTAAGAGAAGAGGCCTTTATATAACAGGTATAGAACAGTAATAGGATAGGATTATTATTCAATCTTTGAAAACAATATGCACATAAATTCCATTAAATGAAAAGGTAAACGAAGCAGACATAAAACAATAAATGTTTCTTACCATAGGAACCTATTCTTCTATTTGACAGGACATACTAAAGAATCAACTATGAATTGACATTTATTATACCCACAGCATATAACGCAATTAGATTAGTTATCCAGGTTCTACACAATAGAATAATAACAGAGCTGTTAGAAGTAATAATATTATTTGATCTACTGACCTCTCTATTTTAAGATATAATCAAACCCTATTAGTATCCTCCCACGACTTCCTCTGAAAGGATATATACCAATCATAATACGAATATAAAGTTACTTATTACTAAATTGGATCAACATATAGAACTTCCTCACAAATTGGATAAACTGTTTTACATACGATAAACACGAAGATAGAAAAGGTTTCTGTCAGATAACCGTTTTGGGGCGAATTTCTAAAACAAAATTATTGGGATTGATTCCTTCTGAATATTGAATTGGATAAAATTAATTATGTATTAGGCAGGTGAAAAGGTATAAGATTGTTAGGGCTTTCCGGGTTGTGTCAATCAGTATACACTACAGGTCCCGAAAGTTAGATTACTTTCAAAATATACAATTAATGGGTTCATGAAAGGAATTGGTTAGTATGAAGCATCTTATGAGTCTGATTTGACTAGTTAGCAACTACTAGAATTCAGAAAGACCTTGGCCTTCAATAAACGTTATCAATGTGCTCATCATTTAAAATGTTAGATAGAATCGATACGTCGTGTTTGGTAATATGTTGCTCATGCAGTAAAATGTTTATACACTAATTTTAAATCTTACAGAAGTTTTGCAATCGTTTTGATCCTATTGAAGTCTGATCCTTATTAACACCGAAATTGTGGAATTTCGTGGTTATTTTCTTTACCACTGCTAAGCATGGTAATCTAAAAAAGGAATAAATTATTTGTTGTATGTAATCGAGTAGATGGAACAATGAAATTATCCGATTGATCAAATATACACTCATTCACGAAGTCTCTATTTCTCCTTTTCTCTTTACCAATATCTCCACTGCCATAATTTCGATTCGATCTACCAAATATGACGAAACAAATATTGTATTATTTATAAACGTACACATTGTATATGTATTCGTTACACATCAGGCGTGCGCAGTTGTTTTTTGTAATTGAAATTGCTTCGGTCATGCAACGCCAAACGCTCAGCCGCTCAGTAATGGACGCTAAATAGGGTGGCCTCGTTATGTAAACGGATTGTTTACACATATCAGACAAGGTCGAGCTACAGTTTTAAGGATTCAGTGTTGGCACACTAATTGATTGTCTGGAATGTCTTCTTTCGATAGTATGTTGCTGGTCTTTCAACTACTGCGTGGCTAAAGCGCTGCGCAAACGTAGACACTTTAGTGTCTTGTTTGATACAAGGAACTGGCAAACAGCAATGAATATTTATTTTTTATATTTCTAATTAGTGCAAAATCTTCTTCAACTTTTAACTGCAGCTTCTTGACAATTCAAAAGTGAGAGCACTTTGGTTTCCTGCTGCTTCCGCTTGACACACTCTGGTCATCGATAGCAGAAGTGTTGTATGTTAGCAACTAGAAATTAAAAAGTTTGTAAATAGAGGAATACATAAATAATTAATAACAAGTGATAACTATGATCGGAAAACAAGCATTAAAAGTGTCCAGTAGTAGCAACCGGCAACTTTGAGTAGTCGTTTGTAACCGCGTGTTGTCTCGTCTGGGTAACAAAAAGTGTCTACGTTTGCGAGACGCCTAAAAGATTAAATTTCGCTACATGAATTGACAATTGCTATAATAAAGTGATAAAAAAACCAAGTCAGGGTTCTACTAGATCTTTAATCGAAGAAAGCAAAGTCGCTTCTCGACGAGAAATCTCAAAAGCATTGGAGATTGGTTTAATGACTTACTGCGGTTAGAGAGATATTGAAATATTTATTAAATCGTGACTTGACACGTGGAGTCAAGGCTTTTGATAAAGCAAGTGTCATCATGTTTGGAAACTGCAATGTTTTTAATGAAATGTATCTTATTGAATTGACTGACATAATATAAATACTTCAAAAGCAAGAATTAAACAAGGAGGAGGAAATAATTTATCGTGTCAAAACAAAGTACTCAGTTGAAACAAAGAAATATTCCAAGTTGATATTCAAACCGAGATAACGTTAAAACACAGTCGAAATATTCTTAAAATGATGTGTAAGGAAATTAAGCAAAGGACACACAACATTAATTAGCATTAGGAAGTTCTACTAAAAAAGTAGTAAGACCAGTTTATTGAGTTAGAAACACTAGTACTAGTACTCATTGTGGCAACAGAAACAGGTTTGAGGCACATGCTGGAAAGTGGCGGCATCGAGGCTGCAGCTAACACGAGTCAGATCGTGTTCAATACAACCCAGCGAGGTTTTAGCGCACCGTGCACTCGGTGCGCCTTGATAGAGAGACTTAGCCTGCGATTTTACTATAGGGTTTCAACTAAATTAATATAATTGTTCTAACAACGCTCACTTGCACCAAAACTGAACTCAGACTTAGTTACTAACATGGGGTTAAATTACCAAATTTCATATTATAATGGACCCGAGTTAGCTATTAGCTCGGTGTACCAATCTAACCCTGCTTGTTGCAAGTGGACCCCTTTGAGTTTCATTGAATTGAATAAGTGTAAGATAAGATTATGTTGTACAAAATCCATTTGGTAAATGTTTTGTTTTGTAATCAATCCGTTGGATGATTCAATAAACGATGGGAATAATTTAATTAAGTAAGGACTATGAGACCAAAATATTGTATTACTTCTTCGTCTTAAACCTACAATATTCTGACTTCTTACGACATCGTGATATTTAATATTTTGTTACATTAGTTTAGAAGGTAATATATTATTATGCGTAGTTATTATGGTGGGTGTATTAATCGACCAGATCTCGATTTAGAAGTAGGTGGTATTGTTGAGAAATCTACTTAGGTACCTCTAATTATACCTTTCATAATAAACATCCCGAAAGATTCCTTATATCACAAGATAATTTCGCTAAATACTTATTGTTATCGGTAGCGACAAACATCAATAAAACAGCACTTAATAGAAACATCTATTGCGTAAATAGCAACAAGTAACATTAATAAAAGCACTAAAAAGCTCGTTACAATCGATTAGAGAACGTTCACCGATAAACTAATATATCGATATTGATTGCTTCCAATCGAGATATTGATTGCATACGCAGCGCCCCACTTGCGAGATAGCGATGTAAGTGGTACGAATAACCGCTTAATTGTATCAATGTATTGGGAACTCGAACGTTTGTTCGACGCCGATAAGGAGTTTAGAGACCTTTTTGAAATGTTTGAAAAGGGTTCTTGAAAATTCTTTAAAAAAAAGCCAATTAAAAAAATCTATAAGCTTGACTGCCAAAAATATGTCATTAAAAGTCCAGTAATTTAAAATTGAGTTAATTAACGTTCGGGACCATTATTGGAAACATTTGAGTCGGTTCACATTTTCAATCATTAAAATCGGCCCACACGTTTGATCTCTAGAACGCCACAAAGGAACAAATATACACACATACATAAAATAAAAAATAAATAAATAAAATAAATATCTTGGGACAACTCACACACGGCTATCTGATCCCAAGCTAAGCAGAGCTTGTGTTATGGTAACCAGACAACTGATATACATACTTATATAATTTATAAATACATACATATTATAGATAAATCACACCCAGACACAGAACAAACAATCATGCTCATCACACAAAGTTTGTCCTGGGTGGGAATCGAACCCACGACCTCCGGCTTAGCAGTCAGGGCCACTAACCACTAGACCAACAGGCCCGTCAAGACCACGACATACATACATAGTTTGCTAAAAGAAGTACTTTTTATTACAGACACAGAGGGTTATAATATAACCCTCTGTGTCTCGTACTCGGGTAAAAAGTACTTCTTTTGTTTTCTCTTCCAACGTCTCTTTCAGCCATTATCACACTTTTAAGCCCCTTTTAGCCGTATCATCTTCTACAATCCATCAATCGTTTCTTTGAATATTAGATTTTACATTACGCTCACTTTAACTATACTTATAATTGGATTGACTTCATCTTGTAGAATTCTATGATGACGTTGTATTAAACTTTGTTTAACTCAAAAAGGTTTTTTCATAAAGTGTCTGTAACAAGTTGATGCTCAAGTATTATAAACAACTTTAGCTTTAGTAATTCTATTTCAAATTGATTTATTGAATGTTATTGGAATTTCAAATGAGTAAATAACAGTACTTAAAGGTCAGACTTGGGACTTTAGGCTGTTTATAACTTATTTAGATTTTAGACTGTTATTGAAGTTTGTTTAGACTAAAAAAGCTTATGGAAACTATGAAATGAAGTTTCATATTTGGAAACAATTGGACATAAATCGAGTGCTGTCGTTTATAGGCAATCCTATTTCGAGGGAGTGTAATGTCTGCCGATATAATCGTGTGTTGTCTACAATTGAATATAAATGAGTAGTCTATAATGTCTTAGTACATATGTGTGTGTGTCCCACATCGTAACAAGGTCCGTGTAGGTCGCCGCGCACACTATGCGCCTATGTGGGCCGATGCATCTCAGCACCACACTACCGCGATATATTTATATTTCTACTTACGGTATTTATCATTGTTCTCTGTCAATCGGTTAATTAAACAACCGGTTTCTTTAAATATAAATGCAACGACTTCTGTTAATGACTCGAATAACTGTACTTGTTAATTAGCTGTATCATTTACACTTGTTTTTGTATCACTTGACGTGTTTAGAAGATTCAATATTGTTTGAATTCATTAAAACTGTTTTCTTTTTTTATATATACCACGTTGGTGGCAAACAGGCATATGGGCGTTGCCGACCCTTAAACAACTATTTATGTACCTTTTTTATGTCCTCACAGAATGTTTGCAATTACTTTTTATATACCAATAACACACGGATAGTTAAACCATCAATGACAATGACGTCCGCTGTTTTATGCAGTTTTTGTAGTAGATACGTAGGAAATGGTTCTCAGTCGCAGTCACCGTTGTCAACAGTTAACATCTAGTGATAATGAGCTATTGTAATAACAGAAAAAAAAGAAACTGAATACAAAGTGCTCGCAATAACACGAACACCACCAACAATGTTACGTTCGACCATTTTTATATCGTCAGATTGTCTTGTATAAATGTCACGCCAGTAGGTAAACAAAAATAAACAAAGCAGTAAATAAAACAATTAATTATAGCACAGTGTTTGTTTAAGCTTGTATCAATTTATATTGTCTCTTAATTTAAGAGGAGTGATGTGTTATTTACTCAGCTGTCACATAAATGAAAGTCTGTGTCTTAGGCCGCGTTCACACCCAAAGTATAGTCGCAGACAGACTATCTGCTGAATGTGGCGGCTGATTGTCAGCGAGAGCTACATTCGGTGTGAACGCAGCCTTAAACATTAACATTCCTAGGTTATGGATTTTAGGTGTTAGCTTTCTTAACGGTTTTATTTTGAAACATAAATGCTTGTTTTCACATTTTATCGCCTTCAGTATTTATTGTGTCGCAAGCGAAAACTTGTATTCGAGTAGTAAACAGTTCTGTCCTCCGAACGTGGTTTGTCGGTCAATATCGTTGGCCATTGCGAAACCTCGGCGCGTACGCAGTTGCGCGAAATGTGCCTCTTCACCACATCCGTGAATAATGCGTATTTTATTTATATTTTATTAACGTATTAAAGTTACTCAAACGCCATACCACAACCATACAATTACCATACAACTATGGTAGATATAATTATGATGGACGAGTTATATAATTTTCCATGGATCAGTCTGGCTAGCAGTCGTTTTCTGCCTATTTAGATTACTCCAATGGTAACTGTGCCAAAACTGATTAATCATTTTGGATAAAGAATTTCCCCACACTATTTCGAGCAAGTCCACACTCCACGTGGCTTCTATTCCAAGATTCCACACTTCTTTGAATGTTGAGCTTACAAATAAATACTTGCACCTCGAGCGATGTTGGCGCTCTGCCAACATCCTAATGGCTCGGGCCTCGCGCCAAAGCCGCCAGAAAATCATCGGTATTGGAGACTAAACTTGCGACTCGAAGTGGATTTACTTAATGTTCATGTCGGCCGTCTAACAATAACGTTTACAAGGTTATCGCTCTTTTTGTTGTGAGAGTGTAAAGGCTTTCTGTTCGTTTTTCAAATCGTAATTCAATTTCTTTGATTGTATCACAATAGCCGGTGTGTTTGCGTTGGTGTGTTTGTGGCTCTCGAGTCAGCTCAAGATTGTTCGCTCGGCTCGTGACTAAGGCGAGCCGAACGGCCAATTACGGGTCGACTTCGGACGATGCTCGGGCCAGAGGCAATCCAATTTCCGAGTGCATTGTCCGTCTGTCTACACAAATCTTATGCCATCTTTTAATGTTTATTTGTGAACCACAGAAATATTGAAAAAAGGACATAATTTCATTCAAATTTTCCACTAAAGAATGTTAAATATAACATAATATCTATCTAACAGTATAGATGCAAGTAACACTTTTGCAATTCATATTTATACAATCAAACATCCTGTAATTATGCAGGTGGTGGTTACTCAGTTGCTGAAGTTCGAAATGATTTATCAGAACAATAAAATTCTAATAATAGTTTACTTAACAAACGGACCTTGACTAAAATAGTAATTAAAACGAATATAATTGGTCAGTAAACTTCGGATTGAGGATGCGATTTGTGTTTTCCTACAGATTACATTACTTAAATGTTTGAAGGACTTAAATGCTATTTTATACGGCGTAGTAAGCACTGCAGCACTGTGGGCAGTCTGTGGAGCAAGCTTGCGAAATGTAACACGTGTATATTGTATTGAACGAGGCATAGATCATAACGCAATTCAGGTCTAGTTTCATTTACGAAATAAATTATAAAAGTGATTGTAAATATGTTTTAAATATGCTTGCAAAACAATGGCAAGGAACTTTGAGCTACAAGTTAACAAATTAAAATTACTACTAAATCATGTTTAAATGTTATAATGTAATATGAGATCTCATTCATAAAGAAGGTGTATAAATATCATGAACAAAGACAGAAAAGTATTAATTGGACCGTGGAGTATTGTGGCTGATAACAATTCAAAATTGTGAGATGATTCAGACTCGAGATAAGAAGGATCTTATCTAAACTTTAATCTAGCCTTCAACTTTTACCATAGAACACAAACTACACCCAGTAAAGTTACAAATATCGAAAGGTCCTTGACTCGATTAGACTTTATCTAACAATTGCTGTCTATCTGTTAGATCATGCCCTCATAGGCTTATAAAGCAGAGCTGCAACATTCGAGGAGTTTCTGTCAGTACTGGCGCAAGTCGACACGACTTGGTGAAAGTACTCGGTGTCGAATGTCTTACTATCCAAGGCGAGTAAGTTATCGCTTTGTCAACTGTAATTGAATTTACAGATGGAATTCGTCGTCTAGAGAAGTGAATGTACTCTGTAGCTACAGCTGAATTTGTGTTTAGGCACCTACTTATTTCATTAAAATGTTCAATCAACTTGACGCTCGCATTCTTGACATGAAGTGCTTAAGAAACACATGCTATCTTTGTTATTTTGTCTCCTTTTTCCTTTTGGTGATGTAAGAATGACTTACGATTAAAAGGACAGCGATATACTACAGTGTTGGCGACAGGCTTTGTCAAAAAAATATTTTTTGTCAAGTGACGATTACGTCGGTTTGATTTACGATGCATGACGATTTAATATTTTTGTCTAAGTACGGTACCTTTTAGAGACAAGCACGATATAAAATCTCGGATTTTTCAATTCTTAAACTAACTTATGTTTTGGAAAGTTAAATGGTTTGTGATTTGTTTCATTTCAAAATAATTGCTTCAGAAAGTCATTTGTAGCAGTGCATGAACTCTTGCAATATGTATATTGCGAGTGGAGCTGAGTCTGAATAGTGGAACTGCTGTGCGATTCTCTAACATGCAAGCTCGAAAACGAGTCCCACTTCGATAACGAACCAACTTGTCATTGGCTTAGTATTCGTTCGCCGTGGTGACGTCACCACGGCGAACGAATATACACCAATGACAAGTTGGTTCGTTATCGAAGTGGGACTCGTTTTCGAGCTTGCATGTTAGAAATTCGCACAGCAGTTTATAATGACACCGGGAACGACATGCGAAGATTCTAATGAAGCGTATTGCACTGTGTATATTGGCTCTAACTTTTAACGATGGGATCAAACCTTAACTTCGCCTTTGGGCTCATGGTAGTAAGTGGCAACTACCAAAATATTTGTTCTTATGTTACTCGTATGATTAATTCGCTTAATGGTGTAGTGGTTAAGACGCTCTTGTGGGCTCGTGCCCGTTTGCGAACCTAAAATTCTATGTCCAATGTGATTTTTTCTATTTTCTCTAATTATTTGTATTTTCTAAGTAGATCTTGAAAATTACTGAAATCAATAAGTGAAAAAACACAATTTGAAGAAACCTGGACTTATAATTAATAATATAAAAGTCTAAAATTGTTAATCTGCCTTCAGCAAGCATGGTGCTCAATGTTCGAGCCTTTGTGTGAGAAGAGGCTTTTGCTTTGCATTGGAAAAATGATTGTATTACTTACTTGATAACTTACTTGATCAATTCTATTTTAATATATAAACTTCAATCAATCAGTGACCTTAATAACATTGCCGCCCGCATTTAGATCCGTTTGCATAATAGTAATGCAAGCGATTAGAGGTTTATTATGCAGATAAAAACATGCATAAAACAGTCTATCAAGGAAAGCCGACCTTCCGCACATGACTAAAAACGTGATAATACGTCGCTAACGTCCTTTATGGCATCAATTCCAGAAAGCTTTCAATATTAATGTGGTGGACACGTCCCCTGCGTATCAAGTGTTTATTAGTTTTGCGCACTACGTCCATGTTTATGCCCGAGATCTGAATAGTTTGGAACACGCACCGGTTTATCATCGCCCGACTAATTGTACTGTGTCGTTGTACTGATGCACGCGATCCTAACATTTACATGAAAATTGTCATAACACGGATCGTCGGACGCTAATGTTTTGTAATTTAATGATTCGTCGTAATAAACACTTCTTTGTTTACGTACGTAACTGTACGTTTTCATTTGTTTTTCTGGTTTGGTGTTCCCAGATTAAGTTTGGTCCTGATTTCACTGTTGAGTAACCGTTAATATTCATGTATTTAACACCAATTTCTTTGTCTCAAAACCAATTAGTTGCTGACTCAGATTAACATTAGAAAAATAAAGTTGTTCTACTTTTGTGTAACATAATGATGAACAAAGCAATCGTATTGGTTGCGCAAGAGCCACTGTCGACTGAATAGAGATAGGTAGGTATAGCACGCGTAACGTAACGTTTTGGTATTATTCAGTCTCACTTAAATAGCGTTGCGCAATATAACGTTTGAACACTTTCGTCGTTATCTAAGTATGGTGACGGACAGCCATGGGATCGTGACATACATTTTAAAGCAACAAATGTTTTTGTGGACCGATTAGTAATATTTACTTATTTTGTAACCAACTCGTATATTCAGTAAAACAAAGACAAATGACTAACACCTACACTCGATAATTAACTAAACAGTAAAATAAAAACAACCTTATCTATTTTTAATTTGAATATGTGTACACTAAATAGTAAAATAAAAAGAAATTATCTATTTAGTTCATTTTTGTAAAAGTAAGTATAAAACATGGTAATGGATTCAGTAGTCCTAGTTAAACAGGAAAACCTATTATTGGCTATACAATACTGTAATGCACTATTCTAAAACATATATGTATATATCGCCGTTAATATTGGCCTACTGCAGGGCAAAGGCCTCTTCTTATACTGAAAACCCAAGAGGACAGATCACCACGTTTGCTTTGTCGTTTTCAGACTTATATTTCTTAAGTCCAAGTTTCCTCGCGATGTTTTCCTACCGATGTTAGTGACGTCCAGTATAAACTTGAAATACTTTCTAAGTTTATACTGAAGGTACATAATATGAAATAGAAAAAATTACATTGGCATTTGCACATGCCCGCTGTAAGCCTACCGTTGATTACCTCATCATCTGCTTAGCCTTTTTCCCAACTGCGTTGGGGTCGGCTTCCAGTCTAACCGGATGCAGCTGAATGCCAGTGTTTTACATGGAGCGACTGCCTATCTGACCTCCACAACCCAGTAACTGGGCAACATGACACCTCTTGGTAAGACTGGTTGTCAGACTTCTTGGCTTCTGACTATCCGTCACGACTGTCAAAGATCTACGAATGACAGCCGGGACCAACGGCTTTACGTGCTTTCCGAGCCACGGGGGTATCACACCATCAACTTCCAAACTCCGGGCTGCTACTGAGAAATTCCTAATGGAAAAACCCAATACCACTTTTTGCCCGACCTGGGAATCGAACCCGGGACCCCTTGCTCAGCAGCCGCGCTTTGCGACCACGAGACCAACGGGGCAGTTGCCGTTGATTACCTAAATAAAATAAATACAAACAAAAGAGTAACGAATACTATTTACAATCACCGAACTTGTATTTAACTAGTCACAAAAACTGTGTCGACAGTCAATAAATATTGTAGAATATGGGACAATGGAACTGTAATTCAGCTGATTGATATAAAATAAAATCGTTCTATATACCCAATTGTTAGCATTGAATGGTATCTAAATAAGTTCGAGGACAAGACCTGTGGTATTCAAATGTCTATTGTTGCATCATAGACCTCATTGGTTATGGATCGGTCAGTAGATTAGGCATTCGGAAGCATTCTATGTCTGTTCACATGTAGCTCTACGTTTCATGTAGTCGTGTATGTCGTCACTATGTCTCGTTTTAGATCTGTGTAGTAAGTACGGCTAGCATATTATTAAAAATGCTAAAGTTTATGAGGTGTATGGATGAATGTTGGTTACTCTTTTGTGTTGCTATGAGACAATTTAGGACTAAGGTTTAATTTGAAGTCTACGAAGACAAAGTCACGGGTAGAGGCAAGTTAATATAACATGACATATCATCACGTTTGTATTCCTCGAAGGGATAGGCCTCTGCCTATCCCTTCGAGGAATACAAACGTGTAACTAATGTACACCCACGGTTTGCTGATATGTTTTTAAGTTCCATGAATACGGGGCCAGCCTATTACCATTAACCGACCAGAAATCCTATCTCCGAGCTGCTACTGAATATTTCATAAAAAACCCCAATAACACTTTTCTGGACCTGAGAATCGAACACAAGTCCTCTAGCGTAGCAGTCGCGCTTAGGGCTAACGAGGCAATCAATGCAAATGTAATGTAAAAGTGACAAACATTCCAGTACACAATATATTTCACTGTCATTTGCTTCAGCCATTATGTAAATTATCACCTTTCGTTCGAGATGACGATCAGTCGCCAACGCACACTGAGTACCTACTGGGTTCTAATGATTGTGACCTCTGACCTTTAGGTTTTTAACGAGGTTAGAAGGCATCGCTGCACTTCTCTTAATTGATTGATCGGTGTTATTATGGTTGGTCGCTATGATGGATGAGTCGAATTTGATTTTCTAAGAATGTTTTAATACTTTTCCTATTATTATGGAATATTGTTGGATAAAGTCATTGTTATGTAGGAAAGTGAAAAGAAAAAATAATATTCATTCGTGTTGGAAATTTTCTTTTTCATTGAGTGTGTAACCACGTAATACGTTCTAATATGTACGTTACTCGAAACGTTTTAGAGTTGACTTTAAGTTTATTAAACTCAGGCCCAATAATATTGTTAAATGTTAGGTAGGGTACCAGTGTTGTGTAGCTATAGAAGGAGGTTATCTATGAGCCATGGTGACTCATTAGAAAGTACGTTTGTTTTAAATAAAGCATTGATAATTTTCTTTACTAATTTGGTTTTAGGGCTCAGCCTTTGTTTATATTGCCACAGCTGTAGATAGTGACTGATTATTCTAGTTACAAGAAAGGAAATATCGTTAAGCAGAGATTTGGGGGTTTATGCATTGAGTTAGTAGACGTATCTCCGTATAAATCCGTTTTATACGTATGTAAGCTCTTAGTGACGAAAGGTAAAATTGAGTCGTGCATTTGCTCGTAGCAAACTTAACCCTGCAGTGGTCGTGCGGGCTACATATGTAGCCCATGGTTTTTTAAACTGACATGGCTTTTACGTACTTTTTTTTCATAGGTGATTTAAACAAGACCGTTGAAGATTTATGTTTGTTTTTGTTTTAATTTTGTTTAGGAAGAGTTAATTTGTCATATTTTAATAAGAAAGTAATAATACAATTGAATTTCCTTTAAAAAACGACAAAACAAATTGGGCTACATTATGTAGCCGCGCGACCACTCACGTGAATTTTTAAGACGCGACCACTGCAGGGTTAAATGCTCGTAGAAAACCAGTGTGCTCGTTGTAAAACCCATTTATGCTCGTAGCTATCCCACTTAACTGTCATCTAATCATAAAACAAGTTACTTGAAATAACTTTCTAAGTTCAATTTGAGTTTGAAAGACAACTTCTTTGATTAGTTCAGTCAAACAGTGCGACAATGACACGGATCCTGACTGCCTGACATTTGGTAACGACCTCGGTGCGACTGACCCACACGCTTGCACTTTACATTCTAACTCAAATTTCCATAACTCTTATGAACCATATAATAAAGCTCAATTTCATATGACACGCGATTCGTGGTAGACCGCACCTTGTACCAAACACCACTTATCGTATGCAATTTGTTTCTATGACGAAATCAGGTGCCTGGTTTTCTTGATAGTAATGAACGTTAATGATGTATGTTATTACTGTGATATGAGCCGGTTTTATAACAATTTGATGGTTCTTTTTTTATGTTACCTAAGTACATACTTAGTATAAACAGTACAAATTGGATGGTTAAAAATAACAAGCTCAGAAAATTTACCTGACTCTTTTATTTTCTATTATCCGTCGAGGTTTACTTATACCATATATTTGGTTGGGCATTATGAAAATATAGAAAAATAATTTCAATTTCAAACCTCTGTAGGCTTTACGTAATACCTACCTACCTTTCTATTAATATTTGGTAACATGAAGATAAAGCTACGCCTACAACGTAAAATGAATACGATGTGTATTTTAATATTTTTTTAGGGACTTATTCTTTTGAATAATAAAAATGTTTTTTCTTATTAACCATTTAGTTATACAAACGCACATTAATTCATAAAAAACACACGATACATAAATGAAATAAACACAAACTGGAAAACAGTTGAAAGCTTGAATAAAAATGAAAAGAATATCTAGGTAAACACCGCTATGAAGAGACGCAAATAAATCGTAAACGGAAAAATAGCGGAGAGCCGAGAGCTTCATAAAGCGAGACGTATCAAAAGACATTATTCAGTATCGAATCACATCGATTCGAGAATCGAAACGATTTTAAAACGGAATAAAACATGTCTGAGTGTCAAGACTTGTAGTGTTGTGACTTTGTTACTGTATAATATGGAAGAAACACAAGGCTTTATTATATTTCAATTAACTTTTTCAGAAACCTTTGTTGATTTAGGGATGATGAAGTTCTATTATACAGAATATCCTAAGGGACAGAATCAGATGTCACAGATGAGGTCCTACCCCGACATCGACCTAGAATCTTAACGTTTTTAAATATTAAGAAAGAATTCATAAAGTAACAATCTTCTGAGTTTTCAAAGTCGTTTCTGTTGTTTATACAAAGTTTTTCAACTAAACTCCCTAGACAAATCATGAAATAATACTGCTACTTTATTTGCTTGCGTTACTTTTGCATTCTTTGTTTTATGATTTAGAAGAATAAGCATTTCCAAAATCATATAGTGTATAAAAGTCATTACACGACTCTTAAAATCAATTATCTTTGTCCTACCCACGTATTCTATTGTTCTGTGGAACGTGGAGTCTGTCATTCCGTCGTGGGAATGTGTGTCTATGATTACGGGGCATTGACAGCCCGCCGGGAGGCGACCCGACCCCGGACAATCCCACCGTTGTTTTGAACCCTCCCAAATATGAAATGAGCTTTGCTGTGACAGTCATCGTTGCAATGCATTCGCAATTACCGCCTATTGTTGACTTAATAGCAGTTTTAATTAAGCTAGTTGTATATGCACGAGTCTATTGGATAGCTGCGTTGTTGTCTATTGGCTAACAATTTACCGAAATTAGCCACTCTATGGAACTTTCTCTATTAAGTATTAATGTAGTCAAAAGTTTCTCAGGTTTTAATCTAGTTGTCTGTATTTTAATTGTAGATTAGTAGGTTAAAGAGTAGATGTAAAATCGGTTTCCAATACTAGACTACTCAGCAAAGTAAAAACGTAAAAACATTACCATCCTTCTGACGCAGACGGGTAAAATTCTGAAGCCATAGCAACAGTAGCTATTGACTCTAATAGGTATATGTATATAAGTAGCTACATAGTCACCAAGTACTGTAGGTACAGCAGAACAAACAAGGCTCATTAGTTTAATACTAATCGATTTAATTAAAAATACAGCCGTTATTGTTCCATTTCGAGTAAACACAATATTTTCCTTGTACGATAATATTCACATTATAATTGTATGCCAAACAGGAAAATTATTTTTCAACAACTCCACTTTATCACCCTTTAGTTACCCAATACCAAGTATTAATTAAATTGTTGCGGTTATATTCGTGCAGTGCCTTTATCACTAGCATTACCTACACTAAAATGTAACAGCGATAAACTAGCTATATATAAACTAATATGGCTTAATTTTTCCATAATATTTGTAATAGTTTTATATCCTGCTGTGAACCGAATATAATGTTTCCCTATGGATAAATAATGTTCCATGCGTCGATAAATTTATGGCCATATTAATTGTAGGGGTTCCACAGAATTATAGACGGTGTCCTGGTTTGGAATTGTTTTCATTGTTTCCTATTTTGATAATAAGGGTGGATGATGAAGGGTTTGTGTTCGATTCAATTGTTGGGAACATCGTAACAGTTGCAATAATTTAATAAAAAAATTGTTTAAAAGCTTACATAGATCTCTCTTTTGTCAAAATACTGTGTCACAGAAGAATGTGAATCAATGAATAGACAAGTATTTGCCAAAGAAATCATATTCTCATTTGGTTACCAACTTTGTGATATAACACACCAACATTGGTTCCACGTAACTCTTTGAAATTAAAACATTCGACCGACCTGACCTAAAGAACGAAATTCAAATTTATTGTGATCCAATACGAACTACTTACAAATCCACGAGGCGATTGTCGTATCCTGGTTGGTATTTATCGATGCCGGCCGCGAGTCCACCCGAACGCTTCGAATTAATTAACTTGAATCCCCAACTCGACTGTATTGAAGTTAAGAATTCAATTAAGAGGTCATTTTTTTATTTAACCTCTTTCCTATTTATTTCTTGCTGGTATTTTTCGAAAGGTTAATAAGGAAAAGAATTGGTTTTGGCTGCGATAACAAATACAACATGTGTTGTAATAAAACTAATAAGTCCGTCAGAAGTTATTTACCCTACGACACTGTGTAAGCAGATTGTGGAGGTCAATCGGATCAACAGAAGCCGTAGCAGCCCTAAACACACTAACAAACTTTCCTCTTTGTTATATCAGTTCAGTATTAATAACCTCGCCACAAGAAAAAAAAATAGGAACTCTAGGAAAATAAAATACGACATTCAGGAAAAAATATTAGGTAGACCTACACATAATATTATTTACAGCCGCAATATACCATACTGTCCAATTTCATCCAAAGGATTATCCACATAAATTTTCCAACATTTATCCGCAGTTTGGAGGAGAAAATTCTCAAATCTGTTTTACATGTAGCAGTTTGGTTATTGCTGGTGACACGAGTTCGGTCTTAATAAATAATGTCGCGTGCCCGCCCAGCGGTCGGGGTCGGGACGAACAACTATATTTTAGGTACATTGTATGTTCTTGACTGAATATGTATCGTCTGCATACATTTATTTGAATAAAGTAAAATTGAGAACGCTTCTGTGACGTTTATTTGTTAAAGAATGGAAGAATAAAAGATATAAAACACTTAACAACAAATAATGAAACAATAGTTGACAGAAAGCCAATTATCAATTCTCGTAATTAAAAAGTTGAAAATCTAGTTTAAACGGCAAACTTACGTATTGTCAAAAATGTGGGTAAAAAAATAGAGGCATTTTGGACAGACTGAGACAGAGATTATAGCATGTAAACGTTTCTAAAAGACACTAAAATTACATGAAATTAGTAAAACATACGGTCTTATTAACAGCAAATTTACACTTTTGTAAACCCCGGCAATATACTTGGATGACATGTGCCATAATATTACCTACGAGGGGAGATCAAAAAGTAATGAGAATCGGTTACTTCAGGTCCGCATAAAAACGCAAAAAAAGATTTTTTTGCTTGCTTATGTACTCACTACTTCAGCCTAAAAAAATCATATACATATATCACGATTTCCGGGAGTTATATTCATTTGAATACGAACTGTCGAAGAGATAACACCAACTTGGAGAAAAACGAGATTAGAGCAGTCATCAAGTACCTCTGTTTGAAAAAAAAATCTACTATAGACATACACAGTGACTTAGTGGGAAAATTGGGGGACTCTGCTCCTCCATATTCTACAGTTGCACGCTGGACCAAGGAATTTAAACTGGGCAGAGCATCCACTGAAGATGAACATCGCGAAGGACGCCCATCCACGTCCCTCACTGAAGACAACGTGAAAAAAGTCGAAGATGTTGTGTTGCCAGATCGAAGAGTGACCATCAGGCATGTAGCTGAGGTCACAGGGATCTCATATGGCAGCATTCAAAAAATCCTTGCGAACGAGTTGCATATGAAAAAGGTCTCCGCGCGTTGGGTACCCAGGATGTTAACCGACGAGCAAAAGCAGCGGTTCACAAAGCCGCAGTTGCGATGGCTGCCATTCAAGAAACGGGATTCGAACTGCTCGAACACCCTCCCTATTCGCTAGATCTGGCTCCTAGTGACTTCTACCTCTTTCCTCGGCTCAAGGAACACCTTCGAGGTAAGAAATTTGAAGACGACAGCGAAGTGATGGTCACTTTTGAGGCGTTTTGGGAGGGTCAAGAAAAATATTTTTTTCAAAGCGAATCCTGGGTTTAGAAAAAAGATGGAATAAATGTATTGATTTGTAAGGAGACTATGTAGAAGAATAAATTATTATTTTAACTTTAATTACCGCGTTTTATCTTCATTCTCATTACTTTTTGATTCGCCCTCGTACACAATAATAAGAACTTATTTAGCAATACATTTTGATTTAGACACTAACCGTGGAACTAAACATTTGTCAAGAAAAAGAATCACTCCCATTTATATTTGTTAGCTTTTACTTCACAATACCACTGAAAACTTTACTTGTAGTCTTTTTGTGTGCTTCAACAACTGAACTTAACCAACCAACGAATCAACACTAATGTACGGTGCCTACAATCAATAAATCCTAGTCCTCCACTCAACTAAAGCTAACGCCATATTTCTACCGATAACCTAATGCAAAAATCAGACAAAATATCCAACAAAGTCTTGAACAAAACCCAGAATAGTAATCAAGATGAACTAGTCTTGTCCATTGTTTTTCTTAATTAAATAAGCAGCTGGGACTATAAGCCCTTGACGTTGAACGTTAAAAAAACTGGACATGAACGATGATTTTAAAACTACTCGGTAAACGCAGGACGCAGGTGTAGAAACTAGTTTCGTCGTCATATTTGGTTTGTATCCCAAACATCCCCTATATCATAGAACTCTGTATCAATGGGCTCTAATGGTGTGGACGCAGCCTTTTGTCCCCCCCCCGCTCGGGCGCCCCCTCAACGAATTTAGACTCAATGTTCGAATTAAGACCGGCGCGCCCTAAATTCACACCTCTGCTGAATTATCTCGATTCTTTTACTTGGCTGTTTTATCTTGTAATTAGGTGGTCTTTTTAGTTTTCTAATTTATTTATGTTCTTTTTATGTGAGCTGAGTGAAAAAGTAATCTTGTACGAAATTACCTATCTACTTAACCTGTCTTTTCAAGTTTTGGCACGTGTCTCTTATTCTGCTACATAAATGAATATGATTTTATATAGCTATACATGTTTCAAAGCTGAGTAAGATGATGAGCATATTATTAATTCAAGTTTTGCAATGAATAATTATTCTAATTAAATATCAAGGTGCTTATATTATCGTGTTAATGGAAGGATTAAATGTTACAAATATTATTATGAGAGAGGAAAATGTGACTTACAAAATAATGTTAGGTGCCAATCAAAGCGAATGATTGAAAGATTAAATTGTGTAATGAATTCGTTCATTAAAAGTTGTACCAAACATCCAAACATCAATATAATAGGACTTGGATTTCTCAGAAATTTAACAAAACATTGAAATAAATTATCAAGCTCCAAATATAGCCAATAGAACTGGAAGGGCTTTGTTAACGCTTGGAAAGGAAGAAAGAAGTCTAATGTATCAAAAGAGGACAACTTTGAGTCGCGTTCCATTTCAACAAATAAGGTCCAATAGGGCACAGCTATTATTCCATGTTGGATGTGTTCAAATCTTATTACTACCTGAATCCGAGGGTTATCCGGAACAGGAAATAAGTTATACATTTATTTACCCACCGAACGTATTCCTAATCCTTATACGAAACAAGATTTGTTCTATTAGTAAAGGTATCGTTTGTTATGAAGCTAGCTTTTATTTGTACAAAGGTTAAACGTAGGAGATACAAAAGAGAAATGATTGAATATGAAATTTCATTTGAGGTCACGCGCTACTAAAATAAAAAATGGAAAGCTTCACGAAGCGCGTACAAACTTTTCTAATTGAATACATAAAATCAAGTCCGAAAATGTCAGCGTTGTAGCACAAAACGGCCTCGGTGATAACGAAATAACTTTCGAACGTGATATTACATTGAAATGACTCGGGTGAATAAAAATATGGGGCAATAGGCGGGTAGATATAATACAAAATGGGTCTAAATGACAAAAGTGATTAAAAATCAAGAAACCGGATCATAAACAAAACGGAATTAGGTTTAAAAGTGGATACCGTAGAATTCGGTAAACATCTCAGTCACGTGGTGCGCGCGTCGTCCGACCGGTAGAAAGTAGCTTACCTCCTGTGCCACTCTTCATTCAACCACATTGAACAGGTTACAACTCGTTAAACGCACACAGACGCAGAACTTGCAGCTCCTAAAGGCGAACTACACAAGTGTTGTCACGCACACAGCGGTGTTTTGTATGTGTATTGAGTCAGTTGCGGGAGCGCAGGTCAACTTGGCATATATCTTTTTCGGAACTGGTTTCTGGAGCGATAAAAGGATGACTCAGGTGTATCGAGTAAGGATTGCTTACATTATATTTGTTTTCCACTTAATAACAATGTATATGATCTAATACAGTATTACCCAATACCTACGGGTAGTGTGTTGAAAAATATAAACGAGAATAACATTTGCCGGAAAAAGCACCTGGGGAATTTTGGGCTACAACAAACAAAATGAAACAAATTTTGGATTTTATGCAAATGATAAAGTTAATTTGTTGCTCTTTTTACGTCTATAGGGACCAATTGGGTTGATATTTGTAAATAAATAAAATGTCACAATGTAAATAGAATTGTAAAATTCTGGTGTATCAATGTACACTCACAGTTCGCCGATATGTTTAGGTCCCATGTAAAAGGGGGCGAGCCTTTACCATTAACCAGACAGAATTTCATAGAAAAACCAAATAACATTTTTGCTAGACTTGGGAATCCAACTCTAGACCTCTAGCGTAGCAGTAAGCGCTTAGGACCACTAAGCTAACAAGGCAGATTTAGATATGTGCGGATATTTACATTATTTCAGATTTATCTCCGAAGTAATAATATTCTGTCTCGTCAGTGACATTGTGAGCGAGAAGTGATTTATTGTACAAGCGCACGTGTGGTTGGAACAAACATTCATGTGACAAGGGATGCCTTTACCTGCTATAGAAATGGCCCCCGGCTCAGAATGTATTGATAACCTTTATTCAACAGTACATTCTATTCATGTGACGTTGGACCTTCTTATGCTTGGTTAGTTGGTTTAGAAAATATGGTTTGAATTACGCCATTTGTAGAAATCGTTCAAGCGTATTTGGATAAATATGGTACAAATAATAAAATGAAAAGGTATGGATCAACATAAACGGGGGGTCTTATGTAACATACGTTACATTACTGATTCAATATACTGTAGCTTACAGTACAGTTAATTGGGGACATTCTTCCGTCAAACAAACAAAACATAGATGCTAACTTAGAAAATTAATGGCACTAACATTTGAATCGTCTAAATCAAATTTGATTTGGCCTTATAATTTACATTCGATTGAACTTTGATTGGAGATAAAGCGCCCCCGAACTCGGATAAACTGCTCAAATCTCTGATTACGCTAAAGTTTACGGGTAATGTCAATAGCAGCTTGGCTTAACAAAACACTTGGGGCAACAGATTTGTATCAGTTTTGGCGATTTGCGTTGTGTCATCCCCATCCGGAGGGTGTTTATCTTACAATAGCTCCATCTCTACCTGCTGTGGCCGTTTTATTACAACAATGCGTAAGTACTCTCTAACTCATAATGGACGCTTTTGGTCCCCATGGTTTATTGTGAGGCTCGCTTCTCAGTGGACAAGCGTCGTTCAAGGCTATTTTGGACAAAACAGAATTCACTATATTGGGTATTAGATACGCTCTTTAGTTATAAAATTTCTATTGTCGGCTATTGTATTAAATTGCTCACTGAATTGAATACTTACTGGTGTATTTTGGTCAGCCAAGATTGTTGGGAGGTTAGACGAAATCCTTGACCCTGATTTTTAGTTTTATTATGAAACCTGTTCCTCCAGGACGCCTTTCTTTCTGGTTGCAACATGTCGATACGAGAATATTCTGTCTCACTCGCACACTTACTAAACTTGGTCCTGAAACGAGACGAAATACCGTGAGCCTACGCACGCGAGTATCGTGGGAAACCAATGGAAACAAGGTGTCTGTCCTTCCTTTCATTTTATAGCTTATATGATTGGCCTTTGTTCCAAACGCGTTGTGTATTTGTTCCTATTTTCAAATAATTATAAGCCAGTTCAAATGACTGTTTATATGTATTTTCATCTATTCCTTTCAATACAAAGCTTTTTACGTCATGATATGACGTGAATCACGTTATGTAAATCGTTTTTCTCAGCGATTTCGTAACAGCACTGTCGGCGAATAACTAGGAACAAGTCTGTGGAACGATCACGCCTCGGTAGCCATGGATACCATTCAACACCAAATGATGAATATCTATGGCCTTTGTTCGGATATTCATCTTCTTTGATGGCTTAGAAAAAAAATATTCAGCTTTAGCGATACCTTTGGTATTTTGTCAAGCTTTGTCATAAAAAAGAGGCTTTTCTATATTGCATGAAAATCAGTTTCCAATTAATGGTTTATGATAAAAAGTTTTGTTTTAGTTAAGTTAACGAAACAATTTTAACACTGCATCACCCACATGCATCCTATGGACATATCACACTGTTATTAAAAATCATCAAGGACGATCTCCAAACAAAGTTATTGAACTTAAACAAACAACAGAAAACTAATAAAAACAACTACTATAACATACCAAATCCTAATCTTGTAGTAAATAGTTGCCACGCTCACGTAAACAATTGAATCAGAGCGTGCATACATTGAGGAGTAGTGGTTACTATAAGATGCTAAGTGAATGCGCCGGCGCAGACTGCAGCGAGTCTCACTCAACTCAACTAAACCGGTACCGGTGTTGTGAGGTCGATGCTCGCCCGCCAGATGTCGCGCTGTTCGCTTGGACCACACCGGCGCACACGCACGTCGGGTAGCGGATCATACAACTCAAAGTTCGACTAACAATACCGTGCTAATAGATGCTTCCCTCAAGTTGGATGTTATAAAATTCCTTCATACTACACCGTACTACTCGTACTTCATTGTTCTTTCCAATTAATTTCGTTGTGGGATTCAAGACAGTTGAATCGTTTTTTGGAACTCGCCGACCTTCATTTCCTCGGCATTTTTCTGGTGGTCGTCACTGTTGGTTTTGGCTTTGGCAGTGGGAAAAGTGGTTGGCTTGTTCCATAAAAAAAAAAAATATCATTTCTATTTGAATACAATAAAGGCTATCAACCCGATTTGCTGTAGTTAAGACAATACCATTCAAAGCTTTGTTATCTACCTGCCTTTATTCTTTCATTGAAACATTTAGGGCAATTGACGGTTCTACTTTTTGGCCTATTTTAAACGGTTTAGTCTCAAAACGTTCAAGTTGCAAAATAACATATTGTAGCAAAAAGTTCAAATCTCATAAGACCCAAGTCTCAAAACGTTCAAGTTGCAAAATAGTCAAGTCTCATTTTTCAAACTTGCCTCATTTACGCACATCGATCCGTCAACTGAGAGATAGTAAAGTTGGCGACCACCAAACTGTCCTGTGCCCGCATCCGCACTGTCAATGAACTCCTTGTGTTCTACAAGCTTTTATTTCTCTCATAAACTGCAGTAACCCAGTTCTGCTTTAATAAAACATTAACTTCGTCTTGCGGAACACTTTTAACGCTGTCGTATTCCACAAATCTCTTCAGCTAGCGTGATGACAAACCTGTGTTCGTATTTCAAATAGGTTCAATTCTTTCTTTTGTGGCTTTTCGAACTTTTCTATCGCGTTTAGATGCTGTGCAAATAGCGGCAAAGTGTATCGCGAGACGACGGAGTTTCGATTTGCTTGAAACCCGTGGGAAAGTTGGAAAGAATGTCACGTCAAGCAGCAGCGCCTTGATAAGCAAGAGCCTTCGATCGCGTTGCAAACAAATGAAAATCGATTAACATAAACAACAACGAAATTTTAATTTTTTGACTTTTGAAACTCTACTGCAGTTTTTTTTTGTAGATACTCGAGTTATTTCATACTGGTCCCTAAAAAAAGAGAAGGTCGGTTGGAAGGTGAACGTGATTTGAATAATTCTAAAAAGCTCAGCTTAATTAATTATTTCTCTTGTTTTAGCAAATGTCACGTATTGTGATTTATAACAGATGTGGTTATAGTTACGTAGGTATATGTTTACGAACAAAAAGGATTAAAAAAAGATGTAGTGTTTTTCTTAAAATTTTGGAATTCCATTACTTTAAAAATGTATGGACATTGTTAATCCGGCTTAGTACATCACGCAGATGTACTCGTAAAACACTATTTTTAAAAGTGTTAACAAAGAGCAAACCATTTTTAAATATTTGCGAAATACGAGCAGCAATTTGTGGGCTATTTAACAGTGGTATCTACTTCAGATTTTATTTCAACTACGTGTATAGATTTGAAGCGCCATTTTCGTTATGTCCTCTGTATGTCATATTATGTATGACCGTTGATGAAAATAAATCTCAGTTACATCTGTACTAATATTATAAAGAGGAAATATTTGTATATGTGTATGTATGTAACGAATACAATCAAAAACTACTGGACGATTTAACATGTGGTTTATTTGTTTCAGGTATGTGATCGTGCAAATTATTTACCCTTATTGGGGAAAAGAGTACCAAGGAAATTTAAATACTAATTGGTTAGTATATCATTATCATAAATTTATCCACAAAATTGTGCAAGTCTGCAGAGATGAATGAGTTTTGAAAAAAATAAAACGTTTGTTTTGAATTATTATGAAAAGTTTCATCGGTAAGCTGTTAACAAGGCTGTTGTTGCTAGCACAGTTTTCTCTGAGAGCGTGTCGAAGGCCGGTAAAAGGTCGTAATGTGGCGCACTGACTTAGTTTACTGCACAAAGGCCTTCGACTTTGCTTTCGCGAGCTTTTAAAATCGAACGGCCAGACGTTTATTCACTCTCGAATAAATTTACTAGAGGCAATTTTGCTGTTGAAATTGAAAATACTATTATGACGAACTTATGAACTCGTTTTAACGAAGCGGACGTTATTTGCGGAACACTTTGAACTAGGAATTTCTTTATTAGCATAGTAATGAAATTGTGTTTATTACTTAATATTTTACACTATATTAGATGCGTTGCGAATGCGTTTTTATATACCATCATATATAAAATATACCATCACGCCTGTATTCCCCGAAGGGTTAGGCAGAGGTGTACCAATATACACCCACAGTTCGCCGGATATTTAGGTCCCATGTAATAGGAGGCGAGCCTATTGCCATTAACCGGGCACAAATCCAAACTCCGAGCTGCTATTGAGAATTTTATAGAAAAACCCAATAACACTTTTTGCTCGACCCGGGACCCCTTGCACAGCAGTCGCACTTGCGACCACGAGACCAACGGGGCAGTAGTTTTTATGTTTAAAACAACAACAATATGAAATGCTCGTCCCCTATTACTTGGTACCTAGATATACCGGCGAACTGTGGGTGTACATTGGTACACGTCTGCCTAACCCTTCGGGGTATGCAGGCGTGATGGTAATACGAAATGCAAGTCTACTTTTATCATTGTATACGAGGTCGTAGGAATAATAAAAATCCATTCTCTAAAATGTCAGTGACAGTCAAAAACCTGTAGTTACAGAGAAAAGAGTAAAACATCCAAGGAACGTTTTTTCGTAAAACAACACACTTGAGTTGAAAAGTTGAAAAATTCGACCGTTGTTCTTCGGAACAGTATCCCTCTTGCCGGATTTTATTTCGCTAGTTACTTTTTGTTTCGGAAAATACGTAGCATAGCATGCGCTTTCGGCTATCATGTCAAATTAAAAAGAAGTGATTTTTTATATACATAAGCTTAATTGTTACTACGAGCTAATTATAAAGATTATGAAAGAAATTCGGGATCTCACATAAAAGATTCCGTAGGTACTACTATAAAATACTCAACACTATGTATGTACATGTAAAAATATAATGTTTCTGACGTACAAGAAACTTGTTCTTTTCCCTTTAATGTTTACTTTACTTTATTATTATTTTTTAAATTGTGGCTACAAAGGCTATAGTAGTAAAATAAAAAGTAGTGTAAAAATTTCAATTGTTTATCTATTACGGTTCAAAAGATAAAGTCTTGTGCCAGACGGTCAGACACGGGTAGCGGATTTGTAATAATAGTGTCCCGTTTGGCACCCATTGAAACCCTAAAATTACGCTGACTCTCACTAATAAATCCTTGAGAAAGGTCAAGTGTGTAGCACTTATACCCGGCGCGCATGTATGAAAAGATAAACATAATAATATGACTATGACAATAAAACCGGCGTGAGAGGGTCATACGCCGTAGCACATTTGCTACGCCACTTTGTAGCTTCGGGCAACCCCAGTGCTACGCAATATTGCGTAACTTTTTTGTTAAAACAATTACAATATAAACTATATTTTATTATAATTTATTCATTTAATTCATAATTAATGATTCCTTAACTTATAAATGATTATTTTATTGTTACATTTGGTAAGAATAATTTATTAAATCAAGTTTGTTACACAAGAAGGTACTTATGTTTTGGACGTAAGTATACTTAAAAAATGTTGGTAAACCTCAGAATCAAAATTAATTTATTTTCTTCAATTGCTACCCATATTGTTATTCAAATACAAAGTAACATTAATTTATTATGAGTATTAAAGTTTTGCTATACATTTCTATAACATTCAATAATCTGGAGTGCGAACTTTACCCATTTATTAAGTTAGTTATTTATTAAGGTCAAGTTAGAAATAATAACAGTTATAGTTATGAATTCTGCGAAGTTAACGGAAACTATGTATTCTAGACATAAAATATAATTATGCTGCTCTGAAAAATATAATACGAACATATACCTCCATAACTAGCATCTGCCCGCGACTTCGTCCGGTGCGTCTTTTGTTACTGTTCTGCTCCTGTTTGTCGTAGCGTGATGTTATGTAGCCTATGTTAATTCCTGATAATGTAGCTATCTATTGGTGAAAAAATTGTTAAATCGGTCCAGTAGTTTTTGGAGTTTATTCGGCACAAACAAAGAAAAAAATCTTTCCTATTTATAATGTTAAGTTGTATAGACAGATATTAGGATGTACTTGATATAGCGGCGAGTATCAAAGCTTCGATATTGCAAATAAACTCGTAAACGGATGCGGCTGTAAATTGCCTCTTCAGTAGACCACTACACAAACAATCTTGGCACTGGAATTGGTGATCACACTAATATCATCTTGATATTTTATTATGATCCTTTTCCTGTAATATTCGGGTCCCCACTTTTAGAGAAAGTGGAAGGGTTATTTCGGACTTCTACCGACTAAAGCCACCCAGTAGACGTGATCACGCACAGCCCATTTGGATGCGAAGGAAATCTTTAATGGGACGCACATCCCTCAAACTCAAAGTCAAATGATTTATCTCAAATTGACTATTAAAAGACACGTTTGAATTTAAGTACAAGAAAAGATATATTGAATTTAGTTACCCATTCTAAAAGGCAGTTTCGTGTGGAGAAGTACTTACTCTTTTAAATTAAATATTTTACCATATTTTGTAAACAGGAATTATGTAATTTCGCGTGAATATGATGTATCCTCCTGTAAATATTGGTCGAAAATAAAACAGCGTACGGGAAAATTCTCCAGCAAAAAGTAATGGAAAATGCAATATGTACCCAAAGCATTTACAGTACACAATCGACTTTCAGAAAACTTTCAGCTTTGTAGAGCGTCGTCTTTGTCACTCTTATCTGTGTGACAATCTCTTTCTAAAACCCGACACAGTACAATGAAACCAATATACAAAAACTTGTTAATAACGTTTCTACAGTATTGCTATACTTGCATGTTCAGACGTTTATTTACTACAACTTGCTACAACTCTTGCACAATATAATTAGAGGAGTTTTGTTCGTAGATCGTTGGGTTAAGCAACGTTGGTTGCGACTGTACTCTGCCATTTGACCTCTGTCTGTCTCAAAAAGCACGAACCTGTCACTCACTAAATGATGAACGAGAGTAATTGAAGACGTTAATAGGAAGATCCTAATCTCGTATGTAGAACACGACTAAATAAGTGATCATAAAAGGCAGATATTTATCTTAGTAGAACAATAGGTTTAGTAAGAAAAATTTCGTACGGTATCATTATAACAAAGCGGATTTTTACGTAAGATCTGTTGGCAATGGCAGTGATCACAACAAGAAGAAAGCAGTGCGATGTGGCTGACAAACAAAGTCACGTGCCAATCGGTGTATGTAGATATATCCCACTTTCAAGCAGATGAATAATAAACGGCAAAATATACTCGCATCTCGCATCTCTCCTTCGAATGTCCCGTCAGCAGAACCGCGTTGTGCCGACTGTTAACGTGACGTTAGAGCGCAAATCGCTCGGAAATGCAAGCTCTTGTGAACGCCTGCAATATTACTATCGACATACTTTTGTGGTATTATCACTGGAACAGTTGGAACATCTGTGATTTTATCGTGTCTAACTAAGACTTATAGTTTCTGGAAGCTATTATTTTACCACTGTTTGACTTGTTATCTTTGAAAACTTTATATACATTAGAGTTTAGTTTCATGGAAGTCATCCGATATTAAGATTGCGGATCAAAACGCAACTAAATTTGTCAGTAATTTTCAAAAAAACTTTTAAACTTTTTTCACTCTATTATCAACAATCAGTTTGTAAGGAGGCACAAAAAGCTCCCAACATATGCGTCATTAAAGTAATCCGGACCCACGTTAAGGATTTGAAATGGGTGCCCTGCGGGAGGCGGGCCCAATTACTAGTCCGTGTACCTGCGCTCCTACAATATGCTGCCTTCAAATCAAAAAGTATTTGTATTTTGTCAATAAGGATGATTATTGTCTAGATACGATGTTATATTGTACGTACTAAGTTGTATAGGCGTAATTATAAAATAAATATTAATTATAAACACCTCAAAACAATGTAGGCTGGATAGGCCGTTTGTGTACCTGGTCTAAGTACCCACATCTACCTTCATCCTCAAGGATTTGTCTACAAACAACAGAATGAACAATTAGCAGTGCTCAGCTTTGTCTACCGCTGTAGTCTAAACATCTACGTGCGGACTAATCCCGAACCCACGTTATTAGAGCCACGCCTGCTCCCAGTTGTGTTCACGGTACGTGTACTCGTTAATACTGTTTAATACTACAATTTGAGCGTCCCAGCTTCGTGTAAAATGCTGAATATTCTTATCTATCCAAGAAGCGTCTTATAAATAACATCGACAAAGACGTTGAATATTTGACGCGCCAACGTAAGCGTTGAAGGCTGAGCGGAACGTTTGCGTGGAGGCGTCGGTCGGCAAATCCCGGGGGATCCAATTTACCCCGTCGACTTGTAAACGCTACGCCTACCGCGCTAAGCCTGCACGCCACACGTTTTATACCCCTGAAATTTCACTCAACTTGGTGATCGATAAAGAAAAAGTTACAAGAAAAAGATTTAACACGAAACAGTAAGTATTTCTTTCTCTTCATCATGGTATTATGTTGATCGGATTTCAAGTTTTATTTTGTTTGATGTTCAATACGTTATCGTCTCGCACATACATATTGCGATATTTACTCTGTAGCAGTTGGTGTACCATTCTTTGAATATTTGAATTTATGTAAACATAGGATCATGGTTTCAGAAACGCCAGCTGTTTAAATAACATCGGAAGCGACCTTCATTGTGGCTGCTGCATCAAATTGCCCGCTATGTGGATGATTGAAATCTGAGCGTAGGTACATGTTGAGTAACCGACAATTTTGTTTGATCGTTTCATAGATATTTATTATTGCGGTTTTATGTACGCGGTATTGCCTATAAAAATTACGGTTGTGTTTTTTCGCCGGCATCTTTTCTGGCGGAGTTTGGAGCTTGGCGGTTTAATCTGTCTCCTTGATCTATAAACGTACACACACGTACGCTACAAAGGAAAAACCGTGATTGCTTTATTTGATCTGGGTCAACACGGAGTTGGTGGGTTTATTAAGTAAATTATGCATAATATCAGAGTTGTTCTAGAACTATGAGGTTTTTGTTTAGGACTGTAAACTTTATCAATTTTATGTGCAGGGTAACCTAATGCACTTTGTGATCTATCTACATAAGTAACTAAGCATATACCCTGAATGAGTACCTATTATAGGACGGACGGACGGTCTGCTTTCGAGAAGTATGCCAACTGAATAGATAATGTTGTTTGGATGCAGTTAGCAACCGTAACTGGAAGGTAACCACACAGACATTTCTTTTACTAAGTTGTCAGGCTGTTTGTTTGCATTGTGTCTCTGATTTCTAAACAATTCTACCATAAATCATACACCTAGGTACTTATTTAAATTTCTAAGGAATCTGAAAATATTCTATAAAAATATTGTCAAGAATCAAGCATCATTGTTAATTATACCATTAATATAAAGATTATAGTTTCTTTAAATGTTGGTATCAGTTGTTCCAATGGCGGTTCAATACCAGTCGGGAGTGCAGATCGTGCGTCAATCGAATACCGAGCTCCTGACGTATGGTAACAGGAGGAACCGAAGGGCTTTAGTCGGTAAGAGTCCGACATAACTCTCCATTTACATCCATGAAAATCCTCATAGATTCACATGAAAAAAAAGTTGTCAGTTGTTCCAATTCCGTCAGTGTTTATTTTATAAAAAGCGAGCTACACAAGACAGTTTATTTAACAGTATTGCTACGATTCATTTGATTGGTCGTAAACCAAGTGTGCAAGAAACCTTATGTTGACATGACCGTTTTACGGCACTTTAATTATTTGGACGACCCAAAAAGTAGAAATGGAGATGTCTTCATAAACGCCAGTCATAAATATAAATTACGATGCATTCGCTGTTTTAGTAGTTTTTATATTATTTCCTGCTAGCTTTTGCCCGCGATTTTATCTGCGTTAGAATTAATATATTTAAAAGTCAAGTGGTGCCATCTTTTATCATAAATTTTACTTGTGAATAGTATCTACTTTTATGGGACCAAAGGTACCTTATGTCCGAAATCTGAGAGCGTATATGCAAAATTTTGCGATGATCGGTTCAGTGGTTTAGGCGTGAAGGGTAACAAACAAACAAACAAACTGACTCTCACATTTATAATATTAGTTAGGATGTAAAAGTTTTTGCTTCGTTTGCGTGTAACGTTTACATATAGTTAACAAAAACATTCATAATAACATTACGTTGCCTTCTATTTTCCCTTTTGTTGCCGTGTTTAATTTTTTATTATTCCTCCAAGCAAGGATGTTGCTAGAATGTTTATAGATTGTTACTCTTGTAGCTCAGATGTTTGGACCGATTTTGATTAATGAGACATCATTCTTTTGCAAAAACTTTTAACGAGCCTTTATTCAAATTAGATCGGGATTTTTTTCTTTATTTCTGTTTTATGGATGATGTAGGTAAAGTATACCTATATGCCTATGTACTATTTTATTTTTTGTTTTGGTTTTCGAAAGTGAATTATATCACTTTAATAAGGCGTAGAAAAAAATTTACGATCATGCTATTTTTACGCGTTCTGTTAAATTTAAAATTACTTGTAAATCTGTTTTCTTTTAGCGGCGTAATCGCTTTTTAAAAGCATGTGCATTATCTCATAAATTTGTGACTTAATAACCCAAATATAGGTAAATATGGGTTATAATGTACAGTGTTTATTTCATCGACTAACTTTATCGTTCTAAACCACTCGCATAATGCCGCTTGTACTGCATAGACCATCACCCTGTATCAATTGACAATGCGTACGAGTACAACACCCTGTATAAACCATCGTTCTGAACAAGTAATTGAAGCGATGCAATGCGATACGATGAAATAAACCTACAAAATGTTGTAAGTACAATCAAGTATAAGTCGAAACTTAAAAGTGAGAAGTTGGCGCTGTTGCTTCAGTTAAAGAGACTTATTATCGCATGCCATACCTATTTCTGCTGCAAAGCAGCTTTACTGTGTTTCGGTTTGATGGGAATGGGTGCAATGACATGCATGGCACAGGCACATGAGGCACTTGCAACGCATTTGCAAGGCCTCTAATATTGCAGATGTCTAAAGGCAACGGTGACCACATAAGATCAGGTGGGCCATTGGATTGTTTGCCAACCAACGAAATTAGAAAAAAAAACACGGTCAGCCGCCTGAAACTAAACAGAAGATATCTATAAAAGCTAGCATTAAACTATTCGACATCGCATAGCATCGCTTGGCTAAGACTTTGTGTAGGCATAAACCCTATGTGCACTAAGTATCTAATTTAACATTAATTATTGTTTCGCTATATTCATCGTGATTGTTTAACTAACTAATCTGTTCATAATATACAGAACTGAAATACCGGCGCGTCTGTTTACCAGTTCGGGAAACACGTTTATCTAGGTATATTTAGAATGGTTTATGTGCGTGCTAAATATGTACATACGGGTAATTATTGAGTGGTGCTAAGGTCTGTGTTTACTTAGAACCAAAAATAACCGCATCTTAAAATAATTATTCTTTTTGAATACCAAGTGACGTCACTTGTGCTATGCTTAAATATTTGACCGACCTAGCTCTAGGTTGTGTTGCAATAAAAAGCATAAAGTATTTATAAATAGAGCTCATAATTGAGCCGTAAATTTGTAATAGAAAACTGGCTCTGCATAGCAATCAATATAAGAATTTAAATTGCCTATAGTTATTTAAACTTTATTGTTATATTGAGCTTGCGAAGTCCCATAAATCATAGCCTTACGTCTTTATTCGAAGGTACTGTAACATTATTTATGCTTAGTATGTTAACATGTAAAGTAGTTTTATTACAGCTTTTATGATGCTGTACCGTCATGTATTCAAACCTAACTAATTTAGAAACACAAACATCAAAAGGTTATGCACCACAAAGCAAACAAAACTGTCTCTAACGGTCTCCACATCAAAAGTGAGGTCAACCGAATTCGACACATTTGAACGGTACACGTTGGATATGAACCAAGTTAAAACTCTGACCTATTTCGACGCAGAGCTAACAGTACTGCAACTGCACTAATCTAACGATTCCCGCGACTCAGGTTCGTACCTTAATGTCTATACCTAAGACCGTATAACAATAAAATAGCGGAGTGAAAGGCAAACCACTACCCACGAAGTGAGCGACTCGGATCACCAGATGCCCAGATGCTGAAAGAATTTGAACTTTACATAGTTCTTAATACGGTTCATTTCGATTAAGCCTCTTTTTTATGTGCTGGAAAATGGCATTGCTGTGTTCACAATACTCTATACTCAGTCGGTTCCTCTTTTGTTTGGTAGTTGGATCCTACTTCGTATTATTTGTTGAATTGCTTTGGTACTTGAATCTTAACATATTACGGACGACGGTCACTAATGTGGAATAAACTTGTTGTAGTGAGTTTCGTTTATACGGTTTCTCAACAAGGATTATGTATTTAACAAAGGTACTTTACGTGTCATGAAATTTAAGTGGAGGATCCAGTGAAAACTAGGTTGGGTTCTCAGTTCTTTGATGTAATATGTCTAAACTTTAAATTATTCAACGGCTGTTAACGTGAATGGTGCTTGCGTTAATCTATCCTTGTGTGAAACATTATATTAAGTACGTAGATGGGTGGCAGCTATCGGTTGTACATTGTCAGTGTCAGTTTAGTCAAATAGATTGACTCAAAGTTCTCGTCGATTAAATTGTTCTAACTTGATAGGTTTGATGTGGAATCAGGAATGTTATATAAATATTTACTAATTTCTACTAGGGTTTTCTCTCTTGTTACTGTACCTATTTTAGTTCTTAGATTATGAATATACAATATCTAAATCCACTAAGGTTTTATTAGTATTTCGTCGGAAGCATTCAAAGTTATGTTTTCATACTTGACTTGTAAAAAATATTTGAATGCAGTTTTCGTAAGTACTTTTAAATATTTTCTTACGATAAAATTAGCTAGCTTCAATATTTAGTTTACTTTCCATACCTATATATATGTATTTACCTGTTATTAGTAAGTTAAATAAAACAATATAAACAAATAAACCATGAATATGGGGTATTTTATGGGACTTAAAAATTTACAAGAAAAAAAATTACATCTATTTACTCCTATACAAAAGGTAATTTATTAGGAAGAAGAATGGGCAAGAAACTCCATATTATACACTTTTAAAAAATATTTCACATTAATACAATCTATAGGAAATAAACTGCCAAAAAGATGCAGTAGCTAGGTCAGTGGGTTTTAGATAGGTACATTATTTTAATGAAATATGCAAAAACTGACATTTACTATTTGGACAGATTAGACTGGTTGCCTACATCTTTTGTGCATTCGTCGCACATCAATAAATAGAAGATGAAACTTATTTTCATCTTCTATTGATGTCAAACAAAACCTTTCAAGATACATACATATAAAGTTTTCACAGAAAAAAATATTATGTAACTATGATTATTTTAAAAAATGGTGAATTTTTCTTTTTTTTTTTAATAGTTTACATTTTTTTTTAGCGATGGAAATCATCGAATGACTTCTTTCTTCTACCCTTTGCGTTCAGGGGGCGCTGTATCTCTTTCGAACAACCAGCAGCATATCATAGATTAAACTTAGCTATTTAGCTTATGTAGATGCTACTTTAATATACATACACAATTAGTTAGTTAACAAGTAGTTAATATAGAATATTTCGTTTAGAAATTAGCTATTATACTTTAAATTTATGCAAAAGCATTCATATCGACCCAGTCATATTCACGACAACAAGGTGATTATGTCTTGAATAACGCATTCATCGTAAACTATGTAGGTATATAACAATTGCTTGCTAAGTATCTGTAAGTAAACAAAGGAAGTAAAAAGAATTCTTTATTAGATCTTTGAACTTTACTATAGTTACTTAAATATCTACGGCTAAAATAGTGTTAAGATTTTGATATTCATAATACAATCCAATAATAAATTAAAATGTATTATTGCTTGGTATAATTGCCAAGCAAGCAATGAGCCCGTTGAATTCGCGGCCGCAGTAGACCATATAGGAGGTGACAAGACGACATGGACATCTTCCTTGAGGATTTGCCCAACAGTGGGACAGAAGACAAGGGCTAATTATAATACTTATGAATTAAGTAGATATCATAATCTAGCTCTAAAAATACAAATAGTGGTGATGATTGAGACGGTAGACAAGAACACTGAACTAAAACACTATCCAGTTCTGTGAAACGCACCTTACTTTGTTATTGTAACAAAAACCGTGTAATGGAACTTTATTATTCGACCGAATTATAAGACGAATAAAACGTGATCACACCAAATAACTGTCACAAAACAAAATCGTGTCGTGACGGAATGAGTTCCGATGTGAACGCGACTTTTTGATTCAAGAGAATCCGCGGAAATTAAAATTCATTTTGTATCTAGCTCAGCTTAACACGTAAACTCCATGCAAAAAATATTGCATATGCAAAAAAAAAAAAACAAATAAAATGTTTTATGTATTTTTAACATTGTTCTATATCCGGCGTTGAAATTCAAAGTTTGTGCAATACTGTCGGGAAATGTTAACATTTCACACCTAGCGGCTTTTCCCGCAGCCTATACGCTCTACTAACTTTCACACTGACCGCCCCAAATTCTTGGTTGGAGCGTTTGAAATGATTTGTTAGCTCCTGCCCGCTCCACACAATACGCCATTCTTTTATAACTCGCTCCGTAAGTCACAAAAGTATTTCTCAACGAGCATTGCAGTGGGGGAAGTTTTAGCTGAAAATACGAGCCAAGTTTTCTCCTTTACCTTGGATGGTAAAAAATCCGTGCCTGTCCCGGCGGCCGTGCCCAGACACGATAAAATTTACATGTTTCGCTTTCAGCCTTTATTTTATTTTAAAGGGTGAAATAAGATGGCATTACGCAAAGAGAATATTCAATTAGAGACTGCTTTAAGATTTATGCAATAGGAACGCAGAGCGCCATTCGAACTTATTTTCTGCTTTTCGGTATTTTGTTTTTTCTAGATTTTATTTATGGATCAATTTTAAAGGCGTTGACTTCGGTAAGGAAAATTTGACTATTAGATAGAGTTTTTTATTTTTGCTTTCAGTGGGAATCTTAGAATTGGTTAATTTATTGAAAGCTTGAATGTTATGGGAGGTAGAATTTATGGTTGTAAGTGGTTCATTCGTTTTTGATGTCTTGTCTGGTGTAGCTATTAAATGTTTTACCGGCAGTTAGACAACGCGGGTGGCTCGAGAGGCAGTCTAATATTTTACCAACTGGTAATAATGATCTGGAATTGATTTCTGTATTATTACCCTTTTATGTTTCTTAATTAAATGTTGGAATTTTATTAAAGGCAAGCACGATTTACATTTTCTATAAAATGAAGAAGGTAAATCAAAGACTAACCTAATAAATGTTTCGAGGAGCTTACTGTTATGCTAACGTGAACTTTGAACACCGAATATAATACCTACACGAGCGCCGTGATATCAGGTTGGCTCTATGCCTTATTAATATTCAGAAGAAAGATAAGAAAACATAATGGTAAACCTACCACGCTCATCAATTGTAAACACAGCCAGGTAGGTAATTGAATTTCCATCAATTTATAAGTAGATACTCCCGACCGGAATATAAAATGATAGATGACGAGCAATGCTATATACCTAACGTTTATTTCCATGGTAATGTATTTTATTAGAAGCAGATGTGTCTCTCAGCAACTGTTCAAATAAGTGAGTTTTATTGAGATCCTTTGATGTCTTCTGAAAGCAACTTTCTCGTGTTTATGTTCTAAATAAAGACGCGTTTTTGTGATGTGCTTAGGACAGATAAGATGATTATGTAGCCGCGGCGGTAACTGTGACATGTGTGAGCAATCAAAAATACATAAAGTTAGAATGTTACAATAAATCATGAGCGATAACGGGGTTTTATTTAAACCGCCCGACGATAAAATGGAAATTATTATGATGGATATTTCGGTTGTTAAATATCACTTAACAAAAGCACTGAAAGTGTACCTCTAAACTGAGCTCTATGGGTCTATTCTATCAGACGAATTTTAAATGACGCTGAGACACAAACAAATCATCTAAGTACCTTAAAAAAACAAAGTAGCGCCTCACCCCAGTTTTCTTACATTACGTAGCTTAGGTAAGTCTGTTATTTTTCAACTGAGAAATGAATGTTATGTATATCTGCACATGCCTTCATATCTGCGGCTTAAGAGACATCTATCATAATGACATCTAGAGAACTACACAGCAGTCATGTAAATCGTCGACTTGATCCTACAGTATAAATATTATGGAGCTCGTATAAACAAGGCGAGGAGCGTGGCGTACCGCGTCGCGCAAACAAATTATCGTCATTGCTTCCCAAACTTCCGATCGCGTGTTTGTTTAAGCCAAAAGTTTGTTTTCCAATTATTGAAATTAGAGTGACAGCTATGAAGGCGTCTTATATTCATGAATTCGTAGGCGAATCAATCTCTTGCTGGAGTTAAGCGGATCTCGATTCAACGATCGAACTTCCATCATTCGATTGAATTCTCGGAACTCACTCAAAACTCTCTGATTGTCCACAAATTGGCTTTTATCATCGTACCAAAACAATATGTCAATTCATTCGGACCGCTAAAGTTGTCATTTAAAATTTTATATTTTCGCCGCTAAGAAAATGAACGAAGGAATTTATTCCGACTTTTCTGACATAATTCGGTCGCTAACGGTATTCATTAAGTCATAATGAAAAATTACATTCTTCCCGCCTAATGAAATAAGCAGCCGATCGTCATTTATTAATCAAGATGACTGGGATTTTTTAAACCTAATACCTTCTTTGTTATTTTTTCATCACAATTGTGGGCAATGCAGCTAAATAATAGAATGTAGTCAGTACATTGCGAGACTGAAACTTAAAATTAAATGATCATATTGAATGCAGTCTTGTAATCGTTTGCTAATGACATTTTTTTGTATTTGTTTTTCGAGCGTACAACACACTATTTGCAGCATATCCAGGATACTAGGTCATTCGTCCAAATCAAAATCAATTTCTTAAAAAAACAACTCGTCTTTGCGATTCACACTCTATGAATTATAAACGCGCTCCAAATTGACTCAACACAGAATATTAATAGCTAAAACCTCCGTGTTCATCTCTATATCAACCGAGTGAATTAAAACGTAAGTCAAGTAATATTGAGAAACGTTGGCCCCGAGACATGAGGTGACGTCTAGCACATGTGGTTTTAATGGGGTGCACTCTAATGCAGAGATGCTCTATTTCGCCTTTATACGACACCATTGAGCTAAGTATCTTGGGAATCTCGAATGGTTTCACGTCTTACGGTTAATATTAAGGAATTTCAACGGAACCGATGGAACTTAAATTGATTTAATTAATTAAACAGTTGTTTTCGAGCGAAGTGTACAGGAATGTCCTTCAGGTTACGTCTGATAGTTATGGTAACATAGCAACCAAATTCCAATTAAGAAATTAATATGGTGACGATAAATAACCTAGCAACCAATTTCCAATGAAGGAATTTTAAGAAAAATGTTCTCAAGTGATTGTAATGGTCGTGAACAATGATTCACGTTGTGTAATCACAACACCTGATGCCTATTGTGGAAAAAACTCGGCGACATCGATTAGTGTACGAACGTAAAGCGGAAAAATAAAAAAGCACCCGAAACTAATCTAGTCCCACGACCTGACGGAGTGGTGGGCTACGTATTTTAATCAGACATTCCTAAATGGATTTTTTGCTTTTTTCATTAAGTGCCTGCTCCAGGTGGAATTGTATCTTTTAATTTTTTTATGGCGAGCCGAGATTCATCGAAGCAACTGTATCTGTTTAAGAATGCGCAGAATGTTTGCCTTTATGTACCTTATTACGTTACTGGCATTCAAATGGACTGAATGAAGATGCACGTGCAACTTACCTACTGTTCAATTGATTATATTTTTTCTTTATTATTTACTGAAGAGTAATTACGTATGATACGTATACGTACGTTACGTATAATGAACAATTTTACTTTCCGGCTCTTGGAAATAAGAAAATACGAATATTACTTAGTATTTTCCTGGAAACATAATATATTTACTGGCCCGATTCGACTTCGTTCAGGTAGTATTTTTGTGAGTGAAAAAAAAAGATAATGCAACAATTTTTTCAGGGCCTTTTTTAATTAATTCGCGAAACTTCACAGACGTGGTTAAAGAGCATTAAAACCAGAAAAAAAGTATATTTCGTGCTCATATTTTTTTACTTTAATGCTTTAAAACAACAAAATTAAATAACACATAATTAAATTATTCTTTGTTAATAGACCATCATACATATCACCACGCCTGTACTCAATGAAAGGTTAGGTAGATGTGTGCCAAGGGGTGTTTAGGTTCCACGTAATAGGGGGCGACCCTATTACCCTGAACTGGGCACAAAACCTAACTGCTACTGCTACTTTTATAGAAATACCTAATAACAAATCCTAATACTAGATTCATTCATACAAACATTCAATACAACTACTAAAAATCACGCTGTATATATCTGTACATTCTAGATTGTGTAGTCTCCCGAATAAGGTATAACTAAACAAGTCCGTCGTAACTCTTATCTGTCATCACGCTTCATTGCCTTTATTGCATCGCAACGTTAAACGTTTATAATGGGCAGGCGACGATAGCGCCAATGGCTGCTCAAATACAACCCATTGTCTATAGTTACGGTGCTCTTGATAATAATTAACTTTTCATAATTACCGTTTGGTACTTTAATTTGTAATGTAGCAATGTAATTTTGCGAAAAACAAAATATCATCGGTAAAGTAGGATTGGCAAGATTTGTTTTTAGAATAAGAAGTAATTATTTACAAGAATATACATGCTACTAATGATACCAGCGTGCCTATAATAAAAGTTGACAATTGTGAATTACAATGTTAGAATTCCTCCATTTTTTAGTACCTATGCGATGACATCTTTCGATTTATGTTGCTTGATAAAAAAATATTAATAATCCACAAATCACCATCATCATACATACATAAACTCACGCCTTTTTCCCATGGGGGTAGGCAGAAACCACAGAACGTCACCTGCTATGGTCCTTACATACTACTTTCGCCTCGTTCACGTATCATCATATCAGCCGAATAACGTCCACTCTTACGTAGGCTAAAGGGACATAGGCCTACCCTAAAGATAGCCACAATCAGCGATTTCCTGCAACCTTTACCAGGGTAAATAAAAATACCTACTATATTGATTTTCACCCATGTTTGATTAAAGTCAAAATAACATCAACAACAAAGATGATGATGAAACAGCGTTTAAAGATTTACAAACGACAATTCATTTAAACAATATTTTTGCCGGGTTGTGTCATGTTTACTACATTTACTGTTTACGTAATTTATTTGCGGAGAGATTTACTATTAAAGTTACAGTAATAGCATCTGTAAATTATTTTCTGATCGCTTATTTAATGGTTTTAATGGCTCCTTTGTCTGCGTTTTGTATCTTTTTGGAGTTGTTTGAAAACAGATATAACTTCTACATAAGGGACATCGCGATACAGACTTTTACCATGATTTTGGACACGGTCAAAATGTATGCAGCTGCTTTTATTTTAATAACCCATCAAAAGTGATTGAATTCATGGATCTACTGAATCCATGTTAAATGTTTGTATCACGATGTCTCTTCCACCGTCTATTACATGGTAGAGTTTAGAATACCTATGTTTATTTGTTCAAAGCCGAAGTTAAAACATTTGTTTTAATTAGACCATTACCAGCACTTTTGAACAAGTGACATTTAAGTCCTACAAGAAAAAAATATTGGATCTAGTTGCCCCTTCCCAGAAGTAGTTTCTTACATAGAAGGCTAGGCAAGATATGCCATATTTAGGTACTTTAGGTATTTTCAATAACTTAGCCATCAGTTCCAATTCAACGTCTTGAAAACTAAAACTAAACAAAATACAACTGAGACAGAATTAGATTAGATTAGCGCAGAAGTGTAAACGAGATTTAATTTGTTGGCGCTCACGTTAAAGGAAGTCTTTCCCTAAACAGGGTTGGCGCTGTTAACTAATTTTAATCCAGGAACGAGTCGACTAAGGACCGGATATTTTTAGTCGACGCCGTTCGGACGCGACTAAAAAAAAAGAAACTAAGCTCTCTGCTCTCTTCATTATTTATGAACACCCAACTTTATCGGCCCACTAAATTATCCACTTTTTCTATTCCTGTTCCGTTCACATTTGATTTGTACATCGTTAAAATGTTACTTTTGGTAGGTACCTAGTGTAGTTCCTTATTGTTTGGAGAAGAAGTTTTGGTTTTCAAATTTTATTTTATTTTTATTTAAATTCCTGTCATACTAGTCTACTGAAATAATGATGAAGAGATTTTCGGTTCTATCGTCGTTTGTATTGTGACATACAGAACTTTATTTCATGCACCTGTCTTCTCAATCAATTAGCTCAGTGACTTTTTTTTTTAATTATTCTTTCTCCACCTTTAACACTATTTGCTTGATCACTAGTAATTATTTAAAGTACTAATTGATATTGCAAAACGACTGCGTCTTTCTCGTAAATCCTATTTTTAAAAAGGGATTCTGTTGTGAAGAATAGAGAGACTAATTAATTACCTTGTAATTTGACTAAGTTGTATCAATTATATTGCTTACTCTACTCTCATGTACTTGAAGATAAAATAGAAACCTGATGACGTTTTCAAAGGAGAAATTAATACCAATTGACCTAACGGTATCGAGCAGGTGGGTACCTATTGACTGGGGGCCCGAACATTAATAATTTAAAGTAATCATTAATGGTTATGGCGATGGGACAGTATCAAGTTATTATTTATTTAGTATCACGATACTTAAGGGCGTAGACTTATGTGGGATCATATTGTTTACAGTTTTCTTTGGGTAAATATTGTGATGTTGGTTAAGGCGTTGACATTATATTAGATGCTTTTCCAGGGCAGAACGATTTGCCATCGTTAGGTACCTAAAAACTAAACGAAACTTAAAACATAAAAAAATATGGTTCTCATATAAATAAAAAAAGACTAAATTAGACCCTCCGGTATATGATAGAAAATAATAATATAATATAAAATACTTGTAGCAATCCTGTGCAAAAAATCCAAATGTTTTCGCACAGCCTTAATTAAGTTATCAAGCTTAAATAATTAATTAATCAAATTACGAAAACTCACGTTCAAACAAAACAAATAAACAGCACTTAGCATTGTATATTCCAGTAAAAGAGTACTCCCCGTACTCTACTCGCAGCGTGTAAACTGTCACTTGACTGTTCAATTAAGCTAACTTCAAGACCAGTTGAAAACGATCCCATTGTTTGAGGCGAGCTGCCATTTATCACATAGGTACTTGTCAACCAAAGTTTTTGTGTAGTAATGGGGCTTTTTTTTTTTTTTTTTTTTTATAGACGGGAAATCATCAAATAACTTCCCCCGCCCTGGGCGGGGCGGGAGGGAGTGTCAGACTTTTACTGACTAAAACCCGTCTATGTTCCTTCATGTGCCCTTTGCGTTCCGGGGGCGCGGTATCTCTTTCGAACAACCCGCAGTAGTAATGGGGCTAAAGTGATTTTATGACAGTTTTTAAACTGTTTGGGCTTTTGGCAATTTATTTGTCACGTTGTTGGAGTTTTTGTTTGTTTGGTTCACAAATACCAACTCCGAGCTGCTACTGAGAATTTTATAGAAAAAATCACTTTCCACACACACAATGAACACTTTCCTCGACCTGGGAATCGAACCCAAGACTTCTAGCGCAGCAGTCGCGCTTAGGACCACTAGGCTAACGAGGTAGTTATAATTTTATTCTTGTGAAAGTACTATAATGGTTAAGAAAAATGACAATTATGCAATTAAATTATTTTAGCAACAAAACATGCTGAAAACGGTTGAATAAGATTTTTAAACGTGACAAATTCAGGCTCTAATACAAAATAACAAATGGTCTGATCATTGTCTATACAAGAGCAGGTAGGTATCTGTACCAAGTGAAGCATGAACTAACTTTTCATTCTGCTAAATTGCTTTCGCAGCGGTTATAACTAAACTATTAAGTTATAAGGAAAGCCGATAAAGTATAACTGCGGTGAGTCTACCAACTAGTTATCTGCCGTGCGATTCTCTAACATATTTCAGCGCTGCGCTCGACGTCGAGCTGGTTGAAAAAACTTCGGTAAAATCAACTCTATGCGTTATGCGTAAAGTTGATTTGACAGTAGTGTCGTCGACGAGCTCGACGTCGAGCGCAGCGTTGAAATATGTTAGAGAATCGCACGGCTGAAAGCTAATATACGATAGGCATTTATCAGCCGTGTAAACTTGTATATAATATTTACGATACAAAATAATTAATTGATAGTTTATATAAACTACGTTGACAGAATTATTAATGTATTTAGGTACTATTGGTATTAACAGAGCTTGGGATTTGTTATAAATATCCACTTAGCCGAACATCGAGGTCAGTGACTTTGGGAGAGGCCTAAATCCAGCAGTGGACTGCGGTAGGCTAATGATCACGATGATGATGATGATATTGGGCACCAAGGGTTGCACCTAGAGTGTGTGGGTTCATGAGACCTTACTGCTGACACGAGAAGAAAGGACATAGTAATTTTTTGTGCATGTTGCAAGATTGAAATATTTCATTAAAAATATTACATACATACGGGTCGAATTGATAACCTCCTTTTTTTTGAAGTCGGTAAAAATATTAGAGAATACACAAACATCTTTTTTCATATCCATCATAATTGGGTAGGTAGTAAAGACCATAAAACAATAATTATAATACACCACTGAAAAATACTTTCTTTTAGCCCATACAGCCTGATATTTTTTTTAATTAACTATAAAATTCGATATTTTGTTGCTTTTAAACCAATAAAAAGTTAGTAAATTGAGATGACAAAAAAGTGACGTCATAGTTTAGTATTGTCAAACAAAATCTATGACGTCTATGGAGGAATCGCGTTTTGACAGCTCATAAAAAGTACGTCAATTGATTAGTGGTGTCATCTACCCAATTATATAATCTCTTAGTTACCAAATATTTGAATGGACATTATGTATTACATAACTTAACAAATTCATAGCAAACTTATCAGTACTACGGTAAACCCACGGTTGAGTAAACACGCATAATAAACCAAGTTTGGCTATCAGAATTTGTGATCGCAAATGTTTCTGTTACGTGCCCATGAGGAAAGTTGAACATTATACTGCAGATTAAAGGCCTATTCAGACCTAAGCGGTATTCGCTGCCGCTGTGGGTAGAGGTACATACCGCGCGGGTTTCGCTCAGGTATTTAGTATCAAGTACCGCGGCTAGCGCGACCTGAGCGGTATTCGCTGCCGCTGTGGGTAGAGGTACATACCGCGCGGGTTTCGCTCAGGTATTTAGTATCAAGTACCGCGGCTAGAGCGACCTGAGCGATATTCGCTGCCGCTGTGGGTAGAGGTACATACCACGCGGGTTACGAACGGTAGCGAATACCGCTTAGGTGTGAACAGTAATATTACCGCATACCCACTGGGTTTTCTCTGCCGCAGGCGGCAGCGAATACCGCTTAGGTGTGAACAGTAATATTACCGCATACCCACTGGGTTTTCTCTGCCGCAGGCGGCAGCGAATACCGCTTAGGTCTGAATAGGCCTTAATAATTTCGACCGCGACGAGTATTCTTGAATATTTTGTGTTTTATTAGAGCATTGTGTGTATGAGCAGTGTAAACGGAGATTCCCTCAGGAATAGTCTGGTTTAAAAATATAACAATGTCACTTAGTTATAAGTAGGTAGGACTTATAAAGTTTTTGCCTAAGACTGTCCGCGTAAATGTTGGTTGACGGGGACGCAAACCAAGTTGCCTCTTTACAAGAACAACGTGATATTTGTTAAACCACAACTTTACAGGAGAGCAATTTTAAACATTTAAGCGTTGATAAATTCAAAAATATTGTCAATTTTACGTTGGAAAACAATTAAATTGCTGCGGTAATTAATGTGCTTTCTGAAAATAAGCAAAAAAAAACTCAGTTCAATATGCAATAAGTAAAAAAACTGATTTAAAAAAACACAGACACACATGTCACGTTTTTAATGAAAATATGTCGCAAAATGCTTTTAACAAATTGATATATCACATTGAAGATGTTAAATTTAGGTGTAAGGCTGTGTGATAAGTTAAATAAAACACACTATCAAAATAAAGATCATGTATTTAAAAAATACAAATTTACGAAAACAATGGCTTACTTACACCATGAAATTAGTTTTAAGGCACAATAATCAACAAGAGATCAATCAATCACATAGTACTTAGTACTCGCTTTAATTAAAATTATAAGGTAACTAAAAAAATACTTTCATACAAATAAAAATATCAAAAAGTTAACTGTACTTAAAGTTATCTAATAGTAATTAACGTCTTCTAACACAATTATGGCACCCAGTTTTATAGTACTTAGAAATTCAAAATAGGAACATTGCATCAGCCTTCATAAACATAGAATCACTAATTCTCTTAATACTAATAAAAAACACTATCATTTTAAATGTAGCAATTAAATATTTCAAAAAAATACAATTCAAAAAATCTTTGTCCTTAATCAGTCTTATTACAACGATTCGTAAAATGGCTTGTGGTATCTAGGAATGAGGTTTTTATTGACCAAATCCATGAGATCAGCTTTTTTTCTCTCTGCTAGTCCAGGTTTTTGAAGATAGACCTTTTTCAATTCTAAATGAATGCTTTGCCTATTATGATTTCTCTTTTTTTTCACCACTATAGCTTTCTTGAATAATTCGTCAGCGTATGATTCTTTGAAAAATATGGCATCGGGATCAGAGCTTTGAACTTTTATCATCTTTAGTCCAGCCAGTTTCACAGTATTATTGTATTCATCTTTCATTATTGCAAAGTTCATTTGAGTGCAAATAGTTTTCCAATCAAGAAAATCATCGAAGCACATTTCATTAACATGAAATGGCTCGCTCTTTTTCCGTGCTGCCTTTATAGCCCCGATAAATGCGTCAGGTGTATACATTGGTCCTGATCTTAGTTGCCTTTTAACTTCTCTCTCTATTTGAGAGTGAGCTGAATCACCCTCGTTCTGCGTATGGCCTTTAATGAGGTATTTGTGTGTAATTGATCTGAGATTTGGCAGAGTTTTGACTGCGTAAGTGTACATAGAGATCATAAACTTATTTTTTTGCTGTCCGGCACAATTGTCTGAATAAAAGACAACATCGAGGTCTTCGGCCGTTGCGGAAATTTTCTCCAGGTATTTGTAAACACAGGTGGCTATTTCGTTGACACCTCTATTGGCATTAGACTCATCCCATACATAACTCTCAACTGAATTATTTTGTAGGTTATAAATTGTAAAATTAAGTACATTTAGTTTGGACTTGTAGTAAAATACTGAAACGTCTCCTTTGGGACATTGGAACACTGCTTGAAGATCATAGACAGCTACTAAAATATTTTTGTTGTTCTTATCTTTTTCTTTTTCAATACGAGACAAAGTCTTTTCCTTAAGATGTAATTCATAATCTTGTTTCTTAGATTCTTTCTCTTCATCTGTGATGTTTTTATAGGCTTCGCATATATCGCATAAATCAGTCAATAGTCAATAGGAGTGAAAAACGAAATGTTAAAATCTTGTGTAAAAATACGATAAAATGTAATGTAGGTTCCATAGGGGACGTTTTGGGATTTGCATGTTTCCACATAATCTCTATGAAGATCTGTGACCGCTTTGCTACCATCAATATAATTTCGTTTTGAGTTAGCCCGGATATAATGTGACTCAATCTTCGGTATAGACTCAATAAACAATTTGATGCCATTTTTAATGCTTTCGTCCACTGCATAATGGTTTGAATGAGTACCTCGGTTATCTTTCATGAAAGAAATATTAGTGTTGCTATTTTTCTTTTTCAAAGCAGTCTCTATGGGTCGATTATTAATCCCCAAAGTATTTTTGAAGAACAATTTACAAACTCTTGTTTTTTCACCCGAAATAGTCAAAAAGAAAGCATTGTTGTTGTTTCGAATAGTTGCAACATTTCCATCCGAATCAACTTTAACGTAACGTTGTTTTGGGATAACTATGTCTACGCTATTAGCAATAAACGTCCATTGTTTTTCAATTGCACCTAAGCTCCAATAGTCATTTAAAATGGTCTGTCTTTGCTCCTCTGTAAATTTAAACCCACATTTAAATTTACATTTATCTTTACAAGAAGGTTTCAATTCACGACTTGGCATGTTTTTCTTTGATTTGGTAGATTGATAAGGCTTCCCACTATTTCTCAGTCGTTTAGCTACATTGACTTTCCAGTTTGCTTCATTTAGTCTTCTTTTTTTACCAGTTTTAGTTGGACTAGAATTATAAACTATTGGACTTACAGCATTTCCGTTACTTACGTTTTCAATCGCAGAAGATTCACTGTGCTCTATGACACCGAGATCGTTGAATACTATAGCATGTTCGTTTGCAGACGAAACTGGTTCCACATAGTTTTCAATGTTTATTGAAACCATATTAGATGTTACCAAATTTTGATCATCCGAAATGTTATTATAATTGGTAGTGATATTTTGTTCCACGTCAGTATCAGAAGAATACGTAGCAGGTTTTGTTGGTTGGGCTTCATAATCAGGATCCTTTACTGAGTCGTCGCTATCTGAAACGTTATAAATGCAATCAATTTCTTGAAGTGTAGTGGTATGGTATTAGTTTGATCAATTACCCTCGAATTTTGTGAGAATAGTGGGATATAAATTATTTACTCCTAACATCTAATCAGAAGTTTAGATGTTAAGAGTACCGTAAATAATTTATATCCCTCTGCATTTAAATTAACTTACCTTGATACATAGATGGGCCACTGCTTGAAGAACTGCTAGAACTCGAAGAACTGCTAGAACTAGAGGAACCGCTGCTACTAGTCGAATTACTACGAGGTCGGATGGAATCTACTGCGATGTCTTTGTCTACAAAGAGGATTAAAATAATGAAATTATAGGAACATAACTCGAAAAAAAATATCAGTAAAGTAAAAAAATACCTTCTGTTGATGTCTGCAATGTATTGGTCGAGCTTTTGGCAATTTTATTCTCGTCTTGTGTTAAAATATCTATTTGAGAGTTTGAATCACTTAGTTGTACACTTAAATTATTTTTAACACCTGTAGCTAATTGAACTAACATCCTAGATCGTGATGCCATCTGAAAAACAAATTCGTAAAAGTTACTTTATTTTAGCATGTATAATGTAACATTTTAGCATAATATAAACCCAAACTTAAAGGTATTCAAAAATAATGATGTAAAATAAAATAACCCATAGTATTTGAAAACAATTCATCAACAACATGGTTACATTCAAAGATATCACAAAGAAAACTTGTAACTTTTTCATCAATAATGTGACAATATTCATTATCTCATTCTCAATACTCATGAGTTTTACAACAAAAACGAGTTAAATAACTAATATCACATTATTCAAGTTAAAGTAAATAACAACAAGAAACATACCTTTGCACTAAAAACGTGGTATACTCGTGATGCCACGTTTTTTGTGAAAAGCAGGAGCACTTCACTCGCTGCGCGTGCGGGGCAAACTAACGCGTCGCGATGTTGAAGTCGTGCGCCACACCGAAAGAGACAACGTGATAACGCTATTTGCCACTGTCGTGTCGTCTCTTTTACTCATAGTTCCTCGAACATTCACTTTTAAAGTGCCGCGTTTTTGTAGAAAATAAAATTCGACATCGCGGTTTTGAATTTCAAATAATAAAAAAATACGTTTTTATGAGATGTCACGTTGCTCTTGTAAAGAGGCGATAGCTCCTAAACCCTCTGGCGAGATGGCTACCTCGAATTTGAAAATAACGTAAAAAAAAGATTTCAAAAACAATTTATTTTATTTTTGATTCGTGTTAAGAATCACGAGCATAGTTAACTCCTTGAATTTGACCAGGATGCAAATCAACGCCTTGTATTATAGGCACACCAACAGTACCTATGTATATTAAAAAAACTTAATTTTAAATCCTGATATAAAACTAAGTCCCTGACATCTGTTGCTCCATTGAATAGTGAAGTATCAAAATGCCGTCGAGTAACAAAAGCCGACTTTCATTTACATACAAGTTAGGATATGAATAGAGGCTGTTAGTAAGGCTTTTTATGGACACAGTAATGTTGTTTACTATTCAGTTCGGCTTACAGATGCGTAGAAGCTAAAATGATGAGATTTTTTATGTTAAACGTTTAGATAATTTCTTTTCTTTTTTGTAAGTACAAGGCTTATTTCAACAACATGTCAGGCGTTCCTGATTGTGTGTGTCGGTATATTGTGTGTGTGTGTATTATTATAATGTTATTTATTTAAATTATTTAATTACCAAACCCAATGTAATTTATCTGAAATAAATAATTTGAATTGAATTGAATTGAATTTCAAATGATAAATTATGTAAATTTTTCAAGCATTAAAAGTACACTATATCCAATTCCAGACTATAATCTATCTCTGTGACAAATTTTATTGAGATCCGTTCAGCCTGGTTCAGCCGTTCAGGAGTTGTTGAGTACAAAACAAGTACAACAAGTAAAACATCCATCCGTTCAAACTTTCGGATTCAATCGCAATTTTTTGCAAAGAAAGCCATTCTTACTCGTTAATTCAACAGTAAGTACAACTGCTCGTATGAACCAAAATCCAGGCATACATCGCACCTTTGGTAACACAAACGCTTTCAGCCCAATAATTACGTAAGCAAAAAGAAATCTAGATGACATTCGATGACAGCGCAATCGTGCATAAGCATCTAATTTAATTAATTGTAACTAAGAGTCAATAAGCGCATCCAAATATCTTACAAGGACATTCTTTACCTTACCTTAGGCAAAAAAAACTAAGTATAGTACATAGATGATAACGCAATCGTGCGTAAACTTATCATTGAATTAGTTGTAACTAGAGTCAATAAGCGCATCCAAATATCTCAGTAAACAACTACGGAGGTCTTATTCCTATTGTACACACTTTTTACTACGCCGTAAAAACATAATTTACGCATTCAAGGTGACCGGAACTATTTAATTACTTAAAAGAAAAATGAAGGCTTTGTCATTGTTGTAAAATATTAAAAACCTCACCGTCATTGTTCTCTTAGCAATTATATAAAAATGGATAAGTCTTATTTTAATTTATCCCAGAATCATTTTTTACTGCCTCGTTTGCCTAGTGGTTCTAAGCGCGACTGCTACGCTAGAGGTCTTGGGTTCGATTTCCAGGTCGAGCAAAGTGTTGTTCGATTTTTTCTCAGTAGCAGCTCGGTGTTAGGATTTGTGCCCGGTTAATGACAATAGGCTCGCCCCGTGTTACATGGGTGTTAAACATACTAGCGAACTATGGGTGTACATTGGTACACCTCTGCCTAACCCTTCGAGGAATACAGGCGTGATGGTATGTATGTTATCTTCAAAGTATACAGTGTGGTGATAATAAAGTACAAACAATACGATATAGAGACGAATAAGTAGGTACTTGTACGTTGCCTAATGCAAGTTGCATATAATTGGCATTGTGGACCGATGTCTTACTAATCTTGGCACCGAACAAGCCTAACGAGTGTCATAACAGACATATTCGATGTCCTGTAGTGCGATTCTCTAAAATGCAAACTCGAAAACGAGTCTCACTAAAGTGATCGCGCTCACTTCGTTAACGAACCAACTTGTCATCGGTTTAGTATTCGTTCGCCGTGGTGACGTCACCGGCGTGATCGTGTTTAACAGAATACCATTAGAGAATCACACTGCTGTATTCGAATAACGAGACGATTGTACACAAACCCCTTAGGTCAGTTGTATCGAACAGTGAGTGGACTAAGGGCACATTCACCCCAATGGTTACTAAATTACACTGTGTAGAAATGGACGAAAATAGGCCACCAGCCACGTCCGACTGTTTGTAGCACCGATTATCGGACCGTTCAATAGATCCATACTTTTGTTGGACCGACATTTATAGGACGTCTGCATTGGCATATAAGAATTCATATATGTTCGATTCTCTCCGACAAAAACAATCGGTCACCGATTGTCTGACGCGTGCGGAGTATTAAGTATTTACACACAGACGGTGAAACAAATGGACTTGAAAGGCGCTCCCTCATAGAGAGCTTCGCCTGTAATGTCAGTGCAAATTAGAGTATTCCATCAGTAAGTTAGGAGAACCGAGCATTATAGTGTGCAGTACAGTACCTATAACAAAGTCAAAATTTTCAAAAGTCATAACATTGAGAAGCACCCTTCCTTTGTAACATCTCCATTCGAGCTCAAAATCGAATCTTAGATTGATACAATAAAGGCGAAATCCTGTCAGTCAGGGAGGCAGCATTGTTACGTAAAGCTCGAAATCAAATCTTGGATTGTTATATTACAAGCGAATGAATCGAGGTGAGGGAGCCCCTGAACCTTAAACAAAATTTTGGCATGAACGGCAAAGTGGCTTATCTAGTTAAGGAACATGTATGTATTCTCTAGACCGATTCCGGTCACGACGGCTAATATTAATGCAGACTAGCCAAGTACGCAGAAGATATTATAGTGCATAAGTGTGTGCGCAAACACAGGTGCACTCTCTCTTCCCTAACTCTCAAAGTCCGATGAGACGGCAATACGACACAATCGAGGAGAGATTCGCAGAACCAACGGCTTTACGTGCTTTCCGAAGCACGGGGGTGGCATACCGTCAACTTCTAAACTCCAGGTTGTTACTGAGAAAATTCCGAGTGGAAAAACCCATTAATACTTTTTGCTTGATCTGGGAATCGAATCCAGGACCCAACACGCAATAGTCGCACTTGCCACCACGAGACCAACGGGGCAGTTCAAAGAACAAGCATGCATGTAAAATATGTGGGGTTTGCTGAATACAATCTAGCTGACTACTGACTTTATCGCAAAGAAAATCGGTGTCCATATTTTGCATAGGCAAAGAGCCAACACTCTCTCTTTACACCTGCTTTGTACCTGACTCGAAATTTTACAATAGAATTCTATATTAGACGTTGTTACTTCTAATAAATTTAGCAGACTATTTGAATATTCACCTTTGAAATGAGTTGATCTCAAAATTGCTGCAAAGCAGTTGGGTATTGTTACAGTGTGAGCTCAAAGCAATTCGAACGCTGGATAAGATCTTGCCTTTAGGGTTACTATTTCAAAAAGGATTTTAAAAGCGCCGCAAAACAAAGCCACATCTATTTATTCAATACAACCAACATTGGCCCAACTTGAACAGCCAATATTTTCAGTACAATCACCAACAAAAAAGTAATTAAGCTATGAACATTTTCACGTCGCCTTAACAACCCAATCGTCTTAAAAAGTAGCGAACAGGCGCGAATTGTAAGTCAATTTATTAAACGGACCAGTGAGACCTGCATACATATTGCGAGTTAGCGCTTCGTTAACAGGATACAAAGTAATTAACTGTGAAGTCGTGTTCCTTATATAAGTCCCGAGTTGCTCCGGGAACTCTCCGGGAAATTTATTAGACTTATTCTTTTACGAGCAAAGTAAAAAAATCTATTTAATTATGGAGAAACGATTTTCTTAGCGAGTTAACGCTGCCTGTACTGTTCAAGTAATGCGGTAATTAACGACGACTAACTCTTTAATGTTAATTATAAATATCTTTACTTATTACATTTTATGTTATAAGTTTGGTAAATAAAATCTGGTGAAGTTAATCTTGCAGAAAGCTTTTCATTTCTCCGAACTTTCTCCCCGAATACAAAGTTTGGTAACAGGCACTGGCACTTTAAGTAAATTATTTACTTTATTGCTAAAAGTACTTACAAATGGTTAATCTATGCAGCCACGAAGTAAAGATTACTTCGTGATACCGTCAAGAAATTTATGAATTTATTACTAATGGAATTTTATAGCTACAGAGCAGCGTCTCAATCGTTCTTGCCTCATTTAAATTTAAAAACCAAAAATGGTCATTTCCAAATTTTAACATTAGAAAACTTTAGACATAATTGTTCTGTGGGTTTAAATTCATGCGTCAACAATTCATTGGATCACTTTCACTATCATTACTCTTCCATAGACGTTCCAAATTTGAAATCTATAGACCACAAATAAACAGAAGGGACATAACCATAGAGGTTGAATGTTTGTCTCTTTATGGTAACAGTAATGAGCTCTCAAGATTCGTGATCGGTGAGCTGCCCGTACTCGGTATATGTGTCAGGGCGATGTGGAGGCTATCCGCTGTCCAAGTACTCTATAGCATTAATATGTATTTGTTTAAATTACGCTTGACTAGCCAAGACTACTTAGGAAATACTCCTAGGTATTTTATTAGTCTTGTATTTGGTAAACGACAAAAAAAGAATTGTTGTTTGCTGTTGATCACATTGAAGATAAAAATCCGTTATTTTTTTCAATCTTATTTGACATTGTGATAAAGTGGGGGCCAACTAAGTATCCAAAGTTATATAAAAAAGTTGAAGAGATTTTTTTGTTTGTTTGCGAGTTTGTTTAAACGCTCTAAACAGGCGGATTTGGAAAAAATCTTTATGAATATGATAGTCGGATTCATGACAAATAGTATAGGCTACGGCCCACAGGAGCTTAGCAGTATCAAAAGACGAAAAAAACTACGCAGACAAAGTTGCGGACAGAAGCTAGTGTTATAATAAAACTATTTACTTCTTACATATCTCCTCATTTTTTAAACGAACTATTAGTGTTCTTTATGAGAATAAAACATTTAAACCGAACTTCAATACTTACAAACTTGATATACGAACAATACTACTGTACTAGTATGTGTAGTAGTAGTAGTGTACTAGTATACACAGTATAGTACAGTACTAGTATACACAGTACAGCGGCAGTGATTCATCTCCAGCACCCAGTTTCCCACGCATAGAGCACCAAGTAAAACCGCGTTCAGAACTAGTTTCAGTGTAATTGCGTTGACAGGTATCATACTTTACTGCGTCCCTCTTACCCAACTGAGTGCGAAAAGGAGGGTAATGTTTTTGTAAATAGTACTTATATTTGTTTGTAATGTAGTTGTAAAGATATCATTTTACGCATATATTTTACCTGTGTTTAACGTTATGTGATTCGCTCTATGATTTTGTGATCGTAAGTTGAAATGGACGATAAAGAAGACATTAAGATAGGTAGTACCTACCTTTTGAAATACCTTCTGTGTATAAAGTACACAGTCATTAACTTAGAAATATTTAATTAACAATTTTCCTGTTCCTTTTCCTAAACCTTCTGGCGAACTGTGGGTGTACATTGGTACACCCTTACATGCGGAAAATGCGGGTTGGTATGTATGTGGGCAGGTGTGTGTGTATTTTCCTGTTTCTTTTTTCTTTACGTTTGAACTTTGACTTATCAAATCAACGGTTTTGAAAACAAAAATGTAGAATAAACATACATACCATCACGCCGGTATTCCCCGAAGGTTTAGGCAGAGGTGTACCAATGTACACCCACAGTTCACCGGTATGTTTTGAGGTCCCATGTAATAGGGGGTGAGCCTATTGCCATTAACCGAGCACAAATCCAAACTCCGAGCTGCTACTGCTACTGAGAATTTCATAGAAGAATCCAATAACACCATGTAGAATAAACTAAATCATATTTCGTACAAAATAAATTACAAAACGTAAATCGATTTGAATGAGGCTTTTTTACAATCTCAACCTTATAAACCTCACACAATATTGACCAACACACAGCACGAATTTGTCGAGAAAGTCGATAGCATTCTGCTCACAAACGTCCTTGTACAAGAAGTAGATACGAGTAGTTAGTGTAACATTACGCGCAGCAGTGGTAACAAAGTCAAGGTAAAGATAGCTTGAACTCGAGGAACAAACTTACCTGTTCCTCATGCAACGACCGGTCAAACGGGTCTTCGGAACCACTCATTGTTTCCAATAATTGTTCGCTCTCACACGACTGTTTTCATAATTATACATGTTCAATTAAATTATACGTTAGAATGCACGCATTAAATATGATTTTATTTATTGAATATGAAACACACGTTTTGTATTAATTACTTCATTTGAAAGCCGAAAATCATTTGTTTTCAGTTACGTCATTGTTTTCTAGTGGTCTGCGTTTAATATTTTAACTGGCAGCGTTTAAAGTAACATTCCTAATATGGTATTGTTTTGAAAGTTTTACGTAAAAATATTTGTTTTACGTAAACAGTTGGAAAATGCAATGTAATTCGATGCAATCCTATACGCTGCAGTGCAACGTAATACGATGCAATGAAATACAATGCAATATAGATCAAGTAAATCGTTTACTAGGTAGATCTACCTCGTTGCACAAGAAATAAAAGTACCTAATATTTATTTATAAAATCTAGAATGACCTAGAATAAAACACTGGGTTTTGCATTGATAATACTTTAAAATATAGTCATTTAAATCGTATTATTCAAGCAGAGATTATAGTATAAACCTTGGGAATACATTTATTAAGATTGAAATAGTTGGAAAAACATTTTATTTGTTTGTTCAGGCCATTGTCCAAAACTTTCCTTTCCAGTGAGAACTGTAAACATACACGTTTAGAATAAGAATGATTAAACAGGATACTATATGTTTGTGTTGGCTAAGCGCCAATCTCTGCCACTATCGAGGATGTATGGAAGAGGATATTTTGTAAATAAATCATCTTAATGTTCGGAAGAATAAATCCTATTTTATTTTCACTTTCGTTTTGATTGCTGTTGGCCGTTACGGACACAGTTAATGTATTTGCTGAGTTATATTATGTTTTATTGTTGTTTTAATACGTACCATTATTGAGTATAGGATTTAAAATCTTACGTACCTAACCAAACCATTGATGGGAAGATGAAGTGTAGACAATAGCCGGCACAATATGGACCAAAATAGCATAAGATAGATTGATATACATATTAAAATTGGCATCTTTGAATGAGGCCTTTTCCCGTGCAGGGGTTTTTGCAGGCTGAGAAAGACTAATTTATAAACAACCTACTCTTATTAAAACTAACTATAGTAAAAAATACTAACATTATTAATAAACAACACAACACAATATTTTTATGATACTTTGTAGTCTGCAGGAAATAATTTACCTTACCGTTATATTATTTATTTATTTAATGTAAGTATCTGACCTAACACAACTGCTAAATATTAAAAAGAGAAAAGAAAATCTACTTACCTAATTGAACATGAAAGTTTTACGAGTACATTTATTATTTTAGTAATAGAGAAGAAGTCTAACAAGTAAATTGGTTCTTGGTATTCCGAAGTGCCCTCGCCCTTGCAAATCATTTTTATCTAGAAACGTGTATTTCTTTGAAGAAAGATAAATTCAAGTCTAAGTTATATTTTTTACGATACAAATCAAAATGTTATTCAATAAAATATATCTTAAAGTTCTTCTCATATTTAAGAAGTAAGTATTAAGAGGATAATAATTAATCATTAGGTGTTTATCTAGGGATTCTTATCAATGTATAGGTAAGTGCCTACATTAATTTAACCTAAGAGGTCTTAGGTTCAAATTTCAGACCGAGCTAAGTGTTATTGGGTTTTTCTATGAAATTCTCAGTAGCAGCTCGAAGTTGGGATTTGTGCCCGGTTAATGGCAATAGACTCACCCCTTATTACATGGGACCTAAACCTACCGGCGAACTGTTGGTGTACATTGGTATACTTCCTAACTCTTCGGAGATATCTAACCTGTACTCTGAAGAAACTGTGTCCATTGATAAAGAAAAACTTATTTCTTTTTGATAAAACTGACGTTGGGTGGTCAACATGACATTATTTAAATACAGATTGTGTTAACTTTTTTTTTGTCATTTCCTGTTTTGTATGGGCACCACATTTTGTGGTTTGTCGCCCATCTATTACACATGTCCGCAATCTTATGGATAAGATTAAATATATCTCTTTGACACTTCCTAAATAAATAATATTGTGTAAATAGTAAAATTAAGGATGAGGTCCTTTCACAACAAAGTCAGCTGGATTTTTTATCAAGATGGGTACCTAATAGGTAGTACATTGATTGTTGTTTTTTTTTTTGGGTATCTGTAAATATAATACTTTTTAAAATCTTGGAAATCAATGTAATCGGTGAAAGAAAACATGATGAGGAAACGTGGACTTATAAAAAGTAATTGTTTAAAATCGCCAATAATGTAACGCAGTGTGACAATTAAATATACAGTAGGCTGGTATTGTTATAATCTTACCCAGAGTAAAAGCTTTATAATTCTAAGCAGCTCAAAGAATATTAACAAAATATGGAAACACAACTTACACAACGCACATTTTATAATTGGAAAGGATAATTAGCCAAGCTGTTCGTCCAAAACAAAAGAAAATGGAACAAAAAATACGCGAATAGTTAATGCAAACGGAAGGAGTCGGAGCATCACGGAACATGAGACAATGGCCACGGAACACAACACTGCAAAATGGATTCACCGCGAATGCGAAACGCGACCCAGTTTCACTAATACCTATTCTGTGTTGTTACTTTTAGAGAGCTGATTTATAGAATCGAATGCACACGTAAATGTGTGTGAATAGAAGCCTATACATATAGTCTATAGTATATAATAGGAACTGCCTCGTTAGCCTAGTGGTTCTAAGCACGACTGTTACGCTAGAGGTCCCGGGTTCGATTCCCAGGTCGAGCAAAAAGTGAAAAGTGTTATTTGGTTTCTATGAAATTCTCAGTAGCAGCTCGGAGTTTGGATTTGTGCCCGGTTAATGGCAATAGGCTCGCCCCCTGTTACATGGGACCTAAATATACCGGCGAACTGTGGGTGTACATTGGTACACCTCTGCCTAACTCTTCGGGAATACAGGCGTGATGATGGTAGGAGTATATATTGCGTTACATTTTAATACTTTGTTAGCTTAAACTTTGTACTCCCATGCGTGTTTCCATTAGGATTAAATTTATTGTTATTGCTAAGTATGTCTATTGCAGAAACGTTAACAAAATCAATTATTCTTACGCTTTGCATTAGAATCGAATCGGTGATAAAAATAAAAACTTTGAGTAGTAATAACATGAAAATTAAATTAAACGTAAACAAAGTTTAAAGTTCAGTCGGAGCATATTCGACGACACTTTACAAAAATATCATTAAATCCGTGTATAAAAAATACGGTATGCACATCAAAAATACACAAATTTGTGTCAACTGCCACCTCAAAAACTATAAACATCATAGGTACAGTCAGCAACAAAGCAGATTAACAATTCAGATATTTAAATCCAGAATACAGGCGAATACAGGCGTGATTGTATATATTTAAATCCTTATTATTGAGCACGATATCAAAGGACATACGAAATTAGCAAAAAATCTGAATAGCAGTGCATTGTGTTATTTCGTATCTATTTAAATAATGTAAAAGTACCTAATATTATTAATCGAGATTTGTTGCCGAACGTAAATTTTCAAAAAAAAAAACAAAGGACGATGCTTGAAAACGTCCCCCCAACCTTACTTCGACCAACAGACGACATTTTTCTAAAGTATGGGAGATAAGCAGAAAATCAAGTTTTAAAAGGATTATTTTGTGGTACAAAATAACAGTTTGTTTCAAAGTTTTATTAAAGTAACCATATTTGCCCCGTTAGTCCTGTGGTGGCAAGCACGTCTGTTGCGCGTGGGGTCTTGGGTTCGATTCCCAGGTCAGGCAAAAAGTTTTATTGGGTTTTTCCATTAGGATTTTTTCAGTAAAAGTCCGGAGTTTAGAAGATGGTGGTGTGTCACCCCCGTGCCTCGTAAAGCACGTAAAGCCGTTGGTCCTGCGCCTGATCTCTCAGATCAAGATTAGCCAAGTACGCAGGAGAGTAGGATATTAATCCTACTCCTTATCTGCATTATTATCAACTGCCGTGATCGTAATCGGTCTGGAGAAGACGTACATAATTAAAATAATGTCTTTGTTATGTATACCTTTTGTATACTGTTTAGCAATAAAGCAGTGGTCGCAAGCGCGACTGCTGAGCAAGGGGTCCCGGGTTCGATTCCCGGGTCGGGCAAAAAGTGTTATTGGGTTTTTCCATTGGGAATTTCTCATTAGCAGCCCAGAGTTTGGAAGTTGGCGGTGTGACACCCCCGTGTCTCGGACAGCACGTAAAGCCGTTGGTCCTGCGCCTGATCTCTCTCCGGTCGTGTCGGATTGCCGTCCCATCGGGCTATGAGAGTTAGGAAAGAGGGTGTGCACCTGTGTTTGCGCACACACTTGTGCACTATAATATCTCCTGCGTACGAGGCTAGTCTGCATTAAGATTAGCCGCCGTGGCCGGAATCGGTCTGGAGAATTATTTTTTTTTTTGCAATAAAGCAGTCAACTAAGTACCAGTATCGTCATTGAACACATACAGTCCTCCCCAACATCTCAGCAAAATATATTAACGATCGGCTGCAGGTGATGCCTAAAGCAGCGCATTTGCAACTTATATCAGCAACCCCGCCCGCTCTAAGTCGTCGTAAGTAGAAGGAAGAAGCGCAGACCCTCCTACCAGGCCTCCAAGGCCAAATAAGCCGCGACCACCACCACCTCCGCGGCCCCCCGCACTCGCTCTCCCAGCGACCAGCCTTCCCTCGAGCCCCTGAGTACTCCCCCCGCTTCAGCTTCCATACAAGACAAGGCAAAGACAAGGCGAAGTGGCCAAGTGGTGTAACGATCGCAAGATCACATACACCATTCATCACATGCACCTTCCGCTATCGTATCGAGGGCGCACCCCATAAACGCGGGGGTCCCTCAAAGCCGTAACCCTGATTCTTTCCCCTGCACTCCCCAAAACTCCTTAGGTCCTGGAAATGGGGAATCGAGGTCAACCCCGATAAGAGTTGAGCGGTCTTTTTTTCAAACCGGTCAAATTCGGTGCAATTGAAAATTCAACATGATAAGGCGAAAATATCAATATTTTTGTGTTCAAGTAAAAGCTAATGAAAATTAATAATAACGATCTCACATCAAGTTTCGAGCGCTTTGTCATGTTTAATTTTTGCATTATGGTGATTCTGAATAGTTTAAAAAGTTAGGTTAACTTTTTAAAGTAGATACTACTACTAAATACTAACGTTATTATAAAAACAGTTATATAGAGCTCATATTGCATTAAAAACTTGATGAAAATCCGTTGAAATTCATTTTTATCAGCATTCACTTGAGCAACTGCCTCGTTAACCTAGTGGTCCTAAGCGCAACTGCTACGCTAGGTGTCTTGGGTTCGATTTCCAGGTCGAGTGGCAAAGTGTTATTGGGTTTTTCTATGAAATTCTCAGTAGCAACTCGGAGCTAGGACATGTGCCCGGTTAATGGCAATAGGCTCGCCCCCTATTACATGGGACCTAAAACATACCGGCGGACTGTGAGTGTACATTGGTACACGTGCTCAGCCTAACCTTTCGGGGATTACAGGCGTCATGGCATGTGTTCACTTGAACACTAAAATATTGATACACACAAACAAACATACATACATACATACATACTATCACGCCGGTATTCCCCAAAGGGTTAGGCAGAGGTGTACCAATGTACACCCACACTTCGCTGGTATGTTTTTAGGTCCCATATAATAGGGGGCGAGCCTATTGCCATTAACCGGGCACAAATCCAAACTCCGAGCTGCTACTGAGAATTTCATAGAAAAACCCAATAACACTTTTTAAATATTGATATTTTCGCCTTACCATGTTCAAGTTTCAATTAAACCGAATACTGACCAGTAAAATTGGTTATTTACCGGTTATTTGTATTGTTTTGGAAAGCTGAGGGTCCGTTAAAGTTGTAAATCTACTTTGAGGTACTTGCCACCCGTCTTTTGTTTTTTTGTTTGAGTGATAGAAAATCTGGAACGAATTTAAAAAATAACCCTTTGAACTTAGTTTTAGTCGCTTTAGGAGATGAAAAGACAGTCAGATTTTATCGACCGTAGGTAGACCTCAGGATTCATTATTAAAAAAAATGTTACTCAAGAAGACTAGAAACCATCAAGTTCTGATGGTCAGGTAAGAATATCTAAAAACCAAATAAAAAATCGTCTAATTCCTAAACCACAAAAAAATCGTATAACATACATGGGGGCCACCTTGTATACGTATTATTTCGTTTTACGTGGTACATGGGGCTTGGGCAGTACATTCGATTTTTATCCAGCGGCAGAATTGCTGAATAGAATAATAATCAATGACAATTATTATACGTATTTTCCATATATGTAAAATATGTAGGTAACACAATAATTTGATTTACAATCTTTGGCTCCGCACGGCGTTCGGTGTAACTGTATACACTTCATAATAGCCTTAAATATTGTTATTTTAGTTCTTATAACATAAGTGTAAGGAATTGGAAGTAAAAAAAAATTTTTTTTTTTTAGTTTTTTTTCTAAACCCCATGGATTTTGGAGTTAAAACTGATTGCTGGTCTTTTAATAGATCCTTAAGCACCCCCTGACACATACAAAACATCTGTTGGAGGGGGGGGACGGGTCCCATACAAATTTTGTCATCGTCCTTTCAAGAAAAAAAGTATTCAAAATATACAAAATATTTAAGGCAGATGATATTGACAGACGACGAAAAACTGTACCAAGTCAAATTGTTCCATATCACACACAAAGGTTAACTATACGATGCATCGTTACTGTGATTTCGTGTAAACCCGTTTATGTAATTGCTGGGTACCGTTCGGCGCTCGCACTTGACCTGGAAACATCTTGCTCGCCGACCAGATACAACATTATGTTGTTTATGGTATCTTGTTTGATATACGTACTTATTTGTTGTTAGTTTTTTTTTTTCTAACAGCAGCCCTTTAGCTATTGCAAACTGCAAGGGGTTTTCAACATTCTTTGCTCATATCTTCTAGGGGCTGTACAAAAATCGCATCAGCAATGAACCGATAATCTTGTCTTTAAATGCAAATGCCGTTAAAAATTAATATAAAATAGGATGTATTTACTCCTGTAGGGAAATTTCGTTTCAAATGACCTAGCCTAGAGTTGACAGCTTACCCATATACAGGGTGGAAATTTATTATGCTACCTGGAGGGAAAGTACTCTAAATACTGAAGATAGCAAATTTTACTTAAAGGAAACATTCCTTTATTTTTAAAAAGAAACTAAACTGCATTTAAATAATTTTGAAAATTCAATACTCAATACTCAATACTCAATACTTTATTGCATTCCATAATGTATACAAAGCTGGTAGGTAAATTATAGAGAAACAATTATGGACCCTGTCGGGCACAGCAAGTTAGTTTTTAGAGGAGAGGATGAAGCGCTTTTTGTTTAAAAACATAATAATATTTTAATTAAGGTAGTAGATCTTATATTTAGATATTTAAGTAGATAATTATTATTTATGAGTAGATTTATATTAATTTTGTTTATTATTAATATTTCTGTATGTATGTATTTATTTATTTATTTATATATTTATTTATTTATTATTAATAGATATTTTCTAAATTATATATTAGGTAATTATTTTATATATTTATTTATATATTAGCTGTAATTTATTATTAACTAAATAGTAAGTAATTAAAGATATTGCACGGTAGATAAGGTAAATAGATGTATTAGGTACTACTTGGTTATTCTAATTATCTTCGTTTCTCTGGGAGGAATTTATCCTTGAAGTATTCATCTATTGTGTAGTAGGTTTTATCTAAGAGAAATCGTTTTAGTTTATTTATAAATATATTGTTTATTTCTGTTTGTTAATTCCGTTGCCTCACCTGGGAATCGAACCGACTAAAATCCGAAAAAATAGCATCCTGTAATTTTATGGCACTAATCGATAGAGTCAATCATAGGGATCAAATATCTGCAAACATGGTAAATTAAATTAAACAAAAACCATGAAATTTTAACCTAAACTTATTTTATTCGGACGAAAAAACGAACAAATTAACTAAGTAGTTGCTGGAAATGAGCTTCACTTTCATGGATACCTAAATTTATTCCTTTAAAAAAACTCATTTTGAGTGAGTTTTGGTAGCAAACAATTTTCAATATTCACCAGAACACCCTACTAAAAGTTATTCACAATGAATTCCTTAAAAGAAGGAGGAGCTCATTTCGAGCATGCAATTAGTCAATTCTCGATTTTTTTCGTCCGAATAAAATAAGTTTTGTTAAAAATTTCATGGCTTTTTTAAAATTTAATTTATCATGTTTGCAGAGATTTCATCCTTATGATTGACCCTATCGATTAGTGCCATAAAAGTACAGTGGCGACCAAAAGTCCATACCCAATCTCAAAACGTATTAGGTTGACGTTTAGTTTGACTTACGACCTTTTACTTTCAAGAATAGACACACGTATCATCGTTGTGAATGTAGTTCATAATTTCAACATTTTTACATGAGACAAGATGGTCTAGTGGTTAAGCGCGCCCAGTTGACGGCGTTAATCATTGAGCCGCGAGTTCGAATCTCACATTATTTTTGTCTTTTTGTTTTTACTCAATTTGAAGAAATGAACAGAAATATAATATTCTTTAGCTTGTTCGCTTTGTTCACACATTTCGTAAATTTAAAAGGGTAGTCATAGAAAACTAATAAAGAATTTAGATTTCTGTGAGGTAGACATGAGTTTTGTGCATATTTAACTTGATTGGAATGAGCGTTGTCGTTTGGTTGTGGTTGTTGGTTAGTAACGAGTGATTTAATAGATACTCGTAGTGGTATTGTAATTATTCTCGAAACGCAGGCAAATAATATTACTGAGGCGAGGGCGACTATTATTGGGCTGCATAAAAGTGGTCCCAATTAATATCTTATGAAACCTGACTGAATGTGAGTATTATATTAACGAATTGTAAATTAAACTTTTATTTGAAATTTATACCTAAGATACCTAAAATTATTTGGTGGCATTTCGATTAATACTTATTATTGATTTTTAAATATATAATGACGCCAAAAAAAATGTGTTTATTATGGAATTTATAAATAAATAGTTTTAATATATTAAAATTTGTTATATTAAATAAATATTATTAAATTATATAAAAAATTAAGTCACTTTAGTATTTTGTTATAAATGCCTAATATTACTTTTTTTGTTGTTTTAGAGGAATACTATTATTAGTCTCCGGAGCAAGAAATACGAGGAAGAGGATAGATAGCCTATCCTACCTACTCAACAGCGAAGTGGATTAAGTTTGGTGGTTTCGCACTAGATAACATACTGTTTACAACAACAGCAGCTGCATGCATCATAAACCAGAAAAAATACGTTTCGTTTTTAATATGTGGGGATGGCGTGCAACAGTGCTACTTATGAAGAAGTATTAGACGGTGTTATGCAACATTTAATAACCTGGATGTTTTAGTTTTAATAATTAGACGGTGTAACTAAATATTTAGTCATAATTATATTATATATTCGTAGATAGTTATTTAATGATCTTAAATTGAGGTTTAGTTTCAATCTTCTTTTCATCAAGAAAACGAATTATTAAACTATTACCTCACTAAGTTTATTGTGACGTTACATAAAAAAAACCTGTTCATAAAGTCTGAATTATAGTTTAGTTTTCAATTAACTCTGCTGAATACCAATTCAGAAACTTAATACGTGAGCATCACCAAATTTATTTGTGTTATTAAAATATCCTTCTCTTATTATGTTATTATGAATTTTATTGACTAAGTGGGTATTCAACAAAAAATCTTATGAACAGTTACAAGAGAACTTCTTTTATTTCGGTAGGAATGTGACGTTACAATTCTCATAAGTTTGTTAATTTTAAAAATAAATTTTTGTTATCACACAGCACGCCTTTTTTTCCTACTTCCAATTACAAAAAGTTAAAATAAAATCACATAAAAAGTTAAATAAATAATACAATAACTAATATTTGCTTCTTATAAAAAATAAATAACAAGCATGAATACGTAATAATTCAACATAAACCTAAAAAGATTTTGCCTAACATTATTATGGTTTCAAGAAACAAAAAACAGCCACACATAGTATAAGATTTGAACTCGGAATTCAATGATCGTAAACCCTTTCTTATCCAAACCAGCTGCCAGGCCATGTTATAATTATGCGAAATTTAGCAATGCAATGGTAAGAATACGTCGCGCGTCGGGTAGGACTCGTACGGTAAACAGAAATATAATGCCATTTCGCGTAGTGCGACGATGGTTCATTAGTGTGTGTTATCTGTGGAATGTTGAGACATCACTCGTAAACACACATGCGCACGCGCTGACTGGATCGCGCCCGTGTTCATAGGAAAGTGAACCTTAGCGTGGGTATCCATTTCTGAGCGCTTACTGTACAAGATGCTATTTTTTCGGATTTTAGTCGGTTCGATTCCCAGGTGAGGCAACGGAATTTTCAGAATTATTTAAATGCAGTTTAGTTTCTTTTTAAAAATAAAGGAATGTTTCCTTTAAGTAAAATTTGCTATCTTCAGTATTTAGAGTACTTTCCCTCCAGGTAGCATAATAAATTTCCACCCTGTATATAATAAAAAAGAACGTTTTTGAAAAAACATTTGACAGGAATTTCCCGCCTCTTGAATGATAACAAAAATTGGTGTACGAAACAATGTTCTCTTTAATTCGAATTTATAATTTGACTGTTATTTTATTTTCCAAGAGATCAGAAGTTCAAACCATTTTTCCGTTTTGAGTCAAAGCTTGCCTACAAACCCTCATTCACCCGGTAGCTTCATTAATTTAATCCCTTTTTCTAAAAGGTCCCAATAAAAATACGTGTCTCTGTGTTTCACTGTAAGCATGAATGCAGGCATGGATCACTGCATTGCCTACTCTATAATAAAGTAAAAGATGAAAGCAAACACTTAGCTTGCAAGCAGCCGACTATAAACAGTATGATAGATTGAATAAAGCTGATGCACAAAAGCAATCCGTTTGATGTGTTATATCAAATATTGTGTTTCATAGTGATTCATATGTGTCTGCCTTATACGGAGAATTCCATGCGCATGCAGTTATTTATACATGTCCTAATAGGATGCACAGGTGTGATATCTAAAACAATACATGTGTCTTTGAATTTATGATACACTTAGTAAATGATTACGACGTTGTATTGAAGTGATCAATATACCATCACACCTGTATTCCGCGAAGGGTTAGGCAGAGGCATACCAATGTACACCCCACCAACATGTGTATGTTAAGTCCCATGTAATAGGAGGCAAGCCTATTGCCACTAACCGGGCATAAATCCTTACTCCGAGCTGTTACTGAGAATTTCATAGAAAATCCAATAACACTTTTTGCTCGACCTGGGAATCGAACCCAACACCTCTAGCGTAGCAGTCGCGCTTAGGACCTCTATGTTAAAGAGGCAGTCAGTCAGTCGAGGCTCTGTACCTTCTAAGGTAGGTAGGTAGGTTATTCTTTATCTATAAATGCCCCCTACTTATCCTCTTCAATTTTTCTATTGAAAACCTAATATTATGCTAATCGCTAAACTATATAACGCTATAAATCAAAGGTATCAATCAAAAGGAGAATATTATTCAAATGTTTCGTTGGTATTACTCGCACGTAGCGTTGACGACGTGTATTGAATGAGCTGCCTGTCACAGCCACGCCGACAATCACATGACGATGATAGTGGTATAGGGTTATTGATAAAAGAGTACCCAGCTGATCAAAAAAAATTTTGGTGATAGGTATCTATATTATATACCTATTATTTTTTTTATAGATGGGAAATCATCAAACTTCCCCCGCTCTGGGCGGGGCGGGGCGGGAGGGAGTGTCAGACTTTTACTGACTAACACCCATCTATGTTCCTTCATGTGCCCTTTGCGTTCCGGGGGCGCGGTATGTCTTTCGAAAAACCCGCAGATCTATACTATAATAAGGAAAGATTTTTTGTTTCTTTGTTTGTCCTATATAAGCTTCAAAACTACTGGGCCGATTTTAATCATTTTTTCACCAGAAGATTGCTATATTATCAGGAAATAATATACAGGAAAAAAATTTAACCAGTGCGTAAATTTTGCCATAATAAACTTCAACACTTTTTATTAAACACGTATATTTTATTTTGATATGTCTTAATACTAAAAAAAAAGTTATCGCTTACGAAACATGTTTACTTAAAAACCATATTTTATTGTCACTCGGCGCTAGCGCATTCCCCACCCCCTCACCCCAGCCATGCGCCCGGGCGGCGGCCGCGAGTTTTCATTGATTGTATGGCGAATAGATTATGTCCATGATTTGCTTATTTCAAACTCGGATAAGGATGAACTTCTTTTTTTTTTTTTAACTAAGCACGGAAATATGTTCTATTACTGACACTGAACTACCAAAAAAAATTTACGCACTGGTTAAAAACTTTTCCTGTATAGCTATATGACATCACATAAACAGCTATATGACATCACGGTCTGACACAATGGTATAGTTACCATTTTATGAAATAACTAGCGAACTATTCGCGACTTCGTTCGCGTGGCTTATTTAACTCGCGTTAAGTTATGTCTTTGGTTACTGCTCCACTCCCGTTGGTCATAGCGTGATGTTATATAGCCTATGTTATTCAGTGAGAATGTAGCTTTCTAACGGCAAAAGAAACGTTGAAATCTGTCCAGTAGTTTTTAAGTTTATTCGTTACATATAAAAATACATATCTTTCTTATACAACATTTTAGTGTAGATAGGTAATTGCTATAGTGTATTCACGGAGACAAGTTAGTATAGCGCCTTCTTTATCACACATTATCATACAAATGACAATGACAAAAAAAACTTTTTTAGGGTCTGTAGGCGTTAACAATACCTTAGAAATGTAAATGCGCGTTCACACTGCGCTTCTTAAAAGTTCGCTTAATTGATGCCTGCGGCTTCATCTGTCATATTTGAGAGCCACTACATTGGTTAAAAAAAAGTATTTTTTAAATTTAACTGATGGGTATGAAGGAATGCAATAAAATAAAAGTTAGTTATTAAAACTTTATTATATTATAAGTACAAGTAAGAGCACGTCTGCACAGTACGGGAAGTAAGAGTAGACTAAAAAGTACTCGTACTGTGTACACTGCCTTAGCGTTTATCATTAACCAATCGCAGTCAAAAAATTGTGTGAGTGAGATAGCGCTCTACTAACTCGTCTCCGTGAATACACTATAGGACGGAAGTAGTGCAAAGTATAGAAAATATACAAACGTAATCCTTTCTGCTACATTAAGTTATCAAACCAGATCTTTTTCTTAATTTGATCCATCTTCCGGCTCAAATGGTCATGCTCTTATTACCAAACACACTAGAACTTCATCAATGATTATTCATTGAATCATAGCCCTGAAGATAGTTATGTATGCTAAAAAAGCATTATGTCATAAACTCAAACCGAATCTGCGTTTCTCAATCCACGTAACATACCATCACGCCTGTATTTCCCGAAGGGTTAGGCAGAGGTGTACCAATGAATACCCACAGTTTACCGGTATGTTTAGGTTCAATGTAGTAGGGGGCGAGCCTATTGCTATTAACCATGCACAAGACCTAACTCCGAACTGCTACTGAGAATTTCATAGAAATACCCAATAACACTTTGCGATTCCTTATCACACATTTTTAATTTTTCACACTTTCCACACTTTGTTACATGCATAGTTAAACATTATAAAATAACATTATGTTAACCTTTATCAAAGAAATATTTTTGTAACAAAACCTATAACTGATCCTAACAGAATAATATGATACGATATGATTATGTTGACCTAATTAATGTTAATAATAATTACCTATAATCATTTAAAATTTTTTGACTGTAATTCGTTTCTTATTATTAGAATTAATTTTAAACCCTTTTTCTGTGCCCTACAAGCTCCGTAAATTTTACACCTTACTTTTAAGCCATTGTAAGAATTGTGAACATTATAGAATGCAAATAAAGATATTAATTGAATATGAACATATTTACAGACGAAAAAACAAAAGATCACACGAAAGCAGTAACAGCGGAACTCACAAACAATGTTTAAAACACCATGATGCCTAACAAAAGATAATAGAGCGGAACTAAAGCCTCCATAAATGTTACATCAATTTATACGATATTGGTACAACACATGGTTTATTTTCGCGAAACAAGACAGCCATGTCTAATCTACACGAAACTTCGCATTTTTTCGACAGTCACTAATTACTTTGTAACTTGAGCCCGGGGAACAAAGAATGCAATGAATTCGAAAAAAAAACCCGAGTCTGTTAATCGTTTGTAGGCTTTTAACGAGGGTTATGTAACCAATTATAATCGCATTGATCTGCTGTCGCTCTGTCGGTTTTGGTTTAGTAATCTGTCATGGTAATCGAGAAGCTGTTACTACATAGATATCCAAAATAAGTTAAGAGATACAATATTGTACTTTACTATTGCATTAACCTATTCTATCGCGACTTCCTCCGCGTGGTTTATTTCACCCGCCTTACTTTACGTCTTCAATTATTGCTCCGTTTCCGTGGATCGTAGCGTGATGTTATATAGCCTATGACACTCACAAATAAACTACTAGGTACTACTACTAGGTTGACTGGCAGAGAATGCCATTGGCATTAAGTCCGCCGCTGTACATTTTTTTTTGTGTGCATAAAGTGTTAAATAAATAAATAAATTACGTCAAAATCGGTTTATTAGATCCAGAGATTCAGAGAATATGCCCTAGAACCTCACAAACTCACAACTCTTTATAATATTAGTATAGATTAGTGCAAATTATGTCGGTACGAAGACAAACAATGATATTTTCTTAAAGCAACGACAAGTTCTCGCGACAAGATTTAATTCAAACATAATAAATGAAACTAGAACATTCACTCCAAGTGATAGTAGTCTAATTAAATATAAGTTGGAGCGAAGCGAAGCTCCTTTGTTGAAATTATAAGTTCAATAAAGGCGTGATTGCGATGCAGCTGCCAGCTGTCTTCATACTGTACCTATAGGTAGATTTAATAAAACTCGGCGTCAGATATTACACCTTATTTGCTGAAGATTTGAAATGTAGCTGTTTGTTCTTATTATGAGTAAAACGTTTCATTCATTTAGGCATACATTTTTGCTCCATGGCAAACAATGTTATTTCGTACGGAGTTGGATGTATGGATAAATAAGAATGTAAAATCTCATAATTCAAAACGTATCTCAAAAGTTCTTGTTTGAGTCAGGCTTTTTACACAATTTTCTGTAGTAATTGACTCTTTAGCAAACTGCCACATCACACCCACATAAATTAGTTTTTATCATTACATTTTCATAGTCTTGTTTACTTTTTTATAATAGTTATGCTGTGTACATATTTACGTCTCATTCTGTCTCGACCTGAACCTTGGTACTCCATCATTTTTAACCATTTTCTATACAATATTCTGTTTTGTGTTCCTTTAATAAATAAATATACTTATAAAACTTCTGATAAAAAAGTAATTTAAATCCAAAATAATGAATATAATATAAAATAAAACGCCATAAAATAAAATAAAACTCTTTGATCTACTTGCCAGTGAGTGATCACTAATAACCAAGTACGGTAACATTACGTAACTCACACCTACCAAGTTACGCCCTAGTGACTTTATACGTAATTATTATTCGTACCATGGGCTGTTATGACTCATATAAGTCATAATCATAACTTAGGAGGCCAACTAGATTGCTTTTGGGAATTAGTTTCATTAATATCAACGACCTTATTAAACTTAAATTGATTGTTGAATCTCCGATATGCTTTACAAAGTCAATTCCAAATTTTCTCAATCAATTGTGTTTTGAGATTGATATCATCGGTCGGATATTAAAGTTGAAAGTAATTTTGTGTAGTTCTAGTTCTATGTCCAATAAACTTGGACATTCGAATTCGAGTTAAGTATTTCAATATCTGTGCAACTTCGTTGGTTAACAAACCGATGGTAAACCCGAAGTCAATAGGCAGTTACGAACAGTTCCAAATGAAACTATATGGAGATTTTATAGTTACTATATTGACAATGTAGAACTAGCTAGACCGCTAGCCAATATCCAACCACAAATTCACAGACTCCGGTCTTCTGCAGACAAATTCCGTATGAAATATTACAATATTCACCTAATAAATTGTGAAGACATGAAATTTAATACTTAAATGTACTTAGATTTAAGTTAGGTTTTGTTTTGTCAAGTTTTGTACTTGTCTAAGTAGTTTATTTTCCTCAGTATCAGCTGATATTTGAGCTTGGAAGACTACAGTCTTCAATACTTTACTGAGTGTTGTACATTATCGACGTTTAGTTTGCCGACAGACTTATCAAATTTCACGGCACTTTTCCAACCCTTTGTGAATTGCCTGAAGTCGCACTTAGCGTTCTTCCTGTTAAATAATTAGAGGACAATGCAATAGTGTTTTATAGTTTTTATTTCTTTTTCCACCAACAGCAGGACATAAAATAGGCTAAACAAATTTTCCCGGAATATTTACTAATGTCGAGAAATTTCTCGAAATGTTCATTAAAAAATATCGTACTGATATTTTATAATGAACCTTTGATTAAACATGATGACAAATATAGAACTTTTTAAAACGAATTCATGTCATACAACATAATTAATTGCCATACATACTCGCAATACCGGTTCCGTTTATGACTATTGAAAAACCTATTCTACTTTTTATTGGCAACATTAAACATATTAACAACGTTTTTATTTGTTTCAGGTAACACATACGTTTTTATCGCCTAATCATGGAAACATGTAGCGAAACAGCCATAAATGTAGGACCTACACGCGAGGCAAAGCTATTTGATGAACACACCTTTATTTCAGTAAGTGATTACATTTCTTTTGCACGTACCAGGTATTTGATTACTTAGATTGAGTATCTAGTGTTCGAACTAATCTGTTTCATGGTAGGTACCTATTATTATTGCAGAAAATAGAACCACTCTGATACAAATCTTTTAAGAGTTGGATTATGAAACTTGAATCAGCTCGATTTCAAATTGATGAAATTCCTTTCTTTGGTATTTTGTTTAACATCCTTGTATGGCAAACGAACCGACGACGGTTCACCTGATGTTAAGTGGTCACCTCTGCCTATAGACATCTACAATATCAGTGCAAATGCGTTGCCATCCCAGAGGCTGAAATTTCTCATGTGCTTGTATTTCACTGGCACTCGAACCCTTCAAACCGGAACACAACAACGCTGTTTTGTGGTGTACTTCCCTGGTTCTATTTGGTTTTTCATATGGATGTTTAAAACCATATTATATGCTTGTCTTATTCTGGGCCATAAGCAACTTACTATATGGACACGAGTTTATGTCCATACAGTAACAATAAGAGCGAGATCGTCCTTGATCATAGATTTATAGTAATATTATAATTTATTGTATGTACATAGGTACCTTTTATTTGCTTAGGTTCTTTGCAGTTATCATAACAAGGCATACCAACCTAACGGCATTACTGAAGATTGCTTACTATAATACCGTATCACGGGACCACAGAAGGTTTCATAATTACCATCAGGTAATATTACAAATTACAACCAATAAACTAATTGGATTTCTTCTCATCTTCTGTAGAGTATTAGTTTACTAATTATTGTGAGTGGTTCATGTTAGGGTAAGATTTGATTACGTGGTAGACAAAAATATCGATTAAATCAGAAATCGGTATGTAGATTACGCAATGTTGATAAGTTTTCCAAAAGTCATTAAAAATGTTTGATAGGATAAAAAGCCGACCAGATGAGCTTACCATACCACCGCACAATATTTTTAAGATTGGGCAAAAAATGCCGCAAAGAAACGCTATTTATTGTTATAGCAAACATAGTAATACTCACTCTGTAAAGATTTAAGTGTCTACCTATTGCGATTTAAAAGATACAGCCCAGTGATAGAAGGATAGACAGAAGGATAAGCAGATGAGCGAGAGCACTCGGGCTTCATTTGGACGTTTTGGGACCCTAAAAATGTACCTTTTCAGTATCCATATTTCTTTTATACAATACTAGCGAACAGTCCGCGACTTCGTCCGTGTGATTTATTTTACTTGCATTAAGTTACGTAGCGTGATGTAATAAAGCCTATGTTATTTAGGAATAGTGAGTTATCTATTGGAGAAAAAATGGTTGAAATCAGTCCAGGAGTTTCGGAGCCTATTCGACACAAACAAACAAAAAAAATCTTTCCTATTTATAATATTATAAGTATAGATTATACATATTTAGTACAACGTGTCAATGAGATATATGAAACGCACTCGATTTAATATACTTAGTTCGAGTACCTATCGATTAATATCCTTGCCCGCATTTCATATCACATTACAATTCAACTTACACCTCCGTCTGAATAAGGAAGTGTGAGGACACTTGACTCCGATTGTTATAGGTTAAGGTCGAATCGAATAGTAGTATCGATATGATTGTTATTCTAATCGATATGAACATGAAGTGTTGTTGTTGTAATGATCGTACCGACTTAGGAACAGCGAATGGGCATCGTGTTAAAATAGCGATGTATAATAGAGACGTGAAATGCATTTAGAATGTTATCGATAGATAGGAACGATGTTTGGGATTCGTTGTAGTTGTAGATGCAATCATGTTGATTTAATGGATATTAGTGGGTATGGGTACATACTATGTCTGGGATACTTTGACTGGAAAGTGATATTCGTGGGAGTGTTATCCAAGATTAATGTGAGCCGTTGGTCTCTACCAACATCCAAATCATCCAAAATCTCTCTTTTGGATAATTTTTATCCGGCTTCAAAAATGGAAGAGGTTTTCAATTTGGATGTTTCTTTTTTGACGTGAAACGTCTTTAATATTACATACGGGTGTCAGGTTAGAAAAGTGGACTGTATCAAAATAGGTTTTATTATTTAATTTTAAAAGTGACTCCCTGACATAGACAGTTCACGTTAAACCATCTGCCATGTTCCCCGACACAGCCCTAGCTTTTTATTTTTGTTGTTTGTTTTACAAATTTTAAAACTGAAAATGGTGGTATGGTTAAGTACCAATGTTTTCAGCTTTCACACAAATAGAAAACAAAAAAAATGTTTTACAAAAATTCAAAATTATAATCTAAAATAACAATGCCTTGTAAAGTAATTATTAAATCAAAATAATTAATAAGAGAGCTTTGCTATTACTAAAATTAGTTTTCATCCACACCGCCGTATTAATTAATTAATTAATTAGCATTATGGTACGGACAGACCAAAATAATGGTTTTACGCAAAACATGATATTAGCCCGAAGTAAATCAAAAACAAAACACGTGACCACATTTAACAATTATTTATTAATTTAAATGTTAGCCAAATATTAGCGGAGAGGTCAGGTGACCGGCCGGATTCCATTTCATTATAAGGGTTAAAATTTACATAGGCTAAAGATAAGTCGTGAATGTATAAATTGACATCACGAAATTTTTATCGTACTTCTGCCTACCTGATGAGATCGTGATGACCCTATAGTTCAGGCGCCTGTCTCTCATGCATGAGGTGGCTGGTTCGATATCAATCATTATCAACGTGACTAATTAAATTTATTATAGTATATACTTTTTAAGTTTAGCTTGGCCATCCGTGAAGGAATACATCGTAAGGAAAAAGGATGGGAAATCATCAAATGTCAGACTTTTACTGACTAAAACCCATCCGCGTTACTCCTAATGCCCTATGCGTACCGAGGCCCTGGAGTGACTCAACACTGACTGATCTTAAGGAAACGTGTACTTATAATTAATATAAGTCTGAAATCACCTACCTACCTTAAGCAAACGTGTTTATCAATGCTCGTGCCTTCTTTCTTTGAATACTTGAGGCCTTTGCCCTGCAGTAGGGCAATAATGGGCTCACGTTATTATTGCTTCACAAACCTGCGATGAAAAAATATGAATGTATAATTTATATGAATACAAAAATGTAGAGCATTGGTTTAACATATTTTTGTTATTCCAATTCCGTTCGTAATTTAAATGCAGCAATGCACCGCTCATTGAATTTATAATTGTCTTATGTCATTTTTGTCGTAATATCTTTAATTATTATAATTAAAAACCATTGGCGGAGAGATTGGCCACTGCGTTGTGTGGCGGGTTCGATTCCCGCACGTATCAAATATTTGTATGGCCTTAAGACAAATGTTCCGTGTCTGGTTGTTGGAGAAATTCCCATTGAGAGAAAACGCCTTAAAATAAATCTCTTATTTAATTGTCCTACAATTAATTAAGACATTTTTTTAAGCGAATGTACGAACATTCATTTAGAAATATAATCATATCCTAAAATATAAATAAATCTTATTAAAAGTTACGTAAATTTACCGATTACAGATTCATTGCCACACACAAACAAACCAAAGCATCAAAGTTGCTCACTTTGTTCAATTAATCCTATTAGGAGGCGACGATGTAATCTCCAATCCACTTACGATATTTGTTTAGGTAACACAGACTCACAAGAGATACATTTTCAATCGTGACCATTACATCAAACACATTTGAAAATGGCTCAACAGGAAGCACTTCCGTGTATCATCAACGTGGTTCGTTCCGTCAGTCGGCCGTCCATTACGTAAGAGAACAAAACAAACGAAATAAGACTACATATGTATATCTAATATAACAAAAGAAATAAAATAAGACTGCTTATTAATATGTAATAGAACAAAATAAACGAAATAAGACTACATATTAAAATGTAATAAAACAAAACAAACTAAATAATACTACATTTATGTATATGTAATATAACAAAAGAAATAAAATAAGACTGCTTATTAATATGTAATAGAACAAAATAAACGGAATAAGACTGCATATTAATATGTAATAGTACTTTACAAATAAAATAAAACTACATATTAATATGTAACAGAACAAAACAAACGAAATAAGACTACATACCTATGTTATGTCTATAGCAGTTGGATTTAAACGCAGCGAAAATTTAGGGTCTTTCTGTTACGATTCAAAAAATACCGCCCTGTGACGGACGGATAGACATCGGAATCTTAGTAATAGGGTAATAGGGTCCGGTTTGACAATATTTCGATAAGGAACCTTAAAACAAGTGCAAACCTTAAAAAGACACTTGCACCACATCTCCACTTTCTATCTCCTTTTCAGCTTATCTAAATATACCGCGGAATACAACAAACGAATTTAAATGTTGTAGTTTAAAAAATATTTTAGAAAGCGCCTCATAACTTGTTTTACGTGCAAAACATTCCCAAATTACCAATTCGTTTGCGTCTTTCTTCATTTGTTTTGAAACTTGATTCGTAAGCTTGTGTGCTACCGCTTGGCTATAAATACTACAATTAAAATTTATTTAAACAATTGTAAATGGAAATTTACGATTTAAATATTCATGCTTTCTATGCATTTTGATGACACAAAATACGGGAAGGTGTGTGCAAGGCCTCAATGAACCTGGCCCTTATTTAAATTTATGTGATTTTATAATATAATCGGAAGAATACTAATACATAATTGAAATACGACGAAAATAAAATAAGGAAATTACCCAACTAGCAAAAAAGTTATATAAGTTTAGAATTATACGACTAACAGTCATGTAAGGGGTTTGAAATAGTTATGAAGTAACTAAACAGTTGTAAAGTAGTATTCAGTTCGACGCATTAGTTATATATATTTAAATCATATTAATGCGTCTGGTAAACGTCGTCTCAATTAATTTATAAGACGGTTATATAATGTTAAGTCGAGTAAACGTTTCAGTCGGACAATAGTGATGACTCGCCATGTTCCGTAAATTTAGAACCTTTTATTCAACATTTAAATAACAAACCGTTATGTAATGGTTTTATAGTTATCTATTATAAAATCGTCATAATAGGTCATATACAAAACCATTAAATAACTTTTAGTTGGAAACGTTATTCTAATATAACTGACTAGCTGTGCCCCGCGGTTTCACCCGCGTCTTTGGTTACTGCTCCGCCCTCGTGGGTCGTTTTAAATTTTTCTCGCCTTTTAAACCTTCCCTAGACCTCCACGAACATTTCAAGACTAAGATAAGATAAATCCGTTCAACCGTTCTCGAGTTTTAGCGAGACTAACGAACAGCAGTTCATTTTTATATATATAGAATATTTTTTATTCCTACAACGTGTGCCAATCTATGACTAAAATAAAATGTGATAAACTTAATGAGAGATTCACAAGCTTATCAACGCCAGAATCACCACGATGTCCCTGTGAATAAAACAGAAGTATTTCCATGACTATACGCAAAGGATTTTACTATTTTCCAACAGAACTCTAATTGTAACCGTCATGGTGGACGCCATAAATCGTATAAAAACATGTATACGACCAATAGTTATGTAAAGGTCGAAATGCAGTCGCCCAATGTCTATTGGCAATATGGCCGAGACTATTGCTGTCAATTAATATATTTTATTTTTATAAACAATATGAAAACTCCAATATTATGAAGGCCCATGAAAATATTAACAAAGATAACCATACATATCATCGAAAAAATTTAATTCCCATGTATAAGTCATCGCTCTTCATCTTCCACCGCAATATGCTTTCTCTATATTAAAGAATTCTTAATAATGATTCATACGACATTTTACTTAACTTTATAATATAATTTTGCCATAACACAATAAATGTCACACAAATTGTCGCTGACACTCTCATACGATGATATAGTTATTCATTGGATTACTAGACGATTACAAACCTTATTAGTTAAACTCACAACGTCTACGTGACTTTTACTCAACATAATTTGTCGCTAACGCGACTGCAACACGACCTTTACACGATTGAAATGTTATATAATCTGCGCCCAAACCCGCGTTATATTTACGTTTAAAAAACTATTATAAAACGTTTTCGTATGACTGAAAGTTAAATTGAAAACGTTATTGTACCTTTTATATGACATTATTTTGCTACTTGGGTATGGCACGTGTTGACAGGGAAAAAAGAAAAGAAAATATATTTTTGGGTAGATATCACCGTTGCGAAAGAACACTTCTCGCTTTCGATGAAATTGAAAAATAACGAGTTTTTAAAACTAAATTTAAATAAAAACGTTTCTCGTAGGAGGCATCTAAACAGAATAATAATCGAGACAATCTAATTCCTACTATCACCTACGTACCAATTAAACTAACACGCTCGTGTAACAACAGCCAGCGTGTGTGTCAAACCGTCATTACCGTTAATCACTACACGCGTTTCATTGCGTACTGTAATTAAGGACACTTAGGCAAATGTCGTGTTGTCAGTGAACGCCGCGGATTTGTCAATGGGACATTATCCGTCGAAAGAGCGGCGCAACGACCCATCGCGGAATCACGCTCGTGACCGCACTGATTGCTAACCCCCGTCATTTGCACCGACCGAAGCTAATAGGTGGCTCATTAAAGCACTCACGTCTATCTCATGATAGCGTCAAAGTCCCAATAGCAGTTTGGCACAGCACTCCAATTACATTGATAAAGCTCTCAATTGATCTGCTCATCAGTGACTTTAGAAATAGCCTTAGGTTACATAGCAACATACCACCACGCCTGTATTTCCCGAAGGGTTAGGCAGAGGTGTACCAATGTACAGCCACAGTTCGCCAGTATGTTTAGGACCCATTTAATAGGGGGCGAGCCTATTGCTATTAACTGGACGCAAATCCTAACTCCGAGCTGCTACTGTGAATTTTATAGAAAAACCCAATAACAGTTTTTGCTCGACCTGTGAATCGAATCCAAGACCTCTAGCGTAGCAGTTGCGCTTCGGATCACTAGGCTAATGAGGCAGTTAGAATTAGCTCTATATCCTGTTTATTAGGTACAAAGGCAAGTCTAGGTCTCCATATCGCTATGTGGCAACACCGAGTGTTGCACGCGCGCACTTCAGTCACGAGAATGTCGCAACTATCACGTTCGAATAGTTCTCGCAATAACGCGTGGCGAACCTCCTTCGGAAATGGACAGCCTTTGTTTTAACCGTTGGGAAACGTATGAGCGATGTCTCTCCCCTATCTACCCGTTCACTCTACATTCAATTTCACATCGTAAAATTACAAAATGAAACATAAATATTATTAACCTTTTACTTCTTAGATTCGTCATTTATTTACAAAAGTGTTGCGATTTTTTTAGCGATACCGATAAAGAACGGTTTATTGCAGTGTGTAAAAGGAATTCCCTTTCACCCGAATTTTATGGAGTCGTTTTATTTCTTCGTACAGGGTGCATTTACGACATCATGCGCGAACGTAAATTTTATGAGATTTTGGACTCCATTTTAATGGACTTGGTTGGCAACTGACCGTTTTGCGTATGGCTAATAAAATGTTGATTTTGGATATTTATTGGTACGTTTTTGAACGTGTGAATGGGCAGTACGTCGGCAAGGTTAATTGACGTGCGTGCGTGAATTCGCCGGTTGGTCTGGGTCAAAGTTAATGCTTGAATACGCATATAAGTATGTATAAATGTAAGAATACTCATTAACGATTGGGTATTATCAATGCTATTGAATTGCTTCAAGAACAATGGGACGTAATAACTGAATAGCGTTAAGTCAAGGTACGTTATTGTCACACATTTATAACTTTATAAGCAATGCCTATTACCTACTTATAACGATGGAAAGTCTTTGTTACACTTCATTGAATGAATAAACCTACAAGGATATTAATAACATACCATCACGCCTGTATTCCCTGAAGGGTTAGGCAGAGGTGTGCCAATGTACGTACACCCACAGTTCGCCGGTATTTTTAGGTGATAGGTCCCATGTAAAAGGGGCCGAGAATAAATATAACAATGGTATTGAAAATCAAATAGGTATATAAATATTAAACTGATTCAAATTAATATTACTATATTTGCAAGTTGATTTTCTTCCTTATCAACAGTTAAAATTAGGTTCATAATATTACCTCAAATATTATTGCTGTGTACATTTAAATGCTTATGTAAATTTTGACCGTAATCAACAGTCTTTAAATCATCGTGTATGAAATGGAAATTAAAGTGCGCCGAACAAAGCAAGCAAGTTTCATGTAACTGTTACTGTAGTACCTTTGAATAAAGGGCTATTTCGATGTCACCTGCTCTTTAAAAGATGTTTGTTTCAAAGCAAGTGAAGATAGGTACCTCATACAAAATAGAGCAATATTTCTACAACAATAAGCTTTTAACTCGAATTACGGAATTAAACGTTCTCATAGCATTACTTAAACGAGACGATGAAATACCAAAATCGGGAATACGAGTGACGAAAATTGCTCTATTGCGTGCTGAATGTATGTTAATAGCTAATACAGATAAGTATCACAGGGAAATAGTACAAAAAACGTCTCGACATATCGTGACACCAAGGTCGAAGCGTTCACACGGCAGCAGCGCCTGCGCAGAGGCGGAGTTTTATAACAAGCACCAGTCTGAACAACCATACTGTATGGGAAATTAAACTACGCAGCTAGGTTAACGATTCACACGCTCGTCTAGACCTTTGACTGTGAGGCTTTATTTTGCTTTATTGTCTTTTCTTTACTTTTCGATTTGCTTTGACACTGCTGCGAAAATTTTATTATCATTCTTTTTTTGGTTTATAAAAGAAAGAGGATGCAGGGCCTCTCCAAAAGCGTCTCCAAAAAAAGAAAATCTATGAAAATTACGTTCTTATTTTAAAGCTTACTTAACCATAATAAAAGCTGACTCCGTCACGCCAATAAAACTGAGTAGGTGTAAAGTTAAATTAATTTTAAAATACGCACATAAGCTGATCGCTTCAAATTGCCTTTCCACTGCAACAAAGAACCATCAAAAATTTTATTAGCTTTTGAATTACGTAGGCGAGCATTGTGGATGAATACGTTCGAATCGTAACTCATTTTTTTCTCAAAAGAATCATTGCTCTGTAACGCAATAAAGGTACGGTACTTAGATTCACCTCGCTTATTGCTTTTTTGCCGGGACAAAAACAGAAGTTTGACAAAATCCGCGTTACAAAAAGTCGTGAGAAAAAATATCAAGATCACTGCCAATGGCGAGCGAGGAATCTGTGACCACGACTAAGGTCAGCGGTTACGGGCGATACCCGTGTATTGTGTTAGCAAAAACTGTAATAATACGTGACATTGCATTTAATAGGTTCGTTAGAGATGCAAGCGTTAAGTAATCATTGTTTTTGCAAAGTAATTACGTTATGTCGCTGAAGATGTTTGCCCCAGATTGGAGTTGACGTAATATGATGATATGCACTAATGTTCTCTAAAGGAACATCTCATCGTTATTATAATCACGTATAATGCAAGTGTGTGTAATATTAGAAATGAAATCAAATAACTCGGTAATAATCGAAAGGGAAGCATCGATCTTACAGACGATACTTCGTTCTATAAATATAAAATATCGTGGTCGCTGTACTTCTCATAAAGGAAAACATGACTGATCTGCTTGGAGTGGTAGGTATCTCAGAATATCACGTCTAAAAAGATTAATCCGTATTTCTCTGAATTTGACGAGGTGAATAAAATTAATCAAATTTATTTCCAGCCATCTGTCTAAATGTAAATATTAATAAACCTTCTTTTGTTTCTGCTATCGGAAGGCGACAATGGCTCGTCATGATAATCTGGCTTCCCAAGCGTGTTGATTAGCACATTAACTGTTATCTCCAAGGCCATTCATCGTAGCGTTTCAGAGGCTATGTTTAGCCATCACATATCAATATCCAGACACAATCTTATACATCATACATATCCTTCAGAATATATTGTACCCTGGCTGAAATGAGACCTTTTCCGTCGCTCAAACTTACGAATTTACCAAGGCTTGTAACAAATACTCACCATTCATCAACATAATAGCGAATTTGAGTCTTGGTTCACTTTAGTGACGTAAGGGATGCCATAAATCGATGCTATTGAACAATGTTAGTTATGTGGACAATAGCATATCGGTGTCAAGATCGTTAGCCCGGGACAGACCGCTTTTGTCTTCTTTTGAGGGCCGAATATCAGACACATGACGACAAAGACGTGGCAAGTAAAATATTACCTTACCGAGGACAATGTGAACTTTAGTCAACAGGAAGCTATGTAGATATTATGTATCTAGAATAATTGGTCAAAAAATAGATTGGCTTGTCTTGACAAAAAATTTGAACACGTTATAATATAAATCATAAAAAAATATATGAATGATTGAGTTGGGTAAGACTCAAAATATACCGACATTGTTGAGCTAATATTTTTTGCCGGGTTATTTAGACAAATTGCGCTAGAGGTAGGTACAGCTGTTACATACTTAGGTACGTTTCTGTGAATACCTCATTTTGGGGAAATGTGTCCATGCGCACCCGGTGACCTAGTTGTACACCGATTATAGAAATAGAGATGTTTTTTTAGACTCGTATAGAATCTCTCTGGTGAAGGACTGAACTTCAGGATACCTACATATTGTAATATAAAATTATGGTCCACAGTAATCAGAGAGGATAGAACTAATTAAAACAATCTTGCTAAAAAATAAAACTCTTGTAACAGCTTCCATAGTCATGCGTTATACAAATTAAATTATTTATCAAGCCACGGTTTTACGTGAAACTTTTTAACGTTGCTTTTATTAAAATTTTCAGTAGTTGGAAAAGTTATAACAATATTTTATGGATGTTTTTGGTAGCGAGTCGCGTACCGTCAAGTGTTTATTCTCGGCTTAATTTCGTATCGAAACTCGAAGACGAGAAATTGATTGATTGAATGACTCGATTCAATCAATCAACTTAGTCGCAAACAACGCTAGATGTCCTTGTAATGTAAAATGTCACGACTGCTTGCTTCGAATTCTTCCTGACATAAATAATAACGGAGGCTTTTTTTTTTTTTTTTTTTTTTTTTTTTTTTAGAGATGGTAAAATCATCAAATGACCCCCCCCGTCCAGGGCGGGGCGGGAGGGAGTGTCAGACTTTTACTGACTAAAAACCATCTATGTTCCTTCATGTGCCCTTTGCGTTCCGGGGGCGCGGTATCTCTTTCGAACAACCCGCAGCCCCGGCAGGCATTTGGCCCTTAGTGGCCCCTTCCAGTGGCTGACACCTCTGTGCGCGGAACATGGACGCGCCGTCGACACGGTCTGTCGTTAGTTAATAACGTACGGACGGTGAGCTACCCATTGCTCACCGTCCACAGACCGTGCCTACGGAATCCGCCAGCGGGAGGCGCAATGGTGCCATTATTGGCAATCCATTGCGCCGGCGGACGCGGTGTCAGCGGTGGCTGCAGGTGCAGCCACGGCGACGGTGGCGGCGGCGGCCGCGGCGGCGGCGGCGGCGGTGCGGGGCCTTCCCCCGGTCCTGGCGGGTACGGCGCAGGCCTTGCCCCCAGCCCGGTGATCGGCCGGCCTGTTAGCCCCCGCACATGCGTCGCAGTGCGGCGGGGCATCGCAAGCCGCGGCCTTGTGACCGGGCTGACCGCAGCGGAAACATAGGGCGCTGCGGTCCACCTCCGAGGCGCACCTACATGCCACGTGCTTCCCCACGTGGCACCGGTAACACCTCAGGGGCCTGGGCTCGAGCAGTCTAACCTGCGCCGACACCCAGCCCACCAGTAAACGGCCCCCCTCGACAATTGTTTTGGCCGCCGTCACTGGGCAGCTGACCACAACGGTCCGCATACCCGTGCGCTCCGGGCGGATGGTGCCTGCCCTCACCTCCTCGGCAAGGCATCCACCCATCCTGGCAACGGCGGCCACCACCTCCTCCGCGGTAACGGAGTCGTCCAGGCCCAGGATGCGCAGGTCTGCGCATCTGACGGGCCTGGACACTCGGGCCTCGTCCGCATCCAGGGACGCTCTGAGCCTCTCCGCCAGAGCGTCCGCAGACGGGCCGCTGGTGGCACCGGGGACCTCCAGCATCCTGGCCCCCGTTGCCGTCACCCTCAGCTGGAGGGCCGTGATCCCCAGCTCGCCGAGATCAATCGCCGCCTTGGCCCTAGTGAGCACCGCTGCGTATGTCACGCCCCTTTTTACCGCCTCCGGCTGCAGCGTAATGACTACAGCCGCGGATTTAGGGGCGCGAAGCCTAGCAGCGGCGTTCCGCTCTCTGCGTCGCCGCCGCTCCTCCGCCCGTCTGGTGGCCGCTCTGGCCGATCTGGCCGCCCTGCGCCCCTTCTCCTTTGCCCCGGCCACCTGCCATTCGGCTTCCGTGGCCGGAGGATTGGGATTAGGGGGTGGAGGGGGTGGAGGCGGCTGGGATGCCGCCTTGCCCCTCGAGGACACATTTTGCGCCGGCGCCGGTTTTGCCGGAGCCGGTTTCGCAGGGGTCGGCCCAGCCCTGCTGGGGGGCTGGCTACCCGGCCTCGGCACAGACGCGGCAGCCGCGTACGAGGCCCGCCTGTCGCCCTCGGCCGTCCCGCTCGCCGCCAGAGGGGGGCGCAACACAATGCCCTCCAGGACGGAAAACCGTGCCTGGAAGGCCGCCATCTCAATCTCCAGCAGGTGCAGCAGCTGGTCATCCTCCGTCGCTGGCTCGGGCTGGCGGGAGCTGGTCCCTCTAAGCTCTGCCAGGTCGGCCCGGAGTCTCCTGTTCTCCTCTATGAGGAGCTCCATTGTGGCCGACAAGCGAGCCACATCCGCCCGAAGCTGCGGGACCTCCCCCGCAAAGCTGGCTTCCGCCTCCGCCAGTATGGTAGCCGCAGCCTCCTCCATGGCCCGGGACTTGCTGCCCTTCATTTTCTTCCGGGCCACACTCGCGACCGCGGCTTTCACGGCCTCAGCGAACCTGGCCTTACGCTCCTCGGAGCCGCCAGGTTCGCTTACCTCCACCCGCGATGTGTCCGGCTGGACCACATCGTCGCCGCCGCCAGTCTCACTTTGGGACTGCCCTTCAGCGACAGGCATCGCCGGTCCCCTCCGGGCAGTCACTCTCATTGGGCCCCGCTCTTGGACCCCACCGCGTCTGCTGGTGGGGATCTTGCGAGCCGAGGCCAACTCGCCATCGGAAGACACCAGGTCCTCCGGTCTGGGCCGCTTCCGGAGCTTCGAAGCATCCAGCCCACTCATCTCACGGTGGGAGCCCTCTGAGCTACCCACGCTCACCACACTGGGGGTCGAGTCGGACTCCGACTCAGCATCCCCTCTCCCTCCTTTTAAAGTTTTGTAGGTATAATCCATTTTAGTTCCCACGAGTAGAAAAGGTTCCAACCATCCAACCAAAAAGCGCAAGTGGTTCGCACTAGCGACTGATGTTCCATAGGAACGCCCGTCAGCCATACATCCCGTCACGGTGCGCCGCCGCTTGGGATTCGGGGTGACTTTTTATAGAGGGTTTCTACCTCGCGGTCCGGGCGGTTAAGCCAAGACCCTCGGTGCCAATCGAAGCCGCGAGACATGACCACGACACTCCGATATGGGGTTACGATGTACGACGGTGACAGAGAAGGACCTCTGTCTGCTCGGTGGCAGGGTGAGTGCACGCCGAGCCCGTCCTCACTCCTCCGCTGTGCCCTCTGCTGATCAGAGGGACACGCGGAGAAACGCCCTTGGTCCGTCCTCGGACCCCGCCCGTCAGAATATTGGCCACGAGCAGTGACATTCCCCAAAGAATAGGAATCTCTTCCCATTCCTCAGGGAAGATCACTACCCGCGCCCAGGGTGCACCGGCCAGCCAGCTGCCGTTCCCTCAAGACGTGTCCGGAGGGACAAGCAACCGACGGCACACGTGGAGGTTTTCTGACTAGCACCCCAATAACGGAGGCTACGGTATCATTTCGATATCATAGACTGTTATGAAAAGATGGATGTTACTTCATAAAGTAAACCGCTGGACAGGTTTTGACAAATGAGGTGTTCATCGATTGGTTTAAGTGACGCGAGTGTTGATGGTAGCTACTGTAATAAAGATACTTCTTTATAGTTTCTGGTACCTAGAAAGGGTATATAAATAAATATAAGGAAAAAAATAATAAGTATCTCAAAAGCTGAACGCATTATATGGGTGAACATCTTGCAGTGACACACTCAATTTCATACTAATAATATGGCAAATATTGTTTCTCAAGTGAGAGACTTTGTTCGAATTGAGAAATAAATATCTAAGTCTTCCTACCAACCTCCATGGTTAAATCGTTCGTACTAATAGGCTATATTGCTTTTTAATCACTTGCAATTTTGAAAAAAGAAAGGCGGATGTCATGGCGTCGTTTACGTCACAACTAGCTTTCAAGACTAAAATCATGGAAATGAATGAACCGATTTTAACTTGATACGTATACATTTAAGAGACTACTATAAAGTCAGTTGGGAAAATGGTTCAAAAAGACTTTTGTTTTAAACCGTTGAAGTTGGGACTTGATAGTTTATAAGGAAGGAAGTTTACTTTAGTAAAGTTTTTGACACTGTTTCTTTAAAATGTGATTACTGTCGTTTTCGACATTAACTTAGTGCTCCGTGTCATTTTGCTGTAATAATTTCCATAGGATAAGATGTATAATACAATGTAGTGGATAAGGAACCTACCTACTAGAAACTGTAGGTTCGAAACCGAGCAAATACCAATATGATTTTTTCAATTCGTACCTATGTAATTTCTAAGGTTATCTTGAACATCACTGACCTGGACTGGCCTGGACTAATATAATTACATTATTTAAGACCCCGATATGCCTTGAACAACAGTGGTGATCAATACTTGAGCCTTCTCTGCTTGGAAAGACGCCTTTGCCCTTCAGTGGGATAACAATAGGCTGGTATTATAAGGTGTACATTATCAAAAGTCATAAGTATCCACACATCTGCCTCTAAATTATAAACCTATAATTATTATATAAATGTTTCGCAATATAATGTTGGGAAGTTGGCTTGACATCCGTGTGGCCAGGTGGCGGGAAATGACGACCCCGTTACTGCAAAGCAGATGGTACAGAAGGCATAGTCCTTGTAATAGTAAGTGCACACTTGAATAATTTACGTAGCAACAAAAGAAGTATTAGTATGCTTTATTTGTTGTCATATATTTGTGACCAATTGTTGTAAGTCTGTGAAGGTGGTTTGCAGTTCAGGTTCTATTAAAAAGATAATTATAAAGTGTAAAAAATCTTAGAAAAAAGCATTTTTGTGTATTACATACCTACTACATAAATCTTTGGAAGTTGAGTATTTATTCTGATTTGTGTCACGGTGTCTAAGAAAATTTCATTTTCAATAGGCGACACCGAAATCTATTACTTAAAACGTGCACTATTGCATTATATTCGCTCTGCCTAGTGGAAAGTTGAGAATCTAACATACAAACATACATAATTCACGCCTTTTTCTCATGAGGGTAGGCAGAAACCACAAAACGCCACCTGCTACGATCGTTACATACTCCTTTCGACTCATCCACATTCATATATCTGATCACAGGCCGGTTACAAATACTGCACACCTGACCTTTCTGAAGAACCTCACTAATAAGGTCATGGTAGGTCTTTCTAGGGCGTCACTTCCCGGCGTTGCTTCTTACGTCTGCTTAAAATAAGTATGAAAATCTGACACTGCGTCTAGCCTTACAAGTAAAATCTAACATTGCAATAATATTTAGGCATTTAGGTGCCGCCTAAAATCTAAATACTTAGCTTAATTCCATATTTAGCTCACCTAAATCGACAATCTAAATGTGCAATGCAGCGCTGATTCATACTACCTACTAGCTGAGCCCAAGGCTCTGCTTGATTCGACTGCAGTGAAGAGGTACAAAAATATTATAAAAAACACTATTGTAAAGATAGAAAGAGGGACATATCGTTCAATACAATGACGTAATGAAGATAATCATAAAGCTCATTATCCTTCTGAATCTTCTGTACACTACCCTGTTAATACTTAGATAGGTACCACGTTATGTACTGTACCGACTCTGGGGCAAATCACATATTTCACTGGATTCGATCAACGCACACGGTTCTAGCATGTCTGCGGTCTCATAGCGATATTGGCTTAGCTATCAAATTATGTACTTGCTATTTCATATTTGTCATTAAATGAGAAACTTATTTCTCGTAAAAAGATAAACTCGTCGTAGTGAAAACTACTTCAGCAGCTATTAATCACCACGCTTGCTCAAGGTGGCTTGGTGGTTCAGACTTTTATTAATTACTAAAGAACTGCTCGCGACTTCGTTCATGTGGCTTTTTTCACCCTTGTTAAGTTACGTCTTTGGTTACTGCTCCGTTTCCGTGGGTCATAGCGTGATAGTGTACAGCCTATGTTACTCAGGAATAATGAAGCTATCTCTTGATGTAAAAATGGTTAAAATTGGTTCAGTAGTTTCGGAGCCTATTCGTTACAAACATACAAACAAATAAATGTTACCTTTTTATAACAATTTCTTATAACAAAACTGGAGCGATGAGGTGCTAAAACGAGAAGGATGGAAGGATTAGAGAGAGGCAATTGCCTCTTTGTTTTGTATAGAATAAGCCAACGAAAAAAAAGTTTAGGTTTTCTCACGCAGTTTTCCTTCACCGCCATTAGAGCTGTTCAAGATAAACTTAGAAAGATTAACATTATTAGTGTTGTATTACTGTCATCGGAAATAGATTTATGTGCAAATATAATGTTTTTATTACTATTACTTTCAGAACAATTTTTGCTCGTAAATACATTTATATATAACATTATTTTATTTGTGTTTTTATTACTTTGGTACGAAAAAGCTGTATTATTGACCATCGTGAACATTGAATTGACTGCCCCGTTGGTCTAGTGGTCGCAAGTGCGACTGCTGTGCTAGGGGTCCTGGGTTCTATTCCCAGGTCGAGCAAAAAGTGTTATTGTGTTTTTCTATGAAATTCGCAGTAGCAGCTCGGAGTTTGGATTTGTGCCCGGTTAATGGCAATAGGCTCGCCCCCTATTACATGGGACCTAAATATACCGGCGAACTGTGGGTGTACATTGGTTCACCTCTGCCTAACCCTTCGGGGAATACAGGCGTGATGGTGAACATTGAATGAATTTATTTTTCCCAGAAAACACGATTGAATTTTAGGTAAACAATAGATTTTCGACGCTGAAAAAGGTTGTAGGTAAAAGCTTTGTACGCTGAAAGCTTTGTACCTTTTACTAAATAAAACTACTACCAATTGAAAACGATCAATTCATCTGTATTGTTGATTGGCGATTTGCTTGTGTATTGAAGCCGGGTTGTTTATATAACTGAAATGAAATGGACCGAACGTATGCGACTAAATAAAAATGTATGCAATCCATGCAAGCTTTTTTTGTGATTACTTTTTTTAAACCGGTTTATAGATTTCAAAATCTATGAATAAATACCTAAAGGAATAGGAATAATCCGTCTCCAATATTTCAATGTATTACCAGTTCCCAATGGAACTCTAAAGGCTTTAGATTTTCTATAAAAATACGGAAAAATCTTCCGGGTTTCTGTTGCAATTCAACTGTGACAGATATACTTAAGACAGAGTGATTTCTTCTGTTTTCCCTTTTTCACTCCCTAATCTAGCGTAATACGCTAGATTGGTGCCAAAAACTTTAGCCAGAGTTGCTAATTCAAGGTTAAATTACAAATTGTTAGTGTCAGACATAATGTGAGTTTAAATACGTTTGCAAGCGCACCCACGATACAGCAAAAATTCATAGAGTGCGACATCGTTTTAATTAAAATATTTTTTTAATATACTTATATCTGATGTGAGTAACTAACTGTAATGGCAATAGGTTCGCCCCCTATTACATGGGACCTAAACATACAGGCGAACTGTGGGTGTACATTAGTACACCTCTGCCTAACCCTTCGGGAAATATAGGCGTGATGGTATGTTACGTAGTAACTAACTCTAAGTGTTTGGTAACGGTTCTTAAATACCTGCCTATCTTAGATTAAAGTAAAAGTATCTTCCGGAAGTACGTTAGTTTTAATCCAGTAATGGTGACGAGTGACGACGAACGCGCAAATCAATTTCCCATCTCAACAGAAGACTTCATCATTAATCTCTTTTTACTGGTAATGTTCTAAATCTAAGCTGGTTTCCTAATGGAGCTCAGACGTGTCCCGCCTCGTTACAAACGGTAATGGCCGCTCACTTTTGTATGAGTTTTGTTTTGTGGTCCAAAACAATGCTGTTCAACCGCGTAATGTGTTGCTTAATGACCAAGTGTTTATGCCCATTAATAATTTTATTGTGACCTTTACGAGGCAAAGTATATTGTACTAAACATTTTTATGATCAGATATTCTATTTCGGATCATAATTTTCTATGGGGATTTTGAAGGCTAAGCTAGACTAATTCAGAATTTTCTCATCTGAATCGGTGAGTTTGGAAAAAATATAATTCAGTTTCCTAACAAAAGTAATGTCATTATTAAAGTAAATATCATCCTCGAAAGCTTGCTCCAATAAAAAAGCACAATGTTTTTTCTACTCCCTATATATTGACCAAACGGTAGCCAATCTAATATTGTTACGTAAATAAATAATGATAAAACCAACACAGTAGCTAACAAACATAAAACCAAGCCCAACGTCCCCAGCATCACCGTCCTTTGACAAAAACAACACAAGATTTTTCAATTTGGCAAAGAAGGTAGCCTCTAGAGGATTGTGAGGGTTTTAGCTTGAGGTATAACGGCATCGCTAGGTATAATCCTCGGCATCGGTAGGATTACAGACTCGGTACCCGTCTAGTGCCGTGCAGAGCGTCAATACCTAGCGGGATGATTAATAGCATACCGATAATCCCTCGGGCTCCTGATATCGTTTTGCTCAACGCTCCGACTCGTCGTTGGTTTTCCTCATCGCGATACTAGTGTGACCACAAACCAAACATGAACAAAGACCTTCTCACCACTCAAGAATTGAGGCCACCTCGTAGTCTGTCGCATTAATTGTTTTATATTTTAATTCAATTTGTATTCATATCTCGTTTCACTTTCTTGTTCGACTAACAATGACAAATTAAACCATTTGTAAACGTTTTATGATCCTATCAGCTTGAACATGAATAAGCGTCTCGGTATATTTTTTACAAAGATTAAGTTGTACGTTACAGTTAATTTAACACAATCTCTTAATTAGGGTCTCGGTTTGGTAAATACGATTGCTTTGTCACCCTTTTGTTCTAAATTCGTCGATCAGCACTATAGAGTGTGATCTCGGCACTGCCGCACCAATTAGTCTCTTGTCAGCAGCTCTTTGAATCATTCACTAAGTTCATTCTCGCTGACATCACTATCCATCTCTATTTTAATCTAGAATTTAACAGAGTGAAAATCCTTCGTACCTGTCTAATACAAAGTTCCAGGACGCTATTTTCATGGTTTTCATTATTCATGACTTAGGAACGAGGCGACGAATTTAATAAGTCGCAAACAAATTCGTAGTCGTAATTAAATTGATGAAGTGCGTGACGGTGGTATCAAATTCATAATTTGGTAGGGAAATTTTTCATTACCCCGAAGCGTTATGCCAAATTGAATCGGGAACCACGAATATCCGGATGGCCCGGCGACACCCGACGATGTTGATTCTCCCGGCGCACTTTAAATACCTACCATTTTGGGACATTGTCACAATTCGCTTCACGAAAATTGAGGATGTCAAAACGTAGTATGAATCCCAATGAACTTGCTCATTTCGGTCACTGAGATTTTAAGCTGCTTGATAATTTGGGTTAATCCGATTTAAGCAATGCTCAGTTTTGCTATGCTGTTGATCTGATTGGTGGATCGAATTTTATTCATTGGATCTTATCACCGATAAGATCCGACAATACCGATTGTAAGCATCTAGCTTAATTTAGTATACTATTTTTCCTCAAGACTTCACCAACCAAAAGACTAACTTACTCCAATTTTATATGAAAACTATTATAACTCCGAGTAGAAAACTATACCGTCCGCTAGCCACCATTTAATGCATCAACTACCAAATAACCGGGCGCACGTGTTCGCGACGTATAAAACTCCTGTAAACAGTATTTCCTTGCCAAGTTTTCGTATGCTCTATAAATTGTATGTTGTGCACGTTTTTAGTACTTGGTGTCATAAACGTCGGTGTGCACCCAGCATCTCAATCAAACATGTCTGAGTGGCCGGAGTTCGGGAACTGTTTCCACTCACTCGGTATTAGATCGAGGACGAGGGTCCGTCAATTCGCCGACAGTTATACGGACGACGGACTGCGACCGTCTATCGAAACGTAATTTACTTACTTTTAACTGCCTATAAACCGTTTTTTCTTTTCCTTTTTTTGTTACTCATCTGTTTACGCGTTGGATATCGATTACAGAGCTTATTATCATAATGCTTTTGACACCATTTCTGTTTTCGCCATGTTTGAAAAATCATACGATTATGATTGACGATGACGATTATTATGACGTGTGCTAAATGCCTTCTACTTAAAAAGTTCTATATCATTAATAACTTTACACAACGCAAACAGACAAAAAACATTCTGTTACAGTGATTTTGTGAACAAAATAAATCTTTTGGACACATCTGGTTCTGTTCATTCAACAGCTGGGTAATGCTTGTAAATTCGTACAAAAAAAACCCAGTCACGGGGGCCGAGCGTACATCCCTAAAGGATCCCAATAGAACGCAACCCTCGGGTTCGATTTGAAAGGCATCGGAGGTAGGTAGTACCTTTTTTTCGTTGTCATCTACACCCACAAAGACAGCTAATATAAAAGATTCTACCTGAACCACTCGAACGTACACGATACCTTAATAAAATGTTAGCAAAATGATATGGGTAGACAAGGTTTTCAATGTTATTACTATCAAGAGAATTATTAATATTGTTCATGTGTGTTACACCATGTTTCTTTTACTTATTGTTTTCCCTTTGGCAATTTCAATGGTCTATTTTAAATACATATAACATTACCTTAAACCCCAAAAGGTTTTGTTTCTAAACAGATGTTCATGACTAGGTACTTATTTGAGTATAACAAATGAATGATCTCTTCTCCTTTGGTAATGTTAATGAGACTCGGTTTGCTTCATATTGTTTTCTTGCTTCACATCACTTAGCATTAGCTACACATCGCAGTTGTGTTACACGTATCTCAAATAACACACTTTATCTTCAAAATTCAGTGCCTGCATACGATTTGTTTATGCGGTCCCATTGAGATTGAACGTATCAATACAGTAACGCAAGACAAGGCGAGATATACTCGTAAAGCCAACAAGATGTTTGTAAAATGGATCCCCAGTGATACTAGTATGGTGAATTGAGCAGAAAACAAAATATTCGTATCAATAGCGAATATTTCCTGTAAGAAATTCAAATGCTTTTCATCCTTCACATGGAAATTCGACGCGAATGAATATAGAACTCGTCCCAACATTTTATTCGATACAAAATTCGAGCTACCAGTCACACACAGTGTTTGAGGTTAAATTTTCAATTTGCATAAACATTTTATCATTAGTTGAGCTAATGGCATCGGTTGATGCTAATTTGGATATCGTCCAATCATCCCTGACAGTGAATGTAACTGCATTATCAAGCCTATCGACTGGCGAGGATCCACCTGCATTAATGCGATATGAGTTAATAAACAATTGAATAGATTACGACTCTTGATAGTTGATGGTGTGTTAAAAAATACCCTTAATACGTGTCTTAAAGGACTTCTACACTACTTATATAGGGACTTATAACTTTTTAGGACACATACACACATACATCACGCCTGTATTCCCCGAAGGGTTAGGCAGAGGTGTACCAATGTACACCCATAGTTCGCCGGTATGTCTAGGTCCCATGTAATTGCAGGTGAGCCTATTGCCCTTAACCGGGCACATTAACACAATTACTTTGTTGGAATGTCACGGTTACATTGGATACAACTTCATTTACCACATAAATGATGTTCCATTAAAAATAGTTTTGTTAGTAGTACTTCCCCCAGACAAGCTCCTTCACAAAGAGCTCTACTACAACTACAACAACAGTTAAACATTTCATTTTGTCGTACCAAAATGATTCTGCCACACGGTACGCAAACTAAAGAGGTAAACAATCGTATGTGTAAACATCCTGTGACTAATTGTGCGCGAACCCCAAGTCGAGATGAAACAGATGTGCTACCTACATCCATCTAGTCTGTTTACAAGATATTTTACTCAACTTAGTTACCGACTTGCGTTCGGGAAATGAGTCTGACGCTGTTGTTGCTTTCGTAGAATAAAACTAAGTACGGTATGTTCTGGTACCTAGCTAAATAATATTGATATGTGGCGAGGAAAATGCGCTGTATTTATCACGAATACAAGGTAAATAATTATCATAATGTAGAGTGCAGAAACTTAAGTATAATAATAGTGCTATGCACTCAGTAATTTTCTCTATTCTATAATGTATTTAAACTTAAGCAATTTCCTATAAATTAAATTCAATATTCTTTTGTTTTTTCTTGATGAACGGTAATTAAACCTTTCAATTACCGTAAATTTTATTCAGCATCAAAAACAGAACACCCTGGAACATTCCAAAAATAAAATAACTGAAGCCCAAAATATGTACCTATAAAAATACAAGCCGATACTTTTACATAACATTAAACATTGTGAAAAGAGCTCTAAATTGGCGAATTTTGACATGTGTCACCCCAGTACACATCCACTCACGAGTTTGGGTGGATTTGGCCAAATAGGCACAAGGGCGATGCGTGATTTACCCAGGCTTTGTATTTTTATTTAGGTACGACCCGACGTAAAAGCTAAAAAAGGTTACAATATTCGCACCGCGTAATATAAATCTTTTGTTATTAATTTGTCACCCTAACAGGCAGTTTTCCCCTTTTTCGGCTCAGATGTGTGGAAATTACAAAATACAATTTATTTATAGACTTATAACCTAATAGCGCCTGACGATTGTTATTAAATTGGAGGAACATAAATTGGTTTTCTACGCAAAAATTCAGCTTCAAAAAACAACCTGAAGTTCGACGAGATATACCTACCATCACGCCTGTATTCCCCGTAGGGGTAGGCAGAGGTGTTACAATGTACACCCACAGTTCGCCGGTATACTTTTAAGTCCCATGTAATAGGAGGCGAGCCTATTGCCATTAACCGGACACAATTCCAAACTGCGAGCTGCTACTGATAATTTTATAGAAAAACCCAATAACACTTTTTGCTCGACCTGGGAATCGACCCCAAGATTTCTGGCGTAGCAGTCGCGCTTAGGACCACTAAGTCAACGAGGCAGTTCGACGACCTTCTAAATAAAAAGGGAGAATAAAATATCAGAGGACCAAGATGATGGGCTTGTCACGCACCTATTATCGTGTAGGTACATCACAAAATGTTCGCGCTGTACCCGTCATCGCGAACCTAAGCTATCATTTTTCACATCCTAATCCGTATATGGCTCGTCAAAGGGAGCGCTTATCGTGGCCCCAATTTATTTCCGAGGGATTGCCGCGTAAACGCTGTCATAGCCGTGTCACACGTATTTTCTTCAAATTGCATGACGATTAGTAACCCACAATAAAATGTGGTTTTTATTAGTAGGTAAATGTTTAGTGAGAAAGCAAGACAAAGAGTTATTGATGGAGTAATGATTGTAAGGTCGAGTATTGCTTGGCATGCCTTTAAAGGAAGTTAGCGACATCGGTGGATTACAATATACAAATAGCGCTAAGTTTGTATTCTACTGTATTGTCGCAGAAGACACACATTCGTGTAATAGGGAAGAGGAAATTTAGCAGTCTGAATAGCTTCCTCAAGGGATGTTAATCAGACGGTAACCACTCTGCGTGGGGTTTAGCAAGTTTCAATAGGTTATACATTATATCACGCCTGTATTCCCCGAAGGGTTATGCAGAGGTGTACCAATGTACACCCACATTTCGCCGGTATATTTAGGTCCCAAGTAATAGGGGGCGAGCCTATTGCCATTAACCGGGCACAAATCCTAACTCCAAGCTACTATTGAGAATTTCATAGAAAATCCCAAGACAAAGGTACTGAGGCAGTAGTAAGTAAAAGTTCATTTATTCATTTTATATTATAACAGTCAATTTTTTTGTGAAAGAAACTGAACATCTTCTAAATCGTATCCTTTCTAAGCAAACACTGAACTGCTTTAAAAAATGTAGGTAAATATAAATATTTCCACAAGAAAATGTTCACCAAACGTAGTAAAAATCTTCTTCTGCAATATCTCAGCTTTCAGCTATATAAACTCTCTCAATTCACTTCCAGACGTTTATGAACAATAACAACGTTACTACCACATTCTAAACAAATATTATTACTGTTCAATATACGAGAATAAAGCGAATAGGGCACAATAAAACTAGTGGTCTATTATAAAATAATAAATAAACTCTCTGAAGCGGAACGTGTACCAGTCAAATCGTAAATAACAGGTTATTGTTCTCCAGATATATTTTTTTTAACTTTATTGTTCATATTGTAATATAAATATTGAAAATGTTGGTACAGTTGCATCGAAAAAGCTGCTAAAGTTCGTGCAGTGAATCAACATAAACTTTACGTATATCGTGTATATTATAAAGAGCAAAGATTTTTTTGGTTGTATCGATTAAGCTCCGAAACTACTGAACCGATTTTAACCATTTTTTTATCAATAGATAGCTAAATTATGAAAAATTAACATAGGCTATATAACATCACGCTACGACATTCAGGAGCGGAGCAGTTACAAAATAAGTAACTTACTACGAAAATATCCACGCGGATGAAGTCGCGAGCAGAAGCTAGTTTTACCAATATAGTTGTTTTTACTTTATTGTTCATATTGTAAAATAAATATCTCAAATTTTAATATCAAAAATGTAGGTACAGTTGCATCGAAAAAGCTGATAATTTTCGTGCATTGAATCAACATTAAATGTGCGCCATATTTTGTTTGTAACGATACTTTGTTCAAATTGTATCAGTAACGAAATGCTACCTACCTACTTATAATAAAAAAAAAACAAAAGAAGACAGAAATTTTCACTTTCCAAATCCCAATAGATTAAGATTTGCCACATGCATATATAGAATTGAAATCGCAAGACAACTGTAGCAAATCGGGAATGTTCACACATATCTGTACACCACATAGGAAATAGCTAGATCAATTAAGGAGCTTTTATATCCAGTAGACAACACAAATGACTCGTCGCTAATAGTGCGAACACGCGTGTGAACGGGTCGTCCAAGTCGTGATCCTATTGCTTCCTCTTCCTCGTACACCCACTATTACAAGTAGAGCAAAAAGTTTCCTTTGGGGATTATGTAGTGTGTACTAACTTAGTGAAGGCCGGCCGTGTGAACTACTATTATTGCCGGGTAGATGTACTCGTATTTCGACGTAGATTATTTTGTCGAAAGTTTGAATACTTTCACCGAATAGCGTACTAAATAGTTTTTCCTTTTGTTAAGCCGTTGAATGCTTGCGTAAGTTTTTTGGAGATGATTGTTCTGTGAACTGTTGTCAAATAGCTGATCGAAACCAGGGGTAATCGCTTAAGTGTTATCTACAAAGGAAATGAATTATTATACGAACACTAGCTTTTGCCTGCGGCTTCGTCCGAATATATTTTCACCCGCGTTAAGTTACTACGTCTTTTGTTACTACTCCGCTCATGTGTGTCGTAGCGTGATGTTATATAGCCTATGTTACTTCCTGATAATTTAGCTATCTATTAGTGACAAAATGGTAAAAATTGGTCTTGTAGTTTGGAGTTCATTCGGTACAAACTAACAAACAAAAAAATCTTTTCTCTTCGTAATATTAGTAGAGATACATAAGTACATATTATTGTCATAACAATAACAACGATCTATGTTCTACATAACTAAACCGATAAACAAGCGTAACTAATCATCCGTTGCTAAATTCAAAACCCCTACTACAGTTTCCAGAATAATTATTTAATAATCTCGCTTAATCGCTAATACGATACGTAATAATTTTACACGTATATTTACAATTCGAAGGCACGGTGTTTAATAGCTCATCGCTCATTTTAACAACCTACACACTTAATATTCCCCTGGGTTTAATTAGTCAGTGATAAAACGCGATCGTTTTCTATAAAATATGGAACGTTTCAACGTATTAAGCACTTTTCTCATTATTATCGGCTTCAATGAAACGAAAAGTCTAATAAACGTAAAGCTCCACTTCGGTTTTTAAGTATTTTAGAAAGATTTATGAATTAGATTCTGCCCGCGACTTCGTTCGCGTCAAATTTAATATAATTATTATCCCACGGGAACCATAATTTTTAGGGGATAAAAAGTATCCTATGTGTTATTCCACATTACAATCTATCTCAGTGCCAAATTTTATCCAGATTCGCTTAGCCGTTTAAACGTGAAAAAGTATCAAACTTCCATCCATATATCCATCCATAGTAGGAGATAGGATTTTTAACCTGTTTTAGAATAACTATTTATTAGATCCGTAACACTGTGCAAACGTGGATACCGTTTTGTTATTTATGCAACTATATTTTCCTTTTTCACACTCGTATTTTGTTGATGATTTAATCTGTGTTTCTGTTGTAAAATATAACAAACGAAACGATGCTTTTTTTTATTTATTTTTACCATCTGCAAATACACAATTTTGCAAGCATGACGCATATCGAATTTTCTATAAAAAAAGGGTCTTTGCTATTCAAAAGTCAACCACACCCAGCTACGATCTGTAAACTAGATCAGAGCCCATCTGCCGAGAATTCGAGATAGTGGAGTAGAGTACCCTATCTGTTCCGCCGGTGCTAGGTTTTCACAAAGGGACCATTCTCGGTAATTCTATTGAATATCATCGGCGATGCGATGCACGAAGCCACCCGTACACGTGTAATCGGTAAATCGATGCCTACTTTGTTGTCCGTATGTTTGTGTGAGTAAAACAAGTGAAACGCAATAGCTGCTACATCAAAGGTGGACTCGGGATGGCTGTGTGAGTAATAGGCTTGATGGATTTTTTGTTCGGCGCTAAAAAAGCGCTATCTTTAACGATTGACGGTTTCGTGAAACTTGCTTTTTTGTGTAATTTGGCGAGTGATTTCAGAGTAGAGAGATTGAATGGTAGTGGTGGTAACGTAAAATGTCCAAGATTATATATTTGAATTTGTCTTTATAAAATCATCAACCATGAAGATTTAAATAAAGCTCAAAACTGAGCAATCCTACAAAATGAAACGTAGATAAGTACAAAACTGGATAAGTACCAAACTTTTAACTCCAACTGTCAAACGACCCGCTAAAACTATTCAACACTATGCAAATCAACAGACAGCTCCAAACCTGCAACCATTTAGTTACGTATTTGCTCAAAGCTCACCAGACGTACTGTCGGAGTGTTGCAGTATCGACGTCGAATCAAATGTCAAATAGCTGCCGGCAGGGTGCGATATGTTTGAGCTAGACACGCTCCGTGAGGCACACCGCACCCACAGGATGTGGGGCGGGAATGACAGACGTCGCGATAGCCGGCAGACCGTACGGGTTGCAATATTGTAGAGCTAGCACTCCCAGAAGTGATTGGAATGGATTATCTGTTAGGAAACGTCTAACGAATGGTCTGTTTTTGTAACGTGCTTGGCGAAATTATCCAGAAGTTCATAGGTCCTAGTTACTTCTGCAGAATGTATAGTATTATCCTTATAGGATTATGTATACTTAGTACAATACATAGGATTATGTATGTATAGTACTGTACTTTCTTTGACTGCCTCATTGGTCTCATTTGACTAAGCGTAGGGTCCTGAGTTCGATTCTCATGTCGGGCAAAAAATGTTATTGGGTTTTTCCACTATGATTTTCTCAGTAGCAGCCTAGAGTTTGGATGTTGGTGGTGTGACACCCCCGTGTCTCAGAAGCACGTAAAGAAACACAAGACCTGGGAGAGATCGGGCGCAGGACCCGTTGGTCCTGCGCCTGATCTCTCCCCGGTCTTGCCGGATTGCCGTCCCATCGGACTACAACAGCTCACTACTCTATGGTGAAAAGAGGGAGTGTATCTGTGTGTTATCGCACACAATCATCTTCTGTATACTTGATTAGTCTCCATTGAGATTGGCCGCCGTGACTAAAATCGGTCTGTAGAATATAATTATTATTAATGATTTCATGATAGGATCTTATAATTTGTAATGCCTTGTTCGTTAAAAGTTTTGTTGGTAAAGACTTCGACCTTATTGTAAGAGACAGTTTTTGTTTTCAGCTATAATTAAAAAGTTTTTTCGCATACACGTGCTCAATCTCTGGCTTGCCATATTGTAATTTTCCTTCTTAAAAACACGACATACTTAAAAATAACCGTGTCATATCCAGTAGAGTCTATGCCAGCGATGATTAAGTTTCATGCGTTCTAAGGTTGATGGAGCGTGGCACATCCAGTCTGGCTATGCTGAGGGGCCACGGTTGTTTGTTCACAAAATTGCCATTTTTATGGCACGCAAGGCGATCATATTGTGGCATTACTTGCTTCACGTCCCGCGTCGTGTCACGTCATATCGCAAATAACGTGATATTTGCTCTGAGGAAAGTCGGAGAAGCGATGCGATTTTATTTGGACATCTTCTTTGCTTTTAATCGTAGGCAATGTACTTATTTAGACTAATTTAAGAAGATTTAGGGGAGATATAATAGCTAGGGTATGCGTGCATACGAGGATCTAAGGAGAAACTTAATAAACATCTACAGGATCAATCTTCCCTCACAATATGTATTTATGTTACTTATATTTATTTTATTTATTTGTGTGTACAATACATAACATTTTCCCTATATTTTTCATAACCAATTCAGAGAGTAAATACGACACGCTTACGTGATCCTTTAAATGAATGATACGGACATTTCGACTAACAAGTAAATTGCGCATACGCTACTATTACAAGTACTAGTTCGCACCGATCATCACAGTTTCTCCGCAATTCGTCTCACTTAACACCTGTGGATAGCAAAAGTTGTTCTGTAGCTGGTTGGTAGTTAGTTTAAAAAAATCTACACTGTTTTTCAAACGCCCACTTACTCGTTCAATCAAGAAATCTCTTCGGATCTTTCCCGGTTCGTCTCGCATCACTGCCGAATCTTTGTTCATCGTAATTGCCCTTCGTGACGACTCATAGCCGTGTTATATGGAGAGGCTATTAAACTGTCAATGCCAGAGGGTCATAATCCGGAGTGCGCACCGCAATATGGGCAACATAAATCAGCTAATTAACCCTCCTAGCCCTTATTAACGACATAAATTTCGCGCTCTGAAGCACACCACTCGAGACGAGATGCGGGTTTATATGCGCATAACACACTCAACGCCATGTCTGCCGGTGGAATTATGTCAGTAAGTGTTCGAGGCCTAATGTGGCTTAAGTACAAGACAATGTTAATCTGCGTTGTCCTTACAGTTACTGCGTGAGTTGATGTAATCTTGAAAACGTGAGACAATAATGTGTTTGGTACCTAGTTGACTTAATGAAGGCTTTCGTCCTTTATAAATAAAACGGCGTAGAATTGTTATTTCGCAGAATGCATAGTATATGACTACGAATTCACTACTATACTTAATAGAAAATTGAGTAGTCAGGTCCATTATAATAAAAAAGCACAATAAAAAGCAGTCATTGTGTACTGTGAGCTGATGTAACATTTCACATCAGTAACATTTTCCGATGCACATAAAGGTTGTAAAAGTGATAAAATTCCGCACATAATTATTACAGTACTACAACGAGTGTTCCCGTATCGCGTGGCGTGGGCTATTACAACGGACATAAACTAGTGAGTCATCTCTTCCCTGTTTATCGAGCCGATCTCCGGCACACATGGCGTCATTCGATGCACTTTATTGTATTGCCATGTTACAACCTATCTCATCTGGCACGCGAACTTTTTCATTTCATCCCACTATTGCGATGCTATCGGGCGGATAAACGGCTCCGATAGGAAAATGAGCTTGAAATATACCATAATTTATTGTAGTAGAAATACATCCGTGAGCTTAAATAAAAACTCGGATGCTATAAAAGGTCTTATCCAGTGAAGTAGAAATGGAAAACGTGTTTTTCATCGAGCTCAGCGGCGAGGTCGGCGATGACTAGACGAATTAAAAAACAGAAGAGAACCGAGCGAGCAACGGAATGAATGTTATTGTACCTACCAATAGTAATTTATCAAAATGTCCGTAGACCGTACCGCCCGACAACTATCGCACCGCTTGCTTTATACGAAATTTAACCAATGAGAGCGTTTCAGTCTTATTGCTTTTACACTTGAGATACGAATCTTTTAGGATCACTGCACTGGAAAAGATAAAATGTTTTGCCTTTGACAGCTCGGCTTTCCATTCTAAGTAAGTCAAATCACGCTGACTGAATACTGATGTTGGCTTTTCGTGGGCTTCTGCAGTTGGCCCCGATTGTTTTTGTAAATAGAAATTAATGCCTATTTGAATAAAGATCAATAGGAATTACCGACTTACGAATGGTTAATGAATAAATGGGTTCAAAAGTTCGCTTGTGAAGCGTGACAGAGATAAAAGTGGACTTTTATCTGTATGTGCGCCGCTATTAGCTATTAACATTATAAGAACCCTCTTCCTTTAGGGGTCAGACGATGTGGGGTCGACAAACTCGTGTGCATTCAGCTGTGATCGCTCTCAATGGCGGTCGTTAATATGAACGTACGTACAAAAGATGGATTTAGAGTTGATGCGAAGTCATAATGTATAGATGGGCATGCATTCGAAAGTATTACCATATTAAGCAAATTAAGTAGCGGCTTGGATATTAGAGCACGAGTGTGGGGGAAGAGCTCTGAATGAATTTACGATGTCAAGTTCCTGGGTGTGCTTTAAAAAAGTAAAAAATTACGTAGTGCTGTTGAAAAATGACAGAAAACATAAAAAGTCCATTAGCGTATAAAGGGCTGTGTAACTGTGTTCAACCTAGGGTTAATTGGTGAAGAGCCCGCATTTTGTGCTTACTAGAGTGCAATTTACATACCTAACTGCCCATTTTTTTTCGTTGAGCGGTGGAAATCCTCATAAACTTCCTCCGTCATGGGGGTTATCTAAGGGCATACCGGACTCTTACCGGCTAAAACCACCGCGGCGTTCCACCTCTGCCTTTGGTCAGGGTGCGGGATTCGCATAAGCATCCATACCTAACTGGCCTCCTTAGCTTGGGAATCCCCTGAAAAGAATAAAACCGAGTTACTGGTTGTATTGCACCAATACCACGTCAAAGTTGGAATTAGTCAATGCTAAACCATAAACTTCCTTAAAAAAAACCCAAGAAAATAGTCTCTTTTTTTTATAGATGGGAAATCACCAAATAACTTCCCCCGCCCTGGGCGGGGCGGGAGGGAGTGTCAGACTTTTACTGACTAAAACCCATCTATGTTCTTTCATGTGCCCTTTACGTTCCGGGGGCGCGGTATCTCTTTCGAGTTTTAGCTTCTTATAACAAAGTTATGATAAAAAAGTCCAATCTAATTTCAGTAATGTCGACCTAGAAAGCGAGTCGTCACCGGTTTAATGGTGGTTTAGAGTCAGTAAGCCTCATATCATGTGAGAACACGGCTGTTACTGGCATGCATAATGCAAAGCGACGCGAGCCAGTTACCGCGTTCATGAAGACCCGCACTATTTAGCGATGTTACCAGCTAATGAGAAACTGAACTATGGACTTTATTTACATTTTGGCTAGGATTGCGAGAACAGGGAAATCGTGCTTAATAAAGGATAGTTTAAGTTCGATAATAGCGTTATTAACAACTTCGTTAGCCTAGTGGTCCTAAGCACGACTGCTACGCTAGAGGTCTTGGGTTCGATTCCCAGGTCGAGCAAAAAGTGTTATTGAGTTTTTCTATGAAATTCTCAGTAGCAGCTCGGAATTTGGATTTGTGCCCCGGTAATGGCAATAGGCTCGCCCCCTATTACTTGGGACCTAAATATACATTGGTACACCTTACAGTGTACATTGGTACACCTCTGCCTAACCCATCGGGGAATACAGGCATGATGGTACCTATATTTTTTATTTAAATTTATAATAACTTTATTGAAAGTATTAACCAACAAAGAAAATCAGTCATCAAAATACTAGGTACCTAGTAAGGTGCAATAAAGTAAGAAAGTAAGGTAAAAAATGTGCTCTAAGTTACCTTAGTTAGTACTAAGGCAATTTAGAGCACATTATTTTCAAGTTGGACACAAAGCCGTCAAATCAATCTAAGAGATTATTAGTTGACCTTTAATTGACATAAGCAAACGTTTTTGTTAACGCAACCGAATTGTTTAAAAAAACACTAGGCACGCAGTACAACAGAGCTACGTCTCAACGCAATCTTAGCTAGAAGATAAAGGCTGCAGAAACGTTGAATGAGCAATAATAGGGTAAAATAGGGTTATTTAGAAACCGCTGCGAAACAAGACTCGTGCAAGCCGCAACGATATCGTAGTAAGTAGCTTACACTCAGATTGTTTGCGTTTCATATTGCTTGTAAATTGTAATAACTTTTAAGAACAATCGAAATCTAATCTCTGATCTCTAATCTCTGTCAAGAATGACTCCAATTTTCCTACATTTTTGACATTGACTGAGATGAGGTTGCGACTTTTAGATCCATTTTCAAACGGGCAGTTGCTGTATATAGTTATTTGGATCTAATGTCTTCGTGTACTAAGTAACTAATGTAACCTTTTAAAGAAGAAAGAAAATTCTTTACAATATTCATGTTACAAAATATAGCCACAAAAAATCCGAAACGTCAAATTAGGCAAAGTCGGAATTTTAATATAGCTACGCCCACAATAAAGTTCCACCGGCAAGATTTCATCACTAGTTCAGTTTCAGTCTCTCAAAATTCACGAGGGCGACGCTATAAAACGGGCAAATGTATTTTCTTAGCGAATGTTTACCACTTTATTCGAACGTAAGTTTAACAGCATACATAAAAATAAAATTTTAGAAAGGTTAAATGTCACCTCACCTTGCCAGCATTACGAGAAACCAAGTTTCTCCGTAATTAATTTTTATGGCAACCGCTACGCATGTAAAAACACTTTTTTCCATAAGAATTATGCCTCAGCTGCCCTGATTTTGTAACTTTTTAGCTGAAATAAACGGAAAGCTCATAAAAAAGGGTCTGAATATGCACGGTGCTATTTAATGTGACTTTTTGCAGTACATAAAATATAAATGAGCGGTTTTGTTGTAAAAAGTTTATACGCCCCGGCGTGAATCTTCACGTTATGAAGCTATCATTACAATGATATTTCCTCGCTTTTAGCTCTAATAGGATCCTAAAATTCCTTACATGAATACCTATTATGGTGGTAAATTCCATTTTATTGGCATGACTATTCAGTATTTTGTACCTATCTAGGTACTATATATTATTATGCTCAATATACATTTTTACCGCTTTACAGCTTTGTTTTTGTCTACCATAAACCTAAACAGACGTCATTGTACTCATTATTATGAACAACTTTTACCCGAAATCGTGAAAAATAAAACCTGCTAATCCATACATTTTGCCATGTTATGCGAACGTAAATGTTTGGATTAGTTGTTTTATGATTTATGACCCGTTTTTTGGCATTTACAGATAGCTCGCTTGTAAACCCTAAAATTCGAGTGGAATTTATGTGACTTTCAGTTAGCCAGCAATCGTGTTGAATCACTCAAAAATCATATCACAATTTAGATTCCAAATCCCATACAGACACAAAGTTTCTGTATCTGAGAACAAAAACACTCCTTTTTTCATCACCAATGACTTCTTTCGCTCTGGGTGAAGCGGGAGTGTCAGCGGTTTACTGACTAAAACCCAACCGTGTTCCTCCTTATGCACTTTGCGTGCCAGGGCAGGTGACTCTTTCGAACAAATTCCGCAACATTGGATCGAGAAGCCCTTGAATCTCATGTTTTTCTTTTATTATTTGCAGATCAGGCAGAGGTGCGGCGTACGCCTGTTCCGAGGGTGAGGGGAACGCGCCCAAGTCGTGTTGCGGCCGGCCCCCGCTCCGACTCTGTGTGTTATTCCTCGGCGTGGTTGGCGCCTGCCTGGTGGCCGCCGGAGCAGTTCTTGGCGCCCTCAGGCCTCATCCTCGAGCCCCGCTCACATTACTCCTACTCATGATAGGTAAGATACACTAGTCAAATACTGGAAACCGGTGTTAAGGTGACAAAAGAAAAAGAAAATTAAAGCATGAAAATCGAAGAAAATTCCCGTATATAACCTAAAATTATTTATACATATAAGAAGTAAATAGAATAAGATAATGATGATGAATGACTATATTATCAAAACATTAAAAATAAATTCAATATTAAAATACAATCCATTTAAATTAACTAAATTTAGAAATGGGAGCTCAATGACAAAGCAGTCGATTATTTTAGGTTAGTAAGACAGTACAATGTGACTTTTCAGATTATAAAAATAACATAGCACTAGTTGTATGAACGAAACCTTTTATAAACAAAGTCTTTGATCGTTTAACAGTTCAGAACTCATTTCGTTTTAAAGCATTTTTTTCTTCACAGCTGATTAAAATTATCCGGTCCAATGAGCGAACCGACCAAACGAAAGCAGCCGAGATTCATCCGTGCCTGCAGATGTGCATAAAATTTTATGTCCACGTTCTAATATTCATAAATTTGACCGAAACGTTTCACACGACCGACGTAACCGACGACGTAATTAACTGTGAAACAATCTGCGGTGGCTCATTTGTTATTCGCTATGCATATGACAATAACAAGTCTGGCTGAAATCTCGTTACATCATTCACATCGCCGCTCTGGAGTTTTCAATTAAACTTCTAATGAGTTTTAGAGTGGAATTAATTGGATTTTCATTAGCGTTAGGGACAGATGATATTGTTACAGGCAACCGATCTATTGTTGTGCCGACGGGCCAATTTGTATACGTCACTCACCGCGATCGGCTAAACTTCACACATCTGCATTGTTTTAGCATAAGGCGTTTATCGACCACCGCTGACTAAATTAATGGTGAAACATCCTGTCAACAGTCCTGTTGGAATTGGAACTCTTGGAAATAATACAAAAGGACTGCATAGCATTCGAATTTCAACTGTAAAATAAAATGGGTAGCTTTTGTTTTCAATATTTTCGATTTGTATTTTTTTGACAAGCTTTTATTTACCTGTCCCGGTGTTTGTGGCTAATCAAATCTTAGAAGATAAATTTGACCCACTTCCCGATGTTCAATTTTTAAACACCAAAAAGGACGCACTATTATATACCGTCATGATCGATTAATTAAACAAAGAAAAAAAATATGTCGGCTCGTAGAAAGACCTTCTTTATTAAATTTTATGCAACATAAGGTTTCGTCAAAGAAGGTCTTTCTACGAGCCGACAAATAATTGTATATGCCACAACTAATGAAAATAATTACGTTTATTTTCAATTTCATCATTACTTATCGCTCCTTCGTCAAGTCTACCTTATTGTTCGTTAAAATTAATGAAACCTCGTACAAAGTCAGTGGCAGTGGCCGGATTACACCGGAACATATTGTTCGTGATCGCGGGCACGAAAGTAATTAACAACAGTTGCTGAAGCGCCAGTTGCTGTTATTATCTGTGGCTAATTTGTGACAGCTAAAGTATATTTAATATTCATTGATATTGTGACATCTGGCGCATGATTGATAAATAAACAAAATATTTTAAGTGCCTCGTTAGTCCTAAGCGCTATCGGTCCTAAGCGCGACTGCTACACTAGAGGTCTTTGGTTCGATTCCCAGGTCGAGCAAAGTGTTATTGGGATTTTTCTATGAAATTCTCAGTAGCAGCTCGGAGTTAGGATTTGTGCCCGGTTAATGGCAATAGGCTTGCCCCCTGGTACATGAGACTTAAAAACATACCGGCAAACTGTGGGTGTAGGTACATTAGTACACCTCTGCCTAACCCTTTGGGGAATACAGGCGTGATGGTATGATGGTATGCAAAATAATTTAGTAAGTACATCACATTCATTTTAAAAACTTTTCCATCAAGTACCCAAAAATTCTAATCAATTTTCATAATAGAATCGCCTTAATACAATGCCGAAGGTTGTCTTTTGTCGTACATTTTCATTAGGCGTCGTTCAGACAGGCGGTGGCAGTTTGACGTAATTGCTTGAACGATGCTTTAGAATGCATCATTGGAAATTAGTGATGCTAAAACAATACACGTCAAAAATTTAGCACAAGTTCATTGTACTATTCTGACAGCCGACCGTCACAGCGCCACCTCTTCTGTCTGAACGACGCTTTAGAATAGACTATTGAAAAATGTTGCTAATAAAACACCACATTAAAGATTAGGCGCCATTTGTATGTTTTACCAAAAATTCTCACGTAACTTTACAAACACTGAGTGTTTACCATAAAAAATAAATCTATCTAACGTTATCAGATTATGCCAAGGATATACTCTTCAAACAATCAGCAATTAGGAAGTGATTGGGACTCAAGCCTTTTTCCCATGGGGGTAGGCAGAAACCACAGAACGCAATCTGCTACGGTCTTTCCATACTCCTTTAACCTCGTCCACGTTTATACATTTGATCATACAAGCACGCCGGTTACGAGTACTGAGGCAGTTCTTATCTACAATTCTATGTATACAACTTTGTTACCCAAAGTTTCAAATAAATGTAATAGGCTTACGCAACATACTTTTTTAAACTGTATCTATGCAAATTGCTAAATGTTCATAATGATAATGCGTCTAGTAACATAGAACGAACTTGCGTAACAATAGCAGTAATTTTAAACCTAGCTTATGTTTAACCCAAATTAAAGTAGGTACCTAACTATTGGATATCTGCAACATGTTACATGATCTATGGTTTGCGGTTGTTCAAAGGTCAAACTGTACTTGAAACCTAGATGTTTATGATCAAACTAATTCGTTGGTGGGTATTTCTAGCTTATAGTATTTTGAATAGTGTTAGATTTGTTTCCAAGAGAAATATCACCTATTTATAATCATGTAAATACACTTTGGGATCCAATGAAGAAAATCAATTTATAAACAAGATCAACCACCAATAAGCTAGGAACTTTTTTTTTAAAAATGTTCGTAATTTGTAATTTCATTATAAATTATACCACACATACACATACCATCACGCCTGAATTCCCCGAAGGTTTAGGCAGAGGTGTACCAATGTAGGTACACCAACAATTCGCGGCGTATGCTTATGTCTCATGTGATAGGAGGCGAGCCTATTGTCATTAACCGGTCACAAATCCAAACTCCGAGCTGCTACTGACAATTTCATAGAAAAACCTAATAACATTTTTTGCTCGACCTGAAAATCGAATCCAAAACCTCTAGCGTAGCAGTCACGCTAAGGACCACTAGGCTAATGAGGCAGTTCTAAATCACACATTCTCCCGGTAAATATCGTGTAGGGGAGAGCGGGGTTAGAAGTTACCAGGGTAAGTTGTTCCGATTGATATAACTCCGCGAGAAAAAGAGATAAATATATTGAGTAAACACGTCGTGAAATAGAAAGCCGCTGCGCACCGATGGCAGCGGCCCAGTTAAAAAGGCCAATGTTCCCGGATTATCGGAACGGCAGCACGTGCGTCACTGGTTCACGTAAGTAAATATTTTTGTACTTGGCATTTTTGGTCTATTTCACGAATTTTAACAATTAGCCTTTAATGTTGCAGTGTTTTAATGCAAGGATTTATGTATTTTTATGGTACACTATGCGTAAATTACGTATGTTTCATAACCATTCCTATATGTCGTTTTTTTTTTCAACAGGTGTGATTGGGGCTAGATGTTCCTTTTTTCGGGGGCACGTTGTGACCTCGGAACAACTTGCCCCAATTCATTGATACCAATAATGGATCTTTTTTTTCCTTTGCTGCATGTGGACTTATACCAGTAAATCAACACGAGGTTCTGTGTCACAGGAACAAAAGGCCAGAGCCATCAGGGGTTGTTAATTTGAATGCCTCTTCTGGTGTCATAGAAGAACAACTTGAAGATCAAGTCCTTGTCTATCCAGAAATAGTACGACCTTTTCCAAAAGCACCACCAAGGATTTAAACAAATAAGAGACGTCATAGAAAGTCCGCCGTTTAACTGATACTTCTGAGAAACAAGCCTGAGCAAAAGAGGAAAGTGAGTATCAAAAATGAAGAATTAAAAAACAATAAAGGTAAAGGGAAGAGTAAAACAAAGCCAGGAAATGGCCAAGGAAAGGGAAAATGTAAAGAAAAGGGCAAAGGAAAGAGAGTCAGTCAAATGACAGGTTTAACGTCGTTTAACACGTCGTTTGACGGACAGTTGGACAGTTGTTCGTGAATGGAGACCATGCACTGGCAAGCGCAGCATAGGACGTCCACCCACAAGGTGGACAGACGACCTGATTCAGACCGCAGGAAGACGCTGGATACAGGCTGATTTCAACCGGTTTTTTTTTTTAAGTCTATGGCGAGGCCTATGTCCAACAGTGGACGTCCTGCGGCTGAAATGATGATGATGAAGAGGACAGCTTAGAGTATTATTATCTAGTGTGCTGTGATAGGTACTGTAATTCGCTTTCGAGAAAAGAATGGGTACAGTGTCAAGAATGTAAGAACTGGTCACATTCCAGATGTAGGAAAAACGAACTTACGTATGAATTGTGAAATTATGAGAAATTGAACTGTGATTCTGATAAATCTTCTGAAGATTAATTATGAGTGGTTTTAATTTCTACCTATTCAATTGTCGGTTATTACTCAAATAAACAAACTTGGTTTAACCATTTATTCTTTTCTATTTTACAAATAATAGCTTCAACAGATATGGTAACAACTTACCCCGGCTTGTTAACAACTTGCCCCAAGTTGGGGTAAGATGTTACTTTTCGACTTTAGGCATTAAAAAATTAATAAAAAATAAATCTCGCAATATATGACCCAAATACCTGCCTTAATATCAAAGTAACATATGAAAGTTGATTTTAATCGCATCGAATAAATTCTAAAATCAAGTATTCTTAACACATTTTGAGGTTAAACAAAATTCGGAACTTGTAGCCCCGCTCTCCCCTACCGTTTTCCTTAAGGTTTTGACCAATATTTTGGTGTATCTAGCCTGTTTAAGGCGGAACTGGTAACCTTGCACTAGTAGATACATACATACATACATAAACTCACGCCTTTTTCCCATGGGGGTAGGCAGAAACCACCGAACGCCACCTGCTACGATCCTTACATACTACTTTCGCCTCGTCCACATTCACTAGTAGATATTGATGATGTATTTTGTTCCCAGGTATAGGAGTAGTGTTAGTAACGGCAGCGGGACTGGCGTGGCGGCTAGGCGCGCGCGACGCCCCCTGTGCGTTGCTAGGGCTCCGCCGCGCCTCCTGCCGGCGTCTCGTGCCTCGACTGCCCCCGAGCTACGCGCGACCGCATCACCCCTACGCGGCCATGCTGTACCCTGAGTTCCACTACAGGCCGCCACCCCCCACCTATCAAGCCTCGATGCAAGAATATAGACTCAGGTTGGTACTAACTTACTCCTAAATCTTACTATCAAGGCCACAAACCTGGTGTCATATCAAACTAAGGTATGTATCATTTCTCCTTTTAATTTCGTAGTAACGAGGTCTGGTGTCCTAGACGGCAAAATAGAAGAAACCTTGAAGGCAGTCCAAGCTCTGCTTTAAGACCTGTCAGCTGTCAGGCCTCAATGCAAGAATATAGATTTAGGTTTGTAGCAAATTTTCTACTTCTTTTGCCAAATGGTCGAATATAAGGTCTCAATTCCTATGCTTTGGTAAAGGCTCAGGTTAGTAGCAATGTTCCCTCGTATTTTCTAACGCTAGCTTTTATTAAAATAAGCACGTCTTTCAACCATTGAATTATGATATCTGGACATATCTGGATTGAACCGGTTTTAACTGGGCGAACTGAACAACCTAATACAGGGAAAGTGAGACAATTTCCAGAGCTATAAAAAAAGTTGACAGCATTTTTCCAGTTGTATGGCTACAAATTAAAATATACTTGCATGTGGTCTAAGGGGTACGTATTTGAATATCGAAGATTAAAATACCTACTGTTAAAATATCGATGTTCATAACATCGAAAATGGAAATATCGAACGACCATAAAACCGAAAATTAAAATAACGAAAGTTTATAGTATCGAATGGTTAAATATCCTACGTCCAATATATCTAAAATCTAAATATCTACAAAAGTTACATCGAAAGATCCAAATATCGAAATACAGATTATCGAATGTCCTAAATATCGAAGTACCTACAAACTATCGAACGTCCTAAATATCGATGGGTACATTATAATATTTGAACATCGAAAATTAATATACCTACGTGTAAAAATGGGTTAATTTTCAACATTTAATACATTCATTAATTCACCCTAAAAATACGTACCTACAAGTTAAAATATCGAAAAAAAATTGATATAAGTAGTATGAGTGGAAAAAGGTTGCTTCTGCAACGTCTCCGGCGCTACGGGAAGTGCAACCCCTTCGCCCTTGCGTAAAAAAGAATAGGCACCCATGATCACCTCCGCAGCTTCGGCTTGCTGGTCGCCTCCGGCGACCAGCCTCAGCCGCTACGGCTCCCACGGGTGCCTATGCTTTGTTACAGCGGGCGGGGGTTGCCCTCCCTTCGCGCCTCCGGATTTTTATATACACTCTAGGGGTAACAGCCAAAAGACTACGTAAATTCGGGGTGCCCCAATTCGGTTTTGGAACAATTTCGACCTATTTTATCCATGAAAATCAGTGTCTAGTGTACAAGCATAGGTCAATCGTGAAGGTATTATTTAGGTCTTTAAATTAAAATATTTTCTTGAAAGTCAATATGTTGTGCTACTAAAGTTAGTGACAGAAACGTATCGCTGCAAAACCGACTCCACGTAGTCTTGTCTGCCCTACCCCTAGAGTGTAATTTAGAATCGCGTAGGCGCGGAGGGGCGAGGCAGCCCGCGAGCTGAGGAGCAGGTGGTTTTAACACCCGCCGCCGCAGCGGAGGTTGGCCGGCAAAGCCGGCCAACAAGCCGAAGCTGCGGTGGTGAGCGTTTAGACCATCTGCGACGTTAAGCTCGCGTGGGACTGCCGAAGCCCTGCAGCGCCGGAGCCGTGACAGAAACCATGCTTGCTTGCATGTTGCATGATTGCTGCATGCTTGTTTGCTGCTAGATGGTAATCAGTTACTAGGTGGGTTACAAAAAAAAAACAAGGAAAACCTCCTTTACATAATAAAAACCCAAAATAAAACACATTTGTACGCAAATGTACAATATAATCAGTGACAATAATACAAAATATTAAACATAAAATCACAATTTCACATCTACCTACATTTATGAATACACTCATACTGCCTATATAATTTTTTTTCGGTATTTCAACTAGTAGGTATTTTTAACGTAGATATTATGAATTTAGATGTATGAAATGTTGATATTTTGAACTTAGGCATAATGTCATTCGATATTTTGAATCATTCGAAATTTTAATCACTCGGCATTTCAATCTTCGACGTTTTAAGCTTAGGTATAACAATTTTCGACATTTTGATATAATCGATATTTAAATTTTCGATGTTTTGAACATTGGTATTTTAAGCGTAGGTATTTTAATCTTCGATATTCAAATACGTACCCGGTCTAAGGCTTTTATAACAAAAGAAGACTGGCTCCTTTTGTGTGGTAGTAGCAGTAGTAGGTAGGTGATGGTACAATCGTAAAGGCGAGGTTGAGGTTGTGGGTTCGATACCGAGCATGTACCACTGGAACATTTTTTTTTTAATTATTTTAATTATGTACTTTCAAGTATTATTTTGGACATCACTGACATTGGTGGAGGAAAACATCATTAGGGAATCTGGACTTACAATTCATATAATATTTCGTATTATATAATTTAATATAATATTATAATAGTATTAAGAATTTCTCATAATAGTATTAAATCTATCGCCCACAGACGTTTCTTGAACTTTGAAATAGTGAGTAAGTAGTTTGACCTTTTAGTGAATTGATACTGTTTTGAAACGTTAAGACTGTGTAGGTAGCCGTCAAGACAAAAAAGCTTTCAGTAATGAAAAGCTAATGGAAATAAACAGAAAAGTTATCTACCTACGCGCCGAACCTACATAAAAAAAAAAACAAGTCTATGTTAGCATTTGAATTTTACTTTGAACAATTTAATTTATAAAGTTGGCAAAGTATATTTTTTAAGAATTGATTTTTAATAAGAAACGTCAGTACAGAATAATAGACCATTCAGCAAATAGGCATTTTTTAACATTTTGCTGCAGCGCAAAAACAAATATTCTTCGTCAAATTCGTCTCGTATCAAAATATTACTATAAAATGCTTTGAACTTTACACCTAAAAAGCATACTATTGAGAATGCTTCGAACCCAAAATTAACTGTGACAATATAAGGGACAAAATATAATTTGTGCAATCTTCAAAGCAGTCTTCTTCAAAACTGACCACTATTTTTAATTCCAGGTTACTTCTGTTAGACAGAAGTGCGCCCGCCGTGTCGCCTCCCCCGACCTACAGATCAAATTCCGCCAGTCTAGTCAGGTACGACCAAAGTCAATACAATCTCAATCTGAAACCTATCGCCCGAATGTTTCTTCTTCAAATGCCTTTCCTTATTGGAACGAAAATACTCGATCTGTTATCAAATACGAACGTTCCGATGTGGACGGTAAAATACATTGTTTTACGTTTGTTTTAAAATGGTGGAGGAAATACAAACGAATGGTTTAAAACTGGAAATAAAATAGCATTGTATTGCTTACCTTTCCTGTGTGTAAGAGCCAATTTACTTTTGCAAAACTGAAATTGGAATCTAAAAAGTTTCTGAATAGCTGAAACTGTAAGAAACATCTGTTGCTCCACCAGCCACTTGGCCAAATTCTAATAATTACGACAAAAACTTTAAACTTCAATGACTTTATTCACCAATTGTTTCTATGTTCCCAGCAGAGGATCAACGGGCGCAGCGTGGTGTGGCTCTGAGTACAGCGGGCCGCCATCATACCGCGCCCCCCGCGCGGACCCCCCCGTCGTCGTCACCGACAACCTGCCCACCATCACGCCCATAGACCTCAAATACGGCGACAACACCATCGAAGCTTTACCCAAACCTGAACAGGAGAAAGACCCAGACGAGCACCTCGTCACCATAGTACATACAGACTCGCAGCCCGTCATCGTCACAGTGTCGGGGTCCCCCGCTCTCAACGACACACACACACAACCACCTTCAGAAATCGACATACTAGCACACTTATAACGCATCAAACATTAGCACAATACGCGAACTTTACGTTCTAGTAGGAATAAACTAGACTCAAATCCAATCGGTATGCAGCTCCACAGACATTCTTGATTGGGAGTTTGTATGCAAGCGTACCGGAGGCTTGTGATTGTAGCAACGATTGACGTGATTGAACCGATGTACTGGTGTACAGAAAAGTAAGCGAAAAGTGATTTAATATAGAAGTGAAACTGTTAATTATTACAACAAATAATTAGCGAATGAACTTTAGCGATTATTACTCGAAAGTTATGATAATTTTGTTTTGAATGCAGTGAAATGAATTGCATTTGAAATTACGTTCACATCTAGCTGCACTAGATAATGAAAAGTAGACCATTTCATCTAAAAAAATATATCCTTGAGATTTGTACTGTATAGAAGGTAAAGTTTAAAGTGCTCATTCAAAACAAAATTGTCTTTTATGTTTGTGTATAACTTTGTTTTAAAATATAATGGTTTGAAGAACCTTATTTTATTATAATAAGTATTGTGTAAATATTTAAAAGCACTGACGTATTTTTCGTTTGAATAGTGTTGTTATATTTAACAAAATATGTGCCGTGTATATACAATTGATACAAATTATATTAGGATAAAAAATATGAGTAAATAAGTAGTTGCAACGATCGATTTATTATTGAAACCAAATCCTTCACCGAGATGTACAACTGCGGAACTTGTTATTCATGTAGTGCCAATGGTTGTTAATTAGTTTCTTTTGTAAATAAAATATAACTACTTATTATTATTTTCTATTATATTTTGCTTGAATATCTACTAACAAGTGAAATGTTTGTTACTTTTCTGGTTCTGTCTATTAGCATGTTCTTCAAATTCTAGGTTCAACGTCTTGTATGACGTCATCAACATCTACTTATAGTCTCCTTTCTATCCACAATAACTGTTCTAGAATAACAACCCAGTTCCATTGTTTTAATTCGCATTAAAACTACACAAATAATGTAAATGTCCTATAAACTTATTTCTGTTGTAATTATCCTACAATCTTATCACTGCTTTAAGTCTACCTTTGTTTAGTACGATTTGTGTATTAATTTGTGACTGCAATATTATAAATTATTTGGTATTAACAAGTTTTAGAAGACGCTGTAAAAATATAAATGTTACAAAGAAACGTACACAATGGATGTTTTCAAGTCGAGGCAGATCATAAAAGAATTTTTCTAAAAGAAAAATGTAAAAACATTTAATTTTCGTCAACAAAATTCGAGTTTCTGAAATAAACTTTTTGATCGACAAGAAAGATGAACAAAATGTATAAACGTGTCATAGTAAAATGAGAAAGACACTTCTATCAAAAAGGTACACAGAAATGTTTTAGAACTAAACAATGAAGTAGCAGTGATGACATAGTATTGTGTTAAATACTATTAGATATTATCACGATAATGTATTAAACATAATATTGTAAATAACGTTATTTGTATTATAAGAAATAAAGATCTTTAGTGAAACCAAAAAGTTTTGTTCTTTATTTAATTATCTTAAAGCAGACATCTAATATATAAAATTCTCGTGTCACAGTTTTCGTTGCCATACTCCTCCGAAACGGCTTGACCGATTTTGATGAAATTTTTTGTGCATATCGAGTAGGTCTGAGAATCGGCCAACATCTATTTTTCATATACATAAAAAAAAAAAAAAATGGCAAAACAAAGATTGCTGGGTCAGCTAGTAGTTTACTAATTCTTCTGCACGCGACTTTTACGCAGCCTGCAGAATTCAACAAATGTCCTGAATATAAGGAGCACAAAAACGGGATCAATTCTATGCACCATTGACATTTTTCGAGTAAACTTTTTCTATTTTAATTGAATTCTATTTTAATTTCCTCTGACTCTAGTCTAGATCAGAGATGACAAAGACACAGTCCACGACGAAGTGAGCTTACCCAGAAGAAGCCTGTTCACTCAAACTTTAAAGAAATTAGGGTTGAATGCTTAACTCGATATAATGTCAATCCGACACCAAGTATGAGTACACTTAGAATGATAGTTAATCTCAAAAACTTAATACAGGGAACTTACGAAGAAACGGTAAGTGAATGAACTAGCAAGTTTAATTTTAAACAATTACTGTTGTAGGAAGAAAATAAAATAACACAACACAACAATTTACGTAGAAGATAAAATAGGCGGGGATACCATTATTCTGTTTCATCATCATCATCATCATCATCATCATCATATCAGCCGCAGGACGTCTACTGCAGGACATAGGCCTCCCCACAAATCTCCAAAAGTACCTACCGGTTGGAAGCGGTCATTATTCTGTTTACTACTAACTAATATCGGGAAGCACGTAAAGTCGTTGCTCCTGCGCCTGATCGCTCTCCAGTTGTGTTGGGTTGCCGTCCCATCGGATTATGAGAGTTAGGGAAGAGGGAGTGCACCTGTGTTTGCGCATACTTTTGTGCACTATAATAATCTCCTGCGTACTTGGCTAGTCTGCCGTGGCCGGAATCGGTTTGGAAAATACATACCGGAGAAATTTAAAGACTAGGAACGGAACCAAAGCTCCTAGATTTCCAAGTAAACAAACTGGGGCCAACATACCAAATCCCCGTTAAATTCGTTCACATTCTCAGTTTCCTTTAGGAAGCAACAGAGCAGTTCATTCACAGTTCAGATCACAAGACGAATGGTTGGGTTGTTAGTTTGTCTTAAATAATGCACGTTATGGTAATATCTATTTATTTGGCGACAGTGTGCGAATATATATGGTAATTGTCTAGATCTCACATTTGCATAATCGGATTTTATGGATTTCACGAAAACAACAGTTTGGTGTTTGTGGAATAGAACACACTTTCACTTGATGTTGCTATTCAGTTTATAAACGAGTCAACACAATATTCGCAAAATTAAGAAACGGAAAAATTTATGATTTTACTAGCTGTTCCCCGCGGTTTCACCCTCGCTGCTCAGCACCTGTTGGTCGTAGCGTGATGTTACATAGCCTATAGCCTTCCTCGATAAATGGGCTATCCAACACAAAAAGATTTTTTCAAATCGGACCGGTAGTTCCTGAGATTAGCGCGTTCAAACAAACAAACAAACAAACAAACAAACAAACAAACTCTCCAGCTTTATAATATTAGTATAGATAAATAGGTAATCATCATTTCGATGTACCATGTAGTTGGGGGATTAATAAAATGGATATATTAAAACCGTTCACTTCAGTTACCCAATTTTTATGATGGAGCGCTTAGCAACCTATTTAATATTGTACGTAGGTACTTACTTATCTATCTAATATAAAAGATATATAAAAAACAGGTAACACTAATTGTTTGTAGGATTCCTCCTATAAACAATTGATGTTTGTTTCAACGAGTATCTTTATGATAGAAACAAAAACACAAGAATTACAAAAAAAAATCACTGATCGAAAATTACCCTATTGTCGAGTGCTATAATCTACATTTTATGGAATATTCAACATTTACAAGGACAAAGTACCGGGTATAAGCATAGTAGATAATAAAGAGAGTGCTCATAATAATTAGTAGTTAAGTTCTTTGAAATACAATAACTTAAATACCCAGAGTGCAGCAGAAACTGGCAAAATTTCAGCACTAATGAAACTAGTCGAACAATTTGTACGAATTTCGCCCCATTTCGAATGTAAATCGAAGCACAGCCAGCGGATTCCTGAACAATAGTACTCTGTAATTATATTGTAAAGCAATTTTGTCGCGACACCCCACGACGACGCTGCGAAAATGAAAATCGGACCGCTCGCTGTAATGGCTGACAGCAAGCGAATGTAATAAAGCAAAAATTATGAACGAATTAAATTCTTTAATATAATCCGGTAGGTATGCGATGATACATATGGAATTTAATATTGCTTCGTCGAATAATGCGACGGAACATTTAATTTTCGTTAACGCTGAAAATGAGATGCAGTAAAGCTTTTGCGCGTTTAATTATTTTTACGGAAAAGGTAGGGGTAATGAGAATGTATTTCACTTTGTTTTACGTAAAGTAGAGACAAAATTGTACATTTAATTTACACTGGAAAATACATTACCTAGATTGGTATCTATTTTTACATCTTCTTTGGTCCTGTTTATCAACGGTACAAAGACTATATTATTTGAAGGAGTACCTACATCTATTCAATGCATTACCGGACGACATTAAAGAGTGTGATAACGTAAATATGTTTAAATATAAGCTAAAGAAACATTTAAGTGCATTATAACTGCTAATACTCTGGAGGAAATGTGTATTGTCACTGTATTTATGTTTATTACTTTGTATCTCATTATAAGCGGACTGTATGATCTATGAGAAATAAATTTCTTTAAACCAAAACCGTTGTATGGTCAGCAACAAAAGTCGATTATCAGTGTCACTTTTACATTATTATCATTTAAATAGACACGAAATATCACAATTCACTGCTATCCAGATTTTAGGCAATACCTAAGAGTTCATTTTGTCATAATTATAGATTCATTTCGTATTTCCTTTGATATTGTGCTCACTAATCAATCAAATGTTAATCTACTTTTGTTGTTTTTATCACTCGACGATAAGTTATTTCATACCTATTTCGTAAATCAATAATTAATTTTATAATGATGTACTGTGCTCGTCTTACAATTTCTATTATCTACTTTTTCTTGCATCAAACGATCTCTCTAAATAAAGAGTGAAAAGGACCATCGTAACCAAATAAAAACAAGCTGTTCAATACAAAAGTTCTATTCAAAAATGGAATAGTTGTGTATTTCTTTTAACCGACGAAAAATATAGACCGTTTTCGACGTAGGCTTAATTGGTGAAGAGCCCGCATTTACGACCTAGTAGAGTTCAATTTACATACCTAACTGCTCTGCTCAGCTCGGCTAATGCCTGAAAGGAAAATAAACACATTAAAAAAATACCTAGTTACTGGCTCGTTAGCCTTACATAGTCTTCAATACGCTTTTCTTTTACAATATTAAATTCAGTCGTGTTTATGCTTTAACCCCGATTTTTTTTTAATACATAATCTACAAGTCAAGTGCGAACGCATCAGGAGACAAGTGGGGAAAGATACAACTCTTCACGAGGTGGCTGCATAATTGATAACTCTCTTTGAACTGCCTCGATAGCCTAGTGGTCCTAAGCGCGACTGCTACGCTAGAGGTCTTGAGTTCGATTCCCGGGTCGAGCAAAGTGTTATTGAGTTTCTCTATGAAATTTTCAATAGCAGCTAGGAGTCAGGTTTGTGCCCGGTAAATGGCAATAGGCTCGCCCCCTATTACATGGGACCTAAACCTATCGGCGAACTGTGGGTATAAATTAGTAGGTACACCTCTGCCTAACCCAATACAGGCGTGATGGTAATTATGTTATGTTAGATTATACATAATACCAAATGCTACCATTATTCATAATTATTGGATTAGATTGAGTTGATCCAGTTAGCACGTTAGTTTATTGTTCGGTACTGCTTAGCTTGAGGTCACCAACGTGAAAGTAGTAAATTCTGTTCATTCTATTGGAAATACGACTATATATAGCATTTTAGTTTAATTTTATACAATCATAATAAATATCACCCATTGATATGAATGAAAATAAATATTACGTGCGAAACGGGTATTTTCAATTTAAAAATCGAATCGAATTAACCTTACATTTACATCGCACGTTCATGTTAGGCCTTTTGATTATATTGGTAGTTAGTAAATTAACGAATACATAATATGCATACTATATACATGAGTGTAATAAAATGTGTGTGAAATCGAAATAGACTTTTTGTCAGGCGCGTGTATGAAGAGGCTTAATTATTCCACTTCAACTTGATTGATTACTGGCTTTTGTGTAGCATCACAGTTATGCAATATCGTAGATACTTTTAGTACCTATATTCAAAGTAGTTTAATACGGTTGAACTTATATTTTAATGGATGGGCTGTCATGCAATTACTTCTTCCGCCCTAGGCGGATCGGATGTCAGACTCTTACTGACTAAAACCCATCCGTGTTGGACCCCACTGCCCTTTGCGTTCCAGGCTCCCAGTTACTTTTTCGAACAAACTCCGTAACCCTAGCAGGCAATAGCCTTAGCGGGCCCCGTCTACTATGCTGAAATCTGTTTGAGGTGCGCTTGGAACACAACGCGCCGCCGCCGTCGACCCGAGCCTGGTAAAAATCAAGCCAAGGACCACTCGCTTAGTAGCCGTGCTTTCGACTAGCCTAGTTGAAAGGGATGACCAACGAGCTAGTCAAGTACTTACATCTAAAAAGTAACAGTGAACGTAGGTATTAGATATGTGGAGCTATTATTTACGTAGCAAACCCTCTGTCACACCGCTGAACGTTATGTATCGAGACATGCGGGCAAAAGATCCGATTACCAGATACTAGGTGATCGATTGGCGTTCTTTGCTGCGACGCCAAGCAATAAATTCAGATTTTGGTTAGTTACTCCCTGGTTAGCGGTGACTGAAATACAGACCTAGCGAAACTAGGTCCCAACCTAATACTGATTTATACAGCGTTCTGCAATCACTGGTTCAAAATTACTGTGGAATCTGAAAATAAATTGCTGAAAAATTAAAAACGATGGTAAATTTAACGATCCACATACATACATACCATCATGCCTGTATTCCCCGAAGGGTTAGGCAAAGGTGTACCAATGTACACCCACAGTTCACCAGTATGCTTAGGTCCCATGTAGTAGGGGGCGAGCTTATTGCCGTTAATCAGAAAAAAATTCTAAATCCGAGCTGCTACTGGTCATTTCATAGAAAACCCCAAAAACACTTTGATTGATCGAAAACCGAAACTAGCGTAGCAGTCGCGCTTAGCACCGCTAGGCTAACGAGACAGTGATTTAATAATCCATTAAGTACTTATTAGGAATAATCCATTAAGTACTTAGTAGGAATCAAGGAAAAGTAACCACTCTCAGTATTACTTGCCTTCTGCTCAGCCAGGTAAGATTATAAAATTGTATAAACAATATTTTTCTTCCCTACGTAGCAAAATTCTGAGATATTTTATTCAAAGTGTTGACTTCACTTTATTTTATGAAGGCAGTAATCCAATAAACCAGAAATAGATTCAAGAAAATAGATCAAAGTTTTATTACAATCCACGAAATCACTTAGACTGAGAAACCAAGCATATTGAAGATCTAAATCCTACATAATAACAAAATATGCTCGGTACGCTCTTCCGGAACATTTGTACTAAAATTTCAAATATTACTTACGAATGCAACTCGCTCCCTGGAGCGTACCTGAGCGGCATCCATGCAGAACTTATGCATACCCAATACAATCCCTAGACACATCTAGTGTAACAAACTTTAATAGTTTTTGAATAGTACGTAGGTACCTAGTTTTTTATTAGTCTGGTTGGTGTCCTATTTTGGGCAAAGGCCTCCCTTTTGCTTTTATATTGGAAAAACTTGTTTATGTGACGTATGACTGTTTTGCCTAATTTATCATCTGTTTTTAAACGATTTTAAAAAAGGAGGAGGTTATCAATTCAGCTTTTTTTTTAATGTTTGTGATCTCAGAACTTAGGTATTTATTAACCGATATGGAAATTTATTTTTTTATCTCAAAGATTATACTGTCAGATTGGTCTCATAGGAATTTCGTTGGCAGGATTTTAGTCAAAATAACTGAAAAAAAATAACCTTAACTTCCAAACGGTCCTTTTGGAAATCTATGGGGGCCCATGCCCAGCAGTGGACGTCCTACGGCTGAAAGGATGATGATGACGATGATGAACTTAAAAAAAAGCCAACCAAATAAATGAAATTGCGAGTTTTACTTTCTTGCGACTTTACAAAAATGATAAAAGCAAAATAGGGTTGGTCATTCGACAATATTCCGGAGGCGATTTTACTTTATCTTGTTACAGCTATTACTATCAGAAGAGTTCATGTTGAGGTAAGAAAACCAATCAACAGGGTCGATAATGAGGTTACTCAGGATGCAACGAAAACGCTGATAACGTATTTACGGAGTAGTAGCCGAGGTGGATAATACCTACTTTAATTTTATGGAAATACGAAAGTTAGAACCCTGTGCATATAAAATAGCTCTATTTTCAGAAGTTTATACGTCCGTGTGTCACTTAAAGGCGTCGTAACGGCTGGACGGAGTTGGATAAACTTTGGAGCCTTTAGAAATAGATCACACTTGAGGGCAATTGTCGTAATATGTTTTGTTATGGAGTGTATTAGCCTTTATTTAGTTAACGCATAACGTTTATACAAATAAATGAAATTTAAGTGACTGTTTGTAATGTCTAAATAACAGCTTTTCATAAAATGAATAGATGAGTGTTTGTACGATACTTACACGAATGAAACATTTATTTTAAATTATTGTCTGTCTGTAGGTCTGTCTGTTTGTTCTGGTTATTCTCCAACACGGCTGGACCGATTTTGACGGGGCTATTACTGGCATATAGGTCTTCACCTACCTGCCAGTAATAGCCCCGTCAAAATCGGAAGCCACAGAAATATAATTCTTATATCTGTGGGTATCTATAAGAAATCACTTAGACTACTTTTATTTCAGAAAGATAAATAGGGAACCGCGAAAGAAAATCCCTTGATAAACGACACTCATGCAAACGAAGTCGCGGGGATAAGATCATATTAATAAATTGTCTTGAAATGGTAAGTAGCACTAACAAACAACGTTAATTCACTTACCTACTTATTTATTTTTACCGAAAAAATACAAAAGTCTCTTTAGAATTTCGATGTTGTTTCTTTTCTAGAAAAATGTAATAGAGAATGTTTTCACCCTTGATGAAAGAATAATGTAATCAACCTGAACCTCTCTATTTAAGTATTCTTAAAGATGTAATTTCAAGTCTGCTTCAAGAGTATATTTTCTTCATAAAAATAAAATATGTAAAAGTTATTCCTAAAAAGAATGGCAAAATGTAGACGTAAAAGTTTTAATATAGCCGTGAATGGTCAGATAAAGTTTCTTATTGTGAATACTGAACATCTCAACTCTGAATTCCCGTTTTGTTCACAGTAAGTTTACATAACAAATTCTCGCATCAATAGCAGACGAAATTGTACTTTTGTTAAAAAAAAATGAACTAAAAATTTATCCTGGATTGTGGGTACGTTAACAATCATATAAAGTCATATACACAAACTTTCAGATCCAGAACAACTATCTGTAGGTCATACAAATATTTGCTCCGTACTGGAATCGAACCCGCAACACGCAGCGCAGCAGCCAATCGCCCAGCTAATGCGCCAACTGTGTCGTCAAATTAAAATGCAATGCAATTTGTTTGCCGTTGAAATTATCAACAAATAAGGTTTTATTCCGAGCAGACACTTAGGTGCCTAAAGCCTACTCATATTTGAAAAGCGGCGATTAAGCATCGAGTGAATAAATCGCTATTCAATAGAATCGATAAGAGATGCCGATGCCGAGAAATGATTTATTGACTTGTCGGCTTCTCTCCGGGCGGGCTCGCTAATGGTGGCTGAATAAGCGCTCGCCACTGCCTCACTTGTTTCTTTTTTTCGTAGACGATGATAAATAAAAGAAAATTATGCAATCACGACTGAAGCGAGAGTAGGAAATTAGGTGTATTGTCGGGAAATACGTTAAACTAAGTAACATCTTTGTTCCGGGGGTTTAGATTAACGATTGACGTTTATGTGACTGTATCCTATTGTGAATTGAAATTGAAAAGATACCTATATTTTAGTGCTATCGTCTATTTTTGGCATTTTTTTTATAACGTAACATAAATATACACACATACACAAGCAGCTTATAATGTAGGTACTAGGTACTAAAAGGAAAACAAAATTTTTATATTTCATAACCTATTTATGCTAATTCTTATGCTTCAGAGAGGCTCTGATTGAACTGAACTGTTATAGAATTTTAGTATTTTATTTTCTTTTTAACGTTACGTAATAATTATAGAGACTGTGTAAAGTGAACTAAGTAAAGTAGCTGTGTAAAAGTATATTATTGATTCAACTTATGAATGAGACTTACGGATCTCTGAATACTTACATATAATTTCAAAATTCTTCTATTAAAATGATACCGTTAAAGCTGAAACTTTTGGAAGAAACTTTAAGTTGTGTAAATTAAATTGTAGGTATATCCTACTACTATTATAAAGGCGAAAGTTTGTAAGTATGGATGTATGGATGTTTGTTACTCTTTCACGCTTAAACGGCTGAATGGATCTGGATGAAATTTGGCACAAAGATAGATTATAGTCTGGAATAACACATAGGCTACTTTTTATCCCGGGAAAATGTACGGTACCCGTAGGATAACACATCAACTGTGACGCGGACGAAGTCGCGGGCAGAAGCTAGTTATATAATATGTTTATATCTATCTATCTATATGCTAAGATCTAACGGATATCAATGCGGTATCATCATTAGATGTACTAATTAAAGAGGACGGTTATGTACTTATAGAACATCAAGCTACGACCAACGGGAGCGGAGCAGTAACCAAAGACGTAAATAACGCGTGTGACACCGCGAGGTATACAAGTAGTACTTTAAAATATAAAAGGAATACCTAAGTATGTCAAAGGTCTGTCCATAGAATGTGGGATCCATTTCTATTATGAGAAACTAGAACTCCATATCAAAGGCGAGTTCCGGAACTTTTCCCATTTGCATAAGTGACTTAACCTTCATTCATTTTATATTCAAACCTGGCAGATTTGCCTGCAAATGTTGAACCCACTCAGAAATATTATGTCTGGCCCCACTCTATGCAAACTCAGCGATTTTCTCATCACTAGATTCGAGGGCTAAAGTAACTGTGAGGTTATTTCAGTGATTTGGCCGTGAAAATTTACTTAAATTAAGCTGGCGTAATTATGTAGGAAAAAAAATATTGTACTTATAAATTTTACTTAGGTAGGATTTGTATTTGGATTTGTATTGTTTTTACTCGGAAGCATCCGAGTAAAAACGGATCTTTTTCTTCCATTATGTCTAGCTATGTAAGAATCGTAGCTGGTGGCGTTCTGTGGTTTCTGCCTACCCCCATGGGAAAAAGGCGTGAGTTTATGTATGTATGTATTTCTAGCTACGTAGGTACGTGTCTTTGTGTTTTCTATGAACATTAAACACGTAAGCATTTATAACTACATACCTACATGCATTACATCCCACATATAGCAAGTAAGGCCTTAAATCCTATTCCTACAGAATATTTAGTACAGTCATAATGTAATGATACTCTAATGTAGACAAAGCTTTCTCTGAAAAAGTTGGACGTAAATAAATTGTTTTAATTTCCCCTTCACACGACTAGATCTTTGCTAATCAAGCTTCATATCACTTAAATAATGCCTTAGGCAGGTACATACTTACGTAGGTATATCTTAGTTGCCTAGTTCATATTTTTAACAGCATAGTGTACACAGTATAAACAGTGGGAGCGGAAGTTTAGCTCGAGCTCAATTAGTTCGCTACAGTTCGAAAAGGAACAAATAAACCCTTGTGTACACTGAGTTACGGGTTCCTCTCGCTTCAGACGGCTAAACAGACATCAACTAAATTTGTGTACATTCTGTACACAGCTTTAGGGTATACGTCGATATTGTGGGTATAACTTTAACTATAACATGTGTATATTAATTGACCTACTAGTCAGTTTAAGTAACAGTAAGCGGCACCTAAATGTTTTGCTTATATAAAAACTTACTGTGCAATAATGTTGAGGCATTCGTTTTAGGTGTCACCTAGGAAACTATTGCAGTAGTACCTAATGTACTGCCTTGACTAGATAGCATGACATCACGCCTGTATTCCCCGAAAGGGTTAAGCAGAGATGTGCCAATGTCTGTACATTACACACACACACCACACCACACCACCACACACCACCACATCGCCAGCACACAGCAGTTAGACTAGATATGTAGGTCCCTACTTAACCAATAAATGTACTAAAAATAAAGGTGAAAGAAAATCGCATCTCCCAAAAGGTTTTCCAATACTGACTATAATATTTCTAAATGTTACAGAATCCGAAGACTTCGAATGAGTCGTGTTTAAGTGCGATCATCGCGGGGCACAGAAGAAGGTGTTATAAATACAACTCTCTATCTCCGGAAGTGCGCGTGGATAAACAGCCATCCAATAAGAAACATTTTGAAGACGGATAACATTGATTTATAGTAAAGACTAGAATCCCTTCCAATGAAATATTGCTTACTGGCTTTTCTTCGCGACTTTGTCGAAGCAATGTAATCGAGGCTTAAAAGTCTAGCTTTTCCACACTTATATGTATTACTAGCGTTTCGTCCGCGACTTCGTCCGCGTGGATTAATAGTTCCCGTTCCCGGGGGATTTCCGGGATGAAAACTATCCTATGTCCTTTCTCGGGTCCCAAACTATATTTCATTGAAATCGGTTCAGTGGTTTAGGTGTGAAGAAGAGACAGACAGACAGAGTTACTTTCGCATTTATAATATTAGTAAGGATAAAGAGGTTCGTGAGGTTGTAGGAGAAAATCTCTGAATTTACTGAACCGATTTAGAAAGTTCTTTTACCCATAGAAAGCCACGTAAAAGTGTCAAAGGCTATATAATAAACAGACAGACAAAGCTATTTTCGCATTTATAATATTATTCGTGTCGATAGAAAAACAATATCAAGTGCGACTCGGAGTTGCACACCAGGGGTTCCGTACTATTCTATTTTACATTACATTCGAGAAGAGACGTTTTTTAATATTTGTTGTTATTGTGGGTTTCAAGATACCTACGACAAACGAACGGATGGACAGACTGCGGAATCTTAGTTATAGGGTTCAGTTTGGCACCGGCGTTTAGGTATGCACGGAACCTGAAACAGAACATTGTAGTCTACGGAATTTCCATACAAACAATACGAACACGATATCCACGTCGATGTAGCACCGTATCACACACGATATCAGAATCCGTTCATAGAATTACACGCTCGAGCCTGACCGGCCGATACTCGGGAAAGGTGCGTGAAATATAAATCAGCCAACTGTGATTTACGTGAAACCTCCCGGAAAGTTTTAATTCTGTTTCGCCCGGCTCTCGGCCATTTAATTTATCTATTATTTATTGCGCGGCGGGAAACTTAGACACTTTGTTTATTAGCTATTCAATTAGATCGCATGATACTTTTATCCTTCAAGGTTTGTTTGTGACCTGAATCGCTCTAGCTGAGCAATATTTGTTGGGGAGCTAGCTTTAAAACTTTTCACGTTATTTGCTTGTTTTGTTGCGTACTTTAGTCATGTTAAAATTGTTATAAACTGTTACATAAAGAATAATATTACAGAAATCCCTGTAGGTTTACAAAAGTTGGTAGGTACCTACGTTGTAATTTATAATTGTCGCTATTGAAGAACTTCTTCTTTTATTTTAGTATCGATGATACATTTATAACTACTTAGGCCCAGTAGGTTGCCACGTTTATTGCCGCGTCAGAAGCCTCATTTAGATCGTCGAGAATACAGGTGAACGGACAATTGGGACACTCCCATTGGGTGCTAGACGGGTCTACGATGCCCCATTTCGCCAGATTATATTTGCAGCAGCCTACTCGGTTGCGCAGTCGATTCAGTGCCTTGTAGATAGAGGTGCTGTTGTAGATATTTACACACAACAAATTTTATTTTTTATTATTCAAAAAAGAGAAAACTTATACTCACTTTCATAAACAGCCGGACCCGGAACGACTATACTTCGTTATTTTCCTATAAAACTGTCCATCTGTCTTGTGCACTTAGAATTACTCGTCTAAAATCGCTCCCAATATGAAACACCGACCACGAAATTAAACCCCGAATAATTAATTTGTAGCTGGCGTAGTTCAGCGTTCACATATTGATTAAGAACACGCGGACACTGGCACGGTACACGTTCGAATTACTTTATGTTTTGTCTACCGAGCACTCAGTTACATTTCTATAGGCACGCACTGAACTTTGTTGTGAACATCCCGTACAGAATTTATTTTCAAAACTACCCCCGTTCTACCGAACCTACCTGCGTGGTAATAAAAGAAGATACCGTCGCATTCCATGTTACTTTATGTTTGGTACAAAATGAAAATTTTGCAATGCAAATGGGAAATGCAGTTTCAATGAAGTTTTACGTCTGTATACGTGCTTCAGTCAGTGAAAGCTTTTGCTGCTTGGTTGTGTAAAATAAATAATATTTATAACAAAATATGTATTGGGAGATATTTTTTAACCCCCGACTCAAAAAGAGGGGTGTTATAAGTTTGACGTGTCTCTGTGCCTCTGCATCTGTGTTTCTGTCTGTTCTATATTTCTGTCTGTGGCACCGTAGCTCTAAAACGGGTTAAATGCGTTTTTATTTTATTTGAAAGCAGGTTTCCTAGAGATGGTTCTGAGCTATGTTTTTTCAAAATCGGTTCAGCCGTTTCAATATTACCAGCTCTTTTGTAAACTGCGGATTTTAAAATAAAATTATAAAAAATTAAGTAACCCCCGACAATAAATGCTCGAAAAATTTAAAAATAAAATTTGCCTCTCGGCTTTTTTTTAACAAAAAAGTAAAGACATGTTTATGTAGTTAGGTACTAGATACTTTTTACACCTAGAATGCGAGTCATAAATATACATCTAGGTACTGCGCCATGCAGGTTGTCACAAATAGTCACAATTCCTGCTTGGATCAGAAATATTTTGCCTACAGCTATTTGCTCCGAGCCCGGTATTCGGTAACGGCACACACGGCACAGAATCCACTGCGACATGGTTTTCAAAAAATGTAGCCTCTAGCTACGAGTTTTATTAGGTCAAAAATATATACATAGATTAGGGTCGAATCTGGTTGAAGGATTTATTTGAAGGTAGGTAGATACCTACCTATTGTTATACATTCAGGTCTTTGTTTTACTATGATGGGGACTAAGCCTTTACGGTGCAGTACCTACATTTTCATATTAATCTTGGTAGATATTCACGTATATTTTTATGAGGCAAAAAACAAATGTATAAACTCTTTTATCATACTCTATTCAAGTACGTACGTATTATTTAAATATATCTCTGCACATCCATCATTCACGTTGAATTTACGGGTACAATGTGAGAACAATGTTACAAGTTGAGCACGATTAAAAGAGGTCTATAAAACCAGCCTATTATTTACGGAGAAGTACCTAATTAAAAGTCAAATATAATAATATTCATAAAAAAATCTATTATATTTTAAATAGCCGAGACAACTAAGAGTTGACCCTGTCTCTTCTAATGGCGCCCGTTTATGATAATACAAATGGCCAATCAAAATTTTTTAAAACAAGGTTCAACATGGTTACACCAGCCAGAATCAGTCAGAATCTCAACTGTGTCTGATAACTTCACAGTACCTACACTCACGTTTGCGGTCCGACCGACTTGCTCAGGCCGACTGGGAGATGTATGTTAAATTAGCATAGCATAGTTCGATGGCCCACAGCGGCCAGACCTGTAATGAGAATTTACTGCTTTACGGATGCCCCCGACGCATTTAGATATTCGGGCACGTACTCGTAATATGTTAGGCAGCCAGACAATAAGTTAGGCTACGCTAGAGAGTAACTTATGGGAATAAGTGGGTTAACTTAGTAAACCCTTTTCGTGTTAATGTGTTTTTTATTTGCTGTTATGGCCGTGTTTTGGGATAGTTAGTTAGTTAATCTTTGTGTGGTGTGGTATAACTGCAATCCATGGTGCTTGGCAATCTTGGTTTCTCCCAGTTGTAAACATCCCTTTGTGCCTATTGGCCTAATTCTGTTCTGTCTCCTGCTTGTTTGGAGGGAAGTGGAAATTATGTTTTTCTTACTCCTCCGCTAATCTTTTCTGATTCATTTCGTTGCGGGATCCAAGACAGTTGAATCCAGGGACTTGAAACGTTACTCAAAATAACGTTACGCGTAGTTCCAGTACCGATAATTTGTACCGTTCCACCAGGATCGTAACAAAATTAATACCTTGGCTATAACGATACTGACAAACGGAACGAAATCTTAAAGTGTTCACTAACAATATTATCAATATATCGTTATTAGTATAACGATATAATAACGTTATTCATTACAGTGGTGGCTTGTGCCGAGGCTACCGGGCCGCGGGCGACGACGGAGCGGTAGTCAGCGAGAAAAGTTCTTAAGAATAACGTTACAAATGAATCTGTAACGTTTCACCTGTAACGTTATTACAAGCGGATAAGCTTAATGTTACTGATACCTGTAACGTTACTTAAAATTTTGTTCTACGAAAATGATATTCTTTAACGTTTCTTTCTTGTAACGTTATTGGTATTTTTAAGTTTTAGTATCGTTACAAATTTTGGAACGTTATATGATAACATTAATGATAACGGAACGAAATTCATTTCGTTTTCAAGTCCCTGGTTGAATCGTTTCTCCGGGACTCGAGTCGAGCTTCATTGTCTCGGCGCTTTTCTTGTGGCCTCCACTGTTGATTCTGGCTACCAGAAGTTGCAGTGGTTTGGGAACAGAGTGGCAGTATAAAAAAAAAATCTTTATGTGGTGATTAATCTTTAGGTGGCGCTTTTTCTGCCGTGATATCGATTAAACAATGTCTGCAAACAACTAATTCAATATACCTACGCCAAATGTATTTTATTACTATCCAGCATTACCTAACAGGTAACATCCAAATATCTATTGCCCTGTTAATGCTTAGAATAAAAATATAATACAAAATTATAAGATTTATAATGGATCTGTTTTAAATATCCAAAATAAAAATAAAAACCTTTTCGAAAAATGGGAGAAATTTTAATAAGTATTTGTGTTAGTTTGTTTTGACAAAATAATACGTTTATTTTTCCGCCAAATGTAATGCTAAACTCTGTACAAAAACTTAGGAATGTTGTAGATAGGCACGCGAACGAATACTTAGGTAATTAGGAACTGCTCAAACTAATCGAGAACTGTATTTGTGTATTTTTTCTATTCAGCCATCATGAACAACAGGCAGTCTGAAACAGTAACAACTTTTTCATACAATACGTTCCAACAACTAGTAACCATGATAAGCAAATCGCATTGTTGGGCCGGCACAGTTGTTGCACGATGACTACGACTGTTACCAGAACTTCTACTGGTCAGCTTCCTTTCAATGTGTAGGGTAGAGCCCTCATACGAAAGTCTATTATTGTGCCTTCAGTATACAAAACAAGCTTTGTGGATTTTTCAAGTTTTGCCCTGTACAGTCACGAGCATCAACATGTATACACTTAGCGACATTCTAAAGCAGTTTCTGCCCAAAGGATCGATTAAAATATAGTGGTGTTACTAATATCATATTCTGGATCCTATATTACTATGAAATCGATCTTATCTCAACGTTGCAATTGTTCATTCACGAGAAAATTGCTTTTCATTTTTGCCAAGTGTATATGTCACCGGAAAATAACAAGATCCGTAAGTTTATCAATTTACTAGGAAGTTTATAAACTTTCGTAAGATTCTAAACGGGAGATAAATTGTAATATTTTACATCCACATTTTCGTAAATTGATAAACTTACTGAACTCACTCGTAAAATAATAAGTAAGCAGTAACCAAACGCTACGCGTGATCTGATTGGTTGGCTGTCACGTGTCACTTCTCCTTCCTCCTATGGACACAAGCATTGCCACTATGAACATTGACCAATCAGAGAGCAGTGTGTTATTTTACGTATTTCAAAGATCGTATATTTAAAAGAGTTTCTGTGATTGGTCGAACCATATAAAATCTTACGAATAGATATTCGTTAGTTTATAAATTTACCGTATGACGTCGGAAATTGATAAATTTACGAAAATGTGGACGTAAAATATTACAATTTATCTCCCGTTTAGAATCTTACGAAAGTTTATAAACTTCCTAGTAAATTGATAAACTTACGGATCTTGTTATTTTCCGGTGACATATACATGTTTTTGCTCGTGACTGTACTTACTCTATGTAGGTTTGCAGTACTACCATTAATAGGGTAAAAGCCCTCTATAACATTACCGATTTTATTGCAACGATTATCGATATTAGCGATAAACTTTTCACAATTTAATATACCTAATCGAAGTGCATTGATGCCGAGACTGTTCTGAATAAATCCTGGGTATGCGAACCGATCAATTTCTTAGGTACCTAATAGAAGACGTGAATAAAAAAACTACATAGAAGTGATCAATTGTTTTTAGCATATTTATTTACTTAGGGATATTTACTGAGGGACAACTAACAGCAATGGAATATAACAAACGATAATAGTATAACTCGCGTATCCAACAATATGTCATTATGAAGATTACAGAGTTTATGTAATTAAAAAGACATCATGCGTTCGCTTTTTTTATATAAATTTTTACTCCGAAAAATATATTTCAGTGAATTATTGTTTCAGCACCAAAGAGCTATAAAATTTTACTCAATTCCGTCGGCCCGTCCACCAATTAGTCACTGAACGAATATTTCGAATATCAGAAGTAACTTTCGAATTTCTCTAAAAAAATATTGAAATAGTACCTACGACGGATTGGTGGATTATTGTACGATGGAGAGAGTAATACCATCAGGCCTGTAGTCCCCGAAGGGTTAGGCAGAGGTGTAGGTAGCACTGTACCCACAGTTCGCGCGGTATGTTTAGGTCCTATGTAATAGGGGGCGAGCCTATTGCCACTAACCGAGCACAAATCCTAACTCCGAGCTACTGAGAACTTTATAGAAAAATCCAATAACACTTTGCTTAATCTGGGAACCAAACCCAAGACCTCTAACATACCAGTCGCGCTTAGGACCACTAGGCTAACGAGGCAGTTCAAAAAGAAGTAATCAATAATGCAGCCACCTCGTGAAGAGTTGTATCTTTCCACACTTGTCTCCTGATAAGTTCGCACTCGACTTGTAGATTAGGTATTAAAAAAATTCGGGGTTAAAGCATAAACACGACTGAATTTAATAATGCAAAAGGAAAGTATATTGAAGACTGTCTTAGCTCGTAACCTCACCACACTTCAGTTTTACAACGCTCCTTTATAGGGGTTAAAGGAGGTCCTAGTAGGTACTAACTAAACTCGGTTACTAAGGCTGAAACAGCGATACCTACACGCTTTAAAATTGGTTAACTGCCTCGTTGGTCTAGTGGTCCTAAGCGCGACTGCTACGTTAGAAGTCTTGGGTTCGATTCCCAGGTCGAGAAAAAGTGTTATTGGGTTTTTCTATTTAATTCTCAGTAGCAGCTCGGAATTTGGATATGTGCCCGGTTAATGGCAATAGGCTCGCCCTCTATTACATGGGACCTAAAAAACATATACCAGCGAACTGTGGGTGTACATTAGTACACCTCTGCCTAACCCTTCGGGGAATACAGGCCTAATGGTATGTATGTATGTATGTTTAAAATTGGTGAAGCATCATCTAGGTACATAGGTAGGGATGCGCAGATAGGGAGCCGATATTATCTACGTTTTCCATTCGCGTTTACCTCCATCAACCTTCGTCCAACCCTACGTGCTCCCTATGCTTATCGGGCGGCAATTTGACTGCACCCTTGTGTTACAAAAATTGAGCAGCCGATATCTTGCGGCCGCGTTAGGGTTTACACTTTGTAATGGAGTACTCCCGTAAATTCGATCCCAAAAGCGTTCCATTTGGGGAAGGCGTGATAGATAGGTATTGGGGTGGTTTAGATTCTCGGCTTTGAGGTATCGGACAGTATGTGTAAGTGGCTTGAATAAACAAATGTTTAGGGGAGATGGGTGAATAACAAATAGGCTGGTAATTGTTTTGTTACGTTTTGTGGGGAAAACTCCATTAAAATAATGTGAGCGTGTCTTCGATCCCGTTGGATAGAATACAAATAACCCTCTGTTTTATTTAGGAATTCATTGACAAACCGTTGCATTTACTTATTTCAAAAAGGTATCAAACTTTTGTATAAGACGGGCCCATTACAGTTTTCACCTAAATATGATCCCATATCTTGTCTGGAAATCTCATAGCTACCTAGATATTATCATACAAAGTGAACGAAGTAATTGATTAGGTGCCTAGGTACGAACGTTTTAAGATACCTAATAAGGTAACATTTTTTATATCTTCTAAGAATCTCTCAATTACCAACACGTGTTGGATGTAAGTAGGTAGATTTAATACGTGTAGAAATACTTGGATACTAAATCTATATTTCGGCGTAAGTTAAGAATGCCTGCCTACTTTCTTTATCATACAACATTTTCTCCTCTATTTTCCGTGTAGTTTTCTACACTGTTTTATCATGAAAATATTGTCTCGTAAAGAACTTTATGTATGCGCATATTAAGTAAATGATGTTAATATATCCGAGTGACACGAAATCTGAGGGAAGACGACTGAGCTGCAAAATTTATGTGCTTAGTAATAAGCGCTTAATATATTAGCCCGGACTCCGGACGTACAACAGCGCAGTTAGGTATTTTGTAAAATTAATTTATTGGCTTTACGTTCCCACCTACCAAAATAGCCTTTCCAGACTTCAGAGTTAATAGTGTAGTTAACCTACTTACCTATGTATTTAAAACACTGCGGTTAAGCCTTTGTTTTTTGACCAACAAAAACGTTTCAAGTTTTTTTTTATCGTCATCTTTTATTGGGAAACTCCGACGGCCCACGTAATGTTTTGTGGGCTGCCTGTAGACATCTGCAATATCAAGCCTTACAAATGCGTTGCCATCCCAGAGACAATGTTGAAAAGAAATATACATGCCTTAACCTTTTACGCAAACAAAACAAAAGTTAAAACTACAAAAAACAGCAATAAGATATTATAAGGCGTACCCAAGTCATACGAGGTCGCGGGTAAATATGCGCATAAATATCTAGGAGTATCGTACGACGCCACATTACCCTCCCAGGGGATAATGATGCGTGAACTATGGAGATTCTTGGCATTTTTCAGTTACAAGACTGATATATTAAAACAGCAGAACCGTGCCAAATAGTTGTTGGGTCAATGGTTTTTCGAGAATATCAAAAATATGGTTTTATTTTAAACAGTCACAATTAGGTACCAATATACCCTGACCTGTAATTAACGTAAACAAATAGGTAAGTACCTAAATAACTTAAAACAGACATTTCAAAATTTGTCGGTGTAAGTCAAGTACCTACTCGTGAATATTATAGTTCTACTAGCTGTTTTGCCATTTTTTTGTGATTTGTAATTAATTGTAAAATAGATGTTGGCCGATTCTGAGACCTACCCGATATGCACACAAAATTTTATTGAAATCGGTCTAGCCGTTTCGGAGGAGTATGGTAATAACGTAATAATTAATATTGTGACACGAGAATTTTATATAAGACTAGCGAACCGGCTTGGCACGGATGCACATTACCGGTGGATTTTCTAATTTTTCCTTACTTAAAAACTTTGTCCGGAAAATTACTAACACATCAAAAAAGTAATCTGCCAAATCAGCCCGACCGTTCTCGAGTTTTGCGCTTAGCAACACATTTAGCCATTCATTTTTATTTATGTAGATATATAACAGCAAGGCCATCAATACTAAGCGCAAGCATTAGTTACGTGTAGAACCTACGATAGTCAAGCTTTCAAGAGGCTGAGCGTTTGGCCGTCGCGCTGCGTGTCGCTGGTTCGATTCCCACATGAAACCAATATTTTGTATGGCATATAGTATCCGGGCCTGACTGATTGTGTATGTAAGTTTAAATATTTGTAAACGCACCCACGGTACATTACTAGAGCTGGGGAAAATTAAAAAAAAAATACTTATGGCGCCATCTCTACGGTCAACACGGTCAGAACGTTTTGAACGTTTTCTATAACAGGCATTGGCCTTCAGATACCTACGAGGATCGATCTATTTATAGAATTCTTATAGCTTTGTAGGCACGAATAGTTAAATAATAAGAAGTTTTACAAGAAAACGAAAAGATAGAATTATTTTCAATTTTTATTATATAGATACACATTTGCTTTATAAAAATTGTCTAGTGAGACTATCTAACAATTAGTCCTAAGCAAATTGTTACATTGCTTTATGAAATCCTCATGGCTCAGAATATAGTTCGTAAATATAATATCTAGATAAAGTTCTATTATTGGGGAATTCGCTAAACAGTCACAAGACGTAGAATATGTCTGGTCCAATGAACATTTCATAGAGCAACTTATGAATATTCCGGTGGAATTAAAAATAACTATGTTGACATCGTACCCTTCATTATTACATATTTTATTATACTCTATATATTTAAATGTACATATCCATTATTCAGTTTTACGACATTTCATTGAGAAATTACAATAGACTTTAAAATAATTACGATGGAATTCTAACACTGACGGAATTAAGTAATTATGGCATATAAATATATTATGATCGCGATGTCTTCATAAATGTCTACATTTGGATAGCATGCAAAGGAATCACAGAGTAATAATTCTAAGCGCATGTCCAGCCAAGTTCGTCAATAAAACACCACATATATTGCATTTGATACAGCATTACTCCCTTTATTTAAAATGTAGACATTTATAAACCATAATAATATCATTAAAATTAATGCTGCTCACATCTTGTAAAATATAACATTTAATTTATCTAGATAATTACATAAAAACAACAAGACTACATGAACATTCACCACATTGGTGTAACACACTTGATTTTCAGTTTGAAACTTTATAAACTTTGACTCAGAATTTAATGACCAGTCACTTTGATGAACAAAGCTGTCTGAATTGTCAAATGAAGAAACAATTAGATTTCACATATTTAAAAGTATGTCACAGCTAGGGAAGCTTCACAAAATCAGAGATGTAGAAATATATTATGCATTTATACATGAACGAACAATTCCATTTGCAAAAATTTGTATAAGATAAAAGATCACAATATTCATTAGGAGTGTGATTCGGAAAGCCACCTAGCCTGAGATTATGAGCATGCGAAACAGCGAAACGGCACGTCGTCAGCTATAGTCTACCTGCAATTAAAAAAAACAAGTGCTTGATGAGAATAGAATAAAATAGAGGCCACACTTACATGAAAAGGTCAAAATGATCTAACAAAATCGTTGCTTTATTTATAATGGAACTTTTTACGATTTCATCAAAATGTGCCAATTAGATTAGGGGAGAATACTGTGCTGAATTTGGTAGATGTAACCACTAATCAATTGACGTACTTTTTATGAGCTGTCAAAACGCCATTTCCCATAAATTTTGTATGACAATACTAAACTATGACGTCACTTTTTTGACATCTCGATTCACTAACTATTTACTGATTTCAAAGGAACAAGAAATCGATTTTTATAGTTATTTAAAATTTATAAAGTTAAAATAAAGTGGGTTTTTTTTTTGTGAAATTGTGTCCTGAAATTATTGGTTACTGGTGTCATCCACCTAATTGTTACTGTGTAGTGAATGACTTATAATGAACTAGCTTTTGCCCGCGACGTTATCCGCGTAAATGTCGGTTATCGTGGAGGCAGACGAATTTGCGAAATAAAAAGTAGCCTTAGTACTTTCCTGGGGTTAAAACTTATCGCATCGCAAATTTCATCAAAAAGGTTTAGTCGTGAAAGCGTAACAGGAAGACAGAGTTATAATTGCAATTAAAATATTAAGTATGAATAAAGTAGAACAATAGTGAGGTGTGTGATGTGCGAGAGAGAAGGAAGAGTGGTCCAGAAAACGGCAATTCGAATTATATCAACGTCAGAAGACGACGTATTCCTTTGTTCTCCTGCCCTGTTTTCTTAATTTTATTAAAAACCAGCGACCGGGGTACGTTCGACTTATTAATGAATTTTCAAAACAAAATTCTTTCATATAAACCTTGTACTGACAATTATGAACAAAAAAAAACCATCTAATCAGTTGAGCCATTCTCATTTGATGTTATTTTACACATTCATACCATCACGCCTGTATTCCTCATAGAGTTAGGAGCCTATTGCCATTAACCAGGCACAAATCCTAACTACAAACAACCGAGAATTTCACAGAAAAACCCAATAACACTTTTTGCTCGACCTGGGAATCGACCCCAGGACCTCTAGCGTAGCAGTCGCATTTAGTACCACTGAGCTAACGAGGCAATTAGTGTTTTGTGTGTTAGGCGATGGGCACACTGCCCCGCATCACGGAGTTGTGATCTACAACACTGCGCGTGAACGCATTCTGTGTGTTTAACTGTGTGTTTTCTATACAAACGCAGATACTTGCAAACAAAGTAAGAACACGCACTACCGCGTCACGCTCCATGATGCGGGGCAGTGTGCCAATCGCCTTAGTGAGTTAGTGATAGTTTACCTCACATTATTTTACCTTTTCTTAGGTGTTTCATCCTTAGCTTTCTTCTCAGCCTCCCTACGTTTGGCGGCCTCCTCCCGCTGCTGGCGGATGATGGCGAGCCTCGCGAGGTCGGCTCGCGCTTGCTCGGTCTTTCCTTCCGCGTGCAACTTCTGGTACGCCGCCGCCGCTCGTTGTTTCTCTATCTCTTCTCGTTCACGCCTGTAATATATCGTTACTTATGATTAATGGGCATTTTCATTTTAAATGGCGCAGGCTGTTTTTCGGTTGTCCCATGACTAAAATATGATGAAAAAAATATTTGCAAACAATTTTTTTAAGAAAAATCTATTGTACCCTGTAGGTATTTTTATAAATATGTGGATTTAATTTATTAGTTCCTTATAGAGCACGTATTTAATTTTATTTAAATTAATAATGTTGCGGAATCGTGTAAAATCATGATGTCCCCATGTCAGTTTGCATCATTGCATTCAATTTTTTCGTTATTTTTTGTACGACAGCTAACGTAGCGACACTTTCATTGTATTGTTAGATAGTTAATTTATCCTTTAAACTAAGCATTTCATCTCAGTTAGTGAAGAAAATATATAATAGTTTAATAAAAAGCTTGTCCCACGAATTCGCGACTACCGGACATGTCCGGATAGTCACGCGGTTTTTACTATGAAATACACACATTTATCATCAAAATTCGGTTTTAACGGTAACTCTGGGTACAAATTTCAAAGTATGAAATGTTATTTTGAAGTTAGTCGCACTAGGTGTCCAGCTAGTGCAGTAAGTTTTGCAGCACAATAAATGGTTAAAAAAGAACTGTTGTAGTTAGTAACGTTTTTTTCATGAATATAAAGTTTGTCATTTTTTCTTTTTTAGGTATACATAACTTATACACTGCTGAAAGCATAAAAGTACAATTTTACAGCTTTCTGATAATATTGTTTAAGTATTTAAATTTAGTTTTAAAAACGATCTATATCCGTCACGTCCTGTTAGTAACTAGTTGTAGTGAACTATACACTACAACTAGTTACTAACAGGACGTGAGTGTAGTAGTTTTTGAAGCCTATTTATTTTAACCTGCGCCATTTAAAATGAAAATGCCCTAATAACATAGCACCTAACACGCCTGTATTCCCCGAAGGGTTAGGCACAGGTCTACCAACGTACACCCACAGTTTGCCGGTATGTTTAGGTCCCATGTAATAGTGGACGACACTGAATTTAATACAAATGAGTGTTTTTTTTTCATTAAAGCATTTTTTTAAAGAATTTGTATGGAGTTTCTTGCCCATTTTTCTCCATACAAAACTATCTTTTGAAATGGGCGACTAGATTCAATATTTTTCATTTTTTACCTTTTAATTGACATTCAAAAGTGCCTTTTAATGGTCTAATAAAATTGAAATTAATGATTCAACTTTGACTTTGAAAGAGGCAACTTGATTTATATATTTTTTCTTGAAAATACGGTTAAAAATTGCCTTACAATGGCTTATTTAAAATAATAATTTTACTTTTACTTTTGATTTTGGTATAGGCATAAGTAATTATACTTTTACAGGGCAGTCATAGAACTTATTCCAAAAAAATCTGTAGCCAAATTCTTATAGCAGAATACAGCCAAAAAGAACTATGTACTTTCTAAAATAACATTACCTTGATAATTGAGGTTTCTCTCCTTCGCCTAAATTGTCCAAGTTGGTCAATTTTTTGTTTTTCTTTACTACACGGTTAGGATTTTCTACTTCAATGAGTCCTGATACACCCTTAGCTTTGGATGGTCTCTGAAACATTAAGGTTTTGGGTAAATATCTTGAATCACAATGATTATTTAGGCACCAATACAAAGAGCAAGTATGGCTTTCACAAACAAAAACATATTAATAAACTAATTGATAAAACCAAATCCCACTTACTATCATTTAAAAATATTTTTATATTCATAATACATAGACAAAGTCCAAAAAACACCCTGAACTAATTTAACCAACAATTATGGCCTACACAGACTGTCAGCCGGGATAGCCTTGGATCATCATTCAGTGCCATGCAATGGTCTAATTGAAATAATGATTAGAATTTTGACTATTTTACAGCTCAGAGGCTGATGAAGCGCTGAAATATATTCCTTATTTAGATTGGATAACTCTTGAATTCAATTATAATAATTGAATTCAAGAGTTATCCAATCTAAATAAGGAATTTGATAAACTTAAAATTCTGGGCTGTCCCATCTGCCAGCCTGTGCAAGCTATTAACATGATTCTTCCGTAACATATTCATATTCTGTTCACATACACTATTAAGCCAGACAAGACATCAACAGTATGAGAATCAAGTCAAAACTAAAAACATACAAAACATATTTACATCATCATCAGAGTCACTATCGGAATCACTGCCAGAGCCAGATTTTTCTTCTTCTGACTCCTCTTCACTAGAGCTTTCTTTTCCATGCTCTTTTCTCCACCTGGAAAGTCCAATAAAATCATTAGACAAAAAACCTAATTAGTTCAAAATATGGTACTATATCTCTTGACAAACACTGGTATTAACCAATGGTTTGGGTAGAATTCCACAAGAACACCCACATTTCACCTATTATCTTAAAAACTTGTGTTTGATAATCAAAATTGTGTAAGATAGATATTTTCAAATATTCTCCAGGGTTGGGTTGAGTTCAGTTTTCTTGCAGCTCTTTCAAAAAGACAAAAACAGAGCCAAAAGTGCAGTTGGCTACATACTTAGTGTGATTACAGAGGAAAACTCTTGTTTTGTCATTCTCAAAATATGAGCTAAGAGGTTGGACAGAAGTTGGGGACACCAGCCTGTTATACCAATACCACAACTAACACATTACACACATTTTTTTGTAGGAAACACAACCAGCATGTTTTCCCGCAGTCAACAGGTTAAACAGAATGTTAGGAATATGGAAAAGCAAACTCTTATAATAACTAGGCCCAATATTGTTATTGTGACTGTTTTAATGTTAGCTGGAACGATTTGTGAAATAGATGGATATTTTGAAACTTGTTAAAATAATTCCATTGTGTTCCTTTCTATTCAAACATTTAAAAACACAAGTTTCAATGTGGATTTAACAGTACACAAACCTGTGAGTTTTTGTTTACATTTGTGAATAAATTATACTTAGATTAAATATAGATAGTTCCATACTTTCAAAAAATTTCTTGCCACCACCAGATTATTCATTTGATAATTATAAATTCATTAGGTTTACAATTTCTTAATTAAGTTTATCTAGAACTACATTGTTATGATAATTATCTTTTCAGTACTAAACGCTAAGGCGTCGAACCTCACGAATCTAAGTCGCGTTAATTGCATCATAGACAAAATCACAATGGTGTTAATGAATCACTAACTTCTGCTTCTGTTCTTCTTGTTTCCGCTGTTCTTCCAGCTCTTCTGGGCTGGTGAACTTGCGGTTACGGCCCTTATGGTTCGTGAACTTACCTGTAACGTTACACAAACAAAATATTCGTCACAAAGGTTAGGCCAACTAAACAATCAATATAAGAATAAGACAAAATATAGAAAGGCTGCTTTCGAGAATTCATCTCATAGTAACTTATTCAATTAATTCATATTGAAAATTTAGCTGTGCAGCTACTAATCATGAAGAATTTATGATGAAAGCACATTCCCATAACATTGGACGACATTGAGAAAAACACAACACGTATACGATAGACTTACCGCGTGGCATGATTGAATTTATTTATAAGTAACTTTTTTATGTGACTATAGAAAAAGTATTTGATTGTAGTATTATTTTTGACGGAAATTAGTAAGCAAAATACTAAAAATTGGATAAATTTAGCGTTGACGTCTCGTCGGAACCGGAATTCGAAATCGAACGAAACGTAACCTAGATAATGTAAATGGAATGTTATCAGATTAAATATACTTTAGTCGATTTTATGAACAAACCACGCCCTACTATTCTGAAATTATGTGAATGGGGTTTGACTGGGGATTTAGAGTTATACGTCTAGTGTAGCATCTCAATAATCACAAAAGGTAATTAAATAAAAATGAAGTAGAAGAAGCAGTTTATTGATTTTTAAACTATTTTAATATAGATTTAAAAAAATATTTAAGAAATAATTATTCGATTATTATATTAGAAGAAGTAAAATAGCAAAGAGCCTTCATTAAAGTTAAGTTTGGCAAAGCATCAAATAAAAGTAAATGTTCAGAAAATAAAATTAGATTAAATGATCTAAAATCGACTAAACATTAATGAATTCATTACTTGGCAACATCGTTTTTTTAGGCCAGGAACACATTTAGGATTAAGGTCTGATAAAGAATGCAAAACATCATAATTTACAATCATTATTAAAAATGTGCAAGACAGTGTGGGGTGGAATGAGACTCATCGGGGTTCATGATCTCGCATAATCAAGCTTGGGCAAAGTATCTCCGTAGGCCAAGTGACCATACGATATGATCTGAATCTTTAATAAACAGACGCACCTGCCATCTGCCATCTATCATGCCTGTACCTACAGTCTCTAAAACCAATGTTTTAAACAGCTGTTTAAACTGGGCACCTATTTTTTTACTTAGTGCAAATAACTAACTAACTACCTACGTACGTACAGTAAACGAACCTATTTGGTATACCTACATGCAGCTAACTTGCGATTACTTTTTTTATACAACGTTGTAAGTGTGCTGAGCAGTCAACTCTTTTATATACTTTCCTAAGTGTGTCATTTGCTTAAAAAGTAATTACGCACACAATAAAAATGAATATTAGCACTTAGCAGTGCAGTAGAAAAATGACTAATATTGCCTGTATACCTAATAGTTTTGTTGACTGTACATGTTTTAGGAGTTGATAAAATTATTCAGTATTTTATTATTTCGAACGGTCAATACATGTCTTTGTTTTAGTATTAAAAACAGACAGAAAAATCTTAAAAGTTTTTCATTAATTTAAGACTTTTTTAAAACTGTGTTTAGGTAGCTACATACTGATACTTCCAGAATAGGTACATCCCAAAAAAATCACAATAGCATCACCGTGGCCGCACCCTAAACGTTTTGCGAGGTCATCGACACGCGTTTAAGTGGTCGCGCGGCAAAACCTTATCAAGTTGATTTATGTGCTCCGTTTACCATCACCCGTTAAAACAGCAACCACTATAAAGAATCTTAAATGGGTCAAGTGTTACATGGAGAAAAGCATGTTCTTTTATCAGTTGTAAGGCATTTTATTATTATTACATTTTAAAGAAGTATGTGGGTCATACATGCCGTCCACGTGAGAAAACGGGAGAAAACAAAAATGTCTTACTCACAGCTACCTACCTACTACTTTCATACGGTATTCATGTAGGTTTGCATTTAGGTAATACTTACTTATATTTAGATCCATTACGTACCTTCTTTTTGAAATAGGTAAGCAGGAACGCAAAGGGCATTAGGAGGAACACGAATGGGTTTTAGTCAATAAGAGTCTGTGTACCCATCCGCTTACGCAGAGTGGAAGAAGTATCCCATCGTTAAAAAAAGGGGTCATAGAAGGTTCTATCTACTAGAAGGTAGGACTCAGACAGGCTGACTGTCAGTACTTATAACTTTAAGATTTATTCCTAGGCAGCTATTCTGGATAAACAGCAATATATAAAAAACAATATCTAACAGATATTGTTTTGTAGCCCATTTATGAATGAAGCGTGTGCTGCCCGCCTGCTCAAATTAACTGTTTGATTTATATTTAAACTATTTATCTATGTCATAGCTATCATCATCTGTCCAGTCTTCTCCCAACTATGTTGGGGACGGCTTCCAGTCTAACCGGATGCAGCTGAATACCAGTTTTTTACGTGGAGTGACTGCCTATCTAGCCTCCACAACCCAGTTACTGGGTAACACGATATCTTGGTAGGACTGGATGTCAGACGTCCCGGCTTCTGACTATCCGTAAAGATTGTCAAAGATCTACGAATGATAGCAGGGACCAACGGCTTTACGTGCTTTCCTAGGCACGGGGGTGTCACATCACTTCATCAACTTCCAAACTCCGGGCTGCCATGCTGCTAGGTCGTAGAAGTGGCCAAATTCTGGGCTGCAACAATATAATACCTCTGTTATAGTTTGTTATCGAAACGCTAAGAAGGAGCTACATTAATCCACATGCGTCGCTCTGTTGTCCTACTCGGTCCTTGTGACAACAAGGTCTCAAAACAAAAGAATGCCTACCAATAAAGTAATTATCTTATAATATCCTGTTACAGAAACTAAACACGAATCGATTCATTCACCTCGATATTGAGAGGTTATTGTCGAGTCAAGGTTGATCAGCCCCTTACTATGTAAGACATGATCGACACACAAACCTAATGTTTTTGACGAATTGTCAAACTGTGAGTCATTGTGAACGCACTTTTTGATGTAAACAATACTTACCTTTGGTCCACTGACCTGGTTCACCTAAAATATCAGCTATTGTCAAGGGAGGTGAAGATCTAAAATTGGCGATTCTTCCATAGGTACACTTTGTAATGGCAATAGCAAACTGTGACGTCACTTATTTGACAACTCAATTACTAACTATTTAATGATTTCAAAGCAACTAAAAACATGTTTTCAGTTAATTTAGAATGAATCGTTTTTTCAGGGCTAGACTGTTTCTTTAGAGAAATTGTGTCTTGGAATTTTCCCTACTGGTGTCTACCCAATTAAACCCAATTGTCCCAACCCCAATTTTTGACGACACAGTTGGCGCAGTGGCTGAGCGATTGACTGCTGCGGTGTGTGTCGCGGGTTTGATTCCCGCACGGAACAAATATTTGTATAACCTACCGATAGTTGTTTCGGGTCGGGCTCTATGTGTATGTGAGTTTACGTTTTTATGTTTGTAAACGCACCCACGATACAGGAAAAATGAATAGAGAGGGGCAAAGTTTTATTAAAAAAAAAAAATGGCGAAGGTAAAACATATAAAATGTGTGGATATGAAAATACATAACAAGTATCTAACTACAAAACACTCATTTGTTCCGTTTAAAATTAAATTAGAATAAAACTCTTTCTAAATTAAAGAGCACCTAAATCTAGTTTTTTTTTCGACCAGTTTAACCTGCGGTTTATGACAGACTCTCATCAAGACGGTGCTTCAATCATTATTTTTAATAATTACTGCTCGCTACAAAATGGCGAGTTTTCGCCGTAAGTCATTAACTACATCATCATGGAACGTTACATTTTATAGTCACTTGGTCCTTATTCGCGAAGAGTTTTTGTATACCTCGTCGTTACGAGCATTTTTGGTCCTCCAAAGAGTTTACGATTGAAAGAGACGAGAATGATACGGAAACTGAATCTTTATTATTCGTTTTTATAATTAGTATCACAAAAGTGCAATGCTAATGACCAGTTTTCTTTAGAATCTATTTCTTTGTACATGTACTACTCTTTTTCCTAAAATTAGTCATCGTAACACAACTTAAGTAAAGAAAAAGATACCAATAATTTGATGTTAGCACTCACTTAATATTTAACTTAACCCATTGAGCGTAAAGTAAGTAAACAAACATGCTCTTAGAGATGCGTTATTGCATATAAAAAACAACAAAAAGGACTCTTGTGGCCAGACATTAGTGTCGGCGAAGTATGTGCGTCAGATGTATATTTTTTCAAATAATTCTGCAAGCTGCAAATAACGAGGGCTTGAATGTTTGTGGACATTAAGAATACACAGGCATAGAATCCCGGTGGGTTCTTTTTACTAAGAATAATTATGTATCTTATGATCTAAGGGAATGCATTATTTTTGTCTAGGTACATACAACTAAGTCTAAAAATAGAGATTTTTTTTGTTTGTTTCTCCCGAATAGGCTCCAAAACTACTGGGCCGATTTTAACCATTTTTTCACCAATAGAAAGTTACATTATTCCTAAGTAACATAGGCTATATAACATCACAATATAATACACGGGAGCGGAGCAGTAACCAAATGCGTAACTTAACGCTACTCATACTCTATTCTACATAAGAGATAAACTTATCAGTAAGTGTATGTACCAACACTAATTAATTAGCAAAGTAATCTCTCCATTTTTTTTTCTGAGAGCAGGTGTGTTTTGCTTGGAAAGTGTGCCATTAATTACTACAATCCAATCACGGGGTGATTAATAACAAAATAAAAACGATATCATAAGGTCAACCTCTAAGGGCTCGGAGTCGGTAAGTGTTTTATTGTAAAAAAAAAATGACACTAATAGAAAAATAAAGAAAGAAAATAATATAAAATGACACAGGCCATGAGCACACAAAATAATAATAAACAGGCCATTAAATAAATAGACTATGTCTATGTCACCTTTGACCTAGACTAGAGGTAAAATTGAAATAAAAAAAAAAAAAAACTAGAAAATCAAACATTATTGCGTGGCCTACAATGGATTGGGATAATAGATGAGAAACCCTAGTATCGTTATTAAGTAGTTATTAAACACCATACCTACCTCACGCCTATCGATGTCTGGTTAATGCATTGGGGCCATCGGCACAAACGGCGTGAAAAATTGATCACATTTTACAAAATGTTCAATATTTGTCAAAAACATATTTGCTTGAAAAAATCGATTTGACCCTTGAAAGGTAACTGCGAAGCACGATGTCATGTTCAGATAACATTTAATAACAAGGATTTGAAAAATCGCTGCCAATTACGAGAAAATAATAACGCATTTTGTAAACATGACAATATCTATCTACAGTACCTACATAAGTGTTTTTTATGCGAGTGCTTGCGACTTGCAAAAATGCAGATTATGCCGAACGTGATCACATAACGGTTCGCGGTATACACGTTCATCTTCTTAGTAAGTGTCCAGGGAGTTTCTCGCCACAATCTGTTACCGATGACTTAAGTGATAATCTTAAAACATGACAGATCGTGCCTCCGAACTCCGAGGTTACATATTATTATCTTGGTGGCATATGGGTGTCAACTGTCAAAATGGCTATAAATAGTATTGCGGTGTTTTATTTTAATTGAGAATTATAAAGTATTAGATCCAATTTGTCAAACGCTGGCGTAACGGGATTTATTAGTATTGTCGCTTGTCTTGTAAATTAAGCCGTTAGCCTAAATTTCGGGACATATTTTTTGTTTTACTTTAAAATGCTTTTTTTGTCCTGATTTTTGAAGTAAGAGTTATAGAGTGATAAAGCAGTCAACATTTAAATTCTTGGTGACTTATGAGTTGGTATTTGTGAAAATTTAACACGATGCAGATAAACTTGTTTTTGGAATTTGTTTTTTAATTTATATTGCAGTTTTGAAACACGTAGGTACTAAGGCCCACTTTTTGTCCTGTGCTGCAAGTTCTGTCATCTGCACACGTGCGAACCTTTAATGACTGCGTCAGCGGATGGTGTTGCCGTGGCTGAAATTTGTAAAAAACATTAAATTTTAAACATATTTTATTTATTTATTTTCCATCCATACGCTAAGAAGAACACATACAGAATATACAAACATAAAAACCATGTAGGACTAGGTACCTACATTCCAAGAATATTGCGTGGATGATATTCAAGCCCATCCCCTCAATAGCCGCGGGTCATCGCAACGAACGAAACTGAAACTTTATCAAGATTATAGCTGCAGCAAAAAAAATTGATTACTATTCAGAAATTACAGTTTAATGTACATCCAAGACCTACTTTTATAATCGACTAGCTTTTGCCTGCGACTTCGTCCGCGTGGATATTTTCACCCGTGTTAAGTAATGTCTTTGGTTAGGTACTGCTACGCTACCGTGTGTCGTAACGGGAGATTATGACACTCACAAATAACGTGGCTTTCTATGAGTTTAAGATTTTTCAAAATCAGTTCAGAAGGTCCAGAGATTACCTCTTACAACCTCACAAACTCATAAACATTACCTATTTATTATTAGTATATAGATTAAAATTTATATATCTACCTACTTTGAAATACAGAAGAAATTTTAATGTCGATTGTTCGTTCTGGTAGAACTAAACCATTTGTTACCACACGATTGTAATAATACACAGGATCTACTTATAATCTAAATATATCTAAATATATATAACTCAAAGGTGACTGACTGACTGACTGATATACCTAGTGATCTATCAACGCACAGCCCAAACCACTGGACGAAATTTGGCAAGCATGTAGATGTTATGACGTAGGCACCCGCTAAGAAAGGATTTTGATAAATTTCACCCCTAGGGGATAAAATAGGGGATGAAAGTTTGTATAAATCTGCTTAGATTTTCGACTGATTGAACTGACTTCCCTTCGGGGAATACAGGCGTGATGGTATATTATGGGTTATAATAATAATATAGAAATTTTATTTTACATAAATTATGAAATAGTGAACGCGAACGAAGTCGCGGGCAACAGCTAGTAATTAAAATAAACCTAGTATCTACGTCTATAATATCTTCAAATCCTTCTACAATCATATGCATACGCATGCCAGTTAGAATATGCTTAACTTTACAATCTCGTGACTATCACTGTCTAAAGGATAATGAGTATGATTACAAATTACTGGTGCATGACTGGTAATCGTGTTTTATTATGCACGTTGGGTCAATTTGATGTGACGTCATAGGCTGTGGTAGATACTCAAGATGATTTTCTGAAAATTAAAACGTATTTTATAAACGAAAAATTACATTGTGATGGCCCTGTGTTTAAGACCCGCCTTTCATACATGCATTTTCATACATGTGTTTTTTTTTCAATTCATATACGTACTTTTATAGACTGTTAGTCAGAAGCCAGAATGTCTGACAACCAGTCTTACCAAGAGTATCGTATTACCCATTATTGGGTTGTGGAAGTCTGATAGGCAGTCGCTCCATGTAAAATACTGACATTTAGCTGCATCCGGTTCGACTGGAAGCCGACCCCAACATAGTTGGGAAAAGGATAGGCAGATGATGATACGTACTTTCCAGTTTTATGAAGTTTTGAAGAAAAATCAGCGTGAGGAAACCTGGATTTATAATTTATATTAAAGTATGTCTAAAATCGCCAATCCGCTTTGTACAAGCGTGGTAATCAATGCTCGTGCCTCTGTATGAGAAGAGGCCCTTTGCCCTACTGTGGGAGTTGTCGGACAGTAATAGGCTGGTATTATTTTCTTGTCAATATAGCTTTGAGTGCGGTTTCGGTATGAAGTCAAGCATAACGATGGGTATTGTTGGGGTCTTGTTTGTATTTACACACAATTGGGTAGATGACACCACTAACCAATAATTTCAAGAAACAACTTCACAAAAAATCATTTAATTTTAGCACTAAAAACCCGATGATTTTTTAAATAACTATAAAAATCGATTTTTAGTTGCTTTGAAATCAATAAATAGTTAGTGAATTGAGATGACAAAAAAGTGACGTCATAGTTGAGTATTGTCTTAGAAAATCTATGGGGGAATGGCGTTTTGACAGCTCATAAAAAGTACGTCAATTGATTAGTGGTGTCATCTACCCAATTTGTTTAGGTATCATCAAGACACCTTTTATTGCCGTCACGCCTTGTATTCTCCGAAGGGACAGGCAGAGGTGTACCAATGTACACCCACAGTTCGCCAGTATGTTTAGGTTTTATGTAGTAGGTGACTAGCCTATTGTTAATAATCGGACACAAATCCTAACTCCGAGCTGCTACTGAGAATTACATACACAACACTTTGCTCACCTAGGAATCGATCCCAAAGCCTCTAGCGCAGCCCAAGACCACTAAGCTAACGAGGCAGTTCATCCGTTCATAAGAAATTTCGCAAAAAAATTGCACGATGATATGAACATAATTGACAATCGTTTTGGGAAGCCATAACTTCCTACTTAGTTTCGTCTCTGCCTTATCCTTGAGCCAATATTCAAAACTTTAACTATACTTTGATAGAGTTTGAAGGGCAAAATCAATACCTTACTCTGTGATGAATTCTGATAGTTAACCTAGGACTACCTCGTTAGCCTAGCAGTCCTTAGCGCGACTGCTACACCGGAGGTCTTGGGTTCGCCTCCCCGGGTCGAAGAATGAGTTAATTGGGGTATTCTGTGAAATTCTCAGTAGCAGCTCGGAGTTAGGAATTGTGCCCGGTTAATGGCAATAGGCTAACCAACCCCCTATTATATGGGACCTAAACATACCGATGGACTGCGAGTGTACTTTGATACAGTATGTATCTCTGCCTAACCCTCCAGGGAATACAGGCGCGATGGTATGTATGAATACTGCTACATAAGGGCCAGGACCGATCCTAGTAGAAATACTAAGGTTGCTTACGTGTAGTGGACATCTTTATTCTGAGAAGTTGATGAATTGAGCTCGGCAAGTCTCCTAAATAACAAGCAAATACAATTAAAAGTTTTTTAAAAATAAAAGCAGAAATAAATTCATTAAATCATTAAAGTTGCGCATTTCTTTTTCAATTTCTTTAGCTTAGCGTCGTAATCCCCGCTGCGTTGACAATGTACAATCGTTTATCAGTTAAATTGTGAGTTTATTACATTGAAAAATGGTAATGAGCTGGTAAGGTCAGTGCTTATCCCGTTTTTAATACATTTTTAACCGTAATACTTGTAATCTCTTGAGGGTCAGACAGAAATGTTTATTGTTGATGACGTTATTACTGGAAGTATCGATTTATTAAGGCAAATCAATTTATTAACATCGTCGAAAATTCAGGTCGCTTATACATCCAGCTTTAAGTGATATTATACTTAGATATTTAAGAGAAATATGACATTATTTTTTGTTGTGATATAGTAGTGATCTAAATCGATATTTATTTATTGAAAACTAATGACGATTTTCGTATAAAAATACCATCCAAATATTCGGCTTAATCGGTAAACCTTGTTCAGAAAATTTATTACCATTTTTTTTAAAGTTGCTTACATTTTTATTTCAGTAAAAGAATTAGGATCGCGCGTAAAATAAATAAAATCCTGCAGAAAACTGCCATTCTTGACAAGTATAGGTGTAGAAGAGAGATAATTTAACTGGGAGAGTTTTGAGTTTTAGTTGATACTGCCCCGTTGATCTCGTGGTCGTAAGTGCGACTGCTGTGCAAGGGGTCCTGGGTTCGATTCCCAGGTCGAGCAAAAAGTGTTATTGGGTTTTTCTATGAAATTCTCAGTAGCAGCTCGGAGTTTGGATTTGTGCCCGGTTAATGGCAATAGGCTCGCCCCCTATTACATGGGACCTAAATATACCGGCGAACTGTGGGTGTACATTGGTACACCTCTGCCTAACCCTTCGGGGAATACAGGCGTGATGGTATTTGATACTAGCGAACTGCCCGTGACGTCGTCCTCGTGTGTTACTTCACCCGCGTTAAGTTACGTCTTTCGTTACTTACTGCTCCGCTCCTGTGGGTCATAGCGTTATGTTATATAGCCTATGTTACTCAGAAATAGTGTAGGTATCGTTGGTAAAAAAATGGTTGAAGTCGGTCCAGTAGTTTCGGAGCATACAAACAAATAAATAAATCTTTCCTCTTTATAATATTAGTATAGATTCTACAAGACTACCCACTAGAACAAACTTGCAGCTTTTTCCTCTAATTAAACTGCCAAGCAATTAAGTTATTATCAACTAATCACTTTATATGTACTATCTATAAACTACAATGTATTGTGATATAAATATCTAACTACATTGTTCTTCAATAACTTGCTGAAAAAACCCCTGACGTTATTGAACACCAAGGGAATTTAATATTCTTTGGAATATCGCTGAAGCAATTTCCAATAATAGTAATAGTTGGAGTATGCTTTATGTAATTTCTCCACAAATAAATAATAGTAATGAATCCTTAATTGACTTAGATTAAAAACCTGCATCATCTAATATACTTAGAACTCATCGCACTGGCTACCATAAAAATATTAGGTATTCGAACTCATTATAATCCCAAACTATAGATGACAACACACAACCCGAATCAGTAATCACTATTTAATCGCGATCGCGATGTACTCACTTACAAGTAGTAATCGTAATGAAAAACAAAACACAAGCGGAGCCCCCACGACGGATAACCATGACGCGTTTAATAGTATCGATAAGAGTGCCAAGTGTATCATGTGTGTTGCCCATACGCACGGTATAAGAGGCTGAGGAATCGCGTCGCGCGTCCACACACAGCCTTATACAGCCTCGCTGAGACCTTGCCCGCCACGCAAGGACGATTGCAGCCCCTACAAGCACTAGCCATTTTCACAACGACTCCAACGCGAGAAGCTCACTTCGACAACGACTTTTTATACATTTAACGCCAGTTTCGATTATTCTGCACCAGAATAAGACTGAACGTTACAGTGTCTGTGATATTACTGAATAGTGCTGAAGGATTTTTGGGTGAGTACCAGTGAAAATATTTATAATAAGTACTAATGATGCGTGGGTCATGAAAAACCAATTTTTCTTATTTATAAAAATAGCATATACCTACGTAATAAAATTTTACAATAATACGTTATTTACGAAATAAGAACCAAAGAAATAATAATAACAAAAAAAATGCAGTAACAATGAATAAAAAGAGATAAAAAATAAACTAAAAAGTGCGTTCGCTCGTTGATGTCTAATTAAGGGACAATCGTTTTCAGCTCCCAGAAACGTGTTGTTCCAAAATAAAGTGGTGTAATAATTTTGTTTTAATTGACATATCTTCAGCATCGATCGTTATCGCAATAAAAGCTGTTTATCCCGTTAAAAAGTGATTGTAGACGGTAAAAGGACATGCAGGATATTTGAAAATTGCTCGAAGGTGTAGGCAGTGTTCCATTATGCATGCATACATCGGTCGTGACGAAGGGTTTTGTAGCAAAGGAGATTTATCGCACAATGTTACTGGTCGGAAACACGTCGGGCAAAGACTACATAGGTGCGGCAACGGGACTTTTTTAATTTAGGAACATCCTACTATTCTTTTTCCTACTAATATTATAAATGCGAAAGTTGGTGATGGATGGATGGATGTTTGTTACTCTTCCACGCTTAAACGGCTGGACGGATATGGATGGAATTAGGCACTGTGATAGATTGTAGTATGCAATAACATATAGGATACTTTTTGTCCGGGAAAATGTACGGTATCTGTGGGATAATATATCAAACTTCCCGCAGACGAAGTCGCGGGAAGAAGCTAGTTTTAAATAAATTCAATCAATTACCAGACTTTTTTTTTTCTTATGCTCTGGCTCTCCAGCCTGAGGCCTCCGCCCTAATTGAGAGGCATCCACAGAGTTGTTCGGTTAAGCAGCAAACAGCCTCTTGGCTGAACTGCGAGATGCCCTAAAAAGAAGAGATGGCGTAAAAAAAAAATAGTTATTTTGAAATCGATCTTAAAATGTGCCTAAACAGCTTTCTCATTTAGTTATTTTCTTAGTAGTCAGTAGTTTCTAACTTATTTTAAGGCTTAAACAATTCACTATTGTATTCTACTCATCCTTCAAAAGTTGAAAAAGGTCAAACCCACTATTGACACTTTCTCGTATACAAAACAGTCCTAGATTGAGATTGTACCTACAACCTCAAAAATATCCATTTGATTGACGCATATTTTACAAAAAAATCTTCATAACGCTTCGGTGATTACAAGACAAAGTGTGATAACATAAATTAAGCCTTTGTTTAATAAAATGTTTTTAATCCAAGAGAAAAATCTTGTAGTTGATGTAAACCAACATTGTTAGCAGTGTAGCGCAGGGCTTGTAAGAAGATTCGCCGATACGCTGCGCCGGCGCACGGCTCATGCTAATTCGATCGATACTTCGATAGTGCCCACTGGTGTATTTACTAGCTAGATAACTAAACTGTTTGTAATGGATGCCTGAACTACTATTTTGTTTATTTGAATTTGTAATTTTTCGCACCAGTTAGGACTTAAACCTAACTGGCGAAATTATACATGTCACATAGGCGTTACATGGGACCTAAACTGTGGGTGTACATTGGTACACCTCTGCCTAACCTTTCGGGGAATACAGGCGTGATGATATGTTATATATATCTGCTCAACCCTTCGGGGAGTACCAGTCATGGCACACTTTTTGTTCCATGGAGTTTTACGTAGGTGTTCTATTTAGTTAAATTGAAGTTGGTATGAGGCTTACATTTGTCTCATTACATAAAGAAAATGAACTAAGGGCCTAGCCAGACTGGAGCGATCCCACCAATACAGGCAGCTGCTGTCTGCTTTGATGTGAACCCGTCCATATAAATATTCCTGCAATACCTATCTGACCGCACCCGCATGTAGTCCGCTTCTGTGTGCACAAGTCTTTAGACTAGATCTAAGCTGACTGGATCTTAATTAAGGATCCACTAGGAAGATACAAGATTCCATATAAAAAGAGTCACAACAAAAGTGACAATCATACTATTAATGAGATAAACAATGAATGCTGACAATGGCGTAATAATTAAATGTTTTTATTGAGTTTTTTTTACTTTTACTTACGTGCAACTGTCAGTAATGTTGTTGTTGTGTTTATTCAATAAACCGTTAATTAGGATTACCTGTATTACAGTTTTTGTTTGACCGTCTGATCGTTGCATAGTGTTAATTAACTTTGCTCTTTATATTATATAGCGAACTATCTGCTTTGTCTGGCTTATTTCACCCGCGTTTAGTTACTGCTCCGCTCCCGTTTATCGTAGCGTGATATATAACTTATGACACTCACAAATAACGTGGCTTTCTATGGGTAAATTAATTTTTGAAATCAGTTTAGTAGATCCAGAGATTACCCTCTACAACCTCACAAACTTTACCTCTTTATAATATCATTAGTAAGTAGGCCATTAGTATTAGTAATATTATTAGTAGTAGGTAGTTCCATATATTGTTGTATGTTAACTGGTAAACTATTTTTATACACTCTTGAGTCAACATTTCAGAGTACAGAAAAGCTATCATAAAACGCACAAAACAAAAACTATAACTTGTATTCCTAAATGTTTTTTTCTTTTAGCCAATAGCCCTTCTCCCACTTATAATTGTCTACTACTGGCAACTGTGGCCACTTCTTAAGATAGCTCGCTATTGTTTTTGGGGCCTGACCTCATTTTATTGAATATTATCGATTCTTCTTCCATCGTATTATACTGATCCAGTTCATAAAATAAGCTAAGATTTAGGTCAAGAGCGACCATTCTAAGACAATAATAAAGATGATGATATGATATACTATGCCACTTACATAGGCTAAGAGATTCTTCTGACGCTTCCTGGGTACGTACTATGTACGGTAACTGATTTCTTCTTGTTAGAACAATACAATGTTCAGACATGTAAAAAATGCCCGCAAAAACCCGTAGTAGTCATAAAATAGTGTAACATCCTGTAATATAAGCAGTAATAGATTAACACAATGGTAAAGTTCGCGATCAAAACCGTCGATAAGTTGAGCAAAAAGTTAACAAAAAAACATAAATACTTAAACAGACTTCCAAAATTAAGAAAACTTTGGAATTCTAACCTTATTTTCGAAACCATTACGTCGATTCTGTAAAATTCAGACATGAACTCGCATCTCAAGTCGCTATTCAATGGCATCAAATATTCAATCAAATTCAAATGACATTCATTTATTTGACACTTTGAAGTGTGAAGTGAGCGTCGAAGTGACGGTGGAATTACCGTATAGAATGCCACTGCAGGTATCTTAGGACCACGCTAAAGGGCTGTTCAATCGCTTGAATTATAAACTCTTGCACAATCGTGTTTACAAAAATATTCTCCAACACTTTCAAATATATTATGTACAATCGCGTCCAATTCCTATCAACACTTTTTATCTTAGTAATAAGATTGAAAAATGGACAACCGCCATTGTCCTTGCCTGTACATACTTAGGACAAGTCAGCAAAAACAACAATGTATACAAACGTGTCTTCTCTCTCTTTTCTCGAATCATACGAGAACCTCTTCTATGAAGCCCGCTCTGTAATCGTGTGACTATTACGAAGGCACGTGATAAGCGCCATTGATTCGCACTCATTTGTACACTCGTCATACACAAGACAAGATAGTCCTGTATGTCACCTTGATGGTAGATGTGTAAGTAACAATCGACAATCAGTACCGGTATAACGGGGTAAAATGGATGCAGCAGGGATGTATCGGTATGAAATATTAAAAGGGAACTGGGGAACTGAGGGTGACCGTTGGTTACACCACTGCCTAACCCTTCGGGGAATACAGGCGTGATGGTATGTGTAATCGGGATTTAGTTAAATAATATACACTCCCAGACTCCAAAATCGAGCCACCTAGCATAATGACTTTGTATCGTCCTTATCTTCAAAAAATTATATGAATGACAAATGAATGAAAATGAATGAAAAATCAAATTCAGAACAATAGTACCTACATGAGCCTAATGTTGATTATGCCAGCTACAAACTTGCTTAAAAACTTTTTGATCATTCATCAATTTTTTAAAGTTATGGACGTTACTAAATCATTATGCTAGGTGGCTTGATTTAGGAGTCCGCGAGTGTAGTTTGTAACCAACAAAGATACCAAATCGTAAACTAGAAAAAAATAAAAAAAAAGCAGAAAAAAAAGTATTTCAGTCAAAAACATTAACGTGAAGATACGTTTACATCAAAAGAAGGACAAACGAATAGAAATCATTTTTGCAACAAGAATACGTGAAAATGTTGAAGAATGTGTGATGTGACAAGAATGGATACGAGTGTTGTATGAGAAAGTATAAGCGTACCGCCATTACAGAAAAACTACAATGAGTAGTCGATATTCCTGGACGGAACCTAACAGGAGAGGGGAGCGATAACTAGATTTAATATTATAATTTTCTCATTATAATTGACGTTTAAAAGTACCTTTTAATGGTTTAATTGAAATACATGATTTGACTTGGACTTTGACTTTCATGTTCCTCACGTCAGCGACAATCAATGTCAAAAAAAATGTGCTTAAATAAATAAATAAATATCTAAATATCTTGGGACAACTCACACACGGCTATCTGCTGTGCGATTCTCTAAAATGCAAGCTCGAAAACGAGTCCCACTTCGATAACGAACCAACTTGTCATTGGTTCGCCGTGGTGACGTCACCACGGCGAACGACTACTAAGCCAATGACAAGTTGGTTCGTTATCGAAGTGGGACTCGTTTTCGAGCTTGCATTTTAGAGAATCGCACAGCTGATCCCAAGCTAAGCAGAGCTTGTGTTATGGTAACCAGACAACTGATATACATACTTATATAATTTATAAATACATACATATTATAGATAAATCACACCCAGACACAGAACAAACAATCATGCTCATCACACAAAGTTTGTCCTGGGTGGGAATCGAACCCACGACCTCCGGCTTAGCAGTCAGGGCCGCTAACCACTAGACTAACAGGCCCGTCAAATAAGAACCGTTTTAGGCAGATTAAGACTGATTAGATTGCGATTATGTATTCCTAAAAGTTAGTAAAATTCGAAAAGCTGTTCTGAAAGCCACAGTTGAGGCAACCATTTTTAAAGTCCTACAATTTTTACCGCAATTTGAGCAAACAAAACAAACAGTTAGATTCCTGTTCCTGATTTAATTAAAGAGAATATTTATGTACGGGCAACAAAAGAGATAGGTAACCGAACCGTCTAATATACTTGAAGTTTTCTTTTAAACCGGTAGTCCCTTTTAAATGAAACTTAATTTAATTAATAAGATATTTATTTTCTATTAATGAAAGTGAATTTCATTCAAAAACTTCCATCGGTTTTTAAAAAGACTTTTAATTCACTAAGCGACACTGGTTACTCTTTTGCTGACTGTACAGCTGTGTTTTTCTTATTTTCTGCAATCATCATAGAAAACACTGGCTAGATCGTAAGGACCAGATAAATAGCTTCCCACTAGATAAGTTTACCTACGTGCATTTATTTAACTTGTTATAACAACCGGATGATGTTACTACAAAAACAACTTAGAGTGGAATCCAGAGAGTATCCTTACTCGTAATGGCTTAAAACAAGTTACTATATTATTATTTTAAAACGATCTAACTAACAATTAAATTATTTTCATTATATGAAGAGGTCTTTTTCGGTTAACTTTCAATTGATAGTTGTTGGTGTGTGCACAAACGAAAATGACTTTAGTGCCTTTTGAATCAAAATGTAAAGTCCTTTTTACAACACAGATCACCACATAAATAGTTACTTCTTTCCTCTTCTCAACATCTAAGTAATAAACTACAGTAGGTGCAGCCGAGGACAATAGGTGAAAAGTGTCTCATCGCAATCGTCCGTGATTGTATGATATAATATTTAATAACTTTTCTGCCTAACGAAACTGACCAATAGTTATAGTTCCTACTGCAATCATGGTAGAAGAACTTCGAGTGTAAAAGTGTCTAAAAACACATTATCGCAACAAAATATAATAATTATGCTCTGCCGGGGATGATTCATAACTCTACGATTTGTTGTTCTATATCAGTAAATCTATACTGTTATATTAAAGCTAAAGTGTTTTTGCATGTTTGTTTAAACGCACTAATGTCTGAAAATAACGGGCGGATTAGAAAAAAAATATTCGTAAATGATAGCCAGATTCGCAAGGAATGTTAAGCTATAAATAAGAACTTAACGTGGGTAGAAACAATTACTATTAGAAGCTAGTAAATAATAGCTATAACATCCACATAGTTGCATACAGATCCATAAACAAGACATCGATAGGTATGCAAGTTCTCGTATCAGTAAAAAACAACTAGTCACAAGAACAGCTTATATTAAAATATTAAATAGAATCCTCATCGAAGGAACCCTTGGCAAACAGGACTTATCTTCTACAAGCCATATCGGTCTATCTTTTATTTCTACCCGGATTATTCTTGAGCATTTTGTATTTTCTTATCTCTTAAAAAGAGACATTGTGGAAGTTTATTATTAAGAAAGTTTAAGAGATAACCATGTTGTAGATGTGACGATGTCGTATTGTCATCATCATCATCATATCAGCTGCAGGACGTCCACTGCTGGACATAGGTCTCTGGATAAATATATGATTTAACCGACCACGGTATTCTACATGACACATCTACTACAACATTAATCATCAAAGTCATGTCAAGTTACTAACACAATAACAATTTCAATAAACAGTAATATAACACATCATATTAAAGTATCAAGTTAAAATCAAGATGCGATCTAACTTGAATAATACTACGAATCAAAGTATCAAGTATCAAAACTGATTAATCGTATCTTTAATCTGCCTACTGATATTGCTTACTTGTATCTTCTTCAGTCATTTTATTTTATAACAGGTGCAATTCTATAGAATTGCATAAACAGTACTGTAGTCTATTTTTTTAATTTTTCTCGATGTTTTCGTTGGAGCGTAAAATAAAAGCTGCAAGACGTAATAGGACCTCGTCAATAATGCAAACCAGTTCAACTCTCGAGGTACTGAACTATGTACATTGAACCTAGTAGGCTGAATATTTATTACATTATATATTAACCCTTGTTATATGAACATGTTTATGTTGAAGCAACAACACATAGGGGCAAAAAGAGTAATATAATCAGGATTTTGTAAAAACTTAATTGAAAAGAGTGTCCGTGGAGTTCCTTGCCCGTTCTTCTCCATAGAAACCTGCCTACGTTTTTTAACGAGTAACTAGCTTTTTTGTGAATAACTGACTTCTTGACAATTTAAAGTGTCTGTAAAATGCTTAATTGAAATAAATGCTTTGACTTTGACTACAAAAATATTCATTTTTTTTTTTGCTTTTACGTTTTCACATTATAAAGCTGTAGAGTTTGTTTGATTGTTTGTTTGTTTGAACGCGCTAATCTCAGGAACTACCGGTCCGATTTGAAAAAATATTTTTATGTTTAATAATCTATTTATTGAGGAAGGCTTTAAGCTATATAACATCACGCTACGACCCACGGGAGCGGAGCAGTAACCAGAAACATAACTTAACGCGGGTGAAATAAGCCACGCGGACGAAGTCGCGAGCAGTTTACTAGTTAATTATATAAGTAAAAGGACCCTATGCAAATATTAGGTCATAAGTTCTATCTTCAAGTCTATTCATAGTTAGATATATCTATACCTATTTGAATTTTAAATTATTCAGTAAAGTCCCTCGTTCAAAAATCATTGAACATTATAAATTGAGCGGATATACATACAATTATGTACCGTTAAATGTCCACATATTTTGTCCAATTATCACATCTTTCAGTGGAGCATTATCTTTACAAAGTATGTAGGTAATATCAGTTCACTCGACCTATAAGTAACTGTTTCTAGACAAACAAAAATACAGAAGTGCGAATTTTGTTCAGAAACTAGTTTATTTGTTTTTGAATAAATTAAACACATAGTGACGTTTGCTGTGTTATTACCTACCTGCCTACATCCATACAAATATTTATTTAATATCATCAATGTGGAAGTAACTCTGTGTGTCTGTCAGTCTGTTATGCTTTCACGACCAAGCCACTAAACCGATATTGATGAAATTTGGTATAGGGCTACTTTTTAAATCGTGACTTTGTTTGCATTCGCGATTACCAATATTTATATAAAAGCAAAATAATAAAAGCTGGTAGGTTAATATGAATTTATTATTCGGTCTTCTTAATATAAAACTAAAAAAGCCATTAACGTAGAAAACATCTACAATACGGTTGAATAAAAACCATAGCTAGGTACGTAATACTTACTTAGTACCTACACAATCTATCATAGCTAATAAATGAAAGCCAATTCTACTAATTAAACAAGTTCAAAACCTAGTCGCAATTTCATCAATGTCAAAAAAAAATTTGGTAAATTGAAACCTATTTTTGATAGATTGTTGATTGTTAAAATATAATGGCCCCGTTGATGGCCAATGTCATAGAATTGCCTAACCAAATCGACTCTTATAATAAACAATAGGCTTACATTATAACATTTAGTCTATAATAGATTGTATTCTGTGTTCGATCTGAGTCCAATAAATTTTTTGCTCCTTATGCAAAGTACATCTTTGACGAGATGATCTAAATAAGTGAAGTTGTAATGTCGGGCCATTGTGTAGGCGTCAATAGTCGGGACATGGTACCATTCAACAAAACGGTGCCTTTGTCCCGATGGTATTTGATGGTTCAATCGAATAAAATGGCTTTTTTTTATAGATGGGAAATCATAAAATAACTTCCCCCGCCCGGGGCGGGACGGGAGGGAGTGTCAGACTTTTACTGACTAAAACCCATCTTTTCCTTCATGTGCCCTTTGCGTTCCGGGGGCGCGGTATCTCTTTCGAACAACCCGCAGGAATAAAATGGCTAGGGTAATGTTTAAAGATAAAATGGTTTTATCAGAGGTTTGAAAAGCTCAAAAGATCCTGATTGTTTATAATGTTACTGCAGTAAGATTTTTTAATATCAGCTCGGAGTTTGGAAATTTGGTGGTGTAACTTCCGTGACAAAAAAATCACGTAAGAACGTGGGTCTTGAACCCGATCTTCTCCCGGTCGTGTAAGATTTCCGTCCCATCGGACTATGAACAACTTTGTCATCATTGAGATTGTCCTTCGTTACGGTAATCGGTCGGGAAAATATTAATATTACATAGGTACTAAGCATAGTATTAAAGGCATTTTCCTGTTAATCCACAGTTTAAGAGACCCTTGTTCATACAATCAAAGGTGATTGTTTCGTTTTCAGGTTAATTCCGAAGTTAGCATTGGAAGGGTGCGCCATTCTTTAGTCAAAAAGTCGGCCAACGAATATTTACAGATTCAAATCGTTCAGTACGGCACCGGTAACCACCGCAAACAAAGTTTGCAATGTAGGTATTCGGCACATTTGGCAGCCTCGCCAAGTGGGTTCCCTCTCAAGTTCAATGCCAAGAGAATCCGTTTGATCTTCCTCAATAACACTGTATTACACTATTCTGAACACACGTAGGCATCTTTAGTTTGTTGTCCTTTGGCATCAATGAATATAACCGTCATACTCACATTCTTGCCGTTTCAAGAACTTGCCAAATAATACATAATTTATTAAATCAGCCATGTCTATCGATAATGGATCTTTCGCGAAAGCTATCGTCTGGACATATGATTACGATGCATCATCTGAATTTTATTTAAAGAATCTTTAAGATTTAGGTACGTCTGACGGTCTTTGAACAGTTAACAACGCACACAGGCTTGCCAAGACAAAAAAGTATCGAGTTAGTTTTTGTCACCAACTTTGGCCATTTTTATAAAGTGATCTTTTGCCCGCGACTTCGTCCGCGTGGAGAAATGTAGGCAGCCTTTTTATATTAAAAAAAAAACGCTTGAACAAATGTTCATTTATAAATAAAAAGTTTTATAGTTTTATCTTCAATAATGACGGTCTCCCATACAAATGTATTGAAATAAATATTTACTGTTCTACTTTACTACCTATTGAAATTCAAACATAAATATTTGTTAAAATAGGGGATAAAAGTTTTTATGGGAAAGTATGAAGGCCCCTTCAATCCCATTTCTCGCGACAAATGGTAGCCTATTCTCCAAGGTCAAATTTATTTCTGAATAAATTTCATTAAAATTGCTTCAGCGGTTTACATGTGAAGGCGTAACAGACAGACAGACAGACAAAGTTAGTTTTGCATTTATAATACCAGAATGATTTTTTTAAATGACAAATTACTGTCTGATTTGCCTTTGAACATTCTATAAATCAGAATGTAAGATTTGTAGGTAATCCCATAAACAATGAAGCATTTATCTCAACATGTCAAAGGACAATGCGTAACAGTAAAATAATGAACGGGATCCAAAGACCGCAGGCGCAGGTGACAGGGTACTGAACTACTGACTAACGATGTTCGATAAAGGTGCGCTTATCGTGTTCGTACAGTTTGCATCAAAAGCTGGTTAATGAATATTTAGTGAATTCTTTCTTTCTTGAGGTATTTTGAAAAGCAACCAAAGTTGTTGATCAAGTGGTTTAATTTTTTTGAACGGACCCCTCAAATAAAATGTAGCCTATGAAAGTTACTCCGTATAGCCACGGTAATATAATAATACAGTAGTGTAACTCGGCCGCATGACAGAAATAAATGCCTACAGCCGCGCGGTACGTAAACATGCGTTAGGGGCTGCCCGTCTCCAGTATTTTAATTACATTTGCCTACTTTCTGTTTCTATTTAGTTTTGTGATTGTAAATATCCTTTTTTCTAGTATTATTCATACACACAGATAATAAACCAATATTATTAATAATAAAATACCACGTTTTTACTTTGAATTATGCAAACTAACAAAACACACATGCACCGAAGTTTTAACACAAGCGTAAGTAGGTAGGTACCTACCGTATCATGATTCATTCAGAACCGCATATAACTACCTATTTCACTCGTCTCAATAACTTTCCGTTACTCTGTTCGCTTTATTTATTAAGTAATCCAATTACACCTTTTTTTTCGTGGGATAAAAGGAAATACTTATCCATTAAAAAGACACACATTATGTACCTACCTACTAGTAAGTAAAATTATTTTATAGTCTTCCCTTTCAGAGTTTCCACGTAATTTATAAAAACTTATGTGTGGATATGCGTTAATTGTCGAATTCATACAACCAAAAACAGCACAATATTTCCTACTCGTCATATTAACTGATTTTTTGAGAAAAAATCGCGCGGTTATTGTTAAAAAAACAACACACCGTAAGTTCGACACTGCGGTACAGCCGTGACGGCCGTGACTATCTGCACCGCGCGCGCACCCCAGGATCGAGGCGCGTAGGTATAGCTCGCGTTTCGTCCGTTTGTATGAAGTTGGAGTACTGTATTATAATATTACCGTGGTATAGCTGTCTGTCAGCGAAAATCCCGTCAAAATTGATCCAGCCATATTGGAGATTAGATAAAAACAAATAGACAGACAAAAATAAACAGAATTGAATTTTTCGTGCATGTATTTATTTTGTATAAAGCTGTTACTTCAATCGTATTTACTTGTATATATGAGACGTTTAAAAATCATCGCTTACTTTTGATGCTGACAGTATTGTACGTGTTTCCATAAGTGCGTCATCAGTAGATACGTAGCAATCATCAGCATTGAGGCTCTTATTAACAACAATGGTTAGAGATGATTTGGCGAAATATTGACGAGACGACTTTAACGATATATTTAAATACTTTTATATATATCTTCTCTTTCTTTCTCATTACTATTGGCATTTGGTTATAACCATTAGAAAGATACGATCGATAATAACTGTATTAGTATTTATTTGCTACCAAAAAAAAATTGTAATCTGTTAGTAATTTCCAATAAATAATTTGCCTTAATAACCTTCTTGGAAGCTATTTGTTTGAACCGTTTGGGATTAAAACTCTAGGGACATGGGGTCACACGGGGCCCGCTACGGTTAGTGTCTTTTTTTTTAAAGAACGGATATTATCAATTGACTTCGTCCGCTCTGGGTGGAGCCGAAGGGAGTGTCAGACTCTTACTGACTAGAACCCATCCGTGTTCCTCCTAATGCTCTTTACATTCCAGGACCTTGACATTTCCTTCTACTCCGCGGGAGAAGTCATTTGATGATTTCTTATCCATAAGAAAAAATTAAAAGGGCCGTGGGGTCTGAATGCTCTCCTTGTTTTTTTTTTTGTTTTTGCTATCAAACGTCTGGTCAACTCTTAACGTGACCAGAAGCATGTCCTTTTGTTGGGCCAAAGAATCAGTTTTGCCACCATTATCATCATCATCATATCAGGTGCAGGACGTCCACTGCTGGACATAGGCCTCCCACATAGATTTCCAAAGAGACCGGTTGGAGCGGCCTGCATCCATCGTCTTCCTGTAGTTGTATTGCCATACAACATGACAATGCTTCTAGCCTTTTGGGCACTTATGCCGATGGCGGCGATGCGGACGAGTTTCATTATGAGCTTTGCCCTATGAGCTTTCCCCTTTCTCCTTTATAATTTGTATGTACTTATTACTAAAAATAAAAAAATATTGGCTGATGGTGTATGTGAGTTTATATGTTTGTAAACGCACCCACGATACAGGAGAAATTCCTAAAGTAGCCGAGCAACGATTAAAAAAAAAGTTATTTATGGATTTAGGTTTAATTCGTATTTTAATTAAACTTGTAAAGGTCGTAAACGGATCGTTGTCACTATTTATGGTAGAAGGTGTGAAGATACGTAGTACGTAACATTTGGTGTGTTTTTCCGATTCTAATTTGTACGCTTCTTGTATTTTAAATGTATGGAAATAATGCACGGAAATCACTCATCATTAAATCTCTCGAGGTAACAAAAACAAGAGATATTTAAAACAGTGTGAAGTTACAAAACTAGAGTATGCATTATGATATTTAAATAAGATAATTTGCATTTTAGTTGAAAAAATAATGACGGAATTTGGTCAGTTAATTCAACATCTGATTTATTCATAAAACCTACATAACTGTCTGTTGTAAAGTAATATAAGCATAATATTATTCAGAACTGTAAAAAATGTATTTGTTTCCTTACTAATGGTATAACTTACATAAACAGTAAGTATTTACTTATTATGCCGTAATATTTCCTATTTTTCAAGCTATGAAAGCATCCGATGAAACCACAAGGTCATAAGTTCGAACCCGGCCTTGATATGCATCTTCTCTAGCCTTAACTCGTAGGTATGACATTTTAAAACTCAAACTGAAATAAGTAATTTTAAACTAACCTTTGGCCGCGACTTCGTCGGTGTGATAAAAAAAAATATAGCCCCTAGCACTCCGGGATAATTTGGTTTTCTATTAGAGAAAGAATTTACAGAATCAAATCAGTAGATCAGGGGATTAGCGCGGTCATACAAAAAACAAACAGACGAATTCTTCAACTTTATAATATTACAATAAAGAAGTACCTACAGATAAACCATACAGGCATTTTTGAATTGTCAAGTTGTCGAAGACGTTAAGTCGTTCTAATTCATTCTATTTCAGGGTCTTTCCCGTGATGCCAGTATTTGCTTTGGGATTCCCAGAAGTATACAGCCCTGCAATCATGCAATGACATGCATCAGCATATCATTATTTTCTTCACAACATCAGAGAAAATCTTCGATCAATATCACATCTAATGATGCTTATTATCCCTACCGTACGCACCTCAAAGAGGCAATTACAGCAATGAACCTTATTTTCTTTTCGTATTCCATTAATACTGTGCCTACTTAAATTTTGAGTTAGTGACAGCACCCGTATTACCAGCTTAATATGGGCCAAAATTTCATTTACATACTTTTTGTTTTAAAGTTAATCAGGGTTCAATATTATCCTTGACTTATGATCAAAATTCTTAGTCAGAAATGTTCTTTGTTGGGCATGTGACACGGCCATTGAACTGCTTTGTAATCCTCAGTTATAATTACGCTAAGATTGCTATCAGACATTGTACTAAATGAGGATGTTTTTGTCTCTCATTTGGAGAGGGAACAACTAAAGGTTTTTTGTACTACCAAATTAAGCTACGTATTAACAACGCTTTTGTTTCATAATTGTTGCCAACGGATGTTATGTTTATGGTATTAGTTTTATTACGTCTTTAACTGTAACAGTTAAGGTTCATACAGCCATGTATGTATGTATGGGATGGTTTAATCTGCTGCAGAGCAAGGCTGCGAGCTTTTGTTTTAATTTCAATTGTATTCTCGTTAGCCTAGTGGTCCTAAGTATAAGCCTTCCTCTTGAATCACTTTATTGAATGATGAAAACGCATTAAAATCCGTGGCGCAGTTTAAAAGATATAAGCGTACAGAGCCGGCGGGCAGCGACTTTACTTTATACTATGCAGAGATTAAAAAGATTGTTGTTTAAATAAGCAGCTTATCCTTCAGGTAGTAAGGCTCCAGGCAAAAAGCAGGTAGCTACATACTTACTACCAATACTTGTCAATAGGTATTAGCGTAATACCTGCCAAAGTGTGTGATAAGACGATCAAAGCAATATTAATAAAGAATATTATTTACACATTTGCGAGGCCTCTGGTATTGATCACTTAACATCAAGTGGGCCGTCGGCTTGCTTGTCATCCGATGATATAAAAAGAAAAACAAACAAAATATTGTTTTTATTATAACTGTGTCTTGTGTAGTACCTACATAGTTAATTTTTTCCAGTTTTCTTGATATTTTCCCCCATGACTTGGTGCCTATTAAAAACGATGTCGAAGTCGGAACAACATGAAGGATGTAGACTATCTTAATTAAAAAAAAATATATATGCAATAATGGATAATCGAACTGTATTTTGAAGCTTCGTAATTGAAACACCACTTAGTAATTAATTTTGAACACCATAAATCAATTTTCTCTATTATAGAAACAAAAAAATCTTAATAGCCATGTTCGGATTAAATACCTACATACAATTTCTTAGAGGTTCAGACTTATAGATAGGATAGGATTTGCATTTTTTTTTTCTGTAAAGTACCAACTAAGAATAACGTTTTAATTTGTGCCATGATTGCATGTTATTAGATCTAATGGACCGAAATATCCACCAGGTCATTGACTCCGGTAAGATATTATTATTTTCGCAGTTTATATAAAAAATATACTATAAAATAAATAAAGCATGTTCGCTATCTTATTCATTGATTAGACATAATGACGGAGTGAACGGTTCGTGATTAATTTGTATTCTATTTGTGAAGTATTTTACGACATTTCTATCAATAAATCTTTTTAGAATGTACCGTTTATTGTAAACTATGACATAGTCTTTGACATAGTTTGATTACCATAACACAATCATGTGACATACGCATTTATTTTTATTTTTTTTGGATGCAATAAAATTAATATTGATGTAGTGTGATATATGTGTGTATGTTAAATTAGATGACTATATTTTAAGAACACCTTGTTCTCAGTATTCTTTATGTGAACATATTGTTTAACATATGTCTAATAAAATATTTAAGAAATTGTTTTTTTAAATATATTTATGTAGTAGCAAAATAATAAAAGTGTACATTATTTTTAGTTACTGAGTATTTGGATATTTTTATAAGTTTCAGTCGCATAGTTTCGGCGTTAAGTTAAAACAATAGAATTTAATTTTTAATTTCACAATTGACTATAATTTTTGATTAACCATTGCTGTATTTTAAATATTTTAAGATGCACTAAAATATACGTCATGAAATGGTTCTATAAGTACGTCATCCTTGATAGGTGAACGACATTATTGAAAAAACGAAAGAAAATCAAGTTCTTGCTGCAATTAGCGGTTGTAAACTTTATGGTCTATTATTAAAAATTGGATACCAATGAACTCGTATAATTATTGATGTTTTTCTTCTACATGTCATAAACGTGGGATAGTTTAATCACCTGAAGTGATAAATAAAGTTAAATGAGTGTTTGTTTGACTTTACCATTTTTTTAAAGGTGTAGGTCGGGAGCTGGACCGTTATTTTTTTTATTTGAGTTGAGTTTGCTCTTGTTCTACAAGTGCTTGCAAATTAAATACATTGACAGATATATTTTTATTATTCTCCATTTAAATAAAATACAGTAGCCGGAATAATACGTGATTAACAAAAACAAGTTTTATGAAGTAGTTAGGTGTTTTGGATAGGTAACGTATGACTAAGTTAGGTGGTCTTTCAGATAGGTTGATACGACATAGGTACTGACCTACCTATACCATATAAGTATGTGCGTACAATAATGTATGTTTTCAATCGACAGCAACAATCAATGTTGATTCTCGCTAAGTGTCATAAACTCATAATGAACGCAGCTTTAATTGTATATACAATTTTGGTACAATTTAAGTAAACTTGACCTTACACCTTGTTCTATTTACCTCTCGGCTTGCCATTGAACGTTCGCAGTCCATATAATTAAGACCAAACAATAAGAAAGTGAATAGATTCCAGTAGATATAGTTGCACAACGATAAAACTTCAGAATCGCCGGATGGTTGATACCATCTAGGAACCGTAGTCCGTAACGCGGGTTGCCAAACTAAATGATTTTGTACTGGATTGATTTATTGTGCTTTAACTCTTGTATTGTTTAGGAAAATGGTGTGATTACCTATAGCTAGAACTTCGTATAGGCTAAAGGCTGTTTAAGGCCGTTTGATGTAGATTTACGATAGAACTAATGGAAAGAACCCAATGATGGTATGTTGGGATTAGTACCGGGCAACCACCAATAAGACATTTCCAGTTAATTTGTACTTTCTATGTTTAATCTTTAACATCACTGACATAGGTAAAAGAAAACATGGACTTTGGTGTAAGGCTAAAATCGCCTTGACCAAGCGTGGTGATCAATGCTCGTGTCTTGTGCTTTTGAGAAGAGACCTTTGCCTGGAATTGTAGGTATATCCGTGTTGTAGACTCAACTATAAAATGTGACACTCCTTAATACAAGAGTAATAAAGGACATTTCAAAACAAGATTTTTATAGTCAAAGTCAAAGTCAAATCATTAATTTCAATTAGACCATTAAAAGGCACTTTTGAACGTCAAAATAATTAAAACTAATGAATCTAGTTGCTAGACTTTAGTAATCCGTGATACCTATAAACAAAGCAATGTCGTAAGTTCCGACGTTATTCCTATGTTATCTTTAAGTGAAGATCATTCATCAAAGTACCAGGTAGGTATAAATAGTAGGTATTAATCTTAGTTCTTTAAAAAATAATATCCGGAACGATACAGATGTATAAGTATGACAGTAGTTACGTATCCAAGATAATTGCGGACAGGAATCCGTCGGTAATGACGCTGTGAAGTCATCATAATGATCGCTCATGCCGACGCGCATGAAAATCGTGATTGCGAGGGATTTACTTGTCTGTCAGTTATGGTATCCTAGTATCCATTCGAGTCAAGGTCCTATTAAGATTTTGTAAAAACATAATTAAAAATAAGCTTCAGAAAATATTAAATGTACCTACTGACAATATATACTTAAAAGTTGTTAAAAATTGCCTGAATTTTATTTTTATTTTATTAGTAAAGGTGTGCTGTGGGTACCGATTTACTGAAATATGTAAAAGAAATACTCTGGTACCTATCATATCCTATTGCCGACTGTGGCTGATCGATCTGCTGCTGCCCAGCGTGTAGAGCGGGATCGATTACCGCACGGTACAAATATTTGTACAGCCTACAGGTAGGTTATTTGTTCCGGGTCTGTTTGTGTATGTAAGTTTATATGTTTGTAAACGCACACACGATACAGGAGACATTTTGGGTTGGCCCACACGCGAATTATGTCCTCTATCGCAGGTTATTTCAAAAACTTTTGTGATGAATATTATTCAATAGGTTCACCCCTATTACATGGGATCCAAAAAGTATACTGACAAACTGTAGGTGTACCAATGCACACCTCTGCCTAGCCCTTTGGGAAATACAGGGGTGATGGTATGTATGTATTATTCTACAAAGATTAATTTCGTGCATGCATGTATTTGAAACAAACGCGTAATGCGTTTAGTATAGTACTTATAAATCTTAATAAAAAATCCTCTTTGTAGCACCCACCGTCACAAAAACATTACAGGAAGTTTTTCATGCATAATAATGTACTCGTTACAATCGCGTCTTCCTCACTTACAAAATAATTGTTTACAACGATCCAGTTAATATGAAAAAAAAATACAACCAAGTTCGAGTCTGTTACTGAGGATTCCGTACTAAATGGTAGAACAGGGACAAAATGGATGAATATTTCTTTTTAAGATAATTACTTAGCCAAGTAGTTCGAGGCGAGACTGCCACGCTAGAGGTCTTAATTTCGATTCCCAGGTCGAGCAAAAAGTGTTAATGGGTTTTTCTATAAAATTCTCAGTAGCAGCTCGGAGTTAGGATTTGTACCCGGTTAATGGCAATAGGCTTGCCCCTATTACATGGGACCTAAACATTCTTGGGGAATTGTGAGTGTGCGAAGGGTTAGGCAGAGGTGTACCAATGTACACTCACACTTCGCCGGTATGTTTTAGGTCCCATGTACTAGGGGGCAATCTTATTGCCATTAACTGGGCAAAAATCCAAACTCCGAGCTGCTGCTGAAAAAACAAACAGTGCATTAAATAAAATTTGCAGGTTGGAAGGAAATTTTAACTATATCTGACAACACTGGTTACCTATCTCTTTTGTGGACTGCCCATAAGGAACCCTAAAAACAAGATAGACTGTAATGTTATCTTTATTTTAATGCGTTGCGTATTTATCATTCTACTCTGGTAACTAGTGTGATATATTTAATTATAAATAATTGATGTACATAATTAATGCTACTATGAACTCATTCTTGAATATGCAGCAGTTACTCAATTATGTTGTGGTAGCAGAAAACTTTTAATTGAACAAAATTGTGTGATTCGATGTATAATTGTAGTAGATGATTATGACTTTAATTGCTAGCACGTGTATTCGTAGTATGAAATAATATATGTTATTAAATATTGAGATTACCATTAGGTACTAATTTATAATTACATGGAACCTAGATACTAGTTTTTATACGCAACTTTGTCTGAAAACACGCAGAAAACGTATTGACACGCAGTCTAAGCGCTAAGTTGCCACGCATCTCGGAGCGTAGCGCGGTTCAGTGGGTGATTCGCTTAAGGAATAACGTAGCTTCTTGATAGTGAAATAATTTTCAGAAGCAGATCAGTCGTTCCCGAAATCACCACGTTCAAACATAGTTCAAACAAACTCTTAACTTCGCTTTATATCAATAAATAATAATGCGTCATTATTTGCTTAGCTATATTTACCAACTATATTAGGGTGGGCTTCCAGTCTAACCAGATGCAGCCTACTACCACTAGAGTACATGGAGCGACCCCTTATCTGGACTCCATAACCAAATTACTGGGCAACACGATACCCCTTGGTAAAACTGGTTGTCAAATTTCGGGCTTATGAATACCACATACCATCGCGCCTGTATTTCCCGAAGGGTAAGGCAGAGGTGTAACCAATGTACACTCACAGTTCGCCGATGTGTTTTTAAGTCCCATGTAAAAGGGGCGAGCCTATTGCCATTAACCGCGCACAAATCCTCACTCCGAGCGCTACTGAGAACTTCGTAGAAAAACCCAAAAACAGTTTGTTCGACCTCAGCCAACTAGCCTTCTGAATACCATTTGTTTTAATTCATAAGAGTTTTAAAAAATTATATCAACCCTTTAAACATTTAAACCAAAAGAATCATGCAGTGCAATACAGAGGAAGCCTTTATAGGCACTAAAAATAAAAATCTAATATAATCTGTCGCCACGAAGGAAGTAGTTCAGTGATAAAAACTAAGGAAGGAAAAATCTCAATAGTTACGCTGTTGATCTGATCAATTAATTGCGTAAGTGCATACATAATTGACAGACGTCAAGTTGTGTCGCAAATGCAACGATCTAATTGTTTGCTTACAAATGAGGTACATCCGGAGGAACGAGGCAAGTCTCGGTTTTGATTACATTATGCAGACGTACCGTGTTTTGTACTTCACACAAACTGAAGTCGCAGATTCTTCTAAAGAAAGGAAATAAAAGAAAGAAAAACATGTTTATTTGACACAGTTCATGTGGTACACAAAAAACTAACGTGATTAATAATGTAATAAGAATACCAGCTTTAATCAATTGCCGGGAGACGAACTAAATGACCTCTATGTTCAGCAGTGGCCGATTGTAGGCTGGTAATGAGTACTAGCCTCAGTCCTACTGCAGGGCAAAGGCTTCTTCTTGAACAGAGAAGGTACTGATCACCACGCTTGCTCAAGGGGGAGAAGAACGTAAATATGGATTGAAAAAGCCACAATGCTACTTACCCGGTTTCGAAACCACAACCTCGTGCATGAGAGGCGGAGATTAAAAATCCAACATAAAACAAAGATCCCTGTGTGCTCCAAGGCACTGCAGATGTTAGGCTACATTACTCTAGTACCTCCCGTTTTAAATTAACCTCATTATCATCTACTGTCACATAATTATCAGAGCAATTTAAATATGTACTTAGGTACCTAGTTAAGTGGCGAAACCAGGCATAATTGCCGCTTCGGCGGTTAGTGAGTAAACACGATACGAGGAGCGCGTACTCGACGTAACCTTGACAATGAACTACAAGCTGCATCGGCAAGAATTTATTTATTACATTAGCGAAACTGCTACTTTAGTAGGTACCTTTTTTTTCTCTTCATGATTTCTTTATAGAAGGGATCGTTAACGGAGGAATACTTATTGGTTGGTCGCTCCTGGTCCTTAATGAAGGATGAATTCAGAAGGTCAAGACTACTAGTCGCAATCTTATATCAGTGACAATCAATGTCAAGTTTGTGTATATTAGAGGAATTGTTCACAGAATGCGACTGAGATTTGATAGTGACCCTTCCTTAAAATAAGAACAATTGGCCCCCTAGTGCTAGAATTAAACAATGAATTGTCTTTCGAAACTCTTTATCCGCTATACAAATAGGCCTAAAATTCCCCTTGTTCCTTTATGATGGCAACACATCTGCGATGCTTCTAATATTGCAGATGATAAGTGGGGCAGTGACCACTTTATTTCAGCATCAGCTTGTTTGCCGTACAATACTATTGAACAGCCTACAGTAGTCCACTCCAAAACTTCTCTTAAATTACGTCAATCCCACGTAGTTACGATCGTCTTATGTTTTGACCCTTCGTATTTTTATTTCACAGTTACACTCTTATGTATGTGGACAGTATAACTAGTTGTGTATATTTTTAGCTTTATACCTATACTCGTCTTACTTTCCAGTCGGCCGACTTGGCACCAGTGCACCTGCAACGGCAAGTTCAAGGCCATTGCGTTGTAATCTTTACGCATTCATTAGTCACAATTTCATGATAATAGTTTTCTTTTTATATCGGGTTTGTTTTGGTTTTTTACTCATTTGGCTTAGCGTAAGAACCTATTTCTCTATCTCCAGATTAATTTCGTTTAGACAAGACAATTCTGGTCAAATTCTGTTCCATTTATAAACTTCTGCCCGCGACTTCGCCTGCGTGGCTTATTTCACCCGCGTGAACTTGCATCTTTGTTTTCTACTCCGGGCGAAGCGTGATGTTACTCAGGAATAACGCAGCTTTTTGGTGAAAAAATACTTAAAATCGGCCCAGTACCTAATTTCGGAGCCTATTCGATACAAACAAATAAACAAAAAATGTTTCCTCTTTATAATATTAAGTATAGTTAGGTAAACCAGTGCTCAATAATGAAGGTTGCATTGCTGTACTCGTATATTTTTCCAGCTTATACAAATTACGTTTTCATTTCGTAAGGAACATAGGATTTTAGTTGCAGTTGACCTAAGGTACAATCATATGACTCTGCCAACAAAAAAAAATGCGATTTTCAGCCTTTTTCAAATTGGTTATAATGCAAAAAGTACCGTGATTGACAAAAAAAAAAGTTTCTTTGGGAAGTCATCGATACGGCATGTAACCAATAAGTTAAGCTATATTGTAATTAATTAAATGATGAAGTACGTGATTAGGCACGCCATTGAACTGTGCATGTTACCAGATAATGACGATGACTTGTGAAACTTGACCATAGTACGGATACATACAATCACGCCTGTATTCCCCGAAGGGTTAGGCAGAGGTGTACCAATGCACACCCATGTTCACCGATATGATTTTAGGTCCGATGTAATAGGGGGCGAGCCTATTGCCATTAACCGGGCACAAATCCTAACTCCGAGCTGCTACTGAGAATTTCATAGAAACACCCAAAAACACTTTTTGCTCGACCTGGGAATCGAACCCAAGACCTCAAGCGTAGCAGTCGCGCTTAGAACCACTAGGCTAGCGAGGCAGTTGGTACGGATATTAAGGAAATAATCAGGAAATCGGTGAGGTACGCTCCCTTTTTGCTCTAAACCACAAGACGCAGACGCCTGATAAGTCTTCGACCGCAAACCTGGCGTTAATCTTATATCCCACGAAGTACGTGCATCCTTTTGTTCATCTGGAATATAAAGGCCTGTTTGTACTACAGCAAAAAAATAAAATAATATGTTCTGTAACTTTTGCTTCTATGAAAAATGTTTTAAACATTTTATATAGCGACGATCAGGCAGTTCATTTTCGGTAAAATTAATCTTTATTTACTAATTTAATAGCTATACCTATGATGGAATAAAAACCTTACACAAAGTGGCGCATAGTGTATAATAAGCTTGATAGAAAGGGTGAGGGTGTGTGTTAACTTTATAAAAAGTAAAAAGCTACCACCTATCCTTCGTACCTACAAATCGTACCTTCGTAAATTACAAATCAATCAAATCAATCATTACAAATCAATAATCATTTTTTCTTTCTTTTAAAAAGCAGTACCTAAAGCTAAATCAAACAATAAAATAATAACAAATAACATGTAGCTACAACAGAATACATAATAGAACACAAACACAACTTTCTTGTACACTAAAAGGCCGATAAACGTACACAGTTTACACTGGCTTGCCAATTTATTTCTAGACATTAATATCGGGACTCAATCGAGATGCAGCCGCAAGAATGCAGCCCCACCACAACTACTGGAAAGGGAATCTTCTAGAAACCAGTTTTATATTATTGCACCCTTCAATGCGTTGTAATAAAGTATTGGCCGCGGTTACAAAGTCGCCTTTGCAACTTACTCAAGTAATTGAAAGCAAAAGTTTATTAGCTTTTACAATTTATATGTTTATGTGAAATATGTTAATTAGGTCAGTGTGTTAGTTGCAGTTATTTGATTAGTTAATCTCTTTGTTTGATGTTTGGCCACCTTTATATCGGGTGGAAGTTTTGTAAATATTATTATGCCTATGGTAAATCGTAAATGTATGAAACAGCTTATATTTATTTTAATAACCGACAGTAAATGTTGGCTCTTGAGGTTTTAAAAAAATGTACTGAATCCTTAATAAAAGATTCTTTACGGTGTTCATTCCACCCCATATTGAATCGCTACTTTGAAATTATAACTGATTTATTATATTAGTATAGACTACTAAAGAACATTAGTGTAGTGCAAATAAACCTACGGAAAGGTATAATTTATTTAGAAAACCACCAGTTCCATTCCATGATGCTAGTTTTTGTCTAAATCTTACGTCTAAACCACATTAAATACCAGATAAACATATACATTACACGTTCTTATAACATTCCAATTTTTTCTTCCCCGCGAAGATTATTCCGCTCATTTGCTTTGCATAACCCGCGTCATACGACTGCGTAATGACAGTGTCCAAGTCTGTGTAAAAAGAAACTCGCCCTCAACGTTTTGCCTTATTTTCAACAACTGGGTTGTAATTATTAGAGGCAACGAACTACAGTCCAACGATCAATTCACTCTTATGAAGGCTAGTTGGTTATTCACACATGACCTTTAGAAAAATGCCCGAGGAATCGTTGGGAATTCTTTGCGAATGAGTGCTGGCTGGCGTACTACTTTTACGCTTTTTTTGTTAGGTTTTTTCACAAACAAAACTTGGTAAATTATAACTGAGATTAGCTACTATGGAGATGTTTAATAATATGGTAGCTTTTATAAATACCTGTGTGTCTCATAGATATTAAAATTGCAGGTGGTATTATTTTTTCTGTGGCTGTTGGTTTGATAAACGGTAGCACTGAAATGGCTTAGATAAATAATACGGTAACTGAAAATAAATACGGAATCTATAATTAGACTATCGAATTTTATAATACTTTGTTTTTCGGTAACTGGTGAGAGATATATATGAGCTTTATATACGAAAAGGTTACCAATTTACTTTATTTAGAGGTTATTTTAGCCAACTATCTATTTGGAATTCTTTTTCAGTTTTTCAACCGACTTGGCTTATATAATTCATTAATTTAATATACTATTCACGTGAAAGAGATGCAAACAACATAACAGAAAATGTATATAAATACATACTGACACATATTTTTTGTTTATAGTTCTTGGTGTTCTAATTCTATCAAAAGTAATTCCAACAAAATTAACTAAAGACTTACTTGAAAAAATCTCGTATATGAGCAAACACATATACTTATAAAGAAATACATCATGTATCTATTGGACTTACGTCTGTAGGTACGTGTTATCATGCGTGTTTGCATGACTGCAGCAAATTTGAAAACAACAATGCACCATCAAGTATATTGTGTCCTCATCCTATCTGATGACACAATATCACGCCAATGACTGATTGTTATGCAATGTCAAACAATCATTACTACATCTAACTTGCGACTACGCTACACGCTGCTGAGCAAGGGGTCCCGGGTTCGACTCCCAGGTCGGGCAAAAAGTGTTATTGGGTTTTTCCATTAGGAATTTCTCAGTTGCCCGGAGTTTGGAAGTTGGTGGCGTGACACCCTCGTGGCACGGAAAGCACATAAAGCCGTTGGTCCTGCGCCTGATCTCTCTCCGGTCGTGTCGGATTGCTGTCCCATCGGACTATGAGAGTTAGGGAAGAGAAAACACAGGTGCGTTTGCGCACACACTCGTGCACTATAATATTTCCTGCGTACTTGGTAATCAGACTGCACAATTAAAAACAAAAAATTATATACATAATTTCAGCCATAATATATGTTTGTTACACTTTCACTGCATAACACACAGGATACTTTTTATCCCGGAAAAATTTACGGTAGGTACCCGTGTCAAATCAGACGCGGTCGAAATCGCGACTAGAAGCTAATAAACCAATAAATCCTCTAAAAATCAGTTTATAAGCTAAACGCATCAGAGCTCTCATTACTTCAAGCAAAGTATCAATTACCAATCACCCGGTATATGCTTAGACTATACCAACGCAATACCCAAGTTACAATAACAATTCTGGCACGCATGAAATCACGTATTATGAACTCGCAATTGGTTCCGTACTGAATAATATCCATATCATTCTTCTAAGCTATCTTCATACAGGATTAAATATAATACAATAATCTTCGTGCATTCCTTGTTCTAACCTCTAACCGCAAGTTTGTCCGTGGACTTCAGAATTAAGTTAACTCTACAGTTATTGGGAACACAAAAATAGGATATAAAATATTTAGATAGATCAATATCTACACTCCCGGACTCCTAAATCGAGCCACCTAGCACAATGAGTTTGTATCGTCCATATATTCAAAAAATTATATGAATGACAAATGAATGAAAATGAATTAAAAATCAAATTCAGAACAATAGTACATGAGCCTAATGTTGATTATGCCAGCTACAAATTTGCATAAAAACTTTTTGATCATTCATACAATTTTTTAAAGTTATGGACGTTACTAAATCATTATGCTAGGTGGCTCGATTTAGGAGTCTGGGAGTGTATTATGTGTGCCAGATATCAACCGTTTAAGCATGGAAAAGTAAGAGTAACATAAGAGTACATTCATTCGTCTATCTATCTACGAAAACTTTCTTGTTTATGTATTTGGATATGAGGATTTTGTGGCTGATATGGGAACGAATGGGTGGAAAATCGACTTTCAATTTAATAATATACTGACAGTACCAACAAGTTAATTTGTATTTAATAAAAACTCCGTAGCAATATTGGGTGATATTATTGTTCTACTGTAGCAAGCAAGGCGAAGCTCTCTTCTCATACTGAGGAGGTTTAATCGCTAAGGTAACCACGCTTGCTCAAAACGGATTGGCGATTTTCGATTTATACATACATACCATCACACCTTTATTCCCCGAAGGGTTAGGTAGAGGTGTACCAATGTACCCCCACAGTTCGCCAGTATGTTTTAAGTTCCATGTAATAGGGGGCGGGCCTATTGCCGTTAACCGGGCACAGATCCTAACTCCGAGTTGCCATGGAGAATTTCATAGAAAACCTCAATAACACTTTTTGCTCGACCTGGGATTCGAACCCAAGACCTCCGATTATATTCCGATTCCGATTTACATTTATCACAAGGTCCAGGTTTCCTCAAAATATTTTTCTACATCAATGTCAGTGATATCCAAATAAGTTAAGAAAGTATATTTGATGAAAAAGCCACATTTGATACCGGTATTTTTAGTGCATGAGAAGAGGGCCATTACGACATTAACAATGAGTAATGAATAAAAATTTCTTTGTTTTAAATTGAAATTCCTTTTTCAAACGTGTTCAATCTTTCCATTACCGTAACAATAACTGTAAATGACTCATTGCGCCTGATGTGTGATGACTGGGGATGAGGTAATACCTAAACTTCAGGCGTTTTCGCGGTTAGCAGTAAATAAAGCTAAGACGTGTTTTTGCTCTGCAATTTTAATTCAGGTATCTATAATTTATCAATATTTGCCATATTTTAACACGCCTGTTTTCCCTAAAGGATTAGGCAGAGTACTAATGCACCCCACAGTTCGCCGGTATGTTTAGGACTAATGTGTAATATTATTTACCATTAACTGGACACAAATCCTACCTTCGAGCTGCTACTGAAAATTTCACAGAATAAAAATCCATTTTTGGTCGACTTGGGAATCGAACAAAAATTGTAGAGCATTTATTGCATTTAAGAATGAATGAATATATAAAAAAAATATAATGGTTACATATATTACTAAACGATATTCATATTACAAATAAACATTATAATCATACAAATACTTATTGTTTTTTTCAGGTAGCCACAACAAAAATGCTTTGGAAGTTATAACCAGCACCGAATCAGTAACATAATGGATATAACGTCAAGAAGATTTTGTAAATTATACACAATAGTCCTTGTTATTTTCATTGTCGAGGCAACAGGCAGTAATAGCAATGGTTTGTATACGCTATCCATTATAACTGATCAACGAAAAGAAAGAAAATCAATGAAATTTTATCACGTAATATCAAGATTTATTTCTATTTTTGTTACTAACGAATTAAAAATAAAATTACAGATACATCACACGAGCGCCGACAATCTCGAGTCACCGGTAGAATAGTAAAACTGTACTCGGGTACAAGACCCGAACCCATCCTATGTGCCGGTGAAGGATTCCAAGCAGACCCTCGCGATTGCGCAGTATTCTACCGCTGTATGAAGTCAGGAAGTGGAAAATATACAGTTTTCAGGGTAAGAAAGGTTTTTCAAAAAGTGGCATTATACGCTGAATTCATACTCGTACTAAACCAAGATTGTACGTTATGTTCAAGTATACTTATAAAATGTTTTGTATTACAGTTTCAATGTGGACCCGGAACTGTTTATGATCCTGAAACCGAAGTCTGCAATCATCCTGGAAGTACAAAGCGTTCAGAATGTGGTGGTCGATCGCCACCACCAGCAGTTGACCGTCTAAATAATAATGAAATTGAGGGTACACAGAACGAGATACCATCTCCAATAACAAACAAACCCATTTATCTAGAAAGTACAATCGGTGCTCAAGCTACATTTACGACTGTAAATCCTTGGACAACGTCCACCTCAGAAATAAAAACTTCTACAAAGCGTCAAGTACCAGAAGTTATTACAATATTTACTAGTTCGCCCCTGTGGGGATCAACATTAGGTCATACTGCAGCAGATAATGCAATCAGTCCTTTGAACATACCACAAAATACAATACATCAAAATCCACAAAATACCAAGGTATCCAAAACTACTTCTCCGCGAACTACATCCGCTGTACCACATGCAAACGCTAGAGACAATATTTGTACTTCAGATGGATTTATAGGCGATAACGAAAACTGTCGGAAATTTTATAGGTGCGTGGCCAACCAAAGGGGCACCTATACTAGATTTGAGTTTTCGTGTAGCGAGTCAACAGTATGGGATGATGATACACAAAGCTGTAATCACGCCTGGGCAGTAAAGAGAAGTAGATGTGGTAGGAGTAACCAGGACAGCCCGTTAACAACGAATGCAGAAGTTCTACAAAAAGACGGGTCTACAGATACAACTATCCAACAACAACTGCAAGTAAGTTATGGCTCCAAAGTTACCCAGACTCAAACACAAATAAGTAACGGGTCAGTAATACAAAACCAAACTCAAATTAACTATGGCGATCGCTTAAACCAAAACAAAGACACGAAAGCTAAACAAAATCAGACTCAAATTAGCCATGGATCGGCAATTAGCCAGACCCAGACTCAAATCGATTACAGTGATAAAGGCGTACAAACACAGGTACAAATCGATCACTCTCAGCAGTCAAGTCAAACGCAAATACAGGTTCATGAGTCGACTACAGAGGGACCTTCAACATCTAAAGTTTCTTCTACAAGCTACGTCGATACACAGAAAGATAACACATGTAAACAATCAGGTTTTATGGGAGATAGAAACGACTGCAAGAAGTTCTATCGATGTGTTGATAATGGAAGAGGTGGGTACACAAAGTATGAATTTTCATGTGGCGAAGGAACCGTTTGGGATCAAAGTATTGAAGCCTGTAACCATGCTTGGGCTGTCAAAGACTGTGGAGGAAAAGGTTCAGCAGCAACACCTAGTACTACGCAAGCTGCCACAAGTACTTCTCATTCTACACAAAATTATTACACTACACCATCAACAGAAAACTATCAAACGACCTCAGAACTAATTGATACGGAAGATAACGAAGACAGCGGTTACGGTCATCAAAATCAAAACCCTAGTATATCTTCTTCAACAACTTCAAGCTCTACAACATGGAGTTCGACCAATCTGGGATCGACTACAGCAAAACCACCTTCTAATGGAAATTGCCAGTCAAGCGGGTTTATTGGTGATCCAAATGACTGCAAAATATTCTATAGGTGTGTCGAAAATGGCAGAGGTAGCTTTACGAAATATGAGTTCAAGTGCGGTGAAGGTACTGTTTGGGATCCCGATATAGACGCATGTAACCACGCCTGGGCTGTAAAAAGATGTGGCGGTAATGCACCTTCAGATAATAATAATGTGAAGACAACAACAGAAAAACAACATACGCTTTCCACTACCCTTACGCAAAATACTATAGTTACTCAGTCACCAACAGAATCGGCGGCAACCCAAAATGATGACTATGATACTGGTTATGGATCTGCAAACAATAATTTCATTCCATCAACAACGACTACTACTAGTCGACCACTGAACCAGGAACAGAGTGTGGGTACTGTTTGTCAATCTAGTGGCTTTATGGGAGATAAAAATGATTGTAAAAAGTTTTATAGATGCGTGGATAACGGCAATGGAGGTTATATCCGTTATGAATTTACATGCGGTGAAGGAACTGTATGGGATTCTAAAATCGAAGCTTGTAATCACGCTTGGGCTGTGCAAAAATGTGGTGGATCTACAGCTGATCATCAGGAAGCTACGACTCAAGGTAAACCTACAACCACTCATGAAGTCGTCGAGAGTAGTTCAACTGAGGGTGATCTAAATGCTGGATCATCAACACTTCTGCCTAGTACCACATCAAGTACTTCAACTATTACAGAAACTGTATCTATAAGTAGTAATATCTGCACAAAGAGTGGTTTCATGGGTGACCAAAAGGACTGTAAAAAGTTCTACAGATGCGTAGATAATGGAAAAGGATCATTCACAAAATATGAATTTTCTTGTGGCGAAGGAACCGTATGGGATCAAAAAATAGATGCTTGCAATCATGCATGGGCAGTGGAAAAATGTGGTGGCACGACAGATGCCTCGGTTGGACACCACGAAACTACTACGCAATTACATGCTACAGTGAGTGATGAAATTGATAATGGCTATCCTTCTAACATAGATACAGGTTCTGAGATAACTACACAAAGCACAACGACTCATTCAACCACTGAAAGTTCAAAAAAACCAAGTGAAGGTAATAATTGTATAAGCAGTGGTTTTATTGGAGACAAAAACGACTGCAAAAAATTCTATCGTTGCGTTGACGATGGTAGAGGAGGATATATACGTTATGAATTTAGCTGTGGTGATGGTACATTATGGGATCAAAGTATTGAAGCATGTAATCATGATTGGGCGGTCAAAGATTGTGGTAAAACTGGAAACAGTACACCATATCCATCAATTGAAAGTTTGACCCAAGGTACAATAACTTCGGAAACTGAGGATCAAGGATATCCATCTCAAAGTACTGAGAAAGCAAGTACGTCGACGGTTAGCAGCTATCCAGGTAGTGAAACGGGTGAAGCTTGTTCAAAAGAAGGCTTCATCGGCGACAAAAGGAATTGTAAAAAGTTTTACAGATGTGTAGACAATGGAAAAGGAAGTTACACTAAATATGATTTTACCTGTGGAGATGGAACTGTTTGGGATCAAGAAATACTAGCATGTAACCATGAATCTAGTAATAAAAAATGTTCAACTGGTTCTCCATCAACTATCCAAACGACAGAAAATCAACAAGAAGCTGGAAATGATATTCATATGACCACAGCTTCACAGATTCAACATTCAACAGAGAAAACTGATACTCCGTCTACCTCCACGTCAAGTAGTAATCAATGTTCATCTGAAGGATTCTTTGCAGACCCCAATGATTGTAAGAAATTTATTAGATGCGTAAGTAACGATAAAGGTGGGTTTACAAAATACGAATTCACTTGTGGGGAAGGTACAATCTGGATCCAAGATTTACTAGCTTGCGATCACGATACCGGTGATATAAGTTGCAGTTCTCATACAACAAGTAAACCTTTAGCAACAGAAAGTCACCAACAAACAACTGAAAAGAATGGTGTAAGTACTACTACATCGGAACCACAGACGATTGATAAACAAGAAGATGAATATGATAATGGAAATTCCGGCAAGCCATCTCAATCAGGAAGCGGCGAATGCTCATCAGAAGGATTTTACGGAAATAAAAATGATTGCAAACAATTCTATAGATGTGTGGATAACGGTCAAGGAGGATACACTAAACACGATTTTACATGTGGTGAGGGCACAGCATGGGACTCTGAAATTCAAAATTGTAATCATATAGATCAAGTCAAAACTTGTCATGGAGCTAGTGGATCACAACCAATAATGCACGACGAAGATAATAATCCACCAACAGAATCTTCTAGTACAACATCTTCTAGTGAGACGTCTTCTGCCACAACGTCATCTAGTACAACGTCACCTAGTACAACGTCATCCGGCACAACAGCTACTGAATCTAACCCTGACACGACTTCAGGCAATAAAGATACATGTAATAATGAAGGTTACTTTGGGAATACGCAAGACTGCAAAAAGTTTTACAGATGTGTCGATAATGGAAAAGGGGGCTATACAAAATACGACTATACTTGTGGTGACGGAACTATTTGGGATCAAGATATTACTACTTGTAATCATCCACAAGATGTTAATAATCCTTCGTGTAATAAGAATCAAGATGGAAGTACAACATCAACAACCGCGGCTAGTTCATCATCTAGTGAGTCTTCATCAACCAGTGAATCCTCGTCATCCAGTGAGTCCTCGTCATCCAGTGAGTCTTCATCATCCAGTGAGTCATCAACATCATCATCTCAATCTACAACAGAAGGTTCACAAGGCTCATCAAATTGCTCTCAGGAAGAAACGTCTAAAAAACCTGGAAAACAAAACATTACCTGTGATAAAGCAGGTTACTACGCTAATCCTAACGACTGTAAGAAATTTTACAGATGCGTAGACTGGGACGGCGATGGTAAACGTTTCTCTGTATACCACTTTGATTGTGGTGAAGGTACGATATGGGATCCAGCTGTTGAAACTTGTAATCATGAAGAGTCAGTATATCCACCACGGGATTGCAGTGGATCCCAACCACAAAGTGCATCTCCAGCAACTGAAGGGACTACTTCCACCCAAACTACATCCACGACACAATCGAGTGCTGAACAAACAACACAGTCAAGTACTTCTGAACCTACAACTGCTCAACAGTCGACTAGTTCAGAAAAAACTACAACACAGCAATCTACAACTTCTGAACAAACAACAACACAACAATCTACCACCTCGGAACAAACTACCCAACAGTCGACCGAGCAACCAACGACACAGCAATCTACAACTTCAGAGCAAACAACGACACAGCAATCTACAACATCAGAGCAAACAACGACACAGCAGCCCACAACTTCCGAGCAAACAACTACACAACAATCAACGACATCTGAGCAAACCACTACGGAACAGTCTACAACTTCCGAGCAAACAACGACACAGCAGTCTACAACTTCAGAGCAAACCACTACACAACAATCAACAACATCTGAACAAACAACGACGGAACAATCAACAACATCTGAACAAACCACTCAAGAGTCAACCACTTCTGAACAAACCACGCAAGAGTCAACCACTTCTGAACAAACCACGCAAGAGTCAACCACTTCTGAACAAACCACGCAAGAGTCAACTACTTCTGAACAAACCACTCAAGAGTCAACCACTTCTGAACAAACCACGCAAGAGTCTACTACTTCTGAACAAACTACTCAGGAGTCCACTACTTCTGAACAAACTACTCAGGAGTCCACTACTTCTGAACAAACGACACAGGCATCTACAACTACCGAGCAATCTACAACTTCAGAGCAAACTACAACTGAACAATCTACTTCAAACACCGAATCTTCTACTACTGAGCAAAGCACAACTCAGCAGTCAACGACCACTGACCAATCAACTACAGAACAGTCGACTACAGAACAAACAAATGAAAGCTCAACGACGGAAAGCAGCCCTGATGAAAATACATCAGAAAATAAATGTCCAGAGACCGACGAAAATCAATCATTGTTTGTTTGTCCAACGTCATTTAAAAGACATCCCAAATACTGTAATTTGTTCTATCAATGTGATGAAGATGATGATACACATGACGTGAAAATTGCAGTATTTACTTGTCCCAACAACACAATTTACGATGAAAGTCAAACACGTTGCGTGGAAGAAAGCAAAGCCGACAAAAAGTGTGATGGAAAAATAGCACAGAAAAGAAGATTTAAAAGATTGGACAGACACTACAAAGAACCTGTAAGTATATGATTTTTTTTTAATATTAGGAACTATTAGGTATAGAAAAGTAAATATGCTAATGAATTTCTTTTTCTTTCAGATTGTGGTAACCAAAGAAAGTCACGCATGCCCAAGCGCCGGATACTTTTCATTTGAAAAAGACAGTGAATGTTCACCAGCTTTCCTTAAATGTAAAACAGATAAAACTAATAAGTTAAGAGGTCTGGTTTATCGGTGTCCATCGGGCTACGTTTTTTGGTCAATTAGTAAACGATGTGAGCCAATTAACAGAGTTACAGACTGTAAACGTTCACAAAACAACTGGACTGGAAGATGGGAGATACCAGTAGAAAGACGAAATGTAGCGCCATCGTAGAAGAACAGTGTTGTACAATAAGGTTCTATCAAAATAAGGCCTGGCATTTTTTTGTGATACAACATACTGTGCATCTGTGCAATATGTGTTATATGTAATATGTAGTAAACTTAAATAAGTATAAAGTAGGTATTTGAACATTTTAATGAGCGAGACATTAAATAACAATAACTGGTAAGAAATTTCCATACATAGTGGAAATGTACAAATTATTATTTTTTGGTTTATCTCTATCTCTAACTCTATGAATTCGTTAAGAAGAAACAATTTTGAGCGAACGTGTTTACCTGCTCCTTTTGGCTTTTTTGTGTCTTGCGTTTTTACTTTTGTAATAGTTCAAGCCAAACTGAGTTTGTATTTTATTTCTTGACAAAATGAATCTTTTTACTTTTTGTAACGAAATATCTAGTCTAAATATTTTTTCTACAAACAGTACTTGCGGCCATAATATTAAGAAGAATAAAACTTGTGAGCCAAATATTGTGAAGTATTTATAAAAGCAATATTTGAATCACGACTTTAATAGTAAGTAAGTGATATAATAAAATGAATAGGAAATAAATATACCGGCGAACTGTGGGTGTACATTGGTACACCTCTGCCTAACCCTTCGGGGAATACAGGCGTGATGGTATATGATGGAATAGGAAAATAAATTATTTGCAAACAGTATTGTTTTACTTCACAACCAACTCTAGAAGAATACAACATTCGAGAAAACACCAATCATCATCATTATCAGCCTAAGTCTACTTGGACATAGACCTCCCTTAATTAAAGATAGCCACAATGACCGGTCTAGCGCTGCTCGTATCGATCAATTTCTCATTACTACCAGGTCGTCGGTCCACATTGTGGGGACCTCACACACTGCGCCTAATATTATAATCTAATTTCTGTTTTTATCTCATTTTTTTTTTAATTCTGAGCGCCCTAAAACCTCTTTCACCAAAAAAACTCACATTATAAAATAAAATAATTTAATACACATTAAAATAACAATAATTAAAGTTAATACAGTTATAGTAAAATCAAATCAATTCCCATGCACGAAGATAAAAGTCCTTTACAAAAAATGGTCAGTTCGGCAATTATAAAATCTGTTACACTTTCTTTTTCACTGTGATGAACTGCATTGCTAAATATTGTTCCTAAGAAGGCATGGCACGCTGTATCAGTTGCTATAATATTCCCTTTTAAATCAATGGTTAGTAGATTTTTATCCAAAGTCTCACCTGTATCTTTATTGGAACTTACTTTAGTATTCTCAGATTTATTATAAATGCCTGTCGCTGAAATGATGACTGGTTTGTAGGTACTAGCAATTTTTTTATCAACGTCATCCAGAGACAAGGAACTTTTATCTTTTTCTAATTTGGGTACTTCTATTACACTTCTGCTTGTTCTGTTTGTAATCGCTGCTTCTGTTGGGGTTTGCTTAACTTGAAGTTTATTGTGAAATATGAATTCTAAAAATAAAGGTAGCAGACTCAATTTAGTTGTATTCTGACTGGCATCTAAAGCAATGGCCGATTCTGTGCTATTATTCACCCTAATATGGTGACTTGTTTCTTTTGTGTTACCTTCATTTGAGTAGGAATTAATATGAGGGCGGATTTGCTTATGATTAAACGGCTCAGTATTCTTTTCAGATTCTTTTTTAACAGTTGTCTCTGGTGCAGTAGATAAATGGCGTTCATTTCTAGTAAAAACCGGATATTTGACGTCTTCTGCCTCAGTAAGAGTTTGCTGGGAAAAAGCATTAATAGGAGCATCTTCACTTTCCAAAGCATTAATTATATCCCGAATATTATTTAATTTTCTTTCTTTGTTTACTGTCTTATTAGGTTTATTCAAATGTTTAAGCTCACTGACGACTTTATAATTGTCTGCATACTTGTTAAGTAGTTTGTGTAATTTTTCTTTGTAAAGAGTATACTGAGATCTAGGGGTCAAAATAATAGGATCGAAAGCTATGCCTCCTTTATCCCAAATGGAAATAGAACGTGTTAAGAATTCTATAAGATTTTTAGGCAACGTTTTCCAATACTTTCTTAAAGGAGAATTTTCCATATAGGCCGATAGAGTTACATATTCAATGGCAATGTTAGAATTTGATGCATCTTTTTGGGGTTCCGGTTTCCAAAGTGAATTCATAGCTATTTCGTTATTTTCTTCAGCACTCAAGTAAGCTAAGTTTGTATCATTAGTCACTACGATTAAATGATATTTAATGTTATCATATTTATTCGACGTTTCTTTGATGTAAGGCATGTACTTATTCAGGTCTATCTCTTCGTATTGTTTGACAAATACATGCATAAAGACGTCAGGTAATGTTTTGGATGATGGCTTGTCGTTTGGAGTAGTTAATATCAGACTTGCAGACTTCAGGTTAGCAGTTGGTAAAATAGCAAATGCAAACAGGCTGTTATAAACTATGAATGTCATAAGACTAATCATTCCGAGACCTATCCACCAGTACGCGAGAAAAGATGACCAGTGATCTGTAAACACACAAAAATAAGTAGGTATAGTCGTTTGGTTGTTGCCCAAGTAGGTAAAAAGTTAGGGAAAGTAGGGACCTACGTCATTAACTGAACGCTTTCTTGATTCTATGTTTGTTTGATTCTGTTCTTTTTCAATATTAAGGGTAAACTGGCGTTGGAGGATCATCAGACAAAGTTACGATAAGTATAAAGTTAAAAAATCTTAAAAAGCAATGGCATTCATACCTGGCCAACGCGTTATAATTGAAGCTGCTCCCTTCAGGTTCGGTCTAGCTCGACCCTTATAGCTCGAGGGACGCAGTCTTCGGTAATATCGAGGACTGTAGTGTTCGTCTTCTGAAATCTCCTCACATAGTAACGGATGCTGTTCCTTGTAGTATTCACTCATCACTTGCCATTGGTTCTACTATTAACAAAAAACAATATAGAAATCGTACTGTTCAAATACGAAATCGATGAAGTATTCACAGCAAATCCAAGCAAATCCAAAATTAAAACGTGAGTATAATTTGCATACAATTATTTGATAATTCACAAATGACGTTTGCTGTGAATTTTATAATTTTATCACTTAAAAATTTTATGGCACTTTTTTATTTTGATGTTTACGAAAGAGGCTAAGTTCAATTGTTGTAGATTTAAAATAAGAAAAATATAATATAACTATAGCTTCTGCTCGGGACTTCGTCTGCTTGTTTTTACCTACGTATGTTTTTGGTTGTTGCTCCGCTATCGTGTATTGTAACGTGATGTTATGTTGTTGGAAATAAAAAACTTTATTTTTATTGTGTGTAGATTTTGCGCATCTAAACATCTAAATAAACTCTTCAGCTTTATTATATTAATCATCCATTTACATCACAATAGAGTACACATTATTTTTAATAGGAGTGTCGTGTTGCGTACTATTTCTAAGAGATGACGAAGGGGTTATTTGAAAAGTTTTAAAATTCTAGTTACCTATTAAAATATCAAATAATCCTAAAATCAAATAATCTTACAGAAATGTCCCATGTAATAGGGGGCAAGCCTATTGCCATTAACCGGGCACAAATCCAAACTCCGAGCCGCTACTGAGAATTTCATAGAAAAACCCAATAACACTTTTTGCTCGACCTGGGAATCGAACCCAGGACCTCTAGCGTAGCAGTCCCCCTTATTATATCCGTTATTTAGGGGTAAACATGTTTTTGTATGTAGTTTAAAATATTGTACGGAACCGGTCGTGTGCAAGTCCTACTCGCCTTTGCAGGTTTTTTTGTCTACATCTAAGGCATTATAAAAAATGACCTAATTTTTTTTAGAAGCTATTGGTAATAAATATTACATTCGCCGAGATCAGTTTTAATGCTACCTTTTGATTAGTTTACGTTTCATTTCCACGATTATCAATGTTTGTTATCACGAAAATTACCAAATGTAAACACTTACCGTCATTTGTGTTTCCTGTGTAGAATCACTTGTATTGTAGTTTTCAGCAGCCAAATATGAATGTTGTTTTACTCACTGATGCGCGCGTAGCGTTCAACACTCGATGAAATTCATTTAACTGAATGTGCACGTAAGTTTCTATATTATATGTGACGGTGGCACGTTTACATTTTCCGCCATAATTTTGTTGATTCAACATCGGATTCGTCTCACGTACATACGCCTTGCAGTTACGATTGTTACTGAATTTTGCCGACATTGCACTAATTGCGAAGGTGAATTATTATGACATTATTATGCAGTATCTTCTGTTGTTCTTCGTTTAAGCAAATAGTCTGTTTTGATCAATGTTTGTAATAGAGCTACATAGAAATAGAGGTATTCGTAACTATCATTAGGTCATCCCGGAGGTCGTATTGGTCTGAGTGAAAAAGGTTACTAATAATGAAGCCAACCTTTTTTCGACCAAGGAGTATTACGAAGCTCAAAATTTACAAAAGTCTACAACAAAAATGAAAACAAAGTTTCTTGACATTTATTTCAAAATTAGAATGTCTACAAAATTTGTTGCAAATGTCGTTCTCCCGGTCTGAATTTTTCACATACGTTGATGAATCGGAGTTTTAAATTATATAATTTATAAGCGATTATTATATAGCGGAGGCTAACGTGAGTACCTATTGTAGTTTAATAAACTTGTCAAAACAAATTTTCTCCTTGAAAAAAATTACCTACCGTAAGTATTGGGTAGGTGTGCTTACTGTAGGTAGGTTTATAAAATTAGATAATAATATCTAAAGGTGAGAGTTTGGCCTTCGCAAATTAAGGGCAGTGCCTGGTTAATTTATTTTTCATAATTGTCAAATCCTTTCTTGACAACCGCGTGCCTGGAGAGACCTAAGGTCAGCAATTATCCCACGATGCTGCGGAACGACGGCTTACATTATAAATGCACCGAGAAGATGTTTACATAATAGATCTGAAGCCGGGATTGTCAACCCACCTCATGCTAAATTAAACCTAAATTTATCGGGGGTCATTTTTTACAAAACAGCTCTACTGGTGATAGCAATCAATGAAAACCTTGCATTTGCTGGATCACAATCACTTTGCCTTTGATCTGTAGGTACGGTACTAATATTATAAAGAGGATTTTTGTTTGTTTGTAGCGAATAGGCTCCGAAACTACTGGACCGATTTTAACCATTTTTCACCAATAATAGCAACATTATTTCTGAGTAACATAATTAAGCTACATAACATCACGCTATAACTTACGGAAGCGGAGCATTAATCAAAGACGTAACTTATGGCTAGTGATATAACTGATATACTTAAGCCACACGGACGAAGTCGCGGGCAGTTCGATAGTTGTTGATATTTTTAATAATCAGTACCTGCTTTCTTGCAGGATAAAAAATGGTGGAGCGTGCTCCACAGATTAAACAAGACGAACAATATCCGTTACTCAAAGTGGACGGGGGCGGGGGAGATGGCGGGGTGCACCAACAGCCATCGCCAACACTCGTCGCGCCCGGCTGGGGGGTCACGTGCACCTCCAAGCAATCCTGGCTTGTTCGCTGGCCCGGTTAATATTTCCATCTATACTAATATTATTTATTTATTGAAGTGAAAACTTCTTTAGCGGCGTTGTACACATTTTTTGTAATGGGTAAAAAAAATTAAACTCTCGTCAGGACACGTGACCTGATCGAAAATTCATAAGATTTTCGATCAGGTCACGTGTCCTGACGCGAATTGTCATGTTTGTGTACGATAGCGCAATAAATAAATATTGTATTCTACCACATAAATGATAGTACTTTTATAATGATAATTATAGCAATTCGTGCAAAATTCCCTAACCATTCCAAAATATCAAAAATGCACAACGTTAATATTCAAGTTTTCACTTCTGCCGGCACTCCCGGAGTGCAACCCGTCGTTTTTTTATTTTACTTTAGCCATTGGCCAGTCTTTCTTCTTTATCGTGTGGGCGGTCTTACGACCCCACACACCCTAGTGTCTGAGTTTCTAAACCGCCTCGAGGGCCTCTGACATGGTTACCAATGTCAGTGATATCCAAGATGAACTTAGAAAGTACATATGAATTGGAAAAAGTCACATTGGTACTTGCCCGTGCCCGGCTGTGAAACCTCAACCTCGTGCTTGAGAGGCGGGCGCCCCTTAACCACTGGGTCACACACATTGACCAGTTATACTTTTAAAGACATACAATATATACATATTAAACGACATCCACACGCTCATCTTACAATACTCCAAACATACTGACGAGATCGACTTCCGTCCGCGTACATATCACAGTCAGTCTTGGCGTACAAGAGAGCGTTAAGCGAGGACAGAACACGTGTAATGGGTGACTGGATAATAAAGCTAAAGAGTTTGTATAAATGTACTAATGTCTGAACATACCGGTCGGATACAAAAAAACCTTTTTTTATATGTCAGCAAATCATTCGGAGGGGCCACTCAGGGCCGATGCCTGCCGGGGCTGCGGGTTGTTACAAAAGAGATACCGCGCCCCTGGAACGCAATGGGCCCAAAAAGGAACATGGATGGGTTTTAGTCAGTAAAAGTCTGACACTCCCTCCCTTCCGCCCCGCCCAGGGCGGGAGAAGTCATATGATGATTGCCCATCCGATTTTTTTTTTAATAAAAACAAAATTCATGAGGCTAGGCTACATAACATCAGGCTATGTCACACGAGAGCGAAGCAGTAACCAAAGACGTGACTGAAACCGCGGAGTACCTATAGCTAGTAATATCTGTATAGGTACCTACCTAAGTATCCCAACTACAGTTTGGAATTATCATAATAGTTCCATTTGTCAACTTATGTTCAATGTCAAATTAGCGCTATTTTTGGGTAGTAGTTAAGGCTGGTTTTCACGCGTGAAACACTCATTTGAGTTTGTCGACCGCAGTGCCTATGTATTGATGAAAGAACGACGTGAGCTTTGAATGACATGTAGAGGACCTGTATGTCTTTATTATGCTTGGCAGACGGATTCATGATCGCAAGTAGTCTGGTAGACTTGAGACAAACAACACTTTTTGCTCGACCTGGGAAACTATCCTAAGACCTCGTAGCATTCGCGCTTAGGACCACTAGGCTAACGAGTAGTACACACTACACACACACACACACACACACACTGTCAGTGGTTGACACTTAACAATGTAATTTTCTTTTTCAGAATACATCTCAGCATGCTGGATGACTATGATCTTGTTGGGCATATCCTTCCTCGTATTTTACGCATTGGGCATGGAGGCATATCGAAGGCAGCCTGTTTTGATCATAAAATGTAACTCATCTAAACCGGCAAGCGATGTCTACTATCATCACATTGTTCAACGAGGCAGCTCTGCTCCTTTTATGATATATGCTGATTATCTCTCGGATGTGGCCTCACAGTATCCTTCACTACATTTTCATGTATTCTTTCTTGTGGATGACTCGCTACAATCTGCGTTCCGAGGTCCGAGGCATGCAAGATTTATCAATAAAATTATTCCATACTCTACCGGCAATGTATATCCTTTCTCTAAAATTGATGACTACGGTAAGCGAGAAATTGCAGATTTTGAAACGCGATATCAAAACGTGAACATTACAGTTATGTCCCTTAGCAAATACATGGCTATGACACCTTTGAAGTACAAGTGGAGAACCATACCACTTTCATACTTGTCGTTTTATGCGAGAGTTTTCTCAGTGTGGCAAACCGGGGGAGTAGCTATGGACTTGATCCATTTTAATAACAATTTTAATAATCGTAAATGCGTAGATCGCAGAATTGCCGCTATATTGAAACAACATAATGATGGCATTAAAGTTGAAGAGTACTCGAATGCTCTAAACAAGATTGACCGTGAGGAAGAAAATGAGTTTTTCTCAATATTCTATGGTCTAATACATCAATTTTTGAACGAAACGAGAACATTCCTTTCAAAAAGTTTTCCGTTTCCACAAATTTCTTCCGAGAAGAGTATCTCTCAAAACGAACCCTTGGTTCGTACAAACAGAAACAAACGGGACGCTTCTATGCCGATGAATGATACAGATATAAAACCTGAACCTATTTCTAATGTGCATGTGGAAACTTTAAATTCTACAAACGACACAGATTTAAAGAAGGACGAATATCAAACTTTGACCAACTCCGACGACAATCTAGACAAATTAAAAATTACTATCAACGACGCTTTTAAAGGATTACAAATAAATAACGATAATGTAATTGACGCTACCAATATAACAGAAGCCTTAAATAAATCTGAACCTCAAACCGAAGTTTCAAATAAATCCGATACGCGTCAAGTAGTTTTGTTTTACGATTTTTCAGTGTTTACTGATGGTGCCGTACCATTCCTTATGTCTGAGCCGTTAGTACGCTCTGATTTTAGACAAAACATGAAATCTTCTGAGTCAGGAAAATCTGGAAAATACGGGAACAATGGGGCGCATCTTCTATCTCTTGACTCAGAAGGAATGTTTGTGGCAGCTTCTTCGAGGCTGCATCCATTCTTAGGACATTTGATTACTGCCGGTTGTCAACGTATGCACCCTAAATTCGCCATAGATGATACGCTTTTAACGCAATGTTCAGGAATATTTAAGGAAGATACCTACTGCAATAATATTTATATACTTTAGTTATAATATTTGTTTACGTTAATGTTTGTTAATATTATTATCTCTATTTCTTGTTTTTTCAATTGTTTCTCGGCAAGGACAAAAAAATGTACTGCATTTAGACAATTTTAGTATTATAATGTTCTTATTTTAACAAATAATTGTTTAAATTGTGTATCACTCCCATAATATGATGATTACTATACACTAAGGACCTCCGACCACGTCCGTCTTTTTGTGGGACATCGTGCGTTTGTGTATTAGAGTTCATATTATGTTTCATTCTCCGACAAAACGTGTTACACCCTTAACATTTTACGTCAATTTTATTTTGCATAACAACTGATAGCATAAACCTTTTTTCGTAGAAAGTCATTTGGCATCACTCATTTAGCATACATTTACATACTCATAATTTTGAAAGGAAGAATTCTCATTTCCATAATAATTAAAAAGTAGCTCGAGGCTTAAAATGCATAGTCAGGGAGCCCCGCTACGCGAGGCTACGCGAGGCTCAAGGGTTTACAATAAAAAAAAAACACGAAGTTGATGGCGGGTTCTGTTCGCTCGCTTCGCTCGCTCTTTAGACCCTCCGCCATCCCCTTCTAACCTAAACTGTCCGCGTCGCCCCAAGTGCCCCAAGTCCCGAGCTCGCTTCGCTCGCTCTTTATAAACGTTATGCTAAACGAAATTATTCAAAGTTATAACTATTCCAAAGGTAATTATGCCAAATAAATTCTGCCATCTTAAAAGTATGCCATTTTAAATTGGGACATAAAAACTATCGGCCAAAAAATAATTAAGTATATAAAAAAAATATTGCCTTAAAAAATTTGCCTTAAAAATGATCGTCTAAAGAAGTTTATGCGAAGTGAGTTATGCCAAATAGCTTTCGAAGTATCAAGTTTCTACCAGATAGAACGCACCCATCCATTACCAATGTATTATGACCGCAACAAATAATAAAACTAAATAAAGTGAAAAATTCAAGAAGGTACTCCGCGCGGATCTCTTAGGAGAGTCGCTTTATTTTTGTATGCAGTATTAGCGTCTCCACGCACGACCGATAATTGGGCCGATTTTTGACTGGTTCTCGCCGACGAAGAAATCTGTCAAAAATTGGTCCGACGATCGATCCGATTATCGGTCGTCTGCGGAGACGCTAAAATGTTGTATTGGGAATGCATTCCTTTTGGATTAGTTAGGCTTTCCGCCCACGTCAGACAATCAGTGATCGATTTTTTTTTCGGAGAGAATGGGCCATTTGAAATCTAATATACCAACGTGACCAACGCATACGTCCTCCAAAATGATAAATGGACAATAATCGGTCTTACAAAGGGCCCTAATGCCACGGTAATATTATAATACAGTACTCCAACTTCCTACAAACGAACGAAACGCGAGCTATACCTACGCGCCTCGATCCTGGGGTGCGCGCGCGGTGCAGACACATTAAAATACTGGAGACGGGCAGCCCCTAACGCATGTTTACGTACCGCGCGGCTGTAGGCATTTATTTCTGTCATGCGGCCGAGTTACACTACTGTATTATTATATTACCGTGCTAATGCCGCCCGCCCACGTCACACAATCGACGACCAATATTTTTGTCGATGAGAATGGAACATATGAATTCTTATATACCAACCTTAGAGCATTCAACCTAATATCAACGCACACGTCCTACAAAAAGTCGGTCCTTGAAACTATGGATTTATTGAATGGTCCGATAATCGGTCCTACAAAAATCGGATGTGGGTCGAGTTGCCTTAAAAAAATTGCCTTAAAAATGATCGTCTAAAGAAGTTTATGCGAAGTGAGTTATGCCAAATAGCTTATGTCAATGTATTATGACCGCAACAAATAATAAAACTAAATACCTAAAGTGAAAAATTAAAGAAGGTGGGGGTCCGCGGATCTCGTAGGAGAATCGCTTTATTTTTGTCCGATAATCGGTCCTACAAAAATCGGATGTGGGTCGAGTTGCAAATTCAGCATGACAGACACTTAGAGCATTTTAATGATACAAGTATCGAAGTGTCAAAAATATAAAAGAAAGAGATTGGTTTTTAGAGGCCAGATATAATTAAAATGACTGGCTGTCATGGTGACACTTTTGATAATAAGTTTGACAGTTGTACATACAATGATTTAGAGGTTACATTTCATGATGTTATTATTACAAATAAATCCACTGCAAAACTACAGATATTTAAGATGAAGCTGCCATTTAACCAAATTTTGGCTCCAATTTTAAAACCTTACCTCGGACGTACACGAATGTTTTGCCACCATCCGACATTTAGTATGAGTGTTTATTATACGTACGCATATGGAGTACTTGGCTTTGTAAGTTGTTTTTTCTTGTATTATCTTCACGTTTTATTTCTGGTAGTATGCTCTCAGCAGCTCAGCAGCTCAGCAGGGGCGGACTGTACTTGGAAGTCGAACTAATTTATCAAACTAATATCTGCTCCCATGTGTTGTAACGTGATATTATATAGCCTATGTTACTCAGAAATTGTGTAGCTATCAATTGGAGTAAAAATGGTTGGACTCTGTGTAGAAGTTTCGGAGCCTATTCGGTGCAAACAAACAAACAAATATTAGTATAGATGTATATTGATAGAATAAACATGCGATGCGTTGAGCGTTTTGCCCGACCTGGGAACGGAACCCAAGACCCCACGCTCATCAATCGCGCTTGCGACTACCCTGCGGCCAACGGGTCAACGGGGCAGTTAACCTACAAGGTCTTGATGAATAACAAACAATAGGCAATATTATATTTCAAACCTGTTGCAGATTTTAAGTGTAAATCATTTGAGGAGACATCTAGGAGAATCTGTCCCGGAACGAGGATACTCAGGTTATTCAGAAAGTGATGTCCAAAGTGATCATAACTATATGCTTCTTCATGATTTGAAAATTATCGCTACATCAATGGGAATGGTGCAATTCGCTTGTGTGGTTATAGGATGCATGACAGTACGTATATTAAAAAAATATATAAAGGTATAATATAAGGGTCTGTTCACACCAAGACGCAACGCAACGCAACGCTGCGCGGACTTTTTAGTAGGGCAACTCAAAATATAACTTTATTTACTACACGGAAAGACACACATTTCATTGATAAGGTGGTAAAGTAAATATTAAATTAGCTACGTGACTTAATTTTGTCATTACGCTCGAGGTGGGATTTCGTTATGTAGCCTCGAATGTTATCACAAAAAGTCACTTTTATCACGGTAATATTATAATACAGTACTCCAACTTCATACAAACGGACGAAACGCGAGCTATACCTACGCGCCTCGATCCTGGGGTGTACGCGCGGTGCAGACAGATTAAAATACTGGAGACGGGCAGCCTCTAACGCATGTTTACGTACCGCGCGGCTGTAGGCATTTATTTCTGTCATGCGGCCGAGTTACACTACTGTATTATTATATTACCGTGCTTTTATTCCACCACAGTCGGATAAAAAGCAGGACTGAAAATTTGTTATTTGTTGAATTGGGTAGTTGACACCACTAACTAATAATTTTAAGTCACAACTTATATAAAAAAGCACTTGATTTTACCCATGAAAACCGACTAATTTTCAATTTATTGTAAAATTAGATTTTTACTTAATTTAAAATCAATAAATAGTCAATTGAGTAGGCGGATAAGGGACGTCACAGCGTGCTATTGCCATACAATATCTATGGGAGAATCGCGTTTTGATACTTCATAAAAAGTATGTCATGATGGTGGCGTCCCTACTACTACTAACTAACCCATTGTCTCATGTGCCTGCCATGTTATTACACCAGCACTCATACCCTCCAAAGCGGAACACAGCAGCGCTGCTTTGCAGCAGAGACATGTATGGTAGTACTTCTCCGGACGAGCTCCTTCACAAAGAGATTAACCACTACGAAAAGTACCGTTAAGTTTTCTTAACCGTTTTTATTAATGAATTTTCCTAAATCCAATATTCTAGTGGACCCAAAGCCAAGCGCAAAAATATACAAATGATAATTTATTGTTTAACAGCATAAAGCCTGGTTGGCCTAGTAGTCCTGAGCGCGACTGCTAAGTTAGAGGTCTTGGGTTCGATTCCCAGGTCGAGCAAAAGCATTATTGGGTTGTTCTATGAAATTCTCAGTAGCAACTCGGAGTTAGGATTTGTGCCCGGTTAATAGCAATAAGCTCGTCCCCTATTACATGGGACCTAAACATACCAGCGAACTGTGGGTGTACATTAGTACGCCTCTGCCTAACCCTTCGGGGAATACAGGCGTGATGTATATAATGTATGTATGTAAAAGTTATTTTTCTATTACAGGAAAATCCATCTCTTTTTATTCCCCATCTGGCTGGTCAGTTACTCATTGTAACTGTGAAGATTCTCAACGTTCTCCTCCTATTGCTACCAGTCAAAATGAAGACTATTGGCAAGCTGAGCCACAAAGTGCCTGCAATAATGCTCATGACGTTCAACTGGCTGCAAGAATTCTGTGTGTTTCGTCAGTATCTTTGTATATGTGACTTATGATTGTACCGAATAAATTATTTGTGCTGTTTCATTAAGTCGTGTTTCCTTCTCGTTTTTCGGAGTTTCTTGCTCGTTCTTTTCCATAGATCTACGCTTTGGAACGAGTAACTAGCTTTAACTTTAAACTGTAACTTCTTGACATTCAAAAGTGTCTGTAAATGGTCTAATTAAAATAAATGCTTTGACTTTGACTTCAGTCAACGATATGCGTGATCCTGTTTGTTTCGGTGCTACGGGCCTACGCGCTTGCTCAAAAATGGCATGATTATGTTGTAAATCTGTATCTAATATTCAAAGATTATTAGGGTTCAAACATATTTCCAGGTTCTTCAGCCTTGATTACGTATTTAATTATATCTAAAGTCATAAGGGTTTTACGCTACAAGGCAAAGGCCTCTTTTCATCCAGAAAAAGCATGGCTATTGATCACTACGCTTACTCGAGACGGATAGGCGATTATAGACCTATATTTTAGATAGGTCAAAAGTAGTATTAAAAGTCTAGCAGACAGCCCAATTGTGTGTTTGTAATTTCTCAGTGATAGGCTGGAATTTGAATTTGTGCTTATTAGTTTAACTGCTTTGTTAACTTAGTGGTTCTAAACGCAACTGCTACTCTAGAGGTCTTGGGTTTTTCTATAAAATTCTCAGTAGCAGTTCGGAGCTCGGATTTATGCGCGTTTAATGGCAATAGGCTCGCCTCCTATTACATGGGATCTAAACATACCGGTGATCTTTGGATATACATTGGTACACCTCTGCCTAACCCTTCGGGGAATACAGGCGTGATGGTATGTTGTTGTTGGTTCTTAGTTTAATTTCGAATAATATTTCACAAAATGTTTACTTGTTAAAAAAATACAGAAACAAAAATACTTGTTCACAGCTACTGACACAATACGGAAATGCAAAAAGAGTCTGATAATATTGATTGTAATTTAAAAAGAATTTATTTTGACATTGACAATGGTAGTGTAATGAATATCACACGCCATCAAACTGTCATTTACCGTTCATTTACCTATTTATACTTCTAAATGCGCTGCATTATGTAAAAACGTACCTACTATATTTTGTTGTGAAAATTCATGTGGTTACTCATGGAATGAGTATTAGAATAGTTTTTCCGTAACCGCTACCAGGATGGTTTCCAATGTTTGAAATGAATCATTATGGAAACGGAGAGTAATGTTTACTTGCAACAGCTTCGGCTCAAGCATGACAATCACGCAAATGTAAGCTTTATTCACTAGCATTTTTACTTTTTCGTGTTTTTTAAACTAGAATAATGTGGAGAATTTGCCGCTATTTTTTCTTCTAATTAATTTCGTTGCGGTTTCCAAGACAGTGGAATCGTTTCTCCGGGACTCGTCGAGCTTCATTGTCTCGGCGCTTTTCTTGTGGTCGCCCCTGTTGATTCTGGCTTACAGGAGTTGCAGTGGTTTGGCAACAGTGTGGCAGGCTGGTACCTTAAAAAAAATACTTGACGGATAAAATATATTGTTTATTTACTTAGGTTACTTACTCCTTTTTAGCCTACCATGTTTTGCAGATAACCCACATGAGCGGCGAGAATTCGGATGGCCTTAAACTGAAGCTGCGAGCTTTGCTGGTCGCGCTGCTGGGCGTGTCCATGTCTGCATGTGCCTTTGCGTCCCAGCCGGTCGAACTGGAGTTGGACGACGATGAAGTCGCACAGAAACTGAACAACGTCAGCGTCGCTAGGAGGTATATAATACCATTGTATTGTTCACTAGTGAAATGCCAGCAACTTCGTGCGCGAGGATTATTGAAGCTAAGTACTTCTTTGGTTACTGCTGCGATCCCGTGGGTATTAGCGTAATGATATATAGCCAGTTACTCTGAAATAATGTAGCTATCTATTGGTGAAAAAATGGTTGAAATCGATCCAGTAGTTTCGGAGCCTATTCGATACAAACAAACAAAAAATTCTTTCCTCTTTATAATATTGTATACTTAGTATAGGTTTAATAATTAAGGGAAAGAGGTAAAAGAAATTGCCACAATCCTACTAAGTACTATTATGAACCCCCGAGAGTTTGTAAGAATGGATGGTTGGATGAATGTTTACTTACTCTACCACGCTTTAACGGCTGAACGAAATGAGGTAAAATTTAGCACTTATGTAGTTCATTACACACATATCATTATTCACACAATCCATCCATATTAAGATCGATATCTTAATATGGATGGATTGTGTGAAGAATGATATGAAAAAGAAGCGAATCCACTGACTCCCTCAACGATATCGATCATGACGGTTGACTGGATGGAATGGAAGAAGAAAACGTGTTGCGCCGACCCTAAGTAACATGGGATTGGGGCAGGAAGATGACGATGGTGGAGTTATTGATCTAGCTTAACACATAGGAATTTATCCAGTTTTTATGTTCCCGTGGGATAATACATATAATATCATCTTGACGCGGACGAAGGCGTGGGCACAAGCTAGTTAATAATAAATGCACTGCCTGCGTATCGCCTGTAAGTATTGAGCGAGTAACTTGTCGCGTCGGTGAACGCTTCCTCAGGTAGCCTTGACGGCACGGTTGGCGCAGTAGCTAAGCGATTGGTTGCTGAGATGCATGCGGCGGATTCAATTCTCGCACTGAGCAAATATTTGTATGATCTACAGATAGTTGTTCCGGGTCTGGCTGTTTGTGTTATGTTTGTAAACGCACCTACGCTAAAGGAGAAATTCCTAGCGTAGTAAAGAATAGGTACAGTCAACAAAACTATTTGATATACAGGCAACATTATTCATCTTTCACTACACTGACTATATCCATTTTTATTGTATGCGTAATTACTTTTTAAGCTTATGACACTCTTAATAGAGTCATTTAAAAGAATTAACGGCTCAGCACACTCACAACATTCTTTAAAAGTAATCGCAAGTAAGCTGGCTGTATACCGAATAGCTTTGTTGACTGTACCTATTTGTCAGTTTTTCGTTCCAGCTAACTTATACCAACTAACCTACCTACATCTACTAACTTATATTACAGAATTACTAAACCAACAATTCGACTTGTGATGGGTTATGGGAAACTCAGTGCTTTTGTCACCGCAATAACCTCATTGCTATTACTAGTGGCAGTTATGTCTAAGGTATGTCATTTTATATTCTTAACCCCCGACTCAAAACGAGGGGTTATAAGTTTGACATGTCTGTGTGTCTGTCTGTGGCACCATAGCTCTTAAATCGGTGAACCGATTTGAATGTGGTTTATTTTATTTGAAAGCAGGTTACCTAGCGATGGTTCTAAGATATGTTTTATCAAAATCGGTTCAGCAGTTTCTACCTCTACCTCTACCGTAGTAGTCCTAAGCGCGACTACTACGGTAGAGGTCTCGTGTTCGATTCGCAGGTCGACCAAAGTGTTATTACCGCCTTTTGTATAAAAAATTTGACACAGCAGTTGAACGACAGTTTATCTAGGATTTATTGGTCATTCGCTATCAAACCATTTACTGACACGAGTAAAATAAATGGCTGACTATATACTCCACACTATTTCATATTCAAGATTTCGTCTAATCATTTCTTTTTCGATTTATCTTTTAAGTTATTGAAAGGTACTGGTACTGTCTGTAAAGTTTCACAAGTAAATTAACTTGGATGGTGTATTTCTGTCGAAGCAATCCTGGTGGCGTCGCGGAGCTCGCTGGCTGGCCGCCCCAGCGCTACTGGTGGCCGCTTTAGAAACGGCCTCGGATGCCAGCGATGCCATGCTTGCCGCCGTGCTGCGCGGCTCAGCCGAGCCCGGCCGGGTCGTCGTGCAGACCGCCGCCGCTGCGCTGCTGATAACCGTTGAGATACTAGTCTGGTACGAATATACACGCTTACTTTTAAATCGTTCTGGAAGCGAAAGCCATAAGTTCTAACTTAGTAAAAGAAACTATTGGCACAATTATTTTCCAAAAATAACAAAAAACGTTAATAGATTTAAGGTTATTTAAGTTACAATTTGCTTCCAAACGGTCTTTTTGGAAATCTTTGGGGGAGGCTTATGTCCAGCAGTGGACGTCCTGCGGCTGATATGATGATGATGATGATGAAGTTACAATTTATCGTTAATTTGTATATTATTGAAACTTGTAAGGTGGAAGTAGCGAAGACGGGTGTGTCGGGTCCCCCTTCTTAGCGTCGCGCTAATGTGGTGCCGACATTGATTTTTGTATATCAATGGGTGCCGAACAAAACTTTGCCCGATTCTTACGAGTGATAATTATACACGCTTACTTTTACATCGTTCTGAAACCAAAAGCCATGAGATCCATCATAGTACCTAACAGAAGCTATTGGCACTATTATTTTCGATAAATAACAAAATAAATAAAATAACATGATAATTTAATTTGTGAAATAGTGAGAACTTGAAGTAACGCTTCCTTGCAGTCAATTCAAATTTCTGCGTAAACCTTATCGAATACAGATGCAAACGATAACCTTTGAAATATCCATTTATTGATCAGACAGAAGTGCTAGGATTTATGATTTATTTTCTGGTCGTATCCGTTATTTGTTACATCTATTTTTTGGGCATCTAGGTATTACTTAATCTGTCATATTATATGTTATTTCAGGTACTTCATAGCGAAATTTTTCGAGTACAATCCACCACCAACGCCGGTCGAGGAACGTGAAAAAGATCTTCGGATACATACGCTCAATGCCACATTAAAATGATAATGTAACAGGTTTTATATACTTACACAAATATATATGTAGGTAGGTATATCAATATTATGTGTCAATAAATCACTCAACTGAAACTATTGTATTGATTTAAGATAAGGATAGCCAAGTACCTACGCAGGAGATATTATAGTGCACAAAGTGTGCAAACTCAGGTGCACTCCATCGTCCGATGGAACGGCAACCCGACACGACCGGGGAAAGATCAGGTGCAGAATCAACGGCACGACGTGCCTCACGTGCTTCCCGAGGCACGGTGGTGTCGCTCCACAAACTTCCAGACTCCGGGCTGTTAGGTACTGTTATGTTGCAGATAATAGATAATGATAAATGTCGGAAAGGCATTGACAATACCTATATGAACTGTATCTGAAAAATATTTCGAACGATAGAGATCAATGGTTTTTAGAAAAAAAACGAAAAACAATTGTGTTTTATTTGGAATTATAGTGAGTTTATTATTGCATAAGACACATTATGGCATAAGACACATTATTGCATAAGACTTACAAGTAATTATTGTTCACATTGCACTATACACAATAAAGTCAATAATGACGGTAATTGCACAAAAATACTGGGCATATAATACCACCATCCCTTAAAACAGTTCGTACCGCTACTTCGTAATTTTAGTTGTTGGATTTTCAACTCTCGGAGCTAAGCGGAGCCTTGAAAATCCAACAGTGCGCAAGGCAGGTAACCTTCTTTCCTACTAATCCTTCTAATATTATAAATGCGAAAGTTTGTGAGGATGAATTGATGGATGGATGAGTAAATACTATATAAGTATGGGAAATAATACATAATTGATTTATTTTTCTTGAATAATTGTGTTCGTTAATACCACAGACAAAAAATATATATACAAAATATCAAGAATTTGTAGTTTGCAAAACTAGTTAGTTTGGACTAAATGAGTCCAATATCCCCGGTTTTGCAAACTAAAAATTTTGATTTCCCTTTTTGGCATGAGATTGTGGTACACCTATACCTATCCTATTAGTTCCTATAAAGTTCTCTTATAAAAATACTACAGTTGTTTACTTAAGTATCTACGCATTTCATTACAAAAAATAAGGCACTTAAATGATTTGTAATGATTTGTCTCTAGCTGAACTATACCTAACTATGTTGGAGGTTGGCTTCCAATAGAAAGGTCAACATATTTTTATATTTCTACTTACTAGGTAATACATTCTTATTGTCATATTACTTATTCCTACAAAATCTTATACCCTTGCATGAAGTACATTCGTATCGTGGTCTAAGACGTTGATTGCTACACCACTTAACAAGTGCCGTTTTCAATCGAAGAACTACAGACTCACCGACAAACGCTTCCGCTTTTTTCAAGTCAAAATTATCCAATAAGAAAAGAGAAACCCTCATCATTATATCTTCATCAGGATTTATAGCACTTAAACGTCTAACCTCGTCTTTACTTAAAATCGCTATAATTTTAAAGCATAATTCCATAAAAAAATCGCAATTTTTCTGCGGATAATTTGCAAGCTGCATTTCGAAGTTATCTACACTTACTTGCTTTACCAGTATTTTGTGGGGTCCAACATTGATCTCTTCTCCAACTCGAAGCGTATTAAAACCGCAAAGATAATTTTTCATGTAATCGTCCCCCTCGTCCCAAAGTTTGTTAGGAGAATATTTATCTTTCCTAACATTCTTAAAGTAGTCCATTATTTTCTCTTTCAGTTTCAATAACGTATCTTTGTTAATTCTACCATCGCGTATGTAAGTCTTAAGTGCAGCCATGAATGCATTGTCATTTTCGTCGTCGGTTATTTTTGACCTTAAAAACTGAAATAAGAAAAACACCACCTTCCTCTTCCAGTCAGGGACAATGGAATTTAAGAAGTCTAATTCTGCTGGTAGGAATGAAATTATGACTTCAGTACATAGTAACAAAAATCCGTCATGTAAACTTGCACTAATATGCGACAGTAATTCTAAAATGAAATCTTGATCAGCCGAGCTTAAATGAATTAAAAATGCTGAAATCTTCATAACCTCTTCGGGGCGAACTTTGCATATTAAATCTTTGATTGGTACTTTTGAAGAGCCAGCCACACAGTCCGACGGATATATTCTTGTAGGAGCATTCTTAGTAGTCACCTCGGCAGGTCCATATCTCGCAAGTAGTTCATTGCGACCCTCCGGTCCAATGCTGTACATTTTCGACACACTGGCTCTGTATTGACTGTTTATTAACACTTTGCCGTCAGAAGCCAAAGATACCCTTACTTTATTTTGATTGAATGATTTATTCATATTCTTTAATTTTCCGAAAAATTCGTCTTTGTTTTCTATAGTTTTCAGAGCTCTTATGACATCAGTGTTGCCATCTATAGTGCCCTTTAGTCTTCGTGTTTCAGCTGTTACTTTATCGAATATTTTTCTGTAAATAAGTTTAATATGTAGATGTAATTTTTTGGTTTCTATTTAGTTTTATTGGTGACTCCTCTAACGTGACATAAAGTACTTATAAAAAAAAAACAATAAAATATCTTCCTTAGCTGTACTAAATTGGTATCTGGTTCTAAGTTAGATCAAACATAATATATGAATATATTCAAAGCACCAACGTTTACCTTTTATTGTTACTGGCCAATGAGTCTCTGATTTGATTTATTTTCTTAGCTTGAGCATCCTTGACGATGTCCTGTGCGGTCTGATTAGACATTGCACCAAGTCCAAGGAACAGAGCAGACGTGGTGAACTGGAACAGTTCAACGGTTGTGGGTGTTTCACCATACCTGGTGAACTGAAAATAAACGGTATTAATTTATTTTTCAAACATAAAACTTACTTAAATAATAATTAAATTACAAACTATGTACAGTTTATAAAAAAGGGAAGCTCATAGGGCATCAAAAAAGCTCATTCCACTGCAGCATTGGCCATGTTGTATGGCAGTGCTGATTCTTTGCGCCATAAAAACTAGCCCTTTGAAAATTGAAGAATATTATAACAGATTTTTGACCACTTTGCCAGAAATAGTTAGTTACCAGCCCTCCTAGCCAAGTCACAAACGATAATCGTAAACGCTCGGTAGGTACCAATAGATTTTCAACTTAATACCCAAGAGCCTTAAGTTGAAAATCTATTAAAGATTTCTAAGCGTTAGCGACTGGAACGAACGAAAACGCTATGCAATCTTCATTAGATCTTCAACTTAAAACCAAGCACATAAAGTTGAAGATCTATTAAAGCCTACTCAGCGTTTGCGTTTATCGTTTGTGACTTGGCTAGGGGGGCAGAGGTTTGGTCGTCTCACTTACAAAATAGAGCAGAGAGAAATAGAGCCAATTACCACTGTTTTTTTATACATGCCTTAAACAAAATATTGACCAAACATAATTTAATTTTATAAAAGTCTGTATGTTTTGAAGTTTGTTAGGTACTCAACGTATTTACAACTTAACACAATTAGCTGCAATTTGGCACAATATACTTATATAATAGATATTGATCTAGTATTATTTATAAAATCTTCAAAAATAATTGACGTATTTTTCCTGGGGGACTATAATAAATTATATTATATACGTACCTATTTCAATCCATGTTGTTATAACTACGTACCTTGTAAATCATGTCACCCAAGCCATTAGCAACCCCTATGAATCCGGTTGCAAGATTTGTAAACTTCAAAAAGTCCAATGCGCTCATTAAGATCTGTAAAAAAGTATATCAATTGATTGGTGGTGTCAACTACCTACTCAATTAAATTAAGGTATCAGAAAGTTTTCTGTAAAAACATTTTTTTTCTTAGGATGACATACGAAGACAATTTTATTAAACTACCACACTTAACAGTTATAAAAAGGGGACCCGTTTATCTTAGTGTGAGCATGTGAAGAGGAGAGATGAAACGCATGTGACGAAAAGAGTTATGAAGAATGTAAATGTGGATGGATGGAGTAGATGAAGAGGGAAGGAAAAGATGGATGGATTGTGTGAAGAATGATATGAAAGAGAAGGGAGTCAGTCATACCACGGCGGTTGACAAGATGAAATGGAAGAAGAAAACGTATGATTTGACTTTGACTATTGCGCCAACCCCTAGTAACATGCGATAAGGGCAGAAAGATGATTACCAAACATGAAAAGTTGAAGGAATGGCAGTGAATAAAGTCTTTACTATTTCAAATCTATAATTTCTCGTTTCAAATCCTTACCTTGACATTTCTGCCGGACGTAGCGGCCCATGTCAATAATTTCCCTGCTGTAGTGAACGATAAGCCGACGGTAGATATCATTATATTTATCCAACTAGAACGAGCTTCCATGTTCTCTAAGCCGATACTCTGAAACGCAAATAAAGTCTTTTTGATACTCGTTAACGTCTGAGGTACCTAAACCGCCCTACATATCTGCCCAGCCTTTTCCCGACAACTTGAGGTCGAATTCCAGTGTTACTGGATGCAGCTGAATACCAGTGTTGTGCATAGAGCGACTGCTTATCAGACCTCTAAAACGTAGTTACTGATAACACGATACCTTTTGGCCGTATACAGTAAGAAAGCTAGCAGCCTCCCAGAGCTTATAAGAACCGGTCCATGCAGGAATTTATATGAACAAGCGCCAATAAGCGCCGAATGTCGCCAACAAGTTCAGAAAATTCGTTTTCTCGAAGTTTCTTGTGTGAAAACCACTTTTGGGTTTATAAATATCAAATTAGCGTAATAATTAATTAATTAATTAATTAATTTGGTGCAAATTGGACTCTAAAATCATACCTGTTCGTGTTGAGCTCTGTCAACTAAGGTGCCGATGGACCTTCCAATGCTGTATACTCCGGAGACTGATGCCACACCTATGGCCGTGGTTATCATCACAGGCGCAACGACGGGGGTCGCGAATAATGACCCCACAACAGCAACCAGAGCGCCCACATTAGCCGCTGTAAAAACGTGCTGAGATGACACGAATGAATTAGGTGCTGCGGTTTTGGTAAATAGTGTAACTATGAGCTTATGTGCCTTTTTCGGATGGGAAATCATCAAATGACTTCTCCCGCCCTGGGTGGGGCGACCCGGCAAGCATCAGCTCCGAGTGGCTCCTCCGAATGATAAGCTGACAAATGTAATCTTGCCTTGTTGTAGGTTTTCCGAAAAAATAATAAAAATAAAATTATAAGACGGACCAATTAATTATTCTTATTAAAGAAATCATACCTGTGCTTATATTGTCAGCGGCATTAAGCACCTTCGCTCCAGGACCCAGTTCTGGTGAAGCCCTTATAGTGAGATTCACTTGCGGCATTTCACCATTCTGGAGATGAACAATTTAGAATTGTAATTTATAGGTACCTTAATTTAGATGCTTAGTAAAGCTGCTATATATGTCATTTTTAGGTTCTACTTTAACTGCCAGGATGCTCGGCCATGCATTGTCATATAGTCACCTACCATTTTGGAAAACTAGAACATACTCGGTCTTTCGTCATGCTGTAACCATGTCCGAACTTGACGTTCAATATAGTTTGAGCGATTTTTGGCAGTTTTAGTCAGAAGATTCTTCTACAAAATAATCTTTAGAACCACCAAATCATCCTATGGCTAAGTATGCTTTGAGTTAAGGAGTTTCGCGATACTTCATTTAGCTTTATGACTTTGGGCCTTATTTCATTAGAGATTTCAAGCGAGTTTAAAGCGAGACGAGAGCCCAGTCACCGTGAGTTTCACCGTGAGTGTCACCGGCTCATCATGAGTTCGTAGCGAGCACGCGGCGTTTACGTGGCGGGCGTGCAACGGTTTCGCCAGTCGATCTCGTATCTATACTATAATAATTATAGTTATTGCTGATGAGTTTGTTTGTTTCTTTGTTTAGTTGAACGCGCTAATCTCAAAACTACTGGTCCGAATTGAAAAAATATTTTTGTGTTGAATAGTCCATTTATCTTGGAAGGTTATAGGCTATATAACATCACGCCACGGGTCAAAGGAGAGGAGCATTAACCAAACACGTAACTTAACGCGGGTGAAATAAGCCACGTGGACCAAGTCGCGGATAGTTCGCTGGTGTGTAAATAAAATGGCGTCGACAGCGCGATTCACGGCGAAAGAGTTGCGCTCTATCCTCGCATTGAACTCGCTCGAAAATAGCCGTGTGATAAAGCCCTTTATGTTGTGAGTTGATATTTAAACCTTGATACCTTGCTTACCTTAAAAATCGTTCCTGTATATTCTCCATGTTGGGGCACAACCATCACACATTTGGGCAATTTGTTTTCAGATAGATAATCGTTCCAGGTTTCATAAACTCTCGCGTCATGGTCTATGAATAATTTGCATCCCTTCACTGCAATTTTCAAAGACACGTCAGTGATAGAAAAGCATTTAACCAACTAATACTTTTTTTTTACGTTGTCAAGCAGACTTGCAGTTTTTTATTTTCATTTCAATTAAGTTCGAATTTCCTTTATAATAAAGGCGATTGTTATTGCAAATGAAACAAATGAAATACGCAATTTGGGTGTTGGTTACTGGAGGTACAAGCTGGACGAATATCAAGCAGAGCCTTTCTGCCGTGAGCTTTAACTACATAAGACTTTTATTAGAACGAACTTTGTCGTCGTCTATTTTCCGTAATTGCAAGTATCATTTTTTTTTCAACGACGAAACTTTTTTTCCTTTTATGCCAGTAGACAATCTTACCTTTAGGATTCATTGAAATACATTTTCTTATACTAAACACATGAAATACTAAAATATGCACAGATGCTCCTTTTTTCTTGTGAAGATCCACCCAATAATTGTTTGGAGTTATTTCGAACATTTTTATCTCTCGACTTGGAATGACACAGACGACTCGAAGGACGGATATTAATAAATTTTCACCGTTATGTGAATATTTAGCTGAAAAAAAGAAATGAAAATTATAAACTATTGACAGTAGAAGTTTTCTTTACCTACTCGGCCCCAATTATACTTATGTCGCTTTTTTTTTGTCAGACCAATGGCCTATCTTGGCAACACTTACAATAGTTTGGTTTATTAATTAATTAATTAATTCAAACTTTATGCACAAAAAAAAGTACAAAGGCGGACTTAATGCCTTACGCATTTAATAAGGCGTAACACCTAAGTTTTTATTGGAACTCTACCCAGCCTTTGTTTTATTTAACTATACCACTGAGCGTATTGCTGTTAACAAGGAATAAATATTGCAAAACTAAAATTGTTGGTTCCAACTGTTAGCTGCCAGCGTGCCGACGACGGTGACCTGTCACCTTTTTTATCTTGTCATTATAAAATTGACCGTAAAACACACGACTTAAAACCCTAACTTGAATGGCAAACTATTTTCTATTATGAGCTGTGCCGTAATGAAAAGCGATGACTCTTATTGGTTTAAATTTGTCTTTGCTGTATTCATAGTTAATACCTTGTTCCAGAATCTTGTTAAACACGTTCATACAAGTGTCTTCATCGCGAGCTTCATATCCTTGAAGTTTCAATTCACTGTTATTGCTTTTCACGCAGTCCAAATTGCCCTCGTTGCTAGGCGGGCCACAAAGGGCAATTGCAACTTTTTGTAGTAGAAACCGTCTGTCTTTTTTCTCATACCTGCAGAATAATAAGTTTCCATGAATTGTATATCGTACCTACTCGTTACAACTAGTGAACGCATATTTGAAAGCCGGTCAGAGTCAAGCGTACATGATTTGTTTACTGAACATGCTTCTTCTGGGTAAACTCACTATATAGGTACATCGTCGGCTTTGTCTCTGTCACCTCTGACCTAGACTAGAGACAAGAGCACAACCATCTCAAATAAAAAATAAAAAACTTTTTTGGGAATTATTGGACTAACGCGAGTAGAAAGGTAGTAATGTTAGATGATTTCCCATCCTTGAAAAAGGTACTGTTCATATTTCCAACATTTCATTGGGACGTTTAATATTGTATGTGTGTATTACTTTATTTATTTTTAACCGAAGATTATTGATGATTCAATATTGTCGGAATATTGAATAACATAACTAAGAGCTAATTTAATTACGATGTGTTGTATATTATTATTGTTGTGAGCGATTAATAAATAATAATAATGATGCAACTTTAGCCAAGTTTAGAATAATAAATTGTGTCCTTATACCACAATAAAAAAATGGAAACAAATAAGGACATTATTTACACATTTAATAAATACATAATTAAAATAATAATGATATTCTAACAAATAAACTGAAAACAAATAGTGCTTTATAAGTATTGCGAATGCTGATTATATTCCTACGTATTAGGAATTTAAGTACATATTTGTTTGTTATACTTTGTAGCACTTTGTAGTAATATATTCACAAGGCATGTTACACGCTTATTGAATCAGTTAAGCACATTCGCTCCAAAAAATTAAATTCGGCATTGTCAATAATTTTATTTTATTTTAATTGAACATCATTTAGAGTATTAATCGGAGTTTTTTGTCCATTTTCTCCATACGAAACTACCGTTTGGAAGAGGCAACCAATTTCTTTGATGACTTTTAAAAATTCCCATTAAAAACGAAATAACTGATTTGACTTTGACTTTTAAAATAAGGTTGCACTAAGTATCCATATTGAATGTGCCGCTCCACTTGTGTATAGCACGCCTAATCTATTCATCAATCTATCAACGCCATAAATATTCACATCAGATCACGTCAATCTATGTTACATTTTTAATTTATCATTTGCCACAGTTTGAACTCTGTATTCTGCTTTACCGTGCCCGGATACGACTGTACTAATCGCAGGGTTGCTTAATTGATATCCATGGAGTAACCCAACTCGTAGTATGAACACCCTAGGTATATGGCCTCTATTGGAGGTAGCCTGCGGGCGGTGGCCTAGGGGCGTCAGTCGTCCGACCAGAAAGGCCGAGCGGCGCTGTGGTCCACGCGCGCCTATCGAGAGTGGGTGCGGCCTTTGTAGGAATGCCAGGCCTGTCAGGGTAGCGGTGAATGCTTATGGAAATCCTGCACCCCGGGCCATGGGCAGAGGTGGAACATCGCGGTTGTATTAGCCGGTAAGAGTCCTGCGATGCCCCTCCATCACCCCCATGACGGAGGAAGTCCATGAGGATTGCCACCACACATCTATACTAATATTATAAAGCTGAAGAGTTTGTTTGTTTGTTTGTTTGAACGCGCTAATCTCAGGAACTACCGGTCCGATTTGAAAAAATCTTTTTGTGTTGGATAGTCCATTTATCGAGGAAGGTTATAGGCTATGTAACATCACGCTACGACCAACAGGTGCTGAGCAGCGAGGGTGAAACCGCGGGGAACAGCTAGTCAAAAAATAAAATATATACCTAGGTTATTTTTGCTACAAGCAGTAGAAGACCGTACACCGACCGTTTCTGTTTGTTTTAGCAAAAGATAGATGTCTGGTGTAGACTGGAGCAGCCAGATAAGGTATAGATTACAGATCAAGTACCTAGCTAAATACTTACCTACCTAATGATAAAGTTTCTAGACTACACAAGTAAACTTAATGAAGCAGTATCTACCTAATAGATTTTTTATATAAAATCATTGAACGGACATCCATACTTTTAATATTATAAATGCGAAAGCAGGTAACTTTTGCGCCTTCACGAATAAACAACTGAATCAATATTGATGAAATAATGGTACGGGGTAAGTTTGAGCCCCGTTTGAACCTAGATTCAATAGTTTTAACTAATTGACGTCCAAATGGGCTTTTTTTGCTGCTGTGCAGGGGTCCCGGGTTCGATTCCCAGGTCGAGCAAAAAGTGTTATTGGGTTTTTCTATGAAATTCTCAGTAGCAGCTCGGAGTTTGGATTTGTGCCCGGTTAATGGCAATAGGCTCGCCCCCTATTACATGGGACCTAAATATACCGGCGAACTGTGGGTGTACATTGGTACACCTCTGCCTAACCCTTCGGGAAATATAGGCGTGATGGTATGTGCTTTTTAACGGTCTAATTGGAACAAATGATTTGACTTTGACCCCGAGAAAGGATATAGCCTACTTTTTATTCCACGATTTCGTCTGCGTCTGCGATAACCGACATTTACGAGGACGAAGTCGCAGGCTAAAGATTACATAGCTAGTGCATAGATAAGTGTACCTAATCTCCGGCCATATTAAAAGCCGAATTGTCGGACATTCGGCCTTATAAAGACTATTGTTAGGGAACCTGTGGAAATGAGGTAGCAATTATCGGATGGATTTGAGGATAGTGGCATCGACGAAATCTTGAGTTTCCTAACAGATAATTAATAATAATATACAGTAATCAATTAGGATAGATTTAAAGTTAATAAGTATGCTTACAATTCCCAATCAGCGTCGCCAATTGTTTCATAATATTTCTGTTGTATCTCGACCGCGGTCATGTCAAGACGTTTATTTGGGTCTTCCATCTTGAATATAGCTGAAAACAATGAACAGAAAATTATATTTAACTAACATATTTCCCTTAGAATAACGCTGTAAGGAAAAAAAATAGAAATACATTAAAATTAAAATAAAAACTTTATTAATAACAAGCTTTTACTTTGAGTTATTCTCACCAAGCCCTTTTATTTCATACCCATAATTTTATTAGTGCAATAAAAATAAATAGTCCGCCATCTTGGATTTAGAATGACACACAGCTAACCATGCAATCTCATCTAAACTAAATGTGTAGGTATACAAAATTTCAGCTCTGTAAGATTCCACCCGAAAAAAATACATACACTGCAAGTTAAATAAAAGCTTGTAATAATATTAAAGGTTTTATTAGCACAGATTAATAGACACGTTGTTTGTGAAAGAGCGGAGTTTCCTAATACAGGCATCTTCTGCTTAAAAGGAGGCTTCAATCTCAAATTTGTTTGTACAAGCATAATTACTAAATAAAGCTTTTATTTTATTATTAAAAGGTATCTCAATATTTACAATATAGGTACCTACGTAGCAGCACAGGTATATTTTATAGAGACTACGTTAACATGGTGGTCTGCTGTTAACTACAATATCATTATTTTCTCATACCAATCTGTGTTCTAACTTACACAACGGCTAAAATTAGTCTCTAAAAATAAAAAAGTTCAGACAAATACGACGCACGCGCCGCTCGCCACGACGACGCGCCGGACTTCAGACTAGAAGTTATGCTACAAGTGCACTGCGCACGCGATTCACAAAATAAAACTATAAATTGAAAGGCTATTACTCTCCCTACGAACCGATTAGATCGTTCTACTAATTAACAACAAAGTACCTACTTTGTTAAAATAAGTAGAAGATGCCTAACCGTAATTAACAAAAATACTGTTATAATAATATAATCAAAATACATACATTAGCATAATTATATCAGCCTAACATGCGCCTACACAGCGTCCTTTACATACATTCGCAGTTCGAACCAACCAATCACAAGGCGAGAACTTAATGCATGCACTTTACTCTGATACCGCTATATTACAATTACCTATACACTAATATATTATGAAGAAGACGTAGGTACATACCTTGTAATCAATTAAAAGAAATGTACTCCCAATGAGGAATCCTCAACCAGTCGGTCGGACGGACCACTACAGAATGCAATGAAATGTTTATGCTAAGACTTTCAATTGATGATTTATTAAACGCAAGTGTTTAATAAAATAACCGAGCATAGACAAATTTCGCGATAGCAGGGTTGCCAATTAAGGAAAAAAACTTTGTCGTTTAATTTGCCTTGTGGGTTTTTAATTAATTCTATTACCATAGACAAGACACTACACACTAACACATATTCTTACCTACGTATAGTTTAGTCACATCGAGTTGTTTCTCATTGATAGTGTGACTCACGGATTCCCATTTTGAAGAGTGGTTGCGCCTGTCTTGTCTCCACTGATATTTATTGTTTTTGTTATGTTAAATTACCAAGGTCGGTTGGTATGACCAGTAAGCGAGTCGTCGAATTAAATTATTTTTACACCATGCCAATACCAACGCACGGATCCGCAGACGAAATAAATCCAATTCATTATTCGTTTATTTTATCACTTATTACAATGATATAAGGCTCACATTGCAAACACTTGGCTATTTTGGAATGCGATTTTGGACTGATCACTGCCAATCTAACCCATACCTAATTTCAGTGACGTAAGAGTCACAATGTAAAAGGACTTGCCTTTGACTTTGGAATGAAGCCGTAAAAACTGATCATTATAAATGACCTTGAATGTATGTGTAGGTACCTAATCTTAACGTAGTATAAGTAATGGAAATAACTTGTGAATCCTGTTTTCAAAAAGTAGAAATCAGACGTTGGATGTTATTTCGTTCAGTTTAATGATTTACAATAATGTAGTCTTATTAAGTATATCCAAAGTATACACACCTAATTGAGGAATAAAAAGTCACTTTTACTGTTAATACACTCAACCAATTTTAATGACATTTGGTGCAGACCGGCCAAACCGCACCGCCTCGCCTCGTGCAGATAGTATTCTTTACATGGACTTGTGTGTATGGGATGCGCCTATGCGGTCACTACATCAACTCCGTAGCGTCACCGGATCGCCTGGGTCGGAAGCCCTCCACGAGCGGACGGCCGGTGGACCACTCCCTGTTCACATGCTTGCCTTGTGTTGAGTACGCATTGCCAACGCGCGGGTCCCGAGTGGAACGCAAACATTTTTTCTTCGGCGTTTGTCAATTGCCTACGAGCGGTCCAATACTTGCAGTTTTTTTTTCTTTGTTTGAACATTTTGTACACCTATAAGCTTTCTTTTTTTGTTGCGTCTTCATATTCTTCTTCATCAAGTGCGACAGCAATGAGTGCCAATTCACGGTTTGTAAAATTTGACATTACGAAACACACGTATAGACCTAATGCCAATTGTTAACTGACTACTCGAAAATCCGTGTACCAAGCGACGTCCACTCGTTGTTCGTGCGGGGTCCACTGGTTGACCGCGCGACGTTTTGGTGATAACGCAGCGTCCACCTGTGGAGCACTCGTCGAGAACGAGTGGACGCTGTGCGACGAGGCGGTGCGGAGTGAATGCCGGGTGGTTCTAATAAGCTGTAACCTTAAATCTCAAGAAAGGGCAAAGGCTACAGTCATTTACAGAATTCTATAAGGTATAAATATGTGTACAATAAATTGATATTGGATTTGGATGTAGCATAGAAATTTCAATGTTTTGGTAGATAGATAGATGATTAAGTTGATCGGTAGATTGCTCCCGTTCAAAGCATAGGCGGATCGCTAGTAAATATAAAAATATATTTAATCTAATCGCACATTAACGAGCACGACTACCGAAGATAAAGTCATGCTTGTTCACATACTTCAAACGAGGTCAAAACAATTACACGGACGAGAGATAAGACAGTTTATTATTTTTTATAACAATATTTATACATAGCTCAATATGTGGCTTATACTCTATAACTAAATACATATTTTTTGAGTGTAAATACATATATAATATTATATTCAACATGTTTTATTTTCATGAGATTTTACACAGATTAGAAGGCACTATATTTTTGTGCAGTATTAATTGTTACGTTAGAAACTAATAATAAGCAATCAGTAGTGTGTTATCACAGTGCATTATCTATCACATGTTAATACAAATATCTCTAATGTAAATTGGAGCTGCAATAATACGATAAACAGCATTACAAACAAGCCTTATTCTCTTAGGTTTTTCTAAATATTTGGACATCTTTGATATGTTTAGTTTTCAAATGTTTCTAGTCACACGAAGCCTTGGAATCACAATTTCTTGTATAAAGCATTAGTGCTGAAACCGAGATTACTTACTAGTTGTAAAATCATTCACCGTAGTGTATTAAAATACTTACTTATTTATTTTTAGGTAAGTATGATTTTAAATATTCTTTTTATTCAGTCTAATGCAGTTTTCCTCATGATAATGCCCTTTAATGAGTGTTTACAATTGGACGTAGTTGCGTAACTACGTCCAATTATGAGTCAGAATGAAGCTGTCGATGTTTCGAATAATAGCAGGTCTACCAACATCACAGCGGTTTATCATTTACCAAGTATCTTGTGCCCATAATAACTACGGTGTACCTAATAATTACTTTAGCAAAGCCAGGAATATTTTTACAAAATCAGATTTTCGATAAATATAGATCTCAAAAATATGGAATCCTTAAGCGTACTTAATACCTCTACAAATTTCACATACAATCGACTTTTTGTTTGGAAACTCTAGTCTCCTACGGTCCATTTCGACATCGACCCAGCCGAGCAAACGATCTTTTAAATATAAGATCGTTTCCTGACGTACTACACCTTCTTGGAAGAATTCTTTTAACACTATCACGATGCCATTGTCGGTATCTCTGCTCGGGTCGCCGAGCGGTCTTTCGTGCTTCATGTAATTGAAAACAAACTTAACGATTTGGACGATTAGATCTTCTTCAGGGCTCAGCAGCCTAAGTCTGGCGATATCTTCAGGGACGAGTTTGGATAACACGTTGAAGGATATAGTCATCAAGTTGGCATACACATCTTGACTCAAATTTTCTAGCATGAGAGCCACGTTTTCGGCACCGGATGCGCTGACTCGAACTAGTAGGGAGCCGATTCTTAGAATTTCTCCCGGATGAATGCCAACCAGGGTGTTTCTTTCTTCCTCGCCCTCTACATACCCAGATACTGCATTTGCTGTGGGTACTATCCGTGTTGGAACGTTGCTGCTATTAACGGATGCTGGGCCAAGTGTACTGAACAGTTGGGCCCTGCCGTCCTTGCCGAGATTATACAGCTCTGCAGGGTTGAATTTGTGTTGGGCGTTCAAGTTGACTTGTCCGTCAGAAGTCATAGATATTCTGAGCTTGTGTTGGTTGACATCTTTGTTTATTCTGAGTACATCGGCAAAGTACTGGTCTTTATCGAAGATATTTTGTATGCCTCTGATGACTTCCGCATTGCCCTGTACAGCACCTTGTACCCTCCTAGATTCAGCGCTGATTTTATCGAACATTTTCCTAAGAAAAAAATAATAATTTAGATATTTTCATATAATAACGACTTTTTGAAACAAGTGCATCATGGAGTGTTATTAATAACTACTATGACCATTGATAATTGTCAAGTTTATAAGTTTTTTTTTTATAAGGGTAAGCTCTTGACTCTAAGTAGTTTTCCTACAAAGTACCTCAGTACTTATGTAAGTACAGAATATGATATTGAAAACAAAGTTTTAGTAATGCACAAAACGTTTGTCATCAATAACAAATGCACTACTAAAATCATCATCTGCTTAACCTTTTCCCAACTACGTTGGGGTCGGCTTCCAGTCTAACCGGATGCAGTTGAATACCAGTGTGTCATGAAGCGACTGCCTATCTGACCTCCACAACCCAGTAACTGGGCAACACGATACCCCTTGGTTAGACTGGTTGTCAGACTTCTTGGCTTCTGACTATCCGTAACGACTGTCAAAGATCTACGAATGACAGCCGGGACCAACAGTTTTACGCAAAATAATAAAGCAATAGGTAAACAATTGCAACTGACCTGTGTCTATTGCTCCTGAGTGTGGAGCGATACTCGTTGATAGTCTTAGCTTGCGCATCCTCAATGATACTCTGCGCGGTCCGATTAGACACCACAGCATGACAGAAGAACAGAGTCGCCGACGCGAATTGGAAGAGTTCCAACTTCGTTGGCTTTTCTCCATGATTGCGATACTAAAAAGAAAGTTATGTTGTTAAAAATAAGGTTCAAAATATCTGTCGTGGATTGTATTGAATTAATACAAGGTAAACTGTAGTCATATAACATTGTAGGTTAAAATAAAAGTAGTCGCAGAAAAAAGAAATGTTTCAGAGTAAAATTGTCGTTGTTGGTGGCCACGTTGTTTACTACCATAAGTGAAGTTTCAGGAGACTTCTCCCAGATGGGGGGGGGGGGGGGGAATGCCCCGTAATACATTTTGAGTTAATTTTGAAATTAAGTTATTTGGTAGGATTGTGTCACTAACTTTAAGTCAAGATAATACTGCCTCTAATCTATCTACAAAAAAACATCTTTAATTACTTATTGAGCAAAATATGAGCAGACTTTTTTTGCTACAGCGCGCTGTCGGGAAAGCCCTCGCGATAAATTACGAGTACTTATAATACCTAGCTTACCTTCAGTATAATATGTAGCAAGCTGTTGACCATGCCGGCTCCACCAGTGACCATGTTCGCGTGACGCAGCACCTCCACCGACACCGCTAACGCCTGTCCTGTCTACAATAACATACTTCTTACATGACATATTCTAGGGGCAAGTCACACCGAGAAGCGACGCGACGCGAATTTAACTTTATTTAATACACGAAAAGATACACATTTCATTGACAGTAGATGTAACGTATTCTGAATTGTGACAAGGAAATGTGTATCTTTTAGTGTAGTAAGTAAAGTTAAGTTTTGAAACGCTCTATTAAAATGTGTGCGCAGAGTGACGTGGCTTCGCGTCTCGGAGTGAACTGACCCTTAAGGCCAACGCAGACTGGGCCGGCATGACAAGGGATTTAAATTTTTACCAATGGACATTCAAACGTATCGTTATAGAAACACGACATGAATTGCTATGCTTTAAAATGACGCCGCGGCATCGACAAACCCCTTTCGATGCCGCGCCATCATTTTAAAGCATAGCAATTTCCTCCAGTATATCCTTTTGGTAGCTGGCGACCACGCAACGGAAGGCGCAGTGTGGGGAAGTACCACAAGAGGTGGACCGACGTCCTGACCCTAAAGATCGCGGGAAATCGCTGGATGTGGGCAGCGCAGGACCACTCATTGTAGCTGTCTTTAGGTCCGGTCTATATACGGCAGTCCCGGAGTTTGGTGACTCCCCCATGCCTCGGAAAGCACATAAAGCCATTGCTCTTGCGACTGATATCTCTCCGGTCGTGTCGGATTGCCGTCCCATCGGATTATGAGAGTTTGGGAAGAGGAAGTGCACCTGCGTTTGCACACACACTGTATTAATAAAAAAATAAAATCCCTTGCACTGCCGTCCCGGTCTGCGTAGGCCTTTAAGATTAGCCGCCGTGGCCGGAATCGGTCTGGAAAGTTCATTCATATCCGGCAGTGGAGGTCGTTCGGCTGATATGATGATGATAATGAATGTTACTGATACGGTAATGAATACGTACTTTGGTCATGTTGGTGCCGGCGGCAGCGGAGCGCGACAGCAGTGAGCTTGCGGCCCCGGCGGCTAGCCCCACGCTCGACGCCGCGATGTTCAACCAGCTGCCGCGAGCGTCCGCGTCAGTCGGGCTTATAGTCTGCGCATACAAAATATATATTTCAGAGGTTTTTATACCTATATTATATACTATCACGCCTGTATTCCCCGAAGGGTTGCGCAGAGGTGTACCTACCAATGTACACCCATAGTTCGCCGGTATATTTAGGTCCCATGTAATAGCGGGCGAGCCTAAACCGGGCACAAATCCAAACTCCGAGCTGCTACTGAGAATTTCATAGAAAAACCCAATAGCACTTTTTGCTCAACCTGGGAATCGAACCCAGGACCTCTAGCGTAGCAGTCGTGCTTAGGACCACTAGGCTAACGAGGCAGTTTTTCTATGAAATTCTCAGTAGCAGCTCGGAGTTAGGATTTATGCCCGGTTATTGTCAATATGCTCGCCCTATGCCCTGCAATATTGGGATAGGTAACAACTTGCCCCCTACAACCTCACAAAATTTACCTTTTTATAATATTAGTAGTATATTGTTTGTAAATTGAGAACAGAATGAGCGGTAATGTCGACTTACTTGCTCATGAACACTTCTATCGTGCAAATGTAGCGAGGACCGTACGAGACCGTACACGCCGGTGGCGACGGTAGCGGCCGCCGCGCCGGCGAGTACGACCGGCGCCACCGGTGTGAACGCCGCCACGCCGATCACGCCTATAGCTCCTATAGACGCTATCGTACTGGCAGAGTCCACTGAACTCAGCACTCGCGCCTTTATACCCAACGTCGGTGATGGCGCCACTGTCAGTTTTACAGCAAAAGCTTCTTCGCCCTGTAATAATTTAAATTATACACACATACGTCACGTCACGTTACGTTATCACGTCATTTTTTTTTACCAATGGGATATCATCAAATGGCTGCGCCCTTAGTGTCAGACTTTTACTGACTAAAGCCATGTTCCTTCTTGTGCCCTTTGCGTTCCGGGGGCGCGGTATCTCTTTCAAAAAACCCGCAGATACTGTACGTCTTTCTGAATACGTCTGTATTCAGTGGTGTTCCAATGTACACCCATAGTTCGCTTCGGAATGTTTTAGGTCCTATGTAATAGGTGAGTCTATTGCCATTAACCAGGCACAAATCCTAACTCCGAGCTGCTACTGAAAATTTCATTAAAAAACTCAATAACACTTTGCTCGACCTGGGAATCGAACCCAAGACTTCTAGCATAGCAGTCGCGCTTAGGACCATTGGGGTAACGAGGCAGTCAAATTTAATATTAATATAAACAATAGTTGTATAAGTTGTATTTTCTTTCATTAATACATTTTATTTATACATAATTTGATCCATATGGTTCAAACTGCTAACAGGTTTTAGATTGACTGCCCAAAAAATGGCCTTGCATGTAGACTAAACTACCGGCAAATTAAATAAAAAATCCAATTGATCACTTTTCTCGAAATGTGTTTGAAATGCCATTTTCAATATTCACCCTTTATTTGTAGTTTTTTTATTTACCTCAAGAAGAGTTCCAGTGTATTCGCCATTTTCCGGGACAATGATAACACATTTTGGTAGAGTATTGTTTGTTAAATATGAATCCCAGTCGTGATAGACACGTGCATTTTCATCTACGTAAACTCGGCAGGATTTCACTACGAAACAATAAAATTTATAAATCAATTACAGGGCAACAATAAACCTATTTAACAAACGAAAAAATATTTCGGAACTAAAATGAGGTACCAAAAGTTCATTTTTACTTTTCCTTTAAGTACTTAATATTAAAAAAAAGAGGAAAGATTTTTTTCGTTATTCATTTGTTTGTATCGAAAAGGCTCCCAAATTACTGGACCGAATTTAATTATTTTTTTTTGTCAATTGATACCTACACTATTCCTGAATAATATAGGCCAGGGATGACGAACCAATGGCACGCGTGCCAGTAGTGGCACGCGACAAAATAATTCGGGCACGCCGATATTTGACACATGTATTTAATCGAAATAATGTTCAACAAAAGAAATCACACTAACCTTTTACTAAAACAAACATAAAAGGTAACCATTACGATTCTTGTATAAACGAGTTGCGAACAAAGAGTTAATATTTAGCATCTAGTTTTATTTTTCTCAATTATTATAGCTAAATAAAGATTCTCAACGGCACGTCACTGTCACATTTGTTTTTAATAAAAAATGGCACGTTCACCGATAAAGGTTGGCCATCCCTGATATAGGCTATGTAACATCACGCTACGACCCACAGAAGCGGAGCAGTAACCAAAAACGTAACTTAACACGGGTGAAATAAGCGCGAACAAAGTTGCGGGCAGGTCGCTAGTGTTATCTATGACCTAAATATAGGAACTTTTTATACTTACTGCCAACTGTAGTAGGTATACACTTCCTTACTCTGAATACAGCCGTACACCACATGTCGCTGTCAGTCCTCTCATGAAGGTCTAACCAATAATTTGAAGGCTGCATTTGGTAGAATTTCAGTGGTTTCGGTTTAGCGCACACAATAAGCAGCACCGACATTATTATGTCGTCATCATTGTGTGAATATTTACCTAGAAATAATAATTGTTGATTATATAACTATAACTGAAAATATATTGGTCATTCTTGGATAAAAAAATGGGTAAATGGGGAAAAATGGGTACGGTAATTAGGCAAAGCACGCCTACGTCCTTCGCCTAATTACCGTACCCATTTTTATTTTTCACCGATTTCACTTAAACACATCAAAGTACGAATTCAATAAATTAATGAGGCATTTAATGTATTGTTTTAATTAATTTGTTTTAATGTGTAGTTGAATCGGTGAAAAATAAAAATGGGTACGGTAATTAGGCGAAGAACGCTTAATCCGAGAATGACCGATATATGTCACATCTTCAACCATTATGCATTATAAGCCAACTTCTAAATACAACGTTCTAAATACAAATGGGCATTAATGTATTTAGTGATTTTGGTGACAGTGGGTCTGACAAAGACTTTGATATTTAATTCTGGTTAGTATCAAATGACTTATTTCTCATAAAAATATACCTACTTTGTTCACACAATTTTTCATATACTCTCATGACTTGTTCTTTTTGTCTGGTTGTGTAACCTTCAAGATGTGCATTCTGATCGCCAATAACCTCTGATAATTCTCCTTCAATGCTTGGACCTCCAAAGAGGGCAAATGCTACATTTTGGAGCAAATAGTTCCTATTGCTTTTTTCATATCTGAAAAAAAAAAGTTTATTGGATCATAATAAGCATAAACCTTAGAAACATATTTTTCTAAAAAGGATCTGGCTAACTAAATTTTATTTGGACAATTATGAAAGATACTTATAATGTGAAGAAATATGATGCATATAAGTAGAAACATTCCCTTTTTTTTATGACTAGCGGACCGCCCCGGCTTTGCACGGACACAAATTAACAATATTACTGGTCAATTTTCTAAATAAAAAATTGCTTAAAACCCATGGCCGGGAAATTACAAACGCAACAAAAAAGGAATCAGTAAATCGGTCCACCCGTTTTCAAGTTTTGCGCTTAGCAACACATTTAGCCATTCATTCATTTTTGCCTCGGAGGTCGACCGCAGCGCCCTATGTTTCTGCTGCGGTCAGCCCGGTCACAAGGCCGCGGCTTGTGATGCCCCGCCGCACTGCGATGCATGTGCGAGGGCTAACAGGCCGGCCGATCACCGGGCTGGGGGCAAGGCCTGCGCCGTACCCGCCAGGGCCGGGGGAAGGCCCCGCACCGCTACCGCCGCCGCCACCGCCGCTACCGCGACCGCCGCCAAGCGACAAGCAGTGTTATTGGGTTTTTCTATGAGATTTTCAGTAGCAGCTTGGAGTTAGGATTTGTGCCCTGTTGATGGCAATAGGCTAACTGTGGGTGTACATTGTAAACTTTTGCCTAACCCTTCTGGGAATACAGGCGTGTTGGTATGTATATATGTGTCCAACCATACTTACTTCACCCAGTCACAATCTCCTAAGTTTTCATAATACTCCTGCTGTATCTGTACTGGAGATACCTTCATCATAGCCTCAACAGCTTTTTCCACATTTTCATCATTCTCATTTTGTAAAGTAACTGATTCAGGAAGTGTTTCAAAATTTTCTACTTGCTGTATTAAACCGGAGTGTTCTGAAGCCATTTTACTCTGTAACACAATGTATATATTGCATCATAATTTCAAATTGAAAAAGATCTTTACATAATTATGTGTGCAAGTAATTATGACAATTAGTAAAAAGACATACAGATAATAACAATGTGAGCTAAATGTGTCCACGCACTTAGCTCATGTTTAGACAGAAATAATCATGTTTATGGTGAGTCATTCTTCATCATCGGAGACAAAAAGATGATGATGGAATTCTATTATTATAAGTAGGTACTTATTATTAACTGGAATTGCTTAATAATTATTGTCTAAATAGGTAATGTAGGCAAGCTATACATCTGTTTAGACCTCTAAAAAGTCGAGTGCTGGTTGTTACTTAATTACACTGCACTTATTTTTTTTACAGTATTAGTATTATAATATTTAGTACATCACGATTTCTTGTTACCTTTCAAAAATAGTTCACTTACACCTGTTTGTTTTGATTTTAAAACCATTCACTGCTTTATAATAAATTACAAGTTATGAACAATGATCCAACATGTTCTTGCTATAAGTTCGAAGTAAAATTGTAATTGATCGTAATTCTAAATATTATAATTCCTTCCTGTTGACTTTTTCGTTTGTTTTGACATTTCGTTCTTAAATTTTCCACTGTGATGTCACTGTCATTTCATTTTGTCAATGTCATAGGGTATGATCGCATTGTTTGTTTTAATAAATAACTTATTTGTTAAAAGATTTATATTATAAGCTGGGAAATACGATGAGGAATTGAAAATTATAATTTTATTTTAACAAAAGATTTTTTCCGGTGCATGTCTGTTTCAATTACTGTACGTTATTTTAATGTAATACCATTAGAAAATATTGTAAAAAGTTGCAAACATTACAATAGATAGATTATAATATAAAAAAATATTACAGATATTTACAAATTATTATTACGTAAGTTTAATTTTGATTTTGCGTCATATTATGTTAAGTGGAATCACTTATTTTTAGAAACAGATTTTAGACAGTGAATTCCCTTCTGTAGACAACAAAACAAGCAATGTATTTAACATAGAGGTATAGGTATATTATTAATTAGTAATTAATAAGCAAGTGGTATGTTCTTTATCTGTGTCTGTATGGCGCGGCAATTAATAAATGAGATTGTTTCATTATTTTCACTAGCTGGCGATGGCGGCTTAAAAGCCTAGTGTCTAATACGCGCGAAATTCAAAATAGCATAGCTTTAATTACTTTTAAAATTACCTATCTCCGGTTCTTTACTATCGGGGATTAATCTCAATCCACATGATTGTGATGGAAATAATTAATAATCCATTGTTGACATGTGTTTGAAAAGTTCTGCTCGATAACATAAGGCAAGAAACGCGATTTTCTTGGGTCAAAATTAAAGGCGTTTGTATTTTATAAGGGCCGGCGCGGTATGCCCTAAGGCGCTGACTGTCATCGCGGCATGACACGGCACAAGAATTTTATTTCTGATCAAGTTCTTTCTATCCCTAGTTCATTGAGTTTAGAATTCATATTAAGTATTATACAGCGGCGTGCCACCGCGCCCGCGTTCCACTTAGATCACATGATTCTGACAGCTAAACTAATTGATGTAAGGTATAAAATAATTGCGGCCGTGTTTTGATGCCACGACGTGACATGGCATGCTGAAACAGGCCGGTGCTGATGCCGTGCCGTGCCGCGACGTCAGTTAGCGCCGGCCCTTAGGCTGTTGGTCTAAGTCTAAGGGTCTGCCCCCACGACCGATTTCTTCGCCGGCTAGAAGAAACGGCCGAGAATCGGGGGTGGGGGCACACCCTAAGGCGGGTGCGGCTTATGGTACGCTAGTGGTAAATAATTATAACTATTTCACCATTGGGTACCTATTATAAAGTACCTTTTTTACTGGCACTACTGCAGATGAATTATGGCTTTAGTTGCGGTGTTTTAACTTGGTGGGTAATAGCAATCATTGCCTATTTGTCAATAATTATCAGTTTGTAGGAAATTGAACAAATCTATTTATCGTTTTTCATTAATCTAACATGTTGATTGATAAGTAGGTACACACATTCATCGAACATTAGCGATCTTTGTTGCTATTTAGTAACTGCCTCGTTAGCCTAGTGGTCCTAAGCGCGTCTGCTACGCTACAGGTTCGATTCCCAGGTCGAGCAAAAATTGTTATTGGGTCTTTCTACGAAATCCTAAGTAGCTCGGAGTTAGGATTTGTGCCCATAATACATGGTACCTAAATATACACATACAACGTGAATGTACATTAATACTGCCTTACCCTTCGGGGAATACAGGCGTGATGGTATGTAGGATTCTATTTCAAATAGCAACAAAGATGTAAATAAATGTATGTGGGTCGCTGACCTCTATTGCCTATAAATACGCCCTCACCACTGCATGTAGGTACCTACTTAGGTAGGTACGCTCAGCTGTCATCGAGTTACCTTTTATTTTTTTTGTATTGTGAAGTGTAGCCTTCTTTCGTTGATCAGAATTATGAACAAAGCGCATTAGGAGGCCTTTAAACATCAATCATAATTGTATATAAACATTGACCTTTATCGAGCATTATAATTAGATACCTAATGACCTTCGGCTAGTATCCAATTTATCAATAATTTTAACTTTTTTTGATGCTACTTGCCATTGAAATACATTAATGTATAAAACATGTATGAAACCATAGGGGCGTCAGTATTGTGCAGTATAGTTCAAGTTCTACAATTCTATATTTATATACCGGCAAAACACCATCACGCATGAATTTCCCGAAGGGTTCTGCAGAGGTGTACCAATGTACACCAACAGTTCGCCGGTTAATGTTTGGGTCCCATGTAATAAGGGGGCGACCCTATTACCATTAACCAGGCACAAATCCTAACTTCGAGCTGCTACTGAGAATTTCATAGAAAAACCCAATAACATTTTGCTCGACCTGGGAATCGAAACCAAGATCTCTAGCGTAGCAGTCGCGCCACCGAGGTTAACAAGGCAGTCAATATTTTAATTTATGAAACCATAAAGGCGTTATCGGCAACACAATAACATTTTCATGGCAGAGCAAAAAGTGTTACTAGGTAGGTTTTTATATTAAATTCTCAGTAGCAGCTCGGAGTAAAGTTTTGTGCCCGGTTGGGAAATCATTAAGTGACCTCTTCCGCTCTGGGAGGAGCGGAAGGGAGTGTCAGACTCTTACTGACTAAAACCCATCCGTTTGCCTCCTTTGCGTTCAAGGCCGGGGTGCCTCTTTTGAACAAATTCCGCAACACTGGGATGCTAAGAGGTATGTGTGTTTTTGAGTATTTTAGTATTGTGTAAAACAGACCTTAAGCTCACTTCACCGAAATTTACTTTGGTAGATTTTTACAGGATGTTATTGATTGATTATACTTCTTCAAATTATAATTCAAAAATATATTATTATAGGGATATGTATAAGCTTCTAAAAAAAAACATAGGAGCGCTGTTAATGCAGATAATTTTTAATTTTTAAATTGTAATTTTCATGCGATAAAATAATAATAATAATATATTGTAATGTAATAATTTAATCTAATTGTAATGTTAATATGGGTTAATGCCTGAAATAAACAATTTTTTTTTTTTTTTTTTTTTAATGCATAACATCGTTATTAATTGAGTTACAGTGTTTCGGAATTAACACAGAGCATTTGCTAGTATCGTAAATTCTTAAGTTAAGTTTTAAGCATAATTATGTCCGAATGTGGTCCTTGGTGTGTAGGTACGTTAATTACTTACACTTACTTTACACTTACGTTAATTACTTACTTATATCAAGGACCACATTTTCTCCAAATATAATCAGGTGAATCAGGCATAACTTAATAAAACGTAATCAATGTTTTTATTACTACGTTATCTACATATATCTGTTATTAACCGTGCTCGAATAAATGTGTTTTTTTTTTAGTAACGATAGCGTAATCTATCATCGAAACAGAACGCCCTTGGTCACTTTTGACTGAATTTCAACACCATTGTTCGACCACTGTAAGTTTACATTTTGGTGACAATGTACGTCGTGTAACTAGCGTTTGTTATTATCAGCCGCGCGCAATATTTTGCATCATTATCCACGCACATGATACCTTGCAGTATGGTCGCTTCAGCTCGTGTGGATACGATAGTCAATACGTTCGATTAAGGCGTTTGTTACAAACGTATCCAGTATTCTTATACAGTGTTGTGTGTAAAGTAGTGCCAATAGAGTTGTGCCTTTTTGCCATTAAATTAATGGTTCATTCAAACTTTAATTAGCATTTAAAACAGTGAGCCATAGTGACTCTATATGGAATTAAATACATCGAGTAAAAATGGTGTTGTCCTTCAAAAACGATTGACTTGCTTAGGTAACCTACCTATTTGTAGGAAGAGACCGACCGAAAATGCTTTTTTTTATCGGTCAAAAAGGAATATGAAAATCGGCTTGATTATTTTGTACTTTTAGCCGAAAACTGAAAACGAAGAAATGTGTTTTTGTTTGTTTTTAAGTATAAACGCTTATCTAAGTTCTTTTTGCTAAAAGTTAAATTAGAGTATATAGTGTTAATCTTATATCTTTAGTACGAAACTTAATTTTAGGCATATTTTTCTCAAAGTTTATGAATAATAATATGATATATATTATAAGCAGGAACATGATTTAAAAAAAAAAACTAAATATTTTAAAAGAAAGCCGAAAGCCGAGAACGAGATTGTGTCGGTCTCTACCTATTAGTGATAGTGGATAATAGTGTACCTATTTGTGATAGTGCATATTAATTTGTTCGGTAATAAAAACGATTATAGGTGTTTCAGTCAGATTAACGCAATTTCATTTCCCGATAGATCGTTGGGAAAAACCAAAAACTTGCAGTGTTTTTAAAATAACTATAAAAGTGATGATGCGGTAGTGGTAATAGTGACTGGATAAAAAAAAATAAGATTAACATTATTAGTCGCAATGGCTCAATCCCTGACGTCTTACGGAAGAAAAGTTGCAACAAAACCTGTAATTTTCATAATTATATGTATATTCATGTTCATTTCCCTCATATCTTTTTTGAAAGATAGTAATCATCTTGCGAAACAATTAAGAGCATATGATTATAAACTATCTATGTTAAAAGTGCATTCTGCGATTGTGGAAAAATTCTATGATCAGCGTGTGGTGAGTATTGTCGAGTGAGTTTTTTTTTTAACTCTATTCCAATTAGGTAATATTCAGAAAATTTTGCTTATTTTATAGCTAAATTAATAAACCTAGCTACAGAAGATTATTATAATACACAAAAATACAGGTATCTACGGGTTAAAATCCCAATTATATATTAAAATGGCAACTGGAAATCATTGTTTTCGTGGTGTCAAAACATACATGCTGATTTTTTTATAGTTGCAGTCCCGAGGCAGAATAATTTTCCATTAGTAACAAAACATAAAGTCAAACTTTAAAAAAATGAAAGGCTTTTGAATTCCAATCATTGAAAAAATCATTACCTTCAGTATTGTTTTGTGGTTGACTTTTATAATCTGCATCTTTGATTCTAATAAAAAAGAAACAATATAAATCGATTGTAGGTACTCCAAAAGAGTTACCCAGGCCCTGAACGCAAAAGCATTAGGAGGAACACGGATAGGTTTTAGTCAGTATCAGTCTGACACTCCCTTCCGCCCTGCCCAGAGCAGAAAAAGTAATTTGAAGATATCCCATCCTTAAAAAAAGGCACTACCAACACGAAATGAACCATACAAACACGGTGTATAACAGTTACTGACGGTTTATACACTCTACACCCGTATAACAAAAGCCTTATTCTAATGTGTTAAAAGCAACGAGCAGAACATGTTGTGCTCTGTGGTTAAAAGTCAAGAATATTTTCTTACACTTTAACTTGAAATCATGTTAATCTATACAATAAAATTGAAGTGTCTGTTGATAATGATAAATAACAGGTTTTCACTTAATGTGTAATCTAAATATTTTCAAGGTACAAGTAGGTACGTACTTTTACAGATAAAAAAACATTTTGACTTTTGTCTGTCTGTCTGTCGGTATGTTCCGGCTTACCTCTGTAACGGTTAGACCGAATTTGACGGGACTTTTATTGGAAAATGATGTCGTTATAAAAGGTTAATCTATTTTAGAAAAGTAATTAGCGTTTCGTACCGTTGGTCTCGTGGTCGCAAACGCGACTGATAAGCGTGGGGTCCCGGATACGATTCCCAAGTTAGACAAAAAGTGTTAGTGGGGGTTTTCCATTAAGAATGTCTCAGTAAAAGCCCAGAGTTTAGAAGTTGGTGGTGTCACACCCCCGTGCCCCGGAAAACACGTAAAGCCGTTGGTCCCTGCTATCATTCGTAAATCTATGACAGTCGTTATCAAATCAAATCAAATCAAATCATTTATTTCAAATAGGCACTTTTGAACGTCAAAAAAAATTAAAACTAATGAATCTAGTTGCCCATTTCAAAAGGTAGTTTCGTATGGAGAAGAACGGGCAAGAAACTCCATCATCATCTGCTTAGCCTTTTCCCAACTATGTTGGGGTCGGCTTCCAGTCGAACCGGATGCAGCTAAATATCAGTATTTTACATGGAGCGACTGCCTATCAGACCTCCACAACCCAGTAATGGGTAATACGATACTCTTGGTAAGACTGGTTGTCAGACTTTCGGGCTTCTGACTAACAGTAACGACTGTCAAAGATCTACAAATGACAGCCGGGACCAACGGCTTTACGTGCTTTCCGAGGCACGGAGGAAACTCGCTATAGTAAATGGTCACCCATCCACAGACCAACCTCGGCAAGCGTGGCTTAACCCGGAAGATCGGTCTATGCGGCTATAATTATTTAGCCACGAGCTCCTCCAAGCAAGAAACTCCATACATACTCTTTTAAAAAAAACGTATTACATTATATTGTACAATTACATGCATTCCATAATAAAATATGCTAATGTCAAAACGATCTGTTAACAATAAAAGTCACTCAAAGTACTACAATACGTACTAAGTGCCACGAATTAAGAAATGAAAGCTAAACCAATTGTAATACTTAACACCAATATTGACATCGAAGATGATCACTTCTAACATTTGAAAGGCAACGAATCAGTGTGTGAGCCATAGTAATCACCAAAAGTAACATTATTGTCTAAGAGAAAAAAGAAATAGTAATAATAGTCAAAAATAAATTACTTATATAATTTAATTAGCAACCAGTTGATTTTGTCAAGACTAAATTGTCCAGTGGAGCAGGACCAGCATGTTTCCAAGCATTTTTATCTTGGATATAATCCTCTAATTTGTAATATGCTTGTTTACAAAGTGTACTCTTAATCATTTTTTTAAATTTTGTCTCATTTAGTTTTAGTATATCGCAAGGTACTGATAGTCAGAAGCCAAGAAGTAGTCTGACAACCAGTCTTACCAAGAGGTATCCTGTTACCCAGTTACTGGGTTGTGATGATCAGATAGGCGGTCGCTTCATGTAAAAATACCAGTACATTCAGTTGCATCCGGTTAGACTGGTAGCCAACCCCAACATAGTTGGAAAAAGGGTAAGCAGATGATGAATTAGCGTTTCAAGTCGCGGGCATTTCTAAAGAACCTTACAATTAAGGTGTTTTTTTTTAAATGATAATTAGGGAGAATGCATGTTTTGTTTTTGTTAAAATTTATCGTCCATCATATTAAACAGTTTAGTAAAACTAATATTTAAATAACCATGAAATTATAAAAGAAATATTCCATCGAAGATTTGTTTCTACCTCTTTCTAGCAAAACGAAATTTTACACGGAGTTAGTATGGCCATAGTGACATGTGTCGTCACAGAGCATGTCGGATCTCTTTGTGTAATCGGTGCGTAGCCTAGGTAATAATAGTTATTATTCCTTAAATTCGCCGTATGGCCGATATTAATTATAATTTCTATATATTGTACGCCTTTTTACGGTGTATTTTTACATTTGTGCGTAAAAAAATGTTTTCATATTTTGTTAATAAATGCGATAAAAAAAATGTCATGCATAGTCTCTATTCGGGCTATGTGTGTTCCTATGTAGGAAAGTAAGGTGTACATTTTTTAAAACTAAAATAAACGTGTGGTAATATTTCTCTAATTTTTTTTATTCGAGATGGTTAAGCTCTTGACTCTAGTCTTAGTCAAAGGTGACATAGACAAAGTGTACGATGGAGACGTACGTTGATGGACTATTTGAAACGATCGTGTGATAATTTTGACCGATGTGCGTAAGAGTTTTCAATGTGTGATCAGCAGTGTGAGCAAACTTGGAAGGGGCCACTGAGGGCCGATGCCTGCCGGGGCTGCGGGTTGTTCGAAAGAGATACCGCGCCCCCGGAACGCAAAGGTCACATGAAGGAACATAGACGGGTTTTTGTCAGTAAAAGTCTGACACTCCCTCCCGCCCCGCCCAGGGCGGGGGAAGATATTTGATGATTTCCCGTCTTAAAAAAAAAAAGTGTGATTCTCTAAGCCTCACTTCGTAATTCGAAAGCTGAATCCGAAGTGAGATTACAAAATGGTATTCTGTTAAACACGATCACGCTGGTGACGTCACCACGGCGAACGAATACTAAACCAATGACAAGTTGTTTCGTTATCGAAGTGAGCGCGATCACTTTAGTCAGACTCGTTTTCGAGTTTGCACTTTAGAGAATCGCACTATTGATGGTATCGTCGATCCGTGCGGCATACCTGAGTAGTATGATAATAGTAGGTATAAGTATTGTGAGGATATAAGTGACTAGCTTCTGCCCGCGACTTCAAACGCGTGCTATAATTTAATTTAACATAATTTAATTGCACCCACATTAAGTTACGACTTTGGTTACTACTCCGCTCCCATAGGTCGTAGCGTAATGTTATGTGGCATAAACTATTCATCATGAATCTGGCTATCATAAACAAAAATAATTATTCCAATTTGACTGGTAGTTTTATGCCTGATTCCTAAAACTTACCGATCGGTATTAGTTAACAAAAAAATACCTTCGTATTTTCGCTGTCATCATCGCAGTTTATTTTTCAGCATACGGGTCATAATTTTTTTAATACATTCAAAATTGACATCAGAATTTTTATAAACGATCAGTCAAGCATTCAAAAGAATTACGACTGGTAAGATCAACGATCCGTTTTGCATATAGGAACCGAGCATTAGAGATTTAGCGCGTTTAGGTAAACAAACAAACAAAAAAAATCTTCCGGAGTATTGAAGTGTAGATAGTATCATTCACGGCCTTTGAAGTAGTTTACCGACAAGGAAAATAAGTAATCGACATAATGGTCAGTGTATTATAATATCTATGTGTAAGTAGATAAATATAATAAGTAATGATGAATACTGTAATGAACTCTTTAAAATGATGATATCATGTCTGCACGACTGACGCAAAAAGTAGGATACGTCATATCACGACTTGCCTATGATTGGTAGTTAGGTACCTTGTACTCAAAGTGTGTTAAATTAATTAAATCAACCTTCATTATGTACTCTACCTGGGTATGTTAAGGTACCTACCTACACCAACCGTTTTATCATAAAACTTAGTTTGCATCAGGGCATCTAAAAAATGTAATCAGGCCGAATAACCCGATTACGGCGAAACAATAAGAGTTATTATTTTGCCTGTCTCGTTAGCCTAGTGGTCCTAAGCGTGACTATTACGGTCTTAAGTTCGATTTTCAGGACGAGCTAAAGTGTTAATGGGTTTTTTCTATGAAAATCTTAGTAGCAGCTCGGTGTTAGGATTTGTGCCCGGTTAATGGCAAGAGGCTCGCCCCCTATTACATGGGGCCTAAACATACCGGCGAACTGTGGGTGTACAGTAAGCGCTCAGAATTGCATAAGCACGCTAAGGTTCACTTTGCTGTGAACACAGGCGCGATCCAGTCAGTGCGTGCGCATGTGTGTTTACGAGTGATGTCTCAACATTCCACAGATAACACACACTAATGAACTATCGTCGCGCTCACTAAGCGAGATGGCATTATATTTCTGTTTACGCGTCCTACCCGACGCGTGACGTATTCTTACCATTGCATTGCTAAATTTCGCGTAAAAATAACATGTCCTGGCAGCTGTTTAGGATAAGAAAGGGTTTACGATCATTGGAATCCGAGTTCGAATCTTACACTATGTGTGGCTGTTTTTTGTTTTTTGAAACCATAATAATGTTAGGTAAAAACTTTTTAGGTTTATGTTGATTGATAACGTATTCATGCTCATTATTTATGTTTTATAATAAGCAAATATTAGTTATTGTAATATTTATTTAAGTATTTATGTGATTTTTAGTATAACTTTTTGGAATAAGAAGAAGGAAATAAAACAAAACGTGCTAAATAATAACAAAAATTTATTTACCTATAAAATTAACAAACTTATTTTTTTTTTTTTATTTTATTCCTTTATTTGCTTAAACATGAGTGTACATACAATATTATGGAATAACAAAGCATGCAAGGTGTTATAATCAATGTCGTGCTAACATATTTACCATATTGTCATGGTGTGCAAATATTCATATATATAGTGATAATAGAACGACAAACATTGACATTGCTGACATAGTTAAAATATATTTTTAAATTAAATTTACGCGGTACATATTGTCAAAATCAAAATTATCAAATCATTATCACATTAAAATATTTAAGTCAATTTATAAGAGGAGCATGTCAATACAAAATAAATGTCAAAAATTACGTATTGTCAACTCAAAAAACAAAATTAAAAACAAAATTATCCAAACATCATATTAAAAATATTTAAGTCAGTTTATAAGAAGAGCATTACAATTTAAAATGACTCCAATAAAAATTCATTAACATCATAATACGCTTTACTAGCTAAAAAAGATTTAAATTTCCTCTTAAAGAGTTCTAAGTTCAGCTCCTTCAAGCTATTCGGTAGTTTGTTGTAAATAATGGGAGCCATACAAAAAACACTCTTGCGCATAAGTGCAGTCCGAGACCTATGTTGACAGAGTTGACTGTTATCGCGTCTATTTCTAGGAAATACATCTGCCATCCGAGGAAATAGGTTAGGATTTGTTTTGACAAATATGGCGATTTCTAAGATATAAATTGATGGTAAAGTCAAGATTTTGTTGTTTATAAAAAATGGCTTGCAGCTATCTGTCGTTTTAAGTTTGAAAATGGATCTAAGGCATTTTTTTTGAGCTTTAAAAACTATATCTCTATCCGTAGAGTGTCCCCAAAAGATAATGCAATATCTAATAATGGGCTCAGCTATGCCGTAGTAGGTAGTCAATAGGACATCGGTATTAAGAATCCGCGATAGTTTAAATAGTGCAAACGCACTGGTACTTAGTTTTTTGCTAATGACCTCTATGTGTGCCTTCCAATTTAGGTTTCGATCCACCGTTAATCCTAAAAACTTAGTGGAATTCACTTCGTCAATTGTGTCATTATTATGTTGAATTTTAATATTTGGAAATTGTAACTGTCTTTGACTAAAATGCATTATTACCGTTTTATTTAAATTGATTTCAAGGTTATTATTTTGTAACCATAGAATAGTTTTAGTCAATGTGTTGTTTATATCAGCTTCAAATTTGTGCTTATTACCACAGGGAATGATTATAGTGCTATCGTCTGCAAAAAGTGTCATATTGTGTTCTATACATTTAGGCAAATCGTTAATGTAAATGGTAAAAAGCGGTGGCCCTAAAACGCTTCCTTGCGGTACGCCATAGTGGACAGTACGCTCCTCAGATGTATAAGTTACTTCTCGTTTAGTGCTTACATTAATCGTCGTTATTTCAGTTGTTTGCGTCCTTTGTTGTAAATATGATTGTAAGAGTTTTAGAACATTTCCTCTCACGCCATACGCTTCGAGCTTGTTTAATAAGATGTCATGCTGAACATAATCAAATGCCTGCGTCATATCACAGAAAATTGCAGAGATGGGGGTATTTTTATCTACATGTCGCTGCTTTGCATGAATACACGCACAAACCAAAATTTTGAAAATACTGGTTTATAACACAGTCACTTGCAAAATAGTCCGTATTTTATGGTATGTAAGACTTACATTCATACCGGCAAAACTGACGTAGTGGCGCGTAAAAATGTCGTTATGTCATTGGTTGATTTATCACGCCATATTTGTGCAATAGTCGACGATCGCCAGTTGATATTATTGTTTTCGCGTATCCACATCAAAACTTTCGGGAATAATAGCACATTACCAAATAATCGTGTGTTTAAAGTGAAAAGTTTAGTTGTATTTTCTGCAATATTCATTCATTTTGAGTTGATTGATTATTTAAGATAAAATTGTGACAATTTTCGATCTTTTTTTTTGAGAAAAGTGCTGCATTTATTGCTACAACATTCTTCACGAAAAATTAAGTAAGACAATAATACTTATTTAGTTTTATTTGTTTATTCAAGATAGAAACAACAAAATCTTTTAACATGTTTATGAAATAGGTTATTATTGCTTAGAAATAAAGCTCAACAATTTAGAACCGAAAGCAAGTTAAGTTATTTTTAACGATATACTGTAATTATAACGTGTTTTGTTTTATCTTTAGTTGCCTCGTGGCGCATTGCATAGGTCCTTATATAACCGTGATGTCCCGGGTTTAAATCCTGGTTCATGCAGCAAACGGGTTAATCGTCATTTCTGATTTAGACCATACTTAATAGCAACTGCGCGTTAGAAATTGTGCCCGACGAATAGCAGAAAAAACATAGCATGATGCTGTTTTTTTTTTTTTTTTTTTAAAGACGGGAAGTCATCTAATAACTTCCCCCGCCCAGGGCGGGGCGGGAGGGAGTGTCAGACTTTTACTGACTAAAACCCGTCTATGTTCCTTCATGTGCCCTTTGCGTTCCGGGGGCGCGGTATCTCTTTCGAACAACCCGCAGCCCCGGCAGGCATCGGCCCTCAGTGGCCCCATCCAAGTTTGCTGACATCTCTTTGAGGCGCGCGTGGAACACGAACGCGCCGTCGACACGGTCTGTCGTTAATCAGTGAAAGTACGGACGGTGAGCTACCCATTGCTCACCGTCCACAGACCCACGTCTACGGTGGCCGGGAGTCGTCTCGCGGCTCCCGACGCCCGGAGCGTCTACCGCGGCGGCTGCTGGGACGGGGGATTGTCCTCTCCCGCCCCGCCGCCTCCTTCTCTAGCCTGCTTCCCATTCCCTCTCGCTCCGGACCATGGCCTGAACCAGTGCCGGACGCGAGAGGTCGCCGCCGCCGATGGCCGCCACGAGGACTCGGCGATGCTCCGCCCAAGCGGGGCAAACCGCCAAAGTATGTTCAACCGTGTCCTCGGGGCGATCCTCGCAGTGGTAACACCCGGGCGTTTCCTCCCGCCCGATGATGTGCAGGAACCTCCCGAACTTTCCATGTCCGGTGAGGACCTGCGTCAGGCGGTAGGTGAGGGCGCCGTGGCGCCGCTCTAGCCACTCCTCAAAGAGGGGACTTACCGCCTCAATCAAGGCGTGCCCTGCACGAGGTTGCGACAGTCGCTCTCTCCATGTCGCCATGAGATCGAGCCGGAGGTCCGTCCGCTGGGCGGCAATTTGCCGCGGCAGCGGAGTTTCCCCCCGGCCTAGTGCCTCCACGCGCCACTCGTGTAAGCGCGCGAGGACCAGCGCCTCCAGATCCCACGGCGGCAATCCGGCAAGGAGGCTCGCTGCCTCGCCGGAGATCGTGCGGTATCCGCGGATGACCCTTATGGCGATCACCCGCTGGGACGCGTTCAGGTAATGGGCGGCAAGCCGCCTCAAGCCCCGCGCCCACACCGGGGCCCCGTAAAGGGCCATCGAACGCACGACCCCCGCGTAGAGCCTCCGGCAGGAGGCGTTTGGCCCCCTCAAGTTGGGCAAGAGCCGCTTGAAAGCGGCCCCAGCCCGTGCCAACTTGGGAGCCAAACGTCGGAAATGCTCCACGAAGTTCCACCGGCTATCGAGGACAAGTCCCAGGTACTTCATCGTCGACCCGACGCCGATGGGAACCCCTCCTACCGTGATTTGGGATCCCGACGGTGGCGCGTTCCTAGACCCATGAAAACACAGGACCTCGGACTTGTGCAAGGCCACCTCGAGACCCAATTGCCCGATCCTCTCAACGACTGTCGCAACCCCGCGTGTCATAAGGTCGGCCGCCGCCTCGTGCGACCTCCCCTGCGCCAGGACCAATGTGTCGTCCGCGTAGCACACTACGCTGGCGCCCTCGGGGAGGTCAGCACGTAGCACCCAGTCGTAGCCGATGTTCCACAGGAGCGGCCCCAGCACCGATCCCTGCGGAATACCGCACGATGATGCTATGTTGTGTTGTATTGTGATGTTGGTGTGGCATGCCGAGGCACGACATAGTATCACAAATTAAATAAGTACAGATACTTCACTCCATAGAGAAAACCCAACACTTAACGCTATAATTACGTACAGTGTTGTACGTAATTATAGCGTTAAGTGTTCGTGCGTGAGAGAGAGAGATAGCAATAACGCGCGTCATACAACACAGCGCTAGGGCTATCTATGCTGAGAAATGATTACACAAAAGAATAGGTGACTATAAAGTATTATTGTGTAGTATTATTGTATGTACTGAAATATGTATTTTCTGTACACTACAAATTGCATTGCGAGGTTTAAACATGCGCGAGTATCGTTGATTTTGTTGCGGTAGGTATAGTACACTCAAGCGAGCGCGTGACAACCGACTGGATTCGTTGCGCCCGGGCGCAGGCGAGCCGTAGGCACTTAAGAGAGTAACCTTCAACGAGTGACGGAGGCCTGATAGTATGGCGTGGTTCGTTATTTTATGAATTGTTCGTTTTATTTACAGTGCCGAATCCCCGTACCCTACAAATAATCCGGAATGAATGTTATGAAATGTGGACTATTTTAATCTTTCTATTAATTTGTTATGTATATTTTGTATTACAGCACAAAACTACTATACTATACTATCTAATAACACTTTTCTACAGGTTTATTTAATCAGAAATGTGTTATTGTACAGAAAACATCGTTCCAACGGCTTCAACATAAAACAAATAAATTGATTTGGGTTTGAACATATTTTTCATTAATATTATTTTAATCGTAATTGTGTTATTATTACAGATTTTTTTTTATATCTTGTAGATCATATTACCAGTTATACCATTGTAAAACTAAAATTGAGAACTACTCATTTGTATTATTTTGATTTATGTTCCTATTCATGATAATATACCAAAACTCATTTTGTAACAAGTCGAATAACTTGCAGTTTTTAATTATTAATTAAGGTATTCGCAGCTAAAAACCAGAATTTTTAGATTTGAATTAAACCTTTATTAATGTCCTTTCGATTTAGGCATTCTACTATTCTAATGATTAAATACAAGAAAAGTTATGGCAGTAAATATTTTGTTTAATTTTCAAATAGCTCCCCTGCAAAATGTGTGTTTTTGGATTGTGCGGTTATTCGTGCAAAGCAGCGATGTATCATAATTTTGTGTAAAAAATCATAAACCGCCATATTTATAGTTTTACTTTTTCGGAAACCGTATTGTTCATTACAAAGTATATCATATTTTTCTATATATTGACTAAGTTCTCGAGAAATATATTTTTCAATTATCTTAGAAAAAACGGATATTAATGATATTGGTCTGTAATTATGCATCAGGTCTTTCTGTTGCTTCTTATGTAATGGTTTAACAATAGATCTTTTCAAGACATCGGGAAACATACCTTCGGAAATACATAAATTCATTATATGACACAGTGGACCAGATACAATCTCAGCGACAGATTTATGAGAATTGTAACGTCACATTCCTACCGACATAAAAGAAGTTCTCTTGTAACCGTTCATAACATTTTTTGTTGTATACCCACTAAGTCAATAAAATTCATAATAACATAATAAGAAAACGATATTTTAATAACACAAATAAATTTGGTGATACTCACGTATTAAGTTTCTGAATCGGTATTCAGCAGACTTTATTGAAAACTAAACTATAATTTAGACTTTATGAACAGGTTTTTTTTTATGTAACGTCACAATAAACTTATTGAGGTAATAGCTTAAGTATTCGTTTTCTTGATGAAAAGAAGATTGAAACTAAACCTCAATTTAAGATCACTATCTACGAATATATAATTATTAAGTACTAAATATTTAGTTACACCATCTAACTATTAAAACTAAAACCAATCCAGGTTATTAAACGTTGCGCACAGTAGGTAGCATAACACCGTCTAATACTTCTTCATAAGTAGCACTGTTGCACTCCATCCCCACATATTATAACCCTCCTTTTTGCTTCGCCGTAGTCGGGTAAAAAACGAAACGTATTTTTTCTGGTTTATGATGCAAGCCTTCAGTATGAGAGCACGACGAACAGTTTGTAAGCAGTATCTTGTTCCAGTGCGGAACCACCAAATTTAATCCACTTCGCTGTTGAGTAGGTAGGATAGGTGATCTATCCTCTTCCTCGTATTTCTTGCTCCGGAGACTAATAATAGTATTCCTCTAAAACAACAAAAAAAAGTAATATTAGGCATTTATAACAAAATACTAAAGTGTCTTAATTTTTTATATTATTTAATAATATTTATTTAATATGACAAATTTTAATATAAGTATTAAAACTATTCATTTATAAGTTCCATAATAAGCACATTTTTTTTGGCGTCATTATAGATTTAAAAATCAATAATAAGAATTAATCGAAATGCCACCAAATAAATAATCTTAGGTATAAATTTCAAATAAAATTTTAATTTACAATTCGTTAATATAATACTCACATTCAGTCCGGTTTCATAAGATATTAATTGGGACCACTTTTATGCAGCCCAATAATAGTCGCCCTCGCCTCAGTAATATTATTTGCCTGCGCTTTGAGAATAATTACAATACCACTACGAGTATCTATTAAAACACTCGTCACTAACCAACAACCACAACCAAACGACAACGCTCATTCCGATCAAGGTAAATATGCATAAAACTCTTGTCTACCTCACAGAAATCTAAATTCTTTATTAGTTTTCTATGACTACCCTTTTAACTTTACGAAATGTGTGAACAAAGCGAAAAAGATACAGAATATAATATTTCTGTCCATTTCTTCAAATTGAGTAAAAACAAAAAGACAAAATGTGAGATTCGAACTCGCGGCTCACTGATTAACGCCTATAACTGGGCGCGCTTAACCGCTAGGCCATCGTGTCTCATGTAGAAAAGTTGAAATTATGAACTACATTCACAACGATGATATATGTGTCTATTCTTGAAAGTAAAAGGTCGTAAGTCAAACTTAACGTCAAACTAATACGTTTTGAGATTGCTTATGCACTTTTGGTCGCCACTGTACATTAGGTAGTACACCACTGCCTAACCCTTCTGGGAATACAAGCGTCATTTTACTTACGTATGCGTACCTATTTCAAAGATAGATTTTCTTTGTAAATTCTCTCGTTATTAAAATTTAGCGATAATGTTGTATTCTTCCTTTTATTGTTATTAAGATTTGGGACAGGCCTTTACTCATCGGAAGGACATTTCAGGCATGTGTAAAAATCGACTAGGTATACCAAATCGTGTCTGAGAAGATTCACTAACAATAATAATATTCCAGCCTCTTATGGTCTGCGGGTTGTTCGAAAGAGATACCGCGCCCCCGGAACGCAAAGGGCACATGAAGGAACATAGACGGGTTTTAGTCAGTAAAAGTCTGACACTAGGGGCGGGGGAAGTTATTTGATGATTTCCCGTCTATAAAAAAAAAAGCCTCTTATGGTGAATTGGCGATTTCAGACTTATACTAATGATAAGACTAGGTTTTTTTCACGATGTTTTCTTAACCGCTGTCAGTGATGTCCAAGACTAAACTTAGAAAGAACACTTCACTCAAGTCAATTGAGAAAATCATAAAAACAGACTGGGTAAAAAATTTACTGACGGCGAACTGTGGGTGTACATTGGTAGACCTCTGCCTAGCCCTTCGGGGAATACAGGCGTGATGGTATATATATATATATATATATACATACTAGCTTTTGCCCGCGACTTCGCCCGCGTGGATTAATAGTTCCCGCTCCCGGGGGATTTCCGGGATGAAAACTATCCTATGTCCTTTCTCGGGTCCCAGACTATATCTGTACCAAATTTCATTGAAATCGGTTCAGTGGTTTAGGCGTGAAGAAGAGACAGACAGACAGACAGAGTTACTTTCGCATTTATAATATTAGTACGGATAAATAACTTTAAATCGAAACGGGAAAGAAAAAAACATAGTCCAGTGGTTATGAATTCTGTTAAGTAACAGTCTCATTAGGAATCTTAGCCAGCTTAATGCTTTCTAATAAACACCAAAATTCTAGACTACTGGATTTGATTTTTTCCATTCAGTTTTTCAGTCGGTTTTTTGTTTCAATTAACTTTTTAATTTTATTCTTTTTAGTGACACTGGTCGCTAGCTATTTTATCTATTTCTGTAAGCCCTTGATTTTGATACCCTACTCGATAGACATATATAACATGGCGAAATATGACATGGCGCCAAAATCAACTAGATTCATTAGTTTTAATTATTTTGACGTTCAAAAGTGCCTTTTAATGGTCTAATTGAAATAAATGATTTGACTTTGAAATTCGCCCATTTTTATTTTTGTAATTTTGACATACCCAGTGTCACTGCAATGGAGCGTGGCAAAGAATATAATTACGTTCATACATACGAAAATCATAACCCTCCTTCTGGCACAGTCGGGTAAAAACACTCGACTATTCCCTCCAAAAAATGCACACCACCTACACTCAACACTTGCAAATACACCTCTATACACATTACCATAAGATCCTTCTAGTTTTAATTTTTAAACTCACCAAAAATATCAATTTTTCAGGATTGGCCTACCTCCAATTTAGGTGAAATATTATTTAAACGGGGGAAAATTCCGAATCCTAATCCTAATGCGGGCAGAAGATACGTCGTCCTCGTGTGGAAATACTGGAATTGGCTCAAGCGACGACATGTTTTCAACTATGGAAAACGGTACGTAAAACATTGTTTTTCAAATGATTTCGTTAAGTGTCGTGATGGTGATGGTGAGATGGTTAAGCCTCTCAGCCTCTCATGAACGAGGTCGTGCGTTCCCAACCGGGCACGGCCAAGTAACCAAGTAGACTTTTTCTTATTCATAATGTACTTTCTGAGTTTATCTTAGACATCACTGATACCAGTAACCATGTCAGAGGCCCTTGAGGCGGTTTAGAAATTCTGGCACTAGGGTGTGTGTTACTATAACTGCCCACACGATAAAGAAGAAGAAAGAAGAATTGATTTTGTTCTATTGATTTTCCGTAGAACGTCAAGGCAGCAAATACTATAACAATGCAATATAATAAAAAAACTATCCAAGTGCGGGTCCCATTGGGCATTCTTTGGTTACGAAATTCTAAAAAGTAGAATTAATCAATTAAATACAATAAAATAATCTACAATTAATTACTTAAGTAGTTAATTGTTATTTTACAGATGTTACAGAAAAAAAAAACACGATTTATGAAATGAGTAAGTAAAATCGGTGGATTTGTGAAAAAGCTACATTAGGTACATGTCGATCTCAGAGACCTTCTTTTTGTTTTCGGGGCAAAATCTAAAATGGCTGAAATTTTGTGAATAGACAGAACAAGCGATAAGCCAATTTTCCTAACTTGGTCTGTCGAAAAGAGGGAACATTTTCAAAATTTTCCTTCAAGATTTTCCACTTGTTCTGAAGTCAGAATAGCGTTCTGAGTGCACTGACGAAGTTTACGGATAGATGTCCCTTACACCCGGTATACGTAGGGTTACCGTTTCTTCATGGCTTTGGATAATAGAAAAAAGGTACTAAAAAGTGAAAAATAAAAAATCTTATTTTTATAAGGCAATTATTTTTCATTTTGTAGTTATTGAGGGCGTTTGCCGTTAGTTGTAAAAATGTTTGATTTTGTACTATTTTTATTTAACGATCACCAGCCATTAACTTTATCGCCTACCGTGAGTTGCTATTGGAACAGCATTGGCAGAACCATTTGTTTATCAACCTTTATTGATTTTAGTTAAGTGTTGAATCAAGTGCAAAGAGTAAAGTAATATCAACTGGCTCGTTACCTGATCGTGTCTAATCTACAAGTTGTTTATTAAGTACCTACTAGAGCACCTGAAGACAATGCATGGTATAGGTTACTTGACTGTAAGAAGGTGCGGACCACGTAATATATGCGCGGGCATTGTCACACAGAGTTATCTACAAAACGAACAAATAGGTATTATTAGCTGGCGCCTGAACTGTACTGTCATTATAGTACAAAAACTTTGTGCTAAGATAACTAACACTAAACAAAGGTACCTACACCTTTTCAATACTTTGTTTCAAAAGTACACAGACGTGAAATGTCAATCGAAAAAAATATCTTTAGGTACCATTAGTTTCTGCCCGCACTTTCGTCCGTGTTTTTGTTTCGGATTTCAGTGTGATTTAAAATATAGTTTATAGCATTCGGCGATAACATAGCTTCCGATTAGCAACAAACTCCAGGTGTGACTCCACGCTTAAGTACCTACACAACATTAGGTCAACATTTGATGGAAGTAACTGATTATATCTGTCAATACAAAAGAAACCGCTTTTATTAGTAAAACGCTAAAAAAACCTATTGTCACATGTTGTGTTATCTGTAGGTAAACACAAAATGTACATAAGTATGTATATACTTACATACGTTTTGCATAATCTGGTTATGCATGGCTGCATGAATGATACACATTACACTCGTATAGTTAACATGCGGAACCACCTCATACGCGGATGGCATTTTAAAATAAGCATTTCTGTTGTTGCATCTGTAGTTAGCAACAACTTTAATAGGTATAATTATATTTTTTTCAATGAGTACTACCACCGCGGACATAGGCGTCCGCGCTCTTTTTTTTAGATTTTATTTGTTTCCAATTTTTATTAACACTTTGAAGGACACTAAACGAGACAATATAAGTTTCGTTGTTATGACACCTATGGGCGTTTAGTGTCCTCCATAGTGTTATTTTTTTTAAATTTATTACCTACACTAAGTTCTGTAAGTACCTACTGAAGTTTTGGGCAAAGGACAATAATATAATTTGAATGTTAAAGAAAGATACATGTAGGATTGATATCTTACAATGTTTTTAAACCTAATTGTTCGTAAATAATACAATGATATTATTCATCATTATTATCATATAAGCCGTAGGGCATCCACTGCTGGACATAGGCCTCCCCATAGATATCCAATAGGAGCGGTTGGAAGCGGCCTGCATCCAGCGTCTTCCTGCGGTCTTAATCAGGTCGTCCGTCCACCTTGTGGGTAGACGTCCTACGCTGCGCTTACCGGATAGTAATACAATGCTACAATAATGGAACCCAGGTCGGGCAAAAAGTGTTATTGGGTTTTTTCATTAGGAATTACTCAGTAACAGCCCGGAGTTTAAAAGTTGGTGGTATGACACCCCAGTGCCTCAAAAAGCACGCAAAGCCGTCGGTCCTGCGCCTGATCTCTCTCCGGTCGTGTCGGGACGCCGCCGCGCCGTCCCGTCGGACTATGAGAGTTAAGAAAGAGGGAGTGCACCTGTGTTTGCGCACACACTTGTGCACTATAATATCTCCTGCGTACGTGGCTAGTCTGCATTAAGATTAGCCGCCGTGGCCGGAATCGGTCTGGAGAATTACATTTACATACATTTACAATAGAACCCATGAAAAATGGACAGCTAATACATTCGAGTAGTAAGAAGTAATACGTAGAAGAAGACCAATTACAAGTTGCCATTTATATCATAATCATCATATCAACCGGTCGACGTCCGCTACTGGACATAGGCCTCCCCTAAAGATAGCCACAGTGACCGGTCCTGCGCTACCAGTATACCGCGACAAAAGCCTTGCCCCACACTAAGAATTTCTCCCGTAACTATCAAACAGCCAGATCTGGAACAACTAGGTATCTGTAGGTCATACAAATATTTGTTTCATGCGGAAATCGAACCCGCGACACGAAGCGTAGCAGCCAATCGCTCAGCTCGCTCACATATACCTATTTCTAATCTTCTATTTTTAATTTATTTTTATTTTTTAATTTATTTACAGGCACGAGGAAGATAGTATATTAGATGGTTGCAGCGTGAAGAACTGTATTTTCTCTGGCAATGAAAGCTTAATAGATACAGCAGATGCCGTCCTCATACATATGTTGAGAGGCCTTATACCTCAAGTAAAAAAAAGAAACCGAAAACAAAGATGGGTATTTTTAAGCGACGAGACTCCTAAACATGCTTTTACTTTTGCGAAGAAAAAACCGAGTTTGCAAAGCTTTTACAATGTATTCAATTGGTCTATGACTTACCGGTAGGTTTAATCTTTTAAGTTTTTTGTGATAGGTTAAGATCATAGTGCTTTTTTTTCTTTTTAGGTTGTGTATGTGTGTGAGGGTGGGTTTGTGTGTTGTGGTTGCTTCAGATGAATGTAGGTACAGAGGCTAGCACCCTAATCTGTCAGACTTCGATAGTTTTCAACTTTTTTACAAAACATGTTCCATTGGGAAAATCTGACAGTTTTGGACAGTTTTTGTTATCTGTGCATATCTCTATCCTGCTGAAAAATAGCGTGTCCGGACACGACCGATTTTTGCCATATGTATTTCTTTGTGAACGAGAAGAAATCTGTCAAAAATCGGTTTTAAATTAGATATAAGGTTAACGGAAATCAATAAATAGTTAGCGAATTGAGTTGTCAAAAAAGTGAGGTCATAGTTTAGCATTATTATTATTATTATTTTTGTGTTTAGATTTTTATCTCTCCCATTACTGGGGAACTACACCAAAGTTGCGGGCTTTTGGCCAAACAACCTTGCCGGTTCATCTTAGTCGGTAGATAAGAATTTCCTGACTAGTCTGCAAGTGTTCAGTATAACTGCTTTCTGTAAAAGTGTGAATGTGAGTGGATGAATATCTAAGATTTTAAGGCTTTTATGAAGTGTTTTGGGGATGACGCCGGTGCTGGATATAATGATAGGGATGGTTTTGACCTTGTTAACTTTCCATTGGGTTTTCAGCTCAATTGTCAAATCTACATACTTTGAAAGTTTGTTTGTGTGCGTGGATGTCAGATTGTGTGTGTTTGGGATTGCTATATCTATCAGGTATACGGTTTTATTTTGTTTGTCGTGCAAGGTTATGTCAGGTCGGTTGTGGTGTATAGTCTTGTCAGTTAAAATAGTTCTATCCCAATACATTTTGTAATTAGGTGAGTCAAGTATGGTTTGAGGTGTGTATTTATAATATGCTGTTTTTTCTGTTATAAGTTTGTGTTTATAAGCTAGTGTCTGGTGGATAATTGCGGCCACCTGGTCATGCCTGTGTTTGTAGTCTGTTTGTGTAATGGATGAGCATGCCCCTGTGATATGTTGTATTGTTTCGGGTTGTTTATGACAGTGACGGCAGTGGTCACTCCTTAGGGTGCTGTCGCGGATTATGAACTTTCTGTAGTTTTTATTATTATTATTTTTATTTGGTAACTTATCTCGGGACCCTAGGGTCCCGGGCCTTTGGAAGGCGTACGAGGAGCCGAAGCCAACTCGCAGAGGCCCCTTACATGGCTTTACAATGAAATAGAACACCAGCCGACAATTATCCCTGTTTGCATTATGCAAATGCACCCAAGGACAATCCCCGGCTGGCGCAGGACTATTACAGAATATGGAAACTAAAAATAGGGCTATGGGTTTGGGTGACTAAAATGGACTGGTTTCCTGACACTATGGTAGGACTATGGCCCCTGCCAATCAATGTTTTTATGACAAAGATAAAATGGCAGGGGGTGACTAGCACACTCGATAAATGGGCCCCCTAAAACGGCCGCTAGCACGTAGTGACGTAGCGACAAGAGGGCAACACAGACTGAGGTGCTTGAGGAGTGGAGAGGTATTTCACGGCTATCAGGACAATCCCGGAAGTACGGTCAAGATCCCTACCAGCACCTTACTGAAATACTTCCTTCCCCCGAACACGAATGCTCTTGCGATTCTCCACTCAAACCGGCCAATGAAGGCAAGAGAGAGGTGGGAGCTCTGTTCCTCGTCAGTGTTCACTCCGGCCGGCCAATAAAGGCAAGCCAGAGATGAAGAACAAGACTTCTCCCGGGAGATCAGGTCCGTGGGGTCGCTACTGCCCAACAGCTCGCCACAAGCTGCCCTGCGGATTTATTATTATTATTATTATAGTTTAGTATTGTCCTACAAAATCTATGGGGGAATCGCGTTTTGACAGCTGATAAAAAGTATGTCAATTAATTAATGGTGTCATCTACTCAATTCTTGTTCTCTTTTCAGGAGCGATTCCGATGTGCCTGTCCCATATGGTCGAGCTGTACCACGGGACGAACCCTACTTAGCAGATTTTGCAGAGAGTTATAAAGAAATTTTTGATTTGGTGCCAAACTTGGCTAGGAAGAGACGAAGCCGGCGTGCTGCAGTACTCATGTCAAATTGTGGCAATAAAGAGAGAAACACATTTATAAAAGAGTTAAGCAAACATGTTCAGATCGACGTTTATGGAGCTTGTTCAAAAAATAAAACATTAAAAAAGGCGTAAGTTAATCCTCAGTAACTGTTACACCATGCTTGCTACTTTGATTTATTTTGTGTATGTAGCCGAACGTGGCTTTAAATAATATATTCTCAATTATTAGGTAGGTACACAAGTTAGTCGGCTCGGTTGACGCAGTGGCTGCGCGATTGGCTGCTGCGCTACGTGTCGCGGGTTCGAATCCCGCACGGAACAAATATTCGTATGGCCTCAGATAGTCGTTCTGGGTCTGGCTGTTTGTGTTTGTGAGTTAATATGTTTGTACGCCCAACGACACAGGACAAATTCTAATAATAACCTAACCTAGCCTAACCTAATTCCGGTAAAACAGTAGGTATGTGTATAGTAATAGAACATTAATCTTTAGCACTTAAGTGTAGGGCAAAGTGGCATACGACCACGGCTTTCAAATGAGAAGGTTTTCTTGTTTCATACTTTTTAGAACGTGAATGTTTTGTAGTCGGGTTTTAGTTTTTTAAACTTTTTTTTTATAAATAATAATAAAAAAACTTTTACTTTGTAAATGGTGCTGTGCTGTGTATTATGTATGGTGGTGGTGTGTGTATATTTTGTCCTTTTCTTTCTTTTTAACCCCCGACGCAAAAAAAAAAGGGGTGTTATAAGTTTGACGTGTCTGTCTGTCTGTCTGTCTGTGGCATCATAGCTCCCGAACGGATGAAGCGAATTCAATTTAGTTTTTTTTTGTATGAAAGGTGACATGTCTAAGAACACTCGCACATATTCTTAGACATGTTTGATGAAAATCGGTTGAGCCGTTTAAAAGTTATGGGGATGAAAGTGGGGAAGAAAAACTGAATGTATTTAGAACTTAACAAAATTGACATTATAATAAATATGTACCTATAAAAAGTATAAAATAAAAAATTAAATAAAAAATTTAAAAACCCCCAAACTAAAATCCTTATTTCCCTTTAAAAAATAAAATACGTGGCGTTGGGGGACCGATGTTGCATTTAGGGTATGACCGTCCCGAGCGGTCCCCCAACGCGACGTATTTTTTTTTTTTTACTTTTTAATGGGAAATAAGGATTTTGGGTCGGGGGTTTTTAAATATTTAATTAAAAAATTTTATACAAAATGTTTACAAAACACTTTTCTTTTTCAGTTGCCCTGGACATTTTACAGCAGATTGCGACGTATTATCAGAGTATTTATTTTATTTAGTATTAGAAAATTCTAAATGTACCCAATACATAACTGAGAAGTTGTACTACAATGCTTATTCAAAAGGAGCTATACCTGTTATTTTCGGGGTTTCGATTGAGGACCTCGAGACTCTACTACCACCTGTTTCTTATATATATGCTGACCTGGATACAAATTTCACAAAATTAGGTATAGAAATGAATGCATTGTCGGAGAATACTGACCTACTACTCGAGATGCATATGTGGAGGATTCATTTCGAAATTCTCAATGAACACGGATATTTTGGAACAAAGTCTTATCATTTATGTCGTATATGTGAAGCGCTAAATTATAATAGCGAAGAAGAGAAGATTTACGATGCAGAGAGTCTCGATTTTTTCCTAGATCCGTCAGTAAGCTGTGAATAACAATCACAATACTATGAAGTAATTCTAGTAATTATTATTAAAAAAGGTAAAGTTTGTCTGTTCGTTTATTGGGAGAGGTAACCTCTGAAAATCGCTGGTAAGATGTCAAAAACTCTTTAAACATCTTTGTTTGAATGAAAAGGAAAAAATCGAAGAAAAAGAAAGTTATGCTATTGCTGAGTGTCATAGAATGTTTGTAAACCACGTGGATAAAGTTGCGGGCAGAAGCTAGTTTTTTTATAAATTCAAATTCAAATTGTTTATTGTGGTCCACAGGTAAAGATATGGTGTTACAGTTTATAAAGTGAAGTACATCTATGCCGCCTTTAGGCATACAATAATTGAAAGACTTATGTAACATTAGTCAATAATTTAGTAGTAGTTAAGTTAGTCAATAATATCAATATTTTGAAAGAGTCAATAATTGAATAGTAAAGGATATAATAGTCAATAATTGGTTAATATTTAAAACAATAGGCAATAGTTTAAGAATATAAAACTGAAACTAACGATTAAGTACGGAATAAATTTAAAATCTGTCATTTAAGTAAGTACTCATTAACAGAGTAATATACCTTCTCATACTTACAAAAGTTTTAGTAAAGCTTTTTTGAATTCTAGTATTTCATTTAATTCTCTTATTTCAATAGGAAGCTTATTATAGATTTTAGGTGCCATTCCAAGAAGATTTTTTGAAAATAATGCAGTTTTGTGTGGAACGGTACATATCTCTTTGTTGCGACGTTGAGATTTCAGTGTGTTAAATATAATTATGCAGGTTGGATTTGACAAATAATACTATTTCAAAAATATACATAAGTACAAGGAAATGTTAGGAGTTTATATTTTTTTAAATATGGGACACAGCTGTCGTGTTTAAGTTTAAATACAGAACGCACACAATATCTCTTTTGAGCTTTGAACACAGTTAACCTCTCTGTGGAATTTCCCCAAAATATTATTCCAAAACGTAACGTAGATGTCACATGCTTTGTACGATATGAAAACAACAGACTCGTTTGTAATTTTTGCAAGGTTATAGAGTGCATATGAGTATTGGTTTAATTTTTTACAGACTATTTCTACATGACATTTCCAGGTCAAGTGACTATCCAGCTGTAGGCCTAAAAATCTGGCGTTGTCAGTTTCTGCTATTCTTTGATTAGCATACGTTATATTTAAATTAGGGGTAACTGTTTTTTGATTAAATGTCATGAGCTTTGTCTTTTTTATATTTATTTTTAATTCATTCATTTCTAACCAGTCTATTATGCAATGGATGGACTCGTTTATATAATTTTGGTAAGGTTCAATATGTTTGCATGGTATAATAAGTGTGCTGTCATCAGCAAATAAAACTGTTTGAAAGTTAGTGTATTTCGGCAGATCATTGATATAAACGAGAAACAATAAAGGGCCAAGGACACTAGGTTCCTTGCGGCACCCCACATGATGTAAATCTAGGCGATGACATATAAGTTACCTCTACTTTAGACTTTGAACATATTCTCTTTAATACAGTAATTTGCTTACTGAGATAAGTTTTTAGTAGATTTAAAATATTCCCTCTAATGCCATATCGATCTAATTTACCAATAAATATTTCATGATTGATGTGGTCAAATGCCTTGGACATATCCATGAGCACTGTTGCAATAGGATTTTTTGAAGTGAAAACTTCTTTAGCGGCGTTGTACACTTTTTTTGTAATGGGTAAAAAATGTTAATTTCGCTTCAGGACACGTGACCTGATTGAAAATTCGTAAGATTTTCGATCAGGTCACGTGTCCTGACGCGAATTGTCATGTTTGTGCAATAAATAAATATTGTATTCTACCACATAAATGATAGTACTTTTATACTGATAATTAAAGCAATTCGTGCAAAATTATTCCCTAACCATTCCAAAATATCAAAAATGCACAACGTTAATATTCAAGTTTTCACTTCTGCCCGCATCGGCACTCCCGGAGTGCAACCCGTCGTTTTTTTCCTAAAACCATATTGTTGCTTTGCAAATGTATTATTAAATTCAAGAAATGAGTATAACGATTTATAAATAATTTTTTCAAAAACCTTAAATATTACTGGTATGAGTGCGATTGGACGGTAGTTTGTAACTGTAACCTTTTCACCTTTTTTTGTGCAAAGGCTTAATTAAAGTAGTTTTTAACGCATTTGGAAAATGGCCATGTTCTATGCATAAATTTATTATAAAACTTAATACAGGCGCAATTATATGTGATGCCGATTTTAATATGTTAGAGGTAATGCTATCATAACCCGCACTATTCGTGTTCTTTAATGAATTAATAATTTTAAATATTTCTAAGGGATCTGTAGGTGCCATAAATAGCGATTTGTGATAGTGATTTACAGAAAAAACAGCACCAGTGCAATCACTATTCACATTAGGTTTAACAGAATCAATAAAATAATTATTAAATGCTGAGGCTATTTCTCTAGGGTCACTTATTTGCTCATTTCGAATATTTTGAATGGGTTCAGGGGGAAAGTTGGGAAGTTTATTTTAGAGCGATTAATTAATTTCCAAGTTGCTTGAGTTTTATTTCCTGCATTTTTTATTATGTTACTATTTTGTGATTTTTGTGTCAAGTATATTACTCTTTTCAGTCTTTGTGAATAGGCTTTAAATGATAGTTTATTTTTTGAAATACGCGATCTTCTATACTCCCAAACATTTCTCTCTTCCGTTTGCTACAATTTCGTATTCCTTTAGAGATCCAACGAGGTGATAGTTTGACAGAAATCTTTTTCCTAGTAATTAGAAAACATAGATTATAGAAAAGTTTAAATAGATCGTAAAATAATCGAATGCTAACTCCGGATCAGTACTACTATAAACTTCATTAAAACTTAGATTACTAATAATTTCAATAAACTTTAATTTATTGTCAGAGTTATAATCCCTTGCCAACATAAACCAGTGATCAATAGAACACGACTTCTTTACAGGACACTTAAAGAGTTGCGCTGTGTGATCAGATAAAGCAAGGTCTAAAACATAACCACAGCCCTTTTTGACATTATGTATAATATTATCTATACATGAGCCGCTGGATTTATGTCTGTCTGAATGTACGTTTGAACTTACCGCAAAAACTACTGAATAGATGTTGTTCATATTTTGAATATATCGGTAATTTATTTTGTAAATAAACAATGAGAAATTCAAACTTAAGACCAACGGTTACTTCTCTCGAGTCCGCAAATCATTTTGGCGAGTTTTGAAAGTTCCCTCCCGGGATCTTCCTGAAGAAGTATAAATCCACTGCTCATTGAGTAATACATTTCATCGCATTGTTATTCAAGGAGAGACCGGTCCCTTTGAATTATGACACAAGTTTGTTTTTATTACTTGTATTGTTGAAGGTGCTAAAAAAGGATCGCGTTAGGGTGATGCCACACGGGCGTCGGTCGTCGCAATGCAATGATTTCAACGCAGTAAATGCCACACGAATGCTTCTTCGGCGCTGCGTCAACGGAGCTGTACAGACCGTTACACGAAAGATGAGACTTGGCGAGTGTCAGCATGGGAAGCTTGCGCAGGTTCTAGGTGCACGAAATAGTTATCCATAAATTGTATATCTATTCAAGGATTTTTCGATGATATTGGAATTAAAACAACATAACAAAATTCTTAACAATATTTATTACGAAATAATAAAGTTGGTGTATCAAGTCTCATCTTTCGTGGCACGCTTTGTACTGCGCTGCCGCTGCCGCTCCGTCGGTCGGTCGTCTCAACGCAGCTAGCTTCCCCACCTCGTCTCCCTCTTATCCTTATGCGTTGCGTCCCCATCCGTCATTTTATCACATCGTGTGGTATGTCGTTTATATTAATATGTAGAACGACGGAGCGTCACTTCTCAATCGACGCAGCGCCAACGCAACATAGGGCATCAAGAACTCATCCGCGTCGCTGTCACTGGGGCAAGTGCCCAAAAGGCTAGCAGCATTGCCACGTTGTATGGCAATGCTTACACAAAAATCTCCAGGAATCTTCAGGTGAACAAAGGCCAAAGATAATCATATATTATCTTTGGCCTTTGTTCACCTGAAGATTCGACCAGTCGCATGGCGATGTCACCCTTTAATTAATTAAATAACAACACTGTGCCGGCAAATATCACAGTAACAAAGTACAAGTAGTTTAGCTTATCCTTGGAGGATACGACAACCATGTTAAGCCTTTGAGAAAACTTCTCAGAGCATTACGCAGCTATGGAACAACATTAATTGTTTAAGAAATACATGGCTGCTCATAAAAGGATTAGAGAGAGTTTAATTTTAGAGCTTAGCTTAAGTAAAGATTTAATGCAAGGCTGTTGGGAGTATCTTAGCTAATTTAATTTGTGGATATTTTTACTCGGACTTAAAAGTATTTTATTTACATTTCTGTATGAAAGCAGTATATAAAATGGCTTCTTTCTGTTTACATAGATTAGTTAGTAGTTTAGCTTGCAGAAAAGCAAAAAACCAAGCATTAAAAAAATATATAAAACAAATAACACATACCAGCCTATTTTATTATCCAACTGCAGGACAAAGGCCTCTTCTTATACAGAGAAGGGACGAGAATTGATAACCACGCTTGCTCAAGTCGGATTGGACGATTTCAGACTTATATATTTATTTTAAGTCTAGGTTTCCTCACGATGATTTACTTCACCGATCTCAGTGATGTCTAAGATAAACTGAGAAAGTACATATACGAGTATTATTATGAAATATAAAAAGTCACGATGGTACTTGCTCGTGTTCGGTTGCAAACCTATAGCCTCGTGCATGAGAGGTGGGCGCCTTAACCTCTGGGTCATCACATTTTTACAAAACAAGCATTTTTTTTTTTAATTCAATTCACATATGGAACGGATTCGTTAATGCATTTAACTAAATATGTAGTAATATAAAAATTTAAATCTGAGATTCAACTGGGTGCTACATTAACAAAAATGACTATTTCTTGAATTAAAGCAATCCTGCGAATAACGTGGAAAACATTTTCACAATTTAATTATCCTTTTAGCCCCTGGGTTATTTTTATAATGGTGGACTTTCCCATTGTATCACATTAAGTTTAAACATAAAAAAGGGACTGTCTGGAAAAAGCTAAGGCCTGAGCATAACGTTAAATGATATTACCAGGATTTAAATTCAGATTTAATTTCTATAGCCGGATCTCGCAATATGCTAATATCCTTAAGTTGTTGAAATATATCATTTTTATGGCAAATGTATGCAAATGTTATTGCGATGGATCGTGTAATGAGTGTATGGGATTAGCAATTTTCAGTTTTATTGTCACCTGTACGTGATAATAATAATATTTATTTTTTTCAGACAAAGTCTATTCGTTGTTATTGACTGTTTCATTACATGTTCGTTAACATAAGTATGACATAATGTAACAAAAAAAAAAAATCTCCATAAAATTGAAGTGTCTGTTTGTAAATAACAAATTATCAAACTGCCTTGTTTTCTAGCCAGAGGTCTTGGGTTTTGAAATTCTCAGTAGCAGCTCGGAGTTGGGATTTGTGCCCGGTTAATGGCAATAGGCTCGCCCCCTATTATATGGGACCTAAACATACCGGCGAACTGTGGGTGTACATTGGTACCCCTCTGCCTAACCCTTCGGGGAATACATGCGTGATGGTATGATGGTAAAAAATGTTTTTAATTAATATTTTTATTATATTTTTGTCTGTTTGTTCCGGCTAATCGACAATCGGCTAGACCAATTCTGACGGGACTTTCTCTGGCACACAGCTGATAATTATAAGGATTTACAAAGGTTACATTTATTTTGGAAAAAAGACCTGTCATAACCGATAGTCAAGCGATCGAAGTCGCGGGCATAAGCTAGTTAAAATAAAAATGATTTCCTGAGAACTGTTCATGCATGCTCCTATTAGACTGTCCATTTTAAAACTGTTTGCTCAAAAACCGTATGAAAAACTTTAGAATTCATACACAACTTCATTTACATTCGTGATGCATTTGTTTTTCTCATGAAGTGTGCAAACGGTTCCTATCCCTTGCCTCTTGATCTAAGCCTGAAGCTACATTAAGCCGCGACGCGACCTGCGACACATGAGCGATTAAAACAAATAAATGAATGCTCACGTATATGGCTACACCATACATCAAATATTAGTAGCGATCTTTGATTTCTTTATGATGGGAACCCCAACCAGCAAAAACTAGGCTTACAACCATCTCAAGACTACTATTTTTCGCTCTTAAATCCCTCCTATATGATCGTATAAGCCTGGATTTGGGCACCAATTATAAGCATATTCAGTATAATATCGTTCTAATATCAGTCTAATTGAATGCTGTTTGCACTTACAGAAATCTAGCCAAAATTAATTTAAGCTGACTAAGGCTAATATTGCTTTTACGTAAGTATCTTGTAAGCTTGCATAGGCTTATATTGGTCTAAGGTTAGAATTTTTTGAGGCAATACAAGCTCATTATGATTTTACGTTTCAAAGTTACAAAAAAAAAAATGAAAACAATTAAAGTTGCTGTGAAGTTAAAGTTTAAATACTAAAGCACTGCTATTATCAAGTGCGTGTATCTAAGTTTTACGGTAAGCAATCGTATTGCAAAATATTATTTACTGTTAAGTAGACCTCGTTTTACACTTCAAAATTAATGCGCCTTGTTAAATAAGGTAGTTCCTGTGCTCGTTTAATTATTTTATTTGTTAAATTGTATTGATAGTGTCGCCATTAATATTGCTACATTTTACAAGCACACTATTAGACTATTGTAAGATTGTTTACTCTTATTTTAGCATTCGGTATACTAAAGATAACTCCATATTGAAATATATCCATTATTAATTACTATTAAATTTTAACCATCTAAATATATATAACTCAAAGGTGACTGACTGACTGTCATAGTAATCTATCAACGCACAGCCCAAACCACTGCACGGATCGGGCTGAAATTTGGCATGCAGGTAGATGTTATAACGTAGATATCCGCTAAGAATGATTTTGATCAATTCTACCCCCAAGGGGATAAAATAGGGGATGAAAGTTTGTATAAATCTTCTTAGATTTTCGACTGATTGACCTGAAATTAAAGATTGGAGCTACTATGATAAAGATGTCCGCTTAAACAGGATTTTGATAAATTTAACCCCCAAGAGGATAAAATAGGGGATACGCGAGCGAAGCCGCGGGCAAAAGCTAGTTTTGAGCCAGCAAAATCTTACTCTTAAAACTATTAAAAATAGTATTCCCAAAATCGATTTAAGATCAAACGCTCTTATGTGGGTCTTGTCTTTTGTAAAGTAAATATGTTGATCCAAAATCACTCTAATATCATACTTATCCAGTGCTATTGATCTTATAATAGTTTTAAGTAAGATTAGAAAAGCACGTACTCACAGTACTCTTATGCAATGCTGATATTAGTCTGACATCTTACAATAGCATTTAGCAAGTCTATTATAAAATCAAACGAGCTTAGAAAATACGCATATAAGAGCAAGTGTTCTCAAGTGCAATTAGTCTTAGTAAATGCTCTTATAGGAGCATGTGGCTTACAATAGCATAGTAATATACTCTTATATACATATATGAGGCTTGGTTATGAGACTGAGCGTTTTTGAGACCATACCGGCTTGTCTAAAAGTAATATAGGATCGCTGGCTCTTATAATTGTACTAAAACAATTATAAGAGCGCTTAAAGCCTACCACTCTTATAAGTACGAGTTCTGAGACTATTTTGCTAGTTGGGACAATATTTCTGTAATCACGGCATCGGCTACATCAACATCAGCAAAATAGAAGCTATTTTATTAGGGATTTTCTCACTTATAATACGATTTTCGCTTATAATGTAGCCATGCCATGTTTATCTTGTTTCGCTCTTCCAATCGCATCGCAAATCGCTGCCTACTGCAGCTTCAGCCTAAAACTGTAGTTCCCAAAGTAAGGATGTGACCCACTGGTAGTTCACGAGCGAATATTGGGTGGGCACTGAACAATCCTACATTCATATAATTACGCCCCTTTTTCCTTTATAAAAACCAAGAGGTAAGTCCCGAATTTGAAACTTCTGCTAGGTGAGTCGCGGTCCAGCCAACATTAAGATCCAAAGATCAGCACATGCTACGGAGCTGCAACACAATTTAATCAATCATTGCTTTTTTTTTTTTTTTTTTTTTTTAGAGATGGTAAAATCATCAAATGACCCCTCCCGTCCTGGGCGGGGCGGGAGGGAGTGTCAGACTTTTACTGACTAAAAACCATCTATGTTCCTTCGTGTGCCCTTTGCGTTCCGGGGGCGCGGTATATCTTTCGAACAACCCGCAGCCCCGGCAGGCATTTTGGCCCTTAGTGGCCCCTTCCATTGGCTGACACCTCTGTGCGCGGAACATGAACGCGCCGTCGACACGGTCTGTCGCTAGTTAATAACGTACGGACGGTGAGCTACCCATTGCTCACCGTCCACAAACCGTGTCCACGGTATCCGCCTGCGGGAGGCGCAATGGTGCCGTTATTGGCAATCCATTGCGCCGGCGGACGCGGCGTCAGCGGCGGCTGCGGGTGCGGCCACGGCAACGGTAACGGCGGCAGCGGCGGCGGCGGCGGCGGCGGCGGCGGTGCGGAGCCTTCCCCCGGCCCTGGCGGGCACGGCGCAGGCCTTGCCCCCAGCCCGGTGATCGGCCGGCTTGTTAGCCCCCGCACATGCGTCGCAGTGCGGCGGGGCATCACAAGCCGCGGCCTTGTGACCGGGCTGACCGCAGCGGAAACATAGGGCGCTACGGTCCACCTCCGAGGCGCACCGGCATGCCACGTGATTCCCCACGTGGCATCGGAAGCACCTCAGAGGCCGGGGCTCCAGCAGTTTGACCTGCGCCGACACCCAGCCCACCAGTAATCTACGGCCCCCCTCAACGATGGCTTTGGCCGCCGTCACTGGGCAGCTGACCGTGATGGTCTGCATGCCCGTGCGCTCCTGGCGGATGGTGCCTGCCCTCACCTCCTCGGCAAGGCATCCACCCGCCCTGGCAACGGCGGCCACCACCTCCTCCGCGGTGACGGAGTCGTCCAGACCCAGGATGCGCAGGTCTGCGCATCTGACGGGTCTGGACACTCGGGCCACGTCCGCATCCAGGGACGCTCTGAGCCTCTCTGCTAGAGCGTCTGCAGACGGGCCACTGGTTGCTCCGGGGACCTCCAACATCCTGGCCCCCGTTGCCGTCACCCTGAGCTGGAGACCCGTGATCCCCAGCTCGCCGAGATTAATGGCCGCCTTGGCCCTGGTGAGCACCGCAGCGTAGGTCACGCCCCTTTTTACCGCCTCCGGCTGCAGCGTAATAACTACAGCCGCGGATTTAGGGGCGCGAAGCCTAGCCACGGCGTTCCGCTCTCTGCGTCGCCGCCGCTCCTCCGCCCGTCTGGTGGCCGCTCTGGCCGATCTGGCCGGTCTGCGCCCCTTCTCCTTTGCCCCGGCCACCTGCCATTCGGCTTCCGTGGCCGGAGGATTGGGATTAGAGGGCGGAGGGGGTGGAGGTGGCTGGGACGCCGCCTTGCCCCTCCTCGAGGGCTCCGCATTTTTCGCCGGCGCCAGCCTTGCCGGGGCCGGATTCGCGGGGGCCGGCCCAGCCCTGCTGGGGGGCTGATTAGCCGGCCTCGGCACAGACGCGGCAGCCGCGTACGAGGCCCGCTTGTCGCCCGCGGCCGTCCCGCTCGCCGCCAGAGGGGGGCGCAACACAATGCCCTCCAGGACGGAAAACCGTGCCTGGAAGGCCGCCAGCTCCCTCTGGACCAAGGTTAAAACCTGGCTTTCCACCGGCACGGGCGCGGGCTGGGGCTGGCTACGCTGGCCCCCCGACTTGGGCGCCTGGCGGGAGCCGGTCCCGCGAAGCTCCGCCAGATCCGCCTGGAGCCTCCTGTTTTCCTCCATGAGGCGCTCCGTGGCGGCCGATAGGCGAGCCACCTCCGCCCGAAGCTGCGGGACCTCGCCCGCAAATCTGGCTTCCGCAGCCGCCGCAATGGTGGCCGAAGCCTCGTCCATTGCACGAGACTTCGACCCCTTCATTTTTTTTCGGGCCACGCTCGCCACCGCGTCCCTCACCGCCTCCATGAACCTGGACTTACGCTCCTCCTCGGAGCCGCCAGGTGCACCTGCCTCGTCGCAGGACGTCACGGTCGGGGTCGGGTGCTGCCCTACCACCGCAGGTGTCGCCGGTCGCCCAGCAACACTGCTCCTCCGGGCAGTCACCCTCCCCGGGCCTCGCTCCTGGACCCCACCGCGACTGCTGGTGGGGATCTTGCGAGCCGAGGCCAACTCGCCTTCGGAGGACACCAGGTCCTCCGGTCTGGGCCGCTTCCGGAACTTGGAAGCGTCCGGCCCACTCCTTTCCTGTTGGGAGCTCCTTGAGCTCACACTCACCACGCTGAGAGCCGAGTCGGACTCCGACCCGGCATCCCCCTTCCCTCCTTCTACGTTTCTATTTTTTGTGCTTAAGTCCATAATTGATCCCACGAGTAAATACTATATCCAACCAGCCAACCAAGAAACAAGTGGTTCGCACTAACGACTGATGTTCCATAGGAACGCCCGTCAGCCATACATCCCGTCACGGTGCGCCGCCGCTTGGGATTCGGGGTGATTTTTTATAGAGGGTTTCTACCTCGCGGTCCGGGCGGTTAAGCCAAGACCCTCGGTGCCAATCGAAGCCGCGAGACATGATCCACGACACTCCGATATGGGGTTACGATGTACGACGGTGACAGAGAAGGACCTCTGTCTGCTCGGTGGCAGGGTGAGTGCACGCCGAGCCCGTCCTCACTCCTCCGCTGTGCCCTCTGCTGATCAGAGGGACACGCGGAGAAACGCCCTTGGTCCGTCCTCGGACCCCGCCCGTCAGAATATTGGCCACGAGCAGTGACATTCCCCAAAGAATAGGAATCTCTTCCCATTCCTCAGGGAAGATCACTACCCGCGCCCAGGGTGCACCGGCCAGCCAGCTGCCGTTCCCTCAAGACGTGTCCGGAGGGACAAGCAACCGACGGCACACGTGGAGGTTTTCTGACCAGCACCCCAATCAATCATTGCTACAATAAACTTTTGATTCTATTTTAACATTTCAGCAAATTTATCTATTTATCGTCACAATAAATACTTATGATTTAGGTACTTATCTTATCATTCTTGACCTAAGACATCGTGTCCTGAAAAACTACAGGTATTTATACTAATAGGTAATCTATACTAATATGAAGAGGTAAAGTTTGTGAGGTTATAGAAGGTAATCTGTGGATCTACTAGAAAGCCACATTAATTATGAGTGTCATAGGCTTTTCACATATAGAAGCAACAAGAATATTGTGACCAAGTTTTTGTAAAAACCAAATTGAATGAAAAGAGTGTCCATGGAGTTTCTTGCTCGTTCTTCTCCATAGAGACGTGCGTTTTGGTACGAGCAACTAGCTTCAATATTAAACTGTAACTTCATGACAATTCAAAAGTGCCTGTAAATAGTCTAATTGAAATAAATGTTTTGACTTTGACTTTGTCTTTGACTTCATAACATCACGCTACAACAAACGGGAGCGGAGCAGTACGTAAAGATGTAACTAGACGCTGGTGAAATAAGCCAAGCGGACGAAGTCCCGGCGGAAGCTAGTACACATATAAATTGCTATACATCTTAAACCAATTATTACCATTACGTAATTATTGACCGTTGGTCTCGTGGTCGCAAGTGCGACTGCTGTGCAATGTGCAAGGGGTCCCGGGTTCGATTCCCAGGTCGAGCAAAAAGTGTTATTGGGTTTTTCTATGAAATTCTCAGTAGCAGCTCGGAGTTTGGATTTGTGCCCGGTTAATGGCAATAGGCTCGCCCCCTATTACATGGGACCTAAATATACCGGCGAACTGCGGGTGTACATTGGTACACCTCTGCCTAACCCTTCGGGGAATATAGGCGTGATGGTATATTTATTTTTTATATTTATGGTAATTATTGCAATACTCGTACAACGACCAAACAACTTTAAAACACTTGTGTGGATTGTGTATTTCCGTTTTCACGAAGAAATAGAGTCAAGCTCAGCCGATCGATTTAAATACTGATCCATGTTTAGATTAAAGAGTACATGATACCTACCTTAATAAAATTGAATTTCCGTGTACCCATAATTGATTAATAATAATCAATACAGGCACTTGATATCGGATAAAATCCAAATCAAATTTCTTGTTTGTTATGATAACATGAAACATTAAATAATGTTTAGTAATGTTATCAAACAAATTAGGATATAATACAAGATGTAGTTTTACATCCTCGCCAAATTCAAAGAGATTATTACTATTGGAGATTATTTTTTGGTTTTAAAATTTATATTTTTTGACGTGATTTTCGAATTCGAACTAGCCATCTTGCCAGAGGGTTTAGGCGCTATGCACACATTTATATAGCCGAGCGACACCTATGCCTACCGCCTACGCACTTGGCGATTCTGATTTTTGCAAGAGGTGTATTCTAAAATTTGAGGAAGATGTAAAACTACACATTGTGTAGGTAACATTACTTTAAAGATTTCATTATAGTTTCTACTAAGCTGTGTACTGTACTCCAGATATCTTCCAGATAACAGTCCCTTTGGGCTAGTGGCGGCAAGCACGACTGTTGAACGTGGGGTCCTGGGTTCGATTCCCAGGTCGGGCCAAAAGTGTTAGGGTTTTTCTATTAGGAATTTCTGAGAAGAATTTTATGGAAGTTGGTGGTGTGGCACCCTCGTGCCTCGGAAAGCACGTAAATCCGTTGGTCCTGCGCCTGATCTCTCACCGGTCGTGTCGAATTGCCGTCCCATCGGCGCTATAAAATTATTATCTCCTACGTACTTGGCTAGTCTGCATTAAGATCAGTTGTAGTAACTTGTTTTTTATGTATACCTACATTTTTGTTTTGTTTACTATAATTGAACTCGTACATTGTTATTGTGGTTTTGATTGTTTTACATCTGCATGCTTCGTCATTAAACGACGATTATTTTTGTTAAAAGTTAAATCTCATCTAAGTGAACTGTATCATGTTCTTCTTGAGAAATAAAGATTCTTTAAACCTAAACCTAAGATTAGCCACCGTGGCCGGAATCGGTCTGGAGAATACATTATACATACTCCAGATATAGTAGCTAAGTTTGTTTGATTAGGTAATTTTGCTTACCTAACACACTTAAGTTAGGTACTTTATTTGATCAAGATTCCCGACGTTTTGTTAATAAATCTTTCTTCAAAGTATCTACTAAGAAGATGTCTGTATGTCTGATATATCATAATAAAGGGAAATCTTGATAGTAAAACTTAAAGGATATCGTAATTTTTGTAAAAACGGTTTTTTTTTACTTTTTTTTTGCATCATTTTCTTGTTATCCAAATCCAAGAAGCAACGGTAACACTACGTAAATTAACAATATAAACACTGCTGAAAACGCGTTCTAATAGTAGTAGAGCTCTTAGTGAAGCAGCTCTTCCAAGGAAGTTCTACCACCATACCTATTTCTGCCGCTAAGCAGGGTTGCTGTGTTCCGGTTAAAAGGGTTTGGGAGCAGGTGAAATTACAGGAGCATGGGACATTTCAACTCTGTATCTGAGGTGGCAATGCATTTGCAGGTTCAATAACAGAGTGTGGCAAGCGTATTTTTAAAATTCCACCCTGTATAGGTACTTTATGGACTTTTTCCAAGTACCTACCATTATTGCGTGCACTAAAAATGAAATGAACATGGAATCAATGAATTAAATTATAATTAATGTGGATGCTTAAGTTGTTCCAGACCTTTGCCTATTGCGGGAATTTTAAGTATTTAAGTATTCGTAAGAAGATTACTAACGAACTGTTAAAGTTTTCTATACTTAACTCTACGAGTATCTTAGTTGTAGTACACCCGATGTATTCTGCCGTCATAAGAAAAAGGACGTACCTAATTACAACAACCGAAGTCACCGTTTTTCCGATCTTAAAATAATACACTATAGTCGGAAATCGGTTACTTCGTTTATGTAGTTACGTCGTTTTTTCTTGTGCCGGCAGTATTGTTTATTAGCTTTTAGTTGGATTTTGGTTTACATCTAGAAAATATGAAAAATTAAATTCACACGTTTTTCTTCGGGAACTATAATATTTGGATACGTTATTTAGCTACCAATGTATGTCTATACTAGAAAGGTTTAGGTAGTTAACTAAAGGTAAACAAATCGTAGAAAAGGTTTTTTATAGTTGACACTTCCTTGTTTAAAAATATGTTACAACAAAATCAATTCTAATTTCGATTTATGCGATACTTTTCTCTTTTATTAATGTATGTTAAACTTTATCATTTATTCGTAAACTACTCTTCATAGATGTCATTGTTTGGACACCACTTTTTTGTTAGTTTTATAAAATAGTATAATATTTTGTAATCTGTCTATTGTAAAGAGCCTAAAAAGACAGGTTCCCAAAACCTTTTAGAAGATACGATGAATTAGATAACGTCGCTAAATTGAAGAGTACGCCCGTGATGTAGTATGGCAACTAAAATTGCAGGTATTACGTTTAGTTGATTAACCAGGCGCCTTTGAAAATTGCGAGGGTCATGTAATAAAACAAGAACAGAAAATGTTTAAATTAGATAAAATGATTGATAATACCACTGAACGTTTTATTATTAACGTGGCAGATAGTTCCTCAAATTCTGATATAGACTAGAGCCTATTATTATACGGCTTTAAATAATACGATTTTAAAATTTGAAGTGAAAGGTTTAGCATCCATGAGTCACGTGGTTTGTTTTGTTTACATTTAGTTAACTACCTAAACCTTTCTAGTATACATATTTTGAAAACACGAGTCTCGTTCGATAATTTCATCTTTTTACGAATTTAAACATCTTGCAAGACGATATCAAAACAGTGCCGCAGAACTATCACTGTACCAGAAAATCGTAAAGATTGTATTCAAAAATCGTTCCCCGTACGTAATATAAATCACGAGATTAAAAAGCTGAAAACGGCAAGGCAGTTATAAATTATCATGGCGAAGGTTGATCGCCTATCGAGAAACAGGAATAAACTGTAGATAGAAGCTGTCTGGTGGCGCCATCTGTTGACGCTGCGTGACAGATTTATTGAGTGTGTGCAAAGGGCATTTATTTCAGTTTCATACAATAATAATAACATAATAATAAAGCTTGATTTAATTCCACAAACAAAATTGACAAAGTTTTACAGATACTTAATCTCAATTCACAATAATAGATTACAAGTAAATTTAGTACCTACCTGCTTTACATTCCAAATTTACAAATCTATAGAATACGAATTACTAGAAAATAAATTACTTACAAAATAGTTTATGGATTTCATTGAAGTAGAAAGTTAAAACATTAATTATAAAATATAGATTTGATCACAATTATTATAATTAAAGTTATTTCATTGATTAAATAAAATAACTTTAATTATAATAATTGTGATCAAATCTATATTTTATAATTAATGTTTTAACTTATTTATGTTTTATCTTGAAATGCAGAACGCCTTTCAAGATTTACTCATTGTATACTTACATTAATTAATTCAAAAATAATAAATGAAATAGATTATTACATTGCATTTAAAAGTTACAAATTAATATAAATAATAAAATCAATAAATTACAAATTTGATTAAAGCATCCACATTAATTATAATTTAATTAATTGATTCCATGTTTATTTCGCAATAATGGTACGAGGGCTGATCAAAAAGTAATAATGATAATGAAAATAAAACGCGGTAATTAAAGTTAAAATAATAATATATTTTTTTCTACATAGTCTCCTTACAAATCAATACATTAAGCCCATCTTTTTTCTAAACCCAGGATTCCCTTTGAAAAAAAATCTTTGCATTGACCCTCCCAAAACGCCTCAACAGTGACCATCACTTCGCTATCGTCTTCAAACTTGCCTCGGAGGTGTTCCTTGAGCCAAGGAAAGAGGTAGAAGTCACTAAGAGCCAGATCTGACGAATAGGGAGGGTGTTCGATCAGTTCGAATCCCGTTTCTTGAATGGCAGGCATCGCAACCGCGGCTTTGTGAGCCGGTGCTTTTGCTAGTCGGTTGACATCCTGGGTACCCAACGCGCAGAGACATTTTTCATATGCAACTTGTTCGCAAGGATTCTTTGAATGCTGTCGTATGAGATCCCTGTGACCTTATCAGCTACAATGCCTGATGGTCACTCTTCGATCTGCCAACACAACATCTTCGACGTTTTTCACGTTGTGTTCAGTGAAGGACGTGGATGGGCGTCCTTCGCGATGTTCATCTTCAGTGGATGTTTTGCCCAGTTTAAATTCCTTGGCCCAGCGTGCTACTGTAGAATAAGGAGGAGCAGAGTCCCCCAATGTTTCCACTAAGTCACTGTGTATGTCTAATTTGCAGACATTTTTACTGCTACTTGAGGTACCTACTTGATGACAGCTCTAATTTCGTTTTTCTCCATGTTGATATTATTTCTTCGACAGTTATAGCAAATGAATATAACTCCCGGAAATCGTGATCTATGTATATGGTTTTTTTAGGCTGAAGTAGTGAGTATATTATAAGCAAGCAAAAAAAAATTTTTTGCATTTTTATGCGAATCTGAAGTAACCGTTATCATTACTTTTTGATCTCCCCTCGTATATATTTAGATGTATACCTATACCATTATTAGATATTTCTCGCAGAAGGGATAAACGCGATCACACATGGCCCTCTCAAAGATCTTAGTTGCAGTAGGTAAATACGCTATAAGTCTTTATTTATTTGGGTCTGTTTTGTATTTTTTCTTATGGATTGGTTTAAATTATGTTTATTTAATTCGGATTTATCCTTTTGTACATTACGCACCTACATTAGTAGATTTGTATAAGTACCAATTTATTTGTTTTTTTTTTAATTTTTTATTTTTTTTTTAATTTTTTAAATTTATTTGTTTGTTTTTTTTTAATTTTTTTATAACATTCTGTATTATCATGTGCATATGCACATGGATAATACAGTATGTATAATAATATATAATAATGATCACGTCCACACAGGCACGTTTTTATCTCGCTTACACCAAAACAATCCTAATTTATTCTTTGTTTGGTAATGTGTCACGAAGGGAAAGTTATACGGAAACCTAATCTTCTTTATTGTTACAAGAATAAAGCCTCAAGATAAGAAAAGAGTTTTGAGAGTACAACTCATACGCTACAACTACGCACCTAATCATTTACTCTTCGCCATAATAAGTGTAGGTCCTGTAATTCATCCATACATGCATCCAACATAAATTGAACCTTACTGAAGCTCTGTTAGAATATAATTCCTAGTGATTTGTATATCAACTTATACTAGTAAGTTTGTGACTGTTTCGGAAACTATAACCAAGTAACAACCACTTTTTATTGTGATCAGTATAGTAAAACCACCAGCCGCAAATTGCAATGTTCCAGAAATGGCAATAAAGTATTGAATTTGTGCCGGAGAACGGATCTCCATCTTGTGTTTACTGTTTGACAATTTATTATAATATGAGCATAAAAAGTATTGTATTAGCTTTCGTACTATAAGTGTTTTTTTACTGCCCGCTCATAATAAAGCGAACAAAAGACCTTCCAAACTTTCAGACTGAAAAATGAGCCGCTAGCCAGTCAAACAACAAACAAGTTTTTCGAGATCGTTCAAAAGTTATGAACTTCTCCAAATATTGAGCATTATTCTTGGGTATAACAAGTGAAGTTTGGCCAGGTAGCCCGCAAGAACTTGAAACTTGGATATAAGAGCAATTTTGTGAATCGCTTCAACAAATACGCATGCCTCGTAACTTACGAAGAAGTTTGCTCGAATGGTGCTTTAATGCTCATTTAGCGAGAAATTGATCGCTTTCATTCGGATTAAGGAGCTGAGATTTCAAATAAATAGGCCTGTTGTAAATTGGTGTAAAAGAAAATCTATGGTTACAAGAAGTTTGGGGTCAGTAAATAAGCTCCACGGGTTTATACATTACATGACTATCCTTCAGGTCGTTGGTATTTTTATAAGGGTATAGTAATGACTGCCAAACGGTATATTATAGTCAGAACCCACTACAGAGGAATTGTACATAGAAATAGATACTTTATTAGTTTATAAATTCATATTTTTACAAGATACATACACGCATAAACTCAGTAGGTAGAAACAGCAGAATGCCACCTGCTACGATTCTTACATACTCCTTTCGCCTCGTTTACGTTCATACATCTGGTCATACAAGTAAGCTTACGAGGTTACGAGTACTGCATATCCGATCTCCCTGAAGGACCTCACCAATAAAGTCAGTGTAGGTATTTTTGAGGCGTCCACTCCCTGGGTTGCTACTCACTTCAGCCGATATTCTTTTAATTTTATTTGGCGTGAATACATTTTTACTCAATAATATCTACAAGCCTTTTTCTCTTGAACTAGGTAATCACAAGCGCGGTCATGTATCATGAGGGTCTAGATTTGATTACCAGGCATTGTTATTGGAATTTATGGCGACAGGTTCACCCCGTGTCACATGGAAACTGTCACGGGACCCACGACGGTGTTCTTACACTTTGGGTGTACAAAAGCTCTACCTAGTGTCTTTGAAATTGAGGTGGTATTGTGCTAAACTCATGCACATCTTGTGTGGTTTTGACTTCTGAAAAGGAGCAGGTTATCGATTCGGTCGTACTTTTTTATGTTTGCTAGGTATCTTAGAACTCCGTCATTTATCAAACGATATGGAAAGATTTTTGGATTGCAATTATATATTTTCAGATTGGTCCCACGGAAATTTTATTAAGATTGGTGAAGTAGCTTGATTTTTAAATCAAAAGAACTGAAAAACAAAATGTCACGAAAGTAAACGAAATGGTGCATTTTTTTTTAAATAGATATATTTAGTTGGCATGACATCCCACCTGATGTTAAGTGGCCACCACTGCCTTTAGATATTGGCAATACCAGAGGCCTTGCAAATGCGTTGCCATCCTAGAGACTGAGTTGAAATGTCCCATGCTCCTGTAATTTCACCAGCACCCAAACCCTTTTAACCGGAACACAGTAACGCTGCTTTGCGGTAGATATAGGTATGGTGGTAGAACTTTCTCGGAGGAGCTTCTTAACTAAGAGCTCTACTACTATTAGAACGCGTTTTCAGTAGTGTTTATCTTGTTAATTTACGTAGTGTTACCGTTTCTTCTTGGATTTGGATAACAAGAAGATGATGCTAAAAAAGTGAAAAATGAAAACGATTTTTTACAAAAAAAGACGACCTCCTTTAAGTTTTACTATCAAGATTTCCCTTTACTATAATATATTAATATATCAGACATACAGACATCTTCTTAGTAGATACTTTGAAGAAAGATTTATTCACAAAACGTCGGGAATCTTGATCAAATAAAGTACCTATCTTGAGTGTGTTAGGTAAGCAAAGCTAACAAGACTAAATTCGCAAAATTACCTAATCGAACAAAGTTAGCTACTATATCTGGAGTATGTACCTATAATGTATACTCCAGACCGATTCCAGCCACGGTGGCTAATCTTAATGCAGACTAGCCAAGTACGTAGGAGATATTATAGTGCACAAGTGTGTCCGCAAACACAAATTTATTACTCATTGAGCAGTGGATTTATACTTCTTCAGGAAGATCCCGGGAGGGAACTTTCATAACTCGCCGAAATGATTTGCGGACTCGAGAGAAATAACCGTTGGTCTTAAGGTGGAATTTCTCATTTTTTATTTACAAAATAAATTAGCGATATACTCAAAATTTGAACAACATCTATTCAATAGTTTTTGCAGTAAGTTTGGAGATACATTCAGACAGACATAAATTATAAAAAAAAAACTAGCTTCTGCCCGCAACTTTATCCACGTGGTTTACAAACATTCTATGACACTTAGCAATAGCATAGCTTTTTTTTCTTCGATTTTTTCCTTTTCTTTCTCTTTCTTTAAAGAATTTTTGCCATTTTACCAGACATTTTCAGAGGTTACATATCCCAATAAACGAACAGACAAAATTTACCTTTTTTATTAATACTTATTATTACTTCATAGTATTGTGATTGTTATTCACAGCTTACTGATGGATTTACGAAAAAGTCGAGACTCTCTGCGTCGTAAATCTTCTCTGCTTCGCTATTATAATTTAGCGCTTCACATATACGACAGAAATGATAAGACTTCGTTCCAAAATATCCGTGTTCATTGAAAATTTCGAAATGAATCCTCCACATATGCATCTCGAGTAGTAGGGTAGTATTCTCCGACAATGCATTCATTTCTATACCTAATTGTGTGAAATTTGTATCCAGGTCAGCATATATATAAGAAACAGGTGGTAGTAGAGTCTTGAGGTCCTCAATCGAAACCCCGAAAATAACAGGTATAGCTCCTTTTGAATAAGCATTGTAGAACAACTTTTCAGTAATGTATTCGCTACATTTAGAATTTTCTAATGCTAAATAAAATAAATACTCTGATAATACGTCGCAATCTGCTTTAAAATGTCCAGGGCAACTGAAAAAGAAAAGTGTTTTAGATATAGAAAAGAAAGAAAAGGACAAAATATGTTTATTTGACATAGACCATGACCATGACCAGACAAAAATTATAAAAAAAAAAGATTTCGATATTGCCTGCTTTTATACTGATTCAACTTAACCAACAACAGTTTATTTATCTCCATTTAGTGCAAAGTACAGTTTTAAAAAAATCAGTTCAGTTTAAAAAAAAAAAACAAATAAATTAGAGATTTATTTTGAAATATGTACAGTGGCGACCAAAAGTGCATAAGCAATCTCAAAACGTATTAGTTTGACGTTTAGTTTGACTTACGACCTTTTACTTTCAAGAATAGACACATGTATCATCGTTGTGAATGTAGTCCATAATTTCAACATGTTTACATGAGACAAGATGGCCTAGCGGTTAAGCGCGCCCAGTTAGAGGCGTTAGTCAGCGCGCCGCGAGTTCGAATCTCACATTTTGTCTTTTTGTTTTTACTCAATTTGAAGAAATGGACAGAAATATTATATTCTTTATCTTGTTCGCTTTGTTCACACATTTTGTAAAGTTAAAAGGGTAGTCATAGAAAATTAATAAAGAATTTAGATTTCTGTGAGGTAGACATGAGTTTTATGCATATTTAACTTGATCGGAATTAGCGTTGTCGTTTGGTTGTAGTTGTTGGTTACTGACGAGTGTTTTAATAGATAGCCATATTGTAATTATTCTCAAAACGCAGACAAATAATATTACTGAGGCGAGGGCGAATATTATTGGGCTGCATAAAAGTGGTCCCAATTTATATCTTATAAAACCGGACTGAATGTGAGTATTATATTAACGAATTGTAAATTAAACTTTTATTTGAAATTTATGCCTAAGATTATTTGGTGGCATTTCAATTAATTCTTTTTATTAATTTTTAAATCTATAATGACGCCAAAAAAATGTGTTTATTATGGAATTTATAAATGAATAGTTTTAATAAATTTAAATGATATTGTTATATTAAATAAATATTATTAAATTATATAAAAAATTAAGTCACTTTAGTATTTTGTTATAAATGCCTAATATTACTTTTTTTTTTGTTTTAGAGAATACTATTCTTAGTCTCTGGATCAAGAAATACGAGGAAGAGGATAGATAGCCTTGCTACCTTCTACTCAACAGTGAAGAGGATGTGCTGTGACGACAAAATTAATTATGGTGGTTTCGCACCGATGAGACACTCATTACAAACTGTTTGCCGCAGCATGAGGGCTCATGCTGAAGGCTTGCATCATTAAAGACCAGCTACAAACCTTTCTCGACAGAAAGGCATAAACCAGAAATATTACATTTCGTTCTTAATATGTGGGGATGGAGTGCAACAGTGCTACTTATGAAGAAGTATTAGACGGTGTTATGCTACTACGTTTAATAACCTGGATTGGTTTTAGTTTTAATAGTTAGATGGTGTAACTAAATATTTAGTACTTAATAATTATAATATTCGTAGATAGTGATCTTAAATTGAGGTTTAGTTTCAATCTTCTTTTCATCAAGAAAACGAATACTTACCTAAGCTATTACCTCAATAAGTTTATTGTGACGTTACATAAAAAAAACCTGTTCATAAAGTCTAAATTATAAAGTTTTCAATAAAGTCTGCTGAATACCGATTCAGAAACTTAATACGTGAGTATCACCAAATTTATTTGTGTTATTAAAATATCCTTTTCTTATTATGTTATTATGAATTTTATTGACTTAGTGGGAATGAACGGTTACAAGAGAACTTCTTTCATTCGGTAGGAATGTGACGTTACAATTCTCATAAGTTTGTTAATTTTATAGGTAAATAATTTTTTGTTATTATTTAGCACGTTTTGTTTTATTTCCTTCTTCTTATTCCAAAAAGTTATACTAAAAATCACATAAATGCTTAAATAAATATTACAATAACTAATATTTGCTTATTATAAAACATAAATAATGAGCATGAATACGTTATCAATCAACATAAACCTAAAAAGTTTTCACCTAACATTATTATGGTTTCAAAAAACAAAAAACAGCCACACATAGTGTAAGATTCGAACTCGGATTTCAATGATCGCAAACACTTTCTTATCCTAAACAGCCGCCAGGACATATTATTTTTACGCGAAATTTAGTAATGCAATGGTAAAGCCTCCTCTACACGTCTGCAGATGCGTCCGCGGACGTCATCTGCGGATGCGTCCGAAGACGTGTAGAGGGCGTAATTTGTGCATCTGTTGTAGGTATTTAACGTCCGCAGACGCACGCAGACGCGTCCGCCTCGAATCCGATTGTTGTCGGTTTTTGTGGCACAGATCAAAGGGTTTCGGCGCGGACGTCCGGTGTCTGTCCACACGTCTGGCGACGCATCAGTTTAATCGGTGCTGTGATTGAGAGTGCACGCGTGTGTCTTGCGGTTTAATTCTGGTTGAAATAGCTAATAATATGAGCCCCGAGGAAACTTTTAGGTTTATTGAGCTATATCAAGCTGAAAACTGTTTGTGGAAACCCAAAAATAAATACCACAAAAATAAAAATGTTGCAAGTGTACCTACTATTTTAATACTTACACCTAATTCAATTGTTTACTTATTTCAATTAATTCGATTAGTAGTTATTTCAATTAATAGTCAAAAGTACTAAATATATAAATAGCTACGGCAGCTATGGTCTCAATATCCATTTTTAAACGAGCGTGTTGCGTCTGTCGGCAATGAACCTAGACTGATCGACCTGCAGACGTGTGGACAGCTCGTGGTGATCCATCTGCGGTTGCATCTGCGGGCGTCCGCGGACGCATCTGCAGACGTGTAGAGGAGGCTTAAGAATACGTCACGCGTCGGGTAGGACGCGTAAACAGAAATATAATGCCATCTCGCTTAGTGAGCGCGACGATAGTTCATTAGTGTGTGTTATCTGTGGAATGTTGAGACATCACTCGTAAATACACATGCGCACGCACTGACCGGATTGCGCCCGTGTTCACAGCAAAGTGAACCTTAGCGTGCTTATGCAATTATGAGCGCCTACTGTACGTATCAGGCACAGCAATAAATGATGTATGTATTTTATTTGTATCTATAGATGCTGTGAGAAAACCACTGCTGATCCACTGGTTTGTGTAGACTACAATAAGGACCGAAACTAATTACATTTAGATTACTTAGTACCTACAGTTTTTTTCTTTTTTTTAGAAACATTGCCCCACAGTTATTAGAATATGTTCTGTCTCGTGGGGCGTACAAACATATAAACTCACAAACCCAAACAGCCAGACCCAGAACGACTATCTGAGGCCATACCAATATTAGTTGCGTGAAGGATTCAAACCCACGATACGCAGTGCAGGTAATCGCGCAGCCACTGGGTCAACCGAGCCGACTAACTTGTGTACCTACCTAATTATTCAATGTAATTTCCTAGGTTCCCCAATTTTGGAAGATATTTTTTCACCATTCATTGAAGAAAAAATCTGTCACTTCAATGATATTTCGGATAGACTTTCGAAAATTAACCTTCATTCTACATTTACCTTATTGAGATATTGTTATTTTGGCCCAAATTTTATGTACTACCTGCGATCTGCACCTTTATGGAAGCAGCCACACCTTTTGGATAAAATTTACCAAATTATTAGAAGTACAATAACTTCAGTTTTAAATGTGGCCTTGGATGACCGAGCGTGGCTACAAGCCACACGTCCCATTTGTTTTGGTGGTCTCGGTATCCGCAAAATTTCTAGTTGTAGTTTACCGGCGTTCTTGTCTTCTGTCCACAGCACCGATAAGTTAACCTCGAAGATTTTATCACCATCTCTGGTTAACTTTTGGTTTGACCGAAGCGGTGAACGCCTGGAAAGTATCTTGCCCGGAAACAGATCGACCCGTGAACCCATCTTCCCAGAGACAATGGGACGAGCCGCTCTGCAGGTTGGTACGGAAAAATTTAATTAATACGTCCATCAATTCTGCTGAGCGTGCCCGCCTGCTGGCTGTGGGTGAGTGTGAGTCGGGTCTCTGGCTTCAGGCACTTCCGTCGCCCAACATAGGCACTATGTTGAGTGACTCTACATTCCGGCTCGCTACATGCCTGCGCCTGGGTGCACCTTGTGGGGCTCCGCACTGCCTCGGGCACCATGGCCTGTCATGCAAAAAGAACGCTGGCCGCATAGCACGGCACGCCAGCATTAATGACATCATCCGTCGTGCTCTTGTCTCCGCCGGAGTGCCAGCTGTTTTGGAGCCAATTGGCTTGGCACGCGACGATGGTAAGAGACCAGATGGGATGACTATAATGCCTTGGAAGTTGGGTAGGCCTTTGGTGTGGGATGCAACATGCGTCGACACCCTCGCGCCATCCCATCTTCCTAGCACGACGTGCTGTGCTGGGGCGGCTGCATCTGGTGCCGAAAATCTCAAGCGGCGCAAATATATTAACCTTCATGAAAGTTATATGTTTGAGCCGTTCGGGGTTGAAACACTAGGGCCATGGGGACCGAGCGCTCATCTAGTGTTTCGCAATATAGCCAAGCGACTGGTCGATTCTTCACGTGACCAGAGGGCTGGACTTTTCTTGGGCCAAAGAATCAGCATTGTCATACAACGTGGCAATGCTGCCAGCCTTCTGGGCACATGTCCCATTGACAGCGATGCGGATGAGTTTTTTGATGCCCTATGACCTTCCTTTCTTTTTGTTTTTTTTTTAACTGTACAAAGTTTTTAATTTAATTATTATTATTTACCTAATAATTAAAAAGATTTTATTAAAAGCCACGTTCGGCTACATACACAAAATAAATCAAAGTAGCGAGTATGGTGTAACAGTAACTGAGGATTAACTTACGCGTTTTTTAATGTGTTATTTTTTGAACAACCTCCATAAACGTCGATCTGAACATGTTTGCTTAACTCTTTTAGAAATGTGTTTCTCTCTTTTTGGTGACAACATGACATGAGTACTGCAGCACGCCGGCTTCGTCTCTTCCTAGCATAGTTTGGCACCAACTCAATAATTTCTCTATAATTCTCTAGTAAGTAAGGTTCTTCCCGTGGTACCGCTCGACCGTATGGGACAGGCACATCGGAATCGCTCCTGAAAGGAGAAGAAGAATCGGGTAAATGACACCATTAATCAATTGACATACTTTCTATAAGCTGTCAAAACTTGACAGCTTGACTTGAGCTTGTTGCCTCTCCTTTGTGTCAATGTTCTACATCTGACTGTGAATATGAATAATCTGCTCATCACATCTTATGGGAGTGTATTCTTTGGCAGAATGAGCGAAATATTATGTTAGATAGTGTACAGGCTACATCCGGTGTTGTTTATTACGCGGACCTTGTAGAAACTAGAACGAATTTCCATGCGTTCAAGCGTTTTTGCCATACCTATTACTGGAATCAAATGTAACAGTTCACATTAGGACCCATTAAGTTAATGATAATTGCAATCCGTGGTGCTTGGCAATCTGGGCTCCTCTCAGTTGTAAATAATCCCTTTGTGCCTATTGGCCTAATTCTGTTCTGTCTCCTGCTTGTTTGGAGGGAAGTGGAAATTATATTTTTCTTACTCCTCCGCTAATCTTTTCTGATTAATTTCGTTGCGGGATCCAAGACAGTTGAATCGTTTCTCTGGGACTCGTCGAGCTTCATTGCCTCGGCGCTTTTCTTGTGGTCGCCACTGTTGATTCTGGCTTACAGAAGTTGCAGTGGTTTGGGAACAGTGTGGCGGGCTTGTCCCATAAAAAAAAGCTGTCAAAACGTGATACTCCCATAGATTTTGTATGCCAATACTAAATTATGATGTCACTTTTTTCGCTAACTATTTATTGATTTCCATCAACATCATCATCTGCCTAGCCTTTTCCAAACTATGTTGGGGTCGGCTTCCAGTCGAACCGGATGCAGCTGAATATTAGTATTTTACATGGAGCGACTGCCTATCAGACCTCCACAACCCAGTAATGGGTAATACGATACTCTTGGTAAGACTGTTTGTCAGACTTTCGGGCTTCTGACTAACAGTAACGACTGTCAAAGATCTACAAATGACAGCCGGGACCAACGGCTTTACGTGCTTTCCGAGGCACGGAGGAAACTCGCTATGAAAATGGTCACCCATCCACAGACCAACCTCGGCAAGCGTGGCTTAACCCGGAAGATCGGTCTATGCGGCTGTAATTATTTAGCCACGAGCTCCTCATTGATCTCCATCAACCTAAATCGATTTTTGACAGATTTCTTCTCGCTGACAAATAAATAGGTACGACAAAAATGGGTCGTGTGCGGACACGCAAATTTTTAGCAGGAATAATATGTACAGATAACAAAAACTGTCAAATTTTCCCAATGGAACATGTTTTGTAAAAAAGTTGAAAACTATCGAAGTTTGACCGAAAGGGGTAGCCTGATGTGCTAGCCTGTGTACCTAAATTCATCTGAACAGCTCCTATACACAACCTAAAAAAAAGGGGTCCGTGGGTTACGCTCCCAGTCGTCGAGGCACCTGTAGTCGACGCACCCGATTCGATTAATTTCATATCTTTTTTTTATTGTGCTTTTTCACTTAGTACAGTAAACGAAAAAAGTGTTTCATCATAATAATAGAGTATTTTTCCTTGCTAAACAAAAGTTATCTATCACATAGCAGAGAGTATACGATCGCCACTTAACCTTATCCTTACACACCTTTAGTGAAAAGTGATATTTTGCTTGTACATATATACTATTTTGTGTTTTTTTCAAATATATATTTAAGGTTTCACAGTAGATTATTACTACGCTGAAAAAAAATCGATACATTTTACATAAAGTTATTTTGAAAGCTTGATTATTTTGTTATTGAAACTGACAGTTATATTTAGGTTAAATTATTCTCATTTGTTTGGTTACACAGTTTGATTATGTTTAATTATTATTGTTACGAGGATGAAAATAATATTTCACTATGTATAAACTGAGTTGCTCTTTGCAGAAATTTTTAAGACTGTTTTTTTTTAATCATTTTCTTATTGTATTACATGTGAGACTTATTATTTAATTAAATTAAATGATTCTCTGATTATAGGTGATGAAAACTGTGATAGGTATAAGGTAAACAATTTATTTTACTAGTGTGTAAAGAATGAAAAATTACTGAATCTAAAATTTTTCAAAACATACTACCAATATAAAAGCATTTGTTTGTTTTAAATATAATTATGATTTTTATGTTATACATTATACCAACAATATACATTTAATATTTTTGTAAAACAGTTTTGTGCCTGACGTTACATTTGATCAAAAATTGACTTGAATTAAATAAATCGAATCGGGTGCGTCGACCACAGGTGCCTCGACGACTGGGAGCGTAACCCACGGACCCAAAAAAAGCACTATAATCTGAACCTACTCGTATCATAAAAAACTTTTAAACAAAAAAAAACAACCGCCTTCAAAAACTAAAAAGTGAAAAATAACTTTAGCTTTGGAAGTCGGTGGCTTTGGTTCTGTTTGTTGTTTTGTATTGCCACCGACTTCCAAAGCTAAAGTTATTTTTCACTTTTTAGTTTTTGAAGGCGGTTGTTTTTTTTTGTTTAAAAGTTTTTTATTTTTTGCTTTTTAGTATCAACTTTCTGTCATCCAAATCCATGAAGTAACTGTCATACTACTAGGGCATGCAAACCGGATACCCGGATAACCGAAAAAATCGGTTAACCGACTGATTTGAAAACCGGGCTTTTTATGATAACAAAACCGGTTTTTTCGGTTTTTTCGGTTTTGCTTTTCAAACAAAATCTTAAATTTATCACTGACAAACGTCCACGGCAAAACGGCAAAACGGCTTTAGTTCCAACGGCACTAACGGGCGGCAACGTTAATTTATACCTAAAAATCATATAACACAAAGGTGACTGACTGACTGACTGACTGACTGACATAGTGATCTATCAACGCACAGCCCAAACCACTGGACGGATCGGGCTGAAATTTGGCATGCAGGTAGATGTTATGACGTAGGCATCCGCTAAGAAAGGATTTTGATAATTTTTTTCCCTAAGGGGATAAAATAGGGGATGAAAGTTTGTATAAATCTTCTTAGATTTTCGACTGATTGAACTAAAATTAAAGATTGGAGCTACTATGATGAAGATGTCCGTTTAAATAGGATTTTGATAAATTCAACCCCCATGGGGATAAAATAAGGGATACGCGAGCGAAGCCGCGGGCAAAAGCTAGTGTAAAACAAAGAAATGTAATTGTCAAAGTGACAGTTTAGGGCTAGTCAACATTTCCCTAGTAATTCAAATTATTGAATTAGTTTTTAAATTTAATGGTTTTGGAAGAACTATGATATGAAATATAGCCTAAGGTTAGTCCTAATATTATAGGAAAGGTAAGCGAAAGGAATAGGTACTAAAGTTTTTTTTTTGTTTTAACAATTTACGTTTCGCTATTAGAAAACACTAAATGAAATGTAAATGTTTATGACCAGACCATTGCCATATTGCATGTAGAAAAAATGAGAAAAAAAATATTTGCACAATTTTATTGCAAACAGCTATAATATATTATTCTTGGATCGTCATTTACGTCACTTACTTTAAAACTGTGTGTAATATTATATTTTAATTGTTAAAGATATGCCTACAATTTTAGAACTATGTAATAGTACTTTTGGGCAAACTGCACAATTGAAGTTATTATTTAAAATTGGCAACTCCTTTATTTAAATTTTTGATCTCGAATTCGTTTTTTTTCTTGTCTCGGATAGATCATTGTCCCGCTACTCTATGCCACGCTCACGCCATTTTGATTAAACTTTAGCATTTTTATTTCTTTACACACGTATTTCTGATTTCTTTAATAAAAATGGAACAAAAACCGAAATAACCGATAAAACCGGTTTCACCGGTTTTGTAAAATAAAAACCCGAAAAAACCGTGTCCTTTAAACAACCCGGTTTTTGCATGCCCTACATACTACGTAAATTAACTTAACACCACTAAAAAGTCATAAGAAAGCAGAATACTTATGCGATTTCGTTTACTTGGAGGACAAATTTTCGAATACTACTGAATATATCTGTGTTACCCTTTCGAGTGTACACGCGTGATTTCATGTTGTGTGATGGTGTAAACAATGCTTAGATATGCTATAGCAACAATTGCGGTTAATCTGCTGTTATTTATTGAAGAGTTCCCTCGATTTCTACAAGATCCCATAATCAGATATTGAAATGGTGACAATGGGACCACACGGGAAGCACCAGCTTTCAAATAAAAAAAGAATCATGACAATCGGTACAACCAATCGGGAAATTCGAGGTAACAAACATAAACAAAAAAAAAAAAAAATACAGTCGAATTGATAACCTCCTCCTTTTTTTGAAGTCGGTTAAAAATTAAACCTACCGGTAAGTCATAGTCCAATTGAATACATTGTGGAGGCTTTGCAAACTCGGTTTTTTCTTCGCCAAAGTAAAAGCACGTTTAGGAGACTCGTCGTTTAAATATACCCATCTTTGTTTTCGGTTTCTTTTTTTTACTTTGGGTATAAGGCCTTTCATCATAGGTATGAGGACGGCATCTGCTGTATCCATTAAGCTTTCATTGCCAGAGAAAATACAGTTCTTCACGCTGCAACCATCTAATATACTATCGTTCTTGTGCCTGTAAATAAATTAAAAATAAAAGATTAGAAATATATATGTGCGTGTGTGTGTGTGAGTTTTGCGAAACGATTGGCGCAGTGGCTGAGCGATTAGCTGCTACGCTGCGTATCGCGGGTTTGATTTCCGCACAGAACAAATATTTGTATGACCTACAGGTAGGTAGTTGTTCCAGATCTGGCTGTTTGATATATACAGGAGAAATTCCTAGTGTGGGGCAAGGCTTTTTTCGCGGTAGCGCAGGACCGGTCACTGTGGCTATCTTTAGGGGAGGCCTATGTCCAGCAGCGGACGTCGATCGGTTGATATGATGATTATGATATAAATGGGAACTTGTAATTGGTCTTCTTCTACGTATTACTTCTTACTACTCGAATGTATTAGCTGTACATTTTCCATGGGTTCCATTATTGTAGCATTGTATTACTATCCGGTAAGCGCAGCGTAGGACGTCCACCCACAAGGTGGACGGACGACCTGATTAAGACCGCAGAAAGACGCTGGATGCAGGCCGCTTCCAACCGCTCCTATTGGATATCAATGGGCCAGCAGCGGATGCCCTACGGATTATATGATAATAATGATGAATACTATAATTGTATTATTTACGAAAAATTAGGTTTACTATTTAGTATCTTTTTTCTATTATTCAAATCCATGAAGACACGGTAACTCTATGTATATTAATTAGCAAAATAATGTGTTTTATCTTCTACATGATCCCCTTTTATTGTAAGTCTCTTTAAGTGCTGTTCATCGATAAGGAGTTCCATAGGGATCTTTGAAGACCAAGATTAGTTGATCACGGATAGATAACTTACCAAACAATCTTTAATTTACTGTACAAAAACCAAATTAAAATACGTGTACTCTCCGTTATTGAAAAGTCCCATTGTTTATCTCGGAAAGTCTGGTCTTAATGTTTACTAGCAACAGCTAGTAAACACTCGGGCAACAGCCCGCGACTTCGTTTGCGTTCAGTATTTTTAAGTTAATAGTGTTCATACTGTTTCTGTCTAACCCCTATATGTCATAGCGTGATGAATTGTACCCAATAAGTTTATTGTGACGTTACATAAAAAAAAACCTGTTCATAAAGTCTAAATTATAGTTTAGTTTTCAATAAAGTCTGCTGAATACCGATTCAGAAACTTAATACGTGAGTATCACCAAATTTATTTGTGTTATTAAATAAAAAACGGTAATTTAAAAAACTAAAAAACCCGACTGCTATTCTTTAAAAATCCCTAAAACAAGATAAATTGTAGCAGTCGGGACCCATTCTAGAAATGGAGGATTAGTGAATTGAGAGCACATACCTATATTACATTGCAGATGGTCCCGAATGGGTCCCGACTGCTACAATTTATCTTGTTTTAGGGATTTTTAAAGAATAGCAGTCGGGTTTTTTAGTTTTTTAAATTACCGTTTTTTATTTTTAATTTTTTTAGTGTTTTAAAAAAGAAATTAATATACCCAGTATCACTCTTACAGTAAATACGAATCTACCGACACCTCTCAAGCTAAAATCCATCGAGCCGTTCAGCCTGCAGAGCGAGCCAAACATTTGAATTTGGCGCCAAAAATCCACCATTTTGTTTTTTTTCTTTTTATATACCCAGTGTCACTCTCACAGTAAATACGAATCTAACGACACCTCTCAAGCTAAAATCCATCGAGCCGTTCAGCCTGCAGAGCGTGCCAAACAATTATACATACATACATACATACATACATACATACATACATACATACATACATACATACAAACATACCCTCGAAAAACATAACCCTCCTTCTGTCGCAGTCGGGTAAATATCCTTTTCTTATTATGTTATTATGAATTTTATTGACTTAGTGGGTATACAACAAAAAATGTTATGAACGGTTACAATAGAACTTCTTTTATGTCGGTAGGAATGTGACGTTACAATTCTCATAAGTTTGTTAATTTTATAGGTAAATAAATTTTTGTTATTATTTAGCACGTTTTGTTTTATTTCCTTCTTCTTATTCCAAAAAGTTATACTAAAAATCACATAAATGCTTAAATAAATATTACAATAACTAATATTTGCTTATTATAAAACATAAATAATGAGCATGAATACGTTATCAATCAACATAAACCTAAAAAGTTTTTACCTAACATTATTATGGTTTAAAAAAAACAAAAAACAGCTACACATAGTGTAAGATTCGAACTCGGATTTCAATGATCGTCAACCATTTCTTATCCTAAACAGCTGCCAGGACATGTTATTTTTACGCGAAATTTAGCAATGCAATGGTAAGAATACGTCACGCGTCGGGTAGGCCGTATAAACAGAAATATAATGCCATCTCGCTTAGTGAGCGCGACGATAGTTCATTAGTGTGTGTTATCTGTGGAATGTTGAGACATCACTCGTAAACACACATGCGCACGCACTGACTGGATCGCGCCCGTGTTCACAGCAAAGTGAACCTTAGCGTGATTATGTAATTATGAGCGCCTACTGTACATAAAAAAAAGATCCATACATTGGAACATAGCAGTTCATCCGTTTTTTGAAGACGTTTCAAACGAGAGATCTACAATAAAATAGTACACTATCGGCTCACCAAAACCACGTTCAAGAACTTTCAGCGTCAATTGTACACATGCCTATTGCTCTGTCTAACCTGAAATTTTCAGTCATTATAGATTCTCCCCCAAGACCAAAAAAAGGCCTCTGAGATCAACATGTACCTGCCTAATGTAGCTTTTCCACAAATCCACCGATTTTATTTATATTCATAAATCGCATGTTTTTTCTGTAACACCTGTAAAATAAGACTTACCTATTTAAGTAATTAATTCTGTATTATTTTATTGTAGTCAAATGATTAATTATGCTTTTCAGGGTTTCGTACCCACAGGGTGTCCAACGGGTAGATACCGGTTACTAAGACTCCGCTGTCTGTCCGTCCGTCCGTCCTTCTATCATAGGGCTGTATATTTTGAACCGTAATAGGAAGTCAGTTGGAATTTTCAAGGTTGCGCGGATCCCTTCGCACTTGTTTTTTTTTATATGATGTGCGTTGTAAAAGGATTTGCTGCCTTGACGTTCTTCGGAAAATCAATAAAACAAAATCAATTATTCCTACTTCTTCTATATTATTATCGTGTGTGCAGTAAGGTCTATAACGACCCTCATAACGACACACCCTAGTATCAGAGTTTCTAAACCGCCTCAAGGGCCTCTGACATGGTTACCGGTGTCAGTGATGTCCAAGATAAACTTAGAAGTACATGTGAATTAGAAAAAGTCACATTAGTTACTTGCCCGTGCCCGGTTTCAAACCCACACCCTCGTTCATGAGAGGCTGAGAGGCTTAATCACTGGACCATCACGACACTTAACAGAATCAAATGAAAAACAATGTTTCACGTACCGTTTTCCATAGTTGGAAACATGTCGTCGCTTGAGCCAATTCCAGTATTTCCACACGAGGACGACGTATCTTCTGCCCGCATTAGGATTAGGATTTGGAATTTTCCCCCGTTTGAATAATATTTCACCTAAATTGGAGGAAGGCCAATCCTGAAAAAATATTATTTTTTGTGAGTTTAAAAATTATGAAAACTAGAAGGATCTTATACATATAGGTAATGTGTATAAAGGTATGTTTGCAAGTGTTGAGTGTAGTGTGCATTTTTTGGAGGGAATAGTCGAGTGTTTTTAGTCCCGACTGTGCCAGAAGGAGGGTTATGATTTTCGTATGTAGGTACGTATATTCTTTGCCACGCTCGCTAAACGATATCATGGTTTAAGATTGAGCCGTGTTGTTCCATTCGTCTTAATTAAAACTTAACTAAAAATCACGTTTGTTGCAAGGGAGCCCCCTAAATATTATTTCATTCTGGTTTTATTTTGTTGTAGAGGCAACAGAAATACATCATCTGTGAAAATTTCAACGTGTCCGACTCGCACTTGGCCTTTTTTTTATTAGAATCATAAATGCATCTGCATTTGCACAATATTGATTCGTGGTTGAATTTTATAATCTTATAAAAGTTGACCACGAAACAATATTGTAACGATTTTTACCAATAATTGGATTTCAAAAACCTTACATTTTTTCAAGTGCGACTCTGTTTTGTTAGGTACTAATGGAAAATTGTTCTGCCTCGGGATTGCAACTATAAAAAATCCAGCATGTATGTTTTGACACCACGAAAATAATGATTTCCATTCGCCATTTTAATTTTAATACGGCTGTCATTTGTAGATCTTTGACAGTCGTTACTGTTAGTCAGAAGCCCGAAAGTCTGACAACCAGTCTTATCAAGAGTATCGTATTACCCATTACTGGGTTGTGGAGGTCTGATAGGCAGTCGCTCCATGTAACATATTGATATTCAGCTGCATCCGGTTCGACTGGAAGCCGACCCCAACATAGTTGGGAAAAGGCTAGGCAGATGATGATGATGATGATTTTAATTTTAATACGAGTATATAGGTAATTGGCATTTTAACCCTGTATTTTTGTGTATTATGATGACATCATCATTAATTAATTAAGCTTAATTTTACCTTAATTAATCATTAATTAAGCTAGAAAATGAGCAAAATTTTCTGAAATTTACGTAATTGTAATAGAATTAATTAAAAAAATCCACTCGACAATACTCACCACACGCTGATCATAGAAATTTTCCACGATCGCAGAATGCGCTTCTAACATATTTAGTTTATAAACACATGCTCTTATTTGTTTCGCAAGATGATCACTATATTTCAGAACAGATACGAGAGAAATGAACATGAGTATACATATAATTATGAAAAGTACAGGTTTTGTAGTCACTTTTCTTCGATAGGGCGTCAGGGACTGAGCCATTGTGAATAATAATGTTAATCTTTATCTATTTATTTAATCCAGTCACTATTACCACTACCGCATCATCACTTTTATAGTTGTTTAACAACACTGCGAAGAATAAGTATTTTAGTTTTTCCAAACGATCTATCGGTAAATGAAATTTTTAAATTGACAAACCTTTAATCTTATGTTTTCATTACCGAACAAATTAATATCGACGGTTAATTGCATATAGGTGATAAGCGACAAAAACCTAATTGTTCAGGAGAGCTGTTTAAAGTTTGAAATTTGACAAAAATGGACATAAGTTTTTAATTTACTGACAGATTTTGATAAAATAAAAACTGTTTGATTAAAAAATGCACTACTATTTAACAGCGCCATGGTGAATTGATTTGGAGTACTTTTATGTCGCTTAAATCAATCGTCTTTTAAATAATAATGGGTAATAGGGTATAAGCGACAGTGCTATCTGAAAAATCTGTCTGGTAAACAGGGATTAGTAGTAACATTTGATTTAGTCAAATCAGGAGGTAATAAGGAATAACCAACATACATTAATATGGATTCCGTGGGGTTATAAGACATTACCGACAGTTTTAATTCTTTAATTAATAGGTAAAAGGGTATATCAGGCTTACAAATTTTACTTAACAAGCAGTAATAAAGGATATCCGATCTATTACTTAATTGAGAGATATGGAAAAATGGAACAATGTAAAATTACACATCAATTTTTGCAAGGATAAGAGTCACTACCGGCACTACACTGCCTTGAATGACTTGTATTTAAGGTATAATAGACTTACTCTTTTGTAACTATTAGAAAGAAAACGGGGATTGGGAACTGTGGAAAAAGTGGAAATGTTTTTACTTAGCACTGAGAAACAATTCAAGCTGCCAAAAATCAATTAAAAAAAAATCAATCAAAAAAAAAAAAAAAAACAATTTATTAACAATTGAAATTTCTGCAGAAATAAATTCTATAGGTAAATTCTATAATTAATATAGGTTAAGCGACTGTGGTATATCTAAAAAAATATCAAGTAATAAGATTTAAGCCACCATCCGAATTGTAGTAACCTATAGTAATAGGATATAAGCGACAGTACAATATACATTTGCTAAGGGTAATAGGGGATAAGCGACAAATTATGAAATTAACAAAAATGGAAATAGGGTTTACTAGCCAATAATAGTTTTAACAGCGTATGGTAATAGGGTATATCAGGCACCACTGTCTTTTTAGGACAAAAGAAAAGAAGTATTAGCTCCAAGACTCAACAAAAGATGGCAGAGTAAACAAACATAAGCTCCCATTAAATTTACGTTGGCTCGAAGTAAAAGGACATAACCTACCCTTAACCACAAATTATATCGTTTTTACACGGACATAAGTGCCTTTTTAAAAAAAGGCCCCAAATCTTGTAGCTTAAATCAAATGAAAATGTAAGTGATGAGCTATTGCCATGGGTGTAAGCGACCATAAAATGCACAGTAGAGACACAGGAGTGAGCTCATTCGAAAGAGCGCAAAATTCTAAGTAAGATGGCATACTTATCTCATTTTCGACCAAAGTGTCGCTTATGCCCTATATGCAATTAACCGTCGATATGCACTATCACATAAAACAAATAGGTACCGTACACTTTTATCCACTGTCACTAATAGGGTCGTTTCGCCGGTTTCGCGACCACCTTCAGTAGGCGACCATTTGACGGACTAAGTTTCTTTAAATCAAGAAAATAGCATTTGTAGAGGTAACATACATAAAAAATAAATCTAACGTGCTTTATAAATGATTATGAAATAAGAATTTGCAAAGTTTGAAACAAATGGGTTAACCCAGAGCCGAAAAAATATTGCTCAGTGCGCGTCTTGATTCCGTGGTGGTGGAAGTGCCGCAAGTTTGAAAAAAAAATAACTCGGCGCGCGGCGCTCAAAGGTAAGTTTTAATACTTATTTCATGTTTTACACACCAGTTTCACACTTAAATTGTACAATCGATAAGTATGGGTTATAATTTAGTTGTATTTTGCTTTTTTAAACTTATTATTAAGATAAAATCAAGTGGTCGGTAACCAAAATGCTTATTTATGAAAAACGTTAGATAGCGACCACATGGTCGCAAACCGACGAGATCAGCATTATTTTGTTTTGATTAATATGATCCTAATGCTTCATAAAGGACTGTTACAATTTTAAATGCAGTATTGTAAAAGGTTTTCCTTGTAGTTCTTTGGTAAGCGACCACCAGTTTCTTTGTAAGAAGTTTGTTTAATTTACCTACAAACTTTGGCGCTAAACAGCTAAACAGCTGGTCGTAAACCAAAGTAAGCGAAATAAAGACGTTGGTTTCCGGCCAACATAATTTAGTATGAGAGAAATAACGGCTGCTTACAACTAAATATTACTATTTTTCAGTTTAAAACAAAATTTAGTGATAAAAAGCAAACTACTTATACCTATATATTTTTTTTTTAGATGGAGCTCCCAAATAATTTGGTGTTAACTATCATAGGTAGTTTGAATAAGAAAAGCGGAATATGGTTCCTAAAATATAAATTTATTTATTTTTTAATATTGATTGATGTTGATTATTTTTAAATGTTATGCTACTGTATATTACTGTATATTAAAGATATTGTTAGACCAATGATTGTTGATTCTATTACAACTAGTGACTAAGTCTCTACAAAATGTAAGATTGTTATTTTTTAATTTATAAGAAAACATTACACCAAATTGTTACCATTTTTATTTTTATGAAAAGGCAAAAAATTAAAATATATTTAAAGCGATTATAATTGTTTTATTGGCATATTTTTCATATTAAAATAGCGGTCGCAAACCAGCTCACTGGTGGTCATAAACTGATAAAAATGGTCGTAAACCGACGTTTTCGCTATATTTTCACATTTTCAGCATTTTATAAATATTTTTGTATGAATGTATGTTATTTTATGTTTTTGTATCCAAACTACATTATATTTGGGACAAATTCACATTAACATATACTATTTTGCGTGTAAACAACATTTTTTTTTCCTCATCTGAAGTGGGCAACCCAGCTAACTGGTCGCTAACCGGCGAAATCACCCTACGTAGAGACCAACACAATCTAGTTTTCGGATATCTTTCGAAAAAAATTTTTTTTCAATTTCAATTTCCTTCTAATAAACCTATAATTTAGATAAAATTTACTTTATCAATAAAATCATGCAGCGTCAACAGATGGCGCCACCCGACAGCTTCTATCTACAGTTTATTCCTGTTTCGATAGGCGTTCAACCTTCGCCATGATAATATATAACTGACCCGATCCCCTTGCCGTTTTCAGCTTTTTAATCTCGTGATATATATTACGTACGCGGAACGATTTATCAATACAATGAACTTTACGATTTTCTGGTGCAGTGATTGTTCTGCGGCATTGTTTTAATATCGTCTTGCAAGATGTTATTCGTCAAAAGATGACATTATGGAACGAGACTCAAAATTTGAAGATGTTTTCAAAATATGTAGACAATACATTGGTGGCAAAATAACGTATCCAAATATTATTGTTCCCAAAGAAGTGTAAGTGTAGAAGTGAACACCGTGAAAACCGATTTCCCACTATAAGGTATTATTTTAAGGTCGGAAAAACGGTTACTTCGTTTGATGTAATTGGGTACGTCCTTTTTCTTATGTCGGTAGAATTCAACGCCTGTACTACAACTTATAGTAAAGAAAACTGTATCAGTTCGTTAGTTATCTTCTTACTTAAATACTTAAAATTCCCGCAATAGGCAAAGGTCTGGAACAACTAAAGGAATGGTAAACAAAGCTTTTTGTCGGGAGTAAATAATCAGCTTAGCGTGGAAGAAGGTGAGTGTTAGTACGAGGCACATAATAATATAGTCAGCGGTAGGTACCTACTTCTGAAGATTCTCACTTGAGCAAAGACGCGGCTTGTAGCGACCACAGAAAATGTTTGGAGACAGTATTTTGTTTATGATAACTAAATAATAATGTGTAATTAATGACAGATTTATTTTAAGTACCTGTTTTGGTAAGTAAAATTAATAAAAAAATCCCTTTACTGTATTTTTAGGCAAGTATATTAATTCAGTTATCAAAATAATTATAAGTAGTTGCAAATTGAATAAATTCGTAAAAAAATATTTCCAAATTCCGTAATATTTAAGAAAATGTCTATGACAGCTATATGCTGCAGATGTACATTATTATAACATGTACGTTTCATTAGCTATCCAAGTATTATCGGAATTCTTAGAAAAAACGTTGATGAAAGGGTCCTAGGTAGTAGTCAAAAATACCGATACCTAAGTGTATTTTTAATATTTATTAGTATTTTAACCCCCGACTCTAAAAGTATGTGTGTGTCTGTCTGTGGCACCGTAGCTCTTAAACGGGTGATCCGATTTAAATGCGGTTTTTTTTTTTATTTGAAAGCAAGTTTCCTAGCAAGCTAGTCTTAGATAATTATCTACGAATGACAGCCGGGACCAATAGCTTTACGTGCTTTCCGAGGCACGGGGGTGTCACACCACCAACTTCCAAACTCAGGGCTATTACTGAGAAATTCCGAATGGAAAAACCCATTAACAGTTTTTGCCCGACCTGGGAATCGAACCCGGGACCCCACGCCCGCCAGTCGCGCTTGCGACTACGAGACCAACGGGGCAGTATTATTATCACGTACAGGTGATAATAAAATTGAAAATTGCTAATCCCATACACTCATTACACGATCCATCGCAATAACATTTGCATACATTTGCCATAAAAATGATATATTTCAACAACTTAAGGATATTAGCATATTGCGAGATCCGGCTATAGAAATTAAATCTGAATTTAAATCCTGGTAATATCATTTAACGTTATGCCCAGGCCTTAGCTTTTTCCAGACAGTCCCTTTTTTATGTTTAAACTTAATGTGATACAATGGGAAAGTCCACCATTATAAAAATAACCCAGGGGCTAAAAGGATAATTAAATTGTGAAAATGTTTTCCACGTTATTCGCTGGATTGCTTTATTTCAAGAAATTGTAATTTTTGTTAATGTAGCACCCAGTTGAATCTCAGATTTAAATTTTTATATTAAGTACAGTACTACATATTTAGTTAAATGCATTAACGATACCGTTCCTTATGTGAATTGAATTAAAAAAAAAAAATGCTTGTTTTATAAAAATGTGATGCCCCAGAGGTTAAGGCGCCCACCTCTCATGCACGAGGCTATAGGTTTGCAACCGAACACGAGCATGAGAGGTGGGCGCCTTAACCTCTGGGTCCTCTGGGGCATCACATTTTTAATATTATTTATATTAACATTTCATAATATGTACTTTCTCAGTTTATCTTGGACATCACTGAGATCGGTGAAGTAAATCATCGTGAGGAAACCTAGACTTAAAATAAATATATAAGTCTCAAATCGCCAAATCCGACTTGAGCAAGCGTGGTTATCAATTCTCGTCCCTTCTCTGTATAAGAAGAGGCCTTTGTCTTGCAGTGGGATAATAAAATAGGCTGGTATGTGTTATTTATTTTATATTTATATTTTGTAATGCTTGTTTTTGCTTTTCTATAAGCTAAACTACTAACTAACCTATGTAAACAGAACGAAGCCATTTTATCTGCTTCTTTCTTACAAAAATGTAAATAGAAGACTTTTAAATCCAAGTAAATATATCCACAAATAAATTACCTAAGATACTCCCAACAGCCTTGCATTAAATCTTTACTTAAGCTAAGCTCTAAAATTAAACTCTCTCTAATCCTTTTATGAGCAGCCATGTATTTCTTAAATCAATTAATGTTGTTCCATAGCTGCGTAATGCTCTGAGAAGTTTTCTCAAAGGCTTAACATGGTTGTCGTATCCTCGAAGGATTAGCCAAACTACTTGTACTTTGTTACTGTGATATTTGCCGGCACAGTGTTGTTTTTTAATTAATTAAAGGGTGACATCGCCAAGCGACTGGTCGAATTTTCAGGTGAACAAAGGCCAAATAATCAGCATTGCCATACATCGTGGCAATGCTGCTAGCCTTTTGGGCACTTGCCCCATTGACAGCGACGTGGATGAGTTTTTTGATGCCCTAGGAGCTTAATTTTTTTACTAGATTTGAATATTATTTAAAAGTTTTGTGTACCTAAAATAAAATAACTAAATATGAGTGAAAGAGGATTATCCGTAATAACTATTGTTTCTTTTTAGTATTTTATCCTTATATCAAACTACGCCATAACTTGCAAACAGCTCTAATGCAAAACCTCGCCCGACTTTAGTTTGATTTGGAATATTGTAGATTGAATTGCAGGATAGCTAGCTAAATATTATGTATAATTGGATAGGTAGCTAGTAGTTGATTTAATTGAATACGTTAAAAATAGTTATAATAATGAGTCGTTATTTTTATAGCTTAAAACGTTTTCATTCCTAAGTTAAGGTAGTTGTTTGAAGGTAGTTGTATAAATCATTTTATACTTAACATTTATATGTTGTACCTTTTTTTTATTTTTTTAAGGATGGGAAATCAACATATAACTTCTTCCGCCCTGGGCGGAGTGGAAGAGAGTGTCAGACTCTTACTAACGTTGTGCCTACTTTCTCTGCAAAATAAAGAACTATTCTAAGAAAACTCGGTTAGAAAATAATCTAAATCTTCAGTTACGCTTAAGTTTGATGCTATACGGGAGTTGTCTGTGCGTTGGCGCTGCGTTGACTGAGAAGTGAAGCTTTTTTTTCTAGGATTGGCATCTCGCAGTTCAACCTAGGAGGTTGTGTACTGCTTAACCGGATTTTCCTGTGGTTGCCTTAGAAATTAAGGCGACTACACGCTAATGGCACCCCCTGTGGGGTGAAGTGACGCTCCGTCGCTCTACATATTAATATGAACGACATGCCACACGATGTGATCAAATGACGGACGGCGACGCAACGCATAAGGATAAGAGGGAGACGAGGTGGGGAAGCTAGCTGTGTTGAGACAACGGAGCGGCAGCGGCAGCGCAGTACAAACCGTGACACGAAAGATGAGACTTGATACACCAACTATATTATTTCGTAATAAATATTGTTAAGAATTTTGTTATGTTGTTTTAATTCCAATATCATCGAAAAATCCCTGAATAGATATACAATTTATGGATAACTATTTCGTGCACTTAGAACCTGCGCAAGCTCCCCCATGCTGACACTCGCCAAGTCTCATCTTTCGTGGCACGGTCTGTACTTAATAGTGTAACGTTGTACCTTGCTAGCTCTAAGAATAGGTTAGAAAATAATTACAATAGATTTATTCTAAAACTATTAATAAATCCCCTTAATTAAACTAAAAGAAACACAACTTACTACTTATCAATTTAATCTACATTATAAAATAATTAATTTTACATAAATTATACTACGGAACCCAATATTAATTGTTTACACAAAGGTCCTCGTATCTATTGCGCCTACGCATCTCTAAACAAGTTAAAAAACTGGTTGTGCCGCGCGCGACCGATCGGCTCACCACGGATGCATTCGTAAAATTCAACGGACAGTCGACAGAGCACTTAAAGGCATCAGACGTCGTGTGACACAGCCGTCACTGTGTCACACGGTCTCAGATGATCTACATTGTAACAACGTACCTACCTATTTAATACGTATTTGTTCTAAAAACAAATTCTATTCGGAATTCCCGCTGGGGTAAGTTTCCATGCATTGCTTAAGTATTTCTATTGTAAGGTGTTTCTTCTTTCTAAATTTCTATCTAGAAGCAGCCGTTCTTATTTTTCTTTGTCTGCTGGGACACTGTGACCTTTGGACCCGGTTACGTGGTCCAAGCTTAGCTAAGAGCCTGTCCAGATGAGGCGTTTTACGCGCGAGTCCACTCGCGCGTAGGCCCTCGTTACCTGAGGTAACGCGCGAGAGCATCTGGACGGGATGTATGTAGCTCTTGTGTCTCGAGTACGCGCGAGTGCTTACGCGCGAGTCGACTCGCGCGTTAAACGCGTTATCTGGACAGGCTCTAACGCTTGCCTTGTGTCTGCGCTTCCAGTATTTATGTTCCACCTTAGACCCTCGCTTCGCAACCTTCTACCTGGCGGCGAGTGGAAGACCAGACCTGGTCCTAGACTGGAACTATCTAGGTCCTGCTGAGGATCTAGAAGTGCAACCTGGGAAGGAAGCAGGGCCGCAACTTGACAGAAATGATAAGACTTCGTTCCAAAATATCCGTGTTCATTGAAAATTTCGAAATGAATCCTCCACATTATGCATCCCAAGTAGTAGGGCAGTATTCTCCGACAATGCATTCATTTCTATACCTAATTGTGTGAAATTTGTATCCAGGTCAGCATATATATAAGAAACAGGTGGTAGTAGAGTCTCGAGGTCCTCAATTGAAGCCCCGAAAATAACAGGTATAGCTCCTTTTGAATAAGCATTGTAGAACAACTTCTCAGTAATGTATTGGCTACATTTAGAATTTTCTAATGCTAAATAAAATAAATACTCTGATAATACGTCGCAATCTGCTGTAAAATGTCCAGGGCAACTGAAAAAGAAAAGTGTTTTAGATATAGAAAAGAAAGAAAAGGACAAAATATGTTTATTTGACGTACACCATGTGTACACAAAAATTATATATATACTGATTCAACTTAACCAACAACAGTTTATTTATCTCCATTCAGTGCAAAGTACAGTTTTAAAAAAATCAGTTCAGTTTAAAAAAAAAAACAAATAAATTAGAGATTTATTTTGAAATAAATGTACGTATCAGGCACAGCAATAAATGATGTATGTATTTTATTTGTATCTATAGATGCTGTGAGAAAACCACTGCTGATCCACTGGTTTGTGTAGACTACAATAAGGACCGAAACTAATTACATTTAGATTACTCAGTACCTACAGTTTTTTTCTTTTTTTTAGAAACATTGCCCCACAGTTATTAGAATATGTTCTGTGTCGTGGGGCGTACAAACATATAAACTCACAAACCCAAACAGCCAGACCCAGAACGACTATCTGAGGCCATACCAATATTAGTTGCGTGAAGGATTCAAACCCACGATACGCAGTGCAGTTACCTGCACTGCGTATCGTGTGCCAGTGGCTGCGCGATTACTCGCGCAGCCACTGGGTCAACCGAGGCGACTAACTTGTGTACCTACCTACCTAATATTTTAATGTGTTTAATGTAATTTCCTAGGTTCCCCAATTTTGGAAGATATTTTTTCACCATTCATTGAAGAAAAAATCTGTCACTTCAATGATATTTCGGACGGACTTTCGAAAATTAACCTTCATTCTGCATTTACCTTATTGAGATATTGTTGTTTTGGCCCAAATTTTATGTACTACCTGCGATCTGCACCTTTATGGAAGCAGCCACACCTTTTGGATAAAATTTACCAAATTATTAGAAGTACAATAACTTCAGTTTTAAATGTGGCCTTGGATGACCGAGCGTGGCTACAAGCCACACGTCCCATTTGTTTTGGTGGTCTCGGTATCCGCAAAATTTCTAGTTGTAGTTTACCGGCGTTCTTGTCTTCTGTCCACAGCACCGATAAGTTAACCTCGAAGATTTTATCACCATCTCTGGTTAACTTTTGGTTTGACCGAAGCGGTGAACGCCTGGAAAGTATCTTGCCCGGAAACAGATCGACCCGTGAACCCATCTTCCCAGAGACAATGGGACGAGCCGCTCTGCAGGTTGGTACGGAAAAATTTAATTAATACGTCCATCAATTCTGCTGAGCGTGCCCGCCTGCTGGCTGTGGGTGAGTGGAAGTCGGGTCTCTGGCTTCTTTTACGTATCGGTTAAAGTTTATTTGTAGGTATACATACACTTACATATTTAGCTCGCTTTTTTAAACCAAGTAATTAATTAGGTAGATGGTTAAATCACAAAGCGATGTGTCAATAGTAATTTTGGTATTGGCACTCGAAATTAACCATACTGAATTTTCCAAAAAATGTGTTCCTTTTATATACATATTAACACTTTTTCACGTGCAAAAAGTGAAAATAAATAAAAAGAATTACAATACTTTGAATCACACTGCGTACACGCACCCAATTTAAGTTCACGCCCACAGATTTTACACTAAACAAAAAAAAAAGCATTTATTTTTTTAACAATACATTAATAGCAGGGTTATCATCCATTGCAAGGCTATTTATGGACACTTATGTGTCGTGGATTGATGTCGCTACTGTACAACGTACAGCGCCATCTATCCATTCAATTCACAACTAAATATCACGTGACCAGAAACGCAAGCGCGCCCCACCGCTTGGACACGATCGTCGGTAGAGGGGATGCAGCGAGGACAGGGAAGGGACCGAGTGTTCGGTCAGTGTCTTGGCAGACACTCAGTACCAACGCACGTGTTTGTTTAGGTCTATTGTAAAATTGTGAGACTTAATAAAATTACTTTGATTTAAAAATATCTTTTGTTCGAGTACCCACGACAGTGCCCATAGCTAAGTTTAACTATGTCGGATCGTGAAGAAGACCCGATGTTTCGCATTCCGGCCACTCTTGATTAGGGCATGCAAACCGGATACCCGGATAACCGAAAAAATCGGTTAACCGACTGATTTGAAAACCGGGCTTTTTATGATAACAAAACCGGTTTTTTCGGATTTTTCGGTTTTGCTTTTCAAACAAAATCTTAAATTTATCACTGACAAACGTCCACGGCAAAACGGCAAAACGGCTTTAGTTCCAACGGCACTAACGGGCGGCAACGTTAATTTATACCGAAAAATCATATAACACAAAGGTGACTGACTGACTGACTGACTGACTGACTGACTGACTGACATAGTGATCTATCAACGCACAGCCCAAACCACTGGACGGATCGGGCTGAAATTTGGCATGCAGGTAGATGTTATGACGTAGGCATCCGCTAAGAAAGGATTTTGATAATTTTTTTCCCTAAGGGGATAAAATAGGGGATGAAAGTTTGTATAAATCTTCTTAGATTTTCGACTGATTGAACTAAAATTAAAGATTGGAGCTACTATGATGAAGATGTCCGTTTAAATAGGATTTTGATAAATTCAACCCCCATGGGGATAAAATAAGGGATACGCGAGCGAAGCCGCGGGCAAAAGCTAGTGTAAAACAAAGAAATGTAATTGTCAAAGTGACAGTTTAGGGCTAGTCAACATTTCCCTAGTAATTCAAATTATTGAATTAGTTTTTAAATTTAATGGTTTTGGAAGAACTATGATATGAAATATAGCCTAAGGTTAGTCCTAATATTATAGGAAAGGTAAGCGAAAGGAATAGGTACTAAAGTTTTTTTTTTGTTTTAACAATTTACGTTTCGCTATTAGAAAACACTAAATGAAATGTAAATGTTTATGACCAGACCATTGCCATATTGCATGTAGAAAAAATGAGAAAAAAAATATTTGCACAATTTTATTGCAAACAGCTATAATATATTATTCTTGGATCGTCATTTACGTCACTTACTTTAAAACTGTGTGTAATATTATATTTTAATTGTTAAAGATATGCCTACAATTTTAGAACTATGTAATAGTACTTTTGGGCAAACTGCACAATTGAAGTTATTATTTAAAATTGGCAACTCCTTTATTTAAATTTTTGATCTCGAATTCGTTTTTTTTCTTGTCTCGGATAGATCATTGTCCCGCTACTCTATGCCACGCTCACGCCATTTTGATTAAACTTTAGCATTTTTATTTCTTTACACACGTATTTCTGATTTCTTTAATAAAAATGGAACAAAAACCGAAATAACCGATAAAACCGGTTTCACCGGTTTTGTAAAATAAAAACCCGAAAAAACCGTGTCCTTTAAACAACCCGGTTTTTGCATGCCCTACTCTTGATGCGACATCAGAAGTGAGATCTACTCGAGCTGAAGATACGGAGAATGGAGCGCTGACGTCACGATGCGACGAAAAATTACTTCATACTCTGCTGGCTGCTCAAAATCAGAACATGATGTCCTTGATAGAAGCTATCAAGGGCCCGACAGGTACCAAGCATATTTCTTTGCCTGAATTTGACCCGGATAAGCCGGATGTAGACGCACGTGCCTGGTGTACTACAGCGGATCTGTGCTTATCGGAAGTACAGCTTCAAGGCGCAGCACTAATCATCACTTTAAGCAAGGCTTTGAAGGGAAGCGCTTCACGCTGGCTTGCGCAAGTATCGTTTGCGGGTATGACATGGTGTGACTTCAATAGTCTATTTCTATCCCGTTTCGATTGCGTGGACACACCAGCCGCTACTCTTGTCAAGATAATGAGTAGCAAGCCTAAGGAAGGCGAATGTTATGCTGCGTACGCCGCCCGATTGCTGTCTACGATCACATCACGCTGGCAAAACATGAGCACTGAGCAAATAGCCATATCCACGGTGCTTGCTCATATGGCTCAATTTGATGGACGGATACAACGGTTGGCGTTTACTACCGACGTCAACAACAGAAACAAGCTTCAGTGCGAGCTTCAAGCGTTCTCGTTTTTGAAAAGGAAAGCCTCGGCGGGTAACGCAACCGACGCCGTTCCAGAGTTCAAGCGAGCCAAGTTTCAGTCGGCAGCGCTGAAGTGTCACAACTGCGGTAAAATAGGGCATCGAGCATCTGAATGCCGATCAAGAAGTGAGCTGAAAGGCAAGGCACCTAGTGCCACTACTTCAGCGTCAAGTTCTGCAGGATCAAAGCAGCGTTCTGACGTCATCTGTTTCCGTTGCGGGAGCGCCGGACATTTTGCTACGAAATGTCCGCGAAGCAACGGTGGAGGCTCTGGCGCTACAGGCGGGTCGAGCAGCTCCGGGGCAGCGCCTGCAGCAGCGGCAAGCAGTGAGCGACGAGTTGACGTCTGCTATGTCAGTAATCCCAGCGGTGTGCTGATGAATACCGGTGAGTCACACCCATTTTTTTACGATTCTGGTGCCGAATGCTCTCTCATCAAAGACTGTGTTGCGATAAAGTTTAGTGGCAAGCGTGTCAATAACATTGTAAATCTAACCGGTATCGGTCAGGGTAGTGTGCAAAGTACCTTACAAATTTTATCTGAGGTCACTATTAACAATTTACGTTTAGAGATATTATTTCATGTTGTACCGGATAGTAGTCTTAAAAATGATATTTTAATTGGCCGTGAGATTTTAGATCAGGGATTTAACGTTAGTATGACGTCAGATAGTATTGTTTTGTGTCGTGATAAGGTTGTTAAGTTATGTGATGTTTCAAACAAGTTTACAATTGACTTTGATAAAATTGACACAGAGATTCCGCTAGGATTTCGTTCCCAATTAATTGATCTTTTGTCAGAATATTCATCTTCGTTTTCTAGTGGGGTTTCTAGATCCCGTGTCACAACAGGACAGTTGCAAATCAGGCTTATAGATGCTGGTCGTACGGTTAATCGTCGCCCCTATAGGCTTAGTGCTAGTGAACGCGAAGTTGTTTCTGCTAAAGTTCGTGAGTTGGAAGAAGCTGGTATTATTAGGCCAAGTTGTTCGCCCTTCTCTAGCCCAGTGTTGTTGGTTAAGAAGAAGGATGGTTCGGATCGCATGTGTGTTGACTTCAGGGAACTGAACGACAACACTGTGTCAGATAGGTTTCCATTGCCATTGATAGAGGACCTTGTATCCAGGTTAGGTGGTGCTACCTGCTACTCCTGTCTCGATATGTTATCAGGCTATCATCAGATTCCAGTGCATCCTGAATCAATAGAGCGCACTGCATTCGTCACACCTGATGGTCAGTGGGAATATTTGACCATGCCATTCGGTTTAAAAAATGCGAGCTCAGTTTATCAGCGTGCAGTGATGAAAGCATTAGGTGATCTTGCTTACAGCTATGCTGTTACGTACATTGACGATATTTTGGTAATAGGATCTTCTGTGGAGGAGAGTTTAGTTCGTCTTCGCACTGTGCTCGATAAATTAACAAAAGCTGGTTTTTCTCTAAATATTGGCAAGTGTTCGTTCCTTAAGCGACGGGTTGAATATCTGGGTTTTGTTGTCGAGAATGGTCAAATTAGACCCAACCCAAATAAAATTGCAGCTTTGTCCGAACTTCCCCCACCTAAAACTATCACTCAACTGAGACAGTTCATAGGGCTGGCCACCTATTTCAGACAATTTGTGCCACAGTTCTCAAAAACGATGGCCCCCTTGTTTCGTTTAACAAGTGGCAAAAATAGGTCTATTGACTGGGAACCAAGCCACGAGGTTATTCGTCAGAAAATTATTTCTTACTTAACCAGTGAGCCAGTTCTAACGATATTTAACCCCGCGCATCCAATCGAGTTACACACCGATGCTAGTGCTGAAGGATATGGTGCCATTTTCATTCAAAAGATTAATGGTAAACAACATGTGGTTGCTTATTACAGTCGTCGTACGTCTCCAGCTGAATCAAAGTATCATTCATTTGAATTAGAGACATTAGCAGTGTTCAACGCCATAAAACATTTTAGACATTATTTGTTAGGTCGTAAGTTTACAGTTGTAACAGACTGCAGTTCTGTTAAAGCCTCTAAGAACAAAACTGACTTGTCTCCACGGGTTCATCGTTGGTGGGCCTACATGCAATCATTTGAGTTTGATATAGTCTATCGTGAGGGCAGTAGAATGAGCCATGTAGATTTTCTCTCCAGGAATCCTCTCCCTGCCTCTAAAGCAGAGTTCACTCGTGTAGAGCAAAATCGTGTCGATTTAGCTGAGCTTTCTAGTAACTGGTTGCAGGCGGAACAGGAAAAGGACGAAGAGATTAGTAAAATTGTGTCTGATCTTCGTAATGAAGTTTTTCCTGAGGAATCTCGCAAAACTTACGAAATTCGCAAAAATGTTTTGTATCGGAAAATTCAGCGTAATGGTCGCACTCGATGTTTACCTATCGTACCTAGATCGCTTAGGTGGTCTGTAATTAATAACGTTCATGAATCAGTTATGCATTTAGGATGGGAGAAAACTCTCGAAAAAATTTACGAGTACTATTGGTTTGAAGGAATGACAAAATATGTGAGAAAGTTTGTAGACAATTGCATCACTTGTAAAGTAGCAAAGCCCCACTCAGGTAAAGTTCAGGCAGAGCTTCACCCGATATCCAAATTCAATATCCCATGGCACACAATTCACATTGACGCTTCTGGTAAATTGTCTGGTAAAAACGATATCAAGGAGTATGTGTTTGTCGTTATAGATGCGTTTACCAAATTTGTGCTACTCCGTCATTCTCTTAACATCGATACTAACAGCAGTATTTGTGCTATTAAGTTTTGCATAGCGTTGTTTGGCGCACCGAAACGCATAATAGCGGATCACGGTCGTTGCTTCGCTAGCAAAGATTTTTCTAGTTTCTGCACGACTAACAATATCGAGCTGCACTTGATAGCTACTGGAGGCAGTCGCGCAAATGGTCAGGTCGAAAGAGTAATGAGTACTCTTAAGAGTATGTTGACAGCTGTAGAAACCAGTCGTGACCGCTCTTGGCAGGACGCCCTAGGGGAGGTTCAACTAGCTATTAACTCTACTATTAGTAGGGTAACAAAGTCTAGCCCTCTCGAGTTGATGATAGGAAGGGTAGCAAGACCGCTTGGCTTAGTAACTGCTGATGACGATGATGATATGACCGAAATTAATTTAAATGAGATTAGAGAGCACGCGACCCAGAATATCGTAAAGAATGCTAATTATGATAAAAAACGATTTGACCAAAATAAGGCTCAGGTTTCTAAGTTGGCTATTAATGACTATGTTTTGATCGAAAATGAGGAAAGAAATCAGACAAAATTAGATCCAAAATTCAAAGGTCCGTTTAAAATCATTGAGGTACTAGACGGTGATAGATACCTACTAAAGGCGCTTGACTCCAAGCGAACTTACAAATACCCCCATGATCGTGTGAGGAAGATCCCCGATCACCAAGTTCCTCAAGAATTAGATGTCATAGTCGATGACAGTGGTAGTGACACCACATCTGATTAGCAGGCTTGTACACCCATACTCTAAACTTGAGACCGCACCTCATGAGAGACATGTGGCGATGGGTCTACAAAGAATCGTTGGTGCGATTCTGATTTGTGTTGGTGCACAAATTGCCATGAACATTTCACGAGACCGCACCTCATGAGTAACATGTGGCGATGGGTCTGATAATCGTTGGTGCGATTATGATCTGTGTTGGTGCACAGTGTATTGTGAAAGTTTCATGAGTTGGTTGTGCATTGCTGATGAATTATGGTGGACAATTTTGTAAGCATTATTGTGTAACTGGTTGATCGGATCTTTTCCAATGTATGTTCTACGGAAGCTTCTTGTATGAAGCCTTAGTACAGTTGATTATTTCACTTAGATTTAGATGAAATAAAGTACCATAGAGAATCAATCTTTGTTTCACTGGCAGGATAGCCGAGCTAGATTACTCTGAGTTAATTTTTGTCCACAGCTACTCGTACTACACCCGAGGACGGGTGCTAGTCAGGGATGGCCGTGTCGTGGATTGATGTCGCTACTGTACAACGTACAGCGCCATCTATCCATTCAATTCACAACTAAATATCACGTGACCAGAAACGCAAGCGCGCCCCACCGCTTGGACACGATCGTCGGTAGAGGGGATGCAGCGAGGACAGGGAAGGGACCGAGTGTTCGGTCAGTGTCTTGGCAGACACTCAGTACCAACGCACGTGTTTGTTTAGGTCTATTGTAAAATTGTGAGACTTAATAAAATTACTTTGATTTAAAAATATCTTTTGTTCGAGTACCCACGACAGTGCCCATAGCTAAGTTTAACTATGTCGGATCGTGAAGAAGACCCGATGTTTCGCATTCCGGCCACTCTTGATGCGACATATGGATTATAATCGATAATAACTCAAAGCAACACCCAACACTAATCTCGAGTACGCGCGAGTGCTTACGCGCGAGTCGACTCGCGCGTTAAACGCGTTATCTGGACAGGCTCTAACGCTTGCCTTGTGTCTGCGCTTCCAGTATTTATGTTCCAGCTTAGACCCTCGCTTCGCAACCTTCTACCTGGCGGCGAGTGGAAGACCAGACCTGGTCCTAGACTGGAACTATCTAGGTCCTGCTGAGGATCTAGAAGTGCAACCTGGGAAGGAAGCAGGGCCGCAACTTTATCCGCGTGGTTTACAAACATTCTATGACACGCAGCAATAGCATAACTTTCTTTTTCTTCGATTTTTTCCTTTTCTTTCTCTTTCTTTAAAGAATTTTTGCCATTTTACCAGACATTTTCAGAGGTTACATATCCCAATAAACGAACAGACAAAATTTACCTTTTTTATTAATACTTATTATTACTTCATAGTATTGTGATTGTTATTCACAGCTTACTGATGGATTTACGAAAAAGTCGAGACTCTTTGCGTCGTAAATCTTCTCTGCTTTGCTATTATAATTTAGCGCTTCACATATACGACAGAAATGATAAGACTTCGTTCCAAAATATCCGTGTTCATTGAGAATTTCGAAATGAATCCTCCACATATGCATCCCAAGTAGTAGGGCAGTATTCTCCGACAATGCATTCATTTCTATACCTAATTGTGTGAAATTTGTATCCAGGTCAGCATATATATAAGAAACAGGTGGTAGTAGAGTCTCGAGGTCCTCAATCGAAACCCCGAAAATAACAGGTATAGCTCCTTTTGAATAAGCATTGTAGAACAACTTCTCAGTAATGTATTCGCTACATTTAGAATTTTCTAATGCTAAATAAAATAAATACTCTGATAATACGTCGCAATCTGCTTTAAAATGTCCAGGGCAACTGAAAAAGAAAAGTGTTTTAGATATAGAAAAGAAAGAAAAGGACAAAATATGTTTATTTGACATAGACCATGTGTACACAAAAATTATAAAAAAAAAGATTTCGATATTGCCTGCTTTTATACTGCAGTTTATTTATCTCCATTCAGTGCAAAGTACAGTTTTAAAAAAAACAGTTCAGTTTAAAAAAAAAAAACAAATAAATTAGAGATTTATTTTGAAATATGTACGTATCAGGCACAGCAATAAATGATGTATGTATTTTATTTGTATCTATAGATGCTGTGAGAAAACCACTGCTGATCCACTGGTTTGTGTAGACTACAATAAGGACCGAAACTAATTACATTTAGATTACTCAGTACCTACAGTTTTTTTCTTTTTTTTAGAAACATTGCCCCACAGTTATTAGAATATGTTCTGTGTCGTGGGGCGTACAAACATATAAACTCACAAACCCAAACAGCCAGACCCAGAACGTCTATCTGAGGCCATACCAATATTAGTTGCGTGAAGGATTCAAACCCACGATACGCAGTGTAGCTAATCGCGCAGCCACTGGGTCAACCGAGCCGACTAACTTGTGTACCTACCTAATATTTTAATGTATTTAATGTAATTTCCTAGGTTCCCCAATTTTGGAAGATATTTTTTCACCATTCATTGAAGAAAAAATCTGTCACTTCAATGATATTTCGGACAGACTTTCGAAAATTAACCTTCATTCTGCATTTACCTTATTGAGATATTGTTATTTTGGCCCAAATTTTATGTACTACCTGCGATCTGCACCTTTATGGAAGCAGCCACACCTTTTGGACGAAATTTACCAAATTATTAGAAGTACAATAACTTCAGTTTTAAATGTGGCCTTGGATGACCGAGCGTGGCTACAAGCCACACTTCCCATTCGTTTTGGTGGTCTCGGTATCCGCAAAATTTCTAGTTGTAGTTTACCGGCGTTCTTGTCTTCTGTCCACAGCACCGATAAGTTAACCTCGAAGATTTTATCACCATCTCTGGTTAACTTTGAAGTTCCGTGTTTGACCGAAGCGGTGAACGCCTGGAAAGTATCTTGCCCGGAAACAGATCGACCCGTGAACCCATCTTCCCAGAGACAATGGGACGAGCCGCTCTGCAGGTTGGTACGGAAAAATTTAATTAATACGTCCATCAATTCTGCTGAGCGTGCCCGCCTGCTGGCTGTGGGTGAGTGTGAGTCGGGTCTCTGGCTTCAGGCACTTCCGTCGCCCAACATAGGCACTATGTTGAGTGACTATACATTCCGGCTCGCTACATGCCTGCGCCTGGGTGCACCTTGTGGGGCTCCGCACCGCTGTCAGTGCGGTGATTCTGAAGCTGTGGACTGCCTCGGGCACCATGGCCTGTCATGCAAAAAGAGCGCTGGCCGCATAGCACGGCACGCCAGCATTAATGACATCATCCGTCGTGCTCTTGTCTCCGCCGGAGTGCCAGCTGTTCTGGAGCCAATTGGCTTGGCACGCGACGATGGTAAGAGACCAGATGGGATTATGGGATGACTATAATGCCTTGGAAGTTGGGTAGGCCTTTGGTGTGGGATGCAACATGCGTCGACACCCTCGCGCAATCCCATCTTCCTAGCACGACGTGCTGTGCTGGGGCGGCTGCATCTGGTGCCGAAAATCTCAAGCGGCGCAAATATATTAACCTTCATGAAAGTTATATGTTTGAGCCGTTTGGGGTTGAAACACTAGGGCCATGGGGACCGAGCGCTCATCTAGTGTTTCGCAATATAGCCAAGCGACTGGTCGATTCTTCACGTGACCAGAGGGCTGGACTTTTCTTGGGCCAAAGAATCAGCATTGCCATACAACGTGGCAATGCTGCCAGCCTTCTGGGCACATGTCCCATTGACAGCGATGCGGATGAGTTTTTGATGCCCTATGACCTTCCTTTCTTTTTGGTTTTTTTCTTTTAACTGTACAAAGTTTTTAATTTAATTATTATTATTTACCTAATAATTAAAAAGATTTTATTAAAAGCCACGTTCGGCTACATACACAAAATAAATCAAAGTAGCGTGTATGGTGTAACAGTAACCGAGGATTAACTTACGCGTTTTTTAACGTGTTATTTTTTGAACAACCTCCATAAACGTCGATCTGAACATGTTTGATTAACTCTTTTAGGAATGTGTTTCTCTCTTTATGGTGACAACATGACATGAGTACTGCAGCACGCCGGCTTCGTCTCTTCCTAGCATAGTTTGGCACCAACTCAATAATTTCTCTATAATTCTCTGGTAAGTAAGGTTCTTCCCGTGGTACCGCTCGACCGTATGGGACAGGCACATCGGAATCGCTCCTGAAAGGAGAAGAAGAATCGGGTGAATGACACCATTAATCAATTGACATACTTTCTATAAGCTGTCAAAACGTGATACTCCCATAGATTTTGTATGCCAATACTAAATTATGATGTCACTTTTTTCGCTAACTATTTATTGATTTACATCAACATCATCATCTGCCTAGCCTTTTCCAAACTATGTTGGGGTCGGCTTCTAGTCGAACCGGATGCAGCTGAATATCAGTATTTTACATGGAGCGACTGCCTATCAGACCTCCACAACCCAGTAATGGGTAATACGATACTCTTGGTAAGACTGCTTGTCAGAAGCCCGGAAGGCTTCTGACTAACAGTAACGACTGTCAAAGATCTACAAATGACAGCCGGGACCAACGGCTTTACGTGCTTTCCGAGGCACGGAGGAAACTCGCTATGAAAATGGTCACCCATCCACAGACCAACCTCGGCAAGCGTGGCTTAACCCGGAAGATCGGTCTATGCGGCTGTAATTATTTAGCCACGAGCTCCTCATTGATTTCCATCAACCTAAATCGATTTATGACAGATTTCTTCTCGCTGACAAATAAATAGGTACGACAAAAATGGGTCGTGTGCGGACACGCAAATTTTTAGCAGGAATAATATGTACAGATAACAAAAACTGTAAAATTTTCCCAATGGAACATGTTTTGTAAAAAAGTTGAAAACTATCGAAGTTTGACCGAAAGGGGTAGCCTGATGTGCTAGCCTGTGTACCTAAATTCATCTGAACAGCTCCTATACACAACCTAAAAAAAAGCACTATAATCTGAACCTACTCGTGTCATAAAAAACTTAAAAAACTTTTAAACAAAAAAAAAACAACCGCCTTCAAAAACTAAAAAGTGAAAAATAACTTTAGCTTTGGAAGTCGGTGGCTTTGGTTCTGTTTGTTGTTTTGTATTGCCACCGACTTCCAAAGCTAGTATCAACTTTCTGTCATCCAAATCCATGAAGTAACTGTCATACTACGTAAATTAACTTAACACCACTAAAAAGTCATAAGAAAGCAGAATACTTATGCGATTTCGCTTACTTGGAGGACAAATTTTCGAATACTACTGAATATATCTGTGTTGCCCTTTCGAGTGTACACGCGTGATTTTATGTTGTGTGATGGTGTAAACAATGCTTAGATATGCTATAGCAACAATTGCGGTTAATCTGCTGTTATTTATTGAAGAGTTCCCTCGATTTCTACAAGATCCCATCATCAGATATTGAAATGGTGACAATGGGACCACACGGGAAGCACCAGCTTTCAAATAAAAAAAGAATCATGACAATCGGTACAACCAATCGGGAAATTCGAGGTAACAAACATAAAAAAAAAAAAAATACAGTCGAATTGATAACCTCCTCCTTTTTTTGAAGTCGGTTAAAAATTAAACCTACCGGTAAGTCATAGTCCAATTGAATACATTGTGGAGGCTTTGCAAACTCGGTTTTTTCTTCGCCAAAGTAAAAGCACGTTTAGGAGACTCGTCGTTTAAATATACCCATCTTTGTTTTCGGTTTCTTTTTTTTACTTTGGGTATAAGGCCTTTCATCATATGTATGAGGACGGCATCTGCTGTATCCATTAAGCTTTCATTGCCAGAGAAAATACAGTTCTTCACGCTGCAACCATCTAATATATTATCGTTCTTGTGCCTGTAAATAAATAAAAAATAAAAAATTAGAAATATATGTGTGTGTGTGAGTTTTGCGAAACGATTGGCGCAGTGGCTGAGCGATTAGCTGCTACGCTGCGTATCGCGGGTTTGATTTCCGCACAGAACAAATATTTGTATGACCTACAGGTAGGTAGTTGTTCCAGATCTGGCTGTTTGATATATACAGGAGAAATTCCTAGTGTGGGGCAAGGCTTTTTTCGCGGTATACAGGTAGCGCAGGACCGGTCACTGTGGCTATCTTTAGGCGAGGTCTATGTCCAGCAGCGGACGTCGACCGGTTGATATGATGATGATTATGATATAAATGGGAACTTGTAATTGGTCTTCTTCTACGTATTACTTCTTACTACTCGAATGTATTAGCTGTACATTTTCCATGGGTTCCATTATTGTAGCATTGTATTACTATCCGGTAAGCGCAGCGTAGGACGTCCACCCACAAGGTGGACGGACGACCTGATTAAGACCGCAGAAAGACGCTGGATGCAGGCCGCTTCCTATTGGATATCAATGGGCCAGCAGCGGATGCCCTACGGCTTATATGATAATAATGATGAATACTGTGCGGGATAGTGTAATAAACAGTACATAACAATATTATAAGTGTGCGGAATAGTTTAATAAACAATATGTGCGCCATACAGTAGTAAAACAGTGTAATATCGTAAGCAATCAGTGTACGCGAGTAGCGACTTATTATGTAGACTTAGTGTTGTGTAAATAGTAGAACTTGGTATATAATGTAACTAGTATATAAGGAATTTGTATAGATTGAACAATAAAGCGAATGTAGGCTCATAGACGTAAGGATTGCAAATGTAAACAACAGATTTTGTTCAAAATTTAATTTATTGGTCTACCCACTACTTGCGCCTACGTAGGCTTGAATAAATGTAGGGCGACTGAGCCCGATATCGTCACTTCAAAAATCACTTGGAAGAATAAACAGCTCCTGCCTTAGAACGCTTCAAGACTTTCATTTCTCCACCAACCCAGCAAAAGGTGTACCCCGTACATCAAATGGTCCTTCGAGCCGGATATTGTGGAAGAATCAAGCCTTGAAGATCGTCAGGAAATAAGAAGTCACAACAGAAAATCATCGATTGCGTCATGCCGGTCACACGCTCGGTAGGAAGAGGCCGCAAACCTGCGAAGGAACCTTCGTCAGAAGACACCGCCACGACGTCAGCATCAGGAACCGGTACGGAAACCGGGACGACGACAACAACAGACACGACGACATCGGGAACCACCGCCGCCACGGGTACCACAGAACATACTGAGACCCCGGCATCTACAGTCAGCACCGATGCCACCGTCACCGCCGCCGCCGCAGCCGTCGCCCCCGCCTCCGTCGCACCCCCTGCTCTCGTCACCGCCGCCGCCGCCGTCGCCGCCGCCCGAGCCAAAGCTATCGCCATGACCGAGGCTATCACCGCGGGTCCTCCTAAACCAGACCCGCATCAGAAGCATCCGATGAGACCGCCGCCGCCCGTCGTGGACAACAGGAAAGAAGACCTACCTGAAGAAACCGTCAAACGGGTCAAGAATACAGCGGGTCCGCCACAGCCGAGCGGACCTCCCGCGCCCCGCACCTCTAGCAAGAAGGGGGGAGGGGGGGGATCGATCCACAGCAGAGTAAAGTCCTACAAGCTAGCCAAGGCTAAAGAAGAGTTGCTACGCCTGCAAATCGAGTTGGCAACTGCGCGCCTGGCTACCCTGCAGGCAGAAGACACAGAAGATGAAGAAGATGATGGCTCGGTCTTCTCCAAGGAAGAAGCAACCCGAAGAGTCGACAGCTGGCTGGAAACACAACAGAACAAACTCGCGCACACGACCGCCGGACAACAGGAGCAGACAACAGAAGAGCCGGTGGCCGCCTGCGTGGAAGACAGCGTTCCAGTCATCACAGAAAACCATCATCAGACGCATCGCCCACAGCAGTCACCGGCGGGAGGTCAGTCCGACCTCGCCGCACTCGCCGATGCCATCACACGCGCCGTCAGCGCCGCTCAACGTCCGAAGTTCGTCGAGCTGCCGATATTCACCGGGTCACATCAAGAGTGGCTACCCTTCCGCGCCGCCTACTACGAAACGGAGAACATGTATACGGCGATCGAAAACACAAACAGACTTCGAAGAAACTTGAAGGGAAAAGCTAGGGAAGCAGTTGAAGGCCTACTCATCACGAACACGCATCCAGCTGAAGTCATGAAAACTCTGGAGTCAAGATTCGGGAGGCCGGAGTCCATCGCCATGGTGGAAATGGAATCACTCCGCGCCCTGCCGCGCCTCACCGAGTCGCCGCGTGATATCTGCATCTTCGCTACGAAAGTTTCAAACATCGTCGCGACATTGAAGACACTCAACTGTATCCACTACTTGTACAACCCAGAAGTTTCGAAGACCGTCGTAGACAAGCTCACGCCTACACTTCGCTACCGATATTATGACTTCGCATCGATTCAACCGAGAGAAGATCCAGACCTAGTGAAGTTAGACAAGTTCCTCAAGAGAGAAGCGGACCTGTGCGGACCTTACGCGTTACCTGAATCAGTGACGTCGAACGCAGCTGCCACTCAACAGAAAAGAACGCAGAAGATCCACAACGTCTCAGAAAATACGAGTGCATCAAAGTGTCCAGTGTGTGAAGAAAGCAGTCACAAGATCGTCGAGTGCGAGAAGTTCAAGAAGCTCGATGAAAACGGAAGATGGGACATAGCCAAGTCCAAACGTCTGTGCTTCAGGTGTCTGCGATACAGAAACAAGACACACAGCTGCCGACCGAACCCGTGCGGAGTCAACGACTGCAAGTACTCTCATCACAAGCTGCTGCACTACAAGAAGAACACAGAGAAGGCAGAAGCTAAAGAAGAGAAGACCACAGAAGCAGTCATCAACTCCGCCTGGACCGGCAAGAAGAAGCAATCTTACCTCAAGATATTACCAGTGCAAGTCAGCGGGCCGCGAGCTACCATCGACACCTTCGCGCTGATGGACGACGGGTCAACAATCACACTCGTCGACGAGAGTGTGGCAGAAGCCATCGGAGCAACGGGACCCATAGATCCGCTGAAGATAGAAACCATCAGTGACACGAAGACATTAGAATCAGCATCGCGACGAGTCAACATCAAGCTGCGTGGACTCAACAACAAAGAAGAGCAAGTTCACGCACGTACAGTGAAGAACCTACATGTGTCGTCTCAACGAGTGCCTACAGAAACAGTGGAGGGGTGCAAACATCTCGAAGACATCGCGGGCTACCTCACGTACGCGAACGCCGAGCCGCGAGTGTTGATCGGGCAGGACAACTGGCACCTTCTGTTGACATCAGAAGTCAGAAGAGGGAGCAAAACTCAACCAGTGGCATCACTCACGCCGCTGGGATGGGTACTTCACGGCAGCCAGACACGAACATCAGGGCGCAGCATCGCTTTCGTGTCTCACGTCACAGAAGAACCAGAAGATCCGGAAGACAACTTAGAAGGACTCGTGAAGCAGTACTTCGAGATGGACGCACTCTGCATCAACCCCAGGAGACCGAACACAGATCCAGAAGAGCGAGCGCTTCGAATGCTGGAGAAGACCACCACTCGAACAGAAGAAGGAAGATTCCAGACCGGCCTTCTCTGGCGCAAAGAAGACGTCACGTTCCCCGACAACTATGAAAACTCACTCAAACGACTCGTCAACATCGAGAAGAAGATCGATCGTGACCCAGCGCTGAAACAGAAGTACACAGCACAGATGGAAGCACTCGTCAGCAAGGGATACGCCGAGCCGGCTCCAGCACAGAAGACTCCGAGCAAGACCTGGTACCTACCACACTTTGCTGTAATCAACCCAATGAAGCCGGACAAGCTGCGAGTGGTACACGACGCGGCAGCGAAGACAAGGGGAGTAGCTCTCAACGACATGCTGCTTAAAGGCCCCGACTTCCTGTACGAGTCCGAAGAGTTGTGGCCCGCCGACACCTCCGCGCCGATGACAGAAGAACCTTCTGGGGAAGAGAAGATACATCACCTGAGAGAAGAGAAACGTGTGAAGCTGTCAGAAGCCTTACCTGACCCATCCAGGTTCTCCAACTGGGACCGCCTCCGGTACGCAGCAGCGCGAGTGCTTCAGTTCGTGGAACTCTGCAGAAGTGGCAAACAACGTGTGAACTACCGGCGAACAAAGAAGAACAAACAAGCGGACTCAGACTGGAAGAAGCCAACGGGGTCAAGAGGTCAACGACCTGCAGCTACACGGGTGACGTCATCACTGAAAACAAGAAATGCGTTACCTGTACCCGCCGAGCTCCTCAAAGCTGCAGAACTCCTTCTGATGCGCTCGTCCCAAGAAGACTCCTTCTCCGAAGAAATCGCCAGCCTGAAGAAACAGAACAACGTCAGTAAAGAAAGTCGACTTCATCAGCTGAGCATCGAGTACGTAAACAAAGCGATACGTTTACGAAGTCGTATCCGAGCCGTTATCAACGTATCGGATCAATTTAAAGCGCCGATGATACTAGACGGCAATCATCCCACGGTTAAACTGTGGATATTATCAGTGCACAAGATAATGCATCACGCCGGCGTCGAAGCTACGGTCAACGAGTGCAAGCAACAGTACTGGGTGCTGCGACTGCGCCCTACAACGCGGGCGCTACTACGAAGATGCCTGTTCTGCAGAATGAAGTCACAGTCGCCGCCGCACCCACGCACCGGTGACCTACCTGCGTGTCGACTCGCCCATCATAGTCGACCCTTCACCTTTACAGGGGTCGACTACTTCGGACCCCTCTCCGTGACCGTCGGACGCGCCCGCCAGAAGAGGTACGGGGCGATATTCACCTGCCTCACTACCCGGGCCATTCACCTGGAGCTGGCCGGCTCCCTCAGCGCTGACTCCGCTGTGATGGCGCTAAGAAGAATGATGGCTCGACGGGGCTGTCCCACCGAAATCTGGTCCGACAACGGGACCAACTTGAAAGCAGCCGACAAGGAGCTGCGCCAGGCGATCGACGAAGCAACAGCAGAAGAAGCCGCCAAGCGAACCATCGCGTGGCGCTACATTCCTCCTGGAGCCCCCTTCATGGGCGGGGCCTGGGAGCGCATGGTGCGCTCTGTCAAGACTGCACTCGCCGCAACGCTGCACGAGCGGCACCCCACCGAAGAAGTACTCACCACCCTGCTCGCCGAGGTGGAGTACACCGTCAACAGCCGCCCGCTGACACACGTGTCAGTCAGCCCAGAAGATCCAGAAGCTCTGACCCCCAACCACTTCTTGTTGGGGGGACCAGGGCGAGTGCCACAACCAGGCACATTCACCGAAGCAGACGACACCTCCAGGACCAGCTGGCGCGCAGCCCAGCGCCTCGCCGACCTCTTCTGGCGACGCTGGGTACAGGAGTACCTCCCCGAGCTGCAACACCGGCGGGAGCCGCACGGAAAAGGACCGACCGTACAGGTCAATGACCTCGTACAGGTGGTCGACCCCAACCTGCCTCGCAACATATGGGCGCGTGGCCGGGTCACCGCCACGTACCCAGGCCCCGACGGCGTCGTGCGTACGGTGGACATCCGTACTAAGGGAGGCGTGCTGCGACGACCAGTGAGGAAGCTGGTGCTGCTGACGGCGCCGGGAGACAGCTGCGAGCCCGCACCGGCAACAGGATGCGACACGGTCGCACGGCGGGAGTGATGTGCGGGATAGTGTAATAAACAGTACATAACAATATTATAAGTGTGCGGAATAGTTTAATAAACAATATGTGCGCCATACAGTAGTAAAACAGTGTAATATCGTAAGCAATCAGTGTACGCGAGTAGCGACTTATTATGTAGACTTAGTGTTGTGTAAATAGTAGAACTTGGTATATAATGTAACTAGTATATAAGGAATTTGTATAGATTGAACAATAAAGCGAATGTAGGCTCATAGACGTAAGGATTGCAAATGTAAACAACAGATTTTGTTCAAAATTTAATTTATTGGTCTACCCACTACTTGCGCCTACGTAGGCTTGAATAAATGTAGGGCGACTGAGCCCGATATCGTCACTTCAAAAATCACTTGGAAGAATAAACAGCTCCTGCCTTAGAACGCTTCAAGACTTTCATTTCTCCACCAACCCAGCAAAAGGTGTACCCCGTACAAATACTGATATGATAAAATAAGTGATAGACATAATTTTAACACTAGAAATAAAGACAAATTAGCTTAACCATTTTTTAGATTGTCCAAAGTACACACATCTTTCATGGGGTACTGTGTTAAATGTTACAGTAAAATACCTAATGATATATTAAAATTAAATGAAAGAAAATTTAAAAATTGTATTAAAAGCACACTTTGTAAACAAGCATACTACAAGTTAGAGGATTATATTCAAGATAATAATGCTTGGAAACATGCTGGTCTTGCTCCTTAGGACAATTTTAAGTCTTGACAAAATCAACTGGTTGCTTATTTAATCATAAAACTAATTTGTTTTGACCAATAATTGTTTTTCTCCTCGACATTAATTCTACATTTGTGTTTGACTCACACACTGATTCGTTGTCTTTGAAATGTTAGAAGTAATCATCTACGATCACAATATTGGCGTTAAATGATATGATTAATTTAGCTTTCGTTTCTAATTTGTAGCACTGAGTACGTATTGTAGTACTTTGAGTGACTTTTATTTTTTATTTTTTTGATTGATCGTTTTGACATTTATATTTTTTTCTTATGGAATGAATGTAACTATACAACTTATTGTAATACATTGTTTTTTAAAAGAGTATGTATGGAGTTTCTTGCCCGTTCTTCTCCATACGAAACTACCTTTTGGAATGGGCAACTAGATTCAATATTAATGTTTTTTTTTATGTAATGACGTTCAAAAGTGCCTTATAATGGCCTAATTGAAATAAATGATTTGACTTTGACTTTGACTTTACTATCATTGTATTATTTACGAACAATTAGGTTTACTATTTAGTATCTTTATTCTATTATTCAAATCCATGAAGACACGGTAACTCTATGTATATTAATTAGTAAATGTGTTTTATCTTCCACATGATCCCCTTATATTGTAAGTCTCTTTAAGTGCTGTTCATCGATAAGGAGTTCCATAGGGTATCTTTGAAGACCAAGATTAGTTGATCACGGATAGATAACTTACCAAACAATCTTTAATTTACTGTACAAAAACCAAATTAAAATACGTGTACTCTCCGTTATTGAAAAGTTCCATTGTTTATCTCGGAAAGTCTGGTCTTAATGTTTACTAGCAACAGCTAGTAAACATTAAGACCAGACTCGGGTAACAGCCCGCGACTTCGTTTGCGTTCAGTATTTTTAAGTTAATAGTGTTCATACTGTTTCTGTCTAACCCCTATATGTCACAGCGTGATGAATTGTACCTAAGATTACAGCTCAGGTTACTGCCAACACAATGCCAAAAGTTTTGTTCAAATCGGTGCAGGAGTTAAAAAGTTATGCGCGTACATACAAACGAACAAACAGACAAACTTTTTTTTGGGTTCTGTATAATGTATTTAATAGGTGAGAATGAGAATTACTCTTCATAAAAAATAATGAATGTACAGAATTGGCCTCGTTACGATTTTATTAATGTTGTAGGAAGAATTTTAAATTTCGCGCTAAAACTGCATAGTGACGCGTAGGTAGGTACTCGCGTCTTCCTTGTGCGGACCGTACGGCCGCGTCCCGCCAACACACGCAGCGCGCGCGCTTCAGTCGGGCTCGCATCGCTATCATAATCGGCCTAGACACCGGTCTGTGGGCGGTGAGCAATGGGTAGCTCACCGTCCGTACGTTATTAACTAACGACAGACCGTGTCGACGGCGCGTCCATGTTCCGCAAAGAGGTGTCAGCCATTGGAAGGGGCCATTAAGGGCCAAATGCTTGCCGGGGCTGCGGGTTGTTCAAAAGAGATACCACGCCCCCGGAACGCAAAGGGCACACGAAGGAACAGAGATGGTTTTTAGTCCGTAAAAGTCTGACACTCCCTCCCGCCCCGCCCAGGACGATTCATTCGATGATTTCCCATCTCAAAAAAAAAAACATAATCGGCCATGTATTTGTTTTCTCCGCATACCCTGTGGATTTAACTTTGTGTACTAATGTTTCAATAGTGTAAATCTAGCAATATACTGTTTACAAACTGAAGTGTAGAAGTGTTTTACTACAATGTATAGATTTGGTTGGGCTTACCTCGCGAATAGTCGTGAATATACCCTTTCGACTAAAAATAATTTTGAAAATCAGTCTACAGTAGGCGAAGAAATCGGTGAACATACATAAAAAACAGATCCATACATTGGAACATAGCAGTTCCTCCGTTTTTTGAAGTCGTTTAAAACGAGAGATCTACAATAAAATAGTACACTATCGGCTCACCAAAACCACGTTCAAGAACTTTCAGCGTCAATTGTACACATGCCTATTGCTCTGTCTAACCTGAAATTTTCAGTCATTATAGATTCTCCCCCAAGACCAAAAAAAGGCCTCTGAGATCAACATGTACCTGCCTAATGTAGCTTTTCCACAAATCCACCGATTTTATTTATATTCATAAATCGCATTTTTTTCTGTAACACCTGTAAAATAAGAATTACCTATTTATGTAATTAATTCTGTATTATTTTATTGTAGTCAAATGATTAATTATGCTTTTCAGGGTTTCGTACCCACAGGGTGTCCAACGGGTAGATACCGGTTACTAAGACTCCGCTGTCTGTCCGTCCGTCCGTCCTTCTATCAAACGGCCGTATATTTTGAACCGTAATAGGAAGTCAGTTGGAATTTTCAAGGTTGCGCGGATCCCTTCGCACTTGTTTTTTTTGTATGATGTGCGTTGTAAAAGGATTTGCTGCCTTGACGTTCTTCGGAAAATCAATAAAACAAAATCAATTATTCCTACTTCTTCTATATCGTGTGTGCAGTAAGGTCTATAACGACACACCCTAGTATCAGAGTTTCTAAACCGCCTCAAGGGCCTCTGACATGGTTACCGGTGTCAGTGATGTCCAAGATAAACTTAGAAGTACATGTGAATTAGAAAAAGTCACATTAGTTACTTGCCCGTGCCCGGTTTCAAACCCACACCCTCGTTCATGAGAGGCTGAGAGGCTTAATCACTGGACCATCACGACACTTAACAGAATCAATTGTAAAACAATGTTTCACGTACCGCTTTCCAAAGTTGAAAACGTGTCGTCGCTTGAGCCAATTCCAGTATTTCCACACGAGGACGACGTATCTTCTGCCCGCATTAGGATTAGGATTTGGAATTTTCCCCCGTTTGAATAATATTTCACCTAAATTGGAGGAAGGCCAATCCTGAAAAAATATTATTTTTTGTGAGTTTAAAAATTATGAAAACTAGAAGGATCTTATACATATAGGTAATGTGTATAAAGGTGTGTTTGCAAGTGTTGAGTGTAGTGTGCATTTTTTGGAGGGAATAGTCGAGTGTTTTTAGTCCCGACTGTGCCAGAAGAAGGGTTATGATTTTCGTATGTAGGTACGTATATTCTTTGCCACGCTCGCTAAACGATATCATGGTTTAAGATTGAGCCGTGTTGTTCCATTCGTCTTAATTAAAACTTAACTAAAAATCACGTTTGTTGCAAGGGAGCCCCCTAAATATTATTTCATTCTGGTTTTATTTTGTTGTAGAGGCAACAGAAATACATCATCTGTGAAAATTTCAACGTGTCCGACTCGCACTTGGCCTTTTTTTTATTAGAATCATAAATGCATCTGCATTTGCACAATATTGATTGGTGGTTGAATTTTATAATCTTATAAAAGTTGACCACGAAACAATATTGTAACGATTTTTACCAATAATTGGATTTCAAAAACCTTACATTTTTTCAAGTGCGACTCTGTTTTGTTAGGTACTAATGGAAAATTGTTCTGCCTCGGGATTGCAACTATAAAAAATCCAGCATGTATGTTTTGACACCACGAAAATAATGATTTCCATTCGCCATTTTAATTTTAATACGGCTGTCATTTGTAGATCTTTGACAGTCGTTACTGTTAGTCAGAAGCCCGAAAGTCTGACAACCAGTCTTATCAAGAGTATCGTATTACCCATTACTGGGTTGTGGAGGTCTGATAGGCAGTCGCTCCATGTAACATATTGATATTCAGCTGCATCCGGTTCGACTGGAAGCCGACCCCAACATAGTTGGGAAAAGGCTAGGCAGATGATGATGATGATGATTTTAATTTTAATACGAGTATATAGGTAATTGGCATTTTAACCCTGTATTTTTGTGTATTATGATGACATCATCATTAATTAATTAAGCTTAATTTTACCTTTATTAATCATTAATTAAGCTAGAAAATGAGCAAAATTTTCTGAAATTTACGTAATTGTAATAGAATTAATTAAAAAAATCCACTCGACAATACTCACCACACGCTGATCATAGAAATTTTCCACGATCGCAGAATGCGCTTCTAACATATTTAGTTTATAAACACATGCTCTTATTTGTTTCGCAAGATGATCACTATCTTTCAAAACAGATATGAGGGAAATGAACATGAATATACATATAATTATGAAAATTACAGGTTTTGTAGTCACTTTTCTTCGATAGGGCGTCAGGGACTGAGCCATTGTGAATAATAATGTTAATCTTTATCTATTTATTTAATCCAGTCACTATTACCACTACCGCATCATCACTTTTATAGTTGTTTAACAACACAGCGAAGAATAAGTTTTTTAGTTTTTGCAAACGATCTATTGGTAAATGAAATTTTTAAATTGACAAACCTTTAATCTTATGTTTTCATTACCGAACAAATTAATATGCACTATCACATAAAACAAATAGCTACCGTACACTTTTATCCACTGTCACTAATACGTAGAGACCAACACAATCTAGTTTTCGGATATCTTTCGAATTTTTTTTTTTTCAATTTCAATTTCCTTCTAATAAACCTATAATTTAGATAAAATTTACTTTATCAATAAAATCATGCAGCGTCAACAGATGGCGCCACCAGACAGCTTCTATCTACAGTTTATTCCTGTTTCGATAGGCGTTCAACCTTCGCCATGATAATAATTATAACTGACCCGATCCCCTTGCCGTTTTCAGCTTTTTAATCTCGTGATATATATTACGTACGCGGAACGATTTCTCAATACAATGAACTTTACGATTTTCTGGTACAGTGATTGTTCTGCGGCATTGTTTTAATATCAAGACAATATTAAAACAATGCCGCAGAACAATCACTGTACCAGAAAATGCAAGATGTTATTCGTCAAAAGATGACATTATGGAACGAGACTCAAAATTTGAAGATGTTTTCAAAATATGTAGACAATACATTGGTGGTAAAATAACGTATCCAAATATTATTTGGCCCAAAGAAGTGTAAGTGTAGAAGTGAATTATTTTTTTCATATTTTCCAGGCGTAACCCAAAATCAAACTAAAAACTAGCCAATACTGCCGGGCATAAGAAAAAACGACGTAACTACACAAATGAAGTAACCAATTTCTGACTATAGGGTATTATTTTAAGGTCGGAAAAACGGTTACTTTGTTTGATGTAATTAGGTACGTCCTTTTTCTTATGTCGGTAGAATTCAACGCCTGTACTACAACTTATAGTAAAGAAAACTTTAACAGTTCGTTAGTAATCTTCTTACGAATACTTAAATACTTAAAATTCCCGCAATAGGCAAAGGTCTGGAACAACTAAAGGAATGGTAAACAAAGCTTTTTGTCGGGAGTAAATAATCAGCTTAGCGTGGAAGAAGGTGAGTGTTAGTACGAGGCACATAATAATATAGTCAGCGGTAGGTACCTACTTCTGAAGATTCTCACTTGAGCAAAGACGCGGCTTGTAGCGACCACAGAAAATGTTTTGAGACAGTATTTTGTTTATGATAACTAAATAATAATGTGTAATTAATGACAGATTTATTTTAAGTGCCTGTTTTGGTAAGTAAAATTAATAAAAAAATCCCTTTACTCTATTTTTAGGCAAGTATATTAATTCAGTTATCAAAATAATTATAAGTAGTTGCAAATTGAATAAATTCGTAAAAAAATATTTCCAAATTCCGTAACATTTAAAAAAATGTCAATGACAGCTATATGCTGCAGATGTTGTACTTAAAACATGTACGTTTCATTAGCTATCCAAGTATTATCGGAATTCTTAGAAAAAACGTTGATGAAAGGGTCCTAAGTAGTAGTCAAAAATACCGATACCTAAGTGTATTTTTAATATTTATTAGTATTTTTAACCCCCGACTCTAAAAGTATCTGTGTGTCTGTCTGTGGCACCGTAGCTCTTAAACGGGTGATCCGATTTAAATGCGGTTTTTTTTTATTTGAAAGCAAATTTCCTAGCAAGCTAGTCTTAGATAATTATCTACGAATGACAGCCGGGACCAACAGCTTTACGTGCTTTCCGAGGCACGGGGGTGTCACACCACCAACTTCCAAACTCAGGGCTATTACTGAGAAATTCCGAATGGAAAAACCCATTAACATTTTTTGCCCGACCTGGGAATCGAACCCGGGACCCCACGCTCGCCAGTCGCGCTTGCGACTACGAGACCAACGGGGCAGTATTATTATCACGTACAGGTGACAATAAAACTGAAAATTGCTAATCCCATACACTCATTACACGATCCATCGCAATAACATTTGCATACATTTGCCATAAAAATGATATATTTCAACAACATAAGGATATTAGCATATTGCGAGATCCGGCTATAGAAATTAAATCTGAATTTAAATCCTGGTAATATCATTTAACGTTATGCCCAGGCCTTAGCTTTTTCCAGACAGTCCCTTTTTTATGTTTAAACTTAATGTGATACAATGGGAAAGTCCACCATTATAAAAATAACCCAGGGGCTAAAAGGATAATTAAATTGTGAAAATGTTTTCCACGTTATTCGCTGGATTGCTTTATTTCAAGAAATTGTAATTTTTGTTAATGTAGCACCCAGTTGAATCTCAGATTTAAATTTTTATATTAAGTACTACATATTTAGTTAAATGCATTAACGATACCGTTCCTTATGTGAATTGAATTTAAAAAAAAATATATGCTTGTTTTATAAAAATGTGATGCCCCAGAGGTTAAGGCGCCCGAGGCTATAGGTTTGCAACCGAACACGAGCATGAGAGGTGGGCGCCTTAACCTCTGGGTCCTCTGGGGCATCACATTTTTAATATTATTTATATTAACATTTCATAATATGTACTTTCTCAGTTTATCTTGGACATCACTGAGATCGGTGAAGTAAATCATCGTGAGGAAACCTAGACTTAAAATAAATATACAAGTCTCAAATCGCCAAATCCGACTTGACTTGACTTGAGCGTGGTTATCAATTCTCGTCCCTTCTCTGTATAAGAAGAGGCCTTTGTCTTGCAGTGGGATAATAAAATAGGCTGGTATGTGTTATTTATTTTATAATTATATTTTTTAATGCTTGTTTTTGCTTTTCTATAAGCTAAACTACTAACTAACCTATGTAAACAGAACGAAGCCATTTTATCTGCTTCTTTCTTACAAAAATGTAAATAGAAGACTTTTAAATCCAAGTAAATATATCCACAAATAAATTACCTAAGATTCCCAACAGCCTTGCATTAAATCTTTATTTAAGCTAAGCTCTAAAATTAAACTCTCTCTAATCCTTTTATGAGCAGCCATGTATTTCTTAAATCAATTAATGTTGTTCCATAGCTGCGTAATGCTCTGAGAAGTTTTCTCAAAGGCTTAACATGGTTGTCGTATCCTCCAAGGATTAGCCAAACTACTTGTACTTTGTTACTGTGATATTTGCCGGCACAGTGTTGTTTTTTAATTAATTAAAGGGTGACATCGCCAAGCGACTGGTCGAATCTTCAGGTGAACAAAGGCCAAATAATCAGCATTGCCATACATCGTGGCAATGCTGCTAGCCTTTTGGGCACTTGCCCCATTGACAGCGACGTGGATGAGTTTTTTGATGCCCTATGAGCTTAATTTTTTTACTAGATTTGAATATTATTTAAAAGTTTTGTGTACCTAAAATAAAATAAATAAATATGAGTGAAAGAGGATTATCTATACTAATATTATAAAGCTGAAGAGTTTGTTTGTTTGTTCGCGCTAATCTCAGGAACTACCTAACCGATTTGAAAAAATCTTTTTGTGTTGGATATCCCATTTATCGAGGAAGGTTATAGGCTATATAACATCACGCTACGACCAATTGGAGCGGAGCAATCAGTGAAAAATGTGGCAAAAACGGGGAAATATATTCCTTTTGAGGGCTTCGTTGCGTGCGCTGCGTAAACGGTTAAAATATACTAAAAAAAAATTGCGTTAGTACATGCCTATCTTTTAAGGTTGAGTCACTATAGCCATTTTTATGGCCAGAAAATTTGTTTTAAAATAATGCATTATTTGCGAAGGTGTTTTTATGAACATAGTTTTAATCCTTATCAATATAAATGCGTTATTCATCACAAGTGTTTAATTTTGAACAAAATGGCCCTTTACATCATTTAATTTCAATGAATATCTTAGGAGATATCACAGTTTTAAAATACTTTCGCGGCAAAATAATGACTCTGCGAGACAATCCGTAGCTTATACCTTAGAATAACAGATTAAGGGCTACATAACATCGCGCTATAAGCCACGGGAACGGATCAGTAACCAAAAACCTAACGAAATACGGGTGAAACCGCGGGGCACAGCTAGTCCGTAATAACTATTGTTTCTTTTTAGTATTTTATCCTTATATCAAACTACGCCATAACTTGCAAACAGCTCTAATGCAAAACCTCGCCCGACTTTAGTTTGGTTTGGAATATTGTAGATTGAATTGCAGGCTAGCTAGCTAAATATATGTATAATTGGATAGGTAGCTAGTAGTTGATTTAATTGAATACGTTAAAAATAGTTATAATAATGAGTCGTTATTTTTATAGCTTAAAAGTGAAGTGACGCTCCGTCGCTCTACATATTAATATGAACGACATGCCACACGATGTGATCAAATGACGGACGGGCGGGCGACGCAACGCGTAAGGATAAGAGGGAGACGAGGTGGGGAAGCTTGCTGTGTTGAGACGACGGAGCGGCAGCGGCAGCGCAGTACAAACCGTGACACGAAAGGTGAGAATTGATACACCAACTATATTATTTCGTAATAAATATTGTTAAGAATTTTGTTATGTTGTTTTAATTCCAATATCATCGAAAAATCCTTGAATAGATATACAATTAATGGATAACTATTTCGTGCACTTAGAACCTGCGCAAGCTCCCCATGCTGACACTCGCCAAGTCTCATCTTTCGTGGCACGGTCTGTACTTAATAGTGTAACGTTGTACCTTGCTAGCTCTAAGAATGGGTTAGAAAATAATTACAATAGATTTATTCTAAAACTATTAATAAATCCCCTTAACTAAACTAAAAGAAACACAACTTACTACTTATCAATTTAATCTACATTATAAAATAATTAATTTTACATAAATTATACTACGGAACCCAATTAATATTAATTGTTTACACAAAGGTCCTCGTATCTATTGCGTCTACGCATCTCTAAACAAGTTAAAAAACTGGTTGTGCCGCGCGCGACCGATCGGCTCACCACGGATGCATTCGTAAAATTCAACGGACAGAGCTCTTAAAGGCATCAGACGTGACGGCTGTGTCACACGGTCTCAGATGATCTACATTGTAACAACGTACCTACCTATTTAATACGTATTTGTTCTAAAAACAAATTCTATTCGGAAATCCCGCTGGGGTAAGTTTCCATGCATTGCTTAAGTATTTCTATTGTAAGGTGTTTCTTCTTTCTAAATTTCTATCTAGAAGTAGCCGTTCTTATTTTTCTTTGTCTGCTGGGACACTGTGACCTTTGGACCCGGCTACGTGGTCCAAACTTAGCTAAGAGCCTGTCCAGATGAGGCGTTTTACGCGCGAGTCCACTCGCGCGTAAAACGCGTTATCTGGACAGGCTCTAACGCTTGCCTTGTGTCTGCGCTTCCAGTATTTATGTTCCACCTTAGACCCTCGCTTCGCAACCTTCTACCTGGCGGCGAGTGGAAGACCAGACCTGGTCCTAGACTGGAACTATCTAGGTCTTGCTGAGGATCTAGAAGTGCAACCTGGGAAGGAAGCAGGGCCGCCGGACGAGCTGCACTACGGTTCAGGCCAGTGTTCCCAGCTTACCTACTACCTCAAAACCTGGACGTGATTAGGGCAACGTGTGTTGGCATAAATAAAGTATTCCTTTCTACAAATCGGGTACTTTATTTGGACTCCTACCTACCTACCTGCCGGCCAGCCTAACTACCAAGGTTAGTATTTAGCTCCGTTGACGCAGCGCCGAAGAAGCGTTCGTGTGGCCTTGACTGCGTTGAAATCATTGCATTGCAACGACGCCCGTGTGGCATCACGGTCTTTTCAGCACCTTCAACAATACAAGTAATAAAAACAAACTTGTGTCATAATTCAAAGGGACCAGTCTCTCCTTGAATAACAATGCGATGAAATTTATTACTCAATGAGCAGTGGATTTATACTTCTTCAGGAAATGCGAAATGATTTGCGGACTCGAGAGAAATAACCGTTGGTCTTAGGTTTGAATTTCTCATTGTTTATTTACAAAATAAATTAGCGATATACTCAAAATATGAACAACATCTATTCAGTAGTTTTTGCGGTAAATTCGGACATTCATTCAGACAGACATAAATTATAAAAACAACCGTAAGCTTCTGCCCGCAACTTTATCCGCGTGGTTAGCAAACATTTTATGACACTCAGCAATAGCATAACTTTCTTTTTCTTCGATTTTTTCCTTTTCTTTCTCTTTCTTTAAAGAATTTTTGCCATTTTACCAGACATTTTCAGAGGTTATATATCCCAATAAACGAACAGACAAAATTTACCTTTTTTATTAATACTTATTATTACTTCATAGTATTGTGATTGTTATTTGCTGATGACACTTCACTGATTTTTAAAGTAAATAGAAAGGCACAACATCTTGACGACGTAAATAACGCTATGCATGAGGTTCATAATTGGTTTACTACAGGGTGTTTGGTGCAACGTGTGCCAAATTGAAATGGTCGACTGAGGGGGTCATCTGCTATCCTTTCAGACCCCTAAACACTTCTCATGCCCTGTGTATTATTTTACATCGACTTTTTAAAGTTTTATAAAAAAAATACCAAAATTTTACATTCAAGTACATTTTTTTTTAAAAGTACACGTCGTGGACTCTGTATTTTAATTTTACTTAGATGTGCATTGTACTACAGTACTTTTAAATTCAAAATTAGTGACATTAGCCATCTAGTTTTCTATTTATTTACTCGCAAAGTTTTGGAGTTCAATTAAAGCTGTCCATGTTACAGCTATTTACATGGCTATAAAAAAAAAACCAAATGAGACCGGGATCTAAGAACTTCGTCAAAAATTCTCTAGTCTATCCTCTTGCTAGTGATGTGCCACATGACATAAAAATCTTTTTACAACTTCGTGAATTCGCTAGAATTGTGAACCGAGTCACAAAATACAAAATTCCAAATTATGGTTTAAAAATTTTGTTTTGCTTAAATAACACCTGAAAAATGTATTAAATATGTTATCTCACTCTTATAAGATAATATCTGTCTCGTACCTCTCTTTTTTGGGGGAGGGGGTACTAGAAATAATAAAAAATGCATTTTTAACATTTATTTCATATTTTTTTGCATATTCTGCTTAAATTGTTGGCTTCTATTGCGAATGCAGGCCAGACATCTATTTCGTATTTCCACAGTTGTTGTACGAAGTCGCATTTCCTCCTTATCCTCCTGTGAAAAGATTTCTGACTTTTAGCCAGAAAAAAAAGGAAAGGTTTAGTGTAAACGTTTGGGCAAGAGTGATTGGAATCAGGTAGTTGGACCGCATTACCTGCCCGAAAACTTCAATGATGACAACTATTTGGAGTTTCTTCAAAATGACGTGCCCGAATTAGTGGCCGAGGTGCCCGTATGTAATGAAAATGTGCCCAAAGTATTCCAGCATGACGGCTGTCCCGCGCATTGGCGTTTGACTGTGAGGGAATATCTTGATAATGTGTTCCATAATGCGCGGATTGGTGGCCCTATTGCATGACCGGCACGTTCCCCAGGCCTGACTCCGCTAGACTTTTAACTAGGTTTTGACTAGTATACGCCACGGAGGTTCCGACTAGGGATGTACTACTTCAATGCATTCAAAGGGCGTTCAATAAAATTAAGGAGAATATTCGACTTCGTACAACAACTGTGGAAATACGAAATAGATGTCGGGCCTGCATTCGCAATAGAGGCCAACAATTTAAGCAGAATATGCAAAAAAATATGAAATAAATGTTAAAAATGCATTTTTTATTATTTCTAGTACCCCCTCCCCCAAAAGAGAGAGGTACGAGACAGATATTATCTTATAAGAGTGAGACAACATATTTAATATTTTTTTCAGGTGTTATTTAAGCAAAGCAACATTTTTAAACCATAATTTGGAATTTTGTATTTTGTGACTCGGTTCACAATTCTAGCGAATTCACAAAGTTATAAAAAGATTTTTATGTCATGTGGTACATCACTAGCAAGAGGATAGACTAGAGAATTTTTGACGAAGTTCTTAGATCCCGGTCTCATTTGGTTTTTTTTTTATAGCCATGTAAATAGCTGTAACATGGACAGCTTTAATTGAACTCCAAAACTTTGCGAGTAAATAAATAGAAAACTAGATGGCTAATGTCACTAATTTTGAATTTAAAAGTACTGTAGTACAATACACATCTAAATAAAATTAAAATACAGAGTCCACGACGTGTACTTTTAAAAAAAAATGTATTTGAATGTAAAATTTTGGTATTTTTTTTATAAAACTTTAAAAAGTCGATGAAAAATAATACACAGGGCATGAGAAGTGTTTAGGGGTCTGAAAGGATAGCAGATGACCCCCTCAGTCGACCATTTCAATTTGGCACACGATGCACCAAACACCCTGTATAAATAACTTAGTATTAAATGAGAAGAAAACTAAATGCATAAGATTCGCTTTGCCAAATGTTAAAAGTATGTCATGCTATTTATTACATACCACGGATCATCAGTCGAATAGGTTCACTAAAAACCTTAGTTTTATATAATTTAACATAATTTATTTCAATTTTGTAAATGTGAGTACCATGGAGCCATTTATTTATTAAGTTACTATGTGTTGGACACTGAGCATGGCAGTTGAGAGCTTCGTCATGCTCACTTTAATGTCTCGCTGACGGTGGCGCGTGGGTTGGGTCATTTGGTTCCCTTCAAGATGGTTGAGCTAAATGGTGCTGATGCACGCGTCATATTCGTGAACGGGTGCTGTCAGTTGGGATTGGTCATCTCTTGACTGCCATGGCTTACATCTTTATTATAATTTTGTTATTTTTTATATTCACCGTCATTGTTTTCACATATAGAAGCAACAAGAATATTATAACCAAGTTTTTGTAAAAACCAAATTGAATGAAAAGAGTGTCCATGGAGTTTCTTGCTCGTTCTTCTTAATAGAGACCTACGTTTTGGAACGAGCAACTAGCTTCAATATTAAACTGTAACTTCTTGACAATTCAAAAGTGCCTGTAAATGGTCTAATTGAAATAAATGCTTTGATTTTGATTTTGATTTATTTACAGCTTACTGATGGATTTACAAAAAAGTCGAGACTCTCTGCGTCGTAAATCTTCTCTGCTTCGCTATTATAATTTAGCGCTTCACATATACGACAGAAATGATAAGACTTCGTTCCAAAATATCCGTGTTCATTGAGAATTTTGAAATGAATCCTCCACATATGCATCTCGAGTAGTAGGGCAGTATTCTCCGACAATGCATTCATTTCTATACCTAATTGTGTGAAATTTGTATCCAGGTCAGCATATATATAAGAAACAGGTGGTAGTAGAGTCTCGAGGTCCTGAATCGAAACCCCGAAAATAACAGGAATAGCTCCTTTTAAATAAGCATTGTAGAACAACTTCTCAGTAATGTATTCGCTACATTTAGAATTTTCTAATGCTAAATAAAATAAATACTCTGATAAAACGTCGCAATCTGCCTTAAAATGTCCAGGGCAACTGAAAAAGAAAAGTGTTCTAGATAAATAGAAAAGAAAGAAAACTTTTTTACAAAAAAAGACAACCGCCTTCAAAAACTAAAAAGAGAAAAATAACTTTAGCTTTGGAAGTCGGCGGCTTTGGTTCTGTTTGTTCTTTTGTATTGCCGCCGACTTCCAAAGCTAAAGTTATTTTTCTCTTTTTAGTTTTTGAAGGCGGTTGTCTTTTTTTGTAAAAAAGTTTTTTATTTCTCGCTTTTTAGTATCAATTTTTTTATACAAATCCATGAAGGAACTGTCATGTCATGTAAATTAACATGACACCGCTAAAAAAAGTCATAAGAAAGCAGAATACGCGATTTCGTTTACTTAGATGAGAAATTTTCAAATATTACTGTAAGTATACATCTGAGTAACTCTTTCGAGTGTACAGGCGCGATGTTATGTTGTGCAATTGCGTAAACAATGCATATTTATGCGATAGCAGCAATCGCGGTTGATTTGCTGAAATTTTTTTAAGAGTTCCGTTGTCTGTCTCCGTAATCCATCATCAGATCTATATGAAATTTAAATGGAACCATTTGGGAAGTTTACCCTTTCCAACAAAAAAAAAAGAATAATCTAAATCGGTTCATAAACGACGAAGTTATCCGCGAACAAACATAATATAATAAAAAGTCTCTATCTCAAAAACTACTACCGTTAAGGAGTACTGTAGCATCATCATCAGGACAGCAGCATCAGATGTTGACACCATGAAGCATATACCTGAGTAAGACATGATTACGTAACAAAAACACCATACGAGCATACAATTTTCGGTGGTTGCCCTCGATTTCTCCTGGATTCCATCATCAGATCCTGGACTGATGAAAATGGGACCACCTCGGAAGTGAACTCTATCCAACAAAAAAAAATTTTTTTCAAATCCGTCAATAATTGACGAAAATATCGGTGAACATACATAAAAAAAAAAAAAAAAAATATTATACATACAGACGAATTGAGAACCTCCTCCTTTTTTGAAGTCGGTTAAAAAGGACAATTATGTTTATTTGACATAGACCATGTGTACACAAAAATTATAAAAAAAAGATTTCGATATTGCCTGCATTTATACTGATTCAACTTAACCAACAACAGTTTATTTATCTCCATTCAGTGCAAAGTACAGTTTTAAAAAAATCAGTTCAGTTAAAAGAAAAAAACAAATAAATTAGAGATTTATTTTGAAATATGTACGTATCAGGCACAGCAATAAATGATGTATATGTTACCGGCCAAACCCGATTTCAGGACAAACTAGTTTGGCCTAGGCTAAACTAGTTCTTCCTATACGCGATAGGATTAACTAGTTTAGCCTAGGCCAAACTAGTTTGTCCTAAACCCGATAGGATAAACCAGTTTAGGCTAGGCCAAACTAGTTTATCCTGATATAAATACGCACACTCTAGAATAAACTGGTATGGCCTGGTCTGAACATTATAGTAAATCTAGAAAGACAAAATAAATAGATAAACTAAATAAAATACTCTGTAATTAATAAATTGGAAAAATAATCCTTTTTATTACATAATAATTCGTCGTTAAAAGTCACGGATAATTGGTCATATAAATAATCATAGCATAACAAATAGTGTTTTTTAATAGAACCATAATCTTACCTCAATAAAATTGACTCTGCAATCTAAGTGCCATCAAAGCAAACCATGTAAAAATAAACAACAATTTTAATAATTGAGATGTTGTTTAAACTAGGCCATACCAGTTTATCCTAGAGTGTATGTATTTATATCAGGATCAACTAGTTTAGCCTAGCCTTAACTGGTTTATCCTATCGGGCTTAGGACAAACTAGTTTGGACTAGGCTATACTGGTTAATCCTATCGCGTATAGGAAGAGCTAGTTAAGCCTAGGCGAAACTAGTTTGTCCTGAAATCGGGTTTGGTCGGTAACATATCTATAGATGCTGTGAGAAAACCACCGTTGATCCACTGGTTTGTGTAGACTACAATAAGGACCGAAACTAATTACATACCTATAGATTATTCAGTACCTACAGTTTTTTTTTTTTTTTTTTTTAGAAACATTGCCCCACAGTTATTAGAATATGTTCTGTGTCGTGGGGCGTACAAACATATAAACTCACAAACCCAAACAGCCAGACCCAGAACGACTATCTGAGGCCATACCAATATTAGTTGCGTGCGGGATTCGAACCCGCGACACGCAGTGCAGCCAATCGCGCAGCCACTGCGTCAACCGAGCCGACTAACTTGTGTACCTACCTAATAATTGAGAATATATTATTTAAAGCCACGTTCGGCTACATACACAAAATAAATCAAAGTAGCGAGGATGGTGTAACAGTTACTGAGGATTAACTTACGCCTTTTTTAATGTTTTATTATTTGAACAACCTCCATAAAAGTCGATCTGAACATGTTTGCTTAACTTTTTTATAATTGTGTTTCTGTCTTTATGGCCACAATTTGACATGAGTACTGCAGCACGCCGGCTTCGTCTCTTCCTAGCATAGTTTGGCACCAACTCAATAATTTCACTATAATTCTCTGGTAAGTAAGGTTCTTCCCGTGGTACCGCTCGACCGTATGGGACAGGCACATCGGAATCGCTCCTGAAAGGAGAAGAAGAATCGGGTAAATGACACCGTTAATCAATTGACATGCTTTCTATAAGCTGTCAAAACGCGATTCTCCCATAGATTTTGTATGCCAATGCCAATACTAAATTATGATGTCACTTTTTTCGCTAACTATTTATTGATTTTCATCAACCTAAAATCTAATTTGTTAATCGATTTCTGACAGATTTCTTCTCGCTGATAAAGAAATAGGTACGTTAAAAATGGGTCGTGTGCGGTCACGCAAATTTTTAGCAGGAATAATATGTACAGATAACAAAAACTGTCAAATTTTCCCAATGGAACATGTTTTGTAAAAAAGTTGAAAACTATGGAAGTTTGACCGAAAGAGGTAGCCTGATGTGCTAGCCTGTGTACCTACATTCATCTGAAGAGCTCCTATACACAACCTAACAAAAAGCACTATGATCTGAACCTATCATAAAAAACTTAAAACATTAAAGCTACCGGTAAGTCATAGTCCAATTGAATACATTGTGAAGGCTTTGCAAACTCGGTGTTTTCTTCGCCATACTAAAAGCATGTTTAGGAGACTCGTCGTTTAAATATACCCATCTTTGTTTTCGGTTTCTTTTTTTTACTTTGGGTATAAGGCCTTTCAACATATGTATGAGAACGGCATCTGCTGTATCCATTAAGCTTTCATTGCCAGAGAAAATACAGTTCTTCACGCTGCAACCATCTAATATACTATCTTCCTTGTGCCTGTAAATAAAATAAAAATAAAAGATTAGAAATATATGTGTGTGTGTGTGTGTGTAAGTTTTGCGAAACGATTGGCGCAGTGGCTGAGCGATTGGCTGCTACGCTGCGTATCGCATTTTAGGGGTAGGGTAGGGGTAGGGTAGGGGTAGGGTAGGGGTAGGGTAGGGGTAGGGTAGGGGTAGGGTAGGGGTAGGGTAGGGGTAGGGTAGGGGTAGGGTAGGGGTAGGGTAGGGGTAGGGTAGGGGTAGGGTAGGGGTAGGGTAGGGGTAGGGTAGGGGTAGGGTAGGGGTAGGGTAGGGGTAGGGTAGGGGTAGGGTAGGGGTAGGGTAGGGGTAGGGTAGGGGTAGGGTAGGGGTAGGGTAGGGGTAGGGTAGGGGTAGGGTAGGGGTAGGGTAGGGGTAGGGTAGGGGTAGGGTAGGGGTAGGGTAGGGGTAGGGTAGGGGTAGGGTAGGGGTAGGGTAGGGGTAGGGTAGGGGTAGGGTAGGGGTAGGGGTAGGGTAGGGGTAGGGTAGGGGTAGGGTAGGGGTAGGGTAGGGGTAGGGTAGGGGTAGGGTAGGGGTAGGGTAGGGGTAGGGTAGGGGTAGGGTAGGGGTAGGGTAGGGGTAGGGTAGGGGTAGGGTAGGGGTAGGGTAGGGGTAGGGTAGGGGTAGGGTAGGGGTAGGGTAGGGGTAGGGTAGGGGTAGGGTAGGGGTAGGGTAGGGGTAGGGTAGGGGTAGGGTAGGGGTAGGGTAGGGGTAGGGTAGGGGTAGGGTAGGGGTAGGGTAGGGGTAGGGTAGGGGTAGGGTAGGGGTAGGGTAGGGGTAGGGTAGGGGTAGGGTAGGGGTAGGGTAGGGGTAGGGTAGGGGTAGGGTAGGGGTAGGGTAGGGGTAGGGTAGGGGTAGGGTAGGGGTAGGGTAGGGGTAGGGTAGGGGTAGGGTAGGGGTAGGGTAGGGGTAGGGTAGGGGTAGGGTAGGGGTAGGGTAGGGGTAGGGTAGGGGTAGGGTAGGGGTAGGGTAGGGGTAGGGTAGGGGTAGGGTAGGGGTAGGGTAGGGGTAGGGTAGGGGTAGGGTAGGGGTAGGGTAGGGGTAGGGTAGGGGTAGGGTAGGGGTAGGGTAGGGGTAGGGTAGGGGTAGGGTAGGGGTAGGGTAGGGGTAGGGTAGGGGTAGGGTAGGGGTAGGGTAGGGGTAGGGTAGGGGTAGGGTAGGGGTAGGGTAGGGGTAGGGTAGGGGTAGGGTAGGGGTAGGGTAGGGGTAGGGTAGGGGTAGGGTAGGGGTAGGGTAGGGGTAGGGTAGGGGTAGGGGTAGGGGTAGGGTAGGGGTAGGGTAGGGGTAGGGTAGGGGTAGGGTAGGGGTAGGGTAGGGGTAGGGTAGGGGTCAGTGATGTCCAAGATAAACTTAGAAAGTACATATGAATTAGGAAAAGTCAAACCACAACCTCATGCATGGGAGGCGGGCGCCTTAACCACTGGGCCATCACGACAAATACGACTACGACTTAATGCCATTAACCGGGAACAAATCCTAACTCCAAACTGCTACTGAGATTTTCATAGAAAACGAACAACAACGAACAATTAGGTTTACTTATTAGTATCTTTTTTTTATTATTCAAATCCATGAAGACACGGTAGCTCTATGTATATTAATTAGCAAAATAATGTGTTTTATCTTCCCCATGATCCCCTTTTATTGTAAGTCTCTTTAAGTGCTGTTCATCGATAAAGAGTTCCATAGGGTATCTTTTAAGACCAAGATTAGTTGATCACGGATAGATAACTTACCAAACAATCTTTGATTTACTGTACAAAAACCAAATTAAAATACGTGTACTCTTCGTTATTGAAAAATTCTATTGTTTATCTCGGAAAGTCTATTGGGGTTACCTCGCGAATATACCCTTTCGACTAAAAATAATTTTGATAATCAGTCTACAGTAGGCGAAGAAATCGGTGAACATACATAAAAAAAAGATCCATACATTGGAACATAGCAGTTTCTCCGTTTTTTGAAGTCGTTTAAAACGAGAGATCTACAATAAAATAGTACACTATCAGCTCATCAAAACCACGTTCAAGAACTTTCAGTGTCAATTGTACACATGCCTATTGCTTTGTCTAACCTCAAAATTTCAGCCATTATAGATTCTCCCCCAAGACCAAAAAAAGGCCTCCGAGATCTACATGTTTGTATGTACAGTCTGTTGTCAACTTTATCTGACCCACCCTAAAAACAAATGAAATTGGACCCTCTGCCTATGAAAATAAGGTTTATTCAATTTATATGAGCTTATCAATCAAGTGCTCGTGAACTCGATGAATACAGACACGCATAAACCCACCCAACGTTGTCGGAGCCACCGGCATTATATCATTTTGTTAAGCTATTTTAATCATTATCTCGTTGATATTAAAGTTAAAAACCTTTTAAGTCACCCTACATAATTAGAACCCAATCTTTAATTTCGTGGAGTCTTAACAAGTTCTTGTGGCTTAGCGGTTTGATATTGGATTGGCGAGGAACAACATGTGGGTTCGAAAACACAGTCCACCTGATATCATCTTCTTTTTTAATTTCATTTCATTTCTACAATATCCCATAGTCCCGAATGCGATTGCCCATTACACGCTGCTGGAATAAGGAATTATAAACCGGCACAGAAAATTGCATTGACACTTGCTCATCGCGAAGAAGAAGGGTCCGTTTTGCCCAGGAATATTTAAATTTTAATTGGAAAGAAAATGTTGTGATCTTTTCTGATGAAAAATCATTTAAATCGAACAAAGATGAACGTAACAAGGAACGGTGCGCCATCACTCCGCTACTAATTAATCTAGGATATTTTTAAACTCACCATGTAAGTAAATGCTCAATGGATAGATTGTTAAACCATTAAAATGTTGCCGATTACGTGGTGATGTTATTGTTATAAATAGTTTTTTTCTATTTAAATGACATGTTTATTGACTACATATAGGCATATAAATCTGTAAAGCATTTCACAGATTAATTAATTTTCTCGATAACAAACTTTCAAGCATAAACATGCCTTTTTAAATGTTTATAAATGGTTAGATTTGATTATGGCATACTAATATAAATTGTATATTAATTTGGAAATATGCGAGCATTTACTTAATTTATCTTACCTAAGTGTTTTGATGAAATACTTCGTCAGTCCGTCCGTCCGTACGTCCGTCCGTCCGTCCGTCCGTCCTTCTATCATAAGGCTGTATATTTTGAACCGTAATAGGAAGTCAGTTAAAATATTCACGGTGGTGCAACCCTTCGCACTTGGTTAGTTTTTTTATGATTTGCTTTGTAAAAGTATTTGCTGCCTTGACGTTCTACATAAAATCAATAAAACAAAATCAATTCTTCTTTCTTCTTCTTTATAATGTGGGCAGTAAGGTCTAACGACCCTCAAAACGACACATCCTAGTATCAGAGTTTCTAAACCGCCTCAAGGGCCTCTGACATGGTTACCGGTGTCAGTGATGTCCAAGATAAACTTAGAAGTACATGTGAATTAAAAAAAGTCACATTGGTTACTTGCCCGTGCCCGGTTTCAAACCCACACCCTCGTTCATGAGAGGCTGAGAGGCTTAATCACTGGACCATCACGACACTTAACAGAATCAATTGTAAAACAATGTTTCACTTACCGCTTTCCAAAGTTGAAAACATGTCGTCGCTTGAGCCAATTCCAGTATTTCCACACGAGGACGACGTATCTTCTGCCCGCATTAGGATTAGGATTTGGAATTTTCCCCCGTTTGAATAATATTTCACCTAAATTGGAGGAAGGCCAATCCTGAAAAATTATTATTTTTTGCAAGTATAAAAATTATGAAAACTAGAAGGATCTTATAAGGTAATATAGAGGTGTGTTTGCAAGTGTTGAGTGTAGTGTGCATTTTTTTGGAGGGAATAGACGAGTGTTTTTAGTCCCGACTGTGCCAGAAGGAGGGTTATGATTTTCGTATGTAGGTACGTATATTCTTTACCACACTCGCTAAACGACATCTTGGTTTAAGATTGAGCCGTGTTGTTCCATTCGTCTTAATTGAAACTTAATACAAAAATTAGGTTTGTTGTAAGGGAGCCCCCTAAATACTTATTTTGTTCTGGTTTTATTTTGTAATAGAGGCAACAGAAATACATCATCTGTGAAAATTTCAACGTAGGGTAGGGGTAGGATACCACGCGAACGAAGTCGTGGCGGGTCAGCTAGGTAGTAATCTTATAAAAGTCGACCACGAAACAATATTCTAATGATTTTTACCAATAATTGGATTTCAAAAACCTTACATTTTTTCAATGGCGACTCTGTTTTGTTGGGTACTTATGGGAAATTGTTCTGCCTCGGAATTGCAACTATAAAAAATTCAGCATGTATGTTTTGACACCACGAAAATAATGATTTCCATTCGCCATTTTAATTTTAATACGAGTATATAATTGGAATTTTAACCCGTAGGTACCTGTATTTTTGTGTATTATGATGACATCATCATTAATTAATTAAGCTCAATTAATCACTAATTAAGCTAGAAAATGAGCAAAATTTGCTGAAATTTACGTAATTGTAATAGAATTAATTAAAAAAATCCACTCGACAATACTCACCACACGTTGATCATAGAAACGTTCCACGATCGCAAAATGCACTTTTAACATATTTAGTTTATAAACACATGCTCTTATTTGTTTCGCAAGATGATCACTATCTTTCAAAACAGATATGAGGGAAATGAACATGAATATACATATAATTATGAAAATTACAGGTTTTGTAGTCACTTTTCTTCGATAAGACGTCAGTGTCTGAGCCATTGTGAATTATAATGTTAATCTTAAATCTTTAATCTAGTCACTATTACCACTAACGCATCATCACTTTTATAGTTATTTAAAAACACAGCTAAGAATAAGTTTTTTAGTTTTTTCAAACGATAATACGAAAAACCTATAATCGTTTTTATTACCGAACAAATTAATATGCACTATCACAAATAGGTACACTATTATCCACTGTCACTAATAGGTAGAGACCAACACAATCTAGTTTTCGGTTTTCTTTCGAAAAATTTTTGTTTTCAATATCTATTTCCTTCTAATAAACCTACAATTCAGATAAAATTTACTTTATCAATAAAATCATGAAGCGTCAACATTTGGCGCCACCAGACAGCTTCTATCTACAGTTTATTCCTGTTTCTCGATAGGCGATCAACCTTCGCCATGATAATATTTAACTGAACTCCTTGTCGTTTTCAGCTTTTTAATCACGTGATTTATATTATGTACATGGAACGATTTTTGAATACAGATTTTCTGGTACAGTGATAGTTCTGCGGCACTGTTTTGATAATATTATCGTCGTGCAACAATGGAACGAGACTCTGTTTTCAAAATATGTAGACGATACATTGGTGGCAAAATTACGTATCCAAATATTGTTGTTCCCGAAGAAAACCGTATGAATTGCATTGTTCATATTTTTCAGGCGTAACCCAAAATCAAATTAAAAGCTAGACAATACTGCCGGGCATAAGAAAAAACGACGAATGAAGTAACCGATTTCCGACTATAGGGTATTATTTTAAGGTCGGAAAAACGGTGACTTTGTTTGATGTAATTAGGTACGTCCTTCTTATGTCGGCAGAATACATCGCTTGTACTACAACTAAGATACTCGCACAGTTTAGAAAAGAAAACTTTAACAGTTCGTTAGTAATCTTCTTACGAATACTTAAATACTTAAAATTCCCGCAATAGGCAAAGGTCTGGAACAACTAAAGGAATGGTAAACAAAGCTTTTTGTCGGGAGTAAATAATCAGCTTAGCGTGGAAGAAGGTGAGTGTTAGTACGAGGCACATAATAATATAGTCAGCGGTAGGTACCTACTTCTGAAGATTCTCACTTGAGCAAAGACGCGGCTTTAGATACTGAATACAAATTTAATTAATTATTAAGTTATTTAAAATAGCTACTTAATACCTAGGTAGGGTTCATAAAATGCTATTAAAGTCTTTATACTTATTTGAAACTTTTAATCTTGACTAGCAAATAATGAAAGTTAAATCATTTATTCAATGAGATCATTAAAAGGCACTTTTGAACGTCATTACATGAAAAAATTTAAAAAACCCCCAACACAAAAACCTAAGTTTCCTTTAAAAAGTAAAAAAATAACAAAAAAAATACGTCACGTTGGGGGACCGCTCGGGACGATCGTATCCTAAATGCAACATCGGTCCCCCAACGTGACGTATTTTTTTTGTTATTTTTTTACTTTTTAAAGGGAACTTAGGTTTTTGTGTTGGGGGTTTTTAAATTTTTAATTTAATTTTTTATTTTATACTTTTTATAGGTACCTATTTATTATAATGTCGATTTTGTTAAGTTTGAGACCCCACTCGAGTATATTTAGAGACATTCGGTTTTTCTTCCCTACTTTCACCCCCACAACTTTTAAACGGCTCAACCGATTTTCATCAAACATGTCTAAGAACACTCGTACATAGGTCACCTTTATTACAAAAAAAAATTAAATTGAAATCGCTTCATCCGTTCGGCAGCTATGTTGCCACAGACAGACAGACAGACAGACACGTCAAACTTATAACACCCCTCTTTTTGCGTCGGGGGTTAAAAACTTATAACACCCCTCTTTTTGCGTCGGGGGTTAAAAATAATTAATAAGGAATCTAGTTGCCCATTCCAAAAGATAGTTTCGTATGGAGAAGAAAGGGCAAGAAATGCTACTTCTATAACTGAGTTTACAGTCCCATGTGAAGTCTCCAAACTAAATTTAATATTACGCTGTTTCTTCCTACCTGTTTCATTATTTATTATTTGCCAGGTAGTCTTAATTTTATCATCTGATGATTTTATTTTATTGATAATATAAAAAGATTTAGCCACTTTTTATGTTTCTTACGACTTTTTCATTTTGATTGACCTTAATAACGTTTACCGTTATTTTATTGCTATTTATTACATACCACGGATCATCAGTCGAATAGGTTCACTAAAAACAGTGACTAGTTTTATATAATTTTACATAATTTATTTCCATTTTGTAAATGAGAGTGCCATGGAGCCATTTATTCGTTAAGTTACTATGTGTTGGACATTGAGCATGGCAGTTGAGAGCTTCGTCATGCTCACTTTAATGTCTCGCTGACGGTGGCGATGGCGCGTGGGTTGGATCGTTTGGTTCCCTTCAAGATGGTTGAGCTAAATGGTGCTGATGCACGCGTCATATTCGTGAACGGGTGCTGTCAGTTGGGATTGGTCATCTCTTAACTGCCATGGCTTACATCTTTATTATAGATTTGTCATTTTTTATATTCACCTTCATTTGATTTCACTTAGGGCCAAAACACACAACCGCGTTGCGGCGCCGCGCCGCTAAAATCGGCGGTTTGCGTTGCGGCGTCGCGAAAAAGAGCATTTTATTGTCGTATGGTAGGGTATCCAGTTCCTCGTGATTTTTGATTGTGGATAGACGTGTCTCTGCCATGGACCATTGTGAGAAACTTATTGCTTATTTGTTATTAAAAAGACATTACTCTGTTTTAAATAGACGACAAAGAAGATACTGGATACGCCACTGCCGAATCTTGCGACGACGCGGCGCCGCAACGCGGTCATGTGTTTTGGCCCATTATAGAAGCAACAAGAATATTGTAACCAAGTTTTTGTAAAACCAAATTGAATGAAAAGAGTGTCCATGGAGTTTCTTGCTCGTTCTTCTCCATAGAGACCTACGTTTTGGAACGAGCAACTAGCTTCAATATTAAACTGTAACTTCTTGACAATTCAAAAGTGCCTGTAAATGATCTAATTGAAATAAATGTTTTGACTTTGACTTTACATACACTTTAGAAAGTTCTTGAGTATTTTGCAACATACTGATGAAAGCTTGTATTAATTATATCGAGGCTTCGTTATTATTGGCATTATAATCAGACATCGTGTGGGCGTTTAACGGGGTAATCGAGACAGAGAAACAGCGGTTACACTATAATCATGTTTTTATTTAGTTCACACTCACTATCAAATTCGAAACGTAACGGACACTGAGCGAAACGAGTGGCAGTTCCTAAGGTCTTGAGGTACTACCAGTCTTCACCACGGCTGAGAGATAAGTGATCACTCGTCCTAGCGCCTCCACCCTAGACTCCGCAGTAGCACGAAGTTCGCACAGTATGTGACGTCATCGCGACGGTGGCGCCACCTCTCGGACTCGTGCTGCGTTTCGCTGTGCGTCCGTACTAATGACCGTCTCCGACAATTATATTATATTATGTTGCTTTAGACTATAGAGTTCAAATAATACCAGGAGTGGCCTATCACTAAAAAAGAACAACTGTGTTAATATTTTTAGTTTAAATTGGGAACGTGTTATTAAATTGCGTGTCTAATAGTGAAAAACCCTCGGCGTAGAATTTATTTGGGTCACTGATATTATTAAAACTTTGAACACATAATTTACTAATGTCCCCGTCACGAGAAGCTATTTGAAAATTTGCATTTAGTGGTTCACAACCTTATAGGTACGTACTTATAAAGAAAAAAATGTTCAACTGATCAGAAATAACAAAATCTACTAGATTAATTGTCGCTACGTAACTTGGAAGAAGTACAAAATTTACAGTTTCTTGTGACGTGGACTTTAGCTAAGGAATCATTAAATTTTTCTAAATTTTGAAAATCGAATACATTTGGTTTTCTTTTCATTTAGTACCAAATTGTTTACCGTGAACCAATTTTGAACTCGAAGAATTGAGCTATTTACGTCGTCAAGATTATTAGAACGTCTATCTATTTTAAAAATTAATGACGTATCATCTGCAAATAACACCATCTTAGGTTGATTTTGCAGTAATTGTGGCAAATCATTTATATAAGCTAAAAATAGGAATGGACCCTAAATCGAACCTTGAGGAACGCCCATTGTCATTTCAGACCCCAATGAGTTTACACCGTTTACCTGAACTTTAATCTGTCTATTTTCCAGGTATGATCTCATTAAATCAAGAGATGTGTTTCTAACCCCATAGTGCTCCAGTTTCAATAATAGGGTCTCTTACTGACTAAAAACAACCACCTTCCGAGTTCTTCCCTTCTATAGTAGCATGCATTTTAATATAATGTTAATTAATCATTTGAATAGAATATTGTTCGTTGAACTTTTTAAAGATTATTTGTTTATATTTTTTTGTTGAACTTTGTACGGTTGATCTCCTATCGAGAAACAGGAATAAACTGTAGTAGATAGAAACTGTCTGGTGGCGCCATCTGTTGACGCTGCGTGACAGATTTATTGAGTGTGTGTAAAGGGCATTTTATTTCACTTTCATACAATAATAATAACATAATAATAAAGCTTGATTTAATTCCACAAACAAAACTTTCTTTGCTATAAACCTCACGGAGCCCAAAACCTTTCCAACGCATGCAAAACCGTGGAAATCGGTTCGTGCGTTCTGGAGTTATAGCGTCAGGAAGGAAAACCCGACTTATTTTTAACCGACTTCAAAAAATGGAGGAGGTTATAAATTCGACTGTATTTTTTTTTATGTTTATTACCTCGTAATTAACCACTGGGTGAGCCGATTGTCATGATTCTTTTTTAATTTGAAAGCTAGTGCTTCCCGTGTGGTCCCATTGTCACCATTTCAATATCTGATGATGGGATCTTGTAGAAATCGAGGGAACTCTTCAATAAATAACAGCAGATTAACCGCGATTGTTGCTATAGCATATCTAAGCATTGTTTACACCATCACACATCATAACATCACGCCTGTACACTTAAGGGTTACACAGATGTATACAGTAGTATTTGAAAATTTCTCATCCAAGTAAACAAAATCGCATATTCTGCTTTCTTATGACTTTTTAGTGGTGTCTCGTTAATTTACATAACATCACAGTTTCTTAATGGATTTGGATGACAGGAAGTTGATACTAAAAAGCGAGAAATAAAAAACTTTTTTACAAAAATGACAACCGCCTTCAAAAACTAAAAAGAGAAAAATAACTTTAGCTTTGGAAGTCGGTGGCAATAAAAAACATCAAACAGAACCAAAGCCGCCGACTTCCAAAGCTAAAGTTATTTTTCTTTTTTTAGTTTTTGAAGGCGGTTGTCATTTTTGTAAAAAAGTTTTTTTTATATAGTAGACTAGCTGACCCAGCAAACGTTGTTTTGCCATATATATATATATATATTTTTTAGGGATATGAAAAATAGATGTTGGCCGATACTCAGACCTACTCGATATGCACAAAAAATTTCATCAAAATCGGTCAAGCCGTTTCGGAGGAATATGGCAACGAAAACTGTGACACGAGAATTTTATATATTAGATTATATTTCGTGAAATAATTGTCCTACTTTCTTGCTCTAGAGATAGAGCCAGAGATTGCCCTAGGGGCTTAAAAGGCATAGTCGAAGAGACCCGCGCCGCGGGGCTCAAGGGTTTACAAAAAAAAATAACAGTCGGGGTGCCCCAAGACCCGAGCTCGCTTCGCTCGCTCTTTCATCCTGTAATTTACTTTTATAAGGAATGGATATTATTATCAAATCAAATCATAATTAGGGTATTGCAAATTAGTGACAGATTTTTTTGAGTTTTGACTGATACGACCAGTCAAAACCACTTTTGACGGAATCACTTAGTCAAAAGTACTTTTAACCAGCTCCATTGCATTAAAGTAAGCTACTATATCTGGAGTATGTATAATGTATTCTCCAGACCGATTCCGGCCACGGTGGCTAATCTTAATGCAGACTAGCCAAGTACGTAGGAGATATTATAGTGCACAAGTGTGTGCGCAAACACAAATTTATTACTCATTGAGCAGTAGATTTATACTTCTTCAGGAAGATCCCGGGAGGGAACTTTCAAAACTCGCCGAAATGATTTGCGGACTCGAGAGAAATAACCGTTGGTCTTAAGTTGGAATTTCTCATTTTTTTATCTATACATATAATAAAATCGTAACGAGGCCGATTCTGTACATTCAATATTTTTTATAAAGAGAAATTCTCACATGTTAAATACATTATACTAAACCCAAAAAAATAGTTTTTAGAATTTTTGTCTGTTTGTTTGTTTATTTGTTTGTTTGTATGTACGCGCATAACTTTTTAATTTCTACACCGATTTGAACAAAACTTTTTGCATTGTGTTGGCAGTAACCTGAGCTGTAATCTTAGGTACAATTCATCACGCTTTGTCACATAGGGGTTGGACAGAAACAGTATGAACACTTAACAGCTAGTTTACAAAATTTTGCGATATATTCAAAATATGAACAACATCTAAGTATTTAGTAGTTTTTGCAGTAAGTTTGGACACACATTCAGACAGACATAAATTATAAAAAAACTAGCTTCTGCCCGCAACTTTATCCACGTGGTTTACAAACATTCTATGACACTCAGCAATAGCATAACTTTCTTTTTCTTCGATTTTTTCCTTTTCTTTCTCTTTCTTTAAAGAATTTTTGCCATTTTACCAGACATTTTCAGAGGTTACATATCCCAATAGACGAACAGACAAAATTTACCTTTTTTATTAATACTTATTATTACTTCATAGTATTGAGATTGTTATTCACAGCTTACTGATGGATTTACGAAAAAGTCGAGACTCTCTGCGTCGTAAATATTCTCTGCTTCGCTATTATAATTTAGCGCTTCGCATATACGACAGAAATGATAAGACTTCGTTCCAAAATATCCGTGTTCATTGAGAATTTCGAAATGAATCCTCCACATATGCATCCCAAGTAGTAGGGCAGTATTCTCCGACAATGCATTCATTTCTATACCTAATTGTGTGAAATTTGTATCCAGGTCAGCATATATATAAGAAACAGGTGGTAGTAGAGTCTCGAGGTCCTCAATCGAAACCCCGAAAATAACAGGTATAGCTCCTTTTGAATAAGCATTGTAGAACAACTTCTCAGTAATGTATTGGCTACATTTAGAATTTTCTAATACTAAATAAAATAAATACTCTGATAGTACGTCGCAATCTGCTGTATAATATCCAGGGCAACTGAAAAAGAAAAGTGTTTTAGATATAGAAAAGAAAGAAAAGGACAAAACATGTTTATTTGACTTAAACCATGTGTACACAACAAACGATTTCGATATTGCCTGCATTTATACTGATTTAACTAAACCAACAACAGTTTATTTATCTCCATTCAGTGCAGAGTAGTTTCAAAAAAATCAGTTCAGTTAAAAAAAAAACAAATAAATTAGAGATTTATTTTGAAATAAATGTACGTATCAGGCACAGCAATAAATGATGTATGTATTTTATTTGTATCTATAGATGCTGTGAGAAAACCACTGCTGATCCACTGGTTTGTGTAGACTACAATAAGGACCGAAACTAATTACATTTAGATTACTCAGTACCTACAGTTTTTTTCTTTTTTTTAGAAACATTGCCCCACAGTTATTAGAATATGTTCTGTGTCGTGGGGCGTACAAACATATAAACTCACAAACCCAAACAGCCAGACCCAGAACGACTATCTGAGGCCATACCAATATTAGTTGCGTGCGGGATTCGAACCCGCGACACGCAGTGCAGCCAATCGCGCAGCCACTGCGTCAACCGAGCCGACTAACTTGTGTACCTACCTAATAATTGAGAATATATTATTTAAAGCCACGTTCGGCTACATACACAAAATAAATCAAAGTAGCGAGGATGGTGTAACAGTTACTGAGGATTAACTTACGCCTTTTTTAATGTTTTATTATTTGAACAACCTCCATAAAAGTCGATCTGAACATGTTTGCTTAACTTTTTTATAATTGTGTTTCTGTCTTTATGGCCACAATTTGACATGAGTACTGCAGCACGCCGGCTTCGTCTCTTCCTAGCATAGTTTGGCACCAACTCAATAATTTCACTATAATTCTCTGGTAAGTAAGGTTCTTCCCGTGGTACCGCTCGACCGTATGGGACAGGCACATCGGAATCGCTCCTGAAAGGAGAAGAAGAATCGGGTAAATGACACCGTTAATCAATTGACATACTTTCTATAAGCTGTCAAAACGCGATTCTCCCATAGATTTTGTATGCCAATACTAAATTATGATGTCACTTTTTTCGCTAACTATTTATTGATTTCCATCAACTTAATCTAATTAAAAAATCGATTTTTGACAGATTTCTTCTCGCTGACAAAGAAATAGGTACGACAAAAATGGATCGTGTGCGGACACGCAAATTTTTAGCAGGAATAATATGTACAGATAACAAAAACTGACAAATTTTCCCAATGGAACATGTTTTGTAAAAAAGTTGAAATCTATCGAAGTTTGACCGAAATAGGTAGCCTGATGTGCTAGCCTGTGTACCTACATTCATCTGAAGAGCTCCTATACACAACCTAAAAAAAGCACTATGATCTGAACCTATCATAAAAAACTTAAAACATTAAACCTACCGGTAAGTCATAGTCCAATTGAATACATTGTGAAGGCTTTGCAAACTCGGCACAGGCAAAGCTTTTTTCTTCGCCAAAGTAAAAGCATGTTTAGGAGACTCGTCGTTTAAATATACCCATCTTTGTTTTCGGTTTCTTTTTTTTACTTTGGGTATAAGGCCTTTCATCATATGTATGAGGACGGCATCGGCTGTATCCATTAAGCTTTCATTGCCAGAGAAAATACAGTTCTTCACGCTGCAACCATCTAATATACCATCTTCCTTGTGCCTGTAAATAAATAAAAAAAAAGGGTTGCACTCCGGGAGTGCCGGCAGAAGTGAAAACGCTAAAGACGATAAATTCGTAAGATTTTCGATCAAACCACGTGTCCTGACGCGAGTTTAACATTTTTTACCCATTCCAAAACAAGTGCACTACGCCGCTTACGAATTTTCGATCAGGGTCACGTGTCCTAACGCGAGTTTAACATTTTTTACCCGTTCCAAAAAGTGCACAACGCCGCTAAAGAAGTTTTCACTTCAATAAAAGATAGGAAAATGTGTGTGTGTGTGTGTGAGTTTTGCGAAACGATTGGCGCAGTGGCTGAGCGATTGGCTGCTACGCTGCGTATCGCGGGTTTGATTTCCGCACAGAACAAATATTTGAATGACCTACAGATAGTTGTTCCAGATCTGGCTGTTTGAACAGGAGAAATTCCTAGTGTGGGGCAAGACATTTTTCGCGGTATACAGGTAGCGCAGGACCGGTCACTGTGGCTATCTTTAGAAGAGACCTATATCCAGCAGCGGACGTCGATCGGTTGATATGATGATTATGATATAAATGGGAACTTGTAATTGGTCTTCTTCTGCGTATTACTTCTTACTACTCGAATGTATTAGCTGCAAATTTTTCATGGGTTCCATTATTGTAGCATTGTATTACTATCCGGTAAGCGCAGCGTAGGACGTCCACCCACAAGGTGGACGGACGACCTGATTAAGACCGCAGAAAAACGCTGGATGCAGGCCGCTTCCAACCGCTCCTATTGGATATCAATGGGCCAGCAGCGGATGCCCTACTGCTTATATGATAATAATGATGAATACTATCATTGTATTATTTACGAACAATTAGTTTACTTTTTAGTATCTTTTTTCTATTATTCAAATCCATGAAGACACAGTAACTCTATGTATATTAATTAGTAAATGTGTTTTATCTTCCTCACGATCCCCTTTTATTGTAAGTCTCTGCTGTTCATCGATAAAGAGTTCCATAGGGTATCTTTGAAGACCCAGATTAGTTGATCACGGATAGATAACTTACCAAACAATCTTTAATTTACTGTACAAAAACCAAATTAAAATACGTGTACTCTTTGTTATTGAAAAATTCTATTGTTTATCTCGGAAAGTCTATTGGGGTTACCTCGCGAATATACCCTTTCGACTAAAAATAATTTTGAAAATCAGTCTACAGTAGGCGAAGAAATCGGTGATCATACATAAAAAAAAGATCCATACATTGGAACATAGAAGTTCCTCCGTTTTTAGAAGTCGTTTAAAACGAGAGATCTACAATAAAATAGTACACTATCAGCTCATCAAAACCAAGTTCAAGAACTTTCAGTGTCAATGTACACATGTCTATTGCTCTGTCTAATCTGAAATTTTCAGCCATTATAGATTCTCCCCCAAGACCAAAAAAAGGGTTGGGTTTCGAATTACGTCCCGCGAATTTCAGGATTCTGAAACTATGGGGGGATCGAGGGGATTTATCTTAACCTCCCCCCACCAATTTTCGCCGCCGGAGATGCTCGACGGAGCCCTACTGGGGTTTTGTATCAAGTCACCTTAATAGGGTAGTAAAGGGGGCGGGGAAGGTGGGAGGAGGGTAGGGACACCCTTCAGCCTTTCCCCCCGCCAGAGCGGCTCGACAGAGCCCGTTTACCGGGGCTCCAACATCTGGGTGGTTTAAAAAAAAAAAACTAAAATCTGTCCGGGTTGGAATGCCCTTAGTCCCGAGCTAGCTCAAAATAAAATTTTGTTGTTTTATTGTGCGCAAGAGCGAGCGAAGCGAGCTCGGGACTTGGGGCACCCCGACTCGGACAGGTTAGGTTAGAAGGGGATGGCAGGGTCCAGTGAGCGAGCGAAGCGAGCGAACAGACCCTGCCATCCCCTTCGTGGTTATTTTTTTTTAAACCACCCGGAGGTAGGAGCCCCGCAAAGCGGGGCTCCGTCGAGCTGCCCTGGCGGAAGGAAAGGCTGAAGGGTGTCCCTACCCTCCTCCCGCCTTCCCCGCCCCCCTTACGGCCCTATTAAGGTGACTTGATACAAAACCCCAGTAGGGCTCCGTGGAGCATCTCCGGCGGCGAAAATTGGTGGGGGGGGGGACTCAGCACCTCCCCCCCCACGCCCCCAGTCCCCTGAACCCCGCCCCCCCCTCCGACGTAATTGTGAACCTTACCCTAAAAAAAGGCCCCTGAAATCTATATGTACCTACCTAATGTAGCTTTTCCACAAATCCACTGGTTTTATTTATATTCATAAATCGTGTTTTTTTCTGTAACACCTGTAAAATAAGAATTACCTACTTAAGTAATTAATTCTGTATCATTTTATTGTAGTCAAATGATTAATATTATGCTTTTCAGGGTGTCGTACCCGCAGGGTGTCCAACGGGTAGATACCGGTTACTAAGACTCCGCTGTCTGTCCGTCCTTCTGTCACAGCCCAACTAGCAAAAAGTAGGCTTACAACCATTTAAAGACTACTATTTTTCGCTCTTAAATCCCTCCTATATGATCGTATAAGCCTGGATTTGGGCACCAATTATAAGCATTTTAGTATAATATCGTTCTAATATCAGTCTAATTGAATGCTGTTTGCACTTACAGAAATCTAGCCAAAATTAATTTAAGCTGACTAAGGCTAATATTGCTTTTACGTAAGTATCTTGTAAGCCTGCATAGGCTTATATTGGTCTAAGGTTAGAATCTTTTGAGGCAATACGAGCTCATTATGATTTTACGCTTCAAAGTTACAAAAGAAAAAAAAATGAAAACAATTAAAGTTGCTGTGAAGTAAAAGTTTATACTAAAGCACTGCTATTATCAAGTGCGTGTATCTAAGTTTTACGGTAAGCAATCGTATTGCAAAATATTATTTACTGTTAAGTAGACCTTGTTTTACGCTTCAAAATTCATGCGCCTTGTTAAATAAGGTATTTTCTGTTCTCGTTTAATTATTTTATTTGTTAAATTGTATTGATAGTGTCGCCATTAATATAGCTACATTTTACAAGCACACTATTAGACTTTTGTAAGATTGTTTACTTTTATTTTAGCATTCGGTATACTAAAGATAACTCCATATTGAAATATATCCATTATTAATTACTATTAAATTTTAACCATCTAAATATATATAACTCAAAGGTGACTGACTGACTGACATAGTAATCTATCAACGCACAGCCCAAACCACTGCACGGATCGGGCTGAAATTTGGCATGCAGGTAGATGTTATAACGTAGGCATCCGTTAAGAAAGGATTTTGATCAATTCTACCCCCAAGGGGATAAAATAGGGGATGAAAGTTTGTATAAATCTTCTTAGATTTTCGACTGATTGACCTGAAATTAAAGATTGGAGCTACTATGATGAAGATGTCCGCTTAAATAGGATTTTGATAAATTCAACCCCCATAAAATAAGGGATACGCGAGCGAAGCCGCGGGCAAAAGCTAGTTCTAGCCAGCAAAACCTTACTCTTAAAACTATTAAAAATAGTATTCCCAAAATCGATCTAAGATCAAACACTCTTATGTGGGTCTTGACTTTTGTATTGTAAATATGTTGATCCAAAATCACTCTAATATCATACTTATCCAGTGCTATTGATCTTATAATAGTTTTAAGTAAGATCATAAATGCACGTACTCACAGTACTCTTATGCAATGCTGATATTAGTCTGACATCTTACAATAGCATTTAGCAAGTCTATTATAAAATCAAACGAGCTTAGAAAATACGCATATAAGAGCAAGTGTTCTCAAGTGCAATATTAGTCTTAGTAAATGCTCTTACTTTTAGTATGTGGCTTACAATAGCATAGTAATATACTCTTATATACATATATGAGGCTTGGTTATGAGACTGAGCGTTTTTGAGACCATACCGGCTTGTCTAAAAGTAATATAGGATCGCTGGCTCTTATAATTGTACTAAAACAATTATAAGAGCGCTTAAAGCCTACCACTCTTATAAGTACGAGTTCTGAGACTATTTTGCTAGTTGGGAGGGCTGTATACACAGTGAATTTTAAAGCGTTGCAAAGCTGCAGCGAAATGATTTTGTTTTGGTAGTAGAATCAATTAATAAATATCTTTTTTATGTAAATATAAAAATGGCAGATTTACAATTTTGAAAAACTAAACTCGAAAGCGACCTCAATCCAATAGTAACCACTTCAAATAGGTACCTTACGCAGCGGTCGAGACTCGAGCGGCAAACGGCGGCGGCGCGCGCGCCTTAGAACAGGGTCGATACCCATGCGCGTATTAACAGCTGGGTCAGTGGGTTTTTAGTTAATTTAATTGAACACAACACTCAAGAAGTTAAACTAATTTTCCCTTCATCCTTTTACGTGTTTAGGACCATCAAAAATACTTTTTTACCTAGGTACAACCTACTGAACAAGAAATCAAAATAATTATTGTTTGTTATCTTAAAGAAAATAATTTCGTGATAAGAAGACAGTAAAGTATTTTAGGCGTATTTAAAAAATTGGAATCAACTTATTTACAATGATTTCAATTACCTAACCTATTATTAATGTTTACTATTTACAAAATACTTACCTACACTTCCCGGTACCGCAGTAATTGTTCGAAGTGTAAGCCACTAGGTTCCACACTAGTGTCCGACCGAAACTGGTTTTTACGACCGAAACCGAAACCGAAAACGAATTTCGGCAACGGTCTCAGTTTCGGCCGAAACCGAAACCGAAACCGAAACTTTCTAACAAGGATCATGTCAATGTTGCACTCGGTTTTAGTTTGGGGGTAGGTATTAGATAACGTTTTAAATCGAAAAACAGAAAAAAAATAATACTTTTACTATACGGATACCTAGGCAGGTACCTATTTAAGTGCTAATAGTGCGTGTTAATTTAAAAAACAAAAGAAACACAATTATGTACCTAGGTCTAACTATACTCGCCACGTACCTATACCTTGGTGAAAATTATTCAAATGAACTTTGAAACTCTGAATCCTTAATATTATCACCACTAATGCACTAAAGTAAGTACCAAGTACCTAACTAGTGTTGTGTGTCACATATATATTTAGATCGTTAAGTCAAACTTGATTCTACTATGATCCATGTATTACTTTGTTATGTTTATTGTTCCGTACCTACCTCAACAATATAGATTTACTACCTAGTAAATTACTACCGACTCTTATGCTATATCACGTGATAAAACTTACCGAATTCAAAACAAATCACACGAAAACTCACAACAAACAAAACTAACTGCAAACACAAGCCTGTCACGACATGATTAGGCACGTGAACGCGGCAAAATCTTCGACGCTTGGATGGAATTCACCGCAACGAACATGACCGAGCAAAGCGCGAGAACTCCCGAATGCAGTTTCGGTTTCGGTCGTAGTTTCGGCAGGTTTGCTGCCGAAACCGAAACTAAACCGAAACTCGTTTTTTTGCCGAAACTCGATCGAAACCGAAACCGAAACCGAACCTTCGGTCGGACACTATTCCACACACAAACGAGCATGTTTTAGTGAATTTGGTTTTAGTTTTAATAATGTGTCTCTGTCACTTCTAATAACATTGAAAGCGTTCACTATCGCAGTCACTAACGCGTCCCGAGTTTCGTATTCCTCGCGATATACCTACCACGCGTTTTAGCTCCGACCACAAGAAGAAGTCCAATGGAGTCAAGTTGGAATAAAGTCGTCGAGCAGCAGACGCATTGTAATCCGCCCTAGCGCACAGTTGCACCATGGCGACGTTCTCTAAATTACCGAAATTGTAGTTTCTGTCCATTTTTGTTTACTTGAACTTGCAAGTACAAGGTTCGCGAGGCAACTGAGCGACGAGTGCGCGGCGCAACACGGCGCGGCTCGGCGCCGTTCTTCTTATCTTTTGTTGCGAATGGCGAGAGTGCAAGTAACTTACGCTTTCGAGTTAAAGATTCTTTTTTTAATATAAAGGCATAACGTCGATCTTACCGGAAGAGGCTATCGCCTGCGTGAGTTTGCGGGCGAGAAGATGATAAAACATGAAAGTCGTAATTGAACAATAAGAGAACAACAACGTTCCACCAGACACGTGAGCGCGAGCGCAATCAGCTACTTCACCTTCACTCACTGTTTTCACAAACACGATATTCCAATAATCACATCCACTAATCAATACCATCTAAACTTGTTCTTCGATCAATCAATCTGAACTCAAGTTTTGGCGGGCCGCCTTCTCAGTGCCTGTCCCGTTGACAGCTGTCAATTCGTTCTTTATTCAATTGTATGCAACATAAGGTTTCGTCATAGAAGGTCTTTCCACGAGCCGACAAATATTTTAAAATAAAAATATGTTTATTTTTAAGTTTAACTCTATAATCCATTAGTACTGCTGAGAGCAAATCGATCTGCCGCGGCTTTGCAACGCTTTAAAAGTCGCCGTGTATTTTGAACCGTAATAGGAAGTCAGTTGGAATTTTCACGGTGGCGCGGAACCCCTTCGCACTAGTTTTTTTTGTATGAATTGCGTTGTAAAAGGATTTGCTGCCTTGACGTTCTTCGGAAAATCAATAAAACAAAATCAATTTCCTTCTTCTTCTATATCGTGTGTGCAGTAAGGACTAACGACCCTCATCACGACACACCCTAGTGTCAGAGTTGTCAATGATGTCCAAGATAAACTTATACTTATACTTATAGTACATTATGAATTAGAAAAAGTCACATTGGTTACTTGATCGTGCCCGGTTGGGAACGCACAACCTCGTTCATTTGAGGCTGAGAGGCTTAACCGCTGGACCATCACGACACTTAACGAAATCTTTTGAAAAACAATGTTTCACGTACCTTTTTCCATAGTTGGAAACGTGTCGTCGCTTGAGCCAATGCCAGTATTTCCACACGAGGACGACGTATCTTCTGCCCGCATTAGGATTAGGATTTGGAATATTCCCCCGTTTAAATAATATTTCACCTAAATTGGAGGAAGGCCAATCCTGAAAAATTATTATTTTTGGTGAGTTTAAAAATGATTAAAACTAGAAGGATCCTATAATTATAGATAATGTGTATAGAGGTGTGTTTGCAAGTGTTGAGTTTAGTGTGCATTTTTTGGAGGGAAAAGGCGAGTGTTTTTAGTCCCGACTGTGCCAGAAGGAGGGTTATGATTTTCGTATGTAGGTACCTACGTACCTATATTCTTTGCCACGCTCGCTAAACGACATCTTGGTTTAAGATTGAGCCGTGTTGTAGGTACCATTCGTCTTAATTGAAACTTAATTAAAAAATCAGGTTTGTTGTATGGGAGCCCCCTAAATACTTATTTTGTTCTGGTTTTTATTTTGTTATAGAGGCAACAGAAATACATCATCTGTGAAAATTTCAACGTGTCCCACTCGCACTTGGCCTTTTTTTATTAGAATCAAAAATGCGGATAATAAAAGTCGACCACGAAACGATATTGTAATAATTTTTTGCAATAATTGGATTTCAAAAACCTTAAAAACGTAAGGTTTTTGAAATCCAATTATTGCAAAAAATTAGTAAGTAAGTGAAAACTTCTTTAGCGGCGTTGTACACTTTTTTTGTAATGGGTAAAAATTTTTAAACTCGCGTCACGACACGTGACCTGATCAAAAATTCGTAAGATTTAAAATTTAAAAATTAACAAAAACCATAATTTATAATGCGCCACAACCGCGCGAAAAGTTCAAGGTCAAGGTCATCATAATACACAAAAATAAAGGTACCTACGGATATTTTCTAGTTTAATTAATAAACCTGCCTGCTTGACTGCCTCGGTAGCGTAGTGGTCCTAAGCGCGACTGCTACGCTAGAGGTCTTGTGTATGTAACCGAACGTGGCTTTAAATAATATCTTTTTAATTATTAGGTGACTAACTGCCCCGTTAGTCTCGTGGTCGCAAGTGCAACTGCTGTGCAAGGGGTCCCGGGTTCGATTCCCAGGTCGAGCAAAAAGTGTTATTAGGTTTTTCTATGAAATTCTCAGTAGCAGCTCGGAGTTTGGATTTGTGCCCGGTTAATGGCAATAGGCTCGCCCCCTATTACATGGGACCTAAAATATGCCGGCGAACTGTGGGTGTACATTGGTACACCTCTGCCTAACCCTTCGGGGAATACAGGCGTGATGGTATATATATATATTTTTTTGTATTAGATAATAAACCTAGCTACAGACGGTTCTCTAGCTAGGTTTATTAATTAAGCTAGAAAATAAGCAAAATTTTCTGAAAACTACTAATTGTAATATTCTTTAAAAAGCCCACTCGACAATACTCACCACACGTTGATCATAGAATTTTTCCACGATCGCAGAATGCGCTTTTAACATATTTAGTTTATAAACACATGCTCTTATTTTTTTCGCAAGATGATCACTATCTCTCAAAACAGATACGAGTGAAATGAACATGAATATACATATAATTATGAAAATTACAGGTTTTGAATTCATTTTTCTTCGATAAGACGTCAGGGTCTGAGCCATTGTGAATTATAATGTTAATCTTTAATCCAGTCACTATTACCGGATTAATCCAGTCACTACTACCAGAGATACCGCGCCCCCGGAACGCAAAGGGCACATGAAAGGAACATAGATGGGTTTTAGTCAGTAAAAGTCTGACACTCCCTCCCACCCCGCCTAGGGCGGGGGAAGTTATTTGATCACTTCCCGTCTTAAAAAAAAAAAGTCACTATTACCACTAACGCATCATCACTTTTATAGTTATTTAAAAACACAGCCAAGAATAAGTTTTTAGTTTTTTCAAACGATTTATCGGGAAATGAAATTGTCTAACTGAAAAACGTACAATCGTTTTCATTACCGAACAAATTAATATGCACTATCACAAATAGGTACACTATTGTCCACTGTCACTAACAGGTAGAGACCAACACAATATAGTTTCCGGATTTCTTTCGAAATTTTTTTTTCAATATCTATTTCCTTCTAATAAACCTACAATTCAGATAAAATTTACTTTATCAATAAAATCATGCAGCGTCAACAGATGGCGCCACCAGACAGCTTCTATCTACAGTTTATTCCTGTTTCTCGATTGGAGATCAACCTGCGCCATGATAATTTATAACTGAACCGATCCCCTTGCCGTTTTCAGCTTTTTAATCACGTGATTTATATTATGTACATGGAACGATTTTTGAATACAGATTTTCTGGTACAGTGATAGTTCTGCGGCACTGTTTTGATAATATTATCGTCGTGCAACAATGGAACGAGACTCTGTTTTCAAAATATGTAGACGATACATTGGTGGCAAAATTACGTATCCAAATATTGTTGTTCCCGAAGAAAACCGTGTGAATTGCATTGTTCATATTTTTCAGGCGTAACCCAAAATCAAATTAAAAGCTACACAATACTGCCGGGCATAAGAAAAAACGACGAATGAAGTAACCGATTTCCGACTATAGGGTATTAATTTAAGGTCGGAAAAACGGTGACTTTGTTTGATGTAATTAGGTACGTCCTTCTTATGTCGGCAGAATACATCGCTTGTACTACAACTAAGATACTCGCACAGTTTAGAAAAGAAAACTTTAACAGTTCGTTAGTAATCTTCTTACGAATACTTAAATACTTAAAATTCCCGCAATAGGCAAAGGTCTGGAACAACTAAAGGAATGGTAAACAAAGCTTTTTGTCGGGAGTAAATAATCAGCTTAGCGTGGAAGAAGGTGAGTGTTAGTACGAGGCACATAATAATATAGTCAGCGGTAGGTACCTACTTCTGAAGATTCTCACTTGAGCAAAGACGCGGCTTTAGATACTGAATACAAATTTAATTAATTATTAAGTTATTAAAAATAGCTACTTAATACCTAGGTAGGGTTCATAAAATGCTATTAAAGTCTTTATACTTATTTGAAACTTTTAATCTTGACTAGCAAATAATTAAAAGTAGGTAGGTAATTCTAGAACCTGAAAGTTAAATCATTTATTTCAATGAGACCATTAAAAGGCACCTTTGAACGTAATTACATGAAAAAATCATTAATAAGGAATCTAGTTGCCCATTCCAAAAGGTAGTTTCGTATGGAGAAGAAAGGGCAAGAAATGCTACTTCTATAACTGAGTTTACAGTCCCATGTGAAGTCTCCAAACTAAATTTAATATTACGTTGTTTCTTCCTACCTGTTTCATTATTTATTATTTGCCAGGTAGTCCTAATTTTATCATCTGATGATTTTACTTTATTGCAAATATAAGGCGAACGCTATATTAGAGCCTGCTTTTCCACCGGCTTCGATCATTTTCAGAAGCCAATAAGTACCTTTTAGTGAAATTAACATATCCAACAAATGTTACAACAGAGAGATAATAACCCGCATGTAATATAATTTCTACAAGTCTTATACCGTAATGCTAAAATAAAATAAAGCCGCAGATTTTTTACCGACTTCAAAATAAGGAGGAGGTTGGCAATTCGACTAATGTTTTTTACCCGACTGTGACAGAAGGAGGGTTATGTTTGTATGTATGTATGTATATATATATATGTATGTATGTATGTATGTTTGTGTGTATAATTGTTTGGCACGCTCTGCAGGCTGAACGGCTCGATGGATTTTAGCTTGAGAGGTGTCGTTAGATTCGTATTTACTGTGAGAGTGACACTGGGTATATAAAAAAAAGAACAACATGGCGGATTTTTGGCGCCAAATTCAAATGTTTGGCTCGCTCTGCACGCTGAACGGCTCGATGGATTTTAGCTTGAGAGGTGTCGGTAGATTCGTATTTACTGTAAGAGTGATACTGGGTATATTAATTTCTTTTTTAAAACACTAAAAAAATAAAAAATAAAAAACGGTAATTTAAAAAACTAAAAAACCCGACTGCTATTCTTTAAAAATCCCTAAAACAAGATAAATTGTAGCAGTCGGGACCCATTCGGGACCATCTGCAATGTAATATAGGTATGTGCTCTCAATTCACTAATCCTCCATTTCTAGAATGGGTCCCGACTGCTACAATTTATCTTGTTTTAGGGATTTTTAAAGAATAGCAGTCGGGTTTTTTAGTTTTTTAAATTACCGTTTTTTTATCCAGTATTTTTTTCCCATTCGATGGTTCTGTGACGGCTGGATTTGGGACATTAAGGTTTTCTTGTACCCCATACTATAATGGCACATGACTTCTGGCCGTGTCGGAGAAATAACGTATTTTGCTTGTCCGAGTTACCCAATGAGAGAAGACTAAAGATTCGCCCACGTTACGACAGAGAGGAACCAGACGAAATTAGACCCAAGTTGAGTGCTCCTTCAAAGTAATAAAAGTCCTAGATGGTGACCGTTGTGCCATACCTTCTACAAGCTCTTGATAAAATCAGTGATAAGCTGTGTTATCAGATACCAAGCAGTTGTCCATGTCATTGTTCGGACGCCTGCACAATGTTCTATGGGTACCCAGTAGTGGTTGTGTGTTGTAGTGGTTGTTGTACTGTGTTTATTTAGAAATTTGTGATTTGTTAATTATTAGTTTGCGATCAATCTGCGGCTGTTTGTGACCGCAAGACCGCTTTGAGAACTTTGTTTCTTTAGGCCAGGGTGGCCGAGTGGAAAATTCATGTACTGCAGAGTTTTTTATGCTTTCAGGTACCTCACACGAGGACGTATGAGTGGTCATGATGGCCGTGTCGCAGTGTCAACAATATAATTAAAATCAAATAAAGTATTTTTAGTATGGCAACGTCAAGCGGTTAGCTTGGGTGAGGTCGCCACTCTATGGATGTAACTGGACGTAAACTCAAAACTGTCTTTGGGACAGGGAGATGTGTTAGCCATCTTGGGTGATCACATTCATAATGGGGACGAACTCGCCGCGTTACCATAAAATTAATGTCTGACAACGAGGTGTCGCCTGGTTCACCGCTGTTACATCTTGGACTTTCCGACATATACATACGTACATACATACCGGTCAACCTCATAACCCTCCTTTTTGCTTTGCCGTAGTCAGGTAAAAAGTACATAATACCTACTACCTAAATAAAATTGAAATTCCATGTCCCCATAATTGATTAATAATAATCAACACAGGCAAGATCGGATAAAATGCAAATCAAGTATCTTGTTTGTTATGATAACATTGAAACATTCAATGTTGGTCCTAACATAACTTTAAAGATTGCATTATACCTACTTTCTACTAAGCTATGTACTGTACTCCAGATATCCTCCAGATAACTGTCCCTTTGGGCTTTGCCGTCCCATCGGACTATGAGAGTTAGGGAAGAGAGAGTGCACCTGTGTTTGCGCACCACATTTGTACACTAAAATATCTCCTGCGTACTTGGCTAGTCTGCATTAAGATTAGCCACCGTGGCCGGAATCGGTCTGGAGAATACAAATATATACTCCAGATATAGTAGCTAAGTTTGTTCGATTGGGTAATTTTACTTAGCTAACCTAGCTCAAGATAGGTACTTCATTTGATCAAGATTTCCGACGTTTTCTTAATAAATCTTTCTTCAAAGTATCTACTAAGAAGATGTTTGTATGTTTGATATATGTACAGGGTGGAATTTTATTATGCTACCTGGAGGGAAAGTACTCTAAATACTTAAGTTAGCAAAATTTACTCAAAGGAAACATTCCTTTATTTAAAAAAAGAAACGAAACTGCTTTTAAATAATTTTGAAAAAACCGCTTGCCACACCCAGGAATCGCACCGACTGAAATTCGAAAAAATTGCATCCTGTGCTTTTATGGCATCAATCGATAGGGTCTATCATAAGGATCAAATCTCTGCAAACATGGTAAATGAAAATAAAAAAAGAACATGCAATTTTAGATAATGTAAACTTATTTTATTCGGACGAAAAGAAGAAATCTTGATAGTAAAACTTAAAGGAGGTTGTAATTTTTGAAAAAACGTTTTTACTTTTTACTTTTTTTGCATCATCTTCTAGTTATCCAAATCCAAGAAGAAATATTAATACTACATAAATTAACAAGATAAACATTACTGAAAACACGTTCTAATAGTAGTAGAGCTCTTTTTGAAGAAGCTCCTCCGAGAAAGTATTACCACCATACCTATTTCTGCCGCAAAACAGCGTTGCTGTGTTCCGGTTAAAAGGTTTGGGTTTGGGTTTAAAGGTTTTGGGTGCCGGTGAATTTTTTTTTGCTCCCCTTTATGAGATGTGCCACAGACAGACACACTGATACTTTTAGAGTCGGGGGTTAAAAAATACTAATAAACGCCATTTTGTACCTATTTGAATTGTTTTATTTTGTTTATTTTCCCCAAATGAGAAATTTGACTACTTACCTGGGGGTATGTGATGAAAGGGTTTTCATCAACGTTTTTTCTCAGAATTCCGATGATACCCTAGATTATTATGTTTCTTTTTGGATAGCTAATGAAACGTAAATGTCTTGCACATCTGCAGCATAGCTGTCATATTTTTTTTTAAATATACGAAATTTTATATATTTACGGCCACGGTGTTCTCCACCGTGTCCTCAGGGCGATCCTCTTAGTGGTAGGCTAGCAACGATGCGGCGATATTCAAGGGTCTGGAATCTAGTCCTAACTAATGAGTCGTTGTTAATGAGCCTCTTGGCACATCTATCGATAACTTCCAACGCCTCCTGTTGCTATTTAGCTGATCCATCCCAAAAGTGCGAACAGTAATCCATGTATGATCGAACTTGTGCTTGGTATAAGTTGAGCAGCTGTGCCGACGTGGAGTACTTTCGCACCTTTGCAAGAATCCCAGCTTTTTGGCAGCTAACTGGACCTAGGATTCGGTCAGTGATCGGGGCGGATACGAGTCTAAAAGCAGAGGCCTCATGGAAACGCATCTTCTTAGCAGAGAAAAGACACGCCTGGGTCTTAGCTGTATTAAACTTGACCCAAAGGTACTAGGTTTTAGCAGATCGTTAATATGCAGCAAAAAAAGGGTTGCAGAGAGTACCAAGCCCTGAACCCCAGCATTAATAGCCATTCGTTCAGACGAGCAGCCATCGACGACTACTAGAATTGAACGATCACTCAGGGAATCCGATATCCATGCACAGAAACCAGCCAGCAAGCAATATGATGAAAGCTTGCTAATAAGACCATCATGCCATACCCTATCAAAGGCCTTCGAGATGTCCAGGGAGACGGCAAGTGCTTTCCCATACCTCTCAATGGCCTCACTCCAGATGTGAGTGGCGTATGCGAGAAGATCCCCAGTGGACCGATTTCGGCGAAAGCCACATTGACGACCACTGAGGAGCTTCAAGGTACGCCAGGAGCCTGTTATTGAGGACACGTTTCATTGTCTTGCAGATAATGGACATTAATCCAGTCTCGAAAGAGAGTCGAAAGATGCGTGTCAGTACAGGAAACCATTCAGGGGCACAGGTCTATCTGGGCCGCTGGCCTTGTTCGCGTAACGCTTCAAAAAGCGAGAAACCTCCTTTTGGCAAATACGAGTAGCAGACATTGATGTCGTGCTGCCAGGTAAAGTCGGGGGAGTCGCGTCTCCTGCATCAAGACAAGATTCGTAGATTCTGCAAATAAAGAAGCACATAGGTTTGCTTGCATTACACTTTCTCACTATTTTGATTCCAATAGTTGTTTAAAACTCCGACTGAAACTATTTAATTACCCTTCAGTAAAAAAAAATCTCGGTAAAAGAAGAAAAACATCTTGAGCTGTCACCTCTTTGATATTTTTTGCCATAATATTTTTAATAACAAAGAACATTAAAAGGCAACATTATTGTGACTTGCAACTGCAGATTCCCGTTTCTTCAAGCCGATATAACTTTTTTCCGACAGACATTTTAGGATCGCTGTCATACAATAAAATAATAAAATGGTTATGGCCCTTCGATTGACATAGGTTTCAAAGTGCTACAAGGGTGGGGACGGTGCCCATACTATATATTTGAGCATTGTTCTTTAGTACCTACCTGCTTTACATTCCAAATTTACAAATCTATAAAAAACGAATTACTAGAAAATAAACTACTTACCAAAAAGATTATGAATTTCATTGAAGTAGTACATTGCTATAAATAAGTTAAAAAAATAATTAAATATAACATTAATTCACAATTATTATAATTAAAGTTATTTCATTGATAAAATAACTTTAATTATAATAATTGTGATCAAATCTATATTTTATCATTAATGTTTTAACTTATTTGTGTGTTATCTTGAAATGCAGAACGCTGTTCAAGATTTACTCATTGTAGGTATACTTACATTAATTAATTCAAAAATAATAAATAAAATAGATTATTATACAGGATAAGTTTTTAACCAGTGCGTAAATTTTTTTTGGTAGTTCAGTGTCAGTAATAGAACACATTTCCGTGTTTAGTTAAAAAAAAAAATTAAAAAAAATTTCATCCTTATCCGAGTTTGAAATAAGCAAAACATCCAGGACTTAATCTATTCGCCATACTATCAATGAAAACTCGCGGCCGCCGCCGCCGCCGGGGCGCATGGCTGGGGTGAGGGGGTGGGGAATGCGCTAGCGCCGAGTGACAATGAAATATGGTTTTTAAGTAAACATGTTTCGTAAGCGATAACTTTTTTTTTTAGTACTAAGACATATCAAAATAAAATATACGTGTTTAATAAAACGTGTTGAAGTTTATTATGGCAAAATTTACGCACTGGTTAAAAATTTTTCCTGTATTGCATTTAAAAGTTACAAATCTACTATATAAAAATAAGTCGGGTTTTCCTTCCTGACGCTATAACTCCAGAACGCACGAACCGATTTCTACGGTTTTGCATTCGTTGGAAAGGTCTCGGGCTCCGTGAGGTTTATAGCAAAGAAGGTAGGTAAATAGGTATGTAGGTAGGTAGGTAGGTAGAGTAGGTATGTAGGTAGCTGTAGGGTAGGTAGGTAGGTATATAGGTAGGTAGGTAGGTATGTAGGTAGGTAGGTAAATTCAAATTCAAATCATTTATTTCAATTAGACCATTTACAGGCACTTTTAAATGTCAAGAGGTTACAGTTTAAAGTTGAAGCTAGTTGCTCGTTCCAAAGCGTAGATCTCTATGGAGAAGAACGAGCAAGAAACTCCATGGACACTCCTTTTCTTCAATTTGGGTTTACAAAATCTTGGTTACAATATTCATGTTGCTTCTATATGTGAAAACAATGAAGGTGAATATTAAACAATTAAATAATACTAATAAAGATGTAGGCCATGGCAGATAAGAGATGACCAATCCCAACTGACGGCGCCCGTTCACGAACATGACGCGTGCATCAGCACCGTTCAGCTAAACCATCTTGGAGGGAACTGAACGATCCAATGCACGCGCCACCGTCAGCGAGACATTTAAGTGAGCATGACAAAGCTCTCAACCGCCTTACCCTTAATGTCCAACACATAGTAACTTAAGAGAAAAAATATAATAAGTGCTCCATGGTACTCACATTTACAAAATCTAAATAAATGATGTTAAGTTATATAAAACAAAGTTTTTCAGTGAACCTATTTGGCAGATGACCTGTGGTATGTTAAAAAAGAAACAATAATAATAACGTAAACGTTATTTACGTCAATAAAAAAGTAGGGTAGGTATGTAGGTAGGTATGTAGGTAGGTATGTAGGTAGGTATGTAGGTAGGTAGGTAGCCGGTAGGTAGGGTAAATAAGTAGGTAGGTAGGTGGGGTACCTAGGTAGGTAGGTATGTAGGTAGGCAGGTAGCCGGTAGGTAGGGTAAATAAGTAGGTAGGTAGGTGGGGCACTTTCAGGGCAGAACAACGTCTGCCGGGCCTGCTAGTTAATATGTAATAAAATCAATAAATTACAGATTAAAGCATCCACATTAATTATAATTTAATTAATTGATTCCATGTTTATTTAATTTTTAGTGCGCGCAATAATAATATTTAGATATATATATGTTGCAGTTAAAACTAAATGACGGCTGACGGCTTGATGGCTAAATGACTGCCCCCGGGCCAGATACATACTGGAATGTATATGAATCTTACATAACCTCATAATATTTAAAAAATCATTCATGAATTGTGTAGTGTTTAATATTTTCCTAGCACTTTCGTGAACTAAACCTAATAAAGTATCTAAAAAAAAAGAAAAACTTTTTCATCACAAACATTCGCTTATAAATATACAACCTCATTTTAGTTTTTAGTTTTATTCTTTTTCGAAAGTGTCAGTTGAAGAAAATTATAATATACTGGCACATACACCTTTTTTCCTTTTAGGCAACATTATTTTATTATTATATTATTCCCAAAAAGTATCTAAAACTTTTTGACATGAAATACTAATATTTAGCCATTCAGCATTACATTGTGCTAGGTACTATATTTATACATGGTACCTGGCACATGGGGCAGAGGTCTATACTTCCATTTAGCCATCTCCTTTGCGGTTAAAAGTCCTTTTGACTAGCGCTCTTCGTCAAAAGTAGTTTTAACTGCAATAAAGCATCAGTCAAAAGCACTATTAGCTCGTTAGATGTGAATATAAAAGATATTTATTAAGTAAACGTGAAATCGTTTATTACGAAAAATTTAGCATTACAAACAATACAAAGAAAACGGTTTACTAATGTTTGCCATCATTTAAAATGCAATAATTGTCTGGATTTGATTACCAGGCATTGTCATTGGAATTTATGGCGACAGGTTCACCCCGTGTCACATGGAAACTTTCACGGGACCCACGACGGTATTCTTACACTTTGGGTGTACAAAAGCTCTTCCTAGTGTCTTTGAAAATGAGGTGGTATTGTGCTAAACTCATGCACATCTTGTGTTGTTTTGACTTCGGAAAAGGAGCAGGTTATTGATTCGGTCGTACTTTTTTATGTTTGCTAGGTATCTTAGAACTCCGTCATTTATCAAACGATATGGAAAGATTTTTGGATTGCAATTATATATTTTCAGATTGGTCCCACGGAAATTTTATTAAGATTGGTGAAGTAGCTTGATTTTTAAATCAAAAGAACTGAAAAAGAAAATGTCACGAAAGTAAACAAAATGGCGCATTTTTTTAAATAGATATATTTAGTTGGCATGACATCCCACCTAATGTTAAGTGGCCACCACTGCCTTTAGATATTGGCAATACCAGAGGCCTTGCAAATGCGTTGCCATCCTAGAGACTGAGTTGAAATGTCCCATGCTCCTGTAATTTCACCAGCACCCAAACCCTTTCAACCGGAACACAGCAACGCTGCTTTGCGGCAGATATAGGTATGGTGGTAGAACTTTCTCGGAGGAGCTTCTTCACTAAGAGCTCTACTACTATTCGAACGCGTTTTCAGTAGTGTTTATCTTGTTAATTAACGTGGTGTTACCGTTTCTTCTTGGATTTGGATAACAAGAAGATGATGCCAAAAAGGTGAAAAATAAAAACGATTTTTTACAAAAAAAGACGACCTCCTTTAAGTTTTACTAAGATTTCCCTTTACTATGACATATCAGACATACAGACATCTTCTTAGTAGATACTTAACAGATTTATTAACAAAACGTCGGGAATCTTGATCGAATAAAGTACCTATCTTGAGTGTGTTAGGTAAGCAAAGCTAACAAGACTAAATGCGCAAAATTACCTAATCGAACAAAGTTAGCTACTATATCTGGAGTATGTACCTATAATGTATACTCCAGACCGATTCCAGCCACGGTGGCTAATCTTAATGCAGACTAGCCAAGTACGTAGGAGATATTATAGTGCACAAGTGTGTGCGCAAACACAAATTTATTACTCATTGAGCAGTGGATTTATACTTCTTCAGGAAGATCCCCGGAGGGAACTTTCAAAACTCGCCGTAATGATTTGCGAAGTCGAGAGAAATAACCGTTGGTCTTAAGTTGGAATTTCTCATTTTTTATTTACAAAATAGGTAAATTAGCGATATACTCAAAATATGAACAACATTTATTCAATAGTTTTTGCGGTACGTTTGGAGATACATTCAGACAGATATAAATTATAAAAAAAACTAGCTTCTGCCCGCAACTTTATCCACGTGGTTTACAAACATTCTATGACACGCAGCAATAGCATAACTTTCTTTTTCTTCGATTTTTTCCTTTTCTTTCTCTTTCTTTAAAGAATTTTTGACATTTTACCAGACATTTTCAGAGGTTACATATCCCAATAAACGAACAGACATAATTTACCTTTTTTATTAATACTTATTATTACTTCATAGTATCGTGATTGTTATTCACAGCTTATTGATGGATTTACGAAAAAGTCGAGACTCTCTTTGTCGTAAATCTTCTCTGCTTCGCTATTATAATTTAGCGCTTCACATAAACGACAGAAATGATAAGACTTCGTTCCAAAATATCCGTGTTCATTGAGAATTTCGAAATGAATCCTCCACATATGCATCTCAAGTAGTAGGGTAGTATTCTCCGACAATGCATTCATTTCTTTACCTAATTGTGTGACATTTGTATCCAGGTCAGCATATATATAAGAAACAGGTGGTAGTAGAGTCTCGAGGTCCTCAATCGAAACCCCGAAAATAACAGGTATAGCTCCTTTTGAATAAGCATTGTAGAACAACTTCTCAGTAATGTATTGGCTACATTTAGAATTTTCTAATGCTAAATAAAATAAATACTCTGATAGTACGTCACAATCTGCTGTATAATATCCAGGGCAACTGAAAAAGAAAAGTGTTTTAGATATAGAAAAGAAAGAAAAGGACAAAATAATATGTTTATTTGACTTAAACCATGTGTACACAACAAACGATTTCGATATTGCCTGCATTTATTGATTCAACTGATTTACTGATTCAACTAAACCAACAACAGTTTATTTATCTCCATTCAGTGCAAAGTACAGTTTCAAAAAAATCAGTTCAGTTTAAAAAAAAAACAAATAAATTAGAGATTTATTTTGAAATATGTACGTATCAGGCACAGCAATAAATGATGTATGTATTATATTTGTATGTATCTATAGATGCTGTGAGAAAACCACTGCTGATCCACTGGTTTTTGTAGACTACAATAAGGACCGAAACTAATTACATTTAGACTATTCAGTAGGTACCTACAGTTTTTTCTTCTTTTTAGAAACATTGCCCCACAGCAGGCTGTTATTAGAATATGTTCTGTCTCGCGGGGCGTACAAACATATAAACTCACAAACCCAAACAGCCAGACCCAGAACGACTATCTGAGGCCATACCAATATTAGTTGCGTGCGGGATTCGAACCCGCGACACGCAGTGCAGCCAATCGCTCAGCCACTGCGTCAACCGAGCCGACTAACTTGTGTACCTACCTAATAATTATACCATCACGTCTGTATTCCCCGAAAGGTTAGGCAGAGGTGTACCAATGTACACCCACAGTTCGCCGGTATATTTAGGTCCCATGTAATAGGGGGCGACGAGCCTTTTCCCATTAACCGGGCACAAATCCAAACTCCGAGCTGCTACTGAGAATTTCATAGAAAACCCAATAACACTTTTTGCTCGACCTGGGAATCGAACCCAGGACCCCTTGCACAGCAGTCGCACTTGCGACCACGAGACTAACGGGGCAGTTAGTCACCTAATAATTAAAAAGATATTATTTAAAGCCACGTTCGGCTACATACACAAAATAAATCAAAGTAGCGAGCATGGTGTAACAGTTACTGAGGATTAACTTACGCCTTTTTTAATGTTTTATTATTTGAACAACCTCCATAAAAGTCTATCTGAACATGTTTGCTTAACTCTTTTATAAATGTGTTTCTGTGTTTATGGCTACAATGTGACATGAGTACTGCAGCACGCCGGCTTCGTCTCTTCCTAGCATAGTTTGGCACCAACTCAATAATTTCACTATAATTATCTGTTAAGTAAGGTTCTTCACGTGGTACCGCTCGACCGTATGGGACAGGCACATCGGAATCGCTCCTGAAAGGAGAAGAATCGGGTAAATGACACCGTTAATCAATTGACATACTTTCTATAAGCTGTCAAAACGCGATTCTCCCATAGATTTTGTATGCCAATACTAAATTATGATGTCACTTTTTTCGCTAACTATTTATTGATTTCCATCAACCTAAAATCTAATTTAAAAATCGATTTTTGACAGATTTCTTCTCGCTGACAAAGAAATAGGTACGACAAAAAAACGGTAATTTAAAAAACTAAAAAACCCGACTTCTTTTCTGAATATTTATGAAAAATCCCTAAAACAAGAAATTCGTTGTACCCGATTGCACTTAAAATTGTAGGTAGCAGTCGGGACCCATTCGGGACCATCTGCAATATAACATAGGTATGTGCTCTCAATTCACTAAGCCTCCATTTCTAGAATCAAATGGGTCCCGACTGCTACAATTTTGAGTGCAATCGGGTACAACGAATTTCTTGTTCTAGGAATTTTTCATAAGTATTCAGAAAAGAAGTCGGGTTTTTTAGTTTTTTAAATTACTGTTTTTAATTTTTTTAGTTTTTTATTTTGATATACCCAGTGTCACTCTCACAGTAAATACGAATCTACCGACACCTCCCAAGCTAAAATCCATCGAGCCGTTCAGCCTGTAGAGCGATCCAAACATTTGAATTTGGCGCCAAAAATCCGCCATTTTGTTTTTTTTTTATTTTGATATACCCAGTGTCACTCTCACAGTAAATACGAATCTAACGACACCTCTCAAGCTAAAATCCATCAAGCCATTCAGGCTACAGAGCGTGCCAAACAATTATACATACATACATACATACATACATACTCTCGAAAAACATAACCCTCCTTCTGGCGCAGTTGGGTAAAAATGGGTCGTGTGCGGAAATTTTTAGCAGGAATAATATGTACAGATAACAATAAAAACTGTAAAATTTTCCCAATGGAACATGTTTTGTAAAAAAGTTGAAAACTATCGAAGTTTGACTGAAAGGGGTAGCTTGATGTGCTAGCCTGTGTACCTAAGAGCTCCTATACACAACCTAAAAAAAAGCACTATGATCTGAACCTATCATAAAAAACTTAAAAGATTAAACCTACCGGTAAGTCATAGTCCAATTGAATACATTGTGAAAGCTTTTCAAACTCGGTTTCGGTTTCTTCGCCAAAGTAAAAGCAAATGTAGGACACTCGTCGTTTAAATATACCCATCTTTGTTTTCGGTTTCTTTTTTTTACTTTGGGTATAAGGCCTTTCATCATATGTATGAGGACGGCATCTGCTGTATCCATTAAGCTTTTATTGCCAGAGAAAATACAATTGTTCACGCTGCAACCATCTAATATACTATCGTTCTTGTGCCTGTAAACAAATTAAAAATAGAAGACTAGAAATATATATGTGTGTGTGTGTGAGTTTTGCGAAACGATTGGCGCAGTGGCTGAGCGATTGGCTGCTACGCTGCGTATCGCGGGTTTCATTTCCTCATGGAACAAATATTTGTATGACCTACAGATAGTTGTTCCAGATCTGGCTGTTTGATATATACAGGAGAAATTCCTAGTGTGGGGCAAGGCTTTTTTCGCGGTATACAGGTAGCGCAGGACCGGTCACTGTGGCTATCTATAGGGGAGGCCTATGTCCAGCAGCGGACGTCGATCGGTTGATATGATGATGATGTTGATATAAATGGGAACATGTAATTGGTCTTCTTCTACGTATTACTTCTTACTACTCGAATGTATTAGCTGTACATTTTTCATGGGTTCCATTATTGTAGCATTGTATTACTATCCGGTAAGCGCAGCGTAGGACGTCCACCCACAAGGTGGACGGACGACCTGATTAAGACCACAGAAAGACGCTGGATGCAGGCCGCTTCCAACCGCTCCTATTGGATATCAATTAGCCAGCAGCGGATGCCCTACGGCTTACATGATAATAATGATGAATACTATCATTGTATTATTTACGAACAATTAGGTTTACTATTTAGTATCTTTTTTCTATTATTCAAATCCATGAAGACACGGTAACTCTATGTATATTAATTAGTAAATGTGTTTTATCTTCCACATGATCCCCTTTTATTGTAAGTCTCTTTAAGTGCTGTTCATCGATAAGGAGTTCCATAGGGTATCTTTGAAGACCAAGATTAGTTGATCACGGATAGATAACTTACCAAACAATCTTTAATTTACTGTACAAAAACCAAATTAAAGTACGTGTACTCTTCGTTATTGAAAAATTCTATTGTTTATCTCGGAAAGTCTATTGGGGTTACCTCGCGAATATACCCTTTCGACTAAAAATAATTTTGAAAATCAGTCTACAGTAGGCGAAGAAATCGGTGATCATACATAAAAAAAAGATCCATACATTGGAACATAGCAGTTCCTCCGTTTTTTGAAGTCGTTTAAAACGAGAGATCTACAATAAAATAGTACACTATCAGCTCATCAAAACCACGTTCAAGAACTTTCAGCGTCAATGTACACATATGTCTATTGCTCTGTCTAATCTCAAATTTTCAGCCATTATAGATTCTCCCCCAAAACCAAAAAAAGGCCTCTGATATCTACATGTACCTACCTAATGTGGCTTTTCCACAAATCCACCGATTTTATTTATATTCATAAATCGTGTTTTTTTCTGTAACACCTGTAAAATAAGAATTGCCTACTTAAGTAATTAATTCTGTATTATTTTATTGTAGTCAAATGATTAATTATGCTTTTCAGGGTTTCGTACTCACAGGGTGTCCAACGGGTAGATACCGGTTACTAAGACTCCGCTGTCTGTCCGTCCGTCCGTCCTTCTATCAAACGGCCGTATATTTTGAACCGTAATAGGAAGTCAGTTGGAATTTTCAAGGTGGCGCGGATCCCTTCCCACTTGTATTTTTTTTGTATGAATTGCGTTGTAAAAAGATTTGCTGCCTTGACGTTCGTCGGAAAATCAATAAAACAAAATCAATTATTCCTTCTTCTTCTATATCGTGTGTGCAGTAAGGTCTAACGACCCTCATAACGACACACCCTAGTGTCAGAGTTGTCAGTGATGTCCAAGATAAACTTAGAAGTACATATGAATTAGAAAAAGTCACATTGGTTACTTGCTCGTGCCCGGTTGGGAACGCACAACCTCGTTCATGAGAGGCTGAGAGGCTTAACCACTGGACCATCACGAAACTTAGGCGCTGCGCAAACCTAGACACTTTTAGGTTCCAGTTACCGACACCGAACACTTTTTGATCGTCATGAGTATGTGTTAAGTGGAAACAACTGGACACAAAAAATGTTTACGTATGCGCTGGGAGTGGATGGTTTCATACTGGTTCTATAGTAATAAAATATGCATCGGTAGCTTGTATCTGACACAAGACAAAAGTGTTCACGTTTGCGTCTTGCCTTAACAAAATCATTTGAAAAACAATGTGTCACGTACCGTTTTCCATAGTTGGAAACATGTCGTGGCTTAAGCGAATTCCAGTATTTCCACACGAAGACGACGTATCTTCTGCCCGCATTAGGATTAGGATTTGGAATTTTCCCCCGTTTGAATAATATTTCACCTAAATTGGAGGAAGGCCAATCCTGAAAAATTATTATTTTTTGTAAGTTTAAAAATTATGAAAACTAGAAGGATCTTATATGGTAATGTGTATAGAGGTGTGTTTGCAAGTGTTGAGTGTAGTGTGCATTTTTTGGAGGGAATAGGCGAGAGTTTTTAGTCCCGACTGTGCCAGAAGGAGGGTTATGATTTTCGTATGTAGGTACGTACCTATATTCTTTGCCACGCTCGCTAAACGACATCTTGGTTTAAGATTGAGCCGTATTGTTCCATTCATCTTAATTGAAACCTAATTAAACAATCAGCAGTGCGATTCTCTAAAATGCAAACTCGAAAACGAGTCTCACTAAAGCGATCGTGCTCACTTCGATAACGAACCAACCTGTCATTGGTTTAGTATTCGTTCGCCGTGGTGACGTCACCGGGCGTGATCGTGTTTAACAGAATACCATTTTGTAATCTCACTGCGGATTCAGCTTTCGGATTACGAAGTGAGGCTTAGAGAATCACACTGCAGGTTTGTTGTATGGGAGCCCCTTTAAATACTTATTTTGTTCTGGTTTTTATTTTGTTATAGAGGCAACAGAAATACATCATCTGTGAAAATTTCAACGTGTCCGACTCGCACTTGGCCTTTTTTTATTAGAATCAAAAATGCAGATTATAAAAGTCGACCACGAAACGATATTGTAATGGTTTTTTCCTATAATTGGGTTTCAAAAACCTTACGTTTTTTTAAGTGCGACTCTATGTTTGGTTAGGTACTTATGGAAAATTGTTCTGCCTCAGGATTGCAACTATAAAAAATTCAGCATGTATGTTTTGACTCCACGAAAACAGTGATTTCCAGTCGCCATTTAAATATATAATTGGAATTTTAACCCGTATAATGATAAGGTCATCATAATACATAATATATATATCATAAAAATACAGGTACCTACGAATATTTTTTAGTTTAATTAATAAACCTAGCTACAGAAGGTTCTCTAGCTAGGTTTATTAATTACTAGCGACCCGCCCCGGCTTCGCACGGCGGGCGGGTGCAATGCTGATACTAAATACACTACAGAAAAACTTTGAACGTTGCATACAAAAACATAGCGGCCCGCTCCGCCGCAAACGCTACGTCCCGCAATTTTTAAATCTGTAATATCTTCGAAAATATTCATTTAAATCATATGCTGTAAAAGGCCATATTATTATAGATCTATATTAAATCAACATTGTATTTAAGGTATTTAATTGGATAAGGATTAATGCTGTATTGGTTAAAATCGCTTCGAAAATTAGTTAATAAAATAATTAAAAAGTAAATGACAAAAAAGTGTTATTGTGGGATATCCATAAGAGATAGACATATACCATCCCGGAGTTTTCTGTAGACCTTTTCAATGTGTAAAATACTTAGTACATTTTTTTGATAAATCTCGTAGGGTTCAGCCTACGTTTGCAATGTAAGCGGAAAAAAAAGAAATTATTTACGAGATCACATTAGAAACCTCAAAAATAACAGTATTTCTCCGCTATTTAATGGATGTTATCTTAAATATATATAATTCAAAGGTGACTGACTGACTGACTGAGATAGTGATCTATCAACGCACAGCCCAAACCACTGGACGGATCGGGCTGAAATTTGGCATGCATGTAGATGTTATGACATAGGCATCCGCTAAGAAAGGATTTTCATCAATTCTACCCCCAAGGGGATAAAATAGGGGATGAAAGGTTGTACGAAACTTTGTCAATTTTAAACCGATCGAGCTGAAACTTTGCATGCTTAAAGCTACTATGACGTAGGCATCCCCTAAGAAAGGATTTTGATAAATTCCACCCCTAAGGGTATAAAATAGGGGATGAAAGTTTGTATAAATCTTCTTAGATTTTCGACTGATTGAACTGAAATTAAAGATTGGAGCTACTATGATGAAGACGTCCGCTTAAATAGGATTTTGATAAATTCAACCCCTAAGGGGATAAAATAGGGGATGAAAGTTTGTATAAATCTTCTTAGATTTTCGACTGATTGAACTGAAATGAATGATTGGAGCTACTATGATGAAGACGTCCGCTTAAATAGGATTTTGATAAATTCAACCCCTAAGGGGATAAAATAGGGGATGAAAGTTTGTATAAATCTTCTTAGATTTTCGACTGATTGAACTGAAATTAAAGATTGGAGCTACTATGATGAAGACGTCCGCTTAAATAGGATTTTGATAAATTCAACCCCTAAGGGGATAAAATAGGGGATGAAAGTTTGTATAAATCTTCTTAGATTTTCGACTGATTGAACTGAAATGAATGATTGGAGCTACTATGATGAAGACGTCCGCTTAAATAGGATTTTGATAAATTCAACCCCTAACGGGATAAAATAGGGGATGAAAGTTTGTATAAATCTTCTTAGATTTTCGACTGATTGAACTGAAATTAAAGATTGGAGCTACTATGATGAAGACGTCGCTTAAATAGGATTTCGATAAATTCTACCCCCAAGGGGATAAAATAGAGGATGAAAGTATGAAACTTTGTCAATTTTAAACCGATCGAGCTGAAACTTTGCATGCATAAAGCTACTTTAACGTAGGCATCCCCTAAGAAAGGATTTTGATAAATTCCACCCCTAAGGGTATAAAATAGGGGATGAAAGTTTGTATAAATCTTCTTAGATTTTCGACTGATTGAACTGAAATTAAAGATTGGAGCTGCTATGATGAAGACGTCCGCTTGAATAGGATTTTGATAAATTGAACCCCCATGGGGTTAAAATAAGGGATGATGGAGGATGTAAACATATTAGTTTGAACCTATCAGTACCTAATGGAACAAAATACCTAATTAATAATAATACTTCTTAACGCGAGCGAAGCCGCGGGCAAAAGCTAGTTATACATATAAACCTTCCTCTTTAATCACTCTATCTATAAAAAAAACCGCATCAAAATCCGTTGCGTAGTTTTAAAGATTAACGCGTACAAGGGGAAAAGGGCGACTTTGTTTTATACTATGTAATGATGATAATGATAATGATGAAGCTAGAAAATAAGCAAAATTTTCTGAAATTTACTACTTAATTGTAATATAATTCTTTAAAAAGCCCACTCGACAATACTCACCACACGTTGATCATAGAATTTTTCCACGATCGCAGAATGCGCTTTTAACATATTATTTAGTTTATAAACACATGCTCTTTCTTGTTTCGCAAGATGATCAATAAATTTCAAAAAAACAGATACGAGTGAAATGAACATGAATATACATATAATTGTGAAAATTACAGGTTTTGTAGTCACTTTTCTTCGATAAGACGTCAGTGTCTGAGCCATTGTGTATTATAATGTTAATCTTTAATCTTTAATCCAGTCACTATTACCTCTAACGCATCATCTCTTTTATAGTTATTTAAAAACACAGCTAAGAATAAGTTTTTTCAAACGATCTAGTGATTTAGCCCTGTGTATTAATATTTATAAAAAATAGAAAATTACTGTTTTTTGACACTCAAATAGTGAGGGCCCGGACTAAAGTGCATAATTAGTGGGTGCTATTGTTATTCGGACGGAACAATAAGTGTAACACATACTATTGAGAACTAGACATGCATCACGCGTAATATCACCCGATATCACTGTTACATGACACATTACTCGACTAAAATAAGCATCACACCGTAAAGCTGGGTACTGACCAACGTTACGAGGTGTAATGTAACATTCGCATCGAGCGTGTACGCATCGAGCATGTTACGCTGTGTTTTAAAATCGGCGTAACATGCTCGCCAAAAGTCTGTGCTCCGCTTTCGCCGTTAGTTCACTCAAGATGGCCGACAGCGAGGACGCGTACTGACCGAACCGCGTAACACACAAAGGATTCGCCAAAAAACCGACAGCCGGGTGGAGCGAGCGAGCGGCTCGTTGCTCGCTGGTTTCCCCGTAACACGACGTACTGACTGCACGAATGCTCGCGGTGTAACACGTTACATTACGCCCCGTAACGTTGGTCAGTACCCAGCTTTACACTAAACATCACGCGAACGGTAGCAGCGCAGTAGCTCGCGACATGACTTGCAGACTCGCTCGAACCGAGCCCTCCCGATTACTCCCGAACGCATCGCATCGGTAATGTTCGATGTGTAAAGTGCGATTTCGTATTGCGCCCGATCAGGTGACTTTGTTGTTTAGAACTCTATTTTTATTAGGTGGTGTCAAGGAAATATAAACCCTTTATATTTCCTTGACACCACCACTGGTTGTTAATACTCAACTGTCCTTTTATTTCGAATTGCAATGCAAACATTGCGATGTTTTTTAGTTTGTTTACTATGGCGGTCAAGGACGCATCTTTATTGGAATATAGAAAATGTACATAACAAAAATGTATATTTGTAAAAAATAAAGCACATTTAACTTGTAATCATTATGAAAAACATGCAATCATTGTACATAAAGTTCTGTTGATTTTTACTTTTTTTTTTTTTTTTTTATAGACGGGAAATCATCAAATAACTTCCCCCGCCCTGGGCGGGGCGGGAGGGAGTGTCAGTTTACTGACTAAAACCCGTCTATGTTCCTTCATGTGCCCTTTGCATTCCGGGGGCGCGGTATCTCTTTCGAACAACCCGCAGCCCCGGCAGGCATCGGCCCTCAGTGGCCCCATCCAATTTGCTGACATCTCTTTGAGGCGCGCGTGGAACACGAACGCGCCGTCGACACGGTCTGTCGCTAGTGAACGTACGGACGGTGAGCTACCCATTGCTCACCGTCCACAGACCCGCGTCTACGGTGGCCGGGAGTCGTCTCGTGGCTCCCGACGCCCGGATCGTCTACCGCGGCGGCCGCTGGGACGGGGGACCCTCCTTTCTCTCTCCCGTCCCGCCGCCTCCTTCTCTAGCATTACAGCTTCGCAGAAGGAGGCGACTGCTTCCCATTCCCCCTCGCTCCGGACCATGGCCTGAACCAGTGCCGGACGCGAGAGGGCGCCGCCGCCGATGGCCGCCTCGAGGACTCGGCGGTGCTCAGCCCAAGCAGGGCCACCGCCAGAGTATGCTCCACCGTGTCCTCGGGGCGATCCTCGCAATGGTGACATCCGGGCGTTTCCTCCCGCCCGATGAGGTGCAGGAACCTCCCGAAACTTCCGTGTCCGGTGAGGATTTGCGTCAGGCGGTAGGTGAGGGCGCCGTGGCGCCGCTCTAGCCACTCCTCAAAGAGGGGACTTACCGCCTCAATCGAGGCGAGATACTTTTAAGTTTTAATCCTACGCCTAAGAATATTGCCAGTCCTAAGCCTGGAAACCCGTCACTTGTTTTAGGGTATAAGTATGAAGGAAAATCATCTTTGTATAATTTGTATAGGTATTTAAATCATAGTGAGTAAATCACACTATTGCTCATTCTATTTATTTTATGTAATTATAAATCATTATCACTCGCGGAGAACATCGTATCGCCCGCTGCTCTGTTACTATACTATTTCAATAAAATGTCCTATATTACATACACTAGAACATTTCATTACATTATAACGCGCGATGGTGTGCTATCGAATGGCACTACATCAAAACATCACGCGTGATGTTTGAAGTGATGGTGTAATGTAATATTACCTACTCGGCACGAAATGTAATGTCATATAACATCACTTCGTGGTGCACTGTTTTGCACATGTCTATTGAGAACTCTGTTGTGTGTATTATAGAGGGACACAAAGTGAGATTACATTAACTGTTCGTATTGAACTAACAAAACAGTGCCTGGTGAATAACATTTGGTAGCAAGATTGGAATGGTGAAATAATATTATTCGCAAAATCTGTAACGGGAGACTTAGTGAATCCGTTTTTTATTTAAATTCAATTGTAAATTTATCACGTTGAATAGATAGCCAATGAAAAACAATAACAAACCTTGACGACTTGCTAAGTGACCAATTGGAATAAAGTAAAAACCTCATGACACAATCATTATCGTTCGGAAACATAATTAATAACTTGGATACAAGTCTTTTGAGACTGACGCATAATCGATTAATTTGACAAAATCGACTAATTTCATTTAATAGCTCTGTATTTAAAAATAAAATTATAAATAAAAAGAAGAATTATAATTTAAATCATTATTCATTTTCTCACAAAAATCTATGAAATTATAAAGGAAATCACAGTACTCAAAAATGGTTGATAATATTAGTATTGATAATATTACATACAGAAAAATACGGCGTTCAAGCTCAGCTCGTGATTTAACCAATGCAGATCAGTCACTTTTTGATACTACCATGTTAAGCTTACCAAATTCTCCAATCGCTAAATCTCAGGAGAATAAGGAGTTACTTAATGGAAAAAAATGTTATTTTGGAAAATCAATTGTTGAGTGCGTATAAGGAAATTGAAAACTTACATCTTGAAATTACCACATTGAGACAGGAATTACGCAAATCCAAGCAAATTATTGATATTTACAAAAAAGTTGGAACTGCTGACTATATTATTCGCACACCAAAATCATCAAAAAAGAAGTGTTCTTCCAAATTGTCGAACATCGAAAGTTCTGAAGTTAAGAAAAATCAAAGTCAATGTGGTGAAACTCATGACGACCACTCACAAATACAATTTACTGGCGAAAATCAGATCACTACAAACCGGCAAGTACCGGAAATCTTGAGTAACAGGAAGTCTGTAGTGAGCTGCTGTAGAAGTGATAAACTGTTAATCCATAGCAACGCCACTAAACGTAAATTGTGTATTATAAGCAGCAATAAAAAGAATAATGTACTGTCCATAGCGGAGAAAACCTTTGACAATGGCTATAATTTGTGCCATTTCTTTAAACCTAATGCATGCACCAAAGAGCTGCTTAAGGATCTTGAAAGGAAATTACTCGAATTCACTCTCGATGATTTCTGCATAATATTCCTGGGTGAAGAAGACTTTAGGACTACGAATAATTACTATGACATTATTTTCCATATAAGAGATGTAATGCTAACTGTGCAACATACTAACATAATAATCTGTCTACTTTTAAGTGCTCCTTTGATACAAGTCTTTTTAAATGCCGGGTAGAGACTTTTAATAACCTACTGTATCTGGATATTATGACGCATGGTCATGCCTTCCTTGTAGACAGCAATCTAAATATCGAATACGACTACAGCATGTATAATAGGTGCACAGGATCTTTAAACAATCGTGGTTTATCGAGAATATTCAGAGACTTGTTAGACTTAATTACTAGTATAGTAACAGAACAATCTGACATAGCAGAAATTGATAAAGATGAACCAAAACAACCAATGAAACCAAACGGGAACTTTTTTCTTGACTAAAAAAAAGCACCTCTACATATTACTTACACCAAAATATTGCTGGACTATTAGGAAAATCTGAGAATCTTTCAATTTGTCTACATGAGCTACAGGATAGGAATATACTGGTCGATATATTATGCATAACAGAGCATTTCCTGACGGAGGGCTGTGAAAAACATCTAAAGATTATGGATTATTATTTGGCATGCAATTTCAGTCGCAAGGCAAGCAAACGAGGTGGAACATGTATACTCGTAAAAAATGAACATCAATGGAGGGAGCTGGAAAAATTGCAAAATTATCGACAAATGGTTGCGCCATCGAATTAACATTATACAAAACTGTGATTGTTTGTGTATAGAGGGTACCTAATGCCAGCAACTTTAATGAATGTATGGAAAAATTACACATAATGTTACGAATGCTTGTAAAAAGGTCCTATAAAATATTGTTTTAGCAGGAGATTTTAATATTAACGTACTGAAGCGAGATACGCAAACAGTTGAATTTGAGACATTGTTATTTAATTATAATTTAAAACTTGCTTTATATGTACCAACTCGACTTGGGAGTCAGTCATGCATTGACAATTTTGCGCATAATGTTAACAAGTCCTTTAACCCGTGGCACGACAAAGTGTCACGCCGGGTGCAAAGTTTCGATTGTTTAACTATTGTGTCTGCTCAGCTGTCGTGCCACGGGTTAAAGCTTCCGTACTTGAATTAGCTCTTTCTGACCATACGGGTCAACTCCTTAAATTCCCTTTAAAAACTGTCTGTTCTATAAAGCAATGGCGTATACTCAGACGTGATTACAACAATGACAATGTGAATAAATTTAAATCGTATTTGGGTAGTTTGACATTTTCTGATGTATATGAATCTAATAATCCTAATATAGCATACAGTGCCTTTATAGAAATGTTCTTATTTTTATATGACCAATGTTTTCCTAAAATACCGATCGATATGAAACTAGCCAAGAAACATAAATGGATGTCACGTGGTATTAACTTTGCAGTGCAAAGAAACGACATTTATTATGTCAATATCGATTTAGAACTACGCAGGAAAAAATTGTATTTAAAAAATATTGTAATACGTTTAAAAAAGTCATCTATTTGACGAAAAAAGCACAGAATAGTTATAAAATAGAAAAGTATAGTAGGTTATGATGGTGTTAGTACAAGAATCGTTAAATCTGTCGCTGAGATTGTATCTGGCCCACTGTGTCATAATAATGAATTTATGTATTTGCGAAGGAATGTTTCCTGATGTCTTGAAAATATCTATTGTTAAACCATTACATAAGAAGCAACAGAAAGACCTGATGCATAATTACAGACCAATATTATTAATAATCGTGTTTTCTAAGATAATTGAAAAATATATTTTTCGAGAACTTAGTCAATATATAGGTAGACAAATATGATATACTTTGTAATGAACAAATACGGTTTCCAAAAAAGTAAAACTATAATACGTTTTACAAATAAAACTTTTACTTAAAAAATTCTACTGTCGAAATAATGATCACATCTGCGGAACCCGAACTCATGTTGATCTTTGATAAAACTCAGTAAGCCAGAACCACAAGTATCGAAAAATACATAATTCAAACGCCGGTCGCGTCGTTCCAATGAAGCGATAGATCTATATCTCTTCCATCGAATTCGGTCCAGTTATTTTGGGGCTCCTACGGAAGTTCCATAAATATGCATAAAGTCACATCTAGACTTTCAAATACGAACGCTATTAGAGCCTGCTTTTCCATCGGCTTCGATCATTTTCAGAAGCCAATAAGTACCTTTTAGTGAAATTAACATATCCAACAAATGTAACAACAGGGAGATAATAACCCGCATATAATATAATTTCTAGAAGCCTATATATACCTACTGTAATGCTAAAAAAAGCGGCAGCATTTTTACTGACATCAAAAAAAGGAGAAGGTTAGCAAATCTGTTCGCAAAATGGTTTTTTTGTCATCAGTGATTTTTTCTTATTCGATGGTTCTGTAATGGTTGGATTTGGGACATTTAGCTTTTTCTGTAGCCCATTCTTTAATGGCACATGACTTGGAACAGTTTGAAGTCTTCTAATTACTCTGAAGTATAGCATCTCAGTTCAGGAAACCCAAAACACGAAGCATCAGTTAAAGCCTATAAATGACATCCAATCGTGGCTTTGTTATGACAACTTATTAACAATAACAGGCTCACCGCAGTCAATTATGCAAATAGTTTTAAGCCATTTTACGGTAACGGCCCAGCCTGTTTAGGTTTCATGCTAATTAGCTACTATAATCTGTGAGTGCTAAATCCTGTCGTGTGTGTGGTACGCGACTAGATAGCGTTCTTCCTACGTATCTGCAATGCAAATGTTCGCCATCAGAAATCCGTGCATACGACTTCGCCCTCTGACGGACTAACAACATTCCGGAATAAAAACCGACATTAAATAAACGCTGTGTACGTGCGCTTCGTTTTGGGGTTTAGAAAGCTTACTGAAAATGCAATTTCAGTTTCTGATGCGATGATCAGGGTTGATAAATGTATATTTACTTTATTGTACACCATAATATTAAGGATTAGTATGGGTATAAAACCATGGCCTGTCTTACAATGTTTTCACTGACTTAATTTCAGGCGAAGCTTCAATGAAATATCTGCCATTTCAATGATTCAATTCGCGCTGGAATCGAATTACAATTTCATACGAAAGCCATTTTCAAACTCACTCTTTACGTTTACCCTATTTAAAAAATGCATTCTCTTTACTATTTGGATCCACTGAACAATAAACTCTAAAGCTATTTCCTTGAAATCTGTTTCAGGCTAACTTTTATATAATTAAAAAGTCTGGATTGGCGAACTCCACCGCTGCAAGAGCGAATAATTCATAAGAAGGTTAATTAAGTTGGCTCTTCCTCGCCGGTTCGTACGTACTCGGGTACGTTATAAAATTGAATTACCACCATTAATCTAATAGCACACATTGGCTTTCGATCCAACAGGGTTACCGCTAAATATGATGATCATACAAAAACAGGTGTTCCAATTTTTGTTTGTTTTAAACGGTGTTCGGTAATTGCGTCTATATCACAGATTGTGATTGCATATAGATAATAATCACGTACAATTTGACTGAAACCGTTCGTTATGTTAATGTACCTGATGATGTTGATGATGATTTGTCGTCATACAATATTACAATCTGATATTGTGAAGTGTTCAACAAACGGAACATCGATTAGCAAATATAAAATTGATGTCAAAATTATAGTTATCAACAAAAAATTAGAAAGTCTTTGATACATTTTTCATAGATATATTTTATACGATTAGTGCGTCCCCTGAAATTTCTCTTTGATAAGACTCCAGCAATAAATATAAAATTACAAACGTAGAAATATTGTTTCTAGAGCAGTGAGCGTTTTCTTCAATGAAAACTGAAAGGAGACAGTTTAATGAAAAATTTGCTGTCACGTTAGGCTAGTCGATGTTCCCTTAGAGGCACCTTAATAAGATTCCTTTCATTTTAAACTGCATTTACCGTTTCTGCAGACATTGCGAATTTAATTTCAGAATAAAATTGTGAAGGACATCTCAGGAAGAACTCCAACAACCAATTTTAAAAAGCAATTCTTTTTTGTTTCACGGTTTCTGCTAGTGGAGTCACGCTTATTTTTTACGGTTGTATGGATTTCCATCTTGATTAAGTTACTATTAATATTCATATTTGGAATACCTTATTGAAACTCTTTTAGGAATGACAGAAATACAGAAATTCTATTTCAAAGTTCCGAATTGATTTAAATTTAAATTATTTTCTTAATTTGAATTATTCGATTGGAATGCGAACACTAAGATATTAATTAGATTTGTGAGTAGGTAATCTATTTGTAGAAGTTCTATATTCCTTTATTAATATCTTTATAGGACTTCTCCATATACACATAGTGCACTGATATAAATCTGTTTTAGGTTCTATATTTAAATAAACTTTGACGCACCACAATTATTTTAGTCTCGCTAGGCATTTCTCTTTAATTAAATTTTCACATTGAGGGCTACCGGATTATCTCGCATAATGTTTTAGACCGACGCCACGAATAATAAGAAGGGTTCTCTTAATATTTTCTGAACAAACGCCCGAAATAGCTTAGTAACTAAGTGCTCCGCGACATTGGTCCATCGTAAGCATGGCAGCCGGGTGAGGAGTTCGGGTTTGATCCTCTGGTTGGGTACCTAGATATGTCTATCTGCCTTGATATTTAATAATCTTCCTGATATTTAATTTATTTCTAGCAGAAATAGACATTGAACAAACGTATTTTATCTGTAAAACTGTAAAAAGTGTCAGTAACTCTGTCTGTCTATCTGTCTGTTACGCTTTCACGACTAAACCACTGAACCGATTTTGATGAAATTTGGTGCGGGGTAAGTGTTTACCTAAAGAAAGGAGGTAGGTTACTTTTTAGTCCGTGATTTCGCGATAACCGACATTTATGTGGATGAAGTCGCGGGTAAAAACTAGTGATGCATATAGTTTTAATATATTAGTTGCTCGTACATAATTATTATAGGTATGTATGAAGTGAACATTTGAGCGATTACCTTCTGATTGATTTTAATCTCCAATCAAGCCATGATCCATGCAATTAATCTAGATAATGTTTGTAGCACATTCTACAAAGTGATAATAATAATATTATATCTTGTAGGATTAGGTACAGTGAAGCTGATATTAAAGTTAAAGTCAAGATGTTTTTTTTTAAATTAAACCATTTACAGGCACTTTGGCATTGTCAAAGAGTTATACAAAAGTTGGCTTGGTTGGTAAGTTGAAGGTATGTAGTTATCCATTTCAAAATGTAGGTGGGTAGTGTTTTTATCCGTCGGTCGCCACAGTGATCACTGAGTTTTTTTAGAACTTTATATCGACATTAGTAAATGTAGGTAGCCGTCAAGATTTTTTGGTAGTCAATGAAATCGTTATTTATACTAAGTCGTGAGGTACCAATGCATATTTTTGGGTTCAAATGTCGATGATGTATAAAGCTACAGCGTACAGTTCATAAGTTGGGAAAAAAGAACACGATAAAGCAAAGCGCTGTCGAACCGTTTTTTAAACGAAGTAAATCCTGAGATTGTAAATGAAATAGAAATATGAAAGCCTTTGGAATATCATTGTGCAATTCAATTTGGGAATGTAATAAATAAGAAACCTGAATGAACCTTGTAATATTATCGGAAATGTATATAAACACACAATAAATTCTATTAGGTAAATTGATAAAATCCACCCCACTGCCAATCTTGAACATCCAATAATAAATTACAGCCAATTTTCTTGAGAGCTTCGTTATACAAATTGTCAATAGCACTCGTTAATCCGGCAAAGTAGGTACCCACAAACAAAGGGGTTATCATCGGAATTTATGTGCTATAAAATTGGCACGGACCACCTTTATAGGCAAAAATATGAAAATATTGAAGTTCGCACGGAATAAATTATTTTAAATTGCTCCAGTTTGGATTGTGGCGAACCCTTTAGGATCGGGAATTGAGAAGATTAGGGGCGTCACACAGGGGACTGCGGTCATCTATCAGAGGAGATAGCGGCGGGCGACAATGAGACCCGCTTAAAGTAATTGGGCAGGATAGAACTACTTACCTACGTTCAAAATTTGATGGCATTTTCGAGAAAAAGCTAGCAGTAATAACTATACATTGACATTGCGATCTGTAAAAGATTTTTTATGGAACATAATTGAAGGGATCTCTTTATAATATTATATATGTAGATTTGGCGTACTTATACCTAGATATTGATTTAGCTTATCACACAGGATAACTTTTTAACCTGCTTTTGTGTTAACGTGCGATATATTTAGGATTTTGGAGACTTTATTCTGAAGTCTACGCGGATCATGTAGCTGTGGGCAAAAGCTAGTCCTACTTCCTACTAACATATAAATACGAAAGTTTGTGAGGATGTATGTTTCTTACTCTTTCACGCTTAAATGGCTGTACCGATCTAGATGAAATTTGGCACTGTCATAGATTGTAGCGTGGAATAACACACAGGATACTTTTCATCCCGGAAAAATATACGATTCCCACGGGATAGTATATCGAATTTCACGCGAACAAAGTCGCGGGAAGAAGCTAGTATACCATCACGCCTGTATTCCCCGAAGGGTTAAGCAGAGGTGTACCAATGTACACCCACAGTTCGCCGGTATATTTAGGTCCTATGTAATAGGGGGCGAGCCTATTGCCATTAACCGGGCACAAATCCAAATTCCGAGCTGTTACTAAGAATTTCATAGAAAAACCCAATAACACTTTTTTGCTCGACCTGGGAATCGAACTCACGATCTCTAGCATAGTAATCGTGCTTAGAACCACTAGGCTAACGAGGCAGTTCTAGTCTAACAATAAAATAAGGTTGATCTATGGTTGCTAAAGGCGACGCTCATTTCCAGCCTATCTCTTGCAGCACCACAAATCAAGCCGACAAGATCTTTTTAAACGCAATAATACTAAAGTAATGTATGGCAATTTACTAGCAAGAAAGCGAGGACGCTTTATCGCGTTTCCTTTTGCTTTGGGAATAGCATGTGATTTACGATAGGCTGGTAATGATCTTGTTAACAAGTTGCTATAATATTATATTATAATATTATCCGTTGTGATATTGTGTTTTGAATTTTCTGTTTAATTCTGCTGTAGGTAGACACCTGTTTTGTTTGTTTTGTATATTATGTATAGTACATACATTTATATAATTACTCCTCTATTCCTGAACTGGAACTGCCCCGTTGGTCTCGTGGTCGCAAGTGCGACTGCTGTGCAAGGGGTCCCGGGTTCGATTCCCAGGTCGAGCAAAAAGTGTTATTGGGTTTTTCTATGAAATTCTCAGTAGCAGCTCGGAGTTTGGATTTGTGCCCGGTTAATGGCAATAGGCTCGCCCCCTATTACATGGGACCTAAATATACCGGCGAACTGTGGGTGTACATTAGTACACCTCTGCCTAACCCTTCGGGGAATACAGGCGTAATGGTATATTTATATTTATTTATCCTCTATTCCCCAAAGGGTTAGGTAGAGATGTCCCAATGTACATCAACTGTTCGCTTGTATGTTTAGGTCCCATGTCATAGTGGGCGAGCCTGTTGCCACGAACCGAGCTGCAAATCCTATCTCAGAGCTGCTATTGAGAATTTCATAGAAAAACCCAATAACACTTTTGGTCGACCATGGAACCGAACCCAAGACCTCTAGCGTAGCAGTCACGCTAGGATCACTAGGCTAAAGAAAGTAAATGTTACATTAATTATTAAATTCGTATTTCATATTCTATTACGATTTAATATTACAGTTTTTAATATTATTATTACAGACTAGCTTTTGCCCGCGACTTCGTCCGCGTGGATTAATAGTTCCCGTTCCCGGGGGATTTCCGGGGTGAAAACTATCCTATGTCCTTTCTCGGGTCCCAGACTATATCTGTACCAAATTTCATTGAAATCGGTTCAGTGGTTTAGGCGTGAAGAAGAGACAGACAGACAGACACACAAAATTACTTTCGTATTTATAGTATTAGTAAGGATTAAAGAGTTTTCATTTTACAAATATAGGTACAGTACTGTAGGTACCTATATTTGCAAAATATGGTGTACAGTGAAAAAATAAAATCCATATTTATATTCATTAACAAAATGTTAAAGGTAAAAGGTATGTAAAAGGTACTGAGTTGCATTGGAGTCTAAATAGACATTTACTCAAAATAAAAGATTTATGTAACTATTTATAAAAAAAATCTGTTGTTCCTCATAAAATCGCAACACTTACACATTCAAAATGTATGGACAAGCTATTTTTTTTAATAGCCATCGAATAGTGTTATCGCTGGCGTTCTAGAATCATGTACCTACTTACTGAATATTAGGTAAAACATTTTGATGACGATGTCCCTTTTCGTCCGTTAAACTCGAGCTAGTACCTACTTGTAGCCAGTACGTATCTATTTTTAAGAAGGCAGACAAAGGACACAATAGCTGTTAAGATATGTAAATTAAAGTGTGAAACACTTGCCCTAACACACACTATCTCAACTTCCCCAGTATAATTAAAGATTTATGCCTAAGTGCCTTAGCAACGAATTTCCTGTGTGCGAACTAACTTCTTAATTAAGCGCTTCAGTAGAAACGTGAATAAACGCCACTCCCCAAAGATCTTGTTACAGATTAACGACTGATTTGTTTTAATTAACATTCAGAATTATAATCAACTCAATACGTTTTTCATAAAACCATTGTTAGAATAAAACGCTCGGGTAAAAATCAGATTAAAATATAATGAAATTGGTCCCTCAATGACGATTCAATTCTCATTCTGCTGAATGCTCTCTTGCAGATTAACGCCGACCGATTGAAATTTGAAGTGAACGAAAGATTATTACTTCTTCAATGATTCAGATAATTGACTGAGATCGTTCAGTTACCCAGAGTGAGCTGGGTATTAAAAAGAGCCAAGTCTGAACTTTTCCCTTTGCGGTTCTCCGCAGTTTATTTAAACAAACTACTTGTTTAATTGAATATTTAAACGAGACTTCTTATGGTAAGTCTTGTATAAAAAGCTGTTGGGCTGGGCAAGGAAAATGGCAAACTTCGATTTTTATTCATAAACTAGCTTCTGCCCGCGACTTCGTCCGCGTCACAGTTGATGTGTTATCCTACGGGTACCGTACATTTTCCCGGGATAAAAAGTAGCCTATGTGTTATTCCAGACTATAATCTATCTTTGTGCCAAATTTCATCCAGATCCATTCAGCCGTTTAAGCGTGAAAGAGTAACAAACATCCATACATCCATACATCCATACTTACAAACTTTCGCCTTTATTATAGTAGTAGGATGTTAACGTTAAGGTGTTCACAACGATGATTTTGTGTGAGTAAGTATGTTCATTTGTCTCATTTCCAAACAAATGCCTGAGATAGCCATTAAAAAAAAAAAAAAACATCATTTTTAAATAAATAAATAAATTATACAAGTATGTTGACCACCAAACTTGATGTTTACAATCTTCAAGTCCCTAAGTAAAGATCCACAATTTAGTTAAGAAAACCCATAAAAATGTCATAGAAGATACTGCTGTTAATTTGACTATCTATAAATTACTGGTAGACATACAGGAAAATTTTTTAACCAGTGCGTAAATTTTGCCATAATAAACTTTAACACGTTTTATTAAACACGTATATTTTATTTTGATATGTCTTAGTACTAAAAAAAAAAGTTATCGCTTACGAAACATGTTAACTAGGGATTGCAAAATCCGGAGTTTTTTCAAATCCGGATTTCTAATTTCTCGTCCGATTAAAATCCGGATTATCCGGAGTTTTCGAAGTTTTTGGTGTTTTAAGTTATTTTGATAAAATTTATATAAAATAGTATAAATTAATTTAAATCTGCATGAATTGGCTCAATTCACAGCTCGACAGAATAAAAACAACTAAAATAATCAAAAAATTTTGGGTATCAGTAATTTTCTCGTTATAAATTTACATAATCATTACATAACATAAACTGTACTTAAACATTGGTACTCCAGCACTCCAGTGGGGAGGAGCTGGAAAAGCACTTTTATTGAAATCGAAAGAGCTCAAAGAGCTGTTATCAAAGTGATGCGTAAAAAGCTTTTCAGCTTTTTATTCTCAGTGCATGTTCACAAATCCATGAAAAATAGAGTTAACTACCATAACCTACTCTCGAAACGTATTCTACATGTCCCTCTTCATAATGCTAACAGGCCAGACGGTGCCCCTTTTATTTAGTCACACATATCTACAATAAAGCAAGTAAGTACTGTGGATATCAAAGATCTCACCTCCCATTCATGTAGAATAACCACAAAAAGCTGGTTTCTTTCACTGTCATACAATTAAACCGAAAATTGCTAAATTATCAACAAAAAATTTCATACATGTGCTCCTACACAAGTTCCTACTCAAAATAATCCTAATCTCAATATTACACACATACACCATTTCACCAGCACACATCTCATCTCACTATTACAATATTTACAATAACATTTCATTTTACCATCACACCCACACACCTCATTACACGTATTCCCCGCGCTACTAAACACCTTTACATTGTAAAACAACTTTTTTTTTGTTTTGTTATTTATTCCATATTTTATTTTAACTTATAAAAAGTTGAAAATTAGATTGCTTTGTTCAATCTCATATAAAGTCTTGATTTAAAAATTAATTTAAGCAACTCTAGCCCTCAAGGTACGGGCGCTGCCTATTATGGGGACTGCCATATATTTTATAACACATTTCTTTTATAAATAAATTGTCACACCATATCTATACTAATTACTAATAATATTATAAAGAGGTAAGATTTGTTTGTTTTTTTGTAAAAAATAAGCTTCAGATGACTGGACCAATTTTACCAATTTTTTACCAATACATAGCTACATTATTCCCGAGTAACATAGGCTATATAACATCATGCTACAACCCACGGGAGCGGAGCATTAACCAAAGACGTAGGTTATGGCGGGTGAAATAAGCAACGCGTACGAAGTCGCATGCAGTTCGCTATAACTTAGAATAGCATACCATAATATGAAGTACTTTTAAGTTTATTTTGTCTTGTAACAATGCACCAATATTTTTTTATTTAATTTTTTGTCTTAGTTTTTGCATTAAAGTAGGTAATATCGATATACCGATTAATTACAATCAAAATTATTATTATAATCAAAATTAATTACAAATATTATGCGTTATAATCAGTTTTGACTGAAATCCGAAAAAATCGAATTTGAGTCTTAAAATCCGGATTTAAAAAAGGCGAGAAAATCCGGATTTTTCAGTTGTTTTCGGATTTCGAAGTATCCGGATTGCAATCCCTAATGTTAACTTAAAAACCATATTTTATTGTCACTCGGCGCTGGCGCATTCCCCACCCCCTCACCCCAGCCATGCGCCCGGGCGGCGGCCGCGAGTTTTCATTGATAGTATGGCGAATAGATTATGTCCATGTTTTGCTTATTTCAAACTCGGATAGGGATGATTTTTTTTTAATTTTTTTTTTAACTAAACACGGAAATGTGTTCTATTACTGACACTGAACTACCAAAAAAAATTTACGCAGTGGTTAAAAACTTATCCTGTATAATTGCAATGTTTTCCTCGACAACCGCTAATAAAGTGGCTGTTACAGCCGCTATATCTCTGTGACGGATTGCCCACAACTCTTGTTCAAGGATCAGATACTCAATGAAAGATGACTGTTGTGGCGAAATTTGCTTTAGCATCAGGACAGCTGTGTTCCGGATTCCGCTTGCGTGAATTAAGAGGTATAAAGGCCTATTCAGACCTAAGCGGTATTCGCTACCGCCTGCGGCAGAGAAAACCCAGTGGGTATGCGGTAATATTACTGTTCAGACCTAAGCGGTATTCGCTACCGTTCGTAACGCGCGTGGTATGTATCTCTACCCACAGCGGCAGCGAATATCGCTCAGGTCGCTGTAGCCGCGGTACTTGATACTAAATACCTGGGCGAAACCCGCGCGGTATGTACCTCTACCCACAGCGGCAGCGAATATCGCTCAGGTTTGAATAGGCCTTTAGGTATAACTTGGCCAGTGACCAGTCACTGTATTTAAAATCCAAAAAAAAGTACAACCGCCATTAAAAACTAAAAAGTGAAATACCTTTAGATTTGAAAGTCGGCGGCTTTCTTTCTGCTTCTTGTTTTGTATTGCCACCGACTTCCAAAACTAAAGTTATGTTTGTCAAGATGTATGTCAACTGTGCTCTGCGAGGAAGCATTGCTTTTTATAAAACCATCGCCGTAGAAAGACGATGTGACACCCTAAATTATATAGGTAGGTAGATCATTGATCGATCTGCGCAAAAGCCACGAACGATGGCTCGTAAATTATAGATTGTATCCGAAGATATTGCCTGACACCTATACAAACAATTATAAGCACGAGCCTACCGCAGACTTATTACAAACATTTATTTCCCCGAAAAACGGGGGCACGTAAATTACTTCAGTATCTTTGGAAGCAAAAACATAATTAATGTTGCGTTGTTTGTAATCAGAGAGCTAAGTGGTAGACATCGCCAGATGGTTGTCTGTTATTACACTCTACTACGCATTTTATCCTGCGCTGCGTCTAAATGAAACCATCATTCTTACATACGTTCTCTTATCTCATTAGGGATGGGTAATATGGCTACGTACCTTTGTACGTTTTGCTAAGCCAAGAAATAGCTTAGGTAGGTACCTATATTTTGTTTACTGCTGAAATAATTCTTATCAACGAAGACAAGGTAACCCGTCAAATAAGAATGAGTCCAAAGTTCTACTGATCTCGAAAACAGCACTGAAGGTTCGCGAGGGTACCAATATTGGGGAGATTCATTAAAAGTTTAATAGGCACATCCAACTGCTTGATTTGTGCAAAGCCATAAAAAAACAATTAGCTATTATTAAAGCACTATCTATACTAATATTATCAAGAGGTGAAAGGTGAATTTGTGAGGTTATAGGGGGTAATCTCTAGATCAATTGAACCCATTTTTGAAAATTATTTTACCCACAGAAAGCCACGTTATCTGTGAGTGTCATAGGCTATATAACATCACGCACGACCCACAGGAGCGGAGCAGTAACCAAAGACGTTCTATATATGAAAACTAAGTCACAAGCAATAACTGAAGGTCGATTCTACTCTTTAAAAACGTTCAAAATCTAGTTACTAAATCAGTCTAATCAAAGTCAAAACCTGAAGGTAAATTAGAGGCATTATTGATAGATTGAGAATTAAATTAAATTTATTCTACTAACTTTTAGGAACGATCACAGTTTCTAAAGGTTTATAGAATTGCCCTCCAAGTCCTTAATCCTTAGTCCTGTTCCCAACCACTGCAACTCCTGAAAGTGAGAATAAACAGTGGCGATAATTAAGGGTTTTATCATCTAAGCTCGCAACGGCAACCCTTTTCTTAAGACATCTGAAGGTCGCCTAGGCCGCCATTAATCAAGCACAGATTATATTTCCTGGCGTGACGCCATTTTTAATTTATTTATTCTCTGTACTTAATTGCGGTCTTCAGTTACCGGCTCTTTGGAGCAAAAACCTTTCTGTTTTGATAATTAATGGATTCAACGCTCGTTAGGAGTACTGAGCGCCGTTTCTGAACAGCTGTTTCACTTTTTAGTGTCGAAAACGCTATTTTTATTGACGGTTATACGGTATTAGCTGCTTTGATGGTGTTTTGTGCATTTCTTTTTGGTTTTTTGTTGTTGCTAATGGATAATCATTTTGTATATTATTGTTGTTTCTAGACATATTAGTGATAGTAGTACCTCTTAGTAAGTTTTTTATTATGTTTTTTAGCTTCAGCTGTTTAGGCTTTATTGAGTAATAATCATGCATCCATAAACTTGCTGCGGGTTGTTCGAAAGAGATACCCCGCCCCGGAACGCAAAGGGCACAAGAAGGAACGAAGGAAGAGGATGGATGGGTTTTAGTCAGTAAAAGTCTGACACTAAGGGGCGGGGGAAGTCATTTGATGATTTCCCATCTTGAAAAAAAAAACCTCACAAACTTCACATTTATAATAGTAGTAGGAAGAAGGGAACTTGTTTTGGACAACACGGACATCGCGTCGGTAAGAAAAACATAGTGCGGAAACTTGGATTTAAAATGATTATAAGTCTGAAATCCGACTTGAGCAAGCGTGGTGATAAATGATCGTGCCTGTTTGAAAAGAGACGTTTGCCCTGCAGTGGGTACATTAATAGGCTGGCTATTTTTTATGGCTTTAAGATGAATATAAAAAATATTTAAATAGGATGTCTAGTTGCCTTTTATAATTGCATTATTGTCAAAGAATAGTGGTATCCCTATTTTAGTTTGTATCGGTTTTAAATGATTAAAATCATGCCATATTAAATTCAGACTCTTTCCATTAAGTACATTAGATAACAGACAGCCGATAACATTATCGATATGATTATTCATGTCCTGCTTATCAAAGTAGTTTTACCACTAAAGCTAATCTAATCTGATAACCGTATGTACATGCCATTATAATTAATATCAATAGATACTCATCACGCTAATAGAAGGGATGGGCATTGAAGTACTTTTGTACAGACAACAAAAATGTTTGGTTAGCAGGCAAGAAATAAAGGCAATCTTCTGTTTAACACACCTAAAAGATCGTATCATAAATTGGACTTAGTACATGGACATGAGATAAGCAGTACCTCCTTTTCTCTACACGACTAGTCCGAAATCTGTTTCAAGTTTTATGCATTAAGCTTATTTTCGTGTAACAAAATTCAATTAAAAATGTTAAAATAAAAAACCAAAAAACACCTAAAGGCAAATACAACTAATTATAAACGTTCAAAATCTAATCGCAATCTCATCTCAAATCAAAATCTAATGTCAAAAAATGTACGTGAATTAGAGACAGTTTTTGATAGATTGAGACTGAGATTAGAAAGCGATCGTGAATAAAAGAATTGCTCCCCTGGCTCTTGGAAATTTCAATAAAAGGCCACTTCTTTGGTTATAGGAACTCAATTAAGTACATCCAGGTTTATTCGTAACCAATCAAACCCTCATAAGGTATGCTACATTTCTAGCAACATTTTTTGTTGTGTAATTTTTAATAGATCTTTCAGAGGCTGCCTCTGCTGACACTATAATACTTAATAGGGCCAACAAACCTTTCAAAGGTTGACAAAATCCCAAACCAAGTTCTAAATGCAAAAGAGATATCAAGATAAAATCTTTCTAGTTCACATTGTTTCAATAAAACTGTCACATCCAATATGGCGCCGAGTGACAATTCGAATGACAACACGACATTATTGGAGAAGAAATATTGGATCTTAGGATCTTATATTGTAAATCTAGAAGAACTATTCCTAAAAATCGAACATTTAGACGAGATTCTTTGCGCTTTCGTCTTGGATTATTAAACTTGATTTTAAGTTCTTCTAGAATCTAGACCAATCTAGACTGACTTAAGTTTTGAATTCTGACTAAAGTTATCAAGATTTTTGTATATCACCATTTCTTCCTAGTAATTGGAAGAATAAAATAATGAAGTAATCTTACCTTTACGTAATTTTCTTTTACCCTGTATATAATATGTATGTTACGCAAAGGTGTACCAATATTCACCAATAGTCAATTCATTTCTTTGGAGTCATGTTTTAAATAAAGAACTTGAATTTAAAAAGCACTAAGAGATTCATGCAGGATGTAGACCGCTTCTAACAGGTATTTTTGAGAATCAATGGGGGAGGCTAAAGGCCAGCAGTGGACGTCCGGTACGGCTAATATGATAATGGCTGCCACCGACAACGCAGTCAAAGTGGCCAAATTCTGGGCCGCAACAATATAACATACCAATAATATAGTTTGTCATCGAAACGCTAAGAAGAAGAATATGATAATGATGATGAAAAGGTTCACTGTATAAAAAATCCTCTCTGAAGGTAGGTGAAATGAGTTATCAATAGGGATCGATTGCTCTACAGCTCACCTCAGGCTCACTTCACCTAAATGCGCACTCCAGGTCACGCTGCAAGCTATAGGTATAAGCTAACTTCTTATGTTCTCAGAATTGCCAACGTGTGGTCACTTGCACAAGTGTCTCCTTTGTTCCCTTTGCGAAACGGATGGCTGCATCACTGTAGAAGATTACTTGTTCGTGCACTGTATCGTATAGTGCGAAATGACCCTTATACAAAATCGGTAAGTGAAAATTTGTACGTTACACCACCAACTCTGCAGCAGTGATTCCATTATGTATGAGATATATTTAGTTGGCGACGAGTCTTTATTTCAATCCTTGAATTGGATCTCAGAAATTACCGTAGTTTGGAGGGATAAGTACCGCCATATGTCACTAGGGTTGGATCGACTCTGGCTAAAAAAACAGAGCGGCAAGCTTCGAAAACTATCTCTTCAGCCCCAGCTGTGACCACCCCAGTTTACAACTTTACTAATTCATGATCCAATAAATAGCTTACGCGTCGCAACATGTCGAGGCACACTTAAAGCTATTGCGTCCCCAAAATATTTCTTGCGCGTATTTCTTGGATTACAGTTTTGCTTGATCGAAAAGAGGAATGATTGTTCTTATGAATGTATTATACGAGTACGTGGAGAAAATATGATATTGTTTTATAAGCTCCAGCGTTACAATCTAGGCTGTTCGGGGTCCAGCTGTTGACCGCAATTGTATAGAAACGGATTGTGAGAAATAATTTAAAAAATGTTCCAGCGCTAAACAATAGAAAGGGTTTGTATTCTTTACTTACTAAGCATAATAATTAACTTTTACTTACCAAAATCAGCAGGTTTTTGCCTCAGGTACCTATTTTATTTTACAAAGTCTTTTTTGGTTGGCGGGCAACACAATAGACATTTCTAGGACCTCAGGCTTAACTAACTTTTCAATTTACTGAGTGGTTTATGTCTAAAGAACTGTCTTCCACTTACAAAACGGCCTTAAGCACTTTTCTTGTTTAAAAATTCATACTTTTTGCTCCTACTTCAGCGGACTGCCAAAAGATGCCCTCATTTTAAAGGACCCTCTTTAAAATGCCGCTACACCATGATTGCTGATTTTTCCTGGTGTTCGTGTATCACTATAACGAAGATAAAGTGCCTATCTACGTGACTTTTACTCCGATGTATATTGTATAAACGTGGGATGTGTTTTGTTGAAATATTAAATAGGAGGTTGTGTCCCTTATTTATCTTAGAGAAATCTTTTACGTTTTAGGTTAGTGAGATCAAAACTGTGTCGAATGTTACTATTTTTCATAAACTGTAACTGTAGTATTAACTAGAACATTATAAGCAGGATAAAATTCAGTATTGCGTATTATGAACCTCTTCAAAATGTTAATACAATGCAAATTATGTAAACTAAGTACGTTCAGGCCAATGTCGGCGACCACTTCGTCGGTATCATTTACAATGGTTCATTATTATGTCATGCGAAGCATGTCGGTACACCTGTACCCGAGAGAATTCCCCGAACGCCTTATTTGGTCGATACCTCGGGCTACGGAGTACCACGTAAGACCGTGACCGCCCCATGAGTGGAATTTTGCAGGTAATAAATCATTATGACGTAGCACACGATACTGAGGTTATTTATTGACGATTTCGGAATATACGTTACAAGGTTAGGACTTATCTTGTGTTTTGTATGAGGTAGCCATGAAAACGATGATTTATATGACGTCATCTTTCAGTATTGCGGTTATAAAATACTGCCATAACAATTGTATACCCTTACTAAAAACTTATATAAGAAAAAAATAATGATATTTAATATTGTTATAAAACCTTTATTGACAAAAATTATACACTTTTTTTTGTAATAATAACTAACAAGTATTGTTTTTAAATAAATTATAGAGCAGATCTCACTTCTTGAAATGTCTATAATGGACCCTACTAACCAATAATTTCAAGTAACAACTTATCTAAAAAAGCACTTTATTTTACCCATGAAAACCGATTAATTTTCAAATTATTGCAAAATTAGATTTTTACTTACTTTAAAATCAATAAATAGTCAATTGAGTAGGCCACGTAGTGACGTCATAGCGTGCTATTGCCATACAAAATCTATGGGAGAATCGCGTTTTGACAGTTCATAAAAAGTATGTCAATTGATGGTAGTGGACAGTACCCAATTCTATTACCTTTTCAACTCCAGATGTAATATAATAAACTTGAAAAACTTCTCCACAACACACGAGGCTACCGAATAGCCTATTACGAAAAAATGACAATAGCGAGAAGCGGTCTCGTAACAATGTCGCAAAATTTAATACACCCGTTGCGTGTGCACACATTGTACTTGTTCTTTTGTAAATTTGCACCAATTTGCGCTATCTGTACACCACACTGAACATTCGTGTTATTATCGTTATTGTTATACTCGTTATGTTTTCCGTATCGTGAGCGTTACGTGTCGTGTAAATTATTATTGCTGTTGCTTTTGATATGAGGGAAAGGTAGTATAAGTATTCTTTTGTGGATGAAACACGGTAAACTGGGTACGAAGTTGGGAACTGAAAGATACAGATGATTTCAGTATCAATATTTTCTTTTTTATTTTGTTTGTCTCGTTTTTCTGCAAATGCGGAGGTACAGGGAAATTGGATAAACAAAATGTGAATTTAAAAAGTCCAAGTAGGTACACGGTACTTGTTAATATGTTTTTTTTTCCTTTTCAAAAGTTTCAGTATTCTGAGTTTTTCTTACTAACGTATGCATAGATACAAACATACCATCACGCCTGTATTCCTCGAAGGGTTAGGCAGAGGTGTACAAATGTTCACCCACAGTCCGCCAGTATGTTTTAGGTCCCATTTAATAGGGGCGAGACTATTGTCAATAACCAGGCACAAATCCGAGCTGCTGCTGAAAATTTCATAGAAAAACCCAATAACATTTTGCTCCACCTGGGAATCGAACCCAAGTCCTCTAACGTAGCAGTCGTGAAGTATGTAATAATTGACCTATTAGGTAATCTCTTAGGTAGCTCGGACTTTGGATTTCGGCCAGGTTAATAGCAATAAGCTAGCCCTCTATTATACGGGACCTGAACATACCGGCGAACTGTGGATGTACATTGGTACACCTCTGCCTAACCTTATAGGGGAATACAGGCGTAATGGTATGTTAGGTAATCATCTATGTATCATCAAAGTATAAATTACGTAGTAAAACCTCCACACCTCGTTTCAACTAACGAGAGACACTAGACTCACGCCATACAACCTAACTTTAAGTAATACATCTCCAAAAAGCTACTTACGAACTGAAGGTTACTGAAGAGTTCCTCAGTGAACTTACTTGAGACTTTCTTGACGCATTAAGAAGACGAACCTCCCGAAACTATCTTGGTGGCACCATCTGTCTCACTATCGCGTCTCCACAAACGATCCAAGTTTGTTTCGACGATGGGGCTCTCACTCGCTATTTTCTAGTAATAGTTGTTGAACTTCATATTTTATGGCCCTTTCGACACCAGTTCTTGCAGGCTTACCTACAAGAACTCTGGTTTAGTACAGATGTACTGAGGTACTGTGGATGCTCTTTTACCGACATTAAAAGAGTATATGTACGAATTATTGAAGCAATTATTATTATATTATATTTTCTGCATACATATCTACCATCACGACACTGGCGTGACTGCTACGCTAGAGGTTTTGGGTTCGATTCCCAGGTCGAAAAAAAAGTGTTATTGGGTTTTTCTATGAAATTCTCAGTAGCAGCTCGGAGTTACTATTTGTACCCGGTTAATGGCAAAAGGCTTGTCCCCTTCCACATGAGACCTAAATATACCGGCGAACTAAGGCGGTATGTTTTTTTTTAGGTCCCATGAAATAGGGAGCGAGCCGATTGCCATTAACCGGGCACAAATAGTAACTCCGAGCTGCTACTGAGAATTTCATAGAAAAACTCAAGAACCCAAGACCTGTAGCGTAGCAGTCGCGCTTAGAACCACTAGGCTAACGAGGCAGTCAATATAGTATTATATTTTAATTTTGGTAAACAAGAACATGTCAGCCCTCGTGACGGACAGTTTAAGCTTTTTTCCCTGCTTATAAGATTCAAATCCGTAAGAAAATACACGCAGACGAAGTCGTGGGTAAGCCAATTAAATAACTTATCTCTCAAATGTATTCCAAAAGTTATTTAAAATCATTCAAGTGGGCTTAATCATTAGCTAATTAACAATAATCAACCTATTTTCAGACGTTATAAAACACAATATTCCAAGCTGAAATCTTATTTATACCTATCAAAAAACAGTTCAGGTTGTGCCAAAAATAAACATCTTATTAATTTAAATTCGCTAGCAAGCACAAAATGAAATGTCGTCATTAAAATAATGAAAATTACGTAAATAAATGTTCATGAAATTTTGTGAGGACGACCTTTCCTATAGAGGTGGCAGTTTTTTCGCACCAATGGCGCGGCTAATTGATAGGCCTTCCTGGTTCCAAAGTTAAGTAGATATTACTTGGCAGCTTCCCTTAACGATCGAATTATGGTAAATTATGTACGGCTATCATACTTACAAGATAGGTAGGCACTCCAGTGTATACAAACTGTATTTTATTCTACTACTATTTTAAAGGCGAAAGTTTGTATGTATGGATGTATGGATGTATGGATGTATGGATGTTTGTTACTCTTTCACGCTTAAACGGCTGAATGGATCTGGATGAAATTTGGCACAAAGATAGATTATAGTGTGGAATAACACATAGGCTACTTTTTATCCCGGGAAAATGTACGGTACCCGTAGGATACGCATCAACTGTGACGCGGACGAAGTCGCGGGCAGAAGCTAGTTTTGTAATATTGCGATGTTCAATTGGCAAACAAACTAAAGGATTTTATTGTATTTTTTTTTTAAATTAATATTTTCTTTTGGGTACTTAGGTACTATAAAATTCATTGAATTATACTAATAATAACAATAATTTATTCAAATAAAAACGTTTTAGCCTACAGTATCTAATATGAGTTTTCATACAGTTATAGTGCTTTAAAATAATCTAAAACTAAATTACTATTATAATAAGTCCAAATAATGGTTCTTTTTTTAAAATATCGGGAGGGAGTGTCAGACTTTTACTGACTAAAACCCATCCATGTTTCTTCTTGTACCCTTTGCGTTCCGGGGGTGCAGTATCTCTTTCGAACAACCCACAGAAATAATGGTACTTTGGAATTACAATGTTGGGTAGCGACTCGCCCGCAATGTTATCATCTATTTTAGGTAATTATTGAATTAATGTGCATATACGAACTGTTTTAATAATAAATCTAGAAATCTAATTGAAGTCAAATAATTTGACTTTGAAACTATTGTTTTGCAAATCTTGGCCAGAATACTAATTCTAAAGCACTCCTGAACAATTTTCAATGTAACAGAATGCAAGTACCTACTCGGCATTTCTAATAATCCCGAAGTATCGTAAAGGGCTCGACTTAAGATTTCAATACAGTTCAATAGGGTAATTAGATTAGCAGTAGGTACTCTTACAAAATTCTATAGCTGCGAAGTCTGTTGTCCTAGTAACAAGGTTGAGGAAAGGTCAGAATCCTTGGAATTGAGTTGATTCGATTAAATTTTATAGGTATCAGTGTAGTAAGTAGTAGTGCTGTCGTGGTAAGCATGCCTGTTCATGCATGAGGTTGTGGGTTTGATACCGGGCAAGTACCTATTTTGGACAACACAAAAATTGGTGAAGGAAAACATTTTGAGGAAACCTGGTCTTATAATTGATAGAAATCTGGAATCGTCAATCCGCCATGAGTAAGCGTGGTGATTAATGCTCGTGCCTTCTCTGTATGAGAAGAGGCCTTTACCCTATTGCCCTACCCTTTGCTATTAATTTGAGGGAATATTGAGAAATCAATGAAAAAGGAAAGTTATTAAAGTGAAACTGCCTCGTTGGCCTAGTGGTCCTAAGCGCGACTGCTACGCGAGAGGTCTTGGGGTCGATTCCCAGGCCGAGCAAAAAGTATTATTGAAAATTCTCAGTAGCAACTCGGAGTTCGGATTTGTGCCTGGATAATGGCAATAGGTTCGACCCCTATTACACGAGACCTAAAAACATACCAGCGAAATGTGGGTGTACATTGGTACACCTCTGCCTAACCCTTCGGGGAATACAGGCATGATGGTATGTATAAAAGTGAAGAGAGTCGCTCACACCAACCCTAGAAGCGCCTAGAATAATTTTAAAAGCAGATAATCGATAAATTACCGCTTGACTTAAGAATAAAGCATAATAAATGAATCAATTTACAGAAAGTTTCCTCAGTGTCGGTTGACAAAGGGTTTGGTGTTCGCTGCCTTGAATAGCTTATTTGGCGCTAATCACCTAACTTTTAATTAATGACATCGTTTTAGTATATAAAAGTAAAACGAACTACAGTCATCATTCTAAAAGAAATGCCCGCAATTAGTTTTCGAAGCACGTCAGCGTTTCGCAACTAATGACGTTTATATTTTCTTTGAAAGATGCCTGATTCAGCAAAGTGTTCTTGAGCTTGTGTGGGAAAATATGGAGAGTAAGCTATATCTATCTAAGTGAATTTTGATATTTGCATCATCGTTTTTTTTTGTCAAATCTGGGAAATGTCTTTTTATTAAAGTTTTTACATATTGTTTATATTTTACAACTTAAATCTAAATAACGAATGGTAAATTTTTGACTGGATTTTTTTACACAGCTGCTTTTTTTCTGCTTTTTTACATGCTTAGACTCAACTAGTCTAAGCAATATTTGTTGCTTAATATTACTTACTTTAATAGGCACTATGCATAGTTAAAAGCAATGTAATATGACGTTTTGCATTTAACTGTCATGCTTTGAAAAAAGTCTGTCGCAAGGATGTGTGTGTGTGATTTGTGACCACGCTCCACAAAGCGAAACTATAAAATCCCGGGTACTGTAATAATAGCTTTCGAGAGCTGCTAATAAATAAAACTGCCACCAACGTTACCAGATAATTTTTCGGTCAAATCGGTATTTTGAAACACTTCAAGTAAAAAAGTTAGGGTTGATTCTATAAAAGCGGGAAATAACAAAAACATAAACAGAAGATTATTATTATTTAACATTTGAGTGCTTTTAAACATTCCTTCTTCTTCTGTTCTTTGTAAAGTTTATAGTCAGCACACATAAACTCTAAATTCTAGCTCCTCTGTCGAAAAACCACAATAACTGGGACAACGCTTCAATTTCAAGGTTAAACTCGGGACGTCTGACTACTACACATTTTATATCACTACCTAATATCAGATCCACCTATCATATCGACCTTTATAATGACACCCACTTTTCACAGAAACCGCTCTGATCCACAATTAATTCAAATTACAGTGGGTATGCCTTCATTAGAGGACTAACGACTGTAATCACAAGACATCGTGTTAAAGCGTAACTTTAACACGATGTCTTGTGTCACAAATGTGGCTTTGCCTTCCGCATTAGCAGTAGTTTTGAGGACTTCTCGAGGACATAATGAATGATTTTGTATGTTTAGGTTTAGTTCGTGTTTGGATAGGTATAGAAATACACACACATTTCAAGAGGTTTACTTTTGCACGCGATTTTGTTGGTTTGGTGTTTGGATTTTCAAACTATCCGGCGAACTGATGTTGATATGGCATCAAATATCGGTTCAGTGATTTAGCTGTAAAAATGTAAAAGACAGACAGAGTTACCTACTTGTACACTTATCCTATCCAACTAACCTACTAATATTATAAATGCGAAAGCGGGTGAGGAGGGATGGATGTTTGTTTGTTACTCTTTCACGCTTAAACGGCTGAACGAGTTTGGATGAAATTTGGCACTGAGATAGATTGTAGTGTAGATTAACACATAGGATACTTTTATCCCGGAAAATGTATTGTTCCCGTGGGATAATATATCAAATTAGACGCGGACGAATTTGCTGGCAGAGACTTATATTCTTTAATAAGTCCAGGTTTCCTCACAATGTCTAATATATAAACTAAGAAAGTATATTATGTGCATATGAAATTGAAAATATCACTTTAGTACTTGTACTTGCCTGTGCCCGGTTGCAAACCAGCAGCGTCGTGCCTGAGAGACGGACGCTTAACGACTGGGCCATCACGATATTTGATATACTTATAATATTAGTAATTATTAATTTAAAATATTATGGCGGTTGTGGGAAAGAATCACTTCCAAGCATAATATTTTCCATAATGATCAGTCATACATGCGAGAAACCTTTTTAATTTTCTGCAACATAATTTGCTTCCGCCGCAGGCCACAATGCACGGTTAATTAACAATAATTAGCCCTCTAGTAATTAAAAGTTATGATGATATACAGCCGAGTAACGTTTTTGTTAGTCCACCACCGCGGTGGGCGTCGCGTCTCCTATTTTTTTAATTCTTGGTATGTGTGAGTGAGAAAGTTTGGATAATAATGTAAGCATCATGTGGATAAAATGATTCTGAAGTTTTCATATACAATTACAGCATATATATGTTCATCAAACATTGACTTAATTACTTAAAATAATGTATGTATTTTGACGGCTTCACTTCGAAAGACTACAATCCATCGAAAAATAATGCGTTAAATTGTGAGCAGTATGTTACGGTCACAATCTTTCGAGACCTTGCAATCTCACGAAATAACGCGAGATGAATTATAATGTAACGGGTTCCAAAATTGTATGGTGACATATTAGATAAGTGTAAATGCCGTTTTTTAATTCACTCGTGTATATTATTGTTATGGGTTCATGAATGACTTAATTTGACTAATTCACAAACAAACAAACAAACAAACAAACAAACAAACAAACAGACAGACAAACTTACTGACAACAAATGAACGTGAAAATAAATATGAGACAAATATCAGTGCTAAGTATTAGTTGTTAGTATCAGAACGAAATAAATCGAGATGATTGAACAACGTACAGTGCACTTCGAGTGTTCAAGCCACGTGGATACACCACAAACTCAAAACAATGACAGAGCAACTACAAAGCCAATAAACACGGTGACAAAAATCGAACACAATAAGTGGCCCCACGATTGCAAAGGGTAATTGAATTTTGTTCGGAGTGGTCTGATGTTTCTCGTTAGCCCCTGTCGCCTCGAATCATTTCAACGGAACCACAAACCGAATGTCAATCTATATTCAAACTTCGTTTTCACACCGAAAATACAAAGCGGATTTCTGTTTTACTCGAACGAGCGAACTGTTTTTTAAAAATCAACACGAGTATGCAATTACCTATAGGTACCTATTGAGAGAGCCGCAGTTTGCGTTACAGAACTATATTTAAACTCGTCGATAATACTCGGTTCCTATTTGCAAAACGGATAGTTTATCCTACCAGCCGTAATTCCTTGACGTTTATGAAAATTCTGGTGACAATTTGGAATGTAAGAAATGTTTACAAAAATTATGGATTTAAACCTGAAAAATAAACTTCAGTAGTTGCTTCAGTAGCAGCGAAAATAAGAAAGCATTTGTTTGTTACTATGGTTAATAAAAACCGGTCGGTAAGTTTTAGGAATCAAGCGTAAGAGAACCGCATTTTAATTGTAACAAAGATACTTGCACTAATAGGGACGTAACAAACTTTTAGCATTCTCCTCAGTTTTATTATTTTTGTTACTTCCAAGTTGTTTAATTTGTAAGGGTAAGTTCTCTTATCAACTAGCTAGGATAATTTCTTCTGCTACTACAAACTACTTACAAATTAAAGTGAAATGTTGGCATTATTACTGCTAGCTTTTGCCCGTTACTTTACCCGCGTCGAACTGAAATTCAGTCTTTGTTCTTAGCTGACCTTTCCTACAAAATATAAACTATCTATCTGCCAAATTTCAGCTTTATAGTTCAAGTAGTTTCCGACATTTTGTGTTTAATTAGTGAGTGAATGAATTTTCGCTTTTTTAAATAAACCTACGTACTCGTAGATGAAAATGATGATGACACGGTTGGCGTAGTGGCCAAAAGCGATTGACTGTTGCGCTGCGTGTCGCGGGTTCGATTCCCGCATGGAACAAATGTTTGTACGACTTACAGATACATTTTCCGGGTCTGGCTGTTACTATATGCGTATATGTGTTTATAAATACACCCATGATAGGAGAAAATCCTAGCGTGTGGCAAAGTTTTATAAAAGTAAATAAATTATAGTATACTGCCTCGACTGCTACGCTGGAGGTCTTGGGTTCGATTCCCAGGTCGAGCAAAGTGGTTTTTTTTATGAAATTCTCAGTAGCAGCTCGGAGTTAGGAATTGAGCCCGTAAATGGCAATAGGCTCGCCCCTTATTACATAAGACCTAAGAACATACCGGCGGACTGTGGGTGTTTATTAATACACCTCTGCCTAACCCTTCGGGAAATACAGGTATGATGGTATATTTAATAATAATTATACATCCTACTACTATTATAAAGGCGAAAGTTTGTATGTATGGATGTATGGATGTATGGATGTTTGTTACTCTTTCACGCTTAAACGGCTGAATGGATCTGGATGAAATTTGGCACAAAGATAGATTATAGTCTGGAATAACACATAGGCTACTTTTTATCCCGGGAAAATGTACGGTACCCGTAGGATAACACATCAACTGTGACGCGGACGAAGTCGCGGGCAGAAGCTAGTATTTTCATAACGAAGAAACACACTTAACATTAAGTATACCCAAAAGCACATTTATACTACTAATATTTCTTCCACAAACGGCAGGTAGTTCCACGGAAGCATTTTGAAGAACGCCAACAAAATACGTAAACAAACGCTCAGCGAACAGAAATACGAAGGCTTACCTATCCTCAAAGGGCTGAGCATCTGGTTTGTAGCAAATTTAATACAACACGTTACTTAAGCCTCGGTCTACCCTCTGGGGAAGTGGGGAAACGCTCCCCGGTAGTGTGACTAATTCACGCTTCTTTCGTCTTTAATCGGATTATAGGGTAGGCACCTTTTTCACCTTTGTTGTGTTTGAAGTGGGCTATGGATGTCATAGCAATTGGGTAATTGACATCGATCTTGTTTTACTAATCCTGCTAATATTATAAATATGAAAGATGCATGTTATTTTTGCTGGTAAAGGCGAGGAACGAAGAGGAAAAAAGAGGTATTTATTGCATTAGAGTTTGTCGATTCTTGCTGGACTGTAGCAATAGCATGGTCTCTTCACCACCTTTGGCTGGTGGAGAATGCCTTAGGCATTAAGTCCACCTTTGTACATTTTTTGTACATAAAGTTTAAATAAATAAATATACGAAGGTAGTCTAGTCATATCCAGGTCAATAGATATTTAAAATCGATTGAATTGTCAGGATAAGGGCACTAATATTTAGGAGTGGTTAATCAGTTTCTAGTCAAATAACTTAATTTCAATGACTGCTTTTGCAAGGAGCCGCTTGCATTTTATTGAAGTCTAGATGAAGCAATTCATAAGCATTGATAGAAAATTCTCAACGTTCAATCAATTATATTGAAGTTCACTTGAAATTAAACTTTGTTGATAAAACGACAAAGTACCAAGTTCTTTGTCTTTTGCACCCTTTAAGTTCTTCAGGTCATCAATCCAACCAACTGAAGGGCGTTCTACACTTAATTTGCCGTTTCGTGCAGATGTTGTCCTTTATTTACTTTGACCGAAATATGGGCCGTAGATACTCAATCAAAGTGGTAATAAAAAGTTTCACCGTCATAATATCAGGTTTAATAGCTACATACTTTATTTACGACTTAATTAAGTTACAAAGTGTTGTTGTAAAACTGTAGTTCATAAATAAAACCGAGTACGACGGTACCGAGCGATTGTTTAGTAGTTCTACTTTTTCTTTGAATGTATATTTCTTGCAATACGAGTTATGGGTAGACTGCAGACTTATGAAACTGTAGAGAAGTAGTTTGCAATTTCTTCCGGCGAAACACTCCATTTTACTACTTTGTGACTATTTTCATTAAACTTTTCCGACGACATTACAATGCATGGAACTATGTATATAAGACGTATAGCTAAAGTACATTTTGAACTGAAGAAAACTTTTGTGCCGTAATTTTTCCTTCGTTGAATAAAATATGTAGGTACCCGTTTTTTTAATGTTATTGTATGGCAAACGATCCGATGCCCACCTGATGTCAAGTGGTCACCGCTGCCTATCATTTGCAGTAGCAGAGACCTTGCAAATGCGTTGCGATCCCAGAGACAAAATTGAAATATCTCATGTGCCTGTAATTACACCAGCACCCAAACCCCTCAAACCGGAACACGGCAACGCTGCTTTGTGGCAGAAATAGGTATTGTGGTAGTACTTCCCCGTAGGAGATCCGTCGCAAAGAGCTCTACTACAAAATATAATACTACAAAATTATTTTATAACGATGATAAGCGTACTTCTAGTTATTAGTATTAGTTGAGAATTCTTTAGACTTCAATGGAAGTTTGTAGATTAATCAAATTAACATGAATAGAAGCCTCCTTGTACGATGAAACATTCAGGAGCTTACATAATTTGGAAATGTTTATAAACTTAACAATTTGTTAAACAAAAGTACTAAGTGCAGGATAAGTTGAAGAGTTGTTTCGTTGAAACAGCTTTGTACGAAATTGCTTACAGCGCTGAAACATTGTAGGTAGGTATCTAACTATGTATCGTGTTGATATATCTTTTACATCAAGCATATAATTAGGTGAAGTTCTGCCAAAGCGGTGCGACTCATGTTTTCTCTCATTTTGCAAGCTAAAGATTTTGATATAAAGTATGTTTAAGATGCACATTGGACTGTATATTTAGGGCCTAAACGTAGGTATTTAGAACATCACTGCATCCCTGTCACATTATTTGAACATGACAAAAAGTCAGAGACAGTATGATAATTTCAACACATGTAGCGCTAAATATGTTTAGTGATTTTGGTGGCCCTAGGTTAGGCAGAGGTATACCAGTGTTTACCCACATGTTACACATGTGTACATATGTTTGGGTCTCATGTAATAGAGGGCGAGACTATTGTCATTAACCGGGCACAAATCCTAACTTCGAACTGCTACTAAGAATTTCATTAAAAAAAACCAATAAGACTTTGCTCGATATGGGCTCGAACCCAAGACCTCTAGCGTAGCAGTCGTGCTTAGGACCAGCAGGCTAACGAGGCACATATATTATAACAATATCTAATTCATTTAATTCTTCAATACATGAACTTAAATATTTTTAAAACGTGTTTCCATCATAGTATTTATATTGAACGCTCTACCTGTACAGTAGCATTCTAAACATTGTGTCTGTCTCTTTTATTTAAAGTTGCAACAAAACATCGTGTTGGAAATGGTGTTATGATGGATTACGGGCATCTGTACCAGCAAACGAGGTTTGAAAAGATAAGGTGGAACCATCATTCATTTTTTTTTGGCCTTTTTCGCTCTGCTCTATTATATTTCCCGGATATCCGAATGGATGCGGATACTTTACGAAGATTTGTTTTCTTTTGCCACCAGATGTTTTTATGCTGATTTGATTCGTTTTGTGTTTTTTTTTTTTTATTTGGAATAAGAAAAATAAATTGAATTGATTTAGGTAAAGACGTTATGTTAACCATTATTTTTATTTACACTTTGTGTGAAACGACCTTTTTCTTTTCGGTTACATACATACATAAATTCACGCCTTTTTCCCATGGGGGTAGGCAGAAACCATCCGCCCGCTACGATCCTACCATACTCGTTTCGCCTCGTCCACGTTCATACATCTAGTCTTAGATAAAATTATTTGTCTTAGTACTTGGGCCAAGTAGGCAGCCTAGTTTTATAGCGGATAAAAACAAATACTTACCTATGTTGATGTATCCTTCAAACCTTGTATACAACAGTTCAATTGTGATTTTGTTTGATACATCGACGTAACATGTATTATCGGATTATCTGGGATTTGAGAAGCCCGTTCCCAATTTACATAGCATTAGACATAGAGCGAGTGGTATCGGTATTTCCAAATAATGATAGTTCTTGTGTAAATGGAAAAAAGTTGACATTGCTTTGAAATTTACATTTATACAAATACTAGCTTCTGCCCGCGACATCGTCCGCGTCACAGTTGATGTGTTATCCTACGGGTACCGTACATTTTCCCGGGATAAAAAGTAGCCTATGTGTTATTCCAGACTATAATCTATCTTTGTGCCAAATTTCATCCAGATCCATTCAGCCGTTTAAGCGTGAAAGAGTAACAAACATCCATACATCCATACATCCATACTTACAAACTTTCGCCTTTATAATAGTAGTAGGATGATTAATTTAATTTTCATTTTGTTATTGTAGGATAACGAAGCTCATTTATTTATTAAGGCATACATTTATATAAAAAAAAAATACCACACGTACCATCACGCCTCTATTCCCTTCTATGGGTTAAGCAGAGGTATGCCAATGTTCACTCACAGTTCGCCGGTAGGTTTTTAGGTCCCATGTAATATAGGGCGAGCCTATCCGTACACAAATGCAAACTCCGAGCTGCTAATGAGAAGTTCATAGTAAAAAAACAAAAAACACTTAAAAATCGAAAAAAAATCATAAGTACCTTTAAGCGTAATTTCTCATGCTAGGTATAATTATATTAGTTAGGAAGGTGTCATTGTATAGGTACATTTGTTAACGTTACCCGTCCAAAGCAATCAAGATCCGCAAGTAGTTTCGGTTCCGCAAACACATTACCAACATTAGCCACTAAACAATCAGTCAAGTAGAAGCCACTAACAGTATTGATACCTAACTCATGCCATGTTCCAAAATGACAGCGTTTATAGTTTGCAGCCATGATGTCTGATAGTTGCGGAGACATTTGCTGCCTTGTTGGCCTAGTGGTCCTAAGCACGACCACTACGCTAGAGGTCTTGGGTGGAGCAAAAAGTGTTCTTGGGTTTTCTATGAAATTCTTAGTAGGAGGTCGGAGTTTGGATTTATGCCCGGTTAATGGCAATAGGCTCGCCCCCTATTACATGGGACCTAAAAAAAACCTACCGGCGAACTGTGGGTGTACATTGGTATTGGTACACCTCGGCTTTAACCTTCAGGGAATACAGACGTGATGATGGTATGTGTACTTTACAACGATGTATGTACATCGACTGTTCAGTATTTGGTAGATAAATATTGCAAAAAGAAAACGAAAAAAATTCAAAACAAAATGGCGACTTCCTTTCTATTAAAAGGCAGGCAGTAAAGCAAAGCACAACATTAATTAGCATTTGCCGAGGTGGAAGAAAAATAAACGCTTAAATTATGATATCAATTAATAAGGATTATTATACGCTACCGTGGCCACAACGTTTAAGTATCGAAAACCAAAAAAACAAACCTAAATATTATACATACATACACACCTACCATCACTCCTGTATTCCCCGATTGGTTAGGCAGAGGTGTATCAATGACACCCACAGTTCACCGGTATGTTTTTAGGTCCCATGTAATAGGGGGCGAGCCTATTGCCAATAGCCGGGCACAAATCCAAACTCCGAGCTGCTACTGAGAAATTCATAGAAAAACCCAATAACACTTTTTGCTCCACCTGGGAATCGAACCCAAGACTTCTAGCGTAGCAGTCGCGTTTAGGACTACTAGGCCAGCGAGGCAGTTTATACTCGTAAATATCCCGTTAATTATCAGCTCTTCGATCCCTGCGCTGCTAAATGGTTTACCTAATAAGCTTACTAGATGGCTACTTATCAGTCTAACGTTATCATTTACACACCCGCCAAGGCTAACGACAAAATTTAATTTAACCAGGGTCCACCTTGATATAATATTTTAGAGGGTGCGAAATATTAGGTACCGCATAGACACCCTACGACCCTACTCTGTATAAACGCTATATTGTACTGGTTCGTGATTTATAAGTACAATATAATTTTGGGAAATATGATAAGTAGGTAAGTGTATCTTGGACATCATTGACATCGGTAAAAACATCGTCAGAAAACGCCGTAGGCGGTGATCAATGTTCGTGCCTGCTTTTTATGTGAAGAGGCTTTTGACCTGCAGTGGGACATTAACAAACTGATATTATTATCATTACTCATTATACATTACCACATTACATTACATTAAATCATTATTTAAATATAAAAAAAATATATCAGGAACAGGATCCAAGCTATCGGTGGTCAGGGCTCCTGAGAAAGGAATCTCCCAACAATATGCGCCGTGTCTAGAAGTACCACTTTCTGAATTAAGCCTTTGATCCAAGGGCCCAACGAGATCCTCCTTAGGTGTTGGTCGAGGCTCTTGGCTTTTATGCCATTGGCCGTCACGACTATCTAATTATTATTATGACATAAAAGAACTGTGATTATTTCGGTTATTTTTATAGGCATGGAAACTGCTTTCATTTGAGTGAAACTACGAAAAAGAAAGGAACGACACGTTCAAAAAAATATAAATAAATACGTAACAACATAACAAGCCGCTACATGAAGCATTATTAATCGCTCGTTATTTCTTTACTTCTATTAGAAATCACGGACATCATCATACTAAGGTATATTGGTACAATAATTGATTAGTCAGCGTGACCAAACAAATCTTGTTTATTAGTTTTTAATGACTAAGTACCATTATCGAACAGTTTTGTACTAAGGCGTTGCTACGCAATTAAGAGCTTGTTCGTATTGTGAGACATTTACACCTGCCGATAATCTCCTTATATGTTTATTTAAACTTTATAAGGTGCCAAAGGAGGATTTAATGCCTCAGACATTCTTTACTGGTCTAAATAACTTGGCAAATGAAAATTATTGTACAAGCGGAAAAGAACAAAATTAGAAATTAAAAATAAAATACAATAGACGTAATTACCTAAATAAAGAGTACTGACACAAGTCTAAAATATAGCCACGATCACCAGTCCTGCACTGGATGCCGGCAGCGCAGGCCCGGTCATTCTAATTTTCTTTAGGGGAAGCTTATGTCCAGCAGTATGCGTCGTTTGTCTGATAATAATGATGATGATGATGTATTACAAAATAATAAAATACCTACATACGTACATAATGTCCGTCATAAGTCTTATGTCTTAGTACAAAATTCTTGTTTTAAGTCCTGCAGACTTGTTAAAATGAATACTCCAATTTAATATTGTATTTCCATGGAAATTAATAGAACCGTCTTGTGCTTGTGCGCAGATAACAACCGGCTTGATCACAATTTTCTTTGTTCGTTGTTCATGGCAGTTATTCAAGGTGAGATAGAGAATATTGATCAGAACACAATAGGTACAAAATATTACTGACAGCAGCGACCTTGCCAATACAAAGGCTGGGCCGAAAAGTGTCTTTGTTTCATAAAATACACAACACTGTTCATTGTAAGTTAATTAGTGTCGAAACAGACTTTTATCCTCAGGGTGACGTAAGATTAGCATAAGTAAATTCGATACTTTCGGACCGAAATCCTTTTGGGACCCGTTTTAATTCAGATCGCGTCGGAATATTTACAGAATCGTATTACATTTTTATCCTTTTAGAATTGCAGACGCCCATTTGAATAATTGGCAAATAGAACCCCTTTTTATTCTATTCGAACCCATGGAAAGTGTAAAACACTCATTCGAATTGATTCGAGAACCGAGTTTCAATAAGTTGGAACCGAGTTTCCGAGCAGTCGTTTCTTAACGGCCGATTTAGCGATGCCTTTATTGCAAACCTAATGAATTGTACTTGTTTTAAAGTTTCTTGTATCACGGCTTGATATCGGATTCAGATTGGAATGAGGGCGGCTCTAATGACGGCTAAGCAAGGAGCCGTTCAGACTTTTTCATTTCGACTTTGGTTTTAATTAAAACCAGCACGTTCATTGGAACTGAGAAGAGAAACGGTAAAGTTGGACAGTACTATTACTGCTTTTATGGCTCAGCTAGGAGGTACTTGTGGTCACACTTTATGGGGAACTTACTTTTGAATGGTTGGTAGCAGTGGTTTTATTGCTGCCTATCGCTTTGTGACTACTGCTTATTATTTTTATTGAGGCTGAGTGTAACGATGATGACGTCAACCTTGTACTTACTGAAAACATGGCGTATGATATTTTATTACGTTATAGTAAGCTCAAATTTTTCTTTTACAACTGTTACAAATTTTTGCTATGTCTTAGAAGTAAATAAGAACAATCTTAAAGATCTTACACTTCTTATAGATTTTTCTGTTATCTACATATAAGTAAAGAACTATTTTCTAGATCGTTTTCAATATTTTTGGTTTAGTCGTTTAGTTAGTAGATAGTATGTATAGTCAAAATATCAAGGGTAAATAACTTAAATATTATTATTAATTTTTTTAGACCCTTACAACAAGCCCCTTCATATGATATGCCACACGGTACAGATTGCAAAACATTTTATAAATTTTCTACTAGCCTCCGAAAACTGACCCCGAATTTTTAATTCATAGCTTTGAGTTGCTATGGGTCAAAGAAATTCATATTGTATACCTATATAAAAAATTTGAACTTTATCAGTCGAGCAGATTCGGAGAAAACTGGCTTTGACAAACGGTCCATCAGGTACACGTTTTTGCATGCAAAACTCTAAAAAAACTTCACGTAGGTAATTCTTTTACTTACACATCAGACAGTTGTGTATATTGCTCAGAAAAGGGTGATTGGTAGCATTACCTGTCACAGAGGACATAAACTACAGTCCCTCAGGGAATATATTGAGCACCGCGCGCTTTCGACTGACATTCTAATAAATATCCTTAACTTATGTGGGCGTTCCATACTTTATTTTTATCTTCGTAACTAAAATTATTTGTGGACGTGTTACTCAATATTTCTCCCAGATGTTATTAATTTTTAGACGGTAGAAATAACTGTTTTCATGATTCAGTGATATTTATCGCTTTATCATCAAAATAGAGAAGAGATAGAGAAAGTTTAGAGGTCTTAGTTTTCTATTCTCATTGCTAACGAAACAGATATTTGGGTAACTTTCTTTCCCCCTGCGATTTCCCCAAGGAATCTAAAGAAAAGTACCAACATGTTCAGGTCCTAAAAGTGTGAGTAGTTACCTATATATAAATATATACATTTAAAAATAGATATACATACATACATACCATCACGCTCATATTCCCGGAAGGGTTAGGCAGAGGTGTACCTACTAGTGTACACCCACAGTTCGCCGGTATGTTTTTTAGGTCCCATGTAATAGGAGGCGAGTCTATTGCCATTAACCGGGCACAAATCCAAACTCCGAGCTGCTACTGAGAATTTCATAGAAAAACCCAATAACACTTTTTGCTCGACCCGGGAATCGAACCCAGGACCTCTAGCGTAGCAGTCGCGCTCAGGACCACTAGGCCAACGAGGCAGTTAATGGCAATAGGCTCGCCCCCTATTAAATGGGACCTACAAAATATGCCGGCGAACCGTGGATGTACATTGGTACACCTCTGCCTAACCCTTCGGGGAATACAGGCGTGATAGTATGATGAGATAGAGAGAGTTTAGGGGTCTAAGTTCTCTATTCTCATTTATTTATTTTTATTTATATGATAACAAAACAGATATTTGGGTAACTTTTGTTCCCCAAGGAATCTAAAGAAAAGTACCAACACATTCAGGTCCAAAAGTGTGAGTAGTTACCTATATATAAATATATGCATTTAAAAATAGATATATCCTATCAATATTTAACATTGTGTGTGGGTTAAGGGTTGCTGTTTATTTAGTACATTGTTTTCTTAACAAACTTTCAGATGACTTGCAAAGGTTATTTAAAACGAGTTCGAAAAGTTACAAGTATGTACACAATTCTTTTTAGTTTACGTTATGTTATAAGAATAACAAATGAACGATAAGTCCTGAGAGGTTTGAGTGTATGTGAAAACCTTTAAAAATAGAAAGTGCTTTACAAATAAATAAAGTATTGTAAGTATTAAGTATATTGCTTCAAATAATCAATACGGTCCAAGGTCCTACGATTGCCAACCTTACATTATTTAAGTAGGGCTGATTTTTGGAAAGTAGATAGAAAGACATAAAAGATTGGTTTATTAGTTTAAATCCTGGACTCTTTTTCAGGTATCAGGTATAAAAGGTATCTTACTTACTTATGCTCAAGTGGAACATGTTAGATAGACGAAAAATTATTTATTTATTTCTTACTGACAGACACTGTCCGTAGTTATAACTTCTACCAAACGCTTCAACGTCCCGATCTTTAAAGCATTGAAACCAGTGAGCACAATTTCCTCTTTCAAATTCTTCTACCTATCCTAAAGTTTCAGCCGTACTGCAATGACGTAGGTCCGACGGTTTCGGGATCTCAGTCCATTAGGTTAGTAAAAAATTCACGTCTTACATAAGAGTTGATCAAAAATTTTTAAACGCCACAAAAAAAACCTGGAATTTATGATCAACTTGATGAGGGTATTACAAATGGACACTTTTATTGCCATGTCAGACCCTTTTAGAGGTGAACATGATGCTAATAAAGACTTATTTCCAACGGACTTAAGTATTTGTGAATTTAAAACGAAATGTTGTTAAGGTACTTGTGATGTGTTTGCTTTGGTTAAACGAGTAGCCGCTGTAGTCTTTTACTTATAAAAAACTTTGAAATAGAATTAGCTTATTTGAAAAATGTTTACCAATGACAAAATTTTAATTTGCCTTATGACCTTCATATTGCATTTTTTTTTTCTAATTGGCAGTTGTCATACTTAGTAATTTAATTATTATTTATAAGTTTGTGCAATAAGTCTTAAATGAAATTGTTTTTTTATGAAACTTGTATAAGTTATATTATTCTATAATGCATGTACACTCAATTACAGGTAACCACAGCTTACACAGCACCCGTCATGGTGGCGATTGTTTCAACTGTCTTACTATCACAGTTTATGAGATACAGCCTGGTGACAGACGGACGGCCGGCCGGTCAGACAGACAGACAGACAGACGGACAGCGAAATCTTAGTTATAAGGTCCCGTTTTACCCTTTTGGGTACGGAGCCCTAAAAAGGGGCGGCCTATATTTAGTAGTAGACATCGTTCGACTGAAATGATGATGATGATATAACATCTTACACATTATCGAGCATAAATGCTCTAAATACATAGCGTTTTAGAATTTCTGTGCGAAGTAGAAGTTACATAAATTCGATCGAATTTAGAATTGAGAATACTCATTTCGCACGCAATATTGATTTGGTTTGAAGACTTTATTCATTTCAATGGGTGATAGTCATTGTACTTGTCATATAAAATTAAGCTCAAAGCTAGAGTGTAGTCGTATTTTGTAGTCGGAACTCGACTCAAAGCTAATTCTTTGATGATAGGATTAGCGCAGTGCCTGTGCGATTTGCTGCTGAGTTGCGTATCGCGATTTCAATTGCTGCATACAGCAAATATTGTTATGGCCTACATTTGTTGTGTACCTTGTTTTACTTATGATACAGGAGTAATTATGTAACATCTCTATACACATTATGATATGCAAATAAATGAATATAAATATGAATAATTCCTAGTGAGAGGCAGAGATTTTTTTATGGTAAAGGCATAACCTTTTAAGGTCAGCGCGCTCGTGTTAATCCTACAGGTCAACGTACACTTTTAAGCTATGTCCTCAATAGCTTTATGCTTTGATTATTCCATAAAATTCTGGTTATTAACGCACTACCGGTTTTGTATGCCAACCAAATAATGATATTAAACGATTCAATAAACTAAACGGTCAATATTTGCCTTTGAAACAATGACCGTAGCAATAAAAGCAATTCTCTCAAATCATTTAACTCTATTGTAGGTACATAAACGCTGTGTTGATTAACTTTTGTTCCATGACAAAGGTACGTTAAGTATAACAAATTCAATCAATCGGTATCGGGCCCGGCGACATGTGCCTTTTAAGCTCTTGTGGTAATAAACTAGCCATTCGTGTCAAGGTCGAAAAAGAATCACCATTAAGTTAATTGGCTAAAGGTCTGCCTTATCAGTTTTCCGCACGGCCGGTTGATTAACGATTTACCAAAATAGCCTTTGGTAAGACGATCGGACAATATTTTCTGCTATCCGTTCGCTGAATATCTGTTTTCATTGTCTTCGGTTGATAACAGTCATCTAATTTGATCAATGAGTTTTGTTGATACTTTTCTGGGAAGATTAATGAATACTCACTTTTTAAGTTAAGCGTGATATCTTACTCTTTAAGGCGAGGCATAATCACCGGTGATCGTTGGCATGATAACGCGTAGTCTCACAGCTACGCGCCTCTACGAGCGGCGGCGGCGTAGCGCGATAAGCGTAGACATTCTCGTAGCAATCCGATGTCGTAGCAGAGAAAAATTAAGTTCCATTTAAAAAATACTAATTAAAATAAATGCTGTTAAAGAAGGATCGGGTTGCAATAGCCTTTTCCTGTATTACCGCAATGGAAAAGATAAATCGCAATAAGCGCAAAAAATACGAGACGCCGAGGATTACATGTTTTTGCATTTTTATTCCATTCCCGAATCAGCATGCAAACATTTTTCAATGCTGGGATTTGCTTTATTTATTACGAGTCTGGTTAAGTTACATACTGCTACGCTACAGGAATGTGCGATTTTACACATAATGTAATTGTATTTAATTGCATACTTATAATACATTGTTTATTTCATTTCATTGAGCGCAGACCAAAATATTTGAGTGCTAATTATTTAATTAAAATGTAGCAGTAAGGTATGTGAAACAATTATTTAATTGATTCCCAAAATGATTAGGTATTTTGTAACTGAAACTCTACACTGAAAATACAGTGATACATTTATTTTCAGTACCGCCAACCCTAGTCGATGAGCCAACCAACCCAACCAAACCTTAAAAGATAACAAACCTTCACTGAAATGTCTGTAAAAATAACCTCAAAGGTCAATCTGTCGAAAGCTTACGTAACCGGAGCATTTTCTCAAGAAATATATTTCCGTACACGCATGGAGGTCTTCAATCACAAGAGGAGGACACGGCACATAAGCCAGCGACCCGAGAGAAAGAGCTATGACATGTAGACGCGACATAATAGTATCGTCGGGTATATACCCAACGGGTCGCGATATTGCGATAAGTAATCGGTACTGGGTTTTGCTTACTTAAAAAGCTTGCTGGCTTTAATAAAATCTACACTTATAATAAAGCTTGAAGAGATTTTTTTTTGTGTTTGTTTCGTTTCTGGAAATATCTGTCAGATTAGAAAATAACTTTTTTTTTAAGCCAGTTTCATGAGGAATAGTCTAGGATATATAACATCACGCTACAACACACAGGAGAGCAGCAGTAACCAAATTCATGACACGGGTGAAAAAAAACACACGGATACACGATAGTTGAAAAAACGTATTTAAAGCGTTTAACTTAAGTTAACTTACAAAATATATAAGATTATTTATCATGAATTACCATTCCCAAACTTATTTAAGCCCCAATTTTTTTGTTTCTAGTAGTGAAAAGTGCCTTCTTTGATTTTAATTAAGAACTATTTTTGCATGCTTTATTGACATTAGTTAGTACTTTTGAAGCCTGAATTAATTTACTACAGAAGGTTTAGTTTTGCATCCTTAGATTCTGGTTAGTCTGTTATTGGCAACGGTTTATGACTGTGACTGATAATTTGTAATATTTAAGATCTATTGTATAAAGAAGCTGTTAGTAAACCTTAATAAACAAAATATGTTACTTGCTGATAATGTACCTTACCATGAGTGAATTTTTAAAAAAAATTGGTTAATTAGTTTTTGATTCTACCTATTACAAACAAACATACAAGTATTTTCTCATCATAATATTATTTTACATTAATTAAAAACCCAGGCAACAATATAAAAGCCACGAGGCGACTCCCGGCCATCGTAGACGCGGGTCTGTGGACGGTGAGCAATGGGTAGCTCACCGTCCGTACGTGCCGGGGCTGCGGGTTGTTCGAAAGAGATACCGCGCCCCCGGAACGCAAAGGGCACATGAAGGAACATAGACGGGTTTTAGTCAGTAAAAGTCTGACACTCCCTCCCGCCCCGCCCAGGGCGGGGGAAGTTATTTGATGATTTCCCGTCTATAAAAAAAAAAAAAAAAAACCGTCCGTACGTAGACTAACGACAGACCGTGTCGACGGCGCGTACATGTTCCACGCGCGCCTCAAAGAGATGTCACCAAACTTAGATGGGGCCACTAAGGGCCGATGCCTGCCGGGGCTGCGGGTTGTTCGAAAGAGATACCGCGCCCGCGGAACGCAAAGGGCACATGAAGGAACATAGATGGGTTTTAGTCAGTAAAAGTCTGACACTCCGTCCCGTCCTGCCCAGGGCGGGGGAAGTTATTTGATGATTTCCCATCTATAAAAAAAAAGGCAGCATATAAAAGTCGCAAAAATAAATCGCGTCGCGCCTTTATGGGGGAGCCTAACAGAACCGCAATAGACAAAGCTTTAGATAGAAATTGAAGAGGGTTGTTGTAATGGACATTTTTGTAAACGAAAACCGTTAATGATTTTGTTCAGCGCAATCTGAGTACGGACCTGGTAAAGGCCAGACGATACATGAAAGAATTGATTAACTGCGTCAGAACAATGGCTCTAATGAATGTTTATTCAATGCTTTTAATACTTACTTGACTCGGGGAATGAGCAGTTTCGACGGTTCCATTTTAAGGAATGAGCACTTTTTTTTTACTTTGCTTTTTATTTATGGAGACAAGATATGATGTAAGTACCAAGTAAATCTTTAAATGAAAGTTATTCATAAACATACATACAAAGCTTGTCTTTTTAATTAAAAAAAATTGTAGAGAGCGTTTTCGCTTGATATTTTTTAAGTTTTATAAATTGAACATTCAACCCAAACAAAAGCTCGAAATCTAAAACAGCAATTCAATTATGTGAAATAAACTGCAGTGCAGTGTTGTGGCCATTGTGAACAGCCAAGGGGAAGTTAATTAAGTCTCTGAATAGAAATTGATTAACAAGAAAAACTAACAAAAACAACCAATGCAATTTAAATTCAAAGGGCAACGTGTCTGATTGAAAAGCCTACCTTACAGACATGCAATACAAGTTTAAGTACGGTGCCGAGGGAGTGTTGGGGTGGTGGGAAAACCAACCCTCATCTTCACTATAAAAACAATTCAAAATTTGAAAATATGACGTTAGATTACATCCATTACTGGCTTCTTACTTTAATACTAAACAGTCTTTAGTAGTTAACGGTCAATGTAACAGATACAAGGATGAATCACAAGGGGTTGGTGGAAAGCCTATGGTAAACGAAGTTTGCGTACAGGCGCGCAGTCAGTCGGGTTCGAGGCTTGAGCGACAGAGCACGCGTCTCGTTTGCGTTGAGAACGTTCGTTACGGAGAAGAACAAAGTTTTGTGACTGAAAATTAAAGTTCGGTTTATTTTGAGTTCGCAATCAAACCGGGAAGAGTTTGTTTGAAATTCGCATTTGGAAGTGCGTGTAAATAAAGGTTTGTAGGTTCATTTTGAATTTGCATACGTTTCGTTCGGACGGGTTTATGTTGTTGAAAATTAAACTTTTGTGCAGTACACACTTAATTAATGGAATATTTAAAAATACGAAGTAAAATAATAACGATATAGCTTTGTATCTATTTAAGTGGATTTAAGTAAAACATTAACTTAAAATTAATTTCATCAGAATACTTGATTCACAATCAATCTACACAAAGACTTCAAGGACAGGGAAACCTTAGACACGATTAGGACTCTGTTCTTAATTGTGATGAAAGAGAATATCTATTTATATCTATTTATTGTGATTGATCCTTTATTTATGATGGATGCTGAAATCCATAAAAATAAATAAAATTGAAGTGCCTGTTTGCAATTTCAAATTAACAGCTTTTCAGTAAAATGTATATGAAAGTATCTCTTAACCACCTTTGGTTGACTGGAAGAGAATGTCTAAGGCATTAAGTCTACCTTTGTACTTTTTGTTGCATAAAGTTTTAAATAAATACGGTATTTACATCAAAATATCATTTTTTTTTTGTATGTTGTTTGTTCCGGTTATTCTCTGAAACGGTCGGGCCGATTTTGACGGGACTTTCACTCGCAGATTGCTTATGTTGTTGTAAGAAATAACTTAAGCAGTTTTTATTTTAGCGCGAACGAAGTCGCGGGCAAATGCTAGTTCGTCATAAAAATGATGATGATTATTGATATTATGATGATTATCTTGAAGATAAACAACAGTACCTTCTGTTAAACTAACTACCTAACCAAATCGTTTCCTGAACATGGTAATTACGGATATTTATTCTGTACTATCAGTTCGATGTATTTAAGTGTTTTATTGTTTAACTAGCTAATGCCCTTGACTTCGACTGCGTGAATGTCGGTTCTTAGTGGAACCCTAATTATTTTTCTAAAATAAAGTATCATAAGCTGTCTTCCATCAAAATTAGTCCAGCCCTTTCGGACACTTACTGGAACTAACAATAAGATAGAACGATAGACAGACAGAGAGACAAACAATTAAAACTGTTTTTTTTTTAATGTAAACTTTCATAATTACTCGTTTAGTAAAAATCTGTTATTTTAACATTACAAACAGATATTTCAAGTTTATTTATTTGTAGATAAAAGACCTACCCTGACTTTATTGGTGAGGTTCTTCAGAAAGGTCAGGTGCGCAGTACTCGTTACTGGCGAGCATGTAAGACCAGATGTATGAATGTGAACGAGGCGAAAGGAGTTTGTAAGGATCGTAGCAGGTGGCGTACCGTGGTTTCTGCCTACCCCCACGGAAAAAAGGCGTGAGTTTATGTATGTATTATTTGTAGATATTCATTCATAGGCTAATTTTTCGTGTAGTAGACGTACGCCTAACGAGTAGGCACATAATGATGATTATCACGAGACTACGATGTTATGTCATCCATTATAATTAAGTCCCACTAATGTCTGTTATTATTAAAGCGGAAGTTTGTAAAGATGGTTACCTACTACTCAATATACATACCATCACGCCTGTATTACCCGATGGGTTAGGCAGAGGTGAAGGTACCAATGTACACCCACATGTTTCGGTCCCATGTAATAGGGGGCGAGCCCATTGCTAGTAGCCGAGCACGAATCCTAACTCTGAGCTGCTACTGAGAATTTTATAGAAACACCCAGTAACACTTTGCTCGACCTGGGAATCGAACCCAAGAGCTCTAGAGTAGAAGTCGCGCTTAGGGCTACTAGGCTAACGAGGCAGTTACTACTCAACTTGGTATTAATCACTGGTTTGTAATTCTTTTTTTGCTCAAATGGGATTATATCTAAAGTAATATTATAAAGAGAATAATTGTATTTTTGTTTGTAATGCATAAACTCAAAAACTGCTAAATCTATTTTTAAAATTCTTTAACCTATGGAAAGCCACATTATCAGCCAGTAACATAAACAGACCTATCCTACCTACTAATATTACAAACGGAAAAGTTTGTGATTTGGATGGATGGATGGATGGATGGATGGATGGATGGATATTTGTTACTCTTTCACGCTTAAACGGCTGAACAGATCTTGATGAAATTTGGCATTGAAATAGATTGTAGTGTGGAATAACACATAGGATACTTTTCACCTCGGAACAATGTACGGTTTCCGTGGGATAATGTATAAAAGGAGAGTGGGCAAAAATGTATGGGAGCTGGTCTACCTACTCAACAGTGATGTAACATACGTCGTTGAATAGGTAATTGTGTGTACTTCATTTTGTTATATGGCCGTTAAGTTGTAGGTTTTGTTAATGGGGTTCTCGAGATATTTCCCAAAAACAAGCTAAAGCAAAATAATTTCGCCGAATAGAACAATAATGCAATTTTTCATCAACTATGGCTACATAAGTGATCAGCGACCGTGTCGAACCTAGGGGAATTGGTAAACCACGCCTCTCGACGCGTGCGCTTTGTTGGAAAAAGAGCGAGCTTTAAAAATTATGGCTTATTTGGCATATTTAATATTGGCTGAAACGTTAATCGACACAATGATCGCTGAGTGCACATCCCACATCTCGAAGACCTCGTCAGCCAAGTCAAGATAAGTACTTGATCTTCTTGTCATTCTCGGCCTTCACGAGTTTCACGTCATGTGGGACTGTTATGTCAACAATCATTGCGCGCTTGTCTTCGTGATCCACCACCATTATATCAGGCTTACTGGCTACAATAGTCCTGTCAGTGATGATAGATCGGTCCCAGTACAATGTGACATTGCTATTTTCGAGAACTGGGTCGGACACATACCCATAGTTCGGTACTTACGATTCTACAAGGCGGTATTTCAGAGCAAGTTGCTGATGAATGATCCTGGCCACAAGGTTGTGCCTATACAAGTACTCTTCGCTAGCTAGATGAGAACACCTAGAGATAATGTGGCGGATTAGCCAGTGGCATGCCCGACAAATGTCAACCGTGCCATCCTTCACAATAAATCTCCGGTAGTTATTCGTAATTGTACAGACAAAACCTTCGGTTTTCCCAAATAGGTCACCGAAGCGAAGGCAGAATACGGACGCTAAGAAATCTACATCGGGCCAATGCGAGGCCCGGAAAAAGCGTCCGTGAAGCTCTTTACTCTGCCATACCTCCTCGCGATCTTCAGCACTACTGATTTGCTCCAGTTTTATTTAGCCAAGGAGAGCGGGGTGAGGCCCTTATGCACTGCCATGCCATGCACCATCTTAGTGCATTCTGCATTCCCACGTCGGCTAAAAGGAAAAAGTCCCTGAGACTGCATATCTCGCGGTTGTGGAAAGTCTTAGCATTTAAGAAGCCACGACCTCCACACTTCCGCGGAATATTCAGTCTCATTACCGATGACCGTAGGTGATGCATTCGATATGCCGTTAACAATGTACGGACCCTCCCATCCAGGGCATTGAGTTCCGATAGAGTCCATTTTAGTATGCCAAAAAAGAACATCAATACCGGCATGACCCACCCGTTGAAGGCAACCCTGCTTCCGCCTAATAAAAGACTATTAAATACTTTTTTCAGACGGCCAAAGAAGCGCTCCTTCAACGATTGCTTCACGACAACAGTATTGATGCCCAACGCTTCCGACATACCCAAATACTTATTGGTCTCCGTTAAAGAAAGGGATCTAAGGTTTATGGATCCCGAGAGTTAAACTCCCTCGGACTCCACAATCTCCCCTCGCTTGACATACATGACCGCACATTTGTCTACACCAAATTCCATCCTGATGGCGCTACTAAAAGTTCATGTAACCTTCAGTACAGCTACATCAGTTATTATTATTATTATTGATGTGTTGTCTAATGTGATTACCAATCGGGATAACTAGAAAAAAGAACTTTTTGAAAATAGCAAACTGTTGTTCCTAAAGTGTAATCAGTTAAACAGCTGAGTGATAAAGACATGTGACGACTTCATGATCTTAAAACAGTAAGGCAGCGGCGCTTATAAAGCTATAGTTAATGAAGATTTGCACTAATATTCCATTCAGCGAAATTAATTTGCTTTAACTTGTTTTTGGGAAATATCTCAAGAACCCCATTACCTACAACTTAACGGCCATATAACAAAATGGAGAACACACAATTACCTATTCAACGACGTATGTTACATCACTGTTGAGTAGGTAGACCAGGTTGCCCACTCTCCTTTGAATCTGATGAAGTCGAGGGTAGAAGCAATATAAGTAATATATAACATCAGCAGCAGTAATCAAAAGCATAACTCAATGCGAGTGAAACCGCGAGGTATTGCTAGTTACAAAATACAATACAATCACATACAATCATTTTGGGTCCTACATAATGAAGCAGTTCCTCTACAGATGGTACGTTTATAATCTATTCTGCTTTAGTACCTTAATTAAATTCGTAAATCTCAGTCTTAAAATAGGACTTACCAAGGCTGGGCTAAAAATGTTTCACTGAAAAGTGTAATTACTTTTAATCCTAAAAGCGTCAAGTCTATAAGATAATTATAACGTCAAGGTACGCACAGGTGTGAGATAAATTACACACACACACATGCACATTTTACTATATGGAACCTAGCTTGTTCTCATTACCTGATCAGGTACATACATGTAGGATTTATATTACCAGAACATTTCTGAACGCTAAAGAACTTTGTTTCAGAACGAATGAATGTGTGAGTGTAAGAGATGGAATGAATGATAGAAAAAAAGGAAGATCGAAGACTACGATGATAAGATGGTGTACGTTTTTTTTGTCTAAGGTGAAAATAAAATACAAGTAAGTTGTAACATTGTTTTATTCTGGAATATCCCACTCTACAACTTGGGGGCTCGTCCGGGATACCAGAAAAAACAATAAATAAGAAGATTGCCTTGTGTGTACATCGCGGTAAGGTGAGCTGCGACCACGTGCGCCGGGCGAAAAATTGACGACGACGAAATTTCAAACTTAATTTACAACGATGTCCGACGAAAAGCATCCCGTTCCAACATTCAGCTACGCCGATATAATTCCGAAATTTAACGGCGTCGACAAGACGTACTCGTCAGCAAAATGGGCGCAAGACATAGAAGACAACGCGGAGATATTCGGGTGGACGGCGGCGCAAAAGCTGATTCTGGCGAGAAGGTCACTAACGGGCACAGCAGAATTATGGCTCAAATCGGAAAAAGCCTTCAAAAGTTACGAAGAATTACGGACGGCTTTACTTAAAGAATTCCCGGAAACCGTGAACAGCAAAGAAATGCACGAACTCATGGCGTCCCGCAAAAAGAAAAGCACTGAAACTTATTACGAGTATATGTTAACGATGAAGGAGTTGGGTAAGCGTGCTAAATTCCCAGACTATGTGTCGATACAATATATCATAGACGGAATACAAGACTATGAATCGAATAAAACGATCCTGTACGGCGCGACCACATACTCGGTGTTAAAAGAAAGAATTATCATCTACGAAACCATGAAGAGTAAAAGTAAGAAAAGACAAGATGATACGACGAAGCAGCAGAAGCAGGACCTGGAAAAGAAGGGTCATTCGGAGAAGTCTATTAGTCGCCGGTGTTTCAAGTGTGGTGAGACAGATCACGTCGCCAACGCGTGCAAGAAAGGTGTAAAATGCTTCCGATGTAACTCGTTTGGTCATATCGGACGAGAGTGCAAGGAGCCAATCTCGAATACAAATTCGCAAGATAAGCATAAAGATGGCGGCGGCGGTCATAGTTCTCGTACTTCCATGTTGTGTACGAAGATTTTGCCGGAACTTGCGGAAACGGAAAGAAAACATGGCGGCCACGATGAAGATGAACGAGAAAGGAACGAACGTACAATACGTATGAATAAGTCAGCGTCAACGTCAAACTTCTGCCAATCATGTCAGTGTCATAAGTGTCAAAGTGAAATGGTGTTAAGCGTAAACAAAGACTTTGCGAGTAACAAATCATTTAAAAACATTAAGATTAGTGGAATAAATGTTGATAGCCTCGTAGATTCTGGTAGTGATTTGAATTTAATAGCTTCTAACTTGTTTTTCGAGTTGAATGTAACATCCTACGAAAAGGTAAGAGTCACATTGTCAGGACTCGGTTCTGCAAGCGTTTTTTCTCATGGAAAGTTTAATGTTATCACAGAAATGGATGGTTATTGTTTTGATGTTTGTTTTTATATCGTTCCACAAGAAGTAATGCCGTATAAAGTTATTTTAGGCCAACCATTCTTAGTAAATGTTACTGCTGTCATTGATAAAGGTTCAGTCACTGTTATGCCACACCATAATGATGTTTTGCTGCAGTGTATGCTTGCCGAGGTTCCAGAACCAGTATGTTATGTTTCTGATCCACAGATACGAGAGGTGGCTCAGAGTTTGGTTGACAACTACCAACCTAAGGGGATAAAAGAGGCTCCGATAGAGATGAAGATTATATTGAAAGATGATATTCCTGTTGCACAGCGTCCACGAAGGTTATCACTCGCTGAGCAGAGAGAAGTTGAGAAACAAGTAAGTGAATGGTTACGAAATGGTATTGTTAGGCCAAGTTTTTCTGAATATGCGAGTCCATTAGTTCTTGTAAAGAAGAAAGATGGATCTACAAGAGTATGTGTCGATTATCGAATGATCAATAAAAAGATGGTCAAGGACGAATTTCCACTTCCAGTCATAGAAGATCTTATTGACAAGTTATCAGGGGCTAAGGTGTTCAGTAAATTGGATTTAAAAGACGCATTCTTTCATTTGAGGATAGAAGAAAGTTCAGTTGGGTATACCTCATTTGTAACACACCATGGTCAGTTTGAATTCCTCAGAGCACCATTTGGATTGTCAATTTGTCCTAAGTATTTCACAAGATTTATAACAATAATTTTCTGTGACCTCATAGCCAAAGGTCATATTCTTATATTTATTGATGATGCCATAATTCCAGCAAATGACTACAAAGAAGCAGTTGAGAGATTACAAGAGGCACTACAAATAGCATCAGATTATGGACTTGAAATAAACTGGAAGAAGAGTGAAGTATTGACGACGAAAGTTGAGTATTTGGGTCACATTGTGCAAGATGGTGAAATCAAACCCTCCACTGAAAAAACTGAAGCGGTTGTCAAGTTCCCTGAACCCAAGACGGTGAAACAACTGCAAAGCTTTATAGGGCTAGCATCATACTTCAGGAAGTACATACCTCATTTTGCTAAAATAGCTAGTCCATTGACTGACTTGTTAAAGAAGGATCAAAGTTTTGCATTTGAAGATGAACACAGGTACGCATTTAATATTTTAAAAGAAAAATTAGGAAGTGGTCCGGTACTGAAGATATTCAACCCAAAAAGACGTACAGAGCTACACACAGACGCCTCGGGTATGGCCTATGCAGCAGTATTAATGCAGTGGTGTGAAGACAGTGGCCTACATCCTGTATATTATATGAGCCGGAAGACTAGCGATGCAGAAAAGAAATATTCTAGTTACGAGTTGGAAGCTCTTGCTATAATAGAGGGTGTAAAGAAGTTTCGACACTATCTCTATGGCATTCCATTTAAAATTATAACAGATTGCCAAGCCTTTCAGATGACGCTACAAAAGAAAGATCTGTCAACTAGAGTTGCCAGGTGGGCATTGTTATTACAAGAATTTGATTTTCAGGTTGAACACCGGTCTGGTACAAGGATGAAACATGTAGACGCATTGAGTCGTAACCCATACATAGGAGTGACTACTAATAGCCTACATGAACAAATAAAGAAGGCACAGGAGCAAGATGAAGGATTGAAAGCTATCATGGAGGTACTCTCTGAAAAACCCTATCTCGACTACTACTTGGAAGGCGGTGTGCTGTATAAAGGCCTGGAAAGAAAACTGTTGGTACCTAAGAATATGGAGATGGAGGTAATAAAAAGAGTGCACTCAAATGGACATTTTGGTAAAAAGAAGATGACGGAGCTTATAAATAAAGATTATTATATTAAAGATTTATCAAAGAAATTAGAAGAGTTTATCATAACTTGTATCCCATGTATACTTGGTAGCAGAAAAGAGGGCAAACAAGAGGGATTTTTATACCTTTTAGAGAAAGAAGATACACCCCTACATACTATCCACATTGACCACCTTGGACCAATGACGGAGACAAAGAAGATGTACAATCATCTACTCACAATGGTGGATGCATTTACGAAGTTTGTGTGGATATTTCCCACAAGAAGCACCACGAGTAAGGAAACCATTGAGAAGTTAAGAATCCACCAGCAGCACTTTGGAAATCCCACTAGAATAATTAGTGACAGGGGAACAGCATTCACTAGTCAAGAATTTCAACAATATTGTGAAGAAGAAGGAATTAAACATGCCAAGATTACTACAGGAGTGCCTAGGGGAAACGGGCAGGTAGAAAGAATGCACAGAACCATAATATCAATCCTTACGAAGCTGTGCATTGAAGACCCTACCCAATGGTACAAGCATGTCAGTCGTGTGCAAAGAGCATTGAATAGTACTTGGCAGAGAAGCATCAACTGTACCCCATTTGAACTACTTGTAGGAACAACTATGAAAACCAAAGAAGACATTGAAATCTACGACTTACTAATACAAGAGGGAAGAGATATCTTTGTACAAGATAGAGAGGAAAACCGACGGAAGGCGAAGGAGCACATTTTGCAGGTGCAGGAAGAAAATATACAAACTTTTAACAGAAAACGTAAAGAAAGTACTAAGTATAAAGAAGGTGACTTAGTAGCAATCAAACGAACTCAGTTTGGGTCTGGAATGAAGCTTAAGCCTAAATATCTTGGACCTTATAGCATCACTAAGGTCAAAGGGAACGACCGATATGATGTACAGAAGGTGGACCCCACTGCAGAAGGACCAGGTAAGACATCCACTGTAGTTGATTTCATGAAGAAATGGCCCAATGACTGAACCAATATCATTTAAGCTTAAACATTATTATTTTATTCTGTGTATCCAACATAGTTTTGGTTGGTAAAACTATAACGATGTGTAAGACTGTATTTTTGTCAGTATTAGTGTGTTTTTAGGATAAGTTGATAAACGATAACGTTGTGTAAGACTGTATTCTTATTAGTATTAGTATTGTGTTAAGCAGGCTAAAGGATTGTGTTCTGGTAGTGCTGTATCATTTCTGAGGCCAGAAATAACGGCAGGATGGCCGAGTTGTAGGATTTATATTACCAGAACATTTCTGAACGCTAAAGAACTTTGTTTCAGAACGAATGAATGTGTGAGTGTAAGAGATGGAATGAATGATAGAAAAAAAGGAAGATCGAAGACTACGATGATAAGATGGTGTACGTTTTTTTTGTCTAAGGTGAAAATAAAATACAAGTAAGTTGTAACATTGTTTTATTCTGGAATATCCCACTCTACATACATATAAATAAAGACTCTGAACTGGTATTTAGAAAGTACCTAAAAATGCAAAAAAACCTCAATAATAATTCCTTGACACCTAAAATCTGGAATCCAACAGACTTTTTATTTTATATATTTTTATAAATGTACCCTCCAGTGGTATAAAAAAAAACACTGAATTTCTTCTGTAGGTATCGTGGGTGCGTTTACAGACATAAGTTCACTTAAACAAACAGTCAGACCCGGGAAAAATATATGTGGGTCATACAAATATTTATTTCGTGCGGGCATCGAATCCACGACACGCAGCGCAATAGTCAATTGCTCAGGCACTGCGCCAACCGTATCGTCAAATTAAAATTTGCGACCACAAAACCAAAAAGTCTATCCAATCGAGCTTATTGTAAAAATAATGCCGGCACACCATTTTTTACACATATAGTACTTAAGTACAAGCCTTAATGCTCGTTAACCGGAACACGGAAATATGTATCCTTTCAATAAATCGTTTTGATAATGTTTTTTGATAAGGGTATAATTTAACTTTATCGTTCGCCCCGATTGTTGTTAAAACAATGTTGGAATGCTTTCCCCTAAATACTTAGTTTATGTTCAGAGTTTGTTGAAGTGTTTTTGTACATTAAGTAGTACATATTTTATGTTGTTTTTAAGTCGCGGTATGGGTATAGTACTTATCTATTTCTTTGCTTTCATTTTAATCTATTTGACTAAGTCCAAGAGACTACAGCATGGGGTTCTTCAAGAAAGGAGTTTTGAGGTTTTTATGGGGTCGGCAACGCATGAGTGATACTGGTGTTGCAATTGTCCATAGGCAGCGGTGACCGCTTAACATCAGGCGGGCCGTTAGCTTGTTTGCCACCTTAGTGGTACAAAAAAAAAGTACTATTCCAAAAGGTAGTTTCATATAGATAAGAATGGGCAAGAAACTCCACTATAGTGGCCATCTTATATGATGACAGCCTAGTTAGGAGATCGCCATCAATACTTATGTAAGGTGGCGGGAGCTTACTATTATTAAAACGTATATTTCATACTTTGTTTATTGGATTAACAATTATTACTAGCTTCTGCCAGCGACTTAGTCCGTGTCAAATCCCACGGAACCGTACATTTTTCCGGGATAAAAAGTATCCTATGTGTTATTCCACATTACAATCTATCTTAGCGCTAAGTTTCATCAAGATCCGCCTAGCCGTTTAAGCGTTTAAACATCCATCCTCACAATCTCTCACAATTATAATATTAGTAGGTAACATAAAATAGTTTGTATTCGGCTTATTCAGTCAGAGACTTTACAGTAATTAGGAACTTAGATACACAATTAATCAACAATCTTCGGTAGTCTAGTCATATTTTAGGACTAAACTCGATAGCATTTTGATAAAGTCACTGACCTTGAAGTCCAGTAAGTTTTCCGTCTAATAAATAACTTTCAAAACGATACGTAATTAAAAAGCTCGTTATGTACAATATTATTTTTTGAGCTACCATGTTTTGTTTTGATGATGATGACGATGATTGTGATGGAAAAATGAAAGTCATCTCTTGTGAATGTAACTGGTTTAGATGCGATTTGGAGTGGCGGAAGATAACTGAGTACATACAATTGATAGACATACATACATAAACTCACGCCTTTTTCCCAATTTTTACATTTGATAGATCATCTTACAAAGTCATTTACCTATATAGGTTTTAATAGTCAAGAAAGTCACTAAAATCGTAATCTAAAAATAAAAGCGATTCTACATAATTATAACGATTTGGTATAAAAATATTTAAATATGCTATGTATTCGTGTATTTCATTTACTTTAATTAAAGAAAAACGTGTTCGCACTAGGCTACTTTTAGGCCTGGCTATCTTCGGGTTGTTTGGAAGAAGTACCGCGCCCCCGGAACGTAAAGGGCACAGAAGGAACATGGATGGGTTTTAGTCAGTAAAAGTCTGACACTCCCTCCCGCCCCGCTCAAGGCGGGGGAAGGCACTTGACGATTTTCCATCGGTAAAAAAAGCGTAGCTATAATAAGTGTAGATACAAATTTTCAGGCAAAGAAACTTTGTTTTGTTTTGTTCAAAATAATACACAAAAACTACTTGATCAATCTCGTTTCAAGCACCAATCTGTTTTCTTAGTAAGTCTAAGTACACGGTACTTCATACCTTTTCCTAAATCGCAAACAAGTCTAGACATTTGAGTTTCGTCTAGACGGCTCCTTTGCTTGCAGTTTACACACGTGTGGGCCGTAATCCAGAACTAATGACCGTTTACATTTTAGCACGAACTTTTTACTTGACGCACGGAGTAATGCGACTTTTTATACGACTTTAGAAGAAGTGGTCGTTTTCAAAACGTCAGTGTAACGTATCGTTATAAACTTTTTCATATTTCTACAGTCAAGTGTACTTTAGTAGTAGCACTTTAAGTATGAAAATCGCCTTAAAGAATTGTAGGTACAGTTGGTGGGTAAGTATTGACAAACTAAAACTGAGCTTACTTCATCCAAATAGGAGCTAACCAACAATCACTTATCTCTTAATAAATTACGTGAAACTACAATTATTGTGATTGAATATACCACATGTGTGACATTACTATCCAGCAAAATTAGCTTCATCCAAAACTAGTGCTTGTAAAAGATTTTAAATAATGAGTTTAAAAATATCCAAAATCATTAAAATTTTAATTTATTTATATTTATGTAGGTTGCTAGTAGGCGCAAAGGCAGTTACAGCCCAAAATCTTTTACGTGAGTCTGCAAAATTCATCAATACTTGATAAGTACTTATCTACTTGTAATAACGCTTTCATTTCGTTCAGAACAAAACCGTGAAAATATTATTAAGGAACCAGTTCAGTTTGATAAGGGTTGACGTGAAATGACTTGATCAAAACTAAGGGTTGAGGCCAGAAGTAGATTCTTATGAAAATAAAGGAGAAGTTCGTACTTTTCCGTACTTCAAATGGAATTTTATTTATCGCTTAATTTACAGTCTAAAAAAATCTCTTCCGACCCATTGTTATTCACGTTGTTGTTGACTGCCCTATTGACCTTGTGGTCGCATGCACGACTGTTGTGCGAGGGGCCTGGGTTCGATTCCTAGGTCGAGCAAAAAATGACATTTGGTTTTTCCATTACGAATTTTTCAGTAGCAGCCCGGGGTTTGAAAATTGGTGGTATGACACCCCCGTGGCTCGGGAAGCACGTAAAGCTGTTGGTGCTGCGCCTGATCTCTCCCTGGTTGTATTGGATTGCCGTCCCATCGGTCTATGAGAGACATAGAAGAGAAAGTGTCTCTGTGTTTGCGCACACACTTGTGCACTAAAATATCTCCTACGTCTAGTCTCCATTAAGATTCGCCGCCGTGGCCGACAGCGGTTTGGAGAATACATACATTCACTTTAGTCTGCTTTGCAGGTATCAAATCAATCATTAATTGAGCAATTATGTCTTAACCCCTTTTGGTAGTAGATAAACACCCGGGTTCATTGTGTTATAAAAGCTATCACGTCGCTCCGGCTCACGTTTGAGAAAGGTAGGGCATAAAATGATGCCCTTCCTCTTGACCTAATCCCCGAGTCCCTGTTTACGACACACATACAAATTAAAGGAGAACCTTGCCTTTTGTGCCGTAAATAACTTGTAACCCTTAGGCGCTATCGCCACGAGCGAATGAATTGAGGCGATAGTCTCGCCCATGCCATCAAATTCAATAGGAATACTATGAATCAATCTTTATGCGGCGATACCATCGTGGCGATAATTTGATGGCACGGCAGAAGCGTGACTATCGCCGCGATTCTCCCGCCAATGTAGACAGTGCCTTAGGAACATCATTTTATTTTGTGTTTAAATTGACAAAATATTCTTTCAATAATTAATAATAATATTCTTTTAATATTTGACGGGCCTGTTGGTCTAGTGGTTAGCGGCCCTGACTGCTAAGCCGGAGGTCGTGGGTTCGATTCCCACTCAGGACAAACTTTGTGTGATGAGCATGATTGTTTGTTCTGTGTCTGGGTGTGATTTATCTATAATATGTATGTATTTATAAATTATATAAGTATGTATATCAGTTGTCTGGTTACCATAACACGGCTATCTGATCCCAAGCTAAGCAGAGCTTTCTGCTTAGCTTGGGATCAGATAGCCGTGTATGAGTTGTCCCAAGATATTTATTTATTTATTGGGATTTTTTTACTAACATAAAAAAATGGTAAGTTTTTCATTCCAATCCTACGTTTTCGAATTCAATAAAACATTGTTGGAGTTTAAAAAACTTTTCAAAACAAATCATTTATTTAATAGAAACCATTTACAGGCACTTTTGAATTGTCAAGAAATCAGTTAGTTAGAAAGTTGAAGTTAGTTGCTCGTTCCAAACAATAAGTTTCAATGGAGAAGAACGAGCAAGAAACTCCATGAACACTCTTTTAAAAATCAATAAAATATTATTTTACCAACATAAGGGTCGGTTCATATCTGACGGAAAATGCGTCGCGTTTTATCGGTCGCGTAACGCCAAAACAGTCAAATACATGATAAAACATTCAACCTTTCACACCTAACCGATGATGCGTTAGCGCGTCTACCTAAGAGCGACGATACGCTCGACGCATTTTCCGTCAGATATGAACCGACCCTTAGTCATGTTGAATCTACGGGTACAATGTGACAAGAATATAAGAAGTCGTGGAAGTTTAAACAAGTTTAGAGTAACATGAAATAAATTTAAAATAGGTGTAAATAGGAGTAGTAGTAGAGCTTTTTGTGTGTGTGGGAAAGTACTGCCATAATTCTTATTTCTCCCACAAACCAGCGTTACTGTGTTCCTGTGTGGAGGGTATGGGTGCCGGTGTAATTAAAGGTACATGAGACATTTTGAACTTTGTCTCGGGGATGGCAACGCATTTGCAAGCCCTCTGGTATTGCAGGTGTCTATATGTAGCGGTGACCACTTAACATCAGGTGGACCGTAGGCTTGTTCGCCATCTAATGGCATAATAGCTAAAAGATGACTAGTCCCAATTGATGGATTTGAAACCGGTACCCACACATTCATGTTTAGATAGGTTTTCCACAACAATTCCTAAACAAAATTTGTCAATGGTGATACTCGCTCACAAAAGCATTACTCAGCCTAACTCTCTGGGGATACCGAGGCAACATTGTGGTTCAACTATTCTTTTTTCAAATTTAATCGTTACGGAACTGACAAAAAGTCTGCGCATACTTTCCTAATTTTTCTGGCCAAAATCTCGACATGCTTTTGGCGCAAAATACATACGAAAGTTCGCAAACATTCAACGCAAAGTTGCGCTTAGTTTAAAACATTATATATATTTATGCTTAAATTTTTAAAACGGCCAATGCTAAACCTCGTTTTAAAATTTATTTTTTTGTTGAACTTTTTTTGAAGTTTTAATTGCTCTCTCCTAAGTTGTCTGAGGCCCTAATAAATTCACCCCCAATTCGGACATTATTATAATACATTAAAAGTAAGCGAAAATTGTGTGAACATAGTTTCCCGAGCAATTGAGCTAAGTTAGTTTGTATTGTTCCAGGTCTGAAGACTTCGTTAGAAGGCTGATGTATAGGTATATAATGGACTACACGACCTTTGTCTTTATCTTCATAGTCTGCATTGGTAAGATAATTTTAAGTAACTATAATACCTACATAATATTGCATGTTTCATTTATTCTTTTAGGTATCATTCTTTAACGAATCATTAAGTAGGTAATTGGTAAAATAATTGTATTTCCGCTTTACTAAGGCATGTATCTACTTATGCAATTCAACCTCTTTTATAACAAGTTTAGTATCCTAGAATCACAGTCACGCGAACTTACTCAATAACTCCCAGATTGATTATATACTACAACACCGAAGTATAAAGAAAAGGAAAATCAGAAAAATATATCAGTGCTGCCGGGCAAAACATCAATCGAAATTTCTATCAATACAATAAAAACGAGATCATTCCGATCCAACCTTTGAGAGGTTTCTATTCATCCCAAAATTACTATCAGAGTAGAAATATATCTTTAATTTATTTCCTTCAGATCAAGGCGATGGACATTGGAAAGAAAGGGACAAAGAAAAGCTTCGCCATGATATTGAATTGTACAGAACGATGGCAGGTAAGAATTTTCACTAAATCATTTATGATCTGTACCTATAGGTCTAGCTCCCACTACACCATGACGACAGAAATTGAGCAGCCCGTTGTTGTATAGTTTTACCTTTAATGAATGCAAATAGTAATTACTATACATAATTATTCTTGTTATAAAAATCAAGTCTAGCTTGAAGCCATATTTGCATATAAATTGTTATTCTTGCACCATATTTTCCTTGTGCCACGATATGCTTTACTTTTAAATATTAGTTTATTGTCCTTTCGAGAGAGACATTAGTTAGAAAGAAAATGTTCTCTGGGTTTAAAATAATCATTATAAAATTAACTGGCATTTTCATCTTTGCGTTCAATTCGTTAAAAGTACGTTTTATTCACGGCAGGAGCGTCAAGAAAACCGAACTGTTTACAAACGATGTCATGAAAATTTGTTTCTTTTAAAAGTTCTCCCCTTTTCCTAACAATCGCTTGCAAAAAGTGTGTCTGACATATTTCAATTTCCTTTGCAGAAAAAATTGAGCGCGAGATAGAAAGCTTTTACGATGAATATCCAGAAGAGCGATACAAGGGGGATAATGTTGATAGAATACACTACAAACATGTAACAAACACACTAGATCGTAAAAAAGAATCGAGGAATGATGAACACATCGATAAAATTGAACAGAATTTTTTATACGCCAATACTAGTGATATAACTAATGAAATGCCTTCGAAACATTCAATCAATGAACACGATTCTATTCAATACAAAGCCTTAAACAATGATAAGCCTAACAAACCTAGTTCTCTAAATTCACCATGGCCTAAATTTGAAGACATCCTCTTGGCGATGGGCAGAAAATATGACTGGAAGAATGATAGATGGATAAAAGTAAAAGGAAAATTAAAGATAACAGAAACAAAAGAAGATATAAATGCAAGAGGAGATAATAATAGTATTGAATACCATGAGAAACACAAATTCAGCTATAGAATCGTAAAACTAAATAAAAGTAAGAGTAGAAGAAATGTGGTGGTCGCGGTGTCGGCTGTGAGATAGTGCGTATTGAAATAGTAACTTAAGCCAATGAACTGTAAGGAGACATATTTTTTGTTGATAAAAAACGGGACCAACAAGGGTGGCGCCGGCATTCGATCGTTTTATGAAGACAACTAAACTAGGCTAGAACGTTGCTTCGATGTGTAAGCCACGAGTTATGACTGCAGCTCAATGAACATTTTAATTGTGCTAATAAATATAAAGGCGCTTCATTGTTTATGCCTATGCCCGGAAATGTACCTATAGTTATTGCCTATAGATATCTAAACAAGTACGCATGTAATTAACTATCCAAATTGTTGTCTGTTACCGCATAAGTAGTGCTCTCAATAGTTTCTGTTTTCGCCATATAAAAGCTAGATGTGTAACGAACTGGTAAAGTTAACTTTTACGAGTCTCAGAAATCTCAATATGAACAAACGTTAAAATAAACTTCTCCAGTAAAAGTTTTGTTTCATTCCTTCCCTTTATAAACTATTAAGGAAAGTGTTTTAGAATTTCCCTTTAGGCGTTCCCTTGTGTTTTGTGTTTAAAGATTTGACCATTTATAGGCTGGTTGACATACATACATAAACTCACGCCTTTTTCCCATGGGGGTAGGCCGAAACCACAAAACGCCACCCGCTACGATCCTTACATACTCCTTTCGCCTTGTCCACGTTCATACATCTAGTCATACGAGCACGCCGGTTACGAGTGCTGCGCAGCCGAACTTTCTGAAGTACTTTGTTTTTTTTTTTTTATATTTGAGCCACATAATTATTATATTTAAATGTTCTACAACAAAGAAAAAGACAGTAGTCTGCAAATAAATCATAATTATAATCATTTCCTCAGAAATATTTATCAGGAACATTTAATTGAGATCAATGACATTGACAAATCGTAGTATCTCATTCTATTTTTACAGAGACATAATTCTGGAATACCGCAATAAGAGCGTGGGGGAGGCGCAACTCCGTCATTTTTCATCCCCCAGAGCCGGTCGGTAGCACTATGAACAAGTTCCCAGATAATTTGTCGGGACCATATTGTGTTTTCCCACGTCGACATATATGCATACGAGATATGACTGTCATTTGTTACAAGGAAAGTAAAAACTTCACGAAAATAAAGTGCCTCATTCTTTTCCTGCTTCAAAAAAGGAAATTACTAAAATGAGCCACGTCTTCTACACGATTAATGACTTTACTTAGTAACAATGATTGCCTACGCAATGTAAATATAACCTCAATATGGCAGTTTGTAAATATACATTGTTTAATCCTCATTTACATAATAAATCTTAAATTTAAATTTTATACTAAGGTGGTTGGGACGGAACATTACGACGCCACCGCGCCGTTGCCATTTTGCAAAGTGTGCTTACAGATGATAAATTATCATTATGCCTAACTGACATCATGATCGATTGAGTCGTTAAGCTAAGGTTGACGATGTTTTGTTTGAATTTTAACAAAGAAAACAGATTTAATTCGTTGAGATTCTAAAGCCCAAGAGCACTCAAAAGGGTCTTTCCTTTAAAATAGAAAAAAAAATGAAGGAAAATCAAGAAACGGATTAAAATGACCTAATTAAATTTCTCACAACTGTCACAATGCAATTTTAAATGAGAATAAATTCTCATACTTTTTGCCATTCGTCCTTGAGTTAGAGTGGACAAACAATTTTAATTAATTCAATAACAAAGAAATGTCGTTTCTTTGTTTTTCCTTACTGGCAACATCTTATCTGCTATTTTTCATCTTCATTTTTTGGTTGACCTAAAATATTCGCTTATCTTGTGAGTCGTTTCACAATGTTCTATACAATGTTGTTCATAGAATTTTAGGTCTGAAAGGATTTTTTGTTCTGGTTCAAAATATTTGGGACAGGGGAACAAAACATTTTCATGGAACTAAATGGGACACAAGTGGTTATTATGAAAAGAATTGGGTATCTCGTTTTTAGCGTTTGGCGGAAAAAAAAATGTATGCGTAAGTAGATCATACTACCAGTGTTATTTATACTGGATGAAAGCGTGATGTATAGTATAGTAATACCTTATTAAAAAAACCGGGAATGTGTGAACCAGAGTTGCAGATAGAGGGTTCCGTACAATTTTCAGATCAAACAGAAAACGCCGAAAAAGTTACAGTTCTTGTACTCCATTTATTTTTACTTTATTTTATATATTAGTTGTTTTCTTTTATATATTTGTTGTTTTAAAAACTGCATCGTTAGCCTAGTGGTTCTAAGCGAAACTGCTACGCTAGAGGTCTTGGGTTCGATTCCCAGGTCGAGCAAAAGGTGTTATTTGTTTTTTTATTAAATTCTCAGAAGCGGCTTGTTAGGATTTGTGCCCGGTTTAGGTTCGCCCCCTATGTCATGGGACTTAAAACATACCGGCGGACTGAGGGGGTACATTGGTACACCTCTGCCTAACCCTTCGGAGAATATAAGCGTGATGATATGTTATGATGATTTAGATTTTAAATAAATACCTTTACTGCTTCAGTAAACCACCAAAGGACCCACTTTCTCATTCAAACACGAAATTACTGAAAATGTTACGAATGCGATGTTTATCTACTATCCGTCGTGATTAGAGCATACCCTCATCATCATTATAATAGTCGGGTGAAAGAAATACTCATTATGATAATATTTACTTTCCTGTGTTGGTAGCTAGGTTTATTATATATTAGCTGTTCCCCGCGACTTTGTTCGCGCTCACTATTTCATTTGTTTCAATTTGGTATTCGCGTAAACCTCATTTTAAATTAAAATAAATAAAATAAGTTACTCCTTATTACATAACCTACCTGTGAGTGAAATTTCCATCAAAATCGGTTCAGCTGTTTCAGAGATTAGCCTGAACAAACAGACAGACAAAAATTTTAATAATTGTTTTTTTAAATGTAGGTATATACCTACTATATACTTTGTTGTGTCGAGGTCATAACTACCATACGTATTATTTGATTCTGTTAGAGTATTGTGTAAAATTTACCGAAGAAGATTTTTGCAGAATAGAACTGCTATTCTCTTGACGTTTCCTATATTAAATCCTGGAGAAGGAGATAGCGGGACGGGGGAGGCGCAGAACCTTTCGTTCCAGCATGCATCTACAGCGGGAGTTGCTCCGGGCGGCGGTAGCCGCGAGACGACTCCTGGCCACCGTAGACGCGGGTCTGTGGATGGTGAGCAATGGGTACCTCACCGTCCGTACGTTAACTAACGACAAACCGTGTCGACGGCGCGTTGGTGTTCCATGCGCGCCTCATTGAGATGTCAGCAAACATTCGGAAGGTTGTTCGAAAGAGAGACCGCGCCCCCGGAACGCGAAGGTACAAGGAAGGTTTTAGTCAGTAAAAGTCTGACACTCCCTCCCGCCCCGCCCAGGGAGGGGGAAGTAATTTTTTGATTTCCCATCGGTAAAAAAAGCCTACTTTACTAAAAATATATCTATAGAAATATCTGCATAAACACTATATTAAGTCATGACTACCACCATTTCCATACCGGCCAATTTCAACCCGTTTCACTCGCAAAGCCTTTGCAATGATTTGTAATTATTCGTGCCGGACAAACATCCCGTGTAAAGAAGGCTCTCGGAAAGGTCGAAGGGCTCTTAGCTCGACGGTCGTAAGACTGATCTCTCCGCAAACTCTGCCACCTTCAGTAAACAACGCTATTTGCTTTACCTCGTCCACTGAGACCCAAACAAACACCAATATTCTCATCACTACGGCGATAAACTGTAAGGAAAAGCAAGTTTCAATAGCTTCTTTTGAGCGATTTATGAAATACTAATTGGGTACAAAAGGGTGAATTTTTGAAAGGACCTGTCCTTTTTTCGATATTAAACTTGCACGAATTCTGATCGCGTTATGAAAGGCGACTCAGGAAATGGGTTTTTCTGATACCTGGTCCCGACAAACGTGCGTCTATTGTGTCCTTATTGTAGGCCTTTATCGTCCTGAGGTAGGGTAACTCACAAAAAAGTAGGTACGTAACTATGAGGGCCAATAAATTTCTTAATCAAAAAAAGGAAAATCGCTATATTTACGACTATTGCTTCGGTCGCAGAAAACATAAACCCTACGTCACATCAATACATCAATTTCTCAGTACCTAGTTATTTATTTTTTACTGCCTCTCTCACTCAAGAACTAGGCAATTTATCAAGAGCATGTGTTGCGGGTGTACAGAACAAAAATCACAGATTAGGTCTTCACAAAAAAAAAAAAACAAAAGAAGAACGTGATCTCGTTGAAATACGTGACTGGAATGGTGTAAAGCAAAAACGTGAGTTTTATGATTTTTATACGAGTACGAACCCTTTTTTCCTACATCCGAATGGGCCTGCACACAGCCTAGCAAAGTGATTTTAATTTTGTAGCAAAACTCGCAGCTTGTCAATTCATGCTACACTACGCTAGTGCTACGATATTGTTCTATTTTCCAACCGATTTATGTCACGACGATATTTGAGAAGGACCGTTTACTGAGCAAAGAAGTTGTGGAGAAAATATAAAACTTTCATTGGAATTAAGTACCAACGATGAAGATATAAAATAACATATTATAGTTTAAGATCTAGACTGGGTTTAAGATTAATTAGAAATCGGATTTTAGATTCAGTTACCACCTTAAAAAAAACTGTTTGTCTTTCTACAAGAAAAACTACTTAAGTATGACGTAGGCGGGTTCTCATCTGCAGAAAATATCTTTACTTAGCTAGCGACAAGCCTGGGCAGAAAGGATTATTCAAGGCATGTCGATGAATAGATACAGGGTCAGCTATCTTGCTCGGGTAAAACAATTACCGGTCGACACTACTCCGCCACTATAACATGCACGGTCATCAGCAGTGAATTTTCTTTGAATATTCAAGCTGTTGATTTGCATCCTCGTCAAATTTAAGGAGCTTGTCATAGAAAAAAGAAGTTATCAAATATAATTATTAGGCTACCTGGCCAATATTTAATAAATGCTTGTTTTTTTGCAAGAGGAGTAGGTATTCTGGAATACTGTTTTTTGATAGTTGCAACTAAAAAAACAAGCATTTATTAAATATTGGCCAGGTATCCTAATTATATTTGATTACTTCTTTTTTTCGATGACAAGCTCCTAAAATTTGACGAGAATGCAAATCAACAGCTTGTATAAGACTTCAGGCGGTTAGCAGTGTTGGTGTGTTTTTGCTGAACTGGGTTTGTTTGGCGCATGCTGTGGGGCACACTAATGTATTTTATTTACTCATTTTTTTCCCTAGAATAAAATAAGTTTACATTAAAATTGCATGTTTTTATTTATTTTAATTGACCAGTTTGTAGAGATTTGATTCTTATGATTGACCTTATCGATTGTTGCCATAAAAGTACAGAATGCAATTTTTTTCGGATTTTAGTTGGTTCGATTCCTGTGTGTGGCAAGCGTATTTGAAAATTATATAAATGCAGTTATGTTTCTTTTTAAAAATAAAGGAATGTTTCCTTTGAGTAAAATCTGCTAACTTAAGTATTTAGAGTACTTTCCCTCCAGGTAGCATTAGAGGTAAAATTCCTCCCTGTATAATCTTAATAAACAGTAGGGTACACATACGCATTCTATCACACACATACCATCACGCCTGTATTCCCCGAAGGGTTAGGCAGAGGTGTACCAGTGTACACCCACAGTTCGCCGGTATATTTAGGTCCCATGTAATAGGGGGCGAGCCTATTGCCATTAACCGGGCACAAATCCAAGCTCCGAGCTGCTACTGAGAATTTCATAGAAAAACCCAATAACACTTTTTGCTCGACCCGGGAATCGAACCCAGGACCTCTAGCGTAGCAGTCGCGCTTAGGACCACTAGGCCTAACACACATATGTAGGCATTCTATCACATTCTCAAAAATATTTGTGTTCATTTCGAAGTTTCTATTTTATAAAGTTTTATTCGACATAAAATCGATCATGTGCACAAGTCTTAACACTAACTTGGAAGTCTAAAAGTGATTTTTACTGGTGCTTACATTTATGGAGACTCTTGAAAATAGCTCCGGTTTCAGTACGTACGTACTAAGTAAATCCCAAATAGTCAATAACAATTTTCCGAAGACTGAAAGATTTTTCCGAAGCATATTAGAAGTAATAGTATAGTAGATTTTCTCCTTCAATAAACTGAAGTATTTGGTAACATAGTCGATGCTTGACAAAACGTTTTGTTTCACGTATATATTACCATTTAACTATAACGTATAAAATGGATCAAAACAAGGTGAAATATTTAAAAGGTACAGAAATCGACATAAACAAACTTTTCACTTCCGTTCCTGTGAAAAACTTTCAACAACTTTTAAGTCGAAGAAAAAAAGACAAGGTAAAAGCAATGCTAAGTTTGTCACGGATGCCACAATGTAGGTAATATGTACCTACTTTTGACTAAAAAACGTTATTATTAATTCAGTTATTAAAGGTTGTAAACACATGCACATACGTGACCTTCAATTGTTAATTTGTAACACAATTTTACGTTTAAAATTTAAGTTTTCATTTTTACGATAAATAAGTTTTTATGCAAGGCATTGCATTTACGAGTAATTCTGTATGAGTAGGTAAGTATACAAATATTGTAAAACAACGACTTTAAAAGAGTATGTTTGGAGTTTCTTGCCCATTCTTCTCCATACGAAACTACCTCTTGGAAAGGGCAGCTGCATCCAATTTTTTTTTAATTGTATCCTATCTTTTATCCGCGACTTCATTCGCGTCAAAGTTGATATATTATCCCACGGGAATCGTACCTTTATTTTTTCGGGATAAAAGTCTCTTTTGTATTATACTGCAATCTATCGCTGTGCCAAATTTCATCCAGATCCGTCCAGCCGTTTGAGAGTGGAGAAGAGACAAACACACAAACTTTCGCCTTTATAATATTAGTGATGACTTTCAAAAAGTTGGCGCAGTGTGGGAAGAACCCCTACAAACCAATGACCTGGTGAAGGTCATGGGAAATCGCTGGATGTGGAAAGTGCAGGACCGGTCATTGTGGCCATCTTTAGGGAAGACAATGATGTTGATGATGATGACGTTCAAAACTGCCTTCTAATGACCTAATTGAAATAAATCATGCCTCGCTGTGCTTGAGGTCTTGGGTTCGATTGCTAGGTCGAGCAAAACGTGTTATTGGCTTTTTCTATGAAATTCTTAGTAGCAGCTCGGAGTTAAGATTGTGCCCGGTTAATGGCAACAGGCTCACCTCCTATTACATGAGACCTAAACATACAAACTATGGGTATACCATTTGTACACCTCTGCTTAACCCTTTGGGGAATACAGGCGTGATGATATGTTATGTAAAATAAATGATTTGACTTTGATAACTGGCATCTTGTATCAAGCCATTTAGTTGTCATCTTATATCGCACTCTCGTGGAGCCATCACGTTTGTTTGTGTACATTCGTTTCAATGTATGTTTACACGATTTCAATCTCAGGACACCCACAGATTGGATTCAGTGGATTGATAAGAACGCTCCCAGTGAACATGTCAAATGTATTTTTGTTTGCTTAGAATTTGTGTGTATTTTGTTGAAATACGAAATGTGGAATGGGCTTTCGAATTTCTGTTGATAAAGTTATGGTGAGTGGTTTTTGACTCCTTTAATTGCATTTGGAATATGCGAAGGCTAACCCCGTAGCAAAAAAGCATTCAAAATCATGTCATAATCAAAAACAGTTCAAAAATGTAATTAACAGTGTTTTTGATAGATTAAAGACTGCGAATGTTTTTTAAAGCTGCCCTCTAGCATCACTTTTTTGTAAAGGGCAAGTATAGTTTCGCGGCGACAAGATTCAATATACCTTTGAAATGACGTTCAAAATTGTCTTTTAATGACAACATTTTTTTTTTCGTTCCACGGTTTTGCATTTTTCATCAACACCTACGTAAGTATTTTTACAAAAAGGTGGTCTTTAATACTTAGCGTGACCCTTAACCTTTGATAAGTATAATTATTATAAATAAAAAACTAAGAAACATTTATTTTCAAAAATGACAAATTCAAAGTTAAATCATTTATTCAAATTAGACCAATAAAAGGCACTTTTGAACGTCAATTAATTTAAAATATTGAATCTAGTTGCCCATTCCAGAAGGTAGTTTCGTATGAAGAAGAACGGACAAGAATCTCCATACATAAATATATATATTAATAACTTGTGCTACTCACCAAAATAAGTTTTCTCATGCCTTTCTATTATAGACGCAATTTGTTCCGTTATTCAGCAATTCCTCAACAACCCAAAAACATAAACACCTCCAAATATATTTGTTCCTTGACAATCTCATACGTTAAAAAGCTAATGTATTTTGCCAATATGCCACAAGTATCGTTTACATGCAGGCCCGCATGAGCGATGGCTAAACATTTACCTACCCGCCGAGCAATAACATATTTGCGAGCCACGAATATTAGGAAAAGCTTTTACCTGAAAATGGAACGAGGAAACATACTTACACTCAGTATTGACACACATACCTACTAATGAATATCGTCCAAAACACTATAGCAATAACGTCGGTTATCCTTTGCGTTTTTATAACTCTAAATAGAAAAATATAATTATTTCTTTTCTCAGTCTGCTGCGTCCCGATATTAATTAATTAATGTTGATTATACAGAGTGTTCAAAGCAAAAGTTGGTTTTGAGTTTTGGTTTTATTTTTAATTGGAAACAATAATTGTTTGAAATGTTTAAGATTTATGGGCGGTTTATCAAGACGAAAGACGGTGGAGATATTATTTTATGGCATCGTTTAGGGAATTCTCGAAAATAGCTCTTATATTTTACCGAGCTAGGTATATAATAGAGATATGTGCACAAGTAGCTGTCGAATGTTGAACATGAAAATTGTTATTGGTTTTTTCTCTGAGACCGGACATAAAAACAAAAAAATGGAATTTGGAAGTGTGCCCTATTGGCAATATGGTCTCCTTTACATGCAGAAAGGTAATCATGACACTGAGTGCAAACACCAGAAATAAGGCTGTATACAAATTGACCTTCAATGGTTTCTTATATTTGACTGCATAATATTTAACGGTAATGCAAAAGAAAACTTTTTTTTTGCTTTTTGAAATTATACCTGTATATGCCATGGTTTATTTTGCGATCATACTGTGATGTATTGACATTAATTTTTATGTCCATAGATAATTAAGAATATTTTTTTGTATTTTCTTAAGGGAGGAGACCTAGACTAGTAGTCGTATTCAGATGACTGTGAAACACATCTGAACAATTTAGACAGATTTATAATAATACCAGCCTATTATTGTCGGCAGGTAGAGGCCTCTCCTCTTTTTGCTCAATGCGCTTGCTCAAGTCAAGGCGGATTGGTAATTTCAGACTTACATATATAAATTATAAGTGTAGGTTTCCTTAAGATGTTTTCCTTCACCGATGTCAGTAGGTAATGTCCAAGTAAACTTAGAAAGTGCATACAAGGTGTTTATTTGCATCCTCGTCAAATTCAAGGAGTTAACTATGCTCGTGATTTATAACAAGAATCAATAATAAAATAAATTGGATTTGAAATATATATTTTTTGACGTGATTTTCAAATTTGATCTAGCCATCTCGCCAGAGGGTTTAGGCGCTATGCACACATTGATATAGCCGCGCGACAACTCTGGCTACCGCATACGCGACTGGGCGATTCTGGTTTTTGCAAGAGGAGTATTCTGGAATACTGTTATTTGATAGTTGCAACTAAAAAAACAAGTATTTATTAGATGCTGACCATGCAGGTATCGTAATTATATTTGATTACTTCATTTTTTATGACAAGCTCCTAAAATTTGACGAGGATGCAAATCAACACCTGGTATAAATTGAAAAAGCCACATAACATACACATACATAGGTATTTGTAAAGGTAGATAGGTACAGGAAAAAATCCTAGTGACACGACAATTTTTCGCTACCAAACCAATACGAAATGAGTTCTACAAGAAATGATTACTCACATTCCACTACTGACACTATTTCGTATTAACAACAGTAGGCCTAGCATGAGCGCGCCACCATAAGATTGGTGATTTTTGAATTGAAAATACGCCTGTTTATGTCTGTGTATTTTCAATTCAAAATGTCAGTGGTTTAATTTTATACGACTAGCACAATTGTTATGAATAAAAACATACCCATTGATATATAAAGCCTTCAAACAATGTGTTTTTACTGTGCAATACAAGTATTCTCAAGTAAAACATCGTTCGAATTTACGTTCCGTTTATTCCGCGCACTTGTACAGGGCCCGCTTTGGTACAACAAAGAACAAAACTGTCGAGAGAGCTCACGTCTTGAAAATTAATTAATTGAGAAAACTGCAAGGAATGTACCATTAAGGAATCGGTACTTTTAGACAATGATAAATGCTACAAGAACATTTCTGACAGCTTTCTTTTTCAGACATTCTTTTTTTAAATATGACTGAAGATTTAACGGATGATAATATTAGGGTGTTAATAAAACCTTATGTTATTTTGTAAGTCTTGAATTAATTCTACTAATTATTATTATGTTGCTAAAGTTTGTGAGGATTGATGGATAGATGGATGTTTGTAACTCTTTCATGCTTAAACGGCTGAACGTATTTGGATCAAATTCGGCACTATGTAGCTTGCAGTGTGGAAAAACACATAAGTTAAGTACTTTCCCTCCCGGAAAAATTTAAAGTTCCGGTGGGATAATATTTCAATTTTGACACGGACGAAGTCTATTTATATATAACTACAATATTGATTTTTACGTTGCCGCGTCGTCGCCCTGAAACTTCGATGACTACTTCAATATTATAACATTAAAATTTCAGTAGAAAATGCTGTTGGTTTTAAATTTCGTAGTACGGTATTGTTGTTTCTTCATTTCTATAATATTAATTTAAGTTTATCTTGGACATCACTGACATCGGTGAAGGAAAACATCGTGAGGAAACTGGACTCGCAGTAATACAAGTCTGAAGTCGCTAATCCGCCTAGAGCAAGCGTGGTAATTAATTCTCATGCCTTCTTATTTGAGAGAAGCCCTTTAGGTGAAAATTTTAATAATACTATGCTTACTATAAACTATTCTAATGCAAGGCAATGGAAAAATAGTAATCTAGTATTATTAAATTTTATACTAGTGTCAGAAGTTTTAGAAATATGATTTATGTAAGACGCCATGACTTTATGTAACTATTTCTACAAAAATATTTTTTTCGTACAACCACAGTATTCCAGAGTATATTAGCATCTGAATGGCTTTGACGGGATTCAAAAGTACTTTTGAAGGTTTACTTCAACTTTGACTTCTCCAAATAAGCTTGAAAAAAAAAAGATAGGTAGGTAAAATTACAAAACCCTACTTAGTATTCAAATCACTATTTCAACGGAGTATTTTCTGTAGAAATAAGGTTCCACTTTGATCTGAGTAAATATGTATCTTGAATTGTAAGGACCAATAAAATTTCTTGAAAATAATTTATAAGGCTTTTCGACGATCCAGTTTCAATGGGGCACGTTTAAAATAAGGTCATATAGAAAACCTACATATATTATATATTTCGATGAAAACTTAAGTGACAAATACATAATTCTAGTTAAATTAAATTAAAAAAGCCTTCGTTACACGTTGTTTCACGATTATTGACGGTTCCCTTTTAATTCAATAAGCGTTTCCAAAAATGCACCATATTGCAATGCTTGTAAATATCAATCTACGTTGTGTGTCGTCAGGTAACCAGATAAATCAATAGTCCATTAATCCAACCCTTTAATGGATAGCTCCCAGTCAACAATGCATACTAGGGTTACAGTGCCAGCGAAGCTAGTGGAATAAAGAACATTACATCGTCAGCTATCAGCAAGCCAAACAGGTCGGGACAAGCGTAATGAAATATTTTCATTATCCCGTTCTCGTTCGACAAACATGTTGACGGGTTCTTTATCAGACTCCATTACAGCAATACGCTGCAGTGAACGGTAATTGCACAATTTTTTACCGAGTCTTTTTTTAGAGTTCCGTACCCAAAGGGTGAAACGGGACCCTATTACTGAGACTTCGCTGTCCGTCTGACTGTCTGTCTGTCCGTCTATCTGTCACCAGGGTGAATCTCGTGAAACGTGATAGTTAGACAGCTGAAATTTTCACAGATGATGTATTTCTGTTGCCAAGGAAGGGAAAGAGAAAGAAAATGGTACGGAACCCTTCCTGCGCGAGTCCGACTCGCACTTGGCCGATTTTTAAATGGAGTTTGTCGTCTAGTTCAATAGTGGAAACTAGTAGATGTCCACCTGGCGTTTCTTTGAAGCTGAACCAAATGCAGATGTGGTGTGTATTCGACAAAATGGTGCGTGAAGAAGGTCTTTAGAATATCTACTATAGCTAACGGGTCAGTAACATGAATAAAATCATCGCAATAAAGACTATCCTAAGTGATATGTCTCATTAAACTAGAACCAGTTAAGAACACGATAAAGTATATCTGTAACAAACACACCAAACCAATCTATTTGATTAAATAAAACACAAGATATCGCAAAAAAGTCCAACTACAATCTTTCACAATTGTTTCCGGAGAAAAAGTTGTAAAGATAATAAAATTCTTGTTTAACAAACTCAAGAAAAATTGAGTTAGCATGAAATACAGTGTTGGCGTCGCGTTGTCTGCCAAATAAATTCCATCAAGAAATAGTTTGCTACGCAGAGTTGTGTCGCTTTATCCCAAAATTGTATCACATGAGGACTTTGCCCACAATGTATGTTAAACCTTGTTGGTAAATTGAATTACTGCTGTCAAGGAACATCAAGCCTTTACAGTTTAGCTTGGGTTCAGCTTTGGTTCAGGTTTAGTTCAGTATTGGTTCAGTTTTGGTTCAGGTTTGGTTCACCAAGTCAAGGTATAATTCCAGGAAACTTCCAACCCGTCCTGAGCAGTAATTTCTTTTCGTACTTTTTGTTTTCAAGGTAAATTTCCCACAGGGTGAATCCTAAAAACTTTTCGGTTATTTAATAGTCTTTTTTCCAAAACTTTTTTTTAATATTTTTAGGCAACGAATGTTTTATTAATCACTAAGCTTTCGTGTATTTTTTTCTCCCGCGTTAAATTATGTCTTTAGGTAACTGCTACGCGCCCGTTAGCCATAGCGTGAAGTTACCTATATATCCTGTACCACATTCCTCATAAATCTCGCTGTCATGTCATATACAAAAAGATAAATTTTCCAATCCGACATGTTTAAAAAAACAAACAAAAAACTCCTTAGCTTTAATAATAGTATAGATTATTCGATTCTCATAGACATGTCCGCTTCATTTGCCCGTTTCACACGTGAGGGACATAAGGGCAGGTGAGAGGGCGCACGTCCTCAACTAAACCCAATTATGAAGCCAAGAATGCGGTCAACAGAGTCGGAATTACATTGATTTGAACAGCACCGGCGCATCTCATGCCTATTGGAATTCCACTCAGCCGTACATGTGGTCACCAGGATTAATCAAGTAAAAAGGGGACGGCGATCCATATATTAATACACATTCCCATAATAAGGTGGCTCAGCACACTTCTATTGTGTTCAGGTCAGTAGTTTGGTATCAATATACCTAATTACCCAACGGCTGTTATATTGTGAAGGATCGCTTTAGTAGGGTGAGTGTAGGCACTCGGTACCCCCATTTGGCTCCTTTGATCGTGTGCCCGCGCTAATTTATGCAATTACTGCTTACTCAGCAACTTGGCTTGATATCAAGAAATTGACGATCGTGGGGCGTCTGACTTTCTGATAATTTTATTCAAGTCTCGCTTCACACCACAAACAGGCAAATGCTTTCATTAGAATTTGCAGGCAAGCATATTACTCTATTAGATTTGGCGGGGGTTTTGTTTGCTTAGGATTAAATATTATACCTACACGGTGAAGGCGGTGTTATCTTAGGCACACGACAGTTTTTCGAACAATGTTTTCATTTTTCGGACTTTAGTTAAGTGGTAGTGATGTTACGAGATAAAACTGGCTTCTTTTAGAAAGAAAAATCTTTTATATGGCATTGTCATGCAATGTGTAATATGTATTCCAAAATCCCACTCAATTGAACACCGGGAATTGGTTCAATAACTTGTAAGATTTGATTAAGTTCCTATGAACACTTTCCGGCTCCATCATGAGACCAGCTCTGTAACATCATTATATTATATTGTCATGCAAATTACACATTTATGCAAAATTACAAGTCGATCGAACATCGGGAAGTGGCTAAAATTTAACTTGCAAGATTTGATTAGTCACTGACACCCGTACAGGTAAAATAGCTAAAAGTAAAAGTAGCTGAAAGTGAATAAGAGCTTCTAAAATAGCAGTGTTAACTTTGATTTTTGAGTTTTTTTTAGAAATTCTCAGTAGCAGTTTGGAGTTTGGATTTGTGCCCGGTTAATGGCAATAGCCTCGCCCCCTATTACATGGGACCTAAATATACCGGCAAACTGTGAGTGTACATTGGTACACCTCTGCCTAACCCTTCGGGGAATACAGGCGTGATGGTCTAAGTACAATCCGCCTTAAGCAAGCGTGGTGATCAATGCCTTCTCTGTATGAGAAGAGGCCTTTGCCCTAAAGTGGGACAATAATAGGCTGATATTATTATATTTACTTTCATAACTTTGGATCTTTAGTTTACATTTTCGGTCAAATGTTGATGTGATTATGTAATTATACCTACAATAAGTTGATACCATACTTTATTCAATTATGTTTCATTAAATCCCACACTGTTTCTTCATTGAAACTAGCTAAATATTTCATTCTCTGCTGTAGCTATAAAACATAATTATGTAACAAAATTTGTAATATTAGTAGATAAGCATACAAATATACCTAAGAATACAAATATTCATTTTCAATATTATTTGAATAAAACAAATGTTGATGTACGCTTAGTATATAATTATTTATATTCTTCAAACGAAGAAGGAATGGATTTATATTAAACTAGCTGTATATCCCGCGGTGTCATTCGCGTTCAGTTACATCATTGATTACTGCTCCGCTCCAATTTGTCATGGCGTAATATTCTATATGTATAAACCTTCCTCTTGAATTATTCTGTCTATTGCTGAAAACTGCATTAAGATCCATTGCGTAGTTTAAAGGATCGAACGGTACATACAGCGAAAGCGTCTTTGTTTTATACTATGTAAAGATATGTCTGAAACTGCTAATTCGCCTTGAGCAAGCGTAAAGATCAGTGCTTGTGCCTTCTCTATATAAGAACAAGCCTTTGCCCTGTACTAGTATAATAAAGTTGACGAGCGTTTTGTTTGTTTGTTTAAATGTTTGGAACTAACAGTTGGATTGGAAAAAAAAAAGAAAAAAAAATGATATCTAAATATATTCATGAGGAATAGCAGTCTAAGACTCACGTGGGCGGAGCAGTAAGCAAAGATATAACTTCATCATCATCATCATCTCAGCCATAGGACGTCCACTGCTGAACATAGGCCTCTCCTTTAGATCTCCACATAAACCGGTCGGAAGCGACCTGCATCCAGCGTCTTCCGGCGACCTTTATTAGGTCGTCTGTCCATCTTGTTGGTGGACGTCCTACGCTGCGCTTGCTAGTCCGTGGTCTCCACTCTAGCACTTTTCGACCCCATCGGCCATCTGCTCTGCGAGCAATATGGCCTGCCCATTGCCACTTCAGCTTGCTAATCCGGTGGGCTATATCGGTGACTTTAGTTCGTCGACGGATCTCCTTATTTCGGATTCGATCACGAAGAGAAACACCGAGCATAGCCCTCTCCATAGCTCGTTGAGCGACTTTGGCTCGTTGAGCGACTTTGTAGATATAACTTAATGTGGTGAAAAAAAAACACGCAGACGAAGTAGCGGGTAGAATGTAGTAGTCTAATAAAATTCCATTTGTATTATCATTACAATAGTAGAGTATTGATAAAAGGTATTCATTCATAAATGGCCTTCTGCGTAGGAGTAAAATTTTTAAGAGTTATTTTGGTCAGCTAATATTGTGTTGTACCTGCCTATATTGTACTTACCATATCATAAATATTAATTTGCGTGGGATTTACCATCCTTAACTTATCTTTTTGAACAAGAATATCATGCTTATGTATAACTAGCTTCTGCTCGCGACTTCGTCCGCGTCAAATTTGATATATTATCCCACGAGAACCGTAGTTTTTTTCCGAAATAAAAAGTATCCTATGTGTTATTCCACACTACAATCTATTTTAGTTTCAAATTTCATTCAGATCCGTTTAGCCGTTAAAGTGTGAAGGAGTAACATACATTCATCCATCCATCCTCACAAACATTCGCATTTATAATATTTTTGACAAAAAAGAAATCGTGTTTAAAAGTAACTAATACTTATAATAATATAAAAAAAAACAATGTTTTGGCACTATTCGCTCAAAACAGCACGCCATTCATTAACAAAGCAGTGCGTACTATCGCAAAGACTGACCACCCTACACTTAGATTTAAATACCTAAGCTATATTGCGTATGCAAATCTCCAGATCCGATCACTCGGGTTACATCCCACATTTCTTTACCCGGATGTATTTCCCAATCTCAAAGCATTATCTCTTATCTTTACACCCCAGTTCTCGCGAAACAGATAACGATCCGAAAGGCAACGATTGCTATCACCACACAATCTAGCTTCCATAGTTTCACTAGCATAGTTAACTCCATGTAACATAGTTTTCGGAACACATTATTACGCAAACAAGGTATAAATCCTTCGGATACCTAACTTAGTATAAACAGATACACATTTATACTTGCAGCACAGCGCTGCACGTTGCCAAACTTTAGAGAGTAGACTTATCGTTTATCCAACTAAAGCGCTTCAAGCGCAGGTAGGATCTGTTCGAGATTAAAACATTCCGGGACACTATTATCCTATTGAACTTCGATGGTTTAAAATATGATAGTAAACAAGTACTATGTTTCAGTTCGTTAAGTCCGGCCAATTGGTCCCTTTTTACTCCGGACCGGAAAATGCCCGGTATTTAGCCTTGCCCCTTTTAGACTACGCTGTCTTTACTTAGGTACATTTAAAAGGGTTGTAATGTAGATTATTAGAAACCTTACATCCGGGACTGAGCAACAAGTACATATTTCGTTGGCTTAATAATATAGGCCCATTTTATTTAATGTTCTTTTGTTACCCTACAGTAAATAGAAGAGTTTATTCTGTAATCATTTTTGAAACGGTTTTGTTGCCTAGAGGTATATTTTAGCTTTTAAAAAGTAATTGCTCGGTTGTCTATCACATGTAGGTTGTTAGGGGCAATTAAGGCCCTAATCGTTCTAGTTATAAAGGTCAATATTATTTCTCTGACCTTAACATGAAAGACATTATAACCTTTTTAGCTTTCTTTTTGTCCATTTTATACGGAAACCGCACAAAAAAGTCAAATATGATTGAAAAAAAAAATGTTTTTTATCTGGTATCCTTATCAATTTTCAGTATTCCATGGGAGTCCCCTCTCGTTAAGCACTTAATAAATCTGCAAAGCAATATCAGTTTGAATTTACCGGAGTGATAAATTGATATCGAAATTGCTCGTAACTCAATAGATAACGGCGCGGGAAAACGGTGAAATTAATAGCGCGGCCTAATTGGCATTTTTATTTTTCAGCTTTAGATGTTTTGTGGGACTGGGCCTTTTTAACCGTCACCTGGGCTACTAATTGTAATTGAATAATAAATAATGTAATTGGTTATCATTGGTGTCTCTGTTGAATTATATGTGTAGTATTTGGTAGGCGGTGTTATAATTTTTATAGGCTATGTGACGTCAGAATAAATTCAAAATCGTGGCTGACAGCGGAGGCAAAACATGTAATCAGAAAATTGAATTAAAGTAATCATAATTCGACTTATGAGGTTTTTTGGATACGTCTTGAGCATCCGCTGGTAACCTATAATTTGTTTTATATCTGATGGATAATTCTCGTTTCAACGGACTTCCAAGAATCATTAAAATGGAGACGACAGATAAGAAATTAAATTTTGATACACAAAAGCTCTAAAGCAAATAGGAACATATTTAAGATAAAGTTTTCCATCCTAATTCTGTATAGAACTCACCGCTCGTTCGTGATTACATACAAAACTTTTTAAACGAAATACGTCACACACAAATATCTGGTATACCTTCCATAAAACCTAATACGACGTAATATACAAAACACAAACACAAAGTTAATCTCGAACTCGAAGACGATTGTTTATCACACGATACAACACACTGTACACAATAGCCAGGTGCGTTTTGTCCTGAAAAGTTACTACGTGAAAATTTATACGTAACAAAATACCTCGAAATGGGTCATATGTTATCGCTGCGGTAGGCTAAAGTCACATTAATGTGAGAAAGCTTGTACCAAGATGGTTCAAGCACTGTTGTTAAGTGTACCGCGAGTTAGTAGAAGGGGCCGGCCGGGGCCAGCGCCTGTAAGGGTAGCGAAATTTGTTCGAAAGAGTCCTTTTTTTTTAGAAATGGGAAATCATCAAAGATCGCTGAGTGTCAGACTTTTACTGACTAAAAACCATCTATGTTCCTTCGTGTGCCCTTTGCGCTCCGGGGGCGCGGTATCTCTTTCGAACAACCCGCAGCCCCGGTAGGAACTGGCCCTTAGTGGCCCCTTCCAAGTGTTGACATCTCTGTGCGCGGAACATGGACGCGCCGTCGAAACGGTCCGAAGAAAGTAAAAGAAAGAGTCCCTGCGGCCCTGGAACGCAAAGGACATTAGGAGGAACACGAATGGGTTTTAGACATTAAGATTCTGATACTTTCTTTATACAGAGTGGAAGAAGTTATTTCATGATTTTCTATCCCTAAAAAAAGCGTATGGTCTTTTCTACGCCATTGGACAAAGTGAAGTGATGAAACACATACACCATCTGTTTTTTTTTCTTTTAGGGTTCTGTGCTCAAAGGGTGGCAAGCGGAACCCTATTACTAAAATCCTGCCGTCGGTCCATCCGGCTGTCTGTCACAGGGCTCTCAAAGGTAAAGTGTGAACCTTAATAGGTTCACACTTTACCTTTGAGTAAAGCGAAGTGATGAAACAAATAGTTCATTTGTATTTTTTTTCTTTTTTTCAGTAGTCCGGATCGGAACGAAAATAAATCGGTCAATACCGTTTGTATTTAGATCGTGTCGGGAATGTTGAAGTTTTATTTATATCTCAAAATCCTCTCGAGATTGGTTTGAAGAATACTCTGGTGATTTTCACGGATCATTTGCGATACAGCGGATCAGGTCAGTTCAAATAAAAAGGTCACCAGTCTCTTTAGTACTTCAAGTTTATTTAGGTTCAGTCGTTAAAAAAAGCTCAGGAGTTAACGCTTGACCTTCCTATTTTATTGAGTGTAGGTCAAAGTTTGAGGTACAATAAAATGAACCAAAAAGTACAGACTAACACTTTTTATTGTTTTCATTTTACGTCGTACGTCATTTTAAGCCACAAGAGATCAAGACCACCTGGCAACAGCACGCTAACGTAAAATAATATGTTCCATTCTATTTTCAAATTGGAATAATTTCTTCTTTTCTAAAATGTGTATTAAAAATTTTACATGGCAACCATAATTTTAACACCCATTATTATTAATAAAGCTTTCAAATTAATTAAAGCTATGTGTAAGTGTGATATTCACCAATTTCAAAATCGATCAAATTTACTTTACGTTTACTCCGCGCGGTCGTGAAGAAAATGCCGTGGTTACATAATCATCGGAGTTTATACGACAAGTTAATTGTTAGTTTGTCTAGGAGACCAAATAAAAGGGAGAAATGAAGGCAGTTTTGGACGGAAGCCAAAAGCTCGAACGAATCTTGTCTCTAAAAGTTTGCATAACATTAAGTACAGCAAAATGACTCCAAATAGCTATTCATCGTGTTCCAAGATTTCCGAATAAGAAATATTCTTTATAAAACTTAACAAAAGGTTTTTCTTTTATTAGTTTGTGGTTCTATAGAAGGTATAATAAACAGTCTTTTAATTGATTAGTTTGATTTCACTGGATTGTTGCTACAGACGGGTAAAAGTTAGCGTAGAACGGGTACTATGCTTGAGTAGTTTTCATTATTAATAAATAATGAACTAAAATGAAACTTACATACAGTTTAAAATTGCGTAACTACGTGCAAGGCCATAAATGCCGCGCGGAACTATTTCTTGCTCAAAATTTTCAACTCAATTCGTTGTCATTATCAACTAATAAATGAAATGTAATAACGTTTAGTTATGTAAAGTATATTTTTATTGAACCAACACAATTTTTTTTCAATAATGAAGTAACTTAGTAATAAAAATCGCTGTGTAATATTAAATTCTTTTCAAATTTGCGAAGTGCAAAAATTCGCCGTCATTAAATTTGGTCTACTTTATATTCAAATACGATTTTATCAAACTTCAGAAAGTAAAGATAAGGCTGCGTTGAGATACAAAATTCAATAAAGGCACAGACTTTTGATGTATTGAATAGGAATAAATATAAATGTACTTTTAAAAGGTAGATAAGTTTTTATTTATGCAGGATCATATAAATAAGTATGTGGCTTGCGTGAAGGTCGGTTTTCACCCAAGTACCTAATCAATATTCTGCCTTTATCACTGACCTAGCTGTACCCGCGGATTCGCTGACGTGGTCCTAAGTATTGAATTATATGTCATCACAAACATTCAAGTAAACCTAGTTGATCTAAGTATTAAAGTAAATCTGTGGTAAACTGTAAAAGAAAAACAGTTGATAAAATAATACAGCATTGCAAATAGCGTGGTTACCCATATCCTATAGACAGACTAGACCATTACAGTATATACATTAAAGAATTGGAACAGAATCTATCCGGTATTGTTTACGTAAAGCTTCCACATACATGACTTTATTACAGTTTATTATTTGTACATACAAGGATGGTCATAAAGGTGCGGTCCTAATCAACAACCTACATCTTGTACCTCACCATGCTTTTCTCTTGGGAATACAGAACTTAATTCTTTCCGCTTAACAAGGAAACTTGGCAAACGTTCGACTTCACCCGTAAACTTTAATGAAAGTATTGCAATTTATTTTTTGAAACCGCTCCCAACTTTACCTGAATACCTACTTCTCCATGTTTATCGTTCCAAATGAATCAGTTACGCAATTCCAAGTCTCTAATTGCTTGGAAATGGTTTTACGTTTCATTCCACATTCAAATGTTACGAGTACTTTACTTAGGGATATTTCGATATTTAAATATGACATAAATTAAATTAATTATTCTGTTACCATCGCAAAGAGAATCTTTCTTTAGAATTCAAGTTGGAACACAAAATGACTTCCATTAGCGTTCGCTTCCCAGAACTGGGGCACTAGAATGAAATTATTATTATACGAGTTCATAACTTAGGCTTTGACAAGATAATAATTTGATGGTGTAAATTTGACATATCGATACCTTTGGGTAGAAAGGTCGTATAAACCATTTTGGCCAAATTGAGTTATAATATATACCATTTTTCTCAGTTTTTTTTTCTCTATCGATCTGTATATACGAAATGCAGAAATTCGCAAAAAAATGGTTAATACGACCCAGAAATTTTCGGTCATAGCCTCTTAAAAAAAGTAAATTTTCAATGTAAAAGCCGAATGTTTTTTTTTTGTAGTTTTATTGTGATGTAATGACCATAATTTATATTAACTCAGGGCGTAAAATAGTCGTTAATTGTAAATGGTTTATACGCCCTAACGTGTTAAATGCATTACCTAAACATAGTTTAAATTAGACGTCGTAAATCCAAAGGCAGTTCGCGACGTTGATGTATAAACCTGAAAAACCTGTGAAAACGTGAGTTTAGTTGTTTGGTTTTAAAGTTAGCTTGGATTTACGTCTGAGTAAAAATCAATTCTTGGTTAATATACCCCATGAAAATGGACTTAAAAAAAACTGTATAGGTCGTATATCTATTTTCGGTAAGCTTATGGTCACACTTACTGTCGTGAAAACCCACATAATGTAGTTTTTTTTTTGTATTAAAAACCATTTATAATCTTAGATCAATTGAATTCTGACTAATAAACAATCCTGTTACTCTCAGAATTAGTAGGAACTCAATTATTATAATTCTAATACCCAATAATTGGTCGATTCAAATAAAATAAAACTACCTGAAATACGAAATCAACATTTATTAAGTATTATAATACCTTCTACTAATCAACATTCACTATTATTTCATTAATGGTACGACATACCTAACAGATTTAACATATTTAAATTGAAAAAATAACTATAAGTAACAACTTAAACTGAAAAGTGAAATAAAAAATCTACTTAGTCAAAAAAAAAAACAAAAATTATTCAAACTTCTTCTAAATTAAAGTAATCAGCCATTTAATCATTTATAAAATTATGAATTGATCGTTTTTTAAATTTTTGTACATATTTAAATGTACTTAATTCAATAAATTATTGGATTGTACTAAGGCTTAGTTATTAAGCAATTTTTTGAATTGCAACTATGTAATAAAAAAATCGATCAAGCACTAAACGTAACTAACTTTTGTACTAAAAAGTAACTTATTTATGAAATAAATTTGTATGTGTAATTGTTACTATAAATTATTTTAAAACGAATTACCAATTGAGAAACATTGACAAAAAATAAATTTAGGTGACAAAGAATATAATCATTTGACATAGTCTGCCGTCTATAAGCTTAAAGGCCGCTAAATGACAAATTCTTATTTTGAGCTAGAGCAGAAAAAAGCGGCAAAATTTTCAAACCGATGCTCCTCAGTATCTATAAACATTTTGTCATGTTAACATATACCAAAAAAAAGGTATTTTTTTCAACTTTCTCATGAAGTAAGTTGATTTTGTAAAATATTAATAATTATGTCAATAAATACACATTTTCCTTTCTAATCTTGTAAATTTTTAAAGCTCGCTTCAAGTCTACAGAACTAAATGGCGGCTAAAGAATCATAACTGCTTTTAAGTTATGCATTTATTAAAGACTGCCAAAGGATTTTTTTTGAGACAGGAAATTATTAATATTTACATAGCTATAAAGCAGTTATGTTATTTTGCGTTTTTTAAACCTAGTACGAATGTTATTATATTGATCTTATCCATAACAAAAAAGCAGCTAATTACTTATAGCCGCCTTTTAGCCAAGTAGATATCGATTTGCTTCTCTTCCAGGATTTTTTAACAACTTTTAATACAGCTATGCATAACTTAAAGGCGGTTAATTATTAAACCTTTTCATATAACTGCTTTTTAGACTAGCACTATCTACATCTGTATTTTTCGAATCCTGCAAAATTAAACGTTAACTTATGAAATCAAACAAAGTTTTCGCAAAGACAAGTTCTTTATTGCCACAAAACTATCGGGCATAATAAAATAATAAATTGCAACCTCTTCTAAACGAAGTTTTTTCAAATAGGTATTTTTTATACCTATTTGAAAAAACTATATCCAAAAATCGCATGGCAAATCACAAAATATACCTGAAATTGAAATTTCAGGTGATAAAAACTCACACTTAAAAATAATGTCATCATTCATAATTATCAATATTTTTAATTTTTTTTGCAATTAGTAAGTACTTACTAACGTTTCACTTAGTTAGATACATAAAACAGTCGGTTTCGGCATCAAACGTCATTAGAAAAAATATTCTTATCAAAAATAAAAGTAATCACTCTGAATTCAAACTTAATACACAGACGTACGAGCGAGGAGCTCTACGTAGCGCGCTGCGTGGCACACGACCAGAGTGAAGACGCGTTAAAAAACAATATTAATATGTATAAATATCTTTTTTTATTTTAACATTTTTACATATTATTATGATATGTAAAAATGAAGTGAAAGAGGTTGTAAACAAGAAGAAAGAGGCATGGCTAAACGTGTTAGCCTGTAAGGACCAAAGTAGAATGAATCAGGCAACGGATATGACAGATGATTTAGAAAGAGTGAAGAAAAGATACACCGAAATGAAAACGAAAGTGAAAAAAAGAAGAAGGATGAGAAGGAAGAAAAGTATAACAGGAAGTTCGCTGATAATTTCAGGGCCAATGTTAAGCTGTTCTGGAAACAGGTAAGATTGGCTCGAGGGGTGACAGGAACATCAAGTATGAACGTTGTATGAGCAGAAGATGAATGCTTATTGAGTGAAGAGAGTAAGGTTTTGGAACGCTGGAAGAGATATTTTGAAAGTTTGTTTAGTGATCACGATAGTGTGCAAGGAGTGGGCAACTGGGCGGAAGCCAGTTTTGAAGACCCAAACTCAGAGATAGATGTAGAGAGTGAAATATAGATGGATGAGATTGTAAGAGCATTGAGAGGTATGAAAGTTGGCAAAGCTGCAGGCTATGATAGAGTGTGTCAAAATGTTGAAGAATGATGACGGGGTGGTAGCAAGCCCTGTTGTTGCACCTTGTCTTTAATATGTGTTGGAGGTATCGCCGTGTACCGGATGACTGGTGCAAGGCTGTAATTGTTACACTGTATAAAGGTAAAGGTTCGCAACAGGAGTGTAAAAACTACCTCGGCATTAGTCTTCTAAGCGTTGTCGGCAAACTATATGCGAAAGTTTTAATTAATAGGGTGACAAGAGTGACTGATGAGAAAATATGGGATGTGCAAGCGGGATTTAGAGAGGGAATGGGCTGCATGGATCAGATCTTCTCCTAAAGGTGCATAGCCGAAAAACATCTGGCAAAGCACAAGAAAGTCTACTGTGCTTTCGAAGACTTGGAGAAGGCCTATGACAGTGTGTGGAGGGAAGAACTGTGGTCGACTCTATCAATGTATGGTGTGAACGGGCGCTTGATACGAGCACTGAAATCTTTGTACAAAGATTCCAGTGCTTGTGTTAGGATAAATGTGGGTTGTGTAGCGTCTTCTTGGCTGTCCAACCTATACATGGATAGTTGTTTGGCGGATTTGAAAGAGAGTGAATGTGGATTAAGAATGTATGAGTTACCTGTCAAATGCCTCTTATACGCTCAAGTTCTTCTACGATCAAGTTCTTCTTGCATCGTCGGCGGAACAGTTGCAAGACATGGTAACGTTAATGAATGAAGCGTTTAACAGAAAAGGGATGACTATAAATGTGAACAAGACGAAAGTGATAGTTTTTGAAAGAGAAGAGGATGTATCGGTGTGTGATGTGAAAATAAATGGTGTGAGTGTGGAGCAAACTAATGAGTTTGTATACTTGGGCAGTATGTTTACAAGGGATGGAAAGATTGATGCTGATGTGGAAAGGAGAGTAAATGCGGGAAATAAAGTGAATGATGCTATCCATGCGGTTGTAACGAACCAGTCGATGTCCAAAAAGGCTCGACTGGCTGTGCATAATGGCGTACTGGTGCCTACACTTATGTATGGAAGTGAATGTTGGGTATGGCAAACGAGGTATGGAAGTAGAATTAATGCTGTGGAGATGCGTTCCTTGCGAAGTATGTGTGATGTAACTTTGAACGATAGAGTGAGGAATGAGATTATACGAAAACGTTGCGACTTAAAAGAGGATGTAGTGACAAAGGTTCAAAAGGGTATGCTTAGAAGGTTCGGTCATATTGAGAGGATGAGTGAAAGGCGACTAACAAAAGGTATTCATGTGGCGGATGTGAGTGGCAACTCCGGGAGGGGACGCTCTAGAAACACCTATCCTGACCTTATTGGTGAGGTTCTTCAGATAGGTCGGGTGTGCAGTACTCGTAACCGGCGTGCTTGTATGACCAGATGTATGAACGTGAATGAGGCGAAAGTAGTATGTAAGGATCGTAGCAGGTGGCTTGCACTAAACCCATATACTAAGTCTTTGCACTAATCTGCCCGGCTAGGCTAGCCCTTCTTCCCGTGCGTGCCCAAGCGCGTCTCCCGCACCCCGGAAGAATCCCTATGAGTGGCGTTGGGGTTGTGCAGTTTGCGACTTTTTAGCGATGTTTTGTTGTTTAACGGCTTTTTTGTTATGCAAGACACAGAAGAAAATATTTATTTTACTTTACGTACGGTGTAATAAGGCTTTCTATAATAGTGTATTAATTGTAAAAGTAGTAACACTACAACGCTTAAAGGCCGCTAAATGATTTTAACTGCGTTTTAGTTCGGTAAGAGCGTATAACTGCCTTTTAGTTAAGTCTATGCAAGGTATTATACTCCAATGTAACTAAGGCAAAAAACCGCTAAAATACTTTTGCTACCTTTTAGTTAATTGTTAAATAATAACTGTTTTATAGCTAAGCGTTGATAGTAAAAATGTTTAATCGATCCAAACGTTAAAGTAGTATAGCTGCCTTCTAATCTAGTTGTGCTGTTTAGCGACCTTTAAGCGATGTAAAGTATTTTTTTTCTGTATTTAGCAGCCTTTTAAAAAAAAATATCTTGATAACGGTAAAAGATAGAATAACCGTTCCTAGACAGATCGATAGAGATTTTTTTTTTAATACCATTACATTAAAAAAGTGAAAAATGACCAAATGTCATTTAGCGGCCTTTAAGCTTATAGACGGCAGTAGTCTTGTTTTTTTACTAAATAATATTTTGCTAACAAACGAAATGTGGAATTACGTAAATACGAAAAGTTATTGTTCTTTTATAATAATAATTGTATTATTGAATTAGCTTTTCCTCGTGTTCTTCGTCGGTTAGCGTAAGAGAGTCAGCCACATTTCCATGGGGTAAGTTAAGATAATCATCGTGGTACCTTTTTGGTATAATGCCATTATCACATAGACGTTTTAAATCTCTATATTTTACATCCGATATTTGCAATTTGTTTTTATAAAGTGCAGTTGGGGACATAATCATCATCTTTTCATGTGTATCATTGCTTACACCTTGTTCAGGTAATATCGCACGGCTTTTCGATCTTCTTTTACCTCTATCTTTACCTTTTATTTTATTGCCAGATTATGTTTCTCAATTGATAATTCGTTTTAAAATAATCTATAATAATAATTAAAATAATTTATAGTAACAATTCATAAATAATTATGTATTTTAAACGAATTATGAATACAAATTTATTTCATTAATAAGTTACTTTTTAGTACATAAGTTAGTTACGTTTAGTGCTTGATCGATTTTTTTTATTATTTAGTTGCAATTCAACAAATTACTTAGTAACTAAGCCTTAGTACAATCCAATAATTTATTGAATTAAGTGCATTTAAATATGTACAACAATTTAAATAACGATCAAGTCATAATTTTATAAATGATTAAATGGCTGATTACTTTAATTTAGAAGAAGTTTGGATAATTTTTGTTTTTTTTATGACTAAGTAGATTTTTTTATTTCACTTTTCAGTTTAAGTTGTTATAATTATTTTTTCAATTTAAAAATGGTAAACCTGTTAGGTATGTCGTACCATTATTGAAATAATAGTGAATGTTGATTAGTAGTAGGTATTATAATACTTAATAAATGTTGATTTTGTATGTCAGGTAGTTTTATTTTATTTGAATGGACCAGTTTTATTATTGGGTATTAGAATTATAATAATTGAGTTCCTACTAATTCTGAGAGTAACAGGATTGTTTATTAGTTAGAATTCAATTGATCTATGATTATAAATGGTTTTAAATACAAAAAAAACTACATATGTGGGTTTTCACGACAGTAAGTGTGACCATAAGCTTACCGAAAATGGATATACGACCTATACAGTTTTTTTTAAGTACATTTTTATGGGGTATATTAACCAAGAATTGATTTTTACTCAGACGTAAATCCAAGCTAACTTTAAAACTAAAGAAGATAGATATGTTTTGATGATTTAACATGTTTCATTTGCAAATTGTAAGAACCTTTCTCATAGATCATTTTTTTATAACTTCAAAAACAAAAAAGTTATGAATTTTTATGTAAAAAAAAAATAGTTTTTCTGCTCTCCTGAAAAGTCGGGTTTTGGTTTATACGACCTTTCTACCCAAAGGTATCGATATTGTTATGAGAGAGATAGGTAAGCGAAAACGCCGTTAGACATTCAAGTCGAGTGTCAATCAAGACAGGATAAATCCTCTAGTTATCAACCTGAAAGATAGATACAGCAGTAGTTTTGTCTTAATAACTGCAATGTTATTGGTATACTTTTTTTTCGGGGTGGAAAATTATGAAATGGCTTTTTCGGCTCTGGGTGGAGTGGAAGGGAGTGTCAGACTCTTACTGACTAAAACCGTCATTGTTCCTTCATATGGCCTTTGCGTTCCTGGGCCGCGGTGACTCTTACGAACAAATTCCGGAATCCCGGCAGTTTATTGGTATACATACGATAGTTACTTTGTAATACTTACTTACTTACTAGTAATTCTTTGGAGAGCATACCTATAATAAACTACCATTACTCTAAACAAAAAAATAAATAATGACTGAATCAAACAGTAAATTACACAAGATTTTCATATTAGCGCGTCGTGGCAACATAAATTGGGGAGTTTCGCCTGAAGCAAGCTTCATTATAATTTACTTCGTCGGCGAAAATGTGTTGGTTAAATACATTAATATGGACGCCGAAGCTCTTCTTGTGAAACTTGGTTCCATTCAGCTTGTACGGGTATCTAAAGCTATACTCTACTATAAACATTAACAGTTTTAAGTTAACCTATTAAGCAGGGAAGGGCAGCCAGCATTATCATTAACGTTTTGTTCCAAATACTAGGTACTATCACCATTCAAAAATGTTGGCCACTTTCGAAGTCTTACTTACAATTACAATTGATCTGAGGGACTTTACATTGTTGAAGTCGTCATTTGCATTGTATAATATGACAAGGTTCTAATAGTCCAATAACCCCGAGTAACCAGACCCTATGTAATTTTAGCATGTTGTTCTTGTTCTTACTGGGTTTTGGGTCCGTCGTGCGCAATAACTTTAGCCAGGCGCTTCAAAGTTCCCACCTTTAAAGAATCTGGCTAAAGTTATGGTTCACGGTAAGTATCTGACTATAATGTATGTTGTTTTTTAACAATATTTTGTAAAATTGATTAAATAAAAACTATCGGTAACTGCCCCGATGGTCTCGTGGTCGCAAGCGCGACTGCTAAGCAAGGGGTCCCGGGTTCGATTCCCAGGCCGAGCAAAAAGTGTTATTGGGTTTTTCTATGCAATTCTTAGTAGCAGCTCGGAGCTCGGTGCCCGGATAATGTTAATGGGACCTAAATATACCGGCGAACTGTGGGTGTACATTGGTACACCTTTGTCTAACCTTTCGGGGACTACAGGCGTAATAGTATATAATATAAATATATGTATAAAAACTATCGGTCTTTGTTAAACGTAAGTGAGTGGGATGCTTCCAAACTTGATACCTGAAAAAGAGGCCAACATTGAAGATAGTAAATACGCTTACCTTCTTATTCCTCTATCTGTCCTTCAAATTTCAGCCATGCTATAATGATGTGGGTGGAGCGAGACCGGGATCTCAGTCTATAAATACAGAGGTTCTATAAGTCAACCGAACTTACAAGTCAAATGTGCCAACGACTTAAAATATTTGATCTCAATATAACAAGACCATTTTGTCCGTTCTATTTACGTCACTATTTTCACATGAATAAGTTTCACATGGAAAATGGATTCACGCGTCTTGCTTGATTCCCCAAATTCTATTTGAATCAGTGAATGTTAAGTCGGTTTGAAGTAATGCGGTCGTGCGGTGGTCATCCATCAAATAGTGGTGGTTGGTAGTGTTTTGTTTACGGTGTTGTATTCATTGTGACTGAGTTCTACTTTGTCTTTTGGTTCTTGGTCTGATTTATAGAACTGGATTTCTTTTGTTGCTCGATCTGGGTTAGTTTGGGTATTTCGTACTCTGAGTTCGGAGTACTCTGGCTCGTTGGTGTCGTGGTCACAAGCGCGATTGTTGAGAGTGGCCTTCGGGGTTCGATTCCAGGGTCGGGCGTGTGTTTTCAATTCAATTCAAAATGCCAAAAGTTTGCGTTTTTGATGTAGAACCTTCCTAGTTTGAAAAGTATGTAAAGCCGTTGGTCCCTGATCTCTCTTGGTCGTGTCGAATTGCCTTGATATCTTACTTTTCAAAGTGAAGGAAGATGCAATGGATCTGTGTATGCACACATATTATTTAGCATATGCACTATAATATCCGATGCGTACCTGGCTACCCTCCATTGAAATTGAAAATCAAAAATCAAAGAAAAAATTGAAAAGAGATTGATAGAATATTATTATTATTACACAAATCCTTTGTCTTGTTAAGTATTAAATAAAAAAGGTTCCAATATTATTTTATAGTAAAGTATTTTCTACAAACACTTTTAGGCTTCGATTTAAATAAGGTTTTATTGGAACAAAAGACTTCGCAAAAAAATCTTTTTAGTATTCATTGGGGATAATTCTTTAAAATAAAGCACTGCGATGGAGTACCTGAGATCGTAGCTTAGAGAGACTTTGAGTTGAATACTATTTTGAATTCAATTATTATTTATAGAAAATTTATGCAACAAAAAAGTACAAAGGCGGACTTAATGCCTTAAGCATTCTCTACCTGTCAACCTAAGGCCCACCTTAGGTTGACAGGTAGAGAATGCTTATGCATGTTATCTCTTCCCCAGAAGAGATAACATGCCAGGTGCAAATTATTGAACGAGAGTAAAAAAACACAAGTAAAAAATAATTTACATTCTCTAGGTTTTTTCATTACTCCTACTTATTTATTTCTAGCAGATATTTCGACGCAAAATACAGTAAGTACTGTAAGGTTGTATGCCAATGCAATCTCTCCAGAAAAAGGTCTAGCCGAAAAAGATTATAAGTTTTAACGAAACAATCAGGCGAATTCCAAAAGGAATTCAAATTCGAAGAGTAGACGATTCGTTCTTTTTGTAAACTTTGATAACGAAAAAAAAAACCGGCCAAGTGCGAGTCGGACTCGCGCATGAATGGTTCCATAGCTTATCCTACCTTATTATCTATAAAAATGGCAAAAAAATATGTTTGTTGTATATGAGTTAAATAGTTGTTATATTTATACTTAATAACATATTTTTAAAATGAATATATAACTAAACATTCTGTGATAATTACAAGCGTTTATCTGCTGTCGTTATCAATATTGAGCAAAAATAAAACACTTTTGTTGAATGGCCCTTAAATATTTATTTTATTCTGATTTTTAGTATTTGCTGTTATAGCGGCAATAGAAATACATCATCTGTGAAAATTTCAACTGTCTAACTATTACGGTTCATGAGATACAGCCTGATGACAGACGGACAGATAGACATTCAGATAGACGGACGGACAGCAAAGTCTCAGTAATACGGTCCCGTTTTACCCTTTGGGAACGGAACCCTAAAAAAGGCAGTCATGAGGACTACCAACAGAAGTGAAAACTTAACGTCACATTAGCATGTTGGTGACGCGGAAGGCCGACCCATAAGTTTTCAGTCTTCCAAAAATCGTTCACTTCAAATTGCCTGATTTCGTTTAATGCTAAAACATAAACTCGATAGAAATTCACACAAACATATTATCCAACGTAACTAATATACATTTATATGAACGAAGTATTATAACACGTTTTTACTTGCGCTAGTAATAAAAACTCTACATAGGTACACACTTAAACATCAGCTCTAAGTGCAACGGAACTTAAACAGAGCGACTTTTCATGTTTCGCAATATCATACCGGGTGTGTGACGTATTCGTATGTACCGTCAACTTTACAGAAGTACGACGATCGCTCGATGTTCTAACTTTTGTACATGATATAGAACCTTGTAGTAGTAAGAGTGTGTTATTAGTGTTACGTAATGAATATTGTATGTAACAACTTAAGTAGTATCCGTCGTCCATTACTCATTACTATACAAATCAAAGTACCTAATTAAACAATACAACAAATGTTAGCCAAAACATTTGGTTGGTTTCGTAGCCGAAAGCTTATGCTTTCGGCTACGAAAGCGTAGCACGCGTAGCTATCCGCTACGCCGTAGCAAACGCGTAGTTCTTACTATGTTTTATCCTAAAATCTTTTTTCTTTATCTTGTAAATCGGTGTTGAGATTTCACAGGTACCCAATCCCTATCGATACAAAACCTAAAGCCCTGAAGGTATGTAGACCCCGATTGGATCCCGTAAGTACTTATTTACCTTACCTAGTCGTAAAGAAAGATCTTTCATATATTTTAAGTCTTTTCAATATTATTATTATGTCCAATAAGTTATAAAAGGTAAACGATGGACATTGTACTCGTCTCATTGAGTATTTAATGGTCCGAGACATATATGCTTAAATTTTGTGAGGCGTTGCCAATATTATAAAGATGGGTTTTTGATTTGCTGAAAGTTATGGTCTTTGAAAAAATAAAATTCAAGTTAGTACGGACGAGCGGACGGGGGACTCTGTTTTGATGTCCTTATTATAGCCGGAGTAAAAATAATGGGCAATATTTTCCTACAGTCAAAATGACAATAATTATTGGTATTCTGCCTCGTTAGCCTAGTGGTCCTAAGCGCGACTGCTACTGGTCTTGGGTTCGATTCCCAGGTCGAACAAAGTGTTATTGGGTTTTTCTATGAAATTATCAGTAGCAGCTCGGAGTCAGGATTTGGGCTCGGTTAATGGCAATAGGCTCGCCCCCTATTACATGGGACGTAAATATACCAGCGAACTATGGGTGTACATTGATACACCTCTGCCTAACCCATTGGGGAATACAGGCGTGATGGTATGTTGTATAGGTATTCTAAAAACAGTTTTTTTTATTATCATTCATTTAATACATGTTATGTAGACTGCTGCAAAAGAAAAAGGTCATTAAATAAAATATGTACAGTAAGCGCTCAGAAATCCATACCCCCGCTAAGGTTCACTTTCCTATGAACACGGGCGCGATCCAGTCAGCGCGTGCGCATGTGTGTTTACGAGTGATGTCTCAACATTCCACAGATAACACACACTAATGAACCATCGTCGCACTACGCGAAATGGCATTATATTTCTGTTTACCGTACGAGTCCTACCCGACGCGCGACGTATTCTTACCATTGCATTGCTAAATTTCGCATAATTATAACATGTCCTGGCAGCTGGTTTGGATAAGAAAGGGTTTACGATCATTGAATTCCGAGTTCAAATCTTATACTATGTGTGGCTGTTTTTTGTTTCTTGAAACCATAATAATGTTAGGCAAAATCTTTTTAGGTTTATGTTGAATTATTACGTATTCATGCTTGTTATTTATTTTTTATAAGAAGCAAATATTAATTATTGTATTATTTATTTAACTTTTTATGTGATTTTATTTTAACTTTTTGTAATTGGAAGTAGGAAAAAAGGCGTGCTGTGTGATAACAAAAAAATATTTTTAAAATTAACAAACTTATGAGAATTGTAACGTCACATTCCTACCGAAATAAAAGAAGTTCTCTTGTAACTGTTCATAAGATTTTTTGTTGAATACCCACTTAGTCAATAAAATTCATAATAACATAATAAGAGAAGGATATTTTAATAACACAAATAAATTTGGTGATGCTCACGTATTAAGTTTCTGAATTGGTATTCAGCAGAGTTAATTGAAAACTAAACTATAATTCAGACTTTATGAACAGGTTATTTTTATGTAACGTCACAATAAACTTAGTGAGGTAATAGTTTAATAATTCGTTTTCTTGATGAAAAGAAGATTGAAACTAAACCTCAATTTAAGATCATTAAATAACTATCTACGAATATATAATATAATTATGACTAAATATTTAGTTACACCGTCTAATTATTAAAACTATAACATCCAGGTTATTAAATGTTGCATAACACCGTCTAATACTTCTTCATAAGTAGCACTGTTGCACGCCATCCCCACATATTAAAAACGATGTTGTTGTAAACAGTATGTTATCCAGTGCGAAACCACCAAACTTAATCCACTTCGCTGTTGAGTAGATAGGATAGGCTATCTATCCTCTTCCTCGTATTTCTTGCTCCGGAGACTAACAATAGTATTCCTCTAAAACAACAAAAAAAGTAATATTAGGCATTTATAACAAAATACTAAAGTGACTTAATTTTTAATATAATTTAATAATATTTATTTAATATAACAAATTTTAATATATTAAAACTATTTATTTATAAATTCCATAATAAACACATTTTTTTTGGCGTCATTATATATTTAAAAATCAATAATAAGTATTAATCGAAATGCCACCAAATAATTTTAGGTATCTTAGGTATAAATTTCAATTAAAAGTTTAATTTACAATTCGTTAATATAATACTCACATTCAGTCAGGTTTCATAAGATATTAATTGGGACCACTTTTATGCAGCCCAATAATAGTCGCCCTCGCCTCAGTAATATTATTTGCCTGCGTTTCGAGAATAATTACAATACCACTACGAGTATCTATTAAATCACTCGTTACTAACCAACAACCACAACCAAACGACAACGCTCATTCCAATCAAGTTAAATATGCACAAAACTCATGTCTACCTCACAGAAATCTAAATTCTTTATTAGTTTTCTATGACTACCCTTTTAAATTTACGAAATGTGTGAACAAAGCGAACAAGATAAAGAATATTATATTTCTGTCCATTTCTTCAAATTGAGTAAAAACAAAAAGACAAAAATAATGTGAGATTCGAACTCGCGGCTCATTGATTAACGCCGTCAACTGGGCGCACTGAACCGCTAGACCAACTTGTCTCATGTAGAAACGTTGAAATTATGAACTACATTCACAGCGATGATACATATGTCTATTCTTGAAAGTAAAAGGTCGTAAGTCAAACTAAACGTCAACCTAATACGTTTTGAGATTGGGTATGGACTTTTGGTCGCCACTGTACCTACATACAATTTTGTGCAAAAAGTACACATAGTTAGATATTCTCGTACATAATATGCAGAATGAGATAAAGTAGTAAATAATTGCATAAATATAAATCGGAGACAAAGTTGCATTATGACGTCACTGAACCTTATTACCTTTCTAGGTCAACAACTACGATATTGTAATACATTGTCACTTATTATAATAAATGGTTGTTGCCAGTGACTTCGTTTGCGTTGCCCTCTTTTTTTAATTAAAATGGAAATCAGAAATGGAATGGAATGTCAGAGGCCCTTGTGGCGGTTTAGAAACTCTGACACTAGGGTGTGTGGGGTCGTTAGACCTTACTGCCCACACGATAAGAAGAAGAAGAATTAAAATGGATAAAATTTCTTAAATAAAATTGGCCTTAGTAACTCTTTATAACATTAGCTATCTGTGAGTGAAAACTTCTTTAAAATCGGTCCAGCCTATTTCAAATATAAGCCGAAACAAACAGACAGATAAAAATACCATATGCTTTAATATGCATTTAGTGAAAAGCTGATAATTTGAAATTAAAAAACAGACACTTCAATTTTATTTATTTATATAGATAGAAGAGAGAGACAACTAGTTTTTTTTTTGTAAAGTTTCGTAATATATTTGGGCGGTAGGACCCATGCGTCTTACTTCGATGCTTCATCCCACATCGTGCCCTGCATATGGCTGTAGGGCAAACGGGGTATTATATGAGATGGGGCATCGTATGAAGACTAAAAGACTGCCACCGAAAATGTAGTTTAGTTTTGTCACATTTCTTTACATATTTTAATTTATTTTTATATGATGTTATTTAACCTGTGTTCTCAAGCTTCAGGTCATAGATCTCTTTTTCGCCTTTCCAGTCATCTCTATCTTATCCTTGTGTGAACTAATCCTGCCTGTAAGCATCAAGCTCATCGCACCATCTTCACATTACATTATTCCTCTACATATGGAGACATATTTTACAAAAGCAAGTGTCAAATGTTAGCGAAAAACAACTCCAGCTTTACAAACATTAAAATCTTCTCGAAAACGAAGTTTCAGATTAAAAGTTGCAAGTTTAAAGTTCTTAGCGAAAGACTTTTAATACTTCCCGTAGTTCCTGTCTTCAAAGACACGAAATTGTCCGCCATAGATATTTTACGACTAGGATGAATAATAATAAAAGTTTACATCTGAACGGTACGTTTTCAGGCAAACATTTCAGATTGATGTTTGTACATTTACCATTGTTACTGGCACTTTCTTATCTGCACCTCTTTTGTGTTGAACAGAGGAATTCCAAAGAAAACATGGTGCTATGTTTCGTTTCGAGAGATTCTTTCACGTCCATTTAGGTAAGTACTGTTTGTATTTTTTTCAAGTAATTCGAAACTTAGCAATTGTAGAAATACTTGATCTTTGAAGACGGATAATTGATCCTGCTATCAGATGTTTTTGATTGGTTGTTGTTATTTTCAGCTAAAGTGCTTGCCTCGCCGCCGGCGATTAGTTAGAGCTATATAACCTGGAAACGAGTTGGCGAGAAGCGAGTGTATAGTTCCGATAGTTTGGTCGCTGTGCTATAAGGGAGTGTCAGAGAGTGACAGATGATTATTCGCACTACTGGCTCGGTCACCACCGCTGGCATTTATTGTACTTTTCTTAAGTGAGAATATAGTCGAAGGCTTGCTGAACTTGCTTTCTTATCGGTGGTGAGTCAAGTACCTTACTGAGGTAATTATATATTACATGAATTGAACTTATTAGAGACTTATTTAAACTTTTATAAACCGTGGGTTAATAGATCAACCTTGCATTTAAATAATATTAAGTTATTGCTAACTCGAAGTGCAGTTTCATTTTAAGTATCCAAAATTAATGTTTGGTTCTGCGGTACGGTTACCAGAAGCCATTCGGATTTAACTTCGTTTTTATCCCTCATAAATTCTGTTTTAAAGATAATACCAGATACTAAATTTTAATTTCACGAATATCATAATTCGGGATCGTTGTCGCCAACCCCAAATTTTATATCCTTGTAAGAATCGAGGTCACCTAGATTTATTCGTGAATTCGTACCGTTGCGACGAGAAACAGTCACAGTGTACTTATGACGTGCGAGTGTACGTATCTTAGGAGAAACAAACGGGAATTTGAGAAGGATGAAGACGAAATTACAGCCGGAAGAGACGCCCATATGTAACGCGGTGAACGTGTTCCGCGAAAGAGGGTATGTTAAATAAACAAAGCTAGAATTCCGCACTTTGGAATGTAGTGACAAATTGTCTATACGGTACTGTTGTTTATTTTCCTGATTTACTTCATTCCGGCCTCAGGTGAGCGACGATGCGATGCGATGCTGTTTGTGATCTAAATAACGTGTCTCGCAAAACAAAACAATTTCATGTCCCATTCTTTTGTCAGTAATTCCTTTGAGTATCACATTCATAGAATGATACGAAGCGCCAGAAAACACTCGGTTCATAACAATACCTGTTTTTTGCTCAGTCGTATAGAAATAGGGGCTCAACTTGAACGGCCTGCTATATAGTGATCAGAGATCCCTCATAAAATGAAGTCCTGGAGGGTCATTGATCGGCCCTGTTACATGTCTCTATATCCCGTACGGCGGGTCACTCGAACCTTCACCTGCCAATTCATGTTATATTGCGTAGACAATGATTGATTACTTCATTTAGTACTGAGTTAGTTGAAAAAACGTTTCAGTAGTACTCACTCTCTTTTTATATTATGACTTTATAATGCCTCGCTTTTTTACTGCCTCGTTAGCCTAGCGGTTCTAAGCACGACTGCTACGCTAGAGGTCCTGGGTTCGATTCCCAGGTCGAGCAAAAAGTTTATTGGGTTTTTCTATGAAATTCTCAGCAGCAGCTCGGAGTTTGGATTTGTGCCCGGTTAATGGCAATAGGCTCGTCCGCTATTACATGGGACCTAAATATACCGGCAAACTGGGGGTGTACATTGGTACACCTCTGCCTAACCCTTCGGGGAATACAGGCGTGATGATATATAAATATTTATTTATTTTATAAGGCCCTTTGGTTTTGGTTAGATTTGGCATAGATACTTATTCCGGTCACAGTTATCATTTATATTATCTCTAATAGCATCAACTGGGTTAGAATTAGTGCCAAATCACTGGTATAACCACTATTTAGTGAGCCGAATTTATAGCTTTATTTAACTAGAAGCTGATAATGTTTTATTGCGTTAAGCTAAAAGTAAGAAGATAAGTAAGTTAGTAATTATGAATTTTAGTAAATATCTGTGTGCTTAAATCCGTGGAAAAAAAGTCAGGATATGTAAAAATGTGCATATTATGTGTTACTTACAAAATAAATGTCTGTCTGTCACGAAAACCCAGCGCTAAAAATCTACAATCATTAGGTACAATTACTTCGAAAAATAGGAAAAACGTTAGCGTATTTATGTTTGTTGTGGCTAAACTAACCCCGATTACATCGACTGTTGATTTACTAACTTTAAAATAATCTAGACACGTGCTCGCCTCACATATCTGACTTGTTGTTCCAGCAATTACTTACAACGCTTGGAACTGTTCGAGAAGTCCACCCAAGCGTACAATGAGGCTCTTCGATGGAATGTGAGTTAAAAACAAACAACTTGAGATTCTATTCCCAGCCGGTAAACATGCAATTAGACGTACAAAAGCGTGGATAATGTTTGCTTGGATAACTCCAAGTTCCAACTCAAACTTGGGATTTGAGATTCTATCGTCTATATTTTACTTCTGCGTGACTGGACAGTGGTTTCGTGTGGATAAACCTACTAATGCTTATTCAACACAGTTTTTTAGTATTCATTTAGTTTTGTGAAGAAATATTTGTAACATATTTGTAGGTTTTTACTTTGTTAAGGTATATATTGGTACTACTTATTGTGCTCGACTAAATATATTTCGACTTTATAGATTAAACCAAAATGCAAAAAAAGAAATGTTGTATTTCCTCACTCGTATAATCAATATACCAAATGAAGATTAGGTTCCTCATAAAAACCTCAATATCATATGAAAGTAAATAAACATTATGGAAGTTACCAATTGTCGTGGTAAGAGTTTCTTTATATCGACATGATAACGTGTAGCAGCATCATATATTAACATTTAGACATAACATTACATCATATTAACATTACATTACATTTACTTAACATCATATTAACTCCGTCAAAAAATATACGTATAAGTACATAAAAACGGACAGAAGACTAAAACCACCTAAGCGTTTATCCCCATATAAAAAATACATATTTAAACATGTTTCTGACGATGATATCGTACACACTTCAGCCCAGCAATGGCTGAAAACATGTGAACGTATATTTTATTTACAGCCGTCTGATGTTCGCTCGCTGCTTGGGCGAAGTTTGGTTCGGGCGAAGTCAACACATTACGCCGGCGCTTTGGCAGACGCAGCGCAGGCAGCCGGTACACACTATCACATTACTTATGTACCTGTATTACAACAGCTTCGAATACCGGTCAATAAAAGTTTATAAGAAGTACTAATATAAGACATTTCCTAGATGTAGGCCACGGAATTTCCATACCTATCTTAATAGCGTGGAAAGTAGTTTGACGCTTTTTGTTGTACAGGCCCCAACACATCAAGCTACCCGAAACTGTAAAATTTTCGCAATCAACTTTGAACCATATGCTACAACGATAAAGTTGAAAATCTTTTAAAGAAATTTGGCAGATTGTAGTAGCTTGATGTGCTGGCGTCTGTACTTATCTCTATCTACTTATTTAATTTATTGTAGTATTAAATATTATTGTACTTTATATTTTTACCTATTTTTATACTGTCAACAGCCGTAGTCACAGACTGACACTACTTCATTCTCAATATTTAAAAGTGGCATCTAACTATGAGATAGATGCCGCTTTTAAATATTAAGGATAGTAAACCTCATAAAATAGTTTGCATTTGGCTTATTCCGATAAAGCCATCATCAGCTACGCCATCTAAGGATTAGTGTGAATGTAGTTGTAAAACTAATCATCTATGATATAGATACCAAAACCTATCTATAAACTAAAACATGTCCCTAGGGATATGTCTCTGGAGAGATGGCGTGACATATGACATGAGACTTAACACATCAATGTCAACCACTATAACGGTGACAACAGTACCGGGAGGGTTAAATTAAATTATATTTAATAAGGAAAATTGATTGAAATATAACTTTCCTTATTACTTCAAATATTGACCTAATTATATTAACTTATTTCTAAACTCGCTTTTCAGGCCTCGTGTCAGACTGTCATGTATTTATTCTAAAATATTTGAGCGGTGTTTTCCTCTCATAGGAATATATATTAAATTCTTTATTTTTATTTAGCCTCCAATTTCCCACTGCTGAGCCAAGGGGAAGGCCAAGTCCTTCAAAATTTTCTTTTATTTTTTTACCTTTATGGGCATAATACATACATACATAAACTCACGCCTTTTTCCCATGAGGGTAGACACAGAACGCAACTTGCTACTTTCGCCTCGTGCACGTTTATACATCTGGTCTTATAAGAACATCGGTTAACGAGTACTGCACACCCGACCTTTCTGAAGAACCTCAAAAACCTCATAGGCAAAGTTTACGAATAAAATAAGGTTCAATATGGCTGAACCAACCAGAGTCTCATCAAGCTACGCCAATCCGTATGAATAAAGCGAACGTAGTGATAACATGTGTCTGGGGAGATGACACGATAGTTTGACATTCCAATCACCGTTAGCAAGTAAACTAGATGCCAATATGCACTCACCTAAAAACGTTAACGTGTGTTTTTTTTTTATATCTACGTGCTGTTGAGTATTTGGTCACTTATGTGCGATTTCCACCAATCGGGCGGCATCGGAATGCATTTACACTGTGCTATAGAAAAATCAGGCTTCTATATAATAGTTAAGGTTCATGTTTGCATTGAATTTATTCTGCCTAGAACTCGGTTAGGTCCGCGCGTATAAAGTAGTATAAATTCCTGAATAACTGCCTCGGCAGCCTAGTGGTCCTAAGTGCGACTGCTACGCTAGGGGTCTTGGGTTCGATTCCTAGGTCGAGCAAAAAGTGTTATTGGGTTTTTATATGAAATTCATATAATTGTGCCCGGTTGATGGCAATAAGCTCGCCCCCTATTACGTGGGACCTAAAATATACCGGCGAATTGTGTGTGTACCTGTACATTAATATACCTCTGCCTAACCCTTCGGGGAATACAGGCGTGATTGTAGTTACTGAATGAAGACTGAAGAAGCCTGAATTTTCATTGGCATGGTGGTAATTGGTGTAATTCCCAGTTGGTGGAAATTGTACATTATGCATTTACACCACACGATGAACGTGATCAACAAATAAAATTTGATCACATAGGAAGCGTGAATCCTCACAGTGGGAGCAATAATTCATATAAGTTGACTGATCATGTATAAGATATAAGGTGCCACATCTCCAAATTATAATATCCAATTTTCTTATCAGCCTTGGAACCTCAAAATTCAAGGGCATTACAAATTCGTGCGCAAACAGAATACGAAAAATGCGCGTTTGAACGTTCCTTGGTACTGGCGCATAGGGGGCAGCGTATGAGAAGGTTCCCGCCGGATTTTGCTGAATGTGCAAGATGTGCTGAAGAAACGGTAAATTATTTGAATTAACTTAGATAGGGAAGAGAAATGGAACAATTATTTGAAAGTAGTTATTAGAACCACATACGTCGAAATCTACTTTTGTACTAGTATTTACCTAGTTACATCCACATTATGAAATACATAGAACTCTATCACTACAAGAACATGGTGTATTTCTTTGACATTTTTTTTTTATGATGTTCTACAACGCTATTTTTAATTATTTGACACAAGTTTACCTAGAAATCCAAAATAAACTTAAAAGCCTTTAGTTTCCAAAACAAATACCAATTTTAAATCATCAGATAAAATCTAAGAGACGTTCCCGTTTTCAATTTGTTTTTTCAGCAAAAAGTCCAAGAGACTCGCTTAATGCCGTCAAAAAAAATAACCAACTTTTCACGCTATTCAGCTATCTTCTAATGGAAGTTCACACCAAAACGTAGCAACGCAAATTTTCTCTAAAAAAATAAGTTTACCGCGTACCCTGCCTTTAGAAGGTTAAAACTTTTTTTGGGCGGTGTTGTGACTATTCAGAAGTGCTGGTAATGATCTACCTCAATGCAAATGAGTAGGTGCGAAGATGAATAAAAGAAATATCTTGATGTTTTTTTTGTTTTATTTGACGAAGTTTTTCGAGAGTCTGGCCTTGTACTCGGTTGAAGTGCTAGGCTTGGCCTCTAGTACTTGTAACTTGTTATGTAATTTGTAAAATGTGGGTATAGTATTATGTACTGTACTTTCATTGCATTTACGTGTTTTTTTTTGGAAGAACAAGTGTTTGTATTTATTTTTAGTTTTATGCCATTGGCAGTTTACTGTTTAACTAGAGATCGCAAGCGGTGAAGCTAAGGTACTAAATTTGTGTTGTTACCTTTTCCACCAGAACTAAGCCTATGTACGTAACCACGCTATGAAAATCAACTAATGCTATTGGGTGATATTATTCTTACTTACACATTTATCGCTAAGTAGCTTAGGACATCTCTAAAGGAAAAGCAGCCTTATGAACAAGAAAATACTTTTCTTTATCTCCAACACAGTCCAACTGTTAACGTGACTTACTTAAAATGTACCGCCTGTATCATTCAGGTCATGACACGACGCAACTGATGAAGTTACAGCACTCACTAATTTACTGCAAATGTTATTAGGTGCGCGAATGTGCCGGGAAGACGGCGAGCAAAGTCTTACAAACAGCTGTGACGTTGCTAAGCAACGTGGAGATTAAGAGGGAGTCCAAAGATGAAGACGTGTCTAAAGCTCTAGTGCGTTGCAGACGTATGCAACCGCAAAAGGAACAACAGGTTCAGAACTTTCCCCATATTTTATACCCGGCAGCTATGAATTTAATGACTAAAGTACGACAAACTAGTTTGTTGTTTTTTGATGCAGGTGTTTATTATGATAAATGTTACCTGTTGTTGCTGTGTAGCCAGAAAGCATAGCGTTTAAAAATGTAAATATTAAAAAGTTGGAGACATCACAACGCCTTGATCACGATAGTGTATTTATTATGTGAAAATGGGGGCTCAAATTGTTTATTAGAAAGGCAGCTTCAATAAAAATATAAAATTTGCCTGCAATTTAATATCAGAACACTCCCGAAGCAGTGTTATACCAATTTTTACGACAGCGCCATTTTGACAAAATAAAATATTATGTAATAAATATTCCTAAAGATTTATTTTACTACTTCCGTGTAAATAACGTCTATATCTCGTTTACTAAAGTGCAGATACGTCTTTGTTTACAACGAGAAATAAAAAATATGTTGGCAATAACCGTAATTCTAGGTCCAAGAAATATCCCACGCGGAAAAACAGAGAGCCGAACAAATCTCCCGTTTAATGGCTTCGAAATATTTGGAGCGAATGGCACATGACAAATATTTCTTAACTGCCTTATGTAAGGACGAACGATTGGTCTCTGCCAATAAACAAGGATCGCTAAAACTGCAGGAATTGGCCAATAAAGCTCTCACCGACCTGAAGAAACGACAAGTACGCTCACACTAACATAACTCAATAAAATAACCTCTGACCCGTTGACCCACAAAATATAATACATTGCACGCCGCCATTATTTATAAACGACCAACTAAATTGAAATTTATAGCACTTGTACAGATTGAAATCTAACCCTGCACCTAGTTGATTCTGTGCTCACAAAATTCACGGAATAGCTGTAAACTTAATTGAATAACAAAAGCAATTTTTGGAACAAAATATGACACGAGAGCTGGGTTATATTCCAATATTATTTAGAACATTTTTTGTGCTGTCTGTGTTTTCGCCTAGTCCATTTTTTTAGATAGATATTATCATTTAAATTTCGCAAGCCTGTCACGTTTTCTCACAGGCTGGAGCACATTATGATTCAGCTTTTTCTTATGTGAGCTTTGTGAGTCTTGATCGTTTATTTAATATGTATCAGGCTGTTCTACGTGAGCGCAGACCGCTGTACGCTGCCCGTGCCTTAGAGGCTGCCGCTCGCGCTCGCTTGTTACGAGCACGGAAAGAGCAATTGGCACACACGCAAGTGCAACACGCAACCGACGCACGCCGTCTCATACAGACAACTCAATCAATCTATGAAGAACGAGACACCGCCAGGTGTTTAGAACAAGCCGAGTTTGGAATGGAACAAATAACAAGAAAACCAGCCAGCTTACTGCCGGGAAAAGATAAATTCTTACAGAAGCTCCACGATATAGTTGGAGACGCTTTCCTGGACCAGGTATGTTCATTTATGTATTTTATTATAAATTGTGTAGCCATGGGCATTACGAAGCTGGGAAGTTTAATAGAGCTTGTTTGCCAAGTCACGTAGACCGTGGAAAATCTCTCTTATTTTATGTTCAGAAACGTGTTCGAGAAAGTATGAGCGAGTCAGATCGGGAACGAAGGGCGTTTATTCTCCTGGGCATGTCGGTGTCCCGGGAACCAAGTCGCGACTCTGTGCTCCGAGTGCGCCCGCCGGCCCCACCGCGCGACGCTAAGTAATTTTATATCTGCAATTGTCTTAATAGCCTCCTACTAGGAACTGTAACTGGGATTATTCTGTCAAAAATATGTTGAAAACATATAAGACATCAGATTCATTGTCCAACGTTCATTTGTGGCTCATTCATTTGAGTTAATTTTTAATTAAGTTCTCGACCTTTATTTCCAGTTTAGTATGTACTTACATAAATTAAAGCTCACTAAGTACCTCGTAACATATGGAAACTAGTCTGAGTAGGTATTACGTAACTTTGCCTTGACCTAACTTTCTTTAATTAATTCGGCCTTTTATCTACGTAGCTAGCGGTATTGCCACCCTAACGTTTTATGTTATTTAATGTCCGTGGTGGCTTATCTCTTCCTTTATATGCCTTTAGATAACCTGTCATCAAAAATAATATGTGGTTTTCCTTGTATAGGTAATCTTTACTTATTTTTATTATACCCACGTATCGTATATATTTTATCAACATCATAATTCATGTAATACGTAATATTAGGGATCAGTGATGTAGTAAAAATAATTGCTATTCGAACTCGTTCATTATTTCTTTATTAGTAGAGTACATCTATGATTACGTGTTTAGGTAAAGACGTCACAACACTCTTTTCATTTTTACGTCTGTGAAAATGTCTATCAACTTTGTTGAGTAAATTCAATGTTTTTAAATTGCATCCAGTAATAAACACAGAAATGGCTTAGAGCGGCGATGAACCGATCACAGTTGGTAGTTATGTTTTACCTTTTAGTATTCGAGTAGAAAATAAAGTGATTTGTGAAGTGTGATTGGTTCTAACTGAGTTTGGTTAGCCTCAGCTGGGTTGCAAGATGTTTTGGTACCAAGTAAATGTTATCATCACGCCTGTGTTCCCCAAAGGTTTAAGCAGAGGTGTACCAATGCACACCCACAGTTCGCCGGCATGTTTAGGGTCCCATGTAATAGGGGGCGATCCTATTGCCATTAACCGGGCCCAAATCCAAATTCCGAGCTGCTACTGAAAATTTCATAGAAAAACCTAAGAACAATGTTTGCTCGACCCAAGACCTCTAGCGGAGCAGTCGCACTTAGGACTACTAGGCTAACGAGGCAAGTAAATGTAATATAATCTATAACTATAGCTTGTGTAGTACTTTATACTACACAAGCTCTAGACGTGAAGATTTGTAATTGGCTATCAGATAATCATGCTGTTATTTATCACCATTGTATTTAGCTGTAAGTCTTCCAAAGTCCTTAAATAAATAAATAATACTAATGTTTTGTCACCAGGGTTCGTATGCGCACTCTGGAGCGTTCCCTATCTATGAGCACACGAGCGTCCGAACGATGTTACTTGTTGCATGAACTGGCTCGTCTCAATGTGGACACAAAGCAACCTTTAAAAGCTAGAGTGTACGCTTCCAAATGTCAAACCGGTAAGACACTTTCAGTAGAACGGAATTTATCACTTTGTTAGCACTTAAATACTCTTGCTCCACAAATTTATAGGCCAGTGAACGGGTCGTTGATTCGAAAATATAAATTAGCCTCTCACGATTGAATAAATGTCTTTTTATTCTTAAATTGTTTGACTTCCTTTGGAAATATTGACTCAAAGACCCTGCCCGTACCTGCTGTCGTTTTTTCCTTACTCTCTTTAGATAATTCACTTACTTTAGAAGTACGTGGAATCGTGTAGTAACGTACTTTATACCATTAGCATACAGTAAGTAGATTGAAACGCAGCTCGAGCCCGGAATCGCAGGTCTACACTGAGAGCATTAAAGTAATGAATAAACATCGCAACGGTATACGAACAAGAATATGAGACTTATTTATTTTTGATACGTTGAGAATTTTATGTGAGAGTTTAATTCATAACTGATACGTTGACATGAGTATGTTGTGTACGGTTTAATTAATTATGGTGAACATTGAAAGCGCAATCAATTGTTCGATTCAATGAATCTGATTACAGACTGTAATATTCTGAACACGATTGCTTATTCAAATTATCGGTCATCGGATATTATGTCAGTGTCACTCCGACAACGCAACGGTCCGGCAGGAATTCACCGCCGCCTGCGAGCCGTCACCTTTTTGCTTTGCCAGTATTAAAAATACTTTAGCGCACACCATTTAAAGCTCTAATTTGAATGGCAAATTATTTACCGTGTCGGGACAGTGCTATTATAATAATCAATGTTCTTATGAGTGACCTGACTCCACTTTGTCTCTGTGATTCGATACTGACTTCAGTGGGTTGGAACAAGACAAGAGGACGCTCCGTGACTTTGAATAGATTCGTAAGCTTTGATTTCGAAATACTCTCCCTTAGAAAGTATTAGGTTTGTATTCTACGAATCTTAGTTCGCGGAAATCTATTGGAGATGCTCGGATTTTAGACATCTCTTTCAATATAAGTAATGAAAAGCTGACTTCAGGCGTTATATTCCTGTTCATACTTTTGTTTAGGTACAAAAGTATGGACAAGTATTTAAAACAATTGAGAATAATGCATTCATGCTTAATTTAGAAAAGGTGTGCATATATGACGACACGGTTGGCGCAGTGATCGAGCGATCGACTGCCGCGCTGCGTGTCGCGGGTTCGAATCGCGCACGGAACAAATATTTGTATGATCTACAGATAGTTGTTCCGGGTCTGGTCGTTTGTGTATGTGGGGAACGTTTTATTTAAAAAAGAAAGAAAGAAAAAAGAAAGATATACGTGTATAAGATGTGATACATAGATTTTTATTGCAAAAAAAATGATTTCAACAGAGGCTCGATTATCCAATCAGCGTTCATGGCTTCTAAACGCGCTGTTCCTATTGGCTCGCTGTCATCTCCTACAGAACAACCGGCCTGAAGCGCGCGCCGTTCTCCTAGAAGCGGCCGGCCTCGCTCGTTCCTACGGCTACAATGAAGTTGCAGACTTCTATGACACTGTAAGCGACTTAAAACTTTAAGTACTTTATGGAACAATGTTTAGTAATTGCATTGCGGGAGAGAATATTGTTGAACGTTTAAAGGCGGGTTGCCATTTTATTATGGTTTCTAGAATGGTAATATTCTCGGCGGTCAGTTTCAATGGACGCTAGCCTAGTACGCAGGACATGTGCACGAGAATGTGTAAAAACATAGGTGCACTCCCTCTTTCCTCACTTTCATAGTCCGATGGGACGGCAATCTGATATGACTAGGGAGAGATCAGGTGCAGGACCAACGGGCGCGGGCGTACGTACTTTCTGTGAATGTGAATGTTGAATTAAACAGTCGCGCTTGCGACCACCAGACCTATGGGGCAGCCAACTGGGTCGGTTGGGGTATTCCAGAATAAGTACACGGTGGAAGTGACATCGTTATAGACTTTACTATGGAGATTTTGTTCAAGATTCTAGACCCTCTAGCGTCAATAAAAAAGTGAATACACGGTTAAAATGTACAGAACAGCAACTTTGCTTTACAGAAGACGGAAATATGTATAAACGCTGTGGAATCGTGAACAGTATACTGAATCCATGATAAATGTTTGCCTTAAAATGTCTATCGTGTATTACCTTGTTTTTATTTTATATTACTAAAATGCCTAGCGTAGATTCGTTGTAACGACTCTAAAGAGCCCATTAATATAATGGACCGGAATTTTTGAAGAAGTCTGTCGTTTTCATTCAATTATTCTCGACTGAAAAACGTCAATACCTACCTAGCTCAAAATAGGTCAGAACGACAATATAAAGGACCAAAAAATTGGTGCCTAAAATACTAAAATACTCTCGTAATTCCCTTTTGATAAGCTAAGTGCTACATGGCCGACCTAAGCCGGCAAGTCCGAAAATATGAAAAAATAAAAGTAAACGCTGAACATTTTTAAAACTAATTTCTGTTCGGTACATTTTTTTGCTTCTATTTTTGTTTGTAAAGCACTTTACTGACGAAAACATTTCTAGATCCTGGACTTTTTTAATATTTTAGGCTGTCTGCCCACGTCAGACAATCAGTGATTGATTTTTTTGTCGAAGAGAATGAACGATATGAATTCTAAATACCAAGGCACACGTCCTACAAAAACGGTAATTTAAAAAACTAAAAAACCCGACTGCTATTCCTTAAAAAGCCTTAAAACAAGATAAATTGTAGCAGTCGGGACCCATTTGGGACCATCTGCAATGTAATATAGGTATGTGCTCTCAATTCACTCGCCCTCCATTTCTAGAATGGGTCCCGACTGCTACAATTTATCTTGTTTTAAGGCTTTTTAAGGAATAGCAGTCGGGTTTTTTAGTTTTTTAAATTACCGTTTTTGTAGGACGTGTGCCTTGGTATTTAGAATTCATATCGTTCATTCTCTTCGACAAAAAAATCAATCACTGATTGTCTGACGTGGGCAGACAGCCTAAAATATTAAAAAAGTCCAGGATCTAGAAATGTTTTCGTCAGTAAAGTGCTTTACAAACAAAAATAGAAGCAAAAAAATGTACCGAACAGAAATTAGTTTTAAAAATGTTCAGCGTTTACTTTTATTTTTTCATATTTTCGGACTTGCCGGCTTAGGTCGGCCATGTAGCACTTAGCTTATCAAAAGGGAATTTATTTATTAGTTTTTTATTTTTTATTTTTTCAGTGTTTTTAAAAAAAATTAATTAATAAATCCTGTGTCACTCTCACGGTAAATACGAATCTAACGACACCTCTCAAGCTAAAATCCATCAAGCCGTTCAGCCTGCAGAGCGTGCCAAACAATTATTATACATACAAACATACATACATACATACAAACATACCCTAGAAAAACATAACCCTCCTTCTGTCGCAGTCGGGTAAAAAGTCGGTCCTACGAATCTATGGATCTATTGAATGGGCCAAAAATCCAATAAAAAGTCAAGCGTGCGGAGGCCCTGACAGTGTCTTCCTTAGAAAATTGGCTCAGTATGAACCTACATAGAGTTTCGTCTTGTAAGTCGACTATTATTCATTAAAAAAAAGCGTTTGCTAACTACAACCTAAAGCAACCCTTCTGTTTTGAACAATAAAACACAAAATCGAATAACAAACAATCTCTTTACTAGTGCGTGAACGTGTCTTTGGAAGGCGAAGTGCTGGCTGGAAGCGCTCCTCTTGAGAAACGTGAGAGGGATCTGGTCAGCTTGATGCAAGACGACGACTTACGATCAGCTGCTAGACATCTATTCAAACGAATGTCTCTCATACCAGCGTCCAGGTTTATATAAATATCTTCCTTATCTTATTAGCTTCAGCTCGCAATTTTGTCTGCGTAGAAATAAGCTAAAGTCCTAAATTAGTTCACGGAAACACAAAAACGGGTTAAAAAGTGGAATAAAAATAAGCAAATGTGTTAAGCCAGATTAACATCTTATGTGTGTCAATGCCATGCCAATTTTAGAAAATTCCGTTCGACCGTTTGAGTGAGAAAGAGTGTCAACTATCCATCCGCCCATCCTAACAAACTTTAGTGTTTATATTTAGTGTTATTGTAGGAAGTAGGATAGTAAAAAATACATACCCCTTTTTCTTGGAGCTTCGCGCGATTAGTGAGGATTTTTAAGTGAGAAACAATATAGAATTTGCCAATTTAAACTGAAAACAATCTGATGACTTGCATGTTTCCCAAAGGTTACTAAAACAAGGGAAAAGCTATACAATTTTTAATTATAAGTCAATCTCCATAGACTTATATCATTGCAGTACATAATGTTTAAAATATAGCAATTCCTTTTCTCCCATAGAACACCAATCTTATCGAGTTGGTTAAATCATCTTATTAAATCGTGATTACTATAGACACTCATTCATCATTATATCAAAACAAAAGATATACGAATCAAATCACGAAATCTACACCACTAAATCACCAATCAAGCCGTTACCACTAATTGACAATTATCAGCTTACGTACACACGCGAACTATTCTCAGTAACCATGATACAGCCTCATATGTCGTACATGACAGCCTCTTGTCATCAAATGGATAAGTAGAGAAGGTTAGTTCCAAACAGCGAGCAAAAATACACGCACACATACAGACACGCTTTATGTACTTGCATTCAATAATGCGTAAGTGAGTGCAAACGCACTTGCGACTGTTATTTGTTTGAAATAATATGTAGTTTAAGTTTGGCGTGCGTATGCATATGTGCGTGCATGTATGTGTAAACAAGTTCGCATTTCGCTTGTACGAATATTATAAAAGAGATTAAATTTGATTCTATGTTAGCTACATGACATAAGATATTTAAAAACTGTGATTCTTGTACAATTTACCGTACCTTCAAACATTTGAAGGTATGTGTAGGAAATTATTAAGTAACTAAAAAATAAAATAATAAAGTATGTCAAAATCAAAGTCTTTTTTTATATACAATTGTAATTTCAAAATGAAAACAGCTAAAGTAGCTGACCTAGATGACCTAGTTGACCTAGCCGGCTAGTTGTATGAAGCTAACCTTCTTGTACTTACCTATTATGTGCTTTCAACCAATTAATCTTATCGGGTGTTGATTACAGACGCTTCTCGATAATGCCCGGCGCCCGGGTTGAAGACAGTGCACGAAGCTTCGCCCGAAGTGCTCATAGAAGGATCTCTATCATGCCGAAAGCTACACTGCCAACGTTGGTGACCAGAAAGGCACAACATCCTTTGGGCTTCCAAGATTTTGATTTGTGATTTATGTTGCTACAAGATTTAAATTAGATGAGGTGGCGAAATTAATCAATGGAGCACTCAATTTTATTGAAAGAGGTCTTCAATAAGCAAATTATTTGAATTTTATAAAAACTTACACCAATTTTAGACGGTATTTTTCTACCCTTAAGCAAGCAAATTATGTTACTTTTTTATGGTTTTATAATAACTTCCTTCTTTCTCCTTCATCCCTCACTACTACTAAGAAATGGCTAATAAAAAAACCACAATCATTCCCCGACCTGGGAATCAAACTTAGGAACCCACGCTCAGCAGTCGCGCTTGCAATCATGAGACCAACGGGATTGTCAAATTAAATATAATTTATGTATTGTATTGTATTATGTACGCAGTTTTTCAATACAAACATTCATATTATATTTCTCAATAATAGCATCTGAAATTGTTACTCAAGTCTTTTCAGGAATTTCTCCATTATATTTTAACGAAAGTATGTTTCAAAAGTGGTATAACAAAATCCTTGAAATTATGCGAGTATGAAGAGAGTGGTATCCATTAAACATTTGAAAAGAAAAGGGCACGAGCATTTTCACTTGGAAACTTTTACATCCATTACAATATTAATGAACCTGTCATGAATAATAAGACTTTAATTTTCGTATTTAAGAAAATTGTAATACACTTTTTTTACAAACATTGAAATCTAAATTGATGATGGCGTTATTCGTAATTAGCTCGAATCTTTTGATAAATATTTTCATTTTGTAATTTTCGTAATGAATATTAAATTTAATTAAACTCATCAGACTTTTTATTATTTTCTTCGCATTACTCTGACGTGTTTGATATTTCAAAAGGTAACATTGAGCTAGCCAGCCAAAGATTCAAAGTTAAATTTAGTAAATATTTAAAGTACCTATACGAACAAGTATACTTTTGCATAGAGCTTAAACTAACAGACCCAAATCAAACAATGAACCAAACTAGTTGAAATATCTTACTCCTCTCTACTAGACCGTAATATTATAATCGGTTACCTTCATTGCTGTTTACTAAACATCTCAGGGAGGCAATTCTGCTAACATTTAGGAGTAATCGCAATCTCAACTCAGTCGCAATCTACATTTTTTGACATTGATTGTCTGAGATGAGATTGTGATTAGATTTTAGATGTTTTTGATTTGTAAAATTGACCTTTAAATAATTGTCCGTGTATTCCTGGTTACTTAAAACCTTTTGAATTTAATCTTTTCTTTTATTTTAAATGATTTGATTGGCTGTTTTTGTTACATTCAACCAACTACAGCACTTAGCTAAAATCTGATCAAATGTTAGTGTATATTTAGTTTATACATAGGGGCTAATTAAAGTCCAAGTACATAAAAATCTATTTAATTTAAAATCGTGCGTACAACCATAACGTCGGTAGCGGAGTGAGGTAGACAATTATAAGTTTCAAAGAAATAAAAATGACGTTAACGCCTGATAAAATTCCATTAGCAAGTATTCGTTGACCGATGTGATGTAGCATCACAGAACCGTGAGGCAATAGGCCGCAACATATTCCCGGCCGTTGAAAGGTTCCTTTCAACTGTTTAGTTCCTCAGCAGTAGGCAGCGGCGACAGGCGGGTGAATGGGCGACGAACGCAACCCCGAGACGTTTTGATTTCGGCGACTCGTGCAACTCCGTCTGGTCCAGGGAACAGCCGCAGAACTCGACCGAGGCGCCAGCTTAGTGGGGGCGTATTGTCTTCTGCCAATAGTACCATATCGCCCACGTTGAGCTGACTATTTCCTTTGCGCCACTTTGTTCGTTGCTGCAGCTCCGACAGATACTCTTTCTGCCACCTCTGCCAGAAATGTTGTCTTATTGTTTCAAGGCGCTTGTACCTGTTGTGTTGGTTGCCATCTTTCTCTTCCAGGGCTGGTAAAGGCAGCGCATTTAGCGGGCGGCCGATGATGAAGTGCCCTGGGGATAAGGAGAGGAGGTCATTAGGACTTGAGGACAAAGGGCACAAGGGACGGCTATTAAGAATCGCCTCCACTTGTGCAAACAAAGTTATAATTTCCTCGAAAGTGAGATTACTATTGCCGATTACACGTTTGACGTGATATTTAGCCGATTTTACGCCGGCTTCCCAAATGCCGCCGAAGTGAGGAGCGTAAGAGGGTATAAAATTGAACTTAATGCCCTGCTGACCCGCAAAATCAGATATTGGTTCTGTATTTTGTTTGAGAAAATCGCCTAACTCCTTCGCGGCTGCGACAAAATTGCGACCGTTGTCGCTAAATATTTCCGATGGTTTTCCTCTGCGTGCAACAAACCTTTTAAGAGTCATCACAAACGCATCTTTAGTTAAATCACTGACCGCCTCTAAATGAATGCATTTGTAACGTAGACACACAAAAATGCACATATAACACTTTATCAAGCGACTTCCACGGCCCTTGCGGTTTAGTATAAAAAATGGTCCAGCAAAGTCCAAACCAACGGACAAAAATGGAAAGTCTGGATTCACTCGTTGTGAAGGTAAATCACCCATTTTAGGGCACAGTGTTCTGCCGCTTACGCGCCTGCATCGCACGCAGTTGTTAGCTGTCCGCCTGGCAAGATGCTTGCCATTGATAGGCCAGACTGTTTCTCTTACTGTGGCTAATAGCAGTTGCGGGCCTGCATGTAAGTTCACAATATGCTCTTTAGCAAAATATAATTTGGTTAATTTGTGCGCAGCGTGCAGAAGTATTGGATGTCTTTTTTCAAAACTACATGCGGACGCATTTATTCGTCCACCGACACGAATTAAATTATCCTTATCTAAGAACGGAGATAATGACAATATTTTACTACGGGCCGGTAGTTGTTTACCTTTTGTGAGCAAATCGTATTCAGTTGGAAACGATTCACGCTGAGCGATGACGCATAATAAATGAAAGGATTCCAACAGCTCGGCAGCCGTGAGGACGCCTACACGTTTGTCATTTGGGTACTTCATGTTATATATAAATCTACGACAGCGTGCCGTCATGTTTTGAAGTTTGTTGAGTGATGAAAAATTATTAAAATCTATTAAATTATTATTTTCAGTTGATGACGTGAGTGCCTTCAACTCAGGTACATTAGTCACCGTGCATTCTTTTAGCACGGGCCATTTAAATTCATTTTCATTTAAAAAACTAGGGCCTGACCACCATAACTGCATGGATAGCAAAATTTTGGCATCCACTCCCCTGGATATTAAATCTGCAGGGTTCATCGCAGTGGGCACATAACGCCACGATGATGCTTTAGTGAGATCGACTATTTCACAAACGCGATTTGATACGAACATTTTTAATTTTGTAGGGTCACCTTTTATCCAGCTTAGAACGACGGTGGAATCGCACCAGTGCACCAACCTTCCCGGCTTGCACCGAAGTGAATCCATGACAGATTTACAAAGTTTAGCGGCCAATAGTGCGGCACATAATTCAAGGCGTGGTATTGTTGTCGGCTTTATAGGCGATACTTTTGATTTAGCGCATAATAGTTTCACAGTGCTGTCGCCGTTACAATTTATTGATTTTAAATAAATACACGCACCATAAGCACATTGAGACGCATCACTAAACGAGTGTAATTCTATACGTTCAGGTTTATCGCATAGCACTAATCTAGGAATCTGAAATTTAGGCAAATATTCTAGATTTTCTGTGAATTTTAGCCAATCGTCCTTCAAGTCTTTTGTAACCGGGTCGTCCCAATCTAGTTTTTGCTGCCACATCTTCTGTAGCATAATTTTAGGCTTAATTATAATTGGACTCAGTATTCCTAAAGGATCGAAAATTTTAAAGGAGTTTGACATAACAAACCGTTTTGTGATAGTTGTCTGTTTATCAAGTGTAACGCTTTTAAATGGAAAAAATAGTGTGTCACTGGATGGCTTCCATCCAAGACCGAGCGTGCTTGCAGATTCACTAATCGTTAAATTGTCTTGATTAAAGTTAAGATTTTCAAAGACTGATGGATTATTGCTTTTATACTTTCTTAGATTAAAACAGCCGTTCTTTAACGCTTCGGAAACGCTTTTTTGAATGTACCGTAAATCCTGTGCGTTATCAGCTCCTGTTATTAGGTCATCTACGTAGAAATCCTTTTGAATTATGCATTTAATCATGTCATCATCTTGTTCCTCGCCCAGTTGCCATAGGCAACGTGTGCTTAGGTAACTGGCGCTTGCGGTGCCATAGGTAAGTGTATTTAAGTCGTAAGCTTTAATAGGCTGAGACTCGCTCTTCCGCCATAAAATGCGCTGTAGACAGCGGTCTTCGTCGGCCACGAGGACCTGTCGGTACATTTTCTCAACGTCGCCAGTTAAGAGAAACTTGTACTGCCTAGCACGGATCAATATAGCAAAGAGGGAGTCTTGTAGGGTCGGGCCTACCATTAGAATGTCATTTAGAGCATAACCAGATGTGGAAGCTGCGGACCCATCAAAAACTACCCGCAACTTGGTAGACTCACTCTCTTGTTTTAACACCGCATGATGACACAAATAATACGAAGGGCCTAGCCTTTGTTTAGCTAAGGAAAGATGTCCTAATTCGGCATATTCTTTTATAAATTCTGCATATTCACATTTTAATAGTGGATTTCTCCTAAAACGTTTTTCTAAATAATGTAACCGTTTTTTAGCTAAGTTATAGGTATCACCTAGGCAGTCTGGAGTGTCCTTTAATGGTAGCCTTACACAAAATCTGCCTGTGACTTCCCTACGAGTGTGAGCGACGAAGTGTTGTTCGCACATCCTTTCTTCTTCGCTCATTATAGGTTTTATCGGGACCTCTTCTAGTTCCCAGAATTTGCTTAATGATTTTTCGAAATCAGTTTGATTTGTCACAATTACTTTATTACAATAAATTTTATTTTTATTAGTAACGTATGAATTTATAGGTCCGGATATTATCCAGCCTAGCTGCGTGTTTATAAGCTTTGGATTTCGAGGGCCAAGGGAACGCTGTTCGTCACCGAGGATGTCCCAGAATAGATCGACGCCGATCAAGACGTCTACGGGTGCAGGCTGACCGAATGTTGGATCAGCTAGCACAATGTTTTTTGGCAAATTCATTGAATGAATATCCACCGGATACTTCGGTATTAAACCGGTTAATTCTTTTAAAATTAGGCAGTGACATTTTGCACTGTATTTATGATCCAGAGATTTAATCTGCACCTTGCAACTTTCGGCAACGTGAGATGAAGCTGTATTTCCAATTCCTACGACCTTTAGCGAGTCAATAGGTATTGATTTTAGTGAAAGTCTATCCTTTAAAGCCTTTGAAATGAACGATGATTGGCTACCACAATCGAGCAGCGCTCTAACCTTTTCCTTTTGCTGGGTCATTGTATTAGAGACTTCAATCATAGCCGTTGATAAAAGCGTTTGACTTGAATTTCGTCTTGAGAAACTCGAAATTGTTTCACAACTATTATTGCATTCGTCTACCGCTATAAGATTATTTACCTCAGGGCATGCAGCAGGACGGTGCAGCAAGCTATGGTGCCTTTTATTACACTCACGGCACGGTCCCAAGCGGCATGCTCCTACTTGATGTCCCTGCCTAAGGCAGTTGGAACAAAGCTTATATTTATTAACCTCTTGCATCCTTTCATCTATCCCTTTTGATTTAAAAGTGGGGCAATCAAAAATTCTGTGATTTTCGTTGCAAATAACACATAAATAGGCGTTAGAATTATTATTATTACTATTTTTAGCACTATTCGATTTAGTATTAGAAGCAGCAAATGACTTTGTATAAGCATTATTTTTACCGGGATATTTATGGCTAACTGAATTATTACCACTACTGGCCACTGGCATGTTTCGTTTGGGCGCGTTGTTATCTTGTTTGTTACGATTTAATGACTCCAAAACATCCGCGCGGTCTGTTAAGAACTTATAGAACTGTTCTAAAGTTGGGTTATCTTCGTCTATATGCTTGATATATTCTTCCCATTTTACAGCAGTACTACTGTCTAACTTTTCCGTTAAAATAAAAATAAGCAAACCATCCCATTTGTCCGTGGGCTGTCCCAGGCTGGCCAAAGCGCGCAAGTTTTTACTGACATGGTCAACTAAAAATCTCAAGGATTTCTCGGACTCCCGCGTAAGCTGCTTAATATTCAGTAGTGAATTGAAATGATAATTGATTAGAACTCTTTTATTGTCATAGCGATTGCAAAGTAATTTCCACGCTTCCGAGTAATTTGCGGTGGATACCTCCAAGTTTGAGATAATTCGCGCGGCATCACCTTCCAAATACGACGCGAGATAATGAAACTTCTGAATTGATGTTATATGCTCATTTTTGTGTATCAAACTCTCAAAAGTGTCACGGAACCCTAACCATTTAAAATAAGAACCGTCGAATTTGGATATTTGGATTTGAGGTAATTTTACGCCAGCTACTTGATGGTCCGAACAACAAGAATTATCATGAACCGAACCACGTCGATGCTCACATTCGATTTTTGAAAATTTATCAACTAACGTTTTCGCGGTAGCAATGTTGACGACAATGTCGCACTCGATACTTTCGCGTTCATCGATTTCAGCTGACAAATTGTTCGAATTTAAGACCTCGATCTCATTTTGCAAGTCATCCGTTCTAACTGACAATGCCTCGAATTTAGCAAGCTTTAACTGTAACTCAGTTATTTGAATAGTATTTAACTCAGTCAGCTTTGAAATACTACTCAAATAGTTCTTGAATTTCGTTATTTGCCCTTTGGCGGACGATCTTTTGACAATCAAATCCTTTAAGCGACATTTATCGGCAGATTCGTTAGGCATTGTGAGAACAAACGTAAACAGTACAAAGTTCAACAAATTATCGCAACGTTACGTGCGAAACAAATAAACAATTAAACAAAAGAATGGCTCACGCTCCTCTATTCGACGGCACCTGGCGTCCGAAAACCGGTTACGCTCGCACAGCTGATTGCAGGCAGCGCGACAATGCACTCGGCTCGGGCGGCGTGGATAAGGATCTGAAATTATCGGCGTTACTAAATTAATATTTATTACCGAACTAAGAAAAATAGACACTAGTGACCTTTGGACCCGACGGGTACGACTTCTTAAGTGCGTCGGTACCAAGGAATATTACGGCCACTGTTTGGAATTCTATATTTAAAACGATTTACTTTAGGACTAATATTATAGTTATAACTATAAATAACGTTAAGGTCAATGATTTGTAACGAAAGAAGCAAATATTTTAACAAAGAAAATATTTTAACTTGTAAGTAGGTATGTTGACAAAATATAAAATGATGATGCAATTTTTCTTTAAAATCTTTATATCCTTGATTTGCACAAATGGATTGGACTTTTCACAGCTATGAACGATATTTAAAGGACTTTGGATTGGATATGGGTGAAAGTTCGGAAAAATAGGAAGGACAGGGCACTTATCTGATTTTTGCGAAGTCCGATGCGCGACGTGTTCTTTTGCTGAATCACTGGTCGCTTCAGCCTGAACTCTTAGCTGATCCTGGCTGCACCTTCAATCTCGAACTCCTTCTTCAATCTTCAATCACCCAAAGAAGCTCGCATACGTTGGCCGGCAATGTGTTGGCGAAGTTTTTGATCCAGTTTTCTGGCTACTTTTTCTTCGTATTTTATTGTATTTCGACGCGTTTTAGTATTTTTGACTTGTATTTCCCCTCATGGGCCACCAATATGTATATTTAGTTTATACATAGGGGCTAATTAAAGTCCAAGTACATAAAAATCTATTTAATTTAAAATCGTGCGTACAACCATAACGTCGGTAGCGGAGTGAGGTAGACAATTATAAGTTTCAAAGAAATAAAAATGACGTTAACGCCTGATAAAATTCCATTAGCAAGTATTCGTTGACCGATGTGATGTAGCATCACAGAACCGTGAGGCAATAGGCCGCAACAGTTAGTGTTAGTGTAATAAACGCAGGTATTAAAAAAATACGTTTAGTTCATTAGTTAATAAACTACATCAGCCAGCACTTTAATGGATTGACGTTCGATGTATCAAGCGTCGCGTCGATAGTGCCAGACGACGGGGGTAGGGTTACACATAATGTCTCATTTGCGTCAGCCGGCATGCAACGGGTTAGCTCTGAAATGCGGCTACACCTTGATTTAGCCTATTTTGGGTCATGATTTCGAATTGCAGATATTTATTTATAAGTTGGTAGTTTTAAAATTATCGTAGAAAATATGTTTATATCACATAATGGGTGGAATTTTATAATGCTACCTGGAGGGAAAGTACCCTAAATACTTGAGTTAGCAAATTTTACTGAAAGGAAACATTCCTTTATTTTTATAAAGAAACAAAACTGAATTTAAATAATTCTGAAAATATTCTTGCCACACCCAGGAATCGAACAGACAAAAATTCGAAAAAATTACATCCTGTACTTTTATGGCACCAATCGATAGGATCATAGGATCGATAGGATCATCATAAGGATCAAATCTTAAGTATTTAGAGTACTTTCCCTCCAGGTAGCATTATAAAATTCCACCCTGTATATACGGTTTGGTAAAACTGTTGTTTTAAGATAGGTTTTTAGCGTAAATGTTTGAAAATAAAACTTTATTTACTACAAGAAAAGATACACATTTTTACTGTGACAATTTCATTATGAGAAGGTGCAATTTATTCTGAATTCAAACCCTAAACCAAAGCAAGTTATTTATGTTTACAACAACTCTTGATAATTCAACAAACATCTGAAACATCACGAAGAAAATGAATGCGGAACACAAGCTTGGAAAGATGTGAATATTAAAAGATTTAATAATTAAGTATTTGCTATCTTCCGGTTCACGTAGGAAGCGTCTGTTTTGTCCTAAGAGGATAGAACAGGAAAATAATAATAATATATCCTGCTTTCCCTCATGAAATAGAGACATGAGTTTATGTCTACCCTTCAGAGAAAAGAGAGAGAAAGAAAAATGTTATTAATGACGAATCTCAAGAAAGAAAAATAAACCAGAACCCTAAAAACGAGGTATTCCTCGTAGCGCTCCCGTTTTGAAGCGCGCCCATCTAAGCGCTACTGTTTTGTTCCTCGAAGCGCTCCTAAAAGGAGCGCTTCGAGGAAGGATTAAAAATATTAAAATTTATTTCCTCGTAGCGCTCCCATGATTAACTTTCGGATAGAGATGGGACTATACTAACTGAAATTATCGATAATAAGTAGGTAATAAGTAGAACACATTGTTATAATATACAACTAGCGGCCCGTCCCGGCTTCGCACGGGTTTGTTTTTTTTTTTGTTTTTGTTTTATTGTAAATCCTTTAGTCCACCAAATAGATGAATACTTATAATCTGCCGACATAACCTATTCATATATTTTTATTGTTTAGAAAGCTTATGATGTATTTCTATTATGTTTCCCATAAATCAAAAAGATATTATTCTGTCAATTACGCATTTTTTTTTTTTTTTTTTTAGAAAAAAACGTTACCCCACACTAGGATTATCTCCTGTATCGTGGGTGGTTACAAACATATAATCTCACATACACAAACAGCCAGCCACCCGGAATAACTATCGGTAGGTCATACAAATATTGGTTCCGTGCGGGAATCGAACCCGCGACACGCAGTAGGTACAGCAGTCGATTGCTCGGCCACTGCGCCAAACGTGTTGTCAAATTGGTTCAACTTCGAAGTCGATGATGCACACATGAGTTTTTAAAAATTATCGATATAATTAATTACGTTTACTTCATGCTTTTCCCTATTTTTACACGTGGGAGCGCTTCGAGGAACAAAACAGTAGCGCTTAGATGGGCGCGCTTCAAAACGGGAGCGCTACGAGGAATACCTCCTAAAAACGATCAAATTTTATTTATTTATTTTTTTGATCCTGTTAATTTTTGTCCGAGGCTTTATGGGGTGCATTTGTTTTGCAAAGGAGTCACAATATCACATCCTGGAAAGAAAACGTGGCATCTTAAGTTACCTATTGGAGACTATAATCTCAGTGCTTCATCGAGATCCGTAAGCGTGAACAGTTATATTCATCTATCCATCCTCACAAACTTTTGCATTTATAATTTTAGTGAGAAGTAGGATAAGTAGGAAGTAGGAAAGGAAGTAATGATTTTTACCAAGGGTTCCCCATCTTTGTCATATCAGGGGTGATTATAAGCGACAATACATTTTTATCTCATCCTACAACCATCCCGGAATACGTAATTACGGATGAATGTAAGCCTTCGCGTCTTATCTCCCTTATTTCTATGATCCGCGGCTTGAATCATCCCCGACCGGCGGCGGCTTGACAACGAACACGCAATTAACTTCCGGGTACGGTAGCAATTATGTCGCGAGCTTTCGTTTCGCATGAAGAACTTACATGTACAACCCTTATGACCCTTAATTGCGTTGTATTAAAGATGAAATTCCAACAGTACCCATCAAAATTAGCTGTCGCGAGTTTTGGAACATTGTGAAGGGTTTTAATATTCAACCGTAGGTATATCTTATCTGATGACGTAATGCGTAATTCGTGTTTAGAGGATTTATGTTTTACAATAATGTGACGTTTCACATACAGGCGGGTGATGTGACGTTTCGTTGTGGGATTGTGTTTGGGATTATGTTCGGGATCTTTTGTTATATTAATGTCTATTTTGAGTTACAATAAAATGTTTACATAAGTAAAGTATTTGTAAGTGAAGGAATAACGCCTTAAAATTATTACATAATAAATTGATCAAGGTCTAAAAAAATAAACTTGTGCCTTAAAGTATTTATTTACTCCACAGGCAGTTTCATTTGCGTAACCTATTGCGTTCCGTAAAATAACAATCCAACTATGCTAGCTTTTGTCCACATCCGCGCAGATGTCAATTAGGTACCTCCCGACGGCCCTACGGCCTTGTCAAAAAAATCACAAAATCCTGTAAACTACCTACCTTTAAAATTTCAGCTTTACAGGTCAAGTAAATTTCAAAATTTCGTGTTTAATCGGTGAGTAAATGACGTTTCGGTTTTATATAATTACGTTTACGTTCGCATGATTTTTTCGCCCGCGTTTTTTACGCTTTTGCAGCGTGGTGTTCTAATATAGCCTATAACTATTTCTTATTAAGCGGGCTATCATATACAAGAAGATTGTATCCAATCTGACTAGAAGTTTCAGTAGATAGGGGCCTTTATACCAGCAAACAAAACAAACAAAAAATCTCATCAGTTTTGTTATCTATACATATAATAAAATTGTAGCGATGTCAAAACTGTACATTTAATATTTTTGAGAAAAAGTGATTGCTACGGGGTCGGGGAACGATTCTAATGCCGAAAATACAATTTTTAGAATTTTTGTCTGTTTGTCTGTTTGTTTGTTAGAGCATCACGCAAATACTGCCGGACAGATTCTGTTAAATTTTTGTACATATATTCCACATAGGCCAAATTTGACCGTAGGCTATAAATTATCACGCTATCTGCTTTGGGGGCTGAGCAATGTTGCATTATGTTTTGTTCCCTTACAGATTACAACGCGTTTATAAAAATACGAGAGTAAATATAAGAATACTTTAGGTAGCTGGGGCTTAAACTACTGAAATAATTATCATAACGCTATACCTTCAAGGAGCTAAGCAGTTAATCGTGACAGACTAGAACGGCAATTTTAGAGAAATTCCTATGGAAGCATGTGGTCTAATGATTCGATGACCGCTTACAAGTCGCAGAGTTTGAGTTCGAACCCCGGAAACTGTTTTACTTTTTGTGATTTTTTAAATACATTTTTAATGCTAGAACATTTCCAAACTGTAATAAAATTGAAGTAGGCATTCTTCCGCCATAACATTTTGCTTTTTTATTTTTCAAATATATTTTATTATTTCTGGAAAAAATACAAATATATAAACAATATTGAAGTCAAAATTATTCATTTATTAAAATCAGAAAAGTAGAGCGGACAATATACGTATTGTTAAAAAAAAATCTGTCTGTTTGACTCTTTAAATTAAATTTTGACAAAATAGTCTTTAAATGTCGGGCAGCACATGGCTGTATTATATAACGCGATTGAATTATTTTCGCATCGATGATTCCCCTAACATAATTTACACCAGTTCAGACATGTACAGTACCTTCCAGATACATCACTGAGTTTACTACCGGGAAGCAGGTACTCTGACAGCTTCAAGTAGTCATAAGGTGGTGGCTGTCTTCCTTCCCACAATCTACTTTTCTCTTTGGGTGGTGGGTTTTGTAATAAATAGTGAGGCTATTTGGGTATTTGTAACAAATAATGGAGTTAGGTAGGTAAGCATTATTGCATTATGTTTATTGTCCGTGAAGATTTTACAACGGGACTGTTATAAAATACATAAAATATTGAAGATTTTTAACATAATATTTATCCTATGAAATAATCCTATGAAATAAAAATCATCAAGTCATAGCCACAAGGAGTTAAGCAGTTAATTGTGTAATAGAATTCAATACAAGACCGATTCTGGCCACGACGGCTAATCTTAAAGCAGACTAGCCAAGTATGCAGAAGATACCTATTAAAATGCACAAGTGTGTGAGCAAACGCTCCCTCTTCCCTAACTCTCATAGTCCGACGTGTCGGCAATCCGACACAATCGGGGAGAGATCAGGCGCTGGAGCAACGGCTTTACGTGCTTTCCGAGGCACGGGGGTGTCACACCACCAACGTCCAAACTCCGGGCTGTTACTGAGAAATTCGTAATGGAAAAACCCATTACCCCATGATCAACAGTCTTGCTTGCCACCACGAGACCAACGGAGCAGTTCAAATATGACATGTATGGGGATGGTTATTATTAGTTAATTGTTACGTAAATAAAGTGAATAGTTTCGCTGTTTAATGAAAACCATGTAAAATATTTTGTGTGGGTTCAATTCCAATCAATTGTTACTTTTTGTTATTATTTTATTTATTTATTTATTTATCAGATGGAAAACCAACAGCTATACATAAAATGGATACGACAGTTGAATATGCTACATTAAGCTAATTACATGTTCTCACGGGTAGCAATACAATAATTACATAGAGATCTTAAGGATCACTAGCAGCAGAGCACAACAAAAAATATATTATATTACAATTAAGTTAAAGTCACTAATACACACTAAGTATTCACTTTTGAAAAAGTCAAGGTTTAACTGATTTCGCGCTGAGCCTTTAGTGTTAAACACATCAAACGAGAACTCTTTACACATTAAGTTAAGGTCTTTACTCGCTCGCACTAAATAAGAATTTTGCCTGTAGTTAGATGAAGAAAAGGGGATGGAGACAGGAGGGTTAAATCTTACTGATCTCTGAGGAACGTTGAAATTCAGTTAGAGCAGAAGATCAGGACAGTCAACCTCATTGCCTATGACTTTTAAAAGATATGTGAGGTCCGCCACCCTACGACGATTTACAAGTGGTTGAAGGTGGAATTTCTTGCAGAGATCTAAATAGTTTTCAGAACTATATTGAATACGCAGGCGGAAACATAGGAAACGAATGAACCTTTTTTGAATATTTTCGATGCGATCTATATATTTGTTATAGCAAGGGTTCCAAATTTGTGACGCATATTCGAGGTGACTCCGCACAAACGAACAGTAGAGAATTTTAAGGGTTTTAGCTTTCTTAAAACAAAACTTTCTTTAATAGGTTTTTGTTTTGATGCAGTATGATTTCAATATTATAATTTATAACAGGTTTAGAAGGGTTTAGTTTTTTCCCTTACATAATTTAAAAAATATGCATGGTTTGACTGAAGAGGAGTGACCGGAACAGAATTCTACTGGTTCCACAAATTTTAGCTACGCTAAGAATATTTTTCGTAAGTAAAAAACGGGGCCTCAGACTATTTAAAGAGTTACCAAGTTATATCGATAGTAGTATCGTCGCAACACCATGATGCTCTGACGCAGGTATTCTTCGGACATGTTGACATGAGACATGAGGACACGCCAGAGTGATATCATTGTGAGGATCATCCGGTGGACACGGTGAAGTATAAGGTGGAGGTCTGCCCTGCTTTGGCGGAACACCGCCGTGTCGTCATAGAGGCGATCAACGGCAACGGGCCTGCGGTCAGCGAGCGTTGGGTGGCTCGCCGTCCGATCAGAACCATGCCCGTGCCGACGTCGCGTTGTGTTTCACACACGTCTCAAAGAGATATCAGCACAGAAGACGGGGCACGCTAGGGTCAGTGCCTGCCACGGTTGCGGAATTTGTTCGAAAGACTCACCGTGGCTCCGGAACGCGATGGGCATTAGGAGAAAACGGATGGATTTTAGTCAGTAAGAGTCTGACACTCCCTTACGCCAGAACGGAAGAACTCATATGACGATTTTCCATCATTAAAAAAGAAGGATCACCGCACCGTGGGCCTACCAACCTCGACACTTCATACAAGTGTCGTACGATTTATCTGCAAACGTTATGTGTGCAATACTTTACTGTCTGGGCTGCGCTACGCTACCAAAAAAGCATACTTCTATTCCAATAGCTAAACAGAAATAAATTAGCTACAACAGGAAGTGTACCAAAATTAATTAAACCTATACGTATATAAAAAATGTCTCTCAGACTTCAAGCTTTCACGATACATGTAGAATCATGCATCAATCATTAATGATGCATCGCATGCAGAATTTCTTCTAATAGGTAGGTACTGTCAACAGACCATTTATTCTGCATGCTTACAAATGAATTTCAAAATGAAAATGAAGGTTATCTATTACCGTCATTCTGCAATAGATGAAAGGTAATTTGAGAGGTAAAACTTTGCTTAGCCTTTTAATAAGTCATAATATGCTTACTGTTTTTTGCCCATACTTTTTCCCAACAACATAATTATTATTAACTTGGTTGTAACACGAAGTTCAGATTTAGTTGGCAGTTCTTCTGATTACAAGATTCATTCTACGGTTTCGATACTAGACAGATCGAAGCTACAATGTGAGTATTAAAGCAGAACCTATTAAAAATGCTTTTCAACGGTTAGAGAAAGAAAAACAAGTAAATTTTGATACCACATCACAGTATTTTCGAAAGGAATAGTAAAGCCATATCATATACCCTCCGCATAAATATGTTTTAATCTCAGGCATGGCGCAAGCTCATTACCAACCGGACAAAAAATCAGACTCCGGGCGTCTACTGACTAATTTCTAAAGCCCACAGTCGTAACTATTATTAACGTTAGAAACCATTTGACATAGTTGGAAGATTATGATGACATAGTATTTAATCCTTAATTGGTTAAGTAACACTAAGGCTGACGTGAGCGAAGCCGCGGGCAACAGCTAGTATTAGTATAAATACAAATTTAGTATTTAATGCTCAGATGAGAAAAACAAAAGAAAATGTAATTTACTTATTCAGGGAATTTGCTTTTATTTCTGCAACTTGCAACATCGCGTCCTACGTAAATAGGCTAAGCCTACGGAGCTTAGGCTAAGCTGCCTGCGGTCAGCCTATTCATGAGTGGGCCATTGTTATACAAGACTTTAGTGAAGAGTAACCTCGATAGTTTTATTTAGAAAATATTATAAATCGTCTCGAAATAGATCCTAATTAATTAAGTTTGACGGCAATCTATGTGTTTTTCGGTTATCGTATGGTTGCTTTCAGATTGTAATTTAGTAGCATAAAATTGAGATTAGTCAACATACAAACAAATGATCAAACAAACACCCAGGCGTAGAAGGTGGCAAAAGTTGAAATTTTAAAAGAGCACATTGAAGTCTATATAATTTATCATTTTTTAAATTTCCGGAATCCTATCCAGGTAAAACTACCAAATAACTGTACTACAAGTCGATATTTTGTTATACCTACAACCTTATTTTTCGTTTACCAGAAATCTGAAAAGGGCATTTTATCCTCATCATTATGAGCAATTTTTACTATGGGACCAACTCAGAAATCGGGGAAAAAAACTGCTGATCCAGACATTTATGCTGTCATTACTTGACGAAACGCATGGATTGTTGATATTGTTTTCGCGATATATAATAACGTCGTAATAGTTGGTACCGTAATTTAGTTGGAATTTTACCAAATAAGACTACTGGTAAGTGGTGGGTTGATGGTTGTAAACTGAACCAAATCTACATACCATCACACGTGTATTCCCCGAATGGTTAGGCAGAGGTGTACCAATGCAAACCCACAGTTCGTCGGTATGTTTAGGTCCCATGTCAGCGAGCCCATTACCATTAACCGGGCACAAATCCTAACCGAGCCGCTACTGAGAATTTAATAGAAATATCCAATAACACTTTGCTCAACCTGGGAATCGAACCTAAGACGTAGTCGTGGTTAGAACCACTAGACTAACAAGGCAGTTAGGCAAAACATGTTTCACTCAGTTAAATTCAAAAACGTAACTAATTGCAACACAACGCTTACAAATGTGAATGTTGGTAAGTTGTTGTACCTTCCGCACGTCTTTAATCCTACTGTCAGCTTATACACTAAGCGCTGGGATGCCTCCATCAGAGACGGCGTTTCAGTAAAACCTGGCTTTAGCGCTAATGTAATTTGTACACCTTGTCTTATGTATGAGAATATGAGTAATTGTACCTTTATTTATGAGGAAATAATCCTTTGTTTATGGAGGATTTGGAATGAAAGACTTTATAAATAAGGTTTCTTTGTAGTACCTAAAGAATTTTTGTTTGTTACCAAAGGCCGAACGGAAAAAACAAAACTACAATTATATTTTATATATTTTGTTCATTTACAGCAACCACAAGGAACAGTTTTGCATTTTCTTTAAATTTCACGAGGTTGTTTTAGATAATCAAATGAAATAACGACGTCTAACCAATATTTCATAAATACGTCTTTTTAGTTTTTTAAGTCTGACAGTATCTTAAAATATTTCAAAGCACAGAATAAGGTTCATTGTTCCGCCTGTCTAAACTACGTAAAAAAAACTGATATGTTTTATTATTATGTCGAGTTGAGAATGCACCTTGTATTACACCTACATTAAAATATTAGCAATATTTTAATGTAGCAATCAAAATGATTATACTTTTTATGGTTTGTATCTTTGGTAATAAAAGCATATTCTAGCCAACATTAATATCGTTTAAAAATATATATTTACAATGTTATCCTCTTATCTCTAATTACAATAAACGACTTTCCTTAGCCAATCAAATGGAACAAAGCGAAATAAAAAGCATTTCCTCGTTCATGAATTTACAATACTCATTAAAATTTCAATGAAGTAATAACAAAAAGTGGGTTTTATTCGCAACGTGTAGGGTTAATGTTCCCGACGCTAATTGGCTATCGACATGACGTATGGTCCCGAACCTGAGTCATTCAATAATTAATATACCCACCGGAGATATTTATTGGAAAATGAACAAACTCCATTAACTTTTCGTAATAACGTGTCAGCTATCATTCAATTCATTGACGCGATTGCAATTATTTATTAATTGAGTCATTAAATTTACTATTTTAATCTCCATCCGAAAATTACATCTAAAATTATCCGGTTAGTGGGAAATAAATATTTAATTCAACAACAATTTACTGGCAACGTTCTAAATTGAATAGGTTAAATAAACTGGTAGATAAATAATACACGCGATTAAAACAATTTGCATGCGCAATATTTCATATGAGGTATATTATTCGCAATATTTCAGCTAATATCAAGAATATTCTGGCGCGCAGACAGCGAAAAATTATGACAATGAGTTTTCATCAGAGCGTCTTTTGTTATTCTGATTGTATGTTTATGTAAATGAACGCTTCGTCGACGAGATACAGCATCGGCAGCCATATTGCAGGGGTACACAAACGCGTACACGAGGATAAAAAAAAAATGACCGACTCCATAATTACTTGTTTCGGGATGGGTTCATTAATTATTGGCCGCGTCGCACCGCCAACCGTGGCATGACAAATTTGTAACGTTACACCGTATGATTAATGTACAATTTGAAATTTCCTTTATTGTTGTCATATAACATTGGGCCGTAGCGGGAACGAATTAATCTGTCCTCTGTTTATTTGGAATAAAGAGATGTGAATTTGTGAAACGAACATTAATCATTCTTCAAATTAATGTGGGGGGATTAAGTAACATGAGAAATTCTTCACTTATTAGTTCTCGAGGGAAGTGGACGGTTCCTCATTAGAAAGCGCAGGACCGAAGGGGATTAGGAGATTACATTAACTTGTCGCTGCCGTCCAACCAACTACTTATATAAATCCCTTAGTCGCTTCTTACGACACCCTAAGAAAGGGGCCACCTACTGTTCTTAGCTAGCACTGCCGTTCATTATATATACCTACGTACCTTTCTTACATTCAATGGTCAATTCAATTAAAATCGTCTTAAATAAATAGCAACTTTTAACTAAATGTATACATGTGAATGTTTACAATCGGTCATTTGATAATTACCTATACCAAAATACCTTTCTCAAAATTCCTGTCTGTCAGTATCTGTTCGTTTAGATTAATTTTCCGACACAGCTTGACTGATTTAGATAAGAAGTTTTACTGGCGGATAGCTGATTTTATAAGAAGTAATTTAAGCTATTTTATAGGAAAATAATTATGGTTCCACGTAAACAAGAAGCCCGCGAAGTGACTTCTTCTGTGCCCTCTATAACGAACATTAAGCAAGCAGACGCAGTGGCGAGCATAAGCCAGTCTCTAAATAAGTTACTACTGTACCTACCCCACAGCTAGTCTGTTAAAACAAAGGTCATAAAAGGGCCATCCAAAAAATTCATGATAAAACCATTACTTAAACAAAAAAAAAACCACAAACGTAACGTTCTAAGCCGACTTTTTGAATATTTTACAAAAAGTTTATATTCCGTACCGCGTGCGGTTGAAATCCTGAACTTTAATTTCCTGTCGACTAACTCTGACGCGAGATTTGCCGTTTACCCGCCCTTGATTCGGAACGCTGTTATTATACGGAAAACACATGTACAGTGTACCGCTTAGGTACGTGTTGTCACGTGCCTAAACGAAATGCTAAATGAAATCTGTCTCCGTGTTAAACGCCACAACGGTTTTCACATGAATAAACATAGATTTTTGTAAATATTTTTTAAATGTGCAACCAATTTTTACACATCATCATAATTATTGTTTACCTATTTTTTTCCCAACTATGTTGGCGTTAGCTTCTCTTGTAATGCAGACAAGATTTTTTTTATTATTATTTCTAATATTTGTCCCAAAATTGTTGCATGGAAGAAAGGATTGATTTCAATAGCATACAAAAGTTGGAAATACGAAAATATTTTCTGTTGTTTAAATTTTTACTACGATCTACCCTCTAATGGATACGAATAATGTAGAATTTTCCCTCAAGTGCCCTTATAAATGCTCGTAGAAAGGCCTAAGGTTTTAGCTCTTGAGTGGGATGGTAATAAAAGCTTTTGGACAAAGAAAATTGACAAAGCAAAAAGTGTAATTCTAAAAACATCTAATCCGCATTTATTTTTTATTTTACATTGGTACTTTACTATTGATGATTGCATTTGTGATTTTTTTCGAGACTGTACTTACTACATTTACTTCACAAGCACAGATATTATACCTAACTCTAAGGTAGCTTATGGAATCACTGGACACAGATTTTCTTTGAATAATAATGGAAATCTATCGTGAGCACCTCATTAAATCCAAATAATTATCAAAATAGCACCTTATTTTAGTAAGACACAAGATCATAAACGTTTCCCTTTATCAAAATAAAAACCCCTTATACCCTGCTCACGGTAATTAAATCCGAAACATAAAACTCCATGTTTTAAAAAACGCCAAAAAGCAAAAGCCTAACTCAGTTTTTATCTGCACTCAAGTCAGTGTATTTTAAAATATGTACCCAGCCGAGGGTACCAAAAGTACCCATGCGAAGCCGCCACATTCGCTGACTCCACAAAGTGTTTTTTTGCGGGTGTCAAGGCGTCCACTCATAGGGGTCGAGTAGCTGACTACGCACTCTTAATTGCCCAAACGACCACGCGTGGTAATAATTCCCTACCAAAAAATACTACGTAGGTGATTAAACTTACTAAGGATACAACACTTACCCTAAAAATATAAAAAGTCTGATGTTTTTTGTAGGGTTCCGCAACTGTTGAGGTAAGTAGGTATATATTTTTGGGACTCAAAGGGTCTACGGAACTCTATTGTATTGGTAACTGTGTCGGCCGCTTTCCGTCCATCTAAAGCTTCTAGATCGTAAAAAATATATTGTATAGGCTTTTAGTCTCATAATACAAAATGTTATTGGTCTCGAAATATTTCATAAAATATACGTTTTAGTTGATTTTCAGGGCTGAATTTTATAATGATGATCAGACACGGTTTATATAAATTGAAATAACTTTATCAAGACTGCAAAGAAAACTAAATTATTATTTTTTCTAAACAATCTAAAATCGCGTATCTGTCTTGACCAGTTGTGCTGATAAATACTCGTGCCTTTTCTGTGAAAGAAGACGCTTTTACTCTGCTGTGGAAAAATAATATACTAGTATTATATATATATATACCATCACGCCTGTATTCCCCGAAGGGTTAGGCAGACTGAGGTGCACCAATTTAGGTACACCCACAGTTCGCCGGTATATTTAGGTTCCATGTAATAGAGGAAACTAAATACTAGTATACTACTACTTGAATACTAGTATTATTACTTACGAATTTAGTGAGAACATTTAAGGGAAGTTCGCAATCATCTGTACAGTATACAAGTGAATAATTACTCCAGAATTCAAGCCTTAAAGCAGTTGCAAGATAAGTACAGTCACAACACAATGTTCATTTCACTTAAATCATACAATAAACTAGTTGCAAATGACAATTAATTACACTATAAGACAAAGCAAAAGCCAGACTAACATAAAACGAAGCTCTCGGCACACGTGTGAAAGCGTCCCGAACAACGTGCAACAGTACTAGTTGTAAAGTAATTCAGTTAATTGTAGTCAGTAATTGAGTTAGTTAATTGACTCCAACATAATTGTTACTTTATACTTGTTTAACAAGACCTGGAGGTTAGGTGATAATAATATAGAATCTATTTGTCAATTCTCCGTGTAACTTCTTTTACGTCTCACGGTTTTCATAGAAACTTACAAGTTTAAAATATTTATATTGTATAAGTCTAAAGAGTAAAGAATATTTTTTTAAAGAGTTTTGCACCTACTGTAGATCGATTTAAAGTTTTCCATAGAAAACTAAAAAGCTCTTTAGCTGTCTTTAAAATTATTTTCCATTAAAGATTATAGAGGTCACGTTCTTCTTGAATGGTAGATACATCCATCCTTCGTAGAAACTTCAGTTTTCTTCAGTTCATGAACTATTAAAGCGACGTGTTAAGGTATGTACGAGTACATCTGGCATAGAAAAGGTGAATCCGGTCGGCATTCTATTTCGCTGCAGAACGATCCATCTTGTGCTTGCAACTTTCAATTACTTCCTGTGAAACTGTGTACCGAGAACGAAGCTACAATATTTGAGCAGAAGAAAACTACGAAGAATGTTTTTATGAAATATTTTTAGTTCTGAAATGAAAAATAAAGGTCGTCACTCACTTATCAATCCGACATCCAAACAGCAGTGTGATTCTCTAAGCCTCACTTCGTAATTCGAAAGCTGAATCCACAGTGAGATTACCAAAATGGTATTCTGTTAAACACGATCACGCCTGTGACGTCACTACGGCGAACGAATACTAAACCAATGACAAGTTGGTTCGTTATCGAAGTGAGCGCGATCACTTTAGTGAGACTCGTTTTCGAGTTTGCATTTTAGAGAATCGCACTACAGCACCGCCTCAGCTCGTGCGGTTGAGTTTTCTTTATAATCTTTATAGGGTAACTTAGCCGGTTTGCCGGCCACCTCTGGTTTTCGGCCACTACGTTGTTATATTAATATAATAAGGACACTTTAACCTACCCACTTAAAAAAACAAAGCCTAGTTAATGTATTGGTATAAACCCTACAACTTTTAAATTTTGTAGAATTTTAATGATCCAACTGTGTCGTCGGTGCCTCTCCGAAAGTCTTACAGTGCACGCGAGGGTCGAAATTAGTGAAAAAAATAGTGCGCGCATAATTTTTGCAAAGTAAGTTACAAAGTTGTTTATCGGTTTTATAAATATAATTGTTGTTCTGTGCACGGGAGATAAGTTAAATTAGTGTTATTTTAATTAAAATGGAAGAAAGATTATGTTATTTACATTTAAATTTGATGGCCGGGAAACTAGATAATGATTTGGGGGACTATTTACTTCTCGGCCGGTCGGCCGAAAACTAGAAGAAGACCGTTTACTTTTAATTGATTCTTTTGATTATTAAATAAGTAATTCTTTAAAAAGAAATGCTTTATACACAAAGTAGAACTGCTTCTCATTTGTGTAGTCAGATGTCGGCCGCATGTTTTGAGCTAATTATGTGGTAATAACACAACAATAGTTATTGAATATTTGACGGCCGAAAATTAGAATTTTAATATTTACCTTTCGGCCTAAGCTAATCGATAGGTTCGAAAATTAATAATTTACTAACTGATTCTCGACTAATAAAAGCTAACGATAACAAATTAACTAACTGAATCGAAATCATCACTCACACGAACAATACAGACATAAAGGGACTTCCCCAAAATTTATTTTATTAGCTAGTTAGAAAATTAAGCAAGTTGATCAACGGCCGGAAACTAATTAATTTAAATTTGTTTTTCGGCCGTGTTTGAAGGGATGGTCGAAAATCAGTTTAAAAAATCTTATTTTTCGGCCAGTGAAAAAGCAATTTTGCTATGCCACATTATACTTTTTCCTTTTTGACCAATGTTCCTACTATTATGTTTAAAATGTTTCTATATGTTTAATATTTTAATTAAAATCGTTGATTCATACGTATTTTTTGATTTTAATCCATTATAGAACCTACTAGTTAGCAAATATAGATCATTTTTCAATAAGCAGATTAGTGGCCGAGAACTAGCAAAATAATGGCCGGAAACTGAAACAGGTGGCCGAAAACAGGCGAAATCGCTATTTTGAGACATTTTGATTTTTAGTAATTTTAATTTTAAGTTGACGAGTAAATGGTCGACAAATATCAAAACTACATTATATTTTGAGTTCAAAAATATTTAAGAAACTAGTCTGCGACTATAAGGTCATGGAGAAAACTCGTCACAAAGTCACACGTTCGCTTAAGTGGCCGAAAACCGGCTAAGTTACCCTATGCACTTCCATACATACAAGCTGACTTTTAAATCACTGTACATCGTTCAGGGGGTGAAAAGACATATTTATGAACATGAGCTAGTTTTATTGTAAGCCCAACAGTGGGAAAAAAAACTGTTCTCTCCAAAAAAACACTACAACTCGATCAAATCGTTGCCATGCGAGGCAATTCGTTGACATGAGATGATGATTCATTGACCACGCGGCGTCCACACGTGCACGACTCATTTTAATATGATCGCACGTCTTACGAATTGACATTAAGGCACTTTACAGGCGGCGGGACGGGGCAGTCTTTTCGACCGAGAAGCGATAAAGACCGCGTCTGACCGTCGATACCCGCGGCTGCCCTCACCGCGAATATACCAACAGAAAGGCTGATAGTCCCATAAAAAAAAAGGCTGATAGTCTTTTTGCCCTCATGTGCGTTGGTAGTATAGGATTCCCTTTGCACTATCGTTTGCGGTCAATTTGGCCTGCCGGGCCCGCCCCGAGTGTTTCGCGCCTAAATGGACGTCAAGGCGAGGCGAGCCTGGACGGGAGCCTAGGTCACAAGTGAGTGATCACCTTTAGCCATGGTACAAACCGTATTTTCTTTTGTCAACGAGCTCCAATTGTTCCCTGAGTTACCCGTAATTGAACCTCCTAAATTATTTCAGAAATGATTGGTACGTTTTAAATATAGAACACTTATTTTTAGATACAGTAATTTATGTCATTTAGTAGAAGGAAAATGGCGCCCGCCTCTCATACAAAGAGGTTTAGGTTGTGGGTTTAAATCTGGGTAAGTACCAATTTGTTGTATATTTGTTTTATTTTGTGTAGGATAAAATATTAAATGTTAGTGAGTTTATGTTATTTTAAAGATAGGTTCTATATTATTGTTATTTATGAGATTTATACAATTTTGGTTAGAAAGTAATGTTATAGTAAATAAATACCACACTGTCGCATTAGTTAAGTCCGTAATGATAGTTGTAAGGTATAAATAAATACGGGAGAGGGAAAGGAGGGTCCCCCGTCCCAGCGGCCGCCGCGGTAGACGCTCCGGGCGTCGGGAGCCGCGAGACGACTCCCGGCCACCGTAGGCGCGGGTCTGTGGACGGTGAGCAATGGGTAGCTCACCGTCCGTACGTTCACTAGCGACAGACCGTGTCGACGGCGCGTTCGTGTTCCACGCGCGCCTCAAAGAGATGTCAGCAAACTTGGATGGGGCCACTGAGGGCCGATGCCTGCCGGGGCTGCGGGTTGTTCGAAAGAGATACCGCGCCCCCGGAACGCGAAGGGCACATGAAGGAACATAGACGGGTTTTAGTCAGTAAAAGTCTGACACTCCCTCCCGCCCCGCCCAGGGCGGGGGAAGTTATTTGATGATTTCACGTCTATAAAAAAAAAGGTATAAATAAATAAATAAACAAACAAAGTCTTACTTCAAACTGCCTCGTTGGCCTAGTGGTCCTGAGTGCGACTGCTATGCTAGAGGTCCTGGGTTCGATTCCCAGGTCGAGCAAAAAGTGTTATTGGGTTTTTCTATGAAATTCTCAGTAGCAGCTCGGAGTTTGGATTTGTGCCCGGTTAATAGCAATAGGCTCGCCCCCTATTACATGGGACCTAAATATACCGGCGAACTGTGGGTGTACATCCGTACACCTCTGCCTAACCCTTCGAGGGATACAGGCGTGATGGTATATATTTATTAATTTTATTATTAAAGTCTTACTTCCTAAGTTTATCTTAAACATCACTGGCATCGGTGATGGAAAACATCGTGGGGCAACCTGGACTTATATTACTGTTAATAAGTTTGGATGAATTTGGAAGTATCAATGCTCGTGCCTTTTTTTGTATGAGAAGTGGCCGCTTGCCTGCAATGAGACAGTAATTGGCTCATTTATTTGTATATATTATACTAGCTGGCCCGGCGAAGTTTGTACCGCCTCAGTATCAATAAGTGTTGTATTTATTATATTGTTTCGTGAACTTTCCCATATTTAATAGTCATCTGGTATTCGGTGCGACAAATGAAACAAATTATAGATCATTAAAATCGGTCCGGCCGTTCTTGAGTTATAAATGGTGTAAAATAATCAGACTTTGTTTTATGTAGCTATACAGATTACAATATACTTTTTATGATGATGATGCATAAGTTTCCAAGACACCGAGGCCTGCAATCTATGTGAATAAAAGAAGCTACTACGAGTATGTAGAAACTAAAGCTCCGTAGGCAGCGTATACATAGATCTAAATGAGTTTTCCTAATACCTGCCCTAATTAAAACGTCTACTGGCATCCCTAATCCTGTCGGCCCACTGTTAGTAGGACATTAAAAACCTTTTCTTAATTAAAGTGGCAATACATAATTGCTTTGCTTTTGGCTTTTGCCCAAAAGTTGGATCGTATGCGCTAGTACTAGCTAGTATTTTAGGGAATAGTAGAATGAATCAAACCACAATCTTTCTATAAATCAAACTCACTGCGTAAAACTAATTCAATATGTTAAATGTGTTACATTACTATCCAGAAATAACAGTACAATAAACATCGAAAATTAATGCCTGAATTTAAAAATAAAAACAATGTTTAATAAATATATGTAAAATCAATACAATTACTTCGAAAAATAGGAGACATTTTGACGCATGTTGGTTTGTTTCGGAAGAAAAGAATCCAATTATAGTAAGTACCTATAGAAGGGTAGCTGTGTAAGTAAAAGATTTATGACGTAAATCGCATGACGAAAAAAATAAGTTTATAAGTTCGTTCCGTGTATACTTGTACAGTACAGAACATCACGTGTTCTTGTAGTACAGAACACAAACTGCGTCTCTTTCATAACTTTATTTCAACTTTGACTTTAGACATCAGTGGTTTATTCATAACTATACTACCCGGCTATCTTTCATCCAATAAAAACGGACCATACAAGAACGTCCAGCGCTCAAAACTGCAAACATTTTAAAAATCTATTCGAACATAATCCTTTTCAGTACAGTCGTGCACAGCAGCTTTGCGTTGCCATTCGAAATATTTTTCCGCATACAGTGTCGCGTTTCGATATGTATCTTTATGGAATGCACTCGGATAGTAGATATAAATTTATATTGGAATGCCCATTGTAGTGTTGTGAACCTCGAAGATTTGTGCGAATCGCGCCAATGGACTACAATAGAGGTTTTGAAATCTTCAATGCGATATTAATGGCACGTAAATCTAATAGATAAAATACAGAATACCTTTGTAAGACCGATGAAAAATATAATATAGAACGGGAAAAAAATATAAGGCGTCGGAACCGATTAGAATTGTGTGAACGATAAAAAGGCCTTTCTATATTTGTACATTTGTAACACCATACAGACTAAAATGATGACGAGTTAAATGTCTATTGAAACACGACAAACAAAAGCAAGATCCACGAAGTATTACAATGAATTATTTAAACATTAAGTGATATAATTTACCGAAAAACAATAACAGCTAAAGGAAAGATTTAAACTTGCAAACAAAAGGCCTGTTTTATTTCGTTATTCAAATACGAAACGTTTCAGCTATCATAAAATACTTTGAAATTATAATATGAATACCTACTTCTCTTTGTCACAGAGTAATTCAGAGCAAGATAAATGAGATGTCTAAATAACAAACAACAGTTTCAAATGGAATGATGCCAAATTGTGTTGAGATTATTGTTAAAGACGGATAACTCTGCCTCAGCCTTTAATATACCATAACTCTATTAATTTACTTTATTTAGGCTGTGTCAAGTCTGTGTATAAATCTCGCGCCAAACATTGTTCCAACAATATTGGCGCACTTGTTTGAAGACTTTGCTCTGAAGGTGTTTGCGACGACGATGGGTCGCGTTGGAATAAATAAAGGAGTGTAGTGCTGTGAGTGTAGAAGAGTAAGTGGATTGTGTGTACATGTAATATTGAACTAGCTGTGTCGTGATGGCCCAGGGGTTAAGACGCCCGCCTCTCATGCACGAGGTTCGTATCCGGGCACGGGCAAGTACTAATGTCACTTTTTCTAATTCATGTTTACTTTCTCAGTTTATTTTGGACATCACTGACAGCGGTAACCATGTCAGAGCTCTTTAAGGCGGTTTAGAAACTCTGACATTAGGATATGTGGAGTCATTAGACCTTACTGCCCACACGATAAAGAAAGAAAGAAAGATTGAACTAACCAAGAAAGTAAGCATAGTGATTTGTAAAAACAGAGCGCATTCCTGGGTAGATGCATGCATCCGTTTAGTTGTGTGACGCGTGCGGGGGTGAAGATGACCGGCGGACGAGTGCGACTCTCCGCTTCCCTCGTTCAATGCCGCAAGCGCGAGGAGTGTCTTAACAAGAAAGCAACGAGCAAATATGCGTGCAATGCAGACTTTATGCTCAAATAAATATGGGTATTTATTTGAGCTGTCTGCATAAAATGCACAGGTATGTGTACGATGTTAGGCTTGCATGGGTGCCACACACCGCTCAGTCTAGACCTACGTGATTCTAGCATGGCTGAAAATTTGAGAACAGATAAAGTAATAATGTAGTTAAAACTTCAGCTAGAAACTTGAAAGTTCTAACTAGGTCTGGCTAAAGTTGTGGCCAACAGAAAGTGCCTAGCAAATTAGCAATAACGTATGATGGCTGACTGGGTTAAAAATCATCGTGCGTTAGTCTCGCATAAACCTGAAAATGGCTCAACCGATTAGTGGTAGGTACTGATACTAGGGTGATTTAGGAGAACAACATCTGGAAAGAAAAATGGTTACGTTAGCAGGCACCAGCTAGTATAGTATAAAAACTAGTCGAAGCTAAGTGAGTAAGGTACTTTTTATACGTCCTGATATCTGAAAAATAGCATAGTATTGAAACTAGCAATTAGGTAAGCATACCTTTTTAACTACATACTTACTCTCTATCCTTACTAATATTATAAATGCAAAAGTAACTCTGTCTGTCTGTCTGTCTCTTCTTCACGCCTAAACCACTGAACCGATTTCAATGAAATTTGGTACAGATATAGTCTGGGACCCGAGAAAGGACATAGGATAGTTTTCATCCCGGAAATCCCCCGGGAACGGGAACTATTGATCCACGCAGACGAAGTCGCGGGCGAAAGCTAGTTCTCTTATTTCAGCCATGCTAAAATGGTGACTCTGGGATTGTGTACCATATGTCCCGCCCGAGTGAGGTTAAAAACACTATCGTTCTATGAAAACAATGATAGCATACAAACTCGCAACAAAACAGTCTCATAACCAAAGTTATGAAAATTGAACTGAAAATTCCATTTTATTTTGGCACGCTAGTATGCGAAATGACGAATATTTTGGCGCCGACCTTTAATATAGGTACATAATTCCATTAATTCACTTTATTTAGAAGGCTGGATTTACAAGATTAACTTAACTCGTAGGTACGCAATTTTGTTAGATTTAAAATGTAAAATTCATGAATCCCGGTCGCTTAGTAGCGAACTTGTTATAAGACGGGAGAGGGAAAGTGTATTAATTTAATCATATTATTTAGTTACGCCTCGGTGATCTACTTTAAATAGGCCTCGTTAATTATCTGGATTTCAACGAACTTAGCAGTATTATGTATCGAGTTTTGAATAATATAAACATATTTAATCAAAACGCCGTTTTATGTATTAATGTTTTGACGGACTCGTTGGTCTCGCAGTTTTAAGCTTGACTGTTATAGCTTGGTGTCCTAGGTTTAATTTTCCCTTTCTTTCCCATTAGGAATATCACAGTAACAGCCCCGAGTTTGGAAGTGGGTGGTATGACACTCCCGTGCCTCGGAAAGCATGTTAAGCCGTTGGTCGTGCACCTGATCTCCCCTGGTCGTGTCGGATAGTCGTCCGCTTCTGCATTTCCAGTGCATCTGTGTTAGTGTTCACATTCATGCACCATGATATCTCCCGCGTACTTGATTGGCCCACGTGATCAAAATTGGTCTGGAAAATATTATTAAATGTGTTTAACGAAGAGTGACTTAAGGAGTACATGGAAAGTGGCACAATGTGCGTCTATAAATGCAATACTAGCTAATAATCCCAGTCATTCATTAATACCCCGTAAACCAGCAAAAGATTGCAATCTCAATAATCAATCGGACATTTCATCCGACCCTGTCGTACCCATATCACGAGAATCAGGCTTATTTGCCGAAGGGTTACTATGTGATATGTTGTTTTAATACCACATAGGTATTCGAGTAAATCGGATCCGATAAGCTTAGTTGGAAGCAAATTTACCTAGATCTCGGAGTCGGAAAAATTCTGAATAGGGATGTAAAACCTCAATCTTGCATATTATGAAAATTGTGTGCGCCACTCCACTTGATTAAGGGGAAGAATACACTGTTTTATTTTTCTTTTGAGATTTACGCAAGTATAAAGTTAAGACCTTTTCACTTGTTGTATGTAGGTAAGTAATACTTGAAGCATGACAGTGTTTTTTATTTTGTGGAGTTTTTATTGTTTCTTTTTTAAGCAAAGAATTTTGCAAATTAATTTAAGGTGTACCAAGTGGATCGTGCAAGATGTACCAACTTTCATGTTGTTCGGTCGAACGGTGTCGAAGTTTATTAATCTCGGAAATACAATATGTTGGTATAGAAAAGATAAAAGAAATCAACCTCAGTCTCGTCTCGATAATATACTCTATGATAGCATACAGGGTGGAAAAAGATACTCATGCGATGTGTCTTAGTTTCGGCAGTATACGCATACTGCCCAAACTAAATGCAACAGTAACATTAAGCAGAAAATACTGATGGCTAACGATTTTCTTTTCATGTGAAAATCCCAGTTTATTTAAGCGCGCAATACCATAACGCAAACAAAATATTGTACGAGTACTTACGGTTACATGCAACAGCACAGTCTTTAGATCCAGCAAAAATTAATAATATTACAATGATGGTAAGAACCATAAACCTACCTAACTACCTTTATACATTTACATAACTTAGAGCATTATTTTAACAGTAAATATAATCATTCAAATTGTGTGATTTTTAGTTCTGCGATTTAAAAATCTTATTTTCACAGTCAGCTAAAAATAAAACATAAGATTCAACTCCTACAGCAGATTTAAAAAGTAATCTATTTAAAAATGCTTAGCAATTTCCGAAAACGGGGACGCAAAAATGAATAAAAAGCAAAAGCTATGCGCCATTGCAAATATTACAAACGAGGCATCCGGTGAATCCCTCCAATTTTATTATAGAAAGAAAAACTGCCTTATCGCCGTGTTCCGTAATTTTAAAACCCCTTGTTTTAGCTTAAAACAGGGGAATAATAAAGAATGAAATATATTTTTACTGTTCCTAATAATTTTTCCGGCATCCTGTCCAAAATTATATTTGAATGTTTTTATTACGCGAAAATAAATGCTTACATATTTCCAGCCGTAATGATAAAAGAGATTTTGTTATTCGCTTACTACGCCATAAATAAGCTTAAATATGTTGTATTTTTGTGGCTTATCAGTGGTAGGTATTTCGTTGAAACATAAATAACCCTGATATTACGTAACTACGTAAATAATGTACTTATACATATTATTTACCATAGGCATTCTAAGTGGCCAGGCAAGCTGAATAAAAAAAAACTTATATCTTGTGTATTTAATATTATAGGTGTTTTAGACGACGCGTGGTGTATTTAAATTACCTGCAATGTAAATAGTGGACATTACTGATCATGCCATTTTCCATGGCGGTAGAGTAGCTGTTGTTTCGAACTTATGAAAGAAAGCTGGTAGGAATCGTGTTGTTTAAATGTAGTTGTCGCCGCTCGGGTCTGTGGACGGTGAGCAATGGGTAGCTCACCGTCCGTACGTTCACTAGCGACAGACCGTGTCGACGGCGCGTTCGTGTTCCACGCGCGCCTCAAAGAGATGTCAGCAAAATTGGATGGGGCCACTGAGGGCCGATGCCTGCCGGGGCTGCGGGTTGTTCGAAAGAGATACCGCGCCCCCGGAACGCAAAGGGCACATGAAGGAACATAGACGGGTTTTAGTCAGTAAAAGTCTGACACTCCCTCCCGCCCCGCCCAGGGCGGGGGAAGTTATTTGATGATTTCCCGTCTATAAAAAAAAAAAAAAAAAAGTTGTCGCCGCTGCTATTTACCATCAGTCTACCTACCTACTATTGAAATGTGTGAATACCATAACTCTATCCAACCATATGGAGAAAATAAAAAAGATATTACATTGATTGTTATTTAATAACTTCGACTTCTGCATGCCTTTAATCAAACATACACGTACACCTTAGATTAACGTATTTCATGTAAATAAGTAATTACGCCTTTGACGACAAGAGCGTTTCATCTTTATTTCTAATTAGGTGAGTAGGTACTTCGCATAGAACCGCAAAATCGCCGAAATATAGCCCACGTATATTCAACACCTAACATATTATGAACAGATATTGAAGTTATTGATTCGCCTTACTTACCCTCTAACACGAGGTAGGTACTACATACTTCGAGTTCGTATAGTTTCAAGCACCCACTTCCATGTTTCTGACGGGTTCCCAAAATAGGTTAAATATGTACCTTGTTAGGTATCGGTTTAACATACTTACCTAACTTGTGTATAGTATATACTAGCTTCTGCCCGCGACTTCGTCCGCGTCACAGTTGATGTGTTATCCTACGGGTACCGTACATTTTCCCGGGATAAAAAGTAGCCTATGTGTTATTCCAGACTATAATCTATCTTTGTGCCAAATTTCATCCAGATCCATTCAGCCATTTAAGCGTGAAAGAGTAACAAACATCCATCCATACATCCATACATACAAACTTTCGCCTTTATAATAGTAGTAGGATAATGGAAGTAGGTATTAATAAGTTCTTACACATTAAACTATTTCAAATTGATAAAAGTAACTACCTTTTTGGCAGTGTCAACCATTTTTTTTAATTCTATTTTATGACGTTCAAAAGTCCTAATAGTAGGCCAATTAAAATAAATGATTTGTTCACGCTATAGGAGCTCGCTGGGCGCATGCTTAAATTAAATAACTAAATTGTAATAACATTAGACTAAGTTATTGTTACTAACATCTATGGATATATATTTTTTTAATCAGAAATAAATAAATTTGATCTGATTTGATATAATAGAACATTCTATTTGTTAACGTATCAATAAGTCAAAACGTGTTAATACAGCCCCTAAAGTAAACAAAAACCAAAAAAACAGATCCACAAAAGAAACCTTCACACCAAGCTACCGCTATAATTCACAACAACAACCCCTATAAAACAAAAATTTAAAATGCATAGCATTCTTAGTATGCATGTAGATGCAGAGATAAAGTCCCATGAAGCGTACTTTTGTTTCCACCGGGTAACTCGGTCACACCACAACAGAAGTAGCGTTTTATCTCTAGCCTAGAAACTTCTGAATACGGACTGAAGTTTTTAAAAACACTCTTTGTCTTATACCCAGCCGGCGGTGAAGTAAGACGAAGGAAAGCGGCATAGTCAGCACGTTCCGGGATGTTTTACGACTAAGAAATGAATCAAATTGGTCTGTGTAAAAAATCGCCTCTACTCACTCCCATATATTGGGCCATGCTAAAGAAATAGGCTAGGTTTTGATATTTTAAGACGTGATATAAGACCTAGTTTGTAGGAACGTTTTTCATGTCTTTTGTCAAGACTTTTGGTATATTGCTTCGTTTTATTATAAATCACCTAAGCGAGAAAATGTTGGATTTATTTTTTGTGAAGTCTTCGAACTATTTCGAAAATAAGCTGCTCGTAATAAAAAATACAAAATAAAAAAACATTGTGATAGTTAAAACGGTTTTATATAGCGGCTCCTTTTTATTTCTGGTGGTGAAAGTACTCATGAATACAAACAACTTTTATTACAGGATTAATTCAGAAATGTGAAAAAGGTGTTTAATAAATTTTGATCATTTTGTAGTGCGTTTTTGTGAATAACATGAAATTTATTTTTTATATATTTTCATGAATTCATTCACCATCAGAAAGATGCGCAGTAAGGTAACAGTCAATCTGTATTACAATAAACTCTTTATTTAAAACGTAATTTATAATTATTTGTAAGTATTTAGATTAAAAAAAGGGAATACTTATTTTTGTTATCATCTTTGCCATCCACAACAAAGCCAATAAAATATAAAATGGGCAACAAAAATATTTTCGGAAAGTATTTTATACCGTAGCTCAGACACTTATAAAGCCATTTAAAACAAAATGATCTAAAGAAATGCTTAACTCATGCATAACGTTTCCTATTAATGAGCCACTTCGTAATAATGCCACGCCATAACACCGTTTACTGTAGGCTCTTAAGCTTATTGGAAAACTTTGATCCTCTCCAAATGACTTTTTACAAAATATTCTAAGGTCCGCGGAAATTATAAGAAGGAAGAGAAGAAGAGTAATGTTAAATTGTCCCGTAGTCTTCTGTATTGAAAAATGAATAAAACATTTCACTGTTTGTAGAATATTTCTTTCCATTATTTGTGTATTTCGATTAACATTGTTTCAGTTAAATGGATGACGCTCAATTAGCTACTGTCCTTTGTGCTTTTCTGTTTTCGATTCATTGGCTTTTTTGTTCGTGTTTTGTGATTGAGTCTATTTGTAATTCGAAGGCTTCATTTCAATATCTTCTTTAAGTACTTTATTGATTAGATTCCCATATGAGAAAAAAGCGGTTAAAGAAATAGCTGCATTTTAGTGATGTTTTCTGTTTTTATTTTTACGCCTGTATTCCTTGTAGCGTTAGGCAGTGGTGTACCAATGTATACCGAGAGTTCGACAGTATGTTTAGGTCACATGTCATAGGGCGCGATCCTATTGCCAATAACCGGGCACAAATCCTAACACCGAGCTGCTAATGAGAATTCCATAAAAAAAACCCAATAACACTTTTCTCGACCTAAAAATCGAACCCAAGACCTCTAGCGTAGCAGTCGTGCTTATGACCACTAGGCTAACGAGACAGTCAATAGGTAGAGGAGTTTACATTTGCTTTGAATTTTACATTAAAGAACGTTACTTATTAAACATCAACTTTGAAAAACCTAGAAAAAAACGATAGCTTTATAACAATTTTAGTGTAATGTAGATGCGTAGATGTGATAAAAGTGGAGTATATACAAAATATTTTAATTCAGGATTGGAATGGCTTTCGGATTTAAAAGCCTACAATATTAGTGAATAAGCTTTTGCCCGCAACTTTGTCAACGTGGATGTTGGTTATCACAAACGCAGACAAAGCCGCGGATTAAAAATAAACCTTAGTCAGATCCCAATCTAACGTGTTGAAATTATGATCGGGTTAGTAGTTTTGAAGTTATGTGGTGACAAACAGACAGAGTTACTTTCTCATTTATAATTTTAGTGTAGGTAGAATAGGTAGGTATAAGGTAGGCAAAGACCGATAGGAGAAACACGGATAGGTTTTAGTCAGTAAGAGTCTGACACTCCGCTCCGCCTAGAGCGGAAGAAATAATTTGATGATTTCCCATCCTTAAAAAAATAAAAAGGTAAATAAATCAGCCTTTTCTAATTTAACGACTGTTCGTTAAAGTATAATCTTTTATTAGTAGTAAATCCTAAACCATCCCACCAAGAGATTACCTTATTTTATGTCCCAAAATATAAATTTACCCAGTACTTAATTGATTTAAAATTTTCCTTATCTAGATCATAATTTTCTCCCTCGTAAATAATGAAAGAAAATGTAAACAAACAACTATCTCGTAAACAAAGCCGTATTCAATGTATGTAAAGTCGAACAGTAAAGATATATCACTGTAGTTGCCTATTTATCTGGCTTCCTAATAAAGCAAGCCAGCATAATAGTGTACCGACTCCATTCGCCTTGAGTGTGCATTTTATCATGCTTACAGTCCGCCGGAGGCAAATTTGCAGAGCCATTGAATGCACTACCCATCTCTTGTTACTACACTTGACTAACAATGGCGAGGGCAAATGATATTGGGCCAAGTTCCGACCACTACGCTGACCAAGTCATATTAATTTTCTTGTCGGAATATTGGCTTCACGAATAATGCTGTTATAGAAGTTTTCAGTTCTCTCAGAAGTCTTGTTCTTGGTTTCTTTGCCTTTAATGGATCTGGAATATAATGGTTGGATTTATGTTGACATATTTTTGACGTTGATTGATAAATTACCATTCTAGTTAGAGTGTTGGTTGGAATATTTACTTGGCATTTTGGCTAAGAATAGTTTGCCTTTGTCTTAGTGTAGTTTTGTTAAATACAAATGGGGTTTCAGAAAGTTCGGGTGCTTATAATGATATACTGTTAACGAGACACATATACTGATAACGAGATACATATTTTTGAATTTGTGATAATGACTATTATGTTTATGTTTTGGTCCCATGTAATAAGGGGCGAACCTATTGCTATTTACCGGGCACAAATCCTACCTCCAAACTGCTACTAAGAATTTCATAGAAAAACCCAATAACGCTTTGCTCGACATTGGAATCGAACCCAAGACCTCTAACGTAGCAGTTGCGCTTAGAACCACTAGGCTAACGAAGCAGTCGATTCGGGGTCTTAAGAGGTTTATGATTTCCTTAACCTTTCGATGTCGTGAAGTTTCTACTTACTTCATACAAAAATAATCGCAATTAGTAGATAAGCCCAAATAACTGTGCCAAGGAAGAAAATAATTTCAAATTTCCCGGCCATTTTGTAAAAGGGCTCTTAAAATAAAGAGGTTCAATTATTTTAATTAAAATACTTTCTTTGTGTTGTTTCCAATTAATTCTACAATCTGTACAAAACTATCAGCGCTCGAGTGGATACCTACCATTTAATTATTTTGTAATTTTAATCAACGCTCCGAATTGGAAAACTTATTGAAATACCTACTAAACTAATCTTACAATATCTTTCTGAAGAGGGTTTCTGAGAAGCTAATTGACAATATTTAACATTCCAATTGGAAATACGGTTCAATTTACATTGAGTCAAATTTTCTAAAACGTATTTTAATAGTAGGTAACGTTGCCTTGTACACAGCAATGTATTACACACCTAATTCCCAAATTAAATTAATAAACGTATTCGCTGAAATCACGATGCATACAAATAATTAGTGGGAGCGTGTTCCATTGTTCACGTTTGCATTAATACCTACATATTCACAGACTACACGACTGATCACAAATTGTTGAAATTTACATATACATAGTAAACCAAATGTCTTACAAAACCCATCCTACTATAATCCTACTAATAATATTATAAATGCGAAAGCTTGTGAGGAACGATGAATGGATGGATGGATGTTTGTTACTCTTTCACGCTTAAGCAGCTAAACGGATCTAGCTGAAATTTGGCACTGAGATAGATTGTAGTGTGGAATAACACATAGGATATTTTTTATCTTGGAAAAATGTACGGTTCCCGTACGATAATATATCAAATTTAGAGCGGACAAAGTCACGAGCAGACGCTAGTATTATTATAAGCAAAAAGTAGAAACATTATAACGAATGAATACATATCAATTTCATTAGAAAATGGTCTAACAAAGGAATATTATTTTTGTAAAGTATTGGCGTTGTGTTTTCGAAAAAAAGAAATAAAATCATGTGTCGTGTTTATTTCTACTCTGTTTGTATGTTCTTTGACCAAAACATTACAATCATTATGAGTATTTATGAGTACCGTGTATATGTATTGTTGATCTAACATAATATTCTTCGTTAAAGAATAGGTACTCTGAAATTCAACCCCAAATGGGAATACATTTTGGTACAGAGGTAGCTTTGCATCTGGATATGATCATCAACTTCTTTTGAATTCGTCTCAGAATTCGTTTACACACGTCCGCGTTAACCCACATTCACACGAACGAAGTCATGGGCAAAAGCTTAGTATGTGTGCCTATAGAGTTAACCTGAACATTTCCTGTACCATCAAACGCACATGAGAAAATTTAAACGCGTTGATTCGTATTTATATTGTGGCGAAAACCAAATCTCTTAGGCGAACCTATAATAATTCCTTTCATGCATTGACGGAACAATTGAGTTGAGTGTATTACCGGCGGGAACCCATTCAAATTTCCAATAGATCAGATGGCGCCGCAACAAATTGCTATCTGGTTGTACCCAAATCGTATTTTCATTTCTGAGGCTTGAGACGCCCCTTTGTTCCACGCAAATCAATTTGGAATCAAGCCTATGGAGTTTATGGGGTTTTGAGTGAAAAAGAATTTTGGAAGTAAAGATTATGTGAGTATATTCTTTGCTTACTTGTTCGACATTTTCGTGTCGGTTGAAAGGTTTAAATTGATGAAAGAATGTTCGATGTAATTTTAGGCAGGATTTATTTTTTAAAGGATTTTATATGATAAGTGAATAGCTTATTTCATATTTTCTTTTCTTTTTATTTCATTATGTACTTTCTAAGTTTATATTGGACATTTCTAACATAGGTGGAGCAAAAGATCGTGAAGAAACCTCGACATGAATGACATAATGAGTATTGTCGGCACGGTTGGCGCAGTGGTTGAGGTAATGGCTGCTGCGCTGCCTGTCGCGGGTTCGATTCCCGCACGGAACAAATATTTGTGCGACCTACATTATAGTTGTGCCTGGTCTAGCTGTTTGTAAACGCACCCACGATACAGGAGAAATTCCTAGTGTGGAACAAAGTTTAAAAAGAAAAACAGAATAAAAAAATGGTGACCAATGTTCGTGCCTAATCTGTACGTGAAGAGGCATTTGCTCTGCAGTGGGACAATAATAGACTACTATTAATATTTTTTATTTTAACTCATTTGAATCATTGAAGAATACAGACGCAAACTAGTTTATATTAAGTATATTTACAACAAAACTCTAGGAAGCAGTGCTTTTGAAACTGAGTTGGTACGTAGGTACAGTATTTTCCCTGAAGTCTCCAAAACATTTCTTGGAAACTAACTGTATACAATTTAAGGCAATAATTTACTTCTTGTCGACATTGGCCCGGTATATAAAGGATTTTATTCTTTTTCTTTCGTATTCAGAGGGGAATTTACATGAAGGAAAGATTATCTACGAAATAATTGTGTGTGAAGTATGTCTGTTAGTGACACGGTTAATTGGGTTTGTTAGGCATTAACTGTGCGGTCGGTACATAGGCCGACGCGTGTTACTGATCGCTAATTCAATTCCAAAAATTTTAAGCATAAAAAACTATTGAACAATTAATGGAAATGTGTTCTGATACTAAACTACGAAAAGATATTTCTGCACTGCGAGAGTTTGTGTGTTTGTCTCTTCTTCACGCTCAAACGGCTGAAAGGATTGGGATGAAATCTGGCACAGCGATAGATTGCAGTGTGGAATAACACAAACTTTTTATCCCGAAAAAATGTACGGTTCCCGTGGGATAATATATAAAATTTGACGCGGACAAAGTCGCGGGCAGAAGCTAGTAAATAATAAAAGACACATTTTTTTTTACTTGAAGTAAATGTTTTTTCCGAACCGTCTCGGTTAGGTTATTTTTATTGGTTTATTTTTACGCCTAATTGTCGCTACTGAAAGATGACTGACAATAAAAGATAGGTAGGTAAATATAATTACACTTAATATTATCCTACACTACAAACGTCCAGTACTAAATACAGCTCACTGGATATCAATTTCACGGACATTTCAATGAAAATTAATTTCAAAATTCCATTGTATATGTTGCAGTTAAAACTCTTAACCAGTCAAAAGTACTATTGACTAGCAAATATATAGAATAGATATTATTAATTATTATTGCAGATTAGTGACTGAATTCGAGCAGTCAAATCCACTTTTGACGGAATCACTTAGTCAAAAGTACTTTTAACCAGCTCCATTGGGCAAAAGTACTTTTAACTGTTATTTTAGTCAAAAGTATTATTGACTAAAGCATACGGTTAAAAGTACTTTTGACTGGTTAAGAGTTTTGACTGCAACGTATACATCAGCGAACGTTCACTACATTCTATCAAACTGAAGTTATATTAAAGTATCTAATAAGCCTGCTATAAAACATTCAATACAGAATAGGAATATAATGTAGATTTGCCATCAAAAGCAATAGATATAAGGCTAATTAACTGGAGCTCTGCTCAAAGCGTTCGATATCAATAGAGGTAATTTCAATAGAGAGATATATATCTGGATGTCACAAATGCTTAGCACTAGCTCAAACGTACACGTGTACGCTCGTCTATTAATATTTATCCAGTATTACGCTAAGTGCTAATTGGTTTTAGTAATTATCGTCGTTGTTGTTGTTTCTAACTACTAACTGATTAATTATTAAAATTGGAGTGTGATTGTTTATTTGTTGTTTTATTGTTTCTCTTATTTTTATTTCTAAACTGCTTCGTTAGCCTAGTGGTCCTAAGCGCGACTGCTACGCTAGAGGTCCTGGGTTCGATTCCCAGTTTGGGCAAAAAGCGTTATTGGGTTTTTCTATGAAATTCTCAGTAGCAGCTCGGATTTGTGCCCGTATAATGGCAATAGGCTCGCCCCCTGTTACATGGGACCTAAATATACCGGCGAACTGTGGGTGTACTTTAGTATACCTCTGCCTAACCCTTCGGGAATACAGGCGTGATGATATATATTTTTTATTGTTTTTATTTCCAACTAGCTTTTGCCCGCGACTTCGTCCGCGTGGATTAATAGTTCCCGTTCCCGGGGAATTTCCGGGATGAAAACTATCCTATGTCCTTTCTTGGGTCCCAGACTATATCTGTACCAAATTTCATTGAAATCGGTTAAGTGGTTTAGGCGTGAAGAAGAGACAGACAGAGTTACTTTCGCATTTATAATATTAGTACGGATTATTAGCCGGTGTTATTGAAATTGGGTTCTTGTGTGGCCTGAGAAATGAAGATAGATGGTCAGTTTTTTGTATTAGATGCATGAAGAAGTAGAATAATAAATATTTTAAACCTTAAAATTAGTTAGCATAAAAAAAAGTGAAAAAACAATGAGGAAGTTGACCGTAAAATCAGTAGATAACATTCACATTTAGTAGAAATAATATTTTATTGTGCCCGCGATTTCGTTCGTGTAAATGTCAGTTATAGTTGAATCAGACTTAGGGAGTTTTTAATATAATGCAGATTTTATCACGCATGCGGGATTGCCCCGCATGCTATTCTGCTGCCCAGGATCTCGCCCCGTGTCCCGCGTGCGTGATGAAATCCGCACGATATTAAAAACATCCTAAGTAGCGGAATAAAATGTGTTGTATGTCCATTTTTGGGATTACAACTTACCCCATACCTAATTTCATTATTTATTTATCACTAGAATCGGTTTAGCATTTTACTCGTAAAAGCGTAACAAACAGATACAGTTACCTTCGCATTTATGATAAGGATAAAAATATTGATATTTATTGACATTGCGTCAAAACGTCACAATATCGAATTTTGCTACACAAATATAAATATTGAAAGCGTAAATTTTTCATTAAGTATGGACGAGTGTAATCACCCTATAAAATATTACGTGTATGAATAATAATTTGATAATTTAACAGGCTTACAACATCAACAACTTTCAGAACAGAATAGTATCGAAATGTCGTTTGATTTGGTTGTTGATTATAGTATCTACAACACAATGTTATAGTTTATGAGCGACTTTATACATAAACCGCGGTGTCAACTGCGTTCAGTTACATTTTTGGTTACTGTTCCGTTCCCGTTTTGGTCGTAGCATGATGATACGTATAAACCATCATCTTAAAGCACTCTGTATATTGATGAAAACCGCAAAAAAATCCGTTGCGTAAATTAAAAGAATTAAGCGTAGGTACAGAAGTACAGACGGCGGGACGCGGCTTTATTTTAGAGATGACGGCATTCCAAAAACTCATTTCTGTATATATTTCTGTATAATAAAACAATGTAAACAAGATTGTACAAATTTCATTATATACATATAGATAGAAATGCCTCTTTGTACAATAAGACGGACCATCTTCTCTGAGTGTACTTTTATCATTAGATTATTTTCAAATCTTATTATTTCAGTTTACAACACGGCTATAAAATGATGAAAGCCTATAAAGAATTCATGCAAACAGATTTTAATACCAAACAATACTGACTGCTATAAAATAAGGAAATTAACATTTTTAAGCTGTACTATGAACAAGTAAATCGTAAATGTGAATGTATTGTTCAACAAGTGAACGCAATGAATCGGAAATGACTGCATAAAAAAAACATATTTAATTTCACGATGTTGACAAAAAGATTATTGTTTCAACACAAGTGAAGAATACGTAAAGCGCAAAAATAGAAAATTATTGTAATCTCGTACTATGTTTCTACTATTCACAATAATAGTCAGATATAATTTTACTTTTAATAGCGTAATGTTATAGTTATAGCCTATAATCTACATAAAAAGGATTTACCTAAAATCGATCCGAAAAAAAGAAGCCTATAACCTTCCTCGATGAACGCGCTAGACGCTTTTTTTTAAATCAGATCTTAAATTATCGTAAACAAAAACAAACTCTTCAACTTTATAAGTAAAATGTGTGTTTTATATGCGACGAAAAATGTTCACGCAGTTGGGTCCTGAATCATATTTCTTGACAATTCAAAAGTGCCTGTAAATGGTGTAATTGAAATAAATACTTTGATTTTAAATTAATTTCAAACTAAAATCTAAATATATCTAAATATATATAACTCAAAGGTGACTGACTGACTGACTGACTGACTGACATAGTGATCTATCAACGCCCAGCCCAAACCACTGGACGGATCGGGCTGAAATTTGGCATGCAGGTAGATGTTATGACGTAGGAATCTAAATATATATAACTCAAAGGTGACTGACTGACTGACTGACTGACTGACATAGTGATCTATCAACGCCCAGCCCAAACCACTGGACGGATCGGGCTGAAATTTGGCATGCAGGTAGATGTTATGACGTAGGAATCCGCTAAGAAAGGATTTTGATACATTCCACCCTTAAGGGGATAAAATAGGGGATGAAAGATAATACTTCTTAACGCGAGCGAAGCCGCACGCAAAAGCTAGTATTCTATAAAATTCCAAAGTAAAATCACCTCATTAAACTTACCCAAACGTGTACCTTCTAGAAATACACCAGAACTGACGAAGACTTGGATAAGCTAGACTTATAGTACATCGGAATTGAATGTCAAAGTTAGCACATCCTCAAGTTAGACCAAGTTATGCTAGTATTAAGATTGAAGTATCTCTATCGGAGTAGGTAAGCACTAAGTTTGAGCTAATAATAATTTTGGTAGGTATATTGGAATTTGTTGCTGTTCCGTACACGGGCTACGCACTTGAGCTACAAAATTTGCCTGTTGCTGGAAGCGACTAATTAGGTAGCGAAAGCGTGCGGCAGCCATTTACGGTGGTCGATGGCCTTTACTTTTATTAACTTACTAGCTTCTGCCTGCGATTTTGTCTGCGTAGAAGACAAGTGTAAAGTCAGCGAGCCTAAAACTGAGCTTAGCTTTGGTGTGAGTAATTACTAAAAATAAAGAGTCCGGTTCAAATCAAGCAAAGGACTCTATATATGGGCACTCACACAAATCCAAAGCTCAGCTTACTCCTCGCAGACTGTACCATAAAACAAGGCCTATGACACTCAATAAGAAAGTTGCTTTTTTCCGGTGAAATTATTTTTGTCTACTACGGATAATAAAATATAAAATGGCTATTTATAATATTATCTTATTTTATCTCTTCTTCTTCTCACCAAAATGAAGTGCCGTATGTATTTGATCATGACTTGAGAATGACTCGGCCGATTCGGTTGTTATTTTTTTGTTGTGTTCGTCAGGGTGTGTATGAGGTCTGTGGACGGTGAGCAATGGGTAGCTCACCGTCCGTACGTTCACTGAATAACGACAGACCGTGTCGACGGCGCGTTCGTGTTCCACGCGCGCCTCAAAGAGATGTCAGCAAACTTGGATGGGGCCACTGAGGGCCGATGCCTGCCGGGGCTGCGGGTTGTTCGAAAGAGATACCGCGCCCCCGGTACGCAAAGGGCACATGAAGGAACATAGACGGGTTTTAGTCAGTAAAAGTCTGACACTCCCTCCCGCCCCGCCCAGGGCGGGGGAAATTATATGACGATTACCCGTCTATAAAAAAAAAAAAAAAAAAATTGTGTGTATGATAGAAAATATCTGGAAAATCCGCCGGAAATGTTGATGACATTTTTGTATAAAAATCTCAATAGTAAATTTCATCTGTGGGAAGCCGAGGCTAGTATATAGTATATTAAATAAGTGTCGATTGCTAGCAGCATCATTTTCGTATTGTGTCGGGGTTTTGTGGTCGGTGGTAGCCACACGTAGCGAAAAGCGTGTTTGACGAGTTTGTATAAATTGTATGAAAACTGTAGTTAGCGGTGTTTTGTGGCTGTACCGTGTGGCCCGTATGTGGTAAGAATTAGCTCTGTAAGGTGAATAGGGACTTATCTGAGCTTATCTGTTAAGAGCTTATTGAATCACAGACTGATTTCTATCGTGAATTCATATTGATTGTTTTTATGTGGAAAATTTGTTTCGATTCGCAAGATAAGTTTTTTTTTTCATAACGATATTAACAAAGATTTTTTGTACGTATTTTATATAATATTTTTGATTGATAAAAGTCTAGGTAACTTTTACAAAATAAAGTAGTAAGAGCAAAGTGCCTGTCTACTTCAACTGATATTGCGTCTCGGCGTTCAAGAATATTAATATTAATATTAATATTTAGGTTTTATTTGTGTCAACCATACCGTGACTTTCACCGTATATTTTTCAAATAACTATAAAAATTCACTATGTACCCTCTGTCTCCTAATTATCATGTTATAAGTAGCTGTTCAAAAAATCTCCAGAAAATTTGTGAAAGGTTTTTTCGGTGTATCCCCTTTTACTCAAACAAATGAAAATACGCGTTTGTTCTTATTAGCGTTGTCCACGTTATAACAAACCGTCTCCGGTTTGACCCGGTACAGTCTACTCCGTGACTCGATTACAAAAGAATCGCTCGAACGTAAACGACAAAAGTTGTACCGTCGCACGGTTCAGAGGGAATTTCTAGAAAGGCTAGAAACTACTGAATTCACTCAGCCTGTTTGTCTAACATAAATGCTGGCTTTTATGTTTAGTAATGTTCTCGTTAGATAGAATAAACGATGGCCTTTATATCTCGTATTTATTGTTTCTGAGAAGTAGCCTTTTGCTGATGGTCACTTTGTAAACTAGTCATATAAAGAAACTGGATATTATTAGGTTTGTTTTCGTCTTCTAGTTTGTTTCGGACAAAGATGTTGTCTCCTATTTATCTATAAACAAATACAAAAGACTGCCTTACAACTAATTTAGAAACATAATATTTTGAAGATTCAAAAGACAACATTGAAAATGGATTCTAGGAAACTCTTCCCTTGTGCTGGTTCCATTGTGGATTGGAGCTAAATAACAAATACAAAAATAATAAGTCCATAGTTTGGCGCATGTTTTAGCTATTACATTAAACATAAATATAATATTAAACTTACAAAGATCTGTAAAGACAATAGTTAGTTACCTAGTAATGCCAAACCCTGAATTTAATGGGAATAATGTTTTGCAATAACTGCGCAACATTGTTGCCAGTAACATTTGGCGTTGCAAGATGTTCTTTTAGATAACATGAATACGGAACAAACATGTTGCCAGCAACATTGTAACATTATATCCCGCTTCACAAAAACATGTTGCGAAAACAATGTTGCGCAACTTTGTTCCTTAATGAACACGAAGCACAACACTAAAACCCTTTGACACATCTGCGTACTCGAACATTAAATCAATATCCACTCTCTCGAGCCACAGAACCGCAGCCGTCTCAATTACTTAGTAAGCTTTAATCACCTGAGTATTGGCTTTAGTATTAATCCTTGTGTTTAGGCATTAGGCAGTACATACACCTACGCACATTATGCTTGGCGACCGTCCATCTTGTAGTGAATTACTGAGACACCTTTCAGGTGTGACATGCCCCAGTGGACGCTATTGTAATTTGTAATGCTGATTGCTTTAAAGGATAAAGTTCATATTTTAAGGTAGGTGGAAAATAAATAGTTTTCAAAGGTAATGGTTGCTAGAAATCAAACATAAGGACCTTTTTTTAAAGATCATCAAATGACTTTTTTCGCCTCTAGTGATAATAAAGGGAGTGCCAAACTAATAATGACTAAAACCCATCTATGTTCCTCCTAATACCCTTTGCATTCCAGGGACGCGGTGACTCAAACTTAAGGCCCTGGGTAAACTTTTTAAACAAATTTAACTTAACTTTTTCTTTACAAACGTTTATTAAAGTACGCTCTTGAAAAATGTCAAACATATAAATGTAACATTATTTGTGTAACCTATTTTACTACTATTACAAGTATAAATGCGAAAGTTTGGATGGGTCGATGTTTGTAACTCAATTACCAGAGAACCGCTGAGCGAATCTAGATGAAATTTGGCTCAGCGATAGAGAGATAGAATGCAAAGTCTGAAATAGCACAGGCTACTTTTTATCCCGGAAAAATATACGGTGTCGTGAGGTAATTAATAATTCAATTTTATTTATTTATTTAAACTTTATGCAACAAAACGTACAAAGGCGTAATTTTCTAGAATTTTTTAGAAGTCGCGGACGGAAGATATTACTATACTTCTATCCTGTGTTTGATCATGACAGCCATATCATAAATAAATGAAAAACACTATACTAAACTGTTACCACAATATTGAACAACTAGCTTTTACCCACAACTTTATTTACGGGGAACGCAAGTACACATAAACATAAAATATATTCAGTGACACTCGACAATAGCTTGTAGCTTTATATCATTGAAAGAATTTGTGAATGTTTAAACCATAACTTCCAGAGATTAACACAAACAAAAAAAAAATATTTCCTTCTTAAAGCATTAATATAGAAGTATAAACAACGTTTTATCTGTCGACCGTGTGCTGTGTGGTTATAATACTATACGCGGATATAACTTTATACGAACAATTTTAATCTCCAAGGAAAGTCGAACATGCATCCACCCCGCACCGCTTCGCTTCTCATATAACAAGCTTTTTAATGTCCATTTTACGATGTCGGGATGTTAAGACCCTTGCTGTTTTTATACTAAAGCAAAGTTATATCAGACAAGCATTGTGCGCTCAAAAGGTCTTTTAACAGTTTAAAGAGGTGTAAAAGCTGTTTGAGTCATTTGGTTTATGAATGAGAAGGTTCACTTTACCTTAACAGCATTGTCACAATAAGGTGCAAATTGAATTTGACTCGTTTAAAGCCTCGACAGCGGTGATACAATGAGATTAAATACAGTGAAATCATACAATGATAGAGCTAAATAACTGCCTCGTTAGCCTAGTGGTTCTAAGCGCGACTGCTACGCTAGAGGTCTTGGGTTCGATTCCCAGGTCGTGCAAAAAGTGTTATTGGATTTTTCAATGAAATTCTCAGTAGCAGCTCGGAGTTTGGATTTGTGCCCGATTAAGAGCAATAAGCTGGCTCCCTATTACACGGGACCTAAAAACATACCGGTGAACTGTGGGTATTTAATAATACACCTCTGCCTAACCCTTCGGGGAAAGGCGTGATGGTTTGTATGTGTATGATAGAGCTGAACAGGTTGCTCAATAATGGTCGGATAGAATTTGAAACGAATCAATCGACACGAAAAGAAGTGAAATGATCATTATCATCATCGTATCAGCAGAACGACGTTCACTGCTAGACATAGGTCTCCTCTAAAGATAGCCACAAATACTTATAAAATACAGGAAATAAATAGCAACCAGATTCAATATTATATAAAAAAACTGTTATTGACGTTCAAAAGTGCCTTCTAATGGTGTTATTGAAATAAATGATTTGACTTTGACTTTGACTTTGAATAAGAAACATAGACAGACAGACGTTAACAGAAGGGTACTTTTTTACGATTTTGGTAACAATCCTCTAAAAACGAAAGAACTTCTCTTAAATACATGACATAATTATGTCCCAAACTCCTAACAAACCATACCTTTAAAACATATAATTTGTTTTTTACCTTTGTTTTCAAAAACAGGTAGAGGCCTGCCATACTTAAAATAAATTGCCCAATTATTTTAACATGCAAAGAGCGTTTTTTTAATCCTGTTATGGATATAAAAGTAGGTAGGGACTTTACGATTTTATTTTATTTTACGTATAGTATTCATATTCATTTTGCGAGTTGTACAAAGCGTACGAGGGTTTAAAAAAAAAAACAACATTGCGGGTCAGGCCTTAGTGACATGTTTCAATCAATATAAATATAGCGTATGTACTGGAATCCCCAAGTCACTTTTGTCATTTTAGTATGGCTGAAATTTTGAGACTGAAAAGACTAAAAGTTACATATTCTGTTTATTATTGCGAATGTTTTTTTTTATGCGGAACCTTACTTGGGATCCTTCACGTTTCAGAGATATTGAAGGTGAAAGATGCAATACATTTTTGATATTTTATTTTAAACAAAAAATAATTTTACATTTCCTAACTAAACTTTGAACATCCCCACGGCCCCGTAAGTTAGATACACAACCACAATGTTTTGTGTGCACGTTATGAGAAACAATAAAAAAATGAAACCCTAAGTGCAGTAGTCAAGCACAAATCCTGTTTTCAGAAATAACCGTTCAAAATTTTAAATACCCTCTAAATACCAGCATTTTTGTTTGTCCATTAATATAATAAACAGGTAAGATTTATGTTGTCTGTAACGAATAGGCTCCAAAACTACTGGACCGATTTTAACCATTTTTTCACTAATAGATAGCTACATTATTTCTGAGTAACATAGGCTATACAACATCACGCTATGACCCACAGGAGCGGAGCGTCAACCAAGCACGTAACCTATGGCGGGTGCAATAAGCCACGCGGACGAAGTCGCAGGCAGTTCGCTAGTAGTTTAATAAAACCATACCTGTTTAATAATCGCACAGCCTGTTTATTCTACTCAAAATAATACTAGAATTCAGTAAAGAATTAGTACTTTCGCCACGTATAATAGATACTTTAAAAACATACGGTACAATTTTCTACACCTGAATACCTGAAGACGATACCTACGTGGAGTGAAGTCGTTATCTTGCTAAAAAGATAGTTCGTTTTGCATAACGTGGTACCTATTTGCCTCTAACCGATGACAATTGTACTAGGTGCTGAACATAGAGTCTTATAGGCCCATCACACACTGGGCTACCTTTTAGCCTATTAGCCTGTGGCCTGTCAGAACTTGCTAACTGGCCGGTATAATATAAGTAGTGACATGATTGGCGCAATGGCTGAGTGATTGGCTGCTACGGTGCTTGTCGCAGGTTTTATTCCCGCAGGGAACAAATATTTGCATGACGTACACATAGGGTCCGGGTCTGGCTGTTTGCGTATGTGAGTTTATATGTTTATAAGCGCGCCCACGATGCGGGAGAAAATTCTAGTGTAGGGCAATTTTTTAACAAAGATGTAGAAAGAAAAGAATGACCAATTTCGAATATAAATCTGGAACATCAATTTTGAAATCGAGGCGGTCATTATGTCAGTGACTATCATGTTTCTCCTTCTTACCAATATTCATCTAGCATCAGACGCATTGAATAAAACTAGGGGCAACTAGATTCAGATCTTATTTTCCCGATACTTTTCAAAAGTGCCTTTTAATGGTCCAATTGAAATAAATAACTTAGCTTTACTTTGAACCTTCATCGGTAAGCCTATTCTTTATCAAAGAGATTTAGAATGAAAAAGATTTCTTCAATAATATCATCAGAGATTTCAAACACGAATATGGTAATTGATATGGATGAATTTCTTATTGAATCTTGATTCTATGCAAACAGTTCTCAAAGAAAACCTGGAAGCAAGCCTCCGTGTGTGTTCATACGTTTAGTCAATTTCCATAGTACATCTGAATATTTGAATATGATAATAATACGGCTCAAACTCCCACAAATATCATCTTTAAACGAATTTCCAATAGAATTTTCCAATAAAATTTTGTATTGGAAAACGAGCGGTGGATACAGGAGCCCATATAGAATGGTTAGCATATGCCAGTAACGACAAAAAAGTTGCTGCAATAAATTTCAGTTGGAACTTGTTAGCTTCATAGGCAGCTACTACGATATTTTGCTAAAGTTCTCTAGTTATTGAATTTCCGACCGTCTGGTGTAAGTTGTAATGTGTAAATATTTCGAACCAACGGAAAATTGGTCCCGAAGCAATCGCTTGGTACACAAACATTTACCTAAACGATAAATATCTGCTGGGGACTACACGAACTCCGAATGTCTGAATTTCTCGAATATAATTTCGAAAAGTATTTTTCGTGCTACCAATTTAAATGGTAGATAAGTAACGTAGGGGAGTGTCTGCGTACTACATATTTGTACTAGTGGTACCTTATGTTGTAGGTAGGTATCGGGTATCGTCAACATTGGGTTTTTTTGTCGGCTGTGCCTGGCGTCAGAGGAAAATCAACACCCGCACGGTGACAAGCTTTCATCCGCGAATACGTTCGGATGAACTGAAATACTGCACAGGTTTTTTTTTGTTAGTAAGCTCGAAATATTTTACCTTTTCGAGTTTGTTAACCGTGATAGGTGACGGTGACAGAAAATGTTGGTGATTTACGATTAAATATTTTTCTATGTCGCACGTATAATACTAGGCCGTCAATATGAAAATATTATAAATAAATAATATCATTTATCAGTTGCATTTTGTTTCTTCAATCTTATTTATATCGCATATTTTATTGATACTAACTAGTATAAATGCGAAAGTCATGCATGAGCGAAAGGCATGTGGTGTTTGTTTGTCTGTCTGTCTGTTATGCAGATTACGCAGATTTTGATACAATTTAGTACGTGGTAAATTTAAACCCTAAGAAAGGCTACCTTTTGTTCCGACTTTGTCAACATTTACGCGGACGTAATCGCGAGCAAAAGCTAGTGTCTAATAAAAGCTTTTCCGACATAAATACATTTTTAAATGACGACTTTTTCTTTCAGTGAAATAATAAGCCGTACCCAAATATATCTTTCATTTTAGGAATCATAAAGGTCTGCTTCTAATAAAACAGTGGGCATTGATATTATGTGTCGACAAACAACAACGTGGGAAGGTTATGTATGAATGCTGTGAATAGATCCGATTCATAACGTGCTCTAAATATAAAATTATTAACGTCATCATCTGCCTAGCCTTTTCCCAACTATGTTGGGGTTGGCTTCCAGTCGAACCGGATGCAGCAGAATATCAGGATTTTACATGGAGCGACTGCCTGTCAGACCTCCACAACCCAGTAATGGGTAATACGATACTCTTGGTAAGACTGGTTGTCAGACTTTCTGGCTTCTGACTAACAGTAACGACTGTCAAAGATCTACGAATGACAGCCGGGAACAACGGCTTTACGTGCTTTCCGAGGCACGGAGGAAACTCGCTATTGTAAATGGTCACCCATCCACAGACCAACCTCGGCAAGCGTGGCTTAACCCGGAAGATCGGTCTATGCGGCTGTAATTATTTAGCCACGAGCTCCTTAATATAAAATTATTAACGTATAGGTACAATTACACGTGCTCATTACTAGCATGCTCAAACCAGATTGGAGCACGGGAAGCTCACGTAACTTTGATTTTCACGTGTTCCGATTGGTTTGGGCATGCTAGTAATGAGCATGTATTCCCCGAAGGGTTAGACAAAGGTGTACCAATATACAGCCACAGTTCGCCGGTATATTTAGGTTCCATGGTTGTTATAGGGAGCGAGCCAATTGCTAATAACCGGGCATAAATCCAAGGTGCTACTGAGAATTTCTCGAGCTGGGAATCGAACCTAAGATCTCTAGCGTAGCAGTCGCGCTTAGAACCACTAGGCTAAGGAGGCAGTCAAATTTAAGAGAAAAGTAAAAAAAAGGTTTATCTAAACTCGAACAAAGAAGAAGGTACGGAAAAGTGAAAATCGAATATATTTGCTACATAGTTTGAAGTTCGTGTTATGGCACTTTGATCGTGGGGTGAGAAGTAAGGGCGCATGTCATCTCTTTGAAAAGGGTGACACGGGTATGAGAACTCGTTGACTCGATCTTCAGTTGCACTCGTCTTGAGTTTAAGTGACCCTTAAGACTATTTGTTAGTGTAAATCAAATGTATTTCCGAGGGGGTTTTTTAGGTAAACTTGTAGTAACTTTTAAGAAAGATCGCATTTAAATCTCAGTCTTAATCTATCAAAAATACGTCTATCTTAGTTACATTTTTGAAAATATTTTGAAATTGATTGCCGCAGAAATGAGATTGCGATTTATTAATTAATTTATTGATTGATTTATTTTTTGTTTTTAATTTATTCATTTATTTATTAAAACAATGTTTACATTGTGTTTTATAAAGATACATGTAAAAAAACAGAAAGTTGGTTTTCTGATTTGTTTTAGTTCTTGTTTGTAATATCACAATGACATAAAACATTTAAAATCTAGTCGCAATCTCATTTCAGTGACAATCAATGTCAAAAAAAAATATGTAACATGAAGTCTTTTTTGACAGATCGAGACTGACTTTAGATTGCGATAGTTCCTAAAAGTTAATACAATTACCTCCCAGAGTAGTGTGACTTAACTTTAGCTAGATTCGATTTGCGTTAGATTGCCAGACAGACAGATTTTATTCAGTTGATTAAAACTTTGTTACAAGTACGTGCGAGTGTTGCGTTGAGTACAGGCAATGCCTACGTGTTTGGTATCATTAAACGAGGAAGGTGGCAAAGAAATCATTTTCCGTCGTAATGTGATGCAAAACGAGATATTAAATGAGACCGTTCGCAATAGTACACGACGTGACGCCACTTCTTGTAGCGTCAGTTCTAATTTGAAATCTAACGCTGTTTGTTTTAAGGTGCTTTTTCATTTTTATAATGTAGTTACGTCTGGCGCATTCGGGTCAGTTACGTAGGCCCAGTAACACTGTCCTTATTTATTAAAGCGGACAGGTGATATTCGATAGATTGTCTAATACATAAGCTATTCTTAGTTCGTGCTGAAACAAGATGAGCAGAAATTTGTTTTTAGCTGTCATAAAAATTAAAACTTTAAAACTTTTCTCATGTAATATCGTGCATTGTCGTTCATCTTCAGGCACCTATATCGTGACGACTTTTGCCCAGCGGTCACTGTGCATATAGATACTGGTTAATAGACCCGTCGTACTCCTAAGCCGACCCGCGCCCGACCCGCATCCGTCCTAAGTGTGTTTTACATTTTGCTCTTACACCTCTACCTACAGGAAAAACAGTGGAACACTTTCTATTTTTCTTTTATCCCCAGTTGGGCAACGAGGTAGGTACTACCTTCCGGAATAAGCCAAAGTTAGTTCAGAACAGTCTATAGGTGCTAGGCAAAGTTGGGTAACGACTAGTCGAGTACTTGCTCAGATAGTTTCGTTGAAATTACTAACAATACAGTATACCCCTTTACAGTTTGGCTTTCATGAACTCGAATTTTGCTGTCTTAGGAAGGTATCAGTTTGGCGAAGACTTAGTTTGGGTAATTATTTGGGCATAGATATTAGTTCTGAAGGGAATTTTCTTAACAGACGCTTAATAACCGTTTACTGGCCGGCTCTATCAGCAAACCGTAGTACATAACATTTTTTTATCGTATTAAAAGTGTTTTCTGTCATTGAGATAAGAATTATTTTTATATATTCCAATTTATCAATGTATACTTTGCTTGATTTATTTTTAATTTTTTGTTTGTTAATGCTAATCGGTGTACGTACTGCTCCGATTACAAGAAATGTGACTGCTTGGAAGAGAAAATTATAGAAAGCTTCAGTATTGCCTAGTGTTTAGACATAGGCTATGTTTTATGACATACCTACTTGACTTCCACAAATCCACACGGACGGATATCTTGCCTACATACAAAATTTACTTATCACGAAAGAATATTTCAGCTTTAAATGGGAAACTAACAAAACAGACAAATCCAATAAAAAGTGATATAAAAAGCGGGGAACTAAAGGGGAGGATATTATGTTGAATCAAGTTATTTATCTGCATACGGTGTATTTAGTACCTTATGACTGCTACTAGCCTCGGAATTCCCCCTGCAACAATGTCTTTATCAGAACTAGAACCTACAAATAAAGCGCTTCTGGCGCTATTCGAATAGAAATTACAATTGAATTTTGATTCCCAGTATCGGATTTCTAGAAATTCGAGAATTTCGGAAATTAAATTTAGCTTGTTTATTACTTAACTAGTTTAGCCCACGACTTTATTTGCGTGAATATCGGTTATCACGGGGTTTCACTTTTTTGAAAACTTTTATTCTTTTTCTTAAATGAAACCCTAAGTTACGTTACAGTCATAACATCAGCTATCTGCCAGTGATTTTGGTGAGTCTCACCAAAATCGGTCCAGCCGTTACAGAGATTAGCCTAAAGAAACAGACAGACATTCAGACAAAAAATTATAAAAATGCTTTTTCGTGTAAATACCGTGTAAACATTAATATTTATTGTGTAAATTTTGACATGAAACACAAAATTTTATTTATTTGTTAAAATTATGCGAGGCTCTCATTAAACCATCACGTTTATTGGTACAACGTCATTGTCCTGCGTCGGTGGGATGGCACCTAAGCTCTGCTCTGCCGGATATTCGGGCCTTCCAAATCCGTCACACGCATCATCGCACCTCATTCTGTACCATCGGTAACGTTACACTGTATACCTATATAATGCCCTTTGTATTCAATGTAATCCCATTTTAAGGGAAATGACGGGATTTTTAAAGCCCCTTCATTTTGTCAGGTGCGCCATTTTGAATTTTCCGAATTTTACCGCCAATATGATTTATATGCCATCGCGTATCGTTATGTTAATTTGTGTAGAATATAATGGACTGATCGGAAGAATGATTTGAGATTTTGCTCATTAAAATTTATTCATGAGGCAATTCTGCAAATTTTATTCTTTACAAGCCGTTTGATGACTGTTGAGTGCTTCCCATGCTAGAGTGTGATTGGCGTCAATTACTGCGACGATAACAAGAACACTGCGCTTTTGTTATTCAACTAAAACTAGTAATCAATTGAGTCTAAAAAAGAAAAATATTAATCTATAGATTAATAATCATTATTAATAATAGTAATATTACAAAAAGGAAAAGTTTGTTTGATTTCTATCATTGAAAGTATTGGTCAAACTACAAAAAATCTTCCAACACTATGTTTAAGAGGACGTAGTCGGAAGAAGAAACTATTACGATAAAGACAAAAACCTGTTTTTTAATTAAAAAGGAACCGTTTTGAGAATAGGTACCTTTGTTTAAGATCAGTTAGTCTTAGTCCTCTTTATCGATTTTGATAACAGCGACCCTTCTAAATTGTTTTCTAGCTTGTACCTTAATAAGACTTCCAAGACCGAATTGAATTTCAAATACCTGGGTATTTGAAATCACAACTAATTAGGGCATTACGGCCGCCTTTGTACTTTCTTTTGTGCATAAAGTTTAAATAAATAAATAAACTTATGGAAAACCGTTGGCCTGCACTTAAAAGATACATGTATAAGATGGCACAGAGTATGACTGCCTAGAAAATCCTGGAAACCCTGAAAATGTGCCAATTAGATCAATATTGCAAGCCTTAGAGGTACCGCCGACTAATCCACTTACCTTCTGTCAACATGGCGGGCGCGTGTGGTCACAAAAACAATTCACAAAAAGTAAACTATAGCTATATAGCTACGTGTAGCGACGAAGTAGCAATTACGTGAACAGGAAAAGTGGGAACACAGGTTGTTTGTCCCGATATTGTTGTTTTTCTTGTACAAATACTATAAGTAGGGATTTTGTAGATAGTGTTTTTCGTGATATTACATTAGGTATTTCTGGCCATTCAAGTATCTATTATGGTTGTGGGTTCAGTGAAATGTTTTTTTTTAATACTAATAAAATAAATAAAAATTACGTGAAGTACTTAATAGTATTCTGTAGTATACATTTTTAACTAACTGACCCAATAATTTCAAAAAATGCAGTTTATGCCCGCGAATTCACCGCGTGAACGTCAGTTATTGGCGAAGCTCTAATGTTTCTTCTAAAATAAAACTTCAAAAAACATTAGCTATCTGCCGTCAAAATCAGTCCAACCATTTAGGAACCCGAAATAAACAGACGGATAGACAAAACAAATTTAAAAAAGTTTTTTTTGGTGTTTGTACAGTGTAAACATTCCTCTGCAATTAGTAAAAAGCTGTTATTTGCATAGATTCTTTTGTACGCGTGTATGTCACTGAACTCTCTGAAACATTTTAACAAGCCAGCTTCATTACTGTTATGTGTAAAATTTAATGCCACGATTTGATATAACAAAATTTTAAACAACATTATGTCAAACATTCAATTTATTTAATAGCAAACTTTAAAGCAATAAAGTTATAACTATATCAAATATTTATGGATAAACTTTCACAATAAAATATAACCGCAACCCGCATCCACTAAGATAACATAAAAGGTACCAACATAACAAAATCTAACTAAACCACACAACTAAAACTAACCTTCAAATAATTCAAAAGATAAACCTAAAGAGGCTTTTGAAAGGCTTCAAAATGTTTGTTTTAACGTATCGTAACACTGTAATCTCATTTGAGATAACAAAACCACGTTACAAAGTAATTTTAATCCGTTGAGTACTGTAATGTATGAATAGGACCCCGTTTATGATGTTTGATATATCTTCATTACGTCGCGCTGTTCAGTTGGCGATAAAACTGGACGTGATTGTCGTTACAATGTTGGTAGGCTTGCTTTGTATTTACTAGATTGTTGGTAGTACTTGAAACTAGTTTGTTGAGTTACGGTCCACCGAAAGTGTCTGGGAGTAATTAATTATGGTTGTTAATAATATTAAGTGAAACATTATACGAAATTCTGTAATCATTTGTGTTAAGTATCTTTTGAACTTGATTGGTATCTGAAATAGAGCTCAATATTAGCAAGGACTGCAGATACCTTCCTAACCCCTACGGCCCGTTCACGACCTTGCCGCGGTGAGCGGCGGCTAAGCGCGGGGTGGCGAGCGGTAAAATCAAATGTATCAAAATGTATGAAGCACGCCACGACCGCAATGAGCGGCGAGTCGTGGCGTGCTCCGTCTCCGTCGCACGACATTTCATGAAAACAACATATTAAACTGTTGTCTGATTATTGTAATTAGACCTATAACAATCTAAAAAAAATGTTGGAGTAAAAAAATATTGAAATTTAAAGAAAAGAATATTTCTTTAAATTTCAATATCTTTTTACTCCTGAAATGAAAGTAATTTTTCAGCTATAAGTTTGCTCAATATTACTTAGTTTGTTGATCAGTATTCGTGACGACTGTGTGATGTATCTTTTAACTCTTCGTAAACCTTACCAGTCTTTAACTTGCTAAGTAATAAAAGAGAATTGAATTTCAATAAAATGTTACTAAAAAAAAGATAAAATGAATAAAAAATCTCATCAAATGCAATAATTTATAGGCACATAAAACTCGAGCGAATGACCTTCTTACAGAGATAGAGTGTAATTTCAATATAAAATTTAATTAAAGTAAAAATCCGTGTAGGTATTTCATTTGCTTACAGAGCCTATCATGATGAAAAATGTTGTCAAGAGCCATTAAAAGATTAAAAAACCTGATGCGTGAAATGAACGCACGTAAAATCGTTTCAAGTTTCAACGTTCCAAGGCTATTATACTACCTACCTTTACTCAGCGTATTTTAAATTTCAGTATGTACTATGGGAGCTTTATACAGAGCAGGATTATCTACTATTTTCAACAAAAATTAAACTCTAATATTAAATTTTGAATCATTTCGCCTGTCGCCTTTGTTAAGCCATATCGTTATATTTTCGGATTGTATTTATCAAATATTTTAAACCAATAAAAGCCTTTTATTGTCCCACTGCAGGGCAAAGACCAGGGCGGGTTAAAGCACGAGCATTGATCACCACGCTTGCTCAAAGTGGATTGGTTTTTTCGGACTTACAAAACATGATGAGAAAACCTTTAACGATGTCAGTGAAGTTCAAAAAAAACTTAGAAAGTACAGCATACGTATTGAAAAAAATTACTTTTACTTGCCTGGTATCAAACATAATGCGGTCATCACGATCATCGAATTCTTCTATAAACAACTAAATTAAGGTTGAATATAGCTTAACCTGTCAGAATTTCCGTACCGACCAGACCATATTTTCATACTAACATTAAGTACGAGCGGAAGAAAGCACACGGATATCTCGACCTCCTTTCGACAGCGACCATTGTGGTTGAAGTTCTCACCAAATTAATTAAAGCGAGCTCTATGAATTCATATTGAGCAGTCGGCTTTTAATTCCTGGAATATACTTACCAATGCGCTTTCGTTGGTGAAGGTATTATAACCAAATGTTTTCATGAATTTATACTTATAATAGTTTTATTATTTAAAAAATTGCAGGTGAGATGTTAAACTCTTCAAATGATGATTATATATACCATCACGCCTGTATTCCCCGAAGGGTTAGGCAGAGGTGTACCAATGTACACCCACAGTTCGCCGGTATATTTAGGTCTCATGTAATAGGGGGCGAGCCTATTGCCATTAACCGGGCACAAATCCAAACTCCGAGCTGCTACTGAGAATTTCATAGAAAAACCGAATAACACTTTTTGCTTGACCTGGGAATCGAACCCGGGACCCCTTGCACAGCAGTCGCTCTTGCGACCACGAGACCAGCGGGGCAGCCGGCGGGGTGGTATTATTATATATTATTACAACGTCTTTTAATATTGGACCTATTCCTACTGACCTTATGTTTTAAACCAACGCGTACCTACAAGCTTAATCAAAATATGGGCAGTTGGATACCCAAAACTTTTTATTAAACTGGTAATGTATTGATAGGGTCTTCAAACTAGTTTTTACGAATTTGATAATATTTTAACAGGGTTCAAGAATCCAACCTAAAAATCAAATATGTCATATAGACATATTTAATTTTTAGGCTGGGTTAATATAAAAAAAATAAAGAACTAAAATCAATGAGAAATATCAAACCAACAATGTTATTTACTTAAATTCTCAGTCTTATAATAGCTGGCCCTCTTAATAAGGCGTGGGTTGCCCGGTAATGACCACGAGTAAATGACAGCGCCGATTCTATTACAGACAGTGAGACCATTACTTCGCGTAATGAGCATGTAACTTAGTTAGCGCACTATAGTTTTATTTGATTCGATTTACGCCCTCGTGTTAGCAGCTTAATGTATCCGTAAAACAAAAGTATTGGTTATAACTAGTTTTGAAACAAATAAATAACATTACACATGCATTGTACAGTGGTATACAAAAAAATAATAACGTATTTGTGTCTTAAGAGCTGGGGCCTATTTAATAAAGCTGACAGGTGACATTTGACAAAATAACGGTGACAGTTCCAGGTTTTGTCAATTTTCTGTTTAATAAAGCCCAAAATACATAGAAAATCGTGACATATTTCTGGTTGACAGTAGATTGACGTTTATTTGAATACATCACGTGATAACATGAAATTGCGAATTGTCACTGGAATTTGACCGGCAACTAAGCCGTATGTTGAGAATTTTAAATTTCTTTTTTCTTGCTGAAATGGTTAAAAATATATTACGTCGAATAGGGACAACGAATACTTATTAGAAAATTATCACTTCGCTATTGTTTTTGTCGGTGTAGACTATGTATTTCTCATAGAAGCTTTCACTCTTCATCCACTTCCTCTTTTACTCCTTTTTGATAGAATTCTCAAATCTTTTCTTTTATGGAGTTTGGATTTATGCCCGGTTAATGGCGATAGGCTTGCTCCCTATTACATGGGACCTAAACATACCGGCGAACTGTGGGTGTACATTGGTACACCTCTGCCTAACCCTTCGGGGAATACAGGCGTGATGATATGTATGTGTTTTCTTTTATAATATTACTATATAGATGGAAACTAATTGTGTTTCTAAGGTGCGAGCGATTTTATAAGTAAAACGATTGAATCGATTTTGTCAGATCAAGCTTTAATATCAGTGTAACATTAAACAAATTACAAAATTAAGTTATAGTGAGCTGAACACGTTGCATCATGTGATAAGATATAGCTGAACATTTCTGAAATGATGCCTGCGCACTGTTAGCTCGAACGCAAAGGCCAGTGGTTCTTCGCCTTAAGTAGATTTTAAGCTGAAAACATAAAAACAAAGGTTTATCAACGAATATAAATTATTCTTGTGGTGGTAGGTCATTTGACATCACGAAAGTTGCACCTAAAATTTTACTACAGCAAAATAGTTTGTTCTATTTCTCCTGAAAGGGATGAAGTGTCCGGTGGTTGTGGAAGTCGGTCGGCTGATATGATTATGATAATAAATAATATTAACAGAATTAGTGTAGAAGAAAATCTGCAAACAAACACGTAATAATCTGTAATACATATAGCATACTTACTTGAGGTACTGATGTGTTCATTGGACTTTATTTAAATCCGTTACGAGATTTTAGTTTCTTAAAGAGTCAGGAATACACACTTCTTCATAAATCAAATAGCTTTTTACTAAGAAATAATACGATAAACCACAAAAAAAATTGACATGTAACAAAAACATGAATTTAAATCACAATGATAAAAAATAAACGACAGAATTTAAAATTCACTAAAATGGCATCATTGTATGGTCATTTTACTTTATATCAAATTTGGTAGGATTATAAAAAGCTCCAAAGACAGATGGCGAAAGGATTTGACAAAAGAGGGCAGCGCGCGCAGCGTAGTTGTTCTAATAGACGAATGCGGCCAAACCAAGGAGGCAGTCATATTACGTTTTTGGTTGTAACCTCTTTTATTCCCTATAGTTTTAATTATCTGATATGGTATTCTACATTGTGTTGACAGTGTCTGACTCAGTTACGTCAAACTGAAAAATCATCATAGTCCGACAGCTGTAGTTGCGGCTTTTCGCGTTGAAAACTCAGCGATACATTATTTCGTTTGTTGTACATAATTTTACGAACTAGGGTAACTTCAGAGCAAGCTACGGGCGTATTCATACGAAAAAATAGTCTACGATACCTACATTGTTACAATTTTTTTTTGTCCTTGAACAAGTGTGGTGGTGTTTTACGTTTCTTGCCTTTTCTGTATAAGAGGAGGCCTTTGGTCTGCGGTGATATAGTAAAAGCGGAGTATTTTCGATGGCACATTATTTAAAAAAAGAAAAGGAGTAGAAATTCTGTATTTACGTGTCTGATCAATGTACCGTACTATGTACGTACTGTATTTACGTGCCAATAATGGCACGAAATTTTTTATTGCAAAAAAATTTCAACTCTATTTTTAATGTTTAACTCATAAACATTAAAAATAAAGTTGAAAATTGTTTTTCAAATCAAATTACTAATTTATAAAAGACAAAGTGCTCAAACATATAGCTACTCTGTTTTTACTGCCCCTTTGATGGTGGTCGAGAACCATCTTGTTGGACTATAGTATAGTTGAAATATATGAGTTTTTGACGTTCGAATACTTGGAGTGATTTCTCGTGTATACTTTTTAAAATGTTAAATTAATTTACAATCGCTGTGATTTTGTATAATATGCATAAACGTCTATTGTTCCGAAAATGTATCGATGTGCATTCATTATACAAGAAGATAGATCATTGTTGACCGATTCGCAATTTCAAGAAGAGCTGTCATGTTGTTGCATGTGATTTTCACAACACGGATCACATTTATCATGATTACGGGAATTCTATTACTAATACTATGCCCGGATAAGAAAGAAGGCGATCAAACTGGCTAAGGTGGCCTGGGCTGTTTCTATCATGGATTATGGTCAAATAATAATAATTGTGTTATCAAATACTTAATTCGGTGAATTTCGGTGAGTCGAATGACGTGCAAAGGCTGGTTCAAATCAGTGGCCGGGAAACATATAAGTAATTATATCAACTGATTATTTCAAATGTAATTGAGTAAATAAATACAATAATAACTGTACTGTGCTGTTTCATTTCTTTTTACTCGATAAGTTTTTGTTTGATGTGTATTTACAGGGAACTGTCATTCAAATTCAATAAAAATTATCAACCACTATTCAAATAAAAACTCGCTAGTTAGGAATACTAATGATGTACTCCAAAAAGATATGATAATTCCTAAATATTTTGGTTGAAATAAGTAAATGTAACTCAGTATGAGTACGTATTTATGCGTCCAAGGATGTTGGCATGTTGGCTGTGACACATGCCAGAATGGCAAATACTAGGGCAGTGACATTTTGCAAATCAATTTTATTAATATCGATTGTAAGTCGTTAAAATCTCATTGTCTTTATAAATATTTTAAAAATGCTTTATTATTTTGAAATTTGTTTTTAAATATTTATTTAATACAATATATAAAAAATACATTCAAAACACAATCGATATTAATCAAAACAAAAAATTCTTTGTACGTACCCTTTTGTCGCGTTGCAAAATGGTCGCCTACGTACCGGACACATTTAAATGTAAAAAAATATATTTTAAAATACATGCCGTAAACTTCGTTTTCTATAAAAAATATCGATAATCCATCATATAAAAACATCCCATCACTAAACACATTACGTTACACACATATCACTATGCTTGAATTTTCTTTCAATTTGGTTTTCTTTATAGACAGTAATATTTTGGCAGTATTTAATTTAATTAGTAGTTATTTAGTTAATTCCGTATTTTACGACTATAATTTTAGGTCGCAGCAAAAACATTAAATCATAATTTGTAAATCGCGGTAAAATTCAAGAGTGAAAAGGAACAGAAAAATTGTCACAGGCATATTTATCTTGCATGACCTATGTCATACATGTCGGTTTTATTAAACAGCACTTGTCAAGACAATTTGCCGATTTTGACAAAAAAGTCAGCTTGTCAGCTTTATTAAATAGGGCCCTGGTTTTTCTGCTCGTTAGGTTTTCTTTTCATGCGCGGCTATTCGCAAGTGATTTAGTAAGAATAACATAAATAGGTAGTATACAAAACTATCGGACAGAGAATGATACAATCTTCGGTTTAAAAAACCATTATCTATAAAAACGGGAAAAAAAACATGTTTGTTGTATGGGGCTCCCATACGACAAACATGATTTTTTTGCCCTTAAATATTTATTTTATTTTAACTTAATAATTTATTTTTAAAGTGAATATATCACTAAGTATTCTGTAAATATTTATATTTCAAGCGTGTTGCTGTTGCCGTTCTCAATATCGAGCAAAAACAAGAAAAATCACGTTTGTTGTTTGGGACCCCACTTAATATTAATTTTATTCTGGTTTTTACTATTTGTTGTTATAGCGGCAACAGTAATACATCTATGGAAATTTCAACTGTCTAACTATCACGGTTCATGAGATACACCCTGCTGACAGACGGACAGACAGACAATGGTATGGGTAAATGTGTTGCTAAGCGCAATAGACGAGAATAGCTGATTAGATTTGGCAAATTATTTTTGCTGTTGTGTTCGTAATATTCCGGATAAGGTGTTTATAAAAGATTTGTTTATGTACCGGAATAGTTGGATATTTATACTCGTTTCGCTAGTTATTAATAAATACTAATATATTTATTGGATGAGGTATGTTGAGCTGTGTGCTTGCATCTGCAGTGTGGGAAACAAAACGAATTCTACAGAGCAAAAAAAATTGGAATATTTTTTTTCATTGCAACATCTTTAAATAAACTTCTGATAAATTACATTTTCAATTTTTTACTTCCATACTGCTGCAATCTCAAGTTTCAATCAAGAATAAAGTTACTCCGTGTCTAAGTAAAGTCTACAATGAAAACTTGAACCACAATTCCAGAACTTGCGAACAAAACAATAGAAAACTTCGTTCTAACTTCAAACGATTAAACAAATGTTAGTGTAAGAAGTAATTTAACCAAATCCGGCAACATTCAAGCAAGTTAGGAACCGCATTAAGTCAATGGCTCCAAATCATTAGTTGTGGAATTGCGGGCGCTATCGTCTCAACGCTTTCCATTATCTAGCACGTCGTGAACACTATACACTGAGATCCTATAGCCGTCAAGCCTGCGTAATTTAAACTTGGTTGAAATTTTGAGGATATGTCGTTCAGAAGCTATACGTACTTGCTAGATTTAATATTGGTCCCCTTTTCAGGTATCAGGTTTAAAAGGTACCTTACTCAATTACGTTCAAGTGAGTTGGCTAGTTTTTATATTTTGGAGTTTAAAAAGACGTATAACCGTAACCTTTCCGTGGTGACCATCAAACTACGTATATTTAAACAACTTTTATTTTTAGTTAAAAAAATCACGGTTTATGGTAGTGTGTACTCCTGTAAAATTGTATCAGATGGTCGTGTGGATATTTGAAGTTTATTAAGTATTTTCAACCTTAATTTTGTTAAAAAAGCGTTGTAACTTTGACCTTTAATATTTCCGTAACTAGCAAGATTCTTATGTTAATAATATATTTCTATATCTATCTTCATTTAATCCATGCTAAAATGACGTAGGCATAACGAAACCGAGATCTTAGATCAGTAGGTACTCTTGCTACTGTAGTGTTAATTAGTAAAGTTGTTTCGCACATTCCTGACGGCGGCGTACGCGTTGTTTCAGCCCAAAATTACAAAATAATTATCAAAATAGTTTTAGAAAAATCCGTGTTACCTTCGATCTCCTAACGCGATTTATTTATGCTTTGAATCCCAAACATATCATGGGTGCGATTACGACTATAAAAGTCCTTAATAAAATCATTATCTGCCTAGCCTTTTCCCAAATATATTGAGGTCAGCTTCTAGTCCAACAGAATGCAGCTGAAAACTAGTATTTTATATGAAGCTCGATTCCGTTTCTGGGTAACATAACGCCATTCATAATTTGTTGCAATTTAAGGATATTTATTTCATACATTGCCTTGTGTGTTTGTGCATATATTAATATGCACAAACACACAAGGCAATGTATGTATACAACTTGGTATCAAAATATCGAGTTTCCCGTATCCGTCGCAACGAACTTTGAGTTTGGTTAGGTATAAGTTTGTTCTGTTTAACTACAAACATGCGGTATGGAATAGCAATAGAAAGTCACTAGCTTTTGCCCATGGTTTCGACTGTGGGTGTGTTTGGACATATTTATTTGACGAATTTGTAGTGGGAACCTAGAAAGGAATTGGAGTTACATTGCGTATAGAATAAATCAATTATCAGTAGATAGCCTTGCTTGTACAATGAAAAAAAAAATAGTTTTTCTTTTGTAGTGCGGTGTCGTGATGACCTTATGGTTAAGGCCTCTAATAATATGAGGTTGTGGGGTTGATGCCACCTTAGTACCAATGCGACTTTTTCAATTCATTTACTTTCTTAGTTTACCTTGGAATACATCGGGAGGAATCCTGAATTTTATAATAATAAGTAACTAAAATCGCCAATCTGCCTTGGGCAAGCGCGGAGCCTTTTCTGTATGAATAGAGAGAATAGACCTTTGCCCAGCAGTGGGACAATATTGGACTAATATTATTATTATTTAATTTATTATAGCAGTATTTACCACTTTTTGTTGCAAACTTAAAACTATTCCAATTATGTCACATCGAATCAAAGTACAATTTGTATCAAACGTTGATTTTTATTTTGTTTCTCGTTAGTGAAATTATTTGCACGTTTTAGTCCGCCAATAAAAAAAGTGAATCAGTTTTGTGTGAAAATATAAACGTTTTAGGATTATTCGGCTATCTAGAAAAAGAATTGTTTTACAGTCATGTTTGCGTGTTATATCTCAAAGCTATCCCCGTAAAATGGATCTTTTGATATATTTAAAAAAAAAATTAAGTTAAAAGCACATGTGAAAACCATTCTGCTAATTAAAACCATTAAAAATTTTGTCGCAACCTCATATAAACTACATTCAATGTCAAAAAAAATTGGTACATTTTTGACAGATAGAGACTGAGATTAAATTGCGATAGTTCCTAAAGTTCAAACAGAAGACACGAATTGTAGCTACGACGTAGCTTCCGTAGCGTAGCGGCTTCTACGCCGTAGCGTCGTAGCTGTTAAGTCTCATGAAGTCATGACTATATTAAACATCGAATTTACGATAAGCATAATCATAAAAATATATAGAAGCACTACAATTAATTACTACCACTCAACCAGCCAATTTGCCAGTTGCTAACTCTGGAACTAATTCAACTTTTAAAACTCGCGCAGAATCATAAATCCAATGTTATTCTTTCATCGGATTAGCGTTGCAGGATTAACTTTGTATGAAATCAAAGTTTTGGCACGAATATGCGAACGTTATCTCTATAGTTGTATTGTTAATCGCAACTCCTGAACTATTCGTGCGGTAACTGCAAACAAATGAACTTAATGTTGGCAGTTGGATTCAATTGAAACAAAACAAGAAAGAAAATATGCTGTTTCAGTTTGTGTTTGTAGTTTGCGGTTAGTTTTTCTGGTCGTGATCATTCTATTATGTGGTTAGAGCTAGTGTGGAGGCAGCCATTTTGAATATGTTAGTTTAAAATTTTTGCCACCGCTATTTTTATATTTTTCTAGGAAATGTGGATACAACAGATGCAGGTTTTATACACTGCAGTTGGTTTAGTTATAACGTTAAGCTATACCGCGTTTTGAAGCATATTTTCTGACACTTTTATGAATAATATTATAATGATTATTAACGATTAATACAGTATCTTCTATTCACATAGTTTATCGAAATAATTAATAAAAAAAACTTTACTTTGTTTAAGTTGCATCCATAATGGATTCGTAATCAAGGTTTATAATTATATCAGTAAGTTTATTTAATAATTTAATAATAATGCCACAAAAAGCAGTCCGTGCTATCATATATGATCTTCATGTTATGTACGTATGTTAGTTGTTGTTATTTAATAAGAGTAATCAGAAAACGAAAATGAAAAAATATTACAAAATTTATTTATAGATACTTAACTGTTACAAATAGTCTAAATACAGCCAAAACAATTCCCTACATCCCAAACTCTCGCAAATTCTAGTCAAAATATACCTGTGAGACTATTATTCTCTAAAACAGAAACTATAATATTACGTATGCAATCCTATTTGAAAGGCATATTGCAGACTGAATATTGTCACAATTGGGTGGTGACGGTAGTACAACACAGAACAGATAGGAACAGAAGCCCAACTCCACACAACGAGCGAAACAGGCTCACGCACACATGGCCGCGTACGTAAGTATGTGTATTAACAAACAAATGCCGATCGCAAGTACACTTGCACTCACTATTTGGTACCCACCCCAGAGCCACCAGATTCAGACGCATGACATACGATAAAACATACTTTACCTTCTTTTTTTACGCAAGAGATTTATCTTTCAAACATAAAACTTACTTAAATAACAATAATACTTAATTACTTTACCTTTTGTATATTATTAGTTTAGAAGGAAGAATCATGGTTTTAAATAAATCCTGTAAAACATATTAAAAAACCAGCCATCATACTTGAACTTAAGTGAGAAAAGCATCTTATGTCTCTGAAAAAGCACATTTAAAAAACCTAATTATAACATTTTTTTAACAATGACTGACAAAACTACATATTCCTGCACCTACCTTATTTCTGCCATTCTAAAATGACGTAGGTTTGATAACCCCGTAATCCGTCCTATAAAGCCGAGTCTACGTGTGCGTGCGGTTTCATTCCATGTATGTAACTAAACTTCTGTATCTATGCAATCTGTGGTGCTAGATAGTTGGTTCCGTATACGGCTTGTTTCCAATACTGCCGGGTGCTTCGGAGCGTATTGAGTCTGTGTAGTGTGAACCTATTTGTAGGCAAGGTACGGGTCGCTTGTGTACGTAGCTTTAGCCAAACGACGTTCAATCGTTATTGAATAATTGGTTAATGGTTTGTTTTATTTAGGTTTAGCTTTTGCCCGCGATTCCGTCTGCGTACACATCAGAATTAAGACCTAAATTAGCCTGTAGGAACACATACACGGGACAAAATCCTAATTGTTAAAATAGATAAATATGTATGTATATGTATGTGAAAGTTAGTGGTCGTAAGCAAGACTGCTACGCTAGAGGTCCTGGGTTCGATTCCCAGGTCGAACAAAAAGTGTTACTGGGTTTTTCTATGAAAATTCTCAGTAGCGGCTCGGAGTTTGAATTGTGCCCGGTTAATGGCTATGGTCTTGCCCCCCATTACATACCGGCGAACTGTGGGTGTACATTGGTACACCTCTGCCTAACCCTTCGGGGGATACAGGCGTGATGACGGTATGTGTGCGAGACTTTAGCTAACTCCGTATAACCGTTGAAGCATGAAACAGTAACAAATATTAATCCATCCATCCTCACAAACTTTTGCGTTTATAGGTAATAGAAACAGGATAGGTAAGCAGTAGGATTAAATGCTGTGTTTTCAGAGTATTATAACTATGAATTGTTTCGTTGTCAGAAAGAGATAACAGATACAACTCTGGCTCTCACTTGTACTGGAATAATGATAGCTCTAACTTTCCATTCATAATACCTGACGTGGAAATAAACTTCTCAACCTGGACAGCTAGGTAATAGACCTAAAAATTTTTTTTTTTTTATTATGTATATTAAAAAAGAGATATCTAATCAAGCCAAGTCAAATATTTTCTCTCTTGGAGTAATTTATAATGATTCGTATATTTAACGCTGATTAATTCTAAATCTATCCTAGAATTCTGAATCTGAATGATTCAGAATCTATTCTAGTTTAGAATGAAATGAGTTTGACGTAATTAATTTTAATATCGAGAGATTATGAGTTGGCTTGTTGTAGCAGAATTAATTCCAAATATGAATATGAACCTTAAAAGTACTATAGATGCCAGGGCTGCGGGTTGTTCGAAAGAGATACCGCGCCCCCGGAACGCAAAGGGCACACGAAGGAACATAGATGGTTTTTAGTCAGTAGTCTGACACTGACGTCTGACACTACTAATTACCCCTCCCGTCCTGGGCGGGGCGGGAGGGGTAAATTGATGATTTTACCATTTCAAAAAAAAAAAAAAGTACTATAGATATGCTCACTTTACAATTTTTTTTTTTCACGTTCCTTTCAGTTAAGAATCCCAGCATTTGCTTAGACTACATTCTGGAAGCAGTTACGAACACATCTCTCACGCTCAAGCAAACAGACAAATATCTGTAGGCCATACAAATATTTGTTCCGTGCAGAGATAGAACATGCGACCTTACGTAAGGAGAGAATAGGTAAATAATAAATAAATATCTTGATAAATATCTTGAGACAACTCACACACGGCTATCTGATCCCAAGCTAAGCAAGAGCTTGTGTTATGGTAACCAGACAACTGATATACATACTTATATAATTTATAAATACATACATATTATAGATAAATCACACCCAGACACAGAACAAACAATCATGCTCATCACACAAAGTTTGTCCTGGGTGGGAATCGAACCCACGACCTCCGGCTTAGCAGTCAGGGCCACTAACCACTAGACCAACAGGCCCGTCACCTAGGTGACCTATCACTACTATTTTGTTTTAGAGAAAACAGGTGAATAAAGAAGTTAAATATTTTATTTATTTACGACTGATTTATACCTACCTACCTAGTTATACTAATAATATAGTACGAAGATAATGATTTTGTTTGTAAGTATCTTTCTAAGTAGGTATTGATCTGGATTACAAAAATCTTTACCTACTGATGGAATGTTGATTTTTTGCTGAGTACCACAGGCTGAGTTTTATGGTAAACTGATCTTAAACCGGACGAAGTCACGAGCAGAAGTTAGTATAAAATATTATACGTATAGATCGACGTATAGATCGTTTACACCATTAAACATATCGACCATTTTTTAAGTATATCTGATCATTTAACTATTTACAACTATATGACGCTTAAATATAATCTCGTTAACATATCCAAAACGTCCACAACCATTATTCCACGAACATTCAAACACATACCACAAAACGGTATAATATTATAATAAATTAACACAGAAAGAAGTGATAAAGCGAAACTAAACTACAAAATAGCAGCCAATTACATACTTACATTAAAGTAATTAGCTATCCCGAACATTCAGTAAATTAATAGGCACTCGTAGGGATTTCTGAATTAGATCGCTTCAGGGATTGGATTAGTAGCGGAATAATTAAATAACGAAACTAAGCTCCGACCCTTAGTTTAAAGATGTTCAGAAGGTTCACGCAGCAAAATACATACCTACGCCTTTTTTCCGTGGGGGTAGGCAGGAACCACAAAACTCCTGCTACGATCCTTACGTACTCCTTCGGCCTCCTGCACATTCATATATCTGGTCATACAAACACGCCAATTACCAATACTATGCACTCGACCTTTCTGAAGAATCTCACCAATAAGACCAGGATAGGTATTTCTAGGGCGAAATAAAAATAATAAAAAACCGTTTATTTATTTAAAAATTTACATCTGTCTATCCGTATTTCTATATAATAAAATATTTTTTATCTAGCCTATAATGTCCCACTGCTGGGCAAAAATTAATGGCTTCAATTCAAATGAGCTTTCTAATTTTATTTTGAACATCACTGATCATGTAAGTGCAGAAAAACATCGTGATGAAATCTGTAATTTTAAATTCTTTTGATTTGATTGGAGTCTGAAATCGCCAATCTGCCTCGAGCGAGTATGGTGATATCTATATGAGAAGAGGCGTTTGCCCTGCAGTAGATTAATAATAAGCTGGTATTATTATTTAAAATGTATGTATATTGCCGCTAGTCATATACCTAATGATATGACTAGAGGCAATATACAAAGATACATTTTCTTCATCAAAATCTCGGAAAACTTTTGCAGTACATAGTTATAGAGTGAATCTTCTGTCTATCATTATTTCGTTACCTGAGGCAGAGAGCAAAGTAATGTTGTTGTTTATTATTGTAGTTATGTATGTAGGTATTAGTTTTTAAGGGTATACGTACCCGGAATACGTTAATGGCTTGTGTTCATTTAATAAACAGATTCGGTTTTAGTACCGCCCCAGTTTTAAGATAATACTGTAGGTACCTACGTGATTGGATATTAAATATTTAAACCTGGCCCGGTACCCACTGGCTGGAAAACAGCGCTTCCATCTCTAGATATATATTTTCAGTAGATATTGTTTTTCAATTTGTTGAAGCCAGATTTGATTTTATAAAATTCATTTCAATTATTCAATCAGTACCCAAACAAAATTCGTTAACGCCTAATCTAAACATTCAACAATCGCAAATTCAGTTTCGTTTATCGAAAATCTGACTCCTCAATTACGGAATAACAAAAGAAATTGAGAAGAACAATCTAACCAGAGTCCGCAACATTAGCACAACACTTTAATAAAGAAAACAAAAAACAAGAATCCAAGAAACCACCCACTCGGCGCTAATCACTTGCCTATTTGTTAGCTTCCCTAACAAAGAGAAGTACATGCTACCGTCAAAGATAACACAATAAAAACAAAGGTAAATTGGCCTGGAATAAATAGGGTGCGCAAGGTCAACGTCAGGTCAGTACCTGCCATCCGTCTCAGTCAGGTAGCTGAGGCCATTAATAAGGCCTACAGACATCTAGTCGCGATACCCGTTCGGGATTTACCTTCTGAATAATGGTTTGCGATGATGTGTAAGGAGGTTTATGTTAGGTGTGTGTTGACCTTTTTCGTGAGTGTGTTTTGTTTTTTTAAGATGGCATCTTTTTAAGCGGTTTGTTGCTTTATAGGTGGTATTTGTGTGTTTGGTGCTTTGCATTATTTATTTTTGAAAGTTACACCAAGTTTTTTTTTATGTAAGGCAGTTATTTTAAACTAAGACAATAGTTAATCTAATTAACTGCAACTTAAAACAACAAACCATCTTGAACATTATTTTTGTATTTATTTGAAAGGAATTTATCCTTCATACGAGTGCGTGTTTTCTATTAATTTTAATGTAACAACAGTTCTTAACCAGAAATTGCAGCTATTTATTTTCCTAACTCATTAAAATTCCAAACACATTACACGACTACAACACAAGGAGAACACAACAAACCAATTTCGCTATTAAAAGTTTTCGCATAAAACTCCGTACGCGGCTATAAAGTCGACAAATATTATGAAAGTGGTCGCAGATTCGTCGGAGATTGCGCTCGTAATTTGCGGGTAGTCGCTAATGCGTCGCGCGCATGCAATTTCCACGTAAACTGCATGAGGCCGTAAACACCATCTGCGGTATCCCAGATTGAAATCGTCGTAGATAACGATCCATGTACGTGTGTTGAATTTGCATCAACTGACTGCATTAACGCGTTCTACACGATGTCGTTTGGTTTTCAATTGTTTTGCGTTTTGTTGATTTGTTTTATTTTTAAACGGGCTTCTGCTCGCGACTTCCTCCGCGTAAAAATTGAAACGTTATCTCACTGGAACCGCACATTTATCTGGGGTAAAAAGTATCCTATGTGCTATTCCACACTACAATCTATCTCAATGGCAAATTTCATCCAGATCTGTTTAGCTGTTTAAACGTGAAACATCCATCCATTCCAACAAACTTTCGCATTTCAAATGTTGGTATTACTTGCTACTGCTTGCGCCTACGTCTTTGGTCACTGCTCTGCTTACTGGGGCCATAGCGTGATGTTAAATAGACTGTACTATTCCAGAAAATAGCATAAAAATATAATAGTCTCTGTGTTTGTATCGTGAATCAGTCAGACCCGGAACAACTGTCTGTAGGCAACACAAATATTTGTTCAGTGAGGGAAACGAATCCACGACACATAGAAAATGGCTCAGGCACTGCGTCAGCCGTATAATCACCAACATATCGTTAAACAGCAATATTCAAACGTTATTTACTAGTATAGGCAGTTTCAAACGATTCCCTTAACTTGTATTGAAATCAACATTTTCATTTATTGGTTGATTAAACCACGCAAAATATATGCGAAGCTCTCCAAACGATTTATCCCTATTACATGTGAAATGAATGAATTATTAAATTCCATTACTGATAGATTACATTCGCTGTAGATTGCATTTTGGAGTGAAAATGTGTTGATATCTCTTTTTAAATCTTTATTTGGAGTAAAAAAATAATTTGGTTGGAACTATATTTTCCATACTAATAATACCCTCCGGACTGCATTTAGATCTGGGCGGCCAATTTCAATGCAAACCAGCCAAGTGTTTAGAACATATGGCAAATACAGGTACACTCTCTCTTCTCTCAATCTCATAGTCCAATGGCGTTGCGTGCTTTCCAAGACATTGGATTATCACACCAACAAATTCCAAACACCGGGCTGCTTCTGAAAAATTCAAAGCGGGATCCCAGGCTTAAAAGTTGTCAAAAAAATGACACATTGGTACTTGCTCGTGCCCGGTTGCGAACCCACAACCTCGTGCATCAGAGACGGACAGTTAACCACTGAGCCATGAGCCAACAAAAACTAGGTCAATTCAGCTCTAACATACGCTTTTTTTAAAATCCGTTAAAATGATAACTTGGAATTAAGGAAGCCTTAATACGTAGCTATCTAAAAAAAAGCTTTTAAGAAAATGAGGCACGAAAATTCTCTTCGTGTGAATAATTTTTTCGAGCGTAACAAACTATGCTATTACTATTTAAATGAAAACATTACCGCCTGTCGTCAAGTCGTAATGAAAGGGACACCTGAAAAGATGAGACTTGAATAAAATATTTTTATTCAAGACCTTTATAATACAGGATGGTCTATGAAACGTTTTACTGCAGAACATTTTTTCAGCTTCTCTCCATTTTGGGCCCAAACATTCAGATGAGAATTGTCCAAAAGATTTTAAAAAGCGTTTAGCTCCTAAACTATAAATAATTGCTAAACAAACATAGGGGTGTTTTGGAGCCTATGAGAATTCTGAAATATGCCACAAAATATGATATTAATATCGTCCTGCTAAAAATAATTTTAGCCGTTTTTTTAATAAAACTATAAATGAGCTTCTATTTATTTATAAAAATAGAAGATCATTTTTAGAAGTCGAACTTAAGTAAACGTAAGTAAACTTAAAATAAGTAAACGTTGATAGACAGGTCAAAAACGCGCCTGAGTATTGAGAGATTGAGAGATTAAGAAAAAAATTAAGAAACAAAATGATAAAATTTTGTAGATGACATACCTACATACATAAAATCATGTTTTTTTTTTCCCATGGAGGAATGCAGAAACCACATAAAGCCGCCTGCTACGATACTTACATACATCTTTTTGTAGATAAACACAACCCAAAATATTTGTGTCTTTATTTTATTTACACAATGTTAAGTTTGGAATGCACTGTCGATATTATCGTCTTATTTTAAAACCTGTATAGCCACATCCCTATTCCCTATTTGTTATGGCTACAGTTATTGAATAATCGCAGCACTAACAAACGCACGTAACAAAAAAAAATACCATTTGTCAAAAATCCCCAATTTTTCCGTATCACAACGCACATACATCGTGCTCTAAGCCATTTTTCAAACGGTTTGCAAACGTTTAAATTACAGAATTATTTTTCACATAAAAATACACTATCATAACATCCATGGCATTCAGTCTGAGTGGTAAAAAAAATATAAAAAAGTTCAACTCACGTTTGTGTCTGGGAAATAGCCACGGAAAAAAGACTTTTGAAAAACACGAGACTTACCAACTTATAAACGTAAATGGACCTATACTTGTACCATATTCAATGCAGAATATTGAATACCAAACAACTGTCAAGTTAAGGAATTGTGCGAGTACAAAAATTACCTGAATCACACACAACCTTTAAAATCTTTTATTGTATTTTATAAAACAAAGAGTTAAGGAAACACCATGTAATAATGTTAGTACTTACTAAATAATAAAAAAGTAAATTGTTACTATAAATAATATATTACTTTTATAACATGCAGCAAGTAAGCACTTGCTGCAAACAACACATTGCAACAAATATATAAAAAAATTTGGGTATGTAAGCACATACCCAAATTTTTTTAAATGTTTGTTGTTTAATATTCTTTTTAAATTTGGCTAAAGTACAGTACCGAATTTACCGGAGAACAAACAAAAAACTGTTTTACAAATATTTCACACGATGACGCGGTGACGTCTCTTATTTCAGGAAAATAATATTGTTTCGTATGCTTCACGTCTTTTCAGCTTTAATTAATATTGTACGTTGCATTTCAAACACGTAGCTACGTGTTGTTTCATACAATTTTAAGTAATAAAATATTGCGGTATCGTTTTTATTTCCCTTTTATTTGTTTTATCGTTCTTTTCTTGTTTATTGTAATAAGAGGTATATAATATTTTTTTTAAAAGGTCATTGTACTCATGAATACGAAAAAAGGTAAGGTTTGGAGTCACAGAATAAATAACAAGGTATTATCTAGAAAGACAAATAACTTTACTCTAAAGAATGTGCACACCACATATACTATAAAAACCTATACACATACTATATACGGCATAGGCAAGGCCGCTTCACCAGCTCCCCAAAGAGGTCGTGTAAAATGCAGGGCAGAGCGGAGCATTGCGAGGCATTGCGAATTTGCGATACTGCGCGGTGCAGTACATTGCAGTGCGATGCAGTGAAGTGCGCTGCGGTGTTCTCCCGACGCTTATCTGCGGTGTTATTCTGTAAAACCCTCCTTCCGTGAGAGAGCGTGTGGCGACCTGTCAATCCCTAGCATCGTATAGTGACAGCCCAGTTTTAGCTCACTTCACCTTAATTCGCTGAGGGAGATTTCTTACAGAATAAGCCGGCTGTTTCGCTTTCGCTACGCGTTCAATGCATCAAAACCTTATAACTAATCTCTTTTAGTTTGCTATTTCAGACTTCAATTCGTGGAATAACTAACGATGTATTCAGTGCTCTATATATTTTCCTCTTATCTGTATTTCGTTGTTATTGTGTCTATCGGACTGAAAGCAAACTAAATGAATTCATGGAAACAGACAACATTTCTGGTAGAGCATAAGCGAGATCTCTGGATTATCCCGACAAAGTCGTCATGTTATTAATTGGTAGATCCTTGGAGGAAAATTTTCATGAAAAAATAATCGACAGTGTTAATGAATGTAAACTGAACAAGAAAAATCCGAAGTTTTACAATCGCAATTGGTGCAAACGAGGACAATGGTGGTTGACCACTTTTCAACTTTATTACAAAGGTCGTAAAGGTGAAAAGTGGTTCAATGAAATTGTCCGCAATCGTACCGACCTATAGTCTTCGTTACGTCTACTGTGCACTTCCCGTGACGTGTACATAAATCGGTTTACTCAACTTCTTGATATTAGTTATATAAAGAAGTATTATTAGTAGTAAAGGGCTAAAGTTTCTTTGATTTTTTATCTTATAAGAGGTAAACTATAGAAGTACAGGTATGACAAAAAGAAATCTTGTACTGATATTAAGCTATTCTATTGCCCAGTGTATACTTAATTTCACGCTGATGAAATCGCAGGCTAAAGCATTATACATTATAATACTGCGAAATCATAATTCCAAATAGGAAAATAAAACTAGAACACAGGAAAGCATCAAACATTCCCTTTACATAGTTTTAAAACTGAAAACAAATACATGTGTTGCGGACCTGTCGAATTCATTTGTACCGTCAATATTGGCACATGAAGATGTTTCGTAATTCGATTGCGTTGCAAATAGTATGTTATTACGATGCGTATTAATATTCAGTGGCTGCAATCTCGATAGAACACACTCAGTAGCGTGGCGCGTGTCGCCCTCTTTGACTCCGAGAATATTGTTCCAACGATAACAATGCATATGTAGATGACAGACGCGTGATATGCTAATAATCCTTGTTTAACAAACAATTTGTTTCTATAAATTGATTTCTACAGAATCTTAATACACCAAACTCTTAAAGATTTACCAGTTCAACTCGCTAGAAAATCTAATAAATTGCTACAGCTCAAGCAAAAAGAAAAATGTGAAAACTTTGTAACGATTTAAAATAGTGAAAAAGCTTGAATGAAAAAAGCGGAGTCGCAGAGCCCTTTCACGCGAAGGGCTCCGGTCCGTTTTAGAAGAAAAGCGATGAAGATTTGTAAGGATTAGTTAGATAAACAACTTTCTTTATATAAAAGGAAAATAAAGACAAGTAGGCTGCGAAGAGAAAATAAGAGGGGAGCGTTCGAGACGTCTGTGTGTACGAATTTTTACGTAACGTACGATAAAGGTGTGATAAATGGAGCTAAGTGTGTGCGCCTCAAGTGTGCCTAATATCCACCGGTGCGTTTACGATGAAAATTCACTTTTACGGGGAAGGTAACCGTGACTCAGGAACTTTCATTATTTTTATGCCTCCGTTATAGACGAGTACTCAAGTGAAAATGTAAATGTTGTATGGATATTTTACAACGTTTTGCTTCCATTAATACTGCTTTTGATGTGTTAGTGGGTCGTAATGAGGAAAAGTTCGTACAAAGCATTTTTGTAATTCTTTTCTTATAGCTACGTTCTAGCAAAAGTAGCATTTATAAAGGTTGTAAAAGGATTCTTAAGGAAACTGAAACTTTCATGTTTTTTCTATACATGTGATATTTTTTTTTTGTTTTGGTAACCTGTGTATCCTGGATTGGTTACTGAGGTGTTGAATGTCAAAGTTTCTCCTTTTATTATGGCAGTAAATTTTAAATATTCAAACCTTTCGGGGAATACAGGCGTGGTGGTATGTATTCATATATTAATTGAGTTTTATTATTTTTACTTTATAAATTATTATTTTTACGAGGTAAATTATACCTCGTTGCGAGCTGTCAAGTCTTTCTTATTTTAAACATAGTTTATCTCATAATAATATCTTTAGCAACGTTAACATCAAATAAGGTCGTATATAGCCAAGGTCTCTAAATAAAATCTGCAACAACAGGATTTAAAAATAGAATAACTGAATTTTATAATAATCCAATTTCAAAATGGCAGTTGGTAGGCATAAAAACCTTTGGAATCTCATTTTATTTTTGACGTGATCCAATAATCCATACGTCGAATGTTACGAAAATAACGAGCGCTAAATAAAAAGTTTTACATGGTGGAGCGGACCATTTAGTGTACGAGCAGAAGACCTATTTAGACCTAATATAAAAAAACGTTTAAAAAATAGTTGCAATTTCATCCTAGCGAGAGAAAAAAAATAGGTAATTTAGAGACATTTTTGACACACAGGTTAAGACTGAAGACAATTTTTGCCCCCAATAATTTTAATAAAAACAAATACCCACACTTACTAATTTTGATTGGCCCCCCTCTTTAGCTCTTGCTTCACTATCTCGGCGCTTTTCTGGTGATCGCCATTCATTTTCAGTTCATTTTCAAGAGTCGCCGAAGCTGGAAAATATGTAAAAGCCTAATCTTGTTTCCAACAGCTTCTAAATACACAAGAGTATAGTAAAAACACAATGTTACAATCGCACAAAACTTCGTTATAACATCTAAACAAGTCAACAAAAAACCCTCATAAAAACTGTATATTCGAATAAAAAACATACATTTCAATTTTATTTATTTCTCTTGGCATTCAGTGCACGTATCTCTGGGCAGATTTTACTGCTTCATCTCTACATTGGATTCATAAATAAATTCGCTTGCGCATGTGACGTCACACTTTTGCCCAAAGGCAACGGATCGAGTGACTGGACTTTTCTTTTAATTTTTTACAGACCGCATACGGAAATTCGTGCTTTATTTTTTATGTTGGAATTTAACGGGACTGTATGTTTTCTCAAATTGTATGTTTGTTTATTCATTCATGGAAAACGTGTTTATGTTTATTAATGAAAGAAAAGTGAAGTTGATATTTACAGTTGTCTTAATAAAGAAAATAAAACATGTTTAGAATTATAATAACGTTAGACGACATAAATAAATACAAAACATGGCGCTTGGGTTCGTGGTCGCAAACGCGAATGCTGAGAGTCGGGTTCTGGGTTCGATTCCTATGTCGAGCAAACAATGTTATTGGGTTTTTCGTTCATTACGAATGACGTGACACCCGCATGACTCGGAAAGCCCCTACCCCGGTTAGAGATAGGATAGAGGGAGTTCACCTGTGTTTGCGCACACACTTGTGCACTATTATATCTCCTGCGTACTTGGCTAGTCTCCATTTCTATTAGCCGCCGTGACCAAAATTGGTCTAGAGAATACATATCAAGTATGACCAGAGCTTACTATTGAGTATCAAAATTATCCCAATTCCTTCCTTCAAAATAAACTCCAGTATCAACAAAGCCTGGAGCTCTCAGGGGCTACATGAAACAGTACTAAAACTGTTCGTGTTCCCTCGCGACAAATCACGCCCGCATTCACGCACTGTCGTATCAATCAAACTTATCTGTGAACGTTTCTGTCAGTTCTGCCAGCTAGTTATAATGTCTGTTGTCTTCTTTGATTCAAATAGTTGGGGAAATATGGAGTGGAGTTAGCGTTGCTTCTTATTATTTTACATGTAATTATGGTAATTTTCTTCTATCTTAGACAAAGGTAGGTACTTCATGACACCGTGGGTGGTATTTTGAAAAAAATACTTGATAGTTATCTCTCAGTTACCTAGTTTCTGCTGTAACTTAAACATCATTTTATTTTATACCTAATATACACACACATACATACATAAACTCACGCCTTTTTCCCATGGGGGTAGGCAGAAACCACGGACCGCCACCTGCTACGATCCTTACACACTCCTTTCACCTCGTCCACATTCAAAGCGTGCCGGACACTTAATATACACATGATTTAATAAAGCCGAAGAGCCTTTTTTTATATAATATATGCCAATGTTTGCTTTTTGCTTCTTTTTTCAAGGATGGGTAAACATCAAGTTATTTCTTCGGCTCTGGGCGGAACAGAAGGGATAGTCAGACTCTTACTGACTAAAACTCACCCGTGCTCCTCCTAACGCCCTTTGTGTTCAACCTTGGCAGACACTGGACCTAGTGAGCCCGACGGGGCCACTATGCCCAGTGTGAACGTGAACACTAGGCCCAGTGTGAAAATACTTATACTGTAAGTGTACTTAAATAAATAAATAAATAAACTTTCTAGTTCTATAACGAATGTTAAACAGTTTTTTTTATTCATCTCGTATTAAAACGAGAAAGACAGATCAAAGGCAAGTCAAGATTTGAAAAAATCAAAATTCTTTACCAACCCAACTAAAAGAGAATCATAACATAAATCTTTGTCTAAGTACATACTAACATCACAGACATTTAACATGACACACAACTTCCAATATTGGCCCCAACATACGTCCCCAATAACATTTGACAAGAAGCAAACTGTATGATAAGTACAGACGTACGGCACACACGAGATTGGAATAAGAATTACACATTACAACTCGTATATCGAACGAATGAAGTTTAACATACTTATGTAAATATATTATGTCGCGAACGAACGGAACCCACGGATTTTATTACACGAGTTTCCCGCGTTTGTAACTGATGTAAATTTTAAACGTACAAGACGCTGTACGGATGTTAAGAGTTTTAACATTCAAGGAAGTGAGTTAAAAATGTCTGTGGCGTTGTTGAGTCGTGTATAAAGGATTTTGTTGGATAATAGAGTCTTTAGATATTTACCTATTTGGTGGATGTATATTTGAGTACTGTATATTTATAGACATTGGATTTTGAAATAAATATTTAGGTTTGGATCATTACTAGATCATCTCGCCACTTTTTCCTGGACGGGTCTAGGCACTGGGGCACTAGGTCACTGTGCACGGGCAGCCCATAACCCCGGTTTTGAAGCGCTTGGTGAGCTTGGTGTTATGTATTCTGTCTGAGCCTTTGTCCAGCAGTGGGACATAATAGGCCAGACAAAAAAACATATTACTAAGTAAGGACGATAAGGTTGGCGCAGTGGCTAAGCGATTGGCTGCTACGCTGCGTGTCACGGGTTCGATTTCCGCACAGAACAAATATTTGTATGGCTTACAGACAATTGTTTCGGGTCTGCCTGTTTATATAATTATTATGTGAGTTTATATGTCTGTAAATACACTTGGGATACAGGGAAATTTCTAATTGGCAACTCATTTTTTCTAATATAGTGAGAAGTTATTTTTCAATTAAATAGAATACGTAAAATAGAAGGACTGAACGACTTTGGCTCTAAAAACAGAAATGTTAACAAACCTACTTCTTATCAATTGTAGATCGGATCTAGTTAGACAAATGAACTTCAGAAATCATTTTGATATTATTCAGAATGTGCGGTATCAATTTGTCAAAGCGATTGTTTTCTCGACAAAGCGATATTTCCTACAAAACAATTGCAAATAGGAGCTATTCAATTCGGGTCCTAATTAGAAAGTCAATCAAGTGATTGTCACTGAGGTATTCTGGGAACAGAGTATCGATCCCTAACTATTTATAGGTATTTGGCTGCAGTGCCGGAATACGAACCGTTGTTACCATGCTTTTTTTTTTTTTTTTTATAGACGGGAAATCATCAAATAACTTCCCCCGCCCTGGGCGGGGTGGGAGGGAGTGTCAGACTTTTACTGACTAAAACCCGTCTATGTTCCTTTCATGTGCCCTTTGCGTTCCGGAGGCGCGGTATCTCTTTCGAACAACCCGCAGCTTGTTACCATGCTGCTTTCTATAATTTGCCACACCACATAGCAGATTCATCAATTAACAGACCTATTTTGAGTACCACTGATCACTCTTTTTATTTTTTTCACTAGCTAGCGTATGGCCGCGATATCGCCCGCGTAATTTTTTCTACGGATCCTTTTTGATTATTAAATATACATAAGCTAGCATTTGCTCTTAGCTTAGCTTTTTCGTCCACGTAAATGTTGCTTAGATGCAGACGAAGTCACTGAATAAAATTACCCCATACAACATCATCATCATCATCATCTGCCTAGCCTTTTCCCAACTATGTTGGGGTCGGCTTCCAGTCGAACCGGATGCAGCTGAATATCAGTATTTTACATGGAGCGACTGCCTATCAGACCTCCACAACCCAGTAATGGGTAATACGGTACTCTTGGAAAGACTGGTTGTCAGACTTTCGGGCTTCTGACTAACAGTAACGACTGTCAAAGATCTACAAATGACAGCCGGGACCAACGGCTTTACGTGCTTTCCGATGCACGGAGGAAACTCGCTATTAGATGCAGACAAAGTCGCTGAATAAAATTACCCCATATAACATTGTATCAAAATCAGTTGAGTTGTTTAGTCGTAAAAGCGTAAAAGACACAAAGACAGGCAGACAGAGTTATGTACTTTAGCATTTATACTATGTATTAGCATTTATAGTATAGATTTAAACAACATATACCACTTAGAAATAATGTGGCTTTCTATTAGCTAAATAATTTCAGGATCAGACCAGTAGTTCTGAAAATTTGTGTAAAGTTATTCTTGTCTACGTATCGGCTCTTTCGGCACTTTCGGCTCTCATTCATATTCACACTGACACTGACAGATGATCATGGATTATAAAACTTGATTTAAAATCCCAGCAACATTCAACTATGACTTTTGTTGCAAGTTTTTATTAATTGTTGGTAATTGCAACCAACAATTAATAAAAACTTGTAATAAAGAGTTAATTTTTATTTTTTATTAAAAACCATTGCTCCACGCTAGGAATTTCTCTTGTATCGTAAGTGCGTTTACAAATATATAAACTCACGTACACTAACATCCAGACCCGGAACAACTATCTATAGTTTATATAAATATTTGTTCCGTGTCGGAATCGAACACGCAACACGCCACTGCGCCAACCGTGTCGTTCGAAGTTGTCAAAACTTGCTACGTCAAGTTGCTACGTGAATGCCATAATAGCTATGTACAATAATGTCAGCGTCAATTATGGTTGAAATAGTCCATAACTTTGATTGAACTAATTGGTACGAGTATTGAAATTTAAATGTTTAATGAAAAGTCGATATCTGTCGTGTTCACTGGATAAACTCATTATTGATGCAAATTCGGAATGTTTCACTACGCCAAATTAACAAACCTATGATTGGATAGAGAAATATTGATAAACTGCCTGTTATGTCAAGTTGTCAGAGTGATTGAGATACGTTGTGAAGAAAATTGTTGTTGTTCAATTAATTACTCTTCAATATCGGTTATATTTACATTTGTATTTAATTTGATTAAAAAATATAGTTCTTTCCTCTTTTCTACGAAATAATATTTCTTAAAAAATGAATACAATAACTGATTGCTAAGTAGATTAATCATAATGTTAGATAGGAACTACTTTTGAATATTTTCTTAATCTCCCTTACCTATATAATATGCAATCCTCTCGATACTGCCTCGTTGGCCTAGTGGTTCTAAGCGCGACTGCTATGCTAAAGGTTTTGGGCTCGATTCCCAGGTCGTGTTATTGGGTTTTTCTATGAAATTCTCAGTAGCAGCTCGGAGTTTGGATTTCTGCCCGGTTAATGGCAATAGGCTCGCCCCCTATTACATGGGACCTAAACATACCGGCGCACTGTGGCTGTACATTAGTACATCTCTGCCTAACCCTTCGGGGAATACAGGCGTGATCGTATGTGTATGTATGTATGCAATCCTATATTCTTCAACATTCTTACATGGAATGACAGTCGACACTTTCACATGTATGTAAATTAGAGGCATTTTTAACAGATCGCGACTGAGATTAGATTGCGATCTTTCCTAAACGTATAATTCCCCCCTGATGACGTTTTACTCGTCCCACGCTTCGGGCGCTAAAAACACTAAAATGCTGTTGACATAGGCATTACCTAACCCAAAAAAAACATTGTCCAACAAAAACCTCATCTAATGTTTATTTCATAAACCCTTGCGTTGCCGAGAGCTTTGTAAAATTACTTTGTTACAACACAACCGGCCATTTTATTATTATATTAGATAATACTGATTCGCTTTGAAATAATTTACTCTGTAGGATTTGAGGTATTATTTTGCGGAACGAAATAGAATCTGGATATACAAGTCCACGTTTATTCAGAACAAAAGCGTTGATCCGGTAACTTAACCCTTTGCAACTGTGTGTTCGTTCGTGCGATAGAAATTATTCGTGTGTTTGTACGTTAAAATTCATGGCAGAGTGGACGTGCACTAGTTTGACGCTGTCATAGTCGTAGGTAAATATAATTAATGTGAGAAATGGAGTTGGAAATGGAAGACGAATGAACGTGGTGTAACGTACAATTTGCATAATATTAAGGGTTAGTGACGTCACATACATGACGTAATTACACGCACATGAGACATTTCAACTCTGTCTTGTGATGGTAACGCGTTTGCAAGGCCTCTGGTATAGCTGATGTCTATAGGCAGCGGTGACCACTTAACTGGTGGGCCATCGGTTTGTTTGTTATTCAATAATATTTCTAATGACTGCCTCGCTGGCCTAGTGATCCTAAGCACGACTGCTACGCTAGAGGTCCTGGGTTCGATTCCCAGGTCGACCAAAAAAGTGTTATTGGGTTTTTCTTTGAAATTCTCAGTAGCAGCTCGGAGTTTGGATTTGTGCCCAGTTAATGGCAATAGGCTCGCCCCTATTACATGGGACCTAAATATACCGGCAAACTGTGGGTGTACATTGGTACACCTCTGCCTGACCCTTCGGGGAATACAGGCGTGACGGTATATCCTTACTAATATTATAAATGCGAAAGTAACTCTGTCTGTCTGTCTGTCTCTTCTTCACGCCTAAACCACTGAACCGATTTCAATGAAATTTGGTATAGATATAGTCTGGGACCCGAGAAAGGACATAGGATAGTTTTCATCCTGGAAATCCCCCGGGAACGGGAACTATTAATCCACGCGGACGAAGTCGCGGGCAAAAGCTAGTTTTTAATATTTCTAATTATTATTATTATATAAATAAATTACTTTCACCTAAAAAACTATAACAATCCCGAGAGCAAGACGGATCGTTAATAACAGAATTATGACGAGGCAAAAATGTGTTTTTTCTCCTTTATCTCCACTAATTACTTCAGAAAGACTAGGAACAGAGTAAATAAAACTTTTTTGTTCAGAAGATTAGGCTCTCGTCTACGGTATTTATCTTTTAGGTTATTACGTTGCAGAGCAAAAAATGTTGGGAAAATAAAGTTAGGTTATAAACGGGGGAAGTTTTATAAGGAATTTTGACTGGCTCCTGAATTACTTTTTGTGCTTCATGATTAACGGTTTTCTACTTCTTCAACGTAGGTACCTACAATAAAATTTACTGAACACTTAATATGCTGCTTCATTATTAATATCTTGTAATTTCGCAAACAATCTTTACAAATAAATCTGAAGAACTAGATGGTAATATTGTCAAACACTAATATTTGAATTGAATCTTTGGAACGTTACTGTACCTACCTACTTCAACAAACAACGAATACATTATGATCAAATGAAAAAGTTTCATTGCTTTTCAAACAAACAAATTTTTTCCAACAATGTAATAACAAATTATTTGCATAGTAATTCAACATTATTTACAATAATAAAAAGTACTAGCTTCTTCTAGATTATAAGTCTACCATAAAACATAACATAAATAAAGCACTTAGCAATAAAGTAGCTTTAGATAAATGAAACAATAATTGTAATCAGACCAATGCGTTCAGAAATTACATCCCACAAAAAAAACATACTCTATCCCTTTATAAAATTAGCATTGAAAAGTTTAGTTTCTCTTGTATAACAGAGAAAGGAGCTGTAAGGCAGAGCAAGGAGCTGTGTGGCAGAGCAAGGAGCTGTATGGCAGAGCAAGGAGCTGTGTGGCAGAGCAAGGAGCTGTATGGCAGAGCAAGGAGCTGTATGGCAGAGCAATCAGCTGTATGGCAGAGCAAGGAGCTGTATGGCAGAGCAAGGAGCTGTGTGGCAGAGCAAGGAGCTGTATGGCAGAGCAAGGAGCTGTATGGCAAAGCAAGGAGCTGTGTGGCAGAGCAAGGAGCTGTATGGCAGAGCAAGGAGCTGTATGGCAGAGCAAGGAGCTGTATGGCAGAGCAAGGAGCTGTATGGCAGAGCAAGGAGCTGTATGGTAGAGCAAGGAGCTTCCCCGGTGCTTCTATCAGGTCTTACATTAGCCCGATGTAGATTTCATGGCGTCTGTATCCTGTCTGCGTTTCGGTGACTTCTTTGTCTGTGCGATTAAAGACGAAGTTATGATGACGAACAATTATAATTATCGGTCGTATATATTGTGAAGGACAGCACGGTTGACATTGTTAGTAAACATATTTTTACGGTGATTCCACTCGTATTTCCAAAAAAGTCAAAGTCAAAGCATTTATTTCAATTAGACCATTTACAGGCACTTTTGTCAAGGAGTCTGTCTGTTAGTCATAAAATGTAAGCTGCTTGGCCTGTTCAAAACGTAGGTAGGCCTCTATGGAGAAGAACGAGCACAAATTGGTAGAACTGTATAGCAACATATCGGCTTATCCATTGACCGCTGAACACTAGCCATTAATGATACCCACGGGCACAATTACGTACGTAGTTTCAGAAACGAAGCCATAGTTCGTATCAGAAACAAAATAATAATATTACTCTTTTAACCTGAAAAAGAAACTTTATCGTCAGTACCTACTGAATAACTTTTCAATAATAATAAAAGTACTGACTTTCAACATTTTCAGTTCATTGATGTTAGTTTTACTCGGGTTTGGAGAACTTTTCAATTATTTGCGTGAGTTGTTAGGATAAATTATAATATCATTCATTTCAATAATTCTGTAACTGGTAGTTACTGTCTGTGTGTGTCTTTGTGTTGAAATACAATCGTGTGAAGTCACATTTTTAGTCTGCTATCCTAAGACCAGCTTATAACTTAACTATTATTTGATAGTAATAATAAATATTCGACCAACTTGGTTCACCTTGGTATCTATTCAATATTTATTTCTTCAGATTACACTTAGGTCTACTTGGGCGAAGCTATATTATTTTAATGCTACTTCCTACCACTAGTATTTTATTAAACACTAAAGTTTGTGAGGATAGATGGATGGGTTCTTACTTTTTCACGCTTTAATAGTTGAATGGAATTAACTCGGTACACACATAAACACACCCTCACACGTGTGCCTATGTTACTGCGCTCTACTGGGCCCATAATGATCTTAATTATAATGTTACCACCTAAAAATACTTAAGGAAAAGCAATAAAGATATTGTTTATTGAGTATTGATAAAAATATTTATTTAGCTTCACACAAAGTATAATTTTTCATCTCTTTGTGCACCCGTGACCGTAGTCTTAATTCTAAAATCTATGCATACGAGGTCGCGAGCAAAATCTAGTAAAAAAAAACGTCACCATAAACAGTTGCAACAACTTTCAAAAATAAAAAAAAATCTCCAATCATACTCGTAAAAAAAACAATTCTAAAATAGCCCTTTTTCCTAAAATTATTTACGATTAATTTGACTTAAATGTCCATAAAACAATAATATTTAAAGGAAAAACAATTCCAAAACGACAAAATGAAGGAAATTGTATTAGTTTCGCTCTTTGTCGTGTTATATCTGTGACATCGTTGCACTTAGCCAAATTGTGCCGCGGGGACTGTAGGATTAGATTATGATTCTTGTGTTTATGACATTTGTGTTTTCAAGCGGTTTTGTCTGTCAGGAGATACGAAATGTAGGATGTGGCTATTGCCACATCCTACATTTCGTATGTAAAATTGAATGCTCGATTAGTTATAAACCCAGTTGTTTTAATGGCTCGATTTACTGACTGTGTAGTAAAAATTATTTAAGCGGTTTTGCCTGAACATACAACATAAAAAAATGTGCGTGTTTGTCAGATGCAGGAGCTTTGGCGCTATTACAGTGATGATCCTAGCAGAGTAGTCATTGTAGATTGCATTCTCCAGTATAACAAACACAATTATGTACACTCCAATTCATTTCCATTAGAATGGAAATGATTTACCTAAATCGATTCGAAAAGGTAAAGAATATGTACATTTAATTTACTAGCTTCCGCATCTGCGTAGGTTATTTTACCCGCGTTAAGTTACGTCTTTGGTTACTGCTCCGCTCACGTGGGTTGTAGCTTTATGTTAAACAGCCTAAGTTACTAAGGAATAACGTAGCTACCTATTGGTGAACAAATGGTTAAAATCGGTCCTGAAGTTTCGGAGCTTATTCGGTATACACAAACAAAACATCTTTCCTTTTTATAATATTAAATATATACATATTAATTAGACTACCTTTAACATTTGCAATATTATCTACTACTGAGAATTGTTAGAAAGTAATTACTAGCATAATAACATGTTATTTACGACGTAATTTCTATACCATATTCATTAAAAGGTAAACTTAACACATACACACAAGTACCTACCTACGTACTCTTAATTATTTCAGTGAGTTACAAAATGAACTGTTATAGCAAATTAATTAATACATCTCCCATTTGCGTTGTTACTTGATAATAACAAGTAACCGAAGAAATTAATGGAGTATTCGGTTTTCACTCGATGTGTGTGCATGTTGAATTCATTTTCTGGTGAAATATTACGTCAAATAGTCTGCTTTTATACTTTAAAGCGTTGGCTGGTTTTACCATGCTGAACATCATTTTAAATGTTTTGTTATATATACCGTCACGCCTGTGTTCCCCGAAGGGTTAGGCAGAGGTGTACTAATGTACACCCACAGTTCGCCGGCATATTTTTTTAGGTCCCACGTAATAGGTGGCGAGCCTATTGCCATTAACCGGGCACAAATCCAAACTCCGAGCTGCTACTGAGAATTTAATAGAAAAACCCAATAACACTTTTTGCTCGACCCGGGAATCGAACCCAGGACCTCTAGCGTAGCAGTCGCGCTTAGGACCACCAGGCCAACGAGGCAGTTAAATGTTTTGTTACTTAAATAAAAACTTAAAACATTGGGAAAAATACAGTTTTAAAAACAATAAAAACCCCTAATCATAAAAAGACGTCGGGCAAAAAGTATTATTGAATTTTCCCATTACGAATTTCTCAGTAGCAGCCCGGAGTCTGGAAGTTGGTGGTGTGACCCCCGTGCCTCTTAAAGCATGTAAAGCCGTTGGTCCTGCGCCTGATCTCTCTCCGGTCGTGTCGGATTTCCGTCCCATCAGGTTATGGGAGTTAGGAAAAAGGCAGTGTACCTGTATTTGCGCACACACTTGTGCACTATAATATCTACTGCGTACGTGGCTACTCTGCATTAAGATTAGCAGCCGTGGCCGGAATCGGTCTGGAGAATTACATCACATGTTACAAAATGTAACAAGCTCGCGTGTATAATATACTCGTACTCGTCGTTTCATTATGAGCAAAAAGCGGTATAAAAAGAGCTACTTTACGAGTAGGTGTGCTGAAAATATAATTATTTTATTAACTGTCAAAATTATAACACCATAATAAATATGTTAATTACATGTGCTGCATGGTAGCCATTGCTAGCTTAAAATTATTGAGCAAAATTAATAGATGGCGCATTCTGTTAGTATCGTAATGAATTAATTAGTATCGGTAGATATTATATTGTTAAATAAAATCCCTTTTAATGTTTATATTCACATGAATAAAATCTTAAAGCAACTATTTTATACATCTGCGGGGTGTTCGAAAGAGGTACCGCGCCCACGGAACGCATATAATAATATAGGTAATGATGCATTTACTTATTCCTTAATTCTTAAAACAAATCATAATAATCAAATACGTTGCATTTATAACTTAACTCAATTGTTATAATATGGTAGCACAGTTGGCACAGTGGCTGAGCGATTGACTGCCGTGCTTTGTATCGTGGATTCGATATCTGCACGGAACAAATATTTGTTTGGCCTATTTGTAGTTGTTCCGGGTCCGGCTGTTTATGCATATGAGTATATCTTTGTAAACAAACCAACAATACAGAAGAAATTCCTTGTGTGCGACAACGAAATATCATCGCTACGCCTTACCTTAGAATCACAGAAGAGAGCAAGCAAGTGAATAAATAAAAAATCTGGCTCCTAAATTCAAAAACATTCTATTTACACAATCTATCACTATTGACAGGAATGTTCTCGTATCTCGAAACCCAATAGTTTAGAAAGTCCTCATTTGCGTATGTCATCAATGCATAACCCACTAGTGCATAATAAACTCACTAATAGATTACGATTATTATCATGCAACTGTACGTTCTCTGTTCACAAACGACTAACATTCCAATTAGCTACGAGGTTTAATTATCAATAGATATTAAAGCTAACCTAACCCCGAGCAGCTACTGAGAATTTCATAGAAAAACCCAATAACACTTTTTACTCGCCCAGGGAATCGAACCCAAGACCTCTAGCGTAGCAGTCGCGCTTTGGGCCACTAGGCTAACGAGACAGTCAAAAATATGATACTATCAAAATTACTTAAACAACCTAGGTATCTATATTGAAAGAGACGTTCTCGTATTACGAACCCCGATAGATTAGAAAATCCTCATTCGCATAATATGTCATCAATGCATAACCCACTAGTGCGTAATAGACTCACTAATAGATTACCATTATTATCATGCATCTGTACGTTCTCTGTTCACAAACGAGTAACATTCCAATTAGCTACGAGGTTTCATTATCAGTAGATATTAAACCTAACCTTTTTTTTTTTTTTTTTTTTTTTTTTTTGTGAGCGAAGAAAATGCCTAACGCATGCCACGCCATCCGGGGAGACAACGTGGTTATGTGGGGCTTGCACCCACTAAAAAAACTCCGCGTGTGTACCTACTTTCGCCTTGATGAATGGGCCGCGAGAACTGCTACGCATGACGTTCGCGACCCATCCAGCGTGGCCCACATCTGGGCTCCATCTTCTTTGCCCGCCTCCGGGCTCTCTCCTCCTTCAGCGATGTCCGGGTACACTGAGACATCACCACTGCTCTAGGGACCGTGCAGCGAGGACGATAGAGTCCCCGATCTATCGTCCGCTGGCCCCTCTTATGGCGGCATTAAGTCGGCATTTCGCCGCCTGCGCCGTCCCACCCTCCTGCGACGAATCGGGTCAGCGAGAGAGTCTGTCTCCCTGACCCGCTCCGCCGCTTCTTTCTGTGAGATAACCTCCTCACAGAAAGACGCAACCGCCTCCCATGCTCTCTCACTGCCGACCATAGCCCTGACAACGACCGGCAGTGATAAGTCTAATCCAATGTCTGCCACCAGAACGCGGCGCTGCACCTCCCAGGCAGGACACTGCTCAAGAGTGTGCAGAGCAGTGTCCTCGCTGCAACCGCACTGGTGACACACGGGAGTTGCCTCCCGTCTTGCCACTTTGTGCAAGTATTTGCCAAAACAGCCATGCGCCGACAATACTTGCACTAAACGGAAGGACAACGTCCCGTGTCGCCTCCGTACCCACTCCTCTAGGATTGGCTGGATAGCCCCAACAGTCCAATGACCGGCGCTGGGGGTCTCCAGCCTCTCGGCCCATTGCCTCATAATGGCAGAATGCGCCTCCCTGCGCCACCTCCTCACCACTTCAGGCGGCGGACCACTGCCGCTCTCTGTCCGGACTTCCACACTTCGATGGTAAACTTCGGCAAGCACTTGCGCCTCCAGATCCCACGGGGGTGTTGCCGCCAATGCGAACGCCGCTTCAGCTGAAATTGTGCGGTATCCGCGTATTACCCTGACAGCCATGACTCTTTGCGGTCGCCGCAGATGATAAAAAAACCTAACCTAACCTAACCCCGAGCAGCTACTGAGTATTTCATAGAAAAACCCAATAACACTTTTTACTCGCCCAGGAAATCGAACCCATGACCTATAGCGTAGCAGTCACGCTTAGAACCACTAGGCTAACGAGGCAGTAAAAACATATGGTACTACCAAAATCACCTAAACAACCAAGGTATCTATATTGAAAGAAACGTTCTCGTATTACGAACCCCAATAGTTTAGAAAGTCCTCATTTGCATATGTCATCAATGCATAACCCACTAGTGCATAATAGACTCACTAATAGATTACGATTATTATCATGCAACTGTACGTTCACTGTTCACAAACGAGTAACATTCCAATTAGCTACGAGGTTTCATTATCAGTAGATATTGGTTTCATTTGTCGCACTCAGTGCCTGAACTGGCCAATTTGGTCGTAATAACTGTACTAGCCAGCGTTTGAACTATCATTGGTCTAATAAGTGGTGAAGTGGTTTTGATATTCTATATGTAGCTGTTAGATGTTTAGTTTCTTGCTATTTAGAGTTATACAAATAGAGAATTTGGGTTAGTTTAAATGAATAAATATTAATGTTTGTAATTCTTGAGCTTGAGATAAAATATCTAAGTTTTATTTTAATTTAATTGCAAGATCACTAAATCATTTTTATCTCCCAACATTTACAGTGGGAGACTTCATAAAAATAAATTGCGTCACGCAAAAAAAAACTAGCAATTTGAATATTTTTTTATTTCTACAATTTAAATCATGGAGTTGTTAAAAAATTAAGAATTTTGGAGTTACGAAGTTCACCAGGTCAACTAGTAAACTTATAAATTATTTCTTGGACATATAGTTGCAATTCAATAGGTACCTACTGCAAATTGTCAACGACCGAGAACCAAATATCAGTAAAAAGGAAAAAGCAAATAAACGTTGACCAGTAAGCGCTTTTCCACATTCAAAATTAACGCGAGCCAAGCCACACGAAGTTCCACAAAAAAAACACAAAAAACGGGAACACAGCATTTACCAAACTAATTACAACGGATAATTTGGCCGAAGCAATTAGAATACTTTTTGGGGCCGAAATTGTGGTAACTACAAAAAAACCGTAGAAAAACTCTTGTATAACGAACACACAACTGTTAACGTCAGAACTACATCCAATTAGAAGGATCCCATTAAATGGATCCAGCGCAAGTTTCAAACTTTCACGCAAATATACAGTAATAGTTAGCAGAGAAGTTTATTGGTTAACCGGCTTTTATCACTGGATCTGTTTGTGCTGTTTCTAAATTATAGCGGGTAAGTACTTCAGGAAGTTTAAACACTATGTTGTAAAGTCACTTGAACATTTTAAGTGGTTTTGATATACAATAGTGTTTACTATCATAAATTATAATATGTTATATCGATCGAAAAGAAAACGTTCTACTCGTACATCTATTTAAAGATCAAGGTCTAAGAAAAGCCACACTGTGTTAGCGTTGAAATTTTATTAAAATAGCTTTTGAATTACGTACATATGAATAATATAAATAAATGAGGACAAAGGGAGGTTTAGTGGGGTGTGGGATTAAATCCGGGCAAGTACCAATGTGACTTTCAGTTTATATGTACTTTCTAATTTTATCTTTAACATCACGAAAATAGGTGTGGTAAAACATTATGATAACCTAGATTTATAATAAAATGAATATAAGTCTGAAATCGTCATCCATCTTGAACAAGCGTAGTGAACAATGTTCCTGTTTCTCTATGTGAAGAGGCCTTTGCCCACAGGCCTTGGCCTTGCAGTGGCACAATAATAGGCTGGTAAGTACTATTATTATTTATTTTATGTGCACCCACCCCCGCCCCATTTAGACCTCGGCATAAGAATTAATCTGCGTATAACTTTATACTAATCTAAATACATTTCAACGAATCACGATGTTATCCATTTCCAAAATGTGATGATTATGGCAAAACGCCCGATGACCGGCGACCACAGCCGTTATTTATGTGAAACCAATATGAATTAAAACCTTCATTGAACAGATAACAGTTTCACGTGTCTGTCTGTCTGTCTGTCTGTGTGTCTGTCTGTGGCATCATAGCTCCCGAACGGATGAAGCGATTTCAATTTAGTTTTTTTTTGTATGAAAGGTGACTTACGTACGAGTGTTCTTAGACATGTTTGATGAAAATCGTTTAAAAGTTATGGGTGTGAAAGTGGGGAAGAAAAACTAAAAATGATTTGTCATGTAGGTTATTAAATTATTAGGAACCTATGTACTTACAGCTTAACAAAATCGACATTATAATAGGTATGTACCTATAAAAAGTATAAAATAAAAATTAAATTAAAAATTTAAAAAACCCCCGACACAAAATCCTAACTTCCCTTTAAAAAGTAAAAAAATAAAATACGTCGCGATGGGGGACCGCTTGGGACGGTCGTACCCTAAATGCAACATCGGTCCCCCAACGCGACGTATTTTATTTTTTTACTTTTTAAAGGGAAGTTAGGATTTTGTGTCGGGGGTTTTTTAAATTTTTAATTTAATTTTTTATGATCAAGCAAAATTGTAAAAAAAAAACACGTTACTTGTAAAAAGTAAAGTTAAAAGTAAGAAAACTTGTTAATTTTTGTTAGTTTAATTATATTTCAATTATTGTTTACTGCTACATAGTAATACATACTCTGTTAAAAAATTTAGTGTCAACCTATTACGGTTCCTAAGCTCTGTGACCGAGGGACAGACACACGGACGAACGGATTAATGAGACCAACTATAGGGGTCTGTTTCGACCCTAAAAAGGTATGTGCTTTTTAAATACTTAATAGCTGGCTTGTCTCAAACTGCTTCGTTAGCTTAGTGGTTCTAAGCGAGACTGCTACGCTAGAGGTCTTTGGTTCGATTCCCAGCTCGAGCAAAAGTGTTATTGAGTTTTTCTTTAGAATTCTCAGTAGCAGCTCGGAGTTATGATTTGTGCCTTGTTAATGGCAATAGGCTCACCCCCTATTACATGGGACCAAAAATATTAAGGCAAACTGTGGGTGTACATTTTACACCTCTGCCTAACCCTTCGGGGAATATAGGCGTGATGGTATGTGTATTGCATAACGTTCTGTATACCCTTTTTATTTTACATAGAACGAGGTAAAACCAATAGCAGACTATGCGAAAAAGTAAAAGAAGACGCGAATAAAATTGTTACAGCGCTTCGGTTACGTTGAATGCAACCGACAAAAGGTCAGGAATTCTTTGAAACTAGATACTGAAACCAACAAGGATCAAATTAGGTTTTTCTTCGTCGAACTTCCTTTTATTTAAAATGGGTATTTAGTTGCGTCTATTTTAAAAGTTTTTTTTTAAGTGAAAACTTCTTTAGCGGCGTTGTGCCCTTTTTTTGGAATGGGTAAAAAATGTTAAACTCGCGTCAGGACACGTGACCCTGATCGAAAATTCGTAAGCGGCGTTGTGCACTTGTTTTGAAATGGGTAAAAAATGTTAAACTCGCGTCAAGACACGTGACCAGATCGAAAATCTTACGAATTTATCTTGTCTTTAGCGTTTTCACTTCTGCCGGCACTCCCGGAGTGCAACCCGTCGTTTCTTTTTTCTTGCACCTCCTATGTTTTGTCTCTACATCACCCTAAGGTAGTCTGGTAGAAAATGCCTAAGGCATTAAGTCCGCCTTTGTACGGTGTATGTTTACATTTGTGCATAAAGTTTTAATTAATAAATAAATAAATAAAAGAGATAAAATATTTGCTAAAAATATTATGCGAGGTGAAGGGGACATCGCGACAAAACGTTTTACCAAGAATTACGTACCTACATGACCCCCAGAGACCCCCCAGAGATTAAATTTTCCTCACTGCGGGCGGATCACTACTTTGGTTTTTTTTCAATCTCATTTACCTACTTTCCTTTTATTTATACATGATTAAATAAAAAATAAGTACGAAAATGTGATAATAATAAAATATTTACAAATCTGTTCACTAAAATAAATAATGCACTGAATTGATGATCACTTAAAAATTTACGAGTATTTGTTTGCTAACTCCATTTAGATACTTCAGTGAAAATGCCAAATAAAAGGCTAAAATTATTATACAAAAAGTATGAACAAATGAAAAGTTTGTTCTATTTCAAAACTAATTTTGCCAACATTGAACCTTTAACACAAGCACTCTGCATACAAGTGATGTGTTCAGACGTGTTCTGCTAAAAGCCTAGTCAATCGAAACATGTCAAAACATGCCAAAACATGCCTAAAGCCTTTTATTTCAACACAGACGGAAGATAGACTTCAAACAATTGGTTTAATTTGTCAAAGTTACTTTCTATTTCAGTTAAATGTATAATTGACGTCAACAATCGCTGTAAATAATTGAATAGTGAATATTCAAAAACAAATTCATAGTCAAGCCATAATTATCAGCCGATTGTTGATAGTCAGAAGCCAAGAAGTGTGACAACTAGTGTCCGACCGAAACTGGTTTTTACGACCGAAACCGAAACCGAAAACGAATTTCGGCAACGGTCTCACTTTCGGCCGAAACCGAAACCGAAACCGAAACTTTCTAAGTGGGTATGCGGTAATATTACTGTTCAGACCTAAGCGGTATTCGCTACCGTTCGTAACCCGCGTGGTATGTACCTCTACCCACAGCGGCAGCGAATATCGCTCAGGTCGCTCTAGCCACGGTACTTGATACTAAATACCTGAGCGAAACCCGCGCGGTATGTACCTCTACCCACAGCGGCAGCTAATATCGCTCAGGTTTGAATAGGCCTTTAAATATTTCTTGAATTGGACATGTACTTTTAGGGATTACCTCTTAAAAACAAGCTTTACCTATACCTATATCTAAACATGTCTATTTTTCGACATGTTCCTTATCTCTGAGGTAAAACCGAAGATTTACCAAGTGAATGGCGTTAAAAGTTCAAAATGGATACACAAAACATTACGGACTTTTACAATGAGTTAGTAAATCTTTACTGGAAAATCCGAGGATTTACCGCAGTTCGGGCTTTTACAGCAACATGTATTAAAAAAAAGATTTCTTCGCCCGAGTTCACATACAATTTCACGCTTTTTATACCCTTATGGTGCTCCCACATTGCCGTTAGAAAATATTAGTAAACATTTTCTAACATAAAAACATTTACTCACAAATGTTGTCAATTGTTACATTTTGTTAGGAATGTTACATGTTATAAGTGCTCCTACACTAATAGAAAATGTTTACTAATGTTTACTAACATTTTATAACATTTAAATGTTTAAATCTGGTAGGTATTCGCTCGCAGTTTGTTTGCGTTCTGAGAGCGTCTACACGAAAATGGAAGAGGATTTACTCATTGGTTTGCTAACAAATGTTTACTAACGTTGCTAAACATTTTCTAACATGAAAACATTTTTTAACATTTGTGATTAAATGTTTGCTAACAAATGTTTACTAACGTTACTAAACATTTTCTAACGGCAATGTGGCAGCACCATTACTGTAGGTACATGCCAAGGAAATTGTTTTCTGATTGGCCGACATTCCGTTACGACGATCTAAGAAACATTTGGGATCTTTAGACCAACATTACCGTAGGCTTATGGGAGATGAAAAAAAGCATTAATATCGCTTTGCGGTCCCTTACCCAAGTTCCGGACGTAAGAACTATCGTTATATAGAAAGACGATTCGGGTAATCCTGCTCTTTATTTCGACACGTTATTAAATGTTTATTTTATTTAGAAATATCTAACTGCACCGTTTTGGCCTGGTTGGGCCTCGTGGATTCGATTCCTAGGTCGGGCATACGTGTTATTGGGATTTTCGATTACGAATTATGCCTTTGAGATATGTATCGTGTTACGCAGTAACTGGGTTGTGGAGCTCAGGTAGGCAGTCGCTCCATACACAACTATTCAACTGAAAAGACTGGAAACTGACTCCAACATAGTTGGGAAAAGGCTAGGCAGATATAATATTTAGAAATATAAAGAGATAATATATTTCTAAATATACAAAATATTTTGTTTAAAAAAATAAGGCAAGCAATAAGGTAAGCCACTTTTGTTGAGAGAAAAGTTGTGTAAAATCTTGTTGTTAAGTAAAAGTAGATAATTTTATCAAGAGGTTTTAGTAAAGTACTTACGAAAGTAAGTAGGTAGCTACATATTAATTTTATCCTACTTTCATCTAAAACCTACCTACTCTATGATAAAATGTTTTTACATTAATACAGTAAGTAATTAGGTGTGGGAAGATTCGACAAAAAATAGCTTCTGATATGGGCCAACTAAAAAACAAAATACCTACAGTAGTACATAATACTCGTACATCAAAAAAATAATCAATAATAATCATCTGACGCAGCAAAATATATTGTTTAAATATGATTTTGCATCAATGACTCTGACCCTTTCTTTTCTTTCTTGTTAAGTATGTAATTTAGTTTAGGTAACGTTGGGGCTCTCGTGTCCATGGTAAAAAATGTCAGTAAATAAACAAAGAATAAAAAAAACATGAAACATCCTCCTTTTTTTGAAGTCGGGTAAAAATCAACTGTACCATACATTTTGATTGTGTTGTATTGTGCTTTTATATCGAACAGCTGACTTTAATGACATGATTTCACTGGGTTTTGAAGATAATAATAGTAAGTACCTACTGGTATTGATTTTACCATTTGTACAAAGGATAATTTACCTTACCTACATAAAAATAGACTATAAAAGCAAAGCTACGTAGAATAATGCCAGTTTGTCTTTTTCAATGCTCTGATGACTACGCTAAAAGGTTCAGTCTTTATGCCTTTACCAAAATAATTACACCAGAAGGCCTATTTTCTGTCTCAGCGACAATATCAAAAACTTTTGTCAAAAATTTAGGGAAATCAGAGATATTTTTGAAAGATTGAGATTAGAATTCGATTGTTTTTAAAAATACTAGAAATTCTTCTCAGATATTCCCGTTTTTTTTTTCTTTCATAAATAAGTAGGTATTACCTGTTTACGTATTTTTTCTGGTCCTTATTTTTGTCTGTTTTCATTTGTGTGTACAAAAATGGTTACATAAATAAATTGGGCAGGCTACGGTCAGCAATATCACCCGGATGACATAACTCTATGATTAACCCGTCGTGTCCCACACGCTACTCCAACGTAGCACCATGAATAATAACTCCTTTTTGGATGCTAATTAGGTCTCGCAGGTGACTACAGTTTGCGGCTTTGGCAGATTGTTAGGTACAACTATGTTAGGGGTTACTTTGTAATCTAATTTAATTAATACACACACTGCTGCAGTACTAGTCGATATTTCAAATGAATCAATCATTTACTTTAATTAAGCAGTTTAATTTTTAAAGTACTTAATGTTATCTATATTTTTATAAATAATAATTCAACTACAAAGTTAAAACGAAATAATAATTAAATTACAAACTATGTACAGTTAATATAAAAAAAGTTAGGTAAATTGAGCAGTATTATCTTATGGGCTGACATCCAAGAGTCATGAGACCTACGTCATCTAAGCAAAAGAAATGAAAATAGGTAGGGGAATTTGTACTTGAAAGATTCAATAATTATTTCAGGTGTCAGTTATATTAGGCAACTTACTCACTAAAAAAAGTTACACGGCTGGTTTTATATCATTTTAAGAAAATAATTATGGTGAAAAACCGACATATACATACTAATTAATAATATACATAAATAGTTACCTTTTTCTTCATCATTTTAACTCAAATATTAAGACGTAAAGTTATATCATAAAGTCATATATCGCCTATAGTAAAACGGGGTAAATAGGGATGCAGGGATTAATCAGGACGAAACTTTAAAAGGAATTTTAACCTTGAATTAATATACCTATTTTATTGCCAAAAAACTCTAATATTTTTACTTAACTATATTTTAAGATTTGGTGTTCTTGTTGGAAACAAACTATTTATTCAGTCCGTGATACTGGTACCGATAAAAATACTTTCACTCAAAACACACGACTTTTATAAGAAAACGGGCTCACCCATAATATAAAGTTGGAAAATAAATATGCCAAAGACAAATATTATATTTGAGTGCACGAAGTATGCCTCAGAGATATTGCTATACCCGACGGAGTGGAGGCAAAGGATGTGTGTACATGATGCATTTTGTGAATGTGAGACGAGTTGAGTTTGTGTGTTCGGGAATTTACCGTCTATGTGAAACTGGATTTACTTCAGTAGAAGCAATAAAATTGTGGGCTTCTGAAGCTATACTTTGAGACAGAGTGTGTTAAAATGATTTATGATGAAATTAAAGTCTCTTCTTATACAGAGAAGGCACGAGGAACACGCTGATCAATGGTTCCAGGCTGATTGGTGCTTTAGATACATTTTTACAATAAAGTCCTGGTTTAATCGCCGTGTTTTCTATCACCGATGCCAGTGATGTCCAAGATAAACTAGAAGTACCTACATATAAATTGAAATAGTCGCATTGATACTTACCCGGTATCGAACCCGTAATCATGTATTTTCATACACGATTTGGCCTTTCTTCGGGCGCCGTAACCATCATGATATTGACAACGATATCATGCTTATAATTGTTTTTATTTTGAAATGTATAGAAAAGATAGGATGAATAAAATTCTTGGAACACTAACGAGGAAAATTATTTGATAACAGAAAAATGTCCGAAACAAAATTGTGTTATTCGTAGGTAGGTACTTGATAACCTTGGATATTTACCGGTTCAAGCAACAAGCTTAATTTCCCATCTAATGAGATAATTAATTGTATATTGTGGCAATACTCCCGGGGGGCAATTGTTGTTTTTGTCCGGGGGGTTTTTGTAAAGTGTTATTGGGTTTTTCTATGAAATTCTCAGTAGGCTCGGAGTTTAGATGTGTGCCCGGTTAATGGCAATAGGCTCGCCCCCTATTACATGGGACCTAAACATACCGACGAACTGTGGGTGTACATTGGTACACCTGTGCTTAACCCTTCGGGGAATACAGGCGTGATGGTATTTTTTTTTACTCCCGGGGACCGTACGCGCATCAACGGAAAGAATTCACAGTTAATTTATTTATGACGTTGTTTTACTGAACTGACTGAAAGTTGGAGCATTTCAATTTACGCGAGATAATACATAATATTATGTTCTCATGAGCTCCCAGCTGAACGATTCATCTTCTAAAGAACTTTCTAGAACATGTTTGTTACTCACTGGAGAATAACACTATCATTTAAAATACTTGTCAGCTCCTTATTGTACGTAATGTAATCCAATTTTTCTCAGTAACCAACGTACTTTTTCTAGAAATATTCCTCAAGGGTGAAATTAATATTTGTCGAGATAAAAAGTAAGTCCTTTCTTTGTTATTCTGAGACAAATATGAGTGTGAACAAAAACCTTAATGTCTTTAGTGACTGTTGGTTATAGTAAAGTACCTATGTGGTCATTTATTATTCTAGACTAGCACTCGCCCGCGATTTCATCCGCGTAGATTTAATTTTCACCCCCTTAGAGATTCAACTACCAATTTTTTTTTTAAAGTAAGCCTTGTTCACTGTTTTGAGTTCCTAGCTCCAATCTTTTCGGCTATACGCTCATACGCCAGTCAGCCAGGTCAGTTAAGTCAGTCAGGTCATTTAGGTCAGTTTACGTCAGTTAGATCAGTCAGGATATTTAGTATATTGTAAGTTGGTAGGTTGATACAACAGTTCTGATGGCTTCTGAAAATCGATTAGAGAAATATTAATTAAGGATCTATTAATAGCTACGGGTTATCGCGCCTATTTCAGGATTGGTGGACTAGTTTCGCCCACGCACTGAAACATCTCGCCTTGATCACTTCTCATGGCAAAGTTATAATAGGTTATCATTGAAACATATCGTCCCAACCACTCTTTTCTACAGAGAGGAAGGATTATTCCATTTTGTATGGAAAAATCCGTCCTAAGTTTTAGCATGTTTATGTAGGTGAATAAAGTCCACGAAAATTACAAAAATGTCGCCCCTGGATAATAGACCTAGATAATATAATTTCAAGCTGAACAGAGTACACCAATAAGGAATATGGATATGTTTTTTAATCGCATTATTAACATATTATATGCGCCTTGGGAGAGGCCTCTGTTCAGCAGTGGACTGCGATAGGCTGATGATGACGATGGTAATACCGTAGCGGAGATGACAAAAAGTGAAATTTAAATTTAAATCTGCCAAGAAATACGGCCGATATATTTAATAGTTTTAAAACTATTAAATACGCATCGATTAGGCAGAAAGATCCGACAACGACTATGATGTCACATAACACTAGGGCTAAATAAACTCCGGTTAAATTTCGTTTTGCTAAAAATCGATAGAAACAAATATCCGATGGCTTCTTATATCTTTTTTAATTTCATTGTTATACGGAAAATAGTTTTACTTAACTGTTTATTACATGAAAGAGGATATTTTTTTTAAATAAAAAAGGCATGTGTATTCCCTTTTACGTCGATTCAATTCACCTAGGTGATATCATCTGGGTCAATTGTTTCTGAGGTGAAATGAGATCACCGAGGTGTCCCACTATGTTCACCTGAATGATGTCACCAAGGTGAACATAGTGGAATAATGCAAACAGAAAATTAGAGAAATACAAATTATTATTAAGCACCCTCCTTATTTCAGGCACAAATTCCACGTTAATAACGCTCTAATTACCATATTATTAAGATGTATATCGCTGACATACCCAATTGTATAAATAAGTGAAAATAATATCTTTAAAAGGTTCCATAAGCTTTGAAGAAAACCGCGTAAATGCGTAGGTACCTTTTGACAAGTAAATAGGCAAGCATATATAATACATAAGTATGTTATACACGGAAGTATTACCGCTATATGTTTATTTCATGGAAACCTTACCATTCAAATGTTGATAACCTTCTTATTGCCATTGAAAGGTATCAAAGAGGAAATTAATAAAATATACGGACTGTTATTTGATGTAAGGAGTTCTTATACAAAAGTCTTGCTCTGATTTATATAATACTAGTTTATGATCACGGCTTTGGTTGCATGATTTTCTTTCATCATGATAGGGTTTTATTATTTTTGCGCGGAGCCCTAAATATTTTTCTAAAATAAGAGTAGTCTAATACTGCTGACAGAAAAATATAAAAAAATTGCAAGATTGTAACAGCGCCTGTGTTTCACAAAGAATTAGGCAGAGGTGTACCTACAGTTCGCTGGTATATTTTTAGGTCCCATGTAATAGGGGGCGAGCCTGTTGCCAACCGGGCACAAATCCAAACTTCGAGCTGCTACTGAGAATTTCCTAGAAAAACCCAATAACACTTTTTGATCAACTTGGGGATCGAACCCAAGACCTCTAGAGTAGCAGTACCGCTTACGACCACTAGGCCAACGAGGCAGTTCTGGTACACCTATAATTAACAATGACATTTGTCGAAGTCATTGGCCCGAAATTAAACATGCTATTCACACATATGTACAGTCAGCAAAAGAGATAAGTAACCAGGGTCGCCTAATGAATTCAAAGTTTTTTAAAACCGGATAGAAGTTTTTTAATAAATTTTGTTTTTATTAATAGAAAATAAACAGTTTTCTAATAAAATTAAATTTCATTTTAAAACTACCACCGGTTTGAGATAAAACTTCAACTATATTAGACGGTCTGGTTACTTATCTCATTTGTTGACCGTACATAAGTCGGAACTCTACCCTACAAGGTAATCTACATGTAATCCATGTTTATTTTAATAATAATTGGATATAATCACACCCTAAACTAATAGACTTTATGCAAATAGCCGGCTTGTAGTTTATGGATATCAAATTGCTTGCTGCATTAAACTGTTTACGCGAGGTGTATCGAAGTAGACGTAATTGATCAATAGCCGTTCATGTGGGCACAACAGTACCTACCTATTAATATTTAGTCAAATTATACGTAAAACATATAAGGTTTGAAAAGGGACCTTCTAGTAATAAAAATAAGATAGAAATTTGAATACGCAATAATCAAGAGCTTCCTTGAAAAACATATTAATTGTGTTAGTCTAATAAGGGTCACGGAAAAACGTGGAATAAAAACATCTTAAGAAGAGTTCTGCCGATTTTAGGGCCCTAATCCTATATACAAGACTTCATTGAGTTTAATTAGGTAGGTACTTATTGACCAAAATATGCTTAGACTACTTTTGTATGAAGTACGGTATCGAGAAAGTCTTCTTAAGGAGCTCAACGACCCGACATATTATCAAAAGAAATGACATTTCAGACAGTTATAAGTAGTTACCTATATTTTTATTTCATCACTAGCTTTTGCCCATGACATCGCCCGCGTAAATGTGGGTTAAATATTGCGAAAATGGAAGGGAAAATAGACTATGTCCTTTCTTAGAGTCCAAACTTACCCCGTACCAAATTTCATCAAAATCGGTTTAGTAGTTTAGTCGTCAAAGCATGATAAACAAACAGACAAACATAGTTACTTTAGTATTTATATTATTAGTTTCTATTCAGCCTATTTCCTGTTCTTAAACGCACAAACGATTGATTTATGATTGGTTTCCTATCCACTCTATTACCATTAATTTATTGCCTTTCAAATCATCATTTGCTTAGCCTTTTCCCAGCTATGTTGGGGTCGGTTTCCAGTCTAACCGGATGCAGCTGAATACCAGTGTTTTACATGGAGCGACTGCCTATCTGACCTACACAACCCAGTTACTGGGCAACACGATACCTCTTGGTTAGACTGGTTGTCAGATTTCTTTGCTTCTGACTATCCGTAACGACTGTCAAAGATCTACGAAGGACAGCCGGGACCAACGGCTTTACGTGCTTTCCGAGGCACGGAGGTGTCAAACCACCAACTTCCAAACTCCGGGCTGCTACTAAGAAATTCCTAATGGAAAAACCCAATAACACTTTTTGCCCCACCTAATTTATTACCTTTCACAATAAAACAATAATTATTTTCTGCTTTAATAATTCCTATCAATAATGTGTATACAGGACATGAACAGGAAATTGACATCCGGCGTTCAATATTGCAGAAGCGCTAGAATAAAAAGGTTTTGTGAGCCTTATACAGTTTTTTATGTCCCACTGGCTTCTTTATGCTCGCGACTTTGTTCGCGTAAATGTCGGTTTCAATGTGGGGTTTTAATTTATTTGCACAGCACTCTTATTACTTTTTCAATTTTAATTTTAGGTAAATACCATGTTGCTGTGCCTTAACAGGGTCCATAATTGTACTTTAGCTTTAAGTTTTTTGTAACATTTTTTATGCACATTATGGTACGGAAAATAAATGAATATGAATATTTTTCGAAAATAAAGGTCGAAATTAAAATCTCAGGTACTTCTTATAACATTAGCAATCTACCAGTGTAAAGTCCCGACAGAATCGGTGTAGCCGTTTTGGAGATTACTCGGGACCACTGTGCATTAAAGAGACAAACATTCTAAAACCTGTGTTTTTTTTTGTGAGTATCGTGTAAATTATTTTACATGATTTACATAGTGAAAAAACTGTTATTATGATATTATAAACAAACACTTCAATTTTATTTATTTGTGTAGATATTCATCCTCCTACCTAATAACAGGTCAAAAATTAAAATTTATCAATATAATTAAGGAAATAAAAATCGTATTAGTTTATGTGAAATATGTACTATATAAATAACTTAATAAAAGGTATCAGGTTGTTGATATCGGTTATAATACCTACTAGTGAAGCTGCCTAACCTAACAATATTACATCGATGTATCATAACCCTATTCCAAATAATTGAATTTTGCTGAAAATGTTTCTAAGGAATATCAAAGCTATACAAAATAAGCTTTATAATTGATTTTGATGTTCGAAACGAAGCACTATAAGCAAGTTTTAAGTAAAACACGGTGAATTTCAAAGGATTTCGCTTAATTGGAAAATGAGACCTCCTGATAGTCAATTTGGTAAGTAACGTCGGTTAAAATTTAATAAATATTTGAGTAAGACAAGATGTATTTTGTTAAACCTTGTTCCTTCTCTGTACTTAATAAACATTTTTATTCCTTTATTTTTTACACGTATAGACGTTGGTTCTACGCCTGATTTCTCTCCGGTCGTGTCCGATTGCCATCCCACGACGGGATTATAAGAATGAGTGTGAAGAGGGATGCAGATGCCCGCATGCATTTGTACACACACTTGTGCACTTTAATATATCCTGCTTACTTTGTTAATCTGTCGGGACAATTATACTCATAATACGTAATACGTTTTTTTTTTTAATACCTACGTATCAGCTAAAAATAAAATTACAATTGAACTAGTTGGGTTGCTTCAAAACTGGAAAGAAGACGCATAAAACCATGAAGTATGGCAGGTTTTTACGGGGTCGGTGACACACGAGTGATGCCTCTGGTGTTACAAGTGTCCATAGGCAGCGGTGACCGCTTAACATCAGGCGGGCCGATCGCTTATCTGCCACCTTTTGTGATATATAAAAAATAAGTATAAAAAACACATATATATATATACCATCACGCCTGTATTCCCCGAAGGGTTAAGCAGAAGTGTACCCATGTAAACCACAGTTCGCCGGTATATTTAGGTCCCATGTAATAGGGGGCGAGCCTATTACCAATAACCGGGCACAAATCCAAACTCCGAGCTGCTAATGAAAATTTCATAGAAAAACCCAATAACACTTTTTGCTCGACCTGGGGATCGAACCCAGGATCTCTAGCGTAGCAGTGTGCTTAGGACCACAAGGCCAACGAGGCAATCCAAAAAAAAAAAATAGGTAGTGAAGGCCTTTATCCAGGTGAAGAATAGAACAGGCAAAAATTACACAGGACATTATTTTTTTCATTATTTGCAAGCAGAAAACACATTGAATACGGAATAGGAAAACCGGTTTCACAGAAAAATTTAAACAGCAAGTATTGCAAGAATTTGTTTTATTAACAACATAAACCAGAAAGTAAACAACACAGCTAGAAAAAGCAAATATCAACATTCTATTTTTAAACTCGTTAATATTTTTACCAGCGCATTCGTAACAGCTCGAATAGCTAACTCAGTAAAAGCACTGCGGCTGAAATAACTTCCCGCTATAAATTTAAGCTGAATTGTGCAGCTTGAAATGCTGCTTGTGAATAACTTCAATTGAAATAAGAATACGCGAAGGCGACTCCATTTTTCTTGCGATAAACGAGTTTCCTGACACTCGATATGAACAACCATTATTGTAGGTACGTTATTTAAAAGGTGCCGAGAGTTGGAAGCTAAACTGGATTCTTTTTTGGCTAACGACTTTCTAAAACTTAGTGTTGAAACTTGAGGTATTTTATTTTTTAATTTGCAACCCGATAACTAAGCTTAGGTACATAGTATGGCTGTCTGTGTGTCAATCCGTCTGTGATACAACAGTTAAAACTTTCACAGAAGACTTTTTGGTTTCTCTTCTAATGGCAAATAATAAAAGAAGGTTAACTACCACACACATTTGGCAAGAGTCCGTCTCCAACTTGTTTGGTTCTAAGGGTTCTGTACCCAAACAGTACCAAACGGTACCCTATTAGAGATTCCGCTTTCTGCTTGCCCGTCTGTCTGTCACAGCGCTGTATCTTTTGAACCGTAATAGGTAGGCTTTCTCAAATTGTATATTACTATGTGGGTCCCAATACAAGAAACATGTTTTTATGTATGTTGGGTATTGCACGGTGGTACGAAACCCGCGCACTTTTTCACTTCCAAGTACCCAATACAGTTTCCCGGATGTAATAGGAACTGCCTTAGTGGTTTCTGCCGGAGTATTTTTTCAGGTAAGTAAATAAAAGAAACCGCGTCCAGAAAGATCTATTACACTACCTTTACCTTGAAATAACACCCACCACATAACTAACATTTAGGATGGCCCGTTCTTAAAAATAGGTTCAACATTTTTATTGTTAGTTGAGAAATTTTCAAACAATTAAGTTCTGAGAACTGTGTTCATAATAATACTGTATTTTTCACATATTTTAAATATCCACGTTTCACAGAATAGGAGAGAGAAAATTAAAGCGTATTTCTTGCTTCTTTGACTTTTGTAAACAATACTAGTTTCCACGAATGTTGTAGGTTACCTCAGATCCAAATATTACGAGAACAAAGACTTCTTTTTTTTTGTAAGAGGTAATTTTTGGAAGTACTGGGCCAACAACAAAAAATATTTTACTAATAAGCTACATTATTGTGTACCGTAGCGTGTGTAACTGTTTTATGGCAAACTTGGCTTCCATTATAATAATATAATAATAAATTTCTTTATTGCCATTAATCAGGTTACAGAAAATGTGAGACCCTGGCTCCAGAACTAGGTTTAGAGTACCTGTACTATGTCTAAACAGTGAACAGCAAAGTTTTCTTGTCTGTCTGTGTAGTCATTTAGTGCTTCAAAGCTAACTTGAGATTTTGGTTATATCCTAGTTTTTATTCTAAATGATCTAACTACTATTGAGACCAAAAAAGTATACTAGTTTACGTAATGATCATTAAAGGCTGCACAAATAGACTATGTGGATGAGTAGCGGAGGATATTTTTTTTCTTTGAATGCCATACAAGCCGACTGCCTGCTTGATGTTAAGTGGTCACCTCTGCCTATGGACATCTGCCAACCAGAAACACAAATGCGGTGCCATCCCAGAGACAAAGTTAAAATGCCTCGTGTGCCTGTAACTTCACAGCAACCTAATATAATATATGTAGCAGGATATGTGCGAAATGTAAAATAACCAATGGCATCGCTTCGTTTTTCTAACTTGAGCTAAGCTAGCGGTGTAATTGGTTAGTTTTACACACACCCTTGCACGTCTTTGGTAGAAACACAGCCTAAAATACCGAAAGGTTCTGTAAAATATCTTACAAAGGGTCTCCACGACAGTTGACGTGTAACATATCGCAGATGATTTACTTGCAGCCACCTAATAACGTTGGAGCGACTTCATTTATCATTCACACAATATTGCACAGTTCCCCTACTCACCGCCATGTTGTTCTTTTGTGTTTACAAGTGTGTACTGTGAGTATTTGAAGGGTAATTCTCCTTACTTTTAGAATTTGATCTACATAATATGTACGTCATAATAAATAAATTGCGGAAAACGTACGCTACTTGTGTTGGTTTTTTTTTTACATTTAATGAGTAGGCCAAGAGTCTAAAACTACACCATGACCTTCGGGATATGTGGAGGTAAACAGAAGGCTGATTAAATATACTTTTTATTAGAAATAACTGCTATACCAAAACTGATTGACTATCCCGTTTCTCTCGTAATCAGAAACATGATTGCTGAGCGTTTGTTTCCCAGATCGGGCTTAGTGGTGTTGTTTTTTTTTTTTAGAATTTCAGTGTAGCAGGTAATGTTTGGAAATTGGTGGTGTGATTTCCTCTTGTCTCGGAAAACACGTAAAGCCATTGGTTCTGCGCCTGATTTCTCCCCAGCCTTGTCGGTTTAGAGTTGCATAGGACTACGAGAGTGAGGAAAGAGGGCGTGCTCCTGTAATTGGACACACGCTTGTACACTAGGTATAATTTTTGTACTTGTCTATTCCCCATTGAAATAGGCCACGACCGAAATTCGATAGAATAATATTATTATTATACTAAAACCGTTTCAGGCAGGTAGGTCCACCGACACAGATATAGTTAAAAATAATCACCAATTTTCCTGATTATGGGATCAAATTGGGAACAGAAGTGGTATTTTATTTTATTTATTTTAGCCATAGTATCTACTTTTCTTTTACGGTCTCTAATAAATGTTTGGAAAGCGTATTTGCTTACAGTTAAATTGTAACTGGGAATTACCCAACGAGTACTATGACGCTTGTAAGCATTATTGTATCAGTATTTATAAGATTACGTAGGGTTTTGTTTACGTAGGCTCCCGAGGGTTGCGGTTTCAAGAAGGTAGGCATTCGTAATTCATTAAGTATACTTTGTACATAAATATGTGAAGGTGTATATGAGTAAGTGTGTATTATTGAATTTTGAGGCTAGAAGTATTTATAACACAGTAAACAGAACACCTCCGGAGTATTCTGAACGAATATCTCCCACATATATTTATGTTTCTCACATAATACTTTTTAACTCAGTGAGTCACTGGGTTGTGGAGATCCGATTGGCATTCGCTCCATGTAAAACACTGGTATTCAGCTGTATCCGGCTAGACTGGAAGTCGACCCCAACATAGTTGGGAAAAGGCTAAAAAAAATGATGATCTCTCGCTGAGTTATGATGTGAGGTAAGTTTACCTAAACCTAGGGATTGATAGCGCACCTAAATTGTACGTGGAATTTTTTTCACAGAATAGTACTACAGGAGAAGGCGGTTCTGAGCTTATTAATGCAATTCGCCAACATCAGACAATAGAATTGGTGACCGAATTTTTTGTCGGAGAGCATTCCCTCCGACAAAACATATGAATTCTTATATCCCAACGCACATATATGTCTTCAAAAAGTCAGTCCCATGAAACTATGAATTTATTGAGCGGACCGATAATCGGTCGTACAAAATGTCGGACGTGGACGGAGGCCCTAAGCCATAATGTATAATTACGTATACCTTTTCCCTACCTGTGTGTAGAGCCAGGGGGTTTTTATTTTCGAGATTGGACATCGTCCAATGACTTCCCCCATCCTGGGCGGGGCGGGAGGGAGTGTCAGACTTTTACTGACTAAAACCCATCTATGTTCCTTCATGTGCCCTTTACGTTCCGGGGGCGCGGTATCTCTTTCGAACAATCCGCAGCCCCGGGCAGGCATCTGCCTTTAGTGTTCGGCCCCATTGTTTGCTGAGATCTCTTTGAGGCGCGCGTGGAACACAACCCGCCGTCGACACGGTCTAACGTACGGACGGTGAGCTACCCATTGCCCACCGTCCACAGACCCGCGGCGCGCGGCTGCTAGCACGAGAGATTCTTTGCTGCCTCTCCCGTCCAAGCCATTGGTAGATGTGTTTATACGAGTACCTACAGTATATGTGTCTAGGTTATTTTACCAGTTAGTTAATAATCATGGTGTAAAAATTCGAGCCTGTTTATGACAATAACGTTGCGTGTTAACTTACCCGTTGAAAGACCAAGCCTTAAAAGCCACGCATAATATGTATATCATCATTAGAGTTAATAAACAGATTCTTTTTTTAATTAAGAATATTGATTGAATATTTTCAATGAAAATATTTTACTTTGAACACCTCGAATGTCGTTTGAAAGACTCCACTAATTCTATTCGTAATTAGAGACTAAAGTTTGTCTAGGCGAAAGTTTTGTAACTAACTATTATAATTGTTCATAAGTTTTATTGAAATATAAATTTTTGGTACTCATTGAATAGGTTGAATAATTAAGCTTATTTCGGTGCAAACTAATTTGCTCCTATTATGAAACTTGGTAATTAAATATTTTATATTTCAGAGGTTTTTGAACTAGTTGGCTTTTAATAAATTGGAAAAATATTTTTTTTTGTTTTCTTTACCATAGGCTGTAGACGTAAAGCAATGATTACATTTAATTAGATATAACTAATTTACAATGAAATATTAATTTGTTAATCCTAATAAATTGATTGAATTGGATTGTTTATTTATTTACTTCATCATTTATTACACTTATAAACAGACAAGAAGAAAGAACAAAAAATGCAAAGATAATGCTTGTTTTTAAAGGAATCTTTTCCAACATAGTTAAAGGCCATTTTCTAGAAAAAGATGTATATACATGTGTAAACGAAGAAAAGAGAACTAAATATTTATGAAACTATTATATCGATTTATGTTCATAGTTATTTGAACTTCAGTATAAATGCTTCAAAGGCGACAGTTTGTCAAATTTTCTTAATTAAAATAACCTTCACAGTGTGGCCTACTTCAAAGCGTAGATAACTAACAGTAGGTACACAAATAAAATAAAATCGAGGCGAATTCAACTCCGTTTCAGCCTACTAGATACTTTTAGTGGTCATGCGGGTAGTGCGGTGGGAAACTCGAACTTAATCCTACTGTGTTTTAAAGTTCAAAGTAAACAAACTAATGCAGTAATTTGACCGTATATGAACTTGGTTGAAAAACTTAAAAAAATATATGATAATTTCGTTTATTTAATACTTTTTGTATTTTGTTAAGAAAATAAAGTACCTAATTAGTTGTTGTAAAAATGCAACCACACTACGGTCAGAATGTATGAAAAAAGATGTTACTTTTGAAAAAAATTACTTTGAGAATCTACAATATCTGAAATAATTGTGTACTAAATCCCATGATAAAAGTTTGAGCAACTACTGTTCTTTCTAAACATACGTTAGATCATCTACTAGACGGCCATAGGTGTAAGTTTGCAACTGTATCGACCGCATCGATGGCCACGCTCCGTCAAGCATGACATCAGACTTGCACAAGCCTGAAACCCAATTGCGTAACACAATTGCAATCGAAAGCACCTTGATCGGGGATGGCGAACCAATCACGTGACACAATAATTCGGACACCCCGATAATTGACAAAGTTAGACTAGCAAGCTGACGAAAACCTCAAACGACGCAAATATAATAATCTTCTTGAAAGCTGTATGTTTGAGCCGTTTGAGATTGAAACACTAGGGCCATGGAATACGAGCGCTCACATAGTTTCTCGGGACATCACCAAGCGACTGGTTGACTCTTCAAATGACCAGTGGGGTGGCTTTTTCTTGGGCCAAAGAATTGGCATTGCCATACAACGTGACGTGCTGCCATCGTTTTGGGCACATGGCCGAGTTTTTTGATGCCCTATGAGCTTCATTTTTTATAAATTGTACACACTTTGTAATTTAATTGTTATGTTCTTTATAGATATCGTTAATGTCGCAAGCACCAAAATAGGTATATGATTTTAAAAGTAAGTTTATAAAATAAATGATTCCATAAATATATTGTCAATGTATTTAGCGGTTTGACGAGTGAAATCAATGCCATTCAAAGTGCCATTTGCCGTTTATCGATGCCACTTTTACACACGCACGTAGAACGTCGTTTGCTGTAGACAGATTATTACGCGGCGCCGCGTTTTAAAAGTATGATGAATTATAGGTAAGTATCTACATTTTCTGCTCATGTATGTTTAAAAATATTACTCTATTGTATCTGCTTATTTTGGAGTTCAAGGCTCAAACGCTTCTGAAATATTTTTCAACCTCGAGATATTTGTGACTTTGATTATAAGGAGTTTTTTTACACCAAATGAATCGTGAATCTGATTGAATCCATAGTAAAAGTTAGTGTTTTGATGCCGATGCCATCGTTTACGAGTATGTATTCAATACACAAAAGTGCCACACAACTTTTGTATTATGTAGTTCCTTATTTTAACATGTTTTTAGAAAAATACAGCAAATAGTTATTGCAAAAATATGTATAAGAGCATCGGATTCTGTTCCTGATGATAAGAAGGAGGTATCGGGTATTGCAGGGATATTTATTTATTTATTTTATTTTAGGAAAGCTTAGATATTATTGCTTAGATATGTGGGTATACTTAAATTTAAATGAACATCTAATAATCTCAGACTCTGATTTGACAGCTTTATATCATGTTCAACATGAAATTAGTGTGCTTTATTTGTTTGTGTGCTTAAAGCATATTATTTTCATGATTGACTTATGAAACTGTGAAATTTAATCTCGAGATTAAAAATAAACTTTAGATAGAATCTCTTATAAATAAAAAGGAGTTCACATGGCGTGAACAGTAGGTTAGTAGTCGACTTGTATCTTTTATCACATACGCCTCTAAAACATATGTTCCAAAGAATAGCAGATAGTACAGTTTGTTCCAAGGAAGCTATAAATTCCGACCAACTTCCGTACTCCAGTTTAAGTGATTCCATTTACTTTCTCACACGTTTTCGAACGATTTGTTTGTAACATGTGTTACATTTTTACAACGATAATCTGGAGCTTCTAAAACTATTTGTTTAGTATTTTTCTTGCGTACTTTTCTGAATTATATTATTTAAAACCAGCGATACCTGTGACTGCCCCGTTGGCCTCGTCGTCGCAAGCGCGACTGCTGAGTGAGGGGTCCTGGGTTCGATTCCCTGGTCGGTCAAAAAGTGGTAGGTATTGGATTTTTCCATTAAGATTAGCCGCCGTGGCCGGAATCGGACTGGAGATTTTTTTTTATACTCTTGATTTTAGGAGTTTAACCGGAACAAACAGACGACAGTCCGACAAGGTTTAGGAGTTCCTGATGTCATGAGCAAACCGTGATTAAAATAAATAAATAATAAAATATCATTGTTTTATTATAAAATCGATAGGTACCTCCTTTGTTACCAAATTGTTAAAACTTATAAAAAAACATATAAAACGTGTAAAAAGAGCTAATCATATTTATCTAATTATAAATAATTCTTGTGTCACAATGTTAGTGCATTAGGTACCCCTCCGAAACGGCTTGACGTATTTTCATTCATTTTTTTTTGTGTATATTCGGTAGGTCTGAGAATCAGCCCTAACCTATTTTTATACCCCTAGAAATAATGGCAAAACAACGTTTTCCGGGTCAGCTACTAATATTATAATAGTTCAATACAAGAAAAATTGAACTCGAATCTACCAACCAACATACGCAATAACTGACAATGAAATAATACAGCTGTGGTTTTCCAATTGTTTGACGCCGCATGCCAGTTAATTCGGCAGTTCGATTGGTTTAACAAAATATTTTTTAGAACTAACTAACTGGAAATCCGTCTGATTCCCTCTATACATACGAATACAACATACAACATATCGTCGGAGATCCGCAGACGAACCAAAATTACCGACATAACCCAGAGAATCAGTAAGTTGAAGTGGCAGTGGGCAGGGCACATGGCACGCAGAGCTGATGGCCGATGGGGCCGCAAAGTTCTCGAATGGAGACCACGCACCGGCAAGCGCAGCGTAGGACGTCCACCCACAAGGTGGACGGACGACCTGATTAAGACCGCAGGAAGACGCTGGATGCAGGCCGCTTCCAACCGGTCTTTTTGGAAATCTATAGGGGAGCCCTATGTCCAGCAGTGGACGTCCTGCGGCTGATATGATGATGATGATGATACAACATATGATACACAACATATGAATATATGACTAACGAACTGGCCGCGACTTCGTCCGCGTGGCTTATGTCACCCGCGTTAAGTTACGTCTTTAGTCACTGCTACGCCCCTGTGGGACGAAGCGTGTTATTGTATTGTGCCTATGTTACTCAGGAATAATAACACATACCATCACGCCTGTATTCCCCGAAGGGTTAGGCAGAGGTGTACCAATATACACCCACAGCTCCCCGGTATATTTAGGTCCCATGTAATAGGGGGCGAGCCTATTGCCATTAACCGGGCACAAATCTAAACTCCGAGCTGCTACTGAGAATTTCATAGAAAAACCCAATAACATTTTTTGCTCGACCTGGGAATCGAACCCGGTACCCCTTGCACAGCAGTCGCACTTGCGACCACGAGACAAACGGGGCAGTTAATAATATTGTTATAATGTAGCTATCTATTAGTGAAAAAATGGTTAAAAACGGTCGAGTAGATTCGGAGCCTATTCGTTGCAAACAAACATACAAAAAATCTTATCTCTTTATAATTTTAGTATAGATAAGGCTCTAATTTCAATACGTTCCTATATCGGCTCTATTTCACGAGAATGAAATTGTATTCCTACCTTATCATAGTGCCTCTGCCGTGTCAACACACTCACGGTTCTGCGAAAATAAATTATGAATACGATCCAGTACCTACGTTTTAATATGGCTCTACTTACACCGAAGAAAAATATCACAGCACACCAGAGTGGCTTGGCATAATCTACATTGCTCAAAATGAGACAGGAATTTTCTTCAGAATTGGTTCGCATTTTTTTAACACGTTGCTCCACTCTAGAATTTTTTCCTGTATTGTGGGTGCGTTTCAACCGGTCTTTTTGGAAATCTATGGGGGAGACCTATATAAATCAGTGGACGTTCTGCGGCTGAAGATGATGATGGTGATGATGATGTGGGTGCGTTTACAAACATATAAAAATTGACATTATACACAAACAGTCAGACCTGGAACTATCTGTAGGTAATACAAATATTTGTTTCGTGCAGGAATCGAATTCACGACACGCAGCGCAGCAGCCAATTGCCCAGCCACTTCACCCACCGTGTCATCGTAATTTTGCACAAACCATGACGCATATATTGCTCAGAAACTGCAACGGATTTTCCATCACTCAATTTCTTCGGCGTATATTCTGCTGTACTACGCTCGTCTGTAACTACCTTGGTACATACGTAAATAGAAAAAAAAAAACATTAATATCCCAAGCTCATTCCTCCTCCTGTTGATTGAATTATTCATACGAAGACGCACATTGAGTTGCAAATAACGGCCAAACGCACAGCCTATCGGCGTGAATTAGTGGGAAGGGAGATAAGTAGCCGTAAATGGCCGTAATGTTTAATAATAAATGAATTTATGGGCACTAAATTCAAGTAGCGTTTACACGCGCCGCCATTGCTTGTTGCCGGCTATTTTCCAATTTACGACGCTACTGATTGGACATGATTACAATCGATTTTTTTATTAGTTTGTATTAATTAGTAGCTTGTGTCCGTGACTTTGTTTGTGTGACAGACAAATGTGCCATTAAAAATAACGCATGGCAACAATAATAGCTTTCTAGCAGTGAAAAAAATATATAAATCGATTTTTTTCAAATTACCTTTTACTAACCAGAAAAACGTTTGTTTGTTGGTACTGGAACTCCTGATCAGATACGAAAATTCTTCTAAAAAAGTAAAGTTTCTTCATGAAGTTAACTATTGCGAAGGTATTGCTGAGTATCATAGGAATAGAGCCTAAGTCGTGAGTAGAAGTAAAAAATATACACATACCATCACGCCTGTATTCCCCGACGGGTTAAGCTGAGGTGTCCCAATGTACACCCACAGTTCGCCGGTATGTTCAGGTCCTGTGTAATGGTCGAGCCTATTGAAAAGCCAAGCCAGTAGAAGCCAGTTTACTATATAATGAAAGTCTGGTCCTGTTTAAACTTTTCCCGATCAATAATGACGAATTCAACTCACAGCGTATCCTGAATTAGCAGCGAAGCGAGATAAGTGGGCGTAACGTTTGAATAATAAATGAATTTATGGGCACTAAGCTCAAGTGGAATCTACATATACCACGCTTCGCCAGTTGTTGGCCATTCGGAAATGTCATTAATATAATGACGCCGTTAACGAATGCAATGTCGATTAGCTTACCATGTGTATTTAAGTGAGGGTAATTTGAATAAGGCTGAAAATAGAACCGAATCGAACTAAGCACTTATCATTGGTCTACCGTACATTTCTCAAAATACAGTGAAGATATACCTACGTGTGGATTACATTTATTCAGGCATATTAGATTTAAATTACATACATATACCATCATGCCTGTATTTCTCGAAGAGTTAGGCAGAGATGTTCACCCACAGCTCGCCGGTATGTTTAGGTCCCATGTAATAGGTAGGGGGCGAGCCTATTGACATTAACCGAGCACAAATTCTCTCCGAGCTGCTACTAAGAATTTCATAGAAAAACTCAATAACACTGCTCGACCTGGGAATTGAGCCCAAGACCTTTAGCGTAGTAGACGCGCTTAGAACCACTAAGCTAACGAGGCAGTTAGATTTGAATTAGTATTGGGTAAGTTTATATAGTTTCGCTCCCGTTCATATCTTAAGTAAACATTTATACTAATTCGTAAAGCAAAAACTTTGCACCCCTTTTAACTAAAATTACGCGGACGAACGAGTATGAAACTTGACTCAGTTTAACTGAGTTAAGTTTATACGGAGAAGAAGCGCAGAAAGCTAATCCTTACTTATATTATTAATGCGAAAGTAACTCTGTCTGTCTGTCTCTTCTTCACGCCTAAACCACTGAACCGATTTCAATGAAATTTGGCGCCTTAACCACTGGGCCATCACGACACCTACCGCCTCCCATGCACAAGATTGTGGGGTCGCAACGGGGCACGGGCAAGTACCAATGTGACTTTTCCTAATTCATATGTACTTTCTAAGTTTATCTTGGACATCACTGACATCAGTAACCATGTCAGAGGCCCTTGAGGCGGTTTAGAAACTCTGACACTAGGGTGTTTGGGGGTCGTTAGACCTTACTGCCCACACGATAAGAAGAAGAATGAAATTTGGTACAGATATAGTCTTGGACCTGAGAAAGGATATAGGATAGTTTTCACCCCGGAAATCCCCCGGGGACGGGAACTATTAATCCACGCGTACGAAGTCGCGGGCAAAAGCTAGTATTTTGTATAATATGCATTTGACACACATACACATTACTTAACTAGCGAACTACCTGCGACTTCGTTCGCGTGGTTTATTTCACCCTCATTAAGTTTTTTTTTTTTTTTGTTTACTGCTCCGCTCCTATGGGTTGTAGCGTGATATTGTATAACCTATCTTGCGTGATTTTATATTAGGTACTCAGGAATAATGCAGCTATCGATTGATGAAAAAAAAGATCTTTCTTTATCGTGTGGGCAGTAAGGTCTAACGACCCCACACACCCTAGTGTCAGAGTTTCTGAACCGCCTCAAGGGCCTCTGTCATGGTTACCGATGTCAGCGATGTCCAAGATAAACTTAGAAAGTACATATGAATTAGAAAAGGTCACATTGGGACTTGTCCGTGCCCGGTTTTGAACCCACAACCTCGAAAAAATGATAAAATCGGTCCAGTAGTTTGGGAGTCTATTCATTACAAACAAACAAACAAACAAACATACAAAAAGAAACCCTTTTAAAATATTAGTATATATGACGTTATAATTATGTCAATCTGTCATTTATCTTTGTCAATATCTAGTCTTTGACCATGGAACCTTAGTTCAAACTTTAATGAATAACGCTGCTTGCCCACTTCGGCCAGTCGGTGACCGTTTTTTTTGTCGGGGTACACACACGTCCTACAAAAAGTCGGTCGGAAACTATGGATCTATTGGTCGGTCCTACAAAAAGTCGGTCGGAAATTATGTATCTACTGGTCGGTCCTACAAAAAGTCGGTCGGAAACTATGGATCTATTGGTCGGTCCTACAAAAAGTCGGTTGGAATCTATGGATCTACTGGTCGGTCCTACAAAAAGTCGGTCGGAAACTATGGATCTATTGGTCGGTCCTACAAAAAGGCGGTCGGAAACTATGGATCTATTGGTCGGTCCTACAAAAAGGCGGTCGGAATCTATGGATCTATTGGTCGGTCCTACAAAAAGTCGGTCGGAAACTATGGATCTATTGGTCGGTCCTACAAAAAGTCGGTCGGAATCTATGGATCTATTGGTCGGTCCTACAAAAAGTCGGACGTATTTTAGCCTATTGAGGTAATCTCTGTAAATACTGGGGGTTGGATTTTCAACCCTCAGCTCAGCGCTGAGAGTTGAAAATCCAACAACTGAAATGACAAAGTATTTAATATTAAAATGGGAACGGTTACAAAAACTGTTTCTATTCGAAAAGACATTAATTCCGAAAAACCTTAACATACAAAACTCCAGGTTTAAAATATATAACTTATTTGTTTCAGTATATTATAACTCTCTTACTACGAAAAAGCCATCGTTCAGCATCTACGCTACGCTTACATTTACAAGAACTGTTTATACGTCTTGAAAATAGAAAAAGTGAAGAAAAAGCTTTCTGGTTCCAGTACCTCTTATCAAGTTGTTACATTACGTAGGTATTGCTTGTGCATTTTAAAAGGAACTTTTATATGAGACTAACTTCAGCCCGCGACTTCGTCGGCGTTAAAGTCAAGTTTACCATAAAACCTTATCACTAAGAAATGTTTTTTTTTTGGAATCGTTCCAGGGCTATTGGAAATTACTCATCTCAAATAAACCTATTGGTATAGATATAGGTAATTACCTAAAAAGATTATCAACATATTTTAGAGTCGATAAAATTCTCCTTGGTAACCAAGGATAATAAAATAATTTCCTTCCCCTACTCAGCTTAAAATCCAACTTGAGGTTTCCATGGCAACCATGTTTACTAAACATGACAATTAGTATTCTTCCATAATATTAGGACGGCCATCATATTTTATTTTGTTTTGTTGCTGCACAATAAAAACCTTGAGTATCAGTGATGGGACCATCACGAACATCGTCATCACACAGCAAAAAAATTGTAGCTCATAGAGACGGAAGGCGTCTGAATTTCTGTACAGATTTCCAAAAATCCATAGTGACCAACACCTTCAAGAGACGGGGATGGAAAGAAGTGATGCCTGACGAAGACTGGCACGTTTACTGGGCAACTACTGTGAATTCCCGAAATTTATTCAGTGCAGACGCCACACGACTCAGAGACAATCAATTGATTAACCATTTCCCCAACCACCACGAACTAGTACGTAAAGATTTGCTCGTAAAAAACATAAAGAAATACAGAAAAGAATTGGAGCGAAGCTTTGATCCTCTTGCGGAAAAAACTGAGGTGAAACTCCCGACCGGGCAAGTCATCACTCGCTATTTATATTTAGATTTCATTCCCTTAACGTTCGTGCTGCCTTCTGACTACAATATGTTGGTCGGAGAGTACCGAAGATTTCCTCAAACAACCTGGATTTTGAAGCCTTGTGGCAAATCCCAAGGAGCCGGCATTTTCCTTGTAAACAAACTGTCGAAACTGAAGAAATGGTCACGGGAATCCAAGACGTACATACAGCATCATCTCACGAATAAGGACTCGTATGTCATATCTCGCTATATAGATAATCCGCTTCTTATCGGAGGAAAGAAATTCGATTTAAGGATTTACGTCCTCGTTACATCGTTCCGCCCTTTAAAAGCTTACATGTTTCGGAATGGATTTTGTAGATTTTGCACAATGAAATACGACGCGAGTGTCGCCGAGCTCGATAACATGTATGTACACCTAACGAACGTCAGCGTACAAAAACATGGCAGGGACTATAATAGTGAGCACGGGGGGAAACTGGGCATGCGTAATCTAAAGCTCTATTTGGAAGGAACCCGGGGTCGTGAAGTGACCGACCGTCTGTTTGCGAACATTCAGTGGTTGATAGTGCACTCGTTAAAAGCCGTGGCGCACGTTATGTCGAATGACCGCCATTGCTTCGAGTGTTACGGTTACGACATAATCATAGACGATAACTTAAAGCCGTGGCTCATAGAGGTGAACGCCTCCCCATCGATGACGGCTACGACGGTTAACGACAGGATACTCAAGTACAAGCTCTTGGATAATCTTTTATCGGTAGTTCTGCCCCCGAGTGGGATTCCGGACGCACGTTGGAACAAAACGCCTTCCATTGAGGCTTTAGGGGATTTTCAAGTACTAGTCGACGAAGATTCTAAGTTCAAGGAGGATAGTAACAAAAAATAAAATATTCTATTGTACTCAAGCTGGTTTGTTAATTGAATAAAATAAATGAAAAAGGTCTGATTTTTTATTAAATTACTAATACTAATAGAAAATGATTATAAGCTATGGTCTGACACGATGGTACTTGTTGTAGCGCGAATTTGCGTCTTCTTTTTCCATGAGCTCCTCATCAATCAACAATTCGAAATCACCAAGCGCTTCGTTGGAGGGGATCTTGTTCCATCTGGCGTCAGGAATGCCATCAGGCGGTACAACTACAGACACAATATTATCAATTAATTTGTATTTCAATATTCTATCATTATGGGTGGTCGACTGCAGAGATGGTGAAGCGTTCACTTCTACAAGCCAAGGCTTGAGAGTATTATCTATTATAATATCGTATCCATAACATTCGAAGCAGTGACGATCGTTAGCCATGACAGGGGCGACAGCTTTCAAGGAGTGTACAATAAGCCACTGCATTTCTGCAAATAATCTATCGGTTACAGAACGCCCCCTCGTACCTACCAAATACAGGCGAAAATTTTGAATACTCATTTTTCCACCATGCAAACTATTGTAATCACCGCCGTGCCTCTGTACGCTGACATTAGTCAAATGTACGTACATATTATCGAGTTCAGTGACACTCGTATCATATTTCACTGTGCAGAATCTACAGAAGCCATGCTGGAATAAATACGCTTTTAAAGGTCGGAATGACGTCACCAGTACGTATAGACGTAGGTCGAATTTCTTTCCTCCAATTAGGAGCGGGTTGTCGATGTAACGCGATATAACGTAACAGTCTTTACTGGTCAATTGGGGATGAAATGGAGTTTTCGCTTCACGAGACCACTTCTTAAGTTTTGATAGTTTATTTATAAGAAATATTCCCGCCCCCTGTGACTTTCCGCACGGTTTCATAATCCATGTGCTCTGAGGGGACTTTCTGTATTCTTCAACAAACATATTGTAGTCGGCAGGCAGTACGTACGTCACTGGTATAAAATCTAAATGTATGTAGCGGGCGATCACTTGTCCGTTAGGTAATCCAACGTCTGTTTTTTCAGCCAAGGGATTGTTTTCTCTTTCGAGCTCCTTTCTATATCTCTTGATGTTTTTTACTAATAAATCTTTACGCGACAGTTCGTAATGGTTTGGGAAGTGATTTATCATTTGGTTATCGTTCATTCGGTAGCCGCTTTCGGCGCTGAAAATTGTTCGGCAATTTTGTGTGAAGGACCAGTAAAAGTTCCAATCATCGTCGGGCCCCACTTGGATCCAGCCGCGGCGCTCGAAGTTACTCATAATCACTGACTTCTCCAAGTCGGTACAATACGTTACTTTACCTTTCTCCATAACTGGCGGTGCAACTTTACCGTAAACTGCGGGCGATACTTTTTTCGGTTCCTGTGTCATTACGCACTAAGAATTCTAAATTGAAGACATTATAAAAATAAAAATATAGTTCGTGTTACAAAAATAAAAATAAAATGTTCGGCAATGGTTTGTAATACTTCACTGTCAATTTTGATTGATGTTTTTTTAACGGTTTTGCGGCTTTTTCTCTTTGAATATTTGCAAATAAGTTATATGACATTTTGTTTATGATTATAGTAGAGTAAGTATATCATTAATTTTATCATTATGTTGGAGTTAATAATATGAAGTAATGTGAACCATGCTTTTAGTAGCAAATTTAAAAATACAAACATTGATTGATGGGCGGACAGGCGATCAAATATTTTTGTTGTGGGGCCAGGTCCGCCTGGCGCGCTCCCCGAGCGACAAGGTAAAAAGAATAAAAGCCATTGTGTCTTCAGTTTACCATCCAATTTTAGTAGAGGCGACTTCAATTCCCCGAGGAAATCTCGCTCAATATTTTCTCCTCTTTTGTTTGTTTGTATCATTTTCTAAACTACGCCGCGATAATCTGCCTTTTCATATCATAGATGTGAACTTTTCGTAACGTTACAAGGATAGCGGAAAATGATAGAATTATTTATGTTTGGGGGAACTAAAACTGAGGCTTATGTAACGTACGCATATTTCGTACACATGATTTATTATTTAGATCCTATCTGAACCCAAAGTTGACGGTACGGAAATACCTGTTTTTCTCGTTTTGCGGAATAAGCTCGGATAAACAAAGAAAACCAGCGATATGGTCGATATTCTTTTGTTTATGTTCTATTTGTTTATCTTGTTCAGAAATATTTTGCCGTGATAGGCCCCGGTTGGGATATTGGACGACTATTCGATAGCGCTACAATATAGAAAGTTTTATCCGCGCGTACCAATGTTTTTAGCCGGTAACGTACGGTGAAGGCAAAAGTAAATATTTGACAGATTTTTTATATACATATTTGTATTTGCCTGTAGTTTCAATACACAAATATTTTTTATACGCTTTTGACTAGAATGATGAATAAGTTTCAAATGCGTGTGAACTGTGAAATAAATAGTTAAATACTTAGATTTATTTTAGAATAAATTATGGTGCTTAAATATACTAAGTTTGGTCAAAATTAGTGTTATAAAGTTTTTATTTTCACATATATTTACATGAAAATAAAAACGTTATTTTAAAAAAAAAATATATATAAAATGTGTAGTTAAAATGAATAAATGAAATTAATAACAAACATTTTATTTCAGATTCTACAAAATTATTATTAGTAACGTAGGTAATACCTACGTACACGGACTTTGCAATGGTAATTTAATTTCAACTATAGCGTTCACTTCATCAGCCTTTTCCATAACTACGTACTATTGTTCTAAGCAAGCTATGATGTTAAATTGTACTAAAACATGGTAAAACACATACACATACCATCACGCCTGTATTCCCCGAAAGGTTAGGCAGAGGTGTACCAATATACACCCATAGTTCGCTGGTATATTTTAGGTCCCATGTAATAGGGGGCGAGCCTATTGCCATTAACCGGGCACAAATTCAAACTCCGTGCTGCTACTGAGAACTTCATAGAAAAACCCAATAACACTTTTTGCTCGACCTGGGAATTGAACCCAAGACCTTTAGCATAGCAGTCGCGCTTAGGACCACTAGGCCAACGAGGCAATCAAAACAACGTGGAAACAAAATATTATAAAAAGGTAAGCCACCTTTGGGTCCACAAGGGCACTGTATTCAAGTACATATCATCCATCACGGCGTCCGGCACTCAGTCTCTGCTTACGCCGCAAGAGAGTAGACTTGATGATGCTTTTTTATTTCTTTGTTATGTTTTCCACCGAAACATAAAAAGGGAAACAAAAGAAATGTGTCAAGAACGTAGGCTAAGGGTCTAGTTGTATGTATTTTAGTATGTTTGTTTGTGTACGGAAATAAGTTTGACCTTTTGTGATACGGAACTACCAACTTTTACACGTACTTAAGTAGGTAGATGTTAGTCCATACAACTTCTAGTTTTAATAGACGCGTGATATCGTTGTTTAATATAAATATTTTTTATTAATCTATACTAATATTATAAAGAGGAAAGTTTATTTTTGTTTGTTTGTTTGTACTGAATATACCCCGAAATTGCTGGACCGATTTTAACAATTTTTTCACCAATACAATTGCTTCATTATTTCTGAGTAACATAGGCTATATAACATTATGCTACGGCTCACGAGAGCGGAGCAGTAACCAAAGACGTGCCTTAACGTGGGTCAAATATGCCACGCGAACGAAGTCGCGGGCAAAAGCTACTTAACAAATAATATTTACAAAACTTTTATGGTGGGTCCACACGACACAGACTTAACACAGACTTCTATAGAATTTTGTCTGTACAACAAATCAGTACAGACAAATGTCGGTGTATCAGAAAAGTCGGAAGTCTGCGTACATGTCTGTACGATTGTCGGAGCAAAACTCCTGATTATTGAATTACTTAATTTATTCATTAAAATCGAAGTCTGAACTGATGAAAAGTCTGCACAGATATCTGTACAGACAAAAGCCTGTATCGTGTGGACCCACCATTAATTATAATTAAATTATAAGGTATCTACACTTTATAATAGAGCAGGGGAAGCTCATAAGGCATCAAAAAATTCATCCGCATCAGCCTTTTGGACACCTGTCCCATTGACAGCAATACGGATGAGTTTTTTGTACGTAAATAATTATATTAACTGATTTCCTGAGTTGAAATGCAAACTGAAATAGCCTTTAGGACACCAGTTTGATGTTTGTTTTTGATGAATTGAATTTATCTTTTTAAGGCTTACCTGAACATAATCAGTGAAATCAATTTTAGGCTTCCCCACACACGAGCCCAAACAGTGACGCAGTAGGTAAGTACTGTGCGCTCGGTCCCTCCGACGCGGGTTACTGACCGGTAATTTCATCAGCTACGAACTCAACAGTTGTAATTTCAGTTCCAAATTGCAAAAAGTAAGACTAGAAGGGATTTAACAATTAATATAAATGTGTTTTAATACTGCCCCGTTGGTCTCGTGGTCGCAAGTGCGACTGCTGTGCAAGGGGTCCCGGGTTCGATTCCCAGGTCGAGCAAAAAGTGTTATTGGGTTTTTCTATGAAGTTCTCAGTAGCAGCTCGGAGTTTGGATTTGTGCCCGGTTAATGGCAATAGGCTCGCCCCCTATTACATAGGACCTAAATATACCGGCGAACTGTGGGTGTACATTGGTACACTTTTTTTTTTTATACCACTGTAGGTGGCAAACAAGCTAACTTCTGCCTAACCCTTCGGGGAATACAGGCCTGATAATGGTATATATTCTAATACTGATAATGATTAAATACCAAAAAAAAAACCGCACATAACAAAAAAAAACAGGTATTATATCGTTGGTATGTTTGTGCCTTTCTTTCTACTCAAAACAAGATCAACATACAAAATAAAAAGGGCGACAGAAAGAAGTACCTATTTATCTTAAACAATAGCAACAACACCAATGATAAAAAAAAAACTATTTCGTTCGTTCTATTTTCAAATTATCCCACATTTCTGTGGCGAGGCTATTATTTCTCTCACTTCGTACACTGTCCCCGCGTCACACGAACGCAATCAAAAGATCGGCATCAGGAGGTTGACAGTTTTGTAACGAAGGAGCACCTCCTTGTAAATCTTCCTTATGTAAATGTTCAACCGATTGTGTAAATTCGTAGGTACGTATTCAGTTTGTATATATACCTATAAGTACATAAAAAAGGAGACATGAAAACGTGTGAATTGGTTTCATATATCGTGTGTGACTGTGAAGTTTTCAATTTATTTTGTAAAGCGATGTGGAGTTCCGTTGCATGTTATTAAAATAGTTCTCTCATTATATTGATTTTATTTTCAATGAATTATTGTAAAACATAAATGAAAGGCGTAGGTTTGGTTTTACAAACTTTAAAGTGATCAAATTATTGTACGTTCTCTTATTTATTTAATCTGATTAATTACGTTTGAATGATCGGTAACCTACCTGTTTCAGTTTGATCGACAACCCTTTAATCTATTTCGAACCCCGAGTTTGGTAACAAACTGAACTTAGAAACTGTCTTTAAATGCTAATTTATGTTTAAATTGTTTCCTAAAATGTTTACAAACTCCGATAGAAAAAATAACTTAGGTATTAGTCTGCCGACACTGCTTGTTTTTCTGAGGTAGTTTTCTTTTTGTTAGTGCTTGCCGAATTTAAATAAAATCTTGCCTAAAACAGTTTTTCTTTTTACTTTCAAATAACAAAGTATTAAATCAAGCTTGTCGAATATTTTATAGAGCAATACTAAGCAGCATACAATCGCATTTTTAAATGTCTCCTTTACCAGCTACAATTATCTTAACACAGACTTTAAGAACAATAAAAAGATTAGGCCATTTCATTTATTAATTTATACAAAGCTGCGAATAAACTTCGTCTCCAAAATGAAATCGTCGGTAATGAACCTAGGTAATATTATGCGGAATCCTAACACCGAAACTCAAAAGCTTTGTCAAATTGCTTACTAGAACTCTTCATTAATTTTAAAATAATAAACTCCAACATAATAAAACTGCAACACGAAAAATAAACTTAACCTCATGAAACCTACGCTAACGAACCAAAACTTACATAAAAGGAGTTCTATTCAGTTTTTCTCTCAGGTAAGCATTCACGTTTCATTCATTACGAAGTCTATAAAAAGACCAGGTACACGTATAATCTCAAATCCTTGACCTCGGCGAAATAATAAATACATTTTCATCTTTTTCTAAAGGTGGAGTGGGTTGAAAGTCTTTGCAAATTGGGGGCAATGTCTAATGGAACGTGGGAACGGTTGAGGGTTCTCGTGATTGCGAGGCAGCAAATGGAGTGTTGTTTCATTCGCTTGTCTGCACTTTCACGCATGCAAATAAAAGGTGTTCATGTACGAGACGTGTTTTTATATTTTTACCTAAAATTTTTATTGCGTCACGCTTTTTCCCACTTTTGAAGGGACCTTCTGACGTTCTCTTTGCATCTTTCTGATTTATGCATCGTTATAATGTAGTCGCTACGCAGTCTACTGTTTATTTTTCTAAATAATTGTTACATCATATTGTGTTTTTAGTTTTAACAACACAACTTCTCTAAAAAACACTTTATAAAATATATTACTGACTTTGAAAAATATATTTGCCAATGAATTTTCAAAGTCAAAATAAACAAAAAAATTGCCGCGGTTGTATGCCCTGTTGCCCTTTGTTTTGTCAGGATAGGTAGCATACGACCACTTTCACCTCGGAACATCACTAACAATTTTAGATAAAAATGTTTTTTTTTTTCTTACTTTTTAGATCGTGATTTTTTAATAATCAGGTTTTAGTTTTCTGGCAGCACATAAACAGTTTGTCAATTATTTAATAATTTACCCAATCAATAGCTGGCCCTACAGCTTGACTATCTAACATAACAATGAACTAGACAGACATAATATTATTATACATATCTATAGAAAAAGTTGCTTAACAATAGTATAGTTTCGTTTCTAATAGAAGAATTGTTGTATCCGATATTGGAACTCTGCCCAATCAATGGCGATAAGCTCGTTCCGCTATCACACAATATACCCAATACAATACAAGATAAGCTTACCGTGCCACGTGTATTTTTCCCTTCCATAGAAAACGTCCTGTCTTTATATCGATGTAGCTTTCTAAGTATAATAACTGTATTCCAGTCCTACCTACACTTACCTACCTACATTAAATCAAAGGAAACCCCGTGATTAAAGTGTAGGGGACAGAAACGTGACACTTATGACAAGTAAAACCCCGATATACGAGGAATCCTTCATACATTAAGTCAATTTAAAGCAACCCGTTTGAAAAGGAACTATTTTTGTTCCACTTTGTACGCGGGAATACTTCGAGGGAATATTATGTTCCCCTCCGGCTTGTGTTGATTGCAGTGTCAATAATAGATTTATACACGTCGCAAAAGAGTTCAATGTCTTTGTGAATATGGCTTCAGGGTATATTATTGAAGTGTCTATTATTTTAAAATAGAACGTAACATGAAAAGACGTTTAAGTAACGAATGTTTATTAAATGATGACCATGCATACTTCATATCTATACTAATATGTATTATAAAACTGAAGAGTTTTTTTTATAGTTTAGGTATGTGTATGTTTAAACGCACTAATCTCTAGAACTACCCGTTGATGTTTTTATGTATATGAGAGTCAGATTCATCAAGAATAGGCATTACAATACGTTACGACCCACGAGATCGGAGCAGTAACCGAAGACATTACTTAACGCGGGTGAAAAAAAAAACGCGAACAAAGTCGCGGGCCCGGGACCGGTTTATAAACTATATAATTGGACAAGAACAAACAACCATATTCAGAAAAAACAGTTTTAATAATATTAAATTTACGTTGTTAGTTACGTTGCAGTTCTCTCAACACATAGGTATTCTGTCAATAAATCAACCAACCATGTATTCAAATTCACAACATGTATATCCCAAATCCATCATAACATTACCACAACACAAATGAAGATACCAAAATAATTTTATTCAGTCATGCAAATATTACATTATATAGTAACCCAAAGCTCACTATTGGGCAAACATCGGTAAACTTTGAGTAATCCCAATTACCGCCGCGACTCGATACAGAATCGATTAAAATATCGTATCATTTACCAATTTTCAATTCCCATCGGAAATAGATACAACCTACTTTATAATTGATGTCACTGGAATGCTATGTTCGGTTTATTTTTACGTGGACTAATTGGATTACTCGTATTGATTTCAGCCTATCTGCAATTGGATGTCCGACTATTTTGGAATCTGAATGTTAACGTGTTAACAATACTAATAATATGTGACTACAGGGATATACTCGTACTTTTATCTAACTATCAATTCTTATAAAGAAAAATAATGAAAACAGGTAATACGAGGTTCTGCCCATGACTTCGTCCGCGTCGAACGGGAAACGTATATTTTTCCTGTGTAAAAGTAGCCTAACCTATGTGCTATATTAGACAAAAGCCTGTCTTTGTTCCAAATTTCATCTAGATCTCTTCAGTCGTTCTGGCGTACTTGACTAACAAGCACACATCCATTTAAATTTTCGCATTTATAATAGTAAGTGAGATATACACTGTATATACTCAAAGTACCTAACAGAATAAAGTTAAAAAGTTTCATGGGGTTACAGAAGTAACAAGAAATCTGTCATTACTTTTACATTTCTGCATCCAGTTTACATGCGGGAAGTTAACTAAGTATACTTCATTTTAGCACCTCTCTCCTTACTGCCGTAAAACAAAGACAACCAGATGCATATATACCTACATTATTTAGTATACGGGTGTTGCGAAATGACTTTTTTACAACTTGACGTGGTCTAAAACGCGTAAGTGGCTCGTACAGTGGAATTGAACAGATTAAATCGTTAACTATCAGAAGATAAATTAGTTTTTCTCGACTGTCTGAAGCTATCAAGCTAGATAGCTTTCGTTCGATTTTTATTGCAAAGTAATCTTATTTTATAGAAAGAAATCTGCAGATTTTTGAGATATTTGTGCTATCTTTTGCAACTGAATAATGCTATTACATAAATCAGCTTTTTATAAGCTTGCTTCTTAAATAAACTCTTAGAATTTTGCCTATTATTAGGGTCTGTATTATAAGGTTATTTATGGCAAATGGCGTATCGTAAAAATATTCAAATTTTATCTCCGTGGCGTGTGGAAAAGAAAATAAAAACAAACCTCTCTCGTGAGTCCTTTGAAGCCTAACATATGATGGCCAAGAACGGTGACAGTGCCATCTATCACTTGAAGCATGAACTATTCAAGCGTAACGTGAAACCATCAAGTGTCAAGCTTCACTCCAGAATGATTGACGCTCAATTGAATATCTCTGCCAGCCGCACAGAGATACTCAACATTTGGAAGTCCCTTTTCAAGGCAGAATTTTTTGCAAAAATGTTTAGGGTCTTGCCAATTTGCTACCTTTTATTTTTACCACCAAACCAAAAAGATTTTCATTAAGAAAATTCATCAACGCAAACGTAAACGCGACCTCTCACACCCGCACTCAACATTTATGAAAACGCACGGAAGTGTAGTAAAAATAAAACTTTATGTCGCACCCGACGAGTTTTATGTCTGTAAATGGAGAATTTCATAATACAGTGTATAGTGAGTGAATAAGGCCTGGATCGTGACGGGTAACTCTGTTTGTAAAGTTATTACCGAACGCCAACGAACAAGCGTCGGAGTTCGCTCGGGTGAGCGATAAAAGCAATTTTTGCAGATAAACTCGGGCAGTGTTGCGAATTGTTTTGTGAATTTACTCAAGCCGTGTTACAGTTATTGGTCTCGTGTGTTTATAATATAAAGTCAAGTAAATATTGTGTTTAACTGAAATATTTCAATGTATTGCAGAGCTTTGGAACGAGTTATCGTGATAGCCTATTTGTTAAGGGCTCGCGTACTTGAGGTTTTGGGTTCAAATCCAGGCAAGAACAAATGTGACTTTTTTTAAGCCATATTTTTATATATCTTACTGTTCGAGGTGGCGCGGTGCAGGAAAAGGATATTTAGAAAGACTTGGAGGAGGCCTTTGTCAAGACATGGGGCATTACAGGCTAGGCAAAAATACTTTCTAAAGTTACCATTATAGACATGATTAACTTGCACGAAATGATTGTGAGGTCACCTTTGTTTTTTCTTGCAGTCTACTTCTTTATCATGTGAGCAGTAAGGTCTTACGACCCCACACGCCCTAGGGTCAGAGTTTCTAAACCGCCTCAAGGGCCTCTAACATGGTTACCGATGGCAGTGATGTACAAGATAAACTAAGAAAGTACATATGAATTACAAAAAGTCACATCGGTACTTGCCCGTGCCTGGTTGCGAACCCACAACCTCGTACATGAAAGGCGGGCGGGCGCCGTAACCACTGGGCAATCGCGATTCTTGCAGTAGAACAATAACAAACAAGTATTATTATTTGGCAAGAGACTATCTTCACTCACTAGTAATCCGAGATAAATAAACATAACTTAGCACGTGCTTTGGCTAAGCTTTATTCCTGTCACTGTCGCACAACTATCAAACTACGAATGCAAGATAAGGACGGGAACATAGCTAAGCCAAAGTACGCCATAAGTAACGTTTATTTGGATCGACTGTAATCTCTAGTCGTCTTGTAGTCGTATGCTTACAGAAACCTTTACGGATGCTTGGAAACTTTTTGTTTAATGACCTACAGTGATTGTTACTTTAACGTCAAATACACACCCGAAAAAAAAGCACAACGTTATTAAAATAAAAGTCATTTTAGAACGGCACTACTCCTTTCTTTGGAACAGTGCAGCAGTGGTTCGAAATAAAACCGGTACCGGTAAAAGTACGAACTGGCATATAAAGGGTTCTGTACCACCACTAAATTAAAAAAGAACCCTTTTTTTGTATGTTCATTTAATTTTTAACTTTATTTTTATTATTTGTTTTTATAGCAGGCATAGCAATACACACTCTATGAAAATTTCAAGTACATATCTATTTATTACGGTTTGACACATGTGGCAGACGGACAGTCAGACAACAGAGTCTTAGTACCTACCTAATAGGGCCCCGTTCGGCACTTTCCAGGTACCTACGTAACTCAAAAAACTCGAAACATTCTCTCCTCAAACATTCTCACTTCGACCAAACATCGAGCCCAGTCCACAAATTGTGGGCACTAATCGTGTAGACTCGGGTAGGTATATCTGCGACCGAATTGCATTTGGCGCGGCGGAGCACGTGCCACATAAAGTACGGACTGACTGCAAACCGGTTTATGACGGCAGAAATTGGTAAATTGGTCGCAGATACCGGCATTCTGTATTTGGAAGCTGCAATTTTTGTGGTAGACAATGTGCATTATTACAAAAAAAAGGTAAGTTTAGCCAAAAATGATTGCTAGCAAACTACTTTTATTTAAAACTACCTTCCGACCGTTTTAATTTTTGCGTTTTTCCGGGATAAAAAGTAACCTATGTGGTATTCCACTCTACAATCTATCTTAGTGCCAAAAAGAGGAGCAAACATCCATCCATCCATCCATCTATCCATGTGAAAAACAATGTTTATGATAGCGTGTAATGTGACACAAACAAAACATTATCGGGTACATGCAGTACAGTCGTTGTAATATTTAAAAAATGATTTCGTAAAAAATTCGTAAGAAGAAGTTGGAACATCGACCTTCAATATCTTCATAACCAAAAGATTCCCAGGTATGGTAAAGAACAAAAAAAACATATTTAGCGGACAACGTGATAAATTGGAGTATATTTTCCAGCCAGCCTGATGATAACGGAGATGATTGCCCAGAGCGTGTCAATAATTTATTTAGCAACTTTCAAAACAAGCCCATTAAAACACTGATATTATGACACAAAACAGGGAGTAATATTTAAATTGCATTTATTATGCGCAGATACCCTCACAAAGTCAATGATTGCTTTGGCTAACTTCGTTACTTAAATAATTCAAAGAGTTGACGTTTTATCGAAAGTTTTATTGAGTTACCTCAACTAAACCGGTTGCCGTCATTTATCAGGCGTCTCACTTCTAAAAGGTCATTTAATTTAGAAATTTTCAAGTTGTTCTCAAGTTAAAGGAAAACACAACGAAATACATAAACCGGCCTATCGTCCCGCAAGTCGTAAATGATGACAATAGGAAAGGGCTATTGTTGAATTATTAACTAACGGAGACAATGGCACAGCTCTTGTAACTATATAATAATTATATCTAACCCCCTTATTTATGTCTAAGAAGATTTCGGTGGCTCTAGTAATTCTACTTACCCCTTTACGGATCATTAGCTTGATGTTATGTTAGCCCAAAATACCAATAAAGGCAGAGTGAAAGGTACCCCACAGTAATACAAATATTTCACCGAAACGGTTCGACTCTACGCGGCGTAATGTAGCCGCGTAGTTATGGCTACACTACATCTGCTACGAATGCCTACGGCGTAGTAGTTGCTACGCGGCAAATGTAGTTACATGACGGTAATTGCCATATGTTTTGTAGTAGTAACTAACAAACATTAACAATGAACATTTCGTTTAACTTGATTCATTCATTTTTTTCGTTCGTAGCTCGTAAACGTATTCCGTAGTATTTTAAATGGCCGTAATTAAATTGGGTGGGAAATTTATTGCACTAGCCATTAACCTCGGTTTCACTCATGTGACCGTCTGGCTTCAACTGAAATATTTTTGCTTTTAGATTAAATAAATGTAACCTTTTTCGGCTTTCAGGTTTCTTTTTTCATATTTTTTATTAAACTTTTTTAACTTAGGTTTCTTTCGCAGGTGTGGTTCGTAGGTCAAGAACCTTGTTATAAATTCTGGCGGTCTCTTCGGGTCTATTGTAACCACTAATATGTAAGTAGAGTTTTGTCTGGGTTCGTAGTGCTCTCATTCAATATTAAAACCAGCGGCGGAGTTGATCATGAATTGGTTTTAGAAAAACTCTTTTTAAGTGAACATTAAATTTCTATCCATTTCACTATTGAAATATTTCTGCGACGCAATATTAAGTTATGTCCGTTTGTCATGGTATGGGCATGTGAAGAGGAAAAACGAGACGCATGTGACCATAACAGTTATAAATATAAATATGGATGGATGGAGAGGAAGACGGAGGCCAAAGAAAATATGTATGGATTGTGTGAAGAATCATATGAAAGAGAAGAGAGTCAACCATATCATTGACAGCACGGTATGGAAGATGAAAACATGTTGCGCCTACACCAAGTAACATGGAATAAGGACAGGAAGATGATGGCGACGCATTTTTCATTCGTCTTGTAGGTGCAAATACCTACGGATGACCCACGCCACGTCGTGTTGCTCTTTGATTTCCAGAAACAGACAGGAAAGGGCCGACACGAGTCAACCGTCGCGGTTACTCGCCTCAGCGCAAACAGAGCAGCAATATGCTTGACCAATTTCCATTAATTAGTTGATAATGAACTAAATCATTCCGCAATTAAAGTTGAAAATTGTATGCGAGAAAAATTCAATGCGGTATTTATTAGCTTCCAAACAATGAAGCATTTTTCAACTCTACTTGTATAGCATTTTAATTCATTTTCAATTGATCAATAAAAAAGGCTCGAGTATATTCCTATAAATACTAAAAATATTATAATAATATATACGTACAGATATTCTGTAATTGTGTGCGAAATATAATTCCACGCGGGATTTATTAGCTTGCGAGTAATTTTCAACTTTACATCTATAGTATTTCAATCCATAATCAATAAAAACTGCTGGAGTATATTCCTATAAATACTTAAAATATGATAATAAAATACAGAAAGTATTTTCTGTCCGCGACTTTGATCGTGTGTTTTTTTAAGTTACATCTTTGGTCACTGCTCCGCTCCCTTGAGTCTATTCCTCACAAATTTGGCTATCATAAACAAAAATATTTTTTCCAATCTGACTGTGAGTTCTAGAGATTAGCGCGTTTAAACATGTCATACAAAAACCTTTTCAGCTTTATTATATTAGTATAGTTTTTGTTTTACCTTTATAATGGCAAACATGCTTACGGCCCGCCTGATGGTAAGCGGTTACCATAGCCAATGGACGCCTGCATCACCAAGGGCATCTCACGCGTCTTAAAGAACCTCATACTAACAAATATAATATCCCACGCATTCTGATAACTAGTACACAGGTACACCGCAATTTATAGTTGCAGTATACTCATAAATTTCACCGCTTTCTGCTCCAAAGAGCTCATTAAACCCTCTCCGGGCTCGTGATACTAAGTAGTTCCTAGGGCATATTAAACGTGAACTTTGATAACTGTTTGAAAGTTCGGAAATGCTATAAGTTAGCTTCAGCGACTGGTTTTAAGATTAAGCTTAAGAATGTTCTGGAAAACTATTAATAGGTTTTAGTTATTAGGCACAGATTAAGTTTGGATTATAATTTGTATAGGCTGAAATTGTTTTGCTATTATGTGGGGTTTTGGGCTTTAATTGGAATAACAAATTGATAATATACATATGTGCATATTTTGCGCTTTATTTAGTCCTTGTCGATGCATTGATGAGGATTCATCTCAATCGTGATAATTAAACAAACGCAAATTGTTTGGAAAACATACACAAAACAATTGCATTTATTTTACAAAGAGACAAGCAGAAGTTTTATCCTACCAATATTATAAATGTTTTCACATTTATAATACATACCATCCCGACTGTATTCCTTAGAGGATTAAACAGAGGTGTACCCATGTACAACCACAGTTCGCCTATTGCCATAAACCGAGCACAATACATTAACTGAGCTGCTACTGAGAATTTTATAGAAAAACCCAAATAACACTTTTTGCTCGACCTAGGAATTGACCCCAAGACTTCTAGCGCAAAAGTCGAGTTTAAGACCACTAGGATAACGAGACAGTTACAATATCAGTCGGTGACATCTATGTATAATATTAGTAGGATAAAACTTGATCGTGAACATGTTTGTTACTAAATCATGTGTAAACCATTGAACAGATTTGGATGAATATTGACACAGGGATAGATAATTTCCTGAATTAACACGTCACTTTTATCCTGGAAAATGTACAGTTTCCATTGGATAATCTATCAAATTTGACGCGGACTAAGACGCAGGCAGAAGTTAGGAATAGGTTTATAAAACTTTTGACCTTTTGAAGAGCAAAATCATCTCAACTAAAAAATATTTATGCATACTTTCCGAACTCGGACCCACAACGCCAAACTTAGCAGTCACGCTTACGACCCCGAGATAAAACTTATCAATAAATCGAATACCTACTTGCAAAAGTGAAACAGAAAAAACGCAAAGGAATACTAAATTTCCCCTTACCAATCATTGAAAGAGCCCCCCAGTCACAACAAGCTATGAATAGCGGATTTGATTTCCCGTGATCACGTACGAGCAATGGAAAGGCACAACCCTAGTCATAGCTCCCGACTTGCAGTACATTCGTAATTTGTAGGCTAGGGACGATGCCTTCAATTGAGTGCAATTTCCGCCAATTCCCCCCGTTCACCGTTGGAATGAAGGAACATGTAGTTTAGGGCTGTCGTAGAAATATTGATGACACACCCTGTCATGTGTGAAACGAACTAGTTTATTTCCAAACTTGTTTGGAAAAATAAATGTAAAGAAATCTGTCATAGAGCATTTTAGACCAGGCAAAAGATAAATCATTTTAATCCAACTCAAATCCACTTTTAAATTGAGATCCATGACAGAGCAACTTTTAAAAAGCGAAAACCGCAGGTGAACAAAAAGAGTCACCTCTTACTAAAGCCATTAATCATGGTGACTATCACAAGATAAAAATAAAAAATTTAGTGCCAATTCTACATAATAGTACCAACATTTTTGTTCAGCGATTTCGCCGCAATGTGATTAATAACTTTTGTAGTGACGAAGCGCTTCGTGGATTTTTCAATCGAAGTTAGCTCGCACTCTAAGCTCGGAGCAAAAACGTGACATTAAAATATGCAGGAGGTCGATCCTCTGGCATTCTATCGATCGAAAAAATACCCTGGCTACTTCTGGCATTCGCAACTTTTTTAACCTTTTTTGCGCCAATTCTCTGGCGGCTAGAAAATTTTGGCCCGTTTTGTGGTGTGGTGGTATATATTACTAATGTGTTTTAGACGCTTGACGAAGCTTGGCTAATTTGTTTTCAAGCACACGTGAGTGTTGTAAGTTTTCTGAATAAAAATAACAATTCGGTCGTGTTTTGTTTATTTCTACTTTACCACTAGTTCATAAGAACTTATCTATTTTAGTCAACCAATATTTCTCTTGTTATATACAATTTTAAAGGGCATTGTTATGCGGCCTTTTTTATGATTACGCATGCAGCTGGTCGTGCGACAGAAATACTTGCAACTAATATATTAATAATAATATGTATAATAAAAATATGCTTTTATCGTATAAGACGATTGTTGACTTTGTCCCTTATGATTGTTTGTATTCATTTTGGTCAACCAAACACAAAGTCCTTCAAAGGTCTTTCCAGTGGATTTCCTCACATATTTAGTAGGCCCTTACAAACAAACGGAGCCCTAAACAATGTCAAACAACAGCCAAATCCTATCAAATATTAAAAAATACGGTACAAATCTGAAAGCTTTGGAGCACTTGTTACAATTTGCGCTGGTTTCCAACTAACACAAGGGCCACGAAACTAATGTTTATAGTGACTTAGGATTTCAAAAGACATTGACAAACACGATTAATGCATTTTGAACAAACCTATTTTATTTTCTTCTAATACTACAGTCCTACGTATATCAACTTAATTTACACAAGAATAAAATTGAAATCCTGTTAACGAAAAAAAAAAATATGTTCCGAAAATTTGAAAACGTGATGATTTACAAATTAAAATTGCAATACTAGTTACCTACATGTAATTTGGTTCTATACATTCAGTTTTATTGAAGGTAGTATCAAAAGATGAAGACGAAGAAAAAAATGGCGAGCTTTGACCTCGACTGGTGTAACTGCCGTCATTATACAGTTTCGCTTTCTTGAGATAAGCTTTAGCGGTGTTTTCGTGGCCCAGGCCTAAGCGTTCCTTTAAGTCGTAGAGTGTACTACATAAGTAATGCGCATATCGATACCAGAAGTATCAATTAACGTAAGGGACATTTTGGCGAAAATGAGTTATATACATCATTGGATTCAGAATTTTCTGCTCTATCGATTGGTATTATTAAAAAAATTCTATCGTTAAAAAAAAATCCCTTACGTTAAAAAAATTTGGCCTGCGTAAAACGATTTGTGAAAAAAAAATGATGTAACGGACGTTTACATTTTTTTTTCTCTGAAAAATAAAGTAAGTCATAGTGTTAATAATTTACAACCTCAGTCGATTTCAATACCATGTCCCTTACTTTAATTCATGATTAGAGTTTTTTAAGAATTATTTCTAAAGGTGATGGCTAAATGACTGCCTCCGGGCCAGATACATTCTGGAATGTATATGAATCTTACATAGCCTCATAATATTTAAAAAATCATTCATGAATTATGTAGTGTTTAATATTTTCCTAGCACTTTCGTGAACTATTTATTAAACATAATAAAGTATCTAAAAAAAAAACTTTTTCATCACAAACATTTGCTTATAAATATACAACCTCATTTTCGTTTTTAGTTTTATTATTTTTCGTTTTATTTTTTGTCAGTTGAAGAAAATTATATACTGTCACACACCTTTTTTTCCTTTTTAGGCAATATTATTTTACCATTATATTATTCCCAAAAAGTATCTGAATCTCTTTTACATGAAATACTAATATTTAGCCATTCAGCATTACATTGTACCTAGTACCATATTTATACATGGTACCTGGCACATGGGGCAGTGGTCTATACTTCCATTTAGCCATCTCCTTTCATTTAAATCTGTGATAGCTAAGCTGAAACTAACATTAAGAACCTATTTCCATGGTGTTAAAATACCATAATTTTAGTAGATAATCTATAGTTACATCAAATTGCAACACTGTAAAAGTCCTTTACAATAGGATTACGTATAATTTTCTATTTCTCTTGCTGCTTACACTATGCTTGACGGTTTACACATAAAATATCAGTAACGTAAGGAACAACTAAACATATTTTTGTAATGTAAAGGACATGCTATATTTTAATCCGCTGGGTATTCCTAAATCTTTCGTTTAGAGCATGAAAGAAGAGGAAATTCTAAGAAACTTTGCTCTAGACACAATTAAAATTGGAGCAGATAGTAAAAAGTTATACCCAGATTTAAAAAAATAAAATCGTTTTTTGGCTCTCCTGAAAAACCGTGTTTTGTCCCTTACATTAATTGATACTTCTGGTATCGATATAGCGGTACCCTGCGATATGCCACAGGGAAAAGTATGCAGCATGCATTAGGAGGCACGACGCGGTGTAAAGCGCTGCCGTATGTATTATTAGGTAAGGCTACGTTTAGCGGACTAGCGCTTTATGCGCTTTAAAAACGATGGTAATGATTATTTGAAACACTAGCTTCAAATATACTGAAAACATATTATAATGCCCGGTGATATTGTAGCTTTCTATCAGGCAAAGAAATTTTGTATTCGGACCTGTATTTCCAGAGACACAAATAAAAACATCATATAAACCAACTTCATTTTTATAACAGAAGTATAGATGAATATTGCTTTCAATATGTAACAGACTATATTTAAGTAATATTTGATAGTTTTATTTTCTCTTATTACCATAGATGAACAATATAAGGGAGTAAAAAAAAACTCTAAACATTCACCACATTTATTAGAAACAGTATTATTTTTTAACAATCTTTATCTGTTCCTATAACTTTACAAACGGTAGATACCTATAGGTTAGGAACTTCATATTTTTCCGATATAGAATATAAGTCAAAATGTTTAAGTAGATTTGTTGTTATGCTCTTGTAAGTCTACAAGAGCGTGTCAGGAACCTATTTTAAAGCCGGTAGTCACCGGCTTTGTGTTGAGCACTTGTTATCTGAACTTAGCCTTAAGGCAAGAGAACACTTATGACAGTGTGACGCCGTCCTACGGGCCAAGTTTCCAACACTTTTTGATCCGTCGTCCTCCATAATCCGATTTTCTCTTGTCCCTTTTTACCATTACTCATTCCACTGATCTTCTTCCCTTTCTTTCACTGAGCAAAAATACGCGAAATATTAAGTACATACTTATTACCTAATTGTGTATTTTATATTCATAGATATCTACAGTATATGGAACTTGAAAGCTTCAATAAAAAATGTGTCGTATAAAACCATTATAGAACACATTTTTCATTGTAATATTGAATTTGCTTTTACATTTCGCGTATATTTTGATCCCACATTATCCTCTTTGAGTGTAAATTGTAATGTTTTCAACGTCACGTACTTGTCGTGTTTCTGTACCAATCCATCATTTTACGGTATTTACTTTCTTTTGATGTGCTTTCATTTCTGATTTAGATATTAGGTATATATATGTAATTTTTTGAATGGTATTTTATTGAGGAAAAAGTATATTACTGTTTTAAGAAGATTCCCACAGATGTATTAGTACTTTTTTATTTTAGATTTTTTTATTAGATTACATTTTGTTTAGGCGTAAATGGAGCAGTAGGGAATATTTTACTAACGATTTTTTAAAAACTGCTCGGTAATACTAAATAATTATCTAACAATAGCTATATAATAAAATGTACCACACCAGTACCTAACAAAGTTTAATATTGCACCAACCTCCTTATATAGTAACGACATGTAATATTATTTCTATAATAAAACATCACATATTTTACTTTTTACTAAATCGACCATGTATATTGGATGTCATTAACCCATTCATTGTGTACCTCAAAATAGCCCTATTACGCACGATGTGGCCATTATAGCTCGTGAACGCACATCATTATAAGCGTCCAGTGCGGCGTGATTCACTGGTCAATTTGAAATAATATCCGCCTGTAGGTGACTGGCGCATCTAGCGTGACATGGATTAATAAACGATATTAATTTCTTGATACTTGACAAATGTTACACTGACGGTAAACAAATACACGCATTTAAAGCTGTACACTGACTGAGTCTGAGTAATTTAGTGTATTTCTATCTTTTTCTCTCCAATAAAACAAGAAACGGACGGACATGAATAAGACTTTTCAATTTTGGTTGATCTGAAACCTCTATACAATTATAGTTGACATGTCAGAACGCATTGATTAAAAACACGGAAAAATTCAAGGCAACATCAACATCTCTAACTTAGTTCTGAGGTATTACCGTCCTTTTCTTTCGCTGTATGTTAGTAAGAGATGTTAATTCTCTAATTTAAGTTTAGTTTGTGAACAAGGGAATCGGCACCAATATAAAACTATGAATAAAGGTGTACATTATCACACCTCTGCCTAACCCTTCAGGGAATACAGGCGTGATAGTATGTATGTTTAAAACGATGAGCAAACAGTGTAATAGTCAAAGTTGTCAAATAATATAATATACGAAGGTATAAACACAGTGTACGCACTGTCCTACACTTAAAACCACTGTCAGAAAAAGATAAAAGTATCAACTCTTTTAAACCCTCATCAAATCTACTTACGAAAACCGCATACAGAGCCTCCACACACGTATTATATTATAATTAAAAAAAGAACTTGGTAAATTCCCAAAGAGTATGAGGAGCGCCAAATTATAAAAGTTGCCAGCAAAGCCAAGTTGTGGCGGTCGCTGTAGATATAAACTTGTACAACATTAAACAGCCGGAAGTTCTTCACTATTTAGCATATAGAATGGCCCGACGGTGTTATTTTTCCACCGCAAACTTTAAAATGCAAATCGCAACGTATGCACGGCGGCTTCTTTGATGTAAGTACTCTCTAATTTTACACTTTCTTGCAGCAGTTTTATGAGATTGCAACGTGTGATAGAGACATAAATGTTTTTAATTACAAAGATTACGGCAATATTTGGCCTTGTACTTACATGATTTTCTGGTATAATTAACTTAGAATACTTAATATGTATTATGAACACAATACCCTAATTTTCCTTATCCTAACATAATTCTTAGATAGTCCTTATTTCACGAAGGATAAAGCTTATAATGTCTTTGATTACTGCAACTATTAGTATCAATTCACTTTAGTACCGACACCGTTCTTATTGCGAATTCTTCGTGTTCACTACACTTTTCTAAAACACTACATTTTTTTGTTCAACTTAGTGTCACTATTTTTTTGTTTAGGAAGTACATCGCCGGTACCTAGTAAAGTCTTATTTAGGTAGATACTCTCACGACAATTTAGATTTCACTTATATTTAGTTTTCACAGCACGTCCATGACTTGCAGGCTCTTCCTTTTCCATCAACTCTTCGTCAATTAGTAAGTCAAAGTTACCCAAAGCTTCAGCGTTTGGTATTTTGTTCCAACGAACGTCAGGTACGCCATCTGGCGGCAGAACTACTGATAGCATGTTATCAATTAATTTATACTTTAATATTCTGTCGTTGACCGTGGTTGATGTTAATGAGGGAGACGCATTCACTTCCACTAGCCACGGTTTTAGTTGATTGTCAATTATTATATCATAACCGTAACATTCGAAACAATGTCTGTCATTAGCCATTACAGATGATACAGCCTTCAAAGAGTGCACTATCAGCCACTGCATGGCTGCAAACAGCTTCTCAGTCACCGCCCGGCCTTGCGTCCCTTCTAAATACAAACGCAAATTCTGCACCGTCATCTTCCCACCGTGTATGTTATTATAGTCACCTCCGTGTTTCTGCACACTAACGTTAGTAAGATGTACGTACATATTATCTAACTCCGTAACACTTGTGTCGTACTTCACCGTACAAAACCTACAAAAGCCGAGTTGGAACAGATAAGCCTTCAGAGGTCGGAAAGAAGTAACCAACACGTAAAGTCTCAGGTCAAACTTTTTGCCCCCTATTAGTAAGGGATTGTCTATGTAACGCGAAATAACGTAACTTTCTTTAGTCAATTGTGGGTGGAAAGGCGTTTTTGCTTCACGAGACCATTTCTTCAATTTAGATAGCTTGTTTATGAGGAAAATTCCCGTTCCCTGAGATTTTCCACACGGTTTCATGATCCAGGTGCTTTGCGGTGATTTACGGTACTCCTCGACAAACATGTTGTAGTCGGCGGGGAGCACAAACGTAACAGGTACAAAGTCTAGATGAACGGACCGGGTTACCACTTGACCCCCGTGTAAAGCGACCTCGGCTTTCTCTGCTAAAGGATTGCCTTCCCTTTCGAGTTCCTTTCTATAGCGCTTTATGTTCTTCACGAGCAAGTCTTTTCGGGAGAGCTCGTAGTGGTTCGGAAAGTGATTTATTATTTGGTTGTCATTCATCCGGTATCCGCTCTCGACGCTGAATAAGTTCCGGCACGTTTGCGTGGAGGCCCAGTAGAAATTCCATTCATCGTCGGGCCCAACTTGGTTCCAAGCCCGCCTCTCGAAGTTGCTCATCAAAACTGACTTTTCCAAGTCCGTGCAAAAGTTAACTCGGCATCTTTCGACAGCCGGAGCGTTTACTCTTCCGTAGAGGCTGTTCACGATTTTCTTAGCATCTTGATTCATCGTTTTCGCGTTTATTCGGAATGTTTGTTGTATATATTGACCAAATATTCGCAGCACAGGTGCGTATCCACCGTTGTCATGGCTTTCAACAAATATCCCTCGCTATTGGCTGACATCCAATACGGCTGGTTTTGCTATGACTACGTGTAAACATTGCCGCTACGTATTGATTTTTAACGAGTTTTTCGATGTCGGCACCGGCTTACGAGCAACTTTTGTATACGAGAAAATAAAGGCGATTTCTGATATTAGTAAGAGAATTCCTTACTAAGTAATAATCCGATGTTTGTAATATTACGAGAAAGGTTTTTTGTATAGAGCTATACATGGCTTCGTTATTGTATCGGATGTTATCTGACATGGCTGTAATGACGTAGGTTAGTAAATAGTAACTTAGTCTTGTGTAAATAAAGGTGTTTATCGGATAATATCGTACCTACTTCGAAACGAAATCACGCGACGTGTAATAAATAAGGTGTTATGGTAATACGGAGCTAATTATCGGGTGTACTACGGAATACTTCGGGACTCACACTAAGCTTGACGGTCGTAAAAGACGTCGTGTAAGCACTTTCCGTGTTAATATTGTTTTGACGTTTTACGACAGCCGCCGCTCATACCACTACATTGGGCCATAAAATATGCGGCATAAGAATTACTGGTTATTAATTGAACAATAAATTATTTTTACTCTCCAAGTGAGGGCACAAAATTATTTAGTAGTGTTACAGTACAGAGGGCATCTTTAAATGTATAGTAAGATCTAAAAAGCTTAATAAATAGGTAACTACTCGAAAGCTGTTCAAAATACTTACCTTCAATAATATTCGGAAAATTTTCAATTTTTAACGTACTTAAATATTGTGTAACAAAGTACCATTTGGTTTTGACGTAAGTGCAGTCGACTACCAATTTGTGTATAGGCAGGTAACCCACGCACACGAATTAAAATGAATATTGGCAGTGTAATAACCTGGTACTAACCTGGTAACTACCTACTAACCTGGTACTGTGAAAGGTCACTGTACTAGGTTAGTAAATCTGCATGATTGAAACACTTTTTTACCCGACTACGGCGAAGCAAAAGGAGGGTTATGAGGTTGACCGGTATGTATGTATGTATGTATGTATGTATGTATGGATGTTCATCTGTTCCCTCATAACTTATAAACCATCAAACGTAGATTAACAAATGAGGTGTCATTGGAAGCGTCTTGATCGTCCGCTGGTTATAGGCTACGTTATGTTGCAATAAAAACTATGAGGCGCCCTCTAGGGGTCATGAAGAAGTGAAATAATAATTCTTTTCTTCCAAATATGGTCGTGTGGCATATCAAATTAAAGGGCTCAATGAGCACATTTTAAATATATATATATATTGTACTAGCTTTGTCCGCGACTTCGTCCGCGTGGATTAATAGTTCCCGTTCCCGGGGGATTTCCGGGATGAAAACTATCCTATGTCCTTTCTCGGGTCCCAGACTATATCTGTACCAAATTTCATTGAAATCGGTTCAGTGGTTTAGCCGTGAAGAAGAGACAGACGAACAGACAGACAGACAGAGTTACTTTCACATTTATAATATTAGTAAGGATAAGTAAATTGTACATGGCACGCCTTAGAACGCACCATAAATCTAGCTAACTAACCAATGTTTTGTTTGGGAGACCTAAAAGGTTATTCCATATATTGTGTATATGTTGCAGTTCCAGTAATATTACGTATATACATGTTTAAATTTGAACCCCAAAATAATTTAAATAAAAAAGAAGTTTACAAAACTAAAACCCGACTACAAAACATTCACGTTCTAAAAAGTATGAAACAAAAAAACCTTCTCATCTGAAAGCCGTGCTCGTATGCCACCTAATTCCTGTAAAACAGTAGGTATGTGTATAGTAATAGAACATTAATCTTTAGCACTTAAGTGTAGGGCAAAGTGGCATACGAGCACGGCTTTCAGATGAGAAGGTTTTCTTGTTTCATACTTTTTAGAACGTGAATGTTTTGTAGTCGGGTTTTAGTTTTGTAAACTTCTTTTTTTAATTATTTTAATATTGGATGAAATGCATATATTTTCATATTATATTTTTAAATTCTTATAACCCGTCTTGTCTACCCTCATGGCGGACTGCCAAATCCTTCTAATTCGGAACAGAGTTTATCTCACAGTAATATTTATAAAAAATAAGGTTGGATGTGCCAGCCAGAGTCTACAGTACCTACTTCATTACCACTCGAAACTTCTACCCAATGTATCATTGAAGTTTTCTAACCTCTGTAGAACTAATAATTCGCCTAAAATACCAAATAAAATAAATTCTTTACCATTCATCTTACAACAAGGAAAAACAACCCAGTAATAAAAAATGGGGGTCGCACTTTTCATGGCCACAAACTCGGGTCGGTAATAAAACACTCATTTCTAACTCTCGCATACGGCATGATTTAATAAATGTTTATTCCTTTCCGTACGGGTTTTCCTCTTCGGTTTCCGAGAAATTATCCTTGTTATGTAAACTTACCTATATCTGCTTACGGAATTATACATACTAATATCAACGTACGTGTTAAGGCGAAAAGTAAGTAGGTATCTGTTTGTGTTAGAACGTGTAATGTATATTTTATAAATACTTCTTAGTAGGGTCAGCGTCAGAGAAAAGGAACCCCCTTTGATAATGATATTAAACCGTATAACCGTAGCCTTGGGGGGTTCCTTTTCTCTGACACTGACTGTACATGTAGGTATAAAATTATTTATTTTACAACTTAAATCCTCAGTTAAGAATATCCAAAACGTAATAAATAATAATATAGCTTAATAGCCAAGATCAATCATAGCCTAAGCAGGCTCTCGTTAGGAAGGACAGCTAGATCATACATACATACATACATATTATGATACCATCACGCCGGTATTCCCCGAAGGGTTAGGCAGAGGTGTACCAATGTACACCCACAGTTCGCCGGTATATTTTTAGGTCACATGTAACAGGGGGCGAACCTACGACTATTGCCATTAACCGGGCACAAATCCATCTCCAAGCTGCTACTGAGAATTTCATTGAAAAACCCAATAACACTTTTTGCTCGACCTGGGAATCGAGCCCAGGACCTTTAGAGTAGTCGTGCTTAGGACCACTAGGCTAACAAGGCAGTTCGAGCCATAGCGAATAGCCATAGCCATAGCGAGGCGATAGCTAGATAGGTTTCTCTCTGTGCAGCCCTGACCGCCCGGGTCGATTGCTTTGGCCATGCAGTATAATTGCTGTGTACTAGGGTCCTACAACATTTTTATACTTTTTAAATGTTTTTAAATACAGCATTATCAAGTACCTAGTACGGTTATATTGATTCTATCCAGCAAACAACCCACGTCACGGTCACGTAAAAATAACCTGACATCTTGGGTACGTCTTGGTCTTATTAAGTACAAACGATAAAATAAATAAATATGCAGGCATTCCGGCAAGTAACGAACATCCATGCATTTACCAAACAAGTCATATTTCACTCGCCTTTTATTTTGGGTTCTGCGTCACTTTTTACGAAGCACAATCCAATCACTGGACGAATCGAATATCCTCAGGTTATGCTACCCTTTTTGTGTTGATTGTACCATGTCACACTCGGACGAGTTGCGACAAAGACTTTGTCATAGCACTCACGAAAGTAACTCAGTTAAAAGTTCATGAAGTTAACTGCATAAGGCAAGGCACAAACATGGACACTTTTGTGTCTTGTGTCAGATACAAGCTACAGATAAATATTTTATTACTTTAAAACCAGTATAAAATCATCCACTCCCAGCGCATACGTAAACATTTTTTGTGTCCAGTTGCTTCCACTTAAAACATACTCATGACGATCAAAAAGTGTTCTGTGTCGGTAACTGGAAACTAAAAGTGTCTACGTTTGCGCAGCGCCTAACTGTGTCTGTTGCCTACTGTATATACTGACATAGTGATCCTACTATACTACTCGTACTTCTTATTAGTGTCCTACTATCCTACTTAATATTACAAATGCGAAAGGGTGTGAGGATGGATTAATGTTTGTTACTCTTTCACGCTTAAACGGCTGAACGGATCTGGATGAGATTTGAAACTGAGGTATATTATAGTGTTGAATAACACATAGGATACTTTTTATCCCGAAAAAACTTACGGTTCCCGTAGGATAATATATCAAATTTGACGCGGACAAATCGCGGGCAAAGGCTAGTCTATTAATAATTTATAATCTTTAAAACATAGGTATACTATAGTATACTAGTGCATAATTATTATTGTGCGGTTTGCAATTCGAGATGCAAACATATATCTTACTAATTAGGTACTTAATACGCAATATGCATAATTAATTAAGGGCCGTTATCTGCAGATTGATATCAGTTATCGATCAAGTATAAACTAGTTATAGCTATTCAGTATTACGAAGAGCGTGTACATGACATGGTACGTATGATATGAATTAGATACTACCTTTGTTGTTTTTTTGTACCGAATAAGCTCCGAAACTACAAGACCAATTTTAATTATTTTTCACTAATATTTGGCAACGTTATTCCTGAGTAAAATAGGCTATAGGTATATCGATACGCTTTGACCAACGGGAGCGGAGCAGTAACCAAAGACGTAACTTAACCTGGGTGATTTATGTAACGCCGATGAATTTGCGGTCGGATCTCTAGTGTTTGATAAATGAATTTTGGGACCTATAATACGTATTTATGTCACATGTAAAGACATAACAATATACCTTACCTTACATCTTTTTCCACAAAATTTTTGTTATCTACATATGACACTTTTCACTGGAAGCCGACCCCAACATAGTTGGGAAAAGGCTAAGCAGATGATGATGATATATGCCACTTTTAAATAGGAAAAGCTGTATTAACACCTCATAAAACGCAGCATACGACGTCAGGGAATCAAAACATGAAACGTGTCACAGGCAATCTCAGTTAGTTAATCATCTCAGCCAATCAAGTGGCGAGGAGTAATTAAGTTATACTATTTGCTTACGCTGTGACAAGTTAAAGTTATACACATAAGCAAAAGTTCAAGTCTGTATTTCCCAAAGCTCCGAAAACATTTCGCCAGTTATGTGTAATAGGGGCCGAGCCGGGCACAAATTCAGACCCCGGGCTGCTACTAAGAATTTCCTAATGGAAAAACCCAATTACACGTTGCCCGACCTGGGAACGGAACCCAGCAGTTGCACTTGCGACCATTAAATCGACGACGACGCAGCTCTGAAACTAAAGTTTTCCTTAAATAATTATTTATGTAAGCAAAATAAAATACCTAATTCATCACTTCATTTATATCTGCGTTACTGCTTACGTGAACCGAATTTTTACGAGCAAAAAATGCGGAACATTTTTATTACTCGAAGAAAATAAATAAAACAACAGCTTTTATTAAGTGTGGCTTAGTTTTTATATTACAGAATGTTTCAATATTTTAGAAGATTTGTTGGTTTATTTTTACAAAACGGTGTAAGTAAACTATCGAATAAAACAACAAGAAAGGGAAGATTTTTATTCACTGTGTGTTTGTGATTAAATAGCCACGAGAGACGGTCAATTCTACTAATTAAAAACGCTCAAAATTTAGTCTTAATCTCATCTCCGTCGCACTCTGACACTTAGGTGTGTGGGGTCTTTAGACCTTAATGCCCACACGATAAAGGAGAAGATCGCAGTAATAATCAATATAAAAAAAAATGTGTAAAGGCAGATTAGAGGCATTTTTGACAAATTGAAACAGAGATTAAATTACTATCGATCCTAAAAATTAAGAAATGTCGCCGGTTTTCTGAAATGTCAATAAAAAAAATGGAAAGTACTAAAACAAGTTCTACATGTACGTTTGTCATAAACCCAGCAGCCTACATTTAGAAAATATTTTATTGTTAAACTAGTATATCCCCGCGACTTCGTTCGGATGTCGGTCTTCTGAATGTCGGTTATCCTGAGGGTTTTTTTTTAATACGTGGCACCCTAATTCTTTTTTTAAAACAAAATTACTCCTTACACCTTCAGCTGTCTGTCAGTTTCTGCGGGTTGTTCGAAAGAGATACCGCGCCCCCGGAACGCAAAGGGCACATGAAGGAACATAGACGGGTTTTAGTCAGTAAAAGTCTGACACTCCCTCCCGCCCCGCCCAGGGCGGGGGAAGTTATTTGATGATTTCCCGTCTATAAAAAAAAAAAAAAAAAAAGCTGTCTGTCAGTGAAAGTCCCGTCATAATCACTAACGTTATAGTCAGACAGACAAACAGACAATCAGTTTTTTTTTTATTGTTGTTTTTATGTAAGTGTAACATTCATATTTATATTGGCATTACAAATAGACACTTCAATTATATTTATTTTATACAGATAGGTAACAGTAAGTTTTAAGCAATTTATTTTTGTGCCATATGTGCCTTAACTATATTTTATCCGTAAGTGACTTTTATGTTCATTCAATACACTTGCCGTAAATAAATAAAGCAGAAACTAACGAAATAATTAAAATTTATTGTTCGTGCGTTGTTGACGGTAGCGAGTAAAATAATAAATAATTTTGGTGGGAAACGCGGCCATTTGTGCTTTTTACTACTTTACGAATTTACACCACAAATTAATGGATAATTTTTTATCATGGTTATACCGAAATGCTTCGTAAATTAATATTGTTAAACTAGTCATCATCTGCCTTTTTCCATCGGCTAATCCGCAAGTGTGGTAACAACGCTCTTGTCTTCTGCGAAGTGCGAAGAGGCATTTCCCTGCAGTGAGGCAATAATAGGCTGATATTATTGCTATTTATTTAAAACATCTAATAATTTAATAACGAACTAGCGTCTGCCCGCGACTTCGTCCGCGTCAAAGCTTATGAGATTTTTAAAGTTTATGAACTTGAAGTAAATTCTTGAATGTATGGTAGACGTGAGATAAAATATGTATTTTCCCACGGACACCATACATTTTAGCCTTTGTGCGATTCCAGACTATAATCTATCTCTGTGCCAAATTTCATCCAGATCCGTTCAGCCGTTCTGGCGTGATTGAGTAACAAACATCCATCCATTCATCTATCCATCCAAACTTTCGCATTTATAACAGCAAGTATAAGATTAAAATCACTTACTTATTCAAATCCAATCCCAGTCCACCCATTATTTACCATAAAACGGTTCAACGTTAACATTAATAAGCTATTCGGCACTAAAAGTGGAAAAAAGTACCACGGTAAGTTATATACCAGTGTCGAGTGCCGTGGAAGGCTACAGGCAAGAGCTCTTCCATATAGATTAATGAATGTGGACGAAACAAAAGAGGCGTGCGCTCGGAAAATAGGGCTCCATTCTCTTTGCCTAAAAGAGGTAGGCTAGCTATGTAGGTATAAAAGTGAGCGAAGGTTGTGGGGAAAATTCATGCCGCGATATAAGGAACGGAGAGATTTTCTTTAGAAAAACTTTACTTATGAAAGTTGACGATGGCAGTTTTGAACAAGTTTAAGTTTGAATATAGTAATTATAGTTTAGACTAGGTTTAAATGAACTTTAGTTTTAGTGAAAGAATAACAAACAAACATCCATCCATCCATCCATCCATCAATCCATTCATCCATCTATCCTTCATCACAAACTTTTGCATTTATATCCTAAGTAGGATAGGATGTCTAATTTAAAGTGCCTCTAGTGAGGTTTCAGGTTCGATATGGAATAGAAAATCTTGGACATTACTAACATCGGTGAAGGAAAACATCTTAAGGAGACCTAGACGTATTCCCTGAAGGGTTAGGCAGAGGTGTGACAATGTTCACCAACAGTTTTCCGGTATGTTTTTAAGTCCCATGTATTAGGGGTCGAGCCTATTGCCATTAACCGGGCACAAATCCTAACTCCGAGCTGCTACTAAGAATTGCCGAATTGATTGATTGATTTGAGTCGAACTAGCTAACGTAAACGTAGTACAGTAAATGTTAGAAAAAAGCTAGGCGTTAAAATAGCCATTAGCCTGGAATTTTCGCAACGTCACATTTACCTTTGTACAAACATGTGTCGATGCCGACAATCAGTAAAAAGCCTGATTACAATCAAGCACGTTCGTCCGAGGTACTGGACCTTCATTTATAAAAAACCTAAAATTCCCGTACCCAGAGTTAACGTTTCTGGGTTCACAACAGAAGTACCTAATAAAGGCAGTTTCCTGACCCACTCGTGGTAAAAGGCTTCCCTAATATAGACCATAGAAATAACATGTGACCCGGGCGTCAGGTAAATAAATTTTCCACCAGCCGCTTGACTTCCTTCGACCCGTTTCGTGTAACTTCGGTAACGTTCGGCCATCATCGGCTGGTCTATCTCGAAGGAAATAATATTTCACACGGATGAACTGGTGAACGTAACATTTTATAAAGGATGCTGGACGTGATGCACATTTTAAATAACCTTTTAAAATACATGTACAACGCTAGTTTGTATCACCGCAATTTCTTTTAAATTTTGTAATGTGCTGATGATGAGAAAACACTCTACTTAATTGAATTGAGTAAGTACCATATGCGACTAGAGTAATTATGATAATAGATTTATTTTACATGTAAGTAAATTATTATATGCCACTACGTAGGTAGATGGATCGTCATCACTAACCAAATAAATATAATGAAAATTAATAGACAACCTTTGCAAACGAGTTCATTTTAATCCATTAATGGAATCTGTTAATTAAATTCCATAACTAATTGCTATCAGCAGTCTCGATTATTATTGGATTAATTTCAATTCGGTTCGGTCACATTGATAAATACCTTTAGAGCTACGATATTTTACAATAACATCCAAATTAATTTACTTTAATTAACTACAATTATTCTTCCTGTATTTCACCGCGACGGTATAGAGTTACGATTAGTTATTGATCGGAACTTTATACTGTGGTGGTGAAACACACCATACAAAATATTCCATACTAAAATTTGTAGTTAGTAGTGTATACAAAGCTGAAAGTTGCATATTCTTTTCATAATTGCGTTTGTTGTTAGTTGTTGTTTGAATTTAAGTAAAGATTACCTGAACCTAATCAATGAACAGTAGATAAATTGTTCTTTTTTCAATTTCTTAACATAGTTTTAGAAGTTGTGTTTTAAAGTAACAGCTAATGAAACACTTTCTTTTTGGGTAAACTGTAGTTAATAAAAATGGGTAAACCCGAAAAACTTTTATCAAAACTACATACCAACTTTCTCATGGATGCCATAAAGAAAGTCACTACCTACTCCTAACATTTAATATGTAGAAAATCATAAATCTGGTGATAAATTCCTATGAATGCATATAAATTCCCATGCTCCGTTGGGCACGGGCGGAGTTCCCGGGGAAAATATAATTATCTGGGACGTTCCGAATGTTCCGAGCACACAACAAATGCACATTTAGCACAAATGTTTGTAGTAAACAAAATAATATGACGGTGTAACGTTATTATTTTTAATGATGAATCCGTCTCTAAGTGTGCGTATGAAAATAGGTTCATCTTTCTATGTGTGTGTGAGAATGCGGTAGCGTGAAATGTAAGGTTAGTTTTCCTAACATTAATTAGTATAGTACTTATAGTCTACCGGTCACTGGTACAGAGAACTATACAATTGAAATTATACCTTATTACATTTATACAAGTACTATAATTTCATGTGCATGCTTTCCTACATCATAAATATAAGCTAATGACTGTGTATTTGTGAATGTTGTAAAATAAACTGACGTAAATAATGAGCTGAATTCGCATAATTGACAACGTGTCACTGTCGTGAGCAAATTCAAAGTCAAATCGTTTATTTTCAATTAGACCAGCAAATTAGCAACCAGTTTATTCTGTTAAGATTTTAGGCATTGCAGGTGTATATTAGTGATTGTAATAATGTCGTTACAGATGAAGTATCGCTCGCTCACTCGTTGGCCTATTCCTGAAACCATGCCAGTAAAACCTCTTCCAGTAATATATATTAAAAACTAGAGTAAGGCACTTAATTAACATCCTCTTCACTTTTTTCCATGACCCGTCCTTTTCTCTGGACTAGTCAACAAAAGAAAATTAACCAAAGAAGGCATACAAAACCGCGTACATCAACGCAAGCCAGTCTCTAAGGAAATCAACTTTAAGAATATTGCACAAGTTTTAAAACTTTGTTTAAAATTTTCTAACTAACAAGTATATTATATACTAAGATAGGTATATCTAGGCCACATTCCTTTAGACAAGTTTGTAGTGAGATGCGGGCATCGCCACGGGAGGGCTTTAGTGCAACAAAAATGAGTACAGAAGATCAGTTTCATACAACAAGCGAAAGCGCACACACACAAGAACACATTTCACGTACGTGATTGGCATTTGTTTTAGATCGCAGTACGTTCCCACTTACAGCGTTAATGTGTGCGTGTTCGTGTCTTTAAGTAAGTAAACCTTCTGTACTAGTCTATCTGTTTAGTGGCTCTAGTGAATATACAAAACTTTAATTAAACTGCAGAACGTAACTTTTAGTTTAATGAATCTAAATGCCGCAGTGTGTTTATCTTCGATACTGATAGCGGCTAGCGTGTCTATCCAGACTGTTATAACTCTTTTGTTTGTAAACCAACTTTGTTAGTGTAATTTTTGTATAATTAATTTTATTTTCATACTAGCGCTTGCCTGTGTTTTCGTACGTGTGGAAATCAAAGACCGCTTTAATTTGGCCCTATCGTAAATTACAATTCGATTCTTAGGTGACGTCTCCTACCTAGAAACTACCCGTCAACCTTAGCTAAGAAAGCTAGTATTTCATAACAAGTGCTTAAAAGCACAAAGTGATGTGACTTTTTTATTCTTTCTTTCTTATCTTTTTAATAAAAAACGTTGCCGTACACTAGGAATTTCTCATGTATCGTGAGTGCGTTTAAAGACATATAAAGTTACATACAGAAACAGCCAGAGCCGGGACAACTATCTGTATATCAACAATATAAATATACTAGTCGTGTGTTCTCGAGACTCATGTTAGGATGACACCGTTATCTGACACTTTTGAAGCTAGGTGGACCTCTCGTCTTCTATTACCTAGGAACCCTGTTCCAGTTACTTTTACTAACCAGGTATCCAAGTGCGGGTCTATTTTAAGGAAATTCATGGCTCCTTAGAGACAAACAATGTAACTAGGATTCTGTTACGCATCTTAATATTTAATTTTTAATTTGGCTGGAGATACGGCGCGGAAACTGTTTATTTAAGCAGCTTGCATGGATTACCAGCTTAATTAGTAAGCTTTGAGCAGTTTGAACATCAAAATGATGTTAAAAGAGTAGCAATTAATAATGATGTAATTATGTTGGGAATACCACGTCGTATGATTATGACAAAAAAAAATATTGTTCTTTGAATTTTGTGTTTGTGATTTATTAAATTTTAACACAAAAGTCTTAGAAGTACGTTTTTGTTGTAATCGTGTTTTAGTTTTTTAACTTAAGATATAATTATGTACTTTTTTGTTATTTTTGGGTAAATTGCTCATAAGACCTTTTATTGGACACCAACTGTCAATATAACAACTCTGATTTTATTTTTTGATGACATATACACAGAGATAAACATACAAACAAGATATAGACGGCTAATATCTTTACTTTACTTAAGGCTTTGCCGTAGTCGGATAAAAAGACAACCGTCCATGTGCAGACCGGCACACACGCTATTTCTGTGCCGCACCAATCGCATAAATGTTTCTACAACAAACAATGTAAATTAAAAACAAACAAATTATATAAATCGGACAAGATTAAAAATTACCTAGTCTTAACCGAATGGCTTCTCTAAGTTAGAGTCAAAAACAAATCATTTATTTCAATTAAGTAAACCAAAAGGCACCAAAGGCAACGTAATTCTCTAAACCAATACGAATGTTTTAACCAACGGCAACGGTTTAACCAATACGATTGTTTTAACCGTCGAAAACGGTTTTGTTGATCGAAACGGATCAGGATCGTAAATTGCAAACTTGTAACTCCGTTGATATGGTTATGTGGCTGTAAATAAACTGTTAACTTGTGAATTCATTCCGCAACTGAACAACAGCGCTGTTTCATCAGAAATCGTCGGGAGACAATGATATTGAATTTGCTGGAAAACACGTTTGTATGATTTTGTTGCGGTTCCGGGATTGCAATGTTGTATTTTTATTTTTATACAGGACAATATAATTTTGAAGTCAGTTGTGTAATCGTTTTACAAAGTAAAAAGATTTTCTCTTATTTCAGTAAAAAATATAACAAACAATTTTTTTTTATTTAAATTGCGAACTTGTCTTTGAATTGGTAAAAAAGCAATTAATTCAAGACATGTTGCAACTAATTTACAAACTTGAACTTATAATCATAAGAGTATGTAATGCCACAGATACAAGAAATCCTTACCATGAGCAAGTGTGGTGATCAATGCTCGTGCCTTCTCTGTATAAGAAGAGGTAGTGGGACAATAATTTGCAGGTATTATTATTAAAATACTTTCTGAAAGACGTAGATAGTATTACAGCAACACTTATAATTATCGTATTTCATAAAATTTTACTTCTAATATTTGAACCTGGAGTTACATAAATCATAAGAATTTCTTTTTGAATAGTACATAAATGAGTCTCAATTTACCTACTATTCAAAATTAAAGGAAAAATGTTTTAACTTATTTCTCTTTTAATGTTCCTGCCTTTATGAGTAAAATAATAATAATTTATGACGTTAAAGAATACAAGAAATTGAATTAAATAATTTATTTCCTTTGTTTTTAATAATTCAGGAAGTATTACCTACTGCTACTTTTAGCAGCTCCCAATAATTGCTAATTTTTATTGATAAGTGTATAAAAAAAATAAACATAGAGATAACTTAATTTAAACTTGTTAAATGTAAGTCGTACTCACAGGACCTTCAACATCCTTTTTTATGATTTACCGTCTTAGTTGTGTCGCTCTGTGCCAGAAAGATGGAATGTAAACTGACCGACAGATGAACGGCACGGTGGAGGCTTAGCGAAGTACCTACTTCGTTAAGCCTCCACCGTGCCGTTCATCTGCCAAAGTGTGCCAAGGAACCTTCCTTGGCACACTTTCGATACCCAGTCATAGTTATTAATGAAAACCAATACCATAAAAACAAAAATACTGAAAAAACAACTTCAAAAACTATAACACCACTTCTTCTTTTCGTGTCGATTGACTCGTTTCAAATTTTGTCCGACCACTGTTAAGCAACCTGTACAGCTCTGTCATTGCAACTGTTAGTGTATCGAGATAAAAAAAAGTGACGTCATAGTTTAGTATTGTCAAACAAAATCTATGGGGCCATCGCGTTTTGACAGCTCAGAAAAAGTACGTCATTTGATTAGTGGTGTCATCTACCCAATCCCACAACAGAACGGCAAGCACACCCGGTACAACAAAACAGAATGAAACGTTAAAATTTATATAGAAAGTTAATAGACCACAACCTCTGGTGCGCGTCCTCATGCTGGCAACATTAATTTATTGGTGCACAGACCGTGATATTTATGGCTTAGTCTTAGCCCAACTTTCGCTGGGAACACGCCAGCTTCGCAGCACGTGATAACTTTAGCCCACAACTTCGCAACTTCTTATTGTTCTTACTGAAACACTATTTTAAACGATGAAATAAGAAAAGAAAAATAATGGGGTTCCGTATTTGAGCGTTGCTTTTGGGATCTAGTTTTTCTGGGAATAAATTTCCTCGTTGGGCTGGTGGTCCTAAGCGCGACTGATAAGCTAGAGGTCTTAGGTTCGGTTCTCAGACCGAGTAAAGTGTTATTGGGTTTTGCTATGAAATCTTCAATAACAGCTCGGAGTTAGAATTTGTGCCCGGTTAAAGGCAATACGCTCGCTCCCTATTACATGGCGCCTAAAACATACCAGCGGACTGTAGATGAAGGGAATCGGTACACCTCTGCCAAACCCTTCGGGGAATACAGGCGTGATGTTATTTATGTAAGAAAAGAAATGGGATTCCGTATTTGAGGATGGCTTGCTTTTGGGGATCCTGCTATTTTTTCTGGGTATGTATTTTTAATTAAATACCTTGAGGGTGATAAAGAAGATTTGCTTAATTAACTGGTGCCTGTTTAAATATTTGAACAGAAATACGGGTAGGTAATGGGTATTCCAAGAAAGAAAAACAATAATTTCACTTGTTTTCTTTAATTTTAATTTTGGAACAGAATATTTTCTTAACCAGTACTTGGCAGGGTCTTGCAATAATAATTCTGCCAGGATTAATTATTTAAACAAACGTTTTTCACGTCTAATTCCGAAGTTTCCCACTAAATTGGGGTTTCGTATGTTTTGAGGGGACCATAAATTCAATTTGCAAGAAATTTGTTAATTTGAAATTTATTACCGGCCTACAGAATACGCAATGAAGGGTTTAAAACGGTTCGCTGCATAGAATGTCGTAGTCTAAATTAATAATGACAGGTTTTGAGGAGAAAGGGCGTGGTTGCAAGTACCTACCAGCAAGACAAAAAAAAATATATTCCTCAAAAAAAGTTTGATATAAATTTATACGCTCTTAAGAGCGTATATGCTGCGACAGTATATCATACAAACTTTAAAATCATACAAAATAATAATATATATTACCAAGTTTATTAAAAATTGATTTTAACAAATTCAAAATTGTGTACTAGAAAATTAACCTATAAGTACGAGTACGTAAATCATTTGTGTAGCTTTTGTATTAAGTTAACACCAGCTCAAACAACACTAAAATTACAAATCTCAAAAGCACAACACCTTAATAACACAAACACAATTCTATTAAAGAATAAAAGTTTAACAGTTCTTACAATACTATGGTAATCAAATAAAGTTACTTTTATATCGGAACAAACTTTTGGATGAATAATGAGAACAAAGTCTGAACTGGCTTAGCCACACATCGCTTGGTACAGAACATTAAAGATCACGTTAACTTCCTCTGTACATTGTTATAACACACATAGTATTACGGCATCACGGTTACTAGATCTTGGATCCCATAACTTGTATGAAGCTATAAAACGGGCGAGTAATCGCTTTTCATTCGTGTATTTATTTTGTTGGAGATTCTAAATAAATAGGACTAACTTTTGCGCGCGATGTCGTGCACTGAATGTCAAAACATAGATAATAGTAACTTAACTCGTTATCCAATACCAGAGATACCTCATTGTCAAATTTCATTCTACGAGTAACAGGTTTTAATAGTTTTAGAAAGAAACAAATAAAAAAATAAACAAACAAACAGACTTTACGCATTGAATTTTTAACATTAGTGTGAATTTTACGAACGCTTGCAAGTAATCAGGACATGTCGCAATTAGAAATATATAAATTAGTCTAATAAACTGTGGTATATTGGCACCAGAACTTTCTCGGAAAAGACCTTCACTAAGAACTCTACTAATTGGTACTATTAGCGCTTGTATGCCTGTGGTTGTGGGCATACTCATTAACCAAACATTAAGTCTGCTCGCTCACGTTAGACCATCGGTGACGGATTATTTTGTCGGAGAGAATGAAACATGAATTCTAATATACACACACGATTTACAAAAAGTCGGTACCACGAAACTATGGATCTATTTAAACGGTCCGATAATCGGTCCTACAATAAATCGGACGTGGACGGAAGCCCTTAACAAGACGCATTGAGAATGAGCGAATTCGTGTAACAATTCATCAAACAAACACACGAGGGCAGGTAAAATGTACAATATAAATATTTTGACGATAAGTTAATGAAAAATAGAAAAGAAAGTTACAAGTAAATGCTCACTCGCCTTAAGCTTTACGTCGAACAGCATTCACAGGAGCGTTACATTACATGGAAATGCTCTTCAATTTGAGGTTTTGTTGGTATTGTACCATTCGTAAGCACGTTATGTTACATTGAAAGGCTTAAGAAAATACTCAGGTTTACAGTCACAGGTATTATTTGTAGGTAGGTATACCTTAATTTTTCTCTCATTCTTTAGAAAGACATATGCTTTACATATTTAAAAGAAAACAATATTTATTTATAATAGTATAAAGCTAACAGAGGTTAGGGATCCAGAGTGAGGAATCTTCTCACTATACGTGCCGTGTCCAAAACAACCGCTTTCTGCATTTGACTCTTGACCCAGCCGTTGAGTGAAAGTTTCGCTAGAAGGTGGTGGATCGATATATTTTACGATCTTTACTTTTAAACATATTGTTCAAAGTCAAAGTCAAATCATTTATTCCAATCAGACCATTGAAAGGCACTTTTGGACGTCAATTAATTAAAACTATTGATTCTAGTTAGTTTTATCATTTAAATAGCAGGGGTATTTTATTCGCATTTTACCAATATGCCTATAGCCTTCTTTCAACTGCCGACGGGCCTGTTGGTCTAGTGGTTAGTGGCCCTGACTGCTAAGACGGAGGTCGTGGGTTCGATTCCCACCCAGGACAAACTTTGTGTGATGAGCATGATTGTTTGTTCTGTGTCTGGGTGTGATTTATCTATAATATGTATGTATTTATAAAATTATATAAGTATGTATATCAGTTGTCTGGTTACCATAACACAAGCTCTGCTTAGCTTGGGATCAGATAGCCGTGTGTGAGTTGTCCCAAGATATTTATTATTATTATTATTATTATTATTAACTACTGGAAAAAAAAACAATAAGACATAACAAAAAAAAACAGAACGATAATGCGACCTTACACTTAACTCGAAATCCCGTATTTCCTTCGGGACATTACTTTCTTCACGGACGAAGCGGTCGGCTAAAAGCTGGCAAGGAACCATACCCTCGATGGCCCGCCACCGATCCTTCATTGTAGGTGAGCGAACGATCCGTCAATGCCACCGGGCGCTGATTTTATTTACCGAGAAAAGTACCGTGATTTGTACTTACGTGTATGAAGGCCGCGTTTTCCTTAAATTGGATTTGAACGAACGTCGTAGGAAAAGTTCTGTTGTTCGTGAATTATTTGTGATATAAATTGTGTTGAATGGGAACTCAGATTTTGTTTAATCTTTTTCATTTGAATGACGAAAGTGACAGTTTTCCTTTTACGTATTTTATTATTTAGTTCATTCACAATTATCAAAGGTTCTTTAAGACATGCCCATACACGAACGTAAAGATAATATCATAACTGGGGCGATATAATACAGGGTTTTTGGCAGAACGTTAAACGTACGAAAATGGTGGATAGGTGGGGACATCTGCCTCTTCCTCAGCCCTAATTTAATTGGCCTTGGCCACCTGGATACAATAAAAAAAAATTGCTTTCTTCTAGTTTCACCACTTTGTTAAAGTCTAACTTGTGCAAAATCTATTTTTATTGTGGTATTACTAAACTTAATAGATACTTATTTCAGTAAGTAGGTATACCTTTCCAAATACTAACATAAAATACAAATTGAAAATTAAATTACAGTTAATTTTATAAACTCAAGAAAATGTACCTAGAAATAAATTCTTCATTCCTTTTGTTTCTAAATCCGCCATCTTCCTAGCCCAAACCTTGTATTATGAATGCGGGCACTAAGTTCAACTATCACGATTCCGAACCATTAAACACTGCGAAATACTGCTCACAATGTCGTACATATACGTGGAATATTATTCTCCTACACATATTAGGTGTTTAAACGCATTCATGTCAATTATTCACACCACATTAACTTAAATGTCGAGCGAACAATAAGTAGAAGGGAAAAATTCAATGCGTTACTTAGCGCTATAATATTTTTGTGGCGTCATCTTTCGCTTCATAAATTTTGAGACATTATCAAAGTGCTGTGGAGGTGTCAAGGGAGTTCGTTCGCGAGTCACTTAAGGATTAAACCAAGGTTACATTTAAAGGTAGAATTATTAGAATACGGATGTCGACACCAGTTACAAATAATTTGCACAGAAAAAAAAAGAATTTTGACTGACTGAAAACCTTGATTATTTTTTCAATTAACTTTAGAATTAGAAATTGCTTTGAAATAAAAATAGTCAATTTAAGTGAAGAAAGAAAGAAAAACCGTTTATTCGCGTGAAAGTGACGCACATAAAATAACATTTTTTTTTTAAAAGCCCAAGATTATTAAAGTAAACACAAAAAGTAAAAAACCTAAATATAATCCTATGCGGTTTCCGCCACTACTACTGTGCGAAACGGCTGAGCATGATGCCATAGCCCGTGCATGATGGCACGACATCACGGCGCTGGTTAAGTGGCAATAAGTGACGTCAAATGTTGCTATTGCCACACGAAATCTATGGGGCAATCACATTTTAACAGTTCATCCAAGTCAAAGTATTATTTCAATTAGACCATTTACAGGCACTTATGAATCGTCAAGAAGTTCGACAGAAAGTTGAAGCTGTTTGCTTTTTCCAACACTTAGGTGGGTCTCTATGAAGAAAAATTTGCAAAGAATCTCTACGGACTTTGGTTTGTACAAAATCCTGGATTAATTCTATTCATGATAAGTATATCAATTGATTGGTGGTGAAAATCAGTATGTTTTCATGTGTAACTCACTCAAAAAATAAAAAATAAAATATTCCTGTGCTAAATATTCCTGGTTTCTACGCTTATTTTAAGCAACGCCAAAGTATGTAAATTAAGTGATATCTCAGTTTCCTACTTCAAAATATAATGTACCAAAATCATTATAACACAAAGTACAATATTACAAACTGCCAATTGTATACAATTTTCATTCCCCTAACAGCGCAAAAATAGTTTGCCCGCATATTTCCGTGAAAAGTTAATAATTTATTATCCCCGACCCGGGTATTTTCCTTCCGCCCCCGCTACACAAGCCTGTGCATTGGCATTTATACATAATAAATAATGACGTCATCCAATCGGGCCTTTCCAAATCATTTGCTGGATCGAATTAGGGTAGAGGAAAAAGTTCCATTGAAATATGACACCTGTTCGGGCGAGCTCGAATCAAAGGCCGATGATAAAGATGGAGGTTTTCAATAACGGGGAATCGGTCCCTTATTCTTTCGTTCTATATGTTCTATATATTTTTGTATTCCTGAATTTGCGCATTATCTCCCTCTTAATATATGGCACCTGTGTGTTTATTTACGTACCATCATTTATTACGTCATGCCAAGAAATTATCGTCTGTCTGGCCAAACGTATATTATTTTCTGAATGAGTTATTTTTGTTTTGGTTCTAATATTTATGGATCTACAAAGCTTAGGTGATGTCCACGCCTTACTTCGCAAACAAACTTCAATCTTATGCTTTTTTTAGTACACGTCTCATCCATACTTCAAGATTTTAGGCTGTGTCATATAATATGTGTCAAATAAATGCCAAATTATAGTGACTTAAATCTTCATTATACATTTTTCAGTACATGACTACAGTGTTGCTCAAATACCAACTTAAAATTGGTTTCAAGACAGTAGGTATCGGTTCTCGCGTCGTCAATACAACAATCTGAAAGGAGATAGTTCTTCAAACTTTCCCCATTTAATTTAATCTTCGTCAGCTGTGAGTGACTATTTGCATTTACTTTGCAGCTTTAAGTAGAAGTTTACGAAAGAGCTAGAAGTGAAAATTCGAACCGCAAAATTTTAAAGCAGTTCATCTTTGTAGTGTAGTCCAAAACATTTAAAACTTTTCAAACTTACTTGTTCGTAAAGTTGCTCTTATTGTACCACTTTCAGGTTTGTAATACAGCGTATAATATACGTGTGCTTTTACTAAAGACTACCGCATATTTCAGAGTCATAAACACCTCATAAAACGAAGACCCGGTGTACTGCGCAAACAAACAATTTGCTACCGCGCATAAAGTGGCCTATTTCAGTATCTTAATGGCACCGAATCTTTCTAAAACAGCCAATCATTAGTCCAAAGTCCGAATACTCAGTATAAAACACACACCAACCCAATCCGATAATAAAGGCAAACCAGATCGCCCTCGAAGCACCGTAAAACGTCCTCGGACCGACGCTACAATTTATGCTCCATCCCGAAATTTTGTATGGAAACGTTCGATAAAGGGTGACATTCTGGAAAACATAAATTTTCTTTAGGTTTTCCACATTTTACCCTCACAACCGAGCCGAGCGACCAGCTTTCACAATGTGGGAAGTTACATGTTCCTAATGCAAAATATGAAAAATGGACAACGGATTACGAGCGGTTTTTTTTAAATAATAGGGTCGAGTGTTTTTTTTTGTTATTATTTTGTTACAACACATTTAAATGCCTGTGAATGGCTTGTCCATAGAGGCGATGATAAGTTGAAGAAATTGTAAAGTGGTATTATATCTAATATTCTTGCCTAAATAAATAACATTTTCATATAAATGATTCGGTAGCAGACACCACTGAACAATAATTCCAAGACATTTTTTTTAAACACTTTTTTATCCCAGAAAGCCTGATTAATTTTCAATTAACTGTAAAATTTTATTTTTGATTACATCTAAATCAATAAATTGATAGTCAATTGAGTTGACAAAAGAATGACGTCAAAGTTTTCTATTGCAATACAAAATCAATGAGGGAATTGCGTTTTGACAGGTCATAAAAAGTATGTCAATTGATTGGTAGTGTCTAATATCCAATTAGAAAGAATTCTGCCGAAACGAACTAACCCACATTAAAATTATCACTAACACTGGATGTTCATTAACCTGTTTTTGCTAAACACAATTTGTGTAATGAATTAATTAAATAATTGAGAAGGTCGGTTCCGGCAGAACTAAGCTCAATTATTAAAATCATGGTTAATAAATCATTTTAACTAAGCCTCGCAAATAACAAACAATAATTACTTATTACACAGCGCATAAGCCTGTTTAACATTTACTTAATCTTCAGGCTTGCCTGATTCCGTGCCTTCAAAAGCGTATTAAATCTACTTGACCTCGCCCATTCCGCTTGATACAATTACGTTTAGACCCTTTAAGCCTGCTGTAATACCGACAGAAGCCGGTAAGGGGAATTTGAAAATAACTCCCGGCGTCAGCTGACATAAAGCTTCCTGACTTTATGCTGCCCTGGTATCATTAAGATACTAAATTGTTTACGAAGGAGAGAAATTCGAAACGGGTAGTTATAATTTTTGCTCGTTTTAATTTCAGTCTTACGACGGTTGGGTAAGTATTTTAATAGCTCAAAAAAATAAAGGTAAAATGTTAAATGATATTTTTTCTTTTTTTCTTATTCAGGTATTAAAACCCACATTTACATTAAATGTCATCCTAAATTGTAATGGCCTCTCGTCTTTAACGGCTTCTAGTTCAGCCCGCGTCTTCGACCGCGTGAGTTTTTTTACGGATACCATTTTTTTATGTATAACATAGCACTTAAGAATTACGAGACTACCGACTAGTGAAATAACTTTCAGAATCGGATAGAGTGCTCAAATGTTTCCGCAGATTAGCGCTTTCAAACATACAAACAAACTCTTTAGCTTTTTAATCTATACAAATGAATAAAATTGATGTGTCTGCTTGTAACAACCAATAGCCGGATCCACACCGGACGATCCAAAGCGCTCCGATCGCGCGCGGCATGGAGCGCGCTTCACGGAGCGTGAAGTGTAGACGTGCCGCGCACGATCCATGTGCGCGGCGGAGAGCGCGCGCTCCTCGCCGCGTGCGATCCATTAGCCGGATCCACACCGGACGATCCAAAATGGATCGGCGATCCCGCGATCCGCGATCCAAGATCGTGATGCGTGGAGCGTGGATCGTTCTAGGTCGATCCAACAGCAATCTTTTGCGATCCTGACTGGCTGCTCCAACGCGCTCCTGCCGATCCATACTGAATCAGTTGAATTTGTCTGGCTATGGAGTCACACGTGCAACGACGGCGACGAATAGCCGTAGCAGCAGCAAGCTACATTTTACATTACGTTATATTTACGGCAAAAATTACGAAAACGAAAAAGACAGTATTGGGTTAAAACAATTTTTAAAAATCGGTTGGAATATGGGACTCGACTTTACAAAGAGTTCTTCATCTTCTCTTAGACCTCTATTCTCTCTATTGGTATCATTAGGATCCCATAAACATTATTCTCCCTATATAAAGAAATTAAACGGATACATGGCGAATTATCCATAACGGCGGATCACGCGATTCTAAAATCACAATCGTCCAGACCGCGCGCGCCAAGCGACTGAGGCCTCTTTGTGCGTGACCAAAAAACCGACAACAAATGGATCGCACGCGGCGAGGAGCGCGCGCTCTCCGCCGCGCACATGGATCGCGCGCGGCACGTCTACACTTCACGCTCCGTGGAGCGCGCTCCATGCCGCGCGCGATCGGAGCGCTTTGGATCGTCCGGTGTGGATCCGGCTATTTGTTGTCGGTTTTTTGGTCACGCACAAAGGGGCCTCAGTCCCTTGGCGCGCGCGGTCTGGACGGTTGTGATTTTAGAATTGCGTGATCCGCCGTTATGGATATGTATCCGTTTAATTTCCCTATATAGGGAGAATAATTGTTTTAACCCAATACTGTCTTTTTCGTTTTCGTAATTTTTGCCGTAAATATACAAGTAAAATGTAGCTTGCTGCTGCTACGGCTATTCGTCGCCGTCGTTGCACGTGTGACTCCATAGCCAGACAAAATTCAACTGATTCAGTATGGATCGGCAGGAGCGCGTTGGAGCAGCCAGTCAGGATCGCAAGAGATTGCTGTTGGATCGACCTAGAACGATCCATGCTCCACGCATCACGATCTTGGATCGCGGATCGCGGGATCGCCGATCCATTTTGGATTGTCTGGTGTGGATCCGGCTAATTAGATGTTCATTAAGTTTTTTTTATACCACTTAAGTTGGTCTGTCTGTCTATTTGTACCGGGTAATCTCCGAAACGGCTGCACCTATTTCGAAGTCACTTTCACTGGCAAATAGCTGTTATTATAAGAAGTAACTTAAGCTGTATTTTATTTCACAAAAATTACATAAATTACTGCGCACAAAAAAAAAGTAAAACTCCTCAGAAAACCGACGTTCACACGGACGTTGTCTCGAACATAAGGTAGTATTAGTATACATTACTAATATAGACTATAGTTAAACTAACTCGTAACTTAAGGCACATAAAAGTCGTCCCGTATTAAAACGCAAGCCTCAGTAATTACTAAGTGAATGGAACACCGACTGTTCTCACTCACGAGGAGACGGCTCCAATCGCCTCCCGTCGCGTTTGGGACACTCCATTACCCCATATCCCTTCTGACTACGGTAGCTTAGCTGGAGTAATAAGCAGTTAAAGTGCTTTATCGATATTTTTTTTCTGAGCGTTCAATTATTTAATTCATAGTTTTAATCACGGTGTTAAACTTGTAGTTCTTAAATTTTGTGTGTGTGTGTCTATAACACAAGAAAGGCTTGAATTATGGCAGGTTTAAAAAGACAAGTAACGAAGCTTAGTAAGCAAGCAATATGAAAGCAAGTTTTAAATGTTAAATCTAAAGCAAAATAATTTCCGTGCGTTACATGGCGCGCTGGCAGATATTTTCCACACCAATAATTCATTTTATTTTCCAGTAACTTTTTCTTAATGTAGTTAGTTTTATGTGTAGTATGTGTATTAATAGCAATGTGAAATTTTATAATAACTCGGGAGGTACATACACTTTTTATAAAAGAGTCACACACTGCATTCTACTGTGTTAAAAAATACTATGATTACCTACTTAGGAAGCGTGAAACCGAAAAAATTCAATAAAAAAATAATATAAAGCAAAAAATCACAAAAATGGTACCTAAAAAATTGGTTTCCTTACGAAAAACCAATTATATAAAACCATTTCATGCCTTCAAGGCCTGTAGGCCACAAGTCAATCACTTCTCTTCTTTTTGCGCTGGCAACCCCGAGCCATCAGTCAACGGCTACAATTTATCTCTCTAGAAGTTCCCGCGTTCAAGTGACACCACCCACAAGTTATCTAGATTACTTAACATTAGGTACTTTTTATTCATGGATGTTGAGCTAACAGAAGTCTGTGATTGGTAAGTTGTTAATGATTGTACAAATAAAGTATGTAAATCGAATGAAGCTTTTACTTTCTGCCTTTGATACATAGGATTTTTTTATCCTTGTACTATTGTCATTTGGGTTACCTACTAATGTGTAATTTGACTACAATTGACTACTTTTGACACACTACACCTTGACTATATTTGACTACTTTTTGTTAACAACGAAATACACGGTAATGTTATACAAGCACATAACGACACCGACCGACACCGCGTTCCATACACAACGTAATGTAGTGGTAATGGGAAATAGGGACGAGTGGTACCTTGTAACTCAAAAATTACCGTGTATCATTTTAAGATTAACACAAGCTTTTTTTTCACAAGCTTTCAGAAGATTTTGAAGCCCCTATCCTAAATTTTATCAAGTTTTTTTTCCTTTTGTTTTTTTGCGATCGGATGATGCAGCCAATGATGCGCCTTCCACTTATAGAAGATTCTCTTAATCCAAAAGTTTATTCACCTACTTATTGTTTAAAATATGACTAGATTACATTGGAACGGAGCGAATAATATTACACTCTTAAGTTTTAACTACAAACTGCGTGGTACCGTAGCATCATTTTTTTTCTAAGAAACTTTTCCGCTTTTTAATCATTAGTGTTTTTTTTCACAATTATGTTCATCATTTTTACTGAGTGCAAAATAACTTTTCGAAGCTCTTGCTAATATATTTCATATTATCTATATGCCATGAAGTAACTGTAGATGAATAATTATAAGTACTAAGTACATAATTATAAAAACAGAGGAATCCTAGCCGAACAACTACCAACGCGATTAAAATCAAGCTACAAACATAATCCGTTTGTGTTACAAATTGATGTCATAAATTCCCATTTAAACAATTCAACTAAAACAAGATAAAACTAACACGAGCCATTAATTTAGTCAGTGCGAGTAACCTTGTGTTTATTTTTTGCTAAAATAGCGCTCGAATATGACCTTTACTTTTATGAATAAAAGTATTTATATACAACTAGTTGTTGCCCGCGGCTTCGCTCACGTTGAGCTAACTGGCAAAAATTTAAAATTTAAAAAACCCCCGACCCAATATCCTAGGTTTCCTTTAAAAAGTATAGAAATAAAATACGTCGCGTTGGGGGACCGCTCGGGACGGTCGTACCCTATATGCAACATCGGTCCCCCAACGCGACGTATTTTATTTCTATACTTTTTAAAGGAAACCTAGGATATTGGGTCGGGGGTTTTTTAAATTTTAAATTTAATTTTTATTTTATACTTTTTATAGATACATACGTATTATAATGTCGATTTTGTTGACTTATAAATACATTCAGTTTTTCTTCCCCACTTTCACCCCCATACCTTTTAAACGGCTCAATCGATTTTCATCAAACATGTTTAAGAACACTCGCACATAAATCACCTTTCATACAAAAAAAACTAAATTGAAATCGCTTCATCCGTTTGGGAGCTATGATGCCACAGACAGACAGACAGACAGACAGACAGATAGACAGACAGACAGACAGACAGACACGTCAAACTTATAACACCCCTCTTTTTCCGTCGGGGGTTAAAAAGATAGGTGCATGTCGGTTCAGTATTTGTTAAGAGTGTGCATACTGATTCTGCCTAATCCCTATGTGACATAGCGTGAAGAAGTGTACCTAAGATGTTAGCCTAGGTTACTGCCAACATAATACAAAAAGTTTTGTTCAAATCGGTGTAGTAGTTACAAAGTTATGCGCGTACATACAAACAAACAAACAAACAGACAAATTTAAAAAAAAAAAATTGTTTTGTGTTCAGTATAATGTACTTTGTTAAGTACATTATACTGAACACAAAACAATTTTTTTTTGCATGTAGCAATAGCTTTTTGAAAAAAATATTGTATGTACAGAATTGGCATCGTAACTATACAAAAGTAAATATACAATTTCATTGTAACTGTGTCCAATTAAGCTGGGGTAGAAAAACTTTACCAATTATTATACGAGTTCAAAGGTTGTCACTAACAATACCTATCTACTACGAAATTCTAACAAATAAAATAACCTAATACGCACTGTAATAGACAATGCTCTGAAAATTCATAGAAACTTTTATTAGTCTGCTAGTTTTATTTTTTATGAAGACATATATCATCATCATATATTCTGCTATTCAAATAAATTCACTTCAAAGATAAATAAAAAACATTTTTTACTGCCAAAACAACATTGTTTTCGTAACTTATTTCAAATCAATTTACATATAAAGAGGAGTTTTACCATTGTGTAATAACAACTATAATGTGGCGAGCCTTTGTAATAACTAGTCCGAATTGGCATATTGTTATTCACAGTAAGGTTCGAACGATCACCATGCCATAATATATCATCGCATTCCTCGCTGAGCAATAAACTAAATGATAATAAACCCGCTTGTCGCCGTCGCAATAAATTTCACTATTTGCTGGGAACAAAACACAGTATTACATGAAATATGACCCAATATGGGACACACAGACAGCACTGAACATAGTGACTCGTAAAACCGAGTTACCACGACTTGAATTGGAATTACCGTTTTCGAAATTCAAATTTTTGAAATCAAAATATGGGTGTTTCGCATAATTTATGTTTATAAATAAAATTCAATAGGGAATAATTATGTATCTTTTGTTTATATTTAAAAAATGATTCCTTATTTATGTAATAAACAGTTTTTGCGTACCTTCTTAATTATTGCGTAATTAATAATTTTAAATGTTAGTACCGGACTACCGGCCATATTTCTTGGGCGATTTTAATTTTAATTTTACTTTTTGTCATCTCTGCTACAGTATTTTCATTATTTTGTTAATAAATGCGATATAAAAAAAAACTTGCATATTCCCTATTTGCCACATGTATGAAAGATCATCACTTAAGTACGGCTTGACCGAATTGGTTGATTTTTTAGTTGTGCTCGTAATTATCAGGACAAGGTTTGTATGAAAAAAAATTTTTTGGAAATCTACTGAACATGAAAATATTTTTGTAGGTATTAAAAAACACCCGTGCAAAGCTGCCGTCGCTAGCCAGATATAAATATTCTTACTCAAAAGAGCAACTTGAAAGAATTTAAAAGTCACTGAAGGCCGTACTTGTATAACTTAGTCTTGTCTGACCCGAAGTCGGATTTAATGGCTCTAGAAATAAAAGTAAGTTGAATAAGATAAATCGATGAACTATATTATTATACAGTGGATACGACAAGTTTCTGAAAGAGATTTGACAATCTAAAAAAGTCTACGACATACTATACAACTGCGTTTTTTCGATACTAAAGTCCATTCCATACTACACCTACATTCGATATTGACCAACACTTGAAGTTTGGGCAAATATAATCTCACCCAAAAGTAAAGACATGAGAAATCCGTTTCCCAATAACAAGAAATCTATGGGTTAATCCATAGTGACAGTATGGGACATTATCCTTTATCAAGATAAGAGCCGAGGACAGCCCGAACCACTACGATTACGTCCGAAACATTTTTATGTAACTACCATTTTAGGATGGTAACAAAACGTTTTTAGCTTGTTTTTCCTCCACTATTTTCCTATGGTGTTTTCTATGTTTGTTTTTGCATCCATTTCGGAGTGGAACCCTAATAAAAACAAGCCCTAGTGCACTCGCGGGACTCAACCCAATATGCAACGGAAATTCCATTAAAATCCCTCCGAGTTTTTACGAGAATGGTGTGTGCACAGACAGATAAGAACAATATATTCAAGTTTATTTTAATATTTTGATATGTAAAGTAGCTGGTTTTATTTTTGTTTTTGTGTGAACAGAGTAGGTGTCTACATTTCTTTGTCCCAAATTTCATTAATTTAATTCTTCGTTCTTATTAAAACAAGGAAAGAGATCAGAAAGAAGTCTATTTTCCTTCCTCGTATTTATGCTGTTAAAGCTTAAAATAAATATCTATTACATTTTATTATCACTTTCTGATAAAGTGAATTTAATAAAAACAACACACTTAGATTGAAAATTTACAAAAGAAATCACATTTCAATTTTTCAGAGGTTCAGTAATTTTTCAAATATAGCTAAAAACCACCATAATATCGTATTTTAAAATTATGAAAACACTCTTACCTTCCTATCTAACAATATACCAGTACTTAGGTACGCGAAACTTTGTTCTTCTATGCATAGACAACTTGTGTTAGCCGAATGTAGGTCAAACTAGTAGTTCTACGAGTGAATACTAATTGCTAACTTGCTGTTAGTTAATTTTGTGGGTGTGATACGTTGGTAGTACCTAATCTGCTCTAAAGTTTCTCGAAAATCGATAGGAGGTATAGTAAAAGGGAGTTTGTGTAGGGCAGTCTAGGCGTATGTTTAGATATCAGACGCGTTGTGCGCATGTGAATTTTAAAAGCTACATTATGTACAGGTACTTTCTTTTTTGTCAGAACATTTACACATGTTATTATTAGTAGTAGTAGAGCTCTTTATGAAGGAGCTCGTCCGGGGAAGTACTACCAACATACTTATTTCTGCCGCAAAGCAGCGTTGCTGTGTTCTGGTGTGAAGGGTATTAGGGTGTAATTACATGCACTTGAGACATTTTAACGTGTCTGGGATGGCAACGCATCTGCAAGGCAAGGCAAGGTCTGTTATTACAGATACCTACTTAACATCATGTGAACCGTTGGTTTGTTAGCCATCCAATGATATACAGGAAAAGTTTTTAACCAGTGCGTAATTTTTTTTTGGTAGTTCAGTTTTTAATAATAGAACACAATTCCGTGTTTAGTTAAAAAAAAATAAAAAAAAAATTTCATCCTTATCCGAGTTTGAAATAAGCAAAACATGGACATAATCTATTCGCCATACTATCAATGAAAACTCGCGGCCGCCGCCCGGGCGCATGGCTGGGGTGAGGGGGTGGGGAATGCGCTAGCGCCGAGTGACAATAAAATATGGTTTTTAAGTAAACATGTTTCGTAAGCGATAACTTTTTTTTTAGTACTAAGATATATCAAAATAAAATATACGTGTTTAATAAAACGTGTTGAAGTTTATTATGGCAAAATTTACGCACTGGTTAAAAAAAAAATCCTGTATAAAAAAAAGTGAATAAATTGAAAACAAACTGCGATTTATAATACTTTATTAGGTAGGCACATAATGTTTTTTATTTATTTTTTAACAACCTCTCGGCTAGCAAATTCATACAATATTAACAGCCAATGAGATTCCACAGTACCCCCACACATTGCCTACACAGGTGCATTTTAAAGCTCAACCAACCAATATTTAATTCCTTCCCAAGTTTTACGACACTCTTGGGAAGAGATAGGTGATCTAAAACCTGAGGCCGCGGTAAAGATTGCTAAAGAAATAATATATCAGGGTACAATTTCCCTAAAGAGTTACAGCTACGCGAAAAAAGTTCGGCACGCTGATTTTTTTATCCGAATCTGTACTAACAAACTGAAAATCAGGGCAAAATCTGGTGAAATTTTCTTTACATTTTGTGTCACTATTTCCATCGGAATATTGGTAAGGACTTTTTTTTGATAAACTGTGAAATCTTTGCTACATACTCTGCAAAAAATATTGTATGGTATACACCATGAAAAGGACATTTTGACACAAACTTTTACCATGGATTCAGTATGATTGTATTCTAGATCCCCCCCTCATCCCTACAGTATTATTACATTAGTTATTACATAATTTGTAACATTTAAGTGGGTTATTACAAAAAAATCTGCTATTCCATACATTTTCACCGCCTAGGTGATGGACTTCGTAAAAGCAGATTTTTCTCCAAACCGACCGTATTAATTCGTTTTCCGAATGGTAACACTTTTCGTTATAATGTCCCTTCTACTCTAATAATAAATGTGAATCTAGTCTAGAATAAAATGAAATTTAAAGTAACTTTTTAAAATTCAAACCATCAATATATCTAAAACTTGTTAATGTATTAAAAACACAGGCATGACACTGATCGATCAGTTCGTTAAAAAACGGAATACGCCTCATTTGGCGGGAAGAGGAGATGAGTCGTTAGAATTTTAATTTCGGTTGATAATATTTATTTATGAGTGACGTTGGAAAAAATATAGGGAATAGGGATGATTGTGAATTATTTAAAACCTTGTTTGAACGTGATGTTATTCTGGTCATATTTTTATGTCATGCCCAAAAAATGCTTATGTTTTGGCAAGCTAAATGCTTGTCAAAACATAAGCATTTTTTTCCTGAATTAACAATTGCAACGTTGAGATAAGACCGATATCATACTATTATGGGATTCAAATTATGGTGTAATGGACATTACACCATAATCAATAGTTTTGGTGGTGTGTCACCCCCGTGTCTCTGAAAGCACGTAAAAGCCGTTGGTTCTGCGCCTGATTTCTCTCCAATCGTTTTGCATTGTCGTCCCATTGGGCTAAGAGAGTTAGGGAAGAGGGAGTGCACATGTGTTTGCGCACACACCTGTGCACTATAATATCTCCTGCGTACTTGGCTAGTGGCATTCAAATTAGCCACTGTGGCTATAGAGGTAAATCGGAATCGGTCTAAAGAGTTACATTTACACATGTTTATGCTCGTGGCTATACTATAGAGATTGGCTAGATCGTCCATCGTTCACCTTTTTTTAAGATAACAACCTTGACCTACCTAAACTACTTCAAAGTAGCTTATAGTTTACAAACTATAATTATGAGATAGACACTGGTCGAAAATAGATGAAAGCGTCTCAACTTGGCGTGGGACTGACAAAAGGTAAAATATTGTAATTTATTGAATCGATGTATTGTGTAGTTTAGACACTGAACTAGTACCGTGACCCCAAAAAGGTCACAAAAGTACGATGGCAGAGTAACAATACAAATACTAATAATTTATGTGCATAATACAGGTTTATACAGAATGTTACAAAAAGATTTAAAGGTACACGGTATTATAACCCTGTGAGGTGTGCAAATATGTTAGGTTCAATATATGAAACAATTATTCTTATTAAATTACATTGCATTTGAAAACATACACAGTCAATTTTGTTACACATAAATTGAATTTGAAATAATACGTTGAATTTCAAAGTTAATAGTCACTACCAACAATGCTCTACCAACCATGCTTAATATACTATACTTATTGATTAACAGAAGCCGTGTAAGGTACCCACTCCTGGCTTTTTATTAGGTAGGAACTTACATCGATCATGTTACAAAAATATAGCATGGTTGGCACAGTGGCTGAGCCTTTGGCTGCTGCGAGCGTGTCGCGGGTTCGTTTCCCGCATGGATGAAATATTTGTATGGCGTACATTACTTATTCTGGCTGTTTATGTATGTAAATTTATACGCACCCACGATACAGGAGAAAATCCCAGTGCGGGAAAAAAACCCTTTAAATTTTTCCCAAAATCAAAATTCTTTCCAAAAACATCATATTCAATCGCCAATTCACCTGTCAAACACCATGATTTACTACCACAACCCGATCACCACAGTTACACCAGTTTACGCGGATACCCGACGTTCAGTAGCGAATATTTACCGGCCGTTGATGATTTATACAAACTGCTGAAGTGATTTAAGGCCCCACACTACGGCCCGTACCCGGTGCGTGTCACGATCGGTAAAGTGTAGGGAGGTTCGTATTACACGTGTTGCTGTAACAGCTGCGACGCAACGTTGCAACACCTGGGGCACTGGAACTTTTACGTTTGAATACGAAATGTTTAGAGGGTTGTTTGGTTTTGTTACGGGTAGAAGGAACGTCGCGTGGGTAACTTTTTTAGTGGATTCCGTACTTTATTCTAGATGACCAAGATAAATATGAACATTTTCGACAAATATTAAATAAAAATCTGAACAGTTATTAAATAAAGAACTGCCTCATTTGCTTTTGCTTATTGCTTATTAGTCCTAAGCACGACTGCTACGCTATAGGTCTTGGGTTCGAACCCAAGACCTGTACACCCCATTAATATTGATTTTTTTTTCTATGAAATTCTCAGTACCAGCTCGGAGTTAGGATTAGTGTCCGGTTAATGGCAATAGGCTCGCCCCCTATTACATGGGACCTAAACATACCGACGAACTGTGGGTGTAATACATTGGTACTCCTTTGCCTAACTCTTCGGGGAATACAGGCGTGATGGCATGTTATGTTATACAACAATTTCTATAATATCTCTCGCAACCCTTAACACATAGACTACGTACGCTACCTGGAATATTGTCACCCATGTTATAATACTACACGCGCTTGGAGAGGCCTTTAATTTCCGAACTAAAATTACAGCAGGCCTTTGTTCACAAAGGCAATAACACACTTGACTTACACAAAGCTCGAATACCAAATCAACGATAGTGCTGATTAAATCCCGTTCGGATATCCGTGTGTCAACGCAGCTTTACAATTACCGAATATTACGAACATTTCCGATTAATCTCCACTATTTCGGCCATTTTGGACAAAGTGAAGTAGTCTCTCGGGCCTATAATTATTGTTGTTCTATTCCCAAAACACTCATTTATAGGCCTGTTTGCTAACAATTAGTAGGTAGTGTAGTGACCACACCGTTGGCGCAGTAGCTGAGCGATTAGCTGCTGCGCTGCGTGTCGAGGGTTCGATTCCCATACGGACCAAATGTTTGTATGGCGTACCTACATATAGTGGTTCCGAGTCTACACTTATTTTATCAAAAAGATGTAGATTTTTTCTTACATACATTATATTTTCATAAATGAATTGACAACTCAACAACATTCACTTACGTTACCTACGTACCTACTTAAGTACTCCGAGAAACGAGAAACGCGAAATGTGAACGTAAGCGATTTCTAGGCGATAGGGATAAGTGTCGTGATTCGTGGAAGAAGCGTTCTAATTATTATTTATCATTGCTCATTAGCACGCACACACGTAGGTGTAGTATGACACAATATCACAAAGCCGTACTATTTACACTTACTGACCATCGAGCTTTCAAACTTTGAAGCAGAAAGTATTACAGGGAAACCATTTTTATTTTAGGTGTGAAAATCAATGTAATACGCACTGTAATGCACGAAAAGCATTCTGTATACCGGTACATCCGACAGTACAGGGGTCATCAGAGGTTCAAGACAGTTGAATCGTTTCTCCGAGATTCGTCCAGCTTCATTGCCTCGGCATCTGTAGCGGTCTCCATTGTTGCTTTTAGGAGTTGCAGTAGTTGAGAATAGTGTGGCAGAACCGTCCTAACGAAAAGATATACTAGTACAGGGATTTTGGAACTATTTTAAGTTTAGTTAGGGCTTGCCTTTTTGTCTATTCGTCGATTTCCAGGTCGAGCAAAAAGTGTTATTGGGTTTTTTCTGTGAAATTGTCAGTAGCAGCTCGGAGTTAAGACTTGTGCCAGGTTAATGGCAATAGGCTCGCCCCCTATTACATGGAATCTAAATATACCGGCGAACCGTGGGTGTACATTGGTACTCCTCTGCCTAACCCTTTGGGGAATACAGGCGTGTTGGTATGTTTATGTGATGATCTTTCGTATCCCCGGAACTAGAAGGTTCCCAGGATAACGGTTAAAATCAAAACCGACATCACAATTATGGGAAAAACATGTACTTTCAGCTTCGTTAAGTGTTATGTTTACACCCCTTACATAAATTCAATATGTCACGGCAACCACCCTCACCTAAAAAAAAACGTGTAACTCTAAATCAACTGGCACAAAAACAGAGAAAAACCATTTGAGCAATTTAAAAACGACACAGGAAAAATAAAGAACTGTTTACATTCGCGTCGGACTAACGTATAAAATAAAAGTAGCTGTCGCGCCGCAAGCTTGTTACAAAACAAATGCTATCCGCTCCTAAAACGGCTGTAAGTACAACCGCATAGTGTGTCCACACCATAAGGCGGTTTGCACATAGAACAACTATTGCAGCAACTGGCAGCTGGTCTGGTAACTAGCTGGCAACTAGCTGTTTACATATATTTCATTTGGACTGCGCACACATAGCAACTCTAGTTTCGAGTTCCGGTGATTGTCAACAGTTTTCAGTTGCTGTAATCGATGACTAAGTTAGTTCCTAATTGCCGCAACTAGCAACTGTTAAATATTATACCGGTTTTTAAAGATCGCTGCGTAGATTGATGAAAGCTCACAGATTGCCATAAAGTTGCGGCAATCGTAAACGTTATAGCAACTATCAATATTTTCACAGGAAACTTTTAAAGTGTTGATAGTTGCTTCAACTTAAATTGCTCCATGTGCAAAGCGCCTAATAGTGCACTCAAGTTTACCAGCGAAAGTTAGAGAGTGTGGGACAAGCAGCTAATAAACGCTTCTGGGAAAAGCATTCTGTTGCAGTTTCGGAACTTTAATAAGGGACTAGTGGGTGTAGTGTGAGTCAAGTTTGGAAGCAATTGTACAGCTGTTAAAGCGTTGATTGAGAGAAGTTATGAGTGTGAACCGCATCAGTTGTAATACTATCAATTTACTTCTTGGTCATCTATATTAATTTAATAAACGCAAAAATGAGTTTATTTGACAGAACACAGACACAGGTACTGTTGAACCTCTAGAAAGGTCATAGATTTTATTTTAATTCGCTTCTTCGTCTGTTTTCGCGTAACCTGCATTCAGGAGGATAAAGTCCAGAGCAAAAGCTAGTATTAGTCTATAAAAATGATTTCTCGTGCTAAGAATTTTAAGACATTCTTATCAGCCCGACTACGGCTGGGCACGCCTCGATTGAGGCGGTAAGTCCCCTCTTTGAGGAGTGGCTAGAGCGGCGCCACGGCGCCCTCACCTACCGCCTGACGCAGGTCCTCACCGGACACGGATGTTTCGGGAGGTTCCTGCACCTCATCGGGCGGGAGGAAACGCCCGGGTGTCACCATTGTGAGGATCGCCCCGAGGACACGGTGGAGCATATTTTGGCGGTGTGCCCTGCTTCGGCTGAGCACCGCCGAGTCCTCGAGGCGGCCATCGGCGGCGGCGCCCTCTCGCGTCCGGCACTGGTTCAGGCCATGGTCCGGAGCGAGGGGGAATGGGAAGCAGTCGCCTCCTTCTGCGAAGCTGTAATGCTAGAGAAGGAGGCGGCGGGACGGGAGAGGGAAAGGAGGATCCCCCGTCCCAGCGGCCGCCGCGGTAGACGCTCCGGGCGTCGGGAGCCGCGAGACGACTCCCGGCCACCGTAGACGCGTGTCTGTGGACGGTGAGCAATGGGTAGCTCACCGTCCGTACGTTCACTAACGACAGACCGTGTCGACGGCGCGTTCGTGTTCCACGCGCGCCTCAAAGAGATGTCAGCAAACTTGGATGGGGCCACTGAGGGCCGATGCCTGCCGGGGCTGCGGGTTGTTCGAAAGAGATACCGCGCCCCCGGAATGCAAAGGGTACATGAAGGAACATAGACGGGTTTTAGTCAGTAAAAGTCTGACACTCCCTCCCGCCCCGCCCAGGGCGGGGGAAGTTATTTGATGATTTCCCGTCTATAAAAAAAAAAAAAAAAAAAGCCCGACTACGGCTACGAATGCTACGGCGTAGCGGTGACGCTACGAGGCCTACACAATGATATTACTATAGACAGGCGTTATTTTTCTTTATCATTTTGTCACGTCCAATAATCACCATCATTACCAGTTGATGTACGTACCTAATGTAACAATTAGCGCTATTATATAATTCTCTCGAAAATGTATAATATTCATCCTTCAAAATGTACCAACATTACAAATGTGGCACATCGTACCTACCAACATTTGTGAAGTAACGTCATTATCACCGAGCTCTCGTCGACGTCTAAAATGTCTTTCTGATTGCCTCCTGCCTGCGGACGCTGTGACATTTATATAGGACGAAGAGCTATGTAAAGTGTCCGGTCTAATAGCTTTCGCAAAACCCATCATACGGACCTTTTAGTTAAGGCTAAGTTTCTCAAATTGAGACATACAATATATTATTTAGTTGTCGTTTAAGTAAGTAGGGACTATCTGACACTGGACACTCCGTACTTTATGTCAGTCAATCCTCAAGTGTCTGACACTCCCATCACCTTGGAAAGTCAAACCATGTACTCAATATTTTCGGACTCTATTGGGCACAGCTTTAGAAAAAAACAAGAGGGCTAAGCAACAATTAGATTATTAGTAATGAATAAACTCAAAAAGCACTAAACCGATTTGAAAAACTCATTCATTTATAAAAAGCTACATTATTAGCGAGTAACACAGGCAATATTTTGTGATAGAAAAAAATGGGGTTAGTAAGTAAATCCACGTGGACAAAGTCGCGAGCATAGTGCTAGTATGTTTATAAATAAACCTAGTTTATTACAACCCACATCTTCATCTAGTCTTATAAGATTGAGGAACCCAGGCTTGCGGTTCCAAAGCCGTCAAATCAGCGATTATAGATTAGGGACAACAGTCGTCACTACAACGGAGTAATAAAGAAGGGCCGAAGGGAACTCGGATGAATCGGAATTAACATGATTAAATGTCACTCGTATTCTCCTTCTCGTTAGTTGGTCGTATATATAGGCACTAGTACCAAAATGCTTAGTGTGGGATTGGCCATCTTCCCACACCACCCACTTTGCCACATCAAGTTTTTAAGTTGATACAAATATTTTGTATATCTCTTCGAATAAATGTTATTTTCTTTTATAATGATGGGTAATCATCAATTGACTTTTTCTGCTCTGGGCGGAGCGGAAGGGAGTGTCATGCTGACTAAAACCCTTCCGTGTTCCTCTTAATGCCCTTTGCATTCCAAGGCCGCGGTGACTCTTTCGAACTATTTCCGCAACACTGGCAGTCGAAATGCCTGCAATCTTTTTATTTATTTATAACACGGAGGGCTAACAGCAAAAAAAATTGTTGAGAATAAACAATGAAACAAAAGTCGACCGAAAGCCAGTAATTTATAATTTGGGTTACAAAGTTGTGATACAAAAGATACAAAGTCGATTTGAGAACCACAACCTATTCAAAGCCGTAAAAAAACAGCAACACACCCAGAAAAAGTACGAAACCAACATTATCTAAATAGAATTAAGAAACACGACAAGACAAAAAACTGAAGCAGCGATTGAACGACAACTCAAGATACACCTTTTGTGGTTAGACGGCCCTCTGTAGTAATACATTCTGCAAACTGGGGTGCTCTCATAATAGGACCGTTACAAAAGAGGGATGGAAGAAAAACAAGATGAGAATGTGCCACACATCCGGCTTTTTTAGTTCTTACCGTATTGTTTAGAAAATGTACTCTTTAGCAGACAGTTAAATGTGTACTGAATACGGCTCTCAAGTTTGGGGAGAAAGGTAGATTTTTTATAATGTTATATTAGTGTATAATATATGTAATGTTATATTAGTTTAGCATTTTCAGAAAAAATTGAATGTGTAGACTGGCAATCTATAAAGTAACGCGGCAGACTGAACACGTTTTTTAAAAAGGGATTTTGGATTTTGAAAATGGCTACGGGGACGAAAAAAACGACGAGATGAATGACATTTAGATCGTTGAAAGTTATTTTGGAGTTTAAGTTTGTGATAATAAATAAGATTTAATTGATAGACGTACTGGTTCAGATATTTTACAAACGTTTTGTGCAAATTCTACGGACGTTCTTGTAAGATAAGTAAGTTTTCAAGCAATTTCTGCAGTGTTTTCAGATTTTGCTTTTGTAAACAACTACGAGCAACTATTTTTAACTTTACAAGTGAAATAAATACTGACTATCTTACTCCTATTATAAATGCAAAAGTTTGGATGGGTGTTTGTTACTCAATCATGCTAGTATGGTTGGACGGATCTGAGTGAAATTTGGCACAGATACAGATTATTGTCTGTAATACGAAAATATATCAACTTTGACGTGGATGAAGTCGCGGGCAGAGGCTAGTCAATTCATAAACGAAAACTACTCAAGCACATTGCTGCTCTAAGTGATAGAGAAAACGCTTTTATAAAGCAAAACTTTTTTTTAAAACTTACTACTTACATAGTCTCATACTTGTTTTTAGGTATTTTGCTATAACTGCAGCCAAACTTCATAGTTACTACTGCTGTATGAATAAATGCCCAGTATGCAACCTACCTAGGCCAAATACCGGGCTCCCGATTAATGGAAGAATCGTAGAGTTTTAGTTGCTAAAAGCCCGACATAACCCTCCGTTTTCCACAAAAGCAGGGTATCCATGAGAATTCCACGAAAAAAAAAGGATGGAAGCAGACATGACCGGTGAAATCCGATACAAGCACGCTAACCTAAAATTCGAACAGGAACAAATCTAAAGGCTTTTTACCTCTAAAGAATTTCCACACAACACCGTTATAGTACCAAGTTCCATTAGTGGCGCAGTTTCATTAATAGTTTTGAAGGAAACATGAAAACGATGCGGCGACTGTGCACTTCCAAGAAAACGTTACCCGTTTATTGTTACATACGAGCCATACGTGTCCACTCTTAATGCACTGTAATGCTCGGCGCTAATGTCCCTCTAATGTGGCTAATGTGGAACTCCTTACGTGGCCAGCTTGAAGCTTATGAAACAAGTAAACCTTGTAATTACTGTGTTTCTTTTTGAGCTACTAGAAAATGTTGTGGCGAGAGTTTCAAATTAAGAATGTAAGCTCACTAGCATATTATGTTGATGTTGTTTTTGCGATGCGTTTATAATTTTCGTTTAGAATAAAAATCATTATACTTCAATAACACCTTCCAAAGGCACTTTTGGATGTCATAAGAATTGAATCTAGTTACCTTTTCATTTAACAAGTTTTCCAATACAAGTGGTAACATTGAAATGTCTTCCATTCTATTTTTATACAAAACGCTTAAGTAGACGCTACCTCTCAATTATTACAGTATTGCAACTGGGTAGTAGTGAGGTACCTAACAACGACAAGTTAAAAGAACAGTCTCTTATTAGAAAAAGATATTCCGAATATTCCTCAAGTTTTGTTTCCATGGGATTTAGAATGTAGTTGAAGATAACGTTTACGACAGATATAAAAGTGGGCTCTTAGATGATATTGTTTTCTATAACGTCGTGCTAGAGTTTATTTTCATTCCTCTCTCTTACCTATAAATAAATACTGACAAACTCGTCAAGCAAAGCACCTTTTCCAAAGGATCCTAGAATATCTTTTTACCGCACCGTATACACGAATGTATTGTATTCAACAGTCATTGTTCCGATATAGCCAGTAATCCAGCTTAGTGGGTGAAAGCCCCGATCAACATTAGGTATGAGCACCCGCTTAGCAATCCGATTATACGCCTGATACAGACTGCCGTGGGCTACAAGTGAGTACCTACCTGCTTTATTTTTGAAAATATATTCACTCTCGGCAACAGGAAAATATGTGAGATTAATTGATTAGGTTTTATAAAATAGTTTATGAACCTACTTTCTTACGTAATTTTTAATTTAATGTAATTTTTTTTTCTTCTCGTGGCATATTTCACTCGCGTTAAGTTTACGTCTTTCGTTACTGCTCCGCTTCCGTGTGTTATAGCGTAATGTGATATATATAGCCTTTGTTGTTCAGGAATAATGTAGCTATCTATTAGTGAAAAAATGGTTAAAATCGGTCTAGAAGTTTTGTAGCTTATTTGGTAAAAACAAACAAACAAAAAAATCTTTCTTCTTTAAAGGTAATATTAGTATAAAAAGAAACCGACGATATTAATTATGAATCTAAGCACTTTAATCTAGTCTAGACATCATTTTATATCTAGATCTATTCTCGTGGCGTGTGCAATAATGCAATTATGATAATATAATTCAGTCTTTTATGAATATTCTAGCAGTATGATTCTGCAAAATTGGCACCTACCTACGAGTAAGTGTGTTTAAACCCCTGCTCATTTATATTCTATGCATCGAGCCAATTTGATTGGCTCTCTGTGAACACAGCGATGATTGCAAATTTCAAATACAGCGAGGATTTATCTACCTCCAATATCGATAGCTAATAGCTTTGCGAGGTGACTTATCTCCGCGTCTCGCTTGAAGAGGCTGATAAAATTAATGTAGGTTGGTGTCTAAGTAAAGATAGAGAGAAAAGAAAGCCAATTTTCTAGATTGTGAGGGGGCCATTTAAAATTATTCGCCCGTTTGAATTTCGGTGACAGTAGCCTATCTCCATACCTATAGACTAGCTAAATACGTGGGGTAGTATTATAGTGCACAAGAGTGTGCGCAGACACAGGTGCACTTCTTATTTCCTCAATCTCTTATTCCGATAGGACGGAAAACGTAGAGATATCAACGGCTTTTACGTTCTATCAGGGTATGTCACACTAGTTTCTTCCATATAATTTAACAATAAACAATTAAGGGCTAAAAACAACAGTAATCATTACCTATTTTTTATGGCTTAACTCCAGTCTATAAACTAGGCATTCTAGATTGTATTGCGAAGCAAAGACTGCATAACAAGCACGTAAGTACATACCTACACCTAATTAAGTACATGCACCCACATTCATACATTTTCAAAATTATATATTAACTACAAAGATACTTATTCAACAAAATAGCTTGCACCCTACGGGTAGGTAAGCATAACAAAAACTATAATTAGGCCTATTAGAAAGGTACCTCATCATTCCAAACGTTATTACTACCCTCAAAACTGCAAATTCAGTCCAACGGTCATCATGAGACTATGGAGGTTTACATCCAGATAGCGGGGCGGACACATCCTTGTTTTATTCATACGTCTCGCAACTTAGGTTAGGCGTTTAGCATACATTTGAATGGGAATGTCTCATCCGAAAAACTATTCCGGTTAATATGTCCCAGGTGGAGCATGCATTCTGATAGCAGCGTAAAAGGTAGTTAGAACTGTAGCTAGTACAATTATTCGGACTCTGGGACTTTTTAGATAAGTATTTAAGTGGCAATTTTTTAGTCCCTTTAACTGCCTCGTTGGTCTCGCAAGCACGACTGACCGTCGTCGGTTCGATTGCGGTCGGGCGAAAAGTGTTATTTGGTTTTTCCAATAAGAATTTCCCAGTAACAGCCTGAAGTTTGGAAATCGGCCCGATTATCGGGCCGATTTTTGTCACCTTCTCGCCGACGAAGAAATCTGTCAAAAATCGGACCGATTATAGGTATCGGTCGTGAGGGAAGACCCTAACTCAAAAGTCCCTTAAAAAAATTATGGATGCTAGAAGAAGAATGAAGAATGTTATGAAGAAGTGAAAAATGAAAAACGTTTTTACAAAAAGACAACCACCTTCAAAAATTAAAATATCTTGTCAATAGAAAAAATATTTTAATACACACGATTTAAAAAACTCTAACTTAAATAGCAAATCATTTATCGGAACTGTGCTTTTATAATGCGCAATAACTTTCAATCGAGCATTTCTTCTATAAAGTTTGTGGGTAAAACTGTGCCTTTTGTTCCCACATGAAAGTTAGTCCGAACTGAACAATGAATGCTTGGAACTCAATGCATCCTCGCCGCGCCCGCCGCTAGTATTAAAATGCCTACGTTGGCAATGCAATCAATGGCAGGCCCGGTCCGTCTCGGACCATAGGAATTTGAACGGCCACCGAGCCAAGAGCTTTTCAATAATTCGAAAACTTGGCTCTGCAGTTTGCTTTTGATGCGTTTATTTTTATACGCAGTGAAACGATTGTAAATAGATGGTTTTAGCTAGGTTGGTACATTTTTTCAGTCTAAATGAGATTATGATCTTTTAATCAACTAGATAATAACTGAAAAGCTTAAAAGGGCAACAGCAGATTTTCTTGAATAAAGCTAAGAACACTCGATAAAGTCACATTTCAAACAAAAAATCGAAATCTAAAACGATTCAGCAGTCTGGGAGCTACGACGCCATTAACAGACACACGTTAAATTAAGGACACCTCTGTATCGTCGGGGATTAAAAATTAAAATAAAATATACCATCACGCCTGTTTTCCCCGGAGGGCTAGGCAGAGGTGTACTAGTGTACACCCACAGTTTGCCGGTATATTTAGGTCCCATGTAAAAGGGGGCGAACCTATTGCCATTAACCGGGCACCAATCCTAACTCCGAGCTGCTACTGAGAATTTCATGTAAAAACTCAATAACACTTTTTGCTCGACCTGGGAACCGAACCCAAGTCCTCTAGCGTAGCAGTCGCGCTTAGGACTACTAGGCCAACGAGGCAAAAATAAAATAAATATTAATATATTTTAGGTGAATCGGACGGGGAACTAATCTTATGGGGATTTTGGAGAAATAGTAGGTCTTTAAGTAAAAATTGTATCTTTATAAAATTAAAACGATTTATTTTCTATACATAATATTTGAAAAACAAACAAACAATGATTAAACTTAATTTTTATAGTCGTTCTCTTATTCGTTAATTCATAACCAATATTTATCTAATAATTTTATTTTAGTTATTTATTTTTACGCAGAGCTTGTGACGAATCCAAGATGGCTGTTTTCCGAATTAGAACCACAGTCCATCTTCGGGTTCCTCCTCACTGTCGGTAACTTGCAGGTCGTCTTGTATGGCCGGATCGGGCTGGGAAATAAAAGTTTATAAATAAGACGAGAAAAAAGATCACAGACCTCTGTCTGAGATAGGATAGATGGCTAACAAATGCCTAGAATGTCAACATAAATCATCAGTTGTATGTAACCCACCTGGAACCTTTTCAGTTTTTGGGTAATATATCGGAATATCAAAACCTTTGTAAAAAAATATGTTTTTTTTTAATGTTCCCGTGGGATAATAACATATCAATTTTGACGCGGACATACAAAATGGATTGGAGGGATTCGTAGATGTAATTTCAGTCAACCAATCACGGGTGAAATTGTGTTCACCAGTACTTAAGCGAATTTGTGCAATGATTACCAAACCTGGCCTTGTAATAAAAAAAATAGTAGTTCCTTACCTGCCAGTTCTCCGGTGGTTCTTCCTTGAACTGTGGTGGCGGTTCCAGTCCTGTGCCTCCCAACATCTGGGGCTCCATGCCCATGTCAGGTTCTAATGGTTCCTCCTGCATAATAGAAATTAATGAGATCGACTGTAGGGTAGCGCAGTGGCTGAACGATTGGCTGTGTTTCGCGGCCTGCGGTTAGTTGTTTCAGGTCTGGTTGTTTGTATAAGTGAGTTTGTGTTTGTAAATAAATTCACTTGAAAGGAGAAATTCTAAAACTAGAAGGGGACCGTATTAAAAAAGTAACCATTTCTAATTCCCCAGTGCAGTTGAAGTGTCTTCTACTGGCAATCCTGTCTTTAATCATAGTCGTGGTTTATTTAATATGCTGGTAACCACAGAACATAGCTGTATGCAACCAAAAGTTTTTTTTTAACCATAAAACAATACCTATTTATTTTGCTGTCAAAAAGTTGCAATATTTTTCTTTGTGCATAAAATAAACATCAATTTGCAATTTTATATAATATTACCTTAACGACAGGAGGGAAGGTGTAGTCAGTGCTGTGTTGGTCGAGATCGACGAAGTCGTCAGATTGCTGCGGCGGCTCGTCCGGCACCTCGCGCTTTATTAAGAACTCGGACGTGTCGAAACTTGGCTCGCCCAGTGGAGGGTCGTCATCTATAACAAGGTATAAGGTTTTAGGTCTGGCATACAGAATTTTGAGAAATTTCGATTCGAGTAAAATTACTATGCTTAAAGTTTTTCTTTTAAAGAACCGAGGCATCATCTTTCATTATTTTCCATTTATGCAAAATGTGGCTATTTTAAAATATTCTACAAGAGTTGAATCAAAAGTCTATACTGTCTTGATAATTGGGTTTATTTCTGCTAAAACCAACCCATTCACTTCAAAATTTCTCGACATTTTGAAGTTCTTGATTTAAGAATCGATTTTGGATTTTAAAGGAAGTTTTTTTTTTAAATATCTCTTCTAAGTTTTTACAAGTTTTGGATGTCCTCTGATATACCTGGATAATATTAGTAGCTGAAACATAGTAGCTTGGCTCATAACTAAGATCAATTAACAGCACTAACCTTGATACGGAGGACGTACTGCCAGTTGCACCATAGCTTCTGCGGCCACCTTCTGTTCCACCTCCTCCAGCTCTGAACTGCCACTGTCGGAGTACTGGAGATCTAGACAGACAAAACAACAGTTAAACTAGAGTTCTATTTATGTGTAAATGATTACTTTATAAATTTAATTCCAATTAAATGTACACATACCCTCTTCGAGAGAGTTTTGATCTTTACGAGGTCTTCCACGTTTTCTTGGAGTAGCACCTGCAAATAAGATAAAATATTGTAGAAGCTTGAAATTAAGCTGGTGTGCGTCGTTTCGAAATAATTCTCCTCTAGCAATTAAATCCCTAGTACTCAACTATAAGGTACGATTCCTCAAGATTACTTATGAGGGGTTTTACAAAAAAACTCAGGTAGATATCACTGACATCTGTACCCATGTCAGAGGCCCTTGAAGCAGTTTAGAAACGCTGATACTAGGGTGTGTAGGGTCGTAAGACCTTACTGCCCACACGATAAAGAAGATTATGAGTATAAATAAGTCCTAGACTTACCATCAGCAGCTGCAGTAGAAGTGGACGGCTTATGCTTCCTGGGTCGTCCGCGGCCTCGCTTCTCGTCGGGTGGCGGAGGCGGCGGCTCTTCGACGTCCAAGTCTGAATGTTCTGCCTCCTCCAGCATCTTCTGTTGTACGCGGGAAATGTTCGCCTCTAACTGACTTACGTGCTCGCCGAACTGAGGGAAGATAGGAAATATATGTAAGTATTGATGTAACATATTAGCCGCGTGACCAGCAATTTCTTTGAGCAGTTTTCGTGTATTAATAGATAATGAACTATAAAAGAACAGACATAGAGTTGAAAATTGCCTAATTGCATGCTAGATGTTGCACGGATGTATATTTTACACACGATTTTGATATCTGCTTATATGGTGAATTCTATAGGACAAATAATATAATATAAATAATTGTAATTAAGTATATAGATTTTAGAGGATTACTAATTTGTTCTTTTGTTTGTAAGAGGTAGTATCTGTAAGCACTGGTCCAATTAGATAGATTGATTTACTGATAGAAAGTTATACTATATAAAGTGTCATAGGATATATTTTGACTTCCAGACGGACAAAGTCACGGGCAAAAGCTAGTTTCTAATAAACTCTAAACCAATGTTACCTGTTCAAGCGAGTCTTGCGTAACCTTGAGTATAATTTCAGCCTGTCTTGTGAACTGTGAGTTAGGTCCGTTGTACGCGCGGCAGTTGTCCACTAACAGCTGAACGTCGCGTAAGAAGTCGCTGCGACTGTGGTATTTGTGAGCTGAAACGCATTATTTTTTTAAACTCATGATTTAAATTTCGCTCATGCCTGGCTCGGTAGCCCGGTGGTCCTGAAAGCGACTGCTACGCTAGAGGTCTTGGGTTCGATTCCCAAGTCTAGCAAAAAGTCTTATTGGGTTTTTCTATGAAATTCTCAGTAGCAGTTCGGAGATAGGATTTGTGCCCGGTTAATGGCAATAGGCTCGCAAAATATTACATGGGACCTAAACATACCGGTGAATTGTGAGCCGTGCGTCAACTGTATTTGTGTTACACATATTTAGCCTCTCCGCCTTTTTTTTTTTTAGGACCGAGCTTTTGACAGATTTTTTGTCGGCGAAAATAGAACATAGCATGAAGTCTCAACATACCAACGCACACGTCCTACAAAAAGTCGATCCCACGAAACTATGGATTTATTGAATCGGTCCGATAATCGGTCCTACAAAAAGTTGGTCGTGGGCGACCAACGTTGGCGTGGGCTTTATGTCAAAGCATTGATTTTTACAATTTAGATATTCATTGTATTATTTACGCCAACGAATTTTCAAACTTAATCATGAAATAATAGACTATAAAATCCCATAAAATCTGTTGCCCTGAGATTGCAAATGTGTTACGCAGTTACCCTGAAGGCATACGTAGACCGGGAAGGCATGGCAAGGGATTTTTACCAATGGACATTCAAACGTATATTTATAGAAATACGACATAAATTGCTATGCTTTAAAATGATGCCGCGGCATCGAAAGGGATTTGACGATGTCCCGGTCTGCGTAGGCCTTAAAGGTTTATTTACCATACCTTGTATCTTCTTGCCCATAGTCTCCATATCGATAGGTTTCTTGATGACGTTGTAGTAGTCCTTCACTTGTTTCTTGTTGACCGGCTTCAAGAACGGCCACGCCTCAGGCATAATCTTCAACTTTGTCGTCAGTAAGTTTTCTAAGATGAATGATAATGCCACCTGGGAACAGATATTTTAGATTAAAAGTTATGAGAGCAGGACGATTTAGATCTTTCCGTTACGCTACAAGTTTTGATTGTGGTAACTAAGAGATTTTAAAGACGTTTCATATGAAGACCATGTGATTACCTCTATTTCTTTTTACTATTCTAATTTTACATTTTCTTTGCTAAGTGTATATATGTCTCATCAAACTTTTTACTATCACTTTATATTTTTAAATTATTTATGAACGAATTATAATTCGATTTTAATGTATATGTCGTAGGATAATTTGATACTTCGAATCTTCGCGGAAATCCTAGGGGTTTTGCGAAAACGCGGATAATTAGACATAGGCGAAAAATTATCAAATCTTACTGGACAAAGTCAGGATTTTTGCGAAAATACTCGTTATTATAGCAATATTGCGAAACGAAACGCTGGCTGTTATGAAATAAGAACGCTGATTGGTCGGTCAGCGCGTTCAATAAGAGATCGTCTCTGATTGGTTGACGTCTTAATCATCGGCAAACTAGGAACCAATTAGAAGTCAGCCAGCAAAATTGTAGCCAATCAGTGTTGAGCACATCAAATCTTACTATAGTAACGAGTATTTTCGCAAAAATCCTGACTTTGTCCAGTAAGATTTGATAATTTTTCGCCTATGTCTAATTATTCGCGTTTTCGCAAAACCCCTAGGATTTCCGCGAAGATTCGAAGTATCAAATTATCCTACGACATATATAAAATTTTGGTAATTATTATAATGTTACCTGATCATTATCATCAAGTAACGGATTAATTTGCTTCTCCAGTTTCATCAGTTGTTCTTCCTTCTCAGCTAGTTTTTCAACGCATCTCTGCAACATTCGCTGCGCGGCGATAGTTAAACTGCTTGTCGGCCCTTAGAAACATTTATTAATATTAAGGCGAGTGTTTAGCATAAACATAGCTTAAATTAGCATATTTATGAGCCCACTACTGGGACATAGGTATCCTTACTGTGACTTGGAGTAAGATGGAATGTGGGGACCACACGGTCAAGACAGGGTTGAAAGATGTCACTAAGTCTTCAAATTTTTGGTTCTAGGACAGGCCATTTTCCTCAAGATGTTTTGCGTTACCGTTTTGAATGATATGGTAAAGACTTAAATTAGATTGCTAAAGGCTCTTTCAAGGCTGTGCTGCTGGTACTGCGCTAAAGTGCATAAGTTCGGTGCAGAATAGTTTTCCTCATGACATTTTGGTTGATTGTTTTTAGAGCAATGGTAATTAAATAATAATTTGCCAGAGTCTAAATGCGTGGCTGCTTGGATTCGAACCAACGGCCTAGACTCAAGAGTCTGTACAGCGCTAAAGTGCATACATTCGATGCATAATAGGCACATATACCTGCAAGTGATAATAGCTTTGTTTATTGTTTTCCCTGCTACTATCAAGAAGCTGATAATGAGACAGATGTTACCTCTAAGTATCTAAGTTTGTCTCTTTCTAGTGATCAACTTAAATAACTAAGCGATAAATGATATTGACTAGCAACTTAGTATCACTACATACTTCATACATTAATTTTACTATTTACTTAATTTAGGCCCACTTTCACCAAAATCAGTACATACATTTAGTGCATAAACGTATTTAGAACATTATTGCATCCCTGTCACATTTTTGTAAGGTGACAGAGATAGAATGATAATTTAAATACATTTAGCGCTAAATATGTTTAGTTTTTTCTGGTGAAAGTGGCCCTTAGAATGACAATATGCCTTCATGCTAACTAATATCAATACAACGAGAAGCAGCTAGTAATATCAGGGGACCTCCCAAAATCTCTTTAAACATTATTGTTTTAATATTACTTTGCCTTGCCCACTGTTGGATTTTCAACGCTTGGCTCAGCGCCGAAAGTTGAAAATTCAACAACTAAAATAACAAAGTAATATTATAATAATACTGTTTTAAGAGATTTTGGTAGGTCTTCAGTACTATAATAGTTTTAGCGGCATGCTAAGCTATGTGCACACTCATGCACTTACAACTTGCGTCTTTAACGTTCAAGTGCATACGTGCATGCATTCAATTAAGCGCTGCGCAAAAGTAGACACTTCCAGTTGCGACACAGGACACTATGCCACCTGACTTAGTTGCCGGTTGCTAATACTGGATATTTTCGGTGCTATTTTTCCGAACATTCCGTCCGTATCATGCGTGCGACACAGGCAGCTAATGTAAGCAATCATCTTTTTGTATACCTATTATTGCTGTTTGTGTGTTCAACTTAAAGCTTTTCAGAGTCCAATTGTCACCAGTAGCATACTAAATGCTTTTGTCTACGCCAAAGTGTCAACGTTTGCGCAGTGCCTTAATGCTACATGACACAATCATGCCCCACCTCGTTAACTACTTTTACACGAGTGTGGACATAGCTTTATACTGACGTCAGGTATAGCTTCAAATATGGAAGTTGCTGCCGGTTATTCGAACTTATGAACAGTCAGCAACAAAAGTAGATTATCATTTCAGATTTTTCAATCCTTATTATTGAGTATAATACTTATCAAAGGAACGAAATGGATCTAAAATTAAGATAAAATAAACTCTTAGGTATTGCCTAAAGTTTTGAAAAGAAATGAATTGTGTTATTTTGTGTCTATTAAAAAAGCAATATTGTTCGTCTTTTGTTGCGGACGCTACAAAGATTGTCACAAATTACAGTTGAAAAGTCTTTGAAGCTATGTCTGACGCCAGGTTTAGCTTAATTAATACTATGTATAAAAAAATAAAAAAGTCAAATCACTCTAAAATACCGTTAGTACCGTTGTAAAGAGTCGAGTTCTCGACAATTTGATTGACATCTGCCAAGAACTCTTCTCTGCTCTGATAATGTTTCTGTCGCAGGTTGTCTCGTATCGTTTGCAGGTCCATCGGACGGGAGACGATGCGGTAGTAGTCGGCTACCAGCTTTGGAAACAAACGAAGGTAATGTAGCAACAAGAAATTAAATATTCACTTACATATTAATATAATATTTAGCCCAATTTTATACTAATAACGATTTTTTTTTGTTGATCATGATGCCAAGAATCATCCTGCAAGTTTTGAAATGACTTTTTAAGCGTTTTTTTACTACTTTGTATTTTTATTGGATTAACTTTTTTTACTGGAGCAGCTGATGATCTTATTAATCTTGTTATGTAAGTACAAAATCTTTATTATAATTTTCAACCAGTATGACATTACTTATGATCTATGGAGGAGGCCTATGTCCAGGAGTGGACGTCCTGCGGCTGATATGATGATAATGATGATGAAATTACTTTGTAAAACGAAAGTGAGCTCTGCTACTAGTACCTATAACCACTCATATCAGTAAAACCACAAGAGTGCTACCAAACGTACATACCTTAGGATTGACAGGGAACAAGAACGGCTGAACATCAGGCAGATGTCGCATATGGTTCAGCACATCCTCTAGCAATGAAGACAAGGTGACCAATGGGTCAGTGCGCCTTCTCTCCGCGGGTCTTCGCACGAGGTAGTCGCAGGAGTCCCCGGCAGTGCCACGTCGCACCCGCCGGCCCATACTGCGCGACTCCCCGGAGCCGGACCCGCCCGCACGACGACCGGAGCCACGGCGTTTTAGTTCTTCTGCTGATTGCTAAGGAAAGAACATTACGCAGTCAGTCTATGATAAGAATAAAATACTAAACAAAGCGTTTGTCAGTAGAAGCTTTATATTACACAATACTTTCGTGTAACATGCTTTTTATTAGGTTTTACTTTAATTTGTAGGATTTGTTTGTCCTTTTATTATAATTTTTTACATGTCTTCATTCCAGTTTCAAGATTGACCGAACAGTTTTTATTCACTTTATTAACTAATCATAAAAAATAGCGTGAAGTATGAGTTTTTTGTTTATTGAGAATTACTAGCCTTTGGCAAAGAGTGCAGCCGAGCAAAAAAATTATCGTATGGTGTTATCTACTTGTCAACTCTCTATTTTACAAAAAAGTAATCCTATTATAAGGGTTCCGTTTTTTTCCTTTTGGGGTCCTAAATCCTAAAAAGATATACTTACTACAGGTTGTAAAACTCACCTTAATAATCTTCGTGGGCAACGTCAACTTGGTACCATCAACGTATCCCATATCGTCGTCTTCGGGCTCCAGGGGCGGAGGCTCCACGTCAGTCTCGGGCGGCGACGCGGGCCCGCCACCCATGGCCCCCGTGTACAGTGGACACGCCTTGTTTGTACGCATGTGGCCCACTTGACCGCACGCTCCACACTGAAAGACATTTTATTGAACTTTATGGTAGAACAACACTTTCTTTTGTTTATTTTTCTGTGTTCTATATTTAAAAGCAATTCTTATTTTAAAGAACATCGATAATCAAAGCGGTAAGGATAAGTAGTTAGCTACCAGCTTCATAAACAAAAGAATATCATGTAGTACTTCAAGATGCAAACTTATTTTTTCAATTATACGTTCATTTACAAGGCTAATATAATATTTTCCATGCATCTTCTATGCAGCTGACTACTTTCTTTTTCTTTTGTCTGAAGGTGATCCCAGAAGTCATCCTATAAGTTATCCTATTCTAATCTATAATATAAAAATGAATCGCAAAATGTGTTGGTAAGCGCATAACTCGAGAACGGGTGGACCGATTTCGCTAATTCTTTTTTTAAAATATTCCTTGAAGTACGAGGATGGTTCTTACGGGGAGAAATATAGTAAAAAAAAAAAAAAACCTGAAAAAGTCTAAAAACAACAATTTTCTATACTCCCATACAAAAGATTTGTGATAATACTTATAATGTCGGTAGGGGTAGGGTAGGGGTAGGGGTAGGGTAGGGTAGGGGTAGGGTAGGGGTAGGGTAGGGGTAGGGTAGGGGTAGGGTAGGGTAGGGTAGGGGTAGGGGTAGGGTAGGGTAGGGGTAAGGGTAGGGTAGGGGTAGGGTACGGGTAAGGTAGGGGTAGGGTAGGGTAGGGTAGGATAGGGGTAGGATACCACGCGAACGAAGTCGTGGCGGGTCAGCTAGTATTAAATAACATCAAGTAGTCGTTAAAAGTTAGCGCAGCTACAATATCGAATGGTCACATGTGCAACCTTGCGCAGAACGTCGTCTTTCGAACATTTTACTAAAGTCACGCATTCAGAAATTTTAAAATATTATATTAAGCGTTACATAATTCATAATAACAGCTTTATTATATTATTTACCTTCAGTTTTAGATCGGGCTTCAACTTGGCACGACGCCTTGATGAGGACGGAGTATGCAGATCCGGTTCCTGCTTGATTTGACCCAGAGGGATCATCGGAGACGGTGAGCTCATCATGTCAATTGAGGACGAGGATATAATGGGATCTAGAGGAGATATAGACAAGATTTATTAGAGTACTTACCAAAAAGCTGGGTATTAATAGTCCTACGTGAAAGTTCCATACCAAAAACACTATGGTTAGGTTAGGTATAGTTAACCTTTTTTTTATTTGCGTTCTAGAGATTATAAAAACTAAACTGCCCCATGATTGACAGATAGACGGGCAGTAGGGTAGGGTAATGCAAGGTTACCCTTAAATCCTTGGATACGGAATACAAAAATGAACTGGTGAATTCATAAAGAGATTTTCTGAATCAGTATATTTATAAGTTCCTGTATTAGATAATATATAGTCTGCTGTGCCCTACAGGGGCCAAAATGATCTCAATAAATTATATATTTACCACCTAAGAATACATAATATGGAAAAGCAATAAAGATATTGAGTATAGATTATGGTTTCTAGTTAAAGCTTTTGATGTTGTTCTGCTTTTTTTTTGTGTGGGAAGTGCTGTGTTTTTTGAAACCATCTTTGTCAGGCTGGTTTTTATAAGTGAAGACTTGTAATTGGCTGTCAGTTACAATTACTATTTTTTAAACTGTTTTGCTGTTTTGTTTAGCTGATACTCGTAGTCTTCCATAACTATATACATACATACATAAACTCACGCCACAGTCACTTCCACTTCCATAGCTTATAATTAATTAATTGAAGAAAAGAATATTTACCGATTGACTTACTAGTATCAGGGAAAGGCCCGGGAACTGTAACATTCCCAGCGAGTCTTTCCCTTTCTTGATTCCTCTTGATACGCCTCAGTTGTTCCTGTGTAAATATTTTCAAAGTTTAGAACAATAAAGCTACAATTAAACGTTGTCCAAATGGTACCATTTCATTGATTTTATTAATAAATACTCGGTTACAGTTCACAATCTAAACTAATATTATAAAAGGGTAAACATTATTTGTTTACCCTTTTATAATATTGCCACGTGAACGAAGCCGCGGACAGTCTCTAGTATCCATTCAGTGCGGGCAACGCTCATTCGCGTTTTTCAGACGCGCATGCGCATTGCCCGCACTGAATGGGTTAAAATGAATAATATTGGGTAACATTTTCTAAGTACCTACCTACTATTTATCCTTTCAAAATTTTCAAAGAACATACGCAGATTATCAAGATTTCTTGTGAAAAAAAAAAACACAAACAGGACCTTAAATTAACATACCTGAATCCTCCTCTTTTCTCTCTTCATTTCCTCTTTCTGCGACTCATCCATAGTAGCAAACTGTCGTATAAACGTATCATCTTTAGTTGAGCGTATCTTCATATACGCTTCGATGACGGCCGCCTTGCGTACTAACTCAACTCGGGTGTAGCGTTGTCCTGACGCGTTGCGGAATGTACGTACTATGCGGAGGACGCGACCTGCTATAGGGACAAGGGGGTAGGTGTAAACGAAGGTCGATTGTTGTATGGGTAAATAAAGAATTGAATGTCTGATGAGTGTTTTGTTTTATGGTTATGAAGATTTGGAGCTCAAATTATTGAATAAGATCATCTAATCATATAGAAAGGAAAATGTTACATTTTAATATTATTTTTTTAATTAAAAGTTTGCGTAGTTATTTATCCTACTATATGATAATTAAAATGAGAAAGGTTCTTTAGGTTGGATGAAAAGGTGGTTATTACTCTTTCACGGTTTTTTTGTAATCACATGGGATAATTTAGTACTTTGACTTAGTTCTGAAGATTAAGCAGACGTAGTCGCGCGGATAAAAGCTAGTTTTATATTTCGTCGCTGCGCGTGCAAAAGTCGCTATGTGTTTTTTTAGATTTTCGGTTTTTTATGCAGTTTTAATCGTTATTTCAATACGCACATACTGTAAAAACAGCTATGTGATTGATGCAATATTTAAAGAGTTACGGCTAGTTAAGGAATATCGCTATGTGACATTAATACATAGTTTTTTGCGTCTCCTGTAAAGTGTGTAAAAATCACATAGCGATTATTGAAAGCGCAGCGATGATTTGCATGCTAAAACTTGCTACAATTATATGCATAAAAATTTACATAGAAAAACTTTAAATCCAAGAATGGAACTTGTCATCATATGAAACAATATGAAACACAAACAAGTGAAAATATGATTATGATCCAAAGTAAAATAAAAATATCCCTTACTATAAATACCTTGACTAGAAGGCTGTTGGTCGTTCTGATTGATTTGAGGCTTCTTTTCCGACTGTCCAAGTATCATTTTTCTCAATTCAGCTCTCTCTGCCTCTTCTCTTTCCAATGATAACTAGGAAAGCAAAACCGTATTGTATATTAAAGACGTTTATGGCCTGCGCAGACTGGCAAAGGGATGGCAGAGAACGCTGCCGTGCTCCGAGGCCGATCACTGAACATTGAAATATATACCCTATTTCGATTGGATAACTATTAAATTCAATTGATAAATTCAGATTTAATAATTCAGAAATTTATATACCTGTTCCGTAGTCTTCTTGTTTGCCAGCATGTTTTCCAAGTTCTTACCCATCTCTTCTAAATCTGATTCTTCACTGACAGAACTTTCGGCCTCATCTGTACTTAGCACTTCTGTGCTCGTCAGTACGCGGTTTTGTAGCTCGAATATACGTTGGCACTCTTCTTTGTATCTGTACAAGATGAACGGATTTCAACTTTACTAGATTCAGTCAACTAGTTTTGAATATAATTTCATTATGAGATTCATCAGAGTTAAAAGAGCAGTTAATGTTTTCAAAGAATGAACTTATCTTATTGGGTACAGCAACAATTAGTTACTTCATAATATTTGGATTGTCTCTCTGATATTCATGGGACACAAACTTTTACTTTTAGATTTAGTACCTATTTCAAGACCGTCAAACTTTACTTTACAAGTGGATTATTGAAGAAAAGGTAAAATATATGCACTAGCAGTTATTGCATATATTTTACCGTTTAGATGTTGCACTTTGGTATAGAAAAAATGATATAATTTTTCCTAAAATATAAATAGCCAAGGAAACTTACATCTTACATCCATCTACGTAACTTTGCTTTGCTTACATCCATCTACGTACTTTGCTTACATCCATCTACGTAAAAGTGGTATGATTTGAAATTCAGTAAAATCGGCTACTTAAATGTAAACTAACCTTTCTTGATGCTCAGCTATAGAGAATCTGTTTCCTCTCGAAAACTTCGTCATGCCTTCTTCGCCAGCTTTAGCCTTCTCCGTCGACAATGTTCTGACCACGTCTATAACTTCCCATCTAGATAATTTTTTGATCTACGAAACAAAGAATTGATATATAGATATTGATATTCCAAATAAAAAAAACCCCTGTACTGATGTATGATGCATGTACCAGTAAGCATAATGTTTTGTTAGCGTTACATAGAACGTTACCATACACGTAATTACCCAATTATCCACAACGAAAAAAATACTTTTAGTTGGACGGCTATGTAATGTGTCTTCGCACCCCGTATGTATAAAATAGACAATTAATTATTAGCAGTTAATTCTGTCTTTGCTCTGTCAGGACTTTCTAGTGCTTATATTCTGAATGTTAATACTAGGTTTAAAAATAATAATGATGACTTTGAGAAGCATTTATAAAAATAAAAATATATAAATACATTTCACCACGCCTGTATTCCCGAAAAGTTATGCAATGTAATAGAGGGCGAGCCTATTGCCATTAACCGGGCACAAATCCTAACTCCGAGCTGCTACTGAGAATACAGGCGTGATGGTATGTCTGTAATAAAAATACATAAATAATTAAATAAAACTCGCACATACTTCTTCTTCAGGCACACCAAACTTTCTCAGCAAAGCCTTAGCATTATTCAAGCTCAGTCTCCTCAAGTCGGCGTCAGTCCCGGTGACCGTCCTCTTCGGCTGTTGTTCCTCATTGGGCTGTTGTGTTGGCTTGTTGGGCACGCGCACGTAGGAGAACCCTTCGCCGCAGCCGGTAGGGTCCGCTGGGCCGGTCAGTTGGAGCAAACATTTGCCACGCATGGCTTGGATGTATGCGCGCGTTGTGTTCCAGGGGGCGACTTTTACCTTAGTGATAAATATTAATATGACGTTGATAGATGGTATGATGGTAAAAATAATTTAGTGGCCAAATAAAAGTGTCAACATTATGAATTCATCAGTCGTAAACACACGCATATTTTAAGACCAAACTACATCAGCGCTCCGAGTTCAATAGAGTGGGCTTAGACTTAAATTAAGCTGTGAAAAGTACCCTTATATTGTAGGAAGAAGGTTCTTATTCTTAAAGACAAATTTAGTTAAGCATTTTATACGAATAGGAACGTCAAGCTTAACACAAATAAGGTTCATATTCATATGATACGCTTACTGTACTTAGCACTGTTGTACCGACATTACATAGCGTATTGTCGGTAAATCAGTCTGAGACATTTTCAAGTCCTTCCATACCTCGTCATCCATCTTCAGTTGCATTTCCTCATCGTCATCTTCCTGCGGTGTAAATATAAACTTCTCCCCGTAACCAGCGTCCTTGAGCCTTTGTTCCGCAGCCGCCATACTGAAGTACGCACAGCACTGCTCCGGGGATACCATCGCGCGGATCTCTTCTTCAGATGGGAGACGGAAGTCTGGTTTTATTACCCACCTTTAGAGGAATAATGTTTAACATTTTGAGGGAGATAAAAAAAATAAGTAAATATAATTATATCTCTATTAATATTTTAGGCAGGAAAAAAATATTGTCTTGTTGGTAATCTCTGAAAAGTCTAGTCCGATTATAAAAGATTATTCTGTGATTATTAGATAACTAAACTATTGCTTTGTATGACAAACAGCAATACTTTAGTTGTCTAATAATGCTAAAGGCTATGTTTTATCTTGTTTTTATCACGTGGATGAAGTTGCGGGCAGAAGCTAGTATATTCTATTGGTTAACTAACATATACGAAAACTGGGCAATTCTGGCAATATTACATACATACGGGTCGAATTGATAACCTCCTTTTTTTTGAAGTCGGTTAAAAAAAATATATTCACATTCAAATCATAATTACATTTAAATGGTTAACATTTTAAATAGTCTTTCTTACCAATTAGAATCCAATCCAGTACGTTTGAAATCTGCACATAGTTTGAGACGCTTTCGAATAGAGCTCTCAGAATGTGAAGGGAAAGCCCTCTTTATGTCATCCATTTTTATACGCCGCGGCTTGTCTCGCGATTTCCAGAACAATCTGTATATAAAGACCTGCAAAGACAAGAATTCAAAATATCGAAACCAATAAAAGTTTAGTTGACAGTCTCTTGTTTTTAACCAATAAATTATTTGCATTTGCTATGAATGATGTTGTATCAAAAATTTAAAAATAACAATACGAGCCTATTATTGTCTCACTGCAGGGCAAAGGCGACTTTCTAATACAGAAAAGGCACAATTGATCACCACGCTTGCACAAGGCGGATTGGAGTATTTACATATCAATTATAAGTCCAGGTTTTCCTTCAGGTTCCCACGATGTTTTCCTTCAAAGATATCAACGATGTCCAAGATAAAAAAAGACAAAATAAGATAGAGAAATATTTAATTCCAATCGCGGTTTATATAGTAAACCAAGAGCGTCCTGTCAGGATCTACATAAACTGAGAGGAATGAGCAGCATTTTTCCTGCAGCGGGACAACACAGGTTAAAAAGAAAGAATAACACTGACCTGCAAAAAGTCTCGTACAAAATTATTAGCCCTCTTGGAGTTTGGACCAGGCACCTCATACAGGGGACATTCTTGTCCTGCTACGAATAATGCGTCCACCTCACGAATGTAATAAGATTGTCTGAAAAGAAGCATGTTATGTATCTAAGATTTATTTAAAAAAAAAATATGTGAGGAAATTGTAACATCTATAACGAATTATGAGTGCAAAAAAGAAATGTACTCGACTTATTATTTGACCCGACTATTTACACGAAATTTACACGCTCATCTCATCATAATATTATTATCAGCTGCAAAACGTCCACTGCTGGACATAGGCCTCCCTCATAAATTTTCAAAACGACCGGTGGGAAGGGTATCATCGCGCTTATCTCACAATAGTCCAAACATACTGACAAGATAGTCTTCCATTCTTCTAGGAACCCATCACAGCCAGGCTTGGCTGTATGGTTCATGTCTACTTACAATAGGTACTTACGACAGTAATGTGCACTTACCTCGTCCTTATAATCAAAAAGTCTGACGGCTGCAGCGTGTGCTCGTATATAGGCGCTCTGTACATATTATTTTCAACGACCGCCTGTGTCGCACCCGGCGGTAATATGCCAAGGAATGGCGACGTATGCGCGTAAGCAACCTCGCCATATTTAAGGGGTTTTGGACCCTCATCCTGTAAGAATAAGGCCCATATGTAAGTAGCAGTTATGGAAACATCTTTATGGAAAAATGTATATTAAAGAAACAGTTGAAAAGCAAAATGAAATGGAGAAAGTTTGTAATACAAAGAAGAGTAGTTTTATTTTATCTACATTTTAACATTATTATCATTTGTTTGTTTGATGTAAGTATATGAAGGTTTTTTTATTAAAGTATTTAAAATCTAAAAAGTTTATTGAATGATTCAGGCAGTAAGGATTCTTAGTATACTTCAATAGTATTGAAAGCGAAAACATAATGAAAAATGGTTTTAGAATGCTTAAATGAGGCCTACCTTTGAATTTGCACCTGCTCTTTTTGATCCCTTTGGCAATGAAAATAACACGTTAGTAACACGTTTTTAAATAATTTTACCCAAAATATCACAAACAATTCAACAACTGAAGTTCTTTGCCCAATGTCAAGCTAATAAATCAAATTATACACAAATAGCACACATATAAATACTGATGTACCACCATTAGTTCCAGCTAACATAAATGTGGCATTGCCACATCACGGAGGCAGAGTAAAGGACGCTAAAAAAGCTCAAAATGCTGACTGTATCCATTTTCTTCTTGACATTTTCGAGATAAAACAAAGTTGGAAGGGTCAATTTGAAACCATTTTTACTGAATTAATGTAAGAAATTTGAACGTGTTGGGAGTTGGTTGCAGATCTTACTTTTGAAGGCGGGTTCATCTCGTAATTATGATTGTGCAAAGCGGAGCCATATTTTTGATAGAACATTCATACATAGAATGTTTCAACTTTGTGTGCATAGGGCTAAAGCTTGTCATGGGCCACATTATGACTTGTTAGAGCCAGCACTATTCCCGTGTAAGAAAGATGGAGCTATACGAATCAAATAGCACCAACCCTTTTCTGCAACCGAACAAACCCACATTTCAAAATAGAACTCCAGATTCAAGATCTAAACCTACCTTTGCCGCAGTACGTTTGTAATAGTTCTTAATCTTGGAACACATGCCGACTTGGCTGATCAGCGGGGGATGTTCTTCGCAGAACTCTACGAGTACCAGTTCACCATCCCTACCGCTCAGGTCTTCGGGTGTTCGCATGAAGAAAACGTCTCCGCCTCCCGAGGCTAATCGTTCGGCCTCGCGTTGCTGAAAGGAGAATTAACATTCTTTCTAATTATGACATGATTACCTACTCTACTTTATCATTTTTTATTATTGTACTTGTAATTAAAACTTGTATACCAGTGATATTATATTTTGCTCTTATTTATTTGGTATGTAACTGTATTATTTTCATTCATTTAATTTTGATAAAAACATTCGATATCCTTTAACGATACTATTTTATGTCTTTATGTACTACGTCTTTCGACGAGACATCGTGTGGACCAACATTTTCATGCAACATGTTATTGTGTATTCACAAAATGAATAAAAGAATTCGAAATTTGAATTCATAGCTCCAAACTTTAACCAAAAACACTAAATAAAAAAAACTTGAGTGTTTCTCTTTGTTTGCAACCCAACATACCTTAGCCTTCTTCTTGATATGTTTAAGCAGTGGCTGCACGGGATGCGGCCCAGGCGCGGCTAGGGGCCCGTACGACAGTTTCCTCATAGGAGGACGATGGAAGGCTCTCAGTCGAGCGGGACCCATGTGGGTCTGTATGAACGGAGCGCGGAGCTCCACCACTGGAGTACTGTGCTGGATCAGTTGACCTCCGCCAACCTTAAGGCGAGGGTTCTGAGACTTGGCCATGTAGAAGCTGGGGATTACATTATTTGGGTCATGTTTTGTAGGTAGTTTCATTTGTTTTTTTATGATTGGGTATGTGTTTGAATGTAGTGTAGTAATATATTTAAAACTAAAATGACACAGTTGTTGTGCAAAAAGTTCAATAAACTTTGTCTCTACTCTTATACACATTAAAATAGTAATGAAGGAGCTACTTCTAAATCCCTCTAACATCAAATCCAGTAGATTTAAAAAACCAGATATTTTTTTTCGGTTTCCAAAACAAGTTAGCAGCTCATCAGATAGTAAGTAGCTCGCTCCTATGGGCCTTCTTACTCTCTATTTTAAATAAACATACGCATAAACAGCTACCTATAAGTCAAGACCTGTAATTGGCTGTCAGTTTAGTTTACTGCCACCAGTCTGGATTTACTAGCTGTAGGTCTTCCATATTTATTAAATAAATAAATATGCTTACACGTCATTAGAGATATTGAAGGGGTCTCTATCAGGGGACTTGGGTGGCGGCGGTGGCGCGTCCTCCTGCAACACGTTGATCACGCCCGCCTTGCCGAGCAGGATCTTTGACTTCTTCACGTGAGGGTGAGGTATCTTCACTTTTGGTTGTGGGCCTCTCTCTAAAACAAGTATAAGCATACAGCAATTATTTTGTCAAATCTAATGAAAAAAAGGTTCTAAAGCCCACTTACACTATTACATTAACGTATTTAAAACATCATACTGTCTCTGTCAAGTTGTAACAGTTAGACAGAAATACAGTATGTTCTAAATACGTTTAGCCCTAAATGTATGTAGTGATATATGATGCAAGTTATTAGTTGAAAATGAACATTATAGGCTTACATAACGTTTGGAAAGACAGATTAAAAAAAACTGATTTTATAAGAATGAATTATCTAAATTATACATACATAAAATTAACTCTCGTCGAATTGGTGATTGTGTGTTGCTGATTAATATTAAATAACATGCTGACATTATTACCAGACAGAGACCTTCAAACCAAATCAGAATTGCTTCATACCTCTAGTTATCTTGGAAGGATCCACATCGTCAGGAATTCCCAGTATAATATTCTCGTCATTAGGGTCTAACGTCAGTATCTTGGGTTTCGGCACCATGGCCATATTTTCTGCGTCCCATATGACCTCTTCCTCCCAGGTTCCGTACACCAATTCTTCATTTTCAACGGGGAAGATACTGTACCAAGTATTGTCTTCACCATCGGCATTGGTGTTAGGATCTTTGTTTGATCCTGAAGCTGATGCACTGTAGAATAAAATAAATAGAAAAAATCAGGAGGATTGACACCGCCAGTCAATTGACATACTTTTTGTGAGCTGTCAAAATGCAGTTCACTTAAGAAATTAGTTATGCAATAGCAATTATTGTGACGTCATTTATTTGCAAAGTTAATTGACTACTTGTTGATTTCAAAACAACTAAAAACAAAATCCACACCTTCCGACACACCGAACACACCGGCGAACTGTAGGTGTAAATTGGTACACCTCTGCCTAACCCTTCGAGGAATACAGGCGTGATGGTATGTGTGTAAATACAAATTTTACAGATAATTCAAAATTCTTCGGGTTTTCAGAGTTTAAATAAAGTGTTTTGTGGAATGATTATTCATTAATTGGTGTCTACACTCGTATTTAAAATCACAAATATGCTTAAAAACATGTATCCTATAAGTATGCATGTAGTTTTTCTAGAACACTTACGGTGGCTTAGGTTGCATCGGGGCAGGGGGTTGCGGGCGCGGATGTGAGAACTGTTGCGCGGTCCGACTCACCGAGGTAGGCACCCAACCCGCTGCGTTACTCTTACTGTTCAGACGTGCCAGCACCTATGAAAATGTAATTATCGGGTTGTCACATATAGTAGGTACTTACATGATATTACTAACGTGACCATGTGCCTAAATTCGGCACTTTATCGTGATGTCCCCGAGGGATATTTCGGGATACAGAATTGTCCTAATTTTAGTAAAAAGGAAAGGGAAACGTCAGCTTTTATCTTTATAACAGAGGATGTTTTGTGGTTAGTAATAACCAAAACCAAATATTTTTTTAAAGAAACTTTTCTCTGCTCCAGTAATTTCTCGTGCATCGTTTGTGCGTTTACAAATATACATATAAGATAAGCCCACATACATAAACAAAGAGACCAGGGGAACTACCTGCACCCATAAAAAAAACCGGGAATCAAACCCAAGACACGCAATGCAGCAAATCTCTCAGCCACTGCACCACCCGACCGATCTATCTACAAGTATCTATTATGTTCTCACTTTATGTTTGATTTCACTGCCATCCCATATGACGTCATCTTCCCATTGTAATTGTGACACCATGAGAAAGGAATCATCTGGGAAGCCGCTGTCAGGATCTTCTTCTTTCTCTGGCTCTTCAACATTTTCTTCCTCAACTTCTTTAGGCTTTTCTTCTCTCTCTGGTGATGGCGCCTGGAGGTACAATATTCATAATATTATCTTAATCAGTTTTTATAGTAAACAATAAAGGAGAATAAACAATAAATATACTAATATTTATTGTAAAAATTTTGTAGGTGCTATTATTTGTCAACTGGGATTAGATAATCAGATTTACCTAAACTTTGTGGTGGCTTAGTATAAAATGGACTTTTGTATCGAAAAAAACACGAGAATCTTGAAATCGTGAATTTCAAGATTCTCGTGTAATTTTTACTTCAAATCGATTATTTATAGAAATCGTATCCTTGCTTTCTTAGCAAAAACGAACTTTAGGTACATATCCATCCGATTATCCAATCCGATAGTTATCAGTTTATTTATCTTGGGACAAAGAAGTTAAAGTCACGTCAAAGTCAACGGATTTATTTCAATGAAACCATTTACTGACAACTTAACCTTTAAGAAATTAATCAATAAAATGTTAGCATATATTATTAAGAAGAAGAATAAAACTCCACAGCCAATCCATTTAAATAAAATAATGACAAAATCCAACAATAAAAAGAAATATATACCTTAATTTTAAATCCGTAATCAAATCCGTCCCCAGTCTCGGGAACATTGAGCATGTCATACCACATCTGCGCCGGTCCGAAGCGCCAATGCGCAGGAGTTGGTCTGTGAGACTTGTCGCCGGAATTGCCAGAGTTATTGTCATTGTTTGAATGCTGATTCTCTTCCATAGGCCTGTTGATTAGGAATTTATAACATACATAATTCATAAACTCACGCCCTTTTTCCCATGGGGATAGGCAGAAACCACGGAACGCCACTTGGTACGATCCTTACATATTTCTTTTGCCACATATACGTTCACACAGAACCACAGATGGGCCGCACAAGCACGCTGGTTACGAGTACTGTGCACCCGAGCTAACTAAAGAACCTTACCAATAAGGTCAGGGAATTTATAAGTCTTTCATTATGTAAATGGCCCGTCAGTCTCGTAGTCGCAAGCACAACTTAAGGGTGTGGGGTCCTGGATTTTATAGCCAGGTTGAGCAGTGTTATTAGGTATTTCTTTGCATCAGCAAAAGGGAAATTACAATACTTTTGGTAATGCAAAACCGTAAGTGATTAATTTCTTACTTTAACAATTTCTCTTCATCATCACTAGCATATTGTGTTTCCTGGTTGTCTGCCGGTGTGGGTGGAGTGTCACTGCTTGTGCTACCGCTGCGTTTGCGTCGCCTCCGCTTCTTGACGCCGCGCCATATTTGAGGCAAGCTGGACAGTTTGCCAGGACCGAATAGGCGGGAGAAGAGAAGAACCTAAAATATATTTTTGATAAGTTAATTAACTGGCGAGAAAGTATTAATTACAATTCATGGTTTAGGTAATATTATTAAAATAATATGCTTTTGTCTTCCTGCAGTGCTAATCAGGGTGTCCGTTCACCTTGTGGGTGGATGCAGGCCACTTCCAACTGGTCCTTTTCTATAGAAAAGTACTAGAAATCTATGGGAGAGGTCCAGCAGTGGACGTCCTGTGGCTGATATGATGATGATGAATATGCTTTCGATCAGTATGTAGTAGTGTAACAATACAACTCGACAAAGAGCACCTGACCCACTTACTTTATCAGGTCTGAAATCCGGAAACAGTTCCCTCACATCCACATTCGCGTATTTGGAGGGCAACATAGCAGCAAGCGGCGTTTCCAATCTCCTCGGCCTCTCCGAAGATTTATGAGATCTGGAAAACGGGACCGTTTTATCCAAATCTGTCGCTTTATCTCTCTCTCTCTCTTTCTTACCACATGGTGTTGAGAGAGAGAGAGAGGGAAAAGGGGCTAAACTTAAGAAAAATGTTTTCATCTTACACGATAAGCCGTCAATAGGTAGGTAGGTTTTTTCTAACCTACCTCAATTTTATATCTATCTATCTTATCATATTGTAAATATTACTAAATATCTATGTTCTCCATTGATACACCAATAAGAATAGGCATTTCGCATTAATGCCACTTGAGCAAGGTCTAGTATACCTAAATGTATTGGTTCAATTGAAATCAACTTTATTGAATCAATTGCATTGATTACACGTAACGAGTAAAATGGCGGGACATTGCCACAGTACTCACAATGTACTTTTAATCAAAGCTAAGTATTTAGTACTTCAGTGTTAGCCATTAACAATAAAAAATCTTACGGTATCGTAGTCGGAGGCGGCATGAGCTCACCATCGCCCTCCATATCCCCTTCATAGCCCTCATCATTAGTGCCTTGTCCACCAGACCGATAGATATCATCCTCCTTCCATGTATTCCTGCTTTCTTTCTCTTCACTCTGTGGACAATTGGTATCATCGACCGCGGTCTTTACATCGCTGTTTGTTCCCAGTGCCTCTGTGTTTGTGGCGTCTTTCTGTGCACCCTGATTAGTGCTACTGTCTATGTCCTAGTGTTAACACAAATATATCAGTGTGCTGGATAAATACTATGATGTACTGGGAATTAGTTGATAAACATGTATGGGTAGATTGGAATTAGTGAAGTTCAAAACGAATATATAACTGACTATGTAGGTATACAGTACAGATACACACCAGCTAGCCCAGGCAGACATTTGGCTATGTATAACATTGTCAGACATATTTATTTATACCTTATACACCTCATTTGCCAGTTAATTCTCAGTGTAAACAAGGTTATTCGGTCACAAAACATTAACACATGAATTCTCTACCTACATAACCCAATAAACATCAAAATGATCAGTGGTATTTTAAGAATGGTATTTGAGCTCTCAATCTCAGTAAATAAGTTTGAATTTTGCTTGCTTTATTAACCCAACAGGCAGGGGTGTCCCTATGTAGAATTTGAATGCTCATGACAAAAGTTCTGATTGAAGTTCAATATTATTTTTGGAATCAATGTGAAAGAAAAACATTGGCTTTGGGTGAAAATTACCACATTAATTGTAGCTCAATTATTATACTGCAGCATGCAAGAAATGGAAAAAAGGTAGGTAATTTTGAAATTATTAATGACGAAATTAAAATGCAATAAATTGTTTGTATGTATTTATTAAAAATAATTACACTAAAAATATGTAGTTAATATATTTTACTATGTCTATAAACTAAGAACAAACAGTTTATTTTTGTATGTCCTTGTAACTTTATACAATAATATAGCATATAAATGATTGATGCTAACTAAAATACCTTTTGATACTACAAGAAGCTATTGTTCATAGCTAATATGAAAATAAAAATATGAATAGATTTTACCTGTCTACAGTATTTTATTACCCTAGATTGCCTCCTGCCAGGTTAATTAAAACTGAATTATTATTAAACCCTTCAGTAAGTATCAGTGTATTTCATAAAATGTATTATATCTTAAACTACCACTAATCTTTTACCAAAAAATACCATTTTCGCATTGCATTTTAATCAATGAAGTCTGCGGTAATCTATTTGTTCTGATTTAATTAAAAAATCAGTAGCTTATGCACCAAAAATATCACATATCAAAAAACACATACAAAAATAATACACAAATGTTTTCACCATACACATAATACATAGAGTTAACAACTTGACAAAAGAAAACATTGAAATACTGGTTGCAAAAAGTATTATTTGAAGATTTGTGCTTACTGTGCAGGTACGGTTTAAGTGCCGCTATAGGTTTTAGTCCCAGGTTTGCAATTCCAATTTTAAAATAAGTATTCATTAATATATCTATTTTTAAACAATGCCAATATACAGTTTAGGTACCTCTTAGTTCTGTCCTCTTCACCAGTGTCCATTGAACTATTGTCCCTATCCCCATTACTTTTTTTTTCATATTTTCGGTGAACTGAATATTTTTCCCCAGTACTCTGCCATGCAATCTTATACAGAACAGTGACCCGAAAAAATATATTTAATTAACACTAAGAAAAATAGTTAAAATTCATTTTATTTCCATTGTTAGTTATAAAAAGGACAGAAACTTACTTAAGATTGCATGACACGGTTTGTAGTTGCATTTATGTAGCTTATGGCTTTTCAGAGAGTTGAACTTCTTCTACCTGTATGGAAACATGTAATAATACCTTTACGTCTTCCACGGCATCTTCAATGTCAAAAAAGTCTACAGCTGAGGGACTTTTTTGGGTATAATCTGAAAAGAGTTTTTTAAAGGTAACATCAGAAAATACTAAAAGAGAAATACAAATAGCAAAATATCACAAAAAATACAGACACTGGATAGGTCTCCATAACACGCAGTGATCAGGTGAGATCAAGGTACATTTTGTAACATAAAAGAGGTTTTTTTAAATATATTAATATTGTAGAATGCTGAAATGACAATGTAGATAGTAGGTACAATATAAAATTTACTCAAACTAATAGCTCAATATTTCAGCATTTAGCATTTAACATGAACGGCAGCCACAAAAACATCACAACAGTACAACATTTACCTTTCTCTTGATCTTCTTTGCTAACTTCCTCCTTGTCAAGTACCTCAGATAACATCGACCCAAAACCGAAGCGAGTGAGTGATGACAACATTCGCTTGGACTCTCCATCAAGAAGACCATCATCTTCTAACTGACCACGTTCGTCGATATTACCGAAGAGAAACCCAGTCAAATCCATGCCAGACTCGCCATCGCCCGGGTCGTCGCTATCGCACATTTTGCCTACTAAGGAAACTTCAAGTTAGAAGGTAAAAACGTGCATTATATGCACACTTAAGTTTTAAATTAGTTCCCAGTTTTGGAAAGCAGGTAGTAAGATTTATTTTTATCAAACACCACGAAGCTTGATGCTCGACTAGCGTTATTTTGATGACAGTAAGTACTAATAAGTATGACAGCGATGTTAGTGACAGATCAGAGACAAGACAGAGTGGATGTCATAGATTATAAACTTAAAATAGGTGAGTGTGATGGGGGTAGTCTTGCGGAGATAATTTCAAGCGACTGTCCCTTTCAGTCTCATAGAAGTTATAATAAGCCATCTCTTTTACCCGACTGCGCGATGCAAAGGGTAATGTGTTTATTACGTTACATAAACTTTCGGAACGCGACTCTTGACAAATATGACGTCCGTCACATAGTTCATGTCAGTTTGCTGTCAACTTGACATTCAATGACATAGGTTGTATTTTAGTAGTATTGCCAGCTAAAAGAGAGTGTGTATACCTCTATGTTGCTGCTGGCTGTAACGACCGGTAGATGGCGGTAATATCCGCACAAAAAGTATGCAATAAACATATTGCAGTAAACTATGAATCGCAATTAATTAAAGCCGCATCATACAATTAGTTATATATGTCGTAGGATAATTTGATACTTCGAATCTTCGCGGAAATCCTAGGGGTTTTGCGAAAACGCGGATAATTAGACATAGGCGAAAAATTATCAAATCTTACTGGACAAAGTCAGGATTTTTGCGAAAATACTCGTTACTATAGTAAGATTTGATGTGCTCAACACTGATTGGCTACAATTTTGCTGGCTGACTTCTAATTGGTTCCTAGTTTGCCGATGATTAAGACGGCAACCAATCAGAGACGATCTATTATTGAACGCGCTGACCGAACAATCAGCGTTCTTATTTCATAACAGCCAGCGTTTCGTTTCGCAATATTGCTATAATAACGAGTATTTTCGCAAAAATCCTGACTTTGTCCAGTAAGATTTGATAATTTTTCGCCTATGTCTAATTATCCGCGTTTTTGCAAAACCCCTAGGATTTCCGCGAAGATTCGAAGTATCAAATTATCCTACGACATATATATAACCAATAAAAAAATGAACAGGTCCTATCTAATTATGAATTCTAAAGCTTTGTAGTTTGTAACAAAAGTTGTCAGAAATATTTATTTAACACGTTGTAACAAAACTATATATTGTTATTTTAACAGTGTCTTAAGTACGTCACGTAAAAATAATATACCTAAGACACAAAATATACATTTCTCGTATTAGTAAATAGTTCTAATAAGTTAGGGATAACATGAGCAATTATAGATTCCACTAACCTTCCTTTTACTCCCTCAAGTTTTATTTTAGCAATAAAACGAAGCCAAGGTCCAATTTATTTCTATACTTGCCAAACATCATCAAAATTAAACAAAAGACCAAAAAAAGCCAACCAAAAAAAGAAACACTTTAAATAAAATAAAAAATACTTTCGTGTTACTTTTGCTAACATTATTCGATTATTATCATTTATGAATAAAACAATGTTATAATCTACTGAAGTAAACAAGCAAACAGATACCATCACTACAGGCATTGCCTTTAGAGCCTAAAAGTAAGCCGTTTCTTTCCCCAATTTTATTTTATGTGGTCGGGTTGATCTTAACCAGACGCACTCTGTTTTTCTTTGTTGCTAAATCAACATGGAAAAATAGCGCTGAAAAACAACACAAAAAAACCGTAAAAACGACTTAGTATTTTTGAATTGGTATTTTAGCTGGAGTAGGTAAATGGATATTTTACATGAATTAAATAAGTACCTACCTACCTACCTGCTTAGTTTTACAGGCCCCTGAGTCCTGGGTTCGACTCCCAGGTTGAACAAAAAGTGTTAATGAGTTTTTCCAATAGCAATTTCTCAGTAGCAGCCCAGAGTTTGAAAGTTGGTGGTATGACACCCCCGTGCCGCAGAAAGCACAGTTAAGCCGTTGGTTCTGCGCCTGATATCTCTGCGATCGTGCAGGATTGCCATCTAATCGGACTATGACAATAAGAAAAGAGTGAATGCACCAGTTTTTGCACATGTGCAATTAAAAATCTCCTGCATACTTGGCACAACTCCATTGAAATTGGCCGTCATAACCGACATTCGGTCCGGTCTCCGGAGGATATTATGTTACCATAACTAAAAGGTACTTATACCCAACAACGAACTTTGAATCCCAAAACCAAACAGTCCTCTTCATTAAAATGGAATCACACACAAAATCAGTTCTAAAGTAGATTAAACCCGTACCATTACTAACGGCGCGACAGAACTAAGCCAGTTCATTTCAGTCAGCCAGTAAAAGCCTACTTGCGGATTGTCCGGATAATTTATGTCTGCGGTGGCGCATGGCAGGCCGGCAAGTTCGATGTACGCACTGGAACTGGCCGTGTTGCGTAATCCACATTCCTGATTACCACAACAAGCTGTACCTACCCTGTCATCTAATGTTATTAGGTCGGTAGGTGGTTGCTGATTGCGTAATCAAAATTAGATCATAGGTAACTAATTGGGGTAAGTAGGTAGATCTTCTTCTTTTTGAATAGTTAAGTAAATCCTCTTTTTTATTGACATCAGTTTTAACATCTTATAAGTGGCCACGTATATCGAGGCAGTTGTGTTTTTAATGTCCTGCAAAGGGCGGGTGCAGGGACACTTTGGGCACTACAGCAAGACGTGGGCCATTGTTTAGTTAAGAGAACCGCATTCACACTGAATGTCGGTAGGATTTATAATATTATATTGGCACCTATAAGTAAAATAGTTAATAATAGGTACCCCTATTACTAACTATTTTGAGTGAATGTGGAAATATTTTTCTTCTGTTTATCGCCAATATTCATTAAATACTTAAGTTTAACGTGTTACGCTGACCCCAAGTAACATAGGATAAGGGCAGGAAAATGATGATGATGTTGACTTAAGTGTAACATGTAAACGATTGTGAAAGGCACAGCACAGTGATACAATCAATTGGTACCCACCAAGCATAGGTACAAACTTTGTCAACTAGCTATGTTAGACAAGCAAGTATTAATCTTCCTTCCCATAAAATAAAGACTATCATTTCGTAAGAAGTATCTCATAAACCAAGCTGAACACAAAACCACAACCATCTTTGAAATTAGGTAGTTACAAAGAACAATTCTACAGCAACCTATAAAAACACACACATGTAAAACATCTTATATTATCTAAGTAGGTGCCTAGACTATGGTTAATACAAGGTGATATATGCATGTATGCTTTGAACCGTGAGTTTGAAGAGGATATTCAAAAGGAAAATGCAAATTAGATGCTATCAACAGTAGCGTAAAGGACTGGAGTACTTTTTGATCCCACCATGAGGATACCCTTGCAAATTGTTGCTTTTGTTCTTATACTCTTATACGTTTTCCGCTTCTAAATGTTAAGGTAGATGGTGTTGGGCCCTTTTTAAATGGGAGCTTGAGCATTAAAGGACCTACCTCTCATTTGAAGGAACATATATTAATTCAGTTACTATTTATAGATATAACATACCATCACGCCTGTATTTCAGGAAGGGTTAGGCAGTTCAGTTCGCCGTTATGTTTAGGTCCCATATATGTAGTAAGGGGCGAGCCTATTGCCATTAACTGGGCACAAATTGTTACTCCCACCTAAGAATCGAACCCAAAACCTGTAGCGTAACAGTTGCGCTTAGGACCACTAGGCTATATAGGGCAGTTTAGGTACTATTGGTAGAATAAACAAAAATGGAAATACTAGGTAAAGGTCACTGCGACACGTGTAATCTCGGAAAGACACATGTTGAAGGATCAAAGATGAAACATTGTTCTGGGCTATTTAATTTGGGCGAGACAAGATTGTGCCTACTTATGTAAGTTTACCTATTTCAGCACAAGTACAAGAAAAATATTGTAAGGAAGGTTACCCATCATGAAATCTACGGTACAACTAAAGGATAACCTAGTGGAATTGTCACAACTTACCTTACTCCACTAATAATAACAGCCTATTCTTGTCCCATTGCAGGACAAAGGTCTATGCAATAAAGCGCGCGGGAGAATTGATCACCACGTTTGCTCAAGGGGGATTAACGGTTTCAGACTTATATTAATTTTATTAGTCCAGGTTTCCTCATGATGCTCTACCTTACAAAAATCAGAGATGATAAAAAAAACTTAGAAAGTACATAGAAAATGAAAATGTCACATTGGTACTTGTTCGGTTTCGAACTCATATCCATAACTCCATTAGACCAACACAAATGGCCTACCGACCTATAAATACAATAGTGAAACGATCGGCGGTCAGAACGCCCTAAGTACCCACTTCTACAATATTATTATGATCCTGAGAGGTCTTGATTAAACAATTTCTCATCTTACAGCGAGATACATGAAGATTTAGTTAGGATATTACTTCGTTAGTCACCCCATTTCGGAATTACAGACACTTTGTATCCTTGACCCTTCGGGGAACCCGAAATATGTGTGTCCGTCATTCTCTAGTTAGAAAACAAGACAGCTGTTTATTGCTGTATGTCTGTTCCCAAATGTTTGAAAGCGGTGTTTCTTAAATATTTTCGGGGATTGACTCAAGTATCTTATCACCACTTGTAACCTCATCATCATCATTCACAGTCCAACTTTACCCACTGCTGTGTATGGGCCTTTTATTGTTTATGCCAATCTCTACGCTCATACCAGTCTCATCTAGGTTCTACCCACAATGGTGAGAATATCGTATGCTCATCCCATCAGCGTAAATGTCGGTTATATTTAAAATTCAAACACGATTAGAAAGATACGTGACGCTATTTAAGAACGTTCCTCGGGAACAGTTTTTTAGTACCCTATCTCCTTTTCTGTACACTTGACAACGGACATAGGTACAAGGAAAAGGTAACAAACAAACGAACAAACTTACTTTCACATTTATAATATTAGTTAGGACGAAAAATCTCCAACATGTCCACCAAGCTATGTGTATTGTCTACGTCCAACACCAGACTAATCACAACGACAGTAAAAAGTACTCCAAAACTGTTCTTCTGACTAAAACAAATTATCTACTTATCGTACAGCGCAGTTGGGTATGTACCACAACTAAGCTGGTACATAGTTTGAGAACTAGTTACAGAGCTTAATTATTATAATTGAAAGTATGGTGCCTGTATAATTATAAAAGCGAGCTCAACACTCAACTCGGGATAGTAGATGGAGGACTGATATTTGTAATCGAGTTTTATGCTGTAAAATGTTTTAGAGTGTAATGGCATGGGGGAAGAATGGAAGTCGTCTTTTCTCTCATTTATCTCATTCTCTTTCTCCTCTCTCCTCTCTCTCACTCCCTCAACCTTGCTCTCTACCTCTCTCTCCTTCTCCTTTAAATGAAGGTGAGCTTGTGGTGAGCTGTTAATCAATAGTATGACAGAGTCACAGCTCATCTCAAGCTCATTCACCAAGGAAGATTTTCTAGAACAGACCAGCAGACCTCCAGAGGCACCAATTGTAGAAAAACAAAAATGATACATGGAAAAATCTTACATTTTCTTTATGATGTATCCAGGTTCACAAAAAAATTGCTCACAGTGAAATTCTGATAGAATTCCCGCTAGAGTGAAACACTTATCAAACGGCTCGCACTTGATCGGTTTTTTATGTACCCAATGCGACTCGTAAGTTCTCTTTTACAACCTTATACTTTATCTAAACGTTCGAGCATAGAATATGTAGCATTACATTAGGTCTTACTTTAATAATGTACTTAGGTAATAAACTATATTTCTTAAGGGCTTATTAGCTTTTTATAGCAATAAGACGGGGTTTGAAGACACAACACATGCCTATTAACTACGCGTACAGCTGCCCATTATATTAAGTAACACTGAGCAAAAATTATTGCTGGCAAACGACTTTCATTTTTGTGAAAAATCACAGCTATTTATCTTCTTCTTTAATTAATGTAATGCACGTAGAAAACGTGCTTATCAATATTATACCTGCATTCAACAGTACAGCAGTGATCGTGGGCGTATCTAAAATTGTGCTATCTTAAAACATTTAATCATCATCTGCCTAGCCTTTTCCCAACTATGTTGGGGTCGGCTTCCAGTCGAACCGGTTGCAGCTGAATATCAGTATTTTACATGGAGCGACTGCCTATCAGACCTCCACAACCCAGTAATGGGTTATACGATACTCTTGGTAAGACTGGAACATTTAATACTTGTCGTAATATAACGTTAGAAAAAAACACTTTGACCTTCAATATCTCCGTGACCAGAAGGTTAAGAAAAAACAGCTGATCAATCCATTTGTGTTCACATAACTTGTCAAAATGAGATCAGTTTTTTGTGATTTCAGGGTTGTTTCTATTGTTATTCATAGTGATTGGTTACACAATCCTTTTCAGGTTTCTTATAAACAAAAATATGTTTGTATAAATTAATATAACAAAACATGTCTCTGCTAAAAAAAAAAACCATATTCACAGTGGTTACTAATGTCGTGTGCTTCCATTATCGATGGGACGCATTTCATTTTTGACAATGCATTACTAGTCTAGTATTTTGTTCTGAAACTATTGAGACAGCCATATAGTACAGAGAATATTCTTTGATATCCTACACTATAATTCACTTTAAACTACCCACAGTCGCCCGCTGACTCACTAAAGTCGCCATGTATGCTATAAACAGTGAAATGACAGCAATTTTGCGCAATATCTTGCTATATTAAAGTAATAACTTATTCAAATTTTATGTCGTTACCATTTTGTAAGTTATAATTTAAAATGGCGACGGCATTCACGTTGTCGTGATCGACTACACAAATTACTAGCAAACTGCTCGCGATTACATCCGCGTGGCTTATAGCACCCGCCATAAGTTACGTCTTTGGTTAATGCTCTGCTCCCGCGGGTCGTAGCGTGATGTTATTATATAGCCTATAATTGATGAAAAAATGGTTAAAATCGGTCTGGTAGTTTCGGAGCCTATTTGTTACAAACAAATAAATAAATAAACATAAAAAAATACCTCTTTATAATATTATTATTATAGTATAGATGAGAGCTCATAATATATAGTAAAGTTAATCGTCTAACCCGTTTAAAATGATAACTCCCCTACTTCTTCTTTACGAGTCGATTGACTCGTTTTAAATTTTGTCCGACCAGGATCGACCTTTTCAGCTATATTGCTCGTTTAGATTTTGGATGGTGCAGGTGGTGCACGACGGATAACTAAGAAGATGGAAGTTGGAATTAAAAATCATGTGTCCGAACCTTTTATTTGCTATATGTGAAGGCTTCCAGTTTAACCAGAATCAACTGTATTATAATTATACCAGTATTACAATTAGAGAGATTGCCTATCTGACCTCCACAACCCTTACACCCCGTTACACCCCTTTAGGGGTAAATTAACGATTCTCACAAATGATTATTTTATTACCAAACTTTCTGTAACTTTTAGCAATTTTCCGCTATATTCAAAGGGTTGACAAAGTCATAACGCTAGTTGTATTCAAAGAGTCAGTCACGTTATCAGAAAATTAGTTACCCATTCTCACGCGTGGGCTTTCCTTTGTTGGAGAAACTTTATCAATTTCTCCCGACCGATACTTTTCAGAAGCTGATGGAGAAATAACAATAATCTTTTACCCAAGTCCAAAAACTGATTGTTAAAGTCAAACTTACAATAATTTGTTATTACAATTAGACCATTAAATTACACTGTAAGAGAGCACGAGGGCTTTCTGTAGTTTTAAATATGTACAATAGGAAGATTAAATCTATAATTGTAACAATATTTGATTTTCATGTAAATATAGATGCTTTTGCGCTATCAAATGATGTATGTTTTGATTATCTAGTCCTAGGTTATTTTTAGCATTAATGTAACTTAGGATACATCTAGAATTAAGGTAAATATATGATTCTAGATTATAAGTAAATTTAATGACAAAAATGTGCATATTTGATTGGTGGAACATTTGTTGATGATGTCGCGCCCTACCCACTACTTCCACCACCGTAGAGACATATGGGAGAAATACTGTGACGTGATTGGTGCAAACACCTTTTGTTATTTTATTTGTCATGGCACTACTTGCACCCACGTAGGAAAGTCATAAATATAGCCGCCTCACGGCAAAATTTGTCAGTCGTAAGTCAGTCGTATTGTAGCAATCATCGGAAGCTTGTGAACAACAATATAAGTGGTTGAAGACTCTGCTCGTCTTTTATTTAATTCTTCGGAACCCTCGACCCGTGCGCCTGAATATTCTACAATTTTGGTCCTTCGAGCCGGATCCTGCGTCTGAAGAATTACATCTCAAGCCTGAAGAGTTTGAAGTTTCAAGCCTGAGAAGTCTGAAGCATTCAAGATGAGTGAACGAAGCTCAGTCGCCACGAGGAGCAAGCTGCGCAAATTGGAGGCAGCGTTGAACAAGCGACGAGAGATGGAAGCCGATTCAGGAGTGCCGTCTGAAATGGCACCGGGATCACCTTCGATAGCGCCTACAGTGTCGTCGGCATTACCCGCACCCGTGATTCCATTGGCGGGCCCCGGACGCGTGATTGACCATCGCGACGCGGCTGCAGTGCCTCGGGAATCGGAGATACTACGGGTGGTACGGACGCCGAGATCAAGAACCAGCCACGTCTCATCGAAGAGCGGCCAGAAGAGTGCCGATTACCTCCGCCGGAGGGCCGAGTACAAGGCTGAGAGGGAATTAGTGCGCCTGAGGGAAAATCTCGTCAAGAAGAAGTTGGAGGCGGAACTGGCCGAGATAGATGCCGTCGCCGAAGAAGACTCGTCCGATGAAGAAACTACAACACGCCGTGTGGAAGATTGGATCACACACTCAGTGCCGAGTGAAACACAAGTGATCGCAGAAGCTCACAACGCGCAAGAAACAGTGCCAGTGCCAGTGCCCGCAGTAGTAACGACTGCGTACGGAGTGCCTGCAACCGAGAGTGCCGCGACCTCCCGCGGAGTGACAGTGACCGCGCCGCAAACAGCGTACGAACCGCAAACAGTGACCGCGCCGCAAACAGTGACCGCGCAACCGCATACAGTATATACGACCTCGATATCTGCGCTCCCTCAGTGTGCGCCCGCGACCGTACAGTTCCGCGAATATACGCCGATAGTAACGGCTAGTGTTCCGCGAGTGCCACCACGTGAAGTGCCTGAATGGGATCAATCGTTCGCCGAAGAAACGGAGAGAAGCAAGCCGCGAGACAGGAAAATAGATCAGCTGGCAGAAGCTATTTCAAACCTAGCTCGTCCGCGGCCAGTACCCAGGCAAGCCTATGAGTTGCCATACTTCAACGGTGACCCGGCAGAGTGGCTATCGTACAAGAACATGTACTGGGACACAACAGCTATGTACAACTTTAAGCCGCACGAGAACTTAGCGCGCTTGAAAACGTCACTGCAGGGAGAGGCAAAAATAGCGGTAGAAGACTTATTGCGGACATCAACTAACCCATCGGAGATTATGAAGGCACTGGATGAAGAGTTCGGACATCCTAATTTAATATTGGAGTGTGCGTTGAAGAAAGTGCGCGCGTTACCGAAAGTAACAGAAAGTGGTCGTGAGTTGAGAAAGTTCTCATCTACAGTGAGGAATTGTGTGTCGCTGTTGAGGAATGTGCACGCGAATGGATACCTGAACAACCCACAACTGGTGAGTGAATTACTGAGTAAATTAACGCCTGTGCAGAGGGCTCAATATGGCGACTTCGCAATGGGTATGGCGGCGTCTCAGGGCATCGATGTGAGAGTGTCACCCAGCCTAGAGATATTATCTGAATTCCTGAGCCATTTAGCCCGAGCTACGTCATTTTATGTGCAGATGGACATGGGCGCTGCCGGTCAAACGGCTAATGTTAAAAGTTTGAGAAGCGCACATAGTAAGCCAGGCATTCACTTTAAAAATGTTCAGAGATTACATGTACAAAGCGACAGCGAACAAGATAATAAGAACAATGTGCAGTGTGCTATGTGCAAGGGAGATCATAAATTACCGAAGTGTGAAAAGTTTGCGAAACTAACTTCTGATGAGAGATGGCAATTTGTAAAAGATCAGAGGATGTGTTTTAATTGTATAATAAAACAACATGCGAAGAAGTTCTGCCGAGCAAGCAAATGCTCGAAATGCCACTATGCACATCACGACTTACTGCACGTAGATAGAGAGCATAAAACTGAAAGCGTCACTAATGTGAAAGAATATAACGGCAAAGCGTTGTTGAAGATAATTCCCGTCTCCGTGTCAGTGAACGGAAACGAACGAGATTGCTACGCTCTACTGGACGACGGAGCTACAGTATCGCTTATCGACGACTCGATAGCTGGAAAGGCAACGGGTGATAGAATACCTTTAGTGCTAAAAAGTGCGCGCGGTAATGAGGTGTCTGATAAATCCTCAAGGAAAATATATGTGACAGTGCGCGGGCCAAATAAAGTGAATCACAAAATAAGTGTGCGTACGTTCAAGAGGCTGGATTTGCCCGCCCAAACGGTGCCGGCTGCGTTGATAAAGGAGCTCGCCCACCTGCGTGACTTGGGCCTGGAGGAAATGTGCGGAGTCAAGCCGATGCTGTTGCTGGGACAGGACAACTGGGAGTTGCTGGTCGGCGAGGAGATTCGCCGAGGAAAGTCCGGTAAGCCAGTTGCATCTTTGACCAAGCTAGGCTGGGTTCTGCATGGGCCCATAGGTAAAGGGTTTAGGGTAGGCTACGAAGCCGTGAACTGTTTAGCGGAACCTCTGTCTGAACTGCATGATATGGTGAAAAACCAATTCGAATTAGAAGCAATAGGTATAACCGAAATCCCTAGGTCTCATAAAGACATCGACAGAGCTTTAAAAATATTAGATGAAACCAGTAGCTTCACTATTAACGGCGAATGGGAAGTAGGATTGTTGTGGAGGCGTGACGATCCACAGCTACCCGATAACTATGCTTATGCGCGACAGAGACTGTCGGGAATAGAACGTAGGTTGCATAAGAATCCTACGTACGCGGAAGCATATGAAAATCAAATTGAACGATTAATTAGCGAGGGTTATGCGAGTAAAGCGGACGGCCGCTTCGAAGATCCGGTGTGGTACCTACCTCACTTTGGGGTACAGAATCCTAATAAGCCGGGGAAATTGAGACTAGTCTTCGACGCCGCCGCCACTTTTCAAGGTACCGCTCTTAACGATTGCTTGCTCGCGGGGCCAGACCTATTAAATTCTCTTTTAGGAATTCTAATTAGATTCCGATTGGGACCGGTAGCATTCACCGGAGATATAGCGGACATGTTCCTACGTATAAAAATCAGAGAACGTGACCGAGGGGCACAGCTTTTCTTGTGGAATAAAAATAATAGTGGAGAACCTGACACGTTTGTCATGAATTCAATGATTTTCGGTGCTGTGTCTTCCCCTACATCCGCAATCTATATTTTGAATAAAAATGCGGCCAGATTTAATAGTCAGTATCCCGAAGCAGTGTCGGCTATACATAACAGTCATTACATGGACGACTATTTAGATAGTGCATGGTCCGTCGCGCAGGCTAGCAAACGCATAGAGGAGGTGGCTCACATCCACGCCGAAGGCGGGTTTAATATACGGGGGTGGGTCACCAATTCGCCACAACTCAGGGAGATTCTCGAAATAGAGATGCCCGACAGAGTCTCGTTAGAAAAAGACGAGGGCGCCACAGAGCGCACCTTAGGTATGATTTGGTCACCGGGGACCGATGAATTGGCTTTTGACCTATCATTTAAAAAGTTACCGAAGACAATTATAGAGGGTGACGTTGTTCCTACGAAGCGAGAGTTTCTTCGCTTCATAATGTCGGTGTTCGACCCGCTGGGTTTCCTGTATCCATGCGTCATTCAGTCGCGCATATTAATGCAGCAGATATGGCGTACAGGAATCCAGTGGGACGAGAGGCTGCATGAAGCGGAGGCAACTTTATGGTTCGCGTGGTTACGGAACCTTATAATCTTAAACAATATAACCATCCCGCGATGGTACGGTATAAAGTTATCAGAGGTAGAACTTCACGTCTTCGGGGACGCTAGTGAATCCGCCTACGCGGCAGTCGCCTACTTGGTGGGAAAAGATGCACTCGGCGTTAGGCGCGTTAGCTTCGTGATGGGGAAAGCTAGAGTGGCACCTAAAAAGGTGATTTCAATCCCACGCCTTGAGTTACAGGCGGCAGTGTTGGCCTGCAGGGTAGCCGACACCGTGGAGAAAGAGTTAGGAGTTGAAATCACCCGAAAGGTCTTATGGACAGATAGTAGGACAGTACTCAAATGGATCCACTCGGAAGCAACCGACTTCCAACGTTTTGTATCTCATAGGTTAGCAGAGATAGATAAAAGGTCAAAGATGAAAGACTGGCGCTGGGTTCCCTCGGCGATGAACCCAGCCGATAAAGGCACCCGGTTGGAGTGGCCCGTCAACAGTAATATGTGGCTTTCGGGTCCCTCATTTCTTTCCAGCCCACAGGAGCAATGGCCGGTGGACTCTGGAGTTGACGCAGTGTCAGAGGCAGACCTAGAGCGGGTACACAACGTGAACGTCACTACTAAGGCCGAACCCGCGCTGCCCTATGAAAGGTATAGTACGTGGACACGCATCTTATACGTAGTAGCACGTATAAAGGTCTTCACGGACCGCTGTCGCAAACGACGCGACTCGACAACCGTAACGGTCGACGATCTACGAGAGGCGGAGCTACGTTTACTGAAGATAGCACAAACTGAGAGCTTCGAGGAAGAATCAAAAGCTCTACAAGAAGCCCGCCCGCTACCACGGAACAGTAAGATTAAAAAACTAGACCCAATGTTATTTGAAGATGGTTTGATACGGGTACGCGGCAGGTTGGGCGCCTGCAGTGAACTTACTTTCGGAGCGCGTCACCCCATTATTTTAGACGGAAAGCACGCCTTGACTCGGCTTATCATTAAAAGATACCACACAACAGCGCTTCACGCCAACCAGGAAACCGTGGTGAACTCTTTAAGAGAAAAGTTCTGGATAACGAACTTACGGTCAACAGTGAAAGCAATCGCAAGAGAATGTCAAACGTGCAGGATTAAGAAAGCCCAGCCGTCGACGCCTAAGATGGGCGACCTACCCATCGCGAGATTGGAGATTAATCGCCGGGCATTCGTCCACTGTGGAGTGGATTATTTTGGCCCTATGGAGGTGAGCATCGGTCGGCGCCGGGAGAAGAGATGGGGCGTTCTATTTACTTGCCTCACCACACGCGCCGTACACCTGGAACTAGCGGCGTCGCTGAGTGCAGACTCAGCCATATTGGCGTTGCGAAGCCTGATCGCACGTCGAGGATGTCCCGCGGACATATACTCCGACCGCGGGACCAACTTCGTTGGAGCACACGCCGAGCTACGCCAGGCCCTGCGCGACCTAGACGTGGGTCGCATTAGAAGCGAGGCGACAGGTCGGGGAATCGCCTGGCACTTTAACTCGCCAGCCGCCCCGCACATGGGCGGGAGCTGGGAGCGACTGGTGCGCTCCGTGAAGAACGCGCTGCGCTCTACTTTAAAAGAGCGCGCGCCTCGGGAGGAGGTGCTACTCACTCTCCTCGCAGAAGCCGAGCTGGTAATTAACAGCCGGCCACTAGCCTACGTGAGCACCGATGCTGAGCAACCCGTCGTGTTGACACCGAACCATCTCCTGCTTGGCACTGCCGCGGGAGATGCTCCGTGTACGCGTCAGCATGCCGCCGACATCGACTCGCGGCGCATGTGGCGCCAAGTAAACGCGCTGGCCGACCTCTTTTGGAGGCGATGGCTGCGCGAGTACCTGCCTACGCTCCAGCAACGACAAAAGTGGAACAGTGTAGTGCCGAACGTAAAAGTGGGCGATGTAGTGATAGTGGTCGATGACAACAAATCACGTAGTGAATGGACCAAAGGCATTATAGCCAAAGTGCATCCAGGTGCGGATAGTATTGTTAGAATTGTAGATATCAAAACTACAAAGGGTACGCTGCGTCGGCCCGTAGTAAAAGTTGTCGTGCTCCCTACTGACGGAAGCGCAATCGGTTGAACCCTCTTGCGGGGGGTGGAATTGTAAGAGAGCACGAGGGCTTTCTGTAGTTTTAAATATGTACAATAGGAAGATTAAATCTATAATTGTAACAATATTTGATTTTCATGTAAATATAGATGCTTTTGCGCTATCAAATGATGTATGTTTTGATTATCTAGTCCTAGGTTATTTTTAGCATTAATGTAACTTAGGATACATCTAGAATTAAGGTAAATATATGATTCTAGATTATAAGTAAATTTAATGACAAAAATGTGCATATTTGATTGGTGGAACATTTGTTGATGATGTCGCGCCCTACCCACTACTTCCACCACCGTAGAGACATATGGGAGAAATACTGTGACGTGATTGGTGCAAACACCTTTTGTTATTTTATTTGTCATGGCACTACTTGCACCCACGTAGGAAAGTCATAAATATAGCCGCCTCACGGCAAAATTTGTCAGTCGTAAGTCAGTCGTATTGTAGCAATCATCGGAAGCTTGTGAACAACAATATAAGTGGTTGAAGACTCTGCTCGTCTTTTATTTAATTCTTCGGAACCCTCGACCCGTGCGCCTGAATATTCTACATACACTTTTAAACGTCATAAAAGAAAAAAAATGTATCTAGTTACCGCTTCCAAAAGGAAGTTTTCATGGAGAAGAATGAGAAAGGAACTCCATACTTACGTATTTACATATTAAGATAAAAATGTTTTACAATATTTGTACACAGAATTACCTACAAGTCAATGCGATGTATGTTACATAAAAACTACTACATTAAAATACGAGTATGTGCAAAGTATTACAAATTAAGAATTCGCTACTAAATATGTTCAGAGACGTACTGTCAACGTGTTTACAGATTACTGGAACTGCAACAACCACTTTAAATATTTAAAAAAAACAATCATATAGTGTGCCTTATTAAAATATCTGTCTCCAAAACAATTTTATCGGAAACAATCCTGCCAATGTATAACAAAGTTGTTAGGGTCAGCTCGTAAGCCGTACGAACTAATTTCACTAATCCGATTACGACTATAATAGTGGGCATATCCGCGAAATTGTTTCTGACTCGCACGGATGATCCGTTTAATTGATGTAAGGCAAGCTTGCGATGCTCCAAGTATGTTCTCAGTCCTCGAACACCAGCGATTATGTTTGTTGTTCCACTTGTTCCAGTAATTTGCAAGTTATTGAAGCTGCAGTTTGAAGGAAATATGTGAGGTTCGTTAAACTGACTTTAACTTTTGATATAGGTCGTGGGTAAGCGCCTAATTGTTTCCTCGTAGTAGAGGTCTTCATACATAATGTACGTACCTATTGTAGATATGTATAGGCAGCGGTGACCACTGATCATCTGATGGATCATTGTACTAATTAAAAACGTTCAAAATCTAGTCGCAATCACGTCACAGCGACAATTATGTAGTGTTAAGAATTGTAGGTAAATTATAAGCATTTTTTTACAGATAGAGTAAGAAACTGTTTTCGTTAGTAGAATTGCCTCCCTAGGTTGATTGTTGGCTTGCCTGCCATCCAATAACATTTAATTGGTAATACAGAGGCTAATCTGTTGAGAGGGAACACATTCTTGAAGATGAACATACACAAGAAACACCTATTAAACTGTAAAAACAAAATAATACGAAGCGAGGAAAGCTAAATCGTTTCGAATACCTAAGATAAAATCCAAAAAAATATTAATGTAATCCATACCTAGATCACGCTCCTTATTACCATACAGAAAAAGGATCAGTGGCATTCGCATTATCTTTATGAACCCACCATTGTATGAATTGTAAAGAAAACAAGATGAAAATTTTATATAAGCCTTAATGCTATGCTATATTCTGAGAAAAGGACCGTTGTCGCTACATTTTAAGTGAACAGATACTACGACAATGTACCTAAATACAATGTAATTTAAGTTTCTAACTTGTATGCTACTTTTCTATTACATTCTAGTTTACCTCGGGTTATATGATTCTAATGTTAGAATTTAGGTGAGTATGTATAAAAGCAAGTGTCAGGTGTTTTAATGTTATATTACGCCTGCACCTACAATGTTAATACAGGTACAGTTTAATCACCATAGGATAGGTCAAAGTCATAAACAAATCATAAATTTCAGTTCTGTTAGACCATTTTAAAGGCACTTTTGAAAGTCATTTACAATTTCCAAGAATGAAAGAAAAAGAAATGGAATCTGGTTGCCCATTCCGAAAGGTAATTTCGTATGGAGAAGAATGTGCAAGCAAGGTATATCCATATCCGTAGGTATTACATACATACATCTTCCATGTACCATATTTTGACTTGGTTTACTGCTTGGCCACCAAAAATGGAACAATATTTTTATTAAATCATCCGTCAAGTAATACAATCCGAAATTATTTCGAGGGTAATGAAACTGGTTCTTACAAATATAAATAGATAGGTCAAACACCCTACTACGATTACCAAAACAACTATATTAATTGAAATTTGCTACTTCATTAGAATCCATTATCAGAAGATGCTTGTTCGGCTAAACAATATTGTTTTCTTATTTATACTAATTTACCTTTCAGCCAACTTTAAACCCAATTTTATTCATGGATTACTTTTGAAAACATGCAGGGGTTTTTTATGACGTTAGTAGGTATACTCCACACTACCCATTGTTCGATTGTCCTATTGTTGTTGCTGTTGTGTTATCGTTGCTGTAGTTGTTATTGTTTTGTTGTAGTTGTTGATGTTATTCTGTTGCTAACGTTGCTTTTTTGCTGTTATTTTGTTGTAGTTGTTGCTGTTGCTATTTTGTTGTTGTAGTTATTGCCATTTTAGCACAAACTTCCGCCCAAGTAACAACACCTAAACAGGACTACTTCGAACAAACAACTATGTGCTTACTACTTAATACATGAATAAACCAAATCCGCTTCAATTAACAGCGTAGTAGTGCTGTGTAGCTATAACATATGCTCATTAAACAGTCAAAGCGTAATAATCCAAGACGTTAAAAGCCGGTAACATGGCGTCGCGTAATTAACCTCTTGTAAATTAGGCACCTAATCACGTTAGAGCAAAGTTGTTGCATAGATTAACGTTATTTGCAGATAGGTAGCTACACGTCGACGTCGTTAAAAATGTTAGTGGATTTTTTCTTTATCTAACTTTTGGAAAAATATTATTTGTCAATGGCAAATATAGTAGATATCTTTACTTAATACAAAACAAAGTCGCTTCTAGCTGTCTGTACACTTATATCGTTTAAGCTACGCAACGGATTTTATCAATAGATAGTATGATTGACAACCAACAGAAGCGGAGCAGTTATCAAAGACGTAACTGAACGCAGGTGAGACCGTGGGGCATAGATAGTTAAAAAAATAATTTTGTCTGTTGACTGTTTGGCCTAAATAGGGCTGTCCCCACCGTGGTAAAAGAATTAGCCCATCGACAGGAGTCGATTGCGCTACACGTAACAAAAGTCGTAGAGTACTACACATTTTTTTTTATAGACAGGAAATCAACAAATAACTTCCCCCGCCCTGGGCGGGACGGGAGGGCGTGTCAGACTTTTACTGACTGAAACCCGTCTATGTTCCTTCGTGTGCCCTTTGCGTTCCGGGGGCGCGGTATCTCTTTCGAACAACCCGCAGCCCCGGCAGGCATCGGCCCTCAGTGGCCCAGAGTACTACACTAGGGAAAGCTCTTTGAAAGTTTATTCAAACAAACAACCTTAGTGTAAATTATGACATAGTAATCAATACTTCTTTCTTTTAGTTACACTTAGATCCACGTGAGCTAAGCCGTGGGCACAATGAATTACAAGTAAATCAGTAACCGATAACCTTTTATACCTATTAATTAGAACATTGAAACTTAAACAAAACAACTAGTAAATGCGAAAGTTCACAGCAATTTTCCGAATAATTAATAATAATTTAAAACGGTACTCAAAAGCTCTGCTAAGATTTCTCAAAGAGTAAACACTTAACAGGTCTTAAGATGGTTTAAAGGATCTGTACCCAAGATTATTTACAATATTCTTTGACGCAGCTAAATAACGCGATGTTTACAGTCTCTAACGAGGCACCTACAATGATTTGATCAAAAATCCGCTTGAGCGCTATAAAAACTTAATAGGATTATATGCGAAGCTTCTAAAAGGAAATGTCGGGAATGTTGATACTTATACCAAATTAGAGCTGCGTTGCGGCATCGAACATCCATCGGGATTAAGCGATGTATTTATTACCATGGTTTCAGTAGTAAACCCTTCTTGGTTTACAGGGCCTTATGGACTTATAAATTCTGTCCTCTGGCCAGCAAGTATAGAAAATTAAGAGGTGAATTTAAATATGGAATACATAGCTTTTTATTGTCTACAACCCCGCTATACCTTTTTCCACCACTGGAACTCTTTAAAATCAGACTCAACATGGGGGGCCACTGAAGAAATTAACGAGGCAATGAAGCTCGACGAATTCCGAAAAAAAGATTCAACTCCTTCAGATCCTGCTACAAAATTAACAAGGAAAAAAGAACAGCGGAGGAGTAAGAAACAAAGCAATATCCATGGGATATGTATGTTAAAAAACTTTATTTTTAGTTCGACAATAGGTCTGGATTACCAACGTAATCTTCAAAGACGGGATGAAAATTGAATCAAAAGTTCCTGAAGGTTAAGAAAACAATGTTACACGTACCTAGGGACACACTTTCTTTTATTCGTCGTAGTATTATAAGCAAGTTCGCCTAATGGTTTAGTCTGCCAGCATTCTCAGTATAGTGCCTTAGAATTACCCTTTGTTGTAATGCTAGTTGTACGTACATCCGTGGACGTTCTAACGGTCATAATCTCTAAGGAGGCCCAAAGGCATTATTACGCAGCCTAAGTTCTTGAGCCCTCGATAATAGCATTGCGAGAAACTTCTCCCATTTACCTACGAATGAGGCAGAATTTTGAATCCATAGGAGACGCCTTTCAGAAGCCATATATGCTTGTAAAAGCCTAACAAAATGTTGATGATCCTATATATTCTGGATATTCCCCTGAGATTAATTCAAAGCTGGCTTTATTAGCATATTAATTCGACAACTAAGTAAGTAGTTTCAAAATTCAATCTCGGGACCTTAATATTCTTTGATGTAGTAGTTTAATAGTTAATAGTAACCTTAGTGGAGTAACACAGTAATTTCTCGGTGAATAACGAGGCGACGGTGTGCCATATTTTACTTAATTTTGGGGTCTAAACTCTCTAAGGGGTAAATTTGTAGCCATTGTCAGGTGTTTTGTAAAAGGGCTAAAAGTGACGCGCAAAGGTTCGGTCTTAAAAACTTCTCGCAACTTTGGGGTGATTCCGCAAAGGGTGGAAAGTGAATTTTCATACTACGGTAAATAAGCAACTGGGATATAGGGTTTGACAAAAGCTTTCGGTCCCGGAGGAGTGCCGCCATTCAATGTTGGGAAATCACGTGTATTTTTAAGTTTTTATACATTATAGCTTTTGCCTCCGGTTTCGTCTGCGTATTTTTTTTTATATAGCCTTTATGCTCTCAAGGATAGCGAGGCTTCCTAATAGCAAAAATAATTTTCGGATGCAAGACATAGCTCATTCAAACGAACAAACAAACAGCATTATGATATGTATTAGATGTAATAAATGTCATCATCCTATTTATATTCGTTGGTGACAAAACACATATTAAAATGCATCAAAACCAAGCTTAAATGCAAACATCGCAATAACGAGAAAAGCATGAACATTTTAATTAGAACTCGCCGTCAGAATTTCAGTTAATATCAAACGCGTAAGTAATTAGCGATGGAACAGCTAATCATGTACCGACCTAGACATTTGAAAGCCGTTGAATCCAGACTACCTAATCTCTGAAACTGAATACGGTTATCACATAATTCAGCTCAATTTTCTCAATTGCTTCAAATTCAGTAATCTGAAACTTGACAAGTGATAGATCTATCTACCGCCTGAAGACCTGCTTAGTAGATGCCTATATGATATACATATCTGCTTGTATGTATTTTGAAATAGCATACAATATAATACAAAAATAATAATACCAGCCTATTATAAACCTACTACAGGACAAAGGCCACTCACTTCTCATACAGTGACGGCACGAGCATTAATCAACACGCTAGTTCAACGCGAATCGGCAATTTTGAGACTTATATAAAGCAGAAGTCCATATTTCCTCACGATCTTTTCTCTCACCGATATCAGTGATGTCCAAAATAATGATAGACAGTAATATTTTCTTCGAAGTACAATATAACTAACAATGTTAATATCTTTATATATGTATAGCTAAGGTGTACTGGTACTACATAAATGTGCTAATACGATTAGGAAGAAATTCAAATGAACAACAGTAAGCAGGCGTCACAAAAATACGATAAGTACTTGCGAGTATATTCTTAAAGATTTCCATTTCCACATAGCTGTCGAAAGCTTTTTCCCCGTTATCCCATGGGTGTAGTAAAAGGCTGCTAAGTGATTGTTATAGGTCAATGGGCACCATAGCATAGTTACAATAGTATGCATAAAATATACCATCCATCACGCCTGTATTCCTCGAAGGGTTAGACAGAGGTGTACCAATGTACACCCACAATATAAATGAATGATTAATTTTATGTGCATAAAATATGAAACTTAATAATCGATATGTAAGTAGACGAACGTCTATGGACTTGACAATTTCGTAGTAATATTGAAGGGTTAAATATATAAAATAAATAAAGAACTGAAGTGTTTATTTGTAATGTGAAGATAACAGCTTTTTACAAAACAAATATGAATATTTACACGAAACTTTCGAAAAACACTTTTTATTTTTGTCGGTCCGGTTGTTTGTTTCAGGTAATGTCTGAAAAAGCTGGATCGATTTAACCTGGCAAATTGCTGGTGTTATAAAGAGTAATTAAGGCTACTAAAAGCATAGAAAATACACCATTCCGAGGACGAAACCGCAAGCATGGACAAATTCACTCGGTACACGTGAGCAAAGCCACGGGCACAGGTAGTGGACAATACATGGAAGTAACATCAAAATACTTCCATTGAACCCATTGTACCCACAAGAGTTATTCACAAAGACTTGAATTGGCAGACTCGACTCGAGAGTAGTAAAGAAAGATTTATTGCAATAAAAACCCTGAAAAAGAAATATAAGGATACTTTGGCAATAATAAGTATATCTTGTAATGTCACTTGGAAACACAAACAAAATGCTGCCAAAGTTTTACAAGGGAGCGCGAAATTGTATGTTGTTTTTAGGACCCAAATATTCAAGTTTTTTTGTTTGTTTATGATGTTACTGTATGAAGGAGGAATTTCCGTCAGTTTAGGCACACAAGCTTAAACTTGTCGGTACTTATTTTGTTAGTGAAAAGTTGGCGTATGAGCCTGGCTTCCAACTTTGTTTTCTGACTATATTAGATGCATTATTCATGTACGAACATTGGCATAGAGACTATGGGTCTGATCTCAGCTAGAACAAAATATTCGGCTTACAAATTGTTTTGAAATCGAGTGTATGTGAGAATAGCACTCTGACGTCACCTAAAAAATCCTGGAACGAGGTGACATAATGGTTCGTAAAAAAAAAACAAAATGGAATAGTTCGTCATGGAGGTCGATCACCAGTCCAATTTTTTTTTTTGGTCAACGTTGCAGTCGGTTTCTCCTCACATTTTTTAGAGTATCTGATTAAGTACAAGCGATTTATTTAACACCGTTCCATGGCGTTTATCTCGCGTATATTTGCTCTCAGTTGTAGATTGGACGAACTGATTTTGAAAATTATTTTATAGAAAACCACGTTATTTGTAAGTGTCATGGCTATATAAAATCCCGCTACGACACACGGGAGCGGAGCAATAACCAACGACGTTACTTAACACGGGTGAATATATCCACGCGAACGAAGTGGCGGGCAGAACCTAGTAAATTATATTTGTGTGCCTTATAGGCAAAACATAACTCACTAATTAAATCATCTGTAAACCTATATAAATATAAGTATTAATTATGATACCAGCCTATAAATGTCTCACTGCAGGGCAAAGGCCTCTTCTCATACAGAGAAGGCACGAGCATTAATCACCACGCTTGTTCAAGGCGGATTGGCAATTTCAGACTTATATTAATTATAAGTCCAGGTTTTCTCACGATGTTTTCCTTCACCGACGTCAGTGATGTCCAAGATAAACTCAGAAAGTACATATGAATTAGAAAAAGTCACATTGGTACTTGCCGGTGCCCGGTTGCGAACCCACAACCTCGTGCATGAGAGGTGGGTGCCTTAAGCACTGATAAATACAAATTTTAATTATTCAAAGATGTTAAGATAATCAGATTAAGAGGGTTTAGCCAGGCCTTGCATCATAATACTCTTAGTATACAATACAATACAATACAATACGATACAATACAATATCAGTGAAGCATGTCTTACCTAAATACAATACAATACACATGCAGCAGACTACGTACCATTAGTCGCGTGTCGGACGTTCATTAATACAGTGGTCTGTGTTTGCCACAGCTCTCACTGCCATTTTTCTTACTGTGCCAGTAATTATGGGCTCTCCGTGTTCCAACGATTGGTTTTTAGTTCAAGTTTTTTGTATAGCTATGTTTAAGATATGCTACATCATGATTATGTTGTTTATTGCAATATATGTTTTTTTTTATATGTAAAGCTAAATAATTAGTTTATTTAAAGGAGGATTTGATAATAATCTCTTGTTAACCAAGACTTGTGTCAGGAGCTTATCAATCTCGAATAAAAAAAAAGCTTTAAAAATTATTTTAAAAAATCACGCGGGTAAAAGCTGTCCATAACATATTCTTAAACTAATATATAACATTTCATAATACTACAGATTAGTTTAACATAATTATATTATGTTAAGATGTAATACATAGAAGCTGTTGGCAAACCTATTTTAATAAATAAATAAATAAATACATAATGTGTAGCTTTTACTATTAGTTAACTTGTCAAATTATTTAGAAAATATTTTGAAAAAAAATGTGTCCTTATAAGAATGCAATTCTACTAAAATGTCGAAAAGATCGCAATCATTACCTCTACTTGAATTTCTTCCATCAACTCTACTGGATGGCATATAATTTTTCCAATAGCTCGAAAAGCGTTAACTGCTCAAAAAATCCAGCCTGTATCAATCTGATCACTTCTGCTCTACGCAATGCAGATGGCAGGTTTTTTTTTCAAACCACGCTGTTTGGAACATACATAGATAACCTATAGGTACTGCTAACAAATGGTCACAGTTTTTCACTATTGTGTCACCCGTACAATCAAATCTTCAGCACAAACATAGTTTCAATGTTTGTGCCTATTTGTAGGCTATACCAATGTTTGCGTTGGGAATAGAAGTGACTATAACGTACTAGGTTCTTTAGGATTTGTCAAAGAGTAACTGCAAAACACGCATTCTGTGAAACTGGTAGACTCCCTATTCGTTGTTATGTACAGTATAGGTACAGCTTATATATGTATATTTTGGGCCAAAAGTGTTTGTCCGTAAAAACCTTTTTCATTTAATTTAGGTGAAGTAAGTTGAGGTTGCGGGTTCGATACCGGGCAAGTACCAATGTGACTTTTTCAATTTATTATGTACTTTCTAAGTTTATTTTGGACATCTTTGATATCGATGAGGGAAAACATCGTAAGCAAACTGGACTTATAATTATAATACGTTTGACATCGCCAATCCACCTTTAGCAAGCGCTCGTACCTTCTCTGTATGAGAAGAGGCCTTTGCTTTGCAGGGGAGCAATAATATTATGGTATTATTATTAAGCTTAAAGTGATCTGTCATCACCGTTGTCAGTTTTACATAGAGCGACTGCCTATCTGACCTTCAATACCCAGTTACTGAGCAGCATTCAGAAAATATATATGAAATAGAAAAAGTACCAGCTCGGCGGGATTACTTCCTCGTAACCATTCTTATTGAAATAAGCTTCTAATAATGCGTAGGTAAACGACAAAAAAGGTATAACATACAACGATTGAGCTTTGAACTCTTGCTCGTTCAAGACCGATAAATCTTGGAATACATTCGATCATTTCTAAATCTTATTTTTGCTACTCCGCGGTTTGTATTCTTTATTCGTCTAATACACGATGGATTTATTCGGCGCGCTTCTTGTTTACTAACTGGCGGTGTAAAGCCGATGTTCCACTAGGTACGCACGCATGATAGCATGTAGTTTTATTCTGTCAATTTTTTGGCTTATGTTTCATGTTGTTTGTGGATTTGATTGAAAGTGAAAGAATATCGAAGACAAATATTCTTTATTTTAATTTGTAGGTGTGGTGGCACCTTTATGAAATACTAGCTTCTGATCGCGACTTTGTCCGCTTGGTTTTTTCACCTGCATTAAGTTACGTCTTTGGTTATTGCACCGCTCCCCTGTGTCGGAGCGTGATGTTATAAAACATATCTGGTTATCATATTACTTCAAGAGCTTTTCCAATCCAATTGGCAGTTCCAGAGATTAGCGCGTTCAAACATATACAAAAACAAAAAGCTCTTTAACTTTATTATATTAGTATAGATTTCATTGAAAACAAAAGAATATTATTACTGTCTTCGGTTTTATTTAAAGTTACAAGTAGCAATTTTAAAAATACTGTGCACAATGGCAACCGATGCACGCTTTTACGACGTACTCGTAACTGTTGCACGCAAGCTGTGAATTGGAAACATTTCGTGCAAAGTGTGTTTAGTGCACGGTTGGAGCTCCGCGTCAGCTGTTCACGTGTTCTCCATATAAACGTCTATAGATAACCCCGTGTCCACGTATGTATGTGCCAAAAATGTACGCAGTTGTTGGAAACCGACTTATTACACCACTAAATGTTCCAAATATTTCATTTTCCCTATTTCGGTGTGAAAAGCAACTAAAGTTAACACATTACCCGGCTGCGAGACGGAAACGGCCCGTCATCACGGCATGCCTCTCGCGTGCCGCCGGTTAGTCTCGCTAATGTGTGTTCGCAACATTTTTATAGCTGTTAAAGGCAATAAATATACAAACGCCCCCGTGCGGTCCGTAAACGCCTCTAGAGGATTACCCGCTGACGTATTGTGTACAAACTGACCAAGATTGTTACTCAGATGGACGCCGCACGAACATTTCACAACAACCCCGATAATATATGGAAATGTTTCACACAATTGGGTTTTATTTTCGCAGAAATCTTTGAGCGGATACAACATTACAACATGTAAGTAGGTCACAAACTTGTAGGGGAACTGCGTAATTTTGTGATGTCTTCAAACGCCACGAAAGGTTATAATTTTACCCAACTTCACTTTATCTGTGACTACATTGTCTCGTAGCAACTGTCTACGGCGTAGCGTTCTGCTACACAGTTGGCATTCTCATTTGCTTTAAAAAAAGCATCTACATAAGTTTTACATAAAGTCTAATAAATATGTATGATGTTGACGCTCTAGTAAAATACTTGAAATATGCTTGTTAGCTTTAACTTGGACACAAAGGGCGTAGAAATGTTAACTCAAACGACACTAACTTGAATTAGAGTTTGAAATGTTTCAACCATTGTTACTTTACAGCTTTATTTTATGGTGTATATTAATATAAATTTAGACGATTATTTCTGTTCAAATCATTATAAATTACCAAGCAATTTACAAACTTATTCATTTTGTAGCTGTTTATCAAATTACCTCGGTACGGATTATGTAAAGCTCATTAGGCATCGGAGTTCATTAACGCGATCCGTAAAAGTTTGAGGGAATTTTAGACAGTCGAGAATAATTAAAAGAGTTTGGCTTTGCAGTTTCAAAGCCGAGTTTGGTCCCGTGTGTTTCCCTTAAATCCAAGTAACCTCTTTATCCTTTGCCGTGAAGCTACCTCGCTTCTTTTGGTTTCAGTTCATTGCTTCCCTTTGAGAGGACTTGATCTAACTGTAACTTGATTTCGTCTGATCAAAGCGAAAAAGTCGGCGCCCGAAAACCCGCACATCGGCAAACAATTTCACATAAGTAAAACATTTTTGACAACCATAACGTTGCAAACATAGTGTGAATTGTTCGAAACAGAATTTTAAAGTGTTAACAAACAATAAAAGTCTATTAAACACAGGCTTTGATGGTGGCACTGAAAAAAGGACTTTTAATTCACTTACCGACAAAGCTCTATTTTATGTGGCACTCAAGTTATAAAGGTATATGTCACTAGGCTTCATTTTTCGATGAAACTTTTAGCCTTTTAGCCCGAACAAATGGGGTCGAGTTTTTTGATCAACTACACTGTTATTTAGTTTCATTCGCTCAGTTTTTGTTGATTTTAATTCACTGAAAATGGCCTGGTTTGTTGCGTTGTGCAAAAATTTTTCTGTCAACGCAGATTGTTCGATAGTCGCACACAACGATGATTTATTATTTAACAAGCTAGCAGTATATTATTGGCACAATCACTGGTAAATGGTACAAAATACAAAACAATGCTGTGAATGATCGCTGTTGTCTATATTCTGATTGCCTGAAGGCTTCTACTGTGAAATGCATTTGCTATTCTGTTTAGATTTCAATAGAAGGTATTTTGGTTTGCAATTGTTATTTTTTTGCTCACTATTTCTTTTTTTTGTAATTGTGCGCATGTAGGTATACGTATAAACATTATTTGTTACTAGCTCATGACCGCAATTTCTTTCGCGTTAATTTCGCTTATCATGGGGATTATTTGCGCGAAGCACTAATTAGTTTTCTATAAAGTAGCCTAAGTTTTTCCTTATAACATCAGCTATTTATCAGTAAAAGCTCCGTCAAAGCCATCCAGCCGTTTCGGATATTAGTCGGAACAAACAGACAGTCTGATAGACAACAAATCAAACATTTTAGTTTTTGCTATATGTACCTACCATGTAAACATATTTTCCGAAACATAATCTTTACCTGAAATAGCCAACTTTTGCCAAACGGATTTTCGTATCAAATCAGTTAAAGTTCAGTATAAAATTCCAACTTTCCTTCAATAGGTAGAATGATGCAGTGTGATGTATGAGGGGTCAAATTCATTCCAAGCAATATACACCGAACATTGAACACAGGTAGGTACATCCAACAGGAGCAATATAAATAAAATTATTTGTTCAACCAAAGTTGGAACGGTTCCTGAACAAATACTTTAAAATGTCGGTGTTTATCAGTAAATTAAATTATTTAAGCGGGGCCTGTGGATTGAGCAACAAGCGGTGTTTTACAACAAAGATATATAATTTTTTTAAAAGGAACGCTTTTACCATAGACAGAGCTAATCTATTGTAAATTTAGTTTCTTTTATATTATCTATGGCTCTGCCTACTCTGGTAATATTACGAAAGAGTATTAATATATTTGCTTAAATAAACTTCGTCTCGATGCGACCATACTTTCATTGAATAAGTGAATAATATCTACTGCTGTAGAATATTCAGGCGCACGGGTCGAGGGTTCCGAAGAATTAAATAAAAGACGAGCAGAGTCTTCAACCACTTATATTGTTGTTCACAAGCTTCCGATGATTGCTACAATACGACTGACTTACGACTGACAAATTTTGCCGTGAGGCGGCTATATTTATGACTTTCCTACGTGGGTGCAAGTAGTGCCATGACAAATAAAATAACAAAAGGTGTTTGCACCAATCACGTCACAGTATTTCTCCCATATGTCTCTACGGTGGTGGAAGTAGTGGGTAGGGCGCGACATCATCAACAAATGTTCCACCAATCAAATATGCACATTTTTGTCATTAAATTTACTTATAATCTAGAATCATATATTTACCTTAATTCTAGATGTATCCTAAGTTACATTAATGCTAAAAATAACCTAGGACTAGATAATCAAAACATACATCATTTGATAGCGCAAAAGCATCTATATTTACATAAAAATCAAATATTGTTACAATTATAGATTTAATCTTCCTATTGTACATATTTAAAACTACAGAAAGCCCTCGTGCTCTCTTACAATTCCACCCCCCGCAAGAGGGTTCAACCGATTGCGCTTCCGTCAGTAGGGAGCACGACAACTTTTACTACGGGCCGACGCAGCGTACCCTTTGTAGTTTTGATATCTACAATTCTAACAATACTATCCGCACCTGGATGCACTTTGGCTATAATGCCTTTGGTCCATTCACTACGTGATTTGTTGTCATCGACCACTATCACTACATCGCCCACTTTTACGTTCGGCACTACACTGTTCCACTTTTGTCGTTGCTGGAGCGTAGGCAGGTACTCGCGCAGCCATCGCCTCCAAAAGAGGTCGGCCAGCGCGTTTACTTGGCGCCACATGCGCCGCGAGTCGATGTCGGCGGCATGCTGACGCGTACACGGAGCATCTCCCGCGGCAGTGCCAAGCAGGAGATGGTTCGGTGTCAACACGACGGGTTGCTCAGCATCGGTGCTCACGTAGGCTAGTGGCCGGCTGTTAATTACCAGCTCGGCTTCTGCGAGGAGAGTGAGTAGCACCTCCTCCCGAGGCGCGCGCTCTTTTAAAGTAGAGCGCAGCGCGTTCTTCACGGAGCGCACCAGTCGCTCCCAGCTCCCGCCCATGTGCGGGGCGGCTGGCGAGTTAAAGTGCCAGGCGATTCCCCGACCTGTCGCCTCGCTTCTAATGCGACCCACGTCTAGGTCGCGCAGGGCCTGGCGTAGCTCGGCGTGTGCTCCAACGAAGTTGGTCCCGCGGTCGGAGTATATGTCCGCGGGACATCCTCGACGTGCGATCAGGCGTCGCAACGCCAATATGGCTGAGTCTGCACTCAGCGACGCCGCTAGTTCCAGGTGTACGGCGCGTGTGGTGAGGCAAGTAAATAGAACGCCCCATCTCTTCTCCCGGCGCCGACCGATGCTCACCTCCATAGGGCCAAAATAATCCACTCCACAGTGGACGAATGCCCGGCGATTAATCTCCAATCTCGCGATGGGTAGGTCGCCCATCTTAGGCGTCGACGGCTGGGCTTTCTTAATCCTGCACGTTTGACATTCTCTTGCGATTGCTTTCACTGTTGACCGTAAGTTCGTTATCCAGAACTTTTCTCTTAAAGAGTTCACCACGGTTTCCTGGTTGGCGTGAAGCGCTGTTGTGTGGTATCTTTTAATGATAAGCCGAGTCAAGGCGTGCTTTCCGTCTAAAATAATGGGGTGACGCGCTCCGAAAGTAAGTTCACTGCAGGCGCCCAACCTGCCGCGTACCCGTATCAAACCATCTTCAAATAACATTGGGTCTAGTTTTTTAATCTTACTGTTCCGTGGTAGCGGGCGGGCTTCTTGTAGAGCTTTTGATTCTTCCTCGAAGCTCTCAGTTTGTGCTATCTTCAGTAAACGTAGCTCCGCCTCTCGTAGATCGTCGACCGTTACGGTTGTCGAGTCGCGTCGTTTGCGACAGCGGTCCGTGAAGACCTTTATACGTGCTACTACGTATAAGATGCGTGTCCACGTACTATACCTTTCATAGGGCAGCGCGGGTTCGGCCTTAGTAGTGACGTTCACGTTGTGTACCCGCTCTAGGTCTGCCTCTGACACTGCGTCAACTCCAGAGTCCACCGGCCATTGCTCCTGTGGGCTGGAAAGAAATGAGGGACCCGAAAGCCACATATTACTGTTGACGGGCCACTCCAACCGGGTGCCTTTATCGGCTGGGTTCATCGCCGAGGGAACCCAGCGCCAGTCTTTCATCTTTGACCTTTTATCTATCTCTGCTAACCTATGAGATACAAAACGTTGGAAGTCGGTTGCTTCCGAGTGGATCCATTTGAGTACTGTCCTACTATCTGTCCATAAGACTTTTCGGGTGATTTCAACTCCTAACTCTTTCTCCACGGTGTCGGCTACCCTGCAGGCCAACACTGCCGCCTGTAACTCAAGGCGTGGGATTGAAATCACCTTTTTAGGTGCCACTCTAGCTTTCCCCATCACGAAGCTAACGCGCCTAACGCCGAGTGCATCTTTTCCCACCAAGTAGGCGACTGCCGCGTAGGCGGATTCACTAGCGTCCCCGAAGACGTGAAGTTCTACCTCTGATAACTTTATACCGTACCATCGCGGGATGGTTATATTGTTTAAGATTATAAGGTTCCGTAACCACGCGAACCATAAAGTTGCCTCCGCTTCATGCAGCCTCTCGTCCCACTGGATTCCTGTACGCCATATCTGCTGCATTAATATGCGCGACTGAATGACGCATGGATACAGGAAACCCAGCGGGTCGAACACCGACATTATGAAGCGAAGAAACTCTCGCTTCGTAGGAACAACGTCACCCTCTATAATTGTCTTCGGTAACTTTTTAAATGATAGGTCAAAAGCCAATTCATCGGTCCCCGGTGACCAAATCATACCTAAGGTGCGCTCTGTGGCGCCCTCGTCTTTTTCTAACGAGACTCTGTCGGGCATCTCTATTTCGAGAATCTCCCTGAGTTGTGGCGAATTGGTGACCCACCCCCGTATATTAAACCCGCCTTCGGCGTGGATGTGAGCCACCTCCTCTATGCGTTTGCTAGCCTGCGCGACGGACCATGCACTATCTAAATAGTCGTCCATGTAATGACTGTTATGTATAGCCGACACTGCTTCGGGATACTGACTATTAAATCTGGCCGCATTTTTATTCAAAATATAGATTGCGGATGTAGGGGAAGACACAGCACCGAAAATCATTGAATTCATGACAAACGTGTCAGGTTCTCCACTATTATTTTTATTCCACAAGAAAAGCTGTGCCCCTCGGTCACGTTCTCTGATTTTTATACGTAGGAACATGTCCGCTATATCTCCGGTGAATGCTACCGGTCCCAATCGGAATCTAATTAGAATTCCTAAAAGAGAATTTAATAGGTCTGGCCCCGCGAGCAAGCAATCGTTAAGAGCGGTACCTTGAAAAGTGGCGGCGGCGTCGAAGACTAGTCTCAATTTCCCCGGCTTATTAGGATTCTGTACCCCAAAGTGAGGTAGGTACCACACCGGATCTTCGAAGCGGCCGTCCGCTTTACTCGCATAACCCTCGCTAATTAATCGTTCAATTTGATTTTCATATGCTTCCGCGTACGTAGGATTCTTATGCAACCTACGTTCTATTCCCGACAGTCTCTGTCGCGCATAAGCATAGTTATCGGGTAGCTGTGGATCGTCACGCCTCCACAACAATCCTACTTCCCATTCGCCGTTAATAGTGAAGCTACTGGTTTCATCTAATATTTTTAAAGCTCTGTCGATGTCTTTATGAGACCTAGGGATTTCGGTTATACCTATTGCTTCTAATTCGAATTGGTTTTTCACCATATCATGCAGTTCAGACAGAGGTTCCGCTAAACAGTTCACGGCTTCGTAGCCTACCCTAAACCCTTTACCTATGGGCCCATGCAGAACCCAGCCTAGCTTGGTCAAAGATGCAACTGGCTTACCGGACTTTCCTCGGCGAATCTCCTCGCCGACCAGCAACTCCCAGTTGTCCTGTCCCAGCAACAGCATCGGCTTGACTCCGCACATTTCCTCCAGGCCCAAGTCACGCAGGTGGGCGAGCTCCTTTATCAACGCAGCCGGCACCGTTTGGGCGGGCGAATCCAGCCTCTTGAACGTACGCACACTTATTTTGTGATTCACTTTATTTGGCCCGCGCACTGTCACATATATTTTCCTTGAGGATTTATCAGACACCTCATTACCGCGCGCACTTTTTAGCACTAAAGGTATTCTATCACCCGTTGCCTTTCCAGCTATCGAGTCGTCGATAAGCGATACTGTAGCTCCGTCGTCCAGTAGAGCGTAGCAATCTCGTTCGTTTCCGTTCACTGACACGGAGACGGGAATTATCTTCAACAACGCTTTGCCGTTATATTCTTTCACATTAGTGACGCTTTCAGTTTTATGCTCTCTATCTACGTGCAGTAAGTCGTGATGTGCATAGTGGCATTTCGAGCATTTGCTTGCTCGGCAGAACTTCTTCGCATGTTGTTTTATTATACAATTAAAACACATCCTCTGATCTTTTACAAATTGCCATCTCTCATCAGAAGTTAGTTTCGCAAACTTTTCACACTTCGGTAATTTATGATCTCCCTTGCACATAGCACACTGCACATTGTTCTTATTATCTTGTTCGCTGTCGCTTTGTACATGTAATCTCTGAACATTTTTAAAGTGAATGCCTGGCTTACTATGTGCGCTTCTCAAACTTTTAACATTAGCCGTTTGACCGGCAGCGCCCATGTCCATCTGCACATAAAATGACGTAGCTCGGGCTAAATGGCTCAGGAATTCAGATAATATCTCTAGGCTGGGTGACACTCTCACATCGATGCCCTGAGACGCCGCCATACCCATTGCGAAGTCGCCATATTGAGCCCTCTGCACAGGCGTTAATTTACTCAGTAATTCACTCACCAGTTGTGGGTTGTTCAGGTATCCATTCGCGTGCACATTCCTCAACAGCGACACACAATTCCTCACTGTAGATGAGAACTTTCTCAACTCACGACCACTTTCTGTTACTTTCGGTAACGCACGCACTTTCTTCAACGCACACTCCAATATTAAATTAGGATGTCCGAACTCTTCATCCAGTGCCTTCATAATCTCCGATGGGTTAGTTGATGTCCGCAATAAGTCTTCTACCGCTATTTTTGCCTCTCCCTGCAGTGACGTTTTCAAGCGCGCTAAGTTCTCGTGCGGCTTAAAGTTGTACATAGCTGTTGTGTCCCAGTACATGTTCTTGTACGATAGCCACTCTGCCGGGTCACCGTTGAAGTATGGCAACTCATAGGCTTGCCTGGGTACTGGCCGCGGACGAGCTAGGTTTGAAATAGCTTCTGCCAGCTGATCTATTTTCCTGTCTCGCGGCTTGCTTCTCTCCGTTTCTTCGGCGAACGATTGATCCCATTCAGGCACTTCACGTGGTGGCACTCGCGGAACACTAGCCGTTACTATCGGCGTATATTCGCGGAACTGTACGGTCGCGGGCGCACACTGAGGGAGCGCAGATATCGAGGTCGTATATACTGTATGCGGTTGCGCGGTCACTGTTTGCGGCGCGGTCACTGTTTGCGGTTCGTACGCTGTTTGCGGCGCGGTCACTGTCACTCCGCGGGAGGTCGCGGCACTCTCGGTTGCAGGCACTCCGTACGCAGTCGTTACTACTGCGGGCACTGGCACTGGCACTGTTTCTTGCGCGTCGTGAGCTTCTGCGATCACTTGTGTTTCACTCGGCACTGAGTGTGTGATCCAATCTTCCACACGGCGTGTTGTAGTTTCTTCATCGGACGAGTCTTCTTCGGCGACGGCATCTATCTCGGCCAGTTCCGCCTCCAACTTCTTCTTGACGAGATTTTCCCTCAGGCGCACTAATTCCCTCTCAGCCTTGTACTCGGCCCTCCGGCGGAGGTAATCGGCACTCTTCTGGCCGCTCTTCGATGAGACGTGGCTGGTTCTTGATCTCGGCGTCCGTACCACCCGTAGTATCTCCGATTCCCGAGGCACTGCAGCCGCGTCGCGATGGTCAATCACGCGTCCGGGGCCCGCCAATGGAATCACGGGTGCGGGTAATGCCGACGACACTGTAGGCGCTATCGAAGGTGATCCCGGTGCCATTTCAGACGGCACTCCTGAATCGGCTTCCATCTCTCGTCGCTTGTTCAACGCTGCCTCCAATTTGCGCAGCTTGCTCCTCGTGGCGACTGAGCTTCGTTCACTCATCTTGAATGCTTCAGACTTCTCAGGCTTGAAACTTCAAACTCTTCAGGCTTGAGATGTAATTCTTCAGACGCAGGATCCGGCTCGAAGGACCAAAATTGTAGAATATTCAGGCGCACGGGTCGAGGGTTCCGAAGAATTAAATAAAAGACGAGCAGAGTCTTCAACCACTTATATTGTTGTTCACAAGCTTCCGATGATTGCTACAATACGACTGACTTACGACTGACAAATTTTGCCGTGAGGCGGCTATATTTATGACTTTCCTACGTGGGTGCAAGTAGTGCCATGACAAATAAAATAACAAAAGGTGTTTGCACCAATCACGTCACAGTATTTCTCCCATATGTCTCTACGGTGGTGGAAGTAGTGGGTAGGGCGCGACATCATCAACAAATGTTCCACCAATCAAATATGCACATTTTTGTCATTAAATTTACTTATAATCTAGAATCATATATTTACCTTAATTCTAGATGTATCCTAAGTTACATTAATGCTAAAAATAACCTAGGACTAGATAATCAAAACATACATCATTTGATAGCGCAAAAGCATCTATATTTACATAAAAATCAAATATTGTTACAATTATAGATTTAATCTTCCTATTGTACATATTTAAAACTACAGAAAGCCCTCGTGCTCTCTTACAACTGCTGAATGTAAAAAATGGGCAGCGCAATGTCAGTTGCGTTTTTATTCCAATCCATGTTATTATGAAAAATGATGAAATCATCATATCTATATTTCAAACTTAGGCTAAAATCTGTTCTATATTGTAGACTGTTATGTAGCACTGACCTATATTATACAGAGATAAAGTAAGTTTGTTTTTCATTTGTAAAAGGTAGCCCCTGTGATCCTAAAAACCGATAAAAAATGATTTTCTCGCCGAGAGACGACTATGTTTTATAGAAAATAGATTACCATACGAACAAAGTCACGGGCAAATTAAAGTTATTGTTACATAAAAATGTGTATAAATATTTTCAACCAACTTCAAAAAGGCTATATTTTGAACCATCGTCGTATAACAGAAATACAAGCTGTTATTTCAGAGTCCTTAAATAGTAACTCCGAGGGTCTATTAGATAAGATGTTTTGTGAGAAAACATTGCGACTAAGGGCTAAACTTAGTCGTATTATTGAAGATAAAACTTTGATATTACAACGCTGAAATTGTATCTCTCGATATTTATTAACAAAACACAATCCACTTTGTCGAAATTCAATTCGGTATTAAGGATAATATTCAACAAAAAGGTGCCTTGTGTCGTCTATAAAAAAAAGAAGATCGTTAAATGTTACAAGCTCCTGCCCGCGGCTTTGATCTCTAACAAAACAGGCCTTTATGTTCCCATCGCTGGGACTCGGCCCTTATCTGTGTAAAGAAACAAGCCCATCGCTGGGTTGGATCACGTTGCTAGGATAATATAATGTACTAGCGAACTGTCGGCAGGTTCGTTCGCGTGGCTTATTTCACACGCCTTAAGTTACGTCTTTGGTTACTGCACTGCTCTTGTGTGACGTAGCGTGATATTCTATAGCTTATGTTACTTAGGAATAATGTAGCTATCTATTGGTAAAAAAAAGATTAAAATCGGTTCAGTACTTTGGAGCCGGAAAGGTCGGTTTCGGAGCCCCATCATCTGCTTAACCTTTTCCCAACTATGTTAAGGTCGGCTTCCAGTCTAACCGGATGCAACTGAATACCAGTGTTTTACATGAAGCGACTGCCTATCTGACCTCCACAACCCAGTAACTAGGTAACACGGTCGGTTTCGGAGCCTATTCGTTGCAAACAAACAAACAAACAAACAAACAAACAAACAAACAAACAAACAAACAAACAAACAAACAAACAAACAAACAAACAAACAAACAAACAAACAAACAAACAAACAAACAAACAAACAAACAAACAAACAAACAAACAAACAAACAAACAAACAAACAAACAAACAAACAAACAAACAAACAAACAAACAAACAAACAAACAAACAAACAAACAAACAAACAAACAAACAAACAAACAAACAAACAAACAAACAAACAAACAAACAAACAAACAAACAAACAAACAAACAAACAAACCAACAAACAAACAAACAAATCTTATAATATTAGTATAGATAGAATAGGTTTCTCTCGCTGATATTTTCTACACCACATTTTTCTCAACTCTCTCTTTGTGAAAGAGCTCGTCCGAGGAAGTACTACCACCATACCTATTTCTGCCGCTAAGCAGCGTTGCTGTGTTCCGGTTTGAACGGTCTGGGTACCGGTGTAATTGCAAGCACATGAGACATTTCTGCTTTATCTCTCTCTCGCTATTGCAGATGTGTATTATATAGGCAGAGGTTACCACTTAACATCAGATGGGCCGTCGGCTTGTTTGCCATTCCACGATATTTAACAAAAAAATCTCTCTGTAAAAAGAAAATAAACCGTTCCAACATAAAATGACAAATAGCACCAATTACGAGATTAAAAATAATTACGAAGGATTAACTTAAAACATTAAAGGATTCATTCCGTCATTCCGTCTGCAATGTTTAATTAAACGTAGTACGAACATGCACTCATTTCGTTTCAACCCTCCAAGCGTTTCCAGGTAACGAAGCTATAAAACTAACTGAATTAAAATCCTTTTTGAATTTTTTGTACCACTTAAAATCGTCTTGTTTTATCCAAGCCACTTCCAGTGTTATACCAACATCCCGACACACGGGTTGTGAGTCAAAGTACTAGAGGGCACTTGTATTAAACAAACTCGCTAATTTAAAATGTATGAGCACGTTATACAAGTACAAAGTGAGATTAATTTGATGTTGTGTCAATATGCTTTGCAAAATTGACTCTTTGCTCCTTCGGTACCCGTAACTTAGTGTGGTAAACTAGATTTATGTTGGTATTTATTTCTGAGAATATTGTAATTTAATTAATCCATTCGTGTACAAATTACTACAACATTTTTAAATAAAAACTACTATTTTCAGACAAAATATTGGTTTTCATTTAAAAATGTAAGTAATTCTATTTTTTTTTCTCACACACGGCGGATCAAAATGTCAACTGTAATAGTACAGTCGGTTGTCAGCATTATCTGACCCACCCTAAACACAATCGAAATTGGACCTTCTGCTTATGAGAATAAGGTTTAATTTCAATTTATATGAGGTTATCAGTCAAGCGCTCGAGAACTGAGAAGGAACAAATACAATAATAATACTCACACGCAAATTTGATCTTTATCACGTTAGCATTGGGTTAAATCTTATAACAACTTGTTATAATATAATAAGTGTAATAGCTTATTTTAATGAGTTCGGTCAAGTAACTCTGGTCTCGTGGTCTGTGTGTAAGACTGAGAGTGACAAGTTGCGAGATCAAATCCTGCGACGAAGATATTGTTTTGCTTTCAATTTAGAATTTATTCTATAAGTATTTCTTGTATTATTGTAAAGAACTATAGACGGATAATCTTCAAATATAAAGTTTCTAAAATGGTAATATTTTGGCATAACTTGTGGTGTAGTGGGTAGTTGAAAAATAAATATTTGTATTCATTGTAAAACTGGTATTCAAATGCTACTAACTAAGGGTATGCAGTGACAACGCGCAAACATATTTTTCCTTGCCTTACTAAATTGCAAAAGCAACTTCTCTTTACAATTTATTTTTGTCTATTTTATAGCTAGTTTTTTTATTATCATGTCTTAATGGAGTGATTAAATAATAATGAAGGGATAAAATACAAAATAATCTATTTGCACTAGGATAAGGTTGGCTGCTTGTGCTGTGCAACAATAAACTTTATTAAAGTATATATATGGTTTAAATTCTTTAGTCTTGTGGTCACTAATCGTTGTTTACGTTCGAAATCAAGTTTAACCTAAATATAGCTTCTGCTCAGGTGTTTCTTTTTTAATTATTTTATTATACTTTTTTTACAGTTCTTTAATGGACAACGCATAGAAATAAAACTAAACAATTGCAAATTTAAAATGTTTATTATTTCAATAAAACACTTAGGTAAAATAAAGTAAGTAAATGCTCACATATTTCCAAATTAATATACAATTTATATGAGGATGCCATAATCAAATCTAACCATTTATAAACATTAAAAAAGGCATGTTTACTTGAAAGTTTGTTATCGAGAAAATTAATTCATCTGTGAAATGCTTTACAGATTTATAGCTGCCTATTATACGTAGTGAATAAACATGTCATTTAAATAGAAAAAAAAACTATTTATAACAATAACATCACCACGTAATTGGCAACATTTTAATGGTTTAACAATCTATCCATTGAGCATTTACTTACATGGTGTGTTTAAAAATATCCTAGATTAATTAGTAGCGGAGTGATGGCGCACCGTTCCTTGTTACGTTCATCTTTGTTCGATTTAAATGTTTTTTTTTTCATCAGTGAAGATCACAACATTTTCTTCTCAATTAAAATTTAAATATTCCTGGGCAAAACGGACCCTTCTTCTTCGCGATGCAGCAGGTGTCAATGCTATTTTCTGTGCCGGTTTATAATTCCTTATTCCAGCAGCGTGTAAATGCCTTCTCACTGTTTCCACTGAAATATCGTGTTTTATTGCGGTTACACTAATGGGCAATCGCATTCGGGACCATACTTGATGTTTTTTGCCCCTGCACGAATCCGCTGAATATTTACTTTGTCTCCATAACGTCTTAGCTACAGTCGTATTTCTCTAAAACAAAAAAAAACATTTTTGGAACCGTTTATATAACTTGTAAGGAGTGAATGTAATAGTAAAATAGCCAACTACGCGTTCATTAATCACAATCAATTAAATAAAATAGGTATAAAAAATCACTTACTGCTATATTAAGACGACGACCAATCTCTCTAATTCCAACATTCTGCTCATGTAAAAATATGATTTTATGTTTGGTATAGTCATTAAGCTGCGACATGATGCTTTTTTACACCAAATTGCTTAAAAATACTTAACGAGTTATGCGAAACGATTTACAAATGTGTGTGCGCAGTCACTGCTAATAGGCGTAGTGTAACTTTTGTCACTTAAGTAGACGAATTTATTATCTACCTCACGAAGCAAATATATGTGAACTTAAACTTTTTTAATTTACCCACCTGTTTACAAGATAAGTTATTAGGCGTAAATCATATTGGTCGTTCTTTAATAATGCAAACAATTTTGTAGAAATGAAATCAAATTAAAAAAGAAACTGATAACAGGTGGACTGTGTTTTCGAACCCACATGTTGTTCCTCGCCAATCCAACATCAAACCGCCAAGCCACAAGAACTTGTTAAGACTCCACGAAATTAAAGATTAGGTTCTAATTATGTAGGGTGACTTAAAAGGTTTTCAACTTTAATGTCAACGAGATAATGATTAAAATAGCTTAACAAAATGATATAATGCCGGTGGCTCCGACAACGTTGGGTGGGAGTATGCGTGTCTGTATTCATCGATAAATTGAAATTAAACCTTATTATCATAGGCAGAGGGTCCAATTTCGGTTGTGTTTAGGGTGGGTCAGATAATGTTGACAACAGACTGTACAGCCTCTTTTTTAATAAATTGTGCCACAATTTGTAAAAAGTTTGCATTGTAGTTTTAAAACATTTACTGGCCACTTGATGTCAAAATATTTCGTGGATGCCATTTAATTCCTTTTTTTTTCTTATTTGTTAAAGGCATTCACGTAGTTTTTAAACGCAAACCTGCCAGTATCTGCTTTATGATGTGAATGCAAACTTTTTACGTTTTAAATATTTCCTAGCAAAGAGTATGTTTATGTTTTATTGCCACCGTTTTACGCGCGATGACCTATTTATCCACTTCGAAAATTTTAAGCCATTAATGCTTACGATAATTTTGTATTAATGTGCCTTTGCAAAAAGCAACCGAATAATTCAAGGAACATTAATTTAAACCCCATAAAACCTAGGTCTCGTAACTCTACCAAATAAGTACCTACTTTTAAACAGTTTAAAACTACCACGAAGACAATAAATACCGACAACAAAATAAAACGTGTTCACCTACAAGATAAACTAAGAGTTACCAAGCCCGTATCGTTTAGCGAAGCCACTCTTATATTTATTTAAAGTGAAAACACAAGAACCAACTCTGAGTGTAAGCATTAAAATTTAACTACGTTATGCGGTTAACAAAAACACTGGTGCAGCTAAACTATATAAACCATGAATTTATACCCGAAAGTCGGGCCTAATTAAAGATACGGTTGGACTGCGGACTCGGCAGTATGCGGGCTGTCGGAACACCGTCCTACAAGCTGTGAGCACAGAATAAGTAGGAACAGAAGGCTGCCTTGTTAGCCTAGTGGTCCTAAGCGCGATGGCTACGCTAGAGGTCTTGGTTTCGTTTCCAGGTCAAGCAAAGTGTGATTCTGCGGGTTGTTCGAAAGAGATACCGCGCCCCCGGAACGCAAAGGGCACATGAAGGAACATAGACGGGTTTTAGTCAGTAAAAGTCTGACACTCCCTCCCGCCCCGCCCAGGGCGGAGGAAGTTATTTGATGATTTCCCGTCTATAAAAAAAAAAAAAAAAAAGCAAAGTGTGATTGGGTTTATCTATGAAATTCTCAGTCGCAGCTCGGAGCTACTAACACACAACAAGCCTATTTATTAAAAGTTTACTAATTTATTTATTTATTTTCCAACAGAAAAATCAATTGCGATAGTGCACATCTCGAAGCTCATCTTAAAATAAACACTATTATAATACTGCTACTTATTATACTTATAGTTAGGATTTTTGCCCGGTTAATGGCAATAGTCTCGCCATATTGCATGAGTCCTATAACATAGGCGCGAACTATGGGTGTTGCTACACCTTCGGGGAATACAGGCGTGATGGTATATATGGGAAGGTTATTCTAGTACAACGGGAGGAAACGCAAGCCCACGTAACACGAGTCTCTGTACAGGGAATGCAAGCAAGCGCACTCGCGACGTGTATTCGTTAGACACAGTTCGAAATAACCATACGTGCGTTATGTATGTGTGTGTGTGTATTGTGGATTCGTACTCGGCCTTCTACATACACATACATAAAACTTACGCCTTTTTCCCATGAGGTTTTTTTTAATCGATGGGTGTCAGACTTTTACTGACTATAACCCATCCATGTTCCTTCTTGTGCCCTATGCGTTCCGGGGGCGCGGTATCTCTTTCAAACAACCCATAGCCCCGGCAGCCTTTGGCCCTTAGTGGCCCCTCCGAATATTTGCTGACATCTCTTTGAGGCGCGCGTGGAACACGAACGCGCCGTCCGTCTACACGATCTGTCGTTAGTTATCGTACGAACGGTGAGCTACCCATTGCTCACCGTCCACAGACCCGCGTCTACGGTGACCGGGAGTCGTCTCGCGGCTCCCGACGCCCGGAGCGTCTCCCGCGGTGGCTGGAATAAGAGTTTCTCCGCCTCAGACGTCCCGCCACCTCCTTCTTAAGCATAACAGCTTCGCTCACCGTCCACAGACCCGGGGTAGGCAGAAACAACGGAACGCCACCTGCTACGATCATTACATACTCCTTTCGCCTCGCCCACATTCATACATCTGGTCATACAAGCACGCCGGTTGTCGGCCAGTTGTTTGCCTTCTGTGCCTATGTATTCTGTGGGGTAAGTTGCTATATAATTAAGCCTCCTTACATATTTATTGAGAAGTAGCGGTGGAAGGTTAAGTAGGTACAGTTATTTGTGTTTTCTTTAGAAATTGAGATTATATTTCATTAGACTTGCGCTAGTAAAACAACTCAGACTTTTCTATATCTGTAGATTCAATCTTTATATTTTTATTTAACATTAAGATAAAATGGCTCCTGCCCGCGACTTTGTCCTTATGGATGTCAATTAAACCTTTAAATATATCCTATGACAATAGCGGCAATAGCATGTCTTTCTTATTATAAAAAATCTTTCAGAACTTGAAAAGCATCTTTTATAAACAAAAGTTTAGACGTGACCTCTTTATACATTTCGAATAGATAATAAATCTCAAATCTCAAACCTGCGATCGTTAGCCTCATTTGTTGACTGACAAATACTATACCAAACCTATTCTTACATAGTTTTTGCTAAAGATTAGTAAAATGCATCCATAAAACTAAAAAAAATGTACTCAAATTCGTTGAAAAATCAAAAACGGGCGTCATAAGTGATGAAGGATTTGGTCGCTCACCGTTTAATGAACGTACGGACGGTTCACAAAGTAATGCCGACAGTGGCGGTTTATTAAAAAACTAGTTCAAGCCCGCGACTTCATCTGCGTGAAAAACTAGTATACCATAAAACGTAACCTTTGGCACTAGTCTAGCTGTCTATCAATTAAAGATTTTTTTTGTAATTGGACTATCATTTTTGGAGATTACTTGTTGTACTAAAATAAACAAAATTTTATCTCTTTATAATACAACTAGCTTCTGCCCGCGGCTTCATCCGCGTCACATTTGATATATTATCCCACGGGAACCGTAAATTTCTCCGGAATAAAAAATATCCTATGTGTTATTTCACACTACAATCTATCTCAGTGCCAAATTTAGAAAATCGTTCAGCCGTTTAAGTGTGAAAAAGTATTAAACCATTCATTCATCCATCCATACATACATCCATACCTCCATCCATCCATCCATCCATTCATCCTCCATCCATCCATCTTTCCATCCATTCATTCATCCGTCCATCCTCACAAACTTTCGCATTTATAATGTTAGTAGGATTAATACATAATCATGTAAAAAAAAAAACATTTATTTATTTTTTGCCTTGTTTGTTGGTACTTTTGTTTTCAATGATATTTGAATACTTGAAAATAACGTATATCTTACCCCTATATCGTGCGGATTGATTCCGTACAAGAACCATAACTTATGAAGCTCAGGCAATTTATATCTCTTGTTGAAAAGGACGTGAATGTTCCCTCGTCGAATGGAACCGCCATTGTGCCCTTAAAATTAAATGTATTGTGTCTACTCTTATAATATTGTAGGTTCTACTGATGCTCTATGGGCTTTCTTTTTTTATAAACTGTACATATTTTATAATTTAATTATTATTATTTAAGTAAGTTTTATCTTAGGAAAAATAAATTCAAGTGACGGTAAGATAATTATTAGAACCATTTGTAAAACAGCCTGTAAGCCCCCCACGGCTGACTGTCGAATCCTATTGGTTGATTATAAAACAGTGTACATCTCATGATGAATTCTTCACCATATCTTCTTAAGCACAGTTTTATCACCCACAGAATCATTTATTATTATTATTATATTATGCCCATAATACAGTGTTTCTAAAGCACACCAAAAGACCACTATACTTTAAAAAAGAATGAATGTTTTCAGAATTAATTAGATATTTAATACCGGTACCCGCTTCCTCCTATCAGCATGTTATCTTCCCCACAGATAAGCTTAAAATGCATCGGTAATGAGCTTGCACGGCCTAACTAGTGGGGTGAGTATAAGAGGATTTTTCGCGCGCATTTTCATTGTAATTTATACTCTGTGATAACTGCATTTTTGTGTAGTCTGTGTCTTTTTGTGCGCCAAAACTTTTTTCTTTGTAGATATGCGGACACAGAATTCGGGTTTTTTTGTTATTTACTGTTACTTTGGGATACATATAATATAATTAGGAGCAAGTAACTATAGAATTTATTTTTATATGATTAAACTCATTAAAGCGTTTTTAGGTTTAAATTATTATTTTTATTTTGATGCCGATCCCAGCATAATGGTGTATTTTATGGACAATTTTATTAACCTTAAAATTAAACAAGATAATACCAGCCTATTTTTGACTCACTGCAGAACAAAGAGCTCTTCTCATACAGAAAAGGCACGAGCATTGATCACCACGCTTGCTCAAGGCGGATTGTCAATATTATTTGCCTTCACCGATGTCACTGCTGTCTAAGATAAACTTAGAAAGTACATATTACGAATTGATAAAGCAACGTAGGTACTAACTCGGATTTAAATCCACAACGTCATCCCCAACCTATAAACAAACATTATATATTCTCACTATACCGGTATCAACTCATTGGAAACTGTATAATTTCCTCTGCATAAATGGAAAGAGCAAAAGAAATAATTATTCCGTTTGAGAATATTGCAAAGGCTTTGAATTTCCTGTGGTAAACGAGGTAGACGCTTCGGTTTCCTTGTAGCGCTCGGCTTGCCAAGTAAGGATGTTCATAGACCAACTATTACCTATTACCGCTTCAACTGCTTCTACGTATATGTGGCGAAGATGTGTCAAGTGGGAAAGAGCTTCCTCCTATTTTATAATGCGACTAGGTCACATGATAAAATAAGTAAGTAGTATTAATATTGACTTTGAGCGGCTATTATTTTAGCTAAAAGCGACCAATAACAAGTCAGACTTCCGAACAAAAGGTTCTATAGGTACCTACTACTGTACAATATAGAGATCAAGAAAAAAATCACTCAAAAAACACACGTTTCTTGTTTTTAATACCCTTAATTTTTATTTTTAATTTTTTACAGTATACTTAGTAAGTAGGCCGCTCCGTGTGAAAATTTAAAGTGCCTAGTTATTACGGTTCAAAAATTACAGCCCTGTGGCAAACTTACAGACAGAAAGTGGAGCCTGACTAATAAGGTCCCGTTGGCTTGGCACCCATTGGGTACGAAACCAAAAATACTCACAAAGATAACTCTCTCCGAAAAGCTTAGGTGATTCAAATCTATCAAAATGCTAAATAAGTTATGTTGCAGTGAACAAAATGAATAGACCTTAGCTCGCGTTAGACGACCAATTTTGGGTATTACGTAATAGAGAGACGACCTAGTTACCAACAACTAATGAAAACCAGTTAAACTGTCACAAAATGTTTCTTTGTCACCTAAATTTACATGAAAACTACATCAAAACAATTGAAAATTGCGTTATGCATATGAAAATGGCGTCATAATTCAAATATGTGTAAAGCTTTTGTAGTGCAGTGCACATTTAGTGAATATATTACGCTATTTAGTTGGCTGTTGTGTGTTCAAAGTTACGTTTCTCTACATCCCCGTGGAAGAGCTAAATCTTCACGAGTCTAAAGAAAATGTCCACGATGTTTCTAGTCCACCCTTGAACAAGCAGTGGTTGTACAAACACGGTCTTTGTATTTGATACTAAGTGCTTTGTTTATTTTCTTTTGTTATCGTTTTATTCGTTCTTGTAATGGACTGTATTATGTATTTAATACTATTGTATGTTTATGATAAATATTTTAATGTTTATTGTTCAGTTTTGTATGTCTCTTTTGTAGTTGGAAGCTAAAATCTTAATTAACATCAGATGATGAACGAGAAACTCTCCTGAAATGAAATGAACATTAGATAGAAAATAACAAAACCATATTCAAAAGTGGATGGCCCAAACAACTATTATCGTTAACAATATCAAAAGGAGTGCTATAATAATAAACCGAATCACCAAAAAGTTATAAACAAAGCAAGCCCTAGTAAACATTTCAATTTCATATTCCCAAAACAGATTCAATTCATAAACAACAAACAAAAGTTAAAGGTTATATCGTGAAACAATAGCGGGAGGCACTCCGATCCGGATTGTCCGCCGATCTGTACACGAGGCAACTAAAACTAACTGATCCTAACCTTGTTACCGGAGAACGTTTTATAAGGTTCACGATACGCCCCCAGAACTTCACATCTTACAACTTCTAAAGAGAAAAATAAATACAAACGAACAAATCAAATTCAAAGGATGCGGCCTGAATATTGAAGTTTATGTTATGTGTACAAGTAATAACGCTTGACCCTAATATAAGGTAGACGTTGATAAAGGGATTACTTTGTAAACTTGTTGTAAGAACCTCTTTGTCTAATCCTGAAGTTATTCAATTACGGAACTATTTTGGCCTCACTTTGGAACCCGATATTGTTTTGACTCTTTAAGAGGATTGTGAAGTGCAAGACTTAGAGGCAATCTATCTACATTTCCTTTTCGAAATATTGTTTACCGCGATAACGTTTTCACCCTCCTACCTTTACGAAATGAGATAATTTTGTTCTTATTAGATTCAGTACACCTTAATCTAGGTCTGTACGTTTCAGTTTAATAGTTTAATTCAAAACAATAAAAAACGCTCGAGGAAGATGTTGAGTCAAAAATATATGTAGATTTTAACTAATAACTTATTCCTTTCAAAGAAAAACTTATGAACCTAGTTTTTCATTATAATATGTAGAACTTATTCAAAAAATACGAAAATTAGACTATTTTTAGGGGGATAAAAACTATGAAAATGTACAGCTTAACAATCCTCTTTGGAGAATTATCAAATCAACCTGGCTTTGGAGAATTACCAAAAGTCCTTTATATACCTACCGGCTGAAGTGGTTTTTGTATCGTTAGTTCCACGTTTAACAATCATTTGGATTCCTATATTTATTCAAAAGCCGTGAATAAAACTCTGTGAAAGGAATGACATGAAGGCATTTCGCAATGTGGATGAAGCAAATAGCTCACCGAAACAGTTCCCTAAATTAATTAAAGATTGAAACCGTGTTATTTGCATTAGCCGTGGCCTTTTCATCGTCTACTAACTAAATCTAAAATGTACCCAAACGAAAATAATAAAATTTCTTTTTATCGATACAGATTTTTCATCAAAGACATCAGTCCCTTTCAGAATATTCTCCATAGAGATTTCAGATCAGACTTTTATCAATATAGAAAGTATTAAATAAAATAATAGATTGAACGAGGTAGGTAGGGAGGTAGCTACTTTTGTCTGTGTTCATTATTAAAATAACGTGACAGGACGTGAAAAAACATTTTTTATCCATTGTTATAGTTGATGCTTGCCAGACCATGATAATACCCACGCGTCACATGTATTATGTAACAATGCCAGGATATTATCATCCCACAGAGCAGCGCAAACGCCTCTTCTCATACAGAAATAGCAGGAGTATTGATTGCTACGCTTGCTCAAGGCGGATTGGCGATTTCAGATTCTCCATGATAAACTTAGAACGTACCTATATATGCATTGAAAAAATCACATTGGTACTTGCCTGATATCGAACCCGCAACCTCATGCATGAGAGGTCCTCGCTTGGGTGGAGCGCCGTTGTGTCCCTGTGGCAGCTATCGGCGACGGCGAACTCCTGAGTCCGGTCCTGGTGCAAGCTATGGTCTGGAGCAAGAGGAAATGGGATGCAGTCACCTCCTTCATTATGCTACAAAAGGAGGTGTCGGAACGTGAAAGGCGTAGAACCTCTCGTCCCAGCCACCACGGGAGACACTCAGGGCGTCGGGAGTCGCGAGTCGACTCCCAGCCACCGTAGACGCGGACCTGTGGGCGGAAAGCAATGAGTACTACCGTCGTATTCACCGTCAATTCGTTAAATAGCGACAGGCCGTGTCAACGGTGCGTTCGTGTTCCACGCGCGCCTCAAAGAGATGTCAGCAAACATTCTGAGGGGCCACTAAGAGCTGATGCCTGCCGGGGCTGTGCGTTGTTTAAAAGAGATACCGCGCCCTTGGAACATGGATGAGTTTTAGTAAGTAAAAGTCCCGCCGCGCATTTGATGATATCATAGCCGCAAAAAAACTAAATGCATTAGAGGTAGGCGCCGTAATCACTGGGTCATCAAAACATTTAACAAATAAACAGTTCGCATTTGCGCCAGTATTTGCTCTCTGTATTATTCACTCAACAGTTGTCGAGAAACGGCTTTACTATGAAAGAACGAGTAGATTTACAGTCTGTTATTATTACCAAAGTTCTAGCTCAGTTTGCAACGTTAGTGCACCAACTTGAAGACTGAATGAAAATTATAATATGTATGAATACAATTGTTTTATTTATTGCAATAGTTTGTTTTGCTGGTGAACCTCGACATGTTTGTGGAGTTAGTTTATAACTTTTTATAACTTTAGAAACTTGTGCGCTGGCAGTATAATGTTAGATACTATTTTATTTTGAAAGCAACTATGTTTAGCGTTGTGTATATTCAAATAACGACTAATAATGAGTTTTATACTTAATTAAATGATAATTAAAAAGGTACAGTTCGAAAAGCGATCATTTACAGCCTTATTTTTCTTGAATTGAAATGTTACGAACTACTTTTACCATGGAATTGTTTCCATGGTAAAAGTAGTTCGTTCCCAGAAATCGCGAAAAAAAAACCAGCTGATCCATACATTTATGTTTGCATAACTTTACAATATGTATACACCTGCAAAGTTTTATTTGCACGATTTGTTTGTAAAAATGAGAACAATCGAATTTTATTCCTGGTAAACAAAAAATATGTTTGTGTAGAAAACCAGTAAACGCCTATATGAAAAATGTTTGAATGTTGGTACCTAGTTTTTGTCATTTAACAATGCAAAATGTGACAAACAATCCGTTTGTTTCCCGCATTTCATTGAGGGAATGTCCCCTTTGACTATTCATTGTACTGTATTTTAGGAGGTTCACAATAGGACCACAGATTAAATAAGTACAGATATTTCACTCCATACAGAAAACCCAACACTTAACGATATAATTACCTACAACACGTTCGTGCGTGAGAGAGAGAGATAGCAATAACGCGCGTCATACAACACGGCGCTAGGGCTATCTATGCTGAGAAATGATTACAACAAAGAATAGGTGACTATAAAGTATTATTGTGTAGTATTATTGTATGTACTGAAATATGTATTTTCTGTACACTACAAATTGCATTGCGAGGTTTAGACATTATTGAAGGCGCGAGTATCGTTTATTTTGTTGCGGTAGGTATAGTACACTCAAGCGAGCGCGTGACAGCCGACTGGATTCGTTGCGCCCGGGCGCAGGCGAGCCGTAGGCACTTAAGAGAGTAACCTTGAACGAGTGTCAGAGGCCTGATAGGACTCGCATAATGCAGTGAATATTCCCTCACTAACATACTATGACTAGATTTATTGTTAACTGTATTTACGTTAACCACTTGAAGATAAAACATGACGCTACTATTCCCCGAAGGGTTAAGCAGAGGTGCGCGCCAAAAAACATAAAACACTCCTATAAAAACAAATGACTTCTGCCTTCGACGTTAAATAGACGAGAATAAAAAAGTTCTCGTCATAAAAGTTTATAATACTAAAGTTAGAAACTTTATTACTTAAGAGGTACTTACTCAACTTTTTATAAGGTCTGAGTTTTGAGGGGGTTTTACCGAGTGCGCGCTTCATACAAAAGGGTCTATTCATATTTTGGTCAATTAATTAGTAATTAAACACAATGAAATTTCTCAGGTAGGATAAGAGTACTTATACACACATACATAATAATATGTGTAGCCCTGGATCCTGTCTTTGTCATTAAAAAAAATACTGAAGGAAAACTGACTAATCACAAGCCTAAATATCAATGACCTTAATGACTGCTTTTAAGTTGTTGGCTAAATTTACATATATCTATGTAAATTTAGCCAACACGTAAAATACTCTATTAACAAAAAAGGAGCATACAGGAACAGAAAACAATAGATCTATACCTACAGCGTTCGTGTAACTATCCTTACCAACCTGCGAGCCCATGTTTGACATGAACCTTTGCGTAACATGGGGCTTCCCATAAATCACTACGACAAACAACTAAGGGATCATGCCATAATTACCATACCGTTGTAAAGGGAATCAGTGATCGCTGTTACTTTAATTTATTCATGTACTCTAATGGATACCGTTGTTCTTCTACGCGTTAAGTTTGCGACTCGACTGTAGTGTCGACTTTAATGTTTTCAATTTTTCGTAGCACCGCGTAGCATAGTGCTACGGAGCGCGTACGAGTGCTACGACATATTAAAGACGTACAATCCGTGCCACGAAAGATGAGACTTGACCACCAACTTTATTATTTTGTAATTAATATTGTAAAGAATTAAAAAAAAATTACAATATTAATTACAAAATATTGTATGTTGTTTTAATTCCAATGTCATCGAAAAATCCCTGAATAGATATACAAGTTATGGATAACTATTTCTTATACTTAGTACCTGCGCAAGGTCCCCATACTGACACACGCCAAGTCTCATCTTTCGTGGCACGGTCTGTACTGTCACAGGATTTACGATTCTACTGACATTGTCTACTATTGTCAACATATTATTATTGTTTCTAAGAATTGGGCTTTTGAGTCTTATTTAGAAACTCGAAAAATAACATTCAAAGAGAAAATCGTTTCTCCACGAAAAATATTTATTTGCACATTATGCTTATTTTTAGAATTTACTAAGAATACCTATTTTTGTATGAAAAGAAAATATTTTTCTTATGTTTACTAACCTTATGTTATATTATTACGAAAACCTGCTATAGCAAACTGATCTTACTTTCTTCGCCCTCTAAAAGAAGTGTCAAAATAAGTTGCCAAGAGCATGTCAAATAAACCACGGACTGACCGGAACGTACAATACAATAAAAACTGCCATCCATTTCATTACATTGTACGATTGGAAAACTTTGTGGTGTACCTACTTACACACGAAATTCATGTGGATTTTTTCTATTATGTTACTTAAATAATTTAAGGTAACATGCCACTCACAAGTCAGATATTTATGATCTAAACTCCTTTTTTTATTTATTACACATACAAGGTTCATTCTCGTCAAATTTCAGGAAGTTGTTATAAAAAACATAAATAATAAAATAAAATGACGACATCTTATCTCATCGACAATCACAAGATGGCTAGAACGAATTCGAAAATCAACAAAGACAAAAAACCTATTACTTTTATTATTGACTAGCTTCTGCCCGCGACTTCGTCCGCGTCACAGTTGATGTGTTATCCTACGGGTACCGTACATTTTCCCGGGATAAAAAGTAGCCTATGTGTTATTCCAGACTATAATCTATCTTTGTGCCAAATTTCATCCAGATCCATTCAGCCGTTTAAGCGTGAAAGAGTAACAAACATCCATACATCCATACATCCATACTTACAAACTTTCGCCTTTATAATAGTAGTAGGATTCGTGCTGAGAATAGCTAGCATAGTTACCTTGAGGATGCTAAACTGCACTTTGGACTAATATAAAAAATAAAACCATTAAGAATAATAAAATAAGTAGCCCATCGATAACGAAAACAGGATCCAAGCTGCCTCTGCGCTAGGTTTTGGCTTCAGATAGAAAAACCTTACTAACCATACGGGCCGTATCCAGATGCACTGCCTTCTGAATCAAGCCCTTAATCATATCACATTTCAAATATTTTTAGGCCACTTACGTACGTAGAAATCAGCCAATTCTGGCAAAAGTAACTTAGTAAGTATTTTTGGAGCAATTACCGCGTTCTCCTATTTCGTGTTACTCCGTACATATAAGTGGGAGGTAGCTAAATGACGTGTAACGAACAAGGTAAATGTTTCACAGTAGTGACGTAACTACCTCGTTAAGACTATGGGGCTCCTAGTTTACAAACTAAAATAGAACTATGTTTCCTTTCTGTAGGAGTGCAGAAGATGGGTATTTTGGTGCATTTCTAGTCATTAAATAAAATAAATAAATAAATAAATATCTTGGGACAACTCACACACGGCTATCTGATCCCAAGCTAAGCAGAGCTTGTGTTATGGTAACCAGACAACTGATATACATACTTGTATAATTTATAAATGCATACATATTATAGATAAATCACACCCAGACACAGAACAAACAATCATGCTCATCACACAAAATTTGTCCTTGGTGGGAATCGAACCCACGACCTCCGGCTTAGCAGTCAGGGCCGCTAACCACTAGACCAACATGCCCGTCATTACTTATTCTATATGAGAAAGGCTTATAAAGGCCTGTTGGAAGCCCCCATAATTGAAGGGACATTGTAACGCACACTTTCGCCACTAATTCAGTACATGATTCTAACTCTCTTCTAATTCTTGACTGCCCCGTTGGTATCTTGGTCGCAAGCGCGACTGCTGAGCAAGGGGTCCCGGGTTCGTTTCCTTGGTCGGGCAAAAAGTGTTATTGGGTTTTTCTATTAGGAATTTCTCAGTAGCAGCCCAAAGTTTGGAAGTTGGTGGTGTGACACCCCCGTGTCTCGGAAAGCACGTAAAGCCGTTGGTCCTGCGCCTGATCTCTCTCCGGTTGTGTCGGATTGCCGTCCCATCGGGCTATGAGAGTTAGGGAAGAGGGAGTGCACCTTTGTTTGCGCACACACTTGTGCACTATAATATGTCCTGCGTACGTGGCTAGTCTGCATTAAGGTTAGCCGCCGTGGCCAGAATCGGCCTGGAGAATTAAATTACACATGATTCTAAGCCTTTCCGCCTGGACCGACTTTTTGATCGATCTTTTTATCGATCTATTTATCGATCTATTTGGCGAAATTGGAACAAATGAATGCTAATATACATGCTGACAAAAATCGGTCTAGAAGTCGTGACCCGAAAATGTACTCTCCCGTACATTTTGATCGTGTAGGTGAGATGGCATTTTTGTATGGAACAGATTTTTTTTTAGTAACTAACGAAGCATTTCCTCATTATGAGTTTAGAATCATGAATTAAATCTATGGTAAAAGTTAGATACTGTGTATAAAAACAATGGTATAGAAAAACTATCTACAAGATAACTTAATTGGAACTTATTCGAAACTGGTGAAACAGGGCGTAAGCATTACTACTGACATCATAATATGTACCAAAATATAATGTAAAATCTGGTTAATCATTCATTTTGTTCCGGAATTTTTTATCCCTCTCTGAAAAAATATGCGACTTGACACAAAACTCTCGATTAAATATTTAAGACCGTTTGCTCATTACATTAAAGCTAATTTCGGAATGACTATAGTGAGATTGTAACCAACTTATACAGAGGAACGTTTATTCAAGGAAAGCAAAGACAGTTACTCTGAAATGGGTCCTAAACAAATAAGGAGTTTCGAAGAAGTAAGACATCTAATAACACTAAGAATGAAGTTCCGACAGAAAGAAAAATGTAGCGTCGTATATTTTTAGATGAAGTTAAAATAGCTTAGTTCTGAGAACTTTATGTATCTTACCATAATAATATGTATTGCAAATACAATTTTTTTATTTGTATTCATAATAATATGCGCACATATGTACAGTGGTTAAGGCGACCGTCTCTCATACGTAAAGTTGCGGGTTCGAAACCAGGTAAGTACCAATATAATGTTTTTCTATTCATTAAGTTACTTGACCTTGGTAAAGGAAAACATCGGGAGGAAACCTGAACTTCCCCGTTGGTCTCGTGGTCGCAAGTGCGACTGCTGTGCAAGGGGTCCCGGGTTCGATTACCAGGTCGAGCAAAAAGTGTTACTGGGTTTTTCTATGAAATTCTCAATACCAGCTCGGAGTTTGGATTTGTGCCCAGTTAATGGCAATAGGCTCGCCCCCTATTACATGGGACCTAAATATACCGGCGAACTGTGGGTGTACATTGGTACACCTCTGCCTAACCCTACGGGGAATACAGGCGTGATGAAAACCTGAACTTAAAATTAAGATAAGTCTGAATTCGCTAATCCGACTTGAGCAAATGTGTATTTGAAGTGGCCTTTGCCTTGCAGTGGGAAATAATTAGACTGGTAATATTTTACTTACGTGAAATACAACATTTATTAATTTATTTTACTGTATATTAAGTTTTTGTGTACTATAATCACAAAAAGCCAACTTAATAATATTATAAAGGGGAAAGATTATTTTGTTTGTTTGTTTGTATATGTAGGTAATAGGTTCCGAAATGACTGGACCGATTTAAAACATTTTTTCACCAATAGATATCTACATGATTCCTGAGTAACATAGGCTATATAACATCACGCTACGACATACGGGAGCGAAGCAGTAACCAAAGACGTAACTTATGAAGTCGCGGGCAGTACGCTAGTCTCCAATAAATATGGACACCATATTTCAGTTTTTGAAAAGAACTTACTTTTATGTGGAATAGCACGTTTCTCTTTGTTATATCTTCGTGGTTTTAACGTTTCAAATAAATTCAAGTTCGATTTGCAGCCCCAGCAGCAACGCATTGTTGTATTGAACTCGAAAAGCATTGAATTTTAAATGTCAATTCATTTGAATGATAAAAGAAAATAAATCAACTCTTGAAAGGAAAAATCATGGAAAAGTGATGCTTTCCTGTGTTGATAACTTATCTTGTCGGTTTTTTAAAGAATATTTGGACGGATTGCTAATGCTAATCACACCTTAAGAATAAAAACTCGCTCCTTTGTCCATACCTCTTTTGTTTCGTACCTAATTTATGGAATGTATTTTTCTTCAGTGACCCTTCAGTCAGACTTTGATTTACTTCAGTGAAAAGTCAATGTCAGTGGAGTTATCAGATTTTATAATTTTTTCTGTATAATTATTTTTATAGAAAGTATTTTTTGAATTGTTTCAAAAAAACTTATAAAATCGGAGTAATGGCGACATATAGGTGCGCTTCTTTTTGCTTTAGTAGAATACCATTTTTGTAAACGCACTCACGATACAAGAGAAATTCCTAGTGTGTAAAAAAAAAGGTGGCGAAATAAAAAGCCTAACATACAGAGTTACTTTCGCATTATTAGAATGGATGTTATAGTTCTACACAAGGCAAGGCGGTAATTTAATCTTCTCTGTACATTTAACATAGTGGTATTTATTTATTTATTTAATTAAACTTAATGCAACAAAAGTAAAAACAGCCGCATAGACCGATCTTCCGGGTTAAGCCACGCTTGCCGAGGTTGGTCTGTGGATGGGTGACCATTTACCATAACGAGTTTCCTTCGTGCCTCGGAAAGCACGAAAAGCCGTTGGTCCCGGCTGTCATTGGTAGATCTTTGACAGTCGTTACTGTTAGTCAGAAGCCAGAAAGTCTGACAACCAGTCTTACCAAGAGTATCGTATTACCCATTACTGGGTTGTGGAGGTCTGATAGGCAGTCGCTCCATGTGAAATACTGATATTCAGCTGCATCCGGTTCGATTGGAAGCCGATCCCAACATAGTTGGGAAAAGGCTAGGCAGACGATGATGCAACAAAAGTACAAAGGCGGACTTAACGCGGCTTTTAGACGGTACTAACACTATCCACCATCCATCACAAACCATCCATCCATTCCATCTTTCTATATCTAATTTATGCCGATTGGTAAATAAAAGATGGCTGAACTGATTTCTATTTATAACAACAATTGTGTACCCATATTTGCAATTCAACTTATATGCTATCTATTCTGTCCTTAGCCAAATATTTCTTGATTGAAAAATTGATTATGTCGCGATGGGCCAGTTGTTAAGGCGGGCGGCATGTGGTTATAGGTTCAAAACTGGGTACAACGAGTAAAAATATGGCATTCTTAAATTTCATCTACGTACTTTTTAAGTGTATCTTAGACATCAGTGATGAAAAACATTGAGAACTGGACTTGAAAATGATCCGCTGATCCGCCTCGAGCAAGCGTGGTCATCAATGGTCAAGTTTTCTATGTATAAGTTCTTTGCCCGGCAATGGGGTTGGCTAACTAGGCAGTTAGGCAGGTATTATTAGTGGTACTAATTCTAATTACAATACTATTTTTTCAGCGTTTTACTACTGTCAACTTTTTTTCTCGGAACATGTTTGTTTTCATCCGGTTAGTATACATTTAAATCGTCGTCATATTGACTGCCCTGTTGGTCTCTTGGTCGCCAGCGCAACTAAAGAGAGTAAAAGTGTGGTTGGGTTCGATTCTCAGGTCACACAAAAACTGTTATTGGGTTTTTCCATTACTAATTTCTCAGTAGCAGCCCTGAGTGTTTAAGTTGGTGGTTTTTTTTTGCTTATGAAATGACTTCCCCCGCCCTGGGCGGGGCGGGAGGGAGTGTCAGACTTTTACTGACTTAACCCGTTGATGTTCCTTCATGTGCCCTTTGCGTTTCGGGGGCGCGGTATCTCTCGAACAACCCGCAGCCCCGGCAAACCTATATACCTACCTACGTTTAAATAAAAAATCCTCTACTGTTTGTCCCAGTTTAACACACAGGGTACAATGGTTGTTGCTAATAGTTCCTTGATGTTGTAGGCATGGTGTGCGTGCTGAAAGGTATGAATTCCTACCAAAAGGAGGAGGCGTTTAACATAATACTGCAGATATTAATAGGCTCGTTGTTGCTGGGATTTGGATCTGTTATCATAGGTTTGTGTACGTTATTTATTTAACTAGCAGGCCCGGCGGACGTTGTCCTGCCCTGAAAAACAGTACAAAAATTCAGGTCCAGTCTACCCTACCCCACCTTCTTACATAACCTACCAATCTACCTACGTACCCTATCAACCTACCTACTTACTTACCGAAATACTTACTCTACCTACCTACCTATGAAACAGAAAATTGGAAGTGGTGCCAAAATCGATCAAAGATTGAGAAGAACAAACCCTTTTCTGGGTTCGATTCCCAGGTCGGGCAAAAAGTGTTATTGAGTTTTCTTCCATAGGAAATTTATCACTAACAGCCCGGAGTTTGTAAGTTGGTGGTGTGACACCCCCGTGACTTGGAAAGCACGTAAAAATGTTGGTCCTGCGCCTGAACTCTCCCCGGTCGTGTCGGATTGCCGTCCCATCGGACTATAAGAGTTAGAGAAGAGGGACTGCACCTGTGTTTGCGTACAGACTTGTGCTGTATAATATCTCCTGCATACTTGGCTAGTCTGCATTAAGATTAGCCGCCGGGAATCAGTATGAACAATACATATACACTAGCAGGATGGAATTCGAAACCCCTGATGGCAGGTACCAGGGAAACTTCCTAAATGTTTTAAATACTTTGTTGTTACTGACATACAGCCTCGTTGCCCAGCTGTGGAAGACTATCTACGGTACCAGTGCGGCAGAAATGAACGTGCGTCACGGAAGACAAGAGTTCCGCCGAGGCAGAGATCGCAAGACACACGCCTCTCAGGAATGCGTCTGCGCCGAGTTTGAGCTACATGAAAATCTTCACTACACAATGTAAATTGAAGCCTTTATTTTCGTATTAGTTTTATTATTAAATTTTAATATTAATTTTATTGGTAAAAATAATTGTCCTTGTCGTATAAAATAAAATCAAAATGGTATAGAATGTTTGTATTTCGATATTAAAATAACGTGTGAGGACCTCAGTACAACTTTTGAATTTGATTTTTGGATCGGATCAACGTTTTCTTTTTTTGTTCCTTCTGTATGTACTGAAGCTGCGAAAAAATGGATCCTTCATAAAGGTAGGGTAGGGTTTAAGTTATCTGTACAACCTAAATTTTTTAATTTTTACAATAACCTGTAAATTTGCCTTATTGCCATATATCGCATCACTCACAAGACTGCCTCGTTAGTCTAGTTTTTCTAAACGCAACTGCTAAGCTAGAGGTCTGAAATTCTCATTAGCAGATCGGATAGGCTCACCCCCTATTACATGGGATCTAAAAATATCGGCGAACTGTGGGTCTACATCGGTACACTTATGCCGATCCCTTCAGGGAAATCAGGCGTGGTGGTATGTTATCACAAAAAAAAAAAGATCAGATAAATAGGTCAGATTTATCAACAAATCATAACTTAACAAAAAAACAAATGCTCGTTAAGGCTACTTGAATAATTTACCTATTAATATCAAAATCAGCTATAGATTCCGTTTGTACGTCTAATTGGTACCATCGATTGGACGTTTTATTAGTCAGGATCATGGACAAATTAATATAGTAGGTACCGTATGAATCTGTAATGACGCTTTCGCTTAGTTCGGGAAGTTACTAACGGCAACGTGAAGCTTTCAGCTTTAATATAAAATGCTTGCATGCTGCACTAGATATAAATCTAAACTAGACCCTCTAAACTAACTAAACTCGCTACACAGTGACACAATTGACAACTGCGCTGCATGTCGCTTGTTTGATACCCGCGCCGTACAAATATTTATAGCATAGTTCTTTTGTTAAGAAAAAAAGGTAGATATTATAATATCTTTTTATTTTTCATTAGGTAATTAATTGTTAAGTTAGTTAATTGTTTTTCCTGTAACTATTGGTAAGTACCTACTTCTCTACATATACTGATTTCCATGATAAAAGGAAATAGAAAAAAGACACATTGGTATTAACCAGGTACGGGATTGCGAACCTATAACCTTATACATGAGAAGTGGGTTTCTTAGCCACTGAGGTATCACGACTAGTGTAATTCTAATATACCTAATTTAAAAAAAATACCGTTTAATCTTCACACCAATAATCTACAGAATAGCGGGATACTTAGGAATGGTAAAAAGTAGATAATATGTTCAAAATCAAAGTTAAATTATTTATTTAAATAACACCAATAAAGGCCGTTTAAACGTTATATATAAGAAACAAAATTGAAATCTAAAACAACAAAAACACACCGGCAACAAACAAAACTGAATCATAAACAAAACGGCGATCTGTGGATGCACATTGGTACACCTCTGCCTAACCCTTCGGGGATTACAGACGTGATGGTATGTTAAAGATTGAAATCTAGTTGCCCCTTTCAAAAGGTAGTTTCTTGTTCATTACTACTATTTCACATCGTTTGATAATGATTGTGTAATGTGCAAGTATTACTCACATGCATTATGCGGTTTGCCGTATAAACCTACATATTATCCTGAATTTCATATCAGACGTGGAAATGACAGCATTATGTGTGTGGTTTCCGAAATCTAATGGGATCATTTCACATTTTGTGCTCCATAAATAATACACATTTACGTTACAGTTGCGTTGCTACTACGCGTGCACTACGCAACCTTGTACGAAGGAAACATTATGTAACGCTGCTTGGTATCATCTTGGTTAGGGCGCCCGCCTCTCATGCACGAGGTTGTGCGTTCGCTACCGGGCACTGGCAAGTACCAAAGTGACTTTTTCTAATTCATATGTACTTTCTAAGTTTATCTTAGACATCAGTGACATCGGTACCTATGTCAGAGGCCCTTGAGGCTGTTTAGAAATTCTGACACTGGGTGAGTGGAGTCGTTAGACCTTACTGCCTACACGATAAAGAAGATCATCTTCTTGAGTTGACCATCTAGACTTCTGCTTGGACTTCCAGGCTACCTAAAATACTGAGAAATTACCAACACATTGTCTCGTTAGCCTAGTGGTCTTGAGCGCAACCGCTACGCTTGAGGTCTTGGATTCGATTATCGGGTCGAACAGTGTTGTTGGATTTTTCTATGAAATTCGCAGTAGCAGCTTGGAGTTAGGATTTGTGCCCGGTTAATGGCAATAGGCTCGCCCTCTATTACATCCTACTACTATTATAAAGGCGAAAGTTTGTAAGTATGGATGTATGGATGTATGGATGGATGTTTGTTACTCTTTCACGCTTAAACGGCTGAATGGATCTGGATGAAATTTGGCACAAAGATAGATTATAGTCTGGAATAACACATAGGCTACTTTTTATCCCGGGAAAATGTACGGTACCCGTAGGATAACACATCAACTGTGACGCGGACGAAGTCGCGGGCAGAAGCTAGTGGAACATAAAACATACCGGCAGACCGTGGGTGTATATCGATATACCCTCAGGGTACACTTCTGCCTAACCCTTCGGGGAATACAGGCGTGATAGTATGTAATTACGAATGGAAGTACCCAATAACACTTTGGTGACTCCGAGAATCGAAATCAGGCCTCTAGTGCCCTAGAAAGTTTGATAGTGACTCTCTCGTTGGTCTTGTGCTTAAATGGTACAGAAGTTTACACTTACCTACGACTGCCATTGCCACTATTAAATGTACTCTCCTGCTAAAGATTTGTAGGCAGAAATTTAAAGATCATTGTTTTGAGCAGAAGGGCAATTTTATTACACCAAGTTTTGGTAACGATCGCATTATAATCTCAGTCTCAATCCGTCAAAATTGATTTTATTTTATGGTTAGACTTTTAGACTTAGACCCAATTTCACTAAAATCATTAATTAGCACTAAACGTATTTAGAACACCATTACATCCCTTTCACTTCGTCAGAAAGTGATACGAGACAGAATGATAATTTAAAAACATTAAATATGTTACATACCGGCGAACTGTGGGTGTGCATTGGTACATCTCTGCCTAACCCTTCGGGGAATATAGGCGTGATGGTATGTATGTGTATTTATGTAAATATGTTTAGTAATTTCTGGTGAAAGTGGGCCTTATTGTAGCTGAGATACGTTTGCGATTAGATTTTGAACGTTTTTTAATAAGGGAATTATTGCCCTTTAGATGTTATTTACACGGTTTCTCCCACAAAATGTCCTACATACTTATATGTACAAAATTTCATATCAAGGAACGGAATAATAAACATGCAAATACGTCATGTATCGTTATAAACAGAATCCTGTTACGTCACTTACGACCTTTGATTATTCAGCGCAGAGTTAAATGTAATTTACATACATAAAAGTTTATTCCTTGTAGACACATAGTAATAACGCTTGTACTCAATTTTATACTCTAATAACAAGACTATATAATTTATTTTTAATTTATTTGTGATGTTCATTTAACCCTGTCATGAAATGAAGGCGAAAGAAATAGCGTTTGACTTTTATAAATACATCCTTATATTACGTGAATATTAGAGTGCGTATAAAAAGGTTCCTTTTTCAAAATTAAGTATAAAGAAATTAACTAGTTATAATGGTCCTATAGCCAAAGAGCTCGCCTCTTATGTATGTACAAGGCAGTGAGTTCACAACCAGTGACGAGCAAGTACCAATGTGAGCTTTTGTATTTCATATAAGTTATTTCTAAGTTTATCTTGGACATCACTGACATCGGTAAAGAAAAACATCACGAAGAAACCTAGATTTATGTAAAGTCGGAAATCGCCAATCCACCTTGAGCAAACGTGGTGATCAATGCTTATGATTTCCCAGTAGGATAATAATTAGGCAGGTATTATAAAGGATTACAAGCAATGCGCACAACTCGTTCACTACTGTTTGTGTTTAACGATACGAACCTAATGTGCAAGAAAACATCAACATAGTCCGATTCACAAGGTTTTAATACTTGTGAACTTGAACCTACTGCAATTCAACATACGGCACATAATAGCTCTACAGTAAGACAAATTATAAATACCCGTTTAAAACGATATAAATTGCATTTTCCTTTAAAAACGTTTTTGAATGAAAATACTATTAGCAAAGTTTGCATTTTATAAAATTGTACGAAAGCAAATACTGAGGGCTTTTACACATTTTAATAAGACTTCAATGCAATTTGTTTGAAGCCTTATTTTTCTCTTTACTTATATAAAAATGTTGATTTAACACAACTTTGGCAAGAAAACATCTCAAAGTGACACATTTTAATAGAAACATGATTATGCAAATGTTTTTGCTTTTATAATGAAAAATGCACAAGCGTCGCAGTCTAAAAAAGGATGGCCAATTAACATGTTAAATAGTGAAGCACAAAGATTTTGTGTAATATTTTCTAGACAAGAAAATTAAGATTTCTTTGAATAAGTACGTAGGTACGTGCGACATAAGGCTTAGTATATTTGTGTAACATTCTATTAAAACGAACAAATACATGGCGAAGTTTCTCCCGTCTTTTAACGTAATGGTTTTTGATATTTGATTTTTATTGATTTTAAATCTATTCTAAACATAAGTTTGGGATGTATATTGAAATGTTGTTGCTGGATAGTAATGAATGGTACATACACTACACATTTGCCATTATAATAATAATTTGGTTTAAGGTAATCAATTTAATTAGTGTGAATTACGGCACATGAATCGCTTTTCGGAACAAGAAAAATGGATTTGTCAGTAATTTCAAAATTACTGACAAATCGTAAAGCAGATTTAGCCGCCTCATCAGCTGATTCTCCGGATTACATTTATCCGTCTCAAACCAAGATATTTCTGAGAAGTCTTTGACAATTACACAAATCTACATCAAAAGGAAAACTATAGAGGTACCTATATTGTAAGCCTGTAGACGACACGGTAACAAAGAACCTTAATTATTCTTAATCAAATATTATTGTTCTTATAAATCTTAACACAGTATGAATTAGTTTTAGTACGAAATTAGATTTTCGGGTGGTTCTCGGCTACAAAGACGTCGAAACAATAGAATAAAACTATATGGTTGCGTACACTAATAATAAGGTAGGCTAAAGTCAGATATAAAACCATTCATAAAATAAATAGGGATATATTTATCTGGGAGATATAATTAAGAACCTGTCAAGTGCGAATCGTATCAATTTTAAAATCGAACATAAAAAGACAACCGGAAATTATCCCTTTTAATTATTAAAATTATTTTAATAATTAATGGGTTACTAACTAATTTGAAGTATCTGCCTATTACTGTTCACAATATACAGCCCAGTGACAGAGGGATAGATAGACAGAAATGCAGACGGACGGATGAGCGCGAGCAATAGGGCTCCCTTTGGACCTTTTGCCGTCACGATGCTCTCAGATCAGTTACTTAATATTATTATACAACAACAAAATTCAAAAAATACTTAAAAATAAATCTCTAAAACACTTGGAGCTCAGAGAAACATTTCGTAGCCAAAGAAACGGCAACAATTACATTAAATGCATTACCGACGCACAGACAATAGACCGTATTACATAGCAGAGCATGAAGAATTAACATTTAAACTGCTCCAAGCCCAGGGAGGCTTTGTTAGTCCATATTCATTCGGGTACGGAGGGTAATTAAATAATTTCTTCAACAAAAACCTCTCTCAGGTCGTGGCACTCTTGAACAAGTTAAATTTTCATACACTTTGGCAAAGTGACCTTTACAATACGCGACTTGTACATGAGTTGGGGAATATTGAATATGAACAGTCTTTAGACGTGTCTAAGGTTTATATTGTAATACACTTATGTTCAACTGTTTATCAAAAGTTTTATAGCTACGGTGTGTATATAGCGTGTTATAGTTATTAGTGGACAATGCGAAAGAAGTAAGTAACAATCGTAGCAGGAGGCGTTCTTTGGTTTCTGATATATGAGTTATCACCGGAACCCTAATTCTTTTTCTTAAATAAGCAAGTCACTTCATAAAACATCAGCTCTCTGCCAGCTAATCCCATCAATATCGGTGCAGTCGCTTCGGACATTAACCGAACCAAACAGATGGACGGAAAGGAAAAAAAAAGATTTTTTTATTCATTGTAAGTAATTTGTTTTGTGGTTTTTACGGGGTCGGCAACCCACGAGTGATGCCTCTGGTGTTACAAGTGTCCATAGGCAGCGGTGACCGCTTAACATTAGGCGGGCTTAATAGCTGTTATTTTAACAATACGAACAGATTCTACAGTTTTATTTATTTTCAGGTATAGATAAATATGTATTACAGAATAAAACAATCTCAATATAAGTAATTAAATAGACTTTGAAATAGCTTGTTTATCTCTACTTACCATTTTCTATTTAAAACACAATTTATGATACAGAATTCTAAGAAAATTCCTTTCATATCCTAATTACGCGTGGTAGAAGCTTCTTTCATGATACAAGCTACCTAATTACAAATATTCTTTGCCTACATGATTTATTCCTTGGTTTACTAACATTTACCTATTCTTATTTATTCTTTTCATTCATTTAGCATTCTATACATTTGAGAACAGCTGCTCGGATTCCCCTGAATACGTTTCGTAAACATAATTTTTCTTTTTCGTAACTTTTTAGTTTTACCTGCGAAAGAGGCCTTTTAATGAAATTACTCAACATAATGTAAATAAAATGTGACCTAAAATTACCTTTCTTAAAGTCGGGATTTACTTAATACGCTGTAGGTATTTGAAGTTAAACAAGGTGAACCGTGGTGTAAGCGGGGATTTATAACGCCAGACGTGTTTGGAGGCATCCGGCGAGGAATAGGTCCACCTTTCTCTCTCTTACAGATGCCTTGCAGTGGGTTACGGGAATTATGATAATTTATTTTAATACCAGTAAGATACAGGATTACGAAGAGGTTTTAGCAACTATGCAGGTACCTACAGAGACTGGAAAAATTCTTACGAGTCTGATACTTACTGCTGTTTAGTCAGTCACAAACTAGTTTCTTAAAAGGTATCTGTATTTTAAGAGTTATTGTTCCTTCAAAAATCATAGGCTGCAATTTTTTATTTGTGTATTCATAATACATATTGTGCTAGTTATACAACATAAAAACAATAGCTATCCTAAGTTTGATATATTAGGATTTGTCAATCAATCAATTGTTAGTATCAAACAATTATTATTTAGTAACAGGGATGTAATTATATAGTAACAGGGATGCAAAGATTAAAAAACATTCAAAGGATTATGAATTGTATTTTATTTTATATGCTTGCTATTCACAATTTATAAAAAAAAATTAAGAACTACCTAGCATTCAACAAATATAAAAAGGTAAGAATCCAAAAACCGGTTTAGATTCTAATTTTAAAAAAATCGGTATACTGTTCCATTTTTAAATCAACAACATAAGAGTAATAGTCTAGATTTAAAAAGTATAAAATAAAAAATTAAATTAAAAATTTAAAAAACCCCCAACACAAAAACCTAAGTTCCCTTTAAAAAGTAAAAAAATAACAAAAAAAATACGTCACGTTGGGGGACCGCTCGGAACGATCGTATCCTAAATGCAACATCGGTCCCCCAACGTGACGTATTTTTTTTGTTATTTTTTTACTTTTTAAAGGGAACTTAGGTTTTTGTGTTGGGGGTTTTTTAAATTTTTAATTTAATTTTTTATTTTATACTTTTTATAGGTACCTTTTTATAGGTAGGTAGGTTATTATAATGTCAATTTTGTTAAGTTTGAGACCCCTCTCGAGTATATTTACAGACATTCGGTTTTTCTTCCCTACTTTCACCCCCACAACTTTTAAACGGCTCAACCGATTTTCATCAAACATGTCTAAGAACACTCGTACATAGGTCACCTTTAATACAAAAAAAACTAAATTGAAATCGCTTCATCCGTTCGGCAGCTATGATGCCACAGACAGACACACCGACAGACAGACAGACAGACAGACACGTCAAACTTATAACACCCCTCTTTTTGCGTCGGGGGTTAAAAATGGAACAGTATACCGATTTTTAAAAAATTAAAGACTTATTCTCGTTTAATTAATTACTTTAGCTCTTATACCTTTCAGTTCACGCCAAATGCATATACGTATTGCGTCTGTTTAGTAAGCCTCATTTAATTATTCTCTTACGCGACGCGACTAACTCCGTCAGAAAGGACCAACTCACAGCTAATACACTAAGTAAGTACATTTCAGTTGGATTTCAGTACTGGAACATTAGGTACAATCCGTGCCACGAAAGATGAGACTTGAACACCAACTTTATTATTTTGTAATTAATATTGTAAAGAATTTTTGTATGTTGTTTTAATTCCAATGTCATCGAAAAATCCCTGAATAGATATACAAATTATGGATAACTATGTCGTATACTTAGTACCTGCGCAAGATCCCCATACTGACACTCGCCAAGTCTCATCTTTCGTGGCACGGTCTGTACACGCTGGAGCTCAGTTTTTAATTTCGTTGACTTAACGCTCCTACCCCTAAGTTAAAACAGTACAATTAAGTCTGTATGTGTTGGAAAGGTCATTCATTTTCACACTCTTTGATATTATTTATTTATTTATTTATTAAAACTTTATGCACAAAATGTATAAAATACACCGTACAAAGGCGGACTTAATGCCTTAGGCATTTTCTACCAGTCTACCTTAGGGTGATGCAGAGACGGAACAAAGTAGGTGCAAGAAACAGAAAATTTCCAAGAATTAAAATATATATTAGATAATAAATACATACATATAAACAAATTCTGGACTAGCTTTTCCCCGCGACTTCATCGGCGTAGACTGCAGAATTAAGACAGTGCCCTAATTATCCCACGCGGACACAAAAACGGGTTAAAAGTGGTTGATCAATATCTAACGACACGACTGCTGCGCTAGGGGTCTTGGGTTCTATTCCCAGGTCGAGCAAAAAGTGTTATTGGGTTTTTCTATGAAATTCTCAGTAGCAGCTCGAAGTTTGGGTCTGTGCCCGGTTAATGGCAATAGGCTCGCCCCCTATTACATGGGACCTAAAAAATACCGGCAAACTGTGGGTGAATATTGGTTCACCTCTGCCTAACCCTTCAGGGAACACGGGCGTGATGGTATATTTATTTTATTTATCAATACCTAAATGTCTGCTAAATTTCGCCTAATTTCAGTTTCAGTGCGAAAGAGTAACAAACATCTATCCGTCCAACCATCCACCCATCCTCGCAAACTTTGCCGTTTATATAGTAGTAGGAAGTAGGATAACGTTTCAACATTTATGAGCATCAACCTGTTGTCCCACTTTGGGCAAAGGCCATTAAGGAAACAAAGACATTACCTACTTAGAATTTATTCTGAAAGAACATAAAATATTGTTTTATCTTCATTTATAAAATAAGTGAAAGGTATTTATCTAGTATCTATTGGAGAATATTGAATTTCTTGAAATTCAAAGCTACGATAATATTGTATTTACATATACGAGTCAGGTTCAGAACCCTTTCTTGATTTAATCATAGTCAGCGAAAAAACAGGTGAAATCAAATAAATGTAGGTACCTACTTACTTATACGTTACTTCGAAAGGATCAACCTTCTAGGACAAAATACATTTATTTTGTAGTCTAAATCTACGTGTAACATAAAGTCGTATGTATGTATTTATTTGTACACCTCTGCCTAACCCTTCGGCGAATATGAATATATTCGCCGAAGGGTTAGGCAGAGGTGTACCAATGTACACCCACAGTTCGCCGGTATATTTAGGTCCCATGTAATAGGGCGCGAGCCTATTGCAATTAACCGGGCACAAATCCAAACTCCAAGCTGCTACTGAGAATTTCATAGAAAAACCCAATAACACTTTTTGCTCGATCCGGGAATCGAACCCAGGGCCTCTAGCCTAGCAGTCGCGCTCAGGACCATTAGACCAACGAGGTCTAGGAGGCGAGTTCTTGCTTAGAGAAAATGACCTTTAAAAACTGTTATTAAAGTTCCAAAAGTAAAACAGGCTTGTTAATAAAACAACATGAAAGTAGAATTAAAAATCTTTGTAAACTAGTTCTTTGTTTCATCATGGTTTACACAAACGAGACGTTAATGACATAAAATTTTAGTTAATGAGGAAATTCATAATTTTCGTACCATGTTTGTTTATAAAATATGTAGGATATGTAGAGAAAACCTTATCTTATCTTACTATCTATCTTCTTACTTATTATAAATGCAAAAGGTTTTTTTTCTTAAAAAAAAGTCGTTGCCTCTCTAAGAATTTGTACTGTTTTGTGGGTGCATTTACAAACAGATAAACTCATATACACAAACACTTTTGGATGTATAATAAACAGGGTGTACAGTTTCTCATCCTCCACAGAAAAGGGAGGATCCTCCGACCAGACAGGTGTTGTATCTGGTGGGCTACTGCCCGACTGCCCGGTTGATGTCGAGATTTTGTATGTATGCTAATGTCGCGGAGAACTTTGATAGCGCGATCTAGGCATCGTCAGTTTTGCCGTCGTAGGTCGCAAGCTGTGCGATAGATGTCGCTACACACCCAGACCTTATAATAACTATCTGTAGGACACACAAATTGTTCCGTGCAAGTTTGAGAGAATGGATGGATGTTTGTTACTTAATCACGCCAAAATTGCTGAACAGATCTCGATTAAATTTAGCATAGATATAGGTATTATAGTCTGGTACAGCATACAGGCTACTAACTTTGACGCAGACGAAGTCGCGGGCAGAACCTAGTAGACTATACAACCAAGCTTCACTCCACACGTTTGATTTATTCATACAGACGTGTGATAAGGTAGCCGGGCCCCAGGTGTTGCACACTCAGCTTCGACAGCTGGGAGAAAAACAAGGAGCATTTATTACAAAGTTGGTCCGAAACACACTGACGGGAGTGGTAAAATTAAACTATACCCAACTTTTGTGGAAGGATAGGCGAGGGACTGTGTTGCGAGCGGTGGCTCCCTGAACGATCAAATTGCTGCGTCTAAAAATGTGCTGCTAAAAGGCTCTTTTATAACTTGACATGTAAATAATTCACTTTACTTTGACAGGCTGTTTTAAGATTCTAAATAAATAATAAATACCATATTCATTGGGTTAGTTAGGGTTACAATGCGGATTTTTACTAAGTTAAGTTTAAGTTTAATGTCGTGATTTCCCAGTGGTTAAGGCACCCGCTTCCAATGGGGTTACCATCTGGTTCGATACTGGGCGAGTACCAAAGTGATTTTGTCAATTCACCGGTACATTCTAAGCTTATCGTGGATATCTCTGACATCAGTGAAGGAAAACATCGTGAGGAAACCTAAACTCATATAAATACGAAGTCCTTGAGCAAGTGGTCAATGCCTGGCCTTCTCTATATGAGAAGATAACTTTACCCTATAGTGGGACAATAATAGACTGGTATTATTTATTTAAGTTTACTAAAAGAACAACCAAAAAAGTAAATTGGATTCGTTTTTCATGATGAGGACAAACCGCTGTTCTCATCGCGAAACCAATTTGCTGTGTCGTAAAAATAATACATTACACAAAAAAATACAGAGTAAATAAATGTACACAAAATTCCTTTGATAACAGAACACAGCATCAGCAATAAAATTAAAAAAACAAACGACCTCAAAGTGCGTTCAACGAATCGCGAGGATTTCGTAAAACCTCAATTCATTTTATCGTTATCCGAATGACTCACCAAAAGCTGATTAATTGCTACATCACTGACGTTTAACAAATAAAACTTATTACTCCGGTCATTTTTAGTGTTCCGTACCTGCAAGGTGCCAACGGGACCCTATTACTAAGCCTTCGCTGTCCGTCCGTCTGTCTGTCAGCGTCTTATGAAATGTAACAGATAGAGAGTTGTAATTTTCAGTGTGTACTTATTTTTTTGCCAGCACAACAACAAACAATGAAAATAAAATAAAGAATTAAAAAGTTTATTTATACACGAAACTTATCTACCAGTGTTTTAAATCTCCCCGTCCCGCCCATGGGGGTCATTTGATGATTTCCCATCACTAAAAAAAAAAAAAAGTGTTTTAAATCTGTAGCATTAAAAAACTGTATACCTACGTAATCCTAGTTTGCGAATCCGACTCGCACTTAACCCGTTTTTAATCCTTTGTTGCTATGGTGTATATGGTAACATACACCTCTAATGGACATTAAAAGGGAAATATTCGCCCCGGTTATTATGTTTGGCAAACGATTTAAGGATCTAAGGTTTTGTTTTTAGCTGACATAAGCACGCTTCTGCCCTTCCCCACGACACAATTCCCTTTTGAAACAGCCACGGTTTGCGAAGGGTGAAAATATTCTATGCCGCGGGCGAAAAGTCACAATACATTGTTGGTAACAGGAATTGTGTATTATTTATTTAATTAAATATGGAACAATAAAATTACAGGCAAAAAAATCAAGAACACAGCAAAAAATTACGTAATAACTTATAGAACATGTACCTGGAATAAGACATACACTCGAACACCCCAATTCGAAAATCAAGTTACAATCATGATACGAGCGCTGAAATTTTACATTTAGGTGCTTAAATATTGTTACTTTATAAAACTACATATGTAGAATATTCAGGCGCACGGGTCGAGGGTTCCGAAGAATTAAATAAAAGACGAGCAGAGTCTTCAACCACTTATATTGTTGTTCACAAGCTTCCGATGATTGCTACAGTACGACTGACTTACGACTGACAAATTTTGCCGTGAGGCGGCTATATTTATGACTTTCCTACGTGGGTGCAAGTAGTGCCATGACAAATAAAATAACAAAAGGTGTTTGCACCAATCACGTCACAGTATTTCTCCCATATGTCTCTACGGTGGTGGAAGTAGTGGGTAGGGCGCGACATCATCAACAAATGTTCCACCAATCAAATATGCACATTTTTGTCATTAAATTTACTTATAATCTAGAATCATATATTTACCTTAATTCTAGATGTATCCTAAGTTACATTAATGCTAAAAATAACCTAGGACTAGATAATCAAAACATACATCATTTGATAGCGCAAAAGCATCTATATTTACATGAAAATCAAATATTGTTACAATTATAGATTTAATCTTCCTATTGTACATATTTAAAACTACAGAAAGCCCTCGTGCTCTCTTACAATTCCACCCCCCGCAAGAGGGTTCAACCGATTGCGCTTCCGTCAGTAGGGAGCACGACAACTTTTACTACGGGCCGACGCAGCGTACCCTTTGTAGTTTTGATATCTACAATTCTAACAATACTATCCGCACCTGGATGCACTTTGGCTATAATGCCTTTGGTCCATTCACTACGTGATTTGTTGTCATCGACCACTATCACTACATCGCCCACTTTTACGTTCGGCACTACACTGTTCCACTTTTGTCGTTGCTGGAGCGTAGGCAGGTACTCGCGCAGCCATCGCCTCCAAAAGAGGTCGGCTAGCGCGTTTACTTGGCGCCACATGCGCCGCGAGTCGATGTCGGCGGCATGCTGACGCGTACACGGAGCATCTCCCGCGGCAGTGCCAAGCAGGAGATGGTTCGGTGTCAACACGACGGGTTGCTCAGCATCGGTGCTCACGTAGGCTAGTGGCCGGCTGTTAATTACCAGCTCGGCTTCTGCGAGAAGAGTGAGTAGCACCTCCTCCCGAGGCGCGCGCTCTTTTAAAGTAGAGCGCAGCGCGTTCTTCACGGAGCGCACCAGTCGCTCCCAGCTCCCGCCCATGTGCGGGGCGGCTGGCGAGTTAAAGTGCCAGGCGATTCCCCGACCTGTCGCCTCGCTTCTAATGCGACCCACGTCTAGGTCGCGCAGGGCCTGGCGTAGCTCGGCGTGTGCTCCAACGAAGTTGGTCCCGCGGTCGGAGTATATGTCCGCGGGACATCCTCGACGTGCGATCAGGCGTCGCAACGCCAATATGGCTGAGTCTGCACCCAGCGACGCCGCTAGTTCCAGGTGTACGGCGCGTGTGGTGAGGCAAGTAAATAGAACGCCCCATCTCTTCTCCCGGCGCCGACCGATGCTCACCTCCATAGGGCCAAAATAATCCACTCCACAGTGGACGAATGCCCGGCGATTAATCTCCAATCTCGCGATGGGTAGGTCGCCCATCTTAGGCGTCGACGGCTGGGCTTTCTTAATCCTGCACGTTTGACATTCTCTTGCGATTGCTTTCACTGTTGACCGTAAGTTCGTTATCCAGAACTTTTCTCTTAAAGAGTTCACCACGGTTTCCTGGTTGGCGTGAAGCGCTGTTGTGTGGTATCTTTTAATGATAAGCCGAGTCAAGGCGTGCTTTCCGTCTAAAATAATGGGGTGACGCGCTCCGAAAGTAAGTTCACTGCAGGCGCCCAACCTGCCGCGTACCCGTATCAAACCATCTTCAAATAACATTGGGTCTAGTTTTTTAATCTTACTGTTCCGTGGTAGCGGGCGGGCTTCTTGTAGAGCTTTTGATTCTTCCTCGAAGCTCTCAGTTTGTGCTATCTTCAGTAAACGTAGCTCCGCCTCTCGTAGATCGTCGACCGTTACGGTTGTCGAGTCGCGTCGTTTGCGACAGCGGTCCGTGAAGACCTTTATACGTGCTACTACGTATAAGATGCGTGTCCACGTACTATACCTTTCATAGGGCAGCGCGGGTTCGGCCTTAGTAGTGACGTTCACGTTGTGTACCCGCTCTAGGTCTGCCTCTGACACTGCGTCAACTCCAGAGTCCACCGGCCATTGCTCCTGTGGGCTGGAAAGAAATGAGGGACCCGAAAGCCACATATTACTGTTGACGGGCCACTCCAACCGGGTGCCTTTATCGGCTGGGTTCATCGCCGAGGGAACCCAGCGCCAGTCTTTCATCTTTGACCTTTTATCTATCTCTGCTAACCTATGAGATACAAAACGTTGGAAGTCGGTTGCTTCCGAGTGGATCCATTTGAGTACTGTCCTACTATCTGTCCATAAGACCTTTCGGGTGATTTCAACTCCTAACTCTTTCTCCACGGTGTCGGCTACCCTGCAGGCCAACACTGCCGCCTGTAACTCAAGGCGTGGGATTGAAATCACCTTTTTAGGTGCCACTCTAGCTTTCCCCATCACGAAGCTAACGCGCCTAACGCCGAGTGCATCTTTTCCCACCAAGTAGGCGACTGCCGCGTAGGCGGATTCACTAGCGTCCCCGAAGACGTGAAGTTCTACCTCTGATAACTTTATACCGTACCATCGCGGGATGGTTATATTGTTTAAGATTATAAGGTTCCGTAACCATGCGAACCATAAAGTTGCCTCCGCTTCATGCAGCCTCTCGTCCCACTGGATTCCTGTACGCCATATCTGCTGCATTAATATGCGCGACTGAATGACGCATGGATACAGGAAACCCAGCGGGTCGAACACCGACATTATGAAGCGAAGAAACTCTCGCTTCGTAGGAACAACGTCACCCTCTATAATTGTCTTCGGTAACTTTTTAAATGATAGGTCAAAAGCCAATTCATCGGTCCCCGGTGACCAAATCATACCTAAGGTGCGCTCTGTGGCGCCCTCGTCTTTTTCTAACGAGACTCTGTCGGGCATCTCTATTTCGAGAATCTCCCTGAGTTGTGGCGAATTGGTGACCCACCCCCGTATATTAAACCCGCCTTCGGCGTGGATGTGAGCCACCTCCTCTATGCGTTTGCTAGCCTGCGCGACGGACCATGCACTATCTAAATAGTCGTCCATGTAATGACTGTTATGTATAGCCGACACTGCTTCGGGATACTGACTATTAAATCTGGCCGCATTTTTATTCAAAATATAGATTGCGGATGTAGGGGAAGACACAGCACCGAAAATCATTGAATTCATGACAAACGTGTCAGGTTCTCCACTATTATTTTTATTCCACAAGAAAAGCTGTGCCCCTCGGTCACGTTCTCTGATTTTTATACGTAGGAACATGTCCGCTATATCTCCGGTGAATGCTACCGGTCCCAATCGGAATCTAATTAGAATTCCTAAAAGAGAATTTAATAGGTCTGGCCCCGCGAGCAAGCAATCGTTAAGAGCGGTACCTTGAAAAGTGGCGGCGGCGTCGAAGACTAGTCTCAATTTCCCCGGCTTATTAGGATTCTGTACCCCAAAGTGAGGTAGGTACCACACCGGATCTTCGAAGCGGCCGTCCGCTTTACTCGCATAACCCTCGCTAATTAATCGTTCAATTTGATTTTCATATGCTTCCGCGTACGTAGGATTCTTATGCAACCTACGTTCTATTCCCGACAGTCTCTGTCGCGCATAAGCATAGTTATCGGGTAGCTGTGGATCGTCACGCCTCCACAACAATCCTACTTCCCATTCGCCGTTAATAGTGAAGCTACTGGTTTCATCTAATATTTTTAAAGCTCTGTCGATGTCTTTATGAGACCTAGGGATTTCGGTTATACCTATTGCTTCTAATTCGAATTGGTTTTTCACCATATCATGCAGTTCAGACAGAGGTTCCGCTAAACAGTTCACGGCTTCGTAGCCTACCCTAAACCCTTTACCTATGGGCCCATGCAGAACCCAGCCTAGCTTGGTCAAAGATGCAACTGGCTTACCGGACTTTCCTCGGCGAATCTCCTCGCCGACCAGCAACTCCCAGTTGTCCTGTCCCAGCAACAGCATCGGCTTGACTCCGCACATTTCCTCCAGGCCCAAGTCACGCAGGTGGGCGAGCTCCTTTATCAACGCAGCCGGCACCGTTTGGGCGGGCAAATCCAGCCTCTTGAACGTACGCACACTTATTTTGTGATTCACTTTATTTGGCCCGCGCACTGTCACATATATTTTCCTTGAGGATTTATCAGACACCTCATTACCGCGCGCACTTTTTAGCACTAAAGGTATTCTATCACCCGTTGCCTTTCCAGCTATCGAGTCGTCGATAAGCGATACTGTAGCTCCGTCGTCCAGTAGAGCGTAGCAATCTCGTTCGTTTCCGTTCACTGACACGGAGACGGGAATTATCTTCAACAACGCTTTGCCGTTATATTCTTTCACATTAGTGACGCTTTCAGTTTTATGCTCTCTATCTACGTGCAGTAAGTCGTGATGTGCATAGTGGCATTTCGAGCATTTGCTTGCTCGGCAGAACTTCTTCGCATGTTGTTTTATTATACAATTAAAACACATCCTCTGATCTTTTACAAATTGCCATCTCTCATCAGAAGTTAGTTTCGCAAACTTTTCACACTTCGGTAATTTATGATCTCCCTTGCACATAGCACACTGCACATTGTTCTTATTATCTTGTTCGCTGTCGCTTTGTACATGTAATCTCTGAACATTTTTAAAGTGAATGCCTGGCTTACTATGTGCGCTTCTCAAACTTTTAACATTAGCCGTTTGACCGGCAGCGCCCATGTCCATCTGCACATAAAATGACGTAGCTCGGGCTAAATGGCTCAGGAATTCAGATAATATCTCTAGGCTGGGTGACACTCTCACATCGATGCCCTGAGACGCCGCCATACCCATTGCGAAGTCGCCATATTGAGCCCTCTGCACAGGCGTTAATTTACTCAGTAATTCACTCACCAGTTGTGGGTTGTTCAGGTATCCATTCGCGTGCACATTCCTCAACAGCGACACACAATTCCTCACTGTAGATGAGAACTTTCTCAACTCACGACCACTTTCTGTTACTTTCGGTAACGCACGCACTTTCTTCAACGCACACTCCAATATTAAATTAGGATGTCCGAACTCTTCATCCAGTGCCTTCATAATCTCCGATGGGTTAGTTGATGTCCGCAATAAGTCTTCTACCGCTATTTTTGCCTCTCCCTGCAGTGACGTTTTCAAGCGCGCTAAGTTCTCGTGCGGCTTAAAGTTGTACATAGCTGTTGTGTCCCAGTACATGTTCTTGTACGATAGCCACTCTGCCGGGTCACCGTTGAAGTATGGCAACTCATAGGCTTGCCTGGGTACTGGCCGCGGACGAGCTAGGTTTGAAATAGCTTCTGCCAGCTGATCTATTTTCCTGTCTCGCGGCTTGCTTCTCTCCGTTTCTTCGGCGAACGATTGATCCCATTCAGGCACTTCACGTGGTGGCACTCGCGGAACACTAGCCGTTACTATCGGCGTATATTCGCGGAACTGTACGGTCGCGGGCGCACACTGAGGGAGCGCAGATATCGAGGTCGTATATACTGTATGCGGTTGCGCGGTCACTGTTTGCGGCGCGGTCACTGTTTGCGGTTCGTACGCTGTTTGCGGCGCGGTCACTGTCACTCCGCGGGAGGTCGCGGCACTCTCGGTTGCAGGCACTCCGTACGCAGTCGTTACTACTGCGGGCACTGGCACTGGCACTGTTTCTTGCGCGTCGTGAGCTTCTGCGATCACTTGTGTTTCACTCGGCACTGAGTGTGTGATCCAATCTTCCACACGGCGTGTTGTAGTTTCTTCATCGGACGAGTCTTCTTCGGCGACGGCATCTATCTCGGCCAGTTCCGCCTCCAACTTCTTCTTGACGAGATTTTCCCTCAGGCGCACTAATTCCCTCTCAGCCTTGTACTCGGCCCTCCGGCGGAGGTAATCGGCACTCTTCTGGCCGCTCTTCGATGAGACGTGGCTGGTTCTTGATCTCGGCGTCCGTACCACCCGTAGTATCTCCGATTCCCGAGGCACTGCAGCCGCGTCGCGATGGTCAATCACGCGTCCGGGGCCCGCCAATGGAATCACGGGTGCGGGTAATGCCGACGACACTGTAGGCGCTATCGAAGGTGATCCCGGTGCCATTTCAGACGGCACTCCTGAATCGGCTTCCATCTCTCGTCGCTTGTTCAACGCTGCCTCCAATTTGCGCAGCTTGCTCCTCGTGGCGACTGAGCTTCGTTCACTCATCTTGAATGCTTCAGACTTCTCAGGCTTGAAACTTCAAACTCTTCAGGCTTGAGATGTAATTCTTCAGACGCAGGATCCGGCTCGAAGGACCAAAATTGTAGAATATTCAGGCGCACGGGTCGAGGGTTCCGAAGAATTAAATAAAAGACGAGCAGAGTCTTCAACCACTTATATTGTTGTTCACAAGCTTCCGATGATTGCTACAGTACGACTGACTTACGACTGACAAATTTTGCCGTGAGGCGGCTATATTTATGACTTTCCTACGTGGGTGCAAGTAGTGCCATGACAAATAAAATAACAAAAGGTGTTTGCACCAATCACGTCACAGTATTTCTCCCATATGTCTCTACGGTGGTGGAAGTAGTGGGTAGGGCGCGACATCATCAACAAATGTTCCACCAATCAAATATGCACATTTTTGTCATTAAATTTACTTATAATCTAGAATCATATATTTACCTTAATTCTAGATGTATCCTAAGTTACATTAATGCTAAAAATAACCTAGGACTAGATAATCAAAACATACATCATTTGATAGCGCAAAAGCATCTATATTTACATGAAAATCAAATATTGTTACAATTATAGATTTAATCTTCCTATTGTACATATTTAAAACTACAGAAAGCCCTCGTGCTCTCTTACAACATAGTTATCCTAATTTTAATTTTAAACGATAGTATAGGCATAGACGCAGTGTTTTACGCTTATAAGATTTTACTTGCAACTGCATTTTTGAAAGCTTTACTGCCTTGACTTAAGTTTTACTTTCGTTCGATTCCACTGTTAACGGGGAGGTAATTTTTTTTTTTTTTAAACCGGTTTTAGGAATAGACAAAATCAATTTAGCACCGATTATGAGCAAACTACTTCCAGAGTATGCGTATAATATGTTACGCGTTATATCCTACCTCCGTGTATACTACCTACGGATTCACAAAAAAATTGAATTCCTTTAGGAAATCTATGGGGAGGTCTATGTCCAGCAGTGGACGTTCTGCGGCTGATGTGATGAATAGCTCCAGTATTTTATACATGTTGTATTCTTACGTTTCACTGAAGAGCAATGTTCCAAAAATGCCTGCAGCTAAAGTTGGTAAAATTTTATTATTATATTGATAAGGAAAATTATATTTTCCGTAACATGTTTTTCCGAGAACCATAGCTCAAAAAGGAATTTTATCTCGGTCTAATCTGATTTAAATTTTATGTAAAGCCAATTTGTTTTTTTTAAAGATTCATGAATAAAAATAAAATGATTGACCTTTTTACAGGCCATTGACCTCGTATGCTCAAGCAAGGCTTTTAACGATACAAATAATTATAATGATTGTCGTATTGTATTGTATTGTGTTTAAGCTATTTACAGTTGACCTTTCTTGTACATAAGGCATCATAAATATACATTGACACTGATTGACATTGAAGGAAGGAAAAAATAATTACAATCAATAACATAAAAGAAGCAAGCAAGTTGATCATAACTCGTTTATTTATTTTATTCTCTTTTTTCGCTAGAGCAGTGGATCCTAAATCGATTTTTTTGCTTCTTAGGCTTACTTATACTAGAAACCCATCATTCTTCGCTAAACAAAATAATATAATATAGTATATCAGGTGAGAGGCAAATGAACCCATTCATTAGATTAGGTATAATAGACTTATGCAAGCGGTGGGCCATTAGTTTTCCTTAAAATTCTAAGTTCAAATTTGCATTTAAAGAAGCATAAGTAATAAGGAGACTCATGGTGTTCATATTAATTCATATCATTAATGTCATGGACACTGCAGTAGAAAATACATACCTTATCACTCACACCTTCATTTGTTAAAGCGAGAAAAACATAATGCCAGCAACAAGCAAGGCAAAATAAAGAGAACAAAGTTAGGTAATCCCTGTTAGAAAAGAAACATTATTTATACGAGTTTAACAGAAATCTTCCACATCAATAATTTGTAAACTTCTTCGTGCAAAATTTCACAGCCCGACGATTACGGTAATGAGGCGCGATAAGTTAGCAATCAATAAGACCTACTGAGCTGATTAATGGTAACCCTGTAGCGACGAAAACAGACTTACAACACATCACGCGATTGTGGCGCGCTTATTAGCAACACTTCGCCAATCGACGGATCGCCAAGCGTCGGGTGTTACCAGTGTGTTGCCTCTCGCCTTCAAAATACACGTTTTAGCAAAGTTATGATGTACTCGTAAAAGTGGGGAGTTGTTGATGGTTCCGTAACGGACAGAACACCTGAGCTCGTTGAAATGTGGACCGCATTAAGCACTGACGACGACATTACTTGCCTGTCTTTGTTTTGGCAAGTTTGCCTTTAGACAAACTTGTTCGAAGGCAGCATCTTTAGGAATAAATTGTACCTTTATTATTGTTACTATGTCCTAGTCATGTTGTGAAAATCTGTTGAGCCTAGGTATTGTTAAGCTTAGAAAAAAGTTTCGGTTGCTATTCTGGAGTATCTTTAAATAAAAATGTTTCTAATCTCGGCTAAGCTAAAACCAATGTCAAAAAATGAATGTAAGAAGGCATTTTTGATCGGTTGGAACTGACATTGCGATTGTGTGAGCAAATGTGGAGATCAATCCTCGTGCATTCTCTTTGTGAGAAAAAGCCTTTGCCCTACAGTGGCAGTGGGTTAGTAATAAATTAGTATTATAATCACTTAATATGAATAGAATAATACCTATTAGTATTTCATATTCTCCATATCAAGTGGGACTTTGGTTGTATGGCTAATTAGATCGAAATTAAAGGCATGAAAGGGATTTCTTGCCTTTAATTTCGATTAATTAGTCATACAACCAAAGCTCGTCTTAGTTTTAAGTCTATAGAAACCATATCATGATATAATCTACTTTCAATAGAATTTAAATTTAATTATCCGACATTTTAAAGCAACAAAATAGGAATACCTACGTTTCAATGTGAAGTAAATCTTGTCTTTATATTCTTGTGGCTTAGAATCCAATGAAGTTATCAAAACGTTAGGATTTCGTATTGGTATTTCCGAAAAATATGGAAACTGCATCCACAGTGCTTCTGATTTAAATGCAAAGCCTTGAAATGGGATCGCGTCGTTGGAATCCGTTCATTTATCGGGTCTCTCCATTGTTGGGGACCAAGTGTATTGTATCATTGCTATTGGAAATTATGATTTTTCTGAATTATTTATTTTATGCCATGAATCAGTTCGTATTTTTAGAGTATCGAATTTTCTCCCTAACTTTTTTACAAGTGATTTTTCCTGGTATGATTATTTCAAGTGAACAGCTAGCTGTTGGTAACACTAAGTATTTGTAGGTGTAGAATTTTTTATGACTAAAATGTATTTATTTATTCTTAACGGAACAAAAAGTACAACATGCCTTAGACTTTCTCTACCAGTCAACCAAATATGCTACTAATTATTATTATTTTGGTAGACTTGTTTTACAGTAAACATGACTATTGGTAGTGCCTGCCTAGGTACATACCTAGGTAGGTATGTACCTAGGCAGGCACTACCAATAGTCATGTTTAAATAGTACGTAGGTACGTACTATTTAGCGTCTATCAATTTTTTTAAAACAAAGTGCGTAAATCAAGACAATAACAATATTTTATAAATATTTACATCACTCAAAATACAAACGATGTTAATCCATGCGACAATATTTAATAGATTAGCCGCATTTAGCACTTTATTCATTTGCAAACATTTGTAAATTTTCAATTAATTGTAATTTAAAGCGAAGCTACCGTCTGCCAAACTCATGAATAATGTTGTTAACCGAACTTAATGCGTTCAGAATAACATTTTATAACCAGTAATGGCGGTGGGATGCGATGCGAATATAAATTGCAATTGTACGATTTTAAAATGCAAGTTTAATACAAACTAATATTATAAAGAGGAAAGATTTGTATGTATGTATGTATGTAATGAATAAACGCAAAAACTACTAGACTGATTTAAAAAAATCGGTCACTATTAGAATGTCACATTATTCCTAAGTAACATAGGCTAGGCTGACACTAGGGTGTGTGGGGTCGTTAGACCTTACTGCCCACACGATAAGAAGATAGGCTATATAATATCATGCTACAACCAACGGAAGCGGAGCAGTAACCAAAGACTTAACGCGTGTGAAATAAGCCACGCCACCGGAGTCGCTGGCACTTTGCTAGTAAATAATAAAATATCGGACTAATATTATAAACGCGAAAGTTTGTGAGGATGAGTCACATTCTAATGGCCGAATGGATCTGGGTGAAATGTGGCACAGACATAAACTAAAGTCTGGAATAGCACATATGGTACTTTTTATCCCGAAAAAGTGTAGGCGCGGTTCCCGTGGGATAATATTTCAACTTTGTCTCGGACGAAGTCGTGGGCTAAAGTAGCCAGTATACCATCACGCCTGTATTCCCCGAAGGGTTGGGCAGAGGTGTACCAATGTACACCCACAGTTCGCCGGTATATTTAAGGTCCCATGTAATAGGGGGCGAGCCTATTGCCATTAACCGGGCACAAATCCAAACTCCGAGCTGTTAAAAACCCAGCCAGTAAAAATAATAAAATGTCGTTCATAAAAATACCGTTATTATGAAAATCTGTATCCTAAGTATCTACTTACTTAAGTATTTAATTACACTAAGGTATGTGGATACTTTTTCAGGGTTGCGGAGTTAGTTCGAAAGTTACCGCGACCCTGGAACGCAAAGGGCATTAAGAGAAACACGGATGGGCTTTAGTCAGTAAGAGTCTGACGATGATTCTCGCGATGATGACGCTTTTATTTTATATGGTTATATATGTATGGCACCTACATTGTTTTAATATACATATTAGAGGTAACAAGAATATCACATATAACCAAGATTTTGTAAAATTTGATTGAAAAGAGTGACCGTAAAGTTCCTTGCTCGCGCTTCTCCATAGAAACTTACTTTTGGAACGAGCAACTAGCTTGACAATTCAAAAGTGCTTGTCAATTTATTTATGTTTATTCCAGATGGGTAAGCTCTTGACTCTAGTCTTGGTCAGAGGTGACATAGACAAAGTCTACGATGAAGTAAGCTTACCCAGAAAAAGCAGAAAATGTTTTGACTTTGTACAGTTTATCAAACTGTTGCGTAATAGAGACTATTAAAACAAGTGTGTATCACGCGAGTGTTTTTGTGCAAATAATTTAAAATGAATCCAGTCGTAACTAAATTTTATGTAAATTCGTTAATCTAATTGATAATAACAACAGTTGAATCGAATCCTAAAACAAATAAACATCGTATTTTACGTAAATGATTTAGCATAATGTGTATTCATGAGCCGGTTCCGTTCAACAATTGGAAGCGTTTTGGTTAAATATTCCTTTAGTTGAAATACTGCAACAAATATACGTGTTTGTGTAGACTTATAGGTATTATAGTACCTGCAAACATTGATGTTTATGAAAATCTGTGCACAGACATAGCTACATATTCACGTCTTTTTCCCATGTGTTTTTTTTTCCGGATTTAAAATCATCAAATGACTTCCACACACTCTCTCAGTGTCAGACTTTTACTGACTAAAACCCGTCCATGTTCCTTAATGTACCCTTTGCGTTTCGGGGGCGCGGTATCTCATTCGAACAACCTGCAACCCGGGCATTCTTTTCCAATGGCTTACAAACTCCTTTCACCTCGTCCACGTTCATGCATCTGGTCAAACAAACACGCCGGTTACCAGTACTGGTTACGGTGACCTTTCTGAAAAAACAAAAGAAAACTAAGTACCCATTTCTAAATCACTAAAATACGAACCATTTATTTGGTTGATAACTACATTTTTACTAGGAAAAATTGTAATTTAACGCAAACCCGAGCAATAATAAAAAAAAATATTATTTTTAATGTCGTAAAAAAAAATTGAGAACTCAGTAATGGCATCAGTGGATGTCAAAGTGTCAATTTGATATGTGAGGAAAAAACAACTTTAATTTCCTGAAAAAACGACCGATAGCAACCATTCGGAAATATATTCTATTTGAACTTCCAATATTCACGTCAAGCCATTCAAACATTAACGCTGGCAATTTAAGTATAGAAAGTAAAAACATTTTTTTATTTAAGACTAGCGAACTACCTGTGACTTCGTCCGCGTAGCTTATTTCACCCTACGTCCACCAGTTACGTCTTTGGTTACTGCCCCGCTCCCGTGAGTCGTAGCGTGTTTACATATAACCTTTGTTGCTTGGGAGAAATGTTGCTATCTTTTGCTGAAAATTGGTTGAAATCGGTCTAGTAGTTACGGAGCCTATTGCATGAACAAACAAACAATCTTTTCTCTTTATAATATTATGAAAACAGAAAAAAACTAAAAAGTTAAGTGTGAAAATAACATACAGCAAGAGTACATGCAAAAATTCAATTAGGCACCTATGTAACACACGAGCTGAAAAGATAACAAGAAAGCGCAAAACCAAACCAGACTACCCATTCCAAAAGAAATGGATGAGTATTTTAATAGGTGTAGGTCTATTATAGGTGTGTTTGTATTCATTAAAGACTAGCTTTTGCCCGCGACTTCGTCCGCGTGGATTAAAAGTTCCCGTTCCCGGTGTCTTTCCGGGATGAAAACTATCCTATGTCCTTTCTCGGGTCCCAGACTATATCTGTACCAAATTTCATTGAATTAGGTTCAGTGGTTTAGGCGTGAAGAAGAGACAGATAGACAGACAGACAGACAGAGTTACTTTCGCATTTATAATATTAGTAAGGATGTTGACCTGATTTTTAATTTAATTTATTTAATGATGATTATTTTAATTTAATTAATATGATTAATTTTTTATTTATTGAGAACGATGAATTATTTAACTTGTTTTTTATATTTACGTACATAGTTTTAGATAAACATTGCTACTAACCCTTATACGAGTGCAAACTTGAAAATAAACGATTCAACAATAAAAATGTTTACCATTTCGAAGTCAACATTCAAAGCAATGCGTTGGTGTGTAAACACCCCCAGAGGGCAGCACATAACTCACGACGTTGTGGGCAGGTTAACAAATGGCTAGCAATCTAATTGAATTATGTCACCTGGACACTAGGTACCATCTCAATTTAGACTAATTTATAACTACACCGCACACAGATATTGCAACTGTCCGACACAATTGGATAAACGTATTGTGTGCGTTAGTCCGTAAATCTTGGTTGGCAGGTAACTTGTCTCAGGCTCCTATTAGAACGTAAATGTGGGACCGAAAGATACGATTGATTGATTTATTTATTTAATTGTATTTTTCCCAAAGTATCTTTACACAATCATATCGGTGTGATTAAAGGCACATGAGACAGTTCAATTTTGCCTCTGGAATGGGAATACATCTGGCCTCTGGTATTGCAGATGTCTCTAAGCAGAGGTGACCACTTAACATCAGATGGGCAAGAAAACATCTTGTCATTAGAGTATACATTCTACAGCGTAGTTAGGTATTCAATTCTTTTAACATAACACAATATTCTTCAAGATTCCCTCATCTCTCATGTGCTGCCAATTAACTTCTCTTACATTCTTATTGCTATTATAAATGCGAATGTTTGAATGAATTGATATTTATGACTCAATCATGCCAGAACTGCTGAACGGATCTGTATAAAAATTTTTACAGATATAAATAATAGCCTGGAACAGCACATAAGCTTAAACTACTATTATTATACTTTTTATCTCGGAATAATGTACGGTCCCCGTGAGACGAAGTTACGGGCAGAAGCTAGTCTCACATATATCATATAATAAAGATTACTAATTTCGTTGCTCCCGAGCAAATTTTAGTCAACACAACATTGCTGCTTCAAGTTTAAATTCAGCCTTACGTCCATGTGCTCACCAGGGCCAAGGCGGCCATCAACCTTGGCGAGTTGGGGATAACCGGCCTCCAGCTAAGGGTCACCGCAACTGGGGCCCGAATGCTGGAGATCCCCGGCGCCACCAGCGGCCCGTCCGCGGACGCTCTAGCTGAGAAGCTTAGAGCGTCCCTAAACGCGGACGAGGTGCGGGTGTCCAGGCCCGCCAGATGCGCAGATCTGCGCATCATGGGTCTGGACGACTCAGTTTCCGCGGAGGAGGTGGTGGCCGCCGTCACCAGGGCGGGTGGATGCCGTGCCGAAGAGGTCAGGGCAGGCACCATCCGCCCAGAGCGCACGGGCATGCAGACCATTATGGTCAGCTGCCCAGTGACGGCGGCTAAAGCCATTGTTGGGGGGGGCCGCTTACTGGTGGGCTGGGTGTCGGCGCGGGTTCGCCTGCTCGAGCCCAGGCCCCTGAGGTGCTACCGTTGCCACGTGGGGAAGCACGTGGCATGTCGGTGCGCCTCGGAGGTGGACCGCAGCGCCCTGTGTTTCCGCTGCGGTCAGCCCGGTCACAAGGCCGCGGCTTGTGATGCCCCGCCGCACTGCGATGCATGTGCGGGGGCTAACAGACCGGCCGATCACCGGGCTGGGGGCAAGGCCTGCGCCGTACCCGCCAGGTCCGGGGGAGGGCCCCGCGCCGCCGCCGCCGCCGCCGCCGCTGCCGCCGCCACCGTTGCCGTGGCCGCACCCGCGGCCGCCGCTGACGCCGCGTCCGCCGGCGCAATGGATTGCCAATAACGGCACCATTGCGCCTCCTGCAGGCGGACACCGTAGGCACGGTCTGTGGACGGTGAGTAATGGGTAGCTCACCGTCCGTACGTTATTTAACGACAGACCGTGTCGACGGCGCGTTCATGTTCCGCGCAAAGAGGTGTCAGCACAAGGAAGGGGCCACTAAGGGCCAAGGCCTGCCGGGGCTGCGGGTTGTTCGAAAGAGATACCGCGCCCCCGGAACGCAAAGGGCACATGAAGGAACATAGATGGTTTTTAGTCAGTAAAAGTCTGACACTCCCTCCCGCCCCGCCCAGGACGGGAGGGGTCATTTGATGATTTTACCATCTTTAAAAAAAAAAAAAAAAAAAAAAAGCCTTACGTCCATATTTGAAAATGTATTTACACACTATATCGAATTTCAAGTACCTAATCCGTCATTTTGCATTCAAAGGAAACTTCGTAACTTTGCAGCAGTTAAAACCATTTGATCGATGGTCAGGAATTCAGCATGGTGCTTGAGACCCTATTCTGTGTACAACTACACGTGGAACTTCTACCATAACTTATTAACTTAACTTTTTGTTTTAAACATCTTTGGATGGCAAACAAGCCGAACCGGACCCACCTGATGTTGACTGGTCACCTCTGCTCTGTCTATAGACCAATACCAGAGGCCGTGCAAATGCGTTGCCATCCCAGAGACAAATTAAAAATGTCTTATGTGCTTGTAATTTCACGGGCACCCAAACCCATCAAACCGGAACACAGTATCACTGCTTTGCGGCAAAAATAAGTATAGTGGTAGTACTTCCCCGGACGCAGCCCTTCACAAGAGCTCTATTCTATACTAAAAATCATTTTCATAAATGATACTTTTGCAAACAACCCTAAACATAATGTTGAAATCCAGTTAGTGGCCGGAAACCTCCGTCAGTTTGAATAATAGAGTCAACGAGAAAGTATGTGGAGAATATTTGCTATTCACCGGAACCCTCTGAAATGTTGAATACACGTAGTTTTGAAGCCGAAGTAACTTGCTTGTACATGATACTCCATATCTCGACTCATGACATAGTTCTTGAACTATGTACTTTCGGAAAGGAAAAAGGGCGGAATATTTCGCGTTTAGCCTACATATTTTCTACAATTTTTAGGAATAGAATTTTGGCTGAGGTAACAATTTTTGAACATTAGGGAATATACTGACATAACTCTTAAAATACATACCTATATATTTTAAGTTTATTTTTCTAGGGTTTAAGATACTGGTTATAGGGACCCAGAGGGATTGTTAATCTTATAACACTAATTAATCTGTTTCGTGACTGGCATTGTTTGCCATCATGCTAGTGTCCATACCGTTATTTGTTCTATTAATATTATTTATTCGTCCTTATTATTAATAAGGAAATGCTCTTAAACAAAGGAAAAAGAAATAAAATATTAAAGAGAAAGAATTGATAAACATATAAAGTCTAAATCACACAACATAAACTCCCGGAAAATTATTAAAAAATTAACGAAAGCGAAGTTAAAAGTGTCAGCGAAATAATTAAATGAATGTATTTCTCCCATGTCAACCGTTTATGGAGTCGAGGGTAACTTTAAATTACGTTTTTATTGTCTTACTTGATACCCCCGCTTTGTTACTCAGAAGTTAGGGCATTTCCAAACTGAAGATTGGGTGACGCGCGAGCGAGCAACTGCACTGTGTGCAGCATTCACGGCGCGATTTATACGCGACAGTAACCGCGTAAATCGCGACTAGTGACTGCAGTAGTTCGTAACTTGTCATCGGGATTCTGTGTTCACATGCAGGTAAAGTGATTAATCCATCCTCTAGTTGGTAAAGTAGATTAGCGTAGCAATGACGTAAGCACAAAGACATCAGTCGCGAATAATTGTCAAATAAAAACACTTATGTGGTCCTGCCCTTATTTGACGTGTAAATATTCCCGGTAAACTTCCATTCTAATTATCATTGGCCTGTATCCGCTCCTGGATAAAATAACTGTTATAAATCTGACAAAAAATTAATTGGACCCGACAAAAGGATAAAGGCGCTATTTCTTTGAAAAGACGCGAAAGTTCTGATTGCGGCGTTGACTGGCGATTGAGAGATTGTAAGTTTGTACTTTTGAAATATTAGTGTTTCGTAGTTTCTTTTAATACCTTTCCTACAACCACTAGCTATTAATTTATTTAACTGCTATAAGAAACGCGAAAGTTTGTAAGGATGGATGGATGGGTGAAGGTTTGTTACCCCTTTAGTCATATTTAAATTTAGCACACATAATATGTCTAGATATCGATCTAGTGCATATCATAGAATAATTTTAAACTCGCGCTTTATTCTGAACTTTACGCAGACAAAGTTGCAGGCAGAAGCTAGAAGGCCAAAAAAAATGTTTTAATTGGGGGCTTAGCAAAAATTTGAGCAACGTGAAACACATCGAAAAATTGGTTCAATTGTAAAGAACGAGACTGGAAAGAAAAACCAAAAGTTATTCTTGACAAAATCGAATGCTCATTATACAAATCCTTACGTTTTGGCACAGTTCCAGATCCGAATAAAATTCTGACGTAGCTTTGTATTGAACTCTCATTTTCTTTCGATCAGTGATACAATGGTTTCGAAAAGTAAGAGAAATTTAAGTAGGGACTAGGAAATAGATTAGTCGACCTATATACGGCACAGAATTCAGTAAATGTTTCTAGACCATCCTTAATCTATCATTGAAAAAAAAAAGTCCATATGTAGCAGGACGTGACGTGGGCGTGTTGTATGTTGATCGTAGCAGTTGGCGGTCAGTGGTTTCTGCCTACCCCCATGGGAAAAAGGCGTGAGTTTATGTATATATGTATGTCCATATGTTTTGGCCGTGTATGAGTTGCAATTTTGTATGAAACAGCTGATGTTAGTAGGTATTGAAACTATGGTGAAAACATTCGATTCCATGGCCCTTCGACAAGATATATTGTGGCGATGATGATGAGTAATGTAAATATAATATAATTTAGTGTATATTGGGGTGTCTTAGGGACAGCTTAAATAAATAAGGGCAATTGTGTTTTTTTTTTATATGTTTTTTAAGGGAAAAAGTGATATATGATAAAACACAGTAATCAGTCATTTAGTTTAAAGATATTGACGTTTATTTTTGTTGTATATTATATTAACAATACTATCTGCCGGGAAGTGTGGGGTGGCAAAAAACACCATCGCGAAATAAATGCAAGTTCATTAAATAATAAAGAGTGCATTCATTAATTACACCTTAAAATATGATAAAACAGTCCTTTTTCGCAGAATGGTAAAAAGAATTCACCCCAACGTATTTTACATATTTTAAAATGAAAATATAATAAAGATGAATAATGGAAATTACATTACCGACATCGGTGAAGGAAAACGTCGAAACAGAACTTCATCATCTGCCTAGCCTTTTCCCAACTATGTTGGGGTCGGCTTCCAATCGAACCGGATGCAGCTGAATATCAGTATTTTACATGGAGCGACTGCCTATCAGACCTCCACAACCCAGTAATGGGTAATACGATACTCTTGGTAAGACTGCTTGTCAGACTTTCTGGCTTCTGACTAACAGTAACGACTGTCAAAGATCTACAAATGACAGCCGGGACCAACGGCTTTACGTGCTTTCCGAGGCACGTAGGAAACTCGCTATGGTAAATGGTCACCCATCCACAGAACAACCTCGGCAAGCGTTGCTTAACCCGGAAGATCGGTCTATGCGGCTGTAATTATTTAGCCACGAGCTCCTCTCCTCTCGTCGAGACAGGACTTATAGTTAGTTAATACTTAAAAGTTTGAAATCGCCAATCCGCCTTGAGCAAGTGTGGTGATCAATACCAAGTGTGGTGTGGTGTGCCTTTTCTGCATGTGAAGATGCCTATGTCCAGCAGTACGAATTTCTAAGCCTCACTTCGTAATTCGAAAGGTGAAACCGCGGTGTGAGTATAAAATGGTATTCTGTTAAACACGATCACGGCGAGTGCATACTAAACCACGGTCAAGTGAGATTCGTTTTCGAGTTTAGAGAATCGCACTACTGCAGTGGACCTCCTACGGCTAATATGATGATGATATATAATAATATACAGGGTGGAAATTTATTATGCTACCTGGAGGGAAAGTACTCTAAATACTGAAGAAAGCAAATTTTACTTAAAGGAAACATTCCTTTATTTTTAAAAAGAAACTAAACTGCATTTAAATAATTTTGAAAATTCCGTTGCCTCACCTGGGAATCGAACCGACTAAAATCCGAAAAAATAGCATCCTGTACTTTTATGGCACTAATCGATAGAGTCAATCATAGGGATCAAATCTCTGCAAACATGGTAAATTAAATTAAACAAAAACCATGAAATTTTAAGCTAAACTTATTTTATTCGGACGAAAAAAACGAACAAATTAACTACGTAGTTGCTGGAAATGAGCTTCACTTTCATGGATACACAAATTTATTCCTTTAAAAAAACTCATTTTGAGTGAGTTTTGGTAGCAAACAATTTTCAATATTCACCAGAACACCCTACTAAAAGTTATTCACAATGAATTCCTTAAAAGATTTTGTGCATCCAAGATTTTTTCGTCCTAATAAAATAAGTTTTGTTAAAAATTTCATGGCTTTTTTTAAATTTAATTTATCATGTTTGCAGAGATTTGATCCTTATGATTGACCCTATCGATTAGTGCCATAAAAGTGCAAGATGCTATTTTTTCGGATTTTAGCCGGTGCGATTCCCGGGTGTGGCAACTGTATTTTCAAAATTATTTAAATGCAGTTTAGTTTCTTTTTAAAAATAAAGGAATGTTTCCTTTAAGTAAAATTTGCTATCTTCAGTATTTAGAGTACTTTCCCTCCAGGTAGCATAATAAATTTCCACCCTGTATACCATCACGCCTGTATTCCCCGAAGGGTTAGGCAGAGGTGTACTAATGTTCACCTACATTTCGCCGGTATATTTAGGTCCAATGTAATAGGGGGCGAGCCTATTGCCATTAACCGGGCACAAATCCAAACTCCGACCTGCTACTGATTATTTCATAGAAAAACCTTATATCTGTGGAAAAACCCAATAACACTTTTTGCTCGACCTGGGATTCGAACCTGTAGCCTAGTGGTCCTAAGCACGACTGCTTCGTGCTTAGGACCACTAGGCTAACGAGGCAGTTGATGATGTGATGATGATGATGAACGGAAATTAATAATGCCTTTTCGTAAAATCACAGTTTATTTTATCTTTCGATTTTCAAGCTTACTAAAGCATAAGCTACTAGTATAAAAAGCAATACTTCAACGTAAAGTGTTATCGAAATATCTTTAATGGTTATTTCCGAAACTCGGACAAGTTTTGAAAGTGTTGCTTCGACTTTTAAGCAACGAATAGTTTATTATTCTGTACAGTTTTTACAATGCTTTGTTTTCTCTAATAATTGAAGTGCAGTTATAAACTTGGAGGTAGGAAACTTGTTATTTTAATGGGTTCTGTAGGGAAATAGTATGAACGAGAAGAATGTGAAATTATAGCTGCGGTTTTGCAAAAAAAACTTAATTATACCTATTAAATTAAAATATATTATTGATATTATAGACTAGACTACTTTTTCAAGGGTTTTCCATTAGGAATTTTTCAGTAGCAGACCGGAGTTTGGAAATTGGTGGTATGACACCCCCGTGCCTCTGAAAGTACGTAAAGCCGTTGGTCCTGCGTCTGATCTCTCCCCGGTCGTGTCGGATCGAAGGGAGTGCACCTGTGTTTGCGCACACACTTGTGCACTATAATATCTCCTGCTTACGTGGCTAGTCAGCATTAAAATTAGCCGCCGTGGCCGGAATCGGTCTGGAGAATTACACACTTATACTTTTTAAGTTTATCTTTGACATTAACGACATCTGTAAAGGAAAATATCATGAGCAAGAAAGGAGAGGAAAATGAAAGGTGAAGGTGAAGGTGAGGAAAATATCGTTGGCCTAGTGGTCCTGAGCGCGACTGCTACGCTAGAGGTCCTGGGTTCGATTCCCGGGTCGAGCAAAAAGTGTTATTGGGGTTTTCTATGAAATTCTCAGTAGCAGCTCGGAGTTTGGATTTGTGCCCGGTTAATGGCAATAGGCTCGCCCCCTATTACATGGGACCTAAATATACCGGCGAACTGTGGGTGTACATTGGTACACCTCTGCCTAACCCTTCGGGGAATACAGGCGTGATGGTATATTTTTATTTATTTTATTTATATATCATGAGGAAACTAAGTCTTATTGTATATACGAAAATATAATATAAGTCTTATAATCGCCAATCCGCCTTAAGCAAGTGTGGTGATCAATGCTCGTGCCTTCCCTGTATGAGAAGATGCCCTTGCATATGCAGCGGGAGAATATTAGGCTGGTATTATTTTTTTTATTAATAGTAAGTACCTACGCTCTAATAGTTCGCAACACATTATTCCATTAAGCTATTCAATTAATATTAACCATTATATTTATTAAATGTGGTTAATTTGGCTTTCGAGGCTGCATTTAGGTTGGATGTTAATTAAAATTTATAATATCTCATCATTACCTATTAAATACCTATATTTCTGACAGATGTGTAATTAACATAGTTTATAATTAATTTATGTTGTGAATAACTTAAATGGTTAATACATATGAAAACTAATACTTACTGGGTACGTACTTTAACTGCCTAAGCGTGACTGCTACGCTAGAGGTCTTGGGTTCGATTCCCAGGTCGAGCAGTGTTATTGGGTTTTTCTACGAAATTCTCAGTAGCAGCTGAGAGTTAGTTATGCTTGGTTAATGGTAATAGGCTCGCCCCCTATTACATTGGACCTAAAACATACCGGTGGAGTGGGGGTATATAGATACACCTCTGCCTAACTCTTCGGGGAATAAAAGCGTAATGGTATGTATGTGAATTAATATAATATTACTAATGTTTTTCTATAATGATTATTTTGTTTAGTCAGATCGATAAACACTATTTCACAGCCTCATTAAAATGGTTCCAACGTTTTACCTAAATGCTTTATTTTTCTTAAATAAAGAAGACAAGGCAATTAGTGCTGCAGCTGTTTCTATGTAACATAAACAATCTGCAATTAATAAAGGCTTTTGAAACATTACGTTTTAAAAATACTTTTACGTTGTACAATAATTTGAACTTACTTATGTGCAATTGAGGCGGCCGAGAGTCTTTTGCACAAATATCATTTTCTAAAATGCAAATGAAATGAAATTCTCAGTAGCAGCTCGGAGTTTGGATTTGTGCCCGGTTAATGGCAATAGGCTCGCCCCCTATTACATGGGACCTAAATATACCGGCGAACTGTGGGTGTACATTGGTACACCTCTGCCTAACCCTTCGGGGAATACAGGCGTGATGGTATATTTATTTATTTTTATTTTATCATTTTCCAAAACTGATTTCACGTAGTACGCTTTCCACACAAGTGTACCAAATTCCCCTTAAAATGGCGCCGGGAAATGTATGCAATCCTAATCACCCATTAGCAAAACAAAAGCGGTAACACACGGCTCTAAACTAAGATTTGCTGCGTCATATCGTCGCTTGAACATCTCTTTGGTAAGATCGTAGCGCCTTGAGGCGAGTTCCAGTTGATTGCAAGTGAAATTATGTGTACATTCAATAACAATAGCGTCAAAAGCTCTACAGTCTAAGGACGTACGGAACGTCTCAGTTTCTGAAATGCGTACACTGTTTGTGTGCAAGGTACCTACATTGGACCTTTGTGTTGAACTGTACCGACTGAATTTAGCTTGTGTTGAAAAATGAAGCGCGTGTTGTAGGTAAGAGTTCGGTTTGATTGACTTTAAAAGATTTTTAAAGTGACTGTACTGACAGCATGCTCGAAGCAAAAGTGGTCTTATTATATTTTGGTCAATAAGTAATCATAGTCGATTCAATTTTGTAACTTATCGTACCTAAAATTCACACACAGAATATCTACTGTAATTTAAAAAATATTATCATTTGAACCGACTTCATATAATTAAATTGTTTGATGGGAAAAGACACCAAAATTTTCATAACGACTTTAAATCACTAGACTTTAAATTATGTACTTAGGTATTTATCAGTTTTCAGTTACAGTACCTACCATTGAGTTTTTGCTATGTCAAATTCTCGATGTAGCTTTTATCCAACCAATTATATTATATTGCTCTATTGCTATATCTGTTATTTGTTTTATTATTTTTCTAAAGGACTAAACCTAAAGCTTCACTCTATATTTGATTAATTGAAAACAATGATTACTTATACAAGCGAGGCATTAACTGCTTTTATAATCCAAATTGTCACAGAATAGGTATAATATAACATTCCCGGGGTTAGTCTCAAGTCACAGTGTAAAATTTAATGAGCCTGTCAAGCGTCAAGAAGTTACGAGTAATTCGAATTAAAAAGTTTCCCTGTGAATTAATTTGGAGTGGCGCAATGAAGGCACGAGAGCGGCTGACTTTTGGTATACATTCATTTTTTTTTTGCATACTTATGTATTCTATCTTAATAATGAATTTAACACTATTTTATATTGACTGTTGGAATACCTACTTAATATACATCTGAAAAAATACACACCAATACGGACTGACACAATAAACAACGATTCCTTTCGCTTAATTTGTAATTAATTAATTTAATTTGATGTTAACTTTTTTACTTTAAAGGAGCAATTCTAGCAATTTTTTAAAAACGATCGCATTTTAATCTCCGTTTCGAACTGTTAAAAAATGCCTTTACATTAACTACATTTTAGTAAAAAAATTGCCGTTGACGGTCGTAGTTCGATTGCGACTAGAATTTGAACAATCGATTTTTTTATTACAAGAATTGGCCTTCTAGTTCATTTATATCTATTTGTGAATGTTATGTAATAGATACATATATTACCTTAAGTATGTTAGTGAAATTCAATGTTACATGGTTATACAGGGTATACTTCATGAGCAAATCTCTACATCCTTACTAATAGTATAAATGCGAAAGTAACTCTGTCTGTCTGTCTCTTCTTCACGCCTAAACCGCTGAACCGATTTCAATGAAATTTGGTACAGATATAGTCTGGGACCCGAGAAAGGACATAGGATAGTTTTTATCCCGGAAATCCCCCGGGAACGGGAACTATTAATCCACGTGGACGAAGTCGCGGGCAAAAGCTAGTAGTATATAAAACAGTCGCTTCCCGCAGCCTGACCGTCACCACACTTGATTTTTTAAAACACGCAACGGATTTTAATGCGTTGTCATCAATAGATAGAGCGATTCAAGAGAAAGGTTATACGTAGAAAATGTCACACTGCGACGAACGTTCCCGGAGCAATGAATTAAAATAGTAATAGAAGGTATATAGTAAAGGTAGCTAGTAAACAAATAAACAAAACCAACACTGTAATGACGAAACCAAATGACAGATTGTAACCGAATACTGGGAACTTTCTAATTATTTATTGTGTTTCACGTAATCGACACTTCGTAACAAAATGAATTACTTATTTGAAAAGTGGATTGTTTATTCGACCTGACTAAGTTACCTGCCCGAGGCGCTCTCATCATTGTCACCGTAAATTTTTCCTAACCATATCTTCACGGACATTATACGGTGTAACAATATCTATAGGTAGTAGATATGGATAATATGAATATGGATAGATCAAAGACGTATGATTTTAATAATAGCAGCCTATTATTGTCCCACTGCAGGGCAAAGGCCTCTTCTCATACAGAGAAGGCACGAGCATTGATCATCACGCTTGTTCAAAGCGAATTGGTGATTTCAGACTTATATTATTTACAAGTCCAGGTTTCCTCACGATGTTTTCCGTCGCCGATGTCAGTAATGTCCAAGCTAAACTTAGAAAGTACTTATGAATTCTGACCTTCTAGATACAGGCGCTACCTAGTTTGGGGACCGCCGCCGCGCCGTACAATTGTTACGTAACGAATAATAGCATACTATAATGTTAAGTACTTTTATGTTTATTCTGATTTGTAACAATGGACCAATAAAATATTCTTAATATAAAAAAATCACATTGGTATTTGCCAAGTATCGAACCCGCAACACTTGAACACGCACGCATGAGAGGTTTAACCTTAACAACTAGGCCATCACGACTTACTGACTTATGATCTTACATGTCCAAAAGTTCCAACTAAAGGGGTCGAATCCTTGTATCATCCTTAACCCGACCCTTTAGGAGCTCTTCAAACTTGGACGATTAAACGTCGGCCTGAATTTGCGTGCAAGTTGCATTAAGTGAAGATAATGGTGGCACTCGGTCTTTGGGGACATTATGTGAGCCGACTAAAGAGGAAAGTTCGCGGCTTCTCTCCACACTAGCAGACGTTTGTTGGCTTAATTAAGCAGACGATATTTACAACTATGTTCAGGGTTAAGTCGTGAAACCGACGCTGGCTGAATTTCGGGATTGGTGTAGTGTATGTAGCAAAACTATGTGGTTCACTTGTCTCTTATTTTTTGTCGGAAATTTTGAATTTAGAGAAAGTTCTGCCTTTAAACAAAACCACCAGTTGGGCTACAGGTTGTTGTTCCGAGTCTAGTTGTTTGTGTATTTGAGTTTATATATTTGTGAACGCATCAGCGATACGGGAGAAATAAGTAGAACGAGGCAACGGTAAAAAGAACAACTTTTGTCCAAAAAAATATAACAATTAATTTTATAGGATTCCTTGTTTATTTACTACTCTACTTGTCACTTCTTAGAGATGATAATAATTAGGTATAGTTATTTATAGCTAAATGTTTATCTACCTATAAACATTAATATCCACAGTTTACCAATAATCCAAGATGCTATGCTAATATACCAGAAACGCGACGTCTTTAAACTTCAAACGTTCGTACACATTGCCTTGCCTACTTACGTAAACAACCGAAAGCGGAATCAGTTCAATACTAAGAAATTGTCATACCACGCATATCAAGATACTCCTAGAACCATATTATCCCCTTTAATCTTTATTACGTACTTAGGAGACTTCAATAGGGGTCCTATTACGTATTCAAAACTCCTTCCCCTTTCGGCTGGAAAGGCAAAAACAAAAGAATGTCAAACAAATGAGACAGCATTCGTAGGCCCATGAAAACTAAATTCGAATTTAAAATGTTCATCGAATTTCGTACTCATAGGAATTTCTTAGAACGTGCGCAAGAACCGGGTATTTCAGCTATTATCATATTTAATTAAACCCTCTTCTCTAAGATTCGTATTACATCAAAACTAATTTATCTTGATCGCATAATTCATTAGCGCCCCCAACAGAATCCTCTAAAGAGGTGTTTTAGAATTTATGTAATTATTTTAAACATGAATATTGGTAGCGCGGTCCCCGGTCGGAGATAAAGCTCTACATCTTTGGTATTCAATTTGGGAGGATGAAACTTTGGATTGTTCGTTGCGCAGGATCGTGCATGGTCATAAATAGTGCAATGAACTTGCCTTTCAGACGCTGAAGAGTTGAGTGCTTTTCAGAATAATTACGTTGATACAATTTTACGTCGCAGCGATATAGTAAGTTGCTAAGAGAAAATGTCAACTTTAATACAAATAATAAATTGTCAGTCAGATAAAATTTTCTTCTTCATTATCACAGATCCAATCGATTGTCACGGAATTCATTTTTAGAATTATGTAGTGTCCATGTCGTTGTTTTTTTTTTAAATTATGTTGTGTCGTTAACTACCCCGTTGATCTCGTGGTCGCAAACGCGACTGCTGAGCGAGGGGTCCTAGGTTCGATTTCCAGATCGGGCAAAAATTGTTATTGGGTTTTTCCATTAGGAATTTCTCAGTAGCAGCCCGGAGTTTGGAAGTTGGTGGTGTCACACCCCCGTGCATCGGAAAGCACTTAAAGCTGTTGGTCCTGGGCCTGATCTCTTTCCGATCGTGTCGGATTGCCGTCCCATCGGACTATGAGAGTATGAGAGTAAGAGAAGAGGATGTGCATACTAGCCAAGTATCCAGGCTTTATACAGTTATAATAAGTCCTGCGTACCTGCCTAGTTGCTGCATTAAGATTAGTCGCGGTGGCCGGAATCGGTCTGGAGAATCAGAATTTTATGTCGCCCCAATCTTTTACGAAAAGACAAGACATAACTAAAAGCGCCACGCGTTGTGACACTAGACTGAAAGTCGCGTCACGCCTGTGCTTTAAGTGGCGCGCGACTTCATAGAAAATTTACAAGGGATCGCAAAGTCGTGACACGACGTCAAGACGCATCTGTGTTGAGGTTCCTTTAAGTGGTGAAATAACATGAAAAGTTTAGTAAAAGTAAAATCATTTATTTCAATGAATATCCAAAAGGTCGGTTAACACCTCTCGTGACCCAAGTGCTGGCTTTTACCTTGGCCAGAGAATTAGAATTGCCATGCAAAGTGGCACTGCTGCCTTCTGGGCGGCCTTCTGACCTTTCTATTTGACGGCGATGCGGAGGAATTTTCAGACGCCACACTGTTTTATATTATTGTTTCTTTTAAGTTATCTTATTTTCTGCCGGGGCTGCGGGTTGTTCGAAAGAGATACCGCGCCCCCGGAACGCAAAGGGCACAGGAAGGAACATAGATTTTGACATTTTGACATTGGTTTTCAGTCAGTAAAAGTCTGACACTCCCTCCCGCCCCGCCCAGGACGAGGGGGGCCATTTGATGATTTTACCATCATTAAAAAAAAAAAAAAAAGTTATCTTATTTTATGGTTATTTATTGTACATTAGACCATTAAAATACACTGTTTTACAGAAAACTTATATTGAATCTAGTTGCCCCATTACCACTAAGTGAAATGCACTACCATTGTAAAGATGGACGTTACTCACAGAGTACACAAAGATCAATTTCCTAACGTTTTGATTGACATCAAAACAATAGTCAGAGTAAGTTACAGCAAACACTTAATAGTCAGAAACTGCTTCCCGTTCAATATTGATTCTGCTGCGAAGTGCTACTGGAAACTGGATAGTTTCTCTTGCATGAACTAGCATTGTCTTCAGAAAGTCAACGTGTATGACGTTAATTACTTATGGTAATTAAATAAAGTACCTTTTGATTAAATAAAGAACTAGAATCATCGAGCCCATGGTTTATTAAATAAGAAAGGCATTATGGTCAAGGTTCAAAGCAAAAAAATAATATTAAAAATATTGAAAATTAAATACTGGTTTTGAATAAGAGTACCTACCTAAGTACACCTCTGCGCGTGCCGTATTTAAAACTTGCGTAAGACATTCCATTTTTAAAAGGGGACTAATGCCGATATCTGTTCATTTACCAAAAGTGGCAAACCGGTAAAAATACAAACGTGTTTTTTTCTATTGTGCCCGATCAGACTAAAAATAAGTCTGACAGACAGACAGTCAGTCAGACAGTCTACTCTCAAAAACACTAAAAACCAGTTGTCCCATTACACCATTCTCCTAACTTTATAAAAACCAAACAAAAACAATTACCAGCAGAAATTGTTCTACCAAACAACATAATTTCTAATTAGCTGAAAATTTAATTTTCTAAAATTAGACGTAAACAGCGCATGTCAGAGGTAAACCGCAGCTAAATTGCGGCTTCGAGTGCACAAGATGTGTGGAAGGGCAACTCACTAGCTGATTATATTATATAACAAGCTTTTGCTCGCGGCTTCGTCTGCGTAGATTTTAGAATTAAACGGAAGTCCAATTTTTTTCCACAGAAACGCAAATTAGGGATAAAAAAAATCCTAGGTTAAGCTAGTCGTAAATAGCTACTTGTAGTAGTAGGAGAGCTTTTTGTGAAGGTGCTCGTCAGGAGAAATACTACAACCATACCTATCGCTACCACAAAGCAACGTTCCTGTGTTCCGGTTTGGAGGGTATGGGTGCAGTAATTGTAAATGTAATTACAGGCACAAACTTTATCTTTGGGATGGCAATACATTTGCAAGGCCGCTGGTATGGCAGATGTCTATATATGTAACCACTTTAGCATCAGTTGGGCATCGACTTGTTGCCATCCAATGATATAAAAAAACTAGATCAATATTTATGTGTACCTTTCAACTGATTCTGTTCAGCCGTTTAACCCTAGAAAGATAATCATATAGCAAGTAGCGTAAAAGATAATCATACGTCTTTCAGACGTACCTTAAGTTAATTACGGTTTTTTAGTAAGCCTACGGAAGTATTATCATGCTTTGTTGGTTGAAATAATTGTTTGTATTGTATTTAAGAAAATAAAACGTTAAAATAGCAATAATAAAGTTTAATTGACAAATTACAAACAAAAATCGTAAACTTGTTGTTGTGTTCTCCACACACGGGTTTTTCGCACTTCACGCTTGATAATTTTGACATCCTACGGAGTTTAGATGGACAGTATGAACAATATGTCTTTTTTTTTACAGGAGGCCCTTCTTGCTGGGTCTGGCCACTGTTTATAATACCTGAAAATAATAATAAATAAGTGTAAATAACAATAAACAATCAGTTCAAATGATTGCACTAAAGATAATCATACGTCTCGCGGACGTACGACATATGTATATCTTTTATTTGAACATACTTACCGTGGTGCTAATGCTGCCTACCGCAAGCTCTGGCCGCCGGCTGAGTTGACTCGAGCAGCTAGCGCGGTGCGATTAATAATTAAAAAACTACAACGAAATTTAATTTCACTATACGTCTCGCGGACGTAGATTATCTTTCTAGGGTTAAGCGTGAAAGAGCAACAATCCGATCCTCCATTCATCTATCCTCACAAACGTTTACGTTTATAATAGTAGGATATAATACAATACATATTATATTATGTATATATAATTAGTTGAAACGACCTAATTCAGTCTTTACACACGGTAATTCAATTTACACTTCGGTTAATGGTATACGTATGTGAAGTAAATAGGATAATGCAGATGTTTGCTTAATCTAGTCATTGTGACTTGATTCTGGATTAAGCTATCTCAATAGAGAGGTCATTAATTTTGGATTGTGTTTATATTATGTTAGTTAATTGAATGGTGACTGTAATATATTTACAGAGATGTAGATAGAATACGTATTGTTTATTCTATATAAATAGGATAAACGAAGCAAGATAAGTAGTGTATTCAGACCAATTCTGGCCACAGCGGCACATTTAATTGCAAACTAGAGAAGTACGTAGAAAATATTATAGTGCACAAGTATGTGTGCAACCACAGGTGCACTGCCTTTTCCCTAACTCTCATAGTCCGGTGGGGCGGCAATCCGACACAACCGGGGAGAGATCAGGCGCAAGAAAAACGGCTTTACGTCCTTCTCGAGTCACGGGGGTGTCACACCACCGACTTCCAAACTCCGGGATGCTACCTGCGCTGCGATGCTAGATGCGACCTGGGAAACGAACCCAGGACCCCACGCTCATCAGTCGTGCTTGCACTGCATGGCATTGATTAATTCTTTACCACTGGCTTCTTAGATTATCTTTGACGTCACCGACATTGATGAAGGAAAATCTAGTGAGAAAACCTGGACTTATATTTAATGTGGGTTGGAATCCGACTGAGCAAATGTGGTGATAAATGCTCGTTTTTTCTCTATACGAATAAAAGCCTTTGCCCTGCAGTAGGATAATAATAAACAAGAACTATATATAAGTAAGTGTGTCTAATATATGTAAATCTTCTAAAGACTATTATTCCTTAAATGAACTTCGTAACAAACTCAATTTTTGTTCACAAAATTCAAAAACTTAGATATATAAATAGAATGACTCAATTATAAAATTCCAGCTATTTTATTAAAAAGAGGCACTGTTCACGGCCGGCAGGCAGAAAACCATAAAAATTTTAAAGCGCAATTTTCGCTCAAGTAGAATATTCCCTTCTGTGCCATAATGTTGGTGGCAAGTAGGTAAAGGTTGGTAGTCACGTAGTATCTTTACTATGTAGGTACCTTCTAGTATTGGCTGCATTGACTCATTTTTTCGCCGGGCATGGAACTTTTTGGTAAGACGCATGGTGACTAATGAGACTTCGAAAAAGTATTTATATATTTTTAAATATCGAACAACCATGTCCAAGTTGTTCTTATTTTGAACAAAAAGAAAATTGCCAGCATCTCAGCATGAATCTCTAAAATGTTTTTTAATTCTAATTCCACGTTAAACTCATGTTTTTCTTTGAACTTCCTTAAGACTAGCCTCTTACGTCAGACGAAAAACCAACAAATGAGAAGTTTCCTTTCATAATAGTCCAAAGAAAAATCTTGACGAACAAAGTTTTCTTTGTAAAAGTTTACGTCTTGTTCTCTCTTTATTAGCTTAATTATAATATGAGAGTCCGGTCCCTTGCTGAATATTTTTAAGTAATTGTAAGATCTTTACAATGAAGGGATGCACGATGAGGAAAAAAGTGAACAGGCTATTAGCTGAAAAGCCCGCCAAACGCCGAGCAGGAAATTATAAGCACCATTCTACACAATATCTAAAAGAACTTCCCTTTTGTTAACATCTTGCATTTTTAAGGCCGCTTTTTTATGGTTAAAAATACGCTGTAAATGAATAAAACGATTCCAGCAGCTTGATGAACAACTTTACGTGTTAACTTTTGGGGTGAGAGAAATTTCTTACAAAACTTGCCCTCTCAACTTTTCGCATAGCGGGATGATTTTTTTACGGAACCCCCGAAAATTATGGGCCAAGTGTTCATTATGTTAATGTGTATCGGGGTGAAGCAGCTGCTATTTCATTTATACCTAGTATATATTTATATTATGCTTATCGTAGGTACGGGTGAGCGTGGCTGTAGACATCTAACGTGCAGTTTATTCAAACAATTATTATTATGGGACCAGCGCAATAGCAAAATTATATACGAAATAATGTTCTGCATTTTGTGTGAAACGGCTTTCTAAAAATGCTGATTATGTCATTATGCTATGTTTAGATGGCCCGGTCGCTGTCCCGGTAATCCTTTGCATATCGTCGAGAGCGTTAGCTTGCACTTAGGACTCCAACTTAGCTTATTAACGCGCCATATTGTGGAGATTACGGAAATAATAGCTACTTATCTTGAACTTCTAGAAACATCGCACATCGTTGCAAACTTTAAAGTATAATGACGCGAGATGATTTAAAAAAAGAATGAGTTTTCTTTTATTTTTCAATACTTTTTCCATTTTTCCCATGCATAAATTGATAAAGTGGTAACTTTTTTAAAAGCTTGCACAAAAACTTTTGTTTTGTGCCAACACCAATTAATTTTTCGATCGTTTGCTAGATGATCCGCGTTTCCATTTAACTATTTATTTATGTTATAAAAGTGTATTTTGATCACTGGCGTTCATCAGTCTATTTGCACTCAATCTTTGTTTTAAATTGAATTCCAACAGGGCGGCTATTGATTTAATTTAACAACGGATTTTTATTCCATTTACGTTTGAAATCAGAAAAGCCTTGTATCATTTGATTTTATTATTTATGCTTACAATTGATTAATTCTATTTCGGTGAAAAATAACCTACGCCTACCTATGCTGCTTATATCTTATCACAAAAATACGAGGTACCTACTGTTATAATGCCCAAACACTTTATAATATTAAAAAGAAGCAATACTTGAGGGCAAAAATAACTGCAAAATATTCTCATGAACTTTCCGCAAGCCCAAGTTTCCGTAAGACATTCTGTCTTTGAAACCTCAAAGTAAGCAGAAAAGTCGTATACTTTCGAACAACCTGTAAACTGCTCGTACTGGAACCCGGCAAAAGGAATAGCAAACAAACTAGTGGCGACTGCCAATTGATCGATAATGGTTGGGACCGAAGCTTAAATAGGTGTATTGTGGTCGAAACACACGGAACAAATCTGTGTGTTGAACTAAAGCTATAACTCACAGCTCGCCGATATTTATAGCCTAGTTGTGAAGCTTAACACGTTCGTATGTTTGCAGCGACTATAATAAATTCTGAACAAATATCCTCGTATTTTCAATTACACGTTATGGCGTCAGTTCTTTCCAACTTATCTCGAGTTTAATTAAGGAAATTAGTGCATTTCATAGTGCGAGTGTTAAAGTTTTATTACTTACGAACTACGGCGCGTCTGGGTAATCGCACGGTTTATCTTGGCAATTTTTGTAAAGGTTTTCATCTGTTTTTAAGAAATATAGGTACTAATATAGTGACTTAAATATTATGCTGTGATGTTTAACACAAAAGCATATTTTGGTAAACTTTGAGTAACAATGTCAAGAAAGCCAGTAGTTTTGTGTGGTAAAGGCCTTTTTTATAGGTGGGAAATCATCTAATAACTTCCCCCGCCCTGGGCGGGACGGGAGGGAGCGTCAGACTTTTACTGACCAAAACCCATCTATGTTCCTTCATGTGCCCTTTGCATTCCGGGGGCGCGGTATCTCTTTCGAACAACCCGCAGCCCCGGACTATAATACGTTGATATTACATATAAAAACAAAGAATGATATTTCTGTTTTCCTAACGCCTAATATTGAACTTAGTTATTTACTTATCTCGTGTAATCACATTTACTGTGATTTCTCCACGGTATCTTTAAGAGGCGGTCTCTGGTGGCCGAGTGTTAAACACAGGGTATATTGTCTACGAGGATACAATAAGTGATTTTACTAAAAGCCTCCAAGTATTTTCTCTCGATATTTGTAGGTATGTTTAAGAAAGAAAGAAAGAAACGTTTTATTTAAAACACCATTGCAGCATTGTTGAAGAAAATGATTACGACAAATACTCGTCTAGGAAAAAACCATAGTTATATCAATAAAAAGTTAACTAAATAAAACATATAAACAACTAAATCATGTATAACATTAAATTGAGTTTTTATGCCTTTCAGGGCTTTTTTTTATAGATGGGAAATCATCAAATAACTTTCCCCGCCCTGGGCGGGACGGGAGGGAGTGTGAGACTTTTACTGACTAAAACCCATCTATGTTCCTTCATATGCCCTTTGCGTTTCAGGGGCGCGGTCATCTCTTGGGTGCCTTTCAGGGCCTTGTTGCGAACTCTTTGGTTATTGTATTTTTATTTTAACATTAGAAGTTTGTTTTTTTTTTGTTGACTCTCATTGGCATCTTTTTTCCCGTGCAATAATTCCAAGTCATATTTTCCTTCTATCCATTAAATTGGTTTCAAAGCTTTATTAAGTTTCAACTATAACATACAGTCCAGTCGTCAACTGAAGTACTTTTATTGTGTTGGTTCTAGTTTTAATACGCAACTTCATGCACATGGCAGTCAAACCCTTAATTTAGCTCTGTTGCAAAATCCCTGCTTTGCTACCTTCTCTTACCTATAAACAAACAAACAAACAAAAAAAAAAAAACGACCGTAAAACGGGGTGTATAAGGATGCAGGGGTGAATTAAGACGAAACTTTAAAAGGTATTTTATCGTTGAATTAATATCATTTCAATGACGGAGTCTAATGTTTTTATTTAATTATAATTTACCATTAAGTGTACTTGTTCGCAACAAATTAGCACAATTATTAATAATTAATTAAATTATTATCAATTTATTAATGGCACTATTACGTCAACGATAAATTCCCTTTTAGACTTTTGTCCCTATACATTTTACCGATACTTACTAAATAGCTTCATAAGTACTTTTAGATATTTCGTAAAAAGTCAGTGAGTGAATGACCTTTCGCTTCTATACAGGCACGATGTCATAATACAAAATGACATTATAACGTAATAACACGATATAGGCACCTACCTTTTATGTATAAAACGTATTATTATGAACTCAATCTACTTACCAACTCGTGCGTAAACATGTTTCAAAATCTACATAAAACCGTTTATATTTAGTATACAAAATTTCTACATTATACGCACTCATTTAATTTACTGATTATTAAATAACATACCTATTGTTGTTAAGGTATATTTACTTGATTAAATTACCAGAATTTATATCTAAGGGGGCAATTCTACTAACTTTTAGGAACAATCTAATCTCAGTCTGAATCTGTCAAAAAATATTCTTATTAACCTACATTTTTTGACATTGATTGTCGCCGATTGTAGATGAGATTGTGACTCATCATCATCTCCTTAGCCTTTTCCCAACTATGTTGGGGTCGGGAGATGAGATTGTGACTATGCGTGAAATATTTTTAATTAGTCGAATTGACCTTCAGTGCAAAACGCATCATTACTAAAATCGCTAATCCGCCTTGAGCAAACGTGGTGATTAATGCTCGTGATTTTACTATACGAGTAGAGACCTTTGCCCTACAGTGGAACAATAAAAGGCTCGTATAATTATATTTTAGTTTTTAATGAGCCCTTTATGTGTGACATTATGTAGTTTAACTACGCGTTATCAACTATAAGTTAAGTGTTTACCACAAGTGTAAAATTTTAATTAAAAATAAAAATAAAAAGCATTTAAAATTACGTATTTTATACAGTATCGTAGTAAAATATTTTTCTCTTCAATATTTAAAACAAGTGGATCTATGTAACATGTATGGTAATACGTACAAAGAATTGATTTACTGCTCAACTTACCGGAAGGCACAAACTTCGCCTACTGAGGGAAATCAAGAACGGTAACTTCACCATATAAGAATTCCAAACTATGTTATGCACTAGATATGGCAGCTGCTGAGCTCGCATTTATTCGCTACTTACTTCAAATCCTCGGATAGATTTCAGTGAAGTAAAAAATTCAGGAATATAAAATATTTTTCGTGAATTTTGTGGATCTCGTTTAAATTTTTAGGGTAGCTGGGAATGTGAAGCTGAAATGGTACTATAAGAGATAAGTTTCGGCGTAAACGATTGGCCATTATTTGAATATTATTATTTTGGCACGATATCAACGTTAAGTTCAGTAATAGCCAATGTACTATATACTCTAAGCACTACGCTACCCAAACTACCACAAATAAACAACAAAACAAATTACCACAAGCAACTAAAAAATAAAAGCTAATAATCATACTCAAACTCCCTCAAAAACATTACACAGCAAATTACCTTGAAAAATTTCGCAGCAATTTAATAGGAGAAAAATATTCACATTTTTCAGCGTACAATCAGATGAAATTACGTGAAGCCATTCATCGGACCATGCTTAGTATTCCATCACCAATCACGGCGCTTCAGAGGGGGCGCTTCAAATACTTCATTAGCCTGTTTCACGCGCCTAACCCCCCCCCCCTTCTCCCCCCCTTTTAAAGGATAGCGCTGATGAGCAACATAATCTGAATTTTGACGATTTGTAAATAAAATCTTTTTACAATTGAGTTTGAAAGAGGATGAAAACATTTTTGTATTCACGGCAGGATTGTGGATTTAAATGCGATGCTTATTTAGTTTTGTCGCTGGGTGTATTAATATGATTTGTAGATGCTTTTACAAATGAATAAATTTTAATAGAGCTTTACATTCGTGTATGTACGATTACAAAGGCAAAATTTCGGATTGTATTTCTATACAATTTCCTTACATTGTATAATAAATATTAAAGTTGCATAATAGCATCGAATAATCCCCAGCTTTGGAACAGTACCGCGAGACTGATTTAAACTATAGCGTGGATGCAACTCCCTCGCCATACAACCATTCAAGTCATACATCAGGCGGATCCCAACTGTCCGCTCAACTAAAGAACGACCATCGGTGCCAGTCACACGGGACGATACTTGTTCGCAACCAAAACATATGTGTGACATTCGTCGCCAACCCGACCAAAGTTTGTTTAATACTGCGAACTCCGTGCTACGAATAGTCAACTGCTATAGTTGGCCAACCAACATTTTGTTAACTCCAAATGTTGGGCGAAATTCGTCAAATGTTTGGTTGGACGTTCGTCCCGCAGAACAATTACCAACTATCTGTAGATTGCATTCTATGGTTTGGTTGAACATTCTAATGGCTATAAATAACTATAATGTACTGTATTAGTTTCTCTATTAGGGTGTAATTTGCTTAAATTTTATATACTCGTGCAGAAAAGTTTAGTTACGTTATAATGACGTTAAAAAGCTATCGGTCACTATAATTTGCCCTACTTCCAAAGTAACACCCATATAGGCCATGGGAGTTTGGGGTGTATATGGGAAACTTTGATAAAGGCTTTAAAGAAAATGGTCCTTGGATATTCCTTATCGGAAAAAGATAACTAAGTACTTTAGGTATAAATAGTATATAAAAGAAAAAATACTTCGAAAATAAATAAACTAGGCACTTTCGCATTCTGCCTACAAAATGTAATAGCGTTCAATAGTATATCGCTACATCTGAACAACGACATATTTTGCAACAGCACTTAAAAAAAAAACATTTGTAAAGCAAGGAATTGGTTGGTTGTACTTGTCCTAACTGAACTTGAACAAAGAGCTTTTCTGAAATTTCCGAAATAAATGGGACCTAAAACATAATGTTAGGACACCCCTGCCTACCTTTTGAGGAATATAGTCGTGATACGTTAGAAATAAAGGTAAAGAAACATAAAAGAAAATAGAATTACGTTAAAAAAATTATGAACGCCAGGTAAGCATCAACGAGTTTCTTTAAAACATAATAAACTTCAAGTTGTTTAGAAATAAAACTAAGTACTACCTAGCCATGCCAAGTTTCAATATGGTTCAAGTACTCCTCGTTAAGTACTTCTTGGAATTGTTTCCTTACAATCTCGCCTTCATAGCAAGCGTGATATTACATTTTACTTCTTAGAATTAAATTCAACTTTAAGTCGGTATCACTAAGGTTTACTGTGAACTGAAGTTATAATGAGATATTATTTTAATTTGAAGTAGCCAGATTTTCAGAAACATAAACTGGACTGCCGGTTTTAAATCACCGTTTTTTGTTTCACAGGATTTTGTGACATGCTGTAGTGCATCTGAATGCAGAAACTGCAAAATATTTTTTTGGGAAAAATGTACCTAAACAAAATAGAAGGTAAAACTGGTATTCTGGTAGCTTTTTGGTCTCCTATATCGTGTTTACAAATCTGCCTTTATATATGAAGCAACGAAGTGAAAGTCCATAGGTTTGTAACGAGCAAATGGTTTCACTATACAGCAAACAAAGCTATTTTACTTTATCTTTATATAATATAGGGTAGTCAGAATGGTGACGTCATAAAAAAATGTTATTCTCATGCTCAAGTCAAGTGTATCTCAAAAAAAAATACCCCAAGTATGCTCCACGATTCTTGATAGTTCTAGAGCAATATCTTTTTATTATTTCCTGGAAACAATCAGCTTTCCAAAGTACGCTGAACTAAAAAAAATACTCATTGAATTGACTTGAAATTCCTACACAACATTGCATTTTAACAGAAAATAGACAGAAAGGTTTTAGGGACCTTTTTAAGTAAGAAACAACGATGCGTGGCTGGGTTTATCTAGTTAGTAATAATTAAAAGATAGCCTACTCTTTACCAAAATTTGCTACACTCTATAAAATATTAAAGCAGAAAAAAACCCCAAAAGTTGTATAAACTACAAAACACATTATATTTCATCATGCGGCATAGTTATCACAAAAGCTCTACAAAATACAATACGCATTTAGATCAACTATCAGGATTTGACGCAAGTTCTAATTAACTAACTATTTATTATTTAAAGTAAGTACAATCAATATTTGTTTAGCTAGCAGAGAGTGTTGAATGAGTTTTTGAGGCAACTGAAGAGACATTTCTGTACTAATAAATGAACACGACACTCATATATCTAAAAAAGACGTGACAAGGGTATTTGAGTGTTATAAAAACATTCAATAGTGCTAGCCTATTGTTGTCCCACAACAGGGCAAAGGCCTCTTCTCATACAAAGAAGACACGATCTTTGATCAGGCTTCCTCAAGGCTAAATTACAATTTCGGATGTATCTAACAAGTTTCCTCCCGATTTTTTTCCTCCACCAACGTCAGTGATGTCCAAGATAAACATAGAAACGGGTACTTGCCCGGTATTGAAACTTAATGTATGAAAAACGACCGCCTTAACGGCTGGACTACCACGACATTCATAAAAATAAAATTAGCTTGCGAACGACAGAATCAATTATATTGATAGTTCGTGACTTCGATTTATTTGCAGTAAAATAGAACCCTATAACTCTAACCAATCCTAAAGAAGATTTAAAACTACTGAAATCAGTCTATTCCTCTATACAATTACCCCGAATAAATAGATTTTTGAAATGTCAGCCGTTGCCGCAGCCGCACACAAGCCGACGGCCCACCTGATGTTAAGTGGTCACCGTGGACCCATACACATCTGCAATACCAGAGGCCTTGCAAATGCGTTGCCATCCCAGAGACAAAGTTGAAATATCTCGTGTGCCTGTAATTACACCGGCACCCATACCCTTCAAACCGGAACACAGCAACGCTGTCTGCTTTGCGGCAGAAAAAGGTAAGGTGGTAGGTACTTCCCCGGACGAGCTCCTTCACAAAGAGCTCTACTACAACGAAAAACTTCTAGAATTATTTTATTTTGAGCGGTTAAGACTCAAGTCAAAATTAGCGTGAAACGCAAATTAAACACTGTAATTATTAATGTAAATAACGTTATTAAGCGTTAAGCGGAATTACAAATATTTTACTGTCGTCATTACGATTTAAAGCCCCAAATTAAATTAGATTCGACGCTCAGGTGGCGAGAGACATTTAGCATCCCTTATTACCCTTATTTTGATACTACTATAATAAATCCAAAGGTATTCATTGAACTAAATTCCTTTTCGTATTAGTATTAAAGACTCATGAAACGTACAAAATTTATAAGCAGGATTATAAAAAAGAAATGGCTAGCTTTTACTGCATTTTCTTTATAGATCTCTAACTTTTTCGAAAATAAAATATACCCTGTGTTACTTACTGATAACGTAGCTTTCTATAAGTGAAAGGATTTTTAAAATCGGTAATGCAATTTTTGATTTTATCTATTACAAACAAAAATACATATCTTTTCTCTCTCAATTGGTATTTATTAATTTACGACCGATAATCCAATAAAATACATGTGCTTGGATGAAAGAAAGGTAGGTCAAAAGTATACAATTGAAAATTCTCAAAGAAGTGCTTTTTCTTTTACTTTTTCTATGTATTTAATAAATAAACGTAAGGGCATCAAGTGGAACGCTTGGCAAGGCAAGTCAAGCTTTTTTATTTGATGTTCTATTGGGCCACTTCCGTCACGGATTTCCTTGATGCAGGTTTTCTATAAAATCGAACGATACAAAAATATCAAATCATTTTCTTTACCTTTCACCATCATACCCGTTTTCCGACGTCCTTCTATATTGTATTTTTCTCCTTTAAATACACAGTATCGTTACCTCTCATGTATGATGTTGCGGGTTCGATACAGGGCAAGTATATACCATCACGCCTGTATTCCCCGAAGGGTTAGGCAGAGGTGTACCAATGTACACCCACAGTTCGCCGGTATATTTTAGGTCCCATGTAATAGGGGGCGAGCCTATTGCCATTAATCGGGCACAAATCCAAACTCCGAGCTGCTACTGAGAATTTCATAGAAAAACCCAATAACACTTTTTGCTCGACCTGGGAATCGAACCCAGGACCTCTAGCGTAGCAGTCGAGCTTAGGACCACTAGGCCACCGAGGCAAGTATATGTATGTATGTGTAATTTTTCTATTCATAATGTACTATGTTTATCTTGGACATCATTGACATCGGTTAAGGAAACATCGCGAGGAAACCTGGACTTATTAATAACATAAGTCTGAAATTGCTAATCCGACTTAAGCAAGCGTGGCGATCAATGCTCGTGCCTTCTGTGTGCGAGGCCTTTGCCCTGCAGTGGGACAATAATAGGCTGATATTATTATTAATATCGTTTTCAGACTATAATACGAGTATTGCTAAGCTGCTCTCTAGAGGGATCGAGTCATAAGCGATAGAATTCAATTACCATTAAAATTGACTTCAGTCCCAACCGGGCAATTTTTCATTTTCCTACACCTATACGTTACTCGTTCGATTCTCTTTTCATGAATTTAAACGAAGCAGCAACAAGTAGTTTGCAATTCAGTATTGAATATTTTTCAATCAGTACTGTCCTGAATTGATAGTTGATTAATCTGGGTTGAATGATGGAGACCGAACAAAGGGTATGCATAAACTTAGATCCCAGTATTGTCAGACTCATGTTATGTTAACATGGCTATGCCACCTATTTTTATTTAATAATGAATGTACAATACATACCGCTTTAAAATAAGATAACATAGAATAAAAAAAAATAAGGAAAGTAGGTATATATGGCGCCAAAAAATCCTCCACATCGCCATTAACCTGAAATTTTCCCAAAAGAATGGCGGTTTAAGGTTGAATCCAGCCTTTGGGTTATGAGAAGTGTAAGCTAACCGTTTGGACTATTCTTTGAAAAGGCTATGGATACTTGTGTCCCAAGGTCCGAGGGTTTCCATAGCTATGTAGTTATAAGAAAGTATAGGCCAACCTACTCGTACATTGTTGTTGGACACTTTACTTGAACCATAACATCAGACAATTTAAAGATCGGAACTATAAAGTCTGGCAATAACATATAATGGTTTATGACAATATCCTGTAGAATATAAAAATGAAAACCAGAAGTCATACTTGAACGTATACCTTTTGAACTACATATTTCTCTATCAATTCTCGAAATGTTGGCCCAATAAGAATTGAATGGTAACTAAAATAATGGCAATGTCGAATAACATAATAAAGATTTCAGAAGAGTGATAAGGATAGATGAAGAAAATAATTATTGCCAAATTAAAGAACTAAAACCCACAGCTTAAAAATTAAAACTGCAGTCAACATACACCAACATACCACCATGCACCAACATGCTCTTCTACATTCAAACCAACATTCGAAGTAAAACATAAAACAACCAAATAACGAAAATATATCGCACCAACACAAATAAAACATAATGTTCCTACACGAACCTATACATCCTCATTTCTGCGAGTTCCTCCAAATCCGTCGCAGTGATCCAAGCAATACTTATCCACTACATTATGGAATGGCCGTTAGCTGAAGCACAAATCTTGAAGTCGATTACCATAAACAACGATAAAGCTGAGATATTTGAATAAAGAAAACAGAGTAATAACATAATTCGTTGTTCGCATCATTGGCATAATGGTGGAACGCCACGCCATGAAGTAAAGCCGTATCCTGAATCGGATCTGTGTGATGGTGAAATATCTACTATATTTTCCTATAAAACTAATATTATAAAGAGGTAACATTTTTTGTTTATTTGTAACAAACAGGATACGAAACACCTCAACCGATTTTCAAAAAATTTCTCCAATAGATGGCTACATTATTCCTGAGTAGCAAAGGCTATATAACATCACGCTACGACCCACGGGAGCGGAGCATTAATCAAAGATGTAAATTATGGCGGGTGAAATAAGCCACGCGGACGAAGTCGCGGGCAGATCGCTAGTTTTCCTGTAAAACAATATATTATATGTCAATACTAATATTATAAAGAGATAAGGTGTTTTTTATGATATTTCTTTATAAGAAGTTTTCCTTCACTGATAGTAAACTACACTGCTGAGTGTCGTAGAATGTTTTATGGTATAGGTACTTGACGGACGAAGTAAAGGGCAGAAGCTAGTTCGTAATCAAATATTTGCTGATTGTGTTTATAAGATTCATATTTGAGCGCGTTTAGAATATAGGTGTATTATTCTTCTTTCGCAAAACACTCAACAACAACTTTAGATTCTATTTTTACGATTGGTAAGTCCATTTTTCCTCCTAGAACATTTCATACATCGAAAGCCGAATTGTAGTATTTACGATTCCAGTATTTCAACTTGGACAACGATTTACGTAATGCCAACTGTCCCAAGACTCTCGTCCTTTCTTGAAAGAATTACGAACTATCTTTTTTACCGCCACGTATGACCATAATCAGTGAGAAAACGATAAACAGTCTTATTGCTTAATATTATTAAGATATAATTTGCTACATTAATTAAAACCATTTGATTTCAAGCCGATTTATCAATCGTCAGATATCTCCTATACTGTAACCTTATTCACTGAATAATAAAACAACAAACAGTCTTATAGCTAACTCTCTTTAAAATACAATTTACGACATTAATAATAATTGACTCCACGCGATTGAGGGCCGATTTATCAATCGTCAGATAACTGCTAACGGTTGAATAAATATGGCGGTTTAACAGGTTTTGTTAGAAAAAAAAAAACAGACTTGCTATACCAGTGATTTTTCTGACGTAGTACCGAAGTGTAACTTAAGGAAATAACTATTGATTGCTATGTCATCATTATCCCCCAAGCTGACTGCTAAAAGTTATGATAAGGGCTTTCCAAAATACATTTGTCTGTAACAGTAGGCGCCCGGAGTCTGGATGTGTGCCCGGTTGGTAATTGGCTTGTTTATTCTTCAGATAAAAGTTATCTGGCGTTAAAAAAATAGGCCTTTAATTCCATAAGAAAACGGGCACCTTGAAATTAGTTTTAATAGCACTTAATCTGTAATTGTTCTAGCAAAAGAACGTCTGCCCAACACTTGCACCACCTCCCATGTAGGTAATAGTTGCAACCAGCAGTTTCATTCTGTTGAAGCCGATTACGAGTTTCTCTAGCTCTTACAATGTCGTCCAATAAGAGACTCGGATTCAACACGTGAGATCGTTCGGAAACATTGTTACAATATACGGTATCACGGACTCGCCGCCTCATACCCTAATATTTAATAAAGCTTTCGAAAATGGAATTGCGATTTCAAAGAAGATTACAAATAAGATTGCGTTTGTATTACCGAAGTTTACGCCGGTTGTGTTCCGAATTATCGTAGTTTGTTTTTTGTCGCGAAATGTTTGTGTTTAAGAGGGTTTTTTAAGTCTGTTTGTTTTAATGTTTTGGGACAGTAACGGACATGGAATGTTTATTGTAGGCACAAAAGCGCCGCGGAACGAATATTTCCAGTGCATAAGGTCGTCCCGCCCGGTTTTTTATCTCCATTTTATACCTATTACAAAGTTGAAAATGGAAGGTTATTTTTTTATTTTGTTTTTGTATGTTATCAACTACATATTATTTTATATTATTTTCATGAGAATGATGTGTTTTAGTACAAGTAAGTAAGTATGAAGAATGATATTTAAAAAACTGCTTTGCAAGGATCTTACATCTGCACTCGCAAAGTCAAATTCAAATCGATATTTTGAACGTTACACATAAGATATCTACGATCAGTTAACATAAACAAAAGCTTGAGAAATTGAATTGAATTTAAATTCACTTAGATATTGTTGGAGTAGCTTTCAATTTATTATTGTTATACCTGAAAGCACCTCTCTACTACAATTTGAGCACTTTATTTAATAACTTACGTTACATTAATTAAGAAACGACTACCCAGTTTTACTTGCAGCGCCTTTCCACTTAGCTGCAGTCAAACTCCATTGGTTAGTGAGCTATACCTGTGCTGTTTAAGCTGGTTGAGCTAAGTAATACGCTCCCTCAATATGAACTGAGAGGGCAGTTATTACAAGCTGTTAATATAGTGTTCTGTTTCTGAAGTTACGGTCTCAAATTAGCTTTGTTAGATTATATTGGTTTAAAATTTAAGTTAAGTCTGTTATAGAGAACTGTCTTGGTATTTTAAGAGCAGGTTGGAATTATGATTTGGCGACAAGGTTGGCACTGCGTTGCGCGGGTTTGATTTTCTTATGGAGCAAATATTTGTATGGCCTACAGGTAGTTGTTTCAGGTCTTTAAATAATAACTGAAAAAAACTGTCTAAATTTCTGTTACATAACAGTCGGGACCCGTTAAAAATCTAGGCTAACTCACATTTTCCCAATAACGGGTCCTGATCATCCAACCTTACTTACACACTGTTTCTGGCGCAGTCGGGTTAAAATAAAATAAATTAATTATAACACAAATAATTATATTGAGGAGCAACCGCATATCAATGAAAACACTTTTACTATGAAAACTATTAGTAAGGGTACTACAACTAAATATAGTTGTCAAACAGAGATTGAGATCAGTAAGCGATCGTTGTTAAACTTACGAGAATAGCCCCACTGATATGAGTATGAATACAGATTCCCGATTGATCTTTATAAATGAGTTCATAAAGCGAGCGTCTAATTCTGCAAAGCGCAGTATTTTATACCTAAGTCAGGCTTAATAAAATGCCATCATTTATAACTAAGACTAACTTACCGACAGAGCTTAAGTTACCAGATTAATAATAACTAGTCTGAAATATATTACTCTAGCTTTTGCCCGTGGCTTCGTCTGCGTGGTTGTTTTCAACCGCGTTACATTATGTATTTGGTTACTGTTCCGCTCCCGTAAGTTATAGCGTGATGCTACGCAACCTATATTAAAGTTCATGAATCTAACTAGTATGTAAGGATCGTAGCAGGTGGCGTTCTGTGGTTTCTGTCTACCCCCATGGGAAAAAGGCGTGAGTTTATGTATGTATGTATGTATGAATCTGCCTATTATATACATAAAGAGTTTTTCCAATCAGAGTGGCAGTTCTAGAGATTTGCGCGTTGAAACAAACACACAAACAAACAAAAATCTTTTCAGCTTTATTATATTTGTATAGATGGATTCTGCTCATTTATCTCCCAGTTTAATTAGTAATCATTAGGGTTAAACGGTGAGGGCCAAACTCTTATGGATAATCTTTCATATGGATGTGTTACAATGGGAAGGTCAGTGTACATATACCTACGTATTTGTACGGTATAATAAAGAGTAATGCGTATATGATGACTGGCAAAGAGCAAGTCATTTAGTAGGAATTAGAATCTTTTTTGGGTGGATTTCGGCGCCTAATCGTAAGGCCATTGGGGTCATTTTAGTATTGCCATATTTAAAAAAAAAACAGGTAAGAAAAAGAATTGAACATCGACAATTACTAAATAATGAAGTCTGTTTTTTCGTGGAAAGACCTCGTGAATGTCTTCGGTCTAGGGAGAACGGACGCTGCGGGTTGCTCGAAAGAGATACCGCGCCCCCGGAACGCAAAGGGCACATGAAGGAACATAGACGGGTTTTAGTCAGTAAAAGTCTGACACTCCCTCCCGCCCCGCCCAGGGCGGGGGAAGTTATTTGATGATTTCCCGTCTTTTAAAAAAAAAAAAAAGGGAGAACGTAGAATGCAATAAAGTGATGTCACAGAGCTAGTCTGACGATAGACCAAAGGAACTTAATCAAATCTTACAAGTTAAATTTGACCTACTTCTCGATATTCGATTGAGCTATAATTTTGAATACATATACACATTGAATGACAATGCAATAAAATCTGTGTTGTTTCTGTTTTAAACTGTTTTTTAATTCTAGATTAATAGGCTCTTGACTCTAGTCTAGGTCAGAGGTGACACAGACAAAGTCAACGATGGAGCGAGATTACTCAGAAGAAGCCTGCTCACTTTTAAACTTTTATGATATTGAACCTTTTCCAATAATGTTCAAAATATTACCCACATATGTAGGTGCATACCGGCCAAGTTTTACAAAACATAGGAACAAAATCTCACCACTAAATCCGGGCGAAGAATTCCACATCTTCGCTCACTGTAAATAAAGTGTGGTAGCCGCAGACATCACTTATATCTTTTATATTATGTACTGCACACTAGATTTCATTTTAGAAAATATGAGATGAGAATGTTGGACATGTTCAAATGATTTTTAAAGTTTATTTTGGATGAATAAAGTGATACTTTTCTTCATGAAGTAACTTTTGCTGCTTGGGCTACGCCATGCCTACGATGACGTAGACCCTGCTACGGCGTAGTACTTACTCACTGTACGCATAAAAGAATCTGCACATTCGGTTCGACACTTTCAATACAATGTTGTCAAAGATTGTATTAAGAACGTTGGTTGTTCTACACTGCATAATAGCATATTTTAACAAGAATGCCATTTTTTATGGGCAAGTTAAGTTTGTATAAACTTTGTATTTATTTCAAAAATAAAAAAAAACCTGAACGCCTTTTTAGACTAGTGGTCCTAAGCGCGACTGCCAAGCTAGAGGTCTTGGGTTCAAGTCCCAGGCCGAGCAGTCTTATTGGGTTTTATCTACTGATAAAAAAAAACATTTAAAAAAAGGTAAAATAAACCAAAAACCATCTGCACAAGGTTGACAATGAATAACAATACCTATTAACATATTGCTGGTGTTATAGTTTGACAAGTCAGATTACTAACATGCTCCATGATCCATTGTATCAAGCCCAAGAGGAATCACAGTTTCCAAAATTTAATAATACCCCGAGGACATTAACTAATAGGGGTAATTCCTCAACAACCCGTCAGGAGTTCGTAATAACTTAATACATTGGAAACTAACATGTGGACATGATATACGTATATACCTACGTATTTACGAATAGACCCCGCCCGTGAATTCGTCCGCGTTGCTTGTTTTACTCGTGTTAAGTTACGTCTTGGGTTACTGCTCCGCTCCCGTGTGTTATAACGTGATGTTATATAGCCTTTGTTACTCAGGAATAATGTAGCTATGTATTGGTGGAAGAATGGTTGAAATCGGTCCAGTACTTTCGCAGCCTATTCGGTATTAACAAACAAAAACTTCCCCTTTATAATATTAACTTGCTAATTGCCGCGTCTTCGTCTGCGTGGCTAATTTTACCCGCCTTTCGTTACATCTTTAGTTACTGCTCTGCTCCCGTGTGTCGTAGCGTGATGTTTTATACCCTATGTAACTCACAAATAACGTGACTTTCTATGGGTAAAAGGATTTTCAAAATCGGTCCAGTAGATCCAGAGATTACCCCCTACATACAAACTTACAAACAAATGTTACTTCTTTATAATATTAGTATAGATAATATAGAAGTACATATAGATGTAAACTATTGGAATTAAAGGCTTATAGCTAACTATTAAAGTACCTATTGGATGCAAAGTGCCTGTTTGTTACCTCATCAGGGAGAAACCACTGAACCGATCGTAATGAAATTTGATGAAAATGTAGCTTGGGATCTGGGTAAGGACATGCTACTTTATCGCCATTTAACTTTCGACGAAGTTACGGGAAAAAGCTAGCATTAAATAGTCTTAAAAGGTAAGACAGATGAATGGCGATTATAAGTTTGTTTGGAAGTAATAAATATACGAATATAAAGAGTATTTGAGATAAAACTATTTAGTAATTATTAAAACTTTAGTAAAATTCATCATCATCATCATCATTTGTAGTCGTGACGGATAGTCAGAAGTCAAGAAGTCTGACAACCAGTCTAACCAAGAGATATCGTGTTGCCCAGTTACTGGGTTGTGGAGGTCAGATAGGCAGTCGCTCCATGTAAAACACTGGTATTCAGCTGCATCCGGTTAGACTGGAAGCCGACCCCAACGCAGTTGGGAAAAAGGCTAAGCAGATGATGATGATGATAAAACTTTAGTAAAATATAATAAATTCAGATCGAGTGTCGTGATGGCCCAGTGGTTAAGGCGCCCGCCTCCCATGAACGAGGTTGTGGGTTCGCAACCGGGCACGGGCAAGTACCAATGTGACTTTTCCTAGTTCATATGTACTTTCTAAGTTTATCTTGGACATCACTGACATCAGTAACCATGTCAGAGGCCCTTGAGGCGGTTTAGAAACTCTGTCACTAGGGTGTTTGGGGTTGTTAGACCTTACTGCCCACACGATAAGAAGAAGATAAATTCAGATCATAAAAATTCTCATCTCTAAGCATATTGACATTTACCCTGAAGGAGTCTGCCCACAACATACCATACCATGACCGTGCTATGAACGTATCGGGCACGGAATAAACACCACACGTACTACTAAGCCCACTAGAAAGTATCAACAGCGTATAACCGACAATTGTTGACGCTCCGTCTACTGGGCATTTATATACTCATACTTTTCAATACAAAGAATATTTACTTGTCTTGCACGTTCCTATTACGGGCATGGTTACTACGATGCGGTCCTTTAAAACTATTATGTTGTTTTAAGTCCCACACAATACATTACTTTCCTGTTCTCATTTATTTTTTTATAAAGAAGTTTTAGTAAAAAATACCTGCACATTTTTCCACAAGCGCCCAGTTCACTGCATGGTGAAAGTCAAAGTCAAAGCAGATGTTTCAGATCAAAGTCAAAACCTAAGCAATTACTTTCATCGCAGCAACGAAATTCACCATGAAATCCTTTATATTAACTTGTGGACGACCAGATTCCTACGTCGGTACATCTTTCAGGAAAATCACGACATTTCTGTACGATGTTTTCCGTGTACCACATAAAAACTGCTGACATGAGGTGATTTTTAACAGGTTTCTGATTTCAGAGAGGTGTCACCAGATATGTGTGGAAGTTAGTATGTTGACTTTCGGAAACTATTCGATGCTGACTGATTACAGCAATGTTAAATCTCAGAAAAATACGTTTATTTTGCTACTACATTTCTTTGTTCTAAATAATGGGTGTAAAAGTTATTTTTAATCAACTGCAAAATAGGAGGAGGTGCTATATTCGATATGTATGTTTATAGATTTCTTCCGTAAAAACGTAGACAAGGCAAAAGGAATATGTAAGGAGATGGCGTTCTGTGATTTCTGCCTATCCCCGTATAAAAAAGGGCTCAAGTTTATGTATTTATGTATGTATGTGAAGTAGGAAATAAAGAAAATAAAAAAAACACTATTTTTACTTTAAACACAACAGTCTAAACAAACTTAAAACTGGAAAGATCCTTCTCATTCTTCAATCACCAGTTCACACATTACCGCGTTCATACATCTTCCATTCCGCGTAAATCAGTACCTACGTACTGTATACGTACCGTGTACAAACGTCTACCCGCATCACACCCTGTTTACTACCAATACCTTGCTAACATTAGCCACTACACTTAGGTTGGTACCCTTCTCCAAATAAGACGAGTTCGGGAACTGAGCACGAATTGACTTCGCCCGACGTTGATATACGAAGTACATTTTTCACTAAGCATCTTAGTCTAGGAAATAAATTGTTTACTTTGCTTTAGTATTGGAATTCTTTGTGTAAAGATGTATCTTTATTATTTACTTAAATGCTTTCTTATCTTCTCACTGAAGTTCGCGATAAAGTTCAAAACTCAAAGGTTGATTTTAAAATTTAAACTCATTTTATCCATACTACGAATATTACTTAGCAAGTATGGATTACCTCCATACTCCATCCATACTTGTGTCTTGTATTACCTCCATACTAGTGTCGTGATGGCCCAGTGGTTAAGGCGCCCGCCTCTCATGCACGAGGTTGTGGGTTCGCAACCAGGCACGGGCAAGTACCAATGTGACTTTTTCTAATTCATATGTACTTTCTAAGTGTATCTTGGACATCACTGACATCGGTAACCATGTCAGAGGCCCTTGAGGCGGTTTAGAAACTCTGACACTAGGGTGTGTGTGGGGTCGTTAGACCTTACTGCCCACACGATAAAGAAAGACCTCCATACTTGCTAAGTAATATTATAAATGCGTAACTCTTTATGTCTGTCTGTTACATTTTCACGACTAGACCACTGAAATGAGGTAAGTTTGACCCACGAGTTTGACCCCAAGAAAGGACATTGGCTATTATTTATTCCGAGACTTTGTGTGCGTCCGTGAAAACTGACATTTACGCGGACATAGTCGCGGGCAAAACCTAATCAATATTTAAAGTTATTTGTTTGTAAGCGGTAATCTCTGTAAATGCTGTATCGATTACAAAACTTTTTTTTCGGATGGGAAATCGTCGTATGACTTTTGCCGCCCTGGGTGAGGCGGGAAAGAGTGTCAGACTATTACTGACTAAAACGTCTCCATGTTCCTTCTTGTGCCCTTTGCGTTTCGGGCGCGCGGTTCTACATGGACGAAGTCGCGATTAGCAAATAATTAATTAAAACGTAGTCCTGCCCACGTATGTGGTCTTCTGCATAATTCAATTCGCTCTGCTTCTTATAGTTATGTGTAATATAAGTAGTTCTTTTCGCTGAGAGAACAATAAGGAAAAACTTATTCGAGGCATTATATTGGAATATTTTTATCCGAAAATATTATTTATTGTTTGTCACGCTCTGAATGCAAAATCACAATACTTCCACAACAGAAACCCGTGAAACGCCTACTGAGATATAAATGCGAATTCTTTAAGGAATGACAATAACCTATGGCAAGCAACTAGATCTTTTTGCTACAACACAATTTTTATAGTATAAATTTTAAGCTGTATAATATATTATTCAGGCCACAGAATCGGCTGTTCGAAACCAATGAATTTGTATGACGTAGATAACGCGTTTTATTGTCACAGTTAGTAAATAAATTCTCTCGCATACACCAATCATGTACAGGGCTCACGTACGACTGGCCCGATGAAAGGTATAATCCAATCAATTATTACGCCGTGCTCCAATTCTGCACCGAAATGCAAAGAGAAAAGATTTAATCCCAAAAAAGTTTGGTCCAAAAAGATCGGTCCGTTCTAAGTGACGTCTATTTGCTTTTTTTTCTCTCGTTTTGTTATTGGCATTGTCGCAGACGTAGATTTGTCGCATCATTACACCGTATTTGTAATCTGGACGTTGTTAGATGGCCGATTTGAAGACATGACTGGTACAAATAATGGCCGAATTTCGGTCGATTAATGAAAATGATGGGTATAATTTGTATCGAATAAAAGGTAATGTATTGAAACGTGAGTGACGGGAGAATAAAGCTGTGTTATCTACACCTTTAATATAAATACCTACATAAAAGGTGTCTTGGTATTAATTTGACACCGGCTAGATATTGTGGATGATACAAAAAATAATGTATTTATTAAAAGCAAAGTAAAGCTACAAGAGGGAAAATTTCTTTAAAATTAAGTTAGCCTCAAAGTGTCAAAGTTATAAGTGCACATTACAAGAAGTTTGTTGATAGTGCACACTAAAACTCTTTTAATCTGAAAAGCGAGTTTAATATTAATTGGCGGGCAAAAGTTTTGCTGTAACATAAATATGTTTATAAGGAGCTTCCCCCGGGAGTCGTTAGTCGAGTCCTTTGTCACCGCACTCTAGCCAGTTGTCTCCAGTGATATTGCATCACGTACAACTCAACTGAAATGTTTTGTTCACTTACAGAATTTCTCATTTTCTACGTTTTTCTTTCACTATCTTGTACCCTAATCTTAATTTCACTCAAGTAATTCCTTAAGTTTACCGATAAATAAGAACAAACGACACACATAACGTGGGTCAACAAGACAGCCATGAAAGATATATTAAGGTGGAGGCAAACAAAAATATTTGCAAACCTAATTACAAGGAGGAAATGTAGGTAATATTCTGAAAGTTTCCGGATAACGCGCTACGTGCCGACAGAGTGCACGCAACAAAAGGAGTTTTTCAAGGAAATGAGTTAACTTTCGCAAGCCAGTGGGCTAATTCAACGCCTTACTGTGGCAAGTTTTACTTTTTCAGCTGTATTAGGCGCTTCGTCATGATATCCCGCGGAAGCACAAAGAGGCCGCAACTTTGTTCGCCTCATTTTTCAGAATATCTGGTATTATGTGAGCGTTGGAAATTGTTGGAAGTGAGTTTTCGACTTGGTGCTGCCGTATTTTATATTTTTGCTCAGTGAAGGAAGTTTTTTTTTAACAATGGGCGGTTTTTAACTTTCATGTGCTTTGATGGACTTACCTATTCAATAAACTTTTTGTGTATAGATATCGAAATATTTGGCGTTTTATGGACACAGTTAGTTGCTAAGTGATTCGGTTTTCTTTCGAGTTGTTTAATTGCCGCTTAAATACTTAAAAGGCTTTCTAATAGCTGATTCAAATCAAGTCACACATCCACACAAAGGCCTGTTATGGATATATAAGTATTCCGTGCGCACCTCTTTTATGCGATTGCACTTCGTGGGCTCAATCAATGGGGGTCCAATGAAAGTCGAGGGCCGCGGATCCTCCTCAAGCGAATACCGGGGACTCGAATTATAGTACCTGGAGGACCCTGAGGCTTTACTGGATAAGAGTCTGATATTAAGAGGAGGTAGCCATAAGGACTTCTCCATAAGAAGGGTGTTGGTGAAGTTTAGTTTGTAAACAGCACATATCTTTCAAACGAAATTCCAGTAAAAATATACTTCAAAATTTGAATTAACCGAAGTCTGTCCGCCCACGTCAAACAATCGGCAACCGATTTTTTGTCGGAGAGAATGGAACATATAAATTCTGATTTACCAACGCAACGAAACGGTGGCTCTATTGAACTGTCCGTTATTCGCTTCTACAAAAATTCTGACATGGGCGGAGGTCGTAAACAAAACACTATCCTTATTTTCTTAGGTCACTATTTCCACTGTACCATGGTGTGACTGTCCGTCACGTACTCCTAAATATAAGTAAAATATTTTATTTATTTTTTAAACCATCACATGGTTCGGGCCAAACAAATTAGGGATAATTGCCAGCCGTTAGGTCGAATGCAATATTTCTACGAATTCAAAAGAAATGAGTTTACTATCTGATTTCTAAGCGCAGCACACAATACGAGAGCCACACATCTGGTTACCATAAACGGGTCCCGGGTTTTACCCGACAGAACCCTTAGAACAATGGAGAAATTGTACAAGAACGGCAATAAAGCTATTGAGCAAAAGTGTGGGAAGATGGGCTGACCGTGGTTTTTTCTAAGATCCAGGAGACGAAGCAGGGACAGTCGGTTTTGGATCGCGATAGGGTGCGGACGCCAGGGTCTAGGCTAGTAAAGCTAGGAGGCTGGGAAAATACCAGGAGGTGTTGTGACGATAACGATAGCATTGTTATAATAAGTTAAAGTTAATATTAGACTAGTGTATTTAGACTAGTATAAATATAAGTAGAGTGTAAGGCGCGTGAGTCTCAGTGAAAGTGTTGATGAACATATGGGTGAGTGGTTGACTATTTATTCCTCCTTATTCCTACAATGACTTAATAAGGGTGACCTACACTCGCGCTTTGGTTATAGGGACTCGGAGACGGCCATCCTATAGCCTGTGCTTGACACTACACACCTTACACAACCACACTCCTTCACACACTACAGTTCAGACACATGCATAGCCTAAGGAAGGCTGAACCGAATAATACTCGCAACTCGGTAAGACCATTCTGGTCGTTTGTTTGTAATTGGAGTTATAATAACAGTGTTTACGAACACCGATCAACCAAACGTTAGTGATGGTTACCTTTTCCCTATGGACTGACTGACTGCAGAATGCTTTACATTGCACTTGATGTACGCGCACTTCCCGGGAGGGGGGTAGGCTTCACCAAGTACCCTAAACTGAATTGATAGCCGCCGTTCTAAAGAACGCTAAGGAGCGTGTCTCGTTAAATCACACCTGACCTTCGGGTCTCTTACTGATACAAAAAAATATATATTTAGCGAGACACGTGAACTGGACTTGCAACGAAAAGACCGTTGCCACACCGGTAGCACGGTTGCCGAGTAAATTGCACAGTAACCTCTAAACGGGGAAGATTAAGGAAGTGTGAGGAGTGACGATATAAAATAACCACTTCGGCGTATAGCAGGAGTAATCGTAAATAATTCTGCAACCGACTGACGATGCAATGCGCTTGCGCTAGTTTTGTGTTGTTTTAGTAAGGGGCGCGTAGGCCGTTGTAAGGGGATGTTTCAATATTGTTCGCGTCCAGTAGCTCTGGAAACGTGTCTCGCTCAATGGCAGTTGGTACTTCGCAGTCCGCTGTCTTAGGATTGGGTAAGACATGACTGATAGGGAACGTGTGCTGCTTGCACCACAGCAGGTCCTCTCTAGGCCTATGTACCCAGAACTGGCAGCACACGTACGACGCGTCAGCCGTTGTAAAATGGCCTCACGTCACTGGGGTGGGTTTCTAGATTATTGCAATCGAATAACATAACTTACACATTGTACTTATACGCAAGCGTTACGCATCAATTACCCACATTGCATTCCTCTCTTGTCTTGTAACTTGCATAATCAAAAGTAAAGTAGTTTTCCATTCCTTATCCATAATCCCTATGAATTCCCTACCCTGTATTGTTTGAACGTAGCTTCTTTCTATCCCCTCCTTGTACCCAGTTCAGTCGGGACAAGGCAGTATGTTTTATGGGAATTCATTATAATCGGTGGGAGAGTGACCAGTCTGGGACGAGCTCTACAGGGTCGTGCGGAAGGCGGAGCACGACCCCTTCCCCTTAAGGGAAGCCGACCTATTATAACATCACCTATATCACGAATTTTAATATGATTAGGAAAATCGAAAATTTTATCAGCCTGGGGTATTTTAAGAACAGTCACAATGGCAATACCTAAAGGTTTTCTAGACATCTTTTTAGTAATAGAAACTACGATAAACACAATATCTGTTACAAAAGCTCCAAAAAGATCCAATCCTTTCATCAAAGTTGTTTCAAGTTTATTAAGTAAAAGCTCCGGGCAATATCGTAACATTGTAACTAAATAAATTGCTAACTGGAATTATATCGATACGAACAAAATAATGTGAACGAGCAATAACAAGACGGCTGAAATTATTATTGTAACTATAAATGTAGGCCTCAGATGACGAGAAATTATTTCTCTTTATATTGAAACTTTTATTAGTAGGAATTTTAGTGCCTTATAGGCACTAAAATTACGGTATGTTCTGTAGAAATAATTGAGGGAACAAAATTGTTTTTTGATATAACTAGGTAGGTAGGTACTATACAGGGTGATTTTTTATTCAGCTGCCATCTTTTAGGGGGTGAAAGTACTCATGAATTTGAAAAACGTTTGCTAAGGGACCAGCCCTCAAATACGAAACATAAGTCAGCTGTTTCATACATTTTAATCATGGTGTAGTGCAGTTTTGTATTATTTTTGTGTTCAACTAAACAAAGTCTAGGCAGGTTAATCGTATTGTAGATACTGTTGATGACACGATTGGCGCAGTGGCTGAGCGATCGGCTGCTGTGCTGAGTGTCGCGGGTTCGATTTCCGCACGGAACAAATATTTGTATGGCCTAATAGTTGTCCCGGGTCTGGCTGTTTGTGTATGTAAGTTTACATGTTTGTAAACGCACCCACGATACAGGAGAAATTCCTAAAGAGGGGCAAAGCTATAAAAAAAAATGATACGAATTCAAATTGTTATTAACCACTGGTAATCAGCAGTTTCCACAATAATTGACACGTCAGTCAAGACCGGTGGCGGTCACTTGTCTGTCAGTTTAACATGATTGTACACAGACAAAACGGTAATTATGTCAGATCAGTATAATTATGTCAATCTGACAATATCGCTGATTTGCCCAAAGCAATCGACGGTCACTTACGATCACTAACTGAAATATCACTGGACAAAGTTACTCGACGTATTGGTGATCTCAGTATGTAAATAAATATTTCATCGTCCTGCCCTGGTCCTGCCCTTATTCCAATTTATTTGGGTCGGAACTAAAAGCATTATTTCTTTTTGCACACGTGTGCAAAAAGAAATAATGCTTGAATTCCTAAGATGACGCTGCTATAGAGACGTCTCTATAGCAGCCGTCATCTTAGGAATTCACTTCCTTATAGCGTAAATTTTATGAAGAATTTAGCAGAGATTAGCCATTTATTGTTGCGCGACTCCCGGGGGGCCAACACTCATCAATAAGTTAAAAACTTAGCAACTTTATACCTGTTATACAATTATATTTCTAAAGTAGTTTCTCTATTATATAGCAGTACTAGCTTCTGCCCGCGACTTCGTCCGCGTCACAGTTGATGTGTTATCCTACGGGTACCGTACATTTTCCCGGGATAAAAAGTAGCCTATGTGTTATTCCAGACTATAATCTATCTTTGTGCCAAATTTCATCCAGATCCATTCAGCCGTTTAAGCGTGAAAGAGTAACAAACATCCATACATCCATACATCCATACTTACAAACTTTCGCCTTTATAATAGTAGTAGGAAGTAGTAGGATAAAAAATTAAAAATATCTACTGCATTCCACATGAGTCATACAAAACCCATATTTAAAATAACTATAACATTTTATAGAATAACGTTCCATACGCGAGTTATTTTTTTTTATTGGTCCAGTTAACCCGACAACAAAAAAATATCGTGTCCGTACTGTGACAGAAAAAAAATTGCAAATGGACGACAGCAATTTTTTAAGGGTTAGCTCTTGTTTGGAATATTTAGTTTACACAGGCCTGAAATCACTTGAGCTGGAAACTGCACATGCCTGGGAGAGAAAAAGACATCTGCATTTTCTGACTTTCATATTAGTAAGTACTTATTAGTTAGCGCAGTGGCTGAGCTATTGACCGCTGCGATGCATTTCGCGGGCTCGATTCTCACACAGAACAAAAAATTTTACGACCTACAGATAGCTATTCTTAGTCTGGCTGTTTTTGTATGTGAAGAAACATAGACGGGTTTTAGTCAGTAAAAGTCTGACACTCCCTCCCGCCCCGCCCAGGGCGGGGGAAGTTATTTGATGACTTCCCGTCTTTAAAAAAAAAAAAAAAAAGTCTGGCTGTTTTTGTATGTGAAGTTTAATATTTTTTGTAAACGCACCCACAATACAAGAGAAATTACAAGTAGAGGGCAATGTTCTATTAAAAAAATGTACTTATAGTGGTTACCTTACCTATCTTAATATCTACAAGAAAAAACATTGTTGATCTTCTAGCATAAAACCTATAAAACATAAACACCAAATTCCTATAAACAGAGACTACTTGGAATAAACAGTCAGTGAGCTATGATGCTGGCAGCATAATAGCCTTTTAATATTATATTCTGGGGGGGAGAGTCGAAAAAGGTGTAGCGCAAACTAAATGGAACAATAACTGAACACACTCTAGACGCAAATTGCTTCCAGTCCACAAAGAAATCAATGAACACTCTACTTTTAAAATTCATGGAATACATTTAGGAACGTTTTTCACAGAAAATTTGCGTTTATATACGTACATTCTTTCATAATGTAACGAGTACTAGTACAAAACGATTTATCTTTCATATCAAAAGTACCTAACAATAGTTTGTTTTCATATCGCGCTTTAGGTATTTCATTCGATTTCGTTTTTAAGTGTTTTATTGTGTACTTTCATTTTGTACAATTTGAACAATATTTTCAACAGAATGCGTTAGTATGATTGAAAACTTCAAATTGTTTCATTTGCTAAAACAATATTTTATTGAACTAAAAAAAGTTATACTTACGAATCAACATTGACTAACAATCAATTTGTGTATGGGGTCTAGCGCGACCGAGAGAGTTAATACAAAGTGAATTAGATCGATTTTTAAATTGAAATTACCCGTTACACACATCGAATTTATTTAGTTCCAGTATATCAATGGGCGATATCAATTGTGTTTGTCGTAAAAAACATATTTAACATAACATACCATCACGCCTCTATATCTACACTATCTATCTACACCCGCAGTTCGCCGGTATGTTTTTTTGGACCCACGTAATAAGGGCCGTAAAAAAAACTAAAACATTATATGACAGTTGTATTTTTAAATGATAAATCAAATACTTTTACCCCTTACTCTTACCTGATAAAAGGTTGGTAATTCGATCGGACCTGTCCAGTGAATATGTAATTTTATTGATTGAGCATTAATTGAGTAAATAAGCATATTAAGGCCTCTCCATATAGCGATATAGCATGTAGATATTTCACGCGCTACGACGCACGCTACGCGCGCGCGCGCGCGGATGCTAGAGGTCCTGGGTTCGATTCCCGGGTCGAGCAAAAAGTGTTATTGGGTTTTTCTATGAAATTCTCAGTAGTAGCTCGGAGTTTGGATTTGTGCCCGGTTAATGGCAATAGGCTCGCCCCCTATTACATGGGACCTAAATATACCGGCGAACTGTGGGTGTACATTGGTACACCTCTGCCTAACCCTTCGGGGAATACAGGCGTGATGATGGTGATGGTATATTTCAATATCAACATGTAGAACAATTTCTTATATATCTTGCGCGTCGCTTCGCTCATAGGTGACGAACACAACCTAGGATATTATCTTCCCTGTAATACCCCAGGTATTGCAGGGGAGATAATGTTTGAATGGCTGTGTCTCAGAGGCACTAACGAACCGCATCGACATAAAGGACATTGTTAAGTAAAAGAACTAATTACTCGCACAATAAATGTAGCACATAACCGCCCCAATCTTTCGTGTGAAGACCGAAAATGTCCAGGTTCGCAATTGATTAGGTGGAAAGACCTCGGTGCAACCTAGCCCATTAATTGCCAGCCACTTTGGAGAGCGATCGGCGCTATTAATAGCCCAGCTCACGGTGCAGGTAAGTAGTTGTAGGTGGCGACTGGCGGTTTTAACCGTCACTTTAGTTCGCTGTAGTTAAGGATATTGGATACTGTGTAGGGTTTTATGAAGGTGGATTAGGGAGAAGTGTAGGTGGTACGGTTTATTTATTTAGTACTAGCTTTTGCGTGGATTGATAATTCCCGTTCCCGGGGGATTTCCGGGATGAAAACTATCCTATGTCCTTTTTCGGGTCCCAGACTGTATCTGTACCAAATTTCATTGAAATCGGTTCAGTGGTTTAGGCGTGAAGAAGAGACAGACAGACAGAGTTACTTTCGCATTTATAATATTAGTACGGATAAAGAATATTTATTTAGGAGGCTCCTAAATAAAGGAACATATTTGTTTTATCGTTGACAATATATATTATTATAAATCTGAAGAGTTTGTTGGTTTGAACGCACTAATATCAGGAACTACTGCTACGATTTGAGAAAATCTTTTTGCGTCATGTTCGTTTATCGAGGAAGGTTCATAGGCAATATGTATAACATCACGCTACGACAGACGAGAGCACAGCCGAGAGAGTGAAATTGAACCCACAACGCAACACGAATGGGCCAGTCAACACGTCAATTTTAATCAATATATTATTATTTAACATGTGTCAAAATGATATACAAACAAAATCATTCATCAGTTTTTTTTTTAAACCAGACATCAAAGTACATTTAGAGATAGATGAATAATAGATACAAAGCAAACATCATAATATGTTCCATGTGGGAAGCAATGAAAAGAATGCCGGGAGGCAAAATTACCCTCCCTATGCGCCATTGAATTCTTCGAACTGAACACTATCGAATAACAATATTTACCTATGAATAATATAGTAGGTATAAAAGAAATATTTCATATTTACTTCATATTATTTTACTAAAAATGTTTTCTTTTAATTTTCCATATAATATAATATCGTAGCTACAACATAACATTGTTTAGGTATATTAGTTTTTCTCCCAAATATAGTTAGAAAAACAAGCGTTCTAACCATTAAATATCTTTGAATACAATTTCTTGCTTTTTATTTCGAGTTAAACCTAAACAAAAATAAAAAGAATTCAATTTTTATTCTTGTTTTTATTGTAATTGGTAAATTGATACCGCGGGTACGGTAATAAATTGTTAAATCTCAAAATTATGAATCAGAGGTAAATAATACTGGCCTAATATTGTCCTACTGCAGGACAAAGACCTCTTCTAATACAAAGAAGGCACGAGTATTGATCACCACGCTTACTCAAGGCGGATAAGAGATTTCAGACTTATAATAATTATTAGTCCAGGTTTCTTCACGATATTTACCTTTACCGATATCAGTGATATCCAAGACAAACTTAGAAAGTACATTAAAAAAGTCACAATGGCTCTACACCGGTATTGCACTCGTAAACTCATGCTTGAGAATTGGGTAGCTGACACCACTAACCAATAATTTCAAGTCACAACTTCTCTAAAAAAGCGCTTTATTTTACCCATGAAAACCGATAAATTTTTAATTTATTGTAAAATTAGATTTTTACTCACTTTAAAATCAATAAATAATTAGTCAATTGAGTAGGCCGATAAGTGACGTCACAGCGTGCTATTGCCATACAAAATCTATAGGAGAAACGCGTTTTGACAGTTCATAAAAAGTATGTTAATTGATGGTGGTGTCACCTACCCAATTGGGCGCGTACTGGGCCATCATGACTCTTGAGACAGTTAGGTAGGTAATTATATATTACATGATATTACTTACTGTGATATATCAACACTCACTTGGTAGACACACACACGCACACACTTTTCATTTTGTTCCATTAGTTCCATTATTTTACTTTAGGTAAATTGATAGCTGTCCCAGTATACTAGTGCTAGGTCCTACCAGTGCACTGCCTGATATTGTATTGACACCTTCGATGACGAACAGTATTTACACTGCACTTGCAAACTTGAAACTACCCACAGAGTTGTCTTGTGACTTAAGGGCGAGATTTGCTTGTATGTATCTGACCGAGTCTTTCTTTCATGAATTAAAAGATTAAGGTAAACGGACAATAAATTCTCAAACAATTATGTATACCATAACGAGGTAAATAGACACATAAGGAAGGTGAAGGTTAGATAATATTTTCTTCCCATTTATGCGATAACTTTTATTTTGGTTTGGACCATACCTGGGAACCTTCACGATACGAAGATATTGTAGGTCAGATTTCTAGCACTTTTAAAGTTTTTGACGAAAATATGTTTGAAATATTTTATTTATTAACTAAATATTAAACTCTCTCGCGGCCCCTGAAAAACACAAAACCTTACGGGTTGCATGCGTCCGTAAGCATAATGTTTTGCGTTACATACTGCGACATTTTTAACCGACTTCAAAAAAGAAGGAAGTTCTTTGTGACTACGTGGTATGTTTATTCCACCCAAACATAAAAAAATGTTTGGTTTTGTTTTTCAGAAATGGTAGTTTTCATAATATAACTTTCGTGTTGTTTCTTCGATAATTCAATAATTCATACTGTACCATTCGCATTGATGCAAAAGCTATTGTTTTTTTTGTAGGTAGGGCGGTACTATGATTAAACTGCCTTTGACATAAGAAAAAATACAAAGAAGATAGGTACTTACATAGCACAATTTAAATTTCGAATACCTAGTTGATAGAACCGGCATCTCTTTCAAACCGCTGACCTTTGGAATCCTTCTTTCTAAGTATCTTATAGAAAGCACACAACACAAAATAAAACGTTCTATCGTACAAAGTTTCAAACGATTTCTCGCTCCGACAGCTTCAGTCTCTCAATGCACTGCATCCCGGCTCCCGGTTGCGATCAAATAAAGAATAATCGGCTTTCATTAGAAGTCGCTACTCGCTTGGTACTGATTTCTCTGAGGAAGTGATCAACTCGCGGCTTACGGGATCGGAGAAGATTTAAAACGTGGTTTCCCCTAGTTTCTGCTTCGTAAGCGATGTTGAATGAGCAGTTTTTTATGTAGATAGGTAGGAACTAAGAACTTGATTTCTTGTTCAAGTACCTACTTTCTAGTACAATCAACGATGTTATTTTCGGTTTTGAAATTGGTATGCAATCTCTTAAAAGTATTATGACTCGCGTCGTTAGCCTAGTCCTCCTAAGCGCGACTGCTATGCTAGAGGTCTTGGGCTCAGTTCCTAGGTCGAGCAGTGTTATTGGGTTTTTCTATGAAATTCTTAGTAGCAGCTCAGAGTTAGGATTTGTGCCCGGTTAATGACAATAGGCTCGCCCTCTATTACATGGGACCTAAAACATTTCGGCGCACTTTGGGTGTTCATTGGCACACCTCTGCCTAATCTTTCGAAGAATATATAGGCGTAATGGTATGTGTGTAAAATGCATTATTAATACCTAATAATAAATCATAACTTCACTACTCGTGCAGTAAGGTAACTTTTTTAAGGACGGGATATCATCAAATTACTTCTTCTGTTCTGGGAGGAGCAGAAGGGAGTGTCAGACTCTTACTAACTAAAACCCATCCGTGTTCATCCTAATGCCCTTTGCGTTCTAGGGCCACGGTAACTCTTTCGAACAAATCCCGCAACCACAAATAGGTACCTACCCAAATCTACAGATACGCAATCAAAAAAGTAAGTAACATTTTTTTATTGTTCTTGAAACCATGAACAACCCGATTGCACCCACATAAGGTAAAAGGGCAGTCCCAAAGGTCTTTTTGTCAAGCTATAAGAATAATCTACATAGAATTAGATAATTATACACGAGCGACATGAATTATTATCCGTTAAAGTGAATTAGCATATTTTTCCTCAAGTTAAATACCACTAAGCCTTTGTAAGCTCATAAGCCTATTGCTTTGCATAACATACACAGGTAGGTACCTATAATTACCATCTCAAGCAAAATATTACCTACTGCTTCACAGCACAAACTTCATTTTCCGTCAACTGTTCGCCGATTTCCGCTGTTTTCCATCAGAATGATTCACTACCGTCGCGTCGTCCACTTCACAAAAAGAAGTCAACATAATGGCCATCCCCGGGAAATGAGCTGTACTGCACACAGGTAGCAAAAAGCGACAAAGTACATTAATTACTCGACGGGATTGCCACTTATTGATTAGCAACAGATTATGGATGTTCTATACTTTTATAGTGTCTAGGTAAGTAGGTACTATAAAAATAGGACCGTTTTCCACCCCGGAGGGAAGAAAACGATTATTTCAGGTCTTGCCGAGGCTTGACCTTTCGGAGATTACCTATCACCTACCTAACGTTACACACATGTACTTACGTGCTCCATTCACTGCGCGTGAGGAAGTGCAGGGGGGACGAGAGACGCGCGGGAGGCGCGTGGCGCGCGGCAGGCGCGGGCGATGACGATCGCAAGCGCGCTTCTTCAGTACCTCGTCTGAAACGCCGGCTAGGCCTTACTCAGGTCAAGCCTCGGCAAGACCTGAAATAATCGTTTTCTTCCCTCCGGGGTGGAAAACGGTCCTATTTCAGTGCTTGTCCTCGGCTTGACCTTTCGGAGAGGTGTTTGACTTCTGCCGGCGCCCATAGCGTACTGTGACCCCCTTTTTTTTTTTTTTTTTTTTTTTTTTTTCTTTTAATAAATGGCAACTATAGACGTAATAAAGAAAATAAAAAACAAAAATTATGTTTAATAAACACAATATTTTGAATTTGTTATACCGGGCACCGGTAAGTAACAAAAAAAAATGTGGAATGTTCCTTTACATATTCAAATTAAATTCAACTTAATTGAAATAAGATCAGCCTTTTCATGAATAAATAAATAAATACAAATCACAGGTCATGTTAACCTAATCAATTAAAAACTATATAGTTAAGGCACCCTCATACACCGCTTTATAGGAACCGTTCAACACTAGCATTAGCGTCACGAGGCTTATCTACGGGTTTACAAAAGTGTTTAAAGAAGTTCTCTGTTTCTCCAGTTTTCTTGCTGTAATATTTGATCTAGAGGAAGCTATTGCTAATAATTATAGGACGCAACGGCCGACCGAATAGAGCCAGGACTACAATTAATACCGCGATCTGCAAAAGGTGCTTTAAGCCAACCAGCAATAACCGCTCTCGAAGCGGGTTTCACTATACCGCGTGTACTAATAAACAAATTAGACAATTTTTTACGCGCCGTTCTCCTATCTGCCGAGACTTTGATCAGATTTCTTACCCATATGACAAGACTTAAGGCTGGATCTCCAGAACAAAACAGTTGCCAGCTCGACTGGCGGTGCTTTGCATTATCAGACTTGGATCCAAAACTCGGCCAAAACATCACTGATGTATCTGTGATTTCACAATGACCGTTGTCAATGTGTAAAAGAGTTAAATCGTGCACTCGACGACCCGAAGCTATAAGTAAAAGTAAGGCTACATGCCTAGAAATCTGAAAGATACTGTCATGTAAAGGCATATGAATCCTGAGCCACTGGAGCAAGTCTTGAATATTCCATATTCTAGGACGATGGGACACTTTGGTAGAGCAACTATTATTACTTAGGGCTTTAAGCATGGTTGTGATTAAAGGGTGGGACGATAACCTCTGTCCAAGCAACGGATTGGCTAAAGTACCACTGATTTATAAACTAATATAGTTGAATAGGCTAGCTTCTTTACTCGTGACACATAACCAAGGTGAGAGGCAGTATGTTGAGGGTTAGGGTTGTTTGGTTTCACTTTGCTTTCTCTACATCAAGCTAACCACTGTTTCCAAGCAGATCCGTACGTCCGCCACGTAGAACTACGCCAAGCTGAATGAAGCAGAACGACGTCTGCAGGGTCTAATCCTACTGCCAGATCACTCCACCCCGTATCTTCCAAACCTCTAAAAAAGAGTTCTTTCGCCATCGGGGGAAGACAACTGGCGGACAAATCGATCAAATGAAGATCTGTATTGAATATTTGAAAGGGAGCTTCCATAGCCCTGCGTTCGAGATCGCCCCTCCAAAATACCTTGCCCCATCGAGGCACCACTAATAGGAATATCCCCACGGCTTTGTTCAGATGCTGAAGTACCCTGGGTATTAATGGTGGTGGTGGAAACACCCAAACTAGGCTGTACTGCCACTGTTGGCTGAAAGCATTTGTAAAGCAGGCTTGGGGATCTCTGGAGTCTATCGACACATAATTCTGAACTACTTTCGACTGAGCCGTCGCGAACAAATCTATCTGGGGTATTCCCCATTTCCGAAAGATGTTTTGGGTTATCTCCTTGCTGAGATGCCAATCTGGAAGAGGTTTCCTTCTCGACAGACAATCTGCAACCGAGTTGTATCGACCTGGTAGGTAAAAGAAACGTGAAGAGTCACTCCCAAACTTTATACTAGATTCAACAATTTTAGTTTTGCGTCCACCAAAAGCAATCCCTGAGAGCTGGCGTGGGCATTGCTATCATCAGACGTGGACAGTCGTGTGGAAGCTTCCGGCTTGCCCTTTGTATGCGTCTCCTTGTTTACACGACCCATCGGAGTCACCAACGATCCGAAACTGGTTCCAACCTTCCCATGAGGGACACGCCTGTTTGCCAAGACCACGTACCCCGATCTTGGTGTCTTTTTAAAACCTTTTCTAACACCACTATCTTTTCGGTAGGCAACCTCTTCTGATTCAGCTTTGTATCCCACACGATACCTAGAAACTCTATCTCCTGTGTCACCTTTGTAACCGACTTTTCTAGGTTTACGCACCACCCGAGTCTCCGAAGGAGATCTATGGTGTAGGCAATTTGACTCTCTAAAACCTGAGAATTCTGATGAACGAACAAAAAATCGTCCAAGTAGTCTATCACCCGAATCCCTTCTTTCCTCAAAACAGTCGCTACCCAATTGCTGACTCGAGAGAACGCCAGCGGGGCGCTGGACAAACAGAAACGGGAGAAACGTCGTCTGAAAAAATTCGCCGTTGTATGCGAAACAAAGGAACCTTCGATGGCTCTCCTTTATTGGAATATGAAAATATGCCTGACTGATATCTAACTTCCCCATGTAGTCCCCGTCTTGAAGAAATTTGGGAACCTGAGATTGGTTTATGAGACAGCATTTTCGCGGGTTGAGGTGCTTGTTTAGGCGGCGAAGATCGAAGATCTGTCTTAATTTTCCGTTCGGCTTTGGAATAAGGAAAATTCGTGACACGAATCCCGTCTTGACATCTGACTTTTCTATAACACCTGATCTTCTTAGAGATTCTATTTCCTTGGTCATAATCATAGAGGGTTTCGAAGGTGGCTTTACTACGAACGGTATTGCATAACCTGAAATTATTCTTAAAACAGGGGCTGGTGCGCCCACCGACTTCCATTGTGGTAAGAAGTTCTTCAGCTGTCCCCCTTGGAAAGAGTCAATGTTTACGACCTCTTTGTTGATGGTTATCACCCCGTCTGGATACTTGGTTCCCGTTTGACTGCTGTCTAGCAGTGCGTTGGTTGGCCGAAGTAGGCTTACGAGAGGATGCCCGAGTTGGCAGTCTGAGAAGCAGCCGATGGCCGCGTCCGCCAGGTAGGCTGTCTTAGCTTAGTGGCCCGTGACGATGTCAACGGCCTCCGGAACATGTCCTTTTCTCCTTCCCTTTTTTCTGGAGCTCTTCCGAACTTCGAAAGGAAAATTAGCGCAATACCACCGTTATCTTTCAAGAAGCCTGACAGCGCTTTCTCTTCAAACAAGTGAGTCGCCGAAGGAGGGATTTGATGCCATGATGAGTTCAGGATCTCATTCCCTGGTTTAAATGCCTTTCGCCTAAATTCGATCATCTCGGCTCGGTGAGCACCTACGAATTGCAGAAGGTTATCCGTAACTGCTTTGAATGGGAAGTTTTCTGCCAACACCTTCCTCGCCTCCTCAGCTGCCGTTGGGCAATCACTCGCTCTTCTCTTCAGTTCCTCTGCTAATGTCTTCCTATGGAGAAGAAGGCCGTGGGTGATAGTGCCTAACATACCCTCTTGCTTAGCAAATAGAGGGGAAGCATGATTTACTTGGCCTCCCAGTTCCGTGTTAATCTTTAACGCGCTAAAAACAGGAGTCGCGTGTAGTGACCGCTCTACTTCTTTGTATCTCATCCTGCTCCAGCCTTCCCAACCTAGTCTCTGGCACTCAATGCCTTCGTTCTCGATTTGTGGACTAAGTTCAGGTACGAGAGGCTTCGCTTCCTTGACCTGAGGTACGGATTCGAATTCCCTAGTAGATAGCTCCCCGTTGTCACAATGATTCAGTGAGACTAAGTCGGAATCTAGTCTTGGGACTCTCCAAATTTCAGCGGCTAGGGATTCATTATCGGATACTGCCGAATCTGATTGCTCGCTTTCACAGTCTGAATGACTATCAGTGAGCTCTACTTCCCGAGGGTCCGGGGTCTTAAGCGACTCAATCTTCTCCATTAAAACTGAAAACATATCCTCCATACGCTTCTCCAGCTCATCGACCTTTGACTTCTTTGCCTTAGGTTGGGATGACACTGAAGATGAATTGCTTCTTCTTCTACGAGCCCGATCATCTCCAGAATCTATCTCTCCAGAAAGGATAGCATCTGCCTGAGATCTCGAAAGCAACAAATGTTTAAGGGGGTTAAGAGCCTTGTTAAAAATTTCAGTCTGCACCGCAGAACCCCTTATTCGGTTTGAAACAGCTGGTGGGCTCATTATGAGGGCTCGTGTAAACTCCCAATCTAGCAACGTAACTTTTAGCTCTACACAGGTGATCTATTTCCGGATCGGTACGGAACGGTAGCTAGACCTACCGTTGGGAGTGCAAATCTTAACTTATTTAGGAGGAGTTGGGGGTCTAGGCTATCCCCAAAAACTTCTTCCTTGGTTGCTCTAATTACTTTCCACTCAGCCCAGCCGTCGGGCAAGTGTTCCTGAGCAAGCAGATTCACCCTTTCCAGGATAAGGTTTTCCCGTTCTGTGTCTGCGGATACTCCGAGAAGTTCGCCAAGGGTTACGAAAATACCTCCTTGAGCCTTCTAGAACAAGGGTGAAAAAGAGACCACCACCAGCAGTCATAGCAAAAGCTTAAAAAGCACAATATCTTCTATGCCCATTCTCAGAGTGACAGCATGCACACATTTCAATGTGGAAAGCTGTGACTGTTTAAATTAAAGCGGGTTGCTTCCTGAGGGCAGGAGGTCTGCCTTAACGTTAGTAACCCCCCCCCCCCCCCCTTTTTTTTTCACAGTTGAGCGGAAGCAAGCTGCATGTGTCGATACACGCAGCCGACGCAGGCTGCGTGTGTCGAGCCGACGTCGGCTGCGCGTGTCGAGCCGACGTCGGCTGCGCGTGTCGAGCCGACGTCGGCTGCGCGTGTCGAGCCGACGTCGGCTGCGCGTGTCGAGCCGACGTCGGCTGCGCGTGTCGAGCCGACGTCGGCTGCGTGAATCGAGCCGACGTCGGCTGCGTGTATCGAGCCGACGTCGGCTGCGCGTGTCGAGCCGACGTCGGCTGCGTATATCGAGCCGACGTCGGCTGCGCGTGTCGAGCCGACGTCGGCTGCGCGTGTCGAGCCGACGTCGGCTGCGTATATCGAGCCGACGTCGGCTGCGTGTATCGAGCCGACGTCGGCTGCGTGAATCGAGCCGACGTCGGCTGCGTGAATCGAGCCGATGTCGGCTGCGTATATCGAGCCGACGTCGGCTGCGTGAATCGAGCCGACGTCGGCTGCGTGAATCGAGCCGACGTCGGCTGCGTGTATCGAGCCGACGTCGGCTGCGTGAATCGAGCCGACATCGGCTGCGTATATCGAGCCGACGTCGGCTGCGTGAATCGAGCCGACGTCGGCTGCGTGTATCGAGCCGACGTCGGCTGCGTGAATCGAGCCGACGTCGGCTGCGTGTATCGAGCCGACGTCGGCTGCGTGTATCGAGCCGACGTCGGCTGCGTGTATCGAGCCGACGTCGGCTGCGTGTATCGAGCCGACGTCGGCTGCGTGTATCGAGCCGACGTCGGCTGCGTGTATCGAGCCGACGTCGGCTGCGTGTATCGAGCCGACGTCGGCTGCGTGTATCGAGCCGACGTCGGCTGCGTATATCGAGCCGACGTCGGCTGCGTAAATCGAGCCGACGTCGGCTGCGTTTGGCGAGCCGACGTCGGCTGCGTTTGGCGAGCCGACGTCGGCTGCGGCTGGCGAGCCGACGTCGGCTGCGTCTGGCGAGCCGACGGCTGCGCCAGACGAGCGAAACCAATGACTGCAAGTGCATTTGGTTAAAAGCGCCTTTTCCATAAGTTGCCGTGGGCGAACCATTAATGGAATTTTATTTAGCTAACTGCTGCTGTAAGCGAGCGAGTGCTTCCAATTTGGGCTGGCGAGCCGACGACGGCTGCGTCTGGCGAGCCGACGGCTGCGCAAGACGAGCGAAACCAATGACTGCAAGTGCATTTGGTTTAAAGGGCCTTTTCCATAAGTTGCCGTGGGCGAACCATTAATGGAATTTTATTAAGCTAACTGCTGCTGTATGCGAGCGAGTGCTTTCAATTTGGGCGATATTATATCTACACACCATTAAAAAATGTTCACTTCCTAAACGCACAATAAAATACAAACAAATATTATAATGAGCACTAGACTTACCATTTACGGAGTAAAAACGGTAATCCAACACCAAAAACACGAACGCTACAACAGCGTTAGCACAAACAAAATACACGTGTGCACACTAGGTAAATAATAAGCGTACTGAAGAAGCGCGCTTGCGATCGTCATCGCCCGCGCCTGCCGCGCGCCACGCGCCTCCCGCGCGTCTCTCGTCCCCCCTGCACTTCCTCACGCGCAGTGAATGGAGCACGTAAGTACATGTGTGTAACGTTAGGTAGGTGATAGGTAATCTCCGAAAGGTCAAGCCGAGGACAAGCACTGAAATATCCTTGAAGGTTATAAGTACAAAAAAAGGTCTAAACAATAAACACTTTATGACATAACTTTCTAACAAAAAGATAGTACTGAACGCACCTCTTTTAAAAAATAAACAAACGAAACTATTATCTGTTGTAAGTTTGACAGTTGTGACGTTAATGTTTTTTATGACGTCGGGCAAAGCGCCTACAAAAAAAAGAATAGCAAACTCGACTAAGTACAACAGACTTTGTTGAAATTATTCAATTGTCGCTCCGTTAATCTTTTATATACGAGTAGAAAAGGAAAGTTTCTTTTGAAAAATCCTTGTACAAATCGCCGTAAAAGGTATTTACTTACCTACAGCATGTATGTTGTAGGTAACCACTGAATCAGCTTTTGATAGCATTAAATCGTGTACTTTGACTTCAAAAGATCTTTGTAGGATGATATCCGTCTCGCATGTTCTTACAGGGTAAAACTCCGAGCGCTTTCCCTAATGGAACTTTGTGTTGTATCAAACTTTGATCCACAAAAGGTCAGCGGACAAAGACAGAAAAATGAGAACCACGAGCTCTTTGCTTTTTTATTTGCAAATAGACTCTAAAGTAGAAACTTTTTGGTCAGATCTGGCCGACTTTTTCGTTTTCACCAGCATCCGATGCACATTTTGTCGTCTGTGTTGTTTTTCTTATTTCTTTTTTCACGGAATATTGCGCTGGTGTACATTCGAGGGTCGCTCTTAGCTAAGAACCTTTTCATTAAGTATTATTCAGAACTGATCTTTTATTCAGTCTTTTACAGTTTTTACATCAAAGTGCACTTAGAATTGGAATCTATTAATTCTGTGGTTAGTGTGAAAGTTAAATGGTTGTAATATGTTTTTAATAGTGCAATTGTACTGGTTTTTTAGCTTTATTTTTGGTAGGATAAACGTTTTTAAGCGTGATTTTGCATTTCAAAGTCACTCATAACGTTTATAATTTCAAATAAAGAATTAATGAATAAGTAGGCAAGTAACTATGAGGTTCTATTGTCAGGACTTATCAAAACGAAGCTGGTTATAAGCATGGTAGTAAGAAATAAAAATAAAAAGTCCAATTATCAACTTTTTTATTTTCATAGATGAATAATCTCTAAAAGACTATGTCTTTTACATTCATCACCTAATTAGTGGATACGAGTACATTAGTACATACTAAGATACCTGATACTTATAATTGTTAACAATTATCATTGACACCTGTAAAGGGTGGGTATCCATTGGTTGCAGATTCTGAAACAATGCAAGACGAAAGGCGACGCCTCCTGACAGCTTTTCATCAGTAGAGGTGTAATAGGTTTTCCGGAATTATATTCGACTAACAAGATTTACTCAAAGAAGAAATGCGAGCCGCCCGGCGCATGGATGCAATTCCCGACTTTTCCGAAAGTTTTTTAATTTATTATTTACTAACCTTTACCCGACAATTAATAATACCAACAAAAGACATCCATCATACATGTTTTAATTGATTTTGTAATGAAACTTTATTTAACTTTGCATTAAGTTTCTTGGATGGACCTACTTGAGGTAATACACATACTTACTTTGTCATCAAATGCATCTAAAAGTTATTCGAAAAGTGCGTTACTCATTTGTTTTAATATTTTACATGAATTTGGAAACATAATTCAGTAAGCACGTTAGCGAATAGCAAGGAATTGAAAGTACTTTCGTTGCACTGCCACGAATGCTATAACAAATGGATACCCACCAAATACCCATATTCAATGCATTTACAGTCCTTATAGTTAGACAGATCTACAAAAATCATAGTGGTAAGTAATGATATGTAGATATTTTATTATTTATTTGGGTAAGTATATCTGTTTTATAAATCGGAGAACAATTGTGAGAAGGTTATTGACTATAAATATTTTCTAGATATTACAATATGGTATCTTAACATAATTTACAAATCAATTGTAATCCATTATCTGAATTTCCAACAATAGTTATAAATATAACAAATCGTAAGAGTGAAATTACTAACAATAACAAAACCCTAACCCGAACGAAAATCAATGCAAAATAAAATGACAATTTGTCAAGCACGCGTAAGCTGCTGCAATTGGTTCTTCATAATTTAGATTTAGTCCACCAACCACAGCCGCTTACGCGTCTGACAATATGTCACATTCATTTTTCGTTCGAGAAACAGGGTTAAGTGTTTTCTTTTATATAAAATAAAATTATAAAAACACGAGTAACACGATTTTTTGTAATTGAAATAAAAAAAAAAATTTCGTTACTCAGTAAGATGATTGAAGTGAGAACTTTAATCATCTGTTTTTTAATATAATTTGCCTGCAATTCACCAAAAAATAAGCATAATTTACAACAGAATTGTATAGGACGAAACGACATTAAGTACCGCAGATTTTTGAATACTTAATAGTTTGATAGTTAGTAGGTCATTGCCAAGCATTGATATTAACAAACTTTTGTAGAAAATAAATATAATTTGTTGTACAAACATCGTATTTTTATACATTATGTTTTCAAAGGGCCTAGCTTGAGCGCGCTAAGTACGGCCGTACGGCCAAAGAACGTAATTTTATGGCTAGGTTTCATGCTATTTGCGCCACAAGAATACGCAAAAAGTAGTTGTTGTGTAACTGTTGAATGTGAATTAGGTACTCGAATCACAATCACAACTCACAAAACTAAGGTTCGTTTGGCCTCACCTAAACAGAAGTAGGTATTTATTTAATTTGAAAGCGTGAAAGACGAATATTATAAATGTTGGGACGTATACTTGCCGTATAAAATTAAACCAAGTGCTATACGATGGTCTTTGTCCTATTCGACTCGAATCGAATAATTTTTTCCTTAACTCACTTGTGCTAGACCATCTGAAACTATAATGTACGTAAGTACTATGACTTCTTGCTGCTCGAATGAGTTGACGTCAGAGTAAATAATGAAGTGCGTACGGTCTTACAGAATGATCCGGTTCTGTTCTAGTAGGAAAACATAGCAGACGTCAACAAGAGACGTCGCGTACTTTACTTAAATTAAAAATACACATCGACAAAAAATATCGAATGACAGTTGTTCGGCGGCTGTCGCGTTCACATTGTGATTCTATTTAATAGTAGGTAGGCATGCTTAGCACTCCATGTATTTACTTATCTGTGAAAACACCGAGGCAAAATTACAGGGACTTATTTTCTTGCCCTATCCTGTATTCTTTTTTTATGATTGAACACAACCTCTAATAATTATAATAGCATAGCATTTACACAATAAAATACGATTTTGTATTGACATTATTATTTTATCATAGGTATACTTTCTTTCCATTATTATCCTTTCCACGTCAATAAAAAAGTTATAAAAGTATACGAGGAATGACTTAAATTATTATTAAAATAAAACAATAAAACTATTAACAAAACCGTAAAGTTCTCGTAACAGTTAAATATGGTTTTTACATTTTACTCTGTAGGTATAATTAGTACAGCCGGCGGCAAAAGTGAAAGAAAATATTTTGCTTCGTTTTCCGTAATTATTCTTATTCAGTCACTTACGGAGCTTAATGTAATAAGTACGTTATTATTTTGAAGACATAAAAATCTTTTTCACCGTTGATGTTGGTTGTACTTGTACAGGAGATAGAATTTTTATCCGACTGTGAAGAAAGGTTATGGTTTTAACCTAAATGTTGACACAATGCTGCTACTTACAAACAATCACAGGATGTTCTGAGCTTAAATATAAAGACTGACATCCTTATAAAACATGTTCTACATATACCTACAAGCTATAATTATAAGTATACCTAGTTACCTACCTACACAATAAAAATAAAATAATTATTTTTTTATATAGTATCTAATAACAAATTAACATTTAATAATTTCATAAATTCTATTAAGTATAACCTATCAATTCAATGTGATAATTTCAAAAGAGAATGCCTTTATTTTTTATTGAGCAATTTTAAATTTCATTCCTTTTTTTTTATTTGCAACATTAACATAAAAACGAATCGATAAAAAATATGATACTTACGTTTGTCTTAACTGCCACCCGACTACGGAAAATACCTACTTACATTCTAAAGACGCGAGTGACGAATTGATAGACCCTGATTTGATATTGGTAAATCAGTCCAGTAAATTAGACATCAATATGTACAAATAATTGTTCTTACATACATACACAGAGACTGTCAAAGTCATAACCTCTATAATATTTGCAATACCATAGTCGAGCAAAAAACGTAAATATAATGTAATCTACAATCAATGACTACATAAGTATTATTCATTTGGCAACGACGCAGTGGAATTATTTACATAAAACACTCAGTGCTCATAATTTACTACTTACACAATTTATAATGGACGACGAAAAAGGCGTAAAACAATGAGATTAAAAATCTACAACTACAATAAATATTATCTATCAGGTTTTTAACCGAGGAACTGCAACATTCACCCGCATTCATGACTTACAGTTCATTACACATTGCATCAGTCATTATTGACAAACTCGTTACTGGCAATTGCACACCGCACAGCGCACTAATTTCAAATTCTGCATTGTTCCTTTTATGAAAAACTTACGTGGGAATTAAATTGGCAGATAAATAACATGCTAAGTGCGTAAGGCTTGCAGCACTGATTAAAAGAACACTATAGGAGAGGTGTGACCCCTTGTCTGGTAACCCGCACTCCTGCCTGTTGTATTCGAAGCAGAAATTCTGTAAAACAAATATAAATTTTGAATCTGTCTTGACGAAACATTAATTGTCATGAGGAGTATTTAGTGTTTGCATGATACTTTTAAAATTAGGTATTACACAAATTATCATTAGATAGGTAGATGTTTTTATAATACAAGCGAAACGGTCCTTGCACTAGTGTTGCAATTCAACAATATTCGAGATTTTTACAAATCAAAATCAAGTTTTCATCATCCGAATATCCGGTGACTCCCGTAGATTTAACAAAGAAATTACTTTTATGAAAATCTTGTGATAACAATTTTATTACGAACACAGCAAAAATTAAGCCAAATCGGTCAAGTCAAGCCGTTTTTAAATCAAGTCAGGACGATCTTTGAAACATGCGGCAATTGATTTTTATTTATACAGAGACAGTATTCAAAATGTAAGAATTAAGGTGAACTGCGAAATATAACAGCACAGCCAACAGTTTCGGAGTCACGAACGAAATCGGAAGAGTTTCCCGTCACGACATTGTCTCTTCAGTTTGGCTTCAGAAAGCTCGTAATTTTGTGAAAGAAATCATAAACTTTTTCGAGTTTGGAAAGCTCGGTTCTTTCTGAAGCGTACAAATGTTATAAGTAAGAGAACCGCACTTCATACGGCGTGTACTGAGAGGTAATTGCGAGGTATATCTACGAGAGTTTTCTCCAAACTACTACACGGAATTTATTTTTCGTTACCCGATTGTTAGTTTCCAAGAACAACCCAGTAAGCGGTCTAAGTTGTAATTAGTCTAGTTAGCGTCCCGGACAAGCAATGTTGGTCAAGGCTTAGGTCTTTTCAGTTTTTGTTTCAGCTACAGACTTTCGTGGTCGTAAATCGCTCTGAAGAAGATTGCCTGCGCTGAAATTTTCATTCCGAAAAAGGGCGAATTATTTACCAACCTTAATAATGTTTGACGCCATTCGTTTCAGGAAAGCGCTCGTGAACAACGCCGCTTCATCGCCACAGGACCTCTGTACCGTCTGTTCGGAACACTGCAGGTACTCTTGGAATGAACTGAAATCAACACAACTTTATTAAATACCACACTAAATTTAAATTAACCTTAAAACTCAAGAGCATAAGGTCGAAAATGGTTGTTGCTTTTAATTTTAATATAACTCAATTTGCATAGAAGAAGCCTAATGAATTTTCAGATCAGAACCTGCTACGGTTATTAAAGTTTCACGCTTAAAAAGTGAAAATACAAAGCAAAGGTTCAATATGTAATTATACGATCACACAGGGGGCGTATTCGTATAATTACAATATTGGACCTTTATATTAAGGCATAATTTTATGGCTAGCTGGTTGTAGAGCAATGAGATATATTACAACCAGGGTTTGAATAATCGGTTGCATATTATGTACTTAGACTGCAACTGTTGGCGTAGCATGGAAAGGACTTTTGTTTAGAAAAAATCTTACGATTCCGATATTGTTACCTTTTTTTCTTCAAACCAATTATTTCTAGAGATCGTAACACCGATTATTCGATCCATAATTATATCGGACTTGTTTCGATACAATGAGAAATTGGGGCTGCAATACTTATGAACTGACTTACTGAAGATTAAAGTAGAATGCTAAAATGCTACTCAAGTGAAGATCGGACGATTGCAGGACGACTACTTCGTAAAGAAAACAACATAAGCAGATTAAGTGAGAAAGAACTCATTCCGTGATCCTAAGTCAACACGCACTATTCATACGTGATCATAAGGCACAGACAAGGCCACACGACATACCCAATACAAAATTATAGGGCAAATTGATACCACTTACAGCCACAGAACAACAGATGTTCCGTAGGTACTTACAGCCAAATAAACCAATCAAATCAGGTTAAAGGACACAATTGGAATGGAGTCGAATTAGCAGGAGGTCAAAACAGTTGCCATCAGACTAGTAATAATAGAAAAGATTTTTATTATTTGTCTTTTAACCTCGGAATAACATTTTGTCTACATAATTTATCTGTACAAAAATTATACAAATTATACAAGGTCAATTTATGACCTTTATGCTGAAGGTTAATTAGTACCTAAAATTAGTTATACAGTGGTATTGTGACCCCATCTTACAGAACATCCCAAACTGATTTTAAGTCGACTTTACCTTAAATTGACCCACCGCAAAGGCCTTCTGCTAAAACTCATTAACTCATGTTTTATGTATGTTTAAAAAAAATCTGTATCTCTTTACCTAAAGAGATAGAAATGCTTTTTTTTTAAAGAGTATGCATGGAGTTCCTTGCTCATTCTTCTCCATGCGAGACTACCTTTTGGAAGTAGCAATTAGATTCAATATTTATTTTCCTTAATAATGACGCTCAAACGTACCTTTTAATGGTCTAATTGAAATGAATGATTTGACATTGACTTTAAGAGAAAAACGAACATAAAACCCCACTTCTCGAAAAGTTTATAAAAGAAAAACAATATCTCCATTTGACTACATATACACATTAACTAACGCCTTTTTCCATAGGGGTAGGCAGAAACTACGGAACGCCACCTGCTACGATCCTTACATACTCCTTTCGCCTCGTTCACATGCATGGTCATACAAACACCACCTCTCTGACCGTCTTTGACTAGATATTATTTTGGTAAATATATATTTATTGTTATCTACATTAACTTATAAATAATATACTGGTACTTGGTACCTACTATGTATGCAGATATGTGCATGCATAATTGACCATGTCAATCTTGGCTAATGGAGACAATTGACTTCTTCAATTATTGGGTAGTTAAAGTGCTTTGATGGATCATTTTGTTTTGATGTTGAACAAGTTCTTTATTTTTTCATTTAAATCATACCCAGCTGCTCAAAAAAAGGTAAACACAACGAAAAACGAAGAGGAAAAAAAAGTGTGACTTTTTTACAATATGGTTGTAAAAAATGTACCTACGATATTTTTTCTTTACTTTTACAAAAAAAAACATTGCCGCTTAGGTACTAGGAATTTCTTCTATATCGCACCTGCATTTACAGACATACATAAATGACCAGACCAGAAATAACTATCTGTACACCATACAAATATTTATTCAGGCGGGAATCTAACCCAAGACACGCAGCGCAGCAGCCAATCACTTAGCCACTGTGCCAACCGTGCTGCTAAACGTTCAGTTTAACATAAGTAAACATCCAAAACAAACAACACGCTTGCATCATTAATGACTTCTAAGAGCAATTCAGTCTCACTCAGAGTCAGGACAGAATATACGTTCAAAATGGTAAGAAAATTGAGCATGAACTGAAAGGGCGAAGGATTTCCAAGTTAGTTGAACTTCACGTCGAACTAATTTTATATGCCCTTTGAAACTTAATGCACCAGTAAAAGCAGAGTTAAATAAGCCTGTCCATGCATAATAATAGCAGACAGAACTGGCCTTACGTTCCAGTGCCAATTTACAAGAGCCAAGTCTGTGAGGAAATCGACATTCAAGTCGTATTTTCCATTCGAAACTATAAATTCAAACGTATTGAAAAACCAGATCAAAGATAAAAATGAATGCAAAAATAGCTTTTATATTGATCAAGTTAAACATGTGGAATACTCGTTCAAAATTCTTTCAGTGTTCCGTTAAAGTAATGTAAACATTAGCTTTGGAATAAAATTCAGCCAGAGTCGGCACTGTCCCGCAGTTGCTTTTTTTTCAGTGTGGAAATAGCACTGTTTTTGTTCATCTTTCCATTGTGTCAGTGCATGGCCAGCGATGTATAAATCCTCTGATAGTGTACGAATATTTTAACTAGAAAAAACTGACCAAACGCACAACATTCCAATGCAAATATTATTCTGCACACGAAAATGTTACTTTACAGCAAAGTTTACTGAGAATAACTATAATTATGCAAAGAAAAACCGTCGTTAGCATAAAAATTAGGGAGAAGTAAACCGGAAAAGAAAAGTACATCGTTTTCCTTTTTCGCAAATCAACAAATGTCCGACAAATTGTAGATTCAATTGTATAGAATGGCAGGGATAACGGAATCATTAACACACCGAAAAACTCTTAAGTACACCACTTAATCCAAACTGAATCTTAATCAGGGTTTAATGGTGAGGAGAGAGGCGCACAATGTCTTCCGAACAGCGTCCTAACATCAGCTTATCCAGGAAATTCACCGAATTTACGTAAATCCGATAAAATTAATGATCGCAAACTCATTTAAATGAATACTATGAGAAAAAATGTAGCATTTCGCCTCCACAAATGCCTACTGTCGTGGATCGTAAACATTAAGGTTAATTTCACGGAATATTTGACTTTCATTCACTGCGATCTTGTATAAAGACTCGGTCAAAATCTAAACCAGAAAAATTATATTACAAAGTCGACAGGCCCCGAACGTCGGGCGGGCGTTGTTAATTTACATGTAAATTGGTACAGATAAGTATTATTATCAGTGGAAATCACGCCTCAGACAAGTAATTAGTTCGTGAGGCTGGGGGAGCCAGTTCGATTTGTTGAATATTTTACTAACGCGGACTATTCAATATTCAGGACTCTCCCCGACTCTTTGAAGTACCGACTCTGTAGGACTTTCCTTGATAACTTCCATGACAGTTTAATTTGCAGAACTTGAAAATGAGTGACGTCGTTCATCTTAAGAGGTAGTCCAAAGGATTACATTTTTGTACAATTCATACTTGGTTCCTTATTATAAAAATAACAAAGTATTTATGTATGAAACCGTGTTGATTCTCAATAGATATCGGCCTTGTCGGTTGCCAAAAAACAAAATACCTAATCGCTGAAGCGACGGGCGCGCGGCCGGCGTTCATAAACGAGTTTGTAATACGCGTTCCAAATCAAAGTGGATGGATCAACACAACATTTTAATACTACAAGTTTTTCTACTAGAATAATATATGATAATGTGGTGCGTAGGACTATTTTTGATCAAAATGGAATCAAAATATAATTAATCAGATGCTACAAACATATAAATGTTTTAAAGGACAGCGAAAATGGAAAAGATTACTATCGTAACTGTTATCAAACGCAAATATACAGATTTCATCGTAAAAATACGATGACGTAACTCCCTTATCTCCTCTAGCGTGATTTTATCTGCACTCATAATGATGCATTACTCGAATATCAGCAAGATTTAAATCTTCCGTAAGCCCTAACAAAGTTTTTAAGTAAAACAATTTGCTCTGGTAAGTCGGCGAATGGCGCACTTAGAGCATTTAGCGAGAAGCCTGCATTTATCAGTATGGATTTTACTGTAAGTGCTTCAACTCAAATAAAAGCGGAACTTGTTGGAAACTTCAAGAGATGTGCTGTGGAAACAGCGGCCGCCTGGAGGTTTTGAACAGCGGAATAAGCTTGCATTGTGACTTTGTAAATGACATAACAGAGAAAATGATTAAATGTAATTTAAATTTTGTTTAAGCTCTTCTTTATTTTTCCAACTATGTTAAAGCACTTGCACATCAAGTGTGATTTATTATAGTCATAACAGAAGTTTTAACAAAAAAAGGAAGTATTTATGTACTTAAAGGAATTTGTTTTGTACATGTTTGTTTTTTTAAAATTATTCGAATTGAATACGAGTCACACAGAACCCAAAATCAGTTTTATTTTATTTGCATATCCCAATATTGAACAACGTTCATTTTTATGTAGGTATAAGTTCGCAGAATTCAGCAGAGACGGTGCAAAACAATAACAAAAGATTGGATGGAGTTGCCTCATATTTATCTACATTGAAGGTTGTAAGGATCAGATATAGTGAAACCCTTGGGGCCAAAAAGCATAAGACGAAACATGAAAAGAAAAATAATATTTTTAATTACTATATTGATTGTAAGTGGTAGGACAAATACTAATGTGACTTATACTAATAATATGTACTTTCTAAGTTAATCTTGACACCCACACATTTGTTTATTCTTACTGGCAACGGTGAAGGAAAACATTGTGAGGAAAGCTGAGCTTATAATTAAATGAAACTGAATTAATGAACTGAAATCGCCAATCCGCCTAGAGCAAGAGTGTTGATCAATCATGTCTTCTATGCATGAGAAAAGGCCTTTGCCCTACAGTGGGACAATAATAGGCTAGTATTGTCATTATTGATATTATTTATGTACTGATTATCACCCGTCACTTCCCGTAACAGTTATAAGAATCAACAAAGATAATATTGGTCAGTTTTGGCAGCAACACCGTACTACAATCACCAATTTCAGTGCCAAACGTACCTAGTAATTACGTGAATGGGATTTTTATGACGGACTATAAAAAAGGACCATGCTCAAAGTGGAAACATACAAAATACATCTGGCATTTTAGAAGATAGAAGGCACAAGCTAAGGCTATGTTTACAACGGGGATGTGCGAAGATACGAAGCGAAGGTTTTACGTAAAACAAATCAATATTGTTAAAAAATTTCCGGGTCTGGTTGTTCCCGTAATTTTTAATGGGACAAGCCCGCCACATTATTCCAAACTACTGCAACTCCTGAAAGCTAGAATCAACAGTAGAGACCACCAGAAAAGCGACAAGGCAATGGAGCTCGACGAGTCGCGGATAAACGATTCAACTGACTTGGATCCCGCGGCGAAATTTATCAGAAAAGATTAGTAGCAGACAGTTGCTTGTGTAGGTGAGTTTATATGTTAGTAAACGCACCACTATACGAGAGAAATTTCTAGAGTAGGGCTACTTTTGTACATGAAGCGATATTCTAAATTCACACATAATATCTAAAACTGGCTACGCATCTTCGCACATCACTGATAGAAACGTCATGCATTCATAAGATAATCTTCACTTACCAACAAACAGTTCTGAGATGATCCTCATGGCTGGTAACAAGTCCTGTCTGATCAGTCTGGTACTGATCCCCTGGCTGATGGTTCCCTAGCGTCATCAGCGTCACCTCGTAGTTCTTGCTGCAGGTTTCATAGTCTGACCTGACCATCTTGACACAATCAGCGTGTTTCAAGTACTCATCTTGGTACTTTCCCCTGGTACACAACTCTTGCACTACGTCTGTGATGCCAGCGTATATCCGACGGAATACCACTTGTTCATGCTTCTCCATACAGACATTTGTGTAGTTGTCTATGCATTTTATTCCCATTCGTAACTCACTGTAACAAAATGTTGGTGTTATTAATTATAGATATTCGGGGCCGAGTGTAATGCCGTGTGGGACACCGCATAGAAAAAGGCCATTTTCTTGACGTGGGTTTCGTAAGGGTTGCTATCAAGGGGTTATTTTTAGCATTTTACTAGTCACAAGTAACAGCATTGTGCGGGTCGGTGCAACTGGATTACAATGTGAATTTTCATACGTTATAGCAATGGTTTTACAAATTCCTATTACATATATTACTTAGCGTTAAGAAATGTCGTAACCAATATTCTAATCAGATCAATATAAAGTTATTGAGCGGAGCACAATATTAAATTTGCAGCAATCAAATCTTATATAACTGTGTGATAAATAGATACGGCGAAATTGCGAAAATATTCCAAGGATCCCACAACCTCCGCTTGTCGGAAATGAATAAGTAACCCATCGCTTCCAATCATATTTTGTTCCTGCTCGTGTTGGCGGTGTTATGAGGGTTAATCCCTTAAAAAGAAAAGAGCGTGACTTCACACATTTATCATCCGCGACCCACTATTATAATTCACCAGTCGGACTAGTGGGAATTTCTCCTTAAAATCCACATACCTTATGTATTATGGATAGAGTTATTCGTATTTCAGCTACGGACCAGATCGATCCCAATTCTCAAAGGTTACAAGGGGTTTTCTTTGCTGTGGTACGTTGCTACCTGTACTATTTTATTATTATTTTTTTTCCCACACATTCGCCCATTCCTAAAAGCCAAAATCGACTGTGGCGACCACAGGACAGCGCCAAGGCAATGAAGCCCACATTCCGTCAATTAACTTCAAACATACATACATACCATCACGCATATAACCCCGGAACGGTTAGGCAGAGGTGTAACAATGTACACCCACAGTTCACTGGTATGTTTAAGTCCCATATAATAAGGGGCGAGCCTATTGCCATTAACCGGGCTTAAATCCTAACTCCGAGCTGCTACTGAGAATTTCATAGAAAACCCTAATGACACAAGTCCCCCATATGTTCAAAGACCCATGTAATAAATAGATGTCCTTTTACAAACTGTAGTAAGTATCAATTTACCAGACAGAAGTGCACCTGCTAGCCGCATTAAAAATCGTTTAGCTGCAGATGAATTATAGGCAAATGATCGAGATGCGTTGCGTTTTATTATCCCTAGAAAATGTAGCACTATCAATGTACCTAATCTATTAGCTTCTGCCAGCAACTTCGTCCGCGATAAAGTTGATATATAATCCCACGGGAACCGTACTAAACCGGAATAAAAAAATAGTGTTTACTTTATGTGCTATTTTAGACTATAATCTACCTCTGTACCAAATTTCACCAGATCCCTTCAGCCGTCCTGGTGTACTTGAGTAACAAACATGCATCCATCCAAACATTCACATTATAATAGCAGTAACTTTTTGTGTTCATAGTGGTCAGGATAAGGTCCGAATGAAGGATTTTTTCAGAAATCCTCCGGAAAGCCCGTTAAGGACGATACTTTTATGAGACAATTACGAAAAAAAAACGTTTAATCAATAGCACGCGTACGAAGCCGTGGCGGGTCGCTAGTATGCACAACATCATGTGGAGCATGTTGCTATCATCAATCCGTATAAGTAGGTAACTTGCCATCAAGGCACATGGCAATGGTTAAGAGATAGAAAGGAATTCGTACCAATTCTCATTACAAAAGACGATTTTGAACGATAACTATGCTTATTATAATAAACAGAAATGAATATGAATATGAATATGAAAAGATTTGTACATATGTATGTAACGAATAACCTCAAAAACGACTAAACCGATTTTAATTTTTTACCATTAGCATGCTACATTATACCTGATCAACATAGGCTATATAACATCACGCTACGACTCACGGAAGCGGAGTAGTAACCAAAGTCGTTATTAAATGCAGGTTAAATATACCACGCGAACGAAGTTGCGAACGGAAGCTAGTTTAAATAAAGCTGAAGAGATTTTTTGTTTGATTGTTTAAACGCACTAATTTCATGGAACTAGCAGTTAGTTTTTATCTTTTTTAAGTTTGGAATGCATCAAATTACTTCCCCCGCCCTGGGCGGGACGGGGGGGAGTGTCAGACTTTTACTGACTAAAACCCATCTATGTTCCTTCTTGTGCCCTTTGCGATCCGGCGGCGCGGTACCTCTTTCGAACAACCCGCAGTACCAGTTAGATTGGAAAAATCTTTTGTATATTTTTCCAGATTGCCAAATTCATGAGGAATAGAATATCACGCTACGACACACGGGAGTAGCGCAGTAACCATAAACGTAAATTGACACGGGTGAAAAAAACCACAAGGTCAAAAGACACGGGCCGAAACTAGTTTCAGAATATGCTATTAATTTCCTAAATAAAAAAAAAATATATATATATATACCATCACCAATGTACACCCATATATACCCGTGTATGTGTTATGTTCGCCGGTATATTTAGGTCCCATGTAATAGGGGGCGAGCCTATTGCCATTTACCGGGCACAAATCCAAACTCCGAGCTGCCACCGAGAACTTCATAGAAAAACCCAATAACACTTTTTGCTCGACCTGGGAATCGAACCCGGGACCCCTTGCACAGCAGTCGCACTTGCGACCACGAGACCAACGGGGCAGTTAAATTTAGCTAAATTTTATCTTTGAAAAAGATGAGAATTGAAATTGTATCTGTTTAGACTATAATATAAATCACTTTCGCACTCAGATAAACCACAAAATTATCTATTGGATATGACTAATATAAATTCGAGTTGTTTGCTGGATAAGCATTGATAGGTCTCTAATTAACAAATCATGTTCGATACAAAATAAAACAATGGATAGGTATCTGTACATGACTCAAACATTTAAACCATGGAAATACCGACTGTACAAAAATATTCAATTCAAGAGATAAGCTTATGAATGAGTATCAAAAACGACGAAAAATAAAATACATTTGTGTTTCAAATATATCAATCTAACATACGAACAGACAAAACCAGCATTATGATTAACTAGCTTTTCCCCGCGACGTCCTTCGCCTGGATTGTCTTTACGAATTACAAATATTTTTTGTTAGAAATCGCTTATTAAGTAACTTTGCATAAGTGAAAGACTTTTTGAAATCGGTTAAGCAGTTTTTGATTTAAATCCATTACAAACAAAAATACAAATCTTTCCCTTTATAATATTAATGTACATTATATTGTATCATATTTATTGCTACAATTTGCTTCAAAATACATAACAGTAAATAACGTATCGTAGGCCCAAGAATACTCCCTGGACCATAGCCAAAACAAACGAACAACGCAGCGTTCCCAAAAAAATTACCTTTCATATTAGGCATGGTAATATCTCGTAATTTCAATGTTTGCCGACCCGACCGCAGTTAAGTGGTTCATTGGCTATTCAGCGCTATGAAGCGCTGACTGAAGTCCGACAACTAGTTTCAAATTGCTATTTACCACAAACAAGAGTACTAAATTAAGATGAGCTAACTGCGTGCCAACCGCGCCATTCCAGCGCTTGAAGTTGCTCGTCCCTGACGTAGCCAACTCTTTAGCAAAACTTACTTTCGCTAAGTTCCGCGGTTGAGCGTAAATGAGTGAGATCGTTGCACCATGATATCGCTCCAGTGAAAAGACGAGCGGCTATTCTTCAGAGCGTTTCGTAATTGGAAATTAAAGGGCTGATATATTGAGCTTTTTTCAGTGGTCTTCACTTTTCATTTTGGAATTTTAAGAACTTCAACGAATATCTCTTAAAACGTGTGAATGTCGAGTATCTGCAGGGTTATATTTTATTGCGCGACACCCTTTTTTTAATAAAAAGTATCCTTTAGAGAAATATAGGAAACTTTTCATAATGTCAGTAGATAATCTATAAATCCCGCCATAACTCATAATCGGTAAGGAGGTTTCGGAAATTAACCGGACCAAAAAGACAGACTAACAACATTTTTTAAATAGGTTTTTATTAGGTAGGTACTCTTAGTACCGTGCACACATGCATTTGGTGTAAAGCATTTTTGCTATGACAAACAGACACTTCAATATTATTTATTTCTCATATCATTATGATTTTTTCATCTTAACCCTGTGGTTATGTCTGTACATAACAACAGTTAATGACTCGTGTTAGTTATTTAAAAACACATTAATTATGCTCTTATTAAGATACTGACTATAAATATATCTTAATATAAGTATCGTTGGTCCACTCTTAATATTATTTTTCTCTCAATTTATAAATAGCATATGAAATATCACGGAAAGCGTAATTGGTACCTACATAATTAAAATAAATTACGGTATCAATTATGTAATATCCGCCGTCACCTCTGTTTACACCAATTACACAAATTTACTGGCATCTATACTATACTACTATATATTCGTATACTATAGGTTTAATGCGAATTATAGTATTATTATACAAGGTGCAATTTAGAATCCTCACCAATAATAGAATTACACACACATACCATCACGCCTGTATTCCCCTACGGGTTAGGCAGAGGTGTACCAATATACACCCACAGTCCGGCGGAATGTTTAGGTTACATGCAATAGGCGGCGAGCGTATTCTGAAATACTGTTAAATATAAACAACAACAAAAAAACAAGTACTTATGAATTATTGTCAGGTGTCACAAATTTATTTATTATTTATGTATTTTATGACAGCTTCCTGAATTTTTACGAGGATGAAAAACAGCACCTTGTATTTTCTAGAAAACTCAATTAATTAACTTACACACAACTTTTGTCCAGTTCCTCTCGAGTAAGCGCGAATGATATTTCTGGAGAGCTTAACACTGGAAGTGCCATCGAACACCTTTGCAGTAGATCTTCCTCACGGTTGCAGTGACCTTTGAGCGCACCCGCTAAAACAAAAAAGCAATTAAATAAGTTCACGTTCATTCCAGTAAAACGAACACATAAATAAATATTGCGGTGTTTATACAAATGGTAGCTAGCGAAATATCCGTTTGCCGATTTTTATGACACTTTCGCTCGTTTTGTATTCTAGTATGATGTTGTACAATTAATTTTTATATTTAAATACATTAATAATCTGGAATATTTTTTAGAAATGTATATAAAAAATAATATTTTAAATATAACTTTCTTGAGCCGAATATAATCTTACAGCAGCGAACAAGGCAGTAAAATAACATCTTTTACGGAATATTTTACTGTAGCTTGTATTTAGTTAGGTGAAAAGTTTAAATTAACTTTCCTTAAAGTCTCTTTGAAGTCTAGAAACTTACGTTTCGGAGCCTACACGGAGACTCCTAATAGGGTTGGTAGATATATTTTAAAAGGGACCCAAGGTACAACAATTAGTAAACTTGGCAAATTCGTTAATTACATGGTTAATTAGGGAAAATCTATTGCTATGGCCAACTATTCAAACTCTTTCTTACATGATACCTGAGACCACCTGTTTGAGTTTTAAATGTACCAGTGAAAGGGTCTAAAATGGCTTAAACAAGATACTCGTCATATATGCCGTTTCTAGAGAACTTTGAATTTAAATCACGCATTACAATATGACCTTATCAATTAAGTAAGACGTCCACAATGAGTAATGTAATCATTTGCATAATTACAATTTAACAAACTACTGCTTTCTTGACTTTTGACTTCTTACTGTCATTAATAGCGGTACAAAACATAGTAATTGACTTATTAACGCAATATGTCAATCACACGGCTTCGGTATTACGTCATTTCAATAATAGTATTATCTAACAAGTGAATTATATTTTGCATTCAAATTATTCACTTGCACATGTCACGATAAATTGGAATTTAATTTATCCATTCTATTCTTGAACAGCTGTTCGGCATTACTTTGTCGAACTACTGATAAATGATAGCCCACCTATTGGGAACCAGTGATGAACGATGGTTCTATTACACAGTGAGAGGCAGCTGCTGAATACTAAAACGAATGGCCAAATCGTCTTCAAAATCTCATCTATCTTTGTCGAATGGTGCTTCCATGATTTTTATGTTTTATGTCAAGGTGGACAGTATTTTTGGTTTTGATTGTGTACTTCATTTATAACAGATTGATTTGGAAAACGATAAACAAATCGATTCCTAAATAATAAACGCAGGAGAAGCTATTTATAATATGTTTTTGGTACACCTTGTTAGCGATTTTTGGTTCGGTGAGAATTTTGCCAATTCTAAAGTTAATTTGGTTAATTGTTTACCAGTTTGTTCCAATGCTGATATAATTATGTTGTGTTCTCTGTTCATCTGTCCTGTTGTGTTAGAAAGTGTTGTTATCTAGTCCTATTTGCGCGCATGGTCGCGTCACCCACGCCCGATCGTGTTTCACGTGGCGTCCACGCAATCAGCTGTTTACTCACATGCGATTGGATCGGAAAATTTTAGAGAACCAATTCTTTGAATAACTGCATTGTCCTTTACTATTAAGACTTTGTTTCCATCTATCAATGTATCTAACCTCATTTCAAGTTCTAGTACTGCAGTGTATTGAATGAATTTTACTTGACCCTCATTAAAACCTTCGAAATTATTTATATGGTTTTATGCAAAAAATAAAGGATATTAGTCCCTTCACAAATTGGCAATGGCCTCGAACGTCATCAGTCTGACATCTTGTATCCTGTCAAACAGGTAGTTATTTTTAACAGTGCCGTTCTTAGCACTATGCATTCCGATGGTGTAGTGGGGAGCCGAGCCCACCACGCCGCCTGCTGCCATTGGCTGGCTCATATCGTACGATGTTTTTACATGTGTGCGTGTCGTGTACACATTATACCATACGCTCTCACTCAATCGAAGCATAATCGTCGGGCAATTTAAGAAGTATAGTAGTAGTATAACAGCAGCTTGATTGAATTGCTCCGATGCCATAGGAAGTCATTCTTGCCTTGACACGATGGCGTAGATGCTCTATTTGTTTTGATTCATCATTAACCTCATATTATAAAGTACCGTAGTCAGCGCTTGCGTTGTGTTGTTGTTTAGCTTAGGCAAATAACATTGTTACGTATGTAGGTATTTCACACGGCTATATGAGTTTTGTTATCTTCACTACCTGTATGTAGGTAACTCGCGGTAGCTACTATAAGTGTTACATTTTCGTAAAATAGACGAACGACGGGATCTTCGAAACTTCTAGAACTTTCTCAAAACTTCATTGCATATTTGTAATGAGTGCTACAGAGATGGAATCAATTACATTATGTGGGAAACAAAGAATCCTTTTAAAGACATTGGTGACTTCATCCTACAAATATTCAAGAGCCCTATTAGAGCTCTTTATAATCTCGCATCGAGATTAGAAACTGTATTCCACAGGCACTCGTTAAGATAAAAGTTTCCAGATGAAAAGGCTAGAAATTTCTGCAGTTCTAATTTAGAATGCGCTCTGCTACTGTTTTTGACAAATTAGTCACATTTGTTTTGTACGATATAAACAGCGTAAACGTGATAAAAAAAATTATTAAATTCACAGGCTTAATGAATCCCAATAGTACGATTTCAGTTTAGATTTGTTTTATTAATACAAAACGAATGACATTTAGAAAAGGTAAATTAAAGTTCAACGGTCATATTTTGTAAAAATATCTCTTGGTGAATTTAATTCAAGTTAAGTGATCTTACGGTAAGCTGCCAATCCATAGCATGGGCGGGAGAACAACTCACTTAGAGCTCACTTCACCTAAATAAATTTTAAAATTCATCGAGGAAGATTTTTATAGAATAGACCGGCAAAACAGGAAGCATAGAAAAAAGGCAGTATTGAGAAAGTAATTTCAGGTAAAAGCCAATAAAACTTAAGTGTATTTGAGTGTAATTACCTACCTTTATAAAAATAATTGTATAAGTCTTTTCAACTTTTCGCCAAAGATTTAAAGATCATTAACGTTATTTCAGGCGAAACTTATTTAGCACCAAGAATTGGCTGCGAACGGGCTATATTTTCGGGGAAATAATGAAAATTTACTTTCTTGTTCTTATCTATTTTAAAGGGTTATATTTCTGAAGGATGACATTAATGTCAGCGTTTATTACACGAACTCAGTATCTAGTGAGTGATAATGACATTGATAACAAAAGTAAATAATATTAAAGTCTACAGTAGGTTAGGCGTACAAGAGTTGTTTACCTAAATGTTGACTGGTATATTTGTTTATAAGTACTGAGACATTCTTCAAATTGTTTTGTAAGAAACTGTAGTTTATGCTGTAAAAATCTTCTTTGGTGAAATCAGGTTTAGTGAGTTGTCAAGCCTTTATTTTTTTTTTCAAAATTGGAGTAGGAGGGATGGCAAACTTATTTTATCTCAGCGAGGAAGATTGATAGAGAATAGACCGACTACTACTGGGATGCATACATGACAATATCCAAGTGCACTGGCTGGAAATTTCCAGACGTTTAAATATAGATCTCTTTAGGTTCGTCCAAGTCTATTTATTACCAAGGTATAATTAGACCAATTAGTGCATCGGTAGATAAGATACTCTTTAAAGGTGTTCATTGAAAGGGCAGCATACGGCATTCAATAATTTTGTTGAAAAAAAAAAATGTTGTCTTTGGAATTCGAATTCCCAAGACAAGGGCTGCTGGGAATCCAGTATGATTCCTCGATTTGTCCCAGTTCGGTTGGCGACATAATGTTAGCTAGTAGGTATTTAAGAAATATGATTTAAACAATGTCTATCTTCAGATTATTACCTGAGCCTGTTACTAAGACTGCTGTCCGTCTATCCGTCCATCTGTCATGTCTAATTATAGTAGGTATCTTTTGAGCCGTAATAGCAGTAATAGGTAGACACTTGAAATTTTCACAGGCTGTGTAAAATTATTATAGCCGCTATTACAACAAATACAAGTAGTTAGAATTAAATTAATGAGTAAATAATTAAACGGGGTCCTCATACAGGTAAGGGATTTTTGTTTTGTTTGTAGTGTCAAATATCGCTCACGAAGGTTTCGTACCTGCCGGCTTATTCTGTAAGAAATCTCCCTCAGTGAATTAAGGTGAAGTGAGCTAAAACTGGGCTGTCACTATACGATGGTAGGGATTGACAAGTCGCCACACGCTCACTTCACGGAAGGAGGGTTTTACAGAATAATACCGCTGACGTGTGCAAACGGAACTCGCAAGTGGCCCGTGTATTTTTTTTTTTAAAGAATCACTATTTTTACAATCTACAAAAAATTGGAGGTTGTTAATTCGTTTCTTTTTTCATTTTAATGACCTCAGAACTCCATCATTTATCAACAGTTTGGAATATTAATATTTTTTATTTGCTAGAAACTACATAGGTACACTTACTACATGTACTTTTAAATTGGTCCCACAGAAATTTACTCAAAATTGTTTCTTTAGCTTGTTTACGTTACATACTTAATCAAAGCTAAATAATGTATGTTTTTATTTTTTCCAATATTATTGTTATCGATTTTAACACCTCGTCTTCTTGTACATCGGGTTATCAACTTTTATTACTCATTGAACTTTTAAAACAGCCCACTATGTTATCTGAACTGGGTGGCGTGATCGGTAGCTGTTTTACAATAGGTGTATAAACAAGCCCCGGTGACGGGCTCGATTTGCAATGGCTTTACAATTAAGGAAAATATGATTTTAATTGCCTACCGTGCTTCAGTAGCCAGGTGTCTACAGAACACTATAATATTCCAACTTTTTTAAGACCACGTCACATAGTCCTAAAAGTTTATCTGTGTAGGTTAGTAACTTCGTACGAGCCTAGCAATTCCAATAACATATTATCATCAGCTGACTGACGTCCACTGCTGGACATATGCCTCTCTTAAAGATAGCCACGATGACCGGTGCTGTGCTACGATCCAGCGACTCGTTAGCCCACTGGTTCTAAGCTCGACTGCTACTCTAGAGGTCTTGGGTTTGATTGCCAGGTCAAGTAAAGTGTTATTGGGTTTTTCTATGAAATTCTCAGTGGCAGATCGGAGTTAGATTTTGAGCCCGATTATTGGCAATAGGCTCGCTCCCTATTACATGGTACCTAAATTTATCGGCGAACTGCGGGTGTACATTAGTGCACCTCTGCCTAACCCTTCAGGGAATATAGGCGTGATGGTATGTACGTAATAAAAAAATAAAATAGCTTATGTTACGTTAGGAAAATTGTAAGGACGTCGTCCGCTTAGATCGTCCCCCAGAGACGCCCTAAGTCGACGTCCATCGGTACCCCACAGGGGATGCCCTTAGCGTGTAGTCGCTTAGTTTATAAGTTTCATGCCTCAAATAGAGACCTTCAATTTTGAGGCATTACAGGAAAGTCCGGTTAGGCAGCCGACGAGTTACATTTAAAAGAAAAACAACATGCCAGTCGCTTCAAAAATGGTAGCGAAGCTGTTTGCCCAAGGTACCCATGTCAGACGTTCGTGAAGGCTTTTTTAATCATGTATTTTTCCTTGAGTTGAAATTACCATCGGCCAATAAAAACCCAAAAAAACAATTGAGCAACTACCTACCTACTTCAAAAAAAGGAGCTTCCAAAACAAAAATAAAACGATATCACAAAAATACCGCCGATAAAAGTGTTATAAAACATCAATTGACACTGATATTAATTACAAGTAATGGGCCTCGCAAATCTTAAATTAATATCGCTAAAGATAATATTAAAGATAATGTTGGTCAAGGTTACTACAAGGAGGATTCCATTTCTATCTACTGATCAAATAATTGGGTTCCTTACGTGATAGAAAAAATAAATACTGTTGAAGTCACTGCAGCATCCCCTGATTGTTCACGGGCTTCTATGCATTATCCATACCATCACGCCTGTATTCCCGAAGGGTTAGGCAGAGGTGCACCAATGCACACCCACAGTTCGCCGGTATGTTTAGGTCCCATGTAATAGGGGCGAGCCTATTGTCATTTACCGGGCACAAATCCAAACTCCGAACTGCTACTGAGAATTATACATTATGTATAAAGCATTAGGTATAGTGCAGAGACAAATGCATCGATGTTTCATAAAGGTGAAGGACCCTAGCACTATGTAAGTAAGCTCACTGTTTATAAGTGAGAGACAAAGTGGCTAATTAATATTCTTTTCTGTAGCCCACAGAGAATGAGAACCTAAGTACTTTTAAAAACTAATGCATTTAAAGAAACTCATTTTGTATTTTGAATACATTTTCTCCCTCCACACTATCGCGGATTTCAGCAAAGATTACAAAATGTTCGAGACTCGTGATTCATTTTAAAGATTAAACCGGTTCTTAAGAACCATTATCCTGTAATAGATTTCTCGATATCATAGAAGGTGATCGCTTAATCGTAATTAATTGGCCCTTATGCGCATTACGCGGATTTGCGAAGGAAAATTTCTGAACGGTACTGTCAGAGATAAAAATTCGCAAACAATGTTTTGTATGTAGACGTACGACAGCCTTATCGATAAGTTATCGAAACTTATCAGTTACGGAGTGTTAGATAACGTTTGATTTTGATACAAAATATGATGGTCATTTGGATAGTTAATTGAATTAGTCATAAGACTTAGTCTTTAATAACAAGATGGAAAAGAAAACTGCACCTAATTCCTTCTTTCTTATTCAATTTACTTACTCATACTTTTCCCTACTTCGTGTTTTCTGGGTACAACGACGACCATAGTATTTTTACAACATCCGCACTTAATTAGCGTACATTTTATATGTAAATGACAAATGTGAAGCCGCAATCGTCACGTGCATACTCATTAAAAGTTTTATCGCGCTCATAAATTATAATGTACGAGTACCTTCACCAAATTACAGCCAGTTTATAGATATTGTGCTGACGAACTATGAGCGAGCTGACGAGATCCACACAAACCGTTATTATGGAGACATATCAATGTCACAGTATATAAAGGGCCGAATGATCGCGAAGCAAATCGTCCGTCCCACTGATGTCGCGGCGCCCGCACCGGTCATTTGTCATAGAGCTCAGATGGGGTAACTTTTTGTTCAGACCGCTGACTTCATCCCAAGTTTTGAAAGGAAAACGAGCCTTATTATCACACCCTGACACTAATGCCCACCATTCTTACCGCTAATCGTCTCATTTGCGAATAATAAATTCGCAAAATTGCAATTACGGCTGAATCATCATTTTTCTTTATGACATGACATGCTTCATTACTGTTTGCTGCCAGGATTTGTAACTGAAACACGTTGTTTAACTACAAACACGTTGATATACTGTACATCTAGGCAAATTACAGTTTTCATTTATCTATAACATATCAGATTTGCGCGGAAAATGTTTAAGCCAGCCTCCTGTGGGTAATAAATTTGGATAAAACAATTTCATCTGACTGGAATCGCACCCCAAACTATGCGGCTTACCTCATAAATCCCGATTAGCCTTCGGGTGAAAGAATGAATCAATAGATTATCCTGCAATAATATTTGTTCAACAAATAACGTGTGTATCTGTTCTACTGGATTGCGAGTTATTTCAAACTATTTCATTTAATTAATCGCCAAGTGTTAGTTTAAACTGAGTCGGTGTTCCTTTGTTCCCGAACTTCTTAGTGAAGTGGAAACAATTAAGTCTTTGAAGAAAAACTATTTGAATCAAGTGCTTGGAAAACTGGCCAATTCATTGAATTGAGATGAGTTCAAGCATCTCCTTCATAAAGTAAATTACTGAGGAAAATTTTAATGAAGTTATTTTGTGCGTAACATGGAATGGTAGTCTGAATATTCATCATTTATTTTTAGTTTTCCCAGAACTGTAACTTTTCAAATTACCCACACTTACAAAAGTTCTAAAAGATAATAATTATTATAGCTGGGGGCTTATGCAATTAGCTGTTTAATACCTAAGTGATTTCATAGATTTATAATTGCTGACGTTGAGCTGACAAATGCATAAGCAATAACAAGGTTATACGAGAGACGAGGTTTTATGTTATTCTAACTAGATTTATAGATTTCCACTTGATCACACAACAGTACCCAACTGATGTCTAATGGGGATTAATAATTATACAAGATTAATACGATTTCAGTTTTGGATTATATCAAAATAAACCTGCTTGATTTATACAGTAGGTACACGTCTTCACATTTTTTTTAAAGGTGAATGTAAAATGTATAACCACTTCTCATATGAAAACCTAGCTATATTGCAATTTACGGTTTCTGTCTATCTGATAAAATACTCTTTATTATTGAAATACTTCTATTTATATTAATTCATTTCATATATTGCTTCAACCTAATTAGGAAATCTCGTTTAAAACAACACGTGCCGTGTCGAGGAAATACGAAATAATTAATTAAATATTCAATATGGTTATCATCAATCGTACCTATTCATCAAATGTAAAAGGTACCATTTAAATGCCACATTAGGTCCTTAAAATCATATTTAAAGGGTCACTTGGGTCTCTGTTTACATTTATTTTACGTTAAATGTTATTTTCTTTACTACCTATCTACATTTAAATTAATTATGTATTACAGGATTTACAGGCAATACAACCCAACAGACGGTCCATCATTCAAAACTTAATGAAGGGATTTAATTAAATTATGAATCTGTTGAGTGCTGCTCGGGTGAAAAACTGGTGTGTTAATGAGGTCTGTGGCCGGACACTGGCTGAAAACCCCTGAAGAGACAAATGAAATAGGTCGTAACTAAGTCGTAAGGTCGTAACTCGTATAACTCTCCTTACAAAACAAAACGGGTATTAAGCTGAAAGGTTGAGTCCTTCGTTCAAAAATATTAACTTCCAAGGGTTTGGGTCTTTAAGCAAAGTAATTTACGACGGAGCATACAATGCATTTATTAATACTGTTTGCATAAGTGTTTCGGATACGATTAAAACATTATCTTCCCTGAAATTCGGCTTCACTTTCAAACATTTGAATATGAACGTTTTCAAACGTTTATATTTTCCCACAATTTTGCGGATCATATTTTACGGAATAAGCAAAAAAAAAATCCTGAAAGCGACATTCAATTTGATCACTTCAAAATCTGGTAACAATTCAACTGCCGTTCCAAATGGCTGCTGGTTTTACGTGCCCACAGTTGAAATCGAATATTCAATCTATATCGTTTCAAAATTTTGTTTGATTACGTAAAGGCTTTAGGGGCGCCAAATTGACCGAATTCATGCCGCGGGCTGGGAGTAATTTTCCTTTTGCTCGAGCCAGAATCGCGTATTGATACCTAACGCGTATATCTAACCTATTTTAACAATTCAACACACAACGTGCATCCAATTGTGCGGAGAAAATTTTATTCTGAATTATCAAAATTTTGTTACTGGTTCAGATAAAGATTTTGAAGAGCAATTTTGGCCATTATTATTATTACAAAGAACAAGAGACAAGAGAGTTAGTACAAGAGAGATTGTTACTATTAGAAAACCATTTTGTAATCTCAATAGAATTCTAGAATGTCATCCAAAAATAACGTTCAGCACTCTAATGAAATGACTAGACAGACGTGAATCTTAAAAAACAATTGCGAAAGAAATAATAATTCTATTTTGTGAAAGCCAGACGGCAATAATCTCTTGAAAAATAAAAAACTGTTTGATAAAAGAAACTTGTTCAATAGAGTAGGTACCTAAATCCAATGAGAAAAAGGGTTAAGTTAGGTATTTAGGTACAAGCATTTCAATATAAACAAGACAAAAGTAAGGCACTTTGTGGTACTAATAGAACATAAATGTACTTTCGTTGATTAAAGTCAACTAGTTGAATTAGTTGACGTCCATTTTCGTTTACGATATTATGCGAGTACACGAGTAAATAAAGCAGAGCTTTTCAAATGGGTCATCATCGATATTCATCACGGGGCTATTGAATCGAATAAGGCATAATTGCACGCCACTAGCGTAGGTAGGTACTGGTAGGGAAAAAACATTATAAATGGCGTTCTTTATTTGAAAATCGGATTTAACGATGTGTATAACTGACAACATAAGTGTTTCTGTAAACAGACAATGCAATGCTGACTGTCGAAAAATATCCAGTTTGCGTTTTCAGCTTTTATTTTTTTATTTAAATACTTACCAATAATAATTTATATTTTATATAAAATGTTTTAACATTTTATTTTATAAATAAAATAATGGAAATAACGATAATACAATTAAAACTAATGTTAAAAGCTTTTTCTTAACGATAATTCTTAACTTAAAGTGGATGGCGGAATAAGTTGTATTGTTTTTTATTATTATTTGGTTGGATAGAGTGTAAAGTGCCAGTTACACTTAACGTTTATTTTACTATCAACGAGTGCATTGCACAAGTGTAAGATAAATGAGATGTAATTGCTGCACAAACAAAAAACAAATAAATTTATGGTAGGTACTATATTTTCAATTTTCATGAATAGATCTATCTATAGCCTAGAATACTAGATATTCTAGACTATAAATAGATAACAATCTAGCTATCAACGCGACGTTCGTTTGCTATTGCTACGAGCGTTATAAATAAAATCTTTACAATGAATGTTTAATGTTGATCAAATTTTGCCGAAATAGGCACCTACCTATTTAGATAAAATATCAAACAAAGCGCCAAGTCATTAGATCTCATTGAAGAAAAAGTTACTATGAAGCTCCCTGAATCATGAGATTGAGTGCTAATTAAAACTCCACTTAGCACGTAATCACGTAAGCAAAGCAATTAGAGACCTATGACGGTTTCATAAAAGTTTTATTTACCATGGCCTTGTTTTCAAACAGACTGAGCAGACAGATTTAATATGATGTAGTCAAGCATATCAATGCGAACGGTAAGCGCGTCACAGGCGTGCACGTAGGTGTTTGGACGCGAGCCCGAAGAGACTGCCACGCCTCGAGTTATAAACATCCATGAAAAAATAGCGCTAATCATCCATGCGGTTCCAATGAACTTGCTAAGCGGCGCTAATATAACTATTTAGCGCGACTGTACCAGCGCAGGCGTCATAATCGTTGCCTTAGAAACCTTGCAAACAGAGCATTGTTACTTGTTAGGTAGGTAGCTACCGGTATGCATCATTTTATCGTCGTAATGGTAATTTCTTGGTGACGTCAGAGGCATCATAAAATGTGATATTTTAGTGGTTCACGTGTTTGTTTCTATATTCTATTTTGCCAGTTTGTTTAGCGAGGTGAGAACACGAATTCACGACCACTTTAAAATTTTATGTTTTTTTTTTGTGTCTGTTACCTAAAAGGCTGTCGTTTTTTAGTTATGCTTCGAAATAATCAAATTACTATACAGTACTTTTTCGGCCATCTTTTCTTCTTTAAAAATTGGGGGCAAAGGGCTATTTGATTAAATAAAATAGGTGACCAGTGACCTATGCTAAATATTGAAATAAACATTTAAATATCTATACACTTAATTACCTATTTACATACTTAACCATTTCGACTGCTGTGTATGTAAAAAATATTGGACAAGAAAGAGCTGTTTACATTTTTTTTTCAGGCACATTAATCCCAAACTCCGAACCTACGCTAAGGACATTCGAAATCTGAAGTGTTTTAAAAATACATCTACCCACTTACGGTACCTACCTACATTTTTTATGTTATTGCACAGAATACTGTTTCTTGGAACAAATCCAGAAACGCCCTCTTGTTTCAACGTAGTCACATAAAATTATATTAAATTTTCCCAACACACTGAAATGGAGGGAGAATGAATTCTAAATAATCTACACACGTGGCTGAAAATCGTTTATCGTGGCATTTTGTAACTGTTGGAGTTAGATAACAACATATTATGTGTTAATTTCTGCAATCACATATAAAGGCGGAAGCTAAATATTCTGGAACCTTGGATATTGTCTCAGTCAAGTATCAATAGCTAAGAAAATTTATAAATTTTCTTGAAACTAATAAGCTAAAAGAGTGTCTCTTAGTTATATTTTTGTTATGAATTATAATGCGGCTGACATTGTTGTGTGGAATAACCAAAAGCCTCTTAATAAATAAAGATTAAAAAAGTACCAAAACAACTTGCTACAAAGAAAATGAGATTCGATATTTTGTCTCTTCACCTGAGTTGTCGATTCGTACAGACTATTCTAAGATATTTCAATACGCGGTGTATCCAATTAACGCAGTAGTCTGTACGCAAAGTTAATTTAATACTAGCCTCCTGTCCATTGTATTAAATGAATGCCTTTTAATAATGTTTAATTGTTTGATTATTACGATCGTTCGTCTGTTCGAAAAGTTTATCTACCATCTGTTTTCGCGATCTACGAGTACCTATATCTCGTTGCAAGCGTTTGTAAATCAGTGACATTGTAGCTTTAGAAGGTGGTTTAGTTTTAATGCATGTTTTATTCCTCTCTAGAAATGCTTGTAGTGCTGACCTTCATCCGTGACAATAATATAAAACTTGTATGTACCAATATTTTGTGTCTAAACTATACTATAATATTTATGTTTCTTTATATTTTTTTTTTAGTCCCACACTATATTTATATACTATCCCAACAAGATTTATATCGTGTACAACCGTTGGCTTTTTTGCACACCTACTATTCCAACTCACTTTTGATATTGGTAGAATTATCGAAATCGACATTGCTTGACATTTTATAAGAATTTGATTGAATGCTTTAATGTTCGTAGTAGTCGCACTTGTTTTTATTATTATATTAATAAGTCTTGGAATCGCCAAATTTTCGTAAATTCGGCCTTGCATTCGGCTGGTTTAAACACAGCTGTTAAACCTACCAGATAATATTTTCTAAATGGTTATTAAATTATATTCCTACTCCTAGTCATAGTTTTATTACCACTTAATGAACGTCCTGCAAATCACTTTTACCTTGAAACTTGAATCGAAGCAAAACAAAACCTTTATCAACTCAATAAAATATTATTAATGAAAGTTGGCGGCGAGCTTCGTTATGTACCTACCTATTTATTTATGTATGTGTTCCACAGTACTTTACATAGTCTTAGTAAGAAGCCTGTTTTATTTGTGAAGAAAACTTGCATGGCAAATATCTTTTTATCCAAATTTTGGTTAGTTAGTAATTAAAAATATAATATTAATATGGCATAATATTCTTACCAGTAACACTCAGCATGACGAAAAATAGAAAACAGCTTAAATGAATGTCTCTAGACATCTTGAAGATAATGAACACTTTCTTCTAAACGGGGTATTATTTTAAATACAGTTTGTACAGTTCAGTCATTCATAAAATAACTTTTTAAATATATTTTTTTCACTTTTGTTAGTAAAGTAATACAATTTAAGTTTGTAGCCCTCCAGAATATTACACTTAAGCTCATACGCTTATAACAAAAAGTTACAGTAAGGTTTTCGTATTTAAATACGTAATTTATAAGTTTTTGAGAACGACACGTCTAACTCCACCTACGCATCTATTTCAACTGGTTTGAAAGAACGAATGGATTCATATCGTAACCGCGGGCGGGAAATGGGAAGCAACTTATGAACTTACTACCGAACTGCAAGAACGAGTTACGAATGAATGAAAGAATATTTTTGAATGGTTTATTCCGAGTTTATTCCACTTCCAGACAAGCACAGAGTATAATTATACTGAGTGAGGTAATTCATTATGTTTAATTTTCTACTGCCAGGTAGAATAGGTAGTGTTAGGCCATTCTAAGCAATTCTAACCTTGTAGTATCAGTAACTCTGATGATACAATTACGCGTATTTATTTAACTTTTTAGAAGAGCTACAAAAAAAGTTAGACTCTGTTTACAAGGACTAAAATTACACTTATTGCCAATTAGGAAAAAAAATTAAGTCAACTATAGTGTGTTTTTTAATCTCGTAGACCAAATTGACAGTTTCATACGTCAAATATAAAAATAATGTGCTTTCGGCTCATAGACATAAAGCACACTATTTTCAAGTTTGACGTAAGAAGCCGTCAAATCAGTCTCTGAGATTAAAAAACACACTATTTAGAGGTCAATTCAACTTTCACGATGACAATGACAGATTAAGTAAAGTAGACAGATCAGTCACATTGAAATTTCAAATTGACACTTGACAGGTTGAATAATAATTATTGACCTGCGAGTGCCGATGAAGTTATTTTTTACATTTAATAGAATTATATATTGTAGCTGTATCAATTTAATGATAAACCACAATATGAAAGTGAATTCATAGTAATAATAAAATTATCTGTCTGTAGATATTTCGTATTCGTACTAGCGAAGAAACATTTATAAACATAACCTAAAATGGCTAATAAAATCTTTGGAACTATTTTGAGAACTAGGCCATCCCTTATGGTGTTTAAACGATGGGAAGGATCAAATTCAGAAAAACGTGTAACAATTCACGATCCATTTTATTCCCAGCCGCAGAAGAACAAACAATCATACTTAGAAGTTGTTAAGATGTTCGAAGGCCGGGACAATAGAAGACGGGGTCATGTGGAGTTTATTTACGCAGCTTTAGCAAGAATGAAAGAATTCGGTGTACAGAAAGACGTTGAAGTGTATAAAGCCCTCATTGAAGTGTTACCCAAAGGAAAATTTATACCCACAAATATATTCCAAGCGGAATTTATGCATTATCCGAAACAGCAACAGTGTGCAGTGGACTTGCTAGAACAAATGGAAGATAACAGTACTTGTTGTTTACATGTAGCTTTGCTTATAGTCCTAACCTAGCCTTTTAAAAATATTCTGATCACCTATGACTACCCCCTAAGACGACCCATTGACCAAACATAATGTTGCAAGTAGCTTACCTAATTTCCAACAACAAATTTTTTATAGTAAAAAAAAGCCATTATGGTAACCAATTTTAAAACCACAACAACACATTATTGGATTCTGGTAGATCTGATATTGGTAAAATTTAAAAAAATATGTCTTTGTACCATAATGATTTATTTTTATTATTTATAAATTAGTTTTTGGAAATAAGGTAAGCTGTGACCTAACTCAACCCGTAAAGTTTGATCAATTATTTACAGGACCCCCTATACTGAAACAGACTTATAAAGCTAAAGCTTGGTAGTGTTTACTATGTTTGTAGACCCTTAAAATGATAATATGTTTTTCTTTGAAAGTATAGAAGTAATGCCAGATTCGGAGATGGAACAGATGCTTCTGAACATATTTGGCTCCCGCGGTATACCTCTTCGTAAGTTCTGGCGCATGATGTACTGGATGCCCAAGTTCAGGAACCTAAGCCCATGGTATTTGCCTGAGGAACTACCCAATGACACTCTTGAGTTGGCCAGACTTGCTATAGAAAGAATAACTTCAGTCGATCCGGACACAAAAGTTTCAATTTGGCAGGTGATAATTTTGTTCATTATTGTTTGCAAAATTCATAAACATTTCTTTTTAGAAGAGGCTCTTAACCTATAGATGAAATATAAATCTTTGTAAAACACAATTATAATTTTCTATGCTAGCAACAAATTTTTGCAGATTGTTTATTTGGTTTGCATTTAACCCTAATATCTTTAAAGAGAGTGAACAGGCTTCCTCTGGGTAAGCTCACTCCATCTTTGACTATGTCTTTGTTACCTCTGACCTAGACTGGAATCAAGAGCAAACCCACCTCATATTAAAAAAAATTGTTCTTCATCTCATTAATAAAAGTAATTTTTGTCAGACAGAAGAAATTGAAGCCAGTTTAGACAAGACTTGGGTTGTGAGTGCCCAAAGTGAAGCCCAGAAGATTCTGTTAGAGGAACAGCCTACTGATGATCCTCTGACTGTGAAAGGACCCTTTAACGTGTACCTGAGGGAACAAGTTGTCAGCTATTTCTTACTCGTTGGGAAGACAAGACTTGAAATTAAAGACAATACAGACCCGGATGGTATTATAACTTTTTATTTTTAACAGCTTTTGCCTGTGACTTCGTCTGCATTAGTGTCGGTAGTGAACACAGAAGACGCGGAATAAAATGTCCTTTTTTGGGGTTAAAACTTACCCTGTACCAAATTTCATCAAAATCGGCAGATGGAGTTACTTTCGCATTTATAATATTAGTATGAATTTTATTGTTGCTAAACAACTTTAATCAGCACTTGTCTCCAAATATAAAAATTGTTAAAAAAATAAGTTTTACGCCATCGAAAGTAATAAAGTTCATTATATTTAAAAAAAGTAAGTATCTGTTCTTCAGGGTCATTAAAAATACTGCATTGTGTTTTTCAGATGTTTCAAACATAAATAAACCTCTTGGAATTCCCGGGGTTGTTGGTAGTACCAAACTACCGTCTGTGAGACAAACATTGCACGAACAAGATGATGGTACAATAGTTTCAGTATGTGCCACAGGTAAGATTATGTGTTGTTTTTTATCTTAAACACTAGAATAAGAATAAAGTATATCTATATAATATATTAAAGCCAAAGAGATTTTTTGTTTAAACACATTAATCTCTGGAGCTACCAATCAATGGGAAAAAAACTTTTTTAAATGAAAACCTGCTTCATGAGAAATGTAGGCTACATAACATCACGCTACGATTCACGGAACCGGAACAGTAACTAAAGACGTAATGTAATGGTGACAACGGTGAGAAAAATCCCCGCAGACAAAATCTCAGGCAGAATCTATTTATGAATATTTGTGTATATTTCAGGCACATCATCAAGGGACTCCTTACTATCCTGGATCAGGCTGCTAGAGAAGCATGGTAACCCGCAACTGTCGAGCATACCAGTCATATTCACTCTTACTGCCCCTCCCAGTGAGATGTCCATACCAGAAAGTCAACCAGCCATAAGTGAAGAATCGAGAGTGCAATAAGAGAAAATAATTTATTTATAGTTTTACTTAGATTGTATGTAGTAAATTGTTGTTTTAATAATTTTTTTCTTTCATTTTAAACCGTGCCCACATACATAACTGCTAAGAATATTCGAAATTTTGTAAATTAAAAAACAGGTTTTATTTGGTATATTTCTTAGTTTTCAAATTAAAGTACTATACAAAATTAAGAGTAGTGTGTACCTATACCATAATGATATTATCTGTATAAAGTAGTTAATAGCTTACTTAACATGATAGTTTCAGAATGTAGAAGTTTAACAAGTCAAAAGCTCATATGCCTACAAAATCATAACCTTGATCATTATCTAGACTACTATCCTCACATACACGCACAATGCATGTTTTGAACACGTAACTTAAAGTATTTACTATTACACCAGCTTCTCGAAGATATTCAGTATGGGTCACTAAGTTTAAGGGTGTATGCACAGATGCACGGAGCATTTAGCTACCACAGATGTACTATGGGATCATATTATTTTTTAATACTCACATGCAACTGTGCATCTTCTCAACTTGTACGACCATAAAATAATCTATCAAACTTATCAACAAAAACTTTACACATAATCACATCAGCCTTACAAAATACCATATTATTATTTGTCTGTTTTTACAAATACGACAAGAGTCAATCCACTATTTAACACAAAACACAGCATTTTTATGTCCATTCATAGTCCTCATCATCCTCAAATGATATGGTTCCCCACTGTCAGGTGATGTTGTGCCAGTCTGCTTGAGGAAGCAAGTAGGTCTCATTCGTGCTGCGGACTACGCTAACACCGGCTCCGTAGTAAGGTATGACATATGCTGAACCATCAGACGGGCCTACCACCTTGAAAATAAAAATGTATTTGTCAGAAACAATAATGTTGAGTGTATGAAAGGTGTGCCAAAATTTATACCTTGGCTTTGTTTGAAAATAAATAACCATACAAAGGAAGTAAAGAACATCGAAAGTAGTGTGAAATGGTTTGTGTATAATATGGTCCATAATTAATGGCCACTCAGAAATTAGCTGCAGGTGTAGGTACGTGGAGGTAAGCACGAACAAGTCAATAATAATTTAGGCAACAATTAATTATTTATATAGCCTAAATATATATTTATAAATCATTAAATAGAGCCTAAAGTATTATTAACTTGAATAAACCTGCACTTGTACCTAACTTCCGAACAGCCATTAATTTTGGACCACATTATTAATTACAAACAAACTTCAGTGTCCACTTCTTTTCCTTCAGACCTTGTCTGACATACTGCCTTTCGGCTGGATATTACTTTGAATAGGGGAAAATAACCATTCTGTATGTATAGCAGTCTTATCAAACAAAATTAATCATTTCTTATTGCAATCCTTCATTCAATCAATGTTAAGACATTACCAAACTGATTACAGCCTATGGATATTAGAATAATAATTACCTGAGCAGCAATAAGTATTATATCCAGTAGTTGTCCCAGAAACATGAACCCCAAAGTGCAGAGCTTGGCTAATCCAATGCCTGGATAGCCCAAATAGAAGCGGTCCAGTCCAAACATACCCAGGAAGACTGAGAGTAGAAGCGCTATCTCGAGAGAATAGCCGTTCCTATAACAAATAAATAAAAAATATTATTTAGAAAAAAGTAGTACTTAGAATATTGTGTAACAATTTACTAATTTTGTTTAGTTCACTTACGTCCATTTACATGGCAACTTTCTTTTGAATGTGGAATTGTTTGTCTCATTGCAGAATATTCCTTCAGCAGCAATACATAGCACTGTTAAAAATAAACAAATTAATAAACCATTATTTATGTGTTGTTAGGACTTTGCTGCTTAATACAATGATAAGATTTTTACATAAGTAAAGAAATATTGTACTGCCGTACCTTCTGCTTCCCCTTCAGACGGAATATCTTTCCCTTTTACGCATCCTTTAAACTGTTGAGTGTCTGGGTCGATTTGGTCTTCGTTCGGGTCTGGACAAATATACTGGCCTAACCGCAACGTGCTGCAGTCCACTGTCACAACTTTATCCCTTACATCTGAAGCCCCAACTCTTGAATGCATGAACAATAAACATATTTGCACAAGATAAATTCGCAACATTTTCTTATCTACGTGCTTGGCTTTCAAGTGAAAATAAGTGAATAAAATTGCTAAATATTCATTATATTTGACGTGTCAATGTCACTACACCTCGTAGTTTAAAAATTAAACAATATAATATTTTGTTATTTCGTAAATCGTGATTCACTAGTACATTCACTGCTGATAATAAATACCATACGACTTTCTGACACTGACATGACATTACTGACAAATCTGACGCTACTGAAATGTAACTTCGTTCTGAAATAGATTATGGTTGGTAAAACAATATATTCTGCTTAAAATTAAATATTTTCTTGTTTTAGTACTTATGTATTTTGTGTACTAAATGTGTTTGGAAACTTAAAATATAATATAGTGATATATGTCATTGACACTGACTAACTTGCTGAAAATTCAAAATTGTTTGCCCCATTTGTCAATAATATAAGAAAATAATGTGCTCGTAAGTCGAATATTATTTTCAGCTCAACTAGGTTAAAATCATCACCCTGTATTCCAATTTATTTGGGATCGGCACAGGAACTTTTTGATCTTTGGAAAAATGCAATCTTGTTGTGAGATGTCATCGATTAATAAAGAGTTTGGCTTCAAAGAAACATTTTCATTACCTGCATTGGTTTATTGATTGTACCTGCCGTAACTGTTACAAAATGTGGAATGAATTTATAAATTTATATTTCCAATACAGTACCTCTACCTTTGAATAATTTCATTAATTTCCTGTATGAACCTATCCAAAATTGCCAACAGTAGTGCTCGTGCGGCTAGATGACCTTATATTATAATAAGTAGGTGCCCACGTTAACTGGATTGGACCCATATTCTAGTTTAATTTCCGGAATAGCCGCGGCCGCAGAAACTATTTAGAATGATATCTAGGGGGCTATTTTAAACCATCGTACAAGTTTATTAAGTGCAATATGCTTAAGCAATCATAGCGATTTGTAGCTTATTTCCTACATAATAATTATGTATCTATACGACGTTTGAATTGTATTGGTCTGAATTTTACACAATATCTCGATCATAGTCAGATGGCTGTCTGACTACGATCGAGATATTGTGTGAAATAAGAGCGTACACGTTAGGTAGGCTTGCCTAACGTGTGAAGCATTCGCAGGGTAGGTAGACCAGGTACTGCGTTTTATAATTGAATTTTATTGGAAAAGTTGAGTTGCGCTCCCGTGAAGTTAAGGCTCTTATGTTGACAGAGAGCCCTCACGTCCTCTTCACATTTTTGTAACAGCCATTTTCATGTTACAGTTCAGCTTGAATTAATTGCATTTGATAGTGCAGTTTATTGAATGGGGAATGCAAGTGGTGCCAAGTGAGGCCAACGAAATAGGTGCCTATTCTAACAGCTAGGTAGGCATCCTACTACTATTATAAAGGCGAAAGTTTGTATGTATGGATGGATGTTTGTTACTCTTTCACGCTTAAACGGCTGAATGGATCTGGATGAAATTTGGCACAAAGATAGATTATAGTCTGGAATAACACATAGGCTACTTTTTATCCCGGGAAAATGAACGGTACCCGTAGGATAACACATCAACTGTGACGCGGACGAAGTCGCGGGCAGAAGCTAGTATGTACATATTTTTGTTAGTTGAGTACTACAATGAAAAAAAATACTGGTAGGTAAGTAGGTATACAGGGTGAATTTTTGAGACGGGTTACTAAGGGCAGTACATTAACCGTTACCTATAAAATAATCACAAGAAAACGTTCCTAGGAGACCATCCATAACTTTTTGAGCTATTCTCTGATTTTAGAAAAAAATAAAATAATCAGCGAAAAAAAATTGTTTTACCTTAATCGATCCTGTTTCATTTAGGGATCAAAAGACTCTATGGGACCATTTAAGGTATGAGTACTAGTCGCCAAAAACTTTTCCCATACATTCTGTGCGGAAAAACGGTTACCAGTCGAGTTATTCTACCTAGAAACCTCACAAGAAAATACTCAAGGAAGTAGGTAAATACCTACTTACTTTGTTAAACCACATTTAAACTCGCTACTTAATTCCGTGTACCCGACTATCCACGAAAATATGAGTTATTTTCTTTTTAGAAAGCAAGCAAAACACTGTTTATAACGTGTCGTGTCTCCAAATAACAAAACAGCACAGTGCAATTTTCCTCAACAATTAGGTATTGTCAGAAAAAGACAAAAAGGCAACATCTGGCGGTAATGAGCGCAATCTTGAGGTGTTAACAGGCCCGGTGTAATTGCAGCCAAGACTAATGCTTCCCATTACAAGGACCAAGTTTTGTTTACCCGTCAACACCTGCAGTGCGAATCACTTCTCTTTGTTAGAATGTCATAAATAATGTGGCTGGATTTTGTTCGTAGTTCTGTTTGCGTTGTAATTATGATGTTTATTTAGATTGGGTCTAAATACTGAACTACCTAGTAGATTATAAGGGAATAAGCAAGTTTTTTTTTGGAAAATTAATCCTCATTCATGGAATAAACATTTTAGTAAAACTATTCTAATAACTAGATTGAATATTTATTTCTATCTCTTTCTTTCTAGCAAAACGAAATAGTTTCTAAGGCTTAGTGTTATGTGACGCCACAGTTCATGTCGGATCTCTCTGTCTAATCGGAGCGTAATTAATAGTTTTAAATATTTATATCAGCCGTATTTCTTGGCCGATTGGAATTGTAATTTCTCTTTTTCGTCATCTAGCTCTACTACGGTATTTTCATATTTTGTAAATAAATGCAATTTAAAAAAATCATACATAGGTATTAGCGCATAGTGGTAACTGTTCAGGGTAAATTTTTGTTTGTACGCTTCGATTGAGGAATGAACCATGACGACCAGTATGGTGTTCTTCAAGATGGGACTGAATAGGTTTTAAGGTACCTACCTACCAGCAGGTGGTCCGTCTAACAGCCGCCAATTACTCCTTAGGTACCTGTTTTTTATTTATACTTCAGATACCTACTACGATACACTCGGTTTGGGTGGAACATTTAGAGAGTGATTTAGTTTGGATGACAAATATGGCACAAGAAAACTTATAATGAACCAAAAATATTCCCTCCAACGAAGTGTTCATTCAATAATTCGATCGTTGTCTCATTAGTGGAAGTAGGACATACAGGAGTTATTCCACGGACAAAGTTTTTCTAAACTTTGCTTGGACTCATTATACATTCAGGACAAGTCAGTAACAAACCGTGAGATGGCACAGTTCGCGTCCGGACATCGAAGTTGCACTAACGAATCAACTTTAACTAGACCATCGGTTTAGCTCGCCATCACGGAAGTATTTGTTACTGGGTTTGGAATGAAGTAGGGTTACTGGGTACCGTTCATTATCGACGTTTTTAAGTATTGAATGTCGTGGTGGTGGCCCAATGATTAAGGCCACCCAGCTCTTATGCATATATAAGGCAAGAACTAATGTGACTTTTCCAATTCATATGCATTTTTCTAAGTTTATCTTGGACATTACTGACATCGGTGAATGTAAACATCACAGAGTGCTTAACAATGAAAAAAATCGTGAGGAAATCCAAATTCGCCTTGAGCAATCGTGGTGATCAAAGCCCGTGCCTGCTCGGTATGAGAAGAGGAATATTGCCCTACAATGGGACAATAATAGGCTGGTATTAGATACGGGATATAAGGGACATCTATCCTTGAACTTCGCCAGTGCACTCAGAACACTATTCTGTCATCAGAACAAATGGAATTTCTTGCAGATTTTTTTTTCCTTTTTTCGGCAGATCAAGTTTGAAAAATTGGCCTGTTGCTTTTTTAGTCGTTCTAAATAGCAATAACGATATTTGTTGACCTAAAATAAGGGCAAAATATTTTTTACCAGTCGCTTAGGAAGATCCGGAAGGAATAAGAACAAATGTTCACTTAGCGGAAAAGTGTTAAAAACCTCCATACATCTCTTTAATTATGGTTTGCCTATAAAAAAATCTTGTCTGATACTCAGTCCAGAATAGAAAATTCATGGTTTTAGTTGATGTCCCTTACACCCGATATTTGTTTAGGGGAAGTTGTCATAAAACGAATTCCGTTTGTAATCTGATTTGACTGTCGATCTTTTCAAGTGCTCATTGAGCTGTAGTGAGGTGCTTACAAAACCCCGGTAGGCCGCAACCCGTGGCCGCAACTAACACTCGTTAGGTAGTTGAAGTGATGGAATTGAAATAAAATACATCGATAAACTGGTTATATGTTTTATTATACACATTCAATACACAAAATCGATTACAATGATTTCGTTATGAAACATTAAATATGATACGAAACATTATATTGGCACTAAAACTATTTATCTAACTACATATATATTTGAATCGTATTTCTTTTTTCTAAGAACACGTTTTTTGGGCAGTCATTAACCTCGCCAACCCGTAAAAGATGGAGACCTGGAAATTGAAAGTTAAATACAGTTGAAATAAAAATACTTTTAAATATTGTTTGGATAAGAAACACAACTCCATGTAGCATTAATTATTATGTTGTTGAATTGAATGCATTTTTGATATTTTTTAAATAATTGGCTTATGTACACTTGCTTGCTATACATTTATCGTAACATAACGGAGCATATTAAACCATAATATTGAAATAACGATAACGTTGTAACGTTAAAATGTAGTTATTCACAATTCATTCGTTTTAAGATAAGATTTGTGCGCGGTTAATGGCAATAGGCTTGCCCCCTATTACATGGAAACTAAACCTAGACATACCAGCGTGAAGGTATGTATGTATGTATGTATTTATTTATGTGTTGTCATTCTAACAATATAACACAATAGCTACAGTTATTTTTCTAATCCTATCATAAACGGAGAATTTTCTTGGCGTGGATAAAAAAATATCAGTACTAGAGTTCAAATCTGTTCAAAATACAAGTATAACTTACGTGTTAAATGTGGGCGCTTGTGGTTGTGGCGCCTGCGCCTGTTGCGCCAGGTTACCGAATGTCAATGTGTTTTGTGTCGCTAAGCTCTCGAACGTAGCGTTGGATTGAGTTGGTTGACCAAAACCTGCTGCAAATTTGATAAAAAATACTCAGTTTGTTAAACCTTTAGTTTTTAGCTTGCTTTAGCGGGTAGGAGTCGTGTCATTGTTCATGCCATTTTTGGAAAGCTCCTCTAATCAGGATTATAAAAAAATCTTTTACTAATAGAAAGTTACACAATTTTTTTGTGCCATGGAATACATTTTTTGGTATATTTAACTTCCACACGGACGAAGTCACGCGCAGTAGCTAGTTGAAGATAAAGATGATACTTACTGGGTTGAGCGCCACCAAACATCTTCCCAGGAGACGAACCTCCTCCGAAGGCAGCGCCTCCTCCAAATGTGGCCCCTCCTCCGAACGCCGCAGGTGCACCGAACCCTCCGCCTGGGCTCTTGTTAAAGCCACCGCCGAATGACGAGCCAAAGCCGCCACCACTTGGCGGCGAACCGAAGCCGGTCGGTTGTCCGAATACTGGCTTTGAACCAAATCCAGGCGAGCCACCGAATGCAGGGGCTACAAAACACAAAACTATGTAATAATTATGTAAATTAATTAATCGATCAACTCCGTCCATCGAAGTCGACCGAGCACCGGCCTGCAAGTTCTAATAAAAAAATAATACGAGTGTGCTTTACCACACGACTGAAGTAAAACTTCTATAGCTCTATTTAGTAACTGGCTATGAGACGAAGAGAGAAAAAAAACGTTCACACGCAACTCACTCTCTTGCCCCTACTGTAATATACGAAACGTAACTCTCTCTCTTAGTATCTTCACTAACTTACATCTCTCTCTCACTTTCCGTTCGCCTCGCCCGATCACACTTTTCGTAACGCTCTCGTCACGCATTCACCAGCTTACTCCCTAAGTCAAACGAGCGAGATGTTTTACTTCAATAAATCTGCTGTCAATTTCATGGTGACAGCATTCCTTTTACATCAATAGTCTTGACACAAATCAAAAAATAAATATGGACGTCGATATACATACACTCACCGGTTTGTTGCTGCGGGGTGCCGAACACAGACGGTTTGTCTGCGGAGCCGAACGCCGGAGCTTGTGCGCTACCGAACGCCTGCCCGACCGGCGAAGGCGTGCTGAAACTACCCCCCGATGTATTGCCGAAGATTGAGGACGCCTGCGTTGTGGCTTGTTGGCCTGAGCAAATGGGAATTCAGTTTTTTTATGGCTTCGAAATCATCAATCATCATGTCGTTCAATATGTACACATTTTATGTCTTTAAATAATGTAATTGGCCAAGGGCAGTTTTATGCTAAAGTAAAAATAAATAAATCAAATGACTTCTTCTGCTCTGGGCGGAGCAGAAGGGAGCCTCACTCTTACTAACTAAAACCCCTTCGTTTTTCTCTTTCGTCTTTCTTTGCGTTCCAGTGCCGCAGTGATTCTTTCAAACAAATTCCGCAACCCTGGCAGGCACTGGCTTTACCAGGCCGTGTCTACTAAGCTGACATCTCTGGGAATTCATATTGTTGTGTACCTCGCACCGTTCCTATCGCTATGATCATAAAACAGTTTTAAAACTAGATAAACATTTACCGAATCCAGTCGCTCCAAATCCACCGTCAGTGTTAGTATTGCCCCCAGACCAGAAGCTAGATGCTGGCTTCTGTTGTCCAAAAGCCGTGGCCCCTCCGCCACCGAAGATTGCAGCCGCTGTAGAATTAGATTGCCCGAATGCCGTCTTACCGCCGAATACGTTGGTGTTGGCGCTGCCGAATACTGAACTTGGAGAACTGGTGAAAGGTACATGTAAAATTAGTTTACGTCACTATATCATCTTTATTGTCCTGCAATTCTTGAAATTTATTTCGTTCGTTACTTTTTTAATTATATCATCTTTTAGACAATCTATTCATTGTTTTTTTGGGCTCCTCTACCTTTCTACTTATGTTTATATATTGCAGAAAAATATTTAGGTACAAATACACGATACACGCATTTAAAGTAATAATGGGACTGATTTACGTTGTCATGATTCTTGTGCACGATTTAACTGAAATTGGTAATAATAAATATTTGTAAAAAGTTTCTTACCCTCCTCCTCCTCCAAAAATGCTGCCGCCACTGGCCGCTGCAGGGGCGCTCGTAGTTGATATACTCGCAGCCGCAAACATACTAGTTTCACCACCGCCGAAAATCGAGCTCTGAGCAGTCGTGGCCGGTTGGGCGCCAAGCACAGACGCTTGCGTTGCAGGCGCAGACCCGAATACCGACGCTTGAGACGCCGGCGTCGGTGTACCAAATACCGAAGATTGAGTAGTAGCCGTTGAAGACCCGAACACGGAAGCTTGAGTCGAAGGAGCTCCAAACACAGATGTCTGCGCATTTGGCGATGCAGAACCAAATACAGAAGATCCTGCTCCTCCAAAAACTGACGGTTTGGTCGTACTCGCTGCAGCAAATATACTCGGAGCACCAGAAGTTGGGGTCGTTGTTGACGTAAACGCACTCGGTGCGTTCGAAGCAGCACTCCCGAATATCGACGATTGAGTAGTCGCTGTTGCAGTCCCAAACACAGATTGCGTGGTAGTAGTTGACGCGCCGAAAACAGATGCCTGTGTTGTAAGCGTGGATCCAAATACTGATGACGTTGATGAAGATCCGAAGACTGAAGATGGGGACGGCGGTGCAGCTGTAGTAGTTGCAGCAAACGGTGATGGTTGAGCAAATGATGAACCAAATATTGATCCCGCTTTAGTTGCTGGTGGCACCGTCGAACCAAATACTGATTGAGGTGACGGCGGAGTTTCGGGAGTAGAAGGGGTCGGCGTACTAAACACTGTTGGTTTTGAAGCATTCGCAGCACTACTAAACACTGATTGAGCGGTGGAACCGAATACTGAAGCTGTTGTCGTTGCTGTCGGTGATGTATTTCCAAAAATGGATCCTTGAGAGGATGTTCCAAAGACAGAGGAAGGTGTGGGTGACGGTGACGCTCCTGTTGCAAATATGGACGCAGAAGGCGACGTAGGTTTTGGTTGTGTCGCTGCTGCAGCTCCGAACACTGATGCAGCAAAAGGACTAGCACTTATTATATTTAAGAATTGTGAAGTTTGTGATGATGTAGGTTCTAAATCTGTTGCAGAAGAGTCTGGTTTCAGGGTTGGTTGTTCAGATGTAGGTGTACTAGATTGTGATGTGGAATCTAAAAATTAAAATAGAGAAACATTAATAAATGCAATAGATTATTGGCAGTTAGGATAAACTTCAAATGAGATAGAATTAATGTTGCTATTAAATTACCTGGAGCAGCCGAAATAGTCGTAGAACCAAACAATGACGAAACGCTAGGTATGTCAGATTCAGACTTCTCTGGTGCTTTAAATGGTTCTACTTTAGCTTCAGATTCTTCGGGTTTTTGTGGTTCACCTGGAAAATGGGAAGCCATTATTATAAGAAAAGTATTGGAGCACCTTGAACAAATTCATCATTTGAGCTATATTTACACAATTTTAATTAAATATGCTATAATAAAAATCTTACTAGTAGTAGCGCTGGTCGCTGGTACAGGTTGAGGTGTTGAGTCAAGTACAGAGGTTTTATTTCCAGTAAGTACAGCTAATGGTTTAGGCGCTTCTTTGTTATCACTTACAGGTTTCTGTATTACTTTAGGTTCTACTTTCTGTGGAACGTTTTCTTTAGAAATCTCTTTCTCAACAGGTTTAGGGGCAGTATCAGTCTTTACATCTTTGGTGGTTTTCAAAACATCCGGGACAATTGGACTAGGCATAGGCGTGGAAGTTTTCATGGCAAAGAGATTTGTTAGTGGTTTATCAATCTTAGGTTTGCTAGCTGCTGTTTTGCTGTCAGCTTCTGGTTCCCCAGTTTCACTTGATTTAGGACTGCCAAATATCGACGTTGGTAGTTTACTTTCAAAAGGTTTAGGGTCAGGAGCGAAGGCGGGAAGCTTAGGTTCGGTAGAGAATGCTTGAGTCTTAGGTTCCGGAGCAATAGCCTGCGGTTTAGAATCTTGTACAAATGTCTGAGGTTGGAATTTACTGAACATGTTGTTAATGTCTGCTATCGGTTTGGCTGTGAAAACTGCTGATGGCGCTGGGGTGGATGTCGCTGCGGTGGTTGTAACTAAAATCAATCGAACACCCGATTATACTTTAGCAAAACTGGTTTTTCGAAAATGCCCGAAAGGGGACTATTTACCCCGTCCGGTGCGCAATATAATTTTCTAGTATGAACTTAAAGATATTGAAAATAGAAACTTACAAGCAAAAGAAGAAGGTGAACAAATATTCTGTCCCATGAAAGAATTTAAATCGCTCTTTGATTGTTTGTTCTGTAGCAGATCTTTAAGAACACTTCGCGTGTCGGCAGACGCTGGTGTACTAGAGAAGCTAAAGGCTGGGGCCATAGGCTTCAGTTGTGGAACTTGCGCTTGGGGCTTGGCTGGCTCTTGTTTCGGTTCTGGAAATGGAAACACCATAATTTCCTTCAATGATTATCAAGGGATGAAATTAATGTGTCGTTAAGTAATTCAACTAATTAATAAACAATTAATAAATGCCGAACCCACAAGGGCACCTTAAACGCCTGAAATTATAGCGCCCTTGGTGTGACGTCATAGTTTATGACAACAAACAAAAAGTCGGAGAGAACACGTAACTCACACTCGGCATTGACATTTCACATTTGAATTATTCGCCCTGCTCAACAGCGACGTTTTTTCAAAATTAATTTAAAATTAAATATTGATGGAGGCACAATTTTGAAGTAATAAAGAATATAAAAAACATACTCTCATTTGAATCATATGCATATTCCCTGTTGTTTGAATTTGTATACCTTTTGTTGGACATCCTATATAAATAAATGATCACTCACCATCAGTATTCTGGAATAGTGTTCTGGCGACGTTAGCTAATCCCGGCTGAGTAGGCTTCACACCACCAACAGGAGTGAAGGATGGCACGTTGATAGGGGAAGACTTGAAATGTTCCGGCTTTGGTTCTAATTTTGGCGCCACTTTGGGTACTACGAATGGTTGCGGTTGAACTAAAGACATAATTATTTATTTATTTTAGATTTATTACAAAATCCACAGCTCAATTAGCTTTATATATAAAAAAAACATACTTTATTGGGTAGTAGATACTATGAATCAATAATTTAAAGACAGCTTCTCTAAAAAACTCATTATTATAACCAGATCAATTTTCAACCAAATGTAAAATTTGTATTAGAAAAAAAAAATAGTCAATTGAGATGAAAATAAGTGATGTTTACTATCCTACTGTCATGTACTACATCCGGAGGTAAAAATGAATTTATAAAAAATATAAACTAGCTAGGTGTTCAAAAACTTACCAAATACTAGTATTTTTTTTAAATTTACCTTATTCCTAAGACAATAAGAGCTCCTGTGTAAGAGATGGACTGAACATAAAAAAACTGATTTTTATTATTTTGCCTTTTCTTCACTTACCTTTCTTAACGTGTGGCTTATCAGCCTTGGTCTTAACAGCCTGCTTCGCTGTCTGCAGTTTCTCCTGCAAACTCTTCTCATAATTCATCCTCATAGTTGCCAAATGCTGTCTCATCTCAACATTCACCGGCTTGATCTTCACAGTCTTATGGTTTGAAAGCATATCTCTTAGAGCATCGAGTTTCTGTGACGTCAGAAGTGGCTCTTTCTTCTTACTGTCAGTAGTATCAAGACTCATGTTAAGGATGTTCTTCGTTAATTTTGAAAGGGGATCCCTGTGGAGTGGAGTTTTTTTGTTTATTCTACCTACTTATGATTTTGTGTAGTGCGGAAATAAAGTTATAAGTCTTTTATCATGCAAGCGTGTAGGTGTAGTACGCGTCTCAAAAAGTGATATAATTTAAATTAATTGCAGGCCGCAATGACTCTGCTTGACCGCTAAAAAGAAAATTAAAACTAAAAAATAAATGTTGAGTATGTTTGTCCTTAATTCAAGAAGACTAACATAGTTTATGTTAATGATAATAAATGTTAAAGATAAATAATTTACGTGGTGTCAAATCCAGAGGTGGCTCCATCTAGAAATGTCACTTGTTGGCACTTCACTTGGCGTAGCAAATATTTGCCGTTCAGGGGCAAAATGTCCAACGGTGTCAAAATGTCCAAATACCCAAAATGTCCAATGGTCAAAATGTCCAATTCTCAAAATGTCCAACTCCCAAAATGTCCAATCTTTGAGAATGTAGCAAATTTGTTCAATTACTCGTCAAAACGCTTTTTTAATACTTATGACAAATAATAAATACAAAATACTGAAAGAATCTAAATATGTTTTATTTATAAATAACAAATTAAGACCAGAGAAGACCACAACATACCCGAAATCACTATTTTTGTTATCAATTCTTTCAGTATTTTGTATTTATTATTTGTCATAAGTATAAAAAAGGGTTTTGATGAGTTATAGAACAAATTAGCTACATTCTCAAATATTGGACATTTTGGGAGTTGGACATTTTGACCATTGGACATTTTGAGAATTGGACATTTTGACCAATGGACATTTTGGGTAATTGGACATTTTGACACCGTTGGACATTTTGAGAATTGGACATTTTGCCCCTGAACGATATTTGCGTTTTATCGCTAATTAAAAAACAACTTTAACTCAATACACAGAGTATATTATATTTTGTATTACTTTAGTAACCTGAATATCTGGACAAAAGATAACTACATCAAAAAACAATACAGATACGAATAGATGTTTTAATAACATCATACAAGCACGACAAAGCAGACAACTTAAAACAGAGTACTGCTAGCTCGCCATCTTTATTCGCATATCCATAAGGTCTATATTCCTATAGCATAAGTAAAAACCTACTTGTTTCTAAAAGGCGTGCTTCTCAACAGCGACCGACGTAGTCTTGAACATAAGCGTGTCACACTCGTTGAGCGTATTCCTGAGGGTACGGAGTACTGCTTGCTCGACATTTTTATTCGCATGTCCATAAGGTCTATATCCCTATAGCATAATTAAATAAACACCTACTTGTTTCTAAAGGGCGTGCTCCTCAACAGCGACGTAGTCTTGAACATAGGTGTGTCACACTCGTTCAGCGTATTCCTGAGGGTACGGAGTACTGCTTGCTGACGACTCAGTATCTCTTGCTGTTTGACTAGAGGCTGGTATACGTCGTCTAGGATTGGGCGTATCATGCGCTGGCCTGGCCTGAGAGGAAATAGGAATTATGATATGTATGTAATAGATAGGTAAATAATGATTAAAAGAAAAGAAATAAAGAACAACTTGTTACGATGATGCAAAATCAAAACGCCAATATGGTAGTTTAAGACACAGTTTTTCCAAAAATACGCTTTATTTTAGCGCTGAAAACCCGATGAATGTTCAATTACCTGTAGTCGTTTTGGTTCCTTTTTTGGGCAATTAAGTTAGTAAATAAGTGTCGTCACAATTTGCCATTGCTAAACCAAATCTTTGGGGAATTGCGTCTTGACAGCAAAAAGTATGTCAATTGATTGGTGGTGTCCACTACCTCATTATTACAATATTTTTAGGGACTATTTCATTGATCTGCACGTTATAGACTGCATTTTTGGTAAATTGCAGTTAGCTTCAAATATAATAAACTTTAGGCATAACCACGTTCACAGAATATTGAAAGCCAATTAAAAAACAGAAAAAATTACCCCACTGACAAACCCGTTTTTTTTAATACTTACTTGTTCAAGCTGGGGTCCCTCGTCACAGCCTCATTCCACTTATAGTCAAGCGATTTCTGTGCTTGTTCCAGCTGATTCTGTACGTAGTAAGCTAGCTTCTTTACAGACGCTACTCGTTTAGATGTAAGAGGATCCGCTTGTGTCCATTGGTGGCTGTCTTTCGCGCTGAAAGGAAGAAGAACATTTATTATTTTATAATCGTTTCTTTTTTTATAAACTTAGGTACTTTGTTGAATTGATATGGAGAAGTATTTTATTTTATGCGATTAATGTTTTCATATGAAAGAAGTCATGCCTTCTTTACAAAATAGGTCTTGTTACTAGCGGACACTTGATAATTATATTATTTATTTATTAAAACTGTATGCACATAATGTGAACATACACCGTACAAAGGCGGACTTAATCTTAATGCGTTGGGCATTTTATTCCAGTCTGCCATAGGGTGATGCAGAGACAAAACATAGTAGGCGCAAGGAACAGAAATTTTTCTAGATTAAAATATAGTACCACATAGGTGGAGAAATATAGCAAATTAATGTAATTTGGCGTTAAACGCAAGTAATTCATCAGTAGACTTAAAAAACATCAAGGAATAAGGCATTGTTTGTGTGTAAAGGTGGCAAAAACTAGATTCCGCCGGACACACTGTCTGCCTATCTACCCACAATATATTATTCACAAATGACTCACTCGGCATGCGTGCGCGCCTCAGCCACGACCGCGCATGCGCGAACCAACTCCAGTTTTAGTTGTACGATGGCATTGCGCAACTCATCCGATGAACACTCCTTTCTCAGCTGTTCAGCATCTTGCGAATTGTAGTTAAAACTGGCGTTTATTGACTCGATGTCGCGTTGTAACTGTTAATAATATATATTTATTTTATTTTACAGAAAGCTTACAGACTAATAACGCAATAAAATTCTTTCAAAACAAAACAGTTATGTTTCGTGAAGGCACGAAATATACGCTACGAGATAGGATTAGTAAACAAGGTTTGGGCAAAATACGAGCGCGCGTTTGTAACTTTTATTAACATTAGTAAAAGGTTTTAATTAGAGCTTGACTGTAATAGGGAGAGGGTGAGAGTGCTCTCTGGATGGATTTCAAAAACGATTCACAGGCTCTTTTTAAACATTCCAAGAGTACTGTTATTGTAATTTCACCTTCACAACTCAACAGCATTCAGAAAATAATTATTAACCCGAATAAGCCTGCGCGAACCTGCACTCGCAGCTAATTTCCGAGCAGCCATTAAGTTTGAATCGTACTACATAATACCAACTCACCTTCGCTTGAGTTTCCTTAGTCTTCACCATAAACTTGTACAGTTCCATTTGGAAGTCGTTCACTTCTTTAATGAGCATATTCTTCAGTTCCTGGTTGGCTTTCATCTCGTTGATCTTCTCTTGTTCTGCTTTCAACGCGGCGTTTTCTTGCGCTTGCGCCGGTTGCGGTTTGGGCGGTAAAGGCGGTGGTTGTTCCTTGAAAAGTGGAGTATAAGTTTTACCAATTTGTGGTGAAAATAAGTTATTTACATGACTAATAATAAAAAAATTGGATTAACTCTGAAACTATTATTGTACCATTAAAAAACGACTATGATTATTAATAAAAATACTCAGATGTTTAATTTATTTAAGGCACCATTATATATAGCATTAATTGGGTTGTGGAGGTCAGATAAGCAGTCGCTCCAGGCAAAACACTGGTATTCAGTTGCATTCGGTTAGACTGGAAGCCGACCCCAACATAGTTGGAAAAAGCTAGGCAGATAGATATTCAGAGCGTAGTAGAAATACAGCTAACCCAAATATTCAGCCCCATATTGTATAATATAATTTAATTCTCACCACAGGAGATTGCGGTGTCGGCTGAGCTACCGGGGTTGGTTTATGTTCAACAGCGACTGGTATTTGCTCAATTTGTACTGGAGCTGAAACAAAAACGGAAACAACGGATTAATTTTGTCTATAGCAGCTGTTAGACCAGAGCAACTTGCTTGTATTATATTTGTTTAGAAATTTTGTCGAACTCAATCTGTTTATTTCAAGTGTCGTAAATAACGACCCTACTACATACAAAACAAGCTCGAACAAGCCCAGAAATTGCTAGACTATAAGGTTGCTTGTTCATTGACGCGAAACAGAGAAATGTTAACGAATAGGATTTCATAAAATCTCCACTCCGCTCCAGTGTACAGACTTCGTGCAATCCTATTGGTTAATATTTCTCCGCTCCGCAGCCTCACTAAGCTTTAATGGACAGGCAGCCTAACCGGAATGACGAGGGAGACGCAATTGAACAAGTTAGCATTCAAAAAATAAATTCGGCTTTTTCAAAGTGGGACGACGCCCCTCTTCCTGCACTTACTAAGTGACGGCCCTGGCTTACTTGTCAACAAAGCATATAATATATGTATAGTACGATTCAAACTTAATGGCAACTCGGAAGTTAGCTGCAAGTGCAGGTTCGTGCAGGTATATTCAGGTTAATCATAATGTAGGCTCCATTACTTAATCTCTAGATATAAATATGCTATTGAAGTAATTAAATAGAGCCTAAATAATTATTGACTTGAATAAATCTGCGCGAACTCGTAGCTAACTTCCGAGGTGCCATTAAGTTTGGATCTAATCATACCTGTAGAAAACAGTTGGCTCTGCGCCTGCGCGTAGCTGGGCGGTTTGGGTATGTTCAGAATGCTGCCGTACTGTGAGGATGGCGCCACTTGTTGCGGCTGCGGCTGGGCTGCTGGCGGTAGCTGTACCGGCTGCATCGTTTGAGGCTACACGAGTAAAGATAAATTATGTAGTAGCTTTTCGTCAGTAATAAAGAGTATATATAAAAATATATGATAAATCTGCCCCGTTGGTCTCGTGGTCGCAAGTGCGACTGCTGTGTAAGGGGTCCCGGGTTCGATTCCCAGGTCGAGCAAAAAGTGTTATTGGGTTTTTCTATGAAATTCTCAGTAGCAGCTCGGAGTTTGGATTTGTGCCCGGTTAATGGCAATAGGCTCGCCCCCAATTACATGGGACCTAAATATACCGGCGAACTGTGGGTGTACATTGGTACACCTCTGCCTAACTTTGGGGAATACAGGCGTGATGGTATATATATATATATATATGATAAATCTGTAATTATGCTGATCTCACGGCGAATCTAGAATCTTAAGATTTATGACGGATATATTATGTAAAAAAAAGGTGTCACCGTAATATACTTAATCCTACTACTATTATAAAGGCGAAAGTTTGTAAGTATGGATGTATGGATGTTTGTTACTCTTTCACGTAAAAACTACTGAATGGATTTGAATGAAACTTTACCACAATATAGCTTATACATCAGAATAACACATAGGCTATAGCTTATACATCAGAATAACACATAGGCTACAATTTTTGAGGTTTCTAATGTGAGGTCGTAAAAAAACACATTTTTTGCGCTTACATTGCAAACGCTGACTGAATCCTACAAGATAGATCAAAACAATGTACTACAGTATTGTACAACTTAAAAAGGTCTACAAAAAAGTCCGTGATGGTATATGTTTATCTCTTAGGAATAACCCACAATAACTATTTTTTATCCTTTACTTTGTACGAGAAATAATGGCTTATTTACGAAGCGATTTTAAGCAATACAGTATTAATCCTTATCCAATTAAGTATCTTAAATACATTGTGCATTTAATAAAGATCAATATGGCTTTTTACAGCATGTAAATTAAATAAATATTTTTGAAGATATCACAGATTTAAAATGCAGAGTCATAGCAATTTCGGCGATAAATACCGTTTCGGTGATAAATACCGGCAGCGGTGCCAGGCGAACGGGGCGTGGGGGGAGCGGGGTAGGTGCGGTGGGGAAGAAGTGGCTCATCGCTGAGTGCGCGACCCGAACGCGGGCAGACGCGTGAGGGCAGACGTCGTTGACGCTTGTGTCCGTTTTGCGAATTTTCAAGGCACTAGCGATTTGATAAAAACGTATGGTCGCCTACTTTAAGTAATATAGGCCTAAGGTTCCAAAGCGAAGAATCTGCATGTTTATGCTGAAGGAAAAATATCGTTAAATGTAGTTTATAGGAGCATACTGCAGTAGCTACCTATAGACGTATGATTAGGGCTCTGCAGTGCTTAGTTACCGTATTTCTTACTTATTACTAGACTAGACTAGACGGGACGAACCTGAAGTCCACGCGAACGAAGACGCGGGCAAAAGCTAGTATAATCTATTTAGAAGACAAATCGCGGTCGTTAAATTATGTTTCTTGTTTTCTCATATGCTACTGAGGCAGACGAGGTCAAAAATAATGACGAGACCTCATGTGGTTGTTTACACGACCAGAGAGAAATCAGGCGCAGAACCAACGGCTTTACGTGCTTTCCGAAGCACCGGAGTGTCACACCACCAACTTCCAAATTTTGGGCTGCTACTGAGAAACTCCTAATGGAAGAATCCAAAGAAGACTTTTTGAGAATCGAACCCAGGACCCCTCGCTCAGTAGTCGCGCTTGCGACCACGAGACCAACGGCCAACGGGGCAGTACACGGCTACAGTGCGATAATAGTTGTAAATTGTGTGTGTCATCAAGATTACCTTTGGCAGAAGGACGGGTGTCGGGGCGGGTACCGCCACCGGTACAGGCGCAGGCGCAGCTTGGGGCGGAGCCTCACCCGGGATCGCGCTGCTCAAAAATAGATAAATATTTAATGTGAGTATAAAGTCTAGAAGGTGCAGACCAAAACAGAAAAAGTGGAAAGGGAATTTGAAAATTATAACAGTTTTGAAAAGACACTTATGGAAATATTGATGGTGAAAGTTCCAAACAGTGCTTTTTCGGACCAAAAATAAAAGTCCCCGCAATAAAAGGGAATATTCATGATTTTTTTATTTAAACAATTTAATCCTCATTCATGTTATTAAAACTTTTTTTTCGAATAACTATGAAATTAAAAAAGATATAACTCATCGAAGATTTGTTTCTATCTCTTTCTAGCAAAACGAAATTTAACACAACATTTATATGACCGTAGTGTTACATGATGTCACGGTCCACGTCGAAGCTCTCTCTCTAATCGGTGAGTTATTAATAGTTTTAAGTGCTTTTATCAGTCGTATTTCTTAGTCAAATTTAATTTAACTTTTTGTTATCTCTATAACGTTATTTTCATATTGTGTTAATAAATGCAGTTAAAAAAATACATGCATATTCCCTATTGTATCTTTCTACAATACATATGATGTTTTGGTAATTTTTCAGGCTTTCTAATACCTACACAAAAAAGTACCGTTCTCACCTAGTCATTGCACCGGCTGGCAACACTATTTGCTGGGGAGGCGTACACACTTGCGGAGCTTGCTTGTTCAAGTTAATGATGTTGAATATAGTGAGCAGGCCGCTCTGTGACACCACGTGCAGCAACGGCATGTGGGGCAGTGTTGTGTTCTCATCTGTAAGACATAGAACATGTTACATTGTGGTTTATGTTGATGGTTACTGCTCCGCTCTCGTTCGGCGTAGTGTGATGTTCTAAACAAACAAAACTTTCCTCTTGAATCACTCTATGTATTGATGGAAACCGCATTCAAATCTGTTGCGTAGTTCAAAAGATCTGCGTACAGACGCAACAAGCTATTTTGTTTTTATACAAAGTGAGGCAGTAAAATGAAAAGAGTAACAGGTTCGCTTTATTATAAACCAAACTAACTCTAAAATGTACTAACACTTTTATAACTGTTAACACATGTCATTAGCAAAACTTAGGACTACTAAAACCGCTCTTACATAGGAATTGAACTTTTAAAAATGACTGTGTGTCCAATGATACATACCCCACTGCAATTGAGGCGTAGCACAAGTATCGATACAAATGCCTACAGGGTAGTTCTCCTGTTTCTTGTCTGTGAGAGGAAGCTCTGGTCTTGCTTCATCAGCCTACAAACAAAGTAAAGTGGTTAAGAAATCAGGGCTGGCTGGCTTACTATTTACTGCTATTATAAGGACGGAAGTTTGTGAGGATGAAAAAATGGGTGGATGTTTATTAGTCTTTTACATTTAAACAGCTGCACGGAATTGGCTGAAATTTGGCACACATACAGATAATAATTTTTGACCCGTTTTTGTATTTCCGTTGAATATTTTTACTAACGTACACGAAGTCACGAGCTGAAAATAAGTCAATAGTTATGGGGAAATGAGGACTGGTTACTGATCTCTGACTCTTACTTACTGGAAAGGTCAACCTGAGGGACCACCCTCAGGTTGACCTTTCCAGTAAGTAAGAGTTCTCGACCACGAGGTCAAGAACCAAAAAATTCCATTATCAATTACATACTTCAAAAGAAAATATTTCTATTACCTGACACCACTGAACCCAGTTTATTCCATCAGCGGATCCAAGAGTCGCTATCTCCATACCGTTAGCTGATGCCGACATTATAATATTCCTGATGAATAGAAAAGTCATGTTAACTCACCCACAATACAGGAGAAATAGGTACTGCAGTTCAAAGCTTCTTCAATGTTAAAATGTATCTAAAATAATCATTCATAGACAAAGTAATAATCGCTATTGTCATAATTTGTAAAAACAAAATATAGTTATCTTTTGAATCTCAAGGCGGTCGTTTTATTAGAGGTTATGAACCTAGTACGCTTCCACTGTGCAAAAGAAAAAAACTGTAGCTCTATCAAGTTGCGAAGCTGAATATATTGGATGGTAATAGAGCGTGGTTCAAAAGAAAAATGCTCAATTATTTTTAAGTCACGTCTCTGAGTATACCATCACGCCGATATTCCCCGAAGGGTTAGGCAGAGATGTACCAATGTACACCCACAGTTCACCTACATATTTAGGTCCCATGTAATAGGGGGCGAGCCTATTGCCATTAACCGGGCACAAATCCAAACTCCGAGCAGCTACTGAGAATTTCATAGAAAAACCAAATAACACTTTTTGCTCAGCCTGGGAATCGAACCCGGGACCCCTTGCACAGCAGTCGCACTTGCGACCACGAGATCAACGGGGCAGTCTCTGAGTATAAGTGTAATATATGATATTCTTACCACTGTGCAAGTCCCTGCAGGTAGTAGTACCAGGGTCTATTAGAGCCCATGCTGTAGCAGATGTCTTCATAGTTCTGACAGCTCATCTGTCCAGCTTTCGGTGTATTAATTATAGTTACAGCTGCAAGGGAAAAATTATAAAATGTATTTTATGTAAGGTTGATTTTATGAAAGCCAAGGGTTCGGCAACCTCTGATATTTATTGTTATATTTTTATATATTTATTTAGGAGCTCTGGCAGAAGACATATACAAACATGACATGCAAATAATGGTCAATAAAGACAACAAACAATCGTAGGTATATTCCTTCACAGGATTCACAATAACACACCATCACGCCTGTATTCCCCGAAAAGTTAGGCAGTAGTGTACCGATGTACACCTACAGTTTACTGGTATGTTTAGGCCCCATATAGTAGGGGGCGAACCTGTTGCCACTAACCGTGCACAAATCCTAACTCTGAGCTGCTACTGAGAATTTAATCGAAAAAACTAGCAGCACATTTTGCTCCACTTAGGAATCGAACCCAAGACCTCTAGCGTAGCAGTCGCGCTTAGGACCACTAGGCTAACGAGGCAGACAAACTTAAAGAACAAAGTACCTGGGCGACTATTATCCGTAGCATTTTTATACACAGCAGCAAACTGAAACGTGGATATCCAGTACACAGCAAGTGCTTCGACGGGTGCATTCGCAAACAAGTTTGGTGCAGGAATAGTCTTAGCAGGTGTTAGGTCCGGCTTGTATTGACTGAGGGTGCCGTCGCTGTTGCCCGTCACTAGTTGCTTGCCCTTGGGACTCCAGCAGAGGCATCTGGTGGAAGAAAGTTGTATTAAATGGATTTACTTGTATAATAAGAATTGAGAGATAATTTATTGTTAACAAAGACTGGGGTTTAAAATCTGTCTCTTTCATAGTAAACAACCCTGAGTGGAGTTCTTTTTTTTTGTTAATAGGTGCTTACCCTGTAATATAAGTATTACAAAATATTACATTAGATATTTAGCATACAAGTCAAATAAGTATTAATGTCAAACTATTCATTATTTTTATTAGTAAGTACTTATTATTTTTTATGACAATAAAATTAAAATTGAATTATGTATTATAAAAAACGAGTCCTACCTTGCCTTGGATGGCACCTTCTTACATTGAGAAGTGCTGACTTGCGACACTAGAAGGGTGCCATCATAGAAGGCTATGGCGATAGTATCAGGTATGCAGGGATTCCATTGTAAAGCAGACACAAATGTAGATGGATTCACATCACATCTGATGGCTAAAGATGGTGATGCATTCTATAACAAATTGTAATACTATGATTAATATTGCAAACAAGCCATGTTATGATATGACAGTGATAAATACAAATATTATAATGAAAATATTATATGATGGAATGTTTTGACTTTGGTTTATTAATCACAACCGCTGCAATGACATTTGAGCAGTAGATGTACTAATCAAAGATTTACATCGGAATTCAAACCTTTTGGAATATTGCAGCTGCTATATGAAGCAGTTCATTGATTAAACAATAATATACCAAAACACAACAGAAATAGAGTTGAAAATGAATTGCAAGCAAGATACAAATGCTGAGCAAATTATACCTTGCATACAATATAAATAAAGGTGAAACTTGACGTTTTTTATCTGGTATTATAGTTGATACTGCTGCCCTATCTACCCTGCCTGTTAAACTACATGGATATTTAATTTGTCTAGCCTCACACTTATACAACCTGTTTATTTTATATTCCATAACTCTATGGCATGAATGACACCATATCAAAGAATCAACTGTCTCATGTGGCTGTAATTTCACTGGCACATATACCCTTCAAACTGGAACTCAGCAATGTTACTTTGAGTCAGAAATAGGTATGGTGTATTTCATCATCCTGACATTTACTTAATATATAACAATACTAGCTTTTGCCCGCGACTTCGTCCGCGTGGATTAATAGTTCCCGTTCCCGGGGGGAAAACTATCCTATGTCCTTTCTCGGGTCCCAGACTATATCTGTACCAAATTTCATTGAAATCGGTTCAGTGGTTTAGGCGTGAAGAAGAGACAGACAGACAGAGTTACTTTCGCATTTATAATATTAGTAAGGATAATAAGCTTATTTACCAGATTTTGAAAGTCAGTAATCTTATAGATTGTCAGCAGTTGGCCACCAGTCACTGCCAACAGTTCTTGATCGCAGCTAGTAGCAATATGGGTGGGTTTCTCTTGGAGTTTCAATGTTGTGTGGTGCGGCTCATAATCCTTATCAATCAGCTGTTGCAGATAATAAACTGGAAGAAATATTAGTATGAATTGCATGTATATAAAAAAGAATACCTGCCTATTATTGTCTTACTGCATGACAGAGGCCTCTTCTCATACAGAGAACAGAACAGAAAAGGCACAAGCGTTGATTACCACTCTAACTCAAACGGTTTGACAATTTCAGACTTAAATATTAATTATAAAGTTTGCAGGTTTTCGTAAAAAAAGAATAAAACTAAATATTTTTTAATACAATAAAAAGTAAATCATCCCGACCATATTTCCGTCACGGAGGTCAATCTCAATGGAAACTGGCCAAGTACACAGAAGATATTATAGTACAAAAATACATAGTTACCTGACAAATGTCCATCTGGTGAAGCAACAAAAACAAGCCCGTACTTGCTGGAGCAGGCAACCAAGTTGTAACCTCGGTTAGGCAGCGGATCGGTGGTATTGAACACTTTGATTTTACGTTGCAATTTATATAGAAGACTCTGTGAACACGGAATTTGTTAGAATTACATAGTTTTTATTCTAATCCATGACAAATTAAAATTTAAAATAGGTAAACAGATATTAAAATAGATTTGCATGACATCTCATAACAATGGTGTTTGTCAAGTATACACATTTTTTTACTAAAAATAATAATAACACACCAGCTTATTACTGTCCCAGTGCAGGGAAAAGGTCTCTTGTTATACGGAGAAGGAATGAGCATTAATCAACACACTTGCTCAAACGGATTGGCAATTTCAAACTTAAATAATAATTACAAGTTCCGGTGTCCTTATGCTGTTTTGTTACCTATGTTATCAAATAATTGGTGAAAGTGTATGTCTTTTGATTTTGATAGTTTTAGCCAGTGTATTACTACTTGTCTTTGACTACTGCAATAATAACCTATAACATACAAGAAAAATCGGTAGTAATCGATGGCATAAATTTCATATATCGTTTTACTTATCGATCTTGACAATAATCAAAATACTGTAAAAATAATGGATTAAAATTCGAATTTTTAACTACCGTTGTAACAAAATACTTTACGTACCGGTTCGTCGACCGAATTCGGCCCAAACACCACCTCCATTTCTCCGGAATAGATTTGACTGTATGCAATAGAATAAACCTTTTATCCTCACACTTTATATGGTATTTTGCACTGTTTTTGTTGGTTTTTACAAGAAAAAAATGTTATTTCTCCAATACTATCAGCAAAATCTGTCAAAACTGAAAGAAAATCTCAATCAATTTCAACTTTCAATGTCAATTAGTCTGACGTGACGTAAAACGCTGTCACTGTCAAGTGACTTTTTTTGACGGAATCTTGGTTACTTGAGTTCTAGGCAAATGACACACTATAAAACGCAAAAAGTTACATCCGTTTACGATTTTTTTCAACTCGAGCTGTTCTTTCTATAAAATTCCTTATACATTAAGAAATTTTATAGAAAGACCGCACAGGAAAGCAACATCGTTAAAGTCAAAGCATTTATATAAATTAGACCATTTACAGGCACTTTTGAATTGTTAAGAAGTTAAAGTTTAACAGGTTAACTGTCCGCTGAGCAGACACATTAGTTAAACAATCGCTATGACCCATATGTGACTCAAGGGACAGGGAACGGATTAAAGTTAAGTCAAGTCGTGGCATTAAGTCCGCCGCTGTACATTTTGTGTGCATAAAGTGTTAAATAAATAAATAAATAAAGTTGAAGCGAGTTGTTCGTTCTAAAAAATTAATCGTAACAACTGCATCACCTCGCATCGACATAAGCTCCTCGTTTGTATGCTGAAACGGATTTTTTGCGCGCTAACTGATGCGTAGGTACCTTCTTTTCTACGATCAAACTGATCAAACAGTTGTGAGAGAATCAATCTTCAATTTCCACAAGTGGTACCCATTTTACGATTTCAGTTCGAACCCAAGAAGATATACTTACTTCCACGTTAGGCCCAATGTAACGTGCGCGTGGTGTTCCCCACGCGCCTGTTCTGAGGTTTGTTCGGCTGGTGGCTGACGGCCGCACGGATGACGGAGCTCGCCTTGCGGTTGTGGCGAGCCCAATACCTGTCAGGGTGCGGAAGAATGCTCAGAGCGATACCGGTTCCCGTACCCCGGCTAATGGTAGTTGGAGGAACACCGTGGGGTTTTAGTCGGTAGGAGTCCGTCATACCCCTCCGACTTCCCCGAGGCGGAGGGATTCCATGAGGATGTCTCCAACAAACAAACAAAAAACATCCACTTTACTTTTTAGAATATTGATATCATAATTTCGTTCAAATTGCACAGTGGGGCACATTACTCATAGGATACCTAAGCTAACTAAGTTACTTTGAAGTATGCACGATTGCACGTATTTTAACTAGATAGGTATATACTGCTTTCTGTCGACCTCAGCTAGGCTTGCGTATTTACCGGATAGTAAAACCCTATCTTCATTCGTTTGGTAAATTAAGATGTCGGTATATTGACCGTAACTATTCTTTTTTAGTAGATACTTAACTACCTGTTTGTTAATAGTGCCCGCCTATCCATCTTTTGAGTATATAAACATACCTAGTTTACTAACTGTATAGGAACTGGGGAATGAGAAATTATTATTTAGTAGTTAAGTATTTTATAATGGGACAAAATGTTCATGATGAGGCAATCAAATGAAACACTTAGATACCTATCTATTGCTCTTCTAGGTAATATAATTCACATTCTACAATTACACATACTTACATTACATATAAATTTCTTTTTTTTTACATCTGCGATAACTTAGAAGTATTCCCTTAAAATAATTTATTCACTCAGGAAAATCAAGAAACTTTTTTACAAGCCAACCGAGAGTAGCTTCAGGTAGAGGCAACTTAAACAGATTATAGTAAAACATGTATCTCCACGATTCCACTTTATACAGATCCTTCGGGTTGTCATCCGTCAAAGCTTTGACGAATGTCTCTATGATATTCTCGTCTTTCAAAGAGTCGTATCCTGCATTGTGAGCTGTAGCTGACTGAAGATAATTAGAGAGTGTTGTGATCCTTTTCCCGTAAAAAGATTTCTGCTCGTCATTCAAATGTTCGAGCATGGAGTTCCCGCGTGCTCCTTGACATGCAATCAAGTTGCTGGAAGTCACAAAGCCACCTGGAATAGTAATAAAAAATATGTACCTACATGAAAAAAAACCTTTTTCTTTTGTAACGACGCAAGAAGTAATAGTTTTGAAAAGTATGATTGTAATAGATATCCGAGCTAACTAACTAATTATAAAAAACGTCGTTGTGAAACAAATATCTGCAAAAAAAGTTCTCCTGAATTCTATAATGAAGATACAGTTGTAGCATTCATTTGATATAGTTTTAAAATGCAACTTCATATAATTTTTTTTTAATAAAAATATCCTTTGTAAGTAGATCAAGGTTTATAATATGTATGCCAAATTTTGCAAATTCCGTTTAAAAGTCGTTTAAAAGTGAAAGAGTCATATCCATCCACCCAACCTCACATACTTTGGCGTTTATAATAGATTCGATAATTTTTTATTATAGTTACAGAAGTAGGTATTTCTAAGCCATTACTACGGTCTGCATGGCATTGTTTCCTCAATTTGTATTTAATTAATCAAATTGTGATCGTGATAGTATTTTTCGATCGTACCTTTGTCTATTTCATTAGGTTATGTAAGTCTGATTCTCGTTAAGAGTGGATTCGGGGTCGATAGGTCCTATTGCTCAATCAAACATGGTCTTTATAACTGCCGTGTGATCATCACTTCTGCCATTTATCCTCCACATCACCTGTGATCGAATTTCGTGTCTATCTTTTTCCAGCGATTTTCCGTCTTTTGACTTGACGTCGATACAATATTCAAAGCGATTGTATCACTTTACATCTTTACAATATTGGAGGTCCTTAGGTTTTGTATCCGTAGTAGAGCTCTTTGTGAAGAATCTCGCCCGGAGACCGACCTCCCTATTTCTGCCGCAGCGTTCCTATGTTACAGTTTGAAGTGTGTAGGTGCCGGTATAATTACAAGCACGGTTTTAGGACCGCCATAAATCTTTAAAGCCTCTGGTATTGTAGATGTCTATAGGCACCCGTGACCACTTAATATCAGGTTGGCCGTAGGTTCGTTTGCTATAGGTAAAAAAACTGACAAGCAATTACCTGGTACAAAAGCCACGGCACTCAACCCGTGTCTTCGCTGTTCCATCCGCAAAGCCTTCGTTAAAGCCAGCACGCCCGCCTTGCTGGCACTGTAGGCCCCGAAGCCTGGCAGCGGCTGCAAGCCACAGTGGCTTGCCACGTTAATTATACGAGGTTTCGAGGACCCCGTGTTCTGAAATACAGAATGGGAACCTAAAGGTAATCCATCTAGAACATAAAAGAAAGTTGTAAGGTCTTGCTCTATTTATAAGCACCTAATTAATTGAAGTATATCGACATGTTGTAGGAAAACCAATCATATCAACCAATCAGGAATCAGTCTCGTAGAAAATGTTAGGTCCATGCTTTAGTATAAGACTTTATTGGAACTGTGTGTAAACAATGGTCCAACGGAACCCTACGGCCTACTTAAACGAATGACAATATTATTATGTATCTGGACACTGGACAACAAAACGATTCGTTTATCCTTAGTAAACAACATAGCATTGATGTACTCTATAGCTCTTTCTAATAAAGAAGAAGAAAAACAAACCAAACAAAAAATATTATTTTATCTAAAACGCGGAACATCATAAATAAACAAATCTTGCTTACGTTTTCAATTAAACATTTTAAACAAAAATAGATTGTCATTTTCCCTATAGGCTGTTATTATTTTCTTGGGCTTACGATGCTCGGTCTCAGCATTCCGGTTGCCCAGAAAATAATACCTGCGTGGTTTCAGAAAATAATGTTTGCGAAGTCAATTTCATTTTGTGGAAGAATCCTATTTCATTTGTTTTGCGTAGAAATCACACGATTATTTGGGGCGGTATCAAATTTTCTATCGTTGTTATTACAATACCTGTTTTGGGAAAGCCGTAATAATATGAATTTTAACTTGTTGCCACGGTCACAGTGATACGGGATAGGTAGGACAGCAGTGTGATTCTCTAAGCCTCACTTCATAATTCGAAAGCTGAATCCACAGTGAGATAACAAAATGTTATTCTGTTAAATACGATCACGCCGGTGACATCACCACGGCGAACGAATACTAAACCAATGACAAGTTGGTTCGTTATCGAAGTGAGCGCGATCACTTTTGTGAGACTCGTTTTCGAGTTTTAGCATTTTAGAGAATCGCACTACAGGACAGTGAGTTTGAGTCCCAAAACATGATATACATACGTACTTATATAATATTTGTTTGTGTTGTGTTTTATGTGCTCGTTTATTTTGTTTACGTATCTGTTTCATATTGATGTTACAAAAATGAACTCAATTTGTTATGAGAAGCTCTATACAAAGATACTTGGTTTTTATTATTCGCTTTGTGTCATATAATAATCAAACATGTTTTTTCATCAGCAAATAAATTGTTCAAGCCCTATAAAAACACAAGGCTGTCTTTTTCGCCAAAAAAAAAATAGGCCTAATTGAGTGTTACTTGGTGTTTCTATTTCAGCTCCTCATGCAAGAGGTTACGTGTACCAATGTGACACTTTTCAATACATCGGTGAAGGAAAAACGTGTTGAAATCTAGGCTAATAATGATAATTATAGCGTAGTGTTTAATGCTAAGGACTTTCAGCGAAGGTTTTATGAGAAGAGGCCTTCCTCTTTTCCCAATTGTTCCCTGCAGTACGACAATGATATAGGTACTCGTATTATATATATATGTATTATTGAAATATATACAAGCGGACGTTGGTTACTACCACTTTGTTATCTTGCCAATAGGATACTTTTATCGTGGATCTACCAGAACCATATAAGCTATTTGTGTCAATATGACACTAGAGTGCAACAAGCATTTTGAAAATACGGTTAAGGCGATTCGCACACTGCACCGCATCACGGAGCGTAGCGCGAGAGTGAGTTTCCTTACGTTGCACGCAGTCTCAGCGTTAAGTCGCCACGCACCTCGGAGCGTAGTGCGAGGCAGTGTGTGATTCGCCTAACTCACCTCTAAAGCGCTCTTCCTAAGATCAGGTAGGAACGCAGTTGTAACCTTCATGGTACCAAGCAGGTTGATGTTTATACAGCTCTCAATCAAAGCAGGTGTTTGCCACTCATAGTCACCTATTGTCATCACTCCAGCGTTATTTACGACCGCATGAAGCTCTGCAACGATAACAATAAATATTATCGAATAATATAATTATTATTATCTAAAAATATTGTCACGGGGTTTTACTTTTATTGCGAAAATCCCTATTTATTGTTCTGAAATAAAAGTAGCATAAGTTACTCCTTTTAACACCAGTAATCTGCCTGTAAAAGTCCCGTTAAAATCGGTACAGCCGTTTCTGAGATTAGCCGGAACAAACAGACAGACTGAAATTGTATTTTCGTGTAAGTACCGCGGTGTAAACTTTCAGATTAATTTTGTTAAATGCTGTTATTTTTATATTACATACAGACAATTCCCTTTTATTTATTTATATACCTAGATAGAACTTGTAGGTTTTGATGAATGATAGATGAAAGCCTTTCTTTAATATGTATAAGGTAACTCTGTAACTCTCGGCTCTCCACTTAGGTACAAACTAATGACTAAACTTTAAATACATTTTAATTAAAGTAATGACACTCAACGGGATAGTTTTTGGGTAGACCAATATTTAATTCTGCTCTAGTCCTACGCCCGCCAGTGGATTCTTACTACGCGCTCAGAATATTAATTTCAATAAATAAGTAGTCTCTTTGTAGAGACGGTTTTAATTGACCCAAATGGGTCAATTAAAACCGTCTCTACAAAGAGACGAGAGAGTTAAAAAGGTATCTAGGGTAAATACCCTAGATACCTTTTTAACTATTGTAACGCGGCATTATTTGAACGCGATACTTATGCTCGAACGTACCCGTAAGCGCGGGAGATCGCATACGCACCCCGCGCCCCCGCCACCGACAGTGGACGTCTGGACGACTAGCCTCCGAGTGATCGGTACGATTTGCCGCAAATACGCAAACCTAATTTTGTTTATACCGTTTTCTACCTGTTTTGTTATATTTTTATCGTGTACACCTATTGAATATACCTTTTACTGATAATCGTGCGTCGAACTTATTGAAGAAGCTCCCAAAACGCCCTGAGATAAATATACCTCCTTACAGTGTCGCCCAACTTGCGGGCACGATATCAGTGAGAAGACTCAAAAGTGTTAACAAGTGCTATTAACTGTTGTGCTAACACATACTGTGAACACTATCCAACAGCGCATTTCACGAGAAATTGCTACAAACAGTGCAAAACTAGGCAACAAAATTCTGGGCGAGTCCATTCTCCGCGCCAAAAGTTTGTACCTACCGACGCCGACGCGACGCGACGCGCGGGCGAGTCGAAGTTACGTTCAAATATCGTGCAACGGATTGAGTACCTACCTACCTACGTTACGTGACTAGGTACTCACGTATTACCACCCTGAATATCATCACCTGAATATCGTAACCCGTGTTGATTGAGAGAAGAACAGACGAGCTAGTGCCCTGTTACTATGCCGATAACACGACGCGGTGCCAGAAGAGATGATGGGTCGGACTCCGACACGGACGCGGAACACAACAGAACGGTGGTATCGTCACCGAACATCACCATGTCTGAGGACATGCTGCAGTCCCTTGTCTCCAGCATCACCAGGAGTCAAGCGGAAACGAACCGTATACTTATAGAGAGTATACTGGCGAACAACAACAAACCGTGCGCTTCATCACCACGATTACCTGACACGCGTGATACACCGCGGCCATCGGGTAACTTCGCTAAGTGCACGGCGCGCTTCAACGGGTCATCGAAGAACGCGGAAGAACTCGAGGCATTCATTGATGCTATCGAGGTATACCGCGACTGCACCAACATCAGCGACGAGCACGCTCTACGGGGACTGCCGATGCTGCTGGTCGGCGAGGCCGCCGTCTGGTGGCAAGGCGTGAAGTCGTCGATAACGTCGTGGGCCGACGCGCTGCAACGTCTTCGCGGAATGTACGGAGTGCCGCGACCCGGTTATAAAATCTTCCGTGACATTTTTTGTACCGAGCAAAATAGTGAACGTGCCGATGTATTTATATGTAAAGTGCGCGCTTTAATATCTAAATTACCGTATGTTGTACCGGAAGTGATGTTGTTAGATATAGTTTACGGTTTATTAGATCGTAGAATAAGAAAGCGAGTGTCTCGCGACTCTGTGTACGAGCTGGAACAGCTGATCTCGAAGGCCAGGTTAGTCGAGGAGTCGTTGGCGGAGGTGAGTCCATCCCATATTATTAGTGCGAATAATAATGTAAACATTGCGACCTCCGCTGTTAACCCTCTCGCTGCCGCGCGGGAACGTTCGAGCATAATTCCGAACGTTAACCCTACGAATGCCGTAGGTGACCTCCGAAGATTAGGTAACAATAGTGTTATGCCGTCTGAATCGCGCGACGCTTTATGTAGTACCTCGAACTCGAAAAGTAGTGACCGGGAAGGGCGCGTTAGACCGAAGTGCACTTATTGTAAACTTTTCGGACATACAGTAGACGTTTGCCGTAATAAGGAGAAGAAAGACGGTAAGGTTACCGAGTCTTCTGGTAGCTCGAGCAATAGTACCCAGTTGCGTTGTTACGGTTGTGGTCAGCTGGGAGTCGTACGATCGAAGTGCAGTAACTGCAAAAGTGCATCGATCGAGTCTAATAAGTCAAGTAAATCGGATTTTTGTAGCGCTGAGGTATCTGATAACAACGATTCGCGGCCGTTGGTAGAGATTCAGGTCGTGAATCGCAATGGGGTGGCCATCTTAGACACGGGGGCCACACATTCTATCGCAGGCCCCATGCTGTACGATTTACTTGTTAGGGCTGGCGTGGTTTTTAGGGACACGTCACGTACTATAGGGCTTGCCGACGGATCACAACAAGTATGTACTGCACTCGAGTGCAATACCGACGTCATATTAATGGGACGTACTATACCTACCACGTTTCTAGTATTACCGAACGCGCCGACTAGGACACTACTAGGTAGAGATTTTATAGTGAAGGCTAGTATCCTGTTGGATTTACCACAGAGCAGCTGGTGTTTCAACGACGAGCCACGGCGTTGGTATCCGTTTGTGACCAGTTTTAGCCTACCTGCTGGCGGCCAGATGGAGCTGATGAAAGCAGAAGCATCAAGCCTCGCGTTGAGGGTTGATGAAGGCATAGTTAACTTTATCGCCGATACTCCATCGCGTAAACCTTGCGCTGAGGAAGCAGATTGCGACTTCCGCTATGCTGAAGTTGATTTTCCATCGAGAAGTCCCAAGGATGTTCGCGGGAACCAACTCAAGTATCCCAAGGTGCGTCAGGTCATCGAGGACCTGGAGTCAACCGACGTTCCGTTTAGGGGGAGGGGTTGGTCGGACCGGGGATTTATTATGTCCGATGGCATACTGAACAGATGCGGACCAGATGAGTGTCGACGACCCGCACCCTATTACTCTATAGGTGATCTGGTCCTTTTAAAGACCCATAGAAGTAACGAGACGAACCGCGGACAAACACCTAAGTTCATACTGCGACGTGACGGGCCATATCGTATAAAGGGTGTTGCGAGTCCTACCACGTATGTATTGGGTAGGGTTAGGAGTGACGAAACCTTAGGTAGGTACCACGTCTCTCAGATGACCCCATTCGTAGGTGACGTACTGCCGGTTCCGGTCAAGGGAAAACGTAAGCGCGGGAGACCTAAGAGGTATGTTAACTGACCCAGTCGCGAGGGCGCATTGTCTAGGTCAGAGGGGGAGGATGTAACGCGGCATTATTTGAACGCGATACTTATGCTCGAACGTACCCGTAAGCGCGGGAGATCGCATACGCACCCCGCGCCCCCGCCACCGACAGTGGACGTCTGGACGACTAGCCTCCGAGTGATCGGTACGATTTGCCGCAAATACGCAAACCTAATTTTGTTTATACCGTTTTCTACCTGTTTTGTTATATTTTTATCGTGTACACCTATTGAATATACCTTTTACTGATAATCGTGCGTCGAACTTATTGAAGAAGCTCCCAAAACGCCCTGAGATAAATATACCTCCTTACACTATTATTAGTACCCTACCTAAGCATTATTTTTAAACCAGATGATCGGGTGAACTTCGTAACATCAAGATGTTTTTTTCTTAATTTCCTTTTTTTATAAACCACTCAGTTTAATATATGTTGAAACAAAAATAAATTATTCCAAATGATCGAGCTAGTTTTAAGTTTTTGCGGGGCTAAAGTCAAAGTCAATGCAATTATTTTAATTAGACCATTTACAGGCAGTTTTGAAAGAAGTTATAGTTTAAAGTTGAAGCTAGTTAGCTAACGCACGAAGGTGATTTTTATATCAATAGACTGGCTTCTTCCCCTGGCTATGCCTGCGTGGTTTTTTTACATCTTTAGTTACTGCTTCGCTTCCGTAGCTCATGAATCTGGCTATCAAATACAAACAATATTTTTTTTCAATACGACAAACAAACACGTAAAAACTTTTCAGCTTTAAAGCATAATAATTGTATAAAACAAAAACAATCACTTACTATAATTAGGGTTGTCACTCAGCAAACATTTGACATAATCTCGAAACCCTGCAACACTCTCCGTGTTCGTCACATCCAGCGGGCAGGGGTGTGCGCATAACTTCCTTAGTCCTTCTGCAGCCTTAGTATCAACTCCATTATACATGCCGGCCACTGTGACAAGGCCTTCACGAGCTGACCTAGCTGCTATAGCCCATCCGAGGCCACTATCACAACCTGTTATTGCTACCACCCTCATTATCGACATACTCTATTTATTTGATACTTGATAATTTATCAAGTATCAAGGTTTTTCAAGCTGGGGTGTGTGGGGTCGTTAGACCTTACTTACTATCCACACGATAAAGAAGAAGAAGCTTATTCAATACTTCAATTAAATTATTCGTTGAAAATAATAGTAGTCCAGGTGAGAACAAAGCTAGGAAGGAACTGACGCCCACGAACGCGATCCTCGACCGACTCGTTGCATATGAAACGGGTTTCGGCTTTCGTTGCATATTTACAATGAATATCATGTTTTTTTCTCCTGTTACGGTCCGATACGGTAAACAGAGTTGATAATGTGTTTATTTTATTGTTATGGGTTCCGCTATTAGTTACCTAGTTTTATTGCTGGTATAGTATTCTAATAGGTTGTCTTGATCTATGCTTCATATTTATGTACCTACTGGCTTTTACCCGCAACTTCGTCCGCCTCAAAGTGCTCAAAGTGGATACATTATCCCACAAGAACCGTACGTGTTTTCGGGATTAAAGTTTCCTATGTGTTATTCCGTACTACAATCTATTTCAAAGCTAAATTTCATTCAGATCTGTTCAGCCGTTTGAGCGTGAAGAAGAGACAAACACACAAACTTTTGCCTTTATAATATTAGTGTGATACTCATGTATTTACATATATATTTAATAATATATTTTTAAAGCTAAAAAGCTTGTTTGAACGTGCTAATCTCAGGAATTAATGGTTCGATATGAAAAGATCGATCCACGGGAACGGAAGAGTAATTAAACATGTAACTTAATAGGCGAAACCGCAGGACGCGGGAAGCTTAAAGTACAGCCATATACCATTTTTAGGGCATAACAATTCTACATCTGAATAGGTACTCGACTATTATGTTAATTTGTTGAAAATAACTAGATTAGTAAGTAGATTTTGGTTGCTACTGGTTTAAAACTTGCACACCAACTAATGTATCGGATTTGTAGGTCGCGATAGTGCAAGAGCTGTAGTTAGTCTCAGAGTTTATACTGCAATTTCTGACAGTTGATCTTGAGGATAATGTCGGAACTTTCTTAGAGCCTTTTATCCTCGAAACGAAAACCAGTCGTAAGTAGTAAGCAACTGTTGAGAAAATTCATGATTTTATTGTAATAGCAGCATTATGTAACTTTATATTTTATTTGCCCCCTATTACATGGGACCTAAATATACCGGCAAACTGTGGGTGTACATTGGTACACCTCTGCCTACCCCTTTGGGGAATACAGGCGTGATGGTGATGGATGATGGTTATTTTTGCAATACACACCTGGCATGTTATCTTTACACCACCTTTGGTTGACTGATAGATAATGCCTAATACGTATTATGGCCGCCTTTGTACTTTTTATTGTAAAAAGCTTAAATAAATAAATAGGTACCTCTGTCTCCAATAAATATATTTACGTACTTAAGTGAACTTAATAAATGGAGCTATTTATAAAACACTTAAGTAGACTACCTTCTAAATTCGAAACCTTTAGTTCTAAATCAATTGTAGGCGACCCGAGATGTTTCGTCCTATACTAAAATTCGTATAGTAACCGATGAAAATGTCGAATACTTCGACAAAGAGACGCCAATAAAAGAGGATCGTTTCAGCACGAATACCCATCTGAGAGATTAGACCTACTCAACGGAAACAATCTTGTATTTCTGCTTGACTTAATTCAGGATCGGATCTGTCGGCCTAAAAGTGTTTCGCCAAATATACACCACAAATAATAACAATCCTTTTCGGTTGCATGTTTAAATCTAAAAACTGTTTTTGAACTCTGTAATTTTTATTGCGCTTAGCCATGTACTTAGCTAATTTTATTAAATCTAGGAAAACTGTTTCCATCACTGCTTTTTTTTTCAACCATTTTTATCATAGTTCGGCGCACACCTCGTCCACGGAATTATAGCGGGTAAAAAGAGGTATAAAATTGTATGAATCGTTTTTGGTCGGCGTATCGGGGCAGTGAATAGATTGGCAAATAACAAAATGTGTCCGGCCCAGCGGGACACGCACTAATTGTGACGTGGCGCGGATATTTACCGTCGCACCGTTCTTTATTTGTTGCATTGATTTTACATAAATTTGCCACCCGAAGCGGGGACGACATAGATTGTAGATGTACCGCGATATTGGGATTCAGGGATCACAGACGAAATCGCTGATAAATTGTGTCCCCTTTTTTTGTGAGACAGTTTTAGCCTGTCAAAAGTCATCCGATTTGGGTGAATGTTTTGACCTACTAAACGGGTCGTCACTATATTTCCACATAGTGACGAGCCTGTATTTTTTGCTTTGATTTTGTTTTATGTTTTTGGGACCACCAATAGGTACGCTTTATGCATATCTTTAGTAAGTACAAAGTAGTTCAATATAGTTACTGTCTCTTTACAAACTACAACAGGTCTTGTACAAAGTTTTCTCGTTAGCCAAAACCTCTTTCCACGTCGAGAACCCAGCAAAAATCGAACACGATCACTTTTAAATTTTCATTCATCACAGTTTTTAAGTAAAAAGAAGTCAGTCCGAGACTGCGGTGAATAGCGGTCATCCGACCGGCACTTTTAAGGAGAAGGGCACTCCGGGGAAATCTGTACGCCCTCGGCACAGTCCTGATAATAGTGTTTGCTCATTTGAGTGTTCTTCTCCCGGATTGTGTTCCACAACGTTTAATAGCATAGGGAACGTGGAGCGTGGCTTTAAGAGCCTCGTAGACAGACCAGAAGCGGCGTGTGAGCGTTATGTCAATACGCCGGAGGAAAAGTATCAATTAGGGGTGTGTACTGTGTATCTATTAATTGAGGGATGATGTTATTTAAAGAGCCGAAAGCATTGAAATTATAAAATAGATCTTGTTTAAATTAAATGTAGAACATTAATGCCCTCATTCTGAGACCTCACGTACAAATATAACATGAATAGTGTACCTAATAACGATTACATGAAGCTCAGCAACAAAATTGTAAGCGTATATTGCTTTTTGTTCGCTACCACGCCTCGGGAGGTTTCCACAATCCATCATCATTCGTCAACGGCACGGCTTGCCGCCACTCCGCCTAAACACACACTTGGATAATAATTAAGCTGTAAGTATTTTCATGTTACACTTCAGAAACATTAAGAAGCAATTTACGCTCTCAATTTTCATTCAATTTTAATGGAATTAGGTAATTTTGGGGAAGAACGTGATAAAAACATACATTTGGCAGCAAGCTAGATACACTAAGTGCCTTTCACGGGGACAGGAATGCGTTTAAGTGTTTATTGTTGCCATACTTCTCGGGTTGAAATGTATTTAATAAAACAATAAGTCAGTTTTGAAAATTCAAACAAAATAATAATGTATTCTGCATTCAAAATTAGGTTTTCCGTCCACGAATTTAATTCTCAAAATGCAGTGTATATTTCGAACCCTCTCGGTACTGCTGTTTGGTCATAAGTACCAATCACCGTTGCCAGTTCAGTTGTATGCCGGAAAATCTCGTAATTCATTATTATTTCTTATGCAACTCCCCTACTCATTAACGGGGAACATGTGACAGAACCTGTGGGTAATAGCGCGGCTTTACTAAAGGAAAGTCTGAGTACAAGGTTTTATGTTAGAATGCGGAAAGGTAAGTAAGCAGGTTAGGAAATATTGCTCATACATAAATGTGTTCTTTGGTGAGTGGAACTATAAACAAGACCATGAGATCCTTTCATAATTTAAAATAAAGCATTGTAAAAAGTTATAGGATAATTAAGAACGTATGGTCGACGAAAAACGTTGATTAAACTGACAATTTTACATAATAATATTTTTTAAATAAACACGAAATAATACGAGGCAGGCAGAGTTTGAATTGACTTGGTTGTTAGCTGTACCAAATTACTAATACATATCCAAAGATACTTTTTCGTGTCACTCTTCATGGATTTTCTGTTCAATGCATTCGATGCCATTTATTAAATCTTTATGTTAAATTAATATTATCCATATTAATAAAGGTTTTCAATAAAATTCATATTTTAGTTCAATGCACAATTTTGCAATCGCTGAATACGCTGGCAATTTACGTGGCACAAAGCGAGCCTGCCAACGCCACGGCGAAACAGTTACAAAATATCGCCACCTCAAAACCTCGAACTTTACCGCTATATTTTTCAGTTCATAAAAGTTTATTTGTGCTCGATAGCATGCAAAACCTAGCTCTTGAGAAACTGAGACCTTCCGTAGCCGGCAATCATTCCGCAATATTATGCTACATTTAACACACCCACCGACGGTTCTGGCAAGAGGGATTCCTGGAGCCTTTTTGCTAAATCTATTGTATGGAAATGAATTGAATGGTTTTTTCTTTTGATTTCATTTATTTTGATAGCACTTGAACATTGAACTAGTCTTTCTTAAGTTTACTTGCACATATAACTTAAGCTAAATTGCAATAAGAGACGTTTTGAACTAAAACAGCGCGACTAAAATAAATTAATTCTTCATGTTGCTCCGTATCCAGTTGTTGTACTGGTACACGCTAGTGTAGAGCGAGGGCACGGAGGTCCCACAGGGCGAGTCGGCCCTCTTCCCACTTACGACACCCACTACTTCATACTTCCCGCCGTATAGCGTCATAAGTGGACCGCCAGAGTCTCCTTTGCACGTGTCCTCGCCGCTGTAACCCGCCGCACACATTTGGCGTCGCGACAGGTTCGGGTAAAATTTCCTGCATTTCGCTTGAGGTACTAAGTTGACGATTGTCGATTGTTTGACGTTCGACCGGTATTTGCCATTTCGACCCCAACCGGCGACAGCGAGGTGAAGGTTGGAGAAGTCCGGGTTGTCGATGTCGATAGACGGCAGGCAGATGGGCCGAATGTATTCTGGGAAAAGGAAAATGATAAAAGATATTAAAAGAAAAGAAGCTTATAGTGCTACTAAGTGTTTTGCGCGCTTTTTCTCTTTTGTAATAAAAGGAAAGTTCATTGTTGTGTTAGCAATGATATCATAAAGTATTGATATTATTTGGAGAAGTTGTTCGTAAACAAACACTTTCAGAAAGTTTTCGTTTGCTTGTTTACAAAACAAGTCTAGAATCTGTTTTGAACACAACCGTAACAAAGTTTGTTATTCAATCGGTTTATGTTTCAAATTGCTGTAATAAGTTGTTTCAATTATTAACAACTGTTCAACTCGACCTGAATTAAAATAATTAATTAAGTAGTAAATTTTTAGTAGGTTGTGAAATTTTCAATCAGTTTAGTCCTACGAAGTACCTATATCAGGGATTCGAAGCTTTTAAAGTAGAATCATACGTGTAGTATATTTTAATATTACACATTGAATATAGCATACCATCATGCCATCACGCCTGTATTCCCCGAAGGGTCAGGCAGAGGTGTAACCAATTGACACCCGCCAACCGGTATGTTTTTAAGTTCCATGTAATAGGGGGCGAGCCTATTGCTATTAACTGGGCACAAATCCTTACTCCGAACTGCTACTGAGAATTTCATAGAAAAACCTAATAACACTGCGTTGCATAAGCAATATACGGAACGTTCCATTCAAAATAAATATAAAAAACACAAAAGGTTTTCTCAATACCAGAATGAAAAGTAAAATAAGTGCCCTAATAATTTCACAGTCTCTCAATAAGTTTATAATCGTAAACTCGTATAAACGAAACTAAACTTCTAATTCTTTAAGAACTTTTGGAAGCTGTACTAATATTACTTATTCAATCAATCGTTAAACATATCATATTTTTATCAAACTTGGGTTGGTACCTATCTAGACAGTTTTTGATTAGTCTCTAGTAGGTACTCTCTAATATAAACTAACAGTCTGGATTGTACTTGCTTCGTTTCTTTTCGTAAGAGCTATTACTTGGCAAAGCCTCTAATATGAGTTATGTGGTTGCAAGGACGTCACATTTACCTAGTAAATTCAATATTATCAGCAACTATTCCTCCTTCGAACGTTTACTACGCGAAGGTACTGCTTAGTAGGTATAATGTATAAGGTAGGGACACATTAACGAAAAGTAAAATTGGTCGCACCTTGTATACATTCAAAATTAATGTTAACTACGTTGGAAGCCGACCCCAACATAGTTGGGAAAAGGTTAAGCAGATGATGATGATGAACTACGTTCGCAAAAATCTGTCGTAACCCACTCTTTCGAACAAGTTCTGCATTTGTGTTCGGTATTTGTTATTTTATATTCGTTTATATAGATGCGGCTTAAGGTTTGAAGATGTGTTACCTGTGTAAGGCGCATGGCCTTGTATCCTTATCAGCGCGATGTCATTGTTGAGATGTGTGTCGTCGTACTGCGGATGCAGAACCACGTCCTCGGCTTTCATCACGATGTTTTCTATACACTCCTGCCCCTTGTCTATTACAAACTTGCAGTCTTTTGGGAACGTACTCTTGTCGTACTCAGCTAGGTAGATGTCGATGCTGTTGAATAAAGGTAATAAATTGTTAAAAACAGCTTCGTTGGTCATAGAGGTCTTGGGCTCGATTCCCAGGTCGAGCAGTGTTATTGGGTTTTTCTATGGAATTCTCAGTAGCAGCTCGGAGTTAGAATTTGTGCCCGGTTTATGGCAATAAGCTCGCCACCTATTACATGGGACCTAAAACATATGGGCGGACTATAGGTGTGCATTGGTACACCTCTGCCTAACCCGGGGAACAGGCGTGATGGTATTTATTTATTTATTTATTTATTAAAAAAGGTCCACCAACAGCGAACAGCGTATGTGGTGTGTGAAAATTGTTATTGTGAGAAAATCATTAAAAATGTTGGAATTTGTGATTGCATGTTCTTGTAAGTTATTATTAAAGATCATGACGTTGCAAATGTCAAGATAATCATCGCAATTTTATCGTAGTCAGGACAGTCATCGTTTTGATTTCATTTATCTAAAAATGCTAATGTTGACTTTCAAATCAAACTGAAAGCAAGGTTTGATATGACAGTTCTTTGACCCCGTAATACATAATTCTACCACGCAAGTCAAACTAACTAAGAAAATTAACTGACAGGCGCCAAAAACGATACTTGTAGGTACCGAATAGCGTTACTAAGAAATTCCTAATAGAAAAACCCAATAACACTTTTTGCCCGACCTGGGAAAAACCCAAGATCCCACGCTCAATAGTCGTGCTTGCTACCACGAGATCAACGGAGCAGTCTATTGGAAGAATTAGGGACATTAGGAGTAAGAATTGTATTGAAAAACTCTCGAGGAATACTCACTCTATAATCTTCCCTCCTTGATCGAAGACACAATGTCCAGCAGTCAGGATGTATCGGGAGCTAATGAGGGATCCACCACAGTTGAAGGCTTGCCTCTTGTTTCCGTAATCGAAGGTAATCTCCAGAAGTACCGTCCAGGGGAATTCATAGAATTCAGTTTCTCGACCACCTAAGACAATAGAAGTTATTATTTGGAGTGTTTTGAATGACCTTTGGCACCTAGGTCCAATATTTTAGGATGATTAGGCTGAAGGGTCAAGTGGCCTATGCAGAGATAAAAAGAAACATAATAAGAGCAAATCACACTTGTGAGACATTTCAACTTTGTCTCTGGGATGGCAACGCATTTACAAAGCGTCTGGTATTGCACATGTCTATAGGCAGCGGTGACCACTTAACATCAGGTGGGACGTCAGCTAGATTGCAATCAAATAATAAATCACTTTAGGGTGTTCGACTAAACTACACTGAGCAGTCTATAACGGATGCTGATCTCCCGTAATTGTTACATTACGATTTGTAAAATAAACATACGTTAATTGTTCAAAAAATATAAATCAAAATAGTCTTTAACCGGCGATATTATTATGTGCTTAAGGACCTCCACCCACGTAAGATTTTTTGTAGGGCCGATTATCGGACCATTTATTTATCACTGATTATCTGACGTGGGGGGACAGCCTTATCAAGATCTGACATGTGCCAAAATTCTTTGTTGCATAGATCTTGAGAAAAACCCAATTCCAACAGATGGGTAAAAAGTGACCATATACAGATTTCGATTTTTCCTTTTGCGGTTAAAAATCCTGTAAAGCCGAGAGTTTTAATCTGGTTAAAGCCAAATTAGGTTTTTGGCCATCAAATGCGATAAGATCGGCACAAAATTGTAATCGGTCGGTTTATCTGTTGTTGAAGTAATCGATAGAATAATCTTAAAAAAGCCGAATTTACGGAATTTTCGTATTCTTATCTCCCAAACTCATGACTAGTAAAATAACCCCGACTTAACGAAATTAATCAGAAAACAGTTTTTAAATACAAATTAAGTGTTAAACCCATTAAATATAAGTTACCAATTAAAACTCGTTATTTCAAAATACTTTACTAATTAATAGTAACAGGTAATAGTAAGCGTTAGTTAATAGCATTGGAAACCCCATACCTACCACAATTTGGGAGTTTCAAATGTTACAGAAAATAATAGGCAGTTAATTAAAATGTATTTTACACGATCGTTAATTACTATAACAGGGATGGAGTGCTAATAATATTATGAGTAAGCTTGTTAAGAGACCATAAAAACAGTAATGTATTTATTTTTTAAAGCGAAAGGGCTGTTTTTACGACACTCATATTATTATGACGTACTAGCTTCTGCCCGCACCTTCTTTCGCGTCATCATTGATATTTATCATCCCACAGGAACTGTACATTTTCCCGAGATAAAGTATCCTATGTGTTATTGCATACTACAATCTATCTCAGTGAAAAATTTGATCCAGATCTGTTCAGCCGTTTAAGGGTGAAAGAGTAACCAACATCCATCCATCCATCCATCTATCCATCCATCCATCCATACTTACAAACTTTCGTTACGCCGCGCCGGGAGCACCGTGCAACATGCACGATGGCAGGACATCAAACGTCACATGTCCATTCAGTAGTACGATTCTCTAAAATGCAAACTCGAAAACGAGTCTCACTAAAGTGATCGAGTTAACTTGTCATTGGTTTATATTCGTTCGCCGTGGTGACGTCACCACGGCGAACGAATACTAAGCCAATGACAAGTTGGTTTGTTATCGAAGTGAGACTCGTTTTCGAGCTTGCATTTTAGAGAATCGCACAGCTGAACATGACAATGACTAAACTTACTTACACAATGTTATGCAATAAATACGGTACCTGCAATACGATCGCCGATGCCACCGACGGGTACCGCCGGAGTTCCTTCCACTGAACGTGTAAATCTTCGATGAGGACTGTTATAAGGCCACGCAGAATTGCCGTAAGAGTTGCCTGGCCTAGTTCTAGGACCATTGTCATAATAGGACGGCGGTTTAGGCCTATCTGTGCAAAGAAAATGAAAGTTGTGCAAAGAGAAAGAGAGAAAATGGTGTCTAAAGAAACAAGCAATTGTGAATTCTGAAGAGATCTAAGTATTCTATTGATTACCTTTACATTTTTAATTTGGTTTTTCAATCAAAAGGTGCAGTTATTAGATGTGGCAAGTATAGACAAAGAAGTGCAAATCAAATAAAATTATAACATATTTAGTAAAACCGTGCGTGCAACTTTTAATTAAAATTTCTGCACCTGATCGGTCTAACGTTTCGCAAATAAAAATGGCTACTTTGTTTTACCTTTCACGTTAAAACCTGTGAATAGTGTTCGGTAACTTACCGATAATCCTGTCGCTATCAGACGCCTGGCGTCCACAACATCCTGTTTCAGGCTTTGGCGGGAAGCTTGTTATGGGGCACTGCCTTTGGTTGCCATTCCCGTGAGTACCATGCCCATGTGCGGGAAAGAATGGACTCGATGTTGCATACGGATTATTATTCTGGTTAAAGTAGTTCTTAGGCGGCGCTGGAGTATTTTCCACAGGATTGTACCCGTAACCGTCACCTGGGTTATTAGGGTAGCCGATATTATTTCCGTTATCAGACCCGTACTCATTATTGTTAGGTCTATTGTTTCCAAAATCATAGCCATTTGGTGTTTGTGGGTCCGGATAATTATATCCAGTGTTCGGGTCATCATAATTGTTTTGATTACCGTAATTATTGTAGTCTAAATGTCTGCTGCCAACACTAGGTGTTTGGGCTGGGTCGGAACAACATACCTGAAATTTTAACGTACAACAATATTAATATAGAGAGGAAACATTTTTTGTTTGTAACAAATAGGGTCCCAAACTCCCAACTAAAAAAATTAAAAAACAACCAATAGATAGCTACAGCATTCCTGAGTAACATAGGCTATATAACACTACGCTGCGACCCACAGGAGCGGAGCAGTAATCAAAAATGTGACTGAACGTGGGTGAAATAAGCTACGCGAACGAAGTCACGGACAGAAGCTAGTAGATAGTAATTGTTTAACTATAAAATATGTGTAATTGAAACTATTATTTACTGATACTTTGCTAGCTCTCATCCAACTTTTAACTGTGAAATTTTCGTGTAAATACGTTACACAGCTCGATGGATTCATAATTACACGGTTATTTATGAAATTGCATTTACGCTTCAAGTATTTTTAATGACATATTTGGTGATTAACGGTAATATCGGGATAAATTGCTCATGTTTGTGAAAAGTTTGTAATAAATGAGGTGGGTTTATGATAGTGGTGTTTTTACATAGTCTCCTTTAGCGACGGTAGAGAAACCATAGAGCTTGCTGTCTGGCTTTGAGGCGGGAGATGCACAAGGGTGGGCAATTTGCCACGCTTCTTGATCCTGCTTACTTAATTTCCCATAAAATGCACATTGGTCTGCTTTCATGCACTTGTTACATACTGAAACAATTATTACGAAGATTAAGTTACTAATTGGATAGTAGACACCGCTAATAAACTGACATTTTATGAGCTGTCAAAATGCAACACTGTCCTAGATCTTGTATATCAACCTGTGACGTCATTATCTGACGACTCAATTGACGGACTATATTATTGAAAAGGCAACTAAAATCAGATTGTAAAATTAGATTAGATTTTAGTTTGTTAATTGAAAGTTAATTGAGTTTAAAGTTAACAATAGGAGAGTCAATCGCCGGTTTGAACAAACATTTTAAATAAATTCTCATTTTAAAACTTGGACAATGTAAATTAGAAAAAGGAATACATTAAAACTTAAAACAAACAAAAATTCATGAACAAAATGATAACAGAAATAGAAATTTACCCTCAGAAACGGCTGTTGAAGTTAATACTATTGCGATGAAACTAATAGCTATGCAAGTCTTCATTCTTGTAAATCAATATTAAAACACTCGGCTTCTATAGAACACAACGATTTCTCATGAACACACCCTAATGACTGCAGCAGACGCACTAAGGCAGGGTACTCCAATGCTTCACTTATTATCAAGAAATGGAGGCAATCTGGTTAGGTATTTAATACTAATTACTGTCGCATCGATGATTAAACTAATAGTTTTGTTAAGTATACATCCAATGACCACGCGATTATGAAATTACATAGGATTCTAAGAAAACAAACAATACTTTTCCATGTTATATTTTCAGAAATGTTTGTTAGTTATGTGGAATTTTTTATGAGCCTTTTCCTTAAGCACAGTAGGACCTCGATTATCCGAATCTCAATTATCCCAACGCTGACAAACGTATAAGAAAAGCATTTGACTTTTTTAGGTGTTTTAATATTTAACGTTTATGTGTACGTCACATTTTAATTCACTACAGTTTTAGGTGAAATGGTGTTGTTTTTGATTGATCTTATCCCAAAATACCCACATTTCGATTATCCGAACTAGTCTCGGTGTCAATTAGTTCGGATAATCGAGGTTACTGTATGTAAGGTCGATTGTTGTACCTACTATAAGTGTACTTGCATAGTATTTCAACTTCATAGTACCCCATTAGGTTACCAAACAAATCACAATTACACCTATCCACAATCACGGGTTTTTGGGGGCAGCAGTGATTAACGACAGCTTGGGTAGTAAGCTCGTGGTTGAAAAGGGGTGGAATCAGTCCACCCTATGTATAAAGTTTATACCGAATCGTCGATCCAAATATTGGTACGATGGGTAATAAAACAACTATTGTTCAAGTTTGAAAACTATTTTATTACTAACGTCTAGGAACGTATTTTACTTGTAAACGTAGCAGCTAAAATTATAGTCATTACATATCGTTACGCCTCTATTCCCCGAAAGGTTAGGCAGAGGTGTACCAATGTACACTCACATAATGTAAAAAGAATAATCATATTATTTTAAAAAATCCTATTTTTTTTCCAAATTTGTTGTGTTCACTTTATGATTCCGGTTTTATGACGTAAGAAGCAGAGACCATTTTGCCATGTCTAAAAATACATGATAGACTGTTTAACTGATTCAATCATTAAATTAAATTAGAAAGAAGACAGAAATTCAGTAGATACATTTCAAACAGAATGTGTGGGATTCACAAAGTGAATTGAAAAGCAGCGGTAATTGGTCAGCACTGTCTGGTAGTGAAAACGGAATTGACGCACACCCGGGTCGCTCGGGGCCGCACCGGGCCGCACCGGGCCGCAACGGGCCGCACGGTGCCGTACCGTGTGACAGAAACTCAATTAGCAGGGAAATACACGCTCTTTAACATACGAAATCAAACGTTTGAGTATGTGTCCTCTGCGGGGAATGACTCAAAAAAAAACACTGTCTGTAATTTTCTACGATAGAATTGATTGAGTGGGTGTTTGTGATTAGATGGCGCAGTTGGCGCAGTGGCTGAGCGATTGGGTACTGCGCTGCGTGTGGCGGGTTCGATTGCCTTACGGAACAAATATTTGTATGACCTACAGATAGTTGTTCCGGGTCTAGCTGTTAGTGTATGTGAGCTTATATGTTTATAAACACACCAACTATACAGGAGGAATTACTAGGGTGGGGCAACTGTTAAAAAAGAGTGTTTTGACCTCAATTATTAGCCCTTATGTCAAAGTAGGTATATAAAGAAACTGGCAAACTACTCGCGACTTTTGCTTCGTCTTTGTTTAATGCCACGCTCCCGTGAATCATAGCGTGATGTTATTCAGCATACTTTGCTTAGGAAAAATGTAGCTATCCATTGGTTAAAATCGGTCCCGTAGTTTGGGATCCTATTCCTCACAAACAAACAAAAAATCTTACCTCTTACCTTTATAATATTATTAGTATTACCTAGTATAGATAAGTATATGATATGAATTTCAAAAAAAACCCGACTGCTATTCTTTAAAAATCCCTAAAACAAGATAAATTGTAGCAGTCGGGACCCATTCTAGAAATGGAGGATTAGTGAATTGAGAGCACATACCTATATTACATTGCAGATGGTCCCGAATGGGTCCCGACTGCTACAATTTATCTTGTTTTAGGGATTTTTAAAGAATAGCAGTCGGGTTTTTTAGTTTTTTAAATTACCGTTTTTTATTTTTTATTTTTTTAGTGTTTTAAAAAAGAAATTAATATACCCAGTATCACTCTTACAGTAAATACGAATCTACCGATACCTCTCAAGCTAAAATCCATCGAGCCGTTCAGGCTGCAGAGCGATCCAAACATTTGAATTTGGCGCCAAAAATCCGCCATTTTGTTTTTTTTATTTTGATATACCCAGTGTCACTCTCACAGTAAATACGAATCTAACGACACCTCTCAAGCTAAAATCCATCGAGCCGTTCAGGCTGCAGAGCGTGCCAAACAATTATACATACATACATACATACATACATACATACATACATACATACATACATACATACATACATACAAACATACCCTCGAAAAACATAACCCTCCTTCTGTCGCAGTCGGGTAAAAACTAATTTCATTGTATGAATCCCACCACCCGTTTCTAATTAAATGATTGTAACTAAAAATAGTTATTATGGTTATATTATTATAACAGCTTTCATGTTTTTATTAGTTTTCATAATTGCTTTTGTTCTGAATTACCTAATATCTAATAAAATTATTTGCCTAATGTAATTATGATATAAATTTGTAGAGGGTTTGCCGTCCACTTGTATATAGACAAAGGCAAACAAAAGATATAAAATAAATTTATAAACTTAATAAATATATAACTGCCTTGTTAGTCTAGTGGTCGGAAGCACAACTGCTACGCTAGAGGTTCGATTCCCATGTCGAGCAAAAAAAGTGTTATTGGGTTTTTCTATGAAAATTCTCAGTAGCGGCTCGGAGTTTGGATTTGTGCCCGGTTAATGGCAATGGCAATAGACTCGCCCCCTATTACATGCGACCTAAATATACCGGTGAACTGTGGGTGTACACCTCTGTCTAACCCTTCGGGGAATACAGGCGTGATGGTATATTTACAAAGGCAAACAAAAGAATAGCGTAGAATTAGGTACCCACTGACAGGTAGATACAGCTATTGTTTATAATGACATCAACTGACAATAATCTCTATTGAGTCAATTAACTGCCGTTTATCGGGCTCGTTAAACTTCAATTATATGGCAGTAGCGGCAGTACGTACCTACTCCTAGTGAGTTTATGTTGGAGTTTCTCTTGTATTGAGGTTGCTTCGTCATAATGCGTAGATAGTACCTACCTAAGTTTAATAAATTAAGTAATTCATAAAACGGAATCGATTTCCGAGACAACCTCTGACACTACATCCTTCTCACATGATTCCACAATTATAAGAAACTGTATGAACTGTAGGAACAAAAGAGAATTTAACCTCTAAGTTTGATTCTGTAAAAAATCATCTGAAAAATCACGACTATAAAATACAACATAAAAAAACATATTTTAACATGCATGCCTGTTCCTAACTTAAACAAGTTGTAATCATTTATGATAACGAGGTACTAAAGTACCTAGCCATACATTAAAACATATGAGAACAATTCCAAACAAACTTTAATAATATCATGTCATTTAACTTAGATAAATAGTTCAGGCTGAGCGGTAATTTATAACTCTATTCAGCAAGCAGAAACTAAAGCTGGGATAAGTCTTAAGGTATTAAAATGCGGCGGAACTTCGCTGTACTGTTTTAAAGGACAACAAACTGGTAGCCAATAAATGAATGTAGCTTATATCATTGTAAAATGAACAGAGAGACAAAGAAGAGAGCAACATGGATGAAAAAGAAAGAACTATCACCATCTTACTAGTCTGTAAAAATACTTAAAAAAAATTATACGCTCCTAACCTCCTCCGTATTTCGTCGCGTCGCGTCGGTTAAAAAGGGCTGGCAGTTCAAAAAGGCGGGAAAAACAAATAAAAAAAAAACTTCATAAATCTCGATTCATTCTTTTTACTGTTTGAAAGTTAATTGTGGACTTATTTAAGCGAAGAATGATCAAGAAGTTACTTTCTTTTAGAAAACAATTTTTTTTAGGTTTTTAGGTCCCATATCGATTATCTTCTTGACTGTAAAGAAATAATTAGAATATTAATTATTCTAGGTATTACAATAACCAAGACACGCGTACTAGCTAGCTAAAGTATTTTACTAATTCTTGATTTAATTATTTTAAAGAATAGCCTACCTAGGTACTTATACACTTATAAAGTTTATCAAACTGTTTTCCTTTTACTTTTACCCGTGCTTATAATAATGTAATTAGGCTAAATAAAATAAATATCAGATATGATTGTTGCTAAGCTACGAGTGCAATCAAGATTTAAAATCTCATATTTTACGGAAGCGAGATGTGAAGCTTGTTACATTTCATACAAGGTGTATGTAGTTTTGCATCCTCGTCAAATTCCAGATGGTCTTAAAAGTTTTAAATTAAATTAAGATACCTAGTTTATAATGAGTAAATAACTTGTTTTTAGCTGTTTATGTTTGTCAGAATTTCAGAATACACCTCTGTCTAAGAACAGAATCGCCCCGTTGCGGTAGACAGTGTCGTGCGACTATATCACTGTGTGAGAATCACTAGCATAGTAATCTCCTTGAATTTGACTAGGATGCAAAACTGCACCTTGTATTAGGCTGTCCGCCCATGATCAATTTCTTGACCGATTTTTTATCGGCCGTGTACGTTGGTGTATTGGAATTAATATGTTCCATTCTCGCCGACAAAAAAAACACGGTCGTGGGCGGACACTCTTAAAGGCTACAGACACTCAGAGAGATATTGTTTTTTTTTGAACTTTTAAATTGGTCGTTAGATTTGACATGCGATATCAACTTTAGGGGTAGCTCATTTACTAATACAGTGTACAACATACTTTCTTGTGCATATACTTAGAAACTAGTTTCATATTATCGGAAAAGCAAGTGTCATCTTTTTAGATAAAATTTCCGGAGCCACTTAACTATATTTATTTATCTCAAAGTCGTCTTGAGTACGTTTCTTACGCAGATACTGAATTTTCTTATCAGTGATCTGTCAGATAGTGTTCATCTCAAGGCTAGCGCTGTCAATACTGCCATCTGAATCATTGTTACTTAATACAACTTGAAGTGTACGCTTGTATGCTTCTCTTTTGAAGTTTTTTTGGATGTTTATGATAGTGTTAAGATGACTCTGACGGGATGGCGGCGTATTTTGAACAAAGGTTGGTGTTTTATACATTTTTTGTTTTGTGGTGACCTAGTGACCTAGGAAGCCGGAAAATGGGTATATACTTTTTTTTTCATGGATAATATGAGTTTTATAGAGAAAGTTACTACTTTCCCTAGAAGTTTTTAAAGTCAGCGACAGGCGTAAAATTTATTTCAAAAGAGATTTTAAAAATAACCAGCCTATTTATTGTCATAATGTAAACCAAAGGCCGCTTCTCATACAAAGAAGGCATTGATCACTAGACTTGCTCAAGGCGCACTAGCGATTTCAGACTTAAATTATTATTTATTTTTCGTTTTATTATTTTTCGCGATTTTTTTCTTCACCGATATCAGTGATGTCCAAGATAACAATAATGTAAAGAATCATTGATCTAGGTCATGTAAAGAAGAAGACGAAAAGAATGCATTTTTTTCGGTTATATTCTGTTCTATTCTAGACTTTCTTAATATCTTTACTATTTCTAGTGATGATCTTCCCCCAGCGATACTACCTGGGTATCCTGGGGCTGTTCGCATTGGGGAACTCGTTCACCATGAGGGTCTGCCTCAGCATGACGATCACACAGATGGTACTCCATTCAGAGCCCGGGGAACACATAGTTGGAGAAACTTGTCCTGATCCAGAAGTCATAGCTGCTTCTAATAATACGGCCATTAGCAACGTTTCGGTTATAATCGCGGTATGAAAAGTTACTTGTACTATACAAGTGTGTGTGTTCCTGTCCTGTGACGTCCGTGTTTGACTATTGTGTCTGCTGTGATGACAGTGGAAAGTTAGGTGGTGGTGGTGGTTAGTGGTTAGTTGTGGGTATTAGTGTACATAAGTCTTTGACAGTCTTAATGAGTTTACGACAGGCAAAGATTTATGAATGACAGCCGGGACCAACGGCTTTAAGACTTTGCTAAAACTGCTTGTCCGATTTTCAGGCTTCTGACTACCCAGTCAGAAGTTCTAAAGTCTGACAAGCAGTTTAGTTTAGTAAGGGATATCGTGTTGCCATTATTTGGGTTGTGGAGGCCAATTAGACTGGAAGCCAACTCCAACACAATTTGGATAAGACCAAAAGGCAATGAACAAAGATGAAAAAGTAGTTGATAAAATTGTTGATATTCTTGTTGTTATCGTAGGTAATCTTGATGATGATAATGATGATGATGAAGTTGGTATGACAGTTAAACAAAACATCCACGCTGCATTCTGTAGTAGGCTTGATGACATACACATACACGAGACTACCTCAGCAGTCTTAATACTTAATACACATAATAATTGTGCAATAAAGAAATTGTTAATCCCGTCAATAAAGCGCGTATTTGAATATCAACTCGACATATCTTCTTTTGTTTTACGTGATAACTACGGCAAATAAAAAAAAATAGCTTCCTTTATTACTAACACGAAATAATTAAAAAGGAATAAATATTTTTTTTCAAAAAAAAAAACATAATATGTGTTCGAAAAAAGTACTTAGGTATGGTATAGTTTGTGCTAAAAATCAACTTAATTTACACCAGTGACAAATTGAAATTGGACACAAGAATTGCTTTAGGTATATCGTGTAATGTGTAAAATAATTTCATCAGGGTCGAGAGAAATATGACTGGAACGAAGCAACACAAGGATTTCTTCTCAGCGCATTTTATTACGGGTATGTTGTTACCCACTTACCTGGAGGACTGTTAGCCGAGAAGTTTGGAGGTAAATGGACCGTAGGCTTGGGTCTTCTATTGACCTCTGTGGCGACGGTCCTCACACCTTGGGCTGTGACCGTCGGTGGAGCTGTAGGGTTGTTCATTATACGAGTTATTGAAGGCATGGGAGAGGTAAGTTTTTGTTTTAATACAAGTAAAATTGCACTGTTGTACCTTTAATTTGAGTTGAATTCATTGAAATATAAAGCCGCGGATTTGCGAACTAAAAAAAAATGAAAATTTTATTCCTTAGGAACAGTATAGATCCCTGGATGAAAGGTACTACTTTATGTCCTTTTCTGTATCTTTTACAAATGCATTTATTTTAAATTTCATGATGATTAGTTGAGTAGTTGAGGTGTGAATGCACAATAAACAATAATATAAAATTAAAAATTGAGTTAAATGTATAGAAATACAGAACACTAGCCTTTTCCCACGGTTAAAGCTAGTGTTTTCCTATTCCTAAGGAGCAGTACCTTTTTTCTGGATAAAAGGTACTGAATGTTCTTTTCTGTATCCTTGACAAAGTGTATGCCAAATGATATGATGATTAGTTGAATAGTTAAGCTGTGTCTGCATAACAAACAAATAAAAATATCACGATCGCATTTATAATATTAGTTAGGCTACTTTACATTAGTACTAGAGATAACGTCACACATGACACAATTATTTTAAACTTTTATGAGACACATTTTCATAGTTCGTCTTCCGGTTTTCTTTTTTGTATGATTGTACTATTTTTTTTAAATGGAAGAAAAAGATTTGACTTATGGTTAAATTCTGAAAATTACTTTTGTGGTTCCATGACACCGGCGTTTGTGAAACTGCCTCGTTATACTGGTAGTCCTAAGCGCGACTGCTTTGCTAGTGGTCTTGGGTTCGATTCCCAGGTCGAGCATAAATGTTAGTGGGTTTTTCTATGAAATTCTCAATAGCAGCTCGGAGTCAGGATTTGTGCCCGGTTAATGACAATAAATTCGCCTCCTATTACATGGGACCTAAAAACATACCTGTGAACTGGTGGGTGTACATTGGTACATCTCTGCCTAACTCTTTGGCGAATACAGGCGTGATGGTATGTTACTTGCAGGGTCCCGTGACACCGGCGTTTGTACTGCTCCTGGCAAGATGGGTTCCACCATCAGAGAGGTCAATATTCGGGGCAATGATATTTGGTGGTGCTCAAGTTGGAAACGTTTTCGGACCCTACATCTCAGGAATTCTGTTAGCAGATGGCGGAGACTGGGCCAACGTATTTTATTGTTTTGGCGGCCTTGGAATTATATGGTTCTTCTTTTGGGTAAAGTTATTTGAAAATACTTTTCTTTTTATTTAGCAGCCATTCTGTCCAAGATTGAATTATTTTTATTTCTTTCCAAATGTGACATGAATATAAAATTTTGGCAATTGACGAAATAGTGGGTATTGAATAGGGGTTTCATTTTGAGTTTAAGTTCTATATTCAAACTAGTTCTACTCGCGTCTTCGTACCTGTGATATTCAAGTATACCGTAAAATAAGTATTATCTATTGCACTTAAAAACAGTCTATCAGTGAAATTTTTTTTTTAATCGGACCACTAGGTACTTTCAGAGATTAGCGCGATCAGGCATACAAACAAACTCTTACTAATAAATATTATAAAGAGGCAAAGTTTGTGAGATTGTAGGGGGTAATCTGAACCGATTTTGAAAATTCTTTTACCCATAGATAGCCACGTTATGTGGAAGTGTCATACGGCTATATAACATGCCGTAGCATATCATATAGCCGTATGACACTGGGGTCCTGTGGGTCGTAACCCACAGGAGCGGAGCAGTCACCAAAGACGTTACTTAACACGACTAAGTCGCAGGCACGCACACAAAAAAACCTGAATAAATGGTTTTTCTCTCTACTTTCAGGCAGAAGCTAGTTGTTAATACACATTTTTGTTTCCAGGTTGTCCTTTGCTATAGCACACCGAACACGCATCCATTCATATCGGATAAAGAGAAGGAGTACCTAAACAAAAATATAACAGCATCTGGTTTACATAAAAGGCTAGATCCAGTGCCTTTCAAGGCTCTACTACGGTCAGCTCCTTTGTGGGTGCTGGTATTAGCAGCTGTAAGTATACTTATAATTATTAGTGAGCGAATGTAAGTTTATCTTGGACATCACTGACATCGGTAATCCTGTCAGAGGCCCTTGAGGCGGTTTAGAAAATCTGACACTAGAGTGTGTGAGGTCGCTAGACCTTACTGCCCACACGATAAAGAAGAAGAAGTAAGCGAATCTGTCACCTTATAGGTCTTGGGTTCCCAGGTCGAACAGGGGTATTGGGTTTTTCTTTGGAATTCTCAGTAGTAGCTCGGAGTCTGTGCCTGATTAATGGCAATAGGCTCGCGCCTGTCACATGGGACCTAAAACATACCGGCGGACAGTGGGTGTACATTGGTATACCTCTGCCTAACCCTTGGGGGAATACAGGCGTGATGGTATGTTATGTAGTGAGCGAGTGTGGGTTCCGGAGTTCGATTCCATGGTCGGGCAATTGTTAGTGGGTTTTTCTATTAGGAATTTCCCAGTAGCATCTCGGTGTTTGAAAGTCAGAGGTGTAACACCTCCATGCTTCGGAAAGCACGCAAGAGAGACGTCCCATCAGATTTTAAGAGTAAGGGAAGGAAAGAAAATTGTTTTTGCGCACACACTAGTGCACTGTTATATCTCGGTCGCCGTGACCGATATTTTTTATCTGGGTTGGCCATGAAATTATTTCGGACCATTTTCTTTATCTTATTTAGAAAAAGCTGTACAGATACGATATGAATTTCTTTTGAAATTCTCAAAATGAATTCAGCAGTTGAAATTGATGCGTGTTCAAATAGATAGACATATTCTTAAAATGACAATTTAAAATTACTTACTGCTTTTTTTTTCATATGTGTCCTTTTCATGTCAGTTACAGCGACCAAACATTTGTATTATAATTTTGTCTAAGAGTTCGATAATTTTGCCAATGTAATTAATAACATTCTAAAAGACACTCCCCTTCCCTATAGGAATATCACCAAAATCTTCTATTTATGATTGTTTATATCTCTAGTTGGAAATTGAATTGAATGAAATAAATTACATTCACAATGTAATCAACAGTTTATTTATTTTCATTTCTTATAATTCACAGGTTGGTCACGACTGCGGATACTTCACAATGATCACAGATCTTCCGAAGTATTTCTCTGATGTCTTGAAGTTTAATATTAAGGAAACGGGGCTAATGGCGGCATTGCCGTACATTGCGATGTATGCTTGCTCCTTCATATTTGCCGGCTTATGCGATTTGTGCATCAGGAAGAAATGGCATAGTATTGGCACTGGCAGGAAAATTTATACCACTATCTGTAAGTATAGTTTCAGGGAGTGTTTCGAAATAACAAAAGTCAAAGTCGAACTCATATCTTTTACTTCAATTAGAATATTAAACGAACCTTTTGAACGTCATTTATAATAAAAAAAGATTCTAGTTGTCCCTTCTATCAAGTTAGTTTTGTATAGAGAAGAAGGGGCAAGAAACTTCGTCAGACATCAGTATTTTTTGCAACTACTGACAAAATAATTTCGATGATTAAGTGAACGGTATATCTTAAAACCTACTAATTTCTGAATTCAGAACGATGTCACAAATAAATTGATTGACGAAAATTTATAGCAATGAGTATGAATTAATGTCGTTTTTTCGATTGCAGCATCAACCCTACCAGCTATCTTTATAATTCTGGCTTCGTACTCTGGCTGCAACCGTGCTCAGGCCGTCGGCATGTTCATAGCGTCAATGGGATTCATGGGAGGCTTCTACAGCAGTGTCAAGATCAATGCTATGGACATCGCTCCCAACTACGCCGGTACATGTGCCGCCTTCGTCAATGGAACTGCTGCCATATCTGGCATTATTACGCCATATCTGATTGGATTGTTGACTCCAGATGTAAGTATTTGCTGCCTGCTGCCTACTGCCTACTGGGCACCTTTTGGGTGTAACAGAGATACCGGGTTATGCTTGACTTTACCATCACCATCATCATATCAGCCACAGGACGTCTACTGTTGGACATAGGCCACCCCCATAGATTTCCAAAAGGACCGTTTGGAAGCGGCGCGCATCAAGCGTCTTCCTGCGGTATTAATCAGGTCGTCCGTCCACCTTCTGGGTGGACGTGGGCTCCAATTACATTCATTGAAAGCAGACGTATTTATTTAATTATTTATTTATTGCAAGTTAGAGATATGTATAGCTCGAGTGTGGCCATACAAGTGCCCCCTATATGAAAACAAAACCTGATTCTTTTTTTCTACATTCGAATTTCAAAAATCAATTCGACAGTCGAATTGATTTTTGAATTTTTTTTTGGAATAAAACTATTTCAGCCAGGTTGTCGCGGTGTACAACCTTCACAGTACCTACTTCAATTCTGAATTTAAAATATTCACAATGTCACTTACTCAATTAACTTAAGCATTATGTAGTCTAATGAAATTTGAACTTTGTCTTGTATAACATTGAGTTCGTGGTTTGTTTTGTTTCAAAAAGACTTAGTGAGGGCATTACGCTCGACTGAGCTTGTGAATGTCGGAATAAATTAATTTAGGCGAAGAATTGACATTTTTATACATTTTTTTCTCTCGTGTTTTCCTTAATAAACTTTCGAGATTAACGTAATCAAATTAGATCAGACCTACATCGTTTAAATAAATAATTTTATATTTTTTGACAAATCTCTGACATTGTTTTCATTTTTCAATAATTTGATTTTATAGACATAATTTCAAACGTGAATACACAATTTTCTCAGAATTGCTAATTTAATATACTTATTCTTAATAAAAAGAAATTACAAAAACAACTATGACAGACAATAATAATTATCCTTATTGTAATTAGAACAGATACAAAAAGGTAAAATTTCCTAAAGAACTAATTAAAACTTTTTAGTTGGTAACCTAAAATCTGGTTAAGATTTGTACTTGAAAATTATAATAGAAAATATAAGTTATACTTTTAATAATAATTAATTTATTTTAATTTTTCAGCAAACAATCGGACAATGGCGTTTAGTATTTTGGATGGTATTTGGAGTGTTGGCAGGAACCAATATCCTATATCTCATTTGGGGCTCCGGGGAGCCAGAGTGGTGGGATGATGTGGACAAATATGGGTACCCAGCTAACTGGAAACATGGACCGTTGAAGAAACGAGCTATTGATGGAGAGAAGAAAATCGTAAACCCCAAACATGATCATTCGCCTGTCTCTATCGATTAATTGTAAATAAAACATTTTGTATTATTTATCATTTTTTATTAAATAATTGGAAACTAAGAATAATACAGGGTATAATAAGACACATCGCATAAACATTAACTATGCGTACTGCCGATCACACTAAGTAATATTGAGCAAAAATTTTTGGTGTAAAAATCAGTGATTGATGATTAATTTGATATCAATTTGAACTTGGTAACTCCATGTGTTATTGAGAAAGACGATATTGACAGACATGTACACTCGACCTGTCAAAGCAACTAGATTTTGCTGTTGTATTCTGTGGCACGTGCGTGTTTGTTAATTAGTATGTGCATGCCTTTATTTGCGTGACTGTGGTTAGGCGTTGTCGATGCTTAGAGTGTTACCGGCACTAGAGCTGCTAAATTATTTTTTTTTGTGTTTGTTAATTTTTAGTTCATCTTTTGATATGGTTGTGTAAATATTTACGAACTAGTATAGAACGAATTCAAATCGGCACTAGTTTTTATGTCCTCTTACTCACTCGCTATACTGTACGAGTGGAATGGCATGAGAAATTCCTTTGTTTTATTCTCCAAAATGATTCCTTCCACGGCGGCTAATCTTAATGCAGACTAGCCAAGAACGCAAGAGATAATTATTATATTGCACAGGTGTGTGCGCAAACACAGGTGCAATCGGCAATCCGACACGATTGAGGAGAGATCAGGCACAGGACCAAGGGCTTTACGTGCTTTCCGGGCTGCTACAGAGAAAGTAATGGAAAAACCCAATAACACTTTTTAACAAGTAACCCTTCATGCAAACAATCTGTAAAGTAAAAAGTCAAGCCGTCTACAAACCTACCAAGTACGATTGAACTTTCAGTTTGAATAATTTAAAGAACTTTTTTTTTAAATTAAGTGTCTAGGAAGTTTCCTTGACTAATTGCTCCTCTAACCAAGCTTTTCAAAGCCTACCTTCAACAAAGAGCCAGATACAGATTATATAAATTATATAACTACTTATCTTTTCATTCCTCTTACCGTTATCTCGCGGTCCTTTGTATTCTTTGACACTGAATGAAAACTTTATACCAAGCAGAGATAAAATAATTACTTCAGACGCTTCGGCCAAACTGCCTAGGAAGGAAAAAATTAAGAAAGGGAAAGACTAGGGACTTAAATTCGAAGGAAGGGGGCGACCAACCGAAAAATTTACTTCGTAAGGAGATCATAATTTTTTTTTCTTAGGTTTTCGTTACTTTTCGGGTATCACAGTGGTTGAAGTCATCGGGTTTTGAAGCAGTCAGCGAAGCGAATAGCATTATCTACTTTGGAATAATTAATTAGAGTTATTTTTAGACAGAGGTGAGTTATAACTTTCTGAATATTTCAGGTATAAATAAATCTTAGTGTTCTTTCGGAAACTAGTTGGACATTAATACCTATTGTGTGTGTACATTTTTTGAAGGTCGTTTACTTAATAGTCGTTCTTGTTCTTTTCTCGAACAGATAGTTTAAAAAAAACTAAAACCCAACTACAAAAAATTCACGTTCTAAAGAGTATGAAACAAGAAAACATTCTCATCTGAAAGCCGTGGTCAATTTAGACGCTTTCAATGACACCTCATTTGTCTATTTACGTTAGATGGTTTAGAAGTTATGAGGGAACAGATGAACATCCATACATACATACATACATACTTACATACATACATACATACCGGTCAACCTCATAACCCTCCTTTTTGCTTCGCCGTAGTCGGGTAATAAATCCAATTCTGTTTATTCTTTTGTTTGTTTATAGTACTTGGTCACAGTTGTTGGCCATTTCTATCGCAGCATCAGTGGCATTTTTAATGTCCTCCAAAGTGATAATAACAATAATTGTTAAAGTATTGTTTCCAACCTATAAAACTCCATACACGACCTCCAAAGCTTGACCGTTCATGCACTAAATTAAAATGATCTTCAAACAACTGCAATGGCTAAAGTACCGTCACTATAAATTCCGAATCCCGTCCAAAATTCGCAGTAACCAATTCCCCACTGACTTAATTCACATATCAAACGAAACTAAGCTTCTTAATTTTGCAAATCGAGGTGAATAGAGGTGAAGTTTGCAAGTAAAGGTGAACTTTGCGAATTCGCTGTTGGTATTTTGCGAGACTGTCGCATCCGTCACTGCAGTAAGCCGATTTGTCTTAATTCGGAAACAGGCAGATATTCATTTCCCGAGGTGAACTGTATTTTGTAACGCATTTGAGTGATTGCCGGTTTAGGGGGCTCGTTGGCGCGAATTTCGGTGAAATAAGTAACTGGTATTGGAGACAATTAGGTTTTGGTGATTGGTTTTTGATTTCTTAGTTTGATTTCTTAGTGTAGTCTGTCTTTAATTGGGTTACATTAGCTTGTTTACAATCGGTACCTATCTACCTCAGTAGATAGGAAGGATAGAAAGGTAGGAAGAATAAACTAAAACATGTTTTATAGTATCATATGCCCGTGAATTCGTTCGGGTGAGTGTTGGTTATCACGAGGTTTTTTTAATTAGGCAATATTTTTTTAACTGAGTTTATAGAGGAAGAGGTAATCAAATTTATTGGTATGGGTATATATAAAGGTTAATTTCTTTTTATATACCCATGTTCGGGCATATCTCCGTTATTTTCTTAAATAAAGTAGCTATACGCTGGCTACGTATTCCCTCATGCCTTTATGCAGAATTAACACTTACTTACTCCCCAAAAGCAACCAACTATGTACTGAATACTTAAAATAAACTTTGGGTAACAAGTACCTAAACCCAAACTTTTTATCGAACTCCAAAATTATGCTAAAATCGGTGTCCTGATTTGTAAACAGGAATGTTTTAATGAAATCAAATTGGATCCTTTTATGCGCATATTTATGGTTCACATTTAAAATATAAATTCGGCTCGCTGTACCAGCTGTAGAGGCCGTCGACGACATATTGCGTCCATGTGATACGAGCAAAAAACTCCAAACTGCGCAAAAAGTTACTTTTATTCCCACTGTTTCACTTCATAATACGTATTTTGTTGGAAAAAGTTGAATGTTGTCGCTTAAACTTCCAGTGTTTACAGGGATAGTGGTTGAATAATGGTTGGCTATTTTTAGAAGAGTTTATTGTAACCTTTTGCTTTTTTAACAAGGTTTTGTTTACTTTTCACCTGTCCCTGTGACTGTGGTCAATTAAATCTTACAAGCTTTTCAGCCACTTTTCAATGTTTGATTGAGCTGAAATTTGAGCGTAAATGTGCAATTTGCATGATAAAAATGCTCTAGAGCTGGTCTGATGATGGAGAAACGAAAACGTGCTCAACACACTACAATCGTCTATAGACGACAAGACCATTGTATTTTTTATCAAACTGCATTTGTCGGCTGTATGTGTCGACGGTGGTGTTGAAAAGGTTAAAAACTCACTTTCGTGGTGTTAGATTAAGCTACCAACATATGAAAAACATAATGTACATTGCAAGACAATACTATATAAAAGTTGGTTCAAAAACCAAAATAAAATAATTTGAACTTGTTTTAACTAACTACGAATTCCGACCAAGATTTACCTTGCTCATGATGTTAATGGAAGGAGAATAATATCCGGCAAAAGGTTAATACCGACTCTGAATCATTATAATAAAGGTCCATATTCCGTAACAAAAATTTTTGTAAAAGTTATTACAGTGACCGAGTTTTCTCCCATTTTTGTGAGATTTGAGCAAAGTTTAAAAACACATTACCAAACTGCAACCCCCTAACTCATATTTATAATGGCATAGAACGTTAATTCCCACTTAAACTTGACTATTTTTTTTAAATAAATCCCTTTGTCGAGACCTCGTTTTCACACATCATAAAGCGTGGCTCGTAATTTTGAAACACTCGCTACGTCTGTGTGTGAAAGGCCTCCTTCACGGTGACTCCGTCGCACCGTACCTACAATTTCCCCCTGCTTTCTCGTTTCGAGGGCATTTGACGACTGGCATGTAACAATGATCTTTTGACTGGCGCCAGAGCCAGCCAGGTGCGAACTTTAAAACTATGCGACTTTTAAAAGTGCCCGTTTACCTACAGCAGCTGAAAATTAGACGACGAAAAAATAAAGAGGCGGTGGGAACACCGAGCGGCAGTTCTCTTACCCGTCCGTTTTTCAGTCTTTAGAATAAACTCTGCGCATTTTTTATTGCAGAAAATATTCATATTGTTGACGGAAATGAACGAGTTCACGACAAAAGTCCAGTTTCAGTTAAAGTACGTTTTTATTAAGTTCTTTATTAGGTTCACTGGATAAAGAAGGCTTATTAAAAATAAGCCGTGGGCGTTTTTTCTCTAGTAGGTACGCACCTGCTATGTTCATAACGTTCTGTCATTTATCAGCTTGTGTAACATTTGTTTAGGAATTTGAAGTTTGAAATACACTTTTCTTTGTAATACCTACAAGAACTAGAAAACTGAATATTGTAGAATTTCCCGCACCAAAGCATACACAGTAATATTTTAATCTTGGCAAAATATACCATCAATATTTTTTGTTTATTGCCACAACAATCCGTTTCACTTGCACTCTCTTCAGTAAATAAAGGAGATTACATTCTTCTTGCGGTTATAAAATGGGTGTAATAAAACATTATGCGTCCCTACCGTCGTTATTTGTGGCTGCACTCCACCGGGGCGCGGCAATAAGGCAAGAACACACCAGCGGTGTCGCAATAATGTTCCTCAGAGTTACGATGTGACAGATACTTTACGCCTGTGGTTATTTCGGAGACGCTATCGCACAATGTGGCTTGTTAGGTCGATATCTCGGATACACGGGATACACGGAACGGATGCGTCTGGTGTGTACGCGGCTTTACTGCAAGGGGGAGCAAATGAACTTGCTCTCTGGCTATGATATTTGCAAATCTTTAATATTAAATGCACAGTTAGGGGAGCCGGCCGTACTTTGTTATCTGTGGCTAGCAGCCTAGTTTAATGGTGTGCCACGTCATCAGGTTAGTTATTTTATTACTTTTATATACATTTATGCTAATTGGTAAAATAACGTAAATATGCAGTAGGTACGTACCTACGTACCTACGTACATTGGAGTAAGCCCCTGCACCGAGACAATATTTGAGTTGTGAATTGGTAGAACATAATACAGATAAATAAATTGGTACATATTGGTTAATGTTGTAGGTATATTGGTTACCTACCAATATACAACATTAACCAATACCAATGTTGACTATTTTAAATTACTTTCTTTATGTTAGCACAATTATTTGCACCGTTCATGTTACCTCTTCACCAACTTCGGTTGCCTAGTAGAGTGTGCTTTGTACTTTTTTGTTGCACAAAGTTTAAATAAATCACTTAAACTACACTGTCTTCTATTTAGAAGACAGTGTAGTTTTGAAAAAGAAATTGATATTGCGCGGTGCTTAAAACCAATAATATAACAAAGAACGTGATAAATAAATAATGTTTGTAAAAAATAATTTCTTCGCAACATTCAGATCGTAAAACCAATTCAAGTATCTCGCAATTTATAATTCGACACAATATATGTTAACTACAATATATTTAAAATCTACCTACATAATTTTACGCAGCATTTATCTTAAGGGAGATGTGATTAAATTAAAGAAAACGCAGTAATTACGCAGCGGCGTCGTATCGTTATCCAAAGTTCGCCGGTTTACGAGAGACGAGTGTGGTCCACCGCAATCAAAACGTTCCCACTACCGCATACGCTGACTTAGAGTTCATGGAAATGACCCCTTTTCATAGTTTTTAAGAGTGATTTTTGCTTGAAAATATTTAGTGAAAGGGACATCTACTATGGATAACATTTACTATGGATTCAGTTCATAATTCTAGAAACACATGTTATTTATTACACAGGTCACTATGAAAAACCCAACGATAACTGCCAAGTTATTTGTTGGGTTTTTTGTTGTTGGCCAGCTCTGTCCCACGTCTGGGCAAAGGCCTTCCTCTACTCCTTCCATTCTTCACGCTTTCGTTCCTTATCCTTCTAATTTTGTAGGAACCTGTCCAGTTGGTCGCGCCATCTCCTTCGTGGCCTGCCGCGACCCCTACTCTGTCACCTACATAGTACACGGTCAAAATGTATTGAAGAACAGATGTTCTTTTATTAATAAGCGATGAAAAAATATTAACTTTGTTGGGTTTAGAATCATAATGCTGAATTTATAATTATCGATATCGCGACACAAACTTTATAATTACAGTTTGTGTCGTGGTCCCTTTGACCGAGTAAAAAGCTAAAATAATATACGTATTGTAATGAAAGAGAAACTTAATCACCGAAACCCTAGGAGACCAGACCAATCAAATTGTTGTTCTATAAATAAAAATAACGATAAAAAATCAGGCTTATTTTTTATTCAGGTTTCACCGGCAAAAGTGAAAATTCCAAAAATAAAACTCGGTGACAAAAATAACGGCGCTCAGCTATCGGAGTCACATTTATAAGTAAAAGCTTATCGAATACTTTCGACTCTTACGAGCGCGTAAATGCTGTTAACGTGGCGCCGTAAAAGCCATTAACACCGTTTTTATTTCGATGTATTTATCGGAAAACACAACTCACATTATACCCCCTACATGTTATATTACGAAGTTATTAACACACGAAGACGCTGGATGCAGGCCGCTTCCAACCGGTCTTCTTGGAAATCTATGGGGAGGCCTATGTCCAGCAGTGGACATAGGCCACCCCCAGTGGACATAGGTCCTGCGGCTGATATGATGATGATGATTAGTAAAAAAAAAACAATTAAAAATTATTCTTATTGACTTCAAATTTAAAGATCAATATAATAATATATAACTTACCTACATTCAAACATAAAGATAAAGAGGGTTTTTTTATATAAATAACGTTTTTTAGATATCGCTCGAATAGTAAAATGCAATTGGAATTAATGAAAGGACGCTACAAACACCTACATTACAAATTGCGGATAGAATGAAACAGAAATGGCTTTACAATTGAACGAAAATGGTACCAGGAATTGAATAGAAATTCTGATCGGAATTTAATGTGTCAAACGGTTTATGCACTAACGGGCCACAATAGATTTTCTATTGGGTCTACTGGGTGGCTATTACGGCTTAATAGAAACCACAGATATTTTGTGCGTGTATTTATTTTATGGATTAGCGTGGTATGCAGTGAATAATCTGTCTTTTAGTGCAAAACAGCACAGCAGTGTTTATTTTTTTATAAGAAATAAAAAAAGCGATGCTAAGTTCTGCAAACTGATATTTTCCAAATATATTTTTAGTAGTAAATGAGCTTCTTTGCTTGAGAGCAAAGAAGCTCATTCACTACTAAAAATATATGCAGAGAAGCTCATTTAGCGAACAACCGAACAACTATACCTGTTTTCATCGCAAAGCAGCCTTAGTGTGTTCCGGTTTGAGGGGAATATATATGACTGTGTATGTATAGTTGCAGGCACTTCAGACATTGCAACTTTGTTTCTAGAATGGTTACAAAGATGTGAAGATGTGATCACTTAAACTCAGGTAGACCGCTTTGCCATCCAATGACAAATAAGACAATTTTATTTAAATAAATATAACGCTTGTAAAGTAAGCTCATCCAGGATCGTTACATCATTGTAATAGAGACGTTTTCACTAGTAAGTTTAGAGAGATGGATGGATCCATTCCAAAGTACATGCCTAATTGTGAGTTGAGGAAAGTCATGGCGACCGGAGGGGTGAGTACAGCGAACAAGTAACAAGTTTCCTTTATTGCGGTGACAGATTGGTAAATAATATGAATAAGAATAACTAATGGGAAGGTACATGTTATATTAAAGTGAAATTGGCATCACAAAATATTAAGAATAATTTTATTTATTCAAAACTTTGCGTGGTATCGGTTGCGAGTTCGTACCCAAATAAACATGACATGCCTTCCGCCTTTGTGGTTTTTTTTTGTGCATAAAGTTTAAATAAATAAATAAATAAATAAATGCAAGCAAAAAATGACTTTTCGAAGTCGTAAGTGAGTGAAGTTGAAAAAGCTAATTAGGTAACTATTTAATATACAAATTATTAGCTAGTATTCACTATCAACCAAGAATTCCATGACATCTCTAAAAAAAAAAACACAATATTTTATTTTTCAAACCCGAACAATTTTCAAATAGCTAGCCTAAAATAAATAAATAGTTAGCATTATTTAGGTACTATATGCACCTATGTATTAAACGTATGCGTATGGCACGCATACGTTTAATTGCGAAACCATCACAAACAGTAATCGTTTTTCAGAAATAATCTTTCCTCAATGTTTCTTAATTTGATGGGCAGTAAGAGTGGTGAACGGCTATGCTATGTGTCTTAATACACCCGGTAAATACCTAAATGCCAAGGTCACTCTAAGCCCTTTGATACTAAAACACACCCTACCTAAATTATTACCCACTTCATCCCTATACTAAACTACCTTCAAAAACAGTAAACACTTAAAACGTTCTTAAGACGCTCTAGGTTCTGTAATATCCTGCAGCATCCAAGCCGTTTATAAAACACTAGCTTCTACCCGCGACTTCGTCCGCACCGGTACATCTTTTCAGGATAAAAAGAATCCTATGTGTTATTCCACACTGCAATGTATCTCAGTGCCAAATTTCATCTAGATCCGTCCAGCCGTTTGAGCGTGAAGAAAAGACAAACACACATACTTTCGCGTCTATAATATTAGTGTGATAATTAAGCAATATTCTAAATTAAATGTAAACAGGGCAACAAAGGCTAGGGTCAACATTTGACCCATGTTCATCTCCATAACACGACTGTTTTGGATGTGTTAAGGGTCCTCGGTCCTTGCAGCTAAGGGTGCTGCTAGAAGTCTTGTAAGATTTATGCTCGTACCCTGGCGATAAACAACGCCCCGGAGACCTATGTTTAGTGGGAATAGCACAAATCTTAAGGTACATGCGTCTCAGATTGTTCCGCAAACTGTACTCGGTTTAAGTTATTGCTGGCTTTTGAGGTATTAATTAAAGACGCATAGGGTCAGGTTTTTGTGGGAAGTAGATTTGGTTTTTATTATGTTCTGTACCATAAGGGTGCCAATGTGACCTTGTTACTAAGGCTTCACTGTCTGTCTGTTCGTCAGTCACAGGGCTCTATTTTTTAACGTAATAGGTGGACTTGTACAAATGTTTTTTTTTAAAGTATCTAATACTATGGCCACTATAACAACAGAAAAAACAAACAATGTTAAAAATTAAAAGGGGTCACTATACAAGACACATTTTATGCATTTAAAAAAATGTAATGTTAAATATAGTAGTAAGTGCGGTTGTACGGAACCCGTCGTATTCGTTCAAGTTAGAGTATGGAGTTGTTTTTAGAACCTAGATTGAATGTTCCTTGTAAATGGAAACTTTTAGTAAAGTCGGACTACGACTTCTACGTTTGTTGAAGGATTAAACTCGAAAAACATTAGATAACATACTCAAACACTAGGTACAACTGATCTTCTCTTCGATATAAATTGAAAGCACCAAATCTCATCTCTGAATACACTCCATAAAAATAGTTTCAGCATATTTCAGAATTTACAGCAGCCATACACATTCAAATATCATTAGTTTCCGCAGAGTACGTGACACCGAACATTTGTTTCCAATTCTCTCGAGGATTTTACTGACATTTACATTGTATATTTTTACATAAAGCTCTGTTTACATTATCGTAGTGAAAATCTCTTCATTTTGTGTGTCAAGTTATGTGATAAAAATCTAAAAACAGTTTCTGTTTCCAGTTGGGTTTTAAACTGCCAATTTTTAGCAAGCTTAAAGCAGTTATGAGTTAAAATATTATGTCAACATAAATTAATTTAGCAATCGGTGGCGGCTGATTACGTGAACAGAGTATTTCGGGTAAGGCAATCTAAGTAGGAACCTTAAGCCCTCTTTTCCTAGTGGTGAAATGTTTATTATTTAATATTTTTATACGCCAACACTTTCATTAAAAAATGTCTGTTTCGTTTAGAAATAATTTCTACTAGGCGTCGTCGTTTTACTGCCGCTAGTAGAAATGTAGACTAGACTAGTAAACGATCCCCTATTACAAACGACTAGATTTTTCTTGCGGGTTCGTCTGCGTGGAAGTGAAAGAATTCCTTACCTTTTGGTCTCTTATCTATTAACTACCTACCTTCCAAATTTCAACTTCATAGGTAATTTTGTTTATTCGTTTACGAAATTGTATCTTTAGTCAGTAACTGAATGAATGATCATTAGCTACCTACATCGATTATCGATATTATAATACATGCAAATATTACATGCAACACCACCAAACTTTCCCTAATGACAGTCATTGAGCCTGTTCCACAACTACTTCAATACAAATAGATTAAATCAAGTCGCACGTGATACCGGCTACAGTGTAGACACGTCATTACACAGGCCATCACGACAAAGTTGGCGTCGGCTGGCGGGTGTGAAATCGCGAAGTTAGCTCCATCTGCCTCATACAGATCCTTAACTATTTGGTACCGACGATGCGGTACTTCGTACTGAATAGTACCGAATAGTTGCTACGCCACATACCTCGTGGTACTAGTTACTCTCATAACTCGCGTACGTTACACATTAGGTACCGGATAGCAGGTGCTTGGCTTGTATATAGGTATTTTGATATTGTTTGACGTGTGATGAAATGGAATTTGAGAGGTTGTGTTTGTGAGTTGCTATGGTAGGGTTGTTTGGGTGGAACAAAACACATCAAACAGCTGTTAACTTCGCATACTGCCCATCAAACTAAGTAATACTAGGCAAAAGTTATAGCTATGAAACGACTTTTATTTTTGGTGTAATAAATCACTGTTTGTACGGAAGAATTGTAAATATTATCATAGTGTAAATAGTGTGGTTATAAATGCATGCAACAGTACAGGGGTTGTACGTTAGTTACAACTTTTAAAAACATGTTTTCGTGGAACATAATACTTGAAATGTCGGTATGATTAGGTACGGTATAGCTAGAACAAAAAAAATATCGCAAGTACGTGTTACTTTCGGCTTTGTGTTTTTTTACAACCTTTGTAGATATGAAGAAAATAGTTGTGATGCAAAACGTTTGCTAGTTAAATGAAGAATACCATATCCATAGTGCTTTTTGTTAATTTTCATCATTGTACTAATGGGGTAACTCTTGACCTGTCATTAGTCTCTGTTACAGAAAATTAAAATACAACTATTTATTTTTATTGGGGACGTTGTTCTAAATCCCCCTTAGTACTTTAAACTTTAAAGACAAGAATGTACCAAATAATTTCCAAAGTGGATTTTGGTGTAGTGTAGAATACATTATCATCATTTATACGTTCACATTTTTGCGTCTCAAGCACAAATTGTGATTTAGAGCCTAGTTACTGACTAGCGAGAGTTATTACTACAATCTATCTTTATCTTGATCCATGTCTTAGTGTCTGACCGCCCTAAGCCCTACCTTTTTTGTCTACAATGTGTAATTTCGTCTTTTATGTGTTTTATATACCTTAAATGAAAAAGGGAGGCGCGTCACGGTTTAGAAGGTAATAAAGGCTGCTACAAATGAGGGCGAAATGAAACTGAATTTCTAGTACATAAGTACGTTTCTCAATACACATGTTGTGATTTCATATTTCGCAGAGTTGCTACGTACGGGGAAAGCCTTAATTTTGCACCCGAAATTGAGACAACTATGTAGTTATTACCTAAGTTTCCTGCTTCATGAAGCTTCATCAATGCGCAGGTTGAAGTTCACAGTACACAGTACCTATTTCGTAAATTAGAAATTCTCAGAACCGAACAATATTTGGCGCAAAATTTCCAATTAAGTCTACAAATCGAAGCTTATAATATTTTTTTTTAAATATTCAGCGTCCCTTCCATTAACAGGCCATCACAGTAATTAACGTCCATTATCGCCCAATAAATCCCTAAAAAATAAACGCTAAACGTTTTATCCTGACTTGCGTACAATGTCCATTATTACGATAAGGGATTATGCGTAGTGCCTTAATAAGATCTAACTCAACATAAACAAAAGGCTAACGGGGCAAGGAGTAATTTAGCTCAGCTTACAGCTAAGCAGTTAATTTTCCGGCTAAAGCTAGTGGCAACTTTATTGTCTCGGGGGATAATATTTCTAGTTGCATTTGCTCAAAGCGGAGGATCGTTTACAAGTCAGCGCCGGACGCGGCCCAGGCGGCGAAACGAGCAGATTGACTCGCGACTTCCCTAACTTTAATCTTCAGGGAAAATAGCCGAGTCTCCCCTTTAACTCCTAACGTCTCGTGGCAGTGTGCGCTATTTGAATACGGTAACGCAATTTGTCGGGTTCGTTTTGTTTTATTCGATTGGAAATGACGAGTTTTTCTTTTATTTGCGGATGGGGAAATGAAAGTGTTCACAGCATGTCTTGTTGTGGAACCTTGTTTGAAGAAATTAGGATTGCTGTTTGCATGTTTACGGTTTTATAGGTACTCTTTAAATGTATCCTAAAATTAACAAAACCAACTAAACGTGTTAAACTGTCACGGACTTAATTCATAAAATTAATATACATATTGTGCAAAACACGTCAAAATTATTTCAACACAAAAATCCTGTTATATTCCGTATAAAATAAATGTAACGATGAATAACGAACTTCGAATAAATAAACCTTTTCATAAGCCGAGCAAAAAGGTCAGGTGTAAATTATAAACCCGTCGCGTGTCGCTCCGATCCAAACCATCACATATTTTGTCCTCAAATTATTTTTTTCGTCGCACTGTGCAGAGGTATATTCAACTAGTTTCTAGTTAATTTCCCCTGTGATTCGCTACATCGTTAACTTGTATTCACGTAAAGTGGCAAGCTATTGAAAAACTGTTCAAATCAGAGTGTTTTTCACTTACAGTGGAAAGGATGAGCGGTGAATGGAATTGTTTAGAAAGCTATTCATGCCATTCTTTGAAATTGAAAAGGAAATAACATTCCTACACACTGCTTTTCGAGGATAGTGTAAGTTGACATTGTATACAGACAGAGGGAGCTCTACGAACAGATCTAATAAACAGATAAACACATACAAAAATATAAACATGTTTACGACGTCAATAGGTACACAAAGACATCGTTTGAAATCTGTACAGTCATATCCCACATCGAAAAATGTTCTGACGACGAGTGCACACATTTCTGTATCAATTTACGGTTAGGAGAATATTGACACAAACGTCAAAAGCTACGCAAAAAGTGTTCCGTTTCAAACGGAGCCAGTAGAAAAAATGTTTCTTTGATAAATTATGTACCTTCTGTTCCCCGGTAGTTAGGAATTTGGACGCAAATCGCATCGCATAAATTTTCACTAAATTCTGAATTTATCAAAGACGTACGAAATTCGATGTCAAAGAGTTGTAGAATGATATCGCCGAAGGGCCGCGGGGGTTAGAATTTCGCAGTTCGCTTGGAATCCCTGTGATGTCGCACAACACTGTGCCACTAAAACTATCATCTAGAATTCTATTAAGAAATTCTTACTGTCTACGGCGCGTCGTGTTAGACAACCGAAGCGCGATTTTGGAATGTCTGAATTTTGAATTGTTGCTTGTTAGGGCTGGTATTTATAGGCTACATCTTACACTAATTAAATTGTGAATAATATTTTGATCAATTAAACAAGATTGTTGGCAATGTTTAGGTTCCAGTTAATTCTCGCAATATAGAACAACTGACCAAACTAACCTTTTTTATATTAACTGTACATAGTTAGTAATTTAATTTTTATTATTTAAGTTAGGGTTATTTTAGTAAAAAGATACTAAGTAAAAACAATTAAAAATTGTAATAAAAGAAAATGCACATTTAAAACACACACTTACTTTACACTAGCTGTGACCGCGGCTTCGCTCACATGGACGCTCACGCTTAAGAAATTAAGTGTTGAATGCCATGCTATCAAAATAAGTCAAAGTAGGTCAAATGGTTGCAAAGCTGGTGCTGCTAAAAGTTACGACGGCGCTTTCTTCTTATGTTTATTTTTAGTATAAAAAGGGAACTGAAAATAAACCAGCAATTAAATAATGTATTTCTTGAACTAAACGTTTTAAATAACATACAAAAAATCCATTAAACCTCCACTTTCTGAATGCCTGAAAGCACTAACAATTAAATTTCTCAAGTCACATAAACTACCTACGCTCGAGAAATGTTTCACTCGCATATTTCTTAACATACAAGTAGCTAAACATTAATTTTATTTCTTTTCAACCTTATACAGGAGGAAATAGTGAGTGTTCCAGGAAATTAGCTCCGTTAGCTTGGTAATCTGTTTAGTACATAATTTCCTTTCGTACCTCGCGGAAAGCTTCCTCTATATAAATACGATTTCCTTCACCGTGCTGCCTATTTATTGTTTTGAATGTGACTTTAGAATTGGCTGCGTTGAGTTATTTTGTTGGTTTGATCTGGTAATAAATGTTAGGTTTTATAATCGATGTTTGACAAATAAATGGACTATTTCATTAAGTTTTTCATATTCTTTAATATATGTGTACTATATCTACATTTTTTTACGTAACTTTTAAACTTAACTTTATTTCTTAAATAAGTTATTTAGAAGCATATAAATGATGTAAAAAATCAAACGTTTGTTTTGCATTCAACGAAAACATCTGCCGACAAAATGATGCTTTGATAGACTTTATGTACACATTCACATAGTACCTATTATTCCTTATACAATTTTTGAGTACAAGAAGAAGAAAGGCAGGTATGTACCTTTATATTCTAAAGATAGAAGATAAAACAAAAATGATCCAGCATTAAGCATCAAACATGTCAGAAGTTGTACATCAACGCGACCCAATTCCAACAACAACATTATTATAGAAACAATTATTCGCCTAGCGGCGCGTAATTCAGTACACTACAGAGCAAATTCATTTACCATAAGTATTAATATTCACAAGTTGAGCTATTGGTTCATTAGTGCATTCCGCACGTCCACAGTAATGCTGCACCAGCCATGCCGAGGGCAATTCCTCTAATTAGATAACGAATTAACGTCTTCAGAGCGAAGCGCTGTTTGTTTTCCTCATCACGAGTGCCTTTGCGCAGCGTTTGGGAAGCATTTTGAAAGCTGATCCGTCGCGATGTTGACGCCATCGCTGTAATTACGTTGTGTGTACTCGACGTACTCGTACACAGACGACGCTAAGATGTTTTGTGGACAGTGTACATTTCTTTTTAATTAGAAGGTCGTGTAATTATGTCAAGCTTTAAACTCCTGTTTACGATACACGGCTTTAGCGTCTAAGGGGATGTTTGTTTGGTTGCGCTGCGGTTTTAATTTAGCTACGGTAATATTTGCTAGTCTTTCCGAATTAATTTGCATATGTGATGGTAAACAAAGAAATGGAGTCGTAGAGAGACGTAGCAACCGTAGCGGCTATGCTTGCTACGGCGTAGTAAATGATTGAGATAATGAGTAATCTCCTTGTTATTCATAGCTTTTCTAATCAGGAGTTCTTTTCACCTTTTGTAGTTAAAATTGAAGATATCGAATGGCAAAAGTTGGTCAAAAAGATATCAAAGAAAGACGTCCTTAGATTTGAAATTTGAGCAGCAGTTTTGATCTTTGGCTGAAACTATTTGAATAAAATATACCGACCATACGTTTTATTGAAATTGTTTAATTACGGCTTTTATTGAAAACCTGAAATGTGGATTGTCAAATACATATTGAAGAACATTTATTCAATATTTATTTGAAAATCGAACGACTTAACCTAACAAAGTTAGTTAAAAGATTTCTTCATTTGATAAAACTTAATAGTTCTTGAGAAATTGTGTCACACTGCACAGTGTAACTGGTGTTAGTCTAAAACAATCTTGTTATCTGTATGTGGAACTAATTTGCTCGCTCAGTTAGGCCGAGCAACTTGCCTCTATGGCGTGTAATTAGCAACATTCAGCAACAAATGGGAGTAGGCGCTGAGATTTATATTTTTGGAGGTAGGTAATTTTTACTCTATGTTGTGTTGGCCTTGTCGCGAGCTTGAGGCATATGGTTCTGCCCTTTTTTTTAGGATGGGTAATCGTCAAATGACTTCTTCCGCTCTGGGCGTAGCGGAAGGGAGTGTCAGGCTCTTACTGACTAAAGCCTATCGGTGTTGATTCTAATGCACTTTGCGTTCCAAGGTCGCTGTAACTCTTTTGAACAATCTCCGCAATCGTGGCAGGCATTTTCCCTTGCACTCGATTACTGGATCGCGTAATGTTACTTGGTTTTTCTAAAAAGGCTGGCCCTCAAATCGTTTGGGTAATAAATAATAATCGTTGGGGTTGGTTTGGGTTATTGGTTTGGGTATCGTTTGGGTGGTCGCGGTAATATAATGTAACTAGTTGCAATGGCGACGAATAGTCACAAGCATAAACTATGTGTGTTAATGAATCTAGATCTCTAAGTTAACATTTTTCATCGGTAATAACAAAAAATACAAACAGGTGTTCCATACATGTTGACCGTGGAAAACATGTCGCGACGCGACACTCACTTTTACCGTGAACTGAATGCAAGGTTTTGTCACGATATCTCTTCCTCTATGCATATTTAGCAAAACTCAAAAGTAATTTTCTGGTGAAATCCAAAATATTAGGTACCTATATTCGTACAACCATAACATAACAAACACCATTTTAAGAGAAAACCGCTTTAGAATTATACACGTTAATGCTAACTGTAAGCCTCTGTCTATACCTTCGAAACAACAGAGGCGTGAAGTTTTTATATTATTTATTTTCCTCACGATACCTTTTAAATCCGTTGGGAATTCTTCCGAAGCCTTTGGAAGTATTTTTTCTATCTGATAACGTGAAAACTTTTAGCGGCGAATAGTTAAAGTTGAAACATAAGTTTTTCTCGTAATTTTTCGCCCACGGAACATTTTCCGAAGAGTAGCTCCTTAACTTTTTGCGTAGAACATCTCTAAATATTTCAGCAAGAAATAGATGTTCTATTTTTAAATCTCTTTTTCTTTCTTTAAATCGTCTTTATGTCGGTAGGTAATTATAAAAAGGTACTGTAATGCAGAGGTAATATTTGTATTGAGAATTCTTAATTTTTTCCTTTTTATTAAATGTAAACACATTTTCAATACCGACTTTTCATCTATTTCACTTTACACCAACATGGCTTCCGTTATCTAATTTTAGATACACATAATAAGTTCCACATAAAGGCGTCCTTCCACGGAAATATAATAAAGGCGATACCTTACAGGCGTTCGGAAATCACGAAGAAGCCTTTCTGCGTGAGGTAATAAAGATTTATAATAAATCTGGGTGTTAGCGCTATGTCTAGACACGGATGAGTCTCACCGTCGATGCTCGGTATAAGGATTTGTCGCGCGAACACGGCTTCTTAGAGCCTTCCACCGCCCTGTCGTAATCCCACATAATATTAAACACACAATACACGGCTCGTTCCGTTGACTCAGTCACAGCGGATAGCAACGACAGCCCTGCAGTAAAGATCGCCGAACAATGCGCCTCCCCTCCATAGGAAGTAAGATTACGGCGTCTGGAAATCTAAGCTCTCTGATACCCCACTTTGCTTAACAAAAGGTCAGACATGTTTTCCCGACCCTAAACAAGCATTGCCAACGCGCACTAAAAGCTTAACGTGCTTCCAGAACACGAACTTATATTTATGGTAAATTTTATGCGCCGTCGAAACAACCGGATCTAACAATCAAAGTTTGATGGCTCATCTATAAAAACGAGTATTCGCAGACGGGTGACAAACAAACATTTTTATTCTCCTCGAGGAAAAGTCCTCAGTATTAGAACTTGTTGATACTGGTTCGAACGTTTTGATATTTCTCATTCTGTCCTCACCGTCAGGTGCGACTGACGATGATTTATGTCCTCACAGAAATGGGAGAATTGAATGAGTTTTGGCTTGATTCCGTGAAATTTATTTCTTTCAACGTGTTAATATATTACGACAGATATATTTTCTTACAACGAGTTTCCTTAAGGAAAAACGTGTCGTGATTTTGTTTTCAGTGAAATGAACATCAAGTTTGGTTGTACGATTTCCATAAAAATAATGTGCTTCCGACAGGAAACGTGACCGACTCGTAAATTGGTTACAACGGTAATTCAATCTTTGAAATGAAAGCATACAACAGAGAATGAATGTCGTACCCTGTCTACATAGATTGAGCTGCATATACATAATAAACAGAGGGTGACGTGTATCTTGACTTATCGCCAATAATGTTATAGACTGTGACAAATAAACTAATTTTCTTTCATTTCCTTATCCGTGCTACTAGAATCTTTGCTTCATATATTTTATTTAAAGTCAGTGCCTAATTGTTTATTTCAATTTGATCATTAAATTTTAAACGTCATTTACAAGAACAATAATAAATAACTCTAGTTGTCCCGTTCAAAAAGTGGTTCACTATAAAGAGATTGGCCAAAAGCTCCATATACAAACATCAAAAAGAAAAAAAAATACATGTATTCATCTCGCCCCCATAGGCCAAATGAATTAATTCACTAATTTAGCACGAGTATGTACTCCATCTCTTATCTTCACATCTGCAATCAGAAAAGCTTGTAAAAAAACCAACTGCATTCACGGCTCGAATTAAGAGAGAAAATGGAATTTTTAAAACGTCCTTTTGTGTTAAAGAAGATGAAAAGCGTGTCGTTATGGAGAAGTTTAAAATAGCTAATTACGTTGGAGAAAAACGCGTCGGCAAAGTATCCTGAAAAGTTCTCAGCGTGCGTTTAACTGTCACCATTAAATTTAAGTACCTACTTGTTTCTGTTCCAGTGCTCGATTTGATAGTTCCTTATTGTCCTCATTGACACTATTGGTGCAGTGGCTGAGCGATTAGCTGCTACGCTGCGTGTCGTGGGTTTGATTCTCGGAATAAATATTTGTATGGCCTATAGATAGTTGTTCCGGGTCTGGCTGTTTGTGTATGTGAGTTTATGTTTGTAAACGCTCTCGCAGTACAGGAGAAATTCCTAGAGTGACGCAACGTTTCAAAAAATAAATAAATGGTAAAATTAAAACCGAAGAGTCCTGTACGTATTTAACACTACATACCAAAAGCAAGTTCTTGTATGAGAACCTCTTTTAATTTTTAACTTTATTTTATTTTTATCTTGTTAAATCTTCATTAAAAATACACACTTTAATGATGCTATAACAACATAATTATGATAAAAATACACATCCTGTGAAAATTTCTACTTTCTACCAAATACGGTTTATAAGATAAAACCCGCTAAAATACAGACAAACAGACTTACAGCGGAGCTTAGTAATAGAGTCCCGTTGGCACCCTTCGAGTACGGAACCCAAAAATATCAGATCGAATCGAAAGTGCCTACTCAACAATGATCATTAGTGCTATGTTTTTTTCTTCTGCTTGATATGATTAATCCCAGTTTGCTAGGGGTCCGACTTCCTTCTCAATTTACTGCGCGTCCGGTGTTTGACACCAGTCATATATCATTCGATAATTGTATTTTAGATGTTTGTAGATGTTTAAACCAATTTGTATAGAAAGTAAAAAGTGAGATTTCCTATTTAATAGTACTATCCTAATACCATCATCACGCCTGTATTCCGTGAAGGGTTAGGCAGAGGTGTACCAATGTACACCCACAGTTCGCCGGTATATTTAGGTCCCATGTAATAGGGGGCGAGCCTATTGCCATTAACCGGGCACAAATCCAAACTCCGAGCTGCTGCTGAGAATTTCATAGAAAAACCCAATAACACTTTTTGCTCGACCTGGGAATCGAACCCGGGACCCCTTGCACAGCAGTCGCACTTGCGACCACGAGACCAACGGGGCGGTCAGTACTATCCTACTCCTACTTAGTCCTACTATCCTACTTACTATAATTCATATTGTAAATGCGAAAGTTTGTGAGGATGGATGAATGAATGTTAGTTACTCTTTCCCGCTTAAACGGCTGAACGGATCTGGATGAAATTTGGCACTGAGATAGATTGTAGTGTGGAATAATATCTAGGATACTTTTTATCCCGGAGAAATATACGGTTCCCGTGGGATAACATATAATAAAAAAATTTAAAAAACATTTATTTCAGAAATTAAAAAGTAAGAATATATCAAATTTGACGTGGACGAAGTCGTGGGCAGAAGCTAGTGTAGGCATTTTTCTAGAAATTGCTATCCCTCAGAGCTTTAGAAACTATTTATATTTTTAGATTAAAAAGAAACAAAATATTTATTTATTTTTTATTTATAAACAAGATTAGTTGCTTTTATTTTCTCATTAGCTATCCAAACACAAGGAAACTACACAGACAATGTTGTCCTGGATGTCGCAATGAAAATAATCTCACGTTCAGTAAACAGATACATATCTACTAATAACATTCCCACGTATTTCGCACATCACTCAGCGATCCTTCAGATTGTTTTCCTTCCAGAGCATTTAATTCTGCTGTAACACAACCAGGACACGTTGACCTCCGCAGTCCTTCCCCACAACCAATAAATCAAGGAACAGGTAAGGTCCCAATAAATGGACACTACGTATTAGGAGCAAGACATTGCGCCCCGGTTAATGGTCTTCGTCTAAATTGTCCGTTTGTTCTATTATTTCAAGTTCCATTCAAGTTCTGTAATTCCTTTTTATTATTCTTCTATATCTTTGGCCGTAAACATGAATATAAAAGTGTGCGATAAAATAACGTAACGAGATATACTCATATGTTTACGTAACTGTGAAAAATGATAATACGATGTCGGGTGTATTGAGATTCGTTCTTGCAAATTTATTAAATTACAACCTCGCGTTACCAATTAGTCTGTGAAGCCGTAGACAATAATAAATACGGTACAAAGCTCGCGAAGGAATATAAAGCTTATAATGTGTTATATAAAATACTGGTAGTACTTTTAATAGGTAGGTAAGGTAGAAATATCTAAATCTGTCTAGTAGTCAGAAGTCTATGTCTTATATCTGTTATGTTATTTAATTGTTTTATATTGCTATTCACCTACGATGTTCTAACATATAGAAGTAACAAGAATAATGAAACCAGGATTTTGTTTTGTTGAAACATAACACAGATCATCACGCCTGTATTCCCCGAAGTTTTAAGTTAGGCAGAGATGTACCAATATCCACACTTCGCCGGTATGTTTAGGTCCCATGTAATAGGAGACGAACCTATTATAATTAACCCATTGCTTGATCTGGCAATCGAACGAAAGACGTCCAGCGCAGCATTCGCGCTTAGAACCACTAGGCTTTTCTTTTTTTTTATAGACGGGAAATCATCATGTCAGACTTTTACTGACTAAAACCCGTCTATGTTCCTTCATGTGCCCTTTGCGTTCCGGGGGCGCGGTATCTCTTTCGAACAACCCGCAGCCCCGGCAGGCAGAACAATGAGGCAGTAAAAAAATGTAGAAAATAATTTTCAGTGAAGAGGAGTTCTTGTTCGTTCTTGTGAAAGAGTAACAAACAAACATCTATCATCACAAACTTTCACTTCAATAGTAGCATAACACAATAACATCGTTCATACAATACAAATAAGTAACTAGAATGACAGATATTCTTCCAAATTGTCTAAGTAAACCATTCCTTTCAATGTCAAACTACTTTATCTCTATTCACGTACAGCGCAGTACGCACTCAGAAATGTGAAAGACACTATTTCCTGCTTGAATGTAAGTTTAATGGGACAGCCGGCAGAAGCCTCTACGTTTATTTGAATAGTAAATATTATTATGTTCTCTAAGCAAAGAGAAATGTGTGAGAATTATAAGATACATTCTTAAGTAGAATCGCTTAACTATATTTTATAAGATGAAAAAATTAGGAGCATAATACTGTTCTGTTATTGTCCCACTGCAGGATAAAGATGATTCTCATACAGAAATGGCATAAGCATTGATCACCACGTTTACTCAAGGCAGATTAGCGATTTCGGACTTTTTTATTTATTTATTTATTTATTATATGTCTAGGTTTCCTTACGATTCAGGATTGCGGAATTTCATCGACAGATGCAGCCCTGAAACGCAAAGGGCATTAAGTGAACCACGAATAGGTTTTAGTCAATAAGAGTATGAAACTCTACTACTCCGCCCAGGGCACTTTGATGATTCCCCAAAAGGTTTCCTTACGATGTTTCTTTGATCGATGTCGATGTTAGTGATGTCCAAGAAAAACTTAAAAACTACATATGAAACAAAAAAAGTGTTATTGGTACTTGGTCATACCCGGTTGCGAACTCACAACCTTGTGCGGGAGTGGCGGGCTATCAACCATTTACCATTGGACCATCACGGCAAGAACATAATAAACTTTGTAATTATAAATTAATCTGTTCATCTCGTTTGAGCAGACCAATCATCTCAAAAAGTCTCTCTCGACTAGAATTGAGCGCTCATTTTCGCATTTTTTACCTAAAATAACATAAAGCTTTTTTTATGTCATACATACAACTTTATTGGTCCAGTACGAGTAGTAGCGAGTTTTTAGTTTGCGAAAATTTTAGATACGACTTTTACTCCACGCATAGAGTTATTTTAAACTTTCTGCAGGGTTTTTTTGTTTCAACATGGAGCTGGACATTCTACCCAGTGCATAGCAAAAGTTTAGGACCCTAAAGTTTACCACTAAACATAGCTATAATTTACGAAAAAAAAAAGAATCAGCATTGCCTTACTACGTAGCAATGCTGCCAGCCTTTTTGGGTACTTGGTCAATTCAATGACAGCGATGCGGACGATTTTTTGATCCCCTTTATTGTATATTGCAAACACATACATAAACTCCCTACTCTAACTCCACCCGCTAGGATCCTCACATACTCCTTTCGTCTCATCCACGTTCATACGTCTAGTCATACAAGCACGCCGGTTACAAGTACTGCGCACCCGACTTTTCTGATGAACCTCACCAATAAGGTCAGGGTAGGTCTTTCTTTTCTTTTTAAAATCATTGTTCACATGTTTTGTGTATGCATAATACGAAATTCAGTAAAGTCCTTAGAAACCTTTGAGGCAAGGGAAACAAACGCCAAGCTTAACCATCATGCAGCCGCACTAAACTAACAAGAGACTACATAATACGTACATATAATATTTTTCCTATCTCTTTCATCTGATGCAACGACGGTAATAAAGGCACAATAAACACATTTCCCGCGGCAATTACCCTCCGTCTTAATACGCGCACGTTCTTTGTTAGTTTGCTTCACAAAATTCCGTCATAACACCAGCCCGTCATTAGCAGAGAGTGGAGCCTCTCGTTATATTTTACGACCGGCCTGGCGACTGTTACTAACCCTTTAAATGCAACGCTCTTAATATGTAATAATAAACTTTTATCTTATTACCAATTGTGTAACATTAATTTCTAGTTAGCACTTTGTTAGCTAGTTGTTAATTTTCCTGTGCATGCTGTGGTCTCCTATAAGTGAAGGAGTACTCCTACATAGTACTTTTGTTATATTGTTTTTATTTCATGATTTGTGTTTATCTTTTGTTGGAGATCCTAAATGAATAAATAAATAAACATTAATTTGTCAGAAACAGTTTGGGTGTTAATGTGGATATTTGATTCGTGTTCGAAATGTGATCGAGGACAAAATGAACTAATTAACACGATGTCAAATTGCATGGTTACTGCTGTTATTGTGGACTGAAATAACAATAGCCAATCAGATCTTTTCAGCCAATGAAATTATGATGTTTAAAATATTTACAAACCATAGTCTTGTTTGAGCTGTTATTTCAGTAATATAGGTACATAATTTGCTCGAAACTATAATTAGTACTAATTTTGCTCGCGACTTTACTCACGTGGTGGCCCTAAGTGTAATTTAAAAAAATTAGTATTTATTCTGTACTCAGAATTTTATTTAATTTGAGGATTAAAAATGTTATCTGCTCACAAGAAGAGAATAGTTTAGATACCTTCAGTCTCTTATGTACATTGGCCCATAATACTTATATGTCCAGGCTATAGACGTTACATAGACATGACAAGAAATAATAGCTAAAGAAATTTAAAAAAAGCAAAAAAAATGTACTAAGCGCACTTTTGTCACCTCGTTGGTAAAAAGATTTGCTTGTACGCCATTGAGTTTTTTATTCGCGTCTGTGTTTCTGTGTATTTCAGCCATGCAAAGGGCATCCCCAAGTTCAACACATACATTTTGCAAGGCACACTTAAACGCATGAATTAAACTCGGTTTATTTAGCGAATACATTACTCATTCTGTTTCCCAGATATTCTGCACATGCAGTACAAAGTGACCAGTGTAAGTAAACGATTACCACTATAATAAATCTCGTCGCTTGTTCAGCAAGTCGTTTAGTAGCTACGGTTACAAATGTCGTGTTCCGACGTTCTGTTACAAGCATCCTGTAGAAAATGAAGGCAATCCGCTGCATTCTACTTCAATGTATTTCCATAATTGGGGTGAGTTCTGTCAGAATGAACCAAGCCATCCAGCCAGGCAAAAATTCTCCCAATTTTACTCGACTACGGCGAAGCAAAAGGGAGGATTTGACGAATGGACGTTATGGTTTTTGACTGGTATGTATTAGGTATGTGGGTATGTATAAGTAATTGTATCAGGTTTGGTGTCTAGGAAAGGTCTTATTAACAAAACAATACATTCTAACAGTGATGATGATGATAATGATGTGATCCAACCGATTCGGCCAAGGCGATGGCTTCAGCTCAGCTGTAGTTGTCGTTCGTGTGCTCGCATGTGGCTTATGTAACCAATATTCTTTGTAAAGATTCTAACAGTAGTAAGCGATTATAAGCTTTAGGGCAGAGTGGCATACGACCTCAGTAAATTCTCTGAACATCACTAACAATAACAATTTCACACACATTACCTACACTGATTAGCTAAACATCTATTATAAGAAAACGTTCTTAAAATCTTATACTTTCCAATACAACGATTTTTTTTTTGTCCTGACATGTTCCTTGCTTACAAACACTGAACTGAAGAGTTCGCTTAAATAGCCCCAAGAAATAAAACATTTAACACCAAACTTGTCGGGATTAAAGTTAAGAAGCTAAAACATTTTACTCAGTTTCAGCAGTTAGCTCAAAAATTTCATATCTATCCCGCTATAAAACTTGGTAATATCTTTCGAAAACTGTGGATAGTCGAAACAAAAATCTGAGAAAGCTTTTAGTATACGTGTTTGAGACCGGAGTGATGTAAATTTTGGCACTTGGAGAATACAAACGAGTGACTTGCAAAGTTTTCAGAATAAATCTGAAAGGTATGATAGCTTTGGAGCTCCAATTTTATATTTTACATAAAGACTTTAGTTGAAAAATAAGACTTGTTCGCTAGTTTGTTGTTCGCAGGATTTATTGTTTTTATGATCTGCCAGAAGAAGTAAACTATGCTGTATTTTCTACAGCTTTGTGATCCATGTATTCACTATCAAGAGACGCTATGTAACTTTTGTTTGATGCAACTAACTGTAGTTGATTGGAGTTGAGGATTGTATAGATGATATTTTATTTTTATCTATTGCAACTTTGGCCCCCGAGATACAGCAGCTGCCTAGTTTGAGGAACCACCGTACAGTTAATACAAAATATAATTCTATAAAACCAAAGTAGTTATCTACAGCAAGGATACTATAATAAAAAGTACTTTTTACAATATTATATTTTTTTCTATAAAATTAGTCTTCTTTCAAATTTCATTCTTTCCAATAAAATTATTCTTCTCATTCATTTATTATAATAAAATGTGAAAAATAAATAAATGAATGAATTAATAATGAATAAATTATTCTTATTGCTTATTATTTACAGTACAGTCCACAGATTCATATTAGATCTGTCGATAGAATGAGTGTGGCGCCATATGGTGTAGGCGTCGGAACGAAAGCATGGCCGCTCAAAACGAATGCGTGTGTTTGTAAGACATGACATAATGAATAAAATATACGTGTGTCCACAAAATCAGAGCCCGAATGATCGATACAGCTATTGTTACTAACATTTCTTTTCTTAAATAAAGTTAATAATATATACCATCACGCCTGTATTCCCCGAAGGGTTAGGCAGAGGTGTACATGTGCACCCACAGTTCGCCGGTATATTTAGGTCCCATGTAATAGGGGGCGAGCCTATTGCCATTAACCGGGCACAAATCCAAACTCCGAGCTGCCACTGAGAATTTCATAGAAAAACCCAATAACACTTTTAAGTTAATAAAAAATACATTAATAATGTTTCATTTTATCCAGTAATTTATAAAGCAGATATGAAAGCTTTCAACAAAATCTACATAATAATACTATCCTAAATTCAATTGACCCTCACAACTTATGCGGAATGACAAGTGGTCGACATCTTTTAAATATTCGTCTTCATATAGACGAGGACGGAAATCTTATTATAGGAAATAACATTTTTCTCACTGTCAAATAGGCACCGACTTCCCACGTCTCCTAATCTTAATACTTAAGAGGACTTTCCTGAAAGGGCTTTCCATAAAAAACGAGTCATATTTTTGAAAATATCTCTGTAATTAAGCTAAATTTTGTATATTATACTGCCTTTCAAAATGACAAGATGGCAAATCATTAAAAATGTTAAGTTTTTTATACGTTGATTTAAACATTATTATAAGGTAGGTATTTGTGCCCTTATACTATCTAAAAAGGGAAACAAGTTATAATTCCTAACGACTAACATTGACTAAACTACTTTTGAATGAAAAGTCCTCTTAACACTAAAAAGGTCACGCGAATCCTTTCCAGTAAAAAAAGGCCTTCGTATAAACTGAACATATATTTTACATTATTCTCTCTCGCCACTGAAACAACGGCTCCTCAATACGCGGACACTTTTCCCTGGGGCTCTTGAACTTTATTGACATTTACTTTCCGAGGGTAAACATAGCAGCGACAGGGTTGTCTGTCTCGACTTGACTCGCCGCATAATGCGTCTCTTCCACACCACCTACTTACAGACACGGGATATTATTTATCACCAATTCATTCCTTCAATATTCTTTAGGCACGTAAATGTTAGGGTAACGTGGGTACCATTGCGTCTTTGCATACTCGACGCATGAAAAGGCTGTTTTATAAAGAGCTCGAGTTTCGTTTAGCAAGTTTATATACACTGCTGTATACTACTTATCCTTTACCTATCTACTATTTTTACTGCTCTATTATGTTACAGATTTTAGTGCGTTTTTGGGATCAATTCTGTAAACTGAACCTTTTTTCCGGATTTCCCAATTTTCTTTTATGGAGCAGAACGCAGGTAACCATAGGTGATACAATTGGGTAGGTAGATAAAATGGTACCAAGTTACAAAAAATAAATGAGAAAACAAACATTGCATCTAAAATTGTGCATTTTGTTATCAAAACATACATTCCACGGTAAAACTTTTCCATTTTTCCGCAGATTGTGTCTTAAGAAACTAATTAAAAATTTCGCTTCACTTAAAACTTACCGCAGCCGCCGGTTTCCTGATTCGCAACTTCCTTGAATTGATAAAAAAAAACTTTTTGTTGATCCTCCGTGTTATTCGAACGACGGCGAAGATTTCCTCGTTGGATTTCACCGCAGAATGGGGGGCTAAAACAATGTGTTGGGATCAAACTAGCTCGAGACGGAGGCTAATGCAATATGTATCAGCTCTCGAGTGTAGACCAACACTAGCCGAAGGCCAAAGTATCCTTCGGGAAGTAACTACTTTTTATTTATCTGAAGTAGCTATTGAATTCACACGACACGCAGGTAAAGTTCCAGAAAAATAGTCGAGTTTGTTTTGCTTGACCGCACTTAAGATCCTTTAGTTCGGGTGTTATACCTGTGGTTATACGCCTATTGAGTTTTTGATGATAATAGCGATCCCTGAGAATTCTTGTGCGAATATAAAAACATTATGTTTACTGGTCTTGGGTTCGATTCCCAGGTCGAGCAAAAAGTGTTATTGGGTTTTTCTATGAAATTCTCAGTAGCAGCTCGGAGTTTGGATTTGTGCCCGGTTAATGGCAATAGGCTCGCCCCCTATTACATGGGACCTAAATATACCGGCGAACCGTGGGTGTGCATAAGTACACCTCTGCCTAACCCTTCGGGGAATACAGGCGTGATGGTTTTTTTTATGTTTACTAACTTATCACATTATTTTGACCTAGCATAAACACTAGTTATAAAGGTAACGTAAATTCGATCGATTTTTAAATTGTAAATTTCCGTTTCAATTTCATTATCTGTACAGTTCACAAGTTTACCAGGCTTTATTCATAACAATGGTGGTGGTAATTGTGCTTGTCAAATAAAATTAAACCAACATTTTATAGGGTTGTCATATTTCCAATTTGAAAATCGACTAGTATCGAATATTTTTATGTGAGTGAGCTCTTGTTGGGGCTAGGGGAAATAGATGTAAGACATTTCGTGGGTATTCATAGACACATGTGTCGCCGTCTGTGCGTCTAGCAGACTAAGGCGCAAATCTATTACGTTTGAGTTATCCGTAATGTAACAAGACGCTGACTTAGCAGTATGCATTGCTATTCGACTACCCGGCCTCGTAACGTACCTATTTGGAATGTATTTGGCTCCTGAGCATCGCTTGGCTCGAGCGCAAGTGGGACAATAACAAACGGAGCCGCCATAAAGTGGCAATGTCAATTCCAACTTGTGCGCTTTTTCACTAGTCTAGACACATTAACTAGCCATTGTGTAACATTTTTACATTAATGTGTTGGAATCTTCTGCAGTTTGTACTGAAGATACATGAACGCGTCAGCAATTTTCTTGATGAACAAATATACCTAATCTACTCCTTGTAAGGGTTCAAGTTCAATTATTTTCTTGTAGTTTTCTTTATAATAATAAATACCAGCCTATCCTACAACAGGGCAAGGACCTATTCTTAAACAGAGAAGGCATGATCATGCACTTGCTATGGATTAGCGATTAATAAAATGTTTTCCTTCATTGATGTCAGGGGCGTCCTAGATAAACTTAATAAAGTATTAACATATGGAATTGAAAAAGATACATAACCATTGGCGAATCACGACATTATGTAGTTTACTTTACACGTGTAGTAAATTAGACTGTTGTTACATAACACTACATACTTCTATAGAATACTTTCAAAGTCTGGTAAAAATAGGAACATTATCAGCACCACCAATATCAAGTTTACCTTTTCCAACTGCGAAAACTTTTCTCTCTAGCGAATTGCGAACGTAACTGAGCGTAAAACTTTTTGTGAGTACAAAACATGATTTGACAGATTGAAATCTATAACACCGTCGAGCCTGTCGCCGGCTGATGTAGCTAACCGTGCGGGAGATGATTGAGATCAAATCGAATGATTGACACATCACTCACTTTTCCTCATTTCGCTATTCTTTCGTCTGTTTCGATTTCGGTTCAAATGCTGTCACGGTGTCACCTACGATACAATATTTCCAAAGCAGGAAAATTGAATTTGTATGTCAAAAACGGAAAACGGTACCATAATTCTACCTCTTTGTGTCTGCGTACAAAACATTTAACCGACTAACAGCCGGTTAAACCTATTGTTTAAACGCGACAAAATATTTTTGATTCATAAAATTTCATTATCAATATTTCCATGGAACTAACTGGGATAGAATGGCGTTCATTAAGCGTCCATTTTTACATAAATTAGGCCACCGGAACTAAAATAACGGTCTATGTTGCGTAGGCCGGTGCGGGTTGGCATCGAATTGTGATAGAGGCTGGTTTCGTTGCCAAATTGCCCTGTCCGCTTATCATCTGGCTTACGAAGAGCGCACGAGCTGCACCGTGTGCGGAGTTACATTTAAAAAATTTGAATATAGACGAGATTTTGAGACGAACACCTTAATTCGCGGATGCCATATCTAGGCCTATATTTGCGTGATGTTACATTTGTGTTAGATGCTTGGAGAAGATTTGGTGATACTGTTGCGTTGTTATGTAATGTGGCAAATATGGGTAACTAGGTCAAATGTCGTTGTCATGCCAATTTTGAAACAGTTTGCTGTCTATACGTTCAGAGATACATATAAATGTTACATCTACGTAGTACGCCGCGATACTAAAACAAACTAAACACAACATTTCTATTCACCGCACAAAAATCCCCCACTACGAGCATTAAAACTCAAAACTTCAATCAATTACGAAAACAATCAGCAATACCGTATTTTGATATCAAAGTTTTCTATTGCAGCGGGATTAAAACGAAATCCCGGATGCGGTGCGCGCCGGTGACGCGTGGCCTAGCCATGCATTTAAAAAAGTCACTGCATATTTTTTACAAAATTGTGGAAATTTCCAGGCCACGGAGCTTAAGGGAATCGATGACTTGGAAAACATTGGTCTCCTCGCTCGATTTGCACTGGAAATTGATTTTTATGTGGGCCGGGAAGATTTCTCCGTTTGTTTGTCATGTTGCGCTATTCATCAACTGGGTATTGTTGCTGCAATTTGTCGTTAGGGGATAGAAATGGTTTGTTAGCTTTAGAAAAAATAAATGTTTTTTAGAATATCTTTTTTGATTCGTGCCTGTGTGTGTAACTTATGTCTGTTTTTAAAGCAAAAACGTCTTTACCCGCGTTGAACAATTTTTGGTACTGGCAAAACTATTGGCTCGCATCACAGACATGCTAATGGGACGCGTTGCGGTAGACCCAGAACAATTATTCCAAAGTTTTAAGATTTTACTTCTGTCGGCAGTAACCATGACAACCATTTTTTTTATCTATTCTACTGAAATAGGTTACCTGTATATTATAAGAAAATCGAATGATAATAGTAAACAGGCTAAACAGAGCATAAACGCATGTAATACGATGGCAAAAATACCTCGTTTGCAAAAAAAAATTACACCACATACTCGCTTACCTCCATATTATTATGTTAACAAAGATTTCTCCTTTAAGTCTGGATTGCTGCGCTCCTTTTGAAGGGCCATAGCGGGGTCGAGCTTCCGCCGGTGGAGCATAATCGCAGCCGCTTTTTGCGCTTTACTCAGCTGCTTTACAAAGAAAAACGTAACCCACGCTCTTAGTATCAAACGTAGGCGTTTCTCTACAGCTCTTTAATACTCCATATCTACTGTGAGTACATGTTCAGGTGTTTTACAGGCCGTAGTATGCATTTCATTTCGTTCTTTTGAGTACAGTTTAATTTTGCGTACTTAATGCGGATGTTTGGATGAATGGAACATTTTTGGAGCTGCTTGTGGCTTATTAATCTTTTTACTAAAGGTACCTACTTGAAGTTCTTTTTGTTCGTATTTTATTATAATTAAAGCTGATGGAAATGAATGCCAGTTGCGTACATTTTGTAATCAGCTTAAGCGTCTAAGCAAATTAGTTTTTCTATGGTTTCGGAATGTAACCGTTGCATAGGTACGTTGCGTATTAGCTACTGATATACCTACCTTGCTATAGAGGTCTGCTTTGTAGGAGTAGTTAAGAAGACTAGGTTTTTCTGAAAGGCAAATTTTTGCCAGCAAATGTCTTTATAATGCTAAGATTAAGAAAGACGTAACAACAAGGCAATGAAATTCTGTTATCTTTTTGAATTTGACTGTTGATAATAATATCCCAACTAGCAAAAAAGTTATATAAGTTTACAATTATACGGCTAACAGTCATGTAAGGGGTTTGAAATAGTTCTGAAACAACTAAACTGTTGTAAAATAGTATTCAGTTCGACGTATTAGTTATATATATTTAAGTCATATTAATGCGTCTGGTAAACGTCGTCTCAATTAATTTATACGACGGTCATATAATGTTAAGTCGAGTAAACGTTTCAGTCGGACAATAGTGATGAGTCGCCATGTTTCGTAAATTTAGAACCTTTTATTCAACATTTAAATAACAAACCGTTATGTAATGATTTTATAGTTAACTATTATACAATCTTCATAATAGGTCATATACTAAACCTTTAAATAACTTTTAGTTTGAAGCTTTATTCTAATACTAGCTTTTGCCCGCGACTTCGTCCGCGTGGATTAATAGTTCCCGTTCCCGGGGTCTTTCCGGGACGAAAACTATCCTATGTCCTTTCTCAGGTCCCAGACTATATCTGTACCAAATTTCATTGAAATCGGTTCAGTGGTTTAGGCGTGAAGAAGAGACAGACAGAAAGACAGACAGAGTTACTTTCGCATTTATAATATTAGTAAGGATAACTTATATTTGCCAATTGATTATTTAAGCGATTATTAGTATCTTTTCTATAACTCAGTCGTCCTGTTTCATTAAGTTTATGTTTTCTTTTTTATAACTAATTATTTTGTATTCCTACAACGTGTGCCAATCTATGACTAAACTAAAATGTGAAAAACTTAATGAGAGATTCACAAGCTTATCAATGCCAGAATCACCATGATGTCCCTGTAAATAAAACAGAAGTATTTCCATGACTATACGCAAAGGGTTTTACTATTTTCCAACAGAACTCTAATTGCAACCGTCATGGTGGACGCCATAAATCGTATAAAAACATGTATACGAACAATAGTTATTTAAAGGTCGAAATGCAGTCGCCCAATGTCTATTGGCAATATGGCCGAAACTATTGATGTCAATTAATATATTTTATTTTTATAAACAATATGAAAACTCCAATATTATAAAGGCCCATGAAAATATTGACAAAGATAACCATACATATCATCGAAAAAATTTAATTCCCATGTATAAGTCATCGCTCTTCATCTTCCACCCCAATATGCTTTCTCTATATTAAAGAATTCTTAATAATGATTCATACGACATTTTACTTAACTTTATAATATAAGTTTTGCCATAACACAATAAATTGTCACACAAATTGTCGCTGACACTCTCATACGATGATAGTTATTCATTGGTATTACTAGAAACGATTACAAACCTTATTAGTTAAACTCACAACGTCTACGTGACTTTTACTCAACATAATTTGTCGCTAACGCGACTGCAACACGACCTTAACACAATTGAAATGTTATATAATCTGCGCCCAAACCCGCGTTATATTCACGTCTAAAAAACTATTATAAAACGTTTTGGTATGACTGAAAGTTAAATTGAAAACGTTATTGTACCTTTTATATGACATTATTTTGTTACTTATGTCTTTAATGATAGACTCATTTTCCACATAATCTTTATTAAGTTAATACTAATATTATAAAAACTAGAAGTTATTTTGGTTTGTTAGAAGTAATTCTCTTGAAGTACTGGTTCAATTACAAAAACTCTTTCACTGATAGAAAGCTGCATGTTTTATGAAATACTTGACTTCGGCGAGGATGAAGTTACAGGTTTTTTTTTTACCTATAGGAAATCATCAAAATACTTCTCTCGCCCTAGGCGGGGTGGGAGGGAGTTTCAGACTTTAACTGACTAAAACCCATCCGTGTTCCTTCTTGTGCCCATTGCGCTCCGGGGGCGCGGTATCTCTTTCGAAAAACCCGCAAAGAAGTTGCGGATGAAAGCTAGTTTATAAGATTTTCCTACATCAATACCTATGATTGTAAATGTACAAGAAAGTACGCATTATGTTCTTAATATAGCTGTATGTACCTATGTTATGTAGGTACGTAGGTATATAGTAGTATCGGCATATTGTTCTATCAACGCCGTAGGCCGTCGACTTGACAGATGATCGATTTACGATGCTCTGCGCTCCCTCGTATTTGCCGGGAAAATTAACAGTTTACCAAGCGGTGGTGTGAAGTGTTGATTCAGTTGTAGTTTTTTATTAATTCTGTAGTAGACGATAGATGTATGTACGAGCACGTAAATACGTGTACTTAAGTGATTATGAATTTTGAAGGCAACATTCTCTTTTCAGTTAATAACGATAATACTCCCGAATATTTAATGTAACGCTTCTATGAGCATATAATTATCCATATTTATAACAAGCTTACGCCCGCTTGATTTTTCTTATGAATCCCTAGGCTTTTTGATCATGAAATATTGCCTAAGCACTCTGGGATGACGTAGCTCCTTGTTAGCCTACGAATTTTTAGAATTGGATTAGCAGTTACGGTGACTAGCGCCTTTAAACAAAAAAACAAATTATTCAGCTTTACAATATTAGTACGGAATTAAGTAAGTTTGTTTATACCCTTATACTCAGTGTTCATTTCACAGGCTACTAGTTTTTATGTCCTAAATAGATTGGATTTTCACGTTCTCTGTCGAAACTAAGAACTCCTTAATCCCTATTAGGGATAAGCCCACAATATCCACTATATCTTCCAGCTCCAATAAACCAGTCCCTCAACCATCGGATGCGGACGCCACGAAGGAGGATTTTGCTTCGTTCAACCTTATTCGTATAATTGACGGCAGAAGTGTCGCAGGAACGTAACATATCGACGGAGTATTGCTCGACGAGACAGCGACGCGACGGCCCGTCATTTCCGGCGATCCCCACAGGGACGGGAAACGCAATAAATCATCGGTCATTGTCGCGTGGGGCCAGTTGAACGTTGATTTTTCTTTTGCGACAAACTGCACGAGTCGTGCCTTGATTTAATTTTGCTGGAATTCTATTTTCAGCGATGCGATAGGAGAAAAATCGTCTTATTGGCAGCATATGGTACCTGTCATCTATATTTCTGTTCTCATATAATGAAGAGGTAAAGTTTGTAGGTTTGTATTTTATTTTTGTATGTGGTAATTTCTGGTAGTACTGGTCCGATTATAAACATTATTTCACTGATTGAAATAGAAAGCTACACTATTGCCTAGTGTTTATATACTATATGAAGTGTTATAAATAGCATATTATTATGTTTGATGGTATATTTGAATTCCACCTCCCCGTGGAAGTCAAATATTCCATGCTAGTTTACAAATAAGTAGCCGGATTCTTTTAATTGTATTTCGACATCCATGGAAAGTCATTCTTACATTCTTACATTTTGTTCATGTACATAAATAAAATAGGTAGGTACCTAACTTTTGAGGATCGAAAAGAAACACTTATATTTAGATTATTGTAAAAAATTGTGATATATTTCTTTGTTAGACTATGAATATTTAACTGTACAAAATACATGGTGTTTCTAATTTACAATTAATATTAATTAACAAAATAATATAATTATATTATATTATACGCATATAAAACATTACTCGATGGCCGGCGACGAGCGATCATTTGTTAGCGCTTTCCTTAACTTCACCGTTGCAAATTGTTGGGGCCTGCGGGAGAATTGGCAAAATGTACTACACACAAAGTAAAATACTATTTAGGGCCCTACCATAATTAATTTTAAGTACATTTTTGGCTGCTTTATTTGGCTAAAGACAGTATATTACGTTAGTCAAATTGTTATTTCTAAAAAAGTTGTCTTTATTTATTGTAGATTGTAAAATAAAAATATTAATTACAGTATTGACAATTTAATTCTCTAGAATTACGAGATATGAAATACGAAACAATACACAGACAAAAACTACACAAAAAGCAGCAAACAAAAAATATTTCATGCCTACAAAAGTAAACAAAAGAATATCAGTAAGTAATTAAAAACGAACCTCCTGAAATTTTTACTTGTAGACGGCTGTTTCGCGTCCCCATAAATCATACCAGGGTCCAAAAGTATGGCCTTCTTCTGGCAACAACTCGTTTCCCTCCGACGGTCTCTTTAGTAACTTGGTCCGAGGAAGCAACTGTGGTCGCTGCTGCTTCAACGCCTCGTTAAACTTTTGGTCATCTGATTCGCTGTATGGGCCCTCACTACGACGGTCAACAAAACGCCTCGCTTCAAGTCTCGCCTCCTCTTGACGGATCTTTGACTTTTCGGCTTTCTTTGAATCAGTTTCGTAGTCGTAACGAGACGATTTTCGTTCTTGGTCACTGAAGTATGATATGTTTGACTCGTAGTACCTTTCTTCTCTGCGTCCATTATGTGGTAAAGAGCTGTCGTCGTAACTTCTGTTTGCTCTGCTCTTCTTTGGATCCCTGCCTCTTGTGTCAGTGAATTCTTTCCTTGTTTGGCGTCTGTCTAGCGAGTAATCAATCCTTGGTTCACGATTGGGATCATATGGTCTGCCGTCTTTCTTCTGGTTTCTTGTTTCGGCTTGTGGATATTCCTTTTTATGGTTCTTACCGTTTTCAAAATTGTTTGGGGTATGATTCTTCTCTTCATTACTTGGGCGCTTTTTATATTTCAACGTTCCTTCGTCGTGCCCATTGTAAATATCCTCATTACGAGCCTCATTATTGTTCCGTTCAATAGGGATTCCATAACGATCAGTGTGTTGCTCATTATCTTTATATTTAAGTGTTTCAGATGATGCGGAAAATGTCTTAATTTCTTTCGAGTTATCTTTGAAAGTTTTAAACTCCATAGTTTTCGGTGGACTTCGCTCATGGGGAGAAGTTTTAGTCTTTTCTGATGATAAAGTGGCACGAACGTGTGGTTTGATTGGGTTTACTTCTATTTCTTCAAATTCGGGCATGTAAGCGTTTTCTTTGCGTTTCTTAACATCTTCTTCGATCATTTGCGTTTGCCGACGTCTATCCATTTCTTGCTGCTTCCGTGATTTCATATGATCATCTACAATTATACAGTCATATGGATCAGTGCTCGAAGCAACAGAATTAACGTCGGAGCTGCTATCGTTGTCATACTTCTGCAGTATTTCTCTTCGCTTAACAGTTTTCATTACAAAGCCCTCTCCGTTCTCATCGTTATAGAAACTATTTTCAAAGTTTGTTTTTATTGTACTCGTGTTTGTTAAATCCGAGTGTCTTGACTCGTTACGTGGAATAAAATCTTCGTGTTTTTCTTCGATTATCGATTTCTCGGACATACTTTTCTTATTCATTGTTTGAGTTTGTTGGTAACCTTCCATTCCTTTGCGACCTTTTTCTATTCTTTCTTCATTTTGGATTGAACCCAGGCTCTTAGCTTGACGTATGCCGTTGACTGCCTTCACATCTTTTCTGTCAATGGTTTCTTTTAGATGCGGTGGTTGACCGTTTTCTATGGGCACCATTTTTTCTGGACTTGCTGGTTTTGGAATGTCTGGTGCAGGGCGTAGTTCCTTCTTCATCTTTTCGAAAAGCCTCTTTTTATACTCTGGAACGGTGTCAACAATATCACGATGTTGCCAAAGTGACATTCCTTCCATGATTTCTTCAGCAGTAGTGCGTCCAAATTTCCAGAATGATTTAGTTCTTTTCACTTTTTGGGAATCCTTGTCCATATCCAACATGTTACGTAGCATCAATTGTTGATCGTCAGTCATATATCCATTGGCGGTGTTATTAGGTTTAGGACCTCGTTTCAAGCTTTGAGTTTTGAGCAAGTACGCTCTATTATCGATGTTTTGTTGAGCAGATTTACTACAAAAATAAATAAAAAAGGAAAAGTAAATGGTACTAGCTTAACTACATAAAAGCAACAAAAAGTCAAGCAGGGAGTTTAAAATTCATTCATACAAAACAACGAGAACACATAGGGTGATATAAATACCTGATGGGCACACGGAGTCGTTGAGCTTCTTCATCACTGTAGTCTACATCAGGCTGTGGTGGTGGCTCGTTGGAGAAGCCTGAATCATTGGAACTATGTAGTGACACATTTCCTACAGCACCAACTGCACTAACTACGGTTTTAGCTGGTCCTGCTTTATTTTGGGCCACCTGCAAAATCAAGAGAAGTAAATAGAGTTTTTAAATCTTGAAGATTCATTTTGTCTTGATAGAAAGTTTGAGCAATATATACCTGAGAACGCATAGGTAGTGTCTGTGGCCCGAAACTCCTTGTTTCTATGACAGCATGAGTAGTGAAGCTGGCTGATGATGTTGAGTTCTTAATAGCAGTGGTAGCACCTGCAGCCGGGGTAGATGCATGGAATGTAGCGCTAGCTGAGGTGCTTAGAGCACTGGGTGACGGCGCTGGTAAAGTTGGTGGCAGCCCTGGAGACCCACTTCCGAGACGACCCTATAAATGAATATGGTATGTCAATATCTATATATGTATACGCTTAGTTACTTCTAATTATGTGTTGCAATTACGATCTAAATGCCACAAAAATAGTGTGCTAGTTACGTGAGTGTGTATATGACATGTAGTAGTAGACCATGTAGAAATAACGAACCTTAGTAACATGATGAGCAGTGACAGTATCCCCGAACATGCGTGCAGGTGGGTGTGAGTGCGTGTGCACTGAGCCCGAGGGCGTGGTCTGCGCATGCGCCATCGGCGCCGGCGGTGGAGCCTCAGAGGGAGTTTGTACGACGCTCCACCGAGCTGGTGAATTTCTGCGGAAATAATTAAAAATTAGTACCTAGTACTCCCCTATGCTAAAAGTGTTAATTATAGGGACTTGAAAACAATTTGCCCTGCAATGACCCAAGAATATTGATAGATATTCTTGGGTCATTGCAGGGCATTGCATTTCAGTGTTACAGTATGGTCATGTTAAATGAGAACGCAGGAATGTGTTTAAGGTATGAAGGGTTATTCTGCAGCTTTGATGTTGTCTAAAACATTCCTATATACTTCCTTAGTCTCATAGTGGTTGTACCCGTGCGTTCACCCCGTGTTACCCCCGAATGTGGTATTTTTTCTCTACTTTCATTATTATATTTTCACAGTCAGAACAATAAAGTTGATAGGTACCCCAGAACAGTATAAAAATACGCACCCAGTTTCGTCAAGAGGGATCGGTTCAGTGTAAGCAAGAGGGAACCAGCCAGCATGATGGGACCGCAGATTCTCGCCATATTGCCATCCTTTAGTCCTTTCTCCTAATAGGGCTAGTACATCTCCTTGTTGGAAGCTCAGTTGGTTGTCTCCGGCAGCTGCGTAGGCGTATAAAGCTCGGGCCAATGGCGGGTCTCGTGTAGTACAGGTCGGTGGGGCAAGAGATGAGGGACGGGTAGCGGTGCGGGTGTCAGTCACTGCAAACAAATTGGGAAAATATAAAGTCTATCCTAGATTAAATATTGCAGAAAAAGAGTTATGTGATAATGTTGAAGAAGAATATTAAATTAAAGACAATATTTTAGTCGGGAGAGAATTCAGCGGCACAATTTATAGGAGTGATTGTGATCTTATTTGGGTTTTAAACATACCTTGATCTTCATTATTTGAGCTGGCTTGAAGATTGAAATCAGATTTGGCTCTCGACATTCCTTGAGCTGGTGAGCCCAAGTCTCCAATAGACCTTACGTCAAGACATGAAGCATCCACCGATCTAGTTTTACGCAAAGCAGATCCAACTGATGCTCGATCATCATCATCGCCAACGCGAGGACTGGCGTATACATCTTCATCAGCCCAGAATGACACTTGCTGTAAACAAAGTCAAGGCATTTACGTTATGTTAGAACTTTCAACTATGTAGATTATGATCTGCAATTAAGATGAAGCTTAGCATTGAGCCAATCTACAATCGAGTTCAGGGTTTATACCTTTCAAAGACATAAAACGTTGACGAAATCAGATAAACAACCATTAAATGTCTTATTTGTCAGAACTACGGTCGAAGACACAATTCTTACTGAACCATTATGTAATTTAACAATTTACTTTCCGATTCTATTTGTCATTTTGGAGGAATACGACCGTTTAATCGGGCTGTATAACAAGTAAGAGTCCATAAAATAATTTTACGTTAGTGGAGACAGATTTTTATGACGTCACACGGTAGGACTCGGAAGTCGAGACAGGGTATTTTGTTGAAGTCATGAAAATATTTTTCCGCTTACTTTTATGTCCTACTTCAGTTGGAAAGTACCTACACAACCACCTCTCGGGATATAGGGTTACAACTTACAATAAAAATGTTAATTAATTTAAGGTGTTTTTTTTTTCGTGTGTAAACCACTGACTAGCTTTGCCATTCGGCTCTCATTACGAAACATACAAGATAAATATTGTGAGGTTATTTATCATCTTTGACTTTATAATATTTAGATAAATACAAAAAATATTAATTTTTCTGCAGTTTTGAAATGTCGCCTTGCTGTTTCATAAACAGAAGCCACATTTTAAAACTCAAGTCATATTGTCGACTTTATTAAATGTCCAGTTGATTTAAAAGAAAAAGGACCTATTTTGAATGAATAAACTGCAGCTATTTACTGTTTTATCTACAAGGGAAGAAAATATTTTAATGCGCTCTATTTTGAAGGAGAAACTAAAGATCTTAAATGGTTTTATTTTTATAAATGAAAATACATACGCAAGTAGAGAGTTTCACTTATTTGCTTTGTCCATTATAAAAGACGTTTGGAAACGCTTAAAGAGAATTTGTTTCCAGATACCTACCCTCATTCTGCTAACAAACATAGCTTCAACATTGGGAGGCAAGAACTCGCGGGTCCTGGATACTTCGAGCCACTCATCTAGTCCAGAATTGTAGGCAGCTGCTCCAGCGGTGTGGTAAGCCAACCAATGCTTAGCTAGGCTGCACTGCCGTTCTAATACAAAGCCGTAACGACGACGCTCCTGTGTCATGGCCTAAAAGAAACGAGATTGAACAATGAAAAATAAATCAATTATGCAAAGGAGTAAGAGTAATTTTGAAAATAACCACAGTATACGCTCATGAAGTAACCAAATGATAAGCTTGGCACGTGCCTCTCAAATTGTTTTAACAGTAGTATGTTTTGGTGTAACTCCACCGGTCCACCACCAGTTTTTGAAAGCGTATCCAATTAAATCTGTTTTTAATGCTGATATGTGATATTATGATGCTGATATTTATGATTGACTGCTGTCATTTCAGGCAACCAATTACAACACCTTTAGCGTACAATTTAATCTTAAGTCAACTGGATAAAGATTTGTGCTTTTAGAAGCCGGATGACTAAGTATTTAATCTGCTTTTGTTTATTTTGTATTTAAAACATTAATTGAGCTGGGAAATTGCAGAAGTGTTCGATATTTAAATATTTTAACTCATTATTGGCTGCGGTTCAGACTACGTTAATCGTTTCTTAACATTGTCTCCACTCCAATTCAATGAATAAATAAAAGTTAGCTGAATGTAGTTCCACTAAGATCAATAAAACGAAAGCACAGTATTGTTCGTTTTACTTTGTACTGGTATTGTGGTGGGATACAATTCGACATTCGTTCGTTGTTATACAGTACTTACGTTCTTCAAGCTTTGTTCGCAGAACGCATCCAATTTAGTTTTCTCTTCTTCCAGTATCTGCATGTTCTGTAAAAATAGTACAACGTCATTACAAGTTTCCGAAGTACGTACACAATGTTTGTAATTGAAATACATTTCCCATTTTATTGGGTGCTATGGGGAATAGTCTCTGTATAATGTTTGGAGACTTGTTTAATTAAATAGGTACTTATGTTTATTAGTTTGGAAGTTCCTAAGAATTTGAGTCAAGTAAGGTCGTTTAGCGTTAAGGTACTGATACACATGCTTTAAACTAGCATGCTACTAGCATGCTCAAACCAATCAGTGCACGCGAAAATCAAAGTCACGTGAGCATCCCGTGCTTTTCTTTTTTTTTTAAAGACGGGAAATCATCAAATAACTTCCGAGCGGGAGGGAGTGTCAGACTTTTACTGACTAAAACCCGTCTATGTTCCTTCATGTGCCCTTTGCGTTCCGGGGGCGCGGTATCTCTTTCGAACAACCCGCAGCCCCGGCAGGCATCGGCCCTCAGTGGCCCCATCCAAGTTTGCTGACATCTCTTTGAGGAGCGCGTGGAACACGAACGCGCCGTCGACACGGTAGCTTCCCGTGCTGTGATTGGTTTTAGCATGCTAGTAGCATGCTAGTTTAAAGCATGTGTATCAGTACCTTTATATTCTTAACTAGTTGTATACCCCGCGGTATCACCCGCGATCAGTTACGTCTTTGTCTCCGCCCCCATTGGGCTGTAAGTATAAACCTTCCTCTTAAATATCATTTTCATCTATTGATGAAAATCGCATTAAATTCCGTTGCGAAATTTAGAAAGACCATAACGTACCGAGGGACATACCGCGAGAAGCGTCTTTGTTTTATCCTAGTAGAGAAGATATTTGAAATATTTCATAATGTAGGTAATGTGGGTACAACTAAAACTGTAATAATCCTCGGTATTTCTAGTGACAGTTGTCTCGCGACTATCCAAGAACTAGTGAAGTGTTAAGTGATACGTAGTGGTGAAACCCCTTGCAGTGGACACAGCTGGATCAGGGCAACTTTTTGTGCAGAATCGGGCTTGCAGCACGCGTCTTGGTAAGTACTTATTTCTTAATAGAATATCGGGGTTGTGTTGTAGGGTCGTCGCCCCTCGTCGGCACTAAACATGTGTGTGTACGAGTGTGAATAACGTTTTATTCAACAGAAAGTACCTACGTTCAATCGAATATATTAATTTGATCACACCATATTCTATTATCACATATATCGAAATGAGTTCGCTTTTTACCATAATGCCTAACATACAATAGGACTAGTCCATTAACATATTATTATACCGCATCGAATTTCATGTTTATACGGAAATTTATTTATGCGAACTATTATTATGCCTATTACGTGAAAATATTTCACAGTGAAGTCATTGTGGAAATGTTATATGTACTGGTATTCCTCTAGTTTCAATACTGTGATTTGAATAATACATGCAATTCTAGTTGCCTATTACCATTGAATGAGAATATGGGTAGAATATAAATCTATTACTCTCAATATAAATTAAATGTTCTAGCAAAGCGTACAAATAGGTACACCCATTTGGGGCAAAGTGAGCATGTACCATAATAGACAACATTAAATAAATAGTGGAGCATTGCGCACATACATTGACAAGTTTACACCCATTTCTGTTAAAGCCTTCAGTATAAAAAGAGTGATGTATTTCTTTACCTTCATCTCCTTATCCATCGCGGTTCCAACTTTGGTGACATTAGGCTTCTTCTTGCGTTGTTTTTTTATCGTGGCGGCCGCCTTACTGTAGCTCTCTGACCGCAATTTGTGTTGTTGTAAAAACCTCTTTTGTTCCGACTGAAAAAACAAAAAATACTTGAATATCGAATATGAACTACAATTGTTTCCTGAACATTGTTCATGCAAGTGCCTGTACGTAAAATTTTTCAGTTTTATGAAATTCCTAGTACCTGCGGAATGTTGTGATGAAAAGCACAATAGCTTAGTTATGTGCTCGAGACTTTGAGTGTCAATAGACTCTAGTACGAAGTTAATAAAAATAGTTTTTGTTTAAAAACTAGAGAATTGCAGTAAAGCGAAAAAGAAGTGATGCTAAGGCCCACTTTTACCAAAATCACTAAATACATTTAGTGCCTAAACATATTTAGAACATCATTGCATCCTTGTCATATTTTTAGAAGGTGACAGAGGCAGAATGATAATTGAAACACATTTAATGATAAATATGTTTAGCGATGTGGGTGTGCATCGGTACACCTCTGCCTAACCCTTCGGGGAATACAGGCGTGATGGTATATTTATTTATTTATTATGTTTAGCGATTTTCATGAAAGTGGGCCTAAGTATTTGTTATTGTTTTTGAAATAAACCACCACTGTTACCATCGGATTAAGCCTTATTTTTGAAGTGCTAAAGTAAATAGTCACAGCTCGTGTCGGCCAAACAAACTACGCTATTCGGTAAAAATATACGAACTGTGGTAGGTATCAACTGTCGAAACTTTTTTAATAGAAACTCTTATCTCACGGGTGCTATACTAAGCTTATTTGAACTCGGAGCCCTGTTCCTTTTATCCGGTAAACAATCCCTTGAAACTTGGAACTATTCACATAAAAGATTATGAAAGAAAGAAAAAACCTTATTGACTGACCTGTACTACTTTTGTATCCTTCTCCAGATTAGTTTCCAAGGGTACCAGTAGATCTACGTAAAATGCCTTTAGCTGAAACAAACAAATAACTTGCAGGTTATTGGGGAGACATTTAGATAGTTTCTACTGTGAGGACAAAGGCGAAGATAGGTACGAACTGTATGTTTATCTTTCCTGTTACTTTTCCTTATATATGAAACTTACGATATTCATTTGTTGATCTTGTATTTCTCGGTACACCTCGACGACTTTCATTAGGGCAGTTCCTGAAATTTATTGTTACTGTTAATTATTTTTATACTCTTGGTAAATACTTTAGTTTTATTCAGGGAATTTGTATATTATTTTGTAATTAGGTTTTTTTGTATTTTTAGAGTTATCAAGAATACAGAGAGATATTCAGATACAGATTTGGTTGCAGAGATATTCTTAGAAGAGATGTAAAAGGTTTCTTCAACGTCGTTCATAGATATCAATATTACTCCCTATTTTAGGTAGAGGCATTGTAGGTAAGTAGATTTTAGTTTACAATTTATGAAAACAGGGGCGGAAGTCCCTTCCTGTTCACCTATTACCGACCAAATCATCCGATATTACATACATAATATATTCCGTACCTATATCGGCGCATCCTCCCCACGTGCCCTGTTGTGCCTGCCTGCCCAGCTTCCCCACTGCATCCACATACAAGCGCGATGCCGCGGCCGCACCTGTGCAAAAAACATTAGGTTAGCATAAAATATCATCACGCTTGTATTCCCCGAAGGGTTAGGCAGAGGTGTATCAATGTAAATGTGCACTAACAGTTCGCAGATATGTTTAGGTCACATGTAATAGGGGGCGAGTCTATTGCCATTAACCGGACACAAATTCTAACACCGAGCTGCTATTGAGAATTTCATAGAAAAACCTAATGACATTTTTTGCTCGACCTAGGAATCAAACCCAAAACCTCTAGCGTAGCAGTCGCGCTTATTACCACTAGGCTAACGAGGCAGTCGTTTATTGGATTGAGTTAGATAAAGCGGTATTCACCGTCGTGTCTCCCCATTTGAATCGAACATGGTTTAATGAAAACGTGCCGATCGTCGATACATGGGGGCGAAGGAAAAATGAAGAATGCATCAGGTGCCTATTGTTCTGTGCAAGTCTTTATAATTGACTGAGGGAAAGGGGTCGATATTCTATTAGGGGTTGAGCTTATTTTTGTCACATTTTATTTGTCAAGGGGGGCTATTATATTAACCTTTAGGAATATTCCTAAAGAAGTAAAAAAAAACCTCTATCTTACCTATATTTTTATAATCAATGTCAAAAAATATAAAATATATTATATTTTATATTTTTTGACATAGATTATCGCTGAGATATGACGTTCATCATTAGATGAATGAGCCTTTTGAGGTTAAATCAACTTGGAAGGTATTTCTTATGCTCTTGTCTCTATGTCTCGTATTAACAGGTTGATCATTATTTTCTTCCTACAAGTTGCATGCAAAAACCATTGATCGGCAAAATATTTTGACACAGGAAAGAAAAAAACATTATGTGTTATTGCTAGACAGTTTTTGTGAGCTAAAATGTTTGTGAGTTTTTCCACGAAAAAAACCTGTATAATATAAAAACCAGCCATCACACCTAACCGTAAGTGAATAAGGTACCTTTTAGCGGGTAAGGTAATAAGCTGAAACATACCATAAACATTGAAACCAACAAGATTCTCAAAGACTTACCTCTTCTTTCTATTCTCAAAATGTCACCCATACTATTATGACGCAGGACTACAAATACTACATATTGGATCACAATTATAAAAATAATAAGTTGATTTAAATGCAACACGTTTCACGAATTTAGATAAATAAATTGCGAAATCATTCGACAAACTAGTTTAATTTCGCTATCTTTACATAAATCTGACATTACGTCGGTAACAATCGATTTTTATGTCAGTCGCTAACCCGTTATGCTACATTAGTGATATTAAATAAAATAAGATTCGATAAAAAAAATGGAACCAGAAAATCGTGATGAACTCGATGGCGGATGTCGATTCGATAATATTTTTTGTACTCTGACTTCGGGCATAATAGTTTCGATATTTTGAATATGATATAAATAATTCAAGTGCTAGCCACATCGCATTATCTAAGCATAGTGAAAGTAGTTAGCTATTACTATTAAATTATAGCATTAAGCCAAGCCACTAAGTACCTATGCGATAATATTATACTATTTTTTCTTGCGTAACGCTAGTTCCGAATATGAAAAGGATTGATCTTTTTTCTTTAAAATTATGTAAAGATGGCCAGTCTTTGATGAAGTCGCGTAAGTAGGTTAATGACCTGTGCTTATGTAACTAATTCTTAGCGATAATTACGAGTCTATAGGTATCATAAGTAATTTCGAAGGAGGGGTCGTTGTAACTGAGCAATCATTACTTATTACTAGCAGATTCTATCTAAATTAGTATGCCTATTGAGTTCGTTGTCTCCCTGAGAACAGGATTCTCTTATCTTACCCCGTGTGGGTTGTTACAAAAGGGATTATGTGTGGAAAGGCACCTGTTCTCCGATAATAGGAATAGGTAACTTACCGAGATATCTCAGACAGGGGTATTCTGTTCCAAGTGCTTACATTATCTATTTCAACCGCCTAAGACCAAAAAAGTGTTACGGGAATTTAGAACAACTAACTCTTTAACAAGGTCAGTCGACTTACCATAAAAGAACAAAATTCTTGGTTCATTAGAATAAGCATTTAAACAGACAAGTACTTGTATCTGGCACAAGTCACAAACAAGTACGGTTAAACCAAATCTTGTTGTCCTAAAACTGTTTAAGAAGTTCCAACAACATTTTTTCGTCCTTCCAAGTAACAGAAATATTCAGGACAGATTAAAAGAGGCTGATGGCATTCAACGAATCTGCAAAGTGCCATAAAATGTTAAGTGCTTCGAGAAAATTTCCAATCGAGGGTTTTAGGCGAAATTAAATTTTAATATTCATTTTACTCAGTGAGAATGAAGTTAGGACATTATGGCTAAAATGTAATAAAAGGATGATAAACTTGGATATAGGGCACACGCGTACATTACAATTATGCAGTTTTTATTGTTCCCTAATGCTGTATCCTTTGATTTATATACGAAAGTTTCATAGAAAGGGAACAACGAGGACAAAGTTCAGCTAATAAATAAACAGGTCACTCATTGCCCTCATAAACAGAGATAAAACAAAATTAACCGCAAAATATCCGAATAAAGTACATACATGGAGGCTTTTGGAGCCATACATCGCGGGAATGCCCAAGTTTATTGCAGCTAGTGCTGGCTATAATACTCTAGATAAGCCAGCAGAGACAATTTGGCACAAGCCACGCCCCAGTTCCGTAGCCAAGCAAGCGGGGAACACCGAGGTTTTGCATATAGATGCGCCCATTTGGCTTACACTACATAAATTAATTGTACACGTTTCACTGAATACGCGTCAACAGAGATTTACGAGACGCTGCGACGGTTTCACTTTCTTATTGATGTAGCTAATTGTGTGGGACCCCGCACAATTAACATATATTCTAGACCCAGACAGACATGGCTGGGACTAGAAATGGCTACAATATGTTATGATATTGTCTATTTATTTTCATGTGAGGGCTTCGACTGTGTGAGGTACGACTTTTTCTTAATCTTTCTCTGTAGCAACAGTCGCCTTTCGACAATCTACGATCACTCCTTTAGCAATTATTTAGGGCCCCTTATCCATTTAGCGGAAACTTCAAACAGTCTAATCTTAAAACCAGATTTTTACAATAAGTGCTAACAAGCGAACAAGCTCGGCGTATGTGGTAAAATCTTGAAATCACCGCTTACGACTCATGGGAAGATCTCATATCTTATTCTTAGTATTCAACATCACTAAGATGCCTACAATTACGTGCTAGTGTAAATTATATAGCTTTAATTAGCATACAGTCGTTGACTGAGCCTCGCAACCTGTTTGCGATGGTCACCACTTGCTATGTAATTCTAGAATATTATCGCCTACTTGAGTACGCGTCGAGATACTCAACAAGTACATAATAAAGTCACGTTTACGAATATTCAATGATGTTTTGCACAGAATTTAATTTAATAAAAAGGTGATGTGATAAAAAGGTACTTACCATGTAAAGCCTTTAAGTAGGCTTTTCCGGCCGTTATCATCTGTCGAGCACCTGGATTAAATTTGTCCAGGATGTTCTGGAACAACAAAAACAACATTTTCAAATGTTTGAAGAGAATATTGTACGGTGTTTGAATGGAGAAAGTTTTGTTTGAGAGTTAAGCAGCGTTCAGAACGTCTGATTAAAGTATTATGAATATAGGTAGGTTTTCTGACGTCTTGTTAGATACAAGTAACAGTAAACAGTGATTGTTGATTTAAACTCTACGTTACAAGATAGAAAATAATTAATTTGGAAATAACCTCAATAGAAGTCTTCTCTGGTGCTTTTTTCTAACACTTTTGGCTTGACCTTTTAAAGTTAAAACTGCACTGTGTAGTCTATTACTGCAATTGATTGTAAACATTTTTGAACAGAATAGGTATTATTATTTGTATAGGCAGAGACAAATTAATAAAGATTACCTAAACTTTAGATCTTACCTTATTTCGATATAAGCGTATATGATTAACTCCGTTATTAATTTACGATACATGAGTACAAAGCAATGTCAACTCTTTGTCATTGACATTACATCACCAAAATGCATTCAGTTCAAAAATACAACACGCAACCTATGGTTATTTCACCTTCATTTGTCTCAGTTATAATTCATTTAGGTTGTTAGTGGGCAATAAATCTGCGACCGACTTAAAATTTAATTTACATAATTAATTAAAAGACAATAAATATCCTACCGGTAACTATGGCAACAGGCATTTATCACCATATAATTATAATGATTACCTAACACAACAAAATAATAGCAATCAATCAATCATTTCATATTGACGCAAGGGAAAGTTCGAAGCATTTTTATATAAACGTCAGCGGGTTACGAAATAGAATCAATTATGATGATTATAGATAAGGTCCATTCATATGCATTGGAAAATGAGGTCTTGGACCGTAAATAGACTTTGGTGCTGGAATGTGGCCTTCAAGGATGCTGCAGCGCTTTGCGGCCTCGTTGACGAGGTGTGCCGACGACGACATTCCTTTACAAATACTGCTTTACGCCACTTCTCCGAAAGCGTTGAACGCGTATAAAAATCGTATGTACTTTTGCATGTTGTGCACGAATGAATACGGAGTGCTGCTATCTCTAACATACAAACGGCCAGTGTTCCACTTAATTTAAAAAAATAAAATCCAAGTTGTTTGCGAATCCAAAATAAGAGGCATTCTTTTGAAAAGAATTCTCGTCTAAAAATACATTTTGTTCGGAACATACAAACACATGGTGTTCTTTTTTTGCATGGTTTTACTTTTGGTTCTCATTCTGATTTACCTTAGCTCGATTCTGAATTCACCTACAAAACGCTGAACCACGCGAACACAAGAGATCTCATTTATTAGAATCAACTCTAGCTTTGTACAACAGCAATCTTGGAATTTCGCACATACGAATAGCGACAGATAGTTGTTTATTTGCCCCTTTTCTGAACAAAATTGCTTATAAGCCCAAAAAGAGTTCCACTAAATCCCTCCGAATATATTGTGCTCGTTGTTTAATTTAGCAACAAAACGTCTCTTCGTCGTATCCTATCTAAATCGATACGATATACGATGCGAGGAACAGGCCTTAGCTTTTATGTCCTACGGATTCTCTGAGATAACAGAATCGAGTAATGTAGGAGAAAACAAAACACTGGCAACGTGTAAACTGTGACTCGATTCTCGAATACTCGAGTTGTCTAACACATTGAAGGAAATGTTTCCGCTTGAAATGTTTCAGAAGGCTAGTACAATCTTCATACGGTTTTGGAGTTATAGCAAATACACTCCCGGACTCCTAAATCGAGCCACCTAGCATAATAGTATATGTGTGTATGTTAGTCTGTAAGGTATTTATGTTATGGGCCTTTGTTGCCTGAAATAAAAGGTATTATTATTATTATTCTCATTTATTCATTGTATATACATATTGATTGCATTTTTAAATATTAATATAAAAAAAATATAAGAACATTTAAAAATATAAAAAATAGTAGCCCACCGGCGTCGGGAACAGGGTCCAAGCCACCGGTGGTCAGGGCTCCTGAGAAAGGAATCTCCTAACTATACGCGCCGTGTCTAGGAGAACCGCTTTCTGTTATTATTATTATAATAATAACAGAAATTGATTTTTTTATTATTATTATTATAATGAGTTTGTATCGTCCTTATCTTCAAAAAATTATATGAATGACAAATGAATGAAAAATCAAATTCAGTACAATAGTACATGAGCCTAATGTTGATTATGCCAGCTACAAACTTGCATAAAAACTTTTTGATCATCATCATCATGATGACGATCAAAAAATTTTATGCAAGTTAAAAAAAAAAAAAAGTTATGGACGTTACTAAATCATTCTGCTCGGTGGCTCGATTTAGGAGTCTGGGAGTGTAGATTTTCCCTGCGACTTCGTCCGCTTAATAGTCGGTTATTGCGGAAGCACACGAAATCGCAGAGTCAAAAGTAGCTAGATGGTCTTATTTTGGGTTCAAAATTACCCCGTACCAAATTTCATCAAAATCGGTCTAGTGGTTTAGTCGTAAAAGCATTACAGATAGAAAGAAAGACAGAGTTTCTTTCGCATTTATAATATTAGTATGGATTAGTTTGACAATATTTTTTCGTATTGTGCTATTGAAATAAGGATAATGTCACTTTGTCTCTTTTCATACAAATGTTAGCATTTAGAAACCTGTTAGAGAAATCGTGTGAAATACTGCTTGCTAGTGTAGTTGAATACGTGCTAAAGAATTTTAAAATATCGATGATTTTGTCTAGTTTTCTCTGATGTTAGTGTTAATTTATTTTCGCACGTATGTGAGATATTTTATTTTTTGGTCGACCTTTTTACCAGCATAACAATAATACTTAGATATATAAATATTTTCATGTACCAAAAATATAATAAAGTGATTTTAAAAATTAAGTAATTATACTAATATCTGCCTATTATTGTCCCACCGCAGGGCAAAGCCCTTTTCACATACTGAGTAGGTATGAGTATTGATCACCACGCTTGCTCAAGACGGACTGATGATTTCAGATTTATATTTATCATTACAAGTTTACTTCTCCTCGCGATGTTTTTGTTTACTCAGTCGTAGTAGTCGTAGTCGTAGTAGTCGTGTAGTTTAGTCAGTGATGTCTAAGAAAAACTTAGAAAGTACATATGATATGCAAATATTAACCCATAATTACGTGCATCAACGGCAGACGCCCTAACCATCGCGGAAAATTAGGTACCTACTAAGTTACATAAAAATAGTTTAGTTAACTTACACCGACGTTAAGCAATTTCCTTACTTAGCAAAGTAAAACGAGGATATCTACCCCACGTTACATATTAATTTAAGCGTAAGCGTTCCTTTACACACGTTTAGATACGCATAGCGCAGCGACCCCAACGTTAAAGATTCTCCATCGTAAGCATGTTAGGGTATAAGTAAGTGCGTGGAACAGAAAATGGCCGAGTATTCCGGACCGGCCCGTCCTAATCCCCAGGTTATTGCCACATTACAAAAAGCCAATGCATTTTCCCTTCTCTTCCAATATCAGTAGGCTGTGGCCCTAACTACGTGCTAATGTGTTTTACGATGGGTAGACTCAAATTTTTTTATGCTGTGTATTTCCGTGGCTTGTGGTAATGTTTAATTCATTTTGTTGTATTTTGTGAGGTGCGTTTAAATTGTAGCGTTTAGATGAAAGCTAGGCAAATTGAGAGAAAATCTTCTTATGGTTTTGTTTGTATAATTGTGTAATCAGTGTTGCGACATACTCGTAGGTACTCGTGTGCAGCTGTATGGAATTTATTTGAATACGATTTTAGAAAACCCATTGTTTTGGTTAATTAAAATGCATGATAATATTGTTGTAGGCGGGTTCTATTCAAGTCAGCGCACCTTAAAATATTATGATACTGTTTGGAATTTCAATTATTTTATCCATGTCTTACCTATAGATCCTATAATATACCTACGTAGAGCCGAATAAATACCAAAGATGGCCTTGGTAATATTATTATAAAAAACGTCTGAGTAAAAAACTAGTTCAATTGAATCGCTTCAAAGCGAAGAATCGGCTCAGTTATGAATGCGTTTTATTTAAACGACTGACTCATAGGATCGTGATCACTCAATCGTGCACTGATGCAATATTATGTTTCAATACAAAGCATTGTTTAACAACACTACAATAATAACTAGATAAACTTATATAATATTGTTTAAACTTCAATCGGAAACATAAAATGTTTGTTTGAAAGGAGCAACTGTAATATTTGCCCGCGACCCCACGGATCCTCCACACTCGCACTTTCACCTTTACTCTCACCTTTACTCTCACCTTTACTCTCATCTTACTTTTGTTATTGAATGCTATTTCAACGGTAAAACCTTTCTCAGAACATTCCATATTGCTACGTTTACTGGTTATAAGGGCAATCTTGGCACTTAGTACCTACTTATTACCGGATAAATGTTACCTTTTATATCGCTATAACTTGTAATGGATCGCTCTCGGTTTATGCCTCATGTGGTTAGCAATCAGTCATTAATTCGAGAATGTTCAGACTACCTACTTGAGCTTTTCATTGCGAAAACATTATGTGAATACGGGATGCACAATATGGGTTGCTGGGTCGACGCTTTCGAGTACCATCAAAGCTCGTTTCTCTTCAATACAGACCCGCATGGAAACCCACAGAATATTGATTTACTCCTATTTATAAGTTCCTACATCCTCAAAACGTTGGGCGTCCATCACTGTATAAACACTTAACGTTTTAAATAAGTTATCTGTCCCCATCTTCACGGTCGTTCAATACTCGACGATGACTGAAATATATGGCTTCTCGGTTGGGGCGGGCGGGAAGCAATTTTTCACCGGATTCAGACGTACCTTTTTAAAATACCGAACAGGCTGCGTCGTAGGTAGGCACGCTTATTGCTCGCGTCGAGAGCGTAAATCTTGAGGGAGATTCGTATACGGAAGACGGCCAAGGGTGAAAAATAGATTCGCACTTAGAAAAATTAAGCAACTCGCGGAGGGGGACCGATGAAAATATTTCGGGACTATATTTTATAGTATACACTACACAGTGTTAGGCGTGAAACATAAATTGGACTTGGAAAACGTGGGAAATATATTTCCTCTTACACAATCGTACTCAGATTTAGGGTTAGATAAAATATGATGTCCTTAACATAAGTTGGGAGTCATTTATCATGCCCAAATCTCTTTGAGACATCACGTCCGTCACAAAAAGATGACGTATCCTTTGACATAGGTAAAATACGCATGTGATATTGTATCGTGAGCTAGCTATTCTAATGTAATACTGTGACTTTATCCCATCCTCTTTATTTGTCGGGCACGTAGCACACGACATTTGCTACAAAATTGCTTGGGGTGGACTTCGTGACGTTACCGGTTTTCCTACCCTTTTCGGGCCTAATGTCCTACGCACACGTCCGATATTTTTTTACTATCTACCGAGAGTATTGGCCATTGAAATTCATATGGAATTTTACGATAACGTCAAATCTATCTTGTGTGTTCTACCTACTGATGTTTCCATTGTTCATCTTATTGTTGCTCACGTATATGTATATTTTATCCTACACTCCCAAATTTTTACTTATACTCGAATTATAAAAGCGAAACTTTATGACGATGGGTGGAAGTATGTTTGTTAGTCGTCCACGCTTAACCGGCTGAACGGAACTAGATGATATTTGGCCCTGAGGTAGATTGTAGTGTGGAGTATCTAACACATAGGATTTCTATCACGTAAGAAGTCGGTTAAAAATGGCCGAATCCCGTGGGATAATACTTATATCAAATTTGAAGCTGACGAAGTCGCGGGCAGAAGCTAGTAAGTATATAATTTAATTAAATATCAAATTCATCAGTTCACTGCACAGGTTTTTTACATTTCAATAATACTATCGCAATGTAATTGAATATTACGGATTATGGATACTAATTTAATTGGATTTGATGGATCAAAGTGTGCATCAAAATAGCCGAGTTAGATAAGGTAATGTGAAATAAATTCAACCATTAACTTCAAAAACAATTCCCCGTAGATCTACATTAGTCATACATGCATAAATTAAATTAAATTTCATAATTCACATGAGCAACGTTGCGGAATACTTTATGAATTTAATTACTAACTTTGATGACGTGCCTCTCTCTGGTGTCTGATTTTTAATCGTTTTACGTGCCGACTGTAATTAGACCTATTTCATTTAAGGGTAATATTAAAATCATAATGAACCATGCTTTATTTACTTTAGAAGGCAAGTGTGTTTTAATGACTACGGTATCGTGGCTTGCATCATCAGTGTTGCAAACCTTATACTTTTCAAACAACACATACTTTCTAAGGTGAAATTCTGCATTTTCGTCAATTTATGCTAGAGATGCTCGACACGAATCAATAGTAAAATACCTATAGTATTTAAGATAAGTGAATTCTGAAATACTGTCCGGCATGAACAACTAAAACAAGTACAAATAAATATTCATTCATTTTTGACCAGTGATTGTAATTTTATTTGACCATTTTTATATTCTGTGACAACCTTCTGAAAGACGAAAAAAACGCAAATGTGCACCGTCTACAAATCCTCATTCGTCTCAAATCCCCCCACGAGTAAGTAATTACAATTTTATTCACTTCAAAGTCAAACTACGACCGTCCTACCAGACAATAAAGCCGAGACGAGCGACTACAGGTATGAAGTTCCCAGTAATCTCAGGCTTTAAATCTTTTATAAAATGTTCGGGTACACAAACATGCAAGTTGTCAGCCGGCGGGATGTTTGCACGGAACACTTGTTGCCACTAGACGACACGGGGACATGACTATGTTGTTTACAACATGCCTGCAAGCGAAGTTTATCCTCAAAATAAAAAAAAGATCAACAAACTTTTTTACAGAGCATCTACCCCTAAAGCTGTCTGCAAAAGTTCACTTGCCAGATTCGCTACACGGAAAGCAAAATTTAGGAAAGACGAAGTTTTTATATGAGTTTGAGAGCGCTGGTACCTATGCAAGATTTTTAGTAGTTAGTTTAGAGGTATTGCCATGGTTACACCAAGGTGGTCATGTCGCGATGACGTCGAGGGTTAACACAAAATTGTCACTCTAGCCCTTCTGAAATACTGTTCCTTTCACAGTTTCAATAAAGTTTAATTAATTAATTGTCATCCCGTCGTCCCTGCAGACTTTGCTAACACGTTCCAGGAGTTTTAAATTGATTGCAATCGGACTGATAACTGTTAAATTCCAATCTAAGCTCCACCCTAGACGGGCGAGTTCTTAACGTAATCACGGCCGTGCAATTTGTTACGGATTCAACAATGCACCTCTTAAGTTCTTTGCTGGGGCAAAATAAAAGAGTTCCTTTAAGTTCGCTAAATGAAGTCGACTACAAAAGGCGGAGCCCGGCGTAATTCAAATGAACGCAAGCGGTCGCCGCTCCTCGCTTTGATTCCGTACTTTTGAAAAGTTTAATTTTTGCAAAGTTTCACTAGCAGGACTTTGCAAATACTTTTAGATCTCGTTCGAACTCCAACATCTCGAAAAACCATTGAATCAATGGTTTTTCCTAAAGGGCTGCTACTGCTAATGCCAATGCTATTCATTAATCTTCCAATGTCTAATTCGTAATTGAAAAGTTTTTTGGGTGGTTTTAAAAAGAGCTAATGTTCATTGTGAAAAAGTCCCTGATCAAACAAAAAATGGTGATTGATTACGACGGAAACTATTTAATGATGTTGTGCATTGTACCTACCTACCTATTATATAGAAGGAGTATGATACAGCTGTACAGCAAGGTCGACCTCTTAGCAGTTAATATTTGTTATTTATGTATGGAGACTGTTCTTGTGTGTACCTGTACTCGAACGTTAGACTCCATTGTTTGTCGACATTATTATGTAGATCTATTTGTTACCATTCACTGTCGTTTAGTAAGACAATTAGAACAAACGCAAGGTCAGCCTCATGCCAAATTGGCTTTATAGGCGTCGTTTTGTTAATAAAACATTGGCTTGTCACGACATGAACTTGAAATTAAGTATAGAAAGTCTTAGGTTAATAAGTTGAAAAGTTTCATAAGATTTATTTTGTTTTATCGTACTATGCGTGACTTTGCAAAGTGGCAGCGGGATGAATTTTAATAAGTTTATTATAACTAAGTAGGTAGAAACTGGTTAGAGTAAAGTTGTAAACCTCTTTACTTAAGTTTTATACCAACTTTGGAAGATTTACTGCAGACAGCGTGGTTTTATGTTCCTAACATTTTATGCCTACGACGTGAAAAGTATTTTCCGCAGTATTTTTAGTATCTAGTAACACTAAAGGCTGACCTAAACAGCTGCGAAAGGGCAGACGGTAAATACTTGTCTGCAACTCACAGAAATTGGGTAAGTAACTTTGAACTCAATAATTTTATGGCCAGGCAATGTTTTATCTTTATAACCACAAATACACCAACAAGTAGCATAAAGTATGAGAGTTGCTAGCAATTTTTCATTATTGAAAACATATTGCTCACTTTTTACTGGCATGTACAGTGGAAGGAATAGTCAAACAAACTATTTGGTATAGATGGCTATAGATTATTATTATTGTTATTTTCTATTTGTTTTTAATTTTTTGTGTTGTGCGTCGCTTTCGCAAGAATAAATGATTTTTCTTTCTTTCTTTCTTGTATAAAGGCAAAATTATTCGTATTTTAACTACACTGACAATATTAATTTTTATCGTATGCGTGACCAATTTTTTTTTAAATTACTGGTGAAAAGTTTGGCTGCTAGAATCATAAATCCATGGTAAATCTTCATTCAAATGTTCCTTCTACCGCCTTAAACAATATTCCTAGCTCAAAAATATAACATAATCTACTTCTGAAACTATTTAAATTACAAACAAACCCTATGTAACTCGCAAACACGTACATAACCTCAAGTCTATGATTTCTGACAACGTAAACAGAATTGCAATTAGTACTACAGCCAAAGTACTATGTGTGTACTTCCCAACCCGCAATGCCAATTTACAAATACAACAAGCTTTCTCTCGGTACACTTATTAAAGTTATGTAGGATGAAAAGCGGTTCATTTCATGTGTCGTTAGATTTTCCTTACGACTTTTATGTCTTTTGTCAGTTGGATTATCTGCGTAGACATAAATGAGATTATTATAATTGTACAGGTTAAGGTAAACTGACTATGAATAAGCATTTATTGTAGGTTTATTTTGTACATATTTTTTTTAAAAACCATCACGCCTGTATTCCCCGAAGGGTTAGGCAGAGATGGTGGGTGGTGAGCGGTGGTGGTGGTGGTGGTGGTTTTTTAATCATTTGTAATTCATACTAGTTTTGCATCCATGTTTTCTGGAAGCTGTCATAAAAGACTAAAAAAATAATCAAATAAGACTAAGACTACAACACCTAGTCAATACTTAATAAATGTTTGTTTTATGATCAAATAAGTTTGCGACATTTGTAATAAATAATTTTATGGTTGTCGTTTTTTGTTGTTGTTGTTTATGTTTGACAGTATTTCAGAATACACCTCTTTCAAAGAACAGAATCGCCTCGTTGTGTATGCGGTAGGCAGTGTTGTGCGACTTTAACACTGTGTGCGTACGGGTTCATCGCCTCGGTTGCTTAAACCAAGCGGAAAAATGGCAAGGTCAAATTTAAAAATCACCTACTAAAATAATAAAATAATCTACATATTACGACCTGATTAAGACCGCAGGAAGACGCTGGATGCAGGCCGGTTCCAACCGGTCTTTCTGGAAATCTATGGGGAAGGCCTATGTCCAGCAGTGGACGTCCTGCGGCTGATATGATGATGTTGAACCTACTTATTATAATAGGTATTGATTCGTGTTGAAAATCACTCGCATTTTTCCCCATTTGAATATAAAGAGGATGCAAACCTGTACTTGGGATGATATAGCTTGGAAATTTTCGCTTTTATCTTGTGTTTGAGCATACGTATTGCATCCATTCATCTATGATCTGACATTACAGTTTTGTCATCCATAAGGAAGATATAAACAGCTACATAACAGCCCTTCACTCATAAATTACGACATCTTGTGAAGCTTAGAAATCGAATGGCAGTATAACTACCATATTTCTGAATTCCCTCTCTCTTTTAATGACTTAATTACCCAATAAAATTGTGATACATCAGCTGAAAACAAAGCATTAGTACTTAATATAAATAACATTATAATAGTTATATTACCAGCCTTTTATTGCACTACTGCTGGGCAAAGGCCACTTCAAGTAAAGGCGAATTGACGATTCCAAGCTTATATTATTTGTAAGACCAGATTTCCTCACGATGTTTTGCTTCACCGAAATCCAAGATAAACTTATAAAGAATGAATTGAAGAAGTCACATTGGTTTGCCCATTTAAATCTTTATGTTACTTGAAGGTTAATTCTACTTATAAATGACGTACAAATTCAAGTCGTAATCCATTCTCAGTGTCAAGAAGGCTAATTCTCGTAACAAAACCTTTAGAATCTCGCCGCAATGTCACCTCAGCGGCAGTCAATGTATATTTTTTAGCAAATTAATGATATTTATTGATAAAATAAGACTAGTGTTAGAATGCGATAGTTATTAAACTAACGGGAAATGAATTTATTACCCCTTTGATTTTATACGAGTGCAAGGGTCTGATGCAAAACCTGGCCATGCCGACAAGTTCTACATAATTATTCATCCATGTTTATCATAGTTTTATCTTTAAGTCATAAGATATACATCATTCGTGCCGTCATTAGCAATAAATCCATTGAACGAGTATGAACTGCCGCATTCCGTTTGGAAGTGCGCAGTGCAACCGCTTGTTTACGCAATGTATGGTGTTGAAAGCACGGAGTAGGTAATACACTCATCTATAAAAATAAATGGAATTGAACTGTCTGTGTGTATTATCAAGGAACAGCTTTTTATTAAATCCATATGAATGTTTACATGATACTTATATCAAAAAACCAATTTGAAAAATTTTTGTTTTTGTGTTTTTATGGTTCGGTTAATCTCCAAAACGGCTATACTTATTTTGACGGGACTTTCACTGACAGACAACGTATGTTATACGGAGGAATTTTATTTTAGAAAAAGAGTTGCGTGTTTAGGAAACCTCTCAGATAAGCGACATTCACACCGCTAAAGTCGCGGGCATAAGCTAGTTCTATATAATCTTCGCGTATGAATAATATCTTATTTCATATGACTTAATATGGATCAGTATAATGTGTGTATCTAATGTCTCATATTCCGCGTAAACAAAAGTTGAGCAACAGTTGCTAAACATTATTTCCAGTTTTTTTCTAAAACTCTATATTGCTAGGAACATATTTTTTGCCAAGCTAAATTATTTTGGGTTAGGTACTGTGTTTCCTATGAACACGAAGTTTTACTCGAACTTAACGCAGTACGAGCTAAAAGTTTTGTTAATGTGAGTGTGTAACTCGCACTTTTTCCCAGAAAGGGTGGGCAGTGTTTTCAGTAACATTAACAACATATGCGTATTATTTATTACTCGTACACAACGAATTTATAAACGTGTGTAGTTTAGCAATTTATGGGTAAGGTAACTTTGTAGGTACAGTATGTTTACTAATTAAAATTATTGTATGTTTTGTTTTTAGAATTAGTGTAGTGCCTTCTTGGAATAAGGGAAAACTTTTGCGTGGTTATAAAACTTTTGTTTTGTTATTATTATTTTTTATTCGAGTTTGGTAAAGTTTTGACTTTAGTCTACGTCAGAGGTGATATAATTTATATAATAAGCAACATGAATAGAGTCTAACATGACACTTTTTTTAACATTTTTGGATGGCAAATGGCAATCAGAGGTGCCCACCTGATGTTAGGTGGGCACCTCTGCGTATAGACATTTGAAATACCAGAGACCTTGCAAATGCGTTGCCATCTCGAGTCAAAGTTGAAATGTCTCATGTGCCCGTAATTTCGCCGGCACCCAAACCCTTTAAACTGCTTTGCGGCCGAAATAGGTATGGTGGTAGTATTTCCCAGGACCTCTCCTACTACTAACTCACATTATTTTGCTTGCATGAGCTAACATACACAAGTACACTTTACGTAAATATTAAAAACAAATAAGGACACGACACACTGGACGCCGAATGAAATATTTGTTCTGACACCAATGTCCAAACATTGGACAAATAAAAACAATACAGTTAAGCCTAATGTCAAACTCGTGTCGCTTAATTAAAAACATGTAGCCATTATTTGATCCAATAATAATATGTCTTTCAGTACATTCCCTCCACTTGTCAGTTGTGTGTTCTACCTATTGCTTTGCTTATTAAAATAAATCGAGAGACAAAGCAAATTTTTTTTCATACGAATCGAGTCGAATTACTGTTTTTTTATTGTTTTATATTCACCTATATTGTTTTCGCATATGAAGCAACAAGAATATTGTAAACCAGGATTTTGTAAAAACAAAATTGAAAAGCGTGTCCGTGGAGTGGAGTCTTTTTCTCGTCAATAGGCCTACCTTCGTTTTGGTACAAGCAACTACATTCAACTTTATGACTAACTGACAGTCTCCTTAAAATTCAAAAGTGCCTGTTAAAGGCCTAATTGAAAAAAAACGCTTTAATTTTAACTGTAAATACTTGTTCTTAAGTAAATATCATAATTTTGCAGAAAATAATAAACAGAAAGCATTAATTAAATGAAAATATCAAGCAAGATCAAGAAATTCACGATATCTCGGTAAACTGTTTAAGTACTCGTTCGCCTACTAGCCTCTTGACCAAGACAAGTCACGATCAGATGGAATCACTTCTTACCGCAACGGCTTAAGCTCACAACTTTAACTGCGGCACTTATGCTGGTCATAAATACGTCATAGTTTCAAACGTGTTATTTATCTCTACAATCTTGCACATTCATTAGAACTCGGTACTTGTTGAAGCGTATTAATTAGCCCTGCATTCTTCACAGCCTACATTCGCTACACAGCCTACGTCGTAATAAGTTTACCAAACAACTCTGGATCAATTCATCGTTTGTGGTTTGTAATGAAATTGCCGCAGCGAATTTCAATGCGGTTGACAATAATTTGTGGTTATTGTAACTGAGTGTAAGGTTTTTACGTTAATACGGATTTTAATACATGTCTGATCTGAAATTACGCGATGGGTGGCAGGCAGATGTCCCCATAATTCATGGTACCTACGTATAATATCGCTTGGTATTGAAACCACGCGTGACAGGGCTGTCGCGCAAACGGGACGACGAACTTTTTAAACACGTAACTCCGAAATCGTGTTGGGGTGTTGTTTTAACAGACTTTAAAGAGATTTACTGCGTTCATGAGAATCTGGATCAGTTGGTTTTATCTAAAATACGGTATTACTTTTTGTTGTAAGCTGCTTCTAAACAAACATAATAATTAATGTTAATCGTTATATTTATTTTAAAAGTTCAAGGAATGATTTAGATCTTCTTGGTATAAAAACTAACAGAAAGAGGATATTAACTTAAGGGGATTACAATTTGGGACACGAAAACTAATAAACTTATAAATAAATAGTTAATATATAATTATTCTCATTTATTCATAAGTCTAACATATAAATTACATTTTTAAATTTTAATATAAAAATAAAAACATTTAAAATATAATTTATTCAGTACCATTTAGAAAAAGGAACCCTTATGATGCTAGTATGTTTTGTCTGTCTATCACAGCCGCCTACTTCCTACACTAAAAGCAAAACAACAGTCGTGAATAGCAATCTTGTTGATCAAAAACGCAAAGATTGTGTAAACAAAATGCAGGTGACTGTACGACCTTGAATTAGATCCACACTCCGCCATAACATTGCACGTATTCGTAACTAATCGCTTCAGTTTACATGACGCAATCTTATTTAATTGTCCAATCGTGAGAACATTTGATCACTCAATGTTCAATGTTCAATGCTCAGTGTTCGATGTATTGGGATTCGATTACTGCCGTGTGCGTATTGATTGGGGCACGTTCGCCCTTTGAATTAAAATGCTGTTGGTGTAACTGATGGCTTGCTGGTATGACCCGATGGTAATGATCGTGGATGTAGTTTCTGATGACTATCTAGAGTTGTCATTTGTTTTGTTTTGCTATCAGTGTAATTTTACCACGAATTTTACTTCTACATTGTATGTTGATCTTAGTTCTCCCAAAATTAACCTTAGTCTAATCTCGCAATATTTAAAAAAAAAGAAAAAAAAGTTGAATGTCTTACATTGTCTACTACCCAGCAATAGTAATTCAATAAATAAAAATGTTCAATAAAAATGTTCAAAGGGTATGCTAAAAATTAATCATTCTTAAACATCCAAAAGTAACTACTAAAAATGAGAGAAATTTTGACTTCAGTTGGTTTCGTTTTTGCAGGACTACCCAATTATTATTAAGGACAATTTGTTAAATATTCACCCGCGATATGTTTAGGTATTGGCCTTTTGCCATTCCACAACCTGGAACGCCTCTAACCGCAGGACAGTTCACTTTTAAGAATTTATGGAGAAAAAGAACACACAAACACCTTTCTCAATCGAACCTATAATTTATTCATACAAAATAATAAATTATTATAGAAAATTAATGAGTATGAGAGAATACATAAATTAATGTCAATTTAGAATTGATTTCGAGGAAGGCAAAACAGATCTTACTAAATTCGTTTTTAGACATCACAATCTAATCTTCGAATTGATTGTCTTGTCTAAAACTGACCTTTTATTCAACAGACCCTCATTATTTTCTAGTGAATGTCCTAGATCACGTCATCATGCTAGGTCAAAGACTAAATTTCGTACATTATTTAACATGTAGATAATGTCTAGCTTCTTACAACTTCTAAACACCTTGGCTGCGCATTACGCAGACTAATCTTGGCAGTCACGAATTCTACGCTCGCAGCCGCATTCCGCGCATACAGAGGCAACATTACCCACACAAGCATACCTGGGAGGTATGTCTACATAGTAATAACATTACACACCCAAAGAGGTACGCGAGAAAAAAGAAATATAAATACTAAAAAAAGGTTCGATGTTTGAAAATTTTGACTCTGTGAATTTAAAGGACAGCAACGAGACTGGCTGACTGCAGACAAAGATGGCGTATACAATGTGGAATGTAGAGTTCTAATTTTAAAATTTAAATTACAGGTATGTTACACAACGTTTAGCGAATAGCTTAACTTTAATGCATTCGTGTTATAATAAAGTAGAATTAAGATTGCTAATTTGATTGCTAGTAAACTACGTAGTTAGACCTAACTATTTAGTTTGAGAGCATGCAGTTATAATGGCGTTCATAATTTTGCGTAAAGCTTATAATAACACAGTTTCATTCACAACTTCACAAAACCTTGCAAAGTAAACAAGATGACGAACAACTAACTTCAGATTAAGACTCAGTCCTCATTTCAGCATTAAATCGCAGAATAATAAAGTTTTCTTTTACAAAAACTTCAATATAATTCAAAGTGGGTTTGGTCTGCGTTTGAAACGGAATGAATTCCGACGCCCGTCTAGGAAGAGTTTCACCATAATGAAATTCTTCAAATATCGCCCTCACCCCATAAGGATTAAAATTCATGTAATTGCGCGTGCGGTTTTCTATGCGGGGCGCATACGATTCCAAGAATTCTGAAAAATATTAAGGGGAACGTGTTGTGAGAACAAGCTTTTACAGAACAAACGGATTATGCGCTTTGTTTTTCATTTCGTTTGTGAGCTCGGGTTAAGTAACGATTAAACCTTTTAAAGGTGCAATCCACGCTCCGCAGTGTTTGTTTTCTTAGCTCCGTTTGTTTTTACAAGCTAAATAGTTTTCAAATGGCTGTTTGAAACTAATTTCGAATTGTTTGTGATACAAGTGTGTTTAACACAAAAGGATTCTTTGATGTGAAATTGAATAGGAGAAGCTTGTGTTACAATTTGATTAAGCTTTTTTGATTGATGATTGTGCTAATGTGTGTTTTCTACTACAGCAAATGAAATAACGTAGATACACGTTATTTAATTTGCTTTTTAACACGCTTTATTTATTTTTTACAACTTGAAATTTGATCAACCTGTTAAACATTGTACTTTTGGGAGCATGCAACAGTATAGGGTTGTTATAGGGGTATTAAAATATAGGTTAAATATTTAAAAATGGTTTTGTGAAAAAAGTGTAACATAACGTTGGAACATTGACTGTTAACATGTCCGTAATCAGAAGCTAATCAGATCGGTCCAGATCGCAATGATGATGGGAGGAATATGTGACTTTTCGCTTCGTTAAGTGACTTTTTACACTTGTCATAATACGTCCTTTTAAACCCTTTAGTTACTATGATACCATGGGTATCAATGGGTATGGATGGGTTGTGGAGGTCAGATAGGCAGTTGCTCCATGTAAAACATTGGTATTCAGCTGCATCCGGTTAGACTGGAAGCCGACCCCAGTTGGGAAAAGGCTAAGGAGATGATGAGTTACTATGATACCAATCAGTTTAGTTACTATGACCAAGTTACTATGTTCCTAACCACGGAAATGTATAAAATGGCAGCAGAAACAGATGCATTGGAATCAATGTAAGTATTAGAACGTCGTGTAAAGTTTATTGAAATTTCAAACACACACAGCCCGGTCGAGTAACTGTGCCCGGGCTATTAAGGCCCCGGGCACGTTCCGTTTACAACCTGTCGTGCAAATATTTATCCGCATCGGATTTACGTGTTAACCGTCCGGAATTGTAATCAGCTTTGATTGGGAACGCGCTGGCGATGCCTCCGAGACTAATGATATTCCTATTTACACCACCGCGTATGCAGATCGCTGTACTGAGCTCTAATCTACCGTGCATTACGTATTGGAATTATTCGGTAATGCTCCTTGTCATAGGACTCATTTACATCTTACCTATATAATAATCAGGTAAACAAGTTGCAGGTCAAAACAAAACATAAAGCCAATAAAATACTAACTCAATAATTCAAACAAATATCAAGAAGACCTACATTTTAGCAATCAATGCAGCTTATAATATTCCTCCATGGACACTAGCCAAGTGGGACCAACGGTTTTACGATCTTGGTGGCGCGACACCCCCGTGTCACTTCCAAACTCTAGGACGGTACTGGGAATTTCCTAATGTCAAACCAATACTTTGCTCGCCTTAGGAACTGAACCCATATCGCTGCATTCAGTAGCGCTTGCAGCAGTCAACAATCAACAAAACGTATCTATAGATCAAAAGGCAATTAAGTCAATATACTCCAAAAAAACCTAAATTAAACAAAAATATTCTTACAAGGAAAACTTTTGCCTTTTTTACTTCAGATTCATTTTGCTTTAATTGCAAGAAAACGAAAGAGTACGGAATAAGCGGATAATTTAATTAGAAAGAAATTGAGACGACGTCGGTGTTCCCGATAAAAAAAAATAAGCCTGCAAACTTGATCGTTTGGTTTTACCCTGAAATATCAAATATTTCTTGGCTCAAGACCGCTTAAACCGAGAAATACTTAACGTAACTTTTTCATGGGTGGTAAAAAGTCGTACGGAATTCGGACGGTGGCATTCAGGCATTTGTCACGCCAGTTGCGGGACCGAATATATTTTGCGTAGCACCAAAACAGCAGTTCTTACGGTGGCAATACCTTCGTAAAATTCCAATTTCACGCCAATAGCTAGGCCACTGTCTGTTTCACTTAGAAAGTACAATACAATGGGTAAAGTCTAATTGTTACACAAGAGGGACATCGATACTGCTCGCACTCGTGAAGGGACTACACGAGCACTTTCATTACGTCCTCATTTCAGTACTAGCAAAGTTTTCGCATTTATACGGAGAGATGGGAATAATAAATAGCTCAGTCGGACTGACTGTTAAGTAAATGCTCCGCTCGCTTTCAGGTGACGTCATAATCCGTTACACAGAAATGATGTTGTTTTGTTCCTCGGCGCGCAATTACGAAAATATTTCGCGTATTTAGAGTAGGTAACTAATTTCTGATGGCTCCGAGACGAGCAAACCGTGATGCTGCAGAATGTAAGCAATTACATAAACGACAATCAACGGCACAAAGACGTCAGGAAGGGAAAGTCGGGTAATATAATTACATAGATATGGCAACTTAGCACTGTGCAGTGTGACGGTTGAGACGCCGCGGGCGGAACGCTCGGTAACCGAATCATCACAACTCATTAAGAGCCGTTAAGATACATGCTTCCTACACATCAAGAGTGCGTATCTCGCGAACGAAGTCATGTTTTATCAGATCACATCTCATGTTTGTCGACGACCGTTATATTTAAGTCGAGTAGAAGTAAACGTTTCTACTTACACATCATATATACCTACACTAATTACTACACTCATAAATTATCTACAGTTATTATAATTATTTGGTTTAATATAAATAATATTTAAAAACTAAATATAGAATCTGTTCTGTACCCCTTTATAGGTACTTACCGAAGGTGTTTCCTGCCTAAAAGTACTGAATTAGTACAAAACTTGTCAAAGTAAATAAAGTTTTTTTCTTCTATATTAAGAAGAAGAATGCGAAACGAATCTGCGACCTTTTGCCCTAAGAAAAAAACGCTACCTATATAAAAATTGGTTTCGTAAAACATTAATTTTCTTTCTCGCCGAATTTTTTTCCTAAAATATAAACCAAAAATGAACATAAAATTTAAAGTGCTTCTAACACAAATATTAACAGTAACCATCTGATATTATTTCGATCTTCCCGACGTAATGTAATTATTTCCCTCCATTCCGACACTGATAAAACAATTACGGTTATTGGAGCGCTTGAAACGTCATTCTGTATTTCGCCATGTCTACGGTAGGCAATAAGCATTAATGTAATTTGTGCAAATATGAAAACGGCTGAGTTTGCCCTTATTAGTTCAGCGAGGCAGTTGCGCGGATCGTCTCACGCCGAGCCGCCCCTAATATGTACTGACATAATTACATTGTATTTGAACGCCATCTGTTCCCAGACTATTTTGTTTACCGATATCATAACCTCATAAAGCCTGAATATTCTCGCCATAAAATGGAGAGGGTTTAACGAAAAATGTTTTGTTTCCCTTCCTGCTATAACACATTTAATCAATGTCTTAACTCCAGAAGGATTTGGAGTAACATGTACATTAGTGGTATGTCTCACTCGGCTTTCGAAATGACAATCACAGCACCGAAACGCTCAGGAACAAATCGCTTTAATTTAGAATTTATAATGTTGGCGCAATTTTTAACAAGATTAAAAAGGCCTGAGTCGAAAGTTAAGCGGATTGGGAAACATAATTTACGTCTGTTTAAAAGCGGCACAGTCGGGTACCCACTGATAAAATGAAGAACGAATCTGTCATGTACGGGACTACTCCCCGTCGTGATGATTCCGCATCTAATTTATAGCAGAATTAGCTCCAGTGATGCCAATTTCTCAATATTAAAAACAAATGAAAAAGATGGTCTTGTTCCCTGTTGCTTATTTTGCGATGGAAGAGAATTTTAAGTGTTATTAAAATAACCAAGGGAAAAGCCCTTACTGTTTACCCACAATATTCTCCCAAAATATTTACGGCGAAAGTAGAGCGCCCTGAAAATTCTGATAATTTAAAAGGGTTTTAATGGACACATTTTCATACATGCACTCGTAATGCAGTTGAATTTTCCTCTTTACTTACGGAATCCTATTAAACCATTAAGGTATGTTTTCACCTCTGGGATAGAAAAAAAGGAACGTTTATTTTTATACAACAAAAGGGAAGCGGGTGGGAGCTACTACTACAGGCGCTTATAAAATAAATTTTCATTGTATTTTCACTGGGGTGTTGCTGGTAGGCGTGATCTTATCCGGTCTTGTTTAATATTCCAAAGAGTCGTATCTAATCCTAGAACATCTGGTTTTTTGTAACCTTTGACAACAATGACGAAAAGCAGCGGTTAGGTACTCAAAATTCAATCTCACGCTACCTTTTTTAGATTTCAAATTAAGATAAAAATAGTATCTTAGTACCTATGTTAAAATGGTCGAAGAAATATCTACGTATGTCGTAATTTTTGCGTGCAAAATCAGCAACAATGCCAAAACTGTTATTCTATAGCGAGCGTATTAAGTTGGTTCTGTGCCAATGCGAATTACATTCAGGTGTTACGTGCATTCCTTATGATATTGTCTAGAGACACGCCTGCAAGCCGACCTACTTTTCCCTTCGTATCGATATCATTTCTATAACGCCAGACTTAATAAAAGTGTTCATGTACAAAGCTCATTTTCGCCTCCGGTTAACAATTTCTCGCTAAATATCACCTCATTTTATTTTGAATTCTTTTTGTGGAGAGCCACGGAGCGCCACTCGGCACTCCTAATAACTGTCATCCAGATTTAATATCACATCTTCCATTTTGTACGGGTTCTACCGGCAGGCAATTTCCTTCCTAAAATTGTATTTGGACGAATACGCGTAAACTTAATACATATGCGACCCGAAAGACAAATTTTATTTATATTTCTCTCTCCGCGTCATAGGTTCAGCGATCTGCTTTTGTGTTTTACGATATGTTTCATATTGATGGCTTTATGTCGCCGTTTTAGGCTGAATCGCATAAAATGTCGAGCCATTCAGAAAAATACGATATTAGCAAGAATATAAAATGTACAAAAGCAATCAAAAATATGCGTAACTAGCTTTTGCCCGTGACTGCCTCCGCGTAAAAGTCCCCCTTTATTTGGTTCTTTCGCAAACGTCATTCTTAGCATCAGCTAATAAACTACCTTCCAAACAGCTTCACAGATCAAATAATTTTAAAATTTATTGTTTAGCCAGACAGTGACACATCTTTATGCACATTATGGAATGCAAATAAACTAATATGAATATGAATATGACTGAATGAATTAGTAACTTTTTTTTTTAAATATATAAAAAGCTTTGCTCAGACACCATTGATTTAGGTGCCCACATTAATTCAGACATTGTGTAGGTTAGTTTACAGTAAACAGTATCAAAACACTATCGGAGCAAGAATATATACCGACCTATGAATTATATTAAGTTTGAGAATATAAATGATCGATCAAAGGTTGTTAATTATGTCGGTCAAGATCAACCGTTATTTCAGGAAGTTGCGCTCCATTCATTTACACTCAAGCTTTATGTCAATTCTACATTGCCTTGCACTGCGTGAGCGAATCTCACGAATACGAATTTTAAATAGGTACTATGATCTCCTTTTAGGGCTTGTTAAAGATTTATTCATTTTATATGCAATTTCTTTATTATGGGCAAAACATTTTCTTATCTAACATTTTTTTGACCGGGCTTTTAACCAGTTACGAATGCTAAATTGATCATTTATCATATACAGAAAAGAAGGTTGACATATTTTGCATTACAGAACTGTAAAATATGGAAATGCTGTGTACATAAAAGTACGTAGAGAAAACTAGAACTTCAGATCTGCATTGCATAAAGCGTTCGTTTCATGTCGTATACTTATTCACGACAAAAGCGACCTGTGGGTAGTGGCTTTGCAAAGTCCTTAGGTTGTAAAGGCAATGTCATTAGTGACCGGACGACTCCATAAATAATGATTGCTTCAAGGATAATCCTAAAATATGAGCTCAAAAATGCAACGCCATTAGAGCATAATTCAGTACACGATTTCCTCTCAGCAGTTATCTTAATATCTTATAACAAGTAGTTTGATCTATTAAACAGTAATCAATGGCATTTAAATTATAGGATCTGATGGTATATTCACGACTCTTGAGGGGGAAGTCACGTATTATGTACAGAGATCGTAAATAGCTAGTAGCAGTAAATAGGAAATCTGTAATGTTAATGATATTTTGTGATAATATTGACTCTGTGACTCATATTAATTAATTGAAGTATGTTTAGTGTAGTAGTTTTATAAAGTAACTTAAAAGTTACTAACATTTTGTTATATGTATGCCGTGAGACTTCCTCAAATAAAGTTACCAAGTGACACTATGCGTCAGTAAAAATAATCAGCGATAATCTTTTGGGCCAAACGTAAGCAGTTTCAACTTTTGCTACCCATATCTTACATTCTGACATACAATCCACTCAAAATTCCCCACACGCTTTCGAAAAATTAATTTCGAGAAGTAAAGTGATATAAAGTTCCCTTCACAAGATGTGTCATGAGTTGTAAGTTAGTTAAGTATCCGGCCATCACCGGGCCCGCGTGATCGCCAGCCTAACAAATCGACCTCTTTCCGCCAGAGGGCGCCCTCGTTACTCAATCTAACTTCCTAGTTTCTTAGCCAATGTGAAGGAAAGTTGGTAAACGTCACCCTATATCGAAAGGGTAAAACGACGAAGTTTGGCCTATCAGCCTATAAGTTTTGCGGGAATGGAATATTGTGAGCCTTTTTGCATGGATAGATTCGATATTTTTTTATCCTTGTTCCTGTAAATAGCTATTGAAATTGGATTAGGTCATGTATTTTTAGTTCCTTTAATGTTAAGGAAAATACCACCAGTTTACCTAATAAGGAGTCAAAAGGTCAAATCGTAAAAATAGTTCATCGAAAATATGAAGTCTGAAGAGAACCGATTTAAGAACACAAGTCTCAAGAAAATTACCATGCCAATGTTTCGTGTATTAATAGACAACATTTTCACGAAGTTGTACACATAAGTAGGCAACTATTTGGATAGTAGGTAAACGGTTTTCACATAGCTAAGTTTCGACCATACAAGAAGAAACCGCATATAATTTCACACATATTAAAGTCTCTTTTCATTCCGGAAAACTAGGTCCAGTTACGTGGTTAGAGACGCGGACAGATTCTACTTCATAATAGGTACTATCATCATGAATATTAGCTCGTTTCTGAGTAAGACACGCGTTGCACGTCATGTGGCAAGGTAAGTGGGACCGTCTGGCATTGCCCCGTGGGACACTGGCGGGCCATTCTTATTCAAATAAGTGGGGGCAACGATTTACCCCCGGGAGCCGTGACACTGCAGCGGTTTCCGCAACCCCGCTCTACAAATGTTTGAGCTGAATAATAGTAATAAGGCAGGATAGAGTGTCTTTGTAATGGTATGATAATAGTGGTTAGTAAGACTGCTTTAATAGACGTTTTCTTGTAGTGATGTAATAAGGGTGTTCCGATTTCTGTAAAACTTTTTGCATCTAAGGTTATTCAACCTAAGTAAGACGTGGGTTCCTACGCCAAAAATGCAGTAGTAAAAAATAAATAAATCGGAATTGATAGTAATTTTATATATTCAGAGATCAGTTTTTTGCTAGACCCGGATATTCACAGCTAAAGTTTAGCCACAAAAGATAAAAATATGAATAAGATTTTTCGTTTCATTGTTCGCTCGGTAAACATTAGATCCTAAAAGAGGTTTTGCACATGCAAATACTTTAACCCACTTTTCCAACTCGCTGTCACATTAACGTATACTTGCTAATTTTAAGATAAACTTTACGATGTCTTTGTAATATCCATACTCACTGAGTACGAATTATACAATGTTATTATTTTGGACACTACCAGGAAATACACTAACACTGTCGTCTGTTGTATAACTAAACACACTTCCAACCAATTCACACTACATTATCACATCACGAACAAGACCAAGGAAATAAAGCTAATAATTAATATAAATATCATTCATAAAAACAAATGAAGCTATTACGGCACCCATTGTGCTCTATATTATATTATCCTCAGAGGGCGAGGGTTTCATACGAAGATCCTTTCATTGACCGGGGAAATCACGCAATACACGAGAACCTAGCTACGAACAAACAGACATAGAGTAACGACGAAAATTTACATCGGCCCGGTTTAATGTCGCGAGGCAATCTCATTCTGGGGAGGAAACGGGGCAACACTCGACCACTGAACCCTGATCCCGCAAAATATTATACAAAGTAGCTGATGAGGCTCTTGCAATGATGGTCGGAATGATCAGTTACGATGATACCCGCGATATGGCTGCAGAGACAAATGCGTATCTCGAAAGCGGTTTCTGTGCTTATAACTGCAAGGAGTAAGTTTTTCTTGTAACTCTTTTCCATTTTGTGCGGACAGTAAATATTGCCCATTATGTTTTTACGACACTTTTTGTATGAATATGATCGTAAACTGTGTATGGTATAATATGCGGTGCGCAATAAGAATTGTAAGTAGGTAATATTGGACTAAAGAATGTATAAGACTAAGTAATAAAACTAGCAAATCTGACTCGAGTAGTTTCAACACAAATATTATTTTAAATTGTAATAATTTTCACTGAACTATAAACATATTTTATTCGAAATATAATATTCCTCTCTTTTCATAATATACTTACATAAAACGGAGGTAAATCAGCGAACTTTTATTTTTACTACCGACCCACAATAACTCAAATTGTCTTATTTCCTCTAAACAATATTTTTGATGTCATATCATAAAGAAAATTGAAGCAATAAAACAGTCTCGTTTTGTGAAAACAACTGTACTTATCTGTACAAACATAGCGCTCATATTTCAAGCATTTTCTTTTCAAGAGACCTTTTGACAATTGAATACCTAGCAATTACATTTTCCAAGGTACTAAATAACTTCAAATTGAAGACAATTCGGGAACAAAATTAACTTCCAAAAGCATTTCGAAGAAAATCACATCTAAATCACCTATTTTCCTTAGTCATTATCCTAATTATTTAAGAGGCCTTCCGCTCTATGAAGCATAAATATCTGAAGTTACGTCTATTTTCGGTGGAGTTTTTATAACAAAATGCCACTCAGTGAAGTGATTCAAAGCCACATAATTGTGCCGTTGAGGCAAAAAGTCCTAATTCTCCCCTCGCAATTCTATTTGGGTGACAACGAAGTAAAAACTGGGAAATTTATAACAGTCACGTAAGTATAATGTTGCCACAATTTTTTAATTAAAATGTGCTTTTGTTGTTTATTCGTATTTGTGTTTTCGGCTAGCTGGGCTTTTAGTTTTCAATGGCATATTGTATTGTGTTGCATTTTTTATTAGCACTGCAATTATTTTCGCCTATTTACAAAGCTGTTATTTTGAAATTGCAAACAAACATTTCCATTATGATTTTTTTGTGTACATTTTTATAGAATACTCTTGACAAATCATAGATAGGTGACGAAAAAGATAGATTTATTGCAAATGATGCTACTAATACTATCGTAAACTTTAACATTACAAAACCAAGTTCTAATTTTAGTCAAAGTCTGACCTTTGAGTCAATTATTGCATTTAAAATTTTATTCCGATTACGATGAGTTCTTATTACAAAAATCGAATTTAGAATAGACTCTTAAGTTCACAATCATGTATTAAATTATGAACTTAAATCTCATCGAAATTAAGTTCAAATACAATAAATGACTCGAAAGTTTAAGTTTGAACTAAAGTTAGAACTCGTTTCCGTTTAATACGGCAATAGTATAACTTGAATCTAAAAGCAATATACACGTTCAATTTGTTCCGGAAACAGAGGTACCTAATGTTCATGAAATAACATTAAGCAAATTACCGTTATTTGCAAATAATGTTACTTACATTTGCAGGCTTACATTCATAAGTTACATAAAACTACTTCCTAAATAATGTTTATATAATTTACTAGTTTATACCCGCGAATTCCTCCACGTCGTTGTCGATTTTCTGCAGGTTTTAATTTATTTTTGCGCGTATTCCAAATTCTTTCTATAAAAAAAATAAAACTAGCCTAACTTACTCCTTATAACATCACCTATCTGCAAGTACCGTCAACATATTCGTTCAAACAAACGAACCAGACTGACAGACAAAAAATGATGTAATATTTTTTTTATAGAAGTACCGTGTAAACAACATTCTATGAATTTGGTAAAAAGCTGTTATTTTTTATATTACAAACATACACTTCAATTACATATATTTGTATAGATAAAAGGCTCAGTAACACTGAAGGTTAAATGCAACATACTATGCATAAAGTAGGTACATATGCAATCATTATTGACCTTGTTATTGAGTAGTAATATGATATTACTCGTTATATAAAATGAAACAGCGATAAAACAAGAGAAAACACCTTCATTAACATACAATTTACTATATATATATATACCTACTAAATGGTTCTATAGTAGAAATGTCTAACATGGTCTTATAAAATAGCTCCTGCTCGCGATTTTGTCTGCATGAAAATTATGTATATAATTAAATATCGCCTATGGCACTCGGCAGTAGAGAAGTTTTATATCAGTGATAGAATTTTTATAATCGGGCTAGTACTTCTTGAGATTTATTTGTTTAAACTTTATGCAACAAAAAGTACAAAGGTGGTCAACCAAACCTTCTCAAAAAGTCAAAAATTTATTTCAATTAGACCATTAACCCTTTCAGTGCCCAGCACCCAGCTCCCGAGTCGAACGAATTATCATTGGACTCGGGAGCGGGTGCTGGGCACTAAAAGGGTTAAAAGGCACATTTGAACGTAATATAATTAAAACTAATAAATCTAGTTGTTCTCAACGAAATTACCTCTTGTTAACAAAAATAAACAAACAAACTTTACCTTTTTATAATAATTATATAAAAAACACAGCAAGATATACCTATTTTTGTTCAACAAATAACATTAATAATTCTGGGAAACCCTGAGTACGGGTTCTCACCAAACGAATCGAAATGCAGAAATGCCAGGAGATACCGTATAAAAATATGATTGCAATCTTTACACTCAATAATGTATAACTGCATATGATCGGCACTTCTCGCATTTGCTTGGATTTCTGCATTTTATTAGTGAAAGTTAGGGTCTTACATTCATGTAATATTTATACCCACAGCCTCACAATATGCTGTCATCATTACACTTTCATTGCATTGACGAAGAGAATGAAATAGTTAGAATACTTACTAATATTATAAATGCGAAAGTTAGTTTGTTTTTTAGTTGCAACTTTTTCACGCCTAAACCACTGAACTAATCATCCTGAAATATTGCATAGGTGTACAGTACAGTGCCCTATGTCCGATGCTGTACAGAAACGGACATAGGGTATCTTTCATCGAGAAAAAAAGTACTGTTCCCGAGGAAAACAACAATAACGTTCTTATGATAATAGATGACGCCACGTGTCTTTCGAATCATGATTGAATATTATACATAACGGACATTTACACGGACGAAGTCACAGACAAAGCTAGTATTCTTATAAACAAGAAGGTTATAGATAACGTCATAAAACTCGTTGCTTCGAGAATATAAAATATTGCTAATATAATCATGATTATATTATTATAACTATCTAGATGAAATACATTTAAAATAATAATATTTATAATTGATTTACAAATCACAATAGATTCTGACTTACGTAACGAGAACGCGAGAAATCTCAATCACTTTACCTGTGTTCATGATTCCGAATAGCAACAAAATATTACTTAAGTTGGCAACATAATTAATTTGCTGTTCATTTCAAAATATTGCAGCACTGACCCGGTTACGATATTTAAAAATATTTTTAAGTAAATGTGATTTAATAAACGTGATAGTAGTTATTAAATTCTTCGATCGAACGTAGAGTGTAGTAGACGTAATAATAAAATACTCGTTTTCATGTTTCAAGTTTTTTTATTATTATTTGGCTTTATCATCGATCGCTACTAATAGTATAAAGAGGAAAGATTTTGTTGTTTGATTGTTTGTTTAAACCGATTAAGCTCCGAAACTACTGGGCCGATTTTAACCATTTTTTCACCAATATATAGCTACATTATTCTTGAGTAATATAGGCTATATAACATCACGCTACAACCCACAGGAGCAGAGCAATAACCAAAGATGTAACTTAACGCGGCTGAATTAAACCACGCAAACAAAGTTGCGGGCGGGTCTCTAGTCATCGATAATTCGACAGTGAACAAGGCTTTCATCGTAAAAGTTGAATTGAACATTAATTCAGTAAACTGAAACCATTAACAAGCAGTATTTTTTCTTTAATGATTTAACTTTTTATTTTGTTACGTACTTTTTAAATAAGAGACGAGAATCACTTAGTTATTGTGTTTTCTATTCCATTGATGAGTTTTTGATTTTGTTGCGACGTGAAAGAATCCTATTTAATTCAAGTCATGCTTGTGAGATATCCATAAACGTTAAGATTCACAATAGATGTTGATTTCTAAAAAAACCGACGGGGAACTTTCTATATTTTTTTAAATAGATATTTAAATAAACGACGATGAATTCGTATCAATCAGTGTTATTTATTGGTTTTTAAATAGATTTATTTTCTCACATATCCCTTAGTTTGAATTGCAAATTTAAATGGAGTCCTTAATGAAGCTCTAGAAAATATTCATGAGGTTATTAATTAATAGGTAGGCTGTCGTAAAGTTCTAGAAAGCTAAACCGGAAGATTAATTAGCAGGTGAATAAGATTAGACTAGTTATAATGGGTGGAAGGGACAACGTAACGGAAACTTTTACCATGGATTTAGTAGGTTTATTATTCTAGAAAGCGATAAAACGATTCGTAAGTTGAAAAAATAACACTGTTACATAAACATACCATCACGCCTGTATTTCCCGAAGGGTTAGTCAGAGGTGTATCAATGTACACTCACAGATCACCGGTATGTTTAGGTTGCTGTAAATATCTGATACTCCATAAAAGTGTGACCACTTTCAAGGTATAAATGTATTGAACAGCAGATTTTGTTTTAATGACCGAAACTTTTTAACCATTAAGAGTGTAGAATCATGGAAGAAGGTACTAATAAAATTGTTTATTAAAAAGTAGTACTAATAAAAGGTCTTTACGATGTCCTTTCCAGGCATTATGGTCTAATCTTATTCGTAGATTATAGTCTGAAACAGCACATTAACAACTTTTTACCCCGAAAAAATTTACAGTTCCCATAGAATAATATATCAACTTTGACGCGGAGGAAGTCGCAAACAGAAGCTAGTTTACTAATAAAATAACTCAGGATTTATACACGTTTTAATCAACATTAAGTAAAATTACTTCATCTGTTATAATTATGTGCATTCATTAAATTCTAGGTTGTTCTGAAATTAAGCATTAAATAATAACAAATTACAATATTAATTTAAATTCCAAAGGTGTTTTTGTAACCAAAGTCAAATTACAACGCAAGCAAGTTTTCGACAAAACAAAAATAATAATTATTTTAATTGAGCAATCTATTGTGAGTACGTACCTACGAAAAGGCAACGAAAAAACCCAACGGACAAGAACTTGCTAGCCTTTTTTCTTGGGTCACAAATATTTATTTTTTTACCGGTCAAGCACCACGATATTAATTCGAAGATCCTAGAGAAACGGTATTGACGCCTACGATTTTCATCAAACAAAACAGACTAAAAGGAATCCTGTCACATTACCATAACTTTTGCCCAAACTGGTACTATAAAAACTGAGACCAACAAAGCTTGGAAACGAAAGTCGACACATGTTTCGAAGGAATGTGATAAATATACATATTTATACAATAAAGCGTGATGGAGAAATCGAGTTGGTATTACTCGCTGCGCCGCTTGACCGTTTGACCTTGACATTTAAGCAGGTGCGAGATGCCCTAGTCAATGAATTTAATTAAGTGGTATTTCACCTTTAATTTTTTGGGTTCTGTACCTGAAGGATGCCAATGAGACCCTATTTTTAAGTCTTCGATCTAAGTCCGTCTGTCAGTCAGCGGGCTGTATCTCATGAACCGTATTAGGTAGAATCGGTTTTTTACAGAGCACACAGCCATAGCAATATACCCTATATTGATAGCAATATAGGGCCAACAGCCATAGGACTGATGTAACAAAATTAAAAAAAAAAAGTTGAAAATGAAAAGGGGTTTACAAACAAGAAACGTGTTTTTTTTATTTAATGTAGTGCTAAATACTCGTATTATCTACACGGTGGTACAGAATTTTTAATATGCGAGTCAAACTCGCACTTGGCCGTTTTTTTATAAGTTGGAAACACGTATGATAGCGACCATGAAGAGTAATTACGTATATAGTGTGTAATGTAATCATGATTAAGGCATATTGTTAATTTAACTATTACTTTGAAGAAGCTTTTCAAATATTCAAGTTGCTTGTTATATATCAAAAAAATATTGCGTAATACAGTAAAAGCGTTTTAAAATAATGGATTTTTGAGAAAGAGCGAATACCTACTTAATCTACAAACTTTATTAACTTTTACTGTATAATTTAATTCGATTTTTCGGAATGAGATATTTACATAACAAAAGAAAAATATTAGTTTCCATAATGAAAGTAAAATTTAAATTTTTATTTTGCAAACAAAATGAATTTTATAAAAGTTTAGTTTTTACCTAACTAGCTTTGAATATTTTTGGGAAAACTAAAGTAATTTTAATTTATAAGGGTATTTCTTACCTTGTAGATGCCATCGACAAGTTTTGTCAATTCCTCCGTCTCCATGGCGAAAGATTTTTATATAAACCAATTCCGCAAACTTGTGACTACACGAGGAGCTTCATCGGGATAACAACAACGTACGAACAAAGTTCAATTTTAACACTGTACACACAAAATTCACATTTCAATGTACACCCACAAAAACGGTCTGCTCCTTCGGTTGTCGAATCACTCAAGCAAACAAACTCACTTTCGAACACATCTGAAACAAAAGAAAACAACAATTAACTTTAAATGTTCATAAAAAAAGTTTATTATCTGTTCTAATTTCAAATAAATGTCAAGTTATTTAAAAAACAACTTATTGACGTTCGAAATTTTAAAAGTTTGAAATTAAATGTCAAAGTTTTTTTTTGTATGCACCTGTCCGAGATAAGTTCAGCTGTGGAGCCGAGGCGTGCGTCGTACTCGAGCCTCGCCAGTAGAGTCACCTATCGCCTTCACCGGTAGGTATCTCACGAATGCCGATATTTAGAAACACGAAGTAAACGGACTGGTAGTAAGATCAGTATGGGCCCGATGTCTAAACCTCTCGGTATGTTTACCGTAACGCAGCTTGTTTAGAAACTACGTACATTTGTTGGGTCATTTCGAAATGCTTAGTTCAATGATCTTTCAATGTTCGTTATCATTTACGTGTTAATCTTACCTATATTACATACCTACCATTATGAGATACCCATTGAGATAAAGCTATAATAATATCTACTCGGCAATAATCATAATTATTTTAGATTTTGATCTCGTAAGTAATACGAAAAAATAAATAACATAGAAGGTAAGTGGATAAGAATTTCGTGACAAAAAACGTTAATAAATTACTATTATGAAATGTTCTCAATGCCAGCGCAGCATTTATTAAATGCCTACATGCAATTTGCGTGGCAGGTATTATTTACTCATACATAATATGAATACAATAGGCGACACTTAACTTTCATTTTTGCTTACGCCTACAGCTACCGAAAATATTCAATTCTGTTTTTAAAAATGCATATAAACGCGACCAGTTGTCATCAATAGGCGCGCCGCAAACTTTTACTTTCTAGATTTATACGCATTTTATGCAGATTAAAGCATTTAAGCATGTTGTCAAAATATCAAAGCAAATTAAATGTTTTTGATATGATTAGCATAATTGCGCAATGTGAGAGCTTATGCACTCCGTCGTTAATCGTATGCAAGAAGTGTCTCGTCGCTTGGGATCGTTTGATTAAATATATTTATATTGAAAACAAGCCAATCACCTTCCATACCTCTATCGTTGTTGGTCAAGTGCTCAAACCTACTTTTCGTTTGTTTAAAATCAACATTCCATTCATCCACTTTGTATTTGACCTCTTTGATCCTTAAAATTATTTATAAACTTTATGATCGTTTAATATTCCAGCACTTCATATTTTAGCGCTAAATACCACGCATGAAATATTAGTTATAACTTGACTCGTTGCATAAACTTCGTTTACAAATTCAACTGTAATCCAAGTCTCGGGAACTTTTCTCGATGAAATCATAATCAGCTTTTCTTTCAATGTCGCTAACATCTGTGGAGTTAAAGCTCCACAGATGTTAGCGACATTGAAAGAAAGAAAAATTTTATTCAGCGACTTCACGAGCAAGCGAGCTCCTAAGGAAAAAGGTCTCAAACTATGCGAAAGTTTTTTTTTCGCGTCACATGCCGAGGGAAAATATAAAACACAATTTCTGAGCGGATCCGTAACTTCATTTTGAACAAGAGAGATTTGCGCCCGCCCTCGCACTCCGCTACCCTTGCATATGCAACCGGGAAACTGCGAGCTTGCCACTTTTCTTTCTTTTCTCGTATCCCTGAGGCGCGGCGGAGCATGTGTGCAACGGGTGCTTATTTCAGTTGGAACTTGTTTAGTCCGGATTGTACTTGTTGTATCCGGATTTGGGAGTTAGGAACCTCGTAAGGACACTCCGTACGAAATCAGTTAAGATCCCTAAAGTCGGTCCGAGTTTCGGATTTGCGAAGGTGGGTTACACTTTAAGGGGTTAAACTGTAAGTCGTCCTGATCTTTTTGTAAGTTTTAAAGGAAATCTTTGGAGGAATAATGTGATTGCGACGTGTTCTGGTGCCAAGACAAGTGTGGGTCGGTCGCGGGGTGGGGTGCCGTCGCGTTAGCACAAATGGTTCGCAGGCGACGACGCTCGCGTTCTGCTGACGAACCTTGTTATCGTGAATATAATGTGGAACTGCACGCTGCAGCTGAATATTCATGTTCGTATTCTTGTCTGGATTTACAGAACTTGTAGACACATTGAATTTCTTGTATTACAACCATGTTTGAACTGAGACAGTTTGCTACCACAGCGGAATATCACAATTCAATTAGTCAGGTAGTATTTTCCATGAGCGCTAGATGAAGATATTGTTCTTGGCTCTGACTGTACATTATTTATCTCTCACATAAACAGCTGATACGTTTCTCAGGATGTTGAAAGAAAACTTAATTATGCGTTTAGATATTATCAGACCCTTTGAATAATACATGTTTTTCTGTATCCTGCACAATGTTATGGCACCAAAGTAGAAATTGAATATATGAATAAATTAATTAATATCTTTTATTAAAATGGTGCGTGTGATCATAAAGTGAAACGCACTTTAATCAGCCATCTGCAGTAATTATATTAGGTGTAATAACTTCATTAGTAGTAATCGGAAATACCTGGAATGACTACCTACCTTTTTACTTCTTTTTAATTTTACTTTCTGCTCTCCATAAAACCATTAACTATGCTAAATCTTGCACTCCTTCGTGCGCGTTATATGCTTATTTAATGATATAGATAAAGTTTTCTGTCGACATTTATGCAATACATGCTTCCGCCCTCGACCTTTTCCGCGTGACTTATTTCACCCGCGTAAGTTACGTCTCTGGTTACTGCCCCGCTCCCGTGGGTCGTAGTGTGATGTTACATACCCTATGTTACTCAGAGATAATGGAGCTATCTATTAGTAAAAAAGTTAAGAAAAGGTCCAATAGTTACGGAGCTTATTCGGTATAAACAAACAAACAAAATAATCTTTTCCTTTTATAATATTATTATATATAGATTGTGTATTATACATAATAAGTACATATTCTCATAATTATTAATATCTCCCTAAAGTACCTGCTATCTATCACACTCCATCTTTCTCAAAGCAATATCCATGTCCAAGTATCATGATAGTGTATGAAATCATTCATCTGTCAACCACACATGTGCACCAAGTAATGAGATTCCCATTCACTCCTGGGAAATTCCCCATAATGTGCCGTGCGTTTGACGTTCGACTGACACGACTCATTCGTTCGTTCAATCATTCACGACCTTTGTCTACGAACAAATTATTGTTAAGTGGATAATTAAATTAAGTGTAGTTGAGTTTTTTTCTCTCTGCAGGCTAGAATTAAAGATTTAAATTGGAATTTAAAGAGGCCGGGAGTATGTACTATAGGTACTATCCTACTTAAAGATATTTTAGTACATAAAAATATCTACGTACCATTACGCCTGTATTTCCCAAAGGGTTAAGCAGAGTTGTCGCACAAATTCTGACTCTGAGCTGATACTGAGAATTTCATTGAAAAACCCAATAACACTTTGCTGGACCTGGGAATCGAACCCAATACCTCTAGCGTAGCAGTGGCGCTTAGGAAACATAAGATAAAGAGGCAGTCAAACATAAAAATGAAAAGTAAAAATCACGTGATACCTTTTTCTTTTTTCTTATATACCTACCCTAAGTACTTAGGTAGGTATTATTTCTTACAATATAATATTATATTTCCTGGAAGCAAAGTACATGAAAAACCTTGTCTGGCCACTGGTGGTAAGGGCTTAGGAAAGAGAAACCACCTAACGATTCGGACCGTGTCCAGAAATACTGCCTTTTATATCTAGCTCTTGATCCAGCCTAACGAGAGCCTCCTCATTATCATTATTACTCATAATAACAACAAATGGTACCTAATCCCTGCCTCGTCCAAAATATAGTTATAGTCAACACAGCGTAGCTCAAAATGATTACATTATTATAGTCGTACGTTAAGGTAATAGGTGCGTTACTACCGCACTTCATCTTCGGTAGTAAAGGGTAGTTGTGCCGGACGGGCGTGATCGCTGGATACTATGGGTTACGAATACTTCCAGACGGCGCTGACGTCCTACACCTATAGGTTCCGGAGTGATTTCCTTGAAGTGTTGAAGTTTCTGAGTGTTCGAAGTGCGCCAGGCGCTGTGTAAGGGAAGAGGTTTCTATGTTGAAATTAAAGTCATTCGGCTAATAAGTCTTCATAACGTTTCAGGAAGCGGTCTGCGTAATCCTTCAGGAGTACATTAGTGCGATAGAGGGCGCTTCAAAAGTTCCTTGCCAATGACTACAAATTCGTGGTTTTTGCGCGTGCGCCTAAGTACCACGAAACTTTACCGTAACGAGAACCGCAGACCGCTTGCTAATTAGTTGGTTTATTTATTTACAATTTTCATCAATGTTTGTGTACAAAATCCGTGTTTTTACTATTAAATAACTATATAACTATGGTGTGTGACATATCATTGGAAACCTCCTGAAAGCGTCCGTCTCCTGAAATTGTAACCCCGATTGCATCTATAAAACTGAAAAACTATAGCAGGTGTAAAGCAAAATATTCTATGAAAACGGGACTATTATTCTACTTTACGGGTTATTATCTCAGGAAACACTATAGTAAGACCCTAGTTACTATTGGCTTTAGGTAGCCTGACTATATTACTATGTGACCTAGGGCTTACATACGACCTATCCTTCCAATTCATGGTGTCACACCTCTGTAAATGAAACAACGAAAAAGTATCATTTATTGCGAACATCGAACTGTGTACGAGCGCCTTGCAATGTTTACCAAGTAGGGTATCTGGACGCACTTTCATCAAAAACTATATTTTACAAAGTACCCACTTAATAAAGATTACAAGCAGCGCTGTACTTACGGTTTTACACACAAACTTGAATCTAAGCACTACTTAAACACTGTAGGTTTACTATATAATCACATTACACTATGAAACGTCGAACTGACCAGAACTATGAATCTATTTACTATGAAAATAACTATATGGTGACCTATTTTATCACATAACAATGTGGAGCGTGGGAACGACTCCTACTATGAAGCTAAAAGAAGTTAAATTACACTATTTACTACAAAATTAACTATGTGATGACGTTCCGTCGCGAACATCTCTCCCGCCGTGCAGTGCAGTGACGACTCGATGTCGCCTCGATGTCGGCGCGGCGCTGCATCACCCCGGTGAGCGACGGCCGGTGTAGCGGCCTCACCGCGGCGGCGCCCGCCGCCTCGACTGCTGGATTTCGTTCACTGAGGCAGTGGAACGAGTTTCTTCACCGGACGCTTCAAGGTGCCGCCGGCTGTGCGCACCTCAGCGGTCCGGACTGCGCCGTCGGCGCCGGGGAACACGGCGACTATGCGGCCGCGCGGCCACGTGTTGCGTGGCAGCTGACCGTCTGCGATGAGGACGGGGTCGCCGACCTGTATGCCGGGCCCGCGTCCGTGCGGCTCCCGCCGGTTTTGGAGTTCCGGCAGGTACTCGCGCACCCAGCGACGCCAGAACATATCGGCGAGTGCTTGTGAGCGTCGCCAGAGCTTCTTGCTGTCGACGTCTTCCTCGGTGAACACGCCGGGTGATGGTAGTCGCGCAGAACCACCGAGTAAGAAGTGATTCGGCGTTATGGACTCGTCGTCTTCGCTGTCAACGGATACGTGGGTCAACGGCCGGCTGTTTACCGTGTACTCCGCCTCACACAACAGTGTGGACAACACTTCTTCTTGCGGGTGTTTCTCTGTGAGTACAGTGTACAGCGCGGACTTGACGCAGCGGACTAGGCGCTCCCAGGCGCCCCCCATGAAGGGCGCGGACGGCGTTATAAAGCGCCACACGACGCCTCGACGACTGGCTTCCTCTCTGAAGGCGTCTCGGAGCTCCTTGTCGGCACCGTGCATGTTGGTGCCGTTGTCGGAGTGTATCTCAGCGGGGCAGCCTCTGCGCGCAGCGAATCGACGCAGCGCTAGTATAGCTGAGTCTGCGCTGAGGCTGGCAGCTATCTCCAGGTGGACGGCTCGCGTTGTGAGGCACGTAAACAGCGCCACGTACCTCTTCTGGTGCTGACGACCGACGGTGACGGACAGTGGGCCGAAGTAGTCGAGCCCTGTGTAGGTGAACGGCCTCTGATGATGAGCTAGGCGCGTTCTCGGGTGGTCGCCGGTCGCAGGCACGGGTAGTTGTGCCTTACGGATGCGACACTGTAGGCAGCGTGCTATTACCATCTTCGCAGTGGGTCGCAGCTTGATGACCCAGTAATGTTGTCGCACCTCGTTTATTGTGAGTTCCGTACCACTGTGCTGTAGACTTCGATGTGTCCAGTCTATGTATAACTGCGTTATATAATGATCGCCGTGTAGTATCGGCGGCCGTTTGACGTCATTACATACTTCGTAGGTGGCTTCTATGCGGCTCCTTAGCCTTATGACGTCATCAATGACCTCTATTTGCAGCGGACGCAGTCGGCTATCCTTATCAATCTGTTTACTATTTTGCAGCCTAGCTATTTCACTAGCGAAAGACTGTTGTTGCGCTACTCGTATGAGTATGTTTTCCGCTTTTCTCAGAAACTCAGCTTGTATTGTTGATTTCTTCGATATCCGTGTAGGAGGGTTTTGTGACGGTTCTATGATTTCTATGACCTCCGTCGATTCTATGGAGGCTTGTTTCACGTTCCCTTCCTTCACGAGTGAGTCTGTCGGTTCTATGTTTTCTATGAACTCCGTCGATTCTATGGAGTTATTCGAGCTCCCTTTTTCGGCGAGGGAGTCGATCTGTTCGATATTGTCTATGAACTCCGTCGATTCTATGGAGTTATTCGAGCTCCCTTTTTCAGCGAGGGAGTCGATATATCTATGTCGAAGCGTGGGTTCGCTATCCAGCTTCTTCTCTATGGGGACGAGCCTCTTCATGGCTGTCCCGTAACTATCAGGCATCTCTATGGTTTCTTGCTTCCATAGCAGAGCTGTTTCTATATGGCCATCTTCTAATTGTCTAATGTGACGTTTCAAACTATCTTCGGCCTTCTTCTCTGGGTCAGAGTCTGTTCGTCGTGGGTTGACGATCAATGATTCGAGTGCGAAAAATTCACGCAGCTGCTCGTCGAGACTATTGTTCGCCGCCGTGAGCCCGTTGACGTAGTGCACCTTCTGGCCTATTGATCTAGTATGCGCGCCGTGCAGAGTCCAGCCTAGTGGTGTGAGTGAGGCCACAGGCTGATGCTTCGGACCTCTGCGGACTTCGGTGGCGACCAATAGGTGCCAGTTGTCTTGGCCGATTAAAATCTTCGGTGCGCCGGCGTCGTAGATCAGCTGTTGTCTGAGGTCGTCTAGGTGATGACAGTGTGTGACGTCATCGTGAGTGACTGACTGCGGCGCGATGTGCAGCTTCGGTATGGTGCGCGCTCTGAACGGCACCCTGTTCTTCAGCTGGCTTGCGAGCGTGACTGTGATTCTTCGGGAACACGGTGTGTTTATGGTTGTGTTCCCGATCGCTCCGATCTTCAGCGGGTCGATATGGCCTTCTGCGCCGACTTGCTTCGCTATGTCCTCGTCTATAAGTGACACGGTTGACCCGTCGTCCAGGAGTGCGTAAGTGGAAGTCTCTCCCGCCGGTCCGATCACCCGTACGGGTACTATCTTCAAGAAGGCTTGACTGGATGATGACCGTGAACTGGCTACTGTTTCTTGTGCCTCTGCCTTCTGTGTAGGGGCATCAGGCTTCTTGACTTCCTCGGCGAGCTTCTTATCGTGGTGTAGAAGCCGATGGTGCGTGGCTATACACCCTTTGACGTCACACTTTCTTCGTTTGCATGTGTGACCATTACGACGATATCTCAGACAGCGAAAGCAGAGACTATGTTTCTTTGCGAGCTCCCACTTCTTGTCGCTAGACGCTTCTTTGAATTTCTTGCAGTCAGACGTGTAGTGACCCTCCTTCTCACATATGCGGCATTTGTTGGCCGGTTTCTCTGTGGTTGTGTGAGTTCTTTGTGTGACACGTCTGGACGATGATGCGTTAGCGGCGTCGATGTTCTCAGGCGGAGCGAAGGCGCTGCAGAAGCGAGCTTGTTCAGTGATGAACTCGCTGAAGAGTGTGAGGTCTGGCAGCGACTGGTACTTCTCGGTATATGTTCGATACCACTGTGCACGCAGAGAGTTGGGTAGCTTCTCGGTGAGCGTGCGTATTAGCTCGGCGTTGATTAGGTAGTGTTCCTTCTTCAACGCACGCAAAGTGACGACTCCGCTTCTGACTCGGCTTGCAAACATGCAGATATCTTTCGGGGCCTCGGTGCAGCGATGTAATCCTCGCAGTCGCTCAGTCTCGGCTTGAGCGATGGAGTCTGGACGGCCGAATTGTAGCTCGAGTTCCCTCATGATGTCGTCAGGTTTCGCGTGGCCGATGAGTTCGGAGCTAACTGTCTCGAGCGCTCGTCCATGCAGGCTTCTTCTGAGTCTTGCTGTATTCTCGACGTCGTTGAAATATGTTCGAGTTGTTTCGTAAATGGCGCGAAACGATAGCCATTCTGTGTGGGCCCCACTGAAGTTCGGCAGTGTCATGATGACTTTCGATGCCGATGGATGACGAAACGTCCATTGATCTGTTTTTCTGTCGGCCAGCGACACTATTGCGGACGTGAGCTCCGTTATAAACGGTCGGAGCGTATCTTCCCCTTTGGGATCTTCTATGTTTCTTGCTGCTAAGTTGTTGTTCACTTGATTCACTGTATTCACTTTAGAAGTAGAAGGTACTTGCGGTTCGAGGTCCACTATATTCTCGATGTCCGCCGGGGGGTCGGCTATACGGGTTCTATTTACTATGTTTCTATTTACTATATCCCCCACGGTGGCGTTGTCCTCGTTCAGCGGCTCGGGTTCCGGTGCCTCTTCGAGCCAGGAGCGCACGTATTCTTCATTGGAGTTTCGGTCTTCTAAATAATCATCGTCCGATTCTTGTTCGGCCCTCTGAAGTGCAACTTGAGCAAGTTCTAATTTTATTTTGAGGACGTCTTCACGCGCCTTCAAAATATTCCTGTGTTGTGACCGTGTCGTCTTTTGCGTAGACGGCGGTCGGCTATGTTCGATACGGGCGTCACCCCGGGTAGTCATTGGCATGGGTCGGCTTCTATCGGCAGGTTTCAGTGTTCTGTCTGAATTTCCCTCTTCTATTCTGGTACCCTTCCTGGGTTTGGAAGCTACTGGTTCTGTTCGCTCTGTCCCTTCGGATTGTGTAGGCGCAGGTGAGTCTTCACCCCCCCGCGGGGTTGGGGGGGCCGGCGGTCGTTCGATGCCTTCGGTGGTGGACGGTGAACGCGGAGGTAGCTGATGTCGTATGGCTGTAGCACTATGTCCCACTTCCACCGTCCATGCTTCAGGTGTCTTGCCTTGCGATCTTGTAATCGGCATCTTGCTGTTAGACTTCAGTTGCGATATAAATCTTCAGTCTTCAAAAGAAATATCCGGCTCGACAGGACCAACAAATGTGCCGGACGGGCGTGATCGCTGGATACTATGGGTTACGAATACTTCCAGACGGCGCTGACGTCCTACACCTATAGGTTCCGGAGTGATTTCCTTGAAGTGTTGAAGTTTCTGAGTGTTCGAAGTGCGCCAGGCGCTGTGTAAGGGAAGAGGTTTCTATGTTGAAATTAAAGTCATTCGGCTAATAAGTCTTCATAACGTTTCAGGAAGCGGTCTGCGTAATCCTTCAGGAGTACATTAGTGCGATAGAGGGCGCTTCAAAAGTTCCTTGCCAATGACTACAAATTCGTGGTTTTTGCGCGTGCGCCTAAGTACCACGAAACTTTACCGTAACGAGAACCGCAGACCGCTTGCTAATTAGTTGGTTTATTTATTTACAATTTTCATCAATGTTTGTGTACAAAATCCGTGTTTTTACTATTAAATAACTATATAACTATGGTGTGTGACATATCATTGGAAACCTCCTGAAAGCGTCCGTCTCCTGAAATTGTAACCCCGATTGCATCTATAAAACTGAAAAACTATAGCAGGTGTAAAGCAAAATATTCTATGAAAACGGGACTATTATTCTACTTTACGGGTTATTATCTCAGGAAACACTATAGTAAGACCCTAGTTACTATTGGCTTTAGGTAGCCTGACTATATTACTATGTGACCTAGGGCTTACATACGACCTATCCTTCCAATTCATGGTGTCACACCTCTGTAAATGAAACAACGAAAAAGTATCATTTATTGCGAACATCGAACTGTGTACGAGCGCCTTGCAATGTTTACCAAGTAGGGTATCTGGACGCACTTTCATCAAAAACTATATTTTACAAAGTACCCACTTAATAAAGATTACAAGCAGCGCTGTACTTACGGTTTTACACACAAACTTGAATCTAAGCACTACTTAAACACTGTAGGTTTACTATATAATCACATTACACTATGAAACGTCGAACTGACCAGAACTATGAATCTATTTACTATGAAAATAACTATATGGTGACCTATTTTATCACATAACAATGTGGAGCGTGGGAACGACTCCTACTATGAAGCTAAAAGAAGTTAAATTACACTATTTACTACAAAATTAACTATGTGATGACGTTCCGTCGCGAACAGTAGTGTTAGTGACACTATTATAGGAGGTCATAAGTCATGTCCTGTAATTGGCAATACGAGCTTTTGCCATTTAATACTGAAGACATTTTATCTGTATTGTAAGCGGTTTGGACTATAATTGTGGTCAATGGCCTCTAACTTTTTGAACACGGTTGCTGCGCTGTGTGTCACGGGTTTGATTCCCGCTCGAAGCAAATATTTGTATGGGTTTTGTATGGGCTACATATAGTGGTTACAGGTCTGGTTGTTTGTGTATGTGAGTTTATGTGTTTGTAAACGCACCCCCGATGCAGGAAAAAATCATAGTGTGGGGCAAAGTCAAAATAAAAAAAAATGAGTATAAAATATCTTTGGAAATGTTAAGAGCCTACTCACCCACCGCGTTTCACCTACTCTGAATATACACTATTCAATAGATACATTTGAAAAATAACTATCTTTAGTCCGCGACTTTGTCTGGAAGTCAAAGTCATATCCGTTCATAGCCGATATCTCTTACTTATAAACTACCTGCCAAATACTGATAAATTAGTTTTTCAGTAGGTGATATTTCGCTCTTAAATATACAAAGATAGATGGAACAGAATTTGTCTACTAAGAAATTTATTCAGAACTTATTCGAATGTTGTGAAACTGGCACTAAGAATAACTTAAGAGTCTAAAGTTAGCGCAGACTATTAAACTGAAACCGATTACTTATGTTAAGTGGCTGAAACGCTAACTATTATTTCTTAAACATTTTTCGAATGAAAACGAATTATTCAGGAATCCGATTCTGGAATAGACTCAATTGCCAATGTATTAGAGATTAAATGAGAAAAACCTTGTTTAGAGTTTTTTTTTGTTTGTTTGTGTGTTTGTTATAATACATAGGCTGTATAACACCACAGTCATCAGGCACCGCGGGCGGAGAAAAACCATGCGAACGAAACCGCGTACAGAAGCTAGTCTATAATAATTATATTATTTATTTATTTTATTTTAAAGAATGCTCATAGACTAATAACAACTATTAATAAAAATAAAAGGTAAGGCGGTTTACTAATTACAAGCTTCCACATGTATGCTCTCGACTTATAACAAGCAAATTGACTGTGGTTAAAAGTATGCCTAGTATATCTATCTATAGATACTTACTTCTTATCTCTCTCTCTTCTTTTTATTCTTTGTACGGTGTATTTTAAACATTTTGTGCGTAAAGTTTAATAAATAAATAAATAAAATAAATAATCAATACCTAAAAGTAAAATAACAACATCATAAGATACTTCTGCCCATGAACCAAAAGCTATGGTCTGTTATGGCATTAAGCTGATGTTAAACATCCATAAAAAAGTCATACATCTTCATACACGGTTTAACACTTTATTACACCATGCTTCGTGGTCTCAACTTAACTTATGTCGTTCTTAAAGCCAAATGGTTAAGTTATTTCAGGTGAATTTTACCACGAGACTGAATATTTGCTGTTTTCTTTAACATTATGTTTAAGGAATACATGTAAGATTTTTTGGGAGCTTCTTGTGATTAATCGAAGATTTCATGAGTTTTAAAAAAAGGTTTTCAGCGGTGGTTTTTTTGTGTACAATGTCGTTATGGCCCGGTGGTTAAAATATCCGCTTCTTAAACATGACTGTTTTTTTTATTTCTTTGCCGATGGGAAATCATCACATGACTTCTCGCGCCCTGGGCGGGCCGGGGGGGGGGGGGGAGTGTCGGACTTTTATTGACTTAAACCCATCCATGTTCCTTCTTGTGCCCTTTGCGTTCCGGGGGCGCGGCATCTCTTTCAAACAACCCGCAGCCCAAACATTAGGTTGTGGGTTCCAATCCCAGCAATTGCCAATAAAACTTTTCCATATCACAACTAAACTCACTCCATCGTCTACTTTGTCTCTATCATCTCTGACCTAGACTAGAATCAAGAGCTTTCCCAACTAGAACAAAAAAAAATACTTCCTAAGTTTATCTTGGATATTAATAACTTTAAAGGAAAACAGCCTGGATTTTTTAAATAGAAATGTGTTAGACTTTAAAATCTATATTCAGAAATCACACACAGATTGTGCAGCCTTAATTAAGAACTTCTATAACATAGTTCCTTTCATGAATACCGTTCGACCAGAAGCAATCAGTAAACTTCGCGACATTCAATACATTATTAATCGCCACGCCAATGAAGCAAAAGTGTAGAACACTGGAAGTGGCAGTGCCAGCATGTTTTATGCCATACCTAGGTGTATATGGCTATGAATAGCGCCGTATGCGGTAGCCCTTACCACCCGCGGCCCGAGTGCGTTTGACAACTCGCTATATTGAATAATATTTCCGTATAATAACTAAAGTTCATACGTTAAACGTTGTTTGAAAGCTGCAGTGGGGTAAACTGGATATGTCATCGCCACGCTGATAATGTTTTAATCAGCGTGTTGTGGAATATAGTGGACCTTTTCTTTTTTTAGTAATTTTCTAACAGGATCAGTATGATTGAAGGAACAGGTAACGCAATAAAATTTTACTGAATGTCACGTACTCGTCTCTGTGTATCTTTTGATGAAAAGAGAATTCCTGTACAGTATTCACAGTTAGAATGAGTAGGCTTCTTTTGGGTAAGCTTACTCCATCGTCAAATTTGTCTCTGTCACTTCTGACCTACAGACAAGAATCAAAAGCAAATAAAAAAACATAATTAAATAAAAGAAGTTGATATGAAGAAAGGTTTTCCAGGTAATGCAATTTACATTTCTTTAGTATTCCAAATGTTGTTATTCTTAAGATAAAATTAGAGACTATTTGGAAACACAATTCAAAAAATAAGTATTCGGTTTCAAAGACAAGATAAATTGAAAAAGATTGAGACGAGCTCTAATAGTCGGGATCACTCGCTCCAGAGAGGGAGGCGACATTAAATACTCTTGTCTAATCGCGACTTTACGGAACCAAGCCGCCGATAAATCTACTTAATTAAATCCAATTAATACTTCGACGAATTAGCATCACTGCCCATTGTAGCGTATCTATCAGTTCGGCACAGCGGAAAAATAACATTTAAGCATACACGATCATGGATTAGTATCGGTCAGTGATCGCAAACGTAAAATGTTTGTGTCGCCGCTTTAGTGAGCAGCAGACTTTAATTGGAAATACACGTGCAAATTAGAAATAAAAATTCGAATGATTTCACGTCAAAAGTGATTAAAATAACAGTTTGTTTTTCCTGTTTTCGCTGTCTGTCAATTGTTTTTTTTAACAATTATACATTTTCTTTTTGTAAGAGTAAAAAGATGAAGTCTTTTATGTTTTTCAATGTTTTGTATATTTATGTTTTCCGCAAGATGAGGCGTCCTATTGTAGTGTTGTATAGAATGACAGTCTATACAAATTTTAGGCGCTATTATTCATGTGACAACAAAGCATTATCATTGTGTTGGAACCTGTAGTCGATACATCTCTGGAAGCCCCAGGAAAGACATACCTAGGTACTTTATCTCTCACTGCTGATGAATTAATTTAAAATGATTTAATGTAAGTAGGTATGTTTATACCTACATAACAATAGGAATATAAACCGAGTCCACTCGTAACCAACAAATAATCAAATGAATTACGCAGCTACGTAGGCGTCAGAACTCAGAACATTCTTCAGGATTATTCTATATTGAATTTAAGGGCCGTATATTGGCAAAATGTTCACATTCATTTCGCGGTTTGGAAATTGGAATTTTCGCGTTGATACGCAATATAGAGCCTAAAGCGGCAGATCGAGAAAAGCATGTATAAACATTTTTTACACGAGACCAGGGTTAATACTGTGCGACGGCACATCACCCCCCGATGCGATGCGATTGTTCAATTGGCGAGAAATTGCGACGCGACTAAGCTTGCGGAAAATTGGCGATATCGTTAATATTCACCCGAAACCGGCGGTTCACGTGGCGACTACAAATAACGAGCCGACAGCCCCCATAGATTTATGCTCTGTCGTTTTAAGTGATATATAGGTCTCAACCCGCCCGGCCCGTCGATCTACCGAAGAATATCTCAAGTAACTGGTTACTGCCACCATCCGTCTTTATACATCCTCATTTGGCTACAGATCCCTGAATAAGTTACGAAAAAAGAACGCGGAAAGTTAAAGAAGAGGTGTACACGCGTGTTAATAAAGCGGTAATGTAATCGAAAGGCTATTTCGGCGCCGTCGCCGTCTACAAGAAATATAGCAGGCATTCAGGCGGGGTCCATAAAATATACGATATCTTGACAGCGCCCGAAGAGTCCCAGGTAAGTCTAAGTAACTTTTTCCGGGGCGTTAAGCCGTTCGCCTGAGGAAATTGGTGACAAAAATATTCCGGTCATGTAGGAGCCCCTTGTTAGCGCGCCCCAAAAATACAAGAAAATTCCCCCTTCTGACATGGCTTGTTTCTTAAAATGACGCGTTGGTCTCTAAGTTTTTATGACGAAGGCAAAAATGGCTGAACTCTTAAATTTTATGTCAATAGATGCAGCTGCGTGTGTGTACGATATCTTTATACCCCCGATGAAAGTAAGTAATGTTTACTTAAGGCGCAGTAGCGACGACAGCGCCGGTGTGTAATAACACTTTCAAAATTTTATGCTTGTTAACCCCATCTCCGTTTATCGTTTAGATTGATCGTCAACATCGCATGTTACACTCAATTGAGAATTAAAAATATGCTGAAACCAAACCATTTTTGAAAATAAACCATAAAAAAGTTTATAACGTTAGTTGCATAACCCAATTCAGTGTAAGCCGAGCATACATGCGACGGGTGGTCGTACCGAAAAGCTTTAATGTAATTGCCTCTCTTTTAGAAAAAAGTTTGTCAACGATTTTTCACAAACATGAAAACGTCGGTTACAACGCGCGTACGGATCAACCCTAGGCTTTAGCAGTATCCGGCTTCATAGCTGTTATAATAAAGTGTTTTTTATGTTTCTTTATCTTTCTCTGGGTTCCCGTAACGAATGTTTATTGCTGGTATCGCACACGCGTCAGCGGATTCCCTAAAAAAAATAAAGCGCGAAATACGAGTGTACTGACCCTGTATAAACATGTTACACGAGCGTCTGTACTCCTCGCTTTTAGCTGGGAGTATGATAAAACCGCGCAAAGTGAGGGTAGGCACGCACGTCTCACGTTACGCGGTAACCTAGCAACTCGCTTTTGTTATAAGTTCTTACGGTCAACGCAGAGAGAGCTCACATAAAAGTAAGGTTAGGTTAGGTTCGGTCTATTAATCAATCGATCATGTACTAAAATACAAAATAAATACAGTTGAAAATTACTTAATTGCATGCATGATTTTTTGCACACAATTGTCAACTGTATATATAATGCATTTTAGTTCATTATGAATTAACAAATCAAAACTGCTCAATATATCTCGATATTGCTGCTTTATTTGCACTGAGCCTTAGCTTTCAATTTGTACCTATCTGTAATTCCGTATGTCTTGCTTTATCGCTAGCCTACGATTTCTAAGCCAATTACTTCTAGTTTCCCGTTATGTTGATAGCTCAAACGAGAGTATCGCCGGAGGCCGCGGGACATTGCATTAATCTCCGCTGCAGAGTAAGGGCTGACTATTACTTTTTATAGCGCAACACTGCTGCTGATTCGATCTCTCATCAACCCTTCGTCTTAACTGGCTTAGAAGAGTTGCATGTCCATTTTAACCGACTTCATAAAAGAAAAAGGTTATTCTGTGTGTATTTTTTTAAGTAGTTTCTCGATGTGGTTGTCGATTGAGAACCGATTTTAAAAAGACTTCAAAGACAAATAAATTTTATTACTGTTGAGAATTCCGACTTCATTTTCAAGGAAGGACTGGCAGCGACATATCGGGTTAAGAAGAGCAACTAACCTGTACATCATCAATGTTTCTCCATCATTAACCTCAAGCATCACATTTTTTATTTTCTCCAAAAATCTATCCACCTTTCCGTCACCTTACTTACAGCTTCTCCTACAATTGTTAAGCTTCACAAACTGCATGGGAAAACAAAGAAGTGTAAAACGAAAACAATAAAATACATTGCACGTTAAGTACCACTAAGCTCACATGTATCACGGAAAATCAAGAGCATCAGGCTAGTTAATTGCTCGAGAAACTTGCTCACAAGTAACTGAAGTTCGTGTTACTAGGGAGTATCATTGGGAAGAACGTTTTTCCTCATTAGGAGCTCAGCGGTAATAACAGCGCCTAACGAACGATGCAGTGCCACAACAAAAATTCGAAGACCCAAGTACGTACCTAATCGCGCTGGTTTTAACTTTTTCTTTTTTATTATTAAATACAGACTAACTTCGAGACGTATCTCGTTTATTTTTATTTGTTGGTACTTTCATTCGTTAATAAAGTTACGTATTTACATATTTTTGTTGCTCGTATTTTTTTTACTCAGAGTTATGTGTTGGGTTTAAGGATCAACATAGAATTTTGCATGTGTGTGTGTGTGTTTATACACAGACACAGGCTGGTGGCGTGTATATTTTAAGTAAAACAATATATTTTCTTCAATGTCAGGCGTGTTCCATATTTTATTACAATGGCTTTATGTACATGCTTGATAATAATAGAGCAACCATACAATGTTGTGTATTTACGAAAATGAACAAAATAAACAGAGGCCTGAATTTCTAAAAATAAATAACATTTAAATAACATGAAACGAATAAATTTAAACAAAGTAAAATCAAATTATGCTAGTTGCGTTTTATTTGCGATTGATATGATATTTATACGTGCGTTGTAAAAATATTCAATTTATTTGCTACCAGTTGGTAACTGAAATTGAATTTGTTGCAGCGACTAAAATAACCGGTTTCGTATTTACTTTTTTAGCATTAACATTATTATAGTACAGTTAGGTTTGCTTATTACCGTCTCCTGATGGTAAGTGATGATGTGAAGGCCAATCGTACTTGTCTAGATATTTTCTTAAGGTAAAGAGTTCCATTCCTTAGTGTTGTTTTCCATTTCACAACATGTTACACAAGTGACACGAGGCAGACACGCCTATGTATGTAGAAAAACCATTAAACTTAAACGAAATAAACCCAACAAGCTACACACTTACGACACACATAAACACCAACGCCCATCCATGAAATCAACACCAATAACCATTCATCATCAGCCCACAAATTTGTGTGCGATCAAACCAATAAACGGCCTATAATATGGTCACAATTGAGCAGTACAAAGGCGCACAAAAACGCCAGTATTTACCGGCCAGTTAAATACAACGTTTATATCCATTAAGGGTACTTCCGACACGTAACTGGTAATCATATTCCGGGCAGGCACAGCATAAATCATGGGAGGATAACCGGGGGGCAAAAAACAAGGCTGGACACGCACGCCCTAACCACTGTTTATTGTAGGTTCTACATTCACTTTATTGTTCAACATATCTGATGTGGATTAAGGCGCTGTTCCGTATTTTTAGGGCCCGTTTTATTGCGTCAGCGCGATCCGACAAATAAGTAGGGTCGATTGTGTGTTTCAACAAACATGTAAGTCAAATCACCGTCCGTCACATTGTTATTTGCCGTTTTATAGTATGCATACCCCTTAATGTAAATCGAGCCACTCAACAACACTAGGCTGTTTTCAAAAAAGCCTTATCTGAATATTTTTACGATATTTTAATTAAATGCTTTATTCATTTTTATCCAGATTTTAATATTGTACTGTTGTTTTTATTTTTTTCTCTTCCAAATTAAGCTGTTTTTAAGTCTAGACGGTACACGGCTACTGAAAATTTACGAACCTTTAAGAATCGTAAATTTCGAGTAGCTAGTCGCTTTATATTTTAAATAAAGTTACACTATTTGCATAATCATTTAAGAGTGGAAAGAAAATGTATGGGAAGTACCTAACTTAGTAAACCGGTATTGTCTACCTACTTATTATTCTATGACAGTCAAAGTTGTCTTCTGACGGTAATTTGTTTACTTAAGCGCATAAGCGCAGTTTAAAAGATTTTGATCTTATATTTTTACTAGATCCTGCCCGCGACTACGATTGCGTGGTTTTTTCAACCGCGGTAGTCTTACGTTTGTTGTATGTGATATCGTGATGTTATATAGCCAATTTTATTTCTCATGAATCGAGCTCTCATTATATTTTTTTATTGTTTTCCAATCCGACTGCTAGTACACGGATTAGCGCGTGTAGATTTTTTTTTTTTTTTTACCTCAAACCATAAAATGTTTTTAACCTTTTAACACTCGTAAAAACTACAAGGTAATTCCTGGCCAATAGTTCTTTATGAACCCATAAAAAGAAACATTATATACCTACCAGTAATACAGTTTTATAGCTCGCTTTCGTCACACACAAGTTCACACAATAGTTACTACCGAAGGGAGAAATACAGTGACCTTTTCTGAGTAATAATTGTCTAAGTAGGTGCTGTTAAACTTAATCATCTGGTTATAGGGTTAAATTAATTATTATGTAGGAACTGTGGGCCTATACATCTCTCATTGCTCTTAAAACGGTAACATTCTAATATTACAACAATACAACAAACAACAACAATACAACAACAACATGTAGGTACAACACACATCACACACACATGTAGGTACAATTCTGTACCTACATTTAGAGCAAATAAAGTTCTGATTCTGTTCTGTTCTGTTCTGATTACTTTGTAAGTGTTGGATTATCAACTCTCGGTGCTGAGCCGTGCGTTGAAAATCTAACAGTGTGCAAGGCAAAGTAATATTAAAATAATACTGTTTTAAGAGATCGTGGTATGCTCCCATACATACCATCAGGCCTGTGTTACCCAAAGAGTTAGGCACAGAACTAATGTACACCCACAGTCTGCCGGTGTTTTAGGTCCCATGTAATAGGGGGCGAGCCTATTGCCATTAACCGGACAGAAGTCCTGAGAATTTCATAGAAATACCCAATAACACTATGCATGTCCTGGAATTTTGAACCTAAAAAAGCTAGAGTAGCAGTCGCGCTTAAGACTACTAGCAGCTAAGCCCCCAGTTGTATGCAAATTCAACGTCATAATTAGATATATGGTATTCATTCGAAAAATACTGCTATACGACACCGCTTTGCGTTTAATACAGTGTTTTAAAATTGCAGTTCAAAAGTCGTAAAATTTTCGGTGGTCGCATTTTAGTGTTAAATAAAATTATGTCAAGCTTTACGACCTAAAGTGTTAGCTTACTTTTATATTACCGTCCCGGGATATTTTTCGTTTATTTGTTACTTAAAAGACTTTAAAATATAAATATCAAATTGAAGAAGAAAATGTAAGCTTATTTTTGTGTTAACAATTTTGTGAAGGAGGTAAATACTAGTAACTATTCAGGACAAAGGAATAACGCTATTTTTAGATTTGTTTAAGAGGAACACAAGTTTATTCAAAAGATCTTTGACCTAGATAGTTTTATTTGCTTTAAACATATTTTTGTCTTGATCTGCGCTCTGTGTTGTGCACAGTAGAGCGCAAATAACTAAAGTATACACCAACTTATTTGCATTTACAATACCGCAAAACTGCTAAAGTCCAGTCTATACAAATTTTATAAACGGGAAAAAAATCATTCGTCGTTTGTTTGTTTGTACCGAATAGGCTCCGAAACTACTGGAACGATTTTGACTATTTTGTCCCCAATATAAAGCTACATTAATCCTGAGCAACATACCCTGTGTAGGCTATATAACATCACGCTCACAACACACGGGAGCGGAGCAGTAACAAAAGACGTAACTCAACGCCGGTAAAAACATCCGCGCGGATGAAGTCGCGGGCTAAAGCTAGTATAATATATAGTAAACTTCAAAGCTACGCTACCTAGAAATCTTGTACCTTCGCTAAAAATAAGAAGTTATTTTAGCATAACAAGCAATTGCTCTTTAAGCTCAACAAATAGAAAGGCTGAGTACATATTATTTAGTCGTTAAACACTGTTACGAGGAGGAGCTCGTGGCTAAATAATTACAGCCGCATAGACCGATCTTCCGGGTTAGGCCACGCTTGCCGAGGTTGGTCTGTGGATGGGTGACCATTTACCATGGCGAGTTTCCTCAGTGCCTCGGAAAGCACGTAAAGCCGTTGGTCCCGGCTGTCATTTGTAGATCTTTGACAGTCGTTACTGTTAGTCAGAAGCCAGAAAGTCTGACAACCAGTCTTACCAAGAGTATCGTATTACCCATTACTGGGTTGTGGAGGTCTGATAGGCAGTCGCTCCATGTAAAATACTGATATTCAGCTGCATCCGGTTCGACTGGAAGCCGACCCCAACATAGTTGGGAAAAGGCTAGGCAGATGATGATGAAACACTGTTACGAGAGCTAAAACGTTGCTTTACGATACACTGGAACTAAAAGCAAGATTATGTATCTGTCGGTACTTAGGAGGCAATTCTACTAACCTTTAGGTACGATCGCAATCTAATTTCAGTCAAAAATGCCTCTAATTTAACTACATTTTTGGACATTGACATGAGATTGTAACTAGATTTTGAAGGTTATTAATCAGAATTGGCCTTCTGGTAATAGTCACTCGGTATGTTAGGGTTGATTCGTACCCAATGAGGTGCCTATTTAGTCTCATCATCATCATCTGCCTAGCCTTTTCCCAACTATGTTGGGGTCGGCTTCCAGTCGAACCGGATACAGCTGAATACCAGTATTTTACATGGAGCGACTGCCTATCAGACCTCCACAACCCAGTAATGGGTAATACGATACTCTTGGTAAGACTGGTTGTCAGACTTTCTGGCTTCTGTTCTGACTAACAGTAACGACTGTCAAAGATCTACAAATGACAGCCGGGACCAACGGCTTTACGTGCTTTCCGAGGCACGGAGGAAACTCCTATTTAGTCTATACCCGGAATATCGTAATTACCCCAATACACTCTAAATAATGATGTAATCGTCAGACGTCAAATTCGCCTCCTAGTTAAAGTATATTATTTGGGCAACCCTATCATTTGTTACCGCGAGATGATTGCGATATTTAGATGCAGAAAGCGTAGTTTAAACTCAGTAATGAATTGCGACTTAAAAATAAAACAGAGTAACATTGAATGAGCGCGCTGGATAAGTTACATTGCCGTTTCAACACGTGTTGAAATGTTTTATTACTCTACTAACGAAGAATTGCAACGCTAATTATGTTATTGCTCGCCAAATAAAAGAGGCAGCGCTAATTATTAACTTGTAAGTAATTCTGCAAGAATTAATTATATACGTGCGAGATCTAAATTGATTTCTAAATGAAATCTCGTACGCATGCTCTTTGCAATCATTTCAATTCAACTAATGTTATTTAAAATGTCTTTCTACATAAAAATAAATATCAAGGTGTTGTTTTTAACAATACTCGTTTGTTTAGCACTATAATTTCCCCTGAGTCCGTTTACACTTTTACTGTTAACTAAAGTTGTCAAGTTGACATAAATATCAAGGAGGTCGTTCACCGACCTTCCATTTGTAAGGGAAAGTCAACTTTCGTAACACACTATTGCCACTTCGATAACAATGATCAAATAGTAATAGAAACGTAGGCAAATGTTGAAACATGGCGGTTCCTGTTCCTCTATATCTCAGGTGCGGGAGGGCGCGAACCCTTCACCTGTCTGCTTTCACCACCTGCCCGGTTAAACCGCTTAAAGCTTCGCCCACACTCATGCGACTACGGTACGGCTGCGTCTAGGCGCGACCGGTCCTGTCTGGCAGGTAAGGCGTAATTCAAGAGGTATTTTCAGAAAGGATTTTTTGTAGACTAACTGACGATGAGGAAGATGTACGTGTTCTTACGTAATTAAAAAAATTGGATGACTAAGCGAAAAAAAAAATAGAAATATGGATCGAAATTTTGAATTTATTAGTAGGCGAATATTAATGTCTTCTAATTTCGTAAATTGATAATTTATGCTCTTTTTTGTATTAATATGGGTCATCCCCATTTATGGTCATATGGTTATCCTGAAATAACAGTTTATTTTTTATTTTTTTCGTTCTATTTCCATTATCAACAAAGAATCTTGCCCTATTTCAAACCCACGAGTAGCCGTCTGTCGCACCATTATTATGTGAACGAAACCTTACACTAGAAATGAATGCAGTATGACGATATTTTAAAAATATTTTACTATTTCAGTGCTGCAATGAGCTTAACTCGCTGTCTTGCCGTATCGCGCTCGTAATGTATGAAATGAGAAGTCTAGCCTGGACATTAAATATTGAACTCTATCTTAGCTACAGAAGGTTTTTTAAAGTTTAACTATGATTTTTTTGATGGACAGGTCTATAATGGCTTTGCTATCGGTATGATTGGGAAGGATTGGAAGCTCATTCTCATTTTTTGGAGATACTTCCACTTGGCTACGCGTTACTGTAAACAACTTGGAAAACTTTAAACATGGTCTATAAAATCAGCACATGTGGAAGATGGCACCGACCTTTAGTGGCTATGCGGCGTCTCTCCGCAGCCACCTGCACACATGAGGAGCTATTGACTACGTCAGCGGATATCGTGGTCGTATTTAAATAATAGGCCAAACAAAAAATATGTAACTAAACATCTATAGATTTTTGCCATTGATACATTAATAAGATGATATTTTTTTGTTGTTAATTCTGAAAACCATGAGATTCGCAAACATAAACCAAAATATTGCATAAAACTCCCTTCCCTTTGATGATTCACAACAACAATTTTGCTTACTCGCTTACGTATCAGTACTAACAAGTTAAAGTTTCCTATAAAACTTGGAAGACAACGCGCCAACTTCGCGGGGCTGGGAGTGGCTGTAATGTGGCGAGACGTGCGTGTTATGCTAACTTGCTACTATGATAACCTCTACCAGGGAACTTCACGGTAGCTAGGCGATGCAATTTTGTAGTTCTTGCTTAGTGTGTGTGGTTTAGGTATGTAGGTACGGTAAGCGTTTAATAAGGTGATTCGGGTTTTGCGAAAAGGCATTTATAAAGCGTTTTTTCTTCCAGATAATCGGAGACTTTGTTAAGTCCTAAGTTGAATTTTTGAAAGGATAATTAAAATGAAGAAACGTTCCGGGATTTCGAAATTCCATAACAAATCAAATGATTACTTAATAAGTAAGGTAAATAAACTAATAGGTATCTATACATATTAGTTTATTTATCTTGGTACCCATAATTATTAAGTATGTTTTAAATAGATACTTTACTAGGGTAAGCCTATTATAGGTAAGTAATAAATTATTATTATTTTATTAGTCGTTAATTTGTCACGTGACAAATTACCTACCGGTGTCATAATACCTGTGTCACAATTTTCTCAAAACATCGCTTTGTCTCGTTTGATGCCTTTCATAAAATGCTTCATTAAAAATCTGAATATCAGATAAAAAAGTGACAAGTAAGAATAGAATCGTAGTGAATTGTTTCGAAGCAATTGCAACCGTTTTATTTTAACATACAACTCGTATAATATACAGTATCAGTAATTTCTTCCAAGGCCCAAAGAAATAAAAGGTGTACAGTACACCTGCACGATGCTATCGAAGCAACAAAATGAATAACTGCACCGTTTGCAGTGTAGCATACACACAGTACGTCAGTTGTTTAAACAAATAATCATCAATGAACGACTACAATATGCAGTCACCGATGAACAATACAAAATATTACGTAAGTAAGAAGTATTAGTAATCAATACTAATATTACAAAGCTGAAGAGTTTGTTTCTTTGATTGAACGCGCTAAACACAGGAAAGAATAGTTCGCATTGAAAAAATATTTTTGTATTGGTTAGTCCTTTTATCGAAGAAGGCTATAGGCTATTTTACGTCACGCTACGACATTCGGGAGCAGAGCAGTAACTAAAGACGTAACTTAACACGATTAAGACCTTAACACGATTATCATTAAAACCACACGAACAAAGGCGCGGACAGAAAGTAAGTACATTAATACTACATAATCGCATTAGGCGGCTGGATCAAGGACTTGATTCAGAAGGCAGTACTTCTGGACACGACCCGAATTTTTAAGAGGTTTCTCTCTCTGGAGCCCTAACTTGGACCATGTTTCCTCTACATTTTTATGGTTTTATGTTTTTATTTTTACAATAATATTTGAAAATGTAATTGTTACGAATAAATAAATTATCAATTCAAGCCTATTATTGTTCCGCGACATGTCTCAGACATCTTTTCCAATCGCAAATCGACCTTGAGCAAGCGTGGTAATCAACATTATCACGCTTACTTAGGTCGGATTAGAGTTTTCGGAATTACTAGCTTATACCCGCGTTTTCGTTTGCGTAAATTTCAATTTTTACTGGGTCTTCTTTTGCGTGAAACCCTCATTCTTCTTCTAAAATAAAAGTATTTAAAATCTTGCAAGCAATGTATGTAAAATTGAGGTAAAAATGAAGTAAGTTCTTGTGGGTAAGCTTACTCCATCGTAGACTTTGTTTATTAAATGTCACCTTTGACCAAGACTAGAGCCAAGAGCTTACCCATCTCGAATAAAAAAGAAAGTACCTTGATATAGCATTTTGGGTTTTATTGCACAGAGTGTGATAAGAACCGAATTTGAGAATCGATAAACATTTTTGGATCGCGACCGTAAACCATGTTTATACAAATAAATAAATTTACTTACTTACAAACTTAATACATAGTGCCCTAGTTAGAACATAAACGTATTCCTAATGAAACAACGTAGCTATTATCATAAGTTGATGTTATAACCGGCATCTGAAACTATTCCTCCCTGGAGTATTATAATGCTCTATCTATTCTGAATCACCCTATTTCTAAAGGATATGGGGGCCTCCCTTGTAATCATATTTGACAATAACCTTAGCTAAAGAGTCTATTACCCGTGGTACGTGATGAGCTTTCGGTAAATAGTTTGAGCTAGTTTTGCTCGTATTATTTGTTATAAATCTTTATAATTTGTAGTTATTTTTTTCGCTGTACAAGGGGCCCCAGGTTCGATTCCCAGGTCGAGCAAAAAGTGTATTTGTGCCCGGTTAATGGCAATAGGCTCGCCCCCTATTACATGGGACCTAAATATACCGGCGAACTGTGGGTGTACATTGGTACATCTCTGCGTAACCCTTCGGGGAATACAGGCGTGATGGTATAAATCTTTATACTTGTCGGCCATGGTTTTGTTAAGTAACTGCATTGAGTGTAATCGCGCAAAGTCAAAGTCAAACCATTTATTTCAATTGGACCATTTAAAAGCACTTTTGAATTGTAAAGAAGTCGGTCAGTTAGTCGGAAAGTTGTAGCTAGTTCCCAAACATAGGTAGGTCTCTATGGAGAAGAACGAGCAAGAGGTGCGCTTGAAGTAAATTTTTATAATACAATGGTTGGACAGTTGAAAACTCTCGGATTCTTTCCAGAACATATGTAACCTTTATTAACTGTATATTTTTTGCTATATGTTGACGGGACATGTTCGGAAAAATAATGAGTAAGTTCCACACATGGTGCAAGAAAAAACGTTCTCAAAACTTTATTTCCCCACCTGTATATTAGTTTATCTTTACAAAAAAGTTGTGGTTCTCTAACTTTCAATTCTTCAAACATAGGCAGAATCGTAATTAATATGATAAGATTATAAAACTTGAAATATGTACAATCCCGTCTTCTACAACTATATGGGTATGAATGGATGAAGGCTTGTTACATGCTTGAACAGCTGCGCGAAACCAGCTGAAATTTGGATTTTTGTCTTGTTTTTATATTCCCCTAAAATAATTCAGAACTTTGGCTTATATTATTGTAAAGTCTACACAGACAAAGTCGACGCTAGACGCTAGTTTTAAACAAAGAATTCCAAAATCGAAATATTTCACGTATTTTAATGGCCATTGCTTCTGTCGACGCATTTTGGTTAATTAATACTGCAGCGTGGCGAGCGGTTTGAGCGGCGTGAACGTACACGAAATTATAGTCACTGCTGATGTACCTGCAACTGGATTTATTCTACTGGAAATTAACTAGATATTTAGTTATTTAATTAACTGGACCCATTATCGTCTGTTTTACGGACGTGGATGTTCGTTTTAAACTGTTTTCGTTAATTTATTATATTGGTGCATGCATTTTAAATTCTTTATGAACTTTTGAATAGGATTTTAAAATATTACATATGGGTGTTTTTCAAGTATTTGTCAGCGACTCCCTCGGGAGCGGCCATTTTAGTTTATTGAATAGAATAATTACATGTATTGGTGGTGTTGGGGCTGGTATGGTCTTAATTGTGCCCTTAAATAAAACTAGAATAAAAAAAAAAACTTCAAAAGTTATTCATTTCTTTATACTATTAAACTTAAGGGGTGTAAAAAAAATATATTCATCTTCTATTTTTCCTATACATTACCTTATTCCCTAAACTTTTTAAAACCAACACGTATCCTACAAATATCATAACAATACTTTCAAGTTACAACTACAAGTTAGACAATAGCTTCCACTTGTAGTAAACCCCGCTGACCGCACCCACTAGTTTCACTCAATTGCTTTACAACTTACGATAAGCATCCACTACGGCTGTATCCCTTTCAACCGGTACAATACAAGTATTGCTTCGAGAGGGTAAACTTTATAGATCTTCAGACGAAAGTAAAAGTTAGGATCGCTGCTTGATTTGCAAATTATATTGTTAATTCTGATTATTTTAATGAGAAACTAATAAAAATACTTGAATTATGTCTTTTTAAAATCCAATACAGTAACCAAAAAAAGAAGTAGTTTTCATTTATTTTTTAATTTTATACATTTTCAATAAATTAACCTACATATAGCTGTAAAAAATGCAGGCTCTATCAAAGCTTAGAAAGCTTGCGTATTAAATAGAACGGAATATAATAAAATGAAATTATAATGTTATAGATATTATTTGCACAAGACATTTAAACAATCGTGACCCTTGCACAATCTACCTTAAATTAGGCAAGGAAACATTTGAAAGTACCTACTAAAAAGAAAAAGTTCAATTTAAAACATCAATTGGTAGTTAAAACTTTCTCAAGTTTAGCACTAACTTACCTAATAATTGAGATAGCCGGTCACCAAAACTAAAACACTATAACCTTAATATATTTATGTAAACTCAATTTATAATAACATTAATAAACAACCCCACAACAACGCACCCACACACGTGCAATCCACATAAATAGTTGATGACGACCGCACTTATTTCCGATCTCAGTGCGCACGATTGTTTAAAGCGGCTACTAATCGGATTGGAGGACAGTGCCAGCTGATCGGGCGCAAACGGTAATGGAATTAAATACAATGCAATTACAGACAATACTGTATGAGATAACACTATTACGATACAATTATACCTACGTGTTCGAGATTATCCGATAATGTTGTGGAGATAATACGGATGTGGAACTGATTGAAATTGATGGTTGAGGTGTTGTAATGAGAGTTTAATCTTGTGTGGAAGAGATACTAATGTGGTGAGAGGTCAAAGTTGCTCAATGTGTGAGACGTGTAATGAGTGTGGTAACATACGTAAACTATATTGTAAGACCCTGGAAAGGCGGCAATTTTTGATGAAAAGAAAAAATTTAAAACTTTTCTGATTTTTACATGAATATAAAGATAGTTATATTAATAGGGTCAATTTTATTAGGCGAGCCCAGACTATTCCCAGCCTCTACAAATCCTAAAAGCCAGAATCAACCGTGGAAACGACTAAAAAAACGCCATGGCCATGAAGTTCGAAGCGTCCCGGACAATCGATTCAACAGTTCTCTCAAAGATATTATAAGAAAAGAACAACGGAAAAATAAAAACAAATTTGTATAATTTTTAGGTACTTAACAACGACACAGAAAAACATAATAATATGATATCGTATACAACGGACATACCTTAGAGTCCAAAATACATTAACCCAAAAATTCTCACCACGAATTTATATTTTATACTTTTCCACTTACCGAATAGAGCAAAACGAAGCTTAATGACACTTTAGACAAACGAGACAGCAAACAAAGACAGTGCAGCAACAATATTAAATGCAGACATTTAATATTGAATTGGCGCAGTGTGTAATGCCCTGAGAACTAGCACGGGTGTCATCTGCCCATTGAGCCAGTCGCGTTGAACGGGGCACCGCACTTGCTATTGAGTTTAAGCGCTCGCTATATTCATTGTCATTTAGTGCGGCACCTCTGCTATCAATATTAGAGATATGCAAGTGTTGCAAATCTAAACACGGCACCCATGCTTGCATTTAGTAAACATACAGATTTTGCATTAATATTGTCTGATTATTAGCTTGGAACTTAGGAAATTTTGTGAAGCGTATGCTATAGAATACTATAGATACAGATTAATAGACATACTATGTAATAAACACTTTACAACGGGTCTAAAAAGACGCTTAAAAAAACAAAAAGTTGATTACGTTTTTCCTATCATTGCGTTTTTTTTCTGGACCATACCTGGGCACTTTATGTAAAATAAAGTCAAAGTTCCAACTCAAATTTCATTTATAACTAAACTTTAAATACCCTACCGCTATACTGTTCCATGCACCACGATGTTTTGCGTGCGTTACACCACCACAAAACACCAAAAAAAGAAGCAGGTTCCCTGCAATAAATTTTGGTCAAAGTTACTTAGTTTGTCGGGCATTACCTATTAGTATCAGTAGTTAACGGTTACCCGGATATACTATGTATCTTGTTACACCACGCGGATCCAACAACATCCTTCAACGCTTAAAAAAAAGTGAAATCCCCAAACAGACTCACAAATCACACAGGCTCAAATAAGAAACAGATTCAATTCCCCGACGATGTCTGCATACAATCACACGAACACACTCGCTGCTGAACAAATCATTCGCTACCCATTATGAGATGATTGCATCGAACGTTAAGTTCCACGTATTCGTACCCTTTTTTGTGAAACGAAAACATTGGTACTAGATTGGAAACGTGACCTATTTCATTGGATACAGCCATGTTTTATTATAGCTCATTTCTTTGTATACACGATCATTGTTATGTCCGAAGCTTATGTATGTAAAATACTTAATCAATCTATACATATAATAAAATCGTAACGAGGCCAATTGGACATTCAATATTTTTTATAAAGAGTAATTCTCACATGTTAAATACATTATACAGAACCCAAAAAAAAATGGTTTTTAGAATTTTTGTCTGTTTGTTTGTTTGTATGTACGCGCATAACTTTTTAATTCCTGCATCGATTTGAACAAAACTTTTGGCATTGTGTTGGCAGTAACCTGAGCTGTAATCTTAGGTACAATTCATCACGCTATGTCACATAGGGGTTAGACAGAAACAGTGTGAACACTATTAACATAAAAATACTGAACGCGAACGAAGTCGCGGGCAACAGCTAGTCGTAAATAATGTGAAGAACTACGCCTTAGGGCACTTTATAAAGGTTTGGAACATCTGTCTAAATAAATGTTGGTAAATAAATAAAGGAAATGTTATTTTGTTTCTAGGTATACTCGTAAAGCTAGATGGATAAATGGGTAATGTTACTTGGGAATTATTAAGTAGATAAAAAGCTTTTTCTTACTCATAATGTCGTTATAGCTCAAAGGTTAATGTGTATTTTTCTATTCATACGTACTTCCTATGTTTATCTAGGATATCACTGACATTGGTGAAAAAAAAACATTGTGAGGAAATCTGGGCTTATAATTAATGTCAATCTGATATCGCCAATGCGCCTTGGACAAGCGTGGTGATGACCATGCTTCCTCAAGGCGCATTGGCGAAAGAAGACACGAGCATTGCAATGCTCGTGTCTTCTTTGTTTGAGAAGAGGCTTTTGCCCTACAGTAAACCAAATGACCCAGTATTATCATTTTTGTTTTATTCATATGCTATGTCTATACCCAACATTGTGTAGGTATGTAACGGTCGGCCGCCAGTGTAACCAACCGATTCCTGACATCAGTATTTAACCATAACGCTATTTGTGTGCACGTCATAATTAGCTCAAACATTGCACGGTTGAAATGCGGACACCAAATCTGCAAACTAATCGTGTAACTCCAATAGTAATTGAAATCGGTTTCATTTCACATCGGGACGGACTGTGTACGTTGAATTAAACACAATCCCGCCACACAACTCCGTGTTTATTTTACAAAGTAGGGTTCAGTGTGTGGAAAGGGTGCATTGCAATCAAATCTAAGTTCAATTATGATTATGTATTACTAGCTTCTGTCTGCGACTTCGTGCGCGTCAAATTTGGTACATTATTAAGTAAGTATCCTATGTCTTATTCCACACTACAATCTATTTCAGTGCCAAATTTTATCCAGATCCGTTCAGTCGTTTAAGCCTGAAAGAGTAAGAAACATCCATCCATCTATTTATCCGCACAAATTTTCGCATTTTTAATATGAGTATGATAGTAGGAAGTTGTATAGATCCCACCCAGTGATTGCAGTCCTCCTGACAATACGATCGCCCATTTACTACAGTACCCATAGTGTCCTAAATTAAGAATGCTAGGTACCTACTTATACTGGGCCCAAGTAACTATTGAACTATGGCATCGACTCAAAAAGAAAAAGATGATGCTTAACGAACCTAATTTTGGTTGGTTCACTGTTAGCATAAATGTAATGCATGCCTGATTTTCTGTGTTTAATTACACGTAAAGGTCTAACGGCAACAGTAAACCAATACAATTAGATTCACAAACACTACTAACAAAAATTAAACGCACGTTCACATCCAAGAACTAACGTCCCGTTCCGTTTCCCGACAATAGAGGTCCTTAAACTGTTTAAAAGATTCAATTAAAACAATTACGAATGCAACGCGTGTCTATGTTTTAACTTTTAAACCGTCGATTCTTTAATTCGGTGGTTACTGTATTTTCTGAATGTAATCGGTTTGGAAGGCGGCCGGCTAACTTGGGTCTAACAACCCCAGACGTACCGCGCCTTGTATCCTTTTACCATATTTTTTTATTATGTCCTGAGGGTTAAAATCCTGAGCGGCAATTTCAGTAAGTTTAACAAGGATCGCATTCTACTCCCAGTCAAAATTTTGTAAAAACCTCTAATATTTTTGACATCCCGGGTCCCGGTCCCGGGTTCGATTCCAGGTCCAGCATTCCAGGTCGAGCAAAAAGTGTTATTGGGTTTTTCTATGAAATTCTCAGTAGCAGCTCGGAGTTTGGATTTGTGCCCGGTTAATGGCAAAAGGCTCGCCCCCTATTACATGGGACCTAAATATACCGGCGAACTGTGGGTGTACATTGGTACACCTCTGCCTAACCCTTCGGGGAATACAGGCGTGATGGAATATTTTATTTTTATTTTATTTTTGACATTGACTGTCCCAGATTTTGAAACGATTTTTAGATATGAGGATTCTGTCTTCTTTATTGTATTTTGGCAGAAGCACATTATCATAAGGGTTATGAATTTAACTATTAATATGGATTATATTATATTGGACTGTGTTTCAACTCCCTAAATTAAATACAATGTGCTAGGAAACCATCTTTAACATCGTAACAAATATACATTTCAAAACAGAATGACGCCTTCCTATGGTCTGATGGATGCTAAAGTTGCAGTGAAAATGCCCTCTTTTGTAACTTTTTGGCATTGCTCCCCAAATATTGACTAAACGCAGTGGAAAGCGAGCGGGCAGTCAGGCATCATAATCACATTAGCGTGCATTCTACCTGTGTACCCACCGATCTGTTTCCCAGATTTACGAATTGCCATTTTTTTTTAAATCGTTTGGTGCAAGCAGGCCTTCGGCCCACCTGATGTTAGGTGGTCACCGCTGCGTACAGGCATCTGCAATACTGGAGGTCTTGCAAATGCGTTGCTATACCAGTGATAGTCAAAGCCTCATACCTTGCATACCAGATCACAGCAACGCTGCTTTGTGGCATAAAGACCAATTATTCATCATCATCATCATATCAGCCACAGGACGTCCACTACAAAAACCAGTTGACAATGCAAAAACTTAAAAAAAAACAGGGTGTTAACTTAAAACTTTTTACTTTTCCTATCACCGTAACCTCTTTGTAAACTATTTATTATTTGACGTTTAATCCTGAATTCCCGTTCAGCAATTTACAATAAATAAGTGACACGACAAGTACCTACGACACGCGATGTCGCGTTAAAAGAACACACTGTATATTTTAAGTGCATTCGCGCGGAACATGTCAAGTCACTTGACAGTTTGCCTTGCACAACACCCTGTACTTACGTCCCATCACTATAATGAAACTTTGAGAAAATCTTGTAAAATAACAAAACATAAAATATATTTTTTTAACATCTTTCTTTTTCTAAACGTCAACGGCTGCGGTCATGTTATTTAAGAGGAGCCTAATTTTGTTGCCGTTAAGCAATTGTAAGAAGCTAAGTAGAGCATGACCAATGCTTAATTAAGTCTGACTAATCATTTATATTTTAAACTAGCGATCCGCCCCGGCTTTGTACGGGTACAAATTTCTGAATTTTCTGGAATTTTTAAAAAAAAAAAAATCTTTTACAAAATGCCTTGTCCGGAGAACTATGATCAAAACATAAAAAAAACAAATCGGTCCAGCCTTTCTCGAGTTCTGCGCGTAGCAACATATTTAGTCATTAATTTTTATTTACTAGTAACGATCTCCGTATTAAATGTTATCCGATTAAATCAAATGATTTACAATTTTATTACGTGTAAAACAGAATATAAAGTCCCAAGTCCTTGGAAAATGAACAAATAGAAAATAGCGCGAAGATAACCGTATTAGAGGCAGTTTATTGGCATCACAAATTCTGAACATCTAGCGCGTTCACATGCACTGCATTGTAATAACCTAGAACTGGCGAGCCTGTATGCAGAGGCATTTTGCCCTTGTATTAAACTTATTTATTTCCAAACGTTACCTGCTCTATTACTTATAGTAAAAAATAAAAAAAATATACCATCACGCCTGTATTCTCCGAAGGGTTAGGCAGAGGTGTACCAATGCACACTCACAGTTCGCCGGTATATTTATTATTTAGGTCCCATGTAATAGGGGGTGAGCCTATTGCCATAAAGAATATATTTAAATACTAGCTTTTGCCCGCGACTTCGTCCGCGTGGATTAATAGTTCCCGTTCCCGGGGGATTTCCGGGATGAAAACTATCCTATGTCCTTTCTCGGGTCCCAGACTATATCTGTACCAAATTTCATTGAAATCGGTTCAGTGTTTTAGGCGTGAAGAAGAGACAGACAGACAGTCAGACAGACAGACAGAGTTACTTTCGCATTTATAATATTAGTACGGAAGTACGGATTAAAAAAAAAAACAAGTCCACTAGTCTAAAATTTTGTTAACTAACCAACAGGACCCATTATTGGGAACATTAGAGACTGTCTAAATTTTGTATAGGTCCTGACTGTTATTTAATATATCTTTTTCTGGCGTATTCCAGAAATAATAGATACTACATCTCCAGCTATACTAGTATTGGTATAACGGGCTGGTATCAGCAACTCCTTGTCTAAGCGCGTATTTTACGTACGGTTAGCTATACTGTTAGCTATTATGTATTTTTTATGACTACAAAACGTAGTCTACACACACCAAATTAATTTATAATGTTAATGTTTGAAATGGTGTCTGTGTTTACGAACTTTCTCAAGTTTTCTTCGGAAAACAATTCAATGTTAAAAATAAACATAAATAATCTTCTTTTATCATGTGAATAAGCTTTGTTAAACCGTGTTACAAATGTAAACAAAACATTGCTACCATTATTATATCAAAAAGCATGGCAACTAGTTAAAATGTTCCCCTAACTACTTTCTCAGAGCCCAACAAACATGTTATTCAAAAACCTCCATTCGTCAGTTGTGACCCGTGATTGGTTATTTCCCTATTACATTGTAATTTGTAAGTATAAAGGAAGGGCGGAGCGGATATGCGGTTATCACTCACCTTTATAGGCACTAATATTGACTTACGATGGCTTCCCTAAGACCGTCCCCAATCCTAATGATAATTGACGGCCAGGACATTAAAAAGATGGGTTGCCAAACTTGCGTCCTATCGCGGAGGCATCGGGACGCCCGCGCTGTTTTGTTCCGCACTCTTGAATGGGGAATTTTCCATTCGTTCAAATTTTTTTTTCGATTGCTCTTACAAACTTTCTTTCATCGGTTATTTCTTACGTAAAGTTTCTCTTTTAAAGTTTTTTTTCCTATCAACGATTGTTGCTCTATAGAAAATGTTATCGAAATTCTTGTAAATAGACCGCTTTTAATGAAATAGAAGTCAGCATTTGGAGTTTCGCGACACAGGAATAACACAGACAGTTGAGTCCACTGCAAACAACGCTGAAAAATTTAACTACGCTGTTAGTTGACCGTTTGCAGGAAAGTTACTGATACTAAAAGCTGTAGTTGCTTTTATTTCTGCCTTGTAAATACTAAAAAGGGGTTTGTGAATTTGCTAAACCTTTTAGACTACTTCGGAGCGGAAGAAAATAAATAGAGGATCTTGTTTGCAAGGGAAATGGGTCGATGTCTTGCTTTGCCTACAACTTCGTGGGCCTTCTTTTTGTGTAGGTACTGTTAAATTGAGACGACCTTCAAACCTTTGTAGGCTTTTCATAAATTACTGCCTTTCTTTAAATTTGAGGATGAAATTTCTTACCTGAAACAAAAAAAGAAGTTGTCATTTAATTACGTACACAAAAATCATAGGTCAGTCTTATCTAAAAACACACATGTAGCAGAATATGTTGTATCTAAATAACAAAGCAGAAAGTAACAAATAGTAAGAAATCAATTGCAAGTCACAATAGATTTGTTACTACTAACAAAAGCACCACACAACAGGCGGCAATACCCACAATGCCGTTTTATTTCGCCGATCGCAATTTTTCACCAAACATATTTTTCACGACAACACATTGCTGCGCCGACAAAACTTAGCCTGATTAATCCAATGTTAGATTTATTGCATAAATAAATCAATTCGAGTGCGACAAACAAGCCCCTTTTGCCTGTTGATTTTTTTGTCTTCCCCATTCGTTTTGCCCCAGCGAGAAATTCGGAACTCCTGATACACAAATTAAATATTGATTTTTTATACACAAGAGGGTTCGAAAATTTTCAAATTTGTTAAGGAAAAATTTAGTTCATTAGATTGATGCCCCGGAAAAGGGAAAATTGATACATGGTTTCTTTGCGAAAAACAATTTGTTTTATAGTAGAGAAATATTTTAGTCGCAATATTATGGCCACGGAAAGATTAGGCCGTATAAGTTGCGTTACTTATATGTAAAAATCTCATAATAGAGTGGGATCTCAGCGTCACAGCATGCAGCGTCGGCGCCACAGAGATTTGCACCCATTATCACCCCACTTGACTTACATGGCCACTCAACCCCAAAACATCGACACAACTACCATTTAAATCAGGATTATCTTAAAACAACCCATTCACAAATAAATCCTCCAGTAAACAAACAAATTCATTCCCACACCATATTAGTGAGCATTCATTTAAAACAGATATCCATTTTATGGCTTCCATTACAGTGTCCATAACGGGATGGCATTCTGCGTGGAAGCCAAATTGCGTTGCCTGAAGCACTGCCTAACATTTTATTACTTGATAAAAACACAGGGAGAGAATTTTGTCCCTTCTTCCTGAATTTTATGGGCACACGAAACTTGAGATGCAGCGTGAATGTTCGGAGTAATGTACTCTCTTACTAGGAGGCGTTTCTTATGGAGGGAAAGAAGGTGTCTGTATGTGAAATATGTAGGTTTATGCGTACGTTTTAAGACTCTTCTATAAGTTATAACGTAGTTTTTCTGGCCTACTACTTAAAAGTTTTACTTTCACTGTAAATATGTTTAGCTTTCAAGATTTGTATTACAAGAACTAAGACTTTAAAACTGTAATAATAATACAATTTTAGGCTTCTATCCTATAGTTTTAATTTAAGACTTTACGGTCACTTCATAATACGACCAAAATTTTACTTTATGACTTAGAATAAATAGAGTTCAAAAACTATAAAATAGTTTCTATAGTGCAGACCCTAAAATCTCCATAATATATTGCGAATAACGCGTCACTTGCAGCGGAGGGGCTGTCTCCAAATATCACCGTGTCAGCAGGATGAACGTCACGTCATGCGGCACTTACCAAGTTATGGTAAGGGTAACTTTGCTTATTAAATAATAAAGATAACTTAAGGGTAACTTAAGTAATATTGGTAGTTTTTCTATGGTAGATAGATAGAAACGCAGACAATTGCTTTAAGCCACTTTTCACCCAGACGCCCTAATAATAATCGGCCTCAGTTATCCTACTAATATTATAAATGCGAAAATTTGTGAGCATGGATGGATGGATGTTTGCTACTCTTTCACGCTTAAACGGCTGAACGGATCTGGATGAAATTTAGGGCTGAGATAGATTGTAGTGTGGAATAACATATAAGATACTTTTTATATCAAATTTGACGAGCACGAGGTCGCGGGCAGAACCTAGTAATCTAAAAAGAGAATATGTTTTTAAAAAACTTTTCACTTTCAACTTATACTAAGTAGTGATACGCCACTACATAGTATAAAACAAAGTTGCTTCACATCATTTGAACTACGCAACTAATTTTAATGCGATTGTATCAATAGATAAAGTAATTCAAGAGGAAGGTTTATACACAACATACCTACAAAACATCACGCTATACTTGGCACAACATCTTTTAGTAGAAAAACTAATTTGGTCATTATTTGGCGTCATTCGTCTCCCACAATCCCGGGCGGATCGTTACGTGGTATATTTCGGACTGAGATTTACTTTTGCTTTATCGTTGCGTCCTAGAGCAATAATAAATACCGTAGAATTAATTTATTGGACCTAATTCTAATAGTGAAAATCGCTCAGATGAGGATTGACGATTTAATTCCATTTTTTTTTGTATTGGATTTCGTTTTTTTTTTGCTTATACGAATTCTTTACTCATAAGTACGAAGGGATAATTTAAAACCACGAACGTGTATCTAATATTCTGATTTCGTGTTAAGGCATTTTCTTCAGGTTAGCCGATTAGCAGTTATTTAACCATAACTTTTTTAGATTACATTTTACATTATATTTTTACTTTACCATAATGCTTTTACAATTATTTGCTAAAACACTCTTTTGTTTAAACGATAAAATAATCTTTTTGAAAAGGTCACTTCATCATCATCATCATAGACCTGCATCACCTTAACGACTTTTACAATTAACTGGTAAATACATATAATAAAAAAATCTTTTTATTTGCTTTTATTTATTGCGAACCCTTGCACCATAAAAGATTCCAGGTTGGCATTACCAACACCATGTATACAAAACAATACCTTAATAATTCAATTACATAAAAACGTTGTGTAATTACAAGCTTTTTAATGAAGATCCCGTCACACGCAACTGTAACGTCAGTCACAAATTAAATTACAATGACCAGCCATTATCACCGATCTGCTTTATTATTCAAGCCACTGTGATCGATGCCACGGTTAACTTGTAACATTACGTAAAATTAAATAGTCAATGAACATTACTGTTGAGTAATCTGTAAGGCAAATTAGTTTGTAACAGTGATCAGTCACTGTTAGAGTTAGAATACAGCGATTGGGTATTGTAAATTGTAATATTTCTATTGTAGACTTGATCTGCAACGTTTTTTCACTCGCGTTAAGTTACGTCTTAGGTTATTGCTCCGCTCCCGTGTGTTGTAGCTTGATGCTATAGCGAATACTATTCCTAATGAAACTGTATACAAAAATATATTTTCCAATATGACTGGTTAGTTCCAGAGATTAGAGCCTTTAAACAAACAAACAAAAAATCTCTTTAGCTTCATTATGTTATTAATATTGGTTTTTAATTTTCTTAATAGATAATTAACTTATTATTTATTCATTTCACTAAGAGTTTTACAACCTGTAGAATATTGTGTTGTAAACATGGAAAGCAAAAATAATGCTATACAGTATCAAAAAAGTGATATTTCACACTAAAAATTAAAGTCGATAAAGTTTCATGGTCAACATAGGTAGTTAACAGTTATGTGAAGAATCTCTTTACAACCCGTATTAATTAAAAAAATACTGTAACAATTATCACGGTTGCCTAGATCAAATACGTTTAGAATTAACCCCAAAGACCAATGTCCGAAAAAGGATCCAAATTATACGGCGTTGACCTCTACTTACAGAAGTTAGCGAAAGATCGATCTGCCCCAAAAGTCTTGTTTAATTAATTTTAGGTCCCAAATTCTTAATCAACTCCTCCAAGCGTGTTTGGGTCAAACAATTTATTGTTCAATTTGTCTCAAAGTAACAACTCAACTCCCACTGGATTCCTCCCAATGATTACCAACCATAGAAATCAAAGAACACGTTAAAAACAAAAGAAAGTCTTTCAATACTTTATGTCAGTGTAAATTATATATTGTTTATGTGTTCCCATCGCACTTACGGATTGTTAATGACATTGTGCTTAACTCTTACCACTTATTGAAAGCGAATTTCCAACATTTCTTAGAGACGCTTCATCAGCATGACCTACTTTCTATAGAAAATGTGCCAATGTTGTCGTTATGATGAATTTTCATCGTAAACAAGAGACATTATTGGTTTCGTATTAACGAGACTTGACCGAAAGCGGGCTCCCAGCAAAAAAATCCTAGTTAGAACTTACTAACAACTAGCACAAGTTTTTTGATGCCCTATGAGCTTCCTTTTTTTATAAATTGTAGACATACATACCATGTCTTCTATATTCCCCGAAGGGTTAAGCAGAGGTGTACTAATGAACACCCATAGTCCGGCGGTATATTTTAGGTCCCATGTAATAGAAAGCGAGCCTATTGCCATTAAACGGGTACAAATTCTAACTCCAAGCTGCTACTGAGAATTTGACAGAAAAACCCAATGACACTTTGTGCTCGACCTTTAGCGTAGCAGGCACGCTTCGTACTGCTAGGGTAACTTGGCAGTTATGTAGTAGTAGTAGTAATTTAATTAGTACCTACTAGCCTATACAGAAGTGTTCTTATCCTTCCTACCAAATTATATCGAGATTAATTACTTATTCAGGAAAATATGACTTTTGTATGCAGCTCCTTCAGTAAAGTTCCCCTAAATAAAGTGGGCTTGCCACAGTCTACGTTAATTCTAAAGTAGTTTGTTGACTGAACCCAATAGAGCGTACAGCAAAGAACCCGGTAAGTAAAAATAAATATTATTTCATTTACTTAAGAGTAGCTGAGAATATTTCGCAAACAACGTTTGGTTAATGGGTTAAGCTTTGCAATCAGAAAATTGTATGCAAATATAAAATAGGAGAAATATTTTTACGGTGTCTTTTACGGTAAAGTCAAAGTAATCATACATTTCAATTAGACGTTTACAAGGAATAAGAATTGAATTTAGTTCCCCTTTCCAAAAGGTAGTTTCATATGGAAGAGAATGGGCAAGACATTTACTTTTTTAAAATGTTGTATTATAATTTAATCAGTTTTAAGTGTTAAGTTTTTAATTATTGTGGTTGACAACTGTAACTGTTATAATTAAAGTAAAAAATAAAAGTACAGGTACAATTATTATAATATGAATATTAAGACATTGAAACTAAAATAAAAAGCACTTAAAGAAAGTAACTACAACCCATATACCGCTATAAATAATAAAGCTTTATTTCAACAAAACATTATTTTACGTAAGGTAAAGAAACACTCAATCCTTAGGGGTCATAATTGGGTAACGGATTGGAAATCAACTCCCAATATTCCCGATACTAGAATATGAAAGTCTCAATTTACATAGACCGAATTCGTCCATTCGTTCGTGTAGGTTTTCCCAATTTCGTTCAACATTTTTTCAGAGGCAATGTTAGACCGCCACGTGACCTGCGATGTTATAAGCAATATTGAAACCAATAAATCAATATTAACTGCCTCGTTGGCCTAGTGGTCCTGAGTGCGACTGCTACGCTAGAGGTCCTGGGTTCGATTCCGGGGTCGAGCAAAAAGTGTTATTGGGTTTTTCTATGAAATTCTCAGTAGCAGCTCAGAGTTTGGATTTGTGCCCGGTTAATGGCAATAGGCTCGCCCCCTATTACATGGGACCTAAATATACCGGCGAACTGTGGGTGTACATTGGTACACCTCTTCCTAACCGTTCGGGGAATACAGGCGTGATGGTATACATATATTTTTTTTTTAATTATTATTCACGTGTAATGCTACACTGTTCGCCCAATATCGCTACCGAATGTTGGATTTTTTCACGCAATTGGAAAAACATTAGTGAAACCTCGGCATCGGGTACATCAACCCTTCAGCGAAATTGGAGCGAATTTATTAGATTTTCTTGTGAATTTTCGCCAATAATATAGCTTATAACCAAACCAATAATGTTGACTTTTCGTCCTTTTATTCATGTTGGAAATCCCTGTCTAATCTAGAATAGAATAGATTTATTTTCATACTCCAATTACAATTTAGAGGAGCTCGTGGCTAAATAATTACAGCCGCATAGAACGATCTTCCGGGTAAAGCCACGCTTGCCGAGGTTGGCCTGTGGATGGGTCACCATTTACCATAGCGAGTTTCCTCCGTGCCTCGGAAAGCACGTAAAGCCGTTGGTCCCGGCCGTCATTTGTAGATCTTTGACAGTCGTTACTGTTAGTCAGAAGCCAGAAAGTCTGGCAAACAGTCTTACCAAGAGTATCGTATTACCCATTACTAGGTTGTGGAGGTCTGATAGGCAGTCGCTCCATGTAAAATACTGATATTCAGCTGCATCCGGCTCGACTGGACGCCGACCCCAACGTAGTTGGGAAAAGGCTAGGCAGATGATGACTCCAATTACAATTTAAAGTTAACTTAGTCTACGGAGACAATTGTGTATATAATTTCAGGTCACTAGACCCCTTAAATAGTTTGTTTTTTTGTTCAATGTGTACTCAGCCTAGGAGTTGCCTGAAATATGCCACTAATATTATCAATGCGAATGTTTGTTAAAATGGATGGATGTTTATTACACTTTCACGCTTAAACAGCTGAACGGTTTTGTATGAAATTTGGCACTCAGTTAAATTGTAGTGTGTAACACATAGGATACTTTTGATCCCGAAAAAATGTACGGTTCCTGTGGGACAATATATCAAAATCGCGGGCAGAAGCTAATGAAGACATATATTTTTAAACCACTAAATGAATACAGGCCAATAAGAGTCCTCTGCAAAATTTTGTTTTCCAACTGCAATGAACGACTGTTAATATTGCCAAACATTGCCTGGCACACAAATTGACGTAGTTTATTCTAAACTATATTACTATAACTTAACTGCCTCGTTAGCCTAGTGGTCCTGGGTTCGATTCCCAGGTGAGCAAAAATTGTTATTGGGTTTTTCTATGAAATTCTCAGTAGCAGCTCGGAGTTTGGATTTGTGCCCGGTTAATGGCAATAGTCTCGCCCTCTCATGGGACCTAAATATACCGGCGAACTGTGGGTGTACATTAGTGCACCTCTGCCTTACCCTTTGGAGAATACAGGCGTGATGGTATATATATATATAATTATATACTACTATATTATAAACTTTATTATATTGTCGCCTCTACTAAACTATTCCTTGCTTCACCATGCCTGTCTTGCAACTTGTAAGTCTTACATTCAATATTAATTACCACGTTTGTTAAAGCTAATTAAAGGCTAAAATCAATTAACTTTGTGCGTTGTATAAATTGATTGACACGTAGGATTTCCGTGTAGAGACTTACCTTTGCTTATTAGAACGGTAGCGATAGAAACATATAATTTTATATTAAATATCCTACTTGATTTCATATTTAATTCCGAGTCTTTTGGTGACCTCTCTGTTAGAAGTTCTAATACGAGCTTTTGCTGGAACTGTCATTTGGTAACGGTCTTTGGGCCTAAATCTGAAAGAAATCTTATACTATTTCTCATTTATATCTTGATCTTTCTTTTGCCCTGATCTTTACAAGCTTATTTTTGTAAGAAAAATTTTCTTATTACCAAAAAGTAAAATTAACTAATCCATACATGTTTAAACGAGTCATGTGAACATCAACGTATGACTCAACAATTTTTTTTTTTATAATAAGAAAAATATACTTATTATTATACTAGCTTCCGCCCGCGACTTCGTCCGCGTCACAGTTGATGCGTTATCCTACGGGTACCGTACATTTTCCCGGGATAAAAAGTAGCCTATGTGTTATTCCAGACTATAATCTATCTTTGTGCCAAATTTCATCCAGATCCATTCAGCCGTTTAAGCGTGAAAGAGTAACAAACATCCATCCATACATCCATACATCCATACTTACAAACTTTCGCCTTTATAATAGTAGTAGGATTTCCCAATTCTCACTTATTTTTTCATTCTCTCTGTTCCTTTGTTACATCTACCAACAAAACATGACATTTGAGCCACCAACATAATAACGAGACACAACAACAGTTTAGTCGACATTCAATGTGCGCCTACAAGATAGGATTACCGAAACAAAAGACGACTTAACTTTAGCTCCCATAGTTCATTCAACCAATTCTCAATCTCAACATCGAAACCGATTGTTAAACTCTGCCTTAGAATAGTCGACAATTCCTCGATGCCTTAGCACTACATTAATTTTATTTAAAACTAGGTTTTGCATGCGACTTATTCTGCCTGGAAGGTTTGTATACCATAAAACTTAGCCTTTGACTCTTGGCAATAGTGTAGCTTTCTATCAGTGAAAGAATGTTTGTAATCAGACTAGTTATCATCATCATCATCATATCAGCCGAACGATGACCACTGTTAAACATTCGCATTCATACGCCACAATGACCGGTCCTAGGCTGCCTTCATCCATTGATTTCTCGCGACCTTTAGTAATTCGTCGGTCCAACTCAAAGGGGGCCTTTCCATAGCACCAGTACCTTCAGAAGTTACGTCTTACAAACAAAAAACCAAAACAAAAAAAAGATGTTAAACTACCTCTTTGTAATATTAGTATTAATAAAAAATCCTGACATACCTCTCAAATATTTACAACAAAAAAAAACCTCGCCACAGGCGTATGGCATACCTAACTACGCCCTTCATCGACCTTAAAAAGTCGAAAAAAAAAACAAAACACAAGCGTACACGCATTCCATTCTTTCTACTACGGGTCCTATATACAATGTGTGTACTTACAGTACTTTGACAATTCAATTGACAGGTAGGTATGCAAGTACGTTTAGAAAAAACATCAGTATTATTCTGTAAGAAATCTCCCTCAGTGAATTAAGGTGAAGTGAGCTAAAACTGGGCTGTCACTATACAATGTTAGGGATTGACAGGTCGCCACACGCTCACTTCACGGAAGGAGGGTTTTACAGAATAACACCTCTGAGGAACTTTAAAAGTGAGATTGAAACAAGATATCATTCATTCATTCATTGCAATAGTCATATTTGTTACATGTCAGTATGAACTCTTGGAATGTGAAGGCCGTTGACTAGGAAACTTAAATGCCATGCCTTTTAGTTGAGTTGGGTTACAAAATAACTTGGATTTCTACTGTTTGTATGTACAGGAAATACGAAATGAGTTTATGGAAGTAGGCACTATATTTTTTCTTAAAATAAGGTACTTACTTGGGTTGTACAATGCTGTATTCTGTAAATGTAAGTATGTATTTTGTTGGTGTATCCGTGATATTATGTGGTTTACGGATCTTAAAAAAATCTCAAAGAATTCATCCTAGGTATAGTTATTTAAAACATAGTTAAACTAACCAGAGTCTATTAAGTACCTACTTAATTTTTTTAATGGTCCTTCGCTCCGCACCTCAGATTTAAAGCAGTTAATTTTAAGTCAGTAGCAATTAATGGGCAATAATAAAACTCAGGTACATAATATTATTATGATAGAAAAAACATAATTTGCCAGCGTGAGAGAGATAATTCCAATAAAATAATTATGTAAATTTTATGATTGTATTGAGTACGCTTTTTATACCCGGATTCAGTAAAAAAAACTCGCCTAACGGGGCTCATGTTGTAGTCTAGTTTTTGTTATCTAATTTTACAGAATACATTAATTATAAATAGCCTCTAAATGATAATTATAAAACATGCTACTTGTAATATTCTTTACTGTACTAACAACTTTTTAATGAACTTGAAACTTTTCCTTTAACGAGATTGATTAAACGTCTCAAATGAATAGCGATTTCTAATAACAAGACGAAGACAGTTTCTAGACGAGACAATTGGTTGTACCGTGAATCATCAAGGAGAGGCAGACGTTGGTATTCAATACAATAGGTTAATACGCTTACAAATACCGGCGCAATCGGTTACGTCGTCTATCACATCAAAGGACGCCAATCTAGTCGTTGCATCAACAGGATTAAAGCGGAAATTCGTGTGACGAAATTCAGGATATAATTTAATGCACACAGTTCGATTGCTCCAGACACCTTCAAGCTTTGATTGGAGCATGTTGCGATAGCGAGCTCTGAACACGGAGGCATCACGGACGTACCTAACAAAAGCGCGCTAATGAGGAAACCATGTACACAACACGACGACCGATTGAGTGAAAGTAACCACAGTGTACTGCAGAACCGGTAACAGCATGTTGTAATAACAATACAACTACAAGTACCTAATACAACAGACTTGTCAATGCTGTGAACTTGGAGAAAACTAGAACGCATTATTATGGTACGTTGGCAAGGTGAATTTAATTTTACTGGGAACTTTGACTTCTCACTCTATGTTTGGTTCGTAATATCGGAGTTTTCCGCCAAACATGCTGTAACTATGTTTCAGGGTTGTATCTTCTGCGTAAGTTTGTTGTAATTGTCTTCCGAGTTTTCATTATGTTTGTTCACGAACTATTGGAGATAAGGTGCTCAAATTGCGTTTCTCTCGTTTGCTTTGAAATTGAGTGTTCACAGATGGGTAGTAAGCCAGTGTTCTTATTTAGTTGACTGGGGAAGATAATCTTATCCGGGATATAGAAATCAATATTGGCTACTATTCTTGCCAAAAAGAATATTATATTGAAAATTGCATTACCTTGTCCCAGAAAAAATCCAGTGCCTATTTTTTTATTAGCTATCTTTAAAAATCCTCATGGATGTCCGTCGCCCGGGGTCGTACGCGTCTTCCGTGATTCCAGACTGATCATTGCAAACCCAGGCCAACAGTGGTGGAACGAGCTTCATGCTTACAGGATTGAAAAAAAGGCCTGTCTTGTTACTTTTCTAACCTAAAGGGAGAAAGAAGATGGGCTTTTGTTATATAGTGATGCCAGGGCAAAGGCTAAAGGGCCAGGGCCACAATACCACAGAAACAAAATTATGCAATGTAACGTTTATATTCCGTATCTAATGTCTGTTATGAATGTTACTACACTATAGTGTAACGATACCTTATGTTGTAACATTCATACAGAAATAAAAAGCCAAGTGCTAGTCCAACTCGTACACAAAGGGTTCCGCACCACAGTACAATATTTAACTACATACATGCAAAAACACGTTTCTTGTATGGGAACCCGCTTAAGTTATAACTAGTTATAACTTTGTTTTAGTTTTATTATTCTTTGTTATAGTGACCATAATAATACACACTGTGTAATTTTAACTGCTTCGGTGGCCTAGTGGTCCTAAGCGCGACTGCTACGCTAGAGGTCCTGGGTTCGATTCCCAGGTCGAGCTAAAGTGTTATTGGGTTTTTCTATGAAATTCTCAGTAGCAGCTCGGAGTTTGGATTTGTGCCCGGTTAATGGCAATAGGCTCGCCCCCTATTACATGGGACCTAAATATACAGGCAAACTGTGGGTGTACATTGGTACACCTCTGCCTAACCCTTCGGGGAATACAGGCGTGATGGTATATTTTTTTTGTAATTTTCAACTCTCTACTACACGTTACGGTTTATGAGGTACCTGCAGGTCGCTGACAGACAGACGGATGGACAGCCGAGGCTTAGTAATAGGGTCCCATTGACACCTTTCGAACACGGATCCAAAAAAGCAGTTTCTATGCAGAATTTAACCAACACAATTGAACTTTAAAAGTTACTTCAACAAAATTAATTCAGTTCCACTGTTGCTTAACACTAAAGATAAACAAGTTGGTACAAACAACTATAGTTCGTCTGTAAACTCATAGACGCTTTGCCGCAGATAAATGGAAATCAATTCAATTGGTTTGGTTGTTGGTTGTTGCACCAAACTTCGGCAGTTTGGATGCGAATGTAAGTCGTTGCAACATTTGCAAAGGCAACATTTACTATTAATTTGTTGTATGTTTATTTGTCGTGTTGGCGCCCAATGGTTATGCATGAAGTTGCAGGCTAGATACCGGGCAAGTATCTACTTATCTTTTTCAATTTATATGTAATTTCTAAGTTTATCTTGGGCATCATGAAACATGGAAACTTGAACTCGGCTATCCATATAAATAAAAAATAATGGCTACATGTGTTGCTAAGCGCAAAACTCGAGAACGGCTAGACCGATTTGGCAGTTTATTTTTGTTGTATTCGTAATTTCTCGGACAAGGTTGTCAGGCAATATTTTTTTTAAATCGGCCCGATAATTCGAATTCTTTCACCCGAGGCAAGACGGTCTGAAATCGCGATAAATAAGCGTGGTGATGAAAGCTCAATGCTCATCTGCAGTGGAACAATAATACGCTGACATTAATATTTACTTATGTCACGTGTTCTAATTGTTTTACCTAAAACGAAAACAACATTATGAACAGTTTTAGATTTTTTCACGCACGTGTTACATAGCTGCGAAAACTTAATTGTTCATATTCGTTACACACGCACTATTCACACGACTGTGGTCTTAATTCTTAAATCTATTGCACCTTATTTATTACATAACAAATAGCTTCAATTGTGTATTTTATTGCATGGCATATTTATTTATAGTTTAGTAGAACAATGAGTACTTTGATGCACTACGGTGACAACGATAGTTAGGTATCTTCAGGAAGAAAAGCAATTCCAACTTTTTAATGCAACTGAAAGTTTTTCAGTGGCTTTTATCGGGGGGCACGGCAGTGCCCCCGCCGTAGTATTTACGTTATGTAGCTTCTAGGATCCCGGATCTTTGAAAAGCGTGCGAGGAGTCGAAGCCAACTCACAGAGGCCAGTATGTTAACGTCCCATGTAATAGGGGGCGAGCCTATTGCTATTACCCGAACACAAATCCTAATTCCGAGCTGCTACTGAATATAATAGAAAAAGCCAATAACACATTGCTCGACCTGGGAATCGAACCCAAGACCTCTGGCGTAGCAGTCGCGCTTAGGATCACTAGGCTAATGAGGCATTCCCTAAACTCGTAATTAATTAAGCAATAATATCTCACCACATCTAATTGTATATAAGTAGGTACTTACTACCTAAGCACTATAACAGTAGCTAAGTACTTAATCTTAATGAGCTGATGAGCTGCTTGTCTACTAATTACATGCATATATACATACGTGATGTTTGTACCGGAACATGCTTCCGTGCCTATTATTATTATTAATACTAATCTGAACTGATTCAATAACATATTTGATGGTTTATATATGTGTATGTACATGTGTTATATACAAATCAAGCATGAATTAGTGATCGTTACTTTCTAGGAAAAGCTCGACATATTTGGCTGACATTTTATTGCTGTGTTCGTAACTGCCAGGACAAGAATTATTTTGAAAAAATCATCGGAAACGCGAATCCCGGGCGGAGCGCTAGTTCTATATAAAATAATCTGAACAATAGTTGCCATAATATACTGTCGTTCTATTAAATAATCTATGATGTGATAATAATCTACACTTAATAAAAAACTTTTTGCAGGCCCCCATTTCATTTTACTTCAGTTAAAACCGCAAAGCTCTAGTTTAGCTTTCCAAAATTAAAACTTTATGCCAAGAATCTTTTATTCCATATAAACAAAATTATAATATTACTAACGCTTGGTTTCTAAAACAAAAAGCAACGCAAAATTAATGTGACACATTATTATCAAGTGTTCGTAACCTTCTGGAATGGTCGACTGAATTATCAACAACCAATCAAAACCGATTACGCGCGCCTAACAATCTGTCACATATATTTTTCTTCTGAGAAATCGAAGTAAAGTTTTCTTCTTCATTATCATTACATTTTTCCGCCTCAATCAACTCCCTGTTCATACGATTGTGTACAAATCTGAAAGAGATTCATTACACGATATAAATGACTATTGTATCAGCAATTCGGCGGTCTTATCGACATAACTCGTACATGTTTGTTGTCTTTCTCTCTCCGTAAACACTGTGGTACATTTATTACAACATGGATGATTTAGCTGCCTTCCCCGATCCCGTAGTACATTGACGTGACTAATGATGTACATTTTAGGCTTTTTCCTTTTGTTTTATGTGTGAATAAGTATATTTTTATGTAACATATATAAATAGAGCTATACCTCGCAGTCACACCCGTGTTAAGTTTTGTCTTTAAGGTTACTGCTTCGCTCCCGTGGGTCGTAGCATGATGGTATTATAACTTTCCTCGATAAACGGGCTTTATACCGCAAAATATTTTTTCCGAATCGGCCCAGAAGTTCCAGAGATCAGCGCGTTCAGAAAAAACCTCTTCCACTTTGTAATATTAGTTCAGGCAACACTTTTATCACTCGAATATGAATAAAAACGTATTGAATTATCTAGAACCGTCTTTAGAGCTTTTGATATATTTAGAAGATCAAATAACAATATCGAAATAAAATAAACAGCTGTTCCGTATAATTTACCGATTTACGTAAACATTTAAGTATGTCAATGTCGGGAATGGTCTCCTTCTTTTTCAGGCTAGTACCTAAAGAAAAACTACAAGTTTTATAGTACCTACTAATAAAATCTACAAGTGGTTGCAAAATGAACTGAAAGACGTATCCAATATTTTTAAATAAAGAGTTTTTATTTGATACAGTAAGTACTACTATAAGTGTATCTGGAACATATACACACAATAAAAAAACATCAAGTAAATGAGAGTAAAGTGCATTATTGTCCAATACAATAAAGATGTTTTGTATGTAACAAAAACTCGGCATTGTCTATAGATAAAATTCGCCACTCCGCCTCGTAACTGCCGATGATAACTTATTCGAGAAGCCCATTTTGGCCCAAATTTATGGTTGATTTAACTCGTTTATTCCGGGAAAGAACTTCCCATGCTTAACGATGAGATACACCAACGAAGATAGGGTGATGCCGGTGCTATTCCGAATTCTTACGCATTTTTCCGTGTTCCAAACTTCGGTATGAAACTGGTTTTAATTAAAAAGATCGAACCCTTTTAAATAATTTATGTAGAATTACATTCCAAGCGTATTAGTGACGCCTACCTGAAATTCAATAAATGCCTACTTAAGTACATTCTAATAAATTACCTAACTTTAAATTAACTTACACTTACTAAGGAATTCTGAACGCTGTGGAATATAGGCACATTCCACAATTTCCAGCGCTTAGAATTCCTTAATAATATCATTAGTAACCAAACCTAAGAAGGGGAAAGTAGGCCAATTAGGAGGTAAATACGTAAACAAAAGTGAAATCTGATACACGAGTCATAAATCCGAGTTTCATAGTTGATAAGTGTACCACGTGCCAATAATTGATTTCGCGCCTCCGACAACTATAATGTATTGAGTATCCGAGATACGATTCGCGAACAAACACGTACTCCGGACAACTGTCGACGTGACGCGAATGTTGCAAACTTGATCCGTTAAAATTACCAACGCGATCAATAGCACAAACAATGTACCTAAAGGTCTCGGTCAAACTTTTCCTTTGACTGGTTCGCTTGATATTCAGGACAATCACTGTTTAGTGGGCTACCGTTAACCTGGTTACATTCCTATCGCTAAGAATTTTAAGCTACTTAATCAACTCCTGCCTCTTTAAACAGTGAATAACGTAGTCCTTTTTATTCCAATTTCTCTGAATCGTGTGAATTTGTTTCAAAAGTCTGGTAATGTGATTTATACTCAACAGTGCAACACAGAAATTATTTTCATTTAAGATCTCGAAATTCTCCACGGAGAGCAACCCAAACACTATAACAGCAGAATTTGCCTAACAAGATAATAGTAAACTTCCAATCATACGAAGGCTTTCAATTAATTAACTATACTCTCTAATTCGTCGAAGTTGCGAGGCGATGCACTAAATCGCGTTCATCCGCACAAGCTGCATAGAATCTCGCCTTAATTGCAAAGAGCCGCGTCAGCTAAGATTTACCAATTAAGGGAATCGGGAGCGGAACCACTTGCCCAGTCAGCGGGACTCAGCGCAGCCGAGCATGCAGGCCCACACCAGACCCACACATGCTTCTGTAACAACTAACGATCGTAACCAAATAAAACGCTGAAGGGATTCCTCATTTACATTTTTTTGTGAAGGACGCACGCTCGCTTTTGTTTGGGACGTAAAACATTTTGTCCCAAATATGTCGCGTTTAAATTATCAGCCACATTATATTGTGGCTCCTCTGTACTGAAAAAGAAACAAACGTAAAACGTATCAGCTATTTATCTTCCCACGCAATTTGTAAGAGTCAACTGTGGGAAACTGATTACTTAATATTTGGTTGCTTAGCGATCGGTCACTACCCACCCACCTACACGCGATGCGACAACGTTGAATCTCACATTACCTGGTGTTTTTATTTTGTAGTTACGAACCTTACCCATCTCAAAGACACGTTCCTCTCTCGAATTTGTGTTCTAACTAAAATAACAATCCTGCAACAGCTGTAGGTACGCCGTAAAATAACAAGATAAAACTTTAAATAAAACACTAACTAAAGTACTTTAGATAATGATAAAATTTACGCCACAAATTCCAGAGTCTTCGAGACAAATCGATAACTTTATCTCAATGAAAATTATGTTCAACATAAAATTGCGTTGTCTTAAAAATGAATAAACTTTTCACATAAATTGTTGATGACAATAGCTATCTAGTGTAATAACTACAAACTTCATTGGATCAGGGAAAGTTACTTTAGAATTATTAGCAATTACTTTAAAAAAATAGGCGAAAAGTGACTCGATGTCAAAGTCGCCCTTTTCACAACCCGGTAATAATATTCCACGGATCTAAGGACCAAAGTTGGTCTTTCTTTTAAACTTATTCAGATTACGGGGAAGATAGTCTTCAAGCCGGTATACAATAAAAAGACAATGGAAGGAAAAGGTAAATTAAACAAGAAAAAAATAGGCAACACGTTTGAATGCGATTCTTTTGAGTCACAAGAGAAAATGTCGCCATCTTTCATGGGAATTACATCCCTTAACCCAGCCAACAGAACATCTTTTTGAGTATCTTTTTATAAATTATTATTCTCGATGTAAGCCTATACAATTTAAAGTTTATCTATGAATTTTATCGATAAGCTTGGAGGTATTTGTTCAGAATTCTTGAACCGTTTCAAGTTTAAAACGACACTGGATATTGAATCAAAATCCAATTATTATTGTCGACGAAGCAAAAGACCTACTCTGAGACGCTCGTTAACTTACTACTAAACTAAGATAGCTTTACATTGGATAAATATATAACGAAAATGGTACTATAAGATTTATAAGACAATAAAATATCGATAATTAAAACTTATGTATAAGAGCGTCCTAATGGCCCAGTGGCTAAGACCAGATAATCATGTACCAATGTGACTTTTTTGAATTCATATGTATTTTCTAAGTTTATCTTGGACGCATCATAGACCTGGATATATAAATTAATTATATTCGTAAGTCTAAAATCCCCAATCTGCCTTCTCTGTATAAGAAGATGCCTTAGTTCTGTAATAGTACAATATTAAGACTGGTATTTATATTATGTCTTTCAATCTTGACAGTTTATAGGTATAAGTATGTTTTACTGTTTCAGAATTATACTGCGAGCATTACAATAAAACCCTATACACATAACAGATCGTATTGGAATTCTAAACGAGAAATTTTAATTAAACAAGGAAATTACGTAAATGCAAATCTCATAAAAACTTACATCCTTTTAAGGTGATAGCATCTTATCGTAATGCCCTCAGTCGGCCATTACAGTCCAATCTAATACTGCCTAACTATTCCACGTCTATTTAGAATTCCGTCTATCCTGCAGCGATAAAGTCAGCGGATCTAATAACTGGTATTATTAGCCAGTCAGCGAGGTTATTGCTAGACTAGCTATCCGCTTGCGACAATACGCCCTTAATTGAATGTCCACTGTTTATCTTTGTTATAGTATTCAGAATTATCTACTGAAAGCCACGACAGACTATCTGTTTAAATTGTTTAATGTACAGTTTATTACCGGATTTCTCTACTTCATTTACATCACACAATTTATGTTAGAAACTCGAGGTACCTAAGGTTTGATTTATGGCAAGAACAGTGTATGAAAGACCACAATACATTGCCGATAGGTACCTCGAGGTTTGTACATGTCTGCAATCTACAGTGGAATGATTAATTTTGCCTGCCCTGAGCACACACACACACGCTCACTTTTCAATCTTCTCAAAATCTCACAGAAGGTTGTGTATGTGTGCATGTTTACAATAAGTGTAATATTGTGATGTCGGGTTAGTCCTGTGTGGTGTCAGATACAGGTGTAGCGATGTGCAATACGCAATAACCCTGTGTCGGGAGCACGAATTGCCCCAAACTATTTGTGGTCCAAAGTTTGGAATGAGCGTGCGGAACGGTCTAACGTTTTGCTACATTGCATGAATATTTTCGACATGGTGTGACGTGAATATAGAACAGTCATACTTTTAAAATGCCTGGCAACTAAAAGTAGTGATAGGAAAATCCTTTTTTATCAACATCGTAGCTAAAAACCGAACAACTGTACCATTATCTATAAAAACGGCAAAAAAATCACGTTTGTTGTACCTTAAATATTTGTTTTATTTTAATTTACTTAATTAATTATTTTTAAAGTAATTATATAACTAAATATTCTGTCAATATTTCAAGCGTCTACCTATTGCCGTTATCAATTCAGAGCTAAAAAATCAGGAGCCCCCATAAATATTTATTTTATTCTGCATTTTAGTATTTTTTGTTATAGCTGCAACAAAAATACGTCATGTCAAATGTCAACTATCTATCAAGGTTCATGAGATACAGCCTGGTGACGCACGGACAGACAGAGAGATAAACGAATGGACAGCGGAGTCTTAATAATACCACAACCCTTTTTAATTCAAATGTAAGTTGTTATTTTAAGATCCATTGAAATCTATAAAATATTACAGATTCTATAATTGGAACACATTTATGAAAGAAATTGGATTCTCTTTTCGTTCGGTAATTGAGTGAAACCTAATGGTCCCACGAGGCGTAGACAAATAGCCCAGCTTAAACGGACCAATCATGCGAATGATCAACTTTGTTTACGTAATGTAACTTCTTATTTATTGGTTTTAAGATTCAAATTCGATTATTTTCAATATTAGTCTGTCGTTTTCCCAGTATTAAAAGGGGGTGAACTTTTGCGAAAACCTGCTAACGTGGCCTGCTTCTAAGTCACCTTTTCCAATATCCGGAAAAGTAACCGAGCAGGTCAGCCCCCGGACCACACGGCAAAGAATTTATAGACCCAATATTCCCTTTTACTTTGTTACAGCAAAAGTACGGAATCCACACAATAATAATAATTAATTAATTTGCATTTATTACGGCACACGTCCGATAAGTTTTTATTACGTTTGGACCCAAAAATTAAAGCTAACACACATTTACTAATTTGATGTGCGAGTTACAGACATTCGTGCCAACTGTTTTAGGGAACTGTCGTTGGACGCAGGGTTGCCGACTATAGACATACAAACCGGTACTAAAGGAAAATAAAATGGGTTCAGTACATCTGTGGGTACGTACATTCTGGACACAAAATAAACTAAGTATAGAGAAAATGTTTTTAAAATGGTTCCCTAACCTGAGATAAGGTTCAATACGTTGTCCGGTATTTTGAGCGGAGTTATGTGGCAAGCGTGTACAAAATACCGGCAAACGTAGCGGCGATAAAGGGTTAGGTTCAAACTTATGGGCGCGCACCGGTTGAATGAATAGTGCTCTTAATTGCCAACCGGCTTTGTCGATGGCTTTCCACTTTTTAGGACGCCATTTCCAAAGCTAAGGGGCGGAAATTGCAAATCGTATGAAGTATTTCGTTCGAAATTAAATTAACTTCGAAATGAAATGTATTGTATTTCTGTTTGTAACTGTGTTGCGGAATTTTATTACGAAGCTTTTGCTGCCGTTTTGTTTTTATTCAAATTGTGGCTGATTTGTAAAAGTCTCGATTGATTCTGTTATTATAAAATCAAATAGGCCGACAGCTAAATGACTTAATTATTCAGCCTAAATGGTTGTATGGACATTTTAATCACATGTAATTTTATTGGACAATCACTATTTCATGGTAAATTAGATCATGTAAAAGTTTACATCCAATCATTGTTAAATAGAGCGTGCAGTACCTAATTTAAAATTAGAAATCAAAATACCGACATGATAAAAAAAACACACATACCATCACGCCTGTTTTCCCCGAAGGGTTGAGCAGAGGTATAACCAATGTACACCCACTGTTCGCCGGTATTTTTTTTAGGTCCCATGCAATAGGTGGCGAGCCTATTGCCATTAATTGGACACAATTCCTAACTCCAAACTGCTACTGCGTATTTCGTAAAAAAACCCAATAACACTTTCCTCGACCTGGGAATCGAAACCTCTAGCGTAGCAGTCGCGCTTAGGACTTAGGCAGTCAAAAATAAATGAAAAGAATTCGTTCCCGTGGCCTACACTATTCCTCATCAATCTGGCTATCATAAATAAAAAGATTTTTCCAATCTGACGGGGTAGTTCCAGAGATTAGCGTGTAACAAAAAAATACCTTCAACTTTAATCTTAAAACCTTTAATAAGATCTTTGTCTTTATTAAGTAAAGATATTACTCAACTTGATCACGGCAACCCTTGCGTGAAACGTGGTATAAACGAGCCCCGTACGAAACGCAAACGCGATAACTGAAAACCGATACCAATATTCTGCAGTTTGAAGACACTCAAATTAAACGCTCTGTTTGATATTTGCCAGTTACACTATCTTAGTTTGCCTAGAACAGGCTAGAACCCTTTTATATCTAATCGGATTAACTTTATATTCATATTCAATCACATGCGTACCAAAATGTGCGTTAAATTTGTTGCATAAAGCTTAAAGCTAAAGAACAGTTATGGACCCTGTTACCAGCCTATTTTTTCCCCCAGCAGGGCAAATGCCTCTTCTTAAACACAGAAAGCACGAGCATTAATCACCCACCACACTTGTTCAAAGCGGATTGGCGGTTTCAGACTTATATTAATATAATAAAGTCTAGCTGCTTTCCTCACGTGGTTTTATTTTCACTCATGTCAGTGGTAAACAATTCTTAATTATTTAAAACTAGCTTTTGCCCGCGACTTCGTCCGCGTGGATTAATAGTTCCCGTTCCCGGGGGATTTCCGGGATGAAAACTATCCTATGTCCTTTCTCGGGTCCCAGACTATATCTGTACCAAATTTCATTGAAATCGGTTCAGTGGTTTAGGCGTGAAGACATAGACAGACAGACAGAGTTACTTTCGCATTTATAATATTAGTACGGATAAATAAATTACATAATACAACAGTGTGTTTTTATTTGCGTTAGTTTTAAACCAACTTTAGTTGTTCCCTTTCAAAGTATTTTTCGCTAAATTTACGTTCGGATAAACGTGTTTCAAATAGGCGAAGTTGGCTAAAGTAATTAGTCGTATACAAACCAGCCCATCCCTAGCTCTGATTCAGTAGCTGCCTTTATAGTTGGTAGTTTGATTCGTTTTATTTGTTGCCGGGTATTTTCCAATCCCCATTCACATGAATCAAACCGAGCGGACTCATTTATTTGATAGTAACCGACAAGGTACACCCCTACCCTACTATAAATTCGTACGTAGACAAACTAGTGCAGGGGCTAATAAAATAAAATGGGGTAATCTTAATTAATCATCTCTCGATTGCTTTTGCTTATATTTAATGGTTTATAACATCAATATAATACATTTGTGACAGTTATGTGAATATAACATTTTTTTCTATCTGAATAATGTGAATACGATGTCTCATTTCTAGAATCTTGACTTGAATAAGTATATTCAAATGTCTAGAACATAAATCCACGTTTATCTAGGCACAAAACCGAGATAAGCAGTCTAGACGTCCATACCATAATTTAGGACGAATCCAATACAAGAACCTTGCTCCATTTGAATTTTAATTCCATCCCGCTAGGGAACAAATTAGATACGAATTTGTCTGGCTCATTTGTGAGAGATCCCAGTCCGGAATAAGACACCTATTTTCCAAATTTTCCCATTTTCCAGTCTTATTTGATAAAAGATATCTTATTTCATTAAGTTAATGAAGAGTGTTGTAGTAATCTAATCCTGTTTACTAATTAATACGATGGAAAGTTCTGCATGTTGAAATTGGGGTGAAACCAACTGAAACCTCAATAAATACTTATGTGATGGCTTCATTATTTTCTCGTTGGTGGTTAGCGAGTAAACGCGCTTGGATGAAAAGCTTCTGGAAAACCGTACGGAATAAGGTTTTATTGTGGGTTAGTGTGGTGAACTGTCGGGTGGTTTTTGTGTGCCCTCTTGTAATGAATGCGTTCCGTTGCATTCGTTCATAAAATACCAAACATTTACCTAAACAAAAAAAAAAGCTTTTCTACAAAAAAGACAACATTTAGTTTTGAAAGTCCACGGCTTTGTTCCGTGTGTTGTTTTGTATTGCCACTTACTTCCAAAACTAAAATTTAAAGAAGAATTTTCCAAATCATTTAATAAATGACGGAGTTTAGAGATAACAAACAAAAAAAAACGTGTTGAGAACCTCTTCTTTTTTCGGTATAAAAATAATGTGGAACTACCACAAAAACTTTATAATATTTTAAATCTTTGTTATAAAGTAGAGCAATTACAAAAAAGAACCTTTCGTTGAGTATCTTTTATTTTTCAAAAGTAAAAGTGATGAACAAAAAAACTTTGGCGTAAAAAAGAAAAAGACGTAGCTATGTTGAATGCAGTTTGTGTCGTAATTAGAGATAGATTTTTTCAAAAATTAATTAAAAGTCACCGTTGGCCACAGCTTCGGGCAAACGGTGTACGTGCTCAAAATACTTTTAGACTCCCCCTTTTGTTCTGCTATTTCTGTCTGTACACCTAGCTGTGTTTGTGTATCTCTGAAAGCCTATGTACGGTCAGCGACAGAAGCCGTTTAACACTTCCGATCTTTTTATCGGTATTCAACACAATAGTAAAGTAAATACGGAATGGAAGTGGCGTCAAGATAAAAAAAATCTTATTTGTGATCTGAAATGCTGAAAAGCTCGTGTCAATTTAGATGATTAGGTATATAAAAATAACACTCTTAAGTAATCGTTTTATTTACTAACAGTACCTAATGACAGTTTTTAATGCTACTGGGAAAAGACGCATGATTAAATTCTGTTTTCGGGGAAAATTAAATAAGTAACACTGTAATTAAATAAGGAAGCAACGAAGTAATCAAATTAAGTTGGTAATTTTCTTTAGATCCTTTTTTCATTTACAAAAATTACGTACCTAAACCTGACGCTCGTGGTTTTGGCAAAAGTGCCTAGTGTACATCGTAAATCCCAAATACCCGCAGTCTCTATGTAAAGTAAAGACAGTGTTTTCGCTACCCTCATCTCACATTTTGTGTACCTCTCTAGCTTACATTGCCGAACTTTTCTAGCGTACATTTATATTTTAGAAAACCTAAACCTCCGGATTTAATTAAGTAGACAGCTAGGTATTTCTAAGATTTGTTTTCAAATAAAAATACGTAACCCACTAGGAATTTCTTCGTGGGTGCGTTTCAAACATAATAAACTCACATACACACACCCAAACCAGTACCTGTACGCAATAACAAAAAAATAACTGTCCTTAATTTTTCTACAAAACATAACTTCTGAGAAAAGAGTAATGTTCGAGTGTATTGCGAGAATAATTGTAGGTATTATCACAGATTAAAACTAGAACGGTGGCAGAGCGTGACTTGCCATGGTCGGGTGAGCCCAGCCGCTGCGCGGTGCAGGCGGCGGGCGTTCAACTACCTAATAAGTTCAGGTGCTATCAGACATAAGCAACAACACTACTTTACCATCTTTTTTTTGTCAAAAAAGAAAAAGAAACATCGTTTCATTTTCTCGTTGAAAAAACAGTGAAAGTAGTTTGTAGTTCTATCATAATAATATTATGTGGTTTCTAAAACACACAGCGTTGCTGTGAAGAAAGCTGTATGTAAATCCGCCTTTATACTGATGTCTATGGTTAAAACTTACCGATTTGTCCATGGTTTTATACCTGTCTCTCTTTCTCACCAGCGGGCGTCCTTTTCTAATGATGAAGGACGCTTGGCGCGAAGCTGTCAATCTCATAGCGTTTGTAAATTTTGCCGGGAAAAATACGAAAAATTTTCAAAGTAAAAAAAAATGTGCTAATACTATTATTTGTCGTATTAAATTAACACACAGCGTCAATTAAGTTTACGCGTCGGGTTTATTTGTTGTGAATTACTATTCCAATATGAATCCGGACGAAATTGTTGGGGTAAGTTTCGAATGCAGATTCGAACAGGTAATAGAAGGCCTAATGATTCATCGTCATCATCTTCTTCATCCTCGGCGGATGACGAGGCCATAGCAGCACCTCCGCCCAACAGATGATGAAAAATTTCACGTAAGTGCAAACAAGTTCATACCGGTCCGGACCCGCATATAAACATTTCCACTACTTATTACCAACAAATCAGAAACTAATCCGACCCGATCCACACCTCATTTTTTTTTGAGAAATCTTGTAAACTCTTTTGTTTTAGTAGGTACAGAGTATGTGCGCAATATACGCGCTGAGACGTGGAGTTGTGGAAACCAGCCCGTCATACTATTACTAGGTACAGAGTTTCATGAAAACAACTGCTTCCACCAGCTGAGAAAGAATGATTCAAAGAATTAACACTGTATTAAAAAAAAAAAAAAAAAATGATCCCCTTGGAAGGATATAACTACAAACAATCCTGCTTTGCCAGTGCCTTGTTTTGCTGTTTTGAAACTGGAGGAAGAGTTGTGCAATTTCAAAGATGGGAAAGGATTATTAATTTAGTTTCTATAGAACTGTTACTACAAGGTTTTCAAAGTAAATTGGGACAAAGACACCTATTTCAGACCGGGCCTTGACAAACCCATTTTAACACTTTATTTATTAATGATTAATTGTTGTGTTGATATCTATTATTAATTAGATATTAAACTTTTATTTATCAAAAAATATTAGGAATAAAAAAAAAAAAAAACAAAATAGTATATATAGTTCCTCAATATATAAAAGTTCATAGATTGCAATGCAGAAAGTATGTGGAATTACATGGCATCATATATAGCTTCCTAATTAGTATTAATTCCAGATGTAGCTTAAAACTCCTGTTTATATCAAGGACAAAAAGCTTTAAATACATCTCATATTTTGTCTAAAGGACAATGCCAATATGAAGGTTAATTAATTGCAACAACTGGTCAACGGACAATCATAATATCAATAAATATGTAATGGGTGGCCATATTCTATTCTTAAAGAAGCCTCCTCTTCAGGAGAGGCCAAGATAGCAAAGGATTTGAAAGATATATAAGTTAATTGTGGCTTTTTATTTTGAATGATCCTAATAAAAAATAAAAAGAGGCCTACGTCCCATCTTCAACCACGGAGGTCTGAACTCATATGAGGTGAGGTGAAACATTACCTTTTAATTTGACAAACAGATGTAGCCAAGTTCCGTTCTTTTGGAAGCCAACCTATATGTATAGTTGGGAAAAGGCTAAAGAAATGATGATGTAGCCAACTTCCTACAGACGAACGATTGGTTAGTGAAAATAGACATTCATCAGGCCTATTTTTATTTAACAATTGCAGAGACACAGGAATTTTCTACTAATAATTTACAGCGAAAGTGCTACAGTTGACAGCCTTGCTATATGGCCTGTCACATTGGCCCCAAGGATGTTTGTTTCAGTTACAAATTGGATCGCGGAGATCCTAAGACCATAATGTTTCCCTATAATTGTATATTTGGTTGATTTTTCCTGGTCAGTCAGGATCGGGCTATACTAGCTTCTCAGGTTTCGGAAACATAGAGAATGTTGGAAACCTTTGGTTGGTACATAAATTATTGCTCTCTCAGGAGGTTGAATATCTTGGCTTGGTATGGAAACTAAGTTAAACCGAGTAAAAGTTCCTCCCAAAACTTAGTATAATAATTTCCTGAATGTTGAACAATGCAAACAGTTCTCTGCGAGAACCTCAAAGTTTATAAGGTTTGTGCCTTTTTCTAAGTCATATGAATGTACTTTCTAAGTATATCTTAGACATCACTGACATTGCAACTATGATTCATGTATAGTTGCTGCAAAATGCGATTATGTTTTATAGGGTGTGCGCCTGGAGATTTGTCATACAGGTCCCGAACCTAGCTCAGACTCCAGATCTCACAAAGGTTTCGAATATAAGGCAAAATTATATAAATTAATTAGTGTAACAATGTACCACCTTTATGAGAGAAATAAATGATAATTTATTTATTTTATTGGTAACCATGTCAGAGGCCCTTGAGGTGGTTTAGAAACTCTGACGCTAGGGTGTGTGGGGTTGTTAGACCTTACTGCCCTGTTGCAGAACCCAACTCTCTAAAATCATTTAATCAAACAGATTAAGAGAAAATTATGCCTATTCAGCAAGACCTAAAATGGTGGTTAAAAGCTGTCGATTGCAGCTTGAAACCTACAGTCAAGAAGCCTTGACCATGGATGCATGATTTTTTATAGAAAAGACATGTAACTACTTATGTCGTATTTACGTCAGCAACAGTCAGCGGATGACTAAAGGCGCACATCTGCATATTCAGTCGGACAACACGACTTGGATCGCGTACCCCAAGAACGAGGGGGGGGGCACATTCTCTCGCACTACTGAGATTAACGACCAAGGTCCTGAAACTTGCAGAGCTGTTAGATCTAACTCTCTCAGCCACTTACCTCTCGGAGAGTCTAAACGAAATTGCGCATCGCCTATCAAGGGGTCGCAGAGTACCAAAGTGGCATCTTCTGCCCCAAGCCACGAAGGCTATATTCATAGTATGGGGTGTCGGAAAGTCCAAGGTCCTGAAACTTCCAGAGCAGTTAGATCTAACTCTCTCAGCCACTTACCTCTCGGAGAGTCTAAACGAAATTGCGCATCGCCTATCAAGGGGTCGCAGAGTACCAAAGTGGCAGCCCCAAGCCACGGAGGCTATGTTCATAGTGTGGGGCGTCCGAGAGTACCAAAGCGGTCATCTCATTTTCTACCCCAGGCCGCGGAGGCTTGCCACGAAGGCCATATTCATAGAATGGGGGGCATCCCAGACGTAGACCTGTTCTCGTCAAGAGAAAGGGCTATCGTACTACGGTATGTAATCTTGATTCCAGAGATTGCTCCGTAGTCTTCTGCGACGCATTCAGTCGTGAATGGGACTATTTATTACCTGGGCTGGCCATTTTTAATGCCACCCAGTTTTAATAAGGAAAGTACTCGCTCATTTGAACAGTGCAAAAGGAATATACATCCTAATAACACTGGAGGAGACCAAATGTTTTTTGGCTACTCGACCTGCAAGCGGGAGCCATAGTAGGGCCACTTCCGATAAAGAATCTGCGGAAGGTTCTTATAGATCGGGCAACAGGCGATTGCCGTGCACAAGTGGACAAGTGACTCTTCTTCCCTGGAAAATGGGGGGTGGACCAATCAAGTCGCTCACTGGTCTGTAGAGGACCAAAACTTGTTAAAAGTAGTTGGCGAACACCTACTTTAAAAACATATAGTGTTCCTATTAGAAGATAGGTATTTTGGTGTGATACCAATTAAATTAAACCAAAAACACCAGAAGGCCAGCAAGTTAATTTTATATTTAGAAAAATAATTTTAAAAGATAAGTTGGATTGGGTAAGCTTAAAAGTATTCTCCTCCATAAATAATCCATTTCAACTTATGTGCAAAATCAAAAGTAGATATCCCAAAACATTTTTTCATTCATCAAGTTCTGCAATACTAAAACTACCAATACAGGACACTGCAATTTTATTTAACTGGCTAAGGACCTCAAATTCAGATACATTGTTTGAAATTACTAGGCAAACTGCTTTTAGTACTCTTGCTGACCTCTGGTTGTAGAATTCACAATGTCACATTATTAGAAAATAGCCCTGAGAGTCTAATTTCTACCGAAGATGAGACTACTCTGTACCCAAAATTTGGTACAAAGGCACCTTCTAATATACACTTACAGGTTGGTTGTTGCGGAAACACCAATAGCATCGTGTCTGCCCTTTCATACACATCAATAACTTAAGAGGAAAGTCTAAAATTAGAAAGAGCAGACAGGATTGTGTTAAGTTTATTTATTTCTCTATCAGAGAAATTAAAACTTTGATTTGCAGTATTTTTAGAAATGCTAATATAGATGCCTGAACAGGCAGTATCAGGTTAGCAGTCAACTTCTAGAAGTTGCTTGGAGAAGGCCTATCCAAGAAATACTTAACAGAGGAAACTGGATAAGTATTAAGACATTTCAAAAATTTTACTGCTGCTCTGTAAACAGAGTTGATGATAGATAACAACTCAAATGTTGATTATTATTGCATCACAATTGATATTTAAATAATTCAAATAGTTTTTAATGTGAGAAAATAAGCAGTTTATTTCTTGATTTATGATTATTTATATCTTTGTTAATTTTAAAGAATGTTATTTTACCTTTTGTCATTTGGATATAGATAAATGTCATTTTAATTACAATAGAATGATTAATATTCTATAACAATTTATTGTATAATTAATTCATCATAGCGTTTGTATTTAGCACCAGCAGATATCAAACAGGTCTTCACAGCAACGCTGTGTGTTTTAGAAACCACATAATATTACTGTTTTGCATTCCAACAAAACAGGTATTATGTGTGAATAAAACACACAGCGTTGCAGCTATTCTCTAGCTGGTGAGTTGAAGACCCTATGAGATTGACAGCTTCGCGCCAAGCGTCCTTCATCATTAGAAAAGGACGCCCGCTGGTGAGAAAGAGAGACAGGTATAAAACCATGGACAAATCGGTAAGTTTTAACCATAGACATCAGTATAAAGGCGGATTTACATACAGCTTTCTTCACAGCAACGCTGTGTGTTTTATTCACACATAATACCTGTTTTGTTGGAATGCAAAACAGTAATATTTTAATAAAAGATAAAGTAACATTTGTTTTTATTGCCTTTTACGAAAAGAAATATGGCGAAAGTTATTCCAATTTTAAAGAGTGCTTACGTCATAGGCGGGATAATAAGTCTTTATTCAGATGCTCAAGGTCGAATGAAGACGAGATTCAGGTCAAAGTCCCACTAAAGAGGCTTTATAGATACGACTAGGAAGAACAAAATTATGCCAATGGGGCGACTGCCATAAGTTTATAGAGTTTATTGTCTTACTGACGCATTGCCGTAAATCTAGCCCAGATTGCTCCAGTTTTGAGGACTACGCAGATTTAATATGATCCTGGGTAATGATAGAGAGAGTAGCTGGTATTGTGCTAAAAACGACTGTATTGGTTTCTATCCTCTTTTAACTGAGTTCATAAAAGGAGGAGGTTGTCAATTCGGTTGTATTTTTTGTTTCATGTCTGTGACTTTAGAACTCCGTAATGTATCAACCGACTTGTTTTTTTTTTTTTGAATATTATACCTATGTACTTTATAGTTTTTTTTTGTATTTACTAACATTTTGCAATTGTGGTCTGCAGTTAGTATTCTTATTCATTTTGGAATGGTGCTACACTCCTACCACGAATAATTTATAACATTAGCTGCAACTTTAAATATCGATATTTCATATTTGAAACTATCGTGTAATCCTCTACCAGTATATTACTTCCTACATTACATAATTCCGGGGTAATTAATACCTGTTATAAGCTGTAAAAAAACAACTGTAACATTAAACCAAGTATCAAATAATACGCTATAACAGTGCCACTCGTCGTATGTCATTTCAACACGACACAATGTAACACTCACATAAAAGCCATTTACACAATGGCCCAGCATTTTATGATTTAAATTTTGTTCCGTCAAAACGTGGGCGGTACCGCAGGCAATTACTATTAACTAAAATTATCGTAATTTACAATCAACGTTGATTCCCATTTCAACGTGACAATTATAGGCGCAATTGCCTGTGTTTATTGCTCAAAACAAAGGAAAACTTACCATATTAAGCTAAATCTTCCACAGCAAATCACTTCTTGTATGTAGACCAAGATTGTGAAATACCTGTAAGAAAAGGAATTTATAAATTAATTAGTTGTTGTTATATAGCCTAAAACCTTCCTCAAAAAACGCGCTATGTAACGCAACAAGATTTTATAAGCGCGATCAAACAATTGCCATGGGGCGCCGGCTTTGCCGTGGGGCGCCGGCTTAGAATTGCGTTCCCCCAAATCATCCCGTGGGTGTCGTAAGAGGCGACTAAGGGAAAAACCGGAGGTCGGGCAGCAGCGTCCTCCATGTACTGCACATCTTCACTGCGATCGCCAACCCGCCTGCCAAGCGTGGCGATTTAAGGCAAATTACCCCCTAAAATGATAGGAAACACAGGAACCAGGCCCCCAGTCCCCGGCAGCTCCGCTATCCCTGGCGCGGGTAGCGGTCAAGGTAACGGCGGAGCAGGGGGTGCTAAGAATCTCCGGAAGAGATCCGGCTACCCACCCCCACGACGACTGGCCCTGGTAACACACAACATACGCACATTGAGGACTGACGAAAGGATCTGCGAGCTGGAAGAGGAGCTGAGCAAGTTACACTGGGACATTATAGGGTTATGCGAAGTCCGTAGAGAGGGGGAGGACACCGTAACCCTGAAGTCTGGTAACTTGCTCTACTACCGGGAGGGCGACCAACAGTCCCAAGGTGGTGTCGGGTTTCTCGTTCACAAGTCCCTCGTAAACAACATAATAACCATCGACAGTGTGTCGAGCAGGGTGGTATACCTAATACTCAGAATATCCAAAAGATATTCGCTGAAGGTCATTCAGGTATACGCACCGACTTCGTCACACTCCGATGATGAAGTGGAGACGATGTATGAGGACGTAAGTAGGGCCATACATTGTTCCAAAACCCACTTCACTGTTGTTATGGGGGACTTTAACGCAAAGTTGGGCAAGAAAAGCGGTGATGAGTTGAGAGTGGGGCAATTTGGGAACTGATTTTTTAATATTTATCATCATCATCATCATATCAGCCGCAGGAAGTCCACTGCTGGGCATAGGCCTTCATCATAGATTTCCAATAGGACCGATTGGAAGCGGCCTGCATCCATTATCTTAGTACAGAATGATATTATCTAAAACAAAACCTCCTTGTAGTAATCTCAAGTTACTTCTTTTAGTCTGCAGTAAAAGATATCAACAAATACTTTCAAATAGACAGACAACCACAAAAAAAGTAATCTTTCTCCTTAAAATAAGACGACATTTCCAGCGCAAACGGACCTATAAAATACATACAGGGAAGCAAACGTGTGCTCAGTCAAGCTCAACCAAATCCTAGGAGCCCATTTACTTGAGTTGACTTCGAACAAATGTCACGACGGTGTGTGCAACTAATACCAAACCGCTTCATGTATCTCCTGCAACTATACCTATCTACAGTATATAAACACAAGCAATACATTTCAGAGACAAACATAAATTGCAATAAATGTATCGATACATAATGTAATTTCTAAATACTGTTGTTTACAGTACGAATCGAGAATCGGTAATCGGGCGCAAAGGGAGGACCAACGTCCGAATCAAAATCGAATCGAATTTCAACGTTAATCAGTTTAAAACTCAAACGAGTATTCATATGTTTCATCAACCGACCGTACGTAATATTATGTTTCAATTTTAATGATTTCGCTTATTATAGGTTCAACTTTTAATTATAGTTCAGAAATGAGGAGAGAATGCAATGAAAAGCGATAATTAACGTTATTTTAATTGCTGTGTCTCGTGACGTCAGTGAGTCATTACAGAGATATTGAAAACCGATAACGGTAATGAAAGAATTCAGTGGTTCTGAAAGCACAGACAGTATGCACAAATAAAAGGAAGTGTAAATTAATTAACAACAAAGAAATTGATTAATTTTCATTAATCAAATAACAGTTCAGGTTCAGAGTGAGCATTAATTTCCATAGAGCATAAAGTTTTTACGCGACGCACCCGAAATATTTTTCAGTGTATCAATATATCCTTCCCAAAAGACTCGACCACAGAAGTATTCGTTTTCCAGCAATGCCAGTGTGCATCTATTAATATCAATAAAACATGTACACCGTCTGTCGCACGTTTTAATTCCGCTAAAAGCGTCGATCTCATTGTGGTCGGACCGATGATTCGGAATTACTGTGTCCCCTGTGTTCACCGTTAGACGGGACAGTCCCAGGTGACTCCTAACAAGGATTGTACTTAGCTTAAAACACTAGTCATCCTACTGATCTGCTACAGCCTTTGTGAACTCTTTCGCTATTTCATTTTATTACTGCACAGGGATTTGAAAGCCAGTGATGCTTTTTGTTTTGAGATGTTATTTGAACTTTGTGAGGAGAAAAGTTATATTCTGTTGTGTGTTAACTTCAAATACGACATAAAGACTTTTGTGTTTTCCTTTTTCCGGGTTTTTTTTTTCTAAAGCACTTCAATGTTTGTGTTGTATGTGACAAATTTATGAGTTTTGTGCAACTAGGTCTGCGATTTTTCGGAAATGTTCATAATACGTATTTGCAGTCCCAGGACTGTTTAAGCGGATTGGTGCCCGCGGTACCTGCCATTTCGCGTCAGTGAGTATTTCGCGAGTACCGCTCTCTAGCCTGACTGCCCATTCTATTGAGCCTACCTATCTTTTGTTTTAAACATTGTGTAGGCTTTCTATATCACCTAAGAGGCACTGATTCAATTTTTACGAACGTCTCTAATTTACCTCCATTTTTAGCGAGCTTTTCACCTTGATGATCGCTGATTTTGAAATCTTTTCAGGACAGAAATTGGCTTGAAGATATCAAGCGATGAGACGGTAATAGATTATACATACATTTCTAGAACTGTCCCATGTAATCTAGACTTCAAACATCTATGACAAAATAATTATGGTCAATAATTTCGATTAACAAATCTAAACTGTTCATCGACTATCATGCAAAAAGCTTTGTTGTTATCAATGTTTCCTAACTATAACAACGTTCTACTCGTATCTACATGAATTCCTACAGTCCAATATTTCACACACGCTCAAAAAGCCGTTGGACCATACCAAAGGCAGGATTGCGCCATATGCATGGGCAGAATAGATACCTAGTGTAGTGTACTCGCTATTCCTTTGTCAACGAAGAGGTTTTCCAACGAGTGTCAATCGCTGCGTCGAATGCCTTCCTCTTGATATATCGACGTCACTACGCCCGTCTGTCTGACGTACACTGTCGTGCGTTTCTTTTTACGCCGCTTCGGGATACGCAAAAGAAATGGTTATGATTTTTGACGGGATATTTGCATGGAGTGTACAAGGTACAGAATGGGAGGATGGCTTTTTGTCACTTTGTCGGGAGCTTGAATCGAGTATCATATTGCAGTTTATTCCTATAGGTATCCATCTCATTGTTGTCAATAAGACAAATGGGGTAAGGTATTTCGTAATTTTGATTTTTTATTTTTGATATTGATGAGATCAGAGGAACGTTTCTACATACATTTTATGATTACACGACTAGTTATTCATATCTTTACTACCCTTTGAGATCGGTATTTACAAATTGAAACATAAGTACATTTGAGTTGTACGTTGTGCGTTGATTTGTAATTCGCAGACGAAGTCGCGAGCAGAAGCTAGTAGTCTAATATTTCATTTAAAATTTTGTACTTACATTTCATACTTATTAAGACAAAGATTGAAGGCCAAACCTAAACAAAGATTAGATTTTTTATTAACTTTAGAAAGGCTGCTAACCTTTTTTTATTTAGTTACACATTAATTTAAGATTTTTGATGAATGAAAAAGTTGTTACGCAAATATTATTTTGGAAAACGCGAACGTGATTTATAGTACCAAATTATATTATTGTGACACTGCAAGGCAAAAGCACCTCCTCATGCAGAAAACGAACATTCATCACCACGGATGTTCTATACAGATTGGTGATTTTATACTTATAGATATTTATTAGAATTCCTGGTTTTCTCACGATATTTTCTTTCACCGATATCCAATTTGAATTTGAAGATACATTCTTACGTGCCAGATAACAAACCCACAACCTCAATCAAGAGAGACCTTAACCATTGGGCCATCAAGACGAGGAGGTACAGTCGGTTGTCAGCATTATCTGACCCACCCTAAACACAATCGAAATTGGACCTTCTGCCTATGATAATAAGGTTTAATTTCAATTTATATGAGGTTATCAGTCAAGTGCTCGAGAACTGAGAAAGAATAAATACAATAAAAATACACACACGCAAATTTGATCTTTATCACGTTAGCATTGGGTTAAATCTTATAACAACTTGTTATAATATAATAAGTGTAATAGCTTATTTTAATGAGTTTGGTCAAGTAACTCTGGTCTCGTGGTCTGTGTGTAAGACTGAGAGTGACAAGTTGCGAGATCAAATCCCGCGACGAAGATATTGTTTTGCTTTCAATTTAGAATTTATTCTAAAAGTATTTCTTGTATTATTGTAAAGAACTATAGACGGATAATCTTCAAATATAAAGTTTCTAAAATGGTAATATTTTGGCATAACTTGTATTAAGTGGGTAGTTGAAAAATAAATATTTGTATTCATTGTAAAACTGGTATTCAAATGCTACTAACTAAGGGTATGCAGTGACAACGCGCAGACATATTTTTCCTTGCCTTACTAAATTGCAAAAACAACTTCTCTTTACAATTTATTTTTGTCTATTTTATAGGTAGTTTTTTTATTATCATGTCTTAATGGAGTGATTAAATAATAATGAAGGGATAAAATACAAAATAATTTGCACTAGGATAAGGTTGGCTGCTTGTGCTGTGCAAGAATAAACTTTATTAAAGTATATATATGGTTTAAATTCTTTAGTCTTATGGTCACTAATCGTTGTTTACGTTCGAAATCAAGTTTAACCTAAATATAGCTTCTGCTCAGGTGTTTCTTTTTTAATTATTTTATTATACTTTTTTTTCAGTTCTTTAATGGACAACGCATAGAAATAAAACTAAACAATTGCAAATTTAAAATGTTTATTATTTCATTAAAACACTTAGGTAAATAAAGTAAGTAAATGCTCACATATTTCCAAATTAATATACAATATATTATGAGGATGCCATAATCAAATCTAACCATTTATAAACATTAAAAAAGGCATGTTTTCTTGAAAGTTTGTTATCGAGAAAAATTTTTTTATCTGTGAAATGCTTTAAATATTTATAGCTGCCTATTATACGTAGTGAATAAACATGTCATTTAAATAGAAAAAAAACTATTTATGACAATAACATCACCACGTAATTGGCAACATTTTAATGGTTTAACAATCTATCCATTGAGCATTTACTTACATGGTGTGTTTAAAAATATCCTAGATTAATTAGTAGCGGAGTGATGGCGCACCGTTCCTTGTTACGTTCATCTTTGTTCGATTTAAATGTTTTTTTTTCATCAGTGAAGATCACAACATTTTCTTCTCAATTAAAATTTAAATATTCCTGGGCAAAACGGACCCCTCTTCAGCAGGTGTCAATGCTATTTTCTGTGCCGGTTTATAATTCCTTATTCCAGCAGCGTGTAAATGCCTTCTCACTGTTTCCACTGAAATATGGTGTTTTATTGCGGTTACACTAATGGGCAATCGCATTCGGGACTATACTTGATGTTTTTTGCCCCTGGACGAATCCGCTGAATATTTACTTTGTCTCCATAACGTCTTAGCTACAGTCGTATTTCTCTAAAACAAAAAAAAAAACTTTTTTGGAACCGTTTATGTAACTTGTAAGGAGTGAATGTAATAGTAAAATAGCCAACTACGCGTTCATTAATCACAATCAATTAAATAAAATAGGTATAAAAAAAAACACTTACTGCTATATTAAGACAACGACCAATCTCTCTAATTCCAACATTCTGCTCATGTAAAAATATGATTTTATGTTTGGTATAGTCATTAAGCTGCGACATGATGCTTTTTTACACCAAATTGCTTAAAAATACTTAACGAGTTATGCGAAACGATTTACAAATGTGTGTGCACAGTCAATGCTAATAGGCGTAGTGTAACTTTTGTCACTTAAGTAGACGAATTTATTATCTACCTCACGAAGCAAATATATGTGAACTTAAACTTTTTTAATTTACCCACCTGTTTACAAGATAAGTTATTAGGCGTAAATCATATTGGCCGTTCTTTAATAATGCAAACAATTTTGTAGAAATGAAATCAAATTAAAAAAGAAACTGATAACAGGTGGATTGTGTTTTCGAACCCACATGTTGTTCCTCGCCAATCCAACATCAAACCGCCAAGCCACAAGAACTTGTTAAGACTCCACGAAATTCAAGATTGGGTTCTAATTATGTAAGGTGACTTAAAAGGTTTTTAACTTTAATGTCAACGAGATAATGATTAAAATAGCTTAACAAAATGATAATTATAATGCCGGTGGCTCCGACAACGTTGGGTGGGTTTATGCGTGTCTGTATTCATCGATAAATTGAAATTAAACCTTATTATCATAGGCAGAGGGTCCAATTTTGGTTGTGTTTAGGGTGGGTCAGATAATGTTGACAACAGACTGTACCTATCCTACTACTATTATAAAGGTCAAAGTTTGTATGTATGTATGGATGTTTGTTACTCTTTCACGCTTAAACGGCTGAATGGATCTGGATGAAATTTGGCACAAAGATAGATTATAGTCTGGAATAACACATAGGCTACTTTTTATCCCGGGAAAATGTACGGTACCCGTAGGATAACACATCAACTGTGACGCGGACGAAGTCGCGGGCAGAAGCTAGTATCAAATATATATCAAACCTATATATATCAAAGTGTTAAAAAGTTCAAGCTAAACAGTGACAGTCATGCCTCTCATAGTCATAAATCACAATTATAAATTGATAGAGCGAGGTCAGCACCTTGTCATAACACGGCTATCTATGATACATCAATCAAACAATGAAAACCACGTCAAATTGATATAGGCATCTTAAATGTTCCGCCTTAACACAAGGCTATAATGAGTCTATCGTTTTCCGCATTCTACTTGGTCTACATTCTGGAATCTTTTGAACACATTATGATAAGAGATGTAGGTATTACAATCGTGATGTATAATCGATACTAATATTATATACTTGAAGAGTTTGTTTGTACATATGATAAAGCTGAAGAGTTTGTTAGAACGCGCTAATCTCTGGAACTAATGGTGTGATTTTGAAAATTCTACCGCTAGTTAGAAGCTAGCTTCCCTGAGTGCTATAGGGTATATTTTAGGACCAAAAATGTTGCGATCATTTATTTTTTATTTTGGACTAACCTAGGTAATTTGCCAAGATATTAGACTTTAATAAGGATTTGCTAAGGTATTGATGATCAAAACTATTTTTAACCGACTTCAAAAAAAGGAGGAGGATTATCAATTCGACTGTATTTTTTTTTTTTTTTTTTTATATTTGTTACCTCGAATTTCCCGTCTGGGTGAACCGATTGTCATGATTCTTTTTTTATTTGAAAGCTGGTGCTTCCCGTGTGGTCCCATCACCATTTCAATATCTGATGATGGGATCTTGTAGAAATCGGGGGAACTCTTCAATAGATAACAGCAGATTAACCGCGATTGTTGCTATAGCATATTTAAGCATTGTTTACACCATCACACAATATAACATCACGCCTGTACTCAAAGGTTACACAGAATAGATGTATACAGTAGTATTTAAAAATTTCTCATCCAAGTAAACGAAATCGCATATTCTGCTTTCTTATGACTTTTTAGTGGTGTCTCGTTAATTTACATAACATGACAGTTTCTTCATGGATTTGGATGACAAGAAGTTGATACTAAAAAGCGAGAAACGGCAACATGTTCTGGTGTGTAAAACACATATCAAGCTAAATGTTACGACATTCAGGCAACATTTTAGCTGGGAAATGACTTTTATTTCTAGTGTGAAAAGTAGCTGTTTAGTGCAGCGCGCAACTTTGCGCTTACAAGTGCATACCTACAACAAACAGTACGAGAGTCGTGAGGCTATTTAAAATTTACTTATTACATGTAAAACTTGTATTATTTTTATAACTTTGACCTGCAATATCTCCCACCAAAAATTAACGCAATCTGGGAAGTATTTTCGGTTTCGTCGAGTATCTTTTGACACCCGTTATTTATATGAACAAGGTAAACATAAACACAACGCCGAATTATATAATTAATTTATTAATATTAATTAAGTATACCAGATACATGAATTTTAATTGTGTTATTATAGTCCCGTATCTTGTTACAAAAGGTCTGAACAAACTTTCGAATAACATTATGAGGAGCCTAATAACGTGGGAGGGTAAACAGAGTTTGTATAAATTACACTACACGGGACAATATTTAACTCACTCACTTTTACAGTATACTTCATATACTTAATACAAGTATACTAGTATTTGCCTGCAGCTTCGTTTGCGTCGGTGTTAGTGGAGGTCATATTAATTCTGCATAATTTAAAACTGTCGTTTTTTGTGTATTTAACGTCCAAAACTGCCTTTCAATTGACTCATCGAAATTAATGAATTGACTTAGATTTCGACTTTGTTTGTGAGCCATATGCTTAAGTTACTTACAATGTTAAGGCTGAAATTCCAGGATTAACACCTTTTTATTTTATGTGGCAAAGATTGTCGTTTGTCAGTTTCTTTCATATTGTTTTTCCGTTTGGTTTTATACATAAAAGAAACATGCTAGATGCAGTCCGTTTCTTTTTGGAAATCTAAATCATCTCCGGCTTATCTCCAGCAGTGGACGTCCTGCGGCTGATATGCTAATTATTGTTTTCCTGAAGAAAATGCATTTAGTGAATGTCTAACAAGAGCGCAGAACGCAAGCTCGCCGACTAAGATACATTTTTATTCTACGTCCATTCGTACAGGTACGTCGTAAAAGTTGGCAGATGCCCACTAAATTATAGTGAATGTCTTCCAATTTATATAGGGGACCTATATGCGAGACAATACGGCGGTATGCCAGTATTGTCAAAGTATGGCAGCGTTTAACGTATAGCTATTAGTTTTAAAAAGTTTAATATAAAGATTAACAAGACTTTTAGAGATTTGATATGACATGTAAAAAACTTTCAAAGTCAAATCATATACTTATTTCATTGAGACCGACCAAAGGCAGTTTTAAATGTCATATACAAGAAAAAGAATTGAATCAAGTCGCCCCATCCAAAAGCTTCCTTTTTTAAATATCTTGTAGAGAAAGAAGCACGTTGCTGAATATTTGTTTTTAGTTCGTACTGGTAACTGACCGACTGAATGAGGTACAGTGAATAAAAAGTATCTAACGTTTTTAAAAAAAAGTTATCCGTGTAAAATTGTTACAACCGAAAATTCATTTCAAAATCCCTTCGGGGCTATTGTCTGGCTGCTGTCAGTGAGAAGCTGAGGAGAGGTGCATAATGTATGTGTGTTTACTTTTTAGTATAAGCTTAAAACCAACGCTTTCTTGATTGACGACCGCAGTTTGTAAATAGTGGAACAAAACTTTATTACAAAAGCAATGTGCTTTCCCAAAAGTTACATCTAATGTAAATAGATAAAAGTTATCATTCCTTTTGTTCATTTAAAGAAATGAGAGTCTTTAAAACTATTTTATAAAATTATCCAATCAGTAAAGTTGCCTTTTAAAAACAAACTTGGAACTCACTGAAAGTTCTATAAACTTCTATAAAACCCTTCAAAAATACAGGCAGGTTATACAGTAAAGTTAAAATTTATTCGTGAAAAGACGAAGAAATAATTCAATAGCAAGTTTTAATTCAATTATTTCGCTTTTAATGCGACAATGTTAGGAGCGCAAGGAATGTCCCGCCCGCTCTCTAAACGGGAAACAATTCTACCAACTGAATTGCCTGAACTTCAATCGAGCCACATTTGCGTTTGTGCTGCAAACACTTGCACAACTATTTTTAATGTTGGCACTAGATATTTTTTTTCTCTCTCTCCCTTATCGAGTTAATTGAAAACCTATCGGTGTTACAAAGGCGTGAATGTACATAGAACCGATTCGTTTTCACCCGACGAACAGTTAACCGGATCGTCGAAAAATATCCGATTTTATTTTTGATGTTTAGTGCGCCGCTTAACGACGCAGTGCGCAAAATTTTATGAGTCGGCTGGGTCGCATTTTTTTCCCTCCAAAATTTATTTTAAATCGAAATATTGAACGGACCATTGGTTTGCAACTGAGCGCTTTATAAAATATTATTGCATTTATGGGATAGGATTTAATGTAAGATTAACCGTCACAGCAATTAATCCGTATTTACGATTGGATCGTTTATTTGCCTTATCCAAATAATATACCGCAATATTGATCACCACATTCACAAAATGTGCCTACATAGTACGTTTACACGCACAAACAAAAAAGCGGCGATAAAACGTTTTAGCGATCAATCCTTTAGAAGGTACATATTTATTCACCGCAAACTAAAATAGTGGTACGTAAGCACAAGTAGTGACCACTTGGCAGATAAACTTTTACGCTATAGATATTATGCAAAGTTATAGAATAGGGGATGGATCAGCAGCGCCCAATATTGCGTTAGGTCAGACAAATTGGGATCAGCCAGTGAATATATTACGGTCCCCGTACTATGTGTCGGTCTGTTAATCGTTCTCCGTTATTTATGAACGTTTTAACTGTTTACATAAGCCTACTATAATATGTTTATGCAAATTTTTGGAAGGGGCACAGATTGCATTGACTGAATTGGTATCTTATTGAACTTAGGCAGCCTAGAAATTGGTTTATTACTTTACAATGAACATTTAATAAATTCAGCTCGGAGGTTGGATTTATGCCTGGTTAATAGCTATAGGCTCGTCCCTTACATGGGACCTAAAAACATACCGGCGAACTGTGGGTGTACATTGGTACACCTCTACCTAACCCTTCGGGAATACGGGCGTGATGGTATGTATGTATTTAATAAATAATTTGCAGTACCTAGTCATCCCATTGACTACTAGTTAGTCAATAATTAGGTGTAGAAGCGAATGCTTAGATCAATATCACTTGATTATATTAGAGTAGGTACTAACTGCGCCCGGCGCTCCACCTACGTGGTCTTACCTAGTGCAGGTATAATTCAATTCACGGTTAGAAAAACGTTCTTTAGCTCAGTTCTACTGTAATTTAATTATCTCGTCGTCTATAGAATATTTATAGAATTTCCTAACAGTAATTCGTTGACCACACACCTCGCCAATCTAAAATTACATTAATATCAAATTGCTTTTAACGTATGGCTTTGCCATTGAGAAATTGCTAGAATATAATTCATAATATGTATTATTATGTACCTCTCATTATTGTCTCTTTCGAAATATCATAGTTTCATCTATTAGTCGCCTTGTGTGGCCATCAAAAGGCTATTATGACGACGAAATTATCGTAGTTTTATCACGTTTTATCTACAATTTTCAGCCATCATTATTTAAAACAAAAAAGGCTTTACAAAACGAAAAAACAAAAGAGATAGAAATAGTTAACTTTAGAAGTTTATTTAAATACTAAAACTTTAGCGAAGTGTATAATAAGCGAATAATTTAAGTCTGCGATGAACATCGAACTACTCCATCAGTGAACTACTAAACATTATCTTAGTCAGGCTTTTATACCTTGTAGAATATTAGATTTCCGACGATGAGGAAGACTTTGTGAATATTCTCCAACATCGTGCGAACAGGCCACATTTACCACAAACTTGAGTACTTATACGCAAGTACATTCAATGTTATGGAAGCTCTTCATATCATTCTGTCAATAAGTCAATTCATTTTGTCAGAAGAGAGTTAGACGTAGGTGCGTTTGTTACAAAGTTGTAATCTTACAAAAGCCTGCACAGTTTTAACGAGTTTTCTCTAACCTTGCGGGGTAGCTAATTTAAACTTATGATAGGTTCCTAGTACCTTATTCTCTTCAAGTTTCACTGTAGCATCCTGCAATAATTAATTATGTACATTGAGAGAGTCACAACAGCTCACTCGCGTGTATTCATTATGCGAAACATGAAAGTTTTGCTCCTTTTTTCGTCACTTCCTTTGCATAAAGTGGGTTGTACACATAAATTGTAGGGTAGGGACAAATTGCGTTCCTCCAGTAATGTATTCCGCACAGTATTGCCTCGCACACGTATGTTTCAGTTGAATTCTACATAATGAAACTTTTCAAGTGCTGCTCACTCTTATTTTGCTTTAATCAGTTCGAATTAAGATGCAATTTGTCACAGCTGTAGGCAGTCGCTCTTCGAACTCGACAGGACGGATCCGAAGTCGGTCGGCTTATTAAATCCGCACCTTCTTTGAAAACTGCTGAGCGTTTGATGTCTTTAAAAGTAATAACGTTTGTATTTTGTATTGAATAATATTTCAAGATTGAATTGCCTGATAAGTCGATTAACTTTACAAAGATATTCAAGAAATTCCAAATCATTTTGAGATGGATTCTTTTTTTTAATAACGCTGCCCCTCTTTAGGAATTTCTTCCGTATCGGGGGTACGTTTACGAACATAACTCACATACACAAACAACCAGACCCGGAACAACTATCTGTACGCTATACAAATATTTGAACCGTCCGGAAATCGAACGCTCAGCCACGAAACCGTGTCGTCAAATAAATACATAGAAGTACTCGTAAGTTCGATTTCAGGTTAAAATCAATCTTGGTTCTCTTGGCCCGCTAGTTCTAACAGTCTAAGGAATATATAGTGGAATGCCTGTTGCTTTTTCTAGCGTCTGACCCCTTCATTTATTTACAGACTTTCACGCTAATCACAACCTTAAGGTCTGCGCTGAAAGAAGTCGCGGCGCGGCACGGTACGGCAGGACGTGCTTCGGCACCCCGCGGCATGACGCTTGTTGCGTTATCATTGTATCGAAACAAAGTAATATGAATTCCAAACTCATTCAAATAAGGATAAAAAGAACTTGTTAATGAATAAAATCCTTTACCATGTCATGCCGTACTGCCGCGTCTATCAGCGCCGGCCCTTTTCATATATAACATAAATAAATACCTAATAATACCTATTGGGACTACGAAACCACACTATCAAAACCCATGCGTATCACTTTCATGCAAGATTTCCCAAAAGATGTTAATCTAGCCTACCGAATATCAGTTTTCCTAGTGTAGTTTTCAGGGGTCCTTAAACAGTACATAAATCAAAGCGATATGTCGACGTAATGCCCTGTTTCATCGGGGCTGTGCTCTCGTGAAATATGACCAGCGTTATTATCTGCGTGGTGTACAACGCCAGCTTATCTTAGGAAACTTCTAGAACATCTTGGATGTTTATGTTTAAGTTAGCAAGTCTTTGTGGAGAAAACCTCGAGGTATTTTAGTAACGGGAAGAAAGCTTTGTGATTTTATTTTAGCGCTGTAACAACGTGTATCTGATACAATCTGGGTAGTCCCGTCTGCAGACATAGCTCATGGCTTTTATCTAATTTCTCACACGAATCTCGAATGAATCTGTTATTTATGTCTTGTCTCCTAGTGCGTGCCTTTCGTACCTAAATTATCATCACAGCGATGGGTTTATTAGAGTTCTTATGGTTTGTATGTAGCCGCTTAAACAAAAATGTTATATTTTGTTAATTTTTTCAATGTTATGTTTTTTTCACTTTTGAGAAAAGGGTTCTCCCAGATTATTTCTAGGTATTCTTACCGAACCATCCCTATTGGTACGCGTCTAGGTGATCTCACCACCTGATTCTGGGTCATTGTCTAATTGATTAATGCGTTCGCCTAGAAGTCGACATTCGACCATAATTCATTAACATTTTATGTTCGAACGTTCTTAAGGTTTTATTGTCAAAGACTATTTACATATTCCATAATTTGCACGGCAGTAAAGCGTAATGTTTTTTATTAATTTAATTTATTTCTAATGCATATTATATGAAAATAGCTTTCTGTACTCCTTCTTCTTACAAACTTTAATGGCAAACATGCAAAAATACTCTTTCGTTCGCGTAATTTATAAATCTTAATTGATTTTATTAAGCCTAAGGCAAGGCGCAAACGTGGACACTTTTGTGTCTTGTGTCAGATACAAGCTACCGATGAATATTTTATTACTATAGAACCAGTTTGAAACCATCCACTCCCAGCGCATACGTAAACATTTATTGTTGCTTCCACTTAACACATACTCATGACGATCAAAAAGTGTTCGGTGTCGGTAACTGGAAACTAAAAGTGTCTACGTTTGCGCAGCGCCTACAAGTAAATCTTTAAGAAACATACACACGCTTGTAACAACATTTCATTTCCGTCCCAATATCGCAGGGCGGAGGTGTGTCAAACCGCCTGTGACCACGCACCGCAGTGTATCGGAGTGAAAGATGTCCACTGCAACGTTACAACAAGTCACTAGCTCTTCGTCTGTATTACCATTGCGAGTAGTTTCCAACGCACAGTGCGTTGGAAAGTAAGTTAGTGAAGCAGAATTTTGATGGACAATTTTGTCCTGCAAACGTTTGTTTACCAACGTGTGCTGTAGAACGGAAAATTTCTATTGCATTTACTTAGAACCTCGGATTCTAATAAGTGTCTTGCTTGCTTTATCATAATCATTCTCTACAAGCAGTGTCATATTTTTTTAATTTCATTATATTTAAATAATATTAATAAAATAAACGATACACATGGCCACGTTCTGAAGCCAAGTACTTAAAAGAAAAAGGATTTACTTAAAATCTATTCGACAAGAAGAATAAATTAAAAAACAAAATTTAAAGTCCGGAACACCAACTTTGTAATTTTGCTTCTGTCGAACAGTGATCTAACATATTTTCTCGTTTAGTTCACTCACAGTAAAAATAAGTACAAAACAATGACAATATCAAAATATCGCCTAATTAAAAGTGAAAAGGAACTTCACGTCAAAACAAGCAAACAGTTCAGTCTAAAAAACCTAAAGTGCCTGTTAATGAAAGAGAGAAAAAACTATTAACCATTCAATGTGGAGTTTTTATTGTTCGGCAAGGACCGGCGGCTGGACTTTTAATTAAAGGCCCCTTCACATTCTCTATTATACAGGACATTTTTACTGTCCCAGCTACATATTGTACTGCCACGAACACTTACTGTAGACCACATGCATAAATTGAATACACAACACCGTAAAGAACCTCCAAAGTATTCTGAACTCTAAACTTCGCTTTCCAAAGGTCAGTATCGCATGTGACCGTGATAAGTTATTGATTGATAGCTTAATTATGTTTGCTAAAGAAAACATGTTGCGTATTATAATTGGATAATCGCATCTCATTGAGTATGAAGGTAATAGTTACGCTTTTTCAAGAATATTTTAACTTAGTGTGTATGCGTAAGTAAATAGTGAGGTGTTTCGGAACTGTGGCTTACCATAACACCGCTTGATTGATTGGTTGATTGATCGATTGGACATATTTATTAATTTCCTGCGACTGCTGAACTCAATGGCTAAATGATTGACGTATTACCTAATTACTTGTTTGATATGGAGATTATTGAAGATGATGTCAGTTCAATTAAGGAGGCTGTTAAAAATGACTTTATGCACTTAAGGTTTTCTTTTGTTTACGTTTATAAAGTTATTTTTTCAGAAGAAACTGCCAATCCTAACCAAACCTTGTTATATTTTAAGTCAGGTTTTCAGCTTTATTATATTTTTTATCTTGACAAGCGCGAAACGGTTCGATAATATATTTGTAAAGTAAATTGGTGTTCTGCATACGGTTTGTTTCTTTTGTCTTTATTACTTAATCCGTACTTGAATTCAGGTGACCGCCTTTTGAGCACTGGTCCCACTGACAACGATGCTGAAAATGAGGACTCATAGAAATGAGTCCTCATTTTATATACCCACCTATTTAATTGTAGTTACGGTCAGTTCCCTGAATTGCCTGGACCGTATTCCCCTCGTCTTATTTGTAAAAGATGTCAGATCATGTAGGACTGTAATTGATGTTATCCTAACTAATATTACGTATATAAATACGAAGAGTAAGTTTGTTTGTTACATTTTCACGCCTAAACCATTGACCCGATCATCCTGAAATTTGGTATATACCTACGTTGTTGGGTGTACAGAAACGGACATAGGGTACTTTCATCCCGAAAAAAATATACTGTTCCCGAGGAAAACGACAATAACGATCTTATGATATGGATGGCGCCAAATGTCTTTTGAATAATAATTGAATTTTAAATTAAAGTATTTCCTCTGCGTCCGCGATAACTGATATTTACGTTGACGAACTCGCGGGTAAAAGCTATTTCTTATATTAACTTTCCACATAAGTATTTCAATAAGGTTTTAAGTTAAACAAATAAGTATCACTTACAAATAAAGCTCAAAAAAATATCAATTAAAATGCAACAAAATCGACACAAAAAGAGAAAAACACCCATATCTCACAAAACAGTAACCTACAAATAAACCCGAGCCACACAGTAACATAAGAGCTCGCCTTTTACGTTGGCTTAGGAGTTTAACGACAATTAGTAACGGCTGCTGCTATTGACAGCCCTTGTCTCCCCCTCGACAGAGTTAAGCTTTGATTGAATGAGTTTTGATTGAAAAAACTTTTACACGAGCTGGGGGATTTACTACAGGATGTTTCTGAGGTATTCACGTGGTGTGGATACAACAATTTGAGCAGGAACTTTGATATCATCTGAAAAAAAAAACCTCTTGAAGTTGTTGTCCGACTATGGTGAATATGACGCATTTCCAAGGCGTCTGGTATTGCAGATGTCTATAGGCGGCGGTGTCTATTTAACATGAGGTGGACAGTTGTCTTTTTGGTTTTGACAAACTGCAATTTACTTTTATCATTGCATCTATAAGTTGAATTACATCAATCTTTCGTTGCAAGTAGTATTTTCTCTGTGGATTGACATGAAAATTGACAAGGTTAAAGTTTTCGTGTGAATTAACTCTCAATTTTTTAAAATTAAAACGCTAATTAACACTTACGTTATAAAAGTTTGGTGAAATTCGCCCTGAAATGCCAAAATTTAATAAATATAAAGTCTAGACTCGTATAACGAGATATACATAGTTGTAATAGAATAATGTACCCAGACATCTAACATAGGACTAGTCCTCCCATTTTGTTAAATAAACCTTATTTCGTAAAGGTAACTTATCTCCAAAGGTTACAACCTTCCTAAATTTTATAGACAATGACAGTTCGGTGAAAAACGGTTGGATAAAACTAAATCCTATCTGTTACGTTCTCAAAGATTTCACCGACTAAGGATTAGTATAAATTGAGTAAGGTTTGGAAGACCTGATGTAAGTAGGTAGGCACGCAGGGAACTCGGCTACCCTTTTTAGTCATTACTATCCTACTATCTTTCCGTCCCGCTGGTCCGCCCCTTAAAAAAACCTTGGGGTTTAGACAATTCAACCTCTGTATTATGATGAAAAGGGTTCCGCTAGCGAACGTTTTTCTGACAACTGCGAATAATTCCAGAAATTTCATGAGCGATCGCCGCTATCGATACCAGATTTGGGTTTCGAGAATCTTTCACAAAAACACACAAAAATGTTTCCCTTGTTCAGGAAAAATCTATCCAATTTAATGGAACCCAATAAGAAAATTCAATTGTAAAGTAAATCTGTTGAGATGGGTAGGTACTTATCGTTAAAATACATTAGGTCCGAGGAGATTGAAGAAGTTCGTTAAAAATCATTGAAGCACCACCGAATTACATTAAAAAAATATTTTTTAAAGTAATTTCAGTAGGTATTGTTATCACCGCGGGAAGCCAGGACAGCTCTCGGTCGTTCCCTCGACAAATTGAGCATTACGCCAAATGCCTCCGGTAATTTCGAGCTTCACTCCGAATTTACTACGTAAGCTGGTAAGAAATTTAATCTTGAAATTATTTCGAAATTTACTTGAAACAATGACATGGTATCAGCTCTGAATCAAAGATGAGGCGCGTTATATGAAATGGGTAATTTGCTTGTTTGAACGAACTTGATTCCGTTCTCTCGTAATAACAGAAATCCTTACTAATCTTTACTATCCTTACCAATATTATAAATGCGAAAGTAACTCTGTCTGTCTGTCTGTCTTTCTGTCTGTCTGTCTGTCTCTTCTTCACGCCTAAACCACTGAACCGATTTCAATGAAATTTGGTTCAGATATAGTTTGGGACCCGAGAAAGGACATAGGATAGTTTTCATCCCGGAAATCCCCCGGGAACGGGAACTGTTAATCCACGCGGACGAAGTCGCGGGCAAAAGCTAGTATTATATATTTTTTGGTACTTACTTTTGTTCGCTAAATACTACTACTACTAGGTACTAAATAAAAACGTTTATAATTTAGTATTAAACGTTTGTAATCTCATCTCAGAGGCAGTAAAAAGATAATATCTGTCTATTACTTCCCAATACTGGACTCTCTTCCCATACACAGAAGGCATGACCATTGATTACCATGCTTGCTTAAGGCGGATTGTTTCAGACTTATATAAATTATAAGTCCAAGTGTTCTCACGATGTTTTCCTTCACCTTAAACTTAAAAAAACCCACATAAATGACGCATTGACAACGACAATCAATGTCAAAAAAAATATTGGCAAAATAGAGGGATATTTGACAGATCCTAAAAGCTAGTAGAATTTATAATAAATAAGTTGTAATTGAATATCACCCTTTGTTAACCCTTCGGCACATACTGGACTTTATATTGTTTAAACAAATTACACACACATCCACACTCATAATACAAATCCCCAGAAATGCCCTGTTGAGGTAGACAAACTATTTACTTACATATTTATCTAACTCACATTTGCGTTCCGATTCCACACAAACCGAGTTACTAAACATGCGAAATTTAATTACCGCGGGTTGGCAATGCTTCAAATATCTAATTTGTAGCTAACGGGTTGCGGTGAAACATTTTAATGAGCTTACGTGAACTGTTATCGCTCGCAAATAGTCTAATGCCCATAGGTCAGATACCGTTATAATGAATGTATGAAGAGTATCTCTGAAGTGATAGGGTTAACATGGATTTAATGTACTAGCTCGTACTTGTAAATTAGTTTTCATTTCTTGGAACACTAAAATGTACAGTTATTCTAAGGAGGCTAACCGGGGCCGTTAGTTAAACGTGAAACATCTATATCAGCAAGTAGCTTTTAGTGTTAAAGATTGAAATATATTTTTCGCTTTTCCGACTTACGAGTGCTATAATTAAATAAATAAAGTCACATACGGGTGACTTTATTTATTTAATTATAACATTCCAAAGACTTATTCACTAGTAAATGTTTGGGGTACTGTAACATTAAGCTTTAAATCTAGAGTGAATTTGTCACTTAAACAACACTTGAAAACAAAAAACTTTTATAAACGTTTCACGTTTACAGTTAACCCTATTATGATAAAAGGTTAACCCTATTTAATAAACCTGAAAACCCATGAGAACCTACAGTTCAAAACACTAGTTCGTATGTAAATACTAGACAGTACAGAAATGCTCTTTGAGCGTAGTACTCCATCTCAGTCTTTGACAAACACACTCTAGAACAAATATTACCTACACTCCACCAGAAATACAGCTGAAAATAAGAAATATTTAAGTTCAAAAATACATCTACAGTTTTGTTGTGATAAAAACTAACTTAGTGGTAAGTTTAAGAAGCTAAAACTTTCCACTTAACGAGGTACCTACATCATAGTAAGTATCTCAAAGTCCATACTCCATACACTTTGGTGCATCGTTTGGTAATTCGAAATTTCACTTAACTCTCGTCGAAGGAGCACTGAATTTATGAAAGGAAAAGTTTGATAATGTGCTCTTATGAACTTTAAACTTTATAGAGAGTCATGTGTACACTTTATATCGCGCTTAATGATGGATTGTTTAGTGTTTTTGAATGTGCTAAGCTAAGATTGCTCTTTGTATTTTAAAATTATTATTCAAAATGGAAAATCGATGAAAACAAACACTTTTTTTACCATAGTTTTAGTACATGATGAGCAGGATAGCGAACGTTTATCGCCGGTTTAAAAAAAAAAATCTGCTGTACCGTACATTGTGCATGGCTGTGTTGGTGATGTATGTACTTTTGTAAAACAGCGAATTATTTTTTCAAATCAAATCAAATTCCTTTATTTGCAGAATATGGGTTTTGCAGGTATTACAGTTAGAAATATGTATCGCCATACTTAGGCTCACGCCATGCAAATTTAAAATCATAATAATAAATTACAAATTAATAAGCGAAGAAATTTTTTGTCCATATGGGTCCGTAGTAAAAGTTATCGTTACGATGTTTAACTCTTTGAAATTATTAAATGATTTTCAAAACCCTTTTTAGTCTTTGTCACTCAACTTCAATTTAATTCTTACTAAGGACAGTAAAAATAAAGTTGAAGTTGAGTATCGTGCAAATGACAAAATTAATTTTTAAATCTTCTTGAATAATTCATAACATTATTAAATTCGATCGTGAAATACCACATGAATCAATTATGTAAACACGCATATTTATTCTACTATTGCAATTGACTAATAACCCTGTATTTATTCTAAACAAAGTTCGCACTTAGCCCATGCAAATTGGACGTTTACTACGGACTATTACCGTCAGCATAACTGCCGAGGCATACTAGTTACACCTACAGTCCTCCTGGGAATTGTCCTGGGGAATACTAAATCATGTATACAGGATCTGGGATCCTTCCTAGCCTAACAAGGAGGCTCACAATACCCGGGTGACGGGGATTTATGACTAACAGACCTTAGTATGTTCGCAGGTATATTATAATGTACCCTTAGCCTAAGTGGACGGTGACGCAGGGTGATCGTAAAACTAGTTGCGTCGTAAAGTATTACTTTGTAGTTACATCATAATGCTGGCAACATTATCCGTCCATCTTTTCGGGACATATAAAACCATTTTAATAATCTGGCAAGTTTGAAACCTCATTTTTAGTAGTTGTTTATGCCCGCAATGGCGGTTATCATGGGGTTTATTTTGTCTGCGAATCCTAATCCTTTTTCTAAAATATAAAAGTAAATTACAACTTTTAGCATCAGATGCCATTTCAGAGATTAGCCGGAATAAACAGACACAAATTTTGAAAATTGTTTTTCACGTGTGGATATACCGTGCACCTAAACACTCATATTTATTTTATAAAAATCTTATTTTGAAATTACTATCAGACACTCCAATTTTATTTATTTGTATTATTATAAAAGAGAGATTACGCCTTCTATGTAATTAGTTAAGAAGAAGAATATTGTTGATCAATCACCGTTTAAATGAAAAATGCTTTTGATATCTTAATTAAGACCTTTTGTTGAACTGTCTTCCGCAACTGTCAGATAAAATGTACTATCTTTTCCTTTTGGAATAACAGACTCTTTCTTTATCTTTCCCACCAATTAGTTCACCCGAATCTTTTTCTTGCTTTGGGCTAGAAAAGTTTTTTCTTTAGTTTACCTAAATTGGAAGAGTTCGTGTCTGTATTGAACTTCGGTTTGGTTTTATCGTGCGGAAATATTCCGACGAATTATTGGAATCACAAATATTTCAATTACAAATCTAAATGCTATTAAACTATGTCAACCACGGCGATATTATTTCAGCTGAGGATCTATTTTACCTGATTTGGTACTTGCTATCCAATTGATATTCGGCAAGCACAATTGAATAATCTCGATGGAGTAACAGTGAGGGTAACCTTATAATTTAATTCGTCGGTTCACTTACCTACTACCGTTACATTGGTAGGATTGCTTACATAACTGAATTTAGGTTAGTTCCTTACTAAGTTGTAAGTTAGCTTACTTTAAGTGGTTTCGGATATGCAAAGCAACATGGCTATTTGTATATGTCACTAACTTTCGACCGCGAGAATTTTCTTACAGATTTCTTTCAATTTTCGGTATTCAAATATATCCTATAACACGCAAAGACAACGTAGCGTATTAGCGAAAAAAAATTTAGAATCCGTCTAGTATATTTAAAGATCATCGCGTTCAAACAAATAAACTTTTTAGCTTTATAATATTAGCCTAGAATATAGATAGTGATTTTCGTGTCTTAATTTGAAATTTTAGATATAATTAACACGAAACAAATTGTAACTTTGACTTTAACTTTAGTTATTAAATACGTTTACCCATTAAAGGCAATAAAATAATATGATAACCTATTTTATTTCTTAAGATTATTAACTAAAATGAGAGTATTTTAGAGCAGAATAAACATTATTATTAAGTCAAGGCATTTTAACTTTACAAGTCAAAGTTAAGCGTGGCGAGCTCAACTTTTAAACGGTAACAACATAACATATTGTATTTGTTTGTTCTTACAACCTGACGTCTAGATTTTCGTTTTTCATAATATATGACGTAAAGAAAACAACTGTTAAGATTATTTATTTCCAATTTTCAGTAACGACGACACAGTAGTCGCAGTAACTGACTGATGGGTTGCTACACTGCGTGTCCTAAGTTCAATTCTCATACATACCATCACGCCTGTATTCCCCCGCCTGTATTGTTGTTTAGGCAGAGGTGTGCACATTTACACCCACAGTTCGTCGGTATATTTTAGGTCTTATGTAATATAGAGCGAGCCTATTGCCATTAACCTGGCACAGATCCTTACTCTGAGCTACTACTGAGAATTTCATAGAAAAACCCAATAACACTTTTTGCTCGAACTGGGAATCGAACCCAAGACCTCTCTTTAATTCCCGTTTTGAATTTTGTGATAGGTTCGCTCTTGACTCTAGTCTAAGTCAGAGGTGTCAAAGACAAAGTCGACGATGGAGTGCGATAACCCAGAAGAACTTTGCAGAGATTAGGAGATTAGGATATTTGTATGTCCTAGAGGAAATCCTAGGTCTGATTATTTGTGTATGTAAGTTTATATGTTTGTAAATGAACCCACGATACGGCAAAAAAAATGTGTGGGATGAAGTTTTATTAAAAAGAAAACAAAATGAAGAACCGATCCGTTCATCGAAACATAAGTCACTCAATATTTATCAACAACTGGTAACATAAAGCCTTTCGAAGAACACACTGTATCACAAATTGTCAACCGTCAAGTGACTTCAAAGACACGTCTCAGCAAAAAAGTCCACGTATCGAGTACATAAGACATCGTTCGATTTTCAAAATCCTTTGATCGTCAATAACACGTCTTGTTTATTTACGAATAGACACCTATGTTAACGTATAGGTGTGCCAAAATAAATCAAATTTACATTCCCGTACGGAGATGCGAACAAACATTGCACGTATAAACATAAAGGCAGATCGTCGAAGGCTAACTTGTTCGGCTACAATCTCTTTGATAAACTTGTTCTAGGGAACTTGGCTAGCTTCTCGCACGGTTGTTTGCAAACTTGCACTTACCGTGCAGCTTAATTGAATTGTCCAGAAGTCAATTTGATTCTTAACTGTAGAGTTTCTGTATTGCTATGCAGGGTGGCTGTCATGGCGCGTAGTTTGTTGGTGCTGAGCTTTTGAAATTCTTTAGATCGATTGTGGAGAAGCAACAATGTATTTTATTTTTTACCGACGGGAAATGATCATATGACTTGTCCCACCCTAGTGTCAGACTTTTACTGACTAAAACCCATCCATGTTCCTTCTTGTGCACTTTGCGTTTTGGGGGCGCAGTATCTCTTTCGAACAACCCGCAGCCCCGGCAGGCATCGGCCCTTAGTGGTCCCTCCGAATGAAGCAAAGATGTATAAAATGGAGAATTGTATTGTGAATAGTTTTCACCGACTTTAGCAAGCTCGTGTAAGCAATATTTATTCAATTTTTTCGTCGAGTGTAATCGGAAAAATAGAACGAGATAAAGCCACATGTAAAAAAGAGACAAAACATTCCGAATCCCTGTCATTAAGGCCACTTGAAAACTATAAACTTATTTCAAAGTTGTAGTTCTAGCGTTTAATTTAATCGTGTGGAGAGGTATTACGTGACGATCTAATGTGCGGTGGAATGAGCGTCGATTAGGGCGCCTTCTGGCTGTAATACTTACATGTCGTGATCCAGTCCAATTACACTTGTTCAGATCATATCGCCGAATTAATGTAATTAACAAGTTCCCGCTCAAATTACTTGATCATATCAGGTGTCGTTTGTTATAAAGTAACGAACTTGGGAGTTGTAATTGGGTTAGTACATATTTATCACTTAGGCTTACGTTGTGTTTGTCTGTTATTACAAGAATGCCGTTCTTGCGCTATATCTAAGAAAAAATAATTACTAAGATTTCTTCAAAGCTTTTCTTAAGAAATTAATGTATCATTATATGTCAAGAGCCTTAACAGAGATCTGAGGCCAATTCTACGAACTTTACGGAACGATCGCAACTTAATCTCAGTCTCAATCTGTCAAAAATCCCTCTAATTTACTGTTTGTACGTTAGTGTTTTTACATTGATTGTCATGTCGAAATCTAGTTACAACCTAATCTCAGTCAATGTCAAAAACTAAAAAAATTAATAGTAAAATTAAATGTATTTTTGACGCATGAAGGCAGATTAAAATGCAAATGTTCTTAAAATTACGATCTATATTTTATCTTACCGAATTATTCCTCTACTTACCCTCAAAATAACAGCCATGCTATAATGACGCAGGTCTGGTGACTAATACCATAGCCAGACAAACTTGGCCACAAAAAATATCGAGAGCGACAAACACTAAGTTCTAACAGGATTTGAACCTATGTTAAAACTAGTTCGTGACCAATTATAAAATGACTAGAGACCCGCCCGTGACTTTGTCCGCGTTGCTTATTTCACCCGCTTTAAGTTACGTTTTTTACTGATTCGCTCCCGTGTGTCGTAGCGTGATGTTATATATTACTTAGGAAAAATGCAGGTGTCTATTAGTGAAAATACCGTAAAAATCGATCCTGTAGTGTTGGAGTTTATTCGGTACAAACAAACAAAAAAAATCTTTCATCCTTATAAATTACTAGCGAACTTTCTCGATAAATGGACTATCCAACACAAAAAGTTTTGTTTTTAATTCGAACCAGTAGTTCCTAAGATTGGCGCGTTAAACCAAACAAACAAACAAACTCTTCAGCTTTATAATATTAGTATAGATTAGTATAGATATGGCGGGCTGTACTCAAACAAAGTGTGTCAGTAATTTGTCGCACGATAATTAATCTTGCCCCAGTTGTAATACATTGAGCGGGAAAATCAATTCTTGCATTGTATTCAACAATAGACTCGATGAAGTTTTGTTCTAAACATAACTATGGTTTTTGTCTAATGCACTCGGATATGAAACTACTATGACGTTTGAATGTTGACGTTGCTTTTATATGTTGTTGTGCAATATTTTATCATGAGAATAAAGTCACAGTTACAGCCTAAAAAAGTAATACAGAAGATTAAATATTTTATTTTTTGCATTCATAAAATTAAACTAACAGACTTTCCTATCCTTTACCTTTCCCCATATTTACTGTATATATTGCAACAAATAAACGACAAAACTCTCTGACTTCCATTCTAGTGAAAACTGTCTTACAGCAATTCTTAGAAAATTCAATTGTTAGATTATTTGTTGCCAATTCCCGGAGTTAATACGTTTCTGTAATGTCATTGCTCCTTAGAAGTTATTCAATAATACACAGAGCTTCCAATATGGGATGTTTACAGTCTGCCTTGGATTGCTGTTGGCAATGTTTCAGCGTGAGACACGCACTAAAACATATCAACCCATTAATATTCAGGGAAGCTGCCAAAGGCGTGCGCCTTGGATTGAATACCCCTGATCAGCAGTGATAAACATTCGGGTAATGATAATTATCGTAAATACGCTGATGTATTAATGTTGGCCTATGTTGAATAGTAAGTAGGTACTTAGATATACGTAGCTTATTTATTTATAACACATACATAACTCATTATGTTCTTAATTTACTTACTTTATTCTCAAGCCAAAATTCAGAAAATGTTCTAGTTATACGCTCATTTCCCCGGCACGAGTAAGGGGAACCTTACTCGTGACTGGGTTCAGTAAGTAGACAAGCTAACTTTATAAACAAATATAAAATAAGCAAAACAAGATGAATATAAAAAACACTTTGACATTAAATAAGGTAAAACATTACACAGTTACAAGGAAAACATCTGGACAGAACAACCTATATTAGATCAGTCAAAAGAACATTCCGCAGCGAAATAAAAACTAAATTAACATTAAGTAACCTACTTTTATAAAGGTCAAAGTTGTCATAACAATTAAAAACCGAAATTATTCACCGAAAATGAATCACCAGAACTTTATCCCTGACATTTAATGCACGGACAAAACCTCGCCTAATAGCGGCATTAGATAAAGTTGTAACTGGCATCGATCACAGTTTCATTTCCATCGCTAGAAAGTTGGCTGTTTACCCAACCCTTGGTGGAATCGAAGCGATTTCCTTTCCTGTATTTTCCTCAAATAGTTGGATGTTCTTACGAGTCCCAGTCGGATCTCTTTATAGTAAGGTTTGTTTATCGGGCAATCGAGATCGACGAACAAAGAACACGGTTTTGTCCATTGTACGCTGGAGGACGATCTAAAATGTCCCGGAAACCTATTTGGCTAAGCCCCACAGATTCATTGGCAATCACGCGTCTTTGTTTACATTTAAAAACGTTGGTTGTTAATTAAAAGTAAAGTGTACTAAGTAGTCATTAGGCGGGATGAGAATATAGTGGTGTATTTAAGAGACTGTTTGTGCTTAGTCGTTTGTGTAATGCAATCGTTAGGGTTGGTTGCCGCCGCTTAAAGATATTTTCTCTTTCAATCGACTAGAAAATATTAGACACAAAAACCTACGTGCTTATCTACTCTAGATTCTTAGAGAAATCTGTTTATGTCTGTTCGCATTATAGCGTTTATTTTTTGGTAAACCACAGTTATGTTTAGACTTGATTAAGATGAAAGTTAGTTTTAAAAATAAACTTTGCACGACTTAACAGAACTGTACAACAAGCAAGTTACATAATATTAATTCAAACAAATTACTCGTCTTAAATCCTTTAAACGTACAACAAAGCTTTTCCTCTTACAAGCGACATTCTGACACACGCACCTGCTGAAGTTACAGTAAGGAGCCCATAAATCTTCCCGCGGCTAATCCAAACTGCGTCCTGAAGGAAAAACGGGGCGACAAAATGTATCACGTACTGCAGTATTTTTATAAACCGCCAACGTGGGCGTTTTGTATGGCCCGAATGTAGGACTTACCCTGACACCGAAAAATATAAAGAAAGGTAGATAAGGAAGCAAGACTGTGTTGTACCCCGATTTTCGAATTTTATTTCGTTCCGGGAGATTTCGTGGCCCGGTGTATAGTCAGATTCCATTTGATTCACTGCACCCGATCCCAGGGTTTAGCGATTGTCTTTTGTTTTTTATATTGTCGAATCATCTCATAGCTTCTGGTATATCGCCCGCCTATTTATACGTTTTCAATTTTAACGTATTATCAGAGCTGAGATGGAGCAAATTATTTAGTAAAAAAATGGAAACGACTTTATTTTTATGCTAACCTTATTTCGCATTTGAATTTAATCTCTACGAAATCAAAATCTTATTATGCTATGTAAAAAGAAATTTCACATTAAGGCCAAACGGAGTCTTACAAAATGTATCAAATAGAGTCCCTTTGGATAAAGATAAACCGGCGGAAGGCAGGCTTTTCCCGGGATTTGGAATCTAAATTGTTTTTTATAGGTCACATTCTACACGCGCTGTTATGAAGAGAAAAGTTTCGTTCAGATTTTATAATATCAAATTTAATTGTGACCATTATAGTAGACAAGATTTAATCACTATGTTAACACACACAGCATCACGCCTGTATTCCCCTAAGGGATAGGCAGAGGTGTACCAATGTACAACCACAGTTCGCCGGTACGTGTAGGTCCCATGTAATAGGGAGCGAGCCTATTGCCATTAACCGGGCACAAATCCAAACTCCGAGCTGCTACTGAGAATTTCATGGGAAAACCCAATAACACCTCGACCTAGGAATAGAACCCAAGACCTCTAGTGTAGCAGTCGCACTTCCGACTACTAGGCTAACGTGGTAGTTGGGAACAATGTAGACACATGGACCTCATTTTCGCTTTTAATTACACAAATTGCATTCTTCCACATTGCATTACGAAAACAGCGCAAGCGTTCTTGTGTCATTAATTCATTATTCTGCGCCCGCGCCACTTTTGTTACTAAGTGCCGGTTGTACGCACCACAACTTTTTTTTTTTTGGTTAATTGTAATTATAAGTCAGCTGCGTGCGCGCCCTTGTTCTTGCTACTTTCGTAATTACTGAACAAAAAACGTTGGCGGTATTTCATTAAAAACATTGATTTTTAATGGAAGTAGGCTCCATGCAAGTTTGTACCGGTAAAAAAACACCAAATCAAAATAGCATTGATAATATTGAACATTAGGTACAGCAGCCTACAGTCTACAATCAGCCACAGCCTCATAGCTAATTACTGTTTAATAAGCAGACAAACGCATGACCTCACTCAAATCATCCGGCTACTTATGTCAAACAATACTATATCACAGCTAGCACTAATGAGGACTTTAAAAAAACAACTTACCAATTTCACGGTTCCTCGCAACACACATATTTATCATCAATAACACACGGTGCAATGTTAAACTTGTATGCAAGTCAGCCTCGTCGCCCTTGACATATACTTGGAGCGTTCCACTATGTTGGTCCACGTTATTTTAAGCTCTCAAACAATGTAAATTAGACCTTATCACTCTCGCAGTACGTGTTAAAACAAGTTGTTAGATTAATTAGTTGGCTCGCTGCCGCCTCAGCAAACGTTGACAGGTACTTAAAAGCGCTGCAACGCTCCATCAAATATGCATAAGGCCGTCTGCTTCGGTTATGAAAAACGCCTTGTACTCGCGTGCGAGTAACTCGTTAATGAACTCGACAACGAGCAATCGCAGTAACTGCTAGGTCCGGTGTAATGTTTCATAATGTATGTAGATTCGTTACCCGTCATACAATTGGGTGCGATTTTTATTAGGTAGTTGTTAAGTTTGAGTTATATCGTCATTAGTAACAAGCTACTTGATTTGGTGATAAGAATGCCACGCTATTTCCAATCGCTGCATCTTCTGAATCAATTGTCTACCAATAAAGCATCTAGGCAATGAAATTGAACGAATCCAGGAAAAACGATTCAACTGTCGAATCACGCAATAAAATTAATCAGAAAAAACATAATTTCCACATCCCTCCAATCAAACGGGTGACAGAACAGAACTTATATATTACATTCAATACGCAAATAGGGACGTTTATAATTGGGGGAAGCCCGGATAGCAAAGCACAACGAATTACAATTGTGATGCTACTCTTATCGTTATTAATATTGATTAAAACATAAACTTAAATAAATAGAACAAGCTTATTGATCGGCCCTATACGAGGAATTCGCTATTCACATACATATAGGCAAAGCAAGGAGAAAGTAAAGATGCTACCGCTCTTTGTACTGGCTCCTACTTTTACTTCAACAATTCTGTTCACTTTTGCACAAGTTTATTCTCCGCAGAAAATACACCATAATGTTATGAATATACAAGAATAGGAAGCCTCAGCTGTAATCACAACAAGTCATTAGCATTCCAACGATGTCGATGACCAAAATTTGGAGTTCATAAAATACACGACAGCTGATGTATAGCTACATACAAGAGTTAAATATGTATGGCTCATTTATAATCACAATATCGTGTACAACATGTCTTGTAAAAGTTGGGTCACGATGGAATCCGTGAGACGGAGATGCTACTCTTTTGCGCATCTTCACTAACGTTCGACGATACCTAAATGTTTTTGGACTATTGGATTTTCAACTTTAGGTCTTGAGCCGAGCGTTGAAAATTTAATAAAGCACTTTTATTTAGGCATTCATATGGAAATCGCCTAGTGTTCGTGAAAACTAGCATTTAATGCACACTTAGAACGAGTTGCAACTTAAATCGTCTTGCCTTCGGCAGAAGTAAAATCAGCAATTTACGAAATTGCAGTAGCGTGGGGTCCCTGGTAATTGTAGCCTCTCGCCATTGCTATCGAAAGCGATAAATAAATATGGCGAGGATTTCTCCCGGCCGATGTAAATGCCGCTGATCCGCGCCAATCTCGTCAACGTTTAGTAAGTAAATATCACTCTATTTCGTATTTCGTTGAATTTTGAATGAGTTTCTTTATTTATTCGGTGTTAAGTTAGATGTTTTATGAAGTAGTTTTTGAGTCGGCCGTTCAGAAGGTGTTGAATAATTAATAAGTGTTTAAATTACATTTAAATGTCAATCAAATTTGCTACCTTATAAATAAGTGATTGTTTTGCTACTTTCGTTGTAAGTATTGATCTGTTTATTATAGGGACAGATGTCTTCGAGATTTTAAAATGTTTCCAGAAAGCCCTAATTAAGTATAATCCCGTTACACCCCACGCGCCTTACAAGACCTTGTATGACCTTTACTAAATAAAGCCTACTCGATGCGAGATTTGACCTTTTCTTCTTACAATACAACAGTGATACAAAATAGTAAATCTCAATATTATGATGTTACTATAAAAATACATTCAACACTCAAGGCCGTTTCAAATTATCGGTTCAAAACTCATTAAGAGTTATTGAATTTAATCACATTGAAATTGATATTTGAATTAAATAGCTTAGCCTCAGCTATTTAATTCAAATATCAAGATGCAACTGCAACAGCCAAATCACAACACATTTTGAAACCCTGTTAATTGAGACTCTAAAGGAGCTAAACTAATTACAAATACACGGTCACAACAAAATCAATTTTCCATATTTAGCGGAAGGTCCAACAGAAGTTTGCGACCACAGGACCTGTACATGACATTTGAAAACGAGGGACCTTTAAAATTACTAGTCACGAGTCTCAAAATTGAGTCCCGCATTGTGGGAATAACCCAATTTGGAGTGACAGTAATGTATCCAAGGGTCCACAGACGTGAGGGAATGAGGGAAATCTCGACTAAGTAAATAAAGTACTTGGTGTTGAAGTGAATATGCTAATTGTGTCTGCAGAAAATGTACTGGGCAATGTTGTAGATTTTGTTTCGAGGTTTAGCTACAGAATCATCAACCGTAATTCGACGAGATAGGGTTGTATTCTTATGGCTTTCGATTAGTTTGTCAATGGCAATGAAAGCATAAACTGCAGTAATGAAAACCATGATGAAAATATTGAAATTAATAACGTTTCAATTGGAGTAAATAGACACGTTTTTGATAAGTTGGAAATTCTAAAGAAAGTTAACAATCATGGAGAAAATATGACCCTAGAGGGCATTCTCTACACACCTACTGCACATGAAATAACATAATCTATATGCATTGAAGCACACACAGATCGACGGATGAAATCTAGCCATAATGAGTATAGAATTCGTGTTCACTGCAGAGTGAAATTATGCCTAAAGCAAGGAAATAATAGCTTCACATTAACTGTTTATTTAGTGATCAGACATCGTTAATCACTAACAGCATGTAGGTTAGATGCCAACTGTTAGAATATTTGGAACCGTTTGATGAGTTCAACGCTTCATACACTTGTGTAATTGCATGAATTCTAATTTGTTTTCGTCCAATGTTATTTCTTTCACTAGTCTGAAAGCTTATTCTGGGTTAACAATCAATTTGGTTGGAGCTTGAGGGTTAATCCTAACGTTATTAGTTTTGTGTTTGTGCATTTTCTTCGTTTTATAATTTTTACCTCTGGCTTTCTCCGTTGGCACTACGGAGATCGTGGCTGGTAGTCATATCAAACGTTTTTTATGTCAATAATACTGTAAGATAACATATGTTTAAAATAAGAAAGAGTTGACAGTCTTCCACGAAGGCATACAAGACGGTATCAGGTACATCAAAAGTAATCTAATCAGGTTAATATAAAAAAAAAACTTTTTTACAAAAAAATTACAACCGCCTTCAAAAACTAAAAAGAGAAAAATAACTTTAGCTTTGGAAGTCGGTGGCTTTGGTTCTGTTTGTTGTTTTGTATTGCCACCGACTTCCAAAGCTAAAGTTATTTTTCTCTTTTTAGTTTTTGAAGGCGGTTGTAATTTTTTTGTAAAAAAGTTTTTTATTTCTCGCTTTTTAGTATCAACTTCTTGTCATCCAAATCCATGAAGAAACTGTCATGTTATGTAAATTAACGAGACACCACTAAAAAGTCATAAGAATGCAGAATATGCGATTTCGTTTACTTGGATGAGAAATTTTTAAATACTACTGTATACATCTGTGTAACCCTTGAGTACAGGCGTGATGTTATATTGTGTGGTGGTGTAAACAATGCTTAAATATGCTATAGCAACAATCGCGGTTAATCTGCTGTTATTTATTGAAGAGTTCCCCCGATTTCTACAAGATCCCATCATCAGATATTGAAATGGTGACAATGGGACCACACGGGAAGCACCAGCTTTCAAATAAAAAAAGAATCATGACAATCGGTTCACCCAGTCGGGAAATTCGAGGTAACAAACATAAAAAAAATAAAAAATAAAAATACAGTCGAATTGATAACCTCCTCCTTTTTTTGAAGTCGGTTAAATAGTAATCAAATAAATGTCTTAATCACGTATTTTGATTAACCTAGTACCGTAACAGTACTGTAACCTATTTAGTACAAATAATCCATTTCCAGAAGTTACAGTTCTATGCAATAACAATGTAGCAATGCTTATGATACCATTACATTACCCACTAATAATTACCATAACAATTTCCCCAGAAAACACAATTCAACAGAACCTTATAAATTTTTAGACCATCCAAAATATCATTCTGGTTGATAAAACGGAGCAAGTAAACATAAGGGTAATATTGCATTTGCAACCAACAATGTGGCAATAATTGGATCCGGGAAATTGACGGTGGCTCCAACAAATTTCACCTCATCAACCTCACATTGTATGAAGATCTCATTCGGCGAACCTTATTAAAAACGATACGAATGAATCATGACATGTAACAGGGTTATTAGCCAGAGTATGTATTAAAAGAGGTACTTGTTGTGTTATTTGGGAAAATTACTGGCAGTAATATTAGTAGTAGATTAATGAAACACGGCCTGTAGGTTTAATTAGGATTCGTTTTAGGAAAAATTCTGGTGAAAATTATTGAATTTTTTTCTTTGGTTTAGACAATGGAGAAATTGCATGACTTTATGTTGGTATATCGCGATGGACTAGTGGTTAAGGCGCCTACTTTTCATGCATGCTGTTGGTTCGTTATCGGTCAGGGCAAGCGCCAATGTCATTTTTCTGTGTCATATGTACTTTTTTAATGTATTTTGGACATCACGAACATAAGTAAAACCCATCGAGAGGAAATCTGGATTTATAATTATTATAAGTTTGAAATCAGCAATCCGCCTTGAGCAAGAATTCTAATCAATGCTCGTGCCTTCCCTGTAGATTTTCCTGAAGATGCTTTTATCCTCTAGTGAGACAATAATAGGCTGGTTTATTAATAATTTCATGTTATAAAGATGCGGTAGCACTGCAGGTTTTTAAAGCTAAAGAGGTTTGAGAGGAGCGAAAATAAGTTCCGACTTCCGGCCCCCTGGGTAGCAGGGCCCAGAATTTATTAATTTGGTTACACAGGGGCCGTATCCTGAATACCAAAGAAGTATTAAAGTAGATTTCATAAAAGCAAAGGATTGTATCAACAACATAACGAGATTCTCCCTATTGGCTCATTCCTCCCTGGATTGTTTTCAAGTCAGGGTTAGGCTTATAAACAAAATCAAATTCAATCTTAATCAATTCCCCAGAAACAAATAAGAAGCTATCTATTATAGCCCTTATATCCCTTGCGGCAAGCTCTAAAGTACATAAAAAAAGATTATTCTATAAAGGATTATTTAATTTAAAAGCTTGCTGATCCTACTTATAACTTTACTCGTTAGGCTCCGCGTTCCGTATAAACTGACTCCCAAGGTGATACCAACTCAAACGGTGAAACTGTAGTAAACTGGTGGGAAGGTATTATCTCGCTTGCGCCATTTGTGGGATGAGCAGAGGTATACTGCATGGTAGTTCGTAAATAGTCTACATTTCTACCCGTGAGAACCTGTAATTGGCTTAATGCAACATACTCAACTTTTGTATTAACTTTATGTATAGTTGTTGGTTTTACATTTGATAAATAAATAAATATTAAAAAGAGGTGAAATTGTTTGTTTGTAAGAAGTAAAAAGTAGTGGTCTCATTAAAAAAAAATTGCCGAGTGTCATAGGATATTTTTTACGGTAAACTAGTTCGAGGTGGTAGAGGCCTTTGCCCAGTAGTGAACATAATAGGCTAGATAAAAATAAAGTCGATTGTACTCAAGCCTGAGATACGACAACAAACTTTTCTTGTACGTTTTTCGTTCCAATCCTCATCAATGCTTACCGCTTTGATGAACAGATACATCGAATATTTTTATGGGATTCAATTTTTTTTATAAATAAATTGTCCAATTATAGATATGTATAGATACTTGCGGCTACGTACCAATATTGACGCAAGATACCGTCAGATTGATTGGTGCCAACATCGTGATATTATTGTTCACACAGGAGGACCCGCCCATTTCCCTAATCAAATTACTTGGCCAACTCTGCCCACATGACAGTTTGCGCCTCCCATTACAATGTCACCGTCTGCCACAACAGCTGTGCAATTTAATATGAACCTAGGACTATGTGGGGTACTAATAAAGTTACATGTATTGGAAGAAGTTTTTTGTTTTCCCACAACCAGTGGGCCTAATAAGGAAATTCCTAATAAAGGCGGAATGTTTTGCTATTAACTGGCTACTCCGGTTATAGTTGGTTGTGGCTCGGTCTAGTATAAAAACACTGTCCTGTAAAAATGCAATGTTGTGTAAAAAATTATATTGACTACTTCTGAGTGCTCCGCGAACAATAATATACGGATTTTTTATATGACATTTGTCAAAATCGGTGCAGCCATTTCTGAGATACACCGGAACCAACAGTCAGATCTGTTTGATAGACAAACAGACAAATATTTTCATTTCTTTCAACTAGTAAAAAGCTGTTATTTTGATATTACAAACAGACACTCCAATTTTAGTTATTTCTATATTAAAAGCGTGTTTTAGCAATTACGTCTGGCTCAGCTAAAGATTTGTAATAATGTTTTAATTGATTTATTCTAAGAATAGCTGTTCTCTGTTCTCAAAAGGAACAATGTAATCTGAACTACTTTAATGACTAAAGATGAAGCTTACGTAGATTAACTTAAGTAACAAGAAAATTCGAACATTCCACTCTAATTAATTCCTTCTTGGCGTTTAATATCAGTTATTTGAATTTAATTTTTTGTAGCAATTTAAATTGGTTCACTTCGACTCATTGTTGCCATATCAAAGTGACAGAGAAAGGACAATCGACTTTAAGTATTACTCAAGTTCAAACAGTTGTATTTAAAAAGCTATTTAGCTGACATCAAAGTCACAACATTAGGGAAAAGTTGGCATAAAATGGTCAGAGAACAGCCTATTCCGCACAATTCAGTTTATGGCAAGTACCTATTGAATAATAAAAGTGGCAGTTGACTTTAATTACGTCTCGGCAGCAGTTGGGAACGCTACACTTTTACTGGTCAAGTACTTAATGACTTGATTAACGAACCATAAATGGCCATTTTTTGATGAGTAAAGAAATAAAAGGGAAATTTTTAAGGAAGTCGCCCGAATAAGTTGAGCGTTTAATTTTCTATAGGACTGCCTCGAATTGTGCTCTTTATGAAGTAAATTTACGATCGTCTGCGGGCCAAAGTCTCTGTTCTTATTTCGGGTATATTATAATTCGCCTCATGTGTATTACTCCTTATATAAAATGTTCTGCGGCTTTAAATAAAACATGTTTAATTATAAAGTTTGCGCCGTTATTTCTGCGTGGACGGGAAAAGTATTACGTTTTTATTAAGTGTCGCTTCGTACTTGAGGTAGAATGGAAATAATGAAGGCAAGAACATAATTATAAAGGATTTTGTGAAATAGAGGTATCTCCTACTCAAGTATAATTATTATTCAGATATATATCAGTAGAACATATCTATGATATATACGTACCTTCACACATAGGCAACGTACACTATACAACCTGGGATATTTTCTCCTCTTTAATAATATCTCACGTATGTGGAAAGGCCTTTAATAGGGTGCTTTGTCAAGAGAATTAAGACCTTATTCTGGAATATACACGGTGGACTCCCAATCAACGCGTAATCTTTTACCGTTAATTGACTACATGATTCGAGACATCCCCAAATCTAATGACACCAAATTGTTAACCACCTATTTAAAAAAAATATTCTATATATCTATTCTATTTGTAATTTCGGCCCTGTTAGTCTTGGACATTTGTATGGAACGTATCCCATTGTGATTTTTTATCGAATTCATTACGTGCTTTTATTCTGTACGCAACAAGCCGCTTGGTTATTGTTCCAACATTGATTTTCTTTCTCATGAAAATTATAATTATGTCTACGTTAAACTTTTTCAAGCATTATTAAAGTTTATCTATCCCGGCTCTGATTACTTAGTGAACAACTCAATTATTTTACGCAGAATTTAATCATAAATCAATCCAACAACAAGTGGAACACCCAAACAAACCACTTCCGGGAGTGAACCTAAGTACGTACCTTACTCGAAAGTTTAAATTGTCCAACTTGTAAGCCAATAAATTAATTGAGATATCTCTTTAAAACTTGTTATTACCAATAACAAATTGGTCCCAAAATAAGGCGCGAACAGTAACTTAAAGCATTTTGTATTATTACTGGTCTCTAAATTCTGCTTCTGGCGTCTATCAAAAGGGTTTTAGGAATATATTTGTGAAATTTATGCGAAACAGAACAGAGAAATTAAGCATTAATTTGCTATCCTTCCAGCAGAAATTTACATATTTATCGAACCGTAAATTCATTATTTGTGATCTACATGGAACAACCTCTTGTGTTTGGGTTCGCTGTGCAGTGCGCTCGAGCTCTCAAAGTAATGTATTTATTTGTAGTTAGTTTATTTGTTATGTTCTAAAGTAGGTAATAAACTAACGAATAAGTACAAGTACTTAAAGGTCGACGACCTTTGTCGCGTATTTAGAGTGACAGAATTCTTTAATACATGTGCTTGCTCCAATTTGGAACGTCTATTTTAATACGCATTGCGATGGAGTGGAACTCTACCTTCAACCCTAGTCTCTTGAAAGTTAGAGTGAACTGGCTTCTTCTGTATAAGCTCACTCTATCGTCGACTTTGTCTTTGTCACTTCTGACCTAGACTAGAGCTAAGAGCTTACCCATCTTGAAAAAAAAAATACGAAAAAATATATTATACAGCCAAATATTTTTTCTCAGTCTTTAGATCTTTAAACAAAAAAAAAGTTTTACAACGAGAAGCGCTAACTTTTTAATTCATATAATGGATGATTCTGTGACTTCCTTCCTTCTCTTCTTTAATAAAAGGGTTAATCTTTCCTTTTAACGATTTATTCCTACCCCAAACTTATCTTTCTTAGATTACAATTGTGTAACAGACAATTGAGAGCACCTTTTGTCTTCACACCTGGATTGAGTGAAGCCCTTTTACCTGCTTTATACCTACCAATCAGGAAACTGGAAATAGGACTGGGACTTACCTGTAAAGAGAAAAAATATTGAGTTAGTTAACATGAAAGAAGTGTAGAAACATTGAATAATATTTATTTTTAGTAAAAGAAAATGAAAATGTTCTCAAAATAGATCAATCATTTAGGTAATAGTATTTGAAAAACCTGTTCAGATTTTGTTTGATAGCAAAATGTTTTTAGGACAGATGTTTTTCAGAGTAGCTTCTGCTTATCTGTGACAATAATTAATCAAGTTCATTTCAATCATTATCATTGACAAACACTTCTAAACAACAACAGTCAACGTCAATGCAAAAACAGACATAATTCTGATATTGCACCGCTTTCGAAACGACCCTATTCCGTTTTTTGCTCGCTGCTAAAAACAGTGACAAAGAAACAAAAGAAAGGCTTATTGTGTTGTACAACAGACCACTACGTTACGGGTTGTAGATACAAAATTGTACACATATACAATAAAAATGTATCTTTAAACCGCAGAGAGAAAACATTTTGTCATTTTGTCACAAAACTAAAAATATTACAATAATGTTTAGATTATAAATACACCAGAAAAAAAAACTTGCCAGTTCTTTTACATAAAATCATACGTTAGGTACATGTACTATATATCGTAGACATGAAAAGAGTAGTATTTTTATATTACTGATTAAGGTCCTGGTGACCTGTACTGTAACAAAGGTATTATTCCCAAAGTCTACTTTAGGCACCAGTCTCTAACATAAGCGGAAAATATTATAATACAGTTTTAAGCTTACATTCATCTAGAGAAGAGAATAGATGATATATTTTATTATACGTAGACAAATTCTGCTAGCTGATCTACATTATAGATAAGTTCTGCATAATATACTAGCCACAAAAACTCTATACGCAATAGGGCCCAGTTACCAAGTTTCCCGTAAGACGCCAAATGTTTTTGTTGTGGTTGCCACCGCCATTAACATAGTTATTCGAGCATAAAATCGTTTATTGACTCTCACAATGTCGACTTGAGCTTTCAACAAACAAACGCTGTCTGCGTCAAGCTGCTGTATTTGAGGCGAGATTTTGGTGTAAACTTGGTGACTACATTTCTGAATACGGACTTGTGTTGTACTAATATTTATACGGAGTTTGGAAGTTATTAATAAGTTTTCAAAGATGTGTTAGTTAGACGAATTGTATTTTACTTTTTCACGGGAATTATGTAAGTGGAGTAACTAGCTTAAGTCTGTTTTTGTATTGGTGCGCAGCTTTATTCCGAAAAATTTGTCAATAGCAAGGACTAAAACCATAACAAATCCATGATCAAAAGTTGTCTTTCTATTTTTGTTAATTGGAATTTTATTAGGATTTCGTAAAATATGTCGAATTATCATGCCATGTCATCAACTAATATTCCAAACACTTGGGCATTCATATTAAAGTTGTTTCTTTCCCGGCGTGATCAAATTCCTTCATCGCGAGGCAACCATCAAATAAGTAATAAGCTTTCGTATATAAATGGGAGGCAAAATAAAATTCCATGAACAGGATCTGGAACAAATTAAAATCAAAACGTTCTCAACACTCAGCGCAGTCTCGTCTCACAAAACTAAGATAAACTTTTACAATAAAACGTTCAGCATTTTTAATTTCCGTTTCAAGTTCGCGACGCTTTACGAGATTTAAATGAAATCTGGCAACAAGTTCTTCTAACATTTAATTAGTGGCGCCAAGAGCTCAGGAAATGAAACATCGTACGTACCTACTGCGAGCAACACCTCCGCGCGCGCGCGTAACTACCGTTAACAATACGTCTCGACGTCTCCACACCCGCTCAACAGATTTTCTTTATTAAATTCGGCCGAGGCGAAAAAAGAAAATCCTTTTCTTAGACGTTTGTAAGTCCAAAACTGAGACGTGAAAAATAAAATAGCACTTTACATTCACAAAAGAAAAACTTTAAACAAAACGGGCGCTTTCTCTATGCAAACGACGCGGCGTCCGCGGGCGAAAGTTTCCGAGTGTTGCCGACTTGCCGTGCTCCCAGTTGACGAAGTCGCCGTCAAGCCACAAAGACACACACCCTACTTGATAGCTCGATTCTGATTTTTCGTAATGCACCTCACGTCTGTAGCGTTCTCCCGAGCGACGAGATACAGTTTGCAATATTCTCGCTCGACTTACAACGGGTGGGTTGTTAATGTTTACTTAAACAACTCTTTACGTACACAACACGTACCTATCACGAAGCTCTTCTATTCAGCGTAAAATCAATACATTATGAATGTAAATGCAGCTTAGCAAAATGTGTTTACCTCCTAGACTTTCTCAACCGAACGCATCGGGTGAATACTCCCCGAGGCGCGGCGCGGGGTACGATCCCCTTATCATTTTCGATTCTGAAACATGGAAGTGAGCTGTCTGCACGTCAAACTTGACCGGACAATTTTTTACAATTTGTTTACTTCCCTGTGGAGATCTGTCCTCGTGACCTATTTATTTATGATTCAAACAAAAATACAACAAAGAAGTTATTGCTTCCTTTGACATGGTTTCCCCTATTTCTGGTGCCAATACATTTTTTTTGATATCTTGGTCCTGTCTTGCGTAGTTGAAAAGATGTTGACTTTAATCAACTTTGACTCTTTAGATAAAAATATGGCTGGTTCGATATGGAGCAAGAAAAGATTATTTGGAAGGACTTAGGGGACGCCTTTCCCAGCAGTAGGGCATTGCAGGCAGCAAACGATGGAAAATGTTCAGAGGTTAGACACAAGTTCAATAGATTCTTTTTTTGTGACAGCACGATAATAAATATTATGAACGTAATCTGAGCTTTATGTTGTTATGCATTATCCAAATATTCACAAACATTTCGAATATACAAAAGCAATATCTACCACATTATAATCTGATCGCACATCTATTGTAGCAAATGATAATTACATTGTTTCATTCGTGAAATTGGTTAACCAATGTATTGGTAATAACAAGGTTGGAAAATATAAGTTTATTTAGTTAATTAATCATTTACTATTTACTGATGTGAAAAGGTGATTGGAATCACTATTTTAAAATAAATCTAAGAGGACTTATTAGTTCAGTTGTTTATTGTAACTATAGTAAAACCGACCAAGTACGAGTCGGATACGAAGGGCCACCGTACAATAATTAACATTTCATACAAAAAACGCGGTTTTTTAATTGGTTAGCCCTTTAATTTTTTTGTTTTATTTTATTTTTATTATTTGTCATTACAGCGGCAATAGAAATTCATATTATACAAAAAAATGAACTCTCTACTTATTACAGTTCATGAGATAAAGCCCGCCGACACATAAACGGACACCTGCACTTTTAGCACACTAATCAAAAAACTAGTAGATGTAGACTATGCAGATATTTTTTAAGACTAAGTAATTTTGCTAATATTAAGTAATTCCACAAAACGATTCGCACACCGACACAAGGAACCAAAATTATAACCAATCTCAAACCGTCTGTCAAAATTTTAATAATAACATCGATTCGAAATTCGAATACAAAAACAAAAGCGGTTCATCAATTTTCAATTGGACCATGGAACTCATCAAACAAATGCCCACTAGAAGCAAAATGTATGGAAGTTTCAATTGGGCTTGTTGTTCGCGCTGACTCAAGTATTAAAGTTTGCCTCTGCCCCTTGTAACGGCCGACGCACTAATGGTATTATCGTTTTATGATTGTTTTTATAGTTGACTAGCTTTTAGGGACAGTTTCGGTAGTTTAGAATAATGTTTTTTACTTGTAACCTTATCTTTAGAGGCTGGATTGCCTCGTTTAGATAAATGATTTTGATAAAATGGATATTGGTTTTAGTTTGCAGATATTTGAAAGCCAAACACGTATCACGCATAGTTAGTACAAAAAACTCATGATACCAAAATTAAGAAAAAAAAATGAGTAGGCCGCCTCTCATGGATGAGGTTGCAGGTTCGATATCGGGCAAGTACTATTATGACATTTTCAATTCATATGTACTTTTTAAAGGAGACGGGGATTTCTGGGCCAAATTGTACTAAGTTGAGATATGGTTTAAAAAAAACGTCATATTTTTCTATTTCAAATTACAAAAAAAAAACAGCCTAATTCAATGTCCAGAAGACAAGAAATCCTAAAAATAAGTTTATACCACGAATAAAAAGAGATATCGATTACTATAATCGATTAATGTGAATGAGTTTCAACAATTGAACCCAATATCACTTGCACTAGATGATTGATTCAATAAAAATAATTATACACATTACAATTAACATAATGTTCGTAGTTTAAAAAAACAAAAACAAAATATATTGAAATCTTAAAGTTGATTCTCGTTTACAAATCGATTTATTACTTGTATTCTGTCAACTGTATTTTTAATCTGTGCTGGCAGTGAACAGCCACAGAATACTTTTTGACAGCTCTAGTAGACTATCAATCACTCGTTTCGTATTATCATTTAATGCGTGTGCGTTTAGAGTGTTTCCCAGTGTTTTATTGATATTTTCTTCGGCCACGGCTTCTAATTCTTCATGGCTACTAAGGGGACGCATTCAGCCCAGGCATTAACTCCGCCTTTGTACGGTGTATTTTTACATTCTTGTATAAAGTTTTAATAAATAAATAATAAGTCGAAAAAGTAATTTTGTTTATATTTTAGTCAACAGCTTTAGAATAGGTAAAAATCAGCCGTTTAGTATAGGTTGTTGCAAATTTATTGCATAACCTCACTTTTAAAACCTCCTATAACTCTGCTCTCGGACATCCAAAAACCGACGAATTTTCAGTGATGCTTTGTTCATATATAAGCTAATAATTGACACCAATTTCATCTTTGTACACCCAGGCCCAAGAATGTATGAAAGCGTATCTGTCTCCTTTATCTTGGATGGCTCTGACATCGGTGAAGGAAAACATCATGAAGAAACTTGGGTACAAGTCTGAAATCGCCAATCCGTCTTGAGCAAACGTAGTGATCAGTGCTGGTCCCTTTTCTATCCAAAGCTCACTTTAATTATAAGTTACTTAAGACTCAAAATAAAATAAACGATGATAAAGCAGTTCTGCCCTAAAATATGCGAGGAAATCCTCATCACTATAAATTCCTTGTTATTTACCCATCAAAGTACACAGTAAGTATAATAACTCATTTTGATATCGAAAACTTTAAGTCAACAGTATCTTGAGCTGATATCTATTATTATGTTTACAATATAAATTGGGAGGCAGTTTGCAAGTCGGTATTGACCCCAAAGTTTCATGGCACTTCCAGACATCATGGAATAATGCCAGGTCAGGACTTCGCTGAATTTGTAGTGTGGCAATATTTTAGGAATAATAAAGATACGTTCTGCCTCTTGTTTATAGGTCTTTTGTGACCTAAAACGGTTACTGTAACTACCGTAGTAGACACGAGAGACTCGGGCTGGTTGAGTGATATTAAACTTTATTTCATATAAATACTAGCTTCTGCCCGCAACTTTAACTACAATCTACAATCTATATCAGTGCCAAATTTCATCCAGATCCGTTCAGCCTTTTAAGAGTGCTTGCCTTTTAAGAGTTCGAAAATCTAATGATAATAAAATATGATATTACTAGCTACTGCCTACGACTTCATCCGCGTCAAATTTGATTATGATATTATCCCGCGGGAACAGTATATTTTACCGGGATAAAAAGTATTCTATGTGTTATTCCACACTACAATCTATCTCAGCGCCAAATTTCACCCAGATCCGTTCAGCCGTTTAAGAGTGAAAGAGTAACAAACATCCATCCTCCTACTTTTGTATTTATATGTAATACTAGTAGGATACTAGGAGATAAACTGTTTACTGTAAGAAAGACCTGACAGTCCGCCACTAGTAAATCGCGATTTAATATAATATTAAAACTGATCTCCAGAACTATTGTTCCAATTCAGATTTTGTTCTGCTAATATGAAGCTAAGTACTATTACTGAGTGTTAATAAAAATGGGAAGTAAGAATTCTCACGTGGACAAAGTCGCCAGTTAAAGCTCATAAGTGACTTCAAACAACCTTCTAATCGAGATAATATTGTTCCCCTACAATAGTTCTTTCATGGAAAACTTTAACAGTTAAGGGGACAGTGTAAAATTGCAGTTATTGGCACACTTCCTTCTCACAAAGTCTCCAGGGATGTCCGATCTAGGCAAAGCTCAGTAACATCGAAAATTGGGTCAATTTGTTCACTCAAGTTTTGAAAGACTTCGAAACTTTTTAAATCAATAATCGTGAACATTGTAGTCATAAATAACTCTATCGCAATTCAGACGTTGAAATTGAAAATCATTTATTTCTATTAGAATATTAAAAGAGACTTTTTAACATTATATAGAAAAAAAAAAAGAATTTAATCTAATTGTTTACTTGCCTAGTTGAATGTTCTGGCTTTTAAAGCGTCTAGCTGGAGTTAGATCCACGAAAAGTGTTTGCCAATAATGTATGTTTGTCCTTAGCAATCAATAACCTTTAAAACAATCAGCCGTTAGACTTAAACGTAAGTAAGTAGGCATCACACAAGTCCTCTCCTACTGGTTTCCCTTTTGATGTTCGGAACAAAAACTATATTAACTCCATAGAAAAATAGCATAATCAGTAGTGTCCGTCTAACATTGCCCATAAATATAGTCTGTCATACCACATAAGGTGATAAATTCAGAAAAGTTAAATTATATACGGAATTTAATAAATTATACTTGCATCGGCTTGCAAAATTGACCCTTCGTCACTGTATGTAAGGTACCTTTTTCTTATACCTGATAACTTAGAAAAGGCCCAACACTGAAACTAGCAAGTAAGTATACCTTCTTAACGACATACTCCTCTATCTAACTCCAAAACAGACTTGCTAGAATGAGGTAGGTTTGACGGCTCCAGCCCCATGTAATCAGATGCCTGTGTTGTTGATTGCAGAGCTAATATGCACTATACAGTTAAGATATTGTTTCTTAGTAATAATACTCAATACAGGAAGTATCGAGTATTATCACTTAGTTCAAGTTTTACCGACTTTGCCTGGTTTCGGAACAAATTTATTGGCGGACCTTTGTTAATGAATTCTTACTTACGTAAGTGGTCATGTCAACAATTTCAACCTTAATACACCAAAATTAAGGTTGAAATTGTTGACTACGGTTTTATCGAAGAGCAAAGTGGTACACTGCCGCCGAAAGATACAATTGGTTGACCTTTATTTGATGTGCATTAATTATGTGCGCGTTTTATCTAAACTTTAAAATATTTCCAATCCAAATTTACTTTTATTTAAAGTAGTTCCTAAAGCTTATCGGACATATAAAACAAGCTTTCGTTGCAATCAAATTCCATTAAAATAAAAAAAATAAGTTCAATAATCAAATAGGAATTTCATTTGAAAAAACTGGATTAAATTCTACGTAAAGTGAAATCGGAAACACATCAACGGAGAGAAGGATCTCTTTCCGTTTTCCGCAAAAGCGATTTAATAAGGCCCGTACTGTTAGTTATAACATGATTTATATCGTAAAATGAAACGGCTGGCACATGTGAGTTCAAGCCTTAATAAACTTCAGAGCTAAACGAATTGCATCGTGTAAATTGCTTGCAACGAATTAATACGAACACTTATTTAAACTACATTTTTTACATTCAAATTAAATGGATAAAAGACCATTTACGCAGTTTTGTTAAATTGGAAATCAGCGTGTGTGAAATCCGGTATAATAAAATGTCAGTACAATTTATTTTCGTGTTTTATGAAGTCGAATTCGAAAAGCATTTATTTATAGTTTTTATTTACCTACTTAGTAAAATTGGTACTAAAGTGTAATTGTATGGGTTGTTAAATTAATTGTTCGTTGTTAAATTTAATTCTTTTTATTTACTCTTTGTATATAATGGTAAATAATTCATTGTCAACTAAAACTGCATATTCTTTAACGCATAAGATTGTCTCGAAAGTAAATCATTAATTATGTTCTTTCTTTTTTACCTTATTTGAAAATAAATACCATTCAATGTTATTGACCGAGGAATCGTGAAGGTTAAACAATAAAACGACAATCGAAGACGCTGATAGTGACCGCATGCGCAGACAATTTAATAATCGATAATAATATTCAACAATTTCAATGCAAATTGATGTAATTATATAAAAAAAATATGTTTTCTTTCTTCACTATTATTTTTGTTCATTTGACAACAGCACTATCTTGATTGTAATTCAGATAATTTCATTTGTCTCACGAGGTTGACGAAATCTCTACATAAACCTGAGAATTCTTATGATGAGCAATTCAGTTCAAGGTTTATGCAAAAAACGGTACTTCTAAACTACATTTTTTGCTTCAGAAATATGAATCGTTGAATTTAACATTCTTCACATTCTATGCCTCTTGTTTAAAATTCTGCCGACATACTTAGGGTTAGCTCACACTGAGACACGGCGAGGCGTTTTTTTTTTTTTTTTATAGACGGGAAATCATCAAATAACTTCCCCCGCCCTGGGCGGGGCGGGAGGGAGTGTCAGAGCCGTGCTCTTTTTAGGAAGGAATCAGATAGTATCGAACATACTTCTCTAGTACACAATAAGCGATCTAATAGGTATAAGCGCGAAATCGTGTCAGTTTGTAATAACAAAATATTTTCAACACTAAAAAAATACTGTGTAGCTTCTTTTTTTTAAACGTGGTATATTTTTTTCTACTTCTTAGTACTATACCTCTACTTTCGATCACATTTATGTTAATTAGCTGTCTTCTATGTATATGCATTTTCTATCTGTGGATACTTGTAATTGGCTTTAACTCTATTACTTATTCAACTTTATTTTTATACGTAGCTGTAAGCTTTCCAAATAAACTAAAATTAAAATAAATAAGTTCGACATTTCGTCGCTATGTCGAAAAAAAAAACGTCGGGATACACAGACCCTTAGTAGCATTATAAAATTACTAAAATATAGGTCGAAAGTATTGTAGACCTAAAAGTGCTAGAATGTGTACCTACGTAATGTAACATGTGTTACATTACATCTGACATAATGTGGGGCCATGAAAGCCGACGCTTATCATTCGCACGCGACGAGAGTATTCAAGTTGTAATATTAGTTGAAAGAGGCTTTTAGCAAAAAAACTTTCTCACATCGCTAGGCCTCGTAGTTTTATTGGACGGTGAAAATTATTCAAATGAGGACGTGATGAATTAGACTCATCTTCTCCTTTATCTGTGACGACTAAAATGTGCTGTGCTTCCGAAATTAAATAGAGTAGGAACTCATTTTTTTAAATAAGATTTTTATTTTTAATAAACCTTGTCATACATAGATGTCAAGTTTTTTGTTAAATTCCATTTACAAATTGAACAAAAAAAAAACAAACTAACAAATTGCACACATAAAAAGAAAATAATTATGCTAATCATCTATATACACAAATCTAATCACCTGACCCACAAACTCAATTAAGACAAAGGGCGGAAAACCACTTGATACGTAGTTCACAAACTGTATGCATTTAATAATTCACCAGAGATAACTTCTCTAATCTCGTATTATTCGTATCTTATCCTCCACTTAAGAAACTTGGGCGTAATAAAGATCCTAAACTGAATTGCTCTGAACGTCTCCCTGACGGCTCTGTGCGTTATCACTAGTCCGCGAGGGAGTTGTATTTACCCTTGCTGTGTTATTCATGAACGCGGTTTGAATAAAGATGAACGATCCGTTACGTCGAACTACTTTTGAACCTTTAAGCACGGTATCAACTTTGAAATCAGTTGCGAATGTATACGAGTTTGCTCCGGTGAAGAAGAGGCGAGATACGCGAGTTGTTTGTGTACTAATTACTTAGTCATCCTGTTCCTATTTCTGTGTAGTCATCTCTGGAAACTGATTAAAACACTGGAAACTGAATAGATTGATGAAAAAAAAACGAATAAGGAATACTATCTAAATCATTTCATTTCAGAATAAACCTTTGTACAATAAATTGTACTAATACAAGATCGCGTTATAATGAACAACCGGTACAACCTACATTTTTCCATTGAATAAAAATAATAATTTGTTATCTGGCACAATAAATCCATTCATTGTATGCTCTGATAAAACACCTCTACAATCCCGAACTGTGCGTGAGCAATGAAATGACTCTTCAGGGCGTGCTAAGCGAGAAATTATTGCCCCAAAGTATTTTAAGGAAAAAGGAAAACAAAACCCTTCTGAGAGCTTTCTTTTCCCCCTCTTTTTATCGATAATTTTCTTTAAGTTTCGGTCTCAAATCTGTAATGAAGTGGAAAATTTATGGGCGCCGCTCCTAAGAAGTTGTCCAGACGACGTAATTCCACTGGCACGTACACAAACCGTGACAAAACTTGCACTTAGCTTAAATAAGCTACGGTAGGTACTATACAAATGAGAAAAATGTTGACGTTTATCTGATAACGTTTTATTCTTAGCAGAAATACTAAGAATAAAGTAAGTAAGACAGTTTAATTGTGAGCTTTCAATTCACATCTCCTCCCTAATTTGTTGAAACGTCTTGTCGTTGGGGGTGTGAGAAAGTTAAATCTAGCTTCTTTTTCCTTAGGATTGAGTGGCATCTCAGCAGTAGTAACAGGACAAATGCCAACGTAGACACCCAGTAATATTCACGAGGCCTCGAATAAAGATGAAGCCATTAAAGTGGGAGAAAAGCCGACAGGCGAAGCAACGCACTCCATGTTGACTTTGAGTTGCGGAAAATGAAAAGGAAAAGCGCCTTGTTTTGCGTGTAAATACGATTCGTTAGTTGATTCTTTTATGTAAATATTATTGTACGCTTTTTTAGTTCTCTATCTATGCTGATATCTGTATGTACTCCATTCTAAAATAACTCATAGATGATAATTTACATTAAGTACTTATGGAAGAAAATGGTAATATAGTATAGCATAGTTGTTTCGGATTATGCAAAGTTCAAAGCGATACAAAACTTTGATGTGCCTGCAACACTTTTTAGGGTTCTGTACACAAAGGATCCGTTCGTCTGTCATAGGGATATCTTTTGGAACGTAATAGGTAGACACTTGAAATTTTCATAAAATATGTATTACCACAGCCGCTAAAAATAAAAAAGGGCTGCCTCCATACAAGAAATGTGTTTTTTTTATAGGTTGTGTTAACGGGACGGAGCGGCGGTGCGGAATCCTTCGTGTGTGATTCCATATATTTTAATATCATATATTTTAAATACCATATATTTTAAATAATATTCCCAATATACATAACATAATATGCCAATACATCAATTTCAATAACAGACAAGTTTCATCAATTATTTCAATTTTATGTATTTGTATTCAATATTAAATTTAGAACTTTTAAACATCTGACATCAACCGTGACCAAAACGACAATTTCACTATTCAAACTTACAGAAATCATAGAACGGTTTCCCAACTAAGATTCGCGGAAGCCGAAACTATGCGCCTACTGGTCCAGTAATGTTAGAACAAGTGAAACGAACCAACTGTTTGCGCTCCACCTCTTCGCAAGTTAGTGTCTTAGCGGGCGACCGTAACGCGCACGCGGTGCACACTAAAACTCTGCCAACACTCATTTATCACGGGAGATGAGAGGCATAAGTAGCTGTAAAAGTGTTGCCCGGGAGCCCAGTTAAAGTCCACCATACTGTTTTTTTCATAAACGAGGATTGATGTGCCAGGTGCTACTATATTTTATACTTTTATGTTGCTGACGACTTTTAGGTCGTCAACTGAAATCGAACCGTGTTGGTGAGACGTTAGGGTATGAATGGCAAACAAGTTTATGAAAGTTTTTGTTTGTAGTTTTTCTGATGTGGATCAACCGGTCCTGTTGGAAATCTATGGGGGAGGCATTTGTCCCCCAGTGGACGTCACGCGGCTGTTATGATGATGATGAAATTATAGTAGATATTTTTAGAAGATGAATAAATTGCGTTCATCGATGACATCGGTATCATCGATCGTTTATTTCTTTTGTGAGTATGTAGATACTTAGTTACAGTAATCTGCAGATCAAAATCTGTAAAATAATATTATATATATTTGGATAATATTTGCCAAGACTTTAAAAGCTTACGCAAGGTTTTATAGGTTGTAAACTTTCCAGAAAGCATACTTTAACTAGACATTTATGTGTGGAGTATCTACCTACACCTAACGAAAGGAAAACGAACCCCCCATAGGATAGAAAATAGTCAGTTTTAGTAAAGTACTATTTTTACGCGATATTATTACAACATCCCAGTTTTATATGAATAAGTTGGCTCTGTCCTTGGTCAGTCAGTAGAGTATCACATCTAGAATTATGGCAAGGTGACTGTTGCCAAAAGCGGTTTGAAAAAAGAACGAATCAAAATCTAATAACTTTATGAGATCGGATCTAAATCCAAAAGGTAAGTGCCTACAAATTGTATTTTATACCTATTGTATCATATTTGTATCAAAGGGTAAATCAAACCAAATCAAATATTTTAATTAATCGTATTTAAATTCAAAATCTCCTTTCCTACAATAATAATTGGCGTACCAATGGGTAAATCAAACCCGAGCCAGCTATATTTTAATTAATCGTATTTAAATTCAAAATCTCCTTTCCTACAATAATAATTGGCATGAAAATTCGACGTATTAAATAAAGTAAGTCTGAGTATTTGGCATTTCGAGAAAAGACCCTGTTTTCCCGTAGAATGTTTGTTACGATCCCCAATTATGATAATATTTACATTTATTACGTATGATCCCGTCATTAAAATGATTGCCCATTTCCGTACTCCAAAAGTCTTAACGTACCTGCTTAATATTTACATATTTATTGATACTTTTTTCGGTTGGGGTTTGGGATGTAACTCCAGCTTTCTTTTGTTTTGTTATTGATTACATAAATCTATACTAATATTATAAAGCTAAAGAGTTTGTTTGTTTGAACGCGCTAATCTCAGGGACTACTGGTTGGAATTGGAAAATTCTTTTAGTGTTGGATAGTCCATTTCTTGAGGAAGGCTATAGGCTATGTAACATCACGCTACGACACAGCTACGCTACGACACGCTACGGAACAGCTAGTTATTTTATAATAAGGAAACCGCGTAACGGCATTTACGCGGTTTCCTTATTATAAAATAACGCATACTTGGAGCATACTTGGTCAGATTTTATTAAGTAAAAATGTTTCCTACTCCAAAACTCCAAAACAACGATGCTAAATCTTATTTCGTACTAGCTTCTGTCCGCGATTTCGTCCGTGTAGAAGTTGAAACAAAATTTGTATATTAAAATATATCCTACCAGCTATACCGTTCTATCAAAAATGTAGATAGCCGGGGATCTAAAAGCAGCCTGTGTCCTTTCTAGGAGTTCAAGCTTTGTCAAAATTGACTGAGTGGTTTAGCTGTGAACGCATAACAAACAAATATAGGTACAAACTCACTCTTGAATATTATATTAGCATGGCACTCACTGGTAATGTAGGTTTCAGTAAAAAATGTTCTATGACCGAATCGGTACAGAGATACAAACAAACAATTTCGCTTCTATAATATTAGTTTAGATTATACTTCCACAGTGCAATAACATTTCGTTTATCCGCTATAATCCTCTGTAACTGCAGAACGTTTTTATAATTCTGTTGGAAGGGAATACAATCTGCCGGTGTTTTATGAATAGCTAAACAAATGATAACAGCTTTAAGTCGTCATCCGCGTTTCATTGCAGCACCAGCTTTCATACAGCCGGTTACTAATTAGGGCTCCCTCGCAATCGCATTTTGTTTTTCGTTATTTTTAACAAAGCAGTCACGTCTGAGCAGACCGTTTTCTCTAAATTTATTTTTAGCTTTCGTATTCAAAGCACCTAAAAAATATTTTAATGACTGTTTTAATATTACTCAGGTTACCTTATTATGCAATTGAATTTTTAAATGAGACATTTTAAAATGACGACGAATATTTATGTACGTCGTAGCACGTTACACGTGTATAGGACGGACATTATTATTAAAGACATTGTTGAGCAAGTCTGGATAATTTCATATTACAAAGTTTGTTGGTGTCTCACGCGAGAAACTTCTTCCTTGTGTGCGATGAACACGTCAACTAAAATAACATGGTTAACATATTATTTTTCCTATTAATATGTATGACTATTAACCCCCAACCACATTAGCCCCCAGTCGGCGTTTTCCTTGGTCAGACTTAATATTTTCATCTTTATTCAAAGAGGCCTATGAATAAAACAAGGCACACTTGTGGGGACCGCCACCGACTCGCCGACGTCGCAAGATGTTCCTCCTCCTAACTTTATTCATTTTATTGTTAAACTTAATTAAAATAGAGGTAAACGAGAAACAGGGCACGAATCTGACAAGCCGCCCGACATTGGGCGCGTAATATCTCGGGAAATAAGAAAATAAGCGATGAACTTTGACATGTTCCCATATAAGCTTTCACGTATTTTTTCTGAAGGCGACATAACAAACGAGACTCAGCTAAATAAGAAAATGTCTGGAGCGCTTATGGCGACCGTGTCTTTGACAGCGATCACTTGTCAAACGAGCCATTGCATTTCATTAATGAAGCCCCCTAGCTAATAAGTCAAGAACCTTTGATTCAATAATAAATTTCATAGAGGAGAAATAATAGGGGCACTTAAAGGAAATGCATTTCAAAATTGGGTGTAGTGATGACAAAAGGGCGCGTCGACTTTATTATTAGATAGCATTGTATACGTGTGATGTGCCGCAGGCGTCAATACTCCTCCCTAATAAATAAGAAGTGGCTGAGTTGCGAACACAATTTAACTTGAAATAAAATTTTGCTACCCCTCGCAATGAATAGGTAGTATATGGTTCGGAAGGGAAAGGCGCCCTTTCCTATCTTACGTTATATCGCTTCGGGTACACCTCGTAAGTTTCCGATTCTCTGACTTCTTTGTGTTTTATGTGCCTAATGATATGAGTAAAGTTACGAATGGGATTAAAGTTAAATGGAGTTTGGCTGTTGCCAATCTTATTATGTCCGCGATTTTGCATATAAAAATGTGATATGACGTGCAGGGCTCACGGTGTATATTCGCTTGCTGTACCTTAGGCAAGGTAGGGCGATACTTTTTTCAAAACTTCTTTATTGCGTCGTTTACTACTATCTATAATAAAGGTCTGTATATTTGTTCCTTTTCGGTGCTAGTTGTAACAAAACTCGGCACATATTTACAAAATTATCCGTCAATTTCAAATAACATTACCAAAAGCAACAAAACATTAAATCCGACCGCACTTCCAGCACTCCCCACAAATTAACCCCGACACATTTCACCGCAAGCTTATTCTGTATCCCATAAAAAAATAAAATCGCTTCGTTCGAGATCCTATCACGATTGTAATAACGATTCACTATGCGCAAACAGAGGATCGTGTGTAAGCTTCATATCAATTTCACGCAACTTGTTCGAAACGCCTTGAACAAACAACGCATCTTCGGCACTGTGGGAATCGACAGCAGCGGCACTTGGCGCCTCACCTACAGCGTTTGTTTACTTCGTCCACAAACATTCCACGTTTCTTGTTTATTTCCCGAATCTCAAGTAATGATTAGGGCAAAACTGTTCCGGATAGTGTTGTCCTTTTTATTGTTGTTTCTTGTCAGTTTGCGCACCATTGAAGATAATATTTATGTCATTTTGATGTCCAAACAAATACTCCTTTACTACATCTCGAGAACTATAACAGAAAACATTTATATTTTCTTTTCTATGTATTCTCTATTCTGACTTCGCCTCTTGTTACATGAATGTCTAATTTCAATTCCGTGTTGTCGTACTTCAGCTAAAGAGATTGTATATCCGATTCACAGGATCCTATTTTATTTACTGCAGAACTCTATCTTCCATATTTTTATGACATGATACGAAATAACCATAAAAATCTTATTGTAGCTACATGCCTCGTGACTGTAAGTCAAACAAAAGATATTAAATGAACTGTATCCAATGAATTTTTATACAGAATCGAGTTCACTTCCATGCATCGGGATCGGTAGCTTGCTTTATTGTATTGTCTCTTCCTACGTTTTATAGCCTTTCACAACTTTTACATACATTCCGTTCTACAATCGTAGTTAAAAAGAATAAAATTCTGGCTGCGTAAAACTCGGTTTGTTTATAAACTTTTAAATTATTCTTTTTTTAAACCGCTATTGACAACCAGTCACCCTGCCATCATTTTTTAACCCCCGACGCAAAAAGAGGGGTGTTATAAGTTTCACGTGTCTGTCTGTCTGTCTGTCTGTGTGTCTGTCTGTGGCATCATAGCTCCCGAACGGATGAAGCGATTTCAATTTAGTTTTTTTTTGTATGAAAGGTGACTTACGTACGAGTGTTCTTAGACATGTTTGATGAAAATCGGTGGAGCCGTTTAAAAGTTATGGGTGTGAAAGTGGGGAAGAAAAACTAAAAAATGATTTGTCATGTGGTTATTAAATTATTAGGAACGTATGTACTTACAGCTTAACAAAATCGAAATTATAATAAGTATGTACCTATAAAAAGTATAAAATAAAAATTAAATTAAAAATTTAAAAAACCCCCGACACAAAATCCTAAGTTCCCTTTAAAAAGTAAAAAAATAAAATACGTCGCGTTGGGGGACCGATGTTGCATTTAGGGTACGACCGTCCCAAGCGGTCCCCCAACGCGACGTATTTTTTTTTTTTTTAAAGGGAACTTAGGATTTTGTGTCGGGGGTTTTTTAAATTTTTAATTTTTATGCTACTCTATTGACTGACAGAGCGCAGAACGCCAACTTTTCTCAATAAAACTAGAATGTTGCAGCACTATTATGTAAAAATACCACAATATCATTCCCCATAAAAATACCCATAATTTCATTGTATATTATGAGTAAATAACACAGAGAGGTTATTCATCGTCCGGATGGTTAGCGGACAACATGTTTATTTTGAACGTTATGCCTAATGAAGTGAAAGGAAATGATGGATGGCATGAGAACAGCCCGGACAACGGTATTATACGCAATATTTCTATAGCAAATCTTTATGTACAACAATACTGTGGATCTACTGGGGAAAATACTTTGAATACCTATTTCGGAAGACGAAGTTGGAAACGTTTAGAGAAAATCTTAGAAAATATTATATTAATCTCAAGGAAAATTGTTGCAAACCCTATCTCAATAAATGGTCGTTTTCTGAGCCATAATAATGATTTTAATTGAATGCCATCAAAATATTATGTACTTAATCACAAGCTACAGTTCCATTAAGGGCCGCAATATAAAAATCCTCCATTTTAATAAAGTTAAAATAGATTTATTCTATTGGGAACACAAAATTATTATGTAAGTGGGCCAAATTTTCGTCGATTCATTGTCCATTCGGTTCGCTACAGATTCGAAGTGTAGCACTGTGCCAAATGCCATTTATTTACGTTGTGTTTTGTTTTTTTTTTATCTTGTTAATCCAGCTACATTTGTGGCTGGCAACACTGCGTTTTTTTATGCAGGAATCCTTAATAGAGGCGAAGTGTTTGACTTTTAAAAATGGAACGGGTGGAATGGTTCCCTTGTAAAATATGAAGCGCATGTTAATACGAGATGGTGATGTCATCATCCAATTTTCTTTGCGTATATTTTACTTGATGTGACGTCATATTTTTGGTCGTGGTTCAGATTGCGAGTGGGAAATTATTTACTGAGGGGAGTATTTTCAAGCTGATGGTGAATTAGGATCATTTTGAAAATTATTTTCCGTTATGTTCATTGGAGAAATTGAAACAACAATCTACCAAAAGCAATAAAATCGACACAGTATTGAAGTATTATGGTAGCCGGTTCCCCTAACGATATTAATATCATGTTTCACTGTTATTAAACAGGAACCTGTGGGGGCTTAAAGTCTCACATTCGTTGAATCGTTGTTGGTTTAATTAACGTTTCCTACAATGTCACCATTAAGTCGGCGTTGTCTGGTCGCGACTGTAACAATGCCAGCAATGAGCCTTTGTTTGCAAGTCCGTTGTTTAGAATCCTCCGTGTTACTGCAAATACGGAACACGAAATGTCCTATTATACTTCGATGTACACTGCGGCGTAAGTATAATAACATTGACGGGTGTTATACAAACGTCTACGGGGAAACGACAATGGAACGCAACCCGACACCGAATCTTCGTTTGTCGTTAGGTGCTAGTATGCCAGTAGAGTTGCTCGACTCAATTTCGCGATGATAATTGGAATCACGCCGATATTCCCGTGTGCCGTTCGCCTTTTGTTATCTGTGAATTATGAGTTTATAGCCAATTATGAGTGAAACAACAAACCCCGGGTATATTAACACTTGCCAAATGACGTTTTGTTGTTTTAGTTCATTGTTATAAAGCTTTTGAGCGAAATTATCGAATGCTGCATAGGTAGTGTGATTAAAATTAATAAATTTTGAGCGTAGTGGAGCAGAATTAGGTGGTTGCAGAGAGTAATTAGTGTTGTCAATGGTGACATAAATATACCCTAAAATCATGCAAAGAATGTTTCATCTTTTTTTTAATACAATTTTTTCATTCTTTTTTCAATACACTCACAACTTTCAACTTTAAACAAACCAGGAAAAATATGACAAAGATGTTACCATCGCTAGTGCAAAAATCAATTGCACAATAGCACTTAAGTCTCCAGTCGATTCTTAGGACCGACAGTCAGTGGATTACTTAACTGGCTTGAGGCCTGGTTTGCAAGGAAGCACGGTTATTGTTCATGGATGACTTAACTTTTATCGTAGGCGAGAGAGTAATGCGAAGCGATAGTACGCGATGTTTCTTAGCAACAGCTTTTTCGTCATGGGACCAAAGTTACTGCAAATTATGGCTTTATGGCTGGATGTGACGCAGTGATTTTTTCGTGGTTCTTTTTTAATTTGTGTTTTGACTGTGCTACTCCCTCAGACTTAGAATTTCTAAGTTGCTTTTGTTTTAATTTAATTTTTAAAATCTTAGATACTATGTTCTTGTTACTTCACAGGTTTTATAGCTGTTGTTAAGATTAAAGCCTTATCTTTCCAAATTATTATTGTAAATGCAAAAGTAACTCTTTCTGTCTGTTACGCTTACACGTCTAAATCATTGAACCGATTTTAATGAAATTTGGTACGGGGAAAGTTTGAAACCCAAGAAAGGACATAGACTTCTTTTTATTCTGCGACTTCATTTTCGTTGAGGATAACCGACGAAGTCTTTGGTAGAAGCTATTTTAACATATTTTATATACATGTGAATAAATTAATATCCATGATTATTCCTTGTTTTTTCTTACAAGTCCACGTCGTATAGTTTTTTCTCATTCGGAGACAGTATATTTTATTCACGACGGAGATAAGAGTTTCGTCTATCTATAGACAGCCCCAATATAAAAAAAATAATATGGCTACGATTCAAATAAGGATATACAACCTCTTTGTTATTAATACCATTAATACTCTGAGATCACTTCGAAATTCAAATCATATTAGGTAATATTGTTTTTACGATTTGACGTCGATACTGCCGTCTCTCGACATTTTATCGCCTCACTTCGCAACGCCTTTGCTGCACGCTAAGGACAATGGGTAAATGAAAAAGCACTTAAATTTTAAAAGACGTGTCCGGGTGGTGTTTCTCTGAACGTTGTTCTGAGTTTCTGACACAACAATGGTAGCAGTAAAAGGCTTTAGAGATACCTCCCTGATTAGGAAATCGACACTAAGTACCTCACTTAGTATAGGTAGAGGTACCTACTTAGGTATATTGGTTACATTCTGTTTCCTTCGCTTAGGAATCAGCTGATTGCGTTTACGTGTTTGGTGTTTTGGTGTCGTAAAGAAAATGAAGTTGGCAAAGAGTGTTAGTATTTTTTTAAGAATAATAAGTATTGCTTTTAATATGTCCGGCTTTTGAAGATGAGAATATTGACTATTAATGAAATGATCTTTACCTAAAGGTACAGAAAATCTGAATTAGGTGTATTAATCAATTATCGTAAGAGGGAAGCCTAGGCAACATCGTAAAGCCTAGGCAAATTTGCTATCGTCTAATTATAATTAAAGGTGAAATGTATAGGCGTTTTTTTTACACACATGCATACATAAATTCACGCCCTTTTCCTATGGGAGTAGGCAGAAACCACTAAACGCCACCTGCTACGATCCTTAAATACTCCTTCCGCCTTATCCACGTTTTTTATTTTTATTTTATTATATTCATCTAATACTGGCAGTGTAACTATTATATTTGGAAATATTACACAGAAACACAGAGTACCTACACAGATTGTGTCAATTTTCAATAGCGGTAAAGTAGCTGCATCTACCGAACTTTTATTTAAAAAGCTGACGAAGTTATTATAAGAACTTCGTTTACGCCAGCCTAAACAAGAAACAATGCTCTTTACAAAAATTAAGACAGTTATATAAATTAATTGGTGAAAGAACTCCCCGTAGCCATTAAGAACTTACCTAGGTACCGTACAAATTTTATCTTGTAGAACTCAACAAAAACATCCCTAACAAAGTGTTATCGAGTGAAATAAATCATATAGCCTCTGCTTCGCTATCTGATAACAAACTTGCTCCTTCAGATTCGTTCTTAGTTTTATTACACGAACAGAGATCTCGGAATTAGAATTTATATCTGAATACGTCATACTATTGTTATCTTTGTCACTTTCGATATCTGAATCTATAGTGCGAGGAAGATGGATATACATATACGAGTATATGGTGTATAAAAAAACACATCACAAAGCCGGTAACAACGCGTACTGCGAATCAAACTAAGTAATATTTTAGTAAAAAATATTGCTGAGAAACGACTTTTAATTTTAGTGTGAAAAATCAATGTTTCTGGCAACGCGCAATGTAACGCACGCAAAACATGTTTAGTTATAAAATTTTATAGTACTTATTTTTGCGAAAAAAGTTGGGACGTTGACCTAAGGTATAGTCCAGAACAAAAGGTTTTAGCACTCGTTATAATTTTTAAGATTACTAAAGTATATATTTTTAATTAAGTTTATATAACTTTTCGCACAGAAACAAATGCAAACAATAAATTAATTGGAACGGTACCAAAATTCATACTTGATTTTGCCAAAAAAGCAATTTCCTCATTTGGAAACAGATCACCTATCTAACCGGAAAAGACAAAGACAACCGCAAAAAAAAAACTCTTAAAACGTAGCACAGCATTCTAACAAAATAAATAAAATGGTCCACTGGTTCGCTTAAATTGCCCTAATTTTTCCACCCCCGACCTCAAATAGATAATGTTTAAAATAAAAGGAATGGGTGGATGTTACAGTAAAAGGGCTTATCTAGTTGGCTGCGGTATCGGACTGGGCATTCAAGAACCGGCTTATAATCCACATAAATATGTCTTGCAAGACATTTGCATTTTAAATTGTCGAATGATTCCATTTTCTGATAAAACGCCTTGCTGATTTGGTGTCGTGATGTTTATTTTGCAATGGATTAAAGTTATATTTATGCTGTGCAGTTGAATGAACCACACGCTATCTTTAAACTTTAAGGAGGACATAAAATGTGTATGGGTACTTACAACATTTTGTTGTATCTTTGTGGCTGTAGTCAAGTAAATTGATGTCAATAAAAACTTATAAAGTGAGATAAATAAAAGCTTTTTAATTAAGTATGCAAGTCAAGTTTATATTTTATTTTATGTATCTAATCATGAAGTGAAATAGAGATTGAGCCTTCCAGCTACTTGAGCCCCGACGCAACCCCAGACGGAATAAAATCATTTACCCTGAAGATATTTTTATCTCTCATCGTATTACGCGACCCTTTGCCGGTTTTAAACGTGACTCAATTTGTCTTGTCTTAATTGAAACCAAAATTGTTCATACGTTGGTATTTTCAAAGTTGTCTTAATTTCGCACGAAGTGACGGTCGGGCGACGGCCCTGTCGACAGAAGGATTACTAAAATGTAAGCCTCGTAGCAACTGTTAGAGGTTACGACCCACATTGCGTAATAGTCTTGGCGATCAACCGACTGAAACTCATATCAAGGATTAAGTGCCACGGATGTCGAGATCGATCTCGCCTCAAAATGGCCCCTAAATCATTAAGTCAAAGCCTATGTTAAACTGAGATTAGAGATTAATAATATCTTGGGGTTTCACGTTCCTGTCAGTTCCACTCCAATTTGAGTTGAAATGGGAAAAGCAAACATTTATTCGAGGGAAATTACAATCTGTTCAGTGGATTTAGTAAAGAAAATCCCCCTGCAATCACGTGATAAGTGGCAGGAATAATGCCTACTGAATAGTGTCCTTCCTTGTTCTTTAGACTCATATAAATTACGTGTAATTAGGTAAGTTTATGCGAGAGCTAGCGCACAATGGTCTCTACTCCTCCTTTCTCGGAGCGAGGCATTGCGTTATCGCATATATTCGCAATAATTTTGGGCGTCCCCCACCTCAAAGCCGTTAAGGAGCGGAGACACTCAAAGCAAGCCTTGCGCGGAAATAAAATTTTGTTGGATCGGACATCAAGAATATCCCTTTTATAACTTCTTCACCTTTAACATGGTAACAGGAGATTTATTTAACTGTGTCGTCCCTACGTAGTCATGTACGTACGTAAAAAACGTGTTGTTTGAAGTAATATCTTCAAAGTGACAACGAGATTCGCGCGCGCGTGATGCGAAATGCTCACTGTTTCTCGACGAATAGAGAATACCAACACATTCCGATACGTGTCGTACTTCAGCTTTTATATCTTCTAACAATATCTCGCTATCGCAGACGCAATTTAGATAAGTAAAAAACAAAAGTACGGTTTGTAATCAGTTTTTATAAGAAAAAGAAATAGAATATGCTTCACTGCCATATATTTCGGATATGATTTGCTGAAAAAAATAACTGAACATAATGTTGGACGTGGTTCAAAATCTTACACAGCAACTATTGATGGAGACCATTATAAAGGATAATAAAGTATGACGTCAAGTTCCATTCGTTAATAACCATGTCAGGAACCGCGCAGATTCTTTTGGCACAACAATAAATCTAATGATAGATGATCATTCGGCTTGCACGCCATCTTTTTTTTATTAACGTTGTTTTGCCCTCTCCACGTTTACCCACATCTTTACCTCATTGTGGATGTGCCAAGATAAGGTCTCTTCCAGTTACATTATTTCAGGCCCGTTGACACTTCCGAAGTAAGCACTCTCTGTATATTTACTGCGTCACGCACCTGAGATAAGTTAATATCGCGGCATTACTCGCGACCGCCTCGTGCTCGCCCCGTAGGTAATATATTCCCGAGTAATTGTTCTACAAGACCCTACTCACTGCTATTCTATGAAGTGTAAAGGGTTCTAGATTTATAGGGCAAGTTGAAACCACTCGAACCTGCTTTCAACACTATCTGGCGTGATAAAATCTTCTTAATTACTTTTAACAAAGTACGACGCCTCGATAAGGCAGTAATTAGAAATTCTTTGGATGCTCTCATAATTTTTGTTTTTAATTCGGTTCTAAAGGGCGACGGCGCGCGACGAGTTTTTGAGCAAGGGACACGGATGAGTTGGAAACTTCTCTTGGTTTCAATTATAATGTATTAAATAGTTCTTACTTCTTTTCTTCACTTATTTGTTATCGTCTTCACTTACCTGAAAAAAAACAGATGTATCATAAGAAAATTGACAAATATTAGTTTTGTTCAAAAAAATATTCTAGCCTTTTTGTACATTCTAAATAAATCTTAACTTTTCAGCTACATTTGCATTGCATGATTTCTACTTATGAATAATTTATTTATAAGCAGGTTTTTTTTATTGATCCTTTTTCAACCAACTCAGATCAACGCTCCTCTATTCATACTAAAAACACGAAATATTCACTAGAGCATCTACAACACTAAAATTAGTGCAAATTTAAACAAAAGTACGAACTGATAAAACTCTTGCCCTATATTAGTCCCCTGAGAGTCGGGCAGTCTCATTCCGTAACTTCGCCCCATAAAAGTTAAAGGTCACATTACACCAAGTAATAAGCGAACAACGGACCCCTAAATTGGCCTACGAAGTCCGACTTCTGATCTATTCACTATTTGTTGACCCCACTGCAAAGGTTACCCTTTTAATTACACCTACATGTGTCAGACTGCCCCGTTTGGTCTCGTCGTCGCAAGCGCGACTGACGAGTGTGAGGTCCCGGGTTCGATTCCCAGGTCGGGCAAAAAGTGTTATTGGGTTTTTCCATTAGGAATTCCTCAGTAGCAGCCCGGAGTTTGGAAATTGGTGTAGTGACACCCCCGTGTCTCGGAAAGCACGTAAAGCCGTTGGTCCTGCGCCTGATCTCCGTCTCTCTCCGGTCGTGTCGGATTGCAGTCCCATCGGGCAGTGAGAGTTAGGGAAGAGGGAGTGCACCTGTGTTTGCGCACACACTTGTGCACTATAATATCTCCTGCGTACGTGGCTAGTCTGCCGTGCCCGGAATCGGCCTGGATAATTTCATTTTTTACACAGTGTCAGTAATTAATTCTATTGTTTAACACTGAGGTGTGCACGATGTGAAATGCTCGACTTTTCATCATGAGTCAGACTTAGTGGGATATTTTTTTGTTTGTAATATAATTTTTGTGTGCAATAAAAACGTGTCGTTATGTACGAAGACGTGTGAAAGATAAAGCCTCGGCTCGAGTGATGGCTGAGCGTCGTAAACTTCTCAATTCGAGGCAGTTGAACTTTTGCAATAAAATGTCGACTGGAGTCGGAGTTTGTACCGCATTTTGTAGTATCAACCACAGAATTATCGAAGTGTGTTAGTACATTGTAGCTTTACAATCGAATGTTTATCAATAATGGGTTGTGCTTTGAGATTGTTTCTTCTTCAACGGTACACATTTGCTGATGTTGATTGTAAAAAAATTCCTACCTCGTTTTCATACCTATTTTCAGTGACTAGTTAATTTCAATGAACAAATTTCAAAGTCAAAGTGAAATCATTTATTTCTACTTTTAAATGATTGATTTAAGTTATAGGTTGTTGGATGATTTATAAACTGGCCACACTTCCTAGACACAAAGACCATAATTATCAAAGTACGTCAAGTAAAATAATAAATTAGGTGCTTTGTAGTTAAGTACACTGTAAGTACTAAATGGATTCCTGTATCAAACTGTAACTTTTAATGACATTGTCTTTAACTTCGACACCTAAAACCGCGGCCCATAATACCGAAACCAAAAGCCTATTAAGAAAATTGCCGTTCGGACACAAAATTAACGGCCCCTCAATATTATTAATTTACCTGAGAGAAGCATTAATCTCTTTCAAATTTCCGCATTATCTTATGTTTTGAGACGAGGGTATTGACTCGATGTGGTGACGGCCATCGAGTGTTTTAACAAGGTTTGGTTTAGAGGCGGGTCGACTGCACTCTTATAAAATATTATTTAGCATATCAAGCTAATTATTATGTATAATATTGCAGGCCTTTGTCCAGCAGTAGACGTCGTTCGGCTGATATGATATATGATTGCCAAACACTTGTCAGCCTTCGTGAGGGACTGTCCAGGCTTACCAATTTTTCGAGTTTGTCTTACTATGAAATAAAGTTAAAAACGTCTAAATCAGACAGTCTCTCTACGTATATTATGGTTTTAGAAAAAAGCTACAGTTGACACCTGTTTTCTATATTCTTTATTTCAAATAACAAAGTTAATTAAGTTTGCATTTTAACATCTTAAATCTTTCAAAAAGATTTTCTTTCAGTTCTTTTTCCAAACTTGTCAATTGCACACCAGTGTCTCTAAATCTCATTTTTGACCGCCTTCCTTTAATGACTTCACCCTTCCCCACTGAACGACAATTATTATCTTTAATAGCCTCATCTTATCAGAAAAATCTCCTTCGCATTTTTGGTCCTTCGTGGCGCAAATATACTTTAACTGCCCCGTTGGTCTCGTGGTCGCAAGCAGGACTGCTGAGCAAAGGGTCCCGGGTTCAATTCCCAGGTCGGGCAAAAAGTGTTATTGGGTTTTTCCATTAGGAATTTCTCAATAGCAGCGCGGAGTTTGGAAGTTGGTGGAATGACACCCCCGTGCCTCGGAAAGCGCGTAAAGCCGTTGGTCCTGCGCCTGATCTCTCTCCGGTCGTGTCAATTGCCGTCCCATCGGGCTATGAGAGTTAGGGAAGAGAGAGTGCACCTGTGTTTGCGCACACACTTGTGCACTATAATATCTCCTGCGTACGTGGCTAGTCTGCATTAAGATTAGCCGCCGTGGCCGGTATCGGTCTGGAGAATCACATTCATTACATTCATTATTTCACATACTTAAAAATCACACCACAAATTCTAGTATAACTCGATACCGATTGCCTACACCTGACTCAATCGCAACTAAATCAAATAATCTAATAGCTAATTCGCAAGGTGTTCAATAAGCAATACAAACGTCTGCAGGTAGGTAGGTACGCTAGACCCAGTGTACCACATCATATTGCACTTTCGATGCAAGTGTCGCAATCAGCTGCATAGCTGCGGTCTGTGTACCCCACTGCTTAATGCCGCAAGACACCGTTATTATGAATAAAGTGTGCCTTTATATTTGTATAGATACGACGCGAGTGTTGGATTTTTTTTGTATAAAAATAGATTGTATTATTTTGTTGTCTATTTATGCTAATATATATAAATAGTTATAATGTTTTGCGTGTAGCTGACGAGTTTGATTGTTTTTTTTTTTTGAATGTGCTAAATTCAGGAACTACTGATTCGATTTGGAATAAATCTCTTTGCGTTGTAAAGCCTGTTTAGCGAAGAAGCATCATATTACGACACACGGGAAGGAGCAGTAATCAAAGATGTAACTTGACTCCGGTGAAACTGCGGGTCATTGCTAGTTGTATAAAGTTCGCTTTATGTTTGCTCGATCTTGATATAACACGGTGGTACCGAATAGCGACTTCCATTTAGGTAGCTTTTTCTTTTTATAATCGTCACACACAAAAGTAATCACTCAATTGTTACGCAAAATACTCCAGTCTAACTTTGACTATACCACTTGCGTGCAAAAAAATCGACCCACCCTGTGTATTTCTATTCGGAATAAGATAACTTAAAGAATCAAATATTAAACAATAAATTTTAATACCGTATGATAGAAGAAAAGGTAAGGTATCAATAAAATTGTTGGAAATTGTACCTTAAAATTGTATTCAATAAAAAAAATAAGATATGGTATCTCAAATAGGGAAAAAAGAAGTGGGCCGATTATTTTGCACGCAAGTATATTTTTCTCTCCACTACTTTCTAGCTTCTGATTAGGAGTTGAAGGATTAGGATCCTGCTAATCTTTCCTTCCTAAACCCACGTAATTACCTCCAAAGTTAGTCCAGAAACTAATACAACTGAAAGACTAATTAGTAATTCCTTCGTATCTGAGCTGGATCTAAGCCAGGATCTTAGGACTCAACCCATCTACGTTGTCGAATGAAACCAATGAATGAAATGGCCTTTAGTGGATAATGGACTTTATCTTAATAATCTGAACGTAGATTTTTGCGGTGTCGCGATGTCGTTGGAAACTTTTTTTATCATCATTGTGAATATTAAAAATCATCGATAAGCGTTCCCTACAAAAAGCTATTTTCTCTTAGCGGAGTTTCACTCTTTTTATGGTAAAGTATTGATATTTTTTCGACTGTTAAACATTTTTATTCGCTGTTTATTTTTAATGCTGCTGTTATAGACTCGTTAAAAGTGTTTTTTGACTCTTCTAATGCAGATTTCATGGCAAAAATATAAAAATGATACAAATAATATGACAATAATAGATTCAACTGGGTTAACCGATTTGGATAGTAGGTAAGTACTTATGCAATGACTAAAAGAAAGTTATTCTTTTTGAAGATTAACAATTCCAATTGTAAATTGCTTTGATGACTACTTACATACATATTTATTTAGTTTGATACCTAATCCTACAACTACATAAATAAAGAGTACAAACGTCTCTCCTTGCAAATTTCCGTTGCATGGTTAGATATTTGTTACTCTTTCACGATTAAACGGCTTAAACTAGAATTAGCGGAAACTTGGCACACAGTTAGATATTGATCTACCTTAACTTAAGAATAAAACTTTGGGATTCTATATGAATTCCAAAGTTTTATTCTCACTTTAGTTTAATTCAGAAATCAACGCACACAAAGTCACAGGCAGACGGTAGTATTAAATGATTCAAGTTCATTCAACCGTGTATGACATAAACAGAAAGTTGTATGTTTACCGAAGTGTCAGCTACGCATGTTTCTAACTTAAGCAGTAGTTGTAGAATTCGTCATGCCTAAACCAGTCTGACACATGGCCATATGCACACCTCATAGGAAAGTGAACCGGTGGCATTTCTGCGGTTTTCACTCCCAGCCACTTTCTCTGCCGCCCCACCAATCAAGCCTAATATCTAACTATAATCATTAATCTAAAAGCTTCTATAATATCATCGACGTTAATTGAAACCGATTAGATAAATATCCAAACTTATTTAAACTAACAAGCAAACTATTCCAACAATACAAACTTTCGTCAGGTCATCAATCCGAGAGCTTAATTACGGAACGAATTAATTCAAATTGATGTAATAAAGCGCCAATCATTTGTTATGTGTTATACACATTCAGCACTATTATAAACGTCTGAGTGCTTTGTATGAAAAAGTTTGGAGAAATATGGCACACTATTAATGCTTCCGAACTCAACGCGAATGTTAACGCAAGATGAGTCGAAAAGCCCTGAAAGCTTTCACCCAAAGTAGGCCGAGCTAATGTTTTGTCCATTATGAACTCTCGACCCAGCCTCGGGAATGAGAAGAAAAAATATAAATTAAAACACCACTAGCTCCACCAACCCTCCGCTTTCCGCGTACTACGAAAATATTAGGACAACACAACGCTACACAACTCCGCCGAGATTCCGTACACATATCTACTCGCATTGTTAACAACAGTTGAATAGGTACGATTATGTAAATAGATTCTGTGAATAGAACTGAAGCATTTCAGAAAATAAGAGCGTACGAACAGGGCTATTAACTGAGAACGCCCGAAAATTCTGCACCTTATGTTCACCCGTTACGGACCATTGCGCACCCCAGGTGATAAAGGCGTTAAATACGATTAAGAGGTCCCTAATGGGACCGGCCCAATAACACCCGATACTCTCTCTTATCACACTTCGACCCAATTTCCTCAATTACTAGGATCAAGAGAAGTAATGAAATGAGAGTAATCATTATCTTATTCGTTTATTCTTTTTCGCAGGGCTCCGTCGCCGGCGGCGCGGGCGGCGGCTTCGTGTAGCATTAAAAGACTGCTACGGATTATCACACAATTTATTCAGGTGCTTAATTTGAGCGGCTATCCCACTTTGAGTACAATTTATTTTTATTTCACTTAAATGTGGGCTCAGGGACCGTGGAGATTTACCTTCACTTTTCATTAAGGCTCTCTTTGAAAATACTCGTTACATTGCCAAGGAAATTAAAGCGTGTTTCACTGAATCCGGCCTACGATTGTTATGAATTATACTTATTTGCTTTCCTCATTAATGGATGTGCAGTGCTAGGCAGTTCTGTCGGAGCGCCGCGCTACTGCCAAACTTATAACGAGTTACATGTATGTCAGGAAGCAGATAAATTTGCGGCTCGCACAGCACATCGCTACGTTGAAACTTTCAACAATTATGGAACTGCAAATACGCATTAGATTGAACACACATTTCGGGTGCAGTCATTAAAGCCCGATCATAGTGGCAGAGCGGCGCGAGCTAAACGTACGCCGCGATTGCACTCGACCGGATGGTTGGCAGTCCAATCGAAACTTTTGATTAAAATCAAACCAAGAGCTGTGTGCACCGATTCGTACTGAACGCGGATATCTTTATTTGAGCTCCGTATGTTATGTTCAGATTGGGGAACTCAGATTGGAAATCTGTGTGAATGTTTATACAATCGATTACCGTCCGCACAGCAGGCTGATCTGATTGAGCCCTGCGTGATTTTTATCAAAGCGAAATCACCACTACCGCTTCGTCCTATCTGTATTAACATAAAAAAAGAAACGTTTTCAATTTACCCAAAAATGTTTGGTTACTATTTACATAATTTAAATGTACATTTTTCATTTAAATAAAAAAGATAGAAACAGGATGTTCAACAAAAATTAACAGACGCGCTGTTTCCTTCATAATTTGTCACAAGAAAGTATCTGGAAACTTATGTAAGAAACGAAGATTGATTGTCATTTGAATCCAATCTGAATTATGCACCATTTCAGCTTCCATTTTGTTTATTAATATTCATTGCTCATTGTAAAATAAAACGTAGGGTCTTGTTTCACCCTCTGGCTAAAGGTGTTAGGTTAAGGGATGTCAAAATGCCAATAGCAAAAATCATTAACCAGCACCTTTTTGAAGGTACGTTTAGGAATTAATCGGATTAATATGGGTTGGGGGGAAGGGTCACAAAATCATCAGAAGGCTGGCTTAGTACAACGATCGAAATCAGGCGCTTACATAATCACGACCTTAGAGTGAAGGAGCTAGGGTACCTATTTACGGATTTTTTCTTGCGTTTTCCAACTCAGCCTCGGGATCTATACCATATGGCATACTGTCTATCAAACTAAGTATCATTGAGCAAATATTATTGTTGGAAGGACTTTTATTTTTGATGTACAAAATTACTGTTTATGGTAGCCCAATGTAACCCATGCAAAAGATTATGCTTAGTAGTGCATCCAACTGTATAGTAGGTATAGTGAGTAAGAACATTTCAAACTTATTTTTGGAAAAAAATCGTGACTAAAAGTTGGAACTTTGACCTTCAATATCACACGGTCCCCATGTACGGTCCCCATGTATTTCGACTTCGTAAAGTATCTTTTTACTATGTGTGCGAGCGTTTTAGCTGGACCTTCTGCAACTACTCTGTGTTCGGGGTCCGGTGGAACCCTAACGTGGCCGCGTGTTCATGTTGCCGCGGCCGGACGCACGCCGCGTCGCTCTCTGATGCGGAAATTCCATTAAGAGCCACCAGTTTACTGCTGCTCCCAAATTTTGTATTGGTTTTCTAGCTCACAGGTAGAAGGTAACCACCTATATTACCTTGCTAAACCTAGCTATAAGGAATATCTCAGGAAAGGCTATTTTCAAGAAAATTTAAGTTTTGTCATATAGTTTCCATTCACACTACGTATTGATTTTTTTGCTTATTAAATGGAATTAAATAAGATGCGTATTCCTGTAAACTATCCTTATCCTATACTTTACGGTTTTTTTGGGATTGCGCTTCTCGTTAACGTCAAGTTTGCCAAATATGAAATTATCTTTTTTTTTTATTTACATGGCAGCTACTGCGATAGTAATGTAGTTGTTGATGTAGTTGTATATTTTTTAGATTTTCTAAATCGTGGTGTTTAGTTTTCTCGCGATTAAACGACCGCCCCTTGGTAAATATTTAAATATATGGCTTACGTTCTGAACACTATGTTTTATTAAGAAGAAGGTTCCTCAGACCTTTTTGGGAAAATATACACCGCTTTTGAGCCTAACTAGACAGTATTATCTGCCTAGAAAGTAGCTCCACAGTTACCAAGTTATTGAAATAATGGAGAGAAATGTGTAAATCAAAATACATCTGGGTAACACGTCTCTCTGGATGATTGCTTCGTGAAATGGGAAAGTGATAATAGGCTCAATTTGTATAGGTACCTACTGCTCGGTGTCACAGTAAAAACGAGCCTAACGCTATTACTATACTATCATTAGATGAAAGTTTAAACGTGGATAAGTGTTCGTAAGAAGTATGTTGATGATCCAGTGGTTAAGTGGTTACGGGTTCCAATGTAATTTTTTTTCAGTTCATGTATTATGTATTTTAAAGTTTATTTATTTATTTAATGAAAGATGGAAGACTTTCAGCGAAAACACTTAAGTAAAAAAGGAAACCATAGATGACAGGAAGCCAATTGCATCATCATGTGTAGAAGTCATCGCGTGTAGAATTTGATTAAAAATTTTAAGTGAACATGCACTAGATACATTTTATCTTGGACATCACTGATATCGGTGAAGGAACGTATCGTAAGGAAACCTGGACTTAGAATTTATAATAGTCTCAAATCGCCGTTCCTTCTTGAGGTAGCATGGTGATTAATGCTCGTGTCTTCTCTGTAAAAGAAGAGGTTTTAGAAGAACTTCATAAAAATGTGTGTACAAAAGGAAACCTGGACTTAGAATTTATAATAGTCTCAAATCGCCGTTCCTTCTTGAGGTAGCATGGTGATTAATGCTCGTGTCTTCTCTGTAAAAGAAGAGGTTTTAGAAGAACTTCATAAAAATGTGTGTACAAAATTAAACTCCAACCAATGTTTTGTTAATGTTAGTGAAATAAATCTTACCAGCTATTGTCAACTTATCACGTCAATCGAATTCAATAAGAAAATAATCCGTACTTTCCTACTTAATATTATAAATGCGAAAGTAATTCTGTCTGTCTGTCTGTTTCGCTTTCACACCTAATCTGCTGAACCGATTATGATGGTATTTGGTACAGAGATAGAAAAGACCTTAGAGAAAGACATAGCCTACCTTTTGTCGCGAAAAAAAAGCTTAAATTAATTATTCTACGCAGACAAAATCGCGGAAAAAGCTAGTTCTTTATAAAAGAGAAAACGTCGTTGAACTTCGTTAATTGTGGAGTGGAGAGAAAATGTTTAACCACTCAAAGGACGCTGATTAGCATATTTTCTTAAGTCCCAACTTTTTGCTTACAAAAAAGTATTTAAAGACAATTCAGAGACATTTTTTGTTCTAAAAGAATTCATAAACGTTCTTAGCTTTGAATCAATTACCAGTTAACCGAGAAGAAAAAAAAAACAATATTCACGGATAAACGGCTAAATTAATATACCTATTTATTGTGATTAATCATGTCAGTCAAGGCTATTTATTTAAAGAATGAAAAAGTGTCTGAAGTGTCTATCTAATTATAACATACCACGCAACACGCCTTTATTCCCCGGAGGGTTAGACAGAGGTGCATCAATGTACACCCACAGTTCGCCAGTATGGTTTTTAAGTCCCATGTAATTGGGAGCGAGCCCATTGCCATTGACTAGACACAAATCCTAACTCCGAACTGCTACTGAGAATTTTTTAGAAAAATCCAATAACACTTTGCTCGACCTGGGAATCGAACCCAAGACCTCTAGCGTAGCAGTCGCGCTTAGGACCACTAGGCTAACGAGACAGGTTTGTCTTATTATTACTTCTTTAAATCAGTTTTTGTCCGTAATAAAGTTCTGCTCATGACCTCGCTTGCATAGACTTCAGAATTAATCCTAAATCCTTAATGATTTAGGGACATAAAAACCGGGATAAAATTGTTTTAGTATCCAATATTTAGGTAAGATCAATATCTGTATGTGTGCAAAACTTCAGGTAATCTCATTCATCCGTCTAGGCGTGAAGGAGCATCAAACATCCATCCGTCCATCCTAACGAACTTTGTGAGAGTACGTACTAGGACTGGTTGTTCCATTCAACCTTTGAAAAACAAAAATAAACTTAACTGAGTATAACTTATTCAGCCTTTAAAATGTGAATATACTTGCCGAAAAGGTAAAATTTAGAAGCTTCTCCTCGACATTTCGCAGTGAAAGGGTTCGTGGGTAGACTCTAAAATCACATTATCGCTTACTAGTTTGTTTAACTCGCTAATTTACTTACACTTTCACGTTTCCAAAACCATTTTATTATTTATTCAGTTAATGACTGCAGTAAAATGGAAGTTCAGGCTTTTTACGGTAGGTTCTTACTTTAATGATGAATTAGTTTTACTTATAATAGCCCACCCGAAGTACTATTTGGGAACCTTTTAGTTACAGAAATGTTGAAGGTTAAGTTCCAACTTATTTTTTATGAATATAAGTTTCAAATCTAGTCGCAATCTCATCTCAGCGAAATACAATGTTTTGTTTTTCTATTTGAAGTGGGTTTGTTTTTGACTATAGTCTCGGTCAGAGATGACAAAGACTAATTCGACGTTCAAGTGAGTTTACCCAGAAGAAGCCTGTTCACTCTTAAGGGTGCTACCACACAAATCGACAGATGATTAAATTTGTCGATTAGTGTAGTAGAAACTATCGATCGATGCAAACTTCTCCAAAACGTAGGTAAAATAAAGACCCATTTTCGACGGACTGAGAGTGACATTATAACGCAAATGTTGTTAAAAATACTAAAATTGACCCACTGATTAGGCTTATGTTTAAAGTACCCAAGCAATTTCCTTTGTATTTCAACAATTTTATAATTTATTCTTTGGAAACATTATTTTACATGTTTCGTCCTTAGTAAACGCTTATTTATTGCCAATTAACATAATGTTAGGTACCACACAAAGCAATAACATATCCAATTTCGATATCGCAATAGTGCAAGAAGCAGCCTGCGAGCACAAGTTAATAAAACCTGTTTGCTCGTTGCGTACAACGACAATTATGAAAATTGCATAGAATTGCAGTAAACATAGGTATTTACTGCATTTCTAGGCAATTTTCATTGCTTAGGCTTTATTAACGTTCAAAACATGTTAAAGGCAAAAACTTTTTGCACATAATGTAAAAAAACACACCGTACAAATGCGGACTTAAAGCCTTGGGTATTTTCTACCAGTCTACCTTAGGGTGATGCAGAGACACATCGTAGTAGGTGTATTTATACATCGTGTAAAGATTTTGGTCTAACATAGGTTAGGTACCTATGTTAGATCAAAATCTAACATGTTAGTGGCTAATGGCTAAGGCTCCACACAACTCGATTCCTAACTTCCTAACTTTGGGTGGTTGAGAACGATAGCTACCTACGCGACCGCCATTGGAAAATGGCACAAATGAAATTATTGTAACTATTAAAATTAACAAATGATAACAAATCATTGTGGCTGTATTATTCAAACAACAGACACCTCATATCGTATCCTGCGTGCCCTAAAACATGCAAAATAAGGGTTCCATGCAGCAGAAGAAATATCCCGTGATAATCAACATTCACGCGAACAAAATTACGGGCATAAGCATTTTCAAAACGCCGATTTACACAAACCCACTTAACACATTGTATGTGACACCATACAAATCATAAACGACAACAATAGGCACAAGAATACAACAATTACTACAACAAAATGCAAAGGTGATGCGTGGGCGACATTGAGCCATCTATGAATGAATTACTCTTTACCTCGTAGGTAGATTGTATGCAATCAATGTTTTACGCAACACATGTAACAGTTCGTCACGATTCGGTTATTTATTCGTCACTTTCGTTAAAACGCTGAGAACATGTTACGTGCTGTGTCATGACCGTGGCCTTTGGTGAGCAAGTACCTACTGGCTGCAAGAGGTTGCCAGATTTTTATCGTACGACTAGCTAATGCCCGTGGGTTGTTCGTGTTATCGTGGTTTATTTTCGCGAAAATTCTTTATTTTTGTCAATGAAAATAGCTGTTTAAGTTACTCCTTAAAACATCAGATATCTGCCAGTAAAAGTCCTGTCAAAAACGGTCCAGTCGTTTCGGAGATTAACTGGTACAAACAGATAAACAGACAAACAGACGAAAATTTAAAACAAAATGTGTTTTTGGGATTGGTACCTACCCTATAAACATTCATAAGTATTTATTAAAACAACTGTTCTTTGACATAACAAACGGACACTTCAATTTTATGTAGGTATGTGTATAAATAGCTTGTCTGAATCACCAAATTGCCATGAGAATATTTATTTTAAGAATGCCCATTTTGTCAAATTGTGAATGATGACTAAGTACCTACGGCTACGACTAAAGACGGGCGAGACTGCAATTACCTACGTTAGTGTTGAATGCTATTTGAAGTTTTTTATGAGCGATGACAACGTCTAGACAGGAAAGTTGAAACTACTTATGTGAATAATTGAATCGAGATGATTTAATATTTAGATAGGTACCTATGTAACTTAGAAAACGTTAATTTAAACACATACCATCACGCCTGTATTCTCCGAAGGGTAAGGCAGAGATGAACCAACTAACACCCACAGCTCGCAGTAAATTTTAAAAAAATATTTGAAACTCGACTTCGTTAAATATTTATTTAATTGAATTTATGGCGTCTAGGCGCCGCGCCGCCATATTAAATTTTGATTACTGTCATGTCTTTAGTGACACAAGATTAAGACAAATCGATTGACGTAAGAATCGGCAAAATCGCCCTACGCATTTGATCTTAAGAGCACCATGAAGGAACAAACATACATACATGCATACATAGGCGAATAAATACATTAACCCTATGCGTGAAGAAAATATAATAACCATCACGCCTGTATTCCCCGAAGGGTTAGGCAGAGGTGTACCAATGTACACCCACAGTTCGCCGGTATATTTTAGGTCCCATGTAATAGGGGGCGAGCCTATTGCCATTAACCGGGCACAAATCCAAACTCCGAGCTGCTGCTGAGAATTTCATAGAAAAACCCAATAACCTTTTTTGCTCGACCCGGGAATCGCACCCAGGACCTCTAGCGTAGCAGTCGCGCTCAGGACCACTAGGCGAACGAGGCAGTTGCGTGAAGAAGTCGGGTAAAAATGCAAGGATTTTGGGCTTATTAAAAAAATCTACACACTAGGAGCTTCTCCTATTTGTGAGTACGTTTACAAACATAAACTCACATACATAAACCTCAAGATCAGGATCAACTACCTGTAGGCCATGCAAATATCAGCAGCCAATCGCTAAATCACTGCGCCAAAAGTGTTGCATTTCAAAAATGGTAAGAAAACACAAACGTTGGTTAAATAAAATTGTGTCATCTGTATCGTTCTGCATGAAATATGGACGCGACGTGCATTTACGAAGAAAGCATACACCAGGGTGTTTCGTGGCTCTACGTGTCCTAAGAATACCGTTAGATACCGACTTCTATTCATTTCAATGTAAAACTTTATAAGACAACGATATAATATTGTGTCTTTTTCAAACACAATACCTACCTACTTATAAATAGATAAATTACAAACTATGTGCATTTTATATAAAAAAGGAAGCTCATAGGACATCAAAAAACTCATCATCAGCATTGCTGTCAATGGGACAAGTGCCCAAAAAATTGTACATAGTTTGTCAATTTAATTTCATGATATATATAAATAAGTTGCTATTTTAACTTCTAAAATAAACTCTTATAACACGTGAACGTTAATACTGAATAACTTTAACAAAATCCTCCCAAGTTAGTAACTTTAATGTCAGTAGAATTTCTTAACTTATAATAAGAAGGATCGTGAACATTTTCTTATTAAAGAAACATCCCAAAACATGATGTACTCGTACGTCATGTTCATCAGTTTGTTAAATTCTTGTTGTTAACTTGTTATGTTAAAAACTAGGTGTGCCTGAAGTTAAGTGAAGCGACTGTCAGTACAATAAATAATCTGACATGGGTCGTTTTCCTAGAAAGCAACCAATTTGTCGGTTTGAAAGTAACGTACTTTTCTATAACTTTAATCTTATTATAGAGGTCATCGTACTCTGAAACTCGTCGATAAAAAAAACCTAGTAAAGTAAGTTTCGGAGTCAAATGAGATTAAACGAATCCCAAATCGAAGGATAGGAGTAAAACTTATAATAGGACTCGTTTAAAAAGTTTCGTACACCGAACGAACGCTTAGATCGATCAGGAGAGAGAACTAATGAGGATAATACCTAACTAAAAAGAAAAAATCATAACTTTTCAGCAGAAAATATCCCAACTTATGTTCCGTAAAGGTTACGGAACTTGTGTAATCCTCGTCCTCGATTATAACTGTCCTTTTTCCTTTTATATTTAGTTCGAAATCGAAGGTCAGCGTTCCCGATTTGACGGTATTATTAGCTACAATGATTTTCGCTGTCTTCTATCAAAATATTAATTTACCAATTTCGCCTACGCGTAGCCTCGGGCGTGGAGCAACTAAAATAAACCAATCACAGCTCAAAGCCTAGTAAATCACGATAGCTTCAATATTGGAAGAATTATTTACATTTATGATAAGTAAAAATAATTAAAATTCGACGGTAAGATTGCCAGATTCCTAGCAGGGAGCGTGAAGGCCGTTGAGACTTAACGATCCTAATTATCTTCATTACAACATGACCTCATCTTCTTCGTGAGCAGTTTATCAAATTGAATTTATCTTAACGTAATTACGCACGAAAATATTTTGTTAATAAGAGTCTTAGGTACCTACTATGTAATATACAGAATTTTCCCAAAGATATAAGATATTATTCGATTTCCAAAGAGTTTCCTTATTTCTAGTCCTGTCGCAAGTAAAATCCGCATTGGGGGGGTCCAGCAGGAAATCTAACGGCGACACCGTCTCCCGACCCGCCTGCCTCCGGCAGTATGAGCAACTTTTCCTTCAATCCACACATTATTCAATGGTGACAATCTTCCAGACTTCCTCATAGCCTCCCGTCGATTTGGCGAGAGTTCCTGTCCGTTGCAGCATTTTAAATTGCCTATTTTATTTTTCGCAGAATATCGCTGCTTCATGTTCGAAAAAGTAAAGAAGCTATAAAATCGTACTAGCCACCGATTCTTTTTTGTTTTGGTTTCAAACTAACTATTAATTATTTTGAGACAGTCGCTTTACAGCTATTTTCACCTAATCATCAATTGAAACAAATTCTAAGTTAGTTAGAAAGTAATTACAAAGAACGAAAATGGACGAACAAGGTGAAAGTTCCTTAATACTCTTATAAGATTATTTCCCACTGAATGACGCCTCCTCAACAATAAGCAAAAGAAATCACATTCAGTTCCTCAGATCAAGGACCGGGAGATCAGATCAAATTATAAATATAACAAACGTTTACTGAGGAATATAAGCACAAAGCTTTTCGCTCTCATCTCACATCATGTGGGTTTTCTGTATTCTATTGTCAGCAGAAATCCCTAACTCAGTGAACAAACAGGCTTAGACAGGTATCTCACATCAAAGGTATCAATGGATTCCATTCTTCAAAGGGCTGTATTTTTACCTTTGAGGAAGTAACGGAAACATTATTCAGAATAAATGATCTAAACAATACGATAATCGAATCTCTTATAAAAATGATAATTCATGAACTCCGTGGCTATAAAATCTAAGTAAAATTAGCACAATTAGCGAAGAGACAGCAACCTTATTTCTTTTCAGCTTTCAACAGATGCATATTTTATTACGTGATTAAAAATCAGAAGCAGACCCCATCTAATATATATTAGTCTAATATCGATCTCGTTAAGTTGAATAATACGATCGTAAATCTAAGTTAATAGTCCCCTTCAGTTCCTATCGCATATTTTTATGTTGTATTAAATCGAAACGGGGGAAACTAATCAACTTAATATTCGCATAAACCTTCAAAATTAATATTTTATCTTTAATTTAGAGGGTCGAAGACGAACACTCATAATTAACCTCTCATTTGCTTTGATGGGAAAATATAATGCCTTTGAAAACATAATTAAATACAATTTGGGACGTGTTTTAAAATCTCTGCATATTAATTACTTGTAATATATTGTCTTGAGGAACCTAATTAAAACCAAAATACAAAGCTTATTTTAGAACAGTATAGATCTAAAGTACTGTTTGGCTTCTTATGTTTAAAGAATTTTTTATACTTCCATAATTAAAAACCAAACAAATGTACCTAGTATATAAATATACCGAGAACCAATAGATATGGTTACTCGGCACGAAACGAATGCTCCATAAAGATTTGCCAATCGAAATCATACTGAAACTAAAAGTAGGTACAGCGATGCCAAATCCAAAGTTTGAAAAAAGTGTTCAGAAATTAGAAAAATGTAAAAGTAACTTGAAGATTCTGTTCACACTGATGTTTCATAAAAAACAAGAATAAAAAATGCTCTTCACTTTTGATTTCCCAATCAATTTGCAACGACCGGCTTTGAACATTCAAATAAATCTATGCAATTTAAACAAGTAGGTAATACCCAATAATTATGTTTGATTTGATCGACTTAATCAATAATCTCGTAATAAATTATGCAAAGCCGTCAATATACCTTTCTAAACATGTCTTATTAAAACAAATACTATTCATTAATTCCTACCTGTCAAAGCATACACGGTATGGCCCCAAAGTCCAATTCCCTAGTATTAGCAACCACGCTACGCAATAACTAATAATTCTTTATTATTGAATGCAAGTGCATGTTTCCGATTTATTTCGTCACGGCCTAGTCGTGCCACTGAAGAAAGTAGGTATCACTTGTTTACTTGAGTCAGACGGCTGTCGTAGATACGTTGTATGGCCTCTACAGATGCGATGAGCGAAGCGTTAGATTGATCTTAATAACAAATCACGACAGTAAATCTCAAGGACGACTAGCAAACGGAAGATAGGTATTAGAGAGCACAAATCCATATTTATAAACTCCCTTTCCCCTCACTCAATTCGACTGCACAGGACCAACGAGTTTACGTGCTTTGTGAAGCTCGGTTGTGTCACACCACCAACTCTCAAATTGCTTCTAAGAAATTCCTGATGGAAAAACCCAATAAGTGCCCGACCTAGACAGTCGCACCCAGCACGTACACTCAGCAGTCGAGACCAACGCGGTACTTGACGAGATGATTGATCTTACAGAAACAACAAATAAGATTTACGTTGTTTGCAGTAAAGTATAATGTTTCTTATGTGCTAACAGTACTGTAATCTAGCTTCTCTTTGCAAAAAGCAATAACATAATCACATTCTTAATATCGTTACTCTCCGATTTGCTGGCCCACATTGTAAAGAGTGCCCGTGCGCAGAGAAAACGTCAGATTTTCACGGTCAGTTGGTAATGGTATCCGTCATCGACGTTCCTAATAGATACTATTTAAACCGGCTGTTATACACTCTCCGAGAGATCTCGCCATTGACTGAATGTTAAATAATTTCAAGAAAAACGTCGGGAAAAAGCAACAAGTTCTTATTTACCGCGACCTCGGTGAAATCTATTAGGTATGGTCAGAAAGGAAATTGAATTGAGATCCTGTTTGTAAGCCCGGGACGCCTCAAAAACTTGGAAGTTTCGCCTTTAATGGCATTATTAAGCTCCTTACTTAACCGAGTAAATTAGTAGAATTTTCTTATGTTTGAAGCGTGGGCTTTGCTAGAGACATATTACCTATTGTTTTGAAATTCAATATTAATTGTTACCATTATTCTATTTATAACAGTAACAGAAGGAATTAGGTACTCGTGCAAAAAGGGCAAATGTCAAATCTTCAAAATGAATAAACCGAAACATGATTACGTTCATAACTTTACCAATCACTCCATCTTCTCGAATACCACTTAATGAGTTTCTGAAAACTTTTACTCATATTCCATCCTTAACTTCGAACATATCAAATAAAGCCTATAGTAGTACTTACGAGGTACTCATCTCATCAATATCTACGTCAAAAATGCCTATCTAATCAAATATAATAAATATCGAGTTTAAGCTCAGTGACTCGAATCTATTCGCGAACAAAATCTAGTGAGCAATAAATTCCGCGCTAATAGTCTCGAATTTTATGAAAAAAATAAATTGGTCATAAAATTGTTTTCGGCACGAGTTCACAGCTCGAAACATCGGAGATTAATTTCACAAACCGGTTGGAGGTCGTAAGGCTAATGGCATACCGTACCAAAAATCACTTGGCGTTTGTTTGCGAAGGTTCATCAAGGCGCACATCGATCGGCCGGCCCGGTAACGGTACCTACACGGCAGATTCCGGCACGTCCACTAACGGTCCACCGTCCTGTCTCCCCAGAATACTTGTCATTGCATCTCGCACGCCGCCCATCCGATTCGCGTGAATAGAATCTAATAAGTTTCTAGATGGCACATAAATAAAAGAGTGTTGATATGTATTCATATTGATGTTCTTTGTACCAAGAATCCTCGTTGTGTTGTGATTATTAATCTATTGTTATATTCAAGACTTCACACTTGAAGAAAGATATGACGTGTATTGTTTTGATGCTTGAGTAAGTAGGTAAGTGTGCAAACGCTGCGGTAGGCTAACATGCTACTCGGTCAAACTACAGACAGTCATTCTTATTACCACCACTAGAATCTATTGCCCACTTTATGTCACCATCTTAGCGTGGACCTCTTACTACCAGTACGAAGACTAGAGTCTGGATGTCTCGTAAATAGAAAAGTGATTGCAAATTACAATAACTCCGAGACACAATTTCGTTAAAAAAAGAACTTAATATTGGCGCTGAAACCCGATAATTTTTTAACAAACTGAAATTTTTTTCTTGCTTTAAAATCAATAAATAAATAGTTAGTCAGTTTAGTTGACAAATAAGTGACGACACAGATTGTTATCATATCATTGATTGCTGCCATTCCAAATCCATGGGGGAATCGCGTTTTGACAGCTTATAAAAAATATTTCAGTTAATTGGTGGTATCTACTACTTAATTACCTCAGCTAAAGATTGCTATGATATTTAATTACCCCGACGCGACATTACGGTACTAATTTAAATACTTGAAGTCTCACTTCGACTTTAATGCCATCAAGCCTCACTGCTAAGCAGTTTGCGTGGGAGCAGTAACAGCATCCTGAATGTAATAGGCAATAACTTAGACAGCCCACTGGTTTGGAGCCTCACCCAGAGGACTAAGTCTTTCTTAGTTACTAGTACTTACATAGTTTTTAAATTCAAACCATTATCATTATCAGTATAAATATAAATGTAATGGGTGAATGGTGGTCTATAAAACTATTTTATTAGTATTATAACTTCTTCTTCAGGGTAGAAGTTAGGAGTTAGGATTTGTGCCCGGTTAAAGGCTCGCCCCCTATTACATGGGACCTAAACATACCGGCGAACTGATGGTGTGCATTGACACACCTCTGCCTAACCCTTTGGGGAATATAGGCGTCGTGGTATGTTCGTTCTTCAGGTTAGTGGCTTATCCAAAAACTTTCATTGATCGAGATTTCGGTAACCACATAACCACAACATACAAAATCGACTTTCCTAGACCATTTTTGACGTCAGACGTTACATAAAAACTCTAGAACGTGCTTCAAACTTTTCAATAACCGCTTAACTACACGTTCCAGTCGTAATTAATCATTGCGCTGTAAAGAGAGCCACAGTTTGCGAGTTGTGCCACAAAGTGTACAGCGGAGGATCGTAAAACATTTAGTAATAGTTTTAATTACTTACGCTTATGTTTGACGCTTGCTTATAATAAAGTTTTGTTCACACTAGAACAGAAGTTATTAATGTAAAGTTCTATCCACACTTCAGAAGTAGTTGTACCAGACATGTGTGAGGTTCTAATAAGTTTCCTACCTGATAATATTCTGAAGACCAATTTTGGTCAAGGTGGTCAATCCCAATGGCGACTAGCCAAGTACGTAGAATATAGTGTACAAGTGTATGCGCAAACACTAGTGCGCTACAAGACCTGAACGGTTACAATGATAGAACTGTACAAGTTGCTCAATACTGGGCGGGCAAAATTTCTAACGAGTCAATCGACGAAAAGAAGAAGAATAGCCCGATGGGAGGACGGCAATCCGAAACAGTCGCGGAGAGATTACTAAGGGCTTTACCGGCTTTTCAAGGTACGGGGATGTCACACTCCTAATGGAAAAATCCAATAACTATTTTTCCCAAGAGACATGCGGGGATGCGTTGCAAAGAATGTGTTTAAAAATGACTAATGACATCGCTTCATTTTCATAACATAACCTAAGGTGACGCTGTAATTGGTTAGATTCACACATCCAGCCCTAGCTACTTATTCTTGCGCATCTCTGGTGGAAACCTAGCTTTACAGTTCATAATAAATTACCTTTGATACAACTACGCAACTGGGAGTACTGTGTGTTGCTGAGATTACATCTAGCGTAGTATTATTATGAAAACATCATCTTTGCGTGCCGTCTAGTTTTAATATGTCCGCTTTCTGAGAAAATTGACCGAGCTGTGAGCAGTATGGCTATAACATAACAAGTTATTGTTGTTCCGAGTTAAATGTTTCCTGAAGTGATGTCATTTGTTACGAAACAACGTTGAGCTAGCTAACAGCCTAGTTACACAAGTTTTTTCTACAACAGAAAGTTTAAGAGATTTTCTAATTAGATGATAAACGTCGTCTCCACTCTAACATGAGTCTGCTCCACCGACCGTCTAGGTCTGTCCATCTGCAGACACCCACTTCCACTTCAGCGTACTTATTCTACGCGTAATATCAATGTCTTTAGTTCTCTAGCCAATGACTTCATTGCGAATTTTGTCCATCAGGGAAGCTCAGAGCATTCAACTGTAAATATTGAGATTATTTTCATCTACACAGCCTCTTACTTTCCAAGGTAAAGAAAATGGTGAAACCTTCCAAATACAAAATTAAAATTTCAAAAACAATCGAAATAAAATTACGGCCAAAATATCTACGTTCAGCAATTTTCAACCGCGGATGGCGCAAAGTTGAAATCAAAAGTGATCAATCGAGACTCAATCGTGACTCGAATCCAGGGTCCTTCGTAATCGTAGTATTGCGTTATCGACAAACAAACGTAATTGCAGCGGCACGACAACTTTTTACCGATCGCCCAAAAACGTAAAGCAACGTAAATCGATGTAAATCGGTATTAGATCACGGACTGAGGTCAATATCATCTTTGTAGACTTGTTCTTTTTTTAAAAAGCGAGAGTGACGCTAGACTGGTATGTTTCCGGTGAATTTCTAATGGCAGCTGTCAAGCTGGTTGCAACGGTTATGTTGATGACTTCCGTTTGCAAACTGCCTAGTTTTTTCTCTTTCCACATTTTATATGGTTTCGTTAGATTTCATTTCATGTTGATAAGTATGATGTTTATAAGCTTTATGTAAATCCAGTCATCATTATGTAATATATTTTAATATTTAAACCCAAACTACAAATACTTTCTTTGTCAATTGACCTATACATAAGACAATTCCAAGATATGAATTAAGGGTAATTTTTTTTTGTTGCTCCGGCAACAAAAAAAATAAAATTCGATTCATAAAATTGTTAGTCAATTCAGTTGACAAAAAAATGACAACACTATTTACGATTGTCATGCAAAATCTATGGGGCAATAGCGTTATGACAGGTCATAAAAACTACATCGATTGATTGGTAGAGTCTCGTACCCAATTATCGCTATAACAACTTTATTTTAATGTGGGTGTACATTAGCACACCTCTGCCTAACTCTTTGGGGAATACAGGCGTGATGGTACGTTATTATGTTATTTTAATGTTAACAAATAATAAGCTTATTTATTTCACGATAAACACAAAGCGATTGTCATTTATATTTAAAAAATAACATAAAGATTTTAAGTGTTTCAACAATATAACCTAAAATAACTATCTTTATTTAGCCGCCCTTTGTCAAATAAATGAAGTACAAACGAAAATAAAATTTAAAGCTTATTATAAATAAACATGTTTTGATTAAAATTCATAAGAAACAACCATGCCTCTGACTCTGTAAACTGTAAAAAACTTTACGAAAATAAGGTAGAAAATATACTAAGCGAAATCGCTTTGACCGGACAGGATTCCGCATTTGCATTTGAATAAGCCATTTCACACTCTTTCAGGAAATAAATTTTCCTAAGCTTCAGTTTGTGCTATACTTAAGTCTTGTTAAGTGCGCTTTAAACTAGCATTACAAAATACGCGACGTAAAAAATTGTCACGACTTTGTACTTTTATTAAATTCTTTTTGGTCTCTTAGACTTTCATATAGTCATTTCAGCGGCAAAATCTCTCAAGATTTTATTTAAAGTGTTAAATGAAATTCTTCAGTGATTTCTATTGCATATCATTTTGTCTGTTGATCCGTAACATTCAGATTTTATGCTTTCATTTGTTTTTATTGCATCATAGTTCCTGCCTGCTTCAGTTGATCTATCATTGGAAAGACTTTCTCAGGAATGTAATATTGATTTTTTAGATAAATATTCGTTAATTTATTTCGTGTCAACACTATCCTTGTACCTGTATTATTATACCTGTACTAGCTTCTGCCCGCGACTTCGTCCGCGTCACAGTTGATGTGTTATCCTACGGGTACCGTACATTTTCCCGGGATAAAAAGTAGCCTATGTGTTATTCCAGACTATAATCTATCTTTGTGCCAAATTTCATCCAGATCCATTCAGCCGTTTAAGCGTGAAAGAGTAACAAACATCCATACATCCATACATCCATACATACAAACTTTCGCCTTTATAATAGTAGTAGGATTACAGTACCTGTATTATTATAGTACAAGCAAATATGCTTTAATAACGCAAAATGTTCGAGACTAAGCTGCAGAGCTTGTACTCTATATATTACAAATTGTGTTATAACCAAAAGTGCTATTCTGTGAAAATCTTGCTCGGTGAAATCAGGTAAAATAGATAAGCTTGAGCTGATCTCCCATACCTCCTTCTAGGAATTGACAGCTTACCTTATGCTCACCTTATGCTCACTTCACCTAAAACCGAGAGAGATTTTCACGGAATAGCACTGCTGGTACTAGAACAGCTCACTTCAACTAAATTCAAGAAGAATGAAAGATTTCTACAGAAAAATACATATGTTAAAAATAACATATGTATTTTTCTGTAGAAATCTTTACAGGTAAAAACCTGTAAATATAGTATTAAAGCAGTCTTTCTTTGTCAACATTGCATATAAAGGTATAACCTTTCAAACAATACCTGTCTTATTCCTCTAATATTACTCCAGTTCATCACAATCTAGGAAGTATAAATGAACGGAGAAAATGCCAAAATAGAAATGCTCCAATCTCTTCAAAGAGCGCTAGACCTTCCCCTCCACGTCCTACCTCATTATTTAACAAAGCTATTCATGTTACACTGAAGCGACAATGAATTGCTAAAACACTTTCATTAATCTACTTAATTATAACTGGAGACCTGAAGCTTTCTCAACGTTACACTCACAACAAAAATACGGACTAAAAGGTCAAATATCGAGCTCATAGATCACAATACTTAATTACAAAGAACTAAGAAGTTTAATTAACTTAGTCATACGATGCTTATCCATACTATGTTCTTTTAATGAATGGATTTTATGAATGCCAGTGAAGGGATGGGACGATTTACAGACGAAAGGTCAGATGTAATGTATGCGAGTCAGAGTCCATCGGAACAATCGAAGCCATCGGAAGTCAGTTCGAGATACGATAGAGTTCCTCCAATCACACCGTCACGTAACGTTCGGTTATATAGATAGCTACTTTTATTCGAAGAAAACTGGTTAAAGAAAAGTTGCCAGGAAAGTTTTTATCGTTACTCGCCGCCGCCGCCGGCCGTGGTCGACAAGCGTCGCCTTCCGAGATTACTGTTTTTAGAAGGTAACGGTATTTATAAACCAGAGTGAATTAAAGAAGTGACAGTGACAGACTACGTTGATCGATCGTCGCGATAAGATGGAGGTGATGTACCCGTTGCCGAAATCGTATCTATAAAATCTAAACTTTATGACATGATTCGACTTTAGTTTTTTACACAGTTTTCCTCGTAGAAAAGAACTGAGACAAGTAACTGATACTTTCTAAGTAAAACGATAAAAAAGACCATTCAATTTAATAAGTCTAGGCCATCTAGACTCTTGTGTTCATTTTGAGTATAAAACGAAATGGCGTTTGTTAGACGTAGGCTCGTATTCTACCTTGAATGAAAATAATATTGTTGGAAAATTCTTTTACAAAAAAAAACCTTTTACAGTGTGTTGCTTTAGTACGACACAAAGCTGTAGGTACCTACTACTGTTACTCGTAACTTTTAGTACTTTATACGCTACAATGCGTCGTTCTATCACTGAAAATGTACTAGCTACTAAAATATTTTTTGATTTAAAACAGTAAAAAGAAAATCGTATGCATTTTGTTAAATTTTATTTGGTTTTGGAATGCATTTACGTTATTATATTTTTTCAGTTGGTAAAGATGAAAAGAAAAGTATCTACCAATATTAACAATGGTTGCATGTTTATCAAAGGCCTAATTTAAAAGTTTAAAGTCAGGATACACAAAGCACGTATGGGACAATGGTGTGAGCGTAGGTCGATATAAGTCGTTCCACCCCTGTCATTAATCTCATCTCTTTCGCTAGCCAAGTCACGCCGCATTTGGGGGAACGCCGGGCAAAACGACTTTCCAAAAAAGCTTGTCTGCCAAATTACTCTGACCTGAAGTGTGTTTTGATATCTACCGAGTTTACATTGAATTTTCATTCATTTTTCCCTTGACAATCGTTTCATTGTCGCAATATTTCGCAAATGGCGGTACCTGCTTACGTAAAATTTCATCGGAATTTCGGTATTTCCCGTGATTTATTACGATGTCGGGAATATAAATCACGCATTGAAATATTTTTAATGAATCGTAAAGTATTTTTATAGCTGCTTATTATCATTTCACGTTTTTACAAATAGGTGTCTCCTGCCTGTTATTTATGGCTGTGACAGAACCATTTCAATTGGTTCACCAAAAACCTACTTTTCGCACATCACTTGTAAATGAAATATTCCAATAAAAGCCTGCGGTCGTGTAAGCAATTAAACGAATAACCGCTTCACATGGAGCGCACGTTCTGAATTAAATATCTATCAATTCGACGAGGAGACGCGGGCGAAATAGATCGCATCTAATAGACAGTTTTTATTTAGCACAACAACGTGCAAAAACGGGTGTAGCAAAAAGCAGCTTCTATGATTCACATGAGACGCAGACGGGCGACAAAGGCAGTCATTGATGTCATGCAGATAATTTTGAAAATAAAAAACCTAAAATTGAGCTAGATTGAAAAACATTTTATTTACGACACCAGCAATCCCCCGTGCCTTCAACCGCGTTAAGTTACGTCTTTGATTACTACTGCACTAACTTGTGTTATAGTGCAATGGTATTATAACCTGCCGCCGATTTTTAAAATAAGGCTAGTAGTTTCTGAGATTAGCGTTCTAACTTCTAACAAACAAACTCTTAAGCTTTCTAATATTATAGTTGTAGATTAGGTAATAATTTATATTTTTAGAAACTTTAGGCACGACCGGACACACAGAAAAAGTAGATAATATTTGGACTTATTTTTTATTATTAATTTCGCTTTGATGTTTTCCTCAATGTTCATTCAACAACTACACCAATTTTACATACTACACACACATTTTATCTCAACTAAAAAGTTACTCGACCTAAATCATACTAACTGCGATACAAATCGTCCAAAAAACAATTAAACAATGACAATGTACGATAAAGTATTACATTCCGCGACTAATCGCCCGTCTGCACCCATCAGCCTTCTGTCAGTTTGTGATTAAAGTTCTCTGTGTGATATCAAACCGGAGCATCTAAAACTACTTTCAATGTTAAGGTTGCTACCAAAAGTATTGTTCGTAAATGTTTTAATGTTAATTTCATTGTCTGTCCGTTCTCAGAGATTTAATTATCGGTTTTTCGGCCTTTCGCGCTGTTATAGTGAAACTATTAGAAATGTAGAGTGTGCTTCATTGTGTTGTCTATAATTTCGAAGTTTGAATTATGCGTCAAATGTGGTTTATTTTGTGAATACTGCCTCGGTGGTCTCGCGATTGCAAGCGTGATTACTAAGCGGTAGTTTCAATTTCCAGGTTGGACAAAAAGCGTTATTGGGTTTTTCTGTTAGGAATTTCTCAGTAGCAACCTGGACTTGGGAAGTTGGTGGTGTAAAACTCATATGTCTCGGAAAGCACGTAAAGCACGTCCTGCGCCTGATCTCTTCACGGTCTCATTGCCGTTCCATTTCACTATGAGAGTGCGGGAAGAAGTCATCTGTGTTTGCGCACACACTCGTGCACTATATATTTCATTATATCATATTCCAGCGTACTTGGCCGGTCTCCGTTAAGATTGGCCACCGCACCAAAATTCGGTCGGAAGAATATTATTACATTTGAGAAAAGTTTTGAGAGGCATACGAAAAATCTTTCGCATAACTGAAAACAAAAAGCCTGCTCAAAAGATTAGCCTTCAACATAGTCCCTCGGCGACTATTATTTATTCCGTGGTTTTACAGTACATTCAATTTTCCTTTATGTAAAGAGGAAACAAAACAAAAGAAAGCTAGCTTCGCTCAAACTTTTCCTCGCGCTAAACTCGCTTAAAATAACTCGAGTATTCTCTACACCATATAATCTTATTTTACCCATTTTAAGAATCCGCGCTACAATTTAAAACTGTAATATTTTACAGATAAAGTATGTTATCAAGAAAAACCTATCTGAGAAACCATCTAATCATAAATGTAGATAAAAATGTTAAAGGAAATGGTTTCCATAAGTGGGCACTCAACCTAACCCCGCTCGGACTGACATTATCATACATTAATTATGTATACCGCGGAACAGTAACGTAACTTTATCTTTTTTTATTTAATTTTCATATAACAAGGGAGGTACGTATAGCTGTGAAACTTGAATAACTCTTCTTATTCATGTTTCGTACGACGCACAAAAAATACAAAACAGCCAAGATGTGAAACAACAGCAATGCGACAGATTTGAACTGAACTATCAATTAAATTACAAAACAAATCGAATAACGATCCAATTATATATTTCCTTCATCTTCGATTTCATAATATGATTTAAAATGTTGAGCATGAAATTGACACTTATTTGAAACATGAAATTAAAATTACGAAATAACCTCAAATGTCTCAATCATCTTACGTAATAAGAAAAGGTACCTATTATAGCAAAATAATCGATCAATCACTATACAAAGATTTTTATTAAAAGTCGTTAAGTACTCGCCTCAGAAAGACAATCGTCTTCGCAAGCCTTTAATTCACAAAATAAACACTTTTTATAGTACATGTACTTGTAGGTAGAGTAATAAGTGCCAAGCAAACTGGCTCATTACGTAATAAGTAGTATCATATTTTATACTAACGACTGCCAACGGGTTTTATTGCCGACTATTGCAAAAAATATTGCCACTGGTGTACTGTAAATGTCTTGGAAATCTAGGAATAAAAAGAGCTAGACTTGTCTGGAAAATATTCCGCAGTTAGAAGTTAAATAGCTGGTAGTTTATAAGTTAACATTTACATTGGTATCCCACTTTATACTGATGTTTATATCGTAGTCTGTCGCATACATACTAAGATCCTAAGATCCTAAGATCCTACGTATCCTACATCCTACTACTATTATAAAGGCGAAAGTTTGTAAGGATGGATGGATATTTGTTGCTCTTTCACGCTTAAACGGCTGAACGGATCTGGATGAAATTTGGCACTGAGATAGATTATAGTGTATAATAATACATAGGATACTTTTTGTACCGGAAAAATTTACGGTTCCCGTGGAACATATCAATTGTGACGCGCACGAAGAAGCGAGTAGAAGCCAGTAATATCACATTATCATTAGATTTTTGAGCTAAGATTATCTTATAGTATAATTTACAGTATAATATTGCATATGTTAATTAAACTTTTGATTAAAATTCACAACTTTCCTCCATTTGTAAAACGTGCAAAGTTTAAACACATAGCAGACATTTTTGAGCAAAAAGTTACCTTAATAACTCTAAAATTAGGTAGGTAATACGAGGTAAAATTCATTACGGCAGTAGTGTCTAACCGCTTTGAATGGTTAAAACTTCGGAAGTTTATTGAAATATACCTAAGTTAGGTTACAACTATGTTATGAAGGAAACCGCTGGAACTTGGAAGGTTGCCGTGACAAAGATCCTGGACCCTTGGATGCGGCGGGCGTGCTAATATATGAATATTAGTTTCGTGATGTAAATTTTTATTCAACTATCGAACTTGTAAGTTTCTTCTTATAATGTGACTAATTGAAGTGCCTGTAAACGTACTTTATGGAATTTTAATAATAATAATACCAGCTTAGTATTGTCCCACACCAGGGCAAATGCCTCTTCTTTTATGGATTGATCACCACGCTGCGCTGGATCAAAGCGGATTAGAGATTTCAGATTTGTAAATCCAGGTTTCCTCACGATGTTTTTTTATCGCCGAAGTCAATGATGTCCAAGATAAACTTTTAAAGTACATATGAATTTTAAAAACGTACACATTGGTGCTTTCCCGCTATCGAACCAGCAACTTAATGCATAAGAGAACAACGCGCACTGGGCCATCATGTCAATTTAAGAAATATAATTATCTAAAGGCTTCTACTTTTCTTCCATAAAGACTCTGTGTATAGTAAAATATTTCTGTGTGGTTTTACTTAATATGTTGCAATATACATTTCAAAAATGATTTCGATCGTATCTAATTTATATCAGTCCCGCAGTTCTCATAATTAGCTGTACGACAAGCAATTTTTGTAATTTAAATTATAAATCAGCGAGCGGTATTTAAATTAAGTGCAATTGCACCACTCTACATTTATAGCAGCGCAATTTCATGTTGTTTTAAAAGATTACTGACACAAACCTTGCCTTTCATTTACGCTCAAAGTAATAATGAATTTATTAATTAATTTAATAAACGTTTTAATAACTAAAGGCCAAATCTACTAATCTAAACTAATATAAATAATCTGAAGAGTTTTATTTGTTTGTTTGTCTCCTCCTCCTCTCCTCTGGAACTACCAGTGGGATTGGGATAAAATTGTTTTTTATATGATAGCCAGATTCATAAGGAATAATATAGGCTATATAACATCACGCTACGACCAACGGGAGAGGAGTAGTACCCAAAGACGTAATTTAACGAAAGTCGGACGACCTGATCAAGACCGCAGGAAGTCGCTGGATGCAGGCCACTTCCAACCGGTCTTTTTGGAAATCTATGGGGGAGGCCTATGTCCAGCAGTGGACGTCCTGCGGCTGATATGATGATGATGAAAAACTACGCTGACGAAGTCGCGGCTAAAAGCTAGTAAAAATTTAAAAAACGTTCAAAATCTAGTCGCAATCTCGTCTCAGCGACAATCAATGCCAAAATTGTATGTAAATTAGAGGTATTTTTGACAGATTAAGATTGAGTTTAGATTGCGATCGTTCCGAAAAGTTAGTAGAATTGTCCCCTGTTTGTAATTAACAATAATTATAGCAGCTGTTCGTTATTTCTCGCCAGTGGTTCGCTAATTGTCTTTGTTTCTTAATTATTTGTCGTTTATTATACATATACAATAATCTGCAGTTTATATGTAATTGATATTTTGCAGCCAAGGTATAAGGCTTAGACAATTAAGATTAAGTTAATAACGACTTTCACGATAATAAGTAATCTCAAAAAACAAAGTTCTATTACTGTTTTCATAATTAAAAACTTAAATAATTCTAATCATATCTTGGTCTAACTTACATAAAGATGACAGAGACAAACCGTAATTAGATTTTCCCGAACACCAAGGAAAATAGACAAGGCGAAACTTACGGAATATCTTTTACTTATTGCGTTACATAAGTGGCATGGTTTGGCATATAAGTAGAAATATGATACGGCGATGATACAGCACGTCGTGCGAGTGATACGTTGCATACTAATCGCCGTGTCAATAGACGTTATTAGATTTTATCTTTTTTTCTCTTTAACCGTAACATCTATGTCACGTTTAACTTCGTGCACGTTAACAATGCTCGGACGTATACGTATATTTTTTTTTGCTTCGAATTTAATCTATGGATTGTGTTACGGTTTTGAATGAGTGTTCGATTTTTAAACATGACGTGCGTACATACATACATACATTAGTCTGCAGAATCTGTGTTGTCGATCTCTCGAAGACTTATAAGAGATTGTAATTAACTGTATGATAATGAAGTAGGTATGCCTACTAATTATCTCGTTATTACTCACACAAAAAATGTAATTTAAGATTAAAGATTAATTACATCTATACTGAATATATTATAATAATAAAGAGGAAAGATTTGTTTGTTTGTAACGAATAGGCTCCGAAACTACTGGACCGATTTAAACCATTTTTTCACCTATAGATAGCTAGATTATTCCTGGGTAACATAGGCTATGTAACATCGCGCTACTACACATGGAAGTGGAGCAGTAACCAAAAACATAAATTAACTCGGGTGAAACAACGCACGCGGACGAAGTCGCAGGCAGTTCGCTAGTATCTACTATTTTGGAATATAACCTTGATATTTTTTTATTGCAAACTAAAATTAATTATTCTACGATGTTACTACAGCTTCTAAGACAATCAAACGCTATCAATTAAATGTAAAATATCGTTCAGCCAATGAGAGTAACTCTATTGATACAAGCAAATTCACGTAATTGACTCGATAGTCGTTTCGGTCCCTTAGTTCAGTAGGTACAATTTCTCTCCCTAACGATAAATTATTTCAGCCTAATTACCGCTTCAAATACAATTAGAGATTGAACAAATTTTGTTAATAGCCATTCGATTTAAAGTACTTATTAAATGTACCTACCCAATTATCAAGAACACGTACCTACTACATTCGGTTAAAATTTTGCAAATCTCAACTTGCAATAACAGAGAATTAATGTTAAATTGTTCCGAAATTAAACGATACACACGTCCGGCTATTATAACGTTAGGTAGCTTTATTTATATCAAATACGTATATCTTTACGTATCTACCTACTGAATAAAACATAATATAAAGCTAATTGGCTTAACCCGACCCCTGTGTAAATCAAAGACCCCGACCGACTCTTTTCATACATTGCAAATTTTACTGGCTTACTTTTATATGCATTTATTGAAATAGATATGCACTGTGTGAAATTTTATGGTGTGTCATTTAGGAATCTGTTACTTAAGTATCATATAGCGTCTTGAGTACGTCCTTATTTTATTTGGTACCTACTTTAATTTTTTTTCTTAGATTAAATGTGAAAAAAATATTGTTGACTTATAATTTGCATATAAACTATTCAATGGGATTACACCTTAAGAACACATGGCAGCTGTACTGTTTTAGATTACGTAAACCCTAATATAATAAACGGTTAATTGCATTTAAAGGGCTGAACACACGAGAAGTGATCATAATATGTAATGGCGTAATAAGGGAGTAATAGCAACGCATCTTTGGTAATGATGATAGGTTATCAGACTTAAAAGCATACACTACAGATTTTGATGATCATACACACACACTCATCAACGACATCGAATGTGTTATCGATGCAAATGTGTACAAGACCTTATCGGGTAGGTACTTTGGTCGCCCGGAAATTATGATTATAACAAACCGAAAAAAAAAATCTTTGCTAAAAAATTCTCTGAAAACATTTTCACGAAAACATGCTTGGTATCTACTTCAAAAATTATGAAGAAAATACAGTACATTAAAAAAATTTCACGAAAATGTACTTTAAAAATTTTCATATTATTAACGTAAATTATTTCGTCGTTTGTAAATAACAACCCCTGAGCGATGCAGCGATGGTACTCTAATAATATTACCATTTTTTCCGTACACTTCCGTCCTTATGAATTCTTGAGCCTAGAGCACCCGCTAAAAAAAAAGGTTGATGAGCCAGCAATTTACATTCATGACTTACTTACCTACGTACTTAATTTTTATTTCATGTTTGTTTATTATTATTTATGCGAAGAAAATAAGAGATAGTGGTAAAACTTCAAGGTTTAGTAATTAAGTAGGTTTATTAAATTCTGCGTACTTAAACCACTTAATTGAAGATCTTACTATCCCTCGTTAAAATTTTCTAAGTAACCTAATTTCCAATCAAACATTTTATAAAGTTTTTCCAAGTCCATTCATACAGAATTCCTACATGAAAAGTTCTTATTACTTACCGTATTCGGAAAAATCTGCAGCGCTTCAATAATCTAGACACAGTTTAATTGATAAAACTGCGCTGATATCGAAACGAGTCCAGAAAATTCGCTCAAAAACTGACTTGTCCCACTTTAAGCACTCAATCCACCACAAAGTTTAGACGTCCTTGCACTATCTGTTTACACGTCTCTAGCATACAGTTTCACTTTCTATAAATGTCCGTGATCAGTCACGAGCCGGGAAAGGCCGCCGCCGATGCAATATCGGAACGCGATCTCCGCAAAACTTCTGGCGAAGTGAGTACAGACGTAGCGAGCACACAGAGTGTCCGCAACGAACCGCGCCGTCCAAACGCCGAACAGCGACTGTGATAACGACACTTCCTCCGAATGAACCTGCGAACCTCTCCATAGACTGTAAGCTCGCCTCTCTCTCGTCGCCCGGCGGTACTTAACGCACCCCACGACACCCGATCTGAGCTCTCGGGTACTCACAACAAGAAACAAATTCCAACTAAACACGCCGCAACGAACGCGTCTCGTTCCAAACGCGTAACGAGTTTACGGTACGTAAATCGTAGTGGATTTGTTTTGCGGCCCGGCCATAGTAATCCGGTTCTTCGTCATGGAGCTCACAGAGCACTTTTTTCCGAATCAGTTCCCGTTAAATAGAGCCTTCTTTTTGTACAACCTGCAGCCTGGTAGTCTATGTAGGGAACGCGGAATAACCGCTATGGACAAGATGCCAACTTTCTAAACTAAACCTATAAGACCGCTCTATTCGGATGGTAAATTACGTTATTTTTATTGGAAGTCGGGACGATAATAATAAAGCATCGAGTAGATTGGTTATGCCGGCCGGCGACTGTCGAGGCCGGTGCTGCAGCGCTGCTACGTGTTGTAATTTCGCAGGTGGTTTTTGCATCGTGCGGTTGTCGTCTAGGTTACGTTTTCCGATTTATAAGTTGCGGTTTTACTTTCGGTGTCAATTACGCGGGCTGCGGTCGAAGCCCCACAATAACATGGCGGCAAATTGGATACCAGCCCTCTGAACCAGATTAGACTACCTTGTGAAGGCTGTCGGTTGTTACGCAAGGCTGCGACTAATCTTTTCGAAGTTAAAAATAGGTCGTGGAAATAAATGTCGTTGTTTATCTCATAAAAGTCGGCGTAACTCGAAACGAAGTGCATTATATAAGACAGCTAAAGTGCGCATATATGTGAAGGCTTCCAAATATTGAAACCGTAAACCCTTTCGAGTGATCCCGCCATCCCGCCACGGTCGCGATCTGGGTCAGCAAGGCGCGCCCCTAACGTTAGGATGAATACACGTGACAAACTGCAACACCAAATTGATATTCTGAAAAATACAATAGTGATACCGAAAATCATTTATCATCACTTCCTTCTGTAGAATTTTCCTTAAAGGAATCTTTGATTTTCGCACACCATTGGTAAGGCTTGTGTCCATCAGTAGACTAAAATAGAACTTAGTTAATAATAATCATAATATATAAATGTTTACAAAAAAATACAGATAGTTTCAGTGCATAAAATGTGTATAAAAATATGAAAAGAACTTATTTTTAATTCAAGATTAAAAATAAGTTCTTTTCATATCGTTGACATTTCGTTCCGTTGAATCAAAAACTACAGTTGTTAAGAATCCGATTTTACATAAAATCTGTTTAATACTCCCATAACAATGCACATAATAGTTTCGTTTGTTTATAACCTAACAGAGCTAGGGTTGAGCTGCCCGCCGAGACGTCTCGCTTCCTCTCCGCACTACTCAGATGACTGACGGTAATACCACAAGTGCTGCTCATACCCGAGAAACCAATAAAATTTCGACAAGTACCGCTATATTGTATGAACGAACCAGTGAACTGATAACACGAAATGAAACGTGAATTGAATGTAGTATCAATAACAATATAATAAATAATGGAAAAGTTGAATTTGGTGTAGTATTGGATCTCGTATGTATTGGTTTTTATTTATACTGTGTTGTAGGTGTTAGCACGCTTACAGATGGACGCTGATTGAATAAAACATGTAGCGTTAACAACGTTTTGTCCTAAAGGAATACTCAGAATAAAAGCAAGAATACCTAAATCATACAAAAACCTTACGCGTAGGGGTCATCCTGGAAATAATAGTGTAGTTCTGTAAACTGTATGAAAACAAAGACTTCATTTACTTTATCAACGCCTAATTGAGCACGCCATAAGGGCCTCCGCCCACGACCGATTTTTTTTGGACCGATAATCGGGCAGAAAAACATGCCCGTTTTTTCAAAAATTTCAACGCCCACGACCGTGTTTTTGTCGGTGACTTTCTAGGGAGGAGCTTAAATAGCGGTCAAATTTTATATCGCAACTTTTATTTGACAGAGTTACCGATAGTATAAAAATAACGTTAATAGATTTAAGGTTATTTAAGTTACAATTTATCGTTAAATTGTTTATTGACGATATTTTTATCGTTTTTTTTAAACAATTGATCCTTCTAAGATGGAAGTAGCGCAGGACGGAGGTGTAGCGGGTCGCCCACCTTAGCGTCGCGCTAATGTAGTGCCTAACAATACTTTGCCCGATTCTTACGAATGAGAATTATACACGCTTACTTTTACATCGTTCTGAAATCAAAAGCCATGAGATCCATCATAGTACCTAATAGAAGGTATTGGCACTATTATTTTCGATAAATAACAAAAATAAATAAAATAACTCAAACATTTGTGAAATAGTAAGAACGCGAAGTAACGCTTCCTTGCAGTCAAGGCATATTTGTGTGAAAACCTTATCGACTATACATGCGTAAGGTAGCCTTTAAAGAATACATTAATCGATCAGACAGGAGCGCTACTAACATTTAACTCGAATTAACAAAAAAAAAGCCACGAATTTCCAACATCTTTGAGACGTCTTAAAAAAAAGCACGCAATAATAATTATTACTCGACTGGAGTTCCAGTGTTTCTGCTGCAGAACGATGTAAAAGTAACCGTATATGTTATTATTAGACCTGGTAATCGAACCCACGACTTCACGCTGATCAGACGCGCTTTGCGACCACAAGCCCAATATAGTTAGTCAGTGACAATTAATATAAACTTACAAAACGGCAACTTACCTAATTTAACGGTAAAAATAACGATTAATTCATATTCTATATTAATGTTAATTAACATTATATTACTGGTAATGTTATCAAATAACGTTTTTATAAAGTTACTTTTTTCAAAATTTTCGAGTTCATGGAAATTAACGTTACTTAACGATTATTATTTTTTGATTTCATAACGTTAACAAGCCCTGGATTTAAGTCATTACATATTTAGCAAGCTTAGTCGTTGAAAACGAATGTTATTTTCATTCTTAAGAATTTATTAAATTCGTTTGATTATATATTATTTTTTTAATCCATTAACGTTATTTTTATATTAACGGTAACTCTGTCAAAGGTAATTTTATAAATATTTACCGATATTTAAAACCCTGCGTAAATCAACACAATATTATTAATAAATAAATAAGCTTTTTAATAATAAATTATTGTTATTATTCAAATGCTTAAAACTCATAAGTACTAACTTAACATAACACCACAATTGTACACTTAATTCGCAATAACTGCTTTTGACTTTAGACTTTTGACTTTAGCAATGACACAACGTTCTTCCCTAGGAAATCCATGACGCATAGGGTAAGTGCCCCAGTGAATGAACACACCCCAGTGAATTAACAAATCCGAGTATGTTCCAAAAAATAATAAACTAAGATATTACCTTCTACCCAACGCAGTATTTTTTTTTGTAATTGCTGCTCTTTATTCTAGCGTAGTAACAACATTCATGTATTGCAATACTGTTCGTATTAAAATGATGAGCGTTTAAAGTTGGCAGTGCTGGTGTAAATTTTCTTTGTTCGGGCAAGAATTTACGACTTGGGTCAGACGAAAATGTTTTGATATCACTTTGCAGCCGTAATTAAAGTATGTACTATAAGTTATTTATAAATTCGAGTAATGGGTAGTTATAACACATGTATCAAATCAATTTCATTGCAATTTTAGCTAGTTTTAAGTAAATTATTGAGTGTTCCAGCATTGGCATTAAAAAACGTTTGAAATCCAGTGAATAAACGACCGTTAATTCACTGACCAATCGTTAATTTCATGAAATCTAGTGAATGAACTATAACATTTTCATCATGTTAAAATATAAGCTTTCGTCATAAAAATGTAACCAATAAATAAATGAATACCACATTTTGAGTTAGTAATCATCATTTTAGAGAACGGAGAACTAACAAATAGATCAAAGCTCTGAGACTCTAACTCCCAAGCTCATAAAGGAAAGACGGGAACGGAACGGGCAGTCTTCAGTGGGTGCAGGTTCAGTCGGAATAAGCTCGGTTTATAAGGCAGATCCTGAAATCCATCAAACGCGACACACCTCAAATGCTGACGAAGCTGGAGACTAACGATGGCAGGATCATCTTGTCTAAACTAGAGCTTTTAAGGGAGGTAGAGAAGTTCTAAAAACTTTAGTCCAACAAAAGACCCAAGAGCTAGACTGACCTGACACTACACCGATGAGTTCCCGGACGTCAGCCTATATGAGATAAATATGGCTTCTTAACAACTTAAGGACAACAATTTTTCAATATATTGCCAAATATATAAAAAAAGTATACAGGTTATGTCGTAAAACCAAGTTAAAAAATATTCTTTAGTAGACATAGATTACCAAAATATAAAACCGCATACTTTAGAGGCAACATAATGTAATGATTTTTTGAAGTCTGAAGATTGCTTAAGTGTTCATTCACTGGAGCATTTACCCTATTTTCTATTTTTCACCGATAATCGGCGGCCAGGATGCGTAGATTTTGTTTTTGGACCGTTTTTTTCTCGGCCGTGGGCGTTGATGTACTAGAATCCATACGTTCCATTCTCGCCGAGAAAAAATCGGCCGTAAAAAATCGGTCGTGGGCGGAGGCCCTAAAATGTCCATAATATTATTAAATAATATACGTGGAATTATTTTGCAATATTGTCAACCTTTCACACAGCCAAACTACGTTATATTTTTCAACTAACTGCTCGCCCGTGACTTCGTGCGCGTTTTTTTTTTACCGTTTGGTTACGTCTTTAATTACTGCTCAGCTCCCGTGGGTCGTAGCGTGTTGTATGATACATAGCCTTTACTATTTATTCCTCATGAGTCTGGCTATCTTAAACAAAAATGTTTTTTGTTGTCCGACTTGAGCATGTTAGCATGTTTAAACAAACAAAAAGCTCTACAACTTTATTATATTAAAACAATATAGATTCCAAACATCCATTCCAAATTCAAATTTCTTTTACTCAACACAACACAACACTACAATACAGCCAGCATATTAGGCGTAAAATTTCACTTCACCCTTCCAAAAATAAGACAAGAAATCAATAGTTATCCTGATATATTTGTCTGATTATACGAGCGCTCGCTTGGGAAGCACGCCGCTTTTATAGCCCTGTTATTTTTTATGTCATCAGCACTTTGTACAGTGCGAACGCGATTTACAAGACAGTTTAATAAGGTTCATATTCAGCGTCAATTTACGGCTGCAATGTTATTATAGGGAATAATCCTGAGACTGAAATATTATTCGTAATACGTAGTCTGGTTGAGTTGTGGGTTATTTTGACCCTGCGTGGAGGATAACATCTGAGCCAATAACATCGTTGGTACTTTCCCTTCCGGCAGGGACTTACTGCTCTTAGTATTAATTTTGTAGTACCCTGTGACTCCTGTGAGCTTAATAAAGAAGTGTACTTTTCTTAATAGGAACATATTATTTAAAAAAAAACAGAACATTGAATGACAAGGTATTTATAATATTTTGTACCAGAAACACGTTATAATGTGGTCACAAAATACATTTATTGTGACGTTACATTTAAAAAAACTGTTCATAAAGTCTACATCATAATAAAGTGTGATCTTTTGAATGTAATCATATCATTAGGTATTATTAAATATATACAACTTTAAAATTAGATTAGAATATAAATAAATAATAACAAACAAAGAAACTATATAAGGCATCAAAAATTCCTCACAAAACTATTTAATAAATACGAATGTTTACGAAGGTAATATTAATATTATTACACTACGCACTATGCTTGTAACATGTCCGAAATAAAGATTAAGTATTTTTCTTTTTATTAAGTACATATACAGTGTTACTGTACTACATATTTTCCCCGTAGTAGCTCCATTTCAGTACTTCTAAACTAATTTAAAACGTAAAGTGACAAAGTTGTGCTATTCTCCAAGTAAAATCAAAAAGTGGAAAATACTGCCTCAGGCGCTACAGGAAAAACTCTTGCTACTCGACGACGAGGGAGAAAGAATTCCGGGACACCTACCTATTAAAAACATATTTGCTTAAGTCTAGTCTCTTGCTTGAATATTTAGGTAAATATTTATAAAATGAACATAGACTATTCTACAGCTTGTATGACCAAATGTATGAACGTCACTCCATCATCACGCTTGTATTCCCCGATAGTGTTCGTTGCGGCAGTCGATCTACGTACACCCACATTTCGCCTATATGTTTAGGTCCCATGTAATAGGGGCGACCCTATTGCTATTAACCGGCCACAAATCCTAACACCGAGCTGCACTGAGAATTTCATTGGAACCATGGGAACGTCTGCCTAACCCTTCAGGGAATACAGGCGTGATGGTATATTATGTTATGTTACAACAATTTAAGTGACATGCTAACAAAGCCTTCATAAGTTACAAAAGAACACTTCCTTTATGAAAACTATGTAAGTACTTCTTAAAACAGTAAACAGCAAAATAACTTGGAATTTGCTGTTTTCTGAGCGGACGTTCGGAAATTTCCTGTTCCACAGGAAATCGAGACCGCAAGCGGGAAAGCTACGCAAGCTCGCGCGGATACAGACACCGCGCGGATAATATTGACTCCAGATATATCCGAATATGTCAGCCGGATAACTATTGCAAATTGTTTGTTTTGGTTCTGACGAGAATATATCTTAGGTGTATTTGATTAAGGGCGAATTTCATCGAACATTTTATAACCTAGTGGTACACGTACGTACACAGTCTTTGACCGTGGAATAAATATGTTTTTTTTATGGAAAATCTGTCAAAAATGCAAAATTTATTCGCAGGTATAAATTAAGGTATGGGGCTAGCATTATACTAGGTGAGTTGAAATTGCCAGGAGTGCAATTCTACTAAGTTATAGAGTTATTTTTTTAAATATAATGTTAAGTCTAAATCTGTCAAAAATACCTCTAATTTACCTAGATTTTTGTCATTGATTGTCGCTGAGAAGGGATGGCGACAATTTTGTTTTTTTGCCTTTTGAATTCGATTGGCCGTCAGGTTAAAAATAAATTTAAATTAGTAGATTTATTTAGGAAAATATCAATCTAACGTGACTAAGATACACACCTCACCTCAATAACACCACAAATATGCTACCCATCCTACAGAAAATAAGTACCTAATCGTCGTAAGTAAAAACAAAACATTTATATTTGTTCCTAAACAAAATGTTTTCCGTTTCGCAACAATATTATCGGGATAAGCCGGGGTGCAAATTGATGTCCAATTATCGGCAGTGAATTATCTATGTTGCGATGGAAACTTCGACAACGTACGTACGGGGGTGCATTGAGGAAATGCGTGTAATAGGGAGCTGCTGTTTGATAAATACATTTGGCGTTTGTATTTTGTAAGTGTAACATTTGTACGCCTTATACGGCACAGCTTGTAACCAGTAGGTAGGTTATATTTAACACGATTGCATTTGTTTGGAATTTTTGTATGGTTATGTGGCTATTGTTGTGTGTTTGTGTTGAAACAAATTAATTGATCTTTATCTGGTGGTACGAGCTAGGTTCGTTAAGGGCTATAGTAAATTTGGAAAACCAAATACACACTTACTACTACCACACTACTACTTATACATACTTTAATGTCATCATGACACTCCACATTAAGGTTTTACATAATTTTAAGGTGTAAGTATATTGTGGCCATTTTTATATACTTAGTTTTTCTGTAAGCGCTTGTGTACGTCTCTGAAATCCTCCTAAACGACTAGTCTAGAACTCTAGAACGATTTAAACGACTTTATTTGTGTGCGTTATTTTATAATTTTCTAATATCTGAAATCTGTAAATAATTTCTTAATGTCAATATCGATATGTTCTTCATTTCTACGCACTCGTAGGCAAGTGGTTTGATCGTGACCCAAATTTTTAACTCAACAAAATATTAAACAAGTTCTGTTAAAGTTATAATTCGTTTTCAAGTAAAACTTTTAATGCGGCCCTTAGGACCGAAATCACGGCCATCTAATTTGTATCGACTTGCGACTTTTTCAGAAGCATCTGAATCTATGAAAGGTTAAAAGGGTTTTGCAGGAGGTGAAAACTTTGTAAATTGGGTTCCGCCCTCCTTTTAGCTATTGTGTCTCGGTGTTTTACTCAATTACAAAATGGCAGATGACTTTTATGTATAGTAATGTAAATAATTGATTAAATTACTGTGTTACTGTTTCTCTAAGTGAAAATATATTTTGTTTATACATATTCTTCAAAGGGACAACTCACAGAGCCAAAACTTGCATATTCTTTCCATCATTGCAATATTTATTTCGGTTCCTAACCACACCTGGCAAATCCGGCAACCAGAAGGTTGTAACTAGAATGATTATAGAGAGATTTTTTTCTAGGCTTTTTAACAAAAACACGTTTTAAATGTTTAAACTTAATTTTAAATACTCCCAAGATCCCTGTACTGTTTCACTCATAACTTGGTATGTTTTTAGTTACACGTTACCAAAAACAGTGATTTTTCACACCAAAATTAAAAGTCGTTTCCCAATATTAATTTTCACTACAGTATGAATAGTTAAGGCGATGTGTTTTGTCTTTTTACACCACGTAATTCAGCTACATGTTACCTAAATGTAAGCTACAATTTGAGTGCGCCAACTGCAATAAAACAGTCTGAAGCTAAAACACACCCAGTTTAACATTTAGTCTCAGGTAAAAGTACCTGGCTGAGTATCACGTGGCTGCACTGACTCATTGTTAGACCTTGATTGCCACGCCACAGGCTACTGAGGATCCGGTTGTTTTAGTTGTTCCACTGGCAACGTAAAGTAGGAAACTATTGTAAAATATTTGTCGTGTTTCAACGAACAACTTGTAGTTGAGTTAATACAGGTTCATGGATTGCTAGAGATTTTTTTAATTCTATAACGTGGTTACGTAGACCACCCTTGCACATGGATTAGCGATTTTAGTCTTATATTAATTTTAAGTCCACGTTACGATGTTTTCCTTCACCTATATCACAAAATCTCTAAGATAAACGTAGAATATACATATAAATAAAAAACTCACATTGGTTCTTGCACCTTATGGATAAGAGGCGGGCACCATAATCACTCGGCCATCACACCTTAGTAGTGTTATCGTCTGTTGATTCACAATATTTAAAAGACTGAAAACATTCAAACGTTTGTTCAAAACTTTAACTGATTAAAAACATTTATTGAAAACGACGATGTTCAAAACTTTAACAGATTAAAAACTTCAATCTCCTGTATCGTGCGTATTATAACGATAATAAAGTACTCAATCATTATTATCTTCCACATAAAGATCACCCACTCAAAGTGAAATTCGAAAATGCATGGATCAATGTTATGCCCAACTCAATTCAAAAGACGAGTCCTTTAAGTCCACAAGGAGCAAAAGTATCATCATCAATCAAGCCATATCTACCCACTGTTGGGCTTCAAACTTCACCTTAAGCACACATCATTACTACATAATAAGATAAGCACCCTGGTGTGCATGTCTTTGTGTCCCAAACTCGCAAATCACTGCAACGATTTTGGGGGATTTTCGTAAATTCATAGAGATTTAAGAAAAGGTTACAATATTAAGTCTCCGGCGCGTTTAATTACGCTCACTGCGCCCTTTATATCTAAGGATTATGTATATTTACATTTAATACAATAATTTGTTTATTTTACGAAATTATTCATTGTGAGCTACATCTACAGGTACACGCCATTTTTTTTTTGTTTTTCTTAAAACTTTGTCCACTCTAGAAATTTCTCCTGTATACAAATATGTAAACATAGGTATGTACACAAACAACCAGACCCGGGACAACTATCTGAAGGCAATGCAAATATTTTTTCGGACCCGCGACACACAGCGCAGCCTCCAATCGATGCCAACCGTGTTGTATCGATTATTGTTGACAAGACAAGTCAAATTTTGAAGATTATTTTCGTTTAAAGTTTTAATATTTGAACCTTTCTTTGAATCATTTTCAAAAAACAGGCTAATTTCGATAAACAAATATAAACATACAATCAAATCTAAACCAAATTCTACTAAAGTTATAATTCATTTTCAAGTAACCATTTATTCTAGATTGCAAATAAACTAATATAATCAGACATTTAATTCCAACAACAACGTCAACAACATATTTTCTTCAAAGCTGCAAAAGATTCTCTTATTGAAACGAACCACGTTTTTCTAAATAATAAAAGCACGGTTGCTAGATACAGTTTAAGACCGAATTTTAAGCTAAAGCTCGATATATATGCATTATGTTTGTATCGCAAATGGATAAGATATCACATATACATAGGGTAAAGTCAGCAACACAAGTAGATTAATATTTAAGAGTTTTAAATCTTTATTATTGAGCACAATATCAAAGGAAATGGATCTAAAATTAAGATAAAATGAACTCTAAGGAATTGCCTATTTTAATGAAGTGTAAAATTAACATTGTAAATAGACTTTTGTTGCTGACCGTACATTCAGTACATACTTAGGTATGGATTGCCATTGCCACGGTATGCAAGTTCGAAGCAACGAACCGAGAATGGCTGTGGCAATAGTTGTTTACTTTCGTGAGCTTCTACACGATTATAGTCGCTTAAAACTGTTCAAAGAGAATTAAAAGAAGAAATAGTAGAGGGTTTATAGTATTGTTTTGATAATTAAGTTAATAAATAAAGTGTTTAATGGCTTATTGTACGAAATTAGTTGTTTGATTGTAGCCGTTTCTGTTTTGGACTTTTAAAGGCACGAAAGAATAATTTAGTTAAAAGTTTAGACGAAAACTTTGAACAAACATTATAAAGAAGGAGGTTTTTATCTTTTGTATTACTGGTTTTGATTCGCTACGTTATTCTTGAGTGTTATAAGGTTATATTTTGTTTGTAAGAAATTTTACACAGGCGAAGTCCTGAGCAGCTAGTAACGTATATGCCATAAAGGTCAGTGAACTTCACGAGAATTCAGTTTTCTACTACTTGACTTACTAAGAAATATCTCGAAAGATATAAAGATATACTCAAGAAAAGAAAGTAATTGAAAACAATGTAACGAAATTGTTTTGAACTCGTAAATATACGGTAGAGAAAGTTTGCAAATAATGAAAGAAATGTTCAGTTTATTTATATTGTCTTCGTACTCATGGAATAAGAACTGAAAAGATTTGCATGTACAGTGACACAGCTATGAATAGAATCTGCCAATTCTTATCTGACTTGTACTTCTTCGATTAAAATTCAATAAGTACAAACTCAGAGAATGCGTAATGGATGTGCACTTTGTACTACAAATATAACCATTTTACTTAAGTACCAAGAAGAAAGAACCAAAGGCCACCCTAATAAAACCCTATTTAAAGAACACAATATTTATGACTTTGCAGAATGAGAATATACTTTTGTTCCACCCTTTTTAATCTCAACTCAAAAAACTTGCTCAACAAGGCGTTATCCGTTAATTTTAATTCATATAATCCTTTCGGAGCTAATCTAATTATGTAACTAGAATTCTTTCACAGGGGCGTTGCCACGGCAACCGTCACTTTTACAAAGATTTTTCTCATTCGCGTAAAATTTTTGTAGAAGGGTTTCCTCCATTAGTTCCTAAACAAATATACGAGGAAGGAAATTCGTAAATTCTTTTGTTGATAATAAGGCGAGCGGTGCATCAGGCAATCTTCCCGCGAACAAAGAACTTTAGGGAGACCTCCCCTCTTTTATGCAATTGTTATTTTTGTACAGTCAGCGTAGATGTTAGGCGACACCGCAGATCGATGTCAAACACGAGACAAAACGCTGTGCTGACGCTAAGAGGGAAAATACACGACACGACGGGGAAGTGCGTTTATTTGACATCCGTAGTTCGTTATGCCGGTTATTGTTTGCAATTGTGTCCAATTACAGTACAACTCCAACTTGCAATAAACTTGCACAACAATGCTTTCTTTCTCTCACTATTGCAATATCTAAAAGACATAGAAGGCAGGAAAACGTTGGAACGTTAACAATTAAATTAAAATTATGAGCCAACTATTTAATCACGAACGTTTTCGCAATACAAAGCTTCGAATTCCCAGACAGTCTTCACCATTTCCCGGAATGTAAACGCAACAAATAGCAGCAAATGAGTAAATAAGGCTTTTATGAAGCGCAGCGTGTCAGCGTGTCGTGGAACTAAGCATACGTTTGAACAAACACATTGTTAAACATCATAAATAACGCTAGGAGCGTTTTAAACTGCGCACTGAATATGGGTCATTTGCCACCGCGAATGGACTTCACTGTTCCCAACCACATAATGTTCTGTTACCTAAATATAAATGGATGCTCGAATTGTGCTCATTAAACAAGATTTAAATGCAGTCGCGGGTAACATACTAATAGTGACGTGAACATTCGTTCCCTGTTGAAGAGGGCTGTATTTGCTGTACAAACACGGAATTTAAATCAGACGTCATTTACAGCTGAACTGCCTCACTGGTCTCGTGATTGCATGCGCTTGCTGAGCGTGGGGTCTTAGGTTCGATTCGTAGGTCGGGTAAAGTGATATAGGGTTTTTCATCAAGAAATTAGTGAGTAGCAGCCTGGAGCTTGGAAGTTGGTAGTGTGACAACCTTATTTCTCGGAAAACACATAAAGCCGTTGGTCCTGCCTGTCTTGCGTAGATATTTGGCAGTCGTTACGGGTAGATAGAAAGCCGAAAATCTGCCAATCAATCCTAGCCCTAGTACTCCTTAGTACTAGGGTTACTCAGTAAATGGGTTGTGGAGGTCAAAGTCACTCTATATAAAGCACTTGTATTCAGCTGCATTCGGTTAGACTAGAAGCTGAGCCGAGCTGAGGGAAAAGGCTAGGCAGATGATGTCATTTACTTACAGCTGAAATAAAATGCTGGCAATAATTCGTTCATTCCTAACCAGAAGTTGAAGATGAAGAAACTTCAGGGATAGATCTGATAGCATTTTGTTATCAAATTCCTAAAGTTTTAATCAAATAAAAAAACAAGACAGTGTTAAATAACAGATATACCCCAGAGACAGCCGTCCTCATTACAGAAACATTTCCCAGGACTCTAGAACATAACGCCAGGCACTGGGAATAAACGGCGTATTTTTTAACACAAATAATTATAATTTTTAACAACTGGGAACTGGGTCGGATCCATTAAAGTACGAAACAAAAATCAAAACTTCCGCAATCACCTGTGAAGTTAACAAACGAGGAGAAACAAATGACATTGTTACAAATTCTTTGCAAAACGACTCTAATATTTTTCAGATTTTCTGGTGACAATTTGGCGGCTATTGTTTAAATATTTTCTTCTTTTGTTTTTCTTTTTGAATTAAGAACGATACTTTTATCTGTGTTACCATAGTGTATTTACATAGAGTTTTTTTACTTTTCAAAGGTACACTTTTACAAAGAAAGTGCAAAAGTGCAAGTGTGTTAAAAATTACGTGTACAAAATTTATGATTATTAGAAAAGATTTAAATGATTTTAGTTTCTTACTCATTCATCTACATACAGTTCGCGTCAAAAAAACTTTGACTACTGACAACTAGTTTTTTTTATCTTGTAAATGACATCTAAAAGTGCCTTTTCATGATTAAATTTAAAAAAAAATACTTTGACTCTAAATTTGAAAGAACTGGTTTAGAAGGACGGTTTCTTGATTAGGTAATTATTTTACATAGGTTTATTTTTAGAACTAGGAGTTTAGACTGAACACAATTAGGTACCACTGAAACAATTGCTATAAATCAGCAGCATAATATAAAAAATATCTACTAGTTAACAAGTATTCTTAACAATACAGGAATATGAAAACATAATTAATTTCGTTCTTAATTCTAATTCAGTTCGAAATCACAAATAAACATATTATGAACACGGAAAAGTCTCCATCACAATATAAGTGCAAACAGAAGCCTTATGTCAGAATCCTATTAATGAAATAACATTACGTATGAGCACCTAGACGTGTTACGGTTTCAAACGTAAGCTTGAACAAAGCCAATATTACATGAACACTGAATCAGCTTTGTTATACGTCATAAAAAGTTAATCTTTGTCTGTTCTATTTTGGTTAGATGATAATAATACTTTAGATACTCGTAGCCGAAAAGAAAAGACAGATAGGTACTCCATTATTATAAAAAAGGCAGTAATTAAAATTATTACTACAATTCACATACCTGTATTTCCCGAAAGGTTATGCAGAGGTGTGCCAATGTACACCCACAGTTCGCCGGTAACTGGCCTATTGCCATTAATCGGGTACAAATCCTAACTCCGAGCTGCTGCTGAGAATTTCGTAGATAAACCCAATAACACTTTGCTCGACCTGGAAATCGAACCCAAGACCTCTAGCGTAGTTAAAGACCACAAGGCTAAGGAGGCAGTCCAATACAGAGACAGAGACAGGTAATACTACAATTCAAATCATATACATATAAATATTTACTATCCATTTAATTTAAATTATTTATAAATGAACTCTCTATTCAACACATTTTTTTCTGTCATAACAGTATAATGTGTATTTTACTATTATTTTATAAAACATTTTAAATATTTTTACAGTACTTTTGACAAGGTTCCTTTGAAGTAGATAAACAAATGAATGTGTAAGGGTTTGAAGTCATTGAAGGGCAATTTTATTCAAAACAAGTCAACTATTCATATTGATATTCACATAAAGCATTTTCTCATCTGTGTTCTAAACGAAAAATATTCTATACTAAACTACAGCCTTGCAAGCTTGATAAAAAAATCACGTACTTTCATGAGCGTTCATCTTTCGATACCGCAATTTAGTATGCACCCATTCCTTTACATAGAACAGCGTACATTTTGAAAAGCAACGTCGCCTCATCTATTTTATTACATTGTGTTATAAGTTGGGTTCATTGGAATAACATGAGTTGGACACGGACAGCCATACTTCGTATTTTCTTGAATTCCCGACAATAGAAACGAAGCGGCGAACTTTGAATTCGTTCGCTAAGCAAAATGTATTCTCCGAGTGAAATGCATTCAATATTCTTAGCGGTTCCCATTATATTAAGAGTATATCTTGGGTAGTATGACATATGTATACTAATATAATAAAGTTGTAGAGTATGTTTACTTGTTTGTTTAACCGCGTTAATCTCTGGAACGTTTAGTTAGTAGTAGTAGTTCACTATCACGCCTGTAGTAAGCTAGCCGAGCTGCTACTGAGAATTTCGTAAAAAAAGCCAATCCTTTTTTAGTCGACCTGGGAATCGAACCCAAGACCTCAAGCTTAGCAGTCGCGTTTAGGACCATTAGGCTAACGAGGCAGTCAACTTCTTGTTTCATTCGAAAAAATATTTTTGCCAGTTTCATGAGAAAAAGTATATAACGAATCACAGGTCGGAGCACTAACCAAACACACAAAGACAACGTCAAACGACAAAGACGCGGTCAGATGCTAGTCTGTAAAACATTTCTCGCACTCGTGAATAATATTATGATGATACAAAACAAATATGTTTTGGCTGTTGTATGTTGGACTTACATGTGAAGCTGATTTGACAAATGAATTGGTGTAATTCAGTTTTTAAATCTAAGAAAACCATTTTTCGTTGTTCATTTCATGTACTGAGGCTAGCAAAATGATTAAGACATTCGCTTCTAGCACAAAATATACAATCTTTACCATCATTGGTACAACTTATGCATATTATCAGACACTAGCTCCTGCCCGCGATTTCGTCTGCGTGCAAGTCAAATATACCATAAAACATATCCTATGACACTACGATTACAAAATATTTTTTGTAATCGGACAAGTACTCCCAGAGAATACCTCTTACAAGAGAACCAACAAACTTTACTTCTTTATATTATAATCTTTCTTTTAGCGCATCTATAGCAAACATAAATGCTAAATAATATTATATTTTTTTATTTTTGTTTGGCTCAGTGTTCAGCTATGAGAATACCGTCAACGTGCGTACGTGGACGGTATTGTCGTTGTCATTAGTTCCTTAATCTCTTTGAAATATTAAGAATAGTTAACTTCAGTCATAAAACCAAATTGCCAACAAAAATAAACTCTTCTCTCATCTATTACAGCCAAATGTCTAATAGTTACAAATCTTATCACAAAACAAATAAGTCTTAAAAGGCATCAACATTTATCATCATAAATCTCCCTGTGCTCTGTTAGGGAGGACAGTATTACTATTCTAATAATAATTACAGGGAAACAAGAGGGAAGCCTCCGCTGTTATATCTGAGTGTTAGCCGGGAGTCCCTCTGGGCGGAATTCACGCCGACACCAAATTGCTTGAGTTTAGAGTTGGCTTTGTCCTTTTAAAAAGTCTCCGTGTTATCAAAACATCTAGCGAAATTGGTTTCTTTTACACCTTTTTTTGTTGAAGTGTACCTGAAGGTCTATGTTTCTGACTAGCATTTGCCCACGACTTCGTGCGCGTGACTGCCTCGTTGGCCTAGTGGTCCTAAGCGCGACTACTAAGCTAGAGGTATTGGGTTCGATTCCCAGGTCGAGCAAAAAGTGTTATTGGGTTTTTTTATGAAATTCTCAGTAGGATTTGTGACCGGTTAATGGCAATAGGCTCGCCCCCCCATTACATGGGACCTAAACATACCGGCGAACTGTGGGTGTACATTGGTACACCTCTGCCTAACCCTTCAGGAAATACAGGCGTGATTGTATGTGTTGTTCGTCCGCGTAGCAGTCAAACTCAAATCTCAGTTGACGTCTCCTGGCTATAAATGATCTAAAACTAGCCAAACAGTTTAATTAGTCAAGTGATTTTGTATATTTCGTCTTTAGTCTGTGAGCGCCTTGCGCCTGACGTTCTTCTGAAAGTATCACATTATCCGTAGAACGTCTTTTAAAGTACCAAACAAGAGAAACCACGAGAATATTTCAACAACAAGTCAATGAAACGAGCAACTAATGAAAGCATAGCAATCAACGACATTGTCTTAGAACTTCAAAGTCAATCGGAGTGAGATGTTGTATGTACAAACACAAACACGCGTAGATTAGAAGTTTGTTTGCCATGTAAAGACTGGTAGGCGGTGTTGTTCCACGTGGAAACTTATACAGGTTGACTTTTGATTCGCTGGGCATCTTTCTGGGGCTTAAATTACCTACTCACGAATACGAACAACTTTTGTCATTGAACCAATCCTTAAATGAGAAAATACTGATGTTTCCTACCTACCGACTTGTCAAATTTCAGTTTCATAGGTCGTCAAGTTATTTTTGAGATTTCGTGTGTGATTTTCCGCTTTTATATGTTTACGGTATGTAAAAAGAGACATGACTTAGTCGTTAACTACTTATTTATAGCCCGTTAAACTAAATAACATTGAGCAAAAATGATTGCTGAAAAATGACTTTTGACTTTTATTTTTGAAGTGAAAATATCCTGATAAAGCTAGTGCGCAATGTAACGCACGCGAAACATTGTGCTTACGGGTGTATGCAAAAGTACAGGGATAGTAGGAGTGTTTAAAGTTTAATTATACCATTTAAAACTTGTTTTCGTAAAAAAAAACGTTTAAAGTTTGAACGTCAATGCCTTTGCAAACAGAAGGATCCATAGCAAAAAAAAAACAACGGGTTGCACTCCGGGAGTGCCGGCAGAAGTGAAAATGCTAAACACGTACACAAATATGACAATTCGCGTCAGAATTGTCATATTTGTGTACGATAAATTCGTAAAATTTTCGATTAGGTCACGTGTCCTCACGCGAGTCTAACATTTTTTACCCATTCCAAAAAAAGTGCACAACGCCGCTAAAGAAGTTTTCACTTCAAAAAAAACTTCCCAATGATGCAAAACTATGAATAACTTTCGACTTTATTAACTATCTTTTTACACCCGTTATATAGATTATAGTCAACTAGTAATTACTAAGTTCTATCAAGCTGAAGACAAAACAAAACAAACGTAACATAATCAGAAGCACTCAACTGTACCTAATCAGAACGATTACGTCACTCTATAAAGTCACGCTAACTCGAAGGATAAGTTAATTTAGGATACGTTTTAAGGTTAAATACGGGCACATTAACGGTATTAGCGAGTCCAAAACGTTTTAAGGCCTTCGCAGACCGCAATGCCTGGCATCATTTTAAAGCATAGCAATTTTTGTTGTACTAACTTCAGCCCGCGACTTCGTTCGCATATTGTACTATCCCATGGGAACCGTACATTTTTTCGGGATAAAAAGTATCCTATGTGTTATTCTACACTACAATCTATCTCCATGCCAAATTTCATCCAGATCCGTTTAGCCGTTTCAGCGTGAAAGAGTAACAAACATCCTCACAAACTTTCGCATTTATGATATTAAACATACCATCACGCCTGTATTCCCCGAAGGGTTAGGCAGAGGTGTACCAATGTACACCCACAGTTCGCCGGTATATTTAGGTCCCATGTAATAGGGGGCGAGCCTATTGCCATTAACCGGGCACAAATCCAAACTCCGAGCTGCTGCTGAGAATTTCATAGAAAAACCCAATAACACTTTTTGCTCGACCTGGGAATCGATCCCGGGACCCCTTCCGCAGCAGTCGCACTTGCGACCACGAGACCAAAGGGGCAGTTATTAGTTAGATATTATTAGGATTTCTATAATGATATGTTTGAATGTCCATTGGTAAAAAATAAATCCGTTGCCATGGCCGTCCCGATCTGCGTAGAGCTTTAGACAACCTACAGATGTGTGAGGATGTGCGCGAGATGTAGCGAAGTGGTTCCGTAGCTAATTTGCCATCTGCGTCACCAACCATATCGCTTATTGCTTCATAATTCCAGACGCTTTTGTGAACGTAAAATATTTTTAGATTTTGTCTCAAGAAACTGGTTGCTTTTAACATGAATATTATTGTATCGGGGAAAATATTTCTCCCAATTAACATTATGTATACGTAGGCTAGGCACTCATTAGTTATGCGATTCCCGCACCCCCGGCCATAGGCAGAGGTAAATAAATATAAAATAAAATATCTTGGGACAACTCACACACGGCTATCTGATCCCAAGCTAAGCAGGGCTTGTGTTATGATAACCAGACAACTGATATACTTACTTATATAATTTATAAATACATACATATTATAGATAAATCACACCCAGACACAGAACAAACAATCATGCTCATCACACAAAGTTTGTCCTGGGTGGGAATCGAACCCACGACCTCCGGCTTAGCAGTCAGGGCCACTAACCACTAGACCAACAGGCCCGTCAAAAAGGTGGTACACCGCGGTGATTTAGCCGGTAAGAGTCCGGCATGCCCCTCCGTCAGCCCCACGACGAAGTGCATGAGGATTTCCAGCGTGCACCAAAAAAGGCACCCATTAGGCCATACGCTAAAACCAATATCTATAGTCCATTCATTTTAAAACTAGACAAATATATAAAACGCTATCATTAATGTTATTTGACGATAAATAAGGTAGACTAGTAGAAAATGCCTTAGGCATTAATTCCGCCTTTATAAGTAAATAATACTCGTAAAATAAATACAAAACAATGTAAACTATTTGCCATTTACATTTTAAACTTATCACTCAGTTATTTCAACAATCTAACCAAACAATAATAAATATTTGACCGCTTTTTGTTTATTGCTATAGTAAATAGAGCGTAGATTCCTAAGCAACATCATTAACATTGTAAAGTTTCCCACAATCACACTAAAAATTTACAAAGATGTCCACTCGAACAATACCCGAAGTTATATTTGAATATTGTTTACATTCTACAATGCTTTAGCATACCCATAAAAATGATTCGTTGCATAAAGAGTTATACATAGACATTTTATGTTATTTATTCAAACAGCTGAAATACAGAGGCTATTCGTGTCGTCACTAAACGCGACTCATCGTAAAAGTAACGTTGGAGGCCTATAAATGTACTGTTAAGGGCCGTAGGCACTCACCAGCGAACATTCGCTTTGGTTACGCATAGGTTTGTGAGCATTCGTTCGGCGAGCATTTAGGAAAACTGATTTGTGAAAAAAATACAAATCAAAGCACGGCATGATTGGCGCAGTGGCTGAGCTGAGCGATTTGATTCCTTCGGAATATTTGTATTTCACAAATATATTATTATAAAAAACATATAAATTCACATACACAAACTTACCCACGATATACTCGTACCACAGAATAAAAAACAGGGGGTCATTTCAATAAAACCACTTACAGGCATATTTAAATTGTCAACGAATAGATCAGTTAATCAGAAAGTTGAAGCTTGTTGATCGTTCCAAAACATAGGTAGGTCTCAATGAAGAAGAACGAGCAAGAAGCTTCACGGACAATCTTTTCATTTAATTTTATGAGTACATACATGAATCAAAACAAAATACATATTCGAATAGCTGTACTAGCAAGCGAATGATTAGTATGTGAATAAACGCGCGCTGACAATTTTTTATGTTCGTGAAACGAATGTTCGAAAACGGCAAAGCGAATACTCACGGCGAGTCTACTATCCTTTAAAGACTGTACCAACAACAGTAGCAGTCAGTTACAGTCAGCCACACAATTCTTGAATGACGACTAACAGACCGCAGTAACCCACATTACAGTTTTAACACCCTTCTATAAAAAGTATCTAAACCTTGTACCACGAAAATATAGTCAGCAAGTACCAATAAGTATAATCGTAAAGTTTAAGTAACTCTGTGCTAAGATCAGAGGTGGTTTTTATCCGTTCTAGACCAGTGAAGCTATAAGCCAGATGCTTCCCAATTATATTAGCGTTTAGGTACCAAGTTAACGCCAAAAACTGCGATAAGTCAGGTGTCAATTTTTGGTTTGTGGAATAAACTTAAGCAGGTTTTCTTTTTACTTTTTTATTATCTATTTTTTTACTAAGTATACCATTCTACAGTAGTACATGCTCACTGTCGACATTGCATTTGCTGTTATAAATTAAACATTTAATGAAATTTTATATATATGTCGGAGAATGAGATCTTTTTGCTGCTTCTGAAAAGAGGTTGCATTCCATCTATGGATTGGCTACGCCCTCTAGTGTGAACAAGGGTACCTACTAATAGAGTTAGTACCTGGGCGGGCGTCGGTGGCGCAGTTTGGTGACAGAATCCTTGAAAGAGCGGTGCTAGTCATGGTGGGCTAGACTGGAGGAAAGCTGACGTCACTGAACCTACCGGTTCATTCTTGGAGTGGTGTTTTTATATTGTGTAAAGCTATGTAACTAAAGTAAAACCATTGTAAACCAATACCGTCTTTTGCTTGTCCGAGTTACCCAAAGAGAGAAGACTAGAGATTCGCCCACGTTACGACATATATATAAACGAATAAAATAAATACACACGGACGTAACACACCATTACTGGGCTGAGGAATTTTTTTGTTGTTTTGACATTGTATTATCTTTTGCAAATGGACAATAAAAGCGACACATGTACATTTGTACCTATACCCACCAGTAGCGCGTGTACATTATCAACGAAAAATTCAAATAAAAAGTAAGTAATAAAATTGAAGAAACAATTATTTCTTTATTTAGCATATTTGTTTACACGTGGTTTGACTTCACAAGTAGGACAAACAAAAACAGGCTACTCATAAAAGAAATTGATAAAAGAAAACTTTTTGATCTATATTTGATTGGATCCATTTTTCAAGTTCCATTGTAAATGCTGTTGTCAAGGCACTTACAGCCATCAATATCGTTAATCCTTTTAACGCTTAGACAATAAAATTTCAATTTGTCGATGACAAAAACGAGATATTGGTTTCTTTTTTTATTGAAAACGAATTTCGATGAAAAAATGTAACCGGTTGGTACCTGACCTACTGCAATAAATAACAGGGCTGACAATTAGGATAGCCGTTTGAAAACAATTAGGTAGGACCTTTTAAAAGGTTTATCTGCTGGATTGATTTGAGTTTATATTCACACACAATAGTGGCATGCGAACTTTCGGGTAGGACAACGTTTGTCGGGTCCGCTAGTACATCATCACCGAATTGGAATGACCTAAACATGCACAACGTGTGCACAACACTCTTAATCCAGATTGAGTTAGATTGGCAGATCATGCAGTGTTTGGTTTTTGGAATTTTTAAGTAATAATCCTAGCTGGTTCAAGGAGGCGCAGGAAAAGAAGCCTTGGGGGAGGCCTTTGCCCAGCAGTGGGACAGTACGGGCTAAATAAAAAAAAAAAACAGTTTTAATCCAGAGTCTGGATAAGTATGTCCCTAACTAATGACAATAACCCAAACTTAAACATAGTAACGTTTCTTGACTATAAGCACACCTTCAGGGATGTACTTATAGCCAAGAAACGTTACTATGTTTCACTCGGCGAGGCCGTTGGACGCAGGTTTAACGGCCTCGAGGTACCCTACAGGCATGATGTTTTGCTTTGTGATACAATTCATATTCAATTGAGAAGCAAAGGCAAGGAGTGCGGGACGAAGGAACCTCAGAACGACGTATGGCGACGCGAGTGCATGGTCGCGCAATTCACGACGACATACACTGTGAATTTGTTAACTCAGGTAGTTCATTCACGTCGCTAAAGTGCAGTGTTCGTTTATTGAATTGAGCTTTTTAAGAAACAAGATGAAGTAAAACAACGTTCACTGGAATACCGGATCCCTGCATTGCAAGGTTTTGTGAAAAATAAACATTTCTTTAGGTGTAGTGACATTTTAAGAACATTCGATCGGAAATCATTGGGTTCAATTTTACGACGTCAAAAAACATCAAGGAAAGAATAATGGCCGCATTGAATGCGACTTTTATTGTACTAATATTTGCAGTGACGCAAGGCACCGCTTCTCTAAAAAATCCGCTCTCCGATAGTTTTATAAAGCAGATTAATATCAATCAAAGCACTTGGAAGGCTGGCAGAAACTTCCCAGCGTACACGCCTCTGATGTTCATCAAAAATCTTATGGGAACCTTAAAAAGCGACACCTTATCAAAACTGGAGAAACTGGAACATACTGGCGATCTCATTACAGATCTTCCAAAGAGATTTGATCCTAGAGAAAAGTGGCCGAACTGTCCTTCTTTAAACGAAATCAGAGACCAAGGTTCATGCGCAAGTTGCTGGGCATTTGGCGCTGTGGCAGCGATGACCGATCGATATTGCATATTCTCAGCCCAAAAAAAGCAGTTTCATTTTTCCGCCGAAGACCTTATCAGCTGTTGTGAGTTTTGCGGTCTAGGATGCATCAGAGGAGTACATACAGCCGCTTGGGAATACTGGAAGTACGTTGGTATTGTGTCAGGGGGCAACTACAAATCACACCAAGGCTGTAAACCATATTCGATACCAGGCAGAAATGTAACCGGAGAACTGTCGCCGCTAAGACCAATGGCTGAAATATCAGACTGCGTCACATCCTGTGCCTCAAGCATATACATCGACTATGATAAAGATAAACGTCATGGTTATAACGTCTATTTAATAGATAGTAATGAAGAGCAGATAAAAGCCGAACTATTGCAGTCCGGACCAGTAGAAGGTGTAATGGCAGTGTATGCAGATTTTATAAATTACAAAAGCGGGGTTTACAAACATATTCAAGGCAACCTTCACGGTCATCATGCCGTTAAGATCCTCGGCTGGGGAGAAGAGAATGAAGTTAAGTACTGGCATGTTGCGAACTCTTGGAGCGAAAAGTGGGGTGATGGAGGATTCTTTAAAATACTGCGCGGAGTGGACCACTGCGGTATTGAGAGTTCTATTGTCGCTGGTGAACCGCTAATAATTTGCCGCATGTAGACGAACTTTCTGTTCAATGTTTTTTTTTTTTGTTTACCTTTAATAATTTTAAAAAGGTTATTCCGTGTCCTCTGTTTTCGGTAAAATGTATGATTTTTAAATTAAAATGATAACGAATAAAATATTTCTTTTATATCAAGAGGCGTTGCCCAAAATAAATAAAATTGCCTACATTTTTAATGAAGATGTTACAAACTTCATATAATAGAATCTTGCCCTGAATTTCTGAGCAGCTTATCTGCAAGCTATAAAATGGGAAATTACTTTTTTATAACATAAAACGACCATAATATAAAAGAAACAATTCCGGCTTGTCACCGCGATACAGTAAAAATTTAGGATTATCTCCGGGACGTAATAAAAAAAAATGGACGACTGCAGTGAAAGGACGAGGAAGAACAGTCCTCTTGATGCTTTATCTACAGATAATGGTGATATTATCGATTTGGTAGATCTAGATATTTTTATTTTTAACTCACATTAACTTACTTACTACGAAATCAAGGACAATTCCAGAAATATCGAATTTTGTTTAAGAGAGACTATTGTGAACTTATAGACATTGCTAATTCCTTGAAATAGAATATGTAAAAGTCTAATCGAAACTCTTTTCGCTATTCATTGAAAGCTGACTATGCAAAAGGACAAGAATAAAACAGTGTTAAATTAGCTGAGTGGCTAGTGGCTATCAAGACTACGACGCTACGACGTACTATGACGTTCCTATTTTTTTTTTTAATTAACTGTACCATCACCATCACGCCTGTATTCCCCGAAGGGTTAGGCAGAGGTGTACCAATGTACACCCACAGTTCGCCGGAATATTTAGGTCCCATGTAATAGGGGGCGAGCATATTGCCATTAACCGGGCACAATTCCAAACTCCGAGCTGGTACTGAGAATTTCATAGAAAAACCCAATAACACTTTTTGCTCGATCTGGGAACTGTACATAGTTCGTAATTTAATTATTATTATTTAAGTTAGTTCGAACTCGACAGATTCCTTCAAAAATGGAGAAACGAGGTGCTAAAAAGAGAAGGATGGAAGAAGTGGAGGGAGGCCTTTGCCCAGGAGTGGGACAGAACAGGCTAAGAACATGAACATGAACAACATTATTTAAGTTAGTTTTTTGTTTGAAAAATAAAGCTTTTTCACCATGTAACGAATAGATTCCGAAACTACTGGACCGATTTTGATTTCACCGATAGTGAGTAACATAGACTATATAAAATCACGCTACGACCTATAGGGGGGTGTGGGTGTACATTGGTACACATCTGCCCAACCCTTAGAGGAAAACAGGCGTGATGGCTACGACTCATGGGAGCAGAGCAGTAACCAAAGACGTAACTTATGGCGGGTGAAACAAACCACGTGAACGAAGTCGCGGACGGTTCGCTAGTGAAAAATAAATTAATCGTTTGGGTCTTAATTTTTAGTTACAATGTGTCTTTTACTCTGTATCGTCTTTTTCTGCAGAACTGCTGGCATTCTTAAGAAATAGGCTTTAAACAGTAAACTAACTTTAGACAGTAAACTTTTCTTTCCCACTCGTACCCAGTGGGGACTACGGGGTGGGGACGACCGGGAATAAACCACGGTGACCTACCCATTGCTCACCGTCCACAAACCCGCGTCTACGGTGGCCGGGAATAGACTCGCGGCTCCCGACGCCCGGAGCGTCTCCTGCTGATTTATGACAGACTAGCTTCCGCCCGCGACTTCGTTCGAAAGTTAATATTTATATTATCCCACGGGAACTGTAATTTTTTCCGAGATAAAAACACACACACTAAAATCTATCTCAATGCCAAATATCATCCAGATCCGTTCAGCCGTTTGAGCGTGAAGAAGAGACAAACATTCACACACAAACTTTCGCCTTTAAAATTTTAGTGTGATTGCGACTAAGGTTCGAATGTGTACATACGTGCAGATTTTGCCCCCTTAGCATAAAAGTCTAACATTTTTCTCTTCACAAGTAGGACAATAAAAAACAGCATTCTCATAAAAGAATTTCATAACAGCAAACTTTTTGATAAATATTTTATTGGATCCCTTACTTTTTCAAGTTCCATTGTGTTGTAAATGCTGTTGTAAAGGTACTTACAGCCATCGATATCGTTAATCCTTTTAACGCTTAGACAATAAAATTTCAATTTATTGATGACAAAAACGAGATATTGGAATTTTATAATTGGAAACTAATTTTGGTGAAAAAATATAGCCTGTTGATACCTGACCTAGTGCAATAAATATCAGGGCTGACAAACAGGACGGCCGTTTGAAAACAGTTTGGTAGACAAACCTTTTAAAAGCCCTATCTGCTGGACAGATTTTAATTATAGTTCATAATATTATAATCACAATAGGTTCCGGTAAGTGGCAATGCAAGCAAACTTTCGGGTAGGACAACGTCTGTCGGGTCCACTAGTACATCATCACTGCCTCACAAATTTATCGAAATGATCGAAACATGCACAACATTCATCACCCAGATTGAGTTAGATTGCCAGATCAGGTAGTGTTGTTTGGATTTCATAAGAAATTTCTTAATAATAATCCGATGACAACAACCCAAAACTTAAACATAGTAACGTTTGTTAACTATAAGTACACGACTGCATACCCACCAACGTAAGCCTATAGGCATTATGTTTGGCTTTGTGACACAAATCATAATCAGTTGAGAAACAGAGGCGAGGAGTGCGGGACGAAGAAAGTGTAGACGCAGGTGCATGGTTGCACAATTCACGACTACACTGTGAATTCGTTAACTCAAGTAGTTCAATTGTGTCGTTGCAATGCAGTGTTCCGTTATTGGATTAAGCTATTTAAGAACAAGGATATAGCAAAACAACGTTCACTCATATCGGATCCACGCATTGCAACAAATTAAGAACATTCGATCAGGAATCATTGGATTTAATTTTACAACATTGTTAGTGATCAGTGAAGAAAACATAAAGAAAAGAACCATGGCGGTATCGTATGCGACTTTTATTGTACTAGTATGCACACTGACGTACGGCGACACTGCTCAACAGAACCCACTCGGCGATGACTTTATTAAACAGATTAATAAAAATCAAAGCACTTGGAAGGCTGGCAAAAACTTCCCAGAGCGCACGCCTCTAAAATTCATCAAAAATCTAATTGGAACTCTGAAAAGCGACACCATATCAAAACTACAGAAACTGGAACATACTCGCGATCTCATTGCAGATCTTCCTATGAGATTTGATCCGAGAGAAAAGTGGCCGAACTGTCCCTCTTTAAAAGAAATCAGAGACCAAGGTTCATGCGCTAGTTGCTGGGCATTTGGCGCTGTGGCATCGATGACCGATAGATATTGTATATTCTCAATCCAAACGCAACAGTTTCATTTTTCCGCCGAAGACCTTATCAGCTGTTGTGAGATTTGTGGTGTAGGATGCGTCAGAGGTGTACATACAGCCGCTTGGGAATACTGGAAGTACGTTGGTATTGTGTCAGGAGGCAACTACAAAACAAAACAAGGCTGTAAACCATATTCGATACCAGGCAGAAATGTAACCGGAGAACATTCGCCGCTAAGACGAATGGCTGATATATCAGATTGCGTCACAACCTGTGACTCGCGCTACAAGATCGAGTACAGTAGAGATAAACGTTACGGTAGAAACATATATTTAATAGATAGTAATGAGGAGCAGATAAAAGCCGAACTATCACACTACGGACCAGTAGAGGGTGTAATGGCAGTGTATACAGATTTTATAAATTACAAAAGCGGGGTTTACAAACATATTCAAGGCAACCTTCTCGGTCATCATGCCGTTAAGATCCTCGGCTGGGGAGAAGAGAATGAAGTTAAGTACTGGCATGTTGCGAACTCTTGGAGCGAGAAGTGGGGTGATAAAGGATTCTTTAAAATACTGCGCGGAGTGGACCACTGCGGTATTGAGAGTTCTATTGTCGCTGGTGAACCGTTTATAGTTTGAATATTCTTTACTATATTTTTTACTAGCGACCCGCTCCGGCTTCGCACGGGTGCAATGCTGATACTAAATACACTACAAAAACATAGCGGCCCGCTCCGCCGCAAACGTTACGTCCCGCAATTTTTAAATCGGTAATATCTTCGAAAATATTCATTGAAATCATATGCTGTAAAAGGCTATATAGATCTATATTAAATCAACAATGTATTTAAGGTATTTAATTGGATAAGGATTAATGCTGTATTGGTTAAAATCGCTTCGAAAATTAGTTAATAAATTAATTAAAAAGTAAATGACAAAAAAAGTGTTTTTGTGGGATATCCATAAGAGATAGACCATCGCGGAGTTTTCTGTAGGTCTTTTCAATGTGTACAATACTTAGTACATTATTTTGATAAATCTCATAGGATCCAGCCTGCATTTGCAATGTAAGCGGAAAAAATAAAATTATTTACGACATCACATTAGAAACCTCAAAAATAACAGTATTTCTCCGCTATTTAATGGATGTTATTATACATATAAACCTTTCTCTTTAGCCACTCTATCTATTAGAAAAAACCGCATCATAATCCGTTGGGTACCTAGTTTTAAAGATTAACTAACGCGTACAAAGGGAATAGGCGACTTTGTTTTATGTTTGTATGTGTGTAATGATGACGATAATGATACGAACTTCATTTTCAATTTTTTTTTTGTTTACCTGATAATTGTTTAAAAAGATTATCCTGTGTCCTTTCTTTTGGGTAAAATGTATGATTTTAAAATTAAAATGATAATAAATAAAATATTTTTTATTTTACATGCACAATGAAAATAGCAAACGTGGTTTTTTCATAAGATTTTTTAACAGTAAAAAAATTCATAAATAAATAAAATTGCCTATATTTTTAATGAAGATATTATAAACTTCATATACTGCTCCGTTGGTCAGGTGGTCGCAATGCGCACCTGCTGAGCAAGGGGTCCCGGGTTCGATTCCCAGGTCGGGCAAAAAGTGATATTGGATTTTTCCATTAGGAATTTCTCAGTAGCAGCCCGGAGTTTGGAAGTTGGTGGTGTGATACCCCCGTGCCTCGGAAAGCACGTAAAGCCGTTGGTCCCGGCTGTCATTCGTCGATCTTTGACAGTCGTGACGGATAGTCAGAAGCCAAGAAGTCTGACAACCAGTCTAACCAAGGGGTGTTGCCCAGTTACTGGGTTGTGGAGGTCAGATAGGCAGTCGCTTCATGTAAAACACTGGTATTCAGCTGCAACCGGTTAGACTGGAAGCCGACCCCAACGCAGTTGGGAAAAAGGCTAAGCAGATGATGATGATATAATAGAAACTTGCCCTGAATTTCTGAGCAGCTTATCTGCATGCGAAATGGGAGATTACTTTTTATAACGTAAAACGTCCATAATATTAAAGAAACAATTCCGGCTTGTCACCGCGATAGAGGGGAGGATTATCCGAACATAGGATACTGAAAACACTTATTTTTTCTGTCGCATAGTCTGTCGTATTGGTACATATTACAAGGCTAAAAAAAATGGAGGGTATTGCCAAGGGATCAAAGTAAAGACTTCCGTACTAATATTATAAATGCGAAAGTAACTCTGTCTGTCTGTCTCTTCTTCACGCCTAAGCCACTGAACCGATTTCAATGAAATTTGGTACAGATATAGTCTGGGACCCGAGAAAGGACATAGGATAGTTTTCATCCCGGAAATTCCCCGGGAACGGGAACTATTAATCCACGCGGACGAAGTCGCGGGCAAAAGCTAGTATTTGTAAATTTCTCATAAAAATAAAGCAGTGTCATAGTTAAATAATCGCAAAGGAGCGCATAAAAAATCTTTTTCTTAGATCTCAGAATTTTAGTTTAAGCTTTATAATTTTATGTAATAATATTAAAGGGATTTTCATTAACTAAAGACAAACCTATAAATTATTCCATTGAGCGTGTATTTTTTTTTCTCAATTTAACGAAATCTCAAAATCTTGATTTTGGTGGTTATCCTTTTATTTCATCGCATTTTTAATACTATATATTTTTAGTGTAATTACCTCTTTATTTATGTAAAATTATAATAAGGTACAATGTTGAAGAATGTAAGATAATTATAAGTACTTGAAGAATTCTAATTTAGTTATTTAAACTTTATGCAACGAATAGCACAAGGGCGGACTTAAACTCAGTCACAATCTGTCCCGTAACTTAGTGACTATCAATGTCAAAAACTTGTCAGTAATGTACCGTTAACGTACGTACGTACAGTCTGTTGTCAACATTATCTGACCCACCCTAAACACAACCGAAATTGGACCCTCTGCCTATGATAATAAGGTTTAATTTCAATTTATCGATGAATACAGACACGCATACTCCCACCCAACGTTGTCGGAGCCACCGGCATTATATCATTTTGTTAAGCTATTTTAATCATTATCTCGTTGACATTAAAGTTAAAAACCTTTTAAGTCACCTTACATAATTAGAACCCAATCTTGAATTTCGTGGAATCTTAACAAGTTCTTGTGGCTTGGCGGTTTGATGTTGGATTGGCGAGGAACAACATGTGGGTTCGAAAACACAGTCCACCTGTTATCAGTTTCTTTTTTAATTTGATTTCATTTCTACAAAATTGTTTGTATTATTAAAGAACGGCCAATATGATTTACGCCTAATAACTTATCTTGTAAACAGGTGGGTAAATTAAAAAAGTTTAAGTTCACATATATTTGCTTCGTGAGGTAGATAATAAATTCGTCTACTTAAGTGACAAAAGTTACACTACGCCTATTAGCATTGACTGTGCACACACATTTGTAAATCGTTTCGCATAACTCGTTAAGTATTTTTAAGCAATTTGGTGTAAAAAAGCATCATGTCGCAGCTTAATGACTATACCAAACATAAAATCATATTTTTACATGAGCAGAATGTTGGAATTAGAGAGATTGGTCGTCGTCTTAATATAGCAGTAAGTGTTTTTTTTATACCTATTTTTTTTAATTGATTGTGATTAATGAACGCGTAGTTGGCTATTTTACTATTACATTCACTCCTTACAAGTTACATAAACGGTTCCAAAAATGTTTTTTTTTTTTGTTTTAGAGAAATACGACTGTAGCTAAGACGTTATGGAGACAAAGTAAATATTCAGCGGATTCGTCCAGGGGCAAAAAAACATCAAGTATAGTCCCGAATGCGATTGCCCATTAGTGTAACCGCAATAAAACACCATATTTCAGTGGAAACAGTGAGAAGGCATTTACACGCTGCTGGAATAAGGAATTATAAACCGGCACAGAAAATAGCTTTGACACCTGGTGAAGAGGGGTCCGTTTTGCCCAGGAATATTTAAATTTTAATTGAGAAGAAAATGTTGTGATCTTCACTGATGAAAAAAAAAACATTTAAATCGAACAAAGATGAACGTAACAAGGAACGGTGCGCCATCACTCCGCTACTAATTAATCTAGGATATTTTTAAACACACCATGTAAGTAAATGCTCAATGGATAGATTGTTAAACCATTAAAATGTTGCCAATTACGTGGTGATGTTATTGTCATAAATAGTTTTTTTTCTATTTAAATGACATGTTTATTCACTACGTATAATAGGCAGCTATAAATCTTTAAAGCATTTCACAGATAAAATAAATTTTCTCGATAACAAACTTTCAAGAAAACATGCCTTTTTTAATGTTTATAAATGGTTAGATTTGATTATGGCATCCTCATAATATATTGTATGTTAATTTGGAAATATGTGAGCATTTACTTACTTTATTTACCTAAGTGTTTTAATGAAATAATAAACATTTTAAATTTGCAATTGTTTAGTTTTATTTCTATGCGTTGTCCATTAAAGAACTGTAAAAAAAGTATAATAAAATAATTAAAAAAGAAACACCTGAGCAGAAGCTATATTTAGGTTAAACTTGATTTCGAACGTAAACAACGATTAGTGACCACAAGACTAAAGAATTTAAACCATATATATACTTCAATAAAGTTTATTCTTGCACAGCACAAGCAGCCAACCTTATCCTAGTGCAAATAGATTATTTTGTATTTTATCCCTTCATTATTATTTAATCACTCCATTAAGACATGATAATAAAAAAACTACCTATAAAATAGACAAAAATAAATTGTAAAGAGAAGTTGTTTTTGCAATTTTGTAAGGCAAGGAAAAATATGTTTGCGCGTTGTCACTGCATACCCTTAGTTAGTAGCATTTGAATACCAGTTTTACAATGAATACAAATATTTATTTTTCAACTACCCACTTAATACAAGTTATGCCAAAATATTACCATTTTAGAAACTTTATATTTGAAGATTATCCGTCTATAGTTCTTTACAATAATACAAGAAATACTTTTAGAATAAATTCTAAATTGAAAGCAAAACAATATCTTCGTCGCGGGATTTGATCTCGCAACTTGTCACTCTCAGTCTTACACACAGACCACGAGACCAGAGTTACTTGACCGAACTCATTAAAATAAGCTATTACACTTATTATATTATAACAAGTTGTTATAAGATTTAACCCAATGCTAACGTGATAAAGATCAAATTTGCGTGTGTGTATTTTTATTGTATTTATTCCTTCTCAGTTCTCGAGCACTTGACTGATAACCTCATATAAATTGAAATTAAACCTTATTATCATAGGCAGAAGGTTCAATTTCGATTGTGTTTAGGGTGGGTCAGATAATGCTGACAACCGACTGTACGTTACGTAACGTGACTGACAAGTTTTTTAATAATTTACCTAAATTATTATGGTATAGGCTCGCCCCCTATTACATGGGACCTAAATATACCGGCGAACTGTGGGTGTACATTGGTAAACCTCTGCCTAACCCTTCCGGGAATACAGGCGTGCTGATATTTTCCTTTTTTTATTATGGTAATAACCGAATGCGACTGAGGTTCGAATGTGCACGTTCTTAGGCATACGTGTAGATATTGACCCCTTATCATTGAAGCCAGAAAAGAGCGCAACATTTTTCACTTTACAAGTAGGACAAGCAAAAACTGCTTTCTCATGAATAAATTTGATATAAAAAACATTTTTGATCAATATTTTATTGAATCCTTTACTTTTTCAAATTCTGCTGTAAATGCTGCTATCAAGGCAGTTACAGCCATCAATATCGCCAATCCTTATTTGATTGTGACCTCATGTTTGATTTCAGCGCCCCTAAAAACCATGGACATGACACACCCATGACGCATATTTTGTAAAATTTCGCGGACGCCATCTTGGATTTTGATGTCGAGTGCATTCGCGCTATTGGAATCGCGAAAATATCTTTCGCGCAAGTGTAAGCGCGCAAAAACCTTTCACGAAAATGTCTTTCGTGCAAGTGTCCTTTCGCGCAAAGGGATTCGCGCAAGTGTCTTGTCGCGCAACTGTCTATTCGCGCAAACGTCCGTTCGCGCAATTGTCCTTTCGCGCAAAAGGACTCACGCAAGTGTCTTTCGCGGAAGTGTCCTGATACCGTCCGCTAGCACATCATCACTGCCTCATAAATTTATCTAAATTACCTAAACATGTACACTATTCTTCATCCAGATTGAGTTAGATTGCCAGATCGTTGAGCGTTGTTTGGTTTACCATAAGGAATTTCTTAATAATAATCCGGAGTCTGGATATGTGCCTAATTGATGACAATAACTCAAACGTAAACATAGTAACGTTTGTTGAGAATAAGTACACGACTGCGTACACACCGAGGTATGCCTATAGGCATTATGTTTTGCTTTGAGATATATAAATCATTATCAGTTGAGAAACAGAGGCGAGGAGTGCGGGACGAAGAAATCGCAGACACAGGTGCATGCATATTTAACTCAGGCAGTTCATTCGCGTCGTTCAAGTGTGGTGTTCCTTTATTGAATTGAGCTATATATGAAAAAGGATATAGCAAAACAACGTTCGCTGAGATATTGGATCCACGAATTGCAACAAATTAAGAAGATTCGATCGGGAATCATTGGGTTTAATTTTACAACATTGTTAGTAATCAGTGAAGAAAACATAAAGAAAAGAACAATGGCGGCATTGTATGCGACTTTTATTGTACTAGTATGCACACTGACGTGCGGCACCACTGCTCAACAGAACCCACTCGTCGATGACTTTATCGAACAGATTAATACTAATCAAAGCACTTGGAAGGCTGGCAGAAACTTCCCAGCGCGCACGCCTCTGAAGTTCATCAAAAATCTAATTGGAGCCCTAAAAGTCGACACCATAACAAATCTGCAGAAACTGAAATATACTGGCGATCTCATTGCAGATCTTCCTATGAGATTTGATCCGAGAGAAAAGTGGCCGAACTGTCCCTCTTTAAACGAAATCAGAGACCAAGGTTCATGCGCTAGTTGCTGGGCATTTGGCGCAGTGGCAGCGATGACCGATCGATATTGTATATTCTCAATCCAAACACAACAGTTTTATTTTTCCGCCGAAGACCTTATCAGCTGTTGTGAGATTTGTGGTCTAGGATGCATCAGAGGTGTACATACAGCCGCTTGGGAATACTGGAAGTACGTTGGTATTGTGTCAGGAGGCAATTACAAATCAGAACAAGGCTGTAAACCATATTCGATACCAGGCAGAAATGTAACCGGAGAACAATCGCCGCTAAGACCAATGGCTGATATATCAGATTGCGTCACATCCTGTGATTCGCGCTACAAGATCGAGTATAGCAGAGATAAACGTTACGGTAAAAACATATATTTAATAGATAGTAATGAAAAGCAGATAAAAGTCGAACTATTACAGTACGGACCAGTAGAGGGTGTAATGGCAGTGTATGCAGATTTTCTAAATTACAAAAGCGGGGTTTACAAACATACTCTAGGCAACCTTCTCGGCCATCATGCCGTTAAGATCCTCGGCTGGGGAGAAGAGAATGGAGTTAAGTACTGGCATGTAGCGAACTCTTGGAGCGAGAAGTGGGGTGATAGAGGATTCTTTAAAATACTGCGCGGAGTGGACCACTGCGGTATTGAGAGTTCTATTGTCGCTGGTGAACCGCTTATCTATGGAATATTGTGAACGTTGTTTTTGTTGAGGAACCTTCTGTTCAAAGAATGTTTTTTTTTTTGTTTACCAGTTAATAGTAATCAATATTGAGGAATAACACAACTTATACTGTGAGTAAGTCATTATTATTTCGTATTCATCTGTGGATGCTTGTTCTAGCAATTTAGTTATATATTATTGTTATCATAGCGTTATTGGTCTGTAACCTTTCCTAAAATAAAATTAATAAACAAATATATAGTTTAAAGCCTGGTTTCCACCGCGAGCGGAACGGACCTATTAATGACTTCGTTAAACTCGCAAGCGCAAACTGCATACTTATATAACTTGTATTTCCACCAACAAATAGTCGGACGGAAAGAGACAAGTAAAGGAAAGACACAGATCGGGTGCCCAGTAACGAAAGGAGTACCTATGTAAGGATCGCAGCAGGTGGCGTTTCGTGGTTTCTGCCTACCCTCATGGGAAAAAGGCGTGAGTTTATGTATGTACAGTAAGCGCTCATAAGTGCATAGGCACGCTAAGGTTCAATTTGCTATGAACACGGGCTCGATCCAGTCAGTGCGTGCGAATTCATCATATATACCTACTTACTACAAAACCAAGGACAACTCCAGAAATATACTCGTTCGTTTTATTGTGACTATTGTAAACTGAAAATGTAATACCCCGATTGAAATTTAGAGCGCTATTCATTGAAAGCTGACCATGAAAAAGACAAAAGTAAACAAGTGTTAAATTGGCTGAGTGGCTAGTGGCTGTACCGAGATCAATGTACTTCCAGTACATTGAACTTTGACTTTGACTGATTTGGGTGGGTACTTCAGACCAGAAAAGTGAGTGAGAACCTAATTTCTCAAACGCGTTTACTACTGGTGAATGCAAATTCAGGTTGTTAGAACCATCCAATTTAAAATTACTACCATCTGCCCGCGACTTCATTCGCGTCGACCTGGGAATCGAACCCAAGACCTCTAACGTAGCAGTCGCGCTCAGGACCACTAGGCTAACGAGGGAGTCTAAATTTTTCATAATTACAATTGTCTGTTACAATGTGTTATCCACTCTATATCAACTTTTTCAATCGTAGGTTTACTGGCATATATTTCTTAAGAAATAATAAGTATTTATTCATTCAGTCTTTCATTTCTCTTCTTTCCTTTCTATGAATATAAACAGTTAAAAAAACACACACACACACACCATTCTACAAAGTGTGGTTGAGAGTCTGTGACCCCGGCCTTTGATTAAGCGGCCTTTGCCAACGATTCATTGATATATAGACCTACATAACAGGTAGAAAGAACATCACCACAAAAACGTTTAAATATGTCAGTTTTTAATTAAAAATGTTGGCCGTGTAGGTGTTAGAATTTCATCACCTTCTGGGTTTGAATCATATATTGAATCCATAGTATAAGCAGTGCCGCAACCAGGTCAGTGCCAGAGGTGCCTAGGTACAGGGCGCAGACCCTGGAGGGGTGCAGAAATGACCAGATCAGTACCAGATTTTTTTTTCAAGGGTTCATTTATACATAGATGCTCGCACCGGTTGCATAAAAGGCTAATTACGTTACGATGTCCCTGCCAACAGTGCAGGTCTACCGTCCACTATCGACAGTAGACCGTTAACAGGCCGAAGTTGAATAACAATATCCATTCACAAAAGAATACTCTATTACTGAACAGTCACCTCAATACTTTATTGAACAAACAATACTTCGTCATTCTTCGAACACGCGATGTGAATCATATTATGTTGCATGTGTAATAAATTAATGAAAAGTAGGTAACCGACAACGACATTGTGTTTTAATTGTAACGGAAGATGACCATAACAATTAATAATTATAGTTACCAATTGTACAATAATAAGGAAAGACGGTTTGAATTTTGATAAGTAAACTATTCAGCATAACACTACGGGTATTTATTTTACCGTTTATTACTAAGAACAGTTTGATAACACGAACAAAAACAAGTAAATATTTGAGGATTTCGTAGATTTGTACAATATTGACAAAACAGTTGTGCAGTACCTAATAAATCTATCTTTTTCGTACTAAAATAACAATATTAACCATCAACACATGGACGACCCATGTCAAGGGTCTCGGGGCATCCTGATAAACTTGACATAGGAGCAAACACTCGCTCGCTCCGATCCCCAATTAATTACTTCCGACCGATACAAAACAAACGTTTACTAATGGTTGTAAAGCGTTCGACCATATCATGTGTTTGTCTTATGTTATCGGTGGGTGGTATTGTTAACCTTCGACACGAGTGGTCAAGCGCTGTCTCGCCCCTGTTGACCGCGTCGTGCGCTGCGATGCAATTACACGGCATGCGAGCACGGGTATCAACTACACCCGCCGCGGCCGCCGCAGCTCAGTCGTCGCGCCACATTCGCTCCGAATACACATCCATTAACCGCTCAGCTGTGAAAAAGAAAATAAAGAAGTGAATAATGGCCGCTTCGCGTGCAATGTTTGTTGCGCTCGTGTGCGCACTCGCGATCACCGCGGACGCTCAGAACCCGCTCTCTGAAGAGTTCATCAATCTCATCAATTCTAAACAAAATACTTGGAGAGCCGGCAGAAACTTCCCGCTGAATACACCATTCACACACATCAAGAAATTAGTGGGGGTCCTGCAAGATGACCACTTAGCGAAACTACCAAAGGTTGAACATGACGACGAACTGATTGCTAGTCTACCCGAAAACTTCGATCCAAGGGATAAGTGGCCGAACTGCCCTACTTTAAACGAAGTGAGGGACCAAGGTTCGTGCGGCAGCTGCTGGGCGTTTGGCGCCGTGGAGGCGATGACCGATCGGTACTGCACATACTCAAATGGAACAGAACATTTTCATTTCTCCGCTGAGGATCTTCTGAGTTGTTGTCCAGTCTGTGGTCTCGGATGCAGCGGAGGTATGCCAACGTTGGCCTGGGAGTACTGGAAGCACTTCGGTCTTGTGTCTGGTGGCAGCTACAACTCGTCCCAGGGCTGCAGACCTTACGAGATCCCGCCATGCGAACATCACGTGCCTGGCAACAGGTTGCCTTGCAACGGTGACTCTAAAACTCCGAAATGCCACAAGACGTGCGAGGCAAGCTATAATGTTGACTATCACAAGGACAAAAGGTACGGCAAACATGTGTACTCAGTGTCGAGTAATGAGGACCATATCAGGGCTGAATTGTTCAAGAACGGGCCCGTGGAGGGAGCCTTTACTGTTTACTCGGATTTGCTCAATTACAAGACCGGTGTTTACAAACACACGATGGGTGACACTCTCGGTGGCCACGCTATTAAGATCTTAGGCTGGGGAGTAGAGAACGGTAACAAATACTGGCTCATTGCTAATTCCTGGAACAGCGATTGGGGTGACAATGGATTCTTCAAGATTCTCCGAGGTGAAGACCACTGCGGTATTGAAAGCTCGATTGTAGCCGGTGAGCCACTTATTGTTGCAAAGTAAATTAGTGTAGGTAGGTACCTTGTTAGTATACAATTAAGTTACTTATCGTTTGTAAATAGTCGCCGCACATCGTAAGACTACAGTACCAAATAAATTAGTTGTTATTACGAATACAGCAACGACATCGGGATTAGTTCTGTCAAAACGACCAACCCACACCAAAAAGTCCTCGCATTTGTTTTTTATAATATTTTCGCAATAATTTAATATCACGCTGTGTAGTTTTAAATCTATTCTAAGCATAAACTTGAAAGGTACAGTGAACAGTAATTGTTAAACATTGGGCATAAAAATAATTTGACCGACTTTTTTATGTAATTTTTTTAATTGTTGAGATATTGTGGGTTGGCTCATTTTAACAGAACCTCTGGCTCATTTTTAAACAGATTGTATATTTTGTACCAAATAAACTTTAGTTGTAACACATGTGTATTATTTTCAAAGATGATTAAGTAAGTATTTATTATATGTAAATAAACTTAAATGACGCATATTTGTACGCGTGAGATAAATGTGTAATTAGCGGAAAATATCTTAACTTATCAGTGTTTTTGTATCCAAAGTTCAGAGTGTGTCCGTTCTATAAACATATTTTGTAAACCTACAATAATACACTACACTAAGGTTATTTTGACAAGACAAAGAACAAAGGAGGACATTTAAAATTATATTGACATTATTAACATCTAATTATCTACAGCTTATTATCTAGGTGTAACTTTGCCGAATAAACAATCTTGAATAAGTAGACCAATACGTATAGCTTCATAATCCTATATTTAAATTTGTAATGGGTATAAAAAAGTAAAATAAAATTAACTCTTACTTTTTACCTGAAAAGCTGAAAATCAGTACATCACATTATTTCGTTCAATTATAAATTATATAAGTTATAAACTTACCTATATCGCGGACCGTAGCTGCCTACTAGATAGAGGATACTTCACAGTAAAATGCTAGAAAATGACGTCTTGCAAAAGATAACATGCTTATGTTTTGAATCACAGGAAGGCCAGATACTACTATAAATTCTTTACATAGAAAACCTATTCTATGCAGATTATAACTACCCATCTACATTTGTAATAGGTATTAGTATGTACCGTTTACAACAAATAAACAGTAAATATTTTCAAATTAATGAAAACAAAAAAAAAAGTTGTGCCTGGGTTATGGTTACCTAGGTGGCTACCTAGGTAACCATAACCCAGGCACAACTTTTTTTTTTAAGTCAGCTGATCCTTGCATTTATGTTCGCAAAACTAGACAAAATGTATGGATCTGCTGGGTTTTTTTCGCTAGTTCCAAGAACTGTTCATCCTGATAAGTACAATGACCCCTTTTCAAGCAAAGAATAACGTTGTAAACATAAATATGTACTTATAATAACTAACTACCTCGTTAGCCTATTGTTTCTAAGCGCGACTGCTACGCTAGAGGTCTTGGGTCGAGCAGAAAGTGATATTGGGATTTTCTATGAAATTCTCAGTAGCAGCTCAGAGTTAGGATTTGTGCCCGGTTAATGGCAATAGGCTCACGACTCGCCCCCTATTACATGGGACCTAAACAGGAGGAATACAGGCGTGATGGTATGTTATGATGGTAATAACTTACTACAGTCTGTACCTAACCTAACTACATTTCACAATTCGCGCTCACTAATTGATAATCCGATTAATCGGTGATTCTCAGCTTCTCCGTAATTACAGACTGCCGAGTGATATCAATTGTGTAGTTTGCTTAACAACACGTTGTGTTATTCCTAGGAGACGGAATTAATCATAATCATGTCTTTTGTTCTTGATAATAACTATACTCTTGATTCAGGAATGTTTTCTGTGGAATGTGGACTTTGACAAATAATATTTTAGTTATCATGTTCATTATCTTTATAGTTGAATGACAGTTCTCCAGCTATTATGAGGTACAGTAAAACCTCGATTATCCATACCTCGATTATCCGAACCCTCAATTATCCAAACCCTCAATTATCTGAAAGTAGGCGAGAATTTTTTGCTGAAAATGCGTTCTAGCTGTTCGTCAAATAAAAATTTACTATTTTATTAGAAAAGCATTTGACATTTTTTAGGTGTTTTAAATTTCAACGTTAATATGAATGTCACATTTGAATATACTACAGTTTTTAGGTGAAAAGGTGTTTTTTTTTTGTTGGATCTTATTCCAAAATCCCCACGTTTCGGTTATCCGATCTATTGATTATCAGAACTAGTGTTGGTCCCAATTAGTTCGGATAATCGAGGTTCTACTGTACTAATATATTAAAGCTGAAAAGTTATTTGTTCGTTGAAACGGATTCGATTGAATTGGAAATAATCCTTTTGCCATATAGCCATATACTATAGCCATATTCATGACGAATAATAAAGCTATAATATCACGCTACGACACACGGAAGCCGAACATTAACCAAAGATGTAATTTACCACGGGTGAATAGGGCGTGTATTAGTGTCGTGATGGCCCTGTGGTTAAGGCGTCCGCCTCCCATGCACGAGGTTGTGGGTTCACAACCGGGGACACTAGGGTGTGTGGGGTTGTTAGAGCTTACTGCCTACACGATAAAGAAGAAGACACGGGTGGACGGACGGGCGGGCGTAATGATTTTGTATATTTTTAACCGACTTCAAAAAAAGGAGGAGGTTATCAATTCGACTGTATTTTTTTTTTTTATGTTTTACTTAAAATAATTTTAAGATTATTCTAAGCAGGAGTTTGGGATGCAGGTTGAACTGTTAATGAATAATAGCAATGTAATTAATTAGTTTGACGTAAATTATAATATTAATTTACTTACATAATTATTGAAAATTTGTGCATTTGTAAAAGTAAGCTCATTACTGTTTTTACAGGTATCCTAACTTACAAAACTTTAACGAGATTAAAATAAGCTTTGTTTCTGTCGTAAGGAGTCAAATGTAAATTCACAGAAAATATTTAATCATGTAATGAGTAATACCTATTAAACTGTTGTCTGTTTTCACAACAATTATATTTTGTTCATACTCTGATAATTGTTATCAATAACACAGATATTTAATAACAGTTTGATATTCGTTGGTATGGTATTTGAATCACTTAGGTATCCGCCCACTAGCATTATGATACGAAAGAGTAGGTATATCAAATTACATTTTATTTGCGTCTAAAGTACTTCGATAGTATATTGTTTCATGTAGGTATAATATCAGTCAATCACTTACCTAGTAAGTGTGCTTTATTGGGCTTGGAATCATATGGAGGTAGGTAACTATGATACAGCAAATTGAATCATTGAATATCAATATCATTGAAAGTAGCTATCTACCTACAATACCATAGTTCTATCCAAAAAGTTTCATCAATATACCAAGGGCTGCCATTACCTAAATTGTTGAAGACTGACAAAAACTTCAAAAAAGTGCGTGATAATGAGATATTTAAAAAAAAAACATTTTTATAATAAAAACAAAGTTAACATTTCCATTTCATGAAAGAAAAGCAAGACAGTTAATAAATTGTTCATCTTTCACTAATCAGAATCCCCTCTGAAAACTCCTTCCGAAAAACCCCCAGACGCTCTAAATAAGAACAAATCCAGTAGAATTCATGACTGATGCCAGCCCTAAATATACCTAAGGTTTGGCGATGACAACTGACATAAAATTTATTGGTTGATACCTACCAACTTAGGTACTAAAATTTCTAGTGGCATTCGTATCGAGCCCCATTATTCGCTATCTTCATTGAAACCCACACATAGGTACCCTGTAGGGGTAGGAATTCTATCTCATAAAATTACATGACTTTCATTTTCGTTAAAAGGGAGGAGATTAGAATTCAGGGTCGACAAACTCCTTATCTACAAACTATAAAGGTGAACATTGTTGATATGTGAGTCATAGTAAGCTTATACGAGTGCATATAACTACAATACTATACTCAATATCGTGTAGCTAGGTATAGGTAGGTATGCTGCTAATTCCAGCTACAAGGTGAAACAATAATTTGATTTCTTCTCGATAATAAATTTAGGTTTCAGGTAGGTACTTCTGTTGGTGTTAGGTAATTTTAAATTGATACAATCGCTACAGGCAGGTAGGTATTTAATAAAGAATGAATCAAAATAGAGTAGGTAACTATCACCATTCTAACACCATGTAAACGAGTTACTGGATTAACAAATGATACTTTCGCGATTAAAAATCAATGTCTTTCAGTCTCTTTCCTACGTGTAACAAAGCTATGAATTTATCGTTATCAACTGGAATGTGTCAGTATGCAAGGAGAATTTGCAAATAACCTCCATTTTTTTACTTTATTATTAGCTTGGTAGGTACCTACACTACATGGAATCATTGTAGATATACCTATCTAGGGGAAGAGCAGTGAGCGTCATTCGACTGATATGAAAATGATGATGAGGTAGGTAGGTACACAGAATCTTTGAAAAAAATACATAATAATATGCTTTGTAAATACACATATTCTCATATTTTTCGTCACTAACGCCTGCCGACAAGGAATTTGTTTAACTAAGGATGTAGACAACAAAGAGCTCACACGAAATTACATTAAGCATTTGTCTGGATGAAGCGCCATTGAAGCAATGAATAAAGTGACGAAAGTAGGTTAGGTGCTCCTTGCTTTCGCAAGAGTTTATTTTAAAGTTAATGCTGGCTCACGATAAGAGATTGCAAGGAAATAAAATCCGGAACATAGAATTTGTTCTGATTCGAAAATCGAAGTCTCGGGAGAGGAAACGATGAGATAAAGTCATGATAGACTGAATGAACAATGGGTTTCTGGTCCAATTTGTACTTTTTAATTTGCGAAAGTTCGTTATTATAAATTTTTATTTCAGTGCGATTCAATTTTAACTTTCAAAGCCGCCAATTTATTCAAGCTCTACCCTTTTATAGTCTACAGACTACACCAGTGATGGCCAACCGGTCTGTAGCTGTTATTAGCGGAGTCCATCCTAGACGCAAGCGCAATGCTCACAGTTTTATAATTAGTAAGGTACTAACGATAATGTTTCTTTTTTATTGTTTTGCCCCTTTTAGTAAAATACAGTTTCATTTACTTAGTTAAAACTTCATGTTTTGATTTACTTTATGTTTTGATTGACGGGCCTGTTGGTCTAGTGGTTAGTGGCCCTGACTGCTAAGCTGGAGGTCGTGGGTTCGATTCCCACCCAGGACAAACTTTGTGTGATGAGCATGATTGTTTGTTCTGTGTCTGGGTGTGATTTATCTATAATATGTATGTATTTATAAATTATATAAGTATGTATATCAGTTGTCTGGTTACCATAACACAAGCTCTGCTTAGCTTGGGATCAGATAGCCGTGTGTGAGTTGTCCCAAGATATTTATTTATTTATTTTATTATTTATGTAGCTGGTAAATCACACAGAGTCTAGTCAGTAAACAATTTGATTAGACCCAAGATCAGTTTGGCTACCCCGGGTCTACGCCAAACACTTCAATGAAAAAAGCACCTAAGAATAAATCATATTCGGTCCAAAACGCATTGCTCAAAATGTAGCATCGCTGTCGCCTACGAGTCATGGTTGATTAAGGGCGGGAGTAGGCTATTTAAACAAGTCCTCATGTATTCGTTACACGATTAAAGCGACTTAACCCCGACGGCACTTAAAATGCCTAGACCGCGCTTACCGAGTTAAAATTTTAATGAAATGCGAAAAACGAATACTTTTAATGTCTGAGTCGACTTTACTGGGCTCAGTTTAAATTAGTGGGTACAGCAATTCAGTGTTGTGGATGTAACTTGTGGGTTATGAATGAAAATGGGGAAATTATGGTGGTGTGTAAACATTTTTGTAAGGAAAAAGGCTTTGCGTAGTTAGCCTAGCGGTCCTAAGCGCGGCTGCTACGCTAGAGATTCTTGGGTTCGATTTCTAGGTCGAGCAAAAAGTTTTATTGTGTTTTTCTATGAAATTTTCAGTAGCAGCTCGGAATTAGGATTTGTGCCCGGTTTAAGGGCAATAGGCTCGCCCCCTATTACATGGGACCGAAACATACCGGCGAACTGTGAGTGTATTGGTACACCTCTACCTAACCCTTCGGCGAACACAGGCGCGATGGTATGTTATGTATGTGAAAAGGCTCATCAAAGATTCTAACTACAAGGCTACTACCTACTTAGCTTTTTAAACAAAATTAACATGTATTTATTATTATTTAAAGTAAAAAGGTGGGTATTTGGATTCCTTCTTAATAATAAATAATAACAGCCTATTATTGTCCTACTGCAGGACAAAGGCCACTTCTCATGCAGACAAACCACGATTATTAATAAAAATAAAAACAACCATAGGTACCAATATAATACCTAACTATGCTGGCTGAAGGCGGATTGGTCATTCCAGTCTTACACGACGTTTTCTTTCACCGATATCAGAGATATCGGTTAACTTAAAAAGTACCTACATAATTATGAATTGACAAAGTCTCATTGGCGCTTGTCCGGTATCGAACCACCGGGCCATCGCGACCTTTCTACGTATTAATTTCAAACTCATCCCGTTAAAAGGTTATTGACCTTGTTACTCTACTAAACCGTAGTGACGAAATAAATTGAAGTCAAGTTACAAATTGCTCGTTGAAGGAAATGTATTATTAGCTTCGGCTAGTTACAGTAAGTAATGGCACATTTCCCTTGGTAGTGGACTGTTTGGTCATAATTTGCTTGTATCATATTGCCGACAGACGCAATCGTCACACTGTTTTCCTAGGAGGAAGGAATTAGGTAAATCAAACCTTAACCTTAATTAGGCAAGCCTACCTTACTATCTAATGGTACCTACATTAGTACAACTAGGTACATCGATGTTTAAATCCCCGACAGTCGTATTAGGTTCCTATCATGTTTTCAGTAATAAGCAGAAGCGTAGCGTGGCTTGGCGGGGCCCCGTATAAACATTGGTTTGGGGGCCCTTAGGAAGGTAAAGATTTCTCACAATAAAAAAAAATTGCATAAAATTAAAAGAAATATTTTTTAAATCATAATTATATACTCGTCTGTCACTTTTTCCAAAAAAAAAAAATAATAGGTATAATATCTACACCCTCCTTACCTTTTTTTCGGCAAACTGATTTATTCAATTATTTATAGCTGATGATGACTTTAGTTTTCTAAAGTTACTGCCTTTATGGATAATAACCGCGATAACCGATGTAGGGTGTTGCCAACTTTTGAACGCACGCTTTGCGCGGGCAAAAAAGAATTGCTTGTTTTGACTTTTGTCATTTGTGAAATAACAAAAAAATTGGGAAGTTTTTATTAATTTTTGCTTACCTACGCACATTGGGGGCCCCCGTAGCCCTGGGGCCCCGTATAATTGATACGGCATATACGGCGGTAGCTACGCCCCTGGTAATAAGACTTACCTGCTGCTGCCGTCAGGATATTTAGAGGCTAAAGAGGTTATAGAAATCTATCGAATGGTTACTCACTGACTAAACAAGAAACCTCAAAAACTGCTTAACCTATAAAGCAGGTAAGAAGTTTAAAGGGAGAAGACGTCAGCTAAGAACGGATTTTGCGACAGAATCTAATTAAGGAGGGTCATTCGCGTCCAAGTGGTTGTTCTAAATGGGTGGAGGAATTCGAGAACAAAAGCTTATATATTATAAACGAAACTACCTACCTTACATTTTTTTTTTTTCGTTTTTGTAATGTAACATTTAAATACGTTTATAATGGTCTAATCGAAATAAATGATTTGACTCTGACATAATATTAAGCATAGCAATTTGGTCCCATCTTTCGAGCTATTAGCACCCGTACACAACATTAAACAACCCAAAATACCCGACCACGTGAGAAACCCCTATAAAATCCGTGACCTCATATTTCAGACCTCTTGAATTCCATTAAAATTTCACTTCGCGCACTTTTTGTTTGCGTTCAGAATGGTAACGAGTTCATTATAACTGAAAGGTCAAGTAGTGTATCAGGAAATTGATTCGACGGCGGTTCTGCGCAAATGGAAACACGTATTTGTGTTTAATAAGAATCATGTGATGACTAATCTTGTTTGTCGATAGCTGGGACTTTTTGGGTCAACTGTAAGGCATAATCGGCCATATTACGATGATAACAAGTTGTATTTTCGTAGTTGAATTTTCTTGTTATATTTCGACTTCTGGGAAGCATTCAACCTGATCTTCTCCTCTTGAACCAGCAGCAGGTGAAAATAAACTTTGTACACGTTGCAATAAAGTCGAACCTATCGTTACGGTTCTTGAACTTTGCTACTCACTACACCGCTTTGATGTTCTGTCACAGGCATTACATTCGGAAAATAATCCCTCAATCTGAGGGTAGCTATCACAAAATACGCACACATCACCAGCTGCTGGTACTGAGGGTTATGGTATAACCACTATTTCCTATAGCGGTAAATAGTCTAAAAGGTGGTGCAGTTTTAAGTAACATAAGAAGGGTTCAGTAACAAAAAAAAAAGGATAATAAAATACCAGTATTTTAAATAACATTTTATTGTAACTACAAATTATTATATTTGCGCCAAAAGTAAAAACCCGAATTGTTATTAAAGATACTAAATTAAGAGTTATTGTAATAATTATTATTATAGGCACAAACTTTGCTCTAAATGGGCAGTACAGTCGTGAATATAATACATTCAGACGCAGTTACGTTTTTTATATAATGGCTTTTATAAGTATATGCAGGATCGGCCATTGTGACAATCTATAGGAGAGCAGTGGACGTCGTTCGGCTAATATCATAATGATGATGACGATGCTGATAATGTTGCTTATCAGAATTTCAATGACCGCTTCTAACTTTATATTAAACCATTATCCATTTACATAAACATTTATCTATGGTACGTTTTTCAAAGTTTATACTTTTGGCACAAATTCGTTATTAAATACAAGATTAATTATTATAGACCTAATTTGATTAAATCTAATATATCACAAACCATGACTGATCACGTTAGTGCGTCTCAGTCCTAACATAGCACTAGTTTCAGTTAGTTCCATTGTAAAAAAAAGAAGATATATAATACTTTCAACCTGTTGCACTACCTTTAGTACCCAAAAAGAACGTTTTAATAGGATACTTGAAGAAAATATTATAATTCCTAATACTAGTATTTTTAAGGTCGTATACTACATGTCATGTTACAAATTTAGAGTTCCATGCTCACCCCAATGCACCACTTTTTCACACTTCATTGAACATTACGTATCACAGTTTATCGCATTTGTTAAAACCGCCCTACCCCATAGAAAGTCCCGTTATTTGGTTAATTCAGTAAGTAAAAGATAGGATTGAGTGAGCATTAGTACGGTAAACCAGAGTGGGGTACGTAACTTATAGGAATCTACACTATTACCCCACCCCACACCAAGCTAAATCAAAACCAGGCTACATCTATTTAGATTTAATCCCGTAGGGATTAATATTTCAGGTCAAGAAAAATAGTGCAACAAGCCAAAGTCGAAAGTGTTCAAATTAAAATATTTGCAAAGAAAAATAACAATAAAAAAATAGAATTATCATCATACGCGTCAGTCTGTTAGAAAAAAAATCTTTTTATATTAAATACAACATAATCAATGATTTTTGGTAAACATATTAAATGACACACAAAACAGACGAGACAGACACAGAGATCACATATACTTAATTACACATTTATTGAGAGGCCATAGTTCAAACTAAACTGGTTGTTACGACGACTTGCTTAACTCGCTCTTATCTTTTGACTACACACAGGAAACCAGTTAAAGCTCATCACTTTACAGCCATCGCACATTCCAATCCACCAAACTATATCTTGAGAAAGATAGTACAAAACATTCGACGATCAACGTAACATGCAAGCAAAAAAAAATAAAGTCAAACAAAATAATGTCATACGTATTTGACCGTTTCGAAATCGACATAAGTGCTAGATTGGCATGGCAGATCTAACTAAAGGCTTAGATCAATGAAAAAACTGTTTTTGAATGGCCAAAATTACTGCTGATACTATACGAATTTGTAGCAGTTAAGATTCGAAAATGTCACCGATACGAGAGGTCAACGACCTTGTTCCCGCGCAAACAGAAGCGACGTACCTACCTATTTCTTTATACAAGACAATTCCATGTCAGTATCAACTGTCCCTAATCGCTACAACAATCGATATAATCTATCTGAAAAAAATATTCATTACTATTATACATTTAAAAAAAAAGTAAGAAAATTGGAATGAATAATAATTAAAAATTTTACGTGATAAATATATTAATACTTTTACATTTGACACAGACATAAAAAATGACTGAGGTTGACCACCGACGGATAAACTGGCAACATTCAAAAACTTTGTTGTAAAATTTTGTTGATAAATATTCGTTGCCGTACATTTTCGACTGAGGAATTATTTTTCAAGCGACTAGTAATAAATTTCTTTGCATGTTTCTATAGGTACTCTTACCCCAGTGTATCCTGATAAAAACCTGGCTAGGTCTTCGCTAAGCTTCCTTCCAGACCGGAACAACGGTTTCACAGTACAGTTGCCGCAAATCACAAGCATGCGTAATGTGACTCTCATATCAATGGTATAAGGTTCAAATTGCAATGACTGACGCATGCTCGGGAAATGCAAAAGCTATACCAATATTTTTGGCCTGAATTAAAAACTTCGACGAAGATACGTAGTACCTACAATTCCTAGTTACCCGTCGGCGATCAAGCTAGTTACAAATAGTTTAAATTATTTAACGATGGTACTCATTACTCTATTGCTCTCTTTCTGGAGCACAGTTTTGATATGGCGCCATCTCACTCTGTCATTCTTGCATTGAATGCCGTCGCTAAATAATTGACTTTGTACAGACAGTAAAAGAGATAAGTATGCAGGTAACTGACAGCATATTATTATTACTATTATTATACAATTTAACATAGTTGTGCGTATGTCAAGTGGCCTTAATTTTGCCGCTTTGAAAGAGTTACGTTAGTGTTAGTAATTTTATATGTCAACGAGTGTGGTGCAAACTCTCAAGTAGTCTCTTGCCAATCAAACGCCTCCATTCATTGAATACAATGAAATAACAAACTACCTGTGACAATTGTCTAGATGGTGCATAGAAGATTATTAGTTACTTGCTTACTTAACTCATTTGCCGTATATACACAGTGCATTGTTCCTGACTTTCTTATTTGGTAAACAAACACGGTGCAGAAATCACAAGCTTCTAGAATAACCACACACGTCAAGTTAAGGTCTTTTGATCTTTATATTAAACGCATATGGTATGAATTTCTTCGACACTGCTTCAAACTAACCATTAAACGCATCAAAATCGCCAGGCCATTTTTTGTTTACCAAATAAGATAGTTAAAGGAAAATGCACCTTATTACATACTATTTACGTCATTGAGTCGTATCTAGTGTTATTGGTGAGCGGATCGGTGTCGTCTCGCTGACGGAAATTGAAGGCGTTACTGAAACTCTCCCGGAGTCTCTCCGTGAACGTTTTGTAGTCGAGGTGCGCCTGCCCGAAGTCGAAGTCTGCGACTTCCACTGAGTGCCTGTAACACAATTTTGATTTATAGAGCATTTGGGTGCTTGAAAACCAATCAAGTAATTTAATATTTACAAAAATGGTCGTGATGCAAGCAGCACTGTAGGGCTGCGACGGAAAATTTTACATAATTATACCATCACGCCTGTATTTCCCGAAGGATTAGGCAAAGGTGAACCAATGTCCACCCACAGTTTGCCGTTATGTTTGGGCCCCATGTAATAGAAGGCGAGCCTATTGCCATTAACCGGGCAAAAATTCTAGAGCTGCTACTGAGAATTTCATCGAAAAACTCAATAACACTTTGCTCGACCTAGGAATCGAACCCTGCACACATGACCATCCGTCGCACTAGCGACCACGGGAACAACGGGACAGGAAAATCTGGTCAAGATTACGTTCTAAGATCAATTTTCTTTAAAAATTACATTTTCTTTCCAATTTGACTACAGCCACAACAAAAGTTTCTCCCCATAGCTATTTACTCAAATAAAAATTTTCTACGAATGGACTCACCTCGAACGATGTTGGTAATACGCGATACCAAACACGACTAAGATGACAGCCACGAGACAGAAGAACACTGGTATCACTATGACCGACAACTGGGCGTTCACAGTCACTGGAAACATAAAGCAATAAAGTTAGGAAACCCTTATTTCAAAAGTGATCTTTAATACCAATACGATAAGATCGAAAATTCAATAACACTATTCCATCATTACACCAACGTGGTAGTATCATTTACACATTTCAAAGTTGTGCGTGCGATTTTAAAACTTATAATACATTACAGAATGATTCTAATTTAAACTCGACTCAACTAATCAAAAGGCTATTGTTCTATTGTTCTAATTTATGATTACAGTCGGCTTTAGGTAGAAGGCTTCAGTGCCTGTCGCCTTTATAAGTTTTAGCTATTATCAGCCCACAGCTAGTCAAGTATCCTTTCTTAATTTTCGAACTGCTCGGTTTTACACAAATAATGTTCAGTTAATAAAAAATAAGTGTTACCTTTATAAATAGTAATAGTGGCCATTGCAACATTCTTCCCAATTTCATTCTCGATGATCACGACCACCGAATGCTGGTCACTATCTGAGAAGTAATGCACCAATGGGAACGAGGTAGCAGTGGTGGGCGTTTTGGTGGAACAGGTCTCATTGCCAGTAATATTGTACTGGCCCAACTTGTACTGTATGCAGTACAAGAAGGGCGCTGACCCCGTATACTTGACGTTCAAATTTAGAAGGTCTCCATGCTGCAGCCAGTTTAAGCCTGTGATGTTTATTGTTGATATCGGTTCTGGAATTTAGAATAAAAATATTTGAATTAGTATCATCATCTTCCTGCCCTTATCCCATTTTACTTGGGGTCGGCAACATTTTTTTTTCTTCCATGCCAACCGTCATGCTATCACTGACTCCCTTCTTACACTTAGTATGTGGAATTGAATAAGATTTGGGACAACTTTGTATGTAATATACTGAAAAAGCAAGTAATTGGATTATTTTATCATGTCGGATGTGGCTAGATAATCCTACAAAAACTACAATTCTATAGAGACATGATAGCATTATAAGCCTCTGATAACAGGCACAGAACATGTGTTTTGTAGGAAAACTAATATTAATTCATAATGTGATTAGTAAACTAGTGGGTTTTTTTATGTTTAATATTAGCTGATGCGTTCTCCTGGTGTCCTGTCACCAACTGGCACGTTTACCGCGCCCCCAGGACGCAAAGGGCACATGAAGGAACATAGATGGGGTTGCAATCGGTGGGAGTAAGACATAACCATCTCATTCCCTTGGATCGAAAGTTGTTCCAAGATAAATAAAGGAATATGTATGCAATACAAGCATAAAGCAGTTAAACGTTACATGTTATAAGGTATTAAAGGATTCATTTTAAGGGTAGATAATTCGTTGTTTTTTTTTATACATAACTATGAAAGCCCGGTTAATGGCAATAGGCTCGCCCCCTATTACATGGGACCTAAATATACCGGCGAACTGTGGGGGTACATTGGTACACCTCTGCCTAACCCTTCGGGGAAAACAGGCGTGATGGTATATTTTTTTTTGGTATATGAAAGAATATTTTAAATCTCAGTCTCAAAATCACGCTATGAGAGCAAAGGTACAATGTTCCCTTTATTTATGGATTTTAACATAGGGAATTAGGAATTCATAATATTATGTCAGTCATGCGAGTATAAGCATGACAGAAAACCGTGTTCTGAATATTACTAATTAATGTTTAACCCTCGATCCAAAAAGAGAAATATTTAAATTGACACAAACAAACTAACTTCAATGTAGTTCTTATTTTAAAACTCGTTTATTCGCGTCTATTTTTAGATCATGTTTGACGATAAACGTCACGTCTAACGTTGTTTTTTGTATATATTTTATACTGCAAAAGAATAATATTGCTATACACAATAACATTATTTGAATATTGATTAACATAAATATGATATGATACGTAATGAATTTGTGGTTTTTCCAGCTGTTATAAAATGTTAATACAATGTATTGAAAAATATTCCAATAACACTGTTTTGCAAGACCTTGGACAGAAAATAACAGATGGAAGGGAGGGATCCTAACAAAAACTTTAACAATAGATTCATTCAGTACATAATTTTAGAAGCCTCAGACTTAATATTTTTCATCAGTTATAATCAGTGGTTCCATACATTGAGACAGATTATTTTTCGTATTAAAATATCGGTATTATTTGTTTAGGTGTTGTTCTTTTGTATGGAACAACTAAGTTTTCCACCGTTGGGACGGTCGTCTAGAACGAACTGGGAGAAATCAGGCTTAGGACCACCAGCTTCACATGCTATCACGAAGGTGTCACACCACCAACTTTTAAACCCCGAGCTGCCATGAGAAATTCCCAATAAAAAACCTCAATAACACTGCCCGACCTGAGAATCGAATCCACGCTCAGCATTCTCTGATAATCCTGAAAGTATAAAGATAAGAAAATACGGAGTATGTGCTCACCTCTAACATAAACAGTACGTTGATATCGTCCGTAGGTATAACCCTTATCAATAGGTATGACGTTGTTGCACGTCGCTGTTACACTATTAACGCCTTTCATAGTAGTTCTATTAGAGATAGCTCGCTTCTCCACCTTATGTGGTGCCGTATCATTAACATTTGTAACATTCGCTGTTGATGGTACAACTGCTGTAGTTGTTGGGACTGTTACTGTTGATGGGACAGTTGATGTCGGTGCAACCGCTGTTGTTATGTTAATTGGTTTAGGCGTAGTAGTTGTAGTTGTTGTAGTCGTTGTCGTAGTTGTAGTCGTAGTAGTTGTTGTAGTCGTGATTGGCGGTAAAGGTTCATTGTTCGCAATTACTATAGCTTCAATCTCGTGAGCGCCCATATTATCATCGTACGTATAGTTTAAAAAGAAGTCAGTAGTCGTGTCTATGTGTACGCAGTCTATGAACCAGTATGTGAGGATTGAAGAGGAATTCTTCTGCAAGAACTGAAGCTCACTATCTTCTAATTCAACAAAATGAGTGACGACTTTGTTGACTGCCACGAAATTGTTCGGCCTCTTTTCTTCATTTTGACTTAATATCATGTCACCATGTAGTGTGTCTGTAAGTAGAAATAAAAATACAATTATTATTAATCTGGAACGTCTTGTCGCTGCAGGAAAAAAAAAACCTTATTATCGAAACAAACCACAGTTCGAAATTCAAATTGCATTTTTAATCATTAGTCTGCGATTGCGATGTTGTCTTTCCGAAATCGTTCGACGTTTAAAATAGAATAGATTTAGAACATCGTATTTTTACTCGTTCCCACAACTTCGAGTCAAGTATGTATACCATAAAACCACCTTATAGCATGCGGCAATAATGGAGCTTTCTATCACTGAAATATTTTTTGTACCAGTAGTTCCAGAGAAAAGCTCTTACAATCAAATTATATGTTACCTTTTTATAGTAATACTATAAAACAGTTGATAATGATAATAATACGATGTATTGTAGATAAAGAAAAAAGATAATTTTACATATTTTGCTTACTTATTTGATAAATAAATACTTTCAGATTAGATTACCAACAATAATGTAGATTTTTATAAACCCATACTACACATTTAGGGATCTTTTCTTCTTTAAAACGCTTTGACGTACATACATTTATAATTTTTCATGGTTTTTTATTCAAATATAAAGAAACATTTACACAGATGCGTAAGTACAGGTGTAACTGTGTACCACTGTGTACTGTGTACTGTGTGCATTGAGTTGATGAATATAAAAACGTTAACAAGGTGTCATTAGTCACAGCTGCTTTAAAATGATGGAGGCACTATCCATATTTTGAATAATCAAATAATCTTTATTCTTTTTTTTGCTGGTTGGGCTCTGAAAGCTGAAATACAGGATATGCCTAGGGTGGCTTCGGACGTTTAAACTTTTGTGTAGAGAACCACTATTGTATAGCATTCCATGTATAATTTTCTGTACTCATATTTTTGGTGAATAAATTATTAAATTTTTTTTTAAATTTTTTATTAAATTTTTCTTTTTTTCGGGGGTAGGTGTAAAAGAAAGTCAGACGTGTTCCCAATACTAAATTTATATTAAAAATAGAAATTCACAGTTTTTACACCAGTTTTACTTATATTATTGCTATATAAACCCTACACAACGGGTACTTACGTTTGTGGCACATTTATGTAACTTAAGCCATAAGTTTTACACCACCTGCCAGCACATCACTTCACATCACTGTTTCGCACTTCACTGTAACTGGACACTAGTGGAACTAAGGTTGCAATGGCTCAACTGAATGAGATCATGTCTGCGCAGAAGAGCTTAGAGGATAGCTTCATCCGGAAGATGAATGAGCTGGAAGCTCAGATACAGTGTGCCGGACCCGCAAAGGATACTGTAGCGCGGGTAGCTGAAGAGTTTCGCACCTTCAGGGAGCTGATCTTCAGCATGCTGAGCTTGCTTAGAAGACAGATCAGCGAGTGCGCAGGACAGATCGACGGATTGGAGACCAGGTACCGGAGAAAGGCGCTAATCTTCCAAGGTATAGCAGAGGCTGACGGGGAGGTGAGCAGCACTGTCATCCTGGAGGTGCTGAATAAAAAGTTGGCACTTAATAATGTCACTGCATCCTCCATTAAGGTCTGCCACAGACTCGGGGTAGCCAATAAAGACCACCACAGGCCCATCCTCGTCAAGTTCGCGAGCTACGACGACAGGTCCGCAGTATGGAGAGCAAAGACTGGATTGAAGGGTTCTTCTACCTCCGTCAAGGAGTTCTTGACAAAGACCCGGCAATCCATCTTTGCAAAGGCGCGGCTTCACTTTTCTATGCGGTCGTGTTGGACTCAGGATGGTGTGATCGTTATCAAAGCGCCCGATGGAAGCAAGCACAAGATCACATCATTCGAAGAGCTGAGCCCCTTGCTGGAGAAGTATCCCAGGGTTCAAGGTTCTGGAGATGGCCTGAAGAACAAGACGCATTAATTATGGTGATGTTTCGCTACTCATTACATTTTTACATTTACAGCATACCGATCCTATCGATGAGTAGGACGTAATTACTTACCTTGTTTTTGTCATCTTTCGCTGTTTCGAACTTTGGGATTGTGGTCATTGATGTAAAGTCTTTGTTTACTACATACATTATTATTATTAGTCACTTAACAGATTTGCATTTAACTAGTTACGCATTTCATGGCTATTAAGTAATACCCTCAACAAGTTATTTTTTTTTTTTTTTTTTACTCTTTTCTTATTTCATTTCGTTGTTGTTGTCCATGTCAAATTGTCATTATTGTCAAATCTGACCACAGAGTGCTGTAAAATCCGACTGACACCATATGTATATGTTTTCCACGATCGGATACGTTCTCGAAAGTTTGTTCTTGTTAAATACTTGAAGGGTGCGTTCCGTATACCATTGTAAGGTTAGTTTGTCTTTAGTTACAGTCTGTTTTTATTTTTTTTTCTTGTTACTTGTTTTTTATTAAGATGATGTTAGCTGGCGGGTGGTGCAGAGATGCAAACGTCGTACTAGATTTTTGTGTAGGCATCTTGTACTATTTAGTGTTTTATTTAATCTCAGTATTTATTTTATTTTATTTTATTGTTATTTATTTTTTTAATTTATGTCATTTTTCGATAATGAGTCTTTTTTCTCTGCCAATGAGTCTACTGCTACTTCAGATGATAGTTTTTGCTCCATTACAGACACCCTTGGTGAACGTTTACGTCAAAGTTTCAACCAAAACTTAGACCGGCTGTTTAACATTTGTCACATCAATGCCCAGAGTGTTCCTAGTCACTACAGTGAATTGTATGAGACCTTTGCGAACACGAACGTCCATGCCGTCCTGATTTCTGAGACCTGGCTTAAACCTGAACTCCTTTCTACCACCTATTCTCTCCCAGGATTCGTTCTTCTTCGTAATGATCGAATCGGTAAGAGAGGGGGTGGCGTAGCAATCTATCTTCGTGCTGATTTTCCATTTAGAACTCTCGCTACTTCTTCCTCTAATAGTTCGGCCGAGTTCCTTTTTCTTGAGGTTTGTGTTAAGGGTGCTAGAACTGTTATTGGAGTTGTGTATTGTCCTCCTTCCCTTGATTACTTCACTGAATTCGAATCGGTCCTAGAATCTGTGGGTTCAGAGTATGCACACCACATTATCATGGGGGATTTCAACACCAACCTCCTTGCCCACAATTCCTCCCGATCCTGTAAACTCCTACATCTGGTCGAGTCAGCTAGTTTGCATGTGTTGCCTCTTCAGCCTACTCATCACAACACTGTCGGTGATGACACTTGGCTCGACCTAATCCTCATTTCTAATCCTTCCCTAGTCTCCTCTCATGGTCAACATGTCGCTCCTGGTTTTTCCCATCATGACCTTATTTTCCTGTCTTATGTCCTCAAACCTCCTAAACCCAAGCCTACGTTCCAGTACAGGCGTGCCTTTGCGCGGATGAATATTGAAAAGCTTGCAGAAGATGCATCCAACATCGACTGGACAGCCCTGGAGGAAGCCTCTTCAGTTGATGAAAAAGTTAGCATTTTTAATTCATCGGTAGTCAAGCTGTACGACGCTCATGCTCCCATCAGGAGAATCAAGCTGAAGCGCCCGCCTGCGCCTTGGATGAATCGAGGGGTGCGGATGGCAATGCGGCGAAGAGACCGCGCGTTCCGGAAGTTCAAGAAGGATCGGTCCGAGGATAACTGGACGCTTTTCAAAACTGCTCGCAATCGTTGCAATCAGATGATACGCAACGCTAAACGCCGTCACATTCTTGAAAATATCACTTCCTCTTCTCCTGCCGATATTTGGAAGTTTCTTGGAACCCTAGGTATCGGCAGATCGCGGCATTCAGACCTTCCTTTAACATTTGGTTTAGACGATCTCAATCGCCATTTCTCCACTGTTCCTACACTTGATAGTCTAACCAAATGTCAAACCATTGCCTTCCTTGATGGCCTGACGCGACCCAATATTACCCCCTTTGCTTTCTTCCCAGTCGACCCGGGTGAGATCAAAAAGATTATCCTTTCCATTAAGTCGAAAGCCGTGGGCTGTGATAACATTAGTCGTCATATGATCGTGACGGCTCTTGACCAGCTCCTCCCTGCAATCTCCCATATTGTTAATTTCTCCCTTTACTCCGGTGATTTCCCTTCGCTATGGCGGAAAGCTCATGTGCGACCACTACCCAAAATTCCTAATCCCACTCTTCCCAGTCATTTTCGTCCAATTACCATCCTTCCCTTTTTGTCCAAAGTACTCGAGGCCTGTGTCCATAAACAATTCTCCCACTTCATTCATCAGAACTCCCTCATTAGTCCATTCCAATCCGGTTTCAGGCCTGGCCACAGTACCGTTTCAGCCCTCCTTAAAGTGACTGACGATATAAGGCGGGGAATGGAAGACAGCAAAGTTTCCATCCTAGTGCTGATTGATTTTTCGAATGCCTTCAATACCGTCAGTCATGTAGTCCTTTTACCCATCCTCTCCTATCGAATGGTCTCTCCTAAGGTTTTGGATTGGTTTTCTTCCTATCTTCGGGGGCGTCAACAGTCAGTTCTAGGGGGAAACTCCTCCTCTAGCTGGTGTGACCTTGATGCTGGCGTCCCTCAAGGCGGTATTTTATCTCCTCTTTTATTCTCTATTTTTATAGATCTTATCACCACTGAGCTTCAGTGTGCGTATCATCTCTATGCCGATGACTTGCAACTCTACAGTCAGGCGGGTGTCGATAACATATCCGGTGCAATTGAGGAGCTAAACCGGAATTTAAGAGTGGTGAAAGAATGGTCGGATCGTTTCGGGGTAGCGGTTAACCCAACCAAGTGTCAGGCTATCATTATTGGAAGTTCCTATAGCCTGCGTAGGCTTAATGGTTTAGCGGTGCCACCGGTTACCTTTGACGGCACAGTCATACCGTTTAGCTCCGACGTCAAGGATCTGGGTTTGTATGTTGACACCTGCCTGGACTGGCGCAAGCAGGTCGCGAGTGTGAGCAGGAAAGTTACTGGGACAATGCGGTCGCTGTATAGGCTTAAAAATATTCTTCCATCGCATATAAAGGCAATGCTTGTTCAGTCCCTTATCTTCCCTTTACTTGATTATGGTGATGTGTGTTACTACGACCTGAATGCAGATCTCCTCAATAAACTTGACCGACTTCTTAATAACTGCATTCGATTCGTATTTAACCTCCGTAAGTATGATCATGTGTCCGCACATCGATCGCTCTTAAAATGGTTGCCCATCAGACAGCGCAGGGCTTTAAGGGCTCTTACAACCTTATTTTCGCTGTTAAATAAACCTAGTTCCCCCTCCTATCTAACTTCTCATTTTCAATACTTGTGCACCGCGCACAGTAAGAATCTTCGTTCCACTAATAATCGTCTTCTACGATGTCCTTCTCACCGCTCTGGTTTCCTTAAATCTTCTTTTCCCGTCCAGGTGGTTTTCCTATGGAATGAGCTCCCTCAGAATATCAGGATGGTCACCAGTCGGTTCACGTTCAAAGTAAAGGCTCGAGAACACATACATAAGAAGTTGGCAGATTCGTCTCATAATTGATTTATTATATTTCTCCACCTACTTATTCTTATCTCTCCCTACTTTGTATATTTTGTTTGTTTGTATGTATGTATTTATGTATATATTACCTATATGTATATTATATATATTTATATATATATATATATTTTTTTTTAAATTTTGGAAATTTTCAGTTTCTTGCACCTACTTTGTTCTGTCTCTGCATCACCCTAAGGTAGACTGGTAGAAAATGCCTAAGGCATTAAGTCCGCCTTTGTACTGTGTATTTTATACATTTTGTGCATAAAGTTTTAATAAATAAATAAATAAATAAATAAATTATTTTTTGCTTTTGGTATTTTTAAGTACTGCAACGTTTTTAGCGTCTATCAGTCAGACCTTCCTTTTTATTGGGGGAAAAGTAAGCATTTGTTAAAGTATTTCAACAGACACTGCGATAAGCAAATGTTGTGCATGTCTGTAATAGATATAAACACCAGCCGTACTTCACCGGAATGTTTGTCCTTATTTAAGTGTATTATGTTAGACGTTCCACCTCTACATAGTATAAAACAAAGTCGCATCCCGCCGTGTATATGCTGAGATCTTTTAAACTCGGCAACGGATTTTAATGCGGTTTTCACCACTAGGAAAATAATTCAGGAGAAAGGTTTATACTTAGAGAACATAACGCTTTTTTTTTTTTTTTTTTCAAATGGTCAAAGGGAAATCATCAAATAACTTCCCCCGCCCTGGGCGGGGCGGGAGGGAGTGTCAGACTTTTACTGACTAAAACCCGTCTATGTTCCTTCATGTGCCCTTTGCGTTCCGGGGGCGCGGTATCTCTTTCGAACAACCCGCAGAGAACATAACGCTACGAGTAACGTTAGTGGAGCAGTAACTAAAGACGTAGGTAACTGAACGCGGGTGACATTGCGGGGTATATAGCTACTTTTTAATAAACCAATATTGCGATTGACCGGGGCTTAAGTCAACTTAAGTCAAAGAAACACAACAATAATGATACACAGTGGTGCCTTAGTAGAATTCTACTGAATTCCAAACTTTCTGAGTCCCAAAAATCCAAAGAGAGTATTAAAACATCAGAAATCGTCGATAACAATAGGCTTGCCCCCTATTACATGGGACCTAAACATACCAGCGAACCGTAGGTGTTCATTAATACACCTCTGTCTAACTCTTCGGGGAATACGAGATGGTCTGTATGAAGAGATTGTCGATCTTAATTTAGGTTAAGATAGGGTTGAGGCAGTTGATGAACGATTGTCAGCAGTGCTGCAGATCCCGAGTTCAATCCGGCACGGAACGCATATTTGTATAGCTTACAGATAGTTGTTCCAGGTTTGGCAGATACAGGAGAAGTTCCTATACTAGAAAGGTTTAGGTAGTTAACTAAATGTAAACAAAACAAACCACGTGACTCATGGATGCTAAACCTTTCACTTCAAATTTTAAAATCGTATTATTTAAAGTCGTATAATAATAGGCTCTAGTCTATATCAGAATTTGAGGAACTATCTGCCACGTTAATAATAAAACGTTCAGTGGTATTATCAATCATTTTATCTAATTTAAACATTTTCTGTTCTTGTTTTATTACATGACCCTCGCAATTTTCAAAGGCGCCTGGTTAATCGACTAAACGTAATACCTGCAATTTTAGTTGCCATACTACATCACGGGCGTACTCTTCAATTTAGCGACGTTATCTAATTCATCGTATCTTCTAAAAGGTTTTGGCAACCTGTCTTTTTAGGCTCTTTACAATAGACAGATTACAAAATATTATACTATTTTATAAAACTAACAAAAAAGTGGTGTCCAAACAATGACATCTATGAAGAGTAGTTTACTAATAAATGATAAAGTTTAACATACATTAATAAAAGAGAAAAGTATCGCATAAATCGAAATTAGAATTGATTTTGTTGTAACGTATTTTTAAACAAGGAAGTGTCAACTATAAAAAACCTTTTCGACGATTTGTTTACCTTTAGTTAACTACCTAAACCTTTCTAGTATAGTGTGCAACGATTTGAAAAAATACATGGAAGATTGGGTAAAACACCTAGGTAGGAGAAGGGATGACAGACAGCCAGCTGAATACAATATTGAACAACTAACGATCAGTATCAGGAAATGGCTCGTTTTATTACATCAAACCAAATGGAAAAACAGGACAAAAATAATACAGCATTAAGGAAAAGAGGACTTATACTAGAAAGGTTTAGGTAGTTAACTAAAGGTAAACAAATCGTAAAAAAGGTTTTTTATAGTTGACACTTTCTTGTTTAAAAATACGTTACAACAAAATCAATTCTAATTTCGATTTATGCGATACTTTTCTCTTTTATTAATGTATGTTAAACTTTATCATTTATTCGTAAACTACTCTTCATAGATGTCATTGTTTGGACACCACTTTTTTGTTAGTTTTATAAAATAGTATAATATTTTGTAATCTGTCTATTGTAAAGAGCCTAAAAAGACAGGTTCCCAAAACCTTTTAGAAGATACGATGAATTAGATAACGTCGCTAAATTGAAGAGTACGCCCGTGATGTAGTATGGCAACTAAAATTGCAGGTATTACGTTTAGTCGATTAACCACGCGCCTTTGAAAATTGCGAGGGTCATGTAATAAAACAAGAACAAAAAATGTTTAAATTAGATAAAATGATTGATAATACCACTGAACGTTTTATTATTAACGTGGCAGATAGTTCCTCAAATTCTGATATAGACTAGAGCCTATTATTATACGACTTTAAATAATACGATTTTAAAATTTGAAGTGAAAGGTTTAGTATCCATGAGTCACGTGGTTTGTTTTGTTTACATTTAGTTAACTACCTAAACCTTTCTAGTATAGTAATGCATAATCGCACTCTGTCGGTGTGAACAAAAAAAAAATTGTTTAATTCAATAGATGGACTTTCAATCACAGCGCAACTATATAGGTATCTAGGCTAGTCACTCAATGAATAAGAAAGTGAATGTGAAACACGTAACATACAAAATTGAGGCAACTCTTACTTAACTTTGTATTGATATACACGGTAGAAGGGACATTGTGACTCAAACATTTACCTTTTTTTTTGTTTCAGTTCATGATTCTAGACCAAGCGCATTAAAACTTTTCGTCTTTTAAAATAAGAATAGCTGTTACATTTGTTTTGACTGTATTGGTGTCGCACTTTTGCATAGAACAGTACATTTTTTTTAAAGACGTCTTTGGATGGCATACACGCCGAAGGCCCACATGTTGCTAAGTGGTCACCTCTGCCATCCCGTGTTGCCATCCCAGAAACAAAGTTAAAATGTCTCATGTGCCTGTAATTACTCCGGCACCTAACTCTTTAGGCGGAACACAGCAAAGCTGGTTTTTCAGCAGAAATGGGTATGGTGGTAGCAAATCCCCGACGAGCTCCTTTACAAAGAGACTGGTCCCCAAGATACTTTTTTAAATTGAATTTGTTACATAGCGATAATAATATTAAGTACTTTCATGTTTATTCTGTGTTGTAACAATTGACCAATAAATTATTCTTATTCTTATTCTACTACTTTTTAATAACCGACGAAAATTTTCAACACTTGCGGTGTACGTCCCTTCTAATATGTAAATACGAAATCGTTACTCGATCCTTAGGCAACTGCGAGTGCAGGGTTACAACGACAAATCGATTTCCAGAAATAACGAGATCCCCGAGGGTTATCCCGCTTTACGCGATAATTGGATTGGGTGGGCGATGTATGAGGATGAACACTACATGATCCAATCCGGTTGCTACTCGTATGTTGGGAATAAATGCCGTATCGCACATAAATATCATAACCTTGAAGTGACATGTGGTATGGAAATATATGGTACACCTACTTCGCTAACACAACCGTCCTTATATTTTTATTGCCGGAAGCTAGTTTCTATAGCTGTTCATCGATTTGAATTGTTTTTCACTGTTCGTTTTTACACCGCAATCTTATTGTGTCCGACTGAAGATTACGCTCAATAATACCAGCATGTTATTGTCCTACTACAGGTCAAAGGCCTTTTGTCATACAGAAAAGGCACAACCATTGACCACCAAATTCGCTCAAGGTGGATTGGCGATTTCAGATTTATATTACCTACCAGGCTTTTTCACGAAGTTAAATATATGCGCGTATTTTGCTATCTTTCATAGTGAAGCCCACAAGAACGCGCGTAGTGTACTTAAGCGTGGCGCAAGCACTGAAATCCATTTACAGGTAAGTGAAAATATGTGCCTATGAAATATTTACACAGCCGATTGCAAGTGCAGCAATAACCATCAGACTAATCATGAATCAATATTGACTTACAGTGAGAATGTTTCTGATAAGCGTCGTATTAATAATATTAAGTACATACCTGTTAGATTAAATGCTGTGAAGGCTGTAGCGACAGTCCACCACAGATTTTCAAAGTAATTTCTCTTAACTTCGAGATTGACATTGTATTGACCAGCTTCGTAAGTATCTCGAAAGTACTCCACACTATAATTTACAGATTTGTTTGAACTGATGATCTGAAAAAGAATTTTTATTTTTTAATTTGATATCAGTTTTCAAGCCGATTGCAGCCTGCATTTTAAAATAACAGACCGCTTTTAGTTGAGACTTGATATTTGAGATTATTTTTAACTTTAGGGCATAAAGATGTTATACCTATTCTGTTTTATTACAAAACCAGTTCTTGAGACAGGATTGACAACTTAGACTAATTAACCGACTTCAAAAAAGGAGGAGGTTCTCAATTCGTCTGTATGTATAATATTTTTTTTTTTTTTTTTTTTTATGTATGTTCACCGATATCTTCGTCAATTATAGACGGATTTCAAAAATTTTTTTTTTGTTGGATAGTGTTCACTTCCGAGGTGGTCCCATTTTCACCAGTCCAGGATCTGATGATGGAATCCAGGAGAAATCGAGGGCAACCACCGAAAATTGTATGCTCGTATGGTGTTTTTGTTACGTAATCATGTCTTACTCAGGTATATGCTTCAGGGTGTCAACATCTGATGCTGCTGTCCTGATGATGATGCTACAGTACTCCTTAACGGTAGTAGTTTTTGAGATAGGGACTTTTTATTAGATTATGTTTGTTCGCGGATAACTTCGTCGTTTATGAACCGATTTTGATTATTCTTTTTTTGTTGGAAAGGGTAAACTTCTCAAATGGTTCCATTTAAATTTCATATAGATCTGATGATGGATTACGGAGACAGACAACGGAACTCTTCAAAAAATTACAGCAAATCAACCGCGATTGCTGCTATCGCATAAATATGCATTTTTTACGCAATTACACAACATAACATCGCGCCTGTACACTCGAAAGAGTTACAAAGATGTATACTTACAGTAAAATTTGAAAATTTCTCATCTAAGTAAACGAAATCGCGTATTCTGCTTTCTTATGACTTTTTTTACCGGTGTCATGTTAATTTACATGACATGACAGTTCCTTCATGGATTTGGATAAAAAAATTGATACTAAAAAGCGAGAAATAAAAAACTTTTTTACAAAAAAAGACAACCGCCTTCAAAAACTAAAAAGAGAAAAATAACTTTAGCTTTGGAAGTCGGCGGCAATACAAAACAACAAACAGAACCAAAGCCGCCGACTTCCAAAGCTAAAGTTATTTTTCTCTTTTTAGTTTTTGAAGGCGGTTGTCTTTTTTTGTAAAAAAGTTTTTTTTTTAAATCAGTTTTCGTATCATCTAACTTTACCTTCATCTGAATAAAGTTCAAAATATAGAAACTGGCTAAAGGGTTTATGCTCGGGATAAAATTAGAACACCGTTTAGTGATGAGACGGATTCGTTGTCGGATTGCTTGAATAGGTCCAGTGTGGAACATAGCCCTCCAAATAACCGACACAATGAACATTCATAGAAAAAGTTTACATAATCACTGGACTCGGTAGACATTTTAGTAACCACGGTTTGTTATTATCAACAATCATGATATAGAAGGAAGCTGCTGCTTATGTAAAACGTTTGTCTTTTATGTTAAGTCAACGCACAGTGGCGGTTGACCACTTCTCACCCTTATACCTTTAATTATAAGATTAAATAGGGATCAACCGTCAATATCCTTAGTCGCATTATGAGCGAGAAGATTGAAACATTATTAATTTGCCGGGAATCATCTGGAGCTAATCTAATACATATGTATTTTGTAATCCGATGAGGATTGACAATATGTAGGTACGGGAAAAAACAATAATTTGCGCTTATCGCAACATTAGTCATTGGCCATGCATTGCGTATGTTATATTGAGTGATAGCACTACTCGAATAACTGAGCCCGAAAAACAGGTTTATGAGTTTACCTACATAGGTACTTTTAACTGCATTGTGGCTAATATTAGAAAACCGCTTCGCAATATCAATTATTTGCGATTAACACATGAGTGTTACTATAGTATTGTTTTATTAAGCCTGTCCCCCTGGTCGTATAAGGCCTTCCTCCATTACTGAAATAGGTCGGAACTTGAATAGGACTTTGTGCTACCATCCTACCCTTCGTGGTTTACAGCGGCCCCATCTCGAAATTTTGAGGTATTAATCTTGGGTTCAACGGGCCAATAGGCGTTCAAAGTATAACATACATGTCCAGCACAGTCCCATTCAAACTGGGCAGCCTTTTGAGCCACGTCAACAATCTACGTTATGGAGCACATCGGTATAAAATGCGAAATTAAAAGCACCACATTTTATCGTGTCCATAAAAGTATTTCAGAGATATCCCGATTTGGAATCCCAAATCAATTAAAACAATAGGTTCACTTTTCATTAGCTATGGTTAAAAGCACATTAAGGATAGGAATTTACGACAGTTACATTTAAATAGCTAATTATAAAGTACCTAGCACTAATTAAAAACCAAAATAAACAAAAATATATATATATAATATATATTAATTTATTAATGACCAATAATTAACCAAAAATAGCACCACAACGAAAAAGTGACAAGTAAGATACCTTTCATGGCCTATTTGTCTTGCCTTGGCCTATTTGGACTGATACCAAAATCCAGGCTGCTTAAAGGCGCCATATATATGTTGCAGTCAAAACTCTTAACCAGTCAAAAGTACTATTGACCAGCAAAATCAGTCAAAAGTACTTTTGACCGTATGCTTTAGTCAATAATACTTTTGACTAAAATAACAGTTAAAAGTACTTTTGCCCAATGGAGCTGGTTAAAAGTACTTTTGACTGAGTGATTCCGTCAAAAGTGGTTTTGAATGCTCGAATCAGTCAAAACTCTTAAAAATCAGTCACTAATCTGCAATAATAATTAATAATATCTATTCTCTATAAAAGTAAATTATAGGATGAAAGAGCGAGGGAAGCGAGCTCGGGACTTGGGGCACCCCGACTCGGACAGGTTAGGTTAGAAGGGAAGAAGAACCACTTCGTGGTTATTTTTTTTGTAAACCCTTGAGCCTCGACTATACTTTTTAATCATTATTCACATCTGACCAGTTAATAGTGCTTTTGACTGATGCTTTATTGCAGTTAAAACTACTTTTGACGAAGAGCGTTAGTCAAAAGTACTTTTAACCGCAAATTTGCAGTCAAAAGTACTAATAACCAATATTTTTCAGTCAAAACCACTTTTGACCAACCTGTTCAGTCAAAAGTAGTTTTGACTGATTTTGCTAGTCAATAGTACTTTTGACTGGTTAAGAGTTTTGACTGCAACATATATACCGCTAAGAGTTTCGGCAGGCCGGATGGAAATCCGTGCAATGTAGGCGGTTTCAAGATCTATACGCGCCCCGACCTTCGGAATGCGAACGATAGAAACTACAAAGAACTAACGCGATTCAATGTCGCATCCGGAGCAATTAGCTAAGTACCTCGTCACGTCAAGCTACACGTGGCTTTAGCATCTTTACTAGATGCCTAAATAGACCGATTTTCTAGCAGTCTACTTATTCATTGAAAACATGGAGAAAGAACTTCACAAAAAGTATAGAAATACCATCATTGGTGTGATTAGAATACTGTCATTCCAGAAACAAAAAATGCTGGGTTTAAGATGCCTATCCTAAATTAATCAAATGTAATAAATACTCTGTCAGTCTGCCAAAATTCGTTCAAATCCATTTAACCATTAAAGTGTGATTGAGCCACAAACATACAAAGTTTTATAATTTAGGAAGTTGGTTAGTAAGATAAAGCGCGTTTTGATATGATTCGGCAAACTCGGCAAATGAACGGAAGGGACTATTCTACCAGGCACAAGCATTATCAGACCTAAACATGGTCTACTGTAGGCTAACTCAAAATAGCCCGAGCGATTCAAATACAGATATGTCTGTGTCAACACTGTCAACGAATTTCCTTCTCATGTGCCTCTGTTAATAGTAACCAAGGCTGTGTGCAACAACAGTTCAATGACTATAGTTATACAATGTTACAACAACATCGTATTGTTAAACTAGTATTGTAATATACCCTTTGTTTACTATAAGAAGTCATGAGGGATTTTTGGCTAAGTGGCTATTAGAGCTCTTTCTATTGATGTGTTTGGTGCTGAACTACTACAATACTGGAGAAGTGCGGGTGTCGGACTGCACATGAACGGTTGTCTAGTTGACACTTCAAGAGCGTCGTGAGCCACCCGTAGTGCGAACGCGCTTTTGCTTGACGACTAATATACGATTTCCATCAACCGGCCCATGCCGGGGCATATACCACAGCTAAAGAAAATTCAGGCTTCTACATAATAGTTAAGGTTCATGTTTGTATGGAATTTATACTGCCTGGACGGCATACGCACGGACCTAACCGAGTTCCAATAGAAATCGTACATAACGTCGCCTGGACTGTGCCAGCGCCGCAGCTGTCTGGTACCAAACACATGGTAGGGAATAAGAGCCCTTAGTGTCACTGTACAAAATTCCCTAAGGGGTTCTGTTCTTGATTAGTCAGAACAGTGAATAACTTCACAGTCTGTAACTTGGTACATCAAACTAACTTGCCAATCATGATAAAGACATTGTTATCCTGCATTGTTACATTATACAGTTGGCACAGCAGTTGGTACAGTCGAAAATACAACAAAAAAGACACATTTGATGATGATCTATAAATACAAAACGAAACGACATAATAACATTGTTGACAGCTAAAATGGTTACAATTGTGTAAGGAAAAAGAAGTATGAGTCACACAATTCCCGAAATAAATGGCCAACAGGAAAATATCAGAGATATTGAATTGGATAACTACTCTCATAATATTAAAGTTACCATATGTGTTTTCCCCTTATCTATTACTAGCTTCCGCTCGCGACTTTGTCTGCGTGGCTTATTTCACCCGCGTTAAGGTGGAACCTTCACGGTACCCCGCGAAATTCAAATTTGCTTACGTTTTTTGCAATTTGCAAAACAGTATTAAGTTATATGTTGATTAAAGTGTAATTCGCGGGCGTAAGAAGTATGTATTTTCAGAATTATAACGTTTAAATATAATATTTAAGTCAGCAATAAAACTCCATAGGACCAGGTAAACCGAAAGAATGACTATTTCATGAAATCTTGACATTTTGGAATTATACCGAATTATGGAGTTATTTTACTGAATTTAATGGTTATGATTCTGAAAATACATACATCTTACGCCCGCGATTCTTACTTTAATCATCATTAAACCTAATACTGACTTGCAAATTGCAAAAAACGTAAGAATATTTGAATTTCGCGGGTTACCGTGGAGGTTGCACCAAGTTACGTCTTCGGTGACTGCTCCACTCCCGTATGTCATGGCGTGAAACGTCACTCTACGACACACGGGAGATAGATATGATACATTATTCCTGAGTAACATAGGGTATATCATAATATAGCTTATATTACTCAGAAATAATGTATCTATCTATTGGTGGAAAAAGGGGTAAAAATCGGTCCAGTAATTTCGGAGCTTATTTGGTAGAAACAAACAAACAAAAAAGCTTTTGAGTTCATAATATTAGTAGAGAAATAGTTACTTAATTAACAAAATAGTTGCTTTATGATAGCTTAATTTTTTCGCCTATTTTAGGGGGAAAAAATTAAGCTTTAAGTATATTTTGCACCAACAATTTAAAACAATAATATGAGGTTAAATTACAAAGTATTTAATTATGACATTTTGTAATTTATGTTAACAAGTAATTAAGTTAAGTTTGTGATGCATGTGGGCTTTATTGGGGTTTATAGAAAAATCTAAAACTCTGTAAAAACCAGACTTTAAAAACACGACTGTGTGTATATTTACAATCAACGTAATTATGCCAATATTTAAAAGGGATAAAGTATGAATGCCTATTTAAGGCAAGTTTTTGAAGTACTGGTCCTGAAAAACCTTGTTCACAAAGAAAAAAAAAAGTGACACTAATGCGGAGTGCCATGTTTTGTTATATCAATGATTTCCATGCAGAAGAACAAAAGCTAGGCCTTTTATATTTTTTGTATGCCCCGGTTATTGAAAATAGTATTCGTGCCAAGCAGAGATAAAAATATTATTTTATGATAAAAAATATATGTTTGATTAAAAGATTTTGATTTTGAGAAAGAGTAATGACCCTAAATAACATTTATTATAAAGCATAAGAAACAAAAGATGAAATTTGTTTAGGTGGCAGTAAACAAGTCTGCGAGATAACCAATAATAAAAATGGGATTAAAATGATTTCATGAAAGTATTTTTATCATATCAGTTGAATGAAAGTTAACGTTTGATTCATAAACAAAATTTTTGATAAGAATTTACAGCTCAATGACATAACTAATCTAATCTAATCTATTGTAAAAAATTAAATTACTAAATTTTATTTCCTATTCTACTCAAAAAAAATATTGGTGAAAGGAAGTCAACATTTAATTACAATTCTGCTTATACATATTTAATATTCCATGAAAACAAGTAATACATTGTTATATTGGGTTTTATAAAGGGAAGGACATACTTTGTGTGGTCAAAAATATCAAATACATAGTTATTAACATGCTAAAACAATGCTATATTTGTTGCAAACATAATTCAACTGTTATTTTCCTCTTCATGGAATGGGTGGTAAGAGGGTTGTCTATATTATATTACGAAATTCAGTACAAGATAGAGCATGCTTTGTTGTTGAAATACAAATTGATGATTTGGTCAGTCAGTTGTCTGGGCGGAGTAATTATGAGACAGAATAAGTATGTTGTGCATGTCCAAAATCAATAAAAAACATCTTACCTCTTGACGATGTTGTGGAACTCCATTGTCAGTAAACACAAATTTAAAGTTTTCCCCAGTGTAGTCTGATATAATAGTTGCTGTGAATGTGACATTCGCACCGCGTACCGCAGGCCCATTATCCGATAGAGTAACTTGTACTGCTGACACTCCTACAAACCAGAAACACAATTTACTAAATAGATAAGCAGTTATCAAAACTATATTTCACAGCCGCATCCAATAATAAAATAAAAATCAAAGTACCCGTTTCCAAGACAAATGCCACGATAAATAAAATGAAAGGAGCCATATCGAGCGAAATAAACAGACACAGATTTAACATTCACACAGAGAACATAGCAACTAATGAAATTCTGTAGGATATTCTTGAATCTTCTGTATTCCGTAAAAGCGAATAACAGTTAATTTTTGTATCAAATTAGAGTTATTATTGAATAAGTACGTCGTCACAAAAAACATGAACGTTTGCGTTTCATTGACAATTGACACTGACAGTAACTTTTTGTCTTGTCAGTTGTCAGAGATCGGGTCACAGATTATCACATTTTTTGTGTTTTCATTTACATTTTTTTATCAAGTAAGTTTTTAGTTGACTATTATTTTTAACTTAACACTCAACTAAAAAATGTTCTCAATCTAGTCTTAGATAATTTCAACGGCAATAAATGTAAAAACTGGATTTTGAACGGTTTTGAAACATACGATTCTGGAGTGCGGCCGGGGCCTCGCACTGACTTGTATGAAATGTGTGTAAGTATTAGGAGACTGAAGAATAAGTTAGGAAAAGCCCATACCAGTATACTATAGTAGTCTTTGGCCCATACATAACAATCCCTGCTGTTTTCTCTTTTTTGAAACTCGAATGATAACTGCGAGACCATGACCTGACTACGGTTTTATTTAAATAAGGTACATTACAATATTGTGCACGAACTTTAAAAGGCATTCATTTAATATTTACGAAATTGCGAGCTAGAATACCTTTACTTAGACAACAAAAATGTGTTTAATAGACAATAATAAGAAAACGTACGGAAAACGTGAATACACATTGGCCAATAGCTCGTTCCTTCACTACTACTCACTCACTAACTCACGGTCACTCACTAGTAGTGATATTGATATACTCTATGAATAAAGATTGAAGATTGTGGCAACTTGTTTTTCACAAAGTTTGCGTAGTAATTTTTCACACACTTTCCAAAGTCAGAAAGTTAGTGATCTCCACGTATTTTTCTAAACTATTATCTCGAATCCGGAATGTGTTGAATGTGAATAGAGTGCCTAAATATAATAAAAAATGGCTACCGTGTTCGATAGCCCTTTCATTCGACAACGTTTACATCGTCTGAGGCGTCGTGATTACGATTTTGACGAAGATCAGAGATTTGGACGATGTGACTGCACCAGTTATTCTTATTTTGTGCTCTCAATGGTGTTATTTTCTGTGGGCACTGTTATTACAGTGTTAGCATTGGGAGATGCCGATGGCTATATTCTTAGCAATTTGGGACACATGTGGCTAGTAGGGCCAATTTTTATATGTTCCGGGATGATGGTTGCTGTGAAAAGTATGCTATATTTGAGGAGAAAAAGCGTGATACAAATGCTACTACACCAGAGGGCTATAATCAGGGTAAGTTCAATTGTTAGTACATTGTTTGTATCATTTAAAACAATAATATTCCAATGCATTTTTTACGACTTGTAATAATGCAACAGAGTTATATTTGCAAACAACAGGTTTTTACGAAGTACATAGGTACCTTACCCACATAAAAATAATAAAAAAGATATATCGTAATTTCTAATACGTAATTTTCTTGTGGTATTGTTTACTGTTATCGTTTTTTTATCCTGCAATCATTTTGAAGGAATGGCTAAATTCAAAGAATAATAATATCTAAGTGAAAAATCAGTTTCAAATTTATTGGTCAATCAGTTATAAATTAATTCAAATGTTAAGTTTATTTCTGACATTTAAAAGATGATTGGAAAGTTGATTGTCCTAATAATAACAATAATATAGGTATATTGTTATAATCTTTTCACCTTTTTATTTATGAAAGTAGAGCATGCCTGTCAACTGTTATGTACATAACATAACATGACTACTTACTAGGTCACAACCATAAATTTGATTAAGATAATTAGAGCTGTGTAAATTTTCTGCATTACAGTTATATTTACTGAAGTATCTATTTTATTTTTGTAGGGTTCACTAAAGAAATACAAACAGTTTAGGTGTTAAAATGAACCAAAAGCATTAAACTAATGGAACTGTATGCCATTATAAGTCAATTATTCAATAACAAATATTTATTTACACCTCACCTTGAACTACTGACTGAACTGTTTGATATGAGATAAAACTAAGAGGCTAATACTTAAGATGGACTAAGTAATTAAATAACAAGATAATTATGTTTGTTTTTCATGCTCATTAAAGGAGAAAGTGTCAGACACCTCAGATGTAATTTTTTTTTTTTTTTTAGGATATGGCTGCAGTCCAAGCTGAGCAAGCCTATAGCGGTCAAGTACCTCGCACTGCGTCTAGTGCTACATTACCACCATCTTATGATGCCTTAATATCAAATGCTGCTGCTAGTAAACCCCAACCTTCCAGCTCTGAACCACCTCCACCAACATATGATGAAGCCATGTACCTTATAGACGATGAAAAACTTCGGATTGATAATAAAAGCGAGGATAGTGTCAAACAAGAAACAAGCAATGAAATGCCGAGTACCAACTTAGATCATAGTAAACCCTGAAATGTAAAAATACTACTTAAGAGTACTTGTTTATTACTTAGATATGTAAGAAAACCTTAATTCTTCCTTTTGTACTTATATTTTTAGATACATAGTCACTTACTATTAATATAGTATTCTCGGACGTGCCTAAAATATTAATTTGTTAGCAATATTGTTATATATATCTCAATGTAAAGGGTATCTGTAATTTAATAAGTAGCTTAAGATAAACTTATGAACTTGTGATGTGTTGACTGCCATTTGTTATGAGCTGATCTCTTTGTGTAAGAGGAGATGATTTTAGATCTGTTTGTATGCAAGAGCATTATAACTTGTTTGAAACAATAATGACATAAAAATATAATATATTATGACAAAAAAAAATATTATGTAAACAAAAAGAAGGCTAAAAGTTAGTTATTCAAATATGTAATTATTGTCACAAACGAGAAAATGAATGTCCATATACATAGTATTATTTCATCATAGCATTTTGGCAGTCACACATTTTGTGGTTATTCTAGTGTGACAAGGCACTTTTTGTGTCAGCTCTTTCTACTCTAAGGTGTGTCTAATCCAAAAATGCAATTTATTTTCCTTTAAAATGCTAATTTTATAAAGATCAAAATAATATAAGAAGCTTACACCCAGTGTCATGAGCTAGGGAGAAATTTAACATGTATTTATCGGCTCCACTATTTTTGCATTATGCATCCTGCAATGTTACTAATTTTTAATATGAAGACTGATGCATTTATATTAGTAATGTTGCTCGGATAACCCATACAATTTTGTCGTGATGTAATGCGTAAAATGATAAAAAGAATGATAGACATTTGAAACAAATACTGCGTATGAGTGGGTGTAATATCTTGATGTTTTGCTGCAAGTAATTTTGAATTGGCCCAGCACTAAATGTTTCAGACTGAAAATCCTTTAATAATGTAATGAAAAAAAAAAGAATGTTCTTTAAAGTCCTGCTTGACTAGTTGATAGTCTTAAATATGAATGTAGCATTTTGCAGTATTTACTGATGACAAATATTTACCTTCCATATTGTCGACTGTGTTCTATTGTTTATACAATAATATAATAAGGTCATTTATTTTGGTCAGGGCTATTTAAATTCAGTGCTAAGAAAAAGTACTTAAAAGACTTAACTGAAGTGATCTTTTGAAGGCCAAACATGGCCTTACTTTGTTTGTTGGTGAACAAGTCATGTGCCTTTTTTCAGAAAGTGCTCTTTGTTATATTTTAGGATGTAAATTTGACATAGGTAATAAACTACATATTTTTTAATGAAAATTAATAATGCCTGTTTTCACTAACACTAGGCAACACCTAAATGCAATGCCTAAATATTGTTGCATTATTGGAGTTTATGTAGACATTGCATTTAGGTGAAGTGAGCATAAGTGATAGATTGCATGAACTTATAAACCATTTAATACAGAAACCGAGCCACAATGGTTTTTATTGTGTCCATGAATGCGGCTTACCACTTAAACATTGGCATAGAATAGAATAAACAATAACTTATCACTCCTAGAATCCAACCATTCAAGAAGTTCAATGCTATTTTTTATGGCATTACTGATTGGCTATGCCATAGGAAGTGGAAACAATTGAAATTGTTTGATAACTGTATCATTAGGCTGATTTTATAGTAAACGCTTTACAGTCCGTGCGAATACTATACTTGCGCCACATTTAATGCAGAATATTCAATAACAAACAACTGTCAAATTAAGGAATAGTGCAGGTTACAAAAATAAGTTTTTTACAAGCTTTAAAATGTTTTATTGTATTTTATAAGACAAACTGTTAAGGAATCACATGTAATAATGCTAGTACTTACTAGATAATACAAGTATAAATAATAAAAGTGAAAATACAAATACAAAAGGCCTTTTGGAAGAGTTACTATAAAATGAGCCTTATAATCTACTTTATAAATATCCACACATGACTTTTAAATACAAAATCACTTCTGTGTTTAATTGTATTTCACACACTGAAATACTGTGAAGTGTACAGTTTTAATGTTGTAGTTTATAATAAGTTGTTATTGGAAGTTGCTTTTTGTCTCCATAAGACTAGTTTTAGTATAGCTTCAGGGATTTGTCATTTGTTTTTTTTTTAAATAGATTCTGTTACGTTAGGAACATTGGTAATTGTTCCACTTCATGTTGTAATGCTGTGTGATAAGATTAAACATCCATGGATTGAAAAAATGAGATCAATTATTGTGTCACTAGTCCACCGACAAAACAATATGAGGTCAGAAATGTTTTGAAATACCAGGATAATTATCAATTGTGGCTAACATTATCGACTGCCTATACTACAAATGACATCTAATTAATGTTGTTTTTCACTTTGTGATTAAAAAACCAACTGCGAATATTTGTGTACTGATCTCCCTACAGCTATTAATTATACACTTTTTCAAGTTAAAACGTCTTTATTCATTTCTATACTTATTTTTATCCTTTACGAAGCACAGAATCGTGGAAAATGGAAGGAGTGGAGCGAAGGTCTTTCCTCAGGAGTGGGACAGAACTATTGCCTGTTGTACTATTTTACAATAACTAGGTACTTACATATATAAAGATCTTGATTTTGCATTGTAGGGTAGTTGTGGGTCATTTGCTCTACATAAATCGTAATTATTTGCATTGCCTCATACATTTCAACAGTTTCATTACCTACTAGGAAGACAAGGCCTAGTGATTAATGGTCATTACTAGAAGCACAATAGCAATTAAAATTTGCAATATAATAGGCTAAGCATTTTCTACAAGTACTTATGATATGATTATGGTTTGTTATGATTTATATAAAAACAGCTTGCATTATTATGCAACACTTTTCCTTACAATAAGTACACAATAAATAAAATACTCACTAACTTATGTGAGTCTACCAAAGTATTTAGCTCTAAAGCAAACATCCCTCAATTGAGGCCATTGTACAACCACAATGTCTGCAAAGAACTGTAGTATTTTTCCAGTCAATGAGAGGGTGCGAACTCTGCATATACTCTCTATGAAAACTATGCGACAATCTAAGATAAACAAACACCTTAACAAAAAGGCAACCACACAGACTGGAACACAAGTACCAGGACCATTACAAAATATGACATCAGGTTTAAAATTATAGATTACAGGTAAAGTGCACCAAGTGGAATGAAGAGTGCTGATCACAGAAGAAGGAACAGACTGTAAGACATTTCGACTTCTGGGTATCCTACTGAGAGCGTAATCCTTCTGTTCCTGTTCCGCTTCATGAATCTTTACCTCACTGCTAGCATCATTATCAGCTAAAATGTACAATCTCGGCTGATATTTCTTCTTATTAATATTCTTCCCAAATCTTAATAGTTCTGTTGTGTGACCCCCGGAACCGATGCAAAAAACGGTACGCAAAGATTTTGCTCTTTTCAGTTCACATTTGTTTACGATAATATCATATAGCAAGTAAAATACTCGAAGAAGGAATGCTAAAATAATGCATAACAAAAATGCGCCGATAAGTTTAAACATTGTTCTGTTTTTCGGTATCAAAACTTCAGAAGAGAGTTCTTAATATTTTTGTTTTATTATTCAATAACATCCAAAAATATTTTCGCCGCAACACGCAATAAAATTGATGCACACAATCAACAAAGTTGAGTTGTTTATTTATATTTTTGTTTTGTTATGTTTGTAGGTTAGAAAAAGTTCGATCGATCGAGTACTACGAGTAGTTACAGTGTTGCCAACACGACTAATACAAAATATGCTAAACTGCTATTAAAATTATGCCAAAATTATGTTAGCGTCAGGACCCCTGGACCAAGAAAGATATTTGATGTTTAGAAAATACCAAAATTTACTACCTTTTTGCTACTATTTGATACCTAACTTCAAATATTTAGTACCTCAACTGATAGAGAAAAAACACGTAAAGAAAGTGGTCAGTCATTCTGACATCAGGATGTCTGGACCATTTTTTTTTTTCATAGGTCGAGACAACACACCTAATTTATCTCTTTGTAAATATTTACTACCTTTTTAGTACCTCAACATATATTTTTTTCAAATTTTTTTGGCAGTCCAGAAAAATGCTACGCATGAAAGATTGCACCAATAGAGATATTTGATGTTTAGAAAATACCAAAATTTACTACCTTTTTGCTACTATTTGATACCTAACTTCAAATATTTAATACCTCGACTGACAGCGAAAAAACACGTAAAGAAAGTGGTCAGCCATTCTGACATCAGGACGTCTGGACCATTTTTTTTTTCATAGTTCGATACAACATAACTAATTTATCTCTTTGTAAATATTTACTACCTTTTTAGTACCTCAACATATATTTTTTTCAAATATTTTTGGCAGTCCAGAAAAATGCTACGCATGAAAGATTTTTATACATAATGGATTTTATATAATGTACATTTAATTTGCCACATAAAGCTTATATTTTTAGGATATAGATACATTTATATTGTGGATTAGAAAATCATACACTCTAATATAGAAAATAATTTTAATAACTAGGATTGTAAGCTACATATCAAACTATAAATATCCAGTTTATGCTGACCTCTTATTGTAAGGAAATCCTATAGAATGCTAGATCAGCGTATACTGGAAACTTATAGTGTACATGATGTTATTGATGAAAGTTAAATAATTAATATTTCATGGCGTATATTAAACAATGGGCAGTCATGTTCTTACAACTTATAGTAACTCTATTAGACATATCGTCGTAACATTGCCATTTCGACCCTCATCGGCAATGCGATTTATAATGTCCTACACCTTCGGGAGTCGCAGATGGCACAAATTCAATAGCAGACAATAGATTGTATTCTATACCTTTTAAAGATATATTTTCTGGTAAATCATTGATGCAAATTTTTACTTCAGGGTTGGGCTCAAAGGCAACAATATTCTTCAAATTATAATCTATGCTTCTTATACCGTCGCAGCTAGAATGTCTACAATTTGACATATTGCTGTCGCTGTTAATCATTGAATTTACAGATTCACTTAATGTGTCTTTGTTGAAGTCAAGTGGCAAAAAAGCACTTTTCCTATGAACCTTGTTTACAAGACAGTTAAAATTTGTGCAAGATTCTCTTATATCTGCACTATACAGGGTGCTTTGAAATTGCTCGTATTCCTCTCGGGAGAAGAAACTATGACTAATTTAGAATGATTTAACCCCTATCACTTGGGGGTCGAAAATCCTCCATTTTCGAGAAAATCTACTTTGTTTTTATTTTTAGAAAAATCTGAATTTTGATAATTAAAAATTAATAAAAAAAAAACTTCATCACTTATCAGATTTCTTTTTAAATTTATTGCAAGTTTTAACATACAACATTAAATCTAACAGTAAATTATACAGTTTTCAGCTTTAGAGAGGTTGGTCAATTAGTAAGCTATCAGATCATAGAAAATTTTTGGCTAAAAAGTGTTTTTTTTTTTTTATTAAATGTTAATTACCAAAATTCGGATTTTTCTAAAAATAAAAATAAAGTAGATTTTCTCGAAAATGGCGGATTTTCGACCCCCAAGTGATAGGGGTTAAATCATTCATTCATAGTTTCTTCTCCCGAGAGGAATACGAGCAATTTCAGATCACCCTGTATATTATATCTAACAATATCTTTTCAAATATGAAAATAACTTATATAAATGTAACAAGATTTAAAGAAACAAAACAAGCATACAAATTTTAGGAGGGGGCCTCACTTCACAGTGTAGGTTTAGGATTTTACATATTTTTTTTTTTATAATAATTAATAATATTATTGCTTATTCTGTAATGTTTGTTTGTGAGGGTGTGTTGTTGTGTGTTGTGTGTGTGTGCGTGTGTGTATGAGGGAGAATATACATAACTAACAAAGTTTCTTGCGTAGCATTTTTCTGGAATGCCAAAAATATTTGAAAAAAATATATGTTGAGGTACTAAAAAGGTAGTAAATATTTACAAAGAGATAAATTAGTTATGTTGTCTCGAACTATGAAAAAAAAAATGGTCCAGACGTCCTGATGTCAGAATGGCTGACCACTTTCTTTACGTGTTTTTTCACTGTCAGTCGAGGTATTAAATATTTGAAGTTAGGTATCAAATAGTAGCAAAAAGGTAGTAAATTTTGGTATTTTCTAAACATCAAATATCTTTCTTGGTCCAGGGGTCCTGACGCTAACAAAATTATGCTAAATGCTATAAAACTATACTAAAATATTATGCTAACATTCTTTAATCTAAGTATATATAACTCAAAGGTGACTGACTGACTGACTGATATATCATCTATCTATCAACGCACAGCCCAAACCACTGGACGGATCGGGCTGAAATTTGGCATGCAGGTAGGTAGATGTTATAACGTAGGCATCTGCTAAGAAAGGATTTTGATCAATTCTACCTCCAAGGGGATAAAATAGGGGATAAAAGTTTATGTGAAATGATAAAATAATGACAGATTAGTTAAGAATATTGTGTACAAAGAAGTTTTGGCCCAAATTTTTTACACACGCTAAAGAAAAGTAAAGCCGCAAAAACTATACCTAATTAATAATAATACTTCTTAACGCGAGCTAAGCCGCGGGCAAAAGATTTTTTATAGGTTGTTTATTATATTTATATTTGCGCAATATTCCTTGCAGAATATTTAATAACAAAAAATTGACAAATAAAAGAATAGTGCGAGCACAAAAAAGACTTTTTAACAACCTTTAAAATGTTTTATTGAAGAGGTTATCAATTAGACTGTATTTTTTGTTTTTTTTGTGTTTGTTTCCTCAAATTTACCGACTGGGTGAAACGATTGTCATGATTCTTTTTTTATTTGAAAGCTGGTGCTTCCCGTGTGGTTCCATTGTCACTATTTCAATATCTGATGATGGGATCTTGTAGCGGGGGAACTCTTCAATAAATAACAGCACTTTAACCGCGATTGTTGCTATAGCATATCTAAGCATTGTTTACACCATCACACAACATAACATCACGCGTGTACACTCGAAAGGGTAACACAGATATATTAAGTATAGTATTCGAAAAATTGTCCTCCAAGTAAACGAAATCGCATAAGTATTCTGCTTTCTTATGACTTTTTAGTGGTGGCAAGTTAATTTACGTAGTATGACAGTTCCTTCATGGATTTGGATGACGAAAGAGTTTAAAAATTATGCGCCGTACAGTGGGACTTAGAAATTAGAAAAATAAATATTCATTAATTATTTATAGTTATTGTATGCTAAAAAATATGCTATATGCTAAACAACAAATAATTATGCTAACCAACGTAAAAATATGCTAAATTTAGCATAAAATATGCTAAATTGGCAACACTGAGTAGTTACTAGTTTGACATAAGATGTAGAAGTAGACAAGTAGACTTTTTTGTGTTTTTATCACTAAGAAATGGCACTGTATTAATAAGTAGTTATACAAGAATAGTTTTTTTAATAATGACTGATACCGACAATGTTAAAACTATTTTAAAACCAATTTCGTGTATTTGCAGCCAACTGCTGCAAGCTGTGGATGCCATCATTCATGGTAACGAATCTAACGATTTCAACAATGGTTGACTTCCCAACTCAACAACATCAACAACACTGATAATGACAGACGAGATGACAGTGAAATGTCACTCAAACAAACGTCAATTTGACAATTTGGCAAACAAATGCAAACACTGGTGTGATGTGATGGTGACGAGTGAAAAAGCGAAATTATTAAATAATAATATTGGATCATTTGTATTGTTTTCCCAAGATAATGTTATTATATAAAACTATATTTTCATAGCAGAACTGTATTAGCACAAATTTTATATTATAATCATTCAAGATGAGGTTCCTAAGTATTTTAGGTTCTAGTGTGTTTCAAATTCTATCGTTTATTTTTGTTTTGGGTTATCTTCTCGGTGTTTTGAATTTATACTTTAGTGACAAAAATAACTATTGTATAATGACATATATGTTTGAGTATCCACAGTTCGTGGTTAGTATCAGCTTGATATACGATCAACAATGCCAAAAATCTATTAAGTGTTTTAATAATGAATATTTTTAGCGATTATCTGTTCCGGAGAATAACATTTATCCCCAATATGGATTATATGCATATAGTGAAGGAAGATTTACTGAGAGAGCCAGGAAAATGTGGTATGTATTTATAAAAGTTGCCTAGGGAACAGTTAGGTATGTTTTCATTTAGAAAAAAAATATTAATATTAGCTCTTGAGAAAAATGCATAGAATGTCAGATTTTATGACTACCTTACTCCTAAAGAAGAGGAATACAAAGTGCTGTTATACAAAAATAACTTACTTTTAATTAACTACTTTCCTAAAATATCAACAGGTTTAATGGTGTCCCAGTATTGTTCCTGCCTGGTAATTCAGGCAGTCACATGCAAGCCAGATCACTTGCATCTGTGGCTTTAAGGAAGGCTCTTTCAAAAGGATATCAATATCACTTTGATTTCTTTTCAGGTAAATTCATGTTTGTTTTTTCTTTGCCTGTTCTGTCCCACTCTTAGGAATTAGTCTAACTCCACTCCTACCATTTTTCCAAATCCACTAAATTTTTTCTTCATATATTTATTGTTAAATTAACTGATTGTTTATGGTTCATGCTCTATTATGATTAAAACATTTTGTCAGCTGTACTATCATAGTCAAAGAAGTATTTATAATTAATAAGAAAATCTCTTTGGCACAGTTTAGTGAGTTGGAATGGAATGCTGCAACTATTATAATTTATCTGTGCTGCTTGTACAATCATGCAATTGCACTGCATTTTTCTTCTTATTCATGAATCACATCTTGTTAGAATACTGTGTGCACTAGTGCACACAAAATGCATTGCATGAGTAATAGATATTGCTAGGAGGCAATCACATTGTCTAATATTATCTTGTTGCTCAAAATATTAAAGGGTGTAGGGAATTATTAAGGGCTGTCTTTTGTAATTCTTTTTAATAAATTAATATGATAAACTTTTTGCTTTGGCTTTTCTTTTCTTTTTTAATAATGAATTATTGCTCAAATGCTCATGGCTCCTCTTTTAAGGCTTCACAAAATATTTTAAGTGACTAGTAAAACAGGCCACTATAAAAGAAAAAAGGTAATGTACTTAAAAGAAAATCTAAATTTCAAATATTTTAATAATTAAATAATATATTCTCATTTTAGTTAGTTACAATGAAGAGTTGTCTGGTTTATATGGAGGGGTGCTTCAGAGCCAGACCAAATTTGCAGCAGCCTCCATTACAAAGATCTTGAGTTTATATAAAAGTAATAATTACACAAAATACATACCAACATCAGTCATAATTGTTGGACATTCTATGGTAAGTAATAATATAATGTAACATTAAGTTAAAATTTCGCTAATCATTAATAACTAGAATACTTAGTTTTTTTCTGGTTAAGAGCCAACCAGAAAAAAAAATGAATTAAAAAAACTCTTAAATGCCAATTTTATTCCTTGATAGCTTGTGCCTGAATTTTGTCTTCATGGAAGTCAAATATACATGTTATACTGTACAATTTTTGTGAAGGGACCAGTATTTCCTGAGATTACCTCTTACAAACAGACAAATATGCAAAATCTTTAAAATATTAATGTACTTAGATAAAATTTTGGTGAAATTCGCCCCAAATGATTTAATATGTACATAATGTGTTATAGTTATTGGTATGGATGTGGTATGGATAAGAGGAAGTAATATTATAAATAATAATATTTTTCGATAACCAAACTGTTATGTGTTATCAAAAGCAATAATGTGTATCGAATACTGTATAATAATAATGATGAAGTAGCAATTTTTTATCCAAGATAACAAAAATTATATTAAGTACATTTAGCTTTTTTGTTATCAAATAATGGTTTATTAGTACTCTTATGAAACAGGTTTTAAAGTTTATCTTAAACCAATTTATGATAAACTAGCTTTTGCCCGCGGCTTCGCTCGCGTTAAGAAGTATTATCTTTCATCCCCTATTTTACCCTCTTAGGGGTGGAATTTATCAAAATCCTTTCTTAGCGGATGCCTACGTCATAACATCTACCTGCATGCCAAATTTCAGCCCGATCCGTCCAGTGGTTTGGGCTGTGCGTTGATAGATCACTATGTCAATCAGTCAGTCAGTCAGTCACCTTTGAGTTATATATACAATTTTGCCCGCGGCTTCGCTCGCGTTAAGAAGTATTCAAACTTTCATCCCCTATTTTATCCCCTTGGGGGTAGAATTGATCAAAATCCTTTCTAAGGGGATGCCTACGTCATAGTAGTTTTATGCATGCAAAGTTTCAGCTCGATCGGTTTAAAATTGACAAAGTTTCATACAAACTTTCATCCCCTATTTTATCCCCTTGGGGGTAGAATTTATCGAAATCCTATTTAAGCGACGTCTTCATCATAGTAGCTCCAATCTTTAATTTCAGTTCAATCAGTCGAAAATCTAAGAAGATTTATACAAACTTTCATCCCCTATTTTATACCCTTAGGGGTGGAATTTATCAAAATTCTTTCTTAGGGGATGCCTACGTCATAGTAGCTTTATGCATGCAAAGTTTCAGCTCGATCGGTTTAAAATAGACAAAGTTTCATACAAACTTTCATCCCCTATTTTATCCCCTTGGGGGTAGAATTTATCAAAATCCTATTTAAGCGGACGTCTTCATCATAGTAGCTCCAATCTTTAATTTCAGTTCAATCAGTCGAAAATCTAAGAAGATTTATACAAACTTTTATCCCCTATTTTATACCCTTAGGGGTGGAATTTATCAAAATCCTTTCTTAGCGGATGCCTACGTCATAATAGCTTTAAGCATGCAAAGTTTCAGCTCGATCGGTTTAAAATTGACAAAGTTTCATACAAACTTTCATCCCCTATTTTATCCCCTTGGGGGTAGAATTGATGAAAATCCTTTCTTAGCGGATGCCTATGTCATAACATCTACCTGCATGCCAAATTTCAGCCCGATCCGTCCAGTGGTTTGGGCTGTGCGTTGATAGATCACTATCTCAGTCAGTCAGTCACCTTTGAATTATACAGTGTGGGGAGGACAATAGGATCATAAATGAAACTTCGTATAAGTCATGATATTCCCAAGCGTCACAAAAAAAATCAAATGAATATATCCAGTAGTTTAGCCACAGGACATTATTTTTCATTTTAAGTATTTTCTACATGCTGTATTGTAAACAAGAGAGCACGCGACAGGTTAACGACACACGTTGCCAGCTCGCTACTTTAAAAACCTACGCCTTTTCTTTCAAATTTAGTTTCTCAATGCAAATTATACTTTATGCCCGAGCCATAAGAGTCATAAAGCGTGTCATCACAGCTAGATAAGAAAAAATGCATGCGTACGAATTCATGTCAATCGCAAAATATGTATGTGCGAAAGAGATAGTTAAGTTTGCTTGTTTCTACTTTGCTTACTTGTCGACGTGTCTAGGTTACGCGGTCAGTGTGTCACCGGACGTCCTTCCTGCCTGTGACGCGTTTTGTTTTTCTCTGGAATTTCGGATGCGCCCGCGCTCGTTTGAAGTCGCCGCGCGAGTGTTATCGTATCTTTGTTGTTGTGTTGTGTTGTGCGAAATTTGACGCTTTGTTTTAATAGTGACAGGACACATAAACATATTATAGGTACTTAGTTAAATAGCTAAGTAAACTTTGCGAAATTAGACGCTTAATACTTGGTGTTTCAAAGTTTTATTATTAAATAATCATGCCTCGTTACTATTATACCGCTTCGGAGTACACCGATATGATTTTAATTTATGGGGAGTGTCACGGTAATGCCGCTTTAGCTGTACGGACATACCGTGAGAGGTATGGGAACACGCGTATGTGTCCGACCCACGGGCGCACTATTGTACAAGCTGTCCAGAGGATACGGGAAAATCAATCCTTGATCCCGCACGTAGATGGTGCTCCTCCACGTGCAAATGTGATTTCAGACGAAAGAGTTATTAATTATTATGATCGCAATCCGACGTCCAGTCTGCGTAATGCAGGTCGACATTTTCGTGTAAATCACAAAACTATTCTAAAAGTTTTGAAACATGACAAACGCAGACCTTATAAGTACAAGAAAGTACAAGCGTTGTTACCGAGAGATAAGCCAATAAGAGAAACTTTCTGTCGCTGGTTGGAAACCAAACATCTCGAGAATCCTGACTTCCTGTACAATGTGCTGTGGACTGACGAGAGTACATTCACAAGGAATGGTTTAGGGAACCGACAGAACCTTCGGTACTGGAGCCGCGTGAATCCGCATCTAGTACGGGAGTCTTCGCACCAGTACAGATTTGCGGTCAATGTGTGGGCTGGCATACACAGAAATACCATTATTGGTCCGGTATTTATTGATGGCAATTTAAATGCTGTAAAGTTCATTGAACTCCTCGACGGATCCGTTTCCGAGTACACGGACGAACTTTCGCTGGACGTGTACAGGCAGATGTGGTACCAGTTAGATGGTGCACCAGCTCATTCAATGGTGTCTGCAAGAGAGCGTTTGACCCAAATGTTCGGACAGCAGTGGATTGGCCGTTTTGGACCAGTGCGGTGGCCAGCGAGGTCACCAGATCTCACGCCCCTGGATTTCTTTCTGTGGGGTCACATAAAGAATGAGGTATACTCAACAGAAGTTACTACCGTTGAGGAATTAAAAAATAGAATAATAATATCTTTTAATAAATTGAAAGAAATGGCTGCTAATGGTGACCTATTATCAAGAGTGAGAAATAACATTATACGTCGGTGTAGTTTGTGTATTCAAGAACACGGCGGACATATTGAAAATAAAAAAATTTAATGACTGGCGACATAATTATGTGATCGAAAAGTGATTGTGAATAATAAATTGATTAGTGAATAACTCGCGAGTGAATGATGCCCGACTATTTGGTTAATATTCTGTGATTTGATTTGTGTAATTGAGCATTAATAATAATAAGAATAATGGCGCCAAACATTACGTCGCTGCGTCGGCTTCAGCTTTATCATGAATGAAACCAAGCTGCGTTGCCATTCTTATCGCAGGTCAGTGTACCAATTTTATAAATGGTGTTTTATTTTGTTTGCAGTTTTAAGCTATTTAGTTTGTTAGAAAAAAATGTTTTTTTAATTTCGATGTTCGGATTTATTTGATAGTTTACAAATGTTTCTATAAACCAGTATTGCCAGTGTTTTCATTTAAAGTCATATTGTCATCTCCACACTGTATATATTTAGATTTTAAAACACAATTTCTGTCTGTTATCTAACTAATCTACATTCATGAAAATTATCTGCAGAAACTTGTAATTTTACTCGTTGATCTAGTGATTACTAGTGGGGCAGTACGATCTTGCGATTCGGGGTTTGATTGCTAGGTTGGCCATTAATTTTCACGGTATAAAATTCAGGATTGCGCCCAGTATACGAGAATAGGCGCAAGCCTTTTGCCATTGACTGAAAACTACTTTTGAACGATCTATTCAACGACAACCCAAACCATGGGATTATCGACGAGAAAATAATCACCACTTTACGTATACCCTTAAAAAGAACCACTTTCTCGGCGTAATTAATATGAATAAAGTATAGCCCTCCCAATTTACAGCTTTTTAGTACCAAGTGTCTCTGAGCTAAACCACGAACAAATAGACGGACAGACATGGCGAAACTATATGGGTTCCTTGTTGACTACGAAAGCGTAAAAAGATGTGATTTAGCATCACATATTTTTATGATTTCGTAATTAGCGTTTTTTTACTCTTTTCTAATTGAAAGACTGCCAAAATACTAACATATATCTATCTAATTCCTTTTGTCTAGGGAGGACTTATAGCAAAACGACTGTTAGCCTACCCAAGTACGATCAATGCGACTTCGATAGCCATATCTCTGGCTGCACCATTGGAAGCTCCCGTGATCAATATGGATGCAGCAATGGACGACTACTACATGTTAATGAACCTTGAATGGGACACAAATATTAATAACAACTGGGAAATGAAACAAAAGAAAGTTCTGATCAGCTTCGGGAACGGACCTCGCGATGTTTTGATACCTTCCGGTTTGACTGCGTCAAATGATAGCAATATTAATGCTTTGGTAAGTAATAAAGGTGCCATTTAATTTTTGACAAATAAAAGACAAAGTTGCCCCAAGATAATTCTTGTATTCTTGTGATAATTCATTCATATTGTTCATACAAGAAGAAATAGTACTTCGTATTTCGTAAAGAAGTGTACCTAAGGCTACAGCCTTAGGTACACTTCTTTATATACACGTCGAGTGGCGCGATTTTGAAACTGTACGGTAATAGTACTGTTGGAAATCGCACCACTTATGTACGATTTCCGAACTCGGTTAGGTCCGCCGTTCCAAGCAATATAAATTCCATGCAAACATAGACCTTAACTATTATGTAAAAGCCTGAATTTTCTTTAGCATAGTGCGCAAATGCGATTTTTTTCCATTTTTAAATTCGGTTATTTGGCGGGAATGTGACTAACCCACGGAGTAAGGAAAGAAGCGGAGGTGGTCCAAGGCAAATAGGTCTGTCGCCTTCATATAGGCCATGACGTCACAGGGGGCGGGGCTAAAAATCTTAGTTTCGAATGAATCGTCATAGCGTTCGGGTCTGCTGCACGTTAATAGTTTTTAATTGTTAAATTGTTTTAACAATGAAGTGCGGTGTTGTTGGATGCAAAAAATGTTCAGGATCAAAACTGAAACATATTGATGGAATAACATTCCACGTGCAAGTCCCCAAAATGAATATTTTCATTTTAAAACACGTTTTCTCGTTTTGTCGCGAGATTGTAGCTAGAGACATCTGTTGTCGAATAGATTTGACTAACCACTTCCTATCTATTATGTGTTTTATCATTATCAATTCAAATTATTGTGACCAATTTTCAGTTCAAATAATTTGTTTAAATTAAATTGGGCACACTATGACTTGTTTCAAAGATAAATAACATACCATGATATATGAAACAAGAAGAATTTAAAATAACAAAAATGCGCCATCTGTCGGTAAGTAGTCGGTCCAAACTGACAAATAAAACTATGTGCATCATGCCAGCAGGACAGGACCCTATTTTATCAAATTCTTATATGTGTTGTATGCATGTAATTTATTTGTTTTATTTTTTAATTTATTTTTGTTATCATTTTAGATTCCCTGTTAATACAGATTTTAGAAATGCATGGATACATATTATAAATAAACCTAACTGGACACCAACAAAGTATTCAAAAATTTGTTTAGTTCATTCTGATTTTTCATCGTCATTTTTTGTTTGTTTTTTTTTTGTGTTTGTTTATTGTTTTTCATCAAAATGATTTCTTTATAACAAAAAAAGGTTATAAGAAATTGCATCAAGGAGCGTTACCTAAATTGTTTATTTGTTTATTGTTTATTTGCCTTTGTATAAGTTTAGCCAGGATCACCTTGAATTATTCTTTGGCAATATTAGAGCACATGGAAGGACAAATAATAACCCAAAGGCGCGACAGTTCCAGGCGGCGTACAAAAAAACTCTTATCAATACGGAGTTAAAGGATTCCTTTAGAGGAAATTGCATTCCCCTTGAGCACATAGGAATCCTGTCTTGTTCTTCGCGTCTTAGCGCTGTTGATCTGATCAACAACACCAGTGAAAGGTTCAGAATATCAGACGAGACTCTAGATACTGATGATGACAATTTTATTCATGACACTATGGTGGAAAGTAGTAGGATTTTGGAGAGCGAATATACTGACACTCATCAAATTGTCTCATATATAGCGGGTTACATAGTACGAGTGCTGCAGAAAAAATAAAATGCGAAGAATGTATTCTCGCCCTTCACTCTTTACAAATAAAAACAGGACATAGATTTATTTCCCTGAAAAGCCGCGGCCATCTTTTTTTCCCATCTGATGATGTTGTCAAAATTTGCTTACGCACAGAATTAATCATAAGGAGAATGAAAAAAGAAAGTTTAAATGTTTGTAATTTTAAACCGCGTAACATTGTTCATGCTACTCTTAAGAGTCTAATAGGAGAAGATTTTTTTCGCATCATTAAATGCACATGCGCATGATCAAGATCCAATTTTCAACCACGTCACGTTATTAACTAAAGCTATAAGCCAAAATTATTGTAATACGAGAATTAATTATTACAGTAAGCTCGAAAATATTGTATTGTTTGAAAAGGCAGCATTTAAATAAAACTGTGTTATTTAGTGGCCAATAATAAGCATTGTCCAATAAATATTGATGATTTTAACAACTTTTTGATTTTATTACCTACCCTATCTATCTGCACACCCTACCCACCTACCAAACATACCGAGGTAGGTACCACATGACACTATAAAAAAAACTACACTACCCACCTTTTGGGCTTCGCCCGCAGTTGGGTAAATAATGTGGTCCCGCCATACTAACACACACAGAATTTTCTGGAAAAAAGTGTCATGCTTTGTAACGCCATAGTGGCCAGTAGATGAACTAAATGAAAAATAGTTAGGTTAGTTACACTGTTGTTATTCCTTTCACCGCTAGATGGATTTACAAAAAATGGGCGGGTTTTCCAGCGTGGGGTGTGGCCATCGCCGTACCTCGTCCCCCTATCCCCCGTATTTAGGCGACGCTTCTTTTGTAAGAGATTTTACCTTGCGCCATCTCCGCTTCTTTCCTTACTCCGTGGACTAACCACTAGCGCGCTGTCGGGAAAACCCTTTTAAAATAAACTGTTCTATTTTGTTGATTGTCTTTTTTTAGACTACAGCAGTGCCAGGTGTTTGGGTGTCACCAGACCATGTGTGCATAGCTTGGTGCAAACAATTAGTGATGGTGATAAATAGATACCTGTTCTCCATTGTGGACCCTACCACGGAACAGGTCGTTGGAGACCATCGAATATTGATTTCGCAAGCTAAACGACATTTTCAGGTAGTTTCTTTTTTTTTTAAGATTTTATCGTCCGTCGGTACTTTTATCAGACATAGCTTAGACAGAAGCTTTAGAAGCAAACTACCGACTCAGTGCGAATGCATAGGTATCGATATTTTTTATACGTACATACGAGCGACTGCCCTAGTGCTGTATTGACTACTCTGTTGGTCTTGTGGTCGAAAGCGCGACTTTTGAGCGCATGCCAAGCGTTATTGAGCATTTGCTTGAGCAATAACTTAGTAGCAGCCCGGATTTTGAAAGTTGGTAGTGTGACACCCCCGTGTCTCGGTGGTGTCGGATTGCCGTCCCATCGGACTTTGAGAGTAAGGGAAGAGGGAGTGCACCCGTGTTTACACACACTTTTGTGCAAAATAATATACTTGGCTAGTATGCATTGAGATTGGCCATCATGACCGAAATTCTATTCTTTTATTTTTTTTAATATTACAGGACGACGAATATGTTACGACTTTAGTACGAGTATCGATACTTCTAATTTGAAATCAAATTCTACAAAGATGGCCGTTTCCACTACCTTTGTCAAATATCTGTATTTGATATTGACATTTAACACTGAACTTATCATTTACATTTATTAATAAACATGTAGGACTGATAGTATTATCTGCGAAGTGATAGTAGGTAACATCGGAAACATAATTCCGGCCTAGTAGTATCTGGGTTAATTGTGTGGCATATCATTCAGTTAATATTTGCAGAGTAATCTTGATAAGATAGGGCTAATAAATTTTCTTTGATGAATTAAAAATGGATCGTTAGTATAGTGGCTCCAAGTGCGACTGCTGAGCACAGGCCGTGGGTTCGATAACCAGGACGAGCAAAATGTTTTTTTTACTTAGATTTTTATTGTTGATACTGGAAACCTAAATTGGTGACGAGTTAATGGCAATAGGCATGGTCTCCTATAATATTCTACCGACCACAGTGGTAAATCTCAAGGGAGACCAACCTCATGCGCAGTAGATATTATACTGCATTAGTGAATGCACAAATACAAGTGCACTCCGTTTTCCCTCACTCTCATAGTCTGATGGGACGACAATCTGACACTACTGGAAAGAAATCAGGCATAGGACCAACGGCTTTAAATGCGTTCCGAGCCACGGGGGCGTCACACCGCCAACTGACTCCGGACTCCAACTGAGAAATTCTTAGGAAAGTCATCCAATACTTTTTTCCCCAATTACATTGTAATGAGACCAATAAAACCACGGATTCGCTTATTTAGAAAAAAAAAGGTTTTACACTTTTGTACGGAAGAGCTGATTTTTCTTTTATTAGACGGAGATAAATTTCATCTTTTGTAGTGTATAATTATTTTAATACGGAATCCATGGTAAAAGATTTCGTTACGATGTACCTTTCACCCTTCATGATTATCAGTACCTAGTGCGATTCTCTAAAATGCAAACTCGAAAACGAATCTTGACCTTGGTTAAGTATTCGCTCACCGTGGTGACGCGACTGGCGTGATCGTGTTTAACAAAATACCATTTTGTAATCTCACTGCGGATTCAGCATTCGAATTACGAAGTGAGGCTTGGAGAATCGCACTGCTGATCCGTGGTGCTCTTGATTAAAGTTTGGATCTATTTCCAGGCCAATCGTTCGATGACATTGAGTCCGGATATTCCTCGCGCTAATATGAGCATGATGGCGGACGCGTTTTGGTATGAAGATAACAGGAGGATTTATCAAATATCTAGGCCGCGGATTGATAAGTATGTAAATTTCCTTTTGTTAAATCTTTACGTTAATACAGGCTGACCTTTCATTTACTGGTCGTCTTTTTGGAGGTGGTGAGTTCTAATAAATATGAACAATTCCTAAATATTATATGTAAGTACTTAATACATTTTTATAGGAAATAGGTTTTTTTTTCACTTCATAAATGTAAATTACATCACCCCGTATATAACTTCAAATCATTTATTAAGTTAAGTATGGATAGGTTACGGATGATACATATAAAAAGTACTGAAAACCATAGGTGTGCAAATCATAATCAGTTCGATATACTTACTAATTAAAAAATAAAACACAACACATATTAAAATTACTTACTTGCAATAATTATTAAATTTATTTTTGTAGACTTACATTTTAGTCATAAAAATAGATATGCCTAATTTATAATTAATTAGCGACGCCGAAAATTTAACTAAATTCCGCATTATATTCCATTTCAGGACAAATATTCCATGTTCCATTAACATTTTATATGATTGTCCTACTGTACGGGCGGCGGCACATAAATGACAGTAATGTTGCACTCATATTACCGGAAATCACACTACACTGTAATTTCATACCACACTCAATCATAGTTAATTGTTGTACGGTATGCAGCTAAAGTACATAGCATAAATAAAGTGTCTGATTATCTGGCGACAGATTATTTTGTACTGATTTTGACGTTAGACTTAGACGATATTTTATAAATGGTAAACATTTAAACAATGACTATGAATGACGAGGTTGTGGGTTCGCAATCGGGCACGGGCAAGTACCAATGTGACTTTTTCTATTATTATGTACTTTCTAAGTTTATCTTGGACATCACTGACATCGGTAACCATGTTAGAGGCGGTTGGACGGTTTAAATTTTCTGACACTAGGGCGTGTGGGGTCGTAAGACCTTACTGCCAAGCCAACACAAAAAAGAAGAAGCACAATAATATTCTAAGTCATACCTTATTAAAAAAAAAAAACAATTAACTGTAATATTACATTATTAGTTCAATAAAAAAAAAAAATGAAAATAAATTGACTTGACAAATAAGTGACGTGACGTCACTTATTTGTCAAGTCAATTTATTTTCATTTTTTGCCATCCTATCTTACTTTTTACTAATATTATATATGCGAAAGTTTGTGAGGATGGATGGATGGATGTTTATTGTTCTTTTACGTTAAAACGCCTGAGCGGATCTAGATAAAATTTGGAACTACTATGGATTATAGTTGGATATTTATATTCCGGAAATGTACAGTTCCTTCCGTGGTAGCATATCAAATCTGATGCAAACGAATTCGCGGTCAGAAGCTAGTTGCCGTATAAAATCAATGGAGGAATCGTGTTTCGACGGTTCATGATAAGAATGTTAATTAAATTGGTGGTGTTTATGTAGTTTTGTCACAACCTAAGTAGCCAACTGTATGCTAAACTAGCAGTGCCCGGCGGTTTCACTCGCGTTACGTTAGGTTCTTGGTTACTGATCCGTTCCGTGGCTCATAGCGCGATGTTATGTAGCCTATAATAATTATGTTATTCTGATGTATAAGCTACGGAATGTCTCGAAGAGCCATTATTTTGCGGTCAAGTTATTTTAAAACTGTGATATATCTTAAGATATTCGTTGAAATTAAATGATGTTAAGGGCAATTTCATTCAAAATTAAACAATTGTGATGAATAACGTATTTATGTTGATAAGGATTAATACTATTTCCATAAAAACACCTTCGCAAATAATGCATTATTTTAAAACAAATTTTCTGGCCATAAAAATGGCTATAGTGAGTCAACCTTAAAAGTTAGGCATTAACTACCGCAGACTTTTTTTAGTATATTTTAAGAGGAACAATTCTCTCATACATCATTTTTGCGTAACTTTAACCGTTCACGCAGCGCACGCAACGAAAGCCCTCAAAAAGAATATTTTTTCCCGTTTTTGCCACATTTTTTATTGATGCTCCGCTCCATTTGGTCGTAGCGTGATGTTATATAGCCTATAGCACTCACGAATAATGTAGCTTTCTACCAGTGAAACAATTTTTAAAATTGGTTAATTACTTCCGGAGATTACCCCCTACATACAAACTTACAAACAAAGGTTACCTCTTTATAATATGAGTATATAAGTATAAGTATAGATATAAAACAACACAGATGTACCTTTTGAAAGGTACCCTCATAATACCAATGTCAAGTGACATCAGCCATTGCTTCAAATTTGTATAGTTGGGGAATATAATTTGCATAATTATGTGTTCTGTACTGATAATACGCTAACTATGCGCACGCTAAATATACGCAAGATATGCGGCCTATGCGGGCAATATAAAGGTGCCTACAAATAGATAAGATGAAATCGACCACACTTTAGGAGTAAATAAAACGAAGCTATACCTAATATTATAAAGAGAAAAGATTTTTACTTTTGTTTGTAACATTACAAACATCTATTATAAAATATAGATACAAGGAAAAAATAATAGTAAAACATTTTAGATGACAACACTTTCGCAATGTCAAAAATAAACAAATCTTCTAATTTTCATTTGCATCCCAAAAAGGAAGCATAATATATGGAATTCTACTTGACTAGCTACTTAGTTACGTAAGAAGACAAAAAATATAAACAACGGTTTTTTATTTCTATTAACGGCATTTTATGTTAATGATCTGTTTTGCATACCTACTAAATTAAACAGAGTTTTTTTTAATGTTTCTTATAATAAGAAAACCGAGTTTAAATGTAAACTGATTTTTGGTTAAAATATCGATTTTACATAACGTGTTTTATCGGTTTAATCAACGTCCAATTAATTTTATTGCTATGCTACCTGTTGTTCCGTAGTTTATTTTTAATTGTAGATATACAATGTTCCAAAATTTTTAATTAAATATTTCAAATCCGTGTAGGTGCACCAGCACAACCATGGTTCTAGATCCCTCCTTCCTGTTATAACTTATGTCCCCTTAAACTGAATATGAATAGTAAACCTCAGCCTTCTTTCCACAGTAAGTGTCTATACACAGTAAGTGATGAATCGCCGCAATATAATAATTGGGATTGTCCTGATAGCCTTGAAACACCTCTCCACTCCTCAAGCACCTCAGTCTGTGTTGCCCTCTCGTCGCTACGTCACTTCGTGCTAGCGGCCGTTTTAGGGGGCCCATTTATCGAGTGTGCTAGTCACCCCCTGCCATTTTATCTGTGTCATAAAAACATTGATTGGCAGGGGCCATAGTCTTTCCATAGTGTCAGGAAACTAGTCCATCTAAGCTACCCAAACCCATAGCCCTATTCTTTGTTTCCATATTCTGCAATAGTCCTGCGCCAGCCGGGGATTGTCCTTGGGTGCATTTGCATAGTGCAAACAGGGATAATTGCCGGTTGGTGTTCCATTTCAGTGTAAAGTCTTGTAAGGGGCCTCTGCGAGTTGGCTTCGGCTCCTCGTACGCCTTTCAAAGGTCCGGGACCCTAGGGTCCCGAGATGCGTAACATAAGAAAATAGACGGCAAATGGGAATATCTTGTACTATTTCATTATTTGATAACCCTCATGCTCTGGGCTAGGCTGTTACTTATGCTAGGATACTTGCAAACTTTGCTAACAATAACAAAACAAAAAAAAATGTAACAGCCCAAAAACAACTTTAAGAATACACCTAACGATAAAACAAAATATAAATAGAGAGTCTCTATTAATTGAATGCTCTATTATTATTTAGAATTGTGTTGCAGCAACAGAGATATTGATTATTCTCCTCTTTATAATATATCGTTCTCCTGTACCTAAGCTTTGTTTTAGTCTAATCTAATATCTTTAAAGTTAGAGTGAACAGGCTTATTCTGGATAAGCTCCATCTACCTTGTATTTGTCACCTAGACCATCGCAAGAGCAAACACATTTAGAATAAAGAAAAGAAGTCTTAATAATTTTCCGTCTGCACTGTGCAGTCATCTCGTGCAGTTTTCACTTTTAAGAAAAACAAATACCGTTAGAATCGGGCTTTAGTTACGTTTTTAATGACGTGTCACGATAGATTTATATTTTGGCAAACATCCATAGATGCAGTAAATGTGTATTTTAAGACTTTTTAAATGACGTCTGTCCAATATATCCGGGTTTCATTAGGTAACATAGTAAACGCAATTACGTGTTATGATAGAAATACATGTTATGATTGAAAAGAGTATGCTTAGATGGTTTGGTCATGTTTAGAGCATAAGTGAAAGGCAACTAACAAAAGGGATTTATATGACAGATGTGAGTGGCAACGCCGGGAGGGGACGCCCTAGAATGACCTACCCTGACCTTATAGGTGAGGTTCTTCAGAAAGGTCGGGTGCGCAGTACTCGTAACCGGAGTGCTTGTATGACCAGATGCATGTGTGTGGACGAGGAGGAAGGAGTATGTAGGGGTCGTAGCAGGTGGCGTTCTGAGGTTGCTGCCTACCCTTATGGGTAAAATGCGTGTGTTTATGTATGTATGTGTATGCATGTTAATCAGTGAATAAAAAATCCAGATTTCGAGTTTTATAGAGTACGCTCGTTCTACCGTGCAGTTATGACTTCGATATTACGCTTTAGAACTAAACCGTAACAAAGTGGCATTTAAAATAAAGAAAACTATACAAAATACACTATTGTGTTACAGGCACGGTATTTATTGTAATAGATTACAGCGAGATCTACAGAAATAAATTGCAATTTGTTAGATTTATTGGGATTAGATTAACTTGATGTTTGTATGTTTGACAAAAAGGTCACTCTACAAATTTTTGAAAAAATTGCAACCCAAATTTTCCTTTTGAGGTACGGGACTTTACAACGTTGCCACAGTAGGAATTTCTTCTGTATCACAAAGTTTGCAAACATTTACCTCACTTGCATATACAACCAGACCCGAAACAATTACCTTGTAAGCCATACAAATATTTTACGTGCGGGGACCGAACCTGCGACGCGCAGCACAGCAGCTAATCGCTGAACTACTGACTTTGGAAGTGTTAATATTATTACAGTACAATAGGCAAACGGCTCGCCCAGTATTACCTACATGGGACCTAAACATACCGGCGAACTATGGACTGTGGGTGCACATTGGTACACCTCTGCCTAACTCTTTGGGGAATACTGGCGTGATGGTATGTTTATCTATTATTATTAAATAAGCATTGTCTTTCCAGAATGACTTATCTAATGATCCGGCTGGTCGCGTTCCCGCAGAACAGATTCGTCGCCGTCGAAGCGGTCAATGTCAATGATAAGGAATGGATATTTGGATGCAACGCAAAATATACCTACTTCTCTTATAGATACTGGTAAGTTTTGTTTGTACCCCGTTCCATACATAGACACCTTTATTTAGACTAATTGAAAGTCCAAAATCAATTTAAATTATTTAATTTTAATAAAATATTATGCTTCGAGTCCTGACACATGAGTTTTGTGAATAACATAATAATAATTCCGTAAATATTATACTCCATATAGGTCATTGCTCAATATAACAGGAAGGCAAAAATAGTTTTTTTTGATACTTTGAAATCGATAAATGCATATTCAATCAATTGAGTTGGCAAGTAAGTGACGTCACAGTTTGCCATACGAAATCAAGGAATCGCATTTTGACAGCTCATAAAAAGTATGCCAATTGATTGGTGATGTCAAGTACCCAATTACGATGACTAATGAACTGTAATTAATCATGTAGCATGTAGGTCTAGACTAATCGGGCTAACCAATGACCTTTACATCGCCAGTTATCTAGAAACGACTAAGTACGTTCACATTTAGCCCTCAATGTCGTATCTAGAGCACAAAGATATTGCTTATTACGAGGGCAATGACTTATCTTGGCGCTTATCGGCTGATAGGCGATATGGCGCGATTAATGTTATTGGATGGAGATGTGACATAGATCTTGAAATTAGGATATTTTGGCGAAGATTATGGGCTTAACAAATCATTATTGCCGGTTCTTCAGAAAGATCGGGTTCGCAGGACTCGCAAACCGGCGGGCTTAGGCATATGACACTTGATGTATGAACGTATAAGAGGCGGAAGGAGTAGTAAGGATCGTAGCAGGTGGTGTTTTGTGGTTTCTGCCTACTCCCATGGGAAAAAGGCGTTATTGCCGGTTAATTTTAAGACAAAAGCGTGTTAGAATACAGATTAATGAGCGTCATTGTGCTTATAGCCGTGACAGCCAATGGCATAATAGCCAAGAGCCTCGACCACCATCTGAAGGGGTTCTCGTTGGACGGTTGGATCAAGGGCTTGATTCAGAAAGCGGTGGTTCTTGGACACGGCTTGTATTGTTAGGAGATTACTTTCTCATGAGCCTTAATCTCCGGTAGCTTGAACCCTGTTCCCGATGCCGATGGGCTACCACTTTTTTAAAATGTTTTGTTTTATTGTATAAATATTTGAAAATGAAATCTATATACCTATACACCTACCTTACCTTCAAGAATAAACAGAATATACATGAATAACCAATGAATAATTTTTCGTGTTCCTTGGTAACTGTATCAAATCTTCAGAAGGCATTTTTTACCCAACAAAATACTTTTTAAAATTGTAATTGTAATAATCTGAATGTCGAATGTATTGTATTATTGATTACATGTTTAGAATTTAATCTCTTCACGGTAACGCGAAATGTAAATTTATTTATGAGAATAAAGGTTTCAATCATAAAACCTAGTCGCAACCTCATCTCAGCTATAATTGATGTCAAAAATACGGAAATCGGAAGCAATTTTAACAAATTAAGGCTGAGATTAATATGTACATAATCGGTTTTAAAAGTTACTAGGATTGGGCACCAAATGCTTTGAGAGCTTGCTAGGTCTGTGGTAAAAATCGGATTGAATTCGATTCGATTTGAAATTTCAGTCCATTAGTTCATAAGCTACAACGCAGCACTGGCTTTCAGATGAGAATGTTTTCTTGTTTTTTACCTAGGTATAACTCACTTATAACATTTACGGTTAAAACCCCCAACACAAAAACCTAAGTTCCCTTTAAAAAGTAAAAAAATAACAAAAAAAATACGTCACGTTGGGGGACCGCTCGGGACGATCGTATCCTAAATGCAACATCGGTCCCCCAACGTGACGTATTTTTTTTGTTATTTTTTTAATTTAATTTTTTATTTTATACTTTTTATAGGTACCTACTTATTATAATGTCGATTTTGTTTAGTCTGAGACCCCACTCGAGTATTTTTACAGATATTCGGTTTTTCTTCCCTACTTTCACCCCCACAACTTTTAAACGGCTCAACCGATTTTCATCAAACATGTCTAAGAACACTCGCAGATAGGTCACCTATAATACAAAAAAAACTAAATTGAAATCGCTTCATCCGTTCGGCAGCTATGATGCCACAGACAGACAGACAGACAGACAGACAGACACGTCAAACTTATAACACCCCTCTTTTTGCGTCGGGGGTTAAAAAGTAAAAACAAACAGTAGTTGTTTATTTATTTTTGTTTTAGTAAACACGCTGTATCTTTAGGAGAATTAAGCCGCTGGACAGGCGCTGCCACTGACTTTGGTAAACGTAAATTAGCAACGATAAACTTACACAGAATTAAGGAGGAATACCCTGATTGGTCGCATGTCATTGTCAAAGTATCGCCTACTAGAAAACCGGTGAGTAAAAATACAACAATATGTTTTTTGTTTAGAATTGTTTAGATCGGATTTTTCAACCTTATAACTAATGGCGTAAGGGTGAAAAGTGGTTAACCGCAATTGCCCGCGATGTACCTATGAAGTGATAATTTTAGATTCTAATATTATGATATAAAGAGGTGAAAATTGTGTGTCTTCGAGTAGAACCAATATCTGGAAGTACTGGTAGGTAGGATTGCAAATATTCTTACGTTGATAGAAATTTACACTATTGCTAAGTATCATAGGATATGGTATATTTCACTTCCAGAAGAGTTAGTGTAAAACTCGTATAGAAGCGAAAGCTCACTCACTCACTTAACACGAAATCTCTAAAACTACTTGACCTTGAAGATAATCTTGTTATATCTAAGTGTCACTATTGGATACTAGTTAAGCTATGCACCCAAGATATCTTCTAATCGACAAAACTTTGGCGAAAATCACAAAAAATAAAGAAAATTTTAGCTTTAGATAAGCAAACAAGATTTCGTAATGCGATGTCTAACAAAAAGATGTCGAACATTTCTTCTAATTCATTCCTGACGTCATTCACAAGGAAATAGATGAGGTATAATCTATTAGTAGGAAAGACCTTCCATCGTTTCGGTGAGTAAGGGAAAGGGCGTTTATTTTAATCCTATCCACGTCAGATAGGTGTGTTGGCTGCATTCCAGGATCTTCATTCCGGCATGATTTATAGAAAATACTGAAGTAAATTGCATTATTTATGTGTAAGACTTTATTACTGTAGATATAAGGTACATTTTATAGATGTATTTTTTAAAGAGAAAATGTATTTAAAGCCTCTTCACTAGGGTGTAAGATTGCGTTGATTGCGATTATAATTCATTTATTTTCAGGTATAAAAGCCAATGTTACAACGATACGTTCATTGTTTAACTAAATTGTAATAAAATAATGAAATAAAAAAATATATAGGTATAAAAATACATAATACTAAATCAATAAAATATTTATTAAAAAAAAACAAACCGTCAATTAAAAACATTCTAGTATCGTTGGCTACAACTGTCAATTATAATTAAAATAAACGATGCGCTAACGTTGTTACCTCATTTTGTACATAAAGCACCAATGTTTACAAAAGTGTACTTAATACATATCCATAAAAATTAAGTACTATCACCAAAAGTGCTTTTATGGCATGATATATTATACTATGATCGTGCACAAAAAAGATAGGTACCTGTTATAAATGCACAAATATTATGTATGGACCGCAAACGGGTCTATTCTCTTTTCAAAAGATTATCGAATACGCACATAGTGTCAGGTCACATTATAATCTTCTTCATAAACAAATGGGTATAAAAAAATAAAGCAGCATAGATATGAGTACATAAAAATTTACAGATTATTTCCAGATAGTCTTAAATGTGGATATAAACGACCACGCATCACGACAGATCGAAGTGGACCTACCCTCAGATTTCTACTTCGGAAAGTTTGTCGTCCTGCAAGAGACTGAACAAGACAGTCTATACTACGAACTGGTGTTGAAAAACTTCAATGTGTTACATCAGGCTTATCTACTCTATGTAGAACCTACTGCGAGTTGTAAAGCAGCTCAGTATCATGTATCGGCGGAATTCCACGTACCATGGGCGCCGAACTATGAGAACTATCATTATTTTACGTGAGTATTTTAAATATCGTGATATATTATATCGACAGATTCCAGTTAGATTCCAGTTAGATTCCAGTTAGGTGATAGTCAGAATCGTTTTTTCAACGTGTAGTGATGTAATATAGAACTTGTTGAATAGGAAATAAGGTGCATATTTCGGTGGTTTAAGCAGCACTTTGTGCGGTGCTTTATGCTGCCCCAGTTTGCTAGAATATTGGGGTCTTAGCGCATATTAATTTAGCTTGTTTGACAAGACTTGATTTAATTGACCTTAACTCTGCGATATAAGCCGTTATACAGAAATATTGATTTCCAAATATTCTGGTAAAACGCTATGCATGAGGTTCATAATTGGTTTACTATAAATAACTTAGTATTAAATGAGAAGAAAACTAAATGCATAAGATTCGCTTTGCCAAATGTTAAAAGTATGTCATGTAACGTTACATTAAATAAGGATATACTGGAATTCGTCGAAAAGACAGTTTTCCTAGGGATTACGCTTGACTCAAAGCTGCAGTGGAGTCCTCACTTAACATCTCTAGCAGGGCGGTTGAGCTCAGCCGCTTACGCTGTCAGAAAAATCAGACAATTAACAGACGTGGATACCGCGAGGCTGGTCTATTTTAGTTACTTTCATAGCATTATGTCTTACGGTATTTTGCTTTGGGGGCGGGCTGCAGATATAGAATCTATCTTTATTCTGCAAAAGAGGGCTGTCAGAGCCATCTATAATCTTTGCAGGAGCGAGTCTCTAAGGGAATTGTTCAAAAAAATTAATATCATGACGGTTCCTTGTCAATATATATATGAAAACATTATGCACGTTCGAAAAAACCTTCATCTTTTCAAAAAAATTGGTGATAGACATAATGTTTATACTAGAAATAGGAATAAATTAGATCAACCAGGTTTCAGATTGTCTAAAGTACACACTTCTTTTATGGGGTACTGTGTAAAATGTTATAACAAAATACCGCTCGATATTCTCGAACTAAATGAGAGAAAATTTAAAACTTGCATCAAACGCACACTATGTAGTCAGGCATATTATAAGTTAGAAGATTATATTAATGATAAGAATGCTTGGCTTAATGCTGGTCCTGCTCCACAGAGACTCGGGCTCACAAATTAATAGATAGTTTTTTTTTGGGAATGTTTCTTACCCCTTTTTTCATTTTGATTGACCTTAATAACGTTTACCGTTATTTTATTGCTATTTATTACATACATCAGTCGAATAGGTTCACTAAAAACCTTAGTATTATATAATTTAACATAATTTATTTCAATTTTGTAAATGTGAGTACCATGGAGCCATTTATTTGTTAAGTTACTATGTGTTGGACACTGAGCATGGCAGTTGAGAGTTTCGTCATGCTCACTTTAATGTCTCGCTGACGGTGGCGCGTGGGTTGGGTCGTTTGGTTCCCTTCAAGATGGTTGAGCTAAATGGTGCTGATGCACGCGTCATATTCGTGAACGGGTGCTGTCAGTTGGGATTGGTCATCTCTTGACTGCCATGGCTTACATCTTTATTATAATTTTGTTATTTTTTATATTTCATTCTTTCACTTCATTGTTTTCACATATAGAAGCAACAAGAATATTGTAACCAAGTTTTTGTAAAAACCAAATTGAATGAAAAGAGTGTCCATGGAGTTTCTTGCTCGTTCTTCTCCATAGAGACCTACGTTTTGGAACGAGCAACTAGCTTCAATATTAAACTGTAACTTCTTGACAATTCAAAAGTGCCTGTAAATGGTCTAATTGAAATAAATGCTTTGATTTTGATTTTTGATTTTCTGATTTATATTTTGTTTTCTTTATGGATTTTCTCACTAATGCATTAATACCGTTTTACAGGCATGTAAAACAAACACCAATGAAGATGAGGTTATTTAGAAGTAACCCTAATGTCACAGAAGGGCGAGATGCAACAGAGCATGTGAAAGTAACTTTATTATTAGACCCACAGTGTACATACACTATAAGGTAAGTTATACTAGTGGCTGTTCCTACCCCAAATGATGCATCGTCCTTCGTCAAAATAGATGTTGATAAGAAATAAACTTGAGGCGGCATCTGTGGCACCACATGTAAACAAAAAATGACGTGAAGCGACATCTACGGCACCACATGCGAACTGCAACTGACGTTTTCTACATCGCGATATGAAAGTTCTCCTCGGCGTTAGCATACCTTTAAACAAAATGCCGATAATTCATTTCAATGCGGAGGTTAGATACACAGTCTTTTATTTTTATTGGTACCTTTAATTATAAAGAAAAATATAAATTGGGCATAAAGCGTGATAGTTATTTATATGAATGATAAAGAACATCTGTCTAAGACTAAAAATGCATTTGAATTCTTTCTTCAATGATTTCTTGTAGCCGTATCCACACTTTCCTAGCAAAACGAGACCTTTAAGTTTTTTTTTGCTAGCCGTTCCACTCCTGGGCAAAGGCCTCCCTCCACTCCTTCCATCCTTCTCTTTTGAGTGCCTCATTTCTCCAGTTTTGGAAGAATCGGTCGAGTTCGACCTAAGATCCTTACGCATTAAAATACATTTCAGCATATCCACATCATGGTACCTCCGCCTCGCACAGATCGCCCGCAACTACAGCCCAGTGTTAGTGCCTTACGCCGCAGCGATAATATTGTTGGCTGCAAGAAGCAACCTACTGCACATGCAGAAACATGGCTCTTGCATGTCGATACACAGTGCATTTATGAGTGAGGGTGTCAAGCCGTATTATGCACTCTTGTTTGGAAGGCTCGGTGTTACTGTTTTACTGTAAGTATATAATTTATTGAACTACTCCATTGGTCTCGTGGCGGTAAGCACGGCTGTTGCGAATGAGGTCCTAGGTTCGGTTCCCAGGTCGGGCAAAAAGTGTTATTGGGTTTTTCCATTAGGAATTTCTCAGTAACAGCCCGGAGTTTAGAAAGTTGGTGGTGTGACACCCCAGTAACTTGTATCGTAAAGCTGTTGGTCCTGCTCCTGATCTCTCCCCGATTCTGTCGAATTGCTGTCATGACTTAAGTTTGGTTAAGAGAATTGTTATTATTAATTTTGACCGTTAGGTAGACTGGTACCGCTTGGGGCACTGCATATCAATATCTATAATATAAAAGCTAAAAATCCAACCAAAAATATATAATTCAAATCTGATATTAATCTTTTTACCCGACTGCGACAGAAGGAGGGTTATGTTTTTCGAGAGTATGTATGTATGTATGTATGTATGTATGTATAATTGTTTGGCACGCTCTGCAGCCTGAACGGCTCAATGGATTTCAGCTTGAGAGGTGTCGTTAGATTCGTATTTACTGTGAGAGTGACACTGGGTATATCAAAATAAAAAAAAACTAAATGGCGGATTTTTGGCGCCAAATTCAAATGTTTTGATCGCTCTGCAGCCTGAACGGCTCGATGGATTTTAGCTTGAGAGGTGTCATTAGATTCGTATTTACTGTGAAAGTGACAATGGGTAATAAAAAATAAAAAAAAGTAAAAAATAAAAAACGGTAATTTAAAAAACTAAAAAACCCGACTGCTTTTCTAAGTATTCATGAAAAAGCCCTAAAACAAGAAAGTCGTTGTACCCGATTGCACTTAAAATTGTAGCAGTCGGGACCCATTCTAGAAATGGACCACATACCTATATTACATTGCAGATGGTCCCGAATGGGTCCCGACCTACAATTTTAAGTGCAATCGGGTACAACGACTTTCTTGTTTTAGGGCTTTTTCATGAATACTTAGAAAAGCAGTCGGGTTTTTTAGTTTTTTAAATTACCGTTTTTTTTAAGCCCTTAATTCTTTTCCATTTTGATATATTAAAGGAACTTCTTAATCTTATTTACAGTTCTATTCCCCTACTATCGTTTGTATTCGAGAACTCGAGCTGGCGGAACCAGGAGTTGCAGTACTTCATAAAGTCTTTGCTGGTGTTGCCGACATACATGACTGCGTTGGGCATTCTGAATATCGGTGCGGCAGCTTTGCTTGCAGTCATGGTATTCTCCTCCCAAATTGCGCATAGACTGCTGTTTAGGTATGTATTTATCCTACTATACTAAAAATATTATAAATGCTTTTGTGAGGATGCATGGATGGATGCTTGTTACTCTTTAACGCTTAAACGGCTGAACGAATCTGGTAGAATTTTGGCACTGACATAGATTGCAGTGTGGAATAACACTTAGAATGCTATTGATCCCGGAAAAATGTACGGTTGCCGTAAGATGATATATCAAATTAAACAAGGACGAAGTTGCTGGCAGAAGCAGAAGTAACGCATGATTGGTTCATAAACTAATGTATTGCATGTTCTACGTGTTCTTGCACAATTTTAGCATGAAATGACTTTTTTAGCAACCACCACATAAGACTCGGCCTGTTAAACCTGGGGTGGAGAAACTGCACAAGCATTGTATTTTAGATTTAAAATTATGGAAAGCCTTGTTTTGCCCGTTTTGTGTGTATCCTGGGAATGAGGCTTCCAACCATCTCCAAACTGCTTCTTAGCTTTGTATCCATGATTAAAAGAACTTCGCGAGATGTAGATCCCCCCTCAGACCCCCCTCCTTAGTCCGCCAGTATCGCAATGTACCTAATGTTATTGTTTACCAAAGTATTATCTTCAGGATAATGTGGCGTGGCGGGGGTGGCCTCGCGGAGAAGATGGCGTCAGGTCTGCAGAAGGTGCCGATGGTGGTGAGCGTGGGACTCGTGTGTGCCACGCCGCTGTCGTGTGGTGCCGCGTCGCTGGTGGTCGGTGCGGCCTTTTATGCGTTTATTGTGAGTTTGCTGTTTTTTCTCGCATCAAATAGGGATTTACGAACTTGAGCTTTATTGACATGAATGGCAATGAAGAAACAGATAGCCATAGATGTTCGATTTCGATTCAATTGGGATATAGGTTTACTAGTGTTGACTGTCTACTGACGATACGGTTGGCACATTGGCTGAGCGAAAGGCTGCTGTGTGGCACGGGTTTGATTCCTGAATAAATACGTGTGTGGTGTGTAGCCTACAAATAGTGCCTGGCCTGGTTATTTATGTATGGGAGTTTATATCTTTGTAAACGCAGTCACGAAATTCCTAGTTGAAGGAACATTTATCTAAAGAAACAAAAAACTGTCTACAGCTACTTGAGACATTTCATTAATAACTATTAATTAACCGTTCCAGCTATCCAAAATGTACGAAGAATATCTCGAAGACTACGTTTACAAACTAATGGCGAAAGTAGGCTCCAGAGTCTGCCTCATGTTTAAGAGGAAACGTCAAAATACCACCAATGAGACTGAAACATCGCTTGTCAAAGCAACTGAATCTACAGAATCTACTAGTCAAAATGGGAAGGGAAGAACAACGAAGAAGACGGTGAAGAATGTTGAAGGTAAAGAAGAGAAGAAGGTGGATGAAGATCTGAGCAATTTGAATTTCCACATGATGATGTTTTCCATGTGGGTGGCTGTGACTCTAGTCAATATACCCGCGCTTTTGACGTGGGCTAGGAATTTCTCGTAAGTATCATTCTATACTACGTAATATACCATCATGCCTGTATTTCCCGAAGGGTGTACCTGTGGACAGAGGTGTACCTCTAAACACCCACAGTTCACCGGTATGTTTTAAGTCTCATGTAATAGGGAGCGAGCCCATTGCCATTAACCACAAATCCTAACTCCGAGCTGCTACTAAGAATTTCATAGAAAATCCTAAAAAAGAAAGGAGAAAATGCACCACTATCCAGTTTATATGCCTTACGTCAGATGTGATGAAATGCAAAAAATTGTGCCCGGTTAATGGCAAAAGGTTGCACTAGTAAGCCAACTAGCAATACAGGCGTAATGGTATGTTATTATGATACTCCTTTCGTTTGAATTATGTTTTCGTCAAATACTTATTTATTGTTTGGAGCGGCCACGGGCCATATTGTATTTTATCCACTCAAATCTCAAATCCTCTATATTATTTCAGGTACAGTATTGTTTTAAAACCTGATACGTCGTATCACTCTGGTTTAATGATGTCTTCCTGTTCCATCGCCGTGTGGCAACTGAACGGACCCAGGAAAAATCTGTGAGTATCAGTACTATGCTAAGTTTTGTCCTCGTGGAGCTCAATTAGACCTGACTGTTTGTGTGTGTGAGTTTATATATTCGTGTGCGCACCCACGATACATGAGATATATTCTCAGAGGGGAACAAAATTAAAAAAAAATATACCATCAAACATATGACACATAGCAATAGTGTAGGTTTTTATAAGTGGAAGCATTTTTAACCCCCGACGCAAAAAGAGGGGTGTTATAAGTTTCACGTGTCTGTCTGTCTGTCTGTCTGTCTGTCTGTCTGTCTGTCTGTCTGTCTGTCTGTCTGTGGCATCATAGCTCCCGAACGGATGAAGCGATTTCAATTTAGTTTTTTTTGTATGAAAGGTGACTTACGTACGAGTGTTCTTAGACATGTTTGATGAAAATCGGTTGAGCCGTTTAAAAGTTATGGGTGTGAAAGTGGGGAAGAAAAATTAAAAATGATTTGTCATGTGGGTTATTAAATTATTAGGAACCTATGTACTTACAGCTTAACAAAATCAACATTAAATAAGTATGTACCTATAAAAAGTATAAAATAAAAATTAAATTAAAAATTTAAAAAACCCCCGACACAAAATCCTAAGTTTCCTTTAAAAAGTAAAAAAATAAAATACGTCGCGTTGGGGGACCGCTTGGGACGGTCGTACCCTAAATGCAACATCGGTCCCCCAACGCGACGTATTTTATTTTTTTACTTTTTAAAGGAAACTTAGGATTTTGTGTCGGGGGTTTTTTAAATTTTTAATTTAATTTTTTGTATTCGGACCTGTACAAACAATTGTAACTTATTTATTATTAATATTTAATTTACTTTATAAGAATTACTTGTTGTGACTACTTGGGTTTATCAAAAATAGGGTTGTTTTTTTTTCTGGTTGAAAAAAAATAAGACTTTAGATTCGAGTATGGTTTTTTTTTCTCGGAACATGTAGTTAAAGATTTATGCTTTGGTTATTAAAATTTATATTTCCATTTATATCCAGGAAACACTACGAATCTATCGCAGCCCTGCTGTTCACTATGGCAGTATTCCTACTAGCGCTGGGACCTCTCTCACTAACCATTGTCAACTACGGCGTAACATTCATGTTCGCTGTCATAACGTTGCAGCAGATCTGCGATACAGGAGATGAACCTCCAGAGTCTAATGTAGACGACGAATATACTTACCAACCAAGTGATATCATTGAAACAGAACACGAAAAAGAAAAACGTGACGGACACAAAGACAAAAGTCACGGAAAAAAGAATGACGAACAGAGAGACAAAAGCCACGGAGAAAAGAATGACGAACAGAGACACAAAAGCCACGGAGAAAAGAATGACGAACGCAATGACAAAGGTGACGAACGCAAGGACAAAAGTCACGGAGATAATGACGAAGAGAATGACAAAACAAGTGAAAGTTCAGAAATGCAAGACGCGATTGATGACTGTGATGTGTGCAACGAAAGTAGAATATTCAACATGATTAAGCGTCTTAGAGACAAATTGAGTTTTACTGAAAATTTGTAGTGCACCGTAGCACTGTTTTGCAGTGATGTTTATTATAGCAATATTTTACAAGCTTACTATTATTGAACACTACATCGATAACAAGATATTTTCACAAATTTTATCGAGTCTTAAATGAGCAATCCAAACAATCAAATCAATATTTTCAAGTTGATAGAAATGTACTAAAAGAAAGATAATATTATTATGTAAAAATGTTTGTTCCTATAGAGCACGCGGGTAGTGCGCTAAAAGTATCTCAAATAATAATATTACATTGTAACTTTGTAATGGCGAGATGGCATACCTTTTTTTCATATTAGATTTTTTTTTGTCATAGAAACTTATATTGAATTTTATAATTATTTATTTCAAATATCCTTTTTCAATGAATGTCGTTTGAAGTTCTCGTATTGAATTCTTATCATATTGTTTATACGACAATTTTTACGAACAACAATTTTTTCGACTTGATATTGTAAAGAGGCTGTGTTGTTGTACCTCGCCCTTTTTCTTAAACTTAGACATATTCAACTTTTACTATTTGTAACTTGATCTCCATTGTATTAATATTTTAATATGCTTATAATGTTTTTACAGTATACCTCTTTTAATGGTCTGAAGAGTACGACGCGTCGTCATTACTTTTACTCGCGCTCATATTTTGTTTTACCAGAAACATGAATAACGGTAATTATACTTAGTATTAACAACTTATCTATGGGCCCAACGGAAAAAAGTGATCAGCTGATTCCATCAATGTAACTCGACATAATGTATAGAAGCTGATTTTTTTTCGCGATTTCAGAGTAACCGTATAATACAATGACCCATTTTCTGGTTTCTGGTAAGCAAAGAAAGGTTGTATAAAGAAATACTGCGGCCATACTAACACACAATTTCTTCCTATAAGTAATATAAATAAATTAAAATATTTTATCTACAAAGCAATGGTCTGCACATAGAAGTCTAGTTTAGAGGCATAGATATAGGCACATTTTATTAAAAAAATAATTATAAAAAGTTATATGCTTATTAGACATTGAATAATGAGATTAGTATGTCTGTGAGGAATGGAGATAATGTTTGTATTATGCTAGAAATAGTGTAAGTTTGATGTAGAACATGAATTTATTTTAAATTTATTGTTACTACAATGTTTTGAAATGAGTGGAAAGGGAAACTTGGTATCTAAGCTGCATAGCATTAAGTAACTATAATAAATATGCAGCTTATACTATAATAAAAAGTTTTGAAAAGTAGTGGTGGGAGTTCACTGCCACGATTTTACTGCATGATAAATTCTTCTAATTAAATAATTGGCGTAATAAATTGATTTAATGTAATTTTAAATGAATGAATGAAACTCAAGTACAAATCTATTAAAAGAAAAGGAAAAAAAAACTGCAATAAAAATTCTTTATTCTTTAAACTTTTTATAAAAACAGTATCACCTCTATCGTTCCTTGTCATTTTACTGCCATTGAAGTGAGAGAGTGAGTGAGAATGTGTGTCGCGCTTCTCAGCTATAGCGCGATCGACTATCGTTTAGTAATGCTTAGTTCACACGAGAAGAGTTTGTCGACCGTACTATCATCAGTTGTGTTTAAATTAGGTGACACGTGAGTGCTATAAATCAACTGGAAATCCTGTTATTGGATTGTCGCATAGATATTCTCGCCTCTAAACGGTCGACAAACTCTGGCGCTGTCCTAATAGAAAAGTCTACGCGATCATCACAAATTTTAAATTTTAGAAGCGCAACCGGATCTCCGGTTTACCTATTAGGACACCATCAGTCTACTTGCATTCGTACGAGTAAAGTTCTTGCGAACCTTCGAAGTTCTATTAGGACAACGCCTTTAAAACTAGAGTGATAGAGTATAGAATGTTATGGAACTAGAATACTGTCTGATATGACTTAGTTAGCAATTAGCACCAAGTAGATTATAATTACGACCCTCAGTCGTTTGCCTTACACAGCCACCTTGCGTATTGATATAATTATATCTTATAGTAGACTAGTAATCTAGTTATAAACAGTGATCAATCCCGAAAGGTGTATAAATTATCAATTGATTAAACACTTGACAGTTTGAGTGATGAAATTCTACAGCTCCATTGCATAAGGGTTCTATTAACTTTAGCCGGTCGGGCTACACAGGTTCGGCATTTTCAATACAACTTTATTAAATTTTGTATTGAGAATGAAAGTTCACCCTATCTGAAAACTTACTGGCAATGCCGATTACTTTGACAATAAAAAAATACTCATTGCGTTATTTATGTTATCAAGCAGCTAAACTTTTTCAACATACAAAGCAATGGATAATGTATTTCTGTCAATCCTTCAGATTGAGATAGCAGTATTCGCGAATACCTCACTACACTGTATTATTACTGGACTGAAATTGTTACAGTCAGCACCTCATAGTCTTCCATTAATAACTGTATGTTTTCCAAGTACCTCCTAGCAAGCCAGTCTTGCCAAAGCTTCCATTATGTCAAATTACCACAAATATGCAATCACAATATTTTAGCTATATACCTGCAGTGTCACCTATATTTAGTTATGTCTTGGGTAGCTGCTCTGCTCCCATTATTGTAGCACAATGTACATAGACCTTCCTCTTGAATAACTCTATCTCTTGATGAAACATATTAAGATCTGTTGCTAAGTTTGAAAGATCTAAGTGTACAGAAGGACAGACAAAACCGACTTTGTTTAATACTATGTAGAGATTATGTAAACTTTTACACCACTAGTACCATTTGGTATGAATGAATCTATTCAGCAAAAACTAACTGCATGTATAGCAATAAAGTTTTGGAGTGAGAATATGCTCAAAGATTAGTTAAGTAGATAGTTTTTTATTGTATTGCATGAGTTTTTTTCCCAAGTATAACATAATATTTGACTAAAATTCTAAATCTTTGTAGCAATCATAGTTAGTATTAATAGCAGAAACAGATGAAATATTTACTATTTTTGACATTACATACAATATTGTACCTTATGTACAGACCACATATCTGTAAGGTGCTTTCAATGTTGAATCACCTGTAATTAAATTATATGGTGCATCTGCAGCGTGCATATTCTAAACTCCTTCAGGAACAATTGAAATTCCAAAAATCACTTTCATACTGTTATCTTTAGAAATTTTCTCTCTTGAAAGTAAAAAAAACTTTTTGTCAAGGTTCATACGATTTTTGTCAAGAAATCTTATATTAATTTATTATTGTTATATCTGTATATTATGTTGTGTGAGAATGATTTGTCTGTATTACATTTTTTCAAAATGTTGCACTTGTGCTGGGATTAAATTATGTTTTGTTATCTTTGATATGTAATAAAACGAATATGAACCTTATAAACTATTTTATTTGAGAATAGTGAAATACACAACTGTTTGGAATACACTTGTCATCATAGAGGTGGCTGTAATTGACAGGAAATGCTGCTATTTCTTCCCCTTCTTGCCTGCTGGTTTCTCTTCATTACTTCTTGGGTTCTGCCAGTTTAATGGGTTCCGGCGGTACATAGGCCATGGAGGAACCGTCAAGATCGCAGCTAGGAGGAACCCGGCTCCCAAAATGTACACAGATTGTGAGAACTGTTGAACGATGTAACCCCATACGAAACCAACTATACTGAACAGTGTTATTATGGCTCTGTATAATTTCTCAGCTTTAGCCTGGCCAACATAGTCAATATGGGTGGGTATGGAGGTGAAGAAATCCATACTGATTATTGAAAATTAGTGGAAAAGGTTGAATTCCGACTTGCACACTAGCCACAACAAATTCAATTCGTTGACAACGTCAAATGACACGTCATATGAAAAAAGAAACATCCATCCAACCAATGTTTCGGTTTATGAACGGAGAATACAATCGTAAAGCCAAGATCATAGTAGTAACACTCGTACGAAAGAGTTATCTAAAACAATATCACAATGCTTTCAAATCGCATTTTTTTATTGTTCTATAAATTTGTTTATTTTTCTAAGCGTTGCGTTGACCCAATATCATATTTTACTTTTTCACCGCGGTTTATCATTTTACCATCGGTTCCATTTTGCTAGGTAAAAGCTTTTTTCGTCTGCGATCTTTATAATCCTATATTAGGCTACGCTTTTGCAGCCACATCTCGTTGTGGCTGGGTCCCCGGATAGCTAACACTTCTTCTTACAGTCTATAATAAACACCGTCATCATCCAGTCACTGCTTTATTCTATGGTTAGACGCCTTTCTCGTGTCCTGCCTAACTCCATTTGAGTTTCAATTGTCTTTTTAAAAAAAAAAAAACACTACAATGGTTTTGATGCTGGAAAGCATCAAAACCATTGTAGTGTTTTTTTTTTCATAATCTGAAATATCTCCTCTTTAAACAAGGCACAATATAAATTATCATAACCGAAGTATAAAAAGAAAAATAAATCTCAAAGTTACCGCAACAAAAAAATTCTACTATTTTAGTAACTACCCACATCTTTAGAAAAAAAAACATCTTGGGAAAGCACTTTTGAAATAATTTAGATTTACTAAGAGAATGTTCTGATCTTATGCTATCAGAAAAACGTTAAATACAATTATTTATCGATTTAACAGAATTTTGTTTTAAACAAAAACACAAGCGTTAGATAGAGGGTACATTGTTACCAATTCCCATTTTGATAAACAGTTTTTAATCAAAAAGGTAGGTTTCCTTCTTATCATTTATAGCAATACCGTCTACCACTTTTCCGTCAGTCGATTGTCAACATTCAGTACGATCAGACTCATTAGGTTAATTTTTAGTTAACAACAAAGATAATTAGTTTTATTTTCAAAAAGTACAACAAACAAAATTAAGAAACAAAATGACAACTTTCAAGCAAGTTCCTCTCACATGCGGTGGCCATACTAGACCAGTCGTGCATTTGGATTTTAGTGACGTTACAAAAGATGGGTTTTATTTAATTTCGGCCTGCAAAGGTAAGTTTTGACGACTAATTTGTAATCAGTGTGCCCTATCGCCTTGGCCTATATTTGGTTGGAAGTCTTGCAAGTGTGTTGGTGTGCGTAAGAAGTGGTTTAGCATGACAGATGTTGGTGACGAGATGTGTTCGAAAGGCCTTCACTTTTCTTGTTTGTGTGGAGCTGTCCGCTCGGCCGGCGTGCATTCTATGCATGTTGTGACCTTCTCTTTCCGGACATGCAGGAAGTACCTTGAGTATCCGCTCGTATGTTTCCTCGGCTGCTTGCCTTGAGCCTTGCTCGTGCTTTTTATTCACGTACCGGCAGCATGACATACAAGTTCCACGCCTTTGTGTGCTCATGAATTGTTGCAGGTACTCAATTTTGTTCCTATGTTGAATGTTGACATTTCACCCATTGTGGGTCACCTTGTGCTCACTCAAGGTTTGTCAGAGTACTTGACATTAATGTTTACTTTATGGAAGGGCTTTAAAACATGTCACTATACTACTTTCAGTGTGTGGCTGCTTAAGGAAAATAGTCAATAACACTTAATGATATAATTGTACCTTCCTGTCATTGTTCTTTTATTGTACACAATCTATCAATAGATTATCTGATATACTTTTGTATCTCATTATACTCTGCAATTAGATTTCTTTTATTTTTTTTAAGTCAGTGGTCATAGTTTTTTATCGAACAGCTGTAGCTCTGATTTCTTATTAGAGTACTATTGTTAAATTCTGGGTACATACTTTCTGCTACATAATTATCACTAGTGTGGAAAGGCAACAAAATAATCTGTACACAATGTGTTTTAAAATTGAAAGCCTTGTTTAACTTTATGAGGAAGATGTAAAGATGTTATCATTTGCATACAATGCTAAAGAGACACTCATTCAACATTTCTTAATATGTACTTGAATGAAAACAAAGATGAATGAATAAATAATAAATATTAAAATCATCCTTTCACAACTAATTTTTTTAAAGGTAAGCAATGCTTGCCAAACCTTTTTTAGAATAAAACAGAATTATTGTAGTTTATGTTCCATTTATTGTTAACCTGGTCTTAAAAGTAAGATTTTGCCTAAAATAGTTCATGACTAAGCAGAATTTGAAATCCACTTGAGTTCTTTCAAACGAAATGAAATCATGCATAAAGCTCTGGTGTAGCTAAAGCTTTCATAGCAACACATTGTAATATTAATGAATTCCTTTTAAGATGGCAAGCCCATGCTACGACAAGGTGAAACAGGTGATTGGATTGGCACGTTTGAAGGTCACAAAGGTGCAGTGTGGGGGGTAGCTTTGACGCAAAATGCTAATCTTGCAGCAAGTGGAGCAGCTGATTTCTCAGGTATAATATAAACATTGTGTAAAAAATCTGCGGCAGTCGTAATCTTAATGTAATTAGGTGATTCATGCCTTTTGTTACACAAAACTATTACCAATGGTGAAAGAAGGAAAAAATAGTTAATGTTGTGAAATATTGATATCTATATTTATGAAAATCTTGGGTCCCTTTGTTTGTCCCGGATAAACTACTAAGTTAATTTGTATGAAACTTGACATATTATGTGTAATTTGGTATTACTTAAAATATATGATAGTTTTTTCTCAATTACTGATCTCAATATTAAATTATCGCAAATTTGATACACAGCAACATATGGTCTGGTTAGCAAGTTTTTTGTATTGTTTAAAATTGCATTAAGTGCACATATTAAAAATAGCAATAATTATCATGCATTTCAGTTTTAATCTAAGAAGTTAATTACATCACTTGCATGTAAATTCTGACCACAATATTATCTTGTATTTTTTTTTACAATGAGTATTGTGCTTCTTGTTCCAACAGAAAAGAAACAAAGCAATCAAATGCTTTGTTTCAACACTATTAACTCTCATTATGTTGTATGCTTTGTGCCATTCCTAGTATTTATTTACTGCAAATGTATATGTGGGAGACATAATTGTAAATGTAGAAACTTATTAATGATTTACTGGCTGGAGGCCTTAATTTTTAAGGCACCACAAGAAAGTTCGTTTAAGCAGCCGTTTTTTTTTTTAAAAAGCTGCGGTTGAATTTAGATGAAGCTTCCATTATAAGATTTACTATTAAAATATTTTGAACTGCCTCGTTAGCTTAGTGGTGCTTAACGCAATTGTTACGCTTGGGTTCGATTCCCAGGTCGAGAATAAACTGTTATTAGGTTTTTCTATGAAACTCTCAAAAGCAGCTTGAAGCTAGAATTTGTGCCCGGTAAGTGGCAATAGGCCCCTATTACATGGGACCTAAACTTACCAGCGCACTGTTAGTTTACATTGATACACCCCTGCCTAACCCTTCGGGAAATACAGGCCTGATGGCATGTATTAAGCGTCTCCCCACACGACGGAGAATCGGCCCGACTATCGGGCCGATTTTTGACAGATTTCTTCGTCCGCGTGAAGAAACGATCAAGAATCGGCCGGATAATCGCGCCGATTCTCGGTTGTGTAGCAGACCTTAAAACATATTTATTTTCCTTCAAATGAATACAGAAACTAATTACTCTTTTCAATCACTATTTTTTATAATGTTACAGCGAAAATATGGGACGCTCGATACGGTGAAGTGGTGCACACATTCGACCACGAGCACATAGTAAAGAGCGTAAACTTCAACGCTGACGACACTCAGCTCCTCACTGCCAGCAATGAGAAACTAATACGAGTATTTGACCTCAACAAACCTGAAGCGGGAGGTTAGTTTATTATGCTTTTATGCCTGATAAGGAAAGGTTAATAATTACTTCCTATAGTTGTTTCTAATCTGTCAATAAACAATCTATGTGTATTGAACTGTTGAGTAAAATGTATAAGCTTTATTCCTGATAGTTCAAGTTAAGGTGTTTTGTAAAATTTATGGTAAAATATTATTTCAAAGTAAAAAATAAAAACGAGTTTAAAAAATACATGCCATAGCTGTTAATTACGCACACTGCCCATTAAATTACGTAACTTTTCGGCGATCATTTTTGTTAGAAAACTGGAGTGCGCAATGTAACGCACGCAAAATATCGTATTTTCGGGTGCATGGGGTCGTGACAGGTTCACAAGTATATAAAACAAAAAAAAAATGTTCGCAATGATGAAAAAATCTGTAACTTTTAGCTACGCTTAGCGTCTTCATACGCCCGTTATAATTTGCGTATTGTAGAACTTTACAAATGTTGTCATAGATACGACATAAACATGTTCTATGTAAACAAGAAGTTGAGGAAGTAATAATTAGCATTCAAGATAACTCTTATCTTCAATAATCTACATATTTACGCAATACATTGAAAACATTCAAATATTTACACTTAAAAAGGTGTAACCTTTTGAATAATTTATTGAATGTTTAATTTTATTTACACCTATACAAATATAATAAAGCTAAGGAGTTTTTGCTTGCTTGCTTGTTTGTTTGAACGCGCAAATCTTACGAACTATCAGTCGGATCGAAAAAACAAATCTTCTTGTATATAATTTATGCGATATATAAATAACATCACGTTACGAATCACGGGAGCGGAGCGGTAACCAAAGATGTAACAGCGTCACTTAATGCGGTTGAAAAAAAACCAAGCGCTCGAAGTCGCGGGCAAAAGCTAGGCTATAATAAGTTATTAATATCTTAATAACTACGACCCATTCATAGTTTATTATTGTGTTAAAAGCCTCTTTAAATTTTATTATAACATGTTTCCACACAAAATTGTCACGATTTTTTATGCTAAAGGTTAATAAAGTCATGGCTGGCCCTAAAATAAGTAGTACATACTTCTTGGAGTATTTTTACAACGCCAGCATGGTTTATCGCAGTTACATTGTCTCGCCAGTAAAGCTCGCTGGTCTTTTATATATTGCAGAACTGTAGTATTGTGACCGGATAAGTGAAGTTCACGGCCCGGCAGTAATATTTTCGATTATGTAAAGGGCATTTATTAATCTCAGAGACTGATTTGACATCTTTATTTATGCTTATTAACTTAAAAATAGTGTGCTTTACGTTTATATGCCGAAAGCACATTATAGTTATGTTTGACTTATGAAACTGTCCATTTAGTCCCTGAGATTAAAAACAAATTTTAGTTGGGTATCAGTATACACCTACCTAGTATACACCTACCGGAAGCTTATAACCGCCTTAATGATAGCCGCGGTTTTGTCATGTAACCACTCTACCACAAGCCTAGGCTGTTCCAACTCTGTTTATAGTCCACCGATAAACACACCAACCCATTGATATATTTCACTACTTAAATAAATTGAAATCTAACAACCATATTATAATTTTCAGCTCTGGAGAAAATAAGCGCGCATACGAGTAGCATCAGACACGCAGTATTCCTTCACAACTCACGCATCGCCAGTGTGAGCGATGACCTCACATTGAGAGTCTGGGATCGTACTAGCGGACAGGTAATATTTTATAATTTAGTAATAATTAGATGGCAATAACGAAGGATGGTGAGAGTTAATGGCAATAGGCTCGCCCCCTATTACATGAAACTTTTTCAAAAAATCTCTCATATAAACTTTGCCTGGGAAATTATGATGAAAACAAAAAAAAAGATCCAAATTGCCATTCTCAACTTTTGAGCTTACCAAAACATTTGGCCATTCATTTTTTTTTTTATAGATATGTGTGATTTGTACTCAGGGTATGCTATAAAATGGAAAACAATTGAATCGAAAAATCAATTGAATTTTCAGCCTTATCTGAAAATACAATTGATGTTTTGACTACTAGTGTCTTTCAAGAAAGAAATTCAATTCAAAATAAAATTCAATTCATAATCCTGTAATCATCATATCTCTGACGCTTATGTTGAATTTATACCTGTTTTGACCTTTAAGATGTTTTATCAAAACTTTAATTTCTATTTCAGGAGGTCCAAAAAGTGGAGTTCCCAACTATACCTAACAGTTTGGAACTTTCAAGAGACGGAGCTGTTTTAACAGTAGCTCACGGTATGTTTATATTCTACTAATCATTATTATAAATCCATAAGTGTCTCTGTTTGTCTGTTACATTGTCCAAATCGCTATACCGATTTCTATGAAATCTTGTATTGAGAAGAAAGAATTCAACGCAAAAGAAGGACAAAGACGCTTTAATTAAAAAATCCTCTAAATAGTGAAATGGTTTACTGAAGTTTATATGAATATTGAGAGAAGACACTGGCTCTTGTAGCAAAGGCACTAAACCTATCCCAGCACTCAAGCATTCACTATCTTTGCATAATATTTTTATGACAAAATAAACAAGAAATATATGAGAAAATCCGAAATCCCTACAGACGGTAATCGCACTTAAAGCGCTAGTCTAATAATAATATGTTGGTATGACGTCAAAGTTTATTGTGACATGTTATGTGGAACGATTACGTGTGGCCTTAGTACGAATTTACATTTTAATTCAAGAGCAGATCAAGATCAAGTTACGCGTTAAAACATACCACACCTGTTGTACTTACGTAAAAACAGCCTTAGGCATTCCTCGTACAATCTTTTTGTAATAGATCGCAATAGATAAAATACGTGGTAAAATAAAATACACAAGACGCGATAAAAATCGCGCCGTTTTTCAAAAAATGCCTTCTAAAATCTTTTAAATTTGTTTTAACCATTTCTAAAGAAATAACTATAATTCGACAAATTATGAAAGAATTTTTCATTTCATCATAATTTTTATTTTGTGTAGGCCTGTAACAAGCGTCAAAAATACAGATGGAACTAGGAAATTATCAAAAACTTTACTAACACGAATTTACAACAAGATTAATTAAATGATACATTAACAAATTATGATTAAAATCTACATTTTACAACACTTTTGTGCCCCGTTTAGCTAGCACTGCTAGTGACCCTCGCGACAATTTCTTTATAACGTCACCTTTACGAGAAACCATTATAATTAATTTCTAAATTGAAATTGTAGTTTATTTCAAGGTGGTCAAATAACTATCTAATTGAAATTAATGCATACTTTGAGATTAAGCAACATTTTGGGAGGTGCGTTTTTTTTTACTTGTGTGAAGTTACTTAGCCATTTTGTTACTTCTCTTTCAAGACCTTTCTAATTCTTAGTGTTTTTTCTCAATTTCAGGTACAAATGTATCTTTCTATTCTTCTGACACAATGCGCAAGATGCGCGAATTTCCAGTGCCAACGAAATGTTACTCAGCATCGCTCGCGCCCAGTCGAGCGACCTTTGTGTGCGGCGGTGAAGACTTAAAAGTCTATAAATTTGATTATAATACAGGAACAGAACTCGGTAAGCAACGCTTTGATTGTATACCTTCTCTACTCTAATTTGCCTGTCCCCAGTATCTAGACTCTAGATACTTTTACCAAACTTAAGTTGCTCTTTCGTACCTCTAGATTCTAGAGGTACGAAAGAGCAACTTAAGTTTGGTAAAAGGAAAAGTCATCTTGATTTTCTTTTGAGCAGAATTTATTTAATGCCAAGATATTTTTAATGTTTTGTTTCAATTTCAAAACTACATGTTAGCGTTGTAAGTTTACGACAGTTTCCCTTTTTAAGGGACAAAGCACACACGCTACTTTTAGTAGCGCGAATCGGCGATCAGCCGCTTTTCGGAAGCGCGATTCAGCGACTAATCGCTACCCCCCGCACACTTGAAATCGCCAATCGCAGCGATTTAGTCGCTTTTCGGAAGCGCGATTCAGCGACTAATCGCTACCCCCCGCACACTGTAAGATGCCGATCGCAGCGTTTTGACATAATTAGGGTCTGCCCCCACGACCGATAATCAAAACTAACAAAAAACTGTCCCACTGAAAAACTGAAAATCTGTCTGTGCTGTCTGTGTGTAAAAAAGAAAGAGAGAAAAACCATTTATTCTCGCGAAAGCGACGCACAACACAAAAATAAAAATAACAAAAACAATAATCTATAATGCGCTACTACCGCGCGAAAAGGCTGACGTTCAGCATAAAACCGTGGCCCGTGCACGAGACACGGAACCACAGCGCTGGTTTTCAGCGTCAGCCGGCGTGTCGCTGTCTCGGAACTATAAGGTACGACATTACCCACAGTTCCGCGTGTGTGTGAGGGTGTGTCAGGGTGTATGTACTCAAAAAAACTATCAAAAATCGGCCCGATAATCGGGCCGATTTTTTACAGACTTTTTTGCCAGCGAGAAAAAACGACCGAGAATCAGCCCGATTATCGGTCGTGGGGGCAGACCTTTATGTGGAACATAATGCGACTAGTGTTGTGTTGTGATTTTGACGAAGCTACACACTTACGATAGATTCTAATGAAGCTGCACTGCTGCCTGCAATATTGATAAACCGAAAATGTCAATCGCTCCGGAGGCGGTATTGGTTACATCCTATAACCAGTTCACGTCTTACATTACGCAAACATCCATCCATTAAACCAACCGCACAAACTTTCGCATTTATAATATTAATAGGACTTTAAATGCGAAAGTTTGTGAGGAGGGATGGATGGATGGATGAATGTTTTCATCCATCCAGGATGAAAACATCCATCCATCCATTTTATTGTATTCATAATATAAAAAATGCGAAAGCTTCTGAACTCACAATCTTTGGCATTTTGAGCATGGGTGGATGGATGGTTCCATCCATCATCCATATATCCCTTTACACAAACGTTTGCATTTATAATATAAGTACGATTTTAAATACAAATGTTTGTGAGGAGGCATAGATGGATGATGAATGGATGGATGAAAACATCCATCCATCCATTTATTGTAATTGTAATGTAAAAAATGCGAAGTTTCTGACCTCACAAACTTATGCATTTTGAGCATGGATGGATAAATGTTTCCATCCATCATCCACCTAACACTTAACCTACCACCTAACTAACCTAAAACATGCGCATTTATAAAATTAGTGGGATAAACAATACCATTGCAAATCGGCAAACTATCGATAATCGACAATGGATCAGCAACACTACAGCCGACCCGATCTAACATCGGAACAGTTCGGGATTCCGATACTGCGTCCGAACGCAGTTAGTCGCCAAAACGCGATACAGCATCGCTAAATCGCGCGATTTGGCAGCTGCGATCGAACGCAGAGAGTCGCCAAAACGCGATGCAGTATCGATACAGTTGCAAATTCGCCGATTCGCGCTACTAAAAGTAGCGTGTGTGCTGTGTCCCTAAATCGTTTGTGTATAAAAAAATATAGAAAATAAATAATCTGTAGACGTATACATATATACATACGCTCATAGCATATCACACGCTCAAAACGCTGTGTCAGATGGTCCCCAAGCCCCGGTTCTTCGAACAAAATCCATTCACGCGCGCTTGATTATAATTGGTCATTAATGTTGCGCTGATTTTTATTATTAGAGAAATCTAGAGGAAATACAAACCTAACTGGCTTTAATAATAATGCACAATATGCACTTCACTGTTAAGGTTATTACGCGATTTTGTTGTAAGATTTACCAACTCACATTTCCAAATTCCAGAATCAAACAAAGGACACTTCGGTCCGGTACACTGCGTGCGATGGTCCCCGGACGGCGAGCTGTACGCGACCGGCTCGGAGGACGGCACGGTCCGGCTGTGGCAGGCCGTGCCGGGCCGCGTGTACGGGCTGTGGCGGCGCAGCAACGACCACACGCCCGTCGTCAACGGGTTCAAGGAGGTCGCGGCTAACTGATATCACTGGCCTTTCCATACGGTTGGTACTTTTGCTTTATGATTTTTCTACACCGTGAATACTTGAGGGTCTAGGTTTGATACCCAGGTCAAGCAGAGTTATTAGATTTATTCATAAAGAATTTCTCGGAAGCAGCTCTGGGGGGCAGCGCTTTTTAATTTAGGAACGCAATTTAGTCTTAGCCTCAATCTGTCAAAGGCCATGGTCATGGTCATGGTTGGTCATGTCCTGTAATTTGGAATGTTAACATAGCAACGGTTTAAAATTAAGATGCGTTTAAGTATTTAGCCGTTTGTCTTGTTTGTCTTAGATAGTGCGATGAGCTTTGCTTTCTTTGCTGTTTCTTTGCAACATCGGTTTTATCTCGAGGATAGATACCAGATAACCCACAAACTATTATAGATTCAAGTAATTATGTACCTTATTTGGTTGGTCATAAAGTCTATATTCGATTGCTGCTGCCATTGGTCACACGATGTCGCTAGAAATTAGTTGCGCAATTTAAAAAAACGTATTAAAAATTGCATCACTAATGAAAATCGTCTCTTGTTTATAGGGTCAAGGAGCAGTGACAGTGCAATCAAAATTGATCACTTGGTGGCATCACTGTGTTGTGGTGTACTTGTCACCAGGCCATGTGTAAAATGAACTTAAGGGGGGACTAGCCTGAAAAATCAAGACTTTTTAAGTATTCAAGGTAAATTTTAAGAGTTTGTGTTGTTTATTTTTTTGCAACACTAATTTTTTATACTCAGACCTAATGTATTTATTGTAAAAAGGAACTAAATAGACTTGATATGCAACAAAATAAAGTGATTTGTAAATATTTTACGACTTTTGATTTTTATTTAATTAACCATGATGTCTTGTTATCGCAATTCAATATTGTTTTTGGGGTGATATCACCCCAAAAACATACCTACCCCCATGGGAAAAAAGCATGAGTTTATGTATGTATGTATGTATGTATGCACAGAACAATAAAAACACACACGGTAGAAGTAGTAAGTAGGCGTGGCACATGCGCCGCTAGTATGAACTGCAGTACGCACTTGCTGTTCAAGCGCTGTCATTCGCAAACTAGACTGCGTCAACATATAATTTACGAAAAATAATATTAAAATGCCTTATTGTGCCATACTGGACTGTAAAAACCATAGCCGGACTAAAAATCTAACTCATGGAGGTGTATCATACCACCGGTAAGTATTATTTTCGGATTTATTATAATAAAATGAAAAAATAAAATTTCTTCAATCATTGCACAAGATATACAAACAAAAATTGTCCTTATTATCATAGCAACAAAGTTGATTTTCTTTTCCCGGTTATTAGCCTTTCTGGAATATTCGCTTGATTACCTATACTTTTGACGCTATCCAAATAGTGCGTGACTTATCGATAAAATCAATCGACATGTATTACATTGCCTTTTTAAAATAAAAGTATTTAAATATGTATGTAAGGAATATAATACAGATAATTATTAAATTAGTAAATTTAATAAAATAAAAATCGTATGATATTCGTAATGTAATTTTAAATACATGTAGCTAAAGACTTGGTACAACATAGGGCGTTTGAATTATACCTTAATATTCTTATGTTTAGCAGTGGACGATGACGATGATTTGCTGCTGAGATAATGATAATCATGATAATTGTTAGATTTTATTTTCCTTTCTTAATAGTTTCAGTTTTCCTGATGATCCAATTTATAAAGAGATATGGATCAACGCTACTGGGAGATTAAGCTGGTTCCCTACAAAAAACAGGTCCTTAGTAAGTAAGTTTTATTTCAGGGACAGTAGCGTTATCCATAATACGTGTGTAGAAATTAATGTAATGATTTCTCTAATATATGAATATTAAAAATAGTTTCTACATAGTTCAATTCGTTAGAATTTTTTTTTTGTTCGTTTTCAGCGATATCTTCGTCAAATGTAAACCGATTCTTCTTTTATTTCAAAGAGTTTACCCGCCAATTCATTGTTTTATATTGTCTTAAACTCACATAGCAATCCTACTACTATTATAAAGGCGAAAGTTTGTAAGTATGGATGTATGGATGTATGGATGTTTGTTACTCTTTCACGCTTAAACGGCTGAATGGATCTGGATGAAATTTGGCACAAAGATAGATTATAGTCTGGAATAACACATAGGCTACTTTTTATCCCGGGAAAATGTACGGTACCCGTAGGATAACACATCAACTGTGACGCGGACGAAGTCGCGGGCAGAAGCTAGTGTAATAATAAAATATTGCGAGGTTATCAGCAATGTTTTTCAATTACCCTGTATAAAATGAAACTTTTTGGGCAACTAGATTCAATATTAATGATTTTTTATGTAATGACGTTCAAAAGTGCCTTTTAATGGCCTAATTGAAATAAATGATTTGACTTTGACTTTGACTTTGACTTTTGAAAATTTTCGTTTGTTGTGTGATAAATTTATATTTTCCACAACTGTATTGAAAAACGTCGTGTGAGTGTGGTACGTGGGTGTGTAGGTTATTGCAACTTCGTGACATTAAAAACCCTCGTCTTCGGCTCGGGCTTGTTAATGTTAGCTCGTTTGCAAAAACCTTCCACCCTTTTATAACAATGTACTATTGATTTACTTTTGATTTGGACGGGCCTGTTGGTCTAGTGGTTAGCGGCCCTGACTGGTAAGCCGGAGGTCGTGGGTTCGATTCCCACGCAGGACAAACTTTGTGTGATGAGCATGAATTATTTTAATACTATCGCATTTTACATACGTTTTCTACTACTATCGATATTACTTCGATCGAACTAGGTTACATCACCATTTGAGTAGCAACTTGCAATCGTGTCAGCGATGCGCCATTCAAATATCACCCTTATTTTTATGATGTTACAGTTCAATAATGTCAACTCTGAATAATGCCATCTAGCGACGAGTGGCGGTACTTGGTAGTCCAAGATGAATTTCTTTCTTGTTTTTGTCAATTTGATTTATAGTTTGTTGACATTAAAGTTGCATTTCGTATAATATTTTTTTTGTATTTCGCTTACGCCCATTTTTTGTGTTTAGCCAATCGTATGTTCGGGTTTGCAGTAAGAGTAAATTGTAAATGTGTGAGTTTGGCGACACCGGTTCTGGTACAAACATTTTCTCAAGCTACTTCTACCGTTTTTATTGTTCTGTGTATGTATGTATGTATGTATATCACCCAGTTGAAAATATTAACACTCACCATTATTTCCAATTCGAATACACTTTCATTTAAACGACCTTTTGAATGGTCCTATTTTACCACAAAAGGGTCATTTTCAAAATCCTTATTTTCGTCTTATACAGGAAAATTTTTTAACCAGTGCGTAAATTTTGCCATAATAAACTTCAACACGTTTTATTAAACACGTATATTTTATTTTGATATGTCTCAGTACTAAAAAGAAAAGTTATCGCTTACGAAACATGTTTACTTAAAAACATATTTTATTGTCACTCGCGGCGCGCGTATCAGCTGAGTCGGCGCGTGCGTATCGCGTAGGTAACAGCTGATTCGAAGCTCGCTCGCCGCTGCGACGACGTACCTACGCGGTGCGGTTACTGACCTTTTTTAGTTTGGACTGCGATATGAAGTTACTTGTTAACGTAATTCCAACTTTTCCTTCATACTTTCATGGGCTTAGGACCATCAAAATGTATAATAATAAACTTAAATGGAGCACTAAGATAGGTATGCAACATAAACATGAAGATAGATAGATTCTCGTTGCTTAATAAATACACTCGCACCATTTCATAGTATTCGCGGTGAGTAAAGTTTGACATCGTGATTGATACGACGCGAGTACACGCGGCAACTGCAGGGCGCAGGGGTTGCGCAGGGTAAGAACGCTCGGACGTCAGGACACTAGTGATGGGCGGAGGATAAATACTCGGACGATAAATACTCGAGTATTTATCCGAAATGGATAAATACTCGTTTTCAACCATTTTTATCGGATATTTACTCAAAATGATGGATATTTATATTTTTTGCGAATCGGATGGTTATTTTCTTGAAATTTAATGACTATTATTATTATTTGGGCTTTCCAAAATACTACACAATTACACTATTATACTTTTGATGTCAAAACGAAGCAACGTGGTTCTTACTATACCCTATACGGTTTCTTTTGTTTCGCTTATCTTACCCCCCACCCCCGCGCCGCAGTGTCCGAACAGTGCCCAGGTTTGCGTCATAAAGAGTGCACGCGCAAGTATGGAAGATACTACGGGTCGATGGATAAGCGTGGCTGGCTTCATTTTTCAATAAGTTGTTGCTGGAAGAAGCCATGTCTTATGAATGGTGCAACAATTCGCTGGTGCCCATCTTTAAAAACAAAGGTAATGTGCTGGAGTGCAACAACTATAGAGGAATAAAGCTAATGTCTCATAGTATGAAAACTTGGGAGAAAGTCATTGAAAGGCGGCTGAGAGAAGAGAGTGAGATTTCACAAAACCAATTCGGTTTTATGCCAGGTCGGGGTACAGCGGATGCCATTTTCGCCATTCGCCAACTGTGCGAAAAATACAGAAATGCGCGTAAAAACTTGCACATGGTGTTCGTTGACCTCGAAAAGGCATACGACAGGGTGCCTCGTGAGGTTTTGTGGTGGGCCCTTAAGGAGAAAGGTGTGCCTGGGAAGTATGTGCAGTTGATTCCTGCAATGTACAGTCGATGCAGTACACAAGTCTGATCTACAGTGGGGACTACTGGCGACTTTAATGTGGCTGTCGGCTTGCATCAAGGGTCGGCCCTCAGCCCTTACCTCTTCCTGGTAATAATAGACACTTTGACGTCGGACATCCAAGAAGTGGCTCCCTGTCCCTGGTGCATGCTGTTTGCCGTGTGCTGGTTGCTGAGAGTGGTCTAGAGGTCCAGAGCAGATTGGAGGTGTGGTGGCAAAGACTGGAGAGTGTCGGTCTGAAGTTAAGCAGAACTAAGACCGAATACTTGTTCTGCAACTTTGGCGATCTCTCTAGTCCTGTGCCAATATCTCTCGCCGGAACGCCCATACCGATCCGCTCCGACTTTTAGTACCTCGGGTCGCTTCTCCAAGGAGATGGCGGAGCAGACCGCGACGTAACGCACCAGATGAACTCAGGGTGGATGAAATGGCGACTGGTCATCGGAGTAACTTGCGTTCCGCAGATGCCTCTCAAGTTGAAGGGGAAAATTTACAAATCTGTGATAAGACCTGTCGTACTGTATGGATCGGAATGTTGGGCCGTGAAGAAGACGGATGAACAAAGATTGCATGTTGCGGAGATGAGAATTTTGAAATGGATGTGTGGTGTGATCAGAATGGGTAAGGTAAGGAATGAGTATATTAGAGGAAGTTTGAAAATAACGCCAGTGAAGTCAAAGTTGAAAGGGAATCGTTTGTCTGAGTATGGACATGTAAAGAGGAGGGATGAGACGCATGTGACCAAAAGAGTCATGAATATAAATGTGAATGGATGAAGATGAATAGGGAAGCCAAAGAAAAGATGGATGGATTGTGTGAAGAATGATATGAAAGAGAAGGGAGTCAGTGATAGCATGACGGTTGACAGGTTGGCATGAAAGAAGAAAACATGTTGCGCCGATCGGCCGATCCCAAGTAACATGGGATAAGAGCAGGAAGATGATGATGATCTAACTTTGACAGTGCTTAATGAAGATATTAATGATTGAGTATTACAGGTCTTTGTTATTATTAAAGTGATTAATAAAGCACGGTACAAATCTATATTTTCAGATTTTCATCTATTTCAATTCTTTCGCTTGTAAAATAACAAAATTTACGTTAGATAACGTAACCAAAACTGTAGATAGTATTTATCCGCTTTTTGGATAAATACTCGAGTAAAAACGGACATTTATTGAGTATTTATCCATTTTGAGTATTTATCCGGATAAAATCCCAACACTACACACACACTACGGACACCAATTGCGCGTGGAACGTACTGACGGCGGGCGGGCGGCGGCGGCCCGGCGCTAGCGCATTCCCCACCCCCTCACCCCAGCCATGCACCCGGGCGGGCGGCGGCCGCGAGTTTTCATTGATAGTATGGCGAATAGATTATGTCCATGTTTTGCTTATTTCAAACTCGGATAAGGATGAAAATTTTTTTTTTTTTTTTTTTTAACTAAACACGGAAATGTGTTCTATTACTGACACTGAACTACCAAAAAAAAATTACGCACTGGTTAAAAACTTTTCCTGTAGTGTCATCCAGGTATACAAGTTTGATAAAAAACAAATTAAAACGACATTATAAATAAAAAATATTTTTATATTCATTTTTCGTTGTCTAGGTGAGATTTGATATCATAAAACTAAAACATTAACAATAAAGAACGTGTTACGCTTAATTAATTATCCAATATATTACAAAATAATTTACAAGAACCTATAATCCTAGGCACAACTAGGCAGTGAAATTTAATTATTATAGTGAGCTAGACACAAGTATTATAATTATTTGAGACTAACATTTGGCCTCAGCTTTCCTCCCAAAATAGGGACTGGTTAAAAAATATATAGCAGATATGGTAACTTGGTTCAATGGACGGTATTTCGGTTAATCTAGTTATTATTTATTGGTGTCATAAAAAAATCACTGCGTCTATTTAAAGCTCAAGATGGCCGTAATATTAAATATTTGTGAAACATTTAAAATCAGCTGAATGTATAAAGATCATAATTTAAAAAGAAAATATCATCTAAATTAGAAAATAGCTCTTATAGTCTAATAGGCCAGAGAAAATTCAGGCCAGGAATTGGAATATTAGTATGCATGTATTATGCATTTCTAGTATTCCTAAATGAAGCTTATGTTTACAGTACAAGTCATAAAATATAATTTCATGAAATTCACACACTTTTTCTTCAAAATATATTTTACAATCATCTTCACTATTCTGATAGTACGATTTAATTAAAATCTCATTAAATATTGAAAACATAATTAATTAGACATAGTCACATGAGACGTAGTATGGTCCCATTAATTTTGTTTTAGATGAAAAATTACGTTTCTTAGGCCCACTTTCACTAAAATCACTTAAAAATATTTAGCACTAAATGTATTTAAATTATAATTCTGTCACTGTCACCTTCTAACAATTTACAGGGATGCAATGATGTTCTAAATACGTTTAGGCACTTAATGTGTTTAATGATTTTGGTGAAAGTGGGTCTTAATAATAAAAACCACTGAATTTTAGAAAATAGAACTAACTCAGATTATGCCATTTTCTAATCTACAGCGTTTGTACATTGTTTGTTTCATCGCGGGACGCAGCTATAGTTCGGCTACAGACGTCCTCTTCGGATTTAACTAATAATGATCTAAAAGAATGCTTAAACTAAATTTATAACAAAGAATAAATGAGACACGACAATCAGTCAAAGAAACGAATACTTGAATATTATTATATAGAATATTGTTGACTATTATTCTTTTAATGTTACTGGTCAACTTGTGGTAACTTTGTGGAAATTGATCAGTTTTGACTTATGGTTAAAACTTAACTACCAGTCGTACGACCGATCGTATGATTTATCGTACGACCGGTCGTGCGACTGTTTAACTTGGCGATCGACATACGATTTGGTAATTTCCGGCCACTATGTTATTGAGACAAAGTTTCATTTCGGATTGAGTGTGCACGTAGTGCACTGAGAATGTTTTTGTATTGGCCAATCTCATTTTCTTAAATTATTAGCTTCACCAAAACCCTTGCTCTGTTAAACGTTACGGTTGTCTTGTCAATAAATTGGTCACTCATTCATTACTAAGAGTTTTTTAAAATCTTATCCAAAATCGTATCGTATATTTTTTTTATATTATGAAATGAAAACACTACGTAATGAAAATTTATGGTAAAATATATTTTTTTAACGCGGCAAAAATTTATTCTATTTGCTCTGCAAAGTTCACTCAAAACATTTCCACTGAGTTTTTGCTCCCTTTTAACTCAAAATTGACAAAACAACCCGACACCTAACAGAGCCGGGCCCCGTCCTCCTCTCACTTAGCAACAAACGGCGACAGATCAGGGAAGTTGAAGTTGACGTGCGGCCTCCGGGGGGCCCGCGCGTGGTTGGCGGCGGGCGCGCTGGCGCCGCACTGCGCGGTGCACACGTCGTCGCGCTGCACCGCCTCGCGCGGCCACTCGCGGTGCAGCTGCGCGCAGTCTGTGATGCGCAGAGATGCACACTGGGCCTGGGGGATGATAGGATTTGTTGTTGTTGAGGTTATGATCAGTGGAAATAATATAATACCAGCGTTTTATTGTGTCACTGCAGCTCAAAGGCCTCTCCCCATACAAATAAGGCACGAGCTTAGGATCATGATCAGTAGAAATAGAACAATATCAGCCTTTTATTGTCTAACTGGCAGACCAAAGGCGTTCTCCCCATACAGAGGAAGCAAGGTCATTGATCACCACGCTTACTCAAGGCGGATTGGTGGTTTTAAACTTTTATAAGACTAGGTTTCCTTACAATGCTTTCTTTCACTAATGAAAGGGATAGCGATATTGTGAACACCCACAGCCAAATTGATTTCTGTTTCAAACGATTGATGAAATTAAAATTTTTTGGAAGTCAAAGTCACCGAAAGCAATGTAGAACCAAGTCAAATGAAACGGCTGATTCTCCTTGAGGATGAGCCTTTTCAACTGGTCAAAAATCCTTACGGCTTTTCAACAAGTACATTGTCATCAAGGTAATATAAATGTCAACTCACCCCTTCAACAGTACATATGCACGAGGTGCAAGGCGATGGGAAGGCAGACTCTCCCACGGCAACAGATCTGCCGGCGATCAGACAGCCCTGTGCTGAACTCTCGCGCCACGCTGACAAGTCCAGTTGAGGAAGCGATGCGCAGGATACACGTGGGTTCCTGTAGGGGAGAATAATGATTTATTAATATTTGATGGGAAGTTGAGTTTAGAAGATGATTGTTTGGACCCGAGAGATCTGAATAAGAGAATAACAGAAAGTCAGCAATCATCATCTACACACATAAATCAGGCAAAATTCAGACAGACAGACTAACAGCTTATAAAATTAACATCAGACCTTTATTATCAACAGGAAATCAAAAACATTTGGTATTAGTGACATGGCAATGACGCTTATTAAAACATCTTTTCAAGACACATTCAGAAGACATTCTATATACCTACTAATGGTGCATTTTGTAACATGGGCTAAGTGGATCAAGCTTTTGCTAAAATAAAATTTCGATTTAGACTTACAAGAAGTTGCTGGGCAGATCGAAGGCGGCTCTCTGTATGTCTCCGGGGTGGTCGAAGTTGTCGCACATCATTTTGGACATCGTTGTCTTCCTGATTTCTGCAAGCTGCTGCTCCGTGAACCGTGCCGCTGGATTGTCGTTCTCATACCTGGAAAGACCATGGATTTTAAGTATTAATGAAAAATATATGTACATGTGTATTAATAATGTGTTGGATAAAGCCATCTCTGTTGGCAGATCAGTAGCTCAAAGACCTCTGATTCAAAAACAAGCATTTTTCTTTTCTATTTAATACCCTATTTTGTGACCTACTTTTGGGCAGAAGCCTCCCACTTCTCCTTTCTAACCTTGTAATCTTGTACGATGTGGCCACGTTTGCCCCTAAAATCCAAATAGGATGCAGATATTTTGCCCGACGAAAAATGAGTTCGTAAATCAAGACAAGTATGAAATGAATATTTCCGATCAGTTCCAGAAATACAAACACAAATCTTTGACCAAATGTTTGGACTCAAATTGCTATTTCATAAATAGAGTTAAAAATACGAATGGAAAATCATCCGAGCCAGACCTCATGTACCATGTATCGCGCAAAATATCTAAACACAAAGCATATACCCTCACCAGTATCTGTCGCACTTCCTAAGCTGTCTGAACTGGATAGCGATGACGCAGGCGAAGGTGGGCCCCACTAGACCGCCCTGTAGAGGACGCTCGCTCATGCCGCCCGGGAACAGGTCGATGTCGTCTACTGTCGCGTAGATGCGCTTGAACCTGGGAATTAAAATATAAACATTTAGGAGGATTAGAAACTCTGTCCATCGAAGAAATCCTTATTTTCCTGTGAAGTTTTACTAGTACTATAAATAAAATGCTATTAGGTCCTATTAGGTCCATCTTTTCTTGAATACTATTTAAATAAACGCCCACATAGTCATCATCCCGCTTGTGCAGCATTGTTATTACTCCTTATAGTTTTGTGAGATATCGTTGCAGAACAACTGACTTTTTTAAAGAGAGGATATTTAGTGATTTTTTTTAGGACTGGCAGCTTATTTTATTAACCATTAAATATGTCTGAGAGTCCAGCGAAATTATAAATTGGCAGCAGTGAATCCGGCAGGTAGCAATATACATACCTAGCAATAACTTCATCAGGAATCTCCCTCGCCAAATCTTCGAAGGTAGTCGCTCTCTTCAGATTGCAAAGAGCTCTGTAGTTGTTATAGCTGGGTATGCCATGGTCTCTGGCTCTTTGCACATTCAGAGCAATCAGATCGATTCCCGAGAAGGGAATACGACGGTCCTCGAAGAGATGGTTGGTGACTTCGCCGGTGATGAACTGGTCGAGGGTTTCCATAGGAGTGGAGGCGAGACCACGCATAAGTTCGTCTACCATGGGTGGGTGCTGGAAATGAGATCAAGATTATTAGTTTAAGAATATGGGCTTTTCTTTTTTCGGATGTGAAATGATCGAATTACTTCTCCCGACCTTAGTGTCAGACATTTACTGAATAAAACCCATCCATGTTCCTTCTTGTGCCTTTTGCGTTTCGTGGGCGCGGTATCTCTTTTGAACAACTGGCAGAAGAATATGGGCTAGCCTAAATTGTCCCTATATTACAATTACAAGTATGCTTCGAAAGGGATATTAACACGGCAAATTGATGTTCGTATCAATCTGTTCAAGAATTCTTAGTGTGTTTTCATTTACGAAAAACCAAGGTTTTCCAAAATAGAGGTTTTAGAATACTACTCACAGACATGAACATGTCAGGCCTGAAGAATCCGTCTCTGAGCAGAATCGGGGGCTCCACGGGCTGGAAGCTGGGCGACAGACGCGGGAGATGAGGACGTAGCAGAGAGTGACCGAAACGGAACGCGGCGGCCGCGAACTCCGTCACGATGGCGGGGTTGCACGTAGGAGAGTATTCTTTGTAGTATCCTGGAAGAGAGAACGAACCATAAAATAAAAAGAATACTTCTACAACTACCTAGATTAAATTATTTTTTCTTATAAATGACGTTCAAAAGCGACTTCTACTGGTTTAGCTGAAACAAATGATTTACCTTTGATTTTATAAATATGTTAGGTGACAATATATGAAGTCTATACATTGTTCCTACATCACATTGTTTTGGCACTGTCTCATTAGGGTACTGTTCGATTATACTGACCAGGAATTGCTAGCGTCAGAGTAAATTTTCTATTTTTCATATTATTATTTTTTTTTAAAACAAGAGAGCTCCTGGCATTTAAAACAGAAAATATTTCGGTATTACCTGAAGGCAGCAGCTTCAATCCATACAAGTTAACAGCGTTCCAGGACAGAAGTCTGGGCAGGAACTCGTTGTAGATGATGTGCGTGAAGGTGGCGGCGAGAATGCGGCGCGTGTGCTCGAACAGCTGGTCGGCGTCCCAGTGCGGGTTCACGCCGCGGAGCCCCTCCACCACGCGGTTGTGCTCGCGCAGGAAGATCGTGTGAATGGCGGTGAGGCCCGGCTGTTCTGATGCACGACCGTCGCCTGGGGGTAGCAAATTAGACTAGTAAGTAAAATGTATGCAGGTAAGAAAGTTGAGAAGTGTGGGTGTGTCTATAGCAAATATTTCGAGCACGAGTATCTTCTAGATATAAGAGAAAAACCTAATCCATAATATCTGAAAATGATAGATTCTGCTCGCGACTTCATTACCGTGGACTGTCTTACGGATTCTCTATTTTTTTTTAGGGATAACACTGCTTCTATTAGCCAAGCAACTTTAAAAATCCGACGAGCGGTTTCGAAAATTAGCACGTCCAAAGAAAAAAAAACTTTTTTGATTTACATTATTAGGATAGACGTGTGTATCAATCTACCAAATTATATCGCTTCCATAGTTATCCAACTCACCAGCAATAAAACAGAATCCACTGGGCGCCTTGCACTCGGGATGGCTGTCACTCCTGGGCAGCAGCTCTCTCCCGTTGGTAGGGTTGGTGGTGGCGTTCAGGCGGCCGTTGAAACCGCGCAGTTTGCGCACGATGCAAGGGTTCTCGCCGTAGATCACTGAGGCGTCGATGAACGCTGTGTTCTGGTTTACTTGCTCACGAGGTCCTGAAAAGATTTGTTTTAAATTAGTTATGTAAGGTCGAGAGTAGTTTGTTTTTCAGTTTATTTAATTAAATAGAGGCTGGTGTCTAAAATAGGCAAAACCTGTTATACTAATTACTAGAAAGACCTTCGTCATCACCCTCATCATTATATCATGACAAGATGCAGGACGTCCACTGCTGGACATAGGAAACATTTAAATTTTACCATATTATGTGTGTTCACCCTAAATTCTACCCTGCCGTCTGCGCTCTGTTCCAATTTTTTATAGAGCAATAAAAAAAAAAACTATTATTTTATGGTAGAAAGTTATTCGGTTCATCATGCAAATCCTACAGTAGGTACATTGTGCATAAGTTTTTTTTTTATGTTGACGGTGATTACCTGGTATTGTGTGGAAGTAGAAGAAATGAAAGGAAAGCACACCAACGAACGCAAAAGATTACATAAACCATAAGAACGCAACGCTTTGAATTGTTCTGTTTTCTATCTAAAGTGTAAAAGTGTACTCACCAAGTTGTTGCTGTCCAGGCAAACTTCTCATGAATGGGAAGCAGAGCCTCTCTCCGGACGTAACGTTCACCTCCGGGTAGTAGTGGTCGCCGCGCGGCACTGGGAACGGATTGCACTCCGGGTGTACCGTACGGGGGGAGTCGCACGAACGACAGTCGGGAATCGACTCGTGGAAACCTGAAAGGAATATGAGTTATTAATAATTGAGGAGTGATAAAATTGTTGTAGAATTGCAACAAAGAAAAGTAGTTTTCAGCTTGGAAGATATTCGGGATCTGAGATCTGGTCAGCGTTGCGGAATGTCCTGATTTTCTTTTTAGAAATTGAATGTCCAACGGGGGACAAACGCTGTCCTGCTTTTTTGGATTTTAGACGTAGTAGCAGGACTCAAAACTTTCCGTATACTGAGTTGCATAACATACAACATAATAAAAGAAACAATGAAACTTTTAAAAGCAGTATGAATTTACAACGAATAAAACCTTTTTAGTTAAGTGTTTTAATTACGTGCCGCTTTCACAGAATGAATTCCTAATTACCCGAAAAAATATCCGGCAACCCTAGATGTGTTATATTTTTGCAGACATAACTAAGGGCAGAGTAATAGCGTAACAAAAAAATACCAAATAAATTGTATTACCTTTATGAATAGGTGTCATGGTAAGCTCGTGGTCCAAGAACTGCGCGAACTGCATCGTCATGAGTGTGTAGCGAGTATGCAGGTTGGAGATGTCCGGGTGGATGACTGTGGACACTACACGAGGAGACGGTAGTGGCGTGCCTGTTACTGAGTTGATGCGGGGACGACTCACACCTAGGGAAGAAAGAAGAGTTAATTCAATGGAAACAAGCGTATTGTAACCAAGCTTTTGTAAAAACCAACTTAATGGTGCCTGTAAATGGCGTAATTAAAATAAATCCTTTAACTTTGACTTATTTTGGCGCCAAAGTGGGACATCTCTAAGTGGTACTGTCCAATTGGGACGTATGTTGGCGCCCAAATGGGCCCTCTCTAAGTATTGCCGCCCAAATGGGACAACTATGGCACATTTGCCACTTAAGTGGTTTTGAGTTTTACCAAAGGCTTTATAATTTTAATTTAGAGCTATTTTATACTGCCATATAATAAAGATGTTTTCAATCAAACTCACCATCTTCATAAACCGGAGGCAGCAATCTGGCAAAAGTGGTCAATCCCTTGCCCAAGTTCGGGTTCCTCAAATTGTTACAATATCCTGTGTATGTCCTGAAGGGGTTGTCAGGCTCGCAAGCGCCTTTGTCATCGCACTGAGGTTCGATGATTGGCCCCGACTGGTCGTTGCCAAGGAAACCGCTGATGTCCACCGATTGTAAAGAGTCTACGAAGTCTGTGGTACCGAAACCGAGGGAGTCATCGAAGATCTGACGTTTGCGACGGTGTCTAGAAAATGAGCTTAGCTTTGTTAAAAAGAAAAGAGTGTTTTCTACTTTAAATCTAGCATTTTATGGGAGTACTTTATTATTAAATATTTACAACCTTAAATTTAGATTTAAAAAATAATCTACTTAGTTAATCTTCCATAACTGGGCATAGATGTGCCAAATGCAAAAAGAAAAGAATCTTCAAGGATGACGTTGATAGGATATAAAGACCTTTGTTCTTGCTTACCCGCTGTTAATGGTGTTAATAAGTTCATTTGTGGCGAATTCCAAAAACAGTGATGTGTTGGCGAGTTTTAGAGCATATTTGTTGGCCTTTGAGAACGAAGCAGCCGTGCCCACTGGAGACTTGGGGTCAGCTCCGCCACCTGCAATACAAATTGAATCATGTTATCTTCGATAAGGAAATTCTACGCAATTTACAGATTTTCCTTGTAACATGACTTCGTTACAAGGAAAATAAGGAATATTACGTTTCTTAGCCTTTATAGCATCATCTTGCATTCTTATTAGCTAAAAAATCGGCCAAGTGCGAGTCGGACTGAAGCATGAAGCGCATGAAGCCTACCGTATCTATAAAAACGGAAAAATCACGTTTGTTGTATGGGAGCCCCCCTAGATATTTATTTTATTCTGGTTTTTAGTATTGTTGTTATAGCGGCAACAGAAATACATCATTTGTGAACATTTTAACTGTCTAACTATCACGGTTCTTGAGAAACAGCCTGGTGACACATGTACGGACAGACAGACAGACAGATGAACAGCAAAGTCTCAGTAAGAGGGTCCCGTTTTACCCTTTTTTAAAAATCTTAGATTACTTTTCTAATCCAAAGAGTTTCTCTCTGCAGTTTTTTACTTATCCAAAATGTATTTACAACTTACGTGATTCCCACATCATGTACTCGAGTTTCTTCCTGTCAGCCATCTCTTGCTTGGCCTTCTCAAGAGCAGTAGCGAGCATGTCCTGGGATAATCTCTCTGCTGCTTTAGCACCACTTTCGTCTCTCCATGCAGAAAGTTCTAGACGGCTGTGCTGTGAGCAATGTTGGGCTGCATTCCTGGAAAATGGATTTTATTTATTTTACTGGTCTTTGATAAAGAGGAGTTTGGCAACTTAATATGTATGGTCACCAATGAAAGCTACATAATATCTAAATCTAAATTAACTCGATTCGCGGGATAAAAAGTAGCCTATGTTCTTTCATAGGGTACAAAATTACCCCGTACGAAATTTCATCAAAATTTGTTCAGTGTTTTAGTTGTGAAAGCGTAACAGACAGGTTTAGTTACTTTCACATTTATAATATTAAATATAGTTTCTGGTTTCAAGTGGTTTCCAATAATTTCATAAACCTAAGAACTAGCGTTTATTTTTATGGTTATGTTCAATTATGATTAGAACCAGGTTATACTTACAAATAGGGGTCCTCCCTCACGAAAGCTTTTGGCTGGATGTTGGTCAAAGCGTCTTGAGCACCGCACAGGGTTCCTGCGAGAGACACTTTCCTGATGGCTCCGAGCTGATCGGGTGACAGCGACGATGGGGGCAAGTCGTTCTCATACCAGAATCTGTAATATGAAAAAAATTTTTAGTTACGTGAAGGAAATTGGTGTACTCCACGTTTAGTCTCATATTTGTCAAATTTTTTTTTTCGTAAGCATCAATCAATCATTGTTGAAACGTTTATTTGTACTCTTTGTACCTTCTCCTTCATCTCGTCTTTTGTATCTTCTCTTTTTCTTTCTTTGGCCTTCAATAGTTAGTCTATTCGCTTTTGAATGTACCAATACGATACTCAAAAAAATAACTAAGCTACTTTTTAGTTTAAAAGTATGTACTACTAAACTGTAACTTCTTGACAATTCAAAAGTGCCTGTAAATGGTCTAATTGGAATAAATGCTTCGACTTTTTGTCTTTCGACATAGATTTACGTACCTGTCACTCTTCTTCAAGTTAGCAAACTGCAGCGCTAAAACACAAGCAATCGTCGATCCGACAACAGCTCCGGACGCCGGCTTCTCCAAAGCTCCTCCAATCATAAGTTCTACATCATCAGCACTCCTAGAAACGGAAGAGGAAACATTGATAAAATAGCCATGTGGTACATTTATTGTACTATAAAGTTGAGGGTAGTTGGCCAAATGGAAATGTAGTTTTACCACCAACCAGTGAGAAACTTCTTGGTTACTCTTTTGAATCTTAGTCCATTGCAATAGGACCATCATGTTTTGCTTGTAAATGGGAGAGATCAAATGTCGTTTAAGTTGGGTGCATTCATTGACAAAATTTACATAGGACCTACATACATTTACGCCTGTATTCCACGAAAGGTTAGGCAGAGGTGTACCAATGTACACCAAAAGTTCGCCGATATGTTTTAGGTCCCATGTAATAGGTAGGGGGCGAGCCTATTGCCATTAACCGGGCACAAATCCTAACTCCGAGCTGCTACTGAGAATTTCATGGAAAAACCCAATAACACTTTGCTCGACCTGAGAATCGAACCCATGAACTCTAGCATGGCAGTCACGCTTCAGACCTCTAGGCTTCCCAGACAGTTTTATAGACACATTCTGAAAGATTGACTCACCTATACATATCAGCCATCATCTCTTGCTGCTTCCTATCGAAGCCCATCTGGCTGAAGTCTCCGAAGGACTTGATGGTGGACATAGGTTCGCACATGCGCAGTGCCCTCAGGTATGACGTCACTCCATGGTCGCGAGCTCTGTTCAGGTCCCATTGAGCGGACGCCGGGAAGTGGGACACGTGTTGGGCGCTTGTACGAACTAAGTGTTCTAAGGTAGTTGTAGTGTTGGTCTGAAAGTAAATTGAAGTGGAGATGAATGAGTCTACTTGATTTTACTGGTTGTGTTTATGTTGTGTCATTTACGAAAGATTTATTTCAGCTGGAGCTAAGCTTACCTACAAAATGGCGAAATTTTTATTCAAAGCATTACATGACGAAAATGAATTCGGAAATATAGAACGTATTTGAAATAGAGTACTTGTCGAAATATGAAGTTGCGAAAAAAAAAATGTTTTGGGAAAGCTCCAGCAATGATAGGACTTAAAGAGAGTAGGTATCTAAAGCTACGGATCCAACATAAAGAAGAACCTGTAAAACTTACCAGTTTCTCGTTCATCATAGCGTGGAAGATTGGCGCAACGGCGACGAGCTCAGAGTACACACCGGCGCGGATGGCGCTGGAGTAGCCGCGCCAAAAGCCCAGAGATGTCAACTTCAATTCTGCTTTTGCCATGCCAACCTGGAAGAAATAATTGACACTATGATATTTTTTTGAAAGAAATGGAGAAGTCTTGTTTTGTTATATTTTGTTAAATAAGTATTGTCACTGTTGATATATATACTGTCACTTACTATAGTAACCTAATTTGGAAGTAACCTAGAAAAAAATAAACATAAAGTAAGTAACACTCGCAGGGGCACTACGCAGTATAACAAATTGTCTTCCTCGAAAAGTACGATACCTTATCTATAATTCTCTGGTGAAGCCTCATATCGACTAACTCATTGAAATCTAACATTAGAACTAACTAAGGTGAAAATTGTAGTTCGAGGGTGTTACAATTTATAACAAATTACCATCAGTAATAAAAAAAAGAACTAAGTATATGCCCGGTTTAAAAAGCTACTAAAAACCCACACAGTTAATTCACTCGAGGGGGTTATAACCTACATAAGAGTCAAATTATTTCATTTTTTATCTCAACACAAAGCTGCTGCAAAAAAAGATAAGCCCGTAAGGGATTGGTTTACCTAAATGACAGACTAGAGTATTCACTAACATCATAGGATTCAAAAATCAATGATGCCAGTGCTACAGGCTAATAGGATTCTCTCTCTGGATGGAGTTTCTTGCTCGTATGGAGTTTCTTGCTCGTTCTTCTCCATAGAGACCTACGTTTTGGAACGAGCAACTAGCTTCAACTTTAACTGTAACTTCTTGACAATTCAAAAGTGCCTGTAAATGGTCTAATTGAAATAAATGCTTTGAATTTTGAATTTTTTGAATTTTGAATTCGATGCTTACCTCTCCCAAGAGAACAGGTAAGAACTCGTTATAGGTGATGTGTTGGATGATGGCCGCCACAGCGCGTCTGCTCTCCAAGTACAGTGTCGTGTCATCCCAGAACGGGTTCAAAGTGTACAGCTCCCCGGCGATACGGTTGTGTTCCGATAGTAAAGTCTTGTATAGGGGTGCTGTGGGAGAGCCGTCTCTGCATCTAGAATAGACAGATCTTAATTAAATAGTGTTCCATTTTATCACAAGTATAAGTATGTAGTATTACTATAGCTCTGAAATCGCCAATCCGCCTTGAACAAGCGTGGCGATCAATGCTCGTGCCTTCTATGTACGAGAAGAAGCCTTTGCCCTGACGTGGGATAATAATAGCATGCTACAAATAATACTCCGGCTATTATTATATCTGAGTATTACAGAGGTCTCAAACTGACTAATAACATGATCACAGTGTGTCTATTAAGCCCAGTAGGAGAGCGTAAAAGTATTCGAAGTTACTCGATTTTCGAATATGAAATTCGACTTTTGGATTTTCGAGTTGGAAACACAAACACAATTAGCCATACAATTACCCATTGATAAGAGGAAAGCCTTTAAATATATATTATGCGCGTAAAGCGTACTCATAATTCAAAAATCAATCCAATTGACGTTACGTTTACATCGCGCCCTTCTGCTAGGGTTTCTGTGACAAAGCATAACCTTTTCCCTCGACTTATACCTTGCATATTGCAACCGTTTGGGTCTTTTAGTAGATTCTCAACGTTATTATTTCCGATCGGTAAGACTAAACTGTTACGTACTTCCCCTTCTCATTTACCTTGTTAATTTAGTTTTACATAAGCGCTTTTTACGACTGCAAAAACCGCAATGTCGGATTTGCTCATCTGTTTCCTGACAAGCGGCCTTCCAGTAATCATTTCAATCTGCACTTCACCTCTCACGCATCCAACGAGTCAATAGATGCCAATGCAAATATGTAAAAAGATTGAAATCTCTATGTGGGAATGCAAATCATATCAAGGTTAGTTTGTTGGCACTATTTGCATACAATTCATTTTATGACGACACTTAAGAATTCTAGCTTTGTTTTGTCGGCAGATGTAAGCTCTTTTATTTATTGGAAATATTGGATGGCGCAAATATTTGGAAGTGATTTTGAAATTGGAACTTTCGAAATTATTACGAATTTATTATTTCTTCACTGAAAACGTTTGTTACCGTTGTTGCTCTTAAACAATTGGTAGGAATTTTCAAGTTGTACAATATCTGAAGTGTACAAGCTTACGCATCGAGTTCTATTTAAATAATTTTGCATAAAAAGCATGGTAGTACATATTTGTGTATTATGTAGACGTAGCTGCGGCGTGGTTGTGTAGAGGCTTACATAATTCGTCAATATTATTATCATATCCATCTGTGGCTGTCTAAAATTCATAACTTTCTTAATCTGTGAGTGAGTCAGCTGTTTTTTTTTGCTTTTACTATTGGTGCCGCGACATCTTTCTATGCATGTTGTAGAGTATGTAGTTAATAATGATCAAATACTCTAAATGAATAATATAATACATATATATAATAATAATATATATTCTATATTCTAATGAGTATTTGATAATTCATTAATTCCAACCGACTTTCTTAACCTCTACTGAGGTTGATATTAAAATTAACCAAACCATTTTTCGAGGACACGTTTTTCATGAACTATTTGCTTTCGAAATCAGAACGACACTATATACAAGAACTTTTTTGGTTCTGCAAATATGTAGTTTACAGACCTCCCCTCCCATAGACCGTTTTTTTAACATCTAATATCCAACGAATAATTTTAGTGCTGGGAGGTCTTGAATCATGGTATTATATCCATGTATTTGTTACGATGTTCTTTCTTCCCCAAATCTTTACTACTTACACCCGTTATATGGTACTATGATTGATAGTACATTTTCATTCCCATAAAAGTGAAACTGACAGTAAACAACACGTACCTACTTATCATGCGTACGTACTCTGTCTTAACACGGATACGGTTGTACGCCCAATAGTAAAGACAATGTCTGTACAATTGAGTCGATTGAATAGGTACAAAGCTATGGGAATAGTTCACACATTAAGTACTGTTTCTATAATATCTATGATCGGTATTGTATGGGAATGGATTCAATGATGCAATCTAATTACCCACTGGTTTGTTTTCTTCCGTGTTTGTACTCACAGTTTGTATTTGAATAAGTAGGTATTTATCGAAGATCATGATCGATCATCGTTTAAAATAACCGATATGTTTATTCATTGCTAAGTAGTGTGTAAAAAAGCTGAGTTGTATTCGAGTTGCCAGACACGTACAAAGAATTACAAAAAAGTCATTCAAAAATTAATTCTGAATAATTAGGTACGCCTCTGTTTCTTGAATGAAAATATAATGTGACAAATTATCAAGTACGCGTAAGCTGCTTTGATTGGTTGACTCAATTATCAATAACCAATCACTCTTGCTCGAGCTATTCTTTTAACAATTTGTCCAATTCATTTCCATTCGAGTAACCGGGAGTTACTCTAATTATGTACTAGCACAAAATGAATCAGGGACTTTTTTATGGAAATATTTAGTGAGGCTTACTTGCGACAAGAGTCCACGTCGATTTTGCCAGCATCGTAGAGCCTCAGAGAACGGAGCTCCTTCTCCGAGCTGCCGTATAGTGCGGAACCGTCCAGGAATGATGTAGCCATGTTCATTTGATCGCGTTGTTCTGTAAAAGCATAAAGTTAACCTCATGAAAATATTCTGTAACATAGTAGCATTCATATCAGTGATATAGAGATCACAATCGACAGTAAATCTTACTATAGTATTGACTATTTTACTTTACTATTATTTACCTGAAGTAGTCGAAAAGGTTTGGCTATTTAGGTAGGTACATCGTTATATTTTTTATACGGCAAAGTAAATATGAACAACATTATCAAACAGTGTCGTAAGGGCCCAGTGGTTTCGGCGCCCGCCTCTCATTCGTAATATTGGAGGTCACATGGTATCGCCATATTATGATTTTTTTTCAATGAATATGTACCTTCTAAGTTTACGTTAGGTAACATCGGAATCGTTAAAGAAAAACATCGTCAGGAAATTTGAACTGAGAAGCAAGCGTAGTGATCAATGCTCATGTCTTCACTGTAAGAAAAGGGCCTTTTCTGTAAAGCTGGGCAATAACAAGCTGGTATAACTATTAGGTTCAACATTACAGTCTCACACAGAGTTAACGAACTAGGAACAAAAGCGAGATAGCCATTTCAAACAGCCTTGATCGCAGCCTTATTTCCTCGACCAATTGGACTGGCCAATCGACATTTTTACCGCATGTTAAGCATAAGATTATGTCAACGTTACAAAATTTAGACGAGAAACGTTCACTGGTTGACTGAAACCTGTTGGGTTGTCAGAGCATTTCCTAGTGAAGTGCAACATTTCAAACGAGCCGTGAGCCCGCCGCTGCGGAACGCTTGCCACGAAACTCTGATGGCTATGAATATTCATAAAATAACACACTATTACGATATTTTATGACACGTGAAGTTGACTTTCAACAAAATAATAATATAGATCAGTTAATATAGATCAGGGGTGGCCAACTTGCTTAGACCCCAAATCGTCTGTTTACTGGCTGGTACATAATTTAGAACTTCTTCATAAACTTAACATCGTGTCGTATTTCAAAATTAACATTAACATAGTAATGAAACAGTATGCCACTAGTCAGTATTTTTTTTAATTATATTTAAGGGAAACCATCACATTGATTATTTTTAGTAACTATTTTTATTACTGTGAGATCGAGCGGTTGGTCACCCCTGATGTAGATTCATCAAGCTGGACAATTCGTGAATAACATCCACAACCTACGCTGGCCACGTAATGTTGTTCTCGTGTTGATTAAATTATAAACGGGCTTTAAAATAGATGGATTATTATATTAATATATAGGTGCGATTGACATTAATCTACAAGTTATTGGAATCTATAATTCTAAGACAATATCGGTATGTCTGTAAATAATATTGTATTTTGTTACGTACCAAAACCACACGAATCGATGTTCCTTGTTGGTGCAGAACGAACATACTCGCATGTCGCTCCATTGCAGTTCTGCAAGAAGAAAATTCAACAGATTATTCAAAAACCAAATCGAGTAGATAATACTTATTGTCTTTTAGCAGAACCGTAACTAGCCTTTTGCGCCCTTGAAAAAATATCTGGCCCTAGTCTGGTCATTTCTACGCCTCTCCAGGGTCTGCGTCTTGTGCCTGCACCTGTGCCGCCCTAGTTACGGCACTGTCTTTTAGAGTCAGATGCAGAAGGCAGTCGTCTTGGATCCATGGTAGCATTGTGAGGAGGTTTCCTCACTCTGTATCCCTAACCACTATAAGCTTGGGTATAACTGGATTGAAGGGTATGGGTGGTGTAATTACAGGCACATGAGACATTTCAACTTTGACTCTGAGATAGCAATGTATTTGCAAGGCCTCTGGTATTGTAGATGTCGTAGCGGTGACTACTTAGCATCGTGGGCCGTGGGTTTGTTTGACATCCAATGGCATATAAAAAAAACCTCCTCGCTACGGGCGGAGCACTATTTTATAAATATTTTATAAAAACAAATATTTTTCCGTAATTTCTTCTTCTCTATTTAAATGATATTTAAAAACACAATTATGTTAAAATAAAGAATACGGAATTTAATTTAAATACAACAAAAACTTTCTATGAATAAAACTACTAATTAATAAGTTCTTTTCTATCTTTTATTTCGTTTCTTGTGTAGAGTATTGTAAAAACAGCTCGATCTAGAGGGAGAATTAAAATGTAATAACTTTGTATCCTAACAACTTATAACAATTAAGCTGTGCAGTATTTTAAACTCAATTTGTTTTCTTGAAGAGACTACTCCTACTACTTACTACTTACGGTAATACTACTTGCAGTGTGTAGTATTGGTGGTTCCGTAACATAGAAATAAAACTTTAGTATCCGACCACACCCGCAAAATGTATGCTCCGGTATGGTCGAGCCTTTAGTGAAGAATATAGACAATCTATAAATAAAGTAACGCTTTCAAGCTCAAATCACGTGTGAAATGAGATAATCGATATAATTAATAACTTCTGAGTATGTCAGTATCGAATTACTCGAAGCTTTGATTTTGTCACCAGTACATACCTACCTACATTTTAGACTGATCGGATTACGTTCATTACAAATTATAGTTTAATACAAACCGGTTAGATGACTAGGTCAACCTGTGATTATATTCATTATCCTGTAATTTTTGTTAATTAAAATTCTAAGTTGAATGTAATCGAATAGATACAGTGAATTAAAATATAAGGGAATTAACATTCTAGCCAGGGCCGGACTGTGAATTTACAGGGCACTGGGCCATTATCGTACTTGGGGCGCCTACCTAATACACAACCTAATAATTGGACAATACTAGTCCAATCCTATACTAGTGAGATCATTTTTGTCATTACGGTCGAGGCTGAATTGTAGCCCAAACCAAAGGCGATAATGGAGTCGGGAGTGTAGTGATAAGATCCATGTATATTTTTTAATTTTATTCTTTTCTTTATTTTGGGGCTAGGTCCAAAGGGCTGCACTCAAAAAAGTCTTAATATAGGTCTGCCTCTTGTTCTAGCAAAGAAGCATAGAAGACAGACAGAGGTAACATAACTTATAAATCGATTTCTGAATTATTGAAGGTGTATTTGCCGTAGTATTGACAGAACAAAATTTAAAGATTTTAATTAAGATTAAATAAATATCTTCAAGCTTCAAGAATTAAAATTAACAGTTAACGACTTATGAAGTTATGAACCGAGTACGTTAACAATGTTTGTTGCCTAACATAATGTTACTTCATTGTTTATAAAGAAACTGAAATGTTAGTTTTGATGATAGGTTTGATGTACGAGCATCCGAGCATAGAAAATTCCTGTTATAAGTACACAACATTGTCATAAGCACATCCACACTGAATATAAGAAAAAATTTGTAAGTAAATCTATCGTCTGTATGTTTGTTGCCTCATCACGACAAAACCACTGAACCAATTATAATGACATTTTCTGTAGGGGTAGCTTGTGAATTAGGGATAGACAGGCTATTTTTTGATACGCGACTTCGCCTGCTATATTTGACATCGAGGAGGATGAAGTTGCAGGCAAAGCTAAGGCTAACCTACAATATCGCTTGACACTTGACTCATTATTTCATGTTATCATAATACTTTAGGGTGCAATTAAGTAGACATAATAATTTGTACTAATTATTTCAATGCATAGATTAATAGACGGTAGCTACATAAAGTTAAATAACATCTCTATCTTTATGGATCAACTAAAAGTAGTTCATAACAGAATTATGTTCCGTTGCTATCATATAGGTGCAATGTAATTAAAATCGCGTTCACGCAATAGCTTCCGCTACGTATTAACTAACTTTAACGATATCATTATTTTGATTAAAAAAAGTCTATAAAATGAACTTGAGTGATATTGAACACATAACATACTACCACACCTGTAATGTATTCCCCGAAGGGTTAAGCAGAGGTGTACCACAGTGCACCCACAGTTCGCCGGATGTTTTACCCCATGTAATAGAGGGTACGCTTATTACCATTAACCGAGCACAAATCCTAACTCCGAGTTGTTACTGAGAATATCGTTAAAAAATCCAATAACAAAAATCCAAAAACATTCTGAAATACCACTTCGGTAAGAGTTGAAATCGAATGTTTCCAAATAACTTCTTGCAACAGAATTGATTGAATTTCATTATTAAATTATTCGCTTCAAGCAGAGAAGGTACCTTTATCCAATAACAGTGTTAATTGTCTACGCTACAGCAACTACAAAAGACAATAGCGTACTGCCATCCGTCTTCTAACAATCGGAATAATTTCCTGTCCTGTCTCAGTGACATGAAAAGTGAGCCTACAAGGAACTGAGAGATCGCCTTCTAGCCTGTTACTTCATCACAGCTTTCACTAACACCGCTACATACGTAACCTTTCTACGCGACCCCGCGAACTATCACGAACGTTACAACACAGCCTTGTAAAATTCACTTGTTATCGATCCGTTTGTTTAAAAATGTATAGTTAAACACTACTACTAAGGCACTATGAGTTAAAGTCTGGTTTTGACCGCCTGAACTCAATACTCAAGTCACGTGCTCTGTTCTTGGTTAACACAAAGTATTATCCTTCTCGGTCGTTTAAATAAGACAGAATTGGCAAAAAGCTGTTTGCATGTCCCAGGATTCTTTATGAGCACGTATACACTAATAACTGGTTCCATGACTAGATGTTAGTTTTTGTTATGTTAATTAAAAGCACGTGATCTCGAATAGGTATGACCGCGATAGAAACAGTTTTTTTTTTCAATTTAGAGCTTGTAAAATCAAAGTAAAAAATGTTAATTATGAATGCAAAAAATGACAACAATGTAGTTTTAAAAAACATTACATCGCTATGTTAGGTAATTTATACAGTAGTGGAATCCTAAATCGATCCTGTTGTGAATCAAAGCGTCAATGAAACTTTTTGGTCTATCCATACTGCAACAATAGAGCTTGACGTGTTTGATCGATAATAGCAGTGTGAAACATATCATCTACGACTACAACCGTTCATTAGCAGACTTTGTGTATATGACAAGGACATTGTTAAAGTTCACGGGTAGCTATGGCAATAGAATCGCTGTAATGATGCCCCAGTAAGTTATTATTGTTATTAACACAGTACCTAATCAAGTATAATTGGTTGTCTCGCGGCCAAGTTCAAGTTGGCAGTTGGGGAAAAGCCGGTCAAGTGTCAAATGGCTCAATGACGAGGGTTCTTTATAGTAATGGATTCTATTAATGTCAGGATACAAGGCTATAAAAGATTTAAACTGGATAAGAAGGTTCTTCAAATAATAGAAGTAAGTTAACCTATAACAGCGGTAACAACATTTCTGTAAGTGATATAATGATAAAGTTTAAGACCCGAAATACTCGCGAATGGGATGTGTACGCATCATTAGCAGATGATTACGCGGACATTGAATAGATGTCAAGTTACGACACCATCCGTTCCTCTTAACAAAAAGCATGCGTCCGCTGGCCTTCGATACGTTGGACACGACGTGTGAGTCTCAAAGTTAGTGTCAGACGCAGTAATCGATTGTAGGCGACTGAAACAGATTCATTGAAACATGTGAATGAATCATTGAACTTCCCAAGAATCGTTATTTCGACGGATTTCATTGTAATCATAAAAGGATGTGTAAACGTGTTATTTTAATTTTAGTTTTTTTTTTGTAAAACCTTGACCCCTCTAATTGTTCATTAAAACATGATAAAGTAGTTTTTGTTGCACTAACTGCGTGAGTCTAGTCTGACTTTGAAGATGTTTGTTAATATTTGACAAAGTAAAACATGTTCTGTTTGGAAAATTACTTATGACTCGTCTTTAGAAATAGCTATATTTATATTTTTGTTTCAAATAATATGACACAGTTCGTGGAGTACCACAAGGTTGCATTCTGTTGCCTGTTTTGTTTCTATCGAAATAAAAGTGCACTTACTTTGTTTCCATTAGCTGTGCTTATGAGGTCGTCCATAATTAGTTGTCCCCAAGCAGCCAACATGCTGGTTACATAGTCGTTGTCGGTTGCAGGACTTAATTGTGCTGCAGCATGGACTGCTAGTGTAGGCTCTGGTAAGTATGGCGATGACAGCGGTTGAGATACACCTAGAGCAAAAGAAAAAAATAACAATTAATTAAGATCCATTTTCATTAAGTGAAAACAGAGTAACAGTTCCTATTTCTCTCTTCCTTGTAGAATGTAAATAATTATTTGATCTTGAAGGGATTATTAGGGATACGTTCTCTTCCTTCAACAATACAGTATAACCTTCAGTAACATAAATAAACTTGCAAAATAAGTAATTATGCCAACAACTTGAGGTAATAATCATTAATAATACTTATAGCATGGAGATTATGTACCAGCTAATAGCATCTTCATGGATTAACAGGTCCTTTCAAAATGTATTAATTTGATATTGCATCGCGTTGCTCTGATTTTAAGGCATAATAATAATTAATTGAATTCAGTGCAGATGCTGGCAGAAGTCGATTAAAACTTAATGGGTTTGGAGAGGTACTACAGCTTTATGTTTTAATAGTACAAGTTTTGATTTGTAAATTATGTTAGCCACGGAATGAATTATGTTATAGGTACAATTATGTTGGTGTATTCTTGTAGAAAAATGCATTTTTTATGAACAGGTATTCTAACCAGTAAACTAGCATCTAATTCTTTTACTTAACTAGGTATTTTTTTATAAGCAAAAAAAGTAACGTTAATAAACTAAACACGAAAAATTTCGGTAAATATGTTTAGCAAAACAATTTCTAGCTGACTCGAAAAAAAAATACGCACCTATTACGTATGTTGCACTAATCATAATGAACAACTGTTAATATCGGGACAACCCTGTAATCGCTGAGTACAATAATCCCTTTTTAGGTTTTCAGTTAATTTAAGAAAACATGATAATAATAAAACATGACTTTTTTAACTTATGTCCAAACTCTAGCAATAATTCAATTCTGAACTGTGAGCTCCATTCATTTCAAAGAAAAATATAGATGAGCATTGACAGATTAATAACTATGCCCGACCAATACTAACTAACAATTAAATTGATAAAGTACTTAGAAACAGCTTCCATTGTTTGCGATGCGTTCGCTTCCGTGTCTCGAGCGAGACAAATCACCTACATATACATAATTGATGGTATCATCTGTTGGTTAGTTAGTTGTACTTTGCTTTGGTATGTTTCTCCTTTCGTTTTCTCTTAAGGCTTAAGTACCTACCTAAGCCCCGTAAGGTTGCGACATGGAGGTCTTATCATGTCATGATTTGAACAAGAAAGTTTGTGTAGACTTAAATCGTCGCTTACATTATAAATAGCTTTTGTTTTTATTTTTTATTAAATAGTTTTCTATATGGAAAATACAACAGACACAACATGAAACAGTGATGTTAGCACCCGCCTTTTTTGTAAGGGGTTGTGGGTTTAATGTCGGGAATGTACCTACCAAAGTGTCTTTTTAAATACTATGATTATCTTGGATATCACTGACATTGAATGAAGGAAAACATCTTGAGGAAATCTGGCCTTATAATTAATATACGAGTAAGTCTGAAATCCTTAATGCTTGAGCAAGTGCAGTGATCAATGCTCATGCCTTTTCTGTGAAGAGGCCTTTGCCCTGTAGTGGTACAATAACAGGCTAAGTACTTATTATTTTATATTAACCAAAATGTATTAAAAGTGACATAAAATATCAAATGCCAACTAGAGGTTGCAAGACTAACAACAGAACATAAAAACAGGTTTAAGAAACGCTCAATGGAAAAGCAACGAAATATTAATCTTTAAATAGGTACCTATATGTCGTAAAAGAACATTCTATTTCTATTTTCTACGAATCCTGCAAATCACTGTTGTAACTTGCGAATGCGATGTAAACATTGATGATGCAACTGCTAAACATCGGAAGCTGAGCCCAAGATGTCTTCAGTTAGATAATCAACTGTTCAATCATTTTAGAGTAGTGAGAGTGCGTCGGACCTCAAATTCTGTTTTATCTTTTAATCAGTCTCGCTCTAAAGACTTTAAATACTTGCCAATGGTATGAGAAGTAAGAAACTTGCACACGTCAATATTATTTTAATTATCATAATAATTACATTATTCATCCTCTTATTCATTTCCGCGATTGCCTACAACATGATTTTAAATGTTAATCTATAGTATACTAATATATGTATATATGTATAATAATAGCTGGAGAGTTTTTTTGTTCGTTTGTTTGAACGTGCGAATCTCTGAAACTACTAGTTGGATAGAAAAAATCTTTTTAAACGACATCTAGATTCATGAGGAAAGTGTAGGCTATATAAAATCACGCTACAACATAGGGGAGCGGCACAGGAACCAAAAACGAAACTTAATATAGCGAAAAATACCACGAGTACGAAATCGCTGGGGAAAGCTTATTATAAATAGAGACCGTGAAAATATATAGTATCAAATATTACTCAATTTCTACAATAGCAGCCTTATAGTTCGTGACTTCTGATTTGAATGTGACCTCAACTAGATCGAGTCTCTGAACTGTGCACAAATCCGGTATATTGCTTATTCAGTAGATATAAAATACATACTATAATGATAGCCGAGGTATTATTAAATAGTCTAGCTAGATATTTAGTAGTAAAAGCAAAAAATATTATCGATTAATTTTATGATCTAATACATTTTAATTCGGCCATCGTGATGAATAATATTCATGATGGTTTGAAACGAAAATAAAATTAAATACAGCTGATTTCCATTCTTTGTTTCACTTTTAAATTTATTATCTACTTTACTGGCGTGTTATGATGAACTAGCTTCTGCCTACGATTTAATGCACACCGCAATAATGTAGCTCTCTATTGGTCACAGTTTTTTTTTATTCAGATCAAAACTTCCAGAGGCTACCAATAACAAACAAGATAAAGAAACAATCTTTACCTCTTTGTAATATTATTACAGACTAGCTTCTGCCCGCGACTTCGTCCGCGTCACAGTTGATGTGTTATCCTACGGGTACCGTACATTTTCCCGGGATAAAAAGTAGCCTATGTGTTATTCCAGACTATAATCTATCTTTGTGCCAAATTTCATCCAGATCCATTCAGCCGTTTAAGCGTGAAAGAGTAACAAACATCCATACATACATCCATACATCCATACTTACAAACTTTCGCCTTTATAATAGTAGTAGGATATCTATTTACAGCGAAATGATAAAACACAAAGACAACTTAGCATGCATTTTTTATTTTATTTCAAGTAATAACAAACTGACAATTTCTCGCCTCTACAATGTGCTATTCTGAGCCTTACGTTTATTAATAGGTACTCACTTACGTCACCCCTAACTTGAACCACGTCTAGTTAAACAAAGTACGCTCACTTCGCGGAATTCGTAAGCAAATTGTCACCGAGATCGGTAAATCCATTGTCGTTAGGAAATCCCATACCAAATATTTTTTCTAACAATCTTAAAATGTAGCAAGTTGTGATAATACAACAATCAAACAATTGCGGTTCTACTTTGTCGTATCGTTGTTGTTTTCCTTAATTTTATCTAGACATAAACTAGGTACCTACAGATGAATGTGTTTCTAGGGAAAGATATTAAAAAAAATATATATATATATACCATCACGCCTGTATTCCCCGAAGGGTTAGGCAGAGGTGTACCAATATATTTAGGTCCCATGTAATAGGGGGCGAGCCTATTGCCATTAACCGGGCACAAATCCAAACTCCGAGCTGCTACTGAGAATTTCATAGAAAAACCCAATAACACTTTTTGCTCGACCTGGGAATCGAACCCGGGACCCCTTGCACAGCAGTCGCACTTGCGACCACGAGACCAACGGGGCAGTAGATATTTACTTATGAAAGAAAATGTTAAAAACGTTAACGGTTTAAAGATCGGTTGTAAGTGAAAGCGTTTGAATGGTGGTCATTGAATCGGGAAGAATATGCAAGGGCACGAACAAGAACAAGCAAAAGATTTAAACGCGTTTTAATAGTAGAGCTCTTTGTGAAGGAGCTCGTCCGGGGAAGTTCTACCGCCATACCTATTTCTGCCGATAAGCAGCGTCGCCGTGTTCCGGTTTAAAGGGTATGGGGTGCCGGTGTAATTACAGGTATATGAGACATTGCAACTTTGTCTCTGGGAGAGCAACGCATTTGGAAGGCCTTTGCTATTGCAGGTGTCTATAAGCAGCGGCGACCACTAAACATCAGATAAGCCACATGTTTGTCATCCAACGAAATAAGAAATAACGCAATTCAATAACCTACAGGTATAAGCTATAGGTAATTTAACCGTTTAAATGAAGCCTCATTAAATTGAGACTTGATTCAATACTGAAACTAAAATAAACTATACATCTAAAAGTCAAGTTTTGACAACAAAACATTATAAGGCTACAGAACTCAACAAAATAAAATGTAGTGAGTCAAGTACTTATAAAGTCGTGAAATTCTTAAACATCCAATAAGACTGATGAGTCCACGAACAAAGCATTAATTACTTAACCTTTGCCGTTTGTGTATTCTTACAATGTGCAATGGTAATGGGAGGCTTTGTCATTGATCGCAGATTGTTATTATGTATATCTAATTGCATAATATCTACAGGCGTGAACGCTGACGATTTGCTCACAGTTTATGTTGGCAATTTAGACGTATCAGTTAAAATAATACACCGTCTTGTAGTAATTACCGACATCGCTGTACATGCTGTCGTAAAAACTACAACTACGATCATTGCTTAACCAAATTATAGGATTATTTGAAGTTTTTTGTAATTGATTGCTGAGGAAACAAAGGTTATCGGTTACACACTTCCTAATGGATTTTATAATCAAAATAACTGTAAATGGCTAGTTTTTTATGGTTAGGAAACTATAAATGAAGTTATTAAATTGAAAATTTTTATTTATTTCGAGGATCATCAAAGTTTTTATTGGGTGTAAATTGGATAATTGTTTATTAAATTTCACGACTGCAGAATAAGTTTTAATTGGGTGTTGCTATGGAATAAATTATACAGTTTGAAACTGTTGCATTATGAGGAGTGAGCTGATAAAACCTACAAAAAAAGGTTAAACGGTTGAAAAACTTCAAGAAATTGAACGACTTGATAATTTTTTAAAGGCTCATTATAAAGACAGAAATAACTTTGAAAATTCGGCCAGTATTACCTTTCAGAAGCTTTCTGTGAAAGCCAATACTAGCCCTGTTCTATCTGCGGGTTGTTCGAAAGAGATACCGCGCCCCCGGAACGCAAAGGGCACATGAAAGGAACATAGACGGGTTTTAGTCAGTAAAAGTCTGACACTCCCTCCCGCCCCGCCCAGGGCGGGGGAAGTTATTTCATGATTTCCCGTCTATATAAAAAAAAAGCCCTGTTCTATAAATACTATTGTCTAGATTCTAGATGCTTACCATCAACGTAATTGGGCGGTAGAAGTCTGAGGAAGACGTCTCCTCTCCGCCCCCAAGGTCTGTGCCGTACATTATTGCACTCTCCGCTTGCACTGCGGTATTTGCTAGGCGGGCAAGGTATTCTGCTGAACTCATCTTCATCTGATGAGCAGTTCTGTCTGTAAAAGCAAAAAGAGCTTTGAATAATGGAAGCTTACGAAAAATTCGGTACGAGTACCTAAATACTTCTTAGGGTTTTTTTTTTTAAATTTATAGTTTATATTTTTAGGATTTAACAAATTCAGAGCAATTTTAATGTCGATAGTGGACTGAAATCCAGATCTTGTCAACAATGTATTAAATACAAAATCTGGTTCTTTATGCACCATTTTATATTCTTTTCATCATTAGAGGCTTTTCTTCGCTGTCACCTTGAATTAGTGATTGGGAACGCGTTTTCCTACCACCGTGTAGGTGTACATGGTGGAAGGAAACCGTGACTCAAACTTTTACCATGGATTCAGTTTACAATTTTAGATCCCGCATTTTTCGATGATTGATGATGACTTTTTTTTATAGGAAGTACCCTTTTTCGTACATTTTGCCCGTGTTGTTTTTGTATGGAACAGCTGTTTTTTATATTTAATCTACCTAAAATCAAGTACGGTATTGAATTCAAGGTAAGAGTTTGTCACGATGTCCATTCCACCATGTATACGCAGAAAGAAACATTTGACATGAGATTTTGTAAAGCTACAAACTAAGGCTACTTACGCATCATTAGCCCCTAATAGAAATCTCTTTTCTAAAGCGAGTGCTTCGCTGACGGCTCGCCTGAGGTCACTCGGCACTGCTTGCACATTGCTGTCATCTGACTTGCTTTTCTGTGCGCTTGTCTGTACCGCTAACACAGCCGCTAAAAGCAGCAGACTTCGTCTTAATCTGAAACAAGGATACGGTTTTGTTAGTATTTTTTGTATTCGAAGTTTATCTAGGGTATCACTCATATCGGTGAAGGAAAACATCGTGAGGAAACCTAGACTTATATTTAACTATATGTCTGGAATCGCCAATGGTAATCAACTTTGAGCAAGCGAGGTGATCAATATTCTTGGTTTTTTTAATGAGAAATGGCCTTTGCCTTGCAGTACATGGGACCGTGATAGACAGGTATACTTATTTTGTGGCTTTTTTAATACATTATAATCTTTATCTTTAAAAGGATATTCGTTGGAAAAATGTACAGAAGTATGTATTGCTCGATGAGGAGTACTCCATTTCAATGCAACCGTAATTGAATGCACGCATAGATAACAAATTGAGGAATACAGCTAACTTCTAATTGAATACACTGCACAGTTATAAATCCATCTGTTTTGGATATGGAATGTATATCAATAAAACCATAAACTCCACATAAATAACAATAAAACAGTCACCATGAAAATAACTTAAAGTTACTGCCACCGTAAGTCGTCACGTTCTGATGAACACTTCTAGTATGAAACTTGTAATATTAATATGTCGTTAACCTACATTTAAACTCGACGCTATACCCGAGTTCAAGGTATTTTGAACCTAGTTTATGACAGCTAAATAATGCGTTTGTTTCTCAAGTACCTACTCGTCATTCTTCATCGTGATTTGCCGAGACATTATGACCCTTAAGAACGTCAAGATTTGAGATATTGCACACAACTTTAATGAAAATTAATGTACCTCCCGTTATTCATTAAATATAATTTATTCTAGAAAATATGATAAACTGCACTATAAAGATGATTGGATTTAAGTATTATGAGCCTCCAAATTCATTTCCTGTATATATTTTACTAGCTTTTGCCCGGGGCTTGAACTCGAATTGCGTCTGAATTTGAGCGTATGAATGATCAAAATTGGACCAGTAGTTTTAAAGAATAGTGCGTTCAAACAAAAAACCGAAACCTTCAGCTTTGTAATGTTAGTAGATACTTCTAACTCACTTGACACATAACTAACGCTACAATATCCATTCATATAGGAAGTGTAAATGCACCTACCTATTTCCCCGACCGCAGGGTAACCAACGACCACAAGTATGCTTTCATTTTTATCTATGATCTCTTAAGACATCTTACCGGTTAAACCATACATCATACTTTCTATTCACATAGGGTTCAGTGGTCCGAAACCAATTAATCAACGTCCCATGTCGTTAAAGGTTACGATGACAAGCGAAGCTGTCATATAATCGATTAGAACTAAAAGTACCAAACTGCATTGTTTCGAAAAAATAATTGAAATAACATTTCACTTTTCTTTTTATTTTCTTTAAACCGTGTTACTGTGATGTAAATAGTGATAATTATACTTCATTAGTTTCATGAACTTTTTATTGAATGAATGTGAATTTCATTGTTTGACAGCCCTACTCCCGTTGCCATTGACATTATAAAAAGCTTCATCAAAACAAATCCATCTGAAGATTGTTTATCAGATTACTCTCACGGATTGAATTGCTTCTGACTGAGAGTAATGTTCTATTTGATGCTAAGTTTATAAATTGTTTATAGTAATATTTTGATTTTATTTTTTTTAAATAAAGAAGTGAAACGCCTGGGTTTTGGTTGCATTTGGATGCAGCAACATATTTTTATTACAATGAAATGTTGATCGTCGACGCAATATATGTACGTAAATGCAGATGTTGTATCAAACAAATGCTACCGCATTCAACATTTGAAACATATCTGTTTGCTGTCAAATAGTTAATTAGGTTTTTTCCTTATGTGTGAATTTATATTCGTGTAAGTTTTTTACAATTACATCTTTTTTAAAACAATGAACATTTAATTGAATATTTTATAATAATATTAATTTGTTATAAAATGAGACAAACATTAAAAATTCAATTATTTTTCAACAAAACATATTCTTCAAGTAATTACCAAAACAATGTTACTCACGAACTCACGAACATTTTGTCTTTGTAGCAAGCTAAATCATGGTCATCTCGATTAAGCAGATGTACCACGTACGAGATGATTAGACGAGAAAGAAAGTATAACAATTACACGTGAGAAACTATCTAATTTGCACAACAATTCTTTTCGTGTTTAACAAATGGTTTCACCGTTCTCTTTGGATTTTTGACTGTAGGAAATGTTTGATGAATGATTACTCTTTACTATTCAAAACATTTGACACTATTTCACTTACATTTACACTGTACAGACAGTACTATAGTTATTTTGATTGCAATTCTTTTGTTTTTGTAATGAATCGGTTTCATAGGTACCCACATCATTTTAATGAGGCACAAGTAAATTAATGCTTGTTAGTCTTGTTTAAACAAGATCATGCTAAATGTATGTAGGATTTTCGTAACACACGATTTGGAGGACTTGGCAATTACATACAACAAAGTTTCAACTCATAGGTATTGTTCATGTTTGAACTTAAGGTCAATTTTATTCAATTTGACATTTACCATGATACACGTTTCAAGATTAGGATATGCGGTGATTGCAAAATACTTAGTTAACTTAAAGGAATGTAGTTGTAAAAGCAGTGTTTTTCAGAAGTCAATCTGTATTTTTGACTACGTACCTACTCTACGTAATACGTAATTTATGTAACGTATGGCATGTGGTATATCCAGTTATTTTTTTGTTCTTCTCGCCTTGAAAGGAGCAGCAACCGGTCGCAGTCAGCTGGTAACGTACACGATATGACTAAATGTCAACTTGCCACTTTCACAGTCCCGGATTTCGCGTACACCATTACATAAATGTGAACAACGTCAAAGTGGCTCATCAGTCATTTTAAAATTGTAGGTCATTCATAGATGTCTCACATAAAGACACTATTAATGCATTTGTATTGTTGAGTTTATTGCGTAGGTATTTTGTAGCCCTCGTACCATCAGATGGTGACGTGTGAACGCATATATACGTAACGAGATGAATAAATGAATTAAAGATATCAATTATTTTTGAAAGTCGGAAAATGTACTTGTAACATTTAAATGAAATATGTTTAAATGAACTGATATAACTCTTGTTCTATACAACTTTTTAAATAGTGTAATAATTTTTATATACTATGCCTTTACATACTTTACTTAAGAATATATACAAAAATAAATTTTGGTGATAAACAATATAATTTTTGTTTAAAAAAAAATCTTAAAGGTTCCGTAAAACATTACGGAGCTGAAAGTAATCGTCATGAATTAAGACGCCATTATCCTTTAAAATAATTACTTCCGATATTCCAGATATGTTCCGAAAATTCGAATGAACATGAAGAGCTTTTTATGAAGGTTATTCAAAATGTAATTATACTCAGACGTAGTCAATGTCAAAAAGATAATAAGAAAACGTGTACCGTTTCTTGTGTATATTATTTTTATCATTTGGTCATAACGCGCCTAAGCGAAAGTGTGGTCGGTAGTATTACGTGACTAAAAAGTTTGAATACTTAAAATGGATATCGCTACTGTAGTGTATGTTGGACAAGGTCAAATGTGGCGAAACTTGAGCGAAAATAGTTGCACTGGATGCGACTTGAGGACAAAGAATGTCGGTTCAATTTATGCATTCTATGTTAGTCCCATACACGGAATTGAACCTAATTTACATAGCTTGGTAACGTAATTTAGAAAATTGTTGAAGATACGTCACTCATTGCAATGTTTTGATTAGTCGCCAAAATCGGTCAATAATTCTGAACGGCACTAATTTCCAAATTATCCGAAAGTTTCTAGTTAGCAGGTAAGCGCAAATTGGCTTATCTAGACAATTTATCTCAACGTAAGTGGTCTAGGATACTGTAGATTTATTCCAACGCCCATTGTTCGTTTGAGAAGGTTTCGTAAATAGTCATGTGATTTGCACAGAATGGGACAACCACGCATGAGGTGTTCGACTAAGTTCGGCTCATTTTTGGCAAACGGATAAGCAGTGACTAAGGTCATACGAATGCGCTAGTAAGCGAACTAAAAGGCTCGGATTAACGTTGAAAGTGGTTCTTGACCCATTTGTTCGACTAGTGGTTGTAAGACATGGATTAACGTTTACACTGTATATTTGAAAATCACGAACTGTGTCTTAAAAACTGGTACAGTCACGAGCATCAACATGTATACACTTAGCGATATTCTAAAGCAGTTTCTGCCCAAAGGATCGATTAAAATATAGTGGTGTTACGAATATCATATTCCGGATCCTATATTACTATAACATCGGTCTTATCTCAACGTTGCAATTGTTCATTCACGAGAAAATTGCTTTTCATTTTTGCCAAGTGTATACATGTTTCTGCTCGTGACTGTACAATTATGCATAACACAGCACATACCACCATCTGTATTCCCCGAAGCGTTAGGCAGAGGTAAACTAATGTTCACTTTCAGTTCTGTTAAGGTCCCATGTAGGTAATAGCCAATTGCCAAATAACAATGGCAAAACCACAACACTACACAACAACAATTATGCATTTGTACGATAAATTTGAAATACGATAAAGCATTATCCTCAAAGCTTATTTACAAAACCTGTAGCCAGTACCTAATAGTTGTAAATAAGGAGGTAAGCACCAAACATTAATGAAATTAATTTATATTTTACGCAAGTTCAAAGTTCTCGCCGACACTACCATAATGTTATTACCTAAAGATAATGGTTAATGATAATTACAGATAAGCTTGTGAATTTCAGCATTAAAGTTTAATTGACTTCGACTGGGTTTTACTTCCTGCACGATTATTTTCTTCTTTTAATACTTATAATAATGCTACTTGAATATATAGGCAGGTATTTTTAATTCAGAAATGAAGTTTTTGAATATTATACTGATTTAATATTATGTGTATTGAAACATTTACCACTACTGAATTGAATAAATAATATTTGTTACTTGCCGTATTAATAATTAAAACAACTGCTTGTCCATGCTTACATTTTCTGACGTTTAAGTGTGTCTTAAGCCTAAGGGTCGGTTCATATCTGACGGAAAATGCGTCGAGCGTATCGTCGCTCTTAGGTAGACGCGCTAACGCATCATCGGTTAGGTGTGAAAGGTTGAATGTTTTATTATGTATTTGACTGTTTTGGCGTTACGCGACCGATAAAACGCGACGCATTTTCCGTCAGATATGAACCGACCCTAATAGTTGCCTCATAGTTAGTGTATTTGAATTAATCCTAATCGTAAGATATTTACCACGGTATTGTCAAGTTCATGGGAGACATGTCTTGCCGTGCAGTGCGTGCTATGAAGTGCATATTTATTTAATAAATAGTTTTAAATTTATTTATTAAATATCTTTAGAAATATCACAGCATACTATCAGTTCATAATTAAGTGCTTAAATTATTTTATAAAAACACCGACCGATGACTTAATAAAAAAACAGACGATTATCAACAAAAAAAGTATAAAATATTGAAGTGGTAAATTATACCCATCATTATCATTAAAGGACCCACAATTTTTAAGATCTTACACATTTTTTGCTACACGAATTGCATGTTTGGTTCAAAACATTTTTTACTTAAATAATTATTAAACTAGCAATACCACGCGGCTACGCCCGCGATAAATTACGTATTTGATTACTGCTCCGCTTCTGAAGGTCGTAGAGTAATGTTATACAGCCTATAACCTTCCTCAATAAATGTGCTATAACGCAAAAAGTTTATTCTAATCGGACCAGTAGTTCCTGAGATTAGCACGTTCAAATAAACAATCAAACTCTTTAGCTTCACAGTATTAGTATGATTAATTCAGGTGTGCGTTCACTATACACTACGGTACATACCTACCTACACTGAAGTTTTGTTCACATTTTACTACAAAAAAAGGGTTAGTTGAAGTTTCGGGTCATTGAACATTTAACTTTGTTATAACAACTCATTAAATCAAATTTTAATGTGTGTAATACACATGATTAAAATCTCATTTAACTATTACAATAGGTACCTTACCTAACCAACAATCAACGGCACTCGGCCTAATCTCAATCAACGGCACTCGCTACCATACCAACACGGCTGTATTCCCCGAAGGGTTAGGCAGAGGTGTAGTAATGTACACCCATAGTTCGCCGGTACGTTTTAGGTCCCTTGTAATAAGCGGCAATCCTGTTGCCATTAACCGGGCATAACGCCTAACTCCGAGCTGCTACTGAGAGTTTCATAGAGAAAAACTCAATAACACTTTTGACACAAATGTTAATTGCTACACAATAATAATCAATTTTGAGTCTTACAAAAGTTATCTAAAGAAAATAGTCACATGTAAGATTGGAGACAAGTATTTTCGAGAATTTGTAATTTATATCACATTGTTATTAACTAATTACGTATTACACATAGATTTATAACAAGTCGTATTACAAAACTCGTCACTTTGTTTTTATGGACCAATTTTGTAGAGACAAACAGGTTTAAAAAATTAAAGTTGACGATTACGAAAGAATATTGTTGTAAAATAGGTACTCACAATTTCCAATGCACATTTCATAGTATTCGGCAGAAATATAGTGGGTTATGAGGTCAGAATAATTTTACATTATTTAGGTACACATTAAACTTTATTTACCCGCTCTTTTCTTTGATTTTATGACGTAAGAATGTTTAAATTTCGAACTAGGTAGGAAGTAAGGTGTTAACGGCCAATATTGTCAGTGGTCACTTCAAACAAGAAATCAACCTTCTTTTGCGAACCTTCCTTTTTTAGAATATGAATGACTTACTTATCGAATGAAAAATATTTTTTTTTTTCTTTACGAAGATTTAAAAAAAAGTTTCGGGTTTATTTTTACATATTTATTATTTAAATTGGTCTTAAAAAATGTTTAAATTACGTTTTTTGACGATGGTATGGCACAGGGTTGATCTAATTGTCATATAGTTTTTAAATTGATGGTATCGGAACAACAAAAAACAGTTCACATGATTGGAACGCACGGCGATGACGTTACGAGCCGGACACCTGTCGACCTTTACATCTAGACAGGCTACATCCTGAATGCTTCTTCAATACTACGATACACATGTTAGTAGTATGTAGTTATCGTAATTACAATGTCAGGAAACAACTATGTAGTTATCGTATGTTGCTCTTTCATATATGGGCTAACTGAACTCAACTGCCGGCATTAGATCATAAATTAATTAATCGTTGACATTTTGAACTTAGTAGCGACATGATTTAATAAACGTGTTATTTTATCTTGCATTTTTAGGCTACGATATATAAAACGTTTGTGTTCTTAGTTACTACGCCGTAGATTTTTTCTAAACATAATGGAGTTTAACTGCCTCGTTGGCCTAGTGGTTCTAAGCGCGACTGCTACGCTAGAGGTCCTGGGTTCGATTCCCAGGTCGAGCAAAAAGTGTTATTGGATTTTTCTATGTAGCAGCTCGGAGTTTGGATTGGTGCCCGGTTAATGGCAATAGGCTCGCCCCTATTACATGGGATCAAATATACTGGCGAACTGTGGGTGTTCATTGGTACACCTCTGCCTAACCCTTCGAGGAATACAGGCGTGATGGTGATGGTAATTGAGTTTTTAATCACTATTTCAAAGTTACATAAAAATAAAATTCTATCTAACAGAGCATTCTGCACACAAATGGAGAGTTCGTAGGCTATAAGACGCTGCAGTAATCAGTTATTATTCTTTAGCGCTACTGTTAATGTGTTCTTTAATACTGCAATAAAAGATAATAACATAGTAGATCACATTAAACCTCTTTATTATCATTTTCAGTAAGCAATTTCAGTTACAATAGACTAAAAATAGCGGTAACTAGCTGTTGTTCGCGACTTTGTTAGCAAACAAAGAAATATGTCTGTCTAAAAATTGCGGCCAAACCTAGTAGCATATCATGCTGTTTCACTCATACAGTATAGGGAAGGAGTGAGAGGACCGGATAAGCGCCACCATTTTTCGTTTCGATTTTTGGAGGAACGTATGGAATACGGGGGCGCTTTTTTATATAAGTTAGAGGGGGGAACTCTACAAAAGTCGCCTTGATTATTCAAGTAGTTTTCGACTGAAAATTCGTAATTAGTGCAGTTTATAACATTCTAAAAATCTGAATATAATTATCCAATTCATAATCTTTAATTCGTGGGCTGGGTGAGGCTTTCAATCAACCTGTAATTTTTATTATTATTAAAATAATAAAATTAAAGATTCGCGAGACTAGAGACATATTTATTACCAATATATCATAAATATTTGACAACATATTAATAGCTTATCGTTTAGTACTTTTTACTGTGTACAAAAAGGCTGATTCGCACGTTAATATTTCCGCATTATGCGTATGTTTCGGTGACGTAAGTTGATGTGTTTACGTGCATGCGGGTCTTGGGCAACCGCTATCGGATCACGTGAGTCCGTGTGTCCCCACCCTATAGTACTGTTTGTTTTTCTTTGTATGACTGCTAAATATTTAAATGAACACAGACCTACTTACAAAGTAAAAAAATAAAATACAATTTTGATTAAAGACTCTTTTGTTTTTTTATCCGATTTCTTACTGGCCAGTATTTTCTGTGAAGTAAGTATTCTTTTATTTTTGAATTAAAAATCGAGTTTTTGTTTTATTTTAATTTTTGCTGCGTTTAGATAATTGTAGAAATAAAACATAATTAGAATTTTTGCAGTTAATATTGTGTTGATGTGATTTGAAGATTTATTTTTGGAAAAGTTATTTTCTGAGGATATGCGTTTTCAAGTAAGTACTGTCATAATACATATATTATGTAGATATTTTTGCTATAGGCTTGGTTGTACCAGCAGCGACCTCATCTAGGTATTGGTACGTGATAACTTGCTCAATAGGTGAATAAATAAAAACCGAAAGTAAACATTTGCTTAATTGCGAAGCGGAAATCTACGACAATCATCGATCTGCACGCTTGATCAACCCGCGGTGACCAAGTTAACGCTAAGACTCCAAGCATCACGTGACGGTAACCCTACCAAATTAAATTTAACACTCCCAGTACGGTGTGGTTATCGGATAAATGTGCTATAGGCCACGCCAATTAACGTAGACTCAGTGTGGCAACTCGCTTGCGAAAACCCTGCCGAGCTCAGGGAAAAACGGTTACCTAATCTCCCACAATGTGATGCTAGTTTGCTGGTTTGAACGTGTGAGACATTCAAAAGTGAAAATCAGTATTGAAAATTACGTATGTATGTATCACACGCTTTTGTCCGGACGAGGCGTAGCGTAGTACCTATGAGGACCGCGTAACGAACACGTCTCCTGCCAGACATTATTATCGAGATTCTGTCGAGACTGGCTAGTTGAATCGTGTGCAACCTTATTTTAGTTATTAGTTCTTTATAATTTGAATTATGGGGTAAGCTTTGTTCCAAAATTGAAAATAGACTTGACAGTCGACTGGCGGCTTTTCTGATATTAATTCCAATAATAATTAATTTTAGTAGGAACAGTACCTACTTATAAGATCTTACCTACTTACTTCAATTCCAAAGTCTAGTTTATCTAATGTATCTATTGAACCAAATACATTTATATAAGCCAATAAAGATGTCAAAACACACGTTTATTGGGTGAAACAAATCAATTCAAAATACGTTAAAACGTTAAGTGGAAAAGTGAAAATTTACAGCTTTATAAAAACTTCCACATTTTATAACATACCTAAAATATGCATAAAGAACTAATGATGCAACTTATGTTTGTTTATTTAAATAAATTAACACACATTAATATTCTGTATCAAATATTTGAAGTGGGAGTGTTAAAATATTTGTTCAAAGAACACATAAAGTAAAGACAAAGATGTGGTTTATGTGTTACGAAGCTTTTCCCTTCCACGTTAGATAATACAGCCATAAGACGGTAATTAGCTGTAGGTCATTCCAAACATATAAGTCTTCCGTTGGTTTACCATATCTTATCTTGAATACATGTTTTTATTTCTTGTTTCATAAAGTATACAAACTCTTTATAACTTTATTAGACAGACAATAGATATAAGTCCACTAATTTATTAAACCTTTTTTAATAACGTGTTCAAAAATCCGGTAATTTGTTTAGATATGCAGTGTCTGTAACTATATAAAATTTAAATTGATAATACAATTATACATATTCTTTAAAAATTCAAGAAGATTAATATGCTCAAATTTTGGAACAAAATATCAAAATTTGAACACATAAATGTTATTTTACTAGTTCTGATATACTTGTGTTACATACCTGTTATATTTATTCCAAGCGAAATTCCACACAAACCGTTGGGATTTCGAAATTCTTAAATATTGCCTCTTAACCTTGATGACGAGAGGTGATCGACTTCTAGCAGCCGGTACTTAGGTATTTCAACTCGTGAAATAGTTGATTGATCAACAAAAAGTATTGTTCGTGTCTAGATTCATACAGGAAACCTTCCAAGGATATTTATTTTGTCAATAAAAGCCTTCCTTTTCATGATAATTTATGCAGATTCAATTATAAATATTTTAACCATAGAAATATTCATAAACATTCATCATACTTAGTGTTAAAGAAGCTTACACACCTATATTTGTGCATAATAAATACATGTTACATTATGTTACAAGATTTTTTTTATGGATTGTCAACTGGCATGCGGCTAAGATTGCCAGTCAAAGTCGGAGCGGTCAAATACCAACATTACCTAAGCAACTTGTTTCTGAGAAGCCCGACGATACACGTTACGCAACTCAATTTAACAACAATTGTTACTAAGTAGTTTCTTAACGTTAATTTTCTGCCTGATAATCCGCTTCTAACGTTATTAATAGGCTTAATAAACATACTTTCTCACGGCTACAATCATTTTAAAGTCGGAACTCATAAATATCTTTAGCTTACGTTTGGGAACAGCTGGCGTGTGACGTTGTAACGATATTATGCTCAGATTGTAGCCAATAAAATGTTTCATCTTATTTTAATTTCAAATTAGCAACACGCCAACTGATTTACAAGAGACGCTGTTTGATGTTGAATATTTTACCGAGTAGTTTTTAAGATTTGCCCTGCCCAAATATGCGTGTTATGTGATGATTAAACACCTATTATAAGTAGGTCATAACCAGTCATATTTTTTAGTTAAATACTTGACACATACCTAAGCGTAGTGTATGCTAAATATGTCATCACTTTTAATAGTAGTAGATATAACACTTAGCAACGTTCTACTGGCTACTAGACATGTATTTAATCGAAATGTCAATAATGATTATAAGTGATGGGTGCACAATGTACCAAGCTTTTAGTTTTTTTGTACAAATCGCTTACAGCTTCATCACGCACTAAAGGTACAAGAAACAAATCAATTAGAAAACATTAAAGCACCCGATTGTTTAGGAATATGTGATGAGTACTTAATTACCAATATTCTCAGCGGATTCGTTTGAATGCTTTAGAACAACAATGCAAACCACCAGCCACACATTGGCTGCAATGTATTTCCAGCAATCCATACTAATATCATAAATGCGAAAGTATCAGATACTTTCGCATTTATGTTTTATTCTCTGTCTTTCTGTTGAGCTTTCAATACTAATCCACTGCAATGATCTTGATGAAATTCGGTACGGGGTAGCTTTGAACCCCAAGGAAGGACATACTTTGGGCTACTTTTATTCAACGACTTTGTATGCATCCGCAACATTACGCGGAAGAGAAGGAAGTAAAGCCAGTTAATCAGTTTAGTAAGTTATAAAATATTGCAGCTAAAGTGCAGTAAAAGTATTGTAAGCTAGTTATTGCGTCCCAATTAATTCTGTTCTATTGTTCCATTTTCATTTACAAGATGAAAAGTGGAAGTAGTCGGACGACTCTATCCAACCAGACAAATTAAAACAACGGAAAGCGTAAGCGCAGTTCCTTTGTTTAACGTTTTTATTAGTTGTCTTATTACTGCGGCGCGATTGTAATTAATGTCTATAATAGTTTAAAGAGAGGTTGATTGGCCTTTGATTACTTCCTAACATGTGCACCGTAGTCGTGACCTTTGTGAGTCAATACTTGATAAGTTGTACAGTCTCTATGTGTTACCTTATTTATTGAAAAGTTGAAACAGTTTGAGATATAATGTTCTCCCTACCAAATTTCTCGATTATTAGCCAAGTACGCAAACTTATGGATACTTCCACTTCTCTCACACGTACAGACCGATGGGACGACAACCCGACATGAGAGACATCAGGCACAGTACCAACGGTTTGATGTGCTTTTCGAGGCACATTTGTCACAGGGGTGTCACACAACCAACTTCCAAACTCCGGGTGGCTACAGAGAAATTCCTAATGTAAATACCTGATAACACTGGCCAACCAGGAAATTGAGCCTAGGACCCCACGCAGTCAATATATTGAGACATTAAGGTAGGTACTTACCACTACAGGTTTTAAACAACAACATGGGTAGGTATTAGTAGTGTTTCGGACCTACCTACATTATCTACAATTTTGTTATTACGTAGACATTTAAGCAAATGTCAGTAGAGCACTATTAAAGCGGCTAAGTTCCGAGTTAATGGTTTTAATTAATGTCTTGAGGGCTAGTTCTAATTTGCGCTGGTTAGATTGGGACCCCTAGCAACGATCAGAAAAACCGAGGACAATGGCGGTTGACCACTTTTCAACCTTATTACTAAGGGCACAAGGGTGAAAAGTGGTTCACGGTAATTGTTCGCGGTGGTACATACTTACTTAAATAAAAGTGTCTGTCGATCAGTGTCTAGTTGGACACTTACAAAATAACAAAAAAAAAGTCTTGTATCACTAATACTGGGAAGTACCGAATGTCCCAATATTCAATTGATGACTAAATGTTTTCCCACAAAAAAAAAAAAAACAATAACAATTAACTGTTCCGCTTTGATTTTTTTTTGTATATAAAGGAACTACTATTATCACACCATACGAAATATGCGTAAAAAAGTAGGATTCTGACTTCTGGTGATGTCATAAATACATTAGAGTGGGAAACCACACGCACAGATTGAAGAATGGACTATAACGTGACGTCACAAAGCAATCTAGGTAGGCCGAACGACCAGCCCCCGCAATATGAGCATTTCATTCGTCGAATCACTGCTTAACTGTGGCAATGTGATTGGCCAAGTCAGTGTTCGAATGTTTCTGTTGCGAAATTTTCCTCTTGGTGTCAAAGTTCAGTACGTTGTTTTAGTATCCAAACCTCGCATATACCGTGATGATTAGTTGTCTGTTAAGTACTTTATTTTTGAGTAAAAAGTAATTGACTACTAAATTACTTGAATAAGCTAGTTTCTAAAGGCTTTTTAAATTCTTAGATTTCCAAATAACTGTATGTCCACAAAGCACCAACACAAGTTTTCCGCTAATTGCTTAGTCAACCTTCATTGAAGGTGCTTCGTAATAATCCGTATGGCAAAAAAATATACGGAACAATATTACAGTCGAAATAACCACTTGTTGATATGAATTACTTATGTATTTTTCTGCTCATAAATCATTTACAACTAATCAATTCACGCGATTGAATTTTTCGAATATATAATCATATTTTAAGAGAAAAAAAGAAGTTAATATAACCCAGAGTTTTTTATAGATATGCTATAATTATCGATCTCGATAGTCGAGTAACTTTTAAAACTTGTTAAATATGAGGAACTGCATAATTATTATCATCGGGTGTGTTGTACAGAGCCCACTATATTTTATTGTTGGGCGTTCCATCTTCACGTAAATCAAAAGTTTCAAAACACTTTTCTCACCAATGCCACATTAGAAAGCTTAGTTTCATTAAATTACAGTTTCGTAATCAATTTAAATTAACAAGTCGATTTCAAGGGGCAAGTTCATGCTTTGAATTACTTATGGCCTTGATAACCGCTGGGTTCCAAGCCTTTCAGTAGATTACAAGATAAGGAAAATAACATTATTAGTGGAATCGAACCTTTTTAGTTCCGTCCAGGTGCAAGCCTCACGTAGTCAATATTGGATTCTAAACGTATTAGCTGGCATCGGCATTACAAAGTGATGAACTGTAGGTAATAAATAATTATTAGGTTGTTTGCTATACTGTTTTATTGCCTTCTCTGAACACGAAACTTTAGAGCTTCACGAAATTGAAGCGGAAGTAACAGACCTTGTTGTTGGTTCCGCATAGTCTTCTTTAAGTGCTATGATGGTAGGGCCTGCCTACATTCAATTATGGTTTAATTCAATGTACTCACACGCACGCAAAATCTGTTATGTGAGTGGCATGCAGTAATATTGTGCAATATGTAAGGAAGGAAGAAAATTCATTATTACTCTGTTGTTATGCCGTAATGATGAGCACGCGCCGTTACATAACCGTCGGCGAAGCGACCGTAACACTTACCAGTTGGCAGTCGGTCATTCGGCCTTCGTCGCCATATAGGTACATCGGGTTTATGACTGAACCAGTGTCCGAATTTGTTATGCACTGTTAACAATCTAAGAGAAAGGACAATGTCAAATTATAATACATTTTTTTTGGACTACACTTTGGTTGTTCTTGTTTTATTAAGTACGTAATATTTTTTTTCGTGACACCCTTACCATTTTTCTATATGAGACTAGCCTGAGTGTCCTTATATTATATATCTGCCTCTTAGTCCTGTCAAAATCCGACAATAGAAACGAACAAAAATAAAATGTTTCTTTGGTAAAAGTACCATGTAAAAACTTTTTTGTTTGTAATGTCAAAATAACAGCTGTATACCTTTTTTTTGACATTACAAACAGACACATCATTTTTATTTATGTGTATTGATATATATACCATCACGCCTGCATTCCCCGAAGGGTTAGGCAGAGGTGTACCAATATACACCCACAGTTCGCCGGTATATTTAGGTCCCATGTAATAGGGGGCGAGCCTATTGCCATTAACCGGGCACAAATCCAAACTCCGAGCTGCTACTGAGCTGCTGCTATGTGTATTGATATTTTAATAAAACAACTTTCTTAGTTGTGGTACCTAACAAACTTAATCGAAAGGAACTTGTACTCAGTGAAACAAACAGCATTATATCAAAAAGTACTTTAAAAACAATTTAGTTGCGTAGGTAATCAAAATAAACTTATTCAATTGCGACATACAGAAAGGCGCGGCCGTTGATTGAATGACGAGTGTTAAAATAACAAGCTGAGAGAAAGCTTTCGGTAAGCTCTTTGTAACTTTAGTGTTAACATCGAAGAGGGCTTATTATTGGTACGTTATTTATAATCCAAAGTTCCAGGTAATATTGTAAATGCGAAAGTAGCTCTGTTTGTTTGTTTCATGCATAAACTGCTAAACCGATTTTGATGAAATTTTGTGCGGAGATGATTAAACCTTAGAGACAGACGTAGGCTACTTTTTTTTTGCTTGAGGGGGTTGAAATAGTGGATGCAGGTTTGAATTGGAGGTAGTCATTATTGAAGATAAAACCACGAAATTTTGTTCTAGGCACTTGATAAAAATATTTAAATATTTTTTCAAGCGTTTTTGGAAAATTAGTGTGTCAAAAATAAAAAAGGCAGCCCAAAGTAACTATTCTAATTTCGGACGATTCTGACGAAGTCGCGGGCATAAGCTAGTGGTAATATAAATAACCCTAGAATTAATTATCAGTAATCTACCTTGGCACGAGTTATGCACTGGGAGGATTTACGATAAACGTCTCACGATAATTTATTCTCGTACACATCTACAGATAATTCAATGTAAAAACCAGAAAAGTGCTTTTCAAACACGTCCACAAGGGTTCAGTACAGCACTATATTTTACACTACATACAAAAAACGCGTTGGTTTTATGTTGAGCTCCAGTAATTTTGTACATCATTTTATTTTTATCATTTGATTTTTATAGCTGCAGTAGAAATACACACTTTGTCAATTTCAATTCTCTACCTATAACGGTTCATAAGCCAAGAACCGTTACAACATGTCCACACATGACATAATATGACAGACAGCGGAGGCTCAGTAACAGGGTCCTTTGGCAACCTTCGCGAACGGAACCCTCGAAAACTCATTACAAAATAATAAAAAAACCATCACGCCTGTATTCCCCGAAGGGTTAGGCAGAGGTGTACCGATGTACACCCACAGTTCGCCGGTATATTTAGGTAGGTCCCATATAATAGGGGGCGAGCCTATTGCCATTAACCGGGCACAAATCCAAACTCCGAGCTGCTACTGAGAATTTCATAGAAAAACCCAATAACACTTTTTGCTCGACCTGGGAATCGAACCCAGGGCCAGTCGCAGTCGCACTCAGGGCCACTAGGCCAACGAGGCAATAAAAAGAAACCCATTACAAAGAAATAAATTTCTGGAAATTCTATTTTTAAAAGGCGCTTCTTCACACGGATCTAATCATGGTCGTAAAAGATAACTCATCATCACTTACTTTGGAATATATTTACTAGGAATCCTATTAGAGTTCCGGTTGTTCATACATGTTCTTCCGTGAACTTATACACGAAGTTATTTAATGTTTTTTTCTCACTAATACAGGAAAAAATTTTAACCAGTGCGTAAATTTTGCCATAATAAACTTCAACACGTTTTATTAAACACGTATATTTTATTTTGATATGTCTTAGTACTAAAAAAAAAGTTATCGTTTACGAAACATGTTTACTTAAAAACCATATTTTATTGTCATTCGGCGCTAGCGCATTCCCCACCCCCTCACCCCAGCCATGCGCCCGGGCGGCGGCCAAGAGTTGTCATTGATAGTATGGCGAATAGATTATGTCCATGTTTTGCTTATTTAAAACTCGGATAAGGATGAATTTTTTTTTTTATTATTTTTTTAACTAAACTCGGAAATGAGTTCTATTACTGACACTGAACTACCAAAAAAAAATTACGCACTGGTTAAAAACTTATCCTGTATAATGAACTGCGGTGATTGACAGCTACTAAGCTAATGTGGGGTTACGTAACCACTGGCTCATGAATGGACTGAGATCTATACAGAGATAAACCACACGTGTGTATAACGATTAATTTTATACAGAAGGGTTATTATCTACAGGCATGATTCTCATGAGTATAGTGATGTAGAGGTGCGTTGTGTGATCCCAGGGTATATCTTTGAATCTTGTTATTAATTAGTACGTATATATATATACGTACTAATTAATATATACTACATACGTATAGGACAGCCAATTATTTTTTTGCTTTGCACCAGTCTATGAATTCCTGTCGTAGTTGCGTTTACAGAAATATACAATCACATACGAAAAACAGACGCCGAAGAACAACTTGTAGGCCACACAATTTTTTTTTCCTTGCGGGAATATAACCCGCGGTACGCAGTGCATAGCCATTGCGCCAAAGGTCATTAAAAAAATCTTGTTTAATTAATCACAACTTTACAATTTTTTATCCACACAAATATGTCGTAACTGTAATGTCAAAAAGGGTCGAGTTGTAGAAAAGCTGGTTTCAAAAAAGTATAAGTACATAATCTAATTTTGCTGAATGCGTGACGATAGGCTTGATTTACATTTAAATAATCTAATTATCTACAGTGATATAAATGCGGAAGTAACTCTGTCTGTTTGTTACCTCATCACACCAAAATCACTGAGCCGAATATATTGGAATTTGATAAAAATGTAGCTTGGGATCTCGAAAAGGGCATAGGCTACTATTAGTTCAACAGAGTCATAGCCAAAACCTAGTTATTTTTTAGTGTATTTAACTTAGGGGGTTACCTTGTTCAATTTCTAGTCTTAATTTTTAATTTATGAGATTTCGACTTGATGCTGAGAGACTTGGGGGCATGCTAACAACAGATTCACAAGCTAACCGAACCGAGTGTGAAGAAATAAATTGAAACACAATAGACCTTAAGAAACATAATTTTAGAAGAAAAATATTCAACTAGCAACGCACATTGGTCTGTGGCTGATAAGGCGCGTTCAACGAAAGCGAAGGCGCCCGGGGCTGGAAGAAATCGAAAACTTGTTGCGTAAGCGGAAAGTCGAAGGCTGAGGTCCCATTGAGTTGCGTAAAGGTACGACGCATGCTCGGGACCGTTCGTGTCGTATGCTGACCTCTGTTTTCGGATAAACAATGGGTCGTTTGTTACTAAACAATTTTAATCGGTGTCATTTTTTTTTAGGATTATGTAGAAATATTTGGAAAAATATTGCGTTACATGTTTTTTTTTACTTTTTGATTTCAAATTATAGGTACGAAAACGTAGTCCAAAAAGAACATGCTTTCTTTTTTAATTTTCTTCGCATTTTTTACAGGATTTTTAAATCTTTTTAAAGTAGGTAAATTTTGCAGGTTGCGGTTTCATGAAAATTGTATGTAGCGTGCGCGCACCTCTGACATTCCTACTAAGCATTTTATAATCTTTGCTAACTAGTACGAATTTACATACTGCAAGAAATTTACGGTTCCACTAAAATTATGAAAGCACTCTTTGATGACCCAGATCCAAACCTTTGACATAAAATTACCTCCAAATTAAACCAAATCGCCCGCATAACTTTCGCCTGCTCCAAAAACGTTCGTCTTAATATGTCGCTTAGATTGAAGTCACGCATGCGCGTAATCCGGTGGCAGGGGTTACGCAATACAACACAAAGTAAGAAGATACAGAAAGCCGGCTCCAAACATCGTCGAAAACAGGCGCACACATGCATAGATGCGTACGCACGGCGATATTATACTATGCCCAACTCATTGTACGTAGACGCGTGTTTATGTGTGCGTGTGTTATCGCTCAATGTAAAGAGGTAACCTTCTGTATCTATTTATTTTGTGGCAATAATGTGTAGCCTAGTGACGAATTCGATGAGCCAGTGGCGCGTGCGCCATGTTTCAATTGCGACCTGCATTTCTGCCGGTGTCACGGCGACATTGCGTCAACTTTTGGCTTATCAATTGCATGTGTTACATGTTTAGGAGCTGTTAATGATGTAAAGAGTTTTTGTGTTGCGATGAATTGAGGTGCTACTGTGTGGGTACTTATTAAGGTACTTTACACAACCGCCGAACAATGTTTGCGTTTTAAACGATTTTTAAGGGTTGCTTGTGTATGAATACACTATGTATGGTATGTATTGGTGGTATACAACCGAAAACTTCTATTTTTCTATTTCTGAATTTAATAAAATACACCGATTAAAAAATAAAAATAAACTTTTAAGAATTTGTAAGAAAACTGAACTTTCCTGTTACATTTTATTTTGTCGAAACTAATTGAAATTAAAAGAGTTAATAGCTAAAGAGTTCGTTTGTTTGTTTAAACGTGCTAACATGTGGGAACTACTGGTTTTTTTTTAATAGGAGGCTCCGTTATCCGTCATTATAAAAATTGAGATCCGTACAAAAAAATACGCAGACGAAGTCGCAGACAAAAGTTAGTTAATGACAAAGCTATACCTGTTAGTTCAGGATTCGGTCAATAACAATAATTTCATCAACATCTTGGAATGTAAGAATAACCAGTTAATATGAATTTTCCTTATGACGCATATGATATTATTAAGAAAATATGTGTATTAATATTAATGATGAGTTCATCTTACGTGGAAAAATTAATTTATGTTGGAATACCATATAATTATTTAAGTTAAGTGTTATCCTCTTTATAATCAGTAAATGATCCTTTACATATCGTCTAATACAAGGAGGAAACTCGGTTTTTCTTATTTCTATTTATTAATCATTAGAAACTCTTCGGAGGAAAACGATTGTGTTCTTTGAATAGAAAAACGGTCATCAACACCAGATATTGCAGATTCATTTTATAGACTAATAAAAATAAATCTCTAGATGTATGCGTATCAAAAAGATGAAAACGTCAATTAATTTAAACAAAATAAATACATGAGCTCACTGTTTTTAATATATATTTTTTTTACGTAGCACAGTTACCTACGGTTAGGGCATATTTAATTATTTACATCTTTGATTGATATGCATATATTTAAGGTAGAGCAAATAATATGCTACCGTCTCGTTTGCCTTGATTAGTGTGTCTGAATTTTAAGTGTAAAAAATATAGGATTTTTTAAACAAGATGAGGTCGGTGTTTCGAGTCAACGAGTGTACTTTGGCAACGAACACAGTAACAAAATTAGAGATTTAAGCCTCTTTAAACAACAAACAGTTTCTTGCAATCAGTGGGGAAGCAATTCTACTAATTTTTAGGAACGATCGCAAATGGGTATAATTTACCTACATTTTTTTTACATTGATTGTCAATGAGATTTTGGAAGTTTTTAATTAATAAAATTGGTTTTCTGCTCTTGCTCGTATGTCTAACCACTTCATCCACTTTAAATAACAACTTGTTTCAGCCTCAATTTGTCGTAAACAGACATACAGACACATTACCATCAAAGGTTTATAGCTAATTCAACATTATGCAACAAACAGCAACGAGGAAGACAGGTCATCCAGGCATCTACATTTAATTATCCTACATCAAGTGCTTATATAACATGCACACATTATTCAAATACTAGTTGCAAACAACTTGGTATGTTTTATGACTTCTGTGAGAACTTAGGCAACATAGCTTGGTCACGGGGATTCTAGTGCCTGTTTTGTCATGTATATCATCATATTAATTAATAAAAACTTTTCAATATAAAAATAATTGTGCGTTAATTTGTTTATGCTCCGTTTCTATATTTAACTGGCGGTTGTAGGTATGCATACTACGGCTGGTAAATTCATGTAATAATATTCTTTCATGAAAATTAATAATCCACATTAAAAAAGGCTACATAGAACCTTTAGCCGATGAATACTGAAATGAAGTACAATTTATTTTTCTTATAATTATTTTAGCCGTACCACTCTAGGGCTATCTTCGTTTTTCCTTTGTAAATAAAATTGTAAACTTAAATTATTCCAAATAAATAAACTATACTGTTTATAGCCATAAACATATTTTTTTCTGAATGTGTCATCAGTATTTAGAAGTAGAAAGTCAATCAAGCAGTTTTCTTACACATAAGCTCGAGATTGACAACAATTTGTCACTGTTTATACGACTGAACAGTTATTAATCACATAACACCTGTGGTTGACCACAACTCAATCATTGCAAGTATTTCAGTATCACATTCCAGTTTGCAATCCTAAGTATACTTAATTTATAATGTCTATTATCACCAATTGACATCGTTAATCGCTTTTAAAACATTTACAACCTTACTAGTGTAACTATTCGCCAATTGACCAGTGGCTCTCAATCTTTAAGGGCAATTAAACATCTAACAATGCCCTTTTATTTTATGGAATATCGCATTAAATAGTTATTTATGCAAGGCACTGCAATTTATAATAAGAACAAAAACTTTTACTTACAAATATTTTCTAAATGAGTTCCATACTTTACATTCACTTTTGAATGTGAAGAATGAAACTGTTGCACTGTTTAGTTATAATTGTTTTAAAGTTTGGTATTATATTGCGCTATTCTAACTAAAATAACATTCGTAGGTCCATGTGACATTATTTGACAACCTTAAATAATCGAACGAATCAATTGGAAAAATAATAATTTCCCGCAAATTTTGGTCACTTATTCACAGAACCCACTTTCGGAATACTTAACCTAGAGTTAGCCGGATACTTAATAAATTGCTAAAATAAAATGGTACTAAGAAGGTGCGATGTAAATAAAATATTATTGTTAGCAGATAAATAAATAAAACTTCGCAAGTAAATATTAAATCTGAAAAGCCATGACATAAATTTTATTATAACCTATTTTTGTATTATTAACACTTATGTGTATATGGGAGGTGACAATTGGTAATACTTGCAACTCCAAAATACACAATAATATCATTGAATTTTAATAATATCTATACATTGGACCAGTGTTATTCTGTCATCTGTCATAACTAGAAATACTAGAATACACAAAAATCCTGACATTTAGCATAACAAGAAACCAGAACATAAACATTCAAAGTAATTAAATCCGTCATGTAAACTTTTTCATTAAGAACCTCCTTTTTTTGAAGTTGGTTGAAAACGTCAATGTGACCTTGTTAGGACGTTTACCTGCCACTGTGAGGAGCGAATCGAATTAAAATAATTGTGAATAAAATATCAACTTCACATCCTTATTCCATATTGAGCTTTATTTGTTTTGTAACTTACGTTCTTTTATGGCTGTAGCGAACGATTACGGATACGTCTACGGTTTACGTCAAAAAACAACATTCCATCTTCAATACGCACGTCAAATGAGAATATGAATGGTTTACGACAAAAATGGTCGGTGAAAAGTAGGAAACCGCTTGAAAGGAAATTGAGATGCTCATTTGTTTGTTGTTTAAAAAAGACGCTAGCAACACGATGACATATACTGTCATTATACAATATGTTTTTTCTAGTAAGTAAATCGAAAAGAGGTTGTCACTCTTTTAACCACAAATTGATGTAAGAAGTTTATGCATGGATCAAAATGGGAAAAAAAACAAAGCCACTAATAAAGTTTCTAAGCGACGCGCTACATTAATAAAAAAAATACCACAAAAATGTGCTTCTATGACTTTTTTTATTGTCTATTTATTTTTAGACACATAAATCGAAACTCAAGCTAATACGTGTTCACAAATACCAACCTGTTATTTTTTTAGTATTTACGTACATTTTCAACTCTATTATGACGAACGCTTACATAAATATTACTTAAATGTTTTCAGTAACACACGTAACTGCAAATATTACTTTTGTTACACGCCACTTTCCACGTTCGAAAAAAATAAAACAGTTTTAGAAGATATGTTTATTTAAATAGTTAACTTCGAGTCAAATTTTCTGTTAAATAACTTATGCATGAGAAACTAAAGTTATGTAATTTGTAAGTGGATGAAACCGTAATTAGACATCCAATTTAAAGTTCACAAGCGGGAAATAGTTTTGTTATATGTAGGACACACATCCTTTATAAATTCATTAAGTTAAGAATACACGCTAGGGTTTCGAAAAGACCTCGATCCCCGGGTCGTAGGTCACAAGTAAACTGAACCCGAAAGTTCACAGTTACTTTGCCTAAAATAAAGTGATTTTAACTGGCAAGGTTACAGCAATAAGGTCGATTGCAGTTAACTGTTACTATTTGTCGTCTCCAAAAAGACAATAATGATGTTGGAAACAAGAATTGGCATTCAAGTTTAGTGAAACAAGTTTTTACTTATTGAAGTTTAATATTAGGTTCTATACAATTAATTGTATGTCTGTCTGTCTTTGTTGGGTACATATTGGCTTGATGTATATAATTACAAATATATAGCATGGCCTTGCCAATTAGGTCACTATTATTTGAATATCAGTACAATAATTATTTGTCTTACAAATAGGTACCCATTGAACATGATGTTATAACTTTATAAGTTAACATTTGAATTTGCTAGCGAGTTGAACTTGCAGCCTCGATTGGCATTGTCCTACATTCGATAAAGGAGCGGAATTTAGCAGTTGATTTGACACTTCTTACATTACTTAAGTTTGCGACACTCTTGGGAGATTGAATTGACTCATAGCCAAATTGCAGATTTCACTATGAGGAGGTTAGAGTTTGTTCCATGACATGTGACCCTAAATGACCTCCTCAATTTGTTTGAAATTTTAAGCCCTTCAAATATTTGAAATTCGCAAACGTCATAGAGCCAACAACATCCTGTTGCTAATTAAAACTACGTAGAAATCACTTGTAAAAATAACCAACTTACTTTTTAATAGTTCCCATGCTGCTGACAATAGACACCTTATTAGAAGTTATACAAAAAACATGAATTCAAACAAAACAAAGGAACACGACTAGTTTGAACGAAAACACTTTTTGTTATTATTAATCGAACGGTCGAATATCGATTTAGATTTAAATTTTTATCGCGATTTTCGCGGGAGCGATTGGCGAGCGCGCTCCGTTCGCCGCGAACGTGCTGGCTCGACGGTAATGACGGAATGAGGCTGGTATCTGGAGGCTCCCTCAGCTGTACAGCAGCCGGCGACGCCAGCGCAGCGCCCAGAGAGAAAGTTAAGTTATCAAACTCCGCGGTTACGTTCAGCGATGACGCTATCTTCCCAGGCGGTTGCGTATTCGGTGACAAAATTAAATTTTCGCGTACCCGCCACAATTTATGCGCTACTGACACGGTGAACGTCCATCGTTTATGCCATGGTGTCCCACTTTTGTGCTGCAATTTGTTTATTTACTTTTCGCCGTTAGCGATATCATAATAAGGTTGATATACGTCGTGCACTATCCACTCTGCTGTTATTAACATGTCAATACACTATTAGGACACTTATAATAGCAACATAAAATAAACGCTTTAATTGTCCGTCAATTTATGAAATCTTGAAACAAAACATGTCCCCAAGCCAATATTTTATGAACTGTTAAAGCCCTATATTCATTATTTTAGCTGTAAATAAGCATTGGTTAACTCTACATATAATTAGTTTATTTAATAGACTTCGTAAGATAGACTTCACTAGATTTGTTATTGTTTTATCATAGAAATGTCATCCATTAACTTCAATGTTAGGCATAAAATTGGGTAATATTATATTATTTTATAGTTGTTATGTAATACATGGGTTAATATTTATTCGATTGTAAGTGGTGACCGCACAACTTTCACTTTTGCGAATGTGGGTAGGTTGTTAAGAAAAGTCATATGATAAACGTAAGTACGTACACACTCGTCGAGTGTGCACGAGTTACATTCGAGTTAATGAGACTGTGGGAATATTCCCTACATTTGGGTCGATTACAAAATGATATTGTATGTGGTGGCTAGTCGAGACTGAGGAATTTATAAATTGTTTGTTGTGAATGAAGGTCAAGGTTATAATTTTATTTTATTTGGAAAACTTACAGCTAAGAAGACATAGATAAAATTTTATTACGAGTTTCCACCTATAAAATTGAATATGTGACATTATAAAATTTCCCGGCTATAAACTTTTTACTTCATTGACTGAGGTTACATGATAGGAAAACATTTTTCCTATGATCTTATGGCGCTCCAAAATGAGCCATATTTTGCCGGCAATGTGTGACTGAAATACTTTGCAAGTAATGTTTTAAATATTACCGCGTCATAAGCGAAAATGTTGTAGCTACACTTTGCTGTAAAAGTTCTTCTTTAGAAGCACATTTAGATTACCATCATGTTTATCATCATTATCATCATTTTTACTTTGTGTTTCAAACCTATTTGTAGATACAATGCATGCCTGCTAATTCCTAAAATTAATGACGTAACACAGTACCTATATATTTCCGATAAATTGCTCTACAGATTGGTAGATGCTATATTAAAGTTAATTATACATATTACACATATTATACATATTACATTAAGTAAAAAGATCTAGTTTATGATATTAATATTTAAATTGCTAGGTGTCAAAGTAATATTTATCAACGAACAAACGAATTTCTGCGATTTTTCGTTTGTGAACATCATAACATGACAGAAAAACATTTTCCATGTTTTCTTAGCTAAATTAGTATCTACGCATTTTTCTATTAAGTAGGTACATGAAATTATTTTTGCTTTATTTTTTATTTATGCGGTAACATATTATATAAATCGTTTAGTATTGAAGTGTTTCTTATTAGCCTGAAATTCGTTCATTAATAAGTTAATAAGGAACGAATTTCTACAATAACTGTGATTTTCCTTACAAAATTACTTGCAACGAGCTAGTAACCTCGCAATAGAGCAGTTTATGTAAATATCTGCACTATTGCAATGTTTAAACATGGCACGCGATTGTAAAGCGGGCCCTCCAAAAGCAAGCAGGGTGATAGCTGTCTGATTGCGACTGTCTCTCTTAATTTGCTAAGAATTTCTATCGCCCGGAGTTGCGAACTGCGAAATGTTAAATAAATAAATAAATAAATGTTTTTGTATATTTCAATAATTAATATGAACTATTACTACTACGACTATCACTACTATTATTGATTACTTAATATGAGCGCTGCGCTATGATGGCGATGTGTTGGAGCACGGGACTTATTCGAAATGTTGATCAAAAGCAAAATGAAATTAGTTTAGCTCACCTGTTTATATAAAATATTAAATCAAATGCCCACCATTTTAACTAACGAAGTGCCGACTGAGAGTTAATACATCAATGTAATAAAATGACCATCTAAACTAATTTAGCTCTTATCTCTTAGTGCACAACCAGCTTTAGATTTAGTTCGAGCGGTGCGGGTGCGTACAGAGTTGCTAATGTTTGGAGCATTGTGAGTGGTTCGAAACGACGTATCAAATTCTGATTATGCAATAATTTAATTAATAAAATAACACAACAATACCATTTTTGTAAACAATCTTCAATCTAAAGTTGCTAGAAAAAGAACCAAAAATGAAAGGGCTTTTTATTACATGCTTACAAGATAAGGAACCTTTATAATAACTATAATTTATTTTAATTGTTTATTTTGTTTATCAAATATCGAAATGATGTTATGTGACGAGTAATCGAGATTTCTAATTATGAAATTAGTAATCGTTCGTATCAACAAAATATTTTGTGACTACTTATGTTATTATTAATTTTAGAAGTAAACTGCAGTGGCCATTTTGTAAAGCACTGAATCGAATACGTACCCAGGTGGGTAGCGCTGCAAATATAATTTGGCAAAATAGACGTAAATCCGTCTAGGGCTGTGATTCATCTGGGATTTTTTTTTAAGTTTTTGTTCGGCGTCTGCAGTTTAGGTGATGGTAGTCCTCCGTCTCACGGATATTTGGCACATTAAAGAAAATGAAACATATCTCACTTTCTGTAATGTCCCAAATATCCATTCATCTGCACCATATGACGATCTGTACAATGATTCTCATACAGTAATAAAAAAAAAAAAAAAACGTGACGACTTATTCTGTCCAATTATTCTAAAATTGGTTAACATGAATTATCGATGCGGAAATAAGGAGCCCTTCATTAATAAATACACATGGGAAAGACAGTTCTGTAGTCTTTCTATCAGAAACTCTAAGTTTAGTATCCAAAAATAGTGAGGCTTGTTGCAGCAACCTAAAAATAACTACCAACAGACGGTACGGATACGGTAACAGTTTTATTATCACAAAACCAAACAAAAAGCTCACTACTTCAATGAAAGCTTAGTACAGAGCCCTCCTGTCCACGTCATCTGACATAAGCTGGCTTGTTACACAATTGTCAAGTGTCCACTCCATGTGATCGTTGAGTGAAAGTGGATGGAGCTTCCAAACCTGTCGGGTGACATCACGAGCTTACCCGAGCACAGACAATGCAAACAATCGAATTTGCACATCGCCTACGCACTTAATTCGAGTATCATCGGGTCACGCCTACTATTGTGAAGAAGGAAGGCACTTTGATTCGGCTTGCAGTATCCGGAAGACATTAGCTGTAGGAAATTGTACAGGTTGAGTGTACACCCTGCCTCTACGGAAAATTGCAATCATTTGTTTGAGCTTGTTTAGTTTGTTCATATGAATTATTTGTATGATTTACTGAATAGTTGTTTCGGTTCTGGCTGTTTGGGTACGAGAGTGTTTTTATATTAAATAATAATGAAAGTAATGATTTAAAAGTAATGATTTGAATTTAATAATAATAAATATAAAAGTTATGATCTAGATTTTACAATAATCAACTTCTGTTCTAATATGAATTTTTGTATTGATTATACGGTGAGACGTGCAGAACTTGTGCAATATACCTAGTATTTATAACACCCTGTTGTAACCATGTTTCTGGCAAAATAAATTATTCTATTGGATTCTAGTGTTTAAAAAAAAAGAAGAAGTTTATATGTTGTTACCTATAGCTTCCGACATTGTCTTGTTGGTCTCGGGATCCGGTGATATGTTTTGCAATAGGACTTTCTCGGAAGAAACCCGGATTTTGAAAATTCATGGTGTGACAAACCCCATACCTCGGAAAGTACGTAAAGTAGTCTTGAGCTCTCTCCTCGATTGTGTCAGATTGATGTCCTGTCGAACTATGAGATTGAGGGAAGAGGGAGTGCACCTGTGTTTGCGCAAAATGTAAGCACTATAATATCTCCTGTGGCTAGTCTCCATGGGGATTGCCTGCCGTAAAGCCTTAAATGAAATTCGGTTGGTACAATTATACTCTTTCTAGAAGGAATTAATTATTTTGATATGTTTAGTCATCGAAACCAAAAGAGGCTAATTAATTTACCTACACCTGAGAGGTGGAAAAATAAAAGGATCTTATCAAGCGTCTAACCTAACTAAGATTTCTCGTTTTTCGAAATATCGAAGTGATGTTAACTGATGACTAATCGAGATTTCCAATTTTGAAATAAGTAAACATTCGTAGTACTCGTATCAATAAAACTACAAATAAGTATCTCTATTGTGCACTCATTTTATCATGCATTTTAGGAATATACTGCATGATTTATATTACATCCTAAATTATTAAATAAATGAATTGCTTGAAGTATCGTTTGCGGGTTTTCATACTTTTAATTTACAGCTATTGCTGATAAAGATCTATAGTGGTGAAGTAAGATGAGAACAACTCTTTAGAATCCTAACTAATATTATATATGCAAAAGTGAGTTTTTTTTGTGTGTTACGCTTTCACGCCTTAATTACTCTACCGATCATCATGAAATTTTACATATACGAGGGCGAATCAAAAAGTAATGAGAATGAAGATAAAACGCGGTAATTAAAGTTAAGATAATAATTTATTCTTCTACATAGTCTCCTTATAAATCAATACATTTATTCCATCTTTTTTCTAAACCCAGGATTCCCTTTGAAAAAAATATTTTTCTTGACCCTCCCAAAACGCCTCAAAAGTGACCATCACTTCGCTATCGTCTTCAAATTTTCTTACCTTGGAGGTGTTCCTTGAGCCGAGGAAAGAGGTAGAAGTCACTAGGAGCCAGATCTAGCGAATAGGGAGGTTGTTTGAGCAGTTCGAATCCCGTTTCTTGAATGGCAGCCATCGCAACTGCGGCTTTGTGAACCGCTGCTTTTGCTCGTCGGTTAACATCCTGGGTACCCAACGCGCGGAGACCTTTTTCATATGCAACTCGTTCGCAAGGATTTTTTGAATGCTGCCATACGAGATCCCTGTGACCTCAGCTACATGCCTGATGGTCACTCTTCGATCTGGCAACACAACATCTTCGACTTTTTTCACGTTGTCTTCAGTGCGGGACGTGGATGGGCGTCCTTCGCGATGTTCATCTTCAGTGGATGCTCTGCCCAGTTTAAATTCCTTGATCCAGCGTGCAACTGTAGAATATGGAGGAGCAGAGTCCCCCAATTTTCCCACTAAGTAACTGTGTATGCCTATTGTAGAAATTTTTTTCAAACAGAGGTAGGTACTTGATGACTGCTCTAATTTCGTTTTTCTCCAAGTTGGTGTTATCTCTTCGACAGTTCGTATTCAAATGAATATAACTCCCGGAAATCGTGATATATGTATATGATTTTTTTAGGCTGAAGTAGTGAGTACATAAGCAAGCAAAAAAAACTTTTTTTGCGTTTTTATGCGGACCTGAAGTAACCTGTTCTCATTACTTTTTGATCTCCCCTCGTACTTGTCAAGGGTACAAAAAAGACAGAACGCAAATGCAGGCGAAACCGTGGGCAGCTATGCAGGCAAATTAGATGCAATTTAACCCCCCTCTCTAATTAGGCCTCTAATTAAGGTTAAGGCTGTTTGATTGAGATTGTTTCTGAAAGTTAGTCGAATTGCTTTCCTTCTATTTTGGACTATAGGTATTGTTAATATTTTCCATATTAAACTTTGACCTTTGTGCCACTACGCAATACTATGACTTTCTCACACATAAAATACTATTATGTAGTTGATGCAAAACCGCATTCCTTTCTTGCACTTTCAAATAAGTTCAAAAATATGTATTTCGCAAAAATGGCCATTCAAAATAACAAAGCGTCATCGTAAACAAAGTACACGTAATTCCGACGGAATTATGTATGTATTTGGTTTAACACAATATTGACCGAAAATTTCACTTTCGTACACGTACCACGTGGGATGACGTAAAAACTTTAACGTGTATGAACGAACGCGTCGCATTGTTGTGTGTATGAACCAACTGGTACGATTCGTCAAGCTTTCCTAGCTGTTCACTAGTTAGACAAAACCTTAATCTTTCAGCTGTTTTTATCTCCTGTGTTATTTGTAACTTGCCATATATTAGTGATTAAGTAACAGCTTGCAACTAGAATTTGAACGATATTAATTAGTAAAATGTACTTCTGATAAAAATAACGAGGTTGACATTAGTAGTAGTAGAGTTCTTTGTGAAGAAGCTTGTCCGGGGAAGTACTACCACTATACCTATTACTACCGAGCGGCGCGAAGCAAGCAGCGTCGCTGTGTTCCGGTTTTTCGTCATTTGTGAGACTTAAATTATTTGTCTTTAGCGCAGCATGACTAACGTCCAATAAAAAAAAAGGCAATAAAGGCATGCAATCATTATTTAATGATTTTGTTTACATAATAGTATTATTTAAATTACCATAATAATGACATAAATATGAGTTGTTTTATTATTTGGACAAAATCCTTATCCTCCTAGCCATTCTTTGTTTGTTGGTGGAAACTTTGTTAATTTAATCAAATGCACAAAATTATTAATATGTATTTTTTACTTCGTATAGTTTGTTGTTTTTATGTGTTTTCATCGTATCCTCACGTACTTAAAAGTGTCTAATGCTATATACCTACCTAAGGTGGCTAGTTTTATGTGTTTACAGAAAATATGATCAAGTATTTTTATTACACAAAAAACCACGGCTAAGATTTTCTGCAATAATATCTGCTAATGCGTAATAAATAAAATGTCATTGCAGATAAATGTGCAACATAAAAAGGACCACTAATTTGATGCAGCCAGACTATATAATTAATTTTCTGATGATTATTCTTATCTTTTTATTAACGTTCATATTAGTTATACCACCTCAATGTGAAGAGGTCATTTGTGTGGACACACACGGCAAGGACGAGGGTCTGTTGTGAAATATATACATTGTTTATTTTTATCATTCTCACGTGATACTAGAGGCGACTAACAGATGAATTTACGAGTGTTTTTCTAATTAGCCACATTAACGATAAATGACTACGAGATGCAGCTTTTTATTTTTTCAAATTAATATTGTAATAGCCCAGCGATTAAGTTGCCAGCTGCTTACATGAGATTATCGGTTCAAAACCGGGTAAGTAATAATGTGTTTTCAATTCATATGTACTTTTTAAGTTTATCTTTGACATCCCTGACATGGAAGGAAAACATCGTGAGGAAATCTGGACTTTATAGTTATAGCCTGAAATCATCATCTGCCTTGAACAAGTAAGGTGATCAGATGCTGGCGCTTTCTCTGTATGCGAAAAGGCTTTTATTCTTAAGTGAGGTAATAATAGGCTGGTATTAATATTTTATTATGTACTTTAATTTACGACCCTATGGAATATTAACGTTTGTTTAAGCATTTTATCTCAAACAACTTCCATTCAAGACTTTACCTTAAAAGCAATTAAACTATGAATACAATATACCTAAATGTATAACACAAAGTTATTATAGACAATAATCCCCGCGTTTAGATTATTATAATAATAGTTGTTTACACCAAAACTATTTCAAAATGCTTAATAACTTGTAATAGCTGACGTAATTTATCGATGTACCTATGATGTAAAATAATAAGGCTTGTTTCATAATAGCCTGGTATTCATTGGGACCCCTAGACCCTATAATATACTTTGTGTAAGTAACTGGTACGTCGTGATCTATGATTGGTCTCATTTTCGAACGGATTGATACGGACGGTTGTAACAACCTATGGGGTTTCAAAACTTGGTGCTTAGATGTTGAAATGGTTGATTGTTTTGACGTGGTTCAGTGCAAGATTGAACTGTTAGCAAATGTTTGGACGTGTTCTACAGTGCTATTGAAACTAAGGGCGTTTGTGTTTCATATCATTTAATAACGTTCCATTCGTCTCTTTAAAAAAATAAATTGCTCCATACCTACTATCATTGACCTGCCTCGTTAGCGTAGTGGTAGCAACTGCTACGCTGGAGGTCTTGGGTTCGATTCTCAGGTCGAGCAAAGTGTTGTTTGGGTTTTTCTATGAAATTCTCAGTAGTCGGAGTTACGATTTGTGCCTGGTTAATAGCAATAGGCTCGCCTCTTTTACATGGGACGTAAACATATCGGCAAACAGTCGGTGTAAATTAATTGGTACACCTATGCCTAACCTTTCAGGGAATACAGACGTGATGGTATATATGTATGTACCTACTAGCAATTTCTCTTTTACGAGTATGTACTAGTAGAACAAATCTTCTTGAAGATCATACAAATATTTTTTCCGTACATGAATCAAACCCGAGACAGTTTGTCAACCGTTTTGACGAAAACAAAGGGATTATATGTACTCTGTTAGGGTTACGGAATTTGTTCGAAAGAAAAAATGCGACTCTGGAACGCAAAGTGCATTGCGCAAAGAGCAGGAACACGGAAGGATTTTAGTCAGTAGATAAAAGAGTCTGACATTCCCTTCCGCTCCACCCAGAGCGAAAGAAGTCATTTAATGATTTCCCATCCTAAAAAGAAGGCAATTATGCAGATTTTAGCTATTTGGAGCATGACTGTACCAGACATAGTATTCATCAAATTGACGAGATGTTGCATAATAAGATTTAAATCAAACGCAACATAATTAAACAAGGTAATTTAATCTAATTGGACGAAGGATTAATCTAGCTAATGAGTCTAACATTTGACTTGTACCTAGTTTATGGTGTATTTTAAGTTGCGAGTCACGAAAAAGCGTTCTGGTTTACGACAAAAAACAGCATGTCGTGAGAATAGGTAGTCAAAATAAATATAAATTAAGTTTCTCTAAAGTTATGAAGACATTAAAGAAACATTTTAAATCTAGGAACCTGCAAATCTGATCACAGCTATTTAAGGGAATGTGCGGTCAAAGGACCTAGGTATTAGACAGACAGGTATTGAACTGCTCCGTTGGTCTCGTAGTCGCAAACGCGACTGCTGAGCGTGGGGTCAGGTCCCAGGTCGGGCAAAAAGTGTTTGGAAGTTGGTGGTGTGACACCCCCGTGCCTCGGAAAGCACGTAAAGCCAGTTGGTCCTGCGCCTGATGTCTCTCAAACGTGTCAGATTTCCGTCCCATCGGATCATGAGAGTTAGGGAAAAGGGAGTGCACCTGTGTTTGCGCACACACTTGTGCACTATAATATCTCCTGCACGTGGCTAGTCTGCATTAAGATTAGCCACCGTGGCCGGAATCGCTCTGGAGAATTACATTACATATGGACAGGCGGTCCAATACCGGTTGAGGGCGCGGGTTATACGAATACGGGTCTCCCGACTTACGGTAGTAGACGGAACCGTGGGGGTACGAACTCTACTTAACCCCCAGACGCAGTGTAACTATCAGAATTTATCCACGAAAAATGAACATATAAAACGCAGATGTTCTTGCTTCATACAATATTTCTCACGATACCCTTGAAATCAAAATGGACATTTCTACACGCAGTTAATCTCTTTCTGTGATATTTTATAGACTTGCCAGTAAATGCCAACAGAGGCCAATAGCATTTAAACCTTTTGAAAATAAACTGTACTCCATGGATTGTTGTTTACAACAGTATCTCGGGTGTTTGCCAAATGCGAAGTCACTAACGTGTCTCAGTGATTGACCGTAAATATTTTGTTCTACGATCGCACATAAATTGCAGATGGCACCATAATTATGTAAGAGTCGTAAAATCTATTCAGACTGTATATAAGCAATTTATTTAAATTAAATTTTCTTATTCATTAAACTATGCTATTAAATAGTGCCTGCTTATTCAAAACGGGTATTATTCTGTTAGGTGTTCGAGTGAGCGTAATGCAGTAGATCAATCTACATCAATACTGGCACTGGGAGGGATGATTCGAGGTCACGCAAGAAAAGAAAATTTGAGAGGACATTGGGGAGGCCTATGCCCGGCAGTAGGTCAGTATAGGCTAAAAATATAAATGTAAAAGCTTAAAAATTATATTACGGCTGTTAAAAATACTGCTTTAGCTCACTTCCAAAATACTTAGTCAATACTAAAATATCCTTCCAAGATTACCATTGCTCTGGCGCATGCGTGAATCACCCAATGAATGACTACGTGATGATCAACACGAAACATTCTAGTTTTAAACGCGCCTGGGCGAGCATTCGACTCTGTGTTGTTCAACCGCTACTTAAGGCTCTCATTGATCTTGATCTTGATAGCATTCGTGTTGGTCAATAGTTCTGTCAAATAGCGGCCAAGTGTGTACCGCGCGTGCGCAATAGCTTCCGTGGCCAAAAAACTACTTTACGACCGAAGCTCACGCAAGTGACTGTTTAAAAGAAAATAAATGCGAAACATGTCTTTTTTTAAGAATGGGAAATCATCAAATGACTTCATCCACTCCATCTGTGTTCCTCCTCCATTGCGTTCCAGGGGCCGCGTTGACTCTTTCGAATCAATTCTGCAACACTTGGCGATTCATGTCTAGGACCTATGAAATGAGTCATTTCTTGGGAAAGCAAAACAATTTAATGAATATATTCACGTTTTAAAATAGAAATACAATAATCTAAAAGCCAAATATGCATGTTTTATTGAACGAATGCTTACCAAAAACAAAAACACCTCCACAAAACGTTTAGGTGAAATTTAAAAAACCACACGGATTCAGATTAGAGATTTAGATTAGTATCAATTGTTTGAATAACTTTTGATTGTTTTAACGATCAAACTTTCACCATTAAGAACATATACCTACTCGTTTTGTGTACTAATATAATATAATAAATCTGAAGATTTTTTATTTGTATATAATAGCCAGATTCATGAGGAATAGTAAAGGCATCGCGCTACGACACACGGGAGCCGAGCAATAATCAAAGACTAACTTAACAGGGGGTTATAAAAACAGCACAGATGAAGACGCGGCCTGGATCTGGTATAAAATAAATATATGCGATCCTTAAGGACAATAATATTCATGGCACCAATGAATTTGTAAAAGAAACAAACAAAATTGAAGGATGCAGGATTTTCCTCAAATTACTTTTTTGGTTATAAAAATCAACTTAATTAATGCCATTTTTGACAAATAAACATAGAAACAAGAGATATCATATCGAAGCAGTCGTCACCGGGAATCTTAAATAGCTTTAATGTCTTGGGAATATCCAAGCATGAAGCTTTAACTACTTAATGCATATCATTAAAAATAATATATAAGTAAACATAGGTTATTGTCTAGTTAGTTGCAGTCAGGGTCAGTAACCTATGGTGGAGAAGGGACAATCGTTAGCTACACCAAGGATGCGCGTGAGTCGCCGTCGTGCGGGCGAACCATCATGGTTGCCATACTGCCTGTTCTGTTCCTCGGCGGGCCTAGCACGAATGCGCGGAATAAACGTATCGTGAATCCGATCGACTTTTGAACTAGTAGTACTCGTTTAGGACATAGTACTTATTTAGTTTGAAGAACTTATTCATATTAATGCGAGATACAATTAATTGTTCTTGGCGTATAAAATGAAAAAAAAAAACTATATATAAACATAATAAAGCTGAAAAGTATTTTGTTTATTTGTTTACACGCGCTAATCTCTGAAACTACCAGTCGGATTGAAAAAAACCACGCTACGAGTAGGAAGCGGAGTAGTAAATAAAGATGTTATTTAAAGCGCGCAGAACAACTGTGCTTTATAAAAGTCGTACTTCCAATTTGAAAATGGTTTTTTATCGAATGCGGAAAGTCAGCAACAGCTCGGAGTTTGGATTTGTGCCCGGTTAATGGCAATAGGCTCGCCCCCTATTACATGGGACCTAAATATACCGGCGAACTGTGGGTGTACATTGGTATACTTCTGCCTAACCCTTCGGGGAATACAGGCGTGATGGTGTGGCGGATAGTCAGTGCGCCTGTGCTAGGCCGATAGATCTATACACGAGTTACTACACTTACCATGGTTTATTATAATCTTCTATTATTGTTTATACTCTATTATTTCAATCGTACCAGAATGTTATCTATTGTGAGAATCTAATAGCTGAATTATATAATTGATGTTGAAATCTGTTTCGTTTAAATGATTAATAGGAGTGAGTGAGTGAGTTCACAAATAAATCAATTTGAATGTAAAAGTATTAACAATAGTACGTTGAACTCTAGATAAATGGTCAATCAATGACTATTCAACGCAACAAATCTTTGAAAGTTTTTGTTACATTTTGTTTCTTTATTAAGGATAAGATACCTAATACTAATATTTTAAACTGAAGAGTTTTGTTTGTTTGTTTGAACGCGCGAATCTCAAGAACCAGTGGTCCGATTTGAATTGTTTTTGCGTTATATAGCCTGCTGATAGAGGTAGGTAGGTTATACCTACATAACATCATGCTACAGCCCACGGGAGCGAAGCAGTAACCAAAGACGTAACGGGGGTGAAACTAGTTAAGTTACTTAAAAATATAGGTACTAAGCTACAGTTCCGGTTTACAAGACGGTATCTAGAATTTATAGAAGTTTGTTGGCCCACGGGAAAACCAAGTGTTTTTGAAAGGTTATCTGATGGCCTGTCATTGAAGACATTCACGACAGGTGTTGAACTGTGCTGAACATAATGCAGATTATATCACGTTCGTGTATCTATGCGTGTTCTCTTGTTTACGTTGTTAGTATGCGACTACATTTAATATTCCTAATACCGACTAAATTTTAGACACAAAGTAGGCAAGATATAGACATTTATAGTCTTATCGAAATTAAAATATACATGATGGAGTTTTAGTGGTCTTGATCTAAATATTTTATAGGCGTTTTTGGTCAGCAGCCCAGAGCCATAAAGGGATATAGAAAGAATATATTATATGTGTATTATATCTCTAAACTCTCGGGTCCATTACTCGGCTATAATGACAAACTTAGCTCACTTGTGTCATAATGGTCAATATTGTTCTTATTTGTTTTACAGGATTTTTGTTCAAATGGCAATTAGTTTGATTAATTAGGTTGTAATATTATCCACAAAATTAAGGTTTTCGCCTGGGTCTAAACAATAATTAAGACAATACCTAAGTCCCTTTCATTTATGGAAGTGGAATATAAGTCACAGTGTTTGGTTCATTTTTACAATACTATAAGGGTACTTGTACCTATTGTCGTTAACATATTTTGGTCATCTGTCTGTAATAAGACCATCAGTATAAATTTTTTCTCTCTGGTTTTGGTTCATTGAACCGGATTCGCGTAGTTTCTTAACGCTATGTCATATGGTACAGTGATTATGTTTTACTATTTTTGTTTCTAAAACCACTTTATCAACGATGTTATTAACAGTATAGGTACCGAGTTTATATTTTTTATTTAAGGTTGGTAGGTACATTCATTCTGTTATTTAACAAATTAATGTGAGATTTTAGCAACCATGTGTCTTTAACTTATAATAATTTTATTTATTTATTACGTGTTTTTCCTTAGTATTGATAAACCTTCTTAATTGGATCATAAATTTATAAAATTTTATGATTTTTATAAATATTCTGACGTTTAGGAGCCAAATTATTCCTAGTAAGAATCAGGTTTCGTCTCTATTAGACCTTTTTTATTATTGTCTTAGATATTGTGTAGGTGTGTGTATGTGTACGCTTGATAACAAAATTTTAAATTCCACATTTTCCTAGCGAAAAATCAACTTTAAAAATGCGTCTGTGTATTCGATCCCTAGTCTTTAGGTAGGTAAGTACCTACTATTGTTTTATGACTACTGATTTTTAATAGGACTTTGAACCCAAGCTTATTACGTCTAATTCTGTATAGTTAATAAACTACATAGTGATGGATTAATGAAATATGGACATACTGAATAAACAAAAATGAGTTTTGCTAATGCGTAAAAAATGTTTTGATAATGTTTTCCGACTTGCACACCGGAAAATAATGTGGAAACTCATCAATCATTAATTAACATACATTTGCATTTACCAGTACATAATTATTATATGCGTATTGACTTTACTCAATAGAACACCACCTTTCTAATAAAACATTACACGTAGAATACCGAATGGAATCTCTCCATGATAGAATCGGCTACGACTCCACCAGCAACGTGCAAGAAAGAGGGAGTAAATAAATAATGGAGTGTGAATGCATCATTCAATAACTGCGGAAAATCGCGAAACTATAGCGATGATAGCTGAAAAATAAGCTAATATTATGATTACTATTCGTGTATAGATAGTCATCACTGAAAATTGTACTAGACTCTAGTCCAATCCTTACAGGTGTCAGTACGAATTATAGGAAAAAGAGAGGGTCAAGCGGTTAGCCAAATAAGTCTGCCTTCAAGGCTGAAAGCGGGAATAAGTGCTCAGGGTGCCTCACAAGATCCCAAAATGGATTTACCCTTGCAATCTCTCATAATCAGCCGTGCAATAACAACAGCTACAGGCTGACGCTTTGATAGAGCATTGTCTCAACGTGTCAGACTGTGCGGTATGATAATATTAGTAAATATTAACACTCCATTCACTCACTACTCTGTGACCTCAAACCATGTGATTCGCATTATGACACCTCTAATTCACGAACCGGTTGCGGCCAGCAATAAAGTGTCTTTAACTTATGTAACCGAGCCTGGGCCTTACACTGCAGTTGCCGTGTTTCTATGTAAATTGAATCTAGCAAAACTATGCTGCTCGCGAATTAACATCTCGAACAGACGTGTATCCTTTGTGAAGTAGAGCGAGTAATGTGTACATCCTGTAACTATTAAATCCTACTAATATTATACATACGAAAGTTTGTGAGGATGGATGGATAATGTTTGTTACTCTTTCACGCTTAAACAGCTGAACGGATCTGTATGCAATTTCGCGCTGAGATAGATCGTAGTGTGGAATAACACATGGAATAATTTTTATCCCGGAAAATTGTTCGGTTCCTACATACCATCACGCCTGTGTTCCCCGAAGGGTTAAGCAGAGGTGTACCAATGTACCAAAATTGTACGGTTCCTGTAGGATACTATATCAAATTTGACGCGGATGAAGTTGCAGACAGAAGCAAGTGTATAACTATGGCTTTCATTGATTAAAGTTGGTCACTTGCAGTTTGTAGTATTATGTAATGTTACCGCCAGTTAAGATACGATGTTAGTGGAGCGACATATCAGCTGAAAGTACATGAATGTTTGGCTTACAATGTTTTTTTAATTAACACCGCACTTTCCGTAAATTGCGTCGCGTTTTGATGTAAGCGTAAAAACATTGTACGAGCGTAAAAATCGATCAGAGCGTAAATTTTTGGGTAACAGTAAATATTAGGATAACACACATAACATCCGAAGGGTTATGCAGAGGTGTGCCAATGTACACCCACAGTTCGCCGGTATGTTGTTTAGGTCCCATGTAATAGAGGGCGAGGTTATTGATTAAGTATTTGGTAAGTACCTAATATAAATGAGTTGTCTTCTTCCACGTGGAATCGATATGCATACTAAGGACTATCAGTTTAAGTAGGCGTTATGAATTAATTTGCGCTCACATTCCAAAGTAACTCTCCACCAAAGCCTTGATTATAAAACTTACAAAGTTGATTAGTCAAAAATAAAATATCCATATTATCCCTTTCTTATCAATTATTTATTCACGTTAATTAATTATTGTGCCCAGCAACAGACAAAGAATTTATTAATCGCTAAACAAGTTTGTTTTTGATGATAATATGTGAGTATTTAAATAGTGACCTCTTGGGGTGATAGTGCGATGACCTGACAGCGAATTGGCCGCAGTATGAGGTAAGCTTTGGCACTAGATAGCACAGTTAAGCTATAAACATGAGCGCGAATATATTATACACAAGGCGCAGTTTCGCATCCTCTTAAATTTCAAGGCGGTTACTATATTAGTGATTCATATTACCAGAATCAATCATAAAATAAATAGGTATATTTTTTAGATTGTGATTTTCAAATTTGGAGTAACCATCTTGCCACTGGGTTTAGGCAGGCGGACGATGAACCCGCACCCACGCAGTGCAGCATACGCAACAGGACGATTGTGTTTTTAAAAGAGGTGTATTCTAAAATACTCTCAAACATATACAACTTAAAAACAATTAGATATTAATTATTGGCCAAGTATCGTAATGTTTCATTATTTATGCCTTCTAAGACAACCTCCAGAAATTTGATGACGATGCAAAACTGCACGTTGTGTTCGCATCGTAAAACTAAACATAGCATTGCCGTGACAAAGCTTCGATGGAAGATTATGAAAATACTATTGTTATTTAGGCTAATATTACATTACTTAATACAAAAAGATGTTGAATGGTTCGCTATCATAGTGGTAATGGTGGTATAGTAAGGAGTGCGGAGGAGCTCGTCCGAGGGCGTACTACCACCATATTATTACTTACTATTGTTGTGTTTCAGTTTGAAGGGTATGGGTGCTGCTGTGATTTCAGGCTCATGAGATATTTTAACTTTGTTGAACGGCGATGCATCTGCTAGGCCTCTGGTATTTCAGATGTCTATAGGCGGTGGTAACCATTTGATACATACGGTGGGCCGTTGTTCGTTGACTTGTTCACCATACATTGAAATAAAAAACTAAATGGATATAATTGGTAATCAATTTTGTCTCTTATTTCTACACCCGACACCGAAGCATATAAAATTTTAAAGGAAAAATCTGTGTAATATTTGTTTAAATAGTTCAGCTATGAAATCATCATCCTTAAAATACTTTCTAGTCTTAACAATATAATTTTATCCTCGAGGAAAATAAAGGTTTTAAATTCTCCTGACTCAATCTCTGAATACTGGGAAGATAAAAATACGTCTTTTTATTTTAGATTTTTTATTGATACAGTTTCAGGAAAACCAACACAAGTAATTTGGGTGAGAATTGCCAGTATGAGAATTGACATTTTCCTGTTCGTGCAAAAGCAATTTTGATATGACTCATCAGCGAACTCATTCTAGAAGTTGATAAGTTTGATGACGATGATGTTATTTATTTTATAGGACAGATGATAGACTTTCCTACCTCACATCAAATTAACAAGATACTGTATACATATCTGTCTGTATGTTAAAGTCCGCTGAGCATTTATTACATATTGCTATATCATTTTATTTTAATAACTTGCACTGTATTTATGTAATTTGTTCGGGTGGAATCTTGCTACTCAATTTTAAAGCAGATATCTTCAACAGATCATACTAGATAATTCATACACACTATTTTACTGAAATTAAATTTACTTGTACAATACACTTCAATCAATTAATTGGTAGCATTATTATAACTGTTAGTAACAACAACAAATTGATCTGTTAATCAACAAACCGCCCACCATAGCTCACTCGTACTCAACGTTTTTTGGCAGTGGTATCAACTTAGATACAGGTCTTTTCAATTCATGGTTACCCTTGCACTGTACTGTAACCGCTCTTACACGGTTATCTGCTCCAGGATATAAATGCTGGCAGAGTGGTCGAGAATTAAGGCAAGTCTCGATCTGTGCTTACAGAGTGGCCATCTCTTCATAGGTTAGTTTGGTGTCCCTATTCACTTTAGCGAGGTGTCTTTTAGCGAATTGAACTCCACTTTCCCATAAACCGCAACATGTTCTGCTACTACAGGTGCCATGCTATCTTTTCCCTTCAGGAATAGCTGCTTTAGTTCCTTAGCAGCCTCCACAAAGTGGGTCCGTCCCATTATCATGGCATGGTGTCCTCGACCTGTAGATGTTCTGATTAATACAGGTCCAGCATAATCGACACAGCTGTTTATACAGTTTTCTAAAACCTTTTCCATTTCCTTAGTTGTTAGATATTCCTCTCCACGTTCTTTTCTTTCATTATTCTTCTGCTGCCATATTTCAGTACTCTTTTCATTCTCGACATTGTTGAACGACTTGTCTTTCGAAATGTAATTATTTTTTGTTTTAGCCATTTAGGTCCAGTCCACCAAAATTCGTTAACTGCTAGATCGCATGCTTTGACGCCTCTTCTAGCAAAGTCAGCAGGGTTATCAGCAGACTGAACATGGCTGTTACCTAAGACGCCGATGATATCAGCTACTCTATTGGCTGCAAAGGTTCGCCAGTGATTAGGTTGAGATTGTAGCCATGCATTACAATCATGGAATCGGTCCATACATAATTTGGATTTAGTGTCTTTCAGGATCTTTGTAAGATCGTTAATGAGTTCGGCTAGCAATGCCGCAGCACATAGTTTACACATAGTTTTCTTCGGTCAGTCGTTGTTTTCGAAATTTCTTAATGTTTATTTGTGCCTTTTTAAACGTCTTGGCCACATCTTCTAAAGTAGATATAAACTTGCTTTGTTCCGCCGTCGATGTTGTCATTTTTCACTTTATAATTCACTATTATCATCGTAACCAGTCAATCGTAGTAATGTTATTAGTTATTACACTTAAATTCATAAGTTCGTAAACAACCGCTCAATCCATTGAGAAAAATCCTTATCTCAGGAATGCGGCTCCCTATTGTATTCGTGCGGTCTAGTCAATTAGCCGTGCCATCCGGCTCGTAATGACTATTATGCTCAGTACATTAGGGTACAATTTTGAATGAAGGAACGGATATAGAAAAGAAATACGTCCACTCGCTTTGATATTTTATTATGCACTACTTACTCAATGTTTTTAACACAATCATTCAAATTAGTATCGGACACAGTGTGACGTCATTCTAATGCATTTCTACAATATCGGTATCGAATGAATGGGCTTGTTGAGAGTAACTCGTGGAGTTAAAATATTAAAGGAAAATTTTATTTTCTTCTTTTTAGAGCATTTAAATAAAATCTTTTTTTTTATTTAATTTGTTAATACGTATTTGTCTGACTAGGTTTTAGAACCTACATAATTTATTATACCTTGTGCCTCTCATGCATGAGGTTGCCGGTTTGTTAACGGTCGATGCACCAATGTGACTTTTTAGGGTTCCGTACTCAAAGGGTAAAACGGGACCCTATTACTGAGACTTCGCTGTCCGTCTGTCTACTAATCTGTCACCAGGCTGTATCTCATGAACCGTGGTAGTAAGACAGTTGAAATTTTCACAGATAATGTATTTCTGTTGCCGCTTTAACAACAAATACTAAAATAAATACTTAGGAGGGCTCCCACACAACAAACGTGATTTTTGTTCGTTTTTGTTCGATATTGGTACTATAAATAATATTTAGTTGTATATTCACTATCAAAATAAATAAATAAATTAAAATAAAACAAATATTTAAGGGGGCTTCCCATACGACCAACGTGATATTTTTGCCGTTTATTTAGATGATGGTACGGACTCGCATTGAGCCGGTTTTTAAATTCATATGTACTTCGAAGTTTCTCTAGGATTTCATTGATATGGGCGAAGGAAACGGTAATCACGTAGAAAACTGAATTAATAAAAAATAAAAGTCTGGAATCGCCAATCCGCCTAGAGCAAGCGTAGTGATCTATGCTCGTGCCTTCTGTGAAGGAGAAAGGGCTATTGCCCTTTAGTGTGACAAAAATAGGCTCTATTTATAATGTGTTAATTAACATAGACTAAAGCATAGCTGGTTTAACTATAAAAGTAAGTTCTTAAAGTGTTAATATTCTCTGTTATTATCTCACATTTATCTCTTTTTCAATCGCTGTAATTAGTGTTTTAAATGTGACCTTATGCTAAGAGTCTGGGACAATTATTTTATCAATTAAAATAAGTTACTTATCTATGTCCTATTATGATGAGTTGTTAATTAAAATATATTTCGTGTACACAGTAAGTTTTACTTATTTAGAAAAATCTTAGACCGTCTCGTATTTGTTCTCGTATATTTACAAAAACATATATGTAATTGAAAATAAGAAATGAAAACAGATTTTCTTAATTACAATTTTTATAGCTAAATAATTTAGCCAGTGATGATTCACCTTGATCATGTTTTCCTTATGTCTTTGAGGACATTTTTTGTTTTCTAATTTATTTAATTAATTTGGGTACCTTACTTAACTAGGCAACATAGAGGAAGGTTATAGGCTATATAACATCACGCTACGACCTATTATATCTTTCTTTTTTAAAAACGTTGTGCAACAATAGAACTTAGTCCTGTGTCGTGGGTGCGTTTACTAACTTATAAACTTACATACCTACACGAACAGCTAGATCCGGAACAACTATCTGTAGACCATATAAATATTTGTTACATGCGGGAATCGAACCTGCGACACGCAGCGCAGCAGCCAATCGCGTTAACCGTGTCGTCAAAGGCGTAACTTAATGTGGGAGTCACCACGGGGAACAGATAAAAGGTATTTAATAATAGAAACACTACAATTTTAAACAAATCAATATTTTGAATAACTATTTGTTTATAAAGAATCTCTAAGCCGGCTATTATCTCAGATTACTCAATTTTATTCTCAGAAGTTTTAATCAGATGACAGAAGACGGTTGGCCGGGCGCGACCTATTAGTTTTGTTATTCGCCGTTGTTATTTATGCAAAACTTTTTAATCACCTAATTGGGAATCGCTAAACGTACGTATTATCATTCTTGTATCTATTTTAGATTTGTGACGTGTTTATGCCGGAACTTAGTTCTCTATAAACTTGATTTAAATATAAGCTTTGTGATTAAATATGGAGGTGTGATTAAAATAGTTTAAATTAATAAATCAAATTCCTTAAACTTGTTTAAAAATTAACAAAAATAGCAAACGATGAGACTGACATACGTTGGTAAGGTGAGGCCTCTAAATAAATTAGGAATTAAATAAAGTAGCAATAGTGCAACAATATGAGTGTTCACCATATTAGTAGCTAGTGGCTTCTGTTCGCGACTCAGTCCACGTCAAAGTTGTAATGTTATCCCACGTGAACCGAAATAAAAAATAATTAAATAAATAATTTTTCGAAATAAAAAGTAGCCTATTTGCTATTCCAGACTATAATCTATTTCTGTGTCAAATTTCATCTAGATTGGTTCTGCCGTATTAGCCTGATTGAGTAACAAACATACATCCATTCATTCATTCATTCAAATATTCGCGTTTGTAATAGCAATAGTAAGTTTATGTAGGGAATTTTATGACGAGAATAGACTGGACATATTTGCCCTTCATGCGATGCAACTGTTGCGAGGCGCGCGTCCATCTGGCGGGAGAAAGTCGTCGTTCTTCCGCCAATGCAACCTTACTATCAGGAGCGAGCGAGCTCATGTGACTCCGAGGAGGTAGGGGGAGGGGGGGAGCGGCACTGGAGGGTCGCAGCTACACAATACATTGCGAAAACAACGTAAACTGGGCTACCAGCATTATGTTTGCGTTACCAGTTATTTTGTATTTCTAACATGTTTTTATTGACATAATAAAAGCGATTACATAATGCAATTAACGTGCCGGTATGCGTTCGCGCATTGTCCAAAGTAACATTTTGGGAATCGGATGTGTAATTTAATCGGCGATGAATATTAAGTAAGGGTTTTTTTTACGAAATATTCGATTTAACATAATTAAATCTTAATTACCATAAATTAATTTTACAACATGAATAATGTGCATATTTTTTTTTCGTTTTGTTTGGATAATTTTGCTACTTTGCAGTCTGACAAATCGTTTAGGTGGAGTGCAGGAAAAACGAATAAAAATAAATAAGTAGATGTAGGTGAGAACATAGGCGCGGAAAATGAAAAGCCGTAAATAACATACAACTATTAAGATGTCGTAAAATACGCAGTTTTACATCTTACACAACGCAAACGGGTGGCCCTGCTAAAGAGGAGGATTATGTATATTTCAACAGAGATTTTCTAAACAAGTTTACTTACTACCGTCCATCAGGAATGCCACATGTTTATATTATACAAATATATACATGGCGACAAACGGCCGTAAGGATGGATGTTGTGGCGCCAAATGATTTCTTCAAATTCTGTACCCGTTTTTGTTACGTTCATGAATGTATAAGACGGAACGTTTTCGAGACTAAAATACAAATTCACAAGACAAAAAGTCAAATCAAGTACATAAAAGAAAGAAAAACACTGAAAACAATGTAAGGAAAAGTTTTTGAAAATACTAACCAGTTTTTACTACAGATGTGGCAGATTTGACGCTTTTATCTGAGTCAGAAGCTACCTGCTGAAAAAAAAGGAAACGAGTACTGAGTTTAAGATTAAGAAAATAAAACAATTGTTTTGTATTAGCTTCCGCCCGTGACGTCATCCGTGTCGAAGTTAATATATTATCCAACGGGAACCATAATTTATTCCGGGATTAAAAGTAGCCTATGTGACATTTCAGACTCTATTTCTGTTCTAAATTTCATTCACGACCGTTTAGACATCTGGCGTGATTGAGTAACGAAAACGAACATCCATCCATTCATCAGAACTTTCGCATGTGTAATAGTAGTAAGATTGTTAAAAGAAAACTTAAGTTTTGTTCAGGCAGTAAGAGGTGTTCTTTAGTGGACTTCGAACGTCATGTGCATCTTGTAAATACCAACGTAATCACATCTCAAAAGTATGTCAACGCTTTCATAATGCGAAGGACTTTTCCGGGTGTCTGCAGAGAAAATACTTTGACCTGCATTTTTGGATTTCACCTTTACCTTGAAAATATTTTCAATATTCTACAAAGAAAGATTTTGGTTTTAATTCTTGGGAATGTTTTTCACTTTAACAATTTATTCTTAAGTTTTTATTGACTAATTCCGTTATTTCCAGGATTCAGTATCAATCACGACCAAACACCACTTATCAAGCAAACAAAAAAGCAAATACAAGTCTTTCCTCAAAATATTTCAAGTTCGCAGAAGATCACGCGGTGTTGGAAAATTAAATCCTCGTACCTACGTTTTTTGAAGAACATCAATGACCTATCTCGCTATTATATTTTATAACAGGTATGTATGTGGTGGGCGTTCGTTGAGTAACAGGATGTCATGCGCATCACATGACTTGAGATCAACACGTCAAGCTTACGTAGGTAGCAACAGGCTTGATCGGACGATAGCATGCGCCTGCGTCGGGGAAGCTTTGATATCCGCGAGGTACAATAACCTGTTGTCGGTCATGTGACGAGTTATTCGACTATTGTAAGGATTTTTGTGGTTTAGAAAATGTTTTGGTTGTTTTCTGGGAAAATTAGCAATTTGGCTTGTTTGTGTCTGAATGTTGGTGATATGCTAGGCTGAAAATTTAACATTTATGGTACCATACCAAAAACTAGTACAGACCAGGAAATGCTAGCTTCTTTCGCCTAGTCTTCACTGGAGACAGTGAAGACTAGGGCACAAGTGAGAACTGTTGGAAAACATGAAAATGAAAACGGTAGATTGAGGTTAAAAAATCTGTTGGAAAACTAATAGGGAATAAAAACTTAAAAGGGATATCTCAAAATAATAAAGATTTTTCTTTATTGCTTTGAGACATTGCTGGTTTATGATACAATTATGATGTTTTAGCATTATACCCTTCCACCAATTCCTTTGTTACTGGCTAATGTTATAAAGCGGATGTCTCTATCTGTTGAATTCTAATGTGGAAGATTGTTTCGCAATGCAAATATATCAGTCTAAGAATATTCCATCAAGGACATGTTTATTGGCGTTTAGGAGTTGAGCACCATACAAAACACTTATCGTCGGTTATATCTTTTTTTCAGGTTAATTATTATACACTATAGTAAAACTTTTCTTTTTTTAGAATAAGTATGTGTTACTTGCCCGTTGTTCTCAATACAAAACTATATTTGGAATAAAAAAAAAAATAAGAATCTTGTAAATTACATTCAAAAATGCTCTTGACTTTGTGTTTAGCCTCATCTGATCTGAATCCTGAAGAAAAATATGTGAAAAAGTCAGTTGAAAGAAAAACAAAATAAAATATAACATCAAACTGGTACCTCTCAATTTTAAACGCAGAATCGTTCATAAGCGAAGTGGTAATTAAGAATAAACAGACAATTTGTCTGAGTACATACATGTGTTAGTACTTTAGAGCTGGAGGCTAATTATTAGAAGCGTCCGTTCGTGGGCAATTTGAGCCGATTCCGTCGGAGTACCACGGATGTGGCCGGTAATCACGCTATCAAACTTTACGTGAACGGTCGACACCAACTGCACTTATCACTATACGTATTACGTTTATTCTATTGTTTTATGGCTTGTTTCTAGTTGATTGTAGTATATTCCAGATATAAGGTATGCATTTAAAACAAAAAAAAAATGTTGATGAAAGAATAAAATTCTGTTCCTATGATGCGTAGTAAAAAATCTTGATATTTGCCCATACACTCTTTTGACACAGTGTATGGACTAATATCAACATTTTTTCATCATTTCAGTGTTAGTTTCGTAAAAGCTTTTCATAATGATTCTAATAACATTTAGGAATGATCGCAAGCTAATCTCAGAAGATGATTTATATACATTTTTTGACATTGATTGCCGCTGAGATAAAATTGCCACTAGATTTTGATCGTTTTTAATTAGTAGAATTGATTTTTCGTTTTCGGGATGACAATTAATAAACACCTACCTATACCTTGTATAATATTTTGTTGATGCATTCCCTACGTTATGCTTGTAAGTAGGCAAAGCTTAGATTTAGAAATACAAAAACATTTAAAAACTAATACAGCTTTTAACTATAAGAAAGAATAAATCACGGCATTTGCACAGCTTTAAACTGTTTTTCTTTAATCTTTAACAATTTTCGTCATAGATCTCCAATATCCCATAACAATAAAATGCCACAGTACAACTCAATCGTTCTACGTAAGCTCAACCGGTCGCAGCATCGTCCTCGTCGGAAAATGTCAAGGCTTCCATTGTGTTAGTCAGGCGGTCACATGACGAAGACGATCGCTAATATTTATATTACTGCCCGTCCTCCCACCTTCCACCCTGATATATTTAAACAGCCATGTGATTGGACAAACCTTTGTTATTGTTTGTTAGAATTTTAATTGGTTTGACTAAGCTATTACATGAGACCTAAAAATCATACCGGCGAACTGTGGGTGTACATTGATACACCTCTGCCTAGCCTTCGGGGAATACAGTCGTGATGGTATGATGGTGGTGGTGTGACTAAGCTTTTCAGGGTTCTTTGGTAATGATTAGATATCCATAATCGATACAATTTTGTATGCTCTTTGGCAGGACATACTATGGACCAATATTTTTACATGACATCAAGTTGAGCCATATGTTTACAAAATCAGAATTTGAATTTATTTTTTATAAAGCAAAGAATTCCTGTAATAAAGAAACAACTCAAAATCTAATCGCAATATCATCTCAACGTCCATCAATGTCAAAAAATTGTATAAATTAGAGGCATTTTTGACGGATTAGTATGTTGTTAAAAATACGGGCATTGGCCCTATGAGCTGTGTTGGTGACATTAGAATTTGTTATTCCTAAATCTATAACGTATCTCTAGATATATCTGTACATTGATCTCTGCTGGCAATAAATCAATGGCAGTGTGCTATTTGAGATTGCAATTAGTCCATTACTTCTATCTACGATAGCTTTAACATGACACGATAATTATTTTTTAGGAAATTCAATATCGAAATAGCGCCTGTTATTTTTGTAACAAACAAAAGGTTTGCGGCTAATTGAGTTTGACGTCTCTTTAATACTACCTCTAAAAGTGATATACACGCATATTACCATGAAATAAAACCTTGCATCAAAAACTGTGTATCCAAAAACTCATAGAAGTCTTCCTTCTTCTTTTCCTTTTTCAAGAAAATTGATTTAATTTATCCTGAATACAATCGGAATAAAACAAATGTATTCTTTACAGATGAAAATGTGCATAATCTAAATATTTTATAAGTCGGAAAAAATTAACGCATTTAGTAATAACATTAAAATATTTTAATTCACTCATAAACATGCCTGTCTGAATTTTAATGGACTTATTTTTTTCATACAATTCTTTAAGATATTGATTTGTCTAGCTAGATAAAGGTTATTTAAAATCGAAGTCATTAAATTGGAATTTAATCTTACCTATGAGACAGATAATAAAATGAAATATTGTAATAAATTTTGATTGATTAATAATGTTAATCACAACGTGTTTTTTGGAAAAATATTTTGGTAAGATGTAGTATATATCGTGGGATAAACCTATTTACAATAACGTGTATTTAACTTGATTAAAACAGCGCCATCTATACGTTTACACTGGTACTAAACTTATCTTGTGACCTCACTAAGCTAGGACACAACGAGCACTAACTTAGTGAAGGTGAAATTAAGTCAAGAGCTTGCATCGCTATCACGTATATTGGTGTAAAGTTTTCCCGCTAGATGGCGTGCTGCCATTCAACGATATTTCTTACACATAATATAAAAAGAGTAGATCAGAAAAGAAATTTGTTTAGTTCTAATCTACTAAATTTATTACCCTTCTTTGCGGTCAGAAGAATATTATGTTTAAGAATAAATTAATAGTATTTTCGAAGATTATTATAGATTCATGCAAAAGACATAAACGCGTTGCGCGTTGATGTCTTTTGTATAGAAAAAACTCAAAACCAATTCTTATACTGTAATTTGTACAAAATAGATACAAGTCAGATTATTTAATTAAGGTTTCGGGGTTTATGTGAAATGTTAATTTGGGCGGTGTCCACCCAACGATACGCAGGACTTTATTATTTAAGACTAGCTTTTGCCCGCAAATTCACTCGCGTGATCCGGTTATTAAGGACCCAAATGAAATTAAAGTTTAAATAGTATCCTACTACTACTACTATACTATACTACACTACTACTACTTAGGGAACTACTCCTAGGGGGATACTATTTAGGGAATTCAAGGAATTGTTCTAGAAAATTAGTTATACCGGGACTTATATTAATCAACATTTATTTAACACGAATACTTTTGACATTTCAGTGCTAATTTTAAAACGCTGGTTACAAGAAATAAAAAATAACTTCATAAAACTCCCAGCAATCATAAAAACAAAAGGAACGATTACGATTATGTTACAAAAATAAAAAAAAAGTAATAAGAAACCGTTTAATACATGTCCGAACATCATAAAATAAATGTAATAAGCGTATATATCGTACCTATTTACATATTAATACGTATTTACATTAAATTATGTAAGTGAGCTACGTATCACGTGAAATCGTGAAACATCAACGGAATGCCAAATTAATATTCGGCAATAATACGAATTCCAGTTTCACTTTTAAATTGGAAAGTCAAACTAAAAGTATTTCTAACATTTTAGTAGAAATTAATTTTATTGATTTTCTCAACATTCTAATTTATATGTCACTAATACTATTTTGATTGGATATTTTTAGAAACTTGAGGTAGTATCACGAAGTATCAAATGTATTTCCTTAAGCAAAACAAGAACTATATAATTGTTCTTAAAACAGCGAGAAATGCAGTAATTTACATTAATTTCTAATCTCAAAAAAATTTAAAGACAAAAATTTTAGTATAGTACTTATAGTAAAATATTTTTATATACAACATAATCAAATTCACATTTCCCTATTACCGATCTAACTCTTTAAAATCTCTAGTAATTACCTAAAATCCTTAAACAAAACATCAACAGCAACACAAACGTATTGGATGTAGAACATATATAGGCTCCAAGTCCTGTGCCGGTTGCGTGGAGGCGCGCAGGCGCAGGCGGAAGTGAGAACGCCCGAAAGAAAGTACTCGCCGGCAACCGGTCGCGTTAGTAGGCCAGCAGAGGTCACTGCGGACGCGCTAGCTCGAGTAGCTCGCTCACTGTCAGCGTCAAAACTTGACACACTATGATTATCCCGTTAGCGAACATGTTGGTAAGACAGTGTATGTTACTGGGATATTGAAGACCAAGATTTTATAAAAACCAAGGAGGAAAAGACTGAGCTGAATGATTAGTCCTTGTTTGTAGACAAAAAAGCACCAATAATTCAGCTCAGTTTATTTCACATTACAATGTGTGTCGATTTTCACTAACGCCATCTAGAATAGTGCATCGTTTTGCCAAAACAAGCCAAACTGAAATCTTTCAAACGCCCGATGTATTATTACATTAGTATCAAGCTACTTACATTAGTCTCAAACATTTTCTCAGAACCAATTTAAAAAAGTACTCAGAGTTAAATATCTAAAGTTACCTAATCCGTTGAAAATGGGTGTTAGTTCGTTTTGCCACAACTTACCAGAATTTAGAGTTAGGCACTAAAACGCTAAGCAGCAAGAGGCTTGAACATAAATAGAAAAAAGTTTTCAGGTAGGCAAGCCTAGACATAATTATACCTATGTAAAAAGACAAATAAATAATTGTTTTAAGTTGTCAATATATTGTAATACCCAATGTAAAACATAATATCTAATACTACTTACATTTAACGACCAATTAACGTTAACATAAAAAGTTATCCTATCCATTTATTTTAACTGACATCTACAATTAACTCCAGGAGATAACTAGCTAACTGATTAAACGTCTAATAAAAGAAAGCATTAAAGATTCAAGTTTATCGAATTATATAACGTTGAACTAGGCATTAACTGTAAAATGTAATATCGGAGAAAATAAAACCAATTACACGTCATAAATTGTGAAGTGAAATCGACTAACGATATCTACTCTAAATCTGTGTATTAGTTTTGTAAAATGGTTGTTCTACAACCTTATAGTCATAAGAGAGAGAAAAAAGAAATTTATGTTAAAATAATTATTTGATTAAAAGTTGAATAATGAAATAGTTGTGTTTCGTTCAAGGTGAACACTTAGCATTTTTCGATCAAATGATCGAGGAAATCGAAATCGATGTAATTTTACGTTCTTATACATACCCCATCACGGCTGTATATTAATTGTCTAGAAATACCCAATAACAGTTTGCTCGACCTGGGAATCGAACCCAAGACCTAGCGTAGTAGTCGCGCTTAGACCACTAACCTTACGAGGCAGCGTATGTGTATGTATACAATACAAAAAAAATATCAAATTAAAAAGCATTTCGTCTTTAATGCTCGGTTCACGTGAGCTACTCTAGTACCTATGTCACACATTACAATGGTATTATGTTCTGTTATATGTAAATGCTCTAATACTTACCTTAAGTAAAGCATTTTATTTTTACGATTAGTGTGTAAGTGTGCTTAACTTTTATTTTTTTCATATTTAAGCGTATCCGGATGCAGGCCGCTTCTTACCGGTCCTTTTGGAAATCTATGGGGAAGGCCTATGTCTAGCAGTGGACGTCCTGTGGCTGATGATGAAGCTTATAGCGTATAAGCCTTCGGTTTCTCGAACGATAAATTAATGTGGCAAATTGTCAAGAACGCGTAAGCTGCTGAAATTAGTAGTTGGTTCGAGAAACCAACAATAGGCAACGTTTATAAGCAAAGGAAATTACTTACATAAATAATCATAGTGCATTATGATTTGATCTGTAACTCTCTAGCAGGGTAAAAGCCTATTATAAATAAAAGAAAGAAAGACACACCAGATACCACCACAAATTGCATGCCTTAACAACGTAATTTTATAGATTTCATCACGTACAAAATGAATGTAATCTAAAAAATAATCTGCGCAATATACAAAGCAATTACATCTATACAAATAAATACAATTGAAGTGTCTGTTTGCGATGTCAAAATAACAGTTTTTTACAAACAGGTACTCATACGAAAAATACAATTTCTAGAATTTTTGTCCGTCTGTTTGTTCCAACTAATGCACAAAACGACTGGTCAGATTTTGATGGAACTTTCACTGCTAGATAGCTAATGTTATGAGGAGTATCATAGGCTCTCTTTTAGTTTAGGAAAATAATAAGGATTTCGCGCAAAATAAAAAGGAACCACTTGAAAATCAACAAGTGTTGTTGTTGTTTCGATCCGACCGTTTTCGACCAAGGCGATTGCTTCAACTCCTTCGAAGTTGACGTTCGTGTGCTCGCATGTGGCTTATGTAGCCAATCTTCTTTATGAAGATCCTCGCACATTGAGGGCATGTGAGCACACCATCTACGTAGTTATACATAATTGCCGCAGGTGGTCGGGCTTTTATTTCGTCGCGCTTGGCATCAAGCTCAAGGCGCCGCTGCACTTCAAAGCTACGCACCTTAGTTTTTACCATAGCCCTCCAGTCAAGTCTATGAGCGGCTTGCTGCTCCCACCGTGACGGTTCCAAGTCGCACTTGTTAAAGTGCCGCTTTAGCACATCTTTATACCTGAGGAGCTGTCCGCCATGCTTGCGCTAAATCAACAAGTAACCAACAATCGAGGGCATATGCTAGCGTAAAATATAAAAGTTATGTATGATATTATTGTAAGTCATGCTCCGTGAAAATAGACGTGTGTGTAGCAACCGTGAACTTGGTTAACTTGAGTTATTTCATACAACGTAACGCCGTGATTGACAGGTCATTATATTGTGCTTAGACTTGACCTTAATAATGTTATCTTTCAATTGGTTACGTATTAATCGTCGAAGGTTTTACGTTTGGGCGATTTAATAGGACGTTTATTTACTAGATATTCTTTGTGATACGTAACTACCTTTTGGGAAGGGCAACTAGATTATTTTTCCTTGTAGATTAATAATGTTTAAAATGGATTCTAATGGCAAATAAAAAAATAAATTGATTTGAAGAAAACAGTCACTGGATTCCGGGATCGCATAACAAATCAAATGCAAAGTTTTAGGAAATTGTTACTTTCAGCTAAATAACCACATTTCTTTAGCAATTTTTACTAGATAAACTTCATCCATTTCGTACTTAATATTGGAAAGCATCATGATAAATAATCTATATTTTGGTAATATCATTCTCAGATACGCGGGATTTTTATAATACAAAAAATCCACCCGTGTCCTTCTATGCCAACTAAAGTTTAGGTAAACATGCATTCCATTATAAGATATATTTCATCAGAAGTTTCCTCAACGCAGCATTAAACAAAAATGTACCCAACTACAATATCAAGCAGTTCTTATACAAATCGATCGCGACAGAAAATCGATAAATAAAAATCGATAGCCATAAACGGAGTGTGTGTCAGTCCTAAAGGAAGCGGGGGACGACTAACACAAATATTCGCCGTAACTGTGTCACTTTGTACGCGAATACATTGACCTTACGGCAAGTGTCGCGATTTGGGAGCGCTCGGGTAGCCAGTGACGGTGTGTGCAGCTGTGTTGTGGCACAACGTAGACATAGGGATAGTTGAGAAAGGGCTGCAAATATATGATATTAATATTAAAAGGCAATAGGCTCGCCCCCTATTACATGGGACCTAAATATACCAGCGTACTGTGGGTGTACATTGGTACACCTCTGCCTAACCCTTCGGGAAAAACAGGCGTGATGGTATATATATAATATTAAAAGAAGAATAATATTAAAATTTCTTAAAAAAAAAAATATATTTTCAAATTAAATAGGTATGTTTTTATTTCTTAACACGTAAACAGACTGATGACATACCATACTTTCTAAAAGACAGAAAGAAAATTCAACTAAATTATTAAAAATAATCAAAATGTAGTCGCTAACTCATCTCAGCGACAATCAATCTCAAAAAATGTGCGTAAATTAAGGGCATTTTAGACAGATTGAATGAGATTAAATAGCGAATGTTACTAAAAGTTAGTTGGATTGCCCTCAGAGCAGGCCTCAATGTTATCACTAATTATGACAGTACTCTATTAAAAAATCAAATATTCAGACTCCTCGGACTTTTCAAAGATACACTAGTAACTACACTTGCACCGTGACAGAAGCACCATGCATACACGACTAGCACCAGTGCTAGAGACTTGCTCCAAGAGAAAGTCCTCAGGGTCCATTCACAAGGCGCATACAAATATTTGTGAACGCCTACTATACGAAAAACGAGTTTAGACCTTTCTACCTTCGGAATCGAACGATGTCGCGATGTCAAACTTTATGGACAGTGTGCTGACATATTTGTTAATGAGTGTGTTAGTTAGCTAGACCAAACATCAAAATTGGATGTCATTCTGCCAAAACGAACCAATCCAAGTCCAAATTACTTCCATTTTTGTGGTTGTAATGATTTTCTACATTGAAGTGGTATTGCTGGATAGTAATTTTAGACATTTGGCTTATTAAATTACTTTGAAATTATTAATATCTATTTATTCATTTATATTACATACTAATTACATTTTTAAATATTAATATAAAAATAAAAACATTTATATGTAATGATTAATGAGGTTGTGGGTTGGTTCGTTTTGGTAGAACTAAACTCAATTATAATTAATTAGGTACTGAAAATTATAGATGTATGTTTCATTTTTATTTTTTAATTTTATCAATTACGATAACGAACCACCCCCCCCCCCCGAGGCTCGCCCCCTATTACATGGGACCTAAATATACCGGCGAACTGTGGGTGTGCATTGGTACACCTCTGCCTAACCCTTCGGGGAATACAGGCGTGATGGTATATTTATTTTTATTTTTTGATAACGAACCATTATTCAATTTGTTGACAAATTGTATACGTATTGGATCAACAACATAACGTCGTGTGACTTTGAAATTTTTTAGATTGATTCATTAAGCTTTAAACATTTCCGCATAGAAAATAAAATAACCGGTATTTTTATTGTTATGTTGTTATTTGTAACACATATGGGAAACGAAAATAAGAAACATAAAATTAAAATCTTCAAGCAACAATATCTTCTGCCTTAAATATTTTGTTTAAAATGTTTAAAAACTTTAAAAACTTTTCTAAACACTTCCTGAACTTTCTAGCTTGCTGTGTAGATAAACTCGTATCGTGAGTCGTGACTTCTCATTTAAAGTTGACACGACAATGTTTATCTTAGATAAGTGACTAGGTAGTTTTGCCAATTTCGAAATGATTACTTTTCATTTTTTTATGCGTATACTCCTATGTAATTTTTATTTTTACCTAACGTAATCAAGGTTGTAGTATTTATTTTTTAAGTATAATATAACGTTACATTCATAATTGTATCAGGAATTATTAAAATCAGGAAAAACCTCTGATTAAACCTTTTAGGAGTTATCTCCCGAATCATTTTTTTCGAGAAACAAAAATATGACAGTATGAAAGTTGTTGTACAGAAAATATGTCAAATTGCCATATCTACTCTACAGGTAAAAATAACGATTAAAAATCAGTCCTACAACAATTATATAACTTAATAAATAAGCTTTCTCGAAATTTTTCCTTTTGTGGTAATCAAATTCTGAGCTAGCCCAGCTAGCGATAAAAATGCTGTTTGGATTGAAAAGTCACACATCTCGTATGTTATAGAGTAAAAAGAGAAAACATAAAATGTATTGAAACACATTTAGCTAAAACTAGTAAAAAGCTTTTACAACTTAATAATTTCCCACTACATTAAAAAAAAACGAAACGAGCGTAAGTCGACAAAAAAGGAATAGGCATAAAATTTTCTCTTTTAAGAAACCCGAACAATGATTCAATATTGCCATGTATGTAGTAGGTAAGAGTATGGTGTTGCAGAACTTATGATATATGCCCATACGGAACGCCCACGTTTTCGTTTTTACGTCACGTTATCAATAGCACTTAAAGCGCGTTTACACACATAACCTTAAGTGAAAGTACGAGGCCGGTCCCCTCATACTAATGTTCAAAATACTTAAAGATTCTGACACAATACACGCTGCTCGCACATTTCTCCAGTGAGACACGGCAAGTCCGTAAATAAGCTGAATAAATTAACGAATCGGACCTAATCAACCCCTCTTGGAATGCCATAGATTATGAAATTTGGAAAACCCGGATTCAACCAGCTATGCTACATTATAAACACAAGTTTACACTGATCGTAAATTTCGTTTTTCCTTAGAATTCCTTTATGAATAAGTGAAAGCTTAAGTTATGTGCTAATGTATGTTTGCACTAAATGCAAAACATGTTTCGCTGAAACGATTGGCACAAGTTATGAAACGTTGAAAACTTTTGAAATGCTAAATGGTTTGGTAGGATGAAAAAATATGAAGATGATTAAGTTACTGTTGCTAGATGACATGAGTTAATTGATTAATGAATATCTTGAATTCTTAAAACATTATTGTTTTACCTTTTTTATGCATAATTGCTTTATTAGTTGGATCTTAGAGATATAGTAACTAAGTAATTGAAAATGATAGGATAACAATTTTAAGAAAAAGTGTCACACAAAAGGAAATTCATTAAAAATATTAAATAAAATACGTAATCAAGGTATGGCAGACGACAGGTATAAATAGGAGTAGGTCTGCGTGATGGTTGATCTGTGTCCCCGCCGGCTACCATCACTACTTTCCTTCCCTGCGTGTGTGACGTAACTCTATAAAAGAGTGCGCGGTGAAGACGCCGCCGCTATATCGTTTCCGCTCGCCACGCTCGGCCATAGCGTCCCAAACACCGGCAAAGAAGGACGCGGGCGGAACCTCTTCCGCAAGAGCCCACACGGACTCAACAGTGACAGTTCAACAAAAGGTGAAGTGTCAAGGACATAGTGCATGTGATTGTGTTCGTGATAGTGTTGTGATATCGTGATAGCTACAGTGGGCTGGTGGTCAGGTCGGCACTGTCGCGGTCGCGATGCTCCCGGTGAAGTAATCTAAAGGTTGTGTTTGTTTCAGATACGAGATGAGGTCGTTGTTCTTATTAGCGGCTTTGTGCTGCCTAGTGTTGTCGGTGTGCGGTAGCCCTATCGCCCGGCAAGAGGAACACAAGGAGGTGGGCAGGCAAGCTGTGGCTGGAGCACCTGCAGCGCCGGCGGCGGCTGCTGACGATGATGACGACGATGACGATGACGACGACGATGATGATGATGTCGACATTGATGATGCGTTAGGAGGTAAGTTCAATGACATTAGGTGTCTTCCTGGCAGAACTTGGATGTGTTTGTTTAAGGACGGTTCAATAAAGCAATAACAAAACATGAATGCGAAAAATACAAAGAATTAGAAACATCTCTAGACATGTTGATGCAATTAATTTGTATTCATTCAGAAATACTTTCAAAGTTCATAGACATTTGATATTGCTAATATATCGACCAGTTGATCTTTTACCGTTTAAATGAGCAGGAGTTGTAACGGTAGATACAATAGATACAGCTCGTGAGATAATATGCTGCCAGTGATAATGCTGCATTAGTAACAGAAGTTGAGCTTAGACGGTTAATCATTGATAGAAAATGTATTGCGATTTACAAAACACCTGCATAATTGATCCGCAAATAGCATGGTAATAGGTCGTTAAATGATTCAAGCATAGCTGAACACTTTGAAGCAATTTGCATCCATAATTTACGACTAAATGCAATTACTTCTTCAATGCATAGACACTCCGCTAACGACATTGGATCTAAATTGACGCTTAGATGGAGAATTACAGACATCCCATCAACACAGCGGATTAAAGTTTTTAACTTTAAGTTTGCATATATTTCAATTCTAATAAACCTATAGTATACAGATTCTGAAAAAGAATATAAATTAATCAATCCAACATACCTACTATTTATCTAATTAACCAATATCCGAACATGCGGTAAAAGTATTACGATGAAAATTCCTTAGAATCAGGACACGGTGGGGCCAACGCGGAATGTGAGTCGAGCACCGTGACAGGCGCTCTCAATCGTTAATTAATTCAAACAGAAAGACTCAATCAGAGAAATTGACGCTCCCCTGCTTTCTCGCTACGAAAGCCTCGCTCAGGACGTCACGCACCGCGAGACGGCGGCGCGCGTCTCTATTAACTGTTTGTTTAACAGTTCATTTGTATTTAGGTATCGGTAATAGTGCTAATATAATACGTACGTAGTGAAGCGCAGAAAATGTGCGATGAGTGCTAATGTAACAAGAAGACAGGTGTACGGTTTCCAGATACAATGTTAATGCTCTAGTTAATGCTACTTAACACTTGAGTACATTGTTCTTATTCTGCTACTTTTTTCACAGCTGGTGACGACGACGATGATGATGACGATGACGACGACGACGACGATGATGATGAAGAGGCAGATGATGATGATGATGATGACTACCTCGAAAGATTCTTCGATGACATCTTAGGAGGAGGTAAGAACCCGTCAAGTGTTAAACAACATATTATCTATACTAGCTAAACTAGGACAACATTTAAAAACAAAAATAATATCCCCACAGGAGAAGAAGATGACGATGACGAGCCTGCGGCAGTACAACCGGTCGTCGCACCCGCCGACACAGTCGCAGCCGCCCCCGCTGCACCCGCCGCCGCCTCCGCTGAGGAGGCCGCGGCCGCCGGTGAAGAGGTTGAGGGTGAAGCAGAGGCCGTAGAAGGCGAAGAGGGAGCAATCATAGCACAAAAGGAGCCCGCCAGCGCTGAGGTGGAGACACCAGTCGCTAGCTCTGAAGTAGCCGCTGAGGCTGAGAACGAGGACGACGATGATGATGATGACGATATCGGCATTGACCCCGTCGGTGATGACGACGACGACGATGATGACGAGGACGACGAGGCCGACGACGACGACGATGACGACGACGACGACATCACCGACGCGCTCGGCAGGAACAACTCCGTCAAGAACTCACGTGAGTCCAAAAAGCTGAAAGCGAGCGTCGCGGCGTATGTGAAAAAGGCCGGGAAAAAAGCCAACCATCTGGGTAAAGTAAAGAAAACCAAAGCGACATCCGCCGCGGCAGTCGCGGCTGAACACAAAAAGTTCAGATAGTGAGTAGGCGGCGAGATCCCGGGCGAGCCACGCCCTCTCATCCACCTGACGAGACCCTCGCGGTCCCTCCTTTAGCTTAGCTATTTATTGACTATTTATTTATGCTATTTATTTTATTTATTAAGTGAGTGTGTTTGATGTGTGAAAGTGTAAGTATGGTACCGAGAAAGTTAAAGTTAAATTAATGTCTAGATCATGTCACACTGGTCTCGTGGCAAATTATTTGAAATAAATCTGTTGTTCCAATTTATGTGTGAAATTCTTTATCATACCTCCACGACGATTTGTGCGTCATAACTGTACACAATATATTAAATGCTGTACATTGTTAATTTTGTCGTACATCGGTCAGAAAACTAGTTGCCTATTCTATCTCGGTGTCAACTAATCGAGTGACATTATCTAGTAATATTAATTTAATTTTGATTGTTATAATAAAAATGTATACTAGTCAGCTTCACGTATTTATACTCCTCTTACCCTGATCCATAACTGTAACATTATGCTTTAGAGTTCATCTAATATTATGCATTTATTTAATTGCTCTATCTCCCATATTATTTCCATAGTACATTTACGTAGCAGTATTGTATGTAGAAATTAAAATATAGATATAAATAACTAGCCTTTTGACCGATCTATGTATGTAATATAACGCACAAACATCCTTTCCCCTCATATTATCCCTAAAATCCTTATCTGCCGGATGGTAAAATAGCTTTAAACATATTTATCTCAATCATGAACAAGATTTTAGTAATTAATATCTACTGGGGTGATATCTTTGACGGAGATCTAGAAACCTGCCAGTGTGTGTGTCGGGTGCGGGCGCAGCGGCCGGTTGCACGACAAGGAACTAGTTCGGTATATGTGTGTTAGGAGGCCGGCGTCCACCGCCCGCTTACTTTCCCAACCGGAGCTCGAGCGATGAACCCGCCCGATTTCTTCTCCAACCTTGACACTTTCTTTAACCTTGCTCCGGCCGCGCCCAGGAGCGACCTTGACGAATAAAATCTAAGTAATACTTTAAAATAGCCGATAGAAAGTAAATCGATCTAAATGTTTACTCTCACTTAATGACGAAATCCAGCGCGAAATTTGCGTGCCGAACGTCCGGTACAGTGAAAACAACATAATGAGATGCGAAAAGAGAAATTTTTAAATGTTTGTCGTCGTGAAATTCTGGGAGTGTCGCGAGGAGTCATAATATGCGACCTAATTGGAACTCGTTTGTAATTGTCGGCCGCACATAGTCACCTGTGCCGACTCAGAATATAATATCAGCATCCTTGCACAGAATTAAACGCAAATCAGAAAATTAAACTGGGTCTAAGAATGACCGATAGCGACGTAATTAGTGGTTGCGCAACCATTCATATCATATGAGGATATGTATATGGTTATTACAAACTTACTTACGACATGAGACACTGTATAGAATATAGGCAGACTTTGAGGCTCTTTTAGTATTAGCATGTATAGCGGAATTCAGTATGTCTAAAACGGCTGTGCACTGTATCAATGTATGCCGTAATTAGATTTCTTCGAATGTGCGTGGCACGGCACGCAGTTTCTTTTACGTGTGGAAAATAGAAAATCCACCGTTGACTGGGCGTATTAATTGTGAACGACGATTAGAATTCAAGTGGGGCTCCGAGAGACCGATACAGTTAGCTCGCGTGCCAACATAACGTGGCTAGAATCAGGTGTAGGATTCAGTTGAATAATTATCGGGCATACGCTGTGTAGGTACACTTGCATGCTGATATGCAGACAAATTATTTAGGTCTATTTAAATATAGCGACATGAACGTGACCGTAGAAAGAGAAACTTGCTAACGGAGTTTCCATTGCGGTTTAGAACGGTCACTGTTTGGTAATAAATTGTTACCTATTTAAATATTTACATTGTACGTATTTAAAAGCCTACAATAAATATGTGCAAAGATATTGTAGTTAAAGAATTTATGCCCAAAGAGAAATGAGTTCGTATAGTTGATAAGTCTAACTAAACTAGACAGAGTAGATTACTTACCAGTTGCAGTTATTTGGAAGCAGTTAGCAGTTGGCATCTAGAAAAAATACAAATTTATGATTAAATTCAGACATCGATGGTTTTTGACTTCATTTAATAGGTACATGTAGGAAAAACAAACACAAATTATCACTTACGGCATATTTTCGGTGATTTATTGTTATGACGAGCTCCAATATGTTGACGCTGTTGTAAACTACAAGATCGCGGAGTAACTGTAAAATGCGGGTGGATTTTAAATAGATTATTAGGTAAAGACTCTGTCCACCCTCTTTATAATTCTTACACACATTACTGGAACTTGATGAAATGTCACATTACTGTAAACCACTCTAAAAGGATAAAGGAATTATTATTATGAAGTTATGTCTTATTAAGTAGGCTCGATGCGCTTACCAATTTGCATCAGTGTTCATGATTGTTTGTTACTCTATAGTCAGCCTTAAAAGGCTGGTTAGGAAATGTTTTTTATTAATTTGTTCATGTCTTTCACTGCGTTTCTAAGCTACAGCAACGTACGGAAACGCAAGGAATAATTTACTAAAATAGAGATAGTTCGATTGGATGTAGCTATATAATGTACTCTACATTACCTACAAAAACAGCAGTTAATTTTACACACTCTAAACAGTGTGTAGTTAGGTTAACCACATCCTCATCTCCGCATTATCAAAATTGATTCTTAAATTGATATTACAAAGTTACAATTTCGGCTAGCATTATTTTGAAATTTAAGCAAATTATTCATTTCCCTCTTTCATTAAACATTGCTGTAACAATAAATCAATGTTTCATAGAATACGTGACATACAGCAATTAAGCGTTTTCAAAACAATTATAGTAATTAACAAATTCATCGAAAACACTCAATATTAGTTACCTGTCTTTGATTTATTTGCCTTTTGCAATACGTGTTGTGGCCGCAACTGTAATTACAAAATAATTGGAGTGCAACGAATGAGATACGGGGCAAAAAAGTTTTACTTTTGCTACGAATTAAACATGGCTCTTTATGTGCAATTGATTAATAGGACTACTGGGTTTTTTCAGCAGTAAGTTTGCAGGGATGTGCGATGATAGATTAGGAAGCATTGAATGGGTTTTTTAATTCATTTGTTAAAAAAACGCTCAGCCTTTAGCCTTAAACGTAAATTATCTACTTTAGTTAATATCTGATATTTACAGACTAATGGGGAACCAGCATACAACCCATTGTTATATTGATTAAGTATCTACATTATTACACACAATGTTTAAAAGACAATCACTGTTCAATATTATAGAAGTTTTAAAGTTTTTAACTGGCACTTCGAGAGGCCATCGTATTGAAAGTATTTGAGACTAAGTATTATGTTTTTGAGCGTTACATTTTGTATATTGGTATTATGATAGGCACTCAAACTTTTAAAGATTCGCTTAAAAAATAGTACGTATCTACGTAACATATAGTAGGTAGATTTTTTCAATTATCTATACCAATATTTAACAGGCGCACTCAAAGAAGAGACGACCAAGAAGCCGGTGACAGTGCCAGCAATCTACATTGTGAAGTACAACAGATTCGTTGACAACATCTTGGAAAAGATGAACGACATTCTGAGGACATCGTACGATCCCGTCAGCGTCAAGCTTCAGCCCATCGACGCCAACAAGAAGACCAATAAGCCAAAGAAGGGTAACAAGACGAAACCAAAAAGGTAAGATGATTTAGCCTAAGTTCATACGTATTAATATTCAGAAAGGAGAAAGTAGTAAAATATGAAACTTGGCGACTAATGACTCAGAAAACAAGGTCCATAACACCAGCTTTGTTTAAACGACATACAAACTGGTTGACTCAACCAAATAATCCGGGTACTCATATCCTTACGTAACTAAATTTCTCTTTTAGGAAAACCACAAACAAGAAGAAAAATTCCGCACGCGGTACCGAAGCAAACCTAACGAAAGAGAAAACAGTTTCGGAAATTCCAGCAGTTCTTAAAGAAGAGGTTACTCAAATCAACGAAGTGAAACCTAATGAAGTTGTAGTTGAGCAGACTCCTATTGCGAACGAACCTAGAGCTATTAAAGATAAGGCTGGTTCTGAGAAAGCTAAGCCGACCGCAGTTAGGGCCAAGCCAACTGCTAAACCACCTACTAAGGCCCCTACAAAAGCAACTAAGCCTAAACCTAAACCAACAAAGACTACAACAAAGAAACCATCGACCAATAAGAACAAGACCAAGACTTCACAGAAGAGCAAGCCCAGGGCTAAGGGAACGTTATACGGTTTGTCATCTTTGAGGAGGACCGGTGACGTTTCAGTTAGCATCATGGCTGACCACACAACTGTCAAGAGCAACTTTGCTGTTGGACCGCTGATACTGAGAGTAGAAAAAGAGGTATGGGCAAATATTACACTTTCAAATATAATTTGGTTAAGAAACTTTTGATTGAAACGTTTTTGTTGCGATCTTCAATCATCAACATCTGCTTGGCCTTTTCCCAACTATGTTGGGGTCGGCCTCCAGTCTAACCAGATGCAGCTGAATACCAGTGTTTTACATGGAGCGACTGCCTATCTGACTTCACAACCCAGTTACTGGGTAACATGATTTTTGTTGCGATCTTCAATCAATGACAAGAAATATATCGATACCAGAAGTATCAATTAATGTAAGGGACAAAACACGGTTTTTCAGGAGAGCCAAAAAACGATTTTATTTTTTTAAATCTGGGTATAACTTTTTACTGTCTGCTCCAATTTTAATTGTGTCTAGAGCAAAGTTTCTTAGAATTTCCTCTTCTTTCAGGCTCTAAACGAAAGATTTAGGAATACCCAGCGGATTAAAATATAGCATGTCCTTTACATTAAAAAAATATGTTTAGTTGTGCCTTACGTTACTAATATTTTATGTGTAAACCGTCAAGCATAGTGTAAGCAGCAAGAGAAATAGAAAATTATACGTAATCCTATTGTAAAGGACTTTTACAGTGTTGCAATTTGATGTAACTAAAGATTATCTACTAAAATTATGGTATTTTAACACCATGGAAATAGGTTCTTTGCATGATTAATGTTAGTTTCAGTTTAGCTATCACAGATTTAAATGAAAGGAGATGGCTAAATAGAAGTATAGACCACTGCCCCATGTGCCAGGTACCATGTATAAATATGGTACTAGGTACAATGTAATGCTGAATGGCTAAATATTAGTATTTCATGTAAAAAAGATTCAGATACTTTTTGGGAATAATATAATGGTAAAATAATATTGCCTAAAAAGGAAAAAAAGGTGTGTGACAGTATATAATTTTCTTCAACTGACAAAAAATAAAACGAAAAAGAATAAAACTAAAAACGAAAATGAGGTTGTATATTTATAAGCGAATGTTTGTGATGAAAAAGTTTTTTTTTTAGATACTTTATTATGTTTAATAGTTCACGAAAGTGCTAGGAAAATATTAAACACTACATAATTCATGAATGATTTTTTAAATATTATGATAAATAAATATAAAATAAAAATGTTTTTATTGTCTCGAATATTGCATTACATATAATATCGAGGCAGCCCCAGTAAGTAGTTAACAACACTTGTGTTGGGGTTGTCTCGCACTTCCCTTGTTTTACTAACTATAAACAATATTGAGCTAAAAACTGGATATTTAAAAATGAGCAAAAGAAATTAAACTGAAAGAAACCTAAAAGCAAACAGAATACATAAAGAGGCACTAAATAAGTTTTAGTAATATTACAACTTAGCCAACAAATATTGTGTTACGCACATGTTACCGCATAAGTATGCAATTATTTTGTCTACTCTCTAATTAAATAATTCTATTTTTAAACTTTAAGACATGTTTATATTGCTATCCATTACAAACGAGATACCGAAACACAAAATTAGCATTACTATTTAACATAATTATTATGATAAAAACAGTACGATACAAGGAGAATCAGAAGTTAATATCACCAAGTAAGTATTAATTTCAGTTGTTATTTGTCTGTGGCAGCGTCCGCATGAGATAAACCAACATTTGTGTTTATTATCCCTCACTATAATTTATAATAGTTCATATTCCATTGTTAAATACTACTACTACCAATAATTATATTAGAATACCGGTAAACGCACATTCCGCACACTCAGCCTATTCTAACCAGTATGTCCTCTGTATCCTCATATGTTAAAGTTTGCAGCCACTCGGTTATGACCTTTTTGCAGTTATGTAAAACCTCAGGATGGAATCCCAATCTGGCATTAATTTTGTTATAAATATAGGCAGATTGAGTTCCAAACTGGCGCTCCGCAAAAGCAGTGCGAACACCCGAGGAGTGAGCCACAATATCGTTCCGTCTCTTATTCTGTTTAGATGGTTATATGGGATAGATTTGTGTAGGTATAAGGTCGTGTTTAACAAGTATAACTTTCGTACCGTTAGTAATCCGCTATTTTTATATAAGTCGACTGTGGGGTATCTGTACGGTTTAAAGTACATTACTTTTATAAGCGATCTTTGAGTTCTTTCCAGCTCAAGCAGTTTCATTTTTGTGGCACCTCCCCAAACAGGTAAGCAGTAAGTCATCACCGACTGCGCTAGCGCAATATAGATCCAGATTCCAGAATGTATCTGGCCCGGGGGCAGTCATTTTTCTTAAAAAACTCTAATCATGAATTAAAGTAAGGGACATGCTATTTAAATCGACTGAGGTTGTAAATTATTAACACTATGACTTACTTTATTTTTCAGAGAAAAAAAAATGTAAACGTCCGTTACATCATTTTTTTTTCATAAATCGTTTTACGCAGGCCAAATTTTTTTAACGTAAGGGAATTTTTTTTAACGATAGAATTTTTTTAATAATACCAATCGATAGAGCAGTAAATTCTGAATCCAATGATGTATATAACTCATTTTCGCCAAAATGTCCCTTACGTTAAATTGATACTTCTGGTATCGATATGTTTACACTTATGTTTTACAAAATGAGTTTATTTTGTTTAGATCGGACGTGGGGCTAAGAAAGATATCAGGTCAGCTACAGCAACCACTGCTGAGATGCTGGGCAAAATTACTCTGAGAGTCAACAACCAAGGCGTGGCTACACTACATACCATCAAAGTTCTTCAGCCGAAACAGGTTTAGTGGCTTTTTTTCGTGGATTTAAGTATTAACCAAATCAATATGATCAACATAAAAGAAAGTAGTATTAATAAACTGAAAGTTTGACGAAATTCTTTGTACGAATCATTTGAGGAACTAATTCTTACTGTTAAACCAGTAATTAAGTTGTTTGGTTTGACTTTCTGCTCGGATCTTTAACAAAAGTAATAAGGGAAAAAATTTACTAAGCCTTATCTACGAGTACATTGCCGATTTATGGCTTTGATACCTAAGAACACGTGGGCTTGTTTTTTTTTCATTATGGAGAGTGTCATGTGCAGTAAAGAGTAGTAGTAGGGTAGGTGAAGTTTTAATCCTGATGGTAACCCAAATTTAAAAAATAATAGATGCCTTTTTCAACAAATTTTATTGAAAATGCTGAGATTGGTGTGTGTATATTGGTATGTATTCTAATATACTTTTTTATATTCCCAGGTTCGAGTGGACAGCAACAACGAACGTACTAGGGAGCTCGTTTGGCAACGCAGCGCAAGGATAGCTCATGTCGTATCCGAGAAGCTTCTCTCTGCGTCCAAACCGATGTTCCACCATCAGACCGTCGTCAAGCAGTAGATTATGAACTTTATTATGCAGTTTCAAAGCACATTTTAGCTTGCTCTTTGCCAGCTAAGGGTTCGGGTGATGGGATTACAGATAATGCATTTAGGCAGCCGACTCGTCAGACGCGTATAATAAAATTAACTTTTTTTTACATTCCTAGTGACTAGCATTATTTCTGTTCATCAAAATGTTGTACTGTTATTTCAGAATGATACAAAATACGCCTTTGAATTGTCGGTTTGTGTAATTGACTGATTGATAGATGATATTTTTTTATTTATTTCTCAACGTAATATGAGTCGTAGAGTATATATTTCCAGTCGTGAGACTTATGATACTCATTATGTTTAGCAAATAGTCAGACAATGCATTTACTATGTTGTAACGTTATGGTGCTAAGATTTATAAGATAGTACATATTTTAGATAGTTTTATACGATGTATACCTATTATTTATTTTGAATAATTATTTTTTTATAAATATACGGTGTTTGCATTTTTATTTTGCATGTTTTGTGTTTCACCTTTATTTATACAGGGTGATTTGAAATTGCTCGTATTCCTCTCGGGAAATACGTTTTTTTTTATTAAATTTTAATTACCAAAATTCGGATTTTTCTAAAAATAAAAACAAAGTAGATTTTCTCGAAAATGGCGGATTTTCGACCCCCAAGTGATAGGGGTTAAATCATTCTAAATTAGTCATAGTTTCTTCTCCCGAGAGGAATACGAGCAATTTCAAATCACCCTGTATACATACACAGACACACGCCTCCATTCCCCGAAGGGTTAGGCAGAGGTGTACTAATTGCAGTACATAGTTACAAAACGCATAGCAGACGCGCTTAGAGCCACTAGGCTAACGAAGCAGACCTTTATTTAGTGCCAAGATATAATAAAACAGAAAATTCGATTGTAAAAATGTATTTTTAAATAGAGTACAGATTGTTCAGATTTTTTTTCCACTCCACTGGTAACAAGTACTGTTATGACTGTTTTGATGGCAAATGTACAAAATTGTTAATTAAAAAGCAATTAGAAAGGTAAATATATAAATTATTCAAAAACCGGTAAAGAAATACAATAAAATGATTAAAGTAATAATTTGGAACGGTTGCTATTATAATGGAAAACCCTATGTTTTTATTATCATTAAAATTATAAGTAACAATTTATTTTTGAGTTCAACTGAATTAAAAACTAAATGGGAGCTTGTGAATCACATTCATTCGTCAGATGTTCAAATTTCAAAATCTAGGGAACATTTTTAACAAAATACATCGCTTTCTTCCTTCATACAATATTCTAGAACTTCAAAACCACATCTAGCGAATGCACACATCAGCCCATTGAGAATTTTAATCAATCATACGAAACTCATAATACTAAGAAACACTCATAAATTATTAAAAACAATTTTAGAAAACCAATTCGAAATAAAAATATCGATAATTCGAAAATATATTGGAGATTCCAATTAGTTCGGCGTATCTCTAAACAAAAACCTACTACGGTAAAATAGACTCACTCATCTTTGGTACTACTTGCTTATATGCCTCCAAGACGTATTAGGCCTGACCACATTAAAAAAATAAAAAATAATACAATATTTAATAGACACGAATTTGATGGACTTCGCCGACAATATTTAAGAATTTGAATAAAATAAACATAAAAGGTTTAAATATCTATAGTCACCCGAATCACACGATTTGAAACTGCAATACAAATGTTAGGTACCAAACTAGCTACTTACATGTCAGTACAAAACACTAATTACTTACAACTTTGCCTAATATTGCATTATTAGTCCCTAGTTTTTCGAACGAAAAATTAATGTGACGAATTGTCAAGTGAGCTGCTGTGATTGGTAAACTGAATTATCAACAACCAATCACAGCAGTTTCCTCGCGCTTGACAATTTGTCAAATAAATTTTTCGTTCGAGAAACCGAGGGTAAATTTTTAATAATATTCGATTATCTTAATAAACAGGAAGGTAGATAATTCTCACTTTTACAAAGAAATATTGATTTAATTTAGAGAGAACCTCTACGGGCAATCTTTTTAATATCTACTTATTATTGATTGTTTTTTTTTTTAATTAAAGTCTTTATGAGACTGAAACTCATGGCGATAGTCAACTCCGCGCTATTTTCAGCTTTCTCTTGATAATGGCGCTTAATTTGCCATTTATATTTGTAGCCTCACACCAATTTAAAATGTTCCCAAAAATAAATTTTAACTGTTATAGACTAAGTAACATTGCCGGATAAAGTTAAGTCAATATGAATAAGAAAAGCTTGCCCGGAAAGACCGCCTCTAAAGCTCAATCTATCGATATCATGTATTCTTCATGTTGTTGTTTTTGAAAAATAAATGTTGCACGATGTTTTAGTGATGATGTACAAAATCTGTAGACTGTACGTCTCATTAAATCTCCATAAAAAAAAAACAATATTTTGCTTTCAACGATAGATTGAGCTATTCGAATAAGATTGTGTTGCGTTGAACGCCATCAAAGTACAGTAAAATGTATAATTAATATATCTATTTAATACTTATTCTACTTTATTAATAATTCTGTACAAGATCGACAATAGTCAATAACTTATCTTAAGAGCGCGCATCCAGAAAGTTGGCGACGTCGCAAACAGCTGTCAAATATTTCCCTGTTTTGATTAATTTGTCAATATTACTGTATGAAAATAAGAAATATGGCTTACTAATGCACTAGAATATTAATAATGAATTGCAATTAAAACACTGAATTTGATGTTGTACCCGTTTTAGGTGTAAAAAAGGCATTTGTAAAGTTTCCAAATACTTTTTTTACATCTAAAACTAAATATTCGGTGTTACGATATTAATTATTGCATTTCATAATGAATATTCTAGTGCATTAGTAAGCCATATTTCTTATTTTCATACAGTAATATTGACAAATTAATCAAAACAGGGAAATATTTGACAGCTGTTTGCGACGTTGCCAACTTTCTGGATGCGCGCTCTTAATGGGAGACACGGGTAGTGGAAGATTTTTATTGTATTATACTAATAAAGTACGTTTGATAATGAACTAATAAAAAATTGTTATGTTTCAGTCATACATCACTCAATACCAAAGATCAAAGAGGAATATCAGAAGAAGGGAATATCGAAATTGGGGCATAAGCTAAAAATTATATAAATCCATGTGTTTTTTTAACCCTGTTTGACTAACGACCGGTTTCTATAATGCGATCTGTAGATCGATCTTTGCGCGCAACCTATGTAATGGTTAAGTTGACACAGTGGCCATTTTTCGCCAGCGAAGCAAATAAACGTTAAGTGAACGTTAACGTTTTTTTTTAATTGAACGTTTAGAAGAACTTTTAATAACAAGTTAAAAGAGTTAAAGATCAAAAATAAACGAAGTCAGTATAGGCTGCAATAGGCTATAATATGGTCTCTTGTGCGAGTACAAATAAAAGAAAATTCTGTGAGACATGTTAAAACTTTCAGGATTGATTTACTGAAGAAAACTGGCTTTGTGTTCGGAGCTTATAAATATCGAAAATAACCGAAGCTTTATGAAGTACTTTCAAGTAGAAAAAAAATACTTATCTTTAGGAACTATTTACATACAAAGAACACTTTGTCGAACTTGTACCTACGCTATATCTACACAAATACCTATACGCTGTAGTTTTTATGGTTTCACACAGGGATCTGGCATTTCAGAAAGATAAAAATATCTCAAATTATGACATTAGCAATTTACAATTCTAATAAATCTACTGGAAATATGTTAGTGAAAGTACTCTTCCTTTTAATTATGAACTTTTTTGGCTTCCGTATATCATACAACAATGGCTATGGCATTTGACAATAGTGTAACTTTTTATCAATAAAATATTTTTTTGTGATGGGACCTGTATTTCCAAAGATTACCTCATACAACCAAAACCTTCAAACAAACACTACCTATATATTATATTAGTCTAGAAGTCTAGATCACACTGTAAGGTTTTTCTTCAATTATCTTTTAGACAAGTAAGCGAGTTCCATCTCTAAAACCACAAAAAATACCGCCAATGCATATTAAACCTACACACTACGTGTTACCGTCACGTATCGTTCGCGTCGCTCTGTTGAAGTCTTAACGCCCCGTTGCTTAACAGAGGTATACTATTTTGTTCGTCGGCGATCACTATCTCTGTGATGTCGTCGTCTGTTTGTTTCAACGAGTCGTAGTTCGGAGGCGGCGTGTGCTCCTTGCTGCTAAGTATTGGTAGGGGGATTTGGCCAGTTAGATCTGTGGAAAAAAAAAACCTTATGTAAACACGTTGAAGGTTATTTATTCATTGACATATTACACACGAATCATGAAATCCTGAAAACTACTCGATTTAGGAAGCTGAAAGGACCATGCGACAATTTGGACATAGTCGACGGGGCCCATGTCACCATGTCATATGAAAGCTCTTAAGGTATACATTAAGAGCTTTAAAATGTTTTTTTTTTTTAATAAAATGAAAAAAAAATATGATGATATTAGGTAAGTATACTTAATTTCATTGTATGGCACTTAAGTTCAAATACGGCGCAAAAATGGTGTTAAGCTCTTGAGTTTCTTTCATAAACAATCATACATATTTTAAGGCGGAAATAAACAAGGTCCATATTTAGAAAGAGTGTTAAAGGTCCTTAGAGATTTATAATTTTCCAAGACTTTGGACTTAAAAGTTTATATAAAATTCCCTGGCACTTACTAACATGCTCTTAAAATACCTAACTTTTTCCCCCTAGAACTATGAGAATTAGACCACAAGATCCACTCACTATGTAACGTAGAGTCCAGCTCAGCATGCGTCAGCACGACGACCACATTGGACCCCGCCCCGCTGAACACCGAGGCGACACTAGCGCGCGGAGACAGCAGCACGAGCGGCTGTCCGCGCGACGCCAGCGAGCCCGACAGGGCGCACATGCCTTTAGCTGCTGTGAAGTCTGCGCCTGAAGAGTGGAGTGGAAATTCCTTGTAAATCTTATTCAAAATCAGTCCGCCTGGCGGCTCTTAGGACGGTACTCTAGGTCTAAGAATACGTCGCGACATCTATCGCGTTATATGTGAACTATAACTGACATATTCTATACGACATTAGCATATAAATATATAAAATCCCGACTGTTCGCCCAACAGACACACAGGATGAGGAAATTCAGATTCTGTTCCTCATGCTTCTAAAAAAATAAGTTTTTTTTTAAATCACGGAATTAGGATTTAGCTATAAAGCTTCTTCTATAATGTAGTTTATCTCTTAAACAGGCTGCTTTTACACGTATTTTAAATATGAAACTGATAAGGGCAACATTACGTTAAAATATCAACAAAAAAAATTATGCTAGAAAAAGTCAAAACCGTCCAGTGCAGGACCGAGACCTACACAATTATTTTTTAAATATTTTCCATTATTTTAAAAATATTTTCAAAAATATTATCCATCATATTTCCTAAACTCACCGAGCACATATCGGCAGTCGATAACGACAGGCATGCTGCAGCCGCCCTGTTTCTTGGCGGCTCGCTCCACGTACTGCCTGATGTACTCCACGCCCGGGAAGTACAGGCTGTTGCCCACTGTTACTAGAACGTAACTGAAGCCTGACGCGTTCTGTAATATTAAGATTTAATATAGAGTTTTGGTTGTTTGTTATATCAAGATCTCTATCACACACACTCCTTCTCTTTCAGTAGGATTCCGCCAGAAGCCTTGCAAATGCGTTGCCATCTCAGAGACAAAGTGGATATGTCACACGTGCCTGTGGAAGAAGGGGATAATTATATCCACTTCTTCAAACCGGGACACAGTAACGCTGCTTTGCGGCAGATATGGTATGGTGGTACAGTCCGCTAGACATAAGCTGAGCTTTGAATTTGTGCGAGTCCCATACAGATAGTGTAGGTGTGACGTCGGGCTAGAGTGCGACCCGTCTTTGATAGGTTGAAACTGGTTTTAACCGGACCAAACTATCTACTTTTGGTGATCACTTGCTCAAATGCATAGCTCAGCTTGCGCGTCGCGGACTGCAGTACTTTCGCGAACAAGCTCCTTCAAAGAGAGAAAAGAGCTCTACTACTACTAAATGTCAATATTTGACTTGACAAAATTGTGGGCATAAATTAGTATTCGCGAACACTTACTTAAGGAGTTGGCAGACTCGACCCACTATTAGTTTGTTTTCTATCTCCACTATGTATTTTTATCTCTCTCTACTTTGTATTTTTTTTTTGTTTGTCTGTATGTAGGTATATATGTATTTATTATTATATTGTAAATTTTCTGTTTCTGTTCCCTCTTTCTTGCACCTCCTATGTTTTGTCTCTGCATCAGCCTAAGGTAGACTGGTAGAAAATGCCTAAGGCATTAAGTCCGCCTTTGTACGGTGTATTTTTACATTTGTGCATAAAGTTTAATAAATAAATAAATAGTATTTTACAAATCGTTAAGACTTACCGTAATAATCTCCGCTTCAAGCTGCGGCCGTGCGCTGGGGTACAGCAGCAGCACCACGTTGACAGCCACTCCGGCCAGGATGCCGAGCTCGACGCCCACTGACAGGCACAGCGCAAACGTCGCGAACGCCGGCAGTAGGTCCGCGCGGCGGGAGCGCCACATTGGTTTTACTACCTGAAAGGACAAGAGATTTCATGGATTAATTGATCTTCATGCGTGCTCAAGGCGGACATGCGATTTATAACTTATATTAATTTAAGGTCTAGGTTTCCTCACGATGTTTTCTTTAGCTTATGTCAATGATGTTTAAGATAAAGTGAGGAATCATTAGGCCACAAAAACAAATTGTTTTTAAAACTGATTCTGAACCTCTTGGCAACAAGGTGAGTATTCAAGGTCTCAGATGCAGTAACGACTTGCCTGCCGGGGCTGCGGGTTTTTCGGAAGAAATACTGCGCTCCCGGAACGCAAAGGGCACATGAAGGAACATGGATGGGTATTTTAGTCAGTGAAAGTCTGACTCTCCCTCCCGCCCCGCTTATGGCAGGAGAAGTCATTTGATGATTTCCCATCCAAAATAAAAAGGGTTTTGCAAACCGACACACAGTGGACAAAAAATGTACGAGCTGTTCCAAATGTGGTTTTACCATGAGTTGGTATTTTACCACCGGAAACCAGGACTGTATGGCAGTACGGATTAAGTTAATAAGACAGTGGCATAAGTACCTCATATTCTATCATAAATATCACAGCACATATCACGACGGCTGCCAGCGCCGCCTTCGGAATAAAGTAGAAGTACGGAGTTAAAAGACTAAGCGCTAACAGCACCAGTATACCTGGAAACGAAACAGATGAAACAATTAGTAATAATAGTGATAATTACGATACCGGTGGACTACTTTTAATTATTTTTATATTAAAATTTAAAAATGTTGTTTATGTGTGTATTTTGGAGCGTGTGGGTATATGTAAATGCTTCTAAATAGGTAGGTGTAAGCAATTAAAATCCCTCAGCACATTCAATAAAATTTAATAATAGGTCGTGCATAAATTGCCCGCCATTGTTATCTATCCTATGGAGGTAGGCGCGGTATGTACTATTGGATAAAGAAGATATAATAATACCAGCCTATTACTGACCAACTGCAGGACAAAGGCGTCTTCTATACAGAGAAGGCACAAGTATTGAAATTATTAGTACTTACACCACATGATAAATAAATAAAATAAAAATATATAAAATATTTTTATAAAAATTTTCCTTGGTAATTATTTAATAAAAAACTATAAATATTTACATTAGCGGAGATATAAGACTTAAACGTTAAATATTACATTTAAACAATAACGGTCCGAACCTACGACACCTAAGAATCGAGCATACGTTTGCAAATTACTGCTGACAAAAAAACAAAATGGAATTCAAAAAAATATTTAAATAGTAGTTTATATTCCTTTGTCAATGGGATTACTGCAAATTTTTCGGTACTTACTTAAAGTACAGTCAGCAACAAAAAAAGATAAACATTTCAAATTCTTAAATTTTATTGAGCATACACTTATCAAAGGAAATACTAAAATGTATTCAAAATTCAAATAAAACGAACTTTTACGAATTGCCAAAAATTCTTAATAGCAGTGAATTGTGTTATTTCTTGTCTATAAATGATATGTAAAAGTAACATTGTTAATCGACTTTTGTTGTTTTTTTGTTTGCTGACCGTACCTGGTCTCAAAATGTGTGGCGTGTACTGAATTTGTTACACGTTGTGTTTGAAAGTGTTTAACATAACGTAAATTGAGTTAATCGCTTATTGTATTAAACTTAATGTACTTTAAGTAGATACTGAGAATCTATTTTTATAGGTCAAGATAGCCGATTTTTATAAAAGTTTGCAGATGTTAAGTAAAGCAGACCAATCACTAATTATTAGGTATTTGATCTTATATTTTTTGCTTCTTAAAATAGCAGTTACAAATGGTCGAAATGTATTGAAAAGATTTTTGTTTACATGGCATACATAAGCTTACGCGTTATCCGCGATAAACGATGCATAGTTTTTTATTCACACGGATCAAGACTAAATAAAAATTGACGTTGACTATTTTTAGAACCAACTATCTATGTTTGCAGCACATGAATATGCAATTATTAGCTGAAGACAGGTCTTTTTGTTTTACGAAATGATAAAGAAAAATATATAATGTACCTGTATAAATGCTACCGAACTGCGTGGCAACTCCGCTGGCGTGGTTCACAGCACTTCTTGAGAAGGAGCCAGTGATAGGCATAGCACCGGCGAACGCACCGAATATGTTCGACAGCGACAGAGTTATCAACTCCTGGGTCGCATCTACTGATTCACCACTCGCTGGAACAACAAAAAAGTACAGACTTGATTTTTTCCAAAATTAATTAAGACACAGGAGTTATTTGGCGGCTAGGCGCTATCTGCCAGATAAATCTAAAATATCGTATGCAATTTACACATCAGGTTAACCAGTGTTTATCCGGGGGTAGTAAAGAAAGCCAATTCTACGATAACGTTCAAAATCTAGTCGCAATCTCATCCGAGCGACAATCTATGTCAAAAATGTACAAAGTCAAGTCAAAAATTATTAATTTCAATTAGAACATTAAAAGGCACTTTTGAACGTCAATTAAATTAGAAAAATATAATATTGAATCTAGTTGCAGTACGTAAATTAGAGGCATTTTTGACAGATTAAGATTAAATTGCGATCGATTCTAAAAGTTAGTAGAATTGCCCCACAAACAGTTTAAGTAAATTGTATGTACTAATAAGTGTAAAACATGCATGAATGTATTTGGTTTCGCTTTAATAAACTAAGGAAGGAAAATCAGTTTTTGTTTCTGCAAATCGCTGCCAATTATAGATTTAAAATATTTGAAACGCTCCGTGATTTACAGGTGATTCATAGCAAAATCATGTAAAAAAATAGCAATGTAGATTATAAAATTTATCCGTTAGATATTCAATGGCATTTTTTTTGTATAAAGAAAGAAAGAAAGAAAAAAGTTTATTGACACAAACAATAAAACCAACCCCCCCCCCCCCCCCTATGTATATTTCTATTTTGTTAACAATGCATATCAGCAAATCAGCATCATTATTTATGTTTATCTATTTCTATCTTTTACCGTCGTGACAGCCCAGTGGTTAGGGCGCCTGCATCTCATGCACGGGCAGGTAGCATTGTGACTTTTTCTCTCTTCTCTCTCTCATATGTAGGTACTTTTAATTTGTTTGTTGGACATCGTAAGGAAATCTAGACGATTAAAGAATCCGCCTTGAGCTAGCGTAGTAATAAATCCTCGTCGCTACTCTATGGTGTGGTATAGGAAGAGAGGCCTTTGCCCTCCGGTGGGATAATAATAGGCTACTGTTAAGTATTCAATTTTGCCCGCGACTCCATTCAAATGGAAGTCAAAGTCAAATCTGTTCTTATCTGACGATTGCTACCTGTAAACTACCCACCTGCCAAATTAATGAGTCATAGGTCAAGTAGTTTTTGAGATTTCGTGTTTAGTCTGAGTGACCTTTCGGTTGTATAATAGGTCCAAGACTTCAGATTTATCGTATACCTACCATTGACCTATACTAGAAAGGTTTAGGTAGTTAACTAAATGTAAACAAAACAAACCACGTGACTCATGGATGCTAAACCTTTCACTTCAAATTTTAAAATCGTATTATTTAAAGTCGTATAATAATAATAGGCTCTAGTCTATATCAGAATTTGAGGAACTATCTGCCACGTTAATAATAAAACGTCCAGTGGTATTATCAATCATTTTATCTAATTTAAACATGTTCTGTTCTTGTTTTATTACATGACCCTCGCAATTTTCAAAGGCGCCTGGTTAATCGACTAAACGTAATACCTGCAATTTTAGTTGCCATACTACATCACGGGCGTACTCTTCAATTTAGCGACGTTATCTAATTCATCGTATCTTCTAAAAGGTTTTGGGAACCTGTCTTTTTAGGCTCTTTACAATAGACAGATTACAAAATATTCTTCTATATTATAAAACTATCAAAAAAAGTGGTGTCCAAACAATGACATCTATGAAGAGTAGTTTACGAATAAATGATAAAGTTTAACATACATTAATAAAAGAGAAAAGTATCGCATAAATCGAAATTAGAATTGATTTTGTTGTAACGTATTTTTAAACAAGGAAGTGTCAACTATAAAAAACCTTTTCTACGATTTGTTTACCTTTAGTTAACTACCTAAACCTTTCTAGTATAAATGTGTGCAAGATTATGTATAAACAAGAGAATGTCAAGGTCACAAGATATAATAATAACAATCCTATAATAACAGACGATAGACGTAACATTAATCTATTCATCAATACTAATATTATAAAGAGGTAAGTTTTTTTGTTTGTTTGTAACGAATAGGCTCCGAACTAATGCACCGATTTAAAAAAAAAACACCGATTTAGAGCTACAATATTCCTGAGTAGCATAGGCTATATAATATCACGCTACAACCCAAGGAAGCGGAGCAGTAACCAAAGACGTAACTTAAGGCGAGAAAAATAAGGCCACGCGGACGAAGTCGCGGGCAAATCGCAAGTCTATAATAAATAGTAGTGTCTTTAGTTCTCCCAAACTGCATAATGGATTTTGATGCGGTTTTCGCTATCATTTAGAGAATTTATTCTGGAAGGTTTATAGGTCCCAATCAAATTTCAGCCACGGTGCCCAATTTGATGAAGACTAGCCAAGCACGTAGGGAATATACGTTCGTAGTACACAAGCGTGTGCGCAAACATAGGTGAACTTTTATCACTCTCACTGTGCGATTGGACGGTAATCCGAAATGACGGCGAGGCGGAAACGGAAAAAGAGATAAGGAAAATTCCAATAACACTTTGCCCAATTTGGGAATCGAACCCAGGACCTCACGCTTAGCAGTCGCGCCTGCGATTATGACAACCATTGGGGAACATTATTATACAACTGTAGTCACATTACTAGATTACATCCGTGCAAAGTCGGGTAGAGTCGCAAGTAACATTTAACCTTGCTGGGACTATGTTATGCAATAAATAATAAACTATTATATAGTTGATAATTGTTACGGCATAATAAATATTTACAGCAACAAATACCAATTATAATTTTATTGTTTTAAATAAAACGTTAGATTTGAATATTAATTAATATACTGGTATCATTATATTTTTCATATTTCTGTACAATTTAAGTTAGAATAAAAACCAGGGATTTGGAATCCAAGTATGTATAGTCAACATATAATACAGCAATCTTCTATAAATTGCTACCGTTAAGTAATTTGTGCTTTATGAATTTAAACTTAAAGTTCAACATTAAATGACGACTTACCAAAAGCCTTTGCGATAGCAACATTGCCTAAAACAGCAATGACAGGAACTATAAATATGGAGGAGCCGAGATCTGAACACATTTCCATGAAGCTTACTTCTCTTCCATCGTCCAGCACTGTGGAGAACGGTGGCAGACGGAATGAAGGAAGACCGTCCCTAGAAGAAGATAGAAAAAGTGGTTAGGAATATTTTGAAGTAGAATTTTGAACTTTATATTAACGTACACAATGTTGATATTTATTTGGTGCGTTTCGCTAGGCTAGAGAGCTCTAGCTCGCGTTATGAAGAGTACCTGCTTTTAAAAACTTTTAACATATTTTAGAGGCATGAGGAATAGGGTAGACAGTTTCGCTAGGTCTAAGCTAGTTTGTATGCCTCGTGTTCCGAACTGTACCTATCCACAAAAACTATGACCCTAGTTTAGAGGTATGAATGAGGAATGAGATGCATAGTTCCTCATTCTTCATTAAAAAGGGTAGATCATAAGACCAGACGGGTGTTGTTTCGTGTATATACTAAGGTTGCCGAAAACTTTGACACCACAATGTAGGAAACATCAATTTTTTCATATCGTCACACTAGGTTTAAAGTTGTTGTAGGTAATTACTACCCCTTGGAGGTATAATTCCTCTAACAATGATCGCGTTTGACAGAAAATCTAGATCCCAATGTATTTAACTCTTTTGTTGATTCAGCCGATTGTTTGTAGAATCACGTGGGCATGGCAAATTAATAAAAGTCTATGTTATATGCAATAGAACGGCCTCTACATGAATCATAGCCAATTGATACTAGAATCAATGGCCTTATAGTTATTAGCGAATATCGGTCGTATTTGAAGGACAAGAATAAGCAAGCATTACAGAGAAACGTTTGTTTGTAAAAAGGCGTTTTTTTTTCAATCAATTCATGTGAAGACATTTGAAAGAAAAAGCTGTAATCTATTTTTTTTTTGCTACATATAGTTGCCAGTAATGAGAGAACGGATAACATACGTATGTACTTACAAGCTAAAGACAAATTTCCGTAACTAAAAGCGAACTAAAACCAAAACTAAAACTAAACTAATCTTTAGCAGAAATCTCATCTCCGCGATACGTCAAATACTTGTCAAAAATATGAGATTGAGAATGATATTAAAATGGAAACGTTTATATAAAGACGGGAACGGCTTCCGCAGTGTAGTCCAAAAGCGCTGTTTGAAGCCAAAACTACTGCGTGACGTTTAATTTAACAAAACACGCTTATACGTATACATAAAAAGAGAAGCCTACGGATATAAAAAAATATACGTATTATTTGTTTTATAAACAGTTATTATAAAGTACTATTAAATGGATACGTCCCTAACTATCTACTTTAAAGAGAAAATAAATTTATATTGTGACAAAACACGTGCATTCTTTGTACACACATGAGTCTTTTCTATATACCGAACTCGTAAATCGAGCCACCGTACATTTCCATCTTATTGTGGTATAAAACAAAAAAAAAAAATATGCACCTTTGAAATCGATATACTGGCCATCATTTTGGTGTCATCGTTGTTCCAAATTCGAATACACGACCTTTTCAAAAAGTATAAACCTCAAAACAAAAAGTGCAAGGAGGTTTGATTCATGAGTCCTGGAGTATCATAGTAAAACATTTCTAAAATTAAATAAACATAGAAAAAGATTCTTACTTAACAGTACCCGTGAGTTTGAAAGGCTGAGTGGAATATTTCTCAAAGAAGAACGCAGCTAAAGAGCATCCTATGACCACAATAGCGTTTCTTGACGTAGATAACAACCAAAGAGTTTTCTTTAAGCCTTTCTGACTCGGAGGCAGGGTGACATCTTTTATTTTCTGAAAAGAAAGTTGATATTATAAAACTTATAATATTTGTTGTTTTTATGTTGAGATGTACCTAATACTAAACATATCATCACGCCTGTATTCCCCGGAGGGTTAGGCAGAGGTGTATCAATGTACACACTCACAGTTTGCCGCCGGTATGTTTAGGTCCAATGTAATAGAGGGCGCGCCTATTGCCATTACCCGGTCACAAATCCTAACTCCGAGTTGCTACTGAGAATTTCATAGAAAAATCCAATAACACTTTTTGCTGGACCTGGGAATTGAACCCAGGATCCACACTCAACAGTCGTGCTTGACCACCACGAGACCATCGGGGCAGTCCCTATTGATTGTAGATTGCCTAGCAAGTTGACAAAAATATGCCAGCAAATTCACACTAAAAACATAAATGAATGAAAGTTACAAAACAAAATGCATAATTCCAAAAGGGTGTGTACTTCGCGAGTTCACAATTTAATACAATGAACAACTGCAATATTCGCACGTAACTAAAACAAAACACGTAAACATGATAAGTACACCATTAAAATTCAATAAAAGTTCTTCCGAATTCGCGTAATGAGCTGCGATTTCATGAAATCTTGACATTTTACATGAAGCTTGACTTATGGAGTCATTTTACTGATTTTAATGGTTATAATTTTGAAAACACATACTTCTTACGCCCGCGAATCATACTTTAATCAACATTAAACCTAATACTGACTTGCAGATTGCAAAAAACGTAAGAAAATTTAAATTTCGCGGGCTGGTCGGAGCATTCACCTTAAATACTATGAACAAACACACTTGTGTATAAGAAACTATTGTTTAACAGAAGGTCGTGAGTATACGAAATGAAAAAAACGATCAACACGCAGAAACATGTCTTCACCATACATTAAAATTCAATATTAAACCTTTTATCACACATCTTATTGTTCCTTACATATTGGAATATCTGTATTAAGAACACAATAATTACTCTTTCATATGTTTATCGCGGAAACGTGAACTTTAGTGACAATTGCAGATCAACATCACGTTTGCCGATGTATGAAACAACAAGCCAATGTTCTCTGGCATCAAATTAAGTGCTATTGTGGTTCACAAAGGAATGCAAATACAAAACATCGATTGCGAACATAACAGACAACGGTAGACTGACGTGTTAAATAAAATTTACAATTTGCAGTTTGCAACATCAGACCAGATCAAATTGATAGCAAACATTTACATGAATATGAAACCATCTGGGCTTGTGTGTTTTAAAAATTAATGAATTTTAAGTAGATATTTGAATGACGGAAGTAATACAGTTTTTGGTCTACCTATCGTTTAAAAATATGTAACCACTTTTTGTTATATTGCATTTATAAAATTAATTTTCTTTTTTAAATACATGTTGCCCGCTATGTTATCCTACTAAAAACTTGACTCTTGTACAATGGCGGTGTTAATCCGTAGCTTTGGAAGAGAAAAGGGTTGCTCTTGCATGTTTCACACAAATTGACATCGCTAGCATTGTTATAGACAAACTATTGTTTGAGAGTAATTACGGTGGATATCGGTATAAACTACCTCGTTAACCTAATGGTGCTAAGCGCGACTGCTACGGTAGAGGTCTTGGGTTCGATTCCCAGGTCGAGCAAAGTGTTATTGGGTTTTTCTATGAAATTCTCAGCAGCAGCTCAGAGCTAGGATTTGTGCCCGGTTAATGGCAATAGGCTCGCCCCCTATTACATGGGACCTAAAACATACCGGCGAACTGTACTTCTGCCTAACCCTTCGGGGAATATAGGCGTGATGGTATGTTATTTATTGGTTTAAATAGAGAGATTAATCCCCAAATTGACAAACAAAAATCCGGTATTGCGTAGTGTTCAAAATATGATAAATTAAATCTTTGTTAGCAAAGCAAATATTATGTTTATGCAATTGAAAACTCATAGGGCATAGTTTATTGGCAATGGAAACTTTAATATAAAGTAATTGTTATTTTAACGTTTCATTGTTTAACGTCACAATGAAAATAAATAGACTTCACGTAACAGAAGCATTGCCTTTTTTCCTTTTGTATGTTTTACAGGTAGCCTTTCGACTCTTTGTCTTGGTCGATTATTAAAAGTATTGCACAATAGTCTTAACAATACTAATATTAAACTGAAACATAAAACTTACACGTATAACTAAAATATAAAATAAATACAATCTTTACTAATTTCATAAAGCTGAGAAGTTTGTTCGTTTGAACGCGGAACTACTGGTCCGATTTGAAAAAACCTTCCCTGCCCGTTTATCATATATATAACTTCACAGTACGGCGAACGGGAGCAAAGCAGTAAGCGTTGAAACTGCGGGCTATTTACTAGTAAAATATAAAATACTTACACGCATAACTAAAAGTATAACTATACACGATATTCCTAATGAGCTGTCAGCGATTCTTGCGTTAGGCATATTTATTACAACCTGAAACAAATAGAACATAATAAATAAACCACGTACAAGTGTGGGCATACCTAGTCATAGTTACTAGAAAACATACCTTTTTTACAGTGTCTATGAATCCTCCAGATTTGAACTGAAGACCTAATAGTCCTTTGAGTTGCGAGACAGCGATGATCACTGATGTGGCTGAAGTAAAACCGACGGTAACTGGCACTGATATGAAGTCTATTAAAACACCTGTGTAAGAGACAGTATAACGTTTAGAATTGAGTATTGAGAATTCCATTTTTTTTAAATGTCAATACATGCCCAACCAGTCTATTCAAGAGGGGCACCTCTTGGATAGACTGGTAGACTGGTTGACTGGGGAACACGGCAGTGTTACCCAGTTACTCAGTTGTGGAGGTCAGATAGGCAGTGGCTCCATACAAAACACTGGTATTCAGCTACATCTAATTAGGCCGGAAGCCGACCCCAACATAGTTGGGAAAAGGCTAAGCAGATGATGATAAGCGAGGCAAGCAAGCCGACGGCCCACCTGATGTTTAGTGGTCACCGCTGCATATACACGTCTGCAATACCTGAAGCCTAGCAAATTCTTTGCCATCCCAGAGATGAAGTTAAAATGTCTTATGCGCCTGTAATTACACCGGCATCCATATCCTTCAAACCAGAACACAGCAACTTTGCGGCAGAAATAGGTATGGTGGTAGCACTTCCCCGAATGAGCTTCTTCACAAAGAGCTCTACTACTACTAATGCCATACATTGCTATGCATACTACCGTCACTTCACCACGTTTGGTTGACTGGCAGAGAATGCCCTAAGGTATCAAGTCCGCCTTTGTACATTTTTGTTGCATAAAGTTGAAATAAATACATTCATTTCAATTCTTTTAACTTGTGCTTTAGATATAATGGTCAATTAGAGTTAATAATTGATTCATTTTTAAAGTGACGACTGTGAGTTCGACAGCTGATTGATTGAACTTTAAATTAGACTGAGGCAGAATTAAATGAAAGCTAGGGTCATCGCACGGCTCTGACAGAGCAAATTATTTGCCATTCAAGTTAGGGCTTTAAATGGCGTGCGTTAAAATATTTCTTTATAATGGCAAGATCAAAGGTGACGGTTCGCTGATAACCTGCTAGCAGCAAAAGACCTACGCAGACCGGGACGGCAAGGCAAGGGATTTAAATTTATAATTTTTACTCCTATATATCTTTTATTCACTGTATAAAATTATTTGAAACGTTTGACAGTTCATTATATTACCTACGTGATGTTGGCAAAAATTTGGTGTTTCTTTCACACAAATATACCTAGGTCTAGGAGTAGGTACAGTACATACTAAAAATGACTGTTATAGCAGAACTGTAGGTAAAGACTAATCAATTTTATCATAGGTACTATTAATCCATTAATGGGTTAAGCACCTATCATCAGTTTTAATTGCTTCAACAATGATTGTGATTTTAAATACAGATATCAAATACCATAAACATCATAGGTACGTTTATATCCTTAATTGACCTCAATATAAAATAATTGTTATATATGTATATTTATAACACTCATAGCATATCTGAAGAGTTTATTTGTTTGATTGAAAGCGCTAATCTGAGGAACTACTACCTAGCCCGTTTCTGATAGGAAGCTATGGTATCCTTTGAGTGCGACAGCCTATATTTTAGTTTTAAAGAAAATTGAGATCTGAAAGAAAATTCACGCGGACGCAGTCGGGGGCAAAAGGTAGTCAATGTAGTCATATCTAAAATGACCACTGATGGTCATCCGGCGGCGATATGGGCAGACGACATCATTACCATGGCAGGTAGAACTTGAATGAAGTTGTCACAATCAAAGAGAAGCCTATACCCAGTAGTGGGTGAAGACGGGTCGTGAATGACAATGAAATTGATAAATCCAATAAGTAATCTAATTTACCTATATGAAGTTAATTCCGGCGAACAATCGAATGACAATCAATAGGAAGATAGTACTATAATAGAAAGACAAGATCAAATTAAGCGAACGCCAGTGAATAATGAAACAGACCCCGTACCCTCTACCGAATGGAAATTGGATAATGATAGCGAGATAAGCTCACAATCTAAAGTATACACTAGTTATGAACTAGCTACTGACGATAATTGAGGACGCATTGTACATGTAACCACTGTACTATTGTGGATAGAGGCAGCCAACTTCAATTTGGAGATAACAAAGGGAAAATTATTGAGCCGGCTTAATGTACACTCATACAAATACAGACACATTCAGAGCGATAAATAACACGTTCGCAACGTAAGTTACGTACCAACTATAATCTATTTTATGTACAAAGCAATTTAGAGGGTAATCCTTCCTGATAGATCAGAATTCAGGTTGTATTTAATTTAAAGCCACGTGTACTTACAGGTGATTAGTAAATTTTCCTATAATTCAGTTGTATCGATAAAGGTTTACTCTCACTTAAATAACTAGTAGTATTTATTGCGCGCCGGCCTTGGTCAATACAGGATATAATTATGAATGTATACAGTAGAGCATGCCATGCAAGTATCGTGTCTTCTACGAGTACAATACAACTTATGTTTGCAGAGATTATCAAAGGAGAACACATAAGCTTGTTTTCATTGTTGTTAGTATTACAATACTTACGAGTATTCAGTTCCTTTTGTGAAAAAAGAAATCAAAAAGTCGCAAATCTTTCTCAAAGCAGTAACAATTGCGGTAGTGTTGGGTTGGGTTGCAACCCCGTCAAAAGAGTGTTGTAGGCATTTTTTTTCGAATTGGCATTTTGTACATCGAACTAGGAGGTAGTCGGCTGTAAAACCTGACTCTACTGTGATGCCTTGAAAATAAAGGCTTCCAGAGAGGTCATTTTATACCGACTTCACGCTAATATCACCAAAGGGTGATATTAGCGTGAACACGGCTTATGGCGTTGCTGGGGGACGACTGTAAGGGGAACCGACTCGATTCCAATCTAGCCTGTACCCTTACCATCCTCTCTCAGCGAGTATTCTTAAATATCAATGAAGGAAAACCTAGAGTAATCTATTACTGTAGATATCCCTTCATCAACATTTGACTACTATTCACACGGGAAAAACACAAACCACGTTTAATTTTTTACGTGTCACGTAATATGGAAAAGGCAAACACAATACAAGTGATGGAATTACTTACCTAAATGTAACATTCCCATTACAAGTTGTACTACGCCAGACAAGAAGCAGAGCAATACTGCGTAGTCAGGGTTCCTGCCCTGAATTTGCTGGTAGGTCATGAGAGCCAGCAGTGCAGTCGGGCCCAAGGTAATGTCCTTGCAAGACCCGAACACTATGTAGACGAAACAACCCATAAACGATGAGTAGAGACCGTCCTGAAAAAAATACGACTTTGAACACATATTTATGACGGTATATGATAACGATATATGATTGACCTGACTATGGATTGGTGCCGTAAAAGTATAGGATGCCATTTTTTCTAATTTTAATCAGTTCAATTCTCGGGTGTGGCAAGCGTATTTTCAAAAATCTTTAAAGGCAGTTTTGCTTCTTTTAAAAAATAATGAAATATTTGTTTTGCTGTCTACGGTATTTAGAGTACTTTTTCTCTCGGTACGCTTCGAAAATTCTAACCTGTATATATATTTGCCATCAACATGCTAAGAAGAAGTACCTAAGTGCTACATATTACGGTTCTTCTATATTTGTACGCAGTGTGTATGTAGGAAGTTTCGACAGGCATATAAGAATGTATTATGTGGCGGCTCGTGAGAAAGAGGAAATCGAATACCTACTATAAAAATGTACTATGGCATCGCTACATATAAAATCTTGGTTCCCTTTAACGCTCGCTGAAGTACCTATGTTAGTTTCGAGCTTGTAGTCCTTTGGATTGAAGATATAATGTGTTAGTTAATCTATCTAAATTCAATCATAAATTATGCAAACATCTTATCTTGTAATTGTATCTCCGACAAAGATAAGCATCACAATTATATTATATCATGACGTCTACATAAGGCTGTATAACTACTAAATCAATCAAATTGGAAAGTTCTGAATAGGGAATGCAAATCTCGCGAGATTGGGGCTCAAGCGAGATCCCGCGAGTTTATGAATAACAATACTGCGAGATCTCGCCAATTTCGAGATCTCGCGAGATTAGCAGTTTGGTGTGTTTTATTTTGCAAATAATCACAATATTTGAATAAATTAGGAAAAAAATAGTAAATAGTATAAGTATTATAAGATAAACATTTATTTTCACGATTTTTTCAATAGACTTTTATGCATCAAACATTGTTTGACGTATCTGTCTATAATTATTTAATAAACTTCTAAGTAGTAAACTTTGACATACGTATCTATCAAATAACAAATGAAAGAAACAACCAGTCTTCTCTTCTAATATCAAATCAAATTAATTTAGTAATAAAACAGTTCTTTTTTAAGACGTTTTTATACCTAAGTGCAATCTCGTTGAACTCGCGAGATCTCGCCTTTTTTTTCGCCCGAGATCAATCTCGTTAAAAAAGGCCGAGATCTCGCGAAAACGAGATCTCGCGAGAACGAGATTGCATTCCCTAGTTCTGAACTAAAAAGTAATTATTCATAACTATATAAACTTTTTATTAACTTTCAATACGTGTTCGAACTATGTTTGACTTTTACTTTGAAGGCCTATAGTAAACGACCTTACGTCTTCAATGACCCGGTCATTGCACGCTAAAAATGCAATCAGAACTTCATATTTGGAGCAGATCGATCTTTTACCTGCGAAGCTGTGACTCCCTGTCGATATTAAAACGTTATTCAGATTCCAGGGATAAAAATATTCGGAGGACCTGTAGGAGATATGATAACAGACCGTCGAATGTTGCCCGAGATTAAATATTTTATGGAGTATGCCTTCCACGGAACCAAAGGTGGTCAGAAATGTTATATTAAAATTGGAAACCCCCTGCCCTCAATATGATTGGAAAATAGTAACCATATTACAGCATATTTGATTAATATGACTTACTTGTGGACTTAACCCAGCCAGTGTCGCATACGCCAGAGCCTGCGGTATAACCGTAAGGCCGACTGTGATGCCCGCAATTAAATCTGCTAGAGCCTTCTCTGAATTGTATTCTGGAAGCCATTTTGTAATTGGAAGTCGTTTATGTAGCAGACGCTTGTAACGAGTCTGCTTTTTGGAACGATGTTTGGAAGGCGATGACATTGTTCACTGTTTCGTCCACCTGATAACAAATATAAAAACAATTAACATACAATTGGGTAGATGAAGACACAAGAAACAGTTTATATTAGCCTTGATAATCCAACGAATTAAAAAAAAACTATATAGGTATATCGTTTTTTAGGTGCTTTGAAATCAATTTATAGTTAGTGCATTAAGATTACAAAAAAGTGACGTCAAAGATTAGTATTTTCATATAAAATCTATGGGGGAATCACGTTTTGACAGCTCATAAAAAGTACGTCAATTGACTAATAGACGACCCAATCTACCCAATTCTACGACGTAATTAGCAATTAAATAAATGATCCAAATTATTATTCTTTTTTCGACAAGATAAAGTTAAGCACGATATAAGCAGTTTCATAGACAAAGTTGAATTAATTAATACGTAAGAAATGTTGGAGTGTCAATGACTGACCCTTCCTATCTGAATTAGACGTAACGTTTTTGTAATAGCGTTAAGAAAACAAAAAAATGACAACTGATAGTGCAAGTCATGATACTCGAGACTAGAATAATTATATGACAATGTTTAGACTAAAAGCCGATCTGTGCATCATTAATTTATTAGTTACCACTATTAAATTTTACCTATATTAGCAGACACGTAAATCCATACTAATATGTTTTATAATTGTTAAAGTAATTCTGTCTGTTTGTTTGTAACGCTTTCACGACTAAACCTCTGAACCGATTTTGATGAAATTTGGTACGGAGTAAGTTTGAACCCCGAGGTAGGACTTTTTGATCTACGACTTTGTCTACATCCACGATAATCGACATACACGCGGTGGAAAGCCGCGGGAAAAAGCTAGGTATTTATAAAAAAAGAATACATTTTTAATTAAAAAGCAATGATTATTTTCTTTGATAGATACCTTTACTATCAATATAAAAAATCAGAAGAATCATTAACAAAGCCATAAGAGCAAAACGTTACGTGGCAAAAGTTTGGCAAAACATCGTCAATATTTATATTGGTGATATACAAACAAAATACAAAGTTTAATAAACAGTTTATGTAAAGGTGCGCTATAGCTTCCGCGAAACATGATAGAACAATAAAATGCGGGACAAACTTTGCAATATTGTCTATCTATACTTTGCAAGCAACGCTGTATTTACGAAGAAACGGAACGGTGCACATTTGAAAAATAAGGATCGAAGTTAATTCACTCAGACACAAATGTTTTGATAGAAAAGGAAAAATAGTTGTAAGAAAAATGTGTAGCTCTATTTCAAGTTTTATTTTATGCAGTCAAGTTAGACTTGCTCAATATGGACTCAGTAAGGCGTCCCTCAGCCTATAAAGCACTCCTGCAGGGAATATTGGGGTAGTTGATTTAATTTAAGACCCTTTGTGTCGCACACTTCCAATTCCCTAATAAAGGCTGGCCACTAAACATGGCTGCCGAAAAACAAAGGACCAAATGTACATAGTTGGTACGTATAGAAGGGCAACAATAATAATCGATGCTCTGGTTATTATTGTTGAAATAACAAATACCGCGTATTGTTGCGGGATCACTGGGCCTACTATTACGCTTTGTGTTAGAGATAATGAAAGGGCTGGCAATGTGACCCAGCTTAACGTGTTTAAACTTTTCACGGAGTAATCACTTTTTCATATCAGTCAAAAGCTAAAATTGAAAAGCGTTAGATGTAGAAAGCAACAATAGATAAATATATACTCTGATAAAATAGTGTGGCACCTACGCAAGCAATTTTACTACAAAAGAGTAAGAAAGGGGAGGGAACAAATCTATTACTGTCAATTTACCTCTCGAGTGGTAGGTGCTGAGGGAAAATTAGCTATTAGTGTGTAGTGAGTTCGGACGCATAAGGCGAGGCCATGCTCCCCGATAATATTGAGGTCGGCTGTGTTAATTTGCGATGGTATGTTACATCGGTTGCCAATAAACCTCCGCTGAACAACGTCGCTGGTACGCTTTGTTCCCATCCAGGTGGGTCTAACCAATTATTCGGCCAGATTGGATTGAGAATTTCCATTAACCCTTGTGTTTGTTGTACATCTTTGACAATGTCGTTTTATGTGGGCCCTGATCGAAATGTTATCTCTGTAATATACCTACTGTTTACGTAATACGCAATTTCAGATAAAACAGGATGTTGGATACGTATAATAATGCATTATTGAGTCTATAAACATGTAATCTTCATAATGACAAAGCGAAGATACGCCTACGAAACAGCGGGAGTTACTTACGGTTTTTTTACTTGAGAGGTAAATTTTGTCTGTTGAAAGGAAAAATATAAAACCGTAGAACAAGATATTATGGCGTACAGTTTCTTAGGTAGGTATACGAGCATTGTTATAGAATCAAAGGATCAACCTTGAATAACAACTTCCTTAATTAATTATTATGATCGATATCTCGATATTTTCGTTACGGCGAATTAACTCTTCGGCAAAATATTAGGTTTCTTTAGTTATAAACAGATACCAATCTATTTATAAGTATAGGAATTGAATACCTCGCTATTATTATAACATAAGTTTAAGCAATGTCTGTGACCTTGAAAGTCATTTAAGTAATGTTTTTTAATAGTTGTAAATAAAATACATAAAAAACGGTACCATAAACTTCTTGTTGTATAGCTTATAGACAAAAAGTAGTCGAATAACTTTAATATTTGATAAATTGATTTTCTTTTAAATGTACATGGCAAATAGTTTACACTGCTATGTATTTATCGGGAAATAACGATGCTTATTACATGCTAAAATTGAAATAACGATAGCGTTATACCGATATTTGTTTGATGTTATAATGAATGGAGTATAAGTCCAATCGATTTTCCAACAAAATAGCTGATAGTGTAAAATTTGTGTGGGTAATAAAAAGTAATCGGACCTAAGGCGTATAACAATTAATATTTACTCATTGAATAAAGTTATTGAATTCAAAATATGCGTAGTAAGAACATACACGTGTTGTAAATATAACATAGGTATTATATCTACACATTAGTTTACTTAGGTCAGAAGCGTAGCGTGGCTTGGCGGGGCCCCGTATAAACATTGGTTTGGGGGCCCTTAGGAAGGTAAAGATTTCTCACAATAAAAAAAAATTGCATAAAATTAAAAGAAATATTTTTTAAATCATAATTATATACTCGTATCTGTCACTATTTCCAAAAAAAAAAGCAAATTAAATAGGTATATCTACACCCTCCTTACCTTTTTTTCGGCAAACTGATTTATTCAATTATTTATAGCTGATGATGACTTTAGTTTGCTAAAGTTACTGCCTCTATGGATAATAACCGCAATAACCGATGTAGGGTGTTGCCAACTTTTGAACGCACGCTTAGGCGGGCAAAAAAGAATTGCTTGTTTTGACTTTTGTCATTTGTGAAATAACAAAGGGAAGTTTTTATAAATTTTTGCTTACGCACATTGGGGGCCCCCGTAGCCCTGGGGCCCCGTATAATTGATACGGCAGATACGGCGGTAGCTACGCCCCTGACTTAGGTGCACGTTAGCAATACGATTTGTTACAAATAATACTTATATTTAGGTAGGTAGGTACATAGCTAACGTAGTAGTAATTCCGATCGATAATAAAGATATTGACCATGAACATGAACTGATAACGACCAAATACTAGTGCTTACTTTATCGAAGTTTCTGAACTAAAATGAATCATTTAACGTTTCGGTAACAAAATGGCTACTTTTACAACCGTTGATATAGAATGAAAAAGCTAACATTTGTAAGACGAGAACGAATCTAAGTCCTTATTTAAATATAGAATAACCAAAAGCTGTCTAAAACGCAGTCAAGGAGATAAGACACGTACTATTCTTATCTACCACAAGGGTACAAACGGGAGCCTCGAAGGAGATAGCACTGTATTAGGGTTTCTAACGACACCATACGAGTATCGGAATCAACCATCACACTAAACGCCTATCAGGGATCCAACAATAATTCCCGTCCCCAAGACGGTTATCAATCATTTTGGTGGATGTTCGCCACGTAATTCCTCGATCAATCCGTCGACCCGTGTAGGGGTGTCCCGGCCTGTTTTGACCTCGAAGTCTGCGTTTGGGCACATCCACAGCCTCTGGGCTTAAGCTTCCATTCAACGAAGGCTTAGTGCTTGTTTCCTCCGGATTTTAGTGTTGTGCGTGTTGAAGCGTGGTTTTTAGGTCACGAAATATCTGGCCAGACAATCAGATTTCGTGTAATTGTGCACACTATGTTTTTGATTGCCAATCACGGAAGTAGCTTATAAAAACATTTGAAACTTGCGTCATACATGGATAACACACTGTAACGTTTATTTATCTTCTAAATCTAATGAGTAATTTTTGTTTTTTAACATCATTAACAGACCTGATGAAAAAAAAAAAAAATTTAGTTATAGCTTCTGCAATCAATAGAAAGACGAAAATATCAATAAGAATTGTTGCTAAGAAAAATTGAAGTTGTTCATAGCAGCCCTATTCTTGTGTGCCACGATCCGTCACACGCGACACGTCGTGACGAATGCGAGGTGCTAGGAGCCCGCAGAAACGATAATCCAATGAACATTCCTATGGGAAGTACACATGATACCAAGCGCCACCTACTCTAATATTACATTCCTAACAGTCAGCTATACGGGACTCCGTATGCGAACGTTCCATCATGTAAGTAATATGTAGCATTACCTACAGCGACAATTTTAAAATAATATTACCGCTGCGGTTTTTTTTTTACGTTAAACTTAACTAGAAGAGACAACAAAGCCAAGATGAGTAGTTTATCTTCTGGTTATGATAACAAGGAAAAATGAGCCTCTACGGAATAAAAAGATGGGCCTGCAACTCATTTACTTGCATTTTCAATGCAAGCTTTATGAATTTCACAGAAAAACCCAATAACACTTTTCACTCCACCTGGGAATTGAACCCAAGGCCTCTAGGGTAGCAGTTGCGCTACGGACCACTAGGTTACGATGCAGTAAAATTTTCAGTAGCAGCTCGGTGTAGGATTTGTGTCCGGTTAACGGCAATAGGCCCTTATTACATAGGATCTAAACATACCGGCGAACTACGGGTGAACATTGGTAAACTTCTGCCTAATACTTCGGGGAATACAGGTATGGTATGCTTTATGAATCTACACAGTTTTCCCACACGCTGTGATAAAGTCGCTTCTTTGGGGTACTGCACCCAAAGGGTGCCAACGGGAGCCTTTTAGTAAGTCTCCGCTTTTCGTCCGTCTGTTCGTCAGCGGGCTGTATTTCCTAAACCGTGATAGGTAGACATTTAAAATTTTCACAGTGTAGTAGTAAAGTTGTAGTTGTTAAATATTGTACATTGATATGATTTCCTTTCTGTGCGACTCCGGCTCGCACTTGCCGGATTTTATCTAGTTAGCATAAAACAGAAAATCCGGTCATGAAGTCAATTTAACTTAAAACTACGTAGGTACTAACATAATTCAAAGAACTACCTTTGAAATTTTGTGCCCAAAAGTTATACTTAGAAAATTACATTATTAATATCATAAAGTGTTAGTTATTACTATAAAGTTACATAAACGAAGCTTGTAGAGAACTTTACAGTCACATCAAGTCTAGCGTAGTTTACCTAATTAGGATCTCAGTTGCTTAAATCGAAAAGTAAATAGGTAATATCATCCTTTTTTTAAGGGTGTCAGTGTAAAGGAAAGGACTGTCAGACTCTTACTGACTAAAACCCATCCATGTTTATCCTAATGCCCTTTGCGTTCCGGAGCCGCGTGACTATTTCGAACAAATTCTGTAACTCTGGTCGGCCTTGGCCTTCGTGAGCCCGTATTATGCTGACATCTAATTGGGGCGTGCGTGAAACAAAACGGCGAGCCACCTAACCCTCGCCGTCCGCAGGCTCGCGCCTACGGTGCCCGGGAATCGCTAAGCGACTCCCGACGCCCGGGATAGATAGAAGGAGGCTCCTCCTTCTATTACGGCGGCTGAGGCTGACTTAATTCACTGCGTATTTTACTTGGAATGCACCAATCGATATTATTCGCTCAATTCAGTACTGACCTCGGTTAAAGGCGATAAGTAAGATAATACATCTACTATTATAATATTTAGTCCGGTCAATTTAGACCAAAAAATGAGAGTGAAGTTACATAAAGTCCCAACAAGCTGAATTTCTGTGAAATTGTTCAAAACATAATTATAAACAATGTCTAGAAGTTCCCCATCATTCCCCTGTAAGGAAAAAAAAATATTCAAGGTCAAAGGTCAAAAAAATGAGTTTTTCGCGATTTTCAGCAAAACGGTAAGTTTTATCATAAAAGTACCTCAGACAAAAATTTTAGATCATAAAATTATCTATAAAAACTGCATCAATACTTTTTTCTTACGAGCCACCGCTTCTGAGATATAACGATTCAAAAATATTTTAAAAGTTGTTATCGTCATAATATGCACACGTTTCCACGCCACCTATGAGGTAGTGTACTTAGCGCGTTTTTTAACCCCCGACGCAAAAAGAGGGGTGTTATAAGTTTGACGTGTCTGTCTGTCTGTCTGTCTGTCTGTCTGTCTGTTGCATCATAGCTCCCGAACGGATGAAGCGATTTCAATTTAGTTTTCTTTGTATGAAAGGTGACTTATGTGCGAGTGTTCTTAGACATGTTTGATGAAAATCGGTTGAGCCGTTTAAAAGTTATGGGGGTGAAAGTGGGGAAGAAAAACTGAATGTATTTACAACTTAACAAAATCGACATTATAATAAGTATGTACTTTTATAACTTTTTGAATCGTTATATCTCAGAAGCGGTGGCTCGTAAGAAAAAAGTATTGATACAGTTTTTATAGATAATTTTATGATCTACAATTTTTGTCTGAGGTACTTTTATGATAAAACTTACCGTTTTGCTGAAAATCGCGAAAAACTAATTTTTTTGACCTTTGACCTTGAATATTTTTTTTTCCTTACAGGGGAATGATGGGGAACTTCTAGACATTGTTTATAATTATGTTTTGAACAATTTTACAGAAATTCAGCTTGTTGGGACTTTATGTAACTTCGAATGTCTAAATTGACCGGACTATATTTTGATAAGGCGATCATAGCCCCTTGATCTTGACTGAAAATATCAGTCAGTGACTCATTTTGATTGATTCACTCATTTTAAATTGCTTAGTAATTGATTATCCAAGTGCACACCCGCGAAGCTACCAAGATATCAACATGTTTTATCTAGAATAATCTAGATAGATTATATTAGTCATTAAATATTATTGTCTTAAAAACACCTAAGGTAAGATAATTAGGTATGTGCCCTACCTATATAAATATGGAATTTTTGGTATTTAACCAATTAATTTACGGGCTTTATGTGCAAGATTTAAATAACACGTCCATAAAAACGAATAATACAATAATGATAAACACAATATCGGTAGAGACCTACTTAACAACTTACTTTTATCGCCACCGTTGTTCAAGAGTTACCAAAATTTCTATAAATTTAATGTCGCATTGCTACAAAACGGTAAAGATAATGTAAATACTCGTTTCTAGCATCGTTTTTACATTCAGTTCATTTTGAAAACCTTATCGGCAGTTATTTTCAGTCTATTATCAATAATTAAGTTTAATTTAAATTTATTACTTTGTTTACTTGAATTTATCAAATTAAATAAGTACTGAAAAAAATATTGAACACTTGGCAGGATTTCGATTAGTAGGAAAGTAAAGACGTCCCCTTTTTTAAACCTCATCAAGTTCAAATAATCAAGGTCTTACTAAAAATTCATATCGTATAAACGTAAAGTGCAATTTAGATAGAGACCTTAGCCTGTATCTAAATCGCGCTTTAGGTACATTTCGTCATTGTTTTGTCAGTTTGACATCGTTGTACTTGACATAAGTTAGTATACATAATATGTATATCTACGGAGATGCCCTAAATTTCTGAATGCATGAAGAAAATATCCGTCTAAACGTGGTATGTGCGTATGAACATTTTTAATTTCAATTAATAAACGATTCTTAAAAATAACGGATTTTTATTAATCAGTTTTTGATTAAAATAATGATATTTAAATGTAACGTTGAATGTGTCTATTCCGCGGCCATTTTGAATCTCTTGACATTTCAAGGCGGCAGTTTTTGTGTTGTAGTTAGGGCCCGTCCCAATTACGTCAAACTGACAAGCTGCTTTTGAGTGAACGGCGCTTTACATTTTTATGATACCGATTTTCATCGATACATAATGCGTCACCGTGGTAATAAAAAGTAAGGAGGGTTATTTCCTGGTTTTTAGTCGCATGCGTATAAGTGACGCAGTAAGTTTTGTATAGATTTTTATCTGGAGCGCCTCGTTAGCCTAGTGGTCCTAAGTGCGACGGCTACGCTAGACGTCTTGGGTTTGATTCTCAAGTCGGGCCAAGTGTTATTGGGTTTTTCTATGAAATTCTCATTAGCAGTTTGGAGTCAGAATTTGTGCCCGGCAGCAAAATAATGTAAGCTTCTAATAATTAATATAATTTTATGGATAGCAAAGACAGTTACGGAAAGGTCCCACCCAGAACGGCAAAAGTGTGGTCACAACTTGTGATAAAAAACGATTTCATTTTTTTGTGGTAAACCGGGCATTTTGAACTCAATAGGTAAAAATAAAAAGTAAGCGTGATTGCTTATTATTATACTTGTCCGAGTAATTAGAGCGATCTCAATTAAAACAGTGATAAATGAGCGTCTAGTCACATCGTAGTTTACTGTGAAAGAATTTCTGGCGTACAAGATAACAGGTCACCGGCCAACAGGAAGCAATGTGGGGGAGATAAAGATATTCACCAGAATCAGACGGAACTAAAACACGTGACCAAAGTATTCGTTTAAATTATTCTGTATTTTTTAGATCATCAGCTGCAGCGGGTTTCTTATTGTAAATTAAATAAAATTGCAAGTCTTGCAAGACTTTCAATTCTACTCAAATGAAAAGTAAACTAAAATACGTCAAAGCAAGCTTTGAGAAAAATTCAAACCATTTTCCCAGAAGTCGAGTTCTACTTTCGTTCAGGCTCGTTATACGACGGTCACATGTTTAAGCGACCAAGATAAATAGCGAGCAAGTGTTATAAAAAAGTAGTAATATTTTCACTCGAACAAATTGCCCGAAATGCGAGTCCGTCGATTACGAGACATCGATTTGTTTCGCGCTCCGTCGCAAGCACGGCACGTTCTCCTCATTAATACAGACCCGAACAGTTTTTCCCGCGTCTGCAAAGACCCAAAGACAAGAAAAGTGTCCTCTAGTTTGATTTTGAGAAAAAATACTGCTCGCGAGACAAAAATATTAGTAATCAGTAGAAGAAGAAAAAATAGCAAGGGTTCAATTTCAATACTTTATTTTCATATTCTTTTGTAATAAAATTTTAAGAAATACGTATTTCAGATATAAGTAAAAAAATAAAAAGGTAAGTTTCCAAAGGAATATTATACATATTATTTCAGCGAATCATTTATTAGGTTAGCGTTATTTTATTATTCACCAAGGGTTCTCCTTGACTCAAAAGAAAATCCAAAGTTAATTTAACAGTCCATAAATAAACATGTCGCGTTTTCGTTCACAATAGATGATAGTGCACATCTGCAGGACCCAGGACCCAATGAACTTTCCCTTAACAAATTACGGTACCCGTGTTAGTCCAACGATTACAAGTCGCCGATTCATCACGCGGAGTTTCGGACGTAGCACGTACTTCTCTCATCTATCCCGGCCGTCCAACATCCGATCAGTCAATGTTATCGGGAGTCAGAGACGACAGGTTCGCACGCCTTCAATGAGCAACAAAATTAATTTCAGAAAGGGCTGAAGGTTCACGTATCGGAGAAATACTAAATAAAAAATTCGGCTTATCGATAAAAATATCGTGGAGCCGTGAATGATGTGAAAAAGTCAACACCTTAAAAGTTGTTGGTGTTGAATTCTCGCATACTTATTTAAAGAGAGATAAAACTTTCAAAGTAAACAATCGGTGAACAATTGCTTGCGTATTGCTCTCAGATCGAAAGTTATAAACTTGAGATAGTTTCCCGTAAAATTTGCTGCGCTTGCAACACACCCCTGTCAGAAGTATTTGGACCATTGTGTAGGTTTTAGCGCGTAACCTTATATTAAAGAACTCGTAAAACCCGCTGAGTGACTGGCGTTGAGTACCGTTGTCTCGACATATTACGCGATTTCCTAGCAAACACCCCGATCACGACAGATAAAAATGTAACTCGTAGTCGTGTCACGATTTGGCACTCTCAGCGTTCGTCGCTACTGTAATTTTGAACAAAAAAAAAAGTTTACGTCTTTATTTATCCTAAATGGTTTGTTATCATATCAAGCATAATGTTATGCTCTCTTGGACTCCAGACCGGACTGAGACGTGTTTGCGGATGATTGAAAGGTGATCTTGTCAGAATGATTGAAGTACTGCGAGATGAATGCATAATAGATGTAGGTACATAATATCTAGTTTTTTTTAAATCTTTCATGTTTAGACCACTTGCATTGTATTTATATAACTACGTTGTCAGACTGATTTACTGTAATTGGTTTACCTGTTGTAAATTAAATAAATAAGTAAGTTGTCTCATCTATCAACTCACTAAAAGTATCATATTTCTTCAGCATTTCTTATTCTAAGAAATTATTCAATGCTGCATTTGCACAAAACTCGTCATAAATAAATTGTGAATTGAGTTCTATAGTGGTTCAACTCAATGAGATTTCTAATATTTCCGGGACTCAAACCGTTCAATACAGAGACTGTAAGTACTAGCAAAATCGTGTTCGAATATCATTGGACCAATTTTCAACGTCGCTCGGCGGTGGCAATGCTGTGTTGTCAAGTGTGTATTTCTTTATCGTTTTTTGCATACCTATATTTTTTCTTTTATTTGCTATTTTGCGTTTATTAAGCGCCACAAAACGGTAAAGTACATGATAATAAAGTTTTTATTGTATAATAATAGTAGGTGGTAGTGTTGTTTTAGTAGATACCTAGAAACCTACCTATGTAAATAACTTTTTGAGTACAGTTGGTATTTGCTATATTATAGGTAAGGTTTAGTTTTTATTATAACACGAATGGAATGTAGTAAAGAATAAAGGTAGATTATCTTTTTATTCTTATTTATGCCTACCGTTGGTATAAATTTGAATAAGGTATCCTATTCAAAATAACAAAAAAAAAAGGAATGTAGGATGAACTAGATGTTAACGAACCCACATTATTCGCAAGTTGTTGTATTTTTAGAGTAACACACATCCAACTTTCTCTTTTAACATTAATATTCCTCCTACGTCTCCTTAGAATAATGTCAGTGCTTAAATTCGTTAAAAGCTTTTATGAAACTCCACGAATATTTTCTTGTATCTTTATTAACGCGAGTATATTAAGTTAAACCTAATTGTGATGCTGCAAACGCCAACAAAAGCAAAAACGCTATTCCACGTGTAGTGTATCTAAGTTTTGAAGGTAACATAGCTAATAATTACGTGATACGACTTCAAAAAGAATGTTCGCGGCGATATGTAATTTACGGAGAAGAAAATAAAGAAAATTTTTCTTTGAAATATTTGCTTTTATGGCTGAAACCCTTTCATATATTCGAATGTCGTAAGAAATATTGGCAACAAAGCGAAAAAGAATTTTATTGTGAAGGCACATTCTGTTGGTGTCGGTTTCTCCAGCCTAAGAACATTCCAGCGTTTGTCACTTGATACGTGACTCGTAGTGCCACGGGCTCGTTGTGGACTGAACCAAAAACCGATATTCAACAATACACTCATATTAAAAACGTTTCTTTGAACTTGCTGTCAGAAAAACAAAGTTGGAGTGATTTCTGCGGTAAATAAGCAGAATCTTTGTTGGAAGAAATTGTCTTGAAGGGCAATAACAATCACGGCTTGTCAGCTATAACTGACTTTGTGTATAAAACTGAGGCCGATCATGAGACTAGCTCTGAATGTTAGTGTTAGTAGTAATCAGAAAGTTGGTAACAGAGCAACCATGTTCCAAGTGTTTCTAATGGGTGCATTGTCATTGACAACAATTAAATACCGTAATGGAAATTATATAGGACTATACTGACATTTTTATAGGTAAATATTAAAACGTAGGTATAATGTCTTCAGTTTCGTATTTTTATTGTATTTTTTTGGCATAATTATCGTTAAATAAAACTAAAAAATGGTTGTGGTTTCGCTCTCAAAACCAAGAGACTCAGATAACGCCCCGCTTAGACTCATTTTAAATTCTTTTAGAGCACAATAAAAGCTAATTACCTAGTTCGCTTTGACGACTTATTTCACATTCAGACGCCAAGTTACCTTCTTTCTAAACACAAGGCACTGTTAAAGTAATACATTGCATAGTAACGAAATTTCTAGAAACCATTTTCTTGACGTCATGAATGTTAAATATACAAGAAAAACAGTTTTTTATCAAAGTTTAGAATTGTTATGTATCTGGTAGTTGATTAAACTAAATTCAACTGTCTGTCTGAATTTTTATGAACCATAATTGAATGACTTTTTTGACTGACTTTAGCACTTTGCTAACGATATCGTCCGTATGTATTTGAGACTTTTCGATATAAAATTTCATCGCCTATTAAATGTCTTTAGAGGTAGAATTTCAAGTGTTCGCCATTATGAAAAGTAGCCTTGAGAAAAATTTCATGTTCCTAGTTCATTCGTTTGGAGTTTTGGACTATGCCACAGAATAATGACCTTAGATGTGAGCTCATGTATCAGTCAGTAAGTCAGTTTATCCTTTAACGTAGGTATTTATTTTAATTAACGATAGATACATTATTTTATCAATTTTTAATGCATTGATAACTTTTGAGTTCTTCTTGTCTTGATATTTAATTATTTATGGTAGTGTGTTTATCGTAATTTCCCTTTGCAATGCTGATTACTTACTTAATTAATTTACTTGCGTATGGAGCAAGTATCAAAAAATAGATAGTAGGTACCTACTCTGAACCAAGGTTACCTAACCATGGTGATATCAAACACTTATATTTTACAAGTATGTTTAAAAAATGTGGAGAAATACAGCAGCAGTAGCGAATAATGCGATACGGTAGTTGATCTGTTAAAGTGGTCATTGAACGTTAGTAAAATAGTATTTTTTAGGGTTCCGTACCAAAACGGTGCCAAGCCAGGGTAGGCAGCTAGGGCCCCCTATCACTAAGATGACTGTCTGTCCGTAACTCTGCCACAGGGCTGTATCTTTTGAACCGTATTCATTTTCACAAAGTGTAATATTTAAAAAATAATGGGTATTATACTAGGTACTATAACAACAAATAAAAGATACACTAATACACTATAAGATATACAATACAAGGTGTTGATTTGCATCCTTGCCAAATTTTAGGAGCTTGTCATAAAAAAACAGAAGTAATCAAATATAATTACGATATCTAGCCAATATTTAATAAATGCTTGTTTTTTTAGTTGCAACTATCAAATAACAGTATTCCAGAATACTCCTCTCGCTAAATTCAGAATCGCCCAGTTGCGTATGCGGTAGGCAGAGTTGTCCCGCGGCTATATCAATGTGTACATAGCGCCTAAACCCTCTGGCGAGATGGCTACCCTACCTCAAATTTAAAAATCACGTAGAAAAAAGAGTTCAAAAACAATTTATTTTGTTATTGATTCGTGTTAAGAATCACAAGCATAGTTAACTTCTTGAATTTGACCAGGATGCAAATCAACGCCTTGTATAACAAGTCAGTGAAATGAAAGGGGGAAAACGTGGTTTTTACTTAGATATGTCATTTTCCTGTCAACAGGAATAGTTTTCTGAGAAAAATAATATTTAATTATTTTACTTCACGTATTATTCTCTTTTTTTTTATTCCTGAAAACATTCAATGAATTGCAGGTACTAATTATTCGAAGTCATCGGCAAAAAAGTCGTCTGTTGTATAATTAATTCATGAATGCTTGATCAAGTGTCACTTTTTTTGGTATTTCATATCGTTTAGCTGTAAGAAATTTGTTATCACGTTTCGCGCTGTACCTCGTTGTATTTTTTGGATGAAGTTTGATCTTATAGAATATTATTCATATATAAAAAACATAATCATTGTCTCATTCTGTTGAAGAAAATAATATTATTACGACTAGGCATGTCCCTTTTATAATTTTAATTCAGTCAACGTTACCTTAATTCTGCTTATTTATGTGATGGGATTATGTGTCTTTTTTGTGTTTTTTTATTATTAATTTAGAAAATGAATAATTATATTTAAAACATATTTTAATAAACTGAATAGACGAATCCAAACTAACCGGTAAAAATAATTAGGCAAATCATAGAAACAAATGAAACCCCGCACTACTAGTTTCACCTGAAGACATTCATGAATTTAAAATTAAAAAAAAAAACTTACCTCTGGAAAAATTGAAAATAGAACAACAACACTGTCACTTGAAATTAAAAATTACAAAACAGAAAAAGACGCAAAACTTTACTTTGATCGAAGGCTTTTGCGTGCGAAACTGCGCGGTCACTCCACATCGACGTTCGATCACTAACTGACCTAGCGATACAACTGTCTAGAAGCGCGTGCGCACTTACTCCTCGTAACTTCATATCGTAAATAATCTTGTCTGTCTGTCAGTTTACAAACAAAAGAAAAAATAGTACCTATACTACCAGATACTTCAAGGACGTTTGGAAAAGTGTAAGTGCTAAGGTCATTAGTCCAGACGCATGGAACTTTTATCAATTAAAATTACACCTAAGTGGTGTCTTTAGTAGGTATTATAAGTTCCGGTGAATGTTCGGTAACTATTTTATTTCCATGTCTTTAAATATCAGAATGTCAATTTTATCTGGGAAGAGGAAGAATGTAATATATACAATGTATGTATATGTGTTTCCACACATATAAGAGCAAATTATATACACAGCTATGTAAATGAACAGTGTCAATTCATGGAAATTTTATTTCAATAAACGTACTCATAAGTTCCAAAGTATATCATTTCAAGTTCCAATAATAATTTAGATAAATCTCAGAGAGTTCTCTCTCTGTTTTATCATTCGATCGGGGTCTATCAATTAAATCAATTATCATGAATGAATCACGAATGAGCACGTTTAGGCTTATCTCTCGGTGTTCTCTCTCTTATCAATCGTTGTATTCGACATTTTTAAACTATATTTTGTAACTGTGTTTTAACTGTCTATCGATCGTAAAACTATTTTTTAAAGAAGCAAGTATTGAGATTATTAACAATAACTTCTCTATATGAAACTACATACTTTTTTGAAGGGTCAACCAGATTCAATCATATTGTTCTCTTGTAAATGACGTTCGAAAATGCCTTTTAATGGGCAAATTGAAATAAATGATTAGACATTTTCATTTGTTCCCAACGAGTAACACCCTCAAATGTCACACTGTTACTCGATGGGAATGTTTTTAAGAAAAAATTCCCAACCAGTCACACTGTTACTCGATGGGAACTTTTTATTACTAATTTCCCAACCAGTCACACTGTTACTCGATGGGAACTTCTTATTAGTAATTTCCCAACCAGTCACAATATTACAGTAGTTAATGAAAAGAAGAAATTAAATCGGTTTTTACTTTAAAAACATTTATTCGTCATATTGCTGGTGATTCTCCTTTGAACGTTTTATTCTTAAATGATTAAGTCTTTCTTAAATGATTATGATTAAGTCGCAGTTGCCGGATTGGAATCCAACAAAATTTAAACTTGATTATGAAAAGGCTGCAATGAATGCCATTATCAAAGTCTTTCCAACAGTCATAATAAAAGGTTGTTATTATCATTACAACAAAGCCATTTTTAAAAAAGGAAAAAGCCTGAATATGACCTCACGAACGTCACAAGATTTGAAGGAGGTGCGAATAATTGAACTTAGTGCGATTCTTCCATTATTGCCCGAAAACGAGATAATTAATGGATGGGTTTACATAATTGCTAGATACGGAGATAGTGAAGGTACAGGCACAAAAAAATTCATTAACTACATGGAAAAACAGTGGCTCCGTGAGGAATATTTAAAAGTGTGGTGCGTTTTTGGTGACGCCCATCGCACAACAAATGCACTCGAATCTTGGCATAATAAACTAAATAAGACCATTGGAACAAAACACCCGAATATTATGCATTTCTTGCACACAATTGAAGAAGATTCTTCTCAGAATACTGTCAGAAATGTTCTGAAATAACAAGGCAAACCGTCAAAAAGAAAACGGGGTAAGAAATCTATATCAAGAGACGAGTTTATTCAGGAAGTGCAGCTGGAATTAACACAAGGTCTTATTTCAGTTGGCCATGCTTTGGAGATTTTACGACACTAGAATTAAGAACTGATACTTATTGTAAAATGTGGTGATTTACTGTGATACATACATATAGGTACAAACATAAGGTTGATTATATTTAGAAAATTCTTCTTTAAAGTTCAAATTAACATTAGAATTAATAACTGTTAATTGTTGTAAAATGTGATGATTTACTGTGATACATACATATAGGTACAAACATAAGGTTGATTATATTTAGAAAATTCTTCTTTAAAGTTCAAATTAACATTAGAATTAATAACTGTTAATTGTTGTAAAATGTGATGATTTACTGTGATACATGCATATAGGTACAAACATAAGGTTGATTATATTTAGAAAATTCTTCTTTAAAGGTTCAAATTAATATTAGAAATAAGGACTGTTAATTATTGTAAAATGTGATGATTTACATACATGCATATAGGTACAAACATAAGGCTGATTATATTTAGAAAATTCTTCTTTAAAGGTTCAAATTAATATTAGAAATAAGGACTGTTAATTATTGTAAAATGTGATGATTTACATACATGCATATAGGTACAAACATAAGGCTGATTATATTTAGAAAATTCTTCTTTAAAGGTTCAAATTAATATTAGAAATAAGGACTGTTAATTATTGTAAAATGTGATGATTTACATACATGCATATAGGTACAAACATAAGGCTGATTATATTTAGAAAATTCTTCTTTAAAGGTTCAAATTAATATTAGAAATAAGGACTGTTAATTATTGTAAAATGTGATGATTTACATACATGCATATAGGTACAAACATAAGGCTGATTATATTTAGAAAATTCTTCTTTAAAGGTTCAAATTAATATTAGAAATAAGGACTGTTAATTATTGTAAAATGTGATGATTTACATACATGCATATAGGTACAAACATAAGGCTGATTATATTTAGAAAATTCTTCTTTAAAGGTTCAAATTAATATTAGAAATAAGGACTGTTAATTATTGTAAAATGTGATGATTTACTCTGTTATATTATATAAGGCCGATTGTGTTTAGATATTGTTACTATGACTAAAACATTAAAATGAGAATTACTAGCAATATGACGAATGTTAACGTGTAACGTCCGTAATTAAGTAACTGTATTTACCAATGTTGTTATTTTGTTGATTTTAATAAAAATTTAAAAAACCGATTTAATTCTTATTTTCATTAAGTTCTGTAACAGTGTGTTCCCATCGAGTAACAGTGTGACTGGTTGGGATATTTTTCTGAAGAAATTCCCATCGAGTAACAGTGTGACTGGTAGTGTGACCGGTTGGGAATTTTTTCAGAAAAAAATCCCATCGAGTAACAGTGTGACATTTGACGGTGTTACTCGTTGGGAACAAATGGACATTTTAATAAATTATATTTTAGAGACGAAGATTGTAAGTACGTATTTCCAACGTAATCTAGTAGACGTAGCGTGAACAGCAAATTTATACTCTGCGCTAGCGTCCCGGGGTTGGTATGGTTCCAATAGCGGTAGCGTCTTAGCATTTATGGTTGATAACCACCTACGCTAAATAAACACAAGATGCGAAGGGTATTTCGCTAGAACAAAAAATGCTATACCAATGCAAGTATGAATGGGTGAAATGGCTAGTCAAACAATAAGCATCGAGTAATAAACATCTAAACGATTGGATTGCATCACGAGTTGCCTGTTACAATTGATTCGAGTATTAACCACATATGTACCATAATACATACATACATACATACGTGTGTAGGTACCTACATTTGTTGCGTTATCAGGGCATAAAGTGTTCAATTTCGCTTGTCGAGCCAAAACTTTTACAATTTAACTGGCATTACCTTGTATTATCATACTTAAATAGGTGTTGTTTTCTGTTGTTCGTATGCAAATTAATAATTCGATTAAATTACGTACCGGAAAATAGGTAATTGATTTCTGAATTGAATATTGCAAAAATTAGGAAGAATATCATCTCACTGCTATTATAAATGCGATAATTTGGATGGATGGATGTTTGTTACTCAATTACGTCAAAACAGCTGAACGGATCTGGATGATTTTTTTACAGAATGTGTAAATACTATGACCGCATTAACAAAAGTAATAATACGAATGAAATAAACTATAAAATTGAAAGAAGGACCCACTTAAATATTTATCAGGGATAATTACATATACGAGGAACATGTTAATTTTGCATGTAGTGTTAAATATTGTAGTGTCACTGAACCCATCGTATGCGAGTCCGACTCGTACTTGGCCGGTTTTTAAATATTACTGAGAGCGGAAGTTCGGAAGTCAGTGTTCCGGTTTATCATACTTAGTACTTATAGCATCCACAGGATTCAAAATGTGGGGGAGTTTTAGATAACTTATCATATTCAGATACCAGAATGTCTGATTAAATAATAATAATTTTATTACGCTAAACTTACTATGGGTTTATGTAAAGGTTTCTTTTTTTTAAATACTCTGAGAATGCCTACATGGTTTTGGACCAAACAGCAAAGTTACAATTACAATATATAATTATTATGAAACTACTTTAAAATTTTTATCATTGTGGCCAAATTAAACGTGTTAACTGTGTGAACAGCTGTCTTTAGAAAACTACCAAACATCAACTACCTACAATATGTTAAAAATAGAACTGAATTGATATGAAACTACTTGGGAGGCAATGAAACATGTGTAGAATTATAATTTTAGCTATAGATGCCATACAATAGAGACACTTTAGTTAATGTTTTGTTTAAAAATTATGCTATAAAGTTGTAGTGCTACAATGTTTGAATAAAAAAGTGTTGATGGAGTAGAAAATTGACCATATTTTTTTTTAACTATCTTTAGCAAGAGCTACCACATAGTATTAGTTTCTTATATTTGCTTTAGTTTAGATAACCATACAGGTAATTGTTCTATAGTATGAAATTTTTCACATTTATTGTAGGTAAGCAAATATAGCATTAAACTTTTAAAATCATTGTTGGTTGCTTTAACAATACAATAAATGTTTAATTTTAAAGATGTACTTACCTATACCACTACTTATGTCAATTTTAATATTGCATTTGATCATATTATTATAGCGTCTGTCATCATCATCAACCTATCGCTGTCCACTGCTGGGCATAGGCCTCTCCCAAGGTGTGCCGCTGAGTCTTATATCTTGTCTGTAGTCAAGATAAAATTGTTACAATAATTTTAAAATATTAGACAACCCTCTGACCAAAACACAAGAGTCAATTTTCTTTTACTACTAGCTTCTGCTGGCAACTTCATATACATAAGCTTCAGAATTAAGCTGAAGTCCTAAATAATCCAACGAGAACACAATAACAGGATTCAAATTATTTTGTGACTAGCTTGATCAATATCTATAGGATATACCAAATTTCAGCTAATTCCGTTCAGCCATGTAAGAGTCAAAGAGTAACAAACTAACATAAATCTATCATAACCATCACAAACAGTAGTGATTATAGCAGGAAATAGGATAGTGAGACTCGTATTACTTCATTTTAATTTTAAAAAGAATTTGGTTACTATTTTGCTAGAAAAGATGTAAGGAACTGTTTTCATAACTACAGCCATAATATTATGTTTAATAAATTGATGTTCTCTACATCAAGTGATAGCTCACAATGTTAGTATGAAGCAATAGTAGCCGCACACGTAATAAAAATCTGCGTGTAATATAAAAATATTTAATAATGAAAGCATTTATTTCATTCCACGCTGAACGTCTGTACTAATTGTAACCGGCACCAGATGTTAATTATAATTCGACTACTGCGCACCGTTAGTAGTAATAGTGTTTCGAGAATAAATTCACCATTTATTAAACACATTATTTTAAGTGATCGTGTACTAAAAACAATACGATCTGCTAGATTTACTAAGGAAAACACTTACTGAAATACAGCAGTCCTGCCCGCAGCGCAGTCTTGAATTAAATTTGTTAATAAATAACAAACATTTTTAATTATTTATTCATTTAATACTATTTTATTAAACGGACTTTAATGATTTTATAGAAAAATATGGAAAGAAATCAAAGCCTTTCACTGAGTCCGGTCGTGTTGTCGAGTGTTGACAAATTTCTGCCGCTGTCAATGTCGTTCAAACTGTCAATTCGACGTTGTCAGCGTTTCGTTTCAAGCAGTGCTTTTAAAAATTGTATTACCTATAATTAAAACTTGAATTCATCATTTAATTATTACGGAAATAAACATTCAGACCATTCATATTTATGATAACTTTTCTAAAGTATTTTTTTTATAGCACATATTATTATCAGTAGAGAAATCGGACCGATAGTAGCGCCACCCTCTATGGTGAGCGGAGATTTTTTGTATCTTTCGGATTGAACCCTGGTCAATGGTCCCCGAGGTGTATAATGATTAATGACAAACTGTTATTACCATAGAATGCATTTTCATCACCGCCCTGTTTAGGCGCTCGTTCCAGGGCCTGATGCCCTACTACTACCTAATTAAAGCACAGGCTATTGTAACCAACTCTCAGACTATTGACGAGTCACGTCCAACTTGATGGTGCCTACTTTTTGAAAATTACTGGGGAGCCTACTCCGGGAGAAGAGTAAGAGGAATTACCAGTTCCACAAATTACACATGAGAGAACTTGCCAAAGATTTTATTTTATTTTAACATTGGTACTTCTTTTAATATTTTACCTTGGTCAGTAAACCTTATGGTATCAATTTCTTTGCTTGCTTTGTTAGGTATATTATTTTATCTTTTCTTAATAGTAAACTACCCTACTTTGTAATAAGGATTGGTGGAAGTGGTCATTGTTTTAGTTCTCTCACATCTTTGTGCAGTTGTGTGCTATTAGATTTGTGTAGGAGCTAAATGCAGATAATAAGTGAAGGTATTGTTATTATTATTTTATGGTTAGATACTGAAAAGGGCCGAAGACGATAGGATACCATTAACCTGGCTAAATGTGTCTTGTGACCAATTTTAGACAGAGGTGTTCCGTCCATAATATTATCAACTTTGATTATATTACCAAGGTTAGTACCGAGGTAGGCTAAATGGCCAATTTGCGTCCCTAGTAACCTAAGCACTTGCCTGATATCAAGTGATTGACTTCATCTGAGATACCCGCTATTTTCTGCCCCGGGAGCTCAATAGAATTTTATTTTATTTTTTGAATTTATTACAATAGCAAGTTTACAAATTCTTGATAACATGTGGGTAAACCTACGTACCTATGTGTAAATAATTAACATAAGTAGCTAATTTATTCGATTTCTTTATTTAATTGCATACTAGGTTCCGCCCGCTGCCTTGTCCGCGTCAAATTATTATTGATCCCACGGGAACTGTACATTTTCCGGAATAAAAAGTAGCCTTCAGATGTGCTTCTCCTGGCTACAATAATTATATCTGTGCCAAATTTCATCCAGAGCCGTTCTGCCTGCATGATTGAGTAACAAACATCCATTCATTGAAACTTCCGCATTTATAGTTAGATAGGTAGGTAGTCACTATAGAACTAAAATGGTTTTAAAACAAACATCTCATTGTGTAGTCTACGCGGCGACGGAGCCGCAGAAAAGCGCTAGTTCCTACTTTATCGAATCTTTAGATTATCTCCTTTGGGATATTATAGTCGGTATCGTCTTTGAGGACCATATTCGAAGATGTTTTTGCGAGAAATGCTGTTGAAATAATATAAAGAAGAGGAAGAAAATTCCCTGTTAGATTTACAATAACAATTTTATATGTATATATAAATGGAGGTAAAACTTTTGCGAGTGTATACTTACACTTGTTACAAAAAATATTAAGATGTGTTTTTGTGGCGTCACACATTAACACATTTCGAAGAAATGACGATCACCATCTGTTTAGCCTATTCCCAAAAATATGTTGGGGTAGGCTTCCAGTCCAACTAGATACAGCTGAATACCAGTATTTTACTTGAAGCGACTGCCTATCTGATATCCACAACCCAGTTACTGGGTAACACGATACCTCTTGGTAAGACTGGTTGTCAGATTTCCTGACTTCTGACTATCCGTAACGACTGGCTTTACTTGCTTTCCGAGACACGGCGATGGAATGACGATGTTAGTCATAAATGTAGGCATCTATTTACAAGTACAAATAAATACAAGTGAAGTGCCTGTTTTTAATATCAAAATGTGTAATGTAATTCTCCAGACCGATTCCTGCCACGGCGGCTAATCTTAATGCAGACTAGCCTTGTACGCAGGAGGTATTATAGTGCACAAGTGTGTGCGCAAACACAGGTGCACTCCCTCTTCCCTAACTGTCATAGCCCGATGGGACGGCAATCCGGAGAGAGATCAGGCGCAGAACCAACGGCTTTACGTGTTTTCCAAGGCACGGGGTGTCACACCACCAACTTCCAAACTCCGGGCTGCTACTGAGAAATTCCTAATGGAAAAAACCCAATAACACTTTTTGCCCGACCTGGGAATTGAACCCGGGACCCCTTGCTCAGCAGTCGCGCTTGCGACCACGAGACCAACGGGGCAGTAATATACCAAAATAACAGCATGATAAACAAAACCATTTTTAAACGTTTGTTTGTTCGATTTGGCAAATCTAAACGGCTGGACCGATTTTGACGGGACTTTCACTGGTAGATAACTGATGTGTTTGTACCAGACATTCACGCTAGCAAAGTTGCGGACAAAAGCTAGTTTTAAATTATAAGCCATAAAGTATAATTTTCAATTTGCAGGTTTTAGTGCATTGCAGCGACATCTGTGAGCTGAGCTGGTAAGTACCCCTTCTGTCCTTAAATATTTTACGATCTGTGTTTGTTCCATGTCATCGTTTAAACCTGTTACCTATAAACTATGTTATAAACTATTGCAACAGAAAAAATACACACTAAAATGTCTGTGCTGAGCAAAAAACTTGCACAGCTTTTACAGTAAAGCTTACATAGGAACCTCTTTTTAAATAAAATATATGCTTGTGCTAGGAAGTCCTGCTTTTCAATAACAAATTATGGAATGGTAAAAGTGGTGAGCAGCGATGCTTTTAGGAATAACAGATTATCAATTTACTAGCTTTACTCCGCGGTTTCAACCGCGTTCAAGTTAAAGCATACTCAGCCCCGGATCTACGATAGTGGCGCCCCCTCCCTTCAGTGTTTGAGAAAAAATGTTAAAACTGCCAATGAGTAGCATTTTTGTGACCATTTGTTAAAAAAATAATGCTTTCACTTTTCAAGTTTTTCAATTCGATTACTTGATAAAAACCTTTGAGATTGTAGTAAAACAGGCTTCATTTGTTTTATATTTCGAATTCTTGTCTCAAGGATGTGCCCCCCCCCCCCCCCCCTTTGATCCGGGGCTGAGCATACCATTCCTCATGAAACAGGATATCATTTAATAAAAATGCAATCCGTCTGGTAGATCCAAAGACAAGGGAGTTTATACAAATAAGAAAGCTCTTCAGCTTTATTATCTAAGCATAGATATCTGTGAAGGAACATAACCACCTCATCAGATGTCTGATTAGATGACTAGGTGATTATCTTCATCTGTCGAGGTCTCACTATTGCAGATTATTACAGTAGATACGTTGCGTAGGTACCATCGCGGACAAATTGGTTATACATACCAATAAAGAAGTTATTATATGGTTAGAACTTTTAGAAACACAGGAATACGATTTGTTTAAAACTAGCTTTATATCCCGCGGAGTCAACCGAGTTCAGGTTCTTCTTTGATTACTGCTTCGCTCCTGTTGGTCGAAGCGTGATGTTCTATACTTATAAACCTTCCTCTTAAATCGTTCTATATTTTAATGAAGGCCGCATTCAAACCCCTTGCGTAGTTTAAAAGTTTTAAGCGGACGGCCAGAAGAGACTGGTTTATACTATGTAGAGATAAATAAGTACACCGTTTCTGGGTTTTTAATTTTTTATTGACGGAAATATCTTGTCTGTTTTTTGAACGGGGTCGGGTACTGCGTCCTGAAACAAAAACAAAACAGTAAAGTTTCACATAAATTCAGTTAAATGGAAGAGGCACGTGGCGCCCAAACAGCGGTCTAAAACGTTTTGTTAAAATGTATGTGGTCATACATACATATGCATGTGGGTCGAATCTGAATTCTGAAACGATATAAATCACAGAGCAGGCGTTATGCACATAACTCTTTACTTCGGACTCGGACCACTTGACATTAGCAAGGTCTTGTCCCCTGCCAAAGAGTTAATGTTACTCCTTTATATCTGGAACGGTCGGAGGTACCTAAATCTTTTGATGACCGAAATGATGCATTGAATCAGCTTCTGCCTTTTTGTTGTATCGGCTGCTTTTAGTAACAAAACAACTCACAACAATATAATTATCTAATATATAAAATTCTCGTGTCACAGTTTTCGTTGCCATACTCCTCCGAAACGGCTTGACCGATTTTGATGAAATTTTTTGTGCATATCGAGTAGGTCTGAGAATCGGCCAACATCTATATTTCATATCCCTAAAAAAAAAAAATATATGGCAAAACAACGTTTGCTGGGTCAGCTAGTTATCTATACAAATATTATAAAGAGGTAAAGTTTGTGTGTTTGTAGGGGGTAATCTCTGGATCTACTAAACCGATTTTGGAAATTATTTTGTTAGTGTCATAGGCTATATGACTTCACGCTTCGACACACGGGAGCGGAGCAGTAACCAAAGCCGTAACGTAAGGCGGGCGAAATAAGCCACGCGGACGAAGTCGCGGGCAGTTTGCTAGTTCTTTATATGTATTTTAAACGTTGCCCACACTAGGAAGTCCTCTTGTTTAAGTAGTAACTCACATACGTAAACAACCAGACCCGGAATAACTGTCTGTAGGCCATATAACTTTCATCCGGGAATCATACCCACGACACGCAGCACACCAGCCCATAGCTCAGCCACTGCACCAACCGTCGGGAGTTATTAGGAACACGTAATTAGGTATCTATTGTCTAGCTTTTCAAAAGCAAACAATTTTGATAGTTATAAAAAAAAAACATAGTAAACGGAACAAAAAACGCGCGGAACAAGGAAGCAACATAATGTGTTGATGTTATACAAAATATTCATCATTAAGATGTTTGTATAAATTAACAACTTATAAATATTATTATTATCAGGTGTTTACACATTTGTATGAGGTGTGACCATGTGACATTATAAAGAACTCATTTGATCTTGAACCGTGTTTTTGTGTCCATCTTTTGTAACTTTATGTTCCATAAATAAATCTTTTCATAATAGGTATAAAACAAAGTCGCTCCCGCTGTATGTATGCCGGATTTTAATGCAGTTTTAAGCATTAGATAGAGTGATTCAAGGGGAAGGTTTATACGTATATAACATCGCGCTACGAACAACGGGAGCGGCGCAGTAATCAAAGACGTAAATAAACGCGGGTCACACCGCGGGGTTTACAGCTAAGTAGTATATAATACATACAGCTGTGTATGCGCCATCTTTTAAAAATAAGCTTTTGTTTTTTTATGTTTTGTGTATCCAACTTCGTGTATGACCTTTATGTCTTTCATAATACTTGTATAAAAAAAGAAACTATTATTAAGTCGTCTTTAAAGATCAACTATTAAAATAATTACGTACATTTTGTGATAAAGTGTTCAACAGCAATATATTAGCAGACCCGTTACACTATTTCTTAAAACAGTACCATTTTATTATTACTTGTCTTTCAGTTGTCCGATTTCCAACTCTCTGCGCTGAGCTCAGCGCTGATAATCCAACAATACACAAGGCAAAGTAATGTTTATATAATAGGCCCCCTGATATTTTCTATTTTTAAAAGTTCCAATTTAAAATAATTGACACAAAAACAGTAAAACAATAATATGATGAAATCTTATCCAGTTACACATACTATTATCTCTTTGTTACGTCCCTAGTCCCAAAATTGTGCGGAGAGGTTATCAGTGGGACCTAATTTAATTCATTATGCCCATGCCCGCCTTGTGTCGGTGTCGACCCTTCCACGACAAGGCGAAAATGTCCCTATGCAAAATTCTTTGACCGGGATTATTAATGTGACCAAATTTAACAGCCCTTTATTTCCATACGCTTTTCGCTTTTAATGAATATTTAGGGTTTAAAAAAACTAATGGGGACCTATTCAGATTTTAGGGTTAAAACATGTCTTGGAGTTTATAGGCCTCGTTTAGTTCACGCTTTGCAGTTAATGCTGATACATCTCGCCGGATAATAATACAACCCTATTATTGTCCCACTGCAGACCAAAGGTCTTTTCTTATACAGGGTGGAAATTTATTATGCTACCTGGAGGGAAAGTACTCTAAATACTGAAGATAGCAAATTTTACTTAAAGGAAACATTCCTTTATTTTTAAAAAGAAACTAAACTGCATTTAAATAATTTTGAAAATTCCGTTGCCTCACCTGGGAATCGAACCGACTAAAATCCGAAAAAATAGCATCCTGTACTTTTATGGCACTAATCGATAGAGTCAATCATAGGGATCAAATCCCTGCAAACATGGTAAATTAAATTAAACAAAAACCATGAAATTTTAACCTAAACTTATTTTATTCGGACGAAAAAAACGAACAAATTAAATAAGTAGTTGCTGGAAATGAGCTTCACTTTCATGGATACACAAATTTATTCCTTTAAAAAAACTCATTTTGAGTGAGTTTTGGTAGCAAACAATTTTCAATATTCACCAGAACACCCTACTAAAAGTTATTCACAATGAATTCCTTAAAATAATAAATTTGTGCATCCAAGAAAATGGAGCTCATTTCGAGCATACAATTAGTCAATTCTCGATTTTTTCGTCCGAATAAAATAAGTTTTGGTTAAAATTTCATGGCTTTTTTTAAATTTAATTTATCATGTTTGCAGAGATTTGATCCTTATGATTGACCCTATCGATTAGTGCCATAAAAGTACAAGATGCTATTTTTTCGGATTTTAGTTGGTTCGATTCCCGGGTGTGGCAACTGTATTTTCAAAATTATTTAAATGCAGTTCTGTTTCTTTTTAAAAATAAAGGAATGTTTCCTTTAAGTAAAATTTGCTACCTTCAGTATTTAAAGTACTTTCCCTCCAGGTAGCATAATAAATTTCCACCCTGTATAGAGATGGCAGATTGAACACCATGCTTGCTCAAGGCGGATTGGCGATTTTAGACTCATAATAATTTATCAGTCCAGGTTTCCTTGAGATGTTTTCCTTTATCGACGTCAGTGATGTCTAAGATAATATAATACGAAACGGTAAAGGTCACATTGGCTCTTGATTGCGGATTCGCAGCCTCGTGCATGAGAGGCGGGCGCTTTAACCATTGGCAATCACGATCCACCTCTCGGAATTGTACTATCCTTCCAACTAATGTAAAAAATGCAAAAGTTTGTGAGAATGGATAGATGTTTGTTACTCTTTTATGCTTAAACGCCTGCACAGATCTGGATGAAATTTGGCACAGAGACAGATTACAGCCAGGAATTAGCTTTAGAAACTTTTTATCCAGAAAATATGTACGGTTCCCGTGGGATCATATATTTACTTTGGCGCGGATGAAGTCGTGGGTATAGGCTAGTGGCTTATATTGTTAAAACGGCATGAACTATTTCAAAACAGATCGTAACTATAATAAAACGATACAAGTACCTATTACCGTTCCTTCATGGATTGGGATGGCAGAAAGTTGATATTAAAAAGCGAAAAACTTTCTTACAAAAAAGACAACCGCCTCTAAAACTAAAATTTTTAAAAATCTTCAGCTTAGGAAGTCGGTGGCAATACAAAACTACAATACCTACTAGGTACCTAGATACCAAGATTCCCATGTCTATGTCTGCAAACATCAATTTCAGAAACCACTATACAAAATTTGATGAGCTTGATGAATTGGAGCGTCTGTAGATATGGGTTCTATTAAAATTAGTTCCTAGTACACTTTGCGGCAAGTGTTACAATTAGTCGAGTGCTTTTGATGTGGGTGATGTAAGATTGAAAATCAAAATGTCTTGAGTAAGGTAGAATTATTGTACCGTGTACTTATAGCCTGTTGGTGATAATATTGAACATAGGATTCAATAAGAATAGAATTTTACAACCTTAAAATAAGATAGCATAAAATAACGTTCATAACACAAAAAAAGAAATGAAAAATATATGGTATTAAAAAAAATCTCGGAATCGCCGTCAACTAGAAAAGTGCCCAAAACACTGGCGGCATTGCCACGTTGGATGGCAATGCTAATTCTCTGGCCAAGGTAAGGGCCAGCCATCGAACGTACAATAGAATAGAATAATTTCGATGCATAAAACATGAATTAATCATGTATCAATAAATATAAACATGGATTATATTACACGTCGGTAAGCAGACTATATCATAGAAGCTCCTTTTGACTCTTAGATTTAAAAGGATAGGCAGCAGCGCATCTTAACGCTAATCAATGGAATCTACGTTAACCATTTGATCTTTCAAGCGAGATGCTTTTACCGGTTTGACATTTATTGGAAAACCTGTAGCCAGCATTGGACGTTTGCGGTTTGAAACGATTATGATGATAAGATTATCTTACTTCCTACTTCCTACTAATATTATAAATGCGAAACTTTGTGTGGATGAATGGATGGACGGATGGATGTTTGTTACTAATGGCTGAACTGATGATACACTGCGATAGATTGTAGTGTGGAATAACACATATGATACTATTTATCCCGGAAAAATGTACGGTTCCTGTGGGATAATATATCAAAGTTAACGCGGACGAAGTCGCGGACAGAAGCTAGTCCTTCCTAATTTTGAGACATAAAGTGTATATACTCGTATTTTGTAATAGAAACAGCTGCCATCTTGCTCAATTTATTCATAGAATCTTATGATCTTCAGTACAGTTCACGTTTTGTGAATCCTACACTGAAACTAATAAAGTCAGTGAAGGGTCAGTGGTCTTTCCACAACAAAGCACATTCATACAATACGTCAGAAGCAGGCGACTTAACTACGTTTGGTAGTCCGCAATGCAGCTTCCTAGTTCCTGTGAGTTCAGATAACGTTCATACTCTATGAAATATTTACTTTAGATGGCAATCAAAGGGATACTTAGAAATGTTTTCAGGTTTTTTATTGGCTCCGAGTTTTAATTGTTTAGGCATGCCAGTAGGTAGTATTAGGATATTAAACTGTGCTATCAGTTACATAATATTATTTTTTAGTAAGATACTACTAAACTTCTATAGCTAATTGATCACAGGTTGCCTCTGTGTATTTTTGTCATAGCCAGAGGCCTGTGATCAGATTGAAGCTACTGGTTACCAAAAAATATTTATATCTTTTGCCCGCAAAATGTTGTACACTATCTAAATGTGAAACATTGAAAAAAAGTAGTTTAATTGGTACTAATTACTTACTTTTATAATGTTTGTTGATGTTTGTTTTCTAATTATTTTCAATTGTTATCCTCTTGAATATTTTTATAAGGTTAATTATTAAATCCGTACACGGGTTCGCTGTTACTTAGGTGTGAGTGTTATAGAAATAATAAAAAATAGAGCGTTGAGTAATCACCATAGGAGAAGAGAAAACGGCGCAATTAACTCATCATTATTGAAAAAAAAAGAAGAAAATAGGTACATTAAAAATAAATAAATACAGTACGATTTTCTTTTTTGAACTTTTAGAAAACTGTTCATTTGTTTTTGTATTTCATAATTTTATAGTTGCTATGAAAAATAATTTTCGCGATTAGATTATATTGTTCCACGCGGCGTTTATAATGAAAAAGTTTGAATCAATAATAAAATTAAAAAAGTTACTACCTATATGCTTAGTTGAAATTAGAGGAACCTACAACCCAAGCAAGTAAAAAAAATACAATAACACTAAAGAAGACTCTTATTTCACCCGCTGTAAGTAACGACTTTTATTACTGCTCCGCTCCCGTGTATTGAAGAGTGATGTTATATAAGCTATGACACTCACAAATAACGCGGTTTTCTATGGCTAAAAGAATTTTCTAAATCGGTTCAGTAAATCCAGAGATTACCGGCTACAATCTCACAAACTGACCAACTTTATCTTCTTATAATATTAAGTAGAGATTAAACAATATTTGTTACAAAAATCACTCACCTTGGAACTCAAATAGTGACCCCAAATAGTGACTGTTTCTGCTCTGGTGTATAGTCCGTGAACAGATTAATATCAACAGTCGCACTGTATTCTTTATCACTGTTTAACTGATTAATTTCCTTCAAATTCTCTACAAACGCCTTGAAATGCTTCTGTCTATCTTTTTCGTCGTTGTATTTCTTATTATAAGTAACTTGAAACTTCGCAAACAGTTCAGTTGCTTCCGTTAAATCGTAAATAGGTTTTGGCGAGTTATCTATTCTGTCTTCTACTGCGTCATATTCAAATAATGCTGCATCATCACCGTAGTCAGAAACACATTTCGACAATTGTATTAAAGCTAACGTCAAGATGACTGTGATTAAAGATTTCATTTTGTTGTGAACACGGTATAAACACGCGATGGTCAGCACTGGTCTGAGCGTTTTTGTTTGGCATTAGATTTTAATGCGCGACCTCGAGAACCAGCTGTCCTATTATAAGTAGATATTTATGGTTTTTGCAATCTAATTGAAATTGTTTTGTATATAAGGTGTTAGTTAACATACATGGTATAATGATGATGAGTACAATGGTCTATAAATTGCGAATGGTATATTTACACCTTATTATATTCCGAATTGTACCACTTGGTATACGGCGTATGTACCTAATTGATTATTAATATTACTTCCTTTGTAAAGGCAGTAGATACCATTTAATAAAATGGTACTCATTTGGTAAATGGTTTATTTATTTATTTATATATTTTGTCATAAAAGCTTTTTTTTTAATTCCGACTGGACATCTCATTTGGACGTGAATTATCATTGATTCCAAAAAGAGTTATTTTTGTAGTAAGACAGATAAAAAAGGCATAAGCCAGGTGCTTGATAATATGGTATTTTGTTGATGGCATTTAAAATTTACCTTTTTTTTCTCATCTACAGATAAGGTGATCGGAATAAAGGTCAGTCACGAACTTGATTATAAAGAAACATTAACATAATATTATATTTTAACAATTTTGATTAGGTGTTTTTTATTATGACTTTGGAAGGTGTTTGCACCGGTTTTGTTTTTAATAGTCCAGCTTTAATATAAGAATGGTAAAAGAATCATCATCTATTTTTAACTTATTTCGTACAAGCTTTTGCCCGTGACTTTTTTCGCGTGAATTACGGTTGTGGAGGATGCAGACGAAGTCCTGGAATAAAAAGTAGCCTATGTCCTTTCTTGGGGGTCCAACTTACCCCGTACCAAATTTTATTACATTCCTTTCAGTGATTTAGTCGTAAAAGCGTAACAGATCGACATACAGATAGACATGTACACGGACAGAGTTACTTCCGTACTTGTTGTATTAGTATGGAAGTATGGATAAGTAGGTGCGTATAAACTATGAAGGATGTAACACCACACTCTAAAGCCTCAAGCATATTAGAATTCCCCCAGTAAGTACACAAACCGCACACAGAAACATTCAGACTTGGAACAAACATTTGTGGAAGTAGAACATACAAATGTTGGTCCCTATAGAATTGAATCCTTTTGACATTAGGGCGGGTATATTTTACTTCATTTTTTATTTCTACTGCATTTTCTGGCTCCTGAAATACAAGGACTTACCTCGGAACGCAAAGGGCACACGAAGAAACATAGATGGAACTCTGGACCAAGGGCTTAACATTTGCTGTAACCTGTTTTTATGGCAGTAAAGAAATTTATTATTTATTTATTTTGTATAGACAGTTGCTTCACAGGCTACGTTAAAAAGCAAAAGCCTGTACCAGATACAGTTTACTATGAAAAAATAAAGAGATACAGTTCAGGTGTGACGTGGGGAAAGACGGGCCAGTGTCGGGTCGAGATAAGTAGAAAACAAAGGTTTATCAGTAGCCGGCTGTAGGCACGTGCCGCGCAAAGCCGGTGAATTACGTGGCTAGGGTGGCTACCGAGACTTGGCTCGGGCTTATCTGTCAACAAAACACCTAGCAGGTATCTAACGAAACGTTGAAAATGCTACGACTTAGTAGCATCGTGATAACTAACAAATACAATTAAGAGCTTGGCGAAACTGTGTTTTTGACAACTTAATCTTTTCGTTCGTTCGCTTAGTTTTAAGGTTAAGATGATTGTAGTGATAAGGACTTTTGGTGTTATTCCAGCAGAAGAATCCCACCTAGAAAGCATTAAATGCAATGAATTATTCTAGTGTGAACTTTAGAAATGATGCCAAATAAAGAAAATGTGCATGCTGTTTTTTTCGAAAAACACTTTTGGAAAAGCTGAGAAACGAATTCTGCGGGAATAATGTACCAAGTTCGAACAGAAAGATCCTAAACGAGTGACCGTAGAGAGAAATAAAGGACATGGGCCGGAAGAAGAGATGTTTAATTAATAAGAAGATTTATTACAGCAGTATTTGCTGCTTCAAATTGCTTCTAAGCATTTCGTATAAATTTCGTAACATACAAGAGGTTAGATCCATGGCCAAAAAACACGGCGGTTTGCCCTTAAAATGTCAATCGAATTGTCGCTTCACTCATTTATGTTTTCCATAATTTTGTCATTTTATGTCTATTCATAAACTAAGCTTGACATTCGAGAAAATAAACCTGATTGAACACATCATAATAAAAACCCGGTAGTCATTAAACAAGGAAGTCGGAGATTATTGATGTAGGAAGATGATATTATTATGTTAGATGCGGAACCCGTTGAGCACTATGCGGCGTATGCTCGTGTTAGCATTGTAAATTGGGTTAAGTTAGTTCGGGTCGTGTAATACTCACACTACATGACCAATTCTGACGTCTTCCTAGTACCTACTTGGGTGGACGCAGCGAATATAGTTGATGTATAAAGTTTTGATCCTACTATGAGATGCAGTTTGCAATTGAATGTGCATTTTTAAGTAACTTTTAGCATGACTATGGTTATAATAACCTATTGTTCGGCTGCTAGGCAAAAAAGCACGAACGTTATGACTTCTACAATGATATTGATGACTTTAAATTGACCTTAGAATATGAGGGTCTGAGGGTGGTATATACCGCTGAAACACTGTTCACAGAAAAGAAAGTTAATGTGATAATGATACCTAAAGTTCTCTTTGCGTTACCTTTACTTCCTTGACTTTTAGTCCGCATTGCCGACTTTTGAACTTTAACCTACCAAAAAAAACGTTGTGAACGTTCATGTAGATCTAGGTACCTATCTACTTTATTTAACAGAAAAGTATCTTAAAAAGTCTGTTGTTAGTCATTTTGCATGGATTAAATTTGGTATTTTCTACTAAGTCACGATTTCTAATTGGTTAAACACTTATATGATAGGAGTTCATTGATCAACTAGTTTTTATTGAGCAAGAGGTATCGCTTCTCCGGCGGCCATATTTGTAAGGCCCACTTGTGCCAATAACCTTAGCGCGGAATTAGTTGCTAATAAAAGGTTAATATACGAAATACTCGTAGTTACATAATTTTAATTTAACCTTGTGTAAGCGACGAATGGTCATCGCCCATTACAACAGCATCGTTTCGAAAAAGCAACTGTTAGCTGACAGCACGCCGCCCGCGAGCTGTCACCTTTCTATCTTGTCATTGTAAAAAATATTTTATCGCAAAGGATTTAAAGCCGTAACTTTAATGGCAAATTAATTGCTGTGTTCAAGCAATGCTGTAATAATGTGCTGACATTTACTCTGAGTTAGGATTTTGGCACAAGTGTGTCTTTAAAAAATGAAATTGTTTTACTCAAAAAAAGTTTTGTATCATGTTACGACACTATCAACTTCAAATAGTTGCCACAGAAATGATTGACACATAGACATGCGACAGTTTGTGTTAAATTGTTTTGGAGGACCCTAAATGCATGTTTGTCACGCATTTGAGCAATCTTTCTTATTGGCGACTGTGTCTCTGGGATATGTTCTGGGGTAAACAGGAAAATATTATATTTTCCCCTACCCTTTTTATGTTGGGGTATCTTTATTGCAGCGAGTCTTGTCTTCGTGTGATTGTTCTTAATGAATTATGTGATCAATCATAAGGTCTGTTGCGGAATGTTGTGAAGCCCTGGTTTCTCGGATAAAAGTTATCGGAACAAATTGCGTGGACGCTTCTGCGATTGGTTGTTGATAATTCAGTCAACCATGGCCTGTTGGGGACAAAGCCATGCAGTGTGCTATTTGTTCCATGATATTTCGAGCATTGTGATATTTTTTTTTGGTCTTGACCGCACCTGGAAACTTTTTGGCTCTAGAGCTCCAGAGACATTCAATGTAAAAGTTACATCTTTTTTCGATGTTTATAAACAAAAACAAGTATTAAATGTTCTAACCAAACTTTAATAATAACCCACACGACCCCTGTAGCGTTGCAAGCACCCACTAGCACAATGTTTAGAGTGCGTTTCATTGCGTGCTAATAAACAGTGATTTTTTACACCAAAAAAAGGTAATTTTCAAGCAATATTTCTGTCTAATATTATTTAGTTTGTTATGCATTATGCGTAGTAAACGAGTATGTGATGTTTCTCCTTAGAATTTTCACAAAAAAACGATTCCAAACCTGGACTAGAATGCATTGGCTCTAATTGTTAAGTGATACTAGAAATAACATGATAAATCAGTTAGTTATAGTAGACTAGATTCTGCACGCGACTTCGTCCGCGTCAAAGTTAATATAACTATAACTAATTTTATTATAATTATTCTACGGGAACCGTAATTTTTTCCGGGATAAAAAGTAGCCTATATGCTTTTCCAGACTATAGATAATCTATATGCTAAAATTTATCCACATCCATTCAACAGTTTAAGCGTAAAAAAGTAACAAACATCCATCCATCCATTCATCCATCCTCACAAACTTTCGCATTTATAATAGTAAGTAGGATCAGAAGGATGGTGTAACAGCAGTGTTGGCGCTTGATTGTTCATGTAAGTCGTAACAAATGGTGACACTTATCGTGCTCATAGAGCATTGCGCAAACTAACATTTTAGGTAGGTATTTAGTTTCTGTGTTGTAGGGTTATCATGTTGCCCAGTTACTGGGTTGTGGAGGTCAGATAGGCAGTCGCTCCATGTAAAATACTGATATTCAGCTGCATCCGGTTAGACTGGAAGCCGACCCCAACATAGTTGGGAAAAGGTTAAGCAGATGATGATTTAGTTTCTGTGTTGGTACAACTATAGCTGGTATTGTTTGGTACTTATAGAGTCGACTTTACGTTGCATAATTTATTGGGAACATTATTTTATAATTCTTCTTTCTCTTTATCGTTTGGGCAGTAAGGTCTAACGACCCCACACACCCTAGTGTTAGTATTTCTAAACCGCCTCAAGGGCCTCTGACATGTTTACCGATGTCAGTGATGTCCAAGTTAAACTTAGAAAGTACATAATGAATTAGAAGAAGTCACATTGGTACTTGGCCGTGCCCGGTTGCGAACCCACAACCTCGTGCATGCGAGGTCCCTGCCACTGAGCCATCACGACACTTTTTCTATGTATCATTTATAACTTGACTATATTCTAAACAAATCTGAAAATGTATTGCAAAAACACATTGCCAGGAAAATGTGGCCTGTTTAGGCTCCTAAACAGGTCATATTTTCCTGGCAATGTGTGTCACCCACGCCATCATCAAAATAATCACTAAAACGTTCTGATAAAAAACACGGCCACTATTACCTTGTATCCCAAATATCGATACACGTGACTTCAATCAGGCTTAAAGAAAGTTACAGGACAAGGAAGACATTTTTGTACGAAAATCCCACGAATTCTTTTTATGATTAAATCCTACTGAATGTCACGTGTTCGTACCTACATCAAACCTTGATAGAAGACTCAGGAACATCTCTCAAACAGAATAAAACAAACTCGGTTCTTATTTTACCTACACCTAATATAAAATGCACACAGGCTCCACGTATCTCTGGATAGTACGTCCGTGTGTGCTGCCCCTCCCAGGGGTTTTTGATTCCAATCCCGGATAAGTCACGTACTACACTACTTTAAAGTATTGCGATTTGAAAGTAACGGTTAATGTAGTAGCCTTTGGGGAATTAAATACTTTGAACCTAATTTATGAAAGGAAAATGTAGGAGTATGCAATCTAACTTCTAAACGAATACTAATTCTAATATTATAATTATAAAGAGGTAAAGTTTGTGTGGTTGTAGGGGTAATCTCTGGATCTACTGAACCGATTTCGAAAATTCTTTTACCCATAGAAAGCCACATTATTTGTGAGTGTCATAGGCTATATATACAACATCACACTTCAACCAACGGGAGCGGAGCAGTACCCAAAGACGTAACTTAATGCGGGCGAAATAAGCCACGCGGTCGAAGTTGTGGGCAGTTCGCGTTTTATAACAAAGTCGCAGGCAACAGCTAACATAATTTTGCTTATAATATTATAAGTTGGCTTAAAATGATACACCACAATGGACACTAAGCATCGCACCATACGGTTCGCTTCGTTAAAAAGATGAAAAGAGCTACTCTTTACACCCTAAAACATGCCCTTTACAGCGTACTAAAATGTATTGTAGGGCCCACAAAATCAACACTGAACAGGCTCATAAAACGTTTGGGCCGGCAACAGAAAACTCTGAACAATCCTCTAGTTCCACCGCATGCAATTGAAACATTTTTACCTCTTAGCAAGTTCGTCTCGGGTGTATCGTTTAGGCAGCACAATGTTTAGACATTCAAACGTGACCCTTAGCTATAAACGTGAAAGTTTTATGTAAATGCGACTCTCCAGTGGCAGGGCATCCGTCCGTATTGCATAAGTTGACTAATAAATTAGTGAGTTGCTCTTGTTGTCGGAGATAAGTGGGGCGGACAAAGGATTACCTTGTGCCCGGGCGTGCCGAGGCCCTAACTTCTGAAATAAACTGTGAAGTCGTTCGCTTGCCAGCCTGGGCGGTCACGTCATCCTGTCAGATATAATCTGAGCAGAAGGGTGAAAAATAAGATAAAAGGATTGCCCGCTAATGGTTTTCCGCGATGTGTTCTTGTAAATAAAAAAATTCCAATACAACTGTGGCTCTTAAGCTGATTTGATCAGTTATTGTTTTATAATGGAACAAGTTAATCTAAAGCTTTACGTTACGTAGATAATTAGTGTTCCATTATCTCTCTTATAATATTACACACTGCATACATTTTCTAGTTCTAACTTTAGGAGTTCAATTTAACAACTAACTCATGCTCGCAACTCCGTCAGCGTGAATTTATTTACCTAAAACAAAAGCAAGACTAAAGTTACTTCTTATAACATCAAGCTAGTGAAAGTCTACTCAAAATATGTTTACAGACAGACAGGCAAAACATTTTTAAGTTGTTCTTATGTAACAATTAGCATGCAAATATTCTATTGCACTTAGTAAAGAGCTGTTATTATGATATCTTAATAATGAGCCTCGTTGAACTGCCCCGTTGGTCTCGTGGTCGCAAGTGCGACTGCTGTGCAAGGGGTCCCGGGTTCGAGCAAAAAGTGTTATTGGGTTTTTCTGTGAAATTCTCAGTAGCAGTTCAGAGTTTGGATCTGTGCCCGGTTAATGGCAATAGGCTCGCCCCCTATTACATGGGACCTAAATATACCGGCGAACTGTGGGTGTACATCGGTACACCTCTGCCTTCGGGGAAAAACAGGCGTGATGGTTGATGGTGATAATAATGAGATAATTGAATTTAATTCATTTGTTTCATTCATTCATTGGCATTCACCACAGAACGCCACCAGCTACGATCCTTGCATACTCTTTTCGCCTAATCCACGTGTATCATCGATAACTACATACATACGTAGAACATATTGAACCAAAAGTATATTCTCTGTCTCCGTAAGTTGTAACCGAATTAAAATAATATCCAGACTATTGAGCTCTCCCGAGTTTCTATTCAATTCTCTTTGTAATCAAAGGACTCACAGTTTGATGACAAAGTTACAATCTCTATTGGTATTATGGCAAACCATTCCTCCGTACTTAGGAAAGTATGACATTCAAGGATCGAAGGTTTTGTGATTTTGATTTTGTGAGCTAAGAGTGGAAAATTGTTACAGTACGTACTTATATAAAACTAGCGAGCTGCCTGCGACTTCTTCCACTCCCATGGATCGTAGCGTGATGTTATATAGCCTGTGTTAATCAGGGATAGTTGTTTATATTTGACAGCATTTCAGAATACACCTCTTTTAAAGGTCAAAATCGTCTTATTGAGTTTGCGGCAGGCAGTATGGCTCGACTGTATCGCTGTGTGTATGCGGTTCATCACCCCACTTGCCTTAAACCCAGCAGCCAGAGTACTAGGCTAATCCAAATTAAAAAATCACCTACTAAACAAAAACCAATTTATTTTATTATTGATGCGTGTTGAGAATCACTAGCACAGTTATCTCCTCGAATTTGGCGAGGATGCAAACTTACATTTTAAATAGGTACAGTTAGGTAGTTTTAAAAAAAATGTTACAAAGCTGCAATAACGTGCGCGCAATAAATCCAGCAAGAGCCTTGTTAATGAATAACGCAAACTTAAGAGTGGCCGAATTTATAATACAAGTTGAGCCGTTAGGGAAATACAAGTAAATGGCCAACATAGGAAATGCTTGCCGAAACTCCCAACTATGATAAAATAGTGGTGGACAATTTTTTACAACTCTCTTCCACAACGTCCGCGAGTAAATAATATACTAAGTGACAAACGTCTCATTCCTTTTTATTTCGGGTCACCCTTGAACCGAATAAATTGCGAGCAATTTTCGGGGTCGTTTGCCACGCGCCGGGATGCCGATGATACGCTTCTCAAACTTCGCGTTCGACTCATCCCGTACATATTTATACTCGGCGAATTTCTACAAATGGTTTGATATCACAATTTATTTTACGTATCACGCATTTCGTGGTTTCGCCTCGAAATTCGTTCATTTCTATTCCCACTGATTAATGATATAAAGTGTTAGCGTGTATGCGAATACTTTTCTCATATAAATTGAATTTCTACGCTTATTTGATGCACAGTTTTCCTCAGTCGATGAGCAGAAATTCCAAGTCATTTGAATAGAACTCCCATTGAACCAAATAAATCTCGGGCTCACAGATGGAAAAACTGAAAAGTTGGGAGAGATCACTACAATATGGTCTGTCTTCGATAGCGTATGAATAACAAATAAAGTTTTCGTAGAAAAATAGTACCTAACATCATTGGGGGGGCAATAAGCTATGTAAGTCAGAATAGGATTCCTGTCCACCGTAGTTTCGATTAACGAACGTAACACTTGTTCGAAGGGGGTCTTATCTAAGTAGTTGATTGTTCTCTATTTGTATTTTTGGCCCCAATCGGGCCCGGGATTGTCTCGGTTCGTGTTTTTGTCAACAGTCACGTCGCGAACGGTTGCTTAATCATGAATGACACGTTTACGTATTCAGGAGGCTCGCCCCACCCGCTAACGAGAGACGAGATAAGTTTACAAACGTCGTAATCTTGAATTCCCGAAGGCGTTCAGTCTCAGCGTTGATTATCCAGGATTTGAAATTAACATATTAGGAATGTTCTGTGATGGTGATGTTGTAAAGGATCGTTCACACGAGTGGTGTGGGAAGTGTTGGCGCCTGTTTATTTACAGCGCGTCGATGTTTGCTCTGTTGGATGGATGTGTGGTAAGCCGCGGTAGTGGAAACGTCTTATGTCTTCTTCGAGTGTAAATGTGAGATAATTTGGGAGCAACTGTTTTTGTTGTTAAAACATTTTCACTGAAATATTTGGGAGAGAATTTGCTATTTGCTGGAGAATGTCTCAATTGGATTGCTCATTTGTTTATGTCGTTTTCAGGGAACCAATATTTGTGTAAGTAAGTAGAAATGTATTTATTTAATGTATTTAATTTATGTTGGGATGTTCTCTTTCCCAAAGAGGATCCTATCTTACACCGGGTTCACCAAATACTACGTTTATCAATGTATCATTAAGACCTAATTTAACCATAATATTTAATATTAAAAAAAATACCAAACACCCACCACATAGGTACACAGCGTTGCCAAAAAAAGCGCCCAACAGCCAATATTTTCATTTTACACCCAGATTAACACAGAAACAAGCGAATACACTTCCCGAAAAATATATTTAGGACACAATAACGAAAACAAAAACTGGCAGAGGGAGCAACATTTAATTTTATCTCCGCGAGGCGAGAGAGATACAAAACTTTGCCATGAACAATATCATGTGAAAGTGCTCTTAAGCGGAACTGTACATGTTTGTTTGAATAGCGGATTGAGCTCCAACCGTCCTCCCCGGCTGGTTCATAAACAATGGCGTGTATATCTCTCGCATATATACCGAACTCTTTATGTATAACATTAGGCTTCCTGGAAACGAGGGAATGACGGTCGCGAATGGGGTTAGTGCCAGTTGTAGGGTTTGAGTTAACCCTTATTTAGGTTCGCTGATGTGGGCTTGTGATTGCAGTTTACTGAGGGGGCTTTAATTTATACCTACATGGAATTATCAAACATTGTATAGTTACCACGTTCGGGAAAATAATAATGAATGTTTGATAATAAGTCGTACATCTTATACATCATTACCAATTAATAAAAAAGAAAGTATAATTTGGCCTTCTCAGAGTCAAGAAGTCCGCTGACAAAATTATATTTAAGAAAAATTTTGCCTCTTTGTAATGTCAAAATAACAACTTTTTACATATTAATTTTGAATATTTACAATATCAGAAAGAAAAAAAAATGTCTAGCTGTCTGGTTTTTTGGCTGATCTCCGAAAAAGCTGGATTGATTTTGATTGGACTTCACTGACATATAGCTGATGTTAATTATGTCTTTTACAAAAAGAATTAAGGTATGCCGCAACAAAAATATAAAAAAAAACTGTCTATGACTGACATTTACGTGAACGAAGTCGCGGGCATAAGTTATTACATAATTATGTATTTAGAAATCAAGTGCATTCGATTGCGAACTAAATAAAATCCCAATCATTTTCCCGGGATGATGGGTGTACCAACTGTACTACATATACCTAAAAGAACGTAAGCCTTTATTACGCAGCAGTGGTTCAGTACAGGCTAAAAATGACTATAGTCTCTCTAAAAAGGTTACTATACACATAGTTGTAAGTATAATCAAAGCTATATAAAGGCCCATAAAAGCCAGTGTTCCCAGTGAACTGTATGAGACTGTAAGCAGAGTTGGGCGCGACTGTAATGTCGGTTCTATAGTTGTTTCGGAAACAATTAAACAACTCATATCATTCGCGTTATATTGCAAAACTTATGATGTCTATATACTGTTATATTTCTGTTGGGAGTTCAGTTTGAGGCAGTTTTAGGTGTAGAATTAAATAACTATAGGGCTTTTGTATTATGACTAGGTTCTGCCCGTGACTTCGTTTGTGTTGGAGTATTTTTTTTACTGATGGGAAATCATCTTATGACGTCTCCTGCGCTAGGCGGGGCGGTAGGGAGTGTCAGACTTTTACTGACTAAAACTCATCCATGTTTCTTCTTGTCTCCTTTGCGTTCCAGGGGCTCGGTATCTCTTTCGAGCAACCCGAAGCCCCGGCAGTCATCGGCCCTGGGTGGCCCCTCCAACTTTTTGGCCCTGGGCAATAAGTACGCTTTTTATGAGTAGTAGTTAGAGTGAGTTTTTTGTTGCGTTTTTAAAATTTTCTATATTTCGTAAAAGACTTAGATAAGGTTTTTGGAAATTTCATCCCTGAGGGGGTGAAAAGCGGGCAGTTTTGATCGTATAAAATTTTTCATGACTTGAGTTAAAAAACTTGCAACTTGACACATTATTAGTTTTTTAACACTTTTTAACGTTATTAGTTTTTTAACACAACCCCTTAAACGAGGCGTAAGGGGTTGTGTTTGTAGGAAAAATACGAACACCACGCTGATGAAGTCGGGAGAAAAGTGCAAGTAAATGATAAAATAAAGAACAACAACTTTGGTGGTACAAAAACCTTAGTAGACACTGTTTACGTAAGAGATTGCTAAACCTAAACATTTTTCTGAACATTTGTTTGGTGCTTTAAACCCACTGAAACATTCTGAATGAAACTATTATTGTAACCAACCTTAAGGCCATCGTAAGAGGATAGAGTTTATTTTAACACACTACAGAGGACCAAGTGGAAATGTTTTTCAATCTAGCCTTTTAAGCTTTGTTCCTACATTTTGTACTATACATTTATCACCTTAGTTTGGCGCAATGGCTAAGCGATTGGCTGCTGCGTTGCGTATCGCAGGTACAATTCCCGCACGTAGCAAATATTTGCATTCTACAGACCGGTTTTTTGGGTCTTGAATGCGAGTTTTTCCTGCTAATATCCTGCTTCATACTATAAAATTATAAATGCGAAAGTTTGTAAGAAGAAAACGTGTTGCGCCGACCCCAAGTAACATGGGATAAGGGCAGGAAGATGATGATGATGATGATGATGTAAGAATGAATAGATAGATGGATGGATGTTTGTTTCGAGGAATTCCTAGAAAGAAGGAAAGTTAAATAAAAAAAGTTCGGAGGTTCTGTTGATCTAATTACCTAAGTAACGTTGTATAATACTTATTGCATAAGAACATATTTTTTTAAAGATTTTTTTTTAATAAGTACCTACTAAAATGTCGTATCAGCTGCTTTTCCTTAAACTAGATTATTATTGTTACTTATGTTACTTTAAGTTCCATGACCCGACAATGTACTGTAGTAAACAATTCCCCTGACTACGTAGTGAAGGGTACAACAGTACACACTCCTCGTAATTCATGTTTCTATGTCCCGAGTTTTGGGTTAGTCATTAATGAGCCTTTTGAGACGACCTCCAAGTACCTACGTACACTCTACCAGCTACTACGTCATAATAAGTACCTAAGCACCTAATTTAGGTGCAATGACTTCAATTTACCACCATTGTTTTTTTTCACTGCCTCGTTAGTCAAGTGGTTCTAAGTGCTACGCTAGAGGTCTTGGGTTCGATTCCAGGTTCGAGCAAATAGTGTTATTGATTTTTTTTTATGAAATTCTCATTTGTTTCTCAGAGTTTGAATTTGTGGCAATGGGCTCGCCGAATGTACATGAATGGCTGTGAATGTACATTGGTATACCTCTGCCTAACCCTTCGGGGAATACAGGCGTGGTAGCTTTATTTTATAAACTTTAATTAGTTAATGCCGTCATTACCCAGACACTATTCAACTAAACAAAAGTACTTACCCAAATACTTTAATATAGATTCCAATCGTAACCCCGAGGTAGAGAGCCGCATGTTTTCAAAAGGACTCGAAACAAGTAAAATAATATTTTAACAATCAACGCAAAGTAATCTGAAAAGTAACTTTCATCCCTATCTGTAATTAGTTAATAGACTGGGTAAGCCGGTTGAACCTAAGAGCTATTACAAGTTTAATCTCGAACTCTTGCCTTGTCTAAAGGCTTGGGAAATTGAACGCTAAATTGTAGCCACTGTAGCACAAGTAATTCGAACCGTGGCAAATGAATCATTAGTCCTAAACTAATATTAACCTGTGTTGTCCAAACAAAGAGTTTGGGGTGTACCTCTAATATCATCAGTGGAGCGGCGCCGGGCGTAGCTCGCGAGCTCTTGTTTCGCTTCAAGCAAATGTTCTTTCATTTTCTAATGGATCGGCACTGAGGGAATATTTGTTGGCAAACTTTCACCAGACACAGATATTTACATAACAAAGAAAGGGGTAACAGATACGTGTGTCTCCAAAAACGTATTCTTGTCAGGAATTTGTGTTTCGAGGATTTGTCGGTCAATTACAATCATGTCGGTACGATTTTGTTCAAGGTAGGTACTGTTTTTTGTATGTTTTGAAGTCATAACTCCCCTTTGCCGTAGTCGTGTAAAATAGTAGGGATTGAGTGTTAGATGGTTCAACACTTTCTTAATAAACCTCAACATACTTCACGCCAAGAAGTTTATCGGGAAATATATTATTATGTTATGATACCGGAGGTGTTGTTCCTTCTACTTATAAAGTTAGCTTTTACACCACCCCGAACGCTTTGATACGTAAATGTTTTGAATATTAAGTCGAGTTAGGTGCATCCTCGCGGCGAGATAAATCTTTGATTAGTTGTTCAAGCTAGAAGTCTAATCCCAACGAAGCTGTTCTAATTAAATAAGTTTTGTAAAATTAAATTAGTTTAACAAAAGGAATGAACAAAAGCGTCTTGGTTGGTGATTTGAATAGCATGAGGGTAGGTTTTGGACGTTACAGAATCATTTTGATTTAGGTACATAAATCTTAAGAGATAAAGTTTAAATTGCACTATCTTTTAACTTTAAAAGACAAGTTACTAATCAAATGAAAGTTCAGAAAGAACAACATTAATTTGTTCTCGATAAAATCGCGTGGAACTTTAATAGGCTGTTGTCACAACTATCATTGCCTCGATATTGCTCTCTCTATACATTTATTTTACGGTATCGCGCCGTAAAAGTGGCCATGAATTCGAAAGAAAACATGTCGACTGAACGCCCGCAAAAATAGATTATATTTTATTGAACTTTGTTGTCATCATATCTTCGTAAACCCTTTGGGACAAAGGGGGGATCTTTTCACAATGTTATCGACACGACACAAAAATACTGGCTAACAAACAAAGGGAATACAGTTCAGTGTTATTCTTACGCCTTCGCGAGATAACTTTAAAGGTTGCGGCAGATTTTTATTGTTTATTTTGCTCCTTAACAAATGTTGTACGCAATGTAAGCGGCTTTAACAAAACCGTGAGCTAAGTTACTTACTTGTAACTAAAAATACTTGGAAACTTGGAAATGTTACATAATCAGTCTACTTTAGTTGTTTTAACCATAAGTGTCTTTTGGCTAAGTAGGTAATACTTACATACAGAAGCTTATAATCTACTATCCTATCCTACTTATATTATAAATACTAATGTTTGTGAGGATGGATAGATGGATGGATGTTTGTTACTCTTTCACGCATAAACGGCTGAACGGATCTGGATGAAATTTGGCATTGACACAGATTGTAGTGTAGAATAACACATAGGATACTCTTTGTAAAAATTCAAGGTTCTTGTGGGATAATATATCAAATTTGACACGCACGAAGTCACAAGCAGAAACTAGTAATATAATATTTTCTGTAAACTTTTTGAACATTTTATTAATATGCACTAAAGGTTTTTTTTATAAGCGTGGGTCGACGGCGCGGTATCTGCCTTGTCAGCCAGTTGTAGCTTTACGTGGTTGATTGCGTTTGCATGACGTTATGTACGCGTCAACGTTGCGTATATCAAACGCGTTGAACAGATAGATATCATCTTCCAATACTATACAATTGATCCGCGGGTAAAGTTTGTATGGGCATTATATTTCTTATTTCTGAAACTCGTTGTTAGGAAAAGTTGTTTTAACAAGGATGACCCTTGAAAGTTTTGGAATTGGTGTATGCTTACTACCAGTAAAGCCTAGATATGTTCTTAGTATATATGAAATTCTTATACTTATAAGTAGTTACGCCTAAGTAAATGTAAGACACTCAAGCTGTTTTATTGGCTTTTACTGTTATTTTCACTGTTATTAATTTTTATGTATGTGTATATTACCAAAGAAAAACACAAAAGAAGTACCTAATAAATAACATGATCATAAATGTCACAACCTCGAGATAAAATAAAATCAAAAGGCTCTTGCGTACATAAAAATAAAACGTAATAAAAATTATGTAATCATACATTTCATAAACACGTTATACCTACTAAATGCCAGCCAATATAGGAATTTTATGCTTGGCATCAACGGAACATAATGTTGACAGATTTTACTGGAAGTCTCACAATATGTCAGATAAAATGGAAATGATGGAAAAGTGGATACAGATAGGGAAAATTCTATGAAACGTAATTAACGAATATTCGGGTTGCCTTTAATCGGAAATTTTCCAAGAAGTTCCCGAGGTTATTGTTGTTTATTAATAATAGGTATGTTATTCTACTGAAACCGTGTTAAGGCTTTTATGTTTACCTACTGATTATCCTTGAAAAGGGGAATCACTTTTATCCTGAAACCAACGTTGTAATCGGAAAATATACCAGTGTTCACATTTTAATGATTCCCGTGGACATAAAAGTAACTTATTGTGGAGAACAACATAACTTTTTTTCTGTTTTAAAAATAAATAAATAAAAATATACCATTACGCCTGTATTCCCCGAAGGGTTAGGCAGAGGTGTACCGATGTACACCCACAGTTCGCCGGTATATTTAGGTCCCATGTAATAGGGGGCGAGCCTATTGCCATTAAACGGGCACAAATCCAAACTCCGAGCTGCTACTGAGAATTTCATAGAAAAATCAAATAACACTTTTTGCTCGACCTGGGAATCGAACCCGGGACCCCTTGCACAGCAGTCGCACTTGCAACCACGAGACCAACGGGGCAACGTTTTTCTGTTTTTTCATTGTAAAATCCTCATGGAGACCCTCCATCTGGGGAAGAACGGAGGGTTATGTCAGACACTTGCCTAATAAAGCCCCACTTCTTCTGCTACCATGATTTCGGAGCGTGGTATTCATTTGACGGGTGATGATCATCCCAACCTGCGGATTTCAGAGTATCTTTTGCTGTGGTAGATAGGTTTCCACCCACATGTATTTGATAACAGGGTTTCCATTGAGATTAAACACAGGAAAACCTTTTGAAAGTCTTTAAAAGAGTACGTGTGGGTCAATAAAGAAACGAATTTACCTCGAGGTCCAACCATTCCCATGGGTATCATAAGATGGGATAAAGGGACGGTATCAGGTATACTGTTGACCTACCACAGACTGATCAAGATCCGTTGTCAAGATCTTGTTACTTATTGGGTTGCGAACGTGACAATTGCTCTGCGTAACTTACTGAGAACTTTATTAGTGTCTAATCTTGGTAGGTACTAGTCGCCCCTGTTGCAAGGTTGCAAGCACGACTGATCAGTGTGGGGTCCTGCGTTCGCTTCCTAGGTCGGACTAAATGTTATTGGGTATTTCAATTACAATTTTCTCAGTAGTAGCCTGGAGTTTGGAAGTTAATGGTGTAACACCCCCGTGTCTCGGGAAATATGTAAAAGCCGTTGCTGCAACAAAAGCAATTGCATCCAGTTACACTAGATTCTGACTCCAACATAGGGAAAGGCTAAACAAATGATGGTATTTCCTGCAGTGATATCGCTTTGAACTTAAATCGATACCTACTCCCTACCGAGTCTTTATTTAAATTCATGTTAGAACTACCTACCTACCTGCCTAATAAAGAAAATACAGTTACAAAGTTACCAGCATAAATAAAAAGCTTTGCCGTATACCAAAGAGAATTTTAAGTAACGCGTCTATTTTGAAGACGTAGTATCCTTTTACACCAACATCTAATACCTCGGCTATTCACGAGATTTAGCTGGAATTTTTAATGCTAGATTTTTTAAACCTAGCCTTATTTTACTCGCTTTAAACCGGGAGCGTCGGGCTTATAAAACCTATTAACGAAATTAGTTTTTTCAAAAAAACTGGATTGTAATGTACCTACCTAATATTTTGTGTTTCAAAATGGAGATGGGCGTACAGTTATATTAAAGTCAAATAAAATTAGTATATTTCTTTTCTGGTTCGAATTGGGTAAGGTCTTGACTCTAGTCTTGGTTAGAGGCAACAAAGAATTAAAAAAAAAGTTAATTAATTAAATTCCACATTAAACATTATCTAAAAAAAAGGTTTATATAAAAATGAAAATTAATTTCAAAATTCATCACAAAATTAGGTTTATACAGGAAAAGTTTTTAACCAGTGCGTAATTTTTTTTTGGTAGTTCAGTGTCAGTAATAGAACACATTTCCGAGTTTAGTTAAAAAAAAAAATTAAAAAAATTTTCATCCTTATCCGAGTTTGAAATAAGCAAAACATGGACATAATCCATTCGCCATACTATCAATGAAAACTCGCGGCCGCCGCCCGGGCGCATGGCTGGGGTGCGGGGGTGGGGAATGCGCTAGCGCCGGGCCGCCCCCGCCCGCCCGCCGTCAGTACGTTCCACGCGCAATTGGTGTCCTGACGTCCGAGCGTTCTTACCCCGCGCAACCCCTGCGCCCTGCAGTTGCCGCGTGTACTCGCGTCGTATCAATCACGATGTCAAACTTTACTCACCGCGAATACTATGAAATGGTGCGAGTGTATTTATTAAGCAACGAGAATCTATCTATCTTCATGTTTATGTTGCATACCTATCTTAGTGCTTCATTCAAGTTTATTATTATGCATTTTGATGGTCCTAAGCCCATGAAAGTATAAAGGAAAAGTTGGAATTACGTTAACAAGTAACTTCATATCGCAGTCCAAACTAAAAAAGGTCAGTAACCGCACCGCGTAGGTACGTCGTCGCAGCGGCGAGCGAGCTTCGACTCAGCTGTTACCTACGCGCTACGCACGCGCCGGCTCAGCTGATACGCGCGCCGCAAGTGACAATAAAATATGTTTTTAAGTAAACATGTTTCGTAAGCGATAACTTTTCTTTTTAGTACTAAGACATATTAAAATAAAATATACGTGTTTAACAAAACGTGTTGAAGTTTATTATGGCAAAATTTACGCACTGGTTAAAAATTTTTCCTGTATAGTTTAAAAATAAAATCAAAGTATTAGGAAGCCAATGGGCTTCCTAAAACTTCATTAATGACTTTATAAATATTCAAACATTAAATACTCAAAACCGAACCCTTAGTCAATTATTTATATAGTTAACTCATCAACGCCATTTCCGACCCTTATCACAAACACCTGCAAAATTGGTATAGTTTTTTATTCCATTTTTTAAAAAATATCATTGGATTGTAAACAAGCCGGCGGCCAACCTGATGTTAAATGGTCACCACTGTGCGTATAGACTTCTGCAATACCAGAGGCCTTACATATGCGTGGCCATATCAGAGACAGAGTTGAAATGTCTCATGTGCCTTACAAAACATAGCATTGCTGCCTTGCGGCAGAAATTGATATGGTAGCAGTACTTCCCCGGACGAGCTCCTTCACAAAGAGCTCTACATGCATACCATTACGCCTGTAATCCCGGAAGGCTTAGGCATAATACCAATGTAGGTACACCCACAGTTTGCCGGAATGTTTAGGTCACATATAATAGGGGACGAGCCTACTGCCATAATCGGGCACAAATCCTAACACAAGCTAGCGAGCTGCTATTGAGAATTTAATGGAAAAACCCAATAACACTTTGTTCGACGCTCGGTCGCGCTTATGACCACGAGCGATCGAGGCTGTCAACACAGCTCTATTATCAGTTAATTCTTTAGTCAATATATCCTATAGGGGAGCCACGACTGTTTCCTGTATCAATTCCCTGTCTCATAGTTTGAAACAACGCTAGCCATCAAGGAACACGTTCCTCGTCGTACCTATATCCATTAACTCGTGTTAGGGGTACTGCTATCTAACAGTTAGAATAGAAACTGTGTCAGTATGAGATTCAACTCGCCCCAACTTGTAAACGCTCGCGGCGCTCTCAAACTTCCCCTGATATGATAACGCTTTCGTATCCACGTCGTGTTTCGTTTAATGTACTGAGTTTGTTTCGGTTTTCCTGGGTAATTATGCTGGTATTGGTATCATGTTACTCAGAATATGAAAATTTCTACTAAGAGCTATTTAAAAGATCGTTCTTAGAAGTTGGAAAGTAGCACACAGGTAAACACAGCAAAGGAAGGAAAGGAGGAAAGTTTTCAGGTATACTCGTAAGATCAACACTCTTATTATACGCACGTGTGTTTTTATTAAAACTATTTTAAAGACTAGGTTGGCGCAGTGCCTAAGCGATTGCCTGCTGCGCTGCGTGTTGCGGGTACGATCCCCGCACGGAACAAAATATTTAATATTTGTATGACCTACAGATACTTATTCCGGGTCTGGCTGTTTGTGTATGTAAGTTTAGAAGTTTGTAACCGCACCTACGATACAGGAGGAATTCCTAGTGTGGGACAACGTTTTTATAGAAAAAAAAACCAAATAATTAAACTGGGCAGACCCAGAGGCACAAGGCAACATAAAAAAAAAAACTTTTCACAACACGTAAATGTAGTTAGTATTAATCGGGCAAACCCGAGCAATCTACCAGCCATTAAGCGAACATGGCCCTTTTTGTAAATTGCGCGTTAACTTTTGATATTGACAGTGATTGGTGAGATATTGATACTAAATTAACCGTTTATAAAAATGCCTAGGTAAGAATGAAGAAATAGCTTATCCTTAAAAAAGATGTAAAACTACCTTTTTGACAAATTTTATTACAATTTTGTAAATTGATAGGATGACTGAAAGGTGACTAAATTAAAGGATTATATTAAAGGAATTATATGGCAGATGTGATTGGCACCGTGTCGACGGCGCGTTCGTGTTCCATGCGCGCCTCAAAGAGATGTTAGCAAATATTCGGAGGGGCCACTAAGGGCCGATGCCTGCCGGGGCTGCGGGTTGATCGAAAGAGATACCGCGCCCCCGGAACGCAAAGGGCACAAGAAGGAACATGGATGGGTTTTAGTCAGTAAAAGGCTGACACTCCCTCACTCCTCGCGAAGGGCGGGGGAAGTCATTTGATGATTTCCCATCGGTAAAAAAAAAAAATGTGAGTAGCAACGCCTACTCTGCCCTTATTGTTGAGGTTATTCAGAAAGGTAACTGGCGTATAAACGTGGACGAAAGGATTATGTAAGGATCGTAGCAGGTGGCGTTCTGTGGTCTCTGCCTACCCCCATGAGAAAAAGGCGTGAGTTTGTCTGTATGTTCATAACAATCGATTCAGTGGTTATATATGGTATAAGGTAATAAACAGCCGCCTTTGTACTTTTTCTTGCATAAAGTTTAAATAAATAAACTGACAGACAGACAGACCAGTTACTTTGGCAAATGTTGATACTTGATGCCAAAAAATATATATATATACCATCACGCCTGTATTCCCCGAAGGGTTAGGCAGAGGTGTACCAATGTACTCCCACAGTTCACCGGTATATTTAGGTCCCATGTAATAGGGGCGAGTCTATTGCCATTAACCGGGCACAAAACCAAACCCCGAGCTGCTACTGAGAATTTCTTAGAAAAAACCCAATAACACTTTTTGCTCGACCCGGGAATCGAACCCGGGACCCCTTGCTCAGCAGTCGCGCATTGCGACCACGGGACCAACGGGGCAGTTCAATGTTAGGTTTAAAGAAACTTTATTCTCAATAAAACATAACAAATGTCACTTACTTGAGAACAATAAATTAATGTTAACAATATAAAAAGGTCCGACTTCACCTCTAAGTACAGTCAGTAAACACGGCCCACCCAACGCATTCATTTCTGCGACTGTTTTTCTTGCTGTTAAATATTCGCCGAAATGTTGATACTTGATGCCGTCTGTCGGAAATTGTAGGGCATTAACATGTTGAACTAAGCCCTTTACGTACCGACAGGGTGTGGTTTAGTTACACGTGCCTGTCCATCAGTGGCGAAAAGGTCAATTTTCTTGCGAAGGAAGTCGGAGCAAAAAGCTCTAAATTCTATTAGATACATTTTTTATACCTACAATTTTGCTTTTCTGAATTTAACAGCATTTACAGATAGGTATCTTTATTTGCTCATACAATTAAATTAGAAAAGAAAATAAAACTATAAGTAATATATTATGTAAGGTGTTATAATTAATGAAAACGTGCTCACATGCGTACCATATTGTCATGGTGTGCAAATATTATATTAGTGCAAGTTCAAGTTATATGAAACAGCAGCAGCAGTTTATTATCAAACGTGTATTTAAAATGCTTACAATGCGACTATATTATTTGACAATAGTAGGTAGTATGCAGGATCAATTTTCCTGCCTTCTCTGTATGAGAAGAGGCTTTTGTTCTGCAGTAGAACAATAACAGGCTAGTCTTGTTATTATTGTAGCTCCTATTGACTGTGTTCTACAATGGTTGTGGAAAGCCGGTAGGAATTGACTTGTATGAAGTCCTCGCCTCTGGTTTCTATACAACTTTTGGTTAAGTTCGTACAAAGATTGCAGTCCGTATAATAACAGGAGTTCTACAGCCATCATAAAACGACAATTTAAGTAAGTTTTTCTCTTATGATACCACGGAGACAAGATAGAAACGATCTTGTACGTGACCTACATCATACGAGAGTAAGTGTGTGAGTATATTTCTTTTTTTTAATAATTGGCAGTCATCTTTCTTGCCTGAGGTTGTAGGTTGAATAGTAGGCAATTGCCAATTTGACTTTTTCAATGAATATGTCATCATCATCATATCAGCCGTCCACTGCTATACGTAGGCCTCCCCAAAACATCTCCTCCGCGAACAATCCCGGTCCTGGGCAGCCAGCAACCATCCGCTCCCCGCCACCTTCTTTAAATCGTCGATCCCCCGTGCAGCAGGGCTTCCCACACTGCGTTTTTCTAAACATGGTCTCCACTCTCATACGTGCTTGCTCCACCGGCCGTCTGTCCGTCTGCAGACATGACCGGCCCACTTCCACTTTAGCGTACTAACTCTGTGAGCAATATCGATGACTTTATTTTCCTGGCGGATGACTCATAGTTTATTCATATGTACTTTCTAAGTATATCTTGGATATTATTGACATCGTTCAAGGAAATCGTAGTGAGGAAACCTGGATTTTATAGTTAAATAGCTATATACCCCGCGGTCTCAGCCACGTTCAGTTACGTCTTTGGTTACTGCTTCGCTCCCGTTGGTCGTAGCGTGATGTTCTATACATATAACCTTCCACCAGAATCACTCTATTGTTGAAAACTGCATTAAAATCCTATGCGTAGTTCTAAAGATCTAAGCGTACCTACACACAGCGGGAACGACTTTGTTTTATACTATGTAAAGAAGATGTAAGTTTGAAGTCAATTCCTTCCTGTCCTTACCTTCTCTGTATTGAAAGAGGCCTTTGTTAGTACAATGAACTTTAGTTAGTGGGACAATAATATACTGATATTATTATTTTGATCACTGACTCCCAACAGGGTACACAGGGTACAACAGGGGTACCGTGTTGCCCAGTGACTGGGTTGTGGAGGTCAGACAGGCATCGCTCCATGTAAAACACTGGTATTCAGCTGCATTCGGTTAGACTGGAAGCCGACCCCAACATAGTTGGGAAAAGGTTAAGCAGATGATGACTGACTCCCAAAATTGTGACTTTTGAAAATCGAACATATTTTGTGACGTCATCATACATTATGCTACTGCTACTTGCATCGTTACTCATTTACCGTGTTGGGTTGGTTTTGGTATCAACGCCAGTGCCTTAGTATTAACTAAGTACGCTATAGTAGCCAAAGTTTTGTTAGTACTTCATCAATGCCTTAACACTGAGTTTGAGCAAACGTGAGAGCTGAAGTGTGATTATATTTGATGACAGCATTAAGTTGTAAGCAGCAGTGTAAGTATAACAGTAGTCTCGAAACGTCTGGAAACGTAAAGCCGTTGGTCCTGTGCGTGATCTTCTTGGTCATGTGTGTTCTTGATTGTTGTGTCATGGGTATATGAGAGTGAAGGAAGATGCAATGCACTATATTTGTGCACACACTACTGCATTGTAATATTATGTCCTGCGTACTTACGTATTACTGCATCATTTGGTCGGGAAAAATATTATTATAGTTATTATTAATTATTAACTGCCCCGTTGGTCTCGCGGTCGCAAGTACGACTGCTGTGCAAGGGGTCCCGGGTTCGATTCCCAGGTCGAGCAAAAAGTGTGATTTTTTCTATGAAATTCTCAGTAGCAGCTCGGAGTTTGGATTTGTGCCCGGTTAATGGCAATAGGCTCGCCCCCTATTACAAGGGACCTAAATATACCGGCGAACTGTGGGTGTACATCGGTACACCTCTGCCTAACCCTTCGGGGAATACAGGCGTGATGGTATATATATAGTTATTATTGAAACAGTAGTAGAAGGCGTTGGTATATTAACATTAATTGCTTGCTTTGCATAAATTATATTAGAATTATAGTTATTACTGTGCGTAGACACTTTTAGCTTATGTTACGTGGAAGAAAATATTATGAGGAAGTTTACATGTCCTAAAACCAAAATTTTAAAGACATGTAGTAAGTATCTAGCAACCCGCACTGGGTTTGCTCCCGGTCCCTCACACCTCAGTGTGGCCTCTATACCTGGAGTGGGAACATTACAAGCTATTTACGACCTTAAACTTTTGGTTAGCTAGTGCGAACACGGGAGAAAAATGCCTTAAAATCTTCAGAATAAAATGTAGTCATACAAAACCAACATGTGCCCATGTACAGTTACCTAACCGATAAAAACTCAGAGTACTCTCTTAGGAGACTTTTCAACTTTCGAAATTATCCACAAGTTTTACGCACTCGGTCTTCTTTTAATGAGATTTCTTCTAAAATTATATTTAGGAGTCTCTAACAACGGAACCCTATTAGAGAAGATTTCTTCTTTCGGTTTGCTGGTAAGTTTTGTATTACGATGTTGTTTTGAGAATGAATAGAGACCCACGTTGTCTTTATTATCCTTTAGGCTTATTTGTTTTCTATTTATATGAATTGAAAAAGTCACAAAGATAGGGGCAGAGGAAAGGTCATGCGGAGTCATTGAGAAAAACTGTTCTTGAAGTAAATTACGGCTTAAAAAATTAAGTAATTTTATTTAATCTGACATCGCCAAGCGACTGGTCGACTCTTCACGTGACCAAAGGGCTGACCTTTTCTCGGGCTATAGAATCAGCATTGCAATGCTGCCAGCCTTTTGAGCACTTGTCTCATTGATGGCGATGCGAAATGAGTTTTCGATGCCCTATGAGCTTCCTTTTTCTATAAACTGTACATAGTATGTAACTTAATTAATAAATACCTAATAAATATCTTGGGACAACTCACACACGGCTATCTGATCCCAAGCTAAGCAGAGCTTGTGTTATGGTAACCAGACAACTGATATACATACTTATATAATTTATAAATACATACATATTATAGATAAATCACACCCAGACACAGAACAAACAATCATGCTCATCACACAAAGTTTGTCCTGGGTGGGAATCGAACCCACGACCTCCGGCTTAGCAGTCAGGGCCGTTAACCACTAGACCAACAGGCTCGTCAATTATTATTTAAATAAATTAAATGTTCGATAAATAATAGACTTAAAGATCTGCGACTGGACTAAACGACCAGCTGTAAATTGTCTACCAAAACTAACTTCACTCAACCAAGAAGAATAAGATGTGTAAAGAACCACAAAACTTAAACTCAAACATTTGACAAGCGGAGTCACCATCAAAAACTACTCCATCGTTCTTTATCTGTGCCAACTTCGCGGCAAAGTGCCCCCGCAATGCAAAGAGTTTCAAAAGGTTTAATTCCCATTAGAGAACTGTCGTTTATACAGTTATAGGGTAATGGAGTTACGGTCCTGGTTCCCGGTAAACGGGTTCCTGTAGTTCCTCCACCGAGTTTATGTCAACACAGATACGGATTAAAACGAAAACATTTTGAAGGAAGTTTTCTATTGTGCGCTCAAGTTTCAGAGTGTATTATTGTTGTAGTTCTTTGGTGATGGGTTTCGCTTTTTATTAGGTTGAGTACTTGAATGGTGGAGTACTTGACTCCCTCGTTAGGCTAGTGGTCCTAAGTGCGCCTGCTACGCTAGCGGTCTTGGGTGCGATTCCCAGGTCGATAAAATATGGTATTGGATTTTTCTATGTAATTCTCAGTAACAATTCGTAATTACGATTTGGCCCGTTTAATTGCAATAGGCTCGCTCCCTATTACATGGGACCTAAATATACGCGCGAACTGTGGGTGTACATTGGTAAACCTCTGCCTAACCCTTCGACGAGTACAGGCGTGATGTTATGTGTTCTAATTTGGTGAATCCCTTTGGTTTTGTCACAAGAGTTCTAGAAGCCAACTTTTTAATAAGCTTATTGTTAAGAGGGCTTGTAATATTTAACAAAGTCACAGAGTTTATACTTGGGTGTTTGTTTATTGTTTTTAACAAAAGAGATATGATTTAACAGTAAAATTTGTTAAAAGTCGTCTTGGTTTTGTCTTGGAAGGACAGTGAACAGTTTTTGTAGTTCTTTAAATCTCTGTCTTCACTGAAAGAAATATTAGCTGACAATAACTTTCAGCAAAAGCAAAAAAACAATGCTAGCTTATTTCTGTCCCACTATAGAACAGAGGCTTTTTCTCATACAGAAAAATTACAAGCAGTGATCACCACGTTTGAAAAAGGCATATTGGCGATTGCAGACTTACATCTTTACATAATATAAAACAAAGTCGCTCCCGCTGTATGTACGCTTAGATCTTCTAAACTACACAATGAATTATAATGCAGTTTTCATCAATTAATAGAGTGTTTCAAGACAATTTTTTATGCGTATAGAACATCACGCTACGACCAAAGGGAGCGAAGCATTAACCAATAATGTGATTGAACATGGGTACACCGCAGGGTATATAGTTGGTTAGTTGTAAGTCCAGCTGTCCTCACGATATTTTCCTTTATCAATGACAATAATGCCCATGGTACACTTAAAAGGAACTGAGATGTGAATTGAAAAAGTAACATTGAAAATGAAAATTATAACAGCCAATAGATACCGTTTGTCTACATACAATGCCGAAAACAAAACTTTTTTGTAATTGCATTACGTTCTTAAGAAAAGCAATGGAGACAAAAATCACGAAGACTCGCTGATGAAACATGCAAATAAGAACATTACACTCAATTAATTTCGAACTCCGGGCCGCTAGTATAAATTCCTACAGTGAAATGAACACTTATAACGTAGGGTAATAACCTTTAGGCAATGCCAACGAAAAATTCGTAAAAATTCCCTAGTAAATTTTTGAGTATTTTTTTCCCTTCTTTTATTTAGTGCTCGACGATTCATGCCAGCAGTGAATTTCTGTGACACATTACTCTTGGTTCACAGACGATTTGTAATCTTTCTCTCGATATTTTTCCTGTAGTGCCCCAGTTTTTATTATTCAGAGATTATTTTTTAGTGCGGAAGAATGAATAAGTTTAGGAACGCTGTAGTTTTTTTCCGTGATTTATTTTAGTACAAAGGTTAATATTATAATCTTTTATTTATAAATAGGCGCACATTTACAATGAAATCGTAAAAAAAAATAGAGCTCAGTTTGCCTGAACAAGGTTGAACCTGTGTTTCAGGCTACAAGGCGAACTTAAAATAAACAAATTATCATTAAGAAAAAAGTAAAGTTGTAAAATTTAAACTTACATAAAATAAATATAAAACAGTATGCTAGTAACTACTGACACAGTTTTATTTTATGTTATAATATGATTCATTTTATTTTGTTTGTTTGTTGTTTTAATTTTTTGTTTTATGATATAGGTTGTAAAAAATAATAAAGTACAATTTTTTTACAGCTATAATAATTTTTCTTAGATAGTAGGTACTTAGTTTTCTATTAAGGTACTTAAGTAAATTTATTTGATAATTATGAAATCGATAAAAGCATCCCAAAAAAAGTCGTCATACCAGTAATATTACTCACTCACCTACTTTTAAAGAACCTTACGACCTCCTTTCGAATCTAAACCAACATCACGAAGTTATATCAAAAATTGTGAAAGGAATATGTATTCTTAGAAAAGTAGATCTTCGTGGACGAGTGGGGAATATTCTGGTAAAACAAAGTAACCTCCTTGGAAGTTCCTTAGGGACTGGGGAAAAATGTACATAGGCATATATTATTCACTGTAATCCTATTCTACCTTGGTGCATGGGTTTGCTCGTTTAAAATTTTGTAAGATAGAAAAGGTACTCGAAAAAATATATGCTACTTCTTTTGGAGCGGTTCTACACTTACATAAAATAATATAGCTACTTAAACGTTATTGTTTCTGTTAAAAGATCTAAGAAACTAAATAACCATAGAAGTGAATTGAGAACTTCTGTTTTTGTAGTTGTTTAATTAGACGACTAATTGACATCTAGATTAAAATGTCAATTGCGATATGAATACAATTAAAGGTTGTAGTAAAACACTTCTACACTTCAGTTTGTAAAAACAGTATATTCTTAGATTTAGGTAAGTACACGATTAAAACATTAGTACACCAAGTTTAACTCCACAGGGTAGAATATTTAGGAGAAAACAAATACGTGGCCGATTACGATAGCGATGCGAGCCCGACTGAAGCGCGCGCGCTGCGTGTGTTGGCGGGACGCGGCCGCACGGTCCGCACAAGGAAGACGCGAGTACCTACGCGTCACTATGCGGTTTTAGCGCGAAATTTAAAATTCTTCCTACAAGGTTAATTTTTTAGGGACTATTTCACCAACCTTGAGTACCTAGTTTAGGTATTATAATATGAGGAAATAAAATTGAAGTCTGACAGTTTTTGTACAAAATTGTTATAAATTAAAAAAAAATCACAAGTTAAGGTGTAAGCCTATACTAGGTAAAAAAGTTTACCCTTAATAAGATAACCCTAATGTAGTTCTGGATGTCCGCCTCGTCGTTTAGATAGTCGGTAAAATAAGAGGCTAGCCACGCAAAACTAGCAAACTACCATTTGCAAAGTAATTTAAACAGAATTCATATAAACTGTCGGAACGATTTAATTGTTATGGTAACGGTTGAGCAATCTTCACGATTCATTGAATCATTCACTTTCTGACAAGGATGGGTCAGGGATATAATCGAGCTTTCGTTTAATGTAAAAATCGCAAATACATTGATTTTTATTTCAAAGGATGGAACCGCAATGCTTCTGTAGATTTGCTCGAAAATTGACAGAATTTGTTCGAAAGAGTTACCGCGGCCCTGAAACGCAAAGGGCATTAGGAGGAACACGAAAGGGTTTTAGGTAGTAAGAGTCTGACACTTCCTTTCGCTCCACCCTGTACGGAAGAAGTCGTTTGATAATTTCCTATCCTTAAAAAGTAAGTTTAAAAATAAAGAAAAAAATTGTTGTTTATCCTTCTTATCGTGTGGGCAGTAAGGTCTAACGACCCCACACACCCTAGTGTCAGAGTTTCTAAACCGCCTCAAGGGCCTCTGACATGGTTACCGATGTCAGTGATGTCCAAGATAAACTCAGAAAGTACATATGAATTAGAAAAAATCATATTGGTACTTGCCCGTGACCGGTTGCGAACCCGCAACCTCGTGCATGGAAGGCGGGCGCCTTAACCACTGGGCCATCACGACACTCACACACTGTTTATGTACGCAAAGGAAAGTGTTATATTACATGCAAAAAATTAAATGCTTTTTTTGGGAATTTTAGGATACGGAACCCTTAAAAGGAATAAAAGCTCATTTTCATTGTTACACAAGTCTACCGCAAAAATATGAAGATTTAGATATTGAGTTTAAGTTTTATTATTAAACGTTATCGTAATGATTATACGCAAAGATAGTACTGTCTGTAAAATGACGGTATAAACACCAGAATCATAACATCTAGGTACTTGTTAACAACGCCGTGACATAAAATAATACATTTGAGTTTATCAAAGGGGCTTACTTTTCGGGTAGGGGGACCCCTCGTCCCGCCGACGAAACGTTGAAATTTTGACAAATTACACTTGAGGATTACTCCGGGGGAATATGAAGAAAACCACGCATTCCCACAAATTACTGACTTGTGACAAATGTTCCCGCAGATGACCTGCAATTTATTCGGCTCGCTGAGAAATCTAGCTAATGTTGGGCCCGGGAAATAATAATACTGCAGTAGTAATGAAGAACAGGGAACTCTGAAATAAAGATGAGTTTAATGCTTTCATTTTCTTGATTCTACCACAATGTAGTATAACTCACAGTTATGTTTCCCAAAGGGTGGGACAGGGGAGTTCATTAAACTCACATTTCACCCATATTAGGTCCTATGTCATAGGAAGAGAGTCTATTATCTACAAATTATTTATTTCAAGCCCATTTTAGCCCATTAAAAAACCATTTTGAACATAATTTACATTAAAAACGAATTAAATCTCCTGGGTTCGATTAACAGGTCGGGCAAAAACTGTTTTTGGGTTTTTGCATTAGGAATCTCTCAGAAGCAGCCCGGAGTTTAGAAGTTGGTGGTGTGACACCGTGTCTCGGTAAGCACGTAAAGCTGTTGGTCCCGGCTGTCATTTGTAGACGTTTGACAGTCATTACGGATAGTCAGAAGCCAGGAAGTCTGACAACCAGTCTTATCAAAAGGTATTGTGTTGGCTGTGTTGCCCAGTAACTGGGTTGTGGAGGTTAGATATGCAGTAGCTCCTTGTAAAACATTGGTATTCAGCTGCATCCGGTTAGACTGAAATCCGATCCCAACATAGTTGGGAAGAGGCAAGGCAGATAGATAGATTGATCGATAGTAAGTAAGTACTTGATTGATTAGTTTCACATGTACCTACAACTATACATAGGTACTAATACTATCGGTATTAGAATATGTTATGTATTTACCCTAAGGCATGAATTTATGTGGTTCTATCAGGATTACAGAAATCAATAGATAATATTGTATATATATACCATCACGCCTATATTCCCCGAAAGGTTAGGCAGAGATGTACCAATGTACACCCACAGCCGGTAAATAATGTAGAATAAATAATAATAATAATGTAATATGGTCGGTAGATAATGTTGTATGGAACTTAATAAAGGAATTTTCCCCATCACATTGTAAAGTTTGTGTAAATTAAACTGGTGCTAATACATATTTACCTGAATTAGCTGCAGCGCTGCGTGTTTTGTAACATTTGAGCGTTTTAATAAGTATTCCAAAAAAAGATGCTTTTCCCCAAAGAATAGAGAATTGAAAATTGGATAAAAAAAACATCAAGTCTCTTCTAGCGCATTTTCGTCATCATTTTGGTTGAACTTTAGTCAATTTATTTTATCGAACGAAAATAAATTTATGAGGAATTAACCTTAACACCAATCTTATAAAGAATGATTAAATGACTAAGTATGTACAATTTATTACAAAAGAAAGGAGGAAGCTCATAGAGCATCAAAACTCGTCCACATTCATTGGGACAAGTGCCCAAAAGGCTGGTAGCATTGCCACGTTGTATAACAAAGCTGATTCTTTAGTTCAAGCCAGCCCTTTGGTCGCTTGAAGAGTCAAGTTTGTCATACAATTCTAATTCCGGCTTCGCGGTAGAATAACCTTTATAAAACCGGTCCGATATAATTTAAACTCATCAACTACACAGACACAACAGCCTGCGCAATAAAAAAAAAAGCTCATTGATCGACCTCTAATATTGTATTCTAAAAATAAATTATCTACCCATACCTGTTTGTTCACATTTCGTTATTCGGTATTTTATACTGATACACTGTTTATTTTTGATACAAAATCCTACTACTAAATACTACTACTACTACTACTTTCACATATTCGTTACATAAATAATATTAAGTAGGAACTTAATATTATTTATGTAACGAATATGTGAAAGTTTGTGTTGATGGATGGATGTTTGGGACTCAATCACGCCAAAACGGCTGAACATATCTGGATGAAATTTGGTACAGAGATAGGTTATAGTCTGGAATAGCAAATAGGTAAGTTTTACAAATATAAAGTTCCCGTGGGATATTATATCAACTTTGATGTGTTCGAAGTAACGAGCAGAAGTTATTTTTATCTAGGTATATTTTACATTTTTCATTATTAAAAGGTGAGATTTTGTTGTTTGTCAATTTTATTCGTTTTCATGATAAGGGCTGAGCGTGCTGGCTTCGTTTCTCGTAAAATCTCAAATACTAAGCTCAGACATCTTTGGTTTTATAGCGTAAACAAAGAGTATTTACTGCTATCTTAGATTTTTCTGCGATCTTCGAGTGCTGTATTTTGTGATATAAATTTCTCATTCATCTCGTGGGTGTTAGGGTTGACTGAAAAATTGTAGGATTTTTCTATTATACCAAATAATATACCAAGTTGCGTGTACGCCTATATTTATTAGATTTCAAATCCCACTTTAGAAGATAAGACAAAGATGTAGTGAAATTTTATTTAAAATTCTAGCTTCATAACAGCTCATTATAATTGTCTTTTGTCTGTATTTATAATAAAACAATATACAAGCTACGTTATGATATTTATAATAGACAGTGTTCCACCTCAAACAATCTTCTGACATTAATATAGCGCTATGCACTAATTAGTGGCAGCCAGCCGCCTCGCTCAAAGCAAATGACTTCGAACATACAATGAGAACCGCACCTAGATCTTCAGTAGTCTATTTCACATCACCAGTTCCTGGAAACCGACGACTTGTCAATGCTAGCTTTATGAAAAGGAGGTTTACTGCATTATCATCTAAAAAAGAGCGCAACCATTACATATCCCTGAAAGGAGATAAATATTTTATGTCATAATTCATCTGGGCTATAAAAAAGGGTGAGCGGAGACGGGCGCACAGTTATGAAATGATTTTGTTTCGCCCGTCGGGAATAACTCGGTATCTACTATGTACATGGGAATGTCGATCTTTCCTTAAATCTAGGAAATAAAAATATTCCCCAGCTTCGTAAGAAAGTCGTGATTTGAACACCGACGTATTTTCTTCGTGCTAACGGATGTTTTATAAGGTTTTCGTTTTATGTGTTTCGCTTTGCTACTTTTTGTCTGCATTGCAGAACTATCGCTTTGTTTTAAAGAAAATGGTAAACGATTTTCGTAGGGATAATTTTGCTGTAGGTAATTTACATGCATGCTGACTTTGTAGTTTATTACAAGTCTTTATTATATAAGGTTACTTAATAATGATATCTCATTAGTGGCAAAGCAAATATATTTTAAACTAATCTACACAGTAAAATACTACCACTTAGCACAAAGCTAAATAAGTGTTCTAAGAATACCAAGTGTACCGCTGTAAGTTATTAAGCTCTCCTCCGGCGCTAGTCTAAACCCATTACCAAAACTTCCGCATGTGGCCCACACTTGAACTCATGACAATAAACAAAAGATGACTATAAACGTAAATAAAGACAGTCATAACGTGAGTAATTTTATGAATTTTCCATTAATTCAATAGTATAATTGGAAAAGTTTGACCACAAAACGAGGGGTGGCCACAGAAGAACTATAAAATTGCAGTTAACGGAAGCTGAACGACTTCTCAATACCATTATTCTGAAATACGATCTAATTGAGTGGCCTGGCCCTGCCCTTCGGAGACAATAATGGGACTAGGTCCCCGAGCTAAATTGCCTCGCGGTGATTGCTAATTTACTTATTACAAACGATCTTGTCTTTAATTAACCGTTCATTGGATGGAAGTTTAAGTAAGTATTGAACTTTATTGTACCGACTGAAGTATTATTAGGAGATACTTTTATGAAAACGGAAGAAAAAGGAAATATTTTTGCAAGTTTGAGTTATGACATAATATAATGTCGGAGGTATTATTTCAATACAGTTCGAACAGGAAAAACCGGTCATAAAAATATAGTTATTTTGCATAATATAACAATGTGCTTGTATTTCCCGAAGCGGTAAGCAGAGGTGTATTAATGGTAGGCACTTATCCACATAATAATACCAGCCTATTAATGTTCCACTGCAGGGCAAAGGCAGAATCATTGAATCAGTATTTGAAGGAGTATTAAGCGGTCTCGCGTATAAAACATACTTAAAAAATAGATATTTATTTTAAAACATTAGTTTTTTTTTATAATTTGGCTGTAATTAGAACAATTACAACCAAGTTATTTTAAGTTCTGAAGTTCAATAAGACAGCAACCACATAGTTGTGAGAAGGCTAGGCTAGGCTATCTGTTTGATACTATTTGGCAAAATATTTACTTAAAATAATGTTTTGGCATGGTATTTGTGGTCCCTTTCCCTAATATCTCATCGTAGAAACCTGAACAAAAATCCATACCGATATCGTTTTTCTTTACTGAAACACGTTATAAGATAAGATAGACATTGATATTTTTGAAATGAAAGAAAATGTAACCGGTACAATGACCGCTATTGCTACTAAAATGCTGCAAGTAAAGACAAAAACTTTTCCTTGGTAATATAAACATTGTTGAGTTGATTTATAGTCTAATTGAAACAGTCCGACCATTGTCATTGTTACAGTTTTACAAGACTTTGGCTACAAAGACACAAGACACAACTTAGAGGAGACTTTTACTTAACATTTGTTTAAGTAGCGGTCCATTTAAAATTATTGCTTTGCAAAGAGCATGCGTAAGAAGAACATTAAAGAATTGGAGACTGAAAAGTAAATTGTTTTCATAAAAGACTAGACTTCGTCCGCGAGGCTTTATTGACCCGATGAAGTTTTTGTCTTTGGTTACTGCTACGCTTTCCTGTGTCGTAGCGTGATGTTATATAGCTTTAAATGGACTATCCAACACAGATTTTTTTCAATTCGAACCAGTAGTTCCTGAGATTAGCGCGTTCAACTAAACAGACAAACTCTTCAGCTTAATAATATTAATAGCTTTATAACTGCCTCGTTGGCCTAGTGGTCCTGAGCGTGACTGCTACGCTAGAGGTCCTGGGTTCGATTCCCGGGTCGAGCAAAAAGTGTTATTGGGTTTTTCTATAAAATTCTCAGTAGCAGCTCGGAGTTTGAATATAATATTATAGATAATATTATAGATAAGCATCGTTGTTTTGTCTGAAGACTTTTCTTGCAGCATTAGTTAATTTGCATTTTAAATTCAGCTTACAACTATATTTAGCGTGACTGCTAAGTAATGCATATACCATAGCTAAGTTATTAGATTAAAATTTGCATCGCCTTACGGTTTATATAATTTTCGTGTTTGTTAGAAAAATAATCTGCTGATCTATAGTGGCTTAGTTATGTGAACATAAATGTATAACTCAGCTTTAGATAATATTTTTTTCACAATTGCAGATGAACAATTCCCGTAACTTTAACAATGATCGCATTCTTAGCTCAGTCTGAAACTAACAAAACTACCTCTAATTTGCCTACATTTTTGACATTGATTGTCGTTGAGATGAGATTGCGACTACATTTTGAATGTTTTTAGTTACGAAAACAAGCCTTCAGGTTTAATCGTATAATAAAAGTCATTCATGGTAATGTGAACAATGACCCCTTTTCAGATTGATGCTAAACAAAAACCAAGCTTATATATCTAAAATTGATTTAATTAAGATAAACAACGCAGGAGCCGTCCCAATAAAGAAGACGTTATTCTCTGCATCTGCAGTTTTTGTAATAAATCGCTCTTAACGGTTCAATTTAATGGAAGCTCGACAGGATTCTCTTCGCCGTAAATCTGTGTCGGCGAGGCTCGGAGACCGCACCGGGTCTTTTGTCACTTGTCCACAAGCGTCTTCTACTCCACCGCCTCACTGAGTACAGGGAATCCAGTAGTCTAGTCTGTACAACTTCTTGTAACATGTCGTCTAGATTAACTCTTTGGTTCCTGAAAGAAAGATTGAGGCTTTGATTTTAAAGTCTAGGAAAGTCTATTGGTTTCTGTTAACTGGTGGGTTGTTTAACGGCAAATGATTTTAGTGGTTGGCTTTATTATATTGTATAACAGATGGATTAGTGTGAGTAATTGTCAAATCCAAATAGAAATTAATTGTACCTATTTATTGATGATCGCTTGATCGTCGAATGAGTCTCCTCGGTGAGTGTAATATTTTTTAAAAATGTTAAAAAGGTATTCTTGAAAATAAATATACATAATAATATAATGTATAGATTAGATGGGAAAATCAGATTTTTCGTTGTTAAATAATTTTGATTAAGACCTTACTAATTGAATAAGATCTGCAAAATTCAGAAAAGCAAGCCACACACGCAATTAACAACTTTACATCAACAACAACATCAACATAACTCAACACACAAACTCTACACATCAACTCTACTACACATACACAACACCTTCAGACAGTGATACCAGATGGCTCACAGATGCGTTGCCATTTCGAAGCCAAAGCTGAAATATCTCATAAGATTTTTGCTAGACCACCAGAGATACTTGAGAAAAATAACCATCAGAAAGAAAATCGGTAATGAACTTGCATTTCTGCGGTTCTGGCTTCCATTCTGTCCAAATCTTTCATCGCAAAGTTTCCAGCATTTGGTTTGAAGCGCTACCGATTTACATAGTATTGGAACACTTAGACTCTTAGTTCTTAGTCGAACTGTGAGCATAAAAACAAGTTTCTCCTAAACTTAGACTACTGTAACCGAATGCTTTATGTAAAGACAATGCGGCGTACAAAATGTTCGTTAATCACTGTGAATAGCGATCGAAGTTCCTTTAATACAGCAACGACTGGATTTAGTACGAATTTATTGTTTATTCAAATCTCTAAGCTTTTAAACCCAATATTCCCTAATAGTAGAGCTTTTGAAAAATTAAGACAATTAGGCTTAAGTCGTAAATGAAAAGTGCTTTTGTTTCATTGAATTGCTTTAATGGAATAATTTTAGTTAATTTCTTGTACTTTTGTACGTCAAAAGTGGCGTTCATTTATGTTATACATATACCTGTAATAACTTCGATATTATTAGGTTTAGGTACAAAAAAACCTAACAAGTATCAAAAAAGAAAACACTCTTTGTGTATCAAAATCCGTGCATCTGAAATTAGGTATTTATTTACCACTGATTACAGCGAAAAACTTAATTATCCAGAAGATTGAAATAGGTCATGGAATCCAGTATCTATTTAGAATAAATAGAATTGTGTAAAGCCACTCTTGTATGTCATCTTAATTCTTGAAAACCCCTCAATGTATTTTTATACGAATTTCAACATCACTTAGAAATGTATTGTGGGAGGTTTATGTAATACATTTATATTTGACTTGGATATAGCACAGAAACCTCAATGCTTTGACATGTCGCCATTTCAGCAAATCGGTCCCGTGTGAATCATGAACGGCCCGTCCGTCTATGAATTAGAACAATATCGTGTTGTAACCTGTCATGAATAGGCTCAACTATTATGTCAAGCTATACAATAATTTAGTCTCCGTTCTAATATAATAGACCTCTACTTAAAGGATCTTCATTAGACATAATAATTACATTGAACAAGGAGTTTGATAGGACAACTTTATCTCAATAGATTAGTTTATTGGCAGCTGTCAATAAACTGAAGATAATAAATAGATTACTCTAAAAGAGATTTATTAGTAAATCTTTGATGGATTTAGGAGACAGCGAGTGTAATTAGCTACGTTAATATTTAAATGTCTTACTTACTTTCATAAAATTTGCTGAGTAACGTTCTTTTTTTTTCTTAAAATTAATATAATTGAAGTCAAATTAAAATCGTTTATTTCAATTAGACTATTAAAAGGCACTTTTGAACGTTAATCAGTTTAATTGAATTACAGTGATGAAAGAGATGTTTTGTACCGTACATATAGACGTAAATACTACAGTATACTGAGTAAATGGCTAGAGGAATACTTCAATTTAGTTGGTGACCAAGGTGCGTACTGAGAAATCTGAATAGCCGGATCCACACCGGACGATCCAAAGCGCTCCGATCGCGCGCGGCATGGAGCGCGCTGAACGGAGCGTGACGTGTAGACGTGCCGCGCGCGATCCATGTGCGCGGCGGAAAGCGCGCGCTCCTCGCCGCGTGCGATCCATTTGTTGTCGGTTTTTTGGTCACGCACAAAGGGGCCTCAGTCGCTTGGCGCGCGCGGTCTGGACAGTTGTGATTTTAAAATCGCGTGATCCGCCGTTATGGATAATTCGCAATGTATCCGTTTAATTTCCCTATATAGGGAGAATAAATGTTTATGGGGTCCTAATGATACCAAATAGGTACACAAATAGAGGTGTTAGAGAAGATGCCTGGCGGAAAATTAGATTTGCAGTCATTCGTGCAAAATTAGCTTCAGCTCCATCACCAATTAACTCTTTGTAAAGTCGAGTCCCATATTCCAACCGATTTTTAATAATTGTTTTAACCCAATACTATCTTTTTCGTTTTCGTAATTTTTGCCGTAAATATACAAGTAAAATGTAGCCTTCTGCTGCTACGGCTATTCGTCGCCGTCGTTGCACGTGTGACTCCATAGCCAGACAAAATTCAACTGATTCAGTATGGATCGGCAGGAGCGCGTTGGAGCAGCCAGTCAGGATCGCAAAAGATTGCTGTTGGAGCGACCTAGAACGATCCACGCTCCACGCATCACGATCTTGGATCGCGGATCGCGGGATCGCCGATCCATTTTGGATCGTCCGGTGTGGATCCGGCTAATCAAGTTATTTGTTTAAATTTTGACATTTTTTTAAATCAATTGTTTAGTACATACATACATACATCATCACGCCTGTATTCCCCTAAGGGTTAGGTAGAGGTGTACTAATGTACACCCACAGTCCGCCGCTATGTTTTGGTCCTATGTAAAAGGGGCATTAACCGGGCACAAATCTTAACTTCGAGCTGCTACTAAGAATTTCATAAAAAAACCCAATAACACTTTGCTTGACCTGGGGATCGTACCCAAGACCTCTAGCGTAGTAGTTGCGTGTTGAGCCACCAGGCTAATGAGGCAGTTATTGTTTAGTAAAATTCCAATATTGTGTAAAAATGGGAACACTGACTCCGCAAACACTGCGGAGTCAGTGTTCAGATATAAGAGAATTATAATTACTCAAGTCCCTTATTTATTAAACATGATTTTACTACCAAATTCGTGGTTTTATGGAAACACACTAATGACGCCATAGAAATGTAACTAGAAATATAAAATTCTTTTATAAACTTAGCGAATATTTTACTTGTACGTAAGGATGTGTAATCTGAGACCCGCAATTTGCACTTAAATTACAATTTTTCGGGTATATGAGTTTCTATACGGCGAGGCAGAAATATGAGCTAAGTTGAGAAAGAGATATGCTTTTTAGAGCTTTTTTGATTACAGAAGCGTTAGTTTTTTTTTTTAATTTCTTCGTAATAATCTTTTTTGTTTAAAAAGATCCTTTTAAATAATGTTACTTAGTTTTACAAGTCACAATATATATATATATATGTCACCGGAAAATAACAAGATCCGTAAGTTTATCAATTTACTAGGAAGTTTATAAACTTTCGTAAGATTCTAAACGGGAGATAAATTGTATTATTTTACGTCCACATTTTCGTAAATTGATAAACTTACTGAACTCACTCGTAAAATAATAAGTAAGCAGTAACCAAACGCTACGTGCGATCTGATTGGTTAGCTGTCACGTGTCACTTCTCCTTCCTCGCGGCCGCCAGCTGGACACAAGCATTGCCACTATGAACATTGACCAATCAGAGAGCAGTGTGTTATTTTACGTATTTCAAACATCGTATATTTAAAAGAGTTTCTGTGATTGGTCGAACCATATAAAATCTTACGAATAGATATTCGTTAGTTTATAAATTTACCGTATGACGTCGGAAATTGATAAATTTACGAAAATGTGGACGTAAAATATTACAATTTATCTCCCGTTTAGAATCTTACGAAAGTTTATAAACTTCCTAGTAAATTGATAAACTTACGGATCTTGTTATTTTCCGGTGACATATATACCATCACGCCTGTATTCCCCGAAGGGTTAGGCAGAGGTGTACCGATGTACACCCACAGTTCGCCGGTATATTTAGGTCTCATGTAATAGGGGGCGAGCCTATTGCCATTAACCGGGCACAAATCCAAACTCCGAGCTGCTACTGAGAATTTCATAGAAAAACCCAATAACACTTTTTGCTCGACCCGGGAATCGAACCCAGGACCTCTAGCGTAGCAGTCGCGCTTAGGACCACTAGGCCAACGAGGCAGTCAGTTTTATAGCTTTACTACTGCTTCTGCCCGTGACTTCGTGCTTCTTGCGTTGCGCGTGGTTCTTTACTAGCTTTTGCTTGCAACTTTGTTCGCGTATTTTTTTTCATCCGCTTTAAGTTACATCTTTGGTTACTGCTCCGTTCTCGTGTGTCGTGGCGTGATATTATATAGCTTATTCCTTTTCTCATGAATCTGGCTATCTTATACAAAAAGATTTTTTACAATCCTGTTGGCAGTTCCAGATATTAGCTCGTTTAAACTAATAACAAACAAAAAAAAGTTCTACAGCTTTATTATACTCGTATACCTAGATATTATAAAGTAATATAATTCTGTTGCTGGTAACGTACACCGAGAACGAACATTTCTCCATTTAAACTTGTGCTCAGTTATAAAAGTATCGGCATTGTAATATTTTTGCGATGCAAACTTTGGAAGAAATGAATTACTTTATTCTTTCATTGCTTGCTAGAATAGTCTACCAAGTTATGATTTACGGTTTGCAAGAGTTTACTATTAAATATAAGATAAATACATAGAACGATATTTAATAACTTCACGCAATTTTAAAACTTTTTCCGACGTAGAAAAGTTCTTGTCAGAATTCAAAATAACAACACTTCGATTTCGAGAATGACCCTCGAAACACAAAATCTGTCATCACAAACACGACACATAAATGGCAATTATAAGGGACCGCTTTTGACGTTCAAAGTCACAATAATCATCAGTTGAAATTCGCCAACCCTAACCGCAAGGCACGCGCGAAATTCGTTAATCAGTGCCGTCGAAGCCGACCGAATGCCAATCAGAGCGCGTCCTCAATGCCGCTTGTCCTCGCTGTCGTTTTTCCCCAACATCCCCTTTTGTAACGCGCGCATTGTCAACCCTACACACTCGGGGCCCGTTATACAGGATGAGTGGTATTTTATTTGGGCAATATTAGCTATCTCAGTTTTGCAGAAGGGTTATTGTCATGGATTTTAGTGGATGAACGTTTTTAGTAAGAGTTTTGGCAAAATAAAAAATAAAAATCTTTATTCTTCTTTTTTGAACCGTGTTCCTTTTACAATATTTTAAATGGGGAAATTTAACTACGAATTTTAATACAATAAGGTTGAATCTGGCTTAACCACTAAAGTCTCTATAGTATCGGAAGGCTCTAATTCCTGAGCACCGTGTGACACCGCTTAAGGGCGCCTTTAAATTAGAGACGTGTGTACTCACAGCGCTACTGCGTCAGGGTAGTGGCGCTGTGATTGCTCTTCTAGAAATTGTATGAAAATCAGGAGCGGAGTGGCTACCGCACTACAGTAGCGCCACTGCAGCGCTTACTCACGCCTCTAATTTGAAGGCGCCCTTAGTACTACGGCAGGGTGGCAAATGTCCCCTCACAACTGTATGTTAAAAGACATTTAACATTTTTAATTTTGTTTTTCGAATTAATTTTAGGTAAATCCATTTTATTGATGGTGGTGGTGAGTGGTGTTCCTCCCATAGCGTACGTCGTTCGTCGTCAACCGTACTTGAGACTTATATCGATAGATTCCAAGAAGCAATTACTTAAATCATTTAATCATCAGTTTCTCAAACAACCTTATTAATATTTATGCGCGTTCTATTTTCACTAAACGTACTTACTGTTAATTTCTAACAAAAACATTGGATATTATTTAAATAAACAACAATTTATTGGTTTATGTCTAGACAGGCACGTGGAACAACATGGATTGTTATAGAAGGGAAATACAAAAGACAACAAAAAACAATCGTCTCGTTTGGTTGCTATGTAAAAATCTGTAGTAAAATACGGGTAACAAGGTCTTAAAAAAACGTTTTTAGGATTCCGTATATTTAAAAGATAAAAAAACATGTAGGATCAATTCAAGGTCCGTTTGTCTGTCTGACAATATCCTTTTTCTCAAGGAGGTGGTATCATGTCGAAATAAATAATACCTAAGAAAATGCAGCGTCATATATACCGCTTATTATGACACTCGTACATAAATGAAAACCTATAGTACTAAAGTTAAGTCTATCCTCTAATCAGGAATCGAATTCATAGGCCCTGTCACTTAATCGAAGAAGCGAGCACAGCTTTTAGGCGGAACCCTAAGCACGCGAGTATTACTCGGCTTGTCTGATATTTAAATGTACTTAAACAAAAAAAAAATACAAATATTAATATTCTAGTAAATTAACATAGCCGATCATTAAAGTAACTTGTACGAAGATTCTCCAATAGAAAAAACAAGTTTTGATTTATACGCTAATTAGGTACAATACTTGTGTACCTACCTAAAATAATGAACGACATGAATTTTAATTACTACATATACATGAATTTTGGTGGGTAAAAGGTTAATAGGAAAAAGTTTGTTGTGAAGAATTGAACAGAATTATGCGTTTTTGATGTATGAATGTGGACGAGGCGAAAGGAGCGTGTAAGGATCGTAGCAGGTGGCGGTCCGTGGTTTCTGCCTACCCCCATGGGAAAAAGGCGTGAGTTTATGTTATGCTATTATAAATAATAGGCGGGACCAACGGCTTTTCCAAGCACGGGAGCTTCAGATCACCAACTTCTAAACTCTGCCTCCGGGCGATTATTGAGAAATTTCAAACGGCAAAACCTAGTCACAGCAACACCCGACACAGGAATCGAGCTCAAGACTCAGTAGTCATGCTTGCGACCACGAGACCAACGGGGCAGTTACCTACAGAACTATGTTGTAGTATCTGCATAATTATTTATAGTACGCCATGTTTAACTATATAAGTATATGAACTAATATAATAAAGCTTTAGAGTTTTTTGTTTATTTGTTCAAACGTACAATCTGGCACTACCTACTTGTCGGATTGAAAAAAATGTTTATTTATGATAGCCAGAGGAATAGTAAAAGCTATATAACATCACGCCATGACATACGTAAGCGAAGCATTAACCATAGACCTAACTTAACACGAGTAAAAAACAACCGCGAGCAAAAATAGAATCTCTAAATAATTTATAACTCAAGCTACTGTTAGTTCAGACATCTAGGTAATCTATGTGAGTACATACTTTAGTACGGAATATTGCAGAAATTCAGATAAGAGTTACAGACCCAGGACACAAAGCATTCCGACTATCAGGACCACAAACTACGTATTTCGTATCTGAGTACTAGAATTAGCAAAATTACAATTTAACTAAACAATGTAAAATATGAAAGGATATAATACCCTTTATCTCTTTAATGCCTATAATCATAAGGGGACCGTTTGTTTGTTACTGCCATAAATTCTGGCACAAGTAATGTAGACCTGACTTATCTTTACCAAATTAATACATACTAGCTTTTGCCGGTGACTTTGTGTGCGGAGACTTAAGTATTAAACCAAAGCATACATTATCCTACGAGAACACAAAAACTTTTTTTTTTAAATTATGTGTTTGGGTAGATTAATATCTATGTAATGTGACTAAGTAACAAACACACAAACTTTTACATTTATAATATATTATTAACTAGCTTCACCCCACGATTTCATCCCTCTTTTTTTGATAATACAATATACCGTAGTTTCCTGATAGCGAAATAAGTAGTTCCGGAGATTAGAGTGTTCAAACATACAAACAAACTATCTAGCTTTATAATGTTAGTATAGAATGCATAGATAACATAAGATTAATTTCATTGTTACTTTCATTTAACTGTAGCGCCTGAACAAAAATTGGTACAATTTATATACTACAAGCAACTAAAGCAACGAGCTGAATAAACGTTATTCTATAGGTTGATTGATCGATTTCTCTGCAAAGTACATACTTCGATGGATAAGCGTCCAGAACGCAGCCTAAACTGTAATCACGAAAGCTTGTGGGGTAATTCTAACAGATTCCTAAGTACAGGAAAACTGCATAATTAACACCCTTTTTTTAAGGATGGGAAATGACTTCTTTCGCTCCGCGCGGATTGAAAGGGAGTGTCCGGACTCTTACAGACTAAAACCCATACATGTTCCTTCTAGTGCCCTTTGCGTTCCAAGGCTGCGGTGACTCTTGCGAACAAATTTCGCAACCTTGGCAGGATAATGGACACCCTACTAAGTAGGCTATGATAAGTTTAAGTATTAAAACATTAAATCCATTTTTTAATTATTATGTCCGTACTTCACTGTTCAACTTATTAATATTGATACAAGAGTCTACTCGACGGAATTAAGGGTTAGTAACGTTAATTTCAAGTTATAAAGTGAAATATTTCGTAATCAAAAGATCTCAGAATATAATCAACTTTGTTTACTGTACTTGTTAATTTTCTACGAGTTTGAAAATGTTTTAAATCATAAAGTAGCTTTTGCCCCTGACTTCGTCTGCGTTACTGACTAAATAAAAGCAGCCTATGTCTTTTTTTGGGGTTCAAATTTAACCCGTACCAAATTCATTAAAATTGTTATTTTTACTCATCGTTGGATGGCAAACAACCTTCAGTCCACCTGAAGCTGCCTATAGATATCTGCAATACCAGAGGCCTTGCAAATGTGTTGCCATCTTAGAGATAAAGTAGAAATGTCGCATGTAGGTATCTGTAATTTTGCCGGCACCCAAACCATTCAAACCGAAGCACAGCAACACGGATATGCGGCAGAAATAAGTATGGTGGTAGTACTTCCCCGGACAAGCTATTTCACAAAGAGCTCTTATTCTACTATAATCAATTCAGTGGTTTACTCATGAAAGCGTAACAAACAGACAGACTTATAATATTAGTATTGACTGAACTAACTTTCACTTCCAAGAACATTTTCCTGTCCGAACGTTTCTGATAAATGCTAATCTCTATAAGTGAACAAGGACTCTTTTGTGACCACTTTCAATAAATTATCGGAAAAATACGATCATAAAACAAAAGAGTAGTAAAACAGTATCTAATGGAGCGGGGTTTAATCCTATTGGGGCTGTTCGAGATATGGCCGCGACGAATAATGGATTGGCCGATCTCCGGCAAAAACTGAAACTTCAATACGTAATATTTGTTGCCATAATGGTCGGGGAATAAAAGAAAAACAGGTCTGAGTTTCTATTGGATATTAGGGTTTTACGACTTGTATTGTAGTAGTTTAGTGTTGCTATGAATATTATCTTACTGAGCATTAATTTTCCTGAATTGGTTACATAGACCTAAGCCTAAACAACCGAATTGTTTTAAAGTGAAAAAACGACGGCACTGTTGGTGCAGTGGCAGATCGGTTGGCTGCTGTGCTGCGTATAACGGGTTCAATTCCCGCAAGGAACAAGTACATACTCGTATATTTTGTATGGTCTGCAGATAGTTGTTCAGGATCTGGCTGTTTGTTTATGTGACTTTGAATGTCTGTAAACGCACAATACTGGAGAAATTCCTAGTGCGGGGGAACGTTTTTTTTTCCTTTTCTTTATAAAAGGATAGAATGAAAGAAAGAATAAATAAAATTCTCTCGTTTGTTGAATGTTGTTTTAAATATCATGACAAAAGCGCGGGCGTCTACCAAGCTAAGCACTGAAGGGTAAGTAATACGGAGTTGGAAGGGACATTTATCATGGATTAAGGACATGATTCTAGACCCCCAGCGATAATATTTTATTCGTTATTAAAACACAAGGTCAAAATGGATGGAACAGCTGTTTTTAATAACCGACAATAAATGTTTATCATTGGAATGTATAGTTAAAGTTTTCGTTACAATGACCCTTCTTCTACCTGTTATTTGATATATAGCTAATTACTTGATCTCTTATATTTACAATATACAACTGAATCTATAATTTGATTTGGTATAACAATCAGAACATAAAAAAACTGTAGATAGAGGTTTGCACCGGAGCGAAATTTTAACAACCGATTGAATTCACCGGTGATTGGGCAATCTCCGGTGAAAAACCGGAGGTCACCGGAGAATAAAGAAATTTTATTTCTTTTTTTACCCGACTGCGACAGAAGGAGGTTTATGTTTTTCGAGGGTATGTTTGTATGTATGTATGTATGTATGTAAGTTTGTATGTATAATTGTATGGCACGCTCTGCAGGCTGAACGGCTCGATGGATTTTAGCTTGAGAGGTGTCGTTATATTCGTATTTACTGTGAGAGTGACACTGGGTATATAAAAAAAAAAACAAAATGGCGGATTTTTGGCGCCAAATTCAAATGTTTGGCTCGCTCTGCAGGCTGAACGGCTCGATGGATTTTAGCTTGAGAGGTGTCGGTAGATTCGTATTTACTGTAAGAGTGATACTGGGTATATTAATTTCTTTTTTAAAACACTAAAAAAATAAAAATTAAAAAACGGTAATTTAAAAAACTAAAAAACCCGACTGCTATTCTTTAAAAATCCCTAAAACAAGATAAATTGTAGCAGTCGGGACCCATTCGGGACCATCCGCAATGTAATATAGGTATGTGCTCTCAATTCACTAATCCTCCATTTCTAGAATGGGTCCCGACTGCTACAATTTATCTTGTTTTAGGGATTTTTAAAGAATAGCAGTCGGGTTTTTTAGTTTTTTAAATTACCGTTTTTTTTTAATTATACATTCATCATCATCATTTCAGCCGAAAGACGTCCACTGTTGGACATAGGCCTCCCCCAAACGTCGCCACAACAACCGAATCGGTCCCATCCGGTCCCATCTGCCATCTGGTCTACGAGCAATGTGCCTACTGGCACTTCAGTTTGGTTGGCGGTTCTTCGGGCACTATACCGAATATATATCCCCCCGAAATTATTATCAACGATTATACATTAATAACGAGGAAATAATAAAAATAATCAATTGATATAGTTTATATAGTCATATATTAAAAAGAAAAACGTTTTATAAAGATAACAAATGCTGATTTTTATTTAAGAAACACAACATGTCAACAGCATCATAGTGTAACATGTTTCTTCTAACACTTAGTATTTGTCGTGTCGCGGAAAATACTCTCTCTGACCTTACAGAAGTAGCAGGCACAGCTAGGTATTTAAAGGCTATTTCATCTAAAGGCTTTAAATGTTTATTGAATTGCCAGAATTGCACAACTTCATCCCAATTGTGGTTTTTTTCAGGATACTGTGTTTCCGTATACATTTTGAATAAATTCATTGCCGTAGCGGATGTCATATCTGCATTACTGGTGGTGGCGACGATCACCGGAGATCAATCGGTTAATTACCGATTATTTAAATCGAGTACTTTCACCGGTAAATCACCGGTTATTCTCCGGTACTCACTGCTCCGGTGCAAACCTCTAACTGTAGACATAAATTCGATTAAGGTAGACTGGTAGAAAATGCCACCTCTGTACGGTGTATTTTTACATTATGTGTATAAAGTTTTAATAAATAAACGAAATAATTTAAAAAAGTTCTTTTTTATAAGCAAAACATACATTTAATTTAAAATCGTTTTATTTTCCACTAAAATGTTATTAGGTATATAAAATGAGACAAACCCCCAGTGAAAGGCCACCAAAACCTGTTTAGCGTGGACTTGTTTAGTTAGAAATGTGTCATGAGCATGTATCAATGTGACCACTATACAGGACAGTTTAATCCGGCTCCCAACACGACAACGGGCCGAACAAAACCGTTGAGTTATGTCTGACCAACTCCTTTTAACCCTCCCGATTGCATTTCTGGGTCACTGGTAGTTGAATCCAAGTGGGAGTACGGATCATGTTTCAAGCGAATACGGGCTCAAGACTCATGGTAGCAGGAGGAAACGTGGGGTTTTAGAACCCTCCATTTTCCTCAGAAAGGCGGTAACCAAGAGAATTTATCCTTATCCTCCTTTATATATAACGCGGACCTATTCTTTGTCTGTACTTGGTACTAAACAGTTGTACTTTGAAAGGAAAAATCCATAGTATCCGACCGATAATATGGTCATCAGTGTTAGATTTTTTTTTCATAACCATATACCAGCCTATAATTGCCCTACTGCAGGGTAAAGGCTCTTCTCATACAGAGAAGTTACAAGCATTGATCACCACCTTTGCTCAAAGCAGATTTCCGATTTCAGAAATCTATTAACTAGAATTCCAGATTTCCTCACGATGTTTTTCTTACAATGTCGGTGACATCCAGAATAAACTTAAGAAAGTACATTTGTATTGAAAAAGTCACATGAGTACTTGCTCGAATTTGAAATCACAACCTTATGTATTTGCCTTAACCTTCATTTACGTATGGGTAGTGTAAATCTTTCCTGACGTAAACAGTGATAGTAAATCGACTGTCTTGAATATTGTATGGTTGCGCATGATCATAGTGACGGGAATTGGTGACCATGCGACTGCACTTAGAGGGAACTACTGTTTGTCTTGTTCTCACAGTTGACTAAGTATCTACGTAACATGACAAAGTGCTTTGGAATATTATGTATTTATAGTTTACTGACGATCTGTATACAAGTTCATTTAATAAAGGGTAATATTAATATGTCAAAGAATCTCTTATCCTCAAGATACAGGTGTCGTATTAAATATAATTATGTTTATTTTTATCTACCATCTACCCGTGACTAAAACTCTTCATCTTTATTGTATCAGTAGATATATACGAAGTAAAGTTCTATTAAAAACTCCTTTGTATTATTGGCATATTAAGGTACTAATTGCTACCAAATTGTAACAGTGCATGTCTAATAATTGAATTCTTGAAATTCGTAATATTCCTCAGAAAAAAAAACAATTCATTGAAACTTGAATTTTCATGCATATTTATTTTTCAAAAAAAGGTTTCCCTCATCCTACTAAAAATGTGACTGACACTCTCTATACAAATATTTTGTCGGCAAACAATATTTTTTATGGACATCACATAGCGATACGGACAATGTCACAGTTTGCCGGGGACGGGTCCATTTCAGATAAGGAGGCCAGCAATAGAAGTATCGATATACTAAGCCGAAAGCCGAGCAAATATTTCCGAGGATGTGTCGATAGTATATTATGTGCGAGCAATTTTAGTTCCGCAAAAATATAGCAGAGTTTTGGTTTCATTTACATATATACTTTGCTGAAGTGAGTTGTTTATTGAATTCAGTACTGAATTTAGAAAAATTGTAGGTGATGGTTAAAGGGGGGCCTTTGCCCAGGCATGGGACAGTGAAGGCTAGTAAGAAAAAAGTAATTAAATACTAAAAATAATTACTTTAGTTCCATAAAAATGTAGTAGATTTTTAGTTTTACTTACATAGACTTTGCTAAAGTGAAGTGACCTCTTAACGGAATTCAGGACAGAATTAAAAAAAAAAATGTTAGTAGGAACTGAAACTAACTACTAATATTGGTACTTAGTTAACATTCTCACAAAAATGTACGCACATTTTCCAAACCCAAACGACAAAAACCATTAGCAAACTCCATAATCGACAAACAGACAAAATTCCATTCAGGTAACAGTTTAAACTAAGCTACAAAAAGCACACTTTATAAAGGAATTTCTATAACATAAAGTTAGGTGGAGCGTTACAGTAGCACTAATACTCGTATTTAAGTTAGCAAGCGTAGAAATATCAAATGTTGAAAACTTTCGGTCGCGGAAAACAGTTCCGCAAATTGCATGTAATTTCGCGCGGCTCCCTGAAAAGGAATTCACTAATGGCTGTGCGGAATCCCTCTATATAAGTACAACACTCAAAACAAGCAATTGCAATCAACTGAACGGCATTATTTTATAAAATAGGAACGGTTTTGAAATATGCGGCCTTTTTATGTTTCAGAAATAAACTGTGTTTTGTGTACCGGTATTTTATCCGGTATTGTGTCTTTTATTCGAAGACAATAACGTAACGTCTTTCAGTTGAGTTTTGATTTCAAATTGACCGTGGAATTGTTTATTGTTCAGATTGAAACACATATTTTGAAACTATTCCTGCATGATCTCAGATCTTTCTTTTTGATGTCTGCTGGCTTTGCCGGCGAGCTGCACAGTGGCTCGGGCGTCATCCCCAGTTCCTCGCATTCTACTACGCTCAATAGTATCATGGAAGCCAACCCGAACTGTGATTTATTTGCAGATGAATTAAAAATTGTAATGTGCTTATGGCTTTTGCGAAAGCAAGAAAATTTGGCATATTTTTTACTATTTTGATTGTTTTTTTTATATGTATAGGTATATCTATACTAATATTATAAAGCTGAAGAGTTTGTTTGTTTGTTTGTTTGTTTGAACGCGCTAATCTACGAAACTACCGGTTCGAATTGAATAATTATTTTTGTGTTGGATAGTCCAGTTATCGAGGAAGGCTATAGGCTATGTAACATCACGCTACGACCAACAGGTGCTGAGCAGCGAGGGTGAAACCGCGGGGAACAGCTAGTATTATATAAATTTGATGTTATTTGTCATTGTCAATCTGTTATGTTAGCATAATTGGCTCATCAGAGCCTTGTTAGCATAAACAAATAAATAAATGATTCTATGTCTAACGATTGAGTTGGCATGTAAAAGAAGAAAGAATAATGTAATTGTAGGGGTAGGGGCCCACTTCCCTACTATGTTTCAGTTTTCAAAGAAGACATATCAGAACTACTACTACTTTGACTACTTTGTATAGAATGATATTGCTTGGACCGAGCAGTATATTAAGACATGTCACTGTGACACACAAAAACCTAAATTAGAGATACAGTGTAAAAGTCAGTTAACGAAGCTGATTGTTACATTGTCCTTGCCATTATTCCGTCTTTTTTGTAAACTTTTTGGTTACGGAGATATTGAAGGTATTTTCTTATATTTTTATATGATTTTTATTTTTTTTTCGGACGGGCATCTCGCCGTTCAGCCAAGAGGCTGTTTGCTGCTTAACCGGTCAACTCAGTGGATGCCTCTCAATTAAGGCCTCCAGTCAGAGCATAAGTCTATTAAAAACTAAGCGACAGCGCGCTAAGGGCACCCCCTGTGGGGTACGGACCTTGGCTTAGGGCGTCGCTGATTTTATATGAAACTTTTTTCTTTTCTTTTATACGTTAACCGAACTTTCGGAACCCCGACGAACCCTTTACGTCTATGCATTTGTAAGCACAATGTTTTGCCTGTGTTATGTTATGCGCTACCGTGGACACACATAAAGTAAAAGTTGTTTCCCAGCAATAATTCTTGTCTAATCATACTTAGTTTTATGGGCGGTATGCTTAGTTCCTATAGCTATGTTGCTTAGTGCCTCGGAAAGCACGTAAAGCCGTTGGTCCCGGCTGTCATTTGTAGATCTTTGACAGTCGTTACGGATAGTCAGAAGCCAAGAAGTCTGACAACCAGTCTAACCAAGGGGTATCGTGTTGCCCAGTTACTGGGTTGTGGAGGTCCGATAGGCAGTCGCTCCATGTAAAACACTGGTATTCAACTGCATCCGGTTAGACTGGAAAGCCGACCCCAACATAGTTGGGAAAAGGTTAAGCAGCTGATGATGATGCTTAGTTCCTATATAACGCAAGGATCCAGCAGCATATCAGCGTCAGGTGCATTTACTTATGACATGCTGAGTTGGGGCCTATTTGGTGCAACTTTACGCATACCTCACTTCCTTTTTTTTATGTTGGCGCTTTGTTTTTATATTTATGTTATTTTTTTTCTTTTAATTGTGTTTTTGTGTGTTGTGTTATGTATTGTGAAAGCTCGCGTGTGCAGTACTCGTAACCGGCGTGCTTGTATAACCAGATGTATGAACGTGGACGAGGCGAAAGTAGTAAGTAAGGATCTTAGCAGGTGGCGTTCTATAGTTTCTGCCAACCCCCATGGGAAAAAGGCGTGAGTTTAGGTATGTATGCTATGTGTTATCTATGCACCAAATAAATAGTTTATCTATATACCTTCCTATTTATAACAAAATGGCGCAGTTTGCTCACTTGGTAATGTATGCCAGTGAAAGAATAATATAGAATGCAACTCGTCTTTATCGCTGAGCGGAAGTTTGAAGTCAAGCGCAGGAACTAGTTAGCAAGTTGGTCGGAGCTACTAACTAGTAACATGTCACTAAGTAAGTATCTTCATGGTTAAGCAGGGACTATTAATCAGGCGTCAAACGTACGTTGTTTGGTGCTTGACGTTAATGTGGGTAGTTTGATATGAAATAGGTAGGGAGGAGGCTTTTGATATTTAGTAATGAAAATGATATTAAAATCTAAAGATTTTAAAATTACGCTTTGTTGTGTATTTGTTATTTTTTTATGCAACAAAATGTACATTGGGGGACTTAATACCGTAAACATTTTTTACCATTCAAATAAAGGTGGTGAAGAGATATCATGGAGCGTAAAAGAATAACTTTAGAAAATAAAAGAAAAGTGACACAAGAAAAAAATTATAAGAACACATTGTATCATTTTTATCAAGTAATACCTATAGTAGAGGTACTTACTCGTAAGTACTACCTCGGGAAGTATTATAAATGGCATAATAGTGAGTGAGGACATAAGAACTAAGTGAGAAGCCATTGAATCGTGAGTAACGCAATGACACGCTTCATGGGCCCTGTGATTATTTCCATGAACACTAGACAAACGAACCGGTTCAAACATGAAAAAAAAAACCAAACTGCTGTTCAAATGTGTTATTCCAGCACTTATGATCAGTTTCCTATAGTAACTCCGGTTATTTTTATGGGTAGCATAGTCGACAATCGAGAAATATTGTTAAAATCAAGGCATTATTTCAACTAAACCATTAACAGGCACTTTTGAATTGTTAAGGAATCAGCCAGTCCGAAAGTTGAAGCTAATTGCTCGATCCAAAAGTAGGTGGGCCTCAAAGAGATGTCACCATAGTAGACGGGGCTCGTTAGGGCCAGTGCCTGCCAGAGTTGTGGAGTTTGTCCGAAAGAGTTACTGGAACGCATTAGGAGGAACACGGATGGGTTTTAGTCAGTAAGAGTCTGACACTTCCTTTCGCTCTGCCCAGGGCGGAAGAAGTAAATTAAAGATTTCCCATCCTTGAAAAAGGTAGGTCTCTATCTCTATGGATAAGATCGAGCAATAAACTCCACAGACATGACACGTCATGGTGTCCTTTTTTTTTGGGACTATCCCGCCGCACTATTCCCACAACACTGCAACTTCTGTAAGCCAAACACGCAGGAGACGGAACAGAATTAGTTGCGTTATGGTGTAGTGAGCATACTCCTTTAGTCTTACACTGGCGATAAATATAGACAAAGCGAAACTGGTACAACGTACGAATGCAAACAACCCGACCCAATAACAGCAACTTCAGTAAAATCACGGAAACTGACGAAAAACACAATCAAGCTTTCAAATCTCCAAGTTCTTGATTTGTGTTTTCTTAACAATCCCGCAGTATCGATGGGGTATCGTGACGAAAATTCAAAGAGCTCATTAGTCCTAAAACAACGTTAACTTGCGCCTTGTTTGAACATGGCCAAATCAGTGACATTTTGAGGAATGTGGGTCGCGACTGGAATATCTCAGGGTAACCATCGAAAGTAATGACATTTTAAAGTTTTGGGACGTATCTTTGTATATATTGTTTACTAGCTTCTGCCCGCGACTTCGTCCGCGTCACAGTTGATGTGTTATCCTACGGGTACCGTACATTTTCCCGGGATAAAAAGTAGCCTATGTGTTATTCCAGACTATAATCTATCTTTGTGCCAAATTTCATCCAGATCCATTCAGCCGTTTAAGCGTAAAAAAGTAACAAACATCCATACATCCATACATCCATACTTACAAACTTTCGCCTTTATAATAGTAGTAGGATTCTGTGACGTCACTACGACGGCCATGTTTGCTGAAGTTTGTCATATTTCGCCAGTGACATTCGTTAGGTTGTTGGAAAGTAGTCTTAATTATTAACACGTGTAGACTCTATTTTGAGTAAAATATTAAAGGAATTAGAACAGTAAATACAGGTATATTTATCGTTTAATATCTTCTATTTATAGCGACCTAGGTGAAGATAAATAAAGGATTTTTTCATGCAGAGAAACCGTCTATTGAATAAGAATTCTGCTGTGCTATTTCTGTATTAGGAAATTAATGATAATAAGCATTTGTATCTGGCCTTTTAAAGGGTATCGTTTACCCAGTAAGTGTGGAGGTCAGATAAGCATTCGGTATATCTATATACTTCTATTCTTATAAAGGGGAAATATTTGTTTGTTTGTTAGTTTGTATCGAATAGGCTCCGAAATTACTGGACATTTTTTCAGCAATACAGCTACATTATTTCTGAGCAACTTAGGCTATATATATACATCACGCTAAGACCCACGAGAGCAGAGCAATAACCAAAGACGTGACTTAAGGAGGGAGAAATAAACCACATTGCCGAAGTCGCGGGAATTTCGCTAGTGTGAAACAATGGTATTCAGCCCAATGATGACATGAATTCTTGTATCATTGTGATTTAAAACTCGCAAACATTTTCAACATAACTCGCAACCGGATAAATTATATCTGACCGGAATGAGTTTGTTTTTCTCACATTTTACATTCATAAACATGACCTGAGCAATAATTCAGGTTATCATTTTGGGTCAGCCTAAAAATATGACTGAACAAAAAATACAACGGGCAATGACGTGGGTTCTTACAATGAATATCCTACTCCTACTACTATTATAAAGGCGAAAGTTTGTATGTATGGATGGATGTTTGTTACTCTTTCACGCTTAAACGGCTGAATGGATCTGGATGAAATTTGGCACAAAGATAGATTATAGTCTGGAATAACACATAGGCTACTTTTTATCCCGGGAAAATGTACGGTACCCGTAGGATAACACATCAACTGTGACGCGGACGAAGTCGCGGGCAGAAGCTAGTACAGCATAATTTTATAAGTGAAATTTCACTTTGATGTGACGTCACTGTGTTAACAAAGCGAAGGGAAATGTTGGGAAAACCGAAATGTGCCTATTTTTATACTTCGCTGCTCTGATAATATTGTTGTAAGGCTCAATTTTTCACGTTGGTTTTGGAAAATAACAGAAATGTTATAAATGTTATCAATTCCTTTACGAGAACGTACCTGTATCTTTTTATTCATAAAATATAACCAAAGAATTGTTTGTTTAAACGCGGTAATGTCTGAAACTACCAGTCGGATTGGAAACAATCTACGACTCACGGGAGCGGAACAGAAACCGAACCATACCATTGTATGACTAGTAAAACATTTTTTTTTTGCGATGGGGAATCTTCAAATGTCTTCCCCCGCCCTGGGCGAGGCGGGAGGGTGTGTCAGACTTTTACTGACTAAAACCCATCCATGTTCCTTCTAGTGCCCTTTGCGTTTCGGGGGCGCGGTATCTCTTTCTCATCGGCCCTTGGTGGCCCCTTCGAATATTTGCTGACATCTCTTTGAGGCGCGCGTGGAACACGAACGCGCCGTCAAGCGTTATAATAATATTATTAGCTTTTACATACGGCTTCTTTCGCTTTCATGATCAATGAAGCTCTAACTGATTAATTGTGCGCTAAAATAAAGTGTTAACTAGTATAGATTAAGTATCATATTTTTGCATAATTACATCATAAGTTCGATTCACCAAGGCGGGTGTGTCAGTGTTGTGAGTGTATGATGCACATGCACATTGTCTCTATGTGTGCAAGCTCAGGAGCGCTCAGTATTGGCCGAGACGCGACACGCACACATAAACAATATACACGTACACCCACATTTCTACACACACGTTTGAGACCAACACGCCTTCGCAGATAAAACATCTATATCAGAGAGCGATTTAACCGTTTAATAAGTTAAAATAACGTTACTTTCAGTTCCAAACAGAACAGCGAGTTGCAAACTTCGATTAACTTTTTCCCGATCCGACATTCAATACTTATTTAATTGAAAAGTTTAAAAGGACCTTTTGGAGATATACAGTACAGATCGACACTTTTCTAATTATAAACGCCAATGTTGCTTTGATTTCTTTCGTTTCTTCAGTTACACTATTAGATACGTATGTATCTTTAGAGTATTATATTAGCGGCTGCTCGCGATTTCATCTGCGTCAAAGACAATATTATTATCCCACGGGACCCGTACATTTTTGCCGTTTATCTATCTCTCTGTTAAATTTCACCCAGATCTGTTTAGGCGTTTAATCGCAAAAGCGTAACAAACATCTATCTATCCATCCATCGTCACAAACTATCATAATATTAGAAGAAAGGGTTGACGGCGGTTCTTCAGATTTTTCGTAATACATAGTGATCTTAAAGAAGTCTACCCATTACACCGTATTAGGTACGAAAAGAAGTTTGACTCGGGCTACTAGGGCCTCTAGAACGTCAATAACGTATCAACCAACTATTTTTGACGCTCTATGCGCGCGAAGGTCTTGGTTGTTGATGGAACGGTCTGGGGCTTGCTCATGCTATGAATACAAAGATTTTGCCTGACACGTTCATAGCATGTTCATGGTATGATACGGTGTAGTGAGTAGACCTCCTTAAGGCTTTACGGGCACTGGATATGGTTGAGCCACGCTTCCTAAAAGTACTTGAGTGTAGCAATATTCTGAGGTACCTTCAAGTACCATGCACAGGCAAATAAAGCGCTACCTTCCTGATATATTTGCATATAGCACTGTGACATGCAATTGTGATATAAATACCGTTTTCGATTGAATGTTCTTTGGAATTGATTTTGAAAATCCTTCTTACGTATTTATGTATTATTATTTTCAGAGCCCGCAAATACACTATTCTGTCTGTATATTTCTAACACATGAAAGTCAGAATCAGTAGTGGAGTCCACCAGAAAAGCCATGCAATTAAGTTCAATGAATTCCAGAGCCTGGAACTATGTAATCCCGGAACCAAAATAATGAGAATATAATAAGGAATGAGTAAGAGAAAAGGCAATATATGTACATCAGTATCATCAAGCTGGTATTTTTATTAAATACGGGACAAAATCCAACAAAGAATGATGTATTTTAAAAATATGTATCTTCTGAAAACATTATAAACGATGATCTTTACCAAGGCAACAAAGAAGTCAGATAAAGTTGGCAGCCAAGTTACAAAACAACATGAGATCGTGTGCAGTTGGTTACAAGTTCAAATTGCAGTAAGGAGTTCCTAGGAAAGTGTGCAAACAATCTTTTGAAATATTTAACAACCGGTCTTTCAAACAAAAAAAATATTTGACAAATTGTCAAGCGCATGTAAACTGCTGTGATTGGTTGACTGAATTATCAACCACCAATTACAACAGTTTCAGTCTTAAAGAAAAATGATACACTTTTAGCTGTGAGATTCGGTTATAAATCAATTTCATTGTTGAAAAATGAGAAAGCAGTAGACGGTTTGTTGAAAAAAAACTGAACTCGACAAAGGACTTTTTCACGTACTTATTTTGAAGTACACCTATACCATGCTTTAAACTAACACACTTCGACAGCGCGAGGAAAACAGACGAATTTTATTTTCAACCCTTTTGATACCTAAAGAATACATCCTTCTATAGTTCTAGTTCTATAGGAGTAGATTACGAAACGATAAAGCCATTTATTTACTCTTACAACCGCTTTTCATAACGCGATCTGTAGATCGATCCCATCCCCCAACCAATTAAGTATCTAAGCTTACAATCAGAACGCTCTAACATTTTTAATCGATCGAAATCTCAATTAATTACCAAGAACCTGGAACACAATGCTTCCCACACATAGTGCAAACTCATCTAATATCTAGTCCGCCAGATGTCGTTAGTAGTGCCTAGTTCATAATGTCTATAGAACTGAGCAGTCAAGATAAACGTGCATCGTGTAACGCCATGACAGATAGCTAGCACTAATTACTTGAGTTTCGTTTGTCTTGTACTTGCCTCGGCTCATACTACTCCACTTAGTGCTTAGTTTAGAAACTAAGTCTTGCTAGTTGTCGTGTTTGTAGATATCATGTGTTTTGTGTGCAGTCAATAGATATACCTATAGGTTAGAGGAATAGCTTGTTTCAAAAGTAATAAGACTAATAATGAGCCTATTATTGTCCCAAAATAGGACAAAGGTCTCTTCTCGTATAGAGGAGGCACGACCATTACACAACATTCTTGCTTAAGGCGGATTAGAGATTTGAAACTTATATTAATTATAAGAGAATCAGTAAGTTGAAGTGGCAGTGGGCAGGGCACATGGCACGCAGAGCTGATGGCCGATGGGGCCGCAAAGTTCTCGTATGGAGACCACGCACCGGGAAGCGCAGCGTAGGACGTCCACCCACAAGGTGGACGGACGACCTGATTAAGACCGCAGGAAGACGCTGGATGCAGGCCGCTTCCAACCGGTCTTTTTGGAAATCTATGGGGGAGGCCTATGTCCAGCAGTGGACGTCCTGCGGCTGATATGATGATGATGATGATGATTAATTATAAAGGTACAACAATGCAATGGTTGCAGAATTTGTTCCAAGAGTCACAGCGGCCCTGGAAAGCAAAGTGCATTAGAAGGAACACGGAAAGGTTTTAGTCAGCGCGAGTCTGAAAAAAAAAAGTTTCCTTACAAAGTTCTTTTTCCTTCTCCAATATCAGTAATGACTGAGATAAACTTAGAAAGTACATATAAATTGGAAAAGGCACACCTCATCTATAACCACGGGGCCGTTACGACCTACAGCTAGCATCAAATGCCATTATTATTTATCGGAATGTCAATCCCAGCTGTTAACTACGCATACTGCCCATTAAACTAAGTATTTTAATCCAAAATTATTACTGGCTAAAAGGCTAATAACTTTACTGTTTGCGTTTCAATAATAACCACAAAAACACAAGTTGAATTTACTTGACTACAACGAGTCACAGCACACGTTTAATTTAATTTAGTTTTAAACTAGTTCGTACATACACCGGTTCAAAAAACAGAGCGAACGCCAGACGCGAACTAATGTACCAAAACAAAAGAATTAAAACAAAAACTCTTTAAAAATTAACTAGCGGGACACTGACTCGCATGCAAATAAATAACGTTGCCCTTCAAACTTTAAATTAGTTTTCCAGCCTGAAGTTTTAGAAGCATGCATCATTCTAGAACATTGTGCGCGCTAGTTTTATTTATCTAACTTACCTTGGCTAACTTTGTTGGGACTCTGCAATGGAGTCATGAGCTTCTTGCTTTGAATGTGTTGCTCACTTAACGTTTAGTGCGATTTTCTAGAAAGGGAAAAGTAAAATAAAAAAAGAGAATTGACATCTCTTACTAACATACAGCGAAAGAAAAGGACGGTAATACCTTAGAACTAAGTTAGAGATATCAAATTAGTTTTGCCTTGTTTGATTGGAAAGAAAAAGATAGAAATAGTCTAAATTAAGTTTAGCTTGTGCATAACAGAATCGACACCAATGTTTGAGTAAATAAAATAAAATTAGATAGCATTAACAGCAAGATACAAATTGAATTTGTTTAAATCGATCAGACAGGTGAAATTAGTTGGCAGCTGCCATTCACTTACTGTACTATTAATAGGGGACTACATAACACCGCTGGTTTTAAGTGGTCATCAAAAAATAACGAAATTATGATAAGCTTTTTTCCGCATTTCAGAATCCATTAATAGCATTAAACAAATATCGTTTTTAATGCTGTCGTCACTTAACCGTTACCATGTAATTAACTTTATTATTTTGCGTTAAATAAAAAACAATGTAAATTTTTGCCATTTACATGAAAAAATAACACTAAAATGCTGTTATACAACAATAACAACAATATAGCTTAATTACTATCACTACTGCGCCGCTTTTTTATGCCCTAAGAAAATTAGTAATTGGAGTTCAATTGACAAAGGTTTATTATCCTAGATAGCAATGGCAGTTCCATAGTAATATTTCGATCTATTATTTTATGCTGATTCACTTATTAAGTCAGTTTGTTCTATGAGAGAGCAGTTGATGTTTATGGGCAATGTTATGTTTGTATTGCCATTAATAGCAGAGTGCAAAAATACCGCCCTAATGGAACGCAGCTTATAAAACGAATTATTTATGAACTTCTTGTTAACCTCTAGGAGTTTAACGAAGAGACTCCATGAAAATACATCCACCATAACCTCGTTCCAGGAAAAATACCTAATTGCACTCGCCTTTAATTATCTTTTAAAATTACTAGTCAATTTTCGAGGAACTGTTTGCTTTTCACAATTTCCACTCACACAAATATAAACAAAACAATTTCTAATAACTGGAACGAAGCAATATCCGAAAAGCTAATAAAATTTATCGATCTATAACTGACATCGGAACAATAGTTGTCCCCTTGTAATCCACTTTATGAATGGGATCGCGATCGACGTGGCACCAGGAATTTGGAATGAACGACGCATTGCACCGCACTTACGAATGCCAAACTGAAATGATGGATTTAATTGCTGACCACTGGGTACTTTGGTTATTAAACAGGAGTAGTAATGTTTAATTGCATTATGAAAGAGGATAAAGTGTTCAGTTTGGAGACATAATCTTACTACTATTATTTGCGAAAGTTTTGATAGATGAATGTTTGTTACTCCATCACGCCAGAATGGCTGAATGGATTTGGATAAAATTTGGCACAGAGATAAATGGTAATCTGGAATATCACATAGGTTAAAATGTACGGTTCCCGTGGGACAATATAGCAACTGTGACGCGAACTCAAAAAGCGCTTGCTCAAGGCGGATTGGCGATGTTATACTTATTAATCGTTAGTCTATGTTTTCCTTCAAAAACGTCAGTGATATCAAAAAGTGAGTATCAAATTTTGTTCTTTTAGGTACTTATGATTTGCACCTACCGTGTTATCTCTTCACCACCTTTGGTTGACTGGTAGAGAATGCCTAAGGCATTAAGTCCGCCTTTGTACTTTTTGTTGCATAAAGTTTAAATAAATAAATATCCAAGTTAACCTTAGCAGTTAGTACATCCAACCCATGATTTCGGAATCATGTACAACACGTGCGAACCTTAATTACTTTAATTCTTTGCTTAAGCATTGGCAAGATGTAGCGTAAAGTCGCGCCTGATGGAAGGAATACAAGGAGGCCTCTGCGCAGCAGTAGGACGGTAAGAGCTAATTTATAATAATCATTTTAATTGATTTCCACGTCATCATTGAACATGTGACAGTGATTATATTGGCTATCATAATGATTTACAATTATAGGTAACTAGTTGTAAATCAGTTGGCCGACAATACAATAGCCGAAACAGATTGCAGGCTGTCGTTCAGAGTTTAGGCCACAATGATTTGTGTAACTAGCAGATGTCAGCTCGTCAGTCAACATACGCTGGGGAAATTACATGCCACATGCAAGGTAGCTACCGGAGCATGGGAGATGAGCCGTGGGTTCGCAGTATTTGATATGTATATTTTTTATATAACCTACGATAACCTGCCTACGTGATTTTTTTTCTGTGGTAGTTTTTTTATATTAACTGCCTCGGTCCTACGACCGACTACGGTCGACTGCTACGCTGAGGTCTTGTGTTTGATTCTCCAGGTCGAGCAAAAAGTGTTATTGGGATTTTCGTAGAAATTTGCAGTAGCAGCTCGGAGTTATAGGCTCACCCCCTATTATATGGGACCAACTTATACCGGCGAACCGAGGGTGTATATTTGTACACCGCTGCCCAACCGTTTGGGGAATACAGGCGTGATGGTATGTTTTGTGTAATTCCACCATCATATTACTCCTTCGAGGGTAAAAGCTGATGTCATTAAACACATCCCGGACCGGGGTAAGTACCTATTTGTCCCCTTTCAACTTCTCCTTTGTTTACAGCCACTTAAATTCTTTGATTGGATCTCTAGTTCTTGTTAAATGTCTGTTTTAGTCCTTTCTTTTTTTTTTTTTTAAAGATGGTAAAATCATCAAATGACCCCCCCCGTCCTGGGCGGGGCGGGAGGGAGTGTCAGACTTTTACTGACTAAAAACCATCTATGTTCCTTCATGTGCCCTTTGCGTTCCGGGGGCGCGGTATCTCTTTCGAACAACCCGCAGCCCCGGCAGGCATTTGGCCCTTAGTGGCCCCTTCCAATGGCTGACACCTCTGTGCGCGGAACATGGACGCGCCGTCGACACGGTCTGTCGTTAGTTAATAACGTACGGACGGTGAGCTACCCATTGCTCACCGCCCACAGACCGTGCCTACGGTATCCGCCTGCGGGAGGCGCAATGGTGCCGTTATTGGCAATCCATTGCGCCGGCGGACGCGGTGTCAGCGGCGGCCGCGGGTGCGGCGGCGACGGTGGCCGCGGGTGCGGCGGCGGCGGCGGCGGCGCGGGGTCTTCCCCCGGTCCTGGCGGGTACGGCGCAGGCCTTGCCCCCAGCCCGGTGATCGGCCGGCCTGTTAGCCCCCGCACATGCGTCGCAGTGCGGCGGGGCATCACAAGCCGCGGCCTTGTGACCGGGCTGACCGCAGCGGAAACATAAGGCGCTGCGGTCCACCTCCGAAGCGCACCGACATGCCACGTACTTCCCCACGTGGCAACGGTAGCACCTCAGGGGCCTGGGCTCGAGCAGTCTAACCTGCGCCGACACCCAGCCCACCAGTAAACGGCCCCCCTCGACGATTGCTTTGGCCGCCGTCACTGGGCAGCTGACCGTGATGGTCTGCATACCCGTGCGTTCCGGGCGGATGGTGCCTGCCCTCACCTCCTCGGCAAGGCATCCACCCGTCCTGGCAACGGCGGCCACCACCTCCTCCGCGGTGACGGAGTCGTCCAGGCCCAGGATGCGCAGGTCTGCGCATCTGACGGGCCTGGACACTCGGGCCTCGTCCGCATCCAGGGACGCTCTGAGCCTCTCCGCCAGAGCGTCCGCAGACGGGCCGCTGGTGGCACCGGGGACCTCCAGCATCCTGGCCCCCGTTGCCGTCACCCTCAGCTGGAGGGCCGTGATCCCCAGCTCGCCGAGATCAATCGCCGCCTTGGCCCTAGTGAGCACCGCTGCGTATGTCACGCCCCTTTTTACCGCCTCCGGCTGCAGCGTAATGACTACAGCCGCGGATTTAGGGGCGCGAAGCCTAGCAGCGGCGTTCCGCTCTCTGCGTCGCCGCCGCTCCTCCGCCCGCTCTCTCTTTTAGTCCTGAGGTGGATTTGTAAACCTTCACATGACCTTTAGTGTCACATAGTACTTTGATGGATTGTTTGCAATATGATTAAGGGACCACCATCTTCTAAAGCAGTGGGATTTAAATACTACTTTGGCTTGCGCATTTCTTCTTCATAGTGTATCGAACGAAAATGAAGGAATATAAATAAATAAAATATGTTTAAAATTGTATGTTAGCAGACATTAGGTCCTTGCGCACTATTGGGTTTTCAACGCTTGGTTCATTCTTGGCATTGAGAGTTGACAATCCAACAACTGAAATTACTAAGTGATATAAAGATGATACTGTTTTAAGAGATGGTGGAATCCCTTATTTTTAAAAACCTTCACACTCTAATCTCACGTCTCCATAATACCTATGTCAATATTCTAACATTTCTCACAAGCTTCTGACATTGATTGTCACTAAAATGAGATTGCAAACGTCATTATTTAGGAATATTATCCCTCACTTGAAGGTATAACATCAGATTTTCATCATAATTCCTCATTAACCAATTTAATCATAACGCATAATTTTGAGAAAATCATTATCGCAGCAGAATCATACATAATTATTACTCCGTGAACTCTATCGATACAGTAGGTATACAGTATTTTTTTTTTATTTATTTTTTTTTTTTTTTAATGGGACAAGCCCGCCACACTGTTCCCAAACCACTGCAACTCCTGTAAGCCAGAATCAACAGTGGCGACCACAAGAAAAGCGCCGAGACAATGAAGCTCGACGAGTCCCAGAGAAACGATTTAACTGTCTTGGATCCCGCAACGAAATTAATCAGAAAAGATTAGCGGAGGAGTAAGAAAAATATAATTTCCACTTCCCTCCAAACAAGCAGGTATACAGTATATGCAACACTATTGATATACAGACGACTACAGGACGCACACGTGTCTGTATAGTCGGGTACCTACTCCATAGATATCGGGCTATCCCGTAATGAATAGTCGGATTGTTACGAGCACGATGTTATTAATAGACTACTACTGGTGAATACTGCTCGTCCGTATGTTCTACGCACAGTTACTATATCACTACAATTATTGGTTACCTAACGATTGTTTTATGTTTGTTTTGTTGGCAGAGTTTACTAACATATCATTACGCCTGTATTCCCCGAAGAGTTAAGCAGAGGTGTACCAATGTACATCCATAGTTCGCCGGTATGTTTAGGTCTTATGTTATAGGGGGCGAGCCTATTGCCATTAACCGGGCACAAATCCTAACTCCGAGCTGCTACTAACAATTTCATAGAAAAACCCAATAACATGATGATCGATCTGGGAATCGAACCCAAGACCTCTAGCGTAGCAGTCGCACGTAAGACTACTAGACTAACGAGGTATTAATATACTAATGGTGATTATTGCTCGTTCGAATGTTCTACGCTCAGTTACTATATCACTGCCCCGTTGCTCTCGTGGTCGGTTGAGCGAGGGGTCCTGGGTTCAATTTCCAGATGAGGCAAGAACTGTTATTGAATTTTTCCATTAGGAGTTTCTTAGTAGCAGCCCGGAGTTTGAAAGTTGGTGGTGTGACGCACGTAAAGCCGCTGGTTCTGCGCTCGAAATCTCCCCGGTCGTGTCGGAATTCCTTCCCATCGGACTATGAGAGTTAAGGGCAGAGGGAGTGCATCTGTGTTTACGCACACACTTGTGCACTATAATATCTCCTGTGTTGGCTAGTCTGCATTAAGAATAGCCGCCGTGACCGGAATCGGTCTGTAGAATACACTATATCACTACAATTATTGGTGACCTACCGTTTGGTTTATGTTTGTTTTGTTGGCAAAGTTTAGTTATGATAAAATGAATCGACTTACGCCGTACTACATCTCAGTGCTCGAAGATTTGATTTAAGACATTTAACGCTGATTAATTTTAAGTCTATTTGAAGCAAAAGTTTGAGATTTTGTCCTTTATACTGTTTATTAAACACTTTTGGATTATTAAATTAGTTTGATGTAATTAATTTGGCTGTTTTAGCAGGACTCACGCCACATTGTGACTACGTTACAATGTAAAAGACTTTAATTTGCATTTAACCGGAATTATTTTGTGGTGGTATGCTGACTGCGCATTCAATTGTCAGTATCGTTAAATAAATACTTGGCATACCATGAACCGTTAATGTTTTCATCTAGGAATACCCTATCGGTATTCCTGGATGAAAATATTTAATATTTAAAAATATTTGAGGGAATATTGAGCTTTTGATAATAACAGTTTGTTTGTGTAAAATGTAAAGTTGAGTTCGATAAAACGATGAATGAAGAACGATGGCACTTAGTCATAATTGATTCAATTTGTAAACTGACTGATGGTGTTGGTGCATCAATAAAGGCAAAAAGGTTTATAAAATACTTTCACAATAGCGTTGGTTTACACTATGAAACAATATCTACCATTTTCTTTTTTAAGATGAATGCATTGTCTTTAATTGTGAATATTATGTATTCAAAATTACAGCTCAATGGAACATTGGTAAGTGGGTCTTTAACTTGTAAGATTTGATTAGGTTCCTATGGTTGCTATGGTTTCCAATTTCATCATCAAACCAGCTCTGTGATATCATTATAATATACTGCATTGTCATGCAAATTGCCACAGACACCGGGACGGGTAAAAGTAAAATATTTTAATCAAATCTTATAAAAACGATAGTCAGGATTTTAATCTTTGTGCATGTGATTTTATCTCTTAAAATACTAACTTTACTACTACCAAGTTAAAATAAAAACCGAAAACAAACCCAGTGTTTTCGGGCACCTTGATTAGAACTCCTGTATCCAATTGTATCCCAGTGTTCCCGAGCACCCGTATTGATATAATCGGAACAATAAAACCGTACAAAACCAATTGACAAACGACATTACCTGCTATCTCGACCGGCACAGAGCAGGGGCGACAATTAGAGAATGCAAACTACAGAAGCTGGCTTCCCCAACATCGTCGACTAATTACATTTGCTTGCTTCCTCTGACACAAATATTTCTCTGTATTTATGACTATGTAGATCCTATAGAAGTGCTAATTGCTCTGAGAAGTTAGTGTCTTCGCTTTGCAAAGATGGGAGATAGTTTTTGTCTTGGTAATTTACGGTGACTACACTTATTAGTTAGTTAGTTGCAGCGCTCTGATTGAGTTGACATTGCTGAGCAGATAGTTTAATTGTATGAAAATCTTTGTTGCAATCTTGATTGTAGAACATACAGGTGTTAATAAATACTAATACAATTTTAAATAAATAAGAGAGAGAAAGATCATGGAACTGTATTCTTGAACAGTTTTCTTTTGTATTATTTATTATTTATCTTTTGTTTTTACAACAGTATTGGTTATTATCTAATAATAACCAATTTTTTAAAATTATCTTAATTTATTTAGTTTACTTTTATTAAAATGGTATCAGTTGTTACCAATAACTATAATTAAAGCCATTAAATGTTATGGAATATCAAAGAAAAAGAAAAAAACAAGAAAACACAAATAATCCAATAATTATGTGTAGGTAAATTCTCTGCCTGTATGATGTGTGCTTCATAACTAATTGACATGTAGTTTTCACACTGGCTGCTGCTTGGTTCCATTAATAAATGAAGGAGGTATCTACATACTACATACTTAGATCCTACTCATCCTTATTGTGTCCATATCTCTTTCCTACACTGACAACAAAAAAACAAACAGCTTCCAAGATCTAATCACACGACAAGCAACCTTATTAGGAACGCTTTAGAAGCTGTCAACACCAGAATAATAAAACCTACGTCACAAGTATCATCACTACCAAAAAACAATGTCATGTAATACTATACAGAAACACATGAGGCTTCAACTGTATCCTGTTTGTACCGCTAGTTAGTGTCACAACCAACTATTTATTTGCTTAAGTAAGTCATTACATTACCGACAAGAGACAATTAGGTACTCGACGGAAAACAAAGGCCCACCGGACGCAAGCTACCTCACTAATTACCTTATTTACTTCCATCTACATAGTCCAATTTTCTGTCCCCTTGTTTGGCTTTCATAAGTGTCGTTAACGCCGTGTTAGGCGCTTTTCACACGAGACTGTGCGGTGTGCGTTTTGTGAAACGCGTTTTTAATTTTGTTTTTCTTTTATTTTTAGCCTAGTGGGTTAAGCGCGCCTGCTACGCTAGAGGTTTTGGGTCTGATTCCCAAGTAGAGCAAATAGTTGTTGGGTTTTTCTATAAAATTGTCTGTAGCAGCTCGGAGTTAGGATTTGTGTTCGGGTAATGGCAATAGGCTTGCCCCCTATTACATGGTAGCTATACATACTGGTGGACTATGGGTGTTAATTGGTACACCTCTGCCTAACCCTCAGGGAATACAGGCGTTATGGATTGAATGTTATGTTCTTTTATTTTTATTTGTTCTTTTAGGTTTTGGTTTAGATAGGGTCTTTACCCGCAACCTTACGTTATTGTTGCTTGGTTGGTGAGCATTTTTCATGTAAAACCCATCTGCGGTTAATAAATCTGTTGGACAGGCATTGTGTGTACCCTCGGTCATTTGTATAAGAAACATATTTTTTTGAAAAGGTCCCGTTTGTTCAACAGTTGTTATTTATTGGTACATCGGGACTTCGTGATTGAGAAACGGAGAAATGATTTAGAATATGAGATAATATTATAAATGCGAAAGCAGTGTCTGTCTGTCTCTTACGCTTTCACGACTAAACGACTGAACTGATTTTGATGAATTTTAGTACGGAGTAAGATCAAACACTAAGAAAGGACATAGGTTACATTTTATTCTGCGACTCCATCTTCGTCCGTAATATTCGACATTTATATGCACGAAGGTTGCTGATAAACCTAATTAAGAAATATTAAAACCTTTTCTCATACATAAATATGTTGCGATTGTTCTGACCTAGTCACTTGACTTTGTTTCACCTGAAACAACTCTACAGATGAAACATAAAAAAAACGGTAATTTAAAAAACTAAAAAACCCGACTGCTTTTCTGAGTATTTCTAGAATGGGTCCCGACTGCTATAATTTTAAGTGCAATCGGGTACAACGACTTTCTTGTTTTAGGGATTTTTCATAAATACTCAGAAAAGCAGTCGGGTTTTTTAGTTTTTATTTATATACCCAGTGTCACTCTCACAGTAAATACGAATCTAACGACACCTCTCAAGCTAATATCCATCGAGCCGTTCAGGCTGCAGAGCGATCCAAACATTTGAATTTGGCGCCAAAAATCCCGCCATTTTGTTTTTTTTTTATTTTGATATACCCAGTGTCACTCTCACAGTAAATACGAATTTAACGACACCTGTCAAGCTAAAATCCATCAAGCCGTTCAGGCTGCAGGGCGTGCCAAACAATTATACATTCATACATACATACAAACATACTCTCGAAAAACATAACCCTCCTTCTGGCGCAGTCGGGTAAATAATAGATCTTGTCTTTTATGGTGATTTTGTTTAGTTCCAAACTAAAACTTGGGCCAGAAAAGCTTATTGCCACTGTACGTATACAGTAACATCTATAACCATAAAAATATTCGTCCTCTAGGCCTAATCCCGTTTCACGATTCCACAGTTCCACGAAAAAGGCTTTGCCGTGGCGTCAGGATTAAACTCGCACTTGTACGCTTTCCAACCTAGGCCGTGAATTGCGACTGAAAAGCTAGTGCTAAAAAATGAATCCAGATTCCTTTTTAATACAGGACCGTGTAGGTTCTTTTCGGTGACAATTCAATAAAAGTGTTGCTGGTCGTATTCGAAAAGGATTGACACGTTACGTACCACGTTTAAAAAAGGAATAGAATTTTGTAGAAAGTGTGACTAAGCTCGATGTTCTATATTTAAATTATCTAGGCATTCTTCTAGTAAAGCGGCCAATTATTTGCTTAATTGGTCCTTGGATCAGGGTCATGGCATTTCAAAAGGGTTTAATTATTTTGCACTAGCTTTTGCCCGCGACTTTATCGCGGTCGTAGATGAAGTCGCGAAATAGAAAGTAGCCTATGTCTTTTCTTGGAGTTCAAGCTTACTCCGTACCGAATTTCATCAAAATCAATAGAGTAATTTCGTCGTGAAAGCATAACATACAGACAGACAGAGTTAATTTCGCATTTATAGACTGAAAAACATGGATTAATATCAGCAGTATGTATTTAAAAGATCTCAATAAAAAAGCCGATTGCACGCAGGCTCTGGTTCATATTTTACTGAGATATGTATCGAACCGAATGTCGCGATGACAAATAATACCATATATTGCTTTAGGGATCACTGAACATTCACTGAACACTTACGTGAAACAAAAATTATTTACATTGAAATATTGGCGTTACGCCGCGCATTCAAACTTTAAATGTGTTTTTATACTCCAATATTTTATACATCGAGAATAAAATAAAGTACTATAAAAAATCTGAAATAAACTTTATAAAGTGTTGGCGTAGACAATTATTGTAGAGTTTAGTTCTGTGGCTGTCAAAAAAATAGTTCGATTTATTTTATACTTTTACTAATAAATTATACCTAACAGTTATGTGTATGTCAAATGTTTATTTTATTTCTTATTTCTGTGGTACAGGTTCAAAGGTTACAAGTCAAATAGAAAGTTTACTCAAATGAATATTACAGATGAATTAAACCATTTATGTAAAAAAATGTAGTTAACACTTGAATTACATTTTGGAAGAATAAATAAATGTTAAAGAATAAAGCTCTTTAAAAATTGCCTCTATTCACTGTATTAGGTTAAGTACTACAGGCTTCGACGGTCCTTTAGAATGATCCCGTATTAAGGACTAAGAAGGATTTTAGTATGATTTCATTAAATGTACTTAAATCGTATTCATGTGTAATTATATTTTCGACTAGCCTCTGCCTGTGGCTTCGTTCACGTGGAACTCATGTATGCGTGTAAGTAAATAGTGTAGTTTTAGTCTTTTTCAGTAAAAGAATTTTTGTAATCAGAGCAGTACTTCAAGAGACCTCTCACAAACAAAAACTTTACATTTTTATAATAGGAAAGTAGATGTATCTATGGATGTAAATATACAAAATATTGCAAACCATCAATTTTAATGGAGTATGTATGGAATTTCTCTCCCATTTTTCTCTTTAAGAAGGGGTAATTAGGTTCAATTATTTTTTCTTGTAAACGACGTAATTGAAACAAAAATAGTTAACTGCCTAAGACAAAAAAACAGATGTTCAATTAACGTAATTCAGTAAGGGTACAATATTGTGAGATCGCATATTAACTACTACATAGCGTCGTCTGTCGTTTGTCTAGTTTTTGTCGCCTGTTTGTGTGAAGAGATGCTTACATACCCTCCTTAATATGTGTGTATATTGTGTATATCACTACAGCAGATAGAAATTGGGACTGTTTTTGGCATTGTTTTGCGTCGCGTTTATATAAATTAGTTCGTCATTGCGGACGTCCAGGGCTACCACGGCCCAGATTTTAGTTATTTTGGCAAAGTCACATTTGGCAGCATTGTTATATTAGGGGTGGAAAATTGTGGCCATACATTGGTCTAAATAACGTCAAAAGTTTTGATTTGGTTAGCTTATCGAATTAATTAATTTCTAGATAAAATTTAGGCAGATACTCACAATCTTGACTAGAGATTATTGATATACGACAGCTCGAATCCAACATGTAAACTATGTAGTGGGATCGTAAGTACACAACAGCTCGCCATAGGCTCCCCTGCATATTCATTATTCTCATTTAAATAACATAATATGATTTGTTGTATAACGTAAAAAAACGTTTTTACAACAAAACCGCCTCATCCTACAAAACGTCTAACCGTAGTAAATACCGCAAAAATATAATTTTAAACAAAAAAAAAATTACAAAACAAAAGAATGTCTTGCCGAATAAAAAGATATCATCAAAAATACCCAAACATCTCATACAAATCTCCGAATCACGGCTCATTGCGTCTACCAAGTTGAAACCTCCAAAATGTAAACGGTTTTTCGTAAAGAAACGTTGTAAATCCCTACCAAGTACACGCCAGACGTTTTCGTATGCACACAGAGCGGTGCGCTCAATCAGTTCTCAAAGAAGGCAAAGGAGACGGATGCCGGCGAAAGATCAAAGGCCTCCACTCGTTACCTCCGTATACTTTGTTAGAGGCTTATTCTACAACGGGCCTCCGTTTCGGATCGGCCATCTTGTGTTAATTATAAAGGTGTTAATTGGTCGTGTTTTTGGGTGAAGCTAGAGAGGGTAATGGATTCAAATGTGTTGTTTTTGTTTAGCTAAATTGTGTTGTTAGCATGTGTGAATAAAGTTATAGTTTGCCTAATATTCGGTTAATTAAAATTACAGATTAAAACTGATGTTTAGACACGTGTATATATTTCAGTATGTATTTCGTGTAGACATTTTTTAATGACCCATAGATATTAATGTTATCAATACAATTGATCTAAAAACTAACAACACTACTATTAAGAAATTAAATTAAATTTTGTTACATTTTATACCGCTTGAAAAACAGTGAGGTCTACCATAAACAAAATTCTTTAGGTACGAGGTACACATAAATGATTGGTAGATACACAAATCTATCTTCGTTTTATGAGTCATAAAATTTTAATAAAGTTTTTGTCGAAATCGAATCGGAATCTTCTTCATCGTATCGAATGTTAAAAAGCAGATATAGGTACCGTGTACGGAATACGAGCGCACTCTAATTTCAACGTAGGTACCGAAACTTGAAATATTTCTAGCCTCTTCAAGTCTTCAAATATACATGATATCTACCTTTTATACTAGCCCAGATAACATACGTACCACAAAATTCCCAAAAATCAAGAAACAAGAAATACCGTGTTCTTCATTGCGGTTTTTACACAGGGAATTTACTAGCAGCCTGAAACAGAAAATGCGATGTATTGCAAATGAAATTCGTTTACAATTTTCTTTTACAGCAATGTCCGAACTTTTATAAATGAACTAGTGCTCTCAAAGTACATACTTAATGTCGATTTCATGGGCTTGGTATCGACGCTGCAAATGTCGACGCAGCGATTTCAGAAGTAGGGTAATACGCGGCAGTAATATGTTCCAGTAATTTAATGGAATTTCATAATATATAAAAATATAAAATAAATATACCATCACGCCTGTATTCCCCGAAGGGTTAGGCAGAGGTGTACTAATGTACACCCACAGTTCGCCGGTATATTTTAGGTCCCATGTAATAGGGGGCGAGCCTATCGCCATTAACCGGGCACAAATCCAAACTCCGAGCTGCTACTGAGAATTTCATAGAAAAACCCAATAACACTTTTTGCTCGACCTGGGAATCGAACCCAGGACCTCTAGCGTAGCAGTCGTGCTTACAACCACTGGGCTAACGAGGCAGTTTAATTCGAATTCGAATTGAACTGCCGAATACTGAATACTGCTGAATACTGTTCGAATTTCATAATGTAGGAACGAGATCGGTTCCCCTTTATAAAAGCGTAATATTCTTATGTACCTATTGCGAGGCATTGTTTCCGAGTTCATAGCACTTGATAAAAAAGAGATTTTCTCCGTGTCAATGTGAGGCAATCGGAAAATCTGACATGCGACTGAGTTTTGCTGCTAAGGGATTTTATTATGGGTTTTATCTACGTATTTATATATTTCGTCATTAAGGTTATCTTTTATTTTATGATGAGTTAATTTTTTTATATACCCAATTATTTACTGCATTCAAAACATTTACTTAAGTTTTACCTAATGCTCCATATCTCACAAAATATCTATTATTGATTGAATTAAACAGATGCATCGAAAATAAAGTTGCGACTTCCTGGTTTGATAATTACCCGAAAGGCGATTCACGTAATGTAAAAAAGTTCAGAATCTAGTCGCAATCTCATCTCAGTCACAATTAATTTGTGGTGTTTTGGCAGACTGAGACGGACCTTATAATATGAAAAACTTGATGCCATAATTACTCCTCTGATTGCAAAACGAAACAATCTAACAAAATTCTATCGCCGGATTTGTATAATACGAAATGATGATGAAAGAGTAATAATTTTAAAACAGAAATCCTTGACAACGTCATTCTAAATTATACCTTGAAATTAAATTCTTACCACAAATTCAGTTCGCTATAAAAAGAAGAGCTTGCTGAAATAATTTCCAGAAAACGCCGACGGGTGTGATTGAAATCGTAATCGTACACATTATTTACATTTTATGTACAAGTCTAGTTCTTCAGTTCTGCTTTAGTATTTTTTTTTTTTTTTTTTATAGACGGGAAATCATCAAATAACTTCCCCCGCCCTGGGCGGGGCGGGAGGGAGTGTCAGACTTTTACTAACTAAAACCCGTCTATGTTCCTTCATGTGCCCTTTGCGTTCCGGGGGCGCGGTATCTCTTTCGAACAACCCGCAGGCTTCTTTAGTATGGCATAGATGTTTAAGATCACTGAAGTGGGCTTAGCCAAAGACCTGCCAGTGTTCGGCAATACAGACATGAACAGTTTCGAAGGTAATTAAACTCTTTTAAGTCACTTTTCTTGTTTCAATTTGCTCCAATTTTTATATTTGAATGGGAAGAAAGCCTTTTTATGAACATGATGTCTTCGATTTGAAATAGCGTGCTTACGTTCTAAAAAAGGAGTAAACAACTGCCCATTATAAAAAAAAAACACAAAAGCCTAGAATTTTAAAATTCGAATCCATATGGAATGCGGTTGACTGTTCGGATAAAGTCTTTTCGGCCAGGTTGCAGTGGTATACAAGTTATACAACCTTCACAGTACCTACGTTTCAGTTACTACATAGTTCAGTTGTGCACAAAGCTTGTTTCCCCCTTATTGAATTATTTATTCGTGGTTAATAGGTGCTAAGTAAAGGATTGATAAGGATTGAGTCTGCCAGACCGAGTTCTAATTTAAACGAGTGAGCATTCGAATAGTAAATCTAATTTTATCGGAGTGTAATCACTGATCGATTACACTCAAATGCAAGTAAAAATTTTATAATAAATTTACACATTTACATTAAAGAAAAAAATATCTGTGATTGTACTTACCTCGTGAGATTCAATTTGTTATCTGTTGTTTCACTTGTTAGATCACCTTTATTATAATAAAGTACACCATATGAGCTCGAAAGTAATTGGTCAATTCCAATTAATAAATTATTAATTAGTATTTTTTTTTAAATATACCTTAAAACATAAGTACTTTTGTTTGAACTGTCGTGTAATCGCCTGAAGCAACTAGCGTAGTAACTGGCATTTTAAGTTTTGAAAACAAACTACAAAATAAAATTTGTCTTTAACTAATGAAAGCTGTGTATATTATGATTTATTTTGCTATATTATATATCATTGCCTCGTTTGCTTAGTGGTCCTAAGCGCGACTGCTACGCTAGAGGTCATGGGTTCAATACCCAGGTCGAGAAAGTTCGGTTAATGGCAATAGGCTCGCCCCCTATTACATGGGACCTTAACATACCGGCAAACTGTGGGTGTACATTGGTACCCCTCTGCCTAACCCTTCGGGGAATATAAGCGTGATTGTATGTATTGTAAGTTCATAAAAGGTTTGCAAGCGAGATAGTTTATATCCTGAGACTGTACTCCCCTTAGCGTGAACTTGCTTAAGCTTATAAGTTAAGCAGCCAATAACTTCATAAGATGACCAGCAAGACTTCATTAATATAAATCAGACTATTGTTCTATAAACACAATGATGACATACTGTGGTTGACACACTTGCAAAATCAATCTCAAAATCAATTTCGTGTCATCTATTCTGTGGCTTATAGATGCCTCGTCTTACGTCCTATATCTATTATAATGGTTATTGCTCCACTTCTGTGGTTTGTAACGTGACGTTATATAGCCTATACCCGCCCCCCTAGCCAAGTCACAAACGATAAACGCAAACGCTGAGTAGGCTTTAATAGATCTTCAACTTTATGTGCTTGGTTTTAAGTTGAAGATCTAATGATGATTGCATAGCGTTTTCGTTCATTCCAGTCGCTAACGCTTAGAAATCTTTAATAGATTTTCAACTTAAGGCTCCTGGGTATTAAGTTGAAAATCTATTGGTACCTACCGAGCGTTTACGATTATCGTTTGTGACTTGGCTAGGGGGGCAGGGGTTACTTCGGTTTAATCAAGTCGACCATAAGTGGCCTATACCATTCTTTATACATACATACCATCACGCCTATATTCTCCGAAGGGTTAGACAAAGGTGTACCAATATTTATATATATTTTTAGGTCCCATGTAATAGGGGGCGAGCCTATTGCCATTAACCGGGCACAAATCCAAACTCCGAGCTGCTACTGAGAATTTCATAGAAAAATCCAATACCTGACACTTTTTGCTCGACATCTAACCCTAGACCTCTTGAGTAGCAGTTGTGCTTATGATTTGATTTATTCTTTATAAATCTGGCTACAAGAATTATATAAAAAGAACTTTTTCAATTCAATCCAACTGGTGGTGTCAGAGATTAGCGGGTTTAAAAAAATAAAAAATATTTTTTTGTTTTTTTGTTACAGATACATCTTTAGATGTCTTTGTAGATCAATGTCTGCTCACAACCAATTAGAATCTCGGAGATTGCAAACTGGACCACCTATTGGCTACATATTATGCAATGGTCGATCCACAAATATCTACAACTAGCATTCTGCCCGCGACTTCGTCCGCGTGGCTCATTGAACCCGCCATAAGTTACGTTTTTGAATAATGCTTCGCTCCCTTTGGCCGTAGCGTGATGTTATAATAGCTTATGTTACTCAGGAATAATGTAGCTATCTATTGGTGAAAAAAATGTTAAAATCGGTCCAGTAGTTTCGGAGCCTATTCGTTACAAACAAACAAATCTTACCTCTTTATAATATTAGTACAGATTATAGAAAATAGCTGTTTGGTTAGTACCAAACAGCAATTTTCTATTACATAATAACCAAATTTGAATAAACAATAAAGCAGTTCACAATATAATACCATACATTATTAAACAAAATCCCATATCAATAGCATTAACTGTATCAAATGTTGTTGCTATGCTGAACTTCCAAATGAATTGAAAATGGTATCATTTCCAACAAACCAATTATTGGATACTCATTCAACTCTAATTATAGTTGCATGATAGATAAATTAAATGTGTATACGTACTGCATTCTTTCATAATGAAAATAATTATGACGTGAAATATTTCACAGATATTAACCAAATAATAAAATGATGAACAGCCTAGTTAAACTAGTGGTCCTAAGTGCGAATGCTACGCTAGATCTTGGTCTCGCTAGAGGTTCGATGCCCAGGTCAAGCGAAGTGCTGTTGGGTTTTTCTATGAAATTCTCAGAAGCAGCTCGGAGTTAGGATTTGTGCCCGGTTAATGGTAATAGGCTCGCCTCCATATGAGACCTAAACTTAACGTTGAACTGTGGGTGGAAATTGGTACACCTCTGCTTAACTCTTCGGAGAATACAAGCGTGATGGTATCTGTGAAATGATGGAATGTATTTTGAATTATTTTTGTTACTTGTGACTTTTAGTTCCATTTATCAGCATTTGTATTCTGTAAGAATACAAATCTCTCTCGGTTAATTTAATAATACAATAGTACCTTAATTTGCTAGTAAGCTTAATTTGTTAATAAAACCGAGGATGAATTGCAGCCTCTTAGCTGAAATTAAAAAAAAAAACTTTTAACTCCATTGATGTAATGGTTAAAGGCCATTTTAGGAACGAGTGTTAAAAAAGTATCTATTTATTATATAATACGTACCACGGAAAAAACAAAGGACACTATTAATTTAATAAAATAGTCTGTTCTATTAACACAACGGGCAACGCCTATTACACAATACTTACGGTTTAGGTATAAGCAATACATGACTTTAATGGGATTGAGGTAGGCCTTTTGTATCCGTGACATTGATACCCGTCTCCGGATTGCCTCAGATTTCCCTCCCTTTGTTATAAAAACATAAACAAACGCAAGAGTTGTGTTTTTATTCTCGTATTAAGTTCATGTTCCCGCTGCTTGACAATATTGCACGTAGCGCAGTGTTTGTCATTTCCTTTATTATGCTACTCCGTGTTATGAGGCGCAATATTGAGCAATGACGACTCACATTTCGGTACAAAATGTTATAAATTTTACGCGAACAGCAGATATTACGTTACACCAGGAAACATTATTTTATGTTAGGTACTTTTCCTAATTGAACGTGTCATAAACACGGAATATATCTTAACTTTATTCATGCCCGACGGAGACAGCTGCTAATATAGCGTCAAATATAATTATGTATACTCCGATCACTTACCGTATCTACTCGAATATCCGGATCTGTTTTATTATTCATAGCCCGATGAGCGATAATAACCCTAAACCCGCCAAGAATGTTTACACAGCCATCTTTGGGACAAAATTAAAGATATTATTACATTTCTCAAGCTCTTTCTTTACATCGAGAGGTATATCCAAGAAAAGGAACGAAATATATTGCGGGAAGTAACAGAGTTCTGCGTGTTTTTGCGCCCCCATTTCGTCCGGAACGTGTCTGTATCCGCACCAACAGAATCCACAAATAAACAATATTAACGGCAAAATTACACGGCGTGTTACATTTCTATAGAAACATCCTCGTAGGGAACACAGTGAGCGCTGCGCTAATCTTCCAAGCCAATTTTGATGCAGAAAGATTGTTGGGAAAACCTCCAAGATAAATTTTCCCGGTTTTATATATGGTCGCAGGATATAGGGTACATTATAAAGTCGGTATGCGAAATCTTATGACTTATGACAGATATCCAATATTCCTCGAGGCGAGCGGAGCGAGTGCAGCGGAACACTCATAGAACACAAATCAAGCGGGAAAAATGAAGGAAAAGAAGCAAGACAAAGCGGCTGCTCGATCGACAAGAATTTCATTGTGAAATATGTGTTATTTTCTATGAAAAATGTATTCGGCTTTTAACACAATAACTCAGTAAAAGATGGATCGCGTTTGTATACCTTCGTACATATGTAATAAACGTGTATCGAGGTGGTATTAAACTCATAGCTATTGTGTGAACTGTTGGATTTTTTTGGCAGACTTTACAAAAGGTTTCGCGAGGAATATTGTGGTTTATGACCTTTGTGAATGAGTATAATATAATCTAGAACTTTGAAACGTGACTTGATTATAATTTTATTAAGTACGATAGGTACAAAGAAAGCGTTCTTGAAAACATAGATTTTCAATTAAGCTTGAATTTTATTTTGCCACGGAATATAACGTGTAACGCAGAATAAAATGATTGTTATTGTATCTCATTAACGTCGAAACGAAAGTGGCATTATCGCCAAATTCATAAACGGAAAACGAAACAAAGGTATGATTAATATAATTGTATCCTCCCCGCTGTCCTATTGTTCTTTTTCCTGAGAGTAGGAACGTTAAACAGCCACTTTATTGGACGAATACAGGAGACTTATTACGTCTATTTTGACCTCCTTGATAACAATGAAAAACGTGTATTCATTGAGTTTTCCTACTTTATCAAACAGGATTAAATGTTTGGAACACAATGCTACAATAAACAAGAGAACGGTTGTGCCAGCCCTTGCAGAAAAATAAACTCGCAGACAACAATTCTTGACGCTACAACGGTTGGTTAGTTGTTCATGACTGACTGCTCCGTTGGTCATGATCGCAGGTTCGTGGTTGCAACAGCTACTGCTGAGCGAGGGGTCCTGGGTTCGATTCCTAGTCGGGCAAAAAGTGTTATTGGGTTTTTCCATTAGGAATTTCTTAGTAGCAGCCCGCGTAGTCTGGAAGTTAGTGAGCGGCACCCCCGTACCTCGGGAAGCACGTAAAGCCGTTGGTCCTGCGCCTGATCTCTCTCCGGTCGTATCGGATTGCCGCCCATCGGACTATGAGAGTTAAGGAATAGGGAGTGCACCTGTGTTTGCGCATACACTTGTGCCCAATAATATCTTCTGTGTACTTGCCTTGTCTGTATTAAGATTAGCCGCCGTTACCGGAACCGGTCTAGAGAATACATACAGTTGTTCATGCCAAATAATTCAAAGTACAATTATTCGCCAAAGTTTTAGACGAGAAACGGCACAAAAAAGTGTGGAACAGTTACCGAAGGCATAATACACTCTTCGCCACTCATGTGCACTCTCTATCTACGTAAACTGACGGATGAGGACGGAATCTGCAGCGTGCAAGCACTCTCAGACACCTCTTTGTGGCGAACAAAGAGTTTGTATTTTGACATGATGCTACTACATAGGCTTACTTAGGCTTTTGATTATATAAAAAAAAACTAAATGAAACGTAAAATAACGCATCAATTACATTTTTTTAAAAAGAAAACCAAAAAATCCTAAACACTGAAAACATGAAAGAAGCTATAATACACATAACATACTTCAAATATTCTGTTTAGTTGTTATTGTTTCGTGAGGATAACTCAATCTTCCTACGGGGTGGTAATTTATTTGTATACGATAGTTTACTCTTTTATTTATTATAAATAACATACACAAAGTCGGTCTTAATGCATTGTGTTAGTCAGCCTTAAGCCAAAATTAGTACATTTTGACACCTTGAATTCATGTTAAAGTTACGCTAGTGACGGTTCCCATACGCAAACTACTAACTTTATATCTATTACGCGCCATAGCCACAGATTAAATAAGTACAGATACTTCACTCAGTAGAAAATGTCCAATACCTACTGCTATAATAGCCTACTCCGTCGCGTCAACTGGCGTCAGCAACCACTGCAAACTAAAATGTGCCTAAATGCTCAAGCGTACAGTTGTGATCGCTTCGCACCGCGCGATCCCACAACAATCGTAGGGCCGCCTCCTCGATAAAATTAAATTAACATAACTTTTTGTGTCTATGTTATTGAGAACTGTGAATATGTTCTGACTTATATGTGGCAGTTTAAAATTGTATCGTAAATGTTTATAAAATATTTTTACCCATCTACAGCACATAAGGCACCAGACGGGATCGTAGGTAACGAATGGAACTATTCAAATGTAATAACGTGCGTGCGCTTCGTTTGCAAAAACCGCACTGAATTTGGTTCGCAAACGGCCCGAGACCGCTCGGCCGGGCGGTAGGCAATTATAGCGCGCAAGTACATAGAGTGACGGAGGCCTGCCATAGCTGTTCACATAGGTGGCGCAAGCCCGGTGGCGCCATTAATCTGCAGAATGAACCGCGGATTAACGTGATCTACATGCTGATGGTGCTAACAGCTAACAGCCACTGAACATGCTGTTATGATTAACCCACGTGATGAAGAGGGGTTAACTTGGGAATTAATAACCTTGATGTGTCTTCGGGCCTTTTGGTGTTGCGTACCGTGCGTGTTTATGTTGACTGTCTTGTAAAGTGAGTGAAGCAGTCTTTGACAACCATTTGGTGGGGGTGAGTGAAGAGTAGTGTGAGTATTATTTTTTTACTGAACAGACCTGTTGAGGTAACGTTTTTAAAAACTAAGGGATTTTCTATATCAAAACTTTATCTCTGTGTAATCGAATGATTAAGGAGAATTCCTTAAATGGCAGCGATCTTCAGAGCCTATGGTGTCTCTCCGCAGACTATGGCCCACCTTTTATCTTGCGCAGCATGCCTTGTTACCCCTGCACACATGAGAGCCTAATGACTGCGTCAGCGGATGGTGTTGTTGTAGCTGAATTCTGGGCCAAACAAAAAAATTAAGAAAATTATAAAACAAATTATAAAAGCATTTTATTGTCCCACGGCAGAGCAAAGGCCTCTTCTCATACAGAGAAGGCACGAGTATTGATCACCGCGCTTGCTCACCAATCCGCCTTATTGGCGATTTCAGACTTATTGTATCTACAAGTCCAGGTTTATCCATAATGTCTCCTTCACTGATATTTTCCTTCCTGCGGTCGTAAATATTACATAACATAATTTTGTTACCTTGTCAATGATGTCCAAGATAAACCTAGAAAGTACTTACCCAGTTTCAAACCCGCATGCACGAGAAGCGGCATTGTCACATCGATCGAAACAGCTCCACAATAAATCTACAACCAGCTCAAGACATTTCTTAAGCTACTAGATGTACTATTCTATCACTAGAAGAAAGATTCATTAGCCGTTGTAAAGGAGGCGAGCTAAACAAAAAGTGCAAATGGAAGTCCGACTTAGACAGGTACACCGAGATTTAAAATATTGATTACCAAGATTCTTCGAGTCGAGTGGATTAACGAGCAGAAGAAATTAGCCGGCAGTAATTGGCTGAAGAAAGTGAAGGCTGGCGTTAGTTCATCAGGGAACTGACCTATTTTTCTACGATTCTAATTGATTAGTTTTAGCTGGTGATTTTTGACTTTTATATACAACTAGCTTCTGCCCGCGACTTCATCCGCGCAATCGCCCCAGGCACATTTTCCAGGATAAAAAGCCTATGTGTTATTCCACATTACAATCTATCTAAGTTCCAAATTTTGTCCAGATCCGTTCAGCCGTTTAAGCGTGAAGAAGAAACATACACACAAACTTTTGCCTATATAATATTAGTGTGATAGCTTACAACTTTGTTCCGGTGAATGTCGATTATCAATTTATTTTTTTGCACCCTGAATTTCAGAATAAAATTAGATTAAGTTACTCCATATAACTTTAACTAGGTATATGCCAATGAAACTCCCGTCAAAATCAGTTTAGCCGTTTCGGAGATAAGCTGGAACAAACAGACAGGCAATATGGTTTAAAATGTTTTTTCTTAATATTTATCTTGTCTAAATATGTTATTTTGACATTACAAACAGACACTTCAGTTTTATTTATTTTAATAGGTTATTCGACTTTAATTTTTTTTTGGGATCATCTTTTTTTTTTTACATAAGTATATTACGTATGGCTTTCATATTTCTGCATAGTGGCATTATTTTTTGGTCTGTAAAAGCAACAACGCAAAAAGAAATGCAACCGATGTTTTATTACGCCCCAAAAATTCTGCATAAATCCGTTAGCAACAAACAAAATAAAAGCAAAAACGTGTCCTGCCATTGCTCATTTTTCATCACCGAAACTTGGAATTACGAGAACGCGAAATTAAGCAATGCTATCGGACAGATTATGTCCACTCCATTAGTTCCCTCTCTATTTACCGGGGTACGCCAGAGCGAGACGGGTAAATACGCATTGCCTAATTTGATTAGTTCATTCATTGTTCATTTTACTGCATCTCCCTGCTTTTGTATATCCTGTTTTGGGAGTGCGACTTTCGCTGCGAAATATTTTGGCTGTGTGTTATGCAATCTTGTTAATACAATCATAATTATCGTTTCCCTCTCTCGTCTATTGTATTTTCCTGAGTGTTTGCCGACTGTCTTTTGTTTACGAAATCTGTAAGCCTAACAAGAGCACGGTTACATAAACGGTGACTTTTGAATTAGTCGATTTTGAATACGATTACAGTCAAACATTTAAGTTTTATTGACGCATAATTAGTATTACCCATTAATATTAGTAAATTTTTCATGATACAATAAAAGTAGGTAGTATTTGTTCTTTCTAGGGGTTCAAGCTTGGTCTGTACCAAATTTCATCAAAATGGGTCTAGCCGTGAAGGTGTAACTAACAAACAAACTCATTTTTGCATCTATATTAGTGGTATTAGTATGAGTAATTCTGGTATCTTTTATAACAACCGATCTAATTAGTCTCCACAAAGTTGTCAGTGATATCATATATCAATGGACCGTAACGAGGATCTGTGTTCATGAATGTTTCACACAGATGGTAGTTAGAGCACACGGTAATTAGTAATTGCTTCACTCCGAGATAATTAAGCAGAACCGAGCATTAAGTAACAACTTCAAGCTTAATAATGCACCTAATGATGTGATGGCTTATGTCATGAAATGTTTGTACATGACCTAGTTTCAAAGGGTAATACTGTCATTTTTATAACCGACAAAAAAGAAAGAGGTTCTGAATTAAGATGGATTTTCTTTATGTTTGTTAGGTACTTCAAAACTCCGTCATTTATCAACCGATTTGGAAAACAAATATTTGAAAGAATACACTTTCAGATTGGTGCCTTACAAATTTTACCAAATTGGTTAAGCTGCTTGATTTTTAGGATGCCGTATCAAAGTAAGGTCTGTCTGTCTGTAATCATATTTGCAACATCCATCCTTGACTTTGCTGTAGATTATTTAAAAAATAAGTATACCTACTGGCTGACATAAAAAAAATCTTCTTAAAGCAAATATTAAAAACATCATAGCTAAAGGTGATTGATTAAAAAAGTACCATCCCTTTTCACCCTTTAGGCCTTAGAAACAAGGTTGAAATGTGCTTAACCGTCATTGTGCACGGATGTACTTCGTGCTGTTACAATTTAAAATCAAAATATTGAATTTGAAGTTAGTGCAACAGGTACATATCATTAGAAGCGTGTGTTTGCATAAATATTTCAGTAGGTATAGGTTGATTTTTCATTGTGCAATGTCCTTTGTAGGGAGACATTCATATTGTGTAAAAGAGACAGGAATAGACATGGAACCGAGTCGGAAGAACGGTGACAGCTTCAGAATACCTGCTACATTCTGCATTGTTTGAATGGAAATACTCGCATTTACCTACATAACATTATGAACACAGGAAATTAAGGGGGCTCATGGAAAAGTATAAATATAAATTACTAGCTATTTCTCGCGACTTCATCCGCGTAGATGTCGGTTATATTAAATTTAAAATTCAATTATGATTCGAAAGACATGTGGCGCCATCTATTATCCCAAGTTAATAATTAGTAAAAAATAATAATAAAAAATAAATAATAAATAATAAGATAACAATAATATGATGATTATATTGTGTTTGGTAATAATTAGTTATAAGCTTTTATTCTTCTCATGTAAGTGACTGTATTGTCTTAAGGAGAATAAAGTTCTTTAAACCGAAGTTTGTTTTCCTCGAGAACATTATTTTTTTTCGGGATGGAAGCTCAAAAAGATGTCAGCAAACATTGGAGGGGCCACTAAGGGCCGATGCCTGCCGGGGCCGCGGGTTGTTCGAAAGGGATACCGCGCCCCCGGAACGCAAAGGCCACAAGAAGGAACATGGATGGGTTTTAGTCAGTAAAAGTCTGACACACCTCCGGCAAGTCATTTGATAATTTCACATCGGTAAAAAAAAAGCCTATGTCCGTTTTTTATACAACTGACACGTATGTGTAAAATTTCAGAATGAACGGTTCAGTGGTTTAGGCGTGACAACAAACAAACTTACTTTCGCATTATTAATATTAGTTAGGAGTGCACCGGTAAAATGAACACTCATAAAATAGTGGCTAATAACCACAATATTTCAATTATGATCCACTTGATTGCTCTGTGGTCAGAAATTGGCTTTATATTCACTGGGAAATGGTACAAAATACACATGAAAATTCATTTCGCTTATTATATTTTTACGCTGGTATTTTAAAATATACAAAATATTCTGGGTGCCATTAATTTTTATTTGGCTATTACGTCACTGAAACGTGAGTTAACGTTTCAACACACACAATGGTGACAATACTACCGAGTATGATATTCCATCTGAAACAATTTTTTTTTTCAGCATCGTTTTGGTAGGTACCTTTAGACTACATTTCCGTGTGAGGATGTGCGATCATAACACACTATCACGCCTGTATTCCCCAAAGGTTTTCGCCGAGGTGCACCAATGTACTTCCACTGTTTGCCGGTATGTTTTAAGTCCCATGTATTAGGGGGCGAGCCTATTGCCATTCATCATCATCATCGTCATCATATCAGCCGCAGGAAGTCCACTGGTTTACATAGGCCTCCCCCATAGATTTCCAAAAAGACCGGTTGGAAACGGGCCAATAACCGGGCACAAATCTTAACTTCGAGCTGCTATTGAGAATATCATAGAAAAAACCCAATAACACTTTGATTCGACTTAGGAATCAAACCCAAGACCTTTAGCGTAGCAGTCGCGCTTAGAACCACTAGGCTAACGAGGCAGTTCTACCAGGAACTTTGTGGATGCTAACTATATTACTTGTTGTATTTACAATATAGAACAGTTAATGATTTCAGCTTTTTCCATACTAATATTATAAATGTGAAAAAGAGTTATTTCATGTGTTTGTTGGTTATGTTTTTACGGCTGACTTACTAAACTACTGGGCTAACGAGGCAGTCCTATGTGAAGATGTATGTGGAACAAACCATACGAGTACTCATATATCTTAGCTCAAGGTATAAAAATGTAGCGATGTTATTGGTCATTCTCACACACTTTTCTTTCTACGAATCCTTGCAAGTCTCTAGTGGAAACGCAGCCTTATTCTCGGTACTAAGTGCCTTTGTCATCCCAGCGTTTTATCCGGTTAAGTTCCGCTTAGCTTCCGTATCGTTTTATGAACGCATTTAATGCGGTTATAATGAAAAGGATTAAATTAGTTACAGCCGCTGCGGTCCATTGTATTAAATAAGGTAGTTAACTTTTTTTCTTTACCGAAATGCGACTTATCCTACGCAACAACATCATCCTAACGTACTCTCTCTTATATTTCAAGATCTACTCTGCAAATTATAACAGCATGAATAACCGCGTACATTTAATTGGGCGGACCTTTCCTTTCATGAAAAGAAATTAAGATTAAAACAATAGTAGGAAATTATAAAAATTCATACCAAGAAATTCCCGCAGCTCCGGAAAAAATTGCGCGAAGACAGCTACCGTCGTCAAGCTAAAATTTACCTGCCCCCCTTCCAAAACTCAGTGCAAAAGTAAAAGCAATATCTTATTCTCAAGTTCAACTAATCAGCTGAATCTTAATCACCTTTTAGGTACTTTCGGCACTCCGGGGCACAAAGTAAAGAAAAGATAAGTAAACGCTCCTTTGCTTCCCCATTTAAGTACCTTTCTGCCCGGCGCGGTTCTATTGGCTATTCCCCGAAGGCATTATTTATTCTCAACCTGTCTTTTGACATCGGCCACTCGCTTCGCGATAATCGGCAGCAAATTATGTACCTAATTTACAGGTTTTTGGTCTTCGGAATGGTTTTTTTCCTTTGAACGAAGAAGGGGATGGAACGTGGATTTCCTTTGGGGAGAAAAATGTCTAATATCATCAGTATAATTTAAAATTTGTCGTTTATCATCGACTGGCAGAAGTAATATGGGCACCTTGTGAGTTTGTTGCATAAACAATATATAACCATTTTCGGCGAATCCGGTATTTGAAGCTACGAACTATGGACATTCACTTGATTTGCAATAAATAATTGATAAGTCAAACTATTCAATCATTACATGGAATTCGTCGATACTTGCTAAATAATCCTCTTAAACGGACCATCAAAAATGATTGTAACAAAGAACAAACCACACTGAGAACATCAAAACGATGCTAAAAGCGTATAATAGTAAAATCGCTCATTTGGATGGCAGGCAGGAGAGTTGCCAGATCCATCAGGATTATTCATTGGACATCCGAAATGGTACATTATTCACTGTGATTAACGTGCTCGGATCAGAACGTGATCCGTCACAGTTTTGGTCGCAAAGACAATTACAATTGCTGCAGTTGGTCGGGGAACGAGCTAAACGTTGTGTTTAGTTTCGGCGATGGAGCTTCAGCGGTCTACATGATGGGAATTATATTGTCTCCCATTTGACTGATCGGCCTTGTTATTGACAACCTTTGTTTGATGAAGCTGGGCTCTATTCGCTTTTGAATTCTTGTTGTATGGATTCCAGGACCGGGTTTGAGTGACAGCTTTGGTGTGCAGTCTTTTGTTTTAAAATAAAACACTAGCAAGCGTTCGGTTTAAAGACATGTCATTTTCAAAAAAAGAACATTAAAGTTCACTCGCCATTAAAAAATAGTATCTAGAAAGACGGGCCTGTTGGTCTAGTGGTTAGTGGCCCTGACTGCTAAGCCGGAGGTCGTGGGTGTTTCGATTCCCACCCAGGACAAACTTTGTGTGATGAGCATGATTGTTTGTTCTGTGTCTGGGTGTGATTTATCTATAATATGTATGTATTTATAAATTATATAAGTATGTATATCAGTTGTCTGGTTACCATAACACAAGCTCTGCTTAGCTTGGGATCAGCTAGCCGTGTGTGAGTTGTCCCAAGATATTTATTTATTTATAAAAGTAGATGCAATTCTCTGTGATCACAAAAGTGTAAGAAACAATTACAATATTACATAAGACAAGAAGCGATAGTGTTTTCTCCGCTTAAGGGGCAAAATATAAAATAAAAGAAAAAAAAAACGGGTGGCGCTGCGTCGGGGCACAGGGCCGTTAGTTTAACGTGAAAGGCCCATGTCATCGAGTCGCTTTTAGTATCGAAGATTGCAATCTATTTCGTTACAGATCGCTTTTCTAACTCGGTACCCGTATGTAACTTTGAATACGTAACAAGTTAAATATAAACATACAACCAAACTGCCCACGACTTCGGCCGCGTTTCCCCCGCCCATAAGTTACGTCTTTGGTTAATGCTCCGCTCCCGTGTGTCATAGCGTGATTTTATATAGCCTATATTACTGAGGAATAATCTAGCTATCTATTGGGTAAAAAAATGGTTAAAATCGGTCCAGTAGTTTTGGAGCCTATTCGTTATAAACAAACAAAAAAAAAACGCTTACTTTCATAATAGGTATAGACAAAAAGCCCAGTATGTTTTAGAAAACTATTTAATCCAACCAATAAAGCAGTCAAGTGATTTATCATGCATGTCGTAATGGAATACCGTAGTTGATCGTAGTCGGCATCTCGGTTCACTTGCAATCTATCACGACGTATGAACTGGTGCGGTCTTCAAGTAAATCGCCGTTATGGCCTCCATAGAACTGCATAGCAAGTAATATGCATCGCTAACTTATAGGGGAGAACAATAAACTAGGGTTCATATACAAAGGTCTATTAAGGTTCAGTTGGCGTAATGATTTAGTACTTAGTTTCTGCGCTAACGGCGAGGCTACACGAACATAATTTTGAGACCCGTGTTTTTTGAGCCACGTAATTTACTTTTTACTGAAACTGACTACTGTAAGTAGGTATATTTATCTTAGGGCGTTTTGGGAGCTTCTTCAATGAGTTCGACGCACGGTTATCAGTAAAAGTATGTATTCTCTAGGTATACACGATAAATATAACAAAACAGGTAGAAAAAACGGTATATACAAAATTAGGTTCGCGTATTCGCGGCAAATCGTACAGATCGGCCGGAGGTTAGTTGTCCACTGTCGGTGGCGGAGGCGCGGGGTGCGTTCGAGCACAAATAGCGCGTTCAAATAATGCCGCGTTACACTACTCATTTTGCGTCGCCATGTAAACGAAACAGGAGTTTTGTATACAAACAAATGCAGCAGAAATCAGCATCCATGCCGTCCTGTCAGCCGTCATGCTATCACTGACTCCCTTCTCTTTCATATCCTTCTTCACACAATATATCCATATTTTCATGCTTCCTCTACATCCATGTAGCAGAAATTACACGATCTACAACTCCAAAAATTACGCTCGTCGGGCTTCACGTTAAAGGCGCGTTCGATTTTTGAAAAGAGCTTATGCTATTGGCGTGTCATGTAAGATTTATTGTGATCGAAAAATCAACAAAAACGTTGAATAATTCTAGTGTGAAGAAAAGTTAAAAAAGAAGTTACGTTACGCTGTAAAATTCATTACCTTTAAAAGTCAAGCATAAAGTTTAAAAGTCGTTGAAGTTACAAACCGTCCTTGCTTCGAGTTTTAGAGTAAGGTGACTTTTAAAATTCGCATGGGTAGATAAAGTTGCTATTTTTTTTAAGCTGTTATCAAGCGTGACGCCTGTATGCTAAAATATATTTTTTTAAACCGATTTATCATCTTTCATCGTGTGGTGCATGCCTTGTCACCTGCACACGTGAGGACCTAATGACTGTTGTAGCTAAATACTGAACAAACAAAGAAAAAAGAAACAAATAAACGAACATAACAAGAAAGTACAATGAGTCTTTTTCAACTCATATACTTTCAAAGTTTATCTTGGACATCACTGACATCAAGTTATTAACTGCCACATTCGGGTAAACCCTGTAATGATAGAATAAACTGTTATGAAAAAAAAAGTATTTTAACATCCATACAATTAACGTTATATGCCTGTTACTGAACCGATTTTGATGAAATTTGGTATGGAGTGATTTTGAACCCTAAGAAAGGACATAGGCTACTTTTTATTCCGCAACTTCGTTTGCGTCTCCGATAACCGATATTTACGCAGACGAAGTCGTGAACTAAGCTTGTCTTTTTACATTTGTGCCATCGATATGCTAAGAACAATCAAGTAACGTAAACCTGTTGGCATTGCCTGATGTATGTATCTTGTATCGAACTGTTTATTCGGGATTCATGATCTCGTCTTCCAGTAGGTAATGAAGAAGCTTTCACTGATTAAACCATATTTAATCTCATCTTAATAATTTATGATTTATAAATGGAGTAATAAGATAAACATTGATCCAAAATAGAATAATTAAACAGAGACTTGACAGCTAGCCACGAGGGCTGGTTTCTATAATACGATGGAAATTTGTTGAATTATCGGAATATTTCAAAAAGTAACAAATCAAAATTCAATACTCGGTCATTTATTGCATTTCAAAATGCAAAAAACATATTTAGGTTGTAAGTAAAATAGTAAAGCAAGCTGAAGAGATGCCGACTTTTCATATAACTTATTCTAAGTGTAACACTTTCATTTTCACATTATCTTTCTCAGTTACTGTTTATAATATAAATAATTCTTTATTTATTTTCTCAAAATCACAGTACAGTACCGTTCATAGTCACGGTAAATAACATTTCATATGGACTGGAATTTATAGTAGGTAAAACCTGTATTACAGATCATCAGGCTTACCCTCCATCGGACAATGACTTGTAACTTACAGTACAGTAAAATATTGTTCATCATCATCATATTAACCGCTGGACGTCTACTGCTGGACATAGAGTTATCCAAAATATTATAAAAAAATATTAATTACAAAATACTTTATATGTTAAAAGTTATTTGTAGTCCCCTAGTCCCTCTAGCATTTAAATTTTCTATATATTATCATCTAAAAAATGATATAAACAAGGTATACCTACTTAACAAAATATAGCTAAATATAGAGAGCTAGACAATTATTTTTTACACGAGTTCTATATTGGTAAAACAAATGTCTAAGCCTAATCTTACTATCAGACAATACAATACACATGGAAAAAACAATACCCAATTCATTATAACTAAACAAAAAGTACTTACATTTCGACAGTCATTCTGATTTGTCAGACAATAACGAAGCAAAAGCTAGTCTTAATATTATTTTGTTGTCTTTTATTTGGCGATTCCATTGTTTTCTTTGTTCCCCCTTGTTACTGTACGCATTAATGCTCGAGACTTAATAAGTTGTTCAAGTAAATTCATAGAAAGCAACTCCGAACAAAAGTGGTGGTCTTAAAATAATAACAAGTTTTACCGATTACGGTATTTTGATACAACTGAGTGGGAAGATCCGTTTTGTGTATAGAAATAATTGATACCCAAAGATTTCTGGCTGACGTAAACTTTTAGGTACGTTTTCAAAATTTGTATGGCGTTTATTTTCGGCTTGAAATAAGAGACTGGTCAAACTAAGTACGTCATTAGGTTGTTCTTAGATAAGCCTTATTAAATTTTTCTGCGGTGTTAATGAATGGATAGCTTGATGGATAAAACAACGAAAAGTATTAACCAAAGTGGCACGACCCGTATGTCCCCCGTTTGTCTCCCGTATGTCGTAGTGTGAATATTATAGGTCCTATGCTAATCATAATGTAGCCAGTGGCGTATCTAGAGTTAGTTTTCAGGGGGGGCCTGGCCCCTAAGATGCCATGGCCGATGCGATGCAATGTGGTCAGGCGGAAGGTGAGCCCTACAGCCTGGGGTGGGCACAAGACCATCCTGGGGTGGGCCCGGCCCACTAGTTTTTATTTTGTGTGTTTTGTTCGTTACACACATACACACATACAAATCATTCCTCTATAAAATATCAGTAAATATACAAACCCAACGATACTGTAAACCGCCATACACAAACTCCTTTACACAATTTAATACAATAACAACTTATAAGAAACGATGTTATAACCACGTAAAGTAGAGTAAAAACCTAAAGTATCAACTACTAATTTCCCAGCTAGTAGCGAAGGGCCAATTGAGGAAAATGGACGATTACAACGCTCTTAGCGAACGCCACTTCATAATATATCATTCGATACTGCTTGCAAGGTTATGCTTGGAATTAAATGGCCACTCCGCGTCCGTATTCTACATGTAATACCTACTAAGTCTTTAACTAGCCGTTAAAGACTTAGTAGGTATTACATGACTTGGAGTTGACTAATGTTTCTAAATCGTAACTGGAATATGTACTAGTGATGTGGATACTACATTCTATAATCTTTTATTTTGATTATATTTTTATCATGTATGCAGGTAATTTGTTTTTAACATACTATCATGCCTGTTTTCCCCGAAGGGTTAGGCAGAGGTTTACCGGCGAATTGTGGGTGTACCCACAGTTTGTCGGTATTTTTAGGTCTCATGTGGCGGCGAGCATATCGCCATTCACCGGGCACAAATCCTAAACTCCATACTGCTATTGAGAATTTCACAGAAAAAACACTTTGCTCGACCTTGGAATCGAACCCAAGACCTCAAGCGTAGTAGTCGCACTTAGGACCACTAGGCTAACGAAGCAGTTGACTGTATTTGTTGTTTTATTTGTAAAATATCATTGTTCGGCAAAGACGCCAATGATTCACCTGATTAGACATGTGCAATAATAGAGTTCTTGCAATGCGTTGCCATTTTAGAGACTAAGATAAAAAAAATTACACGTGCCCATAATTACAACGACTCCTTACCTTTAAACTAGAATGCAGCAACACTGCGTTGTGGCAGGTTTTTGGATTCTACCCAGTAGTAAGTACGACTGACTACCGTGTTTGATTCCATACACCAAATTGGTGCAGTCGGTAGAATCAATGAGGTTTGTAAAATCAAAGCACGATCAATTACAGGCTCATCCTTTATTATGTCAATCCCACCAACATTGGTACTAAGTACTAATATGGGGGTGGTAATACAAAACCTGCATAATAATATGTGACACTTCTCGCGACTGAAATTTGGTCATTATGATCAATGAGTTTCCATTGATATTGACAACCGTGATCGAAATTCAGTCAAGTGCTCAGGAGATATTATAGTGCCCAAGTGTGTGCACAAATACAGGTACACTCCCTCTTCTCTTACTCTCATAGTCCGATGGGAGGTCAATCCAACACGACCGGTACGAGATCAGGTGCAGGATCAAAACTTTATGTGCTTTAAAGACACGGGGATGTCACACCATGAACTTCTAAATTATGGGCTGCTACTATGTTTGCAATAAAAATTCTAATGACGTTTTATCCGACCTGAGAATTGAACCCTGATCCCCACGCTCTATAAGGGCGCTTGCGACCACGAGACCCTCTAAATAGTATTTTTTTCAACACCGGATTACGATACATATACCTACAGTAAACAATTAATGAAGCGCTATTAGTTCATAATGCATGAAATTAATGTAAACTTGCAAATACAAATAATAAACAATACAGTTGTAAAATATAAGTAGGAAAATTACGTTCATAACACAATGCTTAATTAATTTAATGTGTTATTTATCTGATTTAGCTCATCATTACTAAAAATCTATACTTTTTATTGAAGCTTTTTTTTATTTGTTTGTTCATTTAACGCACTATTCTCTAGAACTATCAGCCAGATTTGAAAAATCTTTTTGTATACGATAACCAGATTAATGAGGCAGTATAGGTTATCAAACATCACGCTACAACACATGAGAGCGGGGCAGCAACCGAAGACGTAAATTAACGCGGGTGAAAAAAAAAAACCACAATAATAAATTCACGGGCAGAAGCCAGTATTGTAATATCAACATACCAAACTTAACAACGAACATCTCTAGAAGTACCAGCTTTATTTCCCGAATAAAATAACAAAGTAGCACAAGACATTCTTTACACGGAAAGAAAAATGTAGCATTTACACACCCTCATGCAACCAGAGAGAGTTCACAAAAGCAATATAACGTGACAAAAAGAATGGACCGCCCCTGGGGTTCCATGAATTTTCGAGGCGCGGGGTCCTATCGCTTCCCGGGGTACCCCGGGGTACCCCGGCACTAATCCGCGGGATTCACTCCCAGGGATCACTCCCAGCGGGCCACGCGTTCACATGATAATTATTATACCCCAGCGGGCGGTATTCTCGATTACGCCGGCGTTGGTTGTGGTAACAGATCGTTTGTTACTTTAGCAACTTGGTTTTAATTGAAATTGGAGATGTATGTTGTGTGTGAGACGTGATGGTGGAAAGTTTTGGTAAAATGGGATAGGATTTTTAAATTTACTATGCACGTTTACAGCTTTATATGGCTACTAAATTACCGCCATAATGCCCATACATTTCAAAGAGGATGTATGTAATACCCGCGTTTTAGTCCTGTTTTTTTCACCCGTCTTAAGTCACGTTTTTGGTTACGTACTGCTCCGCTCTCGTGTGTTGTAGCGGGATGTTATAACGCCTATAGTATATCTCGTGAATCTAGCTATTATTTACAAAAGATTTTATTCCAATCAGATCGGTAGTTTTCGAGATTATCACGCTTAAGCGTGAAAAAAGCTGAAGAGTATTTTTGTTTCTTTAAAGAAACAAAAATACTCTTCAGCTTTTTTATATTGAGACAATAGATGCCCTGGGGTATTCCAGTTCATTCCCTATAGTATAGTATGGGACAAAAATATGTACTTTACGTAAAGTTTCATGTTACATTTCAAACAACCGTTTCGCGTAGTAACTCGTAGCACTGTGTAGTCATCTGCTACGAGAGCGTAGCTTCCGTAGCCATAATTTCAGCTACGTCGTACGGCAACGATTTCTCAAATTAATGCACTCTGTGTTGAGACTTCCATGCATTGATTTAAATGTCTGGTTAATTAAGATTTTACTCGCATATACTACTAGCTTTTGTCCGAGACTTCGTACGCGTAAATGTCGATTTTCGCGGACACAGACAAAGCCGCGGAATAAAAAGTAGTGTATGTTCTTTCTTGGGGTTTAAACTCACCCCGTACTAAATTTCATCAAAATCGGTTCAGTGGTTTAGTAGTGAAAGCGTAATACACAGACAAAGTTACTTTCGCATTTATAACATTAAAGTATAGATTTTCATTCTTTAATGTAATTGCACTTGTTCTTCAAAAGTTTACTTTATTTTTACTTGCTGGCTTACTCAGGAAAGTATAAAATATGTCAGTTGTTTTCCAGTTGCTTTTCCTTTTTCCTAAGTACCAGCAACTTTACTTCACTTTATTACTTGAACCCTAAATTAAAAAGGTCGACTGGAGCTGAATGGGCCTCCATTTAGCTTTACAAGTGTGTTATATTTCTATTCTTCTTTGTATTTCTATTCAAAACTACAATTACTTACTTTTGTAAGGATCTTTACATTAAAAACGTGATGGCAATATTTTAGCTTTTTTTGTTTTGTTTGTGTTAAAATTTCTTGCACTTTTTGAAATAATTGTTATTATTTTTATTTTTAATTCAGCATGAATTTTCAAATACCTTCTTGGAACCTATATGTTTGAACCGTTTGGGGTTGAAACACTACAGCCATGGGGTCCGAGCGCTCATCTCGTTTTCGTTCGGTACATCGCCAAGCGACTGGTCGACTCTTCACGTGACCAGAGGGCTAGCATTTTATTGGGTCAAAGGATCAGCATTGCCATACAAAGTGGCAATACAATGCTGCCAGCCTCTTGGGCACTTGTCCCATTGAAAGCGATGCGTATGAGTTCTTTGATGCACCATGAACTTGTTTTTTTTTTCTTTTATAAATTGTACTTAGTTTGTTTACCTAATTTGATTATTATTATTTAAGTAAATTCTATTTTTAAGATCTATTTTCAAATCTAAATGTAAGTTTTCAATCGACATTAAATTGTTATTGTTGGATAATATATTACACATTTAACATAATATTTAATTATTTTAACTTAATTATTGAGACATTGTGGGTTGACTGATTTGAAGAAGAAGAAGAAGCACGTGTCAGATTAGATATTTAAAGATTTAAAAAAATAATAGACGTACATAGGTACAAACGATTTATTTAATTAAAGATTTTGATATGAGAAATAGATTCTGGAATTGGCTTAATTAACAGTTGTTTATTTATAAAGAAAGTGTACAAATTTATATATAAAGAATACAAATTTCTGGAATATATTTTACTAAAAATACACATAAGAGCTTACAACAGAAATAAGATTACTTAACTTAGGTCCGTTCGGTGTGACTGCTCCGGAGCAAATGCGCCGAGTACGGCGAAGCGGAAGCTTTTATAAGCGGTGGTAAACAAGTGACGTCACATCGTACGATCCTATTGCAGATTCGTTAATATTTGTATTTTATCATAAAACTATGATCAAATTATATAAAAATACAATAAATATACTTATAATTAATTAGTTCAATTACATACAAGTCGTTATTTTTTAAATAAATAACGGTTGAATATGACATTATACAAAACAACAATGAAAGAATAGTATTTCGTAACAATATTGATAAGAATTTGATGAGAAACTGTTGAATGTTGTATATCACATGTAAACAAGGTTATAATTATTATACGGATGTTTTTATTCGTGTTCAATTAAAGAAACGGACATGACTTATTGTAATAAATAAACTGAATTTATTGGAATAATCTAACACGGCCAGACTGACATGTACTTCGCTCTCGAAGTACTTAACTAATTATATTTATTTTCAAGAAGTCTCTGGCCTTGGCATATTAGTTCTATCATCTGCTGCACATGAATTTCAAACTAATATCAGGGCAGTGACTTAACAGCAATTCATACAATAGCCTCTGGCCTTGACATATCAGTCCTATCACCTGCTGCGCATGAATTTCAGACTGATATCAGGGCAGTGACCGACCAGCAGTAATATCAGTTATATCATCATCGTCTGCCTAGCCTTTTCCCAACTATGTTGGGGTCGGCTATACATTTATATCATTAATAATTTTTCAACATCTAATGCCAATTGAACACAAATTATAAACAATGAACACACTTATTTTGATAATACAATATAATTATTTTAATTATAAATAATTGTGAATGATCAATTTACAATTAATCTTAAGTACATATATGATATCACATTACTTAGGTACTAATTTTCACAAAAGATAATGATCAAAACAATCATTAACAGAATAACATTATTAAAAATCGCATAAAATTAAATCTTACAATTTAACAATAATATAACAAAGAGATAATCTATCACGGCTAATGATGCTGGAGCATCAATGCCCTGAACGGAATCATTATCCTGTACTTCGTCTAGCCGAGCCTGTATTGGAGGTATATTTCCGTTGCAACCGATTAATAACCTTGGAGCAAAACCAGTGGATTTTATTCAGAGATAGTTGTATTTTCCACAAAACGCTTGGCCATTCTGAAGAATACAAACAGAGCCTCAATGGTTTTTTTCGCTATCAGTAAGCGATAAGTTACCATTTGTGGAACCGTTGACGTTATTTGAGTTATTTTTTTGTGTCACATCTCTTTTCTTAAAAAAAGAAATTGACTCATCATGACCAACCTTTTTGCAGTAAGAACATTGAATCTTAGCCGTTTCAGAATTTGGGGTATTTCGATTTTTATTTTTAAAACACTGAGATCTAACATGACCTGTTTTATCACATATAAAACAAGTAGGTGGATTGAAAGAGTTTGAATTTTCAGGCTTAAAACGTTTAGTAGTTGAAGAGTGAGGTACGGTACTCGCTTCGGGTGGGCGTTTTCTAGGGTTTTTAACGTAGGTTGTAAAAAGAGAAATGAGTTCCGATGTACTATTAACACGACTGTTAAACGATGCCATTCTAATATTAATATCGGATATACCTCCACAAACAAGCTCAACCAGTTGTCCTTCAGAAAATGCTACTTTAGTATTACGTAATAACCTAAGCTTCTCCCTAGCGTATTCACAAAAGGTTTCCGCTGCGTCCGAGGTGTAAAGTACGGCTTTTGAAAGTTTTTCTGATAGGTTTTTTTTTTCGGGGTATAAATCTTTGATATAAGTTTTAAAGCTTTCCCAGGTTCTACCCTCATCTGGGTCCCAGGTCTCAAACCATAAAAGAGCAGAACCCTTAAGGGCTTTACCTGCTTTGCTGACAGTAGTAATCCCGCTCCATCCACGGTCTTTGGCTACGGCGTCGATGTTGTTACACCAACTCTCGGCGCCATTGTCATTTTTCTCAGGATCAAATGGCGGCGGATCCAACTCGTCGTCCCGATGGTTACCAGCAACCGCATCACGAATTGCCTTTAGTAGGCCTTCTAAGAGAGTGGGGTCCATCTTAAAAAAAATATGATGAATTAGTACTGTATACAGTACATTACAATGCATTTAAAGAAAACGCATTAAGATAAAAGGCACAGACTATTATGTATAATAGACTAAACATTTATTCATGATAGCTTTCCCTTCTGTCCGCATCATCGGGGAGTGCCCCGACCATATACGGTTCAAAATTAAAAGCTATCTCCTCGTTTACCTGTCAACATTATCAGGGAGTACCCTGACCAAATGATAACAAATATCAGAGGAGGAATATTATGTGTAAAACGTCAATGTTATTATATTTTGATAATAACTTTCTCTCCCGCCCGTATCATCAGGGAGTACCCTGACCATATACAGGTCAACATTGAAAGTTATTCCCTCACTTATTTGCAACATTATCAGGGAGTACCCTGACCAAATGATACAAATAGCAGAGAATAAATAATTACATAATTATGTTAGGAATACATTTTCACGATAACTTTCCCTTGAGATAGTATCATCGGGGAGTACCCCGACCATATACATTCAAAATTGAAAGTTATCCCCTCACTTAATTGCAACATTATCAGGGAGTACCCTGACCAAATGATACAAATAGCAGAGGATAAATATGTGACGACAACAACAAACAAATAAAATAAAAAAGAATATAAGGTGGGCTCTTCATATAAGAACATATTTACCTTATATATAATCCCACTTCTGATGTCAGATTAGATATTTAAAGATTTAAAAAAATAATAGACGTACATAGGTACAAACGATTTATTTAATTAAAGATTTTGATATGAGAAATAGATTCTGGAATTGGCTTAATTAACAGTTGTTTATTTATAAAGAAAGTGTACAAATTTATATATAAAGAATACAAATTTCTGGAATATATTTTACTAAAAATACACATAAGAGCTTACAACAGAAATAAGATTACTTAACTTAGGTCCGTTCGGTGTGACTGCTCCGGAGCAAATGCGCCGAGTACGGCGAAGCGGAAGCTTTTATAAGCGGTGGTAAACAAGTGACGTCACATCGTACGATCCTATTGCAGATTCGTTAATATTTGTATTTTATCATAAAACTATGATCAAATTATATAAAAATACAATAAATATACTTATAATTAATTAGTTCAATTACATACAAGTCGTTATTTTTTAAATAAATAACGGTTGAATATGACATTATACAAAACAACAATGAAAGAATAGTATTTCGTAACAATATTGATAAGAATTTGATGAGAAACTGTTGAATGTTGTATATCACATGTAAACAAGGTTATAATTATTATACGGATGTTTTTATTCGTGTTCAATTAAAGAAACGGACATGACTTATTGTAATAAATAAACTGAATTTATTGGAATAATCTAACACACGCTTTTTTTTCGCAGCCTTTACCATAATAATAGAATTAATTTATAAAGACAATATTCTTAACATTGTAAATTGATATTGTTTTTAATTACTGAACAGGATAATTATATATAAAAGGATTATGGATTTTATTTCTTCGGTAATTAGACTCATATTTAAGCTTCTTTAGCGCCAAGTAAAAGTTCTAGACATAACAATAGTCGTTACAGGAAAACCCTTCTTAACGTTAAGCAATTTAAACACGAATTCCGAACATTAAGATAAAGTTAGTAAAGAGAAATAAAGAGAGCAATAACATTATTATTTTTTCTTATTTTATCGTGAGGAAACTTAAACTTATAATTAATCTGAAATCGCAAATCCGCTTTGAACAAGAGTGGTGATCATTCCTTGCACTTTAGGACTAGTTTGCTCTGCAGTGGTTCAACTATAGTTGAACCATTGCAGAGCAAACTTGTAGACTTGCAGAGCAATCTATAGATTGGTATCATTATTTTTGAATATTTGTGTAAACCATGCATTCAAATATAGTTGTAATTATAATGTTAGTCAAATGAAAATTACTACTACTATTTGCATTTAAAAATAAATAAACTGAAATACAAATATACGAGTTGATTTTCGACAACATTCATCATCTTCTTAGCCTTTTCCCAACTGTGTTGGGGTCGGCTTCCAGTCTAACCGAATGCAGCTGAGTACCAGTGTTTTACATGGAGCGACTGCCTATCTGACCTCCACAACCAAGTAACTGGGCAACACGATACCTCTTGGTTAGACTGGTTGTCAGATTTCTTGGCTTCTGACTATCTGTAACGACTGTCAAAGATCTACGAATGACAGCCGGGACCAACGGCTTTTCGACAACATTATTTTGTTAAAATATAAATTAATGTTGTCGAAAATCAACTCTAGCTACAAAAATATAATTTAGACATTTGCAAGTAACTAGTTAATGTCCCAAGACATTAACTAATTACATGCATAATGGCACAACTTAGTTAGAATTTGTCAAATAAGTGTTTTTTAGAAAAGGAAATGGAGACTCTTCTTCTTAGTGAACTACGAATTACGTGAGTTAGAAATTACGCTATGGCGAATTACTGAATTTTGAAGGTTTGATCTCGATGAACATCGATCAGAATCATTGAATCAGAATTTAAAGGAGTATTTTATTTTAGTATACCTTCATACTGCATATCAATAATACTGTTTGTTCGCTCTAAATGATCAGTATGCTCGCAGCTCGAGCTAAATGCTCGAAGTTAAGTAAGACAGTCGGAAATAGAGCTCTTTTAAGATTAATATTTGTCCGTTTGCCCTAAAGGGTCTTTCTCAAAACCAATGCAAGAATTCGGATTTTCACATAATATTAGACCTTAATAACACACACATGTCGCCTACCAAATACCATACAAAAAAACATTACATTTATTTTACCTGTTATCATCCTTAGTCATTATTCCTTACGTGTATCTGTGATAACGGTGTCAGAAGCTGATAATATTCTCCTTGTTCACGTTTGTACTTAAGCTTAATTTACACCGCCGCGGAATGGAATAGAAGTGACTTTTTGCAACTAAATTGTATATAAGTAACTACCACTAACTGCCTCGTAGGCCTAGTGGTCCTAAGCGCGACTGCTACGCTAGAGGTCTGGGGTTCGATTCCTAAGTCGAGCAAAAAGTGTTATTGGGTTTTTCTGTTAAATTCTCAGTAGCAGTTCGGAGTTTGAATTTGTGCCCGGTTAATGGCAATAGGCTCGCCCCTTACTACACGGGACCTAAAAAACCATACCGGCGAACTGTGGGTGTACATTGATACACCTCTGCCTAATCCTTCGGGGAAACAGGCGTGATGTTATGTAAATTGTATATTGCAACATGAACTTTACGTCAATTGAAAAAAATTCAAACTAAATTAGAGCCAAACGTTGTGCGAATTCGCTGGAACGCGCGAGGATTCCCCGGAAGACGCGTGACTTTTTTCGGATCGCATAAAGTTCGTATGACAATTGACATAAAGTTCATTATGCTACGTAAAATTTCATTGCAATAAGTTGCTTCCATTCTATTCCGCGGCGGTGTGAATTGAGCCTTACCGAGGTGACATATTTCACACCCGCTATAACCTTGATCCCGTGCAAAGCTTTGATTAACGTCTGTCTTCCCTTCATCACTCGGAACACTTCCTGAATTTCAAATAACAACAAAATTGTATCGAGTATCATTGATTAATTTTGCTCATAATACGATTCTTGGAAGGTTATAATTAGATCCTCAAATTAGAATATAAGGCTTCAAAAGACAATATTTGAAGCGTAACGGTGTGATTAGGTTAGGAGTGTCCACGTATCAAATTAGCTAACTACAAACCTACTAGAGGATGGACGGATGAATAATGAAGTAATCCCAATGGGAATTACCAATCCTTGGCACTATTTTATTGCTTTAAACTGTACCAGCTCAAATATACACGTGTATCAGTAACTTGAGGGTAATAAGGCGAATTTGATTATTTTCCTACTTCGTGGGTGCCTTTAAAAATATAGACTCACCTACAAAAACAACTAGATCCGGAATACTACTATAAAGTCATACAACATTATTTGTTTGATCCGGGAACCAAACCCGCAACACGCAGCGCAGCAACCAATCCTTCAACTACTGCGCCATCCGTGTCATCTCTACACGTCAAGCTTCGGAAAGAGACGACGCTGATGTTGATTTACGGCCGCTTTCCATTGTGCGTTCGGTCCCTATACACAACCAATCAAGTAGCAGAGTTTACAATCCCAGATTGTATACTCGGCCGTTGATTGGTTGCGGGTTCGGATCAATCTACAGATCACATTATAGAAAGCGGTAACTAGTAAATAACCTAACGTGATTAGGAAGGTTAGGTACTTAACCCTTTCCTAGTGCAATGACCCATTGATCATTGCGATTGTTTAACTATTTTGTCTCTTTGGTGGACAGTTAAAATGTTACTTCTTTTTTAATGCTGATCAGCAAGTAAATCTAATATATAAAATTCTCGTGTCACAGTTTTCGTTGCCAAACTCCTTCGAAACGGCTTGACCGATTTTGATGAAATTTTTTGCGCATATCGAGTAGGTCTGAGAATCGGCCAACATCTATTTTTCATATCCCTAAAAAAAAAAATATGGCAAAACAACGTTTGCTGGGTCAGCTAGTATCTTATATATTCACATAAAATATGAATATTTAGAGGATAAGAACACGAATTATTTTTTAATATTTGTCTGTTGTGTGTTTGTTCCGGCTAATCTCAAAAATGGCTGGACCAAATTTGACGGAATTTCACTAGCTGATAGTTGAAGAAATAAAAAATAACATATAATACTTTTATTTTAGAAAAATATAAATAAATGCATCTTTTAGTAACAAAAATAACTCGCTGAAAACTTCATTAATCAGTCCAGTTGGCTAACGAGCTATGAAACGGGTCATCGGCTCTTATAACCTAGAAATTCAGGCATCCTTTGGATGGTACAAAGAATGAGGTTACGAGAAATGAAAGAAAGCGGCCGCGATATTAGACTTGTAATGGAAACCATTTGTTAGACGGTTTTATAAAAGTTTTTGTAATATTTTAATAGAATATATTATTTTTTGTTAGGTTGCTTTATTTCGTGGATCTCTTGTGTTATGTTGTGCTATGATAATAATCTCTTTTTATAACAATACTAGCTCATGCCTGTGACTTTGTCCACGTGAATGACGGTTTTTGCCTTTTTTTTGCGCGTATCCTTAATTCTTTATCTAAAATAAAACGCCTGCCAGTAATAATCGGTCCAGCCGATTTGAAGATTAACCAGATCAGACTAGAAAATATAGACAAACTTCTTCTTCTTTTCGTGTTGATGATACATTTTAATTATTATACCACATGTACCCAGAAACTCCGGGGCTGCGGGTTGTTCGAAAGAGATACCGCGCCCCCGGAACGCAAAGGGCACATGAAGGAACATAGACGGGTTTTAGTCAGTAAAAGTCTGACACTCCCTCCCGCCCCGCCCAGGGCGGGGGAAGTTATTTGATGATTTCCCGTCTATAAAAAAAAAAAAAAAAAAAAATGTACCCAGAAACTGGCCACGTTTATTGCCGACAATAGACAATAAACAGACAGACTGACAGACAAGGAAAAGTATATATTATGTTTAATTTACAAAAAATCTGTTATTTTGACATTCCAAACAGACATTCCAATTTTATTTATTTGTATAGATGTATAAATGAGGATAAAAATGTATTTTATAAAATAAAGTATTACCCTGGATCTACCTCTACATAGATAAAATATTTACTTTTGCACGTGTAATAAATTATGAAAAGTTCAATATTTTTAAGTAGCCAGAGAGAGGGTCGAGCACGAGTGTACTCACTTAAAGTATTCCATTTTCAACGTGAATATACCTACTATTATCCTACAGAATATTCGTTTAATTTTATATGGCAGCTCGGAGTTTGGATTTGTGCCCGGTTAATGGCAATAGGCTCGCCCCCTATTACATGGGACCTAAATATACCGGCAAACTGTGGGTGTACATTGGTACACCTCTGCCTAACCCTTCGGGGAATACAGGCGTGATGGTATATTTTTATATATTTTTTTTGTTTTTATATGACAATTACAATTATTATGATCCATTGATTTGAATAAAGCCTTCAAGATGTCTCCTATTTAAAAATCAATTGAATTTTTGGTTAAAATAAAAATAGATAGAAGTTGTAGTCAAAGTTAATAATGTTATCCCACGAAACGCGTAGATTCTTTTGTGTAGAAAAAAAAACAAATGTGCTATTCCAGACTAAAACATATGTGCATATATCCAGATCAGTTTAGCCGTTCAGGCTTAATAAAGTAACAAACATTCATCCGAATGTTCTGCGTTAATTGCTTAGTCTAAAATAGTCTAAACACAATGATTGACCTTTTCAATTATGTAATTTTTGCCCACATTTCATTTGTAAAACTAAGAACTCACCAATAAGTTCGTAAAGTTCCTATAATGATTCTTCAACCGTGTAATTAAGATCAGAGTACTCATCAGATCTGATGCAAGGCAGTGAGTACACTTCTGTGGTGATGTAATGAATGTGTACTATGAATGGGAGTGAAGTGTCAGCAAATCGTGGTCGCGACCTATATAATAGTTCATGCTAAGCGTGACGCGTGCAGCTATCTATTTCCATTCTCTGGGCTTTGTGCACTCGGATTTATTATAGACGTATGCTTTGAGGCATGGTTTGTGGTATTGGACTTCGTATGACGGGATGGAGTGGGTTGCTTGCCCTGTCTGGCTAGGTCATACAATATCTCATGTCAATACATTTAAACAAAACATTTTGAACACCCGTACAAATGCTATCACGGGTAAAATTAAATATTTTTGTTCGTTAGAAATAGGTATTATTAACTTTTTATTACCAAAAACACTAATTCTTATACAATTGTTTTTGCCATACACACAAACAAATAATCAGAATCTTAATCTTTCGGTCTTCAATACAAAAAAAAAAGTATTGAAACTCAAATGGAATTGGGCATGACCTGACATGACCTAGCAAAGGGCACGCTGATATAGCGTCGGTAAGTCCCATGTTAAAGCAGTGGGTGGAGATGTGCCCTTACCTTTCAGTTGACGCAGGTACTTTCTGCACACGGATGCTTCGGGAAGTACTAGTAGTAGGCCGGGAGACGGCGCCTAGCTGCCATCATAGTCAGGGCTGCCCCGAAGATAGCGTAGCAAACGCTGCTTGCTGAAGTGAAAAAAATAAATAAAGAACTATTTTCTTTGTGTAAGTCCCGTGTAAACATTCTTATTTATTTTGTAAAAATCTGTTACTTTTACACTACAAACAGAGACTTAAAATCCTTTAATTTGATAAAATATTATAAAATCAGTCGGGTTTATTAAGGTTAATAGCTCTCCAACTTACCTTAAATATATAAAACCGACCTAGTAATCATTATTATAGAAATAAAGTTATTTTATAATAAGCTACGGAACCGTAAACCAAGTGGGTATTAAAACTAATTTCATGCGCAGCTAATAGTCAGCTCCGTGGTGGAACTGTATTAAATTTTCATCAGTGTTAATATGCATCATATAACACTTTGACATGGATTTTAACGGCAGTTTGATAGTTAGAAAACTTAGTCAACTATTTGTGTAATGTATGAAGTCTGATCGTCGACAAAGGCTTAGCTATTAAATAAAATTATTGGTTCGTAAGATAACTTACGAACTAATTCTTTTTTAGGATTCCGGACCTCGAAAGGAAAAAACGGAACCCTTACAGGATAACTTTGTTGTCCGTCCGTCCGTGTGTCTGTCAAGACTCTTTTTCTCAGTAACGCGTGGAGGTACCAAGCTAGAATTTATATCAAATACCCAGGTCTACTGTCCCTTGAAATGTGAAAACATCAAACATGTACGCTAACACAATCAAAAGATAAAGCCGTTTATGCCGCAAATTTCCGCAAATTTTCGACACTCGCAAGGGAATCAAAACCTACAGGGTACTTCCCGTGAACAGATCTTGAGATTTGGTACGAAGCAACGTCTTATAGCACAGATAAAGAAAAAAATGCGAAAACCGTACATTTTTAGTTAAGTACATCATATTATAATAAAAATATTTTTGTACCGAACCCTCGGTGCGCGAGTCCGACTCGCACTTGGCGGGTTTTTTTAAATCTTTGCTACTAATTCACACTGGCAGGTACGTACAATTAAAGAGTAATTTAGAAAGGCACTTTTAAATACTCATTTATAAGCTGCGTTGAATGGAAATATATTACCTTACAATGGCGATGATTTAATTTTAACTTCCTCCCCTCCCTTATCTTTGACTGATTGTTCCATAATGAGAATAGGATAAAACGCGTTTTTGACCTTATTTGAACTGTTCCGTTTTTAGTCAATACCTAGAGAGATAAAAATAAGAAAACTGAGAAGAAGCTAGGTTAAGGCTCTGGCTAGTTTTAGTATGTTCAATGTTACTTGAATGTATTCTAGTACTTTAAAATAAATGCAAAAGTTTGTAAGGATGAATGAATGGATGGATGTTTGTTACTCAATTAAGCCAGAACTGCTGAACAGATCTAGGCGAGATTTTTACAAAGATAGATTTTATCTAGAATAGGCTTTTTATCCCAAAATTATGCGGCTCTTGTGGAATAATATATTATCACCTTTCTGACTGCCCCGCTGGTCTTGTAGTCGCAAGCGCGACTGCTGAGCGATGGGTCCCAGGTTCGAATTCCATTTTGGGCAAAAAATGTTATTGGGTTTTTCCATTCTCAGTAGTAGCCCGGAGTTTGGAAGTTGGTGTGTAACACGCCCGTGTCTCGGAAAGCAAGTAAGCCGTCGGTCCTGCGTCTGATCTTTCTACGGTCGTGTCGGATTGCCGTCCCATCGAACTATAAGAGTTAGGGGAAGAGGGAGTGCACCTGTGTTTGCCCACACACTTGTGCACTATCATATCTCCTGCGTACTTGGCTAATCTGCACTAAGATTAGCCGCCGTGGCCGGAATCAGTCTTTAGACTATATAAAAACTTTCACGCAAACGAAGTCGCGGGCAACAGCTACAATATAGCTAAAACATAGAATAGCCAGAAGCCATACAGCCAATGAACATATTAAGGGTCGGACGCCACATTCAAGGGGCCGAAGACACATACACGTCCATTTCCTTGCCCCTAACGGATGTAGCGTAAAGGCACAAGTATGTAATTTCCTTTAGAGCTCGTGGCGTTTTGTGTAAAACTTTTTACTTTGTCATTTTATACTCCTTTGTATCTCATAATAGGTAGTCTTAACTTTGAAGTTAAAAATTATGTTTTTTGTAAAGATTATAATTATTATGTTGGCCACGATCTGACATTGTATAGGAATTTGTAAGAGTTATTCGCTTATTAGGAAGGTTGTTGTGTTTTCAAATTCATGTACAAAAATATGAGTTTCGTTTTTTTTTTATAAATTGTACATACTTTGTAATTTAGTTATTTATATAATTAAAATTCTCGTGTCTCAATGTTAGTTGCTATAATCATCCGAAACGGTTTGATTTTTTATGAATTTTAAAATATGTATAGGTCCGGTAGGTCTGAGAATCGGTCGTAATCGATTTGTTATAATTAAAAAAAAAAAAACAAATACCCCTAGAAATAATTTATATGTCACTACAACGTTTGCCGGGTCAGCTAGTTGTTTATGAATGTTGTGTTTAGGTTAATTATTCATAAATTAGGTTCCTTTAAAAAGAAAAATAATAAAGATTATAGCCTATTAACTGCCTCGTTGATCTAGTGGTCCTAAGCGCGACTGCTACGCTAGAGGTCCTGGGTTCGATTCCCAGGTCGAGCAAAAAGTGTTATTGGGTTTTTCTATGAAATTCTCAGCAGTAGCACGGAGTTTGGATTTGTGCCCGGTTAATGGCAATAGGCTCGCCCTCTATTACATGGGACCTAAATATACCGGCGTACTGTGGTTGTACATTGGTACACCTCTGCCTAACCCTTCAGGGAATACAGGCGAGCCTATAAAAAATAACTTCAAAATCGTTTGGGTAAAAGTCATGGAAAGAAGTAAGTACCTAACAAATCTTTTGATAAAAGATAGAGTAAAAATTACTTGAAAAGTTTTTGAAATTGAAGAACCATATTTTGATGTCGTAATTGGAATCTCGCAAATGTATAGTGAGATCGCAAACAATCTAAGGAGTTATTACTCTCAGTTGAAGCTTTCATTTTGTGCAAGATGACATCTTCGAATCAATATGAATATTTGCTTTGAAACTCTGAATCTTGGATTAATTAGGTTCTGCACAATACTGATTTACTTAAAATACTACTAGTACAACTAAACTACTTATACTACTAATTTAAGCGTTCGTTTGGAACACTTTCAATTGCTTTATGAAAACATATTGAACTAAAAAAACGAAATAAATTATCTAAAATTTTATTCCATACGTGAACGCGAAGTCGCCAAATATTCAACTTACCCTACTGGTTATTAAAATTTATAACTACACCAAAAATAAAAAATAACAAAACCTAAGTTCAACCAACTAAATAGTAATATAACTATCCTAGTTCCTAATCCGAGTTCGAAAACCCATTATTCCCATACCAAGAATAAACTATCAAGCAACACCACCCACGTGTGTAACTCCAAACAAAAAGTTCATAACAGAACAAATACTTGCAATATTACAAAAATAACAGTTAATAATAGTGATCTAATATCCTTTGATCCTTAGTATTATCAATAAGTATTTCGGGCGGTATCGCACACCCGCAGATGGCACGGAAGAATATAACAGTATTATGAAGTTCTCGAAAGCGAGTATTTCCGTGCCGGTTTACAGGATTACCTGACTGTACCGTGGCAATATTGAATCGAATATCGAAGCAACGGTAAATGTAAGAGTTTTTAAACATAGATGAAATATTAGATCTGTGGAAGCCGGTACGAGTGCCTTTGATTAAGTAGTTTTGAAATTGGTTCCAGTTTATTGGAAAAATTTTGGTATTAAAACTGATTGGCCATTTTTTCGACAGTAGTGTTTCGTGTGTTTACTGGTGAAATATACCTAATAGGAGGTTCAAGCGTAAAAATAAGGAAACTTATTTAAATATTTGAATCGTGATTAATAAAATTGATGATTTAAATCACATTAATTTCCTGGATTTAGCAATTATATATACCGTCTAATTAGTTAAATAGTTAATCAATTATTTGTAACTGAACAAGCAGTTACGTCTTTGACTATTTTCCGCTTCCGTGTGTTAAAGCGTGATGAAAAACCCTTCTATAATAACGTGCTATATAACCCAAAAAGATTATTTCATAATCGGACTTGAAGTTTTAGATAATAGTTCGTTCTTCTTCTTAGCATTTCGATGACAAATTATAATATCATCATATAGATGATATAATAATATGTACGATATTGTTGCGGCCCAGAATTTGGCCACTTTGACTGCGTTGTCGGTGGCAGACATTAAATCTTTCTGCGTGCTGCTGTTAAGGCACGTAGGAAGTGCGTTAGTGCATTCTAACTAAAAACTCTACAACATAGCTTTATAATATTATCAGCATAGTATTCTATCGATAGTAACTAAACATTTAAACAAGAAAAAATACACGTCGTCCTTTCAAAAGTTTCAAAACTCCGTAGGGTTAGCAATACACAAAAACGTGCGAGTGTGAAATTAGACGGAAAATTCTGAAACAGTATCTACATATGTACGTGGATTCAACCATCAACAATGACAAACAGGGACCGTTTAAAAAAAGGATGTCAAACAATTAAATTTTATCAACCATGATTACGGTCTTTTGTGCACCAATGACAAACAATTCGCGCTCAAGTTACTTTAAACTGTTCTAGTGCTCTTAATCATTGGAATTTAAGACCTCGATCTCGGACTGCCGCCTCTGGCCACCGAAGTAACATGCCCAACATTTTGTCGCTCAAATCGAGACACTAAGGTACGCTCAAGAGCCTGTATAACAATATTATTTTGCATTCTTACTTCTCATGTAAAATATAAAATATTCTGAAGTATTCAACTAAATAAGGTTTACGTTACTAAAAGTCGAATTACCTATAACTTGTTTGTTTAGAACAAGATATTTGTAGCTAAAGAGCCCACAAAACCACGTTCACCCTCTAAACGTGTTCAAAATCCTCGTCTAGTTTGCATATTGTTATCTGAATTTAGTGCTTGTTGTAGCTTGTTCACTTCCAGCAAGCATCGGTAGTTCCCAATTTTGTAAACAATTTCGTAAATATTTCGCTAAAACTCAAAGATCAAAGAAGTAGAGTACGTTTATCAAAATATTTGGTAGTCCATCAGCTCCCTGACCCGAAATTCAAAAACTTAAAATGCGTCTCACGATTTCAATAAAGAGTAAGACATTGAATTTCTAATAGAATTCGAGCTACGGAGATGTTGCATAAAATTTGGAAGCTTCCTACCCGAAGCCGGACGTTTGGCCACACGATGCCAAGCAGAGTCACAGGAAACTTCCTCAACTAATGCAATTAGACACAATTATCTCGGAATTTGGAACTTTTTGAAGTACAATTCAAGAGTGTAGTCGCGAGTTCTTTATCACTACTGAAGAGGCGAGTCTCGAGTAAAGAGGTACGTATACTATTGCAATTTGTACAAAGTGAGCTCTTTCCACCGCTCGTATTTATTTCCCGTGGAGAAATGGCCGCGTGCATTCCCTACCACGTTATTCTGAGAGGAGATTAAACGTCAACATTCTGAACAGAGCCTTCGCGTTCTAAGCTTTAGATCATACGGTTTATACCTATTATCATATTAACTTGCGTTAGGTAGCTTCAGCTGACGGAATAAGTTTGCTTTATTTGAAAAGCGATTGCTTTCAGAATATGTTGAATTTATTAAGTTACTAGTTTCTGCCCGCGATTAAGTCTACGTAAGTTAGATCAATATCATGCCAAATTTCAATATAAACTTAATATTATAAATGCGAATGTAGCATGTATCTGTCTATTACCCATTCACGACTAAACCACTAAACCAATTTTGATGAAATTAGGTACGGTGTAAATTTGAACCCCAAGCGAGGACATAGGCTAGATTTTATTCAACAACTTCATCTGCGTCTGCGATAACCCGAGGCGAAGATTTAGGCAGAGGAAGTCGTTGGCAAAAGCTAGTAGGTATCTAATAAATCTATTCATCCGTTTAAACATAAAAGAGTACAAACATTCATGCATTCATCCTCACAAACCGTCACGTTTATAATAGTAGTAGAATCCCGTTTCAGTCTGATACCAGGAAATGTGCGTTTTTCCGTTTTTAAAAGCGATTTATATTTTGAAATACGGAACCCAGAACTAGAACACATCAATACTGTAAGCAATAAACGACAGTTTTGAACGATAACTCATTTAAATAAATTAATATAAAACAAATGCATCGCGGGACATTAAACAGAAGTTTTTCTTTTATTTATAGCAGGAATAACTCTTTCTGCGGTTTTGTTGGCCCCGTTGTGCAATAATAAATTTACTGAGCATAAATTAAGTACGTCACACGGTTCGTGCTGTAAACCTTTCTCCGAAAACGATTCGCGTTTGTGTTAATTTGTTATTCACCATATTTCTTTGAAAAGCTCTCTTTGTATAGTTGAATAATGAGTGCAGTTTAGAAATCGCTTTGTGTGCAGCGTTTAGTTGTTCGGTGGTGTGGTTATTTTTTGGTTTACGTGGTAACTCAGATGAGTTGCTCTTACTAGATAGTAAGAGCAATAAATTCTCCATGATTTTACCCGCGTTAAGTTATGTCCTTGATTATTACTCCGCTCATGTCGTAGCGTAATGTTTTGTAGCCTTTCTCGATAAACTGTCTATATAACTGTATTTTTATTTTTTTCATAGTTAGATCTGTAGTTCCAGAGATAAGCTCGTTTGAACAAAGTAAATAAATATTTAGTATGAATTTAATACATATACATAAATATACTTTATTATAGCTTTTCGCTCGCTTCTCAGAAAAGTCGATTAATTTTCAATTAATTTTCAAATTTAAATTTTAGATGACTTGAAATCAATATATGGTTAATCAATTAATTTGGCACATAAGTGATGCCCAGTTGACTATTGCAATGCAAATTCTATAAGGGAATCGCTTTTTGGCAGCTTATAGTAAGTATGTCAATTGATTGGTAGTATCTACTACTCAATTGCAGTTGTATTACATATTCAAACCTATGAATATATAATAACATCTGATTATTATTAAGCAGATGTTGCCGTGCTTGTATGTAAGGATCGTATCCGGTGGCGTTCTATTGTTTCTGCCTGCCCCCGTGGAAAAAGGCGTGAGATTATGTATGTATGTATGTATTATTTAACACTATCCGCAACCTGTGACCACGCGTATTCGTTTGCGTAAATTCAAATATTATAAGAGATACTACAAAAAAACAGGTAAAATAAAATAATATTCCCCTTCCTAGCGCCTAGGGACGAGGTAAACACCGTAGGTGGCAGAATATATTGTGTACATATTCTTCCCTCCGTGTACGTTGCGTATACAGTTTTGATGCTTATTTTGTAAATAAAAACATACGGTGTCAGCTGGTTTTTCTCAGAAGTCGTAAAAGTAGCGGGAAGGATTACTCTCGTACGTTTTACGAGAAACCCACGTTTGCTACGATAGTATGTACAAATTACTATGCTGATTTGGGAACCGTAAAGAATATTACACCTGCACGAACAGGAAAGATTATAAGCAAACGCTTCTGGACCATTTTTTTAAGGCTGGTCGGTTGTCGACTTTATAGGTTGGTCGGTCATTGTCGGTTGTATCTTATACCTAAAAAATAATAATAATATCAGCCTATTATTTTTCTACCATACCATCACGCCTGTATTACCCAAAGGGTTTGGCAGAGGTGTACCAATGTACACCCACAGTTCGCCGGTATATTTAGGTCCCATGTAATAGGGGGCGAGCCTATTGCCATTAACCGGGCACAAATCCAAACTCCAAGCTGGTACTGACTACTGTTATTTTCCTACTGCAAGCCAAAAGTCTCTTCCTCGCACATCGAAGGCATTAAAATTGATCACCACGCTTGCTCAAGGCGGTTTGGTAATTTCAGACTTACCTATATTATTTACAAGTGCAGATTTTCTCACTATGTTTTCCTTCACTGGCGTCAGTGGTATCCAAGATAAACTTAGAAAGCACCTGCATAATTCTGGATTAAAAAAGTCACATCGGTACTTAACCTGAACCCGTAACTTCATACATAACAGGCGGGCACCCAAACCACTGGGCCATCACGAAATACTGGAGTTAATTTTAATTCTAGCACGCTCATCAAGATATCTAAAGGATCAATATCGGCCTGGCTACTCTCGAATCTCAGTCCAAAACAATTCGAAACTTTTGTTTTCATAGTAATTTAACAACGTCAGCACAACAATTTATTAGCTTAGTTAATTAACAAACAAATACTAAACGGATTTCAATTTTATCATGAGTGAGCATTATCTGTAATTGGTGTACCTACTCTACCAATAAATAATATCTACAGTTTCATTTTGTGTATTTATCATTATGTACAAAGAGTAATCGAAATAATATTTTGTTCGAGTTCGTATTTATATAAATGTGTGCAATATTCATGTTCAACGCATTTTGGTTTATTTAAAGGTCGTGTTGGTGCATAAGTGAAAACGTTTACAGTCCATTTAAATATGGCTGACAGAATATAAGGTTAATAATGTTTACATTCGATATTTTACATTATAATATTTTTATTTTTATAACATACACTACTAGTAATATCTATACTAATATTATAAAGAGGTAACATTTGTTTGTAAGTTTGTATGTTTGTAAGTTTGTAAGTTTGTATGTAGGGGGTAATCTCCGGAAGTAATGAACCAATTTTAAAAATTGTTTCACTGGTAGAAAGCTACATTATTCGTAAGTGCTATAGGCTATATAACATCACGCTACGACCAATTGGAGCGGAGCAGCAATGAAAAATGTGGCAAAAACGGGAAAAAATATTCTTTTTGAGGGCTTTCGTTGCTTGCTCTGCGGGAACGGTTAAAGTTACGCAAAAATAATGTATGAGAGAATTGTTCCTCTCAAAATATACTAAAAAAAAGTCCGCGGTAGTGATTGCCTAACTTTTAAGGTTGACTCACTATAGCCATTTTTATGGCCAGAAAAATTGTTTTAAAATAATGCATTATTTGCGAAGGTGTTTTTATGGAAATAGTATTAATCCTTATCAACATAAATACGTTATTCATCACAAGTGTTCAATTTTGCATGAAATTACCCTTTACATCATTTAATTTCAATGAATATCTTGGGAGATATCACAGTTTTAAAATAATTTGGCCGCAAAATAATGGCTCTGCGAGACATTCCGTAGCTTATACATCAGAATAACTTAATATAGAATACATAACATCGCGCTATGAGCCACGGAACGGATCAGTAACCAAAAACCTATCGTAACGCGAGTGAAACCGCGGAGCACTGCTAGTATAAAATATATACCATCACGCATGTATTCCCCGAAGGGTTAGGCAGAGGTGCACCAATGTACACCCACAGTTCGCCGGTATATTTAAGCTTAAAAGCTTAGCTTTTAAGCTTAAATAACATATTATTAAATATGTTCAAAATAGTTCACAGCCCGTAACTAGGTGATAAGCTGATGATGGTTAGGGATCCAGAGTGAGGAACATCCTCATAAAGCGTAGCGTGTCCTAGGCTAATCCTAACTGTTATTATAAATGCGAAACTGTGTTTTGATATAAAATTTATTTGTTTGTTTGTTACGCTTTCACGCGTTAACTACTCAACCAATCACTCAATCAACTCAATTATCATATAATTTTGCAAATATGTTATTGGGTGTAAAAAAGGACATAGGATGCATAGATGGAAAAATAACTTTTAACGCGAGTGATGCCATCAGAAATGGCTAGAGATTTTATAAATCAATAGAGTTTATAAATAAGTCCTGCCTACCTGAAAATAATAAAGAATAGATTAAATACAGGCTATGTATTAGCATGAAACGGAACAATTTACTCAGAAAATATTTTTCTAATTTTAGAAACAAAACATTCACGAAACAAGTCTCTTTCTTTTTTTTGGCCAAAATAATTATAAAACGTGGTATGTTTGGAGGAAAATAAAAGACAAAGTCTTTGTTGAGTTATGGTTGAATCGTGCGCAATAGTTCTGTCGGCTTCGTCCGGGACTTGTGGCATGCAAATGAAGCAATGTATTGCATTTATAGCGCTGAGTGTAGGCGGGCCGGCTTTTCAAATAGAAGGTGAAACAACTGTTTAAGTTTTGTACTGAATTACATAATTTATAGTCGTATTTAACCGAGTAAAACAAGAGGTCTTGTTAGATATTCCTGAGCTTGCTTCTGCCCGAAATTTCGTTGCGTCAAAGTTAATAATTATGTTTCCCCATGGGAATCGTACAGTTTTCTATACAGATCCGTTTAGCCGTTATGGCTAAACGGATTGAGTAACAACCATCCATCCATCCAACCTTTCGCATATGATTATATAGTGAACACTTTAAGATGTATACGTTACGTTGTTCCTTAAAAGTTACCTTCTGCCAAAAAGAGTCCACCAAGTCTTAATTGTACCTATGTTCAGTTAAAACCATTCTCTTATAAGTGGTCAAAAAGTACGCTGGACAAGTATCAATCACTATTATTACACACACTTTTAAAAATATACAGCCAAATAGTTCCTGATATTCCAAAAGAACAAATTCAAATTTTGTCGCTGCGACTAAAAAACGTACGTCTCTTCCCAAATGTTTGTCGCCAGTAATGGCGGCTGTAGGTCGTCACTCGAAGGCCCTCATTAGCATACACCTGAGCATTATTATAGTCCTTATATCTCAATGGGGATCACTTTCTCGTAAATGTAAATGCTACGAAGTAATGATTGCCGTACCGTCGCCGTGTGCGGGAATAAACGACTGTTTTAAACAGTAGGTACCTATCTAAGTGTTTGTCTGTGGTTTTTCAGGTTTTTTTTCGTAATAGAACGTTTAACTGATAAATTATTACTGTTTATTATTATTGGTTTAATGATTTTGTTTTAATGTTATGATTGGGTGTAGTTCCACCAACGCACGTACAAAAATCACCCATGTTTTGAAGTAATTAGTTTTTATTTAAACAACGCTGCTCCACTATTTGTACTTCTTCTGTGTCACGATACAGGAGAAGTACATGCATTTAGTAACCTATAAATTCACATACACAAACAGCTAGACTCGGAACAAAGATACTTGTTCAAAACTGTTGAAACTTGTAGTGTTATGGATCAAATATTTGTATGGCTTACAGGTGTGAGCCATACAAATATTTACGGGAATCAAACCCACGACTCGTGAGCGGAACAACCAATCGTTCAGCCACTGCGTCAACGTTATTGCTTATTAACAGATAATAGGTTGGCTCGTTTTGGTATAAGTAATAAATAGCTGAAATAATAAATATATAAAGAAAAAATAATAGTATGAGCCAATACAAAGGAGACCGAAAAATCAATATCAATATCATTGCCGAGATGTGTGCCTTTCCTGATAACCTAAACAAACGTTTTCCATACGAATGAATATTTTTTTGCAGTACATTATTCCAGGAATTAGAATTTCTCATTGGAATAATCACGAACATATTTTTTTCGTACCAATCTATTTTATTCTGGAAACCTTCGTATTTCTCCGAAGATGTTTATTAAAAATATGTGAAAGGTAAAATATACGACATTTTACGAAAACATTTTACAAAGGAATTACACAGAGATTTACGTGTCTCAGTAGAATCAGTATGCGTACCGCATATTCGTGCTTTTAGAGGTGAACAAACGATAAGTGCTAAGAAAACGACTGCTGTGAAAATGTATATGAAAATCATGCGAATTTCTTGAAGGCTTTAAAACTTTAAGGCTGCCGTGAGAGTTATAAATGTTTCGCCTTTTATCATTGGATATAAACGTTAACGTTGGCAATATGAATATGATAATAACTATTTTTATTGTTTGTAAAATTTCCAACGGTTATTGCATAAACTTGGTAGTTTAAATACTTGACTTAAGTAGTTTTCGTGCTTATGTTTAAGATGGTGTGATGCAAAATTTTATTACATTTTAAACAATACACGACATAAAACTTAAGTGCTCCTAAAGATAAACACTGATTCGTCTGAGGGACCAAATAAAAACATTTATGCGGTCACGGGACCCTGTCAGGAATGAAGAGACAGACCGAAAGAGAAAGATACAGAAGTTTGTCTGGAGAGGGAATAACGCTTTTTCCTTATGTGGAGATTTCTGCCAGATAACTCATAATGTAACCCGCGTTCAGAAGCTTTCTCTAAAATACATACATAAACTCACGGTTTTTTCCATGGGGGTAAGCAGAAACCACAGAACGCCACCTGCTACGATACTTACATATTACTTTCGCCTCATCCACGTTCATACATCTGGTTATACAAGCACGCCCGCCGGATACGAGTACTGCGCACCCGACCTTTCTGAAGAATCTCACCAATAAGGCCGGGATAGGTCTAAAATAGTAAACAGAAAATACATTAAAAAAAACCGTCAACGATAAACCGCAAATTACCTCAATAAGCATATTAAAGAACAATAAAGCACGTGCATCTCCGTTGACAATTGCACCGCAATTGACGTTGGTTTATTTCCAGACCATAAATAATGTGGTGGGGATGGAGTTCGTCGCACGTGCTCCTAACTGCGCCATCTGTCGGTAGTTGCGTCGTTATGATGCCTCGTCTAAACAATTATTGTTAGAGATAAAAATATTTCAGACGCCGCCGGATTGTGATGACTGTACTTTTTTGTTCGGGCTTAAAGATGAAATGTGTTCATGAATAATTTTATTTCGTTACTGGATACTAATCTTTTATTGATTTTTCCTATAAATTTTTTGAGTGTTTAATTATAATAATAATACCAACCTGTTATTAACTGTAGGGTAAAGGGCCCTGCAGATACAGAGAAGGCACGAACTTTGATTACGGCGTAGAGGCGAATTCATATTTATTTTAATTATTGGTCCAGGTTTCGTCACGAAGTTTTCCGTCACCGATGTCTGTGGTGGCCAAGATAAATTAAGAAAGTAGGATATATGAATACAAAAAGTTGCATTGCAAGTTGCACCTAGTATCGAACCTGCAACCTCATACATGAGAGATCGCTTTAACCACTATGACTTTAAATGTTAAACTATACGTGTTATAAATTTAATCGGTCTCTTTTTCGTGACATTTTATCATTATTAGATTGTGGATTTTACGTGCTCGTAATAACAAGTTTAGATATTGGTGCTTCAAGTCTGGAATAAAACAAAAAAACCTTTTAAGATATTTACAGCTACCAAACCGTAGAGCACGTGTTTTCATGGTTGCGCTTCTCTTTTCGCTCGATTACACCAATTGACGTAAAAGTTCAAACGAAGGTACTTCAGAACAGATTCAATTCAGTTCAAACCGTCGATTAGAGCGGGCGCGTCGATGCGAAGAGCAATTTTAAATGCTTGCGGTTGCCACAACCAGTTTGTTCTATCTACTATTACTCTCCTACGATTTCGGCCCAAAATTCGGGAAAAGCGCTAGCGTCGGCCAACGCTGCCCATTCATTTGGTCTTCCCATTAAAAGGGAGCTTTTAACTACAGCTAATTTATGCAGCGCACGGTTTGCTGGGACAGATTACAGAGTGGCGTGTCCATTCTGTGCACAGTTTGGGCCTGAATCACGCCTGTCGAATGTGTTACGTCTGGTGGAAAATTTCTGGCTGTTTATTCGTTTGATTTGTAGCTGTGAGCAGAATTTGTGCCAGTAGATATTACTTTGTACAACGTATTCCTGTTGTAGGTGTAATTACCGTTGTGTTTCACACTGGTCGGTTAACGTTCTCTGTTTCACAATATCGTGTCGGATATTATGGTTCATTTCCGAAGGTTTAAAATAAATCAGAAAAGTTGAGTGGGATTTTGAAAGGCCGTGAAGGTTGCGCGCTACATGATTCATCAATATTAGTTGCCGTTCACGGGACTAAGTTAAAATCGACAAAACGTCAAAAAAGTATGGCGTAATTGACTGATAGCTCCCGTTTCAGTGTGGAAAAAATAAAATTAAGATCCTGAAAAATTTTGAGGCAATTAAGATTGATGTACGCTGCTAATTCGTATAAAAAGAGTCGCCAACGACCAAATGATTGGCGAACTCTATTTAATTTCATTAAGCGTCTAATTGTTTGACTGGACTGTGAATAGGACTTAATACTTAAGCAGATTAATGATTTTCAATGAAGTTAGATAACTTCAACATAATATTTCCGTTTAAGAGAAATGCTTAGAATTATGCTTTACTTGGTAATGCCGCCAGCCTTTTGAACTCTCGTTTCATTGACAACAAAGTGGACGAGTTTTTCATAACCTATAAGCTCTTTTAATAAAGTCTTCATGTACATTATAATATCAATATTATTTATAGATTTTGTAAATATGTATTTAATTCTGGTTAAAAAAGTTTATTTTAAATGTGTGTTAGTGAAAATGAGTATAAAAGATTTAAGGAAACGCCATAATAAATTGATATCACAAAGGCCTCCTGCTTACTCCAAAAAGGTTGACATTAATCAAGTAACTTTATCAAGTAAGTTTATAAATTACCTGTAACGACCAAGTTTCACGAGCAAAATACTGAGTTTGAAATGAGAAATGGAAGCTTATTATTATTTTTGTTTATGATGTCAACCTAAATGTTGCTGAAGTTGCATCTTAGGGCTTTACACCCTTTGGATAGAAAGCTAGGGATTGTAACCTCACCTCAAACTCACTTTATACAAATTCACCTAAGGAGATTTTCTTTAGAATGATGTCCATGATGATGTAGTAGTCGTCATGATCCAGTGGTTAAGCCACTCGCCGCCTATGCATGCGGTTGCGGGTTCGATACCGGGCAATAACCTACCAATGTGATATTTTCAATTCATATGTAAGTACCTACTTTCCTAGTTTGTTTTGGACATTTCTGACATCGGTGAAGAAAAACATAGGATAGAAACCTGATAACAAAAACAATCGAATATGAGCCTGTAATCGCCAATCTGCCCTGAACAGGTGTGGTGATCCATGCTCGTGCCTTTTCTGTATGAGGAGAAGCCTTTGGCCTGCACTGGGTCAATAATATAGTGGTATTATTCTATTTTTATCAGTTTTGAAACCGGTATTTCAAAATTGACTGTTCTAAGTAACTAGTGTAAATATTTTAGAGTTGAAACAAAATATGATATTGGTTTACTGCACCAATATAATTATATTTGAACAATAAAGCATCGATAGATAGACCACGTAACTCATTGCTAGTTGGACAGAAACAGGAAATAAAAGCAAACAGAAAGAGCATAAAACAAAATTGGCATCTTACAAAGTTTATTTTTCGATTTATGCAGAATGAACGAATAACAACTCGATTTGCGGTCACAATCGTTACTTACAATTTCTTTGAAAAAAAAAAGTTTAAAGGGGAAACAACGCGGTGCCCGTGGAATCACCGCTCTGCCTCTCCGTCAAAAGCGATCCAATCGTTCTCTTTATTGAAACAGCCGTCTGCCTTCTTTGTTGCGGGAATTCCCTTGAATCCAATTTATGCAAAGTATTTACGAGTGACAAGAATTTATTTGACGTACCAATTTTGCACCCTAACGTTCCAGTCCACGAGCCACATTTTAAAAGCGCTCGGTATGTTGGTGATTGAACGGTTTACATGATATTTTGTTACCAAACTCGAGGCGAAGGGTACATAGATTTGCTATCGGAAAGTAGAACGTCTGGTGGACGTTTTAAGTCAAATAAAAGCTTAACATTTTCAAATTGTGGCAGAGACATTGACAAATGTGTTATAACGTCAGTGTCATCTTTGAGGCGGTGGTAATACGCGGCGGTGGCGGAACGACATCGCGACGAGAAGTCGCCTTCATGCTGATACAAACAACAGATTTATGGCATCTTGTAGCCCCGCTGACGAAGACAGATGGCCTTATTATGTGACTAGCCGCCTTTCAAATGAATTTGTAAGTTTAGTGAGAACATTGTGATTGACCGCAGTAATTAGGTACTCATCACATCGAATATTTTTTCACTTCTGATGGTGGCCTGAGTAACGTAAGTTATCTCGAAAAAATATTATCATCTAAGTCGTTCCGCATCGTACAGCGCTTAGAGGGTATTTGATTAACGATCCGTATTAATTTCATCCAAAATCCCCGTAACGAGGCGAGAGGGTAGGTATCGTCGGTTGGCGCAGAAATATCGTCGTACCTATAATACTCGTTATTAATGCTAGTCATTCTCCGACTGAGATGGCTATCAAAAACCTTCCAAGTTCCGCCCTTATGCGATATTATCATTAAGTGGATTGGTTCGGTGTTCATTGCGGTAGATCAAACATGAGTTCGATTTGCGATTAAACACGATTTAATACTGTTATTACAGCACTGTTGCTGACAGTATTTGTTGTAGAAAATGGGTTTAAATTAATGTTTACGTTATACGTTTATTTGCGGCGGGAGTTGTTATCGGTGCGGTTGTAGGTTTGTTAGGTAACCGCCAGAGTTCGTGCCCGGATGGCGACCGGACGAATACACTGAACAAAGTATGGTTTTAATTGTGCAAGATGTAATCCCGGTTCGATCGGCGAACGTTTTGGGAATAATTATGTTCATATAATCCTAGCCGTGTCTCTGATGTCGGTGCCCCCCCCCATCCTCGATGTCTTTGCCCCCCCTCCTGATTGATGGCGCCGGAGATTGCATGTCAGGATTACATCTGCGGAGGATGTACGGATTATTTAGTTGCTGGCAGCGGGTAAATAGAGCAAGCAATATTCTGATAAAAAAAAACTTATACAACACGTCGAATAGACGGGTGCGAACGGGCGGTAATCTCGTTTGTGTCTTTGGTGAAAATTTCATCTCTCGCTATTTGATGACGGACGGCGACGAACGAACTATTCTTTCATAAATACGCTATAGACCTCTATGCCGCGTGGCACTCATATAATTTAGTGTATGTTCTATTTCCATTTTATATTCCATTTGACTGCCTTCACAAAGTGCTTGTAATCATCAAATTCTTGACAAAGGTTCCGGTACAATATACTCAACAAAACGTCCATTAACTGTCTAAATTAAATGCATTTTCTCTAAAGCGTACTTGAAACAACACAGCGCTGTAATTTGTCACTAGTTCTTTGAAATCCCGGCATAAATAAACTTAAACCAAATAGGTGACGACAAAGAGAAATCTCGTGGGAGAAGAATAGCAAAGCGGTGGCAAAATTTAATTTCACTGCTGTTTACACCGCGTCAAAGAAACACAACTTAAATATTCTTAAAATGTGATCTTTTTACAAAGAATCATGAAAGCTGTAAACACGACAGCGAGTTAGAGGGAAATATGTTTTTAGTTTTTATTTACAGAAAGAGATAAATCCTATTTTTGAGTCGTCGCCGTAAGCCGTGATAGTTACAATATAATAGTAATACATGTGCGTCATCTATACATACAAATATGCATACCTATACATATGTATTAATACAAATACATACATACAAATAAATAAAATTGATGTGTCTATTTGTAATTTCAAATTAACAGCTTTTCACTAAATGTAGGTATATATTCGGTACTTACTCAATTTCTATTTTTTTTTGCCGTCTGTTTGTTCCTGCTAATCTCTGAAACCGCTGGACCGAATTTTGGACTTTCAGTCGCAGGCAGCTAATGTTATAAAGAGTAACTGAGGCTACTTTTATTTTAGTGTGAACGAAGTTGCGTTAAATAGCTAGTGTTAAATAATAAAGTTAGCCTATTATTGCCGCACTGCAGGCTCGGGCATCTTCTCAAAAAGACACTAGCATTGATTACCATGCTTGCTCAAGGCTTATTGGTGATTTCAGACTTACCTATATGAATCAAATCCAGGTATCCTCGCGGTGTTTTCTTTCACCGAAATCAGTGATGTCTAAGATAAACTTAGTTGGTCAGTTAAGTAGTCGTAATGGTCCAGTGGTTAAGGCACTCGCCTCTTGGTTATAAGGTAGCGGGTTTTATACCAGGCAAGTAACAACGCGACTTTTTCAAATTATATTCAATGCGGTGTTTATTAAAAAATCCCTTTTTAGTTAGGACAGAGACAAAAGATGGCACAAATGCCTAGAAGCAAGAATTTTTCAATTACTTGATTTAGCTTGTGTAGGCACCCTTTATGATAGATCGGAAGGTCTTTGTCTCATTCGTATGAGAATTTTATTCATATGTCCAATATTATTTCCGTCTGAATAGAAATATTTCCAATAAGAGCCGTCCCAGATTTTGCATTGTGTCGCCGCGATTTTCTTTTGAATATCAGTTGGTTCGGGAAGTGTTGGTATTTCCTATTATTGTATTGTACTCGGCTTTTGATGTTAGATGTTAGAAACAATTTCATTATTTCGTATGGAAATGGGGCGGTCGGGTTTTGTCTGTGTGTAGTCGCGATAGTTGTACTGAAGCTTACTTTGAAATATGACTGGGAACATTTTGACGTTTATTATTTCAAACATTGTATTTATTGGGGAATGTTGCTGCTGCCTGCAAATTGTTAGTTTCTTGTACGTTTTTACATTGTAGTTTTTATTCGTTTTTGTGTTTGGTCTCACCACATCGCTCTTATTAAAAACTAGCTTTTGCCCGCGACTTCGTCCGCGTGGAGTAGTAGTTCCCGTTCCCGGGGGATTTCCGGGGTGAAAACTATCCTATGTCCTTTCTCGGGTCCCAGACTATATCTGTACCAAATTTCATTGAAATCGGTTCAGTGGTTTAGGCGTGAAGAAGAGACAGACAGACAGACAGACAGACGGACAGACAGACAGAGTTACTTTCGCATTTATAATATTAGTACGGAAGTACGGATAACAATGTCTAAACATATTATAAACTAGCGAACTGCCCGCGACTTCGTTCGCATGGCTTATTTCACCCGCCATAAGTTACATCTTTGGTTAATGCTCCGCTCGAGTGTGTCGTAGCGTGATGTTATATAGCCTATGTTACTCAGGAATAATGTAGCTATCAATTGGTGATTACGTCTTTGGTTACTGCTGCGCTCCTGTAGGTTGTAGCGTGATATTATATAGCCTATGACACTCATAAATAACGTGGCTTTCTATGTATAAAAGAATTTTCAAATCAGTTCAGTAGATCCAGAGACATTACCCCCTGCAACCTGACAAACTTTACCTCTTTATGAGATTAGTATAGATTTTTTTTAAGTTTTAGACTTATTTACTCAGTCAAATTATTTCAAACTAGCTTTTGCCCGCGACTTCGTCCGCGTGGATTAATAGTTCCCGTTCCCAGGGGATTTCCGGGATGAAAACTATCCTATGTCCTTTCTCGGGTCCCAGACTATATCTGTACCAAATTTCATTGAAATCGGTTCAGTGGTTTAGGCGTGAAGAAGAGACAGACAGACAGACAGACAGAGTTACTTTCGCATTTATAATATTAGTAAGGATCAGTTGTACTACACTCAGGGGTAGCCTTTATACCGACAATCAAGCCAAACAATACGGTTAGAAATATCCAAAAGCCAATATTCCCAGGTGAATATTGGGTCTTTTAATATTTATGTTTAATGAAAATGAAAATTGAATATACTTTTCCTTGAAGAAAAAGGTCAATATGGCACAGATTTATTACTCAGGTTTAAATTAAACTCATTGGTGACTGCGTCTCGTTATGAGGTTATAATTATTTAGCGGGTACAATTGAATCTGGAACTACTTAGTTAAGGAATTTTGAGACAAGTATGTGAAGATTATGGTCAATCATCACAACTATGAAAATACCGGTCAAGTGCGAGTCGAACTCACACACTAAACATTTCGTACTATATAATAATTATAATAATAATTAAGCCTTTTATTTCCCAACAAGAATACATTTAGAATTTTTGTTACATAATATCATAGTTAAAATATTCATATGATTCTAATAACTGGTAAATTCATTTATAATAATAATAGTAGCATGCATAATAAATAGATTAATTTCATAGTAAAAAATTAAAATAAAGTAAAATTGTTATAATTAAAAATTCATTGATTATAATTGGGTGCCCATTTACGGGCGAAGGCCTCCTCCATCTTATGCCATTCGTCTCTGTCTTGGGCTTTTCTAGTCCAGGTGGGGCCTGCAACGGCCACAATATCATCGCACCAGCGACGCCTGGGTCTGCCTCGGGTGCGTGGTACATCGCGAGGGTACCAATGGAGAACCCTCTCACTCCAGCGCCCATCTGTGGCTCTGGCTACGTGCCCTGCCCATCGCCATTTCAGCTTGCAAGCTAATTCCACAGCATCTATTATTTTAGTGCATAGCCTGATGTCTTTGCTTCTTTTGCGGTCCTGGAGTTTAAGTCCCAACATACTCCTTTCCATTGCCCTTTGGAAGGCTTGAAGTTTATTTGTTACTGCCTTTGTTAGTGTCCAACTTTGGCAACCGTAGAGTAATGTAGGTAGTATAATGGTGTCCATAGCTTTCTTTTTCAAGCGAATTGGGATGCGTGATTTAAACACTTCTTTCAACGACCAATATCTTCTCCATGCACTGTTTATTCTTCGATCGACTTCATTTTCTGTGGGACTGTTAAATGAAATGCTTTGACCAAGATATACACATTTGTCCACATATGCGATTGGTGTGTCTTGTATGATCGTTGGTACTTTTATGCTGTTGGTTAACAGACATGTTTTATTAGCATTCATGTGGAGACCACATTTTCGGCTCTCCTTGTCTAGAGACTTCAGCATGCACTTAAGATCTTCATGTGTTTCGCTTACCAGAACAATGTCATCTGCGAAGCGGAGATGGTTGAGAAACTCGCCGTTAATCTTGATACCGACAGCGTGCCAGCTTAGCTGTCTGAAGACATGCTCCAAGACTGCGTTGAACAAATTTGGCGAAATAGGATCCCCCTGCCTGACTCCTTTTTGGATGTTAAATGGCTCTCCCTTTTTCTCTAGTTTGATTATGGCTCTGCTGTTCCTGTAAATTTCTCTCAATATGTTTATGTACTTTATGTGAACTCCTTGTTCACAAAGAGAGCGCCACAAAGACTCATGGGAGATAGAGTCAAACGCCTTGGAGTAGTCTACAAAGGCTACGTAGAGCTCTTTATTGTGTTCGTTGTACTTCTCGATGATCTGTGTTATCGTGAATATGTGGTCGTTTGTGGAAAAGCCCGATCTGAATCCTGCTTGCTCTCTAGGTTGGTTTTCGTCTAAAATCTTAGAGATCCTTTTTAATATTAGGCTTGTAAATAATTTATAAAGTGTCTGTAGCATACTCAGTGGTCTGTAGTTGTCCATTAGGCTTGGATCCCCTTTTTTGTAGAGTAAAGTTATAATTGCAGTATTCCAGTCAGGTGGTATCGTCTCTTGTTTCAAGATTTCATTAAATATTGTAGTTAAAATAGGTGTTATTGGCTCTCTGATAGCTTTTAGTATGTCATTTGTTATGTGATCTTCTCCAGGGCTTTTCTTCGTCTTCAATTGATGAATGGAGTGGCTAATTTCGTAGTCCAGAAATTCTGGTACACTGTCCGAATCCAGTGACTCCATGTCTCGGATTGAGTCTTCATGAGAGACAGGATGTTCATATAATCTTGTATAAAATTCTGTCGCAATTTTTAGTATATTATTTCTGTTCGTTACTTGGTGCCTGTTGTGTGTAAGTTGTGTAATCCATTTTTTGCTGGATTCTAGTCTTTTGTAAGCTCTTTTGACTGATGCAAATTTCTCTAATTCCTGTTCAATAATAGTATATCTACGTTCCTTTGATTTCATTTGTATTTGCTTTTTGATTAATTTGTATAATGCCGATAGATGTTTCTTTTCTATGATTGTTTTGTTTTTCTTTTCTTTTAACAGAGTTCTTTGGTTTATTAGTCTTGCTAGGTTTTCTTGAATGATAGAGTGATTACATTTTTTGTTGGATTTTAATTTATCTTTACTGTTTATAATTTTTGTGATTAGGGTAGAATAAGTATGCTTTATATTTGTGAATTCTATGTTTTTTATTTCTTGTGAAAATTCTTTTCTCAGATACTCTTGCTCGGGCGGCGTAATAACGATAATGTTATTTTTTCCAAAGTGTTTCCTTGAGGTAATGCGCTTGTTGTGAAGTATTACTGATGCACGTACCAGTCTATGATCAGTAGGATGTGTAGTAGGTATGACATCGACGTTATGGATACTGTTCTTATTCTTTGTTATGATGTAGTCAATTTCATTTCGTGTAACGCTATTAGGGTGCATCCAAGTCCACCGACGATTCGGGTCTTTCTTGAAGTAGGTATTTGTAATATGTAATTGATGTTCAAAACAAAAATTTATTAGTATCTGACCTCTTGGACTCCGTTTCCCGTATCCCCACGATCCCATAACATCTTTATCATCATTAGTGGGTAGACCAATCTGTGCATTGAAATCGCCTATGATCAATGTGTCCCTGTTCGTGTTTTTCATCGCTTTTCTGAGATCTTCGTAAAATCGATCTATGTCCTCCAAGGGTGATTGTTCTGTTGGCGCGTACACTTGGATAATATAAATCGTTTTATCTTCAATATGGATGCATAACTTTGCTACTCTATCGGATATTGGTACGAAGTCTTTGAGGTTATTTTTCAATTCTTTTTTTATTATAAATCCAACACCGTTCCTATTATGGATTTGTCCGTAGTACATAAAGATGAAATCTTGGTGCTCGGTAATTTCCTTGCCTGCAAGTTTTATTTCAGATAGTCCAATTACATTCCAGTTCAATTTAGCAACAGCATAATTCAATTCGGTAAATCTTGACGTATCAATCAGTGATCTCACATTCAATGTGCCAATGTAGAGGTATTTGCTTTTTCTATTGTTTAAGTTGTCTTTGCTTTTGATGGAGGGTTCTGGTCTACTGCTCCCACGGGGACCAGCCGTGCCGGGAGAGTGATGGGTAGTAAGGGTAGTTTGGCGGTTTTTGTAGTTATTAGGAGGAAGGCCCGCTGATTGTTATTGTTCAATTTGGGTACCATACAACGTTTGGGTGGGACTAGGAGTAGGAGAAGTGTTTGTGTCTGTTTCTTTTGGTATAAAATAGTTTCTCATATCTACTTTAGTTTTTTTATTTGTGCGTTGTGTAAGCGATGCTCTGTTTTCTAGATGTGGTGTGAAATTTCTTTGGTTCTCTGGTGATTTTGATGGTTTTCTTTTAGTGCTGTGTTGTTTGTTTTGGTAGGTTTTTCTTTGCTCTAAGTAAACAATTTTATCGTATCTCAGTACCGCATTAGTGCCCTGGCTTCTAGCTATTTCCACTTCTTTTTGTAACTCTTTCCGTTTTTCGATGACTTGAGGTGAGAAATCTTCTTTTATGTAGTAGTTGGTTCTTTCTAGTTGTTTTTTCCTTTTTAATATTGTTACTTTCATGTTTAGTTTAGAGAATGTTATTTTAATAGGTCTCGCTTTTTCTCCTTTTTTCCCCAACCTTATAGCGGATTCTATATCATATGTGGTACATTCTGTGAAGAGATGCTCATTGAAAACTAAGATAATTCGTTTTTCCAAGTCTTCGTAACTTTTTTCTTTTTCTTCCAGCCCAAATAGAACAATATTCTTCATGCGTACTTGTCTTTCTAGCTTTTCTATTGTATTTTGTTGGTTGTTAATAATTTCCTCTAGTTCTTCATTTTTTGACATAATTTCGTGAAATTTTATGTTCATATTCTCAATTATTGGTTTCGAAATATCTTCTTTTAAACTTTTTATTTCTGTACTTTGTTGTGACAAGTCATTTTGCAGCTTCTTCAGCAATGTTGTTATTTCTTCCATCTCGAATGCTTCAATTTTAAATAGCGCCCTCTAGTGTGTAGTAGATAACCTAGCTATCGATTGTATTTGCTATCTTGTGGTTGTTTTGGTAGTTCCGCTTGTTATAGCTAGATGGCTATTGGTTTTTAGTTACCAGCAGTATGAAACAGATGGCGTTGTTTCACAAAAATAGCAAATATGACACAGCGATATTGTATTCGATGACATTCGAAACTTAGGTTATGTTTATTTTTATTTTCATAAATTCATTCTTAATCATCTTATACGTACACTTTTTAATGCCATATCGATACCAGAAGTATCAATTAATGTAAGGGACAAAACACGGTTTTTCAGGAGAGCCAAAAAACGATTTTATTTTTTTAAATCTGGGTATAACTTTTTACTGTCTGCTCCAATTTTAATTGTGTCTAGAGCAAAGTTTCTTAGAATTTCCTCTTCTTTCATGCTCTAAACGAAAGATTTAGGAATACCCAGCGGATTAAAATATAGCATGTCCTTTACATTAAAAAAATATGTTTAGTTGTGCCTTACGTTACTAATATTTTATGTGTAAACCGTCAAGCATAGTGTAAGCAGCAAGAGAAATAGAAAATTATACGTAATCCTATTGTAAAGGACTTTTACAGTGTTGCAATTTGATGTAACTATAGATTATCTACTAAAATTATGGTATTTTAACACCATGGAAATAGGTTCTTTGCATGATTAATGTTAGTTTCAGCTTAGCTATCACAGATTTAAATGAAAGGAGATGGCTAAATGGAAGTATAGACCACTGCCCCATGTGCCAGGTACCATGTATAAATATGGTACTAGGTACAATGTAATGCTGAATGGCTAAATATTAGTATTTCATGTAAAAAAGATTCAGATACTTTTTGGGAATAATATAATGGTAAAATAATATTGCCTAAAAAGGAAAAAAAGGTGTGTGACAGTATATAATGTTCTTCAACTGACAAAAAATAAAACGAAAAAGAATAAAACTAAAAACGAAAATGAGGTTGTATATTTATAAGCGAATGTTTGTGATGAAAAAGTTTTTTTTTTAGATACTTTATTATGTTTAATAAATAGTTCACGAAAGTGCTAGGAAAATATTAAACACTACATAATTTATGAATGATTTTTTAAATATTATGAGGCTATGTAAGATTCATATACATTCCAGAATGTATCTGGCCCGGAGGCAGTCATTTAGCCATCACCTTTAGAAATAATTCTTAAAAAACTCTAATCATGAATTAAAGTAAGGGACATGGTATTTAAATCGACTGAGGTTGTAAATTATTAACACTATGACTTACTTTATTTTTCAGAGAAAAAAAAATGTAAACGTCCGTTACATCATTTTTTTTTCATAAATCGTTTTACGCAGGCCAATTTTTTTTAACGTAAGGGATTTTTTTTTAACGATAGAATTTTTTTAATAATACCAATCGATAGAGCAGAAAATTCTGAATCCAATGATGTATATAACTCATTTTCGCCAAAATGTCCCTTACGTTAATTGATACTTCTGGTATCGATATCAGCTTCTTGATGAATTATCAGTCCACAGCTGTGTATTCTTCTTAACCGCGGGCCAGTCTTCAAGAACAGAATTGCAACCGTCACTGATGTAATTCTCTTAATTTATAGTTTTCCACTTAGCACTATATAACACTTATTAGTTTAGTCTTTGTATAATTATATTATCCACACTTGAGTTCAGTTTCACTTGGTTTACGTCGCTAGATTTATTTTAAATACGATAACAATACAGAGCCGACTTAGCTGCGCTGACAGCAGCGCCCTCTCTTTCGTACTATACTTAATACAAAATACAAAAAAGAACACATTTCTTGAATGTGAACTACTTCTAATTTTAACATTATATTTTTATTATTTGTTGTTATAGCGGCAATGTAAATAAATACTCTGTCAAAGTTTCAACTCTTTACCGATTCCAGTTCATGAGATATAACCCGCTGACAGAGTCAGTCCGAAATCATCAAATGGCTTCTCCCGCCCTGGGCGGGACGGGAGGGAGTGTCACACTTTTACTGACTAAAACCCGTCTATGTTCCTTCATGTGCCCTTTGCATTCCGAGGGCGCGGCATCTCTTTCGAACAACCCGCAGCCCCGGCAGGCATCAGCCCTTAGTCGATAAAAGGACTAACTAATACAAAAAGATTTTTTCAAATCGAACCAGTAGTTCCTGAGATTCAACCAACCAAACAAACAAACCTATTAAGTACAGATTAGTATGGAAATATAATAGAGCAAAACACACGTTTTTTTGACCTACGCAACAGTTGTAATTTCATATAAATTGACTCTGTAAGGTAAGTAAGCTAAGTTTACGAGCACCGTGTTTTATAGCAGTGTTGTCTCCTCCGATTACAAAACAACGTCGTTCGTTATTGTCGGGCCATATCTTTATAACTTTTCCTGGAGCCAATTATTTGATAGAAAAGTGTCTTTCTTTCTTTAGTTTGTGGTGGAAATATGATAGTATTAAGATTTTTGGTAGGCATGGAAGTCTTTCTGAATGTTTTACTTTGATATGGATGTATAAAATAGTGAAATTGTAAGACTGTAGGAAATAAAAAATGTAGGAAAGAAAAGGAGTAGGTAAATAGCACATCAGCACGCCTGTATTCTTCAAAAGGTTAGACAGAGGTGTAACAATGTACAGCCACAATTCGCCTGTGTTTAGGTCCTACGCAATAAGGGGCGAGCCTATTGCCATTAACCGGGCACAAATCCTAACTCCAAGCTGCTACTGAGAATTTCATAGAAAAACCCAATAACACTTAGCTCGACCTGGAAATCGAACCCAAGACGTCTAGCGTAGCAGTCGCGCTTAGGACCACTACGCTAATGAAGCAGTTCACATTGGTATTTGCCCCGAATCGGATCCACAACCTCATACATGAGAGGCAGGTTCCTTTGACCACTTTGCCATCGTAACTCGTAAACAAAAACTTGAGACGCTACAAAATTAACACAAAATTTCAAAGTTAGACGTGACTAACATTATACTTGATTTTCTTAAATAATATTTATCCCGCGTCCACTTTATTAACAAGGGATGTTATGACGGCCACGTGTAGCATTAATTTCTAAAAGAATCAAATGATGGATGAGTTACAAAGAACTGTAGCCCATCCATCATTGGTTTCTTTGTACCGAAACCATTAAAATAAGTATATTATGTTGTTAATCATTCTTATTTTCTTCCATTACGCGGTCAGTATTATAGCGAATTTATCGGATCGTGATTTTTGGCGGTTGAAATTCGTACGACCATAGAAAAATTCAATTGAAAACCGTCGGGTTTTTAACTTACGACAAACAAATTTTTTTTTTGTCGAAATTTTTGTCATATTCGGTCTTTAGTTTATTAACTTAATTTAATATTTAAATTGTTTTACGATATAGCTTATATTTTTTCACATTGAAATGTATTTATTAAGTAAGACCTTTCATTTGACACCGAAAAGGTATTAAAACTACCAATTTTTTTGAGTTTGTGTTATATTTATTTTAAAAGTAAAAAGGCGGACTTAATGCCTTTGGCATTCTCTACCAGTCAATTAAAGGTCAGGTATATCTTCTGAGCCGCCATTTTAATTTTCTGTTACGTCATATAGCATCACTTCCAACGATATAATGCATAGACTGCTTAAATCATAACCCTCCTTTGGCATTCCCATAATCAGCTAAATATTGGTCTATCAATGGAATAATTTTTAACGAATAAGACCACTTTCGCTGGGTAAGATAAACTAGAATACAACACCAATATTTCTGAGAATTCGGCTTTCCTTTGTGTTTCGATGTACACCGTTGAATGCGAAGTCTGTCTGGGTGCCTAATGTGCGTGAATCTGCGGGCCCGAGCGATCCTTCCGATCCAAATATCTCGATATAAATACAGTAGGAAGACTCGGGGAAGTGACTTGTAATGAAGATTGTAAGGTAAAACGGTATATAGGAAAGAATTTTGTGTTGAATTCATATTATGTAACAAAAAAACTGCCTCGTTAGACTAGTGGTCTTGCAAAAAGTGTCATTGGATTTTTCTATTAAATTCTTAGTAGCAGCTCGGAGTTAGGATTTGTGCCCAGTTAATGGCAATAGGCTCGCTCCCTATTACATGGGACCTAAATATACCGGCGAACTGTGGGTGTATATTAGTACACCTCTAGTGAATGATAATTGCAATCCGTGGTGCTTGGCAATCTGGGCTTCTCCCAGTTGTAAATAATCCCTTTGTGCCTATTGGCCTAATTCTGTTCTGTCTCCTGCTTGTTTGGAGGGAAGTGGAAATTATATTTTTCTTACTCCTCCGCTAATCTTTTCTGATTAATTTCGTTGCGGGATCCAAGACAGTTAAATCGTTTCTCTGGGACTCGTCGAGCTTCATTGTCTCGGCGCTTTTCTTGTGGTCGCCACAGTTGATTCTGGCTTACAGGAGTTGCAGTGGTTTGGGAACAGGGTGGCGGGCTTGTCCCAATAAAAAAAAAAATTAGTACACCTCTACCTTACCCTTAGGGGAAGACTGGCGTGATTGTATGTGTACAATTATTCAATCGGTGATGGCTCAGTGGTTAAGGCGCCCGTTTCTCATGCATGAGGTTGTTTGTTTTTATGTCACCACTGAAATGGGTGAAGGAAAACATTGTGAGGAAACCTGAACCATACAATTAATATTAGTCTGGAACGCCAATCCACCTTGAGCAAGCGTGGTGATTAATGGTCGCTGCCTTCTCTGTATGAGAAGAGGCCTTTGCCTTGCAAAGGAACTATAATGGACTATAGGTATTATGTTCATTTATTTATTCACAATACATATTAAATATATTTTTAAATATTTACATAAAAAACCTTCATCTTTTTTTTCTTTTTTTCAGCAACCTTTAATGAAATAAATAAAGAAATAAAATAAAACAATTTAAATTTTACCGTTTCTTCGAGGTTAACTAATTCTTTGCTTTACAATATATAGATATTGTAAAGCAACTAAACTTAACTATTACAGGCTGAATTTCGATCTAACCTTAATAAATTCTGAAGCCTATAAATTCGAATATAAATCTTTTAGGCGCCAGACAATTTGTTGAACAACATTCTTTGAAAGGGTTTTTTCAAGTCGTAGCTCTTCTATCTTTCATGAATAATTGAAGTGAAAATGCCTCGATTTTCATGCCAATAATTCAACATTCTCGAAACACCAAACTAACACTATTATTTTATCGAGGACACTGCGGAAACAATAGCTTCCGCGCAATAAATTAAACTTTATTAATTATCACAATAATCCCATAAAAGACGTGAAACAACAAAAACTACGAGGAGGCTAATAAATGCGTCTCTCTATTTAATAAATATACCATTATCCGGGCTCACCCCACTAGAGTAAATAGAGGAATGGGCGATCATTCGCTTGAGAGAGAGGTCGCATCTGGCGTTTGCCAGATTATGTTGGTAAAATTCAATAATCTTTAGAGAGCCAACTGAGAAGGACGGCCATTGCAACTTTTTTTCGATGGACGAAGGAGTTCTGACGACTTTGGTAATCAAATTTGCGTATGTACAGGCCCCCTACAATTGAGTTCGGTGGAGTTCCGTGGGACGTTTCTTGTATTCTAAATAAAAAGGTACCGGAAATCAATTTGGACATTTATATACGTTTCCTTTCCGTTTCGATGTATGATATTTCTTTCCATATGACGCCTTATTGCTTATCTTACCGCCATCACGTACAATATAGACTACAGAACCCATATTCATTTTATTTAAAAATAGGAGGATTTTTCTTTCTGTTTGTTGTTAAAGGAATCGGGTGAATTTTGTGTTTTATTTTTGAAAAAAGTGTTTTTTTTTAACTGTCTCCTATATTACCATCACGCCTGTATTTCCCGAAGTGTTGTGTTGTATACCAATGTAAAGCCACAATTCACCAGTATGTTTTAGAACCTACGTAATATTGACCGAGCCTATTACCATTAACCGGAAACAGCTCCTAACTTCGAGCTGCTAATGAGAATTTCACAGAAAAACCCAATAACACTTCGTTCGACCTGGGAATCAAACCCAAGTCCTCTAGCATAGCAGTCCCGCTTAGGCCCACTAGGCTAAAAGAAGCCGCTCTGCAGGCCCAACAACGAGTACTTGTTCAATAACAAAAGCTGGCCTAATCGATTGATAGTTCGTCGCATCTAAGTGTCGTTTTGACCTATTTTCTTACAAGAAACTCATAAAAACAATAAGGACCTCTTTATCTTTTCCCGGAAGCCATAAGCATCAAGTGAAGGGAAAATTATTATTAAGCATAAGTAGGTACTATTTTTTCTGCCATAATTCTTAGTACCGAGACTAGTTTACCAATATTTTATTTTTACAAGCACCTTAGAAGGCTAGTTCACCTTAGAAGGCGGTATCATCATCAAACGTTATCTGTAGAATTAGTTGCGTTTGCAGCGTTTAAAAAAAACAGTGTATTGGTTTTAAATCTTCTGGAAAAGTACTGCAGTTCTGTAAAGACTTACCAGTTTTTGTCTAGTCTAGGCCATTATGAACAAATTAAAAAAAAATGTTGCAAGGAATATTATGATTTTCTTCTGTATTGTTTGTGGGTTTACAAACATATAAACTCACATACACGAATAACCAGACCCGGAACAACTATCTGTAGCGTGAATCGAACCCATGATATGCGATCATGATATTATTGGTATACAAGCATCGCATTCACGTGTAATCCTCTATGATTTCGTATACGAATATTTTGAAAGAGAAAGTATGGAGTTTCTTGCTCATTCTTCTTCATACGAATCTACCGTAGGGAACAGACAACAAGATTTAATTATTTTTTTTGTGTGACACTTAAGTGTCAACTGTAGTACTAAAACTTCTGTTGATTAAGGATGGGAACCAATTAATAATGTATAAATATAAATAATATATACCATCACGCCTGTATTCCCCGAAGGGTTAGGCAGAGGTGTACCAATGTACACCCACAGTTCGCCGGTATATTTTAGGTCCCATGTAATAGGGGGCGAGCCTATTGCCATTAACCGGGCACAAATCCAAACTCCGAGCTGCTACTGAGAATTTCATAGAAAAACCCAATAACACTTTTTGCTCGACCCGGGAATCGAACCCAGGACCTCTAGCGTAGCAGTCGCGCTCAGGACCACTAGGCCAACGAGGCAGTTAATAATGTATACTTACTAACATAAAAAATCTAAAGAGTTTATTTGATTATGGGTTTGTTTAAACGCGCTAGTCTCTGACACTAAGAGTCGGAATCGAAAATATCTTCTTGTAATATGATAGCCAGATTTATGAGGAGGACTATAATATTGCATCATGTTACGACACACTGGAGCGGAGCAGTAACCAAAGATGTAAACTAACGCGGGTGAAGAGAATTACTAGTACCTAACCTAAGAAAACTAGGTGGAGATATGGTAAATTCCACACATGCCTTCAATCAAGTTCAAATCAACCAGAGTGATGGCCAGTCTATAGTGAAACACGATACTTAATCAAGTCAATCACAGTGCATGCCTCACTCAATGATCATTTGATCAAGCCTCAACCAATTGCCATTATTAATATATGGAATATTTCGGTTGCCATATTACATTAGATAAAGTGGGTCAAATAGCTATTTTGTTGGTTTATAGACATAATAACGAGGTTATCACAATATTGATAGCTGGGCGTCTTGAGTGTCAATTATTTTTTATGACTGGTGTGTTTATTTTTGCGAAAAACGTGGCGAAGTGCCCCCATAGCATGTAACAGCTACTTACTTTTTATATGTCAATACGTAAGTCAGGGGTTGTCGGAATATTTCATGTTTTCGGTCGTATTTTATTTAAAGGTTATGCATCTATTAACTGCTAAGCCACGGCTGTGTATATTTCAATTATTTAGTTACTTTAACTGTGCTCTTGTTTGTGTACTTCAGACGTAAACTACGCCTCATTATTTAACTATAAAATAATCAAAAAAATCTGATTGTATTCTAAAGTAGGTTTCGCCCCTATTTCAACACGCATAATTATATTTTTATTGTTAACCTATACTGTTCCACTTCTGGACAAAAGACTTCCTCCACTCCTTCCATCCTTAACTTTTCGGTGCCTTATCCCTACAGTTTTGGAAAAATCAATCCAATTTGTGCTGCCATGGCCGCCCCCTTCGTGGCCTGGCGCGATCATGTCTTACTGTCTCTGGGCACCAGCTTTATGCTACTTGGGTCTTGTAGTATATCTGGCATGCGGCAGACATGTTATGCCTAGTCACATTTAAGTTGAGCAGCCTTTTGAGTTACGTCAGCTATCCCTGTTATGAAGCATAACAAAAAGATTTTTCTTACTTTTACGTCTTACTAACCCATCTACAATTTCACTAAATCAAACCCCAAAATTCCACCAGGTACAGAATACCAGCTACATTAAAATTAACTGAAAATCACATCACCGCCCTATAATTTTAACATCAATATTTCACCAATATATGCACCGGAGCATCGACGCAGGGCTACCGGGCACGCCGTCGCTAAATCGCGGGGTGTACATAATTCATGTACTATTAAGTACATGCAGGGCGGTGACCGCAACCGGGCGAAAATGTAGTAGTATTAAATCCTTGTATTTAGAGCTGCGGAGTTTTCGATAAATGTGGTGACGGCTAAATTAAATTCGTTAAACGTATACTGATATATTACGGGTATGATATATTATAGGGTAATAATAATTTAGGGTGTAGTGTATTAGATGATTGTATGTATGAGCTCTCACCTTCTTAAAAGTAAAAAAAATAGCAGTGTATTATTGTCCGATAGTAGGTCAAAAACCTCTTCTCACCACTCATGCCGAAGGTGGTTTAGCGATTTTAAACTTTAATATAACTTATAAGTCCAGGTTTTCCCCCGATATTTTTCTAGACCGATATCAGTGATGTCCGAGATAAACTAAAAAAGTACGAATAAAAATTAAAAAGCCACACTGCACACTGGTAAGAACCACGAGTGGCTATTTTTTTTTTATTTCACGGGCAAGAGCCCGTTGGCGACCGCGAATCCATTACCTTGTGAACCATGGGCATAAGAGACGGATGCCTTAACCACATGGCCATCACATGATGTTAGTAAAACTGTTTCTTTCAAAACCCTAAGAAAAGCGATTATCTGGTTACAGTGCTCTGCATAATGGAAAGCACTTTATCGAAGGTACTCGTACGTAAGTGCGATATCGATAACCTGATGTGTATCCTGTTAACATGATTTATTATACGTACCTACTTTTCTTTACAATACGAAATAGATAACCAAGTCTTATGTAAGCATGTAAAAAGTAAATAGTATTTAACGACTGGAGGATCACAACAGAGATAATTATATAAATAAATAATAATATAAGTAACATTCCAAGCAACGCCACAAATCATAACTAGTATCAAAAAATTATAAAAACTAACACAGGGACCTTCGTTACATGAAGTACAGAGATAATTATATCGGGATTACATTGAAATAGGGTGGTTTCGCCGGTTAGCGACCAGTTAGCTGGGTTGCCCACTTCAGATGAGGAAAAAAAAATGTTGTTTACACGCAAAATAGTATTTGTTAATGTAAATTTGTCCCAAATATAATGTAGTTTGGATACAAAAACATAAAATGACATACATTCATACAAAAATATTTATAAAATGCTGAAAATGTGAAAATATAGCGAAAACGTCGGTTTACGACCATTTTTATCAGTTTATGACCACCAGTGAGCTGGTTTGCGACCGCTATTTTAATATGAAAAATATGCCAATAAAACAATTTTAATCGCTTTAAATATATTTTATTTTTTTGCCTTTTCATAAAAATAAAAATGGTAACAATTTGGTGTAATGTTTTCTTATAAATTAAAAAATAACAATCTTACATTTTGTAGAGACTTAGTCACTAGTTGTAATAGAATCAACAATCATTGGTCTAACAACATCCTTAATATACAGTAATATACAGTAGCATAACATTTAAAAATAATCAACATCAATCAATTATTAAAAAATAAATAAATTTATATTTTAGGAACCATATTCCGCTTTTCTTATTCAAATTATGATAGTTGACACAAAATTATTTGGGAGCTCCATCTAAAAAAAAAAATATATATATATAAGTAGTTTGCTTTTTATGACTAAATTTCGTTTTAAACTGAAAAATAGTAATATTTAGTTGTAAGCGGCCGTTATTTCTCTCATACTAAATTATGTTGGCCGGAAACCAACGTCTTTATTTCGCTTACTTTGGTTTACGACCAGCTGTTTAGCTGTTTAGCGCCAAAGTTTGTAGGTAAATTAAACAAACTTCTTACAAAGAAATTGGTGGTCGCTTACCAAAGAACTACAAGGAAAACCTTTTACAATACTGCATTCAAAATTGTAACAGTCCTTTATGAAGCATTAGGATCATATTAATCAAAACAAAATAATGCTGATCTCGTCGGTTTGCGACCATGTGGTCGCTATCTAACGTTTTTCATAAATAAGCATTTCGGTTACCGACCACTTGATTTTATCTTAATAATAAGTTTAAAAAAAGCAAAATACAACTAAATTATAACCCTTACTTATCGATTGTACAATTTAAGTATGAAACTGGTGTGTAAAACATGAAATAAGTATTAAAACTTACCTTTGAGTGCCGCGCGCCGAGTTATTTTTTTTCCAAACTTGCGGCACTTCCACCACCACGGAATCAAGACGCGCACTGAGCAATATTTTTTCGGCTCTGGGTTAACCCATTTGTTTCAAACTTTGCAAATTCTTATTTCATAATCATTTATAAAACACGTTAAATTTATTTTTTATGTATGTTACCTCTATAAATGCTATTTTCTTGATTTAAAGAAACTTAGTCCGTCAAATGGTCGCCTACTGAAGGTGGTCGCGAAACCGGCGAAACGACCCTAATTTTATTATTTGTAGGCGTTAATAGGCTTCGTGTGTTAAGTATTAAAAAAAACATCTTTTTCAACTGAAAATCAAAATGAGGACATTGGCTATCGTTGCGTTTGCTATAGGTATTGTGGATGCAATAATAATATAAACGGCAGAAATTATCGATTCCTATATTATTCGGTGCGGGATGCAAAATATGCACCCTATTGTAGCGTCTGGCTGATTTATCGGTTTTTCTGACCGCGTACAGACTTATATTTGGCAGGGCGCGCATTTGACATTTATGGAACTGTCAAAATGCTACCGATTATTGATACAACACATAACCGCAAAAAAAAAACATTTAAACAATTTTCTTGTTTCTCTTTTAAACCTAATGTGTTTTATGCCACACACAGTAAACGTTTGTTTCGGCAAATGAAACAACACATGTTTTATTTAATTACGTTTTATTATATTTTACTATAAGTCCAAGTATGTTATAAGAGTGACCACTGTTCTTTCGCATAGTACCTACCTATAAAAAATCTGAAGACCATTTTTCAACTTTCTTTCTAGGTCTAGACGTAGTCGCGAGTAGACGTTAGTCGGAAATAAATAGAAGCCCTAAGCTGTAGTGCTCTAAACGTTAATCCCCTGGGATAAGTCTGTCACGATGATAAAGTATACATAGAACATATGGTCCTTCAAAAATATGACGCTGGTACCTACATTTTATTTGCCCTCCCATCAAAAATGGTTTTGGCGTAACGACAGACCCCTGTAATCCGATTTACGATTCCACGCGATCTCGTTATTTATAATATCATGATAGCTGACTGTAATTTCAAAGAATTAACAAAATTTTTCATAAAAATAAATCTTCAGGCTCTGCGATGGCGGGTGAGCTTAATTAATATACTTTGGAGATTTCCGTTCTATGGCTACACTAGGTCAAATTAATTTGCGGGCAAAATTACAAAGACGTGGTATCGATAATAATGACGATAAAACAAATGTAGGTTTCGATGGAAGAGACATCGTGACACGCAATTTTACTATGGATTCGGTTCATGATTCTAGGCCACCCAGAGTTAACATTGTTCATTGGTTATTTAAAAAAAAAACAACAGACCGCAGACTGTTCCATACATACCTAATCAGGGTCAACATGTATGGAGCAGCTGTTTTTTTAAACACTGATTTTCTAAAAGTACCTACCTATTTTGCTATTAATTATGTTGTTAAATCTCGAGTTCTAGAGCATTTATACTTGTCGTGTAAATAAATATCAATTTTAGAAAGTACATAATACTTACCATCCTAATTATCATAATTCATCCAACAATCTATCTATCTACAAAAACGCAGATTATACCTAACATGATATTACAAACCAACCAAATATTAAGCAGTTTAAGTACAGACAATAATCGTCTCTCCACCAACGTATATGTCTTCACCTTAAACAAACGAAGCACAAGGAAATTGAACCTTAAAAGCAACTTAACGTACAAGTCAATCACCTGATTCCGACCTTATCATTACTCTTTCACTCCATTTATTAATCCTGGCAGTCAATTCCATTCTAAAAGCGCCTTGTTATTAGAGAATTTGACGTCTACCATGCGTGTAGCTTCCACAGTTTCAAGAGCCGCTGAAATCGTCGGCGCTGTGTATCAAAGCGACCATTGTACGGAGTATCAGGGGCTTGATTGACAGTTTAATTAATGTCTCTGTTGTATTCACCTTTGCCCGCAGCGATGTTTCTGTTAGTTAATTAGCTTTTGATGGCTTTCAGCGTATTTAGAACGTAATCACCTTTAAATAAGATTGTCGTGTAGTGTCTGTTATTATCTGTTGTCTATTTATGTCTTCCGTTAGGGTGGAAGTTGAATTGTTTTACGGTTTTTGGTATTTAAAACTTGGTATCGGGTTGGACTGTAATTAAAAAAAAAAGTACTCATCATTATTACAATGGTTTTACACAGTTGTAATAATTAAAATCAAACAATTACTGGCCAAAAAATATGTCGACAAATAAGATAACAGAAAACAGTTGACACTAGAGAATGACAAAAAGAAACAAAAATATTAGAAAAAATGTTTTTTTTGTTACTTTAGTGCAATACAATGACGTTCCTACACTACGATTTCTGTGACACGCTACAGAGTCTACGAAATCCCTTGTCTTTTACCCAAATAAAAACATACTGTCACGCCTGTATTCCTCAAAGGGTTAGGCAGAGGGGTATCAATGTACACCCACAGTTTTTACCCAAATATGACCTGCAATAGCCAAAAGGGATACCTGTTTTTAAACCACAACCAAACATACATCGTACAATTGAGTACATAACGAGTCATATTGCGCCTCGTAACAAGCTTCATGTCATCATAAACGAGGCTTTTACCAGTCAGTAGGTAAGCTTGCATGACTGTTATTATACAGGTTGTTTGGCAGTACATTGAACATACGAAAATGGTGAATAGGTGGGGTCATCTGCTACTTACTAAGCCCTAATTTATTTGACCCTGGCCCCCTTTTTTTGTTTCTTTTTACCAATGTCTTCCGCCACCCTTGGGACTGTCAGACTTTTACTGACTAAAACACATCTATGTTCCTCCATGTGCCCTTTGCGTTACGGGGGCGCGGTATCTTTTTCGAACAACCCGCAGCCCCTGGCCCCCTGGATATTTAAAAAACATATTTTTTTTGTATTTTTTATATCTTTCTGTAAGTTTGAGAACTCATTACCTTTTTTTCTAGCTAACATCTGAATAAAGCAATAATTTTATAAGAATCTGCCATCGTTAAAGATTAAAAAGTTAAGAAAAAGGTGAAACAAGAAGTAAGCAAAAAAAAATATCCAGGGGGCCAGGGCCAAATAAAGTAGCAGATGACCCCACCTATCCACCACTTTCGTATGTTCAACGTTCTGCTAAGCACCCTGTATTGCTCTAGTGTTACCTACACCAGCAGTAGTAGGTCATTGAACCCGGGTGTGTTACAAAGTATTTTAAAATAATTATTGTTGAACTAGGTACTCTGTTTTAATAGTTTTGTTACATAATTCCCTAATGGCTTCAGTAAAAAGCGAAAGCTGAAAGTTAACTTGTTTCTGTTTTTTTTAATAAGTAGTTACTGTTTTATTACATCTTTGTTTAAGTGTTAATAGGAATTTAGTCTGAGCCTGTCTGTAGACTGCCCCGTTGGTCTTGTGGTCGCAAGCGCGACTGGTGAGCAAGGGGTCCCGGGTTCGATTCCCAGGTCGGGCAAAAAGTGTTATTGGGTTCTTCCATTAGGAATTTCTCAGTAGCAGCCCGGGGTTTGGAAGTTGGTGGTGTGACACCCCCGTGCCTCGGAAAGCACGTAAAGCCGTTGGTCCTGCGCCTGATCTCTCTCCGGTCGTGTCGGATTGCCGTCCTATCGGGCTATGAGAGTTAGGGAAGAGGGAGTGCACCTGTGTTTGCGCACACACTTGTGCACTATAATATCTTCTGCGTACGGGGCTAGTCTGCATTAAGGTTAGCCGCCGTGGCCGGAATCGGCTTGGAGAATTACAATAGGAATAATCTTAGATCCAGACGAGTTTTTTTTTTTATTTATTATTTACCTATATATTTTAATTTCCAAAGTCAAGGTCTGTTTTTTGTGTTTTCTAGTTTCTGGACCAAAATAGCAGTTACGCTTCTTTTTATCTCTGAAAAATGTTCGGTTCCCGTGGGATATGTCAAGTTTGACGCAGAATATTAAAAATAAGTGGAAATATTTGTACAAGCCTTTCTTAATCCATGTGTTACTTCTTTGAACGACAAATCAAAGTAAAACACAACTTACTTTTATATACGCACTTAAAATAATTTATAAACCCAAGAACGCTGATATAGCTCCATCGATCACTTGGGCGCCTAGTATCACGCCACGCAAGCACATCGACGACCGAACACGCTACACGATTAATTACCATCTCTGCTTACCTCCCACAAAATTCCCTGTCTCTAAAGATTGGTTAAGATCCTGAGAATGGTCTCATATTAGCAACTTGGTGTCAAATTAATAAACCAACGTACCGTACCTTTCTGAACGACGCGCGTGTAATTTGTAAATCAAACTCTTTAGGCTTATCACGAGCGTGCCAACTGGTGTCTTAATGAGTTGGTAATATGACTATTCTACTCACATTTTGGTTAAATTTTATATGACAAGCACAATTAGTATATCCCATTAATACAATGTCTTTAGAATGTTTATGATTCTAGACCACCGAAAGATAAAATTTTTGGTCAGTTGTTAAAAATAATATTTACTGTTTCATACATTTTGACGGAATAGGTGTTGCACATTTATGTTTTTTTTTTATAACTGCCGAAATTTTTTTTCTCTTCGTGGAATCTAGAATATGTTCCGAACCCATGGTATTTTTTTCCCTGTCATGTACCCGATATTACACAACGAGTGTTTCAAAATCGATCGAATTTACATTACGTTTACCCCGCGCGCTAACGATTAACATTCGCTCCCTACTTACGAATTTTGTCAGAGCGACTACACGAAAATTACGTACGGTTAAATTTTGATGATTAACCAACCGATGATCGTCGACAGTTTGATAAATATTTACCAATTACTACGAAAGTGTACATAATATGCATCGTTGCCTTTTACCAAAGGTAAGCAATAAACGTTTGATACGAAGCAAGCAACGTTTATTCACCGTATTTGCTCCATTTATGATGTTTCAATAAATCCTGCATTGCTTTTAGCTCACTACTGTATATTCTTAGGGGAAAACTGCAACATAATTAAGGTATTCAAGAAAACTGCCACATATATAAATAATAAATGTAGTAAATTTACAATATATAAAATTATATTTCTAAGGCTAACATGTCTGAACTATGTACCTTATCCAATGTTTCAGAAAAGAAGAGCTAAAGTAGCCTTAAAAAAACTGAACGAGTTGTTAGTACCTAATAGTGCAATGTGTAAAAAAAATACAGTAGACAAATTATAATAGGATGTGTAGTACTTCAGATTAACAAAGCTACTGTCGCCGCGATAAACGTGGCCAGTGGCCACCTAATGGGCCCAAAAATTATAAGATTATCACAAAACTCCAGACAAAATTGGTGAGGTTCTTCAGAAAGGTCAGGTTCGCAGTACTCGTAACCAGCGTGCTTGTATGACCAGATGTATAAACGTGAATGAGGCGAAAGTAGTGTGTAAGGATCGTAGCGGTTTCTGCCTGCCTAGAAAAAGGCGTGAGTTTATGTATGTATGTATGTCCACACAAAAAGAAGAAGAAGTAGTATTACTTAAAATATGAGGCTGTATATTTCATTATTTTATTTTAGAACTATATATTTAAGAGTCTTTCTACACATGACTGATTCACGAGCTGCTTGTTAGTGAAAGTGAAACCTAATGAAGAAGATTGTAAGTAAATACTCTCCATGACGAGAAAATTATATTATATTCGTCAATGAACACGGAAGCGTGTTTATCTAATACGTTTTTAATTAAATGAGCGTAACATTTATACCTACCTACCTACCAGCTTCACGGAAGTCGGGAGCGAAAAATAGGAAGTTATTAAAATATCTTGATACATTTTATTTGGGTGTTATTTTTTTTAATGACATCAAATAAAAATTCTTTAATAAATTTCTTTGAAAAGAATAATATTAAAAATTTATGAAAATTTACACCTAATGAAATGCACTTCGAATTAATTTGTTTGAAAAATGTACTTTTGTGTTTTTCTAAGCATTTAGTTAGCTCGTCTCTTTCTTCCATCATTGTCGGAAGTAGCTATTTAATTTTATTAAATAGTTTTATTAACAAAATATTAATTTATTAATAATAATTCAACTACAAAGTTAAAACTAAATAGGTAATAATTAAATTACAAACTAATTAAATAGTTGATAGTTTTAGAAGTAACTACACACCCAGACTCCTAAATCGAGCCACCTAGCATAATGAGCTTGTATAGTCCTTATCTTCAAAAAATTATATGAATGACAAATGAATGAAAATGAATAAAAAATCAAATTCAGAACAATAGTACATGAGCCTTTTTTTTTTTTTTTTTTTTTATAGACGGGAAATCATCAAATAACTTCCCCCGCCCTGGGCGGGGCGGGAGGGAGTGTCAGACTTTTACTGACTAAAACCCGTCTATGTTCCTTCATGTGCCCTTTGCGTTCCGGGGGCGCGGTATCTCTTTCGAACAACCCGCAGCCCCGGCAGGCATCGGCCCTCAGTGGCCCCATCCAATTTTGCTGACATCTCTTTGAGGCGCGCGTGGAACACGAACGCGCCGTCGACACGGTCTGTCGCTAGTGAACGTACGGACGGTGAGCTACCCATTGCTCACCGTCCACAGACCCGCGTCTACGGTGGCCGGGAGTCGTCACGTGGCTCCCGACGCCCGGATCGTCTACCGCGGCGGCCGCTGGGACGGGGGACCCTCCTTTCCCTCTCCCGTCCCGCCGCCTCCTTCTCTAGCAACATGAGCCTAACGTTGATTATGCCAGCCACAAACTTGCATAAAAACTTTTTGATCATTCATACAATTTTTTAAAGTTATGGACGTTACTAAATCATTATGCTAGGTGGCTCGATTTAGGAGTCCGGGAGTGTATTTTAATTTGATTCGGTACGAATGTTTATAGAAAAGATGTCTCAAAGAAGTCACTTTCCAAATTTTGAAAATCGATCCTTAAAACACAACTTAATGAAACAGAAGGTTTTTTTTTGTTGTATGTTGTATGGGCCTTTCCGCACAATTTTAAAGGAAAGCCTATTAGTGGGCACTTTCACGCCGTTGAGCCCTAATACTCATCGTCTGTGATATCAACGCTAATGTAATCACAAATTGACTGAGCCTGCAATGTCGACAAGTGATGCGTGTAATGAATCATTTTCGGCAAAATCAGCTCCGTGTTTCGGCTAGGCCGAGCGTAGATCATACTCGTTATAGAAATATAGAGCAATAGTCAGTCTATCTGAAGACTGACCCTTTTTTGGAACTTTCCTGCCATACTATTCCCAACCACTGCAACTCTTAAAAACCAGGATCTGAAGACAGGACACTTAAAATACACTTAAAGTAGACAAAAGTTGCGTAATCTTGGTATTATTGCGATATTTTTTTTGTTTATGTCTATTCTGGGACCCTTTTGGATAAGAAGATATTATAATGGTCAAAATTCATACGTACCTATATCTAAACTCTGTACTGATATGCGTACAGCCCTTTTACTGTTGCATGCACCCGTAAGGACAATGTCTTAAGTGCGTTAAAATGAAGTTAGTGGTCCCAATAGTTTGTAAACAAGAGGTAAAAGATAAAACGCTCAACAGTAAAATGCAACAGCCAATATCATGTAACATTATAAAACAACCAACTAAACAAAATACATTTCATTCACTAGTACAAAAACAAATCCCTTTGTTATACTAAGTGGATAAAAATGAACACGGAAATGAAACGACACTGACAGTAACATATAAATCTAAAACGACAATTTACCTCATCATCCATCACACAATGGCTTTCATATACGTTACGTACCTGACGTATGATATAACAGTGACGGCTCGACGCTCGTAGAACTAAGCATCATACCGCTTTAGAGGCTTAGGGGCTTAACTCGAAGACGCTTTTATGTAATGATTAAAGTGTAGCCGGCGTCTATAAAGATAATGTTATTTTTCAACGTGTATGTTAGTTAGATTAATCTATGCTTTAAAAGAACAGAGGAAATAGGTTAGTTATTGGAGTATTGATTCTTAATTTTAGTGTCCATTGTATTGTTTTATTTTTATTTATCATTGGATGACAAACAAACCGACGGCCTACTTGATGTTAAATCATCACTGCTGCCTATAGAAATCGACAATGACTGAGTTCTTGCAAATGTGCTGCCATCCCAGAGACAAAGCCGAAATGTCTCATGTGCCTGTAATTTCACCGGTACACAAACCCTTCAAACCGGATCCCAGCAGGAAAAGGTATGGTGGTAGTACTTCCCCGGACGAGCTCCTTCACAAAGAGCTCTACTACTACTAATTATTATAAATATTGAACCTATCTCTTGTATTGGTCTTTTTATGAGGCATAAAATGAGATGTGGAGTGCGGTGTGAGGTGAGAAAGGTCACCTACTTGTTTCCCATCCAATAATAATAACAAAAACCTTACAACTATAATATTGTTCTCGTTTTATTAAAAGGAACAAGTAAAGTAAACTTCGAAATAAATGTCACTCAAAGTTAGACGAGAGCTCTTACGTTTTTATGTGTTTCTTTTTCGCTAGACAGAAAATCGTTTCTTTTTCAATACATTAGAGACTATATAAGATCCTAGAATCGCCAGGTCTACGTCATTTTAACATGGCTGAATTGTTTAAGGATATATCTATAGACGAATGTGTATTTAAAGTTTCGACCTATAAAGTTTCTGGCTAAAGTAAAGCTTACGTTAAGTGCCTGACAATAATGTTTGTTGGTTTTTATCAATATCTTACTTTAACGTAAGTGAATAAGGTACCTTTTTATACCTGAAAAAGAGTCCAACATTACGCATAGCTAGCCAGTATACATACCTTCTTAATGACATATTCCTCTGTTCTCAAAATTTCAGCCATTCTAAAATGACGAAATTTTTGGGATCCTGGAGTACACTCCAGCATACATAGTATAGTATAGTGTATACACGGTCCTTCTTTCAAAAAATATTGTTAAAGAAATACGTGGTTGGTCTGAGTATGTTTAACTAAGCTTGTGAACGTTTACGAGTAGTAAATATTTTTAAACATTTGTCTTTTACTTTTCATTAACTCTTAAAAGTATTGGCTATATTGGCACACACACTTGGAATTTTGAAGTGTAAAGGTTACAGCCATAACTCGCGAAAGAATGTCGTTTGGGTTCATAATCGGAGATTTACTTTACATCTTAAAACCAGACTTAAATAGGGTCACCCCCTGTTACATGGGACCTAAACATACCGGTGAACTTTGGGTGTACATTGATACACCTCTACCTAACCCTACGGCAAATACAGGCGTGATGGAATGTATCTAAAATCAGAATCAGTTATATTATGTACAAAGCTTAGAAATAAAATTAATATTATACTATGCAATTTAGAAAAAGGGGGAGCTCAAGATATCTAAAAACTCACTCGCAAAATTCAGAATGAAAGAAGTGCTCTAAAAGCTGGCAGCATTGGCGCGTTGTATTGCCATGCTGTTCCTTGGGCCCAAGATAAACCCTCTGGTCTGGCTAATGGCCCTAGCGTTTCAACCGCAAAGTACTCAAAAACCACCGAGAATAGTGTTGTATATGCGCTGTTTCAGTTTTTGGCACCTGTAGGGCCTCCCTAGCACAGCACGTCCTGTTAGAAAGATATGATGGTTCCCAGTTCAATTTGGACACAGTTTTCTCGTTTAACTGCTCCGTTGGTCTCGTGGTCGCAAGTGCGACTGCTGTGCAAGGGGTCCCGGGTTCGATTCCCGGGTCGAGCAAAAAGTGATATTGGGTTTTTCTATGAAATTCTCAGTAGCGGCTCGGAGTTTGGATTTGTGCCCGGTTATCAAATCAAATCAAATCAAAACATTTATTTCAATTAGACCATTTACAGGTACTTTTGAATTGTCAAGAAGTTACAGTTTAAAATTGAAGCTAGTTGCTCGTTCCAAAACGTAGGTCTCTATGGAGAAGAACGAGCAAGAAACTCCATGGACACTCTTTTCCTTCCATTTGGTTTTTACAAAGTCATGGTTACAATATTCTTGTTGCTTCTATATGTGAAAACAATGAAGGTGAATATAAAAAATAACAAAAATTATAATAACGATGTAAGACATGGCAGTTAAGAGATGACCAATCCCAACTGACCGCACCCGTTCACGAATATGACGCGTGCATCAGCACCGTTCAGCTCAACCATCTTGAAGGGAACCAAACGATCCAACCCACGCGCCACCGTCAGCAAGACATTAAAGTGAGCATGACAAAGCTCTCAACTGCCATGCTCAGTGTCCAACACATAGTAACCTTACAAGTAAATGGCTCCATGGTAGTCACATTTACAAAATTGAAATATATGATGTAAAATTATACAAAACTAAGGTCATCAGCGAACCTTTTCAAAAAATAAACTGTAGTAAGTAGAAAAAAAAAAAACAGTAAAAATAATAATAACGGTATACGTTATTAAGGTCAATAAAAAAGGTGCTAATAACATCGTTATATTTAGGAAAAAAAAAAATGTATATTAATTTGTGTGCCCGAGTGGCTGTGGAGCAGGACTAGCATTAAGCCAAGCATTTTTATCATTTATATAATCTTCTAATTTGTAATATGCTTGACTACATAGTGTGCGTTTTATACATGTTTTAAACTTTCTCTCATTTAGTTCGAGAATTTTGAGCGGTATTTTATTATAACATTTTACACAATACCCCATAAAAGAAGTGTGTACTTTTGACAATCGAAAACTCGGTTGCTCTAATTTATTCCTATTTCTAGTATTAAAATTATGTCTATCACCAACTTTTCTAAAATGATGAAGATTTTTCCGAACATGCATAATGTTTTCATATATATATTGACAAGGTACCGTCATGATATTAATTTTTTTAAACAATTCCCTTAGAGATTCGCGTCTGCCAAGATTATAGATGGCTCTGACAGCCCTCTTTTGCAAAATAAAAATAGATTCTATGTCTGCAGCCCGTCCCCATAGCACAATACCGTAAGACATGATACTATGAAAGTAGCTAAAATAGACCAGTCTCGCGGTATCCACGTCTGTCAATTGTCGGATTTTCCTGACAGCGTAAGCGGCTGAACTCAACCGCCCTGCAAGAGATGTTAAATGAGGACCCCACTGCAGCCTCGAGTCAAGCGAAACCCCCAAGAAAACTGTCTTATCGACGAATTCTAGTACTTCCTTATTCAATATAACGTTACATGCACTACTTCTAACGTTCGGTAAAGCAAATCTTATGCATTTAGTTTTCTTCTCATTTAACACTAAGTTATTTATTGTAAACCAATTATGAACCTTAAGCATAGCGTTATTTACTTCGTCAAGGTGCTGTGTCCGTCTATTTACATTAAAAATCAGTGAAGTATCATCAGCAAATAACACCATTTTAGGTTGATTTTTCAGTAAATGAGGTAAATCATTTATGTAGACTAAAAAGAGAAACGGACCCAATATTGAACCCTGCGGAACTCCCATCTTTACTTTCAAGCCTGATGAATTTACACCGTTTATTTGAACTTGCTGTCTATCATTTAAATACGATTTCAGTGAGCTAAGCGCTAGTTGACCGAGGCCGTAATGCTCAAGCTTCTGGAGGAGGGTCTCATGATTTACGCAATCAAATGCTTTTGAGAGGTCGCAAAAAATGCCAATGGCATCCTGTGAGTCCTCCCATGCATTAAAGATGTGCTTAATTAAAGTGACACCGGCGTCTGTAGTGCAGCGCCCTCTGGTGAAACCAAACTGCTGGTCGTGTAAGATGTTATTACAGTTAAAATGATTAAGCATTTGATTGAGCATCACTTTTTCAAACACCTTGCTGAACACCGGCAAAACCGAAACGGGTCTATAGTTATTGGTGTCTTTACTATCCCCGGATTTAAAAAGTGGTATAACTTTGCTGTGTTTCATTAAAGTCGGAAAGACCCCTTGGTCTACACATAAGTTAAATATTAAAGCTAAATAGGGTGCAACTGTCTCAATAATAGACTTACACACATTAGTAGACATGCCCCACATATCTTCTGTAACCTTGATCTTAAGTTGTTTGAAAGCCTTTATGACATCCACAGGGTTAATATGTCTAAATTTAAATTACTTAGGACAGGCTGAAACATTCGCTCTTAATAAATTTATAGCAAGTGAGGGCGAGGAATTTAAAGTTTCTGTGGTTTTAATTGGGATATTGGTAAAGAAAGTTGCAAATTCCTGAGCCACATCGATATTATTGCTTATGAGACCTCGGGAAGTCTCCAGAGTGTAATCATTATTTTGTCTTTTATTTCTATTTGTTTCGTTGTTGATAATTTTCCAGACCATTTTTATTTTATTGTCTGCTGATTTTACCTTGTTGCTAATGTATAAGGCTTTAGCTGCCTTACATGTATTTTTAAAAATTTTAGAGTAAGTAGCAACATGCTTATTAAAAGTTACCGTATTTATATAAGGCTTAAGGCCATACAGCTCAAAGAGTCTTTCCCTACTTTTTCTGATACCTTTAGTCGCCCAGTCACTGAATAAAAATTTAGGGCAAATTGTTTTAGATTTTTTCTTAAAAATATCATTGAATTCCGTTTGCACAACTGAAAAAAATTCTTCATACAAAGTATCACCATTATTCATATTAAAGCTCTGAACACATAATTGACTCATTAAAGTGCTATTGAATTTATTTAGATTACCAGATGTTATTGGTCTTGACTGTATCTGCACTTTTTGTGATGGTGTGCTGTATTCAAAAGTAACGGTTTGTCCACTGTGATCAGAAGGAAGGTAATTTACAATGGCTTTATCTAAGTAGTCGCAACAACAAAAAACATTATCAATACATGTAGCAGTAGTTAAAGTCACTCTTGTTGGTTCTAGAAACACATTTGATAAGTTGAATGATTTAAAGAGATGTAAGAATCTACTGCTATTCGAATTATTTTCTAAAATATTAATATTAAAATCGCCACAAATGATTACTGATTTATTACCAGATGCAAGTTTTGCTAAAACATCTTCCATAATCGACTCAAACAAAGAGTAATTTTGATAATTTGGGGGTCTGTAAGCGCACACTATGATATGCTTATCTAGCTCAACACAGGACAGCTCAATAATGTGTTCAACCGATAGTTCAACTATGTCTTTACGTGGCTTTGATTTAATACTGTTTTTAATTAAGATTAGGGAACCGCCACGCAGCATGGATTTGCGGTTGAAACAACTGCCCACACTATAATTATCATAATTAATTAACATTTCGTACTCTTTTAACCAATGTTCAGTAAAACAAATAATGTCGAACATGGTTTTTTCTAAAAACAATTCAATTTCTAATTGCTTTGAAGAAAAGCCTTGAATATTTTGATGATATAATGTTAAGGAATGTTGTTTAGCCCCTTTCTTAGAATTTGTTAAGTAATTGCAAGAAGGTACCTTTTTATTGTTGATAAGTTTAACTATATTGTTACTGGTACCTTCTGTTGTCTTAATGACTAGTTTAAAATATTATTTGTTGGTACCACCCTAACATTAGTATTATTACTAAATAGTGTGGTGCTAATTATGGAAGACTTCGACATACTAATTATGTCTGAGTTAATATTAAAAGCTAATAGCCAAGCTATCTGACGTCTAAATCTAATGGGCAGATACGCTGTATCCCTAGTCGATCTTAATTTATCAACAAAATTGTTGATGTCTAGAAACATAAGTTTGTCACTATAGTGACTTACAAGAAAATGCATATGATTATTTAACATATGAATGTTATTATTTTGTCTGTTTGAGAGGTGCTCAAAGTAAGGGAAAGCACACAGTATTACTTTATGACAATTAATTTTCAAAATTTCAGTGACCCTGTCAGTAATATCATCTTTAGTAATATTTATGCTGTTACCTACTAATACAGTAATTATAGAATTATGCTTGTAATCTGATTTAGCTACTGTTGACATTATTTCATTGTAGGATGACCCAGGCATACAATAATTCTGAGCAGAATCCCTCAAGTTGTTGTTCAGTAACTTCCCAAGCCCCCTTCCTAGACTGTCTGAGAACATAATGGGACAGCAACAAACTTTATTACCAGATATAGAACTAATGCCTTCTTGGAGAACAAGAGAAGAACCATTTTCAATATCTGGTATTACTACTAGATCTGGGATGCACTCCATGACACTATCAGACTGGGATGGGTCTTCCATTACCTCAGGCTGGGGAACCTCAAGATGAGATCCCTTCTGTAAGGAACGCTGTGTGGAGCTGAGAGGCAGCGGGTCCACAGTGTCTGCATTATAATTACACATCTCCACTAATTCATTTGTGGCCAGGATATGCTCTTTTATTTGGTTTTGAGAGCTCTCATATTTTTGAGAAAGAGAATGAAGTGATCTTTCCAGCGCCTCAATTTCTGACTGCAGAAGTTGAGTGTCCACCTCATATATGTTTGTGCTGTCTTCTAATTTAATTTGAAAATTATTTAATTTTTTTAATAGGTAAACACGTTCTTTCCTTAGTTTAATATTGTTGAGATTGTGTTTTTCCTGTTTCCTAAACTTTTTACATTTATTAATAATTCTATTAAACTTTGCATATTTTTTTATTTTGTTATGACTCACTGAATAACTACTATTATTATATTTTACAAGAGAATCTTCAGTGAGGTCTATTGTAACTAAGGAGCTTGGGTTGCACTTACTATTCAAAAATTCATTATATAAACGATTTGTATCTTTGGCCCGGGTACATTCCTTTTCCTTCTGTAACTTGGTAATTTTTAAATTACAATGAATTAATTCATCCTCTAAGTCCCTAACTTTGCTCAAAGCCTCCTCATACAAGTCGCTACAGTTTTTGAACCCATCAGTGACCGACCGCAGTTTGTCCCGTTCATCGACAACATCAAGGTAAAGTTGATGAAGGTCCACCAGCTCCCGCTTCAGGCATGTGTTTTTGTTAATGATGCCCTTTACTTCTTCCTCACATTCGTCTCTTTCTTGTAGTAATTGTTGGCACTGGATGTTAGAAGCCTTAAGTTCTTCGAGGGCCGTTCTCAATTTAACCTCCATAACCTGAGCAGTAGCCTTACGGGTCATCACTGACATGGTTGCAGGAATAGTAACTGAAATTAGAATTGAAGAAGCGGTGAGAACTTATTAAATAAATAAACAAAAGAAGGGAAGGTGGGAAATGAAAGTAAAGAAAATGGGAATGGTAGTATTAATTAGTGGAGAAGAATGAGGTAGGCTGTCACTTGATAAACAACTATTATGATAATTATTAAATGCAAAGTTACAATGATGCTAAGTAAATAAGTAACTTAAGTGATTTTTACTTTTTTGTTTGTGGGTAGCAGGCTTAGATCTTTACAAAACGCACATCAATAACTTTATAGCAAATTGAGATAAATTTACTCTTGTTTATGTATTATGTATTATCAAATATTAAAATGTTAACGCTTTAATCGATCGATACTAAGATTAGTCTTCAGTATGAAAACAAAGTTGTGAGTGCAAAGTACTGAATCTATGAAAATACAATGAGCTGGGACTAAAAGAGTGCGTGTAACAGAATATTAATGATAATTTTGTGCTGTAATAGAACAAAAGTAAACAATAGTAAACAATACTCCCCGTGAAATCCACAGTTTGACATCAGCTGTTTGAAACTAGGTTACCGGTAACGGTGGATAACCAAATACTGATTTTTCCTTTGTTTAATCACAGGAAAACAATAATCCCGGTTTATTGTGCTATTACGTTGCTTAAGAATATACAATTACACCTTAAATATACTTAAAAGTTAATTAAAACTAATTTTATAATACGGATTAAAATTCTGACGTTAATGGCAATAGGCTCGCCCCCTATTACATGGGACCTAAATATACCGGCGAACTGTGGGTGTACATTGGTACACCTCTGCCTAACCCTTCGGGGAATACAGGCGTGATGGTATATTTTTTTTTCTCGTTTACAGATATAAAATAAATAAGGTCGTTCTAATACCCCTCCGTACCACAAACTTCCTTCAGCCCACCTCTATTTCACCGTTTTAATATTCCGGAGATTGATCCGTTAAGCCTCTAAATTTTAATCTACATCCGTGTGCCTACGCGTGTAATTATTTCAAACGATTTAAGCTTGGTTTAGTAAAGTGATGTATAATATGCTAGTAAAGCTGTGAATTTTCGAGGGCGTTACGATTATAATTTTAGAGTTTGTTTAAAATTATAATTTACGTTACCATATTTTAGGATCGTCAGTTTAGGCGACTTGTCTCTCGGCGGTAATGCTCTAAATGTCGAGTTATAATTTTGGTATTTTCCATTTAATTATCATCATTAGCCTTGCCTTGCTGTGGGACAGTAATTGGCTGGAACTAATCATAAGTCTTTAGCCTTACCCTGCGGTGGGACTGTAGTCGGCTATTTTTTTTGGGCGCATTCTTCCTTTTTTCTATCCAGAGTCGCACGAATCATCACTAACTTGTGGTTAAAGCTTATTTGATGTAGTGTATGCAGACAATGTAATAATAAAAATTTGAATCATCTCTAAAGCCAAGGCCTTAGCTTAAAAAAACGAAGATGTGCTAAAATGTACCAACTATTAGAAACCAACACCAAGTCTCCATTGTCATAAACGTGTGCTTCCTTGAACGCTACATTCATCAAGGATAAACAGCATTCCAGTTAAGATTCGTACCTATTTATTTTAGCATTCAAGTCACTAGCGATGAGACCATAGTAAAATAATAGAACAGTAGACGAACTGTCATGATATTATTGCCGCTGTGACGCTATGATTCAAACATAGAACGTGTACAATTGTACATAGCACGTAAAGATGATGCTTGGTAGTGTCGTAATAATTCGCCATCATCATCATATCAGCCGCAGGACGTCCACTGCTGGACATAGGCCCCCTAGATATCCAAAAGGACCGGCTGGAAGCGGCCTGCGCCCAGCCTTTTCCTGCGGTGTTAATCAGGTCGTCCGTCCACCTTGTGGGTGGACGTCCTACGCTGCGCTTGCCGGTGCGTGGACTCCATTCGAGAACTTTGCGACCCCATCGGCCATCACAACATTTATTTTTATTATTTTTTTCTATTAACAAAAAAACTATAACACTACAATAAGTAAAAGAGGTCCTTAAAACCTTGAAAGTAACAAAACGGTGTCTGAATTGTAATTTTTGAAGGTCTGTTGACAAAATAGCTGAGACGGCCGTCGATAGAGGTTCAAATTGATATTCCGCGTTCATAGAGGCGTCCATGAGGATTTCTAATCGATAAAAAGAATTTAGTTTTGCCAGAACGAAGAGCCCACTTCAAAATGTCGTCTATTAATTATAATGAATTTTTGAATTAAACCAACTACTAATAGAAATGCTAAAGTTTTTGCGTATAAATAGATGGATAGATATTTTGTTTTATTCACACTTAACATTTAAACAGAATTAGCTGATATTTGGCAAACATGTACGTAGATATTGATTTAGCTTAACACCTAGGTTAATTTTTAACCTGTTTCAGTGTTACTTTAGGATAATTTAGTTTGGCTTAATTCTACTTATCAAAGTCGAGGGCAGAAGCTAGTTGTTCATATTTCTTCATTTATTTCAGGGTCTCGTTTATATCCACTTAATTGTAATGGCTCGTCCTATAACACAGTGCTTTAAAAACATAGATTACGGATGCAAGTGGGCGTACTGTATCTTTATATCTTTTCATCCCTTCGAGACATTATGTTCTTATCGTGTTACTGTTTACGAGTACACTGTGACACAACCACGGCGTTCCATTTGAATCTCTAAAACTTTACAGTGAGTGTTTGCTGTAAATTGTAGTGGATGCATTTCGTACATGTTCGTGGTTTATCTTCGTCGGTTGATGTCTTGAATATGGGATGCAAAACGTTATCATGCAAATGTCGCCGGTTATTTGTTAGATGCAGTTGGAATGAAATGGTGAGAGCTTTAACAGGACTTTGAGTGAGTGAGCAAAAGTGTTGGGACGCTTTGTTTTTGGTAAGTTAGGATCGCTTGTGGCAACCACGGTAATCTTATTAACTTTGAGTTAGATGTAACTACATGCCCTTATTATGATAGCTTAGTCTTGCGCTCGACTTTCTCCGCGTCAAATTTGATATAGTATCCCAAGAGAACCGCACATATTTCGGGGATTTTTTTGGTGATTTCTTTGGTGTTCCGGGTGTTCCAGAGTACAATATATCTCTGTACTAAATTCCATCCAGATCCATTCAGCCGTTCTGGTGTGATTCTGTGACAACCATCCGTTCATTCAAACTTTCGATTTTTTAATAAATAAGTAATTAATAAATAATAAATAAATAAGTATTTCTAATTTACTCTCGAATTGGAAACCAAGTTGGGGTTAAGTTTTTGGTGCAAGTTGGCCTTAGACAGTGATTATATATATACATATATACCTACTCCATTTTCAGACCGAATGTCCGGTTATAAGTAGGTGTCTATATGTCTGACTACTTAATAGGTCAGTCACCGTGAAATGCAGTATTTTTGTGGAGAATTAGATCTGTAAATATTCACCTGTTGATTAGTCAATAATTGTGATTACAGGTACCTAATCATCCTGAATAGGATAGCTAAATCATCTATTCGAAATCATATCCGAAACATGACATAACATCATGCTTGTATTTCCCGAAGGGTTAGGCAGAGCTGTACCAATGTCCAGAATGTATGTTATTTCCGAAACCATCCCCCGAAAACATTTCAAAGGAAAAGTTGCAAAGATAAACATAGTCAAAAAACAATTAGGCAAATGAATTCAGTCTCCTTAATTTCTTGCCCTGCAATAAGCGCTAAATAAAAATGTTCAGAGATATATAATTTTGGCATTCACCGCTAGTTTTTGCGAAGCAGTGGAAATATTTCGCGTCGCATACCAGCACCAGACACGCGGCGCGGCGCGAGGAAAAAAACAATATTTTTGTAGAATTTAAATGCAAAGCTAAATCAGAAAATGGTTTAACATTTACGTTGCACTTTTTATGAATAAAATGCATGCTTAATGCATTTCCGGGGGGTTTAAAAAAGCTAATATATTCGTACGCTGCGAAATGAGAAAATAACGTAGTTGATGAGTACCTTATTATTTTGGAACTAGTTTATGTTCCTGACGTCGCCCGTGTTAATGTGGGTTTTGGGTGGCCCCCTAATTATTTCCCTACAATAAAGGTAGGATCAATTATTCCTTTTAATATCAGATATCCACTAGTAAAAGCCCCGTTAAAATCGGTTCAGTCGTTTTGGAGGTTAGCCGAAACAAACAGACAGACAAAAAAGGTGTAAACTGTTTTATTTTTCATAAGTACTATGTACGTTATCGTAATTATTGTTGTTATAGTAAAAAGCTATGACATTACTGTCAAAAGAAGAGCTTTTTACTATTTAAAGTGTTTATTGTAACAATAAACACTTAAATTTTATTTTTTTGTACAGACTAATTTTGACTTCCTATGATTTTGTCTTCAGCTAACACGTTGAGTGAATTTGATTACATACATTTCGAAAGCCTTACCTAGTCACAGTAATTGCAGGTAGGTATACAACCTATAACTGAATGTTCAATATTAGTCGCAATCAGTGTGACGGTGGATCCATTATATTGGACAAATGGGTCCAATCGCGGCCAATACAATGCTATTTACGTAGACTTGTCAAAGAGACAGCTCTATTGCCAGCCAAGCATCATTAAGTACTTATTTATACACGGTGAAAGGGATTCTAGACCACCCAGACGTTGAACTTTTGAGTCGGCTATAAATAAAAAAAAGCTGCTCCATACATAATATGGGATAGCTGCTTTTTTTTTTTAATAAACTACAAAACCATTTTACTTTTGTCGGTATAGATTCGTGTACTAAACTACAGAAGGCGAAAGTTTGATTCATATCCTTCCTATACACACACCGGACGCAACGGAGAGTTCCCAGGTATTGTCCTGGTAACCCTAAAACTTTTACGGAGACATTGAAGGCAAACGTGTATTTTTTTACGTTTTTTTATATTACACTTTTTTATAGCTTTAAACATCAAGACTAAACTTGAAATACCCCACGACCCTTCTATTGTTGTATACAACTATAAGATCAATGTTTTGTTTGCGTTACACTGAGGGCAATAACCAATTTATTGGTTTTATCACACCAATATTTTCACATCATAATTTCTGCTCAATTGTACTTAGTTTGATGGGCAGTGTGCGTTAGTTAACGGTTATGTGGTCTCTCTTTTTCTCCTCGTACATTGCTTTCTATCAACCAGTTTGTGAAGGCACTACAGTCGCCTACATTTCAGTATACATAGCAAAGATGAGATTGCAATGTAAGTAAGATACACATGTTATGTACTTTACGTATGTACTGTCGAGGTAGGAAGTGTAAACGCGTTTATATTACAGATATATTCTTCATGTAGTCGGATGGAGTTTCTGAGTTCATCCTTTCCGCATTTTAAAGCTTGCGTGTATATACTGTGCAAATATAGATTTACAGTTTACAGTGATCTGGGTTCTGCGAATTCTAAAACATTCTGAATTTATATGATATGCATTTGAAAGGCTTCTGGTATTGTAGATGACTATAGACAGCAGTGACCATCTAACATCAGGTGGGCTGTCCGCGTCAGCTTGTTTGCCATCCAATGACATAAAAAGAAAAGTACTAAAAACTGAAATACATCCTTTTTTTTTTAAAAAGACTTTGATCTTTGATCTTGTAATTCGGCGGCTTTTATTTCTATTTGTGGATTTGTATTGCCTTACTTCCAAAACTTAAATTATTTTTCACTTTGTAGTTTTTGAAGGCCATTGTCTTTGTACCCTTATAATAATAGACGTTGGTCATCATACCATCACGCCGGTATTTCCCCGAAGGGTAAGGCAGAAGTGTACCAATACACCAATACATCCACAGTTTGCCGGTATGTTAAGATCCCATGTAATAGGGTGCGAGCCTATTGCCATTAACCGGACACAAATCCTAACTCCGAGCTGCTACTGAGACTTTTATAGAAAAACCGACCGATTTTGCTCGACCTGGGAATCGAATCCAAGACCTCTAGTGTAGCAGTCGCGCTTAGGACCACTAGGGCAATGAGGCACTTACGCGTTAGTTAGACATATTTTTGCTTAAAGTTAAGTAATTCATTTGATGGTAGTTATTTCAGTATACATTGTTAATGTCTATGTGTCGTGTCTTGTAACCCCTGTATATCTACATATAACAATGAAAACCAAGTTACCAAAGTAACACTTTTTTATATCCACCGATAACGAAACATGATATAAAAGTTTCTTATTCTTGTAAGTGGGTATAACATTATTTTTACGACAGATAATGTATTTTTGATGCTCCTGTCTCCCGAAGCACCCTATAGTGAAATAAGAAGAAAACTGTCTCACGGATGAGATAAAGTTTTCTCTGTAAATATTGACAAGATAACCTTCAAAGTAATTTAAACCTAAGTAACAGTAGCTCGAGTTAACTTCATGAAATTATTGAATAGACACTCAGCTGTCTTGTTACCATAGTGGTCCTAAGTACGACTGCTACGCTAGAGGTCTTGGATTTGATTCCAAGATCGAGCAAAAAGTGTTATTGGGTTTTTCAAAAGAAATTATCAGTAGAAGCTCCGAGTTAGGATTTGTGCACGGTTAATGGCGATAGGCTCGCCCCGTAGGTATATGGAATCTAAACATACCAGCGAATTGTTGTTGTACATTGGTACACCTCTGCCTTACCTTTCGGGGAATGCAGGCGTGATGGTATGTGTTTTCAGTTATTAGGTACAAAAGTACTTTTTTAAAATGTAATGGCTGGTTTCATACTCGTATAACGTTTTACAAGGTATTATTCCAACATATATTATTGTCAGACATTTTCCTTGAGCCGTAACTTCAGCTAAACGCTTTAAAGGTCGGAACATTAATAATTCCAGCCTATAATTGTCCCACTGCGGCGCAAGGGCACGAGCATTGATCACAACAATTTCTTAGGGTAGATTGGCAATTTCAGACCTGTATCCTAATCCTAACTAATATTATAAATGCGAAAATAAGTTTGTTTATTTGTTACCATTTGATGCTTAAACTACAGAATTGATTTATTTCTGCATGAACGTTTTCAGGTGTACAGAAACGGACATAGGCTTTTCATCCCGAACAAAAGTACTATTCCCGAGGAAAATAACAATAACGTTCTTCTAATAATAGATGGCGCCACGTATCTTTCCAGTTATGATTGAATTTTGAAAATAACCAACATTTACGCGGGCGAAGTCGAAGGAAAAAGCTTGTTATTTATAAGTCCAGCTTTCTTCACGATGTTTGTCTTCACCACTTTAATATCTATCTAAGACAAATTTAGAAACTACATAATTATGAATTTAAAATGTCACATTGGTATTTGTCCGGTGTCGAATCCGTAACCTCTGGCATAAAAGGCAGATACCAAAACTACAGGACTATCAGGCATTTTAAGTAAGCATACTTTCTAAATTACCTATTCTTAAACTTCATCCTTGCCTAAAAGATGTAGGTCTGTATCTATGGTGCCTTAGGCTATAAGTACAAAGTCCTTAATTGGATCGTTTTAAAAGCTTTTGTTGCTAGGCAAGCTTTTCCTGAATGAAACTGTAATTTGTCAGTCCGTAGGTATTTTACGGCATCCACGTGTAAAAGGGGTGGTACATTATCTACCCCCGATTCAGAATTAACTATAAGTACTGAACACATTAGTCGTTTGATTGTTTAGAGACGTTTTCATTTACTTTGTGAAAGTACCTATATTTGATGACACGGTTGGAGCAGTGGCTGAGCGATTGACTACTACGGTCCGTGTTGCGGTTTCGATTCCTGTACGTTACAAAGATTTGTATTACCTACAGTTTGTTGTTTGTGTAGATATGCGAGTCTCTATGTTTGTAAATGTACCCACGATACAGGACAAATTTCTAATATGGGACACGCTTTTAAAATAAAAAAAACTTTTGAAGGCGGTTGTAATTTTTTTGTAAAAAAGTTTTTTATTTCTCGCTTTTTAGTATCAACTTCTTGTCATCCAAATCCATGAAGAAACTGTCATGTTATGTAAATTAACGAGACACCACTAAAAAGTCATAAGAAAGCAAAATATGCGATTTCGTTTACTTGGATGAGAAATTTTTAAATACTACTGTATACATCTGTGTAACCCTTGAGTACAGGCGTGATGTTATATTGTGTGATGGTGTAAACAATGCTTAAATATGCTATAGCAACAATCGCGGTTAATCTGCTGTTATTTATTGAAGAGTTCCCCCGATTTCTACAAGATCCCATCATCAGTTATTGAAATGGGACCACACGGGAAGCACCAGCTTTCAAATAAAAAAAGAATCATGACAATCGGTTCACCCAGTCGGGAAATTCGAGGTAACAAACATAAAAAAAAAAAAAAAATACAGTCGAATTGATAACCTCCTCCTTTTTTTGAAGTCGGTTAAAAAAGGATACTTTAAGTACTTATTATGACCTCTTATCGCATTAGTCTTGTTGTCGTACGTTTCTGTGTTGGATTAATTCCCCAATCAGGTAAAGTATTATTAGCATTTCATTATAAAATTCACAGTAGCAGCTCGGAGATTAGAAGTTGGTAGTGAGATACGTCTGTGGCTCAAGACTTCGTCTACGTCTGCGATAACCGACATTTTCGCGGACAAAAGCTGGTTGATAATAATCGGGATTGGTTTTATTCGATACCTACTGAAAGAAAAGGTCAAATATAATCGATTCGTGTGCCGCTAGCACTGAAATTATACGATCAGGATTCTGTTATAATAACCTGAATATTTGAATAGAATTTTGTAGGTCAACCAACTAAATATATACGTATTTAGATATAGCCTACATTGTATCTGTGTCACGTAATTCGTCGTTTAATTGGAAGTTCGTATATCATTTGGAATACTTAAATATTTAAGTATAAAAAAGTAAAGTAAAGTAAGTAATGTCCATACTTTTTATAGAGGTTGAGTTTGTTTGTAGGAGATAATCTCAAAGTACCTACTAGTCCGATTACAAAAAATCGCCGACAGAAAGTTACACTATTTTTTGTCCCGGAAAAATGTACGGTTCCCGTGGGATAATATATCAAATTTGACGCTAGCGATGTCGCAGGTAGAAGCTAGTATAGGATACTTTGTACCCCTATTTAAGAATTATTTATTAAACGGAAAAGTTGACATAGAAAAAAGATTTAAAGAAGAAGTAAGCAGCCCTTCTTTCTTCTTCTTTAAATTTTCTTTCCTATATTATAAAGGTAGAGAAGTGCAGAAAACTAAAGTTAAAAAAAAGACTGTCGAAATACATTAAGTGATACCTCAATGGTTGAAATTCGAAAATTGATATTGGGTACTAGACATCCCTAATAGTATCCAAAATCATTACATTTACATTGTGTGATGAGCATGATTGTTTGTTCTGTGTCTGGGTGTGATTTATCTATAATATGTATGTATTTATAAAATTATATAAGTATGTATATCAGTTGTCTGGTTACCATAACACAAGCTCTGCTTAGCTTGGGATCAGATAGCCGTGTGTGAGTTGTCCCAAGATATTTATTTATTTATTTATTTATTTTTACTTGTAAAAATTTGGACATGTTTTGGTTTCTTTTAGCATAAACTAGTATTAAACTCTAATTAACATGGATTTGAAAGTTTTAGCGTTTTGTATATGGTGATTAAGGTCCACAAAAAATCGCCCTGTATGACTTGACTGATTGAATTCCATAGTGAACAAATTACAACAATAATGTCTAAGTAATTCACCTAGGTGTACTCTGGTGAAAACCAGAGTCCTCCATTCATTCATTCATTCATTCATTCATTCCAGAGTACTCCATTATCTTCACCCGGATGATATCACAAAGGTGAACATAGCGGAATAATCCAATTAAACAAACGATATGAAATCATAACTTCACCATTACAAAACCAAACAGTTTCAAGCATACGTAGCTATATCCCCGAATCTCCGATTCCGTTAAGGCCGGGTGCACACCAGCGGTTGCTGACCAAGGAAGTGTTGAGGTGTCACCGCATCTTTATCTCGGCCGTTTATCAAATAAATTCACAGTCCCCAGTGAAATTTATTAGTTTTCGAATGGCCACCTCTGCAGTGTGACTTGGCGTTATTGCGGAGAGAAGAAATCGCTCGTGAAATGCGACTTTCCTATCCTTACAGTTAAGTTTTTGTTGAGTTACGACTATGTGAACGGTGTTTATGTTAGTTTGAAATAAAAAGGCTTCAATGTGAAGGTGGAGGCTCGCTAATCGCTTGTATTTTGTTTTTTGGTTTTTGTTACCTCTGAACTCCGTCGTTTATCAACCGATTTGAAAAATTCTTATTTGAATGGATATTCCTTTAGATAGGTCCAATAAAAAATGACACTAAAACTGGTTTAGTTTTCGGGGTCAATACAAAATAACAAGCAGTAACAAAGCCTCCAACTTCCAAACTAAAGTAATTTTTCTCATTGCAGTTTGTCAAGACGGTTGTCTTCTTTTTTAACGTAAATTGTCAAATATTTTTATCGTTTCTCACAGAAAGCTGGACTAAGAGTAGAATATCTATAATTTTCACGACTTTGAAATACGCTTCGGAATGATAAATGATATTGCTTACCTAATACCTTCTTAAGTATATAAAAACCGAGCGGTAGCAAATGGCGCTTTTATTTATTTATTCATACGTATCCTCATCGTAATAAAATCAACATTCAGTTCTCAATACATTATCCATACTTGTATAAATGCGAAAGTTACTCTGTTTGTCTGTTACGTTTTCACAGTTAAACCGCTGAACCGATTTTGATAAAATGCTGTACAAAGATAAATTGCCATTAACCGGGCACAAATTCTTACGTCTAGCTGCTATTGGCAATTTCATAGAAAAACCCAATAATACTTTGCTCGACCTGGAAATCGAACTCAAGACCTCTATTGTAGCAGTTGCACTTAGGATCATTAGACTAACGAGGCAAATAAATAAAACTATGAAAGGTTGTATTTAGGCACTTGCTTTTATAAAGCGCTTTTGAAAAATTGTTTTAATAAAATAAAAATGGCTGCCCAAAGTTACTATTTCACACAGACGAACTTGCGGGCAAAAGCTAGTAAACAATAAAAACAAATAGAAATTTACATATTATACAGTTGTTTAGACAACACATACGTAATCCGTGTTATTATTTTAATGGATTCACATCAGCTGAAATAAAACGTATCAACTGTAATTCGAAACAATACTCCCGATTGGTAAGATAAACAAAAAAAAACCTTTTTGTTTATACATATTTACTCAATGTGACACTCACGAATATGAAAAAAGTGAAATAAAAGCGTGAACTGTACTGTATTTGTGTTTGATTTTTTCATCATATTTGAAAACTTGTTTGATTACAAATTCAAACGTTTTACTATGTTACGTGTCGGATTCGATTTACTGTTTTTCATCTGTTTCAATTGACTGCTGTCACTTTTTTATTTTTTAAATTTATTTATTCACCCATTTATGTACTTCATTTTGTACCTACAAATGGAAAAAAAAAAAACAGAAAAATACATACAACAAGGTAATGCTTATTTCTACACAAATCTTTTCCGGTCCTGGGTTCGATTCCCGGGTCGAGCAAAAAGTGTTATTGGGTTTTTCTATGGAATTCTCAGTAGCAGCTCGGAGTTTGGATTTGTGCCCGGTTAATGGCAATAGGCTCGCCCCCTATTACATGGGACCTAAATATACCGGCGAACTGTGGGTGTACATTGGTATACCTCTGCCTAACCCTTCGGGGAATACAGGCGTGATGGTATATATATATATCTTTTCCGGTATATCTGTGTTAGAAGATTATGAGTAGGTATAGGAACGGGCAGTTTATTTTTTATGTCAGATTAAATAGTTATTTTAACACACACGATATAAAGACCTAATTCCCATGGCAAATTATTTGCTGTGTCGAAGCCATGCTGTTATAATGTGAGATGATCTTAAGACTTTTCTGCAGTACGCTTAGCCTGTGGCTGTGATAATTTAACGCTCTGATGTATGAATACGTCAGAAACAGAAAAAACGCGTAAGTAGATTTACATATTTTTATTTTGTTTTCGTTTTTACTTTGAATTCAAACGTTGTTCTCTAGTAATTTCCAGGGATAGGCCTAAATGAGCAATGTAAGAAAAAATCCAGGGTAGGCCCAAACGAAACGTCACGAAGTTCCCACATGTCACATTCATTCATATTCAGAAGTCGCCAACATTTTGAGTGTATCCAAGATTTACGTAGTACAGGTGTAATATAACAATATGACACCTAATGGCGGAGGAACGTAAAGGTGAGATGCAAATAACCTCTGGAGCTAAGACGTGCTTCGCAAAGTTTGAAAGCACGAGTTGAATACGAAAGTTACGGCACCCGTGCACCAGGATAACTGGCACAAGTGACTACAATATACTTTAAAGTCAGTGTAAGCCAGGGAAGCGGTGGCCCTTATCGCACACGTGATTTGAATTCTTCACACACTTTTATTCGACCAATATGACAAAAATGTTTGCGACGACTGCGCTTTGAATACATAAACACACTGATTTTTAAATTTTTCCTTTTTATTTTAGTTCCCCGGGGAATAAAGTGCGACTTTTGTCTCGCTTTGAGTCCTTTGGGATGGAATATGGCGAGAAAATAAAATGTTTGTCGAATGATATGATTGTATCAAATAACGAGATGGCTGTAGGTTATAAATGGCATGAAAAATAACAAACATTACCTATAAATAAAATATTATTGGATGCAATTTTTTTTAGTATCGAAACGATCAAAAAAAGATTGACAGTTTAACTGATTTTAATTAAATACGGTTTTGAAGAAATTATTATAGTAAAATATCAACATAGGACAAACCCTATAAGTATTGTACACCTCCCTTAAAATGACACGTGTAAATGCTATGTATTTACAATATAACGGGTTAGGGAAGCCATAAGTAAGTCACTGACAATCGTTAAACTTTTCATTATCATTATTATAACAGCTGCAGGACGTCTAGTGCTGGACATAGGTCTGTAGATAGATTTCTAAAAGTTTGGAAGTGGCCTGCATCCAGCATCTTAAAAATAATAGCGTTGAACTTTGAATACTTTCAAAATTAATATTATCCTTATCCTTTATTTGTTTTCTTGTGATTTATTTATAAAAATGAACGGCTTCTTTACAGTCAGTTATAAATAAGTTCCGCGCCTACGCATCGGCTGGACAACTAAGTTGACAATTCGTTTTCAAATTGTATCATTTATAAATCGTATCGTTTGCGGATGTTTATTCAGACTCGTTTTGGTGTCGGGCGGCAAAATCAGAGGGAAATTTCCGTATTTTTAGAACGTTCGCATTCTAATCTCAGCCTCAATCTATCGAAAATACCTCTAATTTACCATTTTTTTTTTATATTAGTATACGGGATGGAAGAGGCATCGTGAGGCATAGCGTACATGATTCCAGAACCGCGAGGTTCGTTTTTCGCCAGTTATTAAAAAACACAGCTGTTCTATAGGTTTCGATCGTATAGGTACTATAGGTATATTGATCGTATAGGTATTGCACTTTTGTATGAAACAGCAGATTTGTAGGCATTAACAATGTCGGTATTCCACCCCCGTAGATTAGTATAGAATATTTTATTAATATAAATGTATGAATGTAGTTTAAGAGTAGAATGTAATGAATGTACGAGTGCCCTGTATACGTGACAAGTTTGGTGATTCTGCGCACCGTAGACAGTCTTGGACAACCCTGCTACAATTTACTTCCCCAAATAATACTTTCTACGACGGCCCACAGTATAAACTAATCTCATATAAAAGTATATCCCCCAATAGAAAGACAATAAAGACATTATCTAAAACAACTTAACTCACCAATCCCAAAAGCATGGTAAAAATCTTACAATAAATCATAAAGCCGACGATAAAATAAAACAAACAGCCAAAAAACCATAATAGAGTCAAAGCACGGGTTTTATCAAAGAAAAAACAGTCCCAAGCGATGTTGAATGTAAACATCATACGATACAGTACTGACGTATCTACATAGGTTTCTTAGGAGAGTGTGTTTGAATACAATGGCGGGTCCCGAGGCGACGGGGGAGTGCCCAAGGCTTCAGCGCTACTCGTATGCGAATAGAACTACCACCGTATCTCATAAGATATGGAATTCTTAAAAGATGTAGGTGAATTGGATTTTAAGATTAGCCGCGCAGGGAGTTTTATGCTAGCGTAGTCATATTTGAATTTGGTTTGAGTTTACGCAGCGCTAATATTGTAAAAGCGAAAAAAGATCTGACGATCTACCTATATGTTTGTTGCTTCTTCATGATACCGAAAGTACTGAAAATTGACAAAGAGATAGCTTGGGACCTGGACAAGGACATAGGCTAGTTCTTTTTGACGCGCGACTTAGTCTACTTTCGTGATAATCGACATTCAACTGAACGCAATTGCGGGCAAATGATAGACTACACTAAAATTATGAATGTGAACTTTGTCTGTCTGTTATCTCATCAGGGTAAAACTACTGAAGCGATAGTAATGAAATTTGGCAAAGACATAGCTTAGGATCTAGATAACGAAGGCTTGTTGATGTTATGGTAACGATTATTTCATGGAAGTTTGTTTTAAACAAATGCGAAAAAATGTATTATAGGGTACCTATATAAGTATATAATTATCATTATCATATCAGCCACAGGACGTCAACTGCTGGACATAGGCCTCCCCCATAGATTTCTAAAAGGACCAATTGGAAGCGGCCTGCATACAGGGTCTTCATGCGGTCTTAATCTGGTCGTCAGTCTACCTCGTGGGTGGACATCCTACGCTGCGCTTGCCGGTGCGTCATCTCCATTCCAGAACTTTGCGGCCCCACCGGCCATCAGCTCTGCGTATCATGTGCCCTGCCCACTGCCACTTCAACTTGCTGATTCGCTGGGCTGTGTCGGTAATTTTGGTTCATCTGCAAATCTCCACATTTCTGATTCGATCTCGCAGAGACACTCCAGGCATAGCCCTTTTCATAGTTCGTTGGTAGCCCAACGAACTATAAAAAGGGCTATGCCTGGAGTGGGCCTTATTAGGTCTTATTAGGCCTTATTAATGTCCATGGTAAGATACCACGTTACAGTGCCATATGGGAAGTCACACACAGTACATAATTATGCAAAGACATATAAAAGTAAGTACATATATATCTCTTACATTTATTTTGTAAAGTATATAGAGATGAAGATAAGTGCGTCGTAAACTTTGTACCGTCAAAGAATATTAACTTTGGTACCTATCGTTAAACTTCTAGAAGTATACAATTTATTATACGATCCTTTAATTTATTACCGTGCAACTATCTTTAAAAGTTAAAATATTCATCCATAAATCTATGTGTATAAAAATCAATTGCCGTGCGATAGTCTCGTAAAAAGTCGAAAATGGCTCGAACAGTTTGAATTTATTTTTTCATTTGATCGTCTCAATACTGAGGTAGTTTAGAAAAAAACCCACAGGGATGAAAATTGAGGATAGTTGTTAGTTTAAACTAATAGCATAAAGAGAAAAGATTGTATTTTGTTTGTATTGGATAAACTCAAAAACTACTTAAACAATTTTTTAAACTTTTTACCTATTATATCTTTTTACACAGGCTACATTTTAAATTCTAATTAACACGACCGAAGTCGCGGCTAAAATCTCATTTTACAATACAAATCAATAAAACCGATGCAAATTCTCAGTATAACAAACGACTAATACACTAAACAAAGCAAAATCATATTCTCGTTTCTAAAACGCGATACGAGTAGCATGTCTATCACGCTACGCCAATAACCAATTTAACTTTCGAACTAATGAAACGCTTGATAGGTTAATTTCAACAAGCGCAAAGCGTACAGACTGTTTTTCACCGTAGTCGGCAAGCGAACAAAAAGCAGGGTGACAATAAAGGAAGCGCAAGAAACACCATAGATTCACGTAGTATATGAAGTCGCATTTACGTCCGTATGACGCGGGAAGCGCAAGTTAAGACGAGAATGACAAGTGATGTTTTGAACTGGAACAATGAAGTCGAGTCGAGTATCGTCGCACAACCGCACCGCATGATAACAAGTGTTCGCGCAAAATTGTGTGTACGTTTTTAGGCAAAGTCCCCTGAGAGAAAAGGAGATATAACAATGCTTTTGTTTACTTTCATCAAGCCTCTGAGTAATGTTTGGATCCGTATTATGAAATTTGTACGAAAAAGGAAACAAAGTGAGTCGAGTCCCTTGTTACGTAAGCCTTATATTGGTCAGAGGCGGAATCCATTTATGTAGTAGGTATCTAGTAACAAGTAAAATAATAATAATAAAACCAGCCTATTATTGTCCCACTGCAGGGCAAGTGCCTCTTGTCTTAGCGAGAAGGCAGGAACATGGATCACCATGCTTACTCAAAGCATACGGACTTACATTAATTATAAGTCAGTTTCCTCACGATGTATTTTTCATTCATCGATGTCAGTGATACCCACTTAGAAAATATCAGCCTTGAAATATTGCGAAACAGCTGTTCCATACACTTTTTCTTCATAGCGTGTCGATGGCAAATAGAAGAATAAAAAAAATATAAATAAAATATATAAATATACCGTCACGCCTGTATTCCCCGAAGGGTTAGGCAGAGGTGCACCAATTTAGGTACACCCACAGTTCGCCGGTATATTTAGGTCCCATGTAATAGGGGGCGAGCCTATTGCCATTAACCGGGCACAAATCCAAACTCCGGGCTGCTACTGAGAAATTCCTAATGAAAAAACCCAATAACACTTTTTGCCCGACCTGGGAATCGAACCCGGGACCCCTTGCTCGGCAGAACCATAAGAAGAATATAAATAAATAAATAAAATATGTTTTAACTTTTATGTTTGGCTCAAATTACAGTCACGGCAACATCATGAAGACACACACACTTTCGTCATGTTTTAATGCATTTTTTTATATTTCATATTTGGTACTGTGGCAAAAGTTGTTCATTTTCATTTACTTCCTGAGTAATTCACAGTAAATAAAAAATCTGCCTGTATTTTATAACTGTTTCACCAAAAGCCGAGAGTGTTACTTAAAAATGATAATAATAAAATCTGGTTTTGTACTAATGAAACATTTATTTCTGTAAAACATTCCGAATTCCAGTAAGTAAATAATATAAAAATGGGTATACGATTTTTGTACTAATTAGTGATCAGAGGGTTTTGATAAGTCTTTATTCTGTGAAAATGTTTTCAAAGGATGACAAAGAAAAAATATTAACTTAAAAGCTTTATCATTTGGCGCTGGCAAATAAACAACGATCTTATAATTATTAGAGATAATAATTAAATATTTGTGTAGTATAAACATAATAAAATAATTAACTGACAAGAGATTTGTATTTAATATTTGATAACCTTGAGATCTGATGGCCCTGTGGTGTCCGCCCGCCTCTCATACATAACATTGTGGGTTCAAATCCGAGCAAGTACCAATGTGACTTTTTCAATTCATACGTACTTTCTAAGTTTATCTTGGACGTCCCTGACATAAGTGAAGGACAACATCGTGAGGAAATCTAGACGTATTGTTAATATAAGTCTGAAATCGCCAATCCACCATGAGGAAGGGTGATGAGCAACGCCCCTTTTTCTTCTCTGTATAAGAACTGGCCCTACAGTGGGATAAAAATGGGATGCAATTTTTTTTTTTACGTAAAATAACAGTTGATTCTCTTTACAAAGAAACGAATTGAACATTACAGATCAGTGTCGTCTCACTTACTCATTATAATTTTAGAGTGAAATGGCATAATAATCTGCTTTGTTTGACCGCCATTTTTAATTCGTTTCTAATATTGTATATACTTTACTCACTAGGGAACGTAGTACACAAACAGATAACGTGCTACAACCACATCGCAGATAATGTACTTTGAATTAATCTCACAGAGAATAATTGATACACAAGATACTTATGTTTTTGTGGAGAAGAAAAACTTTCCCGTCGACCCTTTTGTAGGGCGTGCGAATCCTCGACAAGAAAGCTATGGGCCTATCTTTACTTTGTCAAAGTAATACGAATCTTATGTTCTGAAACATAAAGTGTATTGTCAACTGCAGTGAATAAAAGAAAATATCGAAAATCCTTGCAAAACACACCATGTAATGTGACATTCTCAGAATTATGTTTCATATTTTTCGTTGCAAATCCAAAAAATAAAGGTGCGATCCTGACTTCTTAACTGCCCTTTACATTTGTTATTTCTTTTGTGCTTTTCAACGGTGAGTACATAAAAAATATTTTACGTTATGTGTGACTTTTTATTTAACGCTTTTTGTACAGTTAGTTACATTTCTTGTTGTGATATTGTAACATTTATCTTTTCGGTGAAGTTTACCATAATTACTTGGTAAGAGACGTTGTATCTACCTCTATTCGTATTAAATCTTAGATTCTGGCCGCGAGTGCGTCCGCGTCTTGTTTTCACCAGAGTTAAGTTATGTCTTTGGTTATTGCTTGCTCCCGTAAGTCATAACGTGTTGTTATATATGTTACCGGCCAAACCCGATTTCAGGACAAACTAGTTTCGCCTAGGCTAAACTAGTTCTTCCTATGCGCGATAGAATTAACTAGTATAGCCTAGTCCAAACTAGTTTGTCCTAAACCCGATAGGATAAACCAGTTAAGGCTAGGCCAAACTAGTTGATCCTGATATAAATACACACACTCTAGGATAAACTGGTATGGCTTACTTCTTATGAATCTGGATGTCATATATGTACAAAGAATTTTAGTGTGCCTACCTTTAACAAACAAACAGAATTCAAAGTATTCTTCTCCACTAATAGGAGGAAGGAAATAAGCTTAACCACAACTGTAACTAAAGATAGTGGACGGTTAGCTTCTTTACCTAAGATCAGAAACAGATTACTAATATCTAACCCAATTTCAAATAACTTGTTTGACGGATTAGTTTCGATTGTGGACTGAACTTAACTGCCTGGAAAAGGCAAAGCAATCACATTGATTTTGTTTGCTTTAAAGGGCGAACTTAAGTAAGGTAATTTTGTAGAATTGTATAGTTTCTACACGCGATTCTGACCGCGTGTGGTATACAACATATAGCTTATGATACTTGACAATATGGTGTCTTACTAACAGTAAAATGTTTTTTGTAAACTATCCAGAACGCTTAGAAATGACCTTCCAACAAAAATCGAACAAACTTTACCTCTATTTGTATACTTAGATTAGATTAGTTAATAGTAAATAATAATATGTAGTATGGATAACATTTTATTGAGGAGACCTATTTTTTAATTCTAATCAGTTTTACCGGAACTTCAATGTAAGCAATTTTGAATCCTATCAATTTTCTAGTTAAAGGCGGTCCGTATCAAAAGATTGGCTTGGTAAGCAGATTGGTGGTAGAGCCGAAAGCCTGTAGACCCCGTGTGAGCGTTTATTTAAATAATATCGTCACTCTTTAAGGCTATTAGCGATACAAACATATTATAACATCGCGCCAGTCTTTCCCAATTTCACCAAAGGGCTGGCTACATACGCCCTCGTTCTTGTCTCTCTTTTTTCAAACCATTCCATTATTACTAACTAGCTTATGGCCACGACTTCGTTTTCATGAATGTCGGATATCACGAGGTTTTTTTTTTGGGTGGAACCCTAATTCTTTTTCTCAGATAAAAGTAGCATAAGTTACTCCATTAGCATCAGCTATATGCCATTGAAGGTCTCGGCAAAACCAGTGCAGCCATTTCGGATATTAGCCAGTACAAAGTAAACAGATAAAAATAAATATTTTTTGGACTACCTAAGTAGGTATCGGGTAAACACAAATATTTATTTTGTAAAATGCTGTTATTTTATTTTCTTCAATTGTCTTTTATTTGGGTACATAAAATAATTATAGAAAAGTATTTAATTAAATTAAAAGACAATAAACATTTTTATTATTTTATAATTCACAAAAGTTAAACATTTAAACATTACCTGCCAACAAAAGCGTGGATAATGCAAGAGTCAGCTAAGGGTTATTGTTATGATTATGTTTAAGTGATTACGCCTATCAAAATGCCCTTCAACATCGTTATTAGATAATAACGATGTTGTAGATAATCCCTTTGCATGCCTTAGTAGATACTAAGGCATGCAAAGGGATTATTTTTCATTGTACCTTTGCCACAGCTTAAAATTTTCTTAGTACGTATTAAATATACTATAGATATACAAAGCGCACTGTTGGATATTCAACTCTTGCTTCTTGGTGGTGTTGAGAGATGAAAATCAATCATTACACACCACCACGCCTGTATTCCCCGAAGGGTTAGACAGAGGTATACCAATGTACACCCACAGCTCGCAGGTATGTTTAGGTCCCATGTAATAGGGGGCGAGCTTATTGCCATTAACCGGACACAAATCCAAACTCCGAGCTGCCACGATAATTTTCAGGTATTATTACCCCATAGGAATAAACCATATTGTACATCATCATGGCTTAGCCAGAGAGATGTCAAATTCAATCTAAATATATATAACTCAAAGGTGACTGACTGACTGACTGACTGACTGACATAGTGATTTATCAACGCACAACCCAAACCACTGGACGGATCGGGCTGAAAGGCATGCAGGTAGATGTTATGACGTAGGCATCCCCTAAGAAAGGATTTTGATAAATTCCACCCCTAAGGGGATAAAATAGGGGATGAAAGATTATACTTTTAACGCGAGCGAAGCCGCGGGCAAAAGCTAGTTTGGATATATTAACACAATGGAGTATAGGTATCACGGTCATAAAATATATCTTTTGTTGGAGATCCTAAATAAATAAATAAATTATACACGGTGGAGGGGTCATTGTAATAAAGACTTTCACCATGGATTCAGGTCATTACAATCTTGATGTAAATACATGGTAAAAGTATTTTATACACCCCGAAAATTTCATTTTTTTGGTTGGTATTTAAAAATAAAATCTGCTGTGAAAATGACGACATATGCGACATTTTTCGTCATTAATAAAAAAAAACAGCTTTTCAATATATTTTCACCGTGTAGGTGTTGCATTTTTGTATGGATCAGCAGATTTTATTTTTTGGAGGTCTACCAAATTAACAACTTATACATAGGTAACTATTTACCTCTATCTACCTATTTGCCTCAGAAAAAGAAGTCTCCCGAAAAAAAAGAGAAGAAAAGAGCAAAGCGAAGCGAAGTAAAGAGTCTGACTGCCTCGTTGGCCTAGTGGTCCTAAGCACGACTGCTACGCTAGAGGTCCTTGGTTCGATTCCCAGGTCGAGCAAATAGTGTTATTGGGTTTTTCTATGAAATTCTCAGTAGCAGCTCGGAGTTTGGATTTGTGCCTGGTTAATGGCAATAGGGTCGCCCTCTATTACATGGGACCTAAATATACCGGCGAACTGTGGGTGTACATTGGTACACCTCTGCCTAACCCTTCGGGGAATACAGGCGTGATGGTATATATATTAACACAATGGAGTATATGTAGGTATCACGGTCATAAAATATATCTTTTGTTGGAGATCCTAAATAAATAAATTATACACGGTGGAGGGGTCATTGTAATAAAGACTTTCACCATGGATTCAGGTCATTACAATCTTGATGTAAATACATGGTAAAAGTATTTTATACACTCCCAAGATTCCATGTTTTGGTCGGTTATTTAAAAATAAAATCTGCTGTGAAAATGTCAACATATGCTACATTTTTCGTCATTAATATAAAAACAGATTTTCAATATATTTTCACCACACGGTGAAAATATATTGAAAATCTGTTTTTTTTATTAATGAAAATGCAACACCTACATAGATGTTGCATTTTTGTATGGATCAGCAGATTTAATTTTTTGGAGGTCTACCAACTTAACAACTTATACATAGGTACACTACACTCCCAGACTCCTAAATCGAGCCACCTAGCATAAAGAGTTTGTATCGTCCTTATCTTCAAAAAATTATATGAATGACAAATGAATGAAAAATCAAATTCAGAACAAAAGTACATGAGCCTAATGTTCATTATGCTAGCTACAAACTTGCATAAAAACTTTTTGATCATTCATACAATTTTTTAAGTTATGGAGGATACTAAATCATTGTGCTAGGTGGCTCGATTTAGGAGTCCGGGAGTGTATTTACCTCTACCTACCTATTTGCCTCACAAAAAAAGTCTGTCAAACAGGTAGGCAGATAGTTATTTAGGTACTTGTAACGTAGTACTCTTCTGAACAACAATCTAATCACTATAGAATATTTTTGAATCTTTGAGGCATCGAAGTAACCCCTTATCTTACAATCCATTAGGTACTTAGGGGTAACCATAGACAGTAACCTTAACTTCAAGGAACACATAAAATTACTGAGTGCTAGAGTGCGGAAACTCATTTTTGTTTTTAAACATCTTCGCCATGTTACTGAAGCCAGTCTACTAAAACGAATTTATTATGCTCTGTGCCAGTCATTACTAAACTATTGTATCTCATCTTGGGGCGGTACGTGTAAAACCATAATGAAATCCATAGAAATTGCCCAACGCGCAATCCTAAAGGTGTGCACTTTCAAGCCAATTTATTTTCCAACTGTTTCTTTGTACCAGTTTTGTGAGGTTCTGACAGTCAGGCAACTTTTTATCCTTAACATCACTCTCAAGCAACACGCAAAACTATTTTACGACCCTCATGCTCAGAAGCGTCGAAATCACACAATACACATAAAAAGGACCACTAGTAGGACCAAATTTAGCGAGAGGTTTATTGAATTTCTTGGCCCGTATCTTTATTATAAAATTAATGAAGAATTAAATATCTATCCACTTACAAAATGTAAGTGTAAATTAAAATTAAGTCATTATTTGCAGAAACTAACTTATGAAGAGACGGAGCAATTATTAGACGTAGCCCAATAAAGAACAAGTAATACTCTCGCGCATACACACACACACTCACCCCCCACCACCACACGCTCCCTACACTCAGACACCCCCATCCACATCCACACACACACCCTACACTCAGACACCCCCCACGCACACCCACACTCACCCTCACAAACACACTCACATATATCACAAACCCACCACAACCCACACACCCTCTCTCAGGACAGGACTCTCTTTTTATTACTTCTCATTTTTTTTTTCTTATTTTTTTATTATTCAATTTTTATTACTGTATTGTTTTTATCGGTAAATTATCATAGTATATCTCGCAACTGTTGGCATTAATTTTATTGTTTATATCTCGAGGGAAATGGCACTGATAACCGTAATACAGGCTTTGCCTAGCGCGGTTACAGAAGCTACATCCACTTACTAGAAAAAAATACAACATTGTTACCTGCTACCTTGCTACCTGTATAATTTGTTTGTTTGAATAAATATTATTATTATTATTATTATTATTATTATTATCTGTTATCAATAAAAAAAATCCTACGTTAGAAATTCAGACATTCAGTTTTACGAGAAAGAGTTATAGGCACTTGATCTTAAAGTTTAAAATATTTTAACGAAGCAAAGATTTTATAAGGGGTGACGAGAGTGGTTAGAGTGCTCGCTATCGAAAGGCAATGAGATTTTATCTTACATTGTTGACCCATAGTGAAGTTTCCCGAACGATATTAGCCGCGTCAGAAAATTATTTGAATAAAATTATGTAGAAATTTTTCTTTTCTTTGATAAATCTTATTTTTTCTTCGTATTTTATGTACTTTTGGGCATACAAGGTTTGTTCGTCTAATTTGCAAACAAAATTGTAAAGCAATTTCGTCAATGAACATTAATGTATGGGTGTCCAATTACTGGAGGGCTGAGTATTTTATTTCTCTTTTATCGTTAGATAAAAATACGAAATAATGATTTCATGATTGTAATGATCTCAAATATTATTTGAGATCATTATAATTATAGAATCATGATGGTCACAGATCTCAGAATCGCGAGACCTACGTGACCTAGATTTTGTGAATTGATCTTTATCTAGTTAAAAATAGTTATGTTAGTTATGAAAAATAGTATTGCTATAGTATAGTATAGTACGTAGTTAAAAAGGTATAATGTAATTTACTTACTATATATCAAGTTCTTACAAAATGTACCTTATTCCCTTACATTGAAGTGTGACGGTCTATTTCTATAATTTAGATCTACAGTATATGGCTGTAAACCAGTATTCTTTTTTTGCCAAAATATTCTATAAAAACCAGCCGAGATACATTTGAAACAAAGATTCAATCAAATCGAGCAAGTCAAAGTCAAACATTTATTTCCATAACACCATTAATAGGCACTTTTGACACATACATGCCATCACGCTTGTATTCAGGTATAGGCACTTTTGAATTGTCATTAATCGGTCAGTAAGTGTTAGTCAGAAAGTAGAAAAAAGTAAGAACATAATCGAACTGTATAATCCTCTGTCTATTCATTGAATTTCAGTCATGCTGAAATAACGTAGATGTTGTGACTCCAGGATCTCGGCGGTCCATGTCAAGCGAATACGGAAAATTCCAAATTATGCAGAACCGTATTCGGGTTTAATGATAATTGTAGGAAAATACTTTAATAAGTGGGCTTTAATGGTTAAAGTAATAACAGATTGCTTTAATAATGACGTAACGACGAGCGAACATTAATCGACCTCTCTCGGCATGGGAAAATATACACCTGAACCGTTAAGGTGGTTTAATTGATTCATCTGTCGGTGCGTAGGTATCTGTATGTACGGTCAACAAAGGAGATAAGTAACCTGGGTGTCAGATACAGTTGAAATTTCCATCCAAACTTATGGATGTCTGCGAATTTAATTAAATTTAAATTGGTCTGGTCTGTCTGTTTTATTTATTTATTTATTCATAAAAAAAATATAGGTAAGCTTACAGTATTTCAATGATTCAATCAAATTTTAATTAAAACCATCCTTCAGCGTCTAAAAAATCTTCTATTATATGTGACGGCGTGGTTACTTGTCTTTTTTGTTGACTGTACCTACGTACGTATTTTTCGAGGCCGAAACTTTCGAGGTAACGTTTATTTATGACAGCTTGGCTAATGAGATACTTAAAAGTATTCATTTTTCTTCAGAGCAAGTTTCTAAGAAGCGATCAATCGCGGCTGTTTAAAATATATTAGTTACGAATTGGGAATGGCAATAAAATAATATTTTATTATATTATCTATTTATTACATTTCACATTTTGCCAACTTTTTGGGGTATCTAAACTTTTTCGGTCTTCTATAGATACTTTTATAATAATATTATAAGAGGAAATATTTATTGTTTGTTTGTATAATAAGCTCCAAAAGTACTGGACCGATTTTAACCATTTTTTACCAGTAGATAGCTGCATTATTCTTGAGTAACATTGGTTGTATAACATTACGCTATTACACACGGGAGCGGAGCAGTAACTAAAGACGTAACTTAACACGGGTGAATTAAGCCGCTCAGACGAAGTCGCGGGCAATTCGCTAGTCTATACTAATTTTATAAAGAGGTAAAGTTTATTTGTTTTATGTTTTTGTTTTAAAGACGTCATCTCTGGAAGTACTTGTCTGATTACAAAACATATTTTATTGCCTGAAACCATCGCGGACTGCCATTGGCTTATTTTATGTTATATTTGACTTTTACAAGGACGGAGTCACGCCAAGAAACTAGTGTTCAAAATACTGATATAATAGGGCATGATTTTTTAATAATACCGTAGTTGAGGTGACAAAAAGTGAAATTGCCCAATAGATCCGGCTGATAATCCAGCATTTAAACTATTAATTACGCACCGATTAGACAGAGAGCACCGACATGGACTGTGAGGTCACATAACACTACGGCCATATAAACGCCGTGTTAAATTTTATTTTTCTAGAAATAGATACAAGCAAATCTTCGACGGCTTACTTATATGTTTTTAATTTAATAGTTATTCGAAAAATTGTTTTACTAAACTTGTAGAATATTCAGGCGCACGGGTCGAGGGTTCCGAAGAATTAAATAAAAGACGAGCAGAGTCTTCAACCACTTATATTGTTGTTCACAAGCTTCCGATGATTGCTACAGTACGACTGACTTACGACTGACAAATTTTGCCGTGAGGCGGCTATATTTATGACTTTCCTACGTGGGTGCAAGTAGTGCCATGACAAATAAAATAACAAAAGGTGTTTGCACCAATCACGTCACAGTATTTCTCCCATATGTCTCTACGGTGGTGGAAGTAGTGGGTAGGGCGCGACATCATCAACAAATGTTCCACCAATCAAATATGCACATTTTTGTCATTAAATTTACTTATAATCTAGAATCATATATTTACCTTAATTCTAGATGTATCCTAAGTTACATTAATGCTAAAAATAACCTAGGACTAGATAATCAAAACATACATCATTTGATAGCGCAAAAGCATCTATATTTATATGAAAATCAAATATTGTTACAATTATAGATTTAATCTTCCTATTGTACATATTTAAAACTACAGAAAGCCCTCGTGCTCTCTTACAATTCCACCCCCCGCAAGAGGGTTCAACCGATTGCGCTTCCGTCAGTAGGGAGCACGACAACTTTTACTACGGGCCGACGCAGCGTACCCTTTGTAGTTTTGATATCTACAATTCTAACAATACTATCCGCACCTGGATGCACTTTGGCTATAATGCCTTTGGTCCATTCACTACGTGATTTGTTGTCATCGACCACTATCACTACATCGCCCACTTTTACGTTCGGCACTACACTGTTCCACTTTTGTCGTTGCTGGAGCGTAGGCAGGTACTCGCGCAGCCATCGCCTCCAAAAGAGGTCGGCCAGCGCGTTTACTTGGCGCCACATGCGCCGCGAGTCGATGTCGGCGGCATGCTGACGCGTACACGGAGCATCTCCCGCGGCAGTGCCAAGCAGGAGATGGTTCGGTGTCAACACGACGGGTTGCTCAGCATCGGTGCTCACGTAGGCTAGTGGCCGGCTGTTAATTACCAGCTCGGCTTCTGCGAGGAGAGTGAGTAGCACCTCCTCCCGAGGCGCGCGCTCTTTTAAAGTAGAGCGCAGCGCGTTCTTCACGGAGCGCACCAGTCGCTCCCAGCTCCCGCCCATGTGCGGGGCGGCTGGCGAGTTAAAGTGCCAGGCGATTCCCCGACCTGTCGCCTCGCTTCTAATGCGACCCACGTCTAGGTCGCGCAGGGCCTGGCGTAGCTCGGCGTGTGCTCCAACGAAGTTGGTCCCGCGGTCGGAGTATATGTCCGCGGGACATCCTCGACGTGCGATCAGGCGTCGCAACGCCAATATGGCTGAGTCTGCACTCAGCGACGCCGCTAGTTCCAGGTGTACGGCGCGTGTGGTGAGGCAAGTAAATAGAACGCCCCATCTCTTCTCCCGGCGCCGACCGATGCTCACCTCCATAGGGCCAAAATAATCCACTCCACAGTGGACGAATGCCCGGCGATTAATCTCCAATCTCGCGATGGGTAGGTCGCCCATCTTAGGCGTCGACGGCTGGGCTTTCTTAATCCTGCACGTTTGACATTCTCTTGCGATTGCTTTCACTGTTGACCGTAAGTTCGTTATCCAGAACTTTTCTCTTAAAGAGTTTACCACGGTTTCCTGGTTGGCGTGAAGCGCTGTTGTGTGGTATCTTTTAATGATAAGCCGAGTCAAGGCGTGCTTTCCGTCTAAAATAATGGGGTGACGCGCTCCGAAAGTAAGTTCACTGCAGGCGCCCAACCTGCCGCGTACCCGTATCAAACCATCTTCAAATAACATTGGGTCTAGTTTTTTAATCTTACTGTTCCGTGGTAGCGGGCGGGCTTCTTGTAGAGCTTTTGATTCTTCCTCGAAGCTCTCAGTTTGTGCTATCTTCAGTAAACGTAGCTCCGCCTCTCGTAGATCGTCGACCGTTACGGTTGTCGAGTCGCGTCGTTTGCGACAGCGGTCCGTGAAGACCTTTATACGTGCTACTACGTATAAGATGCGTGTCCACGTACTATACCTTTCATAGGGCAGCGCGGGTTCGGCCTTAGTAGTGACGTTCACGTTGTGTACCCGCTCTAGGTCTGCCTCTGACACTGCGTCAACTCCAGAGTCCACCGGCCATTGCTCCTGTGGGCTGGAAAGAAATGAGGGACCCGAAAGCCACATATTACTGTTGACGGGCCACTCCAACCGGGTGCCTTTATCGGCTGGGTTCATCGCCGAGGGAACCCAGCGCCAGTCTTTCATCTTTGACCTTTTATCTATCTCTGCTAACCTATGAGATACAAAACGTTGGAAGTCGGTTGCTTCCGAGTGGATCCATTTGAGTACTGTCCTACTATCTGTCCATAAGACCTTTCGGGTGATTTCAACTCCTAACTCTTTCTCCACGGTGTCGGCTACCCTGCAGGCCAACACTGCCGCCTGTAACTCAAGGCGTGGGATTGAAATCACCTTTTTAGGTGCCACTCTAGCTTTCCCCATCACGAAGCTAACGCGCCTAACGCCGAGTGCATCTTTTCCCACCAAGTAGGCGACTGCCGCGTAGGCGGATTCACTAGCGTCCCCGAAGACGTGAAGTTCTACCTCTGATAACTTTATACCGTACCATCGCGGGATGGTTATATTGTTTAAGATTATAAGGTTCCGTAACCACGCGAACCATAAAGTTGCCTCCGCTTCATGCAGCCTCTCGTCCCACTGGATTCCTGTACGCCATATCTGCTGCATTAATATGCGCGACTGAATGACGCATGGATACAGGAAACCCAGCGGGTCGAACACCGACATTATGAAGCGAAGAAACTCTCGCTTCGTAGGAACAACGTCACCCTCTATAATTGTCTTCGGTAACTTTTTAAATGATAGGTCAAAAGCCAATTCATCGGTCCCCGGTGACCAAATCATACCTAAGGTGCGCTCTGTGGCGCCCTCGTCTTTTTCTAACGAGACTCTGTCGGGCATCTCTATTTCGAGAATCTCCCTGAGTTGTGGCGAATTGGTGACCCACCCCCGTATATTAAACCCGCCTTCGGCGTGGATGTGAGCCACCTCCTCTATGCGTTTGCTAGCCTGCGCGACGGACCATGCACTATCTAAATAGTCGTCCATGTAATGACTGTTATGTATAGCCGACACTGCTTCGGGATACTGACTATTAAATCTGGCCGCATTTTTATTCAAAATATAGATTGCGGATGTAGGGGAAGACACAGCACCGAAAATCATTGAATTCATGACAAACGTGTCAGGTTCTCCACTATTATTTTTATTCCACAAGAAAAGCTGTGCCCCTCGGTCACGTTCTCTGATTTTTATACGTAGGAACATGTCCGCTATATCTCCGGTGAATGCTACCGGTCCCAATCGGAATCTAATTAGAATTCCTAAAAGAGAATTTAATAGGTCTGGCCCCGCGAGCAAGCAATCGTTAAGAGCGGTACCTTGAAAAGTGGCGGCGGCGTCGAAGACTAGTCTCAATTTCCCCGGCTTATTAGGATTCTGTACCCCAAAGTGAGGTAGGTACCACACCGGATCTTCGAAGCGGCCGTCCGCTTTACTCGCATAACCCTCGCTAATTAATCGTTCAATTTGATTTTCATATGCTTCCGCGTACGTAGGATTCTTATGCAACCTACGTTCTATTCCCGACAGTCTCTGTCGCGCATAAGCATAGTTATCGGGTAGCTGTGGATCGTCACGCCTCCACAACAATCCTACTTCCCATTCGCCGTTAATAGTGAAGCTACTGGTTTCATCTAATATTTTTAAAGCTCTGTCGATGTCTTTATGAGACCTAGGGATTTCGGTTATACCTATTGCTTCTAATTCGAATTGGTTTTTCACCATATCATGCAGTTCAGACAGAGGTTCCGCTAAACAGTTCACGGCTTCGTAGCCTACCCTAAACCCTTTACCTATGGGCCCATGCAGAACCCAGCCTAGCTTGGTCAAAGATGCAACTGGCTTACCGGACTTTCCTCGGCGAATCTCCTCGCCGACCAGCAACTCCCAGTTGTCCTGTCCCAGCAACAGCATCGGCTTGACTCCGCACATTTCCTCCAGGCCCAAGTCACGCAGGTGGGCGAGCTCCTTTATCAACGCAGCCGGCACCGTTTGGGCGGGCAAATCCAGCCTCTTGAACGTACGCACACTTATTTTGTGATTCACTTTATTTGGCCCGCGCACTGTCACATATATTTTCCTTGAGGATTTATCAGACACCTCATTACCGCGCGCACTTTTTAGCACTAAAGGTATTCTATCACCCGTTGCCTTTCCAGCTATCGAGTCGTCGATAAGCGATACTGTAGCTCCGTCGTCCAGTAGAGCGTAGCAATCTCGTTCGTTTCCGTTCACTGACACGGAGACGGGAATTATCTTCAACAACGCTTTGCCGTTATATTCTTTCACATTAGTGACGCTTTCAGTTTTATGCTCTCTATCTACGTGCAGTAAGTCGTGATGTGCATAGTGGCATTTCGAGCATTTGCTTGCTCGGCAGAACTTCTTCGCATGTTGTTTTATTATACAATTAAAACACATCCTCTGATCTTTTACAAATTGCCATCTCTCATCAGAAGTTAGTTTCGCAAACTTTTCACACTTCGGTAATTTATGATCTCCCTTGCACATAGCACACTGCACATTGTTCTTATTATCTTGTTCGCTGTCGCTTTGTACATGTAATCTCTGAACATTTTTAAAGTGAATGCCTGGCTTACTATGTGCGCTTCTCAAACTTTTAACATTAGCCGTTTGACCGGCAGCGCCCATGTCCATCTGCACATAAAATGACGTAGCTCGGGCTAAATGGCTCAGGAATTCAGATAATATCTCTAGGCTGGGTGACACTCTCACATCGATGCCTTGAGACGCCGCCATACCCATTGCGAAGTCGCCATATTGAGCCCTCTGCACAGGCGTTAATTTACTCAGTAATTCACTCACCAGTTGTGGGTTGTTCAGGTATCCATTCGCGTGCACATTCCTCAACAGCGACACACAATTCCTCACTGTAGATGAGAACTTTCTCAACTCACGACCACTTTCTGTTACTTTCGGTAACGCACGCACTTTCTTCAACGCACACTCCAATATTAAATTAGGATGTCCGAACTCTTCATCCAGTGCCTTCATAATCTCCGATGGGTTAGTTGATGTCCGCAATAAGTCTTCTACCGCTATTTTTGCCTCTCCCTGCAGTGACGTTTTCAAGCGCGCTAAGTTCTCGTGCGGCTTAAAGTTGTACATAGCTGTTGTGTCCCAGTACATGTTCTTGTACGATAGCCACTCTGCCGGGTCACCGTTGAAGTATGGCAACTCATAGGCTTGCCTGGGTACTGGCCGCGGACGAGCTAGGTTTGAAATAGCTTCTGCCAGCTGATCTATTTTCCTGTCTCGCGGCTTGCTTCTCTCCGTTTCTTCGGCGAACGATTGATCCCATTCAGGCACTTCACGTGGTGGCACTCGCGGAACACTAGCCGTTACTATCGGCGTATATTCGCGGAACTGTACGGTCGCGGGCGCACACTGAGGGAGCGCAGATATCGAGGTCGTATATACTGTATGCGGTTGCGCGGTCACTGTTTGCGGCGCGGTCACTGTTTGCGGTTCGTACGCTGTTTGCGGCGCGGTCACTGTCACTCCGCGGGAGGTCGCGGCACTCTCGGTTGCAGGCACTCCGTACGCAGTCGTTACTACTGCGGGCACTGGCACTGGCACTGTTTCTTGCGCGTCGTGAGCTTCTGCGATCACTTGTGTTTCACTCGGCACTGAGTGTGTGATCCAATCTTCCACACGGCGTGTTGTAGTTTCTTCATCGGACGAGTCTTCTTCGGCGACGGCATCTATCTCGGCCAGTTCCGCCTCCAACTTCTTCTTGACGAGATTTTCCCTCAGGCGCACTAATTCCCTCTCAGCCTTGTACTCGGCCCTCCGGCGGAGGTAATCGGCACTCTTCTGTCCGCTCTTCGATGAGACGTGGCTGGTTCTTGATCTCGGCGTCCGTACCACCCGTAGTATCTCCGATTCCCGAGGCACTGCAGCCGCGTCGCGATGGTCAATCACGCGTCCGGGGCCCGCCAATGGAATCACGGGTGCGGGTAATGCCGACGACACTGTAGGCGCTATCGAAGGTGATCCCGGTGCCATTTCAGACGGCACTCCTGAATCGGCTTCCATCTCTCGTCGCTTGTTCAACGCTGCCTCCAATTTGCGCAGCTTGCTCCTCGTGGCGACTGAGCTTCGTTCACTCATCTTGAATGCTTCAGACTTCTCAGGCTTGAAACTTCAAACTCTTCAGGCTTGAGATGTAATTCTTCAGACGCAGGATCCGGCTCGAAGGACCAAAATTGTAGAATATTCAGGCGCACGGGTCGAGGGTTCCGAAGAATTAAATAAAAGACGAGCAGAGTCTTCAACCACTTATATTGTTGTTCACAAGCTTCCGATGATTGCTACAGTACGACTGACTTACGACTGACAAATTTTGCCGTGAGGCGGCTATATTTATGACTTTCCTACGTGGGTGCAAGTAGTGCCATGACAAATAAAATAACAAAAGGTGTTTGCACCAATCACGTCACAGTATTTCTCCCATATGTCTCTACGGTGGTGGAAGTAGTGGGTAGGGCGCGACATCATCAACAAATGTTCCACCAATCAAATATGCACATTTTTGTCATTAAATTTACTTATAATCTAGAATCATATATTTACCTTAATTCTAGATGTATCCTAAGTTACATTAATGCTAAAAATAACCTAGGACTAGATAATCAAAACATACATCATTTGATAGCGCAAAAGCATCTATATTTATATGAAAATCAAATATTGTTACAATTATAGATTTAATCTTCCTATTGTACATATTTAAAACTACAGAAAGCCCTCGTGCTCTCTTACAAAACTGTTTATTACATGAAATAAGATTTATTTTTTTAATAAAAATGAAATCATTCATGTTCCTTATCAAAATGAGTCGTGTTATTTTTACTCGTTAACCCGAACATCTACCTTCAAACATTGGTACTTGAATATACTCAAATACACGTGCAACAATATTCCGTCCCTATCTAAGGACCCAAAGATGGAGTGATAGGAAAATATAGCAATATCCGAATATCGACTGTGCCATCAGCATAATAATAACATCGGAACAGCGGGCCGAGTCAGCATCGTAAAACTTAAACTCGTATTAGGGGCAATTCCTTGACATCTCTATGCGTTACGGATAAAATATAATGCATGGTGTGAAGTTGATATGACCCAGGAAATGTTCGTGAATCAATGAAAATTATTTACCTGAACATAGTGTGTTTGGTTATGTCCGGATAAATAATACTAGCCTATACCTCTCCCGTTGTTAGGCAAAGGCCTCTTTTCATCCAACGAAGGCACGAGCATTGTTTACTAGGTTAAGACAATCAGACTTAAATTAGTTATGCAACTCCAGGTTTACTCACAATGTTTTCCTCCACCGATGTCAGTGATGATCAACTTAGAATGTAGGTAGGTACATATGAATTGAAAAAATCGCATTGCTACTTACTAGCTATTGAATTCGCAATCTCATGCATAAGAGAAGTTTAGATATATTAGATAAATCTATACTAATATAATAAACCTGAAGAGTTTCCTTTGTTTGTTTGTGTGTTTGCTTAAACGCGGAAAATCCCTTGACTAACATCCTAACTGGAAAAAAATATGTTTGTTTAAGATATATTGCCAGATTTATGAGATATAGGCTATATAACACCATGCTGCAATAGACCGGAGCGGAGCAGTTAGCAAAAACAAAAACCATGTAGATAAAGTTCGATTTATTTATTACTTTTTAGCATATGCCCATGCTAAAAATTAATAAATAAATCGAACAGAAGAGGTATTATTATCTACAAAATCCTGCTGAAACACTTTCACATGGAGGTCACAGGCTATAAATATTGAAGAACACATTGAGACATGAAATATTCGAAGATAATCTCGAACACTCCTAACAACTTGGCTTTATAAAAAGATAAATAATTATCACAAATAACATTATCCTGTCTGTACACGTGTACTGCCCACGCTGCGAAATATTCTCTTCCCGTTCAGATAAACAATCGTAAATGGATACTTCCGCATTGCATTAGTACTTAGCTTTTAGTTTCTAATGGTCGTTCATAGGGAGGTAGCGGAAGTATTCGAGGGCTTACCACTAACGCTGGGGAATAAACATAACGTAAATTTGATCGATTTTTTAATTGTAAATACTTGCTTCGCACATTTCAACCTGGAGTTTTTATCTAGATATATAAAATTTGAGAGAACAAACAACTATTTACCGCTTTTTAAAAAATATTACGCGTGTCGTGTAGTCTGAGATCTGGCTTAGACAAAGTTTATGTGGAGGTAAGTGCGGAACTAAATTTATTAAAAAAAATACAGTCGAATTTTGACCACGGATCAACCACTGGTGGTTGGTGGGCGAGCCCAGTGCCTTTAGCCGGCCATAAATCCTAACTCCAAGCTACTACCGAGAATTTTAAAGAAAAACCCAATGACACTTTGCTTCACCTGGGAATCGAATCCAAAACCTCTACCGTAGCAGTCGCGTTTAGGACCACTAGGCGAACGAGGCAGTTTGCTTATCATTTTAAATTAAAACAAAATGCTATTGGGTAATCGTATTTCTAATTCTGCAATCCAATCAAACGGTAGCGCGCTGGTGTTGAGCTAGATCGACCTTGCCGAATAGTACCAATGCTATAGCTGCAGAATTTACCCGTAACGTATGTCATATACATTACCCAGTTGCAACGAAAGAAAAAGATAAAGCTGCTCCAGGAAATGGCCCATTCGGCGCCCTTTCCCACAGCTATCGAGTCCTGCCAATTTGCTTTGTATCAGACGCTCGCCTCCTAAAAGTATTGGGGGAGTCGGGTAGATAAGGAAAGGAGGACTTTGATAATTAACCCTCAAAGCGTTTACGGTAAATGCGAATTGAACGGGTGCGATGGGACAATTAGATGTATTTCTTGCTTCCATCGGTAGTTACTAATTTATTTTATTTGAATGGAAGTAAGAGGTAATTGGATAGTGAGAGCGATAGCGGTATTGCTGTCAAGTAGTGTTTTAACTGTTCTTTAAAGTATTCGTATTGGTACCTAATACTAATATTAGAACAGTGTTTTGAACAGTTTTAGCTTTCGGTTTGATTATACAGGATAAGTTTTTAACCAGTGCGTAAATTTTTTTTGGTAGTTCAGTGTCAGTAATAGAACACATTTCCATGTTTAGTTAAAAAAAAAAAATAAAAAAAAATTCATTCTTATCCGAGTTTGAAATAAGCAAAACATCCAGGACATAATCTATTCGCCATACTATCAATGAAAACTCGCGGCCGCCGCCGCCGCCCGGGCGCATGGCTGGGGTGAGGGGGTGGGGAATGCGCTAGCGCCGAGTGACAATGAAATATGGTTTTTAAGTAAACATGTTTCGTAAGCGATAACTTTTTTTTTTAGTACTAAGACATATCAAAATAAAATATACGTGTTTAATAAAACGTGTTGAAGTTTATTATGGCAAAATTTACGCACTGGTTAAAAATTTTTCCTGTAGATACTTAATGCTAAGATTATAATTAACACCATCATGGCTGCTGTATTTCCCGAAGGGTTAGGCAGAGGTTTACCAATGTACACCCACACTTCGCCGGTTTGTTTAATTAATATTATACGAGTAGGAGCTAATATTATTAGAAGAGGAATAAAAATTAAGTAGTTGTATGATTTTAAATCTCGGTTTATCATACTATTGTACAAACAATCAAGTCTATAGCTCAAAGGATAGCTCTAAAGTCAGTCAAAGTGCCTGTAAATGGTCCAATTGAAATAAATGCTTTGACTGATAGCGTGTTAGAAAATGTTGAAATTTACCACTAACGGTAAAATTGCATTAGGTATATAAAACGCGAACAACGATTTCCGACCGAATTTTCGTAGTTCCGTCAACCGAAAAAGTTAAACGTGCAGATTCAGTAATATTGTTCAATACAATGGATGGGATCACTAATGCAAGCAGGGTGGCGAAGTGAAACTTTAACTGCCAAACCCATATCAAAATACAGGGAAGGGTCATTTTGACCCAACCTTATCTTTCGGTATTGCACACCCTATCATTACTAATGATACAAAAACTAGGTATGAGAAGTATTTTGTTACATCTTACGTTAATATTTCATGAAAATGTCGTGATAGCCTAGTGGTTACGTCTCAAGCACGAGGCTGTAGGTTCGCAACCGGCACGGGCAAGTACCAATGTGACTTTTTCTATTTCATATGCATTTTCTAAGTTGTTTGCACATTTAGAAGCAACAAGAATATTATAACGAATATTTCGTAAAACCAAATTGAAGGCAAAAAGTGTCGTTTTGAAACGACTATAACTTCTTGACACTTCAAAAGTGTCTGAAAATGGTCTAATTGAAATAAATGCTTTGAATTTGACATCGGTGAAGAAAAACATCGTGAGAAAACCTGAATTTATAATTAATATAAGTCTGAAATCGCCAATCCACCTTGAGTAAACGCGATGATCAATGCTCTTGTATTCTCTGTATGCGAAAAGGCCTTTGTCCTACAGTGGCACAAATAATAGGCTAATATTATTATTGGGCCACTAAGTTGCTTGCTTCGGGTTGTTCGAAAGAGACACCGCGCCCCCGGAACGCAAAGGGCACAAGAAGGAATATGGTTAGGTTTTAGTCAGTAAAAGTCTCACACTAAGGGCGGGGGACGTCTTTTGACGATTTCCCATCGGTAAAAAAAGGCTAGTATTATTTACGTTGATATTCGTGTGTTATTTACGTATTAGTTGTCCTAGTTACGCCATAGGTACCTATTACCGAAAGCTGAATTTTAATTCACTACCAATCTCGAGGGGTGAAAGCTCTCATGAATATAAACAACTTTTATTAAGGGAATACTCCGCAATACGAAACTAAAACAGCTCTTCTATACATTTTAATCGTGTTGGAGTGTATTTAGGTACGGAACAGCAAGCTTTTTCCATATTTCAAAGTTGGTCACTCATTAAAAGTTGTTTGTTTTCTTGAGTACCCCTGAAATAAAAATCATGTCACATAAAAAATACCTACGTACTCGTACAAAAAAAAAAGAAGAAACAAATGTACCCAAGGTTTTTTGTTCTTTTTTTTTGTGTCAACAGAAAAGCCTCAGTATTATAATATCCCAGGTAGAAAATATCCCAGGTTGCGTATGCCTCCTATATTTGAGGTGAAGGGTTGGTCGTGACAAGTCGGGTAAAGGGGTTTTCCTTTAGAAATTTCTTAGTAGCATCCCGGAGGAAAGGTGGTGGTGTGATACCCTCTTGCCTCGGAGAGCAAGTAAAGCCGTCCTATGCTTGATTTGTTCACCGTGGTGTCTGATTGCTGTCCCATCGCACTACGAGAGTCACGAAAGAGGGGGTGCGCATGTGTTTCTGCACAAACTTGAGGACTTTATTATCTCCTGCGTCATCGTCAACAGTCTGTCGCAGTCCACTGCTGGACATAGGGCTTTCCCAAGGTGCGCCACTGAGCCCGATTTTCGGCTCTCCGCATCCAGTTTCTGCCAGCCGTTTTGCGCAGATCGTCGCTCCATCAAGCCGGGGAGCGTCCTACACTACGTTTGCCTATATGTGATCTCCACTCCAGAGCTCATCTACTCCATCGATTATCGGTTGTCTCCTGCGTACTTGGCAAGTATTCATTGAGATTAGCCAAGACCGAAATTCCGTCGAGAGAATATTATTGTTTAATCTAATTTTCGTATTCTGTTTTAAGCTCTACAATTAATATTGTTTTGCGTTTCATACTCGAGTTTGACACACAACTAATATGTTTATTCACTTGTTTCTAGAACTAGGACACACAATACACGTGCAAAAATCCGGGCTTAAAAACTAAAATATTCTGTTTGTTTGTATCTATGTTAGTTGATGGTACTCGTAGATTCGCTTTCCGAATTTGAAACGTTGTTTTCTACTATTTCGCAAACATACAGAGTGAAAAAGATACGGGTTTTAAAATAGACAATAAACTATCATATTGGTGCAAAATGTTTACCTATCAAATATAATATTTATCTGTTACTATAAATATAATAAAGCTGAAAAGTTTTGTTTTTTTATATAAGTAGCTTAAATAATTATCATAAATAATCATAATAATCAAAAATAACATCGCGCTACGACTCACAGGAGCGGAGCAATAACCAAAGACACTACACTTAACGCAGCTGAAAATAGGGTAAAGTCAAAAGCGTTTGGCTTTTACCTTGGCCAGAGGCTAAGCATTGCCATCAAACGTGGCAATGCCGTCAGTCTTTTGAGCACATTTCCAGTTGACAGTGATGCAGAAAAATTGTTCATGCCTTTAATAATAATAATAATTAATTAAGTATCTTGATCTGGCTCGCGAGGTTGTCGACATGTGGGATGTGAATACGGCAATTATTGTGCCGATAGTTGTGACGGCCAATGGCTTAATAGCCAAGAGCCTCGACCAACACCTGAGGAGGCTCTCGTTGGCTTGATTCAGAAAGCGGTACTCCTAGACACGGCGCGTATAGTTAGGAGATTCCTTTCTCAGGAGCCCTGACCACCGGTGGCTTGGACCCTGTTCCCGACGCCGGTGGGCTACAATTTTTTATATTTTTAAATGTTTTTATTTTTTTATACTAATATTTAAAAATGTAATTTATATGTAATTTAATGAATAAATGAGAATAATAATAATAATTTTTTTATTTATTTTAATGTTAATTGGTTTCAAACAGAAAGTGAAATAATTTACACCCAAAATATATGTCATTATTCCAAATTCTCACTCCGCCTCGGAGGAGAAAATTTACGGCAACGCCACAGACTTTATCCATTGAAGTGAGTTAAGTGATATGTCGTTAATCAGCCTACCTACATCACTTCAGTGAAATTCCCAGAAACATTCCATTTCGTCTGTAAGTGTACCAATGTTGTAATTAGAGAGCTTCTCAGCGTACGTGGTGGCTTCAAAGGAGTTAATGTATGGGTAATAATATGGTGCAAAACTTCCTCTTCTGTGTACGACTGTACTTACATTGTACGATCGAATACACTAAAAGCTTCGTTCATTCTATTTTGCAGTATCTGTAGCGTGTGAATGAAATGAACGTTTTGTATCTTCTATATTACTTAATATAATATAGTTGAAGAGTTTGTTTGTTTGTTTGAAAGAATTCTAATGCTTTATAAAGTCCGGTAATTCAGGAATGTTATAGGCAATATTATAACTTTACGCTACTACACACAGGAGTGGAAAACAACCAAAGGCATAAGTTCAGTAGAAGAGAAGAAGCTAGTCGTTTAATATGGCTTTATTACCTAAATAAATTCACAAATTACTCATAAAATCATACAAACAACTAAATTGTCTAACAAAATAAGATCAATATCAGACAAAACAACCGAATTCCGAACCGAATCAAGCTACACAGCCTATCCTGCATTGAATGTAACGAAGCAGTGTAACAAATATCATTGAGCTGTGGTGATGGGTATACTGCCTTGACGTGAGTGAAGCTTTAGGCTGTGTCCCTTTGATGTCATAGAAATGTTTGTGAATCAGTGAGTCATCAATACGGGGATACAAATCGAACGTGATTTACTAGACAGTGATTAGCTTAACAAATATATTGGTTAAGGGATTGATTGATATAGTAGTAGGGAGTTAAAAAATACTTTTTTTTACACATACATACATACTTATATAAACTCACGCTTTTTTCCCATGGGGGTAGGCAGAAACCACAGAACGCCACCTGCTACGATCCTTACATACTACTTTTGCCTCGTTCACGTTCATACAAGCACGCCGGTTACGAGTACTGCACACCCGACCTTTCTGAAGAACCTCACCAATAAGGTCAGGGTAGGTCTTTTTTTTAGAACTGTATTTAATTTAACCTGTTTAAAATAATACATAATAAATACGCCTATGTTCCCCGAAGGGTTAGCAGCTTAGGTCCTATGTAATAGGGGGCGAGCCTATTTTCCTTTAACCGGGCACAAATTCTAACTCCAAGCTGCTGCACTGACCATTTATTTCTTTTCATTTCTAAAGCTTTTTACTTAATGCATTTGACAGAACGAACTAAAAAGAACGAAAAACGGTACTTATAAAGAGAAAATAATGTCTACATTTTTTGTCTGTCTCTTTTTTTGTTCCAGCTAATTTCCGAAATGGCTAGACTGATTTTGATGCGACTTTCACTTGTTTACTTTCTTTTAAGACCTTATTATTTTTTTCTAAAATTAAAGTATTTTTATTTTTTAGAAAAAAATAAATAGGATTCCGCGCAATAAAAAAACCTATGAAAATTTAAAACCAAATTTACAATGTTGTTGGGTATATAAAAACTACCATTATAAGAATAGCTAAGAAGAAAGGGAGAGAGCAAACATTTTGTATTTTTATTTGCATATCAAAGTAAAAAAAAAAAAATTAAAAAATGTTAATGGCAATATGGCTATTACATGGGACCTGAATATACCGGCGAACTGTGGGTGTACATTGGTACACCTCTGCCTAACCCTTCGGGGAATACAGGCGTGATGGTATATATTAAAAAATGATTCTTTTTTTTGTAACATCCGTCACCAACAGCTTACTTACGAAATACGAAAAAAAGGCAACGTCATTCTGTATTTATATCAAAAGAAATATTTTATATCGGGTTGAATCTCTTAATAAACATTGAAAAAGAAAATCATTTGATCAGTTTCCTTAACGATAAATAAATAAAAAGAGTGCCCATTTAAATGGACGATTAAAATACCATCGTAAACCTTCCATTTGCTTTTGACAAATGAAGCATCAATCCATTTATCTTCGTGCACTGAAACGAGGAAATAGATACTAAAAACTTTTGTATTTTTAGATTGTTGTTTATTTTGCGTAGCATTTTATTTGTGTTGCAAAGTCTGTACTTACGTTATATTTTAACATACATACCATCACACCTATATTCCCTGAGGGGTTAGGCAGAGGTGTTCCAATGTACACCCACAGTTCGCTTGTATGTTTTTTAAGTTCCATGTAATAGGGGGCACGTCTATAGCCATTAACCGGGCACAAATCCTAACTTCGAGCTGCTACTGAGAAATTCTGGAAAAGCCCAATAACACTTTTTATCGACCTGGCAATCGAACCCAGGACCCCATGCTCATCAGTCGCGCTTGCAACCACGAGACCAACGGGGCAGTTATATTTTAAACCGGCAATAAATTACATCAGTGTTTAATGGTGGGTTCTTTTTCTAATCTGCTAATCTCCGGGAATTTGAGTAGGTAATAATTATTTAATTTTAATACAATATTTATTGGGTGTTGTTTTTACAGCTTATCAAAAAGGCATAATATTTTAGAAACCTTAGAGAGTATGAAAATATTTTTTAGACTATTTATAATTCACTAGTTTCCCTCCGCGACTTCCTCTACGTCAAAGTTAATATATTATTATCCTATGGGAACCGTACATTTTTTCGGGGATAAAAATTAACCTATGTGCTATTGGAGACTATAACCTATATTTGTGCGAAATTTCATCCAGATCCGTTCAGCCGTTTTGGCCTGACTGAGTTACAAACATCCATCCTACCAAAGTTCGTATTTATGATATGATAGATGGTAGGATTAAAACAGAAACAACAAAATATTTGTATTGTTTTCAAAATGAACGGTTCTACAGAAATATTATTAGGTTTACCGTCTTCATATTTCTAATCCTTATTGGATTAAAAAACAAAAGCAACAAAGGACATTAGAGAAAACTGTTCCATTTGAAGATCAAAACACAAAGAATATCTGTGTATTTTTGAAGAACAGTTAATCTTTATGATAGTATTACATTATTCATTAGAGTATAAAACGTCGGCAGCTGATCTCACATCAAAAAGTATGACAGAAGATTATTATATTTGTAATGTTACTTAGTTTGAAAACGTATCGAGATCTTGTATAATAGAATATATTTTTCTCTGCTTGAGAAGCCTTGCTTATAATTAACATAAGACTAAAATCGCCAATCCGTCTTGAGCAAGCGTGGTGATCAATTCTCGTGCCTTCTATGTGTGAGAAGAGGTCTAAGACCTGTAGTGGTACAAATACCTAATAAGAATATGAGTGTTGCCGAAAAGGCTTCATCATCATCATCACCATCATATGACGCGAACGGCGTCCACTGCTGGCAAGATAGCCACAATGACCCGTCCTACGCTGCCCGCATCCAGCTTAATAAACCCTTTAAACTATTACTATTAACCAACTGTGTATATGCGTAACCGTAATTATCTCAGGCAAAAGAAACCCACTACTGAAGATGGACCTGCCTCAAGCATCTTTATAACGATATGTCCTACCGTACAGAATAACTCACACACATTATACCGATTAACAAATTATTACACCACTCAAAAGAAGATAAAAACAAACAACTCCAATTTAAATGTATCAACATCAAACACAGAAGCTCCGACAATTGTTAATAAGTACAAAAATAAAAGGAAGAGGCCAAAACTGGCGCAGATTGATCGCGGCTGCAGATTTGCGGCCAACAAGAAACTTCACTGACAGATTACATCGGACGAAATAAATCAAAATGTCTATAGTTTTTACGCTTCAGCGACTTCGTTCGCGAACAAAGTTCCAATAAAGAATGGCTCGTACATTTATGATTTTGATTGAGTGATAGATTGATTTTTATGTATTGAACTTGTTATTGAATATTGACACTACGGTTGTTAGTATTGAATCTAAAATTCAGTGAACACTTGTAACGTGTCATAAGTGTAGTCATTAAATGAAAATTTTATTATAATTTATAAGTTAAGTATATATAAGTTGTAAAATAAATAAATATTTTTAATAATATGAATAACTAGCGTGAAAGTTAGAAATTAGAGCAACATGCAAGTTTTAACTTTAAATTAAGCTAAATGTTATTCATTAGACGGTGTAGCTATGCAGCTAATAACTGAAAATACTAATTACATTTGATTTTACAAATTGCCGTGTTGTATTTCAGCAATTTAATAACTATAAATATTACAATGATGTGAGTAAATGGGTAGTAACGAAGAAAAATAATAGTTACGAAATCGATATTTAAAACATTAATAACTTTTATTCATTTACTTTTTAGGGTGGGAAATCATCAAATTGGCAGAAAACTGACTAAAACCCATCCTTGTTCCTATAATGCCCTTTGCTTTCCAGGGTCGATTATTCAGTACCTAAATTATATAAGAATCTAGTCAAAATAATTTACCTCCTTTTTCTGAGGCCTTAATTTATAAGTAAAAATAAAACATAATAAGTCGCTACTTATTACGTAAAAGCTTTACTCGCTGGTAAAGCTTTTACGGAGTTGTCAAATACTTCTTAATGTTAGTAATTAAATAAGACTGGGTTAAACTTGGCTACTTACAGCCATTGGGTTAAAAAGGTAAGTTCTTAGCTTAGATTTTCTTTTATACTAAGTTATTAGACGAATTATTTTAGCTAAATTAAACACTGAACTTAGTACTTAGTCGTGTGCCGTTCGGCATGAAAAAGAATTTATAAAGTTAATTCTGCCGATTTAATCACTAAGACACTTAAGGGTAAAGAGATGTTTATGATTAGATAGACTTTGTGATTAACACATAGGTACAATTGAATTCTTTTAATCTAAAATGGGGCTAATTATACTAAAACGTAACCTACGTCAACGTATCTCGTACTGATTTTAAATATTTAACGCTGATTAATAGGAAAGCAAATTTGGAACGTACAGTGAACTGTTAGGTCCGGTCTCCGCCAAAGCGGATTCAAGAGGAGATATCTCCTAAAACCATTGGTTGTTTACGTGACCTCAACTCTCTTTTCAGCTTTGGTGGAGTCCGAGCCATATTGCTAGATACTTTGTCCGACTTAAGTATCAAATCTACGGGAGAGGGAAAGGAGGGTCCCCCGTCCCAGCGGCCGCCGCGGTAGACGATCCGGGCGTCGGGAGCCACGTGACGACTCCCGGCCACCGTAGACGCGGGTCTGTGGACGGTGAGCAATGGGTAGCTCACCGTCCGTACGTTCACTAGCGACAGACCGTGTCGACGGCGCGTTCGTGTTCCACGCGCGCCTCAAAGAGATGTCAGCAAAATTGGATGGGGCCACTGAGGGCCGATGCCTGCCGGGGCTGCGGGTTGTTCGAAAGAGATACCGCGCCCCCGGAACGCAAAGGGCACATGAAGGAACATAGACAGGTTTTAGTCAGTAAAAGTCTGACACTCCCTCCCGCCCCGCCCAGGGCGGGGGAAGTTATTTGATGATTTCCCGTCTATAAAAAAAAAAAAAAAAAGTATCAAATCTGGGACTCATTTCATTTCATTTATTTATTTCATTAAACAATTTACATTGTGTTTGAAATTACATACAGATAATTATTACAGACGACTTGACGATCAATGGTCGTGCTAGCTACCACGAGTCTGTCGAAATAAAATAACCAAGGCCCAACCAGCGGGCGGTGGGGAAAGTAAAGAAGGTACCCACATTACGTCGGAAATATGGAAGTAGCACAAGCTTGTATCCGCATTTAATCCAGCAATCAGTACTTCAAATATTGGTATTGGTAACTCTCGCCTCCCGAGCAACACTCACACTTGGCCGATTGCCGATTTCATTAACGTTTATTTACATTGTTTATTTTAATTTAGCATTTTATTTATGAGTAACGTTTTATTAGTGGGTGCGATTTTAAATAGCTGTTTATTTTATATCAAAGTTATTTAAAATAATATCTCCAGAAGATTTTCCAGACTTCGGGAGTTCTTTAGTGTAGCTACAGGTAATTGATTTAACAAGACAGCTATAAGATCATTTACTCTTAACTAGTTATGTAGCCCGCGATGTCACCCGCGGTGAGTTACGTCTTTAGTTACTGCTCCGTTCCTGTTTATCGTAGCGTGATGGTCTATGCGTAACTTTATGTTAATTTTTATGTGTAACTTTTCTCTTTGATGAAAACCGCATTCAATGTATATGTAGAGATTATAAGCGCTTAAGTACTTCCAGTCAATGGAATTATGAAACTAAATTTAAATACTTACCTAGAATAATTTTGTGTTTTTATTACCCATTGTTGAAGATTGCGTATCTTTCTAGTACATATGTCCATCGATATGAGGTTGCAGTGAACTGACTTGGAATTGGTCTAATAGCACGAAAAGTCCGCCAGAAAACGTAACTTTTTTTGTCTTTTGTCGTAGCAGCACTTACAAATTCTTCTTCCATTTTAAAACATAAAACATTGGCTGTCTCGAAAAACCTTCGCGTAAAACGATACGCCCTTAACTTCAACGTCTACAGTAATGATACCTATCGCATTTCATTACAATTTATACATTCAAAAATTCCTATGAAAAGAAATATTATTGTGTAAAGTGACATACATTAAAAAAAGAAAAAGGTCACGTGACAACTCATCTAATTGACAGTTGACAGTCGTATGTCATTCCATGTTACGTTCAAAATGATATTACAGCCTACAGCGCGCTGAATTTTGGACAGATTGTGCCAAAATTGGTACAATTTCAAGCCTTGTCAGCATTTATGTAGCAGCTAAATAGAGTGGGCGAAGCATGGTATGATGGATCTGAGAATCCATTAGGAAGATTGTGGGTACTATGTGTACGTAGTATATCTCTGTAGCAAGGATGCTATCACTGTATTATTGTTTTAGATTGATTCTCGCTATATACGGTTAGGGGGAGACTTTGACAGGAGATAGTTATATGAAATGAGTATTGGGGAAAAGATAATCTTAAACAGACAAATGATAGTGACAGAGGACCAGCTCTAAGATGATCACACTTAATCTATAGTACCTAGAACTTAAGAGGTTACTTTTTTGTTGCTTTTGTTGTTTCTACGAGTATGTATGAATAATTTCAGAATTTACTTCAGACATATTTTACAGACGAATACTCAGCAAAGACGCTGCATAAAAGCGACGTTAACGTGACGTATTTTCCCAACATCTAATCGGCATCAAAGTGACATCATCGCCTACGCTATCCCTAATAATGATCATTTAAAGGTACTAATTGATATATCGATAAGTCTTCTCTGGAAAGATGGGTTTCCCTTTCATCCTACACAGTTCAGGCTGTTACTCGAATTTATTTATTGACAAAGGTCAAACCAAAATAACTAAGGTTAATTAATGACTGACGATAATGCTGTCTTAAAATGGAACACTATTATTTTACTTAGCCTTTTATATTAAACATAAAAAAAAAAACAAATTGATCTTTTGGAGGTCAAACTTGACTGTGTCTCGCGGACAAATGGAAGACGATCTTGTCAGTATGTTTGGAGTATTGTAAGACGTGCGTGTAAATCATTCAATACATAATTTACTAGCTTCTGCCCGCGACTGCGTCCGCGACAAATTTCATATATTATCCCACGGGAACCGTACATTTTTCCTATGTGTAAGGCCATTACAATCTGTCTCAGTTCAAAATTTCAGACAGATCTATTCAGCCGTTTAAGCGTGTAACAATCATCCATCCATCTATCTTTACAAACTTTCACACTCATACTATTAATAAGAAGGATGTCTTTAACTAATGTAATTGGCCAATGGGCATTATGAAATCGAAATAAATAAATAAATTATTAAAAGTCATAGAAGAAAAGTCGTTGTTTATATTGTTAGTATTAAAGTTCCTCGAGTTTATTACTGTTTTACAAATAACCAAGTATTCTCCACCAACCAACACGAAAACATGAATAAAGTCCCATATATTTTAAATGTTTAGTAATCACCGCACCACGGTCACTATTTGAACGGGCTCGTGTTTGTTTAACGTTGCGTCAACCATAGACAAACATTTGAGTTGAACCCTCGTGTGTGCATTTCTTTTGACTGTAAACATTTGTATGCGTCGGGTACTATTACTACCCTTTTTATTGATAGTTCTTATTTGGTTGATGTATTTTTTTAAAGGTGAGTATTTTCTAGAGCATTTGAATGGTACAATATCGGCGGCTAACACGTGGCGCCTTACTACGGGCCTCATAAGGAAAGTCAAAATCGCTCAGAGAGCGATATAGATACATATTTAGATAGGGCTATGCTCGGGGTCTTTGCTAGATCAATTCAAAAATGGGAACTAAGGTAACCGACATAGACCTTAAAACTCCAAAACTCAAGTGACAATGGAATGCCACATAGATCGAAGAGAGACTGCCATTGAGGTCACAAGGATCTCGAGTGGCGATCACGCACCGGATGGCGCAGTGTATGAAGGCTCCCTACTAGGTGGACCTCGGAGACGACCTGGTAATGGTCGCGGGAAATTGCTGGATGCGGGCACCGCAGGACTGGTTATTTGTGGCTATCTCTAAAGGAGGCCTATGTCCAACAGAGGACGTCGTTCAACTGATAATGATGGTACAAATTGAGCAAAAGCTTTTTAAAAAAACAACATTTCCATAAAATCTAAAGTTTCTGTAAATACTCGAAGCTGTGCTGATCTACTTAACAATTTAAACCAAGTTTTAAGGTGTTCTAAGTTTAGCGCAGCCACAACAACTGAACAGACGGCAAAGTCAAAGTACCTTTGACCTTTTGTCAAGTTCACATTTTGAAGCTCTCTTACTTTAATTGTGTTAATGATTAGAGTTTTGCCCGCGACTTCGATCGAGTGCTTTTTTTCACCCGCGTTAAGTTATATCTTTGGTTACTGCTTCGCTCCCGTGTGTTGTAGCATGAAGCTATATAGCTTATAGGTACGATGCCTTAAGAATCTGGCTATAGTATATAAAAAGAATTTTGACAATACGACTGTAGTTCCAGAGATTAGGGCGTTTAAACAAACAAACAAACAAACAAAAAACCCTACAGTTTTATGATATACGTATTTAGTATAGATACTAAAATAAATGATTATTTATGCATGTTCTCGTCATTAGTGCTAATAGATTTGAATTTTGGAACTATTATCTTCATAAATTCATAAGTAGATAGTTAACTTTGAGCCAGCGCGAAATGATGAGATATTTTATTTCTAAATAAACTTTAATTTAGGATAGTAACGGTAACTTAAGGATAAATAAGTGAGTTCGCATACCTAATTTGAGGCCAAACGAACTTAATTTTTTGATTGTGACTCGCGTAATTTAAGAGGACGAATTGGAAATTTTGGCATCAGTGATCTCTATTTTTGTCAGTAATTACGAAACGTATAAAAATGTGAGTTGGTGTTCTGAATAGTTCATAATGAAAGCCTTATTTTGTTAGTTTTCATTACATGATTAAGTAACTTTAGTAACAGAGAAAAAAATATCAAACATACCTCTTTTTAAATAGAGATTCACATATTATGGGCAAACGGGACCGATTTTAGCCTCTCAACTTGCTCTGTAGACAAGTCTATAAATACTCTTTAAAATTGTAGAAGGATTTTCTCAAGATATCATTTTCGACTAAATAAAATAACAAAAAGCTTACTTACCGGGGTGTGTGCGGGTTGCGGGAGGCGCGCGCCTGGTTTAGAATTATTGTTAAACAATTCGTCGCCTTAAGCTGCATTCCTTTTCATAAAAACCTCCGGTTTGTGCCACATAGTGACGCAAATTGAGTTGTCAGTTTTAGCTGAATGTAAATTACACGACTCACAACATTTTTCTACACATTTATTTCAGTAGATTTTTTTTACATTATTTTATATTTACAACCTTAAAATTAGAAAAAAAACCCTAATGATTGAGGAATTATCAGAAAATTCTCCGCATCGCCGACAACTGCAAAAGTGCCGAAAAGACTGGCGGCATTGCCACGTTGGGATGGCAATACTTAACTTTTGGCCAAGGTAAAAGCCAGCCTTTGGGTCACGTGAAGTGTCAACCAACCGCTTAGATAAATCCTTTAAAAGGCTATGCGCACAAGGAGACACCACGGACCGAGGGTTTTTTTCCAAACATTTTGAGTCATATCTATGTTACCGGCCAAACCCGATTTCAGGACAAACTAGTTTGGCCTAGGCTAAACTAGTTCTTCCTATACGCGATAGGATTAACTAGTTTAGCCTTAGTTTAGCCTTTAGTTTGGACTAGGCTATACTAGTTAATCCTATCGCGCATAAGAAGAACTAGTTTAACCCAGGCGAAACTAGTTTGTCCTGAAATTGGGTTTGGCCGGTAACATCTACATAATTATTATATTTGACGGAAGACGTGCCGATCATCATAGGTCCCGTAACGCAAGAACAATCAAATAGATAATAATAAAACATCCAACCTTACTAAATAACATATGATGGGTTAGTCCGTTGAGTACCTACTTAGGTACAACGATACCTTTGTGCGTTCAACCGTGATACCTGTCCAAAAAAGTCGTCTAGCCATGATGAGCACGTGTATTTACTTATCCGCCTATCAACCAAGTTAGTGTTACGTGTTTAGCGGTTTTAGAACATGTTTTGTACATAATTATGTAGTATTTGTTACTCTTATTTGCTTGATTTCTGAACACAAATAGTGTATTTTTTGTCATTCCAGGGAGTTTATCGTCATCTCTACATTACCATTTTAATATTACTTTGTTGTTACTTTGTTGTTATTTCAGTTTTTGGATTTTCGACTTTCGGCACTGAGCCGAGCGTTATAAATCCAACAGTGCTCAAGGTAATGTAATCTTAAAATAATACGGTTTTAAGAGATGGTGGCAGGCCCTCTGTAAATGTAACATATATTATAGCATCACATAACTTTATCGCTATAAAAAAATAATCCACAAAAAAAATTACCAAACCACCATTTTTCTTCAACAAAACAAACACCCAAATCAGCCACGCAATAAATTGTACCCGTCATAAGGCTGTCAGGCAAACGAGCCTAAAAACTACGACCACTAATTATCAAAACCGGGAATTATGAAAAACAAGACTGATACAATTTCTAACATCAGTCAAGTCACAAACAAGATTACAATGTAATCAATCAGGGACAGGACGAAGACGTCAGCGGCAATTAATCAACAGAGGAGCATGGCGCGCTGCCTCTCGGTCCATGCCGTTAAAAATGTAACAGACAGAAATGGCCGCCTGTGACGTCACTGTGCTAATGTGAGCTAAATGCATGTTGTGAAGCAGGATTCGCTATAATCATTTTTCTGATCAAGACTATTATCACGAGAGTAACGGAGTAAAAGGAACGTAAATTCGATTTTTAAATTCAAAATTTTAAAATTGAACAACGTTTTGCTCTTATTTATTTAGTTTGACAATTTTATTCAAATAACTGAGTGATATTATTGATTTTGTGAGTGTCGTATTTAATAAAACAAAAGTTGTATTTTCTTTTCGAAAATCGACTTGAAGCGACTTTATGCCATAAAAACCTAAAAACATTTTTTCTATCTCCTTTTGTACTTATTCAATTAAAAAGGCTAGCATATACATAGAGATTAACCAAGCTATGACGTTCATCACGTTGGATAGGGGAACAAAGTTATTATCGTCACCATCAATGACGTCAGATGACGTGAGAGGAAAACGCAAAGGCATTTATTAAGATTGCGCCATTTGATTTGCCAAGTTTGTATTTTGGAATGTTTCGCAAAACTTCCCCGGGAGTTCCGAAACTGTCGTATCTAAATCAGTAAGTAGGTTACTACCTTTTCACCGCATTTCATACTCGTAAGATCTGAAAATAGCGAGAGGCTTAGCGATGACGTCACGTCATTCCATTTATAAATCGTTTTATGAAATGACTTTTGCCTTTGAACTCTTAGAAAACGTTTACGTAAACGTTACGTAGCTTGTTTGTTTCCTGGTTATTTTTACTTGGATTTTGTTCATTTTTAGAGGAAGTCATAATATTAGGTAATCAAGAGACGATTTAAATGATTGCTTCAGTGCTACTGACTTTCACAAAGCCATTAGTTTCAGAAACAAAAATACAAAGACTAGAAATCTTCGCGTTCTACTGTTTAAACAGCTCTAATTACGATTAAATGGGCCTCATTAACGGGCCTAAACAATACCTAATAAGGAATGTTTTAGTATAAACAAAGCACTTCAACGATTCTAAACAAAATGAACGTTCCACTTTCAATAAAATCTAAGGGCCTAATGATGCTAGTCAGTCCGAACCCGAGCAATTTGACAAACCCAATTACGTAGTTTTATTTGGGTAGCGATGAGACCTTTAAGATAGCATGCGCGGCTCGCTTTATTATAGAACAATTTGTTTTGTGAAATTAGCATTGTTTGGTAAATTCGAGTAAGGCATTCAGAATTATTTACGTTGAGATAATTTTCGTTTAGAATTTTATAATTTTAGTAAGACTTCTTTAGGCGTCTACTGTTCAGTTATGCACTGTGTGATTGGCAGAAAAAAACATTCTATCAGTGTCATTTAAAGGAATTGATCATCGTCATCTTTGAGAATTATGTTACACAAAAAAAAATACAATCATGGCGATTGCTAGTAGTTAATACTTAATGTCACATTCGCATCGGTGATAAGAAACCATTTTTACTCAACCGGTTTTACCCCAATCAAAACTTGTTCAACGCGTCTAAAGAAGCATTCACTAAAAAAATATTATGGCTGCTTTCCATCTATTACAGGTACTTACACTTTCCATTAAACTTTATGTCGACATTATATTCATCGCCGCTACAGTTGGTAAATTCTGCCTACAAGTACTAACCAAATACTTACATTATATTTGAGATAAAGCGCGCTTGAAAAGAAAGTATCTAATGTAATCAGTTTCTGCAAACAAAGGGATTAAAATTACTTATTCATCGTCAAAGAAAATATTCTATTTTAAAACTGTGTCGTACAAACGCTTACTTAGTTCTTCTTTGTGGAGTACACTGCGTTGATAATGCGTAGAGAGCACGTAGTTCGTATTAAAATTCTTTACCTTTTTATTTGCAGCAACTGCGATCCTTTATTTTACCGGGCTGTTAAATTAACCAGCTCATTTTACACTTTAAGCGCTAAGTGGCGAATTAACTTGCAGTTCTTATGTCACTTTGTTTTTTCACTGCTACTAATTAGCAGTATGCACTGTGATTACCACTCGTTGGTAGTCGTTAGCGCAATACGATTTTCATTTGTATTATTAAAAAAATGCAAAGTATTTTTCTTAATACAAATATTTTTTTTAAAAGGTTTATTTAATGAGATCAGTCTCCTAACCTTTGTCATTTTATCTAGAACTGAGGGCCATCATTCTAACTTTAAAAATATTGCATGTGGACAGTCACAATCTGTCAAAAATGCCTATTTACCTATATTTTTTGACATCGGTTGTCGTTGAGATGAGATTGCGACTAGATTTTGCACGTTACTAATTAGTAGCCTTCAGATAAAAGAATGGAGTAAGAAGGTAGCTTATTACATTAAGGTAGCTGCTTATTTAAATATAAGGCCCTTTTTTAAATATCAGGCAAGTATGTACGTTAAAGTTTGTAAGCTGGATTTTACAATTTTTATGTTTTACAGGGATAAAAATCAACATTAATTATAGCTTGACACTTTTCCGTGGGCTATAACTTCAAACAGATGCTTCAAAGGGGCAAAACTTAAATCGAAAATTTTGCCATAACCCAACACAATATAAAAACATATTGAATCCTAAAATCATGCAAATCCTCGCAAAGTAGCCCACATCAATATTCCAACAAGCCTCTAATATGCTCAAACTCACATTATCTTCCATATCATTTACATAAAACTAAGCCAAATACATTAGAGAAAAATGTTTTACCCAAAACTAGGATTAGGTACCTACCTGGTACTCGACTGTCTTTAGTACAAGGCCCAAAATAAACATACTTATCAGCAAATCGAACCCGACCTTTTACCCTCACTATCGCGTATAATGTAACTACAAACGTAAGAACGGCTTTATAATAAAAAGGATTATGTTTTTACCTTGTTTTATCATTGCTCTAAAATGTTATTTGAGTATGTTTGTTTTTTTTTGTGTTGGAAAAACGTTGCAGATTATGCTGATACGTTTTTATCTTTTATCTGAGTCTGTTTTTACTTTTCCTTGCATGTGTACTTCAAATATCCTATGGTTAATAATAAATCCATATTGATACCAGCTTTTCGACCGGTTGGATGTCAAAGACCCCCTTAATTCGATTGAATGTGTTTCTATCTGAAGAATGACCTTTAAAGTCACACCTGGAAAATTTCAACTTCATAATGTTTAGTAGTTTTCGAAATTTTGCAGGTCTGTGAGGTTTACAAAAAAGGCTCAGATAGTCGCATTGCTAAGACTTTCGTATCTTAAATTGTAAATATGTTTTATTTCTTTTAACAATAAATAATGTATGAGCACACATTGTTTTATACTGTAAACTACGTTGTATTATTTTTTTTCATTTTAATACCAAAATCGAAGGGACTCCGTTATGCACAATTGGGAATTGTTTTTGAGGGTTCCAGAGAGAAGAACCTCCAAACGTACCACTTTCAATATTCATTAACACTGGGACGCCCTACCTGCTCTTACATTCTTTATAAAACAGTACCTACGCAGCTTTAAAAAACCTTGGCCTTTTAAACACAAAATGTTCAAACTTTTGTCTCTAAAAATTAGTTTCGAACTTAAAAATTACCACTCCCAAACAGCTAAGCTTAATTAACTTGCCACGCTTCAAAAAACAAATATGCTTTTAGCAAAGGTTTTTCATAAGAAGAGCAAGTAATGAGGGTTGGCTTATTCTTGTCAAACATTTTTCGAACGTCAGTCTCATGATGCGTTTAGACCGACGCGGACGAAAAAGATGGTAATTACAGTGTCCCTTGAATGAAGATTTTGCGAGACAGGAAAGTCAGTGTCAATACTAGCCAATAGCCAATTACCAAGCGGGCACAGATCCAGAATTGGAGCATCTACAGACAAATTCCTTAAGGAAAAACCCACTACTACAACATTCAGCAATCGTGCCTGCAACCATTTAAAGGCAAAGTCAAAGCATTTCATTTCAATAAGACCATTTACTATTATAAATACGAAAGTTTGGGTTGATGGACTGTTGTTACTCAATCATGCCAGAACGGCTAAATGGATCCGGTTGAAATTTATTTGGCACATAGATTATAATCTGGAACGGCATAGGCTACTTTTTATCCCGGAAAAATTAACGGTTCCTGTGGGAATTTTGACGCGGTTGAAGGCGCCGGCAGAAGTTAGTACACTACTGTAAAAATAAAAAAAACACCTCAAAAGATTTGCATCAATCGTTTTGTAAAAAGAATACCTGATTGCTGCTAGAAATAATTAGAGCGATTATAAAACATTCTTCTACAAAGCAGATATTAGAATTATTTTATATTCCTTGCTGATTTATTCAGCAAGGAATGCTATACCCACTCCATCAAGAACTAATATAAGTTTGAAGAAACGTTGAACAGTTTAAAACGAATTTTATTATTTCAGTCTTGGTCTAACCCACATCCCGCTTCATGTCTGTCGGTCTAAACGCTCCTCAAAAGAGACCAAGTTCCTCATTATCCTATTTCGTTCATTTTCGAACGCAGCTGGCTCGGGAACCACCATCTTGCATCTACGGAGTCGGGTAACGAACTTAAGTGAAGTTAATGACTACCAACTTCGCTACTTCGCTTCCTCGGTCGAAGAAGACGATACGGAATTGGTCGGTAGAAAGTTAACCCGCAATCGGGGATGTATTCGTGAGAATTGTTCTTTTATTGGATACTTTTTCTTGTTAGTGTTTTGTTTTTAGATTTGTACTGGAAGCGATAGTGGAGATTGGACATTTTATGGCTCTTTGTTTGGTGGATAAAATACTTGTTCTGTAACATTTAAAACAGTGCAGGTAACCATAAATTTTGGTGGATAATACAGCATTTATTGCCGATTTTTCATATTGTCTTACCATGTGTCTAACATGTTTTATTAAGAAACATTTGCCTACTAATGGGATAAACCTAGATAAAAAATATATAGAGAAAACGCTTTTTGCTTAACTTAAAAAACAAACCATTTTGAGTTATTACAATTTAAACAAAAACCGACAAAACATAAAACACTTACAGAGTTCGCAAACCAAACGACATTACAATTCTCTTAAATTTAACATTCAACATTCATACGACAATGTCGGCGATATCAAATTATACTTCAGTGGAGGATTCCAACAATGTCTACATTATGATCTTTTGTCTAACAATAATCGTCAGTATGAAATACAAAGTTTATTCTACTCGAAGTAGCAAAAGATGCGCGTAACAATGCAGTAGCTAGCTTCTCGTTAATTAGTAAGGAAATGCCGCTATGGTGCTAACTTCGCCGGCTTCAAAGCGAAAACTTTAGTACTAAGCACGCGAAAAGTGATAGTCGGAATGAAGAGCTATTTTAACTATATAAAAGCTAGTATATTGGTCGAATTAGTTAGCTTCATTTGTTTTAGTTTTAATTAGTATAATATACCATCACGTCTGTATTCCTCGAAGAGTTAAGCAGAGGTGAACCAATATACAACCAGAGTTCGCGGGTATGTGTCCAAGCCTATTGCCTACCGGGCACAAATCCTAACTCCAAGCTGCTACTGAGAATTGTATAGAAAACCCATTAACACTTTGCTTGACCTAGGAATCTGACCAATCGCTCTTAAGACCACTAGCCTAACGAGGCGTTTAATTTATTTTTAATTATGTTTGCCAATAAACATTTATAGGAACATTTTGCGGTCGATTTCAAATGTTTGTTTTCGCTCTGCATACATTATGTTCGTTGCAGTTTCATTTCATATTTAAGCGATGCCAGTAGTTTCTCTTGGGACCACTTTAAAGTTTGCCTTTGGTAATGAAGTCGTATCGGTGCATGAAAACTTTGGTACTATTTTAGATTTTGTCGTTGAAAGTATGTGACATATTATTTTATGCAGCAGTAAAATAAAATCGTGTAAGTATGCAAATAAATGAAATTGAAATGTCGAAATAACAGCTTTTATCTAAATGCATTTTTTTGTCTGCCTGTTTATTTGTTCATTTCGGCTAATCTCCTAAACGGCCACAACAATTTTGACCGTACTGTCACCGGTCTTAATCTGATGCTTCTAAAGGAAACTTGGGTTACTTTGATTTTAGAAAAAAAAAATGGGGATTCGCACAAAAAATAATGCTTATCCGATACCCGATATTTACGCGGACAAAGTCGCAGACATAAGCTAGTTTAAGAAAAAAACAAAATAGCTCTATCTCGGTTCACATTTAAATGTACCGGGAACTTGATTATCTATGCCATCATTTTCTTTAGAACTCTTTTTTTTTTTTGTTGCCGGGTTGAAAAATCCTCATGGATGTCCACTGCCCTTGGTGGGGCGGAGGGGTCTGTCAGACTCTTACTGACTAAAAACCACCCCGGTGTTCCCTTCTCATACTTACGCCGGGGATCCCGGGAACGTAAGCGCCTTCCGCGATCCCCAGCTGATTTTCTTTAGACCTATACAAATGTTTTACCTCATTTTTTAGTCCTATTTTCCTCAACCGCCAAAAAATATCTTGCAGAGTGTATATCTTTGTCTGTGTATACTGTATACGCTTTCTCAAACGGATTTAAGGCAGTGACAGACACGCGATTCCAAAAATTCCATTTTCACGCAATTCTTTTCAAGCCATGTTACTGTGTGTCATTGTCGGAAAAGGAAAAAGTTTATCTTTTTATATCCGAAAAGGAACCTTCCTAAATCGTTTTACGGTATATTACAATTTACCTCGTTTTCTTCTATAAATACCTATTTTCATCACTCGTTTAGTCTATTTCTATAATTACTATTTAATAAAAATAATAAAATTAGCCTAGCATTCTCCCACTCCAGGACAAAGGCCTCTTTATATATTGAAAAGGCATGAGCATTGACCACCATGTTTACTTAAGGTGAATAGGCACTATTAAAAGAAACCTGTTTTTATTTTTAACCTTTTTTTTTAGACATGGGAAATCATCATATGACGGGAGGGAGTGTCAGACTTTTACTGACTAAAAACCATCTATGTTCCTTCGTGTGCCCTTTGCGTTCCGGGGGCGCGGTAACTGTAAAATATTATACTGTGATACGTAACCTTTCGTGTGCAAGTCCGACTCGCACTTAGCCGGCTTTTAATGGTGCTTTCTAACTTACACAAAAATTTAATAATACAACCTTTTCAAATAATAAACCTATTGTGTACCTGCATACAAAAATTTCAGCTTTAAAAACATCTTGCACATATTTTTCGCGAAAAATATCAAGTGACTATCACGTACTACATTAGAATGTACATTTGTAATATTTTTACGAGATCTAATAACATTCTGAATGTATATAAAATGAAAATTATAGGCTAATATAATGTAGACGTACCTACGCAAAATGAAACGTAGTCGTAAGTACACATTCCCAAATTATTCTTATTGTCTGCAGTAAAAATTGTAAGCACCTACTTTTACCACGTCAACTATTTGCAGAGAGCCATTTCATTTCGAACTTTATCTTCGAAATTCGAACTATTTGAAAGTCTCGTCCATCTGGGGTTAATGAAAAATGAAAAAAAATGCATTGACTTCTTGTCGACCTTCGGAAAATGAGGTTGAGGGTCAGAGGTCGATTTGCAAATAGACGACGGAGGTATTATTTAATTAAGTACCTATCTGTCAGACACGGTTCAATTTCGTCGAAGTGCTTCATGTTCTTTTTTTTCACAATAACTGAAATATGAGAATAAAACCTGCAACTCTTTGTCAAAAAAGTTAAATAGAACATAAATATAATATACCATCACGCCTTTTTTTTTAATATTTATTTTATTCACAACAAAAAATCGTAAATCTTAAAATAACATCTGCCAAACTGCAAAGCAATTTGTCGGCAGTTGTTGGCCTGTGGTTCCCGAAGGGTTAAGCAGAGGTGTACCAATGTACACCCACAGTTCGCCGGTATATTTAGGTCCCATGTAATAGGAGGCGAGCCTATTGCCATTAACCGGGCACAAATCCAAACTCCGAGCTGCTACTGAGAATGTCATAGAAAAACCCAATAACACTTTTTGCTCGACCTGGGAATCGAACCCAGGACCTCTAGCGTTAGGGCCACTAGGCCAACGAGGCAGTTACAACAATAAAACATAAAATATAAAGGTTTTATTATACTACACTTTATGGCAGTTTATTATAACCCAACAAACTATAGTCTAGCAATATATTTCTGACTACCAAGTAATTATACGGTAATTACAAAAAATCAAAACCACTACTTTAAAAAAAATGGAATATCTAAGGTCAAGGTCATTTTAATTAGCCCCTTGTTTCAACATTAAAAAGGAAAGGAAACGCCAGAAAAATAATATTTAAAGAAAGAATAATAGAATATGTATAAGTTTATTCACCTTTTTGGATCATCCAGTCGACTGTAAACGATTCAATGGAGAAAGTTGATTGGGCGACTAAAGGTATCCGGAAAAGTAGGGAAAGACTATTTGAGCTGTATGGCCTTAAGCCTTATGTAAACACGGAAACTTTTAATAAGTATGTTGCTAATTACTCAAAAATTTTTAAAAATACGTGTAAATCAGCTAAAGCCTTGTACATTAGAAACAAGGTAAAATCAGCCGATAATAAAATAAAAACGGTCTGGAAAATTATCAATAGTGAAACAAATAGAAACAAAAAACATAATACTGATTATACTCTGGAGACTTCCCGAGGTCGCATAAGCAATAATATCGATGTGGCTCAGGAATTTGCAACATTCTTTACAAATATCCCAATTAAAACTACAGAAACCTTAGACTCCTCGCCTGCACTTGCTATAGATTTATTGAGAGCGAATGTTTCAGCCTGCCCTAAGGAGTTTAAATTCAATCATATTAACCCTGTGGATGTTCTAAAGGCTTTCAAACAACTTAAGATCAAGGTTACAGAGGATATGTGGGGCATGTCCACTAATGTGTGTAAATCTATTATTGAGACAGTTGCACCCTATTTAGCTTTAATATTTAACTTGTGTATAGATCAAGGGGTCTTTCCGACATTAATGAAGCACAGCAAAGTTGTACCCCTATTTAAATCCGGGGATAGCAAAGACACCAATAATTATAGACCTGTTTCGGTTTTGCCGGTTTTCAGCAAGGTGTTTGAAAAAGTGATCCTCAATCAAATGCTTAATCATTTTAACTGTAATAACATCTTACACGATCAACAGTATGGTTTCACCAGAGGACGTTGTACTACAGACGCCGGTGTGACTTTAATTAAGCACATCTTTGATGCATGGGAGGACTCACAGGATGCCATTGGTATTTTTTGCGACCTCTCAAAAGCATTTGATTGCGTAAATCACGACACGCTCCTCTTGAAGCTAGAACATTACGGCCTCGGTCAACTAGCCCTTAGCTTATTGAAATCGTATTTAAATGATAGATTACAGCACGTTCAAATAAATGGTGTAAATTCATCAGGCTTAAAAGTAAAGATGGGGGTTCCGCAGGGTTCAATATTGGGTCCGTTCCTCTTTTTAGTATACATAAATGATTTACCTCATTTACTGAAAAACCAACCTAAAATGGTGTTATTTGCTGATGATACTTCATTGATTTTTAATGTAAACAGACGGGCACAGCACCTTGACGACGTAAATAACGCTATGCTTAAGGTTCATAATTGGTTTACGATAAATAACTTAGTATTGAATGAGAAGAAAACTAAATGCATTAGATTTGCGTTACCGAACGTTAGAAGTAGTGCATGTAACGTTATATTGAATAAGGACATACTGGAATTCGTCGACAAGACAGTTTTCTTAGGAGTTACGCTCGACTCAAAACTGCAGTGGGGTCCTCACTTAACATCTCTTGCAGGGCGGCTAAGTTCAGCTGCTTACGCTGTCAGAAAAATCCGACAATTGGCAGACGTGGATACCGCGAGACTAGTCTATTTCAGCTACTTCCATAGCATCATGTCTTACGGTATTTTGCTTTGGGGGCGGGCTGCAGATATAGATTCTATTTTTATTCTGCAAAAGAGGGCTGTCAGAGCCATCTATAATCTTTGCAGACGCGAATCTTTAAGAGAATTGTTTAAAAAAATTAATATCATGACGGTGCCTTGTCAATATATATATGAAAACATTATGTATGTTCGGAAAAATCTTCATCTTTTTAATAAAGTTGGTGATAGACATAATTATAATACTAGAAATAGGAACAAATTAGATCAACCAAGTTTTAGATTGTCAAAAGTACACACTTCTTTTATGGGGTACTGTGTAAAATTTTATAATAAAATACCACTCAATATTCTCGAACTAAATGAGAGAAAGTTTAAAACATGCATAAAACGCACACTATGTCGTCAAGCATATTATAAATTAGAAGACTATATAAACGATAAAAATGCTTGGCTTACTGCTGGTCCTGCTCCACAGACACTCGGGCTCACAAATTAATATGCATATTTTACAAAAAGGAATTATGTTTTTCTTAAGCACCTTTTTTATTGACTTTAATAACGTCTACCGTTATTATAATTCTTATTTCTTTTTTCTTACATACTATAGTTGATTCGTTGAATAGGTTCACTGATAACCTTAGCTTTGTATAATTGAACATAATTTATTTCAATATTGTAAATGTGAGTACCATGGAGCCTTAATTTATTTGTTAAGTTACTAAGTATGCGTTGGACACTAAGCATGGCAGTGGAGAGCTTTGTCATGCTCACTTTAATGTCTCGCTGATGGTGGCGCGTGCATTGGATCGTTCGGTTCCCTTCAAGATGGTCGAGCTAAATGGTGCTGATGCACGCGTCATGCTCGTGAACGGGTGCTGTCAGTTGGGATTGGTCATCTCTTAACTGCCATGGCTTACATCTTTATTATTATATTTTATTGTTTTATATTCACCTTCATTGTTTTCACATATAGAAGCAACTACAATTTTTGTAACCAAGTTTTTGTAAAAACCAAATTGAAAGAAAAGAGTGTCCATGGAGTTTCTTGCTCGTTCTTCTCCATAGAGACCTACGTTTTGGAACGAGCAACTAGCTTCAACTTTAACTGTAACTTCTTGACAATTCAAAAGTGCCTGTACATGGTCTAATTGAAATAAATGATTTGAATTTGAATTTGAATTTGAAAGTATAATTGATTTAATTTTATCGATCATCTGCTTCTTATTCAATAAACTTCTTTTTATTCTTGCCCATCCGATGATAATGACTTTAAACTTCTAAACTCTGTAAAGTTCTTGATCGTTTTTTTCGATAGAACTACACCGGTTTTCTGTATTTACCACGGGTATTTACACACATACATTATATACAGTAAATTATGCAAAAGTTAATTCATAGGTCTTGTGTTCTATTCCCAGGTCGAGCAAAGTGTTATTGGGTTTTTCTATGAAATTCTCAGTAGTAGTTCGGAGTTAGGAATTGTGTCCGGTTATTTGCTATAGGCCCTATTACATTGGGCCTAAATATACTGGCGAACTGTGAGTGTACATTGGTTTACCTCTGCCTAACCCTTTGGGGAATACAGACGTGATGGTATGTGTGATGTGTAATTCATAGGTGTTGCAATGTACTTCATCTACTAAAAGAACAGTAAAAAATATTTCTTTCTGGAATTTCGTTGTACCAAACCATCCATGCCATACACTTGAATTTCTCGGACCCACGAGTTATATCTTCTTTAAGTAAATATATGACTTCCTTTTTTGAAGTCGGTTAAAAAACTGAAGTCAACAGATGTACCTGTGTTTTGAATAAATGTCAACACGAACCCAAATATATTCACGAATGTCTTTTTATCGTCGAATATATCATTTTTAGACGTTAAAGGTTGATTTATATATACATAGAAATAACATTTCAATACCAAGAGTTCTAGATAAAATATTACGTTTACCATGCCATTGTGTTTTTAGAGAAAGCACTCATTTCCGCATACCTTAGATTTTATGAAAATGTTTTATAATAACTGTCTTATTCCCGTCAAAATATTATTCATCATCATTTTATTTGATAATAACTGTCTTATTGCCGTTAAAATAATATTCATCATCATTCATTATTTCACCTGCGCCTATATACCATAGAAACTGGAACATTGACGTTCTTCTTAATATAATAAATTAATTTGTACTTTCTTATATTGGGTAAGGGATATTATAGCGAAAAAGTTTACCATGAACTCAGTACATGATTCTAAAGCTCCAAGAGTTAACAATTTTCGGTGGTTATACATACATACATACATAAACTCACGCCTTTTTCCCATGGGTGTAGGGTTTCAGTAGTTATAATGAAAAATATAGCTGTTCCATACATTTTAGCCGTGTAAATGCTACACTTCACAACAAACCTTTAATTTTTTTAATTCAATATCGAATGAAAAATGCAGTAGTAGTATCTTTATTCGTAACAATTTACAGAATTGTGTTGAACATATTGATTATAATTAATAATTTTATTCTACTTACAACTAGATTAATTTAAAATTCTAAAAAATTACAATAATACAATAAAAAATACAATGTCACTATAATTAAAGAATTAATAAATTAGGTATATAAAATCATTTATCATAAAGTCATAATTGTTATTGCTAATAGGTACATTTCAGAGTTCATCGACTGAGTATAAACATTTTTCTAAAAGAAAGGTTTTAAGACTGGCTTTGAAAGTTCTGCTATAAAAATCCTGTTTTAAATAAATGTAATGTAATGTAACCTTGGTGTGGTCAGAAATTATGTACTAAATCCAAGGTTCTAGAACAAAAGTTCTCCAACTGCAAAAAGAGCTCATTATTCGACTTCCTTATCTATCTCTCGGTTGCTTTGTATGGCCCATCCACTTTGTCACTAATTAGAATTAATTACAACTTACCCCTTTGATCATAACTGTTACGTAATACATGTATAACATTGTTGTTCTTCTGACTATTCAGGTCGCAAATTCAACACACGAAACACAAAGTTCGTTATGTTTGTCTGTTCAATTCGGTACCGTTTGCTTTACAATTTAAATGCAGGTTACGACGCTCTCGAGGATTCTAGGTTTATACTAGGTACGGTGAACAAAAGAGATAAGTAACCAGACCGTCTAATATAGTTGAAGTTTTCTCTCAAACCAGGGGTAGTTTTTAAATGAAATTTAATTTAATAAAAGAACTGTTTATTTTCTATGAATACAAACAAAATTTGTTAAAAAACTCCTATGGGTTTTTAAAAAAACTTTGAATTTTTTAGGCGACGCTGGTTACTTATCTCTTTTGGTGACTGTACATAGGTACAGCGTGTACCTGCTTGTAATCAACGAGTGTATGTACCAGTGTAGGTACAGTCGTAGCGACGCCGTTTGAGAATCAACTGGACTGAGTGCTGCGCGGTATCTCGTTGAATTTACAATTTTTTGAAGCGGTGTTAGAATTTCTGCTTGAATAGGTGAAACAGGTATCCTAGTGTGGCGAACAGTGTTGGTGGGTTTTACCTTGGCCAGAGGATTAGCATTGCTATCTAACGTGGCAATGCTGCTTTTCGGGCAGATTTCCAGTTGACGACGATGCGGAGGAATTTTTGATGCTATAAAGTTTTCAACTCTAAACGGCATGCTCTCGTGTATCGAACGCTCAAAATTTTTATGTTTTGGCAAAAGATGGAAAAACTAAAAACGTCGTGTATTAAAATGTACTTAAATAAGCTACTTGCCGTAAAATACTGTAAATAGCTTATTTGAATGTGTGTATGTGTTTTATTTGCAAAATAATTAGCCAATACAATTTTTAAATGCTGCCGAAAATCACTTGGAAGTCGTGGGAACACCTTGAACCTATATAATAAGTATGGAAATATGGACGGTCACTTTATTAATAATGTGACTTCATTTGTATTTCTTTATAAGTAATATTGTATATTTTATGATTCATATACAATCAAGGAAGAAGTCATTAGATTACTGATGACTTCGACTGAATGTTACATCATAAAAGATCGGTAAACCCTTTGTGTATACTAATAAATCTTCATATTAATCATAAATCCGTACTATACTAATATTATAAATGGGAAAGTTACTCTGTCAGTCTGTTATACTTTAAAATTAATTCGCTACTTCACTCGATCGATTTTAATGAAATTTATTCCGGGGTAAGTTTGAACCCTAAGAAAGGACATAGGCTACTTTTTAACCGACTTAAAAAAAAGGAGGAGGTTATCAATTCGACTGTATTTTTTTTTTTTTTTTTTATGTTTGTTACATCGAATTTCCCGACTGGGTGAACCGATTGTCATGATTCTTTTTTTATTTGAAAGCTGGTGCTTCCCGTGTGGTCCCATTGTCACCATTTCAATATCTGATGATGGGATCTTGTAGAAATCGGGGGAACTCTTCACTAAATAACAGCAGATTAACCGCGATTGTTGCTATAGCATATTTAAGCATTGTTTACACCATCACACAATATAACATCACGCCTGTACTCAAGGGTTACACAGATGTATACAGTAGTATTTAAAAATTTCTCATCCAAGTAAACGAAATCGCATATTCTGCTTTCTTATGACTTTTTAGTGGTGTCTCGTTAATTTACATAACATGACAGTTTCTTCATGGATTTGGATGATAAGAAGTTGATACTAAAAAGCGAGAAATAAAAAACTTTTTTACAAAAAAATTACAACCGCCTTCAAAAACTAAAAAGAGAAAAATAACTTTAGCTTTGGAAGTCGGTGGTAATACAAAACAACAAACAGAAATAAAGCCACCGACTTCCAAAGCTAAAGTTATTTTTCTCTTTTTAGTTTTTGAAGGCGGTTGTAATTTTTTTGTAAAAAAGTTTTTATTCCGTGACTTCTTTTGCGTCCACAAAAACCGTCATTCTTTCTTCTTCTTCTTTATCGTGTGGGCAGTAAGCTTTAACAACCCCACACACACTAGTGTCTAAACCGCCACAAGGGCCTCTGACATGGTTTCCGATGTCAGTGATGTCCAAGATAAACTTAAAAAGTACATTATGAATTAGAAAAAGTCACATTTGTACTTGCCTGTGCCCGGTTGCAAACCCATAACTTCATGCATAAGAGGCGGGCCGCTTTAACCACTAGGCCATCATGACACACACCGTCATTAAAGCGGATGAAGTCGCGGGCAGTAGCTAGTTATATTATGTAAGCTTAATAGATAATCAAGAAAGAAGTCATCAGATCACTGATGGCTTTGAGTGATTTTTTTATCCTAGCATCGTCCTCCTTTTTGAAGTCGGTTACAAAGAGCGTACCTACAAACCATTTTCCTATACCAATAAATCTTCATATTAATCATAAATAGTACATAAAACGTCTTCTATAATAAGATCGCTGCGAGGACAATTTGCTGCCTTCAATCGACTATTTGATAAATTCTATCTCATAAAATCTGCCATCAAAGGAACGTCTGTCGCTACAAATGTGTTCACTATAGGGGCACACAAAGTGCCAATTCTGTGAAATGTAATTACAATCTGATCACTGTACAGAGTACGTATAAAAATATATTGTGAATGGTTCATGAGGAGAGTCAGTAGGTAGTTTAATTAAAAATGGTGCGTATTTCTCGTTTTTTTTTGTTGGATATTATGTTAATGCTTACCAAATTGTAGGTATAAAACCATTTCTGTCTTTACTAGAAAATCGTACAGGACCCTAAAGATCGGTCTTACGGTATAACCAGCATACTGTGGCCTAGTTGATAAGTATTAATAGTTACAAATAACTTTAAAAAATGTCATTTTAGTGTTTTTATAAAAAACCGATGTTTTTTGTTTAATGCGCAGGAGTTCTATTATAGTAACTTTAAGTTAATTAAGTCTAATTTTAGTCTTAATCTGCTGCTGTTAACTTAACTTGACATTGATTGCTGCTGAGATGACATTGCGACTTGAGTTTTAATGCTTTGAATCGCAGGTGGAGGAAGGAGTCGCTTTTAAATATAATTCCTTCTACTTTATCTCTTTACAAAACATTCTAAAATCAAACTGCTGTAATTGTTACCAACAGATCCCGAAATACGTTTCAGAAATAAATTGGTATAAGTAATCATTCATCAAAGAGATGTCTGCCTCTACAAATGTGTTAACTGTATAGTTAGAGGCACATGAAATGCCAATTCGGCTAAATGTAATTGCAATCTCGTCAGTCGCAGCCCGTCACACGGTATCTCTACCGAAAACAATATGGTTGAGAAAATAAATAAAGGTTCTCGTAAAATCCTTTTTGAGAATTCGTTGGATAAAATCGTGTTTGAGTCTGTGATGTTTGGTATTTAGTTTTGTGTTCTGGTATTTCGTCTGTTGTTTTTGTTTTACGGTTTACTTGATCACTTTAATTTTGTTTGGATTCGTCAATTGTCATAATATAACTCTTAAATGGGGAATACATTTTTTGGCACACAAACAAACTTGATCTCTTTTGAAAATGATGCATCTTTTTTATTCTTTACATAAAAGTTATCTTTTAAATAATTAGCCCTTAGTGGGTTTTGGCTTATTTAGTTCTTCTTTCCATTCCAAAGTGTTTCTTTATTATGGTTATTTTTATCAACTTATTTTTCGTGTTCTAGCATTTCACCAAGAATTAATCAAAAGGTCACAACAGCCTTTCTATTCTTTAAAAACCTCCATCGTTAAATTAAGATAAAGCAAGCTTGATGCAAGCTATCATCCCACCTAATGCTGGGGATTGACAACTCACTACACTTCAGACTCAAGATTCTTTTTCTGCAGATTTGATAGTTCTTACATTGGCAACTACAAGCCTGTAGTACTACATTTATAAATGTTTATTATAGGCTTCTGTACACTTCAGTATCCCCGGGGGGACTATATGAAACTCATGAGCGTTTGGCAAGGCAAATATACTTTATAACGTGTATCAACACAATATACCAAGCCACAGAGTCAAACGGCATGAACTGTAATGTTAAAATAACAGCTTTACTTAAAATATGCGGCCATCTATCTTAATTACTTCGTGTGCAAGCAAAAACTGCAGTTAATAAACATTAAAAAGAGCTCAAATTTATTTGAAGAAATACTTGTGCTGCAAGCATTTTTGAGTAGTTCGCAGGTATGTACGAAAATGTTTAAATACGGTCCATATAAGAACGTGCAATGAAAGCACAAAAGAGGGTACAGTTAGCAAAAATAATCTAAATTCTAAATGTGCTCCGGTACAGTATTTTCAGATTCAACAAAAAAGGAGCGCAGGTAACCCAGTAGGTATCCATAATTATAAACGATTTTTTTTTAATAAAGCCGTTGGCTGGCGCTGGCGGCTTCCATTAAACCGGGCTATTTCACTCATAATACAGATAAGGTCTAATAAATTTGTGAGAAGCTCCCTATATCTGCCATGAAAAGCTGAATTTCGGAAAATCGGCACAGACACCTAATTTTTGGTTCAGTAATTGAGACGATTTTTTTTCTGCCTTTTGTAAGTGACTACTTGCTTGAGTTAACGTACCTTCTTAGAAATTCTTCTGAGAAATTGTGTATACACTAGTACTTTACTAATACTCGTACTAGTATATTACTGTATAATACTACTCTGAGTATTCTTACTTGGATCTTAAAGGTACTATTTCTACTGAAATTACGTAATGATAATGATTCCAACTATTAACTGGAAAGGGGTCTGACATTCATTTGAGCTAACTGTCGAGTCTATTATCTTGATATATTGTTTATCTCGTAGGTACTTCAAATTATAAAGAAGAAACTATTAAAAGTCATTTAAAGATGGTTAAAACAGCCGGATCCGTTATACTACCGCGTATGTCGATAAAGCCATGCAAAATCCTAGTCAAGACTGTCTAATCTCTTAAGTAACACAATGGCTCTCTCACAAATCTCTCCTTCCCTCTCTTTCTTAAAGCACACAGCAACAAGGTAGTTTCGACAATAAAACAGTACATTAAAACCATAGACATAACAACAGTCCATTCAATCGTGAATGATGTGTAATTTTCATAATTTTTGAATTAAAATTTAATATCTAAAATTGCGGACCAAAAATATTGCTTTATTCGGCATGGGCGTCAGCGGGTTTTAAGAATTATATATACCGCTAAGTTTTAACTGATGATATGGTACGGCAAAAAACTCTGTCAGTGACGCTATCATTTTAGAATATTAATAGCAATAACATCAGTCTGAAGCTATACACAACCACAACAAGTTCTCTAAAAAAGTACTATATTTTTAACCTAATAACCCGATAACAAAAAAAAAACATTAAATGTACTGTAAAGTCTTACTTTTGTTTGCTTTGAAATCAATAAATTGGTAGTCAATTGAGTTGCCAAAGTGACGTCACAATTTCCTATCGCCATACATAATCTATAGCGGAATCGCGTTCTGACAAGTCATAAAAAGCATGTTAATTGATTGGTGGTGTTTACTACCCAATTGTTGAGGTTCCTGACAGAGATACTAATTACAATTTGTGTGACGAATAATATACATTTATGATTTATAAGTGTTCATTAAAAATTAATGTGTTTTGAATTAAAGCCCGTGTCGTATTTACTTCCTATTACTTTGATACAGCGTTTCTGCAAAATGAGAAATATCTTTGAATTACTTTTATTAACTTCTTTTGAAGTATTTCTCAATTTACTGGCAATGATATTAAGGATATTACACAAGATTTTTTCGAATATGACTGACATACACGCGAACTGCCACGTTGCACGTGAATTGCCTCGTTGGCCTAGTGGTCCTGAGTGCGACTGCTACGCTAGAGGTCCTGGGTTCGATTCCCAGGTCGAGCAAAAAGTGTTATTGGGTTTTTCTCTGAAATTCTCAGTAGCAGCTCGGAGTTTGGATTTGTGCCCGGTTAATGGCAATAGGCTCGCCACCTATTACATGGGACCTAAATATACCAGCGAACTGTGGGTGTACATCGGTACACCTCTGCCTAACCCTTCGGGACCCTTCGGGGAATACAGGCGTGATGGTATTTTTATACACGCGAAGTAAAACAACGGATATGTTAAAAAGAAAAAAAGAAGTTCAACCGGATTTTTAGCCAGAACAAACGCGGCGGGTCGTTAGATACAAAACCGAAAAATCGAGATTTCAAAAACGGAACGTTAACGCATCTGGCAGCTAAAAAAATTACAAAACCTCCGTCCGGTTACAGAATAAATCGGAACGTATGGATAGTGTTCAAAAATAGAAAACGACGATGCCATTTTCAACCTGCGATGTAGATAGCTGTTATACCGGTTTACGAAAAATCATATTTTAACTAAAACGTTTAACCTTAGCCGTAACCTTAGGTACTGCCGGGGCTGCGGGTTGTTCGAAAGAGATACCGCGCCCCCGGAACGCAAAGGGCACATGAAGGAACATAGATGGGTTTTAGTCAGTAAAAGTCTGACAGTCCCTCCCGTCGCGCCCAGGGCGGGGGAAGTTATTTGATGATTTCCCATCTATAAAAAAAAACCTTAGGTACTTACTGTAAGCCTGTTAGGTATAACGGGTATGAAAGTAACCTACATTTTCTTCCCATACATATGTAACTAAGCAACAATAAGAAAAAAATATGGTGGAAGGTATCATCCACCATATTTATTTTTAATGATGCTTTGTTAGATGGGAGGTATGCGTAGTTATCGGGTACATGATGTGTGTTTTTACAATCTATACGTACATAAATGTATGTGCTATTGTATAAACAAAATTATTTTTCTTTAGTACAGAATACGTCAACATTGCAAACATTTCTTAGCTATTGTTAAACCTTTACAGAAAACAAATTATGAAATGGTTTTCATAAGACGATTAAAAACCAAAACAAAATTTTAATGTAATCCTTCATTGCAACAAATCGTTCTTAAGATCCGTCGTAATACACAATAATCGGTTTTGCGATAAACCGACAATACCGTTTTTCAATTCGCTCGCTCAATTCTCTCCGAAATTAAGCAATGAAATTCAGAAAAAACAGCCATTGATCCCGTCATAATTTTATAATTATAGACATAAAATGGACCAGAAATGCATTGTTGGCACACAGATGCCGAGGTAAACAATGTAACAATTGAAAATCAAATATTGACGACCCCTGATTTTGTGTAGCCAATCAAATACTTGAATGGATATTTGTAATTCGCTGTTAATCATTTGTACTGTATTTTACGTTGGTAATTCGTGGTCATCAATTTTGCATCAAAGTGTACTGGAACTAAAAAATATAAATACACCATCACGCCTATATTCCCCGAAGTGTTAGGCAGAGATGTACCAATGTACACCCACAGTTCGCCGGTATATTTAGGTCCCATGTAATAGGTGGCGAGCCTATTGCCATTAACTGGGCACAAATCCAAACTCCGAGCTGCTACTGAGAATTTCAGAGAAAAACCCAATAACACTTTTTGCTCGACCTGGAAATCGAACCCGGAACCCCTTGCACAGCAGTCGCACTAGAACTGATTATATTATACTAGCTTCTGCCTGCGATTTTGTCCGCGTGGTTTTAATCGGTTACTACTTAGCTCTCGAATGTCGTAGCGAGATTTTATAGGTGTAAGGGACATTTAAGTATCCTTAAATTTCGCCAGTGCACTTAGGACACTATTCTGACTTCAGAACAAGTGTAATTTAATGTAGGATTTTTTTAATTTTTCCCTTATTTCGGCAGTATTTTGCTGTTGTTTAGAATACGATTTTTATAATCTACCTTCTTTTTTATGTTAAAAAATACCTTCAGTAATTATGGTGTATAATTATAACCAGAGTACGTTATGATTAAACGAAGATTTGCCCGAATGAAAGTTCCTCTTATAAATACAATCAGTTCATATTGTCATAGTCAATTTAAAAAGAATCCTGTATCTACAATCTTTTATTTTAAGGTTTCCTTTTGAGAATTAAATAATGTCCTCTTTCCAAGATTGGGAAACCTTATCCTACTACTATTATAAAGGCGAAAGTTTGTAAGTATGGATGTATGGATGTATGGATGTTTGTTACTACTTTCACGCTTAAACGGCTGAATGGATCTGGATGAAATTTGGCACAAAGATAGATTATAGTCTGGAATAACACATAGGCTACTTTTTATCCCGGGAAAATGTACGGTACCCGTAGGATAACACATCAACTGTGACGCGGACGAAGTCGCGGGCAGAAGCTAGTATTCTCATAAATACATTTTTAAGCTCATCAAAATTTGTTATGTTCAACTAACGTTGCTTGGCCTTCATATCCTTTTTCTATTATGATCCAATATCTGAATGACCTTCCATATTATGTCATACAGAAAACCATATCCTCATTCTTTATTCTCTCTATATCAATATTCCTTTGTCCCATCGTGCGTCCGTCCTAAGCTAACCTGTCAAACATGTCCGGCACGACAGTTGGCTTACCATATAGAATGCATTTGTGATTTGTTTGCGAACAAAGATAAAAATCTACATATTTTGTATTACACTAAGACCATTATTAAAGCATTTTTTATTAAACATTAGAGAATTTGATGCAGTGCGTAGCAGATATGCTACGGCGTAGCAGACGTAGCTATCAACCACAGCTACGGCGTAGGCGGTTTCGTTGACAAATACCTAGTTAACACGTTTGTTTATTATGTGCATAGTATACCAGTAACTTGCCAAACACACATCACAGTGGACCTATTTACAGTGGCGATAGTGCATGAGTAGCGTGAGAGACGGTAGTAACTATTCCAGTTCTCAGCACATTATATTATATTTTATTGTTACTGCGAGAGGTTTTCTGACGATATTTCCGTCCATTTTCCGTCCATTGGATGATCTTATAATTTACTTTTGATGGGATTTCTTTTATTCGAATGTCCCTTATCGGGCCGCGTAACAAATGGATACATGGAATTGAAGACCTGGTCGGGACACGTATTATGATGAGAAGTTAATTTGCGAAACTAGGTAAGGAAATCCATGGATAAATTATACGAGATTCAACCGCGGGGAAGAGTTTGTGTATGGAAAATGGGGAAAAGTTGACAAAAATAATTGGAAACGTGAACATCGCAGAATAATGGGTTTGTCGGAAACATCCACGACAAAAAAAAGGAAAGTTTACCGTAATAGGTGAATTATATGTATACCAATTAAACTTTATTATCTCTATACTAATATTATAAAGAGGATATATTTTATTGTTTATTTGCACCGAATAAGCTCCCAAACTGCTGGACCGATTTGAAATATTTTTGAAGTGAAAACTTCTTTAGCGGCGTTGTGCACTTTTTTTGGAATGGGTAAAAAATGTTAAACTCGCGTCAGGACACGTGACCTTGATCGAAAATTCGTAAGCGGCGTTGTGCACTTGTTTTGGAATGGGTAAAAAATGTTAAGCTCGCGTCAGGACACGTGACCTGATCGAAAATCTTACGAATTTATCGTACACAGATATGACAATTCACGTCAGTGAATTGTCAGATTTGTGTACGTCTTGCGTTTTCACTTCTGCCGGCACTCCCGGAGTGCAACCCGTCGTTTTTTCACCTATAGATGGCTAACTTATCAGGAATTAAAATAGGCTATATCATTACGCTACAACACACTGGGGCGGAGCAGTAACAAAAGACGTAACAGCTTAACGTGGGTGAAGTCGCGGGCAGTAGCTAGTAAGGTATAAACCAATAAGTTCGGAGTGTTTGATTAAAATGAACTCGGTTGATTTCGACATCCACGACGGATTAGCAAACTAGGTTTAATTAAAAGTAAAACATGAGTGGTCGTCTATTTTGCTTGTTCAGTGATTAGGTGTAAATTAGTTTTAAAAATGTTGCTTTGCTGATTATTTTTTAGGCTGAGTGCTGGGTTCTTAAAATTTTTAGCATGATCATATTCCCGAAGGTTTAGGCAGAAGTGTACCAATGTACACCCATAGTTCGCCGGTATTTGTCCCGTGTAATAGGGGGCGAGCCTATTGCCATTAACCGGGCACAAATCCAAACTCCGAGCTGCTACTGAGAATCTCATAGAAAAACCCAATAACAGTTTTTGCTCGACCAGGGAATCGAACCTAGGACCTCTAGCGAAGCAGTCGTGCTTAGGACCACTGGGCCAACGAGACAGAGGCAGACTATTTTTTTTATTGTGGTTTAATTATTACTTGTTTCTTAATTATGGCGAATACACTATACGCTTCGTAATTAATATAGACAAAGAGATATCTTGAGATCTAGATAGAGACCTGTGCAACTTTGTCTGCGTCTAGTATAACTAACATTTACGCGGAGGGAGGTGTAATTAAAATTAATTATAATTTCTGGCCGTGTACAATTATTATCGTAATAATAATTTACAAACATTAATACCTTTTTTATATCTCCTTATTATAATAAAAATTAACCTCAATAATTAAACCAAAAATGGTTGTTTGAAAAAAAAAATAACAAAAGCAAAGTACAGACAAATTTCCCTGTTTGCCTATTTAAATATAACTGGTGAAAAGTGGGCGTAGGTACTACACATCTGCCCAAACCCTCCGGGTGTACACTGTGATGTTATGTTACATTCAAAATAACAAGCCATCTCAATGTAAATATTCAGCAACCCTTTCAAATCAACCTAATTCTAGAAAAGTCTGCCTTTTTCGGACAAAAGATGTCCGAAATACTCGCACAATATAAAAGGATGGCTATTTTCGTACATAGTGTACCAATGTACGTATAGACAGGAAGCTCGTCAACAAGAATAATCAAGACAATAGTTGTGTTAATGTAATGAGAGCCACCACACAATTAACGAGGCGAGGCGACGGGACAACTACGGAGTAGGGCACTGTCACTCCAAACTCGATTATCTGTAGTTGGGTTTTTATACTTGGCTCTCATAATTTACCTAGGGTTGTTTATTTTATAAGATAAAAACCAATATTTACAAATAAAAAATATTTATATATGAGTTATGAAAGACTTGCAGCTAAACAAAATAGAATAACGAATTTGTAGGTGTTACTAAAAGCCAATTACAAGCCTTTACTCATTAAAAACAGTCAGGCAGAGATAATATTTCTGTTACGATTAAACCACTGAACCGGTTTTGATAAAATTTGGTATGGGGTGATTTTTATCACGCGACTTCGTCTGTGTCCCCGATACTCTGTACTCGGTTGAAGCCAAGGGCAAAAGCTAGTTGTCTATAAATAAGACAATGTACTTAAGCAAATACACTATTAACGAGGCAAGGCGACGGTTAATAGCTACGCGTTGAAGTTTTTAATTTATTGCCTGTTTTCTTACGTTTATTTGTTTATTACTTGATCATTTAGATTGATTTAATTAATATTATTATTTATTTATTTAACACTTTATGCACACAAAATGTACAGCGGCGGACTTAATGCCAATGGCATTCTCTACCAGTCAACCTTAGGGTGATGCAGAGACAAATTGTGGCAAGAAGAATTAAGACAATAGTTTTGTTAACGTAATGAGAGCGACTATATAATTAAGGACGTGAGGCGACGAGGCAAGAAAGTATGAGTGGGGCTGTCAATCGAAATCCAATTCTCATGTTTCCTTTATTAGGTTAGGTTTTTGCACTAAACTCGTGTTACTCTGAGGTACAACAAATAATGAAAAGAGGCTGTGAACAACAATAAGGTCCGCCTTTGTACCGAGTATTTTTACATGTGTGCATAAAGCTTTAATAAACAATAAATAAATAACACACGGCGAGGTGGGTCGGGTCGGTTAATTTGACCGCGAACGATAGTGCAAAGAGAATCCTATACTACCAACGCACATAGAGGTCAAAATGCCGCATCACCGGTGCCCGTTGGGCACTGGCGGCGCAGCATATCTGTGAGGTATATTCGCGGTGAGGGCACCCGCGGGCATCGACAGTCAGACGCGGTCTTTATTGCTTCGCGGTCATAAAGACTGCCCCGCCCCGTCATCTGCAAAGCGCCTAACTATATTCAATTGTAACTGTGTATTAGAAAAAAACATGAAACTGCAGTAAGCAGTTTTATAGTTACCATTTGCTATAACAAAAATGCTGCGAATAATTCCCTTCAAATAATGGTCTTGTGACTTTTAATAATACCATCAAGAAACAAGGAAACAAAATTGCTTCAACAAAAACACCGAAAGTACAATCCGACGACTGTTGCAATGTTTTAATACCCACAAAATTAAAAACTAGAAAAATATTTAATACTTCCCGCAATAGCATTCCAGCGTTTTTCCACAAGTTTTTTATCACTACAGGGAAGGAGAAACTATAGCGCTGTCGGTTCAACCGCGGTATTTGACAACCCTAACTGGGAGGGGGATGCGCTGGAATGTTGAATTAAACCAATCCGTTACAAAAACTTGGTCGGCTAGGTAAATAGCAGTGACAGATAAATGTGTCAGGCGTCCTCTTAAAGCGCATTGTTACGTGTTTCTGAGCTGAATTAGTGGTGCACACTAAATATAGGCGTATACCCATGAGAATAGGGCCAGGTCTATCAGAGTTGCGGATTTGTTGGAGAGAGTCACCGCAGCTCCTGAGCCGCGGTGCCTTTGTGTTCCTGAACACAAAAGGCATTAGGAGGAACATGGATGGGTTTTAGTCAGTAAGAGTCTGACACTCCCTACGGCTCCGATCAGGAGAGGAAGAAGTCTCATGACTTTTCATTCTTAACAAAAAGCAAATACCCATGGCAAATACAAATTTATAAAAAAAAACGCGTTTTAAGTCTTTCAAAGTCAATTAAACCATTTGCAAGCACTTTTTGTCAAGGAGCCGGTCAGCTAGTCAGAAAGTTGAAGCTAGTTGCTTGTTCCAAAACGTAGGTTGGTATCTATGAAGAAGAACAACCAAGACACTGCACGACGGACACTCATTTCAATTCAGTTTTTGCACAATCCGTTTTATATCATTCTTGACACTTCTGTAGATGTAAACAATGTACCTATGATGAGTTTTTTGACGCCCTATGACCTTACTTTTTTATTTTAACTGTACATAGTTTGTAATTTAATTATTATTTAGTTTTAACTTTGATGGTTCAATTGAAATAAATATAATTTGTTACTAAAATTAAATAAAACATTGTACCTATGTGAATAGAAATTATAAAAATAAAATAAAGATATAAGCCATGGCAGTTAAGAGATGACCAATCTCAACAAATTTTTATTTAACAATTACTTAAGCAAAAACAAATTCCAGTACTAAAGAACCTACAAACATTTACCTGCAATAATTCCAAAATTACCGACTAAACATCCGACAGCTAATTGTTAATAATCATGATTTAATTAACGGTATCGTGTTATACTAATTTGAAATAAGAGAAGGTACCCGAGCCTCAAGCATAATAATAAACAATTAGCTATATTTAAAACACGCTGTAAGCTTCATTTGTTTATTTTTAGCATGTTATTGTTTTCTTTACAAAGAACCTTTTGAAAAATCCTTTGGAAAATTAAAAAAAAAACGCTGGTATTAACAAAAGAACTACCTTTTTATCCCTATACACTGAGTTGCTATTATTATGCTCGTATTTTTTGTTCGATGGAGCAACATTGAATGAAAATGAGAGTATTACCACATTATGTCGAGCCAAGCGTGGTAGTTATGGCAATATCGGACAGAATTATGGATATTGGGTGCGGCAGTGTTCAATCCCGGACGTCTTATCCAAAAATATTTTTATTATCTATAAGTAGAATCAAACAAAGTCACTTTTCGTGTCTGTCTATTTGCTCATTTAACTCTTTAAAACTAAACTTGGATTGTTTTACGGCTTTCACCATTCATGTAGAGAATTTTTCTGGACGTTTGTATGTATAGTCAAAGTCGAATTCTTTATTTTAATTAAACCATTAAAAGGCACTTTTGAACGTCTTATACAAGAAAAAAGAAGTGTATATGGTTGCCCTTTCCATAAGGTATGTCCGTATGGAAAAGAAAGATGGAAAGATGGGAAAGATATAATTGAAGCTTCACACTCACCGTTTAAGATGTTTTAGAATATTTTCTATACAAATTTATACATTTATACGAGAATGAGATGTAGGTAATGCAATAATATAACCTATAACACTGTAATATATATACCATCACGCCTGTATTCCCCGGAGGGTTAGGCAGAGGTGTACCAATGTACACCCACAGTTCGCCGGTATATTTAGGTCCCATGTAATAGGGGGCGAGCCTATTGCCATTAACCGGGCACAAACAACAATAATAACAATAATAATATTTAACTTTAATGTCCTAGACTTCATGGTAGTGTATTCTTTGGCAGAATAAACGCAATATTATGTTAAACTAGCTTCTGCCCGCGACTTCGTCCGCGTCACAGTTGATGTGTTATCCTACGGGTACCGTACATTTTCCCGGGATAAAAAGTAGCCTATGTGTTATTCCAGACTATAATCTATCTTTGTGCCAAATTTCATCCAGATCCATTCAGCCGTTTAAGCGTGAAAGAGTAACAAACATCCATACATACATCCATACATCCATACATACAAACTTTCGCCTTTATAATAGTAGTAGGATAGTGTACAGGTTACGTCCGGAGTTGTTCACCATGCAGACTTTATGGAGAAGCAATTTCCGTGCGTTCAATCGTCTTTGCCATATTTATTATTTAAAACAAATAATAACGTACCTTTTATTACCCATTCATAATCTATTTACAGACCAAATCATTTATTTACAATACTTACGGACTTAATAAATAAGATCACATAAAAACAATACCATAATATTAAAATAAGATTTTTTTAATAATAAAAAAGAAACCAAGCGTCCAGAAATTTCTCAAAATCAACTATAATTGTGCCCAAAAGACTGGCGGCGATGAATGGCATCATCGTCACGTCAGCCGCCGGACGTCCACTGCTGGACATAGACTATAGATTTAATAATTGTTTATTTCAATTCGCGGTGGTCTTTCCTCAGTTGTAAACGACTCTTTTGTGTCTGTTGGTTTTTTTTTTTGTCTTTTCTGGATATGGAGGGAAGTGGAAATAATGTTAGTTTTCTTACTCCTCCGTTGTTCTTTATACCCGCCTGACATGCTCGAAGTTATGAGCCCGCAACTGCACGGGCAAGTTCCAATGTGACTTTTTCATGTGTACTTACTGTCTAAGTTTATATTGGAACCTGGATTTATAATTGATATAAAACTGAAATCGCCAATCCACCGTGAGCAAGCGCAGTGATTAATGCTTGTGCTTTCTCTGTATGAAAAGAGGCATTTACCGAGCAGTAGTGGTAGTACTAAAGGTTGATTTAATTATTGTTATCAGTTTTCTATAGAATCCTGTATCTATAATATAATATCTTGGGACAACTCACACACGGCTATCTGATCCCAAGCTAAGCAGAGCTTGTGTTATGGTAACCAGACAACTGATATACATACTTATATAATTTATAAATACATACATATAATAGATAAATCACACCCAGACACAGAACAAACAATCATGCTCATCACACAAAGTTTGTCCTGGGTGGGAATCGAACCCACGACCTCTGGCTTAGCAGTCAACTAACTAGTCGCTAACCACTAGACCAACAGGCCCGTCATCTATATTGTTATGAAAAATATATTTTTGTGAACAACAAAGTTAAAAAAAAAAAACACAAATAAACAGTCCACGGTACCATACAAAAACGAATGTAGTCTTAAAATGCTGTGTATTTTTTGTTCCGTTTGTAAAAATTGTTTTACAAAAACATTCGTTAGTTTTCAACAAAACTTACTCGTTCTGAAATGAAAATTTTGGCGGCTGAAGTTGCGCTTTCTTTCATCTCTCTGTAAAATTAAATTGAAAAACAACTTTCAAATTAAACAGAGTCGCTGTTAAAAGCCATTTATGTACGAAAGAAGTGAAGAACTGCCTCGTTGGCCTAGTGGTCCTGAGCGCGACTGCTACGCTAGAGGTCCCGGGTTCGATTCCCGGGTCGAGCAAGTGTTATTGGGTTTTTCTATGAATTTCTCAGTAGCAGCTCGGAGTTTGGATTTGTGCCCGGTAAATGGCAATAGGCTCGCCCCCTATTACATGGGACCTAAATATACCGGCGAACTGTGGGTGTACGTACATTGGTACACCTCTGCCTAACCCTTCGGGGAATACAGGCGTGATGGTATATATATTAGAAGTGAAGAATAAAGTTTACATAAAAAGGTTACAATAGTCGTTTTTTATGTTAATTCTGTAAGCTTCACTATGTTTCAGGGATCAGCATTTCAGACGTTGTTATTTTATAAGACCAACTGTGCCCTGTGGCTCAGCGCACGTGTAAAGTATTGAACTGGGAAGACCTTTTTGGCCTTTAAAATTTGGTTTTAGAGTATAGCCGTATACTAAGTAAAACACAGTACAAGTACACAAAGTTTTAATTCTTGGTAAAAAAAATGGTTTTGAATAAAAAGGTATTTTTAATTTACTTGTCTCTTAAGCTAATAAACATATTAATCAAGTGATTAATATGTTTATTAGCTTAAGAGACAAGTAAATAACACAAGACACAAGAGACAAGTAAACTAAGGAAAAAGACTAACTAAAGAAAAGCAGAAGGAAAGTACTTACTTTCCTTCTGCTTTTCTTTTTCCTTAGTTTACTATCCGTCTTTATTGTTTTCTCATAATTTCCAGGTGATGTATTTAATTAATCTATGATACTTACCTATCAAAATATTAAAACCTATCTATAAAACCTAGCATATACTAATTTATTACATTAATGTGCTAAAGACAAGAAAATTAACTCTGAAAGAAAAGTGTGATTTACCAACAAATTATACATGTACACTGAATTTTGTTGTAATAATGGTTTCGATTCTGTTATGTACAACCTAAACTTAATTTAGACTATTTCTATCTTTTTCTCTCCAATCAAACAAGAAAGGGACGGACATGAATAAGACTTGTCAATTTTAGTTGATCTAAAACCTCTATACAATTATAGTTGACATGTCAGAACGCATGGATTAAAAACACGGCAAAGTTCAGGCAAAACTAATTTGATATCTCTAACTTAGTTCTAAGGTATCACCGTCCATTTTTTTCGCTGTATGTTAGTAAGAGATGTCAAGTCTCTAATTTTAGTTTAGTTTGTAAACATGGGAATCGGCACCAATGACAAATAAAACATGATCATTGCGCAGTATTTGCTACCAGCGTGCTTGAATGACTAGATGCATAAACATGGAAAAGGAATATGTAAGGATCGTAGCAGGTGACGTTCTTTGGGAAAAAGGCGTAAGTTTATTGTAAGCAAACAAAAGTGTGGTTTATTTAAAAAAATACTTTTTTAGCCTACTGCTTTAACCTACTTCTGGAGATAGATGCCTATACCTATTACCTACTAGTATTAATACGAAGTAAATCGGATTAGTGATCGCACTGGCTATCGCCTTATTTAATATCTTCTTCATCAACTCTTGGAGAGTAATCTACTTTTCGCTTTGCCGTTTTAGTATTAAAAACTGTAGATAATAATGAAAACTAAAATCATTATTTTTGCTCACCATATACTGCTATGCTTCAGAAAGCTCGCGGTTTATTTATGTATTCGTAAAGTTTTCTTTTACGCGGATCAGGTGCGGTCCTAAAAAAACAAAAATATTTTCATCGCGTTTCCAATTTTTAGTGGTCTCGGCTACATTTTTCGTCAGTTTTTCCTTTTTTTAAAGTCAATGTCATATCGTTTTTGTCAATTTGAGCATTAAAAGGCACGTTCGAACGTCATTTACAAGGGAAAAAAATAATTTAGTTCATCTAGTCCAAAAGGATTCGTATACTTACTCTTTTAAATAAAAAAAAATGTTTATATTCAGTTATACAGGTCCATTAATTCAATTATAATAAAAATGTAAAGATAACGTGCCTAAAATAAAAATCAGTTTAAGTACTTCAATACCAAGTGTTATAAAAGAGCGCTAAATTAATTTTATTAATAGGTACATATGCTAGAGGTCCCGGGTTCGATACCCAGGTCGAACAAAAAAAAAAAGAGTGTTACTGGGTTTTTCTATGAAATACTCAGTAGCAGCTCGGAGTTTGGATTTGTGCCCGGTTAGTGGCAATAGGCTCGCCCCCTATTACATGGGACCTAAATATACCGGCGAACTGTGGGTGTGCATTGGTACACCTCTGCCTAACCCTTCTGGGAATACAGGCGTGATGGTATTTTTTTTTTTTTTTAGGTACATATATAGTGCTCACATACTTACTAAATCTTTCTTTATCAACCTGAACATCGGATTATGTTGAATTTGTACTTATCCATACTAATATATACCATGGCCATCACAAAATAGCCCAGTGGTTAAGCCTCCAGTGTGGTGTGCCTCTCATACATGAGGATTAAAAAATGAGCAAGTAACAATTTTTCAATTCATAATTATGTAAACTACTTTCTAAGTTTATCTTGGACTAGCTGTTGCCCGCGACTTCGTCCGCGTGGCTTATTTCACTCTCTAGGATACGTCTCGGGTTACCGCTCCCGTGTGTCATAGCGAGATGTAAAATACCCTATAACACTTACATATAACGTATTTTCTATGGGTAAAATATTTTTTTAAATCGATTCAGTAGATCCAGAGATTACCCCCTTGTGCCCCGCGGTATCACCCGCGTTACGTTAGGATTTTGGTTACTTTTCCGTTCCCGTGGCTCAAATCGCAATGTTATGTAGCCTATAATCTGTTATTCTGAGGCAACTGAGGTAAAAGCTACGGAATGTCACGCAGAGTCATTATTTTGCTGCGAAGTTATTTTAAAACTGTGATATCTCCTAAGATATTTATTGAAATTAAATGATGTAAAGGGCAATTTTGTTCAAAATTAAACACTTGTGATGAATAACGTATTTATGTTGATAAGGATTAATACTATGTTTATAAAAACACCTTCGCAAATAATGCATTATTTTAAAACAAATTGTCTGCCCATAAAAATGGCTATACTGAGTCAACCTTTATAGTTAGGCATGTACTACCGCTGACTTTTTTTTAGAATATTTTAAGAGGAACAATTCTCTGATACATTATTTTTGCGTAACTTTAACCGTTTACGCAGCGCACGCAACAAAAGCCCTAAAAAAGAATATTTTTTCCCCGTTTCTGCCACATTTTTCATTGATGCTCCGCTCCAATTGGTTGTAGCGTGATGTTATATAGCCTATAGCACTCACGAATAATGTAGCTTTCTAACAGTGAAACAATTTTTAAAATTGGTTCATTACTTCCAGAGATTACCCCCTACATACAAACTTACAAACAAATGTTACCTCTTTATAATATTAGTATAGATAGAAGTATAGATATAGATATCACTGACATCGAATTCCTAACTTTCGCATCAGGTTAAACCCTATAACGATAGCATAGGTTGTTTTAAATAAAAAAAAAACACCATATTCTTCTTTATCGTGTGGGCAGTAAGGACCAACGACCCCGCACACCCTAGTGTCAGAGTTTCTAAACCGCCTCAAGGGCCTCTGACGTGGTTACTGATGTCACACCATATTATAAATGAGAAAATGACTCAGTGTGTCTGTCTGTTACGCTTTCACTACTTCTTCTACTACTAAACCTCTGAACTGATTTTGCTGAAATTTTATACGGATTGAGGTTGAATCCCAAGAAAGACCTAGGCTAACTTCTTAATCCTCGACTCCCTCTGCATCCATGATGACTGATACACACGCGGACGAAGTCGCGAGCGAAAGCTAATCCATTATAACTGACACCTTTTCCTTCTACGCCTTTATTTAAAGCCGGTAATAAAGGTAATAATACAAAAATAATTGGTGCTATTTTATAATGAAAATGTCCATTTAATTGAGTCACGGCCAAGCCCATACCTTGGGGGTTGAAATATGATATCAAAGAGTTGTATGACGCAATACCCCTATAATTGGTCTTTACTTAAAGAGGTGGATATAATATTTTTGTGTAGAAAATTAAAGGGAATATTAAGGACAGTAATGACAAGTTACTATTATAAATGCGAAAGTTTGATTGTAAGGATATTTGTTACTTAATCACGCCTGAACGGATTTGGATGTAATTTCGACGCAGTAATGGAATAACTCAAAGGCTAGTTTTTTCCCCAGAAAAATGAAAGGTTCCCGTCGGATAATAAATCATGACGCCGAATATGTCGTGGACGAATGCTAGTACATATAAAATTATTATCATCATTATCATCCTCATCACCTTATCGCAGTTCACTCCTGGCTGGACATAGGCCTCTCCCAAAGAGAGGCCCATCAAATTATGGCTATCGAAAAATTTTAACATACTTACTGTAAAAACGAACAACAATTTCAAAATTGCAATACCGCATGTGAATTTTAGTTACATCTACTTACGACACGAGCTGAAGCCTGGTACCGCATACGGGTCGCTGTTTGTATGATTCTGGGAAATCAGTCGCCTTTTCCAAGCCCTGTGGTCATACTACTCACGAATTGGGTTAGTAATATCAAACGTCAAGACGGTCAGGAGTCCTCAGAAGTAGTTGCTTCGTAGCAAAACCATGCACAATAATATAATTAAGGAACTCGACTGTTAACGGTCTTAATTTGCGTTGTTAGCGCTTCCAAGTTGGAGTAAGGCGGGAGGAGCCGGGCTACAAATTAATAGTTAGTTTATATGATGTCGAAGTCTAGGCTAACCGTTTGTAACCTAACTACTGCAACTGCAGCTAAAATTTTACTATTTACCTAATATTATATTATTTATTTAGTAGCTTGTTCTATCCCACTTCTGGGCAAAGGCCTCCCTCCACTCCTTCTATGTTTCACGATTGCGTGCTTCATCTTTCTAGTTTTTGAGGAATGCATCCAGTTCGTCCCGTCATCTCCTTCATGATATGCGGCGCAATAACATAATATCATCATCTGCCTAGCCTTTCCCAACTATGTTGGGGTCGGCTTCCAGTCGAACCGGATGCAGCTGAATATCAGTATTTTACATGGAGCGACTGCCTATCAGACCTCTACAACCCAATAATGGGTAATACGCGGGGGTTATGGGTATGCGTAATAACATAATATAAACTATATAAAAAAGGCTAACAAAATAAGTAATTTAAAACTGGACCTTATGGCAATAGGAACATGTTAACTTATTCTGTACAGTTCCGTCAGCACACTGACGCCTACTGTAACAAAGTCGATGCGAAACGCAATACCTACATTTGCATATTTTCTTTATTTTGCACAATATTTTAACACACGGCTCACCAAACAAAATATCATAACATTACATACCATCACGCGTATATTCCCCGAAGGGTTAGACAGAGGTGTACCAATGTACACCCGCAGTTCGCCGGTATGTTTAGGTCCCATGTAATAGGGGGCGAGCTTATTGCCACAAAACAAAATGTTTTACGAGTATTTAATCTATTTACTCAATCCCTTATCACAATACTTTACTGCAAATTATTCTACAATAAATAAAGTAACACAAGATACATTCTATATATGGAAATATGATGACGCACGAAACATTACGTTTAAACATTTCTCATCCGTGATTCGTTTACCCTTTATGAGAAAAATGTGTGACAAAACAAATAAACGTTATGGTAAGAAATATGAAGATCTAAATGGTTTAACGGCCTAAGACATGCTTCTTTTGTTTGACTTTATCATTGTAATATTGTGTCTGTATTTTCTGAATAATATGTAGGCAAAACGTAGTAATAGGTACTTATTCGTATATCGCGCCAAATGTAGGTTCATAACAGACGGTGTGGGAGAACTTCAACCGGGCACAAGTTCAGACTAAAAATCTAACGGAAAAATCCCAATAGCAACCATTCAATAGGAGGATCAAATCTGTGTTCTGTAGTACCTAGTCTTTAAATCAGAACATATAGAATAATAAAACGAGCTTATTTTTGTCTCTCTGCAGAGCGAAAACTGTTTCTCTTAAAGAAGGCATGAACATTGATCACCGCGATTGCTCAAACAGGATTGACGATTTCAGACCTATATATTTCTTGAAAGTCTAGATAACATTTATTATAAGTCCATGTATCTTCACGGTGTTTTTTGTATTGTCAATGATATCCAAGATAAACATAGAAAGTACATATTAATTGGAACATTTATATTGTTAGTTACTTACGCAATCACGCCTACGTTACGACGAATTAGGAAATAATTAAGGCTAATGATGATAAATAAATTGGGAACAGACAAGATGCTCATGATTTAAAACACAGTAGAGATTCGTTTCATGAAGGTTTCTGTATCTCAACGATCTTCTTCTATATCGTGTGGGCAGTAAGGCCTAATGATCCCACACACCCTAGTGTCAGAGTTTCTAAACCGCCTCAAGGGCCTCTGACATGGTTACCAATGTCAGTGATGTCCAAGATAAACTTAGAAAGTACATGTGAATTAGAAAAAGTTACATTGGTGCTTGCCTGTGTCCGGTTGCGAACTGAAAACCTCGTGAATTAGAGGCGGGCGCCTTAACCACTAGGCGATCACAACACCTCATCTCATCGATATACACAAGTCGACTCGTCAAGCCACGGCAACCCATAACAACACCAAAACATAATTTATTTCTTTTGAAGGATTTTACACTGATTGACTGACTGCGAACCTGCCACCAGGTATGTGTACCTGTCAAATAACTCACGCCTCACGATCGCTTACGTGCCTAATAAGTACCAGCATCCATCCCTTTTACGGTACTGTTGCGCGATATAATGAATCGAAAATGAATGATGATTGCATAATGATGTTGCTTTTTTTGACATAATCGTTTTTAGAGTTCCGTACCCAAAGGGTAAAACGGGACCCTATTACTGAGACTTTGCTGCCCGTCTGTCTGTCTGACTGTGTCTGTCTGTCTGTCCGTATGTCAACAGGCTGTATCTCATAAACCGTGATAGCTAGACAGCTGAATTTTTCACAGATTCTGTATTTCTGTTGCCGCTATAAGAACAAATACTAAAATACAGAATTAAATACGTAATATTTAGGGGGCTCCCATACAACAAACGTGATTTTTTTATAGAAAATGGTACGGACCCCTACATGCGCGAGTCCGACTCGCACTTGGTCGGTTTTGTTCAGTACCAATAACTTTTTGCGCTGTACTCTTACGTACACAAAATAGGTACTCAAACACGGCTATTCAAAATGTCTTGGCATTTTTATAGGCTTTGTTATAAATCTTTGTCACGTTTTATAGTCAATGTACAGGGGTCATATTTTAAAGTCAAACCATTATTGTCTCATTGCAAAAGAGTAATGAACGTGATGGTGCTATTCATACTGTTTAACTCCATCTCTTTCTCGTATTGGAAAAAATATAAGTTTAATATTATGTATTATGTAAAATTAAGGTATCCGTACTTTCTATATTTATTAGATAATTATCCATACTAATATTGTAAATGCAAAAGTAACTTTGTTTATCTGTTCTGCTTTCACGACTAAACCACTGAACCAATTTTATTGAAATTTGGTACGGGGTAAGTTTAAACCCCGAGAAAGGACATAGGCTACTTTTTATTCTGCGACTTCATCTGCGTCTGCGATAACCGACATTTACGTGGACGAAGCCGCACGCAAAAGCTATTTATCAGTGTATTTATCCAACTAATCCTACTAATATTATAAACGTGAAAGTTTGTGAGGATGGATAGACGGATGGATGGATGTCTGTTACTCTATCACGCTTATACGGCTGAATGGATCTGGATGAAATTTGGCGCTGAGATAGATTTTAGTGTTGAATAACCTATAGAATACCTTCTCTCCCGGAAAAATGTACGGACCCCGTAGAATAATATATATCAAATTGATGCGAACGAAGTTGTAGGCAAAAGCTAGATACACCTAAAGGTATAGTTGCAAGACATCTATAAGCCGTTGGTAAATAAGTCTCTGATTATATTTATTTGCCCAAACGAACCGACTCAAAGGCCCCGCCATCTGACGGATTGTTTTGATGATTCAGGGACTCTTCGCTAATTGTGCCGCATCTTTCTGCTCCATTAACGCTCTTAGTGAATCAATCACTTGATGGATTTGGTGAATTAATCCGTAATGTGAATGATTACAGTCGTTTGCATGGCAAGACTTAGCGTGAATGTTAGATAAGAAAATTATAGAGACTGTTCGTGGAATATTGTTGTTTATGTAGTCATGTCTGATGTAGAAAATTTTCTTGGCTGAAATGGGAAAAAAAAAATACTATTTTTTTTTGCTATGCTATACCTAAGTACAAAGTGTTTGAGATAGTGAAAGAAATTCGCAGTCATGTTTCTCTCGGCTTGTCTATTTCTAGATACAATTTGATGTAAGATTTTAAAATATACACATGTACACCCACAGTCCGACGGTATGTATTAGGTTCCATGTCATGCCATTAACCGGGCACAAATCATAACTCCGAGCCGCTACAGAAAATTCCATAGAAAAACCCATTCGCACTTTTTGCTCGACCTTTGAATAGAACCCAAGACCTAAGTATTTAAAATATATTTAATTTTTGTTTCAGGTAACAGAGCCACAGTAAGTAAGTAAGTTTTATAAAATTGATTTTAACCAACTTATAAGAAGCTTACTAGTTTAGAAAAAACGCCTAAAAAAACAACCACCACTGGGTGTTTTTCCAAAATCATGGGTGCGTTCATAGGCAAAAATCTTACATTCACCAAAGCGTTTGCACGTAGCTTCGCCCCTTTTGGTAAAAAGAAAAAATTAAAAGTTTATATACCTCTTGCCCCAGACTACAATCAATAGGCTCAAAAACAGTTAGACGATACAGTTAGGTACAGTTACATATTATAAAGTACGACAGGATTTATTTTAAGGCTGTATATACGAGTACGTTTAACGTACATCAATCGGTGTCGGCTATATTTATAACGTTACCATAAAAAAAATACCATCACGCCTGTATTCCTCGAAGGGTTAGGCAGAGGTGTACCAATGTACACCCACAGTTCGCCGGTATATTTAGGTCCCATGTAATAGGGGGCGAGCCTATTGCCATTAACCGGACACAAACTTCGAGCAGCTACTGAGAATTTCATAGAAAAACCCAATAACACTTTTTGCTTGACCTGGGAATCGAACCCAGTCGTGCTCAGGACCACTAGGCTAACGAGGCAGTTTATAATGTTATGATATTAAATTGTCAAACGTGTACGTTAATTTATCAAAAAGTAAGTATCAGTACTCGTACAGTATGTTTATAAATAATACATTATAACATTAAAATACAAAGAACAAAAAAGACACAGAGAACTGGCTTTGTAGTAATTTTGATACAGTATTAAAACCTCATTATTTTCTATTCTATAACAAAAAATTGCGAATTTTCTTTTACATTGCGATAACCAAATATATTTTTTTTATCCTTTCTGTTAATTATTTTGTCTATATTTTCTAGACAGACAATAAACGATTATGTTCTAAAGACAATAAGGTTAATTCTTTTGTGTACGCTTATCTATTCACTAACAATAAGAAAGTTCTTTGTTTTTCCCTAACAAAACTCACATGGGTTTTATGTATAGAGGTACTTACTTATACAAAGTAATCTTGGAGAAGTCAGTTATTTTTATTGTGTGTAACTTATAGGTGCCTACATAATGTAGGTAGATTTTTATCCGGTCTTTCTCTTTCGGGAAAAGAATTATGTGATGTGTTTTGTTTTTATCTTTTTATGTCACTGTTTTCTTCTAAACTACTATAGTTTAGTAGAAAACAGTGAATTATTGTGATCACACTAAATGTTCGTTGAAAAGATCAATTATAAATCAATCTTAATTAAATAAAAATTTCAATAGCATTTTTTTGTAACCTTTAATAAACGTTCTATTTTGAATTTGCATACATACATACAATCACGCCTGTATTCCCCGAAGGGTTAGGCAGAGATATACTAATGTACACCCACAGTTCGCCAGTATGTGTTTAGGTTCCATGTAGTAGGGGGCGAGTCTATTGCCATTAACCGGGCACAAATCCAAACTCCGAGCTGCGACTGAGAATTGCATAGAAAAACCCAACAATACTTTTTGCTCGACCTGCAATGGGAATCGAACCCAAGACCTGTAGCGTAGCAGTCGCGCTTAGAACCACTAGACCAACGAGGCAGTTAAATTAAATTATTTAAAATTATTTGATCAAACAAATTAAACTGAAAAATTGCAATACTCGTGCAATTATTTTTATGGCTCCATAGTAAACAAGACAAACTGTTTCGCCATGGTCGTCCGTCCGTTTGTCTATCCGCAGCTTAGCTCACCCACTCTCAGCACTACAAATATCAGCAACGCTACTGATAACGCAATAAATGTTGCCACCTACTGGGCCCAAATTTAAAAGATGATCATCGACTCGAAAAGAAGAATAAGCACTAGTAAGCTGTAACTTTTTCCAATGTTTTGGCCTAAAGCATAAGGTTAAACCGAATACAATTCTGTGTTTATTATGTCAATTTTGTTTTAAAGAATAAATATATATACCATCACGCCTGTATTCCAATTAGGTTAGGCAGAGGTGTACCAATGTACCCCCACAGTTCGTATATTTAGGTCCCATGTAATAGGGGGCGAGCCTATTGCCATTAACCGGGCACAAACCCAAACTCCGAGCTGCTACTGAGAATTTTATAGAAAAACCCAACAACACATTTTGCTCGACCTGGGAATCGAACCCGGGACCCCTTGCACAGCAGTCGCACTTGCGACCACGAGCCCAACAGGGCAGTTTAGTTAATACGTTACTTAAAGAATAAATGTATTTCTATTTCTATTTATAAAACATAGAAAGGGCTCCTCCCAACCCTCCCAGTGCAAAGAAAACCCGCTCAACAGTCCATAAAGCCAACTTTGTTTCTATTACAGATATCATGATTGTATTATTCGTTAATTACAACTCAGTTAATGGCTCCAACTTTAATGATATTGCAAAAGTTTGGATTTTGTTTCAAAGTTGCGTGAAATTGATTAGATTCAAAATTAGGTTGCTATATTATATTGTATTTAATTTATTGTTGCTAAAGAATACACTTTGACGTATATAATGACTTAGCGATCAGTAGCGTGTTTAGTAGCAAGGGGGTGCTTATCCTTCAGCACTTTAGACTCTATATACCTGTGAGGTTTTTTAAGCCCAAGATTTGTTGAAAGTAGATTAAAACTGACATTTATAGCGTGCAGTAGAAATGTAAGTTGCATAGCTCGTGCTTGGCGTCTAAAATATAATGTTTTTATTCATGCATTACCAAAAATCCTTTTTCATGTAATTATGCAAACCTTTTTTTTATCCACCACCACTAGTCTGCCTTTACCATATTTTGTTGATTGGCAGTGAATGCCTAAAGCATTATGTCTGCCTTTGTAATTTTTTTGTTGCATAAAGCTTACATACTCGTAAGCATCTATTTCTACCTAGCCTTATCCCAACTAAGTTAGGGTCGGCTTCCAGTCTACCTGGATGCAGATACCAGTGTGGTATATGAAGCGACTGTCTATCTGACCTCTACAACTCAGTTATTGGGCAACACAATACCTCTTGGTAAGACTGGTTGTCAGGCTTCGCTGCTACTGACTATCCGTCAAAATACTGGCAAAGATCTATGAATGATGGCGGAGCCCAACGGCTTTACCTGTTGTCTGAAGCACGGGGATGCCACACCACAAACTACAAATTCCGAGCTGCTACTGAAAAATTCCTATGGAAAAATCTTATAAAATCTTTGTTCGATACAGGTCGATTATTAGTAGTTAAAGCCTAAATAAATAAATAAATGTAACCAAAAATAACTAGGCATTTAATTTAAAAACTTTTCAAATTCACCCCAATAATTACTTGAAACAATAATTTAATTTTATACCTACATAATTTCCATTCACAGCGAGTAATTAGCGAACAAACCACGGTTCGTTCTAAACAAGTTACAGTCATATATCTCGTGATCCTCACCCGAACAAGGCCCGCTAATGGAAAAGATGTAATTACAAACTTTCTACGAATCCGATGGGGAAAACCCTGGTAAGGTGTTGAAGTTGAAATTAATTCCATAATACACTCTTGTGGTATGACGAGTCGACATGTGTGTATGAAATGTCGGTTAGCAACAGAAACCCTCATGGAAATAAATTCTGCTGTCTGCTGAATAAAGGTTTGCGCAAACAGGCGGTTGGGACGACAGAGGAATCTAAATTTATCAATTGAATACAATGGTTAACCAATTGAAATAAGGCATATATTTCAAAGCTCGGTGATCGGCCTCAGGAGCAGCACAGCTTGAGAAATTTAAAATCCTCTGCTGTTCCTTCCGCCAGTCTACGTGGGTCAGTCTGGTGGTCACGTCTTTTGAGTTTCTCTATTTAGGCGTCTTGCCTGTCGACGGGAATGCTCTAATGATCAAGATATAATTTCGGTCTTTCCAATTAATTCTGCCAATCAATTAATTTCTGACTCATCGTATCGGCTCAGTGGTTAAAGCGCCTACCTAATGAATCGGAGTGCTAGTTCGATAACGGGCACGTACCAATGTGACTTTATCAATAATATGTTCTTTTTAAGTTCATCTCGGATATGACTGAAGAAAGACATTTTGATTAACCCGGACGTATAATTAATACATTACCAAATGTCGAAATCGCCAAGCCATTTTGAGCAAGCGTGGTGATTAATGCTCATGCCTTTCCCGTATGAGAAGAGGTCTTTGCTCTGCATTGGGACATTAATAGACTAGCACTATTATTATTAACTCTAATGTGACATCTGGCTTTTAGCTAAATTGTATTGTTTTAGTTAATTGTATCTTGCCATACAATACGTAGCACTTGATACGATAAACGTTATTTATTTCATCAACTCAAAAAATGTCGTTAACGTTCTGTCTTCCAACCTTTACTAGTCAACTAGTGTCACAGGCAAAAGCTAACAAAAATATTAACATTAAGTCAAGAGTTTCTTCAAGGATAGATTATCTCTCGTTATAATAACACAACTAAATAGGTAGGTGGTATTTACCTACTGTATAAACACGTTCTCAAAACAAAAAGCTATTTTTGTAGAATAAATATTGTGACGAGAATTTGACATTTTACGTAATAATAATTCCTTCTATTTTTGCTAGAAATTCAGAAAGCCTTCATATTGTTTATTGTTGACGTCACATAAGGCATTGTCATTGAGAAGCTCTGAGACATAAACATAAAACTGGATATACACCAACGCAATTGACAGAACTTGTATTATATCAAGACAAATATTTACATTGTATGTATAACTAGCTTTTGCCCGCGACTTGGTCCGCATAAATGTTCCTTATCGCGGACACAGGTGAAGCCGGGGATTAAAAAGTATTCTGTGTCCTTTCTTAGGGTTCTTACTTAGCACATACCTTTCATCAAAATCGGTTCAATGGTTTAGTTATTAAAGCGTCATTAATAGACAGAGTCACTTTCGCATTTATATTATTAGTATGGAAGTACCCCACGGGAACTGATATTTTTTCCATGATAGAATCAAACCTACTTGCTATCATAGATGATATTCTATATCTGTGCCAAATTTCACTAAAGCCTGTTCAGCCGTTCTGGCGTGATTAAGTAACAAACATCCATCCATCCACACTTTTGTATTTTTAGTAGTAGTAAGATAATGTTTATTGTGCTTCAGGATTTGGCTCAATATTTACTGTGCCTAGCTTTTCTCTGTAACAGACGTAATATACGGTACTCACTACCTTTGCTAATATTGACCTAGTAACAAGAACACCCAGTATAGGCACATACTTATTATAAGAAGATATACATGTCGGATACACGACAGAAACAATCTAGGATCCCTCGGATTTTGGTTGACAAAGACTAATTACAGGGAATGAAAAATTGGAATTTAATTCCGGTGGTAAATGAAGATATCGCGGGCAAAAAGTCAGTCAGAGAAAATCGGGCTCACACAATTAGGTTTCCGAACCAAACTACACTGAGCAGTCCATAGAATGGCCTCTAGTTGGTCGTACTGTAGGTATTAAAACAACAACATACCATCACGCCTGTATTCCCCGAAGGGTTATGCAGAGGTGTGCCAATATACACCTACAGTTTGCCGGTATGTTTAGGTTCCATGTAATAGGGGGCGAGTCTATTGCCATAAACCGGGCACAAATCCTAACTCCGAGCAGCTACTGAGAATTACCCAATTACACTTTTTGATCAACCTGGGAACCCAAGACCTCCAGCGTAACAGTCGCGCTTAGAACCACTAGGCTAATGAGGCAGTTAAAATACCAGCATATTATCCTTCTGCAGGGCAAAGGCCTCTTTATATATAGAAAAGGCACGAGCATTGATCACCATGCTTTGTCAAGGTGGATTGGCGATTTCAGATTTATATTAATTACCTGTAAGTCCAGAATTCCTTCACCGATGACAGAGATGTCCAAGATAAACTTAGAAAATACATATGAAATAAAAAAGTCACTTTGGTACTTGCCCGTGCCTTGTTACAAAACCACTGCTTCGTGCATGAGAGGCCTTAACGACTGGGGCGTACGTGTCTGAATAACGATTTGTACAAATTAACCTGCACTAGCTATATAGCTCTAAGCCTCTACGCATACCGACCGGCATTTTGGCCGACTTTTTTGTCGGCGAGAATGGAACATATGAAGTATTATCTTTCATCCCCTATTTTATCCCCTTAGGGGTGGAATTTACCAAAATCCTTTCTTAGCAGATGCGTCATAACATGTACCTGCATGCCAAATTTCAGCCCGAGCCGTCCAGTGGTTTGGGCTATGCGTTGATAGATCACTATGTCAGTCAGTCAGTCAGTCACTTTTGAGTTATATACATTTAGAGTCCACGCAGAACGCCCTTTTAAATAATTCACGGTTTACTAATTTATATTTAACCAAAAAAAAAACAAAATTCAAATCCCTACGTCCCATATACAGGGTGCTTTGAAATTGCTCGTATTCCTCTCGGGAGAAGAAACTATGACTAATTTAGAATGATTTAACCCCTATCACTTGGGGGTCGAAAATCCTCCATTTTCGAGAAAATCTACTTTGTTTTTATTTTTAGAAAAATCCGAATTTTGGTAATTAACATTTAATAAAAAAAAACTTATCACTTTAAGGAAGGAGTGTTTTTAGACTTTGTTGTGAACAGACGTGTCGAAGAATTATTAAAATAAATAAATAATTATTTGCTGAATTGTGACCTGGTTTTGGAAATAGCCGGCAGTAAAGCAAACTGTGTCATACCTACAGACACAATAAGTGAATAGAATTTTTGCGAAAATGTGTATAAGTTATTAACTTGTATCACAATGGCAAGTAGTCCCTTCAGCCGAGGAGGCAGATGCGCTCGGAGCCCACCTCCTACACCTGTGCCCGCCCCGACACCTGCCCCTGGAGCCCAGCCCGCACCCGCGCCTCACCCGCAGCCGCCCAGCCAAAGAGACGATGCCACGGAAGTGATACCAACCTCTGAAATCCAGAACTGGATGTCGTCCATTGAACAGTGCCTTAATGAGGTGTGCGCTATTGCAACAGAGGGAAAATTAAACTCGGAGCAAAAACTGCGTATCAGTTCCCTGTGCCGAAGAATTGGAAATGGTACATCGCAGATGGCCGTTCAATACCAGTCCGTCAAACAGAAAGTCCTCCTTGCCAGCTCCACCATCCGAACACTTGAAGACCAAATCGATTTGTCGCATCAACTACAAGACCTAAAGCTGACAATTGGTTCGTCAATTAAACCTCGTCCGGAAACTTCCTTTGCCGATATGGTCAAAAAAGGTACAAATAATTTTATACAGCCACAAAATTTAAGCTCGTTGGCCATATACCCCAACGACAAATTGAAGTCCAGTGAAGAGACAAAAACCCTTGTCCAGAAAATCATATGTCCTGAACAAATGAAACTACAAGTAAGGGGACTACGCAAGACAAAAAACGGCGGGGTTATTATCAGCACTGAGACAAAAGACGACATAGAAAAGGTGAAAAAAACGATGCAGACATCAAATTCAGGCCTTACCGTTGACGAGCCACAAAAAAGAAAGCCTAGAGTAGTAGTTATTGGAGTGCCCTCATCCATGCAAGAGAAGGAAGTTTTTACTTGTTTGTTCAATCAAAACCTAGCCGACAAACTTCAGGATTGCAGCCTCGAGTCCTTTTTGACCTTCATTAAGCTAAGTCATAAGTCAGGTAAAAAGGACGCTGAGACCTGTAATTATATACTAGAAGTATCGGCAGACATACGCAAAGCCCTGATATCTAAAGGTAGAGTATTTATAAATTGGTCGTCGTGCCCTGTTAGAGATTTTACTCTAGTCACACGCTGCTATAAGTGTCAGCAGTACGGACATGCGGCCAAGTCATGTAGGGAGACCACCTATACCTGTGGCCACTGTGGTGATCAAGGCCACTCCATTAAAGAGTGCACAAAGTCGGCTGAGGAACCCAAATGTGCTACTTGCTTGCACTTTAATAAACCGGGCAATCATAAGACCAATGCAGCTGATTGTCCCGCAAAAATTATGACTGAAAAAAGATACATAAACTCTATCGATTATGGAAGCGCCTAGGAGCGGCGTTAATTACGAGGAAGTCATAAGTAATTATGAAATTTCGTCTTTGACCCAATTTACGATTCCGCTAATCCGCAGTGTTGTATGTTGTACCGACTTAGTCGAAAGTGCAGAACAAGCAGTAAGAACTCGGTCAATACGGTCATAACAGTATACGATGCACACCTATCTCAACTGATTAGTCAGCATAATTATAATTTGTCTACTTTGCTTTTTTTACACCTTTACACTATTATATTACGTAATATAAGAACTCTTTCGGAATAAGATTATTTATTAAATTTTTAAGACTATTTTAGCTCTTCTCGCCTGAGACACAGGTTTTACCTAGTTCAGGCACGTAAATCTTAGAAATATAACTTACATTTAAGCAAAATTGTATTAATTTTATATATTGTAAATTTGAATAAATGAATTAGAATTAGAATTAGAATCATTTTTACTTACGTAAAAACCCTTTGTAAAAAGCAACCAAAAATTCTCACCTTTCCATACCTCATTCAGTTGACAAGCGAGAAATTTTCCGAGCTCTCAAAATACCGAAAAATACCGTCATACCCGAACAAACTGTACCGGTAACAACGTTATTCTTTACGGGAATCCAAAAGACAAATTACAGCTGGCAATAACACATAACAAATATAGAACGGAACACAACTAAATTCTTCTAAAAGTCATTTAAAACCAAACTGTATCTGACCACTGGGTCGGACGGCGGTCGACGTAAAATAAGCGTTCCATTTTCTTGGCCCTTTGTTGCTGAAAAAGAATTGTTACCACATTGCACTAAGAAATGTCGTATATCATCGAGGAAATGCAATTTAAAACCTTGTGTTATCGGGTCCGACGTTAATATAGAGAATTATATTTTTCCTACCAATGCAATCGGTTTGTGTTCTAATTAAAATGGTTTGTAAATGGGTCAATTAAAGTGGAAATTACTTTAGATTAGGGCCGTCGATGTTAATCTTACTAAATGTGAATCTAAATGTAGTTTTTAGATCTAACTTCACATTTGGAGTGTCGTGAATGTCTGTTTCTAGGCAGGAAACAACTGTAGTACCGTGTTAACAACAATACCACTTTGTTCATCTTAACGTTTTTCCTCAAAGGTTCTGATGTATAAGTATAAATATCCATTATGATTATTTACTTTTACTTTGTGTGACTCGAGATTCTGAGATACCTGACCTTCAGAAAACGCTCTAAGCCGAAGCCACACAGGTTTCTGAGACGGGTAGATGAAATGCGACATGGGCTGATAACTGACATGACCAACCGGAGTTTGTCCTTGGATGCTCTATGAGAGTAGAACCTCCATCCAAGGACAACCCCCGGTTGACGGACATTTTATTTTACATGATTTTATTACCTACATCTTATTACTCTTACACAAATTATTATTATGAGCCTGACATGTTCAACTGCTGGACAAAGATTTCTCCAGTTCCTTTCTATTTATCTATATTGAAGGCTTTTTGAAACCGTTCTATATTAGGGCTTTATAAAGCTAGGTGTAGCTCATCTCCGCTTGGGCCTGCCGCGATGTCCCTTATCATGTAAAGGACCCACTGGCTCGTGCGTTTAAACTAATCATGGTCTCGACACGCGGCAGATGTGCCCAGCCCAATCCCATTTTACCGTGGCTTTCGGAGTGACATTAAAAAAAAAACAGCTGATAAACACAATAAAATAAAACAAAAGAAAAATAAATACAATCTTTGGTACCTAAATAAAAAATAACATCGCTTTATCATCAATAGCGATCGTCTTCAGACAACAAAGCAAATTCAACATGTTGTAATAACACAACTTATTTATTTTCTCTTGTCACTTAAGAAGTCGCCGAAAAGATTTCGGTTTATTTATTTTGTTATTTAAAGCGTGTTTACATTGAATTGTGATGTTTAAAATACAGTACAAAAAGGTGTCTGCGTTGGACGGGCCAGTGACAGTGTAAAACCTTTGTAAATAATGTTGAAAATCAGGTCAGTATTAAAAGCAAAGGAAAATAAAATATATATGACTTGGAAATGTTGAATTCTGTGTGATTTTACATGTACTGAGACGACGACTCCTTTCGTTCCGCTCGTCTCCGTTTTGGTAGACAACCACTCTAAATCTGAGGCGAAAAGAGATCCTGGCATTACGCCAACAACATGCAAGAATTACAGGAAAATATCTCTTAAAGTTATCTACAAATGTATATAACTAATACAACATTATTGAAACTTTAGAATTTTATGTGTAGTGCATTAATAAATTCCGGGCGTTTCCAATATGATGTGTATTGCTCGAAGCTATGTGCGGCAATAACGCAGGGAGTAGAAATATTGAAGTCGTGCCTCAGCAGTGTCCAGTTTGAAATTCTATGGTTTGTGTGCTTCATTCACCCATTCTTTTGTTTTCTATTCCTTATTGGAAATTTAATTGGGCAGTGCAGACAGCAGAGCATGTTTTGAACATAAACTAGTATAGTCACCTTATCTATACGATCATTGGTGATGATATTTAATAAATAACTAGCTTTTGCCCGCGTCTTTGTCAACGTGACAACAACAACACATAGACTCCACGGGAACTTACATCGAGATAAAAAGTAGCCTATGTGGTAATTTAGGGCAAGGAATGTACCTAAAGCATGCAAAGTTTTAATAAAATCTATAAAACGGTTTATGTATGATTGAGTAACAAACATACAAATATATTTGTAAACTTTTTAATTTATAACGTAACTTTTGTAACTTTTCATTTTAATTTATAGGTAGAATTATAAAATTTTTTGAATAAAAGAAGTCGGTAATAAATAAAAACTGGATTAAAATTGTGTTTTAATTTAAGACTTTAAAGTGGAAAATCTTTTAACAACACAATATGCGGTCATATTTTTAAAATCATTGCAAATAAAAAGTACTTTTAGATGACCGTTTAAAACCAGTCTTCAAACCTTACTCCAGTTTAATCCAGTTTGAATCCTTCCACTCCTTTACAGAAACATAACGTTAAGATAAAAAGGCAGTTATGAATGAAATTAGAAATTCAAAGTTTCCTCTATGCTGGTTGCCTTGCTGAAAGCGATGCATTGAAAACTGGGCAATCGTTTATAAAATGGCAATTTTGCATAAAATTCTTGGAGAACAGCGTGTTCAACCTCTTATAGTAGACGTTTTCCGATATCTACCTTACGATCGTAGCTTTAGATTGCCTTTGAATCAATAAATAGATTATGCAGTTCGCAAAACGGTTTTTTAAATTAGATTTTAATCAAGAGGTTATATTTATATATATATACCATCATGCCTGTTTTCCCCGAAGGGTTAGACAGAGGTGAACCAATGTACACCCACAGTTCGCCGGTATATTTAGGTCCCATGTAATAGGGGGCGAGCCTATTGCCATTAACCGGGCACAAATCCAAACTCCGAGCTGCTACTGAGAATTTCATAGAAAAACCCAATAACACTTTTTGCTCGACCTGGGAACCGAACCCGGGACCCCTTGCACAGCAGTCGCACTTTCGACCAGGAGACCAACGGGGCAGTTTAGTTAGTTATTGGCTTTTTTAAAGGTTGTGATGTAAAAGGTCAACCAACTGTTCCTTTGATGTTGGGGTTGCAACTGTGACTGCTGGGCATGGTTCTGGGTTAGTTGGACTCCCAGGTTGGGAAAAGTGTTATTCGGGTTTTCTATAGGCAAATTTTTCAATAGCAGCTTTTGTATCTTGTTATATATAACTTAAAGGTGATTGACTGACTGACATAATAGTGATCTATCAACGCACAGCCCAAACCGCTGGACGGATCAAACTGAAAGTTGGCATGCAGGTAGATGTTATGACGTAGGCATCCGCTAAGAAAGAATTTTGATCAATTCTACCCCCAAAAGGATAAAATAGGGGATGAAAGTTTGAATACTTCTTAACGCGAGCGAAGCCGCGGGCAAAAGCTAGTTATATAATGTATTTCATTCAAGCCTAAATCTGCAAATCGTAGTCAGACGTTCAAATGCAATCGAATTTGAACGTTTCAAGAAATTAATATCGTAGTAATCTGCAACGACCGCGCAGCAGTTGTGGCAATAATCGTAACCACATCACCTACGCCGTAGCAATTACGTAGATTCATATTTCAATATTAATTATACACAGTATCTACATCTCACACATAGTGATAACAGTTTATTTCAAATCTCATTTGTAATCTTTTTTAAAACCCCCGACTCAAAAAAAGAGGTGTTATAAATTTGACGTGTCCCGGTGGACCTATTTGAATGCGATTTTTCTATATAAAAGCAGGTTTCCTAGCGAGGGTCTAAGATATGTTTTATTAAAATCGGTTCAGCCGTTTCAAAGTTTTGGATAATTTGTTATTAGTTAACCAAACACAACAGCTAACAAATGTTTGACAGCAGTTACCTAAACAAAAACTTAATACGTTCCGAAGTAAACTCGTAGTGTTAGATAAACTTTAACAGACTGTTGTAACATTTATCGGTAAAGCGGATTAACCCCGCAAATTCGGGCTGCAAACTTACGGGCTGTATCTTCATTTTTTATGCAGATTGACTTCCCAATGTTTTTCCAACAGCGCTGCCTCTTAACTAACTTAACAGTTGTAGACTACTAGAGATTTAAATTAAAAGTCGAGCTTGATTGACCTACCCCTTAAGAACTCTGAGTAGTATTGACCTACTTATTATATTGGAGATTCTATTCCCAGCTGGATTTTATTGCTAGATTTAAATTCTTTGACGGTCCGTGGTTCTTTTTTTAGTATTCCGGCCATCTTTTCTCATAAATTCGTTAGGTACGAGTTTTATGTAGGTTTATGACGCCTTGATATTAAATTGTGTTTTGTTGTATTTTGTTGATGTTATGATTTGACAAGAGAGTGTCATGTTGCTTTATTATTATGTTATCTTGTGATTGAAATAAAAGGAGTTTTTTTTTCTTTCTAGTCATTTTCTGGCCGCAACTTCATCCGCGTATTTTTTTCACCCAACTTAAGTTATGTCTTTGGTTACTGCCCCGCTCCCACGTGTTGTGGCGTGATGTAATGTAATGTTGCCTTTACCAATCCTCATACATCTGGCTAGCAGATACAAAAGATTTTTAGAATTTCAGAGATTAGCGCGTAAAAGAAACTAAAAAAACTTCAGCTTTACTTTATGGTGGTGGAAAGTACCACGTGACACTAAAAATATCAGCTGCTTTAAACGTTTTGCCCAAATCCGTGCCCCCATGGCATTTTCTGGGGGTTTAGAATCATGTACTAAATCCGTAGTCAAATTTTGTGTCACAATGTCTCCCAACGTGTATTGTATTATTATAGTCCCACTGTTGAGTAAAGGCGATCTTCACCCTTTCCCACAATTTTTTATCTTCTGCTACTGCAGGCTAATCCTAACAACTGTGTCTTAAACTGTCTGTCTATTAAACTTATTACCAGATCAACTGGGTTTGACTAAATATGTTTACTTTACTTAGATATTTATTTTGTGTCTGACCTCACGTGACCAGGTCAGCTCAGCTCACTTCATCGACACAGATTTTCACAGAATAGGTAAAATAAACTGAAAACTAACTAAGCTATCAACAAAATTAATTAAGAAATCTAGACACGTCTCGAGACCTAACTAGTACCCAAATTCCCAGAAAACAGTACATTACCCACAATTGAATCATTTAAAATGGTACCTTACGTAACCTTCTTATGTAATTCCCAACAGTCCTGTCTAGCAAAATGTAAATTCATCGTAACATCGACCTAGGTTTAGCTTATATGTTATTCAAGGACTATTTTGTACACTAAGTTGAAAACCGATCTTCTTTTACATTGTTTGAAACAGTCTGTACAAGTCAATCTGGTAGAACGGGTTACGTTACGTAAGCTTGGTACAATAGTTATATGAAATGTCTTTCGTTATAAGTCTTTTAGAGGGTATAGTAATCTGGGGGGGGGATAGGGGAGTGAGAAAAAAATGCAGCATGATTGAAATGTATGGAACAACCGATTTTATTTTCATAGGTATTACAGAGTCGGTCCCCTAATAAAAGATGTTCATATTCATGAGTATACTTTCACGCCTTGAAGGATGTATTATAATTATCATGATATCAGCCTAAGATACTGATAATAAACATGAAGATTGCTCGCAAAATTTTGACAAAACTATTAATACATTTATTAATTATCTTTTGGCCGCGATTTCCTCCACGTGGAAGTTAAATACGGCCCTGCGGCCCCGACCGGCCTTATTGCGGCCCTGTCGCAAAAACAGTTCTTAACTTGTGGCCCTTACCTGTACTACTTAAATGACAAATATCAGCTACATAGGTCAAGCAGCTTTTGAGATCTCGTTTTTAGCTAGTGAGCGATTGACTAAGTGACCTCTGACATTTATAAATAAACTAGTAGCCGCGACCCCGTTCGCGTGGCTTATTTTACTCGCGTTCACACCTTTGGTTACTGTTCCGGTTCCGTGTGTCGTAACAGGATATCATATAGCCTGTTACTAAGAAATAATGAAGCTGTTTATAGGTGGAAAAACGGTTAAAATCGGTTCAGAAGTTTCGGAGTTTATCTGGTACAAACGAACAAAAAAAAATCCTCTTTATAATATTAGTATCTGGAAAAAAAATGCCTGTTTTTGCACATTATGTGCTCATTTTACCTGAAAGACCTTACTACTTTAAAAGGGCGAATAAAGTTATATAATAAGCCCAGAAAGCTTTTGTTTTCCACTGCAATTACATTAACTTATTTGAGCCCCATTTTCATGAATTAAAAGTTTGTAAAACAACTGGAATAAACTGAGATATCTCGTCGACTCGGACTTTCTCGTGTTGAATCGTTTTCGTTCAACATTTTTTAGCTTTATCAAAATTACTTTATGAAATTGTTGAGACTGTTCCTCGATTAAGAGTTTAAGGAAGTAAATGTTTTCAGAAAATTAAATGGAGTTTTCTATGAGTACATTTTACTATGGATATTTTGGGATTTATATTTTAGTTTACAATGAGTGCGGCGCGGCGTGTGTGTGGCTTATAAACTAGTTTATGAAATAATTTTAGAGTCTTAGATAAATCTTGTATTTTTATTTCTACTAACTGAATACCTACTATTAATAAAAATAGATTTATATGAAGAAACTCTTGCAATTATAATCCGTAACGGAAGTTAGAAGTTGTTTTAGTATTTTTTTTGTCTTTTCTGTGCCACAAATATTTTTCTTCTGCTACCTAATTAAGAAACATTACCCTCATACAGTAAAGAAACAGTAAAGAAAAGAAGATACAGTAAAGAAATTGCAAAAAAAAAGATTTTTTTATTGTATCAATACATACTTTTGACATTAGGTGTCATGGTTTTGCTACAGTTTAGATGAAATTCTTAGACTTTTAATTAAACATTCCGATGAAACATTTTTCAATTCTAAAAACATAACCTTTTTGGCAGTCGGGTACTCGCGGTTTTGATCAAAGTCCTCTGGTAACATTAAAACTAGTTCGGAACAAAACTCAGAAACATACCCGATTCAAATGTTTGCAGCACTAGATATTAACATTGCACACAATTGAAAATGAAACTTCTATCTAGGTACCAGCGATTCCCCGGAATATAGAATTCTAAATAAACACAAGCAACACAAAACGTCATCCAGCTTTTAATATCGCTACTACAGAGATAAAAGCAATGTTTATTTAATCGTATCGTTCGTAACAGCCCTTTGTTTGTAGAGGAAACACTACCTTCAAACGTTGAAATCTAATTTTAGTGAATGGAGCAATCGAAATGGGCGGCCACTTGAGAACATTGGAGTTGTGGCATTGTTATGATTTCATACGCGTGAGGCTTTTCAACACCCATTACGGGATCACTTCACGTAATTATTTTCTCCACTTACACATTGTTGATGGGTTTGACTATTGTAGTAATTATTTACTGTTTACATTGTGTGTGCATTGTGCTTTTACTTTGCGTGTGTAGTATTGACGACTCGAATTTTGCAATTAAACAGTCGATGGTTATTGTTTTCTATCTTTGATTATATTTCAATGCATCGTCATGATAAAAACCATAATGGTGAACCTATGATGAATTTATAAAATGACTAGCTTCAGCCCGGAACTTTGTCTGCGTGGACTTCAGACTTCAGCCGCAGTCCTAAATCTTCTCTAATCCATCGTTTATAATAGTAGTGGAGTAGGATTGGATAGTAGGATTTGACAATGAATACTGATTTATATATTTTACCAACTTCATGAAAAAGAGGATCCCATTTTCATCCATATAGATTTAAGGTCACAAAAGACGTTGGTCTAAACCAGAAAGCAGCGCTGCAAAGCGATGCACAAATTAATAAACGATCTAGATTTCCTAATTAAAGCCGAGTAATTACGCTGTCAGAGCTTAATCCGAATTTGTCTATATCATACCCTAACCTCAAACAATCGAATTCACAAAAACTCATCATCTTTGACACATCAGCCGAATGACGTCCACTGCTGGACATAGATCTAAAGTTAGCCACAATGACTGGTCCTGCGCTACTCGCATTCAGCAATTTATCGCGATCCTTATCAAGTCTTCGGTTCACCTCACGGGGGCCTTCCCATACTGTACCTTCCGATGCATAGTCGCCACTCGAGACCTTCCACAATCTCACAAAAACAAATATTTACAACAATAGATCTAATAACTTTCTCTCTGATCTCCCATCATTAGACAAAATCAGAATGTAATAAAACAATATCTGTTTGTCTTGCGACCTCATTAAAGTTGCCGTCTGAAGGACACAATAGTCGTCGTTCGCGGGCTATTGGAGCCAATCAATAGGATTGAAGGTAAAGTATCTATTAATAACCAACGTACAAGTTGTGAGTCAGAACTGTCCAGTGAGACAAAGCTTTAAGAAATGAATGTATGGCAATCACGGTTATTGACGAACTCACTTCTTTTTAAGGTTTCTTACTCAATCCTCAACCCACGACCGATGTTTTGTAGGACCGATTTAATAGATCCACAGTTTCGTGAGACCGGCTTTTGTCGGCCGTTGGTATATTAGAAATCATATGTTTCATTCTCTCCGGCAAAAAAATCGGTCACCGATTGTTTTTGAAGGGATTTACTTTCGATTCGTAAAAAAAAATGATGGTTATTTTTAAGTGACGCCTCTGAACTCAGACTGCAATGGTTAAAAACGTATAGTATGTCAATCTTCTATAGTAGAGTTAATTTCAATTTGAAAACCTGGGTTTTAGATATTAAATTGAAATTAACTACTGGGACTTGAACTTGGATTTAATATAAGTAGAAACTGGTTTCTACTAATATGAAATACAGACCCGTACCTAGTCATTTCCTTAGGGATATGAGTAAAACAAAGAGCACAAATAAAATATGATTTTATGCAAATATAGTGCAAGTCAACCAAATCTTATACTCCCTATACAATTACGTACTTTCCATTCATTTTTAGGGTTCCGTACCCAAAGGGTAAAACATCCCTATTAGCAAGACTTTGCTGTCCGTTCGTCCGTCCGTCTGTCTGTCTGTATGTCCGTCTGTAACCGGTATATCTCACGAACCGTGATAGTTAGACAGTTAAAATTTTCACAGATGATGTATTTCTGTTGCCGCTATAACAATAAACACAAATAAACATTAAAAATAAATATTCAAAGGGAGCTCCCATACAACAAACGTGTTTTTTTTTTTGATGATTTTATGGATAATGGTACGGAACCCTTCGTGAGCGTGTCCGACTCACACTTGGCCAGTTTTTGTGAATCATAGATTTTATCTATTTTTACATTTTACCGTCCATATATAGAAACTCGACCCGTACCTCAGGGAATACATCTATCCACTATAAAACTATAGGATTAGTTACAGCCCGCGGCTTCGTTTGTATATTTAAATGGAATTTGGCAAAAGTACGGAGTATAAATAAAACTTTTTTATAGCGGCTAACAAAATATGTATAGATTAATACTGGCAACCTGTATTTTTTATTAGAATGTGTCGATTGGTATGGAAACCTGTTATTATTGTTTCGTATGTTATTGTGACTGTTTTTCGTTGTATGTTTAATAACTATAGGTTTCTTTAAATAAAACAATACCAGCTTATTATTGTCCCACTGCGAAAAAAACACCCAGACAAAGAAAAATAAAAACTATACGTATAACTTAATAAAAATGTAATTTCAATTTATTTTACGTTGATAAATCACGTCACATCACGTTTTCTTCAATCATTCCGTTCTGTCAATCATCATGCTATAATGATCAGGATCTCGTGTTGATAATAAAGTAAAGATCTATATCGTTAACTATTTTCTGAATAAAAGTTTTTCTTTGCTTTATTTAAGTTTAAATACATACACATAAACTAACTTTCTAATAGGCAGAAACCACAAAACGCCACCTACTACGATCCTTACATACTCCTTTCGCCTTTATTTAGGTTTAGTTTCAATTAATATACATTTTACGTAATATTCTATACTTAGTATTTTATACTTTCCATCTATGAAAATGCCATAACGCTACACTCAAACGCCTAGTACCTACTAGGCGTTTGAATAGCCATAGGTACCTACCTATGAGGCTTATTATCCAAATTAGTCTTGTATTGTGCATAATATGCACAATTGATTAAATAAATATGATTCACACCAATCTACAACAAACGTACCTACTTACCATGATCAATCAATAATTATCCTATTTCTAATAACCTTAATCGTTATCGTTGTGCTAACCAATGCAAAGCTATTCTCGTCTTAATCTGAGGAACGGACCATTAGCCGGTTCCAATCGGACTTACTGCTAAGCCCTGAATATCGTTAACTGTTATTAATAACGTTGCTGTTGAATATCAGATACACAACAAAATAGATGAAAATAATTATAGAATAAATACTATACATATAGTATAAATGCCGTGATGACCCAGTGCTTAAAGAGCTTGCCTCTCATGTATGAGTTTGGAGGTTAATACCGGGCAAGTATCTATGTAACTTTTTCAATTCTAAGTTAAACTTGAACATCTCTGACGTCGGTGAAGGAAAACATTGTGATTAAACCTGGACTTACAATGAATATAAGTCTAAAATCACCAATCCGCTTTGAGCAAGCGTAGATAGTGATTAATGCTCGCGCCTTCTCTGTATGAGAAGGGGTCTTTGCCCCTGCATTGGGACAATAATAGGCTGGTATTATTACAATAAAAACCTACTCTCAAAAATATCAGTAGTAAGTAGGCCCAAAAACGTATTCAAATATTTCCATGTTCCACAAAAACAGTTGCTACTTTTATTCATGAACTCTTTAACCCCAAAAGAATAGCAACGGCATTAAGCCTTTCAAGTTTACACACAAATAGCTAAGATTAGGTAGTGTTCGCACCCGCAAACCGGATGGTTTCGGCGTAACGGGCCCCGAGAAATAGTTTCGGCATTCGGCCTATGTTTTGAATTGAATGCGATCTCCTTCGGCCATGATTCGTACCCGACCGTTTTTCCCTTCGAAAGTGGTCACCCCTAATGTTAGTGACCGAACCTTCTTGTTCTGACTAATTGTATTAAGTCTGTGGTTGTTGGGCTCTGGCTTTTAGCGTGTCGTCGCCGAGTGGAGTCGTAAAATGGAAGAATTGGCTTCGTTTTATTTATTGGGTATAGTTTCCTTCTTTTGGAGCGAGGCTATTTTCATGTCCCGTACGCTATTGGCAACACCAGCTACTAAAACTACAAATTAAAAATACTTAAATTGTACATTGTTTGAACTAAAATCGCTTTGGTAAAGGATTTGAGGTAATGAGGTATTTTTTATTCGTTTTTCAGTTGACGGCAATGCGGAGGATGTTTTTTTTTTTATGTTATCTGATTTTAAGGTTGTTTTTTAATGTTTGCATGAAATATTGACAATGCAAAAAGAACTTTATATGTATAGCTTTAAAGGTTCTCATTTTTATTTTTGCCGCAAAATTTTTAATAACTTGAAAGTTAAAGCGAACTTTCCAAGTCAAGCTTTCAATCATATGTCGTATGCAATGTGCAAGTTAAATTGGGTTATGAAGTACTTCTGTGAAAGTATTAAAAGGCTGTTTTGCTTTTAAAACCGTTCCTACCGACTTGGTGCTTTATTGCTAGTTGAAAATCAAATGATAAAATAATATAAGAATAATAACAGCCATGGATACCTACTATTAATTTATTTACTAAGATTTTATTTTATCTTTATACCGGTGTGACTTATATGTATATCTAAAATACAGCTAAATTACAGCTTTCTAGTACTAAAAGTGACTGAGTTAAACAGCAGATAGACAGATAGATGAACATAGCGAAACTATAAGGGTTCCTTGTAGTGTACTGCCTCGTTAGCCTAGTGGTCCTAAGGACGATGGCTACGTTACAAAAGTGTTATTGGGGTTTTCTATGAAATTCTCAGAAGCAGCTCGGAGAAAGCGGCTTCGGGGAACACATGTGTGATGGTATGTGTGTTGTCTACGGAACCCAAACAATTAACATCATTTCCTATTACAGCTTCGCACTCATTCAAAACTGCATTATCTTTTGGTATTTGATTAAATACCAAAAGATAATGCAGTTTTGAATGAGTGCGATGAACAGACTGTTATGAACACCGTTTCTTACTGATTAGTAAGAAACGGTGTTCATAACAGGCTTAATAAAAGACTCACTACACTTTGTTTCAAACTTGAACTAGGAACTAAAACTACACTACAATCCGTGTATTTGTTAATTACTAAGAAATTACCTTGCTTTCTACCCAGTCTTAATGTGTAGTTCAGATGGTTAAGTCAAAGTACAAAGTTTTCTTTGCCTTGTTTGTTGGTAAGGGTAGGTTTACATTAGTGTGTTGTTGTTTTGAAGTGTTGCAATGTTGGTACTTTGTCGTTGCTATTTTGTTTTATTTCGTATTCTCTTTTTTTTTAAACTGTCACCATCACGCCTGTATTCCCCGAAGGGTTAGGCAGATTCAAAAATTCATCTGTCAATTTGCTTTTATTTTACAGAATGAATTTAAATACTGTTCTCTAAGTTATTTAATACAATAAATTCGAAAGTGACTCTGCTTGTCTGTTATGCTTTCACGACTATACCACTGAATCGATTTCTATGAAATTTAGTACGGGGTAAGTTTGAACCCGCAGACTTTGTCTACGTTCGCTATAAGCGACATTTACGTGAAGAAGTCGCGGGCAAAAGCCTCAAGTGTATACTTATTAAAGTAAATAATTTCCCATTTTGTTGGATAGTGTGTTTGTTTATTGTTAATATCGTAACTAAAAGTACAAATGCGAAAATTAGCTTGTTATTTGTAAGTTTGTTTGTTACGCTTTCACACCTTATCTAATCGACCGATATCAAGAAAATAAACCGACATTTTAAACTGATTCATAAAACCCATATTAACACGAGCAAAACCGCAAACAAAAACGGGTTTTCAGTATTTTTTTAAACACTTACATAATAGCTAAATTAAAACCTTTTGCAACTTTATATAAAAAACACCCGTGATTCCATTGAAACATCTGCAGCTAACTTAATGGCCCAATTACCTGTCGCTTGGTCACGTTAAACGTTCACTAACTTGCTCATAACTTCACTTCGGACATATACCGTTAGTCGGAATTACTTCGTTAACAACAAGCCGAGTAACCGCCACTTTAGCTGCCTTAACTTTTAGCCTTATTTAGAACTTGTCTTGCACTCATACCTATTCTATTTAAGGCCCTATGGTAAGCAAATGTAATTTTGTGTCCACAATAACGAATTGAGGCAACAAATGAGGTTCGAAATAGAATCGAAATCGAATAACCACCAAAATTACTGTGATTTCGAGGTTTTCAATAATTAAGAAGAAATTACACGACTCAGTGGAATCATTTACAGATAAATGTCTTTATTTTATGGTATTCCCTATAATATCATTATATAGTTTACGATCAAAGTTTTGAGACCTACACGACGACATTTTTGTTATGTGCTCTTTTGCGATTATTTTACCATGATACTGCTTTATTTTCATGAATATTTACAGATTAGACTTTTCTTTGAATCCTTGGCAATACACTCAATTTTTTTCAGACTTGTCATATGTACCAATACGCCAGACTTTGCGACAAAAATAAACGGTGTTTTCGGTGTCTTGTGTTCGTATAGCCCCTTAAGTGCACATACCTACGCCTGTTTGCACATAACTTTTGTGCAGAGAAATGCTGGTGTTAATGTTTTAAGGCAAAGAGGCAGAGGTGTAAAATACTCCAGGACTTCGCCTTACTGAAAAGTTTTGGTATTAAACCAGTAGATTAATAGTCATTAAGTTGGAGAATGAATATGTACAAGAGTTTTGTAGGTTTAACGTGTGTGTGTGTGGCTTCGTAGCTCCCAAATAGCTGATTCGATTTTGATTTAGGTTTTTTTTTGTTGTTTGAAAGGCGACTTGATCGAGAATGTGCATAGCTACGATTGAAGAATATTTCTTCAGTTATTTAAAGATCATCATGGGTATCTTCTACATTTTTGTAATCGAGTTTTGTTTGTGTCGGGGTTATTTTTTTTATAAACCTTTCTGTTTATGTAATTTTTGTATCTTCTATATTTTTATGTTACTGTTTGTAGCAGAAAATCAAAATTAATTAAAACGAAAATTGTAAGAGATATCTAGGTTAGATCTAGATTAACTGTGAAAGCTTAGAGTCACAAGGCTTACAAAGTATTTAAATTCACTAGATTACGTTTTAGTTAAGAAATGTTGTGTTATAAGATATGATGGGACTGACATAGTACATGTCCGTGTAAAAGTCCCTAATAATAAATAAAGAGGAAAAAAAAAAGGGTAGATCAAAAATAATTGAAAATAATATCATAAAAACTGCACGTCAATCCACGGACTGACGTCTGCTTTTTTTTCGATTTTACAACAGTGTTCATGAACTTTAACCTACTAAAATAAGGTTCAGCTTCTATTTCATCCGGGATTTTATAAAGTAAAACGAAACTTATACAAAATTATTAAGGTAGGTCTTATTTTTTTCATCTCACACTCCTCCTTTTTATTTACAGCAAGAATAAAATCATCAATCTAAATAATATGTCGTCGTACTTTTTATATTCCAGCAAACATAACGAATGTCGCATGAAGACTGTCTAAAAATACGGCTCATGAATAAATTCAAACCTAATATCCTTTTTAATAACAAACTCGTTATTTTTATGCTAATTTAAGACTGAGAGTCTCGTGTAATTTGTAGGAGTCGAATATATAATTCAAGGTTCATGTGATATGGAGATGTTTTCTTCTTTATATGAACTTTTATAAACGATCTTAATAGCAGCTCCGAAAAAAAAACTGTGCCTAAAAATTATACATCACTATGCAATCAAAGTAAACCTGAAGATCTCTCGATTTTTGTATTACCCCAGAGATTAATAAATTACTTTTTCAAGTTATTCCTAAACCTCTGCATTCAAGGAAACGAAATATAGTTCCACAAAAACTGATACTAAAATAAACAACAAAACAAAATAAACACATAAATGTTTATCATCAAAACATAGTACCCAGTTAAGATCAAGGCGCAAATAACTTTCATGTCAGATTTCATTTCGTATGCAAACAAAATTAACAGTTCAAAAGGCTCTCATTTACCAGTGGGTCACCGCGAACCCTCGGCTCATTTTTTATGTAGATTGCGTCGAAGAAAAGTTTTACAATATCAGTCTGTGACGGGAGAGCCCTGCATCTCTCTAGGGAAAGGTCTCTGTATTAAATTCGGCTGTATTCTTCTGTCTCCCATTCAAATACTTTACAAGATGCTTGAGCGGCGTGAAATCCTTTGAAGTGGACGTTAAGCTGTGTTTGCACGGATGTCGTCAGCACAAATATCTATCATGGATGTCCGAATTTCAATTAGCGGATGAATTTGTACGTTTGTACGTGGTAATCACGTGAGAACGTTAAAGAACACAAACATAGGTAAATTCGTTCAAGTACTTACCATAGTTCAAACAGTGTGATTATTGTCGTTATCTTTCAGTCTTCTTAGCGTATCGATGGTACATATAGATAATAAATAATATTTATATTTTCTAACATTACCCATACTAGGAATTTCTCATTCAGTATCGTGGGTGCGTTTACAAACATATAATTTAACATATACATATACAAAGACAACTACCTGTAGGCCATATAAATTTTCGTTCCGTGCGGGAATTAAAACTGCGACACGCAGCGCAGCAGCCAACCGATCAGCAACTGCACCAAGCGTGCCGTCAAATTTTTGTTTGGCCCAGTATGCAGCCACAGCAACACCATCAATTGACGCAGTCATTAGATTCTCACGTATGCAGGTGATAGGGCCACGCGGCGCAACATGAAAGGTGGGCCATGGTCTGCGGAGAGACGCCCGCCGCACAGCCACTGAAGGTCGGTGCCATCTGCAAAACTCCACCTTTAAAGATTCTCTATGCTGCGTACGACTTGAGTGCTAAGTCTGTTTAAACTTTCACAATCTTTCACTGACAAAATAACACATGATCAACTCTTATATAAAAAATAAAATAAAATGAGAATTGTCAACGTGTTTATTGAGCACACTTTTCCACGTTGTTACGTTTCACGCGACGCCCCGTGCGTTCACAGCTTTACGACGATACTCCGAAAACTTCAAACTGTTTGTTTTTATAAAGTACTATTTACATAATTGGTGTAGAAGTGGGTTACCAATTTACGCCTTTATAGAAGAGGGGATAAGAGCTGGGATAATTTGTTTTACTAAATGTATCTATTTGTAGCGGGATAGGCGTGCCCTACTAGATTAGATTTGGAACTGTTTTATGCAAATGTATATACGTAGTGTATGTATTAATTTTCGCTTGTATGTAGGGCACGTTTACCTATGAATGCCTTTTGATTATACCACAGATTAAATAAGTACAGATACTTCACTCAGTAGAAAATTTCCAATACCTACTGCTATAATAGCCTACTCCGTCGCGTCAACTGGCGTCAGCAACCACTGCAAACTAAAATGTGCCTAAATGCTCAAGCGTACAGTTGTGATCGCTTCGCACCGCGCGATCCCACAACAATCGTAGGGCCGCCTCCTCGATAAAATTAAATTAACATAACTTTTTGTGTCTATGTTATTGAGAACTGTGAATATGTTCTGACTTATATGTGGCAGAATCAGAATCAGAATCAGAATCAGAATCATTTATTTGCCAATAATGTAGGTATACAGATTAGATGTTTTATGCAATAATTTAGTCCCGATACATTTTACCTTTCGGCATGCAAAATATTATAGTAACACATTGAATTTTATATGAATATAGTAATTTTGACATTAATTAAACGGCTACATCATTACACATACTTACAATTATAAAATGTCATGGAAATAATACAATGTCAATCAAGTTAGGTATAGGTACAATGTCAGAAAAAAAGAAATAATAATACTATGTTAAACGACACAAATAATGAAAGAATACAATCATCAATAAATTGAAAGTCATAGATATTAGGTTTTACTCGATTGTCTTGTCAAATAAGAAGTCGTTGATTGCAGTTTAAAATTGTATCGTAAATGTTTATAAAATATATTTTTTTATAAATTGGTGCTGACTGTGCAATACATCTAGATAAAACATAATTATTCCTTCTTTTACTTGATTTGCACCCATCTACAGCACATAAGGCACCAGACGGCATCGTAGGTAACGAATGAAACTATTAAAATTGAACAACGTGCGTGCGTGCGCTTGCGAAAACCGCACTGAATGTGGTTCGCAAACGGCCCGAGACCGCTCGGCCGGGCGGTAGGCAATTATAGCGCGCAAGTACATAGAGTGACGTAGGCCTGATTATACTATCTACTATTTGATTAAATGCATTGGTGCAGCGCTACTACATTTAATTAAATACAGGGATAATGCTCGGCAATCAACAAGGTCATTTGCAATACAATGTCCCATTATAACCTTTACACAAATGTCAACTACTTATGAGTACTTCATCAACACCATCATCATACTCGTATCAGACGTCTACTGCTGGACATAGGCTTCCCCCAAAGATTCCTAAGGGGAGGGCCGGTTGGTCAGTATCCAGGGTCTTCCTGCGGTCTTTGAGTAATTTGACATTTTATATTTTTTTGAAGATTACAAAGGATGACAAAATTACACATTACTTGAAAATGGCATTTGCATAGAGGCTATAAGGGATAATTTGGTTTCAAATGACCTTCCCTAGAACCCCTTACAGATTGCCGATATACATATTTATTGTCAATAACCCCGCCTTAAAGTTAGTAACCTCGTTAGTTATTCATGAAGAACAAAACCTAATTCAAAGAGTAACTTATTTTTTGAGCAATAAAAAATGAGTTTGCCATATCGGAACACAAACCCGGCCAAAATGGAACACGTCCAAAAAGTCTTGAAGTTTCAGCTTACAGGAACTACACTAGTACTAACGTAGTAGAATGTTCCTCGTATTTCATTTTATATGTTGTGTAATGAGCATTAATTTAAATTACATACTATAATACAGCTAATTTTAAGCCAAGTCTCAGTTTCAAGTAAAATATACGCTTCGCCATTAGCAGTGAGCGGACAGTATGCATCGCATCGTACCAGGATTTTGCATTTCCATCTTATTGTTGCTCTGGCCTCGTTTGGATGCAAATATTTTATAGTTCAAGCCCGAGCGAGCCGTCCCGCATTTTAGTTTCTTTCGCTTCCTGTAATTTGCTTTCGCGATGTTTTTTCTCCTTTTCATCTCGCTTATTCCAATTTAAAATGGAACGTGCATAAAAACCTCGGATATTATTCGACGCATTTTGAGAATGCTGGACTGTGGCGTTTGTTATGATCGTAGTAAAACTCATAATCGTACAACTCGCGTGGCTGCGATGCTATACTTGCGAAGCATGCCAGCGAATAACCACACGACTGTCATTTTAATTATTCATTTGTAATTCTCAGTTAGGAAATATAGTAGCGTTAAAAAATATTCAAGCTTAAAAATGGATGCGGTCTGTTAGTGGGACATGTATTATGTACAGTCAGGTAGAAAATGCAATATGCAGTGGCCTTTTTAATTTTTTTTTGGTTGGTGATATTGTTTGCTACAATGCCTGACATTGCAGTTATAATTGCAAACAAAGTAGGTACGTGTTTTGCAAGGTATAAAAAAATTGGTAGATAGAAAAAGCTCCACAAGCGCAGCTAACGTTTAATATTAGCGTGCTAATCTAGGAATGAAAAATAGAACAGCTTATCATCCGGCACGAGTGAGAGTCTGCAGCAAGTAGGTCAGTAGGTGACTGTGTGGCGATAGATTAACAAACTGCCTCCTCTCGTGGCCCACTCAGGTCTTTAAGCTCAACATTTGCTGACAAACTAGTTGTGAATTCGCTTGGAGCTCTGCTTATCTTAAAACAATCTTGCGGAGAAAAAGTGGAACATGATAAAAAGCACGAAGCTTTAAGGGTGAAATTCGTATAAAATTTAAAACCGGAATTATAATTTCGAACCCTTCCATCTAAAAGAGGATTTTTTTGTTTATGATAAACTTTATAAATAGGTACCGACACCGGTAACGGTACTGATTTTATATTACCACCTGACCACATTTTATATTAATGACACTGAAATAAACAATTAAATTAAAACAAAAATTCCAATTCAAATAAAATAATCATCAAAATCTAATCAACCTCCAGGTGGCCGTTGGTTACACTTTAACCCCACTTGACATCATTATAGTATTAATTGCTAACACTTTTTATAACAATATAAAAAGTGTCAGCAATTAGTGTTAAAGTAGACTTTGAAGTACGCACTCGTTTTGACACGGAAAACAACAATAAGCTGGAAATAACAACTAACACTTTTGTTTTCGCATGTACATTTAAGTTAGACTTAAATAAAGGCTTTTTATACTGTCCTAACTAACAAGATAAGTGCAGACTATATTACTTACTAGTTTATCATTTTTCTCTGTTGGTCATAGGCTTCTTCTTATAGAGAGAAGACACGAGGATTGATCACTACGCTCACTCAAGGCGCATTGGCGATTTCTTACTAATATTAACTACAAGTCCAAGTTTCCTCACGATGTTTTCCTTTACCAATGTCTGTGATAGACTGAGAAAGAACATATTATGAATGGAAAAGAAGCAGATTGATACTTGCCAGGTATCGAACCTAGCCATGAGAAGTGGGCGCCTTAATCACTGGAGCATTTGACTGCTGGGCAATAAAATAATAATAATCACAATTATTATTTTTATAGGCCCAGGCGTGCCTTAAAGATGATTTCATTTCCTTATAATATTTACGTAGTATCCCAATTTCTTTATATTGAATGAATAAAGAAAACAATCTACTTTAATGATAATTTTATTATGATCAAAATTACTTGAAATAGGCGGAAGCAATTTCTTAAATTGTAATTATGCCTACTTATCTATCTTTACTTCGTCTCCCAAATTCGCGATAATACGAGTACCTAACTAGTTACATTTGAATAAAAATTACGCCAAGGATTTTTCTTGTAACGTGATGGTAACAACAAGAATATTGTAACCAAGTTTTTGTAAAAACCAAATTGAATGAAAAGAGTGTCCATGGAGTTTCTTGCTCGTTCTTCTCTATAGAGACCTACGTTTTGGAACGAGCAACTAGCTTCAATATAAAACTGTAACTTCTTGACAATTCAAAAGTGCCTGTAAATGGTCTAATTGAAATAAATGCTTTGACTTTGGCTTTAATAATATTATTTTTATACAAAGATCTTGCAAAAATATAATCACAAGAAGACCACTACATTATAGGTACCTGCAATTTTATACCGAAAAGCTTCTTGACACGCGTTTAATATTATCACTGAGGAGACTGTATAAAAATCATTAGACCATTTTGCACCGTCAAGAAGTAAGACAGAAAGTTGAAGCTAGTTGCTCATTCCAAAATGTAGGTTTCTATAAAGAAGAACGAGAAAAGAACTCCACGGACACTCTCTTCAGTTTGGTTTTTATAATATACTGGTTACAATATCCCAGACTGCATACGTTGCCGGGGCTGCGGGTTGTTCGAAAGAGATACCGCGCCCCCGGAACGCAAAGGGCACATGAAGGAACATAGACGGGTTTTAGTCAGTAAAAGTCTGACACTCCCTCCCGCCCCGCCCAGGGCGGGGGAAGTTATTTGATGATTTCCCGTCTATAAAAAAAAAAAAAAAAAAAAAAAAAAAAAAGACTGCATACGTCACCTATGTGAAGGGTTAGGCAAAGTGTCATAGTAATTGTTCTACCGAAATATTTTCCTTCGATATTTTCGCACCGCACGAAGAGGGCTTAAAGGAAACATACAGGCACGTGACGCTGCTGTACCCAAACGCACAAATTAGCCACAGGGAAAATTTCCCGTTTAGCGAAGCAAAAATTAATTTAAATACCCCATAATGATTGTTCCATTTCTTTTGCGGCGTGACTGTTGAATGTCACGGGAAAGCTCGTGGTCGGGCCCGACGCAAATTAGGGATTTTCCTCTCATTTCGATATTTTGGCGAACGAAATTTCCGAAAAATACTTCGTGTTTGTAATGCCTTTGAATAATATTTTTTGCGGATGAGTGGTTTTTAAAAGAACTGTTTGAGCACTTTATATTTTAGTGGTTGGTACATAAATGCATTCAATTTTATACAGTTTTAGGATATGCGGAGATGGTCTACGTTTTATGCAAGCAATAATGTTCGTTATTACAAATTAGTGGGAGACTTTCTCTATCTGGCTGGATTACTACCAGCTTCTAATCAATTCAGCAGGTTTTTAATGTTTAATGAAGATTTGAATCCCGCATATTCCTTATTTATATAAAGAAAGATAAAACTTTGTCCTTCGACTAAAAACAACAATTAGGTAGATACCTATTATACAACAACTTTAAGATAATTTACGGTTCCTAATCGCGAAGTTGGAGCTCTATTTCAAAGACTAAAAACTTTTTAAGCTCACTAAACGAAAGTGTCAGGGGAACCCAACTGCTGTACTCCCTGCCTATAGAAATATTTTCCGCTTCCATTTTTGTTTGAGAACTTTGTTTGAACGACACACATGTCGAAGTAGGTACCTCTTTACTAAAATAATTTCTTTGTAAAAGCTGTCAAAAGTTACAAAACACCTGTCGGGGGTGACATTAGCGTCGCATTACATTCGCATAAATGTTACACGTTAACTCGTTTGTTCCCTTTATGACGTGCACATTTGCCCGCGCACCTAAATTAGGCCAAATTTCAGTCTCCCCTGCGGCAAAATACGACCCTTTTACTTCGCCACTTTAACAAGAAGTTGATAAAAATCTATCGTGTGGGCTCGTTGACAAGCCGCCAGACTGGAGGCGCGCCAGAGCATACTGCGATGCAGTTTTGTTTTTTTTACACGCACCAAATTTCCTACGCGAAGTATACTTCGTTTTAATTTACCCATTTTGGCACGTCCCGACGGAACTGCGGATCATTTGTATTAGGAATACGGATAATATGATCCGAGAGGCGACGACTAAATTACTTGACGCCCCTCGAGAGTTAGTCGTTTGCGTTATTATGAGCCTCCACGAAAGCCTTTAGTTCCCTCTGTAAACATAAAGCTACTGGTGTATTTCGGAAAAATAATTACACAGTATGAATAAATTATCTTTATCGCCGATTCGTGTTATTATTATTTTCTGCGATACGCGTTTTGACTTTTATTTTTATTTGCAACTGCGAGGTTATCACGTATCTGTTTTATCTCTTCTCGCATAAAGAGCTGGTCCGATACGTACATACAATGATAAGTGATTGATTTCGATCAAAACATCACATAAATTCTAAAATTGGCGAAAAATCGTTAATGAAATTCAAATAATTTGCAAATTAATATTTACAAGTCAAACGGTTTTGGAATCGACTTTAATCACATTCTTAGGCATGGTTATTTACAGTTCTTGGAAATATTATTTATAATTTGATGTCCTCAGAGATATTTCGTTGAAGTGATTTCAGGTCCCGTAAATAAATAAAAGAGAATTTAATTAAGTAGTACTTTATAGCTTACCATCATGCGTGTATTCCTCGAAGGGTTAGGCAGAGGTGTACCATGTACACTCACATTTCTCCGGTATGTTTAGGCCCATGTAATAGGGGGCGAGCCTATTGCCATTTACCGGGCACGAATCCTAACTCCGAGAATTTCATAGAAAAACCCAATAACACTTTGCTCGATCTGGGAGACCTGGCGGTAGTACTTGATACTGTAGATAACCTTTAAAATATTTAAACACTTGATATTTATGTTTGTATGACCTTGTATTCCATTTACCATTAGTAGTTGTCTAAATAATGGCAGATCTTGTGTTATATTGTTGAAATAACGACATTTTGTGTGATATATCACTTTTGTAAATGGCTAATAGTCTATATCGGTTTTATTTTTATCTTGAAAAACAGAGTTCATTATACGCAAACATTGAAATAGCTTTGGCATTGTAACGTTGTTTTTCTAAAGTAGTTAAATGTGGCTATAGTCTAGACTAGACTTACTAAAGTCTAGAAAACAATATATTGAAATTAATGTTTTTTTAAGATGTTTATCTAATTCCTCCATAAATGGTCATAAATTAAATTCTTTCCCCATTATAAATAACACAGCTGTTTATTCGAGAACATTCAGTACTATGTTAAGGGGAAGCACTACGGAATTCGTACAAGGTTCAGTACACAAGGGACCGTTTCCTTATCCGAGCGGCCGACAAACTGTAGCGAGATGTACACTTAATTTGATTCTGTAATGTATAGGCCGTTTAGAAGATTTCTTGGCGGAGTATCGTTGTGTTGTTTCCAGATTAAAACAATGGATGTTGAAAGGTTTTTTAAGTCAAAGAAATTTGGTGCTTACCCTAATGTGTTTTATTAACTTTATAACGAGCTTCTACCCGCGACTTCGTTCGCGTCAAAGTTGATGTATTATCCCACAGAACCGTATATTTATCCGAGATAAAAAGTAGCCTACGTGATGTTCCAAGCTATAATCGATCTCTGTGCCAAATTTCATCCAGATCCGTTCAGCCGTTTAAGCGTGAAAGAGTAACAAACATCTATCCATCCATCCTTTTTTTTTTTTAATACGGGTAATCTTCAAATAACTTCCCCCGCCCTGGGCGGGGCGGGAGGGAGTGTCAGACTTTTACTGACTAAAACACGTCTATGTTCCTTCATGTGCCCTTTGCGTTCCGGGGGCGCGGTATCTCTTTCGAACAACCCGCAGCCCCGGCAGGCATCGGCCCTCAGTGGCCCCTTCCAATCCATCCATCCTTACTTTAGCATTTGTAATATTATAAGTAGGATTAGTAGATTATTAGGATATGTATGTGTAGCGATTGATATGATCGGCAATGATGGATATGCGATGGAAAAGCTATAGTATCGAAAACTTTTAACGTGGATACATTACTGATTCTAAGCCCCTAAGAGAAAACAATTTTCCACGGTTATTACTATTATTTATTACTGTTATTATTTACTCCCTCCCGCCCAGGGCGGGGGAGGGAGGAGGGGGGGGGGGGGGGTCATTTGATGAAAAACCCCGGTTATTAAAAAAAATTGCTAGTCCAAACATTTTGAACGCCTAGGTATTGCACTTTTGTAAGGAGCAGTTAATTTCATGAATCATGCACTTAAACCATACCAAATGTTTTCGTTACGATATCCACCCCGCAAATGGGGTGCAAAAAGACACATTACCTAGCTGTTAACTATGCATGTTGTCCATCAAACTAAGTATCATTAAGCATAAATTTATTGCTGTGAAACGACTTTTAGGCTCGGTGTCTAGTCACTGTTCATGCATGCGTGCAATGTTATGCACGCAAAACATTGTGCTTACCGGTGCATACAGTAGTAGGCACTAGAGTCACGAGGGCAGGGAGGTATTCAAAATTTAGTTTTGGTAATAATTTAGTTATAGAAGGCTTATTTTCGTAAAAAAGCTAATATATTTTGTTAACCTGCTTTCCATGTGAATAAATATATTTTATTTCCAAAAGGAGTTTCTGTTTTTTTTTAATCAAAATAAATATAAGATGGCAACAACGGCAATAACATTGTAACTTACGACTTCTTTAAGTAAATAAATATTACAATTACTTTATACTCAATCCAGCTGTATACATACCCCGCGGTCCCACCAGCCACCAGTTACGTCCTTGGTCACTGCTCCGCTCCCGTCAGTTCTAGCGTGGTGGTCTATACGTATCAAACTTTTTCTTGATTCACTCTATCTAGATATGAAAACTGCATTGAAATCCGTTGCGTAGTTTAAAAGATCTAAGCGTACAGAGGACAGACGGCAGGAAGCGACTTTGTTTTATACTATGTAGAGATAACTTAACTACATCTATATTTACATCAATCAAGTAATTTGATTTAATTAATATTAATTAAATACACATTACCCGTATACCATACGATACACTACATTTCACTGAATTATTATAATTGGGTAGATGACACCACTAATCAATTGACGTACTTTTTATGAGCTGTCAAAACGCAATTCTCCATAGATTTTGTATGATAATACTCAACTATGACGTCACTTTTTAGTCGACTCAATTCAGTAACTATTTATTGATTTCAAAGCAACTAAAAATTGATGATAATAGTTTTTCAAAAATGTTTCGGGTTTTCAGGGCTAAAATAAAGTGTTTTTTTAGTGAAGTTGTGTCTTGGAATTATTTGTTAGTGGTGTCATCTACCCAATTACGCCAATTTGACCTTTATCATAATTATCTTCCGTATCACGCAATAACCAAATATTATACTAATATTAGAAAGAGCTTTCAGGAACGAATTATTTCTAATGTTTTGTTTTGCATCGTCAGGATATTAAATATGTTCCATTATTGATTATGCCTTTGTGAATTAGTTTATATTATAAGGGGTTCCCAACCTTTTTCGGTCCGCGGTGTACTTACAAGTTTAGTTTGTCATGGCGCCATTTGGGTCTGTCAGAGTCTTACTGACTACGCGCCAATAACGCCGCCTTCCGCGTACTTAGCTTGTATAAAAGCATTAATTTTTTTATTTGTTGGTTTTATAGTTTTTTTTTTCTTTATTTTTTTGTTAATTTTTTTGAAGTTCAGAGACCTCGCAGCGCCCCTGTGTACTTTCTGCGGCACCCAGGTTGGGAAGCTCTGGTTATAATAGTAATGTAACTATAGATTTTTATGACGAATCCAAATATCGGCTTATTTAATTTAGAGTAAAGAATGAGTAAAATAAATAGGTAATTTCAAAGGAATTATAAATAAATATTTTATGTAAAACTAAGAATATTTATGTTCGCAATGCCGTAGATGCTGCCAAAGAAGAAAAAAAAAACATCCACGAAGCAATTCTTGAAAAAAGTTGTATACGCTATCGTATCCCTCATTTATACATGACAAGTAATCCAACTGCCTCGTTAGCCTAGTGGTTCTAAGCGCGATTGCTACGCTAGAGGTCTTGGGTTCGACTTAGCTTAGGGCTACTAGGCCAACGAGGCAGTTCAAAAAAATACCGTAAATAAAATCCCGCAGACGAAGCCACAGGTAAAAGCTAGTTTATTTCTACATATTTATTTTTACTCCGTAAGTAAGCCCTGTAACTATAATCATCAAGCAAACTCTCACGGACAAAGCAATGACAATGAAAACGTCGGGTCATCATAAATAACGCGGGGTTGAACTAACGGATCGTAGGGATTACTCACTACGAGTAGTAATTACAGTCGGGATTAACTAAGCTGCAATTGATTTGGAAGGCTCGCAACCCACAATCAGTGTGTTTCGACTATTTGATTTGAGCTTGATCCTTTGTCATTTACGTTTGGATGAGTAATGATTATTTCTATGATTGGAGTGTTTGTTTTTCAAATCAAATCAATAATACATAAAAAATCAGGTGGGTTAGATAGGAGTGAGACGTGTACATTCTGTATGGAAGTAGGCACGCAAAATATATAAAAAATAAAAAACTTACATAAGCTGACAAAAAAAAAAACATTTTTGGAAGTGGCGTAATTTTAGGCGCGTTTTTGGGATTTATTTAGGCTGCTAAGCTCATGCCTACGCCTTTGCCAATGCTGATAATTACGTGTGTTATGGTGCTCGGAACCCTACTTCTTTTTCCAAAATGAAATCAGCCTGTGTTATTTCTTATAACATCAACCACCTGCTCGTGGAAATCACGTCAAAATCGGTTGAGCCGTTTCGGAGGCTAGCCGGAACCAACAAACAGAGAGACAGCAATAAAAAAAAAGATTTTTCGTGTATCTACCGTAAAACATTCATCTTTGAATTTAGTAAAAAGCTGTCATTTTGACGTTTCAAAAAAGCACCTAAAACATAGCCTGTGACAGTCGGCAATAGTGTAGCTTACATAACAGTTTTTTTTTTTTGTAATCGGGCCAGTAGTTTTAGAGGTTACTTTTAACAAACAATCTTTACCTACCTCTTCATAATATTAGTTTGATTTTATCACTATGCGATACTATTGTAATATTATAATGATTACGTTACTTACTTCATACTGTTTAAAGTTTTGCAATCGATTCGTTGAGGATGGATATAATCGAGTCGCCATTTTCAATTTAGCCAGTACTTGAAATATTGCCTATCTACCTAATTCACGCCCATTCCTGTGGGAACATATTGTTAGAATCAACACCCCAGTTTTGCGCACAAAACTACTGTGTAAACCAACATTGTGCACACGGACATAACACATCCTCGATGAAGGAACAATGGATGGAACTAACTCCATAAGGAATGCTGCCAATAATACCATCCACGAGAAACATTTTTGTGGGTTTAAAGACTAACCTAATAAAACTGCCTACTTCTAGATAAAGTTATTAGTAACTCCAAAATATACACACAAATAAAATAAACACTCAAAATAATAATATATACTCTAAAATATTTTGTTTTGCACGCCATTATATGGCAAAACATGCAGATCCAACTGTTATTTTAAGACCTTGCACAAATTATTTGATGTATACTCATGTTTTTACAATAAATACATATTCTAGTTTATTCTATTCTATTCAAGTTCAACTTTAAAAAATACGCGAGTAGATAGAAACTTCCATAACCAACTTAAAAATTAACAAAAAAAAACTTGTTACAATAAGGACAACCGCCTTTAAAAACTACAAAGTAAAAAAGCCATTGGTTTCTAGCTTTGGTTCTGTTTTTTGTTTTGTATTGCCACCGACTTCCGAAACGAAAATATTTTTTTAACTTTTTAGTATGGTTTTACGCTTTTTAGTACGTAATTCTTATCCATCAAAAAACGGTTACACTAAATAACCAGCAATTCCAGTAAATGTGTTTTATCTTCCGCACGATATCCCGTTTACCGTAATGTTGGTATTGTTCGTCGGTGAAGAGTTCCATGGGGTATCTTCCAAGTCCATAATGAGTTGACCACGGAAACGTAACTAATCAGCAATTATCTCTCATCTTCAGTAACAATAGCCGACGCACAATACGAGTAGGTTAATACATTGTTATTAAGAAGTTTACTACACAAGAGACCACCTCAGGCGTACATCTATGCAGCACAATTGACGCAAATATCAATTAATTTACATAAAAATATATCACTATCATCTTCCTTTTTTTTGTTGCCGGGTTCGAAAATCCTAATGAATGTCTTCCGCCCTCTGGCGGTCGACAGGACTTTCAGACTCTTACTGACTAAATACCACACTGGTGTTCCATTCCTACAGTTAGCCCGGGGATCCCGACGTGCGTGCCTCCCGCAATGTATCCCATGTTACTTGGTCGGCATAATACGTTTTCTAGGTTAGGAGTCCCAGGTTCGAGTTCCAGGTCGAGCAAAAAGTGTTATTGGGTTTTTCTATGAAATTCTCAGTAGCAGCTCGGAGTTTGGATTTGTGCCCGGTTAATGGCAAGGCTCGCCCCCTATTACATGGGACCTAAATATACCGGCGAACTGTGGGTGTGCATTGGTACACCTCTGCCTAACCCTTCGGGGAATACAGGCGTGATGGTATATTTATTTTATGATGGTAATACGTTTTCTTCTTCCATTCCGTCCTGTCGACCGTCGTGATATCACTGACTTCCTTCTCATTCATATCAGTCTTCATACATGTTTTCTTTGGCCTCCCTCTTTCTCTCCATCCATCCCCGTTTATATTCATAACTCTTTTGGTCACGTAAAAAATATATAACAGACAAATTATATAGACTCCTCCTTTTATAAAATTGGTTAAAAAGTACGTAAGAATTTTCTATCATCACGCCAGAACTACTTAGGTTACGTGACGACCTCCAAAACTTACGTCAAGGTACCTACCTACTTAAGTAGATGTCATTACCCGTCTTGACGCTAGATTGAATCTTTAGGCCAAATTGAATGTAACACGTTTTATTTTTTCACTCGTCTACTATCAAAAGAAGGCCGTTTAACCCATAAAACGGTAAGGTTTTTGAATTTTCAGTATTATTTTACGTCTAGAACAGTTTCATTTTCTAGGAAAACTGAAACGTTGGAAAATACAAAGGATGTCAAGCTGCCTCTTTGTAGAATCAGACTTTTTGCTCTAGCTTATCAACAAAATTAATATTATAAAGAAACCTTTTTTCTTATTAACTTAATCGTTTCTGTTTGCGTCAATGAGACTGGCTACAAAATAGCTTCGAGTTTTTCACTGAGTGGAAAGATTTATTTTTGGCCCGACTACCTACGTCAATTCGAAAAATAATGGCAATGATTCTCATAGTCAGTTTACTAACAAGATAAATTGTTACCTAATAGGGAAACTTGTAAATGTTGTGAAGTTTATTTAATGACTTCTGACGTCACACGACACTCCGCCGAAATAACGCAACAGAAATTCGGTGTGCTTTACGCCTACAATAATTCAAAAAAATTTAGTGTACTTTACATCTGCAATATACCAAAATACGTTGTAATGTTAAACTAATGTAGATAATTTAGTTTTGTAGATAAAAGTACACCGAACTTTTTAACACGTATTATTTATGAACAAATTAATGTCTTCGCCTACCTACTTTTTAACGTTGAGCTAAGAGCTATTTTTATATAATACTTAGTTTTTATGAAAATGAAAAACGGTTGTTGACCTCATGATTGCTCGTTGTCTGGGGAAACTTCTTCATGTTTTTAAATAAATATCCTATATACCATTTAGTTAAAGGTGTGGTGTATGTTTTCGGATTATCACATTTAAAATATTCGCAATAATGTTGGGTATTTAATAATTTTATATGGATAAATAATGTTGCTTTAGTTGACTATAAAATTGAAATCATAGGTACCTTTAATGAAAAGGTTACGGGCATAATTATAAGTACCTTTTTGTGCACAAGTTTGTGTTCTAATTACAAATGCTTCTATACTTCAATTTTTGTTAATACTAAAATATTATAGAAACTAGTATTACATACTTGCAATGAAGCAATGCACATGATTGTAGTTTTAACCAAATACGTGATATTTTTTCAAATTACTAGGTTCAGGTAATTAGTACGTCTAGGCACGATTCAATTAACAAACGTATACTTTTTCCAAGGTTCTGAATAACAAGTATTAAGTTCCACGAACACATGAATAACTAACTAGCACTTATATTAATTGCTATATGTACAACGCTAATGCCCATAAAAGCTTTTTAACTATTAAAAATAGACGTCTAGATTAAAATCGCAGTTTACACGGCTCTGAATAATAAATAAGGCGACTAATAATTTTCATCGGAAATTTCATACGTAATTATTCATGGGCGCTAAAACCCAGCTAGAACCCCTCCTAGCTGGGTTGTTTTACGAATACTTGTATAAACATCAAATGGTTTAAAATTGCAAACGAATTTACATAGCAACAAACAAGTTGGAGTGTTTGTTAACAGGTCAGTTAACTGTCCCAAGAGTTATTAACTTGTTTTAGCACTTCAGCATTCTGTTTACTCTTTTCTGGGTTACGGACACGGTACTCTAAAATGGTATTTACTGTTCGCAGTTAAGTCACCAACAATATTAAATGTGGCTGTAGGTCGTCTTCGTAATAAAATTCTAAGGGTTTATTTAGCCAGGTTTGTGGAATTTGTTCGACAAAGTCACTGCATCCCTAGAACACACAGGGCATTAAGAGAAACACGGATCGGTTATAGTCAGAAAGAGTCTGACACTCCTTTCGGGCGGAAGAAGTCATTTGATCATTTCTCATCCTTAAAAAAACGTTTAGGCCGCTATCCCACTGGCGTTTTACGAGTGTCGGCGTCACTCGAACGTCTGCGCAGCGTCAACGTTGCGCAGACGCGACGTTGACGCCGTGTCGTCGCGTGACAAGCATTAACGTCCGCTGGAGCCGACGTTCGAGAGACGCCGACGCTCGTAAAACGCCAGTGGGATAGCGGCCTTAGTCATCACTAGCTGTATACCCCTCTGCGGGTTGTTCGAAAGAGATACCGCGCCCCCGGAACGCAAAGGGCACATGATGGAACATAGACGGGTTTTAGTCAGTAAAAGTCTGACACTCCCTCCCCGCCCAGGGCGGGGGAAGTTATTTGATGATTTCCCGTCTATAAAAAAAAAAAGAAAAAAAAAAGCTGTATACCCCGCGGTGTCATCTGCGTCCAGTTACGTCTATGGTTACTGCTCCGCTCCTGTTTGTCGTGGCGTGATGTTTTACACATATAAACTTTCAATTTGAAACTCTACCTATTGATAAAAACACATTAAATTCGGTGTGGAGTTTAAAAGATCTAAGAGTACAAAGGACAGACTGCAGAAAGCGAGTTTGTTTTATATTATGTAAAGATTGACAGCTAAGGTATTCAGGACAGACTAGTGTTCACTGGAAAACAAAATTGCAAAACACTGTTTAGCAAGATGTTTTTGTACCAAGTAGGTAATTCGTGTTCATCGGGAAACAAAAGCTGAGCAACAATGTTTTAAAAAACATTTTGGTGTTGCGCAATTGTTTAACTTTGTTCCATATAACCCAGTCACAATTTTTTCCTTGAATTGTGTTGAGTGTATCTTTCAAAGTCAGAAATTAAAGGACCCTTTAAAAAAAAACCTTTGTTACAAATAGTGGGTAAAAATACAAAACACAATACATACAATTTGTATCATAACTTTATTTACGTATCCCAGTTAAAATTTACATTAATACAATAATAAAAATTATAAAAACTTAAAATAAAAACAACAATTTCGTGTCACTGTACATTTATATTTAAAAAGATGATGTCGTGCAAAGAATTGACGTTACCTTAAGTGAAAACACAGCCATAGATTAACGCCTATTTATTAAAACTATTAATGTTACTTTTTTAATGTAAAACTAATTAACTGACCGAGAAGCTTAAAAAGTGTTTCTTTTTTTTGGGCAAAAAAAATTTCGTGTTCTGGACAGATTTTAATAAATAAAGCTGTTGGTAAGGACGGGTGCACATCAATAAAAATATTTGATTGACAGATAATGACGGCTGGGGTTTTTCGTCATTTAGATTAAAAAGGCTTTCGAAAACCGTGTATTTATTGCGTCGGAGATCAAACATAATTACTGATGTGTACCCAGCTTTAGGACTCGGGTGGAAATCGATCGTCATTTGGTTTACATAATTCTGTTTTAGTTTTATGTGGAGCCCCAAAAAATAATATTATTTTTTGTCTATTTTGAAATACGACTGTTTCCCCGTGCCCTTCACAATCTAGGTCACTTGACATTATTATTCGCGTTAAACAAACATCTATTACTTAAAAAAGAAATATTTGTTTTACAATTTATGTTAATTTTATATTTAAATATCTATCAACTTATTAACAAATTCACTTTATACATTTTTTGATGATTCCATTAACGTTTCAGAAACGTACAAAAAATAATTATTCTTCCGCGATACATCATGAATGAGGTCTATGGGTATAATATTACTTAATGTTTATTTCTTTTTAGATTTTTCTACTGTGTTCTTATTCTAGCCAACTTTGGCGACTTCCTCCTTTATGTTTGTCAACTCTTTAATTGAAAGCTCGCTGTTTTTTTCGTAAATAATTACTAGCCATTTTAAGGTGGTATTTTAGAATTTTTTAAACATATTTATTTGAACTCAATACAATATTCAGTTGCTTTTATAATCAATTTTCTCTCCTTTAAATAAAGTCGCAGATACTTTTTATTCACTGAATGAAAGTTTCAACACGTCACTTCACGTTCCCTTTCAAAAAGTGAATAGACATCAGTCTCTTACAAAAACAAGCAATAATTTTCTAGGAATTTCTTCATCTTTCAGTTTTTGATACATTTTAGATACTAGTGGAGCTTATTGTTGAACTTATTTAGGTACAAACAAAACCTGTTTGTGTATGTTTGTATACATAGTTACATTTTTTGTATGTTAATACAGGCCGTTCCAAATATTATCTACACTTAAAACTAATATCACCAAACAATATTTCACACCGAATCTCATAAGCTCGATAACCTTGATATTTCATTATAAGTCAGTAATATAATTGTTGCTATTAACACGCCTGTATTGACTACTTTTGTACCTGAAACAATACAAAAAAAAAACACATTAATCTCAAAGATTCACTATTCAATACACGGATGGGATATTTTTATACCAAATGCTACAAAAAATTCGGTGAAATGATTCTAGGTAGACCCATTCATTTCATTTCAGATAGAGATTATAATAACAGACAAAGAATTTCAATACTGGGATGTCTATAATTATGTACTCAATCCATGAGTAAAGTTTCAGTCATATTATAATGATAATAAAAACATTTTACTGACGTAAAAAAAATAATAATAATAATTAGCGCTTAGGACCACTAGGCTAACAAGGCAGTTTTGCTAGTCCAATCCACACTTAGTGTCAGTTTCGAAAAATATTACATGACAGATTCACAAATATTGATGTAACACCCAGTATTTACTGGTACAAAGTTGCGTAACAATGTTTCAGGAACGGTTTTTTTGTTGCGGCTTCCGTATTAATTGGAAAACAAAGGCTGTCTGAAACATTTCACATTTGTTGCGCGAATTGTTTCTCAACTTTGTTTCATCGACATTTTATAATTATGTCACTCTTAAAGCAAATATTTGTTTGCAAACCGCCATGTGCAGGCTCGGTTTAAAATAATTTACTTAATTACATTATTTTCTCGTTAATGTTAAATGACCTAAATTAAATTATGTCGTTAAAGTGGTTATCGGCTTTTGCTGCTGCTGTGAAAACACACATAATCGCATACTATGTATCTATGTGGCAAGTGTGCTGATGTATTTACCAATAGTAGGCTAAAAGCAGGTCCCTATTATATACGTAGGTATTTCAGCATTAGAGTGTTCAGAAAAAACAAATTATTTTTAAAAATAAAATTAATCACATTATCTTAAGTCTTGTAATAACTTGAAATTAGGTTTGAAAGAAGGTTTTATCAATTTAATATCTAATAAAAATATTAAATTAACAATCCTGCATTCATAGAATAGCGAAAACTTTTGCAATCATCGTTTACTTTTGATGTTGACTGTACATAATTCAAGCAGTCTTATAGCCACAAAGTTTTGATTAAAAAATGTACATAAAAGTCTAGATTCTTATTGAATCGTAAATTTTCAGAATATCTGATTTAAGCGAAACTTTCAGTTCATTATACAAAGTTTTTTAGGAATTCCTAGCAATGTAGGTTTTAGTTGACTATGATTATAGTAAAGCCGGCCAAATAAAACTAGATTCATTTGTTATTACAAGAGGCTCTACAAATACGTAAGTACGAAAACAACTTAGTTACTCCATGGCTTGGTATATGGTGTTGTTGCTTGACTATTTAGAAAATGCTGCATATACACGCCGCTACTTCTTGCGCTGTCAACTATATGTATGTAGGCATTCTAATTATGTTGTACTTGTCTACATTTGACTTTATATACGTATTTCTTTTGTTTTTCTTTATTATTGTTCCTGCCGTGTTTTCTCTCACCATCTTACCATCGTTTCTCCTACCACCATTGGGTAACACGTAAAGTTATAAAGTCCGCCTTTGTAACTTTTGTTGCAAAAAGTTTAAATATATAAATAAATAACTCTGCTGATTGCCATTTCTATACTACTGTTTATACAGGCTGTATAGATTTTTTCATGGATTCAGTAGATGATTCTAGACCTCGTCCGAAAAAATATTTTTCTCTTACATACTAAATTACAACACCCACACGGTCAAAATGTAGAGAACAGCTGTATTTTTTACAAACATTATATAACAATAATTTTTAACTCTGTAGGTCTATAGTATGTACTGAATCCACCGTAAAAATGCTCGTTGCGATGTCCCTTACACCTTGTATACTATAGTAAGACTTTAAAACAACTTACCACTATTTGACACATATTTCGACAGCTGCGTGCGCGAGTGTATAGTGATGATAGTGTTCGCGTCCCTCACTACAGGGGGCTCCACTAGCAATATAGACTCGCAGCGCACGCGCATCGCCCCGCTCGCGGTGGGCGGGACTCTCACGCGCAGGACGCGCCATGAACGCCGCAGCCCGCCTGGCTGGTTGCCTGTCACCTCTATTTTCTGCCAGGCTTCGGGCTGTTAAGAAATTGATTGGTTGAATATTAGGTAAAAATTATAGCTGTACAAGTATAGTAGTTACATTGATGCTATGGAATGGATTGCTTCTAGCAGGACATCAATTCGGCTGATTTATGATGATGATATAAAATGGACACTTACATTATGTAATTACATTATTCTTATATCATAGGTAAGGCCATCTACAAAAGTAGATTAATATAAAAAGAAAAATTAAATCATAATTATTAGGCAAAAGATTTTATGTCATTGCATGGCAAACAAGCCGAACGGCGACACGGCCCACCTGATGTTAAGTGGTCACCGCTACCTATAGACATCTGCAATACCAGAGGCCTTGCAGATGCGTTGCCATCCTAGATACACAGTTGTAAAGTCTCAAATAAAAAAATGGAATCAATCAAATCAAAATGTAAAGATATCAAGATATACTAAATCAGTACATCATATTCTTCGTGTAGGTATATCTATTAATAACTAATTTCGCATGAATCCTATATTTTTCTAAAATCAAGGGCCAAGGCAGACGAAGATTGATATTTCCAAGGCTACTTGGAGTTACATAATAGAAAAAGGGCTATGAAAAACCCAAATTTGGCTACGATAACACTGATTTTGTTAGGTTTCGTAACTTTTGTTATTGAAATGAATAGGCCCACATTTATCAAAAATATGTTAGGTATGATTAGCTACCCTAAAAACTCGATTTGTTACATCTTAAATATTACAGTAAAGGTTTTTTTTCATTGGTTGTTTCCTAATATGTATATATTGTACATTCGGCAACAAAAGTAGATTAACATTTTTGATTTTTTTGACGACACGGTTGGCGTAGGGGCCGAGCGATCGACTGCTGCGCTGCGTGTCGCGGGTTCGAATCCCGCACGGAACAAATATTTGTATGATCTACAGATAGTTATTCCGGGTCTGGTCGTTTGTGTATGTGAGATTATGTGTTTGTAAACGCACCCACGATACAGGAGACATTCCTAGTGTGGGGCAACGTTTTTAAAAAAAAAAAAAAAAAAAAAAAAATTGATTTTTAAGTTTTTGTTATTGAGCACAATACCAAAGAAAATTAACTCTTAAGTCTTGCCTAAAATTCTGGATAACAGTGAACAGTGTAATTTCGTGTATATTCAATTGATATGTAAAAGTAACATTGTTACCTAATCGACTTTTGTTGCTGACTGTACATATAAATATTAGGTAAAAACGATATGCTTTTAAATTTACAGTATTCTATCTTATTTACTTTAACAAAACTAAACAGAAAAATAACCATCACTAAATATTCGTTTGCTATTTTTAACAGAATAATGAACCAGGTTTTCAAGTTAATTGATTCATAGCTTTTTAATTAGAACCTGGGAACGACGGTGCGGTGAGTTTACGTTTAATTTCGTTCATATTTTATGAACTTTCGTATGAAAATAACATTAATTTAGTAGTTACACAATAATCTTTAGGCAACCAATTTGAAAATAGAGATTCTTGGAACAGAAAGTCTTTAATGTAAGACTATTCGCATTACTAGTTTAATAATAGATAGTCGTTCTGTGTATTGAAGTTTACGCATAGCAACGAAAGATTATTTTGTGATTGTGGTAACTGTTCCAGGAACGTTCGCATTCTAATGTCAGTCTAAATCTGTCAAATAAACCTTTTACCTACATATTTGATTGGTTTTGGGCATTGATTGCCGCCGAGATGATAAAGCGATCAAATTTTGAACCTTTTTAATTACGAGAACCGACCTTCAGAATCGAACCACAAACTGAAAACGACAATCGAAATTCAACCTTATTTTCCCAAGATAAGACATAAAAATAATCGAACGGCCAGCATCCATATATTTACCGAAATCTAATTATAAACATTTTAAGGTTTTACTACTGGGAATAAAGGAAGAGCATTTCGGCGGAATATACTGGCCGTTTTAAAAGGCCATTAGCGAAGATTTAAAGAGTACCTCGGCTGCTTAGAGTCGCTTAACAATGAGCCAGCGTAATGGCAAACAATGCAGGTCCACTTCATACAAAGGAGGTCCGTAAAGTGGGAAGTCATAATAATAATGCAAGGATAAACCACCTGCATTATTATATTATTAACAAACGTATTTGGTGTGAGCTTGAGAGGAAATAATCCAGCGAAATTCATTGTTTTTGCTAAGATGTTGCATTCAGGATTATGTTGCATGACTTCAGGTTCTAGAACACCGATTCTCGTAATTAAAAACGTGCATCTAGTCGCAATCTCATGTCAGTGACAATCAACAGTCAAAAAATGTAAGTAAGTTAGAGTAGAGGCCTTTTTGTCAGATTTAGACTGGATTGCGATCGTTCGTAAAAGTTACTGTTACAGTTATTGCTATAAGGCAATTTTTTTTCACCATTCTCTCTAAGATGTTTCCTGATTCATGAATACGAAAATAAATTATTCATTACCATTTAAAATACTTCTACCTCTACTACGATAGATATCTTACGTACCTATTGATTATTTTGTGACACCTGTGACCTTTATCAGGTTGTCAGTTCATTATTCCTAACCGTCCCACGCTCTACTAGCAATTAAAATCACAGAAAGTTAAAATCAGATTATCCCATATCAAAAAATCAATCCCCGTAAAATAAAGTAATCTATATTTAAATTTAATCTTTAGTAATAACTTTCCAAATAAAATGTAAAACGGAATATTTCAAAGACTTTCGAATTCGAACAACTTTGATTATAGAAATAAAAAAAACGTAATATAAAAGTAATCAAAAGCAAACTTTACTTTTATGTCTTTAGTATTTATTATTTTACACCTTATATTAAAAAAAAAAACTAAAATAATTACAAGGTATTTACAATTTATAAAAGAAAACAAGGGAAAGCTCAAAGAGCATCAAAAAACTCATCTGCATCGCTGTCCATGGCACAAGTGCTTAAAAGACTGGCAGCATTGCTAGTGCTACTTTTTTATACCAAAAATCTTTGAATTCATATCGTAATATGAATTGGCAATCTTCTTTTAGCTTACGTGAATCAAAAATATGGGTAGGAAGGACTATTTATAAATCAAGAGACTGCGAAGAGAAATTGGAAATAGGTCGTTCGCTAAATGAAATCCAAACATTTTGTGAATGTTATTAATAGTGCGTAGGTTGTGGTTTAATCATAAATATATTTTTGAAGCAAGACTAATTTTGAAATCATAAAGTTTTTTTTTTACGTTTTGTTAAATAACTCTGTCTCTTAGTTATTTTTAGTTATATAGCAGCTCAAATAACAATATTTCCCAATACGATTTTTTTTGCGTCTTCCATCTTTGCTTTCAATCTTATTCAAATAAACAGTCACTAAAGCTCAAACATATTATTTCTGCACCAATTTCAATTACTAAAATTCTGCTAAAATGACGTCACGTCAACTAAAAATGTTTTATTCACTGCCATTTTTTGTTAATAAGCTTTGCCCCACTCTAATATTTTTTCCTCTATCGTGAATGTTTACAAACATATAAACTCATAACTCATAATACACAAACAGCGAGACCAGGAGCAACTATCTGTAGGCCATGCAAGTATTTGTTTCATACGGGAATCAAACACGCGACTGCGCCAAACGTTCCGTCATTTATTAACTATCAAAACAATCACAATACTCTGAAAAAAATATAAGAATTTCCTTATCAATCGAGCTTTCTTACTATAAATACCCGTTATAAGTTTTATTATAACGGCTCCATCTCAATAAATACATTATTAAGTTAATAAGTTACCTATATAAAGTTAAAAGGATATTTATTATTCTGATCCTCCTCTTGAGGAACATAATCCTCTCAAATTGGATTCCTGTGCGACATGACGAACATACCTATTCTCTTTGGACTACACACAACGTATTGTCAGACAACAATAGACGTACTGTGACAATGTAAAATTTATCTTGATAATGGAATTATGTTCTACGTCCGACGTCGAAGAGTTTCTGTACATAATAATATGGAAAGCTGAAGACTTGCTAAAGCCTAATATATGCAAAGTACTGGGTTTATTAAAATAAACTACCTACTTAGTACAAAATTAATACATAAAAAACATGAGATAAATTCTGCAAAACCCCGCAAGTGAAATTAATTGATGTACCTAACCCATATGTGTTGTGGTTCATAATAACAAATCTAGTAATAGCAGTACAAGCAAATTCATTTGCAAACGAATTTACGTGTTAGTTCATTCGATAATAGCCACCGAAACACTATTGGCTTAGACCCGATTTGGGGTTTCGATCGACGAAACTATTAATGAATCTAAAATTGCATTTCAATTGCGATCTCCCTCTATGACTGGGTTTATGCCCGTAAACCCAATCACGATCAAATTAAGCAAATTGATAGCAAAGGCTATGTACGAACCTTTTGTAGCTCCTCGTCGATGTACCAATTAATATCCGACGGTGGCAGAGAGAAATCGGACGTGCAGTTCAGGAACACTTGCTCCCCAGGTTTGAGCACTTTCGGCGCTCCGATTATCACGGGATCCGCCTGCGGCATAGCTGAACACAAAATAGATTTGAATACATCGCACAACTCAACATCTAGGTGTCATAACTTCGTTCCAAACTTACGCTAACCAAATAAGGTGATCGCCAAGGGGAATCGAGCATCACAAAGTCCCTTGCAATCGTAGGCGGGATGCTGAACTTAATTAAAAGCCTTAAATTCGAATTGTGGACTCACGCTATTGTTAGGCTGAGGCCATATTGATGTCGGCGGCTGGCGGTTTGTGCTGTTCTGATAATTGCATCGATAAAACTTGTGGTTTTAGAGGCGAGCGTGGTACGGCTATTAACGAAAGCTCCAGCTAAACATTGTAAATGTCATCGATATACCCTTTGCCTAAAACGAGTTATTTAACGGTGGTTTATAATTATTGTAAGACTTTATTTTTTGTAACTTCAAATATATAAAATAATACCAGTTTATTATTGTTCTACTGCAGGGCAATGGCCTTTCATACAGAGAAGACACGAGGATTGATCACCACGCTTGTTCAAGGTAAATTAGCGATTTCAAACTTATATGAATTAAAAGTCGATGACAGTGTACTTCAAATGCCTATATTTAAATTGGTACTGTAACAGATAATTGTCGTAGGTAGACAAATCGCAAAAGTAATCAAAGCCCTTTCCCTTTGTATTTGAATGAAGTAGGTACGAGTATATGTGTAGGTAAGTGGGTAGGAGCTTGGGGACCGACGAGTAAGCTACTTAGCGACAATGAACTAGTACAGCACTTGTGAATAAAATAAATCTTCTGACAAAAGGACTCAGGACTGTCTAGTGGGTACTTTTATTTTGTAGTACCTACGTATTAGGAAGCTACTTGTTTCAATGATTAATGAGGAATTGAACAAGAAGGGTTTAATTAATGCCCAAACGGTGTCAACGTCTGTTTGAAAATCTATTAAAGGAATGTATAATTAAATCCATAATAGTCTACTTAAATATGGTGGTACGGAATCTTTAGTACAGAGTCTGACTCGCACTCGTCTGGCTGGTTATATTCTTCTTTTTATTTACAGTTTTTAATTGCTTCGCCCAATCGCACCAACCCACATCAAAAACAACAACCAAACATGACAAATGTAATTTTTAATACATTCAATAAACTAAGCCTCCCTATTTTTCCAAAAAATAACGCTGATTAAATGCTGAGAATATTTATATTTAACGTTGATATATTTTTTAAACTATTTAAAGCATAAGTTTCGGGTGTTTTACTGTTATTGTCAGATAGTACTATAACATATTTGACATATTAAATTAGTAAGTAATTAATGTAATTATCCAAAGGTTGGCATGATTTTTCTTTTTGTTTCATGATTGGCACTTATATTAGCTTCAGTGTCTGACATACTTAGATAGATTTTTTCTGACACTCTCTGACGTACATTTAGTACAACGACCTGAGCATATTTATAAAAGCGAAATATAAAAATTAGGACAATAGAGAGTAGATGAGAAAATGGAAAACAATTTCAGACGGGTTGAAAGAAGGTCACAGTGTTGGATTTCAAATGAAAACTTCCTAAGGCACAACATAACTGAAAAATAGTATTGTATTACTTTGTGTAAACAAAAACACTTTATTCATGCAGCAAAACTTAGTTAAACAATAATAATTAAATTAAAAACTATGTACAGTTAAAAAAAAAAAACAAAAAGAAAGGAAGGTCATAGGGCATCAAAAAACTCATCCGCATCGCCGTCAATGGGACATGTGCCCAGAAGGCTGGCAGCATTGCCACGTTGTATGGCAATGCTGATTCTTTGGCCCAAGAAAAGTCCAGCCCTCTGGTCACGTGAAGAATCGACCAGTCGCTTGGCTATATTGCGGAACACTAGATGAGCGCTCGGTCCCCATGGCCCTTTGTGTTATTTTTTTCTTTAGGTAACTGGGTACTTGCAAAAAGAAACGCTATGTACATAGACTTTGAATACATTTTTGAAACTGAAACCTAATTTCTATACAGGCTGACTTTTACTTGACTACGTATCTTTCAGGGGGTGAAAGTACTCATGGTTACGAAAAACTTTCAGTATACAACGATCATTGAAATATTGAAAAAAGTGTCATCAGCTGTTCCGTACAAAACCTCGCCACAAAACGATCGAAATGTATGAAACAGCAGACTGTATTCTGACCTAATAGTACTCGTAGTTGTGCTAACATCAGTTAATCCAATGGGTAGTACAACCTATTTTCGATTACATTATAGGTACCTTCACTAAATTAGTTCGGAATGTGCAAATTAGCGTTCTTGAAGCAAATTCAGTATTAGTTCGCTGAATTTCAAAGGTAGCCCCTTTCATATCGTATTAATTTGAATAATCTAATGAAATTCAGAATACTAATAATAGTTAAATATGTTTGTGATTATCACGCCGTATTTCTTAGAAAGGTAGGCAGGGAATGGGGTTCTGTTATTACCGTTCTTCATGTTATTGTTTTGTATTCTGGTAAACTTTGCCTATTTTGGGAATGGAACTTAAACTATACATTTGAAAGCCGCACTTATGGTCGTTTTGTTATTGCTATACATATTAATGAATGTGAATATGATATCTATGCATAAAAACATGCCTATAATAGTACAAATAACATTATTTCTGCCAAATATAGCCAACCCACAATATTTCAATAACTAAATTATTTACGTCAAACTAGTTCAATATGCCAAGGGTGTTACATAACTAATCATCAATACCTGCTTAATATAAAAAAAGCTTTGAATTATTTTCAAATAAAACAGCGTTTTCAAAATTATAATAATGAAGTACCTACTCCAAAACCAGAACAAATTTTGATATGGGTTAGTTATTTCTGACTGAACTAAAGGCAATTCTGATCACGACTGGAGTAGGCTGCACTGTCGCCAACTGAAGCATTTTATAATAATTTACTAGTCGCCTGCGAAATTATACCTTTAAGCGATATTGAGCCTAACCATTTTTTTTTATTGGGACAAGCCCGCCACACTGTTTCCAAACCACTGCAACTCCTGTAAGCCAGAATCAACAGTGGCAACCACAAGAAAAGCGCCGAGACAATGAAGCTCGACGAGTCCCGGAGAAACGATCCAACTGTCTTGGATCCCGCAACGAAATTAATCAGAAAAGATTAGCGGAGGAGTAAGAAAAATATAATTTCCACTTCCCTCCAAACAAGCAGGAGACAGAACAGAATTAGGTCAATAGGCACAAAGGGATTATTTACAACTAACCATTATGAAATTCTTAGTAGCAGCCAATAATCTGTAATTTATGCCTAGTACACCACAAGATCTGGAGAAATGGTGTCTTCCATACTTTTACCACCCCTTTCTAAGAAAACAGGCGTGATGTATAACAGCAGATCTATAACAGCGTCTGATCCCAAACGACCTAGGTAGGTATATAAAATGTTATCAGAATATAATGTTTTATCTTTCGTACCAGGAGATAATAAAATAATGAGGTTATTCCGCGACCGTCTCGTTGATTTTACCCTAATGCCTCTCAGGTGCTTTCGTAACAGAATATTTATAGGGGATATTTTGTTAACGATAATGTTATTGCAGTGTTAATAGGATCTTCTTACGTATCCATACTAATATAATAAAGAGGAAAGATTTTATTGTTTGTTTGTACCGAATAAGCTCTGAAACTATTGGCCCGATTTTAACCATTTTTTCACCAATAGGTAGCTACATTATTTTTGAGTAGCATAGGCTATATAACATCGCGCTATGACACACGGGAGCGAAGCAGTAACAAAATACGTAACTCGGGTGAAGATATCCGGGCGGACGAAGTTGCGAATAAGCAAAAGCTAATACTATATGAAATACCATGGAAAGAAATGGTTAAGCTATACTGAGGTTCTGTAGGTTTAAACAGAATTGAAAATATTGTTTATAGTCCATTCAATGTAACATTAGAAAAATAAAGTTATAACGCTATCGTTGTTGCAATGTAAGGGTATAATAAGCTCCGTTATTTCAGGATACGTATCAAACAGACTTAGTCATTCACAACAAAAACATTTCACCAAAATACAGTTATTTCAGCAATAATTACAACAAAATAATTACTATTAATTAGCTTTTTTTTTCTTTTTTTAATAATGCAAACATAATAAATGAAATGTAGTTTATCGTAAAATAGAGCTTTTGACTTCTTTAACACTTTTTATTCTTGACACAATTTCTTATTGCACTGTAGTTCCGTTTAAAAAACTCCTGTATAAAGCACCTTTTGCGATTTCATTTTCTCTCAAGGTAAACTTAACTACCTAAACATTTCAGTGGGGCCATTATAGGTACTAACTTTTAGAAACGATCGCAATCTAATCTTAGTTTCGATCTGTCAAAAGTGACACTATTTTGGGCCTGGAAACTCAATTGCTATAAAATAAATTAATCAAATTGGCAAATGACGTTTCAGTTGCTACTGTCATACACATTAATACACAATCTGTGGGGGAATCGCGTTATGACAGCTCATAAAAAGTATGTTATTGTTTAATGGTATCTGCTTATCTATTAGATACATCAGAATTCTGTGCATAGATACAAACAAAGTCTTCAAATTAAGTACATAAACAAGATCAATTGTTACTTATCTTTATAGGATGGCCGTGGTCTAGCAAATGTGACGTCACATAGTCTATAACCATTGGGCGATCAAGACGCTTTCAATGATACCTCTTTTTTTGAATTAGGATAGACAGTTTAGAAGTTATGATGAACTACAAAATTATAACCCTTCTTTTATTTCCATCGTAGTCTGATAATAATTACTCGCGAAACGAGTCTTTCCAATTCAAAAATCACTCACATTAACATTACGTTTACATTAGCGCATTCGTGCTTGGCAACTCAAAACGAAGAGAAAACTGCGGTAACAAAAAACAAAACGGTCCGTTACTTTCAAAATGAAAACTTGTTTTTCTCTTCAATGTTATCTGTTTTTTGTTGTTAAAACAACAAGCCAGTGTAAATAAATCGTTCATCATCATTAGCATAGGACCGTATCATATTTTTATTTGACAGTGAAATGGATGGAACTTGAGTTATTTTTGGGTGCTAAAATTATTTTAAGAGTTCTCTTAGTGACAAACTACGGAACTCATTTTTTCGTGTTTTACGTAGGTACTGTGTAATCAACTAAAAAATATAAAAAAGATAATCATATGCCTAAAATAAATTCATTTAAGTTAGTTAGTTAGTTTAAAAAAATAGAAACTAGTTTTTTTTTTCCTTTTTTTAAAAGACTTTAAGTAACTGATTCTTCATTACCTTTAGGCTTTAACATAACATAACAACTCTCGCAAGGAAATTCTTATCTCTATGCGTCCGAAAAGGCTCTGTTTTGTATTATTGAAAATTAGTACGATTTAAACCAGCATAAATCGGTCTGTCGGAACGTATTCTATTTATTTTGCATACCAATTACGACGCGAAATGTTCATCATAGGCTCGACCGAATTTGCCCAGCGCAATTTTCCGCACCGAAATACGCGATTCAAAATTTCGGCAGGTTAGTAGGTACACTTAAGTAGTCAATGCACCAAGCAGGCAGATTACGTCAGCCGTAGGTACTTCATTACCATAGCGTATCCTAGGCACGTTTGATTGACTATCGCAGTCTGTAGCCACAGTGTCGGGCTACTGAGCTTTCTCTGCAACCTGGATACCTAATGCGTTCGTCGCCTAAAGGAGGTCATATAACGTGGGTATACCTATTCCGATAGTCTGTACTAAGAATACTGTAAGCCAATTTTACCAACTAAAAACGTTCAAAATCTAGGCCCGCTTTTACCTAAGGAGTGGAACAGAGATGCAATGATGTTTTAAAAACGTTTAGGCACTAAGTGAGTTCAGCGATTTTGATGAAAGTGGGTTCTAGTCTCTATCATCTCAGTGACAATAAACGTCAAATATTGTAGGTAAATTAGAGGGAACATTTTTGACTAAGAGAATGAGATTAGATTGCGATAATTTCAAATAGTTAATTGTCGTATTACCTATGAAAGCCAAACCAAGTCTTTGGCCGGTAAACATTTGTAAGCACGTATGTCAAATCGATCAACGATGAACAAATAATACATTTGCGGATGACTAACGTTTTATTTAAATGCTTATGCAGGCTTGTAAGAAAGAAACGAGAGTTTACGTTTAAATTACACGTTCTATTCGCTATATATTGTGAATAAGCTAAGAAATACGGGTCACTTTGGAAATTGAAAACACAAGTTATGAAGAAAACCAGCGTTGTGGTCTCAGCAACAGAGAAATCAGAAAAAAGAAATATTGATGCTGTTAACTTGTTGTAATTTCTTGACAATTCAAAAATGCGTGCAAATGGTCTAATTGAAATAAATACTTTGACTTTGTTACTGTATAGATAATCTATACTAACATAATAAAGCATCAGCTTTATTATGTTAGTATAGATTATCTATACAAAAAAAAAACTTATCAAAGTTTTTTGTTTATTTGTTTAAACATGCTTATCTCTGAACCTACGGTCTCGGATTGAAAAAAAAATATGATGACCAGATACATAAGAATAGGAACAGTAACCAAAGGCGTCACTGGTGAAAATACCCACACGAATGAAATCGCGCACAGAAGCAAGTTATAAATACAGCTACATCTACGAAGTTAAGGCTACTTATGAGTTTCAAAAATGGGTGTTTTTTAAACCCATAAGTAACCCATAACCTATGCATAGCAGAGAGGGCATCAGCATACATTGAAATTTATTGAAGCAGGCAAAACCAACGCAAAAAGCACATGCGGGCGTTGCATCTGCGACCGTCAACGGTAATCCAAGCTCATTCTCGCGAACTTAAGCGGATTCTCTCGGTCAATAATTATGGTTCATATTACTATGTCCTATACACATCTGACCGGCCCCTGTCACGCGAATATGAACTTTAAAGTCCATAAATATATCGACCCATATTTTTTGTACTTTTACGATCTCCGTGGGAATAAAAAACAAAAAATTGTTTATTACTACAAAGGCCGAGCACATTGCACTATATACAGATTAGAGTTCTTAATTTAGTATTATATAAATAAGTACAAAGCTACAACTCTGTCCGCTAAACTAGGCTAGGCCTGATCTTAGGGGACAGCGCCCGGCTTTTGGTTAAGCTTATATAATTCTATTGTAGCAGACGTGCCAGCACCGTAGCGCAGCGTAGGACGTCCACCAACAAGATAGACAGATAACCTAATAAAGATTGACGCTTGATGCAGGTCGCTTCCAACCGGTATATGTGAAGATCTAAAGGGGAGGCCTATGTTCAGCAGTGGACGTCCTCTGGCTGAGATGATGATGATGATAATGATGATGACGAGACGTACCAGTGGACTGGATCAAGTAGGTGCATTTTTGAGCTTGTGGTAAACTCTAAAAATGTGGGTAAGAAAGTGAAGAGTGATTGTATAAGAACAATAATGTTGGATGATTGTGTGTGGTCAGTGTTTGGGGTGTTTTGTGAATCGTTCATTATAAGTTGAATCTCACCAACAACAGTCATGTGTTTCGTCTTCCTCGCTATCTGGAACCTCGGGCCTTCTGTGGACACCTCACAGGTGTACGCAGCCCTCGTAGAGATAGGGGGAGGCATGACCCTGACCACGCAGTAGTCAGGCTGACATTCACCGCCTTGCACCATCACGTCTGATATGTTGAAGAGACGGATTGAAGGCTGTGGACAAAGAAATTCAGCTTTTAAAGTTTTATTTTAAGGTTGGTTTTTTCAATAGTCGAAAATACACATATCTGAAGAAAAAATAATTTATAGTTTGACACATTATATTATTATACAAAATGTGTAACAGGAAGTTAGACAATGCTGGGCTGTCCGGGCTTCGGGTTGTTCGAAAGAGATATCACGCCCCGTTTTAGTCAGTAAAAGTCTGACGCTACCTCCCGCCCCGCCCCGGGCGGGAGAAGTCACTTGATGATTTCCCGTCCGAAAAAAATAAATAAAATAAAGACAATACCGGGTAGTAGGTACTACGTCAAATAAAAATTACAAATTCAAGTCTTTTTCTAACTTAACTTTAAATACTCCAATGGCGCCTGTACTGTAACATGCACCTGTAATTACATTTTTTGCGGCCGTCACATTGCGCGCTTCTATGATGAACAGTAATTTTTCATACTAAATCAAAAGTTGTTTTCCATCATTTTTTTCTGCCATATTTTATGTTACTTCGTTGGATGGGTTAATGCGCAGCTAACAGCTGTGTGAAGTATCTTATTACACCCCGAATCTAAATAATATACATTCCTTATAATCAAAATTTGAATAATTCAATAAAACATTATATAATTGTGGCTTTGTATTAACTACCTTCAATTCTCGAAAACCGTTGAAATCCCAGAACACAAATTTCGCGTAACACTTACAAAAAGATAACCCAATAGTTGCTTATTTAAAGCCATTCAAAGGCTCTATCAATATACAGCGTGTTGCTATTCCTATTCCTATTTTCTATTGGAATTGGCTTCCATTATCCCCGAAAACAGATTGTTTCGATAACGGGAACATCTGGTGATAACAACGCATTTCATATTGAATGTAGCACGTAGGTTTCATATTGAATGAACAATGTAACTACACGTAGGTGATGGTGTCGGTTCAAAATGAGAGTTCTGCGAATAATACCATAACAGCATGCCATGAAATTCCACACACAGATAGATTGTAGTGTGGAATAACACATTATGATACCTTTTATCTCAAAATTACAAATGAAAAAATGTACGATTTCCTTAGGCTAACATATTAAATTTGACGCGCCCAAAGTCGCGGGCAGAAGCTAGTTAGTATTAAATATTTTATTTCCAACTTACAAATTGCTGCCAAGATCGTATAAATCGGCACTACATAGTCCGAAGTACTCACAAAGATAGTACCGAAATATGTGTTCGCAAACAAGCATGTACCTACATCATAACTAAGTGTAGGTATAACCCTTCCTAACTAACAATGTGTAACTTGACTAAACTAGTTTGAGTGCGAACTTTATAGATGTTTATTACTGATAGAAATCTGTATTTTCTGTTACTGAGGTTACCGTTTCTGAGATTAGCCGGAACAAAGAGACAGACAGATAAATATTAAAAAAAAGGATTATTTTTTTATTGGTATAATTACTGAGTCTTTTGCAGTTAGTAAAGAGCTGTTATTTTGACATTAAAAACATTCATTTTAATTGTATTTATTTGTATAGATTCCCTTTGCGGATTATAACATACCTACTTGTAGTATTCAATACTATACTCGAGCTAAACTTAGGTCGTAGCACAGTTTGTTGATTTATATTGCAATGGTTTTACATGGTATACCTCTAAATATGTTTAACTTTTTTATAATAATTGATTCCTATCAATACTTGTCAATATTTTAAGATCGTCATTCTGTGATGGTGTCATGGTTAAGGCCTCTTATGCACGAGGTTGTAGTTTTGCAACCGGACACGGGTAATTACCAATGTGTTTTTTTCTAATTCATATGTACTCTACTGTGTAAGTTTATCTTGGACATCACTGACATCGGTAACCATATCAGAGTCCCTTGAGGCGGTTTAGAAACTCTGACACTAGGGTGTGTGGGGTCGTTAGCCCTTACTGCCCACACGATAAAGAAAAATAAGTCATTCTGGATATACCTGATCAATTTGAGTTAACCACTTACCAGCAGCTTTAGTTTCAGTTAAGTATAATTTGGGTCATTACAATTTCATTTCAGTCATTACATTTACTGTCATAATATAAAAGAAAATAAGACGAGAAGATATAGCCAACAAAGTTGCTGTTTACTTTGCAAGGGACATGCGCGAATTTAAGATTGCCGTGGGAAATCAAAATACGTTTAGTATCTTCTGGGGATAAATAAACGACTGGTATGGAATAATAAAACGTATTTTACGGCACAGTAAACAGCTTTTATATATATTTTTTTCCCGTATAAACTGTGGAAGGAAAGTGTCTTATTTTGTATTAGTTCACATACTTACATTGAGAGGAAATATTTTGCCGTTTTCTTATCGTTTTTGTTGCTATACGTAATATGCAATTTTTATTTAGCACCGTTTTAATGTTCCTTCATGCCACACAGTGTCAATGTTGCATTTGGTTTTTTTTTGTCGGTCAAAATTAAACTCGTGTTCCGAGAATAGTGCCTTACTTTAAAAAAATCACAGTCAATTCTTTCTAGAATTCAGCATTAGTAAAAAATACCTCTTATATAAATAAAACCCATAGACAGATCTATCTAACGATAAGGTAACTTTCAACTCTTTAAAAAGCGCCCTGAGGACCTAAAGTCTACTTCGATTATAACATAGGAAAACAAAGTTAACAAAATAAATAATTCAATAACAGTTAATTAAAAAATTAATTAACAAAATCTATAATATCATTGGTAATTGTCATTGGTATTGAACAAATAAATAATAAACCAGTCGTATGTTGAAAAGCAAATTGGATAATAATTAAATTGTAATGATATAGGTACATTTTAATTTATAATGTCATAAAGCAACTTTTCATTTGTCCTCTTGGTGTGATTTTTCAGTTATAATGTGTTTAATTATTATGTTATTGACAATATTGGGCACAAAACATATTCCCAAAAGACACATCAATGCTAAAACACCGCATAATCCTGAACATTACAACTTTAAAAACAAATGTAGTACGAGCACATAAAATGAAAATCATTAACAAAACTAAATCCCCAACACAAAGAAAACTCCCGCAAAAAGTAAACGAGCACCAACATCCCGCAAAAACGGAACGTAACTTTAAAACAAAACTGTGTGTCCTGTACAAAAGGAAAAAATAACAGACGCACCTGCTGTGTGGGATTATATCTGAATATCTCGTTAGTGTCGCGGTACCACTTGACAGAATGGAGCTTCTGCTCGTCCATCTTGAAATGGCAGCTGAGCTCGGCCGCACGCCGGGGGTCCGCGTACAGCGGGACCTTTAGCTGCGATATGTCGTGTGCTGATGTTATTGCTGTGGAAGAAGGAAATGGAAGATTAGCATATGGTATTCGATAGTAACTGCCTTGTTAGCCTAGTAGTCCTAAGCAGCGCTGGAGGTATTTGTTTCAATTCTCAGGTCAAGCAAAAAGTGTTATTGCGTGTTTCTATGAAATTCTTAGTAGCAGCTCGGTGTTAGGATTTGTGTCCAGTTAATGGCAATAGGCTCACCCACTATACATGGGACCTAAATATACCGGCAAACTGTGTGTGTACTTTGGTACGCCTCTACCTAACCTTTCGGGGAATACTGGCGCGATGGTATGTGGTGTGTGTTAGTTCGATGGTTCAACAGATTTAGAAGGCCATTGTTGGAATTTTGCTTCTTGTATGTGCCAAGAGTCCGTTTTGCAAAACACTGCCTCTTTTTATTCGCCTACGGAGACGAAAGGCACTAATTCGACCTTATAATTACAACCATGGCTATAATTTTAATACTAAATTCGCCAGCACAAGAATTAAATAAGAACAGAAGAATATTAGTCTTATTTTATGCTTTTCAGTTGTTTTATTTTCCGTAGTCAGGTTTTAGTATAGTAGTTTTTGTTTTTATTAGCTACCTTAGAGGTAGGTAATAATAGACTTAGCACTTGATGACTATCAATGGGCTATTTAAGCTGTTCGTATAAAATTAAACAAAGATGTTATTTTATAATTGTATTTGAATACTTTACAACAGCACCCTTATGCCTCTGAAGCTGTAAAATATTTAGTGAGACTATTCCACTAACTTTTAGGAACGATTGCAATCTATAATCTTTGTATCAATCTGTAAAAAATCTTCTTATTTACCTACATTTAACAATAATTGTCTCTGAGATGAGATTACGTTTTTAATAACTAAAATTGGCCTTTGCGTTCGAGACAATTTGCAGCACTTTCATACTAACAAAGTTATAAATCATAAAAGTTTTAAATAGAAAAATAAGTTTTGGTAATCTAAGATTCATATTGCTTTAATAATTATAAAACTTTTAATGGTAACTTGATACTATTTTCACTTAAGGGAGCCATAAAAAATAAATTATAAAGTATAGCTATTATAATTTAATATGCATTGTAAAATGAGTTCTTTATTTATAGTTTAAAGTGAAAAAATATTAGGTTCTCGCGATATTGTGCTTAGAGTGCGTTCATTATTATTTTGTAAAATTGTCTAATACTAATATTAATAACCTCCTTTTTTTAACCGACTTCAAAAAAAGGAGGAGGTTATCAATTCGACTGTATTTTTTTTTTTTTTTTTTTATGTTTGTTACCTCGAATTTCCCGACTGGGTGAACCGATTGTCATGATTCTTTTTTTATTTGAAAGCTGGTGCTTCCCGTGTGGTCCCATTGTCACCATTTCAATATCTGATGATGGGATCTTGTAGAAATCGGGGGAACTCTTCAATAAATAACAGCAGATTAACCGCGAATGTTGCTATAGCATATTTAAGCATTGTTTACACCATCACACAATATAACATCACGCCTGTACTCAAGGGTTACACAGATGTATACAGTAGTATTTAAAAATTTCTCATCCAAGTAAACGAAATCGCATATTCTGCTTTCTTATGACTTTTTAGTGGTGTCTCGTTAATTTACATAACATGACAGTTTCTTCATGGATTTGGATGACAAGAAGTTGATACTAAAAAGCGAGAAATAAAAAACTTTTTTTACAAAAAAATTACAACCGCCTTCAAAAACTAAAAAGAGAAAAATAACTTTAGCTTTGGAAGTCGGTGGCTTTGGTTCTGTTTGTTTTTTTGTATTGCCACCGACTTCCAAAGCTAAAGTTATTTTTCTCTTTTTAGTTTTTGAAGGCGGTTGTAATTTTTTTGTAAAAAAAGTTTTTTTTTGAAGTCGGTTAAAAAGAGGTAAAGTTTGTGAGGTTGTAGTAGATAATCTTTGAAACTACAAAACCGATTTTAAAAATTCTTTTACCTATATACAGCCACGTTATTTGTGAGTATCATAGGCTATAGTAACATCAATCTACGATACACGGGAGCGGAGCAGTTAACCAACGGCGTTACTTAACAAAAACATTTGTTTGTAATAAGACTTCGTGAACACTTTAACGGTTTTATGTATACGTATTTTTTACAGGATTTTAATGGATATTCTGTAAAACATACATAAAAACCCTTTGTCACACTTGAACAGAAGTGATTTAGGTACCTACCTGTTGTACCTCATACCTGAAAAAGGGCCCAGTATTGAAGCTAGCAAATGCCCATCACTTTATTTTTTATCCTTTTTTTGCAACATAATCCTTAATTTGAGACTGGGCAGGACGTGTCTGTTGCATGCCGGACAAATTGTGGGCTTAAGTGGCACAGAGCTGGTGCCCTGGGTCAGCGCGGGCACCAGGCCACGAAGGAGATGGTGTGGCAAAATGAATGGATTCCTTAAAACTGGAAAGATGAAGGACAGAATCGCGACTGCCTCGGTAGCCTAGTGGTCCTAAGCGCGACTGCTACGTTAGGGGTCTTGGGTTCGATTCTTAGGTCGAGCAAAAAGTGTTATGGGGTTTTTCTATGAAAGCACGGAGTTAGAATTTGTGCCCGGTTTATGGCAATGGGCTCGCCACGTATTACATGGGACCCAAAACATACAAGAATACAAGTGTGATTGTATGTATGTATGTAGGAGAATCGCAAAAGATGGAAGGAATTGTGGTAAGCCTTCGCCTAGAAGTGGAACGAAACAAGCTAATTAAAAGCTTATGTTAAAAAAAATAAGTCCTTAATTTATTCTCTAAATATCAGTCATGCGTAAATTACGTAGATTTGGCAACCCTAGGATCTTATATCATAACGTTGAATGTGACGTAACCGCGTTCGTTTCATGAACACGTTTGCTGCGGTTTATTTTTAATGAAGCTCATTATTTTGTGCTTGTAAGATGTGTGCGAACAGTGCTCATATAATTAAAAACATCTTCCATTTTTGAACTGCCTCGTTGGCCTAGTGGTCCTGAGCGAGACTGCTACGCTAGAGGTCCTGGGTTCGATTCCCGGGTCGAGCAAAAAGTGTTATTGGGTTTTTCTATGAAATTCTCAGTAGCAGCTCGGAGTTTGGATTTGTTCCCGGTTAATGGCAATAGGCTCGCCCCCTATTACATGGGACCTAAAATATACCGGCAAACTGTGGGTGTACATTGGTACACCTCTGCCTAACCCTTCGGGGAATACAGGCGTTATGGTATATCTTCCATTTTTTTTATTAATTTGGATACTGTTTGCTTTAAATAATAATAATGCCAGCCTATTGCTATCTCACTGATGGGCTAACGCCTCTTCTCGTACAGAAAAGGTCCGAACATTGAATACCACTCTTGCTTAGTAATTTGTGATTTCAGACTAACATCCAGGTTTCTTTACGGTGCCTTTCTTCACCGATGTCAGTGATGTCCACGGTAGAAAGTACAACTTTATTGAGAAGTTAGATTGGTAGGTATTTGTCTGGCAAACCTGGCCTGGCTTGGTCTGGCTTATACCTAAGACCCTGTTAAGGTAAACATTTCTATTGAACGCGTCTAGTTAATAACTCTCATCCATATGAAACGAACATTCGAGAACAATGCCGCGTAAAAGTTCACAGTCCTAATTACCTTACACTAATTATCTCAACAACTTCAGACAATTATAATAATTATAATTTAAATTATTTCCACGGAACACAATGAACGTCAAAGTGCAGAAAGAGGAACACGAATTTAATTGAGATTTCTGGCATTACACAACAAAAAGTATATACAGTAGTACCTCGATTATCCGAACCCTCGATTATCCGAACGCTGAAATCGTTTATCCGAACCCTCAATTATCCGAACGCTGACTTGTTTATCCGAACATTGGCGAAAATTTCTTACTGAAAACGCGTTGCAGCTGTTCGTCAATAAAAAAAATAACTATTTTATAAGAAAAGCATTTTTTTTTTTTTTAGGTGTTTTATCTTTCAACGTTAATAATATATGTCATGTTTTAAGACTACAGTTTTTAAGTGAAAAGATGTTGTTTTTGTTTGATCTAGTCCCCAAAAGCCCACATTGCGATTATCCGAACTTTTGATTATCCGAACTAGTGCCGGTCCCAATTAGTTCGGATAATCGAGGTTCTACTGTATGGCCTTTTGCGAACAAAAAAAAATAAAATATATACCATCACGCCTGTGTTAGGCAGAGGTGTACCAATGTACACCCACAGTTCGCCGGTATATTTAGGTCCCATGTAATAGGGGGCGAGCCTATTGCCATTAACCGGGCACAAATCCAAACTCCGAGCTGCTACTGAGAATTTCATAGAAAAACCCAATAACACTTTTTGCTCGACCTGGGAATCGAACCCGGGTCCCCTTGCACAGCAGTCGCACTTGCGACCACGAGACCAACAAAACAAAATTACCATGAAATTATGTAACCCATATTTTGGTAACACTACACGTAAGTGTAACACATGTGAATTATCTACGCAACGTATAATGATAAATGAGGCAGCGCGTACGTATTGTTTTTAGTTCTACTCGGGTGACACCGCGTGTACAGTGCTGAAATAAAGTGAAACATTTTTTTTATTCTTGATGTTTTTGTGTAATGGATTTTCAATTTTCAACAACGTAATGTTTCTTCGGTTTAGCGTTTTGTACTTTGTTGTTAGTTTTCAAGGTCATGTTTTTTCATCATTTTCCGTATCCGATGATGTTACATACTAGTTGTAATGAAATAAATTCAGTTCTAAATTAAAGTTGACAGTTCGCAACGTAAGTTGAGCAGCGGTTATACAAATAAAAGGCTATACAAATAAAGAGTGATAACAATCCCTACTTACAATTTTACAGTAGAAACAGACAAGCCAAATTATATATTAACGAATACAACAATTATTTGGAATTTGAACATCTCCCGTCAGTACTTTTAATATAAAACAAAATAAAGGCCTCGAGTACTAAAATTTTAATACGAAAATTAAAACAAACCGGTCCCAAACTGTTTTCAACAAAATGAATGGTATTGTATTAATGTTATGTATGCGTACATAAACGTATCCTTTTATTCCTTCGAAATGATGATTTCGCATTCTGAATATTACACTTTCGTATTCGAATTATATTGAAACAATAATTATGATTAAAGGCAAATGAGTAGTATCTACGTACAAATGTAAGTGGGGACTGTAATTAAATAATGTTAAGGAATTTGATACGAGCATGAAAATTTATTTACTCACACGGGTAATTTGTAGAGATGGCTACGAATATGTGCTACGGCGTAGATAGTGCTACGGCGTAGCTACAGCTACAGCTAATGAATGCTAATACTCTTTTTATTGTAACTGAAAAAATGCCTTTGTTACTCACGGAATGAAGAGTTGTTTTTTCTACAGTTAATAATAAAGTGATTCACTTAACAAATTGCACATGCCATTTTATTGTATCGCCATATTTTTTAATTAACTAAATTGCATAGTGCTTTGCTCAAATGGGTATTATTTTGTCACCATTTTTTACTGAAGCTAGTCATAATATTCTTTGTTAATAGTTAAATTTCGCTTTCACCATAATAATGATTGGTGGAAGCGAATTTTATTGAAATTGTGCTACTCACAAAATAAAATAATTGTTAATTTTTTATGAAACCAAGTTTTTTTTCATTATTTTTTTCATTTTCTCAAAGTACAACAATAATTTATGTTGCTAGTTTTTTTTCGCATAAATTAAATCACAAAAACATTTCCATGACAGTCTGTGTAATTTCGAATCAATCTCAAACATTCAAAGGATGTAGTATAAATTGTTTACAAAATGTTCGCGCGAGACAAATATGGTAAACCCAAGGGCAAATGTTTGAGAGGCCGGCCGTCCAAACAGCTGCGTGTTATTTGTGTGAAAACCGACGTCACAAAGTTGAAGCTCCCTTAAAAATGTTATTTCATCCCTTCAACAGTTCTGCAAGTAATATCCTACCATTTGTAATGTCATGTCATCTTATTCCATTTTCGTGTCCAATAAAAAATAAGTCTGACGATATTTTATTATGGTGAACATTTTTACTACTCCATCAGTCTCGTGGTCGCAGGTACGACTATTGAGCGTAGGACACTGGATTTGATTCCCAGGCCGTTCAACATAATATTGAGTTTTTATATAAGGAATTTCTCAGTAGCCCAGAGTTTGGCAGCTGGTGGTGTTGACACCCCGTGCCTCAAAAAGCACGTATAGCCGTTGATCCTGTGCCTGATCTCTCGCGAGTCTTATTGCATTGCCGTCCCATTGGACTAAGACTAAGAGCGTAAAGGAACAAGAAAGGCACGTTGCCGTAGCTAGTACACTACATATTGCCAACAAAACGCTTTGAGTATTTTACCTTTCACCTTCTTAACAGCTTAGTTGCTAAGGACACTAACGACTTTCGATGTTTATTTAAAGACCCCTGTTCAAATAAGGAACCAGCTAATTGAATTGACTAATGAACACGACTCATAATTCATAAATTAACCCATAAAATGCATACCCCACTAAACCATAATGTCCAAACTTCACACAAGTAAGTACGTCTGCTCTAAGTTGCCTTATGAGGCTAAACTTGAACGGCACTTACGTTGGTGTATTGAAGCAGTTTACTCCAAGAACATGTACTTGCAACTGCAAGTAGATTACCGCTTGCGGTTATCGCATACTCGGTGATATAGGTACATGTGTGACGTTCGTTTAGAAACACATTTTGCATATGAAGACGGTAAACGTTAGCGGCTTGGTAACTAACATGAAGTAGCTTTATTGGTGTATGGTACCTTGGAAAATATAAGTACTGGAAAGATATATAAATACTAATGGAAGATTTTTCTGCTGAAAATTTTATCTAGAGAGGTAAGATGCTTTGTAAAATTGTGATGATGATGAAGAGGGATATAAAGACTAATTATTGTTATTGTTGAAATTTATGTTTAAGTGTGTGAATTTTATGATATAGTTTAATTTGTGCATTGTTTTGGAGTAATCTGTGAGATGTTGTTATTCTTATTACGAATGAATAAATAAATAAAAAACAATAATTCCAGTTTTGCATTTTACACATACATACGATACATAAACAGGCTATTGATTTTGCTCACTGGGATAGATTTCCATCAGTTGGCTGGTTCAAATTATTTGCTAACCTTAACTTTCTACATAAAAAATAAAAAAAATGATTCCTTTGTGATAAGAGAAAAAAAATCATTAAGGAAAACCGCCTTATATGTTATTTTTCAGTTTTTGTTGTTTGTTAGTTAGTTTTCAGTAAATTGATTTAAAAACCAATCTAAATCCTTTTAACTTTTTTTCCAATCGGTTGATAAATGACGAAGCTCTGAAGTAAAAAACCTTAAAAAAAAATACAATAAAATTGCCAACCTCCTCCTTTTTAGAAGCCGGTTAAAAATAGACACTACGAAATATGATTACCGAAAATAAATCGATCACGCATGAAGCGAAAGGTTTATTCGACATCATGTTTAATGTATAGTGTGTCCTTTTTATTTTATACGGAAAAAAGCCTCTAAACTTTATCAACATCGGCTGTAAATTGAATTGGACTTCGGCCTACAGATGGGTGTACATCGAAGCCGAAAAAACGTAATTCTATAAAGTCAGCATGTGGAGATTGCGTCCATTGCCCTTTGCGTTTTTTCTGCTAACGTAGTAAAAAGCTTGACCCGTGTTAGGTACACGATACAACTTTATGTGAAGGGACTACACTATAAGGTTGGCAGAGACCGCAAACTTTTGGTCCCTTCTTAATCAAACATGGCAGGTGGTGAAAATGACATGTCAACAAAAAAAAACAATTGCAAAACAAAAACGTGTTAAATACCAAGCTAGAAAAAAAAAACAAAAGAAGATCATTCTATGAAGACTGTAAAACCATAGCATAACGTTTACGTTTACGTTACGTTTCCTGAACTTAAACATCCGGAACTATTTGCATACCTAAATTTCTACATCAAGGACCAATGAAAACTTGGAATAGTTAGACTTCATGACACGGGTCAACTATAGGAGAAGGGTCATTCAAATTCCTCCGATTGATTCAACCACAAACTGAGGTCACGTTGGTCACTTCAATGATAAAAGTTAAAGCCAAAGTTACTTCCGATGTGGGTAGGTAAAGGAATTTAAATTATAAGTATAAGAGCAAAAGGTTTGCATTTCCTCATTAAGAGGTGCTCTTTTCTCCATAGAAACGCTCTCGTCTGTTTTCTTTCTGGTTTATGAGTTCAGTGCAATTTTTTTTTTTGTGAAGTAAATATCAACTGTTTGTATGTCCATATGTTTTTATTTTTGATGATATTGAAAATGATCAAAATTGCCTATTTATACCGCTGCCGCTGTCAGCTGAGGATTATTATACAAATGAAAACATATTCGTGAAAAACAAAAACATACAGACACAGTATACATCCTTCTTATTCAGTTTATGAAATATCATTTATATTGGTTAACTATTAGAGACGAAAATAGGCGAGAGCCAAACCCCGAATTATCACTTTTTAATTCGTCTATTCAATCGTATCTGCAGTTGTCCTTTTCACGCGCCGAGACTCATAGATCGACAGCCATAGTTTCTTCTAAAACCAAATTTCCAAAAACCGGTACTCACGTTCCTCTTAACACATTGGCAGGAAAATAAATGGAGGCAGTAATGTAACTTTTCTTACGTTGTCGATTACCACGTAAGCTTAAAGATATTCTGTTGATGAACCCTCCCGCGTCAAGCATGACGACCTTGCTTAATGTACCGTGTGTTATTAAGTAAAGCGCTTTACATCGATTTATGTAAGCGATTTTTATGTGTACGTGATGTGAAGTACCAAAAATGGGTCCAATGTTCTTGCAAAAATTACGTTGAACGATATTTAAAATAAATTCTTTAGTGGAATTCTTATTGGATTTTAAGATCGAATATTGAGTTTTCTTTGAACTTTAAGTGGATTTGAAAATATTTCTTTTTCAAAGTGAATGTTTGAGGTCTAACGTCAAAGTGTTCTGTAAACTATCGCCGGAATCAATAGGAAAGTTGTCAAGTTCAGAGAAATCAGGCGTAAAAATCGACTTTACAAAAATCTTTTAATTTACAAATCCAAAAATATAATATCCGTTTTACTTTACGTCCTGTAAAAGTTAATTTAGTTTTTGTACACACAATTTTATTACTTGATAGAAAGACTATTAAATATAAAAACGGCATTTTTAGAAGCAGGCCAATTTTATTAGCTACTCACTTTGATCTCATGAATAGTCAAACTACAAATTAAAAAAAAAACGAATACCTAAGTAGTATCTCCCTACGTGTTTTTTTAATCATTTGTAAAAATATAATTCAAACACAGTAAAATTCCAGACAATACAAAATTTATCTAAAATAAACCTTAAGACGAATAAATGTCATTCAAAATTTAAGTTAGAGTCTATCAACAGTTACTTTGAGATTTAGTACTTAAGTTAGTACCTAAACAGCGTACAAATTTCGGAGAAACTCGAAAAGTTTTCAACTCGTGACAATCCTTACAGAATAATGATTTCCTAAGAGCTAATTATTCAGATTTACAGAATTATTTTGACTAAGACAAGTCCTTAAATATGGATGCCAGTGACTGAAGGATTGAGCAGAAGTTCTCGAATTAATGTAATAGTAGCGAATCATACACATACCATCACGCCTATATTCCCCGAAGGGTTAGGCAGAGATGTACCAATGTACACCCACAGTTCGCCAGTATGTTTTAGGTCTTATGTAATAAGCGGCGAGCCTATTGCCATTAACCAGACACAAATCCTAATTTCGAGCTGCTACTGAGAATTTCATAGAAAAACCGAACCCAAGACCTAGCGTAACAGTCGCGCTACCACTAAGCTAACGAGGCAGTTAAGTGAGATTGGCAGTAGTAGCCAATCGTAATGAGAAAAACATTTCATAAATAATATTTTTCGTATAAAAGTAAATGGCACCCTTTTTTATGAAAACCTCAATTTTAATTTATACTTTATTAGCCAAATATTTCAGAACGTTCTAAAATTCATGAACTACTTTATAGTTACGTACTAGCCAGCTAGTTAAAGTTGGTTAGTTACAGTAAAGTTAAACAAAATAATACTGACACACATTACTGAAAATCCTTGTTCACATAAACAACAACTACAATACAATGAATGTAGGAATTTAGAAAGTTAATAAACATTTAAAATTTAGTAACATTAAGCTGTGTTTGTTTAATTTTGAGCAAACTGAATTTAATTTAAGTAGAACTAGGAGGTTTTGCATAGCACTAAGTTGTGGAATATTATCGAAAACTGCGGTACATAGCTATTGTGTAAGTACTTTTCGTTTGCTTGTATCAACGTAATATACTTAGATAGGTAAGTAAATTAAATACAAGATCAAAAGGTTTGATCTCACGCAAATTGAACAATGTTTTAGCAAACCTTTTGGAAGTCGAAAAATACTTGATTTTCATTCATTTATCGTCTTTAAAGAGTTATTTACTATAATATTCTCATATAATTTATTCCTGAAACGGAAATTCCAGTCCATTTACTCTACTTTAGCACTTTGGTTCGACGAAGGGAAAGAAATGCTTTTAATAAAAGTAATTTCGGAACAAATTTACTCGATTTGCGTCGGATAAAGGTTGAATAATAATTATGGAGGAGGGTTCCAACTAAGTAATTTGCTTAAGTTGCTTTGCTGTAAGCTTCGTATTGGCGCCCCGACTGACGCGACTCTGGCATTCAAAATATCAAAAGTTTCTAGTAAAGTCTCTCCTGCTGAATATTCATAGAAGTAATTGTTTCATTAGTTCAACTAACATTTTATTAATCCATTGAGACAATAATTAATAAAGCTATAAGCTATATGTATAGCTATAGCTATATGTATTATTATTATTATTGCCGACTCGTCGTTTTGAATTTGCGTTGAAGCATTGTTATTCCCAAGGGTTTTATTTGACGAATTTTATTTTTACATTACTGAAATGAGATTGTCAAAATAATAAATCGATTTGCGAGTGATAAGGATTGAAAATGTTGAAGATTATTATTAGAACTGGCATGTTATTTGAAAACTTTTTTATCTTTTAACAATACGATGTTTTTCTTTTGAAATTTTCGTATCTTTTCGAAGGTTGTCTGTGAAATCTCACAATAATCACAATATTCATTCTTCCATTCATCTTGTGGTTAATGATTTACTATAAATTTCGCTTGGTGAGAAATATTTTATCCTTTGTACGTAATATATTACAAATGCGAAAGTTTGTGAGCATTAATGGATGGATGTTTGTTACTCTTTTACTATAAAACGGCTGAATTAATCTGAGATAGATTATAGTGGGGAAAAACACATGTTACTTTTTATTCCGGAAAAATATACGGTTCCCGTGGGATACTATATCAACTTTGATGCGGAGGAAGTCGCGGGTAGCAGCTAGTATAATAATAAATTCGTGTAAGTATAATAAAAAAGAAAGCTTTTTACTGGGTTTTAAATATTTGTAAACTGTTTGTGGTTTTTATTTTTCGATTCTCTGTTTTAATTTTCGTTAAGAACGAAAATTAACTGTGTGAGAAATATTCACATGTTACTAAGTAAGATAATTATTAACATGTCTGTAAACATCATCATCGATTAATGTAACATTGTGTACTTCGTAAAAATTACTTAGAAACATATTACATTGTGCATTCAGTAAAAATTAATCGGAAACATAAAAGTTAACAATGTTTTGTAATTATGGCACGTGTAAACATATTTACATGTTCAATAATTACAAAACGTTCAGTCAATTTTTCCATGTAGACTATATGTAGTTTACATGAAAAATTGATATCCCGGTTGACTATTTTTATAATCTAGAAAAAAATTGGCTGTAGGTAGTATGCGAACGGAATAAAAGACCACGGCACAGATTTGATTTTTACCAAATTTTTTTTAAAAAAATCTATCAATTTAAATACAATTAGGTACTTAAAAACACAAAAATCGCAAACATGATTATTATTTATATTTTTTTGTGTTTTAGTATTAAAAATTTGCCGGGGCAGTTCGCTACTTATTAATGAATTTGTGTATGACGAATATTGTAATTTATTTTATATTTTTCAATACTTATTACAATTAAATGCTACCTACTTTGAGTGACGTAATACAAAGGTGTGATCAATTTTCGTAGAAAAGGTGTTGTGGTGTTCGCGTGTAAACATCCGCATACCTGTCTCCTCTGGGACTTAGCTGATAAACTAATTTCGCGACATACAAACATATACTACATTAGTACCAATACCTACTATACGCTTCGGTATTAACCTAATTAGTTTTTATATTAGCCTTTATTTATTAGTACTGTTTTCGCAGTTGATTAATACGTATTGGGGTCTCGTGTGTGCGAAATTATAATTTAGTTGTAGGTGTGGTCGCTAGTTGCTTTTTTATGTAGTTCAAACACCTACAGGGAACAGTTGGATCGCTTTTGTGTATTTAACTAATCAAATGTTCTGTGTACATAACCTATGTACACGGAATATACGGGTGGGGGCATGGGACACGAATGCTCGGCGTAAAAGTTACTCAAATGCTATCGAATTTTAAATTGGAAATAGGTACCCATTTCTCATTAAATATTAAAATTTATTTGATTTGGAGTTTGTAATTTATAGGTATTAATTGTTTTTGTTGGATAGAATTAGACCAAAATCTTTTATGATAGTTGTATTTCCTTTTTTTTTAATAATTTACTTGAATTATTTTTACTTTGGTGCGCTCGCACTAGGTCTAAACAAAATAGTCTATAGGTACTACCATTATTGTATATATCGAGTTTTATAGCGACATTTTGAAACTGAACAAAAATGTATAGGAATAACATGTATTGGTTGGGGAGAAAAACAAATTTTAATCAGTACTATTAATTGAGTTTTTATGGCTCAGTGTTGACAGAGCAATTATTCGCGTAATTACGTGCAAATACTTCGCGGAATAATATCTTGTACGCAACCTTAAACTCTATTTTTGTTGCATTTTAGTTTAACATGTGTTAGTGAAAACCTTTAATTTTTTTTTTTTTCTGTATAATTTAAATCTTTACAAATTACCTACGGAACAACAAAAAAGGCTAAGGCTACTTTCTGTGCGACTCCTTGACAATCCAAAAGTACCTGTAAATTATCATATTAAAATATAAATGCTTTGACGATAATCCAAAAATAAGTGCCTATACACAAAAATCTACCATCATATCTCACGAATCAAATGGTTAAAAAATATTTTTGAAACAGAAATGAAATCAGCTTCCAAACTAAATTTTCCCTCGATAAAAATTGCAAACCGTGCGACCTAGCACAAACGAACTATGTAAATCGTTAAAATTTCTCGCATGTCATATTTCACGCATCCAACTGCCAATATATTCGGCGCTAGGTGGAAAAATTAATAGCCATATTCAAATGGTATGACGTATGATTCTAGTTGTTTTTATTGAAACTGAGTAGTTTATACATATTGAAAAATTACGGCTTGATCGTTTACTGTCCCTTTAAGTAGGTAAGCAGATTTATTGACTAATACTTTGTCTGCTCTCTTGCTTGTTTCGTTTTTGGGTTCATATTTTACGATAGAGGTCTTGAGTTCGATTCCCAAGTCAATCAAAGTGTTATTGGGTTTTGCTATGAAATTCTCAGCAGCAATTTGGAGTAAGGATTTATTCCCGGTTAATGGCAATAGGCTCGCTCCCTATTATAAGGGACCTAAACATACCAGCGAAGTGAGGGTGTACGATGATACACCTCTGCCTAACCCTTTGAGGAATACAGGCGTGATAGTATATACGTATTTGTGTCTTTGGGAACAGGAGTTGTTTCCATTCTAAACGTGGTTCATAATCGTGAGTACTTTTACCCCTTGAAAGGTGGCAGGTACCTACATGAAAAGTCACTCTAGACCCTGTATATTCCAAAAATTCTCAGCAGCAGCCTACAGTTTTGAAGTTAGTGGTGTAACACTCATGTTAAACACACAACTATCAATTACAGTAGTTAATTATTTACCACTAGACGTAGTGCCCGGAATAAATTAAATAGACATAATTATCAACGCATGTTTATTTGCATAAACCAATTAATTGATATACACAATGTAAATATCCATCATTACCAAAATCTCTTTGTGCAAACAGAGATGAAGCATTTTATAATTACTCTATTTACATAAAAATATAATATAATGATAAAAAAGTGAAGGAAAACATCGTAAGGAAACCGAGACTTATAATTAATTTAAGTATGAAATTGCTAGTCCGCCTTGAGCAAGCGTGGTGATCAAAGCTCGTGTATTCTCTGTCAAGGCCTCTTGCCTTTACCTTGCCGTGGGATAATAATTATGCTGGTGTTTTTATTAAATAAATTAAAATAAATAGTGTAAAAAAATGGCAAAAAAATCTAAATAACTGTGGCAATTCCACTTTCGACACAAAAAAAAAATATGTCATTGGATGGCAAACAAGCCATTGGCCCACCTGATGTGAAGTGGTCACCGCTACTTATACACATCTGCTGGAATGTCTTGCCATCCCAAAGACAAAGTTGACATGTCTCATGTGCCTGTAATTACACCCGGATACCCTTCAAACCGGAACACAGCACTGCTTTCCGGCAAAAAAAAGGTATGGTGATGGTATTTCCTAGGACAAGCTCCTATTTATTCTCGAACAATAGTTTTAGTTATTTTAGTTTAAACTACTTATGTACAGTAAGCGCTCAGAAATCCATACCCACGCTAAGGTTCACTTTCCTATGAACACGGGCGCGATCCAGTCAGCGCGTGCGCATGTGTGTTTACGAGTGATGTCTCAACATTCCACAGATAACACACACTAATGAACCATCGTCGCACTACGCGAAATGGCATTATATTTCTGTTTACCGTACGAGTCCTACCCGACGCGCGACGTATTCTTACCATTGCATTGCTAAATTTCGCATAATTATAACATGGCCTGGCAGCTGGTTTGGATAAGAAAGGGTTTACGATCATTGAATTCCGAGTTCAAATCTTATACTATGTGTGGCTGTTTTTTGTTTCTTGAAACCATAATAATGTTAGGCAAAATCTTTTTAGGTTTATGTTGAATTATTACGTATTCATGCTTGTTATTTATTTTTTATAAGAAGCAAATATTAGTTATTGTATTATTTATTTAACTTTTTATGTGATTTTATTTTAACTTTTTGTAATTGGAAGTAGGAAAAAAAGGCGTGCTGTGTGATAACAAAAATTTATTTTTAAAATTAACAAACTTATGAGAATTGTAACGTCACATTCCTACCGAAATAAAAGAAGTTCTCTTGTAACTGTTCATAAGATTTTTTGTTGAATACCCACTTAGTCAATAAAATTCATAATAACATAATAAGAGAAGGATATTTTAATAACACAAATAAATTTGGTGATGCTCACGTATTAAGTTTCTGAATTGGTATTCAGCAGAGTTAATTGAAAACTAAACTATAATTCAGACTTTATGAACAGGTTTTTTTTTTATGTAACGTCACAATAAACTTAGTGAGGTAATAGTTTAATAATTCGTTTTCTTGATGAAAAGAAGATTGAAACTAAACCTCAATTTAAGATCATTAAATAACTATCTACGAATATATAATATAATTATGACTAAATATTTAGTTACACCGTCTAATTATTAAAACTAAAACATCCAGGTTATTAAATGTTGCATAACACCGTCTAATACTTCTTCATAAGTAGCACTGTTGCACCTAATTATTAAAACTAAAACATCCAGGTTATTAAATGTTGCATAACACCGTCTAATACTTCTTCATAAGTAGCACTGTTGCACGTCATCCCCACATATTAAAAACGAAACGTATTTTTTCTGGTTTATGATGCATGCAGCTGTTGTTGTTGTAAACAGTATGTTATCCAGTGCGAAACCACCAAACTTAATCCACTTCGCTGTTGAGTAGGTAGGATAGGCTAGCTATCCTCTTCCTCGTATTTCTTGCTCCGGAGACTAATAATAGTATTCCTCTAAAACAACAAAAAAAGTAATATTAGGCATTTATAACAAAATACTAAAGTGACTTAATTTTTTATATAATTTAATAATATTTATTTAATATAACAAATTTTAATATATTAAAACTATTTATTTATAAATTCCATAATAAACACATTTTTTTTGGCGTCATTATATATTTAAAAATCAATAATAAGTATTAATCGAAATGCCACCAAATAATTTTAGGTATCTTAGGTATAAATTTCAAATAAAAGTTTAATTTACAATTCGTTAATATAATACTCACATTCAGTCAGGTTTCATAAGATATTAATTGGGACCACTTTTATGCAGCCCAATAATAGTCGCCCTCGCCTCAGTAATATTATTTGCCTGCGTTTCGAGAATACTTACAATACCACTACGAGTATCTATTAAATCACTCGTTACTAACCAACAACCACAACCAAACGACAACGCTCATTCCAATCAAGTTAAATATGCACAAAACTCATGTCTACCTCACAGAAATCTAAATTCTTTATTAGTTTTCTATGACTACCCTTTTAAATTTACGAAATGTGTGAACAAAGCGAACAAGCTAAAGAATATTATATTTCTGTTCATTTCTTCAAATTGAGTAAAATCAAAAAGACAAAAATAATGTGAGATTCGAACTCGCGGCTCATTGATTAACGCCGTCAACTGGGCGCGCTTAACCGCTAGACCATTCTGTCTCATTTAGAAATGTTGAAATTATGAACTACATTCACAACGATGATACATGTGTCTATTCTTGAAAGTAAAAGGTCGTAAGTCAAACTAAACGTCAACCTAATACGTTTTGAGATTGGGTATGGACTTTTGGTCGCCACTGTACCTGACTACTTTGTTGACCTGCAGGTACTCTAGAAACCAAACTTTTAAAGGTCGAATCCAATCGCAAATATTCAAAACTTTAAACGGTTCCAAGTAGTTTAAGGACTAAGGAGCCATGAAGTCCAAAACGGATCGTTTAGCTAAACAATCCTAACTTTTGGGAATGTTCCGTTCATTTTATGTGAGGTGTAAGATAACGATGAAATACTTAAAAATATTATAATTTATAGGAAATGGCATTCAACGTATCTAAAAGGAGGAAAAACTAGAGAACATATTTTATAAAGTCAATAAGCCAGGGATTGAAAAATGGCATTGGCTTATTCATCATCATCTGCCTAACCTTTTCTCAACTATGTTGGGGTCGGCTTCCAGTCCAACCGGATGCAGCTGAATACCAGTGTTTTACATGAAGCGACTGCCGATCTGACCACCACAACCCAGTAACTGGGCAACACGGCATTGGCTTATTATCGAATAGATTTATTGATATAATCGAGGGCTTTTTTTAAATCTAGTGATATTTTTTTTCGCATTATGTATTTCTAGAAGTCTTATCCATACTTTCTACCAAGAATGATCTACAGATAAATATGCATCCGAATATTCGATACCTCGTCATAATAAATCGGCCTTAGATCACACCGACAACAGTTATCGATATAATCATTGTATATAAGACGTCTCAACAGTATCGATAGCCCATTACCACGGAGCACTAAACCTGGAAGGGGTACAACTACGCCAGTGACCCACTTCCTGATGCCACTTACCTACGTTCGATAAGATTTAAGCATTAAGCAGACTAATGCACTACTATTGCCTCCCCTGTACCACTTCTAGTGATGCCAATGCAGGATGATACTATTAGGAATCTGGTTTGTGCTAATCTTGTTAAAGGGACATGTGTTTTCATTTTATTACGATAAGTATGATGTGTGGTCAAGCAAAGTGTTATTCGATTTTCCTATGGAATTCTTCGAGTTAGGATTTGTGCCCGGTTAATGGCAATAGGCTCGCCCCCTCTTACAAGAGATCTACCTATACGGGCGAACTATGGGTGTATATCGGTACACCTCTGGGAATACAGGCGTGATTGTATGTTGATGATATGATGTGTTATACCAAGATGTGGGAGAAAATTATACATATATGGTTACGTTGCCCCACACTAGGAATGTATCAAACAAAGATACTGACATACACTAACTAAGCCAGAACAACTAACTGTAGGCCTTAGATATATTTGTTCTGTGCGAGAATCGAATCCGAGACACGCAGCGCAGTAGCCAGTCGCTCAGAATAGCGCCAACAGATAAATTGTTGATTATTCGATGGTCTATTTGTGCGCTGTCACTTAGTTTGAATAAACTTATGCTCTGGCTGGAGGCCTTAATTGCGAGGCATCCACTGAGTTGTCCGGTTAAGCAGTAAACAGCCCTAGGCTGACCTGCGAGATGCCCTATCGAAAAAAAAAAATGGTTTATTTATCAATGTTTGGTAAACTAAATACAGTTGTGATGTAACAAGTAATGTTTAGGTTAGTCATAATTAAAAGAACGAATGAAAATGAGTCTATGATAATAATATATCAAAACATAACACAGTCAACGATATCAAAACACACCAAAGCGTGTTTCTTCTTACAAAAAAAAAGTACCATAATATTACATCCACGTGTCCCAAAAAGGAAAAAATAAAGGTTCCCACCGATGTCTCGGTATTGAATGGATGGGAAAACATGATCATTGTCATTACTTAGCAAATACCTCTTCATCATCGACGCGTTGTTTTTCACTTAGATAGATGAATGGCATGAGATAACTTTTGCCATCCATTTGATGAGTTCCGTTGTACGGCAAAAATACCTACGTCAAATCTGTTGATTCTTGCTTTTAGTAGAGGTGTTTGATCATCACCAAGTTTCTAAAAGAAATTGTTGAACTTTGTAACACTAAAATGAACGCTAAAATATAATTTATTAGGTATATTTAGCCCGCGATTTCGTTCGCGTTAATTTTTGAACGGATTCCTTTAAAGGACAAGGGGGAGGCCGTTTCCCAGCAGTGGGACATTACAGGCTAGATAACTATTTTACAAAAAAAAAAACTTTAAAATTAATACAGTTACAGAGTTTTGGGAAAACGTAGCTAACTACCACAACAGAATCGGACTAGTAATTCTGAAGATCAGGGGGTTCAAACAAAAATCAAACTACCATCACGCCTGTATTCCCCGAAGGGTTAGGCAGAGGTGTACCAATGTACACCCACAGTTCGCCGGTATATTTAGGTCCCATGTAATAGGGGGCGAGCCTATTGCCATTATCCGGGCACAAATCCAAACTCCGAGCTGCTACTGAGAATTTCATAGAAAAACCCAATAACACTTTTTTGCTCGACCTGGGAATCGAACCCGGGACCCCAAAATACCAAACAAAACAACAACAAAAAACAAAACAAAAATCAAAATCTCTACTTTTATAGCATTCACATCTCAAAATAGTATAAAACAAAGTCTCTTCCCACCGCCTGTCACTGTGAACGCTTTTAAACTCCACCACTAATTTAATACGTATAGAACATCACGCTTCAACCAACGGGATCGGACCAGTAAACAAAGATGTAACTGAACGCGGGTTACACCACGGAGTATACAATACAATGAAAAATGGAAAAAAATGGATGAATATTCTACAAAGCAATATGAAACACGTTTCAAAACAAAAACGAAAAATCGTATCACCGTCACTCCGAAACCAAATTCTATGCCAAACGGTACATATCGTTCCATAAAAAAAAAATAACGGTTTCATCTAGTGTTATCGACAGGGGAAATATAGGAGTATTGTCGCCGCTTCTGGCTTCCAGCCAGCATCTAACTGTCACATCATTACGTTCATATTGTCCTTGTGTCGTCTCCCTTCGACGAACCAAGGACGAGACATCCGAGCGCTTGAAGATACAGTCTTCTGTTGTTGTGATTTCGTTAATTACTTTGAGGAAATGTTACATATCAGACTTATTTTTCCCATGTTCATGAGAGCGTGAAATATATCTCCGTATAAATAAAATAAACCGAGAAACTTTATATAGGTAGCTAGTACATTTTAGCTCGGGAAATAAATAATGCAGCATCCACGACTAAGAGTGCTTTCTAACGTCTCGATTACACATCGAGTCTGTGAGGGTGCCTTGAATCGATTTAAGGCGGGACGTCCGCGTCCGTTGGGTCTGTATATCGAGATGCTGAGTCCAATGATCCGTGACACAATTAATCGCGCAGGTTAGGTGTGAAATTGAGACGTCTGTAGGCACCTTTAGTTGTCGAGCTACCTTTTCGTTTCCAATTACGTGTTTCTTTTCATGCATGCTGTAAAAAGGGAATACGGGTAGGCAGCTACTAGCTCTATATAATGTTCTAGCTCTATAGAAGATTGATGGTTGCAGTTATAAGATGAAAAAGGTGTTCTAAAATAGTGTTTCTAGCTTCTAATTTCAAATACCACCAATTTCTGTGGCCTATGCACTAAGATTTCGATCTTGAACGATACAAGCGACTTACGAACTAACCCATAGTTTGCTTTTGTCTTCACTTTATTGAACGCTCCGTATAATACAGTTCAATCCCGGATATTTTATAAGTAAACGTTTCATTTCAAAACAAAAAATATCAAAAATACTAACCATAATTTCACATCGTGAGCAAACCTAAACTTATAATTAATATAAGTCTGAAATTGCCAATCTGGCTTTCACATTAGTTCCTTATCAAAATGAGTTTGAAGGTACGTACGTACATTAAAGTTTATATACGCTTTGATAAAATAAATTCAACGGTAAATTGTAGGATGCAGTTCTGAAAACTATACGTTCATTATTTAGTTTCACTATGCATTGAAAAGGGATGGTATCGAATGGAACAATATCGACACGGTTTGGAATATACATGAATATTCGTTCGAAAAGGTTTGAAATAAATCCGTTCAAGAATAAACAATTTCCTTGAAATAATTGTAAAATAGAATTCTTGTGCGCTAGTTAATTAAATGTAGGCAATTCCACCCATTAAATGATAACAAAATTTAATTATAATAATCAAATATTTATCCCCGTAACCTTTAATTACATTCAGCCTACATAGAGCCTATTCAAATGCAAACAAAATCAAATAGGTACATAGCCGTTATCTACCTACGCACTTATCGTTCCATTAGCGAGAATTGCCAATTCCTACGTTCATGTGTGACCGGACTCGTCAAAGGCAGCAAAAGCTGTATTTTACACGGTCCCAAGTAATTACTACGATGTAATGGCCGGAAAGATCGGGAACCTTCGGTAATAGATCGACGTATCCAAAGTACTGGGCTAAAGAATGCCGCGGTTTCATTGGCTACCGATTAAGGCGCAGCTACACTTTCCGGGATTAATAGTTTAATTAATCTTCTATACAAGTTGAATAGGTAAGGTTGAAGTGTTAGGTTAAGGGCTATTGCTGGGCCTATATCGTTTATATTAGCGATGGCCTGGCCTTAATGCTAGGGTTTATGTACGGGTGTATGGAAAATTATGATGATGTTGATGTTGAACGACTTGTTTGCTGTATCTTTCGTGTGAATTTTAGCGAATACTTAAGTTTGACCTGAGCCTATCAGAGCGTCAGATCTCAAAAGCAACAACGGTTACATTCTAATATCAATTTCAATTTGCCCAATAAATATTAGATTAGGGTTCCGCGTAAAAAAGAAAACAATCGCGACATTCATATGGTCGAAGTCGCAGACATACCTAAGCTTTTACTAAACAAATTTATAAAATTGACAAAAGCAATCTAATATGGATACACTGCCTACCCCGTGAGAGCTATACCGCGAGAAAGCCTAACTTATCTCGTTTCAACCTACAATTTAGACCAACTACAAAACAATAGAACTAAAAACTATGTCAACTTGTTAGTTGGATTGCCTTTTGTTTTAAAATATAAAACTGGTTTCCTATTGTTTCTCTGTCCGATAGTGTTCTATTTTCGGCGTTTATTTTCCCAAAAATAGAAGTGAAGCGTGAAAACACTTATGAAATTACTTGAATGTGTAGCTGACGACTGTCACTTTGTTTTTGTCCAAATAACACATCTCAGTGTGACAAGACGTTGAACAGAATTAGTAGACAATGTTACTTTGGTGCCTGGGTCTCTAAGAAAATTACCTAATATTTTTTAAGACAAAAATACATGCCATCACGCCTGTATTCCCCGAAGGGTTAGGCAGAGGTGCACCGATATTTAGGTACACCCACAGTTCGCCGGTATATTTAGGTCCCATGTAATAGGGGGCGAGCCTATTGCCATTAACCGGGCACAAATCCAAACTCCGGGCTGCTGAGAAATTCCTACTGAGAAATTCCTAATGGAAAAACCCAATAACACTTTTTGCCCGACCTGGGAATCGAACCCGGGACCCCTTGCTCGGCAGTCGCGCTTGCGACCACGAGACCAACGGGGCAGTTAAGTAATATTATAAGATAAGTAATATTTTTTTAAGACAAAAATACATGCCATCACGCCTGTATTCCCTGAAGAGTTAGGCAGATGTGTACCAATGTACTCACAGTTTGCTGGTATATTTAAGTCCCATCTAATAAGAGGCGAGCCTATTGCCATTAACCGGGCACAAATCCAAACTCCGAGCTGCTACTGAAAATTTAATAGTTCCAATAACACTTTGCTCGACCTGGAAATAGAACCCAATACCTCTAGCGTAACAGTCGCGTTAGACAGAAATACATAATGATATTCTCATGTTCCACGCCGTAGTTGGACCGACGCCCTAGTTATAGTCGCGGGAAATTGGTGGATGTGGACAGTGCAAGACCGCTCATTGTGGAAATATTTAGGGAAGGCCTATGTCCAGCAGTGGACGGCATTTTGCTGATATGATGACGATGATGCTGTAGCTCATGTATTTCTAAAGGATTAAATTATAAAATATATCCGTTACCCGTGTAGTTTCCACCATTAACGTGGTACGGTCAGCAGAAGTCTAATAACACTGTTCATTTTACATAATATATCATTTAAATAGATACCTACGAAATCAGAGAGTTCTGAGACTTTTTTTTACATCAAATTTCGTACATATACATATTATACATACACATACACATGCATAAACTCACGCCTTTTTCCCATGGGGATAGGCAGAAACGCCACCTGCTACGATCCTTACATACTACTTTCGCCTCGTTCACGTTCATACATCTGGTCATACAAGCACGCCGGTTACGAGTACTGCACACCCGACCTTTCTGAAGAACCTCACCAATAAGGTCAGGGTAGGTCTTCCAAGGGCGACCCCTCCCGGCGTTGCCACTCACATCTGCCAACTGCTGAAATTTCGTATTTCCTTTGATATTAAGCTAAAGTAATAAGGACTGAAAAATCTGAAATGTTAATCGGCTTTTGTTGTCGACTGGACTTAAATAAATAAATAATCTACACCCACACAGTACACAGTACAGTACACAATACATAATTATAAACTTCACAATCTCTCCTCATTACAGTATAGTTCACCGCAAAACCTCATATGTGTGATCACCAGAGCATTGAACCAGAATGGTGATTACGTCACTAGAAGCGACCCAACCTGATAACTTCACTGAGACCTTAGCGCAGATACCCCATTAATATTAATAGGTTTTTACTACGCTAGGTCCGAACCCTACTTATTATCTTTTGTTCCTGTTAACGTTAGCGTTGTGCGAAGGGTAATTTGTTTGTAATTTGCATAAATATAGGTAATTAAGTATTGATGAAAATTACCCATTGGGATTTTCGAGTTCTCGTATGTTGGGAAATCAATGTTTTTGAACAAAATTTTGCCGTTTTCATTATTATAAAATTGAAAGTTTTAGAGATAGGTTTAATACTTATTTTAACTAGATTTACTTTTGATGACGTTTAATAATGATTAAAATGTTGCCGGTACTGATAAATGTATGAAACCAGCTCGGTTATGTATTAGTAGCGAACTGCCCGCGACTTCATTCGCGTTGCTTATTTTGACCCGCCATAAGTTACGTCTTTGGTTACTGCTCCGCTCCCGTAGGTTGTAGCGTAATGTTATATAGCCTATGTCACTCAGGAATAATGTAGCTAACTATTGGTGAAAAATTGTAAAAATCAGTCTAGTAGTTTCGGAGCCTATTCAGCACAAACAAACTAACAAAAAATCTTTCCTCTTCATACTATTAGTAAAGTACAGATTTAAAAACATATGAAACACAGTACATACCAATATTGTTCAATGCATTTCAACTACGAGCTTTTCAAACCATTTCTACATAAACCACATCGTTTGAAGACGCATATCGACTTTGCATTGCTGCCTCCATACGGAATGCAAATAATGGAAATTCAACGCTGTCTATACAGCACACTGTACAGTCAGCAAAAGAGATAAGTAACCAGGATCGTCAGATTTCGTTGAAATATCTTTAGAAACCGATGCATGTTTTGGAATTAAATTTAATCTAATTAATGAACTCTTAAAATTTTGTTATTTAAATTAAAAAAAACATCAAAAACATCTATCCCTTTCTTAAAAACTTGAACTATGTATAATACCCTGGTTATTTATCTCTTTTGTTGACTGTACCTACACTTTAGTGAAACATATCTTGGCATAGCATTCTTTAAGTTCGAATACAAACCTCGATCGGAACTTTAAGCCAAAACGGGGAATTGTAAAACAAAAGAGGTTTGTCAATTTTTCTTTTTCTTTTAGGTGTTTTGAAAAACGAATGTCACTTGTTTTTGAATTTAAGCTCAAATATAAACGTGTGTATATGTGCCGCGGTAGGTACTTACAATCTTTTTCTCTCTAGTCGATTTATCTAGTAGTCTGTCGGCATTTGTGCCGTGTCAAAGAAGAGCCTACGATTATGTAATTATACTGAACTACTAAACATGTAGGACGTTTTTTTTTAATTGCATAATTGCACTACATTGTAACATAAGTAATGGAGCTAATTAACAAGTAAACGTCAAGTACACCGAATTAAAACATTCCAAAGAAATAAGAAGAGCATTCTGTACTAAAACAGTCATTTATACGATCACAAAATGACGTTATAAAATACATTAAAATCCATTTTCGTGACAGACGAACAAACAGTGACCTTAATAAAAGGTTCAATTTTTTCCTTTCGAGGTACACAACCCTAAACAACACACTAGCAAGCGTAATACAATATTGCACTATACGATATTGTAGCACTATATAATATGGTAGCACTATACAATCCTCTTCTAATAAATCTGGCAAATAAATATATTCTATTCTATTTAAAAAAAATCCTTTCAATTTAAACGTTGATAAAAACCAGAAAAAATACTTGGAAATAATATTCAGTGATCCGTACATCTATGCAAATAAAAAAACTTGAAGTGCTTGTTTGTAATTTCAAATTAACAGCTTTTTACTAAATGCAAATAAATGTTTATACGGTATTTACATCAAAAAACCTTTTTTTTTTGTCCGCCCGTTTGTTCCGGCAAATCTTTGAAACGGCTGGACCGATATTGATGGGACTTCCATTCGCAGATAACTAATGTTATAAGTAGTAACTTAAGCTACTATTATTTTAGAAAAATATACCACCACGCCTGTATTCCCCAAAGGGTTAGGCAGAGGTGTACCAATGTACACCCACAGTTCGCCGGTATATTTAGGTCCCATGTAATAGGGGGCGAGCCTATTGCCATTAACCGGGCACAAACCCAAACTCCGAGCTACTACTGAGAATTTCATAGAAAAACCCAATAACACTTTTTGCTCGAATCGAACCCGGGACCCCCCCTTGCACAGCAGTCGCACTTGCGACCACGAGACCAACGGGGCAGTTTATTATTTTAGAAATTTCATGTATTACAAATAAAAGTTATACGCGAAAACAAAATTGAAACAAAGGCAACAGCTAGTTAATATACAGGGTGGAAATTTATTATGCTACCTGGAGGGAAAGTACTTTAAATACTGAAGATAGAAAATTTTACTTAAAGGAAACATTCCTTTATTTTTTAAAAGAAACAGAACTACATTTAAATAATTTTGAAAATACAGTTACCACACCCGGTAATCGAACCGACTAAAATCCGAAAAAATTGCATCTTGTACTTTTATGGCACTAATCGATAGGGTCAATCATAAGGATCAAATCTCTGCAAACATGATAAATTAAATTTAAAAAAAGCCATGAAATTTTAACCAAAACTTATTTTATTCGGACGAAAAAATCGAGAATTGACTAATTGCATGCTCGAAATGAGCTCCATTTTCTTGGATGCACAAATTTATTATTTTAAGGAATTCATTGTGAATAACTTTTAGTAGGGTGTTCTAGTGAATATTGAAAATTGTTTGCTACCAAAACTCACTCAAAATAAGTTTTTTTAAAGGAATAAATTTGTGTATCCATGAAAGAAGCTCATTTCCAGCAACTACTTAGTTAATTTGTTCGTTTTTTTCGTCCGAATAAAATAAGTTTAGGTTAAAATTTCATGGTTTTTGTTTAATTTAATTTACCATGTTTGCAGAGATTTGATCCCTATGATTGACCCTATCGATTAATGCCATAAAAGTACAGGATGCTATTTTTTCGGATTTTAGTCGGTTCGATTCCCAGGTGAGGCAACGGAATTTTCAAAATTATTTAAATGCAGTTTAGTTTCTTTTTAAAAATAAAGGAATGTTTCCTTTAAGTAAAATTTGCTATCTTCAGTATTTAGAGTACTTTCCCTCCAGGTAGCATAATAAATTTCCACCCTGTATATAACGAGTATGGTCACTGTTATCGTATATCGTTCTCACACTGCGTATATTCGTGACACGTTCCGGATCATGTTATTGTATCAACCAAACACGTCCCCTCTATGTATGTGTATCTATTTGTACCCTAAAATATCTGATGAGGAATCTATCTATTTTGCAAGCTACGACAATGTGGGGAAGGCTTTTTGGATTTCATGTATTCCACTGCACAAATAACATGATATAGGAGGAATCACAATTTTTGAGTTACATGGTATTTGTTTAATGTATTTAAGAATCCACTGAAAAAAATACTATCTATCTATTGATATATATCAGACTAGCTTCAACCCGTGGCTTGGGTCACGGGGAAGTCAAGTATACAACAAAACATCAACAAACTGTTCGCCTGGTAACAACTTTTATTTTTTGTGTTAAAAAAATATTGCTGTAGTGTTACAGATTCTGATGTAATTTGTAAAGGAATAATGCAAATTACATATCAATTAAATAGATTCGACATCAAGGTACTCGTATATACCTAACCGTAGGTACTCTACAACCAGAAGAACATTTTCGGATGGCAAACAAGCCGACGACGACCCACCTGACCTTAAGTGGTCACCTCTGCCTATAGACATCTGCAATACGAGGGCGAATCAAAAAGTAATGAGAATGAAGATAAAACGCTGTAATTAAAGTTAAAATAATAATTTATTCTTCTACATAGTCTCCTTACAAATCAATACATTTATTCCATTTTTTTTCTAAACCCAGGATTCCCTTTGAAAAAAATATTTTTCTTGACCCTCCCAAAACGCCTCAAAAGTGACCATCACTTCGCTATCGTCTTCAAATTTCTTACCTCGGAGGTGTTCCTTGAGCCGAGGAAAGAGGTAGAAGTCACTAGGAGCCAGATCTAGCGAATAGGGAGGGTGTTCGAGCAGTTCGAATCCCGTTTCTTGAATGGCAGCCATCGCAACTGCGGCTTTGTGAACCGCTACTTTTGCTCGTCGGTTGACATCCTGGGTACCCAACGCGCGGAGACCTTTTTCATATGCAACTCGTTCGCAAGGATTTTTTGAATGCTGCCATATGAGATCCCTGTGACCTCAGCTACATGCCTGATGGTCACTCTTTGATCTGGCAACACAACATCTTCGACTTTTTTCACGTTGTCTTCAGTGAGGGACGTGGATGGGCGTCTTTCGCGATGTTCATCTTCAGTGGATGCTCTGCCCAGTTAAAATTCCTTGGTCCAGCGTGCAACTGTAGAATATGGAAGAGCAGAGTCCCCCAATTTTTCCACTAAGTCACTGTGTATGTCTGTAGTAGATTTTTTTTTCAAACAGATGTACTTGATGACTGCTCTAATTTCGTTTTTCTCCAAGTTGGTGTAAATCTCTTCGACAGTTCGTATTCAAATGAATATAACTCCCGGAAATCGTGATATATGTACATGATTTTTTTAGGCTGAAGTTGTGAGTACATAAGTAAGCAAAAAAAACTACTTTTGCGTTTTTATGCGGACCTGAAGTAACCGATTCTCATTACTTTTTGATCTCCCCTCGTACTAGAGGCCTTGCAAATGCGTTTCCATACCAGAGACAAAGTTAAAATGTCTCATATGCCTGTAATTTCTCCAGTAACCAAACCCTTTAAGCCGTAACACAGCAACGCTGCTTTGTGGCAGAAATAAACACTATAGTAGTACTTCCCCGGACGAGCTCTTTCACAGAGAGCTCTACTACTACTAAAATCCTGCAAATCCTGTCTAGATAACTACATCGTATAACAATATTTCGGCAGTGCGAGAAGCTTCTATCATGTCTAACACAACTGGTCAACCAAGCACGTCTCTACTGCAAAAACGTATCCTACGTGCGGTTTTCTGTGCTCAAATGAAACTCACCAAAGCGCGAATATCGATATCGAAGCGCTCCTATGTTAACAAAAACCTCACATAACCATGTCTTGTAATATAACGCTGTTGAATTTCGAATAACGGAACTGCACTATAAAATTTAATAGTGTATTGAATACTGGCGACCCCGATCTCCTGAATTTTAAGACACATATTTTCTGAAATTAGAAAAATAAATGTTGGACTTGCTTTAGAATTTTCGGCAAATGTAGGTATAAAATGCATGTCATATGAAACAAAATTCTATAAAGGCATTTAAAACCTTGATAAAAAGATAGGTCAAATAAAAATCACGAGCAAAGACAAATAAAATATTCGGAACTTTTAACCTGAAGGAAGATAATAATCACTAAATAACATACATCGACATAGTTTTTTAGTCCATAAATTTTGGTTTTATTCCAACCAATTTCGTGTGTACACGTAATTAAGGCACACACTATATATAAGACAGAGAAAGAGCCTATAAGTCGCACCAATTCTAGACCGCGAAGCACTTGACCAAGATACCCGGTCTTGACTTCCATTAGCAGTGCTAGGGCACTGCTGATAGGACAGAACTACCCCCCCCCCTTCCCGATACCCCCACGACCCTGGTTTCCCAAAGGCATATCAATAACACTGGCTCTCTCGCATACAAGTAAGGCATCAACTGGTCATTATAACCCGCTGGGCTGCCAAATAGTCACTGTAAAAAATGTTCTTGGGATACAGCCAATAATGTGTGCATGTTTTGCCTTAATTTTCATGTCAGCATGACAGTTTTAAAGATATTAAGTGGGAAGAAAATTGTAATTTGTTGAGGGGACGTTACTAATAGCGCGCTTCATACAAAAGTAGTTTAAATAAAGAAAATCAAGGAATAATTTTAGTAACTTCTATGAACAATCGTTACATACACATACATAAACTCACGCCTTTTTCCCATGGAGAAAAACGCACACCACACCACGCCACCACAGAACCACAGAACGCCACCTGCTACGATCCTTACATACTGCTTTCGCCTCGTTCACGTTCATACATCTGGTCATACAAGCACGCCGGTTACGAGTACTGCACACCCGAAATAACAAACAACAACAAACAATCGAACATTCGTTATCTAAAGTCAAATTGTAGTCTTGATCTGTCAAACATGCCTTATTTCTATCATGAAGCAAATGAAACAACGAATGAAGATAACTATCTACCACAAGGTGGACGGACGATCTGATTAAGACCGCAGGAATGCGATGGATGCAGGCCGCTTTCAACCGATCCTTTTCGAAATTTATTTGGGAGGCCTATGTCCAGCAGTTGATTTCCTGCGGCTGATATGATGATAATGATCAAAAAGATAGCGATAGCGCTTTTTTGCCTACCTCATAGCAGTATTATGCCAACGATAATATTTTTCACGAACTAAGGCAATGATTCTGAAAATATTTCTCGGAATTATTAATCAAAATTGGTTCTTAAGAAGGTTTGAATTGAATTGCAAAAATGAATAAATATTTTCCTAGAATATTCGTCCTATTTTCGCTATATAAACACAAGAGATGAAACGGGATATGTAATCATACTAATTAATTTAATTTTAGGCCGAATTTTCATTCCTCTCTCGACCCGAGGGACTAACCCTAGTTTTAGGGTTACATCTCAGAAACATCTGTCTTCTAAATTTTATCGTTAACAATTTGTTACTTTGCTATTTTATGTTTTATCTTTCTGCTGTGATTAATTTACTTTAAAAGTTTTAATTGAGTTTAAATGAGAAAAAAAAGTTTTCCTAAACAGTCAAACAGCATGATAGTGTCGAATAGCCTTTATAAGACGCGATTATATAACAAGTAATTTTGTATCTTACTGTGTAAGAATTAAAAGTTTGTTTAGACTGTTTTTTACAAAATAGACTTACGCGTGTAATTCTTCTCTAATTTTATTACAGTTCGATTAACTGCCCTGTTGGTTACTTGGTCGCCAGCATTATTGCTGAGCGTGGGGCCCTGGGTTCGATTTCTAGGTCGGGTAATGTGTTACTCAGTTTATCCTGGTTTATTGGCAGTTTATTGGAAATTCAACAGTAGCAGACCCAAATTTGGTAGTATCACACAGCTTTGAAAACACGTGGTCCTGAGCAGGTCTCTCCCTAAAGGCGTCTGATTGCCGTCCCATCGGACTATGACAGTGGAGTAGAAAGAGCTGGGAGTTTATCGGTGTATACACACACACATACACTATGTATAAATACATAACTGCCTCGATAGCCTAGTGGCTCTAAGTGCGACTGCTACACTAGAGGTCTTGGGTTCGATTACCAGGTTAAGCAAAAAGTGTTATTGGGTTTTTCTGTAAAAATTTCAGTAGCAGCTCGAAGTTAGGCTTTGTGCCCGGTTAATGGCAATAGGCTCGCCCCCTATTACATGGAACCTAAACAAAACGGGGAACTGTGGGTGTACATCGGTACACCTCTGCCTAACCATTCGGGGAATGCAGTCGTGATGGTAGTTTATGTATAAATAAATCAGAGCCATAGTCGAAATTCGGTCGGGACAGTATTACCGTTCGATTGAGATAATAATTCATACTCATTTACCAATCACACGAGTATTTCAGTAGTCTGTACGTGTACAATAACAGGATTTCATTTCATTGGTAGCTGCCTATGGTTATGTGTTGAAACCTTTCACCTGCAACAATGCAAGCTAACTGTAGCGCAATGTATCTACGAGAATCAAGACTTATGTTGGTGCATTTGTATGGCTTACACAATATATTATGTATGTTCTACATGATATTGGTATAATATACTGTTGTTTGTTAAATGTGTCAGGCAAAAATGTACGTTGCTTTTCAAGAATATCCTATTAAAATAATAAAAAACCAGCCATGTCACTTGAACCCTAAAATATTTTGACTTCTAAACAGTCGGTAGTCGATATATTCCATTTAATTATGCGTTTTTTTTTTTTAGTTACATTTATTTATTGTAATGTTTGTTGACATGATAAATTGTTGACTCTCTCTCTCTCCGTACACGTGTTGGTTGTTATTGAAAGAATACAGAGCAATCACAACGATAAAGAAATAGGCAATCATGGGGACTGCGACAGAAGCGGAAAGGTAAAGGATGCAAAAATCACTCAAAGCGGCTAAATAAATTTTCAGTTACACTTACAAGAATCAGTATAGTTACATTGCAAAAATGAATAAATATCTCCTAGTATATATTCGTCCTATTTTCGCTATATAAACACAAGAGATGAAACCATACTAATTAAAATCATACTAATTAATTTCATCTTAAATGTCCGCATACTTTCTTGACGACATACCATCGTCAAATAATCATGCAAAAATGATGTAGGTGATTTTAGAATACTAGCTCATCTTAATACTAATACGCACAAATTGTTTCTCATCCAAACTTAGCTTATCCTGTCTTAAAGATGGCATGACAACATACTATAATAACGACACTTTTCTAGCAAAAGTAAATATGTATACATAAGATTATTGTGTCGCAAACACGATCCATCATAGTTGGTTTTTGTCCTCAAAGCTGTACACTGTTGCCATCCCAGTCTTTGTTGTGATGACGTAACGATCCAGAGCTAAGTACGTGCCATGTATAGGGTAAAACAAAAGAACGAGGCTGCGAGTTTTCGATGGGCCTTTTGTTTGTCAAATCTTTATGTTAAACCTTAGTATTTGGGATAGTGAAAGGTACTGTTTTCCTGTATTTAAGGTTGAAGTAATTTTTTTCTGAATATTTTTTTTTAAGAGAAATTGCTTTTGATTGGGTTTTGAAAATATTGATTTGCATAATCATTATTGTTTATTTAATTGGGTTCAGTGTTTTTTTTTTTACTGTTTTACTGTCCCACTCCTGGGCAAAGTTATAATTTTGTTGATTCTAACTCACTCGTTTTTTAACAAAATTTTAAGTTTTTTTTTTTATACTTAGATATAATTTTCTTGTAACTACGTAATAGAAGCCTTACCCTGACACAAATAAATAATGTACGATACAATATTTTATGTAATCATCAGTTCTTGTCCCGAGTCGTAATTTGTTTTTCTATACCTCATTTGTACAGTATTCTCTTATTCCGCTTTATGTAACCCCATTGAGAATAAAAAGATTATTCTGGAAAAATCTGTACATTCATAATGTGTTTTGGACTTCTGGCACATTGTTAAATGTTTTGTGTATACGCTGTTTGTTTTAATGTTTCGGTTGGATTTGTGTGCTAAAGTCATATTTTGAAAGGTGAATATTATGGCAGTGAATACGGAGTGTAAAAAGATACATAATATAGCCGTTAACTACGTATTCTGCCCATTGAGCTAAGTAACATTGAACAAAAATATTACACCCGTAATATGATTATAGGAAAGTATGAATGTAGAACTAAAACCTTCATAGGTTAAAGAGGTTACTATTAATATGCATAAACTATTTATGCCTTTTTCATATCGTAATAACCCTCTGTTTATGGCGCCCACCTCTCATGCACGAGGTTGAAGGTTTTCAAGGCAAGTAACAATGTGAATTTTTCAATTCATTTGTTCTTTCTAAGTTTATCTTTGACATCACAGACATCAGTGAAATAAAACGTCTTGAAAACACCTGGTCTTATAATTAATATAAGACTGAAGTCACCAATTCGCCTTGATTAATCGCACGAGAAGAGGTCGTTGCCCTGTATTGAGACAATAATAAGCTGTTAATATTTATTATTTTATTCTTTAATCAGTGGCGGAAAAATTATACTTAATAATAGGTTCCAAACTCCTCAAAATTCGTTCTGCGAAAACCGACGGCATACAACTTTATGCTACCATTTGAGGCGATCTAATTTGGCTCCCAGCAAGGATTTATCATCAATGAACAGCTTGGCACGCTGTTCCACACAAGCTAATGCATCGTGCTGCTATTTGGCTGAACGGTTCAGTAGTGGCTGTATTATAGCTTATATTATTGGACGATTACTTCATGTTCTTCATGGACTTTAGTAGTAGTAGAGCTCTTTGTGAAGGAGCTCGTGCGGGGAAGCCTTAACTATTACTGCCTCAAAGCACATTTTTCAACTTAGTCTCTGATATGCGAACGCATTTGCAAGTCCTCTGGTATTGCAAATACCTATAGGCAGTGGTGACTACTTACCATCGGGTGGCCTATAAAGTGTTGTTGGATTTTTCTATGAAATTCTCAGTAGCAACTCGGAATTAGGATTTATACCCGTTTAATGCAATAGGTTCGCCCTCTATTACATGGGACTTAAACATACCGGCGAACTGTGGGTGTACATTGGTACACCAACAGAGATGTACCAATACGGTGTACCTGTATTCCCCGACGGGTTAGATAGCTAACCCGTTGGAGAATACAGGCGTGATGGTATGTAATGTAAAGTAGAAAAAGTTCAGAACAAACCAATTAAAGTACACAACTTTTACGTCACACGTCACTGCTACACGTGTCTCGAAACTCGACTAATTACGCCAAAAATTGTGTACTGACCCGTGTTGCTCGAATTTGTAACACAGATTTCTCTGAACGGGATAAATTTAATTCTTCAAAACCGGCATTCAAAGCGCAAATAGTAAAAACCATAATTTATTATATTTGTTAGTAGTCCATTTGAATAACTGGCCCTTTGCTCTCGTGGTGGCAATCACGACTGTTGAGCGTGACCGTTGGGTTCGATTTCCAGGTCGGCCAAAAAGTATTATTAAACCGCCCGCCCGGAGTTTGGGAGTTGGTGCTGTGACAGTCCCGTACCTCGGAAAGCACGTAAAACTGTTAGTCTGTTGTTTGTGTCAGATAACCGTTCCATTCGACTATGAGAGTTAGGGAAGGGGGATTGCACCTGTGTTTGCGCACACACTTGTGCACTATATTATCTCCTGCGCACTTGGCTAGTCTGTATTAAGATTAGCCGCCGTGGCCGGAAACCCTCTGGAGAATACACTAAACTTGTCCTTGTTAAACAAGGTAACCTATTATGACCTATTACAGTAATAATACATTTTTTTGAAATACATGTTCCTAAGTACCGCTGTTGGTTATCTAAATGAAGAACAAAAAAATGATTTTGATAAAAGGAGTTTCTTTACAAAGTCGTTTTCCCTACATCAACGGAAAGTTGCGCAGAATACTTATCAAAACAAGAAAACATGTGTTGTGAGAGTTTTTAAACAGCCCTTAATATGAGGCGGAACTGGTTATTGAAGTTTGTTTGGGAAATTCAACGCGCAATTTTTTATCTGAAATCCATTTGGACGTTTTCGCCTGAAAAACTGAGCCTGTTATTTTAAAAGTTTTACGCCTAAATTTTGCACGGTTACTAAATTATGCGAGCAAAAGCCACCTAACCTAGTTAATTTCGACGTAAATTTAAATTAAAAACTAAATGTGCCTACCCGTAAATCGCTGTAATATATTATAATTAAAGCGATTTACGGGTAGGCACATTTAAATTTATTCTTTTGATCCATTATAAACGAAAATTCAGTTTTCATCCCCCGTTTACTCGAAAATAAATCTTTGAAGATGTCGAATTTCGAATATTTTTTTCGCCCCGCCGCTCGTAAAATAACAATTGTAAACATTTCAAAAGGGGAACTTGAACGTCGCACCGGTACTTTATACCTATTTACGGATTTCCACCGAACGTGTTTCAAAGAATAAACGGTCATTACTGTCGGTCGTTGCACACGAAAATTCTTTCGTGTCTATTCAGTCGTATTCCGAAGCAGTTTGAATAGTGCACCAGTGAAAATAATCGCCATAGTAAAGCACAATCGTTGACTGGAAGGGTGCCAAGTCGCAGCGTGCGCGGTGCTACGCTTCCTATGTGTTTCGCTCCAATAGAATTAACAATTTCCCATGCAATCGCCGCCGCCGGCGAGTAGCGACCGCCCGCTGTCAATGAGTATCCGGTTTTTATAAAAAAGATACGACGTTTTTATTATAAAGAAATCTACCTACCCCTCAGAAGCGCGTAATTAAATCCTTTTAACTTTTTACGCTAGCAGTGCTGGTAATACCATGTATATTAGGGGAACGTCAAATAAATATAACATAAGAGTACATAAAACAGATAACCTTCATTGTTTACTTCCATATTTTTCTTTATTCATTTAAAATAGAATATTTTATATAACTTCAATGATAACAACAATAAATCGTGTCCCTTAATTAATTGTTGCTCAAAGATAAGGGTTCTATTTAAATTTTAATTGGATTTTCCCTAAATTGACGCTTCGGTCGTGTCAGTAAGTTAAAATTTATTATATTTTCATTGTAGTCGCATTCACAAGTATGTAGCCGCGTCCACGTAGACAAAGAATAAAGTTCCGTATAAAATAACGTCTGGCCACGCGCCAGCCATCCCGCGTTGTCAAGAAACGACAAACTTCGTTTAATTTCGTCGCCAATTGACAAATTTTAAACGAAAATTAATTTAAGACGTTAACGAACTTGTCAGCGGATGTTGTTTCAAGTTCCAGGCTTTGACGGGATTAAAATACCACGCCTTTGTAATTACGTCCACAATAACCCTCTTACATCTAATCCGTCTGGAAACCCCAAAGACTTTGGAGCCGCGATGAATTGTACCTAATTTCACTGATACCGACTGTTTTCTTTTTGTAATCTTTGTGTTTTTGTTGTTCACTTGACTTGGTATGTTTCCGAACAATTTGATACGTCGAAGCACACTACACACAAACACATTGTAAGTATACCGCGGTAGTTTTCCGATGGCTTTACGCTGCTCCAAATATCGGACGGAGAGCTGCCTCGCGCTAAGGCAAAACCTTTTTATGCTTCTCAGCGTTGCGTTAACTTAGCTCTTTGGGAATTCCATTTTTGAAAAAGGTTTTCAAATTTTGTTTTGGGTCCCTGATATTTCGTGAAGTGTAATTACCAAGCAAAATGCTCTTTTTGTAAAAGATTTTGTGTGTGCTTTCGTAGTCTCTCAATGTTTATGTTTGTTAGTTAAGTTTCTAATCTCGTTAAAAGGCAAATAAACTGTTATAAGAATGAAAATAAACGCAACAAACAAAAGTAGCAAAAATATTAACATTGATCCGACAAAACAGTATAAAATGTTCATTTTTATGTCTCTACATCTGTAACACGTCACACTTATTATTATCACCCCTAAGTCACACATAAGGAAAAATAAGGACACGCACACATAATTTAATAAACGTCAAAACAGAAGTCTCCCAGTAAAGTTGCGTGTTACGACATACATACGTACTCTATATATTTGCCAAACTAATATGAAACTGCCCTTAAATAATTAACTTAGTTGTAACTTGTAACTCCTTATTACCACTCGTACTCGTGTAGTGTTGAAATATTAACGCGAATTAGGAGCAGGTCTTAGTTTTGTTCTATAATATTATATTATTATTGAAGACACGGTTGGCGCTGTGACTGAGCGATTGGCGTTGTGTGTGTGAGTTCGGTTCCCGCACAGATCAAATATTTGTACGGCCTACAGATAATTACTCCGGGTCTGGCCGTTTGTGCATGCTAGTTTAGATGTTTGTACCATCCACGATAAAGGAGAAATTCTTAGAACGGAGCAACGTAAAAAAAAAGAGAAAACAAAAAATCACCATTCTTTTGTTTCAGAATAAATTCATCATAGTCCCCTTGTTGTGCGTGATGAATAGGCTAATTATCCTCTTGACCGAATTTCGGCTACGGCGGCCAAGGCCAATCACGACGGAGACTAGCCAAGTACGCACGGGATTGATGCGAGGGCAAGTTTAAACAGATGAACTCCCTTCATTCTCACTCTGGGACCGTGAGACGGCAATCTGACACGACCAGAGAGAGATCGAGCTTAGTTGTAATGACCTCTCGTAGGCACGGGGATGTTTCATGGCCAACGTTCAGAATTCCAGCTACTAAGTTACTACGAAATTCCTAGTAAAAAACCAGTGCAAATGCGGCGCTCCTGACCAGACCATGGCCTACTTGCTACAGTGCCCAAAGTGTCCCTAGACTTGCGCTTTAGAGGACATTAACCACGCCACCTACTGGGCCCACCAATTATATGATTGTCATTAACTCAATAAGAAGAAATAAAAAACTTTGCTCATTTGCTCGACCTGGGTATCGACTCAGGTGCACTTATTTATTTATTCATTTTACTTTAACATAAAATAGCCATTGGTCAATTATTTTAGCTAAAGACATAAAATATATTATAAATATTAATGGCATTCACACGCTCAACTCACAATACTCCAAACATACTGAGCAAGATCATCTTCCATTCATCCGCGAACACATCACAGCCAGGCTCAGTCAGCATCCAAGAGAGCGTTAAGCGACTAACGAGGCAGTGTCCATAAATGGGGAATATCCCATTCCAACACAGACTTATAATAATCTTACTATCGATGTTAGACATACATATACGTACATATATTATATAAACTCACGCTTTTTTCCCATGCAGAAACCACAGAACGCCACCTGCTACGATCCTTACATACTCCTATCGCCTCGTCCACGTTCATACATCTGGGCAAACAGGCACGACCGTTACGAGTACTGCGCACTCGACCTTTCTGAAGAACCTCACCAATAAGGTCAGGGTAGGTGCTTTTAGGGCTTCTCTTCCTGGCGTTGCCACTCACATACATTAATTTTGTTAGTCGCCTTTCACTCATCCTCTCAACACTTTTTATTTTATACCACTTAAGGTGGCAAACAAGCTAACGGCCCGCCTGATGTTAATCGGTCACCGCTGCCTATGGACACTGACAACACCAGAGGCATCACTCTTGCGTTGCTGACCCCGTAAAAACCTCAAAACTCCTTTCTTGAAGAAACCCATGCTATTAATAGTCTTTTGGGAAAACCTTAGCAGGGAGCGCATTCCACAACCTAAGCGTACGCGGGAGGAAGTTCCTCTGAAACCATCATCGATGTTAGACGGTACATAAAAAGGTTTTCAGGCCACACTAATGTTTTATCAATCCCAACAATAATATATGTACCCTGTGTCCTTATCCTCATAACACTAGTGTTACATAAAAACAACGTCACCAGTAATAGGTACCTAAATATTAATAGCCGTTTTTCCGTACGACATTATTACGTTTCATATTATTGCACAACTGTGTACAAGTAATCTGAAGTGTTAACATGTGTATGTTGCTGATACATTCATTAATATCATTTATAATAATATATTCGACGTAATTTGCTTGTGTTTTCCTCAATTTTGTACGCCATCTATTTGCAAAACATATAGTGAACATATTTTCCTTATTATGCTGAAAACCCGCCGTATGTTTTACAAAATAAATGGTTGAATGTTATTGTAGAGGCCTTTGCTCGAAAGTAGGACAGAATAGGCTTACAAAACTAATAATTATTAGCAATATTCCACCGTTTTACCGTTTTGATTACTGCTACGCTCAAGTAGTTCGTAGCGTAATGTTAGATAGCCATAGCCGCCCTTGATAAACGCGCTGTATAAAGCAAAAAGATATTTTCAAATCAGACTAGAATTCCTAAGATTAGCGCGTTCAAACATACAAACAAATAAAAACAAAATCAGCGTTATAATAAATTAGCTTCAGTCCGTAATTTCGTTCGCGTGGTTTCAATCACCCGTGTTAAATTACATCTTTAGTTACTGCTCCAATCCCGAGTGTGGTAGCGTGGTGTTATATAGTCTAAAGCTTTCCTTGATAAAAGGCCTAAGCAATACAAAAATATTTTTTCAATTCGAACTAGTAGTTCCTGAGATTAGCGCGTTCAGCCAAACAAACAAACTCTTAAGCTTTATAATATTAAGTATAGATTAATATTATATAAATATACATAATTATATTGGGTATAAATAATGACCTAATAAATGAAAGCGTTATAATAATCTTAACTTGTTTTAAGATATAATATACTATAATATACTAGCTATATACCCACGGCGTCACCCGCGCTCAGTTTCGCCTTTGGTTACTGCTCCGCTTGTAGCGTGACGTTCTACACGTACCTATAAACCTTTCACTTGAATCATTCTACCTATTGCTGAAAACTGCATTAAAATTCGTTGTGTAGTTAGGTTGATAGGTTGATATAAATATAATAAATAAAAATAAATATCTTGGGACAACTCACACACGGCTATCTGATCCCAAGCTAAGCAGAGCTTGTGTTATGGTAACCAGACAACTGATATACATAATTACTTATATAATTTATAAATACATACATATTTTAGATAAATCACACCCAGACACAGAACAAACAATCATGCTCATCACACAAAGTTTGTCCTGGGTGGGAATCGAACCCACGACCTCCGGCTAAAATATGCGTAGTAAAAGATCCAAGAGTACATACAACGCGAGCGACTTTGTTTTATACTATGTAAAGGTACTCGTATATAAATAGACTCACGTTGTTTTATTTTTTCTTCAAAAGCTAATCTTATTCTAGAAGACATAACAATACGACGACTCGCCTGGGCAAAAAAAAACAATGACAAGTCTAGACATTAGTGTCTCTATTCTATCTGCAAAATTTTATTGGGTCTAATTATTTACGTATTACCTAAAGGAGAGTGGGCAAAAATGTATGGGAGTTGGTCTACCTACTCAACAGTGATGTAACATACGTCGTTGAATAGGTAATTGTGTGTACTCCATTTTGTTATATAGCCGTTAAGTTGTAGGTAATGGGGTTCTCGAGATATTTCCCAAAACAAGCTAAAGCAAAATAATTTCACCGAATAGAACAATAATGCAATTTTTCATTAACTATGGCTACATAAGTGACTAACGACCGTGTCAAACTTGGGGGAGTTGTAAACCACGCCTCTCGACGCGTGGGCTTCGTTGGAAAAACAGCGAGCTTTAAATATTATGGCTTATTTGGCATATTTAATATTTGCTGAAACGACAATCGACACAATAATCGCTGAGTGCACATCCCACATATCGACAACCTCGCGAGCCACGTCAAGATACTTGATCTTCTTGTCATTCTCGGCCTTCACGAGGTTCACGTCATGTGGGACTGTTATGTCAACAATCATTGCGCGCTTGTCTACGTGATCCACCACCACTATATCAGGCTTATTGGCTACAATAGTCCTGTCAGTGATGATGGATCGGTCCCAGTACAATGTGACATTGCTATTTTCTAGAACTGGGTCAGACACATACCCATAGTTCGGTACTTCCGATTCTACAAGGCGGTATTTCAGAGCAAGTTGCTGATGAATGATCCTGGCCACAAGGTTGTGCCTATGCAAGTACTCTTCGTTAGTTAGACGAGAATACCCAGAGATAATGTTTCGGATTGAGTCCCCCGGCCGGTGGCATGCCCGACAAATGTCAACCGTGCCATCCATCACAATAAAAAAAAAAAAAAAAAAAAAAAAAAAAAAAAAAAAAAAAAATCCGATCATAATAAATATAAATCTCCGGTAGTTATTCGTCATGATAACATCATCCATAATTGCACAGACAAAACCTTCGGTTTCCCCAAATAGGTCACCGAAGCGAAGCCAGGATACGGACGCTAGAAATCTACATCGGGCCCATGCAAGGCCCGGAAAAAGCGATAAATGGGGCTCCTAAAACGGCCGCTAGCACGTAGTGACGTAGCGACAAGAGGGCAACACAGACTGAGGTGCTTGAGGAGTGGAGAGGTATTTCAAGGCTATCAGGACAATCCCGGAAGTACGGTTAAGATCCCTACTAGCACCTTACTGAAATACTTCCTTCCCCCGAACACGAATACTCTTGCGAGTCTACACTCAAACCGGCCAATGAAGGAATTATTATTATTGGTGTATTGTCTAATGTGATTACCAATCGTGAAAACTAGAAAAAAGAACTTTTTGGAAATAGCAAACAGGTATTCCTAAAGTGTAATCAGTTAAACAGCTGAGTGATTAAGACATGTGACGACTTCATGATCTTAAAGCAGTAAGGCAGCGGCGCTTATATAGCTATGGTTAATGAAGATTTGCACTAATGTTCCATTCAGCGAAATTAATTTGCTTTAACTTGTTTTTGGGAAATATCTCGAGAACCCCATTACCTACAACTTAACGGCCATATAACAAAATGGAGTACACACAATTACCTATTCAACGACGTATGTTACATCACTGTTGAGTAGGTAGACCAGGTTGCCCACTCTCCTTTATGTCTAGACTATTAACTATGTCGTATGGTCGTATGTCTACAGTATTTTTACGTAGATATTATACTACTAGTTCGGTTCTGAAAATTCTTTCACAAATAAGAAGCTATGTTAATCCTTAGTGCTAAGGATTTTTTTTGAAAATTAAAGTCATTTAGTAGTATTGGTTAACCTTATCAATTAACCTTACCAATTTAATCTCCGTGTCAATCTATCGAAAATGCTTTTCTGCCTAATTTTACTAAAATTGTTTGCATTAATGTACTCAATACTCAATACTCAATATCTTTATTGCGTACCATAATGTATTACAAGATGGAATAATTAGATTAGTCACAATTATGGACCCTGTCGGGCACAGCATAGATTAAGTAGGAGAGAGGAGGAAGAGCGTTGTGTGTAAATGCATTATTGCCGAGATAAGACTGAGACTATAGATTATAAGAGTATAAAGACTAAAGATTAAGTTTTTAATTAGTGTAATTGGTATTTATTTATTTATTAAAACTTTATGCACAAAATGTATAAAATACACCGTACAAAGGCGGACTTAATGCCTTAGGCATTTTCTACCAGTCTACCTTAGGGTGATGCAGAGACAGAACAAAGTAGGTGCAAGAAACTGAAAATTTCCAAGATTTAAAAATATATATAAATATATATTATATACATATAGGTAATATATACATAAATACATACATACAAACAAAATATACAAAGTAGGGAGAGATAAGAATAAGTAGGTAGGTGGAGAAAAATAATCAATCAATTATGAGACGAATCTGCCAACTTCTTATGTATGTGTTCGCGAGCCTTTACTTTGAACGTGAACCGACTGGTGACCATCCTGACATTCTGAGGGAGCGCATTCCATAGGAAAACCACCTGGACGGGAAAAGAAGATTTAAGGAAACCAGAGCGGTGAGAAGGACATCGTAGAAGACGATTATTAGTGGAACGAAGATTCTTACTGTGCGCGGTGCACAAGTATTGAAAATTAGAAGTTAGATAGGAGGGGGAACTAGGTTTATCTAACAGCGAAAATAAGGTTGTAAGAGCCCTTAAAGCCCTGCGCTGTCTGATGGGCAACCATTTTAAGAGCGATCGATGTGTGTGTGTGTGTGTGTGTGTGTGTGGTATTCTGGTATCATTGTTTAAAATCCCAATTGAAACGTCTACCATTAAAAAACTTACCCATATAATTAAAACATATGTTGTATTTACAAATTAAATTAAATTGTTAAACCCCTAACAGTGACTGCGTAAAAAAGCGATGACATTGAACCTAAAACATTAAGTATCCCTTATTCATAAAACGCGAGGGTCAATTGCATTGAGGGTACAAGGGAAACGACATATGGATAGTGTCTGAACATGGGATCACCCCTTGTTTAAAAACGGTTAGAATTAAGCTGGGTTCTTTAGTACTAGCAGCTGCAAGCAAGAGTAGTCGTTTGTGTGTTATATAAAATTTTATTTATTATCCTTGCAACTATCTTTACAGGCCTTAATATAATACGACAGTGTAGGTACAGCTAATATTAATTACTAACTAAGTACTTAAATTATTTATAACTTAATTTGGTCGTACTGTACCTACTTACATGTTAATAATCATTTTACCGTTTATGTTTTCTGCTTTCTTTCTTATAATATTTGAATCCTATATAAATATAGGTACTATCGATATAAAAAATGATTTATACGCGCTTTTATTAATACCTTTAATAAAAAAAAAACAGTCAACCATTTCAAAAATAAAAAATAAACTTTCACATGATATTCCAAACTTTAAAATAATAATTGCAATTGGAAACAGCCCCTAAATGTAAATATAAAAAATATTTATGATAAACCGTGGAGCATTCGTATCATAACGATAACAAACAAAACAATTCCAATTTCTCTTTTATAAATTGTACGCAATATTGTAATTATTTGTTATATTCAATTTTGGATTTAGAATTGAATTGTAAAATAACTAATTGTAATAAACAGGAAAACAATAGTCAAATACTCATTCTCCACAATTAAATTTATTTAAGCATTAAAAATTATATTATGTTACGGCCAAATAACATTAGTTATTTTGTAATACTGTTGAAATGACTCCATTATGGTGATATTGTTGTATATAAATGACTAATAAGTGATTAGTTATTTCAATGTTAGTATTATTTGAATTGACTATTACAAGGCACATTTGAAGTTCATTTACAAGAATAATCTATGCGAAAATGTAATTTCCGTGAAATTATGGAGGTCATACAAACATTGAAATAACGATAGCATTGTACCTAATTTATTTTGAAAAGCACGTAAATAAAATAGCTATGGGTAAATCAAACCGTTACCTACCTACATAAAGAAATAGTAAACCAGCTTCAATGCTAAAATCGTTGCTCGCAAAAACGGAGCTTAAAAAATTGACTGAAAAATGAAGCTTCTAAAAGCAGAGGTCAGAGAGAGGGCTTCATAAAAATACAGCCTTCCTTATTACACGCTTCAAAACATTCTTCATTGCATATTTTCATGCTGAACTAGAAAATGTCGAGAGAAAAACAGTCGACGTCTCTTAAGACTTACGCAATAATGCGAAAGAATATTAATTCTGAAAGTGTTTTATACTTAAAAGTTTCTTTTAGAAGGTATTTCATACTATAGTGTTGGTTTTTATGCAAGTTGTAGCACAAAAGCTTATTGAACTTACGCTAGCTAATAAAGATAATGAGAATATTGTTAAAACAATCCCAATAAATATACGTAGGTATATACACGGTCACCTTTACACCTTTCTGGAGCCGAAACTCAGGAACTCCAGTCGAGTAATAGGTACTATTGACGTTTTTTTAAATGCCTCTAATACCTTGAAAACTGATCACATTTTTTTTTAATTTCGAGTTAAATGTTATAGCTCTTCTGTCTGATCGATGAATGGATTTTTCAAACGCTACCATTTGCATGTGTACAGTTACGAGCATCAACATGCATACACTTAGCCACATTCTAAAGCAGTTTCTGCCCAAAGGATCGATTAAAATATTGTGGTGTTACGAATATCATATTCTGGATCCTATATTACTATGAAATCGATCTTATCTCAACGTTGCAATTGTTCATTCACGAGAAAATTGCTTTTCATTTTTGCCAAGTGTATACATATTTCCGCTCGTGACTGTACTCGATAAGGTTTACACCACGGAGTAAATAAAGTTCTTTACTCCGTGGTTTACACACAAATATGAATTGTCGGCAAGGAAGCGTTAATTCGAGTTCTCACTATTTCACAAATTAAATTTTAGTGTAACTTTTTTTTGACAATAATAGTGCCAATGATTTCTGTTACTATGTTAGAGCTTATGGCTTTCGGCTCCAGAACAATGTAAAAGTAAGCGTGTATAAATGAGAAAGTAAGTTGGTTTGTTTGTTCATCATCTTTACACTCCTAAACCACTGAACAGATCATCCTGTTTCGCATATACGTTATCAGGTGTGCAAAACGGATAAAGTACCTTTCATCCCTGTAGATACTGTTCCCGAGGAAAACCACGATAACGTTCTTATGATATAAATAGCGCCACGTGTCTTTCGAATCATGTTTGAATTATAAATAATAAGAAAATTTACGCGAATGAAGTAGCGTGCAGAACCTAGTATTATTATAGTTTTGATATTATTTATGTTATAGGATTAGTAGTGTACTCTTTAGTTTCTCGAATAAATGTGAAAAATTGTTAAAGCACCTGTAAGCTGTTCTGATTGGTTGTTGATGATTCAGTCAACCAATCACATTAGTTTACGCTCGCTTGACAATTTCTCACAATACTTTTTCTTTCGAGAAACCGGAGCTTAATATTTATTTATAAAATTACAGTTCGTTGTTTAGATCATATCATAAAAAAAGAATGTTAAATAAAACCGACCAATTACAAGTCACACAGAAAGGGTTCTGTATCACCATGCAATACTTAACACTACATTTAAAAATATGGTTTTTTTTTTCGTATCTCAATTTTAATTTTATTTTATTTGTTAAAGCAGCAATAGCTGCCTCGTTAACCTAGTGGTCTAAAGAGCGACTGCTACGCTAAAGGTCTTGGTTTGGATTCCTAAGCCGAGCTAAGTGTTATTGGGTTTTTCCATGAAATTCTCAGTTTCGGCTCGGAGTTAGGATTTGTGTCCGGTTAATGGCAATAGGCTAGCCCCCTATATGTTTAGGATCCTAAACATACTGTCGAACTGTAGGTGTACATTGGTACACCTCTGCCTTACCCTTCAGAGAATACAGACGTGATGGTATACACATACCATCACGTCGTCACAAAGTGCGTATTATTTATTGCTGTTACACAGCAGCAATAAATATACACACTTTATGTAAATTTCAACTCTCTATCTATTACGTTTCATGAGATACAGCCCGCTGACATACAGACGGACGGACAGCAGAGGCAGAATAATAAAAAAAAACTCGAGAAAAAAGAAACACCAAAAAAAAAGAAATACCATCACGCCTGTATTTCCAGAAGGGCCAGGCAGAGGTGTACCAATGCATACCCACAGTTCGCCGGTATATTTAGCTCCCATGTTATAGGGGGCGAGCCTATTGCCACTAACCGGGCACAAATCCAAACTCCGAGCTGCTACTGAGAATTTCATAGAAAAACCCAGTAACACTTTTTGCTCGACCGGGGAATCGAACCCGGGACCTCTAGCGTAGCAGTCGCGCATAGGACCACTAGGCTAACGAGGCAGTTAAAAAAGAAACACCAAATAAGTATTTGCCAACAAATAAATATAAATACGCGTTACTGACGTATTTGCAGTTATTTTCGGAATAAATTATCAAGTTTATCAAAAGGTCACGTTACTCGTGTCTCGTGTGTCGTGTCATTCTAATCTCGGAGTTGTTATGATGGAGTGGCAAATGTTCACTGTTAAATAAATCTCTGCTAAAATTATTATCGCTTAAGCAAACATCATACAATGGTGCTGATTCTCTTGTTCACAAACTTAACTAAATTTAAGTTAAATGCATGTTTCTCTTTCGATTTCTTAAAGAAAAGGACAGAAGATACGTATTCGTTCAGTCCTGTCAAATTACACAGCGCCTGAAGAAAGTTGGCGTGTTTCTAGTCGCCACATTTTTAATCGCGTCTTAATTATCTATGGAGTGTCTAAATTTGACAGACTTAAATAAAATTTAATTTTCGGTCCTTTTATTAATAAAATGGAAAGAGAAAGATGCACATAACTTAAATTTAGATTAGTTTGGTAATAAGAGAATCGTCACCAATCATTCTTTATGAACATTTATAAGATTCTAGCTTAAATGTAATAAATATCGTCGCTAGATGGCGCTGTATCTAGCTTAACGTAAAAGTAAACGCTCTGTTTTGAAAAAATGTTTAAAAATACAATTAGTGCATAAAAGTTAATAAAACTCAGTGAATCAATAGAACGTTACCTAATAACTAAGTGATAGTGTTATCTACAAGTTTTAAATACAAACAGTGAAGTTAAGTCTAAATATATAATGTAAAACTATCCTGCAAAACAATTACGTAAAACAAGTGTCATTATCAAATAAACAAAACAATACGAATTATATAGAAGTTCTGTACCTTAAATACGTCAAAATAAATGCAACAAAACAAAAGTTATAAAGACAAAGTGAAAAAAGTGATTCATTCTGTGATTTAAATTCCAACCGTCACAACAGTAACTATCAACAAACAATTTTTCAAATTTGGCCGAACTAATTGTTGATTCAACTACTTGTGAATTTTAACACAAGTTCTTAACGTGCGGGTGGCGCAGTGCGGAAAGAGCCTCCGTTCTTTTTGCAAATAACTAGCTTCAATGAGTGGTCGCCAGTTCAAACCTCAGTTTTAACGCAAACCACTTTTAGGAAATTTTAAATTTCATGTTTGTGAATTTAATAAAGAATATTCACTGGATGTGTAGAATACACTCAACAAACATTAGTATCCTTTAATTGACATCCTATATTAACCAATAAGTACTTACAATAACCGCAAGATGGCGCCACTGGTGACATGTTATCAATGTAAAAAATCAGTAAACATAAAAAGCACTGCTCTGTGCTCCGCCTGCGATAAATGGTATGAATTTGATTGTATCGGTTATCCAGAACCAACTTATCGTCTCAAAAATGCAGAAGAGAAAAGGAAATGGAGGTGTACGATGTGTATCAAGAATAAAAAATATAGTAATACGGACGAAACATCTAACATAACCATAAGGAAAAAACAAAGTACTGCGAACTTACTGGATTCCCATATAATAACTGACTTCGAAACATCAGATGATTCATACAGTACTCCCAATATATTATCAAGAAGCATTGACAGAACAGTATCTGACCTTGTATTAGCCTCAGAAATGAAGGAGACGATTGCTCAGCTTACACTTAAGCTCGAAAGTACTGAGAAAGAGCTAATTAATACATATTTAGAAAATAATGACCTCCATACGCATATAAACAAGCTAACTGCAGAAAACAAAACTCTGAAATCTATATGCCTTGGAACTCCTGGTAGCAGCAAGAAACAAAAACCAGCTCTCACACATCAAAATGACACGCGTTCTACACCGTCCACCCCATTGTCGTCCATGTTGAGTTACGAAACCAAAGAAGATGTAAATATATCAAACTTGAAACAAGAAATTAGGACACTACAAGAACAACTAAAGATCGCCGAACAGGAGATTGCATTGCTCACTCAGCGTATAGAAGTATTAATGAAAGAGATTCACACTACCTATGAACCAAAAACTCAAGAACTAAAACGGGTTTCTGTGACCGCCAGTACTCAAGCTTGTGCTGTCGGAAATATGCAAAATATGACCCCCGAGAAGAAAATATATGTTTTTGGCACTCAGCGCTGCGTCGGACTTGCTGCAGCTATCTCGCATTCGAGAACCAATACTCAATATGAAAAATACAGATGTGTAGCCGAAACAATGCCTAATGCACCGTGCAGTAATGTAGTAGCGAAATGTAGAAATATTAGATTAACAACTGACGACAAACTTGTTATATGTATAGGAGAGAATGACCGGAACTTAAACTTAGTCTTGTCTGAATTGCAAGTTATATTGGATATATTTAAGAACAACACTGTAATTGTATTAAACGTCTTAACTAACTCATATCTGAATGTTAATAAATTAAATTATATGTTAAAAAATATGTGTAATAAGTATAAAAAATGTCACTTTGTAAATCAAGCACATACAATAGTAGAAAATACTTGCAATTCATTAAATTACATTATAGATTATAGTGATTACAGTGCTAAGTACTTGAACCCTAATGAAATTAGGAAAAGGATAGCGCTTAGCAAATCAAGTTCCAAAGTAAAGAGCAGTTTAAGAAAACCAAAAAAAGGGACAATTACGTACTATTTTAAAAGTCGCGAAACAGTAACGCCTCAGGTATGTAGCACCCATACACAACTCCAGCCAGGTCATAAAGGGACTATACCCTACTATTTCCCTGTTTTAAACAAGGGCGACGCGTTAAACAAGCAAAGCTCATTTTTTCGTGCCCAAAGTAACCAAAACGCATCATCTTAAAATACTCCACCAGAATATCGCTAGTATCCTGTCAAAACAAGACCTACTAGAAATTACAATCCAGGAGTTAAAAGAAGCAAATAATGATCCTGATGTAATTTGCCTATCAGAAACTTTTGTAAAAAAAGGCTGTGAAAACTATATCAAAGTATACAACTTTGAAATGGCTACCAACTTCTGTCGAGACAAACAAAGGGGGGGCACTTGCATACTAGTAAAAAAAGGATTAAATTACAAAGAATTGACATTCATAAAATCCTACGCAACACAAAACACATTCGAAGTCTGTGGGTTAGAGTTGAGTAATAAATTAGTAATTATATGTGTGTACAGAACACCTCAATCTGATCCAAATCAGTTTCTAACTAAATTAGAAACAATTTTGCACGATTTGCTTAAGAAATATAAATCTAAACTAAATATAGTTATAGCGGGAGATTTTAATATAAATACCCTTAAAGAAGGCACCATTACAAATGCGTTACAGGACTTGTGTAAAAATTATAATTTAAAAATTCACATTAATGTCCCTACGCGCAAACTATCTTGTATTGACCATATATTGAGCAATATTGACAATGCAACTGCAACCGTACTACCTCTGCATCTCTCAGACCATGACACTGCACAAATGTTAAGCTTTCCTAGTAAACATCAACCATTGAAATCGCCGGAATACTACATCTATAAAAGAGATTTTAACAAGGACAATGTACGGAAATTCAAAGAATGCTTGCAAAATCTCTATTGGTCTGACATCTATGCAAACACCACTGATGCACATTATGCATTCAATGATTTTCATGAATTGTTCTGCCTATTTTACCGTCTGTGTTTTCCTAGGGTAAGAGTCAAGATCAATAGTAACAATAAGTGCACACAAAAGTGGATTAGCAACGGTTTAAGACAAAGTTGTAAAACTAAACGTAACCTGCGCTACCAGTACTATAAAAATAAAAACTTAACTAATAAAACTAAATATATAAATTACTCAAATCTACTGAAAAAATGTATTTATAGTTCCAAAAAGAACGCGAATATAAGTTATATCAATAAGCATGATAATAAGTGTAAAGCGACATGGCGCGTCATACAAAGCGAAATTAATAATATTAACCCTAAAAATAATATAGAAAGTGTAAAGATAAACGATACTATAGTTACAGACCCTGTGGAGATAGCTTCAATATTTAACAACCATTACGTTAACCTACCGCCTTCACCTACACAAAAAAATTTCGACCCAAACTTTAGGAAAAATAGTAATGTTAACTCAATGTTTCTGAAACCAATGTTGGAAAGTGAAGTGAGCCAGGAAATAATGTCACTACGCAACACCAAAGCTGAAGGCTACGATGAAATTAACACGAAAATCATAAAAGCCTGCTGTAATGAGCTGACTGGTGTTTTAACTCATTTAATTAATATGTCGTTCTTGTTAGGAGTATTCCCGGAAAAATTAAAATTATCAATAGTAAAGCCCTTATTCAAAAAGGGCGATTTATATAATATCAATAATTACCGTCCTATTACTTTAATACCCATCTTATCGAAAATATATGAAAAATGTATGTATAAAAGACTGATTGACTACTGCAACAAATTTAAAATTATAAGTAGTGAGCAGTTTGGCTTCCAAAAAGATAAATCCACTACGTTAGCTATTTATTCTCTTATGGAAACTATACTCACACATATTAATAATAACTATCTGACTACAGCACTGTTCTTTGATATGTCCAAAGCCTTCGATTTGGTGTCACACGATATACTGCTTCAAAAGTTAGAAACAATTGGGATTAGGGGACCTGCAATTCACTGGATATCCAGCTACTTAAGTAACAGGCAGCAATGTGTTATTATCAGTAAAATTAACGAAATCAAAGAAATCACATCATACTCATCAGAATACAAACACAATAAATACGGCGTCCCCCAAGGTAGCGTACTAGGGCCAATATTATTCCTTTTATATATAAATGATATCATAAAAATAACTAATCACAAATGCATCTTATTCGCTGACGATATATCCATAATTGTGACATCTGATAAAAAACATAATACTATTACAGACCACGAGACTGACATTAATAACACTATTGACATACTACTACACTGGCTTTACATACACCATTTGAAAATAAATTTAGACAAATCCGTATACATACAATTTAACCAATCTAATAACAATAAAAATAATATCAAACTTAAGATAAATAAAATTAAACAAGTAACACATACAAAATTTTTAGGAGTTATAATTGATCAAGATATAAACTGGAAGGAACACGTAAATAACATCTGTAGTAGAATTAATAAATTTGTATACGCTTTGAGGCAAGTTAAACATGTAACAAACATAAAAACTGCTGTTATATCTTATCATGCATATGTTGAGTCGTTACTACGCTACGGTCTTGTTATGTGGGGAAATAGCACTGATCTAAATAGAGCGTTCATCGCTCAAAAAAAGTGCCTAAGATCAATTTATGGACTTCAGCCGGATGATACATGTCGGCCAATATTTAAAAAACTTGGTTTGTTACCGCTTCCATCTCTCTACATTTTCGAATTATGTGTGTTTGTGACCAAGAATAAACAATTATTCAAGAAAGCAAGCGAGGTATGTGCTCGTAGCAGACGTGATCCTCATAGACTGGTGTTAAATGATTTACCAAAGCTAACCAAATATAATAAAAGCTGTCTAGCAATGTGTGTGCGTACTTATAATAAAATACCAAACGATCTCAAACTATTAAATGTAAGACTATTTAAAAATAAATTATACAAATGGCTGAATGAGTGTAGCTTTTACAGTTTGAAAGAATTTATGGATAAAAAATATTGACATTTTATTCTAACATTAATGTAGGTACTTAATTATGATTTACCTGTAACAAAATTTTTGCATGCTATGTTTCATCTTAGCTAAACATGTTTGTGCTATAACCTATACTTAACACCATTGTATACCATGTTTTACGCAAATAAATTATTTTTATTATTTTATTATTATTAATAATACTAGCTTCCAAGCTTCCTTAACAGTCAAGTACCATACCATACCATACCATACCTATATACCATCAAACATTGCCGATGACACTCGGCAATAATATAGTTAACTATTAGTAAAATCATTTTTTAATTCGGGTCACTACTTCCAAAGTTTACGACGTGCAAACAAACTTAACTCTCGATAATATTACTAGCTTTTTCCTGCGACGTCATCCGCGTAATGTCGGTTATCGCGGACGCAAAGTCATGGAATAAAAAGCCCATGTCCTTTCTTGGGGTTCTAACTTACCCCGTGCCAAATTTCATCAAAATCGGATCAGTAGTTTAGTTATAAAACGTAACATACAGACTCAGTTACTTTTGTATTTATAATAAGAGATATGGATAGTATAATATGTATAGTGTGGAGATAAAAAGTAACACTTATAAACTAACAAATGCGAAAAGACAATATTAAAGAATAAAAATGCAATCTAACAAATTGCATCACGTTGAGTTGAATAAAATCTGACGGCTCTACGATTGTTCTCCATTAATCTTATTGTAGGAGAAATTGCTTTGAATTAAACTCGTAAAGGTGTACGAATAAATACGTACCTATGTAGCTTGCGTACTCTGACATGTTAATAAAAATATCAATATTAAATTTCAAGGACTACAACTACGTCCCTCTAATTAAAAAAAAATATGTTTCAAAAATTTCCTTTATTTCTCATACTTTTATTTGACATCATTATTGCCACGATTTGAATGCAATAGTAAATAAACCAATAAATAAGTTTGTAATAGATTTCTAAATGGAAAGGGAACGTCTATTCCAATTTTGAACCCTCGAAGAATGCTGATTCCACGCCTGTTACAAATTCAAGAGATATGATTTGCTCAGCACTATATAGATAGGTACATAACAGATCAAGGCCAAAAAAAAACAAAAAGAAACTTCTCAAGCAAAAATACTTTATAAAAGCTATATAACTATAGTCATTTAGCAGTAAACAATCAAAAGTTTTTATAAACCTATAGGGACGCATATATCTATATTTTCAAGAGTATAATGTTAAGTTGGTTATCTTATTTCCGAATTTCTCGGTACAACCAATAAGAAGCTCTCAAGGGATGGCAATAATACACCTATTATGTACAAGTTTGATGATATAATCTCATCAATTTGTCCCTGGACGATGACAAAGTGAATTCTCGTCATCCTATACTTAATTATCCACTGACTTGCGCATCTTAACTTCGACTTTGACAAATAATAAAATTATGACTTAATTAATTTAGCAGCTTGAAAGTTCTTGTAATTTTCAAGCAGCTTAATTTATCTTAGTTATTATCAGTTATTAAAAAAAATCATATTAAGTATAGCATTTTAGATTTTTATATTTAGAATCTTCATGATTTCTAACAAAATATTACAAAAAGTATGCATTCTTGCAACCTATTGCATCATCCGCCGAAATCATTATAAAGTGTCATTGACATATTAATTCAAGTTAACTTGACATTTTACCTATACGTACGAGTATTATTATCTGAGTCTCAGATAGTGGATCTTTATACCATAATATGGATGTTAAAGGTTATTTTCGTTTGGCCTTATTGTATTTATTAAGAGATAACAAATAACTACGACACCACATATAATACATAAGGTACTAGATAGGTTATAGGTAAGGCTTCGCTAAAAGTAAGCGAAAATGAATCGAAAAAAAAAACCCAAAAGACCCACAAGAAATATGAAATTGTTTTTGTATATCAACCACAAAACCTCAAATTACGTATCCTGCATTCTAGAGGATTCTAATTTCAATAGTCCTTTTGACCCAACCACTGATTCCAAACTCCGTCCGAAAACGAGGAATTCAAAGCCCGAATCTGTACAGTACCCTTTACGGTACACATACTAACGAGACCAACCTTTAACCTTTCATGTTCCCTTAGTGTGGACTATTCCGCTGGTTGATTTACGTCCAAAAGGGGTGTATTTTAGAAATATTTTATAATAGTAAATATGGGTAGTATAGACCAGTATTGACGGCAGGGTTAGCAGCCGGGCATCGGGCCCCTACTAAAACTTTGGGTCGTTTATTGTGGGTATAATCATAAATCTCACGCCACGTTATTGGCAAAGGGCTAGGGGTTAGGTGGGTGGATAATTATGATAACTTAGGGGTAGTTTATAGTGGCGGTCAGAAAAAATGTGTAGCCAACATTATCTTGGGTCCATTTAGATTTTGTATCTATTTTTTGTACATTTTTTTTTTTTTTTAATATAGCTTATCTTGTGTATTTTCATTATTTTTGTAAGGATTAGTTATAATTTAACACATTATATATGAATGTGTATTTTTATTTTTGTAATTTAGACACTGTTGTAATTTTTTTGTTACATAAATTAAACATAATTTTTACAAGATATTCACTTTTCTACTCACCACACAACGCAATGAACGCCAAAAACTTCATTTTTACGTAATCAGAATATCTCATAATTACATAATTTAATGGTCTAAATTCACAGTAAAATAAAACAAACTTAGTCACATCATACTATATAAAATCACTCTATTTAGCGTATCTTTAAATACAACAAACACACAGTGGCACTTTTTCCATTTTCCTAGATAAAATTTGAAACACAAAATTTAAACAGATGTTCGAAATTGTCGAGTTAGTTTCGCAAGTTTACATTTAGCTTACACCACCGTTCGCGCGCGTATTCCATATTTGAGTGGCGCGGGGAACTGAGGCGTGCTCCCGGCTCGAAGGCTGTCCGCCTAATGTCCTTGGTGTTTCCCGCTAGGGCAGAGTCATGCGCACTGTGCACTCCCCTTTAAGGGCCCTTAAGTGGATTAAGTTTTAAAACTTTGACAATTGATAAAATGAGATCCAGTTTGTTTTGATGAAATCGTTAAGTGAAAAGTTGTAATGCCAGGTCTTTATTTGATAAATTAATGCATACCGGAAGATTGTTAATGCTGGTGTGCCTGGAATATTTTATTAGTAAGTTGTTAACTCATTACTGGGCTGTTTGGCTTACAAATTTTTGGAGTAATTATGAATTTTAAAATTTATGAAAATTCTTTAAAAAGATCGGCTTTGAACTGGGCCTGAAACTTTGACTACGTATACATATTTTTAACGCCATTTGAATTTATTTTTCTTAAATGTAGTATTTTTCCCATTTTTACACGACTGTTTCATTTGCACTGCCTATAAGCCTTTTAATATCATCATATCTGTCAGTATACCCCTGCGACCATAAAACAAATTAATTGTCAGCAGTTTTCGATAACAACACGATGACATAAATTGTATTGAAGTCGTGAAAACATAAAATACTATCAAAATTTTAACAAACAGTAACAACAGTTTGTTAAAATTCGAAGCTATCTTGCTGCTATTATAAATGCGAAAGTTTGGATGGATTTATGTTTGTTACTCAATCATGCTAGAATGAAAGCACGGATATGGATGAAATTTGACACAGAAACAGATTATAGGTAGTATAGAATACACCAAGGTTACGTTTTATCGCGGAAAAATGTACGGTTCCCGTGGGATAATATTTTATATCAAGTTTAACGCAATAAAATAACTATGCACAAGCTGTTGATTTGCATTCTCGTCAAATTCAAGGAGTTTACTATGATCGTGATTCTTAACACGAATCAATAATATATATTTTTTTAATTTATATTTTTTGACGTGATTTTCCAATTCGAACTAGCCATCTCGCCAGAGGGTTTAGGCGCTATATACGCATTGATATAGCCGCGCGACAACTCTGCCTACCACATACGCAACTGGGCGATGCTGATTTTTGCAAAAGGAGTATTCTGGAATACTGTTTTTTGATAGTTGCAACTAAAAAAACAAGCATTTATTCAATATTGGCCAGGTATCGTACTTAGGTATATTTGATTACTTCTTTTTTTCTATGACAAGCTCCTAAAATTTGACGAGAATGCAAATCAACAGCTTGTATAGTAACCATTTTTTGTTTGTAGGTTGTATTCCCTGAAAGCACTGGTCCGATAACAAAACCTATCACTGATAGAAAGCTACACTATTGTCCATTGACATAGAATATATATTATTAATGTATTTGTCTTTTTCCTGGTCGCAAGTGCGACTGCTGTGCAAGGGGTCGGGTTCGGTTCCCAGGTCGAGCAAAAAGTGTTATTGGGTTTTTCTATGAAATTCTTAGTAGCAGCTCGGAGTTTGGATTTGTGTCCGGTTATTGGCAATAGGCTCGCCCCTATTACATGGGACCTAAATTATAATATACCGGCGAATTTTGGGTGTACATTGGTGCACCTCTGCCTAACCTTTCGGGGAATACAGGCGTGATGGTATTTTTTAGTTTATTTGTCTTCCACGCGAACGAAGTCGCAGGCAGAAGCTAATACATAATAAAGAGCTAAAGAGATCACTATATTTTTGAAAATGACATTTTCTTTAAACTATAATTACTTCCTACCGTCTGGCCCTGTCACTTTTTCATACCATTATCTGATAGAAATTTGACTGTCAAACCCTTATCACTTGGATTTTTTCCATAGAAATTCTTATTATAATGTTATTACATCCTTGTGGGTTTATGTAAACATAGGTTTTGTAAAGAACTCAAATATTTGAGAGCCTACCTGCTTAAATTAGATGGTAATATGGATACATTTCTGTAAAAAAAAACAGAATTGGTGAAAACGACAGGGTAGTTTTGGGGTACATTGGTTTAATCAACTTTATTTATTCATTTATTTGCATTCCATAACGTGTATGAAAGATCTTATATACAAATTTCTTAGGATCATTGCATATTGATATACTTTAGTTAAAAAATCCATGTTTTTAGTAAGAATAGTATAAAGAAGCGATATTTATACGAGTATTTACGAAACAAAAGATTTTCCATAAATTCATTCACCCCTTCTTGTTGACAACTAGCAAAGATTGCATGCAAATAAGAAATAAACATACAAAAATATATCGACAAAAGACATTCCATACGCTTATTTACGAGTATGACACTGAAATATAAAGAAAGACTGTGTATCGACACAGATCACGTGCATACAAAAATAATAATAAAATGTATTCAATATAAATAGAAAAATATACACATACATACCATCACGCCTATATTCCCCGAAGGGTTAGGCAGAGGTATACCAAAGTACCTACACCCACAGTTTGCCGGTATTTAGGTCCCATGTAAAAGAGTGCGATATGTTTCTGATTATTGCCATTAATCGGAAACAAATCCTAACTACGAGCTGCTACCGAGAATTTCATGGAAAAACCCAATAACTCTGCTCGATCTGGAAATCGACTCCAATAGCTCAAGCGTAGCAGTCCCGCTTAGGACCACTAGGCTAACGAGGCGGTCAAAAAAATTTTGTATGCGTAAATCCTGATCATTTATTTCTGACGCCGCCGGTTTTTGACATCAATGTTCTAAAACATAATCAATTGTCTGTAAAAACTCTCAATAAATAAATGTTAGTAGTAAGCTATCAAATTCACAATATTTCCCTTGCAACGCCTAAAGTAAACAATTCGAGAATATATAAAAAAAGTGTTCACAAACTTGGAACAAACATAGTACACACAAGGAGGAGAAAGTAATTTATTCGTCGTACGTCATATTTTTCACCCCGCGGCCCTCGTAAAGTTTGCGTACATTACGCGTCGGCGTAATAGTGGCATTCCCTACGTGACAAAACATTGGTTGACTTAAATATTGCATACTAGCTTCTTTTACGCGTCGTCTATTTGGTTGTCTTTGAAATAAAAGATTCGGAAATTGAAGTTTGTGTTTTATATTTGGAATTATATCATTAAGTAACGCTAATGACAACGTAAAATATTATATTGTTCGCTAAAGATGTACTTTGAGGGGTTTTAATATCAATTGATGTCGTTTATTTCCACAAAAATAAAAATTAAATCCAAAAAATTGCATTGCTATCTTATTTGATAGGGGAAAAATCATTGAAAATTATTTATTTGACAACTTAAATCTATATTTATAATTAACCAAAACGCAAAACTTATAAATAACTAGCTTTTGCCCGCGACTTCGTGCGCGTGGATTAATAGTTCCCGTTACCGGGGGATTTTCAAGATGAAAACTATCCTATGTCCTTTCTCGGGTCCCAGACTATATCTGTACCAAATTTCATTGAAATCGGTTCAGTGGTTTAGGCATGAAGAAGAGACAGACAGACAGACAGAGTTACTTTCGCATTTATAATATTAGTACGGATATCAAAATTACAATGTATATATAACTGTTAAAAGAGAAAGGCAAAAGCTCATAGGGCATCAAATATCTCATCCGCATAGTCAATGGGGCAAGTGATGAAAAGGCTGGCACGTTACAACGTTGTATGGTAATGTGCTGATTCTATGACCGAAGAAAAGGCCAGTCCTCTGGTCACGTGACGAGTCAACCAGTCGCTTGGAAATATCTCAAACAACAAGATGAGCACTCGGACCTCATGACCCTATAGTGTTTCAACCCCAAACGCTTCAAGCGAATTACATCAATGAACGCTTTTATACTTGTGAAATGAGGTTTTTGCCCCTACAACATTAAACTATCGTAATTTAATTATTTCAAAGCAGTAATGAACTCTATAATTTTTTCATCCAATTCATTTACGATACAGGTAATACAAAAAGAGATTGAAAACAAAATACTGGTTTGTTGTCAAAGTAAATAGCAGTCAAACATCTGTATCAAATGCGAGTAATCCCATTCTATCGATTGCATTCCGGTTTTATCCGGTATTTGTAGTAGGTCAGTGGGTACAGCGGCCCTAGACAAGTGGCATAAACGCTTGTAGAATAGAATGAATTATCGTCACGAAATTTGATTTAAGGCCGGGTCACACCGGATGCGTGGCGTGACGTGACGCGTGGCGTGACGTGCATACGCGCGTGCGAGCACTGTCACACCGGCCAAGACCGGTGCAGCACACGTCACGCACGCACGCATCACGTCACGCAGAACTGCTGCACGCAGACGTACTAACGCAAGATCATTCAAAAATGCAATAAACATTCGAGAAAAAACTGTTACATACTTTAACAATTGAAATTTTCTAATTTTTGTACTAATTTGAACTTACCATCTATTTCCAGCGTATTCCCAATTCTCTCCCATAATACTTTTTTTTGTACTCTTTATGTTTGGTGTTGTAGAGACATATTTGCGGACGATTTCTATTAGTTTTTCCTTTAAAATTGTCTCCATTGCGAAAAAAAACACTCGTAAACTGCTTTCTGTTTGTAAAAAAATACAACTTTGCGTGCGTGCGTACGTGCAGCAATGACCGATGCGTATGCGTGCGTGCCCGGTGTGGCATCTAACAGGGAGCGCCATATAATACAACGTCATCACTGCACGCGCGTGTGCGACGTTGCCGTTCCGCTACTCACGCGTACGGACTCGGTTTGTGACAAGATGCGGCTCTGCGTGCGTGAGTCACGCGCGTGCACACGTCACGCATCTGGTCTGACACCTTTCTTACAGTTTCATACATTACAACTGGTGCGTGCACGCCACGCATCACGCCACGCATTTGGTGTGCTTTGGCCTTTAACGTTTAGAACGTCAAATTGGTAGCCAAGTGTATTAAATTCTATTCCATGAAACGAAACGCCATTGATACGTCAATATTCTGCATACAAATCGGTAGCCAAGTGGCACGTATGACAAGCGAAATCGACTGTGAGCGTTTCTAATCTAACGCTTACGAAGCGTACGCTAGGACCCTGTAGACAGACGCTACGCTACTCTAACCAAGATGGCGATTTTTTGGTCAGCTGTTGGAGAGTTCGTTTTTTTTTGAAAAAAATCACAAAAACATTTTACAATTTGCATTTTTACAATTTTTATTAATTATAATGAATTTTGCACATAACGAAGAAGGCTGGCTCAGGCGTCATATAAGAAATATCTCTTCAGCGCTTATAGAAAATTTATGAAATTTCGGATTTATTGTTTAGAGAGAGATTTAGGCTCGATAAACAAACATTTTATAAGTTGTGCCAGGAATCACGTGTTACGTAGATTCTGGATATCCGCAAAGACCCTGGCCAATGACACCAATATTAAATACTGCACTTCGTTCTCTTTAAAACACCACACGACATGTTCAGGCATAATGAAATAAACATACATACCATCACACCTGTATTCCCCGAAGGGTTAAGCAGAGGTTTACCAATGTACATCCACAGCTTGCCGGTATATTTTTAGGTCCCATGTACCTAAGAGGGGTGAGCCTATTGCCATTAATCGGGCACAAATCCAAACTCCGAGCTGCTACTGAGAATTTCACTCGAGTTGGGAATTGAACCCAAGACCTCTAGCGTAGCAGTCGCCCTTATGAGGACTAGGCCAACAAGGCAGTTAAATTAAATGGTGAAATAAAATAAATTGTATAAGGATAAAACTTTTTTATTTTTAGTAAATAACCTTTTATAAAGAATAAAATTTCGTTACATAAATCTCGAACTTAAAATTAGCATGCATATCACCTTATACTTTGGTATGGCAGTCACATTTAGTTACATCGTCACAACATTTTGAAAATTGTGCCAAATCCTGGCACAATTTACAAAATGTTGTGAACATGCTATAAACAGCATCAGAAAGAATATCTGTAGAAGGTAGACTATAGGGGATCGCTGCTGCGTCAATACATCAACTAGTCTAGCTCTTGTTGTGACTAGCTAGAGCTAGACTAATTGTTAGCTAGTCTTGTTAGCTGACGCTAACAAGAGCTAGTCGATATAGCAACTGGCTACGCCAGTAGCCGGCACGTTAGAGGTGAATCGCGAGCATAAGCTCGCGAATCACCTCTAACGTCTGCAACACTCGCTCAAGTAGGCGCCTGTCGCGCCTCTCCTCGTATTCAAGTCGGCGTTGCTCGACGGCTACAAAAGCATTCGTCGCTCTCTCAAACGGCGTCAATTCTCTGTTCCTACGCGCCCTAAATAAGGCACGATGATGTGGTGTTGTAGCCGTTGACCGCGGCGAGGCTAACGGCTGTCACCTAGAGCTTCGTGCTGGAGGAGTTCGCGGCAGAGGAGGAGGGAGAGGGGCAAGCTGGGGTGGTGGCGTAGTTGTCTCCCGAAGCGGTGCCAAAGTTGTGCGTGGTGGGCTTCGTGCAAGTGCTGTGGCTTCAGCTGAAAATAATATTTTTTGAATCATTCGGTGTATTGTGATATTCAATTAAATTAATTTTACAGTTACTTAAAGCAACAGTTATTTACATAATATTTAAATTGGTCCGTATAATTATTACATTAAACTAAACTGCCCCGTTGGTCTCGTGGTCGCAAGCGCCACTGCTGAGCAAGGGGTCTTGGGTTCGATTCCCAGTTGGGCAAAAAATATTATTGGATATTTCCATTAAGAATTTTTCTTAGTAGCAGCCTGGAGTTTGAAAGTTGGTGGTGTGACAACCCCGTGCCTCGGAAAGCGCGTAAAGCTGTTGGTCCTGCGCCTGATCTCTCTCCTGTCGTGTCGGATTGCTGTCCCATCGGACTATAAAAGTTAGGGAAGAGGGAGTGCACCTGTGTTTGCGCACACACTTCTGCACTATAAAATCTCCTGCGTACGTGGCTAGTCTGCATTAAGATTAGCCGCCGTGGCCGGAATCGGTCTGGAGAGTTACATTTACACATGAAACTAACTGTTTTGACTATATTCTTATTCCAAAACACAGAAATCTAGTCCACTTCCCTCTTCTACTCCTGGCGATATCCCACGAGAGCTGCCACTGCCGCTGCTGTAGTCTGCCCACACCTAAAAAGCGCAATTAATTAAACATTGTGTCAAAACTTTGTTATTATAAAAATATATTTTATATTGGTGAAAATATATACAAATACCTAAATACAATTTAACTTTCTGAAGTTGCCGCGATCAAAATCAATGAGGAAGACAATAATATTTTTGAGTACTACTTTTTTCCATTTGTCTGGTGGTTTTTGAACGCCACCACCAACAGAATTTATTAAATTGGTTGATACCAGCCACAGCCGCTATCCCCTTACTAATCCTTTGTGGATAGTAAAGCTTGAGCAAGTCATTGTTTGTATTATGTTTATGTGAAAATACTGAAGTAATAATAAGATTTCCACAATGAATTACCTTTCCAAAATATATATTAGAATTACGAATTGCTCTGGGCTAGCTCGCAACTTCGATTCCAATCATAGAATAGTATTAAAATGTTAATAAAATAATATTATTGCTAGTAACCATTAAAACCACAGTATTATATAGACAATGATGATTAATTATTGCATGATGATTTATATAACGTTTGTGGGTGTACTATAATGATTTAATTCAGATTATTATATTATATTTACAATACTTACCGTTTATAAAAAGCTATCCAATTTCACTTGAAAATATATAAAATATTTTTGTTTACCGACGACCCAATGTCAACGAGACGTTTGCGTACGACAAACCATAGAGAACACCTTGATGTTTTTCTGAAAAACGAATAGACTGAGCGGTCGACAAGTGGTTGTACATTTGGCTACCAATTGAAAATCGCTAACGCTTAAGCTTTCATATTCATTAGAATAGAAACGACACCGAGCGTTTGACACTTGTCTAGGGGTGCAGGCCGGCCTCTGTTCGCAGATTGTCAATCACTGGCAAATGTGAATAGTTCTTCATTGGAGCGCTGTCAGTAAAGCGGGCGGATAACTCCTTGCTTTCTGGCTAATCTTTTAGTAAGCTATTCTCGTAGATCTGGCATGAGAGATACATTCAATTTTGTTAGAAAACCAGTATTCGTAAGTAAGCGTATTTCATATAAAGTAGTCTAATCATTAAAAAAATATACCAACCTATCATTGTCCTACTGTAGGGAAAGGCCTACAGAGAAAGCACGAGTATTTTTCACCACGCTTACTCAAGATGAATTGATGATTTTATATTTATACTCGTATTAATTATAAGTCCAGGTTTCCTCACGAAGTTTTTGTTCACCAATGTCAGCGATGTAAAAAAATGTAATGTGAAAAAGTCACATTGGTACTTGCTTCGTATCGAACCGCAATCTCATGGGGCGCTTTACCCACTGGGCTATTACGACAGTAAGGAAACACATATGGTTAAACTCAATTAAACTTTGTAGAGAGGGTAAATACACTAATAACTATTTTCATTATTTGTTACAGAAGAATGCTGCAGTTTCATCTCCTTCCACAGATAAAGTTTAGTGAAAATCTTATGTAAGTATTTATTATCTTCTATATAAAATTCTCGTGTCTGTCTAAAAAAACGGTCGCGATAATTTTTTTTTGGACCCCTAAAAATGATATAGCCAAACAACGATTACCGGGTCAGCTAGATATATTATAATAAGCCCATATTGGTGTCGATTCTGTTATGCACAAGCTAAACTTAATTTAGACTATTTCTATCTTTTTCTTTCCAATCAAACAAGAAAGGGACGGACGTGAATAAGACTTGTCAAATTTAGATGAACTAAAACCTCTATACAATCTTATAATTGGCATGTCAGAACGTGTTGATTAAAAACACGGAAAAGTTCAAGGCAAAACTAATTTGACATCTCTAACTTAGTTCTAAGGTATTACCGTCCTTTTCTTTCGCTGTATGTTAGTAAGAGATGTCAATTCTCTAATTTTAGTTTAGTTTGTGAAAAAGGGAATCGGCACCAATGTCCCATTGCTGGGCAAACTCCTCCCTCCATTACTTTGCGACTGCGTCTTGCCAATTAGTTATCAAGGAAACCACCTAGTCGACCCGCCATCTTCACCGTGGTACACCGCGTCCCCGCACGCCATTTCTGTGCACTAATCTTGTGGTCTACGGGCCAATAGGTTGCCTAGCCCCATTTAGGGACTAAAAACACTTATTCAGCTCCATTGAGCTTTTGTCTATAGAAATAATAAAGTTTTGTATCGCATCCGTACAGCTGCGGAAAGCATAAAAAGCTAAACGCACGCGTACGCGTATCTATACTACATTAGTGTTTTCAATGCACGAAAGTTAAATGGAGCTGAGAAGTGTATTTAGTCCCTTAAGCTGGGCGGCCTTTAGAGTCACACCTATGATCTGTGTTTATCGCGCAGTCTATCATTTTAATACTTAGCATGCTGCCTTCTATAGCATGTTAGCAAACCTTGAGTTTAGATATTTTGGATTTACTTCAAAAACAAGTAACATATTTTACGATATTTTAATTGTTATTGGGTTTTTCTACGAAATTCTCAGTAGCCACTCGGAGTTAGGACCTGTGCCCCGTTAATGGCAATAGGCTCGCCCCCTGTTACATGGGACCTAAAAACATACCGGTGAACTGTGGGTGTACATTGGTACACCTCTGCCTAACCATAATAGAATACAGGCGTTATGGTATGTATGTGTGTATGTATATTTTATTTGTTTGTTTATTTAATTTTATAAGGGTTAAGATATTCCAGCATTTGAATAAATCAACATAACAATAGATACACAGGCACAACTAAAGCATCTGAAAACTGAAATTACAACAAAAAGTTGCTTTTAACTTCACGTCAAGAGGTTAGATATGGGTTGGATTTGCCGGATCCGGCGTTCGCCGAGAACGGTCCGGTTATACGAGTACTCTTTATACGAATGTTAGTGGCCGTAAAACGTCAAGTGCCCTGGTCTCTAAATGAAGGCGATACATGCAGTATTACACCTGTCCGACTGCTTTTTATGCGTCGTAAAGTCATGTGCATGGGCAGATTGGGTACGAATTGTCTGTGAATATATGGATTGTTAAGTAAAGTTTACTTGGTGAAAGGGAGGACGAAATTGTTTGTTTGAAGAGATTTACCGTATTTTTTTTTTACTTAATTGTAGTAGCGTTTCAGCAAAATGCTTTTATATGGCATTGACCTTATAATGACACTGACACGTGGTATTGTAAATGTTAATATTCCTAACGTCTCCATAGGGTTACGACCACAGAGCACAATACGACATTTGTTTTTTTTTTAATTTTTGTCTGCTCCGTTAATCTCGATGTCGCATACGCGACTTGGGTTAGATACCCAGGTCAGACTAAGTGTTATTGGGCATTTCCATTAAGAATGTCTCAAAAGACTTCAAAGTCCAGAGTTTGGAAGTTGGTGATGTCACGCCTTGGTTTCTGTCACGTAAAACCAATGGTCCGGCGCCAGATTTGTCGACTTTAATGGAAATCACGCCACTGTGCAATATGTACTCTTCATATATGACACCCACGTGTCGAAGGCATTCAGAATCATCATATCAACCGAACGACGTCCACTGCTGGACATAGTAGGCCTCTTCTAAAGATAGCCACAATAACCGGTGCTGCGCTGCCCGCACCCAGCGATTTCCCGCGACCTTTACTAGGTCCACAGACCACCTCGTGAGACGCCTAGAAAGGCATCAGCCGATCAAAATTTAACTGATATTTAACCGTAAAATGCTCACATATTACTTCTAAAAGCCACATGTTATTGCCTTCCTGCAGATCAAACTGAATAGTCCCGATACCATCAAAAGATATAGCGTTAGCGTTGGGGCGTACATAAAATATTATAGAGGCACTTACTGATGCGGCATAAAAGGCAAATGCTCGCCCATAAACTTTTAAAATTAAGTTTCATGGGGAAGCAGTTACTCAAACTATTATGTAAGCTATGCGGTATTTCGTTAATATCTTAAACACTATCTTGCTATGACTTTAAAAAACAAAGTTTGGAATCACGTGTACCTAACGTGTTTTTTGATGGCTGATGAACTCGCATACGAAATTTTTCCTACCATCATTATGAACACAATAAAAACAAAGAATACGTTTCTTGTTTAGTGGATCCCCTACATTTTTTTACTTAGACTTTTTGTTGATTTATGCAAGCCCCCACCTGATGTTAAATGGTCACCGCTACCTAAAGACATCTGCAATACCAGAGGCCTTGCGAGTACGTTACCATCCCAGAGACAAAGCTGAAATGTTTCTTGTTACTGTAATTACACCGGCACCTATACCTACAATTCAACGCCAACGCTAAATAAGCTAAATAAGTAGGTGGTAGTACTTCCCAGGATCAGCTCCTTTAGCTCTACTAATACTGAAATTCAGATTTGTTGTTATAGCGGCAATAGACACTCAGAAAATTTCAACTCAGACGGACGGGAAGGCTTAGTACTCTTTCAAGTATGCTAAAAAAGGTAAATTTACTTTACTACGTACATAATAATGGCGCTTTTACAATATCCATATCTGCCAATGACGACACGATCGCAACACTGTTTTGTCTGATGTTCGAAGTAAGGGGTAGTACTCCGGCATATCATCTAACTCCGCAAATTAATGATATTATCAAGTGGTTTCCGAAGGGTTGGGGCTGAAGTACACGTACTGTCATAATTATATCCTATAGAGGGGACGCGTGAGGTAGTTCGAGAAAGCTTTCGGTATTTATTGGGTTTCATTCAAGTGCTGATGCGCGTTTGGAAATCGAATTATTTGGGCAGTCACTATCTAAAGTGTTCGGAGAATTCTGTAGGAAATTATTACGGGTGTAAATTGTGGGTTGGCTCATTTTGGTAGAAGCGGAATTCTATCAAAACGAACCAACCCATAATATCTCAATAATTTAAATTAAAAAATGTTTTTACACTACACAGAAATAACAACTGTATAGTAATAACAGTTCTATTTACCATCAGTTAGGTATGCCTAGAATATATTTAAAATTAATTTAAAAAAAAAACCACCTGACATAGTTCACCACTTTTCAAAATGGCTTCTGGTGGTCAGCATATTGAATTTAGTTTACTGTGACTATGGCAATATTCAATCAATCAATCAAAATCGGCCCACTTTTTTGGCCACGACACCGCCGCAAAGGAACAAATATACATACAGACCAAAACTAAAACACATTTGCTCCTTTGCGTCACTTAGTCGGGTTGAAAAGGAACCAATTATCACACTCATGTTTGCACTCCAAACCCAATAAAGCAAAAGTCAACTTAGTAATGTAACGCTTTGCAAATCCCAGATCTACCAAATTCCTCTTGGAAATACTACCAGAAGAGCGCTCTTCCCTGTTTTGAAATAGAGCGCGACAAAAAAGTCATTGGCGCATATATTCGAGCGGGTAAAGCCCAAAATCCTGGGTTAAACCGTACCTAACTAGACGTATCGAAATCGGGCATCCCTTTGCACTGTGTTGTTTTATTGCCCTCCACTGTGCGTACACATACGACCAAATTATTCGACACACTTCAGTTGGAAAAAGTCGTATAAATATCATTGAAGTGTCACTTGAGGCTATTTTATTTTAGTGTGTTAGGGTGTGTGTGTGTGTGTAATGACGTCTTTTTCTACATAATTGATCCTTACGCTGTTGTGAGATTTTTGTTACAAAACTTATTTTATAATGTAGTTTACATTCTATTTCCTACTAATCTCATCCCACAATTGCAAAAGTTTGTGAGGATGGATGGATGATGGATGTTTGTTACTCTTTCAAGCTTAAACGGCTGAACGAATCTGGATGAAATTTGGTACTGAACTAGATTTAGGCATGGAATAACACTTAAGATACTTTATAATTCTTATCGTATCTATTGCAATAAACTCTTCTTCCTCTAGGTTTTAATTCCTCCTAAAACGCTGTACCTACCTACCGATATTAAAGTTTTTATTTGCGTGACTTTGAGTGAATCCCTGGATGGTGTAGATTCACAATTGTTTGTAACCCCTAGTTGGAGCTGCAAGCCAACATTCGAGCATAACAAAGTCTGTCAGGACCGCTAGTACTAGTGTAAACTATGTCACAGGTTGTCTTAAAAGTAAATAACTTGACTCTAGAACCATTACGTTATCATGTTTTTGGATATTTATCTAGTAAATGGAGAGAAAATATTTATCGAATTAGCTGCCTAGGAAAATCCAATTATTGTTATTTCATTGTGTAAAATAATTTGGATTTCAGAAAGGTTAATCACCATCCTATTTTGTTTAATTCATGGCAAAACATTGCCTTCACTTAAACAAGTATTGCTCACATTTTTCAGTATTAATGAAGAATTTAACTACAACAATAATTCAAATTGTTCAGTTGCAACTACAGGAATAACATAATTTTGGAACATTTTACGATTATTTGAAGAGGAAAATGATTAAATATTAAGTTTTCTTCAAGGTGTATCCTGTGGCATTAGATGAATTCTTAATGGTCTATTTAAATCCGTATAGGTAAGATCATTGCGTAGTACTAATTATGCTTGTCATATAAAAATAACTGCCTCGTTAGCCTAGTGGTCCTATAAAACACGATTGCTGCGCTAGGGGTCCAGGGTTCAATTCCCAGGTCAAACAAAAAGTGTAATTGGGTTTTTCTATGAAATTCTCAGTAGCAGCTCGATTTATTAAGATTTGTGCCCGGTTAATGGCAATAGGTTCGCCCCCTGTTACATGGGACCTTAAAACATTCTGGCGAACTGTGGGTGTACATTGGTACACCTCTGCCTAACCCTTTGCGGAATACAGGCGTGATAGTATATCCTTACTAATATTATAAATGCGAAAGTAACTCTGTCTGTCTGTCTGTCTCTTCTTCACGCCTAAACCACTGAACCGATTTCAATGAAATTTGGTACAGATATAGTCTGGGACCCGAGAAAGGACATAGGATAGTTTTCATCCCGGAAATCCCCCGGGAACGGAAACTGTTAAACCACGCGGACGAAGTCGTAGGCAAAAGTTAGCATAAAAATAAACGAAAATGTTACAGGATAGTCGCAATTCCTTCGAAAATCAACTCCAAGTGAATACTTTTACGTTAACGCGCTTCTGCTTGTTCTACTGTGGTATCCGTGGGATAGTAAAGAGCTTTGACGTCCATTTGGATCACTTCGTCACTATCTTTTTCAGCTCAGAACTTTTCCGGAGACTAAGACTGTATAATATTGGTACAAAGCTTGTGTCTTAGAGTAGTTCGTAAGATCTTGTGTTTATTGTTATGAAATCTTATTACTATTTTAAATCCAAAATTTTGGATGGATGGATGTTCGTTAGTCAATCACGCCAAAGCGGCTGAACGGAAATCTTTGTCTATAGTTTATAATCTAGAATAGCACACAGATTACTTTTATCTTGGTAAAAAATTACGGTTTCCGTGGGATAATATCTTCATCATCTTTGACGCGGACGAAGCTTTTGGCAAAATCAAGTCCTACTACTATTATAAAGGCGAAAGTTTGTAAGTATGGATGTATGGATGTTTGTTACTCTTTCACGCTTAAACGGCTGAATGGATCTGGATGAAATTTGGCACAAAGATAGATTATAGTCTGGAATAACACATAGGCTACTTTTTATCCCGGGAAAATGTACGGTACCCGTAGGATAACACATCAACTGTGACGCGAAGTCGCGGGCAGAAGCTAGTAAATAATAAATTAAACAAAATGTTCCTCTTCCTGACATTAACACAAATAACCCCTTAATCCAAGTATCGTTAAAAACTGCCTTCCACCTATGAATCACAGTTAGAAAAGCACCTCCCACTTAATAGTATTCAACATCCATAGGAATCCAAAGCACGAACGTTAGATATTTCGTCTGAACTGAACAAAACACTAGCGAACGTAACGACGTTTGTACGTTGTTCAAGCCATCTATTTCGACATAGATTCATCCCAAGAGAAATTCCGTAGTGGCAGAATAACGCTCAGTGTAAGCTTTCAATCCGGCGCTCACTTGAATAGGATCAAACATAACTCCTTGCTATATGCTTTGACTGGTTTTGTGATGTATGTAAAACTAGGAGGTCCGTCATTAGTTTACTAACTACTAAAAGAATTCGGTACTGTTATAATACCAGCCTAATTTTTGTCTCACTGCAAGGCTGGTTAATAGCCTAATGTTCCCAAGCGCAATTACTACGCTACATATCTTGAGTTCAATTTCCAAGGGTATTGAGTTTTTCTATGAAATTCTCAGTAGCAGCTCGCAGTTAGGATTTGTGCCGGTTAATGGCAATAAGCTCGCCCCCTATTACATGGGACCTAAACATACCGGCGAACTGAGAGTTTAAATTGGTACACCTTTGCCTAACCCTTCGGGGAGTACAGGCGTGATGGTGTATGTATGCATAAAAGAATTCGGTACTGTTATAATACCAGCCTAATTATTGTCTCACTGCAGGGAAAACGCTTCTTCTCATAAAGAGAAGGCATGAGCATTGATCACCACGCTTGCTCAAGGCGGATTAGATTAGAAGACATAAATGATAAGTATAGATTTCCTCGGGATGTTTTCCTTCACTGATGTCAGTGTTCTCCAAGAAAAACTTAGAAACATGCATATAAAGTAAAAAAGCCACATAGAAACTTGCCCGTAGCAGGTTGCGAACCCACAGTCTCGCGCATGAGTTGCGGGCGCCTTAACTACCAAGAAATATTCCATCATCAAGTAATAGTTAGTATTCCATTTTCAAAAGACTGTCGTTGGCCTAGTGGTCGAAAGCGCTGCAGGCTGAGGTTTTGGGCCTTTTCTACTATGAAATTCTCAGAACCAGACTGGTGTCTCTATTTATTTAGTTATTGGCAAAGGCTCGCTCCCTTTACATTAGACACAGACCTGGCGTATAGAATTTACGAACTCCTCTGCCCATCGTTTCGGGGAAATTCGTCACAATGAACCCGTGCTAATAAAGAAACGACTGAGAAATGGTAACCTCTCTCTCGTTGACTATACTGTGCGAATGAAATGGCATGATAAGTCCCTTTGTTTGGTCACCATTTTGAATTCGTTTAGTTCGTTAAGTTTATTTGCTCGAGTTCATTAACACAGTTTGTTTATGTGTACTGATAAGCTATGTTTCATTTTATGAGTAATGTGTTTTTTTTTTACTGAAGCATCAGTTAATCTTGCAAATATCAAATCAAATCAAATATCTGAAGTAAATTATTTCTCATACCTTTTATACACTTTTTTAAACTGATCTAAATTATGAATTTACTTATTATGTGATAAATTATTTATACAATTTAAACAATATTTACATAATTGTATGATATCGATCTTTGCAAAAAAAAGATATAATTATTTTAATTATTTTATGTAGTCTCGATTTATAGACTTGTAAGACGTGAAACTGAAAAGGCTTTTGTATTTTTATTTTATATTATATGAAAAAGCACAACGTATGAGATTGGATAGCCATTATTTTCATGTAGGAGTGAAAAGGGTAAATACAGAGCTTAAAATGGCTCATTCTTGCGGATTTTTAATAAAATAAATACTGTGAAGTCCTACGAAAATGAGTTGTTTTTAAATCCTGAAAAGTTTTATAATTTTTTGGTTGTTCTTACGTTAAGCCGTTGTGTTGATCCCAGCTGTAATTCGACAGATTATTTTAGATCTTCGACTGTCGTTACGAATAGCTAGAAGATATATAATATATATGTAGCTTGGGAGTTTGATAACCAGTTTTACCAGGTACCGCGTTGCCCAGTAACTGGGTTGTAGAGGTCAGTTAGACAGTCGCTCCATGTAATACACTGGTATTCGTCTGCATCCACTTAGACTTGGATCCGACTCCACCATATATAGTGGGGAAAAGGGACTCAAATACTTACACATTTTTAAGTTTTTATTCCTATTCTACGGAACACTAAATACGCATCCCTAACTATAACGATTGGTTCATATTTTTTGCTTTGAAATGTACACGTCGTGTCGCTTCACGTTCCGAATTCACGCCTTGTTTATTTATTGGAACAGCAGAATTCTAAATGTCCACAAGAGGCGTGACAACTTTCAGTTTGTGTACAATCCGCTCTTGATTTTTGTGTTGATGCTGACCGTACAGTACAGACATGTTTCGAATATTCGTTTTCGCAGTTTGATTAAATATTATGCTCTCATTTTTTACTTTACTAACAAAATATTTAAAACAAATAAAATTACTATCATATAATTTAATTTCTGCATTCATATAGTTCCTTATAAAAGATCTTAAGATGCATACGCGGATGTGAGCCTTCAAAAATTCGCATCCAGACCCGCGGATTTGAGAAGACTGCATCCACAAAATCCCTGGTACAATACTGTATTTTTTGTTCCATAAAATAAATGAGGACGAACGTACCTACTTCTGTAGGGAGCAAATAACCTGTGGTTCCATATATTTTTATTGCGGTATCGCTATACTTACATGTTATATAGTATACTTATATTTTTAAATATATTATGGTTGGTCGCATAGTAAAAATTCATCGTATTCATGAGAACTCTCACCTCATGAAAGCTGCGCAGTAAATTAAAAGTCAGCCCGTATAGGGTCTATAAACTATGTGATAGGTAACTGTTGTTACTAGTCGTATTTTATTTCAAACTAGCTTATGCTCGCTACTTCGTTCACAATAATGTCGCTCATCCGGAGTTTTCTTTTTGCGTAGAAACCTAAGTATTAAAAAAAAACGAAAAGCCTTCGCCTATGTTACTCCTTATATCATCAGCTATCTGCCAGTGAACGTCCTATGAAAATGGATTCAGCTGTTTAAGAGATTAGCTAGATCAAACAAACAGACACACAAAAACTTTTGAAATTGCATTTTTTTTTACATATAAAAAAGCTATTATTTCGACATCACAAACAGACACTTCAATTTGTTTTTTGTATATATAGATAGTTTTACTGTACCTAGGTATAGATTTCACCAGTCAGACGTTGACCTAGACTGGGTTTTTACAGCACTCCGACACTTAAAAATTTAATGTCACTTTTATGCGATTTTAACGTCGCCAAATCCCTTAATGCTGCAGACCCTAACATTTATACCTAGGAAAACGTTTTTAACGTGTTTTTCTTACCACTGTAATGTGGTAATATTGCGTTAGTGGGAAAGCAATAAATCTAAACTGACTCTGCTGACTATCTGACTAACTGCCTTGTGAGACGAGTGGTCCTAAGCGCGACTGCTACGCTAAAGATCTTGGTTTGGATTCTCAAGACGAGCAAAGTGTTATTGGGTTTTTCTATGAAATTCTCAGTAGTAACTCGGAGTTAGGATTCGCACCCGGTTACTTCCGGAGACTTATTCAAAATTATTTCATGTAAATTAAATAGTACCGTGATAAAAAAGAACAATTAATAAGAGAGCTTTAAAAAATATTTTTCGCCGCACAATTCTCAGATTTTTTGTTACATTTTTGTGCGAAAGTGGACTTTAAAGCAACAAAAAGCAAGTAAAACATAGAACAATATTAATCTTTGTTTACGCGGCGTTGTTCCTCTAAAAAGTCCACAGAACGGTACCCGTGTTCCGTCGTATACTCCTTTAAATCCGTGAACTGAGAAAATAGGGGCAGACATATCGTATGTTACTTCCTTGTTCCCATTCCAGACAGCTTGAAGCAAACGTGCTTTATTCTACGCTACAGTGGGACGATTTCAAGTTTCCAACGTAATAATATCTTGTTTATGATTGTTGAGATGAGTGGAGTGTAATAATACTTGAATTAATATAAGCGTATGAACGTGGACGAGGCGAAAGTAGTATGTAAGGATCGCAGCAGGTGGCGTTCTGTGGTTTCTGCCTACCCTCATGGGAAAAAGGCGTGAGTTTATGTATGTATGTATTTATGTGAATATAAGCGCTGAACTTTTAAGAACATATAAATAGTCAATTAATTAATTAACTGACTAACTTATTCACAGATAACGACTTTGGTTTACTATATTTGAATGCGTTCAAACCTGTGTGTTGTATAATTTGCAACCTTATTTTTTATTTACCAGAAATTATATTCATGTTTCTTTTAGAGGTTTGACATTCAAAATGAAATATAGCATGATATAATGTTAATGTCAAAAAAATTGGCTGTATTTAATAGATAATTTAATGCCATTTGTGTTTAAATATGATTTCGAGCATAATATGCTCGAAATCATGTTGTATAATTTGTAAACTTTGTTTTTCTGAACGTACAATTTTGGCAAATTGTACCTTCTGAAAAATTTAAAAAACTTTATGTTTCTATGTTAAATAGTGTTATTTTTGTTGCACCGTTTTAATTAAGATTAACTAAAAATAATTAGGTACTGTGGTGTGAATCAGCGAAAATACATAAAAAAAATACAAACAGTCGAAAATAAAACCTCCTCCTATTTATGAAGTCGGTTAGAAATTTGGTCCCGGCTGTCATTCGTAGACCGTTGACAGTCGGAGAGTCAAAAGCCGGGAAGTCTGACAACCAGTCTTACCAAAAGGTATCGTGTTGCCCAGTAACTGGGTTGTGGCGGTCAGATAGGCAGTCGCTCCACGTAACACACTCGTACTCAGCTCTGCGTCCGGTTAGACTGGAAATCGACCCCAATATAGTTGGGAAAAGGCTAAGCAGACGATAAAGGTTAGAAATAAAACACTTTTTTCATTATCCATAAAAATATTTTTCAGGTTCTTTAACTACATCGGCGTCTTTATCAAGTGATACATCTTCGCCATTAAATTTCTTATTATTATTTTCCACTACAGTTTTGATAAACCGATAGTAACTCATCTTCTTTTTTAATTTGCTGGTGAAATTAGTTTTTCCCCATTTCTTGGCCCAGTCATGATACAAGCTATCAACGTGGACTAGATCGTGAAGGTTTAGTTCTTCTAGAAATTTGTGTCTTTTTTCTCTCTCTATTCCCTTTTGGTCTCCATGCTCCACGTTGTCATCTACAGAATAGAAATGGTAATGAAACAGTTAATGGCAACAGGCTCGCCCCCTATTACATGGGACCTAAAACATACCGGCGAACTATGGGTGTACATTGGTACATCTCTGCCTAACCCTTCGGGGAATACAGGCGTGATGGTAGAAGCCATAGATACATATATTGCTAGAATATTATTACGTTTCATTTCCAAAAGAAATATACAAGGTGTAGATTTGCATCCTCGTAAAATTTTAGGAGCTTGTCATAAAAAAATAGAAGTAATCAAATATAATTACGATACCTGGTCAATATCTAATAAATACTTGTTTTTTTAGTTGTAACTATCAAATAACAGCATTCCAGAATACACCTCTTGCAAAAATCAGAATCGTTCAGTTGCCTATGCGGTAGGCAGAGTTGACGCGCGGCTATATCAATGTGTGCATAGCGCCTAAACCCTCTAGCAAGATGGGTAGTTCGAATTCGAACAAAAATATAAATTTAAAAACCAATTTAGTTATTATTGATTCGTGTTAAGAATCACGAGAATAGTTAACTCCTTGAATTTGACGAGGATTCAAATCAACGCTTTGTAGTAGGAGGTAGTAATGATTATATGAATATTTTAACTAGTGGTTAAAGAGTTTTACTCTTATGACAAACACTTACACAGGCGTAAGCAGTGATAATGCTCCCGTTGCTACAACTTGGCAACTTTATTTAACACTTAAATTATTATTACGGGTTAGTAGCTAATGTCTACTGTGTGCAATTGTACATCAAACTAAGTTAGGTATATACAAAAAAAATCACTTACAAGGTTTCATTTCTATTGCAAAATGTTCTTTTATTTCTTCAGGATCCAAATCAGCATACCTGTTTAACTGATAGGCTACTGTTTTGCCTGGATGTTCTTTATTAAGCTTATTCATTTCAGCCAAATTATAAAGAAAATTATTAAACCCTCGTTGTTCACTTAAAGGGTCAGAATACTCTCTCTTATAGTTATTTTTAAAGTTGAAAAATAATTCTACACTATCCTCCTTTCCTGAAATCTTTAAAATCAAAATTATATTAATAAACGCTATGATTGTAAGAAATACCATTATTTGTACCTATATTGTTATTTTACTATTTAGTATTTATTAATAATCTTTCTTTTTCTTTCTTTCCTTTTTTTTTCATGACAATGCGGTATTCGTGTTTAAAGCACGGGCAGGCACTAAAGGTGGATAAGCCATCAATTTTCTGATCAGTTTCAAGCCTAATCGATTTATTCTCACAGATCTGAAGGCCAATTCTCGTAATTAAAAACGCATAAAATCTAGTCACAGTCAATGTCAATGGTAACATGTATGTATTCTCCAGATCCATGGCTAATCATAATGCAGACTAGCCAAGTACGCAGGAGATATTATAGTGCACAAGTGCGTGCGCAAACACAGGTGCACTCCCTCTTCCCTATCTCTCATAGTCCGATAGGACGGCAATCCGACACAACCAGGGAGAGATCAGGTGCACGCCCAACGGCTTCAGTGCTTTCCGAGCCACGGGGGTGTCACACCACCAACTTCCAAACTCCGGGCTGTTACTGAAAAATTCTTAGTGGAACCAATACCACTTTTTTCCCCATCAGGGAATCGAACCTAGGACCACACGCTCAACAGCCATGCTTGCCACCACGATACCAATGGGGCAATTCAGATTTAGACTCAGATTAGTAGTTACAATACTTGATCCCTAGATAAATTTGCCCTAACAAACATTGATTGGAAGTACAAAACCCGACCCTAATACAGAAAAAAGAAACATTTCTATAAACAAAACCAAATAAAATCTGTCATCAAAACTCAATGTGTGTTATCTAATTCACCATGAAACAGACGAATTGAAATTCTCCACGGTTATAAGTGGCACCAGTCGTCTTCATTAAATCTCTTGTTATCTGACATTGTATCGATACAAAAGGAGAGATTCCGAGAGTTCTCAACAGAATGAGGAAAATTTACATTACAAACAAAGAGAGAAAAGGACCATCCCAGACGTAAAATTACAACCGTTGGGATTGTATCATGGTTCTGTAAAGCTGGCGCGAAATAATATGGCCTTAGAGGGCCTATTGAGCATTCGGAATGAGGCTTTATATATCATTGACTTCATAGATATGTTTTTTTCCGAAGAGGATTCTTCGGAAAAAAACATATCATTGGAAACTATAAATTACAAATGGATATCTCGGAAACAAGATTTTCTTTTTCTGGGTTTGTTCTTAACTCTAGTCTTGGTCCACAAAGATAAAGTTGACGATGGAATGAGCCTGACCAGAAGTAGTCTGCTTAATGCGTTCGGAAATACAGACGCAGGTAGAGAGTTCCTGCCAGGGATGCGGAATTTGTTCAAAAGAGTTACCGCGGCCCTGGAACGCAAAGGGCATTAGAATCACGGATGGGTTTTAGTCAGTAAGAGTCTGACACTCCCTTTTGCTCCACCTGGAGCGGCGGAAGATGTTAGATGATTACCCATCCTTAAAAAAAAAGTAGAGAGTTCCACACCTTTGCAGTGCACATTATAAAAGTTGTTTGCCACCCTTAGTGCGAATTGGTTCACAGATCCAACCTTTTCGAAAAAAAAAACGTATCATTGGAAACTATAAATAACGAACAGATATCTCGAAACAAGAGTTCTTTTGTCTGCTAAACCTAAATATGACTACTGTAAACAATGATGTCTGGACCGTATCCAAATATTTGCATACCATCGCACTTACTCGTACTAGTGTTTGGAAAAAAAATAAAACGAAAGAAATAAGCAAAAAGTCTAGATTGGAGATATTAAATAATAATAAAGTTGTAGATATTCTATTGTAGGGATTGCGTCAATTCTTAGACAGAATATACGAGCATTGATCACTATATTTGTTTACTAAAATTAATTTAGTTATAATCATTGGTATTAACATAGTTATTTTGATTCATATAAAAGAAAACCGCATTGATAAAGCAGGTCAAAAGTTTAATACACGTTACTTTGATATTGGTTAAAATGTAGAGACTAGAACTCGTAGCAATTATACATTCTCCCTATTTATTTAACATGCTTGTACCGAAACGACTTCACAGTGGGCGCAATAGCTGAGCGATTGCCTGCTATATTGATTAAAGCGGATTAGATTCCCACAAGGAAAATACATGTACATGTTCTAGGTCTGGTTGTACGTGTATGAGAGCTTATGTATATGATTGTGTGCGTTTTAAAAATGTAAATATAATATCAACCTTTCTGTAGTTTCATATTCCGTCTGACCCTTTCACTAATATTAAAACTGTACCTTTCAAACTACTACTTATCAAATCCAAAATTGATACACAACAAGATCAAAGTGCCTACTTCCTGATTCCAAACAATATACGTTACAAAATTGTGCATAAATACATCAAAGCCGGTATAATCGAATTTATGCATACATAATATTCATAAGGAAGACCTATGCTATCAATAGTAAGGGCACGAATTTAATTTGGGCCCTTTGATCTCATATAATATTCAGGGGTCGAACTTTAAATGCGTTAGACCCAGCGGTAATCTCGTGGTGTCCTTGCGATTAAAATTTTCCCATCGTTAGGACCACGTAGTTGATGGAATTTGATAATTAATGGTAGTAGTAAAAGCTGTAAAAAAGTGTGTGTAGATAGACAGTGCTTGTTAATAAATCTAAGCTGCAGCTACATTCTATTTACGTCAGGCAAAAGTAGTACGAATATTATTTTACTTATATAAGTACTTTATTCTATAGGAGCTTTTACCACAACTTTGTCCTCGTGAATTTTTATACTGATTCTTAATTGTTTTCAAAATAATATGTAGCACTCAAGGATAATACAGCTTCCTATTTACTCAAAGAGTTTTCGGAAACAAACCAATAAGCAAACTCTTCAGCTTTATAACATTATTAGCATAATGTATTTATAACGTTAGGTAGTGACTATCTTTGATTGTTAAAATAAAGCAATTTGTGTTAAAGCGCCTACCCACAAGCGCGTTTCTTTTTCACATCTCGAGAGACTGTAGAATTCATACTGTAAGCCTTCTACAACGTACTACTTCCCGTTGTAGAAGGCTTACAGTATGAATTTTACAGTTTTCTTCTTACAGTTCCTACGGACTGTAGCTCACCGTCCGTACGTTAACTGACGACAGACCGTATCGACGGCGCGTTCGTGTTCCACGAGCGCCTCAAAGAGATGTCAGCAAATCAATCGGAGGGGCCACTCCTGGTGCACGCCTGCCGGGGCTGCGGGTTGTTCGAAAGAGATGCCGCGCCCCCGAAACGCAAAGGGCACATGAAGGAACATGGATGGGTTTTAGTCAGTAAAAGTTTGACTCTCGCCCCGTCCAGGGCGGGAGAAGTCATTTGATGTTTTTCAATCTGAAAAAAAAAGCCTTCATCAACATATCCTTACCATCAAATTACGATAGCAAAAGTGCTTTCAACAGCAGATTAGTTTAATTATCTTAACACAATCAACATTACTAATGTAGGTCAAGACTAACAACAAAGCGAATTTACTTTATCACACTAACATTACAGCAGATAAGTGTCAATAAAACTAAAGAAACTTGTCCAACAAACATGACAATGTAGACGATGTCACAACTAATAGTCAACTAATCAGATAACAAAACTTGTAGTCGCCTGTCGCAAACCGAACTTTGTATCAATATTTTCGCTCAACGTAACGTCCCCGCCCGAATCGACTTCCATTTTTTCATCTGAACGAACTTGTATAGTATACGACTGATTGTATTTATGTTTACGTCCCTTTCCAAATACCATCAAACTCAAACCACGGATGATTTATTGTTGAAATATCGGTGCACGGGTTCCGCCGCAAAACGATTCGACGCCTAAAAATGTATTGCCAAATAATAGCACCACATAAATCTCTGTATAACGCAAATGAGAAACCGCTATCGAATCAGCTCGCAAAGGGATCGCGCAACGAATGACGTCATCATAATTATTGAGCTTTACAGAACTGGGCCTGTAATTGCGAATGTCCAACCGTAATCAAAATCCCTTTGGTGATCAAAAAAAAATTGATCTCTGCAAATTAACACGAAGATGAAAACGATTGGTATAATGTTTGGACAGGTGTGTTTTTTTAGGTGTCGTTAACACGGTTTGTTTACATTTAGGCGTACGTAACGTCGTGTGATCACGATCACCTATCTTACGAGGCTATTATTCTTTTAGAAGCCGTTCAACGTACATAATACGTGACTTTTTTCACAGATGAGAAGACAGGAGCATCACGGCTAACACTCTATCGGCGAAAATTGATTTTCCAGAGGAAATATTGTAAATTTTCTAGCTGCGCCAAGCTGAAGGCAGTGTCAGCAAAACGTCAGGGTGTACTTTGTAACTCGGTAATAAATACTTCTACTGTCGATTTAAGCTGAATATCGGTAGTTTCAATCGGTTCAAAATGTACTTACCTGCTTACTTGTTTATATTTATTAAATTAAATTAACACTTGTACAAAAATAATGTACGAAATTCGATGAGATTTTTGTAAATAATACTTGAAACATCTTTCGCTATCGAGCACTACTCATTCCTTCCATGTTGTTCGTAATTTTGAATAGCTCTCGCCATTGATATTTCAAAAATATCCACATTAGGGAAGTTCATCTTTCTTTTGGAACCATTGCAATGGCATCAGCAGTACAGGTAAATTACTCTACACGTTTTTACTCGACCATGAGGAAATTATGATTACAGGTAAAGAGTAATTGGATTTACATTAAAAAGAATTCGGTTCATATTTTATTTAATTATAGTCCTTGATGAAAATCCTGGTGGCCCGAAGTTTTGCAGACGGTATCTTTTGCGAATTCTCTTCACGTACTAATGCGTCTTTCTCGATATCATGATTTACGATGTAGAAAAAAAAATGGAAGGGAATCTAAACTCTTTCAAATTGCCAACACGTTGTAAAGAAACCTAATCTTAATTATGTCGTATCCAGGCTTTGATAAAAATCCGATTCCACAAGGATTTATCTCCGAAATAAATGTAACAGATCTGGGAAATCAACCGCAAAAACATTATCCTCAAAATTCATATTTCACTGTTTATTATACATTAGAACTGTCTCAAGATATTTATTGCTAACAGTTAATATAACAGTATCGTTTGTCTGCAAATTCATATCGGAGATGAGTGTTTACTCTCCTGTAATTAAACACAAAGGAATTTCAGTAACATTATTAATTAATACTATGTAATTAACATTTATAATAGTTGTTTTAAATTAAATTGTAATTGTAAATGTATTAAAATAATAGGGTCATTACCCTATTATTTTATATTATTATTATTTTATATTTTATAAATGGTATAGAATTTTGCGTTTAGGTATAGTATTAATTATTATAGTAACTAGCTTCTACCCGCGACTCCGTCCGCGTGGAAGTAAAGTATATGAGAAAACTGTCCATGGCACTCGGAATAGTGTAGTATTTTCAGAGATTACATCATGTAGGCAATAAAACGATAAACGAAATGGATTTCTTTATAATCTATACTAATATTATAAAGCTGGAGAGTTTGTTTGTTTGTTTGAACGCGCTAATCTCAGGGACTACCAGTCCGATTAAAAAAAAAACTATTTTTGTTGGATAGCCCATTTATCAAGGAAGGTTATAGGCTATATAACATCACGTTACGACCAATTGGAGCGGAGCAATCAGTAAAAATGTGGCAAAAACGGGGGAAAAAACCAACCTTTTGAGGGCTTTCGTTGCGTGCGCTGCGTAAACGGTTTAAGTTACGCAAAAATAATGTATGAAAGAATTGTTCCCCTTAAAATATACTAAAAAAATGACAGATTAAAGGCTACATAACATCGCGCTATTTGCCACGGGAACGGATCAGTAACCAAAAACCTAACGTAATGCGGGTAAAACCGCGGGGCACAGCCAGTAATATTATGAAGTCGAAAGTTTGTGTGTTTGTATCTTCATCACGCTCAAACGGCTGGACGGATCTGGATGAAATTTGGCACAGCGATAGATTGTAGTGTGGAATAACATATAGGATACTTTTTATCCCGAAAAAATTTACGGTTCCCGTGGGGTGATATGTAAAATTTGACGCGGACGAAGTCGCGGGCAAAAGCTAGTATAGTATACATAAACTGAAGCCGACCCCAACATAGTTGGGAAATGGATGGATGATGATAGTATACATAAACTAGTTGCGACCTAAGTATAACTTCAGTGTTACTTATTAGTATAGATTAGCTCGTACTCTCCCAGTACTGTCAACAAGCTTCTTCTCTATTCTTCCGATTGGTCTTGATTTTTGCACTATATTTTGCCAATTCCCATTCAAATCGTCCCGCTCTCCTTCATAGTCTACCCTATGTCGCCTTTTCGGGGCATCAATGCAGAATGAATTGCAAGCTATATTTAAAAAAACTGTATAGATTTAAATCCAGTGAGGGTGTTAATACATATTTTTGAAAGGGTGTAAAGAATAATCTGTATTTCATTTTGGCGTGTGGAATTTGCTTTCATGAAAAGTAAAAAAGAAAAAAAAAATACTGAAATCAAAAACTTTCATAGCGATGATTTCACCAGTAACCCCTTTCGACTTAAAAGCGTTTCAAAAACAGAACCTTTCAGTTGTAAAAAAGAACCAATTAAAATACGCTCTGGATAAAACTTACATATAACGGTATCCTGTAGATTGGTCCCTATGGCTATGCTTTTGGATAGCAATTTTATTTATCTTTTAACCTTTGACCTTTTATTATAAAAAGTTGTCCGTTTAATTTTGTTTAAACTTAACCAACAATAGTAAAAGACAGACCCAAACATAAACTAGGAGACAGTCCTGTAGATGGCAGCACTTTGACCGCTCGCCTCCGCTCCGTACGTAATAAAAACGACTGATGACACAGTTTACCAGCAAACATGTTGATGCTTCTTGTTTAATCACCTTTCAAACTTGTAACCCAAGTTAACCCTGGAACACTTAACCCAACCAGCCGCAACATAGTACTGGGGACTAAGCAACTTAAGTGCTTTGTTTCTTGAATTTAAAGCTGAATTTAGAGTTCGTCAAGTTAGTGTTGGACTTAAAACTGGACTTGTTACTTAGTTAATGTTTCTGAAGTCGTGAATACTTATTGGTAAAGTGTGACTTGTGACAAATATTACAGAGATAAAATGTATTGAATGCTGCCAAAAAGAACGAACCCACGAAGTCATAATCGTTTCGTCATTGTTTTATGATATAACTCAATAACTAAATTAATATTACATTACTTTTATTCAATGTACATTTATACGTTTCGGATCTACAATGAACTGTGAGGGAATGTAACATATTTGACATATTTAATTACTGCGAAGTTAGGTTGGCTCGTTTTGGCAAACTAAGCTCAAATACACATAGAACAAAAATATTGCTTAGCTTTCTAGACTTTCAAGTCGTGTCCACATTGTAACAGTTGTGATGTTACGCGATTCCACATTGTTACCTCTGTAGTGTCACATGATAACAGTACCCTTACATAAATGTTGGGCTCAAAGCATAATTGCGGACTATTCATCAAAATATGCATGATGAAACGGTATCCAATACAAAATATTTTAACAGACTGCGTCAAATTTGAAATTTATGTGTGCCTAGTGGCCATAATTTATTCCAAACAATGGCGATCTCAAAATAATATCTAGCGGCTATAAAAACATCACACAATAGCCTCCGGACGGGTGTGAACTAAGTCCCAAACAAAGTTGCACGTATTAAATAAAGCGTTGATGTATGGCTAGCGTGATTAACCCTCGAATTTCGGCGCGGAATTACGGCAGTTACAGACGTCGCCAGAACTTTTCTTTAGGTGATAAACGTTCTCGCAAATTGCCCACATTTATTCGATGCTCCAGGAAACCGCTGCTAATGTGGACTGAGAGAAATTCCTCTTTGTGAACCACCATACCTCTTTATACACCATGTCGACGTATTCATTCACACAACATTGAACTTTACTGAACACTCGTTGCAAATGAATTGAGTCGAAATTGCGATTTAAAATCGTTTTATGGTTCAACGCGAGATTATCGGAAAATGTTTCCGTGGAATTAATTTAATTTCAATTATAATTATCGCGTGAACGATATGCTGTCGTTGTGGTGTACGCTGCGCAGTGTTATGGCGTGTTAATTGATTGTTTTAAGTGCTATGACGGGCGGCCACTGGATTCCGTAATATCAATTCAACTAATTATGAAAATATATCATGTCCTGTGTTATTACTCGTGTGATAAAGACTGAGTAGCCTACAAAAACAGGCATAAAATGAAACAATCATTTAATTACTACTCGACTGAAAACTACCATGGTACAAAATGGGAGTTTACACATACCATATCGCCTGTATGGAGAAAGGTTATTCAGAGGTGTACCAGTATACACCCACAGTTCGAGCCTATTGGCATTAACCGGGCACAATTTCTTATCTTATGGAAGTTTACATCAGTCAACCAATACCTTTGTTACACTTAACTTTGAAGCAAAACTGTTTGAAATATGTACGAGAAAAGAAAAAAAAATCGCAAACATCTAAAAGTAAAACGATTCAGAATGCCTTTTTCCTTTAAAAAATGGATGAAACTTTGACGCTAACACGGAACCATTACATTACGTCATTTAGGCACTCGTAACGTTTATACTTACGTATAATATTCTCTGATGGATGTTGATTAACTGTGGTAAACCGCTCTCATACCAACATGTGAGCAAATACGGACCGACATGTAGGTATATAGATCAACATTTGAAATAACTGACTGGGCGCAATGTACAGACAACAAAGCTATATAGTATACAAGTATACAGACAATTTACTTGCGATTAGTTTTAAACAATGTTGTGAGTGTGCTGAGCAGTCCATTCTTCTGAATAACTCTCTAATAAATGTGTTATAAGCTTAAAAAGTAATTACAATAGAATTGAATATTGGCAGTGTAGTAGAGATGAATAATTTTGCCTCTATACCAAATAGTTTTGTTGACTGTACGTATTCCCGTTGCTCTTGTAGTTGCATGATTCCTGAGCGGAGAGTCCACGATTCGATTCCCAGGACGGGTGAAATGTTATAGGGGTTTGCTTTTGGAAATTTCTCAGTAGCAGCCCGGACTTTGAAAGTTGGCTGTGTTACACCCCCGTGTCTTGGAAATGACGAATAGCCCTTAGTCCCGTGTTGTAGATCATGGACAAGCGTTACGGGTAGTCAGAAGCCTGACATCCAGTGTATCGTGTTACTCAGTAACTGGGTTCTCGAAGTCAAATAGACATCTACAGGGTTCATAATGATCTCGATTATTATATTATATTTACCACCTAAGATTACATATGGAAAAGCAACAACTATATAGAGTACTGGGTATAATAATTATTCAACTACACCTTAGGGTCAACTCTAAGCCGATTCCAATATATTTGGGAAAAGGCTAGGCAGATCATCGCATTACAGAAAAAACTGTTCATTATGTTTCGTTCTTTATTTAAAACTTTAACTATTTTTTTTTTTTTTTGTGAAAGTCATGGATACTTGCCGCGAATCTTCTTCCAACTAAAATCACACTATGGCTGTGACTACCTACTCTAAGGAAATATGATTGGAACTCTAATAATATCTCCAGTAGAACACTTATTGGTTCGTCTTAAGCCCCGTATTTGCCACGTCATTTCGAAAGAAACACACAATATAGTACCTTATAAGTAGATACAGAAGGCCAACTAGCTTCAACTTTAAACTGTAACTTCTTGACATTCAAAAGTGCCTGTAAATGGTCTAATTGAAATAAATGCTTTGAATTTGAATTCGACTACAAACAAGAGAAATCAGTTCACGCACACATTTAAGAAGCGTACAGTGACCGACACAGATCTTGAGCTCTCATCTACAGCTGCCTACCTTCTTAGGATGCTTTTCACCAGAGATGTGCTATGCTTTTTGGGAAATCATCAAATAACTTCTCCCTGAGAGGGAGCGTCAAACTTTTACTGACTAAAACCCATCTATGTTCCTTCATGTGCCCTTTGCGTTCTGGGGGCGCGGTAACTCTTTCGAACAACCCGCAGCCCGGGCAGACATCGGCACTAAGTGGCCCCTTCAAAAGATGTGCTATGATACGTTCGTATGGATGCGTTTAATATCCACCAATCATATTCATTGGTGCACATAGCATAGGAAACGGATTCAACTAAGATAGGTTTTTTATATGGATAGATGCGTGCTATGGATCGCGAGTGGTGTAGCTATGCTTGCCGCTTCCCTACTATCAATACATCGTATAGCTCGAGCTGCTCATCTTTGCGGCGACGACGCATCTTCATAGCACACCTTACTCGCACCGCTACATAGCTTAGTATCAGTGGAAACAGACACATAGTTTCACAAAGTAGCTTTTATTTCCTTGCAGCATAGCTGCATAACACATCTCTGGTAGAAAAGCACCCTTACAATGCGCAAACCGATCGTCACTCTTTCATCGAGCGCTCAAGATTCGTGCCGCGTACTGTATGTAGTACGGTACGGGTCTCAGACGAATGCCGAGTGCGCTTGCACTCACTGTATGTAAGCCTAGTCAATGTGTGCGTACTTAAGGCCGGCTCTTACTGACGACGCGTCACGTGTGTCGTGGCATAACCAGCATAACACCGTCGCACCTATTTTAAACCTTATTTCAATTAGTGTAGTTGTCTTCTTCTTTATCGAGTCGGTAGTAAGGTCTAACGACGGACACACCCTAGTGTCAGAGTTTCTAAACCGCCTCAAGGGCCTCTGACGTGGTTGCCGATGTCAGTGATGTCCAAGATAAACTTAGAAATTACATATAAATTAGAAAAAGTCACATTGGTACTAGCCCGTGCCCGATTAAGAACCAAATCCTTGTTGTTTAGTTGTCATAATTCTATCACCTACCTAAGTAGCTCGCGGGACGTGTTCGCACGCCGCACGCCGTGGCTTGCCACGGCACTGCACAACTGCACGGCGTGACACGGTATGATTTTATAGAAATAAAGAAATATGAGTTTTTTAACACATTGAAATAAAGATAAAAAGAACTTGATCAGAAATAATACCCTTCACAGTGCCGTGGAGTGACGCTACGTCAGTCGGTACCGGCCCTTAGTCGTTAGTTGTATGGAGAGGATTTTCTGTACTTATTTTGTAGTATTACCTGCCTACCTGATAATTCTAGACCCATTTCTTTCAACATTTATCTTTGATATAGGTCAAAGCTTTGACATTGGATCGGCCAGGCAGAACAACAGTCTGTTTTCGGCTGTTAAAGATGGTCTTATTTCGGCTATATTACAAATACCTGGGATTCTAACAAAATAGTAGGATTTTTCTAGAAAACCTAGGTTATTCTAGCCTTTGGTACATTATATACCTACTTAAGCTCTATACAATAACCTCATTCCTATTTTGGTAACTAGGTACTTACAATTTTATTTTATCTTTAATACTGAATTGTATAAATTAAGTTAACACTACAAACATTTATGTGACTCTCTGACCTTCAAAATCGTCTCACATTTTATCATTTTAAATAAGCCCCTCGCAGAATAAAGACTAAATACTTCAAAAACAAAAAAATGTTTGCTACTTTTATTAACTTTTCTATCAATCAAATCGTTAAAACAATTTAACCAAGAGCAACCCAAATTCATCTACCTTAAAAAAAACGTATGTTAAAGTGTTAATTTTAAATGACTTACAGAATAAAGGAGATGGCTAAATGGAAGTATAGACCACTGCCCCATGTGCCAGGTACCATGTATAAATATGGTACCTAGCACAATATAATGCTGAATGGCTAAATATTAGTATTTCATGTAAAAAAGTTTCAGATACTTTTTGGGAATAATATACTGGTAAAATAATATTGCCTAAAAAGGAAAAAAGGTGTGTTTGACAGTATATAATTTTCTTCAACTGACACTTTCGAAAAATAATAAAACTAAAAACGAAAATGAGGTTGTATAAGCGAATGTTTGTGATGAAAAGTTTTTTTTTTTTTAGATACTTTATTATGTTTAATAGTTCACGAAAGTGCTAGGAAAATATTAAACACTACATAATTCATGAATGATTTTTTAAATATTATGAGGTTATGTAAGATTCATATACATTCCAGAATGTATCTGGCCCGGGGGCAGTCATTTAGCCATCACCTTTATCTCAGAGTATCAAAATATAAAATCTTCGGTCGCAATAACCGATTGCAATCTCACATACTATAAAATGAGCGAAGCAATCAGCTATCGAATATTTCTCAAGTCACCGGTACCCGGTACGTGTCATGCGCTGTAGAAATTTGCAATTTTTGCTCGCGTAAAATCTATTCGGTGAAAAATGCATCGGGGGCTGCTTTTGTCTTACCGCGGAAAAAGTCACGTTCTATAGACAGTGATGGTTACCGAACGGTTATCGAGTAGGTAGTGCACGTAGACGCTAGAAAACTGGAACGTTTAAGCGTGAAATTTGAATAAACCACCTAACATTACCTGTTATGGTAACGTTAATGTTTACTTGTTGTATAAAATACGTGAGCTCTGGAAGTCTACAAACTTTTACGAGCTATCGTATTTAATCTTAGTCTCAATTTGGAAAAAAATACTCAAATTTATCAATATTTTTTGACATTGATTAATTGCTGAGATGAGATTGCGACCAGATTTTGAACGTTTTTAATAATTCGAATTGGCCTTCAGGATTACTGATAGTTTGTATTGCAGAACTATATTGTGTCATTGAGCACTTTCGGTAAAAAAAATAACCATTTTTGTAATAAAAAATTGACACTTCAACGTTAAAAAAAATACGTGATAAAATTTATCGTCTGTTACATTTGTTAAGCCCAGTCCATACACAGTACTACGAACATTTTAATGGTACGCACGTACACTGTTAACGAGTTGTATACAAATAGAGATCGAAATCATCGAACAATATTCAACGTTCGTCAAAGGTATGCAAATGTGTAAAAATCCTTGGAATGCCGCCAGTCTATAATGAGTTAGATCTCGCTGTTCCTTGATCGTAAGCACACACAAAAGCTAGGTATATGCAAAGGTATAATTTTAATACTTAAGTGAGTACGCGGCTTTGCAGTTCAACTCACTATAGTAAGAAATATCTCATGACACACGAAAATGCACAGGCAATTGTTTTATGAATGATTCCATTTTTATAAAAATATTTACGCGTTGCTTTCAGGCTTCCCGACACTCTCATTCAGCGTAAAATAAAAGCAATTGAACGAAATAATAATTTTACATACTTGGCTCACACGCGCTGTAAACATTAAGCGCTAAATTATATTCAAACAAAATCGTTCGATATCTGTCAATCATTTGAAGTTGATAGAGACAGAATGATAATTTAAATAAGTTATGCTGTAAATAGATTAAGTGATGAATAGTGCAAACGAGTCTTAATTAAACTTCACTGAAAATGTTAAAGTTTGTTTGTCGATCACAAAGACAGCTTTAGGTCTGCTAAATCTGTGGCCTGACCATTCACAAAGACATTCCGTAGACAACTGTTCGTACGCGGATTATGTTTCTCCATTTTCAATAGAACAAAAGAATGCTTTCAAAGTTTTAGATGTTTCGCATTTCGGATATTTCCAATATTATGTTACACCTACTTATTCGAACATTGAATATGATATTTTTACTAAATACTTTTGCTCCAAATTCCAAAAGCGATTTCACAAAAGTTTTAAATTTCAAAACGGAGCGTTAAATGGCAATAAAAACTTTTATATTTTTTTCGTAAATTTTACCAATATTGTGGATTGATTGAAAGAAAGGGTTCAAAGGGTTACCCAAAATTTGTTGGTGCGAAAAAGAAATAACGTGCTATTTGATAAACAATTACTTGACGCTCATAATCGTTCACTTTACGAGAAACAGGATATTGAGCTGCCCAACTTTTGCGTCAACAAAGCAGTTTGATGTAGTTCAGCCCAGTTAGACAAGCAGAGGTTCCAATATTTATGACAACTTCCCCGTTTGAATACAAACATAAAGTTCAAAACTAGCTTAACCCTTTGGGAGAACTCTCATCTAGCCGGATATCCGAACAATTTGGTTGGAATTGAACAGTTCTGTTTCAGTCTCACTGTACTAGTCTTATATTTGACCGCTTCAAGGCTAACTAAGTATCTTGTGTAGTGTATTAGGAAGTCAAAGTCAAATCATTTATTTAAATTAGACCATTAAAAGGTACTTTTAAACGTCAATTACATGAAAACATAATAAATCCTGAATCTAGTTTGACAGGGCATCGTTTAATTCAATTTAAGTCACCGACAAATATTATCATGATGTACCCAATGGGTAAGGCACCCGCCTCTCATGCATCAGGTTGCGGCACAGGTTGCGGTTTGGAAACCAATGTGACTTTTCGATTCGTTTGTACTTTCTAAGTTTATCTTGGACATCATTGACATCGATCCTTACATACTACTTACGCCTCGTTCACGTTCATACATCTGGTCATACAAGAACGCCGGTTACGAGTACTGCACACCCTATCTTTCTGAAGAACCTCACCAATAAGGTCAGGGTAGGTCTTTCTAGGGCGTCCCCTCCCGGCGTTGCCACTCACATCTGCCACATAAATACCTTTTGTTAGTCGCCTTTCACTCATCCTCTCAATATGACCGAACCATCTAAGCATACCCTTTTGAACCTTTGTCACTACATCCTCTTTTAAGTCGCAACGTTCTCGTAGCAGGTGGCGTTCTGTGGTTTCTGCCTACCCCCATGGGAAAAAGGCGTGAGTTTATGTATGTATATATGTGTATGTATCATTGACATCGGTAAAGGAAAACATTGTGAGCACCTGGACTTGTAATTAACAAGACTTTGTTGTTGATCAATGCTCGTGGGAGAAGAGGACTTCTCAACATGAGAAGATAACTTTGCCTTGTAGTAGGTAAGACAATTTTAGGCTGGTATTATTATTTATATAAGTCATCAACAGCCATTTAATTATTTTTTGCAATAAAAAACGTTTTTGTATTCTTTATTGTATGACTATTTATTACAATACAATGCTTACGTTATTACTGCGTTTATCATAATTATCCATTTCTTCCGTGTCCTGGCTACGCCGGTTCTGATTATTCGTACTCGTCTTCATCGTTGGGACTGAAATGTCAGAATCAACATTTAAAAGACTATTAAAATCTCTACCAAAACTTTTGAGGGTGTGTTCAATTAGTAATGTTGTAAAATATTTCAAAAGGTCACATATAATTAGGTCGGGTGCGCAGTACTCGCTTTTATGACCAGATGTATGAACGTGGACAAGGCGAAAGGAGTATGTAAGGATCGTAGCAGAAAGCGTTTTGTGGTCTCTGCCTACCCCAGTGGGAAAAAGGCGTGAGTTTATGAAAGTATGTAAAATATTACAAGTTGTTGTTTTGCTTCCATCGAGAACTAGATGAACAGCTTATTCAACAGTAGATTTACTTGATTAGACTTTCAAAGAGTATGATTTATACAACCGTAATGCTGTAATTCCCAAAACGGGTCATTGTACTCAGTATTATAAACAACTTTTGCTTTAGAAACAACCTTGAAATCACGAAATAAATGTAGATCTACAGCATGGTACGGAAGAGGTATTACATATCAAAGGTATGAATTCTTTTGGTTTTAAGAAACCACATAGTAATATTTTTTAATACCTGTACTCACAAAATTATAAAGTTAAAAAACATTTAAGTAAAAAATCAAATGTTTCCAATTGAATTCTACATATCACTTCACCAAGTCAGCCGATCGGTGTCAATAAACTACGCACAAAGAAAAAACTCCGTAAAAGATTTGTTTCTCCTGACACGTTTGTTATAATTTTAACTTAATATACTGCCGAAATGAAAAAGAATATTATGCATTTTCAAAGTTTTTGAGATAACATTTTGCATAGAGATTCAATATCACTCTTCACCCCGTTTGTATGGATTATAACCTTTCTTTAACACACTGACCACATTGTATACATACACTTTGTCGAGTTAAGTAAAAGTGGTACATTACAATGAGTACCTACAATAATATCACATTTTCATGTCGCTGGTAAACAAAAACTAAGGTTGTATGTCCTTGTTACCAAACAGAAGGTTTAAATTTTGAAAAACAATAACTCTTAGAGTTTTTCAACTCAGCATTGAAAAGCTATTGATGCCGCGATAAACATGGCCACCCACTGAGCCCAAAAATTATAAGATTATCATCGTGTCGAAGAGAACAAGAAGAAGAAGAAGAACTCAGCATTGGTCAAAAAGCGTGATTATATCTGTTTCAAAAACGAAAGTCACTCGACTACCTAAAAAATATACAAAGTAAAAAACCGAAATTGACACAAATTTTGAGTAAAAAACCAAATGATTACGTACTCTTTGCCCATTCGCAGAATACTTCTCAGTTCAGGATCTATGTGCTTATGATTTTGTCTCAAATAAGCTCTTCTTTCATCATCTGAGTAATCGGCATACTGATTCGGCAAAACCTTTTGCTCAGTATATGCCTGAGTATTTATACTATTTATATATCTCAAGGTCTGAACAAAATTGAGATATCTCTGGTTGAACTCGTATTCACTTTTAAATGTTCTGTTATATGTTTTTATGAAATCCTCGTAAATTTTAGGCGCATCTTTCAGTTGGAACACAAATTGAGTTTCTGGAGTAATCATTATTGTAAGGTAAAATAAAATTACCGCCAGAACAAAATACTTCTTCATTGCATTAAACAAACAGTGTTCAGCTAAATTTTTCCAATCTGCTAAGTTACATCTCAGTGAATGCTGCAAAGCGATTGCGTCACTTAGCCGAGTCGAAACGTATGCGTGAAATTTCAATAAAAACTCAATCTCTGAGTCTTATCTGCAAATGTCATCATGAAGAGTCGGGCCAGTCGTAAAAACTACAGCTGAATGTGGGGAGTTTCTTTTGGGATGTCATAATTACCATGATAACACGCCTACGGTTCCGTAGGTCGACCCTTTCGGTGTCGCGGACCCGATGGCCGGCTGCTGCCGACCTGCTCACGCCCACAAAACCCAGGGATTACTTGGCATTTTAATATATTTATCGGGATTCTAGACGAGCATGTAGATGAGAGGTTTATTTTATTAAATTGTGAATATTTGTCTGCGAAAAAAACACGTCTGTTTATTTTTTTGTAGATATGTAAAAGCCGTTGTTGATATAAACGAAAAAAGTGTTATTTTATGGTATTTGATTTTAACATAAAAATAAAACATATCAATATACTAAAAAGTCGTGAACGGTTCGATTCGGAGCATTGCTTCTATTTGCTATATCTAACATACACATATCCCTACAAAAGGGTGAATTCAATGTTATGGGCGCAATTTATTCCACACCAAGATTCGATCCCAATGACACTCAGGCATTCGCATTTGTAAAAGTCAATGAAATATCTCAAAGGCAATAGAAACGTACCCATCCGTTTGTTCCGTCGTTGGTGGCTCACAGCGAGGGATATTCGCCAAATAAATGGATATAAATGTATCGTCGTAAAGAGACTGAACTTACTAGACTGTGACCGGAATACGCCTTCGAAAATAGTGTAATATGAAATTCAAACCGCACGATTTATAACATTGGTATTATTCTGAACATTTGCTGCTGCAGTATTTTAAGCTTTTAAATTTAATCAAAATGTATTTGGACTAAATATAGGATACTATCAAACTCAGGCCACCAATTTAATCCATACCAACCTTGTACATAAAATTGTATTTCTTGGCAATTATAAACTCATTACCTCATTCCACATAAGTCCCGCTAATCTCAAATACATAAACGTTTCTCATACCATTGCTATCGCTTCAATGTTCAAAGAATGGTCTCAATAACGATGTTCACAGCCAAAGTCCTTCGAGCAAAGTTCCAATCAAATTCGCATATCGCCAAAAATGTGGAGCCAAATACCTTTTGAAAGACATTACGTTTTACGGTACGCTGAAACAGCACCGTAAGTGCAGTTTTGGCGGGTCAGTGTGACTAGTGACCAGTTAATGGTCTCCTAGTACCTCCCTTTTCTTGTACCTGGGGATACGTACCTCTCTGTTTTCGGTTCAACTCCTCGTTCCGTTCCCTCACGTCTTCTCTAGGAACTGTTGACTTTACTAAATATATACGGAGACTGTGCTTCTACGTGTTTAAATGTATGTAAGTTGAATGTAAAGGTGGAAGATTGTTTGAATTCTAATGAAGGCGCTGCATTTCGCTTCGCTTGAAATGTTTGCGTTATTTTTGAAGTAACTTCAGTGGAGCTGGGTATTTAAACATTGGCATTTTGTGTATTCTAAATGTTTAAATTAAATTGTCTGGGAACGTCTTGCAATTTAGAAAATCAACTTTAAAAAAATACTCAAAAAACTTTTTGCCAAAACTGAATAGATTGTCTATTTTTCCAGCTAAAAACTATAATTTCCAATGATCGACTCTAGAAGATTTTAATAAACCAACGACCTGATAGCAATAAACAACTTAGAGGAGGTCGAAGCTTATCACCGTCTTGTATAAAACATTATTTTTATGGGTCCCTGCAAAATGGAAGTTGAATTACGAATTCTGGCTGCGGCGAAGGAACATTTACAAGATCTTTAGGTGGAACTTCGCTCGTTATCTAAAGAGTATCCCGGGACGGCGACTTACATGTCTTACCTAAGGTTCAAGGAGATCGGTCTTGGGCGAGATTAAAATCAGAGGCCGAGACGAAAACCGATACCATTATTCTTGAGAAAACTCGAGTTATAAGGTTTAATTAGGTCATTATAAAAATGTTTTGAAAATATTTATAAAACCTGTTTTTTTTTTTCATTTCTTTTTATACTCGATAATGACTATATTAGCCTGTTTTTGGCAGATCAAGGTCTGCTTTCAGTGTGAAAATTCTATGAAAACATTGCTAGGGGCAGAAAGACGCTAATACTAAACGACTTCAGATCATTAAGTCTAGTAGATATAAGTAAGGCTTATCAATATATTTTTAGTCCAAATTATCTATAATTGACGATGCTAGAACCAGAGTGATCTAAGTGACATTTTTGGCAATAATGGTTCTTTTACACAATTGCAAGGAAAAATCATAATTCTTTCAGGCCATACTGATCTAAGTGCTTCCCAGTATTTTTTTTCCTTGAGAAACCACAACATCTCACTATAAATATAAAATAAATACCAATAATAACGCGTAACGCATTTCCTTCATTTTCTCAGAAACATACTATTGTGCCCTAGATCACTCTGGTTCCAGCGTCGTCAATTAATATTTTAAAGCTGACGAGTTATTTTGTATGAATGCGCAAATCAGGAAACACTAGTTTGATTTGAAATAAATCCTTATGCGTTATATAGCCCGTTCATCGTGGAAGGATTTAGGCTAAATAACATCACGCTGCGGCTTACGAGAGTGAGGCAAAACCAAACACTTAACACAGATGAAACCGTTAGACTCATATTAAATAAGCCCAAGTTTCTTCACGTTGTTTTACTTCATAGTTGTCAATGACCCAGGATAATTACATATGAATTGAAAAATCTCATTGGTATTTGCCAGGTATGAAGGTTCATACCTGGTTAAGGTTCTCAGGAGAAAAAACAAATACCTTTGAAGATGTAGTAAAACAAATATAAAGACAAAAACAAAACCACCAATTCGGCACCAAAAAAAAAGCCTCGACCTATCTTTCCATTTCTTGGTCAATTCTAATACAGCTTCGAGTCCGAACAAAGATCGCCAAATATTAGAGAGTACCCCTTACCTTTCGAAAATCAATAGACGGGAAGGAGCGCAATCTATCGTTTTGTCGATGGCCGCTATCTTCCAGTCGAGGACATGAAAGATACGGGGTAGAACTGCCTCGGAAACTTTGTATTGGATTCTTACCTACCTTTTGATTCATATTATATTGGGAATGTTTCTTGTTATTAGGGAATTGCGAGTTGAATAAGAGTTCGGGGTGCTGAGATTATGTTGATGTAGGGTGAAAATATAAGCTGTAGGTATATGTATAAAGTAGCGAACTGCCCGCGACTTCGTTCGCGTGGCGTATTTCACCCGCCATTAGTTTCGTCTTTGGTTATTGTTCCGCTCTCGTGTCTTGTAGCGTGATGTTTTATAGCCGATGTTAATTATGAATAATGTAGCTATCTATTGGTGGAGAAATAGTTAAAATCGGTCTAGTAGTTTCGAAGCCAATTCGCTACAATCAAACAAATCATCAATTATGGAGAGCACTGTTAACAAATCATTTGTAAACCGACTATAAGCGCTGGTCTGCTTCGACAAGATAGCTGACCTGCGGCCTCTTCCTATATATCTGATGTTTGTGGATCGATCTTAGTCTGTACCCAATCAGTGGCCCGGTTGCGGAGTTGTTGCAGATGTATCTTAGAGATAATAATCTCAGCATGTTATTGTTCAACTACAGAGCAAAGGCCTTTTCTCATACAGAGAAGGTATGAGCATTGATCACCACACTTGCTGAAGGAGAATTAGCGATTTCAGACTTATGATTATTGTAATTCTAGGTCATAACAATGTTTTTCTGCACCGAAGTCACTATTGTCACAAGCAAGCTAAAATACAATAAATAAATAAATAAATAAATAATAAATAAATAAATATCTTGGGACAACTCACACACGGCTATCTGATCCCAAGCTAAGCAGAGCTTGTGTTATGGTAACCAGACAACTGATATACATACTTATATAATTTTATAAATACATACATATTATAGATAAATCACACCCAGACACAGAACAAACAATCATGCTCATCACACAAAGTTTGTCCTGGGTGGGAATCGAACCCACGACCTCCGGCTTAGCAGTCAGGGCCACTAACCACTAGACCAACAGGCCCGTCACAATGTTAAGGATATTTTACGATTTTTGCCTCGTGTCAAAAAATGAATATTCATTATTGTTACATAGTCATATATGTCATGTGTCATATAGTTTTAGATACTAATGTAAAAATAAAAAAATGTTTTAATGCAAACTTATAAAATGTGTGGTCAAAACCTCGAGTCCGAACATTTTATTTAACCCGAACATACTCGTACACCGGCGAGATGCATTATTTAAGGGTGTGGTAGCCAAGGATTTGAAGGTACCTAGATATATATTATATATATGTACGGAAATTTCTGTGTAGTATCTCGGTAACATCTGGCTTTTGTTACGTTAATTTAGACCCAGACATAGTGGTATTACGGAATCATTTACCAAAATATAAACTGGATTCTCTTCAAAATATTTCTTGGTATTGTTTATTTAGTTAAGGAAGGAATTAGTTAGGAATTTTGATTGTAAATAAAGCGGTTTTTGTCTAAGCCACTTGGATACTAGGAAATATTTAATCTGAGAGGCGGTTTCCCGAAAGTTTATGGATAGTCTTTTCAGTACAAAGTTCTATATCTGACTGTGACTCTTTTATACTTTCTTAGTTATAATTAGACTCGTATAAAAGGAAAGAAAAGGGGCAAAAAAGAAAACTCATAATTGTAAATATTGTGATTTTGTATGGTGAACATTATGACCAATTTTCGTCTCTTACCTATTTCAAAAGAATCTTCGCTTTTGCGTTAATAAATGGCTTTTCTTTCTTTCTTTCTTTCTTGCTCACGATCTATACTAGTGCAATAAAAATCAAAAACCTTTTAAAAAAAAACTTTTAAAGAATAAAATCCGAAATAAGCTGCTGACAGACAAACAGACAGACATGGCGAAACTGCACGTGCAAGTAAATAAAAATGTACCGAAAAAAATATTTCGTGTACTTTATTTTATTTTTCATTCCAGTTTGCAGACAATGCGCTTTACAAGTTACAACCAAAGCAATCTACGTAAATAATGACATCTTTGCTTAAGCCCGCTACAACCTCTGAAAGTATCTCTAAAAGCAACGTCGTATCTCGTTAGGTTCGCAGACAAAGCATACAGTTTTCTTCTAAACTAGATGTGAAAGGTCCATGTTATTCTTTAGCACGTCAGTTTGAAAGTTAATATTAGTTCGGGTTGTTGTACATTCATCACAAAGTAATTCGTCACAATTTGAAAAATCCATACACTGAAAGTAAATTCGTCACATGCATTAAAAATATGTGTAAGTTCGTCACAGGTGCATAAGGATTATAGTAAAATTGACACAAATCCTCATTTATTTAGCATACTCTGGCGGTGTGCCCTGCTTGGGCTGAGCACCGCCGAGTCCTCGAGGCGGCCATCGGCGGCGGCGCCCTCTCGCGTCCGGCACTGGTTCAGGCCATGGTCCGGAGCGAGGGGGAATGGGAAGCAGTCGCCTCCTTCTGCGAAGCTGTAATGCTAGAGAAGGAGGCGGCGGGACGGGAGAGAGAAAGGAGGGTCCCCCGTCCCAGCGGCCGCCGCGGTAGACGATCCGGGCGTCGGGAGCCACGAGACGACTCCCGGCCACCGTAGACGCGGGTCTGTGGACGGTGAGCAATGGGTAGCTCGCCGTCCGTACGTTCACTAGCGACAGACCGTGTCGACGGCGCGTTCGTGTTCCACGCGCGCCTCAAAGAGATGTCAGCAAATTGGATGGGGCCACTGAGGGCCGATGCCTGCCGGGGCTGCGGGTTGTTCGAAAGAGATACCGCGCCCCCGGAACGCAAAGGGCACATGAAGGAACATAGACGGGTTTTAGTCAGTAAAAGTCTGACACTCCCTCCCGCCCCGCCCAGGGCGGGGGAAGTTATTTGATGATTTCCCGTCTATAAAAAAAAAAAAAAAAAATTCCTCATTTATTTATGTTGATGTAGAATAGCAACCAACATTATTGATTTTAAGCGCTCAAAATTAAATATACTCTTGCAGACGCTATCAAGCTCTTGCCAGTTAAGCACATGCCCTACACCTGAATGACATAGAAGAGAAAAGACACTTATTCATGTGTGCTCCATTAGCACATATAAAAGAACAGGACATCGAATACGCTTGGTTCGTTGACGATGTGACGAATTTACAACAAACAAAATTAATATATTGAGAATTGTGACGAATTTACACATACTTTTTTCGTGGAGAATTTACTATGTGACGAATGTACAACAACCCAATAGTTCTTACATTTATCGCCTTACAGTGATTTCGGTTTTTAGTCTTTAGAATATGCTTGCAAAAATTAATTGCAGTGACGTACCTTATCAATAAGAAACAATAAGTAGGTAATGCAGAACAAATTAACCTTCCTTTTCTTTGACTATTATTATGCGTTCATTTATAAAGGTTGACTTATTATGACGGAACAGTTAGCTACCAGCGCGCCGCCCGCAAGTCGTCACCTTTTTATCTTGTCATTATAAAAACATATTTCACGCACACGGTTTAAGGCTCCAACTTGAATAGCAATTTATTTGCGGTATCTGAACCGTGCTTACCACGTTTTGTAAAATATGAAATGTTAATAATAATGTTCTCAGTAGCAGCTCGGAGTTTGGATTTGTGCCCGGTTAATGGCAATAGGCTCGCCCCCTATTACATGGGACCTAAATATACCGGCGAACTGTGGGTGTACATTAGTACACCTCTGCCTAACCCTTCGGGGAATACAGGCGTGATGGTTTATATGAAATGTTAATAAATTATAATTTTGGTATGTGATGTTTGACTTTCTTGCCTTTTATGAAAAGTACTTTTTATTCTTCTAAAATGCAGGAGGCTAATGGCATGCCTACATATTCTACGCATTCCAATTAGGTATCTACAAAGCCGCAAAAAACAATTGAATATTCACGTACATTTTTCAGCAAAATACCACATGAATAAAACAAATGACTGCTTAATTTTGCAGTAGCTTGAGTTATAAATAGACCTTCTATACAAACCCAGCGTTCCATTAAAAGCTGGTCGTGAGCGAAGTATGTCGGCGGCAGGTCCGAGCGAATTGTGTACAAGGGAATATTATAAAACACAGCACAACGCTTTTGGTGTGTTCAAGGCTTTAATGACATGTCGGTGTAGTGAATCATCAATCACACACGTCTACCCTTTGCACAGGTTGTTCTTAAGCGTCACTCTTCGTTGGTCAACCTGTTATAAACTTTTATAACCACGTCCAATCTATATGTCGGGTCGCAGTTTCATAACTGTTTTCAAAGTTAAATTTGTAGGTGTAGTTTTCTGTAAAATTTCAGTGAATAGATAACATCAAGCGGGCCAGTACTTGCCTCTAGCTCCTTAGCTAGTAGTAGTGGAAAGTACACTTCATAGGAGGCTGATAGACCCACACTCTCTAGAGCAAGGGACATCCATGGGAATGGTAGGTAAGGCAATCAACTTAAACATTATTCTTAAATAATATCAAATCTTGTGATGGTCGTCAGTGGTTAAGGCGCCCATCTCTTATGCACGAGTTTGTGAGTTCGCAACCAGGTAAGAACAAGTAGCAATATGACTTTTTCTAAGTACTTCCTAAGTATATCTTGGACACCATGACTGTGGTGAAAGACAACCTCGTGAGGGAACCTTGACTTTACAATAAGTTTAAATCTGAAATTCCCATACCTTTTCTGTATGAGAAAAAACCTTTACCCTGTAATGGGACAACAATAGGTATTATATTGAATAACATGGCACTTAAGCTACTCCGACGCACCATGAAGAATCAGCCACACTGGCTCATCTTTTAACCACGACTTAATCTGCTCTCGTAAAACATGTTACGACAAAAACCTAAATGCATGGCCTTTACTTTCACACAAATAAAATTACGTACACATTTTCCCAACCAACATAATTTTATTCCAGTTGTACATCCACTTAAATTTTAATAGACGTGTAATGTGAGACAGTTACCGGAGCTTATCTTTATTTGCGCCCATTTTTATGTCCGCTATCTTAGAAATAATAATATAAAGCACCACAGCGACATTACACACGTTCTTGGTTTACCAGCTTCACTTATTTACATAAAAGAAATCCTTGTACGTTAAAAATGGCGAAAGAAATTGAGAGAATGTTTTTACGGCGGTGGTAAGTGCATGCATCATAAATATGTCTATATTCTATGGGAATAGAATGTATTGTCAGTCTGTGTTCTTTGGAATTGTGTAGGAAGGGGTACGATCTGTTTTACATAAAAATATAACGAGTCGGCTGGCGTAAACGGAGTGTGTATTGAAGAAAATTTCGGAAGAAATATTAGCGATAAGTGCACGACATTTTTGGCGATGATTTTTGAGTAAAGACTTAAAAACTGTCATGAAAACCAATTCTTACAATAATTTTTCATTTTAAATGTTTTTAACATTTAAATCCTAGTCGCAAAAAAATTAAATTAACGAGAATCCATTAAAAAAAATGTTTAAGTTAGAAGTATTCTTGATAGATGAAACTGAGAAATCGTTCCTAAAATTCTAAGAATTACTTCCCCTGTTCTAGTACTTACTTATAGATTAATGTTGAATCATAGAAAATGTTCAGTCATTGAAATGCAATCAATAAAACCTTTACCTAATATCATTTAAAAATACATAAGTAATACATAAGGTACAAAAATATACCACAAAAAGCCAAGATGCAAATCCACAAAGAAACTGTAGCACAAAACGTTCTATGAAAATAAATGCCTACGTTCCAACATTACCGCACTGTCGACTCATTAACTTCCGAGTGAGAGCATTCGCCTTTGATAACTTTGCTTTTTACGAGTCCACTGCCGCGATAATGCTAATGCTAATGCAAACTTTAGTCGCTACCCAGTAATGGATAGCATATTAACGAGGATTTAGAAACTTGAATTCGGATTCTTGGTGTTGATTAAAAACGTGGAATGGGCAGTTGATAATGGACTGAAATACCAGTGTCACCAGACCTACGTCGTTTCAATATGGCTGAATTTTTTAGAATAGATCGTGGAATATGTGGTCGAGAATTCGTGCAGCAATTGCTAGCATCAATTCTGGACCCTTTTCAGCTTGCTAGGTTTATTTATAACAATATCCTGTAAACATAAATCAATACTTTTAATATTATAAAGTTAAAGAGTTTGTTTATTTATTACAGCATAAAGACTAACAGCTAATAAAACTTAATAACAGATCATAAAACAATAGTCGACAGAAATCCAATCTTCGCGTCAACAAAGCTTTGCGTGCGTTTGTTCATTTGTTTAAACGCGCTAATCTCATCAACTAGTTAAATACGCCCTTTTATGGAGAACGGTCAAAGGCTATCATAACGCTATGTACCACAAGAGCTATTAACCCAAACTTCAATCCAATGAAGCCACGAGCTATTTATTTAAAACCTACCATCACACTTGAACGTAATTGAGTAAGACACCTTTTGTACCAGATACCTAAAAAAAACCCAGCATTAAAGTTAGCTTCTCCACTAAATATTCTATATCTTTCGATATTTCTCAAATTTTCAGCAATGCTAAATTGACGTAGGTAGGTGGGATCTTGGACCATAATGTTGGCGGTACGAAAAGGGCACTGGACTGTATAATTTATTGCGCTATTATACTTTACTAGCTTTTGCCCGCGGCTTCGCTCGCGTTAAGAAGTATTATTATTAATTAGGTATTTTGTTCCATTAGGTACTGATAGGTTCAAACTAATATGATTACATCCTCCATCATCCCTTATTTTAACCCCATGGGGGTTCAATTTATCAAAATCCTATTTAAGCGGACGTCTTCATCATAGTAGCTCCAATCTTTAATTTCAGTTCAATCAGTCGAAAATCTAAGAAGATTTATACAAACTTTCATCCCCTATTTTATACCCTTAGGGGTGGAATTTATCAAAATCCTTTCTTAGAAGATGCCTACGTCATAGTAGCTTTATGCATGCAAAGTTTCAGCTCGATCGGTTTAAAATTGACAAAGTTTCATACAAACTTTCATCCCCTATTTTATCCCCTTGGGGGTAGAATTGATGAAAATCCTTTCTTAGCGGATGCCTATGTCATAAGATCTACCTGCATGCCAAATTTCAGCCCGATGCGTCCAGTGGTTTGGGCTGTGCGTTGATAGATCACTATCTCAGTCAGTCAGTCACCTTTGAATTATATATATTTAGATTTTACGTAAGACTCGTTTGAGTTTGATATTCCAAAATGATTTGTAGGATATTCTGATGAATATATCACTTTTTTACTAGTGTGCTCATTATTTGACATTATTTTATTCGCAGATCCCCTACAATTTACAAAGCCTTTAGATGATTGGAACATCTATGAGTGACGAATATTACTCCGATTTCAGCAGTTTCTTTTAGGTCCCAATAAGGTATACCTAAATATTTTTTTTTATTGAAAATCATTAATTTGTAAAATGATACAGATAAAAATAAAAGATATTTCATTTGCCAAACATGACTATTAACATAATGGTTATAGTGTTAGGTGGTGCGCTAGGTTTGAAATGGCCTACATGTTTTGCAATGGCAAACAAACAAACAAAGTATTTGTTGCTTAGCTTGGTACATGAGTAGACCGTTTCCTACTAAAAAGATCTACCTATGTATCTTAAATAAACTAAAAAAAAGAAAAACAACAACATCCAGTGTTTTAGATAGTTCAGTTTCTCAGTAGGTACCTATTAAATATTAGTTCTAAGTAACTATGCCATTGTGATAGTAATATTATTTTAATAAACATAACTAATAATTGCTTTCACCTTAGCACAATATTTGCACAGTAAACATCGTATATCTAATTAAAAAGTAACGCAACGCTGTAGTTATGTTATTATTTATCAACAAAACAATTATGAGATTCTTCACGGGTTTATGTATATCCATTTAGAATTGTACAAATAATTGAATATAAGTCTATTGCAATTTAAGGGTTCAATAAACAAAATAATATCACGAGCAAATTAGCACATAATATATACATACACTTATGGTAGTTCCTATTCGTATTTTCGTACCAAACACAAAGCAAAAAGATACCATAGAGTTTATTCACAAACAAGACGAAGAAAGCTTGCACGCGCCTATATTTTAAGGAAAAGTTATAGTCAAAAGAGGGAAATTTTATTACACAGTTTGCCGTAGACACGTTAACTTTGTTATAAACTTATAGTGTGACAAAAAATAATGTGGATGGATGTTGAAAGCGAGGGTCGGCCCGATAAGGGGCAACGTTAGAAGCTGATGAATTCGCGTCGAGGATTAGCCCTTACAATATGAGCACAATTTCACAAGTGCCAAGGGTCTAAGGGTGACAAATGCCGTCGTGAAAGTCGTGCAATTTATTCGCGGTATCCTATCTCGTATATACCCTGTAAGTATATTTTCTAATAAAAATGGTAATATGTGGCATTTTTAACGATGTTATTTTTCCCGGCGTGTTACCAACGGGAGGTACCTACATTTTGCCGCTGAATAAACATTTTAAAATAGAGAAGATTGTTTGAGCCACGTAGGTACGTTTGCTACTACTTCATTTGCTTCACCTTAAATTCTGTGAAGACAACATGATAAACGGACCTCGGTACAGTTTTCTCATATATTCTTTAAAAGCATTTTTGGCTATAGAGCAACATAATTTGTTTGGTACATCAGGGAGTTTCTACTGTAGTATTACATAGTTACTGGCTAGAAAATAAGGTCGTGTTATATGTAGATGTATCTTACCGACGCTTTTTCGTCTAAAATATAATGCTGGTATGTTAGATTATGAGCAGAAAAGTTCTACACATTAAATGTAAATAAGTAATTAGATCATAAGCTGATGCCGGAATCCACTTTTAAAATAGACTAAAACTTAAAAAACGCGCATAAATAAAGAAGACTACAAATGAACAATAATAAAATCCCACAAAACAAAATTATGGACGAGAAGAATGTTAAGTGGCAGAGTAAACTTGCTCAGGACAGGATTAAATTACATTATTATCCTAGAAAAACTTTACTGCTCCCGCAGGAAATCAGTATAAATGCGAGGCGATCTAATTTCTTTAAAAACTCTTGACACGCGCTTGCTGTTAAATGCTATAATCTTCAGGCTAATTGGAGAGTCCGCAAAATATTTTAGGTGAGCCGGAATAACAAATTGCCTTACTTAAAACTGAAGAGGATAACTTCTTATGATATAATAGGGACAGGGAAAATAGTGAAGAAAAATAACGGTATTATGTTATTACGTTACAAAGTTAAACAACGTTCTACTTTCTGCTCTTACAAAAGTGGTAATTGGTTTCCCTAAGGGCTCAGGTCAGAGGTGGGATGGTCCGCGGAAAATCAAAGACTTGCCATTATAATATCTTTGATGGAAGACGAGTACTTATACCTATAGTCTTATTTAGATTATCTGCCCTCAAATTTCGTAAAAACTTTTGCGATTAAAATCTAATGAGTTTTTAACCCCCGACGCAAAAAGAGGGGTGTTATAAGTTTGACGTGTCTGTCTGTCTGTCTGTCTGTGTGTCTGTCTGTGGCATCATAGCTGCCGAACGGATGAACCGATTTCAATTTAGTTTTTTTTGTATTAAAGGTAACTTACGTACGAGTGTTCTTAGACATGTTTGATGAAAATAGGTTGGGCCGTTTAAAAGTTGTGGTGTTTATAGTGGTGAAAGTAGGGAAGAAAAACCGAATGTCTGTAAATATACTCGAGTGGGGTCTCAAACTTAATAAAATCGACATTATAATAAGTAGGTACCTATAAAAAGCATAAAATAAAAAATTAAATTAAAAATTTAAAAAACCCCCAACACAAAAACCTAAGTTCCCTTTAAAAAGTAAAAAAATAACAAAAAAAATACGTCACGTTGGGGGACCGATGTTGCATTTAGGATACGATCGTCCCGAGCGGTCCCCCAACGTGACGTATTTTTTTTGTTATTTTTTTACTTTTTAAAGGGAACTTAGGTTTTTGTGTTGGGGGTTTTTTAAATTTTTAATTTAATTTTTTGTATAATCCATTATTTTGGTCATGTTTGGAAAATGCGTTTAACCCTTCAAACGTCGTATGATCAAACCTTGATCATAAGGGGACGGGAGGGGTCATTTGATGATTTTAACATCTTTAAAAAAAAAAAAAAAAAAAAAAAAGGTATTGTTTAACTATTGTGTCTATATACTATCGTGCCACGGGTTAATCGCATATGAAAATAACATTTACATTGTGAGTAACTCTTTTACGCAATAAGGCTATACATTCCATTATAATCCAAACCAATTTAAAAGTAAACCACTAAATAACATAACAAAAACAAATGAACACCGAATTTCCTAAAATTTTCTACTCCAAAAACAAAATGATCGAATAAACATCTGGGCTATGAATATGTACGTCTGTTTCCCGGATAATGCTAGCGGTATTCATAGGAAAATTGTGGAGTCAGTACAGCCAGCAAAAAAAGGAAATACTCGTAACAGGGTTGATGGAACACGGTGTGTTTTTGCACCCCCGAGAGCGGCTGACTGTTGATCTAATTTGTCGATGTCCGTGAAGTTAGGGCAAAGCCTGACCAAAGGTTTAATTTATTAAGAATTTTTTGACAAGATAATTTATTTTTTATGGTTTTGAGGTATGATAAGATTATGGAATGTTATTATGTTGTTGTGAAGAGTTTTTTATTCGTTTCATGCGTGTCTTTATATTGTTTTATGTTTTATTAGGGGTGTACTAAAATAGCCAACACTAGTAGCCATATTGAAATCTACGTCCTATATCGTCACTTGGCAAAAATAATAAGTTTATTCATTCAGACATAAAATATCCAAAAATGCATAATAATGCATACATTTTTAAATTTTATTAATTTAAAAAACATCATAATTTATTTAATTACCCAACTAATTGTCCCCATAGTTTATTTTTTATGCTTAGTTTAGAAAATAAATGTTTTAGTAGGTGTCTAAACCAACGTAATAAAATGAGTAGTTTTAGTCTAATACTAGTCATTTAAGTTGTATAACGTATAGTCATATAATTTTCAAGTCACACTAAAATTTAATGCTAGGTATCATTTCCATTTACTTTATCTAAGTAACATTTCGCATAGCTCCGAACTAAGTACGTACATTAGGACCCACATCTGAGCCGTTTGATTAGCTTAATACATAGTGGGTCGTGCGATCCATGCGATTTTGGCTATCACTGATATGAAGTTACGTAATCACATGTATAATGGAAAATGGGTTCTAATATAACTATGATAAAGTCTAATATATGTATGTATAATATGCCCTGATCATGGGTTAGTGTCCGATACTGGACACATACAAATGTGACTTTTTCAATGCATTTGGAATTTTAAAGTTTAACTTGGACATCACTGACATCGGTGCAGGAAAACATCTCGTGGAAACTTGGACTTAAGTATAATTAATATAAGTCTGAAATCGCCAATCCGCTTTGAGCAAGCATGGTGATGAATATTCATGCTTTTATTGTGTGAGCAGTCCTTTGCCCTACTGTGGGGCAGAAACAGGCTGGTATTATTATTTGGAGCCTGATTGTTTCTCTGCATTCTATATTTTCAGTTACTTAGACAGAAAATCTCTCCTTTGATATGCGTCAATTTGTAGATTAACATTTTATATTATTTCTGTCAATAATTTAATTCGGACTCTAGCTGTTCGCGTAATTTTAACTGATAATAATAGCCTTTAGCACTCAGGGATAACGCAGCTTCCAATTAGCGAAAGCTTTTTCAGAATCAAACCAGTAGTTCCGAAAACAGTATAGATAAGGTTTTATTTGAGCATTTCATTCATTGTAAATGAAATTCTATACAAATAATAAAATTTTGTTTACGATTTTCAAAAAAGTTCTAAATTCAAACATCCACGATACCAATTATTGGCCTCTAATAATACGTTAACGAGAATCTGGCCAGCCCTGCATCTGATCGTCGACCGTACAAATAAATAATAGACCTTTAGGGTAGGTACCTACTACTTTTTGCCGCACACGCAAAATCTCGAAAAAAGCTGATGTAATTAAAACAAGCCAATCTGAACGTGGAGACGACACGTTAATTAACGGCGTTCCGTAATAATCAATTAAGTGCCTCTTTAGCACAATTAAAATAAGCTCGGTAATTGGCAACAGTTGGTAATTACCTTTTTACAATGTTCGCACAAACGTTTTCGTTGGAGATTATATAAAATATTTTGGTAATGATTACCATACTAAGTTTACAAATTATTCACAAAATATTTAGGAGTAAAATAATCAAAAATCTTTGCCAACATTAAAAAAATAATAAACAGCTGTATCAGACCGAATAAAAACAAACTCCGTCTGATTCATTCACACCATACGCAAGTATGTGTGCGTGTCTCGATCGTGGAGCAGCGCTACGGCATTACAAATTATCCAATTATGTATTTTTCAAATCACTGTCCAGGAGCAATTTCTCTTTATTCGTGGTTATACCTAAATACCTTAATTATTTTAATTAGCTTTTATATTTATATATACTATTTTTTTATTAGAGCTACCTATTACTGCCCAGTGTACTCCTGAACACTAGAATCGACATGACACCAGAAAAGCGTCTAGACAATAAAGCTCGACGAGTCCTGGAGAAAGGATTCAACTGTCTTGGTTCCCGCAACGAAATTAATCAGAAAAGCGGCAGAGGAATAAGAATAAACATAATTTTCACTTCACACTTGAATGTCCTATATTATTGTTTCACATTAAGATCAGATTGAAACGTCATGATCAATCAATAAAGCCAATGAAATTTATTATGTTTATGATTTTGCTTTCCTTTTTCATGATAATATTGTATTTTCGGCGGTGGGTAGATAGGCCGTCAGCTTTAAATAAGCTGTTTTTATATGATCTTGGCTTTACAATCTGTTTTTCCTCTTTGTAATCTTGTTCAAGGTGGAAGGTCAATTTTATTGAGAAGAACCCAATATCTAAAAATAATAAAAATATCAGCTTATTTGAGCTTATAGGAGTGGTTGCAGATATGTATATCTAGAGATAATAATCCCAGCATGTTATAGTCACATTCGGAGGGGCCTCTAAGGGCCGATGCCTGCCGGGGCTGCGGGTTGAGAGATATCGCGCCCCCGGAACGCGAAGGGCACAAGAAGGAACGGGGCAGACACTAAAATTGTATTCAAATTAACCAGTACCTACCATGCAAAAGTACGAGACCGATTGGGAACAAACAATAAAAGGGTGTTAAACGGAAAAAGAAACAGAAAAATCGTATTGCATATAACTCTTTCGATACACTCTGTTAAACTTAATTGAGTGAATCGAACTGCAGTGTGCACAGAATTAACGAGAATGAAAAAAGTATTTACAAATTGAAACATCACTGTGGCAATAAACAGCAGCCGAGGACACAGGGAACCAGCAAACGAACTGAAAATTTTATTGACCACACACACACCATCATGCCTGTATTCTCTATTGTGGAAATCGAACCCAAAACCTCTAGCACTGAACCAGTAGGTTAAGAAGGCAGTTTTATTTGCCAATTTATTATTTTAAAAACACACATAATTGTAGGAATACAGGACCTCCTGGACATAACTAAGAACAAAAGATACGGTAACAAAGCATCGTCTACCAAACAACGGCAAAACAATGAGATGAAATAAATGTTAGGATCCCATATGAGATGAAGCGAAATGATGGAACGACTGCCATTTACTTCGCTCGTATGAAAAATATTTCTACTGATCTTGTTTACATTGACACAGTAATCCGTGCCGGGTGTAGGACGACCGTTTTTACGCTTTGCCGAGCAGCTGTGGCACAGGGCTGCCTCAAAATTACGGCGCCAATTTATAATATTACGACCGTACTGACGACATGTGGCCGACTAAGTTCCGGAGTTTACAAATAAGGGCAGCGTGTTAAATTATGTGTTATGTGTTTAACACTTTTTTTTGTTAAGGTTTGTTTTTGGATTTTGGAGTTATGTTTTTTGGTATGGTTGTGATTTTTTGGTTGTCTATTTCTATATGTGCGAGTAGGTGTCATCCAAAAGTGTGTTTATTTCCATTTCTTATAAGCCAGTAACATATTATACAGTTTGTCTAAATGGTATATTATTAATGGTATATTAGTAAAAAAGTATATTTAAATAAACGAGTAAGTATCGAATTGAACTCAAAATATGCGCTTAGGCGTGAAGTTGCGGAAACCAGCCCGTTAAACCGAGTATCGAGTGTTCTGTCGATTTTTCTCAATACAAAACTATCTTTTGGAATGGGCAACTAGATTCAACATTTTTTTTTTCTTGTAAATTTTCGAAAAAACGTTCCAAAGGCCCTTTTATTGGTCTTATTTAAACAAATAATTCGACTTTGACTATGGTCTACAAAAGTCCGTTGTTGGATCTAGCATGTAACTCTAATTAGACAATTAAACTATTACTGATTCAAGGTCAAATATCCATTCATTCCTGAATAATTTCAAGTCTACGCACTGTGTGTATACTGTGTATAGTGATATGTTATAAATATAAACTATGTACGAGTTGTTAGTGGATTGTTTTTGTTAACCGTGAGTATCAAGAAAAAAGGTTCCGTTCATTATCGTTTTTAAAAGCTTATTATGTACAGACGCCAGCACATCAAGCAACTACAATCTGTCAAATTTCTTTAATAGATTTTCAACTTTATCGCTGTAGCATATGGTTCAAAGTTCATTGCGAAAATTTGACAGTTTCGGGTAGCTTCATGTGCTGGCTCTGTACATAGGTAAATAGGTATGTAAGTACATCATGCATACTTACGTTTGCTAAATTACACTCAGTTATTTTTAAGTAGGTAACTGTAAACAGAAATTCTAAAGGTATTTTTTTGATAAAGTCTCATATTTTAAGCTTTTATAGCATGTTTTATCAGAAAGAAAGAGTCCGTTAAATTATAGAAATTGCGTATGTGTGTGTATTTAATTTAATAAATGTCGAACAAGGTTGATTGTTGATTCATTTTATTGGCTAATTAAACTTTGGTTCGTGGTGACGCGAAAATCAGAAAAAAAAAACAGTTCTTCAAAATATTTGATAAGATATCAAATTTAAAAACATCTATCATGCCTTTTACGTAATCAACCTTTAACACCCAGCACTCAAGTTCATCAAAGTGAAAATATTCCGTCGGCAGTACTTCGTTAAAAGTTTTACTTTATTATTGAAGTGAAAAATAGTAACTGCCTCGTTGGCCTAGTGGTCCTAAGCGCGACTGCTACGCTAGAGGTCCTGGGTTCGATTCCCAGGTCGAGCAAAAAGTGTTATTGGGTTTTTCTATGAAATTCTCAGTAGCAGCTCGGAGTTTGGATTTGTGCCCGGTTAATGGCAATAGGCTCGCCCCCTATTACATGGGACCTAAATATACCGGCAAACTGCGGGTGTATGGTACACCTCTGCCTAACCCTTCGGGGAATACAGGCGTTATGGTGTTATATGTGAAAAAATAATCCGTAACTATAACACAGTAACAACCCTGCATTTTATTCGTAAAAACGGGACGCGGGAATCAAAATCCTCTTATCGGCCAGAAGCATAAAGCTTAAAATTGAAATTTAATAACTATACGTGAATCCTGACGTTTTTGAAACTCGCTCCGTATTCCATGCCAATGTATTGCCACCCTTATGGGAAATCAATTGGTTGAGCCCTCATTTGGATGGATTCAATTGTAATGCATTCATTCTACCATGTTTCATTAATATAATCTGACTATTTGAGTATTTTTAAGTAACTTATTCAACCAATTTCTGTTGTAATATTAAATACTATTAGCTTATACCCGCGACTTCGTTCAAGTAAATGTTATCTGGGGGGTTTTTGTTGCGAGGATCTCTAATACTTTTTCTAAAATAAAAGACAAATCAGTCAGTGAAAGTCCCGTCAAAATCGGTTCAGTTATTTCGGAGAATACCTGTAACAAAAAAACAGGCCGACAAAGAGACAAAAATGTTTAAGTAATTTGTTTTTTTTCGTGTATACTTTCATATTTAAATAAAAAACTGTTATGTTGATTTTACAAACAAGCACTACATTTTTTGTTATTTGTATTGTATAGATAAATAAATGTAATATGTTGGGAACAACACCAAATTAATATACTTAATTATATTAATTATTACAAAAACGAGGCTTTGTTAAAACTAGGTTCTCCGAATCCACGTTTGCATATTTTTAATCTGTAAACAATCTGCAATGTACACGGAACCTATTCGTTTTACATCATTCAACATAGTTTGAAACGGAAATGCCCGTGGCACCACAGTTTGAACTGTAAACATTGTTCGATTCATACGTATCCCACTGTCAATCAACCATTCTGCGGTACCCTGAATTATGTACAAGAAGGAGCATCGCAAGTCAGACTTCTATTTTTAATGAAACAGGCTCCCCGCCTCGTTCTGTAAAGAATTCAAATAAAGAATTGCAAAATTGGTTACCTAAAACATGTTCCGTCCATATTTCTAAGAGAACCATATATGATTTGAAATATTGCCTATTTTAAAAGGATATTGTAGAACGTGTGGTTGTATTACTGACTAGTCTTTTCACGCTATTTCACTTGAAATTTTAACTATATTTAAATTGTTGGTGCTTTGATAAGTGCTTAACGAAAAGTGTAATTAAAAGTTCGATAACAAGATACAACATGTTCAAAAACAAAACTGCAACTTGAACAGACAAACAAACGTTGATGCTTTAAATTCGAAACATCCAAATTTCTTCTCCGCGTAGCTTTTTGAAAACATGAACATCAAACCACGGTTCAGATTCAAAGCAAATATTGACAGGCACTCGGCTACATTGAATAAGGGTTACCAATAAACTAGAAAAAGTTTATTTACAACGCAAACGGTTCGTTCGAAACATCTTTGTTGGTTGTTTTGTAAATGGTTGCAACAAACATTGGTATGTGTCTCTAGGAACAAATTTATGGTAAATTTCTGTCGGTGTTTGGTCTCGGGAACAATTAGATTGTTCCTCTGTTCTATAGCACAAACTGGCTAGAACCGTAGCTTTTGCTTGGCTACTAATAAAGTAATAGGTAAACTGTAATTTCCTTCCGTATGCGAAGGAAATTAGTTTGCTAAATGATAGCTATAAGTACGTATATATAAGTATAAATATACGAATATAATATACTGTTTACATTGTACATAATGCACCATAGTAGATTTTTTTGTATATTGGATGTGTTTACAAACGTAATATATAAACTCACACACACAAACAATCAAACCCGGATCATTTACTTGCAGGCCATCCATACCTACAAATATTTGTTTTGTGAGGAAACCGCGACTCACCTAGTCATTGCACTATCCGTGTGCCGCCAAACTATGTTATGCTGTAATAATTAAGCTTTCATGCATCATCTGAACATCAGATGAAATAAACGTGATAGCTCTTAACCAGTATGAAGTAAAAGATGTTCCGTAATTACAAACCGAGATAGATTAGTTAATAAAGACCTCAAAGACCTAAGTGTCTAGTATTTCAAGATACGCAGGTACCTAAATCCCTAGGCCACACCTAAGACGAGGGTATCTAGTAAATATCACGGTTCGGGCTTCAGCGGTTTGGCTTAGGCGTTGATTAATGAACCATGTTTTAATTACGAAAAAGTGGAACATACTGGCGTTTTGGCTAAGAAAGTTATTAAAAAGAAAGCTCTTTGACCCCGTGTTGGTGTCTTAGTTAGTATTATGTATTTGAAACTAATAACAATTTATTTACTAAACTTTTATTACCTGTTTGTTTACTTGAGTGTTCTGTGTCAAATAAACTTGTCATTCTTTATTTTTCATAGTACGAGTACATCACACATATCATCACGCTTGTATTACCACAGTTCGCCGCATGTTTAGGTCCCATGAGCGAGCCTAGTGCCATTAACCGGGCACAAATCCTAGCTCTGAGCTGACTCTAACGTAGCAATCACGCTTAGGACCACTAGGCTAACGAGGCAGTTATTTTCATAGCATTCTATTATGAATGTATAACAACCACAAACGAAAAAGTTATAACGACCTAACATTTCCAACTTTTTTTTATACCACTGAAGGTGGCAAACAAGCCGACGGCCCGCCTGATGTTAAGCGCTCATCGCTGCCTATGGACACTTACAACACCAGAGGCATCAATAGTGCGTTGCCGACCCCGTAAAAGCCCCAAAACTATCTTGAAGAACCCCATGCTGTAGTCTCTTGGAAAACCCTTTGCAGGGAGCGCATTCCACAACCTAAGCGAACTTCTCAAAAAACTGTGGTCCTTCTACACAAAACAACCTGTGCCTACTTACAGACAATAAAAAAAAACATTCCTTAAAGTACCTAAAGACATACAACATAACATGAAAAACTGCATGTTCCAACAAAGTTAATAAACAAGGTATTTACCTAACTTCCCAACTAGCGTAGAATACTATATGGATGGCAATTTTAAAAATGTAAGTTTGTGTTGTGTTCATGTGATTGCTTTACTTCGTTCGGTTTGTTACTGAAAAACTAAACTTTCCAACATTGTTTCGTACGAAATTGTGTACCTCCTTGTAACTAGCTGGCGGTTTTCTGAACTTGGCACAATCGTTAATTAATTTTCATGCGAATGGTACATTTTTTTTATACATAAATACCCTGCATCAACTCACGCTTATTTTTATTTGGTTCAATAATACCAGCCCTTTATTGTTCCTCTGTATGATAAGAAGCCTAAGTCCTGCTAAGGCTCCTTCTCATGCAGAACGAGCATTGATCACCACGCGTGCTCCAGGCGGATTGGCGACTTATAGTTATTATTATTATGTTTAGGTTTTCTCACAATATTTTCCTTCACGGACTTTAGTAACGTCTAAAATTAACTTTGAAAGCATATAACATTGAAAAAGTCACAGTCAAATTATTTGATTAAGGGTCGGCCAAGGGCAAGATTTCTTGTGGCATTCCAAAACCAAGAAGCGCACAAGAAAACAACGGAACCATTCAAAATTCGAGTCCCTTCAAGATAGTGAGCCGCCAAACTTATCTGTTTCACCGCAACTCGTAAACGTACATAATGTATCGCTCGCCTTAATCCTTCTGCAAGTAAACAGAGCATAAGACGAGCACTTCAACCAACGGAGCTAAACTTTAACCGACGTACTACTGCGTGTTAGTACAAGTTCGGCGTTTCATCTTCTCACGCAACTTGTAATATTCCACTGAGTGAAATGATATGGCTCGAACTGTTATAGTTTTTGACGTGTTCGTAGGAAACTAATCTTGGTCTTTTCAGAAGGCAGTTTTGGTAATTAAAAATGTTCACAAAGTAGTGGTTGTCTCAACATAGCGTCAATCAAAGTTAATAAATGTGGGTTAATCAGAGGCATTTTGGACAGATTGAGATTAGATGGCGATCGTTTTTAGAAGTTAGTAGAGTTATTGTTGTCCCCAGGTTCAACAGTGTAAATATGAATTTGGAAGACAGAGTAAAACAAAAATGACTCCCACGGAATCCAATCGGTATCGGAATCGGGATCTTACACTTTTTCCGCACCAAAGTATTGGCGACAAAAGTGCACAAAAAAGAAATATCATCACTTGACGAGCACACAATAAGGAGACACATTACAGACAAACATCTCTTTTTCTGTACCTTTGAAGTTGTGATATTTACATCGGGAAAGCTTGCTTCGTAAACACATTACGTATCTCGCGGAAACAACCGAGGTCTCCCGAGCGATTTCGAGTCCCAAGGGAACCCATGTGCTTGAGTAGATACCCGTCAGAGACCAAGGTATGGTACTACTACTATGCTAATATTATAAAGCTAAAGAGTTTGTTTGATTGAACGCGCTAATCTCAGGGACTACTGGTTGGAATTGGAAAATTCTTTTAGTGTTGGATAGTCCATTTCTTGAGGAAGGCTATAGGCTATGTAACATCACGCTCCGACCAACAGGTGCTGAGCAGCGAGGGTGAAACCGCGGGGAACAGATAGTCTTAAATAATGATGTATAGCAGAAATACTAGTAGGGCAGTTCGTGCACTATATTTTTTTCAAAAAGTTTAATTGCATAGCTTATAACAACTAGGATCAGAGAAGAAAAAAATTTGTTCATTAGTCAGTACCTCGGAGTGTTGATTTTGTACTCTGTATTTTGAGTTTGACATGTCACCATTCGGGAGAAAGACGTATACGTATATTATGTACAGTTGAGAAAGGAATAGCTACAGGGCCGTCACATATAATTGAAGTATTTTTAGGACCTGTTGGATGTTTTCAAATTAAATTAAATAACAGAAAATAAACAGTTCATTATTTTTTACTACTTAGGTTACTAGTCTCTTGTGTCCACGTTTAGCCTCTGGTAAATATCTACTCCTGTACCTACTCGAACACCAAATACTCTATGAAAGAGGAAACGAAAATTCTATGGGGGCTTAAAGTGGACTTTCTAGAAGTGTAATGGCCTGATGTAGAATTAGAAGTAGGGTTGATAAATTACTCAACATTAGGTATGTTGCTGTAGTAGCACAGTTTTTAGGCTCCCCCACATAGGCGCGGTATTATTGTATGTCCTATTAAATAGGACACAAAATGAATGGCTGAAATGTTTCAAGTCCCATGGGACTTGAAAAATTTCGGTGGACTGTCGGTGTAGTTTAATACACCTCTGCCTAATCCTTCGAGAAATACAGGCGTTATGGTATTCCTACTTCAATTGCGTCGTTATTATCGCAGAAGTGTGTAACTTCGTAGCCGTCCTAATACATAATGTACGTAATATGTAATCAGATATAGATAGCCTTAAATCTTGTATTTTTTTCCCAAGCTTACGCTGCCCCATATAGAGAGGCAAAGGTCTGTATCTTCTATTAAAATGTATATAGAAAACAATCTATACCAAGTTACTTTTAAGTTTTATGGTACATTTACCGACTGAAAATAATCTAGCTTAAGTGTTCTTAATTTATATTTTGATTAAATCTATCCATCATCATCATATCAGGGTCCTGTTGGACATATACGTAGGCCTCGATGGACGCTCATAGTTTTCCAAAAGGAACGGTAGTAAGCGGCCTGCATCCAGCGTCTTTCTGCAATCTTAGGTCATCCGTCCTATCAATACAATTTATAATTAATTATAATATTACTATGATACGTATATAGTATATAACTAGCTGTTGCCCGCGGCTTCGCTCACGTCAGCCTTAGTGTTACTTAACCAATTAAGGATTGAATACTATATCTTCATAGTCTTCCAACTGTCAAATGGTTTCTAAGGTTAATAATAGTTACGACTGTGGGTTTTAGAAATTAGTCAGTAGACGCCCGGAGTCTGATTTTTTGTCCGGTTGGTATTGAGCTTGCGCCATGCTTGGGATTAAAACATATTTATGTGTGAAGGGGAATATGATATGGCTTTACTATTCCTTTTGAAAATACTGTGATGTGGTGTCAAAATTTACTTGTTTTTCTTTCTCGAACCGTTGAAAAGCATTTTTAATAGGTTCTGCTTTAACACTTACATCGTAGCTTCGATCTGTCTAGTATCAAAACCGTAGAAATGAATCTTGCAATCAGAGCAACTGCCAACTAAATCTGAACTTCGTGTTATAACCAAGTTAATAATAATTATGTTGTTGGGAAAAAGTATGGGCAAAAGCAAATGCAAACAGTAAGCATATGACTTATTAAAAGGCTAAGCAAAGTTTTACCTCTCAAATTACCTTTCATCTATTGCAGAATGACGGTAATAGGTAACCTTCATTTTCATTTTGAAGTTCATTTTTAAGCATGTAGAATATGGTCTGTTGACAGTACCTACCTATTAGACGAAATTCTGCATGCGATGCATGATTAATGATTAATGCATGATTCTACATGTATCGTGAAAGCTTGAAGTCTGAGAGACATTTTTTATATACGTATAGAGTATAGGTTTAATTAATTTTGGTACATTTCCTGTTGTAGCTAATTTATTTCTGTTTAGCTATTGGAATAGAAGTATGCTTTTTTGGTAGCGTAACGCAGCCCAGACAGTATAGTATTGAAATCGTACGACACTTGTATGAAGTGTCGAGGTTGGTAGGCCGACGGTGCGGTGATACTTCTTTTTTAATGATGAAAAATCGTGATATGAGTTCTTCCGTTCTGGCGAAAGGGAGTGTCAGACTCTTACTGACTAAAATCCATCCGTTTTCTCCTAATGCCCATCGTGTTCCAAAGCCACGGTGAGTCTTTCGAACAAATTCCGCAACCGTGGCAGGCACTGGCCCTAGTGGGCCCCGTCTTCTGTGCTGATATCTCTTTGAGACGTGTGTGAAACACAACGCACGGGTATGGTTCTGATCGGACAGCGAGCCACCCAACGCTCGCCGACCGTAGGCCCGTTGCCGTAGATCGCCTCTATGACGACATGGTGGTGTTCCGCCAAAGTAGGGCAGACCTCCACCTTACCTATGCTTCACCGTGTCCACCGGATGATCCTCACAACGATATCACTCTGGCGTGTCCTCATGTCTCATGTCAACATGTCCGGAGAATACCTGCGTCAGAGCATCATGGTGTTGCGGCGATCCTACTATCGATATAACTTGGTAACTCTTCAAATAGTCTGAGGCGCCGTTTTTTACTTATGAAAAATATTCTTAGCGTAGCTAGAATTTGTGGAATCAGTAGAATTTTGTTCCGGTCATTCCTCTTCAGTCGAACCATGCATATTTTTTAAGTTATGTAAAGGAAAAAACTAAACCCGCCTAAACCTGTTTTATTATAATATTGAAATCATAATGCATCAAAAGAAAAACCTATTAAAATAATAACAAAAAGTAACAATTGATTGGAATTGAACCCACACAAAATATTTTACATGGTTTTCATTAAACAGCGAAACTATTCACTTTATTTACGTAACAATTAACTATAAATAACTATTCTCATACATGTCATATTTGAACTGCCCCGTTGGTCTCGTGGTGGCAAGCAAAACTGTTGATCGTGAAATAATGGGTTTTTTCATTACGAATTTCTCAGTAACAGAGGGCTGTTACTGAGAAATTCGTAATGAAAAAAAAAAGTACGGACGTTGGTGGTGTGACACTCACGTGTCTCGGAAAGCACATAAAGCCGTTGGTCCTGCGCCGATGATCTCTCCCCGATTGTGTCGGATTGCCGACACGTCGGACTATGAGAGTTAGGGAAGAGGGAGCGTTTGCTCACACACTTGTCCATTTTAATATCTCTATTGGCTAGTCTGCTTTAAGATTAGCCGTCATGGCCAGAATCGGTCTTGTATTTCAATACAATAGTAATAGCAGTTAATTTTGTAATAGAATTCATTCTATTACAAAATTAACTGCTTAACTCCTTGTGGCTATGACTTGATGATTTTTATTTCATGGGATAAATATTATGTTAAAAATCTTCAATATTTTATGTATTTTATAACAGTCCCGTGGTAAAATCTTCACGGACAATAAACATAATGCAATAATGTTTACTTACCTAACTCCATTATTTGCTACAAATACCCAAATAGCCTCACTATTTATTACAAAACCCACCACCCAAAGAGAAAAGTAGATTGTGGGAAGGAAGACAGCCACCACCTCATGACTACTTGAAGCTGCCAGAGTACCTGCTTCCCGGTAGTGAACTCAGTGATGTATCTAGAAGGTACTGTACATGTCTGAACTGGTGTAAATTATTGTTAGGGGAATCATCGATGCGAAAATAATACAATCGCGTTATAATACAGCCATGTGTTGCCCTACATTTAAAGACTATTTTGTCAAAATTTAATTTAAAGAGTCAAACAGACAATTTTTTTTTTAACAATACGTTTATTTTCCGCTCTACTATCGTTCCCACACCTTTCAGTTTGTTTATTTTTTTGATTTTGATAAATGAATAATTTTGACTTCAATATTGTTTATATGAAACTATGATTATATAGACATTATTTTTTGCAGAAATAATAAAATATTTGAAAAATAAGAAAGTAAAATGTTATGGCGGAAGAATGCCTACTTCAATTTTATTAAAGTTTGGAAATGTTCTAGCATTAAAAATGTATTTAAAAAAATCACAAAAAGTAAAACAGTTTTTGGGGTTCGAACTCAAACCCAGCGACTTGTAAGGCGGTCATCGAACCATTAGATCACATGCTTCGATAGGAATATACTCTAAAATAGCCGTTATAGTCTGCCACGATTAACTACTTAGCTCCTTGAAGTTATAGCGTTATGATAATTATTTCAGTAGTTTAAGCCCCAGCTACCTAAAGTATTCTTATATTTAGTCTCGTATTTTTATAAACGCAATGTAATCTGTAGGAGAACAAAACATAATGCAACATTGCTCAGCCCCCAAAGCAGATAGCGTGATAATTTATAGCCTACGGTCAAATTTGGCCTATGTGGAATATATATACAAAAATTGAACAGAATCTGTCCGGCAGTATTTGCGTGATGCTCTAACAAACAAACAGACAAACAGACAAACAGACAAAAATTCTAAAAATTGTATTTTCGGCATTAGAATCATTCCCCGACCTCGTAGCAATCACTTTTTCTCAAAAATATTAAATGTACAGTTTTGACATCGCTACAATTTTATTATATGTATAGATTATGTAAAACAAAGAAGGTGAGGATCTCACAGACCGTCAAGAACTTTTTCGTGTCGCTGGCATTATTAATATGTTGTATGGCAATGTTGATTCTTTGGCCAAAGAGTAGGTCAGTTCTCTGGTCACGTGAAGAATAAACCAGCCGGTTGCCGATGTCCCTATTCCAGTTTCATGAGTCATTAAAGTGGTTCTATTTTCAAATTATACCTCTTAAAGTTTTCCTTTTCGTACAAAAATTATAATTATCTAACATAGCTTACGGCTTCTTGTCAGTAATGAAAAGAAGAAAATTGTTTTTAAAAAAAATATAAGAAAGTATTCCCTCATTAAAAATCGGCCTATATTTGAAAAATTCCTGTTGCTTGTTGCCCTCAACTGACCCCAACGGACTGCAGTCTACGAGAACTTTCTTAATTTCACTAAAAACCTTATTCATAGTCCATGAAAACTTTACTCTGAAAAATAAAAAAGTTTGCTATTGCTAAACATGGAATATTTCGCTTCTTCGTACGAATTTCATTTTAGAAAGCTGCATTGCTGTGCTTTCCTCTTTACGTTACCGTGTCGTCCTCACTCCGCTATTCAGGATTGGGATACTGATTCGTACTTAAACCTTCCGTATAAATAGGAGTTTCTATTATTCTGAATCCAATTTAAGTATGTTAGGTTATATGTTTTGTAATTAGACGGGCCTGTTGGTCTAGTGGTTAGTGGCCCTGACTGCTAAGCCGGAGGTCGTGGGTTCGATTCCCACCCAGGACAAACTTTGTGTGATGAGCATGATTGTTTGTTCAGTGTCTGGGTGTGATTTATCTATAATATGTATGTATTTATAAAATTATATAAGTATGTTTATGAGTTGTCTGGTTACCATAACACAAGCTCTGCTTAGCTTGGGATCAGATAGCCGTGTGTGAGTTGTCCCAAGATATTAATATTTATTATTAAATACTCTACTAGTGATTGTGGTACCGGGTGTTGATCTACGCTTTAATTGTAACTCTATGTGATACTTCTTGTATGTGTTATATGTAGAATTAGCTTATACGAGTACCTCTGACTTCTTAAGCTCTGCGTGTGGAAGTTAAATCTCTACATAGTATAAAACAAAATCGCTTCCCGCTGTCTGTACGCTTAGATCTTTTAAACTACGCAACGGATTTTAATACGGTCACCAATAGATAGAGTGATTCAAGAGGAAGGTTTATACGTATAGAACATTACGCTACAACCAACGGGAGCCTAGCAGTAACCAAAAACGTAACTGTGCCCGGGTTAGCGGGTTAGCTAGGCCGGTATAGCTGGTATACTATAAAACATACCCTTGATAGTGAAAGAGTAATTGTAATTGGATCAGTACTTCCAAAGCTTACCTCTTTCAAACAAAATAGCTTCATAAAAAAACAAACCCACTTTGCCTCTTTTAAATATTAGTATAAATATTGAATTAATTATGATATTATTTAATGTAGAACCACCTGTCAGCCCTCTTGGCTTGTCAGGCCTTTAATTTTTTATTTAGAATATGGTTTGTTTTGCTTATTTGAAGTAATAATCTATTTAAATAAGGTTGGATATGGCTAAACCCAGAGTCTCTACAATTACCTTTACTGTAGGGTGGTACCACATGATGATGTAATTCCGAAATCAAAAGAGTGAGAACTACACACATCAACAGAATCTAGGGATATTTTATATTTCATCAAATATCTAAAAATCTTTTTTTTTTTCATTTCATCTCGACTCAAATGACGACTTTAATAAAAAAAAGAAAAACAATCTAATCCTTTTTCATTAATGAATACTAATAAAACAATTTTAATTTTCCTTAACGCAACTAATTACTAGCAATTTTGCCGCCGTATTTTGTTTTTTCTTTTGTTTTATTAATTTAAATTTTTAAATTTTGAAAATAGAATACATAAGGTTTCCATTTGTATAATTATAAACTTTTCATAGAAAACTAGAAAGATGTTGAACTATAAAGTCTCAAATAATTTAGGATTAAGGTATCCCTAGATTCTGTTGATGTGTGTATACATTAGATATTTTTTGATAGGCAGGCCGAAATACTTTTATAACACTACAGAAATACTGACAAATTCGGGAGCAATTCTACCAACTTTTTGATTGCAATCTAATATCAGGCACAATCTATTTATCTACATTGATTGTCGCTAAGATGAGATTGAGACTACATTTTGAACGTTTTTATTCAGTAGAGTTAGCTATCTGGTAAGCAATATCATCATCATCATCATCTTCCTGCCCTTATCCCATGTTATTTGGGGTCGGCGCAACATGTTTTCTTTTTCCATGCCAACCTGTCAACCGTCATGCTATCACTGTTTCCCTTCTCTTTCATATCATTTTTCACACAATCCATCCATCTTTTCTTTGGCCTCCCTCTTCCTCTCCATCCATCCGCAATTATATTCATAACTCTTTTTGTCACATGCGTCTCATCCCTCCTCTTCACATGTCCATACCAAGACAAACGGTTCCCTTTCAACTTTTCTGTCACTGGCGCTACTTTCAGACTTCCTCTAATATATTCATTCCTTACCTTATCCATTCTGGTCACACCACACATCCATCTCAACATTCTCATCTCCGCTACATGCAATCTTTGTTCATCCGTCTTCTTCACGGCCCAACATTCTGATTCATTCGGTAAGCAATATCTAGTAGCAAAATTATTGTACATTTTCATTTACTCAAAAGTTTATTACATTCATAAACCGGCCATTTTTATTTTAATCAATATCTGCATGCGGGCGTCTAAAGTTACATATTCGTATACATAATTATATTTTAAAGAAAACGCTGAGCAACTTCAAGCAAAATTGTACCTTCATCGCTTTTGAAAACGCAAGGTAGGTACCATTGATATCTTTAATTTTAATACAATGCGGGATCTTTTGTATATCTTTTTACCTGTCTGAGTTTTATCTTTATACGGTGCGGGCGATTTCCTTTTCCTTTTTGATATTTCTTTCTTCTTTTTAGGTACCTATTATGTTATATTTTCCATCAACCTTGTTTTTTTTTCATCATTTTATCTACCTACCTAATATTTATAAACGTTATTCGAAATTACGGTTGTGGTAATGTTGTTTTATATAGTCTAACCACACGTGTTTTGTAAATCATATTTAAATGTATAATGATCATGCTTATAATTATTGATTTTTTAAATTACTAACTGCCCGGTTAGCCTAGTGGTCCTAAACGCGACTGCTAGAGGTCTTGAGTTTGATTCCCAGGTGAGAATTTCATAGAAAAACCCAATAACACTTTGCTAGAGTGTTGTTGGGTTTTTCTATGAAATTCTCAGTTCAGGCTCGCCCCCTATTACGTAAGACCCAAAATATATCGACAAACTAAGGGTATATTAGTTAGTACACCTCTGCCTAACCCTTCGAGGAACACAAAAGTAATGGTATGTGATATTGATTTTTATCATTTGTAGGTAGGCACTGTAAGAGGCTCTCGTTGAATGAGCCGAGCACAACCTCGTTTTAATATTTATACTATAAGATAATTGCCAATTTAAAATATTAAGAAAAAAGTAGAATATCAGTCCGTGACTACGGCTGTCAATAGAATAAAACTAGATTGAAAAATATAAAAATTATAATACCTATTTTAAAATTCAATACACGAAACTTAAAATTATGTAACGTCTTTCAATAATAGTGTACCTCTTTACCTCTACAATTTTTAGTGAGAACGCAGATTAGAACGAGAACTTCAAAAAAATCACACAGCAATTTAGCCAACGACTCATGATCAATGAACCGAGAAAGACTCACCTCTTCGTATATCATTAAAACGCAACATAATAAACCCACCTAAACTACATACCTACCAGAAACAATAAGCCAACTTGTGGGCAGAAGCTACTCCGGAAATTTCCACCAACATTACGGTTTTCAAAATTCACTTTAAATGACTCGTCCGAGATATTTCATGATACAAAGTTTTGGGCGAGATCCTTTGAAAAAGCTACGGTGTAGCGCCTACTCCAAACTTCAGGTCACGCCATGAATTTCGAGTTAATTAACTTTTACTGGTTGAGAAAACTTACTTAATAATAATAAAATCGTTAGAAGAGTTTATCTGTACAAGAGGGAACTTATTGAGAGTTTCTTTGGCGTCTTGAGAAAGTTGGGAGAGATATTTCGCGTGTTTTCTTTTTTAGAATAATTTATAAAATATGTTGGATGTTTTTTGTTTCTTAATAAGTGTATTGGTAACTAGATTTTTGCTGCTACTTCGCGTAATTGTCGGTTATCGTGGACACAATCGAAGTTGCGGAATAAAAAGTAGCCTATGTCCTGTCTTGGGGTTCAAACTCACCCCGTACCTAATTAGATCAAAATCTGTTTAGTGGTTTAGGCGTGAAAAGGTTAGACAGACCAACAGAGTTACTTTCGCATTTATTATAATCGCCAGTATGGATAATCGTCAAACATCTTAAACAATCACAACGTCTACTGTGCAGAGGTCGTATTACCTGATACAGTAATAATAAATAAATAAAATAAATAAATAAATAAATATCTTGGGACAACTCACACACGGCTATCTGATCCCAAGCTAAGCAGAGCTTGTGTTATGGTAACCAGACAACTGATATACATACTTATATAATTTATAAATACATACATATTATAGATAAATCACACCCAGACACAGAACAAACAATCATGCTCATCACACAAAGTTTGTCCTGGGTGGGAATCGAACCCACGACCGATAATAACCCGATAATATTAGTGTTGTTCGAAATTATTATTATTATGTACCTACTGATTTGTTCTATTGAGACAACAAAAATGGTACAATCGGTTAGACTAGAACCGTCTTTCTCTCGCAAATAAAAGAAGATTCTAGTTTTAAGTTGTAAATAATAAAGGTTACATTTATCTTGATAGACCAAATAGGTATTATAGGAACTTAACAATCACAAACTGAATAACAATTTGTATCTATGTCTCAATAAAAAGCACCATTTTATTCAGATAAAATCAAGGGCGCACTCAGTTAAATATAAAACTCGGTTTAGATACCTCAACAGGGTGTAACGTTACCTCGTTATAAAAGTTTTTAAACTCCGGTTCTATTTTCTGTATTGTTTTTTATTTTTCATGGGATTGTTAACATAGCTGTACATATTTTTGTATTTTGTACTTGACATTTAGTTATTTGAAATGTTTTTATTGTATTTTATTTCTTTTTTATTTGAGGGGTAGGTAGGTATATGGCCTTTGGCTGTAAAAAATAAGTTCTAGTAGTATACAAATATTAGAAAAGACATAATTTCCACTTCCTTCCCAATAAGCAGGAGGCAAAACAGAACTAGGCCAATAGGCTCAAAGAGATGAAGAAGCAAACTCCAATAGCACATAGGGCTACCCAGCCTTTATTTTATTGTAACCCCTCTATTAATTGACTTCTCATTCTTCTCCAATACACCCAAAGTACTAACATATGTAAGAAATACATCACCAAACCCTTACGCGTGCGTCAGTGAAATTAGAAAAATACACGAAACGGTCACCGCTGCGGATTGACTAACCGACTTTCATCAATCAATCGATGCTTATACATGTACCACTCACATCAATCACATGTATATATATGTACATATACTTCTATACGTATACATGTACACGAACGGATCGATCCACAATACTTTCTTAAAAAGGTGTTTCTCTCTCCTTTCGACGGAAGGCTCTTAGTTGACATGACTTTGATAAATTATTTGCTTACCGAACGATTTGGAATTCTCGAAGTACGAAATGAGCGTCTCCATGCGATCTTGTGTGTTCTCCTTCATAATGTTACTTTGTTAAGGTTTAAAGATATTTGTTTGTGAAAATTGCTCTGCTCTTTATTTACTAAATGGAAAATTGGAGTATTGGAGAAATAAGTTAATAAGAGATACGGTTGTGTTTAGTCAGTTGGGTTAAGGGCTTGATTGAAGTACTTTGACTCCTTTGCAATGAATATGTAGGTATAAGTCTAATGGTGGCTTGATAACTATCCCAGATACCGGCCAGTGGGCTACAGTTAAACCTTTTTTAAGAACATGTAAAAAGTAATCGTCAGTATCGTCAGTTATCGTGTTGCGCAGTAGCTGGGTTATGGAGGTCAGATAGGTAGTCGCTCCATGTAAAACACTGGTATCCAGTAAGATTGGAAGTCGACCCCAACATAGTTGGGTCAAGGCTAGGCAGTTAGTTAGTAGTAAAAACTAATGTAACAAGTTTTAAAACGAAAGAGAATTCCAAAAAATATTAGGAAAAAAATAAAACAAGTAATGTAAATAAGGAACTTAATATACAAAATTACAGAGACGAGAAAATAACTGAGATAAATCTCATAAAGAGCTCTTGCAACGCGTCTGTAATTATGAAATTCCTACAGTTGATAGTCCGTCATATATATACTTTTTACTGAAGTAACGATGTAGGTATTCATGTTTTTATGATGCTTTCTTTTTAAAATATTTTCACCGATTTTCAAATGTATAAACATTGTCAGGTTTGAAAAATTATATGACACCTATATGCAATTATGAAATAGACAATATTTTTTGTATCTTTAAAATGTGTGTCATCTTAAGTGTGCAGCAGTATACTCTCATATAGGGACTTAAAGGTCATGGTCATGGCCACCTGGGAAAAACAGTTGGTAATGTTGGGAAAGGAATTATTTATAGATATTAATTATAGATTTCCACGACATTATATTATGCTAGATGAATAAAAAAATGTCCTGCACTTACCGACAAAAATCCCAGGATACTCTAGCCCTACTACTTATGTAAAAGTAGGTACTATGTAAAAAACTTCCTTCACCTACTTTCAACCCATTTTCACCCCCTGAAAGACGGCCAGTGAGATAAAAGTCAGCCTGTATAACATTTTACGTCAAACAAAGCACTTTTACATTGTACATTACTTCCTAGCGACAACTTACCGTCGCCATTTTGTTTTGCATCAAACCGTCTTCTTGTGATATTCAAAGCACGTTACAGGCTATTAAACAAGACTCGTCTCATGTAATTAAGATGATGTTGATGGGATGTTTGTTACTCTTTCACGCTTAAACTGCTGATAGGGTATAGTCTGGAATAGCATATAAGGTACTTTTTATCCCGGTAAAATGTACGGTTCTCGTGGGATAATATATCAACTTTGACGAGGACGAAGTCGGGGGCAGACGTCAGTATTGTAAATTCGAAAGTAACTCTGTCCATCTGTTAAGCTTTCACGACTAAACCACGGAACCGATTTTGATGAAATTTGGCGTAGCGTACACTTGAATCTTAAGAAAGGATACATACCACTTTTTAATTCGCAACTTCTTCTGCGTCCGCGATAACCAACTTTAACGCGAACGAAGTCGGGAGCAAAAGCTAGTGTTCATTAAATGACTACGCTACTAATTGACGTGACAAGCAACTAATATTTGTACCTATTAACACGTCAAGATGCCATTACCTAATCGTTCGTGTTATTAGTGGTAAGTACTCTTGTAAACGCCAGCAATGTTTATTCGGGATTAACAAAATAGTGTAAGTTTTGGGCAAGTTTGAAATTTCGATTTAAATTCATTACGGAGAAAATTGATACACGGCCTATGAAATTGATAAATAAATTAGGTATAGGTAGGGTTCGTCACCTTAATTCTCGACGCCGTCGCCGGTCAGAAAACTTCAAATGCCTCGGACATTTGGGTGAAATTGAGATTTTTTCATGAACGAAAAAAATTGTTTTACAATAACGATCAAAACACTGTTTATATTTTCATATTTATGTTATTTAAATTTATTGCTTAATTTATTGCAATTAATCGAAATTTGAACCTTTAACACGAAAAGTTTATTAATAGTAGGACACTTTTTGAAACTCCTGAACGACCCAAAGACGGCTGATAATTTCGACGTATTCCGGACCAACGGCAGCCCTAGGCATGATCCTAAAAATTTTAATCCAAAGTAAACGTATCTGGCAGAATTATATACCAATTGACCCGCCGCCAATCCCAGTTGCTACGATACAGCCCGTACAGGCCGTACATATTATACAAAGTGAATTGAATGCGAAAAGCTATCAATCACTGGGAGATATTGACGAAAGATGCGGGTATACAAATTCAAGTCCCTACGTATACCTCTCTAACCCACACGTGTAAAGGTACTTATATTCAGGTTAACAGTAGATGACCTTATACGTTCAATCTCGGTGGTATGAAAAGCCAATTATTTTGTGCTGGACATATACATAATTATTATTTTTATTTTGTAACTTAATTAACCCTTTAACCGCCAAGGTCGGATTAATCCGACAAATATTTTCGTGTCCATTTCGCCAGCGTCGAATAATTACGACCAAATAGTAGTATTTGGTCGTATAAAATATTAGTCGGATTAATCTGACCTTGGCGGTTAAAGGGTTAAAAACTGCCTTGTTAGTTTTTTAGCCTTAGTCCCAAGCGCGACTGCTATGCTAGAGGTATTGGGTTCGATTCCCAGTTCGAGCAAAGTGTTATTGGGTTTTTCTATGAAATTATTATGGGTATTTGGATTTGTGTCAGGTTAATGGCAATAGGGTCGCCCCTATCGGCGAACTGTGGGTATACATTGTTACACCTCAGCCTAACCCTTCGGGGAATACAAGCGTGATGGTGTCATAATTAAAAACATAGTAGGTCAAAAATCATAAATACAATAATGAAATAATAAAATACGTAACGTTCTTTTTTAATCCTGACATTTTACACAATTAGTTGTTGGTTTGTTTAGGATAAAAGGCAATTTAACCCTACAGTAGCAGGTAGTTAATAAACACAATTCACAAACAAAACTAGGTTTAACGTTTTGAATAATCTCAAAGTGCGCGCGGTTGGCTAACCAAATTATTAGATTTTTTACTAAAAAAGAAAATGCTACCATCTACTTTATCTCAAAAAGTTTGCGCAAAAAATACAGAACTTATTTTATCGTTACTCTTTTCGGAGGTGCTGAGAAGCTATAAAGATTTTAACATTTATTTTACAAGTTTATCAAACTGGCTTTAAGCTGAAAGTATCCCTGATAACCAACAAAATCTCAAGAAGAAATATAAAAAAATAGGAGACGTAAACCGAGCCTGTAAAAGTAACAACTGTACCAGAATTTCAATTACCGAATGTTCCAGAAAATTCTGAGCGTAGAACATACGTACTCATTTAGTGTCGTCGTTAACTCTAATTTCTTTTTCGCTATTGACCGTAGTTTTTTTAAAGGGTCACTAAGCGCCGAGCTAAGTGCCGCTTTGTGAGCGTACCGCGTGTAAACCGCCCGGCAAAGACCGGCTTGCATTTAATTTTTCTCATTTTTATTTTCTCTAAAAGCTTTTACACAGGAACTGGGCGTTCAATTAAAACTTCTCTTTTTTTACCAAAGCGTCAATAGATGGAGCTGATTGCTCAATTGTTCTTTTTTGAATTTGGAATATTTCCTTTGTTTATTACACAAACGGAATATTTAAAAGCAAATAAAATGTGTTCGATTTATGAAGGTTTTATTGTGCCGTAGAGTACTTATTAACAAAATGAGTGTAAAAAGTAATTCAATTTCTGTTAAATGTTTTAAATTGCGAAAGAGGGCAACTCGTAACGGACGCTCCTTTTTAGCGTGAAGAACTCATTAAACAGTTCGCCCTAAATAGTTAGGGAAATAAAATTACTGTTGCTACATCGGGAAAAAACAACAGAAACAACTTCCATCTTTGTCGAATTAATACTTCAACTTTTGTTCGTTGCTTTTTATTAGCTTATCATTTAGTTATTTTTTCTTACTTGGCTTCTACAGTTTCTAGGTTTAGGTGGCCTTGTTTCTCTTCTGCCGTTACAGCACGATCTATACGACAGATGAGTTATTATTAGGTATTCATGTTGGCTAAGATAATTAAACAATAAGATAAGTAAACAATACTTAGCACGTTCTTTGGCTAAGCATTATTTCTGTCACTGTCGCAGTACTGTAAAACTACAAGTGCTAAGTAGAGACGGAAACATAGCCAAGCCAAAATACGGGTTAATTAGCATAGCATTCTTTGGCTTCACTAGCTTTCATGGTACCTACTGTAACCCCTGAGACGAGGTTATCGAGTTATTCGAGGTGATCGAAAATTTAAAATCTACTCAAATGAACACACTCTAAACTAATATTATTAATTATAAATTGAGCTAAATATACTATATTATATTGCTAAACACGGCTGACAGCCGTCGTGGCAGATTTTCTAATATAGAACAAAGTTTACCTCATAGGTGTAAACTAATTAAATAAGATTGGATATGGTTAAATCAACCAGAGTCTCTACAGTAACTTACTATTGTTTTTCAACTTTATACAACCAAAAAATAAGAAGGGAGGCTTAATGCCGCCTAAAGGCAGACTTAATGCCGTAGGCATTCCCTAACCAAAGGTGGTGAACATGAACCTACCACCATAGTTTGTTAACACACACCAACCTCCACCTTTCCCATAACTATTAAATGTAATATCTTTGATCGGACTACACATTCGAAATTAAAAACACAATTTCATTGACTACATTTCCACTAGTGTCCTTCCCTATCACCTCTAATAACGCTCAAGGGATAACTCTCTCCTGTCCAAAAAGCAAAAATTCAAACCGAATATCAAAGTTGCATACTCTTTTCTGACGTCACACAATTCGCTTAGCCATATCCGCGTTGATATGCCTATGCCAATGACATCACACGTTCCATTTCGCTTTTCATTTTTGCAAATTTAATTTCTGAAGCGCTTTTTACATGCGACCATGGACAGGGTAAATATGCTTACCAAATGTTGAGGTCACGCCGAATGCCATCTGTCTTTGCGGTTTAAAAAATCAGTAAGCTTACAATATTTATTTTGTTGGAAATGTGAAAGGAAACTTAAAGGTGTGTAGGTTAAGGTGTTAAAATTGGTTTTCTGGTTTTAGTGTTGAAACTGATTTCAAATGGTTACATAAATAGCAGCTCGGAGTTTGGATTTGTGCCCGGTTAATGGCAATAGGCTCGCCCCCTATTACATGGGACCTAAATATACCGGCGAACTGTGGGTGTACATTGGTACACCTCTGCCTAACCCTTCGGGGAATACAGGCGTGATGGTATATATATACATAAATAATAATATTACTATCCTATTATTGTCCCACTGCAGGGCAAGGACCTCTTCTCATACAGAGAAGCCACGAGCATTCATCACCACGCTTGGTTAAATCTGCTTATATTACTTAAAGTCCAGGCTTCGTCACCGCGGCCCTGTGGACGGTGAGCAATGGGTAGCTCACCGTTCGTATGTTAAGTAACGACAGGCCATGTCGACGGCGCGTTCGTGGACCACGCGCGCCTCAAAGAGATGTCAGCAAATCGGAGGGGCCGCTCAGGGCCGACGCCTGCCGGGACTGCGGGTTGTTTGAAAGAAATACCACGCGGAACGCAAAGGGCATAAGAAGGAACATGGATAGGTTTTAGTCGGAAAAGTCTAACACTCCCTCTCCCCCTGCCCAGGGTGGGAGGAGTAATTTGATGATTTTCTATCCAAAAAAGAGAAAAAAAAGGCTTTGTCACGATGTTTTCTTTCACAAATGTCAGTGATGTAATGAGAAGTGTTAGTAAAGTAAATGAATAATTAAATTTAAAAACTCTTCTTTAATAGTATTATAAAACGCTTTGTTGTAACCATTTTCAGACCATAAAAGTCCTATAAGCATTAAACAACACTCACCATACATGAAAGGTGGAAGGTTTCAACCATTTTGATATCCTATTCCGTTCCCAAACTATATTCCTTTTACTTATCATAAATATTCATTACGATGACCTTTCGGCATACTGGACGAGAGATAGAACTATGTATAACTATTTATAAGTACGGAAGTGTTACCCCGGATTGCCTACCTGGCGTTTGTAGATCCTAGTTAATCCGTGTGGTCGATGATGTCATTCTGCTTATCTCAATGTGGAGCCACACATTAGGTCGGTCGGTATTTGCGTCAACATTAACGATTTGGACAGTTTCAAGGAATATATACCTACCTATGTAAATTATAAGGCTGACTTTATTTTGTAGGTGTATAAGTAGTTGAATTACTTTTAAATCTTGTCTGTCACAGTAGTTGTTACCTTACTTACACGAATTTCCTACAATTGGAACATCTTCAAATTGTAGGTACTTCGGTTGAAACTACTTATGTTATTTGTTTTTTTTTTTATTATATTTTACTAGTTTTTGCCTGCGACGTCGTCAATGTGACGACCATTTTCTGACGGATTCAACTGTCAGAATGCTCAAACATGACGTAGTTTTATATTAATGAAACAATTTTCCGTTGATTAGTGCGTTCAAACAAACTAAAAAATGATATTGGTTCAGATAACCATAGGCCATAGGCAATATCTGCCAGTCAACTCAACCAAACCTTGCAACAATCCTTACATATCTACTCCTTTCGTTTCTTTCACGTTCATACATCTGGCCATACAAGTACGGCGTTTGCGAGTACTGCGCACCCGACTTTTCCGAAGAACCTCACCTATAAAGTCAGGGTAAGTATGTCTTTCTAGAGCGTCTCCACCTGGCGTTGCCACTCACATCTGCCATATTGTTAGTCGCCTTTCACTCATCCTCTCAACATGACCGAACCATCTAAGCATACTATTTTCAACATTTGTCACTTCAACCACTTTTAATCCGCGCCGTTCTCGTATAACCTCATTCCAACTCAACATTTGGGTGAAAAAGAAATAGAAAGGTAGGCAAGTTTTTCCTTCTAAAGCTTCTTAGCTTAGAAAACGAGCTGTAATTTATGACTGTAAACAACAAAATAAATGTTCGCTGTAACATTAAACTGCGCAACAAAGATCAGATACAGCAACCATTACTGAAACATTACCGAACTTTTTCCAAGGAATCTTTATAAGCCGCTTAATGGATGCCAACAATAATATCAATGTCTTTGTCGTAACGTCCTCGAGTCAAGAGAGTTCAAACATTACATAATAATTAAGCGAAATCTATACAAAATAGTAAAATTTAAGTGTCTGTTTGTCGTAACAAAATTCCATCTTTTTACTAAATAAAATTTATTTATTTATTCAAGTAACCAACGGTACCTAATACATACAATATGTTAAAGATTAATGTATTACAATATTGTATGGCTAATAATAGGTTACCCTGTTTAACTTGGATAAAAATATGAATGAGGTAACAAGTGAAGTAAAAAAAAAAACAATTTTAAAAAAATTTGTCCGTCTGCCTAAACCGATTTTGACCGGATTGCCACTGGCTCATAGCTGATGTTATAAGAAGTAATTTAGACCTCTTTTATTTTAGAAAAAGAATTAAGGTTCCTTGCAAAAAAATACCGAATGAATCCGCTGGCATGAGCTAGTATAGACTAAATACCAACTTCCTACGACTTACAATGTTCCATTATAGAGATCCGTATAAGACCTCATGAGGTTTTCTTTGACGGTTCTCGTCATTAATTAAATGGTCCTTAAACCACAAATGCTTTAGCTTACGTAAATACAAGCCACTTGGAAGTCCGCGCCAGTATTTACTCTCGGTTAACGTTTTATGCCTTTACTTTTTGAATGCATGCTAATAGGGAGACTTATATTATATGAATACTAAAGACCCGCCCTCGACTTCGGTCGCATTGCTTAATTCACCCGTGTTGAGTTACGTCTTTGGTTACTGCTCCGCTCCCGTGGGTCGTAGCGTGATGTTATATAGCCTATGTTAATTAAGAATAATGTAGCTATCTATAGATGGAAAAATGATTAAAATTGGTCCAGTAGTTTTGGAGCTTATTCGGTACACACAAACTAACAAAACATCTTTCTTTATTATAATTTAATAATACTAGTAGACTAATCCGCGACTCCCCTCGCGTGGCTTATTTCACGCGCGTTACGTTGCGTCTTTGGTTACTGCTTCGCTCCCGTAGTTTGAAGCGTGATGTTATATAGCCTGCGTTATATCTTTTAGTAAAAAAAAAATGATTTCAATCAGTCCGGTAGTTACAGAGCCTATTCGGTACAAACTAACAAACATTTTATTCTGCTTTATAATATTGGTATTAATATTAATTAATATAAGACGTTGTAAGTGAAGAAGTTTGATAAAAAAGCCACGAGTTCTACAGGGAGCTTTGAATAATGAAACTGAAGTTGTACACCAGTTAATTAAAATATTAGAGATGTTAATTTAAGTGTGCGCTCAATGCTAATGAACAACAACTTGTGTGTCTGCAGTATCTATCTTGTAACTTTGTCATGATCCAACGATATTTTCTTTGTAAACACTATGAATTTCTTGTGTTTCTTTTTAAAGTTACTGTTGGTAGCTCTAAGTACTGTTTTTAACTGGAGGTCAAAGAACTTCATTGTAGTATCTTACGTATATTATAGTAACTACCTCATTACCCTAGTGGTCCTAAGCGCGACTGCTACGCTACTTGGATTTCATTCCCAGGTTGAGCAAATAGTGTATTTGGGTTTTTCTATGAAATTCTCAGTAGCAGCTCGTATGGCAATAGGCTCGCCCCCTATTACATGGAACTTAAAAGCATACCGGCTAACAGTGTGGGTGTACATTGGTTACACCTCTGCCTAACCCTTTCGGATATACATGGTCAGGTCATAAATTCTGTCAAAAACTTTCAATGTAATTAATGATATACTTTTTGAGAATGATTTAAAAATTATATATGAAATGAAAGATAATTAAATGTACAATAAAATTTTATTTACATTATTCGAAATGCCCCTCTCCATTTTGAATACATGCCCTTAATCGGCGCGGCCAATCATCGATCGCAGTACGCACCACATTCATATCTATTTCAGCCGCTGCTTTAACCAGACATGCTCGGAGAGACTCCAAATTCTGATGAGGTTTAGCGCAGACTTTCTCCTCCAAATGTTGCCATATCTTGTAGTCCAGCGGGTTTATATCTGGACTAGAAGAGGGCCAGTCTTTATGCTCGATGAAGTCAATTTCATGGGCGGTCAACCAGTTTTGCGTGCTTCGTGCCTTGTGAGCTGGTGCAGAATCCTGCTGGAATATCCAATGTCTGTTTTTGAACATTGTTTGAGAAAGAGGTTCTACTATGTTCGTTAGGACGGTATTTTGGTACACCACAGCACTGGTTTTCACACCTTTTTCACAGAAAAACACCTCAGTTAAGCCTGAATATGAGACTCCAAGCCAAACCATGAGTGAGGAAGGATGATGCCCTCGCTGGACCCTTGGAATACGCGCGCTCGCTTCTTCACTGCTGTGGGCATACACCTTATCATTTTGTTTGTTGTAACTTTCTTCGATGGTAAAATTTTTTTCATCTGAAAATAAAATTTCGCGGTATTTTTTTCCCGCGTACCGCCGTAACAAAGCGCGGGATCTTTCCAGTCTAATTTTTTTCAAACGCTCGTTTAAAAAATGTCCGGTCTTTTTACGATAAGCTCGCAGTCCCAGGTCTTCATTTAACACTCTTTTGACCGTGGTTCTGCTTAACCCCATCTGAAGGGCTAAGATTTTTTGCTTACGCACGGGATTTCGTTGAATTCGCGCCTTTACTACTTTGATGACCGCTGGTGTCCTAACTGTACGAGGTCGGCCACTCCTCTCACGATCTTCGAAGCTTGAATCTTCAGTGTATCGTTTGATAGTGCGATACACAAACTGTAGTGTTATTTTCAATTTTTGTAGAATGTTGAAAATCTCTTTTGGCGCGTAACCACAGCGGTGCAACGCGATAACAGCGACTCTATCTTCTTTCTTCGACCACTCCATATTTAAAAATGAATAAAATTTAATTTCTTTTTTTATTTTCGGCAAGCGCAAATGATCTACTTTTAAAAATAGTCGACGTTTATCTAGCCAGTATTCGAAAATTAAAATAATAAGGTTTTAACAGAACTTATGACCCGACTGGGTATAGGCGTGTTAATATGTTTTTGTGAAAGTATTATAGAATCATACGTCAGCTGCATGCACTGCGACTACTTAGTGGGCAAAAGTCTCCACGCAATGGGTGCCTGAGGATGGTCGGCGTCGCTGAGGCCGGCCCAGGAATAGATGGCGTGGTGACCTAGACTCGCACCAGTAGGGCTGATTCGAGGTAGCGCAAATAAAGATTATTTAGGAATGGAATGGGGGAGACCTTTGCCTAGTAATGGGACATTATAGGCTGGATAAAAAAAAAATATTGATGTCATTATGACTACGACTCTACGAATATTTTCTACAAAATCTTCATATATGCAATCCTACTTCTAATTTTTCCTACTACCCATTCTATTGTAAACGCTAAAAGTTGTGAAGATGGATGGATGGATGGATGTTTGTTACTGAATTAGCTGAAATATGGCACACATATTAGATGATCTAGCTTAACACATAAGATAATTTTTTCATAGGATAATTTAGGACTCTGACTATTAATTCTAAAGTCTCTTAGTTAAAAATAATGATATAAGCATTATCAGTTTTTACAAAACAAATAGCTGTAACATAAAGAATAATCGCCCTCGTAACATTTTAACTAAACAAATTACCTTACTGTAAGAATTTATTTTAAACACCAAAAGGTGTAATGTCCTCCAACTCGAACAATAACAATACAATTATTTTTTTTACAAGCAAACCATCCAGAAGGGATCTCGTGAAAAATAAAAGCTCGCTCCACTTTTGTTTTGAGTGCTTTCTCCGCGATGGTTAAATGGCGAACCGTTTTAAAAGGAAGCAAATTTTCCCAAACTTGCCTGAATCTTATTGAAGCCAACGACTCGCTCTCGACAAAGTTAGCGTTTCGAAATCGAGTTAAGACCCATTAACTATTCGCGGTTTAATTTTCTTTGAGATGAGGTTTTAATTCCACTCTTACTTAAACTTGTTTCCTTAGAAACCTTACAAGCAGCGTGTTTATTATAGATGAAAGGTTGTTTATGATAGAAAAACGAGGGAACTTTAATATGGATGTCATGTATCTTTGCTCAATGAGAAAATATATACGTTTGCTGCAGTTCTTTCCAGGAATTATTGTTGAAGTTTTCTAAACTTCTTAGAAAGAGTGTGAGAGTATTTAATGTATGGAATCAACGTGGGTTCTGTTAACATTGTACACAACAACCTACCTACAAGTCAATGATTGTCAAATAGTTTTCAGTTTTTGAAATACAAATATTACTTGTTTGAAATGTTTAGATGTTCATATTTTCGTTTCTAATCTAAACTACATATATTTTTCAACAAAAACACAAATTATAAAAACATGTTTGTCCCTGGCTTTTAAAACAGCAAACGGTAGAGTGGCCATCGTCAATATTTTTATAACTTGTTCAAATGCGAGTTGAATAAAATACTGACGTACTTTCGGCATATAAAAATAGGACAAACATTTTAGTAGCTGTAGATACTCTACAGTTTTTATGTTCTGTCATAACAACGCGCAAATGCATCACAGTACATAAACCCATGTTGATAGTGGCAGCTGACGCTGAAAACTAAATTATTGCTCTGCAAACATTCAATTTGACAAATAAATTCCGAGTATTAAAATTAGTCAGTCAAACGAGCGAGTGCAACCAGTGAACCAGCTAATGCCTTTAGCGCAACACTCAAATCATACAAATTGTACAAGAAAAATATTGCATTATTCATGCTAGTAATATTTATTATTAATTTTACTCTCGAATAGAAACTTCTCATAAATTAATTTGTTCATTTTTTTTTCACTTAGCTATCTATGCCTATGTGCGCTTTGAATAAAGATCTTTAATTAACTAATCATTTCTTTTACGCTATTCAAAAACGTATTGTTCTTAATTCAATTTTAGCATTGAATTTAATAAGCTGAGTAGATAGTTAAAACAAGTGAACTTAGACGTTTATTGTTCTTAATTGCAATTTTATTACAGCACTGAACTTCAATAAGCTAAGTACCTAGATAGTTAACGGTAAATAAATTGCGGGTTCATTTGCAATTTTTTAAATTTATTCTTTCCCGTTTTGTTTATTTTTCCTGACAGTTTCATACAAGGAAAACGTGGTTCAGCTACTTTCTTCCCACTTAATAATAAAAGTAGGAAAATGGAGTCAGTTAACTAAATTCTTTGTATTTTTGGTCACATTGACCTCTTAGACGATAATGGCGACTTGGAGTAGGTACTCTTGGTAATTCTTTGGAAAGGATTACTCTAAGGACGTAGACTGTTCTTTTTTAGTGTCGCTCTTTTGCTCTGTCGCTGTTTTCCGTATACAATTTTCAAGTGAAAGATTTAGAGTATTCTGGCAACCTAAAGTCTGAAAGCTGAAATAATTTAAGTAGGTAGTCAAATTATTTTGAATAAATACTTTTCCTGATACCCATGTAGATGGAACAAAGATGGCGTGGGTCAACGACAAAACAAAAAAAAAACAAAGAACGATATTTGAAAATGGAATGCCAAATCTGCCAAACATGCGTATAGCACAATACGGAGTATTCTTTTTTTTTTTCAATTGAAAGGCGATCGCTACAACAATTTATTATCGACAAAGTCGAAAAGCCAACTCAATAAGCCTGTACTCAATTTATGTAAAAACGCCAGTTGATTTCAATAAAAATTCATCCGGCGTAAACAAGTTTGGCAACGAGCACGAAGTTCACGTACAGAATCATTTCAAACCATTCGCGAAGCAAAACGGCATCAAATTTGTCGTGTACATAAATTTGTGTGTAGTATTATAACAGGGTCAACTGCAAATTTATGCAGATTGGGTTCGTTTCATAGCTGTGCTGTGCGTATACGTTTGCCACTGGAGATAACGCTGGATTTATGTTTAAGACTTTATTACTTGGTGTGATGCGCTGTTTTCGCTGAGTTAAGCGCTTGTTAGTCTGATATGACGATGTATTCTGCGGTCTCACTAATTGTTTCGCTCCATTTTGCACTTTCAGAGTGACGTTGGACGCGGAATCATTTTCCGTGTTTCGTGGCCATTACTGGACGGTTCCTGTAAATGATGCTGTTTCATTTAGAGAGTAACATGTTCATTCTTATTCCATTCTTGTTTGATTATTATTCAATCAATGTTAATACCAAACAATACAAAATATGAACGCCAGCAGTTAATTCACATAAAAATATTATTTTAATAAACCAAAATACTTATTTATTTCTATTTGAACGGACACAAAAAACGTTTTTCATCTTCGTTTTTATCAATAAATTCCTTATTATTTTTTATTCGCGAGCACTCTCATTAGTGTTCAAAAAGGTCCTCGTATTTGTCGTAAAAGGCATTAACATCGTTAGTACGCACTTAATACAATACATTCAAACACATTGCCAGATAAAAAAATAATTTCCTCCCCAAATAACTCAACAGGCATGAAGGAGTTGTTTATTCAATATCATATAGGATAATAACTCTTGCCATGAATAACGTGGAATTGTGAGAAAAGGAAAAAACGCGGTTTGTAATAAAAATTTTTTTTGGCGCGTTTGTCGTGACGACATCCCTTTCCGTCACTAAATTTTCTTGATGGAACAACGTTTATTTCTGTGAGGGAAGTCAAACCGTGGCGCCGTGGGAACGCTCATATTTTAATCATTTCGTCATTATGCCGGATAGACATAGCCAGATGCGAACTCAAACGTAAGAAAATTTACGTTTAAAAATTTAAAATCCGCGAAAACATTTTGGGTAAATGGTAATTATTTTGGGTAAAGAAGCGTGTTTTGTATTTTTAAGGTAAAAAGTATTTCATTTTATTTTATAAAAAAAAACTGGCTGCCGAGAAAAACTAAGATTAAGTTATTATGTAATAATTTTATACAAGTTTCGTTTTGAAAGCTAGATAATGTTTATTATCCGCTTATAAACTTTATTATCTTCTATTTAGCATAATGTTTAGATGCAAAACGTATAAGATAAGAGGTACTTACTGGTACGTACTAATAACACAATTACTGTAGTATCCCTCTCAACATGATATTATTATAACTAGCAATTTCTTCCTTTAATTTAGTCAGGTTTATTTACAACATCATAACGCTTGTTTTAACTGAATATTGGGCCGAGATGTATGATAATGTTTTTATTTTATTAGCTTCCATTTTCGACATTTCTATCTTTTGCTATTGACTGATATAATTGGCGTAAAGTGCTTCATTACTTATCTCCTCATAAAGCGTGCACACTTGTGGCGGACAGAACGGAAGAGGATTTTAATTTATCAATTGAATTTAATAGTTATGCTGAGTGGAGCTGCGCTTTGTCGCTCCGAAGCTGATCAACGCAACGAGACTTACAATATATTATGCCTTATTTCGGTTGAATAACTATTAAATTTAATTGCTTTTAAATCCGTCAATATGCCCAGTGCATCATTGTTCTATCGCCTCACAAAAAGTGGCGAGCAAGTAATAACCAGCATGCCAAAGAAACATTTAATAGTTTTTTTTTACTAAGTTACCCTTTTACAGAACCAGAAAATTATGTGTACATAAGTACACTCAAGGAACACGTATTGTGTCATTTGTTTCAATCCATCATTCTCCAGAGCTTTCGAATTTTCGCAGCCTTAGCTCCATCGAGTTCAATTTTCAGGTCTTAGGATATATACCTATAATACCTAGGTATTCCTATTTACAAAAATACAATTTGTATTACGATACCATAGGGGTATGAAGTCGTTTCGATTCTGTATAGAAAATGTGTATGAAAATAATATTGTGATATTTGGAAGAAAATAACACAATGGAATTTGTGTTAGGAACAAAAATGTTTTCAATTGTTTTCTTTTATCTAGCTTCTGTCATCTGCTTTGCAGATGGGCTAGTATTTTTTTTCCATTGTCCATCATCATCATCCTGCAACAATCCACTGTTGGACATAGGCCTTTCCACTTGGACGCCACTTAGCCCGATTCTCGGCAACTCTCATCTCGTTGCTGCAGCTATCCTGCGAAGATCGTCGCTCCACCGAGCCTGAGGGCGTCCCACCCTACGCTTGCCGATTCGCGGTCTCCACTCATTAATACCTCTTCTGCGGCGGTTATCGGTTCTTAGGCTAATAGGCCGGCCCATTGCCACTTCAGCTTACTTATTCTATATGCTCGTTTACTTATTATACGAGCTTGTTTTACCACTGTAGAATACTTTAAATTTTTCAATGCGTAAATGTACTTTCTCAGTTTACTTTGGACATCACTCAAAATCGGTTAGGAATCCTGGGACAGCTTAGCTTAAGCTCACTTCACCTTAATTCTTCATTTCATTTATTTACTTTTTTATTAATTTATTCATAATAACTAGATAACACTACTTTTTTATTCTTATTTTTTACTGAATAGACCGCCAATTCTTGAAATAAAATCACCTTTTAATTTAATCAATTTTTTCTGTTTTGAAGGATTACCACACTAGATTTTTTTCCTGTATCGTAGAAGTGTCTACAGACAAATAAACACACATTTACAAACAGCCAGACCCGGAACAACTATCTGTAGGCCATGAAAAAACCTTTGTGCCGTGCCAACCACGTCAATTTTAAATAATATATGTTTTATCGAAACAAATTTCATTAAAATGATTCAATCAATTAACCGCTTAACAGCATGCATGAGCGAGACCATCACGATTAATATAGTTCATTAAACATTATAATTGCATATGATAAAGCTAATATTATAAAGCTGAAAAGTTTGTTTGGTTCGTTTTTTTGTTTGAAAGCGTTCACCTCTGGAACTCTTGGGCCCTTTCTCTCGCTAGTCAAAAATTCTTTCAGCAATAGAGAGCAAAAGAAAAAAAAAACACTCAGACACAGTCGCGCGCTATAGTCGTTAGTGATGGAGAATTAGATTCCAATATTTTGTCGAAAACAGTCACCAATGTTTCCCTTCCTACTCACATCTGCCTTTCATTCATTTATTACAAAGTTTATGCCAAAATTTAGTGTATCAAGGAAAACAAAAGAAAATTATTTTAGTTTCTCATGCCGTGCACGTCCTACGAGTCAACCAGAGAAAAATGGATTATTATGGTGCTTGGGACCCAAGGGTCTTGTCACTACTTGCACACAACTGCGATCTCCACTTATTTACAGTATTGCGCAATACCGCCCCAAAACTATTTTGGTACAGGGATTTAAAAACAAAAGCAATCTCAACAAAAGAAAAAAATACACAAACGGTCCGCGCTAAGTCGATTCACATGTTTGGGGACAATTCCAAAAAACTCGTCACAATGCGGAATGTGGCGTGAAAATCACTTGGGAGCGGAACGACAGTAGGCATTGCAACTAAAGCCTAGTTTCAGTGTAAAATAATACCGCGGGTGCACATTCATTAACCCTGTAACTGCGCCATGCATCCGCTCTCCATACCAACGTCTATTAGGATAATGGAATAGTGGTGTAAAGCTCAAAGAATGGGTGTCTGGCGCGAAGCCAGTGTGTGTGGACTGAACAAATCGCCGCTTTGTCTATGATGCCATTCTACGTCAGCTGACGCGTGCTTCTAGACCTGTCGTCGACATAGCCTTGTCAAGACAAAAGCGAGGCCTCACAATGTCTGTATAAATGGATTAAGTCTTCATGAAGGCGAATTGAAATTCATGGATTCCGCTCAATTACATAATTGAAAATTTTCATTTAATAAAGCTACCTTGCCAGAACATTTCTTACTACTATTGTAAATGCGAAAATTTGGATGGATGTATATTTGTTACTCAATCACATCAAGAACGGCTGAACGGATATGGAGGAAATTTGGGACAGAGAGAGATTATAATCTGGAATAGCACATAGGTTTCTTTCTATCCTAGAAAAATATACGGTTCACGTGAGATCAACTTTAATGCTCATGAAGTCCCGGGCAGAAGTAAGCAGTGAATATAAGTTTGAAAACACCAAACCGCCTTGAGCAAGTGTGGTGATCATTGCTTGTGCCTTCTCTCTATGAGAAGAGACCTTTGTCCTTTTTTTTTTTTTTTTTTTTTTTTTATAGACGGGAAATCATCAAATAACTTCCCCCGCCCTGGGCGGGGCGGGAGGGAGTGTCAGACTTTTACTGACTAAAACCCGTCTATGTTCCTTCATGTGCCCTTTGCGTTCCGGGGGCGCGGTATCTCTTTCGAACAACCCGCAGCCCCGGCAGGCATCGGCCCTCAGTGGCCCCATCCAATTTTGCTGACATCTCTTTGAGGCGCGCGTGGAACACGAACGCGCCGTCGACACGGTCTGTCGCTAGTGAACGTACGGACGGTGAGCTACCCATTGCTCACCGTCCACAGACCCGCGTCTACGGTGGCCGGGAGTCGTCACGTGGCTCCCGACGCCCGGATCGTCTACCGCGGCGGCCGCTGGGACGGGGGACCCTCCTTTCCCTCTCCCGTCCCGCCGCCTCCTTCTCTAGCATTACAGCTTCGCAGAAGGAGGCGACTGCTTCCCATTCCCCCTCGCTCCGGACCATGGCCTGAACCAGTGCCGGACGCGAGAGGGCGCCGCCGCCGATGGCCGCCTCGAGGACTCGGCGGTGCTCAGCCCAAGCAGGGCACACCGCCAAAGTATGCTCCACCGTGTCCTCGGGGCGATCCTCACAATGGTGACACCCGGGCGATTCCTCCCGCCCGATGAGGTGCAGGAACCTCCCGAAACATCCGTGTCCGGTGAGGACCTGCGTCAGGCGGTAGGTGAGGGCGCCGTGGCGCCGCTCCAGCCACTCCTCAAAGAGGGGTCTTACCGCCTCAATCGAGGCGAGCCCTGCACGAGGTTGCGACAGTCGTTCTCTCCATGTCGCCATGAGATCGAGCCGGAGTTCCGTCCGCAGGGCGGCAATTTGCCGCGGCAGCGGAGTTTCGCCCCGGCCCAGTGCCTCCGCGCGCCACTCGTGTAGGCGCGCGAGGACCAGCGCCTCCAGATCCCATGGCGGCAATCCGGCAAGGAGGCTCGCTGCCTCGCCGGAGATCGTGCGGTATCCGCGGATGACCCTTATGGCGATCACCCGCTGGGACACGTTCAGGTAGTGGGCGGCAAGCCGCCTCAAGCCCCGCGCCCACACCGGGGCCCCGTAAAGGGCCATCGAACGCACGACCCCGGCGTAGAGCCTCCGGCAGGAGGCGTTTGGCCCCCTCAAATTGGGCAAGAGCCGCTTTAGAGCGGCCGAAGCCCGTGCCAACTTGGGAGCCAAACGTCGGAAGTGCTCCACGAAGTTCCATCGGCTGTCGAGGACAAGTCCCAGGTACTTCATCGTCGACCCGACGCCGACGGAAACCCCTCCTACCGTGATTTGGGATCCCGACGGTGGCGCGTTCCGAGGCCCATGAAAACACAGGACCTCGGACTTGTGCAAGGCCACCTCGAGACCCAATTGCCGGATCCTCTCAACGACTATCGCAACCCCGCGTGTCATAAGGTCGGCCGCCGCCTCGTGCGACCTCCCCTGCGCCAGGACCAGTGTGTCGTCCGCGTAGCACACTACGCTGGCGCCCTCGGGGAGGTCAGCACGTAGCACCCAGTCGTAGCCGATGTTCCACAGGAGCGGCCCCAGCACCGATCCCTGCGGAACACCGCACGACATCTCTCGCCGGTTCCATTCACCATTTCGACCAGGGCAGATCACGGCTCTATCACACAGATAGGCCCCGACCACCCGACGGAGGTAGTTCGGCACCCGGTGGTACCGGAGTGCCTCCCTAATGCAGGACCAGGGCAGGGAGTTAAACGCGTTGGCGATGTCCAACGACACCGCCAACACAACCCCGCCCCGGGATACAGCATCCCCCGTCGAGAGAGCTCTGACGCGCATGATGGCATCCACCGTAGAGCGCCCCCTGCGGAAGCCGAACTGGCAGTCCGCAAGGTCCGGCCCCATCCCAGACAGGTGCCCGACGAGGCGGCCCGCAATCACTCTTTCAAAGAGCTTGCCCACCTCGTCGAGCAGCACGATGGGCCGGTATGCGGACGGTGAGTCCGCAGGGCGCCCAGGCTTCCGAATGAGGACCAGCTTCCCCGTCTTCCAACGAAGTGGGAACTGGCCCCTCTCCAAACATGCGCTTAGGAGCCCCTCCAATCGGGGCCCTAGAGCCTCTGAGGCCAGGACCCAGGCTTTCCCAGGCAAGCCGTCGGGTCCCGGGGCGGTATTTTTGCCTTTCAGCTTACGTACCGCCACCCTCAGGTCTACCCCAGTCACCTCTGGTGTGTCGTCGTCGGTGTGGTCCGCTTCCGGCATCGCAGGCGGCGGAGCCATGGGCGGGGGAGGATGTTCTCCCCGCGAGGGGAACAGAGCGCTCACCACGTCCTCAAAGACCTTTGTCCTACGGCGGGACAATAACACCTAGGCTGGTACTCGTATTATTTTAATTCTAAGGCAACCTTATCCTTTTTATATTTACAATGTACATGTTACTATGTATCTATAACGTCACTCGCAACGTTTTAGCTGCTACTTGAGGCTTAATAAATTCGCGTTAGTTCTAAAAAAATAACCGAAGATAAGAAATATTAATTTTCTTAATCTATCAGAAATTTAAAATATCAAGCTGTATAATAATATTACAGTAACTAGGTAACTAACTAGCAAATTCAAATTAGTAACCTCTAATTACATAGGTAATTTACTCGGAACAAAATTGCTTCGTTAGCCAGCGTTATTTGACCTATCAAATTAAAACTGAAAATCAATTCAGTCCCGCAAAGTTGGTCAGTAAAAAAATTATGGAGAACAAAAGTTACGATAATCAAGTGTATACAGAGTGTTTGGCAGAACGTCGAACATACGAAAATGGTGGATAGGTGGGGGGTCATCTGCTACTTACTCAGCCCTAATTAATGGCCCTGGACCCCTGGTTTTTTTTTCCTTTCTTCTAGTTTCGCCATTTTCTTAACTTTAAAGTGTAATTTTTTTTTATTGTTTTTTTTTTTTAATGAAAATAACACTTTAAAATGAAAAGCAAAAGTGGTGAAAATAGAAGAAAGCAATAAATAAAAATTAAAAAATATCCAGGGTACCAGGGCCAAATAAATTAAGGCTGAGTAAGTAGCAAATGCAAAACTGGAGAAATGACGCGCTCAAAAGAGAAGGATGGAAGGAGTGGAGGGAGGCCTTTGCCCAGGAGTGGGACAGAAAAGGCTAGCAAAAAAAAAAAAAAAAAAAAGAATAAGCAAATGACCCCACCTATCCACTATCTTCGTATGTTCAACGATCTGCCAAGCAGCCTGTATAACAAAACGGAGAATGAGATTCTTGTAGCTCTTCTCCGTAGGGTTGACATTCAATGGAATTAGTCAACATCTGACTCGGGCCTTCCTTTGGAACCCTTCATAAACAAAAAGCGGCTTGATGAATCTTTGATACCAATTTAAAGTTCGCAGAATTCGTAGGGTTAACTCTTGTCTGATGTCCTGTGTGTTTTCGTGATTAAGTTTAAAGGAAGCAGTATTTATTTTAATTAAGTAATAGATATTCTTGAGGATGCCAATGCTGTTTATAATGGTATTATATTGATAGTTAATTAAATCATTTCTGAGGCCTTTGTAAATAAAGACAATGTTTCAAAATAAAATAATAAATCAAGGAATCTATGAGATATTCTAAGTTATAACGTTTATAACTTGAAAACAAGTAATGAAACTTTAAAAAAATGGAACTTTGACCGTCAATATGCCTGTAGTAACCAGCAAGCTTCCCTTAAATCCTGTACATATTCCGTGTCAGTTAACACACATACCATCACGCCTGTATTACCCGAAGGATTAAGCAGAGGTGTACCAATGTCCAATGTGTGTGTGTATGTCCTTGTAAGTTCAAATATGAATAAAAATTGGTACCATAGAATTACCATTTTGTAGACAATTTTTACTTGTTAACTTCATAAAATCTTCTTATTGTAATATTTGCCTAGACCCAGTCTTGTTATCGCCGCCATAGAACTATTATTATTCTTGTTCTACATTTTTTATTGAAATTCATTACAAACTTACGATTAAATAATCACTTTTGTTTTATGAAGCTCTTTGAATAAAACTTTTGTATACGCTTTTTCAAGTTGTTTGTTATTGAAATTAATTTGTTTCAAGTACAACAATATTGTGAAACAAATACTTAATCTACAATGTTTTAGAAATAATGAATTGAATGTTTGATTAATGTCGATCTTGAAATTTCAGTTATCTATTAGTTCGGAGTTAGGGTTTATTGACAAAATAACCTTTGTACTAAGTTCTATAACGAGCAAGGTCTTTGGAAAATTCAAAAAGTTAATTTCTCTTTTATGTGCTAGTCAATATTGTAGAACGAACCAATTGGGCTCAATTTCTACAGTCTTGTCGAGTATAATACAGACTAATTCCAACAAATACAGAAATACCTAACACAGAACTGCCTAAAATCGTATCTATTCACTTGTATCGCGGTAGGGGTACTTATCAGGGTACAGACAGAGGCAGCATCCGCCGGAGATGTCGGATTTCCCGAGATAACCCAGCGTACCCCGTATCACTAATACGCGTACTTACTACGTTGTACCCTCGGAAAAAATGTTCAGCCCGATTGTCTTAATGCGTTCCATCACGAAGGGGAAAAGGGTGCGAATGATAATAAAGAATACATGCTTTTTTGTTGTTTTGGTTTAATTAGCATCAAATTAATCAGCGAGGAGGAACGTGGGTATAGAATTATAAAAATAATAACACTACCGTTTTGTACAAAATTTGGTCAGATTGACACCACAAATCCATTAGATTTCCCTAAAGATTTTGTATGACAATACTAGACAATGATGTTACTTTTGTCATCTTAATTCACTAACTATTTATAGATTTCAAAGCAACTATAAATGGAATTATAAAGTTGTTTAAAAATTTATCGGGTTTTCAGAGCTAAAAAAAATATATGTTTTCAGTGAAGTCGTGTCTTGGAATTATTGTTAAATGGTATCTACTACCCAATTACGAAAACGGTCTTTCTTGTATTATATTACACAAGGTCTAAAATTATCTCAGACTAAACACAACATCTCAAAAACTACGTGACCTATAAAGCTGACAAGCGAATAGTTTTTAAATAAAATACGTCAGCTAAGAATGGATTGGACTTTGACATCCACGCAAACAAAGTCCAGGTAAAAATGTACTTTAATATAAAAGCGAAAGGTCACTCATTCATTCCCTCACTAGCTAAACACGATATCTCAAATACTCCTTGACATTTGGCGAGTAGGTAGTTTATGAGTACGAGACGTTGGCTAAGAAAGGATTAGCGACGGGGCCGCATTAAGATCTTTCCACGTGACGTAGTTGTAAGAGCTCGATTTGAATATGTTCGATATATAAGTATTAAAAAGAATTCAAGCTATTTTTTTTTATTAACAACATGGCGCGGAATTCAAAGATAAGTACCTATCTTTTCCAAATCAAACATGTAAACTAAAACTTAGAAAAAGCTGGCACGTTCACAAAGCATACCAAATGAGAATCCAAACCACATATAATGTACCTAACCGCTGTTCAAACTATTGATGAAATAAACGATACTCACATGACAAAAGAGTTGTAGTGCGTAACCTGGTAAGGAGCGCCGTAAGTCTACTTGAGGCTCAGTTAACACAAACTATTGTGTGTTGGAAAGAATCACAGAGTGCTTGTTCTCGTTTTCAATATCAGTGGAGCGCGGTTGGCTTTTCTTTTTCCCTTCCATTTTTACTTGTTTTCACAGAGGCCTAGCTGTCGCTCCGGGGAGGAAAAATGGGCGAGTCACAGGTCACGAGCGACCGAAGTGCGGATCGTTGTATGCCGTTAACTTGAATGATTTTTGTGTGGTTTGTCAGTGATTTTTCACCTCTAGCCCGACCGTTATGCTTTATTTACTCGCTTTTTCACCTTTAACGTTTGTACGACTCATTTTTTACCAGCTAGACAATAGCTGGTTATGGCCGAACTCATTGTTGCCAAAATTTGGACGATTTATTCGTCAGCTGTCATACACGAAAAGGGCTTTACCTTTTTATTCCCGGTGGCACAATAGGTTTAGTCTACGCCGTAACTAGATTGATTCAACAGAAAAGAATTGGTTAACATTATTAACTCAGCTACTGGTGTTTGTCTTATATAACACTACGCTCACTCCTAATGCGATAATTTACAGAATGTCAAAATGATTTGTGACAATTATAAACTTTGTCGGGTATAAGAAAATTAGATAAGTCATTTGAATTATAATTATGACAGTAATAAATGTTTCAAAATGTTGATAAAATTACTTTGTTAAATGGCACACTTAGTTGGACAGTTTAGACGTACTGCTTACACAATTATGCAAAGTTGAAGTTGACTCGACGAGGAGACAGCGAAACTGCCAATCTAGTCCATCCGGAGTGCCACACATCTTACAAAACATAGAGGAGTAGGGAAGCGACACTTAATTAACTTTAAAGCTAGGTACAAACTTCCCTATGGGTTTCCCCGCGGGGGGAGGGGCGGGGAGCTAGGCTTTCCGACACATCGCGTTATTTGGCGGAGAGAGCCGACTAAGAGGTCAAATACTGCGAACTTAGCCCCTTCAGTAAGTGTATTGCGAAGTTCACTCTAATTCCCCAACTCTTATATATGTGTGTCATGTCACGAGTATAATGTTTGACTGCTCGTATTCCGACAGTCTTTTTTTTGTTTTTTTATTTGCAGAGTGAAGCTAATGTCGCGTGTGGCGCTCGACATCTCGAAAACTTGGCTCCATATTGTTTATTCTTTATTATACGCGAGTCACTTGTTTTAGTACGCAAATGTATGGACTTGTAAACATTTGTTAAGTAGAGTATTTCAGTAAATATGTATTGTTTGAATACTTGCAAGAGATATTTGACGTACCTAAGCCGGGATGAACCGTAATATTAACTATAGAAGGGATTAGTTTGGTGTGTTGTAACAAATTGGAGGACAGACCTTTCATGAAGGATAGGTGTCGGGTTTATGAATGGTCACCCAATCCTACTTTATGAGGTCCCCATAACTTTATTATGTAAATACACCTAAACTGAAAACAAACTCGTCCCGTAGGTCCACCTACATCAAATATTGTTAGAATTTTCCATTAGTAGGTACTCAAACAGAATTATATAAGCCGATTATCGTAGTTGCGAATAAATGATAGAAGAGTATTATGAAAGGACATGCAATGTACAGTTGTCGACAAACGTTTATTCGAACAGATTATTTCCCGAACATATTCTGTCAACATGCGAAAAACAGTTCGACATTCAAATTATTCCAATAATAACCGGGATGTCTATTACATATTCGAGATTCTCCTTGAATGCTCACTATAGAGGGCGTGTTTAATTAACCTCCGGGTTGAAACCACAGGCCACAGGCACTGAGCGACGCGCTGTTTATGTATTAGCTTTATTAATTTGCTCGATATTTCGTGTGAATGAAATGTCATGTTTACAAAATTACTTGCTATTACTTACGTTATTATTTGCTGGGTGTTTGCTGTGTGTAAGTGGAGGAATGGTTTTGTGGTAAATATTAATTTAGTTTTGAATTATTTGTATTTCATTTTTTAGGGTTTCGTACCCGAAGGGAATGACACAGAACCATGTTAGTAAAGCTCCGCTGTCTGTCCGTCCGTTTATTACAGGACTGTATCTTTTGAACTGTAAGGTCGACACTTAAAAATTACAGATAATGTGTATTGCTGTCGCCACTATAACAACAAGTGGTAAAAATAAAAATTAAAGGGGGACCCAAATCGTGCTTTTTTTTGTGTAGTGGTTAATATTGTAAGATGGTACAAAACCATACGTGAGGTCGAATTTTTTTTTTTTAAGAATCGTAGTTCCATACTTTTCCTTATATTGAAAGAATTACTTTTGGTACTTATTGGGTAGAAGATTACGAATGTCTGTGGAAACAATCAAAGGATTATTTGAGCACTGTAAACAGATATCAAATATGTACAAATAATAAATATGTAAACAGGGACTGTAATAAATTTCGTTATATTGCGTCAGCACACAAGTAAGATAATTAAATCCGTTTATGAGACAGTCGTAAAATGTGCCAAATGTCGATTTTATTGGACCTCATAATTATATTCCGTTAATGCTCACTTCCACGCGTCCATAAAATAGATATATTTTATATTTATGCTACACTTTAGCTTAATTTGATGAGAAATTTATTTAACTAACCGTCCATAAGTCCATGAGACCTTAATAAATGTAAAAGTAAGTTTTTTAGCTAATTTTGAATCTAGAATCGCTAACACTATTACGCCAAAAGTATTTTTTTAACCACGTCTGGATTTAGAATCGATAAAGCTACTCGGTAGTTCCCTGAAAACATTCATATTTCCGTAGGTGTATTTTACTGAATCCTCATACAGCTATAAACGCGACAGTTTGTGAGGATGGATGGATGGAGGGATATTTATTACACTTTAAAGATTAAAATACTAAACGGAATTTAGCTGAACTTTGGCACACAATATCAATAGATATGGATCTAGCATAACATTTAAGATTTGTATCCTATTTTTGTGTTTCCATGACATAATTTAGGAATTCTAACTTTCCTATCTAATCCTCTTCACAGTGCACGACAGCATTTTAACCTCTCTTCATGCTGATTCCGCCAAAGGGGCGAATTAGAGGGGCGTCATCGAGTGTGGGTGATAAGGGGGTCTTACACTTAGCTCCCGAAAATTCCCTATCACTGATACCATACCCGCTTAGCCAGTAATGCATTTATTTCACACAGCAATTTCTTTCTCTATCATTTAAAGCATCTATCTACACCCCAGTCTTTTCAGTTCAAGTTGACACGATTGGCACAATGGCTGAGCGAATTGCGGCTGATCCCACACTAGAAATTACTCAATACAATGTTCTTTTTTATAAAAAAAATACAGTGAACAGTAAACCTGCTGTGCCTCAAACAGCAAGTTCACAGATCAGAATTGAATGAATATGTTCTTGGGAACCTTGGTTACCCAGGTTCTCAATCTGCGTAAAAAAAAAAGCTAAATTATATATAACCCTAATAAATTAATTTCAGGATAAAGACGAATCCCATAACACACAGCTTTACACTAATAAAGTTCTTTTATTTCGAATTGGCATCTACGTAAGACAACCTAAGAGGTAGCCGTCTGCTTAGCCGGACTTTGACTAATTAAGTCGTCGCCCTTAAGTAGTCATGCATAATTGATGACCATTGACAAATTGAGTAGACACGCACTTACTATCCGACGAAATTATACCTAGGTTCTATTCAAGTAAAGCACGTAAAGTGGTTGGTCCCGGCTGTCATTTGTAGATCTTTGACAGTCGTTACGGATAGTCAGAAGCCAAGAAGTCTGACAACCAGTCTAACCAAGGGGTATCGTGTTACCCAGTTACTGGGTTGTGGAGGTCAGATAGGCAGTCGCTCTATGAAAAACACTGGTATTCAGCTGCATCCGGTTAGGCTGGAAGCCGACCTCAACATAGTTGGGAAAAGGTTAAGCAGATGATGCTCTTCTATTCAAGTAAAATACAACCTAATGACATCATAAATAAAATTGATATGATTTAATTAAAAAAATAACAACATAAGAAAGCTTTTTAGAAATAATGAGATGCCTAAACTAAATTACCTAATAATTATTAAAGTACCAACTTAAATGTGTTTAACAAATTTTCGTACTAAAATAATTCTCCTTCATTACCATAGTGTGGATTCCAATTAAAATGAATGGTTATTAAAATATTAGTTTTGTATTCAGTCTCATTAAATATAATATTTCGCTATGAAACAATTTCTTGCGTGCTTAAATAAAATTTCAGGGTACGGTATGATTTTATATTCCACTTCAATATGCGGCTATTTCTACAAAAGTGTTTGCGCGTAAGACGGTACTTATTTTAATGTTATTGGATGGTGTTTAAATTATTTATGTTTTATCGTCCTATGTGTATACTTAATTCTAATATTATTATTTTTGTTACATTTTTAATTTTACTGCGGTTCATATGACTTTTTTCTTTAATTAAAATGATTTTTTTTATAAGGCTTTTGAAATGTAATTTATAATTGTAATTGTTGACTCTCTGCATGTTTTGGTGTTAACTGTTAGTGCAGAGGGTAATTGAAATAATAAAAAAACGACGGGTTGCACTCCGGGAGTGCCGGCAGAAGTGAAAACTTGAATATTAACGTTGTGCATTTTTGATATTTTGGAATGGTTAGGGAATAATTTTGCACGAATTGCTTTAATTATCAGTATAAAAGTACTATCATTTATGTGGTATAATACAATATTTATTTATTGCGCTATCGTAAGATTTTCGATCAGGCCATCACCGGATCGAAAATCTTACGAATTTTTGATCAGGTCACGTATCCTGACGCGAGTTTAAATTTTTTTACCCATTACAAAAAAGTGTACAACGCCGCTAAAGAAGTTTTCACTTAAATAAAAAATAAAGGGACTCGTACAAATGATACTCAATACAAAGATCATGTACAAAGATAACGAACAAACACCATTAGAATACAACCAAAGCGGGCCCCAACGCAATGCGCTTTTCTTTTGTTTTTATTTTAGTCGCAAAATAGAAGACCCGAAAAGGGTTCGGGCTCGATTCGGTTAATGTATAACGAACCTTTTCTTAAGCGAAAGAAGGGCAACATGAGAGGGAAGGATTTCCACATGCCCAATTTTATTTTAAAATGCACTTAGAGTAAGCAGTGATGGGCTTGCGGCCAGAGGTATTGGGACGGAATGAAATTGTCGCCGGTTTGAACTTCGGAATACAGAAAATAGTTTCTGAGGGACTTATCTTACAAGATCATGAACCCTTTCCTGGCCCGGATGTTTTATAAACTTTGCGGTTTCAAAACCTGCGTGTACCAATGTGGTAGAGATTGAAATCTCATGTATACCTACTTTGTAAATATAGACTTTTCCGCAGTAAGTTTAGGTTGAAAAAAAGTGACGATAAACAAAAAAAAATTTTTTTTACTGTGGACTGGACTGTCCCACTGCTGGGCAAAGGCCTTCTACAACCCATTAAGTCCGTGGTAATAATTTTAATAAACCTAAGGTCCATTTTTATCAGAAATCAGAAACTTTAAATGGATTCGGTAGGTAACCTAAATTCTACAGGCATAATTTTGTGGCAAGAGTATATTGAAGACGATGCGAGTCTGCCAAGACGGTTGCCCTGTTACGGTGGTATCCAATAGATATCTAATAAAAAAAACCCGTTCATTTTCCAACAGCCATGTAATGTCTTTCAACCTATCGTAATAGAAGCTTCTAGAACTAAAAGTAAAAAGCATTGCTCTAGATGAAAATTTAAATGGCCATAAACCGGACCACTTTGGATCCGCTCCAGGAGCCAATTCTGTAAATATTACCAGAAACTTCCAATCGGAGCTCCTCACCGTGGCAATTGTCAATTTTATTCCTGCTGTTTTGGGCATTAGCTAATAAACATTTACAGCCTTACTTATAAAAATAACACTAAATAATACTTAGCTACTTATCAATTGATTAACTCTTAAATCCTTGACCTAAAATCTATTATTTTTCACATAGCAACCACTTTCAATGGTGTCTCAGGTGAAAAATCTTACCTATAAACGTTGCTCAACGTTGAGATATTGTCTAAGTGACAGAAAATTTAAACAGCGGCGACCCGTTGTTTAAGTATAGTTCAGAAGTAAGATGGCGGGCTTCAATCAGCTGTGACGATGACATTTTTGGTCTATGGATTCTATTGTAAATTTTGACCATTATGCTCAATTGTTCGTTCGATTTCGTTCTTTAGTCGAATAATTTGGTCATGCTCTATGTTGACCGTCTAAGTGTTGACAGATTAAAATAGTGTTTCATCGTTCAGTCAGTCAATTGAAAGGTAACTAAGTATGAATTAGCGTTATTTTTATAAGTAAGACCCTCTATGTTATGTTTAATAATAATACCACCCCATCATCACTGGCAGTGCCATCTGTCGCGTTAACAATGAACTAAGGGATGGCACACATCCCGTCACAAACATAGATGCCAAAGTTACTGGAAATGCCATACGTCATTGTCATATATGTCATCATTAAGTTGTTTATCATCTTGTCTGGTACATGAGCATTCTATTAAAACAAGGAGAAACTGGCAGTTGAAGTGGTACTTATAGTAGTAGTAGAACTCTTGGTGTAGGAGCTCGTCCTGGAACATACTAGCACCATACCTGTTTATGACGCAAAGCAGCATTGCTATGTTCCGGTTTGAAGGTTATGGGTGCCAGTGTAATTATAGGCGCATGAGACATTTCAACTTTGTCTTAGAGATGGCAACGCACTTGCTAGGCCTCTGGTATTGCAGAGGCCTATAACGAGTGGTGACCACTTAACATCACGTGGCCCAACATCACGTGGCCTATGGGCCACGTGATGTTGGACTAGCTTGCCATTCAATGATATTTAAAAAAAAAAGTCAAACTGTTATCATTGCGCTCAGGTCGCAGATGATGTTAACTGTATTTTATTTTTCTTCACGTGTTTTAATGTCGAAAAAAATATCTAGCCTAAAGCATATTTGTATGTCATTTTTGTTTTAAGATCTTTATAAAGTACCTATGTTTCACAAATAAATGTTTTTTTTTCTTTCTTTCCTTCATTCATTCTTTCTTTCTTTCCTATTTTGTAAACCAAGAAGTACGCTAAACATTTTATGACTCCTAAAACTTACTGGAAATGACAAACAACTGAGACTTTCATCATCTCTGTTTCACTAATAAATATAAATGAACTTAATTTACCCGCATTTAAATAAAAACGAGGTGCTAGAGAGCTGTTTTAGCTTTTAATAAAGTATTAAATGCGTAGGCTCTGTCATTTTGAATAATAATATCTGCACAAATGAGATTTTGTGGCACGTTATGAAAACAAAGCTTTATTTGCTTGATGGTTATACCCTAACTATTATAACATAAAGTAGTAGAAGCTTTTAAAATATAAACATATTTTTTTATTCTACCCTTGTGTGCAATGCAAAATAAAGTATGAACCGAAATAACACTATTTATTTATATTAATAAGATAACATAAAATTATTAAAAAAAGAACTATATGGCATCACAAAATTCCTCCGTATCGCCATCAACTGGAATTTTGCCCAAAAGACTGGCGACATTGCCACGTTGGATGGCAATGCTAAGCCTCTGGAAAAGGGAAGACATTAATACAACAAGAAAAACAAAAGAACCGCACTTAAATGTCAAAATAAAAAACTTATAAAAAATAATTAGAACCAAAGAGTTCGTAACAACCATATTAGTTTTGTCCGCTAAAGAATTTATCATTACTGCAGATAGTACGGTTAAGATTACAGTAGATATGAGGTTTAGTTTATGATTCACTTCAGTGCCAAGTTTCATCGAAATCACTGCAGCCGTTTCGGCATGACTGAGTAACAAACTAGCAAATAAACTTTTAGATTTATTGCAGCAAAAAATAGTCTCTGCAGTTTTCAATCTCGGTGTTCTTTTTTCAAACTTTCCGTCATTGGAACGAACGGATTTTTTCTTTTTTCTTTCTGATAACTTACTAATTGCTAACCCAGGCAATGGGGTTATTGACACCACCATCAATTGACATACTTTTTATGAACTGTCAAAACGCGATTCTCCTATAGATTTTGTATGGCAATAACACGCTATGACGTCACTTATCGACCTGGGGGCCTACCACAAGCTCTTATAGCAGTATTACTTCGATCTTACTTTGACTTTTCGTACCATGACGTCCTATAAACAAGCTTGTTGGGCTGTATAAACATTATTGTTTTCGTAGCGATTTTGTGACGTTTTAGCTAAAAAGTTCATTCTATTCGTACCATGACCGTGTTTTTGACAACTAGCAGTATTGTTTTTATGTCAAATTTAACGTCATAATAAAAGTTACTCGGACGCAGTGGATACATTATTGTTTTAACTAATAATTATTATTTCTGTATTATTTACCGATTTTAAGTGGCATATAAAGTAAGTAAAATTTGTTTAGATGCGTAAAGCGTCGAATTAATTGTTTAATTTGTTGATTTTTGTACTTCGGTCACTAATTTTATAATGAATTCTAGATGGCAAATAGTTGTGCAAAATTCGAGTTTTTGGAAGCTGATCAGTCAAACACGAGTTTCACGAAAGAGACGTCGTTTGCAGCTTCGCAAAGAAGTTGACCCCTTCCTGTTAAGCGAGACAGAGTTTATAAAACGGTACAAACTCACGAAGGAGCAAGTGCATCGTCTGTGTGATGAATTGCGGCCACATATCCTTTTCGAATAGTCCTTCGCTTGCAATGTCCTATTGTCTGCGCAAGCAATATCCCTATTGCTGTTGAGGAATTCCCACAGCAAATCTAACTGCCGAGACGAGACGCGGTGAGATCTTCGGCTGCAAAATTATCAACAAAAACTAATCACACATTATTATTTTATAATATCTTCATAACTATTTAAATATTGAAAGAATATTTTAAAGTTACTTCATTGAATTACACTATAATTTTACCTTGATTCCATGTCCGTATACAATAAGTTTTAACCACGAAGTAAGTATGTGAAAGAATGATTACTCTCTAAACATTAGCACTTGAAACGACTTGAAATCTTAAAAATAAAAAATTGCCGCGCGCGCAACTGTCAGTTGTTCCGAATCACAAAATCGTCTCATTGACAACGTAGTTGTAGTTTTTTTTTAATAAATTTTGTAGCATTTTAAAGTTAAATCTAAAAAATGATTGTTATTTTTATATAAGTAACGTAAATAAATCTTAAAAATATATTTTAACGGCATCTTTTGAGTTAATTGTTATAATTTTTTGGTCCATGATGAACTTTATAATGCGAATCGGACCGTGAACGTGTGAAAGAGACACCGCTATACAGATCAATATATCGCGTCGTTTCTTTTCTGCTTTGGCAGGGAATAGACAAACTCATAGAAAACGTTCATTCTTTCCCTTCCCTAAGCAGGAATACGATGATAATGAGCGATTGAGCTCATGGTACGAAATGAATTAATACTGCAGCATTGTTGAAACAAAACCTTCCTGCAAAAAGATTGTTTTGTAAAAGCTTATGGTCGGCCCCCTGCACAATTGACTAACTATTTATTGATTTAAAAGTAAGTAAAAATCTAATTTTACGATAAATTGAAAATTAATCGGTTTTCATGGGTAAAATAAAGTGCTTTTTTAGAGAAGTTGTGACTTGAAATTATTTGTTAGTGGTGTCAACTACCCAATAATATAAAGTGTTTGTACGTACTTAGTAAGTGTAGCAGATACACGTTAAAAGCTTCTCAACAATCCATTTTTATTGTGTTTGGTTCATGTTTCAGTGGAACATTAGGGGATTATGCTGAATATTTAGTTGAAAACACCCGCGCGTGCAGGTAATGCACATAACGCTTAAGCAAACGACCCACTGTTTTAAAGGTTTATTCCATTTTAATCTCACTTCATATCTGCATAAAATTTGTCTACACTGTATAGTAATATAACTGTTTACATTTATTCAATTACTTGTAGAATGTTAAGTTGCACAAACATCGTAAAAAAAACTAACAATATAAGGTTTTTTCTTAATAATGGCAAATCATCTAATGACTTCTTCTGCCCTAGGCGCAGTGGAAGGGAGTGTCAGACTCTTACTGACTTAAACCCATCAGTGTTCCTCTTAATGCCCACATGTTCCAGGGGTTTATGAAAAGAAGGAAAAAAAATTCACACAAAGCACGTTTACACAAAAATACAAAAAAATAATAATATTTAATTTAAAATACAAAAAAAAGTTATATGCCGCACAGCTCTATTAAGAAGATACCCATTCAAATAATTATAAATATTGCATATTATTTGGTGACAGTTTGTGTATAATCTTGTACCATAACAGGAACAATAATTTAAACAATCACATACGAAATTAAATACCTGCTGAAAATAAGGTAAACCCCTTTCCCATCTACTTCGTTACAAAATCCAGCTTATTATCCTCATAATTTCAGAAGCGACAACCTAAAAGACAATATACCATATTTATTCCCTCCATAACACTTGCGGACCGCGACAGCTTAATTCAGTAGCATCACATTATCGTTAGCATAATCAGTGAAGCGGCTACACCTTTTAGCTACACCAAAACATCCAAATGAGAATTTAAAATGTCCCTTAATGGATTTCTTTTCAATGGGCACAACGGGCACCAACCCTGAACTGAAACGTTCGAAGGAAATAATCATTAAAGTTTCAGATGAAGAAGTGTGAAGTTTTCCTTAGTTGTATGAGAAGTTTGGGAACTATGTTATTATAATCGACTGCTACGCGACCGCTACGCGGCTGCTACGCTGCTGCTACGTTAGAGGTCTTGGGTTCGATTCCCAAGTCGAGCAGTGTTATTAGGTTTTTCTATAGAATTCTCAGTAGCTGCTCGGAGTTAGGATTCGTGCCCGGTTAATGGCAATAGGCTCGCCCCCTATTAATGGGACCAAAACATACCAGCGAAATGTGGGTGTGCATTGGTACACCCCCGCCTAACCCTTCGAGGAATACAGGCGTGATAGTATGTGTGTGTTATATTATGGATTGAACAGGATACCAGTTTTTTCTGGTGTTTTCTATGCGGCTTTATACTTGAGAGTGATCGATAGTGAGCGCATACGGAACAATGTTGCTTGCGCTTGCAATTTTTGGCTTCATGAAAATTGCCTTTGTGCATTATGGAGCATCTGCCATCTAATGCCGGTTGATGGTGATTCATTTTGTCTATCTACCCAGTAGGTAGGTCTTACTGTTACAGTATAAAGCGTTGTATTTGTTATAGTAATCTAGAAACCGTCTGGAAAGGGAGATGATTGCTATTGTAGCTATAATGCGTTGTAGTTTTTCTAAATGCCTAGAGATATTCTGAAAAGGGTCATCTGCGTTACGTTACGATATAGGTTTACGTTACGTTTATGACGTTGGTTGATGATCACACGGTAATTGTTCTAAAACTGACAAAACTTAGTGTCACTCTTCATAATTCCTCAACCTCTAGTAGGCTGGTTGAATCTTTTTGTCAATTTATCAATATTTTTTAAAAAGACATAATATTTTAGTTCATAAATATGTTTGCAGTTTACTCAAAACATTAACAAATTATTTTGCGATTACTAAATTATTAAACCCAAAAAAATGGCACTCTGCGTCTCGCTCTTAGCAGCATCAAAAAATATCCTCAAGAGATTCAAAAATTAAAAAATAAATTCAAATTACCACCGTGTTCCAAAGTAAAAGTTTGGCGCGAAGACGAAACCAAGAGTAATGTACGTTTTAAGGTGTAATGGCGTACAGCACTTCGCTCTATGCTGTAATGAGGGCCATTTGGCCATAAATGAAAACAAGTGGCTTAACCGAGATACCGCATAACGACGGTATTACCCGACGGATGGGCTGGAACCAACGTGTGACAACAATATTATATCGTGTTTAATTACATTTTAGGTCTAAAATACATGTTGCAATAACATACTGTTTTCGATATTTGTTCACATAAATAATCTCCTGTATTAATTACAAAATTTAATTTAATTTCTATATTATTAGTAAGCATTCCAGTATGTTATAGTGCTATAGGCTTCTGCTCATATACAGAGATGGCATGACCATTGAATTGATCACTACGCTTGCTCAAGGCGGATTGGCGATTTCAGCCTAAAAACCGACAAGATGGCTAGCTCAAATTCAAATATCACTTTCTAATATAGAAACCTTTTTTTTATTTTTTTATCTTTTTGAGAATCTAGCATAGTTGCCTCCTTTTTGACAAGGATGCAAAACAACATCCTTTAGACGTATCATCGATACGAAACGAAGAAGAAAATAAATGTTAAAAGCACAAGTTTTATAGTAACACCAATTTTTTTCCTCTAAAGAGAATGTAGACATGGGTGTATTATCTTCCAACAATCGCTCGCTGATGACAGTATTAAACTCTATGAGATAGGTGTGGAACATATCGCCCCTTTTGGGCACACTTCCAAACCAGAGCCACATTCGAAATAGATGTGAAATTAATTTTACTTTTAGAATTGAACTAAATTTTAAATAACGTGTTTTTGTTAAGCATGTTCTTAAATAATAATACCAGACTATTACTGTCCCACTGCAGGGCAAAGGCCTCTTCTCAAACAGAGAAGGTACGAGCATTGATCACCATGCTTGCTCAAGGCGGATTGGCGATTTCAGACTTTTCAGATTTCCAAAATCTATTAATTTACATTAAAATGTTTTTTGCCACACTACAAAAACCTCTCAGGGTTTATCTGAGTGCTGGCGAGCCGCTCATTTATAATATTTAAAATTTAATTTCTACAGTTTATTTTTACGATTTTCAATTTAAAATATAGTAATAAAACTTGTATGTTAAAAATTATTCAGTCCTGTGTGTATGTGAGATTGCGAGTATATGTGTATAATTATATGACTGTGTGCTGTGGGTGTGTGTGACTTATATTATTATTTAAAAATTCCAAGCTTCCTCACGCTTTTTAAGCACGTTCTAACTCGAAGAATTTTCACATGAAAAGCTCTTAACACTACGTAGATTTACGATAATTCTATACGTTATTTTGTTTATTAATACACTGTTTATTTTACAAGACTTGTAATAATAATTAGCGAGATTTACAAAGTGTAGCAGGTGGCTGGAACACGGAATAACGACCTTTTAATTCACACAAGGGAGACAGGAATAGCTCCTCCAATATAGGATGAAGTTCATTTATTTGTGTTTTGTACAAACTTAGTATTACGTAAGTTCGTTCTGTAGGGTGGCAGTCGTAATTGCTGGCTGCAAGCCAAACTCATTGACTCCGTGGTATTAGGTATTATATTCTTTAATTTACGTTTTTAATCTCTTGTGCTGTTTTGTTGTTTAAAGGTATTAGTTTTGGGGGTTGAGATTTGGTAAAGTACTTATGTCTGGAAAAGTTCTAAATTATGTTATTTCTCTACATAATGTATGTATGTATGTATGTATGTAAGTTCATCACTCGAGAATGAGTCGACAGGGTTTGGTAGATTTATGGTTGTATTCTTAATTTTCAGGACAAGGCTTCAATGAAAATATATTTTTAAAAAATCCACCGGATTAGTCGAAAATGTTGATGTTATTTTTGTATGAAAATCTCAATACAAAATTTGACGTTTAGGCAATTGACCCGTGCGAAACCGGGGCCGGTGGCTAGTCGTTTAATAAAACTATTTAATGATAGAGATTACGCAATGTTGCGTAATACCGTTTTAACCACGGTAATGTATTTAATGTAAATTACGTAATATCACACTGGGGTATTAAGCAAAATTTTACATTAAACGCAGTAAACAGTAGGCACCGTGATACATTATACACTATGAAAACATGATATTTATGACAACCAGCAATAGCCGATAAAATTCATACAATAGAGAGCTATTTGAAATTCTAATTAACCCGCAACCAATAACTAGTATACACCAATATACGAATACTGACATGATATACTCTCACATTATCTGGTCAATTTAATACAAATTGTCAACCTCCATAAATTAGGGCGTATCTAGTCGCGCCATCGAAGCAAACATACTGATATAAAGGCCAGGAGTCGATATCATTACACATAAATTTCACTTATCTCCACATTCGGCACAATTTGGTCGGATGCCTCCGTTACCGGGCTTACAATGGCCTCCTCATACGTACCTCCACGTTTAACTGGGACTCGCATTTCACTCAATAGTTCTCAATCTAAATCAAGTCTAAATCGGGTGCAATCTTTAGAACTGTTCGTTTTATTGTGGGCCGTAAGCGCGGGTGTTCTTGTTAGATGTACTTGTATTATTACGTTTTTTGAGTAAACTAGTTCAAAGTATTAAGTACTTAATACTATTTAGAATAGAAATATTCTTATTAGCGTGTGATGTCACGCAAGCAATAACTAATAAAATATTATATCTCTTCGCCGTCATACATATATCCACACATATTATTAGTTAAACATAAGTGCCTATTAAAATCAAAGCCATAACAAAGTTTACAACTTCAGATCGGAATTATATAAATACAAAGATCAATCAATCCATTAATAAACAAAATAACTAAGATACGTTTAAACAGTTTATAAAAACGAAGGGTTAGGCCAATAAAATGTTTTAACATTGAATTTACGTTTAGCACAAAGCGATATAGTTTCAGTTAGGTGTTAGTTATAGTTCGTTTATAGTTTTAGTTTCAGTTGGTTTGTTTGTAGCTGTTGGTCCCGGCTGTCATTCGTAGTTCTTTGACAGTCGTTACGGATAGTCAGAAGCCAGGAAGTCTGACGACCAGTCTTACCAAGAGGTAGGTACTGCGTTGCCCAGTAACTGGGATGTGGAGGTCAGATAGGCAGTCGCTCCATAGAAAATACTGGTATTCAGCTACATATTATGTTTAGACTGGAAGCCGACCCAACATGGTTGGAAAAGGGCTAAGCTGATGATGACAAAAGGATATAATTTCATAAATCATCTAAATCATGATTATGCTATACATACGAGGACATATAAAGGAGCAGTATATCTACGCCAACCACCTTGACAAAACGCCCGAATTGCATTCACTGTATCCCAAATCCGCTAGATGTCATCATCATGATTCTCATGATACAAATAGGCTAATAATGATTTACAAAGAGATCTACAGAACCATGAGACGAAGTTCCGCGTAGCTTGATGAGTATAAAACGGAGCGGTTACTCTTACGAGAGTAAATCTATCTGCCAGTTTAGTGTCCCTTCATGTGAATCGTAAAAGTGAGTATAAATGTCTGATTAAGAATAGTGACAACCGTAAGATAGGGTATCAAAGTGTATGACTCATCAGATATTATGATAAGAAGTTTAACATTTTATTTATATAATTTAACCTTTTTCGGGTTCCTACCTATCTGGCTGTATGTCTGTATGAACCGTAATAGTTAGGCAGTTCAAATTTTCACAGATCATGTGTTTCTGTTGCCGCTATAACAACAAATACTAAAAACCAGAATAAAATAAATATTTAATGGGGCTCCCGTACAACAAACGTGTTTTTTTGCTGTTTTTATAAATAATGGTACGGTACCCTTCGTGCGCGAGTCCGACTCTCACTTGGCGGTTTTTTTTTTTCAAAGGATACCTGACGAAACCCGCTTTCCGTCCACCTGTCACAGGGCTGTATCTTTCGAATCGTATAGGAAAACCGTAACCGAATAGGGAAACACTAAAAATTTGCGCAAAGTGTTTACATTATTACATTACATTTAACATCTAGTAATACATACAGCGGCCATATTAGCCGCTGTATGTATTACTAGATGTTATATAACAAGTAATAAACATTAAACGGGATTTCCATCACAAGCAACGCGTTTTTTTTAATGTAGTATTAGACATTTTTACAGAATTGTTCGTGCACTAGTTAGATTTGCATTTCAGAGACTCGTTTGAAGAGAGAACTCTAGGTTGGCAAGAATGTATACATTAGCTAAAGACATAAAATATATAACACATATTCAATGACATTCACACGCTCATGTCACAATACTCCAAACATATATTTCTTTAGGTAACTAAATTATAAAAACAAACTACGCCCCTTTTAGTACCATTACATATCAACTGAAGAAATTGTACTCCAAGTAACTAAAAACCCTGTAAATCCTAGTCTAGTCTAATACATTGTATACCCTGCGTAGTACATATTTTAGCACACGTACTCTAAATAATTAAGATATACGAACAATGTAACTCATACAAAACTTTCCTTACCAAAACCTAACATCAAATAAACATACAGTAAAATATTTCAACATTAAACCTATCTGTACAACAAAATCATTTTTCATACAACTTTTGAAAATGTTACATCGCACAAGTTTCAACTGAAACTTTAACTTAGTTTAATAATTTTGAAACGACACTGAACGAGACTCGACACGCTTTCGAATTTCATTAAAATCGCCCACAAAGTCCACGGATCAGTTTGCTAACAAAAACTCAGCGAGTTATAGAAATACCATGTTTTTGAATGGCTCTAAAAACTTCAATTTGAATGCATTTCCATTAAGCAAGTGCGGGCCAGGCGTGAATTAATTGCTCCTAAGTTTGTGTGAAACTATAATTACTTTTTCATTTTCATTAAAAGCTTGTTAGTAGTCCAGTTTGGAGTGAATTGTGTTTCCGTGCGAGGGAATATTGGATTCAAGGGATTATCTTATTATTCTCTTAAGTGCTGGACTAGACTAGGTTAACATTATTTATACAAACTGATTTGATTTGTGATTATGTCAGGTATAATTGTAATATAAAATGTTGTTTTAAAGACGATGTTGTCATGTTATCTTGAATTGACTATTAGTAAATAATAATACCAGCCTATTAGTGTCCCACTGCTGGGCGAAGGCCTCTTCTTATCCACAGAAGGCACGAGAATTAGTCACCACGCTTGCTCAAGGCGGACTGGCAATTACAGACTTATATTAATCATAAGTCACGTGAACGGTCCCTTATCCTTTATCTAAGTCTGTGATATCCAAGACATATTTAAAAAGTATCAGTGAAATGAAAATGTCACATTGGTACCTGCCCGGATTTGAACCCCTTACCTAGTATGGAAGACAGGTGTCTTACCAGGCCAATAGGTCCCTGAGCCATCACTACTTATACTACCTTGATACCTAAAGTATTTTACGAATTTGTTAAGCATCTAGAAGGGTTAGGCAGAGGTGTACCAATGTACACCCACAGTTCGCCGGTATATTTTTAGGTCCCATGTAATAGGGGGCGCGAGCCTATTGCCATTATCCGGGCACAAATCCAAACTCCGAGCTGCTACTAAGAATTTCATAGAAAAACCCAATAACACTTTTTGCTCGACCTGGGAATCGAACCCAGGACCTCTAGCGTAGCAGTCGTGCTTAGAACCACTAGGCTAACGAGGCAGTTCTAGAATCTAATCTCGAATTGAATAGAATCCGCACCGTATATAATTTGCACCTGCCGTGTTATCTCTTCACCACCTTTGATTGACTGGTAGAGAATGCCTAAGGCATTAAGTCCGCCTTTGTACTTTTTTTTTGTGCATAAAGTTTAAATAAATAAATAAATCTGGATCTAGAATCACAATAACATTATTATCTAGTATATTCATCACGTTGTATAGATAACTATACCGACCTTGAATTTCTAATGACAAACTCAGTCGAAGAAGTTTACTGTATACCAAGATGAGGAAAATAGTCTTTGTAGACGTAATAAGACAAAACATGTACATTTATACATGTTTTAAGTCTTATTGAATAATGTTTAGTGCCAAGTCGGACATTAAAATAAATAGGACGGAGAATTATAATGATTTGTATCGTTGAAATTACTGTAATCAGGAAAACCTTAACTGTTGCTGCATTTACAGATATTTACGTATATTGTACTGTTTACTTTGAATATTATGACTCATTTTTTTATAACTTATAATGCAGCAGTTACAGGGAGGGTATCATTTTTCCGTACAAAATATATGGGAAAAGTTTTTGACGATTTCTGTTATTTCTAGTACCTTAGATGGTCCCATAGAGTATTTTGATCCCTACATGAAATAAGATCGATTGGTATAAAAACCTTTTACTTATTTTGGCATTTTTTTCGCTGACTGTACATTTTATCCAAAATCTGTGGATGCAGTTCAGAATATATGTTATGGTTTGTGTTATGGATGGTCTTCTAGGAAAGTTTTAGTACCTGCCCTTAGTGACCCGTCTCAAAAATCCCCCTGTATATTACTTAGGATAAACCGAATAATGTAAATTCACATACCAAAAGCGCGATAGGGTTAAAAATAAAAAGATCGCTCATAAATGTAAAGGATTTATGCTAAAAAATCCCTAGCCCGTCAAACGCTACTTAACTCCAAAGCGGGTGACAAAAACCCGAAACCTCAAACTCGTTTAAATTTAATTAAAAATTCCCACTGCAAAATGGGACGCATTAACAGCGAACCTTTGTGTTTCAACCTAACAGAAAGTACCTATCTATCGTTATTGTTATTTTTTAATTTCTCTAGCGGAGTTAACAGTTCTTATAAAGGGAAAATATAAATCTGTTATGATGAACAATAACCTTACTTTTTACCAGAAAGGGTTCTTTTAAGATAAAGCGTTGGCTGCGAAATAAGTTCCTTTTGTTCCGTCCAAAATATTTTCATGTGGTATTATAAATTCTTTTAAGTAAGTATATAAAGGACGTTGTTTTGTTGTTGCGTATTATTTTGCGAACGTCGGCACAATTTGATGACACGGTTGGCGCAGTGACTGCGCTGCGTGTCTCTGGTTTGATTTCAGTACAGAACAAATACTTGTATGGCCTACTATTACAGGTAATTATTCCAGGTCTGGTTGCATGTGTAATTTTTTTATTTTATTTTTAAATGTTATATTAGATAGCAAACAAGCCGACGACTCACCTGTTGTTATGTGGTCACCGCTGCCTATAAAGATCTGCAAGACTAGAGGTCTTGCAAAGCGTTGCCATCCCAGAGAAAATATTTCCCCGGACGAGCACCTTTACAAAGCTAAAGCACTACTACTATCGTATGTACGTTTATATCTTTGTAAACCCACTCACAATACAGGACAAATTTCTAGAGTGGAGCAACGTTTCATTCGTCATCATCGTCATCATATCAGCCGCAGGATATCCACTGCAACATTTCATTACAAAATGAAAAAAAAATGATGTACAGTCAGTATAGTAAAGGCAAAAGCAAAAAGGCATAAAGTAAGAAAATATGAAGACAAAAAGACAGATCATATCACTTTCTTGAAGTCCCCGCACAAGTTGTATGAATCTAGTTCAAAAAGTCATTCCGCTAGCCATAAAGTGTCTTCTTGAAGAGAAATGCAGTTCTGATTCTGATTTATGTTGCCTTCGGTTGGGCATATCTAGCGAATACATCACCTTCCTTATGCCTTTATGAGGTACTAGCATCTGCCCGCGACTTCGTTTACATGGACTTTAGAAATAAGCGTAAATTGTCTCTCGGGATAAAAAGTGTAGTTGTTTTTTTTTATGAAATTCACAGTAGCAGCAGCTCGGAGTTAGGATTTGTGCCCGGATAATGGCAATAGGCTCGCCCCCTATTAGTTGGGACGTAAACATACTGGCGAACCGTAAGTATATCTTGGTATACCTCTGCCCAACCCTTCAGGGAACACAAGGCTGATGTGTTATTCTAAATCAGTATCTATATTTGTGCCAAATTTCAGCTACTTCTGTTCAATCGTTTAAACACGAAAGGGTAACAACTATCCATCCATCCATTCTCACAAACCTCGCGTTTATAATAGGACTTTAGCAGACATAGGCCGACGATTTTCTTTTGTTTTACCATTACCAACTTACAGACAAGTAATCTTTAAAAAAAGAACACAAATAGAAGAAGAAATAATTCCTTGAATATTATATTTCTTGAATTTTTGTTTTTAACTACTTTTTAAATTGAGAACGGTAAGACATTCTATCATGGAATTTGTCTAAAGGTGGCATTTTACATATCCAAATATTCAGGTTACTTGAATACAAAGTATACTTTATTTCTATTGGAATAAAATTGTTTTTCATTAGCGAAATAACGCAAATATTTTCACAAATACGCCAAGTGCACTTCACTTGGCGTATTTGTGAAAATATTTGCACTTGTATGCCTATGAGATATTTGTGTAACCTTTAATTACACAATAAATTAAATACGAATACAATTTCATTGCTACACAGCGAAAAGGCCAATCTGACCTAAATAAATTATGTTTGCACTCAAATAATTGGGACAAATATATCATTATAGAGACAATAATACAACGATAAACACTAGTTTGCTAACAATAAAACGTTATTACAAACATAAACCAAAATACAATACTAGTAACGTCCAATTTTTATTACACGCTGTAAAGAAATAGCAATAATATAACATATAACCCGCCACTTGTCATTGCCATAACGTCATTGGTTTTTCTACGATACAATAGTAATTCTGAGTTTTATTTCCATGGGTTATACAATACTAATATTTGATGTACATGAATATATTATATCACTTGTAGAGATAACTGGAATATAATAAAATAGCTAATTCTACAAAATAATATTGCTGTCAACGCCATTTCAATATTTTTTGATGTTCATAAGATTTATGTTAAGAGACGTCGAGAGTGTAGGCATATTTTTAACATGATTGTGTCTCAGAAAACAATCAAGAGGTTTTCAGAATTCTTAAATAAATCCCGCTGAACGTTTAAGGGCCTTATACATTTAAGGCTAAGTTCCATGACCGCCAAATTAATAAAAAACCCTAATTATATTTAAAAAAAAACAAAATTGAGTAGTTGACACCACCAATCAATAGACATGGTTTTCATGATCTGTCAAAACGCGGTTCCCGTCGTAGATTTTAAATGGCAAACTGTGACGTCACGTTTACAAACTCAATTAACTAACTATTTATAGCTTTCAAAACAAGAATAAAAATGTTAACAGCTGAGTAAAGTCCTGGTATTTAGGGCCAAAATTAAGTTTTTTTTTACAGAAGATGTATCTTGGAATTCTTAGTCTTCAACTATCCGATTGTGAAGTGAGTAGTCCTTAAAACAACTGAGCCTATCACAGTTCATTGCTAGACATAGTTCGCACCGCTCCTCTGTTAAATTGTACCACAATACTCGGTCCTCTTTCTTCCCGTAGTCCTTCAACACCACACCGAAGTGGTGTGGCCTGTCACTATAAGTACCTACCCCAAAGTCCACTTTAGCGTGGAGCTATCATAATTATCTACTAACTAGCAACTAGTAGCTTCAACTTTAAACTGTGACTTCTTGACAATTCAAAAGTGCCTGTAAATGGTCTATTTGAAATAACTTCTTTGACTTTGCAATAGGCTCGCCCCCTATTACATGGGACCAAAATATACCGGCGAACTGTGGGTGTACATTGGTACACCTCTGCCTAACCCTTCGGGAAATACAGGCGTGAAAGTATTTTTTTTTTTTTCTTTTACTTTGACTATAATTTTTTCTGAGTGATAAAAACGTCTGCTATGTTAATACCTACTTGGAGCTAAAGTATCAACATTTTCACGTTGGCAGCGTAAGTTTATCCAAGTGTTTTTTTTCTCTCTCCAAATACACATTTCACTTAGTTTACGTTCTCGAACGTCCAAATGTCTGCTCTATCCTCGACGGCCATACACGTCTATCCCATACTTTCATTAACCTTATTGGCCGTGAACCTGACAGCTTATCCTGTGACGTGAGACGTCGATTCGGCGCCGCCATGATCAGTCGGTGACGGCTGTTAGTTTCGGAGTCTATTCGTTACAAACAAACAAACAAATATTGGTATAGATAACAATGCCGCGGTTATCTATTATGGTTGATAAAAATAATAGACCTTTATGTAGTGTTTTTTTTTTTACAACTAAAATAACATTCGTTGCATTTTACGTATATAACTAGAGCACGATTTCTAGCACCTGAAAATATTATATTATGTTATTTGAAGGACAGGAGATTTTTGTTTTATTTTTGACAGAGAACTTTTAAAGTCGGGTCGATTATATTTTTTTTTTTATTTGAGTATATTGCTCGCGCATTATCAGTATAATAGATATATAACATTATGGTATTTTCTTTATCAAACCATAAAAATAATTACCAAACACAAACCACTCTACATTTAATTAAAACGTAATCACTCAAAAAGATCCTTTTTCCTTTTGAAATAAAATAAAAACTGCATTGAGAGGCAAAACAGAGAAAGGAGGTTGTTAACAATACGGGCAAGGGTATAAATCATTCACTTAGCAAAGATTACAGGCCGGTACAGCGACGTCCCATTTTATCTTTAATTCTCATACAAACGCGTGGCGTAATCTTGTAAAGAGATTGCTGGTAGCAATACATTTGCTTAATAATACTTCTACTTAATGGGCTATGACAATGCTATTGTTAGTAGATATCTTACATCAGTACTAGGTAGCCATTCGTTCTACTTGAGTTATGAATGCGTGGGCAGACGAGAGACTTTTAGAGTAGTCGCACGTTTGAAGGTTAATTCTGCTAATTAAAAACGTGCCAAAACTTAGCGCAACCACATCTTAGCGTCAATTAATGTTAAAGCAAAATTAGAGGCATTTTTGATAGATTTGAAATTGCAATCGTTTCTTACTCTGATTGAAGATGAGTCCGGCCGGCGTATCGATGTTATTATAATGAACGCACTAGCGCATCATCGGCAATGTGTGTAAGGTTGGATGTTTTATTATCTACTGGCTTTTGCCTACTTACCCCGTACCAAATTTTACCAAAATTGGTCCAGTGGTGGTTTAGTCGTGAAAGCATAACTAGACTGACAGAAAGACAAAGGTACTGTTGCATTTGTAATATTAAAGTTCGTTCCATAATTAGAGACAATAATTTGACAACTGCAAATGTCAAACTACAAGATAATGTGGCCAGATTTTTAAACATAGTGATGTGCCCCAGTGCGATGTTTTATAATACCGTTACCGTTTTTTTTATAAATTAACCTGAGCAAAATAAAACAACGTTGCGGTGATGTTTTTATAGTTTAGTCGAATAAATAATAATACTTTAAATTAAAATGCGTTTTTTTTTTTAAGTTGGCAGTACATAGACCGCTGTTTTATTATTTCTCATTCGTTTCTTTGCCCGCAAAGATATCGGATGTGCTCTGTGTTTCGAAGTGTGCTTGTTGTTGTTTGTTGGATTCTTTTTTGTTGTTTGTTGAGTTTTTTGTTAAGTTTTTTTGTTAAGTTTCGTTTTGTTGAAGTTTTTCAATTTAATTGGAACATTAACATTTTAACTTTCAACGAGATGGAAGCTGACACTTTACCATCGACTTCATCAGGAAGTCGTGGTGAAGAGTTTTTATCTCCGAGGAAAAAACGGAAACCTCAACCTTTTAGTGCATCAGAGAAACTTATGATCACAAATGTTTACAAATATGTATTTGAAGAAAAACGAAAGGAAGATTTACTAAGTACACCAACTAAAAAGGACTGCATTAAGAAAACATCAGAAATTCTGTTGATATCTCAAACATCGATCGTCCGAGTGTTGAAAGATAATAAGGAAAATACACCTTATTGTCCTCCAAAGAAGCCTGGTCCGAAATTAAGTTTCAAGGACAAATTGGACGGCTTTACGCTATCAGCTGTACGTCGAAAAGTACATCAGTTCTTTTATAAAAACGAAGTACCAACTTTAGCCAAGGTAAGCTATAGTTAAAGTTATCACGATTCTTTATATGCATAAAAGACTTCTAATTGGGCATAAGTTCAAGAATTACTTTAATTAACTCTTCTTTAGTTACTTTATAATTTGCAATAAAAATGGCATAAAAGATGGTACATAAATTAAGTAAACGGTCAGTAGGTCATCTCAGCATACATGCCATTTATAAATTTTCATTAATAAAATTTCTCTGCTCACAATTTGTTTTGATATTTTATTACATCAACAATAACTTGAGTGTAAAACCATTCTTTTTAGGTTTTACAAGTCGTCAACGATGATCCAGAACTACCAACATTTTCACGAACAACGATGCACAGAATAATGAAACATCTGAACTTTAAATATGTCACCAGAAAACGCCGCAGTGCTTTAATCGACCGAGAAGACATAGTGTTATGGCGTCATCGATACCTACTAAAAATAAAGCAGTATCGTAGAGAAGGGCGCTTTATTTATTACCAAGATGAGACATGGGTTAATGAAGGTATGTAGTTATATTGTGCTGTCATTTTTATGATAAAAATTGTCTTTTCTGTGTTTATTATCTGTTATTTACTTAACTTTATATTTTAGGTCACACTGTAAACAAGCACTGGGTGGACCAAAACATTATATCGTCTCGTCAAGCTTTTTTAGAAGGTTTAACAACGGGGCTAAAAGGCCCTACTGGCAAAGGGAGGCGACTGGTAGTGTCACATATTGGAAGTGAAGAAGGATTTTTAGACGACGGATTATTAATATTTGAAGCCAAAAAAGGGACTTGAAGATTATCACAAAGAAATGAACTCGGAGCAATATGAAGAGTGGTTAAAAGGGATTTTCCCAAAATTAAAAGAAAACTCGGTGCTAGTAATCGACAACGCTCCATACCACTCTAGAAAAGTTGAACTCCTACCAAGTTCCAATTGGCGAAAGGGCAAAATCCAAGACTGGCTAAAAGAAAAAAACATAATATTTGAGGAATCTATGCTGAAAGCCGAACTGTTGGAGATTGCCCGGAAAGAGAAGAAGAATTATGAGCGATACGTCGTGGACGAGATGGCTGCTAAAAGGGGGGTCACTATTTTACGATTGCCTCCTTACCATTGTGAGCTTAACCCGATTGAGTTAGTGTGGGCACAGGTAAAGGGGCACGTAGCTAAAAATAACAAGACTTTCAAAATGCACGAAGTCCAAAATTTAATTCATGAAGGACTTCGTGAAGTGACCCCTCAACGTTGGCGTGATTGTATCTCGCACGTTATTAAAGTGGAAGATGAGATGTGCCGTTTAGGTCATATAACTGAAAATGTGATAGAAAACTTTATTATAGAAGTTGGTAGCGATTCCGATGAATCATTTTACTTAGACTCTTCTGAATCAGAAAAGTCGGAGTAAAATAATTCATCGGAATCGCGTCTGAATCGAAATAAAAAAGGTTGTAATTTAATCCGTGTTTTATTTCTAATGACCCAAAACTTTAGGTTTTAAATAAATCTAATTAAAGTTATTTGTAGTATAGCATTAGCTTCACTAATTAATTGTTTTCATATGGATTACTATGAAAAAAATTGAAAAAATCTGCTTTTTCAAGATCATGTAGGTACCTATTTGTCTGAAATAGTAATTTACTTGTCTAAGGGCCGATTTTTCAATAGTCAGATAACTTTTATCTGAAGAAAAAATATGACAGTCTGACTGACAGACATTATTATTATATATTTCTTCATACTTAAAAGGAGACCTTTTCGTAAGATTTATTGTAGAAGTTTTTAAGTTGCTGAATAAAAGATTTATCTTATTCATTTATTTATTTAAAGATTTATAGAAACGTTTTTCTAGGCTTAAATTATGTTTGACATTCCATCTGTCAAATTGCTGACAGCGAATGCCAAAGCTGACCATAGTTTCGTGTAAAATAATTATATCAATGATAATAGTCATAGTTTTACAAACGAATTTCGGTCTTTCGGTCAATACCGGTCGCGGGACTTCACTATTTATGAAATGGAAAAAACTTGCAACACTCGAAATGTCAAATCGATGTCTCTAATTATGGAACGAACTTTAGTATGCATGATGCATGTTGCGCTGGTTTCGATCGTTGCACTAGAATGCTACTGAAATAATGTGAACCAAACCATCATCACGCCTGTATTCCCCGAAGGGTTAGGCAGAGGTGTACCAATGCACACCCTCAAGTTCACCGGTATATTTAGGTCCCATGTAATAGGGGGCGAGCCATTCACCGGGCACAAATCCATACTCCGAGCTGCTACTGCGAATTTCATAGAAAAACCCAATAACACTTTTTGCTCGACCTGGGAATCAAACCCAGGACCACTAGCGTAGCAGTCGAACCAAACATTATTATATCTTTGCGACAAAATATTAGCGTCCACAAAAGTCGCTCGTGTGCATACTTCAGGATGAATTATAAAGGAAAATCGCAACAAAGTCCATAGGAAGCAGTGTTTTGAATAGGATGTTTTATTTTCCGGAATTTAGTGGACGCAGCTTGCAGTTTTTCTTTTAGTAAATTGTAAAATATGAATAGTGAATGCAAGGTATTAATACAAAATAAATTATATACAACATAAATTATATAAATTGATGTTCATTTTTCTTTCAACGCTCTTTCACATTTTTTTTCAATAATAAAATGAAATAGACAATAACAGGAAATTATACAAAACAGGAAACGTTAAAAATTAAATGAATGGGAATGCTTTTATTGGCACAACAAACAAGAAAAATAATATACCGAGGGCCTGCCACGAGCGTGCGGAGTAAACATGACGTAAATTAGATCGATTTTTAAATTGAATATACGCGTTTTATACATAATGTTGATTTTATTTGAAGGCTTATTCATAACAGTGAGTTATATTGTAATGTTTCTTGTATAAAATACCTTTAAAAGATATTTGTTAGATAGTTGTTAATTTTCTTGTGCATGCTGTAGTCTCCTATAAGTAAAGTTTATTAACTTAACATGCAATGCTGCCAGCCTTCTGGGCACATGCCCCATTGACAGATGACGTCGGATGAGTTTTTTGACGCCCTATGACCTTAATTTTTTTTATTTTAACTGTACATGGTTTTAATTTAATTATTATTTAGTTTTAACTTTGATGATCCAAATGAAATAAATATTTAACTTATGTTACAGAGGTTTCTTATGTACTATGTACTACTGTTACCTATATGTTTTATACTATATTAACCTAATGTTAATACAGTATAAAAATATAGGTAACAGTTAGCGGTCCGCGGCATTTGTAGTAAAAAACAGTGGTACCTAAACTATGCGGTGCCTGTATCTGGACCAGTACACCATCTTAATACATTTTGTTAAAATATTGTTTATAATATGTCATGATTTGTATAAGCATATATTTTGTTGGAGATTCTAAATAAATACGTAGTTATAGGATAGTCGTTTTTCCAATTCGGAAAAGACTCGAATAAAATACTTTTACGTCGGCGCGCTCATACAAAGCCTACAGATCGATATCATCAACAAATTATATCATTTAATAATTATTTTGATCTTAATTTCACCCCAAATAATACCAGAAACCATCCCTTTACTTACTTTTAAGGGTTAATGATGTAAAATGAGTAATTAAATAAGCTTATAACGGTCGAATGACGAACAAAAACAGTTGAATAAATCATTCCTCTGCTCACTGATACAGACTAATTACTCAGATTTCGGAAGTCTTAGTAAATAAAAAAATGATTTAACTGCCTCGTTAGCCCAGTAGTCCCAAGCACGACTGCTACGCTAGCAGTCCTGGGTTCGATTCCCAAGTCGAGCAAAAAGTGTTATTGGGTTTTTCTATGACATTCTCAGTAGCAACTCGGAGTTTGGATTTGTGCCCGGTTAATGGTAATAGGCTCACCCCCTATTACGTGGCACCTAAATGTACCTGCGAACTGTGGGTGTATATTGGTACTCCTCTGCCTAACCCTTCGGGGAGTACAGGCGTGATGGTATTTTATATTTATAAAATAGATTTAATTCATTGAACTGTTAAAAATAACCGCATTTGGCGCCCAATACACAGTCAATCGTTATCAGAGTCATAGCCTACATCTAGCCTAATTCTTACTACTATTATAATCGCGAAAGTTTGTGAGGATGGATGGATGTTTGTTACTCTTTCACGCTTGAACAGCAGAAGTGAATTTAGTAAAATTTATTATACGTATAGATGTTGATCTAGCTTAGCAGATAGATAGGATAAATTTACCTGATTTTGTGTTCTCATGGTATAATTTAGGACTTTAGCTTAATTCTGAAGTCTATTTAGACGAAATCGCGGGAAAAAGCTAGTTTTAAAATATTTAGGACGATGGCAACCAAAATTGGAAGTTTATCTACTAGACAAAACAGTAATCGTGAAGAAACAGTTGAAGTCCCTTACATTTGAATGTACCTTAATACTTTATCTTATTTTGTTTAATTGGTTTTCTGTCCTGTTCCGTGCACGGCTCTCTAGGGGAATGTGCGGTCGCAGGACAGGCCGCACATGATGAAAGGGCTGATGAAGGTCTATACCAGTTGGGGGCGCGGATCACGCTTTAAGTGAATATCAACCAATTCATGGCAGCAGAAGTAACCGTGGGGTTATTGTCGGTAAGAGTCCGATGCAATGCTCCGTTCTCGTCGTGAAAATTTCCTAATAAAAAACTGACTAAGTGTGGATCAGACTCTTAAAATATCCACAACCATGTATTAACAATATTTAGCACTTAATAAAAACACATTTCTAGTATGGTAACCTTTATTTTATTTTTTGATGGTATAACGGTCACAATAATACACACTACTAACATTTCAAGTGTTTCCCTATTTCGATACAAAAATACAGCACCGTCACAGACAAACAGACTGACAGAAAGCGGAGTCTTAGTTATAGGGTACCGTTCGGCACCCCTTGAACAAGAACCTTTAATATTAGCATTCAATACCTACATATTAACATCTTTTGCACGATTTATTATATTTGAATAATCAATCATTAAGTACTACTTTTTTTTCCATTAAAAATATATGTATCTAATAATGTTGCAGCCTAATTCTAATAAATACGATTAAAGATATTCCAAGCGTTCGTACTTAGCAACTGAATCTGGTAAAACGAAAAATAAATGGATGTCCCCGTTCGTAAAACCGATGAGGCTCTTCAGGAATCTAACAATATATTATGAGGTGATTAATGACGCGGCCATCCGACGGATAACGTCCAAATTCAAACGCAAAATCGATTTGTTTAATTAAAAATAATGACACTCTGAAAATCGTTGTTGATTTTTTAAATGATAAAGCTTTTATCTACGTTTGATGATTTTTTTGTACCTTTGTTACTGCAATTGATTGAGCTTAATATACTGGGGTTAGTTCTGCCAAACTTCGAAATAGTTATACCTATTATTATATATGTATAAGTTTTATACGTACATTGACATGTTTGTTTATCCATCCTCACAAACTTTCGCGTTATTAATAATAGTAGTTTGGGTTGGCTTGTTTAGGCAGAACTAATAAAAGAGCTTCAAGTATCCTACGATCCACGCCCCAAATGAGTGTATATCATTACCACTGAATCAGTAACATATAAACATCTCAAAGTGGCCTGTCTCGTAGGCCTAGTATTTCCAAGCGCGACTACTACGCTAGAGGTCTTGGGTTTGATTTCCAAATCGAGCAAAGTGTTATTGGGTTTTTCTATGAAATTCTCAGAAGCAGCTCGGAAATAGGATTTGGGTTCGGTTAATTTCAATAGGCTCGCAACTTATTACATGGGACCTAAACATGGAGCAAACTGTGGATGTATATTGGTCCACCTCTGCCTAACCCTTCGAAGAATGTAGGCGTGATGGTATGTAGGTTTGCTAGCTAGTTTTTCATATCTACTAAAAACTTCTTACACCGTTTACTTTTAATACAAAACCGCCTCCGTAGGAGGAAGCTATTAGGTAAAAATCTTTGTAATAAGGCGAGTTTTTACGTTTTTATACATCTCGCCTGTTTTTGCATCATTTCACAACGTCCGGCAGCTCATTTTTACACAGAGGGTTTTAACACTCTTTTTCATAACGTTGTTTATTTATTCTCTGGCAAAGAAAGGGCCATTAAGTTTGTTGTGGCAATGTTGGATCTGTCTTGACTTAATAATATTTAAGTGGTTCAGGAACATAAATAGTTGATGAGGTTTATTTACTGTCTTGGTGATTGCTTGAAGCAACTATCTAAGAATGGTCTGAATTGCCATTGGTGGGAGTATAAATGTTATTTTCTTCTAACTAATTGTCGTCACGATTTAGATAAAACGGCCTCTCCATGCATGAGATATTGTGGGTTCGCAACCGAACGACTACCAATGTAGTCTTTTTAATTTCATATGTACTTGCTAAGTTCATCTCAGACATCACTAACCTCTGTAAAGGAAAAAAAATCGTTAAGTAACCTGGACTTTTAAAGTAATATAAATCTGATTTGCTTAAGTCGGATTGACGATCAATCCCACCTAAGCAAATGTGGTATTGAATAGCTATGCTTCTCTGTAGGAAAAGGGGCTATTGTCAATGGGACATTAATAGGCTGGAATTATTATTACCTAACTAATGATATTATCACATCCCTAAATCAAAAGTAAATAAAATGTGCTTAATATTAAATCATCCACCAAACTGTCAATAACATGACACTAGCTCCACTTAAGAAAACCGCTAACTCAACCACCTTCATCACAAACCAGTTCCTTTCATCAAGAGGCATCACTCACGAAGCGATTGCTACAAACTTCCAATACTTTAACGAGTTCCGAACTACCTCGTGTATTACGTATGATATTTTCACAAATCAAGCGCAGATCAAACAGCGAACCGCGGGACTTTCCGCCTATTGATTCCTTATTATATAGGCAATTTCCGCTAAGCGTGTTTATGAATTCCCCGCTGTGTCAAGTGATTAACTTAGGGGGAACATGAATAAGTCTGTGTAAGGACGATTCCAAGTTTCTCAGTACATAAATTATCGGGAACAAGTCTCCCCCGAATTTATGGTCTCTCTCTCCAATAGCACCGTGTTTAGATAGTCATAATTCAATAATACGGCGGGGTATGGTGACAATTGACAACGGAAAATATTGTTCGCGCGAATATTGGACTAAATGGATTTGTAAATAGACGTTGTAAGCGATCGTTGCGGAGAGCAAGGTGCTTTGATACTTTTGTTCTGTTATTTCGTTGGAGTTCTTTGTTTGCGAATGTTGATACTTCGTTTAAAAGCTCTGATATTAATGTGATATAAGTAAAAAGGCCTGTATTCAAACATTGGGAAAATTATGGGTTTATTTGTTAAAGTATGTATCTAAGTGAAGTACGATTTTATAGAATTGAGACTCAATCTTTTGCTCAAACACGTATATTATTATCAACACCAATCATACCCACATACGCTAGTGCGCTAGAAAACGCGTATTTAAAACAAATGCAAACTAGACTAAGCATGCACGAACAAATGTATCCGTGCATTCGAATTCGTCCATTGAGTTTATATAGAATCTCATTTTTTTTCCTATTTTCTGAATACAAACTAAGGTATTGTTCTAAAACAACGTTTAACTCTTCTACAAACCAAATTTAAACTTACTTACATTATACTAAACTTCAGAACTCTATTCCGTTTCTCACCAGCTCTTCTAATTGTAACAAATGAGAAAACAAATACACAATCACAAAGTGCGTAATAGAAAGGTTTCCTGTATTCCTCCCAAGGGACTCTAAAGAAAAGTAATAAATCTCCGTTGTACCTCCGTCCTTCTGATTTACACTCGCCCATTGAAAATGGTTGTAAATAATAAACGAAATATAGCATTCCTTCTAGCTGCTTATAAAAACAATTATGATAATTTATTGGCTTCGTCTTCCATTGGGAAATAAATGATGCAAATTGTTTCATGAAGTTTTTATGCTGATTGAAAAGGGGAGAATTCTCTGCGGCGTTGAGACTTTTAAGTCTTAGTGTCTTAGTAATAGCTTCGACGTACAAATTACAATTATAATTTCTATGGCGTAATAATTCCGTTTAGTGTTGGATTAAAAAGTTTTAATGCGGTGTTAAACACCTAGCAACCGAGCGCAAGGTAGACACTGATTTTATTATTTATTTCTTTCTGAGCTTTAAGATCGACCTGGACTTATAATTTTGCTTATGAGGACTCACTAGTGTTTTCTTTTACGCTAACTGCGTTCTAAGACGGTAGTTATGTAAGTAGGTATAGGAAAATAATTCTATAGGTATGTGTGTAAAATAATGTAATAAGAATGGTTATCACCATTCTTATTAGAATGACGGACTAGAGTTATTACAGAATTAAAATATTTTTAAAATGCAAAAGTAACTCTGTCTGTCTGGTTGTTCATAACATTTTCCCAGCTACATTACGGAAGCGATTTATAATTGAATTTGTTACAGGCGAAAATGGAAATAGCTTCTGTTTTTTCCGCAACTCCGTCTACGTTCGCGATAACCGACATTCACGCAGACGAAATCACAGGCAAGAGCTAGTTATCCAATAACTTCGAAGTAATTAATCACAGTAAATGCTTATGTACCCAAATTATAATACTACCCAAATAATCTAAAGCTTACCTAATTTTTTCTTTAAAAAAATAAAGATATAAAGATTCAAAGCTTTGTTTCCTTTCATTACTTCATAATAAAGAGCGAGACCATTTGAAACTAAAATCACAGTTCAAGTCAAATAAACCACCATTTTATTTGAAAACCAACCTTTTGTAAACGCTCTGAAATATCTTCAGCAAATAACTAATTACATTAAAACTTTGTAAAACTATCAAAAACTCTTTTTATATCCAACCCTATTATTCAAGTTAAATGAAGTCCTGGATAACTTTTATTTCTATACGAATATAAACGTACCGAGAGCTTGAAAGTAAAATTCTTATTGAAGAACATAATATAAATACTTGTCTGTAATTGGATAAACATAAAATTCTCTTAGAATTGAGTACGTACGAGTAAGTACATATAAGTGTACGTACTTCAAGTTTTAAAGGACGTCGTGAGTAATAAAAAGCTGCAGTCAAAGAGTTTTCAGAGGAAATACCTATTGGGACTTGCAAAGGTTTTGCCATTTTCTTGATTAGTAAATATTCATTATAACAATAAATAATTATTTTGCTTAATTGTAAAATATAACGATTTCTTAATTTATAGCTTATACTTGAGATCAAGTCACCGTACAAATGAAAAAAAAAGCAATATCAAAATCGGTTTAGCCATTTTCGAGACCTACGACGCCTTAGGCGGATACACGTTGAACTCGTTCCACCTTTTCGTTTTCCTCGGGGATTAAAAACAAGAATATTCAAGTTAATATTACACACATACATACCATCATGCCTGTATTCCCCGAAGGGTTAGGCAGACCTGTACCAATGTACACCCACAGTTCGCCGATATGTTGAGATCCTATGTAATAGGGGGCGAGCCTATTGCCATTAACCGGGCACGAATCCTAACTCCGAGCTGCTGTGCGATTCTCTAAAATGCAAGCTCGAAAACGAGTCTCACTTCGATAACGAACCAACTTGTCATTGGCTTAGTATTCGTTCGCCGTGGTGACGTCACCACGGCGAACGAATATAAACCAATGACAAGTTAACTCGATCACTTTAGTGAGACTCGTTTTCGAGTTTGCATTTTAGAGAATCGTACTACTGCTCCTGAGAATTTCATAGAAAACCCCAATAGTTAACACTTTGCTCGACCTGGGAATTGAACCCAAGACATCTAGAGTAGCAGTCGCGCTTAGGACCACGAGGCTAGCAAGGCAGCGAAGTTAGTTCAAGTTAATATACTCGTAGTATTCTAGTAAAATCAAATTAATACCGGTACAAAATCAATCAATAGTCTTGATCGTGGAAAACGATCAATTATGAATTCATCTTAGGTCGTTTCCCATCGTGACATTGTTATCTGCCTCTACATGAGACAATTACATCGTAAATTCCATTGTTAAGATAAGCCTGACTCGTAACGTTTCTGTTTACAACGAAATTATTAGCTATTGTTTACTTCAGCATTGATTTTACGCGAAAATACGAACAATTATAGTCTTGTGTTATGCTATTACGGTGTTCTTCGATTGAAGAGCCCTGACCTACAATATAGGCATATTAGGTCTTTAAATATAACAGTATTTGAATACATGTCATTAGAAAAACATTGATATGTTTTTGTTTTATTTCGAAACACGTTAAAATTTTGTCTTAAACATGTGATTTTAAGAATCTTTATAAATATTTTGCTCAATATTGCTCAATAAAATCTAATAATTTGTGATAGGCACTAAGTTAAAAACACATCATATAGGCGAAAACTGCGCATAAGTAACTACTATCTATCAATACCATTGAGCAAAAAATATTTCAGGCAAACAATCTTTATTTTGCATACACACGCAAAACATTGTACGTACCACGCACGGGTGCATACACAACAGTACAGGGGTCGGGAGGACATTTAAATTTCTTTAAATTTCATTTAAATTTCTGTTAACAAAGAATAATCGCAATGTATTATCATCATTGCGATTATTCTTTGTTTTGGATCATACCTAGGAACGTTCTGTGTGATTTTTTACCAAAGCAGGTCACATTTAACTTTTGACTTCGCAAGCTTCTTTCACACGTTATTAAGCTACAACATCCAAAACAAAAAAGCTTTTTCCGACCTTTGTTTAAGGTTCTTTATTCATTGCTCACACGTGATACCCTCCTATAATGAAATTATGTCGGCATCTACCGACCTCTATGATTCTATCCAGACTCGGAATTGTGACCGTTTATTCTCGAAACCATTCCTACAGTAGTGCGATTCTCTAAAATGCAAACTCGAAAACGAGTCTCACTAAAGTGATCGCGCTCACTTCGATAACGAACCAACTTGTCATTGGTTTAGTATTCGTTCGCCGTGGTGACGTCACCGGGCGTGATCGTGTTTAACAGAATACCATTTTGTAATCTCACTGCGGATTCAGCTTTCGAATTACGAAGTGAGGCTTAGAGAATCACACTGCAGGACGAGTCGACTACCTGGCGTGTAGAAGTAAAGTGCCGTTCCCACAATCATGCTCCTAAGTGCGTAGATTAAACGGCAAAGCACTGACATTATACCACCATACCTCCCATCTCTGTTCCTTATTATTCTTTTATTACACAAACGCTGGTAACATTATGAGGGTTTAAGAAAATGTACGTGTAATGTCACGTTATGAACAAATGAAAGTATCTTTCTTCGCAGAACCTTTGTGCAGACCTGTATAATTCAATTATTTGTCACTTAGATGAGGATCTCTGGATTATTGCGGAAGCTACGTGAAGAAGATATTAGGTAACTCAGAGTTATACCGGCTCACAAAAATAATATTTCGTTGTTCTAAAACTTGAAATAAAATACAAACTAAAAATCTAGCTCGCTTTTAGCAGACAACGGAAAAATATTTCCATGTAGAGCGAAAACAAATGTGTAAGCATATTCGATACCACCTCATTTCTTAAAATCGGTTTGGCGACATGCACTATTCATTCGCTATTTTTCTGATGAAGATAAAACATACAGACTCATCTCCGGTGTCCACAGTTGACTCAAATAAAGCCGCAGACAGAGAAGTAAATTTTTATAACATTGAAATATACTCGCTATAAAGAAAAATAGTAATAAATAAACAATTTTCCACATCGTAAATCGTGTATAACAACAAGAAAACTGCAAATTTATGCAGATTTCATAGCGAAACCGCGTGATCGCGCGCGTTTCTGGAGTCCGATGCCCCACGATAAGACGGGACTGCTACGTATTTATGTAAATATGACTACATTATGTATATTAAACCGAGATTTTTCTGTTACATTCGCGTATGAATGCATAAAGTGCGCGTGGTATATCTCTGCTGCTTCTTGTTTACATTATCCATGAACATTTTCTAAAATGTTACGGCATGCTTGCAAAGCGGTAAGATAATTAAAGTTTTTGCATGTGCACGTGGTACACTTTAAACGGGCAGTAGTTTTTTGGCTTACAAATTAGTTTGTAGATAATTTTACGGAAATGTCCTTTGCCTATATTAAACCAAGTATTTTGCTGTCATGGCCGAAATTGGCGAACAGTTGATAGAGATCTGCAAAACCAACAAAAACAATGCCAATATATTGCCCTTGTCACACTTAGTATTCCCAGAGAGTGGAAGCAAGTGACCAAATTTATTTGCTAATATCAAAATTAGATATCCATAAACATACACAATTTGGCAATCTTCCAACCTCGTCATTTCTTTATTACTTCTTTACTTTAACTTCTAAAAGATAAAAGTGTAGATAAATGCCATTCTAAGGCCTATAGATTTCAGTGAACAATAAAAAGGGTAGCATTTTTAAATGAATAATTATAATTCCAAGGCTGTATCTCCTCTATTCACGACTTTTTCTTCAACGCCATGAAATTTAAATTTATAATCGAATCTATTAAAGCTTTGTGTTCCCGAAATACTTAGAAGACAATCCCTTTGGAGTTGCGGGAAAGTGTTTTAATTAACCTCCTCCCGATTCCTCCCTTTTTTTTTTTTTTTTTTTTTAAAGATTGTAAAATCATCAAATGACCCCCCCCGTCCTGGGCGGGGCGGGAGGGAGTGTCAGACTTTTACTGACTAAAAACCATCTATGTTCCTTCATGTGCCCTTTGCGTTCCGGGGGCGCGGAATCTCTTTCGAACAACCCGCAGCCCCGGCAGGCCTTGGCCCTTAGTGGCCCCTTCCTTGTGCTGACACCTCTTTGCGCGGAACATGAACGCGCCGTCGACACGGTCTGTCGTTAAATAACGTACGGACGGTGAGCTACCCATTGCTCACCGTCCACAGACCGTGCCTACGGTGTCCGCCTGCGGGAGGCGCAATGGTGCCGTTATTGGCAATCCATTGCGCCGGCGGACGCGGCGTCAGCGGCGGCGGCGGGTGCGGCCACGGCAACGGTGGCGGCGGCAGCGGCGGCGGCGGCGGCGGCGGCGCGGGGCCCTCCCCCGGACCTGGCGGGTACGGCGCAGGCCTTGCCCCCAGCCCGGTGATCGGCCGGCCTGTTAGCCCCCGCACATGCATCGCAGTGCGGCGGGGCATCACAAGCCGCGGCCTTGTGACCGGGCTGACCGCAGCGGAAACACAGGGCGCTGCGGTCCACCTCCGAGGCGCACCGACATGCCACGTGCTTCCCCACGTGGCAACGGTAGCACCTCAGGGGCCTGGGCTCGAGCAGGCGAACCCGCGCCGACACCCAGCCCACCAGTAAGCGGCCCCCCCCCCAACAATGGCTTTAGCCGCCGTCACTGGGCAGCTGACCATAATGGTCTGCATGCCCGTGCGCTCTGGGCGGATGGTGCCTGCCCTGACCTCTTCGGCACGGCATCCACCCGCCCTGGTGACGGCGGCCACCACCTCCTCCGCGGAAACGGAGTCGTCCAGACCCATGATGCGCAGATCTGCGCATCTGGCGGGCCTGGACACCCGCACCTCGTCCGCGTTTAGGGACGCTCTAAGCTTCTCAGCTAGAGCGTCCGCGGACGGGCCGCTGGTGGCGCCGGGGATCTCCAGCATTCGGGCCCCAGTTGCGGTGACCCTAAGCTGGAGGCCGGTTATCCCTAGCTCGCCAAGGTTGATGGCCGCCTTGGCCCTGGTGAGCACCTGCGCATATGTCACGCCCCGCTTTTCCGCCTCCGGCTGTAGCGTGACCACTACAGCCGCGGATTTCGGGGCGCGAAGCCTGGCCGCGGCTTTGCGCTCACCGCGTCGCCGCTGCTCCTCCGCCCGTCTGGTGGCCGCTCTGGCCGATCTGGCCGCCCTGCGCCCCTTCTCCTTAGCCCCGGCCACCTGCCATTCGGCTTCCGCGGCCGGAGGGTTGGAGCTAGGGGGCGGAGGGGGTGGAGGCGGCTGGGATGCCGCCTTGCCCCTCCTCGTGGGCGCATTTTGCGCCGGCACCGGCCTTGCCGGAGCCGGTTTCGCAGGGGTCGGCCCCGCCCTGCTGGGGGGCTGGCTACCCGGCCTCGGCGCAGACGCGGCGGCCGCATAAGAGGCCCGCCTGTCGCCCGCGGTCGTCCCGCTCGCCGCCAGTGGGGGACGCAACACGATGCCCTCCAGGACGGAAAACCGTGCCTGGAAGGCCGCCATCTCCAGCTGAACCAGGTTCAGCACCTGGTCGTCCACTGGCTCGACTGGCTCGGCTCTCCGGCTCCCCGCCTTGGGCGCCTGGCGGGAGCCGGTCCCGCGGAGCTCAGCCAGGTCCGCCTGGAGCCTCCTGTTCTCTGCCACCAGGAGCTCCATGGAGGCCGACAGGCGCGCCACCTCCGCCCGAAGCTGCGGGACCTCCCCCGCAAAACCGGCCTCCGCAGCCGCCGCAATGGTGGCCGAAGCCTCGTCCATTGCCCGAGACTTCGACCCCTTCATTTTCTTGCGGGCGACGCTCGCCACCGCATCCCGCACAACCTCCATGAACCTGGCCTTACGCTCCTCGGAGCCGCCAGGTTCACCTTCCACCACGCGCGGTGTGTCCGGCTGGACCACACCGTCGCCGCCAGTCTCAGTTAGGGAGGGGGAGGGGGACTGCCCTTCAGCGACAGACGTCGCCGGTCCCCTCCGGGCAGCAACCCTCCCTGGGCCTCGCTCCTGGGCCCCACCGCGTCTGCTGGTGGGGATCTTTCGAGCCGAGGCCAGCTCTTCTTCGGAGGACACCCGATCCTCCGGTCTGGGCCGCTTCCTGAGAAGCCCAACCAACTCCTGGTGGGAGCCCAAAGAGCTCACCGTCACCATGCTGGATGACGAGTCGGACTCCGACCCGGCATCCCCCTTCCCTCCTTCTGCAACTTTGTTTGCGCTTGTTTTATTATTTATATGTTCCATGTAGTTCCCACGAGTATAAACATTATCCAACCATCCAACCAAAAGACTAGTGGTTCGCACTAGCGACTGATGTCCCATAGGGACGCCCGTCAGCCATACATCCCGTCACGGTGCGCCGCCGCTTGGGATTCGGGGTGACTTTTTATAGAGGGTTTCTACCTCGCGGTCCGGGCGGTTAAGCCAAGACCCTCGGTGCCAATCGAAGCCGCGAGACATGACCACGACACTCCGATATGGGGTTACGATGTACGACGGTGACAGAGAAGGACCTCTGTCTGCTCGGTGGCAGGGTGAGTGCACGCCGAGCCCGTCCTCACTCCTCCGCTGTGCCCTCTGCTGATCAGAGGGACACGCGGAGAAACGCCCTTGGTCCGTCCTCGCGGACCCCGCCCGTCAGAATATTGGCCACGAGCAGTGACATTCCCCAAAGAATAGGAATCTCTTCCCATTCCTCAGGGAAGATCACTACCCGCGCCCAGGGTGCACCGGCCAGCCAGCTGCCGTTCCCTCAAGACGTGTCCGGAGGGACAAGCAGCCGACGGCACGCGTGGAGGTTTTCTGACCAGCACCCCCGATTCCTCCCTAAATTAATATTCTTGTTTGTATTTACTTATGTACCTACCTACCTACGCGGCTACTCTTCTTGTGCATTCAAGCCTTTATTTTTGGAAAATAACGCACAAGAAAAACAAATTATGAATGATTCATGATTCTTGTCTGATTCGGAAAATTTGAAGCAGGGAAGTAGGTACGCTGAAAATTGGCTTATCTAGTGAGTGAATTCAACAGAACCAAAATTTCGCTTTGTTTTTTTATACGGATGGTAATAAAATAGTACATATATAATTATGTATCGTACTTCCCATTTTTAATATTTTAAATACGAAAGTTTGTGAGGATGGACGGATGCTTGTCACTCTTTCACGCGTAAACGGCTGAATTTATCTGGATGAAATTTGGCAATGAAATAGACTGTAGTGTGGAATAAAATATAGGACATTTTTATCCTGAAATTCAACGCGGATGAAGTCGCGAATAAAGCTAGTAATATTATATATTTCAAATCTCAGCCCCAAATGACCTACTTCACCATTTTTGCTGAAGACCTACCTAGGGTTGAAAAAAACAAAGATACCAAAGTAATAATGGCGGAACCAAGGGAAGAAAAGCCAACTGTAGTCATAACATGCCATATAAAGTAAGATTTGAGCTTCCCCTAACCACATAATTTCACAGTAAAGGAAGCGATTACGTACATTAATATTTTTCTGTATAAAAGTTGTGGATACAACAACAATACTTACCTGGATGGAGTTTTCATGTTTATCTGAAAACGCCGAAAAATAAACCAGATTATTTTAGCGGATTTTGTTAAAGTCAGCCCGGTGAATTGGCAGTGGCACTCCGGCTTCAAAAGTACCAACTGTCACTACCTATTACCGGGCGGTGGTACTTTTAACAAATAAAGACACGTCTCACAGCAGGTGACATTTCACTAGTGGTTTTTTTTATGAATCCATTACGAGAGTCTACGCTGTTGTGCCGCCCGCGTCAATCCTTAACTTAAATATTTTATTCTGGACAGCGCAGAATCATAAATTTATGCGTGGGCTGAAATTTCTGGTATTTAGTAAGTAATTTAGTTAGTAAGAATAATTTTTTTACTCATCAGTTTCATAAATGTAGGTCAATAATTATTGTTATCTACGCCTGCCGGGGCTGCGGGTTGTTCGAAAGAGATACCGCGCCCTCGGAACGCAAAGGGCACATGAAGGAACATAGACGGGTTTTAGTCAGTAAAAGTCTGACACTAAGGGCGGGGGAAGTTATTTGATGATTTCACGTCTAAAAAAAAAAATTGTTATCTAATAATCAGAGCTATTAAAAGCATTTTTTTATTCTATACATACAAACTTCCTTTTTATTTGTAATATATTATACCTGTACTGCCTTTCGCCTTGACTTGAGACAGGTTTACTGCGGAGATAGAATTTGAAGGTTACAAATATCTAACGAGCACACAAGTTCCTCTAAGCATACCAAACACTGGCATATTGCCTGGCAATGCAAGAAAGGAGGAGATACGTACACTTTTCAATATAAATCTTATCTAATAAATCTAGTAAATGCACGTCGGTACTTCAAACAGCGCGGTCCCCACTGGCAAAGATCCAGCCTTTCGTAGGTGTTGGCGTGACGAACACCAAGAAAATATTATAAGAGAAGGTTTACTCACGCAATACATGTAACGATCACTAGTAAGACACCACTTAAAAGTCACAAGACAGACATAATTATGCAATTTTGTTTACTTGGATGACAAAATTTTCAGTTATTTTATTTATAAACTAAGCCAGTAAAACCGATTTCGATAAATTTATATGGAACAACCTCTGACGTATGACCTACCAAACATCATCAAAATCAATTCATAATTGGCGGATATAACAAACATACAATAAAAAAACATAGTCGAAAAAAAAAACCTCCTTTTTTAAGTCACTTAAAATGAAAGTTAGACACTTCTCTAATAGCACTCAAGGTCACTATTCAATATAGAATATCTGTATACGGCTCTTCTAAATATATATAACTCAAAGGTGACTGACTGACTGACTGACTGACATAGTGATCTATCAAAGCACAGCCCAAACCACTGGACGGATCGGGCTGAAATTTGGCATGCAGGTAGATGTTATGACGAAGGCATCCGCTAAGAAAGGATTTTGATAAATTCCACCCCTAAGGGGATAAAATAGGGGATGAAAGATAATACTTCTTAACGCGAGCAAAGCCGCGGGCAAAAGCTAGTACTTATATATATGTAGTTTTGCCTTCAATTGTTTTTTTTTTATGAGGCCTTGTGCCCAGAGCCATCCACGATGAAGAGCTTCCTCCACTGAGAGACACACTCGGCATGACACAAGTTGACACAACGCACACAAAGAATTCGCTTATACACTATCCTAGTCGTAGATAACTGATCGTAGATACACATAGTTGTGTCCCCCTTTCAGGCAAAGGCTTACTCTTTCTATTTTCAAACCTGTCTATCTTGTACGAGCTCTGGCCACGTTGACATGATCAGATTCTTGTAACACCTCCGCCGTGATAAACTTCGTCAGCTATGCCTCTGAAAAGTATTCTTCTGGAAAACAAAAACAGCGACCAGCACAATTAGTTGTAGTTCAAAAGTCTTCTCTTTAATGAAAAACACTTGCTTGAATATTAAATATTTTGAAATAGGAAACGAACATTATTATATTATTGTATTTACGACTAAAATAAATGCGTTAAAAGATTAAAATTGTGTTAAAACATTAAATTATGTTTGCAGCTGCACGGTTTGCAAATCAATTTGCGATTTCAGACCGGGACGAAATATTGTATTTCCACTTTTTTCATAGTTTTTAACTTGTTACTAGCTTTTGCCCGCGACTTCCTCCGCATACATACCATCGCGCCTGTTTTCCCCGAAGGGTTAGGCAGAGGTGTACCAATGTACACCCACAGTTCGCCGGTATGTTTTAGGTCCCATGTAATAGAGGGCGAGCGGGAGTTCGAGCTCAGAGTTTGGATTTGTGCCCGGTTAAAGGCAATAATAGCCTTTAACCGGGCACAAATCCAAACTCCGAGCCGCTATTGAGAAATTCATTGAAAAACCCAATAACACTTTTTGGTCGACCTGGGAATCGAACTCAAGACCGGTCGGGTCGGTTATATTTTAAATTCAATCAAGATTCGAAAGACACGTGGCACCACCTATTACCATAAGAACGTTATCGGTAACTATACCTTTTTTCGGAACCAAAGGTACCCTATGTCCGTTTTTGTACACCTGACAACATATGTACAACTTATGTACAACATATGTATCTCAGGATGATAGGTTTAGTAGTTTACTCGTGAAAAGGTAACAAACAAACTTACTTTCGCATTTATATTAGTAAGGATTCAGTTAATCAGTTAGGTTGGGGTTTTAGGGTTGGTTAGGTTAGGTTATATTATTAGGTAGGATTCTAAGATCCCGCTGAATGTACCTTCTACATCTTCTTATGGTACGTGTGAACTGTTCAAATACTACCCGCCTTCTATTTGTAAGGTCTGACACTGATCCGAATTATGATTGAATCCAAACCTATTTGAATGCCTCCTTTGTTGGTACAAACGCGTCATCATTATGTGTAGAGACTTATAGCAAATAGAATTTATATTCGAATTTACTCTCGTACATAGAATATAGTTGAGTATTTGAAATGTAATGGGAATAATTGTTTTGTTAATAAGATTTAATAATACCATCTGTTAATTAAACTATTCGTGAAATAGTTATTGAGTTGCTTCGGGCTGCTAATTCTTCGTGGTTCGACGCGCAGAATATGTATGTGTAAACGTGTTTAATTATTACACTTTACAATATAAGTACGGCCATGAGTCTTCAGCTGAAAATACATATAACTAGGAAACTAGAACGGATAATGGGGATAACCTTATTGGTTCTCTTTAACCCAAACTCTCTTGTTGGTCTGATAGTATTAAACACGATTGCAAGATGTCCCATCATTATTAATCGTCGGAATTTCTCAAGAGCCAATAGGTTCTTACCTGGAACATAAAACTTTACCACTATTTGCTAGATAGACATAATGTTATGTGTTACTGCAGCTCTTCAGCCAGATTTAAACCCTGCGGCATCCAATCAATCGTACCTATATAAATTGACCTCGTCGAAACATTCTCACATATCGATTCTAGCACCGATCCAGGAAAAGATAAACACAGATGTATCAATTACTTTACAACGCTGCGGAAGTAGTGAGCGTAGTTCGGAACAGATTGTTTCGATGTACTCCGATGGACCGGCAACCTGTTACTGTTCGTGCAATATTTAGATCTTTTTGCCGAACGTGTTATTTGCATGGCGCTTCCAGCCGTCCAGCTTTGGGATCTATAACATGCTGGGAAATGTGTAAGTGAAATATTTATTACATAGGTGAATGATTGTTTAATGATGTAGTATCCTAATGAATGTAAGATGCATTTTTACTCTGAGTGGAAGGGCCATGAACCCTAGTTGCTCAATGAAATCTTAAAGAAACTTGCAACCTAAATAGAACCTTAAGGCCCTCGAGGCGTTCCCCACAAAAATCATAGGACTGCTACAAGTTAATATTAAAACAGCTTCAATAACACCCGGTCGAGGATACAGATGGATTTGAAGCACCGATGTAGTTTAAAGTCAGTAAGAGTCTGACAGGCACCCCTCCGTTCTCCCCGGGCGTGTTACATAAAAAGTTCCACCCCAGAACAAAATAAACACCAATTACCTATCCTGAATTCCCCCATAAATAGTTCTCCATTTAACAATTAAATAAATCCTCCAAAAAACCAAAGGCAAGATAAATGTGTGTGACAAATTAAATATATGTGATGCAAGAACAATATGTAATTCACTCGCTTTTAATGCTCCCAGAGCCATTCCCGATGCGGGATCCGTTCAGCCACTGACATCTGCAATGCAGTTCTTAAAATAACGTTTAATTATTTTTACATATTACTGAATAACGCAAATTGGCCTCTAGGCGGGTTAAACAACATTTTGTTAAGAAATCTTGGTATTCGATATTTGGTGATATCGATTAATGTGTAAGAGACTGAGATCTCGGAGTCAACAGATCTACGTCACGGTTGAAATTCCGAGAATAGTTGGAGGAATATGTAGTTAAGAAAATATGCGTAATTTGAATGCTGGGCCATTTTTTACGTTTCTCTTTCAAGTGTGACGTACAGCAAAGCAAAAAGGAGGGTTATGATGTTAACCCGGTATGTAGGTATGTATATTCATCTGTTCCCTCATAACTTCTGAACTATTTATTATAATTCGACAAAATTAAATTAGATATAGTTGGAAGCGTATTTAACCGTCCGCGGGTTATAGGTTATGTGACGTCGCATTAAATTCAAAATCGCGGCTTACAGCGGACATAAAATACCTCATCAGAAAATAAGTTATAATATTTATATTCTGAGTTAGAGCGACTTGGACTATATACTGTACTAAATCAATCACACACGTGTGGATATCAACTTTTTCCACAAGCCTAGTTGCTTTTGTTGTTTCACGATAAATCAGAAAAAGGGTCATCTTGAACCAACCCTAAAATCAACAAAACCAGATTAGGTGTTGCAGGTCTAAGTGTAAACACAACCTAAGGTTGTTTACACTTCTGTAGGGCCTTTTACTTGTGGAGGATAAGAAAGCATCAATATACTTCTTCCACTCTAGGTGCAGCGGAAGGGAGTGTCAGACTCTTACTGACTAAAACCCATCCGTGATCCTCCTAATGTTTTAGGGCCGCGGTGACTCTTTCGAACAAATTCCGCAACCCTGGCAGACCTTTCTAGTACATACCTAAAACACGGGGCGAAACGAGTACCTACGGCTCTTAAACCATACCAACCAATTCAATGATAAAATCAGCGGGTCACTCTCAATTCTAGGTATCTATTACTACGTGCAATTGATGACCAATTAATGATACACCAATTATGTCTGTTTGCCAGTTAAATCATTGCACAATAATATCTACTACGCAATTTACATTAAATGTTTGATAATGCTAATTGTATTGCTGATCTATTGGTTCAAAATAAATACATTTTGCATACAGAATACCTACTGGCTGGTAAAGTATTATTAACTAGCTTTTGCCCGTGACTCTGTCCGCATGCATTCGGATGTAACGGATCCCAAATTTTTGTGAAAAATCTTTTTCTGAACTCAGGTAAAATATAGCGTCCTATCAGATAAGAAAATTTCTGAATCGTACTAATAGTTCCGGAGACTAGAGCGTTAAAAAAACTGACAAACAAACAAAGAAACTCTACAGGTTTATAATATTAATATGACATAGATTGCTGATATAACGTATAACTACCTACTATGTATTTAGCTATGTCTCATATGCTAGAGTGTCCCAATTGTCCGTTCACCTGCACCCTTGACGATTTATACAGAGCCTCTGAGACGGCAATAAACATGGCCACCTATTGGGCCCAAGTCGTATAAATACAAGTGTATAATAAATACAAAAAGAAGAAGAAGTACCTATTAAGCACTTACAAGAGGAGAAATTGTTCATGAATATTCCTGTAATAATAGCTGGGAAGTAAATAATATGAAATACTGTGTACACAGCTGAAAATGAGACGCCCCGGTAAAAAAGTCTCTCTTTAATTTAATTAACCTAGCATACTAAAACGAACTTTATTCCTAACTATTCAAATTTCGAATTAAGCATACAAATGTATATAAATGATCAAGGAAAATGTAAGTAAGTAGATACCTACCTACTTTTAACTTTTTGCGTATATCTGCTTGAAGAGCGTCGGATCCATCTATTTTGTAAAGGGGCTCCTTAACCACCTCTGCGGCAAAACGAGGTTTTAAAACTCCATGCGCGTAGAGTACACACCTACCTATGTACTTAGATCAATACCTACTTTATATACTTCTGCATTCGTCTGTCTGTATGAATTTTAAAATTCTACGTGAACTTATTCTGAAAACAGTAACATTTGAATTCAAGAGTTTTGCAGACGGTAATATGGTGGCGTGAATGGAACTATTGAAATGGAGGTGCCAAGAACACATGTCGATGTTGAAGTTGGAGCTCGCGTTTGTATGGAATTGAATAAGATAAATTAATGCATTTTGATCGCTAAATTCAATATTAATTGCTATAGCCTTCTATACCAAGCCTTCTAAACCTTCTAAAAACAGACAGACAAAATTATTTTTTTAGCTGATGTCATAGTCATGTCATACCAATAAATCAACTTTTTATTATTATGGTAGGTAGTTAAAAAGTAATATACCTATAGATAATTAATTTAAAGTGAAGTGTTTTATTCTGGCGTTCTGTGGTTTCTGCCTACCCCCATGGGAAAAAGGCGTGAGTTTATGTATGTATGTATGTTTTATTCTGAGGCCCATAACAACCGTTATTCAACCCTTCCTTTACTACCTAAATGTTTTTAATCAATTAAATATCTGCTAGATACTTTTACATAATTATATGAAAAACGGTGCAAAGTCATTTAATAATCAAATCCATTTACTATAACTTAAAAAAACCCCTTTTGATACTTATTTACAAAAACAATGCTGATTTATGAAACCAGAGATCACCAATCCTATTAACCCGATACAAAATATAAATAAAGAGATAACAAAATGAATATCAAAATGGAAAACAGATTCATAATTTTAATTAATTTATTCATGTTTTATGTAACTACGTTTTGTTCATACGTTTGAAGTTGATTGGGTAGGATTATCCGACATTTCGATACCGTAAATTATTATTATAGGTACCTACTTACTTTGATATCCAACAAACCCAAAATCAAACCGAAAATGATGTTTATTGAAGCAAATACCGTTTCGTAATTAAAAATGTTTAGCTCATAAAGGTCGAGTGTGTCTAGGTACGATGGTTGGCCTCACTTTTTTGAAAAAGAGATTTTTAATTTAGTTTAGGGCGGAATAATCTGAATTTTATCCTTTGAGGGATCTGAGTTTTATCATTTAAATTGGCGTCGCGCAGAGGCGGGGCTATGCCAAAGGCAGTTGGCGTCAGCCACCAAGTACTTCCAGAAACTTCGATTAACGAGTTCCGAAGATTTAGTGGCGGTGTAATCGCTGAAAAATTACGCTTCTCGGAATTTTTCACATAATCTTGGCAGTGGACGTTATCGTTGTAACACTATTTATTTCATTTAAATAAGGTATCCTTTGTTGAATGTATATAAGTGTATATGTAATAAAAGTTTGAAATCGCCAATCCGCCTTGAGCAAGCGTGGTGATTAATGTGTACCTTCTCTGTATGAGAAGCAGTCTTTCCCCAGCAGTGGAACAATAAAAGGCTGGTATTATTATTATTATTTCATTATAACATGTTACTAAACCCCAAATTAGAAAAGTTTCTATATGTAATAAGAATGTTAAGTGTCAACGAATCCAGTCCATATTACGATTATATTGATGAAAACTAAATGCGGTTCCAGAGAATCTACAATTAAGTTTGAAACTTATTTGTTCAGTTACAATCGTGGAGATTCCTCAAGTGTTACACGAGGCTGTGGCAATATTACATCTGGAGACAAACTCCTATCTCTGCGGCTTGATCTTTGAATTAGCTCCAGCGACTCACTAATTATCATAAAGTTTTAACAGCGCCGAACTTTTGGCAACACTATCAGCTTCTCAGCGGAATTTCTTGAAATGTTTGAATATTAAGCAAGTGTTTTTTTTGGCTCAGATAATCCTCATTAAAGTTCTTGTCCTTAATTAAAGTTGAGGATAGTGATTTTGGATAAGATATCAGTTACTCCAAAAGAAAATACTTGAGACTACTTCACTCGGTTTTATTAAAGTTTGGATTTATTTGAAAGTAAATGTTCAAAGAAATCACTCAGCGAAGAACTAGTGCTTACATTTTTGATAACAACATTATGTTTTTAATAAAAATATGTTTACTCAAATGGCAGTCATTTATTACTAATTTTAGGTATGTATTCATCGAGGTCATAACTCGATACCTAGAAATTGTTTAAAGAAATATTATTTACCTATCAGGAAAACCGTATGGGAGAAACCAACTGCTACCAATTTAGTAAACAAATAATATTAGGTAAGCATTATATTTCTAAGTAGGTACTTGTGTTCCAAGCATCATAGACATCATTACACTTTAAAAACTTCAATAAATATTAATTCCAGTGCACTTTTCAAACATGAAAGTCAGTAGATAGGAGGTACCGTCAGCTTCAAAACGTAATAGTACAAAGTTTTAAAAGTATTCTAATATAAAAAAAAACTAACTTAGGTAGCTACTTTTAAACTTAACTACAGGTAAGAAAAGGTAGAAAATAAAATACACAAACGATGCAACAAGAAAATTCGGAATTCTAAAATGTTATTTCACTTTCGAAAGCCACTGTACCTACTTACATAAAATATTACCAAAGAAATGTTTGAAATTAAATTATTTTGTCACTAATGTAGTTTTACGGTTTAAGTATTCAAAAAGATGGAAATTAATTCTGTGAAAAGGTACGAACTATACTTTTTTAAATTATTCCTTTTGACATTCTTGTATTAAAAACGAAAAAAATACTGGATCCTATGAAAGGAAATACTTAGGCTTTATTCACATTGGCGCAGAATTGAAGCTAGGCGAAACTTCTTTATGGGTGACGCGTGACAGCGCACGTCTACGCGCGAAGACGCGCGTATTCACGTATTCGTATGAATCGTGGGTGTGGAAGCACCGGACACTTTACTGAGCTTGCTCGCGTTGCTTATAGATACTGTGGCCACCTTCTGGGTGTGATCGAGATACCGGGTCATACTTCACTTTATATATAGGAAGTATATAGGGCTCCAATATCATTAACTGAAAGCCAACGTACTTATTAATATTCATCTATTGAATCTGAACTACAAGTAATATGTTCATGACATGAGGGTGGCCAAAGAAATTCCTTAAATAAAAAATATTTAAAAAACTTTCTTATTTAAATTCTTCTAAATTCGAATCCCTAAAAGTAATTCGACTGAGTGTTTGAAATAAAACTATTTCAGCCAGGTTTTCGCGGCGTACAACCTCCACAGTAAGCTAGCCGAAATGCAAAAGTGCGCGATGTCGCGCGTCCTTTTGGTGATTTTTTAATTTGTACTTTACTTAATCCACTTAGAGTTCAGTATACTATGACATGTAAATATAATATCTCGGTTCGCCGTGACTATGCGCTAATATAAATATAAATAAATATCTTGGGACAACTCACACACGGCTATCTGATCCCAAGCTAAGCAGAGCTTGTGTTATGGTAACCAGACAACTGATATACATACTTATATAATTTATAAATACATACATATTATAGATAAATCACACCCAGACACAGAACAAACAATCATGCTCATCACACAAAGTTTGTCCTGGGTGGGAATCGAACCCACGACCTCCGGCTTAGCAGTCAGGGCCACTAACCACTAGACCAACAGGCCCGTCAAAATATGAATGAAGCCTTAATGTATAATTAAATGACAATAAACTGTGAATGATCTTGTAACATGTGTCGTTGAACAGTTCGCTCCTTGAATACAAAAGGGCCACAATTAAAAAAAAAATGAAAATCGTTTTATTGCAAAAATTACACCTGAAGTCGGTTCAGGTGTAATTTTTGCAATAAAACGATTTTCATTTTTTTCATTTCTTCATCATTCATGCTTATCGGTGTAAAACAAAAGTATTATAAATTCATATACATATGTACCTACTGAGTCACTGTAGGTGTCCGTGGTTTGCTAATTTGTATTTGCTTTACAAAATAGGTTATTGTATCTTTTATTAGGTATATCATTTGTTATTAGGTATATCATTTGAATAGAAACAAAATTATTGTAATTTTGAATTATTAACTACTGTTATATTTGTAATCCATATTTTTCAGAATTAAGTAGGTACTTAGCTATATTTCAGGTCATTGTCTATCCTTATCAATGAATGACAGCCGGAACCAACGGCTTTAAACGTGCACGGAGGTGTCACATTTTCAACTACGAAACTCTGTGCTGCTACTGAGAAAAAACATAACGGAAAGACTTTATAACATTTTACCCGACTTAGGAATCCAACCTAGAACCCCACACACAGCAGTCACGCTTGTAACCAGGAGGCTTATTGGGCAATCCACGGTTTTCTTATCATAATATTAAAAAAACACCGTTACTAATAACATCGACCGCGGTTATAATAATGAAGCTTAATCTTACTTGTAATTATGTTTCAAAGTAACAACGTATTTAGAACTCTTTATGTAATACGTATAATGAAGCCGATACAAAGAGAACAAACGCGTCGTTTGATTACGTGTTGTAACTGAACGCCTACTGTTTGTTTATTAATATGGGTTGCCAAGGCATATATCTATATAGGTACATATATTTGCTATATACCCCACGATCCGTCCGCAAAATACGCGCTAAGACGTGGAGTTGCAGACACCAGCCCGTTATTCCAATATTAATACCACACGATGTATGTATCTGCCCCGTTGGTCTTGTGGTGGCAAGCACGACTGTTGAGCGTGGGGTCCTGGGTTCGATTCCGATCGGGCAAAGAGAGTTATTGGGTTTTTCCATTAAGAATTTCTCAGACCAGAGTTTGGAACTTGCGTACTGGGCTAGTCTGTCTGCATTAGGATTAGCCGCCGAGTGCGGAATTGTTCTGAAGAATACATGTTTTATACACTCGCATTCAGTTACGTCTTTGGTTACTGCTCCGCTCCCGTTAGACGTAGCGCGTGATGTTCTGTACGTATAAACCTCCCTTTTAAAATTACGTTAGTTATTAACATTAGCGTATCTAGAGATAGTTTTCAGGGGGGGCCTGGCCCCTAAGATGCCATGGCCGATGCGATGCAATGCGGTCAGGCGGAAGATGAGACCTACAGCATGGGGTACCCCCCCCCCCCCCCCATATACGCCTATGGTTATTAAGTTGAAACAGCTCTATGACAGACGAACAGACAGCGTTAATAATAGTCTTAGTAGTAGGATCCTATTTTGCACCATTTGGGATCATCATCATCATCATCATCATATCAGCCGCAGGACGTCAACTGCTGGACATAGGCCTCCCCCATAGATTTCCAAAAAGACCGGTTGGAAGCGGCCTGCATCCAGCGTCTTCCTGCGGTCTTAATCAGGTCGTCCGTCCACCTTGGGACGGACCACCATTTGGGATAAAACCCAAAAAAAAAAAAAAGTTCTGCAAAAGTCACCAAAAAATCCATTTATTCTTCCCTAATAAAATAAGACTAGTTCACAGTTTTCACACTAGGCGTGCAGCGGAGCGTGGCGGGTGTCGGCTCATTATTATTTCTTCAGCAGACGCCCAAGTTCCGCCGCTGCCAAGGGCCGCCGCATCTTTCAAGTTAATTAAACGGCGTCTTCATTATAGACTGACTGCACGTCTGACGAACGTTGCCAACCTGCGAATTGTGACGTACTTGTGTGCTGTGCTTCTGTAGTAGTTTTCGTTACGAAGTTCTTAGAACTTTGGATATTTCATGAAAGTAGGTATGTTAGTTATAACATTGTCTTGATTTCGCTTTATGTGGTTTTTAATTAGGGTATTTCTGGGAGATGACATTTCAACTAATACATTTTAACTGTAACTACTCGAAGGCGTCATGTATGGCCCGGCAAATACGGTTCTCGCCTCTCATGCATGGGGTATTGTGGCTTCGCTATAGGCAAGTGGTAATGAGATTTTTCCTATTATTATGTACGAATTGAAAATAGACGTTCTTATTATAAAACAAATATACATCAATTGATGCGGTAAGGCACATCTAATGGTCATCACTTGCTATAATAGAACCACTCCGACACAGCAGCCTTTAGCTGCCAGCGCGCCGCCGCCCGTGAGTCGTCACATTTTTTTCTTGTCATTTTAAAATTATATTTTAATGCGCTTGATTTAAAGCCCTATCTTGAATGGCAAATTATTCACCGATAGAAATCTTTATCCATGTGTACTTACTTACCCACAGGTATTTAAATCACTCATACATGAACTACATTTAATTTTGACGGTAACACAAAGGCTAGTCAGTAACTTGGATCGCACTTGAGCTTGCTACCCCTGCGGCTGCCATGTACTTCTCTACATGACTTAGTGAACGTTGTGCTACCCTCGTTAGTAGAACACGCGTCCCCGCTGGCAATCCGTCACAATGATGCGTGAAGTTTTGTAATAATCAAGGACTTTATGTACTATACAGAAAAAAAAATTAACCAGTGCGTAAATTTTGCCATAATAAACTTCAACACGTTTTATTAAACACGTATATTTTATTTTGATATGTCTTAGTACTAAAAAAAATTTATCGCTTACGAAACATGTTTACTTAAAAACCATATTTTATTGTCACTCGGCGCTAGCGCATTCCCCACCCCCTCACCCCAGCCATGCGCCCGAGTGGCGGCCGCGAGTTTTCATTGATAGTATGGCGAATAGATTATGTCCATGTTTTGCTTATTTCAAACTCGGATAAGGATGTTTTTTTTTTTTTTTTTTTAACTAAGCACGGAAATGTGTTATATTACTGACACTGAACTACCAAAAAAAATGTACGCACTGGTTAAAAACTTTTCCTGTATATAATAATTCCTTAGTAGATAATTTACTGTCTCTTTTTTTTCTGTTGATCTTCTGTATGAATTTCGTCAAGACAAAGACAAAATTAAGTGGCCAACTAAATCCGTATGCTCACAAGTAAACTTCAAGCAAGACTTTTGTGTACGCTTTTAAAACACTTCATAATTAAGGATGTTATTTGAACTGGTAGGTACTTATAATACCGGGACTGTGCACATCAAGAAGGCGGCCCGCTTGATGGTAAGCAGTCACCACAGCCTATGGCAGCCAGAAGCAGCACAAGCTTTTAGTAGTAGGTAGTAGAGCTCTTTATGAAGGAGCTCGTGTGGGGAAGTACAACCACCGTACATATTTCTGGCGCAAAGCAGCGTTGCTGTATTCCGGTTTGTAGGGTACGGGTGCCGGTGTAGTTACAGGCATATGAGACATTTCAATTTTGCCTCTGGGATGGCAACGCATTTGCAAGGGCTCTAGCATTGCACAGTGAGCCGTGGGCTTGTTTGCCATCCAATCGCATAAAAAAGCATGGTACAGGCAGATCCGGGACAAAATCCTTTTCAACCTGTATTGTCGCACTGCTGGGCAAAGGTCTTTTTCATTGCCTTCCACCCATGCTTATGTATTGCCTTCTCTGGCGAATCTCCCATAAACGTCTCTAAGTCATCTGTCACTTACATTAAACTATTAATTTAGAAGACTAAACTATGTAGATAGAACTTGACTCTATAAACTATATTCAATATTTTTTTACGTAAATGAATAAGTGCTTTTTAATGAATAGTCTTATTGAAATAAATGATATGACTCTGACTTCTCAATTTTATTTACAAACATTTCTGAAGTCTCCTGTCATCATTAAATTATAATGTTATTTACTCAACAATTTAGATCTAAATGAAATATACAGAGGGAAGCTAATTTGTGGAAGCAGCGAGCCATGCAATAATGTAATTTAATAATAGCTGAGTATTGTAAGGTTTTCGACGGTTCTGTTCTACAATAGAGATAGTACAAAGGCAAGACGTCGTATTCGGGCAATGTCACGTGGCATCCCGTCATTACCTCGAGACGCACTGCCAAATCCCATTTCCCAAATGTACTATGAAACAGCACTTGAAAATAAAAATCTCTCTGTAAACTGAGCTATAAAAATACTTTTTGGAGAATACTATTGATTTTTGGAGAATATTTTATAACTAGCTTCTGGTAGCGACTTCTTTCGCGTGGTTTCACCCGCCACAAGCTACGCCTTTGATTAATGCTCCGCTCCCGTGGATTGAAGCGTGATGTTATATAGCCTATATTACTCAGGAATACTGTAGTTATGTATTGGTGCAAAAATGGTTAGAATCGGTCCAGTAGTTTTGGAGCCTATTCGCTGCAAACAAACAAAAAAATCTTTCCTCTTTATAATATTGGTGTAGATTATTAAGTGTAGATTACAGACCCATCTATTTTCATAGTACCTACAGCATTATAATTTTTGAAAAGAATCTTGACTAGGTGGGTGTTCTGTTTACCTACTTAGGTACTGGAAATTAATTGAAACTGAGAACTCTTTCATCTATCTAAAAAACGTCCTTCCAAGGAACCACTAATCCTTTGATATGGAACTCTAAATAAAATTATGCAAATTTTTAAATAGGATCAAGTCACCGTCAATGTCCGCATCAGACAGAAACCATTACTGACTTACGACGACTTAATAGAGTGCTCACATCAAGAGATTGTTCCATAACGCATTTCGAACGATCGTCGAGTATTCTCGTAAACGCCGCGTCATCTTTCCGTGCGGAGGCTTTTCAAAATAAGATAAACCTTCGGGAACTCCGCCCGTTTCCGAAGAGCATTTTAGGAGGGTCCGACAAATCCCCGGAATGGTTCAGTGTGGTGCTCAAACTTGCCAATTCTTGTCCCCCAACCCGCGTTTCAATTTACCCCGCGTACAGTTGTCGGCTCAAATAAAACGTAGCATTTTGTTTTTCAACAATCAACTAGGTCCTTGGTTGTTATTTTTATGGCTCACGTTGTATACTCGAAGGGAACATTACTTTTTGGTGTAGATAATATAAGAAATAAATCGAAAGTTTTAATGTTTCTACGCGTTAACACTTGACAGTTTCTCGTTACCTACTTTTCCTTTTTTTTCCGCGACTGTATAATTGCCTATTTTATTACACGAAAATACATTTAAAGAAAAAATAAATAAATATGTACCTAAGGTGATAAACTTGATTACTCATACACTTCGTTTGAACTCGATAAACAGTCATTAAGATAAGAATTTTACCCCTTATCAATGCACTCACATCATACAAGTGCTACTGTTGCAGATTTCAAATAATATTATTTTATATTAAGCATCAATACTCAACGGCTAACAACATTAATATTAAATTAGTACCGACAACAAAACTAGTTATCAACCAGATGCAGTAGGTACCTAACCTTACTCATACACAGATAAGCAATAGCTATGTTTCATGGTCAACAAATGCTCATTATTTTATAAAAAATATTCTAGGATTTTTCCTTCAATGAGTCTACCGATAACGTACTGCATACAAATGTAGCCTTAAGTCAATCAGTAAAATTATACTCGATGATATTTTGTAGATAGGATTTAGGTACTTTGTTAATTTCATGACTGGTGGTAAGTCAATTTCTCGTCGAATATTTTTTTAAATTACCTATCCTAATACTTTTGTATCCCTTACGAGATTTTTATTCATAATTATTTAGCATTTTGAAATGAAGTCTACCTAGATAATGCATGAAGTGGTGTCGGTACAGTCCCTTTAATGCATATGTAAATGTGAAATGGTGATGTCATACAAATCAATTCCAAACTATCTACAGTAACTAGAAACAGTTTTAAATTTAAAAAAAAGTCTTAACATTATGTTAACATTATCAGATGAAATAAATGGGGCTCGTTCTATGCGGTAAGTACAGCGCAATGACTGAGTCAGTGGTTCTCAAACTGTCGTAAAATTGGGTAAAGAAACATGTTTTGTAGAGCGGGGTACACGACAAGCGAATCTGCTTCAAAGATGCCAAATTTTCTCAAACATTGTTTTACTTCTATTTAGAGTCTGCTTACCTATCGAGATCACTATGGGTTATCTAGCAATCGTTCAAAGCGAAGTGGTTTTTTGATAACCAAATTCATACAATTTGTAATATGTAAAATACAAGAGAGCAACATAGTTTGTAAGAAATAAGATAGTATACTAGTTTATATGAGAATGAAGACGAGTTCTTGCGCAGTATTCCCGCGGGCCTCGGCGAGCTCGTAACTACAAATTGGCAATAGATAGATGCGTATCCAAGGAGCGGTATAAAGAATGCTGACAATCGTTTCGTTTCTGACTTCATTACAATTCTTGTAATGTTTTTTCCTCATTATAATGCACTAGCTATAACCCGCTGTTTGCCTCGCGTTAAGTTATGGATCACCTGGTTTTGTATTTTGTGATTTTAGGGATGGTCTCATAGTAAAAAATGTTCATGATGAAGAGTACAATGACCTCTTTTCAGGTTTCTAGCAAAAGATAAATGAATTTGATTAGACTTAAATTTTATTGAATTCTTATTGCGTTGACTCACTCATGCTACTCCTACAAATTCTTATTTCTATTTTTGAAAGTGTTTGTCAAACTGAGAGATCGCATGACCCCCAATCAATGACGCTTTATACACGCAGCACATAACCTTTGACTTGTACGTAAAATAAATAATCGATTATATCCCTGACCAATACATTTTATTACATATACTCATACCGGTTTCTCCAAATTAACAGCTATTGTAATTAATAGAACCGATTAAACATACTATCACCAACTCACACCTATACTTGAGTCTTGGTGTGAGTTTGCGTTATCACACCCCCACATACACACAACATAGACATATACAATGAACACGAACATTAAACGACGAGTACATAATTACATGTCTCATTAGTAATTTTAGTTTTATTACTATTTTTATAGTTTTTTTTATTAATTTTTTTTATTAACCACATGTAACTGTACATTATGGATTGCAATTTATAAAAGATTTGAGATTATTACAGTGTAGGTAATTTTTAACCATTTATTTCCATTATTTCTGAAAGTGGGCGTTAATAGTTGCGCCACAGTTTTAAACTACAGCAGCTATCATCATTATTTACAAACATTTGTTATGTGTATTTTTAACATAACATACCATCACGCCTGTATTCCCCGAAGGGTAAGGCAGTAGTGTACCAATGTAAGTACACCCACAGTTAAGTCCCATGTAATAGGGGTCGAGATTATTGCCACTAATCGGTGTATTTTTAAGATCCTATTAAAGACCCTATTGGCTATGCCCGGTAGTTTGACCCGCTTTCAGTTACGTCTTTGGTTACTGCTCCGCTCTGATGAGTCGAAGCGTGATATTATACAGCCTATGAATAACCTTCTTCAGAAGCGTGATTTTATACAGCCTATGAATAACCTTCTTCATGAATCAGGCTATCATCAAAACATTTTTTTTCAATTCGACTGGTAGTTCCATAGATTAGCGTTTAAACAAACAAACAAACAACTCTTCTCAGCTTTATTAAAGGAGAAGTACCTATAGATTTATGACACCCTACTGTAAGACAGTAAGACTATGTCAATTATACAGCGATGGCTTAAAAAATACCATTTCAGACAATGTATCAGTATATTTAGGTTAGTAACTATACCTACGAACAACGTAGAAACTAATTTTGTGGAAATGTTTTAAAAAAATCTGTATTTGAGTGTTATTAGAAACATGAAAGCAATTTGCTTTTTCGTCTAAAAAGTAAGTGCTAACCAAAAAACAATTTCTAGGAATAGTTTTGGTTTCTTCAATATAAAATAAAACTAGGTAACAGCTTTTCACGCGAGTCCCGGGCATAGCTTGTTTCTAAGTAAAATCACCTCACGTAATTTTCTATTTCTTGCACGAATTCGTAACTAGGAATGTTACCTAGGCCTTTCAGTTCTACCATTTGACAAAATACAGGTAAGTATTTGGGTTTCTCTACCAAAAGGGTGCCAAATAGAACCCTATTACTAAGACTCCGCTGTCTGTCCGTCAGTCGGTCTGTCGCAGAGCTTGTTCTTTTGAACCGTAAAAGGATGACATTAGAGTTTTTATTGCTATGGCCGCTGTATCAACAAGTAACATAATTACTAAAAAAATAAAGGACTTAATTTTTTACTTTTAAATTGCTTATTATGTAAAGCAGCTTTTATTATTTTATGATAGGTACTTTGTATGGCCTTCTGATTACAATGAGACCAATGTTAATAAGTATTTTAACCCCGTGTTAGCAACTAACTCTAAGTTACAATTTTTGCGTGTTATTGATAAAACAGAGACAGAAAAAGGTGTCACTGTAGGTTCAAAAACCAGACACACACACACACACATACATACCTACCATTTTCTCCTCCATTTCATTGTAATATTATTTTGTTGGGTTGTTGACCTCGTTACCCATGTATCTGTCTAAAATAATTTTGGTTCCCTACATCATACTCCACAAATATGCGGTTTGTGTGGTGTATCGCAATAGAGATTTTGAATATTAAAATACCTATAATGTTTTTGTATTAAAGCAGAGTACGTACATAGCACACAAATTGAAAAGTAAAAACCGGCTAAGTGCGAGTCAGACTTGCACGCTAAGGGTTCTGTATAGTAAGGTACGCGGGTGGCATGCCGCAGCGGCATCGTTATCTGTCCATACGCAAAATTTAGTGTGTTGGCAATGGAACAAAAAAATGACTCGTAATGTTTTAAGTTTTATGAAGTATCATTTTTTGTTGTTAGTAAAATTAACATAGGTGACGGGGTCTTGCGACTTTGTTTTCCATTTATTTAAAAAAAAAGATACAGTTTTGCTCTATTTAATGAGCTCTAAAAAATGATACCCCATATCCTGGGATAGGGACCGATTTTTTTGTCGATCCCCTTTACTTGTATTACTCACAAACTTAGTATTTGGCTTTGGTTTAGTAAGATACTTTGATAGTGCAAATACGAAGATTTATAGATAGATAGCAATAGGGCTTCGTTTGGACCCTTTGGGTAATGAACCCTAAAAAGTATGAAAACTATTGCAAGCTGTTGAAATAGTTAAGAACCTCCCGTCCAACAATAAATAAATGACTAATATGGCTATTAAAAATGCAGTAAATTATAATATATTTTTACATTTAATATCAATTAAATAGAGTAGGTACAAAAACGAGACCTATATTAATTTTATTCGAAATTTTACATTTTTATACACGTTGCTTATCAAGTCTTCATCACACTTCCAGCGAATTTATTTATCTTGTTCTGAAAATAAAGAAAGCATTTTTTAATACAATTGTTTGAAACACAAAATCACATAGGTACAGTACCCATCTATAATATAAAAATGAATCGCAAAATGTGTTGGTAAGCGCATAACTCGAGAACGGGTGGACCGATTTCGCTAATTCTTTTTTTAAAATATTCCTTGAACTACGAGGATGGTTCTTAAGGGGAGAAATATTGTAAAAAAAAAAAAACCTGAAAGTCTAAAAACAACAATTTTCTATACTCCCATACAAAAGATTTGTGATAATACTTATAATGTCGGTAGGGGTAGGGGTTGGGTAGGGGTAGGGGTAGGGTAGGGGTAGGGTAGGGGTAGGGTAGGGTAGGGTTGGGGTAGGGTAGGGGTAGGGTAGGGTAGGGGTAGGGTAGGGGTAGGGTAGGGGTAGGGTAGGGGTAGGGTAGGGGTAGGGTAGGGGTAGGGTAGGGTAGGGGTAAGGTAGGGGTAGGGTAGGGTAGGGTAGGGGTAGGATACCACGCGAACGAAGTCGTGGCGGGTCAGCTAGTTTACTATAGATATTGCTGTATTGGTACAGAATGTCCAAGAATTGATTTATCTAAACTGACTATCGATATATAAAATACTCGGTTCTTGCACGAACCGAATATTTATTTTATACATCAATCCTATAATAAAATGAATATTTTTATTTACATTTTACAATCGTATTATTACAATACGAACTTATTACACATATTTTTATCGTACGAAATTATGACATCTCCGTTGGATTAAAAGACAAGGTTCCAAGGCCGCACAATTACAAATAAAAGGGCTCTGACCTCTTTGTACAAATGTCAAGCAACCAAACATTGATTGAGGTTAGTTTTTATTCTACATTATTTTAAGTTGCGAAACAAATAGACAATAGTTTCCTTTGGCTTCCTGTTAGTATTGTAATCAATTTATTCTTTGTTATGGTAGATGTACAGGCAAATATCAACTCTAATTCCTTGTGATACGACGCATAATAGAGAATCATTAAAGTGACGTCATCGTGAACAGTGAATATTGTGTCAGAATACGTAAATATTTTTGTAGAAACTGCGTTTTGATTAGGAGTATACAAATGTTAGGTACGGTACTCACTTTTCAATCCAAACATGTTCTTTCTCTCTTCCTCAGTGTAATCAGCAAACTTGTTAATGCCGAATGTAGCACTAGTACTCTCTTCATTCAGCTTATTGATCTTTTCCAAACTTGCGACAAAAGCGCGGAAATGTGCCTCTTTGTCCGCGTCATCTTTGTAATTCCTGTTGTTATCCTTTATAAAGTCCTCGAACAAGGCGTGAGCGTTACTCACGTCGTAATGCGGTTTGTCTGAAGGAGCGGCGCCCGCCATTGCGACCACCACTAGTAACAACACAATACTGACGGAACGCATCTCGCTCGCGATAGGAAACCTGTTTCTTTGTAAGCACAGCTGCTATTTGTTGACACTTGATTACAATGTCGCTTATATAGGTCCAGTATGACTTAATAATTATTATTAATGTTCACGTTTATGACCACACCAAGTCTGAGCAGTAAAATATGTGTATTATGTCTAAATTAAATTTACGAGTGGGGAGATTCCAATGATTGTTTCTTCCGCCCCGCGGTGTTGCCCGTGTTGTAAATACGAATTTAGTCATGCATTAAAAATATATAAAGTCCTAATTCTGAATTCAAATATACCTAGTGAATTTTGAAATATTATTTTTTGCAGTTTATTCACTTGGTACATTTCCAGTAGTATAAAATATGAAACTGGTAAACTCCATAACTAGGAGTTACCACTATTAAATAAAAACAAATATTGACTGTGTAGTTAGGATCTTTAGGTTCTTTTTTGCATGTAGTACTTATCTACCTACTTAAGCCTTTTAAACAAGGTACTTAAACACCAATGGTTAGGTATTACTCTTTGGGTAAATAACAAACAATTGCAAATAATTACAAATTATATTTTATGTATCACATTTATTACCAACTTTAGTCCTGTTTTACAATACTTGCATATTTTAAATTTTATTCAAAATGTTTCAATTTTTTGGTCGTCACTGTTGGTACACTCCCAGCAAATTTGCTTTAGGACTGAAAAAAAGGAAACTGTTTATAAAATGTTAATATTTGCTAAGTACAAAATGTACCAAAAAAAAAATGTGTAATGTGTGTATGTATGTGTAACTGCCTCGTTGGCCTAGTGGTCCTGAGTGCGACTGCTACGCTAGAGGTCCCGGGTTCGATTCCCAGGTCGAGCAAAAAATTGTTATTGGGTTTTTCTATGAAATTCTCAGTAGCAGCTCGGAGTTTGGATTTGTGCCCGGTTAATGGCAATAGACTCGCCCCTATTACATGGGACCTAAATATTCCGGCGAACTGTGGGTGTACATTGGTACACCTCTGCTTAACCCTTCGGTGAATACAGGCGTGATGGTATATATTTTTATTTGCTAAGTACAAAATGTACTATATTACTACTACCATTTTTTTAAGGATGGGAAATCATCAATGACTTCTTGCGCTCTGGGAGTGGAAAGGAGTGTCAGTCAGCGTTGTTTTCTTTTTTGTTTTATATTGAGTAGCCGTTGGTCCTGGCTGCCATTTGTAGATCTTTGACAGTCGTGTCGTATAGTCAGAAGCCAAGAAGTCTGACAACCAGTCTAACCAAGAGGTATCTTGTTGCCCAGTTACTGGGCTGTGGAGGTCAGATAGGCAGTCGCTCCATGTAAAACACTGGTATTCAGCTGCATCCAGTTAGACTGGAAGCCGACCCCAACGCAGTCGGGAAAAAAGCTAAGCAGATGATGATTGATAACCTTTTTGTTAGTATATCTGTGTGCACATGGATTGTGTTAATAAACTTTTTTCTTTCTTTCTTTTCTTTCTTTTTAGTCTCTTACTGACTAAATAACTATCCATGATCCTCCTAATGCCTTTTGCGTTCACGTGCCCTTTCGAACAAAAGCCTGGCAGGCACTTGCCCTAGCGGGCGCCGTCTCCTACACCATATCTCCTGCTATTTATTCATGTATTGCCGTTGGTCCAGTATCAGAATGCCTATATGGCACCTAATACTCGACCAAATGCAAATTAGACCTGCACTTGAATTATTCCGTACCACGATAACCATACAATATTTAACAAAAACACGTAGAAAAAAAGTACGTTTCTTGTATTTTTTTTTTTTATAAAAACGTTGCCCCACATTAAAAGTGTATGGTGACTCCTTGAATTATGAACTTTATTTAATTTTTTATTGTATAAAGGCCGTAGTAATACATTCTCTGCAAAAATTACGGTACGGTACGGTTTACGGTTCAAGATACAGCTCTGTGGCAGACGGACAGACAGCGGACTCTTAGTAATAGTGTCCCGTTTGGCTCTTTTGGGTGCGAAACTCTAGAATACGTAACTGGGTTTACCTAAACTAGAAGGATTTCTTGTGATATGTTAGTAGCAGTAGTAGTTACTTCCACGAGCTATGCTCCATAGCCATTTTGTTAAAATCTAATACTAGTATTCGTAAGGACCTTATCAAGATGGCGGTTTTCCAGCGAGAAAAGAACGCAGCGCGCTCGCTGCGCTTTCGCCTCGCTTTGAATTTGCTCGAAAATTTACAGTGTGTATCAGTCCCTATTGAAAAAAAAAGTAATTCCTCTTCCAAAAAATTGTTCTTACGTACAAACAAAAAACTACGGTATATAGTAAGATACGAATTTCTAAATGTTACTCACGGTTTTAATCCGAATAAGTTCTTAGTCTCTTCTTCAGTGTAATCAGCAAATTGGTTAATATCGTAAGTAGCACCATCGATTTCTGAATTCAGCTGGTTGATCTTTATCAAATTCAAATAAAAGGCCAGATAATGATTGTATTTATCAATGGGGTCCTTGTAGTGCCTGTTATAATCCTTTGCGAACTGCTCAAACAGTTGTGCCGCATCATTCAAATCGTAATGTGGTTTGTGGTTGTAAGCAGAAGCGTAGGCGATTGCTACCACTGCAAGTAAGACTGTACTCATGGACCGCATGTCTGAAGCGCTAATAACCTGTTACTTTGCTAGGGCAACTAACATAGGGGCTACTTTGTCAACACTTGATTAAAACGTCGCTTATATAGTCCACAATAAACGTGAAGACTGTGACTAAATAATTATTTAGAGTTACGGTTATGACCACAACAAATTTGAGCAGTTTTTATGCTATGTGTTATTACTAGCACTGTATCAGCGACTTTGTTCGCTAGAATTTCATACTTAGCGAAAATACTTCAACACCCTTCCCATCTCCTTTGAGGGTAATTCGACTAATTCCTATTTCAGACACCCACAGTTCACCGGTATATTTAGGTCCCATGTAATAGGGGACGAGCCTATTGCCATTAACCGGACACAAATCCAAACTCCGAGCTGCTACTGAGAATTTCATAGAAAAACCCAATAACACTTTTTGCTCGACCCGGGAATACAGGCGAACTGTGGGTGTACATTGGTACACCTCTGCATAATCCTTCGTGGAATACAGGCGTGATGGTATATATATTTCAGACACCTAATACTGTTAACAAGGAAAAATAAACCTAACACACATGATCGTTGGAATATATTTTATCTATTTTGTATTTTGTTACGTAATATTGAAATACGTAACAACCCAGTTACATAGTAATTAATCAGAGTAGTTACTAAAGGTCTTTGCCAATAGTCCTTATAAAGTGGTGATCATTCAAAGCGTCACACAACCATTGCGGATGTAACAACCGAAAGAGAAAAAAAATCGAGAACTCGTGAAGATGTTGACATGTGCAAAAAATAATATTTCAAAATTCACTTTATTTGAATTCAGAATTAGGACTTTATGTATTTTTAATGCTTAACTAAAATCAAATTTACAACATGTGGGATAAAGGCTCAGAGACCATTATACCGATAGTCGTTACATCCTACTTCCTACATGCTTTCTGACATTTGGTCCATGACTACCTAATCTATACATGAAAATGTTATTTAGACATGGAATACTATTAATATATACATTACAACAGATTTGGTTTCTGTTGGTTTTACGTCTAGCGTTCAAAGCAAAACGACCATGATACTTTGGCGCTGAGATAGGTTTTAGTGTAGAATAACACATAGAATACTTTTTATCCCGGGAAAATGTGCGGTTCCCGACGGATAATTGACGCAGATGAAGTCGCGGGCAGAACTATAAACACGGGCAACACCACGCGACAGACGTGTCGTACTTCTATGAATAGGTGTTATTATAATATAATCATACCTCACTGGTCACATTTGTTGTGGTCATAAATATCACCTTAGATAATACATTTAGTCATAGTCGGTACATAATGAACCTATATAGGCAACGTTTTAATCAAGTGTTAACAAAATAGCAGCTTACAAAGAAACAGGTTAAACGCGCGTAGATATGCGCCCCGTTAGTGAAGTCTTGATACTTGTAGTGGTCACAACGGTGATCGCATTACCTTATAACCAGAAACCATCTTACAACTTGCAAGAAGCGCCTGAATTGTTCGAGGAGTTCATAAACAAGTACGACAGGCATTACAAGGATTTACTAGATAAATACAAGCACTTCCAGGCCTTTGTCGTGACTTTGGTAGAGATCAACAGATTGAATAAAGAAAACCCTACTGCTACTTTCGGTGTTAACAAATTCGCTGATTACACCGAAGAAGAGAAGAAGAAGTTGTTTGGAATTGGATAACTGTATATTAATTTGCTGTAAGTTATTTTTTTTAGAAATTCATAATTTAATAAAGGATCAAAATATGAATTTATAACGATATTGATATACATGTCATATACTCCATTCAACATAACAATAAAAATTACGTACCAACGTTAACGTTATTTAAGTGTTAAAACTCCGTTATTTTACGATTAATAAATTAAGCACGTAACCTATTAGCTTTACAAAAAAACATATCACCGATACAGTTTTCATGATATAACAATAACTGCCGTTATTTTTTCTAATGCCTGCACCAAATACCACTTTTTTTTTTGTGGGATAAACAAAAAAATTAACAATTTTGGGTCGTGTTGCACAGTTTTTATGTTCGTAATACATTAAATTTCACACGCGTGCTTTTTACATTATTATTAAAGCACTAGTGCGGTAATAGATTTCTTTTTTTAATCATAGCAAAGAGTTTGAATTTTTCATGCCTAAGTAGGCTGTGAATAAATGAACTATACCTATGCTAATCTAAATATGATAAATAAACATTCCATTACATAAAAATATCAATATTTATTGATAAACTAACATTTAGTATGCGTTATTTAAAATTGAAATACAAATATTCAGTTTGAGGCAACTATTACATTTCATTTTTTTAGTTAACGTTAGCATCTTGTAAACATATTGACAAAAAAAATGTGTTAATGTCACTTATGTTAAAATGAAATCGTAATGATATTTTCACATAACTAAATAAATATTATCGCATGAAACGCGTGAACATCTCATAATTCTCTCTCTCTTTTTCTCTCATTCTCGGCTCTATTACGCCTTTGCCTTCGGCTTGGGTTGCAATCCCGCCTCGACTGTAAATGCAGATTTAGACAGGGTCAGTGACTGGCGCCGAAATCGAGATAAGTCAGCGCTGACCCGAAAAAAACCCCGTATAAATTCATTTCAAGTCAGTACAGTGGCGGGAAGTCAGCGCTGACTTGTAAATTCGCACATGAATATTTAGAAGTCAGTCAAGGCGCGGGCACTGGCGCCGGTAACTGACTTGTGCACTGATCCTGTCTAAATCTGCCATAATATTTTGCACTATTACAAATTGCTTTACTTTTTTTCAGAAATGAAACATCAATTCGCTGGGAGTATGTTTACTGCGAAAAGCGTATAAAAATGTAACAATTAAAAATAAATACAAATATTGTTCTTGCAATGTTATATTAGTTTAATAAATTTATTATTTTTATACATTTGCATTTGTTTAGTTAAACTGCGCGACTGCTGAGCAAGGGGTCCCGGGTTCGATTCCCAGGTCGGGCAAAAAGTGGTATTGGGTTTTTCCATTAGGAATTTCTCAGTAGCAGCCCGGAGTTTGGAAGTTGGTGGTGTGATACCCCCGTGCCTCGGAAAGCACGTAAAGCCGTTGGTCCCGGCTGTCATTCGTAGATCTTTGACAGTCGTGACGGATAGTCAGAAGCCAAGAAGTCTGACAACCAGTCTAACCAAAAAGTGTCGTGTTGCCCAATTACTGGGTTGTGGAGGTCAGATAGGCAGTCGCTTCATATAAAACACTGGTAATCAGCTGCATCCGGTTGGACTGGAAGCCGACCCCAACGCAGTTGGGAAAAAGGCTAAGCAGATGATGATGATTTGTTTAATAACAAATGTTATAATATCATGGACGGCTCGGTTGGCATTGGCTGAGCGATTGGCTACTGCGCTGGGTGTCATGGGTTCGATTCCCGCTCGGAGCAAGTATTTATATGGCCTACAGATAGTTATTCCGAGTTTGGGTGCTTGTGTATGTGACTTTTTTTTTCTTAAACGCACTCCAATACATGAAAAATTGCTAGTGTGTGAGAATCGGAAAAAAAAACCAAAAAGGTTATTCATTTTCGTTTAAGTATTAATAAAAAAAATTGAGAAGTAAAACTCATTAAATTCAGAAGCCTTAAATGTATTCCAGATAAATAATTCTGCTATTCTGATATGACTCTATGTACGTGGTTTTCTCATTTTGTTGATCAATTACACCTCAATTACTGAACTATAAAAAAAAAATATAAATATTACGCCTATATTCCCCGAAGGGTTAGGCAGAGGTGTACTAATGTACACCCACAGTTCACCGGTATATTAAAGTCCCTTGTAATAGGGGGCGGGATTATTGCCATCAACCGGGCACAAATCCAAACTCAGAGCTGCTACTGAGAATTTCATAAAAAACCCAATAACACTTTTTGCTCGACCTGGGAATCGAACCCAGGAGCTCTAGCGTAGCAGTCGTGCTCAGGACCACTAGGTTAACGAGGCAATTACTGAACTAATTTGGATAATAATATTATTTGACGTTCTGTTGGACCATGGAAACTTTTATCTTGGTAGAACCCAAAGCATAGAACTAATAACTCAGTTATGTAACATCCAACAATTCAGCCTCATCTTTGGCCTAAGATAAGATAAGATAAGATAATTTTTATTTGTTCAATAGTTATTTGTCTAAGCCTAGCTGCTTATTCCAAAAAGTAGATGTCTATGGAGAAGAACGAGCAAGAAACTCCACGGACACTCACACACTCACTCGTATGGCGTATACTATAGGCCATATACAACTATAGGCACACACCACTATACACCACGGTGGTTTTAGCTGGTAAGAGTCCGGTATGCCTCTCGGTTACCCCCAGTGGCGTGCAAAGAGTTTTTCGACAGGGTAGACAGAAAATTTACCTACCAAAAAAACACCTGCTACATGTTGGTTTTGTTTCGTCGCCTTGTCGATTAAATAATGATGTATATGATTTTCCACCTCAAAAAACATATCAATTTGCGGATATTTGAAGTGGCCTTTGTCTGATGTTAGGCAAGATGGTAGGCAATGTCTATTTGCCTATATGAACCGCATGCCACTGGCCTATAGATAGATGTTCCTTGTCTGGCTGTTTGTGTATGTGAGTTTCTGTACTTGTTAAAACACCGACGATAAAGGAGAAAATCCTAGTGTGGGAAAACACATAGAGAATAAGAAAAATATAACCTCGTGACTTGCCATCCAACTTCATGCAGGTGATACATTTTTTTTCTTCTTTCATTAATTTATATTCATTTATTTGCATACCATAATGTGTTTAAAGATGTTACATAAGGCTTAGAGCTACAGTACAATTATGGACCCTGTTAATGGACAGCAACATAATAGTAATAATTAAATTAAAATTTAAAAGGAAAAAGTTAAATTAAAAATAAATAAATTAAATAACAGTTGTTGGTATAATAGAGTAGTAAAAAGTAGTATTTAAACACTGTTAATTTTTTTATATCCTATGAGACACTATTCCCGGTAGCATCAATAACCTTGATAAGCGGCCCTGAAAAAAAAAAAGATATTGTATTAAAAAAAACACATAAGTTATCCCGTTGGAGGACGATTTTTTATCTGTACTAATATTATAAGAGGAAATATATTAAATTTGTTTGTTTGTTTGTACTTAAAAAACTTCGTAACTCCTGGACCGATTTTAATGATTTTTTTATCAATAGATTCCTACCTTATTCCTAAGTAACATAGGCTATATAACATCACGCTACGACACACAGGAGCGGAGCAGTAACCAAAGACGTAACTTAACACGAGTAAAATAAGCCACACAAACGACGTCGCGATTTATAAAAGTCATCCATATCGCTGCCAATGGGGCAAGTGCCCAAAAGACTGGCAGTATTGCCACGTTATATGGCAATGTTGATTCTTTGTTTAGCAATCTTATACAACCAGTTTTTTTTTATATCCCACTAGCGAACTGCCCACGACTTCGTGACTCCGCGTAACTTATTTTACCCGCCATAAGTTACTCTTTTGGTTAATGCTCCGCTCCCGTGAGTTAACCGTCTCTCATGTTAGGAAGGAATGCAGCTATCTATTGGTGAAAAATGGTTAAAAACGGTCCAGTAGTTTTGGAGCCTATTCGTTACAAGAAACAAGCAAATCTTACCTCTTTATGATATAAGTATGCATAGATAACTGAAGGATTATATTGTATAAGTAAAAATAACACAAAATGTCCTAGAATATGTGGTCCAAAATTGCATAGTTTCGAAGATATCATCAATCATAATAAATTTAGGTCAAATATTGACATCCGTACGATGAATCTTTACTTTTTAGTACCTATAGTCGTTGAGAGGATCCGGCAACTCGAACGCGGGTGTGTGGACGGTGAGCAATGGGTAGCTCACCGTCCGTACGTTTACTAACGACAGACCGTGTCCACGGCGCGTTCGTGTTCCACGCGCGTCTCAAAGAGATGTCAGCAAACATTTGAAGGGGCCACTAAGGGCCGATGCCTGCCGGGGCTGCGGGTTGTTCGAAAGAGATACCGCGCCCTCGGAACGCGAAGGGCACATGAAGGAACATAGATGGGTTTTAGTCAGTAAAAGTCTGACACTCCCTCCCGCCCAGGGATGGGAAAGTTATTTGATGAGTTCCCATCTTTAAAAAAAAAAGCGGGATATAGTGTAGATTGACATTTGTTAATCATTCAGTTTTACATTAGTAATAGTGACTCTGTTGAATTATTTTGTATGAAAAATTAAAAATTAAAATATAAAATATGAAATAATAATAATTAATATACCAGTCGATTCTTTGATATGGTGTTATTCATACCTTAGAGTTATGGGATATAAAAAAAAAACAGCTTTATATTGAAAATGGTTAAACGAGGGTTCACCTTTAGGCCACTATGTCTACGTATTAAAAGTATCAATGGATCTTTCAATCAAAGAATCAAGGAATGCCTTTCCACACAGTCTACATCAGCAGGGAATTAATATAATTATATTTTAAGAACCTTAAGTACTTACATTTGTCCGTCATGCAATATTTTCAGTTCTTGCAATGTCATATCAGCAAATTCATCTAAAAATACCTTTGCAAAGCCTCTATTTAGACTGTTATACTTGTTAATATTATCTAAACTCTCCTTGAATATTTCATAACGGAACAACATATCAGTGATATCTTTATAAACTTTACTGTAGTGCGAAATAAACGTGCCAAATATCATCGGTGCTTTACTCAAATCATAATATTCTATGTTTACACTATTTATATAGGGTACAATACTGAGTAAACCAGTCAATAGAAGTAGAAGTGTTTTCATATTTTCCAAACGTTTACCTTAACTATATAAATAAACGTTTTCAGAAGTTGAATACGTTTATAAAGCTTATCTTGGTTAAATGGTTGTATAAAAATCTTGCTTTTATATGCTAATTTAGCATAACAAGGTACCTATAACGTATAATTGTATTTACACACTTACAAAGTTACAACTCAGTCTTTCAATTTGACGGGAAGAATAAATTAACATAATAAAATATCGTTTACCGCTAAATTAAACGGCTTATTAGTTCATCATCATACCAGTCGTAGGACCGTCCACTGCTGGACATAGGCCTTCCCCATAGATTTCCAATAGGACCGGTTGGAAACGGCCTGCATCCAGCGTTTTCCTGCGGCCTTAATCGGTCGGTTTAAATGTAGGCCTTGATACATGATTTAAAGTAATTAATTAAATAAACAGGTTATCTGTTCACCTATTTCACACCTGATAAATAAATAATTCATATTAAGAGTTCTTCTGGCTTCAGCAATATAAGTCCACTTTATTGGCCTCCCCAGATCTTCTTTAATTAAATTATGTTTTGTAAATTGATTCTTATAATATTATTGTTAGTATACAATTAGAGTTTTGAAATTACTCATGTTCATATTAATTATTTTGTACATATGTACATTTCATTGTAAAAAACTCTTGTACAATAATTTGCACCTGCCGTATTATCACTTCACCACCTTTGGTTGACTGGTAGTGAATGCCTAAGGCATTAAGTCCGCCTTTGTACTTTTTTTCATTCTCCAGACCGATTCCGGCCAAGGCGGCTAATGTAATTATAGACTAGCCAGGTACGAAGGAGATCTTATAGTGCATAAGTGTGTGCACAAACAGGTGCACTCCCTCTTTCCTATCTCTCATAGTCCGATGGGACGGCAATCCGACACAGCCGGGAGAGATCAGGCGTAGGACTAATGGCTTTACCTACGAGCTGTCCGAGGCAGGGGGTATCACACCACCAACTTGTTATTGAGGACTGTTATTGAGAAATCCCTAATGAAAAAACCCAATACCACTTTTTGCCCGACCTGGGAATTGAACCCAGGACCCCTCGCAGAAGTTGCTTGCGATCACGAGATGAACGGGGCAGTAAGCAAATAGTTAGCGTAAGGTATCTGTACTGGTGACTCTGAAAACTCTGCTTTGATAGAGTCACCGTAAGGGCAGTAGATCTGTATAAACTGTAGGTAGGTGTACACAGTAGGTAGTACCACCATACCTATTTATGCCGCAAAGCAACGTTGTTTCGATTTGAAGTGTACGGGTGCTGGTGAAATTACAAGCACATGACTCATTTCAACTTTGTCTATGGGATTGGCACGCATACGCAAAGGCTGTATTGCATTGTATTGCAGATGTCTTTAAGCAAAGGTGACCTGACCGCTTAACAACAGGTGGGCCCTCGGCTTGTTTGCCTTGCAACGATGTTTTGATAAAAATAAAGTGGTCGTTCTGAGTGGACCCAACAGGTGCCATGTGGCACCCCGAAATTAATGGCTGAATACACCATGATTATATTGCCACCTTTTAATTGTAATGTTTGCCCTTCTCAACTGAGATTGTATATTTTATTTGTAAACTTATATAATACTAGCAAACGTTGTTTTGCCATTTTTTTTTTTTTTGGTGTATGAAATATGGATGTTGGCCGATTCTCAGACCTACCCGATATGCACACAAAATTTCATAAAAATCGGTCAAGCTGTTTCGGAAGAGTATGGTAACTAACATTGTGATACGAGAATTTCATAACGAGAATTTTATGAATACGAGAATAATAAAAATAAAAATAAGACTTTTTTTTGTCAAAAGCTGAAAATGAAACTCTTTTTTTTTTAATCTTATTTTCCTACGCCATAGCTTTTGACTAATGATTAGTTTTTCTGATTTGACGCTAAGATGTTTTATTTATGTATGATCTTTATTTTATTTAGCACTATGTGTCAACTCATAAAAGAGTTAATACCATTGCCCGACCGCACTCCTGCGCCTACCTTGTGCCACATTTTTCTAATATAGCTGGAGACCTTCGGCTTTAGGAAGGCAGGACCAATGAGCAAAATAATATGTATTATTTAAGGCCCTATGGCAAGCAAATATGTCGAGTATAATGCATCGCGGCAACAAATAAGGTTCAAAATAGCGGTGTAAGTTGTATCTAATAACCACCGAAATAACAGTAATTATGAGATTTTCATTAAATTGAGAAAAAAATACACGGCTCAGTTGAATAATTTATAGATATGTCTTTAGTTCATGAAATTCCCTATAATATTTTACATTTTGAGATCTACGCGACGAACCAATTTTTTTTACCATGATAATGCTTTATTAACACGCTTTTATTTTCATAAAATATTTATAGATAAGTCTTTTCTTAGAACCCTTGACAACACACTCAATTATTTTCAGGCTGGTAATATTTAGCAATACACCAGAACATGCGACAAAAAATGTGTGTTTTTGGTGTCCTGTGTTAGAATAGCCCCTTAACGTTTTGTAGCTCAGGTGACTTTATTGTTAAACGTCAACTTTAGGAAGGTACTTAGCTAAACTGAGCTGGTTTTTTTTTCCGATGGGAAATCATCAAATGACTTCTCCTGCCCTGGGCGGGGCGGGAGGGAGAGTCAGACTTTTACTGACTAATACCCATTCATGTTCCGTCTTGTGCCCCTTGCGTTCCGGGGGCGCGGTATCTCTTTCGAACAACCCGCAGCCTAAACTGAGCTGGATAATGCAATATTGCGAATTAACAACGGCACATTTGTTTAATGTTCCATTAAAGTTCCACTTCAGTTCCAGGGGGTTATTTATTTATTTATTTATTAAAACTTTATGCAGAAATGTAAAACTACACCGTACAATTATTTTCTACCAGCCTACCTTATGGTTATGTAGGTAGGTAACTAAAACCTTTTAGGTACCTACGTGTTTAAGTCGATTTATTTACTGTTCGGTCTCTCTTTGTGTACTGTGGGTTTGTAAATAAAAGAAGAAAAATATGCATGATTTTTATTTCAGCTTCGCAAATTGAGGAAAATATGTTCTGCTTTTATTGTAGCTGCACTATGCTTGTGAATTATTTATAAGGTAATTCTTTTCGTTGGTTATCGGGTTGGTTACGCATCTTTTTTTAAACAGGCTTAATCGACGTTATGGTTGGTGCGCGTATTTTCAGGTTTGTTCAAATGCCCCTGAAACAAAACATTAATTGGCTATATATTTTAAAGTAGTTACTACAAATAAAGTACAAATAAAGTAGTTACTATAAATAATTTAAAAAAAAAAACAACAAATACTTTTAAGTAACCTACTTATTATTAACACAAAATTTAACTTAATTCAACTTAATTTTCTATCATAATTAAAATGAGTTCGAACAGAAGGCCAAATCTACAAATTAAGAACTTTTCAAATCTAGTCGCAATAATATCTCAGCGACAATCAATATCAAAAGTAGTAGGTAAATTACAGGCATATTTGGCAGACTGAGACTGCGATTTGATTGCCATTGTTCCTAAAAGTTAGTAAAATTGCCATTTGCCCAGACAAATTAACTACACCTATAAGTACACGATGGTATATTATAATATTAATGAATATATATGTAATGTATATGTATGTGTGGGTGTACATTGGTACACCTCTGCCTAACCCTTCGGGGAATACAGGCGTGATGGTATGATGGTGTATATGTATGTAATGTAATGTATGTATATGTCACCGGAAAATAACAAGATCCGTAAGTTTATCAATTTACTAGGAAGTTTATAAACTTTCGTAAGATTCTAAACGGGAGATAAATTGTAATATTTTACGTCCACATTTTCGTAAATTGATAAACTTACTGAACTCACTCTTAAAATAATAAGTAAGCAGTAACCAAACGCTACGCGCGATCTGATTGGTTGGCTGTCACGTGTCACTTCTCCTTCCTCGCGGCCGCCAGCTGGACACAAGCATTGCCACTATGAACATTGACCAATCAGAGAGCAGTGTGTCATTTTACGTATATTTAAAAGAGTTTCTGTGAATGGTCGAACCATATAAAATCTTACGAATAGATATTCGTTAGTTTATAAATTTACCGTATGCAGTGGGAAATTGATAAATTTACGAAAATGTGGACGTAAAATATTACAATTTATCTCCCGTTTAGAATCTTACGAAAGTTTATAAACTTCCTAGTAAATTGATAAACTTACGGATCTTGTTATTTTCCGGTGACATTATATATGTACTTTTTTTTTTTATAGACTGGAAATCATCAAATAACTTCCCCCGCCCTGGGCGGGGCGGGAGGGAGTGTCAGACTTTTACTGACTAAAACCCGTCTATGTTCCTTCATGTGCCCTTTGCGTTCCGGGGGCGCGGTATCTCTTTCGAACAACCCGCAGCATGTATATATGTACTAGAGTCAAGAGCTTAACCACAGGCTTAACCATCTCGAATAAAAAAATAAAAAATATATATAGCACAATGTCTATTATTGTGGATTGCTCCGTTGGTCTCATGGTCACAAGTGCGACCGGTGCGCGTTGTTTTTGGACCCAATTTCCAGGAATGACATAAATTGTACTATGTGTTTCAACTCACTATTTAGTTCCGTATTGCTTTTTGAAGCGGAAGGGTGTCTCACACCATCAACTTCTTTACTCTGTTGGGCAGTGTTATTTAGTGTAACCATTAGGAATTTCTCAAGAGCATCCCAGAGTAAACAAGACGGGTAATAATTAGGTAGGAATACGAGTTAAGCTATATTTAAAATTATAAGGTATGCTACCTTGGCGGTGCGCCCGCTTGGGCGGAGCACCGCCGCCTCCTCGTGGCGGCCATCGGCAGCGGCGAACTCTCGCGTCCGGCACTGGTGCAGGCCATGGTCCGGGGCGAGAGGGAATGGGAAGCAGTCCCCTCCTCATGCGAAGCTGTAATGCTAGAGAAGGAGGCGGCGGGACGGGAAAGGAAGAGACGAGTCCCTCGTCCGCGAGATGACTCCCGGTCACCGTAGACGCGGGTCTGTGGACGGTGAGCAATGGGTAGCTCACCGTCCCTACGTTATCTAACGACAGACCGTGTCGACGGCGCGTTCGTGTTCCACGCGCACCTCAAAGAGTTGTAAAAAGTTGCCCGCCCAGGGCGGGGGAAGTTATTGGATGATTTCCCATCTATAAAAAAAAGGGAAAAGACTGTTTACTGACGGAATTCAGTAAAGCGCTCGATCACCCGAGCGCTCATCTGTCGTGATGGCCCAGTGGTTAAGGCGCCCGCCTCTCATGCAAGAGGTTGTGGGTTCGCAACCGGGCACGGGCAAGTACCAATGTGACTTTTTCTAATACATACGTACTTTCTAAGTTTATCTTGGCCATAACTGACATCGGTAACCATGTCAGAGGCCCTTGAGGTGGTTAAGAAACTCTGACACTAGGGTATTTGGGGTCGTTAGACCTTACAGCCCACACGATAAAGAAGAAGAAGTAAAGCGCTTTAACTTTGGCTCTGCAAAGGAAAAAACATCAGGTGTCGTTTAAGTAGATAACTAAATAATACCAGCCTATTATATATTTATTGTCCCACTGCAGGACAAAGGCCTCTTCTCATACAGACAGAGCCGTAAATGAATCATGACGCTTGTTCAAAGAGCATTGGCCTGTTAAGTAACGTATTGATTACTGCTCTGCTCCCGTGGTATCTTCTTGACACATACGAACAACGTAGCTTTCAATGGGTAAAAAAACCGGCTCGTAGATCCAGATCGTGGTCGGCTTAGTAGATCCAGACATTACCCCCTACAACCTCACAAACTTTACCTCTTTATTATATGAAATATAGCTAAGTCTAGGTTTTCTCTCGATGTTATCTTGTCTTTGACCGATGTCAGTAATGTCCATGATAAACTTAGAAAGTATATGAATCATATGCGTAAGTCGATTTATTCACTATCTGAACTTTTTTCGTGATGTGTTAGTAATTGTGGAATATACAAGAAATTAATAAAATACGGCTATTTATGCATGAATTTTTTTATTTAATTTTGATTAAACATCATCATCATTATTTTTCATCTCCACAACTTAAAGAAAAGAAATTCCATTTCGACCGTGTCTAAAATAAGCTGGTACATTATTGTATAGTCTATATACTTTATCGGTTAGATATCTAATTAATAAACATTCGTACCCGACGATATGATTGATGATTGTAGAGGTTTATTTAACAGCATCCTTATCGCCCCTGAAAACAAACATTAATTAGTTATGTATATTTCCTGTTGCTATTAGGGTAAGTTAAGTTGGTAACTATTGGTAGGTACTGCTACAAATTAATAAGAAAATACCTAACAAATATTTAAAACAATCTTATAAATTACCAATAATTTTAATTACTATCGTAATTAAAATGAAATACACCAGAAGGCCAAATCTACAACCTAATAAAAAAGGTTTCAAATCGCAATCTTAGCGACAATCATTGTCAAAAATACTAGGTAAATTACAAGCATATTTGGCAGATTGAAACTAATATTAGATTGCTATCGTTCCTAAGAGTAGTAAAATTGTCCCCCTGATAAATAGTCTGCACCTATAAGTGCATGATAATATAATAAAATAGGTATAGCACAGTCTAGACGATGGTATCATGGTCGCAAGCGAGACTGGTGGGCATGGAGTTCTGGGTTTGATTCCTAGGTCGGGCTAAGTAGGTGATGCAGACAAAGGAAGCAGCAGAGAGAAAGAGGTATCGACATTTTTGCGCTGGAGGGCGCTTAATGATCTTCGGCCACCGTAAAGAGGGGGGGGGGGTCCTCCCCCTCTTTAGACACTCCTAGGGCACTCACTCGACCAGATTAGGCCTGTAGGCGCGAAGTGTTCCGTGCGCGTCTCTCTAGTGGAATATGCGGTCTCAGTACAGCTATGCAAAAAAGTTTACTTGCTAAATCACTTCTGAATCCGCGGTGAGATTTTAGTTTCGTATTCTTAATAGTGAGTTCGACACTCTAGCGCCACCACGTGATGTCGTAAATGAGAAGTATTAAATCAAGTGAGTATTTTGACGTTTTTCAATATGATTAATTTGATATCGTTACTATCGAGATGACTTGCGAGATGACTTTCAAAGTGATTTGCCTATTTCAGAATAGCATAGCTGACCGCCGATGGTGAAGGGGCCCGCCAATGGCGGACCAATACCAGTCGGGGGCGCGGAACATCCGTCAAGCGAATACTGGACTCCTAACTTTTGGTAACTGGAGGAACCGTGGGGTTTTAGTCGGTCAACGTCCGACATAACCCTCCGTATACCCCAGACGGCGGGAATCCATGAGGAGTACCCCATGAAAAAAAACGGTTATTTGAATGGCTTCCTTGGAACGGGCTAGATAAGGCACAATATAAGGAGCAGTAGAAGAAATATAACCTATTTATTAAAGTCTGATAAAGAGCTATGGTCTACTTACAAATCCGTTCATTTTTTTTTGTTCTTCCGGCGTATAATCAGCAAAGAAGTTGATGTCGAATACTGCTAAATTGCTTTCGTCAGTATTCGCGTCGTTTATAAAGTCCAACGATGTTTTAAAAGCTTCATAATGGATAAGCAGGTCGTAATCATCGTGATAAATCTTTTTGTAATCTTTCAGATATTTTACATACAATTCGGGAGCTTTAGTTACATCGTAAATTGGCTTGTTTATATGATCTAAAATATCTAGATCGCCGTACACGTAGGCGAGCAAAGCAAATAAGATACCACAATATAAGACGCCTGCTTTCATGATGATGATGTTCTTCAGCGACACAATCGTCTATAATTTAAAAATGCTGATATTTATAGTGTTGGCTATTATGTTTGTATGAAATTGATTTTGTCACGTACGTTAATAACAACGTACCTAACAGAATCAATTTCAGCCTATCATAATTATAGAGTTGTTATCATAATTATTTACTCTTTATAAAGTGATCAAAACGAATTGTACTTTTTATTTTTCTACGCTCATTGTTTTTGGCACCAACTACTAGAGTCATTAGACGATTTTTAAATTCAAACAAAGTCAAGAATGTATATTAAACATTTTTTGCTGGATGTTGATAACTGATTTAATTTGAATTAACTTATTAGTGTCCACTTTAAGTCAGGTCACAGGGCTACAAGGACAATAATAATTACCGTCATATCAGCTGTTGATTATTTATTTAAAAAAAATGTTTGCGTACGTCTCTCGAAGTACTTTAGGTAAATAAACCTTATGCTTTTTAAAACGGGGTTATATTTTATTAATGGTATGTTTAACTAGCTTTTACCCGTGACTTTCTCCGTGTCAAATTTAGAGAGATACGAGACAGATTTTACCTTTCAAGAGTGAGTTTTTAGATCATAATTTGGAATTTAGTATTTTGTGACTCGATTCACAATTCTAGCGAATTCACAAAGTTGTAAAAAGATTTATATGGCATGTGGCACATTACTAGCAAGAGGATAGACTAGAGAATTTCTGAGGGAGTTGGAAGATCCCGGTCCCTTATGTTTTTTTTTTATAGCCATGTAAATAGCTGTAACATGGACAGCTTTAATTGATGTCCGAAACTTTGCGAGTGAATGAATAAAAAACTAGATGTCTAATGTCACAAATTTTTAATTTAAAAGTACTGTAATACAATACACATCTAAATTAAATTAAAATTTAGAGTCTACGACTTGTACTTTTAAAAAAAATTGTACTTGAATGTAAAATTTTGGTATTTTTTTAATAAAACAATAAAATGTCGATGAAAAAAAACCACAGGGCATGAGCGGTGTGTAGGGGTCTGAAAGGATAGCAGATGACCCCCCAGTCGACCATTTCAATTTGGCACACGATGCACCAAACACCCTGTATAATTATATCACTAACCTTGAACCGTATTATAATCATTTATTTAGATGAATTAATATTATGGTAAATAAATGTTATGGAAAATGATAAATATGGCAAATAAAGGAGACGGGCATTTCTGGGCCAAATTGTACTAAGTTGAGATATGGTTTAAAAAAAAACGTCATATTTTTTATTTCAAATTACAAAAAAAAACAGCCTAATTGAATTTCTAGAAGACAAGAAATCCTAAAAATAAGTTTATATCACGAATAAAAAGAGATATCGATTACTATAATCGATTAATGTGAATGAGTTTCAACAATTGAACACAATATCACTTGCACTAGATGACTGATTCAATAAAAATAATTATACACATTACAAATAACATAATGTTCGTAGTTAAAAAAAAAAAACAAAATATATTGAAATCTTAAAGTTGATTCTCGTTTACAAATCGATTTATTACTTGTATTTTGTCAACTGTATTTTTATTCTGTGCTGGCAGTGAACAGCCACAGAATACTTTTTGACAGCTCTAGTAGACTGTCGTTGCGTGTGCGTTTTGAGTGTTTCCCGTTGTTTTATTGATATTTTCCTCGGCCACTGCTTTCTTTCTACGGACTTTTGATAATTACTAAACTTGTACGACCCTTGCTATCATACCGGACACAGATAACCTCGTTTTCTCGAGCTATCGGCTTCTAATTCTTGATGGCTACTAAGGGGACGCATTCAGTCCAGGCATTAAGTCCGCCTTTGTACGGTGTATTTTTACATTCTTGCATAAAGTTTTAATAAATTAATAATAAGTCGAAAAAGTAATTTTGTTTATATTTTAGTCAACAGCTTTAGAAGAGGTAAAAATCAGCTGTTTAGTATAGGTTGTTGCAAATTTATTGCATAACCTCACTTTTAAAATCTCCTATAACTCTGCTCTCGGACATCCAAAAACCGACGAATTTTCAGTGATACTTTGTTCATATATAAGCTAATAATTGACACCAATTTCATCTTTGTACATCCAGGCCCAAGAATGTATGAAAGCGTATCCGTCTCCTTTATGAATTCAAATTATTATGACACTTGATAGATTATAACCAATGAAATTTGTGAAAATGATTTTATGTTATCTCAAGATTATGGCAACTGAAGCGTTTCAAATAAATTTATGGCATATGAAATTATATTATTTTAAATTATGGCAAACATAGTGAACCTAATTTTAGAAATATTCTAAATGCTTATAGGTCCTGGGTTTAATTCCCAGGTCGGGCAAAAAGTGTTATTGGGTTTTTTCATTAGGAATTTCTCAGTAGCAGACCGGAGTTTAGAAATTAGTGGAGTGAAACCTCGGAAAGCATGTAAAGCATAGCTTGCCATCCCGTGGGTGAAGAGGGAGTGCACATGTGTTTGCGCACACACTTGTACACTATAATACCACCTGCGTACTTGACTAGCCTGCATTAAGATTAGCTGCCGTGGCCGGAATCGGTCTAGAGAGTACATTTTTGTTTTTACATGAGATACATTACTTTTAGGGTGTGTGTTTAATATGTTACACGTTGTATATAGACACAGAGCAGGCACTCAGTCACTCATTGATTCATCAACGTCCAGCCCAAACCCTTGGACACAGAAAGCTGACATTTTGTACTAAAGCTTCCTTTGTGATGTACCTACAAACTTCTACCCGCAACTTCACCCGCTTTAAATTTGGTATATTACACCACGGGAACTATATCTTTTTTAGGGATAAAAAGTATCTTATGTGTTATTCCAGAGTACCAACCAGGTAACAAAAAAAAAAAATAGGGAGTGGCGTGACAGATACGGATTGCTGCAAAACCGACTCCCGTTATTTCAAAATCGCGTAGGCGAGGCGGCCGGTTAGCTGAGGAGCAGGTGGCCAGCAAGCCGAAGCCGCGGTGGTGAGCGTGATACTATCTGCGACGATAAACTCGCATGGGACCGCCGGAGCCCCGCAGCGCCGGAGCCGTGACAGAAACCAAGCCTGCTGTATGTTGCATGATTGCTGCATGCTTGCTTGCATGCTGTATGCTTTTTTGCGTGCTGCATGTATGGTGTATGTTTGTTTGCATGCCTGCTGCATGCATGATGTATGGTTTTATCATATTAGACTAAATAGGTTCTATGTCTTTTAAGTGGTATACCAAACGATTTTATATTTAATGTATGTTATGATTATAAAAATTAGTTACCTACTTTAAAAATATATCAATCGTTTATTATATTAACTGATCATTATATCTAATAAAATTATAGATTCAGTTGTTATAACTTGTAAGTAGGTATTAGAGATTTTGTAATTATATTAAATATTACTTACCCGATTTTACATACATACTATCACGCCCCGAAGGGTTAGACAGAGGTGTACCAATGTACACCCACAGTTCGCCGCTATGTTTTAGGTCCTATGTAATGGAGGGCGAGCCTATTGCCATTAACCGGGCACAAATCCTAACTCCGAGTTGCTACTGGGAATTTCATCTTTGCTCAACAAGCTTTGCTCAACCTGGGAATCGAACCCAAGGCCTCTGCCGTAGCAGTCGTGCTTAGGACCACTAGACTAACAAGACAGTTAAGTGTCTTTTTACACCCGTAATAACACTTAAGACAAGTTTTTTTAGTTTGACGTTTATTTTTTTATTTCGATATTTATTTTATTTATTAACGTCTGGCAGCATGGGGCAATAGGAAAAAATATACGTGAATACAAATAATACTTATCTATAAACTGATAAATAATAAATGTAAACTTCAAAACTTATTTCCAAAAAAAGACAAGTGCCTTCTCGAAGGCGGTTGTCTTTTTTCCGGAGCCGTCTCTCCAGGCACTAGATTATGACGGGTCGCCATAAAAAAAAAAAAAAAAAATTGTAGGTTGTCCATACATTTGCGGCAATCCGCAAATGTATGGACAACCTACAATTTTTTCCCTTGAGAAATAAAAAAATTGAGATATCTTTTAAAGTACAATACTTGGAAAAGTAGAAGATTATGTCAAATTTTAGTAAACAAAAAATTACAATTTTGAGTGTAAGCTCCGTTGGTCTATGAGTTTGGATTTTGAACTTACAGGCCAAAACTGGATCACTCAGATCGGCAGTTTTACAAATCTTAAATTTGCGTTAGTTCTTGAATTAATAGGTATTTAGGCATGATTTATATTGTACAAATTTTCTTTCGAGCTTAGGTATAATATCCAAAAGAAATATTATGAAGTTATTTAGTATAAGACCGCCATTCAAAGATCACTCAGACGAGCACGTGTGTGGATTGAGTTATCCAGATAAAGCGTTCAAACATTGCAACCGGATTCTTCCAATGAAACGAATTTGTTAATAGCTTTTACAATTTTTTTTTTGTAAAATTTGAGATATAAATTAACACCACAATGCTGGTATATACTGAGATAAGTGATAGAGCATTTTCTTCAAAGTGGCAGATTGAGTAATCTAGTTTTTTCGACGTAACTTTTTTAGTTCATGTTCTACAATTTTTTTATTTTACCACCACGTTTTTAAAATTTTTTACTAAAACACCTACGGATTGGATGAACTTTAAAAAAGATCACTCACACCACACGCACATTTCGAGAACTGCAAAGTAAGAATTAATTTTACTTTCGGTGGTCGACGACTTTGGTTCTGTTTGTAGCTTTGTATTACCACCAATCCAAAAACAATTGAATCGGTTCCCATTCTAGTATAATTTTGACTTTCAAATTTTTTAACTATTTTGACAGGTAATAATTAGGTACGAATACAAGTTAAGCTATATTTAAAATTACAACAACATTTTATTGTTTGTAACAAATAGCTACATTATTCCTGAGACTTCTTCTTCTTAGCGTATCGATGGCAAATAATTAAATATAAATAATTAAATAAGATATTTCTTAAATACTATGTTTGACCCAAAATTCGGCCACGGCAACACCATCCGCCGACGCAGTCATTAGGTCCTCACGTGTGCAGGTGACAGGGCATGCGGCGCAAGATAAAAGGTGGGCCATGGTCTGCGGAGAGACCCCGCACAGGCAATGAAGGTCGGAGCCATCTGCGAAACCCCACCGTTGAAGATTATCTTTGCATCCTGAGTAACATGGGAGCTAAATTACATCAAACTAAATAATTTCAATTACAATTCAAAAATGCTGTAATATTTGTACGCCTTCTATGGTATGGCTTGTACCATTTACTTACCTTTAACACCCTTGCATGCATTTGCATGTTAGACCAAATAAATTGATCTTCATCTTTATTAGGAAACAGTAACACTAATAACCTAACTTCTCTATAATAATACATAATATGGTGGACCCGGTCATTAGTACGGACAAGAAAGAATTACAAATGCGATACTGGTGATATCACGTGATCTGCCCACACCTACAGCTTCTACAGAGTCGTGATGTTTTAAGTCCACGGAGAATATTCAGTGTCTGATCGCATCGGAGTTAAGACGTCGCCAAACTGTACTTGATTTGTTGTACTCAGTTATTCTGTTAATTGGGTAGATGACACCATTAAACAATAATTCCAAGACACAACTTCACAAAAAACACAGTTTATTGTAGCCCTGAAAACCCAATGATTTTAAATATATAGAATTCGATTTCTACCTAGTTGCTTTGAAATCAATAAATATTAGTAAATTGAGATGACAAAAAAAGGACCTCATAGTTTAGTATTGTCATACAAAATCTATGGGGGAATCGCGTTTTGACAGCTCATAAAAAGTACGTTAATTGATTAGTAGTGTCATCTACCCAATTGTAATTTATAGTGATTGTGTTAATTTGTGATTATTATAAATGCTGTGTATCGTACCCTGCGTTTTTATTGCACGAAACTCATCATCTGCCCATAATATAATGTCTGAATGTTGATTCGTAAATCCTGACAATCCTACGTATACGAATGATCTATCTTTTATAACCTTCTTCTCTGCCTTTACCTGAAAATCTACCGCAGACTGTTATAAATATATAAGTCATAAAAATACCATAAAAATAAATATACCATCACGCCTGTATTCCCTGAAGGGTGAGGCAGCGGTGTACTTATGCACACCCACAGTTCGCCGGTATATTTAGGTCCCATGTAATAGGGGGCGAGCCTATTGCCATTAACCGGGCACAAATCCAAACTCCGAGCTCATAGAAAAACCCAATAACACTTTTTGCTCGACCTGGGAATCGAACCCAAGACCTCTAGCTTAGCAGACGCGCTTAGGACCACTAGGCCATCGAGGCAGTTTCCTGACGGAATTCAATAAAGCGCTTTAACTTTGACTCTGCAAAGGAAAAAACATCAGGTGTCGTTTAAGTAGATAACCAAAATCATTCTACCTACGTGTACACTGAATAATACCAGCCTATTATTGTCCCACTGCAGGACAAAGGCCTCTTCTCATACAGACAGAGCCGTAAATGAATCATGACGCTTGTTCAAAGAGCATTGGCCTGTTAAGTTACGTATTGATTACTGCTCTGCTCCCGTGGTATCTTCATGACACATACGAATAACGTAGCTTTCAATGGGTAAAAAATAAAAAAGTCGGCTTAGTAGATCCAGAAATTACCCCCTACAACCTCACAAACTTTACCTCTTTATTATATTAAATATAGCTAAGTCTAGGTTTTCTTTCGATGTTATCTTGTCTTTGACCGATGTCAGTAATGTCCATGATAAACTTAGAAAGTATATGAATCATATGCGTAAGTCGATTTATTCACTTTTTGAACGTTTTTTCGTGATGTGTTAGTAATTGTGGAATATACAAGAAATTAATAAAATACGGCTATTTATGCATGAATTTTTTTATTTAATTTTGATTAAACATCATCATCATTATTTTTCATCTCCACAACTTAAAGAAAAGAAATTCCATTTCGACCGTGTCTAAAATAAGCTGGTACATTATTGTATAGTCTATATACTTTATCGGTTAGATATCTAATTAATAAACATTCGTACCCGACGATATGATTGATGATTGTAGAGGTTTATTTAACAGCATCCTTATCGCCCCTGAAAACAAACATTACAAATTAACATGCTACAAATTAATAAAAAAATACCTAACAAATATTTAAAACAATCTTATAAATTACCAATAACTTTAATTACTATCGTAATTAAAATGGAATACGCCAGAAGGCCAAATCTACAACCTAATAGTTTTGGTAACTGGAGGAACCGTGGGGTTTTAGTCGGTCAACGTCCGACATAGCCCTCCGTATACCCAAGACGGCGGGAATCCATGAGGACTACCCCATGAAAAAAAACGGTTAATGTGTTATTTGAATGGCTTCCTTGGAACGGGCTAGATAAGGCACAATATAAGGAGCAGTGGAAGAAATATAACCTATTTATTAAAGTCTGATAAAAAGCTATGGACTTACAAATCCCCTCATTCTTTTTTGTTCTTCCGGCGTATAATCAGCAAAGTAGTTGATGTCGTATACTGCTAAATTGCTTTCATCATTATTCGCGTCGTTTATATAGTCCAACGATGTTTTAAAAGCTTCATAATGGATAAGCAGGTCGTAATCATCGTGATAAACTTTTTTGTAATCTTTCAGATATTTCACATACAATTCGGGAGCTTTAGTTAGATCATAAATTGGCTTGTTTAAATGATCAAAAATATCTAGATCGCCGTACACGTAGGCGAGCAAAGCAAATAAGATACCACAATATAAGACGCCTGCTTTCATGATGATGATGTTCTTCAGCGACACAATCGTCTATAATTTACAAATATTGATATTTATAGTGTTGGCTAGTTAGTTATTATGTTTGTATGAAATTGATTTTGTCAGGTACGTTAAAAACAACGTACCTAACAAAATTAATTTCAACCTATCATAATTATAGAGTTATTATTATATTTATTCTTTACTAGCTATTGCCTGCCTCTTCGCTCGCATAGACCTAAGTGATACTTAACTAATAAAGTATTGAATACTCTGTTATCATAATTTTCCAAGCATGTCGAATGTTTGCTAAGGAGACTGCTAATAGATACTTCTGTGGGTTTTAGGAATTTGTCTGTAGACGCCCGGAGTTTTGATTTGTGCCCGGTTGGTAATAGGTTTACGCCATACCTGGGATTAAAACATATATGGCGTAAGGAGGGTATATGATATGGCTTTCAAAAATACTACGTGGTGACAAAATTTAATTATTTTTGTTTCTCGAACCATTGAAAAGCATCAATAATAGGTACTGCTTTAACAACCTCTCACTGTAGCTTGGACCAAGACCGTAGAAATGAATCTGATAATCAGAACAACTGCCTAGATAATCTGAGCTTCGTGTTATAACCAAATTAATAAAAGTTTTTGGGAGAAAGTGTGGACAAAAAACAGTAAGCAAGACTTATTAAAACGCTAAGCAAAGTATTACCTCTCAAATTACCCTTCATCTTTTGCGGTAATCTACATAATGTATTTCCATTTAGAAGTAATTTTTAAGCATCTAAAATATCTTCTGTTTACAGTACCTACCTAGGTACCTATTAAAAGAAAATCTATGTTATCTATGCAATGCGTGTTACATGACAGACAGGTAGTCTCGCAGCATCAAGTAGTTATGAGGTGGTGGATGTCTTCCTTCCCACAATCTACTTCTCTCTTTGGGTGGTGGGTTTTGTAACCCTGGGTCGATGGCGCGTTGTGTTCCACGTGTACCTCAAAGAGGCTGAGGTAGCACTGTAGATGGGATCCGCTAGGACCAGTGTCTGTCAGGGTTAAGGAATTTGTTCGAAAGCGTCAACGCGGCCCTGGAACGCAAAGGGCATTAGGAGGAATACTGATGGGTTTTAGTCAGTAAGAGTCTGACACTCCCTTACGATCCGCCCAGAGCGGAAGAAGTCATTTGATTATGTCCAATCCTTGACCCATCTGAATGAGCCTCTGTATAGGTCGGGCATAAAGTGTTATTGGGTTTTTCCATTAAGAATTTCTCAGCAGCCAGAAGTTTAGAAGTTAGTGGTGTACCTGTACCTCGGAGAGCACGTAAAGCCGTTGGTCTTGCGCCTGACCTATCTCGATCGTGTCGGATTGCTGTCCAATCGGGAGTTAGGGATGAGGGAGTGCACCTGTGTTTGTCTAGAGATTACATTTTTGTTTTTACATGAGATACATTACTTTTAGGGTGTGTGTTTAATCTATTCCACGTTGTATATAGACACAGAGCAGGCACTCAGTCACTCATTGACTCATCAACGTCCAGCCCAAACCCTTGGACACAGAAAGCTGCAATTTTGCACTAAAGCTAAAGCTGCCTTTGTGATATACAAACTTCTGCCCGTAACTTCACCCGCTTCAAATTTGGTACATTATACCACGGAAACCATATCTTTTTTAGGGATAAGAAGTATCGCATGTGTTATTCCACAGTGCCACTTACTATATATTTATTTCAATTGGACCATCAAAGTTAAAACTAAATAATAATTAAATTACAAACTATGTACAGTTAAAATAAAAAATAAAGGTCATAGGGCGTCAAAAATCTCATCCGCATCGCTGTCAATGGGGCATGTGCTCAGAAGGCTGGCAGCATTGCCACGTTGTATGGCAATGCTGATGCTTTGGCCAAAGAATAGGCCAGCCCTCTGGTCACGTGAAGAATCGACCAGTCGCTTCGCGATGTCGCGATAAACTAGATGAGCGCTCGGTCCCCATGGCCTTAGTGTTTCAACCCCAAACGGCTCAAACATATAACTTTCATGAAGGTTAATATACTTGTGCCGTTTGAGATTTTCCGCACCAGACGCAGCCGCCCCAGCACAACACGTCGTGCAAGGAAGATGGGATGGCGCAAGGGTGTTGACGCTTGTTGCATCCCACACCAGAGGTCTACCCAACTTCCAAGGCATCCAGAGGTCTACCCAACTTCCAAGGCATTCCACTTACTGAGTGCCAAATTTCATCTAGTTCTGTTCAGCCGCTTAAGCATGAAAGAGTAACAAACATAATATCCGTCCATCCATCCGTCCATCCATCCATTCTCATAAACTTTCGCATTTATAATATTAGGTATTTATTTATCGCATTTATTATAGGAGGTAAGATATGTTACTGTAAAAGCCCAAAATAAAGTAAAAGTCTTGTAATACCTAAGATTTACCAACTCTATATATAAGCTACCACTATCATTAATTTAGTACTTTTACCACCATTCATTTGGTAACTCTTAGGTTTTACCTCAGAGACACAGTAAGGGCTCTTTCAATTTATGCGTTTGGTGCCGGACCGCTGCGGTGCCGAGGCGGCGCGTTTTTCGGACTGCATACGGACGGTTGTCCTTTTTCATACAGTTGACGCGTGACGTCTGTCGTCCTGCCGTCGAGCGTGCGTAGGTACCGACGTCGCACTGTTGCCGCACCGCGCGCATTGTATGAAAACAAACGACCGTTCGTACGCAATACGACAAACGCACCGCTTCGCCACCGCAGCGGTCCGGCACCAAACGCATAAATTGAAAGAGACCTAAATGTCAAAAAATAGGCATGTTTAGAAATAGTTTGCCCATTTTAATAGTCTATACCAATATTATAAAGAGGTAAAGATTTTTTTGATTAACACCACAGGAACACGCTGGATGCAGGTCGCTTCCAACCGGCAACTTTAGTTACTGTTATAGGCATAGGTCCAGCAGTGGACGTCCTGCATCTGATATGATGATGATGATGATGAAAGATTTTATTTATTTACACATACATACATACATACATACAATCACGCCTGTATTCCCCGAAGGGTTAGGCAGAGATGTACCAATGTACACCCACAGTTTGCCGGTATATTTAGGTCCCATGTAATAGGGGGCGAGCCTATTGCCATTAACCGGGCACAAATCCAAACTCAGAGCTGCTACTGAGAATTTCATAGAAAAACCCAATAACACTTTTTGCTCGACCTGGGAATCGAACCCAGGACCTCTATCGTAGCAGTCGTGCTTAGGACCACTAGGCTAACGAGGCAGTCAAAGCAGGCAGGCGAGGTATTTATAAATGTTTAATCATATTTTAAAATATAATTTCAATGTATTTACTCAAAATTAATTACAATGACTTGCGCCAGTTACAGTGATTTATAGGTAAAACATAAGCTTAAGTAAACATATTACATAAACAAACAAATTTTAAAAACCAATAACAAGTGAGGGGTAAAAACATACTTAACAATAACTAGAAAAAGAAAAAATATATAAAATAAAAATAATAACAACACACAACTTATTTAACAAACAGAGGAGCTCGTGGCTAAATAATTACAGCCGCATAGACCGATCTTCCGGGTTAAGCCACGCTTGCCGAGATTGGTCTGTGGATGGGTGACCATTTACCATAGCGAGTTTCCTTCGTGCCTCGGAAAGCACGTAAATCCGTTGGTCCCGGCTGTCATTTGTAGATCTTTGACAGTCGTTACTGTTAGTCAGAAGCCCGAAAGTCTGACAACCAGTCTTACCAAGAGTATCGTATTACCCATTACTGGGTTGTAAAGGTCTGATAGGCAGTCGCTCCATGTAAAATACTGATATTCAGCTGCATCCGGTTCGACTGGGAGCCGACCCCAACATAGTTAGGAAAAGGCTAGGCAGATGATGATGAACTTATTTAACAAACATGGTTTTCAGAAAACATGACACATTTTGAAATGTTCACACTGAGTGTGTCATTAAAAATGTCATGTCTGTATTAGAGAATTAATAGCATCCTGCATGTATTTAAAATAAAAATAATACCAGCCTATTACAGGCCCAACTGCCTCGTTGGCCTAGTGGTCATAAACGCGACTGCTACGCTAGAGGTCTTGGGTTCGATTCCCAGGTCGAGCAAAAAGTGTTATTGGGTTTTTCTATGAAATTCTCAGTAGCATCTCGGAGTTTGGATTTGTGCCCAGTTAATGGCAATAGGCTCGCCCTCTATTACATGGGACCTAAAAACATACCGGCGAACTGTGGGTGTACATTAGTACACCTCTGCCTAACCCTTCGGGGAATACAGGCGTGATTGATTGTATGTATGTATTACAGGCCCACTGATGAGTAAATGGCATTTTTCATCCAGAGAAGGGCACAAGACGGATTGACGATTTCAGACTTACATTTTGATAATTGTATATTCGTATAAGTCCAGGTTTCCTCACCTAAGTTTCCTACACCTTGTTTTACTTAGTAATTTCCAAAATAAACTTAGAAAGTATATGAATAGAAAATGTCACATTGGAATCGAACCAAAAACAGGGGTTAATGGATTTTTCCAAACTGCTGGTGGCATGACACCCCCGTAAGTTGGAATGCACGTAATAGCCCTTAGTCCTGCGCCTGATCTCTCCCCGGTTGTGTAGGATCACCGTCCTATCAGACTATTATGAGATTTACGCACACACCTTGTGCACTTTAATATTTCCTATGTCTTGAGAAATCGAATCTACTGATGTCCTAAATGAAATGGAGTTTTAGCTCCATGAAAGCAACACCAATAATATTGTATCATTGAAGTAGGTAGGTCTTTGTGCCTACAAGTATAAGTCGATTTATTTAAGTACTATTTGGAGTTTCCTTGTGTTTGAGTTTCCATCCTAAGTGTAGGTATGTGAAGAAACAAAAAAAAAACAAAAATACAGCAAAAATTTAATGAACATTTTTATTTTACCAAACATTTTATTTTCAATTACACATTTTGAATAAAAGATAAGATTGATTTTCTTCTCTGGATAGTGGCTGACAAATACTAAAACATCGTATAGGCTACATTATATACTTTATTGATTAGGAATCAAATTATTAAGCAGGTGTAACCGACGATGTGATTGATGATTGTTGAAATTTATTTAACCTTGTGGGGTGGTCCTGCAACAAAACAATAATTGGTTATACATATATTTTTCGCCTTTCGTTGTTTGAACCGTTTGTTAAACAAGAGTTCCATGGGGTATCTTCGAAGTCCATGATATGTTGATCACGGAAAACCAAGGAGCCATTATATCTTTGATTTTCAGTAGCTACTATAACCAAATCACAACACGTGCACTGTTCGTTATTGCAGAGTTCCATTGTCTATCTTCAAACGTCTACATCAGATCTACACAGAATTACTATGGGACCAACTCGTGATTCAAATATCACAATATTTTTTTACCCACGTCGAAATTATCGCTGAACATTAAAATAAAAGCAAATAGGTGAACACGACCGACCAAAATGGCAGCACAAATAGCTAAAAATCTTACCCTGTAATGATGGTTGAATATGGTTTAAAATAAATTTAATAACATCTCCTGTTTTAAGTCGGTTATAAGGATACGATCTACTTACTCAATCCCAACAATTGTTTATATTCTTCAGGCGTATAATCAGCGATATAGTTAAGGCCGAATACTGCTGTAGTGCTAAGTTTATTCGATAGGTTTATACGTTCCAAAGAATTTTTAAAAGCTTCGTAATGGATAAGCAGTTGGTAATCATCGGTGTAAGTTTTTTTGTAATCTTTCAGATATTTCACATACAATTCGGGAGCTTTAGCTACATCGTAAAATATCTTTTCTGCCCCGTACACGTAGGCGAAGAAAGAAAACAAGATACCACAATATAAGACGCCTGCTTTCATGATGATAATGTTCTTCAGCGACACAATCGTCCATAACTTATAAATGTTGATATTTATAGTGTTGGCTATTATGTATTTATGTTTGTATGAAATTGATTTTGTCAGGTACATTGTTATTACAGGCTTATTATAACATTTACTCTGTATACAATAATCAAAACGAATTGCACTTTTTATTTTTCTACGCTCATTAATTTTTCATTCGCGTGTGACCAACTAAGGCTAAAGAGTCATTAGATGATTTGCAAATTCAAATAAAGACGTTTTTTTTTCTGGATGTTGATGACTGATTTTATTTGAAGTAGATTTAAAGTCTTCACAAGGTCAGGTCACAGGTCCATAAGGACAATAATAATTTACTTTATCATCATTATTATATCATCTTTAGGACCACCTACGGCTGATATGATGATGATGATGAAATTGGTAACATATAAAAAATATTGTAATTACTCGAATTACTTTTTGTAAAGTAACTTTATATATATTTAACTATGGACTTTAATAACAACTGCGTTTTAAAAAGTCTTACTGTCTTAAGTTTAACTATCGTCTGACTTCTGGCTAAGGCATTCACAGGAAAGCCCGTTTAAGCGGTAAACAACCTCCTAGGTTCTGGAACTGCGAGATGCCATACCGAAAAAAAAATATCGTTTGACTTCACTATTCAAGTGTGTGGTATAATTATGTTAGGATAAAAAATGCCTAATTAACTGCCTCATAAGCCTAGTAGTCCTAAGCGCGACTGCTACGGTAGATGTCTTGGGTTCGATTCCCAGGTCAGGCAGGGTTATTGGGTTATTGGGTTTTTCTATGAAATTCTCAGTTGCAGCTCGGAGTTATAATCTGTTCACGGTTAATGGCATTAGGCTCGCTTCCTATTATATGGGACCTAAAACATACCTTCGAACTGTGAGTGTGCATTGGCACCTCTGTCTAACGCTTTGGGGAATACAGTCGTTATGGTATGAAATGAAAATAACGTAGTATTTAGAGGTCTGACCACCACATGACTTTACATTATTAAGCTATTTGAATTCTTCTTTTCGTATCGATGATACTGCTAAATTATGTTTGCAATGACCAACTTGGGTGCGCACCAAACGATTCAGTGCCTTCCAGATAAAGTCGTGGTGGATGACTTCATTCCCACAATCTACTTCTCTCTTTGGGTGGAGGAGTTAAACCGTCAATCGTGACATATGTGGGAATGGCTACTTTATTTGTCAAGTCAATAAAGTGCATAGCTTCGCGGTATAACGAAACCATGCACAATTGATTGTTATTTTTTTGTTATTCTTTCTTTCTTTCTTTTGTATACGGGTTATAATGACACAATGTTTAGGCACACTTTAACATAACGTTGAAAACTGAAAAGAACAAACCGAACAGAATTCGACTGATTGCTCCACAAAATGTAACTTACATATTACAGTTGGTTCGTTGAATAGGTTCACTGAAAACCCTAGCTTTGTATAATTGAACATAATTTATTTCAATTTTGTAAATGTGAGTACCATGGAGCCATATTTTATTTGTTAAGTTACTAAGTATGCGTTGGACACTCAGCATAGCGGTAGAGAGCTTTGTCATGCTCACTTTAATGTCTCGCTGATGGTGGCGCGTGCATTGGATCGTTCGGTTCCCTTCAAGATGGTCGAGCTAAATGGTGCTAATGCAAGCGTCCTGCTCGTGAACGGGTGCTGTCAGTTGAGATTGGTAATCTCTTAACTGCCACGGCTTACATCTTTGTTATTATATTTTATTGTTTTATATTCACCTTCATTGAGGAGCTCGTGGCTAAATAATTACAGCCGCATAGACCGATCTTCCGGGTTAAGCCACGCTTGCCGAGGTTGGTCTGTGGATGGGTGACCATTTACTATAGCGAGTTTCCTCCGTGCCTCGGAAAGCACGTAAAGCCGTTGGTCCCGGTCCCGGTCCCGGCTGTCATTTGTAGATCTTTGACAGTCGTTACTGTTAGTCAGAAGCCCGAAAGTCTGACAACCAGTCTTACCAAGAGTATCGTATTACCCATTACTGGGTTGTGGAGGTCTGATAGGCAGTCGCTCCATGTAAAATACTGATATTCAGCTGCATCCGGTTTGACTGGAAGCCGACCCCAACATAGTTGGGAAAAGGCTAGGCAGATGATGATGATATTCACCTTCATTGTTTTCACATATAGAAGCAACAACAATTTTGTAACCAAAATTTTGTAAAAACCAAATTGAATGAAAAGAGTTTCCATGGAATTTCTTGCTTATTCTTCTCCATAGAGACCTACGTTTTGGAACGAGCAACTAGCTTCAACTTTATCTGTAACTTCTTGACAATTCAAAAGTGCCTGTAAATGGTCTAATTGAAATAAATACTTTGACTTTGACTTAAAGAGTTACCAAGTTATATGGATCGCTGTGCCGTGGACACAACCTCGACACTTCATACAACTGATGAACGATTTATCTGCATACAATTTGTGTGCAATATATTATTGTCTGGATTTAGCTACGCGGCTACCCCAATCACGGCACTACAATACTGCCAACCAGGAGTAACAAATTTAGTTTTTTAAGTAGTAAGTTATATTCTTTCCATGGGGCTTCAGGATTATTTTATAAGAAAATCTCGGTGACTGCCTCGTTGGCCTAGTGGTCCTAAGCTCGACTGCTACGCTAGAGGCTCTGGGTTCGATTCCCAGGTCGAGCAAAAAGTGTAATATGAAATTCTCAGTAGCAGCTCGGAGCTTAGATTTGTGCCCGGTTAATGGCAATAGGCTCGCCCCCTATTACATGGGACCTAAATATACTGGCGAACTGTGGGTGCACATTGGTACACCTCTGCCTAACCCTTCGGGGAATACAGGCGTGATGATATATAAAATCTCGGTGTAAGATCCCACCAAATTGAATTGGTACCAAAAAACCTAGGTAATTCTTTTCCAATGGCTGAACAGGAAAAAAAATATGACAACAACAGGAAGTATACCTACCAAAAATCTGTTTTACCCAAATGCCAATTCAGTTGCAGTAATTCTTCTATCGTTGAATGTACCCTGTCACAGACTTTAGCTTTCAAGATACATGATTTCATGACGCTACTGTGAGCGCATGCAGACTTTCTTCTCTAAGGTACTGTTACGAGTATATTCTACATGCCTTAAGACAAACTTTGAATGGAAATAATTATATTGTACGTATATTGGTATATGTTACCTATAACCACCATTTTGCAAGAGAAACAGCGTGATTTGTGAGGTAAAACTTTACTTAACCTCTTTTTTATAAACTCTCTGTTTTTGACCTTCTTCTAAAACATTATAATTATGTATTGTTGTGTTAACACGAAGGTTACATTCTGTTGGCAGTCGCTCTGTCTACAAGATGCATATTAACGGTCTTGATCTAGACCAGACATATCCAAATTAAAATGTAAGGTACTTTATTAAAACAGTATCTATTCAAGATGTTTTAATGGTTTAAGATCGAAAAAACAGGAAATTTTGACACTACATTATATTATTTTCGACAGCGTATAAAGTCATAACATACACTATCCTTACACCATACCTGTTCAAGACCTAGGTATGACGCAAGTCAATTACTAACCGGGTACAAAACCAGACTCCAGACTCTTAAGTTTTCTGCAGTCATCTTTGCAACCATTCAACCTGCTTGGAGGATTTGATGACATGGCAATCAAGACAGTGAAGTTAATTCCTTAAGTTACAGTTAGGTCCACGTGCGTGAAGCCCTGGTCACAGCTATAATAGAATATATTTAAACAAACAGAAAAAAGAAATGGCAACTATACGAAGTGCATCAGAAATCATTATTTTTTTAATTACACGTTTTGACGAAAAGTAAATATTTACTTTATTGTCGTTACATTTATGGTGGCCGAAATATACTTAAACATCGTATAATCTGTATACTTTATTGGTTAGGAATCAAATTATTAAACAGGTGTACTCGACAATGTGATTGATGATTGTTGAAATTCATATATTCTTGGTGTTCTGAAACAAAACATTAATTGGTTATACATATTACATATTATATTATCTTTCTGCATTTCACTATTTGAACTGTTTGTCGATGAAGAGTCCCATGGGGTATCTTCGAAGTACATGATATGTTGATCACGGGAAAGCAACCAGCAATTATATCTTTGATTTTCACTACTATAACCAAATCACAATACAAGCATTGTTCGTTATTGCGAAGTTCCATTGTCTATCTTCAAAGGTCTACATCAGATCTTCACAGAACGACTATGGGACACGTCATGATCATAAAATATACCCTTTCTATTATCACAATTTTTTTTATCGTTTTGCCCACGTCGTAATTATTGCAGAACATACATAACATAAAATAAAACCAAATACACGAACACGACTGATCGAAATCTCATCAATAAAGGAGTGGATGCTAAATCTTCTCCCCGTTTTAAGTCGGTTATAAAGGTGCGATATACTTACTAATCCCAGCAATTTTCTTTGTTCTTCATGCGTATAATCAGAAATAAAGTTGAGGCCGAATACTGCTGTAGTACTTGCGTTATTATATTGGTTAATTATGTCCAACGTTTGTTTAAAAGCATCATAATGGATAAGCAGTTTGTAATTATCGTCATAAGTTTTATTATAATCTTTGATATATTTCACATACAATTCGGGGGCTTTAGTTACATCGTAATAAATCTTGTCTGCACCGTACACATAGGCGAAGACAGCAAACAAGATACCACAACTTATGACGCCTGCTTTCATGATGATAATGTTTTTCAGCGACACAATCGTCTATAACTTAAAAATGTTGATTTTTATAGTGCTGGTTATTATTTTTGCCTGAAATTGATTTTGTCAGGTACGTTATTATTGTAGGCTTGTTATATTATTTACCCTATATATTATAAATAATCAAAACGAATTGGATTCTTTTTTTTACGGTCATTTATTTTTCATTTTGTAAGTGACCATCGAAGGAATCATTAGATATTTCAGAAATTCAATAATTTTAATTCTGTGATGTTCGTATATTTAACTAATATTGCTGAATACTAATGTAAGACATTTGACATATTGTTTTTTTTTTGACGTTATTAATTTAATTACCCGCTGAGTGATTGTAGTTTGGCTCGTTTTGGCAAAACTAAACACAAACTATGACAAAAGCTAGTGCTGAACTTTATATTGATTTAGTTTTTCAGTTACTACATCTTTAAAATTATTCGTTAATTTATTTTAACATAATATATCTCTTACATTCGATAATATAACATAATAATTAATAATATAGAAGTCTTAATATTATATACCTAAATAGTTACTTGTTGAGTAATTGAAAATAATATGCCTTGTCTATAAGTTAACTAATAAATTTACTAAAGTCCTCTTTTAAAAATGTTTGAAGTAAATTGATGGCCTGAAACACAGGTTTTCATAAACCTAGATCAGGCAGATCTACATTATAGTTAGAATTAACTTTCCCCTATGACGATTAATGTAAATCATAGTTTTACTTATATTTGAATAAATTTTACTTTACTTTTACTTTACATCCTTGGATTAGAATAAGCAATTATGTACCTACATAGTCTTCTTCTTGGCGTTCCGATGGCAAATATAGATATTTAATCATATATTTTTCTTATTTTTTTTGTTCGGCGCGTTAGAGTTTTAGCTACTACAACACCATCCACTGACGCAGTCATTATATTATCCTCACGAGTGCAGGTGATAGTGCATCAGTCAGGAGCGCGGATCATGCGTCGAGCGAATACCGGGCTCCTGACGTGGAACCGTGGGGGTTTAGTCGGTAAGAGTCCGACATACCTCTGCGTTTACCCCAAACGGAGATCATCCATGAGGATTACCTACCCCACGGAGAAAAAAAAAGAAAGGGGATAGTGCATGCGGCCCAAAAGTGAAAGGTGGGCCATGCCATAGTCTGCGTAGAGACGCTGCATAGGCACTAAAGATTGGTGCCATCTACCAAAACTCCCCTGTAGACATTATTTTTATTTTACGGAGTCTGTTTAGTTTTCCAGGTCAGTTACAGTAAGTACTACCTACCTACTGGAAACCAAATTAATTAAAAACATAGATATTATAGTGAGCCTATTTGGAGTAAAGTGGAAATAATGTCTTTTCTTACTCCTCCGCTAATCTTTTCTGATACATTTCGTATCGGGATTTGAGACAGTTGAATCGTTTCTCCTGGACGTTTATTACCTCGGCGCTTTTATGGTGGTCTCCATTGCTGATTCTGGCTTTCAGAAGTTGCAGTGGATGATGGGAAAAGAGAGGCGGGCATGTTCCAAAGAAAAAAAAATATACACGATTCATTTATTTCAAAATAGACTTAGTTTAGTGAAAAATATGAAACGACATTTTAATTGCCTTAGAGAGGTAAATAGGTGTACTTAATTTTAAGTAGAAAGAGGTGATAAAAAAGCAATTACCATGTACATCAGAATTGCATTACTGTTATTAAAAACTACAGTTTCTTACATGCCAGTAATACGCCTCACCAACCACAATTATAAAGAAACAAATCGTCTAAATTATTTACAATAATAAAATTAATAATGACAACTCCTATTAAATTGCTACATCTTATTTGTAAAGTAAATCACAGCGTGAATTCAATTTTTAAAATACTAAATTATGGTCGGTATCATAATTTAGTATTACAATAATTAAAGTAATAGGTAAATAATATCTTGGGTTCTCACAATCTTCAGTTTTCAGTAAATAGTACTTACACATCGTCCATTTTATATCCTAATGCATATGCTAATGGTATTTACTTAAATTAATAACGTCGATTTTATCCGAATCTCTTCTAATATCGTAAAGAGGAAAGATTTTTTAATTTATTTGTTTGTACCGAATAGACTCCGAAAACACTGGACCGGTTTTAACCATTCTTCCCCCACAGATAGGTACATTATCTCTGAGCAACATAGGCTACATAATACCACGCTATGAGGGGGCGCTCACGAGAGTGGAGCAGTAAACATTACAAAATCAAAAGTAGTATTTACCTACTTATTAAATATCACAAATAGATATCTGTAGAGACTTTTAACAAAGTAACAATCCTTTTTCTGAATATCCACTAGCAGATGATCGCGCCTTCGTTCCCAGTATTTTTTGTGCCTTTTTTGTGGCAGAAATCTTTACTTACACAGAACAACACACCAAAGTTTCAACACAGTCGAATCAATGGTTTAGAAACACATATAATACAAACGTACAAACTTTAATTTTTATTTACATAAATAATAGACTACCGTTACCATCAAAGGCTAAACAATAAATTACGATATTAAAACTCTCTGAAAATAATAAACCATGACAAATCCGTGACTAAGTCAAGATTGGTTATTCTAAAGGTGCTCCTAAATGGGCAATATTTTTACTGCAATATGTAGCTGCAACTTAGTTGAGTAAGACCCGGCGATACTTAAAACATTGCTCACAATTAATACAGCCATATATTGCTGGGAAAATATAGCCCGTGTACATGTACCATTATGAAACTTGTTAAGTTTTCTGAGCACAACTTTACAAGCGAGACTGCGAGTACTACGCACATGAACAGCTTTATCTACCTACGTATTCTTTCTTTTTCTTTATCGTGTGGGCAGCAAGATCCAACGACCCTACACACACTAGTGCCAGAGTTTCAAGAGCCTCTGACATGGTTACCGATGTCAGTGATGTCTAAGTTAAACTTAGAAAGTACATATTAATTAGAAAAAGTCACATTGGTACTTGCCCGTGCCCGGTTGCAAACCCACAACCTTGTGCATGAGAGGCGGGAGCCTTAACCACTGGGCCATCACGACACTACCTACGTAATGTTTTATAGCATAAAATATCACCATTTTTCTTAATATTAAAGGTAATTACATGTGTCGACACACTAAACGCATAATCGCATTTAATGCCAATCTTTTTCGCAGTAATTACAATCACAATCACATAGCACGAACTATAAAAAGGTTCCTAATTAATGTTTAAAAACTAAAAAGCCGTGTCATTAGTAGTCTGCGCTTCCTCCGTACCTGCAACAATCATGGCAAATTGAAAATTGAATGTCGCACTATATTGTGGGAGGCAATCGAAATAATTTGTCCGACAAACGAATTATTCTGATTGCATATTAAACCACCGATTGGCGTGATTCCAATAATGCTTAATAAAGCAGACCTAGTGTACTATCAATATGTCATGTTCAACTGCCAAGTAATGACTTATGTTTATATGGCTTTAAAGAGTTTCATGTTGTTGTTGGTTGTTTTTATCCTTTATTTGGTTTTGCCATTATCATAAAGGATGTACATAATGTTCAGATATGATGTGGTATCGTTTGCAGCGTCGTGTTATTCCTTGGATTATAAGCTCTATGACAACAGAAGGTGGCGTCATATTAAGGAAATAAAGTGCCATAAAAGAACAAACAATGTCGTGTTTGATAACAAATAAAAGATTTTAATTACTAGTATTAATGACTTATAGTTAATTAAATATTATTTTTTATTAGTTAATTTAATCCAACAAGCAACAAACACATCACTGCCTTAATATACTTATTAGAAGAATTTTAAGATATTAGACAGATTTTCTCGTGTCATCAATTTTTTTTTTTGCACGTGTTTAATGAACATTTTTTCGTTCTTTCTTTATTTCAACAAAATTAAGAAATATTATGTCTCTGCTATTTCTACTTAGTCAATAATCTGGTGTAAGTGACAATAAAAGCCTTTATTATAATCTTAATCAAAACAATTCCAAAACATAGCGCGTTGTTACGCACATTAATATTTCGAAACGCTACGTTTCATTTGTTAGATGATATTCATGCGTAACTGATTAATAGTGGAAGTTCAATTGAAATGCTAAACTATTGTCGTATTTTAAACGATCCATAGGATTAAAACAACGAGGATTAAGAGTTAATTATGTTACATTTAGCGGTAGTAGAGCTGAACTGCCCCGCTGGTCGCGTGGTCGCAAGCGCGACTTGTGAGCGTGGGGTCCCGGGTTCGATTCCCAGGTCGGGCAAAAAGTGTTAATGTGTTTTTCCATTCGGAATTTCTCAATAACAGCCCGGAGTTTGGAAGTTGGTGGTGTGACACCCCCGTGCCTCGGAAAGCACGTAAAGCTGTTGGTCCCGGCTGTCATTCGTAGTTCTTTGACAGTCGTTTCGTATAGTTAGAAGCCAAGAAGTCTGACAACCAGTCTAAGCAAGGGGTATCGTGTTGCCCAGTTACTGGGTTGTGGAGGTCAGGTAGGCAGTCGGTCCATGTGAAATACTGGTATTCAGCTGCATCCGGTTAGACTGGAAGCCGACCCCAATATAGTTGGGAAAAGGTTAAGCAGATGATGATTAGCGGTAGTAGAGCTCTTTGTGAAAGAGCTCGACCGGGGAAGTACTACCACCATACCTATTTCTATAGGCAAAGGAGTGTGTTCCGGTTTGAAGGGTATGGGTGCCGGTATAATTACAGGCACAAGAGACATTTCAACTTTGCCTCTCGGATGGCAACATATTTGCAAAGCCTCTGCTATTGCGGATGTGAGCGATGCCCACTTATCATAAGCCGGGCCATTGGCTTGTTTGCCATCCAACGATATAAAAAAAACTTGTAAAATTTGGGTTTTTTTTTTTTTTTTAGACGGGAAATCATCAAATAACTTCTCCCGCCCTGGGCGGGGCGGGAGGGAGTGTCAGACTTTTACTGACTAAAACCCGTCTATGTTCCTTCATGTGCCCTTTGCGTTCCGGGGGCGCGGTATCTCTTTCGAACAACCCGCAGGTAAAATTTGGGTACCATTAACATTTGTTTTACAATAAAGTAATTTTGGTGTACACAAAAGAGAGTTTTTGATATGTAAAGCTGATTCTATATAAAAGCCAAAGGTTACTAAGTACGTTCTGCAAGTTACCGCAAAACCTAAAAACTCTTTTTTGGGAAGGGAATGCTTAATTGAACTTACGTACATATAATACGTACTTAAGTAAGTAAGTATATATAATAATACGTACTTAAGTACGTACTTAATTTGAAGCAAAAACGTGTATTAAATTACCTATTTCAGTGAACATGATATTATATAATTGTGATATGTCTACATTAAACTTTTAATGTAACATGATAGGGGTCATACAGAGAAGTTATGTTTGTTATAAGTACTTACGTTTCTATAATTTATTTGTAATGGTTACACGTGAAACCAATTACCATAGTTTAAGACACGCAACATAAAGAAGAAGAGATAAAAAGAAACATGTGTAGTTTTAATTAGGAGTCTGTGACGGATGTTCTTGAACCTAATATTAGCATTTAATTAAGTAACATTTATTTTTCTCAAGTAACTTACTTACGTTTTTATTGAGAATAAAGTTTACATACATACATACATACATAAACTCACGCCTTTTTCCCATGGGGGTAGGCAGAAACCACAGAACGCCACCTGCTACGATCCTGACATACTACTTTCGCCTCGTTCACGTTCATACATCTGGTCATACAAGCACGCCGGTTACGAGTACTGCACACCCGACCTTTCTGAAGAACCTCACCGATAAGGTCAGGGTAGGTCTTTCTAGGGCGTCCCCTCCCGGCGTTGCCACTCACATCAATAAAGTTTATTTAAACCTAAACCTAACATAAAAGTTTCTTATCAGTTTCCTAAATCCCTCACAAAACTTCTGACATACCATGGAAAAGAAGTCTTTCACCACGACTTGAGAAGAGCTATTTTCCGTGAACATAAATAGTCCAGACAATGTACAACTTACATCTGAGGAAAGATTTCAGCTGGTTGCTCTCACAGAAGATGGGCTCAGTTAACACGCTGTTCAGTTGATCTTTGACCGACGGCCGCGCGTTGCACCATATCACACGGCCCGTCCGTGTCCACTCTAGTACTAACATTTTCAAACTCTGGAACAAAACTCGTTATGTAGAAGGAAAAATATATTTTACACACGCCTGTATTCCCCGAAGGGTTAGGCAGAGGTGTACCAATGTATACCCACAGTTCGCCGGTATATTTAGGTCCTATGTAATAGGGGGCGAGCCTATTGCCACTAACCGGGCACAAATCCAAACTCCGAGCTGCTACTGAGAATTTCATAGAAAAACCCAATAAAACATTTTGCTCGACCTGGGAATCGAACCCGGGACCCCTTGCACAGCAGTCGCACTTGCAACCACGAGACCAACGGGGCAGTTACACACATAGATAGGTAGTTAATTAGAATTAAATCGTTCGTTCTACACACCATCACGCCTGTATTCCCCGAAGGGTTAGGCAGAAGTCGTTCGTTCTAAAGGTGTTTAAAACACTCATATATAGCATTGTATTTCCTAATGATCTCAAGGGCCACCCTGAAGTTCATTGCTAAGCCCGTACTTAATCATAATACAAAATATTACTTATTTCTATTATATTTTTAGAATTTTATTTTTGAAAGATGTCTCTATTCAAAAACAAAAACAAAACAGCAAATTACCTAAACCTACAGAAGACATTGTTTGCCAAATTTGTAGGTAGTAACAGTAAATCCGTGTACCTAATAATGAGGGCTATTTATTTGAAATCTTAGATCCCTGTCATTCAGAATAACAAAGCTCATTCACCCTTCAACATGCCATATCACATTGAGAGGTGACCGCCAACGCGACGTTCACCCGTGGGTTCATAAAATAACATCTGATAAAGACTAAAAATACAAGCCCACGTAGGTGTATTTATTTTTCTTTCGCAGATTCATACGAAATCTTAAACATTATGTTAACAAGCGCGTGTATTTTTTATTAAATCCATAAATAGTAAATGCAGGTAATCTCGTATTCTGTCTACATAATCCAAGCTAATGGCTCACTGAATAAAATCCCTATGTAAACTAACGCTAAGAAAATATTAACATTTATAAAATGAAATAATGAGTTTTTCCCAGGACCCGCTTATTATGTTGAATATTCAATGCTTTCACCCTTTTATAGATAGAATATAGGTACATTTCTTCACTAACCTAACTAATATATTGTAAAAAGCTTTAGGTATTAATAAAAATAATTTTCTGCTCGACATTATTGAATATTCGAATTTCGAATGTTGTAGTCGCAAACTTTGCGATACTAAATATAATACAATTTATAACACTTTCAAGACTCATTGCTATTCATAAATTCTTATTTGTATATCGTCTAATCTAATTATATTAATAAATAAATATTTTAGTTGAGAATCATGCGCTGACAACTTTTTAAACTTGCTTGTTAAATATTAAAAGGCTCTCAAATTTTGTTTCACTCAATTTGAAACATTTCTCTAAGATTGAAGATTTTATAATTATTATGTATTAAGTGCCTAATTCAATTTTTCTATGCATTAAATACTGATCTGATGTTTTTAGAAATGGAACTTTTGCTATCAGCCTCTTTACATCAGAGCAGTACCTACGTAGCTCATCGTTTAGATACACGGTGGCGATGATACCCTACTGCTAGCTTGTCAACTTGGCTTGGCTTGGCCTGACTTTCTTTCTGACGTAATATTATGTCAAATCAGTACCATCATAGACACTATTACGTAACCTCGGTCTATTGGACGTATGACGCCCCTCGTTTCGAGCATTTTCCTATAGTTTTAATCAATCCAACTCACACTAGTGGAACAAGCATAATAACCCTATAAAGCACCACCGACCAACAAGTAACATCCATAAAAGTTGTTGAAACTTTGCACATAAAATTATGAAATTAAATTATGCACATACACAATGGATACAACAACGCCGCGCCCCGGACTTTCGCAAAACATCGACTTCAACCAGAGGTGAAATTGAATGAAAACAAGCGTTTGCGGAGCATTCGCGTGAACAACGGGTTTAACGTCCAAAAGATAAATAATTACATACTAATAGTTAACAATTAATATTAATTATAGTCGTTGCAAGTGCGCGCCTATTGCACGTTTTAACTCGCGCTGCGGTCACCACATCAACATTGCATGTGATTTGACGTTGCGGTTTGCGGTCAATGGAATATTAAAGTGATGCTAATTTTATTCACCCCAGTTTAGATAGATATCGCTGTGATTTTATGCGCCGTGGTACTTTTAGTAGGTATATTTCTTACACGTTACTAAAACACATTAATTATTAATTAGTTCCAATGATGATTTTGGTGTTGTTTAATTTTTAGCGATAATTAATTAATAAGTTGACCTACTTCCGCACACCTACTTAGAAGGATACGTGCACAGAATTAATACAAGGTTTTATTTCACAATGAAAACATAATCTACCTAACTCTTGAAACATAATATTATTCGCAATAGTTCACGCAGAAGTGACTTTACATTTCTCAGAGTACGGTACTACTTTGTGGATCAACTAACATGAAAAAGTCCGTAATACCTGCCTGCGTAAGTACGTGATACCGACCTTTTTTTATTCCCTATTTTCTTTCACAAAAGGTACTGATAATTCCAATTTAGGTACACGAAAAACGTTTTGAGGTCTGGTTTTCCTGAAATTGGTCTTCGTGTTTCCGATTGATTTTCTGCTTGCTTTACGTTGCTTTGATTTATTGGAAATGAAATAACAAGTACAGAGCCGTCGTTGACAGTGCCTTATGGTTCAAATTAAGTCAAAAAACAGTAGTGGTATTTTGGAAAAATTACCTTTCGTGAATTGTGTGTGTCTTCCACCATCAAATGACATACTTTTTATGAACTGTCAAAACGCGATTCCCCATAGATTTTGTATGGCAATAATACGCTATGACGTCACTACGTAGCCTACTCAATTGACTAACTATTTATTGATTTTAAAGTAAGTAGAAATCTAATTTTACAATAAATTGAAAAATAATCGGTTTTCATGGGTAAAATAAAGTGCTTTTTAGAGAAGTTGTGACTGGAAATTATTGGTTAGTGGTGTCAATTACCCAATTAAGGTGAATTGAACCTGAGGAAGCTCACTTCACCTTAATTCACGAAGGCTACCTTGATTTGTCCAACATTCATAATTATATGGAGATTATTACAGAATAAAACGGCGGATCTTTTTTCAGATTAATATTTTTTTACGAAAACCATGATATGGTAATCGTCCTGCGTATAATAATATTACCCGTTTTCATTTTGCTCTTCTCCATATCCGGGAAGTTAATTTTGACAATGTGCCAAGGCGCGATTTTCATTTGATTAAATCCTGATTTTATTAAAACAAGACGCCATTTTTATTTGAACTTTATTTGGAGAATACATAATAAAATCATGCATAATGGGTATATAGAGTTTTTTTTTTTCAATTCGGGTTCAGTTTTCAGCCAGATACAGTTTGCTTACAGAGACTTCGAATAGGTCGTTCGACTGAAGTCAGTGTATACCTACAATCTACATACAAGTTGGTTTATCTATTATTCGGTCTATTATGTCGGCTTAATCTATTTTATATTATAAAGAGGAAAGATTTGTATGTATGTATGTGAAGAATAAACTCAAAAACTACTTGAAAAATGTATTCACTATTTGAATGCTACATTATCCCTAATTAACATAGGCTACATAACATCACGCTACCCACGGGAGCGGAGCAGTAACCAAAGACGCGGGTGAAATAAGCCACGCGGACAAAGTCGCGGGTAGTTCGCTAGTTCTGTTATAAAAAGCTGCCGATGATGTAAAGTAAAATGGGCGTGAAACAAGCTGTCAGCCCACCTGATGCTAGGATTTCACTTCATCTAAATTTACCAAAAAGGATTTTTACAGAATAAGACTAAAGGAAAGGATAATTTCGTGATAACACACCCGATAATAGAACGGTTGACCACTCTCGATAGACATGTAATATCGTCAGCGAACCTTGCAGGGTTCCCATACCCTTTCCTAAACAATTTTTATATGGCGCGCGTTGGAATGGCTCTCATAAACATTTATCCTAAAGACTTCGGATAAGTATTTCATAGTTTTACACGTAGTTATTTCTTATATTTTGTGGCACAACTTCGTATATTTGAACTTTGGAGCCTAGAGAATGTACTACCTACTTAAATTGGTTCAGTAATATCTTTGTGTTCTCTGAAATACTCGCGTGAAGATACCGATCCGTTTCGATCATCAAAACTTTCTTATTTGTTATCTTTATAATTAGGTATTCTTCTGTCCGTGTGTGTGTTACTGAAGACCTCTTAAATGGCTGGACCAATTTTAACAAAAAGAAATGTATCTTTGAGTGTGTCTCTGGATAAGTTAGGTTTACAATTGGACTAGAAAGGTGGCACTGCAAGACAACATTAATTAGGTGTTTCCGCTTTGAGAAAACTATTGTTTTCTGAGATATTTTTTCTGTATCTTAAAACCGTCCAAAAGCAACATAGATAGACTTCCATAGTTTAAAGGCGTTTAGTGACCATACTAAAAAGCTTTCTTAAAATCAGGTTTACACAATAATCAAGCTGCGTTCTTAATATAAAGTAAATTATCCTTAATACAATGTAATTGTTAATTCATTCGACAAGCAACAGCCACAGGCCAGTACATTAATTAAAAGTAAACACAATTAATATGAACAATCATAATAATTTGCGTTTCCGCCCTTATTACGCGACGCGGAAGTTGTTTGCTCCTAAATAATAATGTCTTTTTGTGAAAAATTTGCTGTTCAAAAAAAAATGTTGAATTATTTCGTTAGTTCTACTAAGCATTACGCATTAGGTAATGCGAGCTATGTTAATAAATTGGTACGTTTTGTTAATTAAATCAAGCTTCTAGAAATTAAAGGGTCTGCATGTTCTCGATTGATTTCACGATCAATTCATTGTGCAGTCCTGCACCTGTCACTATCAGCAATATCGAATGTATTTGCAGTGATTTCAATATTACACATAAATTGACAAGAATTACGCAATTTAGTTCTAAGATCATCATCATTATCATTATATATTTTATAATCTATGAAAGTGTTCGTTTTAATAAATCTACGGGCTTATCTGGCCGATCAACCACAAGTTTGACTCCATAGTAAAAGTTGAGAACTAATTCGGAAAGCCTTAAATAGAGAGGAAAAGAAGAGAAGGAAGGCCTGTGCTCTGCAGTGGGATAATTTAGACTGATGATAATAATAATTATGATTAGCTAGACGCGATTTATAGTATATCCTTACTAATATTATCCTTACTAATATTATAAATGCGAAAGAAACTCTGTCTGTCTGTCTCTTCTTCACGCCTAAACCACTGAACCGATTTCAATGAAATTTGGTACAGATATAGTCTGAGACCCGAGAAAGGACATATGATAGTTTTCATCCCGGAAATCCCCCGAGAACGGGAACTATTAATCCACGCGGACGAAGTCGAGGGCAAAAGCTAGTATTATAAATGCGAAAGTAACTCTGTCTGTCTGTCTGTCTCTTCTTCACGCCTAAACCACTGAACCGATTTCAATGAAATTTGGTACAGATATAGTCTGGGACCCGAGAAAGGACATAGGATAGTTTTCATCCCGGAAATCCCCCGGGAACGGGAACTATTTATCCACGCGGACAACGTCGCGGGCAAATGCTAGTTAAAAATAAATGGTAGCAATCATGAAACAGCCTCTTTTTTTTAAACCGACGAAATCCCGCAGTGGTCATAGACGTCATAAACTGAAATATTTGCGTCACGATCAACCATGTATTATTATCGTAACTATACATACATTAAGAATACTAAAATAATAATAAAAAAAAATTAATAGCAGTGAAACAGATGACCATTAGCAGTAAAACATGAGCTAGCCATTTGCGCGTAATGAATGGTTAAATGACGCCTAGCCTAGCTAGTGACCCGACACTGAACATTATGTGAGCATTACAAATAATATGTTTTGCTAACACGGGGCAAAAGGATACCTTTGTGGCTTATGTGGAACAATGGCTATTTATTTTTTCTTTGAAATAAAATAAGACTTAATGCGAAAATGGAAATAAACCGAATCTATAATCAGAGGAAAAAAAAGCTGAAGCAAAACGGGATACACTAGAGAAAAAAACATTGATACAAGTAAACATAAGTTGGTGGCATTAGAGTTATAGGCACCGGGTGCAATATGAACTAAAACAGCTGTTGATAAAATAAATGCAATTTAAGCTTTTGCCAATACAAGCACACAGAGAAATTTTTATAATGATTCATTAAATTAAACAAGTTAAAATAAACAGCCGTAACATAATACCAGCCAATTATTGTCCCGCGACAGAGCAAATGCCTTTTCTCGTACGGAGAAGGCACGAGTATCGATCACGACACGTGCTCAAGATGGCTTGATGTTTTTAGACTTACATTAATTATGTTTAAAATAAACACGAAATTCGAGATTTATAATTTTATTGTTTCCGTGGTCGAATGCCACTTGATCCTAAAGTTTATTACGCTTACTAGTGTTGGAATGTATTGTTTTGTTAGAGTAAGGGGCATACGACCACGGCTATCCTCTGAACATCACTAACAATAAGAATTTCAGATGAGAATATTATCTTTTTTCATATGATCGTGATTTTTCAGCAGACGTGTTTTGTTTTTAAGCTTAATTTATATTGTAAATCATGTCTGAAAATAAACAGTTTTAATTGAAATTTTGTTAGAATATTTTCAAACATAATTATAATGTATACGTCGTTTTACGTTGAGATAGCAACGTAAAACGATATGAAGGAACAAAGGATTGCCTGTCGTTGGCTGACGTTTCTAGAGCAGCGATTATTATTAAAAAATAGGTACACGTTCACGCCAACGCAAATCAATTTCAACCATTCTACCCTTTAATGGAGTATTACTAAATATATCGAGAAATCGATTTATAACAACAATTCAATAATAATTGAAATCATTATGAATATCCAGATTTACCACAGGTAAAGCGTCATCGGCACATTTAATGATTCGTTATTTTACAAATGGTGTAAACGCAGAGCGTTTATGTATCGACGATTTGTGTAATGCTAAATCAAATTGTAAAGTGCTTTGCATTTTGTAATAGTGCCACAGAACTCAATAAGCTTTATCAGCGATATAGGTACTGATATTTCGGTTTCATGAGAGACAATATTATTTTAGGTCAAAAAGGAATTAATAGTACTACTGTAGGGAAAAAATCTCTTTTAAACAATCGATACTGGCAGTTTTGTATTATTTACGCTCTAATGAGTCTGATACATAGGTAGTTAGGTGTAAAAATAAGTGTCCTACAAGAATATTATGATGTTGAACGGATTGAAATATAATTTGAAACAACTCACCTGCAGAAAAGTGTAATCTAATCTATACAACGCGTCACAGTATACTACAAGTAGATCAGCAGACTTGACGCCATTAGATTCGACGTCATTACTTCTTCTGCCATTATGGCAAATAGACGCGGCCGCACCGTTCCCACTGGGCAGGTTCCATTTACCATTACTAGGCATTTCACTCTCAGGGATTGTGCTTATGGTGTGTATTGTTGTGACTGGCATGATGGCGGGTTTTGATTTTTGTAGCTTGGAGAGTTTGGTTCGGAAGCGCTCAGCGCCGGCGAAGTGGAGACCGCCCACAGGACGGATTGCGTAGTGTGGTGGGAGGGTGCCGTCCTGTTGAAATAAGAACTTGTGAACGATGCTGGCTGTGGTATATTGTAGCTCGTATCGGTACGAACAAAAAAGTGGGACTGTGTGTTTTAACTAGATGCCATTTTTTTATCTTATAATTGACATTCGAAAGTGTCTTTTAAACGTTTAATTAAAATAAATGATTTGACTTTGGCTTTGGCTTTGAGTTTGTGAGTTAATTTTTTTTTGCCAACATGCCTTCGCGATAATACGCTGCATATTGCATGGTACATGCACAACAAAATTAAATGAATGCATAATTGAATTTTGTTGTGATTGACTTTGACTATAACCTTCTTTATACATTTTGCAAGTTTTTAAAATCATAAATCAGTACAATAATAGTGTCTGCTAATCCTTTAAATGCAACTTACAGGTGCTAAGAACTAAAATAACGTGAACTCTTTCGACCTACGTAGGTATATGAAAAATAAAGCAAATCTAATCTACATAAAAGTTATGCTCTATTATAATTTGAAAAATACGACTTTTGTAACCTCTCTTTCTACGTAATTGACCAATTTAAACGTTTCAGTGGGTTCACGTATAACCAAATTACAGGCTCTAAAATTCTTTTGAATCGCTTACATTTTATACACGTAAAGCAGTAAAGAAAATTTCAGTATATGCATACTAAAAGTTGACTCACATTTGATAGAATTTTATTCAAACTTACATCAAAGTTGCACGTTACGTACGAAGATGCCTTTTCACACCAAAACTAAGTTCAAACGGTTCAGTTTTATTCAGTGTTATTTAGTGTTACAACTCTTTGAGGAAGAGAACTTTGATTCTTTAGTATTACATTATTAGCTTTACTATAAATTATTAAGTGACCTTTTATTTTAGTCTTTTTATTACTTTATCGTGTGGGCAGTAAGGTCTAACGACCCCACACACCAGAGTCAGAGTTTCTAAACCGCTTCAAGGGCGTCTGACATGGTAACCGATGTCAGTGATGTCCAAAATAAACTTAAAAAGTATATATGAATTATAAAAAGTCACATTGGTACTTGCCTGGCCCTTCCCGTGCCCGGTTGCGAACCCAGGCATGCGCCTTAACCACTGGGCGTTCATTTAGTCATTCACGCAGTATGTCAAAGTCAAAGTCTAAGCATTTATTGCAATTAAACCATTTACAGACACTTTAGAATCGTCAAGGAGTCGCTAGTCTGTTAGTTAATCAGAAAGTTGAAGCTAGTTGCTCGTACCAAAAATAGGTAAGCCTCTATGGAGAAAAAAGAGCAGGAAACTCCACGGACACTCTTTTCAATATTTATTTCAAGATCCTGGTTACATTATGCGAGTTTCCTCCGTGCCTCGGAAAGCACGTAAAGCCGTTGGTCCCGGCTGTCATTTGTAGATCTTTGACAGTCGTTACTGTTAGTCAGAAGCCAGAAAGTCTGACAACCAGTCTTACCAAGAGTATCGTATTACCCATTACTGGGTTGTGGAGGTCTGATAGGCAGTCGCTCCATGTAAAATACTGATATTCAGTTGCATCCGGTTCGACTGGAAGCCGACCCCAACATAGTTGGGAAAAGGCTAGGCAGATGATGATGATCCTGGTTACATTATTCTTCTTGCTTGTATACGTACGTAAGTCAATAGCATTATAAAACAATTAAAAAAAGTAATTAAGATATTCACGAGCATGACACGTAGGTACATGTCCCTTGCTGACGATTAGACTCGGTTTTGTGGTTAACCGCAAATCAGTAGCATCTCAATACGCATCAAATCGTGTCCAATTGTCTGTCATATTAGAGATAGCGCGCACGGGTGACTTTTTCACGTTTCAGTTTCGTCACGGGCTTGCACTTCACGCTTCACCGGTCGGCGTACAAATACGTACGAAAACTTCTTTAGCGGCGTTGTGCACTTTTTTTGGAATAGGTAAAAAATGATAAAATGGCGTCAGGACACGTGACCTGATCGAAAATCTTACGAATTTATCTTACAAATATGACAACAAAATTCGCGTCAGCGAATTGTCATATTTGTGTACGTCTTTAGCGTTTTCACTTCTGCCGGCACTCCCGGAGTGCAACCCGTCGTTTTTTTTTTTTGGGACACTGTTCCTAAACCACACTGTTACCACGGACTTGATAAAAGTGACGAAATAGTCACGGTGACAAAACTAACCCGTGCGCGCTATCCCTTATACCTAGGACTCACCTCCATACGGAGCTCCAGGTTATGACGGTTAGTATCACAGTAAGTTTCAGGTCTATCGTGATGCCCAAAAAACATTAGACATGGACATAATAATATAATGGTTATAAAAAGAAACCTGACGAAGCCGAAAGTTAGATCTTACCATCATTGCAATCTTACCATTATTACCTTCTGGTTACAGAGTTATTGAAGTTCAAAGTTACAATGTTGACCTGAGTTGATAAGCGGTATGCATAGTTATCGCCTATGTTATATGTCTTTTTACACCCCGTAAACTTATGAGTATGTACTACTTACTTCTAGTACATATGCATAATATCCTCTCTACTGTCGGGCAGTTTTCTAAATAGCAATAATAATTGTCTAATCAAAATTTGACAGTTAACCGCTTAAAAATATATTTAGTCATAGGCGTATATGGGGTTCGTGCCCACCCCAGAATGGTCTTGTGCCCACCCCAGGCTGTAGGGCTCACCTTCCGCCTGACCGCATTGCATCGCATTGGCCATGGTATCTTAGGGGCCAGGCCCCCACTGAAAACTAATTCTAGATACGCCAATGTATTTAGTACGAGTCATGCAGTAGAAACGCGTCTCCTTCACCGCGCCTGATCAACATGATCGAGCAATAAATGCCATGAGTGTAGTTACTTACATCAACATATTGTACGTCTAGCGGCGGTCGTGAGTGGTAGTACAGAAGCAGCAGTGCGTCGATCGCCACGCCGCAGCACAAACCGATCTCGATGCCCAGGAACAAACAGCACAGGAATGTGCCGAATAGTGGAATGAGATCCAGCCCTGGGAGCATAATAAGTAATGTTGAGATACCTTATTAGGGTTCCGTACCCAAAAGGGTGAAATGGGGGCAATATTACTAATACTTCGCTATCCGTCTGTCTGTCCGTCTGTCACCAGACTGCATTTCATGAGCCGTGATAGTTAGACAGTTGAAATTTTCACAGATGATGTATTTTTGTTGCCTCTATAACGGCAACAGAAAGTTCGCCCTACACTAGGAATTCCTTCTGTATCGTGGGTGCGTTTATAAACGTTATATAACTAGATATACGCAAACAACTAGACCCGGAAAAATTACCTCCAAATATGGGGGACTCATATTAATTGTAAGTGCAGATTCCTCAATATGTTTTCCTTTACCGTCAATGATGTCCTAAATAAACTTTGGAAGTTCATATGAATTAAAAAATTCCCAATGGTCAGCATAAAACCCATCAACTCATGCTTGAGAGACGGGTCTTAACCACAGGGCTATTATGACAAAGGAACAAGAACACAATGGAATAGGAATAAAGTTAATAATTCACAAAATATCCAGGACAATATAATTTGACTACTTAATAGAAATAGTTCCAAAATTGTATTACCAGCCAATTTCGTGCTCCATCTAGTACAGGTAAACGATACCTACTATTTATATTATGTACTTCTTTGTGCTACAAAAGATTTCGTTTAAATCTCAACTAAGGGAAAATTTGGAAAATAATTTATTTCGTTCGCATTCTAACTTTGGAATCAATCTGTCAAAAATACCTCTAATTTACCTAGATTTTAGACAAGTTTTTGACATTGATAGTCGTTGAGAGGGGATTATGAATAGATTTAGAACGTTTTTAGTTAGAGGAATTGGTCTTTAGAAAACCGATTCTCGTAATAAACAGTCAATGTCGAAAACTAGGAACGAGGTATTTTTGACAGACCCTGCAATTAGAATTTAAACGTTCCTAAAAGTTACGAAATGGCCCCTCTGATCTAAATCTAGCATTATAAACCTATTTACCAATAATACCGAATGTTTACTAACCGATAAGCTTACACAAAATAACATCCCCCGCTTAGCAACACAAAGTAATAAACATTATGTAAAAATATCATTAACGTCATACATAAGCCCATTCATTTGAGCCCACATTTTAATTAAAACAGCTTAAGCCTGTAGGCGTGACAACGTGGCATTAAGCATGTATACTCCTATATTAAAAACTTCTTTCAGTAGCGCTGACGAGGCTTTAATGAACTTAATTCCATCAGTTCCTTAATTTTGTAAGCAGCTTCCTAGGTTACGTGTTTTGTGTACAAATTTGCGGTTAGGCATAGGCTTAGTTTAGGTAGCAACTATACCCTAGAAGCTATCAGATAAAACTTGTACTTTGTGCTTGTTATCATAAAGGAAAATTGAGTTATTTAGTAAAATCGTGTCATAAAAATTGAGGTAGCTAAAAGTAATACTGGTGAAAAAGCGCTATATTTTTATAAAAGCGCATTCAAAGTTTATTTCATTTTGTATTCTAGTTAAACCTAATATTGTACGGTTAAATTAAATTTACTGTTAAAAGTTATCTTTATTGGAATCCATATTGCATATTACGGAGTTATTTGAATGATGAGAGACATCTGCCGTTCCACGCATGTTTGATCGCAATCGCTTTCTTAATATTTCGAAGTTGGTTGAAAAGTAATAGCTTCATGACTTTTGTGTTCTGTAACATTTTGTGTAAGTCTATACGTATATGTTTGGGCTATATCTACCTTTGATCATATTCTTTTGCGACAAATCACTAATAAACTAACCAGCTCCAAACAATCCAATCTTATCAGCACCCATTCACCATCACACTTAGCAAAGTTTACCAACTTCACTAATATTTTTCTTACACTTTCGGAATGAGGGTAAAGGGACACGAAATAACAGGAGCGACAATGAGTGAAACTTGGCAACTCTTGAACTTTGTCTGCCACCAAGTGGAATAACATTATAATCTTTAGTGGGATTACAAGGGGTCTTCCAAGTACCTGACTGAATACGAAAATGGAATTTAATGGAATACGATAGTAGGCAAATATTTGATTTTAGCTCCCATTCAAATTATTCCAACGTTTCTTAAGTGTTGCACGTTGAAAGGCGTTACTGTGAAAATTATCTTTTCGTCAGATCGTCTTTAATGTTTTATGAGATATTTAAAATGTAAAGCAAAAATACTTGGTAAATATGTTTTGTTGCTTTAACAATGATAACAGTCCTATGGTGAATATTTAAAAGACGGCGTGGACCATCAAATAAAATGAAATTTAAAAAAAAATGGCGTGGGTCAGTGAAATAAGAATAAAATTAAATTGAAAATCACAGCATGATAATAATATGTGACACAAACTGTTACCATGGATTCAATATATAATTACATTATTCTAGATATTCTATGCTATACGTGTTTTTTTTTATCGACAAAAAACAATCCTTCTGTCTAGAATCATGAACTGAATCCACGTTAAAAGTCTTCTTTACGATGTCCTTTCCAGCTTTTATTAAACTATAAACGTTATTTTATACTCACTGCTAGTTTTCCACAGTTTCTTGACCATGTCATAATCGACCATTTGCAGGACAGCGCACACGATGACCGATGCGAGGGCGGCACGTGGGATGAAGAAGAAATATGGCGTCAGTAATACAAGGGTAAGTATTACTATTATACCTGAATATTAAAATAAATAATTAAGCATTATCAAAGTCAATTTTTAAGTTTATACGTGGGTAAGTATATCCATTTCGTCAGAACAATACGAAACAAAACAAAGATTATTTTAAGGGATCGTTCAATTTGTGCGTTTGATTCGCTGCGGTCCTGAAGCGGTTCGTTTTTCCAACTGCATACGGACGATTGTCTTTTCCATACAGTTGACGCGTGATGTTTGTCGTCCGCCGCACAGCGCACTTTGTATGTAAACAAATGACAGTCCATGCGCAACACAACAAACGCACCACAGCGGTCCAGCACCAAACGCATAAATTGAAAGAGCCCTAAATCATCGACTCAACAAAAAGAAGAGGAAGAAGCACAACACAATCTTCATTTTCTCGGAAAAAAGAAAGATAATCACACAAACTTTAAGAATATAATTTAAAAATTATAATAGAGATCTGAAAGCCTTGATACTTTTTCGAACTACAATTGAAAGGGTCCTTCAAAAATAGTCCGAAGGATAGTCAATTGCCCTTTAAAAACCTTGGATAGAAAGTATATTAAAGTAAACTCGTAACGTTTAAATAAATCCTGTGAAAGCAATGACATATTTTTAGCAGTATCCCGCGAGCCAAAACGTCGACGTGAGTTATTACATCTTTTAACCATAAAGATAACTTCTGCACGAGATATCTGACAGTCAAAGCACGTGCTACCTAGGAACTCGTATCATCAAACTTTTGGGGAAACTGCATCGTTCTAGTCACGAATCAAAGGAATTCAATCTAGCTTCTAATGGTAACCACACACATTACCTACCTACTTGCGCAAGTTTCGACATGCGCAAGTTGTTGGGATACCGTTGTATCCTAAAATGCTCACATATTTGCGCTCATTCTTGCGTAGGTACTTGTACAAGTCCAAATTTGCGCAAGTTAACCATTACGTGTATGGTCTGCATAAGAGTCAACTCTATTGAACAGTTGATTGCGGGGAAGCAGTCTGCGTCCGTCTTTTGTTCAAATCTGTATTACTGGAAACAGTAATTGCAATTACTGTTTCCATTCATGTGGAAACCAGTTTGACAAGGAGCGTTTCTAGACTACATTGTACTAAGGTAAGTCAGGAGCTATTAAGCAGGACCACAAATGGTATGGTAACAATTAATATTAATAATTCACGGCTACCAAGCACAAGCGTCCCTATTTCAACACACCTGTATGGTTGGCCAATTAATACAGGATCTATTGAGATATTAACACGAACGTTAATTGCACTGCTATTATTACGATTACAATCAAGAGATGCGACACTAAATGAGAAATAACATCTCTGTTCGGTACTCTACATACAAATAGTTCTGAAAGTGGTCTCTAGTAAGATGAATCTGCGAAGAATGTGGGTTGTTTCGAGCATGTGATTTGTCTGGACTTAATGTTACTGAAAAAGTACATTAGTACCTATCCTAAAAAGGTATTTAATCGGCACTAATAGATGAACTATATTCATTAGAGAAAAATGCTGACTAAATACACAACATGTATTTATAAAGATTACAAACTTACACTGTTCATTAAACACTATCTTCTTCTACCCGCGACATCGTAAGCGTGGGTTTTTTCAACCGTAAGTTGGATCTTTAGTTACTACCCCGCACTCGTAGGCCGTAGCGTGATGTTATATAGCCTATGTAATGCTCAAGAATTTAGCTATCATATACAAAAGGACTTTTTTCAATCCAACTGGGAGTTTCAAAGATGAACATCGTTGAACAAACAAAAAATCTATTCAGGTTTATTATAATACGAGTAGTCTAGATACAATTGAATTTGCAACTAAGACCTAACCAGGAACAACTAAACTCAAGACATAAACGTAAGTAAAAGCTTCAAATCAAAATGATGAGTATCGGCATAAATCGCCGGAAAGGTGAGTGCATTCAACACAAATCCAACTGACAGACATACAAAGGGAGCCTCCTGATATTTCAGACGTATATTTGAAATTGTAAAACCACGGAAACTTGGCTGTGACAGTAAACTACGATGCAAACTTTTAGATTTATGAAGTACCCACTACATAACTCCCCCGCGTTGTTGTCGCACATGGTAAAAATGATTTATGTTCCCGGATTTACATTTGTCTTACTTCAAACACCCCATTTCTGTTAAAACTAATCCTAAGATTAAAAGCCGGGATTTGGCGTCGCAAACATGAGACAAGCCACAAATCACGCGGAGTTATTCTAGGTTGAAGGAGACTAGAAGGATTTCTGTGAAGCGATTTGAGAACCATAGTCAACGATAATATGCATCATTTATTGGATTTCTGTTCGTAATCTCTTAATTATTCAACCGATTAGAGAAACATTTACATTTATGAGCAACTTTGCTCTTTGTTTGTAAATAAGCAAAATCATGACGCTTCAATGTTTTGTTGTTAATAGGTATTCTATTTTCTGTTTTGCGTTCTGCAAACGATAGCGTTTTCTTTGATACATTGGTACTAAACGGTAGCATATTGTTGGATACATCTATCTTTACTAATAATAATAAAGCTGAAGAGATTCTTTGATTTGTTATTTTAAATGCGCCAATTTCTGGAACTACCAATCAAATTGGAAAAATCCTTTATATATGATAGCCAGATGCATGAGGAATAGTATGCCCTGCGACCTACGGAAGCGGAGCAGTTACGCGAGTAAAAGCAATCAGGCGGACGAAGTCGCAGGTAGTAGCTAGGCATTTGTTTGGATACACAGGTAACATAAGATGTAAATTAAATTACACAACATTGTGGTCTTCTGGAAAACAGAAACATAGAAAAGTGTAAAGCTATTAAACATCAAATAGATCCCTAGTCCCTACATAATTTCCTTAACTTTAGATGAATTTGAGAAGAAAACTAATACCCACGTCATCTTGACTTACAAACGTTTAAACATAAAAAAAACCATTATCTATTTACAAACGTCGAGATTACTCTGTCTCCCCAAATATCCAAGCCGCAATGTTAATGTCGGACTAACAAAACTCTATTGAGATTCAATTGGGGCGAGTAAATATTCATTGGGACCACCCTGAATAATGTAAAGTCGAAACAGACCAAGTTTGCAGGTTGACATAATGCGACACACGATCTTTGACCTCGGGGAGCCGGGGAGATGATCACTAACAGTACATTGCAGTTATCTATCTGTTTTAAAATAGAATAAATAATGAATGGTTTCGTTAAAATTATTTATTTACTATCTATACCTGTCGATTTCATCCGCGTTACTGCTTCTCTCCCATGGGCCGTAGCGTGATGTGACATAACCTTTCTTTGATAAACGGGCTGTATAACGCAAAAGGATTTTTGCAAATCGAATCAGTAATTTCTGAGATTAGCACGTTCAAACAAACTCGTCAGCTTTATAATACCTATTAGTACCTATATAAATGGCGCTCCAGCAACAAAGTCACAAATACATTCCTAGATTAATTTTCACAGAATTAGATTAAATTTAACGTGATCTTGACAGGTACGCACTGTTTTTATGGTGTTGAGTTACGATAGACATAACAGTAATAGTAGTAAATAGACATTTAGATACAATCACTCAAGTAACAGTCTGAATTACCTACTATCTATATCTATGAAAAGCAAGAAAAAATATATGAGATGAAATTAAGGTACGTATGTATATTTAATTGAAAAGCGAATGTACTAGATAAATTTACGGCTTCTGATAAGACAACAAACACTTAAAATTTAATCTAAAAGGGTTAGCATTTCGCTTCCTCTATTTTCATTAGCCAAGTTTCGCTTTATTTAAATTTGCATATCTAGTGTGGGGCTACATAATAATATTTTATGTCTGTGAAGTAACAATGCAAATGGATCCATATCAGTTACAGCTATATTATGACTGTGAAAATTATCACTAAACTAAATGGGAGATATTCTACCACTTGAGGTTCTTCAGAAAGATCAGGTGCGCAGTACTCGTAACCGGCGTGCTTGTATGACCTGATGTACGAACGTGGACGAGGCGAAAGGTGTATGTATGGCTTCTGCCAACCCTCATGGGAAAAAGACGTGAGGTTAAGTATGTATGTATGTCTAGCACTTGTGCAGGCTGGTACTAAAATTAGAGCTCTTTACGTTTGACCTATCATGACATAGTGTTTAAACACGTTGTTGGCCGACTCATAAAAGTTTTAAATGTTCAGTAAACGTTGCTTTACGCGAGTCAATAGTGAGAGAAACGATTTAGCTTTACAGTGCATGTTTTATGCGAATTTAGAATGAACTTTAATCGTAAAATGTTGACTTTTGAAGTAAATGACTAGGTGCTAGTGAACTGTTTATATTCATGAGTACTTTTATCCCATGAAAGATTGGCTTTTAATAAAAAAATAGATTATAGATATATCAAGTAGTTATAATATGTGGGAAAAAGTCTGGGCACATTCTGTATTAACATTAAAACAATTATATTTTTAATTAAAATACCTCTGCATTAGAATACTAGAAAAAAATATAATGTACCTACTTATAACAAAAACAAAACACAATCGTTACGACATACGCCAAACATTCCTGAAAAAGTAATCGTGAAGAAAAATTCGAAGTGTAAAATAAAATGGTAACGATAAACTAAAGTGTTATCTTAGCGAAGACGTCGGGAGCGAGAAGGAACTGAAAAATTGCCAATAAAACCTCATCTTTATATCTCTTAGTCCAGTGACTATTATTAAGTCCATTTTTACGTAGCTTTTTAGTATTCTAAGGAAATATCCCAGCACCTTTAAGTTGGAAGTTCGTACGTCAAGATTTTAACAACATTATATTTGGAAGGTTTCATTAAAAACATTTCCAGCAAACTTTTGAAACCGTTTCATTGATCTAGAATAAACTACTTTCATAACCCCATTCCTGCGGTCCTGGTTTCGTTAGTTAGGTCGACCAGGGTAATTAAAATTTTCTGATAGAAAATGTTCAATTATAACTCGACGGAACTGCTCTCGATAAAGGCAGACTCGCTTCTATCATATCAGGACCTAATGCAATCACTGACGAACGCGAACGTTCGGGTGCACGATGCATGAAATTACAATCCTACCTAGAGTATTACGAATAAAGTTTGTTTTTCACTCCAACTTTATTGTAAAACCAATGGGAAATGAAGAACAAACCAATTTATATTTGGAAGTTGACTATTGCTCTTAAATCGGGCTTTGAAATAGACGAGATTCAAGAGGACTCCAAACACGGAAAGGAGACGTCACAAAGACAAGTGCCCGATGCCGTTGTCAAAACATAACAAAGTTAACTGCTAACAAATTGTCACAAAATAAATTGAAACAAAGAAAGTCGTAAATAGACAGAGATCGAGGAAACAAGATTGATGCCAAGTTTATTACTTGTTTATTTCTTTCACTCGAAACTACATATCGAACAAGAAAAAACTTACGTCACTTAACATGCTACGGTTCTCGAAACAAGAGCTTAACGTGATGTCAATCACAGAAGTATAAATTTGGTTATAAATTCTGGCTTTAATTAAAATATACTTGTAACATTTACTTTGTCGATTATATGGTAAGCGGCAATAAGAATTCAAAATTTGAAATTCAAGTACCTATATGACATTTTGTCTTTCTTTTCATAAGTAGGCTTCAGTCAGATCTCTTTAATAACGGCAATTAATCATAGTAAGTATCTACGTACAGAAACCCAATAAATCAAACATATAAACCAGCTTAATTACTACATGAATCCCCAATAATCCTAAGAGAATCTGCGTGATAAATGTACTTACTACATTACATTGAACACGTCTATCCTTTCATTCCAGCAAATAGCCGTTATATCTTATAAAATTATATTTGAGTAAGATGATATTGTAACAAATACCACGTTTAGCCAATTTCTACGAACTAAGTACATACCCGTGTAGATTCCAGAGCCGGGCGTCCTGACTCCAGAGGCGTCGCTTACAGCGCTTCTTGAAAACGACCCGTTCACTGGTATGGATTGGAAGAAAGCGCTGACTATGTTGCAAACGCCTAGAGCCACTATCTCTTGTGTCGCGTCCACAGTTTTCCCTTTAGCTGAAATATTATTTCGAGTTATCAAATTTATTAAACTATTAAGCCATTGGGGACTTGTTTTAATGTTGCAACCGCTGTGTCGCTGTTAAAGTCGAACAGCTTAAAACAATAAATATCAGATTGACGTTAACAAATTAAACGTTAAACATTTTATTAAAGTATTGATTTAAGTATTTTTAACGTGTGTTGGCCCAGTGCTTGAGTCGCCCGCCTCTCGTGCACAAGATTGCGGGTTCGCAGCCGGGCACGGGCAAGTACAAATGTGACTTTTTTTAATGCATAAATTGTACTTTCTAAGTTTATCTTGTGACATCACTGATATAGGTAACCATGTCAGACGCCCTTGAGGCGTTTAAGAAACTCTGACCCTAGGGTGTGTGGGGTCGTTAGACCTACACGATAAAGAAGAAGCATTTTTAACAACCGCGCAAAGCTCTTTTATAATAATTCAAAAACTTTAAAAATTTGTGGATCTATTGTAAATTGAAAAATTATACAATAGGTAGCATATTCCCTTTGATCCCTTATAAAAAAATACGATGAAGAGGCGAAGAAAAGAATAAATTGAGCTTAGTTTTATCAAAACCAGCCGGCCTACGTCTCTCAATAATTAAATTAGTTAATTACATCAAACTAATTTAGTTTGCAAAGTGTGTTACATTAAACTATGTATGTCTAGATTAGATTTAAAATTATATTTATCCACAATCATTAGGGTTGTGTCCCGTTAGTCTCGTGGTCGCAAGCGACTGCTGAGCGAGGGGTCCCGGGTTCGATTTTCAGGTCAGGCAAAAAGTGTTATTGGGTTTTTCCATTAGGAATTTCTCAGTAATATATATTTAAAATGTTGTTTTGTCACCTCTAAATACCACCCTTGGTGTCAACGCGACCGTTACAATTTCTTCGAAAAATGAGACAACTTTTGTCGTGTGTCGGTTTGTTTTGTCAGAACTAATCCCAATTTGAGAGAAGTTTGTGTACGCCTAATTCTAGACACGTCACAATGTCATGATCTCGAGATTCACCTTGAGAATCGTGCTTAAAGGCGACAACGCTAATCTAATAAGAGCTAGTAGGTACGTATAATTTTCATCATGTGAGCATAAATTCGGTAATTGTTATCATAAACAAGTCAAGTTTGTAATTTAAGGTTCCGATTTGTTTACAAACTCGATTAGCTTATCCAATTTTGAGCACTAATTCTGGAACAACTTAACTAAAGTTGATTTACAATATGATCCGGTTAGTTAAATGGTTATATTGGCCTGACGATACCATTCTATTGTACAGGGTGGAATTTTTACGTCCGAATAAAATAAGTTAAGATTGAAATTTCAAGGTTTTTGTTTAATGTAGTTTACCATGTTTGCAGAAGTGCCATAAAAGTTATGACTGTTCTGTCTGTTATGAGTGATTGACTATGGTGACGTGTGCTACTTTGACTTGAATGCAGTGTTGTTGGATAAGCTGGACAGGGTTCTCAATAATTGCATTCGGTACATTTTCAATTTGCGGAAATATGACCACGTATCAAGCTTCAGGGCCGAACTTAAATGGTTGCCCATTCGCCAGAGAAGAAATTTACGTGCGTTAACCACGCTTTTCTCCCTTCTTAATTCTCCTTCTCCTCCTTCTTATCTCATTTCTCATTTTCAATATCTCTGTTCTACTCATGCTAAGAGTCTGCGTTCCTCTAATAATCTTCTGCTTAACTGTCCCTCTCATACTTCTGATTTCATTCATTCTTCCTTTCATATTCAGGCTATTCTTCTTTGGAATGCACTCCCTCTCGATATCAGGACAGCCACGAGTCGGTATGCTTTCAAGCAGAAATTGCGGAGTTATTTTCAGAACCAATAGTAAGAGTTGTCTCATAACCCTTCTCTCTACTGTTATCATAAGATATGTGTTTTATATAATTAGGTATATATATATATATGTATGTATGTAAGGGTGTATGTATTTGTGTATGTAGGTATATAGATATGTTTTATATATGTATTTATATGTATGTTTTGTACTTGTGTACAATTAGTTTTTCTATTTAATTGTATTGAGTCCTTTTTTGTTTGTATTTAAAGTAAGTATCAAATGTTGTTTTAATCTTTTACAGTAATTTGCACCTGCCATGATATCTCTTCACCACCTTTGGTTGACTGGTAGAGAATGCCTAAGGCATTAAGTCCGCCTTTGTACTTTTGTTGCATAAAGTTTAAATAAATAAATAAATAAAAGTACAGGATGCATTTTTTTTCGGATTTTAGTCGGTTCGATCCCCGGGTGTAGCAAGCGTATTTTCAAAGATATTTAAATGCAGTTTTGTTTCTTTTTACAAATAAAAGAATGTTTTCTTTGAGTAATATTTGCTAACTTAAGTATTTAAAGCACTTTCCGTTCAGGAAGCATTATAAAATTCCACCCTGTATAAGATCTTGAAACAAATTTAAATATTAGGGTAATAAAACTATCAAAACTTATCAAACTATTAGTAGGTTACTAGGTATTTTAAAGTTTAAATGTGCCTAAAATCTGTTTCTACTTTCTTTGCAAGTAACGTTGAATTTTCCTCCAGCTTGAATCCTTCTAAAATAAATGACAGTCGTATATACTTCATCATCAACTGCTTAGCCTTTTACCAACTATGTTGGCGCTCCCTTCCAGTCTCACCGAATGCAGTTGAATACCATCAATACCAGTGTTTTTATATGGAGCGACTGCCTGTCTGGCCTCCAGAACCCAGTTCAGTTACTGGGCAACACGATGCCTCTTGTTTAGACTGGTTGTCAGACTTCCTGGCTTCTGACCATCTGTAACGACTCGACATCGTCAAAGATCTTCGAATGACAGCCGGGACCAACTGCTTTATATGCTTTATGAACCACGGGGATCACACCACCAACTTCCAAACTCCGAACTGCTACTGAGAAACTATCCTACCGCGGTATCTACTTATTTTGTTGAAAATAATGGACACGGGTTGCACGACAACTTTTCATATTATTACTATAGAGACAGAAATATGGTTTAATTAAAAATAATTAAACCACATTTGGAACGTGTCTCTAACTAATTTCGACTTTCTCGAATCATAAGATATTGGTAACACAAACAAACCTAAATCTTAAACTACTTAGCCGTCAAGATGTCTAAGCATTTAGCTTTGTAGGTACATAATATCACCCTATTCTTATCCCACTGCAGGGCTAAAAGCCTCTTCCGTTCTACAGAGAAGGCACGTGTATTGATCACCACGCAAGCTCAAGGCGGATTCAAACTTAAGGGACTGGCCACAGTCTCTGGCGACGCTACACGCTTTGCGACAGGAGATGCGACAGCGACACGATTTGCAGTGGTATGCCACAGCTCGAGTAGTTGCGACAACGACGGCAAGTGAGACAAATGTACTCGCTAGTACATTTGTCTCACTCGCACAGCGCGCATTCTGTAGCCGCTACATGTCGTTGTCTACCATTTGTTTTTGCATCTCGAAGCTTGTCGCGCCTCATATCGCATAAAGCGCTTGGCTGTGGCCGGCGGGTAAGCAAGCGTGATACTGGATACATATTTATAATAAATATTAGAAATTAGTAGGTACCTATCAAGTATACCTAGAAATTTAGAATCACATAAAAAATCTGCAAACATTGACTTTAAATCAAACCTAGTGAAATGTTGGTAAATCTATCAGCTTAACGTCAACGAAACATCACTGAGTAAACACGGTCGTATACATTTTTTTACTCGAATTTGCATGGATTTTTGAATAAATTTCACATGGTTTAACTGAATTGAATCGACGGACATCTCTTTTGTTAACAACGTATCAGCAAGCGTATGCAACATGTTCATGTATACCTACTGTAAGGATTTAAACGCGTAATGCTTAAATTGTCAAATTATTAAAATGTATGCACTTGAAGTAAATACGTTGTATTGGGTAGCATTGGTCTCGTGGTCGCAACCGCGACTGATGAGCGTGGGGTCCTGGGTTCTATTCAAAGGTCGTGCCGGTTGGTGATGTGACACCCCCGCGACTCGGGAAGCATATAAAGCAGTTGATCGGGGCTGTCATTCGTAGATCTTTGACAGTCGGAAGCCAGAAAGTCTGACATCCAGTCTAACCAAGAGGTATCGTGTTATCCAGTAACTGGGTTGCGGAGGTCAGATATGCAGTCGAGCCATGTAAAACACTGGTACTCAGTTGCATCTGGTTAAACTGGAAGCCTACCCCAACATTGTTGGTAAAAGGTTAAGCAGATGATGATGATGATGATGGGTAACATAAAAAAAGCATTAAAATAGTACGTACCTATACTGCAAGTTCATATTCTACTCATCGTGAAATTCTACTAGCTACCCATTATAATTGGTTATGTAACGTTATTATGTCGGGGTAGTAACATGCCCGTATATACGGGAAAGCGTGCGAAGGTTCGCCAAACACTACTAATAAGATGTAATCATAACACTTGACTTATTTCCTCTACGACATTTATATACTTCGTTCACGATTTAGTTTCCAGACACGTTAACAAATCTTAGTACTTATAAAAACAACTTTAACACCTGCACATAAAGTTTAAATTGTGCTTTGCCTTATAACAATTTTGTCTTTATTAGTAGTAAGTACCTACCAGTTATTCTGAAATCAAATTAACTTATTTTATATTAGATATTTTTATTTGTGGAAATAACGTAAATCAGAAAATAAGGTTGAAACATACTTTACAATCCGTGGTTTTGTACCTAAATAGTTACTACAATAAACTTTTCACCAAGATTGTGCTATGAAATTTCGTACGATTTACGTTACGGAAATTAAAAATATCTACCAAAATATTAATTAGCGTTTTATTGTTATAGGAAAATGAAATGTTCAGGTGACAATGAAAGCGCAACGAAGCAAATAAACGTACTCGGATTGAGAACACAAATAACGAGAGAACAACGCAAAACGAGAACACTGCTATTTAATTATCACCTTAGAGACACGATGCCGAAGGGAAACGAAAATTCATTATTGCTTTCGCTCTGGCGTGTTTGCCGTCATTGTACCTATTATCGCGACGGACGGTCGAACCCGGGTATACTCGTAGCTACTATTATGTTGTACTATGTTACATAAAACCCCATTGGATACTCTGTCATCGACGAGATGAGAGTGTGAAAAATACGCTTCTTTGACGTCATAACACTGGAGTGACGTGTGTGGCTATTTAGTTATGGTCAGTTGGTTGTAAGCATTATTTTCTATTGAAGTCACGTACAGTAAACAAAAAAGATAAGTAGCCACGCTGTATTAGAAGTTTTTTGGAGGATGGTTTCAATTATAATTTAATTTAACGATTAGAAAACTTAGAAATTTCAGCTGTATCTGACACTACGGTTACTTATCTCTTTTGCTGACCGTACGTCATGTATTACGTTCATACACGAAATCTCTTGACGTTGACGTGATAACAATCAGAACTAACCTATTACCTAGGTAGTAAGCAACGTAGGTTTGACACTGTATATTGACACAGATTTAAAACATCGTTACTCTACCCCATATGAAGGTTCGATGTTATAAGTATATTGATCTACAATATATTACTGTATGTCTTTGTTATAAATATATTGAGTTACTTATATTACTGTGAACATTGCATCTGAAATCGACTCTACTAATAGCCGCGATCGACCGGTCCATCGCCATCGACTGATTGGCTTCACCTGGTCTACAGGGTTTAAGAAACCATCAAAAGTAATTTGTAAAACAATACCTTCAACGTTATTTTCGATCTAAGTTTAACTTACCGAAAGCCTTAGCAATAGCAACATTGGATAGTATAGCCACAAGGGGTAAAACGGCCAATCCAGATCCAAGGTGCGACAGCATTTCGCCGGCACCGTATGTCGTGTTGCCAACCGTAGTCTGAAACACCGGCGGATGGACGTCCGGTAATCCTGCTGTTATATTACCTGAAAATTACAGAAAAGTAATTGTATTAAATCATAAAAAATAAGTGAAAGGAATGTATGAAAAAAGTGGGTAAATGACGAGGTAAATAAATTCGTAGCACGATATAGGTTCTTCTAAATAAATAGTAATAATAGATCATGTATTAATAATACAATAAGAGCCATTGTATATGACTTCTTCGTGTTGGTATGGGTAGTCTATACTAGCATAATAACTACATAATTATTATATCAGTACACAACGCAGTAAATGTTGATACTGCTATCACCAATTGCATTGTTAAGTAACATGCAGGCATTAATCTCCTTGATTTACAATTCATTGTAAAAAAACCAATAGACCAATGTTTAGACTTAGATAAAATCTTTATATATACTATTTAAGCTATACAGTCTGATAAGTATAAAATACTAAAAGACGAATTAATTATTTCAACAGTAACGCTCTCTTTAAACGATAATTTTCTAATCAACGTGACAGCTATCGTTACTGTATGCATAACCCCATAATCGTCTTCACCTGTGTACCATTAACATTGCGTAACCCAAAGACGTCATACCCATTCACATCTATTCCGGGGAAATCCATTAGCAGATTTTATGTTGATAATACCAAGTACTCACTGACACAGTAAAAAAAAGATGAAAAAATAATTCAAACCATTCTTGTTAAAACTACCTATACCCGCAATATTTCTGCAATTCAAGGGCGACCGGTTTACCTAAAGTACTAAAATGAAACAAAAAACTTAATAAAAATGCCCTGGAAATAAAATGTACCTGGATGTCAATTAATTGCAAAACTAGGTCTGACGACAATCGCTGCGTTTATATTGCCTTTGAAAGGCCAAGGTCGCAAAGGCAGTGGCCGAACGAATGAGAATACATATATCAACACTAGTAAATTTCTTTGAACTAATATTGTACATACAGTTAAATTTTGGTTTAAGTTCTTCTACCCAAGTACCCACAACAAAAAAAAAAAAGTAAAAGTCATTTTAAATTTTTAAAACTTTGCATTTAATTTGATCATAGTCTTATTCTAATCGGCAGCCTACCTCATTCTCCTCCACTAACCCTCACTAACATTCCCATTTCACCTTTCATTTCACACACCTATCCTACTTTTGTCTTTTTGATTAGTTCTCACAGTTTCTTCAATTCTAATTTCAGTAACTATTCCTGAAACCATGTCAGTGATGACCCGTAAGGCTACGGTTCAGGTTATGGAGGTTAAATTGAGAACGGCCCTTGAAGAACTGAAGGCATCCAACATCCAATGCCAGCAATTATTGCAAGAAAGAGACGAATGTGAAGAGGAAGTAAAGGGCATTATCAACAAAAACACATGCCTGAAGCGGGAGCTGGTGGACCTTCATCAGCAATACTTGGATGTAGTTGATGAACGGGATAAACTGCGGTCAGTCACTGATGGGTTCAAAAACTGTAGCGACTTGTATGAGGAGGCTTTAAGCAAAGTTAGGGACTTAGAGGAAGAATTAATTCACTCTAATTTAAGAATTACAAAATTACAAAAGGAAAGAGAATGTTCCCAGGCTAAAGAAACAAATCGCTTGTATAATGAATTGTTAAGTAGTAATTGTAACCCACACTCCCTAGTCACAATAGATCTCACTGAAGATTCTCTAGTAAAATATAATAATAGTAGTTATTCAGTGAGTCGTAATAAAATTAAAAAATATGCTAAGTTTAATAAAATCATTAATAAATGTAAAAAATTTAGGAAACAGGAAAAACACTATTCCAATAATATTAAATTAAGGAAAGAGCGTGTTTACCTAGTAAAAAAGTTAAGCAATTTTCAAATAAAACTAGAGGATAGTAAAAACATTTATGAAGTTGACACTCAGCGCTTACAATCAGAAATTGAGGAGCTTGAAAAATCATTACATTCTCTTTCAAAAAAGTATGAGAGCTCACAACAACAAATAAAAGAGCATATCCTTGCAACAAATGTTTTAGTGAATATTTGTAACTCTAGTGCAGACAGAGTGGATCCGCTGCCTCACAGTACCACTCACTTACAGCAAGACTCTCATCTTCAGGCTTCCCAACCTGAGGTTACAGAATACCCATCCCAGCCTGATAGTATCATGGAATGCATCCCTACTTCAAGTGTAATACCAGATATTGAATATGCTTCCTCTCTTGATCTGGAAAAAAATAGTAGTTCTCTATCTGAAAATAATGATTGTTGCTGTCCCATTATGTTTTCAGACAGTTTAGGAAGGGGGCTGGGTAAATTACTTAACAACAACCTGAGACATTCTTCTTCATTAAATTATTGTATGCCTGGGACTTCCTACAATGAAATAATGTCTACAATAACAAAAAAAGATTTAAATGCAAATTCTATTATTACTATATTAGTAGGTAATAGTATAAATGTTACAAAAGATGACATTACTGACAGGGTCACTGAAATCTTGAAAATTAATTGTCAGAAAATAATATTGTGTGCTTTTCCTTACTTTGAGCATCTCTCAAACAGGCAAAATAATAACATTTATAACTTAAATAATCACATTCAATTTCTGGTTAGTCACTATAGTGACAAGCTCATGTTTTTAGACATCAACTGTTTTGTTGAAAAATTGAGATCGACTAGGGATACAGCGTATCTGCCCATTAGATTTAGACGTCAGATAGCTTGGCTATTAGCTTTTAATATTAACTCAGACATAATTAGTATGTCGAAGTCTTCTACAATTTGCACCACAATATTTAGTAATAATACTAATGTTAGGGTGGTACCCACAAATAATATTTTAAACTAGTTATTAAGACAACAGAAGGTACCAGTAACAATTTATTTAAACTTATCGATGAAAAGGTACCTTCTAGCAATCACTTAGCAAATTTAAAAAAGGGGGCTAAACAACATTCCTTAAAAATATTTCATCAAAATATTCAAGGTTTTTCTTCAAAGCAATTAGAAATTGAACTGTTTTTGGAAAAGACAATGTTCGACATTATTTGTTTTACCGAACATTGGTTAAAAGATTATGAAATGTTAATTAATTATGAGAATTATACTGTGAGTAGTTGTTTCAACCGAAAATCCATGTTGCGTGGTGGTTCACTAATCTTAATTAAAAATTCTATTAAATCCAAGCCACGTAAAGACATCGTTGAACTATCGGTTGAACATATTATTGAGCTGTCCTGTGTTGAGCTAGATAAGCATGTTATAGTGTGCGTCTACAGACCCCCAAATCACCAAAATTACTCTATATTTGAGACAGTAATGGAAGATGCTTTGTCTAAACTTACAACTGGTAATAAATCATTAATAATCTGTGGTGACTTTAATATCAATATTTTAGAAAATAATTCAAATAGCAGTAGATTAATAAGTCTCTTTAAATCTTTCAACCTGTCAAATGTTTTTCTAGAACCCACACGAATAACTTCGACTACTGCTACATGTATTGACAATGTTTTTTGTTGCTGCAACTACTTAGATAAAGCCATAGTAAATTATCTTCCGTCTGATCACAGCGGACAAACCGTTTCTTTTGAGCACAAAACACCATTACAAAAAGTGCAGATACAATCAAGACCGATAACATCTGGTAATTTAAATAAATTTAATAGCACTTTAATTAGTAAGTTATGTGTTCAGAGCCTTGATATGAATGGTGGTAGTACTTTGTATGAAGAATTCTTTTCAGTCGTGCAAACAGAGTTTAATAATATTTTTAAGAAAAAAACCAAAACAATTTGCCCAAAATTTTTATTTAGTGATTGGGCAACTAAAGGTATCAGAAAAAGTAGGGAACGACTATTTGAGTTGTATGGCCTTAAGCCTTATGTAAATACTGAAAGTTTTAATAAGTATGTTGCGACTTATTCTAAAATTTTTAAAAATACTTGTAAGTCAGCTAAAGCCTTGTACATTAGTAACAAGATTAAATCAGCTGATAATAAAATAAAAACGGTTTGGAAAATTATTAATAACGAAACAAATAGAAATAAAAGACATAATGCTGATTATAGTCTAGAGACTTCCCGAGGGCCCATAAGCACAAATATTGATGTGGCTCAGGAATTTGTAACATACTTTACCAATATTCCAATTAAAACTACTGAAACTTTAAATTCTTCGCCCGCACTTGCTATTGATTTAGTAAGGGCTAATGTTTCAGCCTGCCCAAAGGAATTTAAGTTTAAACATATTAATCCTCTGGTTGTCATAAAGACTTTCAAACAACTCAAGAGCAAGGTCACCGAAGATCTGTGGGGCATGTCTACTAATGTATGTAAATCTATAATTGAGACAGTAGCACCCTATTTAGCTTTAATTTTTAACTTGTGTATAGACCAAGGGGTTTTTCCTACTTTAATGAAGCACAGCAAGGTTATACCATTATTTAAGTCCGGAGATAGCAAAGACACCAACAATTATAGACCTGTGTCGATTTTGCCGGTTTTCAGCAAGGTGTTCGAAAAAGTGATGCTCAATCAAATGCTAAATCATTTCAACTGCAACAACATCTTGCACGATCAACAGTATGGTTTCACCAGAGGGCGTTGTACTACTGACGCTGGTGTCACTCTAATTAAGCACATCTTTAATGCATGGGAGGACTCACAGGATGCCATTGGCATTTTTTGCGACCTCTCAAAAGCATTTGATTGCGTAAATCACGAGACGCTCCTCCTGAAGCTAGAACATTATGGCCTCGGTCAACTGGCGCTTAGCTTGCTGAAATCGTATTTGAATGATAGACTGCAGCAAGTTCAAATAAACGGTGTAAATTCATCAGGCTTAAAGGTAAAGATGGGTGTTCCGCAGGGTTCAATATTAGGTCCGTTTCTCTTTTTAGTATACATAAATGATTTACCTCATTTACTGGAAAACCAACCTAAAATAGTGTTATTTGCTGATGATACTTCTTTGATTTTTAATGTAAATAGACGGGCACAGCATCTTGACGACGTAAATAACGCTATGCTTAAGATTCATAATTGGTTTACGATTAATAACTTAGTGTTAAATGAGAAGAAAACGAAATGCATAAGATTTGCTTTACCGAACGTTAAAAGTAGTGCATGTAACGTTATATTGAATAAGGACGTACTGGAATTCGTCGACAAGACAGTTTTCCTGGGGGCTACGCTTGACTCAAAGCTTCAGTGGGGTCCTCACTTAACATCTCTTGCAGGGCGGTTAAGTTCAGCCGCTTACGCTGTCAGAAAAATCCGTCAATTAACAGACGTGGATACCGCGAGACTAGTCTATTTTAGCTACTTTCATAGCATCATGTCTTACGGCATATTGCTTTGGGGGCGGGCTGCAGACATAGATTCTATTTTTATTTTGCAAAAGAGGGCTGTCAGAGCTATCTATAATCTTTGTAGACGCGAATCTCTAAGGGAATTGTTTAAAAAAATCAATATCATGACGGTACCTTGTCAATATATATACGAAAACATTATGTATGTTCGGAAAAATCTTCATCTTTTTAAAAAAGTAGGTGATAGACATAATTATAATACTAGAAATAGGAACAAATTAGATCAACCAAGTTTCAGATTGTCGAAAGTACACACTTCTTTTATGGGGTACTGTGTAAAATGTTATAATAAAATACCACTCGATATTCTCGAACTAAATGAGAGAAAGTTTAAAACATGCATAAAACGCACACTATGTAGTCAAGCATATTATAAATTAGAAGACTATATAAATGATAAAAATGCTTGGCTTAATGCTGGTCCTGCTCCACAGCCACTCGAGCTTACAAATTAATATGCTTATTTTTCGAAAGGGAATGATGTTTTTAGCACCTTTTTTTTGACTTTAATAACGTCTACCGTTATTATAATTATTATTTATTTTTCCCTACATAGTACAGTTGATTTATTGCATAGGTTCACTGAAAACCTTAGATTTGTATAATTGAACATAATTTATTTCAATTTTGTAAATGTGAGTACCATGGAGGCATATTATATTGGTCAAGTTACTAAATACGTGTTGGACACTGAGCATGGCGGTGGAGAGCGTTGACATGCTCGCTTTAATGTCTCGCTGATGGTGGCGCGTGCATTGGATCGTTCGGTTCCCTTCAAGATGGTTGAGCTAAATGGTGCTGATGCACGCGTCATGCTCGTGAACGGGTGCTGTCAGTTGGGATTGGTCACCTCTTAACTGCCATGGCTTTCATCTTTATTATAATTTTGTAACTTTTTATACATTCACCTTCATTGTTTTCACATATAGAAGCAACAAGAATATTGTAACCAAGATTTTGTAAAAACCAAATTGAAAGAAAAGAGTGTCCATGGAGTTTCTTGCTCGTTCTTCTCCATAGAGACCTACGTATTGGAACGAGCAACTAGCTTCAATTCTAAACTGTAACTTCTTGACATTCAAAAGTGCCTGTAAATGGTCTAATTGAAATAAATGCTTTGATTTGATTTGATTTGAATGCGCCAACTTAAGAACTAAATGAAATAATGCAACAATACTAAAGTGATGTTTATTCCCAACGATATTGAAGTCCCATATATAGCAACCAAAATGCACTTAATCGCTCTTCTAAAACATGAATCCTAATAACAGTTATTCTTTATTTCAGTAAAAATCTATGACCGTGTTCAGCAAAAAAAAAACTGATCAAGTGGTCAAGAATAAAAAAAAACCCAATCTACTAAACCAATTTTGATAAATTTTCTATATGACAAATCTAAAAGAATATAACCTTTCAAATAAAAATAATTTTTCATATCAGTTGATAAACGACAGAGTACCAAAAAAAACCGACCGAAATTGTTGAAGTGGAAAGAGCGTTATTTGAGGTTCACTACCACACGGTGACTTCTCGTCTAGTCCAACACGTCTCGTGTCATTGTCCCTAGGATAAACGAACTTACCGGTGAGAATAAAAGGTGTATGTTCATCTTCATGTAAGAAGAATGCTATCACAGCGGCCAGACACACAATCACTGCATTTCGAGCCACACCGGCCACCCACAATACTTTCTTCAATATTTTCGCTTTTTGAGAACCCTTCTCGTCTGCTGCTTTATCCTTGATTTTGATGTCTTTGAGAGCCTGAAATGAGAAGGATAACTTTTAAATATTATACTTAAAACCATATTATCCTACTAAATTAGTTATCAAGGACGCGAAATTGGAAATTTGGTACCTAGGTACTATACATATTTACACACTACACTCTAGCCTGACTGGCCTGACCTGAAGTCTCCAAAAACAAAGGTATTAGAAACGATAAAAACTCGAGAAACAATGAAACCCTAAACACTGACCTCTGGAAAAAAAAAACATCTAAAACAATAGAAGGTACTTCGCTTTATATTTTCTATTAGGAAGCCGGGGCATTACGGGCCCCCGGGGTAAGACGGGCACCCCCTCTCCCCCGCAGGATAATAAACCGAGACGCTCGGAACTATTCGGATCGCGTTCCAGTCGACCTCGCGCAAGCGAAAAAAGTGGTTGTGTGCGTGTAGATGCGCATCGTACGTCGACAGAACGAAATTACGTAAGTTGATGCATTTGATATATTTTTTTGGCTTTAAGTCTGTGTTATAGCTAATTCGTGTTTGTGTTAAATGCCCAGTTATTAAGTAAATTGCTACGTTCAATTATGTGTCTAAATAACTAGAAAGAGTTGTGAACAAACAACCACATATTTGTTTGATTTAGATATTATTTGTTTTGTTTGACCTTGGGGGCATTTTGGGCGGGGTAAAATGGGCAGGGTGCCCGTTTTGCCTCGGGTAATCCTATTAAGTTGATCTTTTTTCTGCAGATACAATTATGGTTCGCCACTACCAAAGGAAGACAGAACGTGCCAAAGGAGCTTGAAGGATATGGAAGCAGCCGTAAAGGATGTGGCTAGTGGCAGATTAAGCTGTAAACGGGCCGCTCTTGAGTACAATGTGCCACGATCAATTTTGCAGCGAAAACTCGAGGAGTACAAATCAAAACAACACTTATCACCAACAAAACTAGGTAGTTTTAGACCGGTATTTTCAGCTGCTCAAGAGGAAGAGTTAGCTTCATATATTAAAGACATGGAAGGTAGATTGTTTGGTTTATCTCCAAAAGAACTTCGTCAGCTGGCATTTTTAAAATCTGCTACGATGCTTGTAGCAATTAATGGATTTCGTAAAACAGGCATATGGCCTATTAACCCAGACATCTTTGGTGATGAGGATTTTTTAGCTGCTGAGACTACCGATTTGCCTATGGATGATGCAATTGTACCACCATCATCTGTAAATCAAGAATCCCAACCACAACCGTTGGCTACGCATAATCCCACACAAAGTTCAACTGGTTCCGTGACACAACCAAATATCGAGCAGCCTCCTGTATTACCTTCTCCGGGTCCATCAACAATGCTACGGCTATGTGCAACTCCACCGCCTGGAACCTCTTTCCATGTGATGTCGCCTATAGATATCATGCCAAAACCCAAAGCACGTGTCCAAAAACGAGTCACTAGGAAACGCGGAAAAACGGCATTAATAACCAGCTCACCTTATAAGAAGGATATAGAAGAAGCCCAGACACGGAAACCAGTGGCTAATGAGAAGAAAGGAAGGAAGAAAAAGACGAAGAAAAATGAAAAAAATAAAGAAAACGAATTGGAGGAAGAAGATGTAGAATGTTTGTACTGTGGATATTTGTACTCAGAATCTACTGAGGGTTGGGTCACTTGCCGTGCATGTCAGAGATGGGCCCACTGTTCTTGTGCCGGTGAAGAGGATAATGATGACGAATCCCTTCACATTTGTACTTTTTGTGCGCGGTTTTAAACGTACATGCCTATTATGCCCCGCATATGACCATTTTACCCCAGACACGGGGCAAAACAGGCAACTTATTTTTTTTTTTAAGTTCCATTAGCACCAAAGACTGGTAGCCTAAGAAATGTTTTAAAGGTTAATGATAATAAGAAATAATAAGACTAATAAATGGCTGTTGATTTTTTTGATTATCTTGTTTTTCTCAGATTTTATTCATGATTTCCCTTAAGGGGCCCACATTGCCCCGGTTTCCTGTTAAAACTTTTCCTTATATTAAAATCAAATTACTATTCTATAACCTCACCATTCCTTAGAGAAAATCGTTTCATATTTAAAATCGTTCCAACTTCAGATTTCTTCTGCACTTAAGTATAAGTTTTAAGAAACGGAATATATTTCCATATTTATTAGGTACAGTCGTAAAAATGTTTTTGAACTGATTAAGAATGTTATGAAGGATGTTAAAGAAAACGTCTTGTGGTAAATTGTACTGCAGGGATTCTTCTTTGTTAAAGGTAATTGGATACAAGTTTGTAACCTTGAGTTTACGGGATCATACCTCATTGATAATGTAATTTGGATATCTAACATGTACAGTAAGCGCTCAGAATTGCATACCCACGCTAAGGTTCACTTTCCTATGAACACGGGCGCGATCCAGTCAGCGCGTGCGCATGTGTGTTTACGAGTGATGTCTCAACCTCAACATTCCACAGATAACACACACTAATGAACCATCGTCGCACTACGCGAAATGGCATTATATTTCTGTTTACCGTACGAGTCCTACCCGACGCGCGACGTATTCTTACCATTGCATTGCTAAATTTCGCATAATTATAACATGGCCTGGCAGCTGGTTTGGATAAGAATGGGTTTACGATCATTGAATTCCGAGTTCAAATCTTATACTATGTGTGGCTGTTTTTTGTTTCTTGAAACCATAATAATGTTAGGCAAAATCTTTTTAGGTTTATGTTGAATTATTACGTATTCATGCTTGTTATTTATTTTTTATAAGAAGCAAATATTAGTTATTGTATTATTTATTTAACTTTTTATGTGATTTTATTTTAACTTTTTGTAATTGGAAGTAGGAAAAAAAGGCGTGCTGTGTGATAACAAAAATTTATTTTTAAAATTAACAAACTTATGAGAATTGTAACGTCACATTCCTACCGAAATAAAAGAAGTTCTCTTGTAACTGTTCATAAGATTTTTTGTTGAATACCCACTTAGTCAATAAAATTCATAATAACATAATAAGAGAAGGATATTTTAATAACACAAATAAATTTGGTGATGCTCACGTATTAAGTTTCTGAATTGGTATTCAGCAGAGTTAATTGAAAACTAAACTATAATTCAGACTTTATGAACAGGTTTTTTTTATGTAACGTCACAATAAACTTAGTGAGGTAATAGTTTAATAATTCGTTTTCTTGATGAAAAGAAGATTGAAACTAAACCTCAATTTAAGATCATTAAATAACTATCTACGAATATATAATATAATTATGACTAAATATTTAGTTACACCGTCTAATTATTAAAACTAAAACATCCAGGTTATTAAATGTTGCATAACACCGTCTAATACTTCTTCATAAGTAGCACTGTTGCACGCCATCCCCACATATTAAAAACGAAACGTATTTTTTCTGGTTTATGATGCATGCAGCTGTTATTGTAAACAGTATGTTATCCAGTGCGAAACCACCAAACTTAATCCACTTCGCTGTTAAGTAGGTATGATAGGCTATCTATCCTCTTCCTCGTATTTCTTGCTCCGGAGACTAATAATAGTATTCCTCTAAAACAACAAAAAAAGTAATATTAGGCATTTATAACAAAATACTAAAGTGACTTAATTTTTTATATAATTTAATAATATTTATTTAATATAACAAATTTTAATATATTAAAACTATTTATTTATAAATTCCATAATAAACACATTTTTTTTGGCGTCATTATATATTTAAAAATCAATAATAAGTATTAATCGAAATGCCACCAAATAATTTTAGGTATCTTAGGTATAAATTTCAAATAAAAGTTTAATTTACAATTCGTTAATATAATACTCACATTCAGTCAGGTTTCATAAGATATTAATTGGGACTACTTTTATGCAGCCCAATAATAGTCGCCCTCGCGTCAGTAATATTATTTGCCTGCGTTTCGAGAATAATTACAATACCACTACGAGTATCTATTAAATCACTCGTTACTAACCAACAACCACAACCAAACGACAACGCTCATTCCAATCAAGTTAAATATGCACAAAACTCATGTCTACCTCACAGAAATCTAAATTCTTTATTAGTTTTCTATGACTACCCTTTTAAATTTACGAAATGTGTGAACAAAGCGAACAAGCTAAAGAATATTATATTTCTGTTCATTTCTTCAAATTGAGTAAAAACAAAAAGACAAAAATAATGTGAGATTCGAACTCGCGGCTCATTGATTAACGCCGTCAACTGGGCGCGCTTAACCGCTAGACCATTTTGTCTCATGTAGAAATGTTGAAATTATGAACTACATTCACAACGATGATACATGTGTCTATTCTTGAAAGTAAAAGGTCGTAAGTCAAACTAAACGTCAACCTAATACGTTTTGAGATTGGGTATGGACTTTTGGTCGCCACTGTACCAATAGGTATTGTATCATAATATTATTATTCCCAAATTCAATCTGATCGCGTGATGTAGGCATATAATTTAAGTAAGCTATCGATTACCTCGAGGAGAGGCTTAATATTGAAGCTCTATTTTATATCCCAAACTGTGTTACAAGATTACCTACTATGGAGTAATCTCTGGCAGCTGTGAAAATTAGTTCCAAAGTAAACTTTAGGTACATCGGTCGGAGTATGTCTAAAGTAAATTATGTATTAATCTTAGTCTATAGAAGATTTCGGCTGTATGCGTAAATTACAACCAAGCTTGAACAAACCATGTTAGCATTTGACTTAGATTTAATTCGATTTGAACAGCTACGAATAATTGATTTATTTATAATGAACTCCTTCAAATGCGCAACAGTGAATTACGATACAACTTATGTAGTCGTATCATGGAATTAATAGTTCCCTTGTTGTTAATAGCTCGACTTAGGCGAGTTAGTGCAAAGTTAGAAGGGATTTAATCAGCCGTCGGTCCATCTTCCGGAGAAGTTTCTCTTTCGCCCAAAATAATAAAATAAAAGTCTGCCTTCTTCTTGATTAACTATGATAAAAGTTGATCGGTTTTATTTGCACGAATGAAGCTACCAAGCTATTGCTACGATGACTTTCAGACGCGCCTCATAGAATTATAAAGGCAAAAAAAGATATATCTTTCTCTACTACGGATTGATATAAAGAAGCTTAACGTCGAAGAGATGTGCACGGATCCTTCTTAAGTATTTATAGAAGTACCTTTAAAAGCTCAAATATTTGGAAAAGAGTAAGATATTTTTTCTTTTTATGCTCTGAAGTGACCCGTCAAACTGAACCTTCTTCAAGGAGTAAATTGTTGGGAATATCCAATATTACTTTCTGTAGATATAAAAATACGTACATATTTATCAGTACCTTATAAAATAGCAGATTCCTGTGTGTAGTATTTCGTAATAACACACCAAAAGCCATACAATTTCTAACTGTCCATTTTAATTTGCAGTCCTTCGAGCATTCAATTAGATAACTGTACTATTGTCACTTGTATCTTGTTGTAGGTATAAATATCTATCGCAACATCGTCTGGCCTTGACAAGTTATAGGGAAAGCGCTCACTATCGATAGTATTCAAATAATATACAGTAGATATTCTTATTATTTCTTGTCGAAACTGTCATAGAAAAGGTAAAAAAATATGAAATACTTTTTCAGAATCTTACTCCCTAGGTATATTATGTATTATAAACGCGAAAGTTTATGAGGATATCTGGATGGACGTTTGTTTCTCTTTAACGCTGAACGAAATCAGCTGAAATTTTGCACACATATAGATTTGATTTAGCTTTACATATAGGATATGTATATCTATCCCAAGTTTGTGTTCCCGTGGAATAATATACAAACTTTGAAGAGAGCTAGGACGAAATTATATCTTCAAAGACAACTATTAGCCAAACTACACACCGCGATGTGAACAGCGTTCAGTTACGTCTCTGGTTACTGCTCCGTCCTCGGTCGAAGCTTGATGTTCTATGCCTTCCTCTTAATTACTCTTGAATCATACTATGTATTGATGAAAACCGCAAAATATCAAAAACATAAAATCCGTGACAAACGGCGGGAAGCGTCTTAGTACACACTATGTAAGAATAACACGAGCAACAAACGTAGCATAAAAGAAGGAAGTTTATGAATAGTTTAACCACCTGGCTATACAGCTATTATTATCATTATACTGTCCACTGTCCTACATATTGTTCTTCATTATAGCGGACATATCTCAGCGGACAGTTGACGAGTATAGAACAAAAATAGAACATTGTAAACACAATCACATGCATTTTGTGCATTGTGCCCGTGTCAAACAATTGTGTTGTTGATTCTTATGCAAATACTCGGCAGATCTGTTTACTGTTTAAAACTTCTTGATCTTTGTTTTGACACAGGTGGGTAGATTAGCCGTATGATATAACTATTGCGCCAGTAGCACTTTGAATAGATATTAAATACAAACTGATAATGATAGGTATCTTCATGGACACGTGCGTTTAGCCCGCGAAACACACTGACTCTCATTCACATCACATCTGCACGGTTTTTTCTACAACATTTAGATTTTCACTCGTCTTGAGTACCGTGGGCTGTGATAACCTGAACATTTATATGTGGTTTTAAAGACACATCACATACGCATACTACTTATCAAACTAAGTAATGTTTAATAAAAAATATCGCTGGGTATCGACTTTTATTTTTGACGAGAAAATAACTGTTTACTTTAAGGTAACGTAGCGCGCAGTGTAACGCAGGAAAACTTGTGCTTACAGGTGCCCCAGCAGTAGGTACAGGCATCGTAGGAATATTTAAACTAGGACTCAGAATAAAAAAAATATCGCAAGGATGGGAAAATCACGGAAAAACATGGACCTATATAACTTTCGACATTTTACACCCGTTAGACGGCTAGCTTTTGTTCGCGACTTTGGAAAGTGCTTGACAAAGTCGTAAATTACCGATTATTCGTGTGTATACATATAGCCTGCTCTATACAACAAGCTACGTCTTTGCCTTTCATTAAAATTGGTTTACTGGTTTTACCATGATGAGCTAACAAACACACAGACAGAAAGAGTTACTTTTGCATTCTTCTGCTTTACAATTTCGCATTTATAATATTAATATGGATTTAATATTTCGTAGCAATATCCAACAGATCAAATAACCAGTAACAAGGGATGCCAATTCTGTTTCCAGTAAACCGTGTATGTGCCGAGACGACAATCAGACTTAGTATTTACTTTGTAACGGAGTTTGCCAAGTCGCGGCTCCGTCGTCGGTCGCTCACCGCTACGGAACGTGTCGTATTGAATTATCGACGAAATTAACAAATAAACAGCCCAACTTACTCGTAAGTGAGTGTGCTCACGTAACATCTCATAATTTATGTTCCAAACTATGGTAAACGGTAATTAGTAGGCATTTAGGGCTTAGTTGTGAATTCATTACGCTTGAATTATAGGCTTTATCTGCTTTAAAGATTAGGAGTTTAATGATTACTTGTTAAACATTCAGCTTTTTGAGAAAGTTCAAAATGAACAGTGATAAAGACTGTAGACTATCTTATTGACTCATTAATTTATAAAGGCGCCTAAACGAGGCTCTACGCTTTTTGGTAGGTACTTAAGTACATCTGCCACATCCAGGGCTGCCAGTTTCTTGGAAAACCGTGCTAACTGGCAAATCTTTTCATTATTAATTTGTACTGGTTTGTTTGTTCGAAACAAAATATTTTAAGCTAATCCTGATAGCTGAATTTTCTTGGTTAAGCCAAGAAAATTAAGAAGACATTCTAACATAACAATTAGAATTAAATGTATAAAGTGTTTACTTTTATAGGTACATGTTTTACACACAAAAGCAGGAAAACAAAACAAAGTACCAAACATTAACTTTGAAATCGTCCATAAAAACTCTATTCAAACAATAGATTAACACAGAAAACTTTTCTAACTGACAACAGAACATTGTAAACATGTCGGATAATACACGAGAATAATATACATCCCTACATTAAGTTAGTAAGCGACCGTCTACAAATGTTAGCCTGAACGTTACAACTGTTACAAGTAATAAAATATTTGTTTTCTGCCTAAAAAAGGTTGACACGTCTTATAAGAGTCGGCGGTTAGAAGGATTGTTTCGGAAATTTATTGTAATTTTATTGGTAAGGTCGTGTTGAACAGTTTGTTTATTTCCTTGAAATTGAATTTGAATCTTATAATGTATCTCGTTTGTAAAGCACGCTCTTTTAAATCGGGTGAAACAAGGCCAGATTTTTTACAAGACATAAATGTACGATAAATTAATTTTTAACATTGTGAAAACAACGATCAAAATAAAGTCTCTACCGCCCAGCTTTTCGAACTAAAATCATCTCAAAATTGTCAACCTGGTGCGAATCATCATCATCAGCCTATATCCGTCCACTGCGGAACATAGGCGTCCCCCAAAGAGAGCAAACCATCCCGGTCCTGAGCAGCCCGAAACCATCCACTGCCCGTCACCTTTAAACCATCGGTCCACGGTGCACATGCGAATGGTCGTTCATAATTAAAAAACCACCCACAACCGCTTACGCACGTTTCAATTTACCACATTATTTTTTCGTTAAAAAAACTGTTATTTTCATAGTTACTATGCAATACCAACCTTCATACCTGTGAGCAAGACACAGCAGCCCAGGCTGAGCATGCCGTCAGCCAAGCGCGCCTCCTTCACGTGCTTGAAGAAGTTCCCCCAAGTGGACACGAACGTGTCTGCGTGGTAGTGCAGACCTAGCAGCCCTTTCACTTGGGACGACGCTATCGTACACGCCGCCGCTGATGTGAACCCTGATACTACTGGTAGAGAAATGAATTCCACCAGGAAACCTAAAATGAAAGGGTTAAATTGTTGACATTTTTTATAGATATTTACACCTATTAAAATTTTAATGAAGACATTTTTTTTGATCAAGCAATTTTTAATTATAAGTACTTAAAAAATATAAAAACGTAACACACTTCAATGTTACAAAATAAAATACTATAATAATAATTTTAGGGAAATTCAACCTAAATTACACATTTAGAGCGAGCGCGCACGATTTATTCCGGACGATAAATTTAATCGAAGAAATGCGACACATGAATTGTGCTCACAGGCGATAAAAAATCGCAACGAAAAGGTACCTACTAAAAACCAATATTAAAATCGTTCTGTAACAAAATCGCTTGTAAAGCGCACTCGTTCTTATACAGAATATAAGCAACTGTCCTTATAACTTAGCAACATTGAGTAACAAATAAACTTTACAAGAGCTCTTACCAAGTTGTGCTACTCCGGCTACGAGTTGCACGATACCAGCCATGAAGCACAGAAGTACGGCGAAGTCGGGGTTGGTACCATTAGTGTACGTGAATGTTAGAAGAGATATTAACGCCGACGGTCCCAGGTTCACCTGTGGACTTGTGCCCATAATGGCGTACACGAACAGCCCCATGAAGGAAGAGTATAAGCCATACTGAAAAAATAAGAAAAATTAGGTTTACATATATACAAAACCAACTGCTTTTCGTAACAGTCATTTCTACAAACAATCTCAACAATAATTGCTGTAATTTAATGTAGAACTGAAGGCCAATTCTACTATGTAATTAAAAACGTTCAAAATCTAGTCGCATTTTCATCTCCAACTGATCAACCGACTATAGTGATAAGATTATTTATTGTAATCAAATACCTAGCAATAATTGTTGCTAGGTACGTGTTTGTTATTCTGTTAGCAAATGACCTTTAATTGTATCAAAATTACTGCCAACAAACTAACGTGTGAATATCATCAAGGCATTGTTTGACATTGTATGACCAAATATTTTTATTGACAATCCTGTGTAGTAATAATATTATCTCATCTAAATTCCCGTCACGGCGGCGAATCTCAATGGAGAGCTAAATACACAGGAAATATTACATTGCTCAACTGTGTCTGCAAACAAATGTAGACTCCCTCTTTCCTTACTCTTATAACCTGATGAAAAAAATCAGGCGAGTTCAGGAAAGTTCAGGCGCAGGATCAACGGCTCATAGTGCTTTCCGAGACACAGAGGCGTCACACAACCAACTTTCAAACTCCAGGCTGCTACTGAGAAATTCCAAATGGAAAGCACTAATCGGTTATTGTTATTTTGTTTTACTTTTTATTGTATTTTCTCAGTAAGTGATTATTGTAATCTTTTGAGAAATAAATATCTTAAACCGTAAAACCCCAATATCACGCCTCGCCTGCCATGGGAGTAGCACCTAGGCACCCACGCGCAGCAGTCGCGTTACTAAGGGGCAGTGAAACATACCTATTAGTAAGTACACTAAGAAAAAACAACGAATTGTTTCTAGAAAAACCCGTAGTGGTGCGCGTCCTACAAACATCTATTTTTTTCATTGTAAAGTAAATAAAAAATGGCCGACGCATATTTTATCTCAGATGGTTAATTGAGAGTGATGAGCATACGCCAATAGTTTGAGTTACGAAAAACCTTTGTTAATGTCACATTTTATTTTGTTATATGAAGAAATAAATACATCCAAATTTTCAAATAACAGTAGGTAGTCTATCACTGAAGAATTTCTTAATAAATAAAACGTCTATTCAAGGTAACAAAATAAAATATAAGTGACATCTGTAAGAAAAAACTTTTAATTCAACGATCAATGTTTTCTTAAAGATTTTCCCCTGTGTGCACCTATCCTATTTTACTATACGCGTAAACAAACAACATTTTTATAAATATCTACATAGTAATAGGTAAGTACACACGTTTCTGTGAATCATAAATTACGAGATACTTATTTCTCGTGGAGCGGTAATTAATCTCTGAAACGTACAGAAGATTACTTCTGGGAATTGAGTAGGTAGGAATTGAGGAAGTATCCGTTTCCTACAAGCGTAATAACAAAACTTTTACATTAGCTGGGGCTCACATACCTACACGTTCCATGTTATAAAAGTTCAATAAGATTTTGGAATGAAGGTGAAATAAAATGTGATCTTCACAGATACCGTTTTTTCCTTGTATGGAATCCTAAAAAAAACTGATGTTTCCTTAACCTATGACAGAGCTAGACACGCTTAGAACATGACTTGAAGCAGATATAGTCGCTCAGTATGAAACCACAGCTTGAAATTTTAATATTAATATCCACTAGCAGCCCGCGCCCCTTGCATGTATAATTTCAAGATTAAGATTCACGTTGACACCACCTGCATAGCAAATTCAAACTATTTCTTGAGATTAATAACAATTTTAAGTAAAAATACCTTGAATTTGTGAGAAAACTAGATACTTTTATAACTATTTGAAAGTTGTGTAGACATACTTTGGTCAGTGAAGAATGAATTAATCTAATTCAATATTTTTTGAGATAAATGATAAGGGCGCTATATGCCTGGTGTTAATCAGTTTCCCGTCAAATAACATAACTTCAAAATTATGCATTTTTCAAAATCTCATAGTTATAAATAGGAGGTTTTGAATTACTGTGTATTCCAACGAGTTTAGTTCCACATTTACTAAAATATGACTACACCACATAGCCTGCAGTCGATAATATCGCTCTTAAACGACAATCTAGTTTCAAAATAAATGTAAGTGTAAGTTTATTCTGGCTATTAGCACATTGAATGATGCTGGCGATCCCGCTCTGTAGCCAGTAGTACCCTTAGCATGTCTTCCACATACATATATTCATCGACAGTGAACCGCAACCGACACTAGAGCTAGTAGTAAAGTACTAGTCCTTGAGAAAGAGCCGCCAAGGCCGAAGACATTTCTATGAAAGGGACAGTATAATGTTGAGGTAAGTCTAGAATAGTCTAGATGAAGGCAAGCTAAGAATTTTTCATTATGCCGTAGTTTAACATCAGGTTAGTGAGGGTTTAATACAAAACGAGTCAATTGACACGATAAGAACAAGTGTGTATAAGTTGAATTATACACACTTCTTCAGACCTGCAGAATTTACAAAAAAAATGGCGCTGTGTTTTGAGTCATGGATTGATTCATTTTTCAATACATTATGTTTAAAGTATAACAAATTGATCACAATGTTTAAATCAGAAAGTAAATACCTACACAGCTCAATGGTTTCGGTGCTGACACTTTATTAATTTATTTATTTATTTTATACTTATATCTGCCATTACAATTTCCTAATGTGGTTGTGTAGTTATTAGTGACAATTACAATTTATTTCTATTTATACAACGTTTATTCTTACTACTAATATAGGTAGTATTAGTAGTCTATTACTAGAATTATTTTACTCAGTACACAACACTATACAGTTGATACTTACTAAGTATCCTCTATTTGTCCTTTTGTCTGTTTCTTTGCCAAATTGACAATAACAGTTGCTCAATGACTACATCATAAAACAGCGGATGCTAGCAATGAATGAAGGGCCGTCGTATATGCGATAGCGCAGATAATACTTCTTCTTTCGTGGTCTAATAGTTTTATTGTGCATAGGAGTAATATTATCGCGGTCATTATGCGATCCAATCAAATCAATTTGGACCGTAATTACATACGAACCTATTAAATGCATTGATAATTAGGTACTTTGATACCCCGTACACCGTAACAATTAGGTAATTGCTACGGTAGCACCGTAGCAAGTTATTATATTATGTTACGATGATCAATAATTGAATGATTATTTTGTTTACAAGTTTGAACCGTAGTTTCAATGTCACATCTACCTATGCAATGCAACGACCGTGTTTAACTAAATCAAATCAAAATACATAATATTATATACCTGGCATTGACTAAAATTCTTGTCACATTTCATCCAAACATAAAAAACATTTTCGGACACTATAAAACAAGAGTTCACATTTTCGTTGTAAACATAGAACATTATTATCGTGGTGTTTTCTTCCAAACTAGGTATGTCATTGGATCAGGACACGGGTTCAAATAGAGCATTAAAAATGAATATAAGGCCACAGGAAACACCTTGAAGAAAATTGAATATTAAATAATTTTCCTCACGAAATTAACGTAAAATATTCCAAATTAAATAATGTTATTCCTGTAGTTGCAACTGAATTTTATTGCACATTTTACTACCTCGTTCGCACGACATAATTTATGTAGCTACATACGTACATGGAGATGTTAACCAAACGTTTAAACACAGTTTCCTTCCACAAATCCGAGCATCACCTTGGTCAAGGCCTTTGATGTACTACGTGTCCATTCGTGCAGAGCGAATGTAATCAAGCGTAAATTTTGTCAACTGTACAAGTTAGATACAGTACCTGTGGTTCAAATCCCGCAAGTGAGGCGTAGGCAATCGACTGCGGTACCAATGTAAGTGCGACGGTGATACCGGCAATTAAGTCCCCAATCCCTGATGCTACATCGTAACTCCTCGACCATTGCAGTATGGGGAACAAACCGCAAACCAATCTCTTTGGATTCGGTATCTTCATTCTCGAACTGCAACACACATGGGTAATAGCTCACTACACGAACACAACTAGCAGTACCTATTTAATTTTTTATGGGCTTTTTTTAAACCTTACCAAATACTTAAACTGCTGAAATAGTACTTACTTTTGATTAGTAGATTTTATCAGCCTTTTAAGGAAACGATTCATAATTTTGCCAATATTTTCTTTATTTTAGTAATAAAATCTATAAAATTCCTACGAAAGGGCAGAATTTAGTTCTGCCGACTAATTAAATGTATAATTATGTCAAACTAATTCTAAAGGTATGGAAATATTATAAGGAGCGGGTGCTAAAATTCCGTAAAACTAACGGACGTAGTCTAGGTCCAAAACGTTTTTTTCATATTCACAATCGAGTTCAACTACCAAAGTAAGTACGACTTGCAACATAATTATAATCAATCAAAACAAGCCAAGATGCAGGTCTTTTTAAACATGAAAAAAAGTTAATTAATTAATCGCAATCTTACTAAATCTTTATCTATATGTCGTGATTTTCTAATAATAATATGTTGTCCTTATAATGTATTTGGTAGGTACCTACTTGAACAATCTCAGGCTATTGTCATTTTGCACATACTCAGGTACTTCTATTAAATGATTCAAAGTCAAAGTCAAATCGTTTATTTCAATTGGACCATAAAAAAGCACTTTTAAACTTCATTTACAAGAAACAAAAAAAACATTATAGGATTGATTATTTGCAAAGTTACTGCGAAAGATACTTAGTCATTTTATTTGATTTATCAGAAGTTAATTTAACCTTTCGGTGTTGTTATTAAACTTTACAAAGTCTTTACTTCAAAAACAAGGTGTCTAATTTTTTTAAGCATTAATTTACTAATAGACGCACTTCTTTCTATGATATTATTCCATTCTCCGATCCTGCAGCCTACTCATATGGAGAAAAGATAAAAATCGAGAATTCTGACAAAAATCTCGAACCCTACTCGTGATACGCTACGCACCTCGTAGCCGCGTAGTGCGAAGGTTCGTAGACCCCCCTACGGCACGATAAAACTGCGGCTAAGTTCAAATTTCAGCTAAGTTATTATCACATACAGAAATCCAGTTTTCACTAAACATGAATTATTACATGGGACCTAAATATACCGGCGAACTGTGGGTGTACATTGGTACACCTCTGCCTAACCCTTCGGGGAATACAGGCGTGATGGTATATTTTTTTTTTTTTATGAATTATTAAAATTATTGGTACGTATACCTACGTATACATATAATAAATGAACTTAGATTGTTAAAACTACAATGCTAGCCCTTAACTAGGTTTATAATTTGGGAAAAAATCTCCAATAATATCATAAAATGATTTTAAATCCATTGAGTTAATTAAAATCATTGGGGAAATTTATTTTGTTTTTTGAGTTTACAGTAAAACAATACATATCGGGTATAATGCAGATCTACATAAAAAAAATATATATTAATAGATATTTAAATTAAATTCAGGTTTTTTTTACTAACATAGGTTATTAAGTTTTGTCATTACTAACAATTATGGACCACGGTCTGAAATAAAGTATTTTTTTTTTTTTATAAAAAAAAAATACTTTTTAATCCCTAGAATTTGAGATAATATTAACATAATTTGAAAAAAAAAATACTCTGAACTTTGACTTTGACCTAAGAACCGGCAAATTAAACTTCCGCTAATTTTCCTATTTACGTCTTATCTTATCAGAGAAGAAGCAAGGACAAGGTTAAACTGCATAATCTTATGTCGGTACTCACCTTTGTATTTATTATTTATGTTAAATATAATAACTATGTCAATTAATTATTATAATATCACAGAACTCCACTAAAATCTGCACTCCATTGTACAAAATAAACAATTATTTCCTCAATAAAAAAAAATACAGATAATAAATCAATCTACATGTAAACAAAGTTTTCCCGCCTTTTTATCGGCAACCGCGCATGCGTCGCGAACTTTTTTAACCAGCGCATTCGACAACGACGTTATACAAACTGCCTGATGGCCGGCTGACAACAATCTCGCAATGAGTTAATTTCCCTGTTATGGTTACTGATTCCACTTAACGGAGTGACAAATTAAGGCGTCGTAAAAGATTGATTGAAGTGCTGAAATAATGTGCTAATTATAATTCACACTTTATGTGATCTTAATTATTGAAGACAGTTGTTTGAAACAAATATGTAGATGCATTTTTTTTTATTTCTTACTAATCCATAATATAATAAATTAATACTATAAAAACGAAACGAACGAACTGCCTCGTTGGCCTAGTGGTCATAAACGCGACTGCTACGCTAGAGGTCTTGGGTTCGATTCCCAGGTCGAGCAAAAAGTGTTATTGGGTTTTTCTATGAAATTCTCAGTATCAGCTCGGAGTTTGGATTTGTGCCCGGTTAATGGCAATAGGCTCGCCCCCTATTACATGGGACCTAAAAACATACCGGCGAACTGTGGGTGTACATTGGTACACCTCTGCTTAACCCTTCGGGGTATGTATGTATGTAAATACGAAACTAATTCTGTCTGTCTGTTAAGTTTTCACGACTAAACCACTGAACCGATTTTGATGAAATTTGGTACGGGTTAACTTTGAACCCCAAGAAAAGACATAGGCTACCTTTTTTTCCGCGACGTCGTCTGCGTTCCTGATAACCGACATTTACCCAGACGAAGTCGCGGAGAAAAGCTAGTATCATTGATATTTTCAGTGTGGAAATTACTTAATGTGGACAATTTTTTGTGATACTATTACAAACAAAGTTCTGATGTCGAGATTGTGAATGATAACTATAGAACCTCTCATGTGCTGGTATACAACCTCAAAGGATAATAACTCCTTCGAATTTTGAACACGGAATGCATCACATTCTCAAGAAAATCTTTGATATTTTGTATCTCGAAAATATTGGTCGGGATTATTTATTTTCCAAAGGAACCTAGGTACATACTTTTTTAACCCGAATGCTGTTATAAGATATCTAATATTACATTTAACAGGAAGTAGTATTTAATCAATTTATTTCAAAGTCAATTAGGTATTTATTGTGATTGAAGTTCTATTCAGTAAGGCACTATCAATAGAATTGTAATTGTGTTGCAATTCATTTGTTTCGCGGTCAAATAACGAAACCTTTTGTATTGGTAAATTAGATTTCTAAGAAGTTTTTCTTTCAGTTAAACGAATATGTTGTCCTTTATTGTACCTACATTAATATTAAGTATTTAAACCTGCCTAAACATACCGGCGAACTGTGGGTGTACATTGGTACACCTCTGCCTAACCCTTCGGAGAAAACAGGCGTGATGGTATGTATGTGTGTATGTATAAAGAGGAAAGATTTTTTTGATTCGTTTGTTTGTAGCGAATAAGCTCTGAAAGTACTGGGCCGATTTAAACCATTTTCACCAGTCATCAATAGGTAACTACATTAGTCCTGAGTAACAGAGGCTATATAACATCACGCTATGACACACGGGAGCGGAGCAGTAAACCAAAACTGGGTAAAATAAGCTACGCGGACGAAGTCGCGAGCGAAAGCTAGTTATTAAAATTCTCGTGCTTCATTAATTTTGCACACTTAGCTATCCTTAGCTACTTTAGGTCAGCGTAAGTAGGTATGTATATATGTCAGAGGCCCTTGAGGCGGTTTAGAAACTCTGACACTAGGGTGTGTGGATCGTTAGATCTTACTGCCCACACGATGAAGAAGAAGTAGGTATGTCTTTAGAAGAGTCCGTGAAAGTTGCAGTTCAACGAAAAAGTTCGGGTTTCACAACATAAAGTCTGAAAACCAGTGACAGAAAGTTAGCCCACTATTCGAAGTGTCTCCCTCATTGAATTTCAAAGAGTGTTAGTTGGGTGCTTTAGAACTGTTTGGACTGTCTCTATAAATCAGTAGGTATACCTCATTATAGACTTAGACCAATTTCTCATAGGTTCAATCCGAAATCTTGGTTTTAAATTGACCGGATATATTGATGCTACCTCGTTTGCCTAGCGGCCCTAAACGAGACTGCTACTCTAAAGGTCTTGGGTTCGATTACCAGGTCGAGCAAAGTGTTATTGGGTTTTTCTATGAAATTCTCAGCAGCCGGTCGGGGTGAATATTTATGCCCAGTTAATGGCAATAGGCTCGCCCCCTATTAATAAAATGCCCGATATTAATAAAATGATGCAAGTCACCACAGCAGGAATAAATAAGTATTGGATTGCCCGATTCATTTTAATGAACCTTTTATTCAGTCTGGCGTTCTCTCCTTAAGTAAAATGGCAGTAAATTTACGGACTCCGAACTAATCATAAAACTTTATTAAAAAAATCTGTGGATCATAATTTGAATTGCTGTCTTATTCGTCTCTGAGTAAAAGTAAAGGTGCTATAATAATATAGGTATATGACATCCGAAAACGGTTGAAAATGTACAAGAAGAAATCTTTAAAAGTCAGGCACTAAGTCATTCCTTTTTTTTAATATACTCCAATACCTACTTATAACTAATATGATATCTAAATAATAACAAAATGATACCAGCCTATTACTGTCCCACTATTGGGCAAAGACCTCTTCTAATCCAATGAAAGCACGAGCATTGATGACGACGTTTGCGCAAGGCGGATTGGCAATTTCAGACTTATATTATAATAATAAATCCAGGTTTCCTCACGACGCGGACGGTTTTCCTTCACCGAGGTTACTGATGTCCAAGATAAACTGAAAAAGTGCATATGAATTAAAAAATGTCACATTGGTAATTGCCCAGTATCGAACCCGCAACCTCGTGCATGAGAAGCGGGTGCTTTAACCACTGAGCCATCACCTGCATAAGCAAATACATATTTCCCGGGTTTTCACCAAGGCCGGTTCGTTAGGTACCTACGTACCTACTTACCAAGTTCTCAGTAGATACTCAATTGTATTTTAATACGTAACTGATACGGAAGTGTTAACTATTTTGATTTGGCTGCCAGAAAAGCCAAGTTGAGAATTATTAGGACAAATAAAGACCATATTACATCTACCTAGTATCTATTAAAAATACATCTCGGTTCTATCAGAGAACTGTTATCATTCAAAGTGCCTTTTAATGGTCAAGTGAAATAAATGATTTGACTTTGACTTTGACTATGAAGTAAATTAGGGGGCAGTTTAACTTTTGATCTCAGTCCCTCTCCGTCAAAAATGCCTCTAACTACATTTTTGACAAGATTTTGTTTTTTTTTTTTAATTTTGTATGAATGTGGACGAGGCGAAAGAATCGTGTAATGATCGTAGCAGGTGGCGTTCTGTGGTTTCTGCCTACCCCTATGGTAAAAAGGCGTGAGGTATGTATGTATGTTTTGACAAGATTTTCAGACATGAGATTGTGACTAGATTTTGAACGTTATAAATACATTACGAGAATCGGTCCTCTCGTTAACAACACTATTTCGACCTTTTTTTAATAATTCTTTTTACAGAAAGCTGATTATTAAAGAGCACAAAATGTTATTTTTGGCACGTGTATATCTAGTGACGAATGTCTACGAATCCTAACACGTGTTTTCCAACCCGTATTGCTAGATACGCAATGGTAGGTTTCGCTTTGTAAAACTAACCACCGAACCAACAAAACCACCGTTTTAGAACTCCTAAATGAAAGATAAACATGAACATTGTTTAAGATGTTTCGTCACATCAAAACGCTATTATTATCGTCATAAGGATTGCCCAATTAACAACTTAGGTACCTACTATACGACTATTAGTTAGCTGTCAATCAAATTAATGATCACTTCTGAGTTTAGATATTTACCTACCTATCTATAAGTGTAAACTAGGCATGGAACATTTCACAAATAGCAGGTGAAAATTCATATGAAAAAAAAATCATTAATCACACTTGCTATTTGCCTTCACTTATACTGCTATTTTTCACAGTCAGTGAAATCACGAATCATTATGATTTCATTTATTCATTCGAGCGAAGTTCGTGAGCGGCGCGCTGCTGTCTGCCAAAGCGACCGAGCGAGTAAGAAAGAAGGAATGATTTGTTCATGTGCGTGTTAGATAAGGACGAGAGATGTGATGACGGACGACACTGGGCATTTTAAATATGAACTTTAAACTTAAAGTTGTAAGGTTTAGATTTCCTTGTCATAATTCATTGTGATTTCATTAGATGGCAGGTCGCAACGTGTTCGTGGCTCGTGGCGCTCCTTATTTTTGTTTGTTTACGTTTAGTCGCCCGGTCAGGCGGTAATTGATTGTTGCATACATAATCACGTACTGTGCTGTGCTCTGAAACTTTTTGTTTATTGTTGTGGGACATTGTAAATATTGTAATTAAGTGTAATAATATAAATAGAAGAAACGAGTTATTAGTGTATACAGGATAAGTTTTTAACCAGTGCGTAAATTTTTTTTGGTAGTTCAGTGTCAGTAATAGAACTCATTTCCGTGTTTAGTTAAAAAAAATAAAAATAAAAATTTCATCCTTATCCGAGTTTGAAATAAGCAAAACATCCAGGACATAATCTATTCGCCATCCTATCAATGAAAACTCGCGGCCGCCGCCGCCGCCCGGGCGCATGGCTGGGGTGAGGGGGTGGGGAATGCGCTAGCGCCGAGTGACAATGAAATATGGTTTTTAAGTAAACATGTTTCGTAAGCGATAACTTTTTTTTTTAGTACTAAGACATATCAAAATAAAATATACGTGTTTAATAAAACGTGTTGAAGTTTATTATGGCAAAATTTACGCACTGGTTAAAAAATTTTCCTGTATAAATAAGTACGTTAGGTACGTAGTTAGGTGATTAGTTTGTAAAAAAAGAACAATGAGTGCGCGAATTTGGTATCATTTTGAAAAAATCCCAGAAAAGACTGCGGCAAAATGTATTCTGTGTAAAAAGGAATATTCTTATAAAACTAGTACCGTACTACGAATTTAAAGAAACATTTAAGTCATAAACATATACAGTACGGCCGACGTATCTTGGCGAGTCTGAAGTTAGCCGATTAGCTGCGCAGTAGACAATTTTGTTACTAAAAGATCCATTGCGCAGTCAAACGGCTAACTTCAGACTCGCCAAGATACGTCGGCCGTACTATAAGTGTGTACCAAAACTTTTTAAATTCTGATCAAAACAGAGTGACTGTTAGTGCTACCTGTAAAAATATGTTTACATTGTCAGTCCCAAGCCTGTCCAAGTATGAGGGAAAGTTCATTGTTCAGCATACAGCACAGCACGTATGTAGCGCAAAAATCAAACAGATATTATGTCACGTTTCATATAGGTAGCTTATTAGCAATCGTTCATCATAATTCATACTTCATTAAAAGTAGCACATTATATGAAAGAGGTACATTATGACACTGCGAATAAAAATCATTGCCTGTGAAATTTCACATGTGAAATCATATGATTAAAAAGGATCATTTCACATAATGAAAATGAATTAAAAATAGCAATCATTTCCATGCCTAGTGTAAACACAATGTACTTAAGTGTACTTGGGTAATTATTTGATTTCCAATAGATCATCACGTTAATAATAATATAGCCTCTTTATTTCCATATAAATAACTTATCAAAAACAAATATATGATCGTAACATCCAATTTAAAATCAATATTTTATTATTTTATACATGCACAGTCCATAGATAACAAAACAATTAATTTTTATTTATTTAGCAATTATTACTTATGTGATTGTAATTTAATATTTATGAATATGAAGTGTAATATTTTCTTATTTTACGCATGCTTAGTATTACATAATATTTAGGGCCGAGCCACACCGGAATGGCAGCGGCGAGCAGCGACGCGGCAAGCACTTTCAGTGTGAAATAATTTTAAACTTTATCTACATACATAAAACACGAGAATCGCTTGAAAAGGTCGCGCGCCACTTGTTCCTTGTCGGTAAGCGTCGCCGCCGGCCGCTGCTCGCCGCTACCATTCCGGTGTGACTCGGCCCTTACTATTATATAATACTATGCATGCGTAAATAAGAAAATATTACACTTTATATTCATAAATATTAAATTACAATCACATAAGTAATAATTGCTATATAAATAAAAATTAATTGTTTTGTTATCTATGGACTGCGCATGTATAAAATAATAAAATATTGATTTTAAATTGGATGTTACGATCATCACGTTATGCGATATATTTTTTTCTCTAAAACTTAGCGTCACCCAAGAATTTATCCCGTATCGTAATTAGGTGCGTTTACAGACATGATGTAAACTCACGTACACAAAAAAACAGACTCGGAACAGCTACCTGTGGATCATATAAATATTTGTTCCATGCAATAATCGAACCTGCGACCAGCAGCATAGCAACCATACGCTCATCCACTTCGCCAACTGTGTTGTCAAGATCTGATCTAGGACTTAGAAAAATCAGGTTGGTATATGCTACTAGCAGTAGGTAATTAATTTTGTTCATAATGTTAACACATATCGATAACTGTCCTGTCATTATGAGGTTATGAAAATGGTTATATCTAGGCAAAAAATCCACGTTTTAAAACCTGAAGTATATTAAGACGGAAAAATATTAATAATTTACCTTTTTATCAGAAGTGACTGCCTCGTTGGTGTCGTGTCTGGGCTTGAGGTCCTGGTTTCGATGCCCAGGTAGAGAAAGTTGTTATTGGGCTTTCCTATGTGGAATTTCTCAATAACAACCGGAAGTTTGAGGTAGTGTGACACCCCGTGGCTAAGCAAACATGTAAAACCGTTGGTCCTGCACCTGATCTTTTCTGCTAGTTTCGTTTTGGATGGACCGTAACAATGGGCTATGTTAGAGAGAGTTAAATATAATAATGGCACGTCGAGTGCCATTATTATTGAACAATAACAAATCATCTCTTATAATTTTCATAATAAACGATAGAACATAAACGGTACGAATAATAATATCCTTGTATGCTTCTGCATAGTGCATACAGGGATAATTAATTGTCGGTTGGTGTTTCATTTCATCTGCTTTCAAAGCTGTCTAAGGCTCCTCTGCGAGTTGGCTTCGGTTGTTCGTACGCCTTTCAAAAGTCCGGGACATTATTTATTGGTTCCCGAATTACATAAAGTAGGTACCCAAACTGAGAATACAATGTATTCTCAATCAACAACCAACAGTACCTATGTCATCCTATGCCGTGCTGCGGGTTGTTCGAAAGAGATATCGCGCCCCTGGAACGCAAAGGGCACAGGATGGGTTTTAGTCAACAAAAGTCTGACATTCCCTCCCGCCCCGCCTAGGGCGGGGGAAGTAATTAGATGGTTTCCATCGGCAAAAAAAATACCTGTTGTCGTAATTACTACAATGCAGTAGCTATACCTACATAATTTGCCAACCTATATCATTAGTAAACATAATTAAAATCCTAAGAATTAGCAAATAACTAACCGTGAGCAAGTAATAGCAAACAAGTTCAGCAAAAAGTTCGGGGAAAAATCTTGACGTAACTCGGTACATAAAGCTACTAAAAATACGAATAGCCCTCCTTTTTTAGTTTGAGCATTACTTGGTAACTATTTTCGTTTTCCTTATAAACTTTTGACTTTGAATTTATGTGGTTTTTCCTAGTAATATAATAAACCTTTGTTCTTGAACTTGCGTGGTTTTGTCAAACATTATACCTCTATTGTGGAGCAAAAAATATGCGGTCAGCAACAAAAGTCGATAAACAATGTTACTTTTACATAATATATCATTTAAATGTCTATTAAAATAGACATGTAACGCACGTAGAGTATTTTTTACACAATTTATTGCTATTCAGATTTTATCTTAATTTTAGATCCATTTCATATTTCCTTTGATATTGTGCTCAATAATAAGGATACAAAAATCAGAAATGTTAATCTACTTTGGTTGCTGACTGTACATATTGTTCCTGTTTGTGTACAAACTAGGGTTCAAGGGTAACATAGTTGCTAAATTTTAAATAAGTTCTAAAATAAAACCCGCATAGCATAATAAATATTGTGAGTAACAAAGAGTTATTTATATCACAGGAAGGTGTAATTTGTAAAAACATAGATATAGGTACCTTTTTTGTTGGGCATGCTGAACTCTTACCAGCTAAAACTCGGATTCGCAAAAGCATTCACCTGTATATTAAATATAGAGGACTATCTTTTGCCCGCGACGTCCTCCGCGTCAAATTTAAAATATTATCCCACGGGAGTCGTACATTTTTCCGGGATAATAAATATACTATGTGTTATTCCACACTAAAATCTATCTCAGTGCCAAATTCCATCCAAATCCGTTTAGCTGTTTAAGCGTGAAAGAGTCGCTAATCCATCCTCACAAACTTTCGCATTTATAGGATTATAGGAAGAAGGATTAGTAGGGTTATATTCAAGATAAATAAATAAATAAGAATGCTTGAAAACATGCTGGTCCTGCTCCATAGGAAAATTACACATCATAAAAACAAACTGACATTTGTTAATAATGAATTTAATTTCTTTTACTTTCAATTGCAGTGCAAACATTGCTTATCCACTATTTAGGTATTGGTTAAAATGTTATGAGGGTCGTCCACAGTTACGATATTTTTTGTACATACGTGGTAAACACTATGTATCTTTTTATGTATCTTTTCTAACAGAATGTAAATTTCATTCAGATCCGTTCAGCCGTTTGAGCGTGAAAAAGCGACAAACATACAAACTTTCGCCTTTATAATATTATAGTAGGAAAAGTGGCATCTATGTCATAGTAAACCATTAAAATGAGGTTGTATTTGGCTCACTCAGCTAAAGCCTCTACAAGTCTACAGTACTAACACCACTTTTAAAATTTTATTGTTGATCTAAAATGTGACGAGTAAATGACTCGGCGCGACTATTAATCTTCCACTAGATAAAATCATACAATAGGCACTGTTTTTTGTAGGTAAACATGCCTAATGACTACTACGAAGAGCAGGCAGGTAATTCCCCAACTACTTATCAACAAAGTTCAACAAACACGTGTATTAAAAAAACTGCACACTTAAAGCTTAAGTCCCCTTTTTTGCTTAGTTATATCATTTTAATTACAATTCATAAATTTGTAGAAAAGGGTCAGTTTGATTTCTCATTTTTTGAAAATATGGTTGACAAGCTTTTGCCCACGACTATATCCGCGTAAATCTCGGTTATCGCAGACGCAGGGAAAGTACTTCAATTTAAAATTCAATCATAATTCGAAAGACACGTGGCGCCATCTATTATAAAAATAACGTTATTGTTGTTTCCCTCGGGAACGGTTCCTTTTTTTTTATTGAAAGGTGCCTATGTCCGTTTCTGTACAACTGACAACGTATAATATGCAAATTTTCAGGATGATTGGTTCAGTGGTAACAAACAAACAAACTTACTTTCGCATTTATAATATTAGTTAGATAGTTTGGATAACAATAATTATAATTTTTAACGCTAACTGTACCTATCCACAAAGTCAGCGTTAAAAGTCTGTGTCCATTACAGAAACCTAGTCTAGTTAAGGTGTTCATTAAATATACCTACTTAGCTACTTAACTAAGTATAATAAAATGAGAACTAATGAACACGTTTTCATTCATAAATCTCTTCCGAAACTTTGGACAGTGTTAACCTACTTTAGTTGCTGTCTGTACCACCTGCACTTAGGTTTAATTAAAGCTCCTGCATCGATCCCGGTTGAGGCTACCAGCATTGCTGTTTTATAAAAAGCTCCCGTTGAATTTAGGTAAAGTGAACTTGAGATGAGCATTTGATTGACAAGTTATTTCAAGGTCTGCATCTAAATTCACCGATTTTAGAGAAAGAGATCAATATAGAATAGACCGTCTTTCTGGAGCTCAGCGGCATACAACTGACACAACGTAGAATAGAAGACAATTCCTGCGTACCTCCTCATATGGCTCTACATAGGTACATCACAGGCAGGTAGGTAGGCCTTTGGCCAGGGAAAGATTTTTAGGGGAAGATCATGTGCACTCTCATCATCCGATGGTAATTACCATCGGACGATGATGCACGTGAGATGCATTCCCCCAATGGAAAATTCAGGAAATTTTATAGTGCACAATTGTGTGCGCAAACCTGTGTTAGTTACATCCGTATAGGCAGATGAAGGTAAATCTAAACACAAAATATTATTGTGACCATGCTCAGCTAGTTTGATTAAGTAGGTAGGACGGAAGCAACCTGTAAAGTGTAAAGGTATTTACTTATTAGGTACTGCTTGTTGAAGACGAACGTTTTTTCCACAACGAAAAAAAATATCTTGTGAACAAATCTATTAGGTACCTCGCACGTCAAAACATTCAAGTGGGATCGCATTCAATTTTCAGGCTGTAGGTAACTTTAACACCGGCCGTTTCAGGCTGACATAATGAAATTCAAACATGTCTACCTACTTATCCCAAAAGGGCAAACAAGCATCATGATTTCATCCCGCCGTGGGAATATAACGAACCAATATTTGCGTCACGCAACCCACAAATAGTTTTTATCGAATAGCTGCAAAAAAGGGTCCACGTTCGCCTGGCCGGACCCCGATCAGTTTAAGAGATAGAAATTCTCTACAAATGGATTTTAACCTCTGTTATTCTTTCCGGCTCAATCTAAAATGCGTTTCTCTTATTTGCAGTGTTTTCTTATTTCCACAGTAGTGGAGGTAGGGCTGAATGAGAGAGGCCAGACCGCATCGCCGTTCAGAATCCGCAATGAGGTGAACAATGGATCATCCGGATATTGCCTGTCAACCGAGCTACCTACACGCGCTGCGCTAAACGATACTAGGTCGACCGGACCGAGGTAAAATGTTTCCATAAAACATGAAGCTAATACAAAGAGTTGTTTGATGTGTACCTACTCTGCCTTCTTATTTCCCTTTTAAAATAATAGGTCAGCCTTCTATAATATATCTATTGTGTTTTATACAACTGTTATGTAGGTAGGTATAGTCACTTCAGAGTAAAACGAAGATTTCTTTACCTACATTAGAGATCGTTTACGACTTTACAATTCATTTCATATGTTTGCTGACTACTTATAACTACTTCGATCCTTTTTTTTTTTAATGTTTCTTAAACATTTTCTGCCCCAAATATGTTGCTTACTGTCAAAGTCAAAGACGTCGATGCGTAGAAAATATTTTATTTATGTATCGAGATGTTATAAAGGTTGACAAAAATAAATGATCCGCAAAGCGTCGAGGACAATCCTAGAGGGAAGGGTCACCCAAAACGCGTGAAGAATTCACAATGAACGAGGTCGAATATTTATCATCCGTTCAGCTATCAGCGATTAGATTGCTTCGCACAAATACGTGCTTACTCTATAAATGTATAGCGAAATAATTTCGCTACTTGGGTCCACACGGGGCTTATACCACTAGCAATCTCGTAATAACTACGGTAAGTACCTACTTAACTGAAGATGATCGAAAGGAAATCTCTCCACATCTTCCTTAGACAGGTACTTCCTGACTACACGACACAAATCTCATATAGGTACGTATAAGTACACCTACCTATTTAAGATTATGTTGGGCAGTTTATAAAAAGAGGATGACGTCAAATCTGCTATGTAATTTAGTAGTTGTGAGTAATTTAGAAAAGGAACCTACCAATTCTTTTTGTGAGGTGTAAAACCAGACTAATAGCAATTACCTAGGCAACAATGTTTTAAATCGTGATTTCCTCTCACGGAAACATTGCGGTACCAATTTAATTGCTCATGATTATCGTCTATAGCTATACAAAAAGAGAAAACACTAGAGATTATAGTACCTCCGGCATATTTTATTGATTACTTCTACAACGAAAGTACGTTTAGATCTCTCAATATTCAAACAACTCAGTTTAGGTTTCCTCCACTTCTGCAAAGCAATAATGCTAACGTAAGGCGAGGCGGAACGCGTAAGGGAGAGGCAAACCTCACGCTCCAGACGTCTCAACAAAAGAAGACGCTCCGGGTGTCGGTAGTCGTAGGGCGATTCCCGGCCACCGTAAGTGCGGGCCTGCGGACGGCGAGAGTTGGGTGGCTCGCTGTCCGATCATAACTAAACCCGGGTCGGCGGCGGCGTGTTGTGTTCCACGCGCACCTCGAAAAGATGCCAGCATAGTAGACGGGGCCAGATGTCTGCCAGGGTTGCGGAATTTATTCGAAAGAGTTACCGCAGCTCTGGAACGCAAAGGACATTAGGAGGAACACGGATGGGTTTTAGTCAGTAAGAGTCTGACATTCCCTTCCGCTCCACCCAGAGCAGAAGAAATCATAACTACGAGTAGGTAGGTACCGTAAAGTAGTAATAGTAATAGTAAATGATAATGCCAATTATCATGACCTAGGAAACAAAACAAGGTCGCATTGGCCGCGACAGAAAGAATTCACTTTGAAACACACGAAGAAAAAGTTATCGACAGTTCCAATCAACCGAGAATTTATCACAATGGACAGAACAATGCTCTTTGAAAAAGATATTTCAAGACGTTTACGTGATAGATAATGTATTTATTACGGACTGTAAATATTACGTAAATATACTATAAATAGGTGTTTACAGTCTATTTACGTAATATTTATAATCCTATCGTAGAGGTTGTCAAGAAGCTCGTAGCTCATGAAAATCCGTGGCTGCGGGTTGTTCGAAAGAGATACCGCGCCCCCGGAACGCAAAGGGCACATGAAGGAACATAGACGGGTTTTAGTCAGTAAAAGTCTGACACTGAGGGCGGGGGAAGTTATTTGATGATTTCCCGTCTATAAAAAAAAAAAAAGCTCATGAAAATATGAAGACTACACAATGTTTAATACTATGGCCGCGGCTTACCTCACATGTACCGAAGTGTAACCTAAAGAAATAAGTACGTATTGAATATTTATGTTTAATAATAATGAAAAAAAAATCTGTCTGTATGCATAATAAATGTTCTATTTTTCTTAAATAGAGTGAGATCACTACCTTATTATAATATTCATTGTCTAGGTCAGGGGCCCCCAACCTTTTTCAGTCCGCAGCGCACTTACAAGTTTAGAAATTTGTCATAGCGCTCTGCGGGGGGGAGGGGGGGTTGTCCAACTCTTACAGACTAAAAACAACCAAACAACGCGCCTACGCGTACTTCCCTTCTATAATAACATGAATTTTATCATTATGTTTATCAATAATTGGAACAGAATATTGTTCGTTTAATTTTTTTAAACTTTTTTTTGTTGAATACATATTTTGATGTTCGAGGCGCCCCTATGTACTTTCTACGGCGCCCAAGTTGGGAAGCTCTGGTCTAGGTACTTAGATGCAGCGCGGATACCAGTAAGAAGTCAAGATCATTGACAAGATGTCAAGATCCCAAGGTAAGGCAGGCGGTAAGAACAAATCATACAAATAAATAAGAAAGTTAACATTTATTAACAATAAAGTAAGAGTATGTAATGTAACATTTAGCTTATATCAACCTGAGGTATTCTTACAAAATATTATGTAATGCTTATAGCTTTTATAATCACAGTTTAAAGGCACAAGTTACTAGCATAATCGTTGCAAATCACGAACGGGCGTAATGAGACTTCACCTCATTGGCATAAGGTTTACACTGTAATATCTGCCCCCTTGGTCTCGTGGTGGTAAGCACAACTGTTGAGGCGTCCTGGGTTCGATTCCCAGGTCGGGCAAAAAGTGTTTTTGGGGTTTTCCATTAGGAATTTCTTAGTAACAACCCGGAGTTTGGAAGCTGGTGGTGTGACACCCCCTAATCTCTCCAAGATTGTGTCGGATTGCCGCCCCATCGGACTATGAGAGTTAGGGAAGAGGGGAGTGCACCTGTGTTTACCCACATTTTTGTGCACTATAATATCGACTGCGTACTTAGGTAATCTGCATTACGATTAGCCGCTGTGGCCAGAATCGTTCTGGAGAACACATTGCATATGTAATAATAATTGTTGCGCGTTCGTGAAATGCAACAACTAGAAATCTGTTGTACTTTAGTAGGTATCTTTACAAGAACGGTCCCCATCCGATGTACATTTGGCAGAGATTGTGAATGCTAGTCGCCTCTACTATTAGATGTTCCACCTGCCCTTCAGGAGACAAGGACAGCGATAGCTGCTTATTCTTCGTCCTCACCTTGGAAAAGAAATAAAATTAACCTTTTGAACGCCACGGACGTTTATAGACGTCTAACGAAATCGTGCCAAACACGCCACCGACGTCTATAGACGTCAAGAAAACGAAATTTTTAAGTACTTATTTTCTACTTAAAAATGTCCTAAATTAAGTTTTTTGTGTTTCTCTTTCCTATTATTTAAAACTACATTAATGAAATATTGTAAAATAGCACAAAGATATATTGATTTCTTACATTTCACTAGAAAAAACAATAATCAAAAATTGCTAATCGAAATGCTGAATTGGTAGCTTGGCGTAGCAGTGGCGCCGATGTGTTTACGCTCTGGCGGTCAAAAGGTTAAATCAGTTATTAACCGTATGTAAAAATGCAACAAAGGAGTATTTTCGATTTGTATGCCATTTATAAATCAAAGCAAAGTTGCAGCATTTTTGTCAGCTTCTGTGAAAATAATGGATGCATGACTGTAAATTAAACACGGTCTTTGAAATGAATACAAAATAATGAATATAATTATCAAATTATTAGTGTAAAACATAAAATTATTTCGTTTTTTTTTTTTTAAACACCACGCAATCACGACATTCGACTACCAATGAGACTACTCAGTACCAATATGACTTTTTCAATTCATATGTACTTCCTTAGTTTATTTGGGACATCACTGACAGCTGTGAAAGAAAACATCGTTAGGAAAACCTAGCCTTATAATTAACATAAGTCTAGAATCGCTAATATCTGCCTTGAGCAAGCGTGTTGATCGAAAGTAATTCCTCGTGCCTTCTCTGTTCGAAAAGAGGCATTTACCCAGCAGTGGGACAATAGGCTAGCCCCCAATTACAAGGGGCCTAAAACATACCGCCGAACTGTGGGTGCACATCGGCACACATCTGTCTAAACCTTCGGGTCATACAGGCGTGATGGCATGTGTTTATTTATTTATTTAATTAATGCACAATGTACACAACCAATTTTACAGGTTAGGCTTAACAACTAGTAGGTACATTACCCTGTTAGGGCGCAGCAAGATAACTTGTGTTACTATTTGATAGGGAAAAGACTCTTACCATCCCATTTAATCGTTGCTTGATGTGCAGTAGATGCTGTAACGCTTGCTCATTGGTCCGCTCGCCGCAGTCCACGGGTCGCACGCGTCCCCACGACACTAGGGGGTCGTACACAAACGGCTCGATCACAGACATCAGCGCTGCGGTCTGAGCGCGCAGTGCTCGCATTACTGCTTCGCAACTTTTCCTAAACAATTATTGAAATTAATTAGGTACATTATTTTTGATTAAGTTTTGTGTGTTTTTTTGGCTCTCTGTGAAAATTAAAAATTAAAAGACAGAACTTTTGCCAAAACGATCAAAATTTGATGCCTTAGGCGGTAGATGCTTTACACTTAACCTTTTTTTTTATTAATAATAAATATAATAATCAAGTACTAAACAACCGCGCACTTCCGCACATTTAACTTTTGTCGGTAAGATTTGGGCTAAACGAACGCAATATAGGGAGCCGCACGTTTTGAGTTGCTTAATTTACATTGAACTGAAACTGAGAACTTAATTTGCATCGCCATGTGGCAAATGCTAAAGTTTTATATGAAAAGGGATGCATCGTAAATTACGAGTACACGACTCACAAAATTGCGTTCGTTTAGCATCACACTAATGGTCAGGTTAGGCCTCTAATGTAAAAGGGAATTCCTTTAAAATTAAAACTATATTAAAAACCTATTTGACTTCCGTATTAACGTAGGTAATATGAATATTTATGTGCGTAACCTTGTGAGAACAACACAATGATAATGATTGTATTGTAGTTATCATATAATGTCGGCAATTTTTACATGCAATGACTGTAACAACACAGACAAGTAATGACAAAAATAAACTCTGCCTGTTGTAGGTCTCAAACATTTTTTTTAACGTTGCGCCAAATATTTGTTTCGTGCGGGAATCGAACCCGCGACATGCAGCGCAGCAGCCAATCGCTCAGCCGCTGCGCCAACTGTGTCATCGAAGTAAATATTAGATCTCCTATGTTCATAGTTTTCTAGAAAAAAAAATTAGTTAATATAGTTTTCGCTAATAACATAACAATCGAACATTACTCGGTGAAAATATTTCAGTTACAATTGTTTGAGTGCACGTGCGAAATTTTTTATGGGTTGTGGGTGTTGTTGGGTTGGTGTTTTTTTATGGGTTTTGGTTTTGTTTGGGTGTGGTTTTAATCACACCTCTGACACTTTTATTATAATTCAATAATAAAAAGTTTAGTATTGAATAATAACGAAAAGCGCAGTGCAGTGACGGTGGAAATCACGCAACAATAGCACGACAAACGCACTACAACCGCAATACAACCGCGCTTTGTAACGTATATGAAGATGCTCTTATAAAGAACCGATCTGCAATCTCGGTCCGCCGTGTCTAAACAAAGATTACTCAACTAAATAATTAAAAGTACATAATACATTTTTACAACACAATTACTTAGCAACTAAACAATATTACATTCTTGAACGCGTTGAAAACATGCGAATTCTTACGAGAATCACGCTACGAATAATAGAGAATATATTAATGAAATTGAACCTTAAAGAAAAATTAGCTAAATTATTAATCATATTGGCTTATTCTTTATAACTGGATTGTTATATTAAATGATAACAATCAGTAGCGATTAGAATCCCAATTCCAATAACAATTAAGATTTTCAATTTAAAAAGGTGCAATTAGTGGAAATTAATATTGTTGCCACCTTTTTGTAGCAACGATTCTAAATTCGTACTGTTAACAACTCATCATAATAAGAAACATCTTATTGTAATAAACAATTTAAATAATTTTGGAGGTAACACTTTTGGCTAGGCAAAAATCACAAAAAGTTTCCATCATTAAATTTATTCATTGTAACGATACAAAAAAGCCAAGTAAAAACTACTTAAGGTTTGACTGATAATGGACTTTTTATGTCATGTTGGCAAGTTCTGAATTGGATGTCGCGTAATGAGAATTTTTACATTCGATTTTTAAATAACTCATACTTTCACGACCTTACTGCTTTTTATCCCTTTTACGTCTAACCCTGTACAGTCGACAGAATATTTTAAATCATAACCTATCTATTAATATTTTAACAATATATAAGATACGTAAGGCACACTGTATGGTACGCAAATGCAATTGATATGTGGTCGGAAGAACCATGCAGTACATATGTATTCATGATTGTACGCGGTACATATGAAGTGTGTACAGTACGGGAGTATTTTCACTAAGCGTTTTAAGATACTCGCAATAGGTGTACTAAATGCAAAAATTACTTAGTACAGTCCATGTTTAGCTACTGGAAATTCCTAACAAAAAAAAAACCAATAACTCTGCCCGACCTAATAATCGAACCTAGAAACGCTTAGCAGTTGCTTGCGAGTCTGATTTTGTACAGAATGACACTTACAAATGAAAAATGGATTTAAATTAATTTTTACTGCCTCGTTAGCCTAGTTGTCCTAAGCGTGGCTGCTACGCTAGAGGTCTTTGGTTCGATTCCCAGGTTGAGCTAGTGTTATTGGGTTTTTCTATTAAAATTTTCAGTAGCAGCTCGGAGTTAGGATTTGTGCCCGATTAATGGTAATAGACTCGCCCCTATTACATGGTACCTAAACTTACCGGCGAACTGTGGGTGTACATGGGCACACCTCTGCCTAACCTTTCGAGGAATACAGGAGTGATGGTATGTTATTTTATTGCTTGATGGCCTAGACTTTGTAAGTAGGTCTTACCTAAACATCCCCTCATGTTTGAGCGGTCCCATGGCTGCCTCCATGTTGTGTGTGAGGCGGAAGGGCACTCGTTCCGGCCACTCAAACGCCTCGCCCTTGTTGAACAGGCAGTTGAAGTCTACGTGCACCGTGTCGCCGTTCGTCGAGTCGAAGGAAATGTTCTCGCCGTGGCGGTCCCCTAGACCTGGTGAAATGTCAGAAGTGGTTTAATAAAAATGTACAGCTTTGAGCCACGAGAAAACTAAAACATAGACAATCAATGTACTTATCTATTGCCTATACCAATAAATTAATGTCAAAAAGTAAAATTTGATTGTCTTTAATTTGTTAGATATAATATCTGAAAGTACTGATAAATTTAAAAAAATAATTTCATCGATAGAAAGCTTCTTGAAACCGAGGGCAGTACATAATAAACAATAAATAGTAATGTGATATCAAAAATGCTAGCAGCACGAATTAAAGTGATATTTTCCCAGCCCAGTGGGAGTATGTATTTACGAATAACTTACCCAAAATGTATCCAACCATTGACATAACAGCTGTAGTTCTGATGTAAGCAGATCTTGCCTGATACCTGCGGAATTAGTGAACCTTGCAGAAAACCCTTCATAAGATTACTCACATTAAACATATTAAAGAGGATTACTTGGGATCAATTCCGAATTCAAATGAAATGAAGTCGGTTAAAAAAGAGAGAAAGGAAGATGCAAATTCTTAAAAAAAAAAGTTACAAATCAGCTCTTGTTTATCCCCTTTCAAGGAATACATTGAATAGCCAATCACCTTGCATACTTACCATCCATAGGGATCAGAGAACACTCGTCGGAACCACTCTTGGAAGACGGGAGGATGACGCGGCAGTAGCTGCTGCTCATAAATACGCCTCTTCTTCTCCACCGGGTCTTTGTTCGAACACATCATCTCTTTTAACTCGCGGTTACTTGTGTGGATACCTAAGATATTTAAAAGAAACCAGTAAATAACCGATTATAATATAACGTTAAAACAAATTGGTGGTGTGTAAGTGTCTCTGCCTGCTATTTCGTGTAGCAGATTAAATTGCGCTATGTTTCGTACATAATTTATTTGTTTGCTAAAGAATTTGGTGAAGAGCAGTGCAATTTTAAATTGAAACATCTTAACCTCTTTTTAATTGTTTTTGTTACCCTGACATTTGTTATCACAAAATCGTTTACTCACCTCTCTCTATTGGCCGCACAAGAAATGATATCAAATACAATTAATATTAGAAAATGTGTTTAAAGATCTAAAAAAAAAACTAAAAAGGCGTTTTCCGACACTTTTCTTACCTTTCTGTTTATAAATATGCATCAATATCGGCCTAAGTCCGACGAGATGCGGCACCCACTCTATGAGGCCACACTCCTCGTTTAAAGGCAGCACACTATAGGTGCGTATGTACAGGCGCCGGCGCCGGGTCTCGGGCGCGTCCTGCAGGAATCGATTCACGACCCCGTTGAACTCCATCAGGCGATAGTCCTTGCGAAGATCGTCGCGGGGTTTCAGCATTATTATGTAGGACTTGCCATCGGAACCTAAAAGTATATGGTAAGTATTGGTTGATGGCAATAGGCTCGCCCCCTATTACATGGGACCTAAAGACATACCGGCGAACTGTGGGTGTACATTTGTACACCTCTGTCTAACCCTTCGGGGAATACAGGCGTGATTGTATGTATGTAAGCATTGGTAAAGTGCCAATTAAACACATCTAATAATTTATAATAAGATTGAATGGCTTGAATTGTACATCTCTGCCTAACCCTTCGGGGAATACAGGCGTGATGGTATGGTTTGCTTGAATTGCTACTTAGCCCTCTTCCTCACCTATTGATCTTTTACTGTGATATACCATCATACCATCTACGTAATACATGTTATTATTTAAGAATGGAGTACTAGTCAAAGCAGACAATCGCAAACAAAACTACAATAAAAAACCGAATAAGGCCCGAAAAAAGGCAATTGGTTGACACAATGGATTAACCAAATAGTATTATCCTGTGATACAGGTGCTATATAAAGGACTTTTGCATATTAAAAAACAATGCACTGATAGTTGGGACCATCATCATATCAGCCGCAGGACGTCCACTGCTGGATATAAGCCTCCATTGATTTCCAAAAGGACCGGTTGGAAGCGGCCTGCATCCATCCGGATACTACAACGATGATATCAAAGTAACACTATGCTATTCGGTAAAAAAAAAATTACCTTTCAAAGTAACCTTCCTAGGCTTCTGCAAGGACGGCAGTATACTGATGTTTTCTTCGATACCAGCAATATACACCGGTGGCTCAGTAGGAATGTTGAAATCAATGCGCTCTTGCCGCGCCGCCTTGGATGGTAGCACGATCTTACAGAACTCTTGGAACGGCATCATTATGTGGCTGAAGTTATCGCCAGCGAGCAGGCGGGGTAACGATCTGACTAGAGTGGATACTGTTGTTGTCTGTGAAGATACAAATGATGCTGTGGAATTTGGAGATAGACGGTCCATGGTGACGTCATCCGTTCACAGATGAATTTTCTATATGCTAATCCTGGCTAATCTTAATGCAGACTAGCCAGGAGATATTATAATGCACAAGTGTGTGCGCAAACACAGGTGCACTCCCCTCTTCCCTAACTCTCATAACCCGATGGGACAGAAATCCGACACGACCGGAGATGTAATAAATCTAAAGAGTTTTGTTTGTTTTTGTTTGGTTTCTCTGTATGAGAAGGGGCCTTGCCCTGTAATGGAACAGCAATACACTGGTACCTTTTCTTAAGTTAATTAATAATTAATGTCTATACTTATCAATTGCGTTTTAAGTGAGGGAGTTCGTGTTATGTATTTTGTTACCTAAAACTTAGGTTTTTGGAGCCAAAAAAGGGTTTTTAATGCATGAAAAACCCTCCGAATGAAACTGAGAAATAAACCCATGTTACGTTGTGCTACAAAAAAGGAGTTTACATAATATAAACGTGTATTACGCAACGTCTATAAATAAGGTATTTTAATATTTGCAGTCTGATTTGACACCATCGTGGTAATCCAAATAGTACGGACATTCCAAAAACTTAGTGTCGTCATAGATCAACATTAGGAGGTATGTTACTTATGTTAGCATGTTTGGAAACTAAACAACACGATTCAACCGAAAGATACCTAACTACATATAAGTACTTTAAAGATATACAATGTCAAATTAAAGTAACTGGCTAAACTTCACAGACGTGGTAATTTTTCCACTGATATATTATCTACTTAATAATGATTAAAAAATATACGGATTTGTTAATTAGAGTTATTTTATTCAATAAATACTTATAAAACGCACCTACACACAACAAAATTTCTTCATTTATTTCTAATTAATTATAAACTTATTTTAAGCATAATTTGGGGACGTTAATTTAATTATTAAAAAAAGTTTGACGTAATTTCAAGAAGAATTGAAAGATTGTGGGTAATACTTAGTGTTAAGCTCAGTTTGTTGCAATCCGACTAGTACTTACCAGAGATTATATTGTTCAATAAACAAACAAAATCTATTCAGTTTTATTATATATTAATATAAATAAGTAAAGGTTTCCTTACGATGTTTCTCATCACACATGTCAGTGATAAATACTAATGATACTTACTGATAGTGAGTGATTACGTAAACAATAAAAAAATCATTGTGTTCCAGCCAGCATATTCCGACTTACCGACGAGCTTCCAGCTATCGGCTTATTGCACAGCTCGATAAGCTTCTCAGCGAGTTGCGTGAAGTCTCCGATGAGCTTCAACATGCGCGGCTCCTTGAGGCGAGGGTCGGCGAACACATCGGCACAGCGCTTGATACGCTGCGCATAGCTTGACTTCATCACGCTCATCATCATCCATAACGTGTGTTGAGGATACGCCATTATAAGTTTTACTATAATCGCTTTCAGTTGGAGGTACACCTGGAAAAATTAATTGTCTAGTTTTTAACCCAAAATGATAAACGGTACCCTATTACTAAACTTCGCTGTCCGTCTGTCTGTCTGTTCGTCTGTCACCAGGCTGTATCTCACGAACCATGATAGCTAGACAGTTGAAATTATCATAGATGGTGTATTTCTGTTGCCGCTATAACAACAAATGCTAAAAAACAGAATAAAATAAATATTAAAGGGGGCTCCCAGGCATCAAACGTGATTTTTTTGCCGATTTCATAGATAACGGATTTTATAGGTACGGAACCCTTCGTGCGCGAGTCTGACTCGCACTTTGCCGGTTTTTCTTTTTCAGGTGTTTATATTACTGTAGCGTAATTGGGACTTGTCAGTATTTGCTCAATATTACACTAATAGTACAGTAGTTTAAAAAAAAAATCTTTAAAGGTTGCCCCCAGTAGTAATTCCAAGTGTGGGGCATCCTTTAAAGATGTCTATGTTTGTAAAAGCATCCACGATATACTGTACCGTGGGTGCGTTTACATACATTTAAAATGACATATTACACAAACAGCCAGACCCGGAATAAGTATCTGTAGGCCATACAAATATTTATTCCGTGCCAGAATCGAACCTGCGACACGCAGCGCAGAAGCCAATCACTCAGCCATTGCGCCCACTGTGTGTCTATCTTTTAAGTGTGAAAATTAAATCTTGGCAGACTAAACTAGGTTCAACAGTCGTTCTTCCAAAGAAGAACGACTGTTGAACCTAGTTTAATATACTCAACGGACAATACAGTACGTGAAACTTGTTACAACTGCTAGCGTTAGTAGTCACACAAAGTAAGATAAATTATACACATTGGCATAAGTACTACTAAGATAATATTCTTTCAACGTAAAGCAACAATCGTGCTTTGTACGTTTCAATGGTCAACAACACTGTATGTATATTATTTTTTGCGACCTGTCTCGTTCACGAGATTAGTACCTCACACTATGAGTGTTAACAATTATCAAGTGTTAAATAAATAACGTGTTATACTTCAGCGGTTGTTGATTGAGATTATCACGTTTTCACTTTTTAAAACAAGTGATTTTTCAAGGAATACCTTTGAGATTAATTATATTTTCTCCGCTGCCACTAACCTAATAGTTTTTGCTAAAAATACATTTGGAATAAGCCTATACATATAGTTATTTCGGTCTTGTCAGTTCCGTAATTAAAGTTACCTCTTTTACTGGATGGCAGATTCTCGATACGATTTGTGAGAAAGCCGTGAGATACAAATACAGCGGCAATCTCTCCGAGTATGTCTTTATGATCTCCGTCATTTGTGCCAGCACTGAGTGGGCGCTTGTGTCTGTAGAGGTTACTTCTACATCCAACCTGTAATAGAAAAAAAAATAGGATTTTAAACTCTATTTATGCAGCAGTTATACACTAGCTGCTGCCCGCGACTTTGTGCGCGTGGGTTTTTGTACCCACGTTAAGGCCTATTCAGACCTAAGCGCTATTCGCTACCGTCTGCGGCAGAGAAAACCCAGTGGGTATGCGGTAATATTTAATAATACTGTTCAGACCTAAGCGGTATTCGCTACCGTTCGTAACCCGCGTGGTATGTACCTCTACCCACAGCGGCAGCGAATATCGCTCTGGTCGCTGTAGCCGCGGTACTTGATACTAAATACCTGAGCGAAACCCGCGCGGTATGTACCTCTACCCACAGCGGCAGCGAATATCGCTCAGGTTTGAATAGGCCTTTAAGTTACGTCTTTGGTTACTCAGCTCCCGTGAGTAGTAGTGTAATGTCATATAGCATATACTATTCCTCATGAGTTAATTCCAGACATTAGCGTGTTTAAACAAACAAGATTTAGCTTGTGCTGAGTGGCAAAATCTTATCAACTTGTCTCGATATTCTATGAACCTAGCTAAAAACCTAGCCATGTCTTAATTTCTCCAATTTTTTGAAGCTACTTATGTTTATTTCGAATATTTAACGCTGAATTATATAAAACCTATTTTAAGCAAACGTATAAGATGAACATTAAACAGATTAGTTTGTTGATATCAATTTCATTATAGAGAGACTGTGAATTGGCTAATTTTGACAAAACAACGCCCAATTCGACATAATATATAAAATACAGAAACACAAAATCACCATATAGAGAGCATCCTCGGCATGCTCTGGTACAGATACTTGTGGCCGTACTGCAGCGCCTTGCCGTAGCTGTTGAGCGCGTACAGGCGGCGCGACCACATCGTGCTCGTGTTCGTGCCGTCGCCAGAACTCACCTTCTCGTAATATGCGCCTAGGCATACCTGAGTTACGACATTACATTTTATTAGGGTTATTACATTATGATTTTATTAGTGTTATTAATGTTATTACATGGAGGTTCTGGCTATTACATGGGACCTAAATATACCGGCGAACTGCGGGTGTACATTGTTACGTCTCTGCCTAACCCTTCGGGGAATACAGGCGTGATGGTATATATCTTGTTTGTATGGAGGTATCGTGTTGCCCAAGAAATAGGTTGTGGAGGTTAGATAGGCAGTCGCTCCATGTAAAAACGCTGTTATTCAGCTGCATCCTGTAAGACTGGAAAAGACCCCAACATAGTTGGGATGGGGCCTCAAAGTTCCCGAATGGAGACCACGCATCGGCAAGCGCAGCGTAGGACGTCCACCTATAAGGTGGACGGACGACCTGATTAAGACCGCAGGAAGACGCTGTATGCAGGCCGCTTCCAATCAGTCCTTTTGGAAATCTATGGGGAGACCTATGTCCAGCAGTGGACGTCCTGCAGCTGATATGGTGATGATGATAGTTGGGAAAAGGCTAGACAGATATTTAATAATTCTCGACTTACCAAACTCTTCTCCCACTGTTTGAAAACTTCTACTGACTCCTTGTAATATCCAATGTTGACGTCAACGTCAACATTTGTAGTTTCATCATTGTACTTGGCTATCAGTAACTTCGCTTTGGCACATATTTTTCTGAAAAATAATTTAAAATAATAAAGACAAAAGAATATGTTCTTGTACAGACAGCATCATCAACTACTAGTAACCTCTTTTCGTACAATTTTTAATGCAAGTGGGTTAGCCAATTGATGACTCTATCTGTACGACTGTTGTCAAGCATACTAACATTGAAATACAAAATCCGACCTTAGCGCTACGACAAAAGGCGCTATCAATATTCTTTTTTAAACGGACGTGTAGCTGATTGTTAAAAAATAATCGAATTAAAGTACATTACCAATAATGGATCACTATTAATTAGTTGACATACCTCTGATCATTATTAAGTTGTTCCAACATAGGATAGGTGTCGTCTAAGCCTCGTCGTAACGTAGTGAACGCGTGTTCGTGCTGACCGCGCGCCCAGTACATCTTGGACTTCTCTATGAACAACTCCTCCGGTTGGTATTCTTCAGCATTGAGGACGTACATGTAAGACTGAAAGGAAAAAGGACAATTTAAGGTCACACGACAAGAACCCGGCCGAAAAATCCAATCTTTAGCTGCCAGCAAGCCGTCAACTTTTTATCTTGCCATTATAAAATTTACTTTAAAGCACACGATTTAAAGCCCTAATTTGAATGGCCAATTATTTGCTACAGTGGGAGAACGATGATGTTTTGGCTTCAGATAGCTGGTTGAGCGCAAACTGTACCGTGCATGTCTATAATCAAGTTTGCATTTTGAAGAATACACTCTATCAACAACCTATAACAGACAACATCACAAGTCCTTCGACGATTTTCTTCCTAAAAGAGCGTAAATGTCTAAACATATTATGTAAATTACTTTTAATATAATAACGTATGTTTGTTACCTGTTGGAATATTCCGGCTTTTCGGGCATGCTTGGCGCTTTGCAGCCAAAGGTCTCCGATGCATGTCTTCAATCGATCCGCCGTAAGAGGATGCGTTGGCTCTAAGAGTTGCTAAAATCATACGATTAAATGCTTAAGCTAGCGTATTATAAAAACCTTCCTATAGATATTACATTTAACGTAGAGTAAGCGCAAACGAAGCAGGATTATACTCAGCAGTTTTCATCGATTAATTGATAATGAAACATAACAATTCAACATAGAGTTGAACATTGTGTGCCACGATATTTAGTATCTTTGATTACGCAATATTCAACTTTATTTTATTACTTTTTAGTTCATCAATTTATGTGTGCTCAGCGAAGGTAGCATGTCCTTATCCAATTTCTAAACTACCCCTTTGTAAAATTGTATTAGGACCGCTTCATATTTGCCGTTATGAAGTAACTAACAAAGACACAGAGTTACTTTCGCGTTACAAATATCAGATTAAATAATAATATGAAATTGTATACCCTATAATTGTATACCTGTGTCTGTTGCAGCAGTATTCTCCTAAGCCGCAGCAGTGGCTCGATGGTCCTAACGTCAGACTGCACGACGGACAGCCGCCGTCGCCACTCGTCCAGCAACTGGTCCACCATCTCCGAGCTTTGACGGTCACCGTCCCTTAGCCCCTTCAATCTAAAAACATAATATTCATAACATAATATACAGACAGACAACAAAAAAATAAATAAATGGTTTAAAAAGACACTTAAAAAAGTTACATACTCTTTTCACCATTGCAACATTTTTTTTGTAATGGATATACTTGTGAAGTTTCTGGTTACAAAGATACTAAAGGTCAAAAATTAAGAATATTTATTATATTATGCATTTTATTACTGATTACTTTTGATGCAACTTAAATGGAACTGGGTCGGACAAACTGTGGGCAAAGTAGCACAAAGCTGGTGTCCTGAGACAGCGAGTCGAGGTCGCAGCAGGATACAAAGAAAGATGGCGGGACTAACTGGATAGATTCCTCTAACACTCTCCAGTCTTATAGGATAATCTATCCAGTTCAGGTTCAGTCCCTCCGGATGAGGCACTGAAATGTGATGGATAGAAGTGGAGGGAGGCCTTTGCCCAGGAGTGGAACAGAATAGCCTATCAAAAAAAAACATTTAAACTTCCATGCACAAGCAATAAGGCGCTTTGCACATAAAGCAACTATTGCAGCAACTGACAACTGGCAACTAGCTGTTTACATATATTTCAATTGGACTGCGCACACATAGCAACTCGAGTTTCGAGTTCCGGTGATCGTCAACAGTTTTCAGTTGCTGTAATCGATGACTAAGTTAGTTCCTAGTTGCTGCAACTAGCAACTGTTAAATATTATACCGGTTTTTAAAGATCGCTGCGTAGATTGAGCAACTCGGCTATGAAAGTAGCAGATTGCCATAAAGTTGCGGCAACCGTGAACGTAATAGCAACTATCAACTTTTTACAGGAAACTTTTAAAGTGTTGATAGTTGCCTCAACTTAAGTTGCTCCATGTGCAAAGCGCCTAAAACCTAGAATCAATGTAGTTACCTATGCAACACCTCCTCAGCATGACTAGTTTCAGTAATGATATGAAGTCCGAGCACACTTTGGTAGCCGCTCCTCAAGGCGTTCTCCCCTTTGCTCTCGCCGTCCATCTGAGCGAGCAGTCTGCTGGTGGTATCTCTACACGATACAAGGAACGCGTCGTGGTCTTGTTGGCGATACGCGAGCAGAGTACGGCCCATGAGCAGGCCCCAGTTTTCATTCGAAGGTGGCTAAAAATTATATTACAAATTACTTATTATATATTATATACTTAATTATTTATCTTGCCTTTCTCTATATTTTGAGTAAAAACATTGAAATAATAATATGTGTGTTAACTTAGTACTTTCAGCATTTTTTATTTTATTATTTAGTATGATAACAAAACTATAGACTAGTAAATATCATTAAGCTTTTTTCTCAAAGAATGAAGCTGATATTACCAAATAAATATCTACTAATCACAGTGCATGTTAAACTCTTTGTGCGCTTACCACAGGCTTCTTGCAAAGCTCATCCAAATCGTCGAACCGCCCGAGCCGCCATAACGGTTCAGCAGACAGCTCCTTCATACCGTCTTCTTCCTCGTGTTCGCTCAGTAACCTGTACGCGGTGAATGGCTGGTCTAGACCTAGGTAGCAGTCTATCATGCCCTGAAATTTTTCAACGAAAGTTATTCTTCGAGTGTTACAAAAAAGGTTTAGTTTATTTTTAGCAACGCCTTTTTTTTCTTCTTAGCCGGGGGGGGGGGGGGCCAACGCTAGGAGGGGACGCCCTAGAAAGACCTCCCCTGACCTTATTAGTGAGGTTCTTCAGAAAGGTCGGATGTGCCGTACTCGTAACCGGCGTGCTTGTATGACGAGATGTATGAACGTGGATAAGGCGATAGTAGTATGTAAGGATCGTAGCAGGTGGCGTTCTGTAGTTTCTGCCTACCCCTATCCCATAGGGGTAGGCAGAAACTACAGAACGCCACCTGAGGCGTGAGTTTATGCCCATATTTTTTATGTATTTCGTTTTCTTTTCTTCTATTACATACGGTTTATACATCGCTTTTACTATACAATCTCCCATCGCAGGAATGATGAAAAAACATTTCTTTAGAAACAAGTGTCTCTTTCTGTAGCTTCTTTTTGTTTGTTTACATATGTGCACATAAATAGTTAAATTAAATATGTTTATACAAGTTTCAATATCAGGGTATTGTCAGAGCCTCCACGTAACGCTCAAATACAGTGTACCCAGAGCAATACACACACTCTACCAACTTTGATAGACTGACTTGCTTTAGAAAATGCCTAACCTAACCATTTCTAATAAGTATTCCTTTCTGTTTCTGTCCTTATTTAAGACTAACCTGCAAACTGTGTCTATCTAGCTGGCCTTCCTGCGCCAATCGTTCGTAGCATAACGCTGCGTCTTGCAACCGTCCGGTCACTACCTGAGCTAAGATCAACTCTTTTAACGAAGGCTCAGACCTCTTCATTGATAATATACCTGAAAATGGGAAGTAATAACTTTGATGAAGCTGCATTCCCCTTTAGATCTTTTATAGTAGTTATTTACAGCTGTAATGCATACAAAATGTTGTAGTAGATACACAAAAACCTCATCGAAACTAGTGCGGAAGTTTTTGAGACAAATAACAAAAACACACAAAACTTTCTACTCTAAAATGTAAAATGAGTTTGTATAACGTTACCGAGTCATACCCGATCTCCATGTTTCGTCGCCAACTAACTTAAATGAACTCAAAGTCAAGCATCATCATCATCTGCTTAGCCTTTTCCCAACAGGTCGGCTTCTAGTCTAACCTGATGCAGCTGATTACCAGTGCTTTACGTGAAGTGACTGCCTATCTGACCTCCACAACCCAGTAACTATTAACCTTTTGAACGCCAGAGCGTAAACACATCGGCGCCACTGCTACGCCAAGCTACAAATTCAGCATTTCGATTAGCAATTTTTGATTATTGTTTTTTTCTAGTGAAATGTAAGAAATGAATATATCTTTGTGCTATTTTACAATATTTCATTAATGTAGTTTTAAATAATAGGAAAGAGAAACACAAAAAACTTAATTTAGCACATTTTTAAGTAGAAAATAAGTACTTAAAATTTTCGTTTTCTTGACGTCTATAGACGTCGGTGGCGTGTTTGGCACGATTTCGTTAGACGTCTATAAACGTCCGTGGCGTTCAAAAGGTTAAAATAGTAGTAGTATTGTAGTCAAGAAGCCGACCCCAGCATAGTTGGGAAAGGCTAAGGAGATGATGATGAGTATTGTAGTAAAAAAAATATTTCAATTAGACCATTTACAGGCACTTTTTAAGTTTCAAGGAGTTGGTCAGTTAAAAAAAATATTACTCATATAATATGTCTTACCAGCCACGGAATCCGGTTCATCCAACAAGGCATATATCTCAGCTAAGAAAGGCAGTTGTTCCTGCATCTTGTCCTTTCTCTCATCCATGTACAACTCTATGTACTGTAGCGCGCGTTCTAACTCGCCACAAACAAAGTTCCCGCGGGCTATCGTCAGCTTGTCGAATTTGTCCAAGAATGATGATATTGCTCTATAAAACAATATTTTTAACAAACAAACAAATAAACTATTTATTTATTTTGTAAAATAAATTAGAAAACTTCAGTATAAATGCAGTTTATTCACAATACGTAGACATTCAGTACAATTTTGAGGTCCATACCAAAGAGTTCATTTTGATATAATATGGCGATATGTATCGCATCAAATGCTTACGTACCACTACTGATAATCATACATCACGATATCAAAGTTCTCCACGACATTATCGTCCACAAAAACCCAACAGCCGACGAGTAGTGCCAATAGCCTACGCAAAACAACAACTGTCTGGTCGGAAGATCCTCCCTTTTGGATCGAGGAACTTTAAACCTTGTCCTACATATCTTTAAAGTAACTTTAGGAGTGCGGCTCGTACTAGACCAATATAAATACGTACTTGTAATTATCGTTCTCTGTTGGACGCTGCTTGGAGTGACACCACTCCAAAAGCCATCTATTCAAGAAATCCAGTAAGGTGTAAATTGTTTTACTACATTTGCTCTGAAAATAAAGTACAAGTCTCAATCGTCGTGTCATCCAAAATTAAACCTAAGCGAGAAGAACACATGGCTCAAATTCGTATTAAGTATTAATATAGGTACCTGATTGCCTTCTTCAGTTTGAACCGAATTGATGGTAGGAGTCATTCTAATGTGTCGGAGCATTTTATATCTGCTTCTTTCGATTGTCACTGCATTTTCCATTTCGAAGTTCTCTAGACCTGAAATAATTTAAATTCCGAATTTAAATTCATCCTTCGAAACAGTATTCTATTAAAAACATTTGTCTTCGTACCTATAACGGCCAGTATTTCTTCTTGTATGTACTGTGAGTTGTTCTTGGACTTGACAGCGTGCAACAAAACGTAAGGCAGAAAGAGAAATAAAGTTCTGACGTCACGTCGCATACTCGGGTGAACTGTGCGCAAGAGTTCCCGAATGCTTTCTGATTCTATGAGCGGGATCAGCTGGCCTGCCCAACTAAAATGCAATATAAAAACATCATTTTTTAGATCAAAATAAAAATATATAATAAATATTTTAAAAGAACTTACTTGTGTGCCCATTCTAAAAATGTAGTCGCGTAAGTCGAGCCAAATAATGGATGTGCTTTCTTCGGTTGAGATGGATACGCCAAGGTGTATCTAGAAGTCAAACAAATTGTTTTTAAACACCATGAGTTAATTATCTTCCAGATAAATGTGAAACCTATTCAGTTCCATTCAGACTTCCAAAACCAGGCAATTTGTTAGAGAGCCAATGATTAAATTAAAAGCGTGTCTAATTGGGAAAGAAAAAAGGAGGAGGTCCTTTTTGTAAATTGGCTAAACATTAGCACAATGATTTTAAATATTTTGCAGGATGTACCACATACCTGGAACTCAGCAAAGGATGCATAATCTGATGCATGTGTTCAGGAAAGCTCTCCCATACATCTTTTTTGCTGCCGGTGGGCGAAATGTCGTAAATCTTCAATATCTCTTGAATTGTTAAGGCATAACAATCCATATTCTGAAATAGATTATGTTTTAAGAATTATGTACAACAACGATTCAGGGCAGCAGATAATTTACTGTCTATATGAAACTTTTATATTGACAGAAGAAACGAGATCTAGAGTCTGAATAATTGGAGTAATTGACATAGCTTGTATAGTAATCGTAAGTATTCTTAAGTGGACACCACAAATCGGCAAAAATATAAAAGTTCGTTGAATTGTGGTCTCCTAATGGACGAACAACCTAAAATAGTGGATGCGGGAGGTGGGAACTGGGAGAAGCGGCCCAACTTGAGAAAGACATATCTAACAATTATAAACTACTACAGTCGAATCAAACTGAAACACACCAATCACCTACCATCGTATCCTTCTCATACTGGAACGCCCGAGACAGTTCGACAAGCGCAGTAGCGGCGAAGCAGTCGTCTCCTATAGAGAACGCGAAAGGCGATCTGTCGGGCTGCACGTACTGACGAGGGAGGTGGCCCGCCTCTATCGCGCCCAGCTGACCCAGACATGCACCACTTGATAGACTTACTTTAGCATCTGGGTCCTTACAACCTGGAAAGCAAATACAAGATCATGTACTTTAGTATATGCCTTGGTATTCCACGGCAAAAGAATCACGGCGGGTTCTTTATTTAAATTGAATGGTTTGAAAAAGAAACTGTGTTCCAAAAACAAAACAAAATACTTGCCTAACAGTAGAGAATCTATGAGCTCCACTATAATAGGGTCTATGTTTTTCCCACCAAATATCGCCTTATGTATCTCAGATCTATTACTTTTTAATAACTTGTCCAAGTGGGAAAACGCGTACGCTTTTATGCTGGGTATATCGTGGTTCAAATGCTGTAAATACCATTTGATCTTGTCCAAGAACCCATCAGGCTGTGTTCTCTTAACATGCCTCTTAATAACCATCTTTATTTTCTCCGTTATTTTCGTATCTTCTAAGAAAAAAAGGTCTGAAATATGAGAACTCAACAAATTCTCATTGTTCAAAACAAGGTATTGAAATATTTTGTTTATTTCTTGGGGCGCATAGTCCAATTGTTGCAACAAGGAAACAGCCAGATTCGACATAAGAGGTCCTAGAGATATCGTATCGATATTGTGAATAAAGGCGCCCCAAGCCTCTGCCAGAATTTTTGGAAATTCCTTCGCCAATTGAAGAGCAGATCTTAAAGTCGCCAGGACCTTAAACCGCAGTGGCGTCAAATATTTGACTCCCATCAGTTGCATTATATCGGGAAAGCTTTTCAATGCTTTTCGTTTCACCGACAGTGCCACTTTGGCGTTTACCAACTTATGATCAAAATATGCCAGGACACCTAAAAATTTCGGGTTCAAAAAGTCCGCTATTTGTGATGTGCTCATAGTCATACTCCCAGTTGGTGTCGACACATCAGGATCGTGACAAGCCAGATATCGGCAAGCATTCAACACTTTTTCCGAATCACAGCAATACTGCAGCAGAAATTCTGTTAATATGACTCGAAAATGTTTCTTTATCAAGTTCAACACAGAGGTCTTTGTCAGTTTTCCAATAATATCAAGGCATTTCTTCTCAACTTCTTTGGTTTCATTCAAATAAACGTGAACATAAATATGAGGGAATCTCTCAATCAGGAAGTCTGAAACGGAGCACTGTACTAGGGACGCAATTTCTTCAATCATTGAAGGAACTTCTTTTATAGTTACAGAGTAAGGCATCAGGTATGGCAAGAAGTGATGCACATCCTTAGAAATGAAGTCTCTGTATCCAACGAAGCCAAATGCCCTGACAACTTTGAGTAGTGAAATGGCAAACTCCTTGCCACTGTACAGGCTACATTCAACAAAGAGTTTGCAGTAGTCCTTCTTATACCGATGGTACACTTGATTAGGCGTGTACCCATGGACCTCACAAACATCTCTAAGACTGACTACAGCTTTCGGTCCAAGGGAACACTGTGGATGCATTATAAAATAAACGAAAAGCTTTGTCACTGGCAAAATTACTTTTTCATTGGAACATAATCCAAAATCTTTTATGAGATTCAATGTGTTGGTCTGTTGTGTGTTGTCATTGTTTTCTAAACTGGCCCTTGTAGACTGCACTAATACATTGACACATAAACTAAAGGCTGAATCCTTGTGCGAATTCCATTCATGATCGTCTTCAACCTGAAAAAAGATTATTTTATAAAATACAAGTTTGCGAAAACTATAATGATTACACTAACTACTCCATAACTTCGTCCTCGTATCAAATTGACGCGAACGAAGTCGCGGGTAGGAGCTAGTAAAAAATAAGTCTTCCAGAGATTATGTCTCATATACAAAGAAACCATTTTAACTTTTTATAATATTAGTTTGAATAAATACTTACAGAATTATCATCAATAAATGGTCTGAAACACTTCAGAACATGTTGACTGTTATCTTCATTTAAAAGCTCTTGAGGAACTCCATAATTAAGTACATAATAGTGATGACAGAATCTGGCAAACAGGTCCCAGTAGCCACTGGTTTCCAACTCTGCATACTGTTTCCAGTTCAAGAACTTGGCTAACAAACTCTTAAGGCTCATTATAGTGGAATGTTGACTCGGAGTGTAAGTATTACTCTCTGAATATACCTTGACTTTATTTTGATTGATTGTACTCAATATACCTTCGGAGTATAGATTTTTGTCCAAATTATGGCATTTAGAACATATTAATAACAAATCTATAGCGTTGTTTGTGAATATGGAATGTCCAAAACAGTGTTTTGGTGTGCTAATAACGATTTCATAGGTTCCCAGTGACATACAAGCAACAGTTGGTAGGACTGTAGCAACTGCTTTTTGAATATCACAGTCTTTTGTCAGAAATGCTGGCATAAGTAAGTCTCCTATGAGTTTACTGGCAGATAATATTTTGTTTAACATCAATAGTGGACACAGTGGAATTATCTGGAAAAAATATAAAAGAAAAGCTGTAAAAAGACACTGCGAAACCATTTTTTTCTAAAAGAAAACCCAATTTAAAGTTAGTATCTAAACCTGTAACTGTACCCCTACAAACCAGACATACATATACTGTTGCATATGTTTTGCATGTGTAACAATGCACACTACCATAAACAGTGATTTTTCACACCAAAAAGCAATATTTTTTGCCAAATTTTAGTTTTATGGGTAGTATATGTATAGTGAAAGTAACCAGTCAGTCTTGATACACCCCAAAGGCTTTTCTGTAACTATAACATTAATTAATGCAGAAAACAAGCCAATTAACACTTACCTCTTTATACATACTGGCAGTTTTATTTTTGAGGAAACCATTTATTAAATTAGAAATTATTCTGTCCCATGAATCACTTGGTTTGACTTTTAAAACCAGCCTAATGATAGACAGGTATTTCAAGATCATTGATTTAATGTTTTCATTGTATCCCAAATTGTGTTCAGAAAACTGTGGTGAACTTTGCAGACATATTAGTTGAACAATTCTGTTACAATCATCTCTAGATGGAGTTTGGTAGAGGATTGCTGTACTTAGAATTATATCCATGAATAGTCTAGTACAGTTACTGTCTCCTAGAATAATGCTCTTATTGTATCCAATAAGCTTCAGTAAAGATCCCCAAATAACATGGATGTCCTCTTTCATCAATATCTCTATTTTCGTTTTGTCTTGCATTTTTTCACATTGTATGACAACATGTTGCAATATGCCCAAACAAGAGAGACATCTCTTCAAATGGTAGCTTATTAAAAATGCATCCATTTTATTATCTTCACAGCTTTTTATTGACTTTATTACATTTAATACTTGCTTGTAATACCAATTTTCTTTTAAATCAATAGGGCTATTTCCTTGCAACTCTGACTTTATATGTGCCAGTATATGTTTGCAATAATTCTCTTTCAATGCATCTATTTCACTTGCATCCATATTTGATACATCTGTTAAATCTCTTGGAAAATCGATGTTTTTGCTCAAAGCCAAGCATTCCAATTTCAAATCATTATTAAATATTTTATTGCTCTTTGTCTTCAGAATAACAGTACAAATGTTTAAAAGGATTTCTTTATTTTCTTTTTCAGTACCCTCCTTATTAATTTTCATAAAGGTACAGATGAGTTTGTTTAAACCATCCAAATACATTGCATCTATTTCACCTTTTTCATAGTATACATTTAGAGACTTTAACATGGCTTCTATAGAAAATAGCAAGTCACGGTAAATGAATGGGAAACTTTGATGGAATTTCCAAATGCCTATTTCTTCATAATTACTAATCAATGTAATAAAAAACTTTAGTGATGAGAATTTTAAATCCGCACTGTAATGTTCGAGCATGTATAGAATTTCATTAAACAATTCATTATACTGTGCTTTATGTTTATTAATATGAATAGAATTTGCTGGCAAACTCTCTGCAAGCAGCTGTAGTGTTAGATCTATCAATGTTTTGCATGTTTGCAAATCTTTAACATTTACATAAATAGGTTCTAAGTTGAGTTGTACATTGGGAATTTCAATTTGTTCAGATTTGAAGTTTTCCAACAACAGTCCACTTGAATGGTCACTGGCATTCTCTTTGTAATACTGGACTAGTTTTGTTAATACAGAAACATATTCAGAGTGCAAAGTGTTATAAAAAGATGCTGCATTTATACATAGTATGTTTAAAATTTTCAGTTGAGCATCTTTGCTTGTTGCATGTATCCTAAAACAGAAATAAAGTTACGTAGCAATTCAATAAGAAGTTTTAACTTGAAAATTGTTGTTCTAAGCCAGCATATATTAAAATGAACATACTTTAAATAAAATGGCAAGAACAGAAACTTATGTATGCATGCAATTGTATCATTTAGTTTTTTTTTTATGCTGCCTAGAACTCTATATCAAGTCGTCTACTCAAAACTGCATAAGGTTTTTGGGAGATTGAAACTGATATCATGTTCATAAAGGCAGTCAGCTGTTCAAGCATTACACCTACCTGTTCAACTCCTCCACAGACCACACATAAAATAATCTGCCAACAAGCCATGTATTGAATGCATGATAATATGAGTCCGGGTATTTGGAGGAACCAGCACGGGGGACTAACACTTCAGAAAAGTCTCTGTAAACAAAATACAACACGATCAAAACTAAGTATGTGAGTATTTATCTAAATAAAACAATGCTGTTAAACTTTTACAAAACATAAACATATTGATGTTTAGTGAAGAATAAATATAAAAACAGGTCAGAGGGTCGTCTTATGTGCAGAATCCTGTGAACAATAGTTCTTTCTATCATCTTACCCTGATAACTTTAGAATGGAAGTCAGTAGCCTATCCAAACCGTCCGCTGCATGTTCCAAGTTGTTAAACAGCACCATAGTCGGTGCATTAAACATTTGCCACACGGTAAATGGTCCATCTTGGTTATCATCCTCCATTATGGTTAATATTTAACATAGCACCCACTCAAATAAAGGTAAATAAATATCGAATCAACAAAATCTACTCCACCGGCTATCTACCGGCACTCAAGATTGACAGCAAGCAATTTGTTTTTGACAGTGACACACATGTATTCACAAAAATGATCAGCTGTACATTTCCCGCCGTTTTTATTATTGATGCGTTCACGGTTCAACAGTACGAACGAGCAAACAATAATTATCTCTGCGAGCAAAAACAAAGACTTTATATTTTATTTTCTAGACGTGGGGTTGGGTTTTTCTATGAAATTCTCAGTAGCTCAGCTCGGAGTAAGGATTTGTGTCCGAAAAATGGCAAATAGGTTCGCGCCCTATTAGGCTATTACATGAGACCTAAACATATCGGCGAACTGTGGGTGTACATTGGTACACCTCTGCCTAACCCTTTAGGGAATACAGGCGCGGTGGTATGTTGTATAAAAGATATAAGCAAACAAAGATTCGTTTCTATCTCTTTCTAGCAAAACGAAATTTAACGCGGAGTTTATAACGCCGTGTTATATGACGTCATAGTTCATATCGGATATACATAATCGGTGAGTAATTTATTAAGTTTTAAATGCTTATGTTCGCCATATTTCTTGGCCAATTTTAATTTCACTTTTTATCATTTCTACTTTTACCAAAAGCTAAATGAATGAACGAACTCACACAAATGCAAAGCTCTTAGGGCCCTCGCCCACGGCGACTTTTTGTAGTGATGCAGTCGCGCGTTTAGCAAACGCGCGACAGCATCACTTCTAACGCGTGTTAGTCGCATTTGCAACGCGCTACTGCATCGCGATTGTATCGATACAAACGCGCGACCGCGTCGGACGACATCGGTAGAGAGAACGGAGGGGGGAGGGAGTGTGGCGCGGCGCGTGATTGGGAATCGGCATCAGTGCAACGTGCAACACAGACAGGTCCAGAGTGCATGCTATTGTCCGTCACAGGCGTAAAATGGAGTCATTTGACACTGAAACGTTTATTACGGCAATTCAGGAGCGTCCTGTAATATGGGACTCACGTCTTCCTGAGTATTCGAATAAGATTGCAAAAAGGAAGGCATGGGAAGAGATAAATGAATAGTGCATCGTAACTGCATCGCGACCGAATCGCGTTTGCATCGCGACCGAATCGCGTTTGCATCGCGACTGAATCTGGTCCCGTGGGCGCGGGCACACAGCTAGCGACTGCTTCGCGTCTGTATCGATGCTACGCGCGAGAGCATCGCGACTGCATCGCTACAAAAAGTCGCCTGTGGGCGAGGGCCCTTACGCCCCGCGGACTTTACTCGTCCTCTATAAGTCACACTCTTGTCAAATTAGAGTTGCAAGCTGAACACATAGTTAGCTTACCTCGCTGTGGCCTGCTATTTATTTGTGATGATAGACGGGCAGAAGCAGAACTATCATTTGAATCATTCAGTCATCAGTATCACGCCCGAATACAAGTCGTCGCCTCATGTGAGTCCATGTTCATATGATAAGGTTTTATTACAAACACAAATTATTTTTTCTTGTTTTATTGGTACGTCGTATTATACATCATATAACTTAAAATATTATAACAAAACAATTACCACATCAATAAAGATAATTAAACATAAAACATTAGAATTTCTCATTTATATTATTATCTAAATAAACTACCGTTAACGAGCGACAAAAAGGTTTATACATATTTGCATTTACATAGATTACAAGGCATCTCTAACTAAAAAGGACTATTAATTAACTACAGCAAATGATTTAATGGAATAGATTATATTTTAATTCGTATGATTGTGTCATATTTGCTGCCGAATTTTGATCTGGAACTATCTTAACTGTAATATAAATAATTGCTAACTATCCGTGATAATTAAAAAGCTTGAAAACTGCTTTACTTATAAAAGTTACAACAATATATTATTTTCAAAATGCAAAAATGCTGGAAACTTTCTGAGAACCCTTGTTAATAGTAATGGACTATAAATTTTACACATCGTTTCACATTTACAACGTTTATAAGTAAAGGCGTTCAATATTATAATCTTCTATAAAATCTCAAATTTATCTATACATGACAATATTTTGGTTTTAAAACTCACAACATAGCACGATAACTAAGTGCATAATAATTATTGCATATAGTTTAATATTACGTAATATTAGAACAAGTATTATTATTTCCAGTCGTTCATTTGCAGAGATCTCTCAATTATTCTCAATCGAAACTTATCAGTTCCCCTGTGTTATTGTTTTGTTCGGGTTTGCCTGGTGTTTGTGCCTGTTGGTTGGTACCAGGTGGTAGCTGTCCTTGAGGCACGTTCGGCGGCTGCATTTTCTGTTGACCTGGAATATTCTGTTGCCCTGGAATATTTTGTTGCCCAGGCATGTTTTGTTGCCCAGGCATGTTTTGTTGCCCAGGCATGTTTTGTTGTCCAGGTTGCACTTGTTGTAATTGCTGTTGCATTTGTTGTGGCATTCCCATTTGCATCTGTCCTTGCATTGAAGGGCCTTGCTGCATCTGCTGGCCAGGTGCCATGTGCATCTGATGACCCATCTGCATCTGATTTTGATTAACAGGCTGTTGTAACTGACCTTGAAGTATTTGTTGACCTTGAAGACTAGCTGGCATCTGTCCTTGATTCATTTGCTGTGGACCAGATGGTAATTGACCTTGTGGTACTTGACCTTGTGATGTTTGACCTTGGTTGATCATTTGACCCTGTGGCTGTATTTGTTGGCCTTGCATCATCATTTGCTGCCCCGGTTGTTGCATTCCCTGGCTTTGCATGGGCATTTGTTGATTATGTTGCATGTGTTGATGTTGTGGTGGCATCTGTTGGCCTTGGGATTGGGGAACCTGTTGTCCCTGAGACACACTTTGGGGAGTCTGTGGCATATTATTGTTCATCTGCATGCCTTGAGGCTGTCCAGGCATAGTTTGACCTGGCATCATTTGCTGTCCCTGCATGGACATTGCTTGCCCAGGCATAGTCATCTGTGGCTGAATTTGCATATTTGGAGCTTGAGATCCTGGTTGTTGAGTATTAACTTGATTAGGAATATTAATGTTCTGATAGCCAGTAACTGGAACTTGTTGATTAGTATTTGGTTGGTTTCCTTGTATAATAGGCATTCTCATGTTCTGCATTTGCAGTCCAAGCATTGGATTGGTATTCATTAATTGTTGAGTCATATTTGGCTGACCTATATTTTGTTGCCCAACTGACATTTGAGGCATCATAGCATTAGGTTGCTGCTGTGACTGGTTCGGTAAATTCTGTTTTGGTAACTGCGGATTTTGTCCATTCTGTAGTGGAATGTTTTGTCCCGGCATACCATTGGCGATGGTCTGTGGAGTAATTTGATGCATGCCAGCTTGTAGTGGCATGCGCATCTGATGCATTTGCTGCATCAACATTTGTTGTTGAAGTTGTGGTAATTGTTGAGCTAGATTGGGTCGTAAGTTGGTCTGGTTCATGGGTATTTGAGCGCTGGTAGTCTGATTGACAGCACCGCCAGCCGTTGACATACCCGCGAATGTATTCGGCAGCTGTGGCATAGATTGAATAGTTCCCATCGGGTTCATGTTCATCGGCATATTAGCGGTGGACATTTGCGCTTGTCCTGGCACAGGCACCGGCACATTGCTGTCAGTGGTGGCTTGCCCTTGGGCCAACATCTGTTGATGAAACTGTGTGTTCGCGTAAATTGGCTGGTTAGAATAACCACCCTGATACTGCGGCATGGACACGCCTGGCATGTAATAGTTGTTGGCATTCATCAAGTATTGATGCTTCTGTTGTTCTTGTCTCATCTGCATTTCTCTCTCTTGTTCCTGAAAACGCGGAATTGTTCACGAATTAGAAAATATAACGAAATAACACAATTAAAAAGTATACACATGAGGTGCGTTACGTACCTGAACTCGTTGTAAAGCCAGTTGTCTCTGATACTGCAGATACTCGTGTTTCTTCTTCCTCATGGCCTGTAGTTTGGACGCCATCTGCATCTGTCTCTGCCGCTCAGCCGCCTCGGCCGCGGCCGCCAGTCGCGCCGCGTGTTCAGCGCGCAATGTATCCAGAGCCGCACGACTGTCGCGAATTTGAGTTACTTTATCCTGGAAAATGCAAATCCTTCATGTATTTATTATGTCTGAGTGCCCCGAAAACTAGAAAGAGAGAATCGTCAGTTATGTTAAAAGTTTTATAAGTAGTCATATTTATTTATTCAGTGACTTATTCGCCCATTTACGATAGTTAATCTATAGAATTGCAGTGAACTTGTCGCTTATAGTATAGGAATACATGATAACAAAATAGAATAGTGCAAGCTTATTGTCATTACCTACTGAGAATATCGTAGTATAAAAACCTCTAATGAACATGGCCCTTTTTAATGTTTGTAGATAAACAAAGGTTAGTTAGGTTACCTGCAAACTCTCCAAGTACACTCGTTTATCATCTTGTTGCTGAATGTAGCGTAACAGACGTGAATGCATGGCCGTGATATTCATGAATAAGGTCTGAACTGCTGTATCATTGGCGATAGAACGTCCTCTGTAAAAAATGCGTAATTTATTAATTTATTTCGCTTATTCCATGTATCAATAATGATAGTGTTAGTAATAATTTACTTACAAACTATATTGCAATTACATAAACAAAAAACTGTGTGTGACATCATAACATCCCGCCTGTATTTCCCGAAGGGTGAGGCAGAGGTGTACGAATGTATACCCACAGTTCACCCATATGTTTAGGTCCCATGTGATAGGGAGCGACCTTATTGCCATTAACCAGGCACAAACCATCGGTTTGTTTTTAATGATTTCTATTATCCAATGAAGGCTTAGCTGCCGCTCGCATTAGCAAGGTCATGAACGGGCCATACAGGTTTAAAATAATATTGCATACCGTGACGAGTTGCTCTTCATTCTGTTAACAAATATTTCGACTTGAGATTTGAGTGACTCAACGAATTCGTCAATTTCTTTGTCCTCAGCATCATCATCTTGAACTTTTGTAGTAGACGGCTTCGGGAATTCCTGTAAACATTTATATACAACGTGTCCCAAAATTCAACGATAAGCGGGCGCCAAAAGGTTGACCTGCTCATGAGCACTTAAGGAAAAATAATAAAAAAAATATATCAAAATTTTTTTTTCCCGCAGTTTTTACATAAAAAATTATCAAAATATTTTTTTCCCCTCAAATTTTTCTTCTCTTTACTTGGTTCTTGTTTACAAATGGTACGCATATTTTTTTTTGTGACTAGTTATCTTAGGGTATTATACTATTTTGGAATCTTGATTAGTTGCGTCATCTTTGAAAATAACTTGCCATAGCGGTGTTCATACTTTTTTTTTGCAAGACCATGAGTCAAAGTAGACTGAAAGTAAAAATCTTTAAAAATTTGAGGGAAAAAAAATATTTTGATAATTTTTTGTGTAAAAATTGCTAGCATTGTGGTGTTTTTAAGAGTTGTGCTGAATAGTAGTACTACTTAGGTATCCGATACAAAAAAAAATCTTAAGCATATTTAAGAAATTGTGGCCATGGTAGTTCAAAATATCATACAAGGTGTAAATTTTCAAAGAATTTTTAAATTTCTTTTGTAACTAAAAAAAAATTTTGGTATATTTTTTTTATTATTTTCCCTTAAGTGCTCATGAGCAGGTCTACCTTTTGGCGCCCGCTTATCGTTGAATTTTGGGACACGTTGTATAGATGTAAAGAGTATAACTAATTCGTAGAAATAATGGGGTGAAGCTACACACACTTATTCATTAATTAAAAATCATAGGTATGACGACTTGTCACTATAGTCAAAGCTTAAAAACGTGGTCATAAATTTAAATAGTAGATTACATTCATTATGACGCATATTCGAAATTGTAAATAATAATTCTCAAAGTCATACCAAAACAAAGGTAAACTAATCGCAATTTAAGTAAATAGGTGTGTGTATGTCCAGAAAATGCAATGAAAAATGAGAAATATTGAATGATGGCAAAAAGGCTTGATAATTTTACTTAGTGCAGTAACTCTAACCATACTAGTAGCAGTAGTAGAGTAGGAAAGAGCTAAACCGAAGAAGTACTAAAATACCATCATAACTGTTTCGGTCCCCATGCAGCATTGTCGTGTTTTTGTTTTTGCTCTGTCTGCCCCTCGACGCACCTGTGATGCCTCTAGTATTATAGAAATCTATAGGTGACCTGATCCCCAATAAAAAAAAATCATACACACCTCTGTGGTATCAGATGCGTGTGAGGCAGGCGCAGGCGCAGTGGGCGCGACGGTGTTGTCCCGAGATATCCGCTGCTCCCAGTAGTTGCGATCCAGGTACCGCGACAGCTCAGAGGTAGCTTGAGTGCTGTGCTCCGGGGAAGCATTCACGGACGAAGGCGTAGGAGACACTGTGGAATTACATTTGAAATATAAACTAGCTCTAACTCTTCAGCTTTATATTACGTTGCCCCCACACAAGGAATTTCTTCTGTACCGTGGGTGCGTTTACAAAGGCATAAAAGCACATACACAGACAGCCACACCCGGAACAACTATCTGTAGCCCATACAAATATAAGTTCCGTGCGAGACTTGAACCCGCGACACGCAGTGCAGCAGGCTCGCACAGCTACCGTGCCGTTTGGCCATTTTATTGTAGGTACGTAGCAAAATACTTATTTCCTTGGCTACCAGAGGCTGAATACTCACATGTAGGATGATGCGGCACTGGTTCAGGCGCGATGTGATGGCGCGACTTGCGTTCTTTCTCCTTCTGTTCGGCCTCAGACTGGCTGAGAGCGAGCGCCAACTGCAATTCTTCTTCCTCTTGTAATTCTTCTGCCGTCTTGCCTCCAGTACGTTTCTGCTGTTAAACAATTATATTAGATATTAAATAAAACATGAATAAAGATAATGCTGTTAATAGAATTAAGAATAATCGGTAAATAACATTTTTTTATATAATATTACATCCCAGGATGTATAGCTCTCAATCATCTGATTTCTATGGAAAAATGTAATTAGATGTATCGTGCTATAATATACATCTTAACGTTATAATTGCCGTGTGTGAAGCCCTTAAGCTGTGTTGGCAGGTATGTATTCATATTTTTGGAAATAAAGTTGAGTTATATTTAAATATAACAAATAGAAAAAAAAAGAGAATTATAGTTTTTTTTTTAAGATGCGCAACATTAGCTTGATGCGGTACGCCGTACGCCTGTAAGTTACCCGCATCACATGATATAGATATGTAACATTGCTGTGTTGAGTGACTTGGTTTTCTAATGAAATCGGGGCTTTAGTAATGTAGGTACTACACACTTGAAAGGTTCCGCACATACGGTTCGGCATTCTCAAGTCATTATTAAAACTTGTATAATAGCCGATTGCTTAGAAAAACAGCACCCTTTTTTACGGATGGGAAATCATCAAATCGCCCTTACTGTCAGACTTTTACTAACTAAAACCTATCCATGTTCCTTCTTGTGCCCTTTGCGTTCCGGGGGCGCAGTAGGTATCTCTTTCGAACCACCCGCAGCCCCTCCAAATGATTTGCAGACATCTCTTTGAGGCGCACGTGGAAAACGAACACGCCGTCAGCCTACCCCTATTGTGAGTTTTCTTCGAACAATTCTGTCAATTCCTGGACATAACCCACGTACAAAAGTAAAATGACAATGGACATTGTTCATTTTAAAAAGGTTACTAATAAAAATGTCTAAAGTGCGTGTATGTGACTCAGATATAAATAAATTGAACTCAATTGATTGATGTTATCTTGGAAGTACCTAATCAGTTGCACTACATTGAGGTTAGACCAAGTCAAATAAAACAATATTGAGAGTTAAAGATATTGTTTATTATACAGAAAATCATACCTAACATCTTCCAAATTCTATCTAGGATAATATCCATTCAAGGCTTAAAGTGGTGTCTCAAAGTAGTAGTTTCAAGCGCTCGGAAAATACAAAACAATGAATCCTACATTTTCTTTTGGTAATGAAATTTAAGAATACCTGCTAATGTGGAATTTTTAAATAATGTGGTATGACCTTAGTCATACAAATCGCTCTTTATACACCACTTCAAAACCCAATCCAAATAACATCTAACTACTAATAAAGAAATAAAAATATCCTAAAATCCTAATAAAAATGTCATCATCAATTAAAATGTCAGTACTATAATGAAATTATGTTGTAAGTAATATAAATTCAAAACATGATAACAGTCAGTTATAAGGAATATCCAAACAAAGTTAAAAGTATTCCTTTACAAGTGTTAATTAAAAATATAATCCAAGAATTCATTGATAACACTCAGTTTTGTTTGAGGCGTCGAACAAACTTGGGTGTTTCTGGCACAGTGAGGGGGGCGATAGACTTCTCTGGAACAAATGGTGCAGTGCCCGCTCTAGGCACTGGTTTAGCATGATGTATCAACTTTGCTCTCAACTCAGCCCTTGCTCGTTCCTCAGCTTCTTGCTGTTCCTTTTCCTTCAGCAGTCTCATTCTCTCTTGTTCTTCTTCCTTCTCTTTCAATTGTTTATCAAATCTCTCCCTTTCAGCTGCACGCTTTTCTGTTGTAAGCTCAAAAGGAGCAGGTTTCACTTGTTGCACTGGCTGAAGTATAGGTTTAAATGGTTCTTTGTAGAGTACCACTGGTGGCTTAGCTTCAAACTTCACATTCTCTTTGTTTTCTGAAGATGACGTAGTGGAAGAGCCACCCTTAGCAGCAGTGCAGTGCATGCGCTTTTTAACTGCTCCAGGAACAGGCTGTGCCTTAAACAAAGAAGCTTGTCTACGCTCCTCCTCAATTTGACGCTTGATTCTTTCTTCTCTACGACGTTTCAACTCTTCATCCCGTTTTTCAAATGAAAATGGTTCTGGTTTAAGTGGGCCTATCCTAGGATGATGTTCCTCTTTAGCTTTGTTTTGAGGCTTCATAATAAGCAGGTTATCATTTCTAAGTTGATCAGCAGAGTTTGCTCGTTTGTACCGGAATTTGGGGCTGATGGGTTTAGTTACATGAATTGGAGGCTTGACAGGTATGTGAGGCTTTTCAAGTATATGTTTAGGAGCTGGCCGAGCTTTGAATTGATGATTACCATCTGAAGATTGTTGTGCTTTCTTTTGTATTTCTGTTAGCTTGAAAGGCTCTGGAATGGTTATAGGCTTCTTTGGTACTTCAGGAAGGTTCTTTGTACCTTCTATAACTGATTTTGGAATAGGATTTGCTTTTATTTTATGCTTCCTGATTTCTTCCAGCTCCATTTCCTCCCTCTCTTTCTGTGATAAAATATGCGATGGTCTCAAACGTGTCTTGGATCGTAGCATAGGTGATTGAGGCACAGTAAGACCTGATGGACCATTAGGTCTCTGCGAACGGAATGTCTGAGGTCGGGTTGAATGAAAACGACCAGGAGTATCCTTTTGATAATGGTAAATAGCTTCGGCCATCGACACAAATTTAGTTCTAGACAATTCTAGTGGAGCACCCGATGGCTTGCGATGTCTGTGATATATACTTCCATCATGGAATTCAGACTTCAATTGATCGTCTCGTAGCGCGGTAAAGTCGCTCATGGACATTGATTTTCTCATATTATTGCCAAAATCATGATCAAATGAGAGATCCAGGTTATTGTGATCGCCGAAATCCTCTTCAATAGGAGTTGCAGGCTCGTCTTTGATATGTAATTTGCCGTTTGGAGTGAAATAAATTTCACCTCGAAAGTTCGTCACATTTTTAGCCATTTCTTTTCACAAAATCGTACTTCACACAAAACAGAAACAACTTTGTTGATTGTCCGCTAGTTTTCAAATTCGTTATTTTCAAATCAACGAGAACAAACTTTCAAACTTGACGTTTAGTGTTGCCATGCACAATTCTCAGTTACCCATGATCAGAAATATCGTTATACATTAAAAAAAAATATGATGCATTTTTCATAGATAACAAATTAGTATTTTTTTTTCAAAAAATTCCGATTATGGAAGTAAAATTCATTGTAGATACAATAGAGTAGGTAGAACTATGAAGTAAATAGTTTTCCACTTCAAAAAATAAACGACATAACATAGGTTTCAATAATTATGGTCATACTTTACATTTGACAAATAAAATATTAAATAAGAGTTCGAACCACCAAGCGTAACAACATTTACCCCTTAATAGATAATTATTAAAGTGTGGCAACTTTTTAGATCGTCCAGAAATGCTCAACCAAATCAATCAAAATATTTAAAAAGGGTTGCTATTTTTATTTGTGTATTTTTTAAAATATAATTTATTAATCTGTAACACGTTACTAAATATTTGGTAAATTTTAATAATCCATGCTACCCAAACATAGAAATTCAATATTCTCAAATATTCTTCCTTCAGCAGCTCAGCTTCTATCTCGCATATTTCTAAACGAAACCTTTTAAGTCAAACAAGAATTTACCAAGCGTGATTGATTTTCAGTGAATAAACGTAAAAATACTGAATTTATAATTCATTTACCAAATATTGGATTAGCTTAGTAGTTATCTTTCATATAAACACGTGTTATCTTCAAAATGGCGCAAGCTTCACTGCCGAATCCTAACACGTTGTTGCCTCTTGAACTTGTGGATAAGTGTATAGGTTCCCGGATTCATATCATTATGAAAAACGACAAAGAAATGGTCGGAACTTTACAAGGCTTCGATGACTTCGTAAACATGCTACTGGATGACGTCACAGAGTATGAATCGACGCCAGAGGGAAGAAAAATAACCAAACTAGACCAAATCTTATTGAACGGTAACAATATTGCGATGTTGGTGCCTGGTGGTGAAATGCCGGGAGATTCTTACGACGGATAGTGATATGATTCCATTTTAGTTTATGAATAAAGTATTTCTAAGTGCAGATTTCGTTTTCTTTTTATAGGATAATGACCTCAATACTTTTAGACCCAAAAACTGAGCAAGTTACAAAAGAAACCAACACTAGATAGGTACATTGTTACAGACATTGTTAAACAAAGAATATTCAAATGCTATTTGGAAATTTATAAACATAATCTTGTATAATCTTACATTGACACCTTATCATAAAGACTTGTGTTATTACAAAAGTTATAAAACTAACCTGTGGCTGCACGGAAGGTCCATAGTCACTGGAGGTGTCCACAATCTCCAGTTTTGTAGACGATGGCGGGGGCCGGCTGACTTTGTCGAAGCATGCATCACACACACGCACCTGTATACAATATTCTGCTGACATATGCTGACATAAATAAAGGATAGGCCTGGTCTCTACTTGTATAATAGCTGACTTTTATTTTTAATAGGTTTAAATATCACTCACAAAAAAGGAAAGTGTTCATGTGTTTACACTTTAATATAACACATTGATTTTTTATATAACTTGTATGTGAGACTACTCATATCACAGAAAGTTTCATCATCATATCAGCCAAATAATGTCATCTGTTGGACATAGGCCTATCCTAAACATACAGATACCGGCACAGATCTTGATCCACTTGTGTAGAAATGAAATAGTGTTCAAGATCCATGCTGGTACGTATATAGCCACAATGATTGGTGCTGCACAGTCTTCATCCAGCCATTTCCCGCGACCTTTACCAGGTTGTTGGTCTACCTTGTGGGACCTAACAGTAACATTACCATGTAAGGGTAACGTTAACAGATATTTTCATATATTACCTCCTTTTCAATTCCAAACTTGGGCAGGGTAGATTGCTTGGCGCTACACTGCTGACAGAACACTTGACCACAAGCGCGACAGTGGTGTCGCCGTACCATCAACGAAAATGCCACGCGACATCTATTTACAACAAAGAATTACATGTGTAAAAAATGTATACCAGTGGATATAAGTTCAAGGCACCATACTTGCTGAACCTTGAAACAGTCTTATAAGAATTTAAATAAGGTAAACGGCAGCGACTTAAGGAAAACTTGTCAACTGAATTGGTACTATACTGTACAAAGAGCATTTAAAATTGTATTAAACATTATTTTATATTTTATGGTACAGGTAATTGGCAGTCATTCATTCACTACATTTTCATTATAAGTTTCAACACTAAATTATACATAATAATAATATATCTTACCTGTGACAAACTTCTCCGTCTGCCCATTCCGGGGCGGTATCAGCAGAGAACATAGCGTCAGACTCCTTGAGAGGAGGGAACTTGTAACACTCAGCCTTCAAAATGTTCACAGTATCCTATCACAAAAACATTTATGAAAAACTTGCACACCAAATCCACTATGACTAAGCAGAATCACAAAAGTGAAACAGTTTATGACAAAAATAACTCACTACTGACTAACATAACTACACTTGATTAAATTAAACACTATTAAAAAATTTTTTCTTTATTTAAAACATTTTAAAAGACAGTAAAGATGCGAACAGCTAGCACAAAAGAGTTGCTACATAACTGTTTATGTTGTTTCGTGAGATTATGAATCATACTGCGTCTGACTGATAACATGTGACGCGGCATTCGCAGTTATACCTATAGTTGCAAGGTATGTATGTACACAACAGAGATACCTGTCTATAGATATACGTCATGAGTGTCCCAGCGCCCGCATGGAAACTGGTTGGAAAGTGGCTGTTTTGATGACTAACATTATTGATAAAAAGCTTTATTTTTACATGATAAACATTGCATTGTTTTATTGAAACATAAGTATTAATTGGATGTTATGTAGCACTAGGTATATTTATTTATTAAACTTAATGCATAAAAATAAGTAAAAAAGTGGACTTAATGCCTTAGGCATTCTCTACCAGTGAACCAAAGGTGCTAAAGAGATAATATGGCAGGTGTAAATTATTACACGAGATTAAAATAACAAAAAAAAACGGTAATTTAAAAAATTAAAAAACCCGACTGCTATTCTTTAAAAATCCCTAAAACAAGATAAATTGTAGCAGTCGGGACCCATTCTAGAAATGGAGGATTAGTGAATTGAGAGCACATACCTATATAACATTGCAGATGGTCCCGAATGGGTCCCGACTGCTACAATTTATCTTGTTTTAGGGATTTTTAAAGAATAGCAGTCGGGTTTTTTAGTTTTTTAAATTACCGTTTTTTATTTTTTATTTTTTTTGTGTTTTAAAAAAGAAATTAATATACCCAGTGTCACTCTCACTGTAAAGACGAATCTAACGACACCTCTCAAGCTAAAATCCATCGAGCCGTTCAGCCTGCAGAGCGTGCCAAACAATTATACATACATACATACATACATACAAACATACCCTCGAAAAACATAACCCTCCTTCTGTCGCAGTCGGGTAAATACCCCGCGGGTTGCGCCTTTTGTTACTGCTCTACTCCCATGTGTCGTAGCGTAATGTTATATGTATGTATAAGCTATAATCTTCTTTGATAAACGGGTTATAGAACGCATTTTTTAATCGGATTTGTAGTTCATGAGATAAGCACGTTCTAACAAACAAATTCTTCAACTTTATAATATTTGTATATCTAGATACAAAAAAGTATGGTATACATAGAAGAGCAAACTGGACACTGCCTACTGGACAGTACATAGATAAAATCACTTCACAGGACATTGACACATAACCCGCTATGTAAACAGAACAATTATGTGAATTTACTGCCGAGTGCAGACCAGCTGATTAGATTGAATTAAATGAGCGCTTACATTGCATGCATGGGCGTCAGCTCCTCCCATCTCTCTATTACAAAACTTAGTGGAACATAGAAGTAGTTTACACTCTACAATGTGGCAATGACATGAAAGCATGACATACCTACCTAATTAAATTACAGGCGTGGTTAGATCAATATTGTAAAGAACTTGTGTTGTTTAACCTTGTAATGGGACACAAAAACGTTCAGTGAACTGTGACAATTGACGAAGTACTGAAAAATCTTATTTTTACTAACTACATAATCTAACACGTTTCTTATTTGATTTTCGGCACGTTTAGCAAATAATTGAGGTGAGATTATTTTCGTATTAGACATGAAGTTTCGGCGTGATCTGGTAGGTAGAGATAGGAATGCTATCACATAAATTGCCGATGCAACAAATAAAAATATCCAAATCATTTGGTTGATTTTGAGATTTTCCACTGAGAAAAACATTTGTAAAAAAAAACATTGTTTACATTTTTTTTTTTTATTACAAATAAGCGCAAGCTGCAGGTGTGGTGATCAATGCTCGTGCCCTCTCTGTATGAGAAGAGGCCTTTGCCCTGCAGTGGAACAGTAACTGACTGTATATATGTACCATCACGCTTGTATTCCCCGAAAGGTTAGGCAGAGGTGTACCAATGTACACCCACAGTTCGCCGGCATATTTAGGTCCCATGTAATAGGGGCGAGCCTATTGCCATTAACCGGGCACAAATCCAAACTCCGAGCTGCTACTGAGAATTTCATAGAAAAACCCATTAACACTTTTTACTCGACCCGGGAATTGAACCCGAGTAACTGACCGGTATTTTTATTATTTGAATTTGTTGCTTTTCTTTCAGTTAATCGGGATTTTGATGACACATAGTGTCCCAGGAGTGAGTTTGACCCGGACACTTTGAAAACCCCTCCTGGACAACCCACTAGTGCCCGCTAAGCTAGGACAAACCGGGGAATCCCGGACAGATGGAAGCCCTAGGTAGAGACCATCTAGCCTAAAAAGGAACGTTTTACGTCTCTTCTTTGTTTGTACGGACGTACATATTTAAATTGTTTGTACCGTATAGAAAATGCGGTAGAGGGGTGTGCAATTTTAAATAGACCTGCATTGATTAAAGAAAGTATGGTTTGCGGGGGTGCCTTTTCACACAAGTCGGAGAACTCATTATCATCATCATCATATCAGCCGCATTTTCGTCTTATTCTTTTCGAATTAGAGGTACAGCACGTAGCTGTTTAAAAAGCAGGATTTTGACGTTTGAGTTCTTTATGTTTATGCGAACCCCATATATACCTTATATGCTTTTTTGTACATGTAATTATTTATTTATTTTACTACACCATAAAACCGCCATTGGCCAATTACATAAGTTAAAGACATAAAATATATATTTAACGACATTCACACGTGAGCGCGATACAATACAATGCTTTACAAAGTCTAACTTTTATTAAAAATTCTAGTGTGTTATATTTATTTGTTTGTTTTTAAAAAACGTTGTCCCACATTAGGAATTTCTCTTGGGTCGTGGGTGCGTTTTACAAACATATAAACTTACATACACAAACAGCCAGACCCTAACTATCTGTAGGCCATACAGATATTTGTTCCGTACAGGAATCGAACCCGCGACACGCAGCGCCAACGCTAAGCCACTGCGGTAACCGTGCCATCGAATGTATACATCTGGGTTATCTTATCAAACAATTCGGCACTTGTTTTAGTATCCTGCGTGCCTGCAAGCCACAGGAATCGATGGACGTTACTGATGGCGCGAAACACGCGTCTAATTTCTTGGCCGACTCAAGATAGACCGTCATTAACACGCTAAGATGAATCTACTTAATGTACTTCTTTTATGGAGTACTGATTTGTATTAAAAGCGAGTCTTTAACCTTTCAGGTTACAGCAGCAAATTAGTACTCCTATTTAGTAATATATTTGGTATCGGTATAACGGGCTTGTGTCCGCAACTTTACGTCTCAGCGCGTATTTTGCGTACAGCCGTGCGATTCTCTAACATATTTCAACGCTGCGCTCGACGTCGAGCTCGTCGACTACACTACTGTCAAATCAACTTTACGCACAACGCATAGAGTTGATTTTACCGAAGTTTCGTCAACCAGCTCGACATCGAGCGCAGCGCTGAGATATGTTAGAGAATCGCACGGCAGATGTGAAGTAAATCATTCGATCCATCCCAGTTTCTCAAGGCAGGCCAGAATCGCCTTGACGCTACTGGCGATCTCCCTAAGGTTGCCTGGGTTAAGTACTTGCCATGTATATAGCGACCTCCAGGCAGTTCAGAAGTACATGGGCTGCTGTCTTCTGCCCCCATGAGGGCTCTGCACAGTGGACTGTCTGTGTAACTCCTTACTATGAAGTAAGATAAATAACTGTATGATTATTAAGTACCTGAACTGATCGGTATTTAGGTGAATTTCGGAACGCGAAGGCCCAAGCTTGAATCAGTTCGAGGATCTTGCTGCGAAGGTTGTCATGCTGTGTGGTCTTCACCAAGTCTCGGAGCATCTCACAAAATGCTTTAGATGTCACTTCATCATGGATTCCAGAGCCTGATAAGATTGTAGAATAATTAATTCTTAATATAAACACAGCTGTTAATCATTCAATAAGATAAGGTCATTAAACCCGCCACCTAGATCAATATCTAATTACTTATTTAAAAAAGTTTGTCTTGTACTGATTGATATAGTATCTTAATTTAAAAAATAATTAGATATATGTTTGAATTCCAATTAGACATTATAGGTGCTTTTCAAGGACCAAAAATTACATAGTTATTTTCTATTGAAGTTTCCCTTCATTTAAAAAACCCTTATTGTATTTTAAGATGAAGAGTATAACAACATATGAGGCTTGTCATAAATATTTTGCCAAGTTTTAGAGCTTGCATGATTGTAGCGACATTTTAGTTTTCCTCCTACAATTACAATTAATTTGAAGAGTTGTTACAATTTACAAAATTGGGTCAAATTATAGAGTAGAAGTACCGACCGGGTGGTATTAGTTACTAAGTTATTAAGTTATACTTTAATATTCTGTTTGTTTGCGACTAAGGGAGGGGGGCAGCCCCTCACTAACTAGTATTCGTGTTATCTTAATTGGATATTCAGTACATATTGTGGACATATTTACATATTAATTAAAATGTTTTTATGTTCTATCCAAAGTTGTCCAGTTAATAATATAACTGAACCACTTTGGTCATTAAGAAGACTTGTGTTGTTAGTATAACACTTTTTCACATTTTCTAGTCCCAGCATTGTTATAATTATGATTCATCATACAGAAAAAATATAACTATAGTAGGTACTATGTACACCAACCAAGCCAACCCCAACATAGTTGGGAAAAGACTAAGCAAATGATGATGAATAGGTACTTATGTAAATATTTACTTACCACAATTTTTGACAATACTCTCAAGGGTGAGGAGTGCAAACATAGCCTGGTGGGGGTTGGATGAGTACAGTTTCTTTTTGACTGCTGTCACTGCATATTTTGGACTGTAACAAACATATTAATATTGTATTGTATAATAGGCGGGTGCTTGCAACTGACCCAGTGTATATTTTGCATATGGGTGGCAAGGTTATCATTTGTATTTCCATATAAAAATAAGGCTGTTTGTAATACTAACAAAATATGGATTACTGTTGTCCCAAATAAATTAATTTTATTATCTAAATATATATAATTCAAAGGTGACTGACTGACTGACTGAGATAGTGATCTATCAACACACAGCCCAAACCACTGGACGGATCGGGCTGAAATTTGGCATGCAGGTAGATGTTATGACATAGGCATCCGCTAAGAAAGGATTTTCATCAATTCCACCCCTAAGAGGATAAAATAGGGGATGAAAGATTACTTCTTAACGCGAGCGAAGCCGCGGGCAAAAGCTAGTTATTATAATGAAGGGCAAGCAAAGCTACATACTATAAGGTCAAAATAATCAACCTTGTTGTCATACTGTGACATTTAGCTCCAATTAGCTGTCAAACTTATTCAGTTCAGTCACAAAGGTGGACATTACATGTAACATGCTAACACACTAACATGAAGTCAGTGTGAGTACATTCAAATTGTGGGACCTATTATTATGATCTCATAATAGTTTATGTTCATAGATCAATAATTATCACACTGCTATCAGACATTTTGTGTGACATAGATTACTAACGTGAGGACCTGTTCGAGTATCATGTTAGTTAAATAGATCTAAGAAAAGTAGATCTCTATTTTTGTTTTTATGCAATAAATGTAATTTATTGTAAGATATTGTAGGTGGATGGGAACATTGTACATGAACTTGTATGTATGTAGATCAGTCAATTTTTTCAAACTCAACATTTATGATAAATGTTAACACTAGGGGATCTAAAATCATTATCATCATCATGATCTCAGCCATAGGATGTCCACTGCTGAACATAGGCCTCCCCTTTACATCTCCACATATACCGTAAAATCATTATACTTACTGAATATTTTTTACCCGTGGTAAAGGTTTTTGTTACAGTTGCACCTGGCTTGTATGAATAAGTTATTGCAGTAGATGTCTTTAACATGTTGCATTGTGTACAAAATAATGCCAATGACTGATTACTAATCATAAAATATGTTGTGGGGCCTTAGCATTTCAGATTACTATAAGATTCTGATCTATATAAGATTCTAAATTATAAACAATCTATTGAAAAGTTATAAGAATGAAATGGGATAAAATTTCTTCCAGGCATTTAGGGGTCATTTATGCTAGAGACTTAAGTACTTAATTAGGTAAATAGTGTTTTGACCTTTTCTATATTATAATAAAGATGCTAGTCATAAAATTACTTACGAACAATCATTCTGTCTAATCAAATCACATATTTGTAGGATGGTCGGCCAATCGGGATCCAGGCGTAGATTACTTGTAGCTTTATCTAGAACAAATTATTTCACCATTTTAGAATAGTAATAATCAGTAGGTATAGGCATTGATAATGGGACGTAGATTATTGAGTCCTGTATGAGCTTGTGAGTCATGTCCGAAAAGTACATCGCTGTTTTTGAGCTAGGTATTTCGAAAGAAAAATAAAGAAAGCTAAATGCAAATCAGAGAAAACTGTCCAGCAAAATTGTGACAACGAACTTGCAATTTTTGTTGTGAACCATGGACGTACCCTACGCGATGATACGATACAAAGCAAATTACATTTTTGTTACTCACCAAGTAACTTATCAAAATTATTAGCTCGAAACATCTTTTCCTATGAAACGCAATAATAAACTTTTGTTTTAGAAAATCAACAGTGATTGATTCCAGATTCGATGGACAGAAAAATGACAGCACAATTTTGTCATTTTTTATTTTTGGTTCATTATGTTGGCAATGTTGAACGTCATTTTACGTCATTCCATAAGAGGGTTGCTACAGCAAAAGAATCATTTTAAAAATATTCAATTCTGGCAAGGTTACGCTTAAGGTACGGTTTTATTAAACGTTTTAGTAAAAGACACATGAAAAATCCCTGTCTTTTAAGGCGCGGATACACATGCCAGTAAATCGGAAAAGTAGCTGGAATGAAAGTTACTGGCATGTACGAGTAACTGGCACAATGCGGATACATTTGCAAGTAATACTGGCATGCAAGTTGTGCCCTTGCATGCCAGTATCACCATCGCGTATACACGGTTCAGTTCACACGTGTCAGTTAAGCAACCCCCCGCGGCCCCTCCCTCAACGGGCATGCAAGTAAATCAAATGTTGTGCTAGCTACTTATATGCCAGTTACAGGCATGCCAGTTAGCGTATACATATGACAGTAGCTGGCACGTGCAAGGAGCTGGTATACTAGTGTGCAAGCTACGGGCGTGTGTATCCCCAGCTTTATACGAAATAACTGTCTAGTGTGTTTGAATTTTAAGAGTAGACGAGTGTCGTTATACGCTTAATGGTTTTGGCCAATTTGTTTCCCTACTCTTACCTTTGATAACGTTGTATTAAAAATACAGACCCGAATGAGCCAGAGCGCGTATGTACATAGCGACTTTGAAAGTTTAGGTTGTTGTGAGATATATAAGTAATATTTTTATGCTAAGATAAAAATAAACATTATGGTTGTAATTTTGTAAAGTGAAGTTTTTACGATTTTTATTCCTCAGTAAATCTGTTGTATGTATGTATGGATCATGGAAATAGTATGTACTGACTTTACCTTGGTTTGGATATTTTGCTTTGTTTTGCGTCAATTTTACACCAATAAAACCAAAATCACAGAGACAAGGTCTGAACCTAATCCCTAGTATAAAATCAGAACACTCTGATAAAATGCTAGGGATTAAATAAGACTTAGGTGTTACTGTTGTATCGCATATCATATCTTTCCATGCTACTTACCTTCTGTTTTTAGAATCCATTCAGAGTAAAATGGATAGAAATAGTTGAAGCGAATAAGAAAACTCTATAATTTTCACCTTAATAAATATTCTAATTCTTTTTATTCTACATATTTTTTAGGGTTCTGTACCCAAAGGTAAAACGGGACTTTATTACTAAGACTTCGCTGTTCGTTCGTCTATCTGTCCGTGTCACCAGGCACACATGCACTGTGATCATTAATGGGGTTATTACAGTTGACTTAATTCAGTAGCGACTGAATTGAGCTAAGTGTAATAACCCCTTATACAGTTGAAATTTTCACAGATAATGTATTTTTGTTGTTGCTATAAAAACAAATACTAAAAAACAGAATAAAATAAATATTTTAGGGGGCTTATTTTTGTTTTTCCTATCCGACTGCATTATCTGTCTACGTATCCGACTACACTGAGAAGAAACATCGAAACAAATTCAAAGGAAAGTTTGAACAGGCCAGGAAGAATACCACCCAGTTTGATTTTAGGAAAAATATGGTAGACTACCTTCTGCCCGCGACCTCATTGGCGGTTATTACAGGATTTTAGTAACCATAAGGGGTAATTCATACTAGCACATAGTCGAAGCGCAGCGACACTTCTTCACAATTAAAGCGAAGTTGCTTTAATTCCGAAGTTTAAAGCGAAGCGCTTAGACGAGCGAATTCTGTCGAATGAGCGGATCTTCTTTTAATCTCAGAAGAAATAATAATATGCATTATGTTGTGGAGATAAGGGTGAATTTGCTATATTAAGTTTCAGATAAACGCTGCGATGCGCTTCTACTCTGCGCTAGGATGACATGGCCCTAATTCCTGTTCCAAAATAAGTAACTCTAGTACTTACTAGAGTTACTACCGACATTGACCGACATTGACTACTTAGTCAATGTCGGTCCAGCACTTTTGGATATAAGCCGGAACAACCAGAGAGACAGACAAAAAAATAATTTATTTTTCTTGTTGGTAGACTTTCAATAAAATTAATTTAGTAAAAAGCTATAATTTTACCATTACAAACAAATGTTCTAATTTTATTTATTTGTTGGTATAGATAGACTTTTATTCATTTTTAAATGTAAGTGTAACTGCTTATGTTGAAAAGATGTTGCCATACATTGCATGGCATACGAATGCAAATATTACATTCACAGAAAGTACAGAAACATTACAATTTTAAACTCAGTTTCAATCTGTCAAAAATGTCTCATAATTTATCAAAATTTTTGGATAAAATGTAACAAATAACGGCCTGTAATTATGTTTACGGCACCATGAATCGATGGTAGTAGCTAGGTAATATAGGGACAGAAACGCCATACGCGCCCATTAAAAAGAAAATGTTATGCATAACTGTTAACTACGCTACGTACACAATAGGTACCTACAGCTACTAAAGACAGGGTAGGTACCTATAATGGAAAAAAACACGATACAAATCAGTTAAGTCAATAATGTTAAAAATATAAAGGCAAAAATAACATAGACATTCAGAAGCGTAGCGTGGCTTGGCTGGGCCCCGTATAAACATTGGTTTGGGGGCCCTTAGGAAGGTAAAGATTTCTCACAATAAAAAAAAATTGCATAAAATTAAAAGAAATATTTTTTAAATCATAAACACTCGTATCTGTCACTTTTTCCAAAAAAAAAACAAATTAAATAGGTATATCTACATCCTCCTTACCTTTTTTTCGGCAAACTGATCTTTTCAATTATTTATAGCTGATGATGACTAATTAGTTTTCTAAAGTTACTGCCTCTATGGATAATAACCGCGATAACCGATGTAGGGTGTTGCCAACTTTTGAAAGCACGCTTTGCGCGGGCAAAAAAGAATTGCTTGTTTTGACTTTTGTCATTTGTGAAATAACAAAAAATTTGGGAAGTTTTTATTAATTTTTGCTTACGCACATTGGGGGCCCCCGTAGCCCTGGGGCCCCGTATAATTGATACGGCAAATACGGCGGTAGCTACGCCCCTGTAGACATTTATAAAGGGTCAATACAGAAACAAAACAGTTAATATTTCTGATGATAGGTAAGCTTACTAAGTAATACCTTGAAACATACCTACCTACTGCCTCGTTAGCCTAGTGATTCTAAGCGCGACTGCTATGCTAGAGGTCTTAGTGTCTTGGGTTCGATTTCCAGGACTAGCAAGTGTTATTGTGTTTTTCTGTGAAATTCTCAGTAGGAGCTTGAGGTTAGGTTATATATGTGCCTGGTTAATGGCAATATGCTCTCGCCCTAGTAAATGGGACTTAAACATACCGGCGAACTATGAATGTACATTGGTACAGCTCTGCCTAACCCTTCGGGGAATACAGGTATAGTGGTACCTATGTTATACCTACCTAGGTGTACTACTTTACGATTTATAATGACGTAGATAACTATGGTATCATACAATTCTAAAATCTTATCAGAGGTTGACACACCTTAGGTAGGAAAGTCATACTAATAAGAACTGAGTAGTCATGAGTTTACCTATTTATTTTTAACACTATAGTCTTGTTGTTTGAAAACAGATTCAACTTTTGATTTGTTCTGGAGTTTAAATGGATTTAATGTCGTGAAGGTAGTGTTTGTGATAACTGTGATAAGTGAACAGAAATGACTGAATACGTGAAAAATTACTTAAAGGAACAACACGAACTAAACAAAAAGCTGCTATTGAAATTCGACGCAGACTTGCGGACATGTAGAGCTCAATTAACATTGGTAAAGTTAATGGTGACAGCGATGGAAAATGACATGGCATCAATGAGGATAATGCATCATGATTTATTAGAACTCAGACAAATAATCGTCCTTTTAAATCCACATTTACAAAAGACAAGATAAAACTTAAAGCAAAAACTTCTCAAGAAATATAAACCTTTAATTTTCTCAAATTATTTCTATAAAATATATTCAATCGTTCTGCCGAACACAGTGGTGTATTTACAGAATACGTTTCGTCAAACTTCGAATAATCGATCTCAAAACCTTGTTTTTCTTTTCTGTACTGGACCATATTGGTAAAACGGTGACCCCATAGAATTTCTTGGGTGGTATAACTAGACTTCACTTGCACAGGCTGTCCAGTTGATTCTATAGTACCTTCAAACACAACAAGAATTTCCATATCTGCCTTCAATATGTCAGAAGCAGACAGTGAGTAAAATGGACTGTTCTCATTTATTGTATGCACAGCAGAGACTGGGAACATAAATGAAATATTCTCACTGGAATCCATAGACAGATCTAATTTTATCTGATCATCCAACACATCAATGAGGCTGTGCCTGATTAAATAGGCTTGAACGTTCCCTGCTATGATCCTGGATCTCCTGGTGTTTCCGACTCGAAATATTAATCGTAAAAAGCGATCTCTTTGATTGATAATTGCATTCTTTGAAAATAAAAGCGTCTGAGCTCGATTCTTTGGTCTCGTCAATTTGGCGAATACAATGCCAACGATGAAAGATTGTGTGATAGTTCCGATGATACTCTCGATACACATTGTGAACATAGCTGAAGGACACTCGAGCGTGATCGCTCTTGTTCCGTAACCGATGGTCGTGTGGATTTCAATGCTGAAGAGGAATAGAGATGTGAAGCTGTAGATTTCTCTCACGCATGGTACCCAGTTGGAGGAATTGGTAGCGTGTGGCATGTGTTCCAGTTCGAAGTCACCGTGCAGCTCTAAGATAACCCACCATATTCCAGTGAACGTTAGCCAAATGGTGACGTATGTGAGGATGCTGTAGAACAGGGTCCATCTCCACTGAGCGTCAATGAAAGCTTGTATGATGTCGGGGAACACATGGTATTTGGATTTCTTCCACTTCTCCAAGTTAAATTGGCCAGACTTAAAAACTACGCGACCAGCTTTTCTTCTTCCTGATTTTCGTTTTTGACTGTTCCTAAAACGAAAATAAAAACGAGGTTTAAGTATGATTAAATGTCTTTTTTGAAGTGCCTATTGTGTTTTACTTACCTGCATAGCCGATTTTTTCTTAAACCGACTCCCGTTCCATTTTCAACTTGTTCTAACTTAGGGCATCCATTTATCAGTTTCTCTTTTTCAGGAAAGACCATTTTGTATAATTCTATTTTGAGTATAAGTAAGAAACCGTGGAATAATGTTATCTCATAATAAGTGCATGATGTGATTACTCGCTGTCTGAACAGTAACTGATATAGCAATCCTTCCGCATAAATACCTTTGCGTATATTTGAATAAAAAGATAAAACATGAGAGATTTTCTCGAGATCGCATGTAAGTCTTTACGTAACCGTAACCAGTAACCACCAGTAACATATTTATGTGTCATATATACTTACTATACATCTTACAATTTATGTAAAAAATATACTGAAAAAAATATTTTCAAATAAATACCCATAGAAACAGGTCAATACAACATCAATTTCCGTAGTTTATCTGTGTATTCAATCATTAAGATTATGACTCTACATTTTAGGCTTAACCTACATATCATCGAATAATCCATTTAAATCTTCTTTCTTTCTTCTTCTTCTTCTAACTCTGACACTAGGGTGTGTGGGGTCGTTAGACCTTACTGCCCACACGATAAAGAAGAAGAAGATCGAATAATCCATTTAAATAATATTATTATAATTATAAGTGGGTATCAGATTAACTCAAATACGTATCTAAAAATCATCAGTCTATTCTGTAACAATCTCCCTCGGTGAATTTAGGTGAACTGAGGTTGAGGTGAGCTGCACTTGATGGTAGTTATTGACAAGCTCACCTCAAACTCACTTCACCTATATTTGCCGGTGAAGATTTTTACGGAATAGCACTGATGATCCCATACATTTAATTGGCAAGTTAGGTAACATTGGAATCTAAAATACCGTCGAACGAGGACAGCACATGATTGTTTGATTGCTTAGAGGGGTCATAATGGTAGCAACAACCCTCGGCTGTAGATATTTTCTAATTCCTGGCACTTCCACGGCACCATCCTGGTCGTTTTGTCACGGTCGACAGGACGCAATGTACAGCCCGGACGATGTGTTGCCAGGGTGGAAATCATTTCTATTATTGTACATTTCTAAGTTTTGGTGAGTAACGTAGACAGAGGTCTAAAGAAGAAGAAAGATTGGGTTACTCTTTACTGTTCCACAGTACAGACAGGCTAAAAGGGTTACAAATTGGTCATAACCAGAAGATACGTAGTAGTTTCCTCATTAAAAGATATGTAATTAGCTATATCTAACAACACGCAGTGATTGCAAGTCTGTCTTCCATTTAACTTTGTTGATTATAGTGGACATTTGGACTGATTACTCCCCGGTTGTGTGGCGGGGATATGAGAGTGAGCTAGGGAAGAGCACATGCATCTGTATTTGTGCACGCACATAAGTATACATTAAGTATCTCTTGCGTACTTGGCTTCTCTCTAGTCTCAATTAAGATTGGTCGTCATGACGAAATTCAATCGGCAGAATATTATGGCAGATTACGAGCTGCTAAATAGGTCTGTTGTCTGTTTCCATATAATTTTTGCTTACACTCTGGAGCAGCTTTTAAACTCCTCACTTTCAATCCTCGAACTGCTTCCAACCAGGAAAAATTAACCAAATACGGAAAAAATATACCGTATTTAAAGCGGGTACCTAAGCCTGCATCTGGCAACTCTGTGGAGGCGGAAAGAGCAATGGCCATGACAGACGAAAGAGCAACGCAACACGCGGGGAACGTAATTCGATAATCGTCGTGCTCTTGAACGCCGAGCTGTCATCCATTTGTCATGACTGACTCCGAGCTGGTGACGGCGAGGATGTTACATGTATTACGAAGAGCAATCAACGTTGTGTTGATTGTTTAGTTCGCACCTGAGAGCGTAGAAACAAGTGCGATGTGGATGGAAAATATTAGGTAAAATAAGGGTGTTTTTTTTTTAAGGATTGGAAATCATCAAATGACTTCCCCCGCCCTGGACAGGGCGGGAGGGAGTGTCAGACTTTTACTGACTAAAACCCATCCAGTTTCCTTCTCGTGCCCTTTGCATTCCGGGGTCGCGGTATCTCTTTCGAACAACCCGTAGCCCCGGCAAGGGTGGGTATTGAGTGGAGTATACTCATATTATGTTATAGGAAGCCTGTTTTGTGAGGTCTATATCTATGGGCACAAATGGTTAACAGTTAGCTAGGTACTTTAATAATAATAATAAAAATTACAACCGGTTAACAATGAGAGGTTCCTTAAGTACCGACGTAAGAACTTAAGGAACGAGTTTTTTCTAAATCTATGACATTATAATAGATAAAGATAACATGTAATAGGCCAATAAGTTCTATATTGACGTTAACCATAATCTCCTAGCTATGTTTTATTACTTCAAGAGCAATAAAGTTTTATCTACTAATATTACTTAGAACAAAGTAAATCAACAATGTATTGTCACGTCTAACGCACCGTATTGTACATATCAATACAGTATATGTTATATCGTATGTTATCAAAATGATAATGAATCTCGTTAACCGATAAATACTTAGATTATAAAAGGAAACAAACTATAATCTGTCTTTTTAAGTATCGTTTAAAGTTACGTAGTAACAATTATCATTATTATTACTGATGGATTTTAAGCAAACCTCTCTGCAAAGGTAGAGAAATATATCTTTATTTAGCAAGGAATGTGAGAAAAACTTTTAGCAATGAATTGTAAAAAAATTAAATTTAAAATTTAAAAAACCCCCGACACAAAATCCTAAGTTCCCTTTAAAAAGTAAAAAAATAAAATACGTCGCGTTGGGGGACCGCTTGGGACGGTCGTACCCTAAATGCAACATCGGTCCCCCAACGCGACGTATTTTATTTTTTTACTTTTTAAAGGGAACTTAGGATTTTGTGTCGGGGGTTTTTTAAATTTTTAATTTAATTTTTATTTTATACTTTTTATAGGTACATAGGTACTTATTATAATTTCGATTTTGTTAAGCTGTAAGTACATACGTTCCTAATAATTTAATAACCCATATGACAAATCATTTTTTAGTTTTTCTTCCCCACTTTCACACCCATAACTTTTAAACGGCTCCACCGATTTTCATCAAACATGTCTAAGAACACTCGTACGTAAGTCACCTTTCATACAAAAAAAACTAAATTGAAATGGCTTCATCCGTTCGGGAGCTATGATGCCACAGACAGACAGACAGACAGACAGACAGACAGACACGTGAAACTTATAACACCCCTCTTTTTGCGTCGGGGGTTAAAAACGATAGATTAAAGACACTATCGCATTCAGAAGAGGCGTTTGAACCAAAAAAAAAAATGGTTTCTACATGTTTCATACAAAAAGGTTTTGGGATGATTTAAGACTTGGCTCAATTATGAGGCTACAGTCGAAGTCGCGGGCAGAAGCTAGTCTAAATATAGTTAAAAAATAGAGAGAGTTTGTTCCGTTTCTATGTTCCCGTGGGATAATTTAGGACTTTGCCTTAAGTCTAGGTAGACAAAGTCACGTGCAGATTTTAGTACCTATGCACATACATACAACTTAATCATAACATTGCCCCAACTTCCTAGATATTATCTATTGCAGTGGTAACGTCGATTGCCTCTTGATAGGCAAACAAAGGTTCGTCTGGCCTCCTTGGTCGCCAATCACCATCTCTTTGTTCGCCAATCTGTATTTTGCTCTTAACTGTCCAGACCTACAGGAATGACAGAGAGTAAGTAAGGATGCTTTAGTTAAAGCGGTTAAAGCACTGGAATTGGCAGTTACCGTTTATTTACTTAGTGCTGTTTTTATCTCGTAAAGGGTTGGAAGCTTTGGAAGTTTTGAACAGTGGTATTACAATCAGGGTACCACAGGTAGAACTTTTGAAAAATTACATAACAATTTAATATTTTTTATACCTGAATTAAAATTTGCAAGAAATTCAATATCTGCAGTGGCTCTGTTTCTCTAAAGAAATAAATCTGAATTTAACTGATCGCTAAAGGAATAAAACACGCAATTAACGCACTAATTGATCACTTAATGAGTCCGTATACAATGAATAAATAAACATGTGATTTTCGTAATTAAAATGAATAAATTCTAAATGAGCAACGATACAAATTATCACCATTATTCACCTGCTACTTACAAACTGCAGTACATTCATCTTTGAGGTTACTATTACGAAAAATAGCCACGACCATTTTCTAAAGACCGCAGATTTTCACTAAGTAGTAACTAATTACGGGAGAGTGGCAGGTCATGTTATAATGGTTTTCGTATGAATGATTGACAGACAGACAGGCGACAAATGAGACGTGTCGTTGACGAGAACAATGGTATTTAGGTGCGTCTTGCAAAATTATGGGGGCGTCTGTCAATTTCGACTAGCTCCTGTTATAGTTGCAGCCATTCTTGGATGTTGTAATAAATAAAGACCAGCTCTTTACTTATTACAAATAAGAATGATCTGTTCGTAGATCCATAAAAGTTTGTTCAGAAAAGTGACACTACCAGAATTCTCATTTTTTCTAAGACCCCGTGTTGTCAGTACTTAGCAAATGGTAACCTTAAAATGCGGGTAGTTTGCATGTTGGCCGATGAGCAGTAGAATAGCTCATCTCTCAAGAAGACTATGTTTCTCATTCTTTCGATGATCAATATGCAAATAAAGATTTATTTTTAAGTACCTAGGTATATATTAGCAACCCTTGAGAAACTACGTATGACCTTAAACCTCAAACATGGGCTAGCCAAGCCAATACCGTAAAAGGAAACTAGATAAAACAAACTGGACATGCAAAATCTTATCTGCATAGTCTAAAAGCAAACGCAGTCAATTGTTTCCGAGCGCGTGGACAGTTAAATAATCGCGGTTCACAATTGGAATAGGTACCAACGAGGTATACATGCTGCTGGCAGGCCAGTTCACGCTCTCCCGGCGTTCGATGCGCACACGCATAGCGTAGTACACTAGGCAATAGTGACAACCCTAACGTAATCCCCCGCCCCGAAAATATCGATGTTGCCAGCGTATGTGATAGTATATGTGAAAGTTGCAAGTGTAATGAAAAGTTTTGAAAATGTACCAGTTTTGTAATCACGGTAAGTTTCGTTTAGACTGATGTTTTTGATGAAACTTGGCATTATTTAAGGTTTCTAGACTCAATAGGAATATTATAGGAGAGCTAGGGTGTTCTGGTATAGTAAACAAAGTCTTGTTTTCTAATGGAAATCAGATTTTTCCATTTCCACTGTTCGAAACGGTGTTTAGAGGTTAGTTCCAGATCAAACGCAAGATAAACAAAGTTGAAACATTTAACACAATCTCTATTCAATCTAAAATAGCACATATCTACTACCGTACTTAACGTAGGTACCTACTACCGACATGACGAAATTACTGTTTCTAAAATAAAATCAAATTGTTTAACAGGAACAAAAAACAATGACAACAGGTTTAGCGCCATACGTCACACAATTTATACACAAAGAATATTCGATCAAATGTTGCGCACTCTCAAGGTGCTTATCGCATATTTTTTTTATTAAAATCCCAGAATATCAGGTTTTACCGTGATTGCTATGCGAGCCTCATTTGAATTTTAAATACTCCTATAGCAACGTACAAGTGTATTGAGTAGATCTGTCAGAACAACAGCTGTTACCTGACTAGCGATCACGTCTTTACTCATTGTTTTGAACAGCTGATGTGCTTTGAAACTTATAGTCCTCGATTTTCAACTTCAACCCAACATTCTTTAGGGTTACAGAATAAAAATAATTCCATTAAAACGTATCTTCTTAAGGTGTGAAAAAATCAGCTGTTCCTTACGTGTAGGTGTTGCACTTTTGGATGGCGCAGCAGATTTTATTTAATATCTGACGAAATATTTCATCGCTGAGGTCTAGAATTATGAACTGAATCCATGGTAACAGTTTTCGTTACGATGTACTTTCCACCTCGTATATCTAATTAATAAAAATCTATTTTGATTGTTAGGGTCCAAAATACAGTCAATTAGCATAATCAAACATGCAGTGAACTTGCGATTAGGCACTGTTTTAATAGCATAGACGTGTATATAGCATGTATATAACAGAAATATTTTTATTGCAAGCAACCTTCATCAGGATCAGGGTCTAGTTTTTTTCGCTATCACATTTGCGCATCTGAGTACCTACTATCAGTAATTTACAGGCTGGCTTTGAATGAATCAGTAATTTTTCTTTTTAATCTTCTAAAACCTGTTTTTTTTTCAAATATCAGTGAGGGTCCCGTATTAAAAGTTGTTTCATATTCATGAATATTTCCGACACCTGATAGATTGGCAAAGTTTACTGAAAAGTGACTTAGTATACTTAAGGATACAGATTTTTGAGATTTTTGTGGTAAATAATCTCGAATAGAGTTTCCATAGCAAAAGCTATATCATAAGGGATAAGAAAACGTGAAAGCTCATTTTACTTTGGCAATTAAAAAAAGACCATCTTCAGTACCCTTAAACGTTAACAGCTTTTTATTGAACAACGACCGAATTGCATGAAAATGCATTGCTTGAGTTTCCATTCAGCCCACATAACTCCAATAGAATAAAAGAAAGTCTGGGTCGAATTCCATTGATTTATATTCGTATTGAGATTAGTCCATAATAGGGTAATTTGTATACTATGCAAGTGTTGTAGACGTAAAATAAATACTCGATGTTTTGATGTCGATGTCAAAATGGAGAAAACAAAAATTTTAAGCCAATACACATTGGCTTTAAATTTTTGTTTTCTCCATTTTCCTCTAAATGTCTAAGACAAAATTTTACAGGAGGAAAAAATAAACGTCTCATCTTTATAATATCAGTATTTTAATATCTAGGCTATTTTAATATCTATATACATATTTTGATATTATTAATTATTGTATACGATTTGAGCTTTTCTAAACATAGTTACATGCTTACTTGGGTACTACATAAAAGTTATCCTATTTTGGTAAAAAAATATTTATCAGGTTTTCACGCGTCGCTGACGATGTGTAGAGGCAGGTACATACATATTTTTTAGACGACTTTATATTAAAAATTCAAATAAAACCACAAAAAAACAAGATGGAACTTTTAACTTAATTAGCTCCGTAACTGGTTACTCCTTAACTCCCACAGCAAATGAAACTAAACTAGTAAATAATACAGTGACATTAGCACGGCGTATGATTAGTGCAAGTAAGTGGAGCATGTAGGTGAGATGTCAGGCACGCGCCGCACGTACAACGTTGAGTCACGTGGTGTTGATTAATTCGTGGGCTGAGCCGGTGCAGTTGGACAGGAGGACTAGGAGATCCGACAAGGCAATTTTGGCTTTTTGTACTTTATGAATGGATATTTAGAAATTTCTGTAATTTTAGAATAATCTATACATGTGTATACATATATAAAATTACTGCTACGCTAGAGGTCCGGGTTCGATTCCCAGGTCGAGCAAAGTGTTATTGGGATTTTCTATGAAATTCTCAGTTAGGATTTGAGCCCGGTTAATGGCAATAGGCTTTCCCCCTATTACATGGGACCTAAACTTACCGGCGAACGGGTGTACATTGGTACACCTCTGCCTAACCTTTCGGGGAATACAGGCGTGATAGTATGTATGTTTATGTATATAAAATTAAAGTATCTATTTGTAATGTCAAAATAACAGCTTTTTACAAAATAAATACATATATGAATGTACTAAAATACGGTTTGTTTGTTCCGGAAAATCTCCTCAACGGTTGGATATATTTTGACGGGATTTTTACTGATGTTATAAGAAGTAACTTACCTATTTCTGCCGCAAAGCAGCGTTGCTGTATACCGGTTTGTAGGGTTTGGGTGCCGGTTGAATTACAGGCACATGACATATTTCAACTTTGACTCTGGGACGGTAACGCACTTGCAAAGCCTCTGGTATTGCAGATGTCTATAGGCAGAGGTGACCACTTAACATAGGGTGGGCCATTGGCTTGTTTGCCATCTAACGATGTTTAAAAAAAACCATGACATGTCCTTCCCATTCTTTTTTAGATATCAAATTAATATAGGCCAGTCCTAAAACTGGGTTCACTCTTCTAAATCCCAAAAGTAATGGCTTCCTGCACTGTTAATAAAAACCTCTTGTCATCAGTCTCGCTATGATGTTTGGAGAAGGGCCTAATCAAATCAGGGATTGGCTAACTCATGCTATCTGTATGTCAATTACTTTAATAGACTCCTGTCCCAATATAGACTTCCTGTCTGCAAATCGGTCACTTTGTTACTAGCCGTTTTTTGGGACCTTTGATAATGCTATCTACAAAATAAAAAAAAATTAATGTAACACATATACAGGGTATGATTGCTTGTTGGTCTAGCTTCTAACTAAAGTTAAACATAAAATCACGCCTGTATTCCTTGAAGGGTTAGACAGAGGGTTATCAATGTACACCTACTGTCCGCCGGAATGTTTTAGGTCCCATGTGATAGCGGGCGAGTCTTTTGCCATTAACCGGGCACAAATCCTAATGCCGAGCTGCTACTGAAAATTTCATAGAAAAACCCAATAATACTGTGCAAGACCTGGGAATCAAATCCAAGACTTCCAGCGTAGCAGTCGTGTTTAGGAGCACTAGGCTAACGGGGCAGTCAAAATTAAAGTTAAAATAATATGAAAAAGCAGCTTTAAGTACTGAATGGAATGCAAGGTGGAAGGGTGACCGCACGGCATAAACTTTTGCCATGGGTTCAGTAGGTACATGTTATAAACGACCACGAATACCCATTCCGTCAATTATACACTAAAATGCGTTACGAGTTACGACGTCCCTTCCGTTGACTAGGTATATTAAGGTACTTAAATGTTCTTTTATAGAATAAGATTATTCCATCATATTTAAATTAATTGTTTATCTTTGCATTATTTATCAATAAGATACAAGGAAAAACATTGAATCAATACACGACAACAACGAACGATTGAACAATACAAATATTATAACAAATATGTACCTACAGCCTCTCACAATTTTCCATCGACTTGTGTAAACAGCATATAAGTCTAAAATGTAAGAACGTTTATATATTTTATCCTCAATATAAAATTATGACGTACATAACCTCGCATTTCTATAGAATTTAAAACATTATGGATACAGTGAGCGGCAATGCACCTGCATCGGTACTTCACCTAGCGTCCAAGAACAAATTATTAGTCGTATTAAGGTTAATTTTGTACTTTGAGACTTAAACAGGTCAGTTTAAAGTTGCAAGTACTTAATATATGTGGAATGAGTGAATTTATTATGTAGGTGCATTTATATGTGGTGTTTGGACGGAATCGTTAATTTTCTGGATTTATAAATATACTTATTTTATGTGTGAGGAGACGTTTTACTTGCCTCAGGGCTACTGCTAGCCATAAAAAAATTCATCTACCGGTCCAGACGAATGTTTCCGATTCAATAAATTACTAATTAGGTAGGTATCCTTAGATTGAATGCTTGAGGTTTGCGCCCAATGCAAAACAAATCGCGAAAGCCTCAGTGGTTAAGGAGCCTGCCCGCTCTTAACGTTGCGGGTTCAATTTTAGGAAAAAATCGTGAAGCGAAACATTGAAACGGATTGGGGATTTTAGACTTATATTAATTATAAGTTCAGGTTTCCTCACCGATGAAAGTGATGCCCAATATAAACTTAGAAAGAACATATGAATTTTAAAAAGTCACAAATGTGCTTGCCCTATATCGACCCCACTACATCATGCATGAGAGCCCTATCCAGTGGTCCAACAGGAATTATATATTAAAAACAAAACATAAAGTACTAATTTACAACAAAACAAATCATAACAACGCTTTCTCTTATTATAGCTGTCATAATTTCCTGTTATTAAATAAAAGATAAGCTGCACAAGCATAATGGTTGGCACATAGATAATATTCATTATTAGAGCACAATGAAATGCGGTTCAGCCATTTATCGTTTGTGGCGTGTGAAGGATCCGGAGTTTAGTTCAACCCATTTTGCTATTACGGACTATTATCGTTAAGTGATACTTATGGATCATTATTTGGATCCTCGTGATGCTGATAGAGACAGTTTACACAATGACTGGTTGTGTAAAGCCGTTGGGATTGAAGCGGAAATTTCAACCGACATTCTTAAAGTGCTTTAGTTTTTTTTTTGTATTGTGTTAAGTATGACTCAGGTCTGCAAATAAGAGGGTTGCTTTGCAAGCTTATAATAGCTGTTACATATGTGATTTTCTACGAGTTGGAAAACGGTCACACGATGACTTATTTTTCGACCATATTGATCATCTTCCTGCCCTTATCCCATATTACTTGGGGTCGGCGCAACACGTTTTTTTCTTCCATGATGTCCTGTCAATCGTCATGATATCACTGACTTATATTATAAAGAAGAAGTATTATTTTTGTTTGTTTAGCATAGGGTCCAAAACTACTAGATCGATTTAAACCATTTTTCACCAATAGGTAGCTACATTATTCCTGAGTAACATAGGGTTTATAACATCACCCGGGAACCAAGTTCGCTAGTATTGTCATACATTTACTTAACATACGTCTTATCAAAATTCTATCTAGCCATTCATTGATGCTGTTAGCTGCTATCGCTATTTATATTATAAGGGACCTCACAATAATTTTACGACGTGATTAACCTCAATATGGGTGTATTTTCACATGAGTCTCACATAATCACCTGGCCATACTTGTACATGTGCCTGCAAACCTAGACATAATAGTGATATAAGAGGACGGGAAATTATAATTTACTATGTAGCTGTAGGAGAAATACAAAAGAAGGCTGAATTTCTACGGATTTGTAGGACAGAATGAGGATTTTACCGACAAGGCAAAAACAAAGTTATCTAATTCTACGGTCAATAAGTATAAAAATAATAAAGGCACTGATATCTAAGCTTTTGCTACGTCAGTTTTCCGTCAAATAACTAAGTTTCAAAATTATTCGTAACTTGAAATCTAGTTCGAGATGACAAGAGTATAACTTTCTACATACGAGCATTAATGCTTTTTTCTGTCATTTCTTTAAAATTAGATTATTGTATTCACGGTAACGGGGACATCATGACACAAAATTATACGATGCTTTTAGATTATTAAAAAAAGACAGCTTTTCCATACATTTGACCATGCAGGTGTTGTAGTTATACTAAATCCATGATAAAAGATTGTGTCACGATAAGGGCTAGAATTAGATTGATATTTTAACGAGCAAAAGCAACATAAGTGCAGTAAAAAAAACTAAAAAACCCGACTACTTTTCTGAGTATTTATGAAAAAGCCCTAAAACAAGAAAGTCGTTGTACCCGATTGCACTTAAAATTGTAGCAGTCGGAACCCATTCGGGACCATCTGCAATGTAATATAGGTATGTGCTCTCAATTCTGACGACACCTCTAATCTAACGACACCTCTCCAGCTAAAATTCATCGAGCCGTTCAGGCTGCAGAGCGTGCCAAACAATTATACATACATACATACATACTTACTTACATACATACATACATACTCTCGAAAAACATAACCCTCCTTCTGGCGCAATCGGTTAAAATTCGAAAATTACTTGCTCAGACGCTCCACATTGTAATCCCTAAAGAACCCAATTTCTAATGTCCCCAGATACATCTAGTTCCGAAACTAGTAAGAAGTCAAACTCAGTTCGATGAGGGCGTAAGTACCGCACACATGGGACAAGCCACGGGCACTTTATTAATTACCGAACAGACACCGGCAATTCAGACCGACCTTCGTTAATGGACAGGTATACCTACGGTTCGCAGAATGCGTATAAATGGCAAAGGTACTGTTCGCTTTTAACTGACATATTTATATCTACACATACATACATACAATCACGCCTGTATTCCCCGAAGGGTTAGGCAGAGGTGTACCAATGTACACCCACAGTTCGCCGATATGTTTTTAGGTCCCATGTAATAGGGGGCGAGCCTATTGCCATTAGCCGGGCACAAATCCAAACAGGTAGGGCTTTAAATCGTGTTTTTTAAAGTAAATTTTATAATGACCAGATACAAAAGTTGACGACTTGCGGGCGGCGCGTTAGTTGCTAACTGTTGGAGTTTTTGACGAAATTGGGTAGTGTCCACCACCATCAATCAATTGACATACTTTTGATGAACTGCCAAAACGCAATTCTCTCATAGATTTCATATGTGACGTAGTGACGTGGCCTACTCAATTGAATAACTATTTATTGATTTTAAAGTAAGTAAAAATCTAATTTTACAATAAATTTAAAAGTTTTCATGGGTAAAATAAAATGCTTTTTTAGAGAGGTTGTGACTTTAAATTATTGGTTAGTGGTGTCAACTACCCAATTCTGAACTGTGCTGTTTTACTATAGTTGTTGATGACCTTAAGGTGTCAAATTTTGGGACGTTCGAACTTTGAACTTTAAATATCTCGTTATGAATCTTAACTTTTGCAAAGGGCACATGTTTAAACAAAAAATGGACGGTGCCAAATAAAACCAGGAAATTATGATTCTGTGTAATCAACCGGCTTTAAGTTTATTATTTTAAACTAGTTGTAACAACCCGTGGCTTCGCTCACGTCACTATGTACTTATTCAATTGGTATAAGTTATATACTAGCTTCGGCCTGCGACTTCGTTCCCGTGGAAGTAAAACATACCATAAAACATACCCTATGACTATGACACCCAGCAACAATATAATAGTAGTGTTTTTTTTTTTTTTTTTTTTTATAGACGGGAAATCATCAAATAACTTCCCCCGCCCTGGGCGGGGCGGGAGGGAGTGTCAGACTTTTACTGACTAAAACCCGTCTATGTTCCTTCATGTGCCCTTTGCGTTCCGGGGGCGCGGTATCTCTTTCGAACAACCCGCAGCCCCGGCAGGCATCGGCCCTCAGTGGCCCCATCCAATTTGCTGACATCTCTTTGAGGCGCGCGTGGAACACGGACGCGCCGTCGACACGGTCTGTCGCTAGTGAACGTACGGACGGTGAGCTACCCATTGCTCACCGTCCACAGACCCGCGTCTACGGTGGCCGGGAGTCGTCTCGTGGCTCCCGACGCCCGGATCGTCTACCGCGGCGGCCGCTGGGACGGGGGACCCTCCTTTCTCTCTCCCGTCCCGCCGCCTCCTTCTCTAGCATTACAGCTTCGCAGAAGGAGGCGACTGCTTCCCATTCCCCCTCGCTCCGGACCATGGCCTGAACCAGTGCCGGACGCGAGAGGGCGCCGCCGCCGATGGCCGCCTCGAGGACTCGGCGGTGCTCAGCCCAAGCAGGGCACACCGCCAAAGTATGCTCCACCGTGTCCTCGGGGCGATCCTCACAATGGTGACACCCGGGCGTTTCCTCCCGCCCGATGAGGTGCAGGAACCTCCCGAAACATCCATGTCCGGTGAGGACCTGCGTCAGGCGGTAGGTGAGGGCGCCGTGGCGCCGCTCTAGCCACTCCTCAAAGAGGGGACTTACCGCCTCAATCGAGGCGTGCCCTATAATAGTAGTGTTAGTGTAGCTTTCTATCAATGAAAAAAAAAATCTTAAAAGAAATTACCCTCTAATATGTCACTTGATTTAGTTAATTTGTATTTTAAATTAAGAATAACAAATCGAAAAATTTAAGATTTTAGCAAAAACTTTAGTAATCTTTCCTGGGTTTTGCTTGGTAAAAGAAGGACCTTCCTTAACAGCTATTAAACAAGAACAATTGCTCTAACAGCCTCTAGGGGTACTACGTTATCCATTACAGGTAACAGCATCCTCAATATATCCAAGATTCCAACCTAACATTTATAGTTCCTGCATCCCGCCAGAGCGTGAACTAATAAAAGAAACATCATTATCAATTCCTCGCCTTCCTTCTTACGAAGAAGATGATAAACGCGGAATTCTATTCTACGAGGTTTTCCGGTATAAGTGCAGCTCCTGTGGGAGGGAAACATCCGACACTATTCATCATCACTTATAGTGTAAACTGTAAAGCTGGCTCCAGACTTGTAATGAAACGCAAGTAGTGTGGAGCTGTGGAGGACACTTAAACTATGTCATAGTTTAAAGAGAATAGGTAGAGGTCTTTTAGATCCTTTGTGTTTGTATCAAAACCGTCTGCCGATATATCAGCTCGATAAAAAATATATTTGAAATAGTTTCTCTCGCTTTTTCCTTTTTTTTAAGCAAAAATGAATAATTTATTTGAACTGCAAAAAATTAACGAGAAATGTGTCTGAATTTACCATAATATATTACTTTCAACATTTACATGCCTAATTTTAAGGTAGATTGAACAAGGTACAAAAATATTGTAAACATCAATATTTTCTATACCTTCCTTTTTAAGCAAAAAAGATATTATGTATTCTATATTCATGTAATGCAGGCGGCACCGCGGAATTCCCGTTCGATACATTACACAAGTCTGAACCTAGCTTAAAGTATAAAGATCGACCACATCCTAATGAGTACAAGGACAAGACGTGTCGATGTAAACGGTAACAATCCGGTAACGACAGTTTTCAGGAAGCCGTTGTTGTAATGGGTTGTGATTAGTTTAAGTATGGGGCTAGAAGATTGAGTGCGATATTTATTTATCCTAATGATTGTAACGCCTATATTAATGACGTCGGGAAAACGACATTTTATTGATAAAGATATTAATAAAATTATTATTATTATTTTATTGAGTATAACATAAAGCATAATTTAATTTGTTTTCCATTGAAATCTGACGCAAACCGTGATTACAAGAAATTGAAAATTGTCTGCTAATAAGTTCTGCTATTCGATAACAGATGGCAGCAATACCCACATTTTCATTCAACTTTGTTAAAACGCGCCGAATTTTACTGCTCGTTTTCCTACTAATGTCATTATGCAATATGAGTCGACTCGGCTACAGCGCATGTTACATCATAGTATTCGTAGTATTAAACAACTAATGAGCGCAGATGCTCAGCTAATTGAATTTGACATGACACTTATGAACTCTTGAGTTTAACACACCGGTCTATTAGGGGATTTAATTCGGATATTCCATTTAAGTACTAATTGTTTAATAAGTAGGCAGATATTTAATTTAAAAAATGGTTTATTAGGTTGCCTATTTGGATTTTCCAAGGCCTCGAGAAAATCCAAGATAAAATTAAAAAAAAAAACCAGGTACCTTCCTATTTACTCATTTAGATCCACGTCCACCCCTATCTTTTGTAGAACGCATTTTGTATTATGTAGCTATTTAAAACAATATTTCACTTCACAGGTACTTCCGTAAATGCAGATGAACCAACAACACATTAAAGCCAAACGCATGATGAAGTCTAAAGACGTGTTAACTAAAATGCCTGCCATTAGAACATATGTGAGGACGCTTTTGTGACAATTGTCAACCTTAAAACAATGACGGAAGCGGCTTCGTCTTATGAAATGCAATCTCGGAACGATGAGCAAAAAGATGGAAAATCAAAGCCAGGGCTGTCTGCCGGCAAAATATTTTATAAGCCTGGGGTCGTTGAAGAAGAGACGGACGAAACGAGTGCTTTCGACAGCTCGGTCGTTGACACCCCTATGCTTGGCATCGGACTGGGGGGCAGTGGGTTCCTAAGGCCGCCACAGATATACCCATCGAGCAGTCTTCACAGGATACCGACTTACTCCAGCTCGATTGGACAGAGCACTATATACCGACAGGATACTTGCAGGTAAACTATTTGGAACTATACCACAGCAAATTGTAGAATTTTGATAGTGAGGGAAAAGGCATAGTGCATCTAAGTTTGCACACAATCCAATTGTGCACTTTTAACTTCTGCGTACTTGACTAGTATCTAAGAGAGATAGTTTAAGTGGGCTGCCGTGACCGAAATTTGGGAGGGACTTAGGGAGACTGCGTATTATGATTACACGGAAATCTTGCCATATTAATACTTAGGGCTTTAACTTCATTCGCGTTCACCCGTGTGATGTTGCGTCCTTGATTACTGATCCGCTCCCGTTTGTTGTAGCGTGATGTTGCCCAACCGTCCTCTGCTTTCTCTGTAATTCACTGAATGAGATCTTTATAGAATAGCACCGCAGGATATCGTGTCAACTTTGTCAACATTATTTTCTTACTTACCTACTTATTGTCATATGTCAATCTACCTATACGTTCTTTAGGTCAACAGAGACTTTATAAACGATCATTAATCACTTTTATATTGTCATTCATTGCAATTATAATCAAGAACGCCGTTAACTCAGCTGTTTGTACTTACAACAAATTATAGGTACATAGTGAATCAATCCTTGAGTTGCCGATATCTAATCGCAAAGATAATAAGTTGACTTATCGAAATAGTTTTGTCGAATGAGTTATTCGCGCGTGTATTTGCGACTGTTTTGTGTCTCAATAAAATAAATTACTATAATTTTTTCAAGTAAAATAAATTTCTTGTATTTTTTGTTCTATCATGGTGTTTGTGCGGTAAAATTTAAGTGTAAAATGCGTCGTCGTCGTAAACAGTGTTAGAACTATACCAGTGTTAAATTAAGTGTTAGTTTAGTAGTTACGATATTTTTTAAAGGTATGGTACTGAGATTTAAGTATGGAATGTCGTAGATAGTGTAGGCCTATCAGTCCGTGAAAAGGATACCGCATGAATAGATAAGGTACAAACGCGGACAATTGCCGACTTTTCACCCTTACGCCCTTAGTAACAGGGTAGAAAAGTGGTCATCCGCTATTGTCCTCGATTGTACCTTTACATCCATAGAAGGCATTGATAAAACGTTTTAAAGAAAGTGGGGTTGATGCCTGTAAACATAATATTGGAATTCATATTCTCAAAATATTGGCCCTAATTCTTTTTGGCATAATGCGAAAATGAGTGGTTTGCAGTCACAGAAAATATATGCCCCGAGTTTTTTTCCGGCAATTATTGCCGGAAAATGACTCGGGGCATATATTTTCCATAAATGCAAATAGCTGTGGAGAATGCCTTTTTTCAAAGTATGTAGTTGCCAGTATACAGGGACACTTAGGTAGATCTCAGTGACTCAAAACAAATAAAAATCATCAGTAACCATTTGAAGACAAACAATATTTCGTTAGGCATGAATCGCGTTACTGTAACTGTAAAAATATAAGTACAACTTGTACTTGACCTATTTGTCACTATTATCATTCTTTCTTTTATCAATTTGAAGTTAATGCCTCAGTCTTTGCTAATTGCCCAATGTTTGCGTACATTATTGAAGCGACACGTTTGTTCATAATTCAAAGAATGGTCACCGTTTTATCGTTTTATTTATGAAAATGCATACAAATATTTGAATGCTATAAAGATATTGGGATAGATGAAAATTAGCAGTGTTATTCTGTTGTTATTTCGTGAATTTGTGATATGAAATGATATACTTAGAATTAAAAAAAATAGCAACGATAGAGCCAAAACAAGCTCCTAGGGTACATTTTTGTAATGCTAGAGAAGGAGGCGGCGGGACGGGAGAGGGAAAGGAGGGTCCCCCGTCCCAGCGGCCGCCGCGGTGGACGATCCGGGCGTCGGGAGCCACGTGACGACTCCCGGCCACCGTAGACGCGGGTCTGTGGACGGTGAGCAATGGGTAGCTCACCGTCGGTACGTTCACTAGCGACAGACCGTGTCGACGGCGCGTTCGTGTTCCACGCGCGCCTCAAAGAGATGTCAGCAAATTGGATGGGGCCACTGAGGGCCGATGCCTGCCGGGGCTGCGGGTTGTTCGAAAGAGATACCGCGCCCCCGGAACGCAAAGGGCACATGAAGGAACATAGACGGGTTTTAGTCAGTAAAAGTCTGACACTCCCTCCCGCCCCGCCCAGGGCGGGGGAAGTTATTTGATGATTTCCCGTCTATAAAAAAAAAAAAAAAAAAAAAGGGTACATTTTCACATTGGACAATACTTCAACAAGAAATGTCAAAGAGAGCCTATTTAATAGCTACTTGGTATTAACTTATGTTTCCATTTGCAAGTACCTAACTATCGGACTGTCTGTCAGATATTTGTTACAGAACTTTTCTCGTATAAAAACCTTTGACAATTTGAAAAAGTTTGACATTATAACCATGTCATATTTGCCTAATGTTCCAAACCCACAATCTGAGAATGAAAATTCAGTGACTAATCAACGAATAATTCGAGACAAAACATCCAGAATGTTTGTACAGTAATTATCGTACACTCGTAATCCATCGCCGAGTAATAAGATAATGTCAATTCGAAATGATTTTGACAAATTACTCGACATTCATAGCTATTGATTTTGCCGCTCACTGTACACGAATCGGTAAAGTAATCTTAATAAGTACCTACTTATCTGTGGTCAGGTAGGTTTTCTTAGAAAAAGTATCTATTTTTAAATAATGGCGTGGCCAAATGAGCTTCATATTTGCGGCTCTGTGTGGCTGAAAATCTTAAAAACGTTTTAAGTATGACCAGGCCACTTAAATATTACTGAAACACTCGGCAATGTCTTTACTCTGGCTTAGCTACTCTGACTTAGTTACTCCGGCAAGTACCTATTTATGCATAGCTTTTTATACGATAACTCCACGAAAATATGGCCCGAGTGGGCTAGGTCCATATTATTTTGGCAATGTGTGGCTGCAATACATGGTCAGCAAAGTTCTATGTATTGCTGGACCATGCTCGGAAATATTGCTGTGAAAGCTGCATATTGAAACTATTGTAAAAATAACTAAACATGTACGAGAATTAGGTACTTAGTAGAGATATGAAGGTATATGAGGAATCTATCTAGAAAAGGAATCTTCCTTTTCTAGATAGATTCCTACCGACTAGTTTTCTGACCTGTCAAATGACCTACAGACGCTAGAACACCAAGCTACTACAATCTGTCAAAATAGATTTTCTTTATCGTTGCAGCGTATGGTTCAAAGTTGATTGCGAAAATTTGTCAGTTTCGGGTAGCTTGATGTGCTGGCGACAATACAATAGAAATATTCCCAATGGCTATAAATATTTGACTTTTATACTATAAGTAGGAGATAGTAAACACTACCAATCGATATCTTATTAATTGAATAGCTACACCACCATTAATAAAGTGCAATAAACTATTGGACATTATATCTAATAAGTATGGCAATGCAATAAATAAATAAAAGTAAAAAACTCCGTATAATGTTCCTAAAAAGAAGAACAAAATGAATAATAATGAATAGCAATAGGCCCGCCCCCTATTACATGGGCCCTGAAACATACCAGCGAATTGTGGGTGTAATTGGTAGACCTCTGCTTACCTAACCCTTCGGGGAATACAGGCGTGATGGTATGTGTGTAGACAAATATATTATATGGTAAATGCTCGTCTTTTGGTAGTAATTTTAAGAAAATATAATTACTTGTATATGATTTACCAATGAAGATCAATGTTCGTGCCTTCTCTGTATGTGAAGGCAAGGACTGAAGGGCGAAGCTGCGCGTCCGTGGGACAGGCTACTACAATTATTATTAATACATGGTACCAATAATATTTTCTAGCTAAAAGTACAATTACGTGGGTAATTAATAAGGTGAATTTATTTATTATCAAAGGACTTACCTACTTATTGGTATTTGACTTTATCTGCATAAACCCACCTATATTTTCAAAATATTACTTATCATGTCGATAAGCAGCTAAAGCAGCATTTGGTTTTTTTGAGTGAAAAAACTATTTTTTTTTTGTTTTTTTTTTACGTAATTGATTCATAAATTAAATAGTACGAATAATGATTGTAATAATGTCATTTATTATTTCTTCCATTCGATGTAGCAATTTAAATTCGGCACTAAGAAAAAGGTTTTACTACGAATAAATTCACACATACTGGCGGGTTTGACTAAAAAAATATAGCACACAGCCTTATTCACCAGAAGAAAAATAAAATAAAAAATAAAACTTAATGGCATTCCATAATTTTCTTTTGCAAAATCAGCCAGTGCTATAGTTTAATCAAAATGTTACCGATTAAAAAAGTTGTAATAGATAATCATTTCTTGACATTTGTCATTTAATTTTAATATTTCTTGTAATTGATTGATAAATTAAATATTACGATTTATGATTGTAATAATAGTTTTTGTACTATTTTGATTCTTTATTTAGTTAAGGCAATTTGAATTCGACATTATGGAAAAGGTTCTACTACGGAGCATTATGCAAATACAGGCGGGTTCGACGAAAAAAAATAGCACAAAGCCTTATTCACCAGAAAAAAATAACATAAAAATAAAACTTAATGGCATTTTTTTTTGCATAATCAGCCATTGCTATAATTTAATCAAAAATGTTACCGAGTAAAAAGGTTTTAATAGATAATCATTTCATGAGATCATCGGCCTTTGTTGTAACTTTTTTTCCTTACCAGAAAAGTTTACTACCAAAACTAAAAACCAGCGTTACTTGCAAAAATTGTTAAATCAAATTTTTAACTCGAAATATCGAAGTACACTATTGTTATTTCAATGTTAACATACACTTCGTTACTTCACGATAAAAACAAAGCAATGAAAACTATTCGCTATTTAGATTTAAAAAAGGACACTAAAATGTAGTTATTTCAACAATATTATAACCTAATTCTGACGACATTTGGTTCATAATAAATATTAGTCGACCTATCTGGTCACTTTCATCGCGTCCAAGGTTTTTAAATAATCGAGTATCCAGTGAAAATCCTATGGTTTATGGTTGATATGTTAATCTTCCAAAATCCAGTGAAATCTGCAAACACGATACGTGTCTACATAATCTTGATTAACGACGTGTAAAAACCTTTCCACTGCTGTACTACATGTTACTGTTATGTTCATATACTGCTGTAGTACATAATATAGTATTTTAGTTATTCATAGTAGGTACTGTAAAAGTGGAGGGATCTACTAACTATTATTGAAACACGTTATATTTTATATTTCGTGCATTTTTTTTATTGTATCCCCAATGTAGCCCCCTCTATTATTATTATATTTTATAACTATTTTAACTGCCTATTAAGCTTAGTGGTCCTATAAAAAAGCAAAAAGTTCGCTCGGAGTTAGGATTATGCTCGGTTTATGGCAATAGGCTCGCCCCCTATTACATCCAGTCTATCACTTTTTTTCTTAATATTTAATGTAGCATCTCCCTCATGCTATAAACAACCTAAAAGAGGTTGTATTCGGCTCATTCAGCCAATGCCTCTACAGTACTTATACATATAGGTACAAGCGGGAAGAAAAATAGTCCGTTCAACTTCTTATCATGAATTTCTGTTTACTTCTCAAAAGGGTGCCGCACCTTAATGATTAGCAGTTTAATCAACTTTAATAATATTATTTATGTTTATGACCAATACGATCGTATTTCGAACGAAATAACTTCTTGTATTTTTATGTTTCTTCTATTTATTTGAAAGCTTAAGAAAGTCTATAGATAAGTGTTATTTTTCTAAAATAAAGTAAGTTATAAAAGTTTAATAAAGTTAGTTACCTCCTGGTAGTAGGTAGGTAGGTAGGTAGGTACCTTTAGCTAATCTCCCAGTGAAAGTCTCGTCAAAATCGAACCAGCCGTTTAGGAAATTAAGCCGAGCTGCTACTGAGAATTTCGAGATTATTTATTTTGTAAAAAGCTGTTATTTTACATTATAAATAGACACTTTATTGTTTTTTGAGATGGAAATGAGTACCTTATTACTAAATAAGGTACTCATTTCCATCTTAAAAATAATGTAGACAAATTCTAGTAAAATTAAAAACAATATGGCACTTTTCCCCAACCATTACTAGTAAGGAGGCCTCGAGAGCGCACTACTGCGCATTTCATTTAATTTTGAACGCAGTAAAATTATATTTTCGTCATCAAGCTACTATACTCGATAACATCTTATAGATATGATCAGGGTACCAATATTTAGGCTTGTTATTAGTCTGTTTTCAGTGAAATTACTTTATTTCAAAATTACACTAAAATGGCAAGAAAGAGAAAAAAAAACATTAAGTTCGCCTTTATACTTTTTGTTGTGTACCGTTTAAATAAATAAAACAATAATTCAAACTATTGAATTTTATAAATAATCTAGTTTTCGGTACTTAGGTACTTAATAAATAATTATAATACCAGCATATTATTGTCCCACTGCAGGGCAAAGGCCTCTTCCCATATAGAGACAGGACGACCATTCATCACTGCGCTTGCTCAAGCTCAGTGATTTCAAATTTATACTCGTTAGTCGAGTAATTCCAGGATTACTCACGTTATTTTCCTTCACCGATGACAGTGATGTCCAACATAAACTTAAAAAGTACGAAAATAATTGAAAAAGTTACATTGGTACTTGACCAAAATATGCTTAGACTACTTTTTGTATGAAGCGCTCTGTCGGTACAGTTCTCTGAATGTTATGAATTTGTTAAATAATCTTATAAAACATAACTGTCAAAACATTATTTAACGTAATCTTATATGTATAACACTGTTGAACAAACTAATTTACATGAAATAAAAAGCAATTAACAGGATTGAGTTAAGTAATTCTTTGATCTTTGTTCAAACTCTTGACGTAGATGTGGGTGTGGTCTGATGCCTGCTGAGGACAATAAGTATTGACAAAGTGATTTGTGGGGAAATCCTAATCTATTACGCTATTCGCCAAAGACGAAACGGAGGGCTATGTCAGCCTACCGATTGATGTACCATATACCATTTAGATGACATTAACAACTACTGCCTTGATAAGCGTGGCCACCTACAGGACCCAAAAATTATAGAAAAGGAAGAAAATCGTATCTTTGAGAAATGAAAGACTTTTTTCTCTCTATTTAATATATTTCTTTCTTTTTTTTAAACTTGCTGTCCCAATTTTAGAACTTTTCTTGTATCGTCGGTGCGTTCACAGACATATACATAAACTCACATAAACCACTCGACCCGGAACTACCTGTAGCCTATACAAATACTTGTTGCACCCACGACAAGCACCACGGCAATCGGTCTGCTACGTCAACCGTTTCATCAAATTATAAGAGTTTTCAGGATGTTTCCAAATGATTATTCATCATCATCTGCCTAGCCTTTTCCCAAGTATGTTGGGGTCGGCTTCCAGTCGAACCGGATGCAGCTGAATATCAGTATTTTACATGGAGCGACTGCCTATCAGACCTCCACAACCCAGTAATGGGTAATACGATACTCTTGGTAAGACTGGTTGTCAGACATTCTGGCTTCTGACTAACAGTAACGACTGTCAAAGATCTACAAATGACAGCCGGGACCAACGGCTTTACGTGCTTTCCGAGGCACGGAGGAAACTCGCTATGGTAAATGGTCACCCATCCACAGACCAACCTCGGCAAGCGTGGCTTAACCCGGAAGATCGGTCTATGCGGCTGTAATTATTAAGCCACGAGCGAGTTTCCAAATGATTATTGTGGTAGGTATTTTAAAATATATCGCGAAAATACTGCAATAAATTTAACAATTATGATATTTTAAGCACCAAAATAAATAGCAGTTTGTATGATAGTTGTTCGTAGAATAAATTAAATAATTTTGTTCTATCGTAAACTACGCCAATCCTTTTGTTGAAAAGCTTTTAACTTCTACGCGTTCTTAACTTTGTACTGCTCTCAAAACTTTTACTTAGCTGTTTATCCACATCTCTACCCAAATACACTAGAAATTAATGGATTAAAACAAACTACGTCGAAGAGTCTAAAGTAACAACTAATAAAGATATCCATGTAAATCTGAACAAATAAAAGCGAAATTAAATACGTCACCGCACAACATTTAAATGTCTTAAATAATAAGATTTATGAGTTTACAGTAACAGATTACTGTAATAACCAAAGTGTATGTAAATAGTGATACCAAGTAAATAGATAATAACTACATTTTACTTATTTACTTAAACTTAGGTGTTTAATTCCGGAATAAGTAATGTCCCCCGGTCACTTCATGTGTGGAGAGCAAATATACAAATGAACTGGAAATTGCAAAATCAATTTTAATAGATGACCCGGCAAACGTTGTTTCACCATATAATATTTTTTTTCTCAGACCTACCAAAATAAATATTTAAAAATCGTAAATTGTATACGTAAGATATACTAGCTTTTCCACCCGTGACGCGTCCGCGTGAAAGTGAAGTCCAAAAACCCTATGGCAATAATGTAGCATTAAGTATATCAATTAAATATGTTTTGTAATGGGACAAGTACTTCTAGAGATGATGATGATGATGAAGATGATGATGCTCACAAAAACAAACAAAAAAAACCTTTACCTCTTGAAAATAATAGTATTGAAATAGGCAACTTTTATACTTGGGTTTGGGTACTTATAACTGGAGCAAATACTTAGTACTGCAATTTTTTACATTATAACTGTCTACTAACAGACTTTATGTAAAATACAGTGGCATTCCAACGTCTTGAAAAACTTAGCTGAGGCTGGTGAAATTCTGGCGGTAAGCACAACATCCGTACTGAAAACGCATGTGCACTTAAACACAAAAGTGCATTCAGATTATTTCTGATCGGTCATTGAACATCCCAGAGAAGTTTTAGTTCAGAGAGCGGTGGACTTAATCGGCACACAGGCACTTCTTATCCCGAAAATAGGCCACGTGGGCGAAGAGTCCCGGTTGATCCAATACAAAAATTATAAATGTAGCATAATTATAACAAATAAAAAACTGAGAGCTCACTGCCCCGTGCGGCCATTTAGTTGATCTTGTACGTGTGTACCCATAGGGTTGCTTGTTGTATAGCAAGGCATTGGGGGTCTAAAGTAAGACCAAGACCAAGAATTTTTGAAAGGCCTGGTCTTTTACGACCTGACTTAACTTACAAGAGTTATACGTCCGCGAATAGTTAACGAGTGACACAATTACCTTGTAAAGTTATTACTGATGAGAAATTACGTAGACCAATAAGCCTTAAAATACTATAACCATATAAAATATAAATAAAACAACACATTACAGCAACGTATCATAAAATCAATATTGTTATGACCCTAACACCTAACCTCTAGCTAGATGCATGACACGCGCTAACTTATTCAAGTGCATGATTGTTCGTTACCGTGTTGAAGTGCCAACTAACTGCAGGGGTGTTCTGTTTGACAATCGTCTTTATTGGCACGCGACGCTTCTTAGCAATTTTTCTCTTTGCTGAATGGAAATATAATCTCCTAAGTAGTGTCATTTTCCAAAAGACGACTGTGTACAGTCTGTCTTAATATGAAATAATATGATGAAATAAATATGTTCGACTTGATCCATATTTTACACTTTTTTTATATTCCACGCTTTCACAACTAAACCACGGATTTTGATGAAATTTTGTACGGGATAAGTAAGAATCTCAAGAAAGGACATAGGGTATTTTTAATTCCGCAACTTTGTTTTCGTCCGCGAAAACGCTAATAAATAAATGTACAATAAACGTGTATGTTTTTGCTTCGGATTTTTTGGCACTTATCTTTAAAAAATACCTTATTAGTAGGCAGTACCAACGGTGGAGTATAAAAACAACGTTCAGTAGGTAAATCGTTTATGTTCAAATTTTGGCATAGGTACTACTATTACGTTCTAACAACGTAAAATACGAAATTAACAGTGATAATTCAATTATGGAGAATTGGCGGCCCTAACAGCCAGCAACGACAGAACTAAGCTTACGGAAAAATAACCAAATGTCACCTACACAGGTGTTTATTTTCGAATCACGATTAATATGTCGCGTTATTTACAGCACAATAATGTGTCGTGTGGAAATATGTTTACACGAAGGCGTGGTGTGAATTATTTCTACTTAAAATCACGTTGTAAATAAATTGTCGACAATCATGGTGGCAACAGATTTGAATTCAGAATATGATAATTGTGATTAATTTAATGTATTTAGCTGTTGTGATGTAATGTGGGCCGGGTTTCTACGTGTATGGGTTGGGTTGGTAGCAAAATAATATGGTAATAGATGGAGGAAATTCAATTTCCGTTCAATTTTCGTCAAGATTTTCTGAACCTTAGACAAAAATAAGAGTACGCAACGTAAGCAAAAGTGCAGGATAATTGAACTATCGAATTTAATAACCATGCATCATTGGTACCTTTAGAGCTACGCATCTCTATCTACTTAGGACTGCCATCACCTAAATTGCCGTGTCCGGACCCGGACCAAAACTTCAAAAATCCTGGGCAAATCTAATAAATATTATTTCATCATTATGTACTGTTGACAAAAAATGGTTGAAAACTCCACTTAACTTAGATAATAATCTTTCAATCATTACCTAAAAATTTCCTAAAATGGTCGAGAACTACAAATTAGTGTTGGGAAAAGATGCGCATTAGCATGTTACAATTTGCGCGCTGTCAAATTAGTCAATGAAAAGGCTGGGGAGGGCGCCATCTTATTTTCAAATACAGGACGTTTGAATATCGAACGGTTTTATTCTAAAGGTACTTGCGTAATATTATGTAATATCGTGCCTTGCAATTCTCAGTAGCGGAGTTTGGATTTGTGCCCGGTTAATGGCAATAGGCTCGCCCCCTATTGACCTAAATATACCGGCGAAGTGTGGGTGTACATTGGTACACCTCTGCCTAACCCTTCGGGGAATACAGGCGTGATGGTATATATTTTTTATTTTTATCATGCCTTGATAGTAGTACTTTTTTGCCTTCACAATATTGCTTAAGTTCATTAAATCAAAATGGGCATAATAATGAGTTCCAATATTCGGATTATGTCAAATTAACTACCAGTGTTGTAACCAAATATGGAGAGTCGCGTCTACAGCGTAGCGCTCGTAGCGTTGGCTCGTAGCACCCAAAAACGTAACGTAAACGTAAAGTAAGAAAACTAAAACCTAGGTTTTCACCTTGCATGATTGATATGCAAGGCTAGGAGGACCTAGACCCCGCGGGCAGAAACCATTCGTCGCTTAAACTGCTATTGTACATATTTTCATCGTGTAGATATTGTAATTCTAAATTATGTATTTTTTTTTTAAATTGATATCATTGTATAGCATACAAGCCGAAAAATTGAATGCTCCAGGGCGTAGGAATCGTGTACCATTCATGAACCCATGGTATTTTGTTTACGCACCAATGTCCCTACCACAGTGTTAGTTCAGTTACTTCGATACGATATCTTAGAAAGTGTGTACTTTTCTTGTCCATCGATGATAAATTAAAACACCTTCATTTTTGGATACAGGAACCGAGTTTTAAATACTCTAAACTATAATTGCTTAGTATACATGCTGTTGTTCGTGGAATTATAAGACGTTCATCAAGTTACAAGTTTTCTTTGCTAATATTAAAAAGAGGTCAAGTTTGTGAGATTTGGAGATTGTAGGGGGTAATCTCTGGATCTAGAGAACCGATTTTGAAAATTCTTTTACCCATAAAAAGCGCCGTTGTTTGTGTGTGTCTTAAGCTATATAACATCACCATCAACCAAAGACGTAACGTAAGGGGGTTGAAATCTAGGGGTTGTTCGAAAGAGATACCGCACCTCCGGAACGCAAAGGGCACATGAAGGAACATAGATGGGTTTTAGTCAGTAAAAGTCTGACACTGAGCGGAGGAAGTTATTTGATTTCCCATCTATATAAAAAAGGTGGGTGAAATAAGCCACGCGGAGGAAGTCGCGGGCAGCTCGTTAGTCATAAATAAGGAAAACATTCGTAGCATTGTCTTACCGCATAATTTAATTCTAATGTGCAATTCTAACTAAGTAGTTACTTACACGTAATTTTTATTTCCATCCATCATCACGCCTGTATTCCCCGAAGGGTTAGGCAGAGGTGTAACAATGTACACCCAGTGTTCGCCGGTATGTTTAGGTCCCATGTAATAGGGAGCGAGCCTATTGCCATTAACCGGGCACAAATCCTAACTCCGAACAGCTACTGAGAAATTCGTAGAAAAACTCAACAACACTTGCTCGATCTGGGAATCGAACCCAAGACCTCTAGCGTAGCAGTCGCGCTTAGGACCACTAGGCCAACGAGGCAGTTTTTATTTCCATATTCTAAAAATAATCGAATAGGTAATATTTTAAGTAAGTACAGTTTATTGGAATAAGATTACAACGACATTATTTCATGTCAATTTTACGAGGAGATATCATTTTAATCAGAATTATTATTTGAATTTCGATCGCAATCTGTGGAACTAAGATAAAGAAGCAAATACACAAACATGAAACATGTGTCATAATTTTGCTGTGTTATGCGTTCAGTAGAAATGTATAATATTTTTTATATTGCTAACTTAACTTTTATTAAAATTCTTTTTCGAGAAGTTCTATGAAATCTACTGTTTGACATTAGGCCTCTTTTGTTATATAGTGCTACTATCCTTGGCTTGTAGTCTGCAGTCTATTTATAGAGACAACCAAGATGATACCGTTCGAAGGAATCTTTTATGAAATGCGACTGTCTCTACCCGAGAACAACTTTAATAAACATTCGATTCGAAAGGGGTCCTGTAATTGTTCAGAGCTTTTAAAAATATTGCTTGCCATTTTGTTCGAATTTTCGTTTCTCTATACAATTGCATATATACCAAGTGTCATAGTAAAATGAATGTTCAAATAGGGCAAATATTAACATGCACTCCAAAGAAGAGTCTACTCTCTGAAACCGAAATAGCAAGAAGCTATTTCAATGCTACACAATACAATCATCATTCTGTAGATTGTATAGAAAAAAGTGAAAAGATTTTTCTGGAACATTTTCCCCACAGCTACGTACTTTCTTAAAAAATCCTTGACAAAGAAAGCCTTTTTTTTAGTTTGGATACAAATAACGCTCATACAGGTATGTAAAGGAAAGTTTCGACCTATATGAACTGTCAAAACGCGACTCTTCCATAGATTTTGTATGGCAATATTAAATTGTGACGTCACTAATCTGCCTACTAAATTCACTAACTATTTATTAAGTCCAAAGCAAGTAATTGAAAATCGGATTTCAGGGCTAAAACAACTTCTCTAAAAAACACTTAATGTTTTTGAGTAAAATTGTGTCTTAGAATTATTGGTTAGTGATGGTGTCAACTATCCAATTGAAGACTGTAACAGATTCAATCTTTATCACAGTATTTGGTAAGCTGCAAAAATACTCGAAGTGTCAAAAGTGGAGACAATCTAAATCCTTTGACCGATATTTAAACTAGGTCGCTGCAAATGCAATGTCTCATAAACTCTTGATAAAATTGTAGACATTGTCAACTGGTTGAAGGCAGGTAGAACAATATTCGTATTTAACTATATGGTGAAAGGGCCCGCCAAGGGTGGTCCAATATCAGTCGGAGGCGCGGATTATGCGTCAGGTGAATATCGGGCTTCCAACCCATGGTAGCAGGAGGAACCGTGGAGTTTTTGTTGGTAGGAGTCCGACATAACAGTTAGTTCTCCTTAGATGGAGGCTATTCTTGAGGATTTTTTTACAAAAGAGGCATGACAATAAACAATACGGTGTAGGTATAATAAACACCAGTAATCAATTGGCGTAGGTACTTTTTATGAACTGTCAAACGCGATTCCCCCCAATTGTGCCTGCTCAATTGACAATGTGCTAAATTTTCAAAGCAATAAAAATCAAAATGTACAGAATCAGCTTTTCAGGGCTGAAATAAATGTCTTGGGATTATTGAGTACCCATCCAATTTCGAAAGCTAAGGCAATGGAGTGCTAAACGATAATTTGTAGTTCCAATAGTAATACTGGGTTCTACCAAAATAATGAAAATAAAAATGTAAAGTATGCAGGTACTTATATTTTTAATAGGACACCTTATTATTTAAAACGTTTATGTAATGTAAAGGATTTATTTTTCTGCCATTAGTTTACCGATGCAACAAGAACCGATCAAAAATATTGAAATAACATATTAAATGATGTGGTGGCCATGCAAACGAGTGACGAACAAATGGACATAAATAATTATTATTAACAGTAAATATTAACTTGACGCCTGCGCATCTCTAATGACGCTAATAACGACTGTCAGTGGCTTGCGCTCTGTTTGGACTTCATTATTTTATGTCACAATCTCGTAATCTTATATCATAAACTGTCACACTGTATATAAACGAAATACAGTGATTATGATGTTCTAGTTAACAGAGTAACTGCAACTGAGCAGTCATATAGCACGACAATTTATAATTCGCTCTTTAATTTCCTTTACGAGTTGTAGGCCGTGTCTCTCACACCAGTATCAAGTCTTGCATCAAAGTATCACCCTGTAGGTCTGATAACGTCAACGCAGGCACTAACTAAAATTTGTTTTCCGTAGCAAGCTGATAATTTCCGATATAGAATCTCGCGATACAATTATACAACGTTTAGCGCGTCGTTTGTGCGGGCGGGCACGAGAGAGTCAGTCGTGACCGAGACATTATCGCGCGCGATGCTTCAGGAGGCTGCCCACTGAGGGATGGTGGCGCAGACAGTCCGCTGCCAGTGAGCCGAGCGCACGACGCCATGCACACCGACCCGGAGTCCCCCGCCTGCCGCGAGGAGTCGCAGCTGCTGCCCGATGAGTGGCTCAAAGTGAAGCCGGTGCCGGCCAACGGCAACCTCTCGCCCGGCGTCTACTACCCCACGACGGGCAGCAAGAGGTTCGTCGACGCAAGCCACCCCGTGCCGTCTCCTACAGATACCACACCGTACTGTGTCGCTTTTGTCCGTTTATTGCGTCCAAATGTCCCTTTTTGTTTAATGTCGTGATTATTAGAAACGTTTATGTTAATTAGAAAGCCTATTCTCTATGTTAGTGGTAGTATATTACTGATATTAACATTGATGAAGGTCGCCGTCGCACCGACGCGATACAAGCGTGAACTAGACATTCACACTTCCAGAACTGTAGCGGGTAGATAGATAACTAGACTCATTCAAGTGTAACGTAAATAAACATAATTATTAAAGTGATCGTCTTTGGTTTTAGGAGCCGATCTCACAGACATGGTGCAACAAGGAGGGCGAGGCGACGAGCTATTCTCAAAAATGGAGAGTGCAACATTCTCAAGTCTAAGATCTCGCAGCGGCGGATGAGATTCCTTCAGGATATGTTCACGACACTCGTGGACGCACAGTGGAGATGGACCCTGCTGGTATTCACACTCTCCTTCATCTTATCCTGGCTGGGATTCGCATTGATCTGGTGGTTGATATCGTTCACACATGGAGACTTAGAGGTGGACCACCTGCCGCCCATGCAAGAAGCATCTAACTGGAAGCCGTGCGTATTCAACATTTACGACTTCACCTCGTGCTTCCTGTTCAGTATTGAGACGCAGCACACGATCGGTTACGGTTCGCGTACGACCACCGAGGAATGCCCTGAAGCGATATTTATCATGTGTTTACAAAGTATTGTGGGAGTGATGATCCAAGCCTTCATGGTCGGCATAGTGTTCGCTAAGATGACGCGACCCAAGCACAGAACGCAAACGCTTCTGTTCTCCAAGTACGCCGTCGTGTGCCAGAGAGACGGCGAGCTGAGTATGATGTTCAGAGTGGGTGACTTGAGGAAGTCACATATTATTGGTGCCAGTGTGCGAGCTCAGCTGATTCGATCTAGAACGACTAAGGAAGGTGAAGTGTTGTCTCATTACCAGACCGAACTAGAGCTAAACGCAGACGGCTGTGACAGCAACTTATTCTTCATTTGGCCGATAACGATGGTGCATAAGATAAATGCTGACAGTCCGTTCTACGGGGTGTCCGCCGCCGATGTGTTGCAAGAGAGGTTCGAGATTGTGGTTATTTTGGAAGGAACCATAGAATCTACGGGTCAGACGACACAGGCTCGCTCCAGTTATACGACTAGTGAAATAATGTGGGGACACAGGTTTGTCCCGCTGGTGACGTACAACCGCGAGCGTCAGGGGTACGAGGTAGACTACTCCAAGTTCGAGGAGACGGTGCAGGTGGACACGCCGCTGTGCTCGGCCAAGGAGCTGGACGAGTTCTACGGCAGTCAGGGTGATCGTAGATCGATCGGTGAGTTCCTTTTCCGACTTAAATATGGGGCTAGATGTGGTGGTGGTGGCTGGGTCTATGTGCCCCATGTTAACTAACAGCGCTTTTCTATGTTTCTATGTCCATGACAGGGAAATCTTGAGACAATGCGTATTATATTCACTGTTTTGTTAGTGTGTCACAATAATCTTTGTGCGTATTAGTGTAAAAGAATTTTGTTATGTTGCTGTAGGTATGATAAAGTAGTTTACTCAGGGATCTTATACAATTTCTATAAACTTTATTCTTTTTACAAGACTCTCGTTAAACATATTTGTATATAATGTTTTAAAGAGTATATGCCTGTATCATCTCTATTATTAACCATTATAATGTGCTTTCTTTGTTTGACGACATGCGATTTGACCTACATATTAATGTAGTTTATATTTAAACAATAATTGCAATAAATCATAAAGTAAATAATGTACATATGCAAGTTTCTTGCACTTACAATATTTCCGTTCCGCGTGATATTGTATGAGATATGATATTTGCAATATTATTGTTTATCTGGGGTCAACACACAGCTCTTGTCTTCGTAAGATAATGTCTCATTTATTGAAAGGAATTATGTACTGCATGTAGTTTTTTAAACCTCTTACCCGATGTCTTTATTATTGTTTTTTATGCACCCACTTCATATCTCTAATTTCTTCTTTATTATGAATTAGTATAAATAAGATATGAAAATGAAAACATTGAGGAACTATTTGAATAGGTACAAGTCTCATATCTTTGATATTAATATATTTGTAGATGACATCCATATCTTGCAACAAAAACAAAACAATAAAAAATATCCGTCCATATAAAATGCATCAATAGTAGGTATTGAATGTAACGAAACGATTTTCAGACAATTTAGTCCTGCTTCCTCAAGCACTTGTATTTAAAATTATGCTATTCTAATAAAGTTATTATTCACACCTCGTTAGTTCTCGTGATGTCTTATGAAGCGTGTCACATAATCTAGACACAATAGAGACATATTAAGACACTATGTGCATAATACGTAGGACTAGGTAGATGTAAGGTACCTAGGTTAGTCAAACAAATCATTTACTTTAAATATTTAGAACAAGACAAATTTTGCTTTGACTTGTTTTTGGGAAATATCTCTGGAACCCCATTGCCTACACCTTAACGGTTGTATAACAAAATGAAATACACACAATTACCTTTTCAACGACGTATATTACATACTGTTGAGTAGGTAGGCCACGTTGCCTATTGTCTTTTGTTCATCAAATAGTTTATGTACAAAATATTATTATACAAACTTAAAATAAGATAACATCAAAAAGCAATGATAATAATAAAAAAAAGAAACTAAAACTGTATGGCATTAAACAATTCCTCCACATCGCCATCAACTGGCAAATATGCCCAAAAGACTGGCAGCATTGCCACGTTGAATGGCAATACCAATAGTCTGCCCAAGGTAAAAAGCCAGCCATTGGGTCAATAGGAGTGTCAACCAATGTTTTATTTAAATAAAGCATTTGCTGGCACTTTTCAGTAATGCTAGTTGCTCATTCTAAACAGTAATGATAGAAAAAACGAGCAACTACATCCATGAACAGTCTTTAAAAATAAATACGTACCGAAGTACCTTATATCATGTAATACGAATTACTGACATTTGTACATAAGTTTACTTCAGGTGTAAATAACTATGTGACTGTATTTATCGAGTCATGTGACAGATCTGATCAATATCCTTCAGCTCCGTCAAATTTTATGTGCATGAGCATTATAACCGTAGGCTGTTTGAAAAGCTGTTGTAGCTTCATTAATTTAATGTTTAAATTACTTTAAAGCTATATGCGTAATTCTTATTATTTTTATCAATTATTATACTTTGTAGGGTTGACGTCCAACTCAAAAAGTAAAGCCTTAGCATGGCCAAAAAAAAGATCTCAAAAATTTTCTTTCAACTCAAAAAAATCTGTGCTTCTATTTTCCAAATGAGTCTTTGCTCTTAAGTAGGTGTAGATTTATAGGCTAATCGACATTAAAGTTTAAATAAGTCTACGTTAAGAAAATATAATAATTTATAATATCGTCTGCGTAACCTGCACACGTACCGTAGGTAGTTATTTTTAATTAGCAACAGCAAATAAGATCACAAGTTACCAGTTCACACTAAACGTGCGAACAGTTATTCTGAGTATCATTTACTTAAATTACTTGCTTCGTACGTGTTTTAACACAATTGTGTGCTCGCACATAACGCTAGACTTCTAAATAGGTGCTGGAACCCCATCATTTGCATTTTGACGTCATTATTCGTCATTTAATAAGAATACCTAATTGTCAATATATGTTCAATGGGAAGCTTTATGATTCACGTACGAATACAGTGTGTGGTCATTATTAGCTTAGGAAATAATATATTTTAAGGCTCATATAGTTCAATAAAAAGTTGTTTAAAACCTTTGGAAGTTTAAAATATACACGTAATGGTGAATATTTAGAGTAGACATCTTTACGACACATAAGTAAAGTATGGACCTATTACAGACTTACATAAATTGATTGTTAGGTCTCGACAATGTAGAGCCTAGTAGGAAGTAATAATATGAACAATTCATCGCCCCTCGACATTGTCGCTTCTGTCAACCTAACTGTTATTTGTGCGAAGGTCTTCGGATCTTCTTTGATTTTCCTATACCTATCACCGAAGCCATTACTCGCGGAACTACATTATCAAATCTCGGCAGGATGTACCATTTTGCCAATTTGTTGCCCCTTTTTGATACAGGATACATTTGTTTTGTCGATCATTTAAGACGATCGGTTTAACGGTCGCCTGTCATTTGGAACGAACAATTTAAATTATGACAAGATGGCCGCCATCGTTACTTTTTAATGGTTCCATTTTCAAATTGAAATCTTTTTAACCGTCATAATAGTCAGTTGTTTGTATTGTTACATTGCACTTAACATTTCTATGAAGCAGATGCGTCGTTGAACGAGTTATTTATCTTTTGTGTCATCGACTCCAAAGCTGCGGTCTTGTTTGACATCATTATGTACTCATTGCTGACATTATATATGTAAATAATAGGTAGGTGATCATATAGGAATTATGTTTCTTCATTCCTGTGGTTAGGTAAATCCGTTATTTGAAAAAGTACCTGGTAAAAATATTCATCAAAGTTTAGGATTATGACAGTGCACTCTCTAATATTTGCATCTCTATTATAATAAGTTATCATTGTCTTCTCATCTACTCTTATTGTAACTAACAAAAATCTATGTACTTACCTAACCAAAGATCTAAAGATAACTTCCTTTGTTACTAATTTAGTGTAAGATTGTAACTAGATGATGTACAAAGATTGATACGATGTACCTACCTGTCTCTGTTTGCTTCTCTTATCAACAAAAACATTCATGACTGACCTTAAAAAGAATATTACCTTGTCTGGTGTATTTTCGTACAATTTTTAACTAGGTTAAGTGTAAATTATTTTAGGAAAATATTGTCATTTTTTATTATCAGGGCGCTAATATGATACCTTGAATTAGTGGTCATCATCCCTGTCCTAAAAAAATGACAATAAACTAAGTATGATATAATGAGACAAAACTGATTTTTTCTACCTTTCCTGAGGACTCTACTTATATTCATCTTTTTTCTCAAAACTAAAACATGCCTAAGCTCCATGTCATTTAAAGATAACTATACTTATGTCTGCACAAGTATGTCCAATAGCACACTAGAGTAATGTTTAATGTATGTGTATGTAACTGTGCCTGTGTTTGTGATGTCGCACAGAGAGCGGAGATCACCACCTGATGCTGAAGATGCCAGATCGCGAGCCACACGAGCCAATAGCGGCCGCGCACACCGACGGCGACTTTACCGTCACCCTTTAATTAAGTCTAACATAGATATATTTAAACGAGTAATGAAGAAAATGTCGTTGTGATATGTAATAGCCCCCAAAGACACGACTTTGAAGCGCAATATTTAAATTTAGAAGAGCGAAATGTCTGACTACGCGGCGTAGCCTATTATGTATCAAGCACTGTCGAAATCGAGACGCGAAATTGTTTTGGAGTAATTTTACGTAATTTTACGTAAGAATAGATTTAAATTAATTAATGGTACAGTTGTGAACATGCCCGAAAGCAGGTATCGTTTGAAATTGGACTCGAATATACCAAGTGTTACCATGATAAGATCTGAATTAGTCCGAAAAAAAAGATGTTGGGTATTAAATGATATAAGAAATTTTTATGTATAAGTATGATCTAGAATCATGAAAACAAAGATCTGGTATATTATTAATGCTGTTAAGTAGTCATGTTTTCCAAATAACCCAGTGCCACTAGTCAGCTTTAAGATAAAAATCAAACAAAATTAATAACAGTAGGATTCTCACAAGTTGTGCTATCGTCATTATTTAAAACATTCCAATTGTAAAAAAGTGCAATTTATTAATAAATTAGTTGTAAGTTTATAATATAATTCACTGCTTCAAGATGTACCTACAATGTGATAGTTAGGGCCCATTTACACGACACCTGGGACAGTCAAGTGCATCTTTCTTGCTTGTCAAAAGAGTATCGTGTAATGGGAATCTTATAGTGGAATCTAGCTGTGTATAGAAAGATATTGATATTGTAAATCGTTGTTCAATATACATAATATAATAGTTACCAACTATACGCATGTTTTGTCACGTTCTGTGTTGTTTTATGTAAATAATGAATGAATAATTATTTATGTTGTGACGTTGATTTGTGTTTGATTTACGATACCTTAGAAGTTCTAGCGCTCTATGCAAACTGTTCTGATTAAACTTCACGTGAGTAGAAAAGACATGATTTGCCTAGATAAGGAAGTGCCTCATACTTCCCGGATCTTTAAATCTTCGATAACATTGATCTTCATATCAGCCGTAGGACGTCCACTGCTGGACATAGGCCTTCCCCATAGATTTTGATAAGGACCGGTTGGAAGCGGCCTGTTTCCAGCGTTTTCCTGGTGTTAACATTGGCTACACAAACTTAACCTAAGTTCTTTGTTTTTTTACAAGAAATTAGACAGCTACGTTAGTTTGTCGCAGTTCTGCGACTGACAAATTGATAACTACCTCAATCAAGTTAAGTTACAGCTCGCCACAACCGACACACTTAAAATCTGGAAGAACCAATCAACACTTTGTTATTTACATAATTAAAAAAAAATTGTCCAACTAAAAGTGGCGAAAAGATAACTTGGCAGGATCAAATCAATCAACAATCCTGCGCTATCACTACTACTGAGAATAATAAATTAATTATTATTAGTATTAATTAGTTATTAATTAATTATTATTTTTCAAAATGCCAAACATGTTATATTACAGTCCCGTAATAACAGTTCAATTAACATCCCTGTATGCTTACCATAGATTTTAAATTAATCAGCGATACAATCTAAAATAATTAAAATTACTTTGAAAATTTGACGTGGGTTATAGTTTTGAACCCTTGTCAAAGTTCTCCAGTACAGTTGTTCACAATTCCATGAACAAAACAATCAAAATTAAATGTACAAGGCCCAAAAATATAGCTAATCATTCAGCTTTCCTTTCACGCCATTATGATTACGCATAGAGTGATAGAAGATTAATACTATGAAGGTTCACGTTGTTTGTCCAGTGTCGTTCTACTAAAGATTATCGTCTGCTTATCTGTATGTTTGTGCGTTGAAATTATGTTGTGATGTCAGCGTACTGTGACGTGCTACTGTGATCCAGGTAAAGCCTGTCCTTGAAAATATGTTTACTAGAAAACTCTTTATAGTCATAATAAATAAGTGATTCGTTCTAGGTACTTAATACATGAGCTTATAAGTAATTCTGCCAATATGAGCCACAATCTCTCAAAAATAATTAACGTATAAAATGATGAATATAAAAAAAAGGATTTTTTATATGATTTTCTACAATATCGATGACTTCGAACAATGGAAAAATCATCCTGTGGGTTAGGTTTTTTCGCATAGTAAAACTCACATAGTCAAATGAACATCAAATAGCGTAAAAATATTTCTGTTTTTTTGTGATGATTTTAGGGATCACTTGCCCTGAACTTATTTATTTGAAATAGAAGTGTCAGAGTGATGATTAAGTAAATTTTCCCACTCATAACACTTTGTATTACTTCAATTTACTCGTCCTTTACGATACCAACTTTAGTAAAAAGTGTACTTAGATCAAGGAAAAAGTTCGCATTACGTAGACCTAGCTATCTAATAAAAGACTACTGCTTAATTTTGATACCACAGCTGTATTCACATTACAAGAAAGAGATTAGAAGTACCTCGAAATCTTCTACAATACCTAGTAGTAGGTATTTATCCATATAAATAAAATGCTATTTCATTTTAACATACACATTGAAAACAAACGAAGTGAGAACACTTTGAATCACATGCTCTAATTGATAATTAAAGGCTCAAATGTAACACTCATGAATGGACTAGTAGGTAGGTATACAATTATTGCAAACGCTCCAACATAAGTATATGTATGTGTATGTGTTGCTATCTATGTAAATAATATCTATGTGTTATCAACGATACACACAAAACTTTTAGTAGAAAAAAGTTAACTGTGAGCTCATTCCTAATTTAAAAATAATTTCAATGAGTCAAGTACGAATTCAATGAATATTTGGTATCTTACTATTTTTTTTTTATTTATTTAGCCCGTACTGTCCCATCTTACTATTACCATGAAACTAATCAGACTAGTATTGATTATTTTGTTAAATAACAGTTTTAGAATTCTCAGTAATACATACACGACATAATATAGAGTATTTACATATATAATAGTTACTTAATTGCTTTTTGCTACGTATTCTTATAAAAGTATAGAAATTATTTATCAAATGCATATATTTACTCTATTGTAGCTGCCCCGTTGGTCTTGTGGTCGCAAGCGCATCTGATGAGCGTGGGGTACTGGGTTCGATTCCCAGGTCGGGCCCGGAGTTTGAAAGTTTGTGGTGAGACACCCCCGTGTCTCGGAAAGCGCGTAAAGTTGTTGGTTTCGGCTCTCATTCGTAGAACTTTGACAGTCGTTACGAATAGTCAGAAACCGGAAGTCTGACAACCATTGATACCAAGCCGACCCTAACGTAGTTGGAAAAGCGATCCTTTTTTTTATCCTTTTTTTGGCACAAAAGTAATAAGTATTTTGCACACACAAACTACACACAAAATATTAAGTATTTTGCACTAGACTCAACTGTACAAGTCGCACGATTTTCCCCTTTAAAAAATATACAAGAATTGTTTGTACATTATAGGTACCGACATAAGCTAAGAAAAAGTGGAGCCAGGTAACCCATCTTCGTAATGTCTTCTTCAAGGACTATGGACTACTTGATAAGATTCTGGGAACACCTTCAACACCTACCTACTTGTATTTCTCTTTTGTACCGTGCTTAACATGTGGCTAATTTAATTTATCTCTTCAAGGAAATATGGTTGTTTTTTTCATCTTGACACATTTTTCACGTAGGTACACTGGCAACATCTATGTTACTGTTCCAAAATATATTATACTCGTATCGTTGAAACAATTAATCTACCAGTCTATTCCGTAAAAATCTTCTTCGGTAAATTTAAGTGAAGTGATCTATTAAATGTCAGTTGTCATCCCGCAAGAATAAGGATTGAAATCACACCTCATGCACTTTGCCTAAATTAACTGGGAGATTTTGCAGAATAGGACTGCTGTTTACACTTTTATATTTCACGTCTGAATTCAAATGAAACTTCTCTCGTCTCGATATTCTAGATGTCTATTATCTCTACTGTCAACACGATTTCTTTCTATGCATGAAAACTTTTTGTATATTTTTAATATTTTCATGAACTTTCATTATCTATTTCAGGTTACATGGCAGCCAGTTCACCAACTGCTGAAATAACTTTGCGGGAGTCTATCAACTCTGCCATCCTGCCGTCTTTGGCGGCAAGTTCGCCTCTCGTCAATATGGCTGACCGTCTTGTGGCGGATGCCATAAGACGAGCCAGTCTTACCAGGCGACCATCATCTATAAAATATCCTCCTAACTACTTCAGCAGTCCAACAGAAGAATCCTCTTCGTCTAGCGAAGAAGAAACGACAAAACGGCGCAGCAAGAAAATTAAAGATAAAGTGTGAAATGTGACTGTGTGGTAATATGTGTAAATTCGTATCTATGCTAACTCGACCAGTGTGCGATCGATCAATCTCTGCTTATCTTCAATGAGATGAGCATGTGCGATATTGAATATCGAACATTCTCATTTGCATTACTATCCTGTAATGCATGTTTGTGCTATTTTTTTATATGCAGTATTAAGTCGACAGCAGTGTCAGTAAATGTATTAAGATTTAGCTCTTAATTTATGCCTAGGTATAAAGAAGCGGGTATTTAAAGAAATACCAAGCAAGAATAAAAAAGAAAGGTAAGTATAAATTTTGTTCCTATTGTGAAGGATTTTATAAGCAGATTAATCTGAAATTCTTATTTTCTTAAGTCGTCTTATTAAATGTATTAATATTGATGTAAGATATATTATTGTAATCAACTTAAACTATTGCTGCTATATGAGTGCCAAAAGAGACAGTTAAATGAATACAGCGCCATCTATTATCGAGTAGCGATGTACTTTGCCACCTTTGGTATCACGCCAACAGTGCATGATTCCGATCTTTACAAATAATTATATCAAAGCGGATAATGTTATTATATCATTAACAATACTAATTATTATTAATAATAATAGTTTGTGGAGAGGGGGAAATAAAACTCGTGTATCGTATAAACTAGCAACTATATTTGTTTAATCTGATATATACTATCAGGAAAAGACAAAGCTTTTGGGCTAATTTATTTAAAAAAAAAGGTAGCAGCGCCCGCGCCGCTCCAGGCCCCTGCATTTCATAGCTTTCAATGAATGATACAATAATACTATGATTTATGTACATAACAGTTTAATAGTTGTTATTAACATTTTATAATAATTAAATATTATAATCAGTACATATTGCAAGCATTAGTAATACTAACACTTAATTTAAATTAGCTATTCTAGTTACACAAGAAAAATGTGTCGATATCGAAGTGCTCCGCGCACGGCAGTGCACAGCCAAGTTCTAAGTACTTTTGTCCGAATAAAATAATTTAAGTATCCAAATATATCACATATTTGTTGTACACATAACAGTACTTTGTACAATTTTTTAATGTATAGAAAGCGTCAGATAGTAAGCTACTTGTACATTCACAACTCGTTACGTAGGTAGCTTGATACAATTTAAATACTTAAGTATATTATTTTGCACTATTCAATAGTTCATGGATTTTATCCGAAAGCATTAGCTTATAACATTCTCTTTGGAATTTGGTCATACAATGGTATACTGAACAACGATTTTAGTTTGAACAGGGGCCGTTTTAGTATCAAATTTTGATTTAAATTCGTCAGTGGAAATATAAATATTTCTTACAAAATAACTCTAATTCCATCTCTAGTTTGACTGTCGATAGAACAAGGTATAACTCCTACGTTTCGTATTCTTACGCACAAACTGCGGAGACATGACTAACTACGATTTTAAAGCTTCATGTCATTTAACTTCTATAAGTTTAGTCTCCGCTCTACGTCCACTAAATTATCTAAATAAATACTTGGTCTAAATACAAGCCTATCTGGTACATCGATGTTTGATGAAGTAGACGATAAAGTAGAAAATTGTTGTCTGTCACAAATGTCTAAGTCTATGTCTTGGCACATGATACGCTTGAGAAGCCTTAGTTATATTTTAGCACTAAGAACTTAATGTAAAAACTTGGTATACGAATAAGTACCTCAAAAGCAATAAATACTTTATAAATTGAACACTACTATTATTTACCATTAACAATTTTTTAGGTAACCTTGTATTTATTAAGTAATTTCGAACACTGGTAATACGAAGAAAATGTTAATCACAGTCTTTTTTACGAAATACATTCAAAATTGCATTGGTAAGTAGTTTTCTTCAAATTTTATATGTGCAGGTAAGACGCCCTGGAATATGCACTTATTTTATGTACATTTCATATATTTTCTGCAGACTATTTTCTACGTAAATCTTCTACTGTTCATCAATTTCTTGTTGTATATTCTCGATGCTCTCGGTGTGTGGTGAGAAGGTGACGTGCGGCTTCCTCAGCCTCGCCACGACGACTGCGGACGGGTTGTGCGCACGCAGCGGGGGTCAGGCAGGCTCGGGCGCTGGTGACGTCACCAGGATGGGAATCACTGGCTGCTTGCTTGCTATATGGTTCTCACTTGGGGATCTGGAAGTAGAAAGTTATAGGGTTACCTATATACACTGCAGTCGTTTTATAGGTGGTCTAATAGCTTAAAGACCACTGCTAAACATGAGTTTCATTTGTAGTTAGTACGCAATTTTTTGCCTGTATCACTAATCGCAAATGGATTGGGAATTGCTTTAGTATAATTTCATTTGTATCTAAAGATTTAAGTATGACACAACTTCACATCCATTTGTAAAATATTTTTAGGACACTCACTTTTTTATTTTATGATGCGCATCATGCCTGTGTTCGTGATGACCGTTGCCCGCATGGCCGATGCCATTCGGGGTCAGTCCATGAACCTTCTTCATACTAGCGTGACTATGGCTCCTATGCATGTGCTCCTTCGCCTCAGGATGTTTGTACTCCGTCGGATTATGATTTATATGTGGCTCTTGGCCGTTTTCAACAGCCAAGTGGGTATGGCTTGGATTTCTTGATTTTTCGTTTATGTGGTGGACGAAGTTGTTTTGTGCCATCAGTCTGTTCTCCCTGGCTCTCGCTTCGGGAATCTTGATTTCGATGTGTTCGTCTAAGGACATGGAATCGACGGAGCTGAGGTCCAAAGTGTCAGCGGAGAACGTCTTCGGGATGGTGCCTAACATACGATCTGGAAAAAACAAACTAAACGTTTCAGTTTACTGATCCTTATTTTTTTTCTAAATGGCCTTAAGTAAAGACATGGTAGTAAGTTAAGACAAACCAGATTTGATATTTTTATCAAAGAAGTGTTTAATAAAACCTTATTAACATGGAAACAACTAATTGCGAAACTAGTTTATTGCTTAGCTGATTGGCAATGAACTTTTATAAACACGACGTTTAATAATAAATAACAAAAAGTCACGTTTACAATAAATATCTTATCATCAATAAAAAAAATTAAATGAAATAAATATTCTATTCATCTAAAATAGAACACAGTTGCATATTTGCCTGAACTTGATTTAAAATGTGCTAAAAAAAGAAATAATCCATACCTAATTTTTGCGAGGTCGAAACTGTGGCTCTTAACTCATCTAGTTGTTTTGAAGAACACAAAGGAGTATCTACTTCATACGTATTGTTGAATCTGGTGTAATCAACCTGAAAAACAAGAAAATAATTTATGTTAAAAATGATTATAAAATAAAATATATAATTAATCAAAACACTATATTGCTATTATTATCGCGAACTTGGCTGTTGTTTGTTTTGTCGTAACCTATAGATATAGGTAGGTTGACTATAATAGATTGCTCTCAAAGCACAAAACAAATAATGAATACGGAAAAACCCCGATAAATCAACATTGTACTCATATATTGTGTTTTTGCCTGTAAGAATCTCAAGCGTAGGTAGGTAACCTAACCTTACCTTGTAATTCTAGTAAATACTATAGTTTGAACAAAGCTACTGAGTGTGAACAAAAGAAATGGTAATGTTTGCCAAACGCGTGGAATAACGTCAATGTTATTATTTTTTAACCTTGACTGTACAAAACGGTTTTCCATAAAACGTAAGTTTTCCTGTAGAAATCTTGTTCAGACTAAATCTGGTAGCGAATTATGCTCATGTCTACATAAAAAAATCTAGTTATCCGTAAACATTTGTTGAGGTTTTCGCAATGATTACATGTTATGTTATCATGCTTAACACTCAGTCATTATCATAATCAACCTAGCTTTCACAAATTAATTTCAAACAAATAATTTCTGGAACATCGCAAGTCTCCTAGAATTTTCTCTCATAATCAAACTATTAAAAATATATTTATAAGTACCAACATACACTGCTATAGAGAAACGCAATTGTGAAAACATTGCATAAAAACAAATCAATTAAAATAATGTGTGTTTCAATTAAATCTGTCAACGGTTAATAATTGATTGATTGATAAAAAATAATAAATACATATTCATTTTCACACAAACAAATATATTTTATCATCAAAGCTGGATAAATGAAAATAAATAGCATTTGTGGATTTTCTGTTTACTTTAAAATTATTCATCGGTTTTGTTAACAAATATCGAAAAGGTCACAAGAATATCAAAATATGATTGTTTTATGCAATTATTGTGTAACTTCAATCTAACCTCGGAAGTTAATTATCAAATGGTTGTTTAATTTTAGCATTTGCATTTATTCGTGTTAGGTCATGGTGATAACGGCTATATTTTTTCCGGATTTTGGCTAAGTTAGGAGAAGGTTATAATATTTTTTTTATACACTAGGTTCGTCATGTTTAAACGGTTTGTGAGGCAATTAATATGTTCGTTCACTCTCTGATCACTCTCTATTAAAGTAAAAAAAGGGATATGCTTTGTTTATAGAGTTATTTTAGAATGTGGCAGTAGGTCATAACATTTTCTTAATATTTTTTAAGTAACAGTACCTACCTAATATGTGAATGAATAAGTAATTATTGGTAAAGAGGATCTTCTCTATTATGACTCTTATAAAAACGTATAAAGATTATTACAGGTACTAAATCGAATTGATAATTAACTTATTAATTAATGCAATATGAGGTATGAGGTATTTATACAGTATACATAATTATTATGTATCACAGTAATTAAAAAATATATGTAAGAATGTATACCTGGGCCATTTCATATGCACTTATAATTAATTTACTATAACTATTTACTTATATTATAAGTTTAAATTATTCTGTATTTTTTTTTCCATTAAACCGTGGTTTTCCTTGTAAGTATTTTCATAAATTAACTAAACATGTTAGTTATATTTAGAAAATAAATAAGCATTTCCTACTTGTGTAGGAAATGCCACCGTTTTCCTTGATATATGAAAAATGAAACATTTTGAAAAGAATCTTATGGTTTACCATTACCAAATCTGGAACAAATTTTAAGGAACAATGTCTGATGAAAACCCTCACCAAATTGAAACCCTAACTAAGTTAACCAAATTAATTAATAAAATTCAATCGTCGCATGTATGGAAGATTATCACTTGAGAACGGCTCGACCTATATGGCTAATTTTTTTTTATTGTTTTTTTATTAATTATCAGTGACAAACTAGCTATATTTTTGGAAATCTTGCATCAAAATTTATATAAAAAAATGTGACGTTTATTAAAAAGCATCCGTGCAAATCAGGGTGAGTCGCTAGTATAATCAATCAAATAATAAAGGTAACTCACCTCATATTCACCAGTATCTTTTCTGAAGGTGACCATGGTCTCGAACCGGTGCCCCCACAGGATCTCGGATGGCAAGAAGCTGCTGCGCGCCTGCGTGGTCATACCCGTCGACTCTATCACGCCCTCTGTAATGCCCAAATAAAAGATCATTAGGAGAAGTTGACTTGAAAACGATAATATTTTGTAATGGTCCATGTTCTCAGAGTATTAAGAGATATGTAACTTTAGCATAGCTAAGATGTTGAGGATAGATAGAGGAATATGTGAAAAGGTTTGCGTATTTGCTAGCTTCAGTACCCGAAGGTAAATGAGCAGGAAACCTCCTTAAAGTACCTACTGTTTAAAGAACTTCCAAATTTTCTAACTTTTTCAAAATCTTGGGTCGCAGACTAAAAAGGTTCAGTAACGAAGAAAAAAACTAAAGTACCTAAACCAAATAAAGTAAGAAACTAAGAAGAGCATTGTTTCAGGGTTGTACGAGACTTCTTGGCTGTACGATGGTAAATCTATTTACACCATTACCAACGAATACAATACTCTTGATCCGAATCCCCTAAGAGCACAGAGGTTCGTCCTTCGCCTCGGTGAATAAGGATTTGTTAATGTAATGGAATAAAAAGATAATGCGAAGTCTGGCTTTTCAATCTCCTAGAAATTTGACACCCATATTTATTACAGATTTGTTGGGTATTTCCCATATTGGGATTTCTAATCCCGAAAGCACATGTGAGATCTGAAGGTCGATTTATATCGGTAATATGATTTGGCAGTGATATTAATGATAATACTATATTTATGGCGATCACGTGGAGTTATCGCGTAATTAACGGACTATATTAGAAACAGCTATAAATGTAATACTACTGGCTATTGCTGTACTACTTATAGTTCAAAAACTACAAAAAAATCGGAGAAAATTGGTGGCAATTTTGGGAAAGCCATGAAAAGGGGCTTTCAAAGCTTTCAATATTTTCTTTCGGACTTCGTTATCGGGACCACCGTCGTTGTTACCTGTAGTTTTATACCAAGATATAAAGAAAATCTAGCTTTTTTGAGTTGATAAATAAACATAATAAGATATTTGGATTCTTAATTCATATCTCTGTGTAAACTATCACGCGTTGAAATGAGATATATTTCCATGACTCATTGTCCTTAGAAGCCTTTCTACGGATTGTGTCACTAATGGAGAATTCAGTTTGACATTAGCATAGAAAGTTTTTATTAATGCTAAGTTTATTCCAGAGCATTCGAGAGAATACTCTGGAATATGGAGTATTATTTTAAATGTGCTGAAGAGATTCAACACATTTAAAATAATACTCCTTATAAAGTAGATAGAAATATTAAGTTAACTGAAATGATCACTGATTTAATGGAATTTGTGTGTATCCTTACTTTGGTTAAACATGTTATGTATGGTACCAGTTGGACTATGGGCAGTAATATTTTGATAAGTTTGGTGTCTGTATCTAATAGAACCACCTAAGCATAAAATTCCCATGATCTTACTAGTTAAACAACGCGGTAGAACCGTACAACCCAGATCTTCCACTTTATCTACATATTACTATATTTATTTACATTAGTATCACTGAACAAAACATACTCTTTAAATATACCTTACAATTATTATAATAGGTATAAGGAGTATTATTATCATGTGTAAAGTTTAGGGCAATCTACCAAAACTTCTGTCACGGAAGTGCCAAGAGCATATGTTCATTACGTATAAGACAAGTAAAGACTTCTTCACACAATAATAATATCCCAAGTTGCGTACGTCGCCTATGTGTGAAGGGCGGTAGTAATTGTTCTACGAATGATAATATTGCACCTGTGTGGAGACGTGTTTACATTTTACAGAACAAATTAGTCTTTATGATGTTAAATGACATCTATTACAGCCAGACACAGTAAAAAAAAGTGAAAAAAAAATGCGTGGTAATGGAACTATTTTAAAATTCCAAGTCATTTTTTTTTCTAGTTATTTCAAAAAGATTTGATATTTTCCGAAATGTTTGTTGTTGCTGTCCTGTCTGATCTAATTTAATTTCTACTGAAGTTTAATAATTGCTTGTGTTGTTAGGAATAACGTTATTTATTACAGTTTTGTTCTGATAGTTTCTCTTGAAATAATCTAATGTTGTCGACGGGCATTAGATATATTGCAATATTCTCGTATTGTTGGCTTGCACCACCGTCCAAGAGAGCTATATCATACACTTGACAATCAGCATCACTAGAGTGCTCACAGTGTGTTATTTAGGAGCCAAGTAGTACGCAAGATTTGCGATCATTTCCGATACTCTTTTAGGTAACGGAAATAATGGTATTTAATATCTGATTCATTACGAAATTGTACATTGAAATTACTTTCACGAATTATGAAATATTTAGAAGTAAAAGTCAGACGCACGCTGGGCAGTAGAAAAGACTAATAAGAGAAGGTGGTAATGAAAAAGAAGTGTATAAATCATAGGCTACTTCTTTCCAAAACGTGTGTGCTAGAAGGATATTCTGATAAACTGCTTCAAACATAATGAAGCCAATGAGAGGTAAAGGAAAAACATGTTTAAAAATATACGTAGAATAATATCTTCCTATTATTTTCCCAATACAGGGCAAAGGCCTCTCATAAAGAGAAGGCACTTGCTCATTGCATAGCACGCATGCGGATTGGCGATTTTATACTTATGCTCTTATTTATTAGGTCCAAGTTTCCTCACGATGTTGTTTTCCTTCACCGATGCCAGTGATGTCCAAGACGAACTTAGAAAGTACATTTGAAATAGGAATAGTCATATCAATTCTTGTTCACTTACCCAACATTACAACGATCTCAAATCTCTCCCTCAGCATATCTGAAGCGGAGAGGTTGTATAGCGGTGACTTCTCGTTGATCTTGTGTACGATGGTCATCGGCCATATAAACATCAGTCTGTCTTCTTCTCCATCCGCGCCAACCTTCAACTCTTGCTGGTAGAATGGCAGGACTTCGCCCTCTCTAGTAATCTATGTTAGGAAATTATCAATTTATTAGTTTTTTTTTCCTTTTTCTTTTTAAACTTTTGGGCATCACGTAAGCACGAAGCTTTATGTCAGATATAAATTCTCTATGGTGTAATCGATTTTTAATTTATATTTAGTGTTCCATATTTGAAATTTACTTAATGATTAATAAATAGTTTTTAATAACAATAAAAATGAAGTTTCGTGCTTTCGTTATGCATTACTCAAGCCAAAACTTATCGCTTGTAAAGCTGTGTTGCAACGATGTCTTATTTTGTTACTGATGTTATAGGCAACAGTTCAAAAGAAAAAATTGGAAATAGAATACAATAGCAGCAAAATGATAGCAGATTCAATATCGTTCAGAGAGCATTGACGCAAGATCCTTGAATAAATTATTGTCATTTGAGATTTAACTAATCTTGAAAATGAATCGGGAAAATCTTGAAGCCCTTTTGTGTGTTGTCCGTCCAAGAATAGGTATACAGGTGTATGATGTAATATATCTTGGTAGGTATAGTATGATAGGCAGCTTACTCACTACGTTTGTCTTCAATCCCGACCGCAGTTGGCATGGAAATTAAAATATTTCTGAGCTGTCATTTTGCACGCTTTATATTCTGATATAGTTAATATATTCTGGGGGAAGGTTACAAGAAATCAATCATAAGCCTTCGATAAGGTTATCAATACGAGCCGTAACTGCCTGAGCTGACTGTTCCACATAATGAATCAGCGTGTCAAAATGCTTTGGTTCAAGTAAGTAAACATATCGCGCAATAAGTTAAACATTAACGGTACGCTTGTGTATTATAGGTACCGTGGTTGTTTTCAGTAGACCATAGTTAACGCGAAGGCAAAATAATAATAGAACTTTATCAATATTTTTTTCATAATAAGCAATTATTTTTAATGACTACCACATCATTACTTTTGCCATGTTAAAATACAAATTCGGTTCAATCAAATACATATTGAGCAGATTGCAAGATCAGTTCCTATTAGAATAGCATATACAAATACATGCTAATGGCAAGATTCAATGATCTAGTTCCGATAAATATTTATCCAATGTCAATTCAAGCAGCTGCTCCTCGTGGTTTATACAAATAAATAAATTGTATAGATACCAAAGTAATGCAATATACATTAGATTAATATAAATAGCAGTAATTGTAGTAATAAAGCAAAAATAAATTAAAATCATGCTGTATCGTCCATAGATGGGTCTTATAAAATAGCAAACGAATGCAAAATAAACGCGCAAATAAAAGTTGTTGCAACACTTAATGCATTTTATAAATAGCATATTATAGTGTACCTTTTTCCTTATAAGCTGGGCCCGCACGTGCGCTTCCAATATGTGCGACTTGCGGATATCTCCAACTCGGAATAGAAGGCAATATTCCCCGTCCCTCAAACATATTACCGCGTTTCGCGAGAACAGGAGCGTTGTGTTACGCTTTTTTGCACGTGCCAGCTTCGCGAATATAAGACCCACCTATGGACAAGAGAGAAAAGTTCTGAAATTCATATTCCAAAACTTGGAGAATCGAAGTCTGAAGAGCACAGCACACGGACTTGTGTTTGTGGAGTGTGTTCAGATCAGAGTTCGACGCCCCGCTAGTTAGAGAGAGGAGTCAGTGTGAACTCGTGTTAGACGTAACTAGGCGTGCGACTGAAGTCTCCAATCACTAACCAGTCTCCGTTTTTGGTGAAATAATATACCTTGCGGCGGATTATTTGAGCTCTTATATGCGCTTCGACAATATGGGATTTCCTCATGTCTCCGACACGGAACATCAGACACAGCTGGCCATCGCGCAAGCAAATGACAGCGTTCCTGGAGTAGAGCAGGGTCTGGGCGCGCTTTTTAGGTCTAGACATCTTCGCAAAAACGATTCCCACCTAAAATTAGAACCGCATTGATGCAATGTTCGCCTTGTGATAAAAAACACATGTTCAGACAGTGTGTACTGGTCGCCTGCATAGTACTTCCTGAAGATCACGTACCTATTATCAATGTTAGACACTGACACATACATACATATTTGTGGGCTGTGGATTGGTTTTAATTATGATGATACAGTTAAGAGCCACCTAATGATTAAAATTATCTTTTAAAATTGTAATAATTTTTAAGAGAACATCTGGCTGGATCGTGTAGTACGTTACGTTAATACATTTGGCTTGATTCCAAGTTTATTTTAATATTAAATTATCATATTAGCTTCAGAGCAGGAAGGTTTTTTGAGTTTAATGAGCTCAAAACCCTTTCAGAAACATTGATTAGATATGTGTTTAAATAAGATCCAGCATTGCAACATAAAATAGCTCGTTACTTTTACGGCAGTGTAGTTCAATGTTATTACGATTTATTGCTAGTAAACGATGTATGCTTTGACAGTAAGTATGCAGTCTTTCAGCATCCATCGTGACACGTGTTTGTTTGACTAATTAAATGAATGAAATATGGGAGAGAAAATAAATAAACAAAGTGTAAATCTTACCATGAAGGCCTGGATGAAGACGCCCACAATACTTTGTAAGCACATAACAAAGATGGCCTCGGGGCATTCCTCGTTGGTCGTTCTGGAGCCATAGCCGATAGTGTGTTGGGTTTCCACGGAGAACAGAAAGCAGCCGGTGAAAGAGTTGACGTTGTTGAGACAGGGAATGAATGTAACATTTTCGTTGGGAGGGGGAGGGGTGAGGTCCCCGTGCGTGAAGATGATGAGCCACCAGATGAGGGCGAACAGCAGCCAGGAGAGGATGAAGGAGAGCGCGAACACGAGCAGCGTCCAGCGCCACTGAGCGTCCACGAGGGTCGTAAAGATGTCCTGCAGGTATCGGCGCCTGCGCTTGGCCACGTTCCATTGGACGACGTTGCAGTCACCGTGTTTAAAGATGACGCGCTTTCGGACGCGTCTTGCTGCGTAACGGGCTTGACGGTATCTGGAAACAAAGAAAAGAACTTTATTAATCTTTTGCTTTAATTTTACATACAGAACTTAAAGTCGACGTGACTTTTCGTGTTCGAGTTGAAAGGCTACAAGAAATATAGATTATCTATACCAATTACATTTTAAATCTGCCTCATTCATAATGATGCATTGCAAATGAATGGTATGTCAATATTTAATTAACAGACATATGAATAATGGGTTTGAATGAGGGTATTTTTTACGTTATTGACATTTATCTTCATCAAGTGTCCTTGATTTTTTGGGATAGGGGATTGTGGTACTGATCTCATCTCTGGAAATAATTCATTTACTTAACTGCTACGACTATTGAATTAAACGTTTTGTTAAAGTCTATTAAATTGGATAAGGAATTCTAATAAAGTAATGTAGTATTTTCCCTTTATTCTGTGACAGTAAATTGCCCACGATTTTATTATATTCTGTCATTTTATACAAGAGGCCATGATTTATTAAATTATTCAAATTGCTTCTGGTTGATCGATGTTCATGTTACATTGTTCATGTTGACTGACATGTAATAACAACTTATGGTATTTCCAGTAATACACTTAAATAGCTTAGATAAATTTTATGTTAAATAATGATAAAATTATACCTGGAAATATAGTGATTAATAATCTTTATTTTTATAATTGCACATAGTATTGTTAAAAATTTCCACATTATTAATTTACTGGTTTAATTTTATTTGATTTCTTATTACTACTAAGATTTATAAGTTTATAGATTTTAAAGAACTTAAAGTTCACTTAATAAAATACGAGATATTGATTTTATGTGCAAATTGAACACAGGTTAATCATTACAATGTTCCTGTTTATTATTTTATAAACTTATATTCATTGCTAATCAAACACAATTTTAAAATAATAACAAATCGCACATGTTTACATAATAACACATTCGACTACACTGATTCAAAATTGAAACATCACCTGATTGATAGTCGGCGCATTTTAAAATTGAAATTCATTAATTGAATTATTCACGAGTGATGTATGGCACGAATGTTTTACTAAATAAAAATGAATCAATCCGTATCACTTAGGATATAGAAAGCTAGCAGTATTTAATATAGTCTATCTGATAGTGTCACTATAAACCCCTCACTTATTTCGATAGATACCATTGAGATAATGAATACGGGTTATTTTATGGGGCTCACTGGCTTACGCCACACTCGAGATAGATATTTTATCACTCGTGGCTGACGGTCACAATACCAATATAAAAAGTAAGCACTCTCATTAATCTTTTAAAAGCTTTTTGTGTTGAAAACATGCTTTTATCTGAGCAAGTGCTGAAATTCATTTGTTTTATGTCCTGAATTATGATAGAAGCAACATAGAAGCTTGAAAAATGACTGCTTTCCCTAAAGCTTTCATTTCTAGCGTCACCTAAAGTTCCATGTCAAAGAAACCCAGTTCACTATAACCAGCTGGTTTTAAAGTTTAAAAAGCTCTCAAGAAAGTTCTCTTAGGCGTCAAAATTGTACGTATTAGGTTGCATTGTGTGTAAAAATTTGATGTACGATGCCTCTATTCCACTACCATCACATACATTATAATTTTCAGAGGTTACAAATCCACGATTATCGCTATTTTTTTGTTACCTAGAATTATATTTACATTACTCTGCTATGGCAAATTCAACGTTATTGTTTATCAATTCCGAATGGCCAGTGGCTCCAACTGTTCTGTCATTATACCTCTGCCCACTTTTTTTGTTATCACTGAATTGGTCTTAACGACTTTGCAATCATAAAAACACGTAAATAATAATAACGAACTAGTACCTACTCACGATTTTTTATAATGTACTCACGTGTTGGATTAATTATACATATTCAAAGAATAAGTGCTTCTCTGGGAAGCATAGATGCCTGCCATACGTCACTTCTAAATGATACAGGGCTTAACGATTCAGTTTTTGCACGATGTGAATATGTAGAGGTAATTGGAAGAAACGATTCTGATTATGTATCTACTTATATAAACGTTCTTAGTTCTAATGATCGCTAGGGCAATTAGTTCAACGAAGAATAATTCTTGGATGATAAAATAGTTAAATACGGGCAGCGCAGCACCGATCATTGAGGCTATATTTAGGGGATGTCTATGTCCAGCAGTGGACGTTGTTCGGCTAATATGATGATGATAATGAAAACAAAATAGTTGAGACTAAAAAACAAACTTTAGTTACAAGTAAATTATCATCAAAGGAGTCTTTGGTAGGTATATTATTTCGAGGGCAAAACAGATCAGGAAAAAATACTGAAATTACAAATATAACTTCAACGTATAAATCGTTGAAACCACAATATAATTCAAATACTTCAACCACTCAAAAAAAAACAAAGGAGATTTTTGAAGATTCAATAAAATATAAAATGCCTATTACTATTATATTTATCGAGTACGCTACTAAAGATGACACACTATTTCGGTAGCTACGCAAAAATAAATCCACAAGAAAGTTGAAACACTATGTAGTATTTTATTCATGGAAAAATATAGATGCGTCATTGTGACCGTTTTACTAATAATATCTACTTTATATACTGTCAATTTGCTTCCTCATTTCTATCTCTTAGTTATTTCTGAATCTGCGGCAGTACTATTTATTTTAACATAACAATCAATTATTTATTTATATGACGTGTTGTTGGTTAAAATATTGTATTTATCGGTTTTTACGCCATTATGGAATTTTTAATGGAAATATAGTGCCTAGTGGTTTTAATGAGGAAACTGTTATGGTTAAGCCATGTGATATATCACTATTTCTGTTTATTTAAATCTAGCTTATGCCCGCGACTTCGACCACGTGAATTTTTTCACCCGTGTCGTCGTCTTCTTTAGCTGGGTACTCACTTAGCAGTGTAGCACGTAACGTATCAGATACGGTATCAAGTGAGTACGTAGGCACGAGCCCGCTGCTGCTAGCCGCTCGCGTGCGGAGCGCTGTAAGCTCGCAGTGACCCGCCGAGTGGCGGTTTCACTGCAAATAATACAAGGGCGGCTAGGAAGCTCGTAGCTAGATACGCGGAGGACCGTGGATGAGCCGTACCCACTTGCAGGTTTATACCGAATCTGATACATTGCGTGCTACACTGCTAAGTGAGTACCCAGCCTTTTATTGCTCCGCTCCCGTGTGTCGTACCGTGTTATATAGCCTTACAAATAACGTGGCTTTCTATGGGTATAAGAATTTTCAAAATCGGTTCAGTAGATCCAGAGATTACCCCGTACAACCTCACAAACTTTACCTCTTTATAATAGTAGTATTGATCTTTCTATGAGGGAACGCCTTTATTATTATTGCTAATTATCACATAAGCACAAGGCTGCAACGATATAGGTACTAGGTATCAATAGTGCAAGTAAACAATTTAGTGCTTTGTAAAGTTTGTAATTTAGGTATTTGAACATATTAAAGATGGTAAATATTAGTTCATAAGTGTGTTTGCTATCTTTGAACGCAAAGCAAATTATGACATAGTGGCATTTACATAGATTATTAAAAACCACCTTGAAAATGTATTATTACCTACAATGTCGTCTGGAGACGTCCCCATTACCGCAGATATTAGACAGTGCTTTAATAATTTCGAACCACACATTATAACGTTCCTTCAACTGAAGCATTCGCCTTTAATCCTAGAGTCGATTTTGAATATTACGCTACAATGCTGCCTCTCTGATTAATATAGGGCGGATACTAACCAGCGTTACGGGGTGTAATGTAACGTGTTACAAAGCGAGCGTTCATGTAGTCTGCAGTCGCGCGGAACGAGGTAGGAGGGGTCGTTTGCTCGCTACGAATGGTACATTACGGCCAAGATTCAATTTTGAGCTCAAATCTGCTAACCGTTACATTACGGACAAATGCTCCCAGTGTAAAGGAGTCCCTTAATGTAATAAATGGTTTCAATAGTTGCGCACTGTAATGATTGGTTCTACTCTCTCAGTGATGTCATGCTCAAATCTGAGCTGTTACATTACAGGCTACTACTCGCGGTAAGGGAATGCCTGACTTTAATTATTTAAATAATGCGCGAGTATTACAAAATGACTTATTGAGCAACTATAAAATTTGAATTAACATTACTAGTATTTTAATCAATAAACCTTTTAGAAAGGATCAAATCAAATAACTGAAAACTGGTTTTTACGAGAACAGGTCACGTAAAGGGATCAGGGACCTAAAACGAGATCCGTATACGAATTAGAAGTAAACACAACTAATAATAGCATTCAAAAGTTAAAGTTCCCAGGTCGAGCGAAAAGTGTTATTGGGTTTTTCTATGAAATTCTCAGTAGCAGCTCGGAGTTTGGATTTGTGCCCGTTTAATGGCAATAGGCTCGCCCCCTATTACATGGGACCTAAATATACCGGCGAACTGTGGGTGTACATTGGTACACCTCTGCCTAACCCTTCGGGGAATACAGGCGTGGTGGTATATTATTTATATATATGGTATTTTAAAAAGTTAGATATACACGAACATCAAATAGACGTAAACTCTGTCGATAATACAGAACTAAGACTGAACATTAGTGAACCAGTAATGCCGAACCAAGTTATGTCATTGAAATGCGTAAGTGAACGCCATTTAATCACCGTCTAATTGATTAATGACGCAGCTAAATACACCAATCACGGAGGTCTAATCGATCAACTTCTTATTTAAACGCCCTCCGTAATTTTATAGCCACAGCAAATTCTCGATTTTCACAATCGATTAACAATTTACATGGCTTAGATGTTATAAAATGGAACATAAAACGTGGAATAATATATTTTTTATGTTTAAGGTGTGGGTTGATATTACATATTTCTAAGAGCTAAGTTTCACTTTGAACGTGATTTCCTTTGTAGACTTTAGCGTCTGAATAGAAAGCTAACAATGACACAACTGGATAAATACTTAGATCATCTGTTAAAAATATACTGCCAGTAGGATTGGCTAGAGGAGATGTTAAAAAAAAATTACAAATGTGATTGTTTCCACAGTCTTTGTACTAAATAGTAAATTATTTAGTGCAATCAATAATTTGAACTGCAAAGACATGTCAAAGTCAAATCATTTATTTCAATTAGGCCATTAAAAAGCAACTTTGAACGTCAATACAAGAACAAAAGGTAGTTTCGTATGGATATAAATGGGCAAGAAATTCCATACGTACTCTTTTAAAAACAATGTTTTACAATAATTGCAAACAGAATTATACATAATTAATTACAAGTGAATGATTATTGTAGACCTAGCGATGTTAGATGTGCGTAGGAGGAGAGAGTTACTTTAAGATGTACTTAGCAGTGGTGAAGGGTAGATTATTGTAAAAGGGAAGTCTAAGCACATATTGCTTAATTCTATTGTACAATTTTTAATACAACTTTTCTTTCCAGCAACCGCACTCCCCTCGTCAAATCAGCAGGGCAACAAATTGGACAGTGTATTCTATGTTTTTAATTTGACTATATTAATTAGCAATAGTAGACAGTAGAAATACTAATGACTGTGCCATTTGTCAATGGCGGTAGATAGAGTAGCTATTGTTTAAAACTTCTGTAGGGACGCCTGTAAGAATCGAGTAGTCAAAGGGACAATTGTCCTGGTTTTTTAACAACCATATTGTTTCCATCGAAGATATAAATGCTTTTTCATAGTTTTTGAGAAAGTTAACCCTTAAATAAAAAAGTAAATGAAAGAGTATTGGTCGCTGGGCATAAGTATAGACGTGTGGACGCCCACTTTGCGAGCGGATGACATCAAGCGATGTGAAGGTCGCCTGGATTGAATTATCCAGACGATAAAACATGTTTCTTTAGAACGATTAACTCTCGGTTAGTTAAATTATTGCGTGTCAAAAGATTTTACAAAACTATCTTTGAATTAATGTTTATAATGTCAAGATGTTTCGTGTACACTTCAAGTTTCGTTTACTACGAAGACGGTTCCTGATATTTATTTTCTAAATTCCAGACAGTAATTTATTCATGGCAAAATAGCACTCGTCTTAATGTTTTTTAGATCTGTCTGTGAATGTTAGGACATCGTAATCCAAGACAAACAGAAGAATAAATTAACAACCAACTACTAAACTGCATATAGCAACATCTGTGAATTTAATATTACGAATTTGTATCAATACTTGTCAAGATTTTTAATTAGTGAGGGATTATACAAGTTCAATGTTTGATACACAATCAGCGTCACCACTGTAAAACAATATCCGTCGCCAAGGGATTCTAAGAAACATTCGGGAGCAATGAATTAGCGAATCACTTGTTGCCAAATATTTGAACACTTTTCTGTGAGCGTAGAGGCCGCTTCCCTTTCTTTACTTAACCACTACGACGTAGCATTTTATTGCTAACTAAGACACACTTACTTCTGCAATTCCTCGCTCCATGCTGATTCCGATGAGTTTATCGGCTTTCCAGTCAATAGCATAGACACTTGGCTTACACATCTCTTTAATCCCGACATTCTAGAAATTATGGAATTTACTTTTGGCTTTATTAAATTAATACTGAACAGACTCTTCGACTTTTAAAAAATACTTCGTTACACTCTCTGCAAACTCACTAGTAGAACTATCGTTGTCGAATTCAAACGCGACACAAGTGCACCTGAACTGTTATATTAACCTTAAATTATTATCACACAGTCGAATACTTTATTTGGAACTGTTGCGTTCGATATATTTCACTAAGTTATACAATTTTCTCCACTCTATCTTTCAACAGAACGTTAATGAGGGATTCACTAAACACTTCTTTGATATCAAACAACAAAACCACGATTTTCCGCAACATCGTTAACGACGTCATTTCAAAACGATAACAAAACGGTGGAAAAAATCAAAATGGCGACGTAAGAAAAACTGCGTGTCTATTAGTACGTGCAAGGAACTTTTCACTCGCACCGATTGCGATGAGAATTGGTCCAATACTGAAACGCACGGATGTTTAATGAAACAGATGCGAAGATGTTCACAAACAAACACTACACAGGCGTCCCGTGCCAACGTTGCCAGTGGCGCCGTGGCGCGTCGCGACGTCGCCTTGCCTATTTTTTGAACAAAAAATCTCCTCGGTTTCATCTGCTCGCGTACTTTGTGGATCACGTTTTCTGTAGGGTGCTTATTAAGATTTACGAATGTTCTTTAGATAAATATTTGGACTCCACGTTTCCAGTGAACGGAATTAAAGTCTGCTCTTGATAATTTATTTACTATGGACGTTGATTGAAGACTTTTTTGACTTCGACAGTTATAATTTTGTTGATCGTCAAAGTTGAGTAAGATTTAATGCTTTATGATGAATCATTTTGTTTGAGAATCATTAAAAGTTTTTTTTGTGCGGTAACAGACTAACGAATGTGTAGTATTTTCTCGAGCGTACTTTCATTAGAGTAATGTGATAATGGGAATGTTTATAGAGCCGTCAACTGCTGCAATAACATTAAATCTACAATGTTTATGCGCTTGAACTACATTTACAAGCAATTTAATGAATTTAGCGTTAGCAAATAGCCGTAAGCAATCTCATGTTGTGCGTACATTGAAATATTATACAGTATAATTATTCAACACGTTAAATATACAGAAACGAGTGATAGATTTAGGTCTTAGACTTTTCAGTGTCCTGTTTATCCTCAAGATAGATACATACGTATTACGATAAACTTATACGAAGCTCGAAGGAGTTAATTAGAACGTAAAATTAGCTCCCATGGCCACACACCATAGAAAGGGATCTGACGCGGGACCGTGACGTCATTTTATACCGCGATGGTGGTCTGGTCTGTGAATAGATCACCTACTTGGCGTTAAGAGGCGACGAAGGGATAAGATCATTAACAGTGTGCATATGGGTAGAAATGACGTCATTACTGTCCGTTATTACAATCTTGACCTTTGGTTGTGTGTGTATATTGTAGGGAAGTCTTAAAGATCCAGCAAAAATCTCTTCTAGATTGATGAACTCGTGATATTTGACAAAGCCAGGTGATCTGTAATTCAGGATTATACCACCTCATACTCCTTTCTCTATCTAAGATTCTATGATCAAAATAACAATACTAGCCTTTTACTGTCCTTCTTCAGGGAAAGGCCCTTTTTTCACACATAGAACGCCGAACATTGAATACCACGCTTGTTTACGGCGGATTGGCGATTGCAGACTTATATTTATTAAGTCCAGGCTCAATTCTATTCTGTACTACGAAGTTGATATAAATAATATGTTATGATTATGATTAGGTAGTAGCTTTTTAAACATAGAGAGACAAACATCGCTAAATTACTTTATGACTCTGAAATTTGTCTATCTCTAAAACTTCATATGATTCATCATTGTTGTTTGTTTTCAGGGTTTGTCTACAAAACCCACTAATGGACCTATTCTACCAATTTGTGTACTTACTGGCTGATGACAATTGTTTACGTCACACAATACAGCGTCATTATAGTCCTCGCGATGCGTAGAGCTAAATCCGTAGGTTACAATAACGTCAGGAACGGCCAGACAAAATACGACGAAACATTCGAAATTTAAAATGATGTCTGAGTAACATCTGTGGTAACAGCTGCATATTTTTGGAGGAATATTATTAGGTAATTCTGTTGTTCCCTGCAGAGAATAACGGTCCGTTCACATTATTTCAGTGGCGATCCAGTCCAGTGCTAAAATACTATATTGGAAAAATGTGAACCGGCCCTAAAATGTATATTCCAGTGAGCAATACAGTCCAGTCAGTGTCTTTTTTTTTTAAGATGGGAAATCATCATATAACTTCCCCCGCCCTGGGCGGGACGGGAGGGAGTGTCAGACTTTTACTGACTAAAACCCGTCTATGTTCCTCATGTGCCCTTTGCGTTCCGGGGGCGCGGTATCTCTTTCGAACAACCCGCAGCCCCGGCAGCCAGTCAGTGTCTGGATTGACATTCTGCTTTCTCATTCCAGCTCACCCATTTAAGTGCCACTGGCCACTTGTAGACGGCCAAACAACAAAACAGTAAAGCCGCATTTTTATGAACAAGTAACTTCTAAAGTCGATGAAGATGAAGTTAACTGAAAACTAAGCTCTTTAATTTGTTCCTTTACATAGTTGGGTAGTGGAATATCATATCGGAATTTGACAAAAACAAAAGAAGGCGGCCAAATAAAACTGCAACCAAATTCAACCGATTTAACAGCATTTGAATGACTATGGAATATAGACGACAATATAATCCATTGTGGACTGGTTTGACTCGCTGAGTTACTGTACTGCAATGCATAAGGCCCCACTTTTTCTATCTTCAATATTTATTTTCATAGGAAAACCAAAGTTCAGCTTACAAATGGCATTATTTACGACCACAGATATAAAAAAGAAACAACCAATCATTGTTTCGAGTTTTAAGATGCCTATCTTGGGCAGTGGCGTCTAATTGTTTTTGAATATTTATTCCTCCATATAAGAATGTTGGTATTAATGTAATTGATATTATAGACGTGCTTATTCCACGTAAGGCAGACACGTGCTGCGGTTGATTTGAAAAACCACGTTCAATGCATTCAAGACAATAATGCATTACGTATACATCATAATTTTTATTACTGTACTTTTACAATAATCTAAATCTGTGACAAAACTGCCTCGGTAACCTAGTGTCTTACGCTAGAGTCTTGGGTTCGATTCCTAGGTCGAGCAAAGTATTTGGTTTTTTTTTTATGAAATTCCTAGTAGCATCTCGAACTTTATAGGATTCGTGCCCGGTTAATGGCAATAGGCTAGCCGCCCCCTCTTACATGGGACCAAAACATACCTCTGCCTAACCCTCCGGGATTACAAGCGTGATGGTATGACGATGACTGTAACAGAACTACAGAAGTCACTTTGGCTGTATCTATTTGGCTCGTATATACAATCTACATAGTAACATAGCCAAGTCCCTTCGCTAACAGGACAGAAACGATTAAAACGTGACCTGTAGGTACTTAGCCTTCATAGTTGACGGGCCTGTTGGTCTAGTGGTTAGTGGCCCTGACTGCTAAGCCGGAGGTCGTGGGTTCGATTCCCACCCAGGACAAACTTTGTGTGATGAGCATAATTGTTTGTTCTGTGTCTGGGTGTGATTTATCTATAATATGTATGTATTTATAAATTATATAAGTATGTATATCAGTTGTCTGGTTACCATAACACAAGCTCTGCTTAGCTTGGGATCAAATAGCCGTGTGTGAGTTGTCCTAAGATATTTATTTATTTATTTATTATAGATTTAATATTGACATCTATGGCCACGTATTATCCTTAGGTATTTTAATGACGTCATTCGACATACTGATTTAGCGTGACCTTCCACAGGGTACTACAGAAAAGACCCTATCGCACGTGTTCTACTTCTTTGTTGTTTAATCTGTGTACAAAAAAACCTGCCAGCATTGAACAATACATACAAAAAAAAAACATGATTCTTGAATGGGAACTTTAATGTTTAAGTTTATTTCATTTTTATCATTTGTTGTTATAGTTACACAAACACTGAAACAAATGTGTAAAAAGTGTCCATCTATTACGGTTGAAAAGATAAAGCTGTTGCGCTGTGACAGATGCATGGGCGGAATTGGGTAGACATGACAGTGCCTTGTCAATACATTTACGAAACTATTATGTATGTAAGAAAAAATTTACATCTTTTTGATAAAATAAGTGATAGACATAATTTTAATACTAGAAATAAGGACAAATTAGCTCAACCATTTTTTAGATTGTCCAAAGTGCACTCATCTTTCATGGGGTACTGTGTTAAATGTTACAATAAAATACCTAGTGATATATTAAAATTAAATGAAAGAAAATTTAAAAATTGTATTAAAAGCACACTTTGTAAACAAGCATACTACAAGTTAGAGGATTATATTCAAGATAATAATGCTTGGAAACATGCTGGTCTTGCTCCATAGGACAATTTCAAGTCTTGACAAAATCAACTGGTTGCTTATTTAATCATAAAACTAATTTGTTTTGACCAATAATTGTTTTTCTCCTCGACATTAATTCTACATTTGCGTTTGACTCACACACTGATTCGTTGTCTTTGAAATGTTAGAAGTAATCATCTACGATCACAATATTGGCGTTAAATATTATAATTAATTTAGCTTTCATCTCTAATTTGTAGCACTGAGTACGTATTGTAGTACTTTGAGTGACTTTTTATTTTTGATAGATCGTTTTGACATTTATATATCTTTTTATGGAATGAATGTAACTATACAACTTATTGTAATACATTGTTATTTAAAAGAGTATGTATGGAGTTTCTTGCCCGTTCTTCTCCATACGAAACTACCTTTTGGAATGGGCAACTAGATTCAATATTAATGATTTTTTATGTAATGACGTTCAAAAGTGCCTTTTAATGGCCTAATTGAAATAAATGATTTGACTTTTGACTTTTTTGACTTTTTGACGTTAAACAATAATTCCAAAACGCAACTTTACAAAAAAAGCAGTTTTTTTAAATAACTACAAAATTAGATTTTTTTTTTGCTTTGAAATCAATAGTTAGTGAATTGAGATGACGAAAAAGTGACGTCATAGTTTAGTATTGTCATACAAAATCTATGGGGGAATCGCATTTTGACAGCTCATAAAAAGTACGTCAATTGATTTATGGTGTCATCTACCCAATTATGGAACCCAAAAAAGCACATATTGGGGTGGTTAAACCAGCAATCATCATGAAAGGTGACCTTCTGTTTCGTTCAAAGGGAATCGGTCAAAGGCGAAACTGTCATTATATAACTACGCTTGGTTGAAAAGCTTATAGCATACTGCCACCTCATCTCCTGACTATGGAAATATTCTTTCTTTACTTTTATTCACACTAGGAACTTCTCCTGTATCGTAGGTGCGTTTATAAACATATAAATTCACATACACAAACAGTTAGACCCGGTGCCACTATGTGTAGGCCATATAAATATTTGATCCGTGTGATAATCAAACCCGTGACATGAAACACAGCAGCCAATCGCTCAGCCACTGCGCCAACCGTGTAATCGCTGTTTCGTGAATATGAAGAAAAATCGAGGAAAATTACGCCACAGAATAGAAAAGTTACATAATATTTTCTTCGCTAGGATCTTTTAATGGATTCATTGTTTACTTCCAGTAAAAAAAAAAATTGTTCCGAATTTTGCTGATAAAACCTTTTGTATGTATACGTACTTAGTAGCTTTTATCGGCGAACTTGAGAACCGTTTAATATCGTCACTGTGTCATAAAACAAATGTTTATTTATGTTCGTACCATTTGAGGCCAACACTTCACCTTCTGGTGGGTAAGTAACACACAATCAGGGCGGATAATGGTTACTAATTATATGTAAATAGGTGTCATTTTAAAATAATTAGATCTTTGTCGCCAGGAATGCATGGTACTGTGGTATACAGTACAAGAATAATTCAATACAAAATTTTAGTTTATTTAGACCCGCTTGCGCTAGGTAGGGTTATCGTTTATCTCCTTATTAGTTGCTGACAAGGGCCCAATATGCATAATCTTAGTGAGTAATTTTATTTCGTATTAGCACTAGCTGTTTTTTTCGCAAGCTGAACCATACGTATGATTTTAAGAATGATTTTAATTACGTAATTAAAATCATTCTTTTATAATTTTGGCAAACATGCCAATTATCAGAATTTTATTTATAAAAGATTAATAAAAAAATTAATAAAAAAACTTTATAATTTCTTATTTTTTCTTTCTTATTTCTTATTTTCTTTAATATTCCGTTACTATGTACTATAATTATTTTCTACATACAAAGTAACATTCAATACACACCTTATACCTATCTACATAGACACTATGTTTAGAATCTATTCACATGGCGGAAGTACGGTAACTGTGTGACCCTTCAGCTGGCAATTGGCCTACAATACCATAGGCACTAACAAATGCCAAAGGACCCATCACTCATCGTACAGTTTGTAGTAAATTAGTGCATCTTCCATGAAACGAAGCCGAGAATAACCCGACTTACCGACGCAATTTCTTCTATTTATTTTTGTTAGCCGATGAATAATTACTAGTTGTTTCAAGAACCCCAGCCAAGAGCCAGATAGCTATCATATTGGCAAGATATCTAAGTGAACGTTATTTGAATGATTGCGAAATATTGCCCATTAAATAAACATATTTATGATTATCCTGTTTGGTGTTCCATTTTGTGTTTATCACGACATAAATTGCTTGTTGCATTATACAGCGTTACTAGCTACTGTGAAGAATTTAAATGTATTTGTGACAAGCGGAACTGGCCGATTTTACTGCAATCAATGTTTGAATCATGTGTAAGGAGATATTTGACCTTAATGTGGCTTCCAAGTTCGTTACCCGAAGCAGACGGTCACCTCCTGCGCATGCGATTATGTACGAGTATAAAAAAACAGGTGTCGTTCCGTTTTATTGTAGCTGCAGTGACACTGAAGCTGAAACGGCCTCAGTATCCGTCAGTTCACGCGTTATTTTCACTAATGCCAAATGTTGAAGGATAGTGAGCAAATGTTTATATTTATTTGTCTTCCAGTTAAATGTGATTGTGCAGTCACGTGAATCGAAACGCATTCGGCGATTTAAAACTGTATTCGATAACAATAGCGTTTCTTTTTTATAATGTAAAGTGTCTACGTACTTAATCGGAATCGGAGCAGAGGTCGATAACATTTTAAGTTACACGCCTTTATTTAATTTTGTTCAAATAAAAATAAAACTTTGTATTGCTGTTTTACAATATTATACAGTAGAGTCATAGACTTTACTGTTTACTGTTTACGTGAGTACATGAACTCACGAGGCCCCTGACATTTGCTGTCGCAAACAACGTTGACTAAGAATATTGTTTACGACAACAAAATAATTATTCTGCGTACTGGAGCGTATTTAGCTAGAATGTCGCTGTCGCGTCGCATCAGCGAATTAAAACAGTCACTTGGATTCGCTTATTACATTCACGTCATCATAAAATGTGCCAAAACCATCATGACCAAAGTTCATAATTATAGGTAAGATTTCCCCGATAATACCTACGTACCGTTGAAGTCGTTACGATTTATAACCAGTTTCACGGATTATTTCTTACGTAGACCGTCGTCGGTTTGGGCAAATACCTACGTCGTCTCTGATGACGTCACCGTACTACAAGGAACACCCACATTCGAATTGTGTCGACATTTTAAAATGTAAAACAGCCTATGCTGTAATAGTAGTATTACTTGTGACTAGTTGTGACGTACGAACATGGGTAGTACGCATCGAGACGAATCCATTGAGATAAACTAGAGAATAGCTATTTCAGTTTCTTTGAAGTGATTTTAATACATTCATCAATTCACGTAATCTTTATTGAAATATTAGATTAGAGAAATAGTAGGTACGAGTATATATGAGAATATGAGTCTGAATCAGAACATGAAAAGCAATGACTTTGATTTAATATGCTACGGTAACTTAATCCGAAAGTACTTGCGCATGAAAATGTATGTGTGGAGTAGAGTATTTGGCACTTAACATGCACAGTTTTGTCAAGTGTTAAATAAAAACAGGAGTTTTATTTATACTGTACGTTGTATTTTCCGCTTTCTATTTCTAGCTACTTGTATATTTGTCACAGTTGATGATCCAAGGCAAGTATAAAAAATCTATTTTCTTTCATTCACATTTCCCCAATATTTCAGGCCTAGGAAAATTCCAGTAGCTACGTAATGCAACGAACCAGCAATTTTAGCCACCAATCTGACATTAGGTGGAAACTATTTGAACTTCGTTCTCAATGAAATAGAGCCGGGAACCGTTGCCAAGTCGGCCCGTCTGATGACACGTCAGTCGGAAATAGCTGTTTCTGAACTTACTATCATTTTACGTTGGCCAAATGACTTGAGTTACTGAAGATTCTGCTACTCCCTGATAGATGGCAGTGTTACCAAAATCATTAAGAAAACGTGACCGATAATTCCTGGAAGTTGTAACTCTCGTGCACATTTTGTTCTTCTGTGCCAGTTATCCAAACGATGTCAATGAAGAGTAGGAACGTTGAGTACGTAGGTAATGCAATAACGTATTACGTACAAAGTTCATAAATGTCGCTTCAGTAGGGATTGGTTGCTAGGCCATCGCCCACATGTAAGTAATACAACTCATTTCCCGGAGTTGACTCACACAGTACACCATATGATAAACGGATGATACACGACAGTTTTTAACGATCACTGCAGAAATATGCGAACCATGTTAATGAGCCAAAGCGAACAATTAGTTAACAATGATACTGCACCATTATTTTAAAGATCGTAGCAGTAGGTATGATTACTGTCGCACAATACAATGCAATGATGACAGCTAGTTGATCGCTGAGTAGGAAACGTCAATTTCCAACAATACCACAGATGGTAGGGGAGACCGAGGTGAGTTGTAACAGAGGAGAGTTGTGACAAAGTCGATTTCTCGGAACCTATGACCGTTAGCGAGCTGGCAACAGAGCACGATTGTTTCTTTAGAGACACGCTACTTGACGTAGTACGCGCCAGGGACACTCGACAAGCGGTTGCGTGAGTACGACGTCTGCATGGACAAAAACACGAAAAGTAAGTTTTTTATTAAAATTTTGATTGTATTTATATCGTGACATATTACATTCACGTGGTTATTCTATTTTTGCTAATATTGTGTGGTTTTTGAAGTTTCAAAGTGTGGCATTGCCTTGCTGTGTTTGCATTTTGTTTCGAAATTACGAATTATTATTCTAACGAGGTCGTGATTTTTGGTACCTAGGAGAGTTGTGACACGCTGTCACAACTCTCCTATTTTTGTTTATTTTCTAGTTTGCTTATTTTACTTAATTTTTGCAATGTTCTTTTTCTGTTTACATGTATGTTCATTTATTTTAGTCAATTCTTGCAACCTAAGTTTGACAAAAAAAAAGTATTCGGCACTTAAAGTCTGTCTAAAAATGGCATTTTTGTCAGGAACTTTATTGGGCATGTGGTTTGGTATTGCATGCTGAATTTCTTATTTTTTGTTTCAGAATACGTAACAATTATACACAAAAGACTGATAAGAGCGTGGCTAGTACTGATATTTATGAACTGGCCTTTGAAGAAGTTACGTTAAGAGGTCAAAGTCTTTGAAATGCCGCATCCTCCTCTTACAATCGGAATTACATGTCTTTGCATAGATACATTAAGAAGAAACAGGCTTTTCAAGATAATGCAACTGATGTGGCTACTTCTATGGGTTATGCCAGTCAGATGATATATACAGAAGAGGAAGAAAATATATTATGCGAATATTTGCTGACATTTATGATTAAATATTTTATACTTGTTATGTTAATGTTTCATGTTACTGTAGTTCCTACAATTATGCCAAATGATAATAATTAAAGTACTTTTATGCAAAAGAAATGGTATTTTTTGTTTATAATTCCTATAAAATTATTGTATATTTCAAATATAGTCTAGATTTACAGCTGTCACAACTCACCTTGGTACCTGTCACAACTTACCTCGGTGTTAGGAGATTTGTGACAAAGGGAGTAGTTTCAGATTTCGTGGATTTTCTCAGAAACCTTATAACTTTTATTGATTCTGATGACTGTTTTCAAAAGAGTAAGAATTGAGCTACATTGAAGCAAAGAGTTCATAATCGTGGTATGTTTTTTTATTGAGATATGTTCTTTTAAGTAAAAATTGTCACAACCCTCCTCGGTCTCCCTATTTGATGTTTTTTGCAAGCCAAATAGGTGATTGTATTTCATGCAAACAGATAAGATAAAAGTTTGTGAATCAATCAATTTAGACAAACGAAATTGAGACGTAAAGGTTAGATATAAGACAGTCATTTACTTTGTTGATTGATGGATATTTTGGACTGTGATCAGAAGTTGCAGAAACACTGCCAGTTTTTAATCCCAAGTCGCTCTTCTTCGACTTACAGAGAACCTTTTCCAGGTAAGTCTAAATTTAGATAAAGCCTCATGGAGTCAAAATTCATTGAATTTGAAAAAGGTCAATGTCTCGACCGATGTAACCGCGCTGTGACTCATTCTTATTCCGATAACTACCTATTATAAATCTGAAGAGTCCTAAAAAACATAAGGTAACCTGTAATTTAACTGGTTTTCTTAAAGGCATGATTGATTAATAACGTACTGTTGTTTTTGTGCATATGGTGTGAATCTCAATTCATGCAGTTTAATTTATAATAATAAGTGGTATAATTAAATTAATTAATACCTGTACGTTTTTGTTACTTACTTTTTCGTATCATATTGTCGGCGTTTTCCACAAAATATTAGAATGAACTTGTACATAATTGTTAGAATTAATATTTCTGTCAAATATATAATTTTGGACTAGCGCATTGTCTACGATTGTCTAGAGATTTGGCACACGTTAATTTCGAATTTTGTTTTACCTACGAAGATTATAAGATCTTCGAGTTTTTTTACTTAACTTTTCGTAAATGAATACGATTCACATTTTAATATCGAAACTCTTATTTTAAACTTCATTCATTTTATTTAAAACTTTCATCCACTCTTTTATCCTTCAAGGTAATTTTAAAAACCATGAACCATTTTCCACCGTTTTTCACTAAATCCCGCAAAAAGTAAAAAACTTTCATGATTTTACTCGACAAATAAAGGATTTTTCATACATTATACTTTCATCTGCACACTGAATTTCATCCCCATTAAGAAAAGCTAGTCGTATCTACTGTAGATATTTCATGTTTCCACTTTCAGTATAGGTACCAATATTATGTATGGTCCATGTTATAAGTACCTATATGGAACGAATACACCGGCATGACGCACAGGTTACACAATATAATTATTACTAACAGTTATTTCCAGTATAAACGCGTCACCTCACTCCTTTTATTATCCTTTATATTTTTATTGGACGTAATTATGTAACTATTATGAAATGACTCCTGGACATTACACAACAGCCTTAAAATGTCTGGCTTTATGAATAATATTGATTATTATACTGTCTTGATGTCCTGCACCTACTATACCATACATATTATATTCTAAGTGCATAGAGCTCTTGTGGTAAAAAAACGTAAATAAATTCGATCGATTTTCAAATTGAAAATAATCGGACCAGTAGTTTCAGAGATAAGCACGCCCAATAATAAATAATAAAATAATAAAATAATAAAAATGTTTATTGCATTTTCATAAGGCTTTTACATACAAGGTTAGGAGAACACCTTTTAAGCAAGAAGATGCTTGTGTTAGGTGTCTCCGCTCTTCCGCTTAACAATAATAAAAATATGCAATTCTAAACAAGAAAAAGAAAAATACAAAAAGGAGCGCGCTTGAGTGAGTGATTTGTGTGAGTGGGTCTTGAGTGTGTGTGTTGTGAGTGTGGGTGAGTGTACGCGAATATGTATATTGTGTGCGAGTTGTTTTTTTTTTTTTTGTTTGTATAGATATAAGTTAGGATTTCGGGTTGGGTTATGAACAAGGTTTAGGTTAGCCCTGCGACAAAGTCTTGGGATCGGAGGAAATTAAGAGTAACTTCCTCCACTAACGTTTACATGGCCAAATAGATCAAGGAAGCGACTTTAGTATGACCTCAATGTCATCATAAGATTTAGTTTTAAGCCATTCAGTTGTAACTGATTTACATTCACGGAGTTTCAAGGGATATATGTGCAGTTCTTTATTTAATAGGTTATATAAGTGGGAGGATTGCCTTGCGAACTGTCTCTTGGCAAAGACAGATTTAACTGGGACAGTAGGAGCGACCAAGTAGCACCTTCTGCTACTCAAGCTCGCCTTTGTGGGATCATACGAGAGAGATTTATGTTTTCTCAAAATGAGATGAAGAACATAAAGTTTTCTAACAGACAAAAGGTCAGAGGTTAAGTAAAGGCTTTGGGTAGGGAATCTGTAAGGTTTGAAAAACATAACCTTGAGCAGAGAGCGTTGCGCCCTTTCCAGTTCCAGAAATTTCATTTTTGTTGTCCCACCCCAGCATGGGAGACAGTACGTAAGTATCGACTGAGCTAGTGACAAGTAGACTTTTTGCAGTAGGTTCTTTGAGGCAATGTGACGTAATGTTTTAAAAGTCCATATCAGTTTCCTAACAAACAAATAAACAAACTCTCCAGCTTTATAATATTAATTATGGACAAGCGCCATCACCATCTATTTATGTTAAATGTAATTATGTCCCTTATTAAGTCTGTATTGTAACTTTATCCTCTGATCATAACTATGTTACTCAAAGGCGCTATTATTATAATTTTCCTAGTAGATAAATGATTCATCAATCAGTACCTTCATAAACTAAGAATCATGCAGGTATCTATAATGATCTATGATCACGTTTCACGATTTACAGAAAAACGACAAGGTAAGTCAAACAAATCATTTGGTATACAGGCAGCTTACTTGCAATTAATTTTAAACACTGTTTTGAGTGTGCTGAGCAGTCAATTCTTTTACATCACTCTCTCAAGTGTGTCATATAAGCCTAAAAAGTTATCACGCATACAATAAAAAAAAATATTGTCAGTGTAGAAAGACGAAAAATTTTGCCTCTATACCAATTAGTTGGTAGCCTGTACCTACCATATTTTAAAAGATTATCTTTAAAACGAGTTCTATTTTTAGTTAAAAGATTATTCTTCTATGTTTGCGTACCTCGACTAATTAGTCAACGTTAGTTAGTGGATAGAGAATGAGTCATTAGAATGAATAAGAACAAATGATGTTACGTCGTGACAAAAAATACGGTTATTCAAACAAAAACGTCACGAATACGGCGCGAAGTCATTTGGGCAAATTAATGGTATCCTGGTCGGTAGCAATGCGATTTTAATGATGTTAATTTACAGAAAATCCACATCATTATGAAAATCTATAAAAAGGTTAATAGTGATGCTGTGAATGATAACTTTGATGTTTGTAGATGCCGATCATTTATTGGATAACTGTTAACGAATGTGGCTAAAGATTTCAATAACCCTAGAAACGAATGAGTGTGGAACCATTTTCCAGATAAATATACACATGAAAATGAAAATATTTTTTTACACCTATGTAAGTATCCTTCTATTTTTTCCCCGTTGGAAAATCCTCATGGATTTCGTACGTCTGGAGAAGACAGAGGGTTATGTCGGACCCCACAGTTATTTCTGCTCGGGAGCCAGAAGCCAGAAGCCCCGCCAGACGCATGATCTGCGCCCCCAACTGATCTGTATATCCCTAACATTTCTACACTCGTAAAAGTATTTCTAACTTCTTGTTTTTCATTCAAACATTTAAACAGTCGTTACTTTTAAGCTGCTCTAAAGTTAAGAGCTAGTGCTGGTTGAAAAACATTTTAATAGATGTCTTAACCCACACGTCCTCTAAAAATAACTAATGGATATACAAATGCAAGCAAAACGCAGAAAGTTACCTGATGAAACAAAGATTGATCAAAGGAAAAGTAACTCAGAAGATAGTGGCAAAATTAAAGCAAATATAGAATCGAAAATTGATCAAATTAAAAGTAACTCAGAAACAAAATTAAAGCAAGTTTTAAATAAAAGGCAGATACTGGCATGTTCAACGAAAACAAATGAATCGTTAAAGCTGTAGAAAGCTAACAAAAGGGTGTTTAATAAAAACCAATTGACCAAGAAATAAATAAATGATCGTAATATTTAACTGCTTGTGAAAGTAGCGTTGATGATATACCTACTCGAACGTGATCATACGTAATGTGTTGAGTACATACAAAGAACACATTGAGAAAGCGGTCCTTGTATAAAGAATACCAATTGTGGACATAAAGAGCATAAAAAAGAAACAATGAAAGTTTTCATTTATGTAATAATTTACGACCAAGCAATGTGTTGTTAAGATAATAATCTTCTAGTCTCTAGATGAATTGGCAGTCAATAAATCAAATCCACAAGAAACATAATTCAAATTCGACAGTTAGTCATTTTAGTCGTTGCCTAGCATACCTATAGGGGCATTAACCTCTCTTTAGTATTTGAATAATCGTTTAATAACAATTTCTGACACGTGGCCTAGTTAAAGCTATGTTTAATGTTTAACATTATTCCTTAAATATCTATCGAGAAATGGAAGGAAACACCAAGACTTGTATTGATTTCCTATCATCTAGTGCCAGTTGTAAAACTAATGATAGAAACAGGTTACCCGGCTCTTAACCTATTGCTATCTTTAGACTCAATTCCAAGTCTTAAAATAGTTTTTCTAAATATGCAAACTTTGTAGCCATACTTCGAGCCGCGCCTACGCAAGTCTTGGTAACACCGTTTGGGATTGCGGCCCCTTTTAATAAGAGAAACGACACATTGTGCTCCAGTAGGTACAGTAAGCGCTCAGAAATCCATACCCACGCTAAGGTTCACTTTCCTATGAATACGGGCGCGATCCAGTCAGCGCGTGCGCATGTGTGTTTACGAGTGATGTCTCAACATTCCACAGATAACACACACTAATGAACCATCGTCGCACTACGCGAAATGGCATTATATTTCTGTTTACCGTACGAGTCCTACCCGACGCGCGACGTATTCTTACCATTGCATTGCTAAATTTCGCATAATTATAACATGGCCTGGCAGCTGGTTTGGATAAGAAAGGGTTTACGATCATTGAATTCCGAGTTCAAATCTTATACTATGTGTGGCTGTTTTTTGTTTCTTGAAACCATAATAATGTTAGGCAAAATCTTTTTAGGTTTATGTTGAATTATTACGTATTCATGCTTGTTATTTATTTTTTATAAGAAGCAAATATTAGTTATTGTATTATTTATTTAACTTTTTATGTGATTTTATTTTAACTTTTTGTAATTGGAAGTAGGAAAAAAAGGCGTGCTGTGTGATAACAAAAATTTATTTTTAAAATTATCAAACTTATGAGAATTGTAACTGTAGTATACAGCGAAAAGTGGGGGGCATTCGGCACTCAACCGTCATAGCGTGCGGACGTATTTCAACGCCTGTTGTGTATACATAGTGATAGCAGTGAGTGTATTATTGAGCATTCTACAAGTGGCGACGAGGAAAATGTAAGTCCTAATGCACAAATATACTTTGAAAAAAATGAAAGGAAGTAATGGCATAATGTGGTTGGAGGTAAACAAAAAAATAAATAAAAAATACATGGAAAATTATCGTTAACGTAAATAAGATGGCAATCTTTCTTATTTCTTTAGTAATTACGTGCGGTGACCTACTGGTCGACCGCGCAGAGTCATGTTGTTTACCAAATTGCAGGGTGCATTCCTAATGAGGTTAACTAATATTATAATAACAAGTTTGATAAATGAATGAATGCGTAAATTGACGAACGTATTCAATAGAAAACAATTTTATCTATCCTATCAGTGCAAATGAGTTGTTATGATTTATTATAATAAAATCTAACCTTAACAGGAAGTTTGTGCCGATTTGTAGACACTGAACACATCTATTTCGATTTAATTGTCATTAAAGGTGTTAGTGTATTTGATAAGTATAATTGCAATGATTTAGATGTAATAAACATCGTAATCACAATTATGCATTAGGCACGAATATAAACACGTAGATATATGAGGAAGTACTGGTCGACCGCGCAGAGTCATGTTGTTTACCAAATTGCAGGGTGCATTCCTAATGAGGTTAACTAATATTATAATAACAAGTTTGATAAATGAATGAATGCGTAAATTGACGAACGTATTCAATAGAAAACAATTTTATCTATCCTATCAGTGCAAATGAGTTGTTATGATTTATTATAATAAAATCTAACCTTAACAGGAAGTTGTGCCGATTCGTAGACACTGAACACACATCTATTTCGATTTAATTGTCATTAAAGGTGTTAGTGTATTTGATAAGTATAATTGCAGTGATTTAGATGTAATAAACATCGTAATCACAATTATGCATTAGGCACAAATATAAACACGTAGATATATGAGGAAGTACCAAAATAGAAGGAAAGATAGGCATATGGTATTTTACTGGAAGACCAATATGACAGGTCACTAGCAAATATAGGTGTTATGAAAGTCGATAAGCGACTGTGATTGTGGGGTCAGTATGAGAATGGCCCTGTGTGAAAGAAAGTCAATAAGACAGACTTGCAACGAAGTGTTAAAATAAGTCTCCGTAGAGAGATTATTGGTTGAAGGTCAATATGAGAGACATTGTAGTGAATAAATAGTCAATAAGAAAGGCTATGATATTGTATTATTGGAGGATCTTTAAAAGGTCGTTACGGTTAATATAGTCAATATGATAGACATTGTAGTGAATAAATAGTCAATAAGAAAGGCTATGATGTTGTATTATTGGAGGATCTTTAAAAGGTCGTTACGGTTAATATAGTCAATATGATAGACATTGTGGTGAATAAATAGTCAATAAGATAGGCTATGATACAGTAATATTGGAGGATCTTTAAAAGATCGTTATGGTTAACATTGTCAATATGATAGACATTGTGGTGTATAAATAGTCAATAAGAAAGGCTATGATACAGTAATATTGGAGGATCTTTAAAAGATCGCTATGGTTAATATTGTCAATATGATAGACATTGTGGTGTATAAATAGTCAATAAGAAAGGCTATGATACAGTAATATTGGAGGATCTTTAAAAGATCGTTATGGTTAATATTGTCAATATGATAGACATTGTGGTGTATAAATAGTCAATAAGAAAGGCTATGATACAGTAATATTGGAGGATCTTTAAAAGATCGTTATGGTTAACATTGTCAATATGATAGACATTGTGGTGTATAAATAGTCAATAAGAAAGGCTATGATACAGTAATATTGGAGGATCTTTAAAAGATCGCTATGGTTAATATTGTCAATATGATAGACATTGTGGTGTATAAATAGTCAATAAGAAAGGCTATGATACAGTAATATTGGAGGATCTTTAAAAGATCGTTATTGTTAATATTGTCAATATGATAGACATTGTGGTGTATAAATAGTCAATAAGAAAGGCTATGATACAGTAATATTGGAGGATCTTTAAAAGATCGCTATGGTTAATATTGTCAATATGATAGACATTGTGGCGTATAAATAGTCAATAAGAAAGGCTATGATACAGTAATATTGGAGGATCTTTAAAAGATCGTTATGGTTAATATTGTCAATATGATAGACATTGCGGTGTATAAATAGTCAATAAGAAAGGCTATGATACAGTAATATTGGAGGATCTTTAAAAGATCGTTATGGTTAATATAGTCAATATGATAGACTAAAACGGTCAATAAGATAGACCGTACTGGTTAAGCGGAAAGGTTGTATGGTTGGGTTATGTGAGCCTTAATGTAACTAACCAAACAAGTTGTAAGCAGTTATGCGATTGTTACAGATCGCCCCATTATGGCTCAGATAACATCAGCGCTTCCAGGTCTTGAACACTTCGATTGCGAAGGTGACTCAGTTTCAGTAGGAGTCAGATGGGAAAAATGGAGAAGGGACCTTGAGATATATTTCCTAACGGCTAAAGTTTCCGCTGACTCACTACAGTTTCAAATAAAAATCATATTTATATATAAATATGAAGTTAATTTCATTAAAGTAAGGAAACATCATGTTGCGGTTACTAACGTCAGTAAGTAGTGTTATTGTGGACGAGTATTTAAGTTTATAAATGTAATGTTATTGAAAGGCTCGCATACTGGAGGTGTCGAAATTACAGAGATGACGCAGGATGTTTGGTTCTGCGCAGGTGTAGCTGTTGGCTCAGCTGCTCTCACACGACTCAACTATTTGATAGTAATTAAATATTAATAACTATACCGCATTATGAGTCACCTTCACTTGCTCTACAAGAATCAAATAATGAGTTTAAGTTGCTAAGAAAACTCCATAAAGTTGTTGACAAGAATTTTAATTAAAACATTAAACTAAACCTTACGTAGTCGTTAATCGGTTAGTCATGTTTTAATGTTTATTATACAGCTGTTGCGGTTTGATGTTCCGTTGGTTCAGCCTTGCTTGGTTTCTGAGGATTATAATAGGTCGCACCTGCCATGCTGTCTGCAGCTACAATGTTAAACAAAATATCACGAGCTTTTAGATGGCGGATGACGGCTGACTCCAATTGGGCTGCTTTCCTTCTAGGAAAACATGATCATAGTGTATTGAACTATAGTAAGCCAACGCATTTTATTATGTGTTTTACTCACTACTCACCACCATTATTGCTATGGCTTAACCATTTTCAGAGAACTATAAAACTCACCTTTAAGAATCGCCACGGAATTCCTATGGGACTAGAATTAATCTAGATATCCACCAATAGATTCCAAATGAGTATTAGTATGTCTATCAGCAACTTGTGCAGTCGATTAGCGCAAACTGTTCGATAATACTCAGCCAATTCGGGGTCAAATGTTAATAATATCGGCAATCGCAAACGGAAATCTGTTCTCGCGAATACAAATAACAGACGAAGTGCGGTCTGTGGCGGAAGATAAGCTCGCCATGGCTTGAGGATAAATGGGGCTGGCTAACAGGGCCAAGGTATTGTGTGCTACGGTGAAAACTGGTTTTAATTGTGTACCAGTAACTAGGTTCCCGTATCTCGGAGGGCACGTGGAGCCGTTGGTCCTGCGCCTGATCTCTCTCCGGTTGTGTCGGATTTTGCACATCGGGTTATGAGGGTTAGGGAGGGAGTGCGCCTTTGTTTGTGCACACATTTGTGCGCTGTGATGTCTCCTGTGTGCCTGGCGGGTCTGCATTGAGATCGACCGCCGTGGCCGGAGTTGGTCTGGAGAATTACATTTTCATTACAGTAGTGCGATTCTCTAAAATGCAAACTCAAAAACTCAATAAAGTGATCGCGCTCATTTCGATAACTAACCAACTTGTCATTGGTTTAGTATTCGTTCGCCGTGGTGACGTCACCGGCGTGATCGTGTTTAACAGAATACCATTTTGTAATGTCACTGCGGATTCAGCTTACGAATTACGAAGTGAGGCTTAGAGAATCACACTGCAGTTACTAGGTGCTCGTCTCGTCTCGTTCTCGTACATCTATTAACACAAGCTTTAAGTACTATCCCAGATAGAAACGATTATAATAGCTTTGATGTATAAGTATAGTTTAATATGCAATTGCGTTTATAGTTCTACGTAAGTATTTACAGGTCAAGTATTTTCTAAAGTTTCCCCGAAGAATCCTTTCTTTGATATTTTTCTAAAAGACAGGGGAAAGTTAAAAGTAACGATTTTAGAATAATAATAAAATCATTATAGCTTGTCAGTCTGTTGGAGATGCTGTTGTGTCCATTAACTTCTAATATTCATTAATATTTATGATTTATATTTATTCAATATTCAATTGTATAATCTTTATTTGACTACTTTCTTCATTGTAACTATAAAATAAGAAGCTAATGTCGGTATCACTTTCGGTTGTGATACCTACCTATAGCAACAGTGACTAATTTAATTTGATATTTTATTTATATATTGCCAAAACAATGAAAACGTGAGGCCATGACTAAGGGTTTAATTAGTTGAGTAGTTGACTTAATTTCTCTATACTACACCTACGAATTGAATAACTTACCTACATACTTAATATTATTATATGTAATAATACCTGCTAGTCAATAAACGGAGTTCACGATACATTACTAGGGCCCAAACAAGTATGAATTTATTTACATTATATTTGCCATCGACACACTAAAGAGAAGAAGAGAATTAGTATACACATAAGAAGTATATTGTAAGTGCCTAGTAATGGTGTGTTGGGAATACTGTACGCAGCAGGTTTCAATCAGTATAATGATGCAGGATAGATGCCAAACAATATAAGCAGCTTCTGTAGAGGAAGTACTTAATTTGACGTTGGTTACTATGACTCACGCACCTGTCGATGTCTTGTCTTGTTTCGAATGCCGAAGACAAGTGGACGTAACAAAACACTAGCGATGTACAAAGCTTGTCTATCACGAATTGTTCACCGGTTTTATCGCAATATATTCATAGCAAGAACGGTTCTAAAGTGTTTATTTAATTAGTACGCATTACAAGTTTTATAATACTTGTATAATTAATTAAACACTCGGAAAGCTTATTTTAGCTTATGCTCAATTAAGTTTGATAAAATAAATTATAAGTTTGCTTAAACCTACAAATCAATCATAGTAATTTAATGTCATGGTTTGTGGTTGCGTAGTACTTATTTGAATCAAAACGAAACCGGATATTGATTCAATTTGTACTGTGCTACTATCAGAGTAACGTTAAGTTTATTGGAAATTGATGACGGCTAAATGTTAACCGACACGATAAATAATAATCAATATCGTTTATGGTATGGTGGTATGGTATGGTGGTATGGTATGGTGGTATGGTATGGTGGTATGGTATGGTGGTGTGGTACGGTATGGTATTATGGTATGGTGGTATGGTGTGGTGGTATCGTTTATTAACCCTTAAAACGTCGTATGATCAAACCTTGATCATAAGGAAAAATGGGTCTAACCATAACAAATAAAAATAAAAATTCTTGGAAAAATGACGACAATTGGGAGGTTATTGAGAAATGTTCTAGAGCGGCCGAGGGGTTAATAAATAGTTTAAACCTTCGGCATATTGTTAAAGCACATTTATAATATGAATGGAGTTCTAAAAATATGATTTCCTTGGTAGAACATTTGTGACATAGGTACCAATAGGCAGGTAGTATTTGTTGGTTTGTAAGTACAAAGTTATTTCTCAATAAAAGAAAAAGATACGGATGTAGTATACAGCGAAAAGTGGGGGGCATTCGGCACTCAACCGTCATAGCGTGCGGACGTATTTCAACGCCTGTTGTGTATACATAGTGATAGCAGTGAGTGTATTATTGAGCATTCTACAGTAACGTCACATTCCTACCGAAATAAAAGAAGTTCTCTTGTAACTGTTCATAAGATTTTTTGTTGAATACCCACTTAGTCAATAAAATTCATAATAACATAATAAGAGAAGGATATTTTAATAACACAAATAAATTTGGTGATGCTCACGTATTAAGTTTCTGAATTGGTATTCAGCAGAGTTAATTGAAAACTAAACTATAATTCAGACTTTATGAACAGGTTTTTTTTATGTAACGTCACAATAAACTTAGTGAGGTAATAGTTTAATAATTCGTTTTCTTGATGAAAAGAAGATTGAAACTAAACCTCAATTTAAGATCATTAAATAACTATCTACGAATATATAATATAATTATGACTAAATATTTAGTTACACCGTCTAATTATTAAAACTAAAACATCCAGGTTATTAAATGTTGCATAACACCGTCTAATACTTCTTCATAAGTAGCACTGTTGCACCTAATTATTAAAACTAAAACATCCAGGTTATTAAATGTTGCATAACACCGTCTAATACTTCTTCATAAGTAGCACTGTTGCACGTCATCCCCACATATTAAAAACGAAACGTATTTTTTCTGGTTTATGATGCATGCAGCTGTTGTTGTAAACAGTATGTTATCCAGTGCGAAACCACCAAACTTAATCCACTTCGCTGTTGAGTAGGTAGGATAGGCTAGCTATCCTCTTCCTCGTATTTCTTGCTCCGGAGACTAATAATAGTATTCCTCTAAAACAACAAAAAAAAATAATATTAGGCATTTATAACAAAATACTAAAGTGACTTAATTTTTTATATAATTTAATAATATTTATTTAATATAACAAATTTTAATATATTAAAACTATTTATTTATAAATTCCATAATAAACACATTTTTTTTGGCGTCATTATATATTTAAAAATCAATAATAAGTATTAATCGAAATGCCACCAAATAATTTTAGGTATCTTAGGTATAAATTTCAAATAAAAGTTTAATTTACAATTCGTTAATATAATACTCACATTCAGTCAGGTTTCATAAGATATTAATTGGGACCACTTTTATGCAGCCCAATAATAGTCGCCCTCGCCTCAGTAATATTATTTGCCTGCGTTTCGAGAATACTTACAATACCACTACGAGTATCTATTAAATCACTCGTTACTAACCAACAACCACAACCAAACGACAACGCTCATTCCAATCAAGTTAAATATGCACAAAACACATGTCTACCTCACAGAAATCTAAATTCTTTATTAGTTTTCTATGACTACCCTTTTAAATTTACGAAATGTATGAACAAAGCGAACAAGCTAAAGAATATTATATTTCTGTTCATTTCTTCAAATTGAGTAAAAACAAAAAGACAAAAATAATGTGAGATTCGAACTCGCGGCTCATTGATTAACGCCGTCAACTGGGCGCGCTTAACCGCTAGACCATTTTGTCTCATTTAGAAATGTTGAAATTATGAACTACATTCACAACGATGATACATGTGTCTATTCTTGAAAGTAAAAGGTCGTAAGTCAAACTAAACGTCAACCTAATACGTTTTGAGATTGGGTATGGACTTTTGGTCGCCACTGTACATTGTAGTTTTGAATATATTCGGTTATTCATCAGAAGACTTCAGCTTTTAAAAGGCATCCATGTGGAAAATGTTTACCAGACATCAGCGTCACTAACTTCATATCATATCTACGTTTTACATTACCTTCAAAACAGATCTGGTTCATTAGTCACTACGTGTTCATTGAAATCATTCTCTGTATTTATTATATTCGATCATCTGTTTTTTATCGAATCATTACCATGTTGAATTAATTCTGATGACGTCATTCCAGTATCACGAAACACGCCGTTTGGTTCCAATAGTTTTAACGTCATAGCAATCGTGTTGGGTTTATGCTATATTATTATAACTCATAGAAATCTAAAAAATAATCCACTTATACAAATATCAAGATTTCTAATCCCTCATCATCATCCACAGTCTGACTTCACCGACTACTGTCTTTATTTGTGCTAGTATCAACACTTCTGTACCAACCTCATCCGGGTTCTACCCACGATGGCAACAATGTCATTTGTCCATTTTCACAATAGACAAATTCGTATCTAATTCACACACCTTAAGCGATACGCAATCAGTATAGCATAATTTTGACGTACATTCAGTAACCTTTAACTAGTGGAATTCTTCTGATAGACTAAGCGAATACTTCCATTGATACTGATTTCTAAATCTTGCATTGAATTTAAAATTAAACAGCAGAATATTATCAAGAATATTGATCTCGCGGCACATGTATTTTCCTATTCAGTAGCTCCATTATTCCAATCGGATTATTGAAAATGTAAGCAAACAGGTAAAAGCAACTACTTCCTTGTGCAGATAATAAATGTACATAATACAATACAGAAATAATAATTATTATTGTGACTGTTACAAAGAAACCCTTGATGTATTGATAGTATTCTGTTGTTGTTGATGTTGGACCATAAGGAAAAGATATCAGTAAGACAAGTGAAGCTCAAATGTCATGCAAATAAAGTAGACTTTGATTTGAAGATCTATCGTTTTTAAATGCTAATCTAATAAGGAAAATTGTTTGGATTTCCTTCGAAGGTAAATGTTTTGCCATAGGGTATGTCCAACAAAAGAACTAAGGTAAGCGACATGTTTTTTAAACGAATCTCAAGTGGCAGTAGGCAGAACACATAGCTCATAGAGCGGATGGCCGTTTGGGTCGTAAGGCTCTCGAGTAGCTACCACGCACTGGAAGGCGCAGTGTGGGAAGTCTCCCTACGAAGTAGACCAACGACTGAGTACCTAAAGGTCGCGAAAAATTGCAGTATGCGAGCAGCACAGGACTGGTAATTGTGGCTATCTTTAGGGGACGCTTATGTCCAGCAGTGAACATCGTTCGTCTGATATGATGATAATGATAATTCCTAGCATACAATAGGTACTGTTTTTCTCTACCTGTCAATTGCAACTGCGCAAGAAATTGTAATTAAGAAACCTGTTCACTGATTTGCAAATTAGTAGGCTCTACAATGTCGCAAGAGTTGTACGACGCGACGCACACTGGGGTCTGCTCTATGGAGGCAATGCCCAAAATCACATTTCCAAAATATGAGTAATAGGAAAAAAACTTGACGTATTATTATTGTTTAATAAATTTCACATCAGTTAAGCACGATATTATCAACACAAAGGTTATCTGTTTGCTTACATACTGCAGTAAAGTTCATTGTTTTCATTGTTGCTGCGTTTCAAAATGTTGAATACGGAACTTTTAAGTGTTCGTTGCTACTGCCCTATTAAAGTTAACACAAAACTATAAAATGGCAAGTGGAGATCAAGGTCAGTACTAATAAAAATATGATTAAGATTGGACAAATTCGTTGTGTAACCTACCGTAATATTTTTTTACTTTTTACGAATAGTTGTAGAAGGGAAATGGACGAAATCTAAATTTCGCGCAAAGTTCTTTTGGTATTGTTTTTAGTTTCTCAATAAAGAAGGTTTAGGGTGCTTAAAACAATAATTCGTTTCAAAAGAACATTGCGCGAAATTTAGATATCGTCCATTTCGCTTCTACAACTATTCGTAAAAAGTAAAAAAATATTACGGTAGGTTACACAACGAATTTGTCCAATCTTAATCATATTTTTATTAGTACTGACCTTGATCTCCACTTGCCATTTTATAGTTTTGTGTTAACTTTAATAGGGCAGTAGCAACGAACACTTAAAAGTTCCGTATTCAACATTTTGAAACGCAGCAACAATGAAAACAATGAACTTTACTGCAGTATGTAAGCAAACAGATAACCTTTGTGTTGATAATATCGTCCTTAACTGATGTGAAATTTATTAAACAATAATAATACGTCAAGTTTTTTTCCTATTACTCATATTTTGGAAATGTGATTTTGGGCATTGCCTCCATAGAGCAGACCCCAGTGTGCGACGGTCCACGCTTAGTGAATAGTATTGTATACAATTGTACTGCTTTCATTTAGTTGGCCATTTGTAATCTTATTTGAACGTTTTGAATGCTCAGGACTGATTTTAGTTGCCGTTTCCCGGAAAACAACGCTTCTATTTACCCTTTACATGACGCTCATTTCAAAATAACTTTGAGGAAAAACAAAAACATTGTTGGTCGTAGATATTGTTGTGGTCGTTTTCTACGAATTATCAAATACTTACAGGTATCTTGTATTTGCATGTCGGATGGTTAAATATGGTGATACCAAATTGTATACCGTTTAATAATTATGATTATATTAACATCTTTATTTGGTCTATACCTCTTTTTACAAGTAGACGATTTGAATTCGTCATACTTTTTATTAGCGTTACAATTAGGAAAGTCTATCAAATATTCAAAAGCCTTACTTCTTCACTTGTTTCTTCTTCTTTGCCTTTAAGAAAATGTTCATCACCTTATTTACAAAATTTCCTGCTAATTTTTACATCTTACAAATAAAACATTGTAACATTAATTCTTCTAACTCGCAAAGTGTTATCTTAAGCACCTTCCAACAAAAATAAAACAAGTCGTCTTAAATGTGAACTGTTCCAAGAAATGAATAATGAAACACGTAATTCATATTGTTCTATTTAGTTTAGGTACCTGCTTCGCACCTATTCAGCTACAAAGTCTTTTATATAAATACAGAATTTTCCCAGAAAATGATGTATTATACAGTCTGTATTATACAAATATTGTATTTGTATACAACAAAGTTACTGAGAGGTTCTTGTGACCTTGTTTATACAGGTGACACCTCACGGTACGTCAGCGTTTCGTAATTATACGCGTCATTAACTGTTTTTAGTGCATTTGGTGAGAATATTTCGACATTAATTTCCAAGAAAATCATTATAAGCAAAAGTATTGCTAAGTTTAACCGTGCGCATTCCGGTCAGCTATTTCAGCGGTCATTGGAAGTTATATAACTGTGTCCATAATTCTCCAATTATGATACAAAAATATAAAAAATGATTAGCTTTTTCCTCTATTTGAAGTTAAACCCATTTAAAATATCAAATGCTTGGCGTACTATTTCTAATTTTCAGGTCAAGCCGCAAGTGAAACAGAGCATATAATTTTCGCAGTAAAACGTGCATAGAAATCCGTATCCAGGTCGGGTCTGCCGGTGATAAGGCATGGCCAGGAAGCGGGCCGAATGTTTGATTGCAAATATTGGCACCAATACAAACACATACATGCCCAGTCGTCGTACCAACAGGCCAACGGCAGGCGTGAATGGCCTCGCGACGTTCTTGGTACAATCGTGCTGTGAATCCAAGTATATATTTTTTTAACTTATTCTGAAAAATATTCTGGATCAAGCTTTGGATGTAGATGCCATAGTTCTGTGCTAATAAAATGTGAATAGCCCACACTGCTACATTTTATGTTGGTCGGAGCTATAAATCATTTTCAATGAGAGTTCTATGCCGTAATCTCGACGGAATTACTTTATTTAAATAGACCAATGCGTAGTTCATAACTTTGAACGTAAATTAGGTTCACGTTAGTGGGACCAACTTTTTCAAAAATAGTTTTATATAATGGGCTCAATGTCAGAAAACTCATTCTTTTAGCTAAGGGGCATTGACCTACTGTGCATGACCCAGCTATCAGTTTATAAACACAGTTACGTATTGTGCCTTATAACTGTATCTTTACACTTTTATCTTTTATCATCTTCAATGTAGGTCATTTACACATAACGACCTATAGATATTCCAATGAAGAATGAATTAATGGTAGCAAAAAATACATCATCTAAATATAAACGTACAAAATTATATAGTCTTGGCCCCTCTGATAGGCAATTCTAATAGATTAAATCGAAGTACTTCTATTCGTTTTTTGGTGACTCTAGGGGCAGTGGCCTAAAAGTCAAATAAAGGTTGACAAAAAACGAACAAAGTACAGCGTTCTTAACTGTTGTTAGGTATACCTACCTGAAATCCATTATCATTATTTGCGATCAACAGTTTTTGTTGCCATGGAAACGTGCTATTCTAGGAGTCACGAAATTCCTACAGTAGGTATCTACTTACACTAGAACTATCAAGTTTCATCGGAAGAGCATTAGAGGAAGGAGGGTTTACCTACTATTCTGAGTAGTTAGCTAATACGGGCTGAAATTTATTGGGTCCGTGGGTTACGCTCCCAGTCGTCGAGGCACCTGTGGTGGACGCACCCGATTCGATTTATTTAATTCAAGTCAATTTTTGATCAAATGTAACGTCAGGCACAAAACTGTTTTACAAAAATATTAAATGTATATTGTTGGTATAATGTTTAATATAAAAATCATAATTATATAATTATTTAAAACAAACAAATGCTTTTATATTGGTAGTATGTTTTGAAAAATTTAAGACTCAGTAATTTTTCCTTCTTTGTTGTAGGTAATAGTTACCTTATAATTTAGTAAACATAATACAATTATTATTATATTTATCACAACACTGGTCACCATGATACAAGCGTCGCCAAGTTTGAGCAGAGTGAGTTTGACCGCCTAATGTATATAACTCAATAAGAACACTAGTAAAAATAATTGTTTACTATATACCTATCACAGTTTTCATCACCAATAATCAAGAGAATCATTTAACTTAATTAAATAATAAGTCTCACATGTAATACAATAAGAAAATGATTAAAAAAAACAGTCTTAAAAATTACTGCAGAGCAACTAAGTTTATACATAGTGAAATATTATTTTCATCTTTGTAACAATAATAATTAAACATAATCAAACTGTGTAACCAAACAAATGAGGATAATTTAACCTGAATATAACAGTCAGTTTCAATAACAAAATAATCAAGCTTTCAAAATAACTGTATGTGAAATGTATCGATTTTTTTAGCGTAGTAGTAATCTACTGTGAAAACTTAAAAAAATATTAAAAAAAAAAACACAAAATAGTATATAATATGTACAAGCAAATCATCACTTTTCACTAAAGGTGTGTAAGGATAAGGTTAAGTGGCGATCGTATTCTCTCTGCTATGTGATAGATAACTTTTGTTTAGCAAGGAAAAATACTATATTATTATGATGCAGCGCTTTTTTCGTTTACTGTACTAAGTGAAAAAGCACAATAAAAAAATGATATGAAATTAATCGAATCGGGTGCGTCGACCACAGGTGCCTCGACGACTGGGAGCGTAACCCACGGACCCAATTTATTACGACTGAGGAGACATCGCACGATGTTTGAGCATTGATAACCATTATTCTACTGTAACTGACATTTGAGCACTTCAAAGTTATTTTGCGATTTAATGTCAACCATTTTCGATCAAACCGCTAAGCACAGTAAATTACGAAGACAGTTTTTCCAAAAGAATAATATTTTAAAAATAATTGAAGGGATTCTTGTACACAATGAATATCTACTGCGTATAAATAAATCAATCATTCCGAGTAGGTCGAGAACCAATAAAAATTATAACAACAAAATAGCTCTACGCTTCGCCATCATAAATCAGCATACCTAAATCATCATATCTACCTTATATACACATTCTAAAATGGACCTCACGTAATTCGTAAGTATGTTAATACATTTACACGCTTATTTCCGAGACGGCGCAATCCCAAATCAATTGAAAAGTCATTTGTATTCACAACTAATAACAAGGAGATAAAAATAAGAGGACACGGATTGCGCTAAACGGATGGCCCTGAATTGTTACTTCCATCCATTCGTTCAGTCCATTCATTGTGTTCTGAGCAAGGAGCATTGTTTTAGGCTGGCTGTCTACCACGGGCGCCGGGTTTCCTGCAATTCGTATTTAAATAAGGACGTCCGCTTCCTTTGCAATTTTGCATATGAGAAAGTTATCGGTAAAAATCTTTTTATTAGGAATTGATGAACATTTATAAACGGAAGAGCCATGCTTGACTTTTATGACGTTTCATTATCGACTTGCAAATAAATAACTATCGAATTACACAGTGTTTATGCCTCATGCTATTGATCACGTGTGGTTTAGATTTATTGATTGCTTGTTAATATATTGACAGGCTATTACGAGCAAAGAATAAAGTGCCTGATTCGTATTTGAATACAACTTCTTCATCGTATCTGATCTCTCAACTTCAACTACCATTGAACTAAAGACTTTTCTGCAACGCTAATTACACCTTGACATTGTCTCAGCTAATCATTTTCCTTAAAATAGCGCAGACAGCGACAGACCTCTAGGGCCAATCAGTTCGAAGCCTCACGTATTTCAGACCATGAAGGTTGTAATTATGTGGAAAGGTTCTACTTGACGGCAATTATGGCAGAATCGATGAGGAGTTTTAAAGGCGGCGCCAGACGAAGCCGAGTGGTCATGAGGCGCCATTTGTTCTTGACCTGCTATGTATTTTCTAATGAAAATTCCTCCATGGAGTCCTCTGGCACGTGACGATAAATTATAAACTGCAGTCTCAAGGGCACGATGGTAAGAGGTATGCGTGCGTGAATCGTTTCAGAATGTCAATGTGTTACTAAATGGGACTATCTTCATAACATTGTTATTTACTTTTAAGCCGAATAGGTAATAAAGATCTCAAAAATTATGCTATCTACGTTTTATTCTTTCATTTAATTTTCCTTATCATTCAATTTGAATGTTTGTTGTTATTGAGAAAATGTTGTCATCTAAACGAAAAAAAATCTACATCATCAAAAACATTATGTCTTTGGTTACATTATGTATTTCCCCGTTTTATTAAGAGTCAGGCGTATCAAATTGTGTGAACCTTTTAGTTTTGCGTTATTCATTTGCATAAAATCATTGTGAATGACGTCAGCTTGCACAGAAATACAACATAAATCAAGATCTAGACCCTTTTCTACAAAACAATCAAGTGGACCTTGGATATAAATCTCCTTTAGCGTAATGATTGATCAGGAATAAGGCATTCATTATAAATCTATGACTCACCTAAGAAGAAGGTTAAGAGAGCTATCATTCCTGGTCGTGGGCACGTCCTTAACACTGGAAGGTTCGCTCCGCACTCCACGCAGGGAGAGCCTCAGCTGCCTCGGGATCGAGCTGAGAAGGCCGCTGCTATTTCTTCGCTGATTAAGGCTCTTGGATCGCGTCAACTTGTTTCCCTCCAGATCTTCCTCGGCTTGAGGGTTCGCAGACACCTCCTCACCGCATCGAGAGATAGTTGTACTCGACACATCAGTCTTTATTATCGTAGGAACAGCAGTGTTCACCTCTCCCAACAGTTTCTCCCACGGCGACGCGGTGAGATCCTCCTCCGAAATCGTCTCGAAACTCCTCGGACCGACCGACGACGAGGTCTTGTCAGACATATTGAGCACTGAATAGGTAGGGGAAGGCAACGGAACGGTAGCAGAACAGACACCTACAGGGCACTTCGTCACTTTGGGTTTTTAGTTTCTTGACAACACTTCACTCTTATCATAATATCCATTTGTAAATCATAATGTTTGGGGTAGAAATGTTGACACTGAAACAAAGAAAAAAAGAAAGTCTTAATGCGATGGAATTACATACAGATTTAAAAACTGCAGCTCGTATGCGAAGACGTGAAACACACGTAGAATGTAAACGTGAAACAATGCAGGTTGCTCCATTCAAAAATACTTTCATAAAAATTACTAACTTTTACTTTTACTGAAATCAGAATTATATGCAATAAAACTGAATGTATGACGGGTATTAAAACGCTTTCGAGTAACTAACTGCAACTTATTTGCAGAAATACCACTAAAACAACAGAGGTCGCCTTTCTAAATAATTTCTTTAGCAATATTGTGTTATTGTTTGAAGAGAAAGGTGCAGTTCCTCGTTAGCTCGAGATATGTAAACAACCGGAGCTAGTCTTAATTAAAAGGTACACATACTTTTAGATGGACTAACTGTCAATTAACAGACAGCATCTAAAGCTGAAATGCTAATTGGCTTTTGGAATTTTTCACCTATCTTGTTGTAGGCGAGTATTTTTTTTTTGCATGTAAGATTTTTTACGATATTAAATTATAAGTGTAAAAGACAATGAGAAAGTTGGTATAATGAAAGTTAGTTGAATTGGATGGTTATCTGTCTCTATTTCGCAATCAAGTGTAGGTACTATAAAAAAACGAAGCAATTTGATTTCGCGTGCCGAGCCTCTGTACAATCAGATGATTTCTATGGGATGATTGCAAATTCATTATAATAGACGTAAATTATAGATAATGTGTTCCGGATTGTTCCTATTTGGACTGTGTCATGTGTATTTTGTACTAAATGAGACAAACAATTCTGTTAGCAGTACAGACTTTTTGTCGTCAGAGAACTTGAATATTTTTTGTGACGTTGACATTTAAAAGTCAATCAACTATTGAATGGTGAATGTAAATATGAACCGGACAAAATTAATGTGTGGTTCCATCAAAAATAACATCTGCTTTACGGTCTGTGGCCAAAAAATGACATAGGTCAAAAAATCACATAGGGGTAGGACCTAGCAAAGTACCTGCACATTATCGTTATGATTTTCTCTTAGCAACAAGACCAAGACATGCGGACTGTGATGTTCACATGAGTACAATTTAATTGCTCTTATTGCTTGTGATTTTCGCGAAAGTGAAACATGCCCCTAATGCGTTTAATATGTAAGCAGAGAAAGTGGAACACCAGTTGCAATTCTGCTGTTTGTTTTTGTGTAGATATAGTGTACACAGGTACATAACGCAGATTGATACAGATTACAAGAATTTTTGTTTACGTTTTGTATGTGTATGTTTTGTTAGAGACCCTAGGTGTGAAGACCAACATAAATTGTCAACGAAACAAAGAAGTTTTTTTTTATTATTATAAAATGTAATTATTCTTTTATTGAGTATGTGAAGGCGGCAATGTACAAAAGAGGAGAAACAATTTATCTTCTCAGAAATTCCTTGTAAAAAGACAATGCATCAAAAGTAATACGATGTTCAGTGCAATGTGAGTAATAAGATGACGATGAATTTGTCTCCTTGTAACATTAAAATGAAAAAATAATAATAGGTATTTCAAGCAATACGTGGAACGAATAAATTTTGTATGCAAAATTACATTAACATGAATTATTTCAAGAAACAATATGGCGGTACCAGAGACCAATTAATGTGAATTTATATAACGGAAAGTTTTAACGTTGGGAACTATAGTACATAGCACAACTCGTGGTATGTTTAGGTATTATGTAACGCGTAGGACAATAATTTACGGGTGCTTGAAAATAAACTGGGAACATTGGACACGTGCGACACAAATTAATAGAGCAGAACGGTAGGTGGTACCAATGAAATTTGTTCGTTTCGTGTAACACCGGATGATAATCCAAATTTAGAGTAATCCTACACGGGTGGGCTGTGGCTCATTCCACCCAACGACACTACGGTTGATCGTATTTTAAACCGAAGCGTCTGCCAAGTGTCCCGCGGTGCGCGAATGTGGGTCAATGCTCCAGTCACACGCTGAATCATGGACTGATACCGGTTGCCCGATATCACTGATATATTCTGACATATAACGTCCAAATATTGGCCAGCTCTTTGATCTTTCCAAAATTTCCTCGAAACTGTCCGATTAATGTTCTTCCGGAATAAAGCTTATAAAGATAAATGGAGCTCACGTTTCAGAATAAGCTCACTAGCACTAATCATAAAACGCTAAAATTAGGTTGAGCTTGAGGTATTATTATAACATCACAATTTTCGTGGTAATAACGAACTAACTAGACTGACAGCTATATTTTAGACGAAAGTTTCGATGTTTCGTAATAGTCTCTAGGCCAATGAAAAAAAGAAAACTAACTTTTAATAACGATTGCAGTCTAACCTATTAATCTTTTAAAAATGACACAAATTATTGTACATTTTTTTACATTGATTATGGCTGATAAGATTGCGACTACATTTTGAAGGATTTTAATTAGAAAAATTGTTTTTTAGATCACAGTTTACATAATTCATGTAAAATAGTAATAATTCACTAATAATTGATGCAAAAACTTGACAGTAAAATCCTTATCATGACAAGAGTGATAAATGGTGCAGGTGGGAACTTGGAACAATGCGTAGACCTTATCTTGGTAATTATTTATTATCCGATCCTGCCATACACGACAACTTCCAAGTAACATAATTTAGGGCAAGAATGCCAAGCGTTCGCCTTCCATAAAATACATGTTCAATTAAACACTCATCTTTATAGGCAAAAGGTAAAAACTTGTTCAATTAAAACATGGATCAATAAGGACCTGTTTTTATGAGCAGTTAACTGACCGAGATATTCATTTTAATTTGTCAAAGATATGCAAGTTTTTACACGCATCATTCTTAAGATCATTTCTTTGTGGAATTTATAAGCAACTAATGAAACAATTGAAATTACGAAGCCTTGTTGTTTCAGTTGCATTCCGATAATGCAGTTTATTTCATTAGGTACAGTTTATTACGTAAGTTTAATAGTGATTAAATAAACTCGAGGTTACTAATAAAATCTGTAGAGTCACACTTAAGATTAAAGTCATCGTCAAAATTAATTGCTAATGGACCGACAGGCTTTACAAATAAAGTTGAAAATTGTATGCAACACATATAATTTTTGTTGCTTAGTCTAGGCTAGGCTAACCATAGCCAATTTGTTTTCACTTTACTCAGCATCTATTAATAAGGAGGCATTAACGGTAAAATGTTTAAATACATTGGCATTTTAAATAGAAACGTAAATAATTAACACAGTAAAATTTTCTTTGATTCTCATAAATTGTTTAGTCCATGACAATTGAGTAGGTAACGATTTGCTTACAACCCACATACTAAAATTTGTTCTAAAACCTTATCAGTAATGGACTAGAATCCGAGCCCATACTACGTAGTACCTACGTAGGTACTCCAACTATCTACTACTATAATGGTATGCTAGGTATATGATAATGGAGTCTACATCGAAGCCAAAAGGAAGTAAAGAAAAAGTGATGAATCAGTCAGTACTTGCATTAGTATTCCTTGTGTTAACTATTCTATACACTAACGTGCTATATTTTCTATTAATCATTATAATATGGACGTCACGTCGTGCTATTAATGTTCTACGAACGCATTGTGTGAGCTGATGTATGAAAATTTGAAGTAATTCTACAAAGGCTAGACTATTTGTAGACTCCAGACGTAATTAGCACCTATTAGCTTAAATTATTGTAATGATATTCGTTAATTGTCACGTCTAGTCATTGACTATTACATATTTAAAGTGAATTAACCAACTGCTCAGTTAGATTTTGTCAAGTGAAGAGTCCGTTACTGGCAGAGAATTAGAGACTGACTTATATTTCGAATTAAGAATGCAGTTAAAATAAAAATATTTAAATAAGACAAAGGAACTCTAAGACAGACTCATCACGAGTCTTAGTTAATAAGTCTTTGTTCACCTCTGGTCAGTAATGATAAGCCATAATGATGAGGCATAAGGATGCAATTAAGCAAGCTATTACAGCAGTATTTACATAGCTATCTGCATAGAGATCCAGATTACTCAGTGCAATAATATTGTGTACACGAGGACTGTTAATCAGTACCTGCTACTGTTATGCCACGTTATAAACCATTAAATATGCAAAGTTCTTCAAAGACCGCAGTCACAAGGAGACAATATTGATTTATTTTTATTTTTGTTCGATCAGACACCGTTGGTCCTGTGCATGATCTCTCGAATTCTGACCCATCGAAATATAAGTGAGGGAAAAAGGGAGTGCATCTGTGTTTACGCACACACTTTTGCCCTTTAATATCTCCAGCGTATTTGGTTAGCCTTCATTGAGATTGATCGCCGTGACCGAAATTTGGTGGCGAGAATCTTAAAAGATTGAAGCTCCAAACAAAATTAAAAAAGCGGTCTTATAATAATGTCCAGGTATAATGTTACAATCTTTCATTAGCGACATCATCGACGTAACATTTAATCATAGTTTCAATTCTGTCTGTCCAAATTAGCTGTTTTAAACTTAGCGTCGTCCAATTTGCCCAATCATGTGCGTCTGTTAACGAGATGTTTTGTGACGCTAGCGAAGTTCAGTCACATGTTTATTTGGATCAAAAAACTGTACACTTTCACATGTTTAGTAGTACGAAACAAATTAGCGCCTGTCACTCACTAAGCCACATGGGTGACCTCAATTGCCAATACGGTCCTCTCGCGCGGGTGACCCTACTAAAACTCGCCATTCATGTAAGCATGGTTCCAAATTCGAACATTTGTGTGTTGTTTAAAATACGGTCCAACCAATTTTGAACTCAAAGGAGTTTTGAAACAGAAATGTGAAACGAATAACGGTGTGACGCTATTTCAGTATTTTCGAGGTTTCGAATTTTGGATCGAATACAAAGCAAACTGATTTTTATTTGCGAATAAAAGTTTTATAGCCAGCATTTGACACAAAAATGAAAGCTCATTTTATAAAATTGAATCGATTCTAAAACATCTTTGTTGTACCTAGAAAGCTGGATGTATAAAAACACAATAGTTGGACTAAAAAACTTGACAAGAGTTTATTTTTATATAACAATAAATAGATATTCTGACGATACTGAAACGGCATGGTATACAAAGTAAACTGGAAAGGAAATGCACCAAACTATAAAACGAACACCTCTCACATTAGTAGAGACTGTAAATATTTTATGACTCATAAAATAGTTTCATGTGCTGATAAAATATCGATATGTAGAAAATCGATATTTACGACAAAGTGCTAAAAATCACAACGTTATAACCGTTATATCGGTAGTTAACTCTTTAGTTAACCACGAAGAAGGAGACTATTCTAGAAAATTGACCGAATGTTAACAACAAAAATAATTTTAATGTACTCATGTCCTGCAAATTAATTTAATGTTTGACACTAATTTGCTCTGGCACAAAATTTAATGATACACGACATAAAACATGACATATGACGTCTGTATTGTACCTATATCAGTCACCATGTATAAGATCATTCAACTATTATTTCAGTAAAAGAGAAATGTTGGCAGAAAATGCGGACATACGTGGAAAGTGACGTATTCCGTTTGCGACCTTAATCAAAGGAAAATTTTGTTAATTTTGCCAGTTCTTGGAACATGATTTCTGGCCATCAGAGTATTTAGATCATGAACACGGAAGCCAACGAACTTTATATTATATTATTAGTGCAATTTCACTCTCTCCACTGTTCTCAGGAATAAGGTTATTTCCGCCGATTTGTGGATTCATTCCACGAACATGAATACGGGCTGTTGGCTTGAAAATTAACTTGTTCACAAGAAAGTGCTAAAGACTCGTTGTTAATAGAATAATTGATTCCCCAATCATAATTACGAGTACTAATACAGTTAGGAGCTTAATAAACGGTTTTTTTTTCAACCAAATCACACTGCTACATAAGACATATTAGAATCTAGTTTAAGAGTAGACCTTTATAATGAACTTTGGAAGAATCCAGAAAAGGAAAAATTAAATCTTTTAATCCATTGGATTCGGAAACGTCATCATTCACTACATTGGAATTTAAATTAATTAAAAAAGCAATTAACAATTTAAATGTTATTGATTGCAGCGATTGTAGTCTTCCATTTACTAGAAACATTGGCAGTTTTAATTGCGAACTTGTAATTAATTTGAGATGTGCCTACAAACCAATAAGAAAATACACTTACCGATGTGTCTTAAAGGCATCCTTACACTCGAGTGATATTATCTCCGGGCGGTAAAACGATTTCTATTTCTACTTCGCCGGCAGCATTATCGCGCCGGTGATAAAACCGCTCGTTTGTGGAGACGCCTTTGATTGTTGCTAGGGTGTTACTCGATAACCAACCCAACCAATCCTAGAAAGGATAGGTACTTGGGTATTTCCCACAAGTATTCGGATTTCTTTCATCATTGTTCACGTATCGTCTGACTGTCATCTAGTTTCTGATAAGTGATATTCCCACCTTTTAAGATTATGGTTGCTGAACGTGTCTTTTTCACATGTTATCATTGGTTGCTAAGCACGATTATACATAACTAGAACTATGCTTGTGCTCTCTGCTTATGAATTTGCAATTAGAGAATCATTTATCTCGGTAGCAACTCGGTTAGGATTTGTGTCCGGTTAATGGCCATAGGCTCGCCTCATATAACATAGGACCTAAACATACCGGCGGACTGTGGGTGTATATTAGTTCACCTCTGCTTAACCCTTCGGAGAATACAAGCTTGATGGTATGTGATCGTGCTATAAATCACACTGAAACACTTTCTAGTGATTGATTTAGTTTTGCTTACTTACATAACTTCTATCGAGTAAGTAGGTACGTACATGAAAATGGACACAGACCATTTTCACGGTCTGGTGAATCTATTTAAATATCAATATGTCCATTGTCAGTCAGTATGAAAACAAAATGAAATTGTAAATGTTAGAAAGCAAAAAAGTTGCTCTTCATAAATATCGAAACGATGAAACTGTGAAAAGGCCATTGTAACTGGCTGTAAGGTAAGAAGGTAGAAGGAATACTGTATACTGTAACTGTGGAGATAATAAAATAAACAAAGGATGCCTTTGACAGAGATCAAAGGAAACTGTTAGAGAAGATCTATGCCAAAAGACACGCCGCGTAGAGGGTTATTTTATTAATAACAAGCAGTTAAAAATAGCAAAATTCGTAGATCTTTGACAGTCGTTACGGGTAACCAATAGCCAGGTCTGGCAACCAGTCTACCTAAGAGGCATCGTGTTACCCAGTAACTGGGTTGTGGAAGTCAAATAGGCAGCCGCTTCATGTAAAACACTGGTATTCCGCTGCATCTCGTTAGACTAGAAGCCGGCCTCAATATAATTGGGGAAAGGCTAAGCAGATGATGATGAGTTAAACATAGCAAGTGAAATATTGACTAACATAGATATACGTAATAAAACCCAATCTATAGAAAGCCCAATTTTCAAAGAATATATGGCTACAATTACAATTAATAATGATCTCAATCATCCGGCGACACTGTCTGCTGTTATGAGCAGTCATCATATAAAAACGCTCTAATCTCTGACGCATGTAAACACACAGAATGAACCCAAAGATATTGTTATCACAGTCAAATTAAACGTGATTGATTCCTCCGAACTTTATACTATAAACCGTGTATGAATGGTCGAATGAAATAGACTTAAGGTCAAATGTTCGAGTGGTAGTGAATTGCCAAGAATATAGTTAATTGTACATACCAACAATAGCAATAGACATTAATTGAAACGCCCGTTGTGATTGAACTATGGTACCTATTTATTGTGTGGCAGTGGACCAGCCATATGAAGGGGGAATTTAGGTAAATCAGAGCATAGATGGATGAAAATAATCCTCTAAAGTAGGTATATGATATTGATAAATAAGTTTAAGCCAATAACCCTATTAATAAAATCAAAGATTTGACCGGTGACTCATTGAAGTCCGTAATATCTATACTAATATAATACAGCTGCAGAGATTTTGTTTGTTTGCGTGTTTGAACGGGCTAATCTATGAAACTATTTTGTATAGATTAGCCAGTTTCATGAGTATAGTAAAGGCTATATAACATCACGTTGCGAGTCAGTAACCAAAGACGTGGGTGAAAAAAATCACGCGAACGAAATTGCAGGCAGAATCTATGTAGTAATCTAGGATATAAACCGGGAGTCACAACAAATTATTCGTTATTTAAAAATTTAAATTTTAACTAACAATTATTATTGGTGATTTTTATCTTAGACTACCTTATTCATCAATTATTGTGAAAAACCGGGCCAAAACAGAATTCATTAAAAAAAAGTAGGCAAACAGGGTTGCCCTTCGATAAAGTAGCCAATGCCAGAGGAAATTTTTCACTTATCACAAGTTGATAGCTTTATTAGTACCTAGTCTGATTTCAGTTATGTTTGGTTTTATTATGAAATTGTTATGATCCATGACGAGTTTTAACCTTTGACACTGCACGTGGCGGAGTTATTTTCGACAGTCTAATAAATAAAGTACAATCTTTTGAAATAAATTTTATGATCTGTGAGTATTTTTAAACATTAGCACTAGGTAATGCAGGGGCGGATAGGCGGATAGGCGGATAGGGCTGCGCCTAGGGCCGTGAATGTAAATAAAAGTTGTTTTTGTATGTAAGAGTATTTTATCGCTCCACCTTTGGATCTATTACTGCAAATCTGCAATTCATCCTCGACTGTAATGACAAAATTAGTTCACTAGTATCATAACAATGGCTTTAGCTAGGTCTGACTATGTCTATAGGTATAACGAAAAATATTTGGACGATAAAGTGCCCAGTTGTCCATCTACTGGACCCAACTCATATGAATTCCAGTATGTAACTCGAAAAGTAGAAGAATATTTGGATGCATGCTGTCTGAGCATCGTCAGTGTCACTTTATTATAACTGTGCTGAGTGAAATAGAAAAGAAAAATGGATGACTACGAAATATGAAATTAAATATGATTCCAACCAACTCCCACGCATTGGCTCAGTTTAAAACTCGCTTAGGTTTAGTAAGAGCTTTAGTACTGCGCTTCTTTCGTATGCATAGTTTTACCTCATCTTCAGTAATGATTAAAACATCATTATCTTTCGTCATGGTTCTAACCTTTTTTTCACAGTCTTTAGCATTACCTTAATAGTTCTACCAGACAAGTTTTTCCAGACGCAGTGACTGGTACCCATCGTTTTTGTTTCAGGATTGCGTCAGACGATTAACAGTCTTTCGGCGCCGTACTTAATCAATTCAACTATACGTTCAAAATACTTACATTCATTTGTTTTACAAGAATCGTATTTTAGGTATATTTAACGAACGATTGATTCTCTGCAAGAGCTGATGGCGTTTCCTTATTAGCTATCGTAAGCACCATTTATAAATAACTAGCTTCTGTCTAACTTTGACCACGCTAAAGATGAATTTACCATAAAACATACCTAGTTGTCTTTCTATCAGAGATTTTTTTTTTGTAATCGGACTAAAGTACTTTCATAAATTACCCTTTACTGATAAAAAAGCTGAACACAATTTAGGTATTTCTTTAGAATATTGGTATAGATTGTATTTTCCAATAGTTCTAATCAAAGGAATAAATAAGGGAATTATTATTTTATATACAGCATGGCAACAAGCATACATTTTATAGCAAGTGTTTCCTTATTAGTCATACAATATTTTTAGGTGCCCTCCTACTCCGTGGTTACTTATAAAATTTATTCATTTTAATTAGGTATCTAACTTGGTAAAAGTTTAGTTGTAAACTGATATAATAAATCTCTGGGAACTATCCGTCGGAATGGAAACTATACTTTTCTAAACGATAGCCAGATTCATGGCGAATAGTAAACTATAATGTTTAATCAAATACGTACAGGACGTGAGTGAACCCGCGGGGTAAACCTCTCTAGGTAATAAAGAATAATCAATTTATTATTTTATGAGATTGGTCGTAATTACAACAATTTGTTCATTTTGAATATTTTCATTCTTGAGTTTTTCTTATAGTTAGACTAGCTTTTGTCCGCGACTTCGTTCACATAGAATGATGGAAGTCAAATTCAAAATCAAATACGTTCCTAGCTAACGTTTTTTAGCTGCTATATTTGAATTTGTACTCTCTTTATTAAACGACTTCAGTTTTGACAACCCTAGCAAAACGTATACCATATGCGACACGTGTGAGCTGACCAGTCTTTAATCATCGCCTAGGCATTAATTGCAACTTTAAACAACCTTGAACGAGCATGATGTTCATTGATGCGATTTTTCATACCTGCACTACCAAACATACCTTTTTAAATTGCGAGAATATTAATCATGATGCATAGGTACGTACGTCATACGTAATTAAACAGAGGTAGGTACTGTACTGACTGGCTGGTTTAGCCATGCACAACCTTAATTGATTAGTTTATTCCTATGAGCTCAATTTGGTTTTAAATAAGAGAATAAGACTTGATGGTGGAATAAAATAGAATATAAAATAATAATTTTATTTGGGCCATTATGCGAATTAATACTGTAAATTGAGTATCAATCAAGCAGATTAAAACCCCGGTCATTTAAATAAATAAGGACTTATCATTTAGTAAAATAATTTATAAAGTTACAACGGCTTAAAATTGTATTTTTTTTGTAATTTGTATTTTTTTATATCAATGCGACAAAGTATATTCCCAGCATATTATAGTGACCACCGATGAGTGTCGAAATAATGATAATCATGGCTATTATTATAACTTCCTACTCCGACCGAACTGTGGGCGGCACAGTTTCAAATAAAGTTAATTTGCGGTTCAGGGGCACATCGGCAACCGCCATTGCTTTTATATTTAAATTATTGTGTTATGTCAACGTTAAACACTGGCATTATGTCACAAGTGATTAGCTGGCCATTACGTACGGAACGAGATACCGAAGTATGCAAAGCGTGATACGAATTATTACGACACAATGAGACTTGTTGGAATGCAAACATTTCAAAAGAATTTCGACCTTATTCCTAGGTAACTAGCGTTTAAAATGACGCAATTAACCGCTTATCCTTTTTTTTAATCATGGCGACAAAGAGACGTAATTTTGCAATCGTAGCTAATTGCGGGACAATTGAAAGTATTGTAACTTTACTTGTCCCAAAAACTTATGTACCTACCTAAATAAGCTACACGCTGATTCATAGTTTCAGCATCACATGACACATGAATAGCAGTACCTATTGTCTACAGATTTATAGACAAGTTTGGACATGGCTGAATAAATCTGAAAAGATTTTTCATGAATGTCATGGTAACGAATGTGACAAATAAACTCGGTGCTCACCGAATTTGTTGAGTTCGACAATTGAAACTAAATAATAATACGTAAATAAGTTCTTCTTTCTGGAAGTATTCAAGACATATTGTTTTGACTGTGCAGTAGATTAGTCTGTCATGGGTCTATGTCATTAAAAAAATGTTTTGCTGGTAACACTGCGAATTTTAAAAACGAATAATTACTACATACTTGTGTACTTAGCTACATTATATGGCAAAGTGCTTTTATTCGTTTCTTTTTGTGACTGTCTCGACCAAATTATTTCAGTACCTACAGTTATAGGCTTACAGGCAATGGGTTGATCCATTATAATAATACCAGCCTATAATTTGTCTCACTGTAACGCAAGGGCCTTTTTTTATACAGAGAAGGCACGAGCATTGGTCACCACGAATTTACAGCCGAATTGATTTCAGATTGTAAGGCTAAAGATCCAATTTATCTCACTAACACTTAAATCAATTGTGATATTGTTAACAACACACATATTAAAGTCTTATTTCTACTCATTATTACTTATATTACTTGCATGTTTAAAAGATCAAAAATAATGAAAAACCTTGTTGATTTGCTGAACTCTACGTTTGAGTTCCACTTGAACTAATGTGTTTGCAGTTTCGGATTGCTTACATAAACTTTTATATTTGCATTGCACATTTGATTTTGCTTTTTCAAATATGCTTGGAACACAAAAACAAAAGAACAAAGTCTAGTCTAAATGGCTTTACAATGTTTTTTTAATAATAATCGATTTTAACAACGTATTGTGAATTTTAAGACTACCTATATCATTGTATTAATCACAAATGGTGAAGTAATTTAACCGGAAAATTTTAATTGTGTTATGTTACCAGTACCTACCTAAGGACATGAAAAGTAGGTAGGTTTTACCTGTACCTGTATGTACCATCGCGAACAATTTTGGTGAATCACTTTTCAGTCTTATTCCCTTAGTAATAAAGTTGAAAAGTGGCCCAATGTCCTCATTTGTACATTAAAAGTACAGATTTAAAGAATTTATAACAGTAAATGATCCCACGTCCAAATTGTCCGCTACATGAACTTAATTCCACGCATATCATTTCCTGATTCGATTTCGACTTAAATCCAAGGGACAACAATTGCAATAACGCTTCAAAGGTCTTTTGAATATGCGAGGGGACTACCAAACACTTTACTTATAACCCAAAACCTTGGATACCATTTTCATCTTTAGCGTACAGAAAATAATGACCATTTTCCCATACAATATGTTTAAGGCTATAAAAATAAATGGCCCATTGTACATATAAGGCGAATGGGTACATAGACGAATACAACGGTCACAGCGAATTTCGATATAACGATTCGATGATTCATAATATAAAAACCGGTATCTAAGTATACTTTTTCTGAGTGGTATTCATCTCAAAAAGTGTCTTTGACATTCGGGTTTCATTTATTTTTTATTACATTAAAATCGTGATGCAATATATTCGACAGTTGGATTTTTATTATAAATGGCATGACGTTATAGGTAAGTCGTTTACTTGGAACAGTGATTTGTAAAATCTTAATGACGAAGATGATTTCTGCCATTTTTGTGACACCCATTTTGTAAGGTGGCGTAGGAGGTATCCGTTTCTTCGTATCCTTACTAAACGACAACCTACAAACATGATCGTTTCATTTAGAAGTTTTTATTGTCGTAGTCTTTATTACTGTATTTTTTTTTTTTCAAATTTTTCCAATTCATGTTCTACGGTCTTGGGTTTGATTCCCAGATTGAGCAAAAAGTGTTATCAGGTTTATCTGGGAAATTTCCAATAGCAGCTCGGAATTTCATTTGTGCCCGGTTAATAAATAGGGGATGACCCCTATTTCATGGGAGCTAAACATGCCGGCGAACTGTGGGTGTACCTACATAGGTACACCTCTGCCTAACCCATCGGGGAATACATGCGTGATGGGTGGTATCTGTGTCATATTTCTATGTTTTTTTACAAAAGTTATTGCAAATTCGATACTGACAACAAAAATACTACTCCGGTTAGCAACAGCTGTTTTACATTTTCTTAAATATTTTTCATATTCATTCATTTTCATTTCATATTCACAAGATGTCACCAGAAAAAACAAGGTTTGCTAAGAAAATTTTCATATTAATATTCCGTTGAAATACTATATCGAACTATTTTATTCAGAGATGTACGTATTTATAATAAACATTAAGAAATCAAAATAGGTCAAGAGATAAGACTTTATGCTATCTTCAATAACAATCTAGAAACCATTCTAAACGTGCTTGAGTACCTATCTAGTAGTACCTAACTATCTAGGTTTATCAGAAGCTTATCAAACATGTTAGGAGTCAACAGAATGCTATGTACCAAGTTACCTTTATAGGTACATATGCGAAGAATCCAGTTTACTCACTTAACTTGGTGATTTCAAAATACCTTAATCTTATCTTATTAGGTCTACTGACAGACACACGATATTTATCTATAGAAATATAGAAAATAAATAAGCTAGTTACCGTTTTAACTATAATTTTAATACAAATCCAAGAATACTAAATATCCTAAACAATAGTTCAAATTAGAAATGAGTATGATCTGTAGGTGTAGTGTAGAGAATGCAAAAGTACAGTCGCAAACGTAAACCATAACAAATTAGAATCAGCTGTTTCTCAAATAAAAATTCGGTCTCGTAATAATCTATGAATCTCTATTAGTCATAGTGCATGAAGCATAAAATTATAAGAAAACGTAAACTACGTTTGAATACACGTAGATAATAAAAACTATAGTTCACTTTTGTTAAGAATGAATCATTTTCTGAATCTAAAACAGTTTATGAACATCGTAATAGATTGAGTAGATTCACTTCGAAGTGCGTAAAGACGTACTTAGTTTTTTTTTTACTGCAATTGTAACGTCAGAAACTAGTTCTATGTTATCAGCAAGCGTTCCAATAATGTTCAATGCCGTCATTATTATTGAATAAATGTATAACAAATAGGTACCTACATACACAACGCAAGTTTGAGGTTATAGTTAACGTGTTCAATTCACTTGTATAAATAAATAATAATAAATAGCAAGCATTTGAAATTACTAAGACCTCGATCGTCATTCCATTTACTTCACAATGGTGAAGGTTTTTGAATGAAAACTTAATTATTTTCTTGAAACTTTTCTCTACGTTCTAAGGATTTTAAACTTTTGTCAAATTGAGGGGCAACATAGGAGCAACCGAGTTAAATTGAACAGGTTTAGGTATCCTAAATAGTGTTATCACTAATGTCATGTTCAAACATTTCCATAAGTGATGAGCTTGTTTGTTTTTGACAGGCAGCAGCAGTATTTACGTAGAATATACATGTAACACAACTGTTTCAGAGACCTCGTCACAAGCCTTGAACAATTAACAATTAAACACATAATAAAAATAAATAATACAATGTTTAAAGACTCACCTTCATATATGGACCTATCATAAAGAATTTTTGTTTATTGTTTCGCGAAAAAAGTTTCACGAAACCAGAAATGTCAAATTCAAAAAGTTTTGACCCACTAGAGTTTTTAAAACTAAAAGTTTCACAGCAAAATAATATCACAGGATTTTTGTACGCGATAACACAAACACTGTAAGCATGTGGTTCATAAAGTCACAGTTTTACACGTGAACCAGGTATTAATTAAAGCAAAAATTGGAAATTTATTTCTTTTTAGGCATTATTAATATTTCAAAAGCTACCAACAGCTGGTGAGGAACTTTGAATTCGGAACGTGCGCTTTTCAATTTGCGGCGGGAAAACTGTTCGCTTGCGCGCGGCGCGAATGTCTACCGTGTGTTGTCTGAGCGGTGACTGGCTGAATGCCGCTAAACCCGCTACACTTGTATATTCGCGGACGTTAAAAAATAAATACGACGAGGTGCGATGATGGAAGACTCGTGGCCCGTTTCATAGAAATTATCTAACTGGCGTTTCCAATACACGCTTCGGGCAAATTCAAATGGCGCCAAACGATTCCTTTCACGCTTTTCGGTTCTTAAAAGCGGGGCAAAAAATTCTTGTCGAGTCCGTCTACCGCACCCAGCAGTTAGGTTGGAATTTAGATTAGTCTTGATACCTACTTAGGAATTCTCACAAGTTGTAGCGCCAGTGTTTAGAAATTGAAGAATTATTTCACGAAGCATTGTTTACAAATCTAGTCGCCTAAGAAATTCTTAGGAATTCGTTTTTCGTGACTTTTATCCTGACTAGAAAAAGAGGACTCTGTTATTCGATTCAGTACATAAAACGAACACTTCAAGAACAGCAACATCTGGCGTTGTTACCAGACATTCCAGACAATAAATGTTTAGAATTGGGACTCTATCAAAGCGGAAGTTTCGTTTTCAAGTATCAACATTTTCATCTCTACTGTGAAGCTATTGATGCTCTTGTGTACTTTTATACGACCAAAATAGCTTGTTAAACCTAACAGTTACAAAAGAAGTTTTCGTGACTTTTCAAGCATGCCCTTAAAAAGTCACGAAGTACTGCACCCCACACTCATAAGTTCCAAAAGAATTGAAGTCTGATTAAAGTTCTTCGTGAGTAGTTAAGAACGAAAGCGTCAACCATACATACAAATGTGCTCTTTAGTGAGAATCTCGATCTAATTCGAATCGATAACCATAAGTCGTTCAATGTTAAATAATGTGAGAACTAAAAACAGTTCTGCGAACCTTAACTTGCTCAGGTACAATGTTCCATGACCACTACCTACTTAATATAACCTTGTGGATAATTACTTCTAGAAACAATAAAACAGCTAATTTTAGCTGGCATTCATTATTTTACTGCTACTGATGATTCTTGTAGTTATCCGCTCTTCCATATAATATAGAAAATGCGAATGTAGCTCTGTCTCTCTGTTTGTTTGTTACCGCATCTTAGCAAAATCAATGCACTGGTAGTAAAATTTGTCAACGCTACCTTAGCTTGGCTTCAAAAGGTCAATTTAACACGTCCAAAATCTAGTCGTAATCTCATCTCAACGAGACGTCGAAAATAAAGGCATTTTTGAAGTTTGACAGATACGGTTGCGGTCGATCCTAAATGATTTTTATATTGTTTTCCGGGAAAAGACATGAGCTGATTACCTCTAAAGCGACTTTGTCTGCAACATAACCAACATAAATAAAAGGAAGGTTATATTTAAAAAAAAAAGCGTCGATGGCATTTTTATGTGACTTGGTAGTACGTTTCAATCACATTAGGCTAAGTGGTTTGTATGTGTTGCAGTCAAAACTCTTAACCAGTCAAAAGTACTATTGACTAGCAAAATCAGTCAAAACTACTTTTGACTGAACAGGTTGGTCAAAAGTGGTTTTGACTGAAAAATATTGGTTATTAGTACTTTTGACTGCAAATTTGCGGTTAAAAGTACTTTTGACTAACGCTCTTCGTCAAAAGTAGTTTTAACTGCAATAAAGCATCAGTCAAAAGCACTATTAACTTGTCAGATGTGAATAATGCTTAAAAAGCATAGTCGAGGAGCCCCGCTTCGCGGGGCTCAAGGGTTTACAAAAAAAATAACCACGAAGTGGATGGCGGGGTCTGTTCGCTCGCTTCGCTCGCTCTCTAGACCCCGCCATCCCCTTCTAACCTAACCTGTCCGAGTCGGGGTGCCCCAAGTCCCGAGCTCGCTTCGCTCGCTCTTTCATCCTATAATTTACTTTTATAAAGAATAGATATTATTAATTATTATTGCAGATTAGTGACTGATTTTTAAGAGTTTTGACTGATTCGGGCAGTCAAAACCACTTTTGACGGAATCACTTAGTCAAAACTACTTTTAACCAGCTCCATTGGGCAAAAGTACTTTTAACTGTTATTTTAGTCAAAAGTATTATTGACCAAAGCATACGGTCAAAAGTACTTTTGACTGATTTTGCTAGTCAATAGTACTTTTGACTGGTTAAGAGTTTTAACTGCAACATATGTATTATCACATGCTCCACTTCAAGATTAGTTCTTTTCCAAAGATAAGATGAGATATTTGTACTCACCTAAATAACAGTTGCATTTAAAAAAATTATTATGTTTTAGCACTTAGAAAATTGAAAAGATTGTTTCGTTTCTAAAACATTGTTTGTAGTTAATTATGAAATATTGCACAGCGTTTTCTTTAGTGGTTTTTGTTTTTACTTTTAGACGCTTTGAAGTCGTTTTAAATAAATAATTTGTCGTTTTTAGTAGTTTATTTATTTTATCTATTTAAGTGCTCTAAACAATTACAAAAACGTTACAATGAGCAGGTGGTGTGCGGTAATCCGTAGAGGTGACTTAATGAACAAAAAAACCGAATTAATTGGCGTGAAAAATAATAATATAATGGAATAATGCGTAACTAAGCCTTTTATGAATTCCGAAACTCCAACAAATACCGCAAATAGTCCAAGAATCAGTCAATTCGGGTGGTGAGTCATTTTAATCTAAACCTTATATTATTGCATTGAGTTATAGTCGACAAATATTAAACATAGCTATTACATAAAATTAAAACTATAAACTGTACCACCGTTTCTTAGAAACAAACGACGTTTGTATTGTTCTCAATATAACACACCTCGCCGCTTTAATTTCTATGGATAATTTGACAAGTCTGTGAGTGAGGTCTTGAATTCGATTGCCAGGTCGAGCAGTGTTATTGGGTTTTTCTATGAAATTCTCAGTAGCAGCTCAGCAAGCCCCCTATTATATGAGACCTAAACATACCGGCGAACTGTGGGTGTACATTGATTGGTTCACCTCTGCTTAACCCTTCGGGGAGTATTCCCGATTATTATTTCTACTACGGCTCAAAAGATACAGATATAAACCCTGTGACGGACACACAGACAGAGCAAGTGGAGCCCAAAAAAATGGAAACCTAATTATAAAATAAAGTTTCGCACCATATTGTGTTTTAATTATGATGATAAAATAGCGGTTATCGTAATTATGTTTAACATTTAAGCATTCAATTATTTAACCTTCATATCAGAATCACGCTATTCTGGGCGTTAACGATATAGTCGTCTCGTGGCTGATTATTGCTCTATTTTTATCTAAACTGCCTCGATAGCCTAGTGGTGCTAAGCGCGTCTGCTATGCTAGAGGTCTTAGGTTCGTTTCCTAGGTCGAGCAAAGTGTTATTCGGTTTTCCATGAAATTCTCAGTAGCAGCTTGGAGTTAGGATTTGTGTTGAATGGTAATAGGCTTGCCCCCTTTGACATGGGACCTAAACATACCGTCGAACTGTGGGTGAACATTGGTACACTTGTGCCTAACCCCTTCGTGGAATACAGGCGTGATAGTATGTATGTATATAAAATAACAAATTGAAAAGGATTTACCTATCCTCGACCGACGTCTATCCTTCGGCGAGCACATAAGGAAAGCACGTTCGCGTGCCGCCTTCGCTCTCGGTAGACTCCACTCCGTTCTGAATGCACGCAGCAAATTGTCACTTAGGTGCAAATTGCGTATTTACACCGCGTGCATTCGTCCCATTATGACGTATGCGTGCCCAGTGTTCGCACACGTCAAACCACACCACATCCATAGGATGCAAACACTCCAGAACCGCTTTCTCCGAAAAATCACGGGTGCCCCGTGGTTTGTTAGGAATGAACGACTTCATGTCGACCTAAAGGTCCCCACTATCAAGCAATTCATGAAACGTCTCACTAAACGTTTCATAGACACGGCCGAGAAGCACCCCAACCCCCTCATCTCCTCGGCCGCCAGTTACGTCCCTTCAAAAATAAGTAGGATTCGCCGACCGCGGCTCACTCTACTCGAACCCGATGACCCCATCACCCTCTTACAAGAGAGTAGTAGGGAAACTAGTACATTACGTAAGCACTATAAAAACAAGTACAAACCGCGTTTCCGGCCCCGCCGTCGGGGCCCGCCGCGACCCTCTGTAACGTCCGACCCTTGTTCGACAAGCCAGCCCGCGCCGCTGAGCAAGTAGTTCAAAAAATTCCCTAAATAATCGACCCAGCCTGACCATTGCTGTCCCTCAAATGACGCACTAAGCCGAGGCCCGAACCCCACAGGGGGTGCCCTTAGTGACGCTCATTTTAAATGTAATATCCTTAGTTTGTTGCCCTGGCTGGGGGCCTTAAAGTAATTTTTGGCCACCACAGGATTGTCCGGTTAAGTAGCTTCAACCTTAGCGTGTTGTTGTGCTATGAGTGGTCCTTCCTAAAAAAAAAAAAAAAAAAAAAAAAAAAAAAGGATTTACCTATCGTGTCACGTGTCGTAGAGCATAGAAAGTGTTTTTATGTTCCACAACACGTGTCACGATAGCTGTTGCCTAGCTATAGGCTATAGCGGCTGAGTTATTGGCCGCTGCACTGCATATTGCAAGTACGATTCCCGCACGGATCTAATATTTGTATTGCCTACAGATATAGTCGTACAGTCTGGCTGTTTGTGTATATGAATGTTTGTAAACACACCCACGATACAGAAGAAATTACTAGGGCAGAACAACATTCAAGAAAAAATGAAGGAACAAAAATTTGCGCCTATTTTTGACCAATATAAACACGTGTAGGAGTATACCGTCATTAAAAGCTAAAATTCGTGCTCTTAAATATAATTTTCCGCTTCAATCATGCAAGTTTCAATGAAAAAAATTGCTACAAAACCAAGCAAACAACGTGTAAAGAACCGCGTGTTTTTGCTGACGCTACCGTTGATTGCCCGGCAAGGATAAATAAACACAGCAACGTATGTTTCTTCTGACAAACCTTTGTTTGTTCCAAAGTTCAAACAATCCACAATCTCAGCGCTTTGCATATGTACTAACAATAATTTTAATTATTTAGTGTTTTTCCATAAATCTATAAATACAAATGTGTAATTAGGTTCTTATTTGTATTATTAACCAGGGGCGGATCTAGTTATTGGATTTATGGGCTTTAGCTTAGGGCCTCAAGGGTTTTAAGGGCCCCCAACCCTATTGATGACAATGGACTATATTGTGAATTTAAAAAGAAATCCTATACTGTATACATTATAAAAGAAAACAGTTATTTGTCAAAATGGCAATTAGTTTGTTAAATTAGGTGGGCCCCCCATACTGTTAGACCAGGGCCCCATATATTCACGGTCCGCACCTGTTATCATCCCGAAACAGAAGTGATCATTTTCAAAAAATAAACGGAGTTATATTTGCTCTCATGGGAGCTTTCGGAATATGCGTTTAGCAAAATAATGTCTGTGAACTCAAAGATCTTGATCAAAAATCGATATTTTTAGGGTCATAAAGAAGGATTTAGAGTTTAGACAGCCGGCTTATTGAAAACTAAGCTTTGCAAACTTTAGAAGCTTGTTGGAGTCTTTTTATGGTGTTACTAACCACTTCAAAAACAGATTGAGTTGTTTTTTTTAAAGCAACCCCAAATAGGGTCTGCCCTTGGGCGTCTTTTTATAAAACGTTGCCCCTCTCTAGACTTTTTTCCTGTATCGTGTTTACGTTTACAAATATAATTATAAACTTAAAAACATTAAAAATCAAAACCGGAACAACTAACAGTAGACCATACAAATATTTGTTTCATGCGCAAATTGATCCTGCGACACGCAGCGTAGCAGTTAATCGCTCAGCCACTGCGCCATCCGTATCGTCATTCAAATGAATACTTACTCACACATACCATCACGCCTGTATTTCCCGAAGGATAGGCAGAAGTGTACCAATGTACACCCACAGCCCGCGCGGTCCCATGTAATAGGGGGCGAGCCTATTGCCATTAACCTGCTGCGCTGCTGCTACTGAGATTTTTATAGAAAACCTAACCTAAAACACTTTTTGCTCGACTTGGGAATTGAATCTAAGACCTCTAGCGTAGCAGTCGAGCTAAGGACTACTAGGCTAACGAGGCAGTTAATACATACTTTGCGTGCTATGACGGGATGTCCGTCTGTGGAACTATGTTTTTGAACGGAGACTTAAATCCAGTCGCCACAACAATTTACAAAATGGCAACTAAGTACGTATTCACTTCTCGTGAAACATTATTTATTCAGGTTAACGAAATATGTAGGACACAAGGTATTTGTAAAGTTATTGAAACAATATAGAGAAACAGCAATGGAATGTTAAACAAACAGGTATTGTTTTAACTTCCTTATTTATAACCTGAAAGCTAGAAATCCAGGACAAAAATAAACAAAAGAACGCTTTCAGATTAGGTCAAAGAATAAATCTTTGAAATATACAGAAATCCAGAAATAAGAAAACCTTCATTTTTGTTTGCTTATTGTTCTATAAAAACCATGAAACGAATGTGTTCTCTATTCAATAACAAGTAGATAGAGAATATAGCTAGTAGATAGCTTTCTCTTTTATAAATTGTACTTATAAATTGTACACATCATACTTGTAAAAAAAAAAAAACCTAAATAAAACTGAAGAAATTATGGAAATAATGTAAATATTTGTTTGTTAACTGTACACAGTGTATAGTTTTATTCTTACTTATAAGTATTGTGTTTTCTTTAATTACTTACGGATTAATAAACATGGTGCCCCGTTGGTGTCGTAGTAACAAGTACAACTATTGAGTGTGGTGTCCCGGGTTCGATTCCCAAGTCGGGCAAGAAGTGTTATCATGGGATTTTCCATTAGGCATTTCTCAGTAACAGCCCGGAGTTTGAAAGTTGGTGGTGTGACAGCCCCATTCCTTAAAAAGCACGTAAAGCCGTTGGTCCTGCGCTTCATTTCTCTCCGGTTGTGTTGGGTTACCGTCCCATCGGACTATGAGAGTCAGGAATCCCTATTTCCTAACTCTCATGTCCCATCGGACATGATGCACCTGGTTTGCGCACACACTAAATGTGCACTATAATATCTACTGCGTGCCGCCGTGACCGGAATCGGTCTGTAATACAATAAAAAAACACACATTAGTAGAGAACTTCTACAACTTTCGGGTTACAATTTTATTTTTACAACTAAACATTTAAACTTTCAAAGCGAAGAACAATAAAGCGTAGAAATAACGCGTTCATATTTCTTCAAATGCAAAGAAAAACATTTAACCGGATAATTATATTTACGTTCAACAAAGCCGAGTGCGATGAAAATATTATTTTGTAAACAAACTGGCCACGGACGCACCTGAGCGCGCCCCCTCTAATTATAAATAACCTGGATAACCAGTTTATCCTGATACATCATTGTGGCGCTGATTGCAAAGGCAAGTCAACACTACATACAATACAATAATATGTTATTTAAATTTAGTTCAATATTTCACTACGTATCAAGTTAAATTGGTCATGTCTTACTAAATAACCTCCGGGGTACTAAATCTGCGCAATTTTAAACAAAACCATTCAAAGTGATGAAGTTTATTTTTGTCATCACTTCATTGTTTTGAATTGAATTATTGTTGTTCTTTATTCGGTCATAAAAACAACATAACATTGTATTTCCTTGTGGAATTTTCTGTGCGGAAGACTTAAGCCTCCATGTTGTTTTATTAATTAGGTATTTATAAATAATCAACATTAGTTTCCTTCATTACAAACCTTTTGTGATGAATATCTAATACGCAGCCCGTACACAGTCAATCAGGATCGTGATTTGGATTGATTGACGGATTGACGCATCCGATTAAATTCAAACATTTATTTATATCTATAGATTATTTTAAACCAAGATATAACGAGTACCTAATGTTGTGTTGCGGTCCTGTAATCTGTGATCGCGATCCGGATTGATTTTGCACGGGGTGTCAATACGACGCAATTCGCTGATCGTAAGGCTTTTGTTTTCGCTGTATCGAGTGCTAAAGGTTTAAGCATGTTCGAAAATGTTTTAGGACTAAAGCAACCCAATTTCCTTCATGAAATTGTTAGCACCAACTCACCTCTCTGTTGTCTTCATACATATTCTTCACACTCAGTCTAAAGGCCTCTCTACACACCCGTGATTTGATCACAAGGGAGATAATATATCACGTTCTGTAAATTGTTTAAGAGTGATGGATTGCACGAGTTATCATAGGAATTATTTTAAAGATAGGTAGATATCTCAATATCCCCCCTGTGATAATATCGCTCTTGTTCAGAGAGGCCCTAACCCAATTTCCCACCTAGTAAACAAAAGATGTCTAGTGCGATGAGAGTTTCTTTTCTAGCTTTCTGTTTATTTGTTCTTGATTAGAGAGAGAGATTTAATAAAAGCTCTGCCTTCTAATAACAAATGTATGGAATTTCAGTTTCAGCAGAATTTGTTTGAAGGTCGGCTCCGGCTACGCTCATAATCTCATGCATCTGTAAAAAGTATTTGCAACATTATTCGCCTATCCATTTCGTATAGCAATTACCCATGGTAGCGATTCATTCAGTGGGTCTTCAACTATACAACCATTTGTTTTACTTTATACAACAGACATAAACGTCACAAAACAACATCAACAGCTGCTTTAACTGTGCTCTGTGTTACGGTTTATTATGTGTTGGACTAATAATTAAAGATAATGAGACATTTCAGTTTTATTTCTAGGATGGCAGCGCTTCTGTGATGTCTCGGGTATTGTAAGATGGTAATAGGCATTAGTGATCACTTCACCAGTAGGTCATCAAGTAGGCGGTAGCGTACCAATGTTTACCATCCAATAATTACTGCCCTGAAACTTTTGAGAACCAAATGTTTATAAATTAATTTTTACATATTTTAGGTCTCTTCTTCTTAGGTCTATTACGAACCTGTTGGAACTTCTGAGCCCGAAAAATACTAACGCAAATTACAAGTCGTTTTTTTCACCGGACACATTCATTATAAGCCAAAAACTAACTCGAATCCGGCAAAAAAAAAACAAAACGGTCCGTTGCCCGGTGAAAAAAATTAAAACAAATAAAAAATAACCAAAAAGTGGTACTTCCCGTACCGGGAATCGAACCCGAGCCTCCTGGGTGAAAGCCAGGTATCCTAGCCACTAGACCATACGGGATGTGAGAGACAAGCTGAAATACTGGTTTTTAATCAAACAACAAAATATGTGTAACATTAATTTTTAATTTATTATTTTTATTTGATTACTCTTGTTATTTCCAAATTGATGATTCGTGATGATTAGACAGTTTTTCAATAAAGCACTTTAATGGGAATAAAATATAAATAACTGACATCTGTTAGATTTTTTTTGTACTCACAAACCAGACAGCAGAGGGTGCTTTGTTAATAGTAACACTACTGCCCACTTGGTGGAGCCACTAACACCTCTATATTTTACCGATAGATGGCAGCACGACAATTCAAATGTACACGGAAAATGAAATCAAAGCAACAAATTGAAAATATATTCAAAAAAATAAGCAGCAGTAAAATACATTTTGCAAGTCGTAATTTTATTAATTATACAATTGTATTAATTTAAATTGTATATTTTAAAATTATATTTATTTTCTTCATAATAGAGTTTGAATTTCTTACCTTTTTTCTGTCAAGTTGTCTTGGGTTGTTCCTTGTGGGCCTAGTGGCTAAGTACACCTCCATTTCACCAGTTATTTTCAGGTCCATGTAATAGGAGACGAGTGTACCTATTGGCCATAAACCAGACAAATAAAAAAATACTTAGATTTTCTGGTGCAAGGATCAAGTACGCTCTTCTCATGCAAGAACTTGAGGGTTCGATACCAGGCAAGTTTCAATACGACATCTAGGTTTATCTTGAAAACCTTGACTTATCAGTCTAAAAATGCAAGCGTGATAATCAATGCTCGTGCCATCTTATTATCAGAAGAGGCCTTTGCCCTGCAGTGAGACAATATTTATCGAGTATTTTTTTATCTCACTTTTTTATTATTCTGCATTTAATTATACTGATCTATGTTTAACTATTCATTAGTCAACTCCTGCGCCGCGTACACGGAAGAACCTTACTCACAGCAGAAGCTCTTTGAATTCAGAATAACGCTCATTTGTCATCGGCTTAGTCATATTGATGACTGCTGTGCTGCTATGCATTCCGTGAAGGTATAACCTAGATGTTTACGAAACAATGTTTACTGTTGTATAGACTAATATTATAAAGAGGCAAAGTTTGTTTGTTCTAATGTGTAAACTTTGGAACTACTGGGGGCCTACCAACATCTCTTAAAACAGTGCCTACCATTTCAATATTAGGTACTATTGTTATTCAGTTTTTCGTTTTAAACTTTCGGTGCTGAGCTAAGTGTTGAGCATCCAACACAGCGCAAAGCAAAGTAATATTAAATTAATACTGTTTTAAGAGGTAGGCTCCCTGGTCCGATTACGGATTTTTTTTCATTAATAACCGCTATACTAATGTTGGGAGTCATAGACAGACGAAGATGCGGACAGAAGGTAGTTTAACACTATATCAATCTAGAGCTCTTGGGTTCAGTTGGGTTGGTTTCGGTTTGGGTTGGGTTGGTTTCGGTTTGGGTTGGTATCGGTTTGGGTCTTGGGTTTGAATCGCGCAAAGTGTTATTGAGATTTTTATTTAAAAAATTATAGCAGCTTTGAGTTAGGATTTTACATAAGACCTAAACATACCGGCGAACTGTGAGTATACATTGTTTGTTACACCTCTGAGTAACCTTTCGGGGAATACAGGCGTGATGGTATGTATGACCGACGAAAATGTCAACGCTGAGGTCTAGAATCATGTACGGAATCCGGTAAAAGTTTTTGTTACAACGTCCCCTCTATATTTCTGCGGGTTGTTCGAAAGAGATACCGCGCCCCCGGAACGCAAAGGGCACACGAAGGAACATAGACGGGTTTTAGTCAGTAAAAGTCTGACACTCCCTCCCGCCCCGCCCAGGGCGGGGGAAGTTATTTGATGATTTCCCGTCTATAAAAAAAAAAAAAAAACCTATATATTTACTATACCTACTACTATGATTCACACATTGGCACGACTTCTATAAGCTTAGACTTTGATCACAGTTAGTATAATCCCACACACATTAACATAAGCACAATGCTTTTAGAATACGTATCTGATAAAGTCTGAATAATCAGCGATTAGAAATCCATAGACTCCATAATGCTATCATATCTGTTCGTATTGTGTTTCTATCTTTTACTAAAAAGTAGATGATGTGGTGTGATTCACTATGTGGATTTCTTCTTCTATAGAAACGCGTTGCCTTACACTAGGGATTACTCCTGTAACGTAGGTGGGTTTACAAATATATGAAGTCACTTTTTAAAGAATAATACACTGCACTGCAACTCCTGTAAGCCAAAATCAACAGTGGCGACCGCTAGAAAAGCGCTGAGTTAATGAAGCTCGACAAGTCCTAGGGAAACGATTCCCGATCGATTCGATTTTAGATTTTTGGATATCGCAACGAAAGTAATCAGAAGAGATTTGCGGAGAAGTCAGAAAGATATAATTTCCACTTCCCTGCGAGACTGAGACTGAACAGAATTAGGCCAATAGGCACAAAGGAATGTTTACAACTGGTTTGGGAATAGTGTGGCGGGCTTGTCCCAAAAACAAAACCTTTCCATGAGTTTGGTCCAAATAATTATCTTCTACAAGGAAGGATACAATCAAGGCAAACAATAGAAACACTTATTATATTCATATACTAGTTGACACTATCCCATCAATTACCTACCAGCACTAGAGCTGCCCTTGTTGCTGCATACTGTTGTAATTGTTTAGTGCGAAGACACATTGTCGGCTGCTGTGCACATGTAATGTCTGACATGTGGTTTTTATCGCCATCAAAGTGCATGTTGGAGCATGTTTTTAGATGAAATATTGATTGAGATGGCCTCGAAAATTATGATTAACAGTAATAAATACTTTTTGTTACGTTTAAAATGTATTTTATTTTTTGCTTCTTTCACGAGCAGCTTAGTACGTTAGGTATACATCCATAATCCATCTAATTCATTTTCGTTAAACAGTCTATCAAATCATGAAAATCGAATCAAAATCTATAACGTAGTTCATACGTGACATTGTTTATACTATACATTTTTGAACAATGCATTTTCCTAACTTAAAATACCAATGATCTGACGTAACCTGTCTATTCATCAGACAATCGCTCTTCTGAGATTTCAGGTTATAGTGATAGTAATTAATGTTTTGATTGTCGTTTTTCACAGTATTCCCGTTACATTAAGTTTAAATATTACCACTGTTCTCTAGAGACTATAAGGAATAAAACAACAAGCATTTCATTACTATACGCTACTATTTGTGGAGGGCCAATTCCCCATGCAAAAATAAATGTCTCGTTTGGTAGAAAATCAATTGAAGTAATAAAATTAAATTCTATACCACCAGCCTATTGTGGTATCAACAACAGTCATAAAATACCTACCAACGCTATGACTACACTGTTTCGCAAGTACTAAACGGAAACTAGAACCAAATAAGTATCAATTATATAATTATATGTGACGAGGATTCACTTAAATGACTCAATCTCATCATCTGAAAACATAATTTATTGCAATATAATGTGAATATTGATCCTTCCAATGACTCACGTGGCGCCCTCATTATCGTTTGACTCATGTAATATGTCAAGCTTGTGACGAATTTAAACGCTGAGACTATACATACATACTATCACGCCTGTACTCCCCGAAGGGTTAGGCAGACATGTACCAATGTACACCCACAGTCCGCCGGAATGTTTTAGGTCCTATGTAATAGGGGGCGAGCCTATTGGCATTACTGGGCACAAATCCTAACTCCGAGATCAATCCCAATTCCCAAGACCTCTAGTAAGCTGACACTTTATAATAGAGATTATCTAACAAGTAGTCTTGAATACTACTCGACAAATGTGATTACTGATGTCAATGACTTTTTGAATGATATCACACTTTAAATACTATTTAATTTCTCTTTCCATTCCTATTTTAAGTTTTGTTTTCACTGCTTACATTTAGTAACAATATATTGTGTATCTTCACTGTCTGAGTTTGAACATTTGCATGCCTAATTTTAAGGTAGACTGTTAACTGTGAGCATATATATTTAGTATAGCTAGGTAGACTGTTCAAATACTCTGTATATTTTATATACCTAACTAGGTACTTTGTAAGCAAATAAGGATAATAGTCTATTCAAAGATAATACATTTAAAAGAGAAACTTATAACTTAACTTACGTTTATTTACCTTTACGATCCATTTTCATACATATATTATTCTTAACATTACTCGGCGACTTCAGAAATAAGGCAATCCTTAATTATCCCATCAAAAATTATCTGATGTGAAATTTCTGCTAATTTAATGCCGCTTATGCTTGTGGATGGATGTAGACTTGTAGAGGAAGAGGGAGGCCAACGAAAAGATGGATGGATTGTGTGAAGAATGATATGAAAGAGAAGGGAGTCAGTGATAGTATGACGGTTGACAGGTTGGCATGGAAGAAGAAAACATGTTGCGCCGACCCCAAGTAACATGGGATAAGGCCAGGAAGATGATGATGATGCTTCAAAGAGTAACATACAACTATCGTTACAATTCTTCACATTTATAATAGAAGTAGGAAGTAAGATAACAAAAAGACATTCTACATAACAATACCAGTAGATACTCCATCCAAAGGATAACACAAAACATATTATTATAATGTTGGCAACAACACGAAATTGAATGTGTCGCAAGATAATCGAAAAACAAAAGGTTCTGAAGAAACAAAAGAAATGCGAACAGAATGATCACATGCGGATAATAACAATAATATTCTATTCTCTCGACCGAATTTTCAAAAGGCCAACAGCAATGAAGACTAGTCAAGTACGCAGGAGATATTATGGTGTACAACTGTGCATTCCCACACTCATAATCCGATGAAATCGCAATCTGACACAACCGGAGAGATCATACGCAGGACTAACGGCTTTACGTGCATTCCGAGCCATGGAGGTGTCATATAACGGGCTTCCAAATTCTTGGCCGCTACTAAAAAAAATATCATAATAGAAAAACCCAATAACACTTTTTGCCCGGCTTGAGATCCATCCAAGGACCCTCCGTCAGAAGTTTTTATACGCATTACAACTAACAACAGCTAAAATGAGGAGATATTCCAAATATTATGTACTCTCATAGCATATCATTATCTACATAGGAACTTGTCGACAACATACATGAGGTTTCCAAAGTTGCTCTCTCCTTTTATTTTAGACAGCCAGACAGATGGATGGACAGAGGATGATAAGGGTTCCATGTTCGACTACGGAACCCTAAAACAATTTGGTTAACGCCCAAGGGATTTAAATAAGAGCAGAGCAGTCAATACGGGTTCAAACAAATCTCGCAATTCGGCTTCCCCTCTATGGCCAGTACGAATAGTATGAATGAAATACAATTATAATGTAATAATAGCTATATAAGCACGCACGTATTGTGCTGAATAAGGGGTGACTGTAATCCCCTATTCGGAACACGGGCTGTGCGCGTCCGTTAAAATGTTCGACTTTGAACTTGTTACTAACCAATATCGACCCTTTTGTTATGGATGTTATGATTAATTTTCAATTGATACTGATGATATCTACATATACTAATATTATTCAGCTGAAGAGTTTGTTTGTTTTGTTTGGACGCGATAATCGAACTATGGATCCAGAAAATTCTTAGTAGGAAGCTACGTCATGCCTGAGGGAGGGCTAGTAAGAAGACATTGGGATCTGTAAGAATATTCACACGGTTAAATTGCGAGCAATTATTAGTAATTGGTTTATGTCTGTTTTCAGAGACGCAGTACGGCAGCACTGTTGGCGCAGTGGCTGAGTGATTGCAGTACCAATCAATCAGCTGCGTGTCTCGGTTTCGATTCTCGGACGGAATTAATATTTGTGTGAGCTACAGGTAGTGTATCCGGGTCTAGTAGTCAGTATATGTGAGTTTGTTTGTAAACGTACCCACGAGACAGACGAAATTCCTAGTATGGGGCGACGATTTATTTTAACGAAACAAAACGAACTGAACCTCTATTGACTCTGTTATCCACATCACAAGAATCTAGAACATAGCTAAGAAACAAGACATGAATTAAATACACGGAACAATAGGGTGTATGTAGTTAGTCATAGTACCTATTTACAAATACTGAATGTAATAATATTGGTAAATAAAAGAAAGAAATATGTAGGTATCTTTTAGTATCTGTATAGACTGTTCTTTCTTTACAGGTCTTACTGGTCTTATAACATACATAGAGGGTCTATCACGACCACTTGGAGTAAACTTAAATTGATTTTATAATTGGAAAAAAATACCCGGTCCGTAGGGACATAATTAACATAATACATGATATTTATTTAGTTTTAATTAGGATATTTTTTATATCAATTACAAAAAAGAAAGAAACTAAAAGAAAATGCTACAAGATAGTCATATTATATCAATAGGTAACCAATAATACTTTTGCTTTAGCGTGTTCGTGCTATTCGTGAAAAAAATGTCGCGTAGTTCAAAGTGTAGCACTGTCTGCTACGTCGCTACCCGCTGGATTACTTTGGACGCGACTTTACCCGCATAGATTTCGTACTACTCTGAAAAGCTCATCAACCCATAGACCCCCAAAACACCAATAACATCAAATTGTAGATATTATTTACGAAATTTCACATTGGTGTTAAGTGCCAAGTTCATTAACCCATGAAAAAAGTTTTTCCTTACAATCGAACTCCACCCTTTCCCCTTATTGAATTTCCAAAAATCTTTTCTTAAATATCACAATAATTACAAAGCGTTCCAAACTGCGTAGCAGCTATCTGCTACGCTGCCGCCCGTAACTTGCGCCCGTAGCACGGTCTACGAATGTCTAATAGGTAGAGTAACCATTAGTTGGACGATTACCAAATGGGGTCAGTCCTGCCAAAATTAACCAAGCGACTGCGCCTCATTTGAAAGGGCTGTCAGCGACACATATTTGAGTGTTCTGAATATTGAGACAATCGTAGCTGTAGAGTAGTGTCAGCATAGTCGACAGGGCCAGCTAGGGCCAGTGCCTGACAGGGTTGCCGACTTGTCGAAAGAGTTACCGCGATCCTGGAACACAAAGGGCTTTAGGCGGAACACGGATGGGTTTTAGACAGTAACAGTCTGACACTCCCTTGCGTTTCGCCTAGGGCGGAAGAAGTCATTTGATAATTTCCCATCATTAAAATCGGAATACCATATGATTGGTCTGTGGGCATTGGCGTATCTAGAGTAAGTTTTCAGGGGGGGGGGCCTGGCCCCTAGGATGACATGGCCGATGCGATGCAATGCAGTCAGGCGGAAGATGAGCCCTACAGCCTGGGGTGGGCACAGGACCATTCTGGGGTGGGCATATCCCATGTCTGTGGGATAATATATTTACTAAGACGCAGAGGAAGTCGGGGGCAGAAGTTAGTTTGAATATATTTTGTATAAATAAACAGACTTAAACCAAACTAAATTCTGTTTCATTAAATGTTAGGGTCCTCTTCAATCCCTTGCGGTTAGAACAGTTAACTCCATTATCTGTAACCTCTATTTGAGTGACAGGTTAATAAGTTAATAGAATTACCTGTGGCTTACCTTTAGCGATAAAATTTAAGGTATTTTAAAGTTGGGAGTTTAAATAACCAGAATCGTCCCAGGATACTTGATCGTATTCCGAGTTTTTTACTTGTGTAATGTAACGATTGTCGCATAAGACTAATACAATAAGCTAGCATAACTTCACATTAAACTAAGAACTTTCTAAACCCAGCCAAACTTCGTTGTAGTCACACTCATAAAAAAGTTTATAAAAACACTCTTCGGCTAAAAATGCAATATTGTGTATAAAATTCCATTCATTCCAAGCCCAAGTCCATTTATACGGAAGCTGATATATTTATAGATTTATACATATAGAAAAATAAACATCAGCCATTGCATTATTCAATATTCGCAACGACCAATTAATGATTATAGTGAACTTTACTTTTTACTCTTTTTACAAGTTAGGTTAGGTTAACCTACTGAAATTCCAAAATATTATTAGATAATAAAACGACGAGCATTTTTCGAATTTGTAGGTACCTATGTAACGAGGTAGGCTAATTGAATAAGCATGAGTACCTGTTACCTACTTTCTTATCTTAATACATTTTCGTATCCATTCCTTTGTTAAAGTGTTAATATATACCTACGTTCGCGGTATTTTATCAAAAAATCGAGTCGATATTATGTATATACTTATTGCCTACTTAGTGCTATTAGCTAATCAGCATGACATGTTGTGAATGTTATTGTTTTAATAATAAAATAGTCTATATCAAATCAATACATGAATTTTTAAGAGATACCTAATTTCAACGTTAGCAAGTACCCTCTACCTTCTTTATAATAAGGTTATATTATTATTTGGTTTACATTAGTTACCATTTTCACTGTCTATTAGCAAACCAATCATTTAAGTAATTATTAAAGTCAAACGCAAGGCCGAACTTCGATAATCAACATGAACATTAGTTATATATGTACTATTATTTCCTTCGCACAATCGATTTCATATTTTACAAGTATAACGAACTTATTACACATACTGCTAGCTACTTTATACACTTCCGACTGAATCGATTATCTGAACCGTTAACAACACATCTAACAGACCCTCCGTCTAGCCGGGGACGAGATTTGCGACCTTGGCGCACCCCTTTCGAGCCACATCTACATTTATATCGCTACGACACCGCTGTGAGCAACACAAATAAATCGTGTGTTTATGTTTACGTCCAGCGTCTTAATAAACTTTGTTTGAAGATAAGTCGCTCAGGGTCCGATTGTTTGGTGCGTTAAGGTGACGTCTGCGATGTGGTCACGCGCGTGGCTCAGCTCGGCACAGAAGTGCTGGCGGCAGAGTGGGTCCGCCGTCAGTCTTACCGGCCGCGTTGTACGCGCCACACGTCCCGCCGCGCACCCACCGACGATGTTAGCACTGTTGCTCTTCGCCGCTGTCGCCGCCGCGGCCGCGCAAAACGATACGTTCCCGCGACCACCCGCGCCAAGACGCGAACAGTTTCGAGTCATATACGAATGGAACGCCATAGATTTCGAATGGACATCCCCGGAAGACCGCGCGGCCTTCCTCAATACAAGCCGATACATCCCCCAAAACGTTCTAATCTCTGGCATAAACTTCTACCAAGACGATTTGTTCTTGACGATGCCGAGGATGCTGGACGGAGTGCCAGCCACACTAGCGACCATCCCTGTGCAGCCGACGGACACAGCCCCCAAGCTGCGCCCGTTTCCTAGCTGGAGCCAGAACGCTGTTGGAGATTGCAATGCTTTGCAATTTGTTCAAAATATAGAAATTGATAAAAATGGTATTATGTGGATCCTAGACAACGGACGTGTCGGCACACTTACCCAGAACCCGGACCCCAAGTGCCCGCCGTCACTCGTGCTCATAGACCTCAAGAGCGGTAAAAACGAAATGGAGCGCATTCCGTTCCCGCCAGGCGCAGTGAATCTCAACACTACTTATTTGAATGATCTTGTGGTGGACAATCGAGATGGTGATTATGCGTACATCACGGACAACAGTGCTGTTGATCCAGGCATTATTGTTTTCCGCCGTCGTGACAAAACATCATGGAAAGTTCGAGACACCCAATCTATGTCTTCAGTCGCCGAGGCCTCATTTTTCCGCATCAATGGCACTACGGTGAACCTGCCTGTCAACATTGATGGTATTGCCCTCGGACCCCAATACCGAAACGAAGACGGCAAAGTTGACAGAAAAGTTTATTACTGCCCATTATCAAGTTATCATCTGTACGCCCTGAACGCATCGGTGTTGCAGAACGAATCGCTCGCTCAGCAAGGTGACGGTGCCCTGCGTCCCTACGTCGTCGACCTCGGTACCAAAGCCTCACAGACCGACGGCATGAAGATGGATTCAACTGGAATTCTATTCTACGGTTTGATCGGTAATTCAACAATTGCGGAATGGAATACCACTGTCGATTTCCGCGTGGGTCAACGGACTATCGCTCGCGATCCCAACTATATTCAATGGGTTGACCGATTCTCGTTTGATAGCAAGGGGAACGTATACGTGGTCATAAACAGACTGTACAACTTCGTGAAAAATCAGGTGTCCCTGAGTGAAGTTAACTACAGGATTTTGAAGTCGCATACTGGTTCGAAGAGTTACGTGTTCAGCGAGGACCTGGTGGACCCGACGATGGCGCCCCAGAGCGCGGCGGCGGCGCCCGCGCTCGCCTGCTCGCTGGCGCTGCTCGCGCTGGCGCACCTGCTCGCCTAGTCGTCACAACAGTTCGGTACCGGTCTGCAATCGACCGAGACCTCAAATACTAGTGCTTGTCATTTGCGACGCTCGGACTGATGCGTAACATTACCAAAAATATTTAAAGTTACCTTGACCTCGTGGTGGTCCAACCAGTGATATGCGCATGTAAAAATGCTTTGTATAATTATATTTTAGAATAGTTTCTACATAGGTATAGAATACCATAAAACGATCAACAGTGACCTTTCTTGGAGGGGTCGTGCCGAAGACGAGTCATGTCGACTCGAAACAAAAGGTCGGGGACATGTTGCCAAATGCCGTGGCTCCGCTCAACAATAAACATTCCAACTATTTCCATAAGGTGCATCTCAGCACAATATTTATTAATAACTTTGTAATACTTAGGAGTATAAATACAAGACCAGTAATGTGTGCAAGCAACTAATATCTCAAATATCTATGAGAATAGCACGTGTAGTGTACGGTAGATCTAGTTAGGATCTTTTTAAGGTAATCTGTATAATATACATTATTGTAACTAATCTGTAGGAATGTATGTTGCGTGGACGCGGCTGTGTGTGACTATGAATAAACGTGTTTATCATATTATGTTGTTTGTAGTTTTTATTTGCATGCGAATACTGATCGTGGTTGAGGCGTTAAACTACTAGGTTGATGTCACTGAGGAATCTTGTTGATGTTGGCAAAGCTGCCTTGAGAACAAGGAGTTCAACCTTACGAGTACCTGCAAAATACGAATATAAAAATAATTCACTTTTTAAATCAATTTATTTAATGACATTCATGCATTTAAGTAGGTATAGTCAGGTAATCAACTTACCAATTTAACCAGTAGGTGCTTGCTCAACATTCTCGATTAGCTACAGATTGCCGATGACTTTCAAACAAGTGCCACAGATATTCACTCTTACAATGAACGTCTTTTATCTGTTACACAAAACAATTGCCAAACGTTGCAGAAAAAAATATATTATAAAATGGAGAACAATCACGCAATGTCTCTATGTAGCGAGGTTATTTATTCCATTACCTAGTTCTGTTGAGCAAAAATAAATTTAATTTTGTAATTACACTACTGAAGTTTCAAGTATAATTTACATTTAAATATTCACTTTCTATTTTAATGTCTTAATTAAAGGTGTATTTTTCCACAAACAAAATATAAACAGTGGAATATTATTACCGTATATTCTTAAAATATCTAATGATACCAAAATAAATTATAATTTGGGTTCCGCCAATCCATTTTCTAAAGTTAATGAAAATATAAATTTATTTTTGGCGCTTAATATTTTTCAATTCATTCTAAGCTTAAGTTATAATTATACATTGATCTATTTTTGCTAAATAGTAATGTAACACATTTGAAACAATTAATTAGTTAATCGTTTTTATTGAGAGATTGTGGGTTGGCTCCTTTTTACAGAACTTGTCCCAAATGATAATAGTTTTGAAAGTAGTAATGTAACACATTTAGAACAACTAATTAGTTAGCCTTTTTTATTGAGAGACTGTGGGTTGACTCATTTTAGCAGAACTTAACTCAATAGCAATAGCTTTGAAAGTTTGTAGAGGGTCACGGCCCGGTTTGAATCCAATGACCTATCAAAGGTGTTGAATAAGAGCATCAAATTAATACCTATCACTTAATTTTTACAAAAATTAATTTCAGATAAACTCTCAAGCACTATTGGACATATTCTGAAACCAGAAATTAGCTTCTTTAGTAAAACGTGCCATCTTCACAAGTGACAATAGACTATAAAAACAATACAATAAAGGGACACATTGTTATGAGATCGATTCTCAAGGATACCTTTGCATACAAAGCTCTAGTATAGAGCACCTGCCGTAGACTCCTTAATTTATAGCCTGAACGTGTTAAGTTTACTGAATAAAGTTTTGCATCGCTGTCTACTAAACAATGTTTATAAGTCATACTTACTTTGTTACCAACGAAGTTTGATACTCTCGTAGTACTGGTAGGTTATACATTTATTTTTAATATGTGTCAAAACTTTTAGGTTCCATTTTTGAATAACTACATACTAGAACAGTGACACTTTGTTAACAAATTACAAAGTGTAGTGAAGCTTTGAGTACTCTCATATGTTTTGCTAATCCTTCTAAAAATATACCTCAATGGCCTCTAATAAAAAAACAACGGCCATTTTTTTCCATCTTCATAACACAACATATTCATAAATACTCACGATATATTTACATAAACATCATTACCAATGAGTATGATCAATAAATACTCAAGGTGTGACTTCGCAAAGCGTGCTCCAAGATCAATGGAAAAATTCTATGTTGACCGCAAATAATGAACATTAAATATGACTTTATATGACCATTATTGGAAAATTTATGCACCTTTAATAATGGACATATACCTGCGCATATATCCAAGTGTTTAAGTACAAAGATGAGCATTGCAAATTATTAATTACCAAGCACTTAAGGGCCTCCGCCCACGACCGATTTTTTTGGACCGATAATCGGGCAGAAAAACGGGCCCGTTTTTTCAAAAATTTCAACGCCCACGACCGTGTTTTTGTCGGTGACTTTCGAGGGAGGAGCTTAAATAGCGGTCAAATTTTATATCGCAACTTTTATTTGACAGAGTTACCGATAGTATAAAAATAACGTTAATAGATTTAAGGTTATTTAAGTTACAATTTATCGTTAAATTGTTTATTGACGATATTTTTATCGTTTTTTTTAAACAATTGATCCTTCTAAGATGGAAGTAGCGCAGGACGGAAGTGTGGCGGGTCGCCCACCTTAGCGTCGCGCTAATGTAGTGCCTAACAATACTTTGCCCGATTCTTACGAATGAAAATTATACACGCTTACTTTTACATCGTTCTGAAATTAAAAGCCATGAGATCCATCATAGTACCGAATAGAAGCTATTGGCACTATTATTTTCGATAAATAACAAAAATAAATAAAATAACTCAAATTTTTTTTAAATAGTAAGTACGCGAAGTAACGCTTCCTTGCAGTCTAGGCATATTTGTGTGAAAACCTTATCGACTATACATGCGTAAGGTAGCCTTTAAAGAATACATTAATCGATCAGACAGGAGCGCTACTAACATTTAACTCGAATTAACAAAAAAAAAGTGACGAATTTCCAACATCTTTGGATCTTTAAAAAAAACCACGCAATAATAACTATTACTCGACTGGAGTTCCAGTGTTTCAGCTGCAGAACGATGTAAAAGTAACCGTATATGTTATTATTAGACCTGGTAATCGAACCCACGACTTCACGCTGATCAGACGCGCTTTGCGACCACAAGCCCAATATAGTTAGTCAGTGACAATTAATATAAACGTACAAAACGGCAACTTACCTAATTTAACGGTAAAAATAACGATTAATTCATATTCTATATTAATGTTAATTAACATTATATTAACTGCCCCGTTGGTCTTGTGGTCGCAAGCGCGACTGCCGAGCAAGGGGTCCCGGGTTCGATTCCCAGGTCGGGCAAAAAGTGTTATTGGGTTTTTCCATTAGGAATTTCTCAGTAGCAGCCCGGAGTTTGGATTTGTGCCCGGTTAATGGCAATAGGCTCGCCCCCTATTACATGGGACCTAAATATACCGGCGAACTGTGGGTGTACCTAAATTGGTGCACCTCTGCCTAACCCTTCGGGGAATACAGGCGTGATGGATGATGGTAACATTATATTACTGGTAATGTTATCAAATAACGTTTTTATTAAGATACTTTTTTCAAAATTTTCGAGTTCATGGAAATTAACGTTACGTAACGATTATTATTTTTTGATTTCATAACGTTAACAAGCCCTGGATTTAAGTCATTACATATTTAGCAAGCTTAGTCGTTGAAAACGAATGTTATTTTCATTCTTAAGAATTTATTAAATTCGTTTGATTATATATTATTTTTTTAATCCATTAACGTTATTTTTATATTAACGGTAACTCTGTCAAAGGTAATTTTATAAATATTTACCGGTATTTAAAACCCTGCGTAAATCAACACAATATTATTTACTTATTGAAATCACAGACGATTAATTTAGAAAAAAATGATTTACCATAAATTATTAATAAATAAATAAGCTTTTTAATAATAAATTGTTGTTATTATTCAAATGCTTCAAACTCATAAGTTATAACTTAACATAACACCACAATTGTACACTTAATTCGCAATAACTGCTTTTGACTTTAGAATTTTGACTTTAGCAATGACACAACGTTCTTCCCTAGTAAATCCATGACGCATAGGGTAAGTGCCCCAGTGAATGAACACACCCGAGTGAATTAACAAATCCGAGTATTTTCCAAAAAATAATAAACTAAGATATTACCTTCTACCCAACGCAGTATTTTTTTTTGTAATTGCTGCTCTTTATTCTAATATAGTAACAATATTCATGTATTGCAATACTGTTCGTTTTAAAATGACGAGCGTTTAAAGTTGGCAGTGCTGGTGTACATTTTCTTTGTTCGGGCAAGAATTTAGGACTTGGGTCAGACGCAAATTTTTTGATATCACTTTGCAGCCGTAATTAAAGTATGTACTATAAGTTATTTATAAATTCGAGTAATGGGTAGTTATAATATATGTATCAAATCAATTTCATTCTTGCAATTTTAGCTAGTTTTAAGTAAATTATTGAGTGTTCCAGCATTGGCATTAAAAAACGTTTGAAATCCAGTGAATAAACGACCGTTAATTCACTGACCAATCGTTAATTTCATGAAATCTAGTGAATGAACTATAACATTTTCATCATGTTAAAATATAAGCTTTCGTCATAAAAATGTAACCAATAAATAAATTAATACCACATTTTGAGTTAGTAATCATCATTTTAGAGAACGGAGAACTAACAAATAGATCAAAGCTCTGAGACTCTAACTCCCAAGCTCATAAAGGAAAGACGGGAACGGAACGGGGAGTCTTCAGTGGGTGCAGGTTCAGTCGGAATAAGCTCGGCTTATAAGGCAGATCCTGAAATCCATCAAACGCGACACACCTCAAATGCTGACGAAGCTGGAGACCAACGATGGCAGGATCATCTTGTCTAAACTAGAGCTTTTAAGGGAGGTAGAGAAGTTCTAAAAACCCGTCTCTAGTCCAACAAAAGACCCAAGAGCTAGACTGACCTGACACTACACCGATGAGTTCCCGGACGTCAGCCTATATGAGATAAATATGGCTTATTAACAACTTAAGGACAACAAGGTGCCGGGGAAGACGGAATCACTTCTGTACTACTGAAGAGGCCTATGTCCAGCAGTGGACATCGTTCGGCTCATATCATGATGAATTGATTGTTGACGTTGGCTAGGCTTATGAAGGTATATAATGATTAAGTAAGAGATTGAAGGCTTACACTTTGTTAAAAAAAATAAAATGATTGTAGCAGATTTAGAGGCTAAGGATTTATGTTCATTTATTTATTCCATTTTGAACTGCATTTGATATAATAATAAGGATTTTTCGTAACTATTAATTAAACAAAAACTTGTGTTCATTCACTGGTTCTAATGCTGTACATTTACTGGAAAATTTCATTCATTCACTGGGGTTTTAGGGTATTTTTCAATATATTGCCAAATATATAAAAAAGTATACAGGTTATGTCGTAAAACCAAGTTAAAAAATATTCTTTAGTAGACATAGATTACCAAAATATAAAACCGCATACTTTAGAAGCAACATAATGTAATGATTTTTTGAAGTCTGAAGATTGCTTAAGTGTTCATTCACTGGAGCATTTACCCTATTTTCTATTTTTCACCGATAATCGGCGGCCAGGATGCGTAGATTTTGTTTTTGGACCGTTTTTTTCTCGGCCGTGGGCGTTGATGTACTAGAATCAATACGTTCCATTCTCGCCGAGAAAAAATCGGCCGTAAAAAATCGGTCGTGGGCGGAGGCCCTGAAGTGAATAACGTGTACTGGAATAATGTGGAAATAAATAATGATTTTTATTTATATCGTGTTTAGATATATATCAAGTTGTTTAGATTTTCCATGGCAGTGATTTATATTTTTTTACATTTTTATTTTTATTGTCTCCGTGTCTACAGGTATACATTTAGGTTTACAAACATATAACTTTTTTTGTATAAACATTACATTTACGTATGCGCGCTTCGGAGGGCGCAGTTGCAGATACAAAACCTTACTTCATACTTCGCAGTTGTCGAGTGAAAAACACACGTCTTCTAAGCAATTTCATTGAACGTGATCATGAGAACAAAATGGCTACAAAATAGTTTAAGACTCATTCTTCAAACAAATAAACATTCAACATTGTGTTATCTGTTATTGAATGTTCAACAATAACATTCGGATTAGTGCATTCATGTTTCACTGGTGAAAGATAAATAAATTTATACGATCTTAACTGTATAAAATTTTGATAAAAGTATCACAATTTCTTGAAAAAAATAGAAGAGTACAAAGATACTATTTACCTATTTGTATTTGTGTTTGTTGCAACGAATCAGAGATTAAAGGCATTCAAAAATTTAAAAAAAAAAACAGTTTTTTTTTACAGTTCGTGGTAGTTATTACTTTTTCAAAATAGACATCCGAAATCATTGCACCTACTCTATTATGCAAACACATATTAAAAATACTAAAAACATTGGTGACCGAACTTGACCTTTAACCTGAAAGTTGAATAACATTACGATTAACAGTATAAATTCAAGATAGCCACAATAATTAGGTCGTAATCATAGCAAAATGACAGACTGTAATAAGATTATAGGGCGACCTCTATTGCAGGAAAAGGTCAACTTTATACAGTATAAATTTTCATTTTAGTGACGCAAAAATAAATTATCTCATTGGCTCGCATAATGCGCTCGTGTTTTGTTTTCCATATTAATTAAGGCCAGATCATAAACTACGCATAAGATTCATTTATGTTTTCCTATTTTCACATTGTGTTTAAGGAAACAAAGATTTAGCTATTAAAGATTCATCACACATCTAAATAGCTCCTTTGTCTTCAGTAAACGACGTTCTTAACTTTTAATCTATACAAACGGTAATTTACTTGTTTTTAATTCAATTGTGGAATGTGAAAGAACTCTGTGTCAAACTATGTGACAAGTTTGAATACTTTCTAAAGGCAGTATGCAAATAATAATAAAAGGTATGAAATGTTGTTCTGTACATATGCATGTGAGCTGTCGGCGTATTATTGAACGATGACTATCGATAATTACCGATATGAACGTGACGCGGTGTCAACTGTATAAACTAGTTTCGATTCGATCCGGAATCGAGTCTAGCTGATTTCCACCAAACATTTTTTGTACACTTTGCTTAGAGGATTATTATAGAAAGTACTCGTCTGCTATCAATGAAAGTTCGGCGAGTAATTCTAAGAACAGTTTCTAGATCAATTCATTAATTAATTATCTTTTCTAATTATTATCTGACTATAAATAGAGGGGTAATGATTTCTCCGAACTCGTTGCATGTCCACATGAGTTGAATAATCCATAGCACGAGCGAATGAATTGTTGATGTTAATTTGAAATCGATAGTTAAGTCATTTATTTCCGTGCAAAGAACCACAAGTTAAAATATAATTTTAGATTGAAAGTTATTTTTAAAATATTGACGATTTTTCAGTGTCTTTTTACCCTATTATGCACGAGGGTGTGTGTTTGCAACAGGGCACGGGCATGTACCGATGTATCTTCTTTGACATCGGTGAAGGAAAACAATCCTGAACTAATAATATATTTATTTATTTATTTATTTATTATTAAGGCACATAAACAACACAAACACAGACCTTTACAAATAACAAAGAACAGAGGCATGGACTAGTGTTTACGTCAATTACAGACGTGCACAGCATTCACAACAATAGAGAAGAAAAAACACAGCATTCACGTTACAAAAAAAAGAGCATTAAGTAATAAAAGAAAACAAAAGAACAACAACTATAGCTAAAATATTGGTAGTAGATAGAATATAATTTTGACTAATTATATTCTATTATTAAAATTACATTATTTTATATTATTTTATATTATAAATAAATAAATTAATGTATTGAACAAGCATGATGATCAATTCTCGTGCCTTCTCTGAATGGGAAAGGGTCTTAGTCTAGCAGTGGGACAATGCGCTGGTATTAAAACTGTTTCACTATTTTTTTACATCCCAAGCATTCACTTTTATGTCTGCATTTGGTGGTGTTCGTTGCTACACCACGAAACAAATATTTTAGAAGGTTCGAGCGTTCGTTTCTTTATTAAGATTTTAATTAAATGCTTGATCTCCTCCGATTTCCTAAAAAAGCAAAACATAGATACAGTTAGAGGGATGTGCGCTAACAGGCGTTGCACAAGGGACCTTCTATGACCTTTTGCGGTCTGTAAAGAGGAAGCGGAATCCTCGCCCTTCGCAAATTGGTTCTGGGTTTCAGTGAGGTCTCACACTCCATGGATCCCAAAGACCGGGCGTTTAGTGAAGGTCTTCCCCCGAAAACAAACACGCTACAATTAGGGGACATTCTAATTAGCATTTACTACACCATACCAAGCAATGTTTATATTTTTAGTGGGTAGCGTAATTATCATTGAATCAACGAGTTAATTGAATAGTAGGTACCTAATTACCGTGTTGACTGTTGACAAGCTCTCTTGGTAATGAGGCACAATGTCATTCAAATTGTGGTCACATAACATGGTATAATTCATCGTGTCCTCCATAACCATAACCATAGTATTAGCTCACAGATGCGCCGTACATCGTAATTGAAACATTTTTAACATTTTACGTGATCGCTTACGTGCCTTTCTGGGTAATATGCGTTTTATATGCTTACTAATAATATTATAAAAAAAGCAAATTTTTTTGTTTGTCTGTTTACGGAATAGGTTCCGAAACTGCTGGACCGATTTTAACCATTTTTTGACCAATAGAATGCTACATTATTCCTGAGTAACATAGGCTATATAAAATCACGCTACGATGCACGAGACTGAAGCAGCATACAAAGTCGTGACTTAACGCGGGAGAAATAAGCTACGCGATCGAAGTTCGCTAGTGCTTATATACAAATAGACTTTTGAAGACTCAAAGGAGAGACACCTTTAAACACCTGGTTCTGTCTGAAAATTTAAACAAAACAACCAATGATGATTCACCAAGGGTCGGAAAGGTGAAGTTACTTTATGGAAGAAAACCGGTTTCCAAATAATCACTTCTTTTTTTAAATAAACCGGTATGAATTAGCCTGGGAACGGGCTCCCGTGTTACCCACATGGCATGCCTACATAATTCAATGACAACAATGAAGCTTACTTGTAGCCCAAGGTCGCCGGGTCACCAGACCAATGTAATTGTAGCATTACCCAAATTTTGAAAATAGATTGTGGTATTTATGTTTTTATAAAGGTTTGCGTACTTGCTGGTTTTATGGCTTGGGAAGTGTAAAGTGATATTAAATAATGAAATACATATTAGCCGTCACACTTGAGCGTAAGTGAATATCTGGTACATACTGGAAAAACAGCTCCATATAAAAAAACTAGCAAGCAAGTACGCATATTTTCTTAACTAGATACTCTATCTATTCTCACAATTTCAGCCATCCTAAAATGTCGTACGTCTGGCAACTCTTGAATCTTCGTACGTAAAGAGTATAGTTTACTACAAGATTTTCTTTTACTACATACTATCATTGGTTCACTTCAATTTTCGAATAAAAATCTCAGACTCGTATGAGGAAAATACAACATCAAATTAATTTTAATGCACGAACAGTACCAACCTACTAAGGCGTTGCAAGTACAAAGTATATGGTAGGTTAGAACTTCTGCCCTGAATGCACTTCCTGATCGGCTAGGCCACGCTGCATAAAACAGAAGAGTCAAGGTGTTTTCCTGTTGTTTACTCCAAACTTCTTCCTAGAACTTTTAATAAGAATATTTTACTTCCTATATCTGCTTTAAAAAATATTGTTTTTGACATTTTATACATGTTAATTTAGTAGTATTATATCAACATATTATTTGGTAAAAGAATAATAAAGAATCGAACTTTTTGATTTATCGACATGACCCCAGTTGTTAAAAAATCTATCAATTAATTGACTACAAATGCGAAGATTTCTAATCTTCGAATCTTCTTCTTTTGAATAAAATACATAGGTACACAAAGAGCAATGAGCATCTTAGCTTTTGTTATATTTTTTTGCCTTGACGCTTAAGTGGTACTTGTAAATAAATTAGTACAAAAGATTTACATCTAACTAAAATAACTTTAAAGTTGCTCTATGTTGCACTGTCATGGATTCTGTAGTGACCCTGGCTGGGTCACGGTACCGGTCGGCTTAAAATTACATACCACAGAAACACCGACTGGGTTTTGTCTATATAATTCGTTAAGAGAATTCCATTAATTGACGTCATACTTTTAAAAAAAGCAACCTGTATCGCGGCTAACTATCAATTCCCTAGGGTTCTTTTTTTGAATAGAGTTTATCTTATAATATTTTTACTGTAGGTCTATTAAAATAAGGTTGAACATTGTTAAACCAGCCAGTCTCTACAGTACCTACTGCGTGTTGTTATTTGTCATAGATAAAAAAAGCAAAGGTGACGCCATAGAGATATAAGATATTCAATACCATAGCTTTTGTAGCAATCTGATCGGTTCCGTGAAGAGGCATATCAGTGTCGGTTCAGAAAAAAACAGGCCGCATTTATTACGCCATTTTCAACCTTCAAAATAAGAGTAGTGAACAGGTATCTTTCGCGTTCGTTCCATTGTAGACCTCGTCCATGGTTTTGTACCCGGGTGAGATTGTGGACAATAGTAGGACAGGTAAGCAGGATTGTGGTCGTTTTTATCCTTATTATCCTGTGGAGCAAAAAACACACATACATACATACATACATACCACCACGCCTGTATTCCTCGAAGGGTTAGGCAGAGGTGTACACATGTACACCCACAGTTCGCCGGTATGTAAAAAAACAAACAATAAAAAATTTCTTCGCTGCAATTTGACTACCTCCACTATAAAGCGTTATGTATGATATAAGGATTCTAATGGCCTGTGTTTAATTAGCACGAAGCATGCGATTATGCGCATTGCATACATATTTGCAGTAGATTTCGTCAGTAGCATTACATAGTCTCATTGGCATTATTAATATGTGAGTACATCGCCTGCAATGGTGACATCCTTTTACGATCCACTTTAATATCATCGTGCTTATATATTTCAGTAAATACGGGGTGGAAGCGTTACGGAATCCCTTCCACGCGTTATGTAATTTAAAAAAAAGTGTAAATCTGTTTTTTCTGTCCTGCGATGTTGTTTTTTGTAAAGCTTATTGTAAAAATGATATATGATCTTAAGCCTGGTTTATTCAATATACTTATAAGTATGTAATTATAAAAGTAAACACATAGTACATACCTTGAGCTTCTTTTCGTACATATTTCCATCTCCAAACAAGGTTGTATTGTAGCGTTTTAGTACCTACAAAGATTGTGCATTTTTTTTATCATCTTCAAACTGGCTATCTAGAAGTATACTATTTGAGTTTAGTGTTCCATTTTTGAACTCCCTGTCAACGTATCCTTTGGTACCAGAATGAAAACTTAAAAAAACAAGGTGTGCTTTTTACAAAATGATGACGTCAGCAATATAATTATGTCGATGATATTATAAGGATAAGATCTTACGGATGTGTCATCTTTGTACGTAGGTACCTACCTGTGATGAGGGCTTTTGAACGCATGAGGTTTTTCCTGCATTTATGCTAACTCATTAGCTTTTATTTTATTTTAAATCTGTACTCGAAACGTTAAAATAAAGAATCACAAAAAAATATTAATTATAATCAGAAACAAAAAATATTGAAATGCACACACATGATAATATGTAATAAGAATTACTTTGGAGGTAAATTCTGCAATTATTTTGATGATTTGGCTATTTTGTAACCTTACATCATCAGCTCTACCATTCGTTGTAATGTATTAGATATTATTCTTATTTTACTAAACCTATTTTCTTCCAAGTAACATAAAAATATTCCAGTCAAAGTTATCCAGGATAACTTTGACTTTTTAACCAAAAAGTTTAATTACATTTAAAATTTTTGGTCGCAATACTCCAAAACTGCAAGCCCGGTTAAATTGTTTTACCTTTTATTAAAAATGGCGTTTGTACTTTTTGATGTAAGACTTTAAAAAATCGAACACAGCCAGTACCAAAGCCAACTTATTTCTAAATCTGTGTGTAGTCAAAACTTGATTAAATATTAAGTTTGCAATAAGGGTAGGGCGCCGTAATCAAATAATAAATTAACCAAGGATAAAGGTCTTTTCGTCTCGAAAAACCAGTGGAAGCTTGTTACCCGTTTCGTTTTTCAATTAGATTTAAAATCAAGTTTTCTTACACAAGTTTACTACGTAAATAATACGTTCTTACGAACAGATAGGTATATAATAACCGGCAGTTGATTGCACAACATTGTTTTACGTCTCTATCGTGTAACTTTAATGCATTATTAATTTTCGTCTATAACAACTTGGATGTTCTATTAATTAATGGTTGGTATCGCTAGTTCCGCAAATTAAAGCATTAAAGAAATACACGGTATATATTAATTATTATTGATGGTGAACGGATAAATGGCTGCACTTATATCAATACATTTACGCATATATTAAACCTTCATGTTTATTAATTGTATCATAGAGTTATGTAACCTATATTGTCTAAGTTCTAATTTTACTTATACCTACCTATACGTTTAAATTTTGTTTAGCCTGAATAACTGCTAGGCAAACTGCTGGGCAAAGGCTTTCCACGGATCTGTCTAGATTATTTTTTCTTACGATGAGAGTGCTGTATTATAATAATTTATTTAGTAGTGTTTAATTTTATGTCCTGATGTTTATATTGTTATTTGTTCTCCTTTTTGTTTTAATTCTTTATATTTGTTTCACATTTACTACTTGTTTAGCTCGAGCCCTAAACGCCGATCCAAGGTCGTGTTTTAATGCTCAGAATTAAAAACAGTCAAAATCTAATTAAAATCTCATCTCTGCAATAATCAATGTCAAAATCTTGTCAAAAATATGGGTACAAATTGAGACTAAGATTACAATGTGAATGTTCCTAAAAGTTACTAGAATTTCCCCCTTATGTAGCTGAAATAAGTGGACACAACGGTGTGAAATAATATACAAATAAGTTGTTGGTGGGTAAATAGATAATAGTACGAAATCAGAGTCAATTTACAACCAAACAACCGCTTCAAACTATCAAACAACCTTATCAAACTATCGCTTAATCAAGGAACATTCAACCGCGTGCTTTTTACCCATGAATGTACCAAATTAAGATATTACCGCGTCACAGATAAGACCAACACAATTTGTAAAACACTGCGCTGTTCTAATACCGTGGCCAGCGGTGGACCGTGAATTTGTGGGACCCTGACCTAACACTACTTGGGGGCCCCACCCAACTAATCAAACTAACTGCCATTTTGTCAAAAAACTGAACACAATATTTTTGAAAATGGTATCTATAGCAAATAAATTAGAACAATAATATTCCATTATGACAGTAGTTTACTAAAATTGTCATTGCAGTCTGGTTTGGATGGGAGCTGAGGGGTCCTTTCAATTAGCAGGGCCCAGGGCTGCCACCCCTAACCGTGGCTGTGCACAGTACTAATGATTTCAGATACGCGCACAACTTGAATAAATTACTTAGAAAAAGGCAAAACGAAACGAATAAGTAAACAAAACAGAAAATGGGTAAAAGTTTTTGTGGAAAAATGGAACAGTAGGTCAGGTGAAAGAAATCTATACCAATATTATAAATTAAGTTGAAGAGTTTGTTTGTTTGGACGCGCTAATCTCAGGAACGACTAGTCTGATTTGAAAAAAAAAACTTTGTGTATATAGAGCCATCGTACATCGTGCTTATCGTACAAACTTATATCTGTGTTATAAATAAAACATTATGCTACGACTACGCGCAGCAGTAATTAAATTCGTAACTTAACGCTGGTAAAACCGCGTGTTATAGCTAGTATTGAATATTTAGACCTTACTCGTGCGAAGTATGTAATAATATGTAAAACAGTCTTGGAATGGTAGGTACTTAACATGGAAACTGTTTACAACGTAAATGCACGTACCTTCGTCTATAAAACATTGTTAGCTGTCAAATATTTACTAAAATACGAGCATTTGTTTCTTGTTTCTTCGTTTGTTTTATCACAAAGATGTATAAAAACAACATGCAAAAGTACACTTAACAGCATTCGTCCCATCTGAAAAAAAAACATGTTGTTTTTTGAGGAAAACTGGTTTTATTCGCGTAAAGTTGTAACAAGCAATCGGTCTGATAATTTTAAAGTGAAAAGATGAGAATGCATTTGTTACATAATCACTATCTATTTAGGTATTTGTCTGCAAATAAATTTTCCACATTCTTGCATTATTACCGAACTGTATAATGTGTTTCATCTTATAATATTATAACTTGTTTTCGTACACCAATTAAACAAAGTTAATCACTTAGAAAAAAAAACCCGATTGCATTTGTTGCACAACGCGGATTCAATTAGACTCGTCGATCGATAAAAAATGAATAGAGTTTTTATACGGAACACAAAACATTTCCTAAACAAAGCATATCTTTTGTCTAAGTTTTAGCAACAAAAAAGATTTTGTTTTGCTAAAAACATTGTAAAAGAGGTTGAGTAAAGGAGGAACATACAAAACATTATGGTTGGCATAAGAGAATTATTAACGTTCCCAAATTCTGGTTGAAAATATTAATAAGTACTTAGTAGGCCTTTACGTCGACCTACTAATGCCAAGAACCACAAACTATCGATCCGAAAAAAAAAAAGGTCTATACTAATAGGTAATACTCTTTAGGAACTGTAACTTAAGAGGAAAAATGCATAATAAAAAATTAAGTAATGAAAAGAGTTGGATAGTTCACCTGTCAAGGCGTGATGATAACAAGTGTAGTAAGGCTGTGACAAAGTGGCGTCCAAGGAGAGGAAGAAGTATTGGCCTTCCAGCAGTGAGAAGGTCCGGTAACATTGTTATTATCGAGTAGAACATAAAGCTGGCACAAGAACGTCGAGATTGCCACGAAACAATAGAAGAGAGAGGACTCTAATACCTAGCAGTAGATGAAACCGGGCTGTAAATAATGATAATGATGATTATACAGTGGGTTTGTTATAAGTACCTATAAAGATAAAGCGCAGATACACAAACATCGTTTAAACGGATTTATGTGGCGTGTCAATTAGAAGGCTTTAGCTAACCAATTGTCTAAGCAGTTTGATCGCACCATTAGTCAGGTGACGTCCCTTTAAGCGTGAAGGTCGAATGAATTTAAGGCACAAACTCAGTGACTGTTGCAAGTTGGATTTAAACGATGACGTAATATTACTTTGTCGCTTAATTAAATATTTTTTTTTAGAATGATTGATGATTTATGTACAGCTTAATATATGACAAGTTTTTATACGGATTTTGGTAGGTACCTACCGGTTAGAATAAATTATTGCTTACCTACCCACATAGGTACTACACTACCGAAGTGGGGAAAAACATAGGTTGCCGTTGTACCCTAGTTACACGTTTGTCCAAAGGTTGTTTGGAATAAAACGCTGATAAAAAACAATGCAGCATTGTAATAACCCACTTGCCGCGAATTGTTTTGTCTACATTCAGGTTACGAGTAGTAAAAAATGATTTATTTCGTACTAATGTCCAAAAAAATCCTTAAAAACTAGTTTTCGCAACTAAATACACTGCATTTTTGCATAAAGAATACGCATAATCCATATATAAGTTCAAACCGGTACAAAATAACATGAATATTTTTAGCCTTATACCTTCATATTTGCGCTGCACGTTAGGTATAAGTAGGCTCTCATACAAACTTTCAAGTCCAAAATCAATTTGAACTTGAAAGTTCGTAAACCGATAATGGAAAATTATAAACCAATTTTAACTAAACTCAAGTTTAGTTCTTAGTTCAAGTTTTATTAATTTCTTATAAAACTTGAAAGTTTGTATGATACCGTGCGGGGTAAACGATAAACATCTAAGGCACTTCGCAAATGTAGAAACTCTAGTGTCTTGTGTCTGACATAAGCAGCCGGCAACCAACAGAAAATAATTTATTTTCTCTCATATGCAGACGCATTTACTGTGGCTATCTGTTGTTTCCACTTGACATACACTGATCGCCGATCACAAAAGTGAACAAAATTACCAATGAGACATTGAAAAATAAACGCAAGCAACAATAATAAGTAGGTACCCAAACAATTTGTATGAGTAAAAAAATGGTTAAACACTTTAGTTGCTTATATTGCACACAGGACGCTAACGGGATGTTAGGATAATAAGGACGGAAAGTGTCCAGTAGAAGTAACCTGAGACGGTAACAAAAAGTGTCTACGTTTGCGCGCCACGCTAAGCCCCCGATGACGATCCTCATTTGTTTTTGATACGAAATCAATGAAGGAGTTCATAAATAATGTATTAGACGATTTCCTTGAACGTGAGCGCGCAGTAACAATGTTTAATGTTTACTAATATTAAACTTGAACTGTTATTAAATAGTAAACCGAGATAATCTGAATAGCTTCTTTGTGCGGAACTGGAATGTCTTAACGGTTTTGGCTAGGAATAGTAATGAGTTTGCTAATGGTTTGCTGTAGAACAACGAGCTGTTATTTAAAGCTATATTTATATGGTGAGTGTTTAGTCTGATGACGTAGGTAGGTAATACATACACCTCTGCCTTACAACAGACCTATGTTATGTGTTGCTATTTAGGCGATTGGCACACTGCCCCGCATCACGGAGCGTGGCCCGGGACCACGTTTGTATAGAAAACACGCGAAGTCTAACAAACTAAAAACGCGTTCACGCGCTGTGTTGCAGATCATCAAAGCTCCGTCGCCGCGCACCACGCTCCGTGATGCGGGACAGTATGCCAATCGCCTTAGACGCTATAACGCCTCCAAAATTATCAGTACCCACAGTATTTTATCAGTTCTGCGGGTTGTTCGAAAGAGATACCGCGCCCCCGGAACGCAAAGGGCACATGAAGGAACATAGACGGGTTTTAGTCAGTAAAAGTCTGACACTCCCTCCCGCCCCGCCCAGGGCGGGGGAAGTAATTTGATGATTTCCCGTCTATAATAAAAAAAAAAAAAAAAAAGTATTTTATCAGTATTGTAGGTAGACTAGAATCCAGGGGCGTAGCTACCGCCGTATCGGCCGTATCAATTATACGGGGCCCCAGGGCTACGGGGGCCCCCAATGTGCGTAAGCAAAAATTAATAAAAACTTCCCAAATTTTTTGTTATTTCACAAATGACAAAAGTCAAAACAAGCAATTCTTTTTTGCCCGCGCAAAGCGTGCGTTCAAAAGTAGGCAACACCCTACATCGGTTATCGCGGTTATTATCCATAGAGGCAGTAACTTTAGAAAACTAAAGTCATCATCAGCTATAAATAATTGAATAAATCAGTTTGCCGAAAAAAAGGTAAGGAGGGTGTAGATATACCTATTTAATTTGTTTTTTTTTTGGAAAAAGTGACAGATTCGAGTATATAATTATGATTTAAAAAATATTTCTTTTAATTTTATGCAATTTTTTTTTATTGTGAGAAATCTTTATCTTCCTAAGGGCCCCCAAACCAATGTTTATACGGGGCCCCGCCAAGCCACGCTACGCTTCTGCTAGAATCACACTATATTTTGAGTATTATGACCCAAGACTTTATGGTCGCCTGGTACTTATCCCAGCAAATAAATTCAGTCACATGGAAAATAATATAATTTCCACAAAATTGGAGCACAACGGTGACATTTGTTTGAATGTGGTTTTCAAATGCTAAGTACTGAAAATAAAGAAAGTCTTAAAAGAAAAATACTGTGCAAGCCGTCGCTGTTGGAAGGTAAGTTAATGTACTAGCTTCGCCCGCGACTTCCACCGCGTGGAAGACATCCGTTTGCGTTATTTTACTTCCTTCCCCAGGGTTAAATTGGGTTTTAAAACGGAGCTCTATCTTGTGTTTATTTTTCAAAGAAACAAATATCACAAAGTTGCAATACCTAACTATACTATCGTACTAATATCCTTCTTACTAATATTATAAATGTGAAAGTTTGTGAAGATGTTCGGATGTTTGTTACTCGTGTCACATGTTTGATCAGATTTGAATGAAAATTGCCATGTAGATAGACCATTTCCTAGATCAACACATAGGATACTTTTTATCCCGGTAATTTGTTCCTTTAGGATAATAATTCAACTTTAATAATGAGAAAGATACTAAATATGCGTATGTAGCCGTGGGCAGAAGTTAGCGAAACAATAATTATATGAAAATTAATTACCGATTTAATTTTAATAGTACCTCTACCTACCCACTTATTAGATATTAGGTATACTTATAAAGTTCAAAAACCTCCGCTACATACATTAGTTACATTGTATGTAATAGGCTAATTCCAATCAATGTCTGTAATTAAATGAATTAATACGATAAGGAGTCAATGCTTCGACATTATGTCAATTTACAATGATTTATTTGACAAGATACTTTCGCTCAGTTTTTTTAAGTGCTTGCTGATATTTTGCATTTTATTTATTAAAGGATTAAGGCTGAAATTTGCCTAATACAGAAAGTATTATTAGTCGGCGGCATTAAACAGAAATACTTATTGAAAAAAGAAACGCTTTTTATAACTATCTAGCTTCTAGCTTAAATACGATTAATTGTATTATTGATCATTGTATGGAACATGTTTTCACTTTTTATTAGCCGAAGAAAAATATCTCTAATGGGGTGTCTAGAATCATGTAATGCAAACAATGGTAATTTATTGTAACGATGTCCCTTTCTCGCGTGGAAAATGATTAATTATCTTTCAGGCTTATAAAATCCACTCATCTCTTGCTATTGATGTCAGAAACACATGTGAGGTGACAAAGGGTCTATCTAGAGATCTAGGTACGGTCAGCGACAAGTCGATTAAGATATTTAATAATAAAATAGACACAAAATAAATCGATCCAATTGCTTTTCAGCATTACAGGTAGAAAATAACTAATGGTGGGTCCACACGATACAGATTTTTGTCTGTATAGATATCTGCACAGACTATAAAGTCTGAGTAAAAATTTTTATTTATTTATTTATCCGACTTTTCTGATACACCGACATTTGTCTGTACTGATTTGTTGTACAGACAAAATTCTATAGAAGTCTGTGCTAAGTCTGTGTCGTGTGGACCCACCATAAGGGTTATTCATTTCTTGAATTTACATCAACCACATTTCTTTGAAAATTTGACTCAATTATTTGGATGTGTCTGTCTAAAAATGATCAATTATGTCTTTCTGACCAGTAGAGACTAGTCATAAATAGGTTAAGAAATCTCTAGAACGAATATTTATTCAGTACACGATTGTGTTTAGATATTAGAGCTGGGGATTTAATTGCATCTCGTATGGTCGAACATGTTTTTTGTTTTTAAAATAATTTAAAACTTAAAAACTTTTTATAACTTAGTATTTATTTAAAAAGAAAACATTAGAAAGAACTCGCAATTTTTTTTTAAATACAGCAAGAATGTGATAAAAGAAACGGAATTACAACGCTCAAACAATAAACCAGATAGGTAGCGAAATTATGACGTCACCATGTATAAAATATTTCACCAATTACAACATCTATTTTGTTTAATTATGTTTATAGTCGCTGTAAAGATATTCGAGGCATTGTATTGACACGCTTGATCTAAGCAATGTTTATCATAAACAAACAATGAGCGACTCATTTTAATTTCATTGTTCTATTTAGACGATGCTTGTCACGCCGCGTATATTAAGAGATTATCTATTGTGAACATTGTTATTTAGATGTTAGTGTGGAGCTAACTGTACCTATTCGAACATCTTTACTAACATCATAAAGAGATCTTGGATCTACTCAACCGACTTTGAAAATTCTTTTACTCATTGAGTCTCGTTACTTGTGAGTCTCGTAGGCTATATCACATTACGTTACGACACGCGAGAGCGAAGCAGTAACCAAAGATGTTACTTAAAGCTGGTGAAAACATCAAGATTAAAAAAAGAAACTAAAACTATGGCATCAGCAATTCCTCCGCATCGGCAAGTAGAAATGTGCCCAAAAGTCTGGCATTGCCACGTTGGATCGCAATGACCAAGGTAAAAGCCAGCTCTTGGGTCACGAAAAGTGTCAATTTTTTTTTTCACTTTTTATTATTTATATTTGAATCTTCGGGGCTACAGCAGACTAGTGGCAGCAAAGAGACTTACCGCAGGTTTTTAAAACGAAAGTTCACGCAACATTATAATGACAAATTTTCAAGCGCGCGTATGTTGCTATGATTGGTGGACTAAATTACTAATAACCAATCACAGCAGCTTACGCAGGCTTCACAATTTGTAGCAATCATTTTCTTTCGGGAAACAGAGTGTCAATAGTCGATCGCCGTAGCTAATAGTAGCAATACAGTCTGCTGTAGTCTTAATAGTCTTGCTGTAATTGTATCGTTACAGAACCTGCAAAGCTGTCAGCGTAATTCAGATCGTGGTGAACAAACTGAGCGATTGCTTTTACGAAACAAGACTTTTCTAATGAAACAAACCAGTGATTGAAGTTACAAGGATTAAGAAATTTTCCTCTTTCATGGAAAACCTTTTCCTTAATAGTTTTTACTGGTTAAGTACTTATCGTTAATGGTTGTGTTTCCTTCCCACCAGCGGATATCACACAATAGTAAATGTCGCGTAGTTGTACCCGTAAAATTGGTAATATCCGACTTGCTTAGTCAGACAAGACCTTAATTAGTTTTAGCTTTTTCTGCGAGAACATTTCGTCGCGGTTAAGAGGGTCATTGTTTATTTAAGAGCCTTCAGCCGCCGTCACTCATCACTCAGTGTAAATGGACTTTACTTTAGGTATTTCATTGTTACAAACATCTTGTTGTTGTAGGTAACTAAAGTGCCATTTTATGTATGATAATATAAACATGCATAACAAAAATACTGTGGTTATTGTCAACCATTAAACCAAACATAGCTATTCATAAACAATTAATTAGCATTTATTATTATATTAACCACAGTAAACAAATATTGAAATAGTTTTCTCTGTGCGCTCGTTTGTATATCATATTTAGGTTCTTCCCAACATAATTTATAATAGGTACCTGCCTACCCATGTGGTTTAGCAAGACGATTATTACTTTAAGTGTTTTCCTTTATTTTAAAGTGTTGAAAATGTGCTCTTAATAGCATTGCCCTGTTATTGGCAATACTGATTCTTTGGGCCAATAAAAGGCCAGCCCTCTGGACCCGTGAAGAGTCGACCAGCCGCTTGGTCATGTCCCGACAAACAAGGATTCAATGGCCCTAGAGTTTCAACCCCAAAGTGCTCAAACAAATAGCTTCGAGAAGGTTGTTATATTTACGCCGTTTGAAGATTTTGCCACCTGCTACAGCAGCCCCAGTACAGCACGTCGTGCTAAGAAAATGGGATGGAAAAGCATACAGTTTACTAAACAAGAGCTTATATTTTTTTTTATAGTGTGCCATACGTATTGCATTGTTCCACATAAAGCGATGTTCAGTACCTTGAAGCCGCGCCATGATAATGTGTATAAAAACTTGTTTGAACCGATACAATTGTCATTTTCAATGTCATATAATTGTTACATTTTTTGTTTAGTGATAAATATAATTATTGCTCATGCGATCTGCAACCTTGATGTTATTTAAAAAGAGGATATAATTTCACGCATCAACTGAATGTAGTTGTAGCTACTGAACTGTGCCGTTTAATGAGCAAAAATTAACTAGATTCAATATTATTAATTTTGTCTCTTGTAATTGACGTTAAAGAATGCCTTTGGTCTAATTGAAAGAAATGATTTCACTTTGGCTTGGCAATTCATTATGTCATATTTTTTCTTCCATTAACTTCAGGTGGAATTAAATGGAGGAAAAGAAGATAGTCTGGCATAATAGAGAATGAAAATTACTATCATAAAGACTTTTTACATTTACCAGTACATACTTACATCCTTAGTCATCCTTTACATGATTCTGGTGAAAAAGATTAGCTTGCTAAAACTAAAATGCCAATCGATGCAATGTTAAATTTTAAATAACCCTCCTTTTGGTAAATATAATAAACAACACAGACTTAACATAATGTGAAAGAGCATAAAAGAAAATTGCAATTTGTCACATAAAACTTGCAGTAGGTACTTACCACTCTATACTAATATACCAAAACTAATGTACTAATAATAATTACAAATGCGAAAGTAACACTGTCTGTCTGTTTGTTACGCTTTCAACACTGAACCACTGAACCGATTTCGATAACATTTGGTACGGAATAATTTTGAACCCCAAGGCAGGACATTGGCTACGTTTTATTTAGCGACTTCGCCTGCGCCCGTGATGAAGATAACCGACATTTAAACGTACGAAGTCGCGGGCAAAAGCTAGTAAAAAATATTTTATTGATTTTATTTTCCTTTTCAAGTCAAGTCATAATAATATAATCACTTTGCATAGTGCAACAATTTTAATAGTCCCATTGTGCTATGAAAGTGAAAATAAAATACTAAATAATCGTGGTTGACTTATCAGTGACGTCACAGAAAATGGCGTCTTTCTCATGTAAATAAACCAATATGAAAGTGAAACGTTGATATGTTACGCCGATCACGTTACACTTCACTTAATAGTGGAATCTCCGATCAAGTGAAAATACTTACAGTGGCAACAAAAACAAATTGACAGTGATGAATCTAATGATGAGTAGAACGCCAATAATCATTAACACTTCGTGTTAACGAACTCGGCTCTTGATAATCCAGTTTGGTGTTACGAGAAACAACTCGCTTTCAAAGCTATTGAAAAACAGCATTTATTTCTTAAATAACCGTGCTCGTGTTGTTTTTGTTAGCTCGCACTTTGCTATACCTGAAAATGGAAACTATCTCTCACACTAAAAAGGCACTATTTGTTAGTCTTAATTGGGTTCTGTCTAGCTCGGAATAAAGAGGTTTGGAAAAGGAGGCCTTTTCCCATCAGTGGGCGACCATACCTGTTGCAAAGCAGAGTTGCTGTCTCGGTTGGAAGAATATAGATGTCGGTGTAATTACAGGCACATGAGACATTTCAACTTAGTCCTTCAAATCGCTACGCATTTGCAAGGCCTCGGCAACGGTGACCAGTGGGCCGACGGATTGTTTAACATCCAATGACATTTAAAAAGAAATGTGTGACAACAAAGGCTTAAAATAACAATAATAATAAATGTATAGTTACTTGACAACTTACAATTTAATAATTAACGAAGCTACTACAATATAAAATAAAATTATACGTTAAAATGTTACGGCAAAAGTAACAATGAAATTCTTTGACTAACAATTCCAGGGTGAATTATTATTCTACAAATGACCTTTCATTTTCTATTGTATATATGAAAAGGTCAAACCTAAATATTACTTGTACTAGGTACCTAAATTTTCCGGTATTTAAACTAAACACTTTCGATCAACATTTAGGTACTCTACGTAATAACCATCACGCCTGTATTCCCCGAAGGGTTAGCCAGAGGTGTACCAATGCACACCCACAGTTCGCTGGTATATTTAGGTCCCATGTAATAGGGGGCGAGCTTATTGTCATTAACCGGGCACAAATCCAAACTCCGAACTGCTACTGAGAAATTAAAAAAAAAAATAGTAAAATAATAAAATAGTTTAATGATAAAATTTTCTAATTTAGAAAAACCCAATAACACTTTTTACTCGACCCGGGAATCAAACCCTGGATCTCTAGCGTAGCAGTCGCGCTCAGGACCACTAGGCCAACGAGGCAGTTCTCTACATAATAACTCCGTTACAAAAGATTTCTTAATGTGTGACCATTGAACCATGGTCGGTGGTCAACTAGTTATGTACTTACTTTGAAATTGTTACTCTTACTTAACTTAATATTTGTAGCAAATGGTATCGCTTTATAGAACTTTCACCCTGTATAAGTTATTCCACTGAGCCGTGTATTTTTTCCCAATTTAATGAAAACCTCAAGATTACTTTGATTTTGGCGGTTATTCGATACAACTTACATCAAACGTATCGCTATTTTGAACCTTATTTGTTGCTTTGATGCGTTATTTTCAACATTAAATTACATTTGCTTACCAGAGGGCCATAATATGACTTTCTTTTTTATTACAATACTAGCGAACCGTCCTGGGTCTGCAACTTTCCGGCATTTTCGGGGAATCTTTAAAAAAACCTTCATCATCATCATCATCATATCAGCCGCAGGACGTCCACTGCTGGACATAGGCCTCCCCCATAGATTTCCAAAAAGACCGGTTGGAAGCGGCCTGCATCCAGCGTCTTCCTGCGGTCTTAATCAGGTCGTCCGTCCACCTTGTGGGTGGACGTCCTACGCTGCGCTTGCCGGTGCGTGGTCTCCATTCGAGAACTTTGCGGCCCCATCGGCCATCAGCTCTGCGTGCCATGTGCCCTGCCCACTGCCACTTCAACTTACTGATTCTCTGGGCTATGTCGGTAATTTTGGTTCGTCTGCGGATCTCCTCATTTCTGATTCGATCTCGCAGAGAGACTCCGAGCATAGCCCTCTCCATAGCTCGTTGGGCTACTTTGAGCTTGCTAATAAGGCCCATGGTAAGAGACCACGTTTCTGTGCCGTATGTCATCACTGGCAACACACACTGATCGAAGACTTTCGACTTGAGGCACTGAGGTATTTTAGACGAGAAGATGTTACGCAGTTTCCCGAAAGCTGCCCAGCCGAGTTGGATTCGGCGGTTGACCTCTTTCTTAAAGTTGGATCTACCTAGTTGGATTGTTTGTCCTAGGTAGACATACATCTCAACAACTTCAAGAATCGAGTTTCCAACTGATACTGGGGTGGGTGCAACATGGGCATTACACATCACCTTTGTCTTATCCATGTTCATTTTAAGACCCACCTGTTGGGAAACTCGATTGAGGCCTCCGAGCATCGTGCTGAGATCTTCAGAGAAAAAAACCTTCTTCCTTATTAAACCTTAGCCGGGAAATTAAACACACAACAAAAATAGAATCAACGATATCGGTCCAGCCGTAATTGAGTTTTGCGCTTAGCATTTCATTTTATTTTATTATTTTATTTAGATTTTTATCGATAGATCGATTGCGTTAGTCCGATATTGTTACGTTTAAATTAAATATCTACCTAATGGATTATAAAACCACAAGACTTCGTTAAAAAAACTAACAATACAATAGGTACGCTTACAATTTTTAATTCGATACTTTGATTATTTAACAGTAAAATAACATAATATCCTGTTGTAGCCGTTCGTAGCACACTTGCTACGAACAGGCAAACGTAGTTCGTAGCAAGTGGGCTACACGCTTGGTTGTCAAGATGCGGGATCAACTACTTCGAGAAAATTCCAGGACAAGTTTGTATTTATCTTTGTAATTGTTTTTCGTAGGTAGGTAAATACAAATGAATAGCTAAATGTGTTACTAACCGCAAAACTCGAGAATGGCGGAACGAATTTGGCTATTTCTTTTTAAATATTCGTGGGTGTCTGAGGAAGTTTCGTACCACCTGAAAATTTGCACGAAAATTTTTCAAAAATGATAAAAACATAAGAATTTGTTCAGATGATGTCAGGACTGTCAGGTCAGTTAGTTAAAAAGAAAGATAAATACAAGGGTAATTATTTTAGTGCATTTCAAATGTTTAATGAAAAACAAGTACTTTAAATAAAACGCGCAGTACTCATATTCAATCGCATGAAAATATATCCCTTAATCTTTCCACCATTTCGTCATTTTCAGTCCATTGGCTCCAAATGGTATTAATATTTAATAGGGTAGAGTAATGGAAGCTAACAACTGCGTTGACAACAAGAAGTCACGTGCAAACATTAAATAAACCATTAAATTTATTAAACTTCCAATTTGTGGCGAGTTGTTCTTATGTAAACATAGTAAAGTAATAAAGAAGATACTTAGTCGGTAAGTATATGTAATAAACAAAGGAAAACAACCACTAAGAAAGACATATTACTGTTTATTTTCGCTGCCATGCTACGTGATGTGACATCAAATATGTATTCGTCTAACTATGTTTGGACTAGCTTTTGCCCGCGGCTTCGCCTGCGTAGACATCAGAATCAAGTCGGTCCTCAATCCCGCAGGAGCACAAAAGCAGGATAAACATTAAACCACGTGTAAAGGTAGATTAATGCCTATATTTGTTCCAAGGAAAATGCGAATGATTTTAGTCGAGTTACAAAAGGAATTTATATGGCTGATGTGAGTGGCAACACCGGGAGACTACACTATAGAAACACCTACCCTGACCTTATTGGTGAGGTTCTTCAGAAAGGTCGGGTGCGCAGTATTCGTGACTGGTGTACTTGTATGACCAGATGCATGAGTATGTAAGGATCATAACAGGTGGCGTTCTGTGGTTTTACCTACCCCATGAGAAAAGGCGTGAGTTTACATATGTGTATGTGTTTGTACCAAATTCAAGTTATTCCCTGCCACCGTTTAAACGTGAAAGAGTAACAAAAATCCATCGATCGATCCTCACAAACATTCATGTTTATAGCAGTAGTAAGTAGTAGGAAGGAGGGATAAGTCAGGTGTGCCGTGTTATTTTTATAGTTACTCGTAAAATGAATTCACAACACCTGGATTCGCTATAGAGGTGGATACAGGTGTTAAGGATCAGTTTTTAAGGTCCTTACTTATTGTACTTAAACGTTAGATGTTCGTCTATAGTATGTTGCAGGCAATCATGAGTTTTAAAAGTACAGTTTATAGACATTGATTCGAATAACATTAATTTCGTCTATCTTCTCACTGTTGATTTGTTAGTCTTATGTCTAGACTACCCTGGACTAGTTTAAAACATTTCGGTTTAACCCAGTTTAAAAGAACTTTAAAGAAACAATTAAAAAGTGCTAGTCTAACTCGGTCACGAAAAGTTCAGGACTAGCATATAATATTTAACACTACATAGGTACAAAAGACACGATTCTTTAACGAGGACAACCCTTTCATTTTGAACTTTATTTCAGTTTTACTAACTATTTGTTGTAATAGCGACAATTATAGTAATATCAAATTCTGTGAAATTTTCAAGTGTCTACCTATAATCAAACGATACAGCTCTTTGGCAGACGAACGAACAAACAGACAGACAGTGAACTCTTAGGCAAAAAAAGGCTTCCGTTTGGTCTCCTTTGAACCTTAAAAAGAACACAGCAAAGTCATTCCGTCAGTTTCATTTAATAGTTTCGCAGTGAGCAGTATAATAACACACATTATATAATATCACAGGTAGGTAAAAATAAAGTGTTTTCGAGGTAAACGCCGTGGTATTGCGTGACCGTCTTCACCGCCGCTATATACGAGTAAACGCGCTATAATTCACCGACTGTGGCTCTGCTACTACCTGCGTAGTACAGTCGGCAAAGATATGCGGTTACTATACAATTTTGTGTCTGTTGAAGAGATATCTACTAGTCTATTACTAAGTCATGATAATGAAAAACATCACTTCAGTTACCCACAGTAATTTTTGTATTATTTTTAAAATAAATCTTTTTTCAACATTTATTCTATACTAATATGATGAAGCTGAAGAATTTGTCTGTTTCTTTGAATCCAACTATCTCCGGAACTACTGGTCTGTTTCTGAAAATTCTTCCGCTATTAGGAAGCTAAAATTGCTAGTTAAATATATGCTAAGTACGTTGTTATGTTTCGGTTTGACGGGTCAGCTTGTTAACGTGTGTTTACAGGCACATAAGACATTTCAGCTTTGTCTATCTATTAGCGGTAGTGACCACTTAACATCAGGCCATCGACTTGTTTGCAAAATAATCACATTAAAAATACATACTTAACTATATATCGTATTATGTTTCCTTGATTTCCTGATTAAAATCATTGCGTGCAGCCCACGCTATTGAGAATGAACAATAACTATAACTGGCTCTTAAGTAAACCGTGTACAAATAATTACTTCATCATTTTATAAAAGAGATTGTTAGAAGGTGAAATTCCCATTCGTTTTTTAATAAAAGCATTGTGTTGCAGACCTTACATGTAGTGACTCCATTTTTACTTTACTTTTATAGCGCATGACAAACAAAGATCTTTATATTGAAACAAGCAGGTGGGTATACGACCCTGTATACGTCACGTCGTTGGTTATATTACAAGTATTTGTACAAAAACTGTTTATTTATGGTATAGAAATACAAGGCGATTCTAATTTTAAATAATTGTATTTTTTGTGTTGTTACTTATTACCTGCTGCAGTGCATGGTTAACTTGCTTATTAACCATGCATATTAAAATGAAGTAGTGTTTTCTATACTAATTACACAATTTCATTATCAAAAATCTAAGACTACCAACTAGGACCAATCTATTGTTCAGTGCTTAGTTTTGACGGTCGCGGGAAAATATGAATTTAGAATACGAGTAATATTCTCAAACGACTTATTGTTTTCAACCTTGGCCTTATAAAAGTTAATTTCTCTACAGTTCAATGAACTATACAAAATCGTGAGTTACAAGGGTTTTTTTCAGAATTTTTTGAGCCAGTTCGCAAATTACATAGGTACTACAATAATTACATAGAAAAGCACAAAGGGGCTGTATTTCTTCGCGATTTCAAAGATATTCTTTTATTACACCGACACAATCTTGACTGTTAAGTGGTCACTAAATTGTATAGTAGCGCGCTTGGTCACCGCACGCCATAGGTACGTTTACCATTATAAGGGGAAAATCGATATAGGTAGCTGTGTTCTCGAAAACATTCTAAGTTGTTACACAAATAGTAATAATGTGGTACTTTGTTTATTCAACATAAATATGCGTCGCGCAGTGGCATAAACAAGTTTATTTTCGACGGAAAACATGACATAGGTGCCTACTTTATATGTTTTGTTTTCATAAAAGTAAGTAGATAAATGTTTTTCATTTTCTACCTTCTCAATAGGAATACAATTATATTTAAGAATGGAATATACATAATCATTTTATTGGTCAATTGTTAAATATAACTTATTAAAAAGTACTTAATATTATAGTATGCTATTACCACTGCTTTAGTTATTTAATTGTATCTACATTTATAATATGTTTCCCAAACTAGGCAATGCCTGTCTCTTGGGGGCCAGGTAAGTTAACTTTAACTTCTGCTAGTAAAGAAACAAATATGTACAATATTTTACAAACACTAAAAGCAAACATTAAAAATTCAAATAAAAACGTATAAAGTGGCTTGGAAAATACATGGAAAGCATTCCTACAGTTTATCTCTCTATGTAATTAGAGAACAGGTTCGTATATTATTTACCTGAGGTACTTTTATGAGTCATTGTTATACAATCTGTGATACTGTATCTACCATGAATCATCACCAGCATACCTTTTCACAAATATCTGCACGAACTTTATAGAAATAGTTCATGCCGAGGAATCGTGGTAAACGTACTGGCCAGTCAACTGGGCCAACCAGCGACAGCCCAGGGTGCGTCTATAGCGTCATCCTCTCTCGCCACTGCCACACTGGCCAGTTTTCTTCAGTCCTTTTCTTTTTATAAAAAAACTAGCGAATTATCCGCGACTCCTCCGCGTGGTTTATTTCACCCGCGTTTAGTTACGTCTTTGGTTACTGCTTCGCTCCCGTGGGTCGTAGCGTGATGTTATATAGCCTATGTAACTCAGTGATAATGTAGCGAGTAGAGAATTTTTGAAATCGGTCCTGTAGTTTTTATGTTTATGCGTTACACACAAAAATACAAATCTTTCCTCTTTATAATATTAGTGTAGATGTAGATATTGCGCCTAACAAGGTTTTTTTCCTGTTTTGTGGGTGCGTATACAAACATATAAATTCACATACATAAACAGTTAATAACAACAATACAAATGTTTGTACTGTGCGGGTATCACTCTGCCACTGCGTCAACCGTCTAGGGTTGATTTTAGTCCAGTTAGTTTTATTGATTTCAGTAAAGTTGAAAATTCGTTTCAAAAATTCCTAAATAAGTAAATATCACTAAACAATTTGCAATGGCTAAACTTTATACAAATATTTATTTTCTCATATTAATATTACGTATGCATTAAATAGGTAAGTACCCTAACTACTAACGAAAGGCGAAAGTAAGGTTAAATAAAAAAAAGTGGTAATGGCAACCATTTAAATTTTTAAACACTTTTCGACTGCGCATAATTATCATATTGTTTTAAATTGAGCACAATACAGTGTTATGTAAGGACGCTAGATAGAGGAAGTTTAATTAACTTTTACGTGTGCATAATATTCAATTATACCTACTGACCTAATAACATTTTGCAGTTACGTATTTTTAGAAACAAAATTTTATATGAAATAATCTCTTTTAACGGTTGGTGAGGAAACCAGGACATATAGTATATGTATAGGTTTGTCTAGTCTAATATAAGTCTAATATCACCAATCCGCCCTGAGTGAGCATGGCAATCAAGCTCGTGCCTTCTCTGCACATAAGACTTGTATTATTTGCTTATAAAATCGTTTGCCCTCTGCAAAATAAATATAAATAAAATAATATAAATAAATATTCAGTATGGCAGGTTAAAGAAGGTACTTAAGGGAAATATATACCTACTGCAGTACTGAGTAAGACCTTGTAGATAAAAACCTGCAAAAAAAAAAAATTGTCTTGAAAGTCCGTCACAAGAACTGAATCTGGTTTCAAGTAATTATTTATATGAATATAATAAACTCAACAAAAGAACTAATAAGGCAAATTGTGTTTGACGGGTAACTTACACGTGTACCTAATAAAAGTGTAAATTAAGTTTGCATTATTTACCTGGAGTTTACATCATGCAATTGAGTATCTCTCATAACATGATAATACAAAACTTGGAAAATCCATAATTTTGTATACATTATGATGATTTAAGACAGAGGTTCCCAAACTTATTGTGTCTACTGCCCACTTTGAGAATAAATTATTTTATAGCGCCCCTCTTTTTCCGTACCTAACCGTTTAGAAATTAGTCATGACGGGGGGGGGGGGGGGGTGTCCTCTACTAAAATCAATCAAACAACGCCTTGCGCGTACTTCCCTTCTAAGGGTGTCTAAGAGTCCTCCTAGCTAGATGAAATTACAAATCGCCCCCCAAGCCTCTACACAACGCCCCCATTTTTTCTTTGGGTCTCTTACCGCCCCCCTTTAGGCCTGCAGCGCCCACAAGGGGGCGTTATCGCCCACTTTGGGAAAGGCTGATTTAAGAGATATTCTAGCGCGACTACATTAGCAACTGGTGACAGATCGTGTGTTTGTCCATTATGTACAATACAAGTCGTCATTCAGTCGTGTCTCAGTACTAAACTGTCTATTAACTACTTAACATTGGGAATTGGCAACCGTGAAGCGTGAAACCTCGGAATCAAAACCATAACAACCGTTTATTACTACACTAATATTACTGAAGAAAAAACCTGACCTTATCGCTTGCGAAAACATTGATACTATTGATAGTCTACAGTAAACAAAATAAAAACCTTCGCAAGTACTGATACTTAAAATGGCTGATATTTTAACTGAGAAAGAACAAAAAATGTTTAATGAGATGTCAAGAAAAAATCTAGTCGCTTTAGGTTATCTACCTATATCTCAAAGTACCTACGTAATTGATAGTAGTACGTAGTACTATACACACATTTTAACTATTTTTAACTATCAGTTATGTTGTAAGTCCAGAACATCGGACCCACTGTCAGTTTCGGCGACCATGTCCATGGAGACCATCCAAGACTGCAGGATATTTTAGCGCAAAAGTTTGTGTACAAACACAGAGACACTCACTCTTCTCTCACTCTCATATTCCGATGGGACGGCGATCTGAAACAACTAGAGAGAGAGATCAGGTGCAAGAAGAACGGATTAACGTGGTTTTTGAGACACAGGGACGTCACACCAAAACTTCTAAACTCCGAACTGGTACTAAGAAATTTTAATAGAAAACCAAATAACATATAACTGGGAATTGAACCCCGGACCCCACGCTCAAAAGTCGCGCTTTCAACCAAGCGACCAACGAGACAGTCAATCAGATACAACAAAACAATTACAACTCTGCGCATTGGCTACATGGGTTACAAAAAAATAGGTCGTAATTAGTTTCCTGCCCTGTGTAGCCTGCTTACTAACCTTTTTTGTTACCTGTACAAAGTAATTATTGAACCCACCTATTGTTCAGGCTATTCTTATCACAAATACACTGTTTAGTAAAGTGATAAACACGACACAATAAACAGATTATAAGTAATCATGAACAGATTGAATGTGTTTCATATTAGAATACTACTACTCGACATTCAATATTGATCAATCTAAGAAGTTAATACAACAAGTTGGGATCCAATCAATATTCTACTTATAAAAACTATCATCATTATCGGGAGTAATCAACAAGTTATGAAGGTGCAACGGCTTGCACTTGATAATGACGTAGTGCCAGCAAGCTAACCGCTATCAAGGTTATCATCACATTACTGATTTTGTATGCTGTGTACTACACACTTACCGTCATGCCTATATTCCCCGAAGGGTTAGGCAGAGGTGTACCAATGTACAGTAAGCGCTCAGAAATCCATACCCCCGCTAAGGTTCACTTTCCTATGAACACGGGCGCGATCCAGTCAGCGCGTGCGCATGTGTGTTTACGAGTGATGTCTCAACATTCCACAGATAACACACACTAATGAACCATCGTCGCACTACGCGAAATGGCATTATATTTCTGTTTACCGTACGAGTCCTACCCGACGCGCGACGTATTCTTACCATTGCATTGCTAAATTTCGCATAATTATAACATGTCCTGGCAGCTGGTTTGGATAAGAAAGGGTTTACGATCATTGAATTCCGAGTTCAAATCTTATACTATGTGTGGCTGTTTTTTGTTTCTTGAAACCATAATAATGTTAGGCAAAATCTTTTTAGGTTTATGTTGAATTATTACGTATTCATGCTTGTTATTTATTTTTTATAAGAAGCAAATATTAATTATTGTATTATTTATTTAACTTTTTATGTGATTTTATTTTAACTTTTTGTAATTGGAAGTAGGAAAAAAAGGCGTGCTGTGTGATAACAAAAATTTATTTTTAAAATTAACAAACTTATGAGAATTGTAACGTCACATTCCTACCGAAATAAAAGAAGTTCTCTTGTAACTGTTCATAAGATTTTTTGTTGAATACCCACTTAGTCAATAAAATTCATAATAACATAATAAGAGAAGGATATTTTAATAACACAAATAAATTTGGTGATGCTCACGTATTAAGTTTCTGAATTGGTATTCAGCAGAGTTAATTGAAAACTAAACTATAATTCAGACTTTATGAACAGGTTATTTTTATGTAACGTCACAATAAACTTAGTGAGGTAATAGTTTAATAATTCGTTTTCTTGATGAAAAGAAGATTGAAACTAAACCTCAATTTAAGATCATTAAATAACTATCTACGAATATATAATATAATTATGGCTAAATATTTAGTTACACCGTCTAATTATTAAAACTATAACATCCAGGTTATTAAATGTTGCATAACACCGTCTAATACTTCTTCATAAGTAGCACTGTTGCACGCCATCCCCACATATTAAAAACGATGTTGTTGTAAACAGTATGTTATCCAGTGCGAAACCACCAAACTTAATCCACTTCGCTGTTGAGTAGATAGGATAGGCTATCTATCCTCTTCCTCGTATTTCTTGCTCCGGAGACTAACAATAGTATTCCTCTAAAACAACAAAAAAAGTAATATTAGGCATTTATAACAAAATACTAAAGTGACTTAATTTTTTATATAATTTAATAATATTTATTTAATATAACAAATTTTAATATATTAAAACTATTTATTTATAAATTCCATAATAAACACATTTTTTTTGGCGTCATTATATATTTAAAAATCAATAATAAGTATTAATCGAAATGCCACCAAATAATTTTAGGTATCTTAGGTATAAATTTCAAATAAAAGTTTAATTTACAATTCGTTAATATAATACTCACATTCAGTCAGGTTTCATAAGATATTAATTGGGACCACTTTTATGCAGCCCAATAATAGTCGCCCTCGCCTCAGTAATATTATTTGCCTGCGTTTCGAGAATACTTACAATACCACTACGAGTATCTATTAAATCACTCGTTACTAACCAACAACCACAACCAAACGACCACGCTCATTCCAATCAAGTTAAATAATTATGCACAAAACTCATGTCTACCTCACAGAAATCTAAATTCTTTATTAGTTTTCTATGACTACCCTTTTAAATTTACGAAATGTGTGAACAAAGCGAACAAGATAAAGAATATTAAATTTCTGTCCATTTCTTCAAATTGAGTAAAAACAAAAAGACAAAAATAATGTGAGATTCGAACTCGCGGCTCATTGATTAACGCCGTCAACTGGGCGCACTGAACCGCTAGACCAACTTGTCTCATGTAGAAACGTTGAAATTATGAACTACATTCACAACGATGATACATGTGTCTATTCTTGAAAGTAAAAGGTCGTAAGTCAAACTAAACGTCAACCTAATACGTTTTGAGATTGGGTATGGACTTTTGGTCGCCACTGTACACCCACAGTTTGTCAGTATATTTAGGTCCTGTGTAACAGGGGGCGAGCCTATTGCCATTAACCGGGTACAAGTTCTAGCTTCGAGCCGCTACTGAGAATATCATAGAAAAACCCAATTACACTTTTTGCTTGACCTGTGAATCGAACCCTAGACTTCTAGCGTAGCAGTCGCGCTTAGCACCGCTAGGCTAACGAGGCCGTGCTGTGGGAATTAAAATACTGCGTTCGCAACACCACAGTCCGCACAGAACACAGATCATTGACATTGCACAAAAGAATGCAGAATTTAAGTGGGTATGGGTTAATAGCTTAATGAGCTGTGGGTCAAAATTATAACTTTGTGGAGCCCTGATACATACAGAAGACGTTGCGGCAAACCACGCAAATGATGACAAGACAAGCTAAAGAAAATAATTAGCCAATGGAATACTCTCGCCCAGGACTAAAACAGTTGGAAGTCATGGGGCCTTTGCCCTGAGGAATCATGTAGGCTGTAAGCAGTGTATACGACCAGTCACTGGAGAAGTTACACTTTCAACGTCCGCCCAGCCAATTTTATAGTTAACAATTGCCATGAATCATAATATATAATTGTGAGAATATTATGTGAAATCATGGGATGGAAAGGGTTTATTATATTGTTATTGTAAATTATTCTGTGTGACAGCAAGGCGAAGGCCTCTTTTCATGCAGAGAAGACATTACACCACCATTTCCAAGTCCAGGTATTTTTACAATATTTTTCTACATCGATATCAGTGATGTTCGAGACAAAATTAGGTGGTACATATGAAATAATTTAAATAAATAAAGTCACGATAGTACTTGCTCGTACCCGGTTGCGAATCCACAACCTCGTGTAACAGCGAGCGCCTTCATCACTAAGCCATGACGAGATTTTGAAAGAGTTAATACTTACTTAGGTTGTTCGACGGTATGATATGAAAATATCTCTTCGTAATTATATTCTTGGTTTACCTACCAATTTTTAATGTATGGGAAATTATCAGATGACTTCTTCTGCTCTGGGCGCAGCGAAAGGGAGTGTCAGACTCTTACTGATTAAAACCCATCCGTGCTTCTCCTAATGCCCTTTGCGTTCCAGGGCCGCGGTAACTCTTTCGAATATTCCGCAATCCCGCAAGTTTGACTACCAGCAAATACAAATAAATAAAGATTTTTGCAGTAAATTCTCGCAAAAATCTTTTGAACATCCTAATATGCGACCAAGTATTCTCCTCTTAACTTCAACATCTTCCTTAAAATTTTAATAGGAAATTGGAGGCAATCTCCTTACAATGTAATTTAAAATTGCAGACAAAAATTGACACCGTCATCAGTGTTCTTAGTCTTGTCCTTGAATACTTACTTCAGAAAACACTTGTGAAAGTTTTTGTTATGAAACGAGATCTGAACTGCCATTTATTTAGAGAAAACGTTAGTATAGTAGTAAGAGAACAGTATCAAAACGTTATTCCATAATTCCGAGTACATTTTTTTACAACTTATCACGTGCTTACTAGTAAAAGAATCATAAAGATATAACGTGCGTAAAAAGACATTTAATGGAGCCGAAGTTACATATGTTTTCCATCATTGTGATATTTTATTTGTGCTGAACTAAACCTTCAGATTACGGAGATATTAGGTTTCACCTTTCGTTTCTAAGCAATAATTTTTGCTCAATGTTACTGCACTTAACGGCTATGTAATACGGCTTTTTACACCCAAAGTCAAATCATTTATTTCAATTAGACCATTTAAAGGCATTTTTGAGCATCGTATATCGGTTACAAGAAAAAAGAATATTAACTCCAAAAAGAGATTCTCCTTCCAAAAAGTTTACTTTTTACTTTTTTACAATATTTTAAAATTGTAGAGAAGGTTAAATGGTAGGATCATACTTTATACATTCCTTTGTACGTAAGTAACGACTATTCACTAGTTAAGTTAGTGCGTACCTACCAAAAAGTCCATAAATTTTCCTATTTATTTTCCAATCCTCAATCGTCTTCTCCAGCGACCTTTAGTCCTTACAGTTATGGCTTTTTCAGTCAACGCCATCTTTTTTAGAAGCTGCTGATGATCGTGTGATTTAAATACGGACTGATTAAAGGTACCTTTAAATATCTCCTTTTTTTCTTTATGTTCCCACAACAAGGAAAAGATCTCCCTCATACCCTTGCACTGTTCTCTGTGTATTTAAGTAATTTCAGTAAACAAAATAATGATATTCTAAATAAACAATAAGTTGCAATGGCTTTACCTAAACAAACACGTAGTGTGTATCTATTGGTATTATTGAGTCGCTATTGACATACATTGCATTGTAAGTGGGGTAACAATGCTACGTTCCATCTGCGTACTAAATTAATTTTACGCTACAATTCAATCAATAACGTACTGGACATTGGCTATTGAACGGATAATAAACCTTGTTTCTGAATTGTATACGTATTATTAGCAAAACAACTACAACTACAATCACAAAGGGTTTCAGAACTCTGCAGCTAGGGAAAAGCCATTCTGATTAGTAAACACACAGAACGAAGTTCATCGCAAAGTTTTCCAAAATTAATTTAGTAATTCAGCTTAATCTAGATATCTGCGTCTATGATTCTCTCCAGGGTGCAGTAAAAACAATTAAGAGTATATGTTGTTCTGTTTCTAGGCTCAACAGTTTAATTTATTCTCTGTCGGTCGAGTATTATTATGTTTATCTTTGTCTGGAATCACAAAATGTGATATTGTAGGCAACGCGGGACCGGTCATTACTGTGGCTATCTCTAAGGGAGACCCATGTCCAGCAGTGAACGTGTTTCGGCTGAAATGATGATGATAATAATTAAGGTCTAAGTTTAGGATTAAAACTCCAAGACTACAAATTGGTATTGCAAATGCATGAGAAACTATGCTTCTATGCATGCTTCTAAATGTCTTCGTAAAAAAACAACCAGTGCAAAATGTCAAGTGTGTCCAAACTTACAATTAATTTGTTTCAACCATGTTGCAAAATGTGTGAGAAAGAACTTGCGTGTGAACAATAAATTTCTAAATATTTAAGTATTTACTAAATACTGAGAACAGATGATCTGTTTCTAACCGACTTCAAAAAAGGAGGTTATCAATTCGATTGTATTTTTTTTATGTTTGTTACCTCAGAACTTCGTCATTTATATTTTTTTCAATTTAGAAAATTTTCATTTTTATTTGTATCTTTTATTTTACTATATGTTTCAGTCCCTTAGAAATTTTAAGAAAATCAATTTGGTAGCTGGGTCTTTAAAATAAAATAACGGAGTAAAGTAGATATATGTCATCCAAGTAAACGAAATTGCATATTTTGCTTTCTTCTGACCTTTTATTATTGTTGGAACGTTCTCCTCCGAATTCTCAAAACTTATTATATGTAGTTTTACATATTAATTAATTAAACACCATCAAAGTCTTACATAATATGTGACATACGTGACTAAACAAACTCGTAAAGACAATGCTAATCTCTTAATACGATTATCATGGTTTCCCTTTATTAAGTACAATAACGGTATAGCGACAGCTGATTATATCAATGTATTACTAAGAATTATTCTCTAAACTCCTTATGTAAGATCACGCAAACGATGCCACCTGTTCTTTCCCCATCGGTATGTCTCATAAACCTTACAAAACATGTGTAACCTAGTGATGAATGGTTAAACCGGTTCATGAGACGTCTTGTCAGAGGAGTGCTAACTGCCTACCATTTATGCACCTAACGAAGATATTTGCTATCTCAGTGGACCTTGACATACTAACATAATCATGATAGAAGTTCCGATGTGGTGCGCGGATTACGATAATAATAATAATAATACTGGCAACACTAGTCAACGTTACGACGTACAATTTTTTCTGATTTTTCTATCTTCAATTTTAATATTTAAAATAATTTTTTCCATCATTATTCCATCTGCAGGCCTCATATAATATCTGGATATAAACAAATTTGATTAAAAACTACAGCAATATCTTTATTAAAATGAAAAAACGAAGAAAATCTGACGAGAATGACGGCTGTCAAGGCCGTCATTAGACAAAATATACAATACAACTAATTGATAATAAAATGTACCGAAAAGAATGTTGACACGCGCCAGAGCGAAAATCACAAAACCACCATCTCCGGACTCGTCGCCCAGCTCCGCCTCGCCGCCGTCGGAAACCAGCCCCAATGTGAGTGCTGTGACACCGACCGCGGCAGTTGCGTCGAGCTCCAGCGACGAGTATTTCTCTCCGCCGACGACGCCACCACCTGTTCGTCGACGGGGAGGACGCCGGCCACCGACGGGCTTGGGACCCCGAGGCCCACTGGCTTCTGATAGGATCCCCGCTACCGGTGGAAGTGTGCAGCGCATGAAATGGACACAACTTGTAAATGAAAACGTCATGCGCGCATACTTTGGGGCTACAGAGGGGGGAAGTAACCTGACTGCGTACCGTGGTCGGATGCTCTCTCTGTTTCAGGTGCTTGAACCAGCTGTCAACGTGTCGGCACAGCGACTATCGGATCAGGTACGGGCTATACAACGTAATCATATGTTGGATAATACTGTACTTGATCGACTTAGGCTCGAATCACGAAGTAGTCATGTCACACCTGCTTTGTCACAGCACACGGCCGCGGTGCAACCGCAAAGTTTACCCTGTGCTTCACCGCGACCTGAACGCGTTGATGAAGAAGATGATGGCGTGGCTATTTCCGTGAGTTCCCAATGTAATGAACAGTTGAGGAGTGCTTTGGAGGGTGCGTTCCGGGAATATCGCTCCACACCGCCTGAACTTAGACCACGACTACCTCGTTTGCCCATGCACAATAAAAATAAGGCGCTGGTGTGTGCTCTAGATTCGCAGCTGTCAAACTGTTTTGACGGCAGCAAAGACCTTGTCGATACCCACTCAATCTTGTACTGCGCGGCTGTAGCGGCATGTCGTGTAGCTCACGTCAAATTTCCCAGTGACGGAGCTGCACGACCAAAACCACCCGTACCAGCATGGCAGTCCAGGATTGAGCTTCGTATCGATGGGGCTAGAGCACTCATCGGCAAGCTAATCTGCTTCAGGGAGGGCAATACTCGCCCTAGAGTGATGCGTTTTGTGAGGCGGGCATTCTCGGGGATTGATATTAATCCTCGAGATTATTTGTCCCGCGTCACAGAACGTATTGACTTCCTGAAGCAGAAGATAAGTGCATGGGCAAACCGTATTCGTCGGTACAAGCGGCGAGTGGAGCGATACACCTTGAATCGCACATTCCAGAGCGATGAGAGGTGGGTTTACAGGGCTTGGGAGCGGCCAGACCAAGGTGTGACTGATGCGCGCCTGCCGGATGATGATGCCATGAGTTCGTTTTGGCGCAGCATCTGGTCGGTACCTGTCAGTCACGCTGAGGGCGATTGGACCCGGGACGTTGAACGAATGTGTGATCCAATACCACAGATGGGGGCAATTACAATCAGCCCCCAGGACGTAGCTCGTGCAGTTCGTCCGTTGCCTAACTGGAAATCTCCAGGGCCGGACGGACTGCACAACTTTTGGATCAAGTGGTTCCAAAGATCACACGCTCGCTTGGCATCCCAGTTCCAGTCAGCCTTAGAGTCTGGATCGTTACCCCAGTTCTTAACAACTGGTATAACCCATCTGCTCCATAAATCGGGTAGTACTACGGAACCCAAAAATTATAGACCGATCACATGTCTACCGACGGTCTATAAAGTTCTTACATCTATTTTGAGAGCCAAAATCAATGATCATATTGATAACAATGCTATCATGTCTGTCTCTCAGAATGGATGTAGGAATGGGTCCCGTGGTACTAAGGAGCTACTCCTCATTGATATGGCCATTAACCAGCAGGTTCGCCGTTCTCGAAAGGATTTGTCTATATGTTGGATAGACTATAAAAAGGCGTACGACTCGGTGCCACATACATGGCTCATGAGGGTGCTGGAATTGTATAAAGTAGATACAACTCTGCGCACCTTCTTGATGTCGTGTATGGGGCAATGGAGGACGGTCTTACGCTATCCAGGATGTCGGCAAATCCGAGAGAACAGTGAACCAATAAAGATCGAGCGTGGTATATTTCAGGGCGATAGTCTGAGTCCACTGTGGTTTTGTTTAGCCTTGAACCCTCTAAGTACACTGCTGGAGGGTTCGGGGCTGGGTTATCGGTTGAGAAGAGGTGGTCAGGTCATATCTCACCTCCTTTACATGGATGATCTGAAACTCTTTGCCCCCAGCAATTTGCGACTGATGGAGCTACTGAAGGTAACAAAAACTTTCAGTAGTGCCATCAGGATGGAATTTGGTGTGGACAAATGTGCAGTCATGCATGTGAAGCGAGGAGAGATTATGGAATCTGTGGGAACCCAACTCTCGGATTCCATAAACCTTAGATCCCTTTCCTCAACTGAAAACTACAAATATTTGGGTATGTCGGAAGCGTTGGGCATCAATGCTACTGACATGAAGCAATCGTTGAAGGAGCGCTTCTTTGGCCGCCTGAATAAAGTTTTAAACAGTCTTTTATCAGGCGGAAATAAGGTGCGCGCCTTCAACGGTTGGGTCATGCCGGTTTTGATGTACTCTTTCGGCATACTCAAATGGACTCAGACAGAGCTTGACGCCCTGGATAGGAGGGTTCGCTCACTGTTGACCGCAAATCGGATGCATCACCCAAGGTCGTCAGTAATGAGACTGTATATCCCGCGGAAGTGTGGTGGTCGAGGCTTCTTAAATGCTAAGACCCTGCACAACCGTGAGATATGCAGTCTCAGGGAATACTTCCTAGAAGCTGACGTGGGGATGCACCGAGATGTGGTCTCAGTGGACAAGGGCCTCACCCCGCTCTCTTTAGCGAACGAGAACTGGCGCAAACCTATAGTATTAGATACTAAAGATCGCATGGAGGTATGGAAGAGCAAGGAGCTTCACGGGCGCTACTACCGGGCCCTACATGGGCCGGATGTAGACTTCAAGGCGTCCGTATCCTGGCTGCGCGTTGGTGACCTCTTTGGGGAAACCGAAGGTTTTGTCTGTGCTATTATGGACGAAGTTATGATGACGAACAATTACCGGAGATATATTGTGAAGGACGGTACGGTTGACATTTGTCGGGCATGCCATCGTCCCGGGGAATCAATCCGTCACATTATATCTGGGTGTTCTCGTCTGGCTAACGGAGACTACTTACATAGACACAACCTTGTAGCCAGGATTATTCACCAGCAACTTGCTCTGAAATACAGCCTTGTGGAATCGGAAGTACCATACTATAGATATGTGCCCGACCCAGTTCTTGAAAATGGTCATATCACGTTATATTGGGACCGATCTATCATCACTGACAGGACTATTGTTGCCAATAAGCCTGACATAGTGGTGGTAGATCGATTAGAGCGTCGCGCAGTGATCGTTGATATTACTGTCCCGCATGACGAGAACCTCGTGAAAGCTGAGAAAGATAAACAAATTAAGTATCTTGATCTGGCTCGCGAGGTTGTCGACATGTGGGATGTGAATACGGCAATCATTGTGCCGATAGTCGTGACGGCCAATGGCATAATAGCCAAGAGCCTCGACCAACACCTAAGGAGGCTCTCGTTGGGCGGTTGGATCAAGGGCTTGATTCAGAAAGCGGTTCTCCTAGACACGGCGCGTATCGTTAGGAGATTCCTTTCTCAGGAGCCCTGACCACCGGTGACTTGGACCCTGTTCCCGACGCCGGTGGGCTACTATTTTTTATATTTTTAAATGTTTTTATTTTTTATACTAATATTTAAAAATGTAACTTATATGTATGATAAATGAATAAATGAAAATAATAAAAATAATAAAAATGTTTATTTGCACCTTCAAATTTAACATAAGAAACAGGCTAACAATATAATAGACCGAAAGGTAGTTTTAAGGTTACGATACAATACGTATACGATTACGATAAAATAGTATTTATTATACCTATACCGTATTCTTAATCGTGATTTCCATATTATATTGCCAGGTTAAGGAGGTTGTATGGTTTTTAAATTGGAAGACCATGATGTTGCCTACCTACTTCAGTTCGTAGCATAATAATTCGTAGCATGTCGTCGTAGTAGATTCGGACCTTCGTAGTCCTTAGGGATTTAGTGATAACATGCCTACACTTTATTTGATAACTCACTCGCTCATACTGAAATAAGTATAATTTTATTACGTTTAAAGCAGTTTTTAATTTACGGACTGCCTCGTTAGCCCAATAGCGCGACTGCTACGCTAAAGGTTTTCGGTTAGATTCCCAGGTCGAGCAAAAAATGTTATTTGGTTTTTCTACGAAATTCTCAATCCCAGCTCGGAGTTAGGATTTGTGCCCGGTTAATAGCAATACTCCCTATTAAATGGGACCAAAAAATACCGACGAACTGTGGGTGTACTTTGGTACTACGTCTCTGCCTAAACCCTACCCCCTTGAATGCTCCGACCAGCCCGCGAAATTTCATGAAATCTTGACATTTTACATGAAACTTGACTTATGGAGTCATTTTACTGATTTAAATGGTCATAATTTTGAAAATACATACTTCTTACGCCCTCAAATCATACTTTAATCAACATTAAACCTAATACTGACTTGCAAATTGCAAAAAACCTAAGAAAAATTAAATTTCGCGGGCTTAAAGCATTCACCAGAAATGGCAACACACTACACATATAAAAGACTAGCTGTGCCCCGCGGTTTCACCCGCGTTGTTGATTTTGGTTACTTTTCCGTTCCCGTGGCTCATAGTGCGATGTTATGTAGCCTATAATCTGTTATTCTGAGGTACAGGCTACGGAATGTCACGCAGAGTCATTATTTTGCTGCGAAGTTATTTTAAAACTGCGATATCTCCTAAGATATTCATTGAAATTAAATGATGTAAAGGGCAATTTTGTTCAAAATTAAACACTTGTGATGAATAACGTATTTATGTTGATAAGGATTAATACTATGTTCATAAAAACACCTTCGCAAATAATGCATTATTTTAAAACAAATTTTCTGACTATAAAAATGGCTATACTGAGTCAACCTTTAAAGTTAGGCATGTACTACCGCGGACTTTTTTTTAGAATATTGTAAGAAGAACAATTCTCTCATACATTATTTTTGCGCAACTTTAACTGTTTACGCAGCGCACGCAACAAAACCCCTCGAAAAGAATATTTTTTCCCCGTTTTTGCCACATTTTTCATTGATACTCCGCTCCAATTGGTCGCAGCGTGATGTTATATAGCCTATAGCACTCACGAATAATGCAGCTTTCTACCAGTGAAACAATTTTTAAAATCGGTTCACTACTTCCGGAGATTACCCCCTACATACAAACTTACAAACAAATTCTACCTCTTTATAATATTAAGTATAGATTCCTTTTATTTACTAAAGACAGCTCACCATTGAGTCATTGAGTTATTACCATAATAGTGATAACATGTCTTAAAAAAATAAATGCATAACATTATTTTGATAAGGGGGCCTAAAAAGGCCACTTTGACGAATCGTATTAGGATAATATTATGTGTCATTTTGCAGATCGTAAAATGGTCACATATTGGCAATTCAGAAAATGACCTGTGTTCAATTCATATCCCGCAATTCATCTGTTTGACAGTTTTGTATGAAGATTCGTAAAATGGTTCACTAATGCTGAATTGCTTTGGTGTCAGTTAGCCGAATCATACGGAGTTACGGCCCGTTTACACATGGGAGTCCGTTTTACTGGTACGTTTTTAACGGATACGTCATAAATTTATGCTTTGTTCACACATAGGCACCGTATAACGTTCAATGGATCCGTCATTACTGGATGCGATGTGGACAGAAAACTCGCAGTATACCGCCGCTATTCCACAAGGATGGACGCTGTCGTGTTGTATTGGTACTATCGTCGGAGAAGGAAGATTCGACGTTATTGGCAGCATCTACTTATGGCCCAAAGATCTAGAGAGGGTGCTTACAGTTTACTTATGAGTCAGTTACGAGGTGATGAATCGAAATTTTTCAATTACTTTCGTATGTCAATGTCTATTTTTGATGAACTTCTTAAACTATTGGAAAAGGATTTAAAAAAGCAAGATACTCGTTGGAGGAAAAGTATCCGCACACAGTATCTATCCGTTAAAACTCTACGTATCCGTATATTTTTACTGTTCCGTCGTCCAGTATTCCATGACAAAACGGAATGTCATTTTTTTACGGAACGATATTTTTTACTGTATACAGAATACTGTGCCATGTGTGAAGTCGCTCATACAACTACATACGCCATCGATGAAAAAAAAACGTACACTATAAAACGGAACAGTAAATGGAGACATGTGTGAACCGGCCGTTACTAAGCAGTCAATCATGTCAAACTAGAACTGCTATTTCAGGATAATCGTCATCGAAACAAATGGTCATACGGTTCCACGGTCGGCTTGCAAGTCGCTGATCGTGAGTTCGGTTCCGAAAGACTGCTTTACTTTTTGTGATATTTCAAATTATTTTTGTCATACTAGAAGATTCACAGCAACAATAAAATAGCAGTTTGGATACTTTCTTCCATAACATTGATTTATTTAGGTACTTATTTTTATAAATCTTTTAATATTTCTGCAGAAAATAATGTCTATTCCTACATAGTTACTTAAAAAACAGCATCGACCAGCGCTGACTTGGCACGCCATGGAAAAGGGATTTATTTCTAATCAAGTCCTTTTTATCCTTATTTCAATAAGTTTGAATTTATATTACTCTTAATTTCTATACAATCATACCGTGGCAAGCAGCCACTTATGTCTCAGGATTATGACTGCTAAAGAAATTGAAATAGGGTTTGAAATAGTGCACCCGTTGGTGCGGCCGTGTCTTGGTGCCACGGCGTCAGTCAGCGCCGGCACAGAAGATGAAACACTTTGCTTGATAAACATAAACGAGGTCTTTTTATGCTGCCATAGAAATTTTAGTTAACGAGCGGTGAACAACATTATAGCCACTGATGTACCCTATATGCTAAAAATCTATCATAGGTACCTTTTTGTATTTTAGGTGTTGAGCACACTTAGCTTATGTGCTTCTGGTTCATATCAAAGGTTCATAGGGGTGAGTGCACACAATAAGATGCATCAAGTAAGTGTATATAATTGTATGAGAGCTGTCTCATTAGCTCTAAACAGTGATCACTTCCGGCGAAAATATATCCACTTATCACAAACTCGGGAAGAACATAACGTCATTAAAAACGGGTAGGTAAGTTAAATTTAAATTCTTTGATACATTTAAAATACGCGGTAGCAGCCCAGTGAAGAAATAATAATAATAAAACATTTATTCTCGGGTTTCATAGACCTTAGTCTAAGTATACATAATAATAACAATTGTGTTAGTAAATAAAACTTAAAATTATGATAATATCACTTAGTTCACAAAGTCTTCGTGCGCTCCGGTGGCATTTGTCCGCGAAAGCGGCGAAATACCACATCTTGTGGCCAATAGGTTTCTTCCATCACCTGATGCAGTTAGTATGTCGGTATGCGCACAAACTCCTTACAAGTAGACCTTGCGGTGCTGCACTCTCTGCTAGGTCAGTTCAGCGCTTATTGCACGTACTTCATGATGTCTTCCGCGTCAGTGGTGTAGACAGTGAAAACGGGAAATATACACCGGGGTATTCGCCTTCGCAGCACGCAGTTTTTGCGTCGCCGTAATGGTTCTTACAAACAATAAATAATAAAGATCGCACTCCCTGTGAACATCGAGGCAAATGCTGTGACTACTTGGTTACATGCCACACACATACACAGATTTACTGTAAATCTAGCCATGCCGTTCCTGACCATGAATAGCTTTCAATTTTCAGCTTTTACCAAAAAATATGTTTTTATTAATATATAAACTGACAAGACATTACATTGACATGCTGTCGATAATGAATAAAAAAAATAAAAATATGAATGTTGTCAGTCTATCAAGTTAATATTGCGTATTAAAGAGCTTATTTACCATATTTGGTTGATTATTTGCATCCGATACCTTAGTTATGTACTAATCATAGAAATTCTGTTAATAAAAACTGCAAAAAAAATAAAACCGGTAAAAATACGATTTTAATTTTTTGCCTGCGGCAACATTTACACCAAATATGATTCTGCTTTGTGACACTTTGTGTATGATTCTGCTAATTTGGGAAACCATTTTACGAATATTTAGAGGAATTGTATAAGATCCGCTGGGATGACAGAAAGTGATTCACTTTTAGCAGAAATGCTCAAGTGGCCTTTTTAGCCCCCAAGGTCTATTAATTAATACATTGACTCACAACAATGTACCTAACCACTTACTAAGTACGTACGTACGTAAGTACGTTACTAAGTTCTGAGTAATAATTAGAACGGAAACAAAGTGATAATTTGCTCACTTATAATTGAAACATTTAAATTAACAGTCATCCTCCTATCTGTTGAATAACTTAGGGAGGCACTTAGTAACGAATTCAATTTCTTATAATTCTTCATTTAGCACACAAAGATCAACGGTGCATTGATCTAGACTTGACGCTGATAATGTTAATAGGTCTATTGTTCTGAAATAAGTCGTAAAACGGCGACTCTCACGCATCCATTAGACTAAGATTGAGCATAAATAATCGTGAATTATGATTACTGTGTAATAAAAATGTTGATATTAAAATGTACAATTGGCAGTAGAAATACGCCCCCTATAAACGTACAATGCTAGAATGATATTTTATTTAAATTATATTTACAATTTAGTATTATTAGGTAGGCGTAACCTACACCTACCTAATAATACTAAATTGTATAAAGTGTATTTAAAATATCTGTATTGTATTTGTAAATTGTTGTTGTAATTGTATTACTGATATATATAGGTACCTCTATTATTTTAATAAATGTTACATTTACCTAGCAGGTCATGCAAGGGTGGGTGTTGAGGATAATTTTGATCATATCTTAACATTATAATTATATGGAAAAATATAATATTCCTAAATAAATAAATAAATAAATTAAAAAGCGGCTAGACATCCGTAGTAAGATGCATGAATTGAAACACCATCAGATTCCTAGTTCTGTTTCCCAGTTCGTTCAAAGGGTGCAACTACAGAGCCTTCTCACATACCTACCTACATTAGAGGTTTTCCCGAGAGAGAGAGTTGTACGAACAACTAAATTCATAACAATTACTCTTCTATAAGTTGGAAAGTGGTTCTATATCATTTCTGTTGTTTTTATTAACGTTACAGTGAGCATGGAGAGTGAGGCGGAAAATTGCCATGATCAGCTGCAGAGAAAGCTTGAAGACACAAATACGTAATGTTGAACATTTACCGTGCAATCGATGTATTTTTTTATTAATTTTTTACTTTGTGTAAAATTGCATATTAGCTACAAGCTATACTACGTATGGTCCACGTTATGTAAGAAAGAATTTTACCTTTAATTCAGCATCATCATATCAACCGCAGGACGTCCTCTGCTGGACATAGGCCTCCCCCTTAGTTGACCGCTTCCAAACAGTGTTTTTGAAAATCTATGAGGGATAAATTATTTGTGAGTAAATACGTACAGGGTAAAGTCCCTTATATAAGTACTACTCCACAAATCCTAACCGCAACATTTTATTATTGAAGAATAATAGCTATGTATGTACATTCTACTCGTACCTATCTGTCGCATAGCCGTAGTGACGGCTTTCGACGGTACCGTTTGCGGTTTGCGGTTACGATTCCGGTCCTGTAAACAATAAATCTGCACTGTATTATTTCTGGCTGATGGGAATGCCTAACATATAGGTAGACCCATGGTATAATAATATAATTAGCTTCGCTTGTTTTTAGACCATGGGTAGACCATTAAAAGGCTGCCCCATCTTAAAAAGGGATTGATAGAGCTTATTGTTGCTTTTATTTTATTTAACTCTCCGGTTAGGTAGAGGTAGGGTTACATCCATGAGGATTTACACCCCGGACAAAAAAAAACAGGAATAGGGTTAGAAAGCTATCTTTAGCGCAGTGGTTGAGCGATTTTGCGGCGCTGCATGCCTCAGGTTCGATTTTCATGCGGAGCAATTATTTTGATGAAATATTCCGTGTCTGATTATTTTTTAATGACATTTTGTAAACGCACTCACGATACAGAAGAAATTCACAGTGAGGAGCAACAAAAAAACTCCAATATAGGTACTGGGATGTAACTATTTAATTATCAATCGACCTCTACGACCGCACCTGCAAATCTTTGCAACTTTAATCACAATCATAATCGTCCTCATTAATGTTTGAATACCATCGACGAACGTGACTAGCTTAAATGTACAGCCAATGTTAGTTCAACGACAAACGAATTGCAAAGCAATTGTTACGTGAGTGATTGAATTCGCACAATTGACTCAAGCAAACCTCATTTGGAATTTAGGAGTTATACCTAGATAATATTTACATACCAGAAGTGCGTTGGTACCCATGTGTATAGGGTATTAAATATAATGGCACTAACGCATTGTCCGTTTAAATACCTGGCTATTGTAATTTTACCCAAGTATATCTAAAATTGAATACTTACTGATTCAACGTAGGTATTACGCATTTACGCATCCCATTGTGGGCAAAGGTCAACCAGTAAATTATAGGTAGACATTGCCCATACCTGCCATGTTCTGCAGATACCTGTGACCAAAGGAACGGCTTTTTCTAACAGATGGTTCTGGACCTTCGTTAGGTACCTACTAACCTTACCGTATTACATATCTGGGTATGACAGCTGTGAACGGATTTGGGACTTCTATTATAGGTAATTAAATTGGCAACTAGTTGATTTTGTGAAGACTAACTTGTCTTATGGAGCCTCGTCCTGAACAACTTTTAATTTGTAATAAGCTTGTTTGCAAAGTGTACTTTTAATGATCTTATTGAAATAAATGATTTTGTTGGTGTTAACTTTGACTTGTTGATTTATCATTATAAAATATGGCCATTCCAATTATCATTATAAAACTTCTAGTGAAGAACGTCCGCCAATCGCATTGCTTGCATGACTGATTGAATCACTGATTGAATAATAGACAAGTAAGCAGGCATTGATTAGATAATGTGTAAATTGCGATAAAAATTATGAAATGATTACTTACATAATAAACACAAGTCAGTTTGCCCAATTGGGTCTACAAGTACCTAATAGTACCTGTGCAAAACATTTGTGTTAGTAGGCAAGATGATAGTTAAGAAAAATGATTTGATTTAAAGATCAAAGTCCTACCTATTAAGACTTTGTTAAACTCAGTGATATATACAGGTTCCCAGCCTTATTTTCTAACCTACACTTTTAATACAAAATATCCGAAAGCACATCATCGATCATCCGCGCCTAGCACTTACCTAATCTCGAACCAATCTAAGAATTAACGAGTACCTACATACGCTATTAGGAGTGGCACGCCCGTAAGTAAGCCAAAATAATATCTAAGTATTTATCATTGACTAGCTTCTGCCGGCGACGTCGACTGCGTGGTTTATTTTCACTCGCGTTACGTCTTTGGTTACTGCTCCGCTGCCGTGTGAGCTAGCGTAATATTATATAGCCTGTACATATATGTATATAGCCCCACGAATCTGGAAATCTGGCTATCATATACTAAAGATTTTTACAATTTGACTGGTGGTTTCAGTGACTCGCGTTTAAACAAACAAACAAAATAATTCTCCAGCTTTATAATATTGGTATAGATATGACGATTGCATGTCCGATAGTCATCGATAGCGTCTGTGGGTGTATAATATCATAATTTCAGCGTTACTTTGCGCAACAAACGTTTCACCAGCGGAAAAGGAAGGCGGACGCGTCATGGTCGGTCGAATTAAACAAGTGTTCAGGAAAATTTGTACATGTAACTGGTTGTTCTAGTATTGCAATTCGCGTGGAGGAACGATAAGCATTTATCGCGTACTATGAGTGTTCTCGTCATTCAATTACGTTCACAATCGTGCGACAAGAGCTGCAATTAACACAACACTTCATGTCTTTGTAGTAAACTCGTTTTTACTATGATGTTTTCCTTGTCCGCAATCAAGGTAATTAATGAAGTTAGATACAATCATGATAGTTTAGACTGACAAACTATCTAGGTAACCGCTTGTCACGATGAGGCTAATAGAGATTTAATTAGATAAAATAAAAGCCAATTAGTAAATAAACATATTTTATGTATATCCATTTTCTTACAAAATTATTTACAACACCATTATTATGCACATATCCGCTGTCATATAAAACATTACATTGATAAATTAACGTTTCTAAAGCGAATTTACAGCGCACTATAGGTAGGTACACTAATACTACTAATAGTAAGCTTAACTAGTTGCAGATCAATTCTAGGCACCATTCCATAAACAATAAAATTTACCTCCCTTAATATCATTACTATAATATATAATTGCGATGTGTGACATTTGAATGATAAATGATAAAGAAATAAAATTCTTTAAAACCAATATTTTTACATTTAAAGAGTAAAAAATATCTAACTATTTGAAATAACATACCTTTTAGTTGAGTTATTTGTTAAAAATTAAACGCCTGTTCATTTAAAGCTTCAGTAATATTCATTTGCACTGAATACACAAGGCTTTGACTGACCAATTGTAATATAAATAATATATGACCGTTTTTACCATTTAAAAAGAATATGACAAATTATACGAACGTATACATACACAGTCGGAGATCTTTTTAAATAATCCTCACAAGATCCTATAAAATCTATTGAATTTTCATCATAAATAAAAAGAAAATGAATAAATTGAAATAATATTAAATGAAATATTGAAATAAAATATTAATTTAAGTTATTTACAGAACATAAAGATTAAAAGAAAAACAGTACATTAGAATATAAATAAAATACAATGAAAACTAAGACATTTCCTCGCATTCTTTTGAGATTTAGATTTAGAAAAAGGAATGTAAACTAAAATTTTGTTGCCCATTTTAAAATAATTATACTAATAGCAACATAACACCCAACTTCTGAAATACTAATGAAAACTAATGATTTTTTGATGATGTTAGGCCACGTAAAAGGCGATTTCTAATAACCTACTGTTTATATCTATGTTTTTGGGCGGAAATGACGATGATGTGTGTTGATGACAAGCATAACCTTAGCTTCATTTATTGACTAAAACATAAATAAAACCGATTCGCTGTAGATCCATGACGAGATTTATTTCTCTTTTCCATTAAATTAGTTTTTCAAAAATTGGTTGTTGTGCCTTCTTCGTCTCCCCTGAGCCATATTTACATTCTCAATAGAAGTAATACCGATGGCCATCATACACTATGTTAGGCTATATTAAACTATTTATACATGTATTACTTTACATTTTCTTCACATATTTTACATTACAATATTATCAAAGTAATACTTTCATTGAATACAATTCCGCCACGGTTTTATTAGGCTAAAGATCAGTAATACATTGCTGATCTAATAAAATTAACTTATTGTCTGTCTGAGAAGTGACGCTGATAAAATAACCTGCCTAGCGTTACAATAATATTAAAAACCGATAGAAAATTCCTTTAGCTATTAAAATGTTAGTAGTACTCGCTCGTAATAACAATTATAACTGATTTACAGCAGGAACTCACCAAGTTCCAATTCAAGACTTCATTTTAGTCACATCCTTATTAATGTCATTGCATTTTGCATAGATGTGCGAATTATTTACGTGTGTACAGATTTGTTATAAGAACTTTTTCAAAAATATTATTTTGTTGAGACTACATACTGTGTTAATTTGAAAATTAATTTAATATGAACGCAACTACAAGTTCCATTTTCGAATAGGCGATGTTTAAAAAGCACAATTTTCAGTCTTTCCTTCGTTTATATACATGGACCGACAGCCATGAAATGATGCGTAATTATTGTGTTTCGATATGCACAACACAATACATTCCGTGCGTCGTTATCATGGCTAAATATCACATATTCATTGGAGTTATGACTAATAGCTATTGTCAAGTCATTAGCTGACTTTTGACGGACGACCTCGGGGTTAAGCTCACTTATGATTTTGACACAAAATAACACGATAAATAAAACTTAGTTCGCCATTATCGTTGATATAGACATTATATCAGACGCATTACATATCACTCGTTACGCATATTTCGCTCTATAACTCTTTAGGTACACTGTAATTATAAAATTCTACTATATTCTCTACAATAAATTATGATTAATGTCAATATTAAGAGTCAAAGAAATACGACTTCGTTTAGTAATAGGCTCTACCCTCTAAAAACGAACATTACTTATGTTAACTTGTATTATTGGGCAAAAGTTATATAAACCACATTTTAAAATTAAGGCTCGTTTACTGAGGTGGCTTGATGTCGTTTAAATTGCACTTATTGTTGATAATTACTCGTGTAGTCTGTGTTTTATCATAAATTGTTTAGCGAACGTTTTGGACACTGTTCTTCAGAGAGATCTTTGATCAGTCTGGCACATCACAATACCAATTGACAAACAAAGAGGTTGTAAGGTTCAAGAGGTATGTACACTCGGTAGCAGCACTGGCACGAGGCTCGCGCTCGTGATTCGTGTGTGTGTGTGGACTAGTGTGCGGAGTGCACGTTGTGTTGCGCCTTCTTCTTGCGTTGCGCTAGCATGTCGTAGAACGGGTTGTGACTGATTGAGCGGCGGAGGCACTCGATCCACTCGTCTCGCTCCTCCGCTGTAGCTGCCGACATTCTGGAAAGAAATATATAAATCGTTTTAAAAAATACGTATTATGGGATATCTAGGAACTGTATTTGTATCGTTTACATCACCAACGCATCGCGATCCAAACTACGAACTAATGACTCTACGTCAATCACCACCAGAAGACACAAGTTGGCAACAAATTTTACATTCTGTAGATCTAAACCTATAGGTATAGCATCCTAAAATCAGTGCTGGAGAGGATCGTCAATTATGGGAGCTTATTTCTTGCTTATTGATTCTCTGATTAATTATTGATTTTTGTCCGAAGTTATAAATTCCAAGTCAATTTAGAATAAGTGAGCTCTGAGGTGATAGTGTTAGTTAGCTCAATATCTATGTAAATATATAACGGAAACACAGGAGTAGCAATAAACGACATCTCTTAGCTGTCAGCGATAAAAGACACTATTATTTATTTACTTTCAATTCGAAGGAAGCCAGGTAACCTGTAGAGGAAAATGGCATACAGGTCAGTAACCGTATTGCTCATAAACATAATTTACCTGTAAACAGTATGTTTTCCCTCAACGACTTTCCCCTCCGAGTCAGTCTTGCACGCCTTTATGAGATCAGCGCCACCGCTCGCGTACAGTTCCAAACAATGAGGTCGTTGTCTATCGCTCGCTGGCCTCACCTGGGAACAAACATTGCAGATATTATTGTCACTTGATCTATAAAATGAGAATATTTCAGTTTCATTACGCCTGTATGTCTATTCAGAGTCGCATAACGTTTTAAAAGTTACCTGCCCCTCTAGCCAAGTCACAAACGATAATCGTAAACGCTCGGTAGGTACCAATAGATTTTCAAGTTAATACCCAAGAGCCTTAAGTTAAAAATCTATTAAAGATTTCTAAGCGTTAGCGACTGGAAAGAACGAAAACGCTATGCAATCTTCATTAGATCTTCAACTTAAAACCAAGCACATAAAGTTGAAGATCTATTAAAGCCTACTTAGCGTTTACGTTTATCGTTTGTGACTTGGCTAGGGGGGCTGATATAAAGAAACCCTGGGATAATAGTAATTTTTATATCAGACTGCCCCGTTGGTCTCGTGGTCGCAAGTGCGACTGCTGTGCAAGGGGTCCCGGGTTCGATTCCCAGGTCGAGCAAAAAGTGTTATTGGGTTTTTCTATGAAATTCTCAGTAGCAGCTCGGAGTTTGGATTTGTTCCCGGTTAATGGCAATAGGCTCGCCCCCTATTACATGGGACCTAAATATACCGGCGAACTGTGGGTGTACATTGGTACACCTCTGCCTAACCCTTCGAGGAATACAGGCGTGATGGTATATTTTTTATATATTTTTTTATTTTATTTTTATATCAGGTAACTTTTGAACTGCGTCGGTAGCCTAGTGGTCTTAAGAGCGACTGCTACGCTAGAGGACTTGGGTTTGATTCGCAGCAAAAAGTGTTATTGGATTTTGCTGGCAATGGCCTCGCCCCCTATTACATGGGACATATCGGCGAACCCTACGGGGAACACAGGCGTGATGGTATTGTATGTTTATTATGTGTGTAAATTTTGATAATTTCTTAATATATGCATGGCCCTGTATGCTAAGTCATGCACAAAATACCGCCGTGACCTTTTCACAGCTGGTTCTTCTTTAACTCCGCACTTTACATTGAATATATGTCCGGTTTTACCTCCCTAGCATTTAAATATTTCGTTTTAGGCTAGGTAGGCTATTCAGTTTTGAAGCTAGCCATCCAGGCTAGTAGACCTGCTACCTTTTTCTGTAAACCTAATGTACGTTCGTTACAGAATATTGCCCTTATCAACGACGATTGGTAAAGATCGCGATCAGACTAAGGTATACTCATGTTTTTACAATAAATAGATATTCAATTGTATTGTATTCTATTCCTCCAACCTCCATTCAACGTTATTGGCTTATGCCTACTCTGTAAGTATCGCAGCCTCTTGACATACTTAGCGCCAGTGTCTGAAGGGTTTTCAGATAATTCTGTTGTCAAGACTCATATAAGAAGAATCGATTGGCTGTTTTATGTACCCCTTTTACGAACAAGTCAATTGGTTAAATAACCTCCTTTTTTTTTTAAGTCGGTTAAAAACCGGTCAAATGCGACTATCGGACGAAAGGTTTCGTGCCACAGTACAATATTTAACACTTTATACAAAAATACGCCTTCCTTGTATGTTTTGTTATACCAGATTACCAGCCATACCAAACAAACCACACTCTAAAATTAAATATTCAACCTACTCCGGTTCAAAAGATAAAGCTCTGTGACAAACGAAACAGGCAGCCTTAGTAATGGGTCCCTTTTGGCATCCTTTGGGTACGGAATCCAAAAAATTTTTTTTTTAACAATTTCTATGCATTTATCCATTCTTTTAAGCTCATAGTTTAAGATGTAACACATCAATGTAAGATAAAAGAGAGGAGTTGCCCTTCTACAAAGAGTGAGTAGGTACATAACTATAATCATAATAAAAGACTTAGTTTAAAGAACCAATCATAATATTTTTTCTAGTGTTTTAACTAACAAGTACTTCAAGTAGTAGATCGGGTATCGTGAACTAGTTTAGCTTGTTAAACTTGACAAAGAAACATCTAGTAATTAAAAAATGTGATCATTCTTTCTTCTACCAGTTTTAAAATAATGCTCGTCTTTTCATTCGCGTCAAAAGTTGACTAAGCAAGTTTGTCTTATCTAACGAGAATAGTAATTAATTATGGAGGTACCTCGTGCTAATTAGCACTAAGGAGAACAGACAGTAGAACCATGTAAGTTATATTATCATATAAATTACCAGTTTTTGCCTACCACTTCGTCCGCGTGAATTTTCTTACGGGTTCTTTAATTTTTTATAACTAGCTGTGCCCCGCGGTTTCACCCGCGTTGTTGATTTTGGTTACTTTTCCGTTCCCGTGGCTCATAGTGCGATGTTATGTAGCCTATAATCTGTTATTCTGAGGTACAGGCTACGGAATGTCACGCAGAGTCATTATTTTGCTGCGAAGTTATTTTAAAACTGCGATATCTCCTAAGATATTCATTGAAATTAAATGATGTAAAGGGCAGTTTTGTTCAAAATTAAACACTTGTGATGAATAACGTATTTATGTTGATAAGGATTAATACTATGTTCATAAAAACACCTTCGCAAATAATGCATTATTTTAAAACAAATTTTCTGACTATAAAAATGGCTATACTGAGTCAACCTTTAAAGTTAGGCATGTAAACTACCACGGACTTTTTTTAGAATATTGTAAGAACAATTCTCTCATACATTATTTTTGCGTAACTTTAACTGTTTACGCAGCGCACGCAACAAAAGCCCTCGAAAAGAATATTTTTTCCCCGTTTTTGCCACATTTTTCATTGATACTCCGCTCCAATTGGTCGCAGCGTGATGTTATATAGCCTATAGCACTCACGAATAATGTAGCTTTATACCAGTGAAACAATTTTTAAAATCGGTTCACTACTTCCGGAGATTACCCCCTACATACAAACTTACAAACAAATTCTACCTCTTTATAATATTAGTATAGATAGTATAGATAAAATCTAGCCTTATAGCACTTAGGGATAGTGTAGTTTTTTATTAGCGAAAGGACATTCAGAATCGGATCAGAAAATTCGGATCTACTGGTCCGATTCTGAAAGAAGATTAGTCGGTTCAATCAAAAAACGAAAAAACGAACAAATCCCTACCCCCCTGTACTTTTACCCCGCTTTATACTTTTAGACCCACTTTCACCAAAATCACTAAATACATTTTGTGCTAAGAACATCATTGCATCTCTGTCACATTGTTAGAAGGTAACAAAGGCAGAATGATAATTTAAACACATTTAGCGCTAAATATGTTTAGTGATTTTGGTGAATGTGGGCCTTAGTATGTTTAGAATTCGATTTTAAAATTTCAAATATCGAATAGAGACAATATGTCTGCCAGATGTATGTATGTAATAAACCTTTTTGGTATACTCACAGAAATATTCTCTAATGGAATGATGCCCCTGGGTTCTTTGTCCGTCGTGTATTCGAAGTAGTACAGGCAGTTGTCGTTGAGTATAAACCACCGTCTCTTCCACGACTTGTATCTGAAAGTAACAAAAAACTAGTGTAAGTGGGCAGGTAGACGTTTTAAAGTGTACAAAAAACACAAATAGGTTTAGTTCTGAATAGATCTACTCTATTGAGCAACGAACCTATTCGGTTTTTGTCTGTTTTGTATAGATTCTGTTGCATTGTTATGTTGAATCGATTTTGTTGAATTGCAATTTAGTGGTCACTTGTCATTATGGAATAGAGTTTTAGGTAGAAAATGTAATGTCGAACCAGGCCTCCGTCACTCTATGTACTTGCGCGCTATAATTGCCTACCGCCCGGCCGAGCGGTCTCGGGCCGTTTGCGAACCAAATTCAGTGCGGTTTTCGCAAGCGCATCACGCGCGTTGTTCAATTTTAATAGTTTCATTCATTACCTACGATGCCGTCTGGTGCCTTATGTGTTGTAGATGGGTGCAAATCAAGTAAAAGAAGGAATAATTATGTTTTATCTAGAGGTATTGCTCAGTCAGCACCAATTTATAAAAAAAATATTTTATAAACATTTACGATACAATTTTAAACTGCCATATATAAGTCAGAACATATTCAAAGTTCTCAATAACATAGACATAAAAAGTTATGTTAATTTAATTTTATCGAAAAGGCGGCCCTACGATTGTTGTGGGATCGCGCGGTGCGAAGCGATCACAACTGTACGCTTGAGCACTTAGGCACATTTTAGTTTGCAGTGGTTGCTGACGCGAGTTGACGCGACGGAGTAGGCTATTATAGCAGTAGGTATTGGAAATTTTCTACTGAGTGAAGTATCTGTACTTATTTAATCTGTGGTCGAACTAACGCATGAAGATTAAAAATATCACAGGTCTATTTGCGTTATAGCATCGAAGTTTTAAGGTATGAAATCATACCTTATAGCTTTGTGATGTCACCGCATATAATACCTGTTTACGATCAACATTACGACGCCTAAAAATGGAAACATTCCATGCAAATATAGGCGGTACAATAGGCACGATGAAAAAATCATGCAAAAACAATCAAGACCGGCTCAAATTTTCCCAATAATGGGGTAATGTTATTGAACAGAATTCTAATGCGACATGTTTTTTTTTTCTTTTCAGTTGTTATTGAAAGTTTTACGCAGCCGGGCTTATCTTGTTTTTTATTTTAATTGTGTTTTGTTTACGTCAAACGTGTGTATCCTAACTGCAGACTATCATTTCAGGCCAAGTCACATAGAAGGAAGCATACTTAGCATTACTTGTTTACTTAAATAATATTAATTATTTGTAAATATATTATTGGCTAAACCCTCGCGCCCATGTAACTTGACATCAGTCGCGTGTTTTTTAATGATGGATAATGAGCACGTGGTAATTATAATACATATTACATGTCACGTTTTAACAAGCTACAAATCCATAGCAACACGCTACGCAAAATACTACGCATATTTTAATTTAGTACCATTACCAAGGTTTATATTTACTTATCAAAAACAACACGTAAATGGTATTTCCAAGTACATGTCAATGACCAGCTCATTAGAGTTGATAAAAAAAAAAAAAAAAAAATTGAATCCCCTCCTGTTGGTTTTGCAACGTTACGTAATTAGAAGATGGTTGATTCATTAATCCAAATGACACTTGTTAAGAAAAAGAAAGTGTAACGTGAGATCACATCTTCGCTTTGGTTTTTTCCGTCTCCAAGCGAACAAAGCTCCCAAGAAATTTGACCGTGATGTGAGTCAGAAGAGGTCAGTTGTCAAAGCCACGTGTAAAGTAAGTGTGAAGGGTTAAAGATCGCGGGCGTGCTAAATCTGACAGGTTATGAGCAGGTTTTAAAAAACATTTCTGTTTACGCGAAACCTTTTTACATCGTTTTTTATTATGAGAGAAATAATTAGTAGAATATGATTATTTACCTCCCGCCCTGTTTCCACAGCCATCCCTCTTTGTCTGGATTGAAGAAGGTATGCATGAGATCGTTGCCGTCGTCCTCCGGTATTTTGAATGGCTCCGTTTTTATCGACTCGTACAGCGACTGGAAAAACAAATAAAAAGAAGCTCAATAAAATATATTACCAAGTTAACGCTGTAAACATCACTTACAATGTGTTAACCAAAACAAGTTCGTCTGTTTAGGAGCTAATAGACACAAAAACAAATAAAATTAAAACTCCCATTTAGAGGCGCACATTTAAATAGTTTACCGTGCGTTGATGGACATAAAACCACTAGTTTAAACAGAAACTCACATTCAACTGTGACATTAAGATACTGATATTTATCGCGCAGTTACTACACAGATAACACCGCTAATGATTTCAGATTGTTTACAATGTTATTTACGTCAATTCAAGTTAATACCATAGATTGTGGTTTATCATGGTTGTTTGAAAACTAATAATTATGAATATTATTTATAGACACGAGCAAAACAACACGCCCGTGACCTGTGCTGGTAAAAAATAAATAAGGAAAAATAGTTATAATGTGAATTTGATACGTTTCAAACAATGTTTGCACTGCGGAACGTATTACTTCCATTTACTGCAGTATGTTAGTGCGGATTCGAGCGACGTCGACTTATTGCTGGCAATTGACATCAATACAAGTAAACATACTTATCTATTGCATTATTTATTTATCGATACAAGTTTTGCAACGGAAAGGAAATTAAAAACTATGCGACTTCACCGTGATTTCGATTAAGCAACTGTTTTTAAGACATTGCAATCAGGAAATGGCATTTCCCAGTGGTTTTAGCGCTACGTATTGTTAGCAGGTACCCTACATGAATATGTAGATAGTGTCTATACATTTGCATTAATTTAATCCCCGATTACACATTGTGTAGCATTGAAACTGAATTAGAAACTCGTTCTTAATACAGTCACTTAAACAAACACTGACACACATAAATATTATGTGCCTAAGAATGTATATCATGAATGGTTTAAAATTATACATAATAAGGTATATGCGATTAGGCGGCTACTAAGAACTATGATGCTAAAGCCATAGTATTTGTGACTAATGCGTTGAATTGATTTATTTAATACCTATGTATAATTTTGTTATGAACAATGATTGCCACAAGTTCTGTTAAGTACTGCGTCTAATTAAATAATACAATAATATTTTCAAACGAATAAATGGTTGAGTACCCAGTTATCTCTATAGTTTCCACAACGGAATAGTAATAAAAAAGGTAGTAGGTACCTACCTACCTAAAATGAAATGAATATTTTTATAAACAATGATTGTCACAAATTCTGTAACTGCGTCATAGAACAATACAATAGTATTTTCAAACGAATATAATGGTCGAGCACCTACCCATTTATCTTTATAGGTTCCACAACGGAATATAAATAATAACCTCCTTTTTTTTTTGAAGCCGGTAAAAATGGGTAAGCAGGTAGGTACCTATAAGCACATATTCTGACAAAAAAAAACTATAAAATAAAATGTATATCATTAACCTCGCATGCTGGTCAACTTATAAACTAAAGGCACGCAGAGGCGACCTAAATGTTGCCTATACCTAACACGAAGCGCTAATTGTACTACAATGACGTCAGCAAAACTAACGTAGGCGGAGAAACTAGAGACACTCCGTCTAGGTCCGAAAAGATTAAATTCCATCCTGTACAAAACCGGTATGAGATGAACCTAAACAACAGTCTGACCAAGAAGTCACACTATTATGATTCTTTCAAATTTCATTCAAAGATGTTCTACTCAGTTGTTCAGCTAGTTACAAAGCAAAATAAGAGAAAAGGTAAAGTTTGTTAAACTTGATCGTACTCACCAAAAGCAACTCCTGAGGTAGGTCTCCACCGTTGTTGATCCCCCGGTTCATGGCTACAAACTGTTCCGGCAACGGCTTGTCCTTAACACTGGGGTTGTGGAGCGAAGTGTTCAACATTATAATTGCAAAACTTAGTACATAACACGTGTCCGCGTTGGTAAAGATGTCCGGGTTCAGTTGGCAATATCTCTGAGCGAAACACTCCATCATACGATCGATCTTCTGCGCTTCGCCCGGTAGACGGAAACTCCACAAGAATTGTCTGTAATAGATAACACAAACACTTAAGTATCGGTCCATACCTACTCCGCGACAGTCTAGTTCATTTACAAGGCCTCGTTTTCAAAACTTTCTATAAATAATAGGCACACAGTCGTCATTTTTCTGAGACTTCTGAGAGCCAGTAAAATCAAGTGTGAATGACCTTAGTGCAAAATGGTAAGTCTGCCAAGTGAAACATTTCCGAATGCCAAGTGGACACGAGTCTCCAGATGCCTGAATGGTTTATTTGTTTTCTTCGACAAAGAGTAACAAATCTGTTTGTAACTTGTTTAAATGATATAAATTAGATAAACAGAAAGCAAGCAGACACAGAAAGTAGGAAGTTGACAACTAGTACAGTATAATTAAAATATTGAAGGCACAGTGGTTTGAGAAATTCCTCGAAGTCTTTACGTTTTTTTTTCTATTCCTTTCTCTCAGTTCTCAGAACAAGGAAAAATAATTCAGATTGTAAACGCAGAATAATAAGTAACTACAGAAAAAACTGTTTTGACTTTGTTTATTTTTTTCTTGAAATGTGTACCTATTTGTTAGTTATACACATATGTTTTCCCAGAAAATAACACGTACTCTTTTTGTTTGCCCACAAATTTGGAGGAAACAAGCGCCACAAATGAATTACCTACTGTAAATATTTAAAAAGAGATTAGATTAAACTTCCTGTTTTAGTTTAGTCATTGTTATGTTTTAGCAATTTTTAGTATTTTTTATTTCAGTTTAATTACACTGTATTTCGTGGAACTAGTGGCCATTATATTTATTTATGTTAAAACAGAAACCTCTTACACTTGCAAAATAATATTCGCTTGAAATGAAATCGCCTGAAAAGGCTTCGCGTTTACCCCGTTTATATTTCACTAAAGCCTGTTCTATTAAAATTAATTTCTGATCAAAGAAGACTACCATGTGTTACCCGCTAGCATAAGTCTACTTAAGTTGATATGTAGAAATTTTCTCCAACTCACCTGAGTGCCTGAACTAGTATTAGGTCCGTAAAGTCGTGTAATTCAACGAATGCTTTGAGCACCGCCTCATTGAATTCCGAACGTTCGCCAAGGTAGTCTCCTATCGCCGTCTTACTTAGACCTTCGCCTTTGTGAAGAAATTGCGCTACATCTTCGGGCGTCCTCTGTAGTAGACCGTTTTCGTACAGGTATTCGATACCTAAAAATAAAAAGGAACATATATTACAAAAGTTTGCATAAAGTGAAAACTGCTAATATATTAGTAAAATAGTGAGAACTATTTGCCTCCCAGGCATTGTCACTTGGCACATATGTACAAAGAGAAAACTTAAACGCATACTTTTGCCAAAGGTTAAATTCAGATCACGTGAGTGACAACGACAAAGAAAAGCCTAAAACTACTACGCAATGCACAAGAGAATCTTCATTTGTCAATGCGGCATTATATATCTAACCTTACTAACAAATAGGTACATCAAAGGCCGTTGAGTGGGTGTCCGTGTGTCAGTCAAATTACAAAAACGTACCTGAAACTGGGTTTTAATTGATTTCATGATTTTCCTTCCTCAATTTACATTCGCGTCATTAATAGCGTAACGTCCTCGTTTGTGGTATATAAATTACTTATTGGTTAATTTGAATACAATTTAAAATGTTTTAGTGACAAGTTTTAGGCCCCTAAAATAATAACAACATCCATCGATACGAAAAAGAAAAAGGTACCGTCTTGAAAGCCTAGACGAGTGGCTCACGGTGGCGACGTGCAAACTGTCGTGAAAGCGAACGGTGACCGTGCCTGCACCCATTTGGAGTTGCAATCGTAGGAGCAATGGAATGCAACTTCCATTCAAACAATGCCCGGTATACGAACGCTAAAGACCTTTCAATACAAAGCTAAGCATTTGTACCAGTTTGAATTACTATATAAACCTAACATTAAAGAAATTGCTACAGGGAAATGCAGGTAAGAGTAAGACAAAAGCCTAAATAATATTTCATTCAAGTTATTATGACCGTCGTATCCAAATCAATGCCGTATAGAATTAAAATGCTTGCGTCACGTTGGTCCTGCGTACAAAATCCTAATGGTCTGCGTCTTAATGACGTCATCCGCCCCCACACGGAGATAGGAGCTTCAATGGGGGGTAATAAGCGTGGGTTGTGAATTTCAGGCTCCGCTCGTAAGTACTTAAATGCCAAGAGCCTCCCACAAAAATATAGTAGGTATTTTAGAGATACCTAGCGAAGGAAACCTTATCTATAAACAAGATTTAACAACCAGTATGAAGTTATAACGAAGATTTTTACTCCACCGAATTTTTTTATACCCTGTACGGCGGGCGTTTTAACAGACGATAAATATGAGCAATTTATCTTCCGTATCCCATACGTCGGGTCTGTGCACTTTGGTTGGTTGTTTTATAAATCTCGGTGTCGACTGGGGGCTTCCATCTTGCGGCATGCAAAATTGCAGATAGCAGCATGACGGATCGTTGATGCTAAGTGAGCGAGAACGGGAGCAACCATGTGACGCTCGCAACAATAACAAGCTTGTTAGCGATAGCGCACTGGCGTCTGCGAAAATACGAAACCGAATCGATCTTTTGATTCAGCAAACTTTGGATGTAATTGGAAATAGCTGAGATGTCGCTTTTGTGTGGGAAGCGTTGTAACATAGTGTTCAGAAGTTCTGATTTGCCGTAACTTAAATAACAATCTGAAGATCACAAGTTAATGAAGGCTTAATAAAGCGGAAATCCATTTTCTGAATGTATTCTAAGATTAAAGAGAAGTTAGATTACGTAAGACCTCCTTAACGCCTGACAGATTTTTCAAGCTTTATTAGTAGTCATTTGCCAGCGAGTGACTTTATCGGTTGAATTTTACATAATTCATCAAGTGTTTCTGATTTCAGTCGTAGAACTTGTTATGGAAACTGCAATGACACAAATAACCAAATTGACACGACTTCTACGTAACCAACTTAACAAGCGATAACCTATACTGGTAAACAACATGATTAATGATAATAGATGCATGACAGTATACAGTAGACTTCCAGTTGGCTAAAGTCTATTTTCCTTGCATACTAAGGAAATGAAAAGGAAAAATATAGGTATACAAAGAAACGTTGGGCAGTCTACTCGTTGAGAACAATGGAAGAACGTTGAATTATTTCCCGAGGGAAAGAAGCCATTGGAGTCACGTATATTAAGTTTTTTGAATTATGAATGTGTATATGCGATGAGTAGGGCCAGAGTTATGCAATTACTGAGGACAATCAAGTCTGACGTCTCGTCCATAACAGTTGTTGTTTCACAGTTAAATAAATATTTAATAGCGTCAGGTATTTTCAGTCCATGTTTATTGATTATATGACTTTCCTTTATCTATAGTTTCTTCATGGAGCTATTTAGATTTCAGATGATTTTACTAGTCCAAAATTATAAACAATCCGCTACCAGCTTTTTTTCTTGTTTTGTTTTGTACAAAATGGCTTTGGCCTAATCTCCCGATAGTGAAGGAATCCTGATGCGCAGGTATTCTATCAGATCAGCTATACATTAATCTGAAGTAATCAATATGTTAAATTGAATTAATATACAGGGTGGTGTGGCTTTTAAGCTTGTTGCCTCTCCTTTGTGTCAATGTTCTACATCTGACTGTGAATATGAACAATCTGCTCATCACATCTTATGGGAGTGTATTCTTTGGCAGAATGAGCGAAATATTATGTTAGATAGTGTACAGGCTATATCCGGTGTTGTTTATTACGCGGACCTTGTAGGAACTAGAACTAATTTCCGTGCGTTCAAGCGTTTTTGCCATACCTATTACTGGAATCAAATGTAACAGTTCACATTAGGACCCATTAAGTTAATGATAATTGCAATCCGTGGTGCTTGGCAATCTGGGCTTCTCCCAGTTGTAAATAATCCCTTTGTGCCTATTGGCCTAATTCTGTTCTGTCTCCTGCTTGTTTGGAGGGAAGTGGAAATTATATTTTTCTTACTCCTCCGCTAATCTTTTCTGATTAATTTCGTTGCGGGATCCAAGACACTTGAATCGTTTCTCTGGGACTCGTCGAGCTTCAATGCCTCGGCGCTTTTCTTGTGGTCGCCACTGTTGATTCTGGCTTACAGAAGTTGCAGTGGTTTGGGAACAGTGTGGCGGGCTTGTCCCAAATAAAAAAAAAAAAAACAGGGTGGAAGAGACGTCGTAACGAAATCATTTGGGTTAGCTATCAATGGCTTATCCATGGCAAAAGTTTTTGTTTCGATGGCCTCAATTTTGCATTTCCAGTAACGTTACAGTAGCAAGTATTATTTAACTGCGTAACAGTGACTAATATTACAACGAATTCCATTAAAGATCAGTTATGGATTGTTGGAAGAAAACATTGAGAAATATTACTTAGTAAATCCATCCAGCTGCAATTAATGTTGAGTTTATTGTATTTGCGCACAGACTGCAAATTCCGCATTTGGTCATCATCAAACAGTTATTTTTATATTGGCTCATATCTCTTAATGATCTTTACTTCTAAGTTGCCTGGTTTTATTTCTGTTACTTGTCGATCTAATCACGTATGTGTTGTGGAAGTACTATTATAAAGATATTAAGTTTTTTAATCATAGTGACCATATTTATGGTTCTGAAAGCGCGATTACCCTTTACCGTAATATCGCCGCCGTAATCCAGCATGGCTAATCCTGATGCGAAGCAAGCTTACCGCGCAGAAATAATGTTACCGCGTAAAGCCGGTCACAAAATGCTATGAATTATAAACAAACGGTACTACGCTGGTTCTGGATAATTTTACATAAATAAATAAAGAGCCTTTATGAATTCCTACTCATTACAATATCCTGTCAAAAAAGGTAACGATGAAAAATTCGGTAAGGTTTGATTGACGCTTTTCTCACGATCCATTCATCATCTGGAAAAGGATAATGGCTGTGACCTATAAATTCGTGTCACTATTCACCAGATGACGTCATTAGGAAGTAGTGCAACCTGGTGCTGTATACGACTACATCCCATTACGCCCGTTCTTGAGAATAGGAGTACTCGAGCGTCTGCCGAGCTTGGAGCATGTATTCAGAAGACCTCGTGCCTTATATCTAACCTCTCGCAAAGCTAGTTGTTACTGTCAACATGACCTAATTAGTACTGGAACACTGGCTGAAGTATCTCACAAGCCAGACACGAAAAAAGAGAAAATACGAAATACAAAAATTCTGCTAGAACAGCGCTATTTCAAAAATGCTGAGTGAGTTAAATGCCAAGCTAGTACGTTCTTGTAAAAACTCTTCATTTCCCTCTAATGCGGGCAGATGATTTATTACCATATCGAAAGCGTTCTTGATCGCGGTAATTTGTACCGTTACTTGCAGAAAACTAACCTATATCAAGTCCACCTATCGGAGTTAATTACAGGATGGAGACTACTGTTACCGATTACATCTAATATAGTGGCATGTCTAAGTCATCCAGTCTACCAGACACGATCACGAGAACGCAATGAGGCGTAACATGAACTTACATTAAGTAGAAAGACCTAAGCATGTTACTCAAAGATTTTCTAACCGACACAACAAAGAAAAACGGAAGGCAACTATGAAAAATCACGCGAGTTTTAAAAAGGTCTTGTTTGGATATCGATTAGACGAACAAACATTCACCCTGCCAAGATTAAAGCGGATCAAGGTCTTAGCGCCGTTTGGTAGGCCATGTTTTTAAAAATACATATAGCTGGATCAGATATTTTTAACAATATACATACTAATAGGAAATATCGGAAGATGCGATTAGTTCCGAAACAAATATAGCGAAAGACATACAAGTAACGCAGTCATTTGAAACTAGAACGCGCTATAATGGGCTTTTCAAGGAAACTATGCGCACGAAATATAACTAGCATATAATTAAAGACCTATGAACAATAACGTGCTAAATATTTGCAACACATGCAAGAGCATTATTTGTTTAGCTTGGTTCAACATCGAACTGCAACCAATTGGTAGTTAGAATGAAAAATAGTAGAATTTTAGCTGGTTGGCCACAAACATTCAAAAGAGGGTTCTGTGCAGTAGCCCGTTGGCAACATGACCCAACAATTAAAATGCTGTAGTTGTAATTAAGCAAGTTTATCTAATTTACGATTCTGAATTAGAAAACACACGAGTTGTCCGTTGGACAGGTGTAAAAGAGCAGGAATAGAACAATTTGCAGAATATGTCGTTCGACCGGCCGTGGGAACGCCGCACCTGCCCATCGAATAGCATTGTACCAAGAATTCTACTTCTTTTACCGCCATTATTTTAATGATAAGAACCACATAAAAATAACCTTAATTGCTTCATACTCGTACCCTTATATTGCAAAGTAAAACTATTTCTTTGTCGCTAACACGATGTCACCATTTTATCATTTAGCTCAAACCCAACATTTTATCACAGCAAAATGATCTGCATTGGGGATTTTAAAACCTTGATAGAAAGCCAAGAAACATAATGCAATGTCTACCATATAAAAATGCCTAGCCAACACATACAATAAAATTGTCTGGACCGTTAAGTGTCCAGAGTTAAGTTAGCGAAGCCTAGTACCATAACTGAGACTTTTACTGTTTTCTCATTTACATTCAAAACTTATTTTTCTAAAGTACCTACATATTTATATCTAAGTCCTTTACCAGACCTCGTGCATTTTACCACCTACGTAGTACGTTAGAGAAGCACAGAAATAAATTCTGCAGCAGAAAAGTAAAATGTTTTTAATATAACCGCGGCGTCACAGGAATTTGTCGTCAAATTGTATGGAATTCTTCAGTGGGCCAGTTATTTCATTCCACGAGCTCTTAAATACGTATACCATGTACCATACATTGTACATGGAGCTAAATGAGAAAACACGACCCGATGTGACCGATTTATTGTGAAGAAAGACCAGAATCTTTGTTCATGTAAAAAAACTTACTTCGATACTTTCTCTATTCCAGTAATTGAAACGACAGCTATGCTGCTAGTTTTTGTGCGATACACAGAGCAGGTATTACGGGCTACGGCCCTTAATCGAATGGGCTTGTCGTACTCTCTCTAGAGCGTATGTATTTGTTTTTTGCTCACCTTTCTTCGGGTCCATGTTGAATTTCTTCCTCCCTATACTCATCTGCTTGGTTTTACTGTTTTGCTTACACTCCTCCTGCCCATCCAAAGCCTCCAGCTCCGCGACCACTTCACCGAGCTCATCTTTGAGTTGCTGTAACAAAGAAAATTAAATTACATAGAATATATTTTGTAATTTTTCTATTATGAAGCAAAATTTGAGTTCTTCGAGTGTTTTTTTTTTCTTGAGACTATGTAAGTACTCATATTTAATAACTATATTAATTAGAATCTCAAAAAACTATTTTAATGTAGGATACTTTCATCCTTAATAAATAATATCAGTTCGCTCGCTATTTTTTAAATCCGTATTGAGGTCAGGCGACGAGTCCTTTGAGGCTTTTAATTCCATAGGCATTCCTATTGCAGATCACGTTTTAAAATTAATAAATACTTTGGTGTCAGTGGCGAGCGTGAGTGGCGCCGGGCGACCACAAGGCGAACCGCAAGACGCAGCGCATTCTATGTTGCAGCCGCAAGCGCAGCGTGGTGTTAGATTCAGAATACGAGACCGCTCGCTCGTATCGCAAATACGAGGTGTTCTGATGTCATTTGCATATTGCACGCATCATTATCCTTACTCCTTTTATTTTACTGTGCAAGATCGATTCGAGAGTCAAGATTTTCCTTGAAATCGTTTTATGTCCGGTCAAGATTTTCATTTGGTTTAACTCGATTATTTGGAGACACAATATTCCATTATTAAGACATCATAGATGCTGTCGATAAAACAACTGCTATTCTAATATGAAATTTACCCTAAATAGAAGCTACCTACTCGGGTATTGACATTCCAAGTTAATCATAGAAACGTCATCCCCAGAACCTCACTATAAAGTTTCGGACTTCGTGAGTCAATCTACATACAGAATCTATGAAATGGCCGTACAATTAATCAACTAACTAATTATTTGATAAGACTAGAAGCCACAAATCATCAAGTTTAATACGTCAAGTCATATGAAAAAGGTCTTAGACAAGACGTTCCATTCAGAATATTCCACTAATGAAGTCGTGCAGCTCACTATGAGGATTAATTACAAAATGCAAAGGAATAATGACCAGCTACTTATTACCTCCACAAGCCAGAACAAACGCAAGCCCAGTTGAAAATCACAAAGACAAACGAACAGAGAACAATGACCGAAAGTAGGTAGCTAGTTTCGTTAGTGCTTCGCGTTTGCATCGTTCTTTTACTGTACAACCCTGTACCTTTCGGGGAACTGCTTTGTTGTCGTGAACATGCAATATGCTTAATATTTTATTTTCAATGGCCTTGAAGTTCTACGTTTACATGCACTTTCCGCTCTATGTAAGTATAGAATTTTTATGTAAATCGATAATATTTCTTTGTCTGATAAAGTATTATAGAGTTTCGAGTCAAGGTCTATGATTGAGACCAGCGTACAGCTTGTTTCAGTATTATGATGTATTGTTTTTGTTAAGGCTGCACTGTTTAGGTAAGCACAACAAGGCATCAGCATCATGCTATAAACTTGAGTTCTAAAAACCTAAAGATAAAAAAAGCCTAAAGATTGAATTGCAAGAGGAAAAATAATTAAGAGCTCCGGTGACTCTATAAGAAATGATAGCGGATATCCTAAATCTAAAAATAACAACAAAGGACTTATCAATAGGCAGGCGTAGCCCGCAGTCTCCAAGAGGATCAGTGAATAAGCCGTAATAGAAGCTCAAACAAGCACACAATGGCCACTCGTCGCCACGGTCTGGCAACGCTAACATTATTTGCGGTCCGGTACCTATATTCCCCAGGAGACATGATACTGGCCTTCCTTGTCTAGACGATGAAATAAGCTCATAGAGAGCTAAACTTCGAGTTAGTAATAAACTTGAATGGAGGGTGGTTTAACCGTATACTCGGAAAACATTTTAGACACCATCAATCTACTCAAATTAGGCTGTAAACCAACTAATGGTTTACAGGCTAATTTGGACTGTACATAAATTAATATAATTATGAAACTAGGTATCTGATAATTTGCCGTAGTGCTTGATGTGTTTGTGCCTCCATAATTACGTCGAGAGCTCTTAACTATCAAAATAGTGATGTAGTGTGATGCTGCCGTAGGTAATTATTATTTTAAGCTAATTAGCTTACAATGTAAGTAAAAATGAGTACCTAGTTAGTCACGCAAAACAGAAGCTTATGTATGTTAAAACATACATGGCAACGGGTTCATAGTTCGGATAATAGAGCAGGGCGTTTAGTGTATTGAACCTCGGACAATGGAAGAATGAAGTAAACAATAACCCGCTAAGACGTTTTTAGAATTGCAATTTGCATTAGCTTTACAAGTCGACGAGCATTCCTTAACCAACAACCTGAATAAATTAGTATTCTAGCCACAAACAAAGGTCACCTGCTCCAAACAAGGTTCTTTTCAGGTAAACACTACAATTTATAACAGACTGTCGAGCTTCTACGGTGCAAATAATGAGATTGACAATAATTTGATTCCCATTTAATAGTTGCTCCAAGTGTAGGCTCGCACTCTAGCTTAATGCCGTCTAGACGGGTTTTTGCCCTGTAAATGCAGCAGGTGACTGAATTCCTTCAAGTAGGAAAAAGCCGGATGCACTAAAGCCGCATTTTGTATGAAAGGCTTTTTAAGAGCTGAGTGAACTTCTATGACATCTAAAATCAAACGTTCACGATAGGTGGTTTTTTTTTTGGGTTCGGTCTCAGTCTACAAAAGTATGAAAATACAATAGTATGACGTAATGTCACCCTTTTGCTGGTTGAGTTAAATATAAGTTTTGCCTTGTACAAGAATAAGCCACAAACAAGTGACGACCTAAACAATGATACAACACGTATCGTGTCGTGATTCATCCCAATTTATGCGACACAATAATAATTGAAAATTGGAGTTTCTGAGTACTGCTGCCCAAAGGAAGTCACAAATACTGATAGCCTCATGTTTTATTACATAATTTGATTGAATATCACTATTATACTGTCTGGTGAATTGAAATTGTAAAAAGACATTAATGATATTTAAATAATCAATCGTAAAAGCGAATCTTTGTTTACTAATGAAATTCAGCATATTTTAGTGTGAATAGCCACTTTATTCACTAATCAATCTCGCAATGGTATCTCTTATTCACTTTCACTAAGATACAAATGAACCTCTCACCGATATCATAGTATCAACAGAAGTGAATGCTATAAATTCACTACGAGTTACATTAGCACATCAACACCTGTTGATTTCGGATTACATTTAATTTTAAATAGTAAAATATATATTCATTGTTCGCGTTGTATGAGCATTGTATAATTGTACTCCGTTGGATCGATTCACGTTCTACGGACCGTAACGTTTTTAGATAATCGTACTATAAAAGAGCGAACATCCCCAGTCTTGCCATCAAAGACTGATTGCAGACAGGCATTCGATCAAAGGCGTTGTACGAAGATATTGAACGGATATAAGCCTAATTCAATAGGAATCGTTTGTTACAAGGTTTCTATGCGGAGATGTGGAGCTCTAAATTGTATGCCTAAGTCTACATGACACCGTGATCACTAAGATTTGTTACTGCGTCGGCTCATTTGGATGCGATGTGAGCTCAACCCATAATGGATGGCGATTAAGTCTCGCGCCGTATAAATAGCTGGGGACACGAATACTCTGGTGTTGCAGCAATTGTGAAGAAAATAGCGACAACACGTGGTCTGACTTTAAATACACACGACATAAAATGACGTTTTATGAAGGCTTGTGTACCTGCATACGTTTCATTGTAATAGATATGACTCAAACTTAATATGATTCACTATTGTTTTGATGGTAATTAAATTTTAACGACTCATTTGTAAATTAGACATACCTTTTAAAATTTAAATGATGTGGTTTTGTCTGGAACTTACTGTTATTAAACTAACTACTTACCTATAAGCGTAAACTTAGGTTTAAGCTTATGGTATCTACATATACAGCAACAGCCTATCTCTACCGCTTTAGATGATGTTACTTAACATGTTAGCGGTAATTCATTTATAATAATTTCAACATTCTATTTCATGTTCAAAGGTTATATAAAATAATTTAGTCACAGCTACACGAAGAGATAAATATAACCATTTTGGTAATAACAGTCAGAGTGAGCCATATCCGTTATTATAAACAATTGAACTCTACGAAAGTGTGACCCCGGCGATTGCATTACATAACATTTATTTAGCCACAGAATAACTTTCTATGATTTTTAAACATCTAATAATGTAACAATCTAAAGATGACAGCACGCTGCGATTCCGCAAGAGCCATACCGAATGGTATTTGCCATCAAAATGCGATTTCGTTAACCATTAGTTAGATTGTTCAATCAAAAGTCAAAACAGAAGCATCTGGGACGAATATTTAGTCCACCAATATGAAGCGCTTGGCGTAGTTTGATTGAAACACAATAAAATTTAACAATGCGATCAATGGAAGTCGGTAAAAAGGGCCCACATCGATTGGGGTTTCGACATTGAAAAATCAAATCTTTATGGCCCTTGATATTTGACCCAAAGTTTGAACAATGCCAAGCAATAAGTCAATACCATTCTCAATAAGGGTAATATTTTAAGCTTGATTGTATAACTTACGCGTTGTTCATGAATATGAGGTGACGTGCATTCCCACATGTGACTAATTACTCAATGTTTAAAATACATCTCGACAAATGAGAAGCACATATGGCATTAGTTCCTCGTGTTACAGACTATTTATAGTTAATTAGTAAAACAAATCAATGAACTTTACAAATCGTTTTTATGAAATTTTACACCGCTACTCAAGTTATAGGTAGGTAATGAATGCTACAATAAATAGAAACTAGCACTTTAACAGCGCCTTCATCTGAGTAGAAATCGTACTTTCCCGAACAAACTTTCATCTTTGGAATAGACTCCTGAAACACACATGTTTGATACTTTTTTCTGAAATTACAAATATGAGGCTCTCTTTGTATTTATTACAATACTCGTCGTAATCAATAAAAGTAATACTTACTTGAGCAAACTATTGCGCAGTGTAATATTGTTTGAATTAATATTTACTTTGTATAATATTTTAAGGAATAAGGCAAAACAAAGTTTACCGCACCACAACTTCAAGTATTAGCCACATAAAATCACTACTTCGCAAACGACGCCAATTGTATTATGTATTTGTGCAATCATCTTGATGAAATCTATTGAGAGTGGACTATAAATCTAAATCAAGTAACCATGCAGCAAGCAATCATGTAATTCAAACTGCAAAGGTCTATTTGCAATTTCATCAATTGCCTTTTATAGGACTTTGGTATCGTTGTGTTTATTCTTAGGTAGTTGTGTACTTACTATGTCAGGTATAGTTCTGATAATTCACGTGACATTGGCGGCACGTAACGAAAGCGAGCACGCGAATCCTTAGAGACTTTCCCCTATTAATTCACTTTCCCGACGCTGTTTGACTCCAATTTTGTAGAGAGACCGATTCGGTGTTGTTATCTTTTGATTGCCAATATTCAAGACACGTATTTCTTCTTTAGTTCAGAATTATTATTTACGCTTGTATTTTATAAGTTAAACTTCATAATTACATGTGCTACATGTGCTTGGTAAAAAATAGGAAAACGTTAGTTCAAAGAACAGATTAATTTAAAATTTCAACACGCTGCGTCACGTTGCGCAAAAGCTTGAACATTGAAATCGCATGGCATTTGAAAAAGAAAGGTTTCCGTCAGAACATTAATAATTAGCCACAAGTGTTGTTAAAGAAGTAAAGTTCACCATAACTCCATAAGCCGCATTAGGTAGACTGTGTTGAGTTGGTTTCACAGGCGGTCGGCGCCACGTGAGTCACGTGAACAAACAGTACCCTCGACAAGTGAACCGCTGGGGCGGATGCATATTTACAAACTTTGCTTCCGCGTCCTGACCAAAATATATAAGGGTAACGACAGAAATACACCTAAGGCTATTTGGGATACAAAATGTTTAAAATTGTAGTTAAAAGGTTCTAAAGTTTTGAAAGCTTTTTAAGAGACATTTAATTTATAAATAAACTTATTAAGAGTCCAATGACTCAGTAAATAAACAAAAACATCTCGGAGATGGACGAAAATACATACAGAGGATACAAGAATTGTGAGGAGTCTTTGACAGACAGGCTCTTAGTTAGTATTTGATAAAATACATTTACACAATCTTTCAAAGTAAATAGATTAAATATGTTCAGGTTTGAGAAGTAAACCACACGTGATTTAAATAAAGCCGCCGGTTAAAAATATAGAGTTAACGTTTCTAACAATAGCTTTCAGGTCAATACTTAGCCCTTAACAACACGGTCCATCGGCTAATGGCGTGGCTAATGTATGCCAAGCTATAAATATATAGCCTACATTATTAGGACGCAGGTGTATTACATAATTTATTAGATCTGCAACGTTAGCAACGATGATTTTTTGATAATACGCTAACGAGAATAGATTAGTATTTCTGGATATCAAAGCATACAATCTATTAAAATGATTGAACGTGATTAGGATTAGGTTTATTACCAGAGGTTTGCGCTAATGGGATTTTAATGTATTAATCATAATTTAGTAATATTTAGTTCTACGGCGCATTAGACTGGACCGGTTCGAACTGCACGCGGCCGAGGTGAATCGCCTCAGAACGTAATGTGAACAGTTCCTGGCAGTGTTCCCAACCGCACCAACAAATTATACTATTGTCATTGCACATAGCCGTACTGCTTAAACGACCTTCACACCCATACCAACTGGAGAACAGTTTCATTAATATGCTAAATTAATTCAATCGCGCTATGAGTTACATATCTGAAGACATTGGGAAAATAAATAATTAAGACTATTTGCAGCAAAATAGTTTCATCAACAAATCAAGTAATGAACATTAGGTCAAGGAATATTAAGAAGTTCAATTGGAAGCACAATTGTTGAAACACAACACTAATATGAACCTTTAGGTATGATTGTGACAGCAATGTTTTTAATCAGTTGAATATTATTGTACTGGTTTGTTTGCCTACCCACCACATATTCATTTATCATAAACATCTAAAGCACTTATATTTATTGAAGAGATCGAGATCAACAATTTGCCGCGAGCTTCGGAGTGGAATTTCTCGAACTCTCAATTACATCCACAGCAGTCGTTTCCATTAAACACTTCTGAAGCTTCATTTTCATCATCGAAGTAAATAATTCTTCCAGTTTATGTTTGCATTCCAAAGGTAACCGGGAAGGGTTCCAACTAGGTGTATTTTCGTTACTTTTAGTGAGTGGCCCAGTGATATTTGCCATCCAGCATTGTCTGCCAGCTCAACTATTATTGGAGTTTCCATTTTTGAATGAACTGTGATCTTTCGAGGGAAAGACTTAACGCTATTGCGTTCCTTGAGCCGCAATGAGATTATCTTTAACAAATTCTTGAGCTAATTCCGCTGCAATGGTATGCATTGCACCGAATATGATTTTATCTGAGTTATACAAATATCGTATATCGTCACCAAGTATCCTTACTAGAGATATAAGTATGAATGCATTATGAATTATATTCATGCATATTTCATTACAAATCTTTCGAAAACTGGGCCAAGAACAGTATTGAAACACGCTGAACGAGCCGCAGCGGCGAAAGGAGGATGAACTTAAACTTCTCTAAAATACTTTCAAGGATACGAAGGCTAACAATGGACGATATACCGTAATATATGGAACCAATGAAACGCTAGTTTAAGTTGCCAAACTTCAACAATGTGCAGCGAAATTGGTACAAAATATTTTTCTATAAGTACATTATTAAGTATCGGCACTGACAACCCGGTAGACTAGAATTGGCGTTGTGAAAGTAATTAATTACTGCTAACTTATCATTGACACGAAATCTAAGCGCGATTTCTATAGTTTTTCGTGTCTATCGTTTTAATTGCAGGTTAATACAGACGTGATTTAGTATGAATACGGAAAATAGTTCAAAATAACTAAAGCACTTATTTTATGATTCCTATTATCGCTGAATTAGCCAGTATTTTATAACCAGTTTTAAATGCTTAATTACAATTTTATTCATACAGTACAGACAGTGCATTTGTACCGAGCGCTCCAGTTAACGCAGACTTAGCTAATTTTTTCACGTTTATTGTGCAATCATGTAACGCTATAAAGTGTGTTATGTTAATAACTTAATAGCGTGGCTTCAATTTTATTCTAATTTCAATGCGAGTCACTCACTTCACCTTATTCATTCATTTTGTTTATTCCCATTAGGGACACAGCACACACGCTACTTTTAGTAGCGCGAATCGGCGATCAGCCGCTTTTCGGAAGCGCGATTCAGCGACTAATCGCTACCCCCCGCACACTTGAAATCGCCAATCGCAGCGATTTAGTCGCTTTTCGGCAGCGCGATTCAGCAACTAATCGCTACCCCCCGCACACTGTAAGATGCCGATCGCAGCGTTTTGACATAATTAGGGTCTGCCCCCACGACCGATAATCAAAACTAACAAAAAACTGTCCCACTGAAAAACTGAAAATCTGTCTGTGCTGTCTGTGTGTAAAAAAGAAAGAAAGAAAAACCATTTATTCTCCCGAAAGCGACGCACAACACAAAAATAAAAATAACAAAAACAATAATCTATAATGCGCTACTACCGCGCGAAAAGGCTGACGTTCAGCATAAAGCCGTGGCCCGTGCACGAGACACGGAACCACAGCGCTGGTTTTCAGCGTCAGCCGGCGTGTCGCTGTCTCGTAACTATAAGGTACGACATTACCCACAGTTCTGCGTGTGTGTGAGGGTGTGTCAGGGTGTATGTACTCAAAAAAACTTTCAAAAATCGGCCCGATAATCGGGCCGATTTTTTACAGACTTTTTTGCCGGCGAGAAAAAATGACCGAGAATCAGCCCGATTGTCGGTCGTGGGGGCAGACCTTTATGTGGAACATAATGCGACTAGTGTTGTGTTGTGATTTTGACGAAGCTACACACTTACGATAGATTCTAATGAAGCTGCACTGCTGCCTGCAATATTGATAAACCGAAAATGTCAATCGCTCCGGAGGCGGTATTGGTTACATCCTATAACCAGTTCACGTCTTACATTACGCAAACATCCATCCATTAATCCAACCGCACAAACTTTCGCATTTATAATATTAATAGGACTTTAAATGCGAAAGTTTGTGAGGAGGGATGGATGGATGGATGAATGTTTTCATCCATCCAGGATGAAAACATCCATCCATCCATTTTATTGTATTCATAATATAAAAAATGCGAAAGCTTCTGAACTCACAATCTTTGGCATTTTGAGCATGGGTGGATGGATGGTTCCATCCATCATCCATATATCCCTTTACACAAACGTTTGCATTTATAATATAAGTAGGATTTTAAATACAAATGTTTGTGAGGAGGCATAGATGGATGATGAATGGATGGATGAAAACATCCATCCATCCATTTATTGTAATTGTAATGTAAAAAATGCGAAGTTTCTGACCTCACAAACTTATGCATTTTGAGCATGGATGGATGAATGTTTCCATCCATCATCCACCTAACACTTAACCTACCACCTAACTAACCTAAAACATGCGCATTTATAAAATTAGTGGGATAAACAATACCATTGCAAATCGGCAAACTATCGATAATCGACAATGGATCAGCAACACTACAGCCGACCCGATCTAACATCGGAACAGTTCGGGATTCCGATACTGCGTCCGAACGCAGTTAGTCGCCAAAACGCGATACAGCATCGCTAAATCGCGCGATTTGGCAGCTGCGATCGAACGCAGAGAGTCGCCAAAACGCGATGCAGTATCGATACAGTTGCAAATTCGCCGATTCGCGCTACTAAAAGTAGCATGTGTGCTGTGTCCCTTAATGAAAGTGTCCTTACGCTCCTTAATAAACTTTCGTTATTGTAAAATAAATTATCCCTCCTTATTCAAACAACACTAATCATATTCGTACCCTAACTTAATTAAGTACATTATTATACAGGACTTTCGTACTCCCTTGAAATAGTATAGCGAAACTTAATCAAGAAGTTGGCTGCAAGAGGACCATACGATTTTACGCGAGACTCTGTCCGTAATAACTTTAGCAATCTCTTCCGCCACGTAGAAACTTTGTTTACAGACAATCTTGACTCTTTCTTGTGACTTAATTAAATCACGAATAGTTTCTCAAAATTGTACTCAGTGAGGTAGCCTCTTAACTTTAGCTCGCTTCATTCGTGAAATGGCACAATAAAAATACTCCGGAAATCATAGAACTGCGGAACCTTGCAGTAGTTGCAGTTTTCATGATACAATGCATTGCAAAGTAATCCGATCAGGTCGTCTGTATTAAAACGCGACTACACTTAGTTTATAGAACGAACACTGTATGTTGCTGAATGTCGTAGCTACATTGACTCCGTGGGTTATAAATAGACCGATCACAAAAGAACTGTTTTTATATCAAATCCCTCAGTGATGTAATCCATGCCTTACGTTCCACTTATGGTAATATGACTGACTATCTAAGAAAATCTTTAACAGTAGAAGTTAAATCTACATTTGTATTATTTCCTAGAATCAAATTCCTGTCTGTTTAGCGCCTGATGTGGTAATGACTTAAGAATTCTCTAACGCAAAATGACATCAGTTGAATGCGAACTACGTGGAACGCGACCTTCAGGTGTGGCCGGTGAAGTGAATAACAACATGTGACTTTGTCTAAGCGGCTGTAAAATTAGTTTGATGCAATGAGATGATATGTCTTTGTACGCATACAGTTACTAGGGTTCCGTGACAGTTAAATAGATTTACACGGAGACGTCGCAAGTCATTCCTCGATTTTCGGTTTATGATCGAAGTGATTACGATAGACATTTATGACGAACTTATAAGTAAGTAGGTTAATGTTAGGTCAACTATGATGACTGGTGCCTAGTAATTGCGATTTTGTATTAATATTTGACACTACATTCCTGTTCTCCTTGAATTTTAACAACATTTTTGACTATTTAATATAGTTACGCTTTAACGCCTTAAAATGAAAAATTACAATGTTTTATCTAATAACCGGTAATTAATGTAGATTTTTTATTTACGTATTGATTCTAATGTGATCAAAAACATGACTCCAATAAGGAACCAAATTCTAGTAACGTTTCACACGAAGTAGGAGTAAAGTGAAAAGAATTGAACCGGTATAAAAAACTTCGAGCAGCAGCCGCGGTTAATAACCCATAATGCAGGGATTTTTAATAAAGATTTCATATACTTACGGTTTCTACATTTCATAGTTGTTATAACCCAGCGAGCGTGTTTCCTGCGAGTTAAAATAAGTACTAACTTACTTACATTTAAAAATAATAAAGTGATTCACCGGTTTCCACGCACAATTGAAAGGGTACTTTGGCCTTTGCCTTTTTCTACTGAACTTTTAATAACCTAGAACGTTTTACATATCTTTTCAATCAGTCTCTCTTAATATTGTTTTACTCTTGAATTCTTAATTTATACACATGTATTTAGGCACATGCTTGTGAACCCATCCAGAATGTACGTAAAAGTAAGAATACTGCGCAAAATAAACTCGTATATTTACTTATTTATTCTCATCCGCCCACATCTTGTTGCTAATTATCTTCTAAAACATAGCGTTGGAGTGTACAAACTTCGCACAAGTTCTGTTAGGAGTTCTCGTTTATGAAAATGCTATGTATCTATACAAGATACATTGTGTTGTCTACGCAAGTGACTCAGCGGGCAGTACTGAAAACTATACAAATTTATTATACTTCATTTGCTTGCGACTGGCATTCTTTATTTCCAAGAAGGATGTAGATACCTATATCATGAGAGACGATGTTTGTACGCATGAGCATAGATGAAAAAGGTTTTTGATCTACCATCTATAATATCATTATTTCAATAAAGAAAAATAACAACTCTTGTGATGTAATTAACCTAACCTTGTAAAGTCGGTTATTAGTCTTGTAATAATTGGACAAGAGCAGGACTCGTCCATCATCTATGTGTATTACTAGTTGCAGTTTGTGGTGATTTGAACCGTGAGTCGATGACGGATGACCTGCACGACCTCCAGTCGCCGCCACCGCATTCTTGACCCACACATTCACTCACAGGCACACCGATATTGAGCGTCACACGTAGAAAGTAACGTTACCTCGGCAAAATTCCGTTTTCAAGTTCAATTCCTTTCAAGTCCGTCTGCCCAAAATTTAATATTCTTACCCCATCACCTTGAAGCTTGATGTAAAAGAATGCTTACCTGAAAAAGAATAAAAAACATCGTTAATATTGAAGTGATGACGCAAAAACATTGGTGGGATTTACATCGGTTAGTCATAAAAACCCGCTATCATATTATCAGACGGATGTTTTTAGAGTTACGAGAAACCGTTATGAGATAACAGAGTTCCATAAAAGTTTTGCATTTCCTTCTGTTTTTTATCTATTGCGCTCATGTTATAGTCATTTTAATCTATGGAATGTAACAAAAAGCTGATGGAAGTGATAACAATAACAAAAGCATGCGATGTAAGCGCAGCACATTGGGGTGTTCTCAGTTCGTTACAAAAAGACGAAGCTGCACAATGGGTTCATATTTCCGGCCTGCGGTCACGAAGCGAGTACTACTGCCGAGCAACTTCCAAAGATTTTCGTTTCGCACAGACTCCAACAATCCGCGCGTAAATTAAGGCCGATTGTAAATCTGGCAAACTGCCAAAAAGGGAAGAACGCAGAGACATTAGTGATTTTACTACTTGGCCAGCAAAACCGCTTGATGTCCGTTTTTTCAATAAATACTATGCTAGTTCAGTTCTTGTGTTTTACTCTTGTTTTATGGTTCACTCGACTTTCAAATGCAGCAGTTTAAATCTTTTAAAGTATCCTACTACTATTATAAAGGCGAAAGTTTGTATGTATGGATGGATGTTTGTTACTCTTTCACGCTTAAACGGCTGAATGGATCTGGATGAAATTTGGCACAAAGATAGATTATAGTCTGGAATAACACATAGGCTACTTTTTATCCCGGGAAAATGTACGGTACCCGTAGGATAACACATCAACTGTGACGCGGACGAAGTCGCGGGCAGAAGCTAGTTATTTATAGATAAATAATGCATTCATTAAAAGAGTATAATACATTAGGGAATACTATCAGTGTACCAGTACAATATTATTTAACACATGTGTGGTGTGGCAGATATAACTGGACATGAATCAACTGTTGTAATAATTAATGTGTGAGTAAAACGCGTTGCTTGGAATTCTCAACGACTTCAATGTTAACACAAATAAAAGATGAGACAAATTCATTTCAATTAAACGAACATGCGCGACTTCCTACAAATAAAACGAGTGCTATGTCCGTAGCCATTATACTTCGATAACGAACGAGGGTCAAACAGGAGTATGAGCAAAAAATATTCGCAAAGGGATCTAATGAGACAGTTAGTATGGGAGCGGTGGCCCGTGTAACATGCAAGCCCGACCGACGACGGCCAACGCCCCCACAAAATTTATCGCCGACGTTGACATCGATCTACGATGGGATTTGAAACGCTAATCAAAAATACCCTTCAACACTACGACAACAATGACGCCAGCTCACGAATATCAATTATTCTATGGAGACGCTCGGAATTTTAAAACGCTAAGTTATGTCAATGTAATAAAAGGTTGAAATTATACAATTCAATTTACATTTAACAGTCCCACGGAGGTTGTATAGACAGTAATTTACATACATGCAGTTTCCCTTTTGACCTGGACAACAATTACAGCCAGCAATAAAGTTGTCATGTAAAGTTCACATGGTAGCTTTATACAACACCCGTTTAAATTGAATAGATGCTTATGTAACAAAAAACAAACACTTAAACAAGTCTGAAACTAAATCGTAATTTCTAATCTCCGATCTGACAATAGTTTATGCAATTGGCCATTAAGCAGGATTTCACATCCTTTACATAGGTGATTAACGAGTAATTTATGTAAACACGATTTCTTTTATTTACACTGCATCAATAATTAAATACTCATTAATTCTGATGGGTTATGAACATAATGTTCTAACTTTTTCTTCGAACTGTTATCCAAAATAATGATCGTTTCTGCGTGACAAATCTACAGTTAAAAAAATAAATTTGTTCGAGCTCTCTTTATGTAACTGGAAACCATTAATTAATGTAATCATTGTCTGCGAAGCTAACTGTTCTAGTTTCACGATGCTTTGGGTTTCAACACAGTTCATTATAAGAATACAATTGATGCGCACACAAAGCACATTCGCATACATTTTACATTGCTGTGATGACAGCATGCACTTGTTAAGTTAGGTCGCCCCTATTGTACCATCTCACATTGCAATACTCTCATAACATCAGTCAAATGTAATAATATTTTAGTCTAGATTTTATTTTTATAAACGTTCGCAGACAATAAAGAATGAGGAAAAACAAAACGTAATATCAAAACATAGTATGTAATTCATCTCTAAATTGTATGCACTTAAGTCCCTAAAGGAAATAAAACAGACAATACAGCGGTAAGTATTTAAAAACAAAAATACGAATATGAGAAGAGGGTGAAAAGATAACTTTATTTAGTTCCTTCGGTCGTTTCTTTTCTTTCAAGATGATAAAGAAACCATATGGCGGGGCACATGTTGAATAACTATAACCATCGACATTTTTACACTGCCCGTGACCGTGAGTGTTGAACTTCTGAAGAGCTTAACGTCCTGATTTAATTGGTTTATCTTTATAGTTTACTACTACAGTTAATCAGCTTAATTTTATGTAAACACGTTAAAAATCGAAAAAGCAGATGGTTACTGGTTGAAATGTATATTTTAAGTATGGAATCTAATAAATTACGTTCAGGATTATTATTATGTATAGATAGACCTAACAAGTGAATCTAAGGTATCTGTTATATTCATGATGCAAAAATTTCAACACATCCGCATAAATCAACTCCCACGCAGTTTCGAGCGAAACTGGTAAAAGCCAGAAGCGCCATCATTTACACTAACAATATAGCTTATTTAAAGTGTTGTATTTCAAGAGCAAGGAAAAGACAAGGTCAAAGTATAAAATAGAACATTGACACGAAACATGTGGCGCACATGACACAGAACAAGCTTAGCGTAACTGTTAGAAATCTGACATTCCGCACATTATTTAAGACTTTTTTTGACAAAACTATTTATATCCGCGCAGTTTTGAAAATAATAGGAAAATACGTCGTAATTAATCAAGAAAACTAAGTCACGATAACAAATTACGAATTTGCAGAGATAAATGGCTAAATAAAGATGTCCTATCTTCGCGTTGGGATGTATGAGTTACGACAAATGAAGGACGGTCAAGGACTTTGGCACTCAAGAATTTCAGCAAAAAGTTAAGCCGGCAAAAAGGCGAAGATATAAAAAATGGTCCCTAAACAAAAATATAACTGACAGGCGGTATTTTTTGGAATAAGGGCAATTACGCGTTTAGTGGGGTTTTAACGCCGTATTATAGCACCCCATGGGAACATAACAAGTGTTGGTCGCCCCTAAAAAGGAGACATTTCGAGTGGTTTGCTTTCGTTTCGCATCAGTGACAGCTTGCTCACGAAATAATATTTCAAATGTTAGACTCTAACCACTTAACCGCTCAAATATAAACATACAATTGTTTCGTAGAATTATCATCATTGACTTAGGTGCGGTATATAAAAACTTTATATATTAATAACCATTACTTATTGTTTATGGATAGCACATCAGTAAGTAATAGACTAATAGTGAAGCGAGGGAAATAGGTTAAATAATAAGGGTGCTCGAACTACTCATAAACTTTGAGGTCATCAGTCAATTAGTAATAATTACACATTATTGTATTTGATTGGGTACTAACAAGTAGTGGAGTATTTAAGATATCAATCTTGAACAGTTATGAGCTCTTCCAATAAAGCAACGTGCAGTCTGATGCTATGAAAAGAAAAACATAAAAATAAATATCTGTAAAAATACAACCTGCGTATTGTCAATTTGGATTCCAATAAAAGTAGCATTAGATACCGTTTGCAAAGAATAAAAGTCAATTTCTCTTATACGGCGGAGGCACTGGTGGTTTGTGAGTTTGTGACGTGAAAGTAATTTCTCGATATTACTAGCGGCAGCCCCCAGCCGCCAGATACGGCGTAAAAACGCATTAGAAACATGTAGCTCTGTATATTCGTTTATGTTAAAAGGTAAATCAAGCCGTTTTATACCCATTTTAATCCTATATACGGGCTAAAGTATTACAGATTTACGATGGAATTAACCACTGTACTACAGTGTTTGTATAACAAACAACTGATTTGTGGTTACTCTATTTCTAAGATAGATTTTATGGCAAGCATGTGAAAGAGTGTCTGGTTCTTTCAATCAGTCTTAACATGGTTGTGCATAGAAAGTATTCTTGGGAGCATTGGTACTTGTAGGAAAAAGTCAACGCGCCTAGGAGACTAGTAGTGTTAAGTGGTGTATATCCAGTAACATAAAAAAGCTGGTAACACTTAAGCCCATCAGGCATTACCTGACCAGACACGTAAGGTCAACAGTTACCTACAAGAAAAATCACTTAGAACACTAAGTTTCTTTTAAAGTTACAAAGACAAAGATTGCTGTTGAACACTGAGTATAGAGAAAACGACCTATTAAGTGATGACTGATGAATCAGTCAGTCAGCAAAAAGTCCAAAAAGTATTATAAACCGTCAGCATGTGTTGACCGCGTGTCCGTCATAGATTTGCTAAATTAAAAATGCAGTCTGCTCTGACCGTTTCTCCTCGGCTTTATAATCTTATCTCGTTTTTACGAGCTTCTAGCGATAAGACTTATTTTCATGAAAATTCATGCATTTTATTCATATCAGATTCAGCACGTCGTTGCGTCACCGATATTTGATGTGTTGTGCTTGTATAAAAAGTCCTACGGTTACTGGAAATAAGTAATTAAGTATACAGGAAAATTTTTTAACCAGTGCGTAAATTTTGCCATAATAAACTTCAACACGTTTTATTAAACACGTATATTTTATTTTGATATGTCTTAGTACTAAAAAAAAAAGTTATCGCTTACGAAACATGTATACTTAAAAACCATATTTTATTGTCACTCGGCGCTAGCGCATTCCCCACCCCCTCACCCCAGCCATGCGCCCGGGGGGCGGCCAAGAGTAGTCATTGATAGTATGGCGAATAGATTATGTCCATGTTTTGCTGATTTCAAACTCGGATAAGGATGAAATTTTTTTTTTTTTTTTTTTTAACTAAACACGGAAATCTGTTCTATTACTGACACTGAACTACCAAAAAAAATTTACGCACTGGTTAAAAACTTATCCTGTATAACATAGTATTGTTACGAACATTCTTTACAGTTCACACAAAATGAATAATTAATGTACCTACTACCTACCGCGTGCGTCAAAATACCGAGATAAGTAATTACTGTTAAAATAAAGCTATTTAGCAGTACAGTTGTAGTAACGTGTGTTACCAAACAATATACGAATACGTATACGATTCTTACTTTACCTAATACTTTTGTTATCAGATTTCATATCGTTGTTAGAACTATGATAATTGCCATGTTTTACGGCAACAGAGCGGTGTGTTAAATAAATTGTGCTATTTGATTAGCTTAATGAACTAAAGTGGATTAAATTAAGGTAATGAATGAGATTTCTGGAACATATGCATACATACCAACTATGTTAAACATATACTCTATTTGTAAATGAAAGGTATTGATTTAGTGAAAACCTTTACTCGAGTAGATATATTTTAAGCTTGATGAAATTTTATATGTTTTAGTTAGACGCACCGCACCCCTATTAGGTAGGTACCTATCTAACCAGCAAGATGATTTATGTAAGTAATTAATCTTCCGCACGATCACTGTATTACAGTATGTGTACACTGTAGAGTTCATGGATAAGGAATTCTATTGGGAATCTTGGAATCCATCATCAGCTTTGACTAGGTGTAAATATATTTTTTCTGTCAAACTACCAAATCCACAATACGTATACAAATCGTTATTGAGGAGTCCATTGTTTATCTCCAAAGCTCTATATCACATTTTCAGGAAGTTAATATGGGACCATACTGAATGAATGAAGACCATATTGAAAAACAAATCATCCAGATCAATTAGGAACTGGATAATTCTGTTTCGCTTGAGAAATGCCAGAAAAACGAGGTACGTACATAAAAAAGCACGGGTTGACTAGAGAACGAAAATCTCTTTTTAAAGTATGAAAAAGCAACAGCAAAATATTTGTATTCATAATTAATTTTTAATCTAGCATCGCTTAACTGACCGTGGAAAGTCAGAACTATAAATCTCTCTATCTTATCTACAGTAGTGCAGTTTGTTTTCGATCCAAAACAAGACCGACAAGTTGTTGCCAACAATCTAGCTGGCAATGTTGTACAATGTTTTTGCACTCTGTCATGAAACGTCAACAAAGTAAAAAAAAAACGGTAATTTAAAAAACTAAAAAACCCGACTGCGTTTCTAAGTATTTATGAAAAAGCCCTAAAACAAGAAAGTCGTTGTACCCGATTGCACTTAAAATTGTAGCAGTCGGGACCCATGCTGGACCATCATCAGCATTTCTAGAATGGGTCCCGACTGCTACAATTTTAAGTGCAATCGGGTACAACGACTTTCTTGTTTTAGGGCTTTTTCATAAATACTTAGAAACGCAGTCGGGTTTTTTAGTTTTTTAAATTACCGTTTTTTATTTATTACTTTTTTTTATTTTTTATTTACCCATTGTGACTTTTACAGTAAATACGAATCTAATGACACCTCTCAAGCTAAAATCCACCGAACCGTTCAGGCGGCAGAGCGATCCAAACATTTGAATTTGGCGCCAAAAATCCGCCATTTTGTTTTTTTTTATTTTGATATACCCAGTGTCACTCTCACAGTAAATACGAATCTAACGACACCTCTCAAGCTAAAATCCATTGAGCCGTTCAGGCTGCAGAGCGTGCCAAACAATTATACATACATACATACATACATACATACATACATACATACATACTTACATACATACATACTTACATACATACATACATACATACATACATACTCTCGAAAAACATAACCCTCCTTCTGTCGCAGTCGGGTAATGAACAGGCATTTTGTTTAAGTTGGTTAAAAAACAATGTTTTAAAAAAAACGGTAATTTAAAAAACTAAAAAACCCGACTGCTATTCTTTAAAAATCCCTAAAACAAGATAAATTGTAGCAGTCGGGACCCATTCTAGAAATGGCGGATTAGTGAATTGAGAGCACATACCTATATTACATTGCAGATGGTCCCGAATGGGTCCCGACTGCTACAATTTATCTTGTTTTAGGGATTTTTAAAGAATAGCAGTCGGGTTTTTTAGTTTTTTAAATTACCGTTTTTTATTTTTTATTTTTTTTGTGTTTTAAAAAAGAAATTAATATACCCAGTATCACTCTTACAGTAAATACGAATCTACTGACACCTCTCAAGCTAAAATCCATCGAGCCGTTCAGCCTGCAGAGCGAGCCAAACATTTGAATTTGGCGCCAAAAATCCGCCATTTTGTTTTTTTTATTTTTATATACCCAGTGTCACTCTCACAGTAAATACGAATCTAACGACACCTCTCAAGCTAAAATCCATCGAGCCGTTCAGCCTGCAGAGCGTGCCAAACAATTATACATACATACATACATACATACATACATACAAACATACCCTCGAAAAACATAACCCTCCTTCTGTCGCAGTCGGGTAAATATCTTTCTGTTGATTTTATCGAAGGCGGTTCCCCTGTCCCCTTGATGATTAGCAATGCAAGCAAAACTAGTTTGACGAGTCAGTGACCGCGTGCGTGCAGTTCGCAGGTCCCTACCCCCCGCCACCCCCGGCAAGGTCAAGGTACCCCTCTCCATCCCGCCTTGTACGCGATTCCAGGAACGCAATCCCAGTCAAAGGATACCGGTCAATATTTAGCTTACGTTTATACTCTAACCAGAGGAGTGGGTGTTCCATTAACAAATTAGGGTCAATAACATCAAATCTGTCTGTGTATCAAATCAAACATTTCATTTTTATTTATAGAATATCAATGATTTTGGTAACTTGTAATAACGATAGTCTCAACTAGGGCATGCAAACCGAATACCCGGTTAACCGAAAAAACCGGATAACCGACTGATTTGAAAACCGGGCTTTTTATGATAACGAAACCGGTTTTTTCGGATTTTTCGGTTTTGTTTTTCATACTATATCTTAATGGACAGGACGGCAAGACGGCGTTAGTTCCAACGGCAATAACGGCCGGCAACGTTAATTTATACCGAAAAATCGCATTTGAGATCAAATATGTAAAACAAAGAAATGTCATTGCCCAAGTGACAGTTTACGGTTAGTCAACATTTCCCTAGTAAGTAATTCAAATTATTGAATTAGTTTTTAAATTTAATGGTTTTGGATGAACTATGATATGAAATATAGCCTAAGGTTAGTCCTAATATTATAGGAAAGGTAAGCGAAAGGAATACTAAAGATTTTTTTTTAGTAACAATTTACGTTTCGCTATTAGAAAACACTAAATGCAGTCTAAATGGTTATGACCACTGCCATATTGCATGTAGAAAAAATAAGAAAAAAATATTTGCAGGATTTTATTTTCAAACAACTATATTTTATTCTTGGATCGTCGGTTACTTCACTAAGTTTAAAACTGTGTGCAATATTATATTTTACTTGTTAAAGATATGCCTACAATTTTAGAACTATGTAATAGTACTTTTGGGCAAACTGAACAATTGAAGTTATTATTTAAAATTGGCAACACCTTTGTTTAAATTATTGATCTCGAATTGGATTTTTTTTCCTCGGATAGATCATTGTCGCGCTACTCTATGCCACGCTGACGCCATTTTGATTAAACTTTAACATTTTTATTTCTTTACACACGAATTTCACATTTTTTTAATAAAAATGAGAAAAAAACCGAAATAACCGATTTAACCGGTTTCACCGGTTTTGTAAAATGAAAACCCGAAAAAACCGTGTCCTTTAAACAACCCGGTTTTTGCATGCCCTAGTCTCAACTTATCTGATTGATTAGGGATTATGATGTAAAGTAATGAGTTAACGCATAAGTAGGCACCTAACGCAATAATGTTTAATTAAATATTACACATATTACATTTAGGCTCATTATCTTCTAATTGTGTCTATTAGCAAGTAATACAGTTGTTAATAGACGAGAATATAGGTAGGTATAGTGATTATTTAAATAGATCAAGGAATTGGACCGCGAGAAAATTGACAAACTTGTGTGAATGTGTCAGGCATGTCGGCGATGTCACGCAAGGTACAGCTAATAAACATCATTATCGCTTGCTGACGTAAAGACTGAAAAGGTCATCTTAATTCCACGCAAACATGCCAATCGGACTTATTAGGAAGTACTACAAATTGGCAAAACGTTGTTTGCAAAACAGTTTTGCGAAGTTCGAGAATTGTGTTGGACCTTAACAATGTAGCAAAACTATTTGTATGACTGTCATAGGAATTTGGCTGTGGAAATTCGAAGGAAGCTGCGGTGACAAAGCTTTACATTGCACGGGACACATTGGCCGTCGCTTAGATTTCCTTTGTCAACATATTTACATAAGTGAAATGCAACTTTATGTTCTAGTTCCCTTTAGTGCCTAGGTATCTACAAGACTTCCTGACAAATATTTTATTTTTGTACAGGATTGATCTGTCGTAGTGACTAGTATTAATGAATGTCCTGACCGAATGTAAGGGTCTACGGTCAGCTCGACAGTAATAGTTGACATTGACGAAGACTCCTTTGCCGCAGCGATGTAGACCCCAAAATTGACAAACTGTACTCTGAACTGACAGCGATCGTTAAGAATAGAACGGAAGGTAGGTATTTTCAAAACTTGTTACACAAAATACTGGAAAAATTTTTTCGTTTTGTGCAATGGAGGACACTACACTCAATATTGGGTGGATTGGATAGAGTTTCACGACGAGAAGAGAGAGAGAGAGAGAGAGAGGTAGTTAGTTTCAAGATGTACTCTAACTAGCATATGATTGCAATAAAATGAGGATCAGCCCTCGAGGATTGGACAAAACTTCATTCCGTCATATGCCTGAATAGGTATAGCGACGGTATCATCAGGGAAAGCCGGACCATTGTATTACATAATTAATCGATATTTTGTCATTTTAAAAGTAAGCAATCGCCATGTTTTTTTTAAGTCCAGGGAACATTGAATGTCGAAGGCTATACAGAGGCCAGAGTCCTGATTTCTTTTATTCGTGGAATATACGTACAAAAACTATAATGACGTAGGTACTACAAAAAGCAAAGTTCATACTCTAAACGAACTCGATGCAGTGCAGTGCACGGAATAGAAAGAAATACTGTGTGTCATGCATGGCCGGATCTTTATAAAGTTTTTTATTTGAACGAGTCACGGCAGGTGAATACGTCACTATACGTAATATAATTTGTTCCAAATTGAAATACCGTGTGAAACAAACTAACAATTGGCGACTGAACCGGCGAAAATGCAATAACAAATCTGACGTGATTTTATAGAAGCATCTGACTTCACTCGGTGCGAAGGTAAAAGTTATAATGATCGCATCCTCTGGGTCTGCAATTTACGAGTATTTAATAAATTGGAAGAAAGATAATCGTTGGAGACTATTGTGCGCTTAAAAGAGAAGTCGTATTTTTTTTCCAAATGTTAATATGTAACTAATGTGATGAATAACAGTGATGAATAACAGTGATGACATTATTATTTCTTAAGAACTCTCATAAACACTTTTGTATTACAAAGGTCCGTATTCATAATTCAACTGATGATTTATACTGTTAGTCAAGCAAAGTCACCGTCGACAAAATACCATCATGCAAAACTTAAGGTAGTGGAGCAGCAAAACCAAACTGTTCCTTTAACAAAAGACACATTTGCATTAAATGACGACGCGTATGAATGTCAGCCAATAAATCGGCCGATCACAATGTAAATATAGATGGATTCGCTGAATAATAGTAGGTTAGAGTCTATATTGTTGATAATATGGGGTATATTGTAAATAAATACCCAGTAGAAAAATTGCCAGAAAAAACTCAACTTGTGATAAATCAAAATGCTCGGGGAGCTGGTTCAAAGTCATGGGAACTCCGTTTGATTTATAACAAAAACGAAATATTAGAATTAGCAGTTTACAGCATTGCAAAGCATCCATGAAATCCTGATTTCATCAGTCTATCTCAACTGATCCGAGTTAAAAATGTACTAACATTTGTTACAAGATAGAATTGCCCTGTAACTTTTTCAATTTAGACCACAAAGGGAAGTTAAAAGCTAATTTACACAGGCATGGAGCGGTCAGGCCGTAAAACGTAGTAGAAACGAGGGGTATTCGATACAGGCGCCATATGTCTATTGTTCTCAGGCTACACATGCGAACTAGTAGGTCGTACAAACATTGTTAACAAACGCACTGGAATCGTTTGCTTAGTGATGTCACATTGATAAACGTTCCACAGGAGCGACGGTTATTTAATATTAGATTTTCAAATACGGATAACAGATTGTATGTACTTAATCGTGTGCAGAACCAGAGCACGTTTGATCGATTACCGTCGCGGAGATAATAATATTATCAAATGCTTTGTGTTGTTCTTCAACAATATACCTAACATGATCAAATTGCAGTCATGTGAAATTTAACATGAAACTTATTCGATTGTATTAAAAATTCAAGATTGAGCTGCTACCAAGAAAGCTTTGCATAAAACGAGAACTAGATGAGCATTGCACCTACCTATATTCTTGAATAGTCAAAATGAAAGCGATTGCGAGCGTGTTACACAATCAGGAAGCAGGTACTATGGTCGTCAGTACGATCTTCGTAGTTTTGAGATGTTCCATACATTGCAATTTTATGTGGTCACTCAATGGTACTCATGTACCTACCTGATGCGCCACAAGATTCGTTTTCTTATTAATATCGTTGAAAACATTTAAATTTACACAAAAAGTTCATTTTCAACCAGTGGAGAACTCTTATTTTTTTAATATCTAATAAAAAGATAAGTCTTAATAAGTCGTAGGTAGTAGTTTTATGTCTTAAAATACTTTACACTTTATTATAACTAAATCATTTTTTCATGGGATCAACCAAATCTGCAAAATAAATATTTAGAAAAGTCTTCTTTTACTCGTGATATAACGCATAACTCGTGTGCGTTATCAAGATCTAACAATACGCAAAAATTCAATTTTCATTCATTCCCTATGTGGCATAGATCTTGAAAATAACTCTTTTGTGACGGATAAAATAAAAGTGATCTTATCTACGATTATGTTCTAATCTTTTAAAAGCGAAACCCTAAAAACTATTATTGATGGCATAAGAGATCTTAGTAACTCTTTACATATTTTTATGGTAACAGAATCATCTATCCGTACGCCGTTGTTTGACTATAAGGGCAACAACGCTAAGAGCTTTCCCAATTACCTGTAGCTATAGAATAAAAAAGTATTATTAAATTTATTTGTTTGGTATTTAATTAGTTAAGTTCAAAATGAATGATGAATCATACTACTACTATTGTTTTGTTTGGGTAAACGTATTCTCTGTACACATTATAGTCATTCATAGATAAGTAGCAATGAATCATGCGGAATTTGACAAAATACTGTATGCCGCTTGCCCTGCTTTGTAGAAATGTTTATCGTTATCGAACGAAGCACTCGTGAAAACACATGTGCCATCGATAAAACTAAACACAACTTTGTTGTTTTGCGCATAAAATAATAAAAATTATGAAGTGAAACTACAGCAACACAATAAAATGTTGGCATGTTTGTGTAATAATTTTGTATACAAAATAAACGTAAGTAATACTATATTAGGCGATATTTCTCCATAATAAGGAATAAATATTGTTTAGTCATCATTTCACACGCAGACGCAAAGAGCGTGAATGCGTGATCGATCCAGCGCATTTGGATACCAGCCAAATGCGGTCTCCAGCGCAGTGTGTCATCATGCTGCATGATGACTTTTCACGTAAATACGATCGAAGATAAAATACAGACCAGTCTAGTAACGGTAGTAAGATCCCAGGCGGAGCGGGTCTTGCCCCGTGGCTGCGACCCATCCTTCCGCCTGCCCAGCGAACCGTAACCGGAGGGCACGGCAGTTTCCTCACGTTTACGTCGCCCGCCACCGCGTCTCAAAGACGAGAACCAATTGGAGACAGATCCTCGGCGCTCCGGTTCGGCCGCTCCCGGCCCGGCCTTGATGAACATTACTTCACTAGTGCCAACGCACAACGCACATTACACTCTCACAAAACGCGGGCCTAGACCACACGAACACCAATATTAGGAAGCTAGCAGGCACAGGATACCTATTAAGCCCACAACACATTTTAAAATAATATGCGGAGTTTTAAATAAGCAAATAAAGTGGAAAAGTGGATGACTGCGCGTCGCCGGACGTATGTACCAACATTCAAGTAAGTACTTGCCAAAAAAAGAAGTGAAGCTACACAACAAAGAAGTAGTATGTTTGCGAAGTGCACAGTAAGCGGCAACGATGACACACCTGTTCATAGTCGTCGTCGTAGGTGCGGGTTGCGCGGGCGCATCGTACCAGCAGTGGCCACCACAGCGCGCCGCACAGCAGGCGAACATGCAAACACATCGCGCGCCATACACTTCTCTCTAAGGAACGCACTAAACTGAAGATAGTCGCGGGCGCCACCGGTCTCTGGCACCGTGACAATTACATATACCTACATACGTAGATACCACTTCGCTTTATCTTTCTGCACGTCTGTGACAAGGCCGACGTCACAAACAATTTATATTTCTGAAGCAAAATCTGATTTCATAACAATAAGGTCATTACGCCTTTCAAAGTTTAATTCTACCCACAACTTCTAATGGAAATGTAAATTAGGCAGGACACATCACAACAGCGATTGTTGTGTTTATCAAGAATCTTAATTGAACTGAATTATCTTCTTATTATCTAATTATTCCCAAACAGTTCTTCAGCCATAGTTACCGAGTTCAAGGAACAAATTAAAAATCCTTTATGTTTTCTTTATTTACAAGTAAAAGGCTGGCGAATATCATTGCACTATCTGGACACAAACGGCACTGTTATCGAAGCCTGCAGCCACGCTACGGAAGCGGTAACGGAAATATAATATGATAAATCCATTGCGAACATTGTCCAGTTCAAATAAATAAATATCGCGCCTCGCCTCAAAACAAGCTCTCATTCGGATGCTTACTGATTTGAGATCAAGAAACAAGTTTATAAGACAATCTGTATGAAAAGTAATAATGTGGAATTTGTACAGTGAAATAATGGCCAAGCATAATACAGACAGAATAGATAAACAGAAGGGTCTGTTAAACCTCATTAAGAGGTTTATCAATAGTTAAATTCCATATTAATTGGATTATAAGATAGAGTTCAACATAACAGTGATGAGGTGAAATGAATTAATCTATGACCTGTGTTATTTATCTAAACAAATACCCCCTTATTAATAAACTCGTAAAGTTTCGCCAAGCTTAAACTTCGAAAAAAATTACATAATAATATGGTGAAACAGAGCGAAGTTAAAACTGGTGTTACTTTACTAGTCTAGGTTTATTAATAAGGGGGCTAAATACTACTAGTACTGCCTTAACTAAAGATACAGGCTTTAAAAGCTTAAAATATCGGGCAAAAGTTGATGAAAAGACCGTCCCTCCCAAAATTGTTCAAATCAAAATGGAGTGAGGCAACCTAGGTCTAATCTAACGCACATTTTCCTCTTTTACATCATTGAAAATTTAACAGCTCAAGCAAATTCAGAAACTGTTCGGCAAAAAAAAAGTATTTTACTCCGATAATTTGATTAGATACATGATTATAAAGTATGATTTATTTATTATATAGAGATAAATATTAATGAAGGTTAACTACTTTAAGGAATTTAACAGTAAACAACGAGGGTGACGTTATGGCAAATATTTAACATATTTCATTGTAAAGACCTAATGCTTCCTATTTCGTTAGGTATTGATTTAACATTAGCTGGAATATATAGAGGAACGACTGTTCCAAAAACACAATGCCGTAAAATCAAAGAATATAATAACAAAACTCCCGGTGTCCGACGAGACGTAGTCATAGCAATTTCCACTTATCCGCCTTATCACTATCAACTTACAGGTGATATCACTATTTAAACTCGAAGTAATGAATAAAAATCCCACAGAATAAAGATATAATTCACCAATTCCCTAAACCGAACTAATATTTTTCACAACACTAAGAGACAAAAGTGATAGTGACAATATAATAATAAACCGACGGAGAGCGACACGTCACGCCCGTGTCGCGGCCCGCCTCGCACTGTCTTACTACCAGGCTGTGTGTAGTAAGCCCAACCCAACCAAGCATTGACGGCTTACGTCAGACCAGTCCGCAAGCCGTATTGAATGAAATGGCTAGGGAATGGATGGGGTGCCCGGTCATTTGCGCAAAAAATAGCAAAACGATTGAATTATGTTACTAATAAAAATGATCCTTTATTTTACAAATTATTGCTTACTCAATATTTTTAACGGTACTTTTGTGACATTTCAGGTTCCGCCGCATTGCGGAGTCTAAACCTAATCGTAACCAGTACTACAGAGAATTTAGTAAGTACAATATAACGGAACAATTTACCTACTTCAGACTTTTAACGAATAAACCGGGAACATAAAAAAAAAACATTATTCCGGTGGGTATTTTTGTGTATCTATCATAGACGACATACGATGATCGCAATAATTAGAAAAACCAGTAATTTTCGACTCTGTTAAGCGGATTTTTACACCTGATATATTAGCTCTCTCTCTCTCAGCTCTCTTATGAGATGAGAGATAGACAATTACTCTCATCTCATCACTTATATTGAGAAGAAGAAACTTCAACAATCAACTACTCTCACAGACAATTTAGTGTCCGACGGAATAGGTCAACAGAAGACGCTGCCACTCTTCTTGCCAATTATGCCTCCTCACACGTTGACAAAAACGAAAAATGCGTTGCAATGCTTCTCGATCTTGCAAAGGCATTTGACGCGGTCTCGTCTGGTCTTCTTCTAAAGGATCTTAAAAGCATTCAGAGTTCGAGGACCTTGAATGGTTTAATAGTTTAACTAACGGGAAATAGTACAAAAAAGTTGGTTCCTTCTTAAGTGGCCATCTTCCTACAGATTTTGGTGTCCCACAGGGCAAGGCACTTTGTCCTGTGATTTACATTAACAACTTAGTAAAAATTGCTGTCAACAATTCTGTGTAGATTGCGGAAAGTACGATTGTAATAGTCCATGGTAAAACATAGAAATGTCTGTACTGTTTTGCAAAAGAGGGGCTGCTGTTAATTGTAAATTATCTAGACAGAAACCTTCTTACAAAGAACAGTAAAAAAACGAAACAAGTTGTTGCTGCAAACACAGTGACAATAGAAACACCTTATTATTCAGCTGAAAATGTATAAAGCATTGCATAAGAATATTGGATATGAAGCCTCGGAAATGCGCCCCACTGCACTGAAATAATTTCACCTGTACACGCCTTGGGCAACGTAATCACAACTCCAATTGCATATGTTTTTTTTTAATTTGACTAAATACTATGTATTAGTAAAACCAAATGAAACTGACTGGTTTTATGAGAGTATTCATTACAAACATATGGATGTCATTTTTAAATATTATATTTTTTTCTTTTCATAATATCAAAAGCATTGTAGTGTAACAGTTTTAGGCACAGGATCTTAGTTACATGTGAGGGCTAGTAGACGGAGAAGATATATTACTTTTTAAGTTGTCTGCCTAAGTTTTTATTATCATATTTCAGTTATATACATTATCTTTTTTTTTTCAGGCTCATTTGGCACAGAATATTAAAAAAGCTTAAAAAAGCCCTTGTTTCATGAATCTCAAGAACTTGTGAACCTTGAAGATAACTTCTACCTTCTATACATATTTCTGTAAGAAAAAGAAAACAAGTCTTTTGCCTTAATCAAATGTTTTTTTTGCCATGAAAAAATCATTATCAAAATCTTAAGAAGAGGAGAAGACAGTATTTTTTTAAATATGCTGGACAGTCTTACCATATTTCATGAAGAGCATTGACCAATTGCCACACAGAACTCAAAAATACAGATACACATACAGGTACACATACAGATACAGCTGCCGCACTTAGGTCCTCACATGTGCAGACAAGGCATGCGGCACAAAATAAAAGGTCGGTTTCAAAACATTACTATAAAGACCTTTATAATTGTTGGGTTAAATCATTTTGAAATAAAAATGTTACCTAATTAGCTTTCTTTCACATATTGTGACATCAATCTTAAAACTGTACATTTCAGTTAAAGTTGGGCAACTTTTGAGTTTAATTCTGCCAAAATATACCAACTCATCTCTAACTTACTCACATTTTTATAAATTATTTTAATTTCATGATTTTGCACAAGTTACACTGATTAATTTTAAATCTGTTGCATTTCTTTTGGATGTACATTAAACTGTTATGGCTTAACAAACAGCCAAATAAAAAAGACGACCCACTGACCAAAGATAATAGAAAACCTTGCTGACTAAGCTTGGAGAAGACAGCTATTTATATATAATACTAGCTTCTGCCCGCGACTTCGTCCGCGTCACAGTTGATGTGTTATCCTACGGGTACCGTACATTTTCCCGGGATAAAAAGTAGCCTATGTGTTATTCCAGACTATAATCTATCTTTGTGCCAAATTTCATCCAGATCCATTCAGCCGTTTAAGCGTGAAAGAGTAACAAACATCCATCCATACATACAAACTTTCGCCTTTATAATAGTAGTAGGATAGGATTTTTAGTTCATAGCACTGAGTCATAACATACTATGCAATCATAACATAGTCAAGAACAACAGAATGTTGTTGCAATTATTCAAGATGTATTAGAATCCTATCTAAAAATCTCTTCAACATTATGACTTACGCACTGATAAGGATCGAAATAATATTGCACTGTACCAATAGTTAAGAATAAAATTATCAGATTGCCAAGGAGTAAAGGCAAGCAATTTGATGTTTCTTCACTCACCTGAATTTCCAACAGCAATTCTGTTTTTCGACGCCTTATATCTATCAAAGTCTTTTGCTGCTCAGGTGTCAACTCTGAAAACAACGGTACGGTAACCATATATATCCAGCAGTAATAAAAACCTAGCCATTGAGGTCATGTTATAATTGGAAAACAACTTGTTCTACGTCTACAATAGAAATATGGGTTCTAATTACCGGTATGAGTGAATGGATCACCATGATTACTTGCAGCATTGTTTCCTCCAAGGGACAAGTTTTCAAATTCACTTATCATGTCTCAAAATATTTGGAAAACAGTAAACAAAAGTTTACATCGTTGTTAACTGAGTAGCCGCCATATTTATTTACTACACTACAGCGCCACCACAGCGACTACGCGCATAAACTAACGCCACGCCAATCTTTCAAACTGACAATGACAATATTAAATGAGGTGCCACAGGCAAAACTGAGTATAGATGGCGCCAGGAGCAACTGTACCGTGTTTACTTGTCAAGACAAGATTGTGATTGATTTTTCGTTAATATTCTAAGTTAAATTCATTTAAAATGTACTCTTTTCTGACTGTCCCTCAACTTAAAGATGAGTTACGTAAGAGGAATGCGACAACTGCCGGTAAAAAGGCCGATTTGATTGAAAGGTAAAGACTTAAAATGGTTGAGGTTATAATTGATTTGTAAGGTTTTTTTTGTTTCTATGGACTAACTATCCTATTTTATTAGTAGATTAGAATCATATGACCGGAATCAAAATTTTGGTGCCGATTGCGACATCCACGAGGACTCCGAGTACCAGTGTCCACCTACAAACACGTTCATAGATATAAATGCAGATACTCCTCTACCAATGATCAAAAGAGAGGTCATACAGGATTATTTTGAAAAGTAGGTACCTATATTCAAATAATAAATCTTTAAGAAGCTGTTTGCTATATACATAAGATAGTAGATAATGTAAGAAATATATTTATTGAATTAAGAACTTAGGTTCGTCAATTACTGACTGATAGTAGAATATTATAAGTAGAACCACTGCGATGACTCACCTGTATACTTGCTTTTCAAATGATAATCGTCTTCAGTAAAATGCGCAGCACACAAGCGTGCAGTATTACTTGCCTTAAAGTTTTTAATACGTAACGCCGATTCCCATTGTTTTCTGCGTTTATTATCCTTAGGAAACAAATGTAATCCTCTATTTTTACAATTTAACACACTACACTGAGGCATCTTTCTCAAGATTAGGGAAAAAATAAATAATAATATTTACTGAATGCAAAAAACCATACGATTTGACAACTGTTATGTCAAAACAAGGTACAGTTGCTTATGCGCCCTCTGTCGTGATAAAAAGCTAGTGCTCCTCCTCATTACTGTCCATCTGTTTTTGATTCTCGTTCGGATGAATGGAACGACACCGGCATAGACACATGCATAGATTAATATATACTAACGTATTGACACATGCGGCATGGCGACAACCGACTGGCGATAACCGATAAGCCGGGGAAAGCATTTTTCTATAAAAATATATTTAGATGGATAAAAAATAATTTTATGAAAAAAGAGATATTTTTTTATGAGAAAATTCCGAAAATCCCTACGTAACAGATGTTATGTAGGGATTTTCGGGATTTTCTCAAGATATAAACAACGTAAGAATTTGAATTTTGGAACAATGTTAGACCATTAATTATTATGCCACAAACATTCGTCAGTCAAAGACAAGGTCAAAGACTCAGAGATGCAAAGACTAAAATGATTTAATTTTTTATTTATTTCGCAGTTTAGTTTCAAGAAGCTCTGATTTAAAGGTGGAACCTCCACGGTAGCCCGCGAAGTTCAAATTTGCTTACGTTTTTTTGCAATTTGCAAGTTAGTATTAAGTTATATGTTGATTAAAGTATAATTCGCGGGCGTAAGAATTGTGTATTTTTCAGAATTATAACCATTTAAGTCAGCAATACAACTCCATAGGGCCAGGTACACCGAAAGAATGACTAATGGAGTTATTTTACTGATTTTAATAGTTCAAATTTTGAAAATACATACTTCTTACGCCCGCGAATCTTACTTTAATCAACATTAAACCTAATACTAACTTGCAAATTGCAAAAAACGTAAGAATATTTGAATTTGGCGGGCTACCGTGGAAGTTGCACCTTATAAGGTTTGATCATAGAAGAAAATAATATGTCACAATTACAAATTGTTGTAATATTTTTTCGTAGTTTTGGATGCAATTCTCATTTATTTTTATGAATACTTAAATTAATTGTAAGCTTATTTGTGTCTCGGTGCATCAAACAGTGTGTCTCTCGAAGACGGCAACGGCCCGGCTCGATGCCGTCTAGTGGAAAAGTTTCCCCATTCTAAAATATTTTTTGGAATTTTTGTTCCTGGGCCCCCTAAATTTGAGCTAGGAACAGACTTATGACAGCGAATGAGTCAATTTCGAAGAGTTATTTCATTGGCAAATAACGTTGTTTTGACATTTCTATAAACCAATAAAAATAGCTTTGATACTTTTCTAACCAATAACTAATTAGTTTGTATATGGATTGTGAATTGTGAGTGAAATGGGTTCTTTGCTTTAATCACAAATTCACAGTCAGCTGCGCTTGGAGTTGCGTTGTTGCGTATTTCGAAGAACACGCCCCCATCCATTGCCCTATTTCAAGCTTTGTATAATTTGTTACAAATAATTGAATCTGAAAATATTTTTCCTTGTTATTTGTCATTAAAAAAATGTGTTAGTGTTGGAGTACAATAGAATGCTTTTATTTTAATTTTGTGGCGTCTGAAGAAGACATATTTTTGCCTAGCCGGTGTATTTCACAAGCCAAATAATGAATGACAATGGTTGCATACACCTGAATAATTTTAAGGCTGCAAAGGGTACAAACCCATATAAAATAGTGCATGCATTTTTTGTGTCATGCACGTCTTACGAAGCAAGGAGATACAAGGTAAGTTTTCACGTAACATGACTACGGCGAAGTACTTGTGCGTCTAGGACCTTTTTACGCGACGCAAATTATTGTGCATCGATTTTTATCACATCGTGTCTGAGGAATTACCGTAATCATTTATTTCGTAGAAACGGGGAAATTTTGTTTAGCCTCTTACGGCCGATTTCAAATTCGTGATCAGCTGATTAGTGATCTTTGACCTCATAACAGCTGTTTGATATCATTGCATTGTCGTCGGCCGTCGTTTTGTGATTGAATCACGGCCGCGATTGGTACATGAGTTGCAGTCAATCATTATCAATCAATTACTTGTTTACTTATGATTCAAATGTTTTACATTTAACCTTGTGTTTATGAAATAGGTACTAGTATCTGTTAGTATTTAGGTTCACAAAGTAATAAAAAGATATTAACAACATCTTGCAATGTAACCACCATTAAACAAATCAGTATTTTACCATTTTATAATATTATTTTGTTAAAACTTTGAGTTTACTTTAAAACATACATTGTTCATTATTAAACTATGCTGGCAATTTAATAATAAACTGCAAACCACCTACTATAATTATATAGGTATGTTAAAATAATAAATTTGATCAATTATTGTTTTGAACAATTTATTGAATTTTTATCAGATATTCTATTCAGTGTTTTGTAAGGCAAATAAAGATTTTAAGAGGCATTACAGGGGGATAAAAATTTGGCATCTCGGCATCCAATGACTTCAAGTTAACCTTTGTTTTAACCACTGTCAAAGGGTGGGGTGTTTCTAATAGTATTTAAAGTTTTTGGAACACTATATTTTAGGTGAAAACACCCACAACAATGCCTACATATATTTCAGGCAACATCATGCCTGTGCTTCACCTGTGGCCTGCCCGGCCCACGCATGCACTCTTGCCTGCATTGCATCTATTTTGCCTGCTATGCGGGCCACATTCAAGACCATTCTAAAACCAAAAAGCACTTCCTGTATGTGGACCTTAGTTATGGAAACATCTATTGTGCTCAATGCCAAGATTACATTTATGATCGAGAACTCACTGAGATTGGTGCAACACACAGACTCAAAGAAGCCAAGTATGTACTGTTATCACTGTGTTATTGTTTAGAGGAGATATTTATAATGGGGAAAATATACATAATTTACCTTAATTAGTGCTTATTCTTTGTATGAATTATTGTCTTCCAATTTCAAGCATTCTCAAAACATTAAAATATAATCAATAGCCAATGCAATTTATACAATTATTATATGCATTACTTCTACCCAACCAGGTCCCTTGGAATAAGCGTGCCATTCATGCCATGGCTGCCAAATAGCAATGAAGCCATGGCTCTCCGGCGCCTCCGCAAACGTCGACTTATCAGCCCCCACACCACCATTGGGCTGCGAGGCTTGCAGAACCTGGGCTCCACTTGCTTCATGAACTGTATTGTGCAGGTCAGTAAAAAAAGTAACCTATCTATCTTTATTAATGAGGTACACTGCCGTGCAGACCCTAAAACGCAGTAATTTTTTTATTGTAGATCACTGCGTTCCTTATATCATTTTTATTAAGGTTCAATATTCAATAAAAAAATTACAAAGAAATATTTTACTGCGTTTTAGGGTCTGCACGGGCAGTACAATAGAATAGTTTACAAAATCTTGCAGGCTATTCTGAAATGTATGGATGGTCAAGTCTGTAACCTCTTTGCTGGCCAGCTGAAGTATGTCTGCAAAATGGTATTGGAGATAGAGGAAGTGGTACATTGATAACTAAGCTAATTCACAAATTTAAAAAAAAAAATTTGAACACTATTTTACAGGATGTGATTTTATGCATGGAGATTGATTTGTATTTGCAATAAATGACACATTTTAGCATGCGATAGTGGTAATTGAGCCAGCTATAGTTTTTATTTACAGATTTTCGCATTTTTCAAAAACAACAACTACTTTAATTAAATACTAAGGATTATTAATGAAGAAACTTGTACCTAACTATTTATTTACCCAAAGAAAGAAAAAAAAAAACGCAATCAAACATAGTTTAACATAACTATTAACATGTTTCACTATTTAGTAGTCATGTTCAGGTTTCTACAAAGAGATTTCAAGAGATATTATAGAATAATAGAAAGGGCAATAACCACTTTTACCAACTGCTAAAACGCACCAACTAGTCATAGGATAACTAGCTACAATCGACACTTGACCCTCTCACGGAACTCCTGAGATTAAGATTGCCTCGTATATAATCTAAATAAATAGGAAACAACGCATTATCAATTTATATTGCACACGTTGTGGACTTGTCAGTACAAATACGGAGTGAAATGCATCTCGTCTTTTCCTTGTTGAGTTGAGATCTTGTCGAATGAATATTTGATGGGCTCTTTAAAATCTCTATGAAGCTTTAACGTGTTGTTTGACATATTCACTACGCAGTACGGCAGTCTATCGTAAACTGCCGACTGAATTGTTTGTATAGTTAACGTGATGATTTGACTCAAGAGTAGGATATAGGTAGGTCTTTACTGAAGTTTTCAGGTTCCAGGGATGATTTTAGGTAGTATCTATCATGAAATCAAACGAAGATATCAATAAATTGCGTCGAGAATTCACTTAATTCCATATTTCATATATAAAATCCCCGTCAGTCTTCGTGGGCGGGGCCGAAAGTCAAGTTCTTCTTTGATTTAAGAACGGTGTTTATCTTACTACTCATGTAAAGTAATAATATAAGGTTGAAAATGGCTAAACAAGGTACGATTATCTACACTACACAGTTACACTAGGATGTGTTTAGCCGTTGTATGGTCTTTCGAGTTTCGTATCCTATTAATTAACAGTCAACGATTAGTCAGCTAAGCATTGTATTGCGGTGTAAATAAATGAGACAAGGCCTCAATTACCTTTATTACGGCGACACAGGAAAATTTAATATTTTATACATTTGCCGCCTATATAAATAGATTGACAACATCACAACAGCCAACTAAAAAAAACGCAATTCATAGTTATCTCCGTGTTTCTACTCCTACGTCTAATTAAACTGTAATATTTCGTTTCGTTCGCGTGAATGTGGGTTATCACGGCATTCCACCTTCTTTCTTGCGCGAAACCCTAATATTTTTTCTAAAATAAAAGTCGCATCAAAATTGGTCTAGTCGTTTCGGAGATTAGCTGGAATAGACAGACAGACAATTTTTTTTTTCTTTTACACTGTTAGTTTGACATTAGAAACAGTTCAATTTTATTTATTTGTATCAACTCGATGCTGGACGCACACACCTAGCTCACCTATAGAAAATTCTACATTTACTAGGATGGAAAGTATGTATTCTAATAAGTAATAGGCCTTGTGATGGGCCCACAAGGTTATCTGACACACTTATTCTAGTACGCGTTTATAATAATTAATATGCTATTACGAAACCTATTGAAATAACTGATTTGGCTTTGACTTTATTGTGCATCGTTACGATATGGTAACGGTGTTTTTATTGCATCAGAACTACGCCGTATTCTAGAGACTGCCCAGGACCTCACAAAAAATATATGATGTTTCAGACATTGATCCACACTCCGCTATTGCGCGACTATTTCTTGGGAGAAAAGCACAAATGCAAAGCTCAAGGCTCAGGAAAATGCCTCGTTTGTGAGGTTTCCAAACTCTTTCAGGTAAGTTAAAACGAAATACCTAAATTCATATAACATTAGTAGGTACGTTTCTTGCTTTACGTAAGTCTACCGTGGTGGAGCCACCCCTTTCCGAGAACTTTCTGCGATCAATACGGCGGCGGTGTATCTTAAGGTGGTGCATTTATTTATAGCTTCGCCCACTGCTAAATCGATAACGAAGCTTTTCTATGAGTCACATTTTTGTATGCGGGAATGGTTTTTGTTTGTTCATTTATTTTTTATTTTATTTTTCTGTAGGAGTTCTACTCCGGTGCAAAGACACCTCTAACTCTGCATCGTCTCTTGCACCTGATATGGACGCATGCTCGTCATCTAGCGGGCTATGAGCAGCAGGATGCTCATGAATTTTTCATCGCAACCCTTGACGTCCTGCATAGGTAGGTGTATCTATATTACAGCCTTACTGCTGTAATACTAACATAAATATGACTGTTAACAATTTTTCAACAAATAATATTCTTACATCTTTGGCTATTTATTTCTAGACACTGCATGAACGGAGTAGACGAAAATGGCGAGAAAAAGGAGAATGGTCGCTGCAACTGCATCATCGACCAAATATTTACCGGCGGTCTTCAGAGCGACGTGGTGTGCACTTCCTGCCACGGAGTGTCCACTACCATTGATCCCTTCTGGGACATCAGCCTGGACGTGGCCGGGCCGGGCTCGCTCTCGGCCTGCCTCGAGCGCTTCACACGGGCCGAGCATCTCGGATCCGGGGCCAAAATCAAGTGCTCAAACTGCCGAGCTTACCGAGAGTCCACTAAACAGCTGACTCTGGAAACATTGCCCATAGTGGCCAGTTTCCACCTGAAGCGCTTCGAGCACTCTTCACAGATTGATAGGAAGATCAACGCGTTCGTGTCGTTCCCAGCTGAGATTGACATGACTCCATTCATGTCGTCTCACCGCCGGGCGGTGGACGTCGGCGCTGATAACAACAACGCTCCCGAGGGCGTGTGCGAGGACAACCGCTACTCGCTGTTCGCCGTGGTGAACCACGTGGGCTCGCTGGACGCCGGCCATTACACCGCCTACGTGCGCCAGATGAAGGGAGGCTGGTTCAAGTGTGATGACCACATGATCACTCGCGCTACGCTGCGTGAGGTTTTGGATAGCGAAGGGTAAGTTATATTTTATTAACTCATTCTAAGATGTAAATAACCTGCATATAAAAGGTGCCAGTAGTATGAGAAAATCTTGGAAAGTTTCGACAGGAATTACCATCAATCAATAGTAGTATAATACAAGTCGTAAAAGGTTTAACTGAAGAAGTGACTAACTTACATTTTTCTCTATCGCGATTGACTTGGAACAAGAACTTGTTAAATATTTTGTAAGCATTTCCCGGTTATAATTCAATGTTTTTTCTTTTTCAGGTATTTGCTCTTCTATCACAAGACTGTGCTGGAGTATGACTGCGACGCTGCCTAAAGGCGATTCATGTAACTTCACAACATATTCAGTCATTACTTTGTGTCTGATGCTAATGCATCATTTCCCTTAGATTTTCCTGCATGTATGTATTTATGTATACAAAAAGGATAAAGTTTTGTTTTGCAACAAAATAAAATATAAGTCATCTCCCCTCGTGATATTAGTGTAGATGTTTGAAAGATGTCTCAATGATCATGTTCGATGTTTTTCTTCGGAATCATTCACGAATTTGTTAGTTTTAAGTTATAATGTAATGTTAACATGAAAACCCTGTCAATAGTAATACACAAAATGATTAAAAACACCATCACTTTGCAAACACCTTTGGAAGACTTCTCGACTTTAATGTTAATGTTGCTTTATTGAGGTACAATCCGGCTATTTATCATAACTTACCTTCACTCGGCAAGTTTTGGACTTTTCATAATTTGAAGTTAACTTCTTTCTCCAAATTTTTATTTAACCGTGTATCGAATGTATTAGGTGTTAGTATTTATCGTGTTTTCTAATTAAGTACCCACTACTCGTCACAATACAAACGAGAAATCATTTAGGCGCTTTATTCATTTAAATTTACATATTATTCTTTAAAAAAAATATTTTATCAATTGTATAAGAAAAATACATAATACTATGACTATGAATTATAACAAACGCTATTTGCGTATCATTCCTAGTAAACGATAAGTAATGGTGTGTTTGCGTGTGTATGAAATTATTTAAAATATTATTCTGATCGTGGAACAAACATTTCAATCTACCTCGCTGTTTATCTCTGTTATTTGCATTTCATTTGAGCCCCTAAAGAAATGTTTGGAAATATAAATTCAGGTTTGTTAATGTTGCTTGTATTTTATGTAGGGCTAAATATACATGAGCGTAACCTGTTGGAGAGATATGAACTTACGACGAAGACAGTAATAATACCACCGACCCATGGCCCCCGACACGGGTAAACAAACAGTTATGAAGACGTGTTAGTCCCTATTTTATAACACGTACAATTACATTGAATGTTATTATTTATAAAACTTTATGTTAACAATTTTCAACACATGTATCGACATGTGTGCGGAGTGTTTTATTTTTCGCTCATGTGTATTCGTAGGTGGAGTAAAGTAGTTCGTAACCTATGACTGGACTGACATTAGCTTAATGTGATATTTAATATTTATGACTTGTATTAAATGTAGTTAGTTGTATGGATTTACATTTCTGAAAGTAGGTATAATTTTGTTTGTTTTAATATTAGCTTGGAAATACTAGCAAATTAAGAAAAACCTTCAAGTATCTCTAAAATTGTAGAAATAATCTTATTCTGTTAAAGTATATTTTCTAACACACATATTCACTTATTTGACCTTCCTCAGTAAACCGGTTTGCGTAAGTCCTTGACGTTTGGAAATAGATAACTAGGTTTTTCATAATTTGCTAGTATCATGAAACAGTTTTATTTGCATTTAATATTAATTTAGGATACGGATCCGAGCCTATTCAAGTATCTGAAACATTAGTCCATAATTATTATGATGTGATAGACAACATGTCACTACTAATGAATGTTTTTTTTTTTGTAATTCAATTGAATATGACGTATTGTTTAAAACTTGATCAAAAAATAAACCTAGGTTAAGACGTCATTTATAACCGCTAAAGATGGAAAAATACAGGTATGCTTAAATCAAAATTTTGAAACTTGTGTATACAGTTATTGGTTTATTTATTTTATTTTTATTTATTTATTTATTTACATCCTTACACCATTACAGCTTCCCAATTCGGTAGTGTAGTTATTAGTTACAATTCTAATTTATGACTTTCTACTCATTCTAATTACTACTAATATAGGTACTACTGCGTCTATTACTAAGATTATTTATAACTTAGTACACAACACGAGCACTGTAGCACACTCGGATTATTTATGTTACTCCGGAACACTCCGATGATGAGCGAAGCCACCGCAAGTTCTGTTCTTGTTTCCAACTTGTCGCATACCACCATGCCTAACACAAACAAGGTTGGATATATCAAGGGGCAGAAGGGATACACTCCATAAAATCTGAGATTAAGTCTGATTGAGTCTCTCACTCTCTCGTGAATTTATGCTGTATGCGATGTACATATTCAACATGAGACTATACTTAGACTCATGTGGAGCTCATATTGCCGCATAACCCTATAACTGACTCCTTATTAGACGTCGTACAGTGCTGAAATGGCTTTAATGTTCGTGACAGCTGCCGCTCTGCGAAGCACCAATCCCAGTCGCTTGTATACCTACCTTGTTACAGACACAAGTGCCGTGCTCCCAAACACCTAGGTACCACGGCCACGCACTGCTGCCCCCCTTTTTCATGAGGTGTTCACTTAACTGTACTGACACTATATCCTTGCACGGCTGAATGTTAAAACTGAGCATTTCGTGACATTGAATTGCAGCTTGGTAATTCGACTCCATACCCCTACTCCATCAATGTGTTGCTGAAGACGGTGTCTAGTTGTTCTCGTCTCCGATAGCCAGAACTAACTCAAACTTGTCTGCAAGTAACAGACATCTGGCATATTGTAGAACATCATGCAGGTCGTTATACATTATACGGCCCTAAATGGCTATATTGACTCTCTTCCGACCTCGTACAATAAGTCCCATACCGAAATCCACAGAACTTCACTTACCTGTCCCTTTTGCCTATAAACTCTCAAAGAATTGGAGCAATTTAGGTGTACATTTTCACATAGTCTGCTTTATATAAGTTCCATTACGGTTCTATTTGGCTTACCGGTTCCCGACGGTCTGGTAGAGTCCGATTCGGCCGGTATAACGGATGTGTGATTGCAAGTTTTCTGGACATAGTAATTTAATTTTGCCTTTTGTCTTAAATGTCTAATTAGATAAAATAAATAATTTAATTATTACGAATTGATACTTATGTTTTTTCATAGTCGATGTTACTGTAATCGAAATAAATGTATGAACAAATAAATCAATCTTAATGTAATTTTATCAGTCTCTAAACATGTGTTTAATCTCCCACATAGTACCGAATTTCAATATTTAAAGAATTGGTGTCTAATAGAGCAAAAAGCTCCTAATCTAGTTATCTTTACTGTAACATTTATATATGGCGTCGTTCACATAATGTATGAACTATCTCTTATCTGTGAAATAAATAAAAAGAAATGATGTTATTTGTTTTTGTAGATGTACTTGTTCCCGTGTAATATTGCAGCCGATTTTCAACACTGACCATGTCACCTTTGTTATTATGATTTTGGCGGAATAAATGCAAGGTGAACGAATCGGCTCGCTTTGAAACAATTATGCTGGTACTACTTGAACATTTGTGCAAAAATATTGATTGTATCGCTAATATAAAATCAACTTCCTTCCAATGTCTACAAAGTTTATTTGGTTTTACATAGTGCAAATATTTTGACTATATGTCAAGTGAAGTGCCGGCATTACAGGATAATCATTAAAGCAAGATTGTTTAAATCAGAGCTTCCCAACCTGTGAGTTATAGAAGAACATATTACTATGCATGCTATTATAGAAGGAAAGTACGCGGAAGGCATAATGTTTGGTTGGATTGTAGTCCGTAAGAGTGACTGTTTCCCGCCGCCGCCGCCGCCAGGCCGCCATGACAAATTTCTAACCTTGTAAGTACGCCACGGACTGAAAAAGCTTAGGAAGCCCTGGTTTAAATTATATTTCGTCAGATATCGGCAGATATTTTACGGAACTATCTGATTATTATTATTTTACATACCACCAGTTGAAAATTATGATATTACAGTAGTTCATTTTGGTAGATACCTACTAATAAAGAAGTGCCAGGCTGTATTATTTTAACTGATAGAAATTTATATCAAAGTAGTGTCATCATTTCATCAACCATAGTGAAAAACAAAATTATGTAAAAAAACTATTTTGTTCAATTTTTGGTGAGTAGCAAATTTTTTGAATAGATTACTGAAAGAAACTTCTAAAATAAAAAGACAAGATCTCATAACAGCATTTATTACATCAAAAAATATCACAAATTCAACAAAAAGAATTGCTTCTAGCGACAATACATTTTTTTCCAATAAATAACAACGAATTATTCGCTATGTAACTACACAAAAAAATTAACGATACTTTTAACATATCATGAAAGGCGCCTCCTTTCTAGATAATTATCTCTATTCGGGCTACAAAAAATTTCGCTGCCTATAAAATAGGATATCAGCTTTTAGACAAAATCACACTATCACATACATCAGACTAAACATTTCCGATCCCTCATCTGAGATTTCTATTCAGTATACTTTCTTTTTATTCAAAATACTTTTATTCCAGACTTCACAGACGCCAAATATTTTTAAATACTATAAAAATAGACACTACATCAAACTACAACAATGGAATAAAGGGTTAGTGCTGAAAGATATATGTATGACTACTTACATATTTACGATGAATCTACTAAAGATAGAGAGATTACTAAAATGCCTAAAACTACTGTCATGAGACTCTAAAACGTGAGTTCAACAACTAATAACAATGATGTCGACACTGCCGAATTGTTACATGATGACTAGGTTAATAAGCTTCAGATTGTAATGTTAGTATGACTTGGTAAGTAGCAGAGTAACACTAAAACCACTTCTCTGCAATTATCACTAAAGATTTCATAAAATGTTCATTGTTATTGTTTTTATAACATTCCCACTCCATATTACATTACCAATCGATATTATTTTTTTATAATCAAAAACTTTCACAACTTTTACTTTACATGACTTAAGTTTTTGAATACGTGGTGATGAAATAGTTAATGAGTAATATAGTGAATGGGTATATTATACAAAACAATATAATTTTCCATGTAGTTCATTTGGCCTTCATGGAGGGCGCGGCGGGCGCCTCGTCGAGCAGGTTCTCGAGCTGCTTGACGTCGGTGACGGGCAGCGAGCACGCGTAGCGGCGGCACACGTACGCCGTGGGCACGTCGCCCACCGACCTGATGCGGCTCAGCACTGGAATTAAAAACATCAAAATACTGAGCACCTCCGACTCAGTGAAGGTAGTGACTTTTTTGTGGGCAAAAACGCCACTATCTGAGCAACACAGTCGGTGTTGCCAAAAATAAAATGAAAGAGAAGGGTAAGTGCCATCGGAACGATAAAAAGTGTTTTTTTTTTTGTACTTGGTACTATAAAAGTTCCAAAGTTACCTTTGTTACCACTTTCGTTTTATCAAAATATATCGTGTCTCTTAGATTTATAAATCTAAGAGACACGATATCGATATATTAGACACGAGAGTGTGTATTTATTAGTTTAGACTTTTTTCCTCAGGGTTTATGTCTATTTGTTTAAGGTATTCAATTTTCTGAAGACTAAACTAAATTATTAAGCACTAGCTTCTGCCCGCGACTTCATCCGCGTCAAATTTGATATAATTATCCCACGGGAACCGTAAATTTTTCCGAGATAAAAAGTATCCTATGTGCAATTACACACTACCATCTATCTCAGAGCGAAATTTCATCCAGATCTGTTCAACCGTTTAAGCGCGAAAGACAAACAAACATCCATTCATCCTCACAAACTTTCGCATTTATAAGTAGGATTTATTGATTATAAAACGTTATTAAGCAAGCACAAGAGTATCAAGATGAACGCTCCCTGCCAACTCACGTATGTCGGACATACCGGCGGGCGACTCAGCGGCGGGGTCGGCGACGGCCAGCACGCGGCCCGGCAGCAGGCGCGAGCGCACCACGCGCACCAGCTCCAGAGTACGCGGGTCATTGCAGCCGCCCGCTATCAGCACCTGTAACGAGGATTGGGTCCGGATTATTATTGTGCCTCGGAGAGCTCGTAAAACCGTCGGCCTGAACTTGTTGTTGAACTGTTATGTCAAATTGCCGTCCCATCAGAAAATGAAGTGAAAGAAACCGGCCAAGGTAATTAAAAGTAATTTCATCATTAATTTTTAAAGTGAATATATAACTAAATATTCTGTGAATATTTCAAGCGTCTACCTGTTGCCGTTATCAATATCGAGCAAAACCAAGCAAAAAAAAAAACACGTTTGTTGTATGGCAGCCCCCTTAAATATTTATTTTTTTAGTATTTGTTGTTATAGCGGCAACAGAAATACGTCATCTGTGAAAATTTCAACTATCTGACTACCACGGTTCATGAGATACAGCCTGGTGACAGACGGATAGATAGACGGGCAGCGAAGTCTTAGTAATAGGGTCCCGTTTTACCTTTTGGGTACGGAAGCATATAAAAGAAAAAAAAAAGAGAATGAATTATAAAAATGATGATGAGAATGCAGGGAAAAAGTGCACCCATGCAATTTAATGTCCCCATTTCCTGTGTATTTGTCTAGTCTGCGTTGAGATTAGCCACCATGGCAAAAATTTCGCCGGGACATTGACATTGATACAAATATCCAACGTTATACACCTCACAACACGCGATCTCTATCTGTTCGCCCCGCGAATTTCCATCAGTAAACATATCCCTAATTCCCGCTATTCAATCCACCCGATAAATAGCCAACAAACCTGAGTAGGAGAGTCATTGTAGAACATGAGAGCAGACATCATCTCAGGGAGGGAAGTGGGAGCATCGTTGAGCCTCTTAGAGAAGGCCTTTAGGAGCTTAATGGCCATCTCCCTCTCGCGGTCCCCGCCTTCAGCCGCGGTGCTCTTGTCTGCGTACGCTGCCAGGCGCTGCAGGTTGTGGCAAGACACGCTGTTCCCTGAAGGCTCGGCGCCATCTTGATCTAGAATACATTGAACATGTGGTTAAATAAAGAGTAGATATTTGGGTGTGGTACCTACATCATCAGGTCAGGTCAGGAAGCAACTCACACTTGTAACCTATATATTTAACCCGTGGCACGACAAAGTGTCGCGCCGGGTGCAAAGTTTCGATTGTTTAACTATTGTGTCTGCTCAGCTGTCGTGCCACGGGTTAAGATAATTAGAGGGAAGATACACAATGCGGATATATTGCGAAGGGTGGAGCTAGTCGTGCCAGACGGGTACGTGGGTCGTCGTCGTCAGCTGCGGTTGCTGGCGGTGCCGCGCGCGCGTCTAACTTGGTGCGCGAGGCGCCGCTGACGAGCGCGCTCCGCACTCTCAACCTCATTGCTGATGACGTCGACATATTCTGATGCTCTTTGAGTGAATTTACAAGAGTAGCTACATTATAGTGTTTGCTATGGTGTAAATATGTTATTTTTTAAGTGTTACATTATTGCATTGGGTCTTAATGCCTGTAAGGACATTTGTATGTTTGCAGTAAGTAAGTAAATAAATAAATAATATGTAGAAAACTGGAATTAAGTTCAGAAGTGCTATGAAAGATTTTGATTTCTCTTAGAAATTAAATACTTGTTAACCAAAAGAAATTAGATAATTAAAAAAAAACAGGAATTTCTTGTAAGTTATTAAGTAGACCAATCAATGAGTATTGCCTCGTTTTCATAGCAACAAATCCTCAAATGCTTTATCGGTAATAAAATCTTACCATCTTTCAGCCGTAGCACCACACTGTCATCTTCCTTGGAACAGGTGTAATAACCACCGTTGGCTGTGTCCCAGAACAGCTCGTTCTGCTTCTGCTGCAAGTCGCTCGCCCACTTCAGCCAGCGGTAATCCAGTGATGCCTCGTACAAGTCCAGCAAGCCTTTGATCAAGAACGCGTAATCGTCCAGGAAGCCTTTGATCGGTACGGTACTGTAAATAATATTTACTGATTGATATGAATGTTAAGTTAGGTAATACATATTTTTTATAGGTTTTCATTCCACATACCTTTGGGCAATCGATCCATCTTCAGCTCTATAACAGGAATGCAATAACATCTCTGCTGACTTATCATACAAATGTTTATATATAAACTCTGCTGTTTTGATCGCGTCTTCCACGAATTGTTTCTCTCCTAGCCCTTGCCCAGCTTGTGCTAAGCCTGTTATCATCAAGCCATTCCAAGAGCATAGCATTTTGGTGTCCAAGTGCGGTCGAGGTCGTAATTGACGCGCAGCATACAATATCTCAACACATTCAGATATAACTTTATTAAAATCTTCCATGGACAGTTCGAATTTCTGAGCTGTCTCTTCCTTACTACCGTAAATAATCAATACGTTTTGATTCGTAAGCTCTCCGTGAGGATCACTCTCTGGAGAGATGTTTCCGTCCTCTTCAACACTGTAGTAGTCACAGAAAACGTCCAAATACGAGACTGAATTATTAATTTTCTTTTCTTTCAGAAGAGATTCTAGTTCCGTATAATTCCAAGTACAAAACGCTCCTTCCTTCTTATGAGCAGCTCCGAACTGTGGGTATGAATCAGCGTCTTCAGCACTGTAAAATCCACCAGATTCGTGTCGCAGATCTCTGTTCACATATTTTATAATGTCTCTAACAACTTCAGCGTAAAACTCATCTTTCGTTGCGAGAAAAGCGTCCGTATATGCAACAGTCAGCTGCGCCTGATCATAAAGCATCTTTTCGAAGTGAGGCACGTGCCAGTCATTATCGACTGAGTATCGTGCAAACCCGCTAGATATGTGGTCGTGAATGCCACCCTTAGCGATTTTGGTCAACGTGTGGAGACACATATCCAAGCATTTTTTACCTTCGACATTGTTTTTGTCCCGAGCGTAATAATGGAAAAGAAAATTAAAAATGGAAGCCTGTGGAAATTTGGGTGCTCCTCCAAATCCACCGAATTCTGGTTCATAATTAGTGACATATCTGCGAACACATTTCTCCCAGGTTACTTCTCCAGGAACAGAATTACAACTGTCCGAATCTACTATTGTCATTTTTTGCAGTGCTTCCATGATATTATGACTAACTTCCAAATACTGCTCACGATTAGCTTTCCATTTGTTGGCTAGCGAAAGTAGAATTGTTTTGAATCCTGGCCTTCCCCAGCGGTCCTCTGGGGGAAAGTATGTTCCACCAGTAACAGGGCGCAAGTCTGGAGTAAGGAAGACTGACATCGGCCATCCACCACCACCATTCGTCGCAAGTATAAATAACATATAAACACGATCGATATCAGGTCTTTCTTCACGATCTACTTTGATGTTGATGTAATGCTCATTCATAATTTTCGCAACATCCTCATCTTCAAATGATTCTTTCTCCATGACATGGCACCAATGGCATGTGGAATATCCTACTGATAGGAATATAAGTTTGTTTTCATTCTTAGCCTTGTCAATGGCTTCTTGACACCATGGGTACCATTGTACAGGGTTATGAGCATGCTGGAGTAAATACGGAGATTTCTCAGAGATTAAACGATTGGTGTGTTTTGGTTGTTCTGCTGGTGGAGTATCAGCATTAGGAGTTGCCATTTTAATCTTATTGTCACTGAAACTTCTTGTGAGTTGTGGGACAGCTATATTATTTGGTCCAAATGTTGATAACCTGCAATGATGAGCCTCATTAGCCTAGTGGTCCTAAGCGCAACTGCTACGCTAGAAGAGCACTTCAGCTCTAATCTAGCAATCGAACCCAAGAGGTTGGATTCCCAGGCCGAACAAAAGTGTTATTGGGTTTTTCTATGAAACTCTCAGTAGCAGTACAGCACATTGATCGTATGTATGTGAAGTAATGATGAGTAATAAAAATAAGAATACATATATTTTATTCTACTAAGTAATTCAATTGCAATTGGCTGTCACAGGAAGACATCTTCAAGTTATAAAGACCCTAATATACTTTTGAGAAGAGTTTTTGATTGAGATGATGATGACTTCTTTATAACGGTAACAAATTTTAAATTTAATAGTGTGACATTTCAATATTTATTAATGCCTAGCTTCTGTTCATGACTTCGTCCGCCTCAAATTTGATATATTATCCCACGGGTACCATACATTTTCTCCATTAAAAAGTATCCTATGTGTTATTCCACACTACAATCAATCTCAGTGCCAAATTGAATCCAGATTGGTTCAGCCGCTTAACTATGGAAGAGTAACAAACAACCAGCCATCCAGCCTCACAAACTTTCGCATTTGCAATATTAGTAGGAAAATTCAAACAAACCTAGTTATTATTTATTATAACAACATTATTGGTTTTTGCTGATTAATTCAAGGTTCAAGGTTTCACTTTTTAAGTTTTTACCTTGGTTGTAATTATACTATTTATACTAATCAGATATTTATTTACACAACTGCTTTTGCAAATAAAAATACTTGTTTGTCATCACATACAGCTATTTGAGAACTAAAAAATATGTCTCAAATGTGTTTTTTTTTTCATCTTAGCATGGTTGCAATACCATTTCAGGTTGATTATTAATTTTCTTGGATGTGATACATTTTAACGAGTCTGCCCACTACACTGTACCATACTGTGATTGTGCTGTGATATAATGTAACATAATGGAGGTAATGGTTGGTGACAAAAAGGTCTAGTGCACGCATACAAAACTTTACAGGCCAAAGGTTTCCTACTTTTCTCCTATTGTTCCGTCTAGGACTCTAGGTCTACTAAAACCAGGCTTTATCAAAAGACTCCAACTCTGATACTGGTTACAAAATATCTTCAATGTCCTTAAAGAGACTAATATAAATTTATTTCAATGCTTACAGACATTTTGAAAAACTAGTAATTTATTCAACAATCACCAATTATATAAAATTGTTAATAGACACCTAATCCAATCCCAATCCAACCATTGTATAATCCAAGTACCTATTGGCAAAGAGGTTCACAAACCCCAATGCATTATTTATGACAAAGTGACAATGGTTCCCTTCTCTTTAATTGTCGTAAACATGACATGTAAACAAAAACAAGGTCATCTACCAGTTAACAATTTCAAATGATTTGTAAAGGATTCAGCTGCATAGACGACATGTTATGGAAAAAATATCGGAATGACAAAATGTTAAAATAAAGTATAGTATACCTTTTTGGTAAGCCCAAATCCCTGGGATTGCACACCGGGTTGGCAACGAGCTGTTCCTTCGTAGTATTTTGATTCAAATTAAGACTTTTCAACCTATTATCACCCGTCGAAAGACGCCGCAACAACAGAGCCGCACGCCCAGTAGGCATAATACTGTAACTTATCACGCAAAATTGCTCTTACAACATGTAATTTCGCTTTATTTTTGTTTTTCTTACATAATTTTCACTGCAAATCGACAAAACCCGAACCTAAATATTTTGACGTTTCAACTTTCAAATAATGTTGCCATTTTGTTAACAAAAAAGAAATAAATTTGAAAAAGTCAAGTATTTATGTGACTTTGCTAAAGTTATTGAAAAATATTTTTAACTTAGGGTTAACCATTTTTATTAATATGCAAATCATTATTTGTTGTGTAAAATCCTACTAATGAATCTCATAACGCCTTCCACGATACTTAGACGATTACATTGGTGCGACTTGCTCTTTAAAAACGATCAGGCAGCAGGTGCACTGTGTTTTATAAATATAACATTCAGAATTCTGATCTATAGCTGCACAGTAACAATATATTATATTTTATACTTAACATAAATACTATACTTAACATAAAACTATTCTTACCATCAAACTATGATTAAAATGTTTGCTTGCTTGTTTGAACGGGTAACTAACTATCCAATATAGCATCATCTATACTAGCAACCTATGAATTTACAACTCAAAAAGATAAATATGGTCTTGGTTCACTCCTGAGGGTAGTACCTTCTTTGTTTCTTTTGCGGTCATGAATAAACACTATAAAATTAAAGAAATAAGGTGTTAAATGAAAAACTTTCATATAACTTTCCTGACTTATCAAAACTATTCAACTTGCAGTACAACCGTTCAACGCATCATTTGAAAGGGCCCATCCGTACATATTTAATGGCAAGCACCCTCTTATGATTCTAAGCAGCACGCATGCGCTGAAATCTGGACGCCATTCTCACTTTCACTGGCATACGAAGTGTTTTGACATATATCTAAATGTCCACCGCGTCTGGAAGTCTCCCAGAGGGAAGTCTAATGTGTTCTTGACACGAAACAAAATAATAAGTGATATTTTCGAAATGGAGTCACGTGTAAAGTACCCCTTATGATAGTGGCGTGAATGTCTAAAGATAAAGGTGAGTGACCGATTTTGGTTATGTTGATTATGGCAAAACAAATAATCACTATTTATAATTTTATTTCAACAAACGTGGGCATTATAGCTTCTTTTCTGTCAGTTTAAAAAATATATATAGGTAAGTTAAAGCGTTTACTATGCAATGAGCGGTTAGATGCATGGTTCTTTTTAATTTGCTAATTTTATACATAATCATTAAAAGTGTAAATTAGGGTAAACAAAAGCATTGTCAAAGTTAAACTACTATACAATTTTGTTTTATTTATTTATCCTAAACAGATGAATGTTTTAAGCATAAAAAGAGAAAATTCTTAACAAAACACGTCGTTAAATAAGTCTGATGTTAAGCGGGGTATAAAATTGCCCGTTGCCATGGCAACGTCAAGAGGGTTGAAGCCCTCTGGCCCACAGCGTTCCACTCACGTTTCCCTCCATTTAAATTGCTCCATGTAAATTGCCAGATTCAATAAGCTTGCAATTTGCTGTAGACACATTTTTTATTATTGCCTAGAATATTATAAAATAAGTAGTAAAGTAACTAAATCGTTTCATTGGGCCACTTGCGATATTTATTCTACCTATCTATATTATTAGTCAGTATGGTGCATTTAAGCGACTGCATGTGAAGAAGAATTATACAGGGTGTAAGGGACACCGATCCCGGATAGGTGTACTGGAGTATCTTACGGATAAGCTATTCTTAAACTTCTCCAGTACACTCAGAACACTCTCAGTACACTCTGACTTCAAAACAAGTGGAATTTCTTGCGCCAAATTTTAGAAACTTTTCCCTTTTTTCGGAAGATCAAGTTAAAAAAATTGGCCTGTCGTTTTTTTGTCAAAAAATATCGTTATTACCATTATAATATCGATATTTTTTACCTAAAACAAGGACAAAAGAAATTGTTACCAGTCGCTGAGGACGATACTGAAGAAATAAGAGCGAATTTTCTCTTAGCGGAAAAGTATTAAAAACCTCCATATTTCTTTACTTATGGTTGCCCTATAAAACAATCTTATTGTCTGATGGATACTCAGTCCAGAATAGGGAATTCATGGTTTCAGTTTAAGGAGAGGTGTCCCTTACACCCGATATTTTTGTGTACTCATTACAGATTATTCCATTTGACCTTTTCTAGCATTGATACTTGAAACTGTCCCGTTGGTTTCGTGGAGCCTAGCACGACTTTTGAGTGTAGGATCCTGGGTTTAATTCCCAGGTTGGGCAAAAAGTGTTATTGGGTTTTTCCATTAGGAATTTCTAAGTATAAGCTCGGAGTTTGGAAGTTTGTGGTGTGACTATGAGAGTTAGGGAAGAGAGAGTGCACCTGTGTTTGCGGGCACACGTCTGCACTATAATATCTCCCGCGCACTTGGCTAGTCTGCATTAAGGATAGCCGCCCGCGCCGGGGCCGGACTCAATCTGGCGAATGCATACACTTACCTGATGTAGAACGATATTGAAGATGAGTAGTAAACAAACTATTTAAAAGTTATGACGAGAAGCGGTTGTCAATTATTAAATTAGATTAGATTATTATTTATTAAATTAGATAGAACGAGATTAGATTAAAGTACCTACTTATCTACTAATGTAAATTATTTTTAATACTTTTTTTAATAACACTGCAGACTGCAGGAAATAAAGTTTACCGGGAAAAATAATAATAATTAATAAAGGGAACCGGAATAGGGACGGATTAAGTCGTTTAAAAAAACATAAAAAAAGCTTTTTGAAATCAAAAATCCCAAGGCCTTAACATAACGTTATGCTATTGTTCTAAAGAGGTCGAGTAGCTAGATAGGTACCTACGGTTTGTTTAGAATTAAGATGAATAAAAATTAGGGTGAGGGCATTGGTAAACCAATGGGTGAGGGTCCATTATGAAATAGGTACCACCTCAATTTGATTACAACTAAGTAGTTAAATAAACGACCTCGGTAGGTACCGACCTAAATCATATCAACCAATAATAATGTTGCTATTATCCAGAACATTATTACCTACTTTATTCCTTTGTTTCAGGTGCATCGATCAAGGCGAGAGATATTAAACAACGTGCCTTATATACAATTCATCTTCCAAGCTTATAATCTTATCATAGTTACTTGTTGTTATTCACTTATTACTTCTATAAAACCCAAGTCCAATATTAAAAGCGTCCAGCCTATAAACACATAGCGTCCAGCACACAAAATTTCGGTCCCAAATATCTGTCCAAAGCAATTTATACACATTTTCGAATATACAATTCGTAGCTGACGGGACTGTGCAGCCAGTTTAGTATGATATTGAGTGAGTTATTGTAATAGAGGGCAAGTCCAGTAGTGTGGATGGTGTTGCAAGCAGCATGTCTGTGTGGGTGGGCAGTGGCGCAGGCGGCGACATGCGCGCGCCGCCCGCCGCCACTATCCTCTCGACCAACACCTCCATGGAGTCCGGGATCGAGGCCGGGGTGCTGCCCACCGTCACGGGATCGCTTGCGTCCGCCAGGGACTCTCTCGGCTCCATATCCCGGGCAGCAGAACCCCTCTACGACACGGATCACACGGACCTCGGCTCGGAGTTGGACGAGGCGGAAATACGGCGGGAGTTGATGCATGATGTAAGTTTAGGAACACTCTATAGTTGCAGTACATTATAACAATAGCAGTTTACGTCATCGTAGGAATATTTATTTCATTATGTTACAGTTAGTTTTAGGGTTAATGCACGTTTGAAACGTGTGGGACCTCATTGTTCTGAATGAAACTAATGGTATTGATATGTTTTAATTACACAGAGCTTAGCATTAGCGCTCTTTTTGTTGAAATCAGCCTAATTAGGTAACTTTTCATTCCACTCATCGTTTCTTAAATTAACCTCTTGTGTTTTATTTTCGCAGAAATGGCGCCTCTTATTTGATAGAGTGAGTATTAAAATTGTTCAAGCCTTTTAGTGCTTAACCCGTAAAGCTATTCAATCAATTATTTGCGGTTTGAATAGGTGATGTAAGGAAGCGAATACCTGAAGCAGACTCATGGCATTGTCGTCGAGATGCGTTGGGGTTGAAGAACCGTAATATATTATTAACTTAGTTGACAGCGCGACAAGGTTGATGCCACGTGCGATATCTTTATAACTTATTTTGCTACCTGTTGTGTTGGTAAACAAAAAGATTATTTTATTATCTTTAACATCATTTAAGTGCCTATTCGAAGGGGGTGTCGATTTAGATTAGTAAAGGGCATCACGAATTTATTATACCTAGTAGTAGATACTGGGTACATTTAAATAAAGATAATCCATACTTTTATACTAATATTATAAATGGGAAAATCTGTTTCTGTCTGTCCGTCTGTTACACTTTTATGACTAAACCATTAAACGAATTTTGATGTAAGTAATTTGGTGTGGGAAATGAACCACAAGAAAGAACATAGGCTACTATTTATTCCGCGACTTCGTCTGCGAACGCACACGAAGTCGCGAGCAAAAGCTAGTTAAAACATAAAATACTGCAGTTCGCTGACACCAACAATATTGATTACTTATTTAGTCGCCATATTTATTAACGGTACTGCTTGTAAAAAATGATGGTGCCTACTGTTAACTCTATGAATATGAAATGACATAATTATTTTAATAGGTCGTATAAGTGGCGACTCTGTCACATAAAGGCAAGAGTTAAAGCCCGCACAATTCATAAAAACTGTCGTTTAGGATACGGAAACAAAATTTCAAAGAATACTCTTTGTTTTTGGCTGATTAAAATGTACAGAAGCGGGATATAAAATGTTTTATAAGTAGATAAAGGAGGCGGTGGCGCGCGGATCAAACGCTGTGTCGTCACGTGCCACACATTGAGATACTGCGATACTTGAGATAGGGGCGCTTCTTATTTTTTGTGCCACTGTTTTGGGAAACACATGAAAATGTAACTGAAGGCACATGTGTGAAGTGCCACTGACGTGTTATGACGTGCGGGGTGCCACTGTGAAATCATAATCAAGGGCTCGGTACGTGACCGTATCGGGATGGGATTAAAGTAATGAGCGACCGTTACCGCTTTTACGAAGTCACACCTTTACCTGACTTTTATCGACATTTGACTTTTATTTAGAACTTTAGTTATCTCCTCTAAAACAATCCATTCAAATTATAAAAATAACTTATGAAGATTGATTTCAGTAAGTAGCTGTCTGATATGCAGGCAGCTGCATATCTTGACAAGCTTTTTTCATAGTTTGTGGTTAAGTTAATATATGTTTCCTTTGTTGCAGTTCGACCCGGAAGGTTTTGGTGAGATCCCATGGCCAGATTTCTTGCAAACCCTTCAAAATCCAGATTTTATAGCACAGGTTCCACCCCATAAGCGTGAGGTTAGTACCTAATTACTTGAAGTTGTTTCGTAAGTAAAAGATTTCACATTATTGGTCTTCCTCCTAAAGCTTTAAAACAACGTCTCTTAGTATTATTTTTTAGAAAAGTCTTTACAAGAGTAATTTAAACAGGTAAGTTATCCTGGCTAACATTTCAGCATTGCTGCTTTTCGTTCCAGATTCTCCTGGATAAAGCACAGAGCGCAACAAGCAACGCTATCACATTTCAAGAGTTCGTCAATGTGGTAAGTGCTTTTCTATTTCGAAAAAGAATTCTTCTGTTTATAATTCAAAAAGCTTGTGATCCTGCAGTGATCTACTCATCTACAAAACCTTTGATCCCAATTAAGCCAATAAAATCATTCGTTTTTATACAAGTGTGTAATAAATATGGGGATATATGCGTCAGTCGAGCACGGCGTCCTTTACCGCCGCAGTGGGTTAGGTTATGTCCCACAACGCGCTCGCCGCCGCCTCCCACAATACAAGACAACTAAATTAAGATGCAACGCCGATTACGCTCAGCTCGCGCCCGTTCCAAACCTACACGAGTCACTAAAACAAAATTCGACACTGAAGAAGTTCTACCATACAAAGGTAAAAGGAAACTTAACGCAAACCAAAAAGTTACGAGACACGAAACTCTCATACCGAATGGACCCACATCCTTATCGAGTCCTTACTGTCGCGTCTCGAAAGTCGATAAGGTCCGGCACGATTTATTAGGTGGACATTTATTTTTGTATGGTTAAATATATTATCTTAAATGCGTATTAACACTGAGCACCGTCGTTTATTATTTTATTTATTTTGATTAGATCTTAGCGCTTTTGGAAGGTTGAAGATAAATTATTTTTGAAATCAATAATTATTGCAGATAGATTCTTGTAATTTTACGGCAGCCCTAAGTGTAGGCCACCCTACTTTTGTTGACATCTAATTGTGTGAGTTCAACCATTGATCTTTTTGTTCTAGACAAACTTTCAAGGTCTCCCTTCCATCTCTAAATAATCTAAATATACATTTGAATCACCGCGTCCAAATACTCCGAATTACGAGCGAATTCCCCGAGATAAGCATTAATTAAACGGAACGCCCGAAGATTTTGTTTATGAGCTGTTTAAAATAATTAGGTAGATGATCTGATTAACCCTCGTTTATCAAATTAATACTCGAATATGCCAAAAGCGAGTATTACCTCAATTAATTTAATCGGCAGAGGCAGGCGATATTTTTAACAATATTTGCATAAAGGAATCTTAAGAAGCACTTTAATTCGTCCTAATGTCGATCGTAAATTATATTCCCAGACCTCTTTTATTAAGTTATTAAAAAGGAGTTCAGACAGACTCAAAAGGTTGTTGAATTGTAACATTTTATAGATAGGGTTCAGATCTAAAATAAGTACGCCGGTAAAATACAAGTGACCAATTAGTCAATTTTTGAGACTACAATAAGTTACCTAAAAATTTCAGCGATAGTACATAAGGCAAAAATTGCAAAATCTAAATTGCCGCAATCTCTATATTACTTAGTATGTAAGTACCTACTTTCTAAGCTGGAAACTGGATATTTCTCCTTTCCCATTATTTTCTGTTATCATTTACTCTATTTTTATTCGTTTCCTTTGCCACACAACTCATTCATATTTTCCTCACCCCGTATATAAATTCATCGCTCTCATATTGAATGATATTGATTATATTTGTGTTTTGGACTCTTTCTTGTTCCATTATTGAGCATTGATACATTACGTGAGCAACATTCTCTACGTTCGATAGAGTTATAGCCATCATGCAGTTGGCGATGCTTTTTTTTTTATAAAATATTCATTTCATCGAAAAATGTTTTACTTACAATTGTGTGGAGGATCGTAAATCAAAATTAAATTCGACGTATAAACAGACAACGAGGGACAGTGTAGGGTCGTGGGCGTTCATGATGCGGCATTCTTATGCTAATCCGAGCGAACCACATTCGAACGGGGTGGGCCAAATTGTTATTTATATTGTCACCTCGCGCTTTTTTGTTCGAACCCACCAAAAGTTCCAGCCTAAATTACTGGCTGACTTCACTGCCGCCGGTGATATCGTATACTCGGTGACATATTGTGTCCAGTGATGTGTAGGCATATTGTTCGGATACGACATCTTGTATTGATTTCACACTTTAAATATATAAAAATATTTTTACAGATGGAAATAAAAGCTCTCTTCAAAAAGCTCTCGTAAAAAGTTTTCATATTTAGGTACTTAATAGAAAGCGTTTCAGGTATTCTTTACGAACTATTCCTTCCGGCTGACTGGCTCATTTTTCAGCAGTCCTCAAGTATGTCATCAACTTCTCTGGTGGCCGGATGTCTAGCAGATGAAAGGAAGTTATTCTGGGATTAAAAACTCTGAATAGACAGACGGTCCAAATAACTTTCATTCATTCATAACACAAAAGCGAAATATTTTTGCCTTTTCACACTTTTTTCTGGCAAATTAAATCTTTCTACATGCCGTGTATACGCTTTTGCTTGACATTAAAGACTATCAGCAATACAACTTTCAAATTATTTATTTTGTAACGAGTCTATTTAAATCTCTAGGTCAAACTCGAAATAGATAGGAAATGTATATTAGGTATTCTTACTTCACAGAGGCTGCAACAGCCAAGAGACAAATTATCAAATCTCATCGAAATAACATTATTCTTTAGTCCAAAACGGCATTTACCGGCCCAGTTATTTTAATTGTATCATGTGTTGAATTACCAACATATTATGGTTTCTGTAAAATGTTCTGAAGCAATCCTAATAGAGATAATACTAGTGTGTAACTTTTAATTCAATATCTTTCGTGTATCCTAAAAGTATAAAGTATAATCTTTATAAAGAAGAACCTCGATCCATAAAAGAAAGCACCGCGCTAGTAATTTATAGATACGAATATTCGAAAATACAAACGAGGCACAATACAGGGATTGGAACATTTTTAAAAGCTTGTTACTCCTTTGTTATGAAAATGTTTTCACGTAAGCGAACCCGAATGATTGATGTTACAGTGGTGACTGGAACAGAAGCTTTTAGGGAAATCGTACGCCCTCCCTTCAGCAATTTCCTGACAGGAAATTAGTTCACTCCATTATGTTGATTTAACACCAAACTGTATTAAAGATTAATCGCTAACACAAAACTTTATTTTTCTACTATCTTGAACATTTCTAATATAATCGATGTTGTTAAACATAAGTTTTTCATTCCGTCGCTTATAAAAGTATGCTAGTCCTAGGATGGCAGCACAGTTAAGACTTACCTGTCTTGCGTCACAAAAAACTTTTGTGAGTCGCCGCTGATCCTTAATCAATTTATGGGGCGCTAACTGGGACATGGAAAATGTATTAAAGCTCACTGTGGGAACGAGCATACGGCAAACATGGTTCCGAAACACTCCAAACATTTAATTCTAACTTTTAACATTCTCTTGTCACCCCTAACACCGTAAAATTATAAATTGTGACAAAAGTTTGGGTGTAAACTACCTATTTTATCTATTGTGTACATTACAACTTTTGTTAGTTCTAGATATATTAAACGACTATAACATACACAATACATTGCTGAAAAAACACTACCAACAATAAATGGGAACTTCATGGTGCGTTTCAAATCCACATTGGGAACAAAAACAATTACTTAATAAAACACACCTCAATCAATATTAATTGCTTTACGCATTAATCTCTTTATCTTCCCTTACCTACAAAACAACGTGTCCGTTCCCCAAGGTAATGGAAGCAATCATTCCAGATAAGATCCCTCTAATGTGAGAAAAGGTAGACGTTCCGTTTGGATCGTTAATTTAATTTGAAATAATAAAAGTTATATCCATCATTTATCACTTTCGACAAATTTATTTTTAAATGCCCACTTTGACGTCCTTCTTATCTGTGACTGGCCAGTAGGGTGGGAGCAAAAAGACAAAAAGTTCTGTTATAAATAGGCGTAGGCGTGCCGCTGTCGGCAAGGCGTCAAGCCGTCATTAATCCGAGGTGGCGCAGGCGCGACGTGCTGGTCAGCCCGCTATGACACTCGCAACACCAGACTCCTGGACCTTGACACTGCAAAAATCTTCACTTCATTATATTGACAAGGGGGTAACAACAACAATAACACATACAAATATTTGGTCATTTTTCCTCAGTCATTAAGTATAAATAAGATAAAAAATAAATTAAATTAGACGTGTCAAAGAAAAAACTTGTGAGTACCTAATTCGTTAGCGGGTCCTGTCACGGGCACATTCCATCGTCGAGTAAGTTTTCGTGTTCGGTCTGACTGTCCGTCCGTAACTCACACGGTATCGGTGCCATCTAAATTGAGATTTTATTGACGATTACTGTTCTAGCGACGATATCGTTGCGATCTTGGCGCCCGCGCCGGCCGGACCGCGCCGCCTGCCGGCCGCCACACTTTGATCCCACCCTTGATGTAATGCTTTTCGAACCCTTCATTTATTATGAATGTGTGACTTTATACTCCACTCCTAAAAAAATATAACACAATTGATGGTAATATCATGAATACAATGACATCATTGCACATTTTGCAGTTATTGAACATTGGAAAAATAAGGGAATATAAATGGTATCAACAAGAAAGCAAACATCCATTCAATGTTGGCATTTTTATTGCTCCTTGGTAGGTAATTAATGTCTTACTTACGTAAATGAAAATTCTTGCTCGTTCCAATCGCAGTTGAGCTGACCATTGAGAAACATATTAACGGCTATTCTTTGACATCGATCAGGACATTAATTTCTATATAACCTATTGTCTTTCATGCGCACAATGAAAGGTATTTTTGCGATTCTGACCCGTACATTCATGTAATCGGGTTGGTTTTCTACCAAATGCTTTGGTTTTGCTTACCGTGTCGTCGAGAACCTGGTTGCTGTTTTTTTTTCAAGTTGATAGTGTTCAGTTGAATATTGTGTATTTTTAACATTTATTTATTAATTTAATTTCCATTCGCTTGATTACTCTGAAGTGAACTGTTCTCCTAAAAGTATATAAAAAACTCCATCCCTCTGAGAGCTAATGTATCCGGGAGGGACAAATGATGATGGCACGCGGAGGTCACCGTAGTGAATCGCCGGTGGGGGTTGATGGATCGTGTAATCGTTACAGTATTTTTTTTAAGACCACACCGAAGCAAATTTACAGTAATTTCACGCGCGGCAAGTTCACACGCACCTGTGCCCTGTTGATAGGTTTGTTTACGTAGATAACTATAAAAGGGATGAATTAAACATCTAAATTTAACGCTTCGAACCGATAAAATAGAACCATTTCAAAACATTTGCAAATCAAGATATTTATTGGCAGGAGGGAATGGATCGATCCTTTGTGCTGGTCAACAAATTATTTAACAATGGCTTTGATAAGATTACATAACAACATAGGTGATGATATCATAAGTCCATAAAAGTATGCTATTTAGAATATAAAATATTGTATAGGTACCTCCGCATGCGGTCATAGCCGGAAAAGCCAAAATGATTTATGTGGCAGTAGATAAATGTTCATGTTCTATAATGTTATATGTCAGTTTTGCAGAAATTCTGTAATTATTTTAGTTCTATTTACTTTTGTGTAGATTTTTTTCCATATTGTCATTGTTCGCGTTTTCCATCTCTGCGAAACCTAAATGCATATTTCTCATAATTTAGTTATACAAGGTACCTATACCTTCCTTACAAGAAATATTAGATTCTTAATTCCAATTTAATGTTGTACTATTACCCCTATTTAGAAATAAGGATGCCATAATACCTATAGCTTCTTTCAGGTTTTTTGGTAGCTCATTGCAGTTTCAAGTGCAATTAAATTTTCAAAAACACGCAAAACCTTTCTTGACCTTCTTAACCGTTTTCGAATACTTTCAGCAACGCTTATTTGCAAAAATAGGGACACACAACATTTGTATTTCATTTGTCTTTCTCTGTATCGAATTTCTCTGTTTGTAATGTTTTGATTCCTTTCAAAGGTTTAGTCTCATTTTATACATAAGAATTCATTTCATTCTACTTGTTTTCTTTATTTAGTAGATAATCTTGAATAGGTAGAATCCGTTATTATAACTAAGCGGTTGTCTTTTACCCTTTGACCTCTGTATGGTTATCCTACTACTATCCTACTACTATTATAAAGGCGAAAGTTTGTATGTATGGATGTATGGATGTATGTATGGATGTTTGTTACTCTTTCACGCTTAAACGGCTGAATGGATCTGGATGAAATTTGGCACAAAGATAGATTATAGTCTGGAATAACACATAGGCTACTTTTTATCCCGGGAAAATGTACGGTACCCGTAGGATAACACATCAACTGTGACGCGGACGAAGTCGCGGGCAGAAGCTAGTTGTATATGTTTTCTATCTGTACCTATCTGTACCTATCTGTACCTATCTAATACAGTTGCAATGCTTTTGGTAACAAAAAATTGTACATGTGTATGTACACATGTATATTTTTTGAAATTTGTTTACATTATGTAAACTAATTTAGTACTAAGAATTGATCTACTAACAGTTGTGAAAGCCGACCCAGCATTAGCATCTATTTTTGAGAGTTACTGATTGGAGAACAATTGTGTATGTCTCACTTAATGTTTATTGTAAAGCAACGGTAGTTTTATAACCTACGTACTTAAATCATGAGTCCTTTTATGTCAATCTTAATGAAAATAATAAGGATACTTATGCTCATCAGATCACAAATAGATAAATGTAAGTTGACAATGACATTCACATTCGCGTCGGTGAATGAACTGTTGCGAATATGTGGAGGTGTCGATCGTAAAGATTCCAAAACGGGCCCCCTCATGATGATGGCATGGCACGGTGACATCAGCACGGTAACAACAAACACTGCTCCAAATAGGAGCCAGCCATCCCGCCTCGCCACGAACAACTGACATTTAAATAAGAAATTGTAATCGAAAAAGGATAATAAAACAATTGGACAGTTACCCGAGAACAAGGCGCGTTGTCCATGGAATGCCGCTCTCTATATTTAGCGAGCTCGTTTGCGTTGTGTCGAAATGAATAATATTATATGAGAGAACAGAAGTTGAGCGGCGCGTATAAATTAGCAGATAATCGACCGACATCACCTGTCGATGCCCACGCGCACGCGACTCGGCGCGGCGATCGCGACGCGCGCGCACCGATACTTGATTTACTGTGCTATCTCCACTATGATACCACGCCACGTGTCTACTATCTAACATCCACGCTCCACTAAATGAACTTCCTGATTATCTGTGTAACGAAGTTTTCAAGGGGCGCTCGTTTAGGTGCCACTGTCTAATCAGTATTTACAAACCTGTATCCTGTACGTTGTCGGCGCTGCAGGCGCACTCAATGTTGTCCATGAAATGGTTCACGCGCCCGATGAAGAGATAAGGCGAGGGCGATGCCAGACGCCTCCCGGACTAAATATTTACAGTGCGACTGTGAGGAAACATAAATACTGGCCGTCCGACGGAATATGTTAGTGCTGTTAATTGGATTCGTCATATGGCCCCGGGCGATTGTTCGCAGACAGTCGGCGATCATCGCCGTGGACAATCACGGGCAGTATTGTTCGCGATACAAACTGTAAACAAACCAAAATAAATACCAGTTAATAATGGATTTCAAGGTGTACACAAACACATATTGACATATCATATTTTTACAAGAACGAAACAAATGAAAATATTGTTCGATAAAAAGAAAATAGGAAAGCATGGCATCATTATACAAGCGCACATGCATTAACTAATGAGTGGGAACGCACATGAGTGCGAATTATCATTCAAAGCTATGCACATACAAATATAGGGTAAACGCCCCTAATGCTGGCGTTACCATGTGTTTGACGTCCAGATAATAACACAGGTGGTTGCTTTAGTGCTAATTAACTGCCGTTCTCAGGGAGCTGCGATTAAAAGGAGCAGCGGAATTGAACCTCGACCTACAAGAAACGTCCGATGAGATGTTGTTGCATTAGGATATAATGAGGAACGTGAACGAAGTAACGTAGTTATTTGTCACGGTTGTTTGGAAACATTTCCTAGTTGAATTATTTATAATATCCTTTAAACTAGTAAGCACAGAGGTAGGTTCTGTTTTTACAAGTTTGCAATAAAAATAAAAGTGCAAATATAAACACCATGTAAAGCGCAAACATCACTTGCACTATAAATAATTTCGTCGTTATTAAATACAAAAAGTGGCAGTTTATTTTTAATTTATCAAAGTTTTAGATGAATGTTTTGAAATATATGTATTTAAATGGTGTAATTTCACGGTGGGTGAGCAAGTGCAATTAGTCACTACGGCGACGTGAGAGTAGAGAGAGGTGATAAGGATCACATGAGCCGAGAGCCACCACTCCGTCACACCTCTTGCCTCTATACCTCAGTTCTCACGAGATTTTTCAAGTCGGATTAACAGCAAAACTGAATTGAATATGTTTTCTTATTGTACTCCCAGTTCACATAGTAAAAATATCGTCCAGTTTACCGTTAGCCGACTACATATCACTAGACATAACTACGTATTAAATGAATTATTATAAGAGTAATTAAAGTATTAAATAACGTTACATTATTCTTAGTTCAGGTCAGTACAAGCTCTTAAAAATTTGTTGATTAAATGGGATAGGCCTACTTGAACCTACCCAATTAACCGAATAATATGCCCAGCAGTGGACTGCAATAGGCTAAGTTGATTCCTTGGTTGATGCTCCAATCAGTTTTGACAGATTAAAACAGTTAGGAAGATACAAGTGTAAGCGAAAAGCTTATGATTTAGGCAAACTTAAAATTAACTAGGTACTAATGATGTGGTGTTTATTTGTCTAGGCGAAGTGAACAGTCACAAGGCTGGCAGGCTGGCAGTAGTGCGCCGTGCGTGTTTGCCTAGAACATTAGCGACGCGGGCCGCGCGTCCCCGCCCGCGCCGCTTTCTCACGCCCACAGACCAAACCGACTTGCCTTTCTTCTTTATTGCTCACTATAAGCCTTTGTTCTAAGACTAAAATATTGTGGATCTTTTTAATAAAATTGCATTAAGTATGATTTCCATTTAAGTTTAACTTTCAAATGGCTATGTTAGGCAGGTATAAACAGACGTGGTGATATAATTATATTAATTAGGTATAAATATATTTATATACCCGTGCTAGGTACCTATACGTAATAAAACATCACCAACAAAGGCTTAATGCTTTATAAACTGAACTTTTATTTCACACCTAAACGGAACTAAGCTGAGTGCATGCGATCCTTGCCACACAAGTCGTTTCTTTCCCGTGTTACCGAGAAAATGACAGAAATAAGCCACACGGGCGTAGGCGGCGGTACGGACACTATAATCAATTGTTACAGTCCGCTAATGTGCTGTTTACCTTACATTAGCAGCTAAAGGAATAGACCCCTTTGTGACACATTTGTAAAAGAATATTATAATGGTATTTTGAAAAAGGTTTCTCGTTTAATACCGCGCAAGGTCCGGTGTTGGCATCCTAATCCTTTAATACCTGAAGGATTGTGACGAAATTACTTTACGTAGAGAAAGATATTCCGGAACTTAATTTCGTATTAAATGCAGCTTACGCTTATTGTTGTTTTTGTGTTAACATCTTGCAAAAATAACTAACAACCGCTATTTGCTAACATTCATATGACCGGTCGTAAAAGTAACAATCAAAAACAGACGTTTGATTGGCGTCTCCGTTACATGTTTTGCAAGGCAACAAGTCAAATGTATTTACGTTAATTACACACATATCTGTAGTTGATAACGTGACATCACGTCTCGTCGTCGTCTCGTGCACACGTGGGCAGACAATAGGTTATGTGGACGTGGGCGGGCGCGGCCAAAACGCGATCCTACGCGGTCACGCCACTCCGCACCGCCCTGACCCCGCCGAGCCATTCAAACTTTAGGTACTTCATATTTTTATTGATTAATTAGAATCAGATATGGCAGCGAACAGTCAAGATTAGAAATATAGCCTGTACACGTACATTAAATTGGGGTGGTTCACCTTTTTCATAAAGTGAAAGAAATTAATAATTGGATTCCATAAATATTTTAACAATTTCACTACTCCAAATTGAAATTACTTAGTTATAGGATTTTGGGCCGTTACGTACTTAATGTACTGCCTTTTTACGTTCAACTTTTTAAGCACTAAATCCGACGTGGATTTAGTGGTTAAAAATAATTTGACCATTGCTTTTATAGAGTTTGGCCGTTAAAGCAATATAATTGGCGCTTGCTTAAGAAGTTGTCAATTACCACTAAGGAAGCTTAATCATCACCCTGCTGTGTTTCAAAACAATGCATACCGGACTACATTTAAAAAGAAGGAGAAAATGAAAACGTCAAATATTTTATGAGAACATAATTTTCCAGTAATATAAACATATAGGATCGGTAATTCTAAAAGTGTCATGTTATTATCAAATCACAGTGTGGTATGCGCGCACGCAGTTGGAAGCGGTGGCCGCCCCCCGGCGCGGGAGCTTTGTCGGCGCCCCCCGCTGCTACACGCTCCCACTTACGTGAAAAATTACACCAAACTCACAAACAAACAACACCATTTCAAACCATACACCGTCTACATAAAATACACTATTCCTTTCAGTTACTTATGATTGTTTCGAATTGAACAATTTTAATATGGTTGTTTTATTTTATTTTATTTTATTTTATTTATTTATTTAGGATCTCCAACAAAAGATATACACAAATCATGACATAAAAACAATATAACAAGAGTATTATGTAGGTGTACTCCTTCACTTATAGGAGACCACAGCATGCACAGGAAAGTTAACAACTAGCTAACAAAGTACTAACTAGAAACAAAGTAAGTAGTAATTAAAATAAAATTAAATTTGGAATAAAATTGAGAATAAAATTTGAAATAAAATTTGTGAAATTTGTGTTGTCACATACACCAAAAGCATCACATATTTTACTAATGAAACACTACTTTTATGCTATTATTGTCCTTATTCTAAAGTGATACTGCTGAAATTAGCTTGGTGGATTGTAGTATCAATAATAAATTTGGCAGGTTGTACGCGGTAAACCTGGTCAAACGTCCTGTGGCGTCCTCGGTGGCCCATACATAATCCTACTACTATTATAAAGGCGAAAGTTTGTATGTATGGATGTATGGATGGATGTTTGTTACTCTTTCACGCTTAAACGGCTGAATGGATCTGGATGAAATTTGGCACAAAGATAAATTATAGTCTGGAATAACACATAGGCTACTTTTTATCCCGGGAAAATGTACGGTACCCGTAGGATAACACATCAACTGTGACGCGGACGAAGTCGCGGGCAGAAGCTAGTATATCATAATGGACGTAAGTAAATATATAACTATCACGCGTTATGGACACTCATTTATTGATGTTTTTATGTCCGTATACATCAGAATTTATTAATCACGAAGTTATTATCAGAATGCACTTGTATTCAGATCAATTTATGCAAAACATGTTACCGTTTACCAGTTTACCTTGCAAGGTTGGATTTTCATGCGGAAATATACAAGGATATCCGGTAGCTAGAAAGCCTTTGCGCTACGGCGTAGCGGGAGGTTAAACTTTGTACCTTTAATCCGTTCCAAATTGAGGTCACTAAACTCAGCTAGGTACTAGTCGGTTTCTTGGGAAAAATATCTACAGGACCGATGTATAATAAATTTCGTGTATCGAGCTAATCGGTGTGTCGACACAATTCCGATAAAGTCGTCAACGTTACGAAATCGATTCGTCACCGGTCAACCGATGTGATCTACCGGCGGCGTCGTGACGGCAGGTGCGCGAGACACCGATGTAACGCTTCGGTTCGGATCGGTAGCGATCAACAATTCTATCGATTATTTACAAATAATCCGATACCGAATTATCGAACGCTATCCGTAGTGCGGTCACGTCTTTCTACAAAAAACAAAAAATTGATTGTAAAAGTCGTGCGGAAAGGTGTGATCGATTACGTTTACAGAAACATAACACAGAACACTATTCCGGTGGTAACTCAAATTTTTCCTGTTTCCCTGTACAGATTAAAGATAAAAGAGGTTAAACAACTTATTCATGGTGCATCAGCATCATCAGCATGCAATGCAAAAGCTCTTGCCGTGCTGATAAATCACAAAATCAGAGGCAGGTAGCATCTCGAGGGAGGAACCAAAGCGCTTATCGATATAACTAAAGGCCAATTAAAAATCTAGTCGAAATATCATCTTTACGACAATCAATGACAAATACTTGTAATTTTTTTGGAAAAATCTATTTATTTAACTGAAATTAAAGTGCAATTTTTTTAAAAGAATTATCCCTACAACAAAGTGGGATTTTAAAATTTGAAGTAGAATCTTGAGAAGGTATTTTATTTATTCCAAAAATATACTGGTATTCAAATTATTTAAAGTGTCTGTAAACCAAAATGCTTACAATTGACCATTAATTAATTTACAGTAGGACAACCTTATCGTGGGTTATTTAACTTGTTAAAAAGTTGCCATACCGCTTAAAAACTTTGTAAATAAATGCATATTGGAGTTCGTTCAGTTTATAAATTATAGCAAAAATGTATCGATATACCACCGTGCCGCCACCTCTGCTAAGCTCCATTTATAATTTATAATAAGTTAATTTTTGACAAGGCCCGTAAACCGATTATTACTAACAAGGTGGTCCATGCCGACGTTTGCGTCTCTTTCTTTCTCACGTTTCGTATAAATTGTCTCCTTTTGTAAAACGTGATGATGCACAGTAAACACACAGCAAGATCTCAGAGATTGCCACCTTCCACCCATTTCTATAATAAAGGTGTCTCTGAGCCCTCACATTTATTTATTATTCTTTACGTTTTGATCCGCCGCGCTTTAACAATGTTTTGTACAAAACAATTGTGTTTCTGTATGACGGAATGTTGACTATTCCAAACATGTTTACCGTCATTTTGGCAAATTTATGACCATCCCTTGATAAATTTGTAAATACTTGAAAGAAGTGTTTTTAAGAACTTAAGTTTAACCTGCTTTTAAAACTGTCGGTGTTTTTTTGGCTAAAAGCTGTTACGATTTGTCTAATTTTCATATTCAAGCGCACTTGCTTGAACTTGGAGTTAATATCAAGTATGTTGCGTTGATTGCCATTTATATGTTGAGCGGAGTATCACCGGTGCTATTCCTGTCTTGTACCGGGATAGCGGTTCTCGGAATGCAGCGGAAGTCCCGGGCGGATCCCGCGAGCCGCCTCCTTATTAATGGCCTGTTTAGACGAGCTCCTTTGTTACTCGCTCACGTCCTGCCACTTCAATACACTACGTACTAATGGCTGCACTAAAACATGTACAGCATCACATACCGACTTTGTTTCATCTAACTGAACTTTGTTTCTTCTTAAAAAAGAAAGCTACGTCGTTTCATGTAAAACCGTCGCAGCGATGAACAATAGATCGAAGGTGCACTTTGGCATATTTGTTCTCAGTTTCGACTAGTTTAAATTGACGTATCCGTTGTCAGATTTCCTGGCGTTAATCCTGTGGATCGGGTGTTTAAATTAGTTACGAGCGGTTTGACTCTTTCTTTTGATGTTTGATTGGGTATCTTCGGAAGGGATATTTTTAAGACTGTTTGTAATGTATCGTAGCTTAGATGCGTTGTGTTTAATTTGTAGTAACAAATGGAGGGATAGCCGGTGATGTGTTCTAAAAAAAATAATTATGGCATGAATCATGGCGTGGCGTGGCGTGAGTCAAATCCGCGTCAAGTCCGGCGACATTCGCAAGGTCGTGCTATTGCCCCTCGCGCCCAGTCTCGCTGCCTACATCCTGTCTCGTATCATTAGTTAACACACCTATTAGTTCACCATAACTAATGTAAAACATAATAGTTAGGTCATTTTCACCTAACTCAACTTGCCAAATATTGCCACAGTCAACTTTATGTTATGTTTACCAAATTGTTCCTACGGATAAGGACAAAGCCTTAATAGGCTTCTTATCTTCGTAGGCATCGCAAAATTATTAACAGAAAAACTAAATTACCCAGACTGATCCCATAAAAAAACATGTTCAATACGTTTTGCAATAACTATTAAACTTTATACGATATCATTTAGAAGCGTTAAGCCAAACTAGGTGCTACGTTGTACAATACTCGGCGCCCGCGCAGCTCCGTGGTCGGCGCCGGCAATCACAGACGCGATCAATGACTGCCCATTCACGTCATCCCACGTGCTTCTATGTTGGGGGCCGGTTAAATATCTGAATCAATTATCAATAATAACATTTTTTAGAGACAATTACAATGCTTACGAGTGAGCCCTACTTACTTTCTATTCGCTGCGATCAGTGTGCAATCAAAGTTGATTGTATGTTTTAGTTGAATTGCTTTATTTATTGGTGTACTGCTGAACAGGCATTCATCTACGATGATCGGCATTACATCTCCTTACTCACTTCTGTTGAGATAAAAGGTTAGTCTGCGCTCGATATTATTATAATTGCATACAATGAATTTTTCATCCCAAGATTAACTAGTACATTGATCTCCAACAATAGCGAATTTCTTCGCGGACGTCCGACGCCAAATGTGCCATGATATAATATAATGATAGATTATCGTGTGTTCGTGAATGACTGCTGACTGAAATGTTGGAGGAAATCCTTACAAGAAATATGAAAATTTCTCCACCCCAACGGTTTTTCAATTTTCTCACTACACCGTAAAAAAATACTTACATAATATAATTTTTAATAGCGTTCATACTTAGTACTACAATAAACGGTAATGGAACAGAAAGTCGTCGTTTACCACACAAGGAAGTAAACTAATTTCCTCACGATATTAAAACATAACATGGTTCAGGAACAAACAAAACAAATAATAATTTTCATTTATTTTCGATGCGTCGCTTACCGCAACGGACTAGAGTAGATGATTGCTCAATTACCAGGACCTCCTTAGTCGAAACACTAACAGCAATCTCGGATTGACTACACTTTCGACTTTACGACATTAAAAATAAACGCTTTTTTGTTTCGCTCCATTAGTAATCTTGGTCGGCTTTACACAAAAGGTGGCTTGGAGTCCGCGCCTTGTCATTAGAGCACAATCAAACATTATGTTTAGGAATCGCCGACAGCTTAACCTGAGTTTTTCATCCATTTCATAATTTGTTATTTGGGATTATAGGGAGCGTGCCGCAAAAGACAAAGTAAACATTACCACCGTTACGTCTGGTCGGAGGGGCGAGCGGCGAGCGGCCTATCGACAATGTGGAGTGATAATTGAACGTCATCAACGTTTTTGTGTTTTATATTGTGCGGTAGGTGGTGCGTAATGTGAATATGATTTAGTGCGACGATGGCCAGACATGCCGCGGTATCATCCATATGCAATATTTTGAGGTAGGTAGTAGAGTGCGGTAGAACCTGCTAAAAACTGCTGTGCTTACCGACCATGTTCTTAAAGTTCCTACTTATATATTAAGCTACTTCTCACACTTAGCGTAAACAACATAATCAAAAGCTATTTAGATTAAAATCCATCTATGAAAACATTTATGCAAATTCATTTATTTTTCATTCATACCATAACAATGGGTATATTAAGATGAGAATTCAGTTTACAGTTAACTTTAGGTTAATGACTCTACTAGTGTTGAGTTAATGACTTAATTATGTTCAAAATATGTTTCAATAACATTGTATTTACTTAGATCACACAAGTTTTGAATACTTATAATTGTAATTATAATTAGGTAGGTATGTATTTTTATTCAGAAAAAAATGAAAGTGTAAACAAGTAGCTTTAGTCGAACTCGCGTTCATAGAAAAGGATTATTTCTTGGCTGCGAGCGTGTCCAAATTTCCAAATTCAAATTAAACAAAGATTCTAGAATCAAAGCCAAGGATGTCTCAATGCCGCCACGCATCATCATCACTGGCCAGATAGAAATAATCGCGCATTACCCACAGATTAGTAACAGCAGTATCTGCATAACGATTGCGTAGCATGCGTGTTTCAGTGCTACACGGTTTTACGGTACACTACGGTAAATGTTAATGGGCCTTATTAGTTCCGCTACATACCGCAGCGAGCGGTGGACTTCCACGCAGCGGTCATGCTTGGTGACACCCCACCACCACTTCTGTTTGTTACCATTTTTTTAATCTTGTTAAATTTGCACTGGCCTATGTTCCGTTTTGTAGGAACTGTATAAATTATGTAGAATTTACGGTTTCAACAAATGTGTTAAGCAGATATTAGGGTGAGGTTGTTAGACTTTATTTGCTGAGTTTCCAGATAAACCCAACCTCAAAAGGTTTCGTATAAAACTTGTATTACGAAACATTATCATTTTTTTTTTCAAATTCTTTTTTTTTTCACTGTGTAACAGCATAATAATGTACGTCTGTAATCATTCACCTATACATAATATAAGTGAACAATATAATCTGACGTTAACCTGGGAATAAATTTTGTAATGATGAACGAAATACAACGGTAAAGTAAACTTCTATTGTTAAAAATCTTTTACGGTCAAGTAAATTTCATGCAGCTAACCCTTTCGAATTGTTAGCAATAGATCACGAAAATGTACAATTACACAATTATATTCATTGCCATTCTTAAATGGCAAGATTGCTATACCAAGTGATGTGTTTAACGTGAACCGAGTTAAGGAGCAGAAACACAATACGACGCTGGAGAATGCACCCAAAAACACTCGGCATTTTATTATTGCGATTTTATTATCTTTTATTTGATGCAAGCAATAAAAAGTGCCCATTGGTTCTACACAAAGTGTAAACAGCGTAGATAATGTCGACATCATGTAAAGTGGGGCTCCTTGTGTGTAACCCAATTGGTCGAGTGACGCAGCTGATGCGTTCTGACAGTTATTGCTTCCCAAATTGCGAATTTGTAAATATTAGTAAATCACAAGAATAGCGAAACACAAAGACGGACCCGGATCTAGGCCCTCTTACCTGCGGCTTCCGAAATCCGCGAACAAAAAACGCAAAATTGATTCAGTGGGACTGCACAAAAAGCTATACATTGTGTCCCCTGTATTTAGCGATGCCGATCCGACTCGACAAATAAGGTTATATCGTTTGGAAAAAATATGGATTATTGGTTTGAGAGCGTCCCATTGCTACCAGGTCGGATGGATAAACATTATTTGTATAGGTTCGGCAACAATGCAGGGACTGCATCAATACGGTGGATGCTTTTTAATTGACTATCGACCTGATTATCGTTGTTCGTGGAATGTGGGTCAGTGTTAGATAGCATCTAGTAAGCAGGCGGGAATTGGAGGCAGGATGCAGGTAATGAGTACCAAGTAGCGAGCGGTACTGAGTCCGCAATTGAGATGACGAATCATGCGCAGTAACACTTTAAATGATATCACAATAAAGACATTATGTAACTTATAATATGTTCTTCGTAGCCACTTATGTTTATCAGCCAGTGTTCAAATTGATTTATAGGAGTGACGATTGCTACCAGCAATTTTCCGTTATTATTTTATGAAGTGACGCTATCGAGGGGTTGCATCCTTCCTCATAAGACGTCATCATAGCACTCAAGAGTTGTTTACTGCTAAAAAAAAAACCATGGATAGAAAACTCTCAATACTGGATATTCTCAAATTATACGGAAATTCAGCACACACCAACTCCACAATGAACAGTACAGTAAAGAATGTCATCCACATCCAGCTAAATGAACGAACTTAAAGTTTATGAGTATACAGGAAGCGAATGATGATGCTCATCAATGTTAATACTTGCATTACTTGCACAGTTAAGACAAAAAGAAACCGTTGGCGCGTGCGCGTGCGACAATGAGGAAATGCTTCGGATGTCCCGGCTGACGACATGCGGTATACACCACTACACGCATAGTCTGATGTGCACTTGTGCACATTACTGAAGAATTGCTTTCGTTCTTTGAATCAACTGCTGTATAAATTGATTTTTTGAGGTTCTTTTATATGTAGTTGATATAGTTCATGTGGCTTGTGTTTCTTTGCGCGATATAAAATAATGTTTGCAAACATTTCATAATATATATGATGATAACAAAAAAATGTATTTTCGAAAATGTAGTTACTTACTACCTTAATTTAAATTCTATCTTTCGAAAAAGGAGTCTCTTCTCCGGAGTACAAAATTATGTAAACAATGCAAAACAATTACATTATTTTATAGGTATTTCAATAAAATACAATTGATTATATACCGTAAAAAAAATCGTGACGTAAAACGCATAATCAAACCCTACAGTTTTAAGAGAAAATACAAATTATATTACTATGCCAAACATAGCTCTACCAAGCTCTACATTTTGCAGACAGAAATATTAGACTCTACAGAATACATAAATACCAGAACAAATTCTGTGAAGTTGTTTCCGCTGCATTTTAGTACATAGTTAAATTCTATCTGACTTAATAAACTGAGCTGAATTTAAATGAGATGAAAATGCTCGACATAATAATGTTCAGTAAAACTATTAGCAGGGATGCTGAATGCAATGTGCAAGATTGTAAAAGAAGATTAAAAAAAATCTTTCAAAATTAGCGATCACTAATTTGCCACAGAAGCCTTTGTACAGGTGCGAAATCGATACCCCCGATGATTCGATCATGACATGATTCGATCCCGGCTATCGAGTAATTGTGGTGTTTATGTCGGCAGCGTCGTCGCGTCGGCGCCACAAAACATTCACATTATAAAACATAGAGCTGTCAATATTATTTACCAACTTTTATGACCATCCGATTTTGTATGGGAACGTTAATGTTAGATCGTTCTTCGTAATGCTTTTATTGGTGTCCGGCCTTGATGGTTGACGTCAGTGAGAAAGTGACCACGTTATAGAGAATTGTGTATGCTATGACGTTCCGTGAAGTAATTACCGGTCGGCTTGTGTATTATAATTTTTTAAATACATACTAAGAATTTCTCTGACGACAGTTGATTCAATGTCACAGGTAAGTTTGTGGGTAAACCCTATTAAACTTTATGTCCACTCTAGAACATCACAATCTACGTCAGGCAATTGTAAAAAGGAAACTGTATTAACATCTGACCTTCTACCTCATCTGTCGCATTATTGAAAGCAGCCGAGATCGGGCGCCGTGTGTTTATTGGATAATGAGGCAATCCCGCGGCGTCCCGCCTCGATCAATTGAATGATTGGCCGCAGTAGTCATAGCTACGTCGTGCGACACACGCTGCCGCTTGCCGCCATCTACTACCATGAAAACTCATTTCTCCATGCAGAAAAGCGAAAATTTCGCTATATAGAGATTTTTCTCTTCACAGCACTCCAGTCTATCTGCAGTCATACCTAGGGCGCAGCTGCACATCTTTTCCGCATTACAGCACATAAACAATCTACTTGCATTATTATTATGGATTTTGTCTTCTTGTCATCGAATAATTTCCGTGAGAATATAAAATACAAAAAACTGAGTGTGTTTAGTACGAGAATCGTTCGAGAATTATTTCAGTGACTTCCTTAGTCGTAGACGTCCTTAGTAAAGCTTTCGTCGACCTTAGGTACAGCAAGTAATTACGGTAATCAATCACTGATAAAAGTAGGCAATCACGGTCTATCTACATTGATTTACAATACATAAACACAACCTAATTACATAAGAAAATATGTTTTCTATTACAAGTAGAAAAATTCTTCAAACAAAAAAGAACGGTCGATTTCTTTCAAAAATTTTACAATTCAATGCCAATTAAGTTACAATACAATATTAAAAATGATAAACAGTTATCTTGTTAATTAGGGAAACCTAGCGAATCCGGCGCACCGCAAAAAACCAATACAATTTGCCGGGGCATACCGCAAATTCAGTCGTAACCGTAAAACAGAACTGACGAGTTTCCCATCAAATTACGTCGGTAACGAGTGGGGACCGCTTTTCCGCGTTTTTTAAACAAGTGCAGTGATTTTCAGAGTCCACGTGAACTAGCCCAATTAGCTCGGTGCTCTCGGTAATTAATGAATTAGTGAGCGCGGATTAGATGCCGCGCGCTCGTTACTGCTGAGAATCACCGCGGGTGTCGCATTATGTGGAAACGTATCTACTATACACTAAATTGGACTGTAATTGCGATGGAACTGACTATAACCATAATCACTGTTGTTGTTGGGGCATCAAATAATTTTTATAATTAATAATGTTTGTACAGTTTTAGGGGTTCGTAAATGTGGAGTTCCGGATCTCTTGTTTCGGAATCAAAACTTTGTTAAACACCGTCATGGAAACCTGATAAAGAGCAATTTGTTTACTGCATCATTGTGTTAAATAAATCGCACCTGTTTATTCCAATTTAAGTTCTAATTGGAATAAATAGGTCCGCCGTCGCTAGTGATCGTTTATCTGTCACCATTCCACATTTAGAGGTCAGTATCATTATCACCAGCTTTTCTGCCAAGCAGGTTATTGTCTTGTCCAATGTTTTGTTTACCCCGTCGACTGGGTAATTCCGAATCGATACAACTGTAACGGACTGCACAGTTGATCGCTCTGAACTACATCCGCGGCACCTATGGCCAATCGTGCGTAACTGACAATTAGGGCGAATGCAATCAAACATTCACATCGCTCTGAAATAATAGAGGAATGTGTTGTCGTTGTTTTAATGTGAACTTTGATTTGAAGCTCCAAATTCGTCGAACGATAAATATCGTTTTTTGCAATTTCGAAAGTAGATATTCGCTCTAGAATTTTCGTACTTTAAGAATTGTTGAATTGAAAAAATAGTTTGAAACTGACTTTACACCTAAGTATCTCTTTTAATATACACGATCAAAGTTTCAAGTGTATCTCTAATAAAGTTCGGCGATCATCTCAAAGGTTACGTCAGTTCTCATAGAGATCAAACACAAAATATTGACCCTACCCCGGCTCACGGCTCTCCAACTTTTCCCATAAACTTTGTAAAGCAGTCGTCGACACGTCGCCGTTGCCCGTATTTGTTGGGAGCGGCAAACTGCCAATGCAAACAACTAGTGGTCAAATCCCTTAAGTAGGCAGCGGGTCAATATTTTTGTTAATAATTTAGTGTGCGGTGATTCCCACGGGCCGTGGAAACGTAAGAGAGGGCTCGCTTACAGATCACACCCTCTCTAACTAGGATGATGTTTGAACAGTGTTCGGTGACCTGTACGACATCATCTACTCAATTTCATTGGACTAGTATTTAAATATTAAAACCCCTCGTATTACTTTCTCTAATATCCATCACCATATCATGTTCATATTACCCATTCAGATACTTTACAAAAAGCTAACTAAAAAAAGAAAATTGTGTCAATGTTCCCATGTAATTTCAACTTAAATAACTATTGTAAATTAAAGAAGAGGACGTTTAATACTTTTTAATATCTTCGGAGTATTCATTAAATTGAAGCAAGAAGTTGGTCAATGAACAAATTAACAATACGTAGCTCAAACAAAAGATAATTAAGACGTGATGCAATAAAACCGTTTGGTTATGTGCGGGAACAAAAGAGAGCCGAAAAACTGCAAATCGTATGAGCAACGACGTCCAACTTTCATAGAATCGCAATATGATAAAGTGTCTATATTAGCTAGGCAAGCTTGTGCAAACAGAACCTAAGTAACTATATTATATATCTCTTTATATAAGGCCAGTAAAAAGTTTGGACACCTCAATAATTAAGTATTCTCTGGGTTAGTCATTCCCGATTTACATGATTCACCGTAAGTTCAAAATGTTGATGGAAGTTTTTGTGAATTTTGCGAATCATTAGCAATAATTTGTTCTGTGACTCAATAGAAACCACGAGACAGTTGTGTAGGTACATGACCTAAGTACGTAAGTACCTAGAATTGCCTATGGATGTCCCTAATTTATAGCATTTGAACAATAACGTGGCTAAGAATTCCGGCTACCAGCTACCTTGACATTTTCCACTCATGCCTAAATGTTAAGCTTTTTAACATTTTAAAAGTAAAAGGTAAATCAAAATGTCCGTTAAATATCAAAAATAAACGATTTACAGTGGTCACATGTTACATTAGAACCTTCGAGTTCTCAAGCTCTGCGTTCAGTTCAGTTAACGAAAGGGAAAAATAGTTCAATAGAAATGGGAGGCCAGTGTGAATGAAGTAGCAAGCAAGGTGCCGAGCACGTGGTGCAAATTGCAAATACCACACTCTCTATACCTTTCCGACTAAGTACAGTAAATTTTCTCACACTTCGTTATGCAACAAGTAGGGATTGCAAAATCCGGAGTTTTTTCAAATCCGGATTTCTGATTTCTCGTCCGATTAAAAACCGGATTATCCGGAGTTTTCGAAGTTTTTGGTGTTTTAAGTTATTTTGATAAAATTTATATAAAATAGTATAAATTAATTAAAATCTGCATCAATTGGCTCAATTCACAGCTCGACAGAATAAAAACAACTAAAATAATAAATACATTTTGGGTATCAGTAATTTTTCTCGTTATAATTTACATAATCATTACATAACATAAACTGTACTTAAACATTGATACTCCAGCACTCCAGTGGGGAGGAGCTGGAAAAGCACTTTTATTGAAATCGAAAGAGCTCAAAGAGCTGTTATCAAAGTGATGCGTAAAAAGCTTTTCAGCTTTTTATTCTCAGTGCATGTTCACAAATCCATAAAAAATAGAGTTAACTACCATAACCTACTCTCGAAACGTATTCTACATGTCCCTCTTCATAATGCAAACAGACCAGACGATGCCCCTTTTATTTACTCACACATATCTACAATGAAGCAAGTATGTACTGTGATATCAAAGATCTCACCTCCCATTCACGTAGAAGAACCACAAAAAGCTGGCTTCTTTCACTGTCATACAACTAAACCGAAAATTGCTAAATTATCAACAAAAAAAATCATACATGTGCTCCTACACAAGTTCCTACTCAAAATAATCCTAATCTCAATATTACACACATACACCATTTCACCAGCACACATCTCATCTCACTATTACAATATTTATAATTACATTTCATATTACCATCACACCCACACACCTCATTACACGTATTCCCCGCGCAATTAAACACCTTAACATTGTAAAACAACTTTTTTTTGTTTTATTATTTATTCCATATTTTATTCTAACTTATAAAAAGTTGAAAATTAGATTGCCTTGTTCAATCTTATATAAAGTCTTGATTTAAAAATTAATTTAAGCAACTCTAGCCCTCAAGGTACGGGCGCTGCCTATTATGGGGACTGCTATATATTTTATAACACATTTATTTTATAAATAAATTGTCACACCATATCTATACTAATTACTAATAATATTATAAAGAGGCAAGATTTGTTTGCTTTTTTGTAAAGAATAAGCTTCAAATTACTGGACCGATTTTACAAATTTTTTCACCAATACATAGCTACATTATTCCCGAGTAACATAGGCTATATAACATCATGCTACAACCCACGGGAGCGGAGCATTAACCAAAGACGTAACTTATGGCGGGTGAAATAAGCAACGCTTACGAAGTCGCATGCAGTTTGCTATAACTTAGAATAGCATACCATAATATGAAGTACTTTTAAGTTTATTTTGTCTTGTAACAATGCACCAATACTTTTTTATTTAATTTTTATTCTTATTCGCATTTGCATTAAAGTAGGTAATATCGATATACCGATTAATTACAATCAAAATTATTATTATAATCAAAATTAATTACAAATATTATGCGTTATAATCAGTTTTGACTGAAATCCGAAAAAATCGAATTTGAGTCTTAAAATCCGGATTTAAAAAAGGCAAAAAAATCCGGATTTTTCAGTTGTTTTCGGATTTCGAAGAATCCGGATTGCAATCCCTAGCAACAAGCATACCTTAGCCCATTATATCATTTTATTTTATAATCAAACGTGAGTAATTGCAAAATTATTCTGCTCCCCACGCGTCAATGTAAATTATTCAACTTGTTAGATTTCAGCGTAACTAACTTTTAATGGAATAAGTAACGACACCAAAGCTGCCCGACTTGCATAAATACATATTATTTTAGGGCAGCATATTGCAATAAATCTTGTGCTTGTTAAATAGACAGATAACTTATCATAAACCGCGCTGTTTTGTATGTTTAAAGAAAATGTATAAGTTGAAGAAAATAAAACCTTTCATATTAAAAATGTTAAGGAACTGCCAAAAAGAGAATGTATGACTAAAAGTTAGTTTTGGCAACCAAGCATGTTTGCTGCTAGCGTTGGTATAAATCGTAATGGATGAGATAGACCCGCATCTGTGTTACCCGAGCTCATAAAGTTGGAGCTTTCGGTATTGTTTCTGATCGATAACTATTTAAATTCAATTTATGTAGGATACCTACTTTGTTGGTGGTTGTGATCGGTTATGGGGTAAAGGGTTGTCTACCTTGCCTTAAAACCATCAACAGGCTGATAATATGCTGATGTAAACTCGGTTCACATAATATTTTTCTAATGTTTGTAAATAACATGTCAGGCACACCTTTCCAACAAAAAGTTAACAATATATGGATTCGGTTTAGAGTTAATACTTCGCATGATTATGATTGCGTGTCGAAATAGCTAACTAAAAATTGGTAATCGTGTTAAGTGCAATGCTGAACGTTGATGTAAGATTTCCAAACACAAATTGATGCAAGGCTACTATTGTGTGAACAGCGAGTGCGAAATGTGGAGCACTAATATGAGAACAGCAAACATTTGCAGGCTTCCCACCAACTGTTCTTATTGAAAAAATAATTACCACTTTGTGCACGGACAGTTCATTGTAATTCTACAGCCTAATAACTAATACGTTGAACAAACACGTAAAGGTTTTTTACAAATTGCTTGGCGCCAACTTCAAATGGGCAGAGTTAATATTCTATGAACAAACTAACATCGGTTCGCAGACACCCGCTGCTGAACATAACTACAATGAACGGACATGGGAGAATTGAATGAAAACCTACAACAATGCGATGTAACTCTCATGATTTCCGTAGGTGACATATTATGTACACAAGGTTGACATTACGGATGCTCTCTCGAGCGCTGAACGGTCGCCGAGTCTTGACAAAGGGCGCGACGCACCAAAACAATAACAATGTCGACAGCGGCGCGTGCGCGGAGTGCGCAAGTGTAACAAATTGTTTCACACTACCGATAACAACAGAGATAACTAACTATAGGCCTCTTGGTTTCATTGTTGAGCCTTTTGTAATCATTGATTAAAGTTTTAAAAGTAAATTATCTGACAGTTTTAAACAGCTCGCCTGATTGAATATGAAGCTTTCAATGATCTAACTCAGAACAGAAAACCCTTTGGATACTATCTACACTATACACTATCTGCTATATGTATTTGTTCCCTATTTACTTATTGAGATATTAAGCCTGCTACAACATAAAGCTCCCGACGGAAAGCGTTACTGAAAATTAGTTTTCTTAATGTGTGTGTCCAGTGTTATGGCTTGTTTTCACAGCTTTTTTACTCACTTTTGAGCATTAAATTGTTCTTTAAAACTACTAAAAATTTACTGAGTGGGCAAATGGTTTTTGAGATTAACATAGCTGCATCACTAGGCTCTATACGCTTTACGCATTCTAATTAATTAGAACATCATTGGAATTTCCTTTCAATATGATTCACTAGCGCAGGTCAAGTTCGATCAGTTCCGTCAGAACTCGATTTTCAAAGAGAAATGAATCACGGCGCGATTGGTGAGTGGAAACGCGCGGTGCATACCGGAAGGTAAAGCGGACGGACACAAGTTGACGTCGCCAATGCGCCCGCGTGTAGGTGTAGGTACTGTGCCGCAATGCACCTGTGCCATAGAATACACTGCAGACACGCTACGACTGTTATGTACATGCATAAAGCATACACAGCTACTAATAATATAAATTCGCTACAGTTTCAGTTGTTTTTGCGACAATTAAGAATGTTCTTCGGAATCGAAGAATCGAATCGGTCCTTTTGGAAATCTATTGGGGAGAGCTATGTCTGATATGATGATGATGAATGTTCTACTACCTACTTAGGTAGGTTTTCCCAAATCTTGTACAACAAATGGGTTTCGAATTTAATAAGATTAATGCCAACTAATTATTTAAGTCTTTACTCAGCAGTGATGATGCAGGTTGATAGTAGTAGTAATTAAATTCTATACTTACTATAGCGTACAGTGCAAAACCTCCTACGACACACAACCTAAACTCAATTAAATATTCACACAAGTAAACATACAAAGAATTTCCGCAATGAATAGACGTGTCTATAATTCTCAAGGTTTGCTCTATGACATCAATATCGTTGGACGAATTGAAAAGGCAACCGGTCGCGTTGTACGTGAGGTAACTACGAGATGCTCGGGTAGCTGCACAATGAAATCATTCATTCATTACTACAGCAGGTACAATGACACCGAATCTTAGAGATTTTTTGTGTACCTTTATTAGCTAAGTGTTGGTAATTACGATCAATGTAACAGGTGGGTGATGTAGTACTTAAAATTGCTTATATTTTAGATTGGATAATTGCAATACCATATTGTTTAAGGTTTTATTTGTCTACTTTTTTTATTTAACGAGATGCATAAGCTCTTGACTCTAGTCTTGGTCAGATGTGACATAGACAAAATCTACGATGGAGTGAGCTTAAAAAGCGAGCGAAAAGAAGTTTGAAAGAATAATTGAGAAAGTTGTTCATAAAGGTAGATAAGGTAAAAGTCATTAGCACTGTAGTAGGTATCATAGGGTGGTACTGCATTTTTTTTCTAAATCCCTAGAGTTATTTTAATTAAAAAAAGTTTCATTTACGTTTTCAATGCCTGTTTACATTTCACAAGCTCATAATAATAGAACAATAAGCGCAGTAAACGAAACGTAACGGGTGTCCCGATGTTTAGTGTTTACAATGGATACAGAACGTGAGAATTTTGCTCTAAACCAACATTATCCCGGACTTTGAAGGTGTCCTACGTGCCTCTACAAAGAAGGCACACGACAGACCAAATTTTACATTTTATTGAGTAGGCGGCCTAACACAAAAGGTGTCATAAACAATGAATATCTATTGGCTGGTGTAAGACATTAAGCCGTGGAACTTACATACAGTCACGTAATTATTTTTGGGTGAAATAAAGCAATTGTTAGCTTTGAGGAACCCGTGGGAAAAGCTTTTTTGGGATTTGACTTCCCTGTGGTACTTCCTGTTTAAAGAATAGAGGAGAATCGAGGAATGTAAACCTTAGAAATGTGCTTTTTTTCCAAAGAGTTTGATGCTATTTTCTGACATTACAGAAAAAAAACAATGAAAAATGAGCCAAGACTAATTGCTGAGTAAGACGTAGCGTACAATCACCAAACAGAAATGTTATTTACTTACATGCAAGTCTTAATAAAAAATTACAGACGAATTGAGAACCTCCCCCTTTTTTTGAGGTCGGTTAAAAATAATGATACTTATAACTATTATGACAAATTAAACACAAACAAGCTGTCAAATCGCGCGCACAGAATGCCACAACGTCCCATGCCAAGATAATTTGAATTTGGAATCGCAGCAATAGGTACCGACAATCGGTAACCCGGTACAGTATGATCGATGGTGGGCCAACATCCGGCGGACACACGCGAACTTCCGCCCCTCTATTGTCCTCCACCCTCGTTATTAACTACATTTACCTCGCAATGAGCCCTCTAAGTGCGTCCCGTGCACTATGCGCTTCCCGGCATAGCAATGAGCTGCGTCACCTCAAGCACCATACGTGTAATATTAAATTATTTGTATTAAGTTTAATTCATGTTTGTCATTCTGCTCTGACTCTGCCTGCCTCGTTGCCCTAGTGGTATTATTTGGTCCAAATGTTGATAACCTGCTATGAGTGATGAGTCTCGTTAGCCTATTGGTCCTAAACGCGACTGTTACGCTAGAGGTCTTAGGTTCAATTCCCAGGTCGAGCAAGAAATGTTATTGGGTTTTTTTATGAAATTCAGTAGCAGCTCGGAGTTAGGATTTATGCCCGGTTAATGGCAATAGGCTCGCCCCCTATTTCATGGGACCTAAAACATGTTGCTGTACATGGGTACACGCCTGTATAGACATGATGGTTAGATAGTGTACAGGTTACATCCGGTGTTGTGTATTACGCGGACCTTGTCGAAACTAGAACTAATTTCCGTGCGTTCAAGCGTTTTTGCCATACCTATTACTGGAACCAAACGTAACAGCTCATATTAGGACCCACTAAGTTATGATAATTGCAATCCGTGGTGCTTGGCAATCTGGGCTTCCCCCAGTTGTAAACATCCCTTTGTGCCTATTGGCCTAATTCTGTTCTGTCTCCTGCTTGTTTGGAGGGAAGTGGAAATTATGTTTTTCTTACTCCTCCGCTAATCTTTTCTGATTAATTTCGTTGCGGGATCCAAGACAGTTGAATCGTTTCTCCGGGACTCGTAGAGCTTCATTGTCTCGGCGCTTTTCGTGTGGTCGCCACTGTTGATTCTGGCTTACAGAAGTTGCAGTGGTTTGGGAATAGTGTGGCGGGCTTGTCCCAATAAAAAAAAAAGACATGATGGTATGTATGTTCTCATTCTATTCACCAAAAGGTAAATAAACCTAAAAATTTTGCAGCTTTTAACATGAAGCAAGCTTTGGCTGAACTACGTAACTGGGCAAATCATCCATGACGGTTTAACTGATATTTTAATTTCGATGTTAAACTCACTACTCAATATATATTTAAGTAAACCAATTAAATTGCTCTTTAACATGGAAAGGGAAGTCCAATAATTGCTAATTGGTCCTTAACAATTGCTTAAACGCTCGTAAAAAAGACTAATCGCTTATGTAAGCGATCAAGCAGAATGGTTGGTCTCCTCAAACTACTTGTGAGTCTTTTCTTCAACTAATCTATACGGAAATGTGTTTGCTATACTTAATATTATGTACACCATCATTTGAAACGGTCTTTTGAGGTAATTACACGTTGACTCTAATAGCTATTGTATGTCGCAACATAATTATTGTCATTTGCTTATTCCAATTAGTAATTCTGAATCGGTCGAGTTGTTATTAGTTCATTATTTATGTATGAATGAGGCACTGAACCAATTACTGTTGTCATATGAACATTACTATCTATAGACTAGATACGAGTTCGAACTTTAATGACATTTAAGGTAAATAAGTAACTAGATGCTATTTAAAATAAATAGGCTGCTGAAATCATCACTTCTTCAAATTCTATCATCATCATCATCATATCAGCCTATAGTAGGCCTCCCTCAAAGAGCGCCAACCGTCTAACTATGTTCTGTAATTCCCCAGATAGATTCCGGCCACGGCGGCTAATCACAGGCGCAGGAGACATTATAGTGCAGAAGTGTGTGCGCAAACATAGCTAAGTGCACTCCCTCTTCCCTAACTGTCACAACTCGATAGGACGCAAATCCGACACGACCGGAGAGAGATCAGGCGCAGGACCAACGGCTTTACGTGCTTTCCGAGGCAGCGGGTGTCAACCTTCGAATTAAAATTCTATATTAAGTGCTAATTGCGTGCTCAAGATAATCTATCTCCAGCGACATATAACGTAAGCCATACGATGTTTTGCATGTCAGAGAAAAAAAGCGAACTTTTTGGACTAGTTTATACACGTCACCCCTCGGGCGGCTTAGGGGTGGTGCCGCGACGGCAGGTGCGCGTGCGCACGTGCGCCACAGCTTTCACGCCTCCTCACCTAGGATTAACTTATATATACGCATCTATAATACAAAGCATTTGAGTTAAAAAGACAAGCCAAGACATGGATTCGAAAATTGAATAATTATAAAAATAATTACGCGATATCTGAATGCCTAGCCTTTTGAAATAGTGTTCCATAACAGCCATTAACCACAGGACATAATATAGTAGTACGGCCAAGTGAAATAGTATAAACATAATTAAAATGCCACTTTTCATAAAGAGCTCGAATGTTGTTGAAGTTACAAAATTAAAACAACATTTATGAATGGCCTGTCTCATGAAAAAAGCTCGACTGTGTTAAATATTTTGTACATTTTGTTTCTGAAAAAGGGCACGTTAATGCGCCGAGTTAACAGATTTCATGCCCTTATTAGTTTCAAGACGAGGAATGCAGTTTTTACCTTTTCTTCGCTGGCGCATACCTAATCAATTTATAGTCAGGTAACTATAAAATAGAACATTCCTCTAGAACACTAATGAAATACCAAAAGATGGAAACAAAAATGCCCGTTTGACCACAAAATGTTATAAAACCAGGTGGACAGAGCAAGACTGATTATAATAATTGGGAAACAAGTAGTAGTGAACGAAAGTAAAAAAATCGAAAACATTACTGCGGTTTACAATACATTTTCAAGTTCACCTGTTCGAACATTATACTATTTAACGCTTGGATAATAATGTTGAAAATATAATTATAATAATAGTAGTCCGGTCATTACTACGATGATGAGGCACCTACACTATTCAAATTAACGCGCGTGCCCACTCTAGTGTCATTGTTGAACTTAAGTGTCATTCACATGGATGCACTTATTGTTAAAAATTAAATAGCTTGGAATTGTCTTAATTTTATTAATTTGTGTTAATATATTAATCCGGAGAACTACCTAATGATGAGCGTAGTTGAATTCCCCAAAAAACCTCAAACACATCTTCTAAAGAATACACTACAACTGACACTTCACATGTAAGTACCAAATGACAACACTGATATTTGATACAAGAGCAAAGTAGGCAAGATTTCAAGAAAATTGTAAAACAATTGATCGATGGTTTTACTGTTAGCAACGGGTAATATAAGAATAGAACCTTTATGATGAAAGCTCTACAAATGTAAACAAGTCTCTAAGTCACGGTGGAGGCACAACTAGTTCGCTACCAGACAATGGCGGCAAGTCACCGTGGAGTCGCGGAGCAAGTAGCTTGTTGCCACAATGTCACTCGACACTACTGCTCAAACCTGTCCTCCATACAACTCGGGCCAAGCACTACATGCCAACAGATATTCATTACAGTCTGTACCGAACATTTTCTACATAGTTCGTTTCTTCGGGCTATTCGTATACTTCTTGTTTCTGTTCATCTGTATGTCTATCATTTTCATCTTAACTAATTGCTAGTCAGAGAGCATCAAAGAGATATACTAACGTTCTTGAAAGATCTATTTCATCCATCATCATATCAGTCATAGTCCACTGCTGGACATAGGCCAACCCCAAAGATTTCCAAAAGGACAATAACAGAAGTTAAAATGTTTTGTTTGGTATTTTCAAGTTCACGCTTTACATGCCGTATACACTCGGCTGTTGTTGTTACCTATCACATCAACAACAATGGAAAACATTGGATACCACTCCCCTAATGTGGTGAATGAGTGTACCTACACACATGCCGTATAGCAACAGCAACGGCACGTCAATCCATGTCCACCCCTAAAGACACTTAACTTAAAGAACGCGCAAGTACAATCGGCCGGAAACGGAAGGCGCGCGTTTCGCGATCTCTCGGCGAAATTCGGGCGGCATGGCAGCTGCGCGTGCGCCGCCGCCATACCAGCTGCTATCTAATAGGTCATTTCCGCTTTGTTTACCGTACTGTACAGACGTCCAGTTCAATGAGGCTAGAATAATTACTCTTTGAAATGAGATTGGTTTCTATGCCCACTGTGCCTAGGAGCTATAAATAATGGGTCGAGGGCCTTCAAAGCCTCACCTAGACTTGCTCTAGACGGCGTGGAATTTAAAAGAAGAAAAGACGTTTGCCTAACAACTGGCTTTTTATGCTTACTTTATTTATTCAACTAAGTACACCCTCATAAAGAACACACTGAATTCATTCGCATGGTGTTTTTACATACTGTTTTAGTTATATTTAGATTATGAATTTATGAAATAAAAAATGCAAGGCGTCGTCCTTATTTTTAGTCAGGCTGTAGGGGAGATACCGAGTGCTTCCGTCAATTTATCACCTGGATTAGAAAAAATGATCTCAGGGGACAGTTGATTGCATATGGGAATAGATATACATGAAAAAAAATCTGTTTTTAATTTCGGGACACAAGGAAGACGTCGCGTGCTTCAAAGTAAATGTTGATAAAAAATGTTCATGGTTGTTGCATTAATTTCTTCTTGATTGTCTTAAGTCTAAACGGAAGCATATACAGATGTTTCTTCGTAGTGCTGTTTGCTCCAAAATAGAAGCTTAAGAAGCGTGAACTTTTTGGTCGATGACAAATATCTCTTGTAGCCGTCGGGCATCATTAAACCCGCGTGTTTGCGACAAAAGGAAATTTAATAAAGCCCCACGATTTATGTACAGTCCTAACGACTACAGGAAGTATCACTAACGCAAGCTAGACATTAAGTGGTTTCCTCCGTGTGGAGTTTGTGGCGATTTTTAATTGACACTTAACCTGATTTCAGCTCTTTGTCAGTAAGCAGAGAAGTTTTCATTGCGTATATTTGTACTAAATAAGTTTTTAGTTTTATTGCCACCCGTACGTATACATAAACGTTCATTAAAAATGTAATAAAAGAAGAGCGGATGATGGTTTTAACTGGTTTCCTATTCATATTTATGTACTTTCTTGAGAGAACCCGTTCGAAGGGAAGCCACAAGTAGCCCCATCGAAAGGTTTTTTGCCGAATCACTTGAAGTTAACCCCTCGGCTGCGAAGTGCATATGTCAGTAAAAAGTAATTCGATTACCGTCAGAGCGGCTTTCCATCTGTCGAGGTCTCGAGCCCCTCCGTCGCGGGGCCGCAAAAAGCCACGCGCCCAAATACCTTCTTCCGCCAACCTGCTTCCGCTGCTCAAACATTGTTATCGCTGTTAATTGTTGATATCAGCTTTCTTAAATGCATCTGTTCGACAGTCTTATATTTTTTTTCTTTTCGGAAATATTACGACTCTACTATACACATTATCAAAAACAAATAATTCGCCGCATTTTTTATTAAAGTACATAGTTTCCTGAACACGAATACTTTTTTAACAACTTCAACTAAACAGTTTTGAATGCGTCTTTTATCTCTGAGATACCTCAGGTATAAGACAGACATTGAGGCAATCCCTAAGTAAACCTTTCTTCTTCAAAAAAGCCGCGTAAAAACACACTTTATTTACGGATGTAACATAATTATCGATAACAGTGTTTTTGAGTGAAAACATCCGAAAAAGCGAGTAATGTGTACATCTGGTTGGCAAGCGTTGAAATATTGTATCGTCAAGATACGCCGCGTGCTACCCAAAGAAAGAACGGTTCGTAGCTATCTATATGTTGATGTTATTTTTATCTAAACACGCACATCGTAACTCCTAAGTATGTTTATATCGTAGTAAACATGAATGAAAGTGTATCATAATATGAGCTTTATTGACTTTTTTATCACGTCATAATTTTTAAGTTATCGTTTATTTTCACCGATACTGCGAGTAACATGACATTATTCATGTTACTATTTCCCCCTAACTATTCGACGAGCAATATAATTGACTGTCTAGAATCCGCCTTTGTCATAAATAGTCATGATTCAATATATCTTAAGACCAATACAACTGACCTATATCTCTTTGTTGCAGGTATGTACGCATCTCCAATTCCATCGGCAAGTATTAACACATTAATTACTAGCAGCACTGTGTAATCTTATTACAGCGTTTGTTACAAACTCGTGTAAAACGAGATTACTCTCCTAATGCGCTTTTAATGCTATTGATCTATTGTGCTCCTTTGTAATCCTATTGTCCCAACACGCGTTAGCGCCTGGCGAAACCACCTTATCTCCTACTTATCTTGTTCACGGTAGCAGGAATAACAGATTAAGTAATCTATTCACTGATTCAGTTACTTCGTTATCAACTGCTACATCGCTTCTGTCCCTTAACTTGTAAGGGATGGTATCAATTTGCGATAGAAAAACATTATCGAGTTTATAGAACCACCTTTATCTGAACTGTAATGGTTTTAATAAGGGTCTATCTCTCTGTTTGTCAGTTGGGTGTGAAGTCGCATTTTAAGGTTAATAGGCACTACAAGGTTCTATTGAATGGGCACTCTAATCTTGTATAGTGATAACGGCGATATCTAGTCTTTTTACGGCTTTCGTATCTACCCTACAATACTATTACTTAGTTTGTTGTAGGTAGAACCAACATTTGGTATGTTTTCTTACGATATTCCAGTAGTTATTCTTAAACATTGATAATTTTATTTGTATATTCATATTTTTAGTTAATTTTCATTTTGCGTTTAACGTACCATTACTTGAAATCACAGCTTATAATAAAAATCTAAAGCTAAAAACGCGACAATGAAGAATAAAAATAAAAGCAATCCAATTTAATTATAACTGCCCCCGTGCCCCGAAGCTGCCAAAATTCTATAACTTGTACACGAATATTATAAAACCAAAATGTGTTCTGTATTGATCATATTATTATTCATGTTTAACGGTGGCGGCTGACAAAGCCAATCCATCAGTATTTGGGCCAAATCTCTAACATCTGTTGGGCAAGGTGTCTTTACTTGGAAAGTTACCATTCAATTATATTTACCACACGTGTGCACGAATATTAACACCATGTTTTTTTTAGTTCATGAACAAAGTTTTTGCTACAGAGAATAAAAGACATATAGGTCTCGTTTTCTTCCTCTAAATCAATAAAGTATATGAATCATGACGTAACAATTCAAGAAAGTTTGACTTCACTAAAGTAAAGAGAAAATGTTAAAGTTCCAAATCTCTGCTTACCCTCTATCTCTCCATCAACAAAATAAGTTTTTGCTAAAGAGAATAAAATACATATAACTAGGTCTCATTTTCTTCCTTTAATCAATAAATTATTATATACTCCGAGCTGCTACTGAGAATTTCATAGAAAAACCTAATACCACTTTTTGCTCGACCTGGGAATCGAACCCGGGACAACCCTTGCACAACAGTCGCACTTGCGACCACGAGACCAACGGGGCAGTTGCGGGGCAAAATGAAAAAATAAATAAAGAGAAAATATTAAAGTTCGAAATCTCTGCTTACGATCTATCTATATCTCCATCATTACGAGTAGCTTGGTTGTATATATACGTTACGATAATTTTCTATTTATTTCCCGATCAATTATCAACCTCACAAAATAACCTTTCAAAGTTCACGCAGCGCCCGCCGCAGTAAGGGGTGTGCCGTCAATCGGGGGCATTAGCCGGCTGCTAATGTATTTTTTCTGAGACATGTGCTACTACACTGCTAATTTACCAATAGGAAAGGTGTTCGGGCACCCACACCGCGCACAGATTTAACATGTGTCGACGTCGACCAGACATTTGTAACCAACCTTTGCAAAATTTTGAATGTACACATTTGGGACAGTTTGGTTGAGGTTATAAAATACTCATTGTGATAATTTTGTTACGTGAATGTGAAAAAGAATTAAGAGTACCTACACATTGAGGATTGGTCCAACGTAATTAAACGAAAGTTTTTCTGCAAAATAGTCTTATGTATATGTCAGCCAATTCTAATGAGCTTTAGGTGTTAATTTTGTTATCATAATATTTAATTATAGCATCGAAGTTAATGGTTAATGTTTCCTCAGAATCAGTATCCATTTTACTAAGGGTCGTATGGGAATTATAATCGTTCCACGGCGTCTACGCCGCTTCAACGCTCAATCTAACACAAAGCCTCTACGTCACTGCTACGAAGCGTCTACGATACTGCTACGCCGTCCCTACGTTGCTGCTACGCCGCGTCTACGCGCCTACGAATAAACAAACTCTCAATATAAAGAAACACTCTCTACGTTCTTATAGTAAAACATACCATCTAGGACACTTGATGACGATAACTAATATCAATCATACAAAACAACAGTTACCTAGGAAGAAACAATCAAATAATTTTATTACTAGCTTTTAACGTGCCCCACGGCGTCGATATCGTAAAGTTCTAAATCGCACCACACTTATAGTGAAACCCCATGACGCAGCGGTCGTAAATACTGCACGTTACCCCGGGAATGGGGTTCCGGACTACGTACCTGACGGAAGGGGAGTTCGCAAGGTTTATTAGGAAAAACAATTCGCGAATTGAATTCGTCTGCAGGGGCGCAAAGGATCTTATATGCCATACATTACGGTTACAGAATGTGGCAATTATTTTTATTACTGGCATTAGAGTAAATACTTGGCACGAGTTGCCATTACTTCGATTGTGGCTTTGCCCCGCCTTCACCGCTTCTTGGAATAAGTGTAGAGTAAATGTGGCATATTGGATTTTTATCGTCCTTGAATATGTAGTTTGATTATGTTACGTTACGAGAAATGAGCGGTAACGTTTTATAAGGTGAGTTTAAATTCGTATTCCCGTAACGTTATGCATTTTCAGACTTAAGTAATCACGAGTAGAAGCGCTTGCAAAAGTAATAATAAATAATAATAATTTATTCAAATAAAAATGTTTACAAAAAGTGTACATAAAACCAAACAGATAAAAAGATTTTCCATAAAATTACAGTGCCTAAAAATTAACTAAAACTAAATAATTATAGGAGCAAGTATCGATAGTTCGGAATTGCAATGTTAGGTAGCGACCCGCCCGATCTAGGTTAATTTAAACTTGTGTTGAAACTGTTGAAAGTGATGTTTATTAAGAAGTAATTCGGACATTTGTAACTTACTGGGGTTCAATTTATGTTATGAATGCAATGTTTCAGATTTTACACCGTCCTATTATCGTAGTATTCTCAATAACTCGAAATTAACAAATACATGACCAAGCGACCTGATTACCTTCAAAGATTTATGTAAATTAACACTAATGTATTAAACAATTCCAAAAAGCGCTACAGTCATGAGCGGCAGCTACCATCGAACTATCTAATTATCACATTTGAGTAGATAATCTTGTAAAAGCTCTCGTCATTCTGTTAATAAAGACACAATTGTACTGAATATGTATTTAAGTCGTAAAGCGGAAATGTTATTCTGATTCGAATAATTGCTGCGTTGCTTCAGGTGATTACACGGTACACGTAATCGAGCCAAAATCGCCCCAAATTTGAGTAGCACAATAGTACGGACACAATCGTACGATGTAATGGCATTTAATTGGTCGTGTCCGTGCTCGTGTCGCATTTATATTGGACATTTTGCTTTGAGCACGTAATAGGGAGTTGAAACCCTTATTTTTCAGCCCACTTTTGGAGGTTCTATAGAGTTGTTACCTGCATCGTAAAATCGTATTTGGTGAGTCTGAAATTACTCGTAGGTAATTTCAAGAAAACAAAGGATTTATATTTCTGTTTTTCTTTAATATTTCGAAAGTTCAGAAAAGGAGCAAAACTTAAAAGACAGTGAAACAGTGATGTTGCTTCTTCAAGGCGTCCAGGTCAAGTTTCGGAACTTGTATCATTATTCATTTGCAAAAAATAACGTTTATAGCATAGTAAAGTAAGTTGATAGTTTTGGGACAAAAAACAGGCCGGCGCCACCGAGCCTGACATGTCTCAACAACATAGATCATTCGCGCGTCCTAGATAGAAAGTAGACAGAGTATATTTATGAGATAATATTGCCTATCACTCTGCTCAAACAGCACACAGTACTACGCACGTTTGACACAACCTATTTTCGTTATGTTTTCTCTCAAGTTGCAAGTTTGCGAAGCGATTCATTTCGTTGAATTATAGTTCTATTGTTCTTAACCCTTATTTTCGCTGTCTTGTGTGAGTATTTCGATTACTCCCCTGCTATGTTTAATGCATGAGATGAGAACAAATGGTAAATGTATTCAGGCCGTGGTCAGAAGCCAAGTTTTTGTATATTAACAAAAATAAAGGCTAGCTGTAGCAATCAAACATGAATTACTCAGACGGAGTGGCGCCGGCGCCGCACTACATAGAATGTTAGGCATCATCACTATGTAAATGTTATCTTGTTATCATATTTTTTGTCGCACGTTCGTGGCGCGATGATCGTTGATATAAATTGGACGATAACAAGCTTTTGATGTTGTTGGTGAAATAAAATTTTAACAACTTTGTGGTCCTTGTTGCTAAAGTCAAAGTAAAAGTATTTAATTACTACCAAACCATTTACAAGCACTTTTTAATTGTTACAAAAATCGGTCATTCAGAAAATTGAAGGTCGTTGGTTATTCCAAACCGTATGTTGGTCTCTATGGAGAAGAACGATAAAATAATCCACGAACTCATTTCGAAAAAAAACTATATCTGAATAAAGCTCATAAATAACCTACATTTAACAATATTTAAATGTAACTTCTTTATGAAAATATGCCGACATGTTCCATTCAATCATTTCCCTACAAAAACAGTTGATAGACATCCGGAATAATATAAAGAAAACTTACTCAAGACCGTCGTAGTTCGGGGTGAGTTTGAAGTACCCGACTACCCACATGAAGCCCATCAAAGGCGGAAGACGTTAGTCGCGACGGCGACGGCTCGGCTACCCTATAGCTTTTTACCCTCCCGAATTTATTGCAATCCGATACACGCATACCATGTCTAGCAAGGGGAACGAATCGTGTACTTTTCAACCACTTTTTCTACTGATACTATGTCGATCCTTCGTCGGAAGTCGATTTTCCTTCCTTCAGTTTTCGGTAAATGGGCTATATCGGCATTTTTGTTTTATTTGCGGTTATTGTTCGTGACTAAGGAGATCGTTATTACTATTAATCAATAGGGGTTGTATTTTATAGGCTGCCGCCGAGAGCAGATTGCTGACCTCATTTCGTAAAAACGTTGTGAAAAATATTGTTTGTAATACGAGGATTGTATTATAAAATATAAAGTACCATCGGATTACTAAGACGTAATAGGCAATTACAAATTAAAATTATATGACGTGACCAAACATGATATGCATTTCTAATAGCATTTTAACGCATTAATAGATTTTTTCTTCATAACGACTTCTATTTTAAGATATTCTTTTAAGTACACTTAGTGTTAATTTGTAAAAATATTGCATATAGGCACAAAGATTCATAATTATTGTATGTTGCAAAATATACTTAATCAATTTCAAAAATGTAATAATGGTATCTATATAAATTACATGTTACTTACACGAGAAAAAGCTAAACATGTGCGGGCTCCAACAAAATAAAACATTTTAAAGTAGCAGAAAGTCACGTGAAACCTAATGGAAATTTCCATAATTAATGGCGTCATGACCTGAAATAAGGTCTTGCATGTTGAAACGACTCTTTATTACAGCGTTGTATTTTCCATCGACGAAATATAATGTTCTGGGGAAAATGAGAAAAGCGCGTGTCGGCGCGGTCAATGCCTCGCGACGGCCGCCCCGCCTTGTGCCTACCGAATGCGCTGATAAAACATCATATTTCGTTGTTGGTTTTATTTTATTGAAAATAATGAGGTTAATTAAAACACGAACATTCGTTTGGCTCCGATTCAGGATAGGAAACCCTTATGAAATTCTTAGCTTATTCAAACCTTCGTAAGTAAATGTAATTGGAAGAAAAATAACATCGATTTCAATAAAGCAAAGTCTAGTAATTTTCCATTTTATTATCGTTTTCTTAGTAAAAGTTATAACGTGTTATTATAGTTGCAAAGTATGTCTATCTATTATCAGCAACATACATTTCCAAAGATTTGTATCACATTTCAATTTTCACATTCCTACAATAATTTTACTAGCCTTTAAAAATAATACTGTAATTCAAGTAATTGGGAAATAATCTCAATGAGTTTTGTTGTTACGACTACTTAATTGCTATGGTGGTCACATAAATATTGCGGATAAGCGATAGAAGGGAAGTCGACTTGATTAGTTATGCGGGCTTCTTATATTACCACATAAACATAAAACATGTAATGAGTTTAACGAAACAAATGAATGTCGAACTTATTTAAATTACCGAGCAATCTGTTCGCAAAGTATAATTGGCTTGCAATCGTTCATAGAAGCATTAGTTGCGTCGTTGTAGGCCTACATAAAAATGTTGGTGTTCTTGTTTAGGTTTCTTAAGAGATTTTCACACTGTCCGAATTTTAGTACTGTCTGTTACATACATTGAATAATTGAAGGAATTTATCTGCCGAATAAGTAAACCGGAAGTATTTAGGAGATAGTGAAACATGCCATTAGTTTCCTCGACATTTCCCTTCGTTTTCCCGCTTGTTCACGACGTCCATTTTGCTCAAAGGAAGTGGTCGTGCGCTTACTAATGAGCGCATAATGAAAATATAATGAGCACCCTTTCTTCGTCTGAGACGTGGCGAGTTTCTTGTAGCTTTATGTGGAGCAAATGTCCTCTCAACTGCAGTCTTTGGGGAAGTTTGCTTTTAGTTAATGCACAGCGGGACGTCCGTCCACCTAGTTAATGTTCGTATTGTTTTATCTGCTTCCTTTCATGAGAAGACTATGTAATACCGATTTACAAACAAAGAAAAAATATCTTCCTGACTATTTATTATTACATTAGAAAGAACAGTTTAAAGCGTCTAATATTTTTAATAAATTGCTCACTTACATAAAAGATAAGGAAAACGTCGTGTTTACAGCATTTTGTAAACTGTTTGGTAACTAAAACGTAAACTTTCTTCGATTATGCGCTATTATTGTCAATTCGTTCTTATCTGACAGAGAAAGCTTCTGATAAAAGAAAACGTGGGAGTCTGCGACAGAAAGTTTTATACAAAACGTCAACATTACAATACTGCGATTCAATTATATGCCATGTTTCTAGTGCCATATTGTTTTTTGACGTAATTAGTTCAGCACAATTGAACGTGGATTGAAAGAAACGAATAGCGCCACATTGTTCATATAATTTCTATTTTTGTTTCTTTCACTTTGGTTTCATATTACACACCATATAAGAATGAAAATGAATAGGTACTCTACTTTACCCGATTGTTCACGGCCGAATTTTTACCAGCTTCGGTATTTCAAGTACCGTTGACATTGAGCAATGTTGTGAATCCGGTACATTAATAATTATTTATTTAAAAGTAAAAAACATCAGCATGTCCGATGTGTTGCGCGGACAGAATGCGTATGGGCATTATGTCCACCTGCGCATGCGCGGACCGGACGGACGCGTGCGACCACTAACGTTACAAAACCACATCTTTGCGACTTATCGATGAATTATTCAAGATGCCATCTCGTTATTTTATCAATTATGTCAGTGCGATAAACACTCTTGAATTAAGTCGTGAAAACGTTGGTAACATCGTTAGTTTAAGTTCACAAGTAGTTTCCGCATTTTTCTTTTATGGCATCAGATTGTCTCGTGTGAGATGGACGTGTAGAGCTTTTTTTACAAATCAAATAACCATAACTGGTTATGAAAAAAAAATGTTTCATAATTCAATATTCATAAAAACACGCAGGATTCCTGTCATAAAGGAAGCATGCCAACACGAGCATGTTGTATGAACGGCCACATTAATAAGTGGGATGCGACAAGAAGCGGTCCACACCACCTCACCTCCGGTGTCCTCTCGGTCCTGCCCAGTTTTTATCAGCACATACCTGCAGAGTTCGCGAGCGACGCATGCGCATGTACGATGAACATCCACCACACCCACACATACTTTAAAAAAATATTAGTGATACTGTTTTGTTGCGTATATTTCCACAGATTGTGAACTAATGTTCAAATAATTTTGGACATTATTTAAGTAACCTGAGTGAACTACTTCTGCACTTCCAGGGTCCATAGGCCCAGGTAGGGCACAGCGGCATATGTAATTTGTAATAATATGTATTTTAGTAGATAATTATATTTAACCTGTGCATCAATGTAAGGTTTGTTCTTACGATAATATCCACCTTTCAGCTTTTTGCCACCAGCTCCAACTTTTTGACTAACTGACCAACTTCTGGCCAATTCAAAAGTGATCCGTACTAATATTATAAAAGCGAAAGTAACTCCGTCTGTCTGTCTGTCTCTCTGTCTGTCTGTCTCTTCTTCACGCCTAAACCACTGAACTGATTTCAATGAAATTTGGTACAGATATAGTCTGGGACCCGAGAAAGGACATAGGATAGTTTTCATCCGGAAAATCCGCCGGGAATGGGAACTATTAATCCACGCGGACGAAGTCGCGGGCAAAAGCTAGTTGTAAATAATTTAATTAAAATAAATGCTTTGACTTCATGCATCAAAATACCAAACTGTTTTTTTTTTAACCATACCGAAATTCGTTGCCACCAAAACTGTTGGCTAGTAGTCTATCTCCAAACAAATGGCTTAAATATCGTATAATTCTGTCTATTTCATAATTGTAACTAGGGAGTGTGTTGGTAATTACATACTTAGTTCTACAACTCCACACTCTACGGCAGTACGTGTAGATAGCGCCCGTTACGCTTTCTAAACACTATTTTGTTATTGCCACGCTTTATTGTTATAATTTTAATGATCATAATGAAATTACTACGGGTTTTAATTACCCAATGTACTTGTTTGAACTAGATAACGTTTATTAGATCTTCAAATATATTCAAGAATAATAGATATGTGTTTGTAAAAGCATAAAAGTAGGTAAGTACTTAGCTGGATATTAATTTTTTACCGTTTTCGAGAATTACCAAAATGTTAGTGATATGATCTTTAAATAAAAACGAAAATTACCACCAACGCATTGCCTTAGAGAGATTTTGGCGAAAAAGAAAGCTTGTTTGCAAACCTTGCCTCGTGGTTTGCCACCTGAATTGATATTTTATTGTGACTACAGAACACAAATCACACAAACTCAACTTTCTTTTAACATTGTTTGGAGAAGAATATTTTTTTTATGCTACAGGACCAAATAGGCGTATGATTTTTCATTATTCACTGGCTTATGATCGGACTTTGTCTACATTAACAGCTGAGCGAAATAAGCTATTTAAACTTATTCCGCTCAGCTGTTAAAGCGTGAAAAAGTAACAACAAACTTGTTTCTATCCATCCTCATCCTCACAAAGTTACGCATTATAACACTTAGTAACGAGTAGGATTTTAGCATTATAGAACACACAATTATAACGTACCAAGGAAGTGTTTCTCCAGATCGGACAAGCTTAGAAACGAAACGTAGCACGTAGTGTCAAGCGGATCCGTGGGAGCATTTTAGTGAGTGCGTGTGAACTAAGCGCGACAATAGGCCGAGTACACACATGATGTACGGAGAAGCTCTGATTTAGAGGAGACATTACGTCGAACAATGCCGGATCGGTGTGGCGCAATCTTACGATAATTACGTGCCATTGCGTAGGACGCATGGGAACTGCGACCTCCACCCGATGCACGGCCCAACTAACAATCACAACCTTCCTTGTACTTGAACTTACAATACTTACCATTCATATTTTATAACATCAAGTTTCTAATACATCTTGAAGTCAAGACATTAATCGTAATATATCGCGTATAAGTTTTTTAATACCTACATGTCTACGTGGGTATCAAATTGCCTTTATATATGGTAAGTTGCCATTCAAGAAAATAATGACTGCCCAAAATCAGTTTTAGGTTAATGTTACATGAAATCCTTAAATCTTTTTATAGACTCATATACGTAGGTATTAGGAGTTGATACCTAAATTGTCAGTCGATATCACTAGTCTAGTAAGTATTGAATAGAACTTTCCGGTCGATTAAACCGACTGAAATATCCATAATTTTAATGTTAACGATGTTACAGAAGGTCGAGAATCGAAAAAATACAGTTCAATTCTTCACAAAAGATTTCTCATAATTATCTCAAGACCCAAAAGTTACAATCATTTTCGCAATGATACAAATGTAATCGGAGACTATTGTAACACCCACAAAGATACTTACTTTGTATACCTACATGTTTCTGCTTTCCTGATACATATCTCTACGGGTCGATCCATCATAGCTGTCTGGAACCTAGTCATTGTGACGTAACTGCGAATGAAACCTCCTTATCGTTTGGTTGAGAACGTTTCTCAATCAAGATGCAGCGTGCAGCATGCGACGGGTATGCTCGGCACTTCCTGAAATAAAGTCATTTGGTGCGGTAGCCTTGAGGAGCTTTCCATTTTAAGTGGGACGACACTTGAACAACATGCAGCGTACTTAATTAATTTATGTTGACATAATGAGATTGATACTATGAAACGAAAAATGATTTCAGAGGAAATGAAGTACCTATTTTACATGTTTTTTAATTCAGTTTTCAAAGTTAGTGACTAATTCACTGACAATCTTTATTTTTCTATAGATATATGAAGAGACTGTAGGTATAAAATTTCGATTGATGTAGAGTACTTACACTTACTTTTGGGAATAAAAATACTTACACATAGTACGTAATAATACGTACTTAGTAATTATTAAGATACAACCGAAGTTTCCTTCTATGCATAATACTTCGTATACCTTATATTTTCTTCGTTTCACAGAGTAACCTATACGTATGGTAATAGCGCCTCAGCCATACAAGTTATGTCATCAATCAGGGTGCAATGGCCACTGGCCAGTGGTCCCGCCCTGCGCTAATTTGACAAGCTTGTGCCGCATCGTAGCGTGATACACGCCAACTTTCAACTGCCCGCAATGTTACAGTAAAATGGATTACGTATGAAAATGAATCCACGTCGAAATGTCTCAGACACGAACTGTCAGTACCGTACCGTCGCGACATCGTGTGCGTCTGATAAAGCTATTTAATATATTTCAGCAATAAATGATTGCTACGTAAAGATAGGGATTTTGGACTCATTAATTTTCATGTTTCTGCTGAAATGTAATGTTTTATTTATGTTGATAAATGCAGATGTTATTTCTAAGAAAAGCTTAACATCGAGACTATTCAATGTGTACAACTTATACACAGACTCATGTTGTTTTGTAAACCAGACGAGTACCTTGTAATGGGCACATTTTAGTACTTGACAAAACTGACTTGTAAAAAATTACAAAAAGCTACATACATGTAAAAAAAGGTCTCATCGTAATTCATATTTGGAATCCGGCGTGACGTAAATCGTTTGTAATTATTCGCGCGTGGCCTACAATGGCGCGAGGCGCAATAAAATCGCGACCCAAACAAACAATCAAATGAATAACAAACAAAATCTCACATTTAAACGCAATAACAGTGTTTTATGTTTAACGTATCGAATGTTTATGGGAAAGGCAACATTAAGCGGAAAGACGACCTGAAAATAAAGCTTCTTTATTCATATTATTGAGATCCCAAGCCATACCAAATTTTAGCGTGGCAGAAATTTTAATATTAAATAGAGATATATGTAGTTAAAAAGGTATACGCACTTGCTAGTTACAAAGCTGAGTAATTTTTCAGGTACGACCTTACTCACTTGTTCAAGTGTGACGACTGGTTTTCATGAATGTTTTACAGAATATTGTTAAAAACCAATAATACACATTATTGCCATTTTCTTTCCGTGGACCATACCTTCAGCCAGACGCTGTTTGGGACCAGCACAAGAATGCGCGAATTTAATTTAGTTCGTTCCATTATATGGATGATACAAATTTGTTTCACGTGTCTCACTTCACAGGGTTTTATTTTAAAACACGGATCAAGTTAAACCGGCGGCTTGTTTCCACCTCAAGTCTATCATTACTCGTGAACGTCCTAATGTTCCCAAGTGCGAGATTGGTTAAGCGTCGCGACGCCGACGACGCCTGCAAAGAGAGCATTGCGACAAGATCGTCGGGCGACGCGGATGTCGACAGATTTAGACGCACCCAACCCGTCGTAAAGATTAGCGAAAAGGGTTACCATGTATGTATCTCTCCCTGTTTTATCTCAAATCTGTAAAAAGAATACGAAGAGAAAATCTACATTTAAGGATCTGCAAAAATTTAAAATGATTATGAAATCCATGCCCTAATCTTACTGAAAGCGCAGATGCTTCCATATTTTTCATAATTATTCATCTATGTCTTGAATATACAGTTGCTCTAAGATCCTATAATAACCCTCAATTAAAGTCACTTCTCATAGTCAAATCGAACCCGAGCGTTCAGTAGCAGAATGTCTAACATATCAGAAACAATAAACGGTATCCCTAGTGGCGTCAACGCCGGGCTGCGAGCGTGCTCCTCGTGTTGCGAATTGTTTGAACTAATTCTGGCCTTAACGTGTACGTAATAGTTGCATAAATTTCCACCTTAAGGGTACTGGGCGGATGTGTTTGAGAACCTGTGTAACGTATTTATTCTGCTCTAGATTCAATTTAAATAAACTTCTATTAGCTTGTGGGCTGTGCTCCACTTGTTCCAAAAGATTAGATGCGTCATGAGCTTTTCGCTGATTCGAAGATAGATATTCTCGGCTCTACTGTCTCTGCTTTATTATTCCTTTCATCCAACATTGTTGCTAAACGTTGCATGCCTTTTCTTATCTCCCATAAAATTCTACATCAAATGCAAAAAAGGCAAATAAAGCAATATAAAACCAGTACTTACTAAGCAGCTGAAACATATTTAGGCCTCGGAGAGACGCGTGCGCTAGCGGGTCGGCCTCCTGACCTATTCCGCGGCCTTGCAGATGCCTCCAAGCAGGTGCTAACTAAATAATTACAGAATTATTTCTACCAGTCATTCCGTATGTCAGTAGTAAACCGAGCTGCTCGTGTTCTGGAATGCGGTGTCCAGCGTTTACTATCACTTAAATTAGCAGTAACGTTAGCATAAGTAATGTCGCTGCAGAATGTGCTTTACGGAATATTTAGAAATAACGAGCATTGCAGTGGTTTTTTGCGAAGAGAGCGTTGAGATCCATATTGGATGGAAACATTTTGAAACGTGTAGGAACAATTCAGTAGTTGAAGTAATTGAATGAAACTCAAAGGAAATGCATTCTTTCTACAAAATAGTTCTTGAAAATTACTGCCTATATGAAAAAATCCTTTGTCTTTGTTACAACAAAAGTAGTATTAGTAGGCCATGATTGTTGAAAAACTATTGATGTTCTTATCATTATCTATATTGGAACTAGTTACAAAAAGATATCGAAACACAACAGTGACACTTGTCGATATACAAACACAAACAGTGAGTGACGCGCGACTTCACTTGAAAATTTCAATAGATAAGTCGCGTGTCTGACCGAAGATGGCTACAGTCTAAAATATACTTAGTTCACCTTTGCAAACATAATTGTGGTGTTTAGAAACTTATATTCTCCCTTATGGAAATGCAAATAAGGCTGAAGATTGTTTTGAAAGCTGTAATTTGTTACGTTGTAAGGTAATGTCGGCTGTGGCTCAAACAAGAGGTGTTTGCAAGAGATAGCAGCTATCGCCTGGGAACGTCAAACAGGCGGGCCTGTCCCGCGTGCCACTGCCTCCTGGCACTTGCACAACAGACTCACTGTACCGACCAAATACCTGCTCATGCGATTTCGAAGTGGATTAGTGCGAATTGCGAATCGATTATACCCATACATTAATGTTGAAAGAATAATGTCGGTTTTATCTATCGAAAGAGTCAAGCATAGGGGTTTGTTTGTTTTTCTTTGAACGCGCTAATCCAAGGACTATTGCACCTATTCTGCAAATTATTTCACTTATATGAAGCTACATTATCCCTGAGTGCTTTAGGCCATATTTTATTATCAGATCTGTAACAATGTTCACGCAGACGTAGTCTAGACAAAAGCTGTATCTTTAACTGACATTTTAGAAGCCAATTCTCACTCAGGTCAGATGGTTTCGCAGTCTTTGGTGTCAGTAAAGTCAGTATAAGCCTCTAAATTATTACATGAAACCAAAAGGACGTCTTCTCGGAAAACACATTAAATTCCTTAAGCACTGCATATTCTATTTATATGTGTGTCAGCCAAACCAACTAGCTTCATACATTCAGATTTACTAGGGCATGCGTGAAAATCACTGCACCAGAACTCTACCGTGCGAATCTCTACATGCGATTATATCTTTGTTCTATCCAAAAGGGAACACTGCCGGCGTTTATGTGTTGCATAAATAGCTCGAAATTTACGAGCCGGAACGAACAGTAGTAGTACTTGTGTTTGCTACGGCTCGAAAACTTTACATACTCAATTTTTATGTCCTGTCTCTATTTATAATAATAAAGTAAGAAAGGAAGAGAGGGAGAGAGTATATTTTGAATGGCGATTTAACGCGTTCAAAGCACTGGTTATAGAATTATTAATTTGACGAGTGTCGGAACTACGGCACTCGGTATTCAAGGAGCGAGGGCACGTCCGTCCGTCCGTTCGTCGGCGCCAACTATCTGTGACGTACAACTTTACTATGCCGATCGTTTCTATATTTGCGATCTCCATTCATGACGGCCAGGGCCTTTGATTATACATTTCAAATTATTGAATGGAGTGGTGACGCTTACGCACTATAAAGTGTGGGAATTACTTTTGTAGAAACAATTGAAACTTTTTATGGATGCATTGGTACATAGTTATGCTGATTAGTCCAAAATGTATGGGCAGGATTTTAGTCTTTATTCAAAACTAGTTCCTGCACGCGACTTCGTCTAAGCCTAAGTCCTATATTAGATATCCATCGGGAACACAAAACGGGATAAAAGCGTAAGTGCTATTCTGACTATAACCTGCCAGCTACGTTCGGCCGTTCTGGAGTGAATGAGTAACAAAAATCCATCTACTCAATCTTTTTTTGCATTCAAAGATTTAGCAAGATTATTAACCAATATAACTTTAATTACAGCAATACATAGATCCTCTGCTCTCTGCATGCTGATACACGGCTTACTGTCGAGTACATCCTCGTTTATAAACTAAAGTGTTTGTTGATTGAAGAAGAATCCGAGTAGATAATCAGGAGTGATCAGTCGGCGGAGGTTCGAGCGAGGAATGTAACAATCGAGCACAGGTGCACTGGGCACACCTGCCGGCCTGCGTACCTCCGCCGCGCGCCTGCGCCTGCGCCGCTCCCGGTGACAATTCGCGACTACACTAGATATCACTACATGATAAAGTGGACTGGAAACGATGCTATTACCGTAATTACCTCTGTGTAAACTTTTATTATTGAACTTAATTGATATTTAAGGTAATGGAAAAGACGAATTTGTTTATTAAGTATTCTTTAAGAGAATTTTTGATACGATCATAACCAAATAAAGCGAATTTCGTTTAGTACTATTTTGTTAAAACAAAGCACATTTATTTTTGCCTGAGTGTTACAAAATATGAAAGCTGACGGTACCTTTTTAATGATGACATCAGGCTACCACGCCCACGGAGTCATCCTTACAAATCGTAATAACTAATAAAACATTTGTACATAAAAGACTCATATATTTGAATAAAAACTAAATAAAACTGACAGAACTTAAAATATTTTAAGTTTTTTACTAGTCTAATGAGAAAATAATCGTTCAATCTAAATCGATTTTTAAGAATTCCAATATTTGCATATCGATATGAAATGTACGATATGATACCAAATCTCCTCCGTCTAATAACAAAAAAGCTTCTGAATATCATATTTCCCTGGCGCCTAGAAGCATAACTTTAGATAACGTCTTAATTCACTAAGCATCTACTTTAGAACAAAGGCAAGGATGCTAATTGATTTCTTGCTCTCATCATTTTGGGTCGAATCAACATTAATCAGAGTTGTTTCATCTTGCCCAGGCGGGTATAATGTGTCGCCTACAGGAGCCCGTTATTCCGGGCGAGGAGACGATCCCATTCATACGCGGCTCGCGAAGGGACGCCCGTCCTGCCCGTCAGCCCGTCACTAATACAGGCAGACGCTATAAATAAACTTCATTTTATTCCTCTTGCTCGTATTCGCAGACAAAAGATATTATTAATAGAGTTTGTGGATCTCATTGAGTAGTTATTGTTTATTTTATTTGCAAGATCCAAAATATTTGTTCAATTAATTTTTAAGATTTGATTTTATTAAATAAATACCACACCTACTACATCGCTCTATATTTAATAGAATAGCATATTATCTTATACGTTTATTTATTGTTAAATTAATTCCTAAATTTATTTCATCTTAAAACGGTGGCATGATCAAACCTTTGTCTTATTTAATAAAGATATTAAAAAAACTTGATTTTTTACAAAGATTTATGCATAGGTCTTCTTAGTCATCTTTGTTTATTTAACAGAATCCGGTGTCTGTCTTTACTAAGCTTGTCTTTATCATAATTTGTATACCATTGTTTTATTGAGAATTCTAGACAAAATCCTGTTTTTACCCGACTGCGACAGAAGGAGGGTTATGTTTTTCGAGAGTATGTATGTATGTAAGTATGTATGTACTATGTATGTATAATTGTTTGGCACGCTCTGCAGCCTGAACGGGTCAATGGATTTTAGCTTGCGAGGTGTCGTTAGATTCATATTTACTGTGAGAGTGACACTGGGTATATCAAAATAAAAAAAACAAAATGGCGAATTTTTGGCGCCAAATTCAAATATTTGGATCGCTCTGCAGCCTTAACAGCTCGATGGATTTTAGCTTGAGAGGTGTCATTAGATTCGTATTTACTGTGAAAGTGACAATGGGTAAACAAAAAACGAAAAAAAGTAAAAAATAAAAAACGGTAATTTAAAAAACTAAAAAACCCGACTGCTTTCCTAAGTATTTATGAAAAAGCCCTAAAACAAGAAAGCCGTTGTACCCGATTGCACTTAAAATTGTAGCAGTCGGGACCCATTCTTGAAATGGAGTCTTAGTATATTGAGAGCACATACCTATATTACATTGCAGATGGTCCAGAATGGGTCCCGACTGCTACAATTTTAAGTGCAATCGGGTACAACGGCTTTCTTGTTTTAGGGCTTTTTCATAAGTACTTAGGAAAGCAGTCGAGTTTTTTAGTTTTTTAAATTACCATTTTTTTTAATATAACGTTAACAAATGGTTTATTTAAAAAATCCAATACTCAATTAAACATTATGAAGATCCTTAAATTTCAAATGAGCCGTGACGAACTAAGCTTTGGTTTTAGCGAGCTTTCCAAATCCTAAGCAGAAAGGTCATTGGCACGCACAAATAAAACACCAATCATATATAAACAATACACAGATCGCGTTAAAGATTACGGATATGATGGCCCGTTACAGCGGGGGCGAGCAAACTCGGCCGACCCATATACGACGCTCGAGTGTTGACCGACCGTCGCGGTCACCAGCTAGACAGACATGCCTCATACATGCCTAGACAATTGAGCATTTGATTTCGCGTGTCTACTTGCTATGAAGCCGACAAATCTAGTAATGTCTTTGTGATACGTAGGATTTTCATTAAATGATTAAGTGGCTGCTAAACAGACGAAACTGTTCATGATGTGGTCTACTAATTTTGGATTACTTCGTCATGAACGTAGATAGAATATGAACAAAACATTTATAGTATTATTCCACCTCTCCAGGTTTCCACGATGTAAGACAAAAAGTATTATAAAGCAGCTACAGTTACCTTTCGCTTAATATTATATTGCAAAAGGATCTAATAACGCTGTAATTTAGGTAAAGGTAGATTAAGTACTTAACAAACAAACAATTTGAAATTATAATTCTAAGATTGGAATTAACTATGCATGAGATTAAAAAAGATAAACACTGAAACAAAAAATAGTTTCATGCTCAATTGGTTTATTCATGGCACACTTTTTCCAACCGCTTGTTTAATTAGCAATGTCAAAAGCACTGTTATTTCCTAAGATTTATAGTAAATTTAACATTTTATGCTCAAGTTAGTTATAGAGAGAATAATTAATGTGTTTATCGGGAAATAAGATGCATGATTAAGTTAAAAGGGGGAATAATCACTAAAGGCATGATTGCTAGGATCATAATTTCGCGTTCGACATAAAAGGCGCTGCTGTTTAAATGTTTACCCACAATACTGATCCAATCATTTTATATGAAGGCAATATCTTGTAGGTAATAAACGTGCCGCTCACGCCTTTATCCTCGTTTAAGAGTTATAAATAAGACCTGGTATTTTGATCTTTTTGATTTGAGACGCGAAGAGATTGAAAAAATGGAGAGTTGGCATTTACAATTCAATACAACAAACACGCTCGGAACGAAAATCAACAAAATTATATTAAGCTAGCAAATTGTCAAATGTATTTCAACTGTTGCTGTGATTAGCTAGCTGAATTAGCAACAGCCAATCAGATCACTTTGCTTGGCACGTTGGTGATTTCCGTTCCAGAAATCGTTTACTGTATTGGTTTTTTAAGAAAGTAAGTTAGTAATGGTAATGGTACTTAGGTAGGTGAGGCTTTGGCAGTTCTGCAGTAGGAATTATCTAAGATCTAGCTAAATAGGATTCATATTTATTCCAACTCAGCCATTGAAACGGGTAGATAAGTTCTGACATTTTACGCTTATTGTAAGGACATTACAACAAGGTTATTTGAGGAACTATAAAATCACGGTTCATCCATAATAGTATGGTGGTGAAAATTCTGAAACATCATAATATTCAAACAGTAAACAGAATAGCATCGATCGTTAGATTTTACTTGGAATTCTTCATTACGTACCCTTGAACGCAAATACCCGCAACCCTGTAGATGTAATTAAAATTTATATTCGCCCGTATACTTAATTCAATCAAAAGCCTTACTACGAGTACCATAGGTACAGTCTCCTTGAAATTCATTACAAATTCTTTCACACTACTTCGACTGTGCTTCTGCTGACATACACACAGACATTTTCTATTCATCTCTGCTTCTTTTTGTATATTAAAAAAAAAATTGATCCTTTTATTTATTTGTGTACTCAGATTGTGGTTTTTAAAATCACTAGTGTCACTAATTAAGTAGAATTCGTCTTTCTTACGGAACAATTAAGGGCCTGGTGATCACTTACCGCAGGCACTAGCGATCCACAGCAAACATTTTTTTGCTATTTGTTTTTTGGAAAATATTGTGTATTTTTCTTATATTTTTATTATGACTGAAATATATAGTACCTGCGTCTACAAACGATTAAGGTCTGTTACATTTTACGTAGTGACATGAAACCGTCGCGGCGTCTTTCGAATTTCATGCTTGTCGGCTCCGTAGCCGCTCACTATAATCGGTCCTGCATTGTGCTTCCGACTCGGAAACCGCAAGCATTCTCACGAACAGGTTAAGGCGCGTCTACACGAACCACGCTATTACTTCCACCTGTGGTTTGTTGCTACACTTTGCTGCCAATGGCTTGTGCTTAAACGTAATATATGCATACCTCTGATGCTGAAATGTTTATGAAAATAAATGTTACCGGTTTAATATGCCGATATTTTTTACTTATTACTTTTGTGGTAAATTGAGTATTGCGGTCGGTATCTCTGTTTTCCATCAATTAAAATGATTATTACCTGTATTCTATTGTACTTTTGAACGACCTGTTCGCAACGTTTTTATAACAAAAGCTTTTATGGATTCATAATTATAACCTCTCGCTATCTGAACAAATCTTTGATCGTAAATTCGTAATCGTAACCCATCGCATAGCGCCGGCGCCGCCAGTGTGAGAATTGTGCTCATTGACACGTCAGCCGTGACCGTCGTCGCCTCACCCACGGGACTTAGCGCAAAAAACCTGTCACGGGAATCATCAAATCGATTCTCATCGATACCAATGATAGATCAATAAGTTCCCTTTTAATCGATTTCTGTTCATATCGATTCGATGTTAAATTAGATATGCAATGTAGGTATTTACAAAAAGTATTGAATGCGTGATATCCGGCGGTAAAGTTGAAGATGAGTCTGGTGGTGCTCGGCCGTGGTCGCAAGTGGAGATAATGGGCTGGGACGCGGCGCGGGCGCGGCCGTGGCGCCTGCGTCGGCGGCGGCTTCGCCTTCTTCGTTTCGGTAGTGTTTTAACAGCAGTTAAGTTAGGGTTAAGGTGATTAAAACCGCCCGAGCGCGTGCCCCCGGGCCACTCGCCGCCCGCACATATATCACATTCCAATATAAATTAGTTTTGGACGGACACTGGTTTATGTGCCGAAATAAGCTCTCCGGTAACCCAGATAATTAGCCGGTGCTTAACGTAACAGCTCTCGACATGAAAATATTAATAAATTAATAGAAACAGGTGCTGGACATGATTAGGCAATAGTTGTGCTTGGACTTGGCACCTTATGTAAATACGCAATGTGATTGTTAGGGTTGAGATCAGAAAACATTATTTAAGATTCCATTGTAATAAACGCTACAATAATGCATTGTGGTATTGTTTGACAATAGAACGAGAAACGACAATAGTTTTGCCATTTAATTGATAGGTAGTATGCAAGAAAATGAGTGACACGTGGCAACATCGTGAAAAATTACTTTAAATGGTACCTATATATTCTGTGACGATTGACAAATCGATGTTTTACTATAAGAACTTACCGTAACTAGGGCGGTGCCAGTGGTGCCCAGGCACAGGGAGCAGACCCTGGAGGGGCGCAGACAGAAATGACCATACCAGGACCAGCTTTTTTTTTTTAGGGTGCTTTTATAGTATTTGGCGCAGGGCGCTAAAAAGCAGGGTGCTTTAAGAAGTAGCCACATTTACGCAATTGATGAACTCATATATTATTAACAATTTGAAATATAATACATATTGAAATCATTATACACTTATTGATCTTAAATGAAGAAAAAAACGCTTATTATGAGCATTTTTTACGCACTGTAAACAAAAGTAGGCCTTTGCAAGTGTTGAATAAAAATAAGCCGGTAATAATCGCACGCGGGTATCATTCATTTAGTCGCGTTTACGATTGGTAATTGGGGAGTGCATTCAAGTGGCCGCGGCTTGCGGTCGGCGGGCGCTCGTCTGACGCGCGCCGCACGCGATGCCCTAGTGTTTTAGTCTGCAAAGGTGCACTGCTGAAACTGAGTGCAATTTCTGAGTTTCGCCCGCGGCCGTCGCCAAATTACAACACACGCCGCCAGCGTAATTGCGAACCGAGTCTGCCCGAGTCCAGCCGACAGACGCGTGTGGGAACACCGACCGATTTATTAAGATTTAATCGCGCCCAATTAAAATACGCACCACATTATTACCGAATACAAAAAGCTTTATGCAAATTCTCCGAGTCGGCGTTCGACGGCGCCACGCAACCCGCCCGCTACGAGGCTCGCTACGAACACGTAGCGCGTAGACGACGGAAAATGTTATACATTTACGAACAGCTGTGTATGTTGTTAAGGTAACAGCCATACGGTTTTGGTAGAATTCGTTAGCAATCAATTAAAATGTAATATATGCTTTCATTATTAAATATTTTGAACAGCTAAGTATTCTTGGGATCCGAAAATATTAGGTATTAAAACCGGACTTTAAATCACAGCGAGTGTAAAATACGTCCTGAGAATGTGGTGTAGGTACTCACATTTAGTACATATAAGGGTTTTAAAAGTATATGTAGGAGAGGCAGATCGCGACGATAACGTCTTCCCACGACACAGCGAGGGACCTCCCTGGCGCGCATACATTACCACACCACGCATTGTCGTCGTCGCGCCGCCCGCCTCATGCCGGCCACACGCATGCACCTCCTCAACCATTCCCTCGATATATTCACCTGCACTCTCACTAACAATCAATCCAATTGGCCTTTTTTTTATACAGCCTCTTACAATAGTGCTAAAAGCTTTCCAAAGTCTAAATCAAAGCACAATTTTTGAAGCGTTTTTCGTATATTTTCGACAGACATTGGACAGTAAAATACTGATACTTAAAGACATAAATCCAATTTTGGCCATTCATATCCTAACTTTTCGTTTAGTTGCTTGCACGTATCATAATTTCAATGTCATGCTACTTCTTCTTAATTTAAGAAGTTAATCCAGTAAAGCCAGTGACACAGTGCGAGGGTTGGGGTCCTGATTCCTGCTCCAGAATCGGCATTAGCATGTTAATGAAGAGGCGTGGTCGAGCGCGCGCGGCGGTTCCACACAAATCACATCGTGTGTCTCCCACGCGACCCGCTCGGTGTGCCCGGCCCTCGCCACCGTGATATATGCACTTTTTAATAACCAATTACATTGTCCAGAAAACTTTTTTATTTGAATATTATGTTTCTATTGAATTGTTCAGACGTATTGTGTGGTACAAGTGAAATTAGGCGCTGATTTGCTTTGATGACTGTCTGTATAATAAACGTGTCCTTAAATTATGTAATGTATAAAGATAGCAGCACACATTTCTGATAGTGTACATCACTTATACAACCACATACTCATATTAAAACGACAATACTGCTCATGTGGGAAAATCAACAATCATAAATTCAAAAAAACTAGAACACCTACTCTAAATTACATTCCAAAGGCTTTGTTGATACATTAGAATGAAGAGCAGATCTGTAGGTAGCAGGAATTAACATAGTAACGAAGGGGCGGGCCGGCCGGTAACTCACGCCCCGCACAAAATAAATAATTTGACTCGAGGAATGTGGCCCGATAATGGACCGAGAATACCTTCGCGTTGATGTTTGATCTTACTGTACATGTACGTGCATACGTACAGGCCCTTATGTTTTGTATACCTGTATGATTTGAAGGAAGATATGGGCAGGCTTTGTTTTCGTTGTTGTCATGTACAGTGTTATAATGATGCTATCTCTGTTGGTCCAGCGACCAAAATGTCACTTTCGATACGTAAAAAATAAAAATGTTAACTGTTTCGTTTTAGCAGGCAGGTACCGACTTACCTACTGGAAAATTACACAGGTTCCAAAAAAGCATGAACATCTGCCATACGAAACTCCTAAATCTACATAGAAACACAACAAGTTATGGGAGTGAGACAAATTAAAACCTACACAGAATCAGTCACCTCTATTATCTAAAGTTTTTGCCGGCCGACCTTAATCCTTATAAAGATTAAAGTCAAGATCCTCGGACGTCCTCTGAACCTCTAACAATTTTATATTATCCTCTAATTTACACGTGCCGGCCAATTAAGTATCGCAATAAAAAGCATTACATAGGAATTTGCTTAACATTTATAACAAGAATTTTAAGTGGGTCAGAAATTGAAAGCTTGATTTTTATCGGGTTTGTTTGAGTTCGTAGGATCTTACGTTTTATTTATCATTTTTACGATACACAACTCAGTATTTCAGCGTATGTAATTAAGCATCTAACATAAAAGCTTGGCATTTTGATGAGCGGTCTTCAAATGCTTCTTTAAATTCCGAAGATTTAGGGATCCCTAAATAATCTATACATGCAGCTTTTGCAGAGTAAAGTCATCAGATACATAATTATTGTATAATTGGTTACATTCTTTATAACATAGATAGTTTGACTAGACGACAGCCCAAGATTTAAGGAAACAAGTTTAATTGTACGTGATTTAAAATATAAAATAGGTAATTCCACTTTGAAGGGATTGAATGAAATAAAAGGCATATCTGCCTTTTATTTGTGTGTTGTATTTATTGGATCGTCTCGGTACCGTCGTACCATCGGGGTCGTGCGTGCAGTGGGTGGCATCGACATTTGTCACCGGCCACCGTAATCTACGATACCACGGAGCGTAGTATGTGATTTTGGAGCTCACTCGCAGGATTTATTTATTTATCTAACTTTAATGGCCAACCAACAATTGTTTATACTGCTAAAACTTAAAACTACAATGTACAACAATCTAGGGTTAGTATAACAATTTCTTACAGGTTAGCAGCGCATGCCCCATATTGTAACAGTAAAATTGTGCCAGAAGTACTAAACTATAGAATTAACTTACGTAATATTTACCTGGCAATAGGCTCGCCCCTATTACATGGGACCTAAATATACCGGTGAATTCAGGCGTGATGGTATATAATATTTACCTAATCAGAAAAAAAAACAATTAGGATTGCTATGCTATGTCATCGTGATCGCCAATGTTTCTGTTTTTCGAAAGTTAAACTATTGGTGGCGCCTGTACACACAATGTTGCCGGTTAATACTCTATCAAGGAACTGCCAGCTATAAAAAATAACGACAGTAAATAAAAGGAAACGGCTAGGCAAGTAAAATAGCAAGATTACGGTTAAGTCGTTTTATCGAAAAATTATAAATAGGAATTCTATTTTACCGTCTCCACGTTGTTTCGTGAGAGCTGGGGTAAACATTGATATAGGCACACATCCTACTAATCATAAATACTAGTATACTAACAATACTAATCCTTAATTCCTTAATGCTACTAATATTATGAGGAGGTATGGATGAATAGATGGATGGATGGATGTTTGATACTCTTTCACGCTTAAACGGCGCAACGGATCTGGATGAATTTTGGCACTGAGATAGATTGGAGTGTGAAATAATACATAGGATACTCTTTATCCCAAAAATAATACGTCTCATGTGGGGTAATATATCAGTGGGATAATTTGACGTGGATAAAGTCGCGAGCAGAAGCTAGTTCTAATATATTTTTTATAATTTAAAATGAATACCTGATATATATTTGTATGCTGTAGTGTCACTGAACAATTCAGTAACATAAGGGGTAGAAAAATTACATCACTGGGGAGTATAGAATCATGTACTGAATCCATGGCGAAAGTTTCCATTACGAAGTCCCTTCCACCCCGTATAGACACACTTAACAGAAATAACAAATAAACAGTCACATCCAAGTTTTCGTAGGTCTCCGCCACGAGGTAGAACTCGCGGTGGCCACTATCGCGGCAAGCATCGAGCACTATGCAAATGCAGTTTTTGCCAGCTACCAATTGAAGAGCACAGTCGAAGGTGCATCTTCCAATGCTGGGTGGCCGTATGCTCACTACGGGAATTCAAGGGAATAATATGAAATTGCCAAGTAACTGTTTGTAGAATGTTTCATTGTGACTAACAACAGAACGTGGGATTCGAGTTTGTCTTGTTCAACTTACAATGTGTCTAGTGTTTTAGCTGGTAATCCAGAAATACACCCAACACAACAACATCACGCCTGTATTCCCCGGAGGATTAGGCAGAGGTATACCAATGAACACCCATAGTACGCCAAAAAAACAAAAAAGAAATATGTCAGAAAAATCAACCTACTTCTATTTATATCGATTAGGGAAATACTTTATAACCTCTGACCCCAAAAGAGGGTTGTTATATGTTTGACGTGTCTGTGTATTTGTCTGTGACACCGTAGCTCTTAAACTGGTGAACCGATTTGAATGCGGTTTTTATTTGAAAGCTGGTTTTCTAGTGATGTTTCTAAGATATGTTTTATCAAAATCGATTCATCCGTTACAAGATTATCAGCTCTATTGTTAGCTGCGGTAAGGATCTTTATTCTTCTGTCGGGGGTTACATTTTTTAAATTTTATTTTACTTGTTATTTTAATTACTTTATAGTACTTGGCCCCAGCTCGTCAACCAACCAAAAAGTTTTTATAACATTATGTACTAATTACTTGCTGTAATTTCTATAGCATTTGGTCTGATCTGGCCACAAGGCCGCGTAAATGCGCTTGAGTAGCTTGACAAATCAATCTTAACCATTATTACCACTATGCCGCAAATAGGTAGGTAATGTTTATGGGAATCCCCACGCTAATCGTTTTCCATGATTATTGAATTAGACTATAAAATAATCAAGATAGCCATTTTCAAAGGCTAAGTTGTCTAATTAAAGCTGATTTAAGCTGAGTTTATTAATTGAATATTATCAAAGTACCTCAATAGCGGACATTATTTTTGTTCAACCTTGTTTGTCAAGTGCAATTGAAACTGGGGGTTGGGTGTGGCTACCATCTGACTTGAATCGACCTTTGCAACCCACTGTTGAGTCCTTACCCCCCATATTCTTTACTGCCAGACTACTATAACGACCACGTGTAAATTTTTGTAATTTATAAAAGCCTTGTTAGCGATACAATCGTTGTACTAATAAATGTCACTAATTGTATGAGCCAGAACAGACAACTCCACCGAACAACAACTAGTTTACATATTATAATATTCAAAATTGCTCTCAACGACTGAGTCATCCTTCGTCGAGATTTTATATTCAATTTTGTTTAAGACCTCGTTCCGTTGTGGAGACACACGTCACATTTGTGGGATAAAATTATGTGTAGATTATTTAACAAAATGATGAGGTTCATATTTTTTTTGAAACAATGGTTCTATTACAATAACATGTACTAATTATTTGGCAAGTATACTTTAGGTCGCCAACAAAACTTACGTATATTTACAAAGCTTAGGCCGCGATAATAAGCGATACCCAAGTTACCATTCAGTGATCTAGTTTGGCCTCGTAGTATTGGGCTTCTCGCGTACGATCAGTCTGATTAGAACTAACTTTACAATGATCTAAAAGTTTCGTCTGCATAAATATATAGTAAGAATAAATATTAAAAAGGGTTTCGGCTGTTCCCGTAGTAGCACTGCACCTTAACACAATATTTTTTGCGTGCCGCGGCTTGGTGCGACACGACGATAAATTAGATGCGTTGAAATGTTTGTGTTGTGGCTCCGTGGCCGCTGTCGGCGACACCGCGTGCGCATACATTAGCGCACAATACCGCGGGGGGCGCCCATTGTGTCCTCACACTACCCCAGACCCCGCCACCCCCGCAGCACGCCCCAAATGAAGGATTCAACACCAGACCTGCAATTACAAGATAAAAATCTATTTTTGTACCCCAAATAAATACATTTCGTCGCTTCGCAGTCTAAAGTGCTTTCAGCCATAGTTTTCGACCACAAAGGTACGTTAATTAATCGTCTATTGGCTAATAGTCTTTCTACATTTCCTCGTCATTTTGTTGATCCATGTGAGCTTAAACCATTTTGTACACATGAGTAAGACCCTGTGTACTTACAAAATGCTGCATGTTGCTATTCTTCAGCAAAAACTAATAAAGTTTGGTTTCAAAGGTGTTCGAACTTTAGCTAAGAATCAACAAAACAAGTTCTTTACCCTATTCACACGATAACATACTATAGGGGTTTTAGAGTTGCACACACTAATTTCGGATCTCCGCGGGTTCCGTGCCGGCTAATGACCGGATAATTGTACGGCAGGTGCGCAAGCGCCGAGGGCTGCACGCCAAGCGCACACGCCAAGCGCCAAACGCTTCCCGAAGCCTTTTCAACTTTTTCGACGATCCGACGATAAAATTGTAAAAATAACAGTCCGCATCAAAATAGGATCCTAATCAAACAGATTTGAATAAATAAATGCTTCGCTTCCGTTGTGAACGTCATGCGTTCTTATGTTTCTTAATTTATAGCGCTTGTCACGTTATTAAGCAGATAATTAGTAGTTATAAACATAAATCAATGTTACACGTAATTAATTTTTGTTGAAGTGTGTCACAGTTTCATATTATCTACTCAAAGTTTTTTTATTACATTTTTATCATCGTAGTTTTTTACTATTTATAATTGTTAAGTATGTATAAAAAATAAACCGTTTAACGCAGAACACTTGTAAGTTTTGATCTTCGTTTTCTTAGTTTTTTAGGCAATAAACACACAACAGCTGTTGGCGAAATCGACGAGCCTTATTACCCGACTGCGACAGAAGGAGGGTTATGTTTTTCGAGAGTATGTTTGTATGTATGTATGTATGTATGTATGTATGTATGTATGTATGTATGTATGTATGTATGTATGTATAATTGTTTGGCACGCTCTGCAGCCTGAACAGCTTGATGGATTTTAGCTTGAGAGGTGTCGTTAGATTCGTATTTACTGTGAGAGTGACACTGGGTATATCAAAATAAAAAAAACAAAATGGCGGATTTTTGGCGCCAAATTCAAATGTTTGGATCGCTCTACAGCCTGAACGGCTCGATGGATTTTAGCTTGAGAGGTGTCGATAGATTCGTATTTACTGTGAGAGTGATACTGGGTATATTAATTTCTTTTTTAAAACACTAAAAAAGTAAAAAACGGTAATTTAAAAAACTAAAAAACCCGACTGCTATTCTTTAAAAATCCCTAAAACAAGATAAATTGTAGCAGTCGGGACCCATTCGGGACCATCTGCAATGTAATATAGGTATGTGCTCTCAATTCACTAATCCTCCATTTCTAGAATGGGTCCCGACTGCTACAATTTATCTTGTTTTAGGGATTTTTAAAGAATAGCAGTCGGGTTTTTTAGTTTTTTAAATTACCGTTTTTTTATTATTACTTTTTTGCTTTTATCCTAAATTAATTAACATTATACATAAATAAATAAATACCATGAAAGTTTGTTGCATCAGCAATCATTTTCAGTCAGTTATGTAATTGTGGTGTTTGGAGACAGCCGCTATTTAATAACGTAGGTATTCTAATTTGGTAATTTTCTTGATTTCCATGGAGCAAACTTAACAGACCGATAACAAGAATAATCAAATTATTATGATGAATTATCTCTGTAAGAAAAACATTTCCATTTTCTTTATTATTGAATCAGTTTGATTACAGTGAATTATCCCAATACATATAACAATATGTTATTTTTATTTTAATACATAACGATAACTGTATCAGCCTAAGCTTAGCAACGGCTGTTACGGCAAAAGAAATTGGTTTTTTTCCTGGACCACCTGGTACGCCACCCGCGCCAGAGCCTAACACAAAAACTCAAAGAAAAAACGTCATAATATTTGAATATTATTACAAAAAACAATTAAGGGTGCCGCACGTCACCTGTCGCGGGCACGAGATACGCATTTGCATAGAGAAACCAATTTCTAAGGCTACGATTTTGGGGACGAGACTAGCGATTTGATTGAAAAAAACCGCTTCACTAATAAGTATTTTAGATCTGCACAATTTAAATGTGAACAACCTTTTACAAGAATAGAGAGATAACTTCTTGCTCTCGACGATTCGCCTATGCGACGATGCAGCTACGCAACGTTAGGACTACGACGCGTTGTAGAGTTATATTGTTGCAACGCAGCTACGCTAAATACGCGTTTATCTAGTTGAGCGCCAGGTTATATCAATCCTCTTTTGTTTAACCTCCCTATCCTCCATAGAAGCCTCACTACACAGTTCAATACATACTTTTCACAAACTCATAAATTCAAGTATAAAAAAATAAACCGCTTGTTTTTTCCGATGTTTAATATGGCCTCAGCCTAAAACCAATTTGACGACACATTTTTTAAACAATATTCTTTATGTAAGACCTTTTGTTGTACCCCAAGACTCACTTTGCGATACTATCTAACGTATTTCTAACAAAATAAAAAGCTCCTTTGTTACGTCACTTTCCATTTTATTTATATACAAATATGTAGTTTTTATGCAGTTTTAGAATAGAAACACATGCCTATTGACAGTATTGTTGATGATGACTTCGATCATCTCAGATGTGTTCCAGTTAATATAAAGAAATCAGTTGTTTTGTGAAAAAGTAGCCTGAAGTAATCTTTACAAATACGTATATTATAAAGAGGTAAAATTTGTTTGATTGTTTATTACGAAAAGGGTCCGAAACTAACGGACCGATTTGAATCATTCTTTCACCAATAGACAGCTACATTATTCCTGAGTAACATAGGCTATATAACATAACGCTACGACCAACGGAAGCGGTGCAATAACCAAAGACGTAACTTATGGTGGGTGAAATAAGTCGCGAGCAGTTTGCTAGTTCGTACTATAAATTAGGACACTACATACCTAGACACCATACTTATTAACATTGAGTTATCTTATATTTAAACACTAGCTTCTGCTAGCGACTTTGTTCGCGTGGTTTTAATCACCCGTGCTAAGGTACGTCTTTAGTTACTGCTGAGCTCCCGACTGTCGTAGCGTGATGTTATATAGCCCATAGCCTTCCTCGATAAAAGGACTAACTAATACAATATGATTTTTTTCAGTTGGAACGAGTAGTTCCTGAGATTATCGTGTTCAACCAAACAAACTCTTCATCTTTATAATATTACATACATTTGTGTAAGATAAATATTATACTACTAATAAAAGTGGAAATTGTAAAGAATGACTCACATTCAAAGGTAAATGAAAACAAAGATAAAGCAATGCATAAACATTCGTCAGTCGTCAGTCATATTAAACTGAACTAGTGACCTGCCCCGGGCTCACACCGGCAAGATTTTCATACATAATACCATCCAAATTTTCGCCTTTTCGGTGGTTTTTCCATAAACTTTTTGGCATACAAACCTTGAGTTCATCCAATTTTCTTTTTGTTATTATAGTTTTTTATGTTATCTAATTTTAACGCTGTAAATATTTGACAATGTTAATTTATAGAAGTAAATTTGTTAAAACCTGGCAAATACAAACACAACTATAAAAAAATAACCAACTCGGGCAAGCCATTCTCAAGGGATCTTTCATACGTACGGTAAATGATTTTTATTTATATAAATAACTAAAGCCATGACGCACTCTGCATCGCCTTCGATGTCTTTTGGAAATCATCTAAACGAGAAAAAAAACAAAAACAAATTCCGAATCTCTTTTGGTAACAATCGTGTTTATGAATACTGAGACACATGTCATTGTCTATTGAAAGCATCCAATCATCGGGTCGTCAGTGGTAATGTAAACGGTCGCGTCTAGTCTATTGTGACCGGTAACAATTCCGTGTTATGGATGCCCCACTGCTGACTAAACCCACTGAACTATATTAATCTATACTGTTTAGTTTGTGTTTCTAAGACGTTTAGAATCACGTATTTCTATTGACTAATCTATCTAACATCTGAGATTAATTCGGAATTAAGTAAAACCGGCCAAGGGCGAGTCGGACTCGCACACGAAGGATTCCGTACCATCATCATTATAAAAACGGCAAAAAAAAAACACGTTTGTTGTATGGGAGCCCCCCTTAAATATTTATTTTATTATGTTTTTTAGTATCTGTATCAGTTCTGTTTGTTGTTAAAGCGGCAACAAAAATACATCGTCTATTAAAATTGCAACCGTTTAACTATCACGGTTCATAAGATACAGCCTTGTGACAGACAGATAGACGGACAGCCAAATCTCAGTCTGTCTCAGTAATAGGGTCCCATTTTACCTTTTGGGTACGGAACCCTAAAAAGGTACATAATACAACCTGGGTTTTTTTCTTAAATTCATTTTATAATCAAAGCCCGTCTTTAAACATTGAACTTTATACACATTGTCCAGTGTATAACCCGGCCTCCGTTGCATAACTTTCATAAAAAATAGTTTTCTTAAGCTGGACTGTAACAGCAGCGCGCGCCGCACATTCCGCGGTTTGCCGCTGAAAATTATATTGTCTTCATGACAAAACGTCGTTTACCCCGCAAACGAATTTGTACAAAAATGTGCGCTAAAATTAGAACAGTAGAGCCTTAAATTGATTGGATAGTATTCGAATGGAAGTGCTATTAAGCGATATTTATGGATAAGCAGGTGCGGCGGCAGCTTTGAAATCTCTTATGACCGCTGATCTGCGCATTGATACAAATTGCCTCGTTATACATAGGTACTTGACCATCATCGGCTACCGACTATCGACACTCCAAAGCGTAAAAATTGTTCTTTTCTGCACATCTTTAGCCCGAGTCTACCGTCGGCTAGGGTCTATTAACGCAAATAAGTGCCTGAACAAAATATAGCCATGGACGCTGAACATTTATCGATTGCCATATCGTTCCTTTTCATTCCGTGGGCTTTTATGTTAAGAAGCTTTGATGTTTTCAGATATTTCTGTTTTTTTCCTTTGTAAAGTAGAACGCATTCTAATAAATTTAAAAAGTCACAATTAGAAAGTCATTCGAAGGACTTGAACTTCAAAGTATGAAAAAATAAACAAGAGGCAATTTTATTAAACAATCCAATGATTCAGATGGAAACACATCGTTCTACGTATCTTTGGAATATTTTCTGAATTTAAATAAGCTTCATAAACCCCAAAGCTTAATTTACTCAATAAAAGAACCATTTGAAAATACACACACGGCTTACATTACGTTACCCGAAGGATCTGCAAAATTCGATAAACTACCCCGTAAAGGCATTTACGCCAAAGACGGCCTATACCCTTAGGGGACAGTCCATTAAATGGAGTTATGATATTTATCTTCTGGTTTATTCAGGGCACCGATAAACGAGATTTTTACGTTTTCTCCGTAAAAAATTCTTAGATATCAATTACTTCATCATAAAATTTTAATATGTGCTTAAGCTTTTTAAAAGGTAGAGCCGAAGCAAAACGGTCCAATAACGATTCCGAATAAATGCCCATTTCCTTTGATTGTAGCTGTAGCGTTGCATGCAGTTCTAGTTTATTTTTTACCATAAAGAACTAAATAAACTACTTAAATGAAGGTAATGCCGAATTATGAAAATTGCAAAAAATCAGCGTGAGCGCGTGCATTGTACGCTCGGTAGCGCGCCGCCCGAGGCGCTCGTGCCATTCGCGTTCCAATTTCGAATGCAAATTTTGTTTTTGGAAAACAGAACGATGGCGTTATGACCACTCATATCATATCGTGCCAGGGTTTTGACCGGTTGCGTGTCGAGAACATTGCACTTTGATGGTAGCCCTCCCCCAGGCATGTTTTTTGAACTTCCTTTCTAGCTGTAGATAATAAAGAGAAATGCATAATTTCCGATTCCTAAATTAGAGCCAACACAGCATTAGCCTTAACTAAGTGTTCATTTTAAATAAAGATCAGATACCGCCGATCCTGTCAGTAAAGGATAGATAAGGGATACCTAAAACGCCTACGGCGACGCAGAAAGTAACATAAATGTTGATTTGCCCCAGATTCACAGTATTAAAGACGATCAATTACATTAATAAAGCAAAGCATAAAGCCGAAACGCCCACATTTTTCAAGTGTCTGCATTGTCAGTAAAGTAGGCTAATGCCATCAGGCTAACGCCCTGTAGAAGTCCTAAATGGAAATATATACGGCCGCTATAAAATATTTGAGCACAACTAGGCCAGGTCACGCACATACTCAACCCCTATTAACTATTTAACTCACGAATCATTTGTAATAAGATTTACGTAGGTATTCGAATATACGTTTATTATACATTATGAAGTCATAGAGTTCTCGTGTTAATACTCGACTAACCTAGAGTAGATAAATATAGTACAGTTTCCTCGAAATAAACAAAATCTAAACTAGTAACAACACGAATAGCACAGAAAAAAAAATCTACGCAAAGATAAATGGAACACATGCGAGTCACCTAACGCGAGTCGAAACCCAGCTGTTCAAGAACACAGCACACATTTTTCAGCGATGTTTACAAGGTCGGTCACTCACACGCGCATACTATACTATAATCATAGACAACATGCACTTTTGACTCACGACGATGCGCGCTGGACGTGTGTAATGTAACACAGTGTAATATGTATCAATGAATCACCTTTGTAAGTGAATCACGGCACATCATCGGTGGCGCCGGAACACATCTCTGTGTCAATCTTACCGGAATTAGTCAATTTCGAATAATACTGATGATATAAAAGCGGATGAGTCGATACCGGTCATTTTGTAAACTGCTCTGATTTCGATTCTAGGAAATGCAATTAAATTACGGTGAGGAACAGACCGCCACCGGACCTAGATACACAATCGCTGAATCAGAACCTGAAATACAATTAACTGAATCATTTCAGATACTGAGACTATGATCTTATACAATTTCAGTAAGTGATTAAGCAATCATAACGGTTTTGTTAATTTATTGAGTTCTTTATTCAAGGGGTGCCAAACGGGACTCTGCGGATTACTAAGACCTCGCTGTCTGTCTGTCCGTCCGTCTGTCACCGGGCTGTATCTTATGAACCGTAATAGGTAGTCACTTTAAAAGTTCACAAAGTGTATAACACTACTATGGTATGGTAGAACAAATAATAGACTAGATTTTTTTCATATCGAAATTAATTTTCCTTTACGATTTCATTTTATTTTAAAACATTGCATGAGTAGAACAGTTGCCTACCTATATGTTCTAAGATGAATTTAATAATTGCCTGCGTCAGCGGTCAGATTGAATGGACGAAATTACGGATCGTTTACTTTCAAGTCCTTGTAATTGGTAACCGCTTCAACATCCACATTACGTGCGCATACGCAGTGTATCGATCATGGATCGACGTGGAAGGCCCAATTTGTCTGTGCTACTAAATCATGGAACAAACGCGCCGCCCGATCTAAATCGATTTGTCCAAATTATGAGACGATGGTAATATGAACGATGGTGGCTGTTGTCCAGAATCTCCTGATATCCTCTTTAAATATTGGCCGTCCTTAAAACACCTGCGCTTTCGCTAACCGCATCCAGTTGGACTCAAGTTATACAGTTCAAACACAGATGTTCGACATCGTCCTACTTATAAGTTTATAACATTATCAATGAAAATGTTATTGCAACTGAATGTGTAAGGCAGCCATTGGAAAACATTGCATATATCGAAAAAATAACGTTGCATAACATTAGGAAATATTTTCTTACATACCGTTGCCTCATATTTATAATATCTGTGCTTTATACACAAAACTTTCGTCGTGTACGGTATTAAACAAACATAAGCACAGAAAAGGGAACATTTCAAATAGGAAACGAAAATCACACGTCCAGATTTATTTTTCTTTTGGCATAGAAGTGTGAAAATTCAAAATTGGAATCGAGAAGTTTTGACTTACGATGTTTATTTTATATTCTGCCAATTACGCAAAGTTTTTTTTTTATAATGGCTTTCTCTTCACAAGGGATAAAGCATCGTAGGTAGCAGCCGGGATGACTGGCCATTTTGAGTACAATTAACAAATTTTTGATAACACAACAGCCGCGGTCATGGCTGGCTCACCATATGCCGGGGTCGTTAAGTACCTAATATGACGAGGAATCTACTTTTATAACGTTAAACTTGGGGACCCTTAATGCGAACTTGATGTACATTTTATGACACTCGATGTATACTTTGTTTCATTATTTTTTTACGTTAAACATAAATAAACTGTATAACCATTAAAGCAAACAAATAAGTATTCCTATGTAGAAGTTCTACCTGTAAAACATTAACATAATAATTTAAGTCCCCTAACTATAAATCGTCTAATTTTAATTATGTAAATGTTATATCAATTACTGTATTAATATCAGTTTCATTGTTTACGAATCCTTTACCACATTATAAACACAGATCAGTTTCTAAATAAATTTAATTTAATCTATTAGCTTATAAGTAAGCATAACAATGATCAATGCAAAGGTGCCGATGCCGCCCAACGCCAAATGGTCCATTTTAATGACCCTCATTTGTGTGTGCGGCATCTTGTAAATAAATATTGGGCAAATTAGCAGATCCGTCTGCCGATGACGTAGTGAAGACTGACGTCCACCTGTCATTGTTGTACGTATCGACAACAGTCCATGTGTTGACGTGTTGCATGGAGACCGTAAACTTTCAGTCGAACCCAATGAGCGTGAAATGTCATTAAAGGTAGAAGGTACCTACCGACACTCGGGACGCGCCATCTGCTTAGTTTTTTTTTCGTAAGGTTAATATACTGAATTGTTGATATTTAGGTTGTCTTGTGACCTGATGGGAATTTATTTATTTGTTTTTTTTTTGGTTCGTTTTTATTTATCATTAAATTGATTTAGGTGTTTATTCACAGATGACAGATTATGCTGTGATGCCATTGTGATGTGCATTTGTTAATTTTAGTTACCTACCCTCAATGTACTTATTCAAAGAAATGCCTGCGACTTCCTCAGCTTGAATGTCGGTTATCAGCGATGTTTTTTTCCACGCATCTCTAATTGGTAGGTAGGTACTATTTCTGAAATAAAAGTAACATAAGTTAGGTAGGTTCTCCTTAAAACATCAGCTATCTGCCATGCCGTCTACCCGTGTACATTGATTTACTTAAAACGCTGTTATTTTGACATTAAAAACAGAAACTTCTACTTTATTTATTTTTATAGATAGGTACACCTTGAAAATTGTAATGGTAGGTAACCGTGGCAGAACAATTTATCATTAGTAGTTCCATCGAAACATAAGTGAAATTAAGTTAATTCAAAAATAAATTATTTACTTAATTTAAACTTAAAAATTATAAGTACTTATTTTTTTAAGTTTTATTTTTATTTTTTTGTTTTCAAAAAGTAATAAAATATAATTCATTAACTCGAAAGCGTGAGAAATAGGTAATATTATAAGTAATTACCTAACATTTAACTAAGTAAGTAATTATTAAGCCGTAGCCGCCGGAAAAGGCTAAGCAGATGATGAGCCGTAATAGTCGTCAAAAAATAAACATCTTATTTATTCTTAGTAATTTTGTAGAAATATTTCCTAAAGTTATGAGTACAGTCAGGTTCACATCTGTTAAAGATTTACGTACCTACCTGCCAGTAATAACGCTTAGAATAATAAAAAAAGATTGGCATAGGTACTTAGTTATTGTTTCACTTTTGACATTTGGTCAGCAGGTGTGCAGGGATAGTAATAAAACAAAAGGAGATCCCGTTTGTTTTAATAATCAGTATTCCAGCAAATCATAAAGGAACCTATTCTTTTCGGACCTTGAAAAATATTTTTATTCGTGTTTTTTCGGGCAGGTTTAGGTATATTTAGTACTTAGATCCTGCAGGTACTTATTCTTTTCTAAAGCGTTCTTGTGTTGTCAACTGTCAACTGTTTCTGAATTAATATGGCTACCCTCTTGCAGTAGTCCAGTAATGTCCTAATAAAGAAAGAAGAAAGAAAGAAAACCATTTATTCTTGCGAAAGCGACGCACAACACAAAAATAAAAATAAAAAAATTACAAAAACAAGCTAATAAGCTAAAAAAATTACAAAAACAAGCTAATAAGCTAAAAAAATTACAAAAACTACCTAATAAGCTGCTCCTAATGTAATAGCTATATAATAAAGCAAAAATTAAATATACAACCATCATACCATGACGCCTGTATTCCCCGCAGGGTTAGGCAGAGCTGTACCAATGTACACCCACATTTAATACTTACTTATCAAAGATGTTAGATAGGTAGGTATAGCTAAACAACTAATACTATTGACGAATTAATAACGCTGTCACCTAATTTGTTCGTAGGTACTTGTGTGTTTATTTAGGTAATATAGTGGGTTTAGTTACAGAATTCATGTCACACTCGACACTAGCTCAGTCAAAGCTGTGATAGTGGTCTGTGGGATGTATGTACTTACTACCTCACGCACTAATTTATTTAAAAAGGAGGAAATACCTATGAGATAAAAAAATCAGCGGAAGGAAAAATGAAAAAAATATTTAGGACATATCTACATTACCAGATCAAAAATATTTGCAGTCTGTTCGGAAATTGGCCCACCCCTTCAGAAACACAAAAAAAAATGCAGTTCGTACCTAGCCACCACCCAGCCCAAACCGCAAAAAAAACACCCGTGCATTCGACAACCGGACGAAAACGAAACGCAACTATGGACTACGGAACGTCGGTCGGAACACTCGGAACGAAACGTCAGTCTGTAGGGAGCGCCGTTGAGAGTAGTTCGTGTCGCTCTGTGCTCTCAGCACAGCTGATTCCGCACGCGTCTTTATAAACGTATACGAAATTGTAACAAAATAAACAATTTTATACCGCACGCAAATAAACTCTGTGACTTTAAGTGTCGTGAACGCATTTTTTGTTTATTTGAAGCAAATAATAGTTTTTGAAGTGGGATAGCTACACACTTCAGGAAAATAATGGGTAAGTCCGCCAAAACAGTTAATATCATAGAATATTAATTTGCTTTTAAAAAAATAAATTTTAAATATATACATAGAAATATCATCGTAGTTATAACGTTTTATTGTTGAACTGGTTAAAATATGCACTTATAGGTTATGTTTACGTTAATTGATAACGTATAGCAAATTTTTAATTTAATAATGAATGTACTTTAAAAATAATCTCTCTTTTTCTAAGATTACATTTGTATAATGAATAGGTAATTTAATTCTCACTGTACATTTACGTAGTTTGTTCAAAAAAATGTTAAAAGTAAATTGTAATTTGCTATCCATGCAAATGACAACATACATCGATTAACAAGTCTTGATCTAAGAATCTAACTTCAAAATAATAGTTTAATAACGTGATAATTTTAATATGGTAATTGAATACTTTAATTCATATAAAAATGTACATAGCAATAGTTATTGTTAAAAAATTAAACTAGGCTTTGATTAAAAATGTGAATTATATCGATAATTAAGTGTTTGTGTAAGCTTAACTCATATGTAACTAAATTCTAAAAACTGTTCTAAAACTTAACCTTTTCTAAGCAAAAAAAAAAAACTAATTTAATAACGAAAGAAAATTAAGAAGCGTTTGTTTTTCACAATTTATTATATGCAGGTGGTATTCTATGCATGTCTATATTGGAGGTAGAAACTGCCATTATTTATATTTTATAATAAACAAATAAATTTGGCAGTAGACATCGTAGGTAGTCGTCTACCTACGCACAGTGGGCGCGACGTGAGCTAGTATTAAAACTGTGTGCATTAACAACATATTTTTAATTAATAATAATTACCATTTTATAAAAATAATTGACAATGTAGGTATTCAACTAGCATATTATACCTGTTTAAAAATACAATGGTCATAATATACCTACTTTATACATTTAGAACTGTGAACTTTGTGGAAAATAGAGAAATTCGCAATTAGAAAAGTGTACGAGTATTTAATGATGAAATGCCGTCGTATGTGCTATTTACCTTTTACAACCAAAATTAACCCATTTCCTGCGGGTTGTTCGAAAGAGATACCGCGCCCCCGGAACGCAAAGGGCACATGAAGGAACATAGACGGGTTTTAGTCAGTAAAAGTCTGACACTCCCTCCCGCCCCGCCCAGGGCGGGGGAAGTTATTTGATGATTTCCCGTCTATAAAAAAAAAAAAAAAAAAAAAAAAAAAAAAAAACCATTTCAGAATCGTGATCATAAATTACATTTCTCCGTTACAAATACAATTCATTCGAAATGATCAGTGTCGCACGATTTCCGGATAAATAGAAAAGCTACAAAAGAAATTGAATTGATATCCGTGAATGTTAGAAAATTGTTACTCAAAGGTTATAAAGTATTAATTTTAAAATCACATTAATGTTTACGGTATGAGAAGAAAATTTTACGTTTAAATTTACCTACTTTCTTTCGGCTCTCATGAATTCATTGCCATGTGAAGAAAAACTACAATAAGTCTTCATAAAGAATCATATTACTTACATATAATATGAGTTTGTATTAGTATATAAAATCCATCTAGATTAATTTACAATGGGACAACATGTATTATTTCAGATTCCAGTATTACAGTATCATAAATGTTTCATTGATTTAAATAAAATCATCATTTTATTTATTAGACTAAACATTTGTTAACCTAAATCTAAATTCTTCTAGGAATGGTCAACTGGGAGCTGACCTACATACTACATAAATAAAAAGTTATAATAATTATACAATTACGGTACCGCACTATCGCCAAACAGCAAAGACTTTAAAATAACATACATAAACGCAAGCAAATAGATCAATCGATAGAGCACAAAAAAATGCGAAACCAAGTGTAAGTATGGGGTAATAACAGCTATAAAATAGTAATACAGTTTTATGGTAAAATAAAACAAAGTTAACAAAATAAAAACTAAGTAGGTATTACAAACCTAGTACCTACTACAAATTATTATTTTATCTCTTGATGACATGAACTAATAAATGTGTTATTTTCCTAAACATTGAAAGTATAGTATTGGAACACGTTGTTATACATTGTGTACATCAAAGTTTTCTGACTCACTGTCAGTTTGATTTCATCATTAAAATTTACATAGATGAATACCCATACCAGATTTGAATGATTAAAATGATTACGCATTTAATAATTTTCTCTCTAGTCTGCATCTTATCAATTAATCCCTTATTTTCTATTCACGATAATCAAGCTTATAGTAATAAATTTTAATTAGGTACTTACCTATTCAAATTTCTTATCGAAATCTAAAGAAAACATGATGTAGTTTAATAAGTATCAAAAAGTAGGTTGGCAGAGACGTGTACGAACATGTTGCGACCAGGATAAGTGAGTGCGTCGCACCGTGTGTTCAAGGGCGCAAACCGATACAAAACATTAACAGTAATTAAAACATATAGGTAATATTATGTATTTATATTAATGATCATTACTTTGTTTACAGTTATAGTTTTTATTAGCGTTAATTAGATTTTATAAATCGATCAAATTATTCAAACCATACCAAAAAAATGTAAGCACTGTGGTGGCCGACGCCGGAAGTTCCGACAGGAAATCGCGGGTACGCGCACCGGGCCAGGCATGGTGCCAGTCACCGCTAGAACCAATTTACGTTACCCCGTATATCACATACCAATAATATTTATTAAGCACACGTGTGGGTCAGGTAAAAAATCAGAACAAGTTATGTTTAAAGCTTTTCCTTCTTTAATTAATCTTTTTATCACTCTTTCGTTGCAGTCGAATTCCGCAATGTGAATTTATTACCCTTCCCACTTGCAAAACGAATAGCGTACTTTCACGGCTTCGTAATAATGGAAAGAGACTACAAGAGATTAGAACATAATGGTGCGGAGGTGGGTGCGTGGGAACGCTCCCAGAGTTCACGTGCCCGGCACATCGCTCTACCATACCAAATCTTACATGAATATGCTAGATTTAGATAAAAATCCCCCCATCAATAGCGCGGATTCACTTAAAGAACTCTATATTTACATTAAAAGTACAATGGAACAAGCATCGATGTGCCAAGATCTTTATTTTCTTGTGAATTTAGTTCAGTGTAGTATATGGGTGCACTTTTATATGTATGTATTAATTAACACTTTAATACATTTTACATCTAACGCCTCACGGTCAGTGTTAAGGTTATGTTACACATAAAAGGCAATTTGTATAAATGGCTTTCTAATTTTCATTTTAAATAAAATAATTAGATACATAGTTAGTTGGGTGTACATTGGTATACCTCTGCCTAACCCTTCGGGGAATACAGGCGTGATGGTATATTTTTTTAATATAATTAGTTAAGTACCTATGTCATGGTAACTTCCATTGATACAGTTACTTAAATGACGTCTTACTAGAATATTAATCTTAGTGCTATAGACTGTTTATCGAAATATAAATAAACTTACTTATCTCAAAGCTTTAACGGATATTATTTAAAGTGAATTTGGTACTTCTGCCATAAATTATAAATATGTGCTTATGAAGCTTCTATGAATAAAACGAGTGAATGAACTGAAATCAATTATACTTCCATTCATAAAGCCGTAATAATTCTATGCAGCGTAGGTGTCCATAAGTCACCGCCGTCTGATAAATCGGCAACGCTAGCCGTTTGCTTCCATATGAATGAGCTTAGAAAAAATACTTACAGTAATAATAATTCGAAGTTTTCTCCTAATTTTGGAAGCCTCTATAACATACGTACATTCAAACATACCGTAATATCGCAGTGTAATTAGAATTTGGAAATATTATTAGTAAGCTGCATGTCTAGAGAGACTTATGTGTGAGCTTTCTGTCATTCAAAGTAATTTTTGTTTCCATGACAATGTTAAAATGAATTAAATTAGTCATGTATATGGTAATGTGGGTTATTGAAATGACTGTTGTGTCGCGTAGGCTCGTGCGCTCGTTTGACTGGCAACGGCAATAGGTGCCTAGTTAGTGGTTCCGGATACGGATCGGACGTGTCGGATGTCGGCGTGAGTCACGCGGCGCCCACGCCGCCGCGCCGCTCCGCCATCGCCAGTGCGCCCACTGGCGCCCAAGTTGCACCGCCAAACTACGATATTACTATTTTATTGTTAAAAAGTATAATATATTCGTATACTAATTGCTAAAATATATTTTTAAATAATCTTAAATTTGAGGATCAAGATTAGTTACTCCGACTTAATTTTCGACAGACGTCATTTAGTATGATTTTTTATAGTTAAATATTGTTTGTTTAGTTTATCCAAACATAATTATAATGTAAATTTTTGATCATCATTTTATTTTTCTTATCTTACTTAGCAGATTTTTTTACCTCAGACCCAACCATAAAGTTGGCAATATTCTATCAGCACAGAACACCTCGAAGCTTTACTGGCCGTACCTCTTTAACTGGTAGGTAGGTACCTACATGATACATTTTTCGCTAAGCTTAACTTGTTGTTCTTAGCTAATCTGGCTAACTCAAAATAACACGTTTTATGGATAGGTACTACCAATTAAATCGGCATGACGAGTTTACAAGCGTAACGCTATCACGACAATGACTGCGGACAATCTTACACGCACTGTCTTCTAAATGATCGCGGTCGCTGTTGCCGAGACAGATTTAGCTGTGTCTGCGACGCGTCTAGGCTATTTGTATTTGGGTTTTGGCATTGGACATTTCGCAGTCTCGTGGGAAACTGAGTTGAACGACTGCGGAGACAATGCGGCTGTCTGGTATCGCGACCAGTCGTTCACCGGCCGCCGCCCACCCGCGCGGCACCGCGGCAGCGCCGAGCGAGCCCGCCCGCTGCCGAGTGCCGCGGCTGCACCTCACGTTCCGCATTACATCTTCAGCCATCTTCTATTAAAACACCAAACTTGATTTATTCACATCGCTTTACATTCAAAGCACGAACCTATGTGTATAGGAAGCTTAACGTGGGAAGGTGGAAGGTATGCAACGAGAGGATAGATAGAACGAATTCCTGTAGCTTTCACTACCTACCTATAGTAATCGGCATGCACATACAACACAAAAGTAACTTAGTTGATAGCTGTCAGTCAAAACAGAATACTTGTCTACTACTGTATCTGAACTGACAATTACCTGTGACAAACAATAAATGAATTTGAATTTGAATTTGAATTTGAATTGTATACTGGGTAGAAATCGGTACCCGCCACGCCCGGGGTGGTGACTACCTTAAGCACTTATACTTAACTAATGCAAACTTACTTATCAACACCTGAACCAAATTCTCGTGAGAGATCCTACAATTGAATCAACTCATTTAGTTCCCAACTTATTAAGATTTAAAGGCAACAACTTTTATCATTACCGAAACAAGACATTGCACTATTCATAATGTTAGTTGTAACTTCTACCTTGCGAGAGATATACAAGTGCAAAATTAAGTATTCAAGAACAAAGTAGCAGATCCAAACCAATAAACATTTCGAAATAATAAAGTGAGAGGTCGTATAAAACTATGCCATCTCAACTTAAAAGCTTGAAATCCTATGCTGCCTTTGGTATAATACAGAAACATTTCCTTCTATTTTCACCTTTTCGAAATTTCGACCATTTTTTTAAGACCTAAGTGTAAGTTAGTTGAAACATTGAAATGTAAAAAGCACGTGTGTCAAGGGCGGGTGCCGGGGGGTCCGCAGCGGGGTCGATAAGCGCTGGCCGCATGCCAGCCGCCGGTGCCGCCGCGACACATAAATACACCCTCGCCACTCTAAAGTGGAAGTTCTCACCGTTTATTTTATTGAACGTCACATTTATAATTTCCTTCATTTGACATTTCCTTGGTCTTAAAGTTTTGTCGGTGTTAATAGTTGCAGACTACTTAAGCTTGGAATACTTATACCTAATACTCCCTATAGGGTATAAGTAAGTCTGAGTCTGCCATCACCTAAATTGCCGACGCGGGGCAAACACTTCAAAAATCTCGGTCATTTGGATGAAATTAAGATTTTTTTACCGGATGCCATGGGAAAAATATTTTACAAAATAAAAAAAAACTTTCGTTATGTTTCTTTTTATTTTAATTTATTGCTTTATTTTTAATTAATCGAGATTGACACACAAAAGGACACTTTTGGAAACTAGGACAATTTCGGGGCATCCCGGACGGATGGCAGCCCTAAGCATACCTAAGTACTAAGCACGTACATATATTCTTATCCCTCTATCCAATCCTATCATCCAACAAATATTACAAATCCGACAGTTTGTGAGGATGGGTAGATGGATTTTTGTTTCTTTCACGCTTAAACTTCTGAACGAATCTGGATGAAATTTGGCACTGAGATAGATTGTAATGTGCAATAACACTTAGAATACTTTTATGCCGGAAAAATGTACGATTCCCGTGGGATAATATATAAACAAAATTGACGCGAACGAAGTCGCGAGCAGAAGCTAGTAGGTTCATAAGCAACAAATTCTCCCTACAACTGACGGATCAAGCAATATAGCAATTCATCTGAAACATATATTTTTACTTCTACTACAAATTAATCCAGTTTCATACGCCGTAAATCGTACACAGTATCATTTGGGCCTTAACAAAATTACCACGTTAGGGAATTAACTGACTGTGACTGTACAAGGGAAACACGCGTTATGTTTTATTGTCTTTCCGGGAACGGATTAAAATTTAAACAGGGGTAAATTCAACTAAACGTATTGAAAATACCTAAATACAGACGCAATGTGCACCAAGGAGGTCTTAACATGCACTCTACTAAAAAAGCGTCATAAAATCACGCCTGTACACATTAATAGCGTAAGCAGAGGTGTATTACAGGTGCGAATGAGTAATTCAGTAATGTCACTGCTTAATAAATAATAGATAGACCCTATTGCCATTTGTTAGGCATAAATCCAGACTTAAGTAGCTACAGTGAAACTATGTATGAGAAAACCTAATAAAGATTTGAATGACCTGGGGATGAACCTAGGAACTCGCGCTCAACAGTCACGCTTCGGACTACTAAAACGAGTCACGAGCAATTTTTTTATATCAATCAATCTTAAGGAAGGGATAAGGGTAGGAAGATGATGATGATGAATCTATCTACCCGACTAGGGCGGAGCCCAAAAGGAGCCACCTTGTGAAAAATTACTGGTTTAGCATAATAGCTAAGCAAGCGAATGTTTTCTAGCAAAATTGCATGAGGTATCGTTGGATTAGTTTTGACGTCCCGAGTGACCCTGTCTATACAATTTTGACCGCTATTAAAATAAGCCATTTTATTGTTTTATACTTATGTGGGTTATCAACTTGAAACGTGCTTGAAAAAACTATTCCAAAGATATAAAACATGTTAAACTAAAAATTTAAAAATATGTCTAAAATCCCGACTGGAAGTACACAAAATATACCTAACATGAAAATGACTTCAAGCAGACTAACACAGTCGGTGTCAGTGAATCTGAGATTGAACCGATGGAACTAAAATAACTGCCACCGTCTACAACAGACTGTAAAGACATCTTCCTGTTTTGAACTTTTTGGTCTTTTTGCAGTCGATTTTTTTATACTTACCGGTATTTGTGAACGCCATTGCTTACACTCACAGATATTTTAATGAAGTGTTGTTTGTTTCAGATGAGCGGCAAGCGCACACGCAGCTATAGATGCGCAGTACACCAGCGCGACCGTGAGGTCAGCTCTGAGAACGACTTCCATCTACTCCTCGAGGATCCCACGTTATTCGCCAGGTAAACATACCAGCCATTAGCGCGCCTGTATTTATGTAATACCAATTACCGCACGATGATAGAACAGGAAAATACTCCCGGGTAATGTAGCAAACACAACAAACACCAAACACCATTCATTACAAAGCGTAGAGACATATTTACTACCCTCTATTAGCCGAGTGTAACCGTTTCAAAACAATTTTCAAATAAATCGAGTATGCCGTGACTCGTCTGTCATCTTCCAGAAAACATAAATCCTTTATCGATGTACAACTTGTAAATTTCCAGTAAAATGTAACTTTATGTTATCTAAATCAAAATTTCAGTTAAACTAAATTATGTAGTGTAGTATTTTCTTTCATTCCACTGAATTAATAGTCGGTTTATCGATTGCCGTCGCTAAAAATATTTTTTTATGTTCACTTGTCGTGTCACGTTGACATGTGGTGTGCTTTCATACAATAAAACCGTTAATAAATTGCTTTTATATAGATCGAGAATAATAGTGAAAGCGGATAGATTGAGTGCTTCCAATAAGGTTTTGAAATAGGAATGCTAAGTTTATTTCATCATTGAAAAATACAGGTAAACTGTTCAGTATCATACAATATGACTTGCGTACTACTAGCAGCTTTTCTTGGACAGCCTTGGCATAGAAATGCTTTACGACGTGCAGATTCTTTTATTCATCTATATTGGAACCTGGATTTTGAGAGCATAGTAACATAACAGACGTAAAGAAATAGATACACTCAAATCAGCACAAACGTTCTTGTTCAGACGTCAACAGCAATCACAACCTTTTGAGCTAAAACGGCAGAAACAATAATATTAAGAGAATCCGGCTCTATCATAGCTAAATCATCAATTGCAGGTCTAACGTATTGTATTGTTTTCAGGATGGTGCACCTAGTAGCGATGGAGATGCTCCCGGAGGAGCGGGACCGCAAGTACTACCAGGAGAGGTATACTTGCTGCCCCCCGCCCTTCTTCATCATCTGTGTCACACTATTAGAGGTAAACACTCGTATTCTCTAAGCTGAATGTTGAGTATTTAGTTTATTTGCAACTTGTTATGATAGTAAAATATCTATTTTATGCAACCGCTAGCTATGGACATAAATTTTCCGAGCAACGATAGTACCGAAGGCGTACAAAGTCATCACTTTCTACGTGGCTAGTGCCGCTTCAATCCCCGCTCCAGTTACTTCGGTTAATTAAAAATTATAATAGCGGATTTCACATCCGTGCAAACAAGCGGTTTACGTTGAATCATAACAATCGGTCGGCGGTGCTCACTGCTCGTCACACGTTGATTCACCTCGGCGTGCAAGGCGCGCGGCCGCACGCTTGCATAGCGCACGCAGCTTTCTTGCTAACGGTTTTCCCCTCTATGAATAACATTTAAAACGTCACTATTTACGCAAATTACAATTACACTTAAATATTCATTTATCCTCATTTTGGTTAGTTAATAAATAATAATGATTATAGTAATACCTACCTACATAATTAATATTAATTATTAGTCGTAGTTCTAACTGGAATCGTGCTTACAATATTCCTACAGTACAGATATTGCAAACTTTTTATCTTTATCTCTCATTTTCTATAGTTTAAATCACTTGAGCCTGTGTTTTTTGGTCGAACTCCAAGTACTAAACAGTATTCAGCAAAATTAGTTAGCCGTTCAGTATATTATTTCGAAAATAACTGTAGTAGGTAGGTACTCTGTAATAAAATAAATCATTCCTTATGTTGGGTACTAAATTCATAAGTACAACACACGGCAGTAAGACTAAACTAACTCAATAACTCGTCTAACGACGTCCAGTGATAGAGAGCCAAGCGAAGATTAAAAGCAGCAGAAAACAACGCGCGATAGACATGTTGATCAGAAACTAATTTTAGTATTTTGCAGTCTGCTAGTCATACATTTTTGACCTTCTGGCTTTCGAATCTTACATACTATACTAATCTGGAAGCTTTTGAATACTTTTCACTCATACCTATAACCTACTGCATAAGGCAAACACAGGTTTCCTATCTTGGAAGATCTGGGTCTCACATGTCTTAAAATTTTGGTGTTCTAGAATCTCTTTCGTTGCCTCGCGATGTTTTCTTTGAAAGCACTTTCCACGTACTTAACCACCATTTCGTTTGTTCTCAGTTGGGCGTGTTCGCATGGTACGCCTGGGGTACGGGCGGCATGGCGGCGGCGGCCGGGCCGGTCCCGGTGGACTCGCCGCTAGTGTACCGCTCCGACCGGCGCCGGGAACTGTGGCGGTTTCTCACCTACAGCGTCGTGCACGCCGGGTGGCTGCATCTTGCTTTTAATCTGTTAGTCCAACTTGCGGTAAGTAATAGTACCTAAAGAGTACTGTTGAAATAACTAGAAGTAACTACCTGCCTACATGGAAATCTTAATCTAGAATCCCACTGGGGAGGACAATCCCACACAAGATTGAGTAATTTCAGTCTGTTTTAACCTTTGGATCGTACTTCGTAGTCCACAAGGCTTGTCTATTGTAGGCACAGAGTTTTAAATGCGTCTTAGTCAGTCAATTTATTACTCAACATTTGCATAATAGAAGTATTTTATTGTCCGTACCAAAATACACCCACCTTGAATTTATCATTAATGGTTTTTGCGACCGTCGCCAAAACTCGTAAACATCTTTAACACCGCAATAATCTGATTTGTTATTCGTCAAATCGCAGGTAGGTCTCCCTCTGGAGATGGTGCACGGCGCGGTGCGGTGCGCGGCGGTGTACCTGGCGGGCGTGCTGGGCGGCTCGCTGGCGGCGTCGGTGCTGGACCCCGACGTGTGCCTGGCGGGCGCGTCCGGCGGGGTGTACGCCCTCTTGGCGGCGCACCTCGCCAACGCTCTGCTGAACTTCCACACCATGCGCTACGGAGCTGTCAGGCTCGTCGCCGCGCTTGCAGTCGCGTCATGCGATGTGGGCTTCGCGGTACACGCTAGGTATACAAAGGTGAATATGGTTTTGTTATTTATTTTTGGTTTCCTGACGCTGTAATGGAATTATCCGTATTTTATCATCCTGAAAATAGTCCATGTCTAAGACCACGATACGCGTGCGTGACAAAACACGAAGGACACTGAAAACGCTCCAACAAGGATGATAATTATTCGGATATTACTATAAAATTTAGAATATAAAAAAGAAACTAATACTAACGTATCTCTCTATTCCCACAGGAAGCGCCACCGGTATCGTACGCGGCGCACGTGGCGGGCGCGCTGGCGGGGCTGACGATCGGGCTGCTGGTGCTGAAGCACGCGCAGCAGCGGCTGTGGGAGCGGCTGCTGTGGTGGGCGGCGCTGGGCGCGTACGCCGCCTGCACGCTGTTCGCCGTGCTCTACAACGTGTTCAGCGCGCCCGTGGACGAGCTGCACTACATGCCGCCCGACCCGCCGCCCGACGCCGGCTTCTGACCTCACTCGCGACCACGCGCCGCCGACGCACCGTAGGCTTCCGACCGACGATCATCAGCTACGTCCCCAGTATACTGTTATTGTTTCCGACGTCGAAGCCTATGTTCGCGGACAGTGGGCGCTCCACTCACAACACGCCTAGTCAATTTACCTTAGTGTGATTTGCTATAAGTAGTATTATAATACGAGGAGGTCCCGATACCTGAATGTCAGTAAATACGTTTCGTATTGTGCCTATCGAGTCATATCTTATGTTCATTGAGATTATTTTGTCCATTTTCGTGATTTCGTTTTTTTACAATGGCCTCCTCGCGATACTTAATTGTTAAGTAGTCTTAATTATATTGAATAGGTGAACTATTTTTGTACCTACTATCAGCGTCCGTAGTGTATAGATTGAAGGCGTTACCGCGACACAACAGTAATAATGTTCCCGTGTGGACTGACCGACTTTACTAAATGAAGTGTCCCGTAATTTATTCACAATAACAGTAATCGCTTTTTATAAACCGCGCTACATTTAGTAAAGCCCTCAGCGTAGTTATGCCCAGCACACCAAAGATTAGGATAAACGGCATCCATGCTCGAGTAGTGGAAGTTTCCTTACTCTCTCCTTGTTTCAAATTTGATTGAATATGAATACATATACCTAGGTTTTTAATTAAATTGCTCACTGTTAAACAAATACTATAAGTATGCCTCAGTAACTGATTCTAACATGAATAATTATTGTTACTTATTATAAGTATTTGTGTAAATTGCTCAATTGCAATGATTATTTTAATCAGAAATGATTATATGCTCAAAAGTGAGTTTTTATTTTATTGGATCAATTTTTTGCTGATATAATTATTATTATAACAAATAATATTGTTTATTGTGATTTCGTCCATTTCCATTCGTCTCTCGCATTCGTCCTGTTTCTTAAGTATGATCCAACGATTAACAAGTTGTCTTGCTACTCACTAGTAAATAGTTTTATTATTAATAATGTGCCTGATTCCTATTATTGTAAATTTGATCGTATACTTTAATTCTAATCAAATAATTGTCAGGAAACGACTGAGTTTTGTATTAATTATTGCAGAATATTTTCTCGTTTAATTTATTTTAAAATTATTTTAAGTGTGAATCGGAATAATTATGATTATGTGATTATATAAATGAAAATAAGAGTGAATATAATTGAGAATTATTAAAAAGATTTCGTTTTATTTTCCAGGCATAACCTTACATCTAAATAACAATAAAACAAGATTTTGAAAAAAAACTTCATTATACCTTTCAGCAAATTGTAACATGTTATAAACATAACAAATAACAAATTCATTTCAACCACAAATTGTCTTCAACATTATTAACTAGGTAGGTACTTATATTATTACAATCTAACCATGCTTTGGTAACTTTGAAAAGTTTTAACGGTGCATCTAATTTCAGGCCAGTCAACCAGCCTACAATTTAATAATACTGATTGATAACATTAACAGCTGCATTTTCTCCACAAATAGAAGATGTTTGTTGGTAACAATATAGGTAGATAATTAATTAAAAATCAATTCGTCTTGGGTGATACTCTCGACAAAGGAACTATGCAATACTCTCAACTTTCCTGAATTTCAAATAACTGCTTAATTAAATAAGATGTAAAGTATTAAGTAAGGTAACTCCGGAACTATCGTCATATTATGATCATGAGGTGGCGTCCTAATGAAACATGGATGATGACCGCATCGCATCAACTCTCAAACATACAACACTTGTATTGTCTTTATAATTTATCTTCGGTAATCAGTTAGGATATTTAAAAGATATTTTTATGTTCGTTCACAACTCAAAAATATACCTGAACATTGTAATTTTTCAGTAATAAAAATAAACAATAATAATTATTTGTGATGACCACATAACTTTATAAACCCTTATTACGTAAGTACTCCGTACAGACTGAATCAACTATACATTATGCGGATGAATTTCCACCATAGGCCATATATGAGATCATAGTGACCAGGTGGCCCTGACCTTCCTTAACAAAATTTAAAAGTACGTTCTAAACAGACCAACCGTGGCTCGCACCCATAGCGGTGTCTCCCTGTTCTGTAGTTCCATAGTACACTCGGTAGCATATTTGTGCAGTTGCTGCGTTTCCTCATGCAATTTCCGCTGGAAAATAGGAGAGCCAAAGTAAAAATGTTGCTTAATCAAAGAAATGCAATTTCTAAAATATTGCATTTAAAAACTTTAATATTATTATTTATCAGCAAGCATTTATAAAAACTTTCAAAGGACAAATATTACGCTTAATAAATTGGACAAGCAAGAGTTAAGCGACTCAAACAAGAATTGGTTAATGTTAAGAAACAACTAAGAATAACAATTTACCTGCAACTCCGGCGACACAGTGAAAATAGCAGCCTGCGCTTCAAGATCGCGCCTAACAGATCGTTCACCTAAGTTCGCCGACCCTACTATAGTGGCCCATGGCACCCCACAACCAGGTGGATAATACCTGCAAATTAAATATGATGAACATTGGGCTATTCATCATCAATATATCAGCCTATAGCCGTCCACTGCTGTACGTCGGCCTCCCCCAGAGCTAGGAGAGGCTTTTAGCCTCTTCATAAACAAACATAGTCTTTACCATAGTCCCTTGGCATGGAATGTCCACCCAGGGCGCTCATACTCCAACATTTCCACTCTGTTCATCTGATTGTACCGTTGAACCCTTTGCCAAAACCTGCAATCAAATTAAACATTACTTAATAAGTCTGTTAACGTAGAAGGTTCAAAACCAAAATCATTTATCAAAAAACCTTTTTTTAAAGTCAGGTTCCAAAAAACAGCCCTATAATTACTGATTCTACACTTATTTTGTGATACCACAAAAATTCGCATTCATATTTGTATTGTGAATTCCACTTGCCCTTTGCCAAGCAGTGTGACAGTATGTGCAAGACAAAATAAATATAAATGTGCTCATACAATAAACAGGCACAAAATAATAATACCAGCATATAACTGTCCCACTGCAAAGCAAAGGCCTCTTCTCATACAGAGAAGGCACAAGCTTTAATCACCACTCTTGCTCAAGGCGGATTAGCAATTTCAGACTTACATTAATTATAAGACCAGGTTATGCACAATAACATGAAAAAATATTGTATTGCTTCACTTACTTTCTAGCAATCAAAGAATAAGCATGAGGTATTCCACCAGCAGGACCTGGGGCACCCAAAAATCCATTCGCCTGAAAAATATAATAAAAAAGTCAACTTCAAAAAAGAAGAAATAGATACTTAACTTGTTTTAAATTAACTAGCTTTTGCCCGCGGCTTCGCTCGCCTTAAGAAGTATTATTCGTTAAGAAGTATTTTACCCCCCCGCCCCGCCCAGGGCGGGGGAAGTTATTTGATGATTTCCCGTCTATAAAAAAAAAAAAAAAAAAGGGGTGGAATTTATCAAAATCTTTTCTTAGGGGATGCCTAGTCTTAGTAGCTTTATGCATGCAAAGTCTCAGCCTGATCGGTTTAAAATTGTCAAAGTTTCATACAAACTTTCATCCCCTATTTTATCCCCTTGGGGGTAGAATTGATCAAAATCCTTTCTTAGCGGATGCCTATGCCATAACATCTACCTGCATGCCAAATTTCAGCCGATCTGTCCAGTGGTTTGGGCTGTGCGTTGATAGATCACTATGTCAGTCAGTCAGTTAGTCACCTTTGAGTTATATATATTTAGATTCAATGTCTCGGAGACAGAACTCAGAAGCATCTGCCAAGTTAAGCCATGTACACCAGGATTAGCCAGATTTTGATAGGTAGTGTGTACAAAAAAATATTTACTCACATTGGGATGTGCCATCAGTAAGCTAATATTTGCTTTGCAATCCTTCAACAAAGTCTTAGCATACTCATCAGTAAGGTTGAAGTACCCAGTGGCTAGACGAATGATGGAGCCTTCTGGAACTGAGGCTAGAAGCTTTTTGGTGACCTGTTCATCTTGAGTGATGCCATACTCCCCCATTTGTATGAGAGGGAATATCCAGGTGTCTTTATCAGTTGCTGTAATTACAAATTATTATTTTCATAATATATTATATTAATGGTATTATTGATTATTTAATTATGTCAGTAAACATAACCTCATCTATCTTTTTTTTTTGTAACACTTTTGTTTGTGATTGTATTTAGCATTATTATATACTACATGCTTAATTCGTTACGCCTATTTTTTTTTTTTTTTTTAAAAAGGCTGGGGCCTTTATTAGTGAATGACTGGGATCTATTAGGGCCATACCTCACCGAGATGCCATGGCGACGTGGCCAGCGACGTTGCCATGCGTTGACATAGGATGGCAACGTCGCCAGTCGGTCGCCAAGTGAATTAGCCGTCATAATCTCAGTATGAACTAGTTGGCAACGTCGCTGGTCACGTCGCCATGGCATCTCGGTGAGGTATGGCCCTTAGTGACTCTGACATAATTATATATTGTGGGCAATATGACCAATATAGGTATTGTTTAGAAATAAAAAACATACCATCATTGCCATCAATAGTGGACAGTTTGGAAACCTGCTGTGTCTGCCATCTACTCATGAAATCATTAACCTTCTTCCTCATATCTTGAATGAACAACTCCTTTGAAGCATACCTTCTTTTTTCTATTCCTTTCTTTGAACACTGGTTACTGAAGTTGCTTACTTCATCTGAAATGACAATGTTAACAAATGGCTGGGTCCTACAGAAGAACTTACTTGGCAATATCAAAGTGTTTTACTAAATAAATAAATAATTATATTACTAAGACTCCACATAAATAATAGCGGTGCTAATAATTATTGTCTCAAATAAAAAAACAGATACTAATAACTTACAGTCATCATACCTATGAGTTCACTATAAAAATTTGCCAGATCTGCATCCACAATCTCAATATAGCGATCCTGTCTTTTTTGGAAGTAGTCATTGGAATAATTTGCACCACTCAGCAACACAGAATCATCTGCAATATACAGCTTCATATGCTGCAGTCCTACAATCTCATTATAACGAGACGGTAAGGCTTTAGACCATGGACCATGTAGTCTTGATGTCTGATACAAACTGACGGAACACTGGTTAGGGACATCGTTTATAAATTCTTGTAGCTGAGTCACTGAGTTCACCTCACCCCGCGTACCGCGCTGATAATCTAAAAGAACTTTGAAACTCAAACAAGTATTGTTTTCCAAGTTCTTTTTTGTAATATCTAAAAGCTTTTTTTCCATTGATCCAGTTCCTAAATATAGACTAGCGACAGATATTCTCCTATTAGCATTCTGGAATCTCTCGCACAGGGTATCGTAAAACTTTCCAGGATCATTTATAATATTTACTTTGCAGGAATTCACAGGAAAACATGGTGCGACACTGTACAACCAGTTAAAACAATTAAACTCTAAGGTCTTGAACCTTATAGGCATATTACCGTGCAACAACATATTTTCTTAATCTTCTTTAGTTTATTTGTCTAAAGTTTAATGTTTTTAAAATAAATTACTAAATTAAAAAGAAATGAAAGAACCCAGTCTCATTATCGACAGACTGTCAGTATGAATGAAATAAGCGGTGGTGTGACAGAACTATGTGTCAGTGTCAAATTAGTGCCACTGTCATTGTCGCATTATTTTTATCAATGTTAGCTCATAGTCTTTTAAGTTTTAAGACATCGTGGTCATAGATTAATATATACTAACGTATTAATCGTGGTGAGACCGACCAACTTTGGTGAGACCGACGAAGCGTCAATTAATCAATCAAGGTTCGAGTATTTATTTGCATCTCATATGTGTAATGGTTGTTAGCCAAACACGCCACCCGAGATATAGTTGCGCAAGTTTAAATTTGATCTAGTTTGCTTTGACACCGTTGCTCCACAAATAGCAAAGATACTTGCGCTTATTTTTCCATAGGTACACGTTGATGCATATTTGGAGCAAATTGGAGCATTACATGTGTGGCCTTCCTTAGTGCTATATTAGAATAGTCAGTTTATATCTAGCAATATATGGATAAAGAAAGAATATATGGATAATTCCCATGAGTGGCAGCAACCGATGAAGTGTTTAGATAGCATCACAACTTACCTCAAGATCACTTTACTAAAATTCATCAAGATAGGTTTGTACAGAATAGACCTTCTGTCTTTTAAGGACATTTTGTCACTTTATTTACATAGAAAGTGAGTATAAAAGGTGCCTGTTCTCACATGAGTTTACATTTCGCAGACTGAGTCTTGTTTGCCAAACAAGAAACAAGAAGCTTTGGTCAGTTACGAAACAAAACAGTTTACCAAGGAATAAAATTACATCAGCAGTTCAAATGTATCTGTTTTTAATTCAACATTTAAATTATGAAATTATAAATAGATTGTTGCAAATACCCTCTACCAAATTATGTGATTACTTTTTACAAGACAGTCTTATTTCAGTCTTTAATACGAAAATACAGTCGTAATTACATCAATTACATATAAACCATCACCATCACGCCTGTATTCCCCGAAGGGTTAGGCAGAGGTGTACCAATGTACACCCACAGTCCAAACAACAATCAATGTGTCAATTACATTTGGGCTCATATTCCTCTTGATGGATTTCGCCTGGATTGATACCGTAAAATATTTGCCCATCTTTAACGTACGCCCAGGACATTCTTTTAGAGCTAAAGTGAATACCAACATCACCATTCTTTGATAAGGTAATCGCTCCCGCAGTATTGTTCAGCCGAGAAGTCATTCCTAAAAGAATACGGATTCATAAAAAAACGGCGAGGTTTCAGTCGAACTTCATGCGAGTTTAGAGTTCCATATCATAAAATAGGCCAAGAACAGAAACCTCATTTGTCCAATTATGTATTAGTTTATGGACACAGAGCCTTTGTTTTCGTCATCGTATTCCCGACTAAGTTTAGACAACCTACCGTTTACTGCAATGGTTGTAGCCGTGTTTGCATCTTTGCCAAACTCCATAAGCTTTATAATACTGTGAGCCAAACAATACTTCAGAATAGACTCCCCGTGACCTGCAATAGGGTGCAATTTAATTAATAAACGTTTCTCTGTAGTTCAGTATTTAGTATAGTTTAGATAATTTACTGAAATTATCTACATACCTGTAGTGGAGACACCACCAATATGATTGTCAGCGTAGGTACCGCTACCGATTTGTGGTGTATCCCCGATCCTGCCAACTGCTTTTCCACTCATACCACCTGTACTGGTGGCAGCTGCTACGTTTCCCTGGCAATCTATAGCTACAGCACCAACCGTCCCCACTCCACCCTGGAAATAATGTTTTGAATATTAACAAGTGTCACTTTAATTTTCTAATAATTATGTAGTAACTGAACCTACCTCATCTTTAGGACCTATTTCTGTTCTCCCGAATTCTCCATGCTTCAAGAACTTTTCTAAGGCCTTTTTTGCATTTTCACTTATCAATGATTCTGGCGGAATTGTTTTAAATCCCTGCAAATACAAACGGGAATAAAATTTACGTCAATCACTTAGGCATATTATAGCGCCAACGCCATCCAAGAAGTAAGTTTACCTTTTCTAAAGCAAATAGTTTAGCGCCTTCGCCTCCCAAAAGGGAATGTGGTGAGTCTGTTAGAACTTTATGTGCAATACTGATGGGGTGAAGAAACTCCTTAACGAGTGTAACCCCACCCACATTCAGGTCCTGTCCACGCATGATGCTCGCTTCCATTTCGACTTCACCTCGCGTAGTTAAAACCGATCCATAACCTGAATATATGAAAAGCATTAAAATACCTAGGGACTCGTAGATAATTATAGTGGTTAGGTAGTCACTAAACATGAATATTACAAAGGTATACAATTTTAAAATTTTGATGATTAAGTTTGTTAATGCAAAATTAAATGGTTCTGAAAAAAATGTTTAACAATAAAAGTGTCATAATCATTCAAACAAAGCTAAACAAACATTATAGTAGTAATATACGGAGGGTAACGTAAGGGCACCGGGTTACTGATGAAGAGTTTGAAGAACACAACTGTAATTAAAGCGGAGCTGGACGAGCTTGTACTATCCGCTAATATAATTAGTAGGTACTTAAAAATAACAAGCAAAACTTTTTACCAGCATTAAAATTTTCATCTTTCTCCATAGACACAACAGCTGCTTCCACCGCATCCAGGGCGCTGCCTCCGCTCTTCAGGATCTCGTATCCTGCTTTTACTGAAACCTTCATGCCGTCCAATTTGCCTTTCACCCGACTTTGGGGAATATCCCCAGCTCCTCCATGCACGATTATAATCGGGTTCATTTTCGAAACTGTATATTTTTCTGATTTATCTCCAACGCAACTTGCACATAACGTGTGTGCTTGATAAACACTGAATACATAAAGTAGAACAGTTTACTGACGCAGTAGGTATTATCAATTAATGTCGTTCGTTATCAATGACAATGTTAATGTATTATTTATATTACCTTAGTTGTTGATTCTATTGTAAATATCATAATGATTCTTGTATGTTCATTCGGTAGATAAATACCTATACATAGACATTTTAGTACAAGAACTATAAGTTCAGTAGCAGGTAGTTACAATATGAAGTATGGTGTGCATAACATTCATACTTCCATATTAAAAATGCGAATGTAATCTATCTGTTGCGCTTAGACAACATTTGGTACAGAGTTAGATTAGACTTTAATTTGGGAATAGTTATGAAAGTTTGTAAGAGAGTCCGTCATTACAGCAGGTAAAACCATAAAACTTTGTGTTTTGGCACTTGATAAAAACATTCGTTCTAAAGCGTTTTAAAAAACAATCGTTAAACCATAAAAATAAAAAGGCTGCGCATAGTAACTAATACACCACGTGAACGAAGTCGCGGGAAAACATAGTTATGAAGAATATTAGGTAGGTATACCGAATTCTTACGAAACAAAAGTTTTATGGTATCTGCTTATACGTACATTTGATTTATATCCTATTCTTATCCTATATTTTTTTATTACTTTAATGTTCGATGTCCGTTCTTATCATTTAGAAGGTATCTATCAATCAGGTCATACAAACTAAATTTAATTGATAAAAAAATCGAAACATCCGAATTGATACCTCATCCTATTTGAAGTCGGTTAAAAATGTTCATAAATGGATGTTTACAATTTAGCAAAAACTAAAATTACATTTTTCTTCAAATATTTCGAAGGAAACATTATAAACCTAAATGCGTAGGTTTATGGGTATTTGCTTATATCAGTCAATGATAGAAATAAAAGAAAACATTCGAACTTTAATTTTAATGCTGTGCTATCCCTCCAGTCAACAATTTTTTTTTAAAAGAGATAATATATACTATACTTTGCCTAAATCCGTACTAATATTATAAATGCGAAAGTAACTCTGTCTGTCTGTCTGTCTCTTCTTCACGCGTAAACCACTGAACCGATTTCAATGAAATTTGGTACAGATATAGTTTGGGACCCGAGAAAGGACATAGGATAGTTTTCATCCCGGAAATCCACCGGGAACGGGAACTATTAATCCACGCGGACGAAGTCGCGGGCAAAAGCTAGTTATAAATAAAAACTTGCCAATTTTAGTTTTTCAAAGCGTTTCATAGTTGTGCTTTATTTGGACTTTATTTGGATCATTAAAAAGAATGTACAGGGACTGTCGGGTCCTTTGTATAAGTAGAATGTAGTAAACCTACTCCACAATAACAATACAACATAACTTCACATCACAATTATACACATCTCATGTAATATTTATTTACACTGAAATGTTTACGTACTTAAAATATCACAGTAATATTTACCCACATCAAACAAATTACTTTCAAATTAATAGTTTTAAAATTGCCGCTTCTTGTGATCATTATTTTATCTCCACTGAATATTAATCTTGTTTAGGTGGCAGGGTCTATGTTTGTTTTATTTAATATTAAAATTCATTAATACTCTTAAAAATGTATCATTTATGTAGGTTCTAGTATAGGTATTGGAAAAAAGGAGAAGGAAAGGCTGTAAAAGGAACAAAACCAACAATGCGCACACAAACCTTTGTTGTCAAGTTGTTGACAGGATAACAGGTTGTTTATTATTTTACTATTTCGTCAACAAAAATAGTGTTGTCCAAGTGTTGACAACTCGTTGACAAATGCGGAATAGAACAAAAAATAACCGGAAAAACGAAGTTATATTTATTTCGTGTCCGAAACCTTCAGAATGTTTATTTGACAAAATAATGTTTGTTTCATCAGTAAAGTTATCGAGAATACTCACTCTTATAGTCATACATAGGAAGGAGTGCAGTGTGCAGTGCAGATTCATTAAAAAATATTTTAAAAAAATCCATTGTAAATCTAAAATTCATCAACGCAACTAAATTTGAGTAAAGAAACCAAGGTCAAAGATAATAAGTCCAAACATTATTTGGCAGTAATGCTAAAAGGACATGGTTCTCTGCCAGATGTTTTAGTAATGGATCAGAAAAATGTAACTCGTATTCATTAATTTCATTCATTCAATCATTCACCGAAATAAAAATGGTGGTTGAAAGTTTATGTGAAAATCGTATGAAATTATTTTAAAATTTATTTTATCCAGATGAATATTCCGTAGTATTAAAAAATGTCCACTCCCGTATCCAATCGTAAATACGGTGCCCAAAAAATACGTTTAACAAGTGAGTGCCTTGTTATCCAACCATTTCCGCTACTTGGTGTGAATAATTTTGCTTCGAATTTATACCTGTTTATTTAACATTCTTTGTAATTTAGCTCACTTATTTATTTTGTTTTAGTTTTATGTGCAAGGAATTTAGTGAGGAGGGATCTTTTTCGTAAGTACCAATTCACTTTGTACTGAAATTATGATTATTCAAAATTGATTAAAGTGTATCTTCAAGGTGAGAACCATACGAACTGCGTTGAATTTTTAAGAAAACATTAAGTCTGAAAGAACTGCGTCTTAATTTCGGCCTGTTCAAACTATGTTTATGCTCATAAATTACGCTGCTTACAATATACATCAGTACTAAATTATTGTAGGTTTGCCAGACCCCTTCGCAAAAATCTCTGTAGATGGCAGTGGACAGGTGTATTCTACTAATACTGTGAAAGCAACCCTTGATCCGAAATGGAACACACACTACGATCTGTATCTAACCAAAGGAGACGGCATCACCATAAGGTAAGTTTGATAGTTACCATATATGAATAAAATGTGTTGATCAGTCCTCAAGCAATTAAGAGCTTCATGCTGTCCTTAATTAGGTATAAATGTTTTTGTATTAAGCTCTTTGCTCGGAGTAAGAGATATGACATTCTAAATTGAAGGATTAGTGGAGTTATTTATTTGCATGTAATAATATATTATGCAAAACATGTCACAAATTATAACAATATACTTTTATGACTAGGTTATATTTGATTAAAGTTGTTGTAGTATCTGTATAACTGTGTGCAGTGTTTAAATAAGTAAATTGACCTATATATTGTTTCATTGCTTATCTGAAATGATTCTTATCAATGATATTTGACATTGCACATAAGATACACCAAGACTGAAGTGAAAGTACCAGTGAGAATGGCATAGTGAATCTCAATTTACACAAATGCAGGAACTGATGACAAGTGCAATTATTATTTTCATGCTTAAGTTGTACTTTCACCACTTCAGCATAATTATTGTACAATTAAGGAAGTAAAATGACTAATATATATAGTAAACAGTTGTTATGCCCCTCTAATTGACTGTGATTAATTAAAACCTGTAAAATATGTGCTACTATAGGATACAAACTTCCAAAGATAAAAAATTGTGTTGCACACTGTAAGTAAAAGTAACAGCAACCCCAAGTAAATTAAAAGATAGAAGGCAGAACTGTTTGTTATTATGTGGACTATTTTGTGTAAGAATAAACACATGCATAAAATACCAGCATGCCTGTATTCCCTGAAGGGTTAGGCAGAGGTGTACCAATTTGCACCCACAGTTCGCCAGTATGTTAAGGTCCCATATATAAAATAGGAGATAGGGCCTATTGCCATTAACCAGGCACAAATCCTACCTTTGAGCTGCAAGAATAAAGAGATCTGAAAATTCTACAGTCTTAAGTTCTAAACCTATGCTTGTTAGTTCAAATATTCAAAAAGTATCAGAACCCACTCAATACTGTTTTCAAGTTTACCTTTCTATACTCATCTACTTAGCCTTTTCCCAACTATGTTGGGGTCGGCTTCCAGTCTAACCGGATGCAGCTGAATACCAGTGTTTTACATGGAGCGACTGCCTATCTGTCCTCCACAACCCAGTAACTAGGCAACACGATACCCCTTGGTTAGACTGGTTGTCAGACTTCTTGGCTTCTGACTATCCGTAACGACTGTCAAAGAACTACGAATGACAGCCGGGACCAACGGCTTTACGTGCTTTCCGAGGCACGGGAACTTTCTATACTAATACATTGGTCTGTCAAACCAAAAAAACACTATTACTATTCAGTATTTTTATATGGCTCCACTATTGGAAGGTTAATAACAATAATATAATGCACGTATTTCATTTAAAATTGAAATATAATCAATATACCGTCCACAAAAATTACTTTAATTATATCGGAAATGCACAGGAAAAAACTTGTAAAATTTAAAAACATTTCCTTTTAATCACATAATGGAACATGTTTGTCCTTTGATGATAGTAATTTTGAAACAATGTAATGTACCTGTCCCTTTAAAAAAGGAAAAATTAAAAAACATAATAAATTATTCAATCTTTAGTCAGGTATGGTTTTCTTATACGGTATGACAGTTAACACTTTTCATTACAGTGTATGGAATCAACGCAAAGTCCACAAGAGACAAAATTCTGGTTTCCTGGGATGTGTTCGAATTCAGCCTTCTACTGTACACAAATTGAAGGATACGGGATGTAAGTTATGTTCTATTTTTGTTGATTATGTCAGATCACTTTGGTGATGCACAAATGAATGTGCAATCTTTATTGTTGTGGTTCATACAAATATGGAAAGGAATGCATAAGTTCATTATTTTGTTTCATATTCAGTTTAATTTTATTATTCAATTCTTTGAAATTTCTGTTCTTTGAATTTTCTGTGTATCAAGTTGTGGTTGTTCATGTACAAACATTATTGTTTTACCTCAATGTAAGCGGCAGTGATAAAAACTTTTTATTACAAAGTAAATTAGTTTTATTCACTTACGTAATTTCAGCTTCCTGTTACACCAAAAGAGATTGTATAGAAAATTGAGAATAAAATTGCGGATTTCAATGTAACCTTTTGGGTCCATTTTCAATGACCTTGCAAGTTATTTAAAAAGTTTAAATTAGACTATCGATAGTATTGTGATTCTTTCCGATCTTTAATATCTATCTAAATTACTAATAAAACATGTTATTTTGATTACTAATGTATTTACATACTTAAAATGGTGTTGTTATGCACAGACCAATGCCTGGAGTTATGCGAGGAGGGTTCAGGCGAGACGTTCGGCGTTCGGGGACAAGTGATCGTGTCACTAGTGTCCCGAGACGCGGCGCGGGGCGAGCCGGCGACCGCGGCCGGGGAAGGTTCCCCACTCGCCGTGGTGGGCCCGGCCGGGGATGTCCGCACGCCGAGGGACCCACGGGACCCGCCACCCGTACAGAATGGGACTAGGAACCCACTGCCACAACACTGGGAGGAGCGGTTTACATCTAGCGGAAGGTCAGTATCGTTTTAGCATACGCGTTTGTGACCGGTGAAGGCTTATTGTTTGATGTAATGATGTTATATGCAAATACTTAGGTCTAGCAAGACTCATCACCTCACTTGTTTACGTCTAATGGTCAGCCACGTGTTTAGTATCCCACGTCACAAAGGCATGTGAATGTGTTCATCCCATATCTAGAGCACAGATCAATCGAGGCTGAGGAAATTGACCTAGGTAATGCAACTCAAGGAACAAATACTTCACCATTGTAGAGCATACTACGTGAACCACGCGTCCCGCCGCACGCAGTGGGAGCGGCCGGCGGGCTCGGCGCCCGCGTCCCCGGCGGCGTCCACCCCGCCGTCCTCCCCGACGCCGGCCGCCTCCCCCTCCACACCCGCGTCCCCGGTGACGCCCTCCTCACCTGTGTCACCGTCTTCAGACACAGACGTCAATCATGCCACTTCCATATCTTTGAGGTTTGTGTTCATCATAGTTATGTTATGCTTTCACTGTAGTGTCTTCATGTGAAATTTTGTAGAAGTTTGTGTATACTGTTAGGGCGCTTTCAATTTAGACGATTGGTGCCGGACTGCTGCAGTCCGGGTATCGTACTGCGCACGGGCGGTTATTATTTTTCATACAAAATGTCTCGATGCAAAGTCGTGCGACAGCAGTGCGGCGCACGTCCGTATACGGAACGGCTGAGACACTGACAGGTTGTGTCAGTGTCTCAGCTCAGTCGTTGTTCGCTAGTGCTGTGAACGCATCGTGTTTCTTAAAAATTCGACCGGACTGCAGCCGCGTATCTCTTCAAATAAGACGATTTACGTCGTACTGCTGTCGTCCGGCAGCAGTACGGCTCATGGTCGTAACAACCGTGCGGCAGCAGTCCGGCACCAACCGTCTAAATTGAAAGCGCCCTTATGGTGGATAATTGTGTAAATATAAAGCATTATGGCGGAAGTGTATGAGAGCTGTAAGAGACAGGCAAGCAGTTGCAGCTTCGTCACAGAGGATGAAAGAGGTATTCAGTAAAAGCAACACACATGTCCATCATTCATGGACCTTATGTCCTCACCACTAATAGCAACATTATTATATAATTAGAGAGCAGTGTGTGAAAAAGTTATAACTACAACAAAAACCTGTTTAGTTGACACAACAATGTAATTTGTTTGTAAAATTAAAGTTGAACCAAAGGTCAGTTCTATTGTTATTTTCAATGCTTCATGATAAACAGAGCTGGTGATTTCTGACTGACCATGTGACAAGAAAGCTAGGGGTCACAATGCTTTCAAACCAGAGAAACATTTGAAGTTTCATGTGACTTTACTGTAAATGTTTGTTTCAGACCAGAGCCGCAGCCGCAGACGGCGGTGCGGTCGCGCATCCCACTGGCGGCGTCTCCGCCCGCCGGCTCGGGCGCCGGCACGCCGCCCGCCGCAACCACGCCCACTACGCCGATTGCTGCCACTGACTTACCACCAGGCTATGGTTAGAAAGACATGATACATTGATTTTTTATCAGTTATTACAAAAAATACCGAGCCATTTCTTCATTCTTATGGCCACCTTCCCCAGCTCCATCATCAGATCAGCTCTATGACATCGTTATATCACGCACAATGGTCCATTGTAGGACTAAGTGCGGAAACCAAACCCCCTAACATAGAGAAGGGAAAAAAAAAAAAAAAAAAAATGACATCGTTATATTGCATTGTCATGCAACTTGCAAATGTAAGTAAAATGACATCTCAATTGAAAACCGGGAAGCGGTTCAAATTTAACCTATATGATTTGATTAGACAAGGACCTAAACTAAAGGATACTAAATAAAACCTGCAAGAACAGGAGACGTTGACCTTTTTTTTTGTCGCAATAACGAGCGTTGTCGCATGCTATACATGACTTCATGAAGGATGTCTTACATAGCTACATACGCATTATTACATTGATTTGTATTCAGTACATACGACGATCACCTAACAATGTAATTGTATAACAACACATTGTTCCATCTGTCTAGTCGTAACAAGGGCAGCTGCCAAGTATGAGGCCTTGAGTTTGGTTCCCAGGTTAGAATAATTGTTTTTTTTTTTTTTTCAGTGAATAATGAAATTGTTGTGTTATAAATAGATTCTCAGGAGGTATTGTTCGTAGTAAAAGGACACTGAAACATACTCGCCATCTTACCTTGTTAACATTAAATTATAGAAGAGTAACATTTTTTTTAAAGTTATCTATGAGAATTTACTTAGCTGCATTCGAAAACTATGCTTGTAAAAATACATCATTAACTCGACGAACAAATAAAAAATTGCATGAAACTATAGACTGGTTCATAGAAGCTCTTCTAGGAAGAGACATGTAGTAAGAGAGTAGAGGATGATGCCTTTGCTCAAAAGGGGGACAATACAGACTTATGAATCTTTAATCATATCACATGTATGCTGTTTGCTATATGTACACTTTTTGAAATCATTTTAATTCTAATAAATTATTATTCTCATTTATTCATCAATAAACATATAAATTACTTTTCTTAAATATTCACATAAAAAATAAAAACATTTAAAAATAGAAAAATATTAGCCCACCGGCGTCGGGAACACAGTCCAAGTCACTTGCGGTCAGGGCTCCTGAGAAAGGAATCTCCTAACAATACGCGCCGTGTCTAGGAGTACTGCTTTCTGAATCAAGCCCATCATATCTGTAGTATGGTACTTCCGATTCCATAAGACTGTATTTCAGAGCAAGTTCCTGGTGGATAATCCTGAAAAAATATTATTATTAAATTTATTTTCCCATATTCCAGAGATGCGCACCACAGCTCAAGGTCAGGTGTACTTCTACAACTCGGGCACGGGCGCGTCGACGTGGCACGACCCGCGCGTGCCGCAGCACCTGCGCCACTGCGCCGCCGCCGCCGGCCCGCTGCCGCCCGGCTGGGAGATGCGACACGCGCCCTCCGGACGACCCTACTTTGTAGACCATAATAACAGGACTACGCAGTTCACTGACCCTAGGCTGGCGCTGTCGGCTAGGCTTGTGAGTTATTTATTTTATGATTCTTGACTTCTTGAATGTCAATTATTGTCAAAAATACATTTTTTTATTTAATTTCTTCCCAGGCATGGATGATAGAAATCAATCAATCATTTATTTGATAAAAGATAGGTATGATAACAGATAGTGTTTTGACTAATTCAGTCATGTTCACTATGGTTTGCCAATATACGGCGTACAAAATCAACATAAAACAAAGAATTACATTTATGGTGGCATTGGCATTCAAAACATTAAAAAAACATAGTAATTGATTTTGAATTATGTCAGTTAGGTAAACAAGTCATTACAATTTTAGATAAATAAATACAATCTTTCTTTATCAATAAATAAAATCATAAGGGTTTACTAGCAAGCAAATTAAAAGTCAAAATAATTTTATTGAAATGTTAAAAGATTTACTGATCAAGTTTTCATTTTGGAAATTTTTCATTGACACTAGAGCACATTGAAAAGTAATACTTATAATGAATTCTCCAAGATCCAAATTCGCACTCAATCTAAACATTAACCTCATTTCCAGCCACAACCTGATCCCGCATCAGTTCCGGCGTCCCAGCCCGCAGTACCAGCGCCGGCGCCGGTCGCCGAGCCACTCGACTCGGACGCGCTGCCCAAATACAAACGAGACCTGGCAGCAAAGGCCAGGGTGCTGCGAGCTGAGCTGCAAGCACTGCAGCCTCAGACTGGACATTGCAGGATAGAGGTGTGTGGTATATTGCCAAGTCAATTAATTAGCTAGAAAAAAATGGTAATAGACCAACTAGCGATATGTGTAATATAATAATATTACATCTCTGCCTACTTCTTCGGGCAATGTAAGATCAATATTAACACTCAATCTTAATGTGTGACTATTACAGTTTGCAGTCTGTTAACTTGACTATCGTTAATATCGTAACCATACTATCGTTTGTCTCTGAATCATTTATTTAAAAAAAAAAAAATGACATCACAAACAAAAAACATACCAGCGAACTGTGGGTACCTCTGCGTAACCCTTAGGGGAATACAGGCGTGATGGTATGTGGTGGTCATTTATTTTCCAATATCAAGTTAATTTCTCAAAATTTTCATTTAACTACATTGTTTATTTTTAACCACAGAAACATTTCATTGTAACAAAATTTCCAGGTATCACGCAACGAAATATTAGAGGAATCGTACCGGCTCGTAATGAAGTTACGAGGCAAGGAGCTGCGAAAACGTTTGCTAGTGAAGTTCCGAGGCGAGGAGGGGCTGGACTACGGCGGCGTGGCGCGCGAGTGGCTCCATCTGCTGGGCAGGGAGCTCTTCAACCCGCACTACGGACTGTTCCAGTACGCGAACGCAGGCGACGATCGATATGCGCTGCAGATTAATGCTGACTCTGGGGTACATTTTATGCATACCTTTACATTTTACAACATCCTAACTTCTTAGGCTACCGAAACTCTTAGCTAAACGGATAAGATCTGTTCAAAATTTAAACGATACGAACTGCCCCAGTAGCCTGGATAGTATGTGCGATACGAACTATACAACGAACCAAAAAAGAAAACAAAATAATATCAACAGATTCAATTTATGTCATAACTCTCCACAGGTAAACCCAGAACATCTTTCATACTTCCACTTTGCGGGGCGCATTCTCGGCGTGGCATTGTTCCACGGCCATCAGCTCGACGCAGCGTTCACTGCGCCTTTCTACAAGCAATTACTGGGCAGACCGATCACACTTCGTGATATACGCGACGTGGACCCAGAACTACATCGCTCGCTCTCCTGGATGCTGTGAGTTTGAAAACCCTTCTGGAGTGTCGTATTTAATTATAAAGGGCCTTTTATGGAGCATAAAATGTGTTAACGAATAGTGTGAGACAAGATGACAATAAATATCCTATATTAAAAAAAAACTGTAAAATAGGTGGAAATATGGAGAAACAAAAAACATCATGTTGTAAACAATTCAGTCTTAAATATCCGGTTTATCTAGTAGTAATGAGAACAACAAGAACACCCATAAAAAGAATAAAAATGATTTAATCAAAACATAATTTCATGTCATGGAACTATGTGTATGTATTATATATATATATACCATCACGCCTGTATTCCCCGAAGGGTTAGGCAGAGGTGTACCAATGTACACCCACAGTTCGCCGGTATATTTAGTATGTATTGGTTGTATTTGTTTGTATGTGTTGGTGTAGTGTATGTATTTTATTGCTTTTTTACCGTTACTCCTAATAGATAGTTAGGTTAAAAGGCTCTGTATTTGAATGTATACTAATTCGTTTTGATATGATTTCAGGGAAAACAGCATTGCTGGCGTGATAGACACAACGTTCGCAGTGGAATGCTCGTCGTTCGGCGCAGTTCGCAGCGTGGAGCTCCGGCCGGGCGGCACCAACGAGGCCGTGACGGACGGCAACAAGCGCGACTACGTGCGGCTGTACGTGGCGCACCGCTTCACGCGCGGCGCCGAGCGGCAGTGGCTCGCCCTGCAGCGCGGCCTGGCCGACCTCATCCCGCCGCAGCTGCTGCGCCCGCTGTCGCCGCGCGACCTGCAGCCGCTGCTGGCCGGCCGCGCCGACCTCGACCCGGCCGACTGGCGCCGCCACACCCGGCTCAAGCACGTCACGCCCGACGCGCCCATCGTCTCCTGGTTCTGGGAGATCGTTGAAGAATTCGACGCGGAAATGCGAGCTAGGCTGTTGCAATTCGTGACCGGATCCCGACGCGTCCCGCTCGCAGGTTTCCGCGCACTGCAGGGCTCGACCGGCGCGGCGGCTCCGCGACTCTTCACGCTCCACCTCGTGGCGGACGCGTCCCCCGACTCGCTCCCGAAAGCCCATACTTGTTTCAATCGTCTCGATCTACCTCCTTACCCGAACAAGGAGAAACTTCACGATAAACTCAAACAGGCGGTGCTCGAAACGGCCGGCTTTGCAGTCGAATGATACCGATATTATTAATTATAATATGGGTCTTGCTTCATTATTATATAAAGAAGGATAAATAAGAATTTAATTCAAAATGTGTTCATTTAAAATCTGTCGCCTTTCAGAATGTTATGTATTTCGGAGAATTGTGATTGTACGGTACGGTGTAAATATTGCTGAAAATGGTGAGTACTAAAGAAGCTAGTCTGGATTGGTATGAAGTAAAGACAGTGATAATGAGACTGAGGAATTTCGGATGAAATGTCATGACAAAATCGTTTTGCCAAGGAGTAGCATGGAAGACAATTGATTGTTTATTCTAACGAAACCATTATGATATAAAACCAGGCCATGAATAGAACTCATTTATTATGTAAAGAAGCACTAACATACGTAGTATAGGCCTTCTTCTTTGTCTTCTGCTGCTAAAATCGAAAAATTGTATTTAACGACGAATCAAATATTACGAAAATGAGTGGACCTTCGAAGAGGTGTTGGTTGCACGTAAGAGGAATTTATGCACATTTAATCGCTTTATGGCTAGCTATAATAACGCTCAAATCTATGTTGTTTATTTACTTTTCTTATTTTAGTCTTAACTCTACCAGAATGAATGATCTATTTATTTACACCAATATTTCCGAGTGAAGCAAACATATATTGGGCTTCCGATTATTTTCAAGTGAAATAGAAATGTTACAACATTAGGTTTCGTGTTTAAGTCAAATTATAAATATAACGGCATAATAACATAAGTTCTATTTTGCATGTACAAAATAGATGATAATGAATTAGGTACCTACTTGAAATATTTTTGTAGAATATATTTGTATATAATTTTAATAAATCAGTACAAATGAAAAAGTATACTGACGTTATACCATGTGTACTTTAGCATTGTAATTCTTTTGATTTTCGAAATTATGTTAAGGCGAATGCTCATGCTTTGGTGCCTTATTATGTTATTATAAACATAAGGATTGTATTTTCAATGTCAAAATTGTAAGTTGTTCTCGATTATTTATGACTGAATATTCCGTTTATTCGACTTCGAGCATGTAACTTCCGATTTATATGAAATGTGTATGATAATAATCTTATATTTTAAGGATAATAACTCGAAAATGTCATTATTTTAATCAAGTTTGTGTTATTAATGTTTTGGCAAACATGATAAAACCCACACAACAACACATATTATATTAAACATTATTGATATTCCGAGTGGGAGTCACGTCTCGTCTATTGAAGGTTTTTTGCTGAAAATAGACACTCAATTCCATAATGATAATATTTTAAAAATATTGAGTATGCAGTTACGAATGTATAACTCTGACGTGACTGTTGCTTGATATGCCTAGATATATTTATTATAGTGTTTATAAGAAGGATCAGTGCCTTTACCTGTTAAAATAAATGACTCTAATTATAAAGCAGCGACTGTCTAGTGATATAAAACTATTTATTAGTGATAATGAATATTTAAAATTATAACTATTATTACATTATTTTTGCAAAATATTCAGTTTTTTATTTAAATGTACTTTTAAGGAGATATACAAATATACCTATATAACTGCTTAAGTTACGCATGAACAACCCATGATGTACTAGGCCATTACCAAACAATTTGCGGTTGAGCGAACGATATACGACCAATCTTAATTATCCCTTATCAGTTACACTGTTAAGGTTGCTTGTCGCATGACTGCCCGAAGGCATTTGCTGTAGATGATCGGATCGCTAGTCGAGAACTACGCTCTGTTATGGCCGTACTCATGCCTGCGAAATAGAAACCACGAGAAGATTCTCGTGGTGTAATAGAGATTTAATGTACGTTCTATCTACTTCATGATGGCTCACTATACCAGGGTTATGACACCCAAAAGTCTTCAAGATATCAAGAAGTTGGAACTACCAGTTGTGGTTCTTCACAGACTCAGGGCTGTCTATAAAAAACCCCTGAAGCGAGAAGTAATCTCTAACTTCCAGACCAACGCTTAACAACCCCGGATTATATAAACCTCAGGACGCCACTGCTGAACATAGGCCTCCCCCAGAGGTTTCCAAAAAGACCGGTCTAAGGTCCGGAGAGACGAGATGTCTCGTAAACACTTCCAGTAACTATTTAGTTAATTTACTCGCTTTTCGTCCGAATAAAATAAGTTTACATTAAATTTCATGTTTCTTTTTTTTAATTTATCATGTTTGCCGAGATTCGATCCCTAAGATTGGGTTATTCCCGCTCGGTAACACCCTTTCGTCAACACTGTTGACGATCGGGAAAAAAAAGTTTCGTTCGTTCACAGTGTTGACGAACGCTACTTATTGTTTCGGGTAATTCCCGTTCGGTAACACCTTTCGTTCCTGTCGTCAACACTGTTGACGATCGGGAAAAAAAGTTTCGTTCGTTCGCAGTGTCCATGAATGCTGGTTTTTATTTTTAAAATATGGAAATAAAAATAAAACATGTCATGGATTTTTAAAATGTTTTAATGGATTATGTTAGATCTTTTAAAACACAATTAACTAGAAAATAAAAAAATGGCCTTGTCATGTGCATAATAACTGAAATTTACTTTTATAGGACAACAAATTATTATGTAAATTATTGAAAACATGTGATTATCTGTGATATAAATGCTTAGGTATTTACAACGCTTTAATTAAAATAAATACCTATATAATAATAATTATATTATTATATATTTATTTTAATTAAAACTTAGGTATTTACAACGCTTTAATTATTATTGTAAAATACTTGATTATCTGTGATACAAAATTCTTTATTTACTTGATTATCTAAAATATTTTATTTTTACTGTTTTTAATTGGGTTTATTTTAATTTTAGGTACTTAATATAAAAATATTAGGGATTATGGTTATAGTTTCGTTATTTAATAACTACTACTAAATTTAATACATTATAGTGTACTTAGTTTTCATTAGTTACTTTCTCAACTATATTTGATTATGTTAAATCAATGTCACAATTTTATTACTTATCAAAGTGTAAAATGGTTATTATATACATGATAAGGCCATTTTTTTATTTTCTAGTTAATTGTGTTTTAAAAGATCTAACATAATCCATTAAAACATTTTAAAAATCCATGACATGTTTTATTTTTATTTCCATATTTTTAAAAATAAAAACCAGCATTCATGGACACTGCGAACAAACGAAACTTTTTTTTCCCGATCGTCAACAGTGTTGACGACAGGAACGAAAGGTGTTACCGAACGGGAATTACCCGAAATAATAAGTAGCGTTCGTCAACACTGTGAACGAACGAAACTTTTTTTTCCCGATCGTCAACAGTGTTGACGAAAGGGTGTTACCGAGCGGGAATAACCCCTAAGATTGACCCTATCGATTGGTGCCATAAAAGTACAGGTGCATTTTTTTCGGATTTTAGTCGGTTCGATTCCTGGGTGTGGCAAGCGTATTTTCAAAATTATTTAAATGCAGTTTTGTTTCTTTTTAAAAATAAAGGAATGTTTCCTTTGAGTAAAATTTGCTAACTTAAGTATTTAGAGTACTTTCCCTCCAGGTAGCATTACAAAATTTCACCCTGTATAAGTTATGTACCGCTGTGGATTGCACGCAACTTTGTTTTTACCGCCAGCAATAGACAAAATATCTGTAATCTCTAAATGAGCCTACCTCAGTTCTGCTCCTCACTTTAATTAGATTTAAAGTTACTACGACACAAAAGTACTGCTTTAATTCATAAAAATTGGAAATAATTTCACCGTTTTAGCTTAAATCGTTTAAATGACTTTTTAGATCTAGTTTAAATGACAAATAACGATATTTCGCTGTTGAACAAAACCGTTTAATAGTTTAGTTAAAACTAATATATCTAAATAACCACAATCAAAATGTAGAGGTTAAATGGATGCTAGATAACTCTAAATGTACTAAGAAAATAAAGATATGTTTGGTATTTGGCAGGTTCACACTTGTATTTTATGAGACGCGTTCAATTTGGCGGCCATTTTGTGTCAGTGACATTAAAAGGTCGGGAGCTTTTTTCGTGGATATGGCGTATCCATAGATAAAAGTCAATGCATACTTGCATTTCCACATAAATCGTTGCCCATGTACGTATGCCGCGCTCGGTCGCTCGCTACTGTAGTAGTCTGTTGTGTTTACTTGCTTGCTTTGCGTGTAATCCTGTGAAGTGCTTATAAAGTTATAATAGTAACAAAGTCTTTGTTTGGGTTGTGTATATAATTATTTCAAAATGCCTACGAGTGCGGTGTATCAGCCTACCACAGTGACCTATGAGCAGCAGCCCACTGATCAGCGTTGGAACTGTCCCATCAGCTACTTCTCACGGCGTATGGCTTCTAGCTGGAACCGGGCAGTATGCATGCGTGTTGGATTATGTTTAGCGGGCAGCACGTTATTTATTATCGGTGAGAAATAATATTTTGTTATTGTGCTTGCTGATGAAACGAACGTATTCTGAATCAAATTCCCTGGAACCGTAACACTTGAAGTGTGTTTCGTAAGTTCGTAACTTATGCATGAGGCAGTGTTTTGTTTTCATTAGCAATGTATTCGTCATGTCATGGGTACCTACTTGATCAGATAATGCGTTTCATTGTTGTAGTGTTTCAATTTCCATGAACTTTTCTATTAGAATTACGAACATTCTTTTGATGCAATTAGATGCAACAGTACATTGTGCATATAATTTCTACAAAAAAAAAAAAGTGCAATAACAAATTGTTTACATTTCTACAAAACTTATTAAATACTGTCCAATAAGAAAACAATTAGGAGTTTTTAAAAACCAAATGGCCAGTTTTTTTTTTAATTAACAGGCTATTTAGATTTACATAAAAAAATAATAACGAAAAAGTATTGTTATGAAATAAGAAACTAAAAAATATTTTCAGGTAAGTATAATTTTTGTTATTATATTATATGTATTTATGTTACTTAGGTAAATACCATAAATAATAACAAAAAATATGAGTTAAGTATAATATTACTTAATTATGGTATACTTATCCATAAGTTTCAAATTTCTATATTATTATAAGAACACGCCAAAAATTTGGATTCAAATAGCAAAGTTTAACTGACCAATTCTTTAGAAAATCTTTGTTGAAGAATCACTTTGTTGAAAATAATTGTTTCCACATATTATTATGATAAAACTATAAAGATACAATGTGCTGAACAAATAATGATTTATTTGTGTGACAACAACTTAATGTATCTTGCCTCTTTCAGCTATCCTTATCATGAATCCGGAAGCTTTTATCATATCACGACAGGATCCCCCAGTGTACAATACTGAGCTTAAGAACAGATAAAACATTATCTACATAATCAGTAAAACCTAACTTGCTTTACTAATCTTTACTATAGTCATAAATACAACTTTGGTTAAGCCCAAAATGTAAACAGTCCAAATTAAACTTCTACTGATAATATGTTGATTGATTAAACTGCGACTAAATTGGTAATCTTCTTTACTATTACTAAATAGAAGATGCAATCAACATAGGCAGTGACTCAACCTTTATAATAATCAACCATTAAAATTTCAAAGCTTTCGGTGTTATCAAGGATTTGGCCTTCTTTGAATTTTTAATATCAGTATAACTAAAATATAAAATCAATCATCTTCTACATATAAGTAGGTACTTAGACTGTTTAAAATATGTGTCAAGAAGGCTGTAGTTTTAGACAGATAGGTGGTAATCATTATCATTACTTTTCTTTGACTGTAGCTTGATTACATGAATAACTTATTGGATATTCAAGTCCCAAGAATCAGTAGATACCTACCTAATATTTTTTTTTTGCTTGAATACTTTAAATTTGTCTTAGATACTTTTTGAATAATTTAATAGACCTTGGTTGTTGGGCATTGATGTGACATCAATCAATTAATCAATCTGACTGGCAACACATACACAATAATATAATTATACCATAATATTCTGCAGTCTGGTGTTGCAATCATTACTTGCTACCTGTTACAATTCATTCACTTTTCAAACCATTTTGCTACACATTTATGTTTACCTAGTAATGTGTTTTTCATAGCCCATTCGTATGTAAATCGCCGTCGTTAGTTACCATTACGATTGAAAAATGATCACTGTTAAAGTAAAAAATTACAACAATCGATTTCTGGATCGCCAAACGACTTAAGCACATCATATTCTCCGAAATGCACAATCGCCTTCTCATTGTCTCTTGTAGTAAAGTATAATCAAATCTCCTTCCGCTAGTATGTACCTACATGCTCACTTACTTATTCCTTGTACACTCAAGTACACAATTAATATGTTGATAGTGTCACGACCACTATTACTACAACAGCTTTTATTTCCTCCCTTCTGTTGTAGAGTGACGGACAATTTCCGTATAATATAACAGTACCTATTTCATATAAGGCACAATGCTATAGGTGGACTGTATAGTACGCAGATAACTATTCAAATGATTAGTATTCTTTGGTCGCACGCACCTTGATCTGGCGCTCTATAATCATTCTTATAATACAATTAGGTAGGTACCTACACGGCATTGCGCAGACCGCCCATGCGTTACTCTTTAATAGCACTTTTCGTACGTTTACGTTTGACGTGGACTTGTCCCGATGTGTGTAAAACATGCAACAGTATCCACTTACAGTAGCCTGAATGCGTCATTCTGACAAACTGGTTTCCATAAAATCCGTGGTTACCAGGCGATCGCCAGTAGGCCAACGCTATGTCATAAATTAGGTAGGTAACCTATGTCTTGCGTTTCTATAATTTTTTCCTAGCAAAATTTTGGCAGTTTCTGTTTCCAAAAAAATGAACACTATTGTTTGCTGGACAAGCATAATTATGCTTTGTTATAAAATATCATACGAAGGCGCGTAGAATTTATTAGGAGCAGCCGAGAACTTGATAGGTAGGTGCTCCCAGATATTCCCAGAACATGTCCCGACAAACAGGCCTCAACCAGGACAAGTTCAGGTAAACTGGCTACAGAAACCTGTTGATTAACGAATTTAATACTTTACTGCTTTAAGACTGAGCATTCTCGCAACTCTTTAGCTCTTTGGTGCTGGCCATAAGAACCTACTTCCATTTTGCAATTTGAAAAAAGTCATTAACTTCGTAATTTTCTATTAATTACCTATTTAATAATGACTAAATAATTCGATATAGGTAGGTACCTATTGTGTTAGGCAAATTGAATTATCATTAATTTAAAAACATTAATCTATACTAACGAGCTAAACAGAGTGTATTACAGATTAAAGGACGCTTCAAAAACCAATTTCGTCAGAGCTATTAGCTGCTTCAAATATTATAGAACGACGGGTTTTTATAATTCTGGTGGCGCATGCACGGTAGCACGAGAGTAGCATCGATAAGCTGAGGCGATTGCGTATCGTACACAATGAGCGGTGGTAGTCGCAAAAGGTATCGGGTGTCCGGTGTGCGCCGCGTCGATCGCCGGTGACGGTGACTCATCCGGTGGCTGCGTGCGCCGTGATCTGATCACGACAAACCATAGAAAGCGAAAATGTAGACAGCACTTTGAATTATTCATTGCGTCTGTTCTTTCCGACCATGACTACGTTGTCGAGGTGAGGTGATCCGTGAGGCTTAAGGTTGTTAAAAGATTATGAATAATTAACGAATTGTACCTCTGCACGAGTAAAATCTCTTTGTAACCGTTACAAACACAAAATAAAATAAGTAGGTACCTTTGCTTTTTTTTTGTTAACTTGTATGACATCCATAACATAACTAGATAGGCACAACATGCGTAGGCGAACGTCTATCATTCATAAAATTCTAACTCGCTACTATTAAGCACGTAATTACAGGTCTAGTAGAATCCGAAGGCTGTGTTTTTTAATGGAACAGGCATTGCGAACGAAGGTCGACAAACTCCACCGAGGCTCGACTGCCATGACGTTTCCGTAATATGTGCTTTATTCACTTCCACTTTAGTCCTTGGACACGCCACACACATGCTAATGGCAAACAGTGTAATAAATAATATAATTCTTACATTATTTAATCGAGTATTCAAAGCGAAGAATCTTTCAAAATCTGTCAGAAGCTTTTTGACCTTAGGCGTATTTTCAAATTTTCATTATTTGATAGGTCTGTTAGTCTGTACTTTTAAAACTGCTACTGTTAACGCTCGTTTTGGGCTGGCAAAATCAAAATTGTGGAGTATATGAAAGTTGTGATTGCGTAAAGTAACTCAACAAAAAAGGTTTTATAGTGAGTAGTGGGTGACGAATTGAGAAAGGTTCAGCCAACGAGTGCAACGCAGCATTCGTAACTCGAACGTGGAACGAAGGAAAGTCATTACTTTCCTCGCCCGTGGGCGAAACACGAGCCCCGCAGTCGTAATATGATGTCGACATTGAAGATCTAACAATAAAACTTTTTAATAGCCACATTTCATGCTTCAATGTTAACATACACAGGTGATACCAGGAAATGAATTAAAACGCAAAAATCACGTTATTGAATAGTGCACATAGAAATTCTTGGCTTAGAAATATTGGTATAATGCAAAGAACCGAGTTTTTGAGGAGGTATCGTTTTGAAGTCTGACATTGAGGATTAAACATGAACCGATGGCGACAAAAACTGGATTGTGTATGTCAGTGGGTACATGCACAATGCAAATGGAATATGAAATTGTCTATAAGTAGCTATAGATTACCGCGCGGGTGTTTATTGTTCTAGTTCCATAGCGGGTGAAAGCCGTCGAGTTCTAATGAATCACTAATGTGCTAGCTGCCCACTGCCTTAACCTACTCCTTCCGCTGCTGTGGCCCATTTTCGCAACACTCCGGACGGGCGTAGTAGCGTCGTCAATCGAAACCGGTTGTCTACTGAAGGCTTTGTTTCGCGTTGGACTATTTCCTATGGAATAAGTGCATAACTAAGTCTTATGATGTATTTGCATCTCCAAATCTTATTGCACTTTTAGAATCGTGAGTTCTAAGTTTAGCAAAGAGGACCTTCGATTCCTTCCGTTCTTATTTTCCTATATAGGTACACAGCAGGGCCGTTCGCGACCGTCCACCTGTTTTAATTCCGTAGGAGGACGACCCACGCTTGTAACAAATGTCGCAACCAAGAATAACACTAAATGTTATAGAAACACTCAACGCAATAATCTATGAACAGAAATATCTACACAATTTAAACTACCTAATTTTAATTGGTGATGATGATTGATGGTTCTTTACTCATTATCATCCAGTAAACTTAACTTTCTCAATTAATTATGAAGAAGTCGGCATAACATACCTTCTTTTTCTGACATGCGGCGCACCCAGGCATCCCGGTACTCGATTCTATCTAGCCATGTATTTGAATGATTGTTAGGAAATTACCACAAAGTTTCATACTAAAATGTATTCATGTAACTATTTTTACATAATGTTTTCATTATGTGTGAAAACAGGCAGCTGTACATTGAGTTATAAAGTCCATGTTTGTAAATATTCAATAAGTTACTCAGATCTGCATTCAGATATTACTGACGCAGTTGACTGTTGACTCACACCCACACGAATACATCACTTAATATTAAGTGGTGGTGGTGTACACCAACATTTATGGAAACGACTAACTTCCAGAAACTCGATAATTTATGTTGTTTATGATGTAAATATTGCATAAGTAGGTACTCTATAATTTAATTTTGTCTAATGGACCAGGCAAAACAACTCTCGGTCCAGGTACGATGAAAGCAGGTAATGTTTTAAAGGCAAATGTCGTTGACCTTTAAGTATGCCGAAGTTTAAACAAAGAAATCCTTCGAGACGCTAAATAAATACCCAGACAGAGTTTTCTCTCGCGCTAGATTTTATTTCGCTGCTGTGAAAGATGCAAAAGAATATCTACATTAATATGCCGCTGTGCTGTGAACCTATGACGATGTGCCCGTTTAACTTATTAATTAGCATAATAATTACCGGAACTGCATTATTAACAAAGGAAATGAAACCTAATTAATTTGATCCATTTCCCATGTATTAGGTAGGTACGTAGTACAAATTGGATAAATGGCTTGTTGCTAGCAATTTATTCGCTCTAATGGTCGCTTTGCTAGCAAAGCGTCTATTTAAAAGTGGATAATGTTTTCTATGTACTCCATGTCCATGCCCCTTGGAGTTACTGCGACGAAGTAGAAATAATTTTCCAATTGAAAAATATGATGGCGAGATTCTGTGTAACCTTTATTTGCCAATATCTAATCATCTATTATACTCTAAATTAGATCACGTAGTGTCAGAACACTTTGAATTTACCAATTCAATGGTAATATTTTTTCACATGCAAGTATGACTAAACTTTTCGCCTTTCATCGTTCCCCTCCTGTAGAAATATTGGGGAAATCCAAAGAAATAGACGCATGAGTCACTGGGAAAGTCTTTTCAGTGTAGGCTTGCACTTTTAAGATTCGTTATAGACACCTTATGTTGACGCTACAATCAAATATTCTAGTCAAACTCTATCATCAATGGTTTAAAAGTATAGCCAACAAGGTAGGGATTTTATCTGTATGTTGTATGTAGTAAGGGTTTTCATTTAGGTACGAAAACTGGTCTACTCTTAATTGAAACCTGCTTCTCGTCAGGTCTATGATTAACTCGATTCTAGTAAATAGTTCACGTCCGGCGACCAGCAAGTTGTCAAGGTGAATCAGTTCTTTATGCGATGTTTAAATATCATTATACTTAGTTAAATATACAAAAATTGCTGGCCTTATGTTTAAAACATTATCGTTTGAGCAGAGTAAACTAAGACACCTGTTTATATAGGAGTGTATAATATTTTATGGCCTGATGGACCATGAGCACCCACATCACAAGATAGTAATTGTATGCAAGCTAGTATGGTTGTTCTATTTTGTTTTTACCACAGTATCTTGATATCTTCGAATAGACGAAAAAGTAAATGATACAATTACAGAACGTCTGTAAACTTCTATTCTAAAACTATTCTACTATATTTTATAAACCACCACTAGTCACAATTACATCTCAGCAACAATCGATGTAAAAATCTACGTAAATTAGAGGTATTTTAGACAGATTCAGAATGTTTTCCTAAAAGTTAGTAGAAATACCCCCAGAAGTTTTGACTTCTGAAACTATAACTAAAACCCATTTCAGATGTATTCAATATTGCAGATGTAGATTTGCAATTTTGTGTTTCACTGAGCACATTACAAATACTGGTATTACAGTGGGTCTCATGTTTCTCGTGTTGCGCAAGTCCCAGGTGCAGTTGCAGCCACGAGATGCGGTCGTATCATTCGTGATATTACGATCTGTGTCGCACATATTATGTTATAAGTACGTACTTATGTGCGCTGTATCTGAGAAAAGCTTGCAGTATGCATGAGGGCTCGTGGACGTGAATTTCACGCTCATTGTTTGCGATTTTGTTTCTGAACAGAAACACAGTATTTTCCTTCCGTGATATTACAAAAAATATAATTAAATTTGATTATACACGTTATATTATTATTTCTGTTCAGTTTTTATGAACAAGTAAATACTAAATTACCAATTCAAAAAATATATCTAATGCAGTTATTGTATCTAAAAGTAACAAGAGTCTGTAAATTGTAATGATGCCCAGAATACATTATACTTGGAATTAAAAACCAATAACCTACTAACTGCCACGCTCAGATAAAGGGTTGACCTCATCTGCCTTAGCCTCTGATTGCCATTAGCATATAGCAGGTACACAGTGATTCATATACAATGTACTAGAGTAGAGATATCATAAGTACATTGACCTAAGATTTGATTGATGCTCAGAAAACTGGTTCTATAACTGTGGTGCAGATGTGTCGATGTCTATAAATTGCTTGTGTAAATTTCGTTTGCTAAAAACTGACGAACAGATGGAGCGGTCATAACATGAGATGGTTATGCATTACACATTAAGATTTATAATAAATATTTCATAAATATTTCGATGTTATTTAGTCCATGAATGATACAATAACTTCCAGTTAGAAGACTTTTCGATAACGTAAAGATGCCATGATATTTTTTTTTATATGTATAGGATTCTACTAGGACGGTGAATTAGGTAATGTTGATTGCAATCCTAATGTAGATAGATAGGTGTAACAACGTATTACTTGGTGCTGTATATGTTATGGACCAAGTGATAAATTGAGCAGTATACATACTGCCCGGTCATTGTGAAAAATGCCCAATATGAGAGTGCAATTTGATAATAATTATTCAAATAATCAAATTGACCGAGCACTATACATATTGCCCATCACCTTTTGGGCAGAGTAATACAAACATATTTAATAACAATTTTTTTATGTTGTATTGTCTATATTGTCATTTAACATAAAATAAACTTAATATTAAACCTCTTAACCCCTTAAATAATCAGACTCATTATTTGACTAGTGGATTTTTAAGGTATTTTTACTTTAAAAATCCACTAGGTTTTGCATTTAAAACCGGGAATCTTCGCCGACAGGACACTTCACCGACAGGACTCTTCGCCGACAGGACAGTTCATCGACAGGACTCTTCGCCAACTTCTTCGGGGAGCCCCGCTTCGCGGGGCTCAAGGGTTTACAAAAAAATAACCACGAAGTGGATGGCGGGGTCTATTCGCTCGCTTCGCTCGCTCTCTAGACCCCGCCATCCCCTTCTAACCTAATCTGTCCGAGTCGGGGTGCCCCCAAGTCCCGAAATAAATTGCATCGCTGATGAGCCCTGTCGGCTATTTTCACGATAAAAGAATATGATGTATTATTTTACATGCTAAGTTATAATAAATGATGCTGACTGTGGAAGCCTGAATTAAATTATTTTGAGGACATTGCGTTGAAGCTGTAAAACGTAAAATAGTGACGAGATGTGAAATCCGTGGCCGAGTTAGTAAATTAGGTGGCAATGCATAAATTAGAAGGACAAGTTACAATAATTGATGATCTTTACTTGACGCTTTCTATAGAATATTTAGTGGGCGTTGTAAAAAAGATGAATTAGTTTATTAGAGGCTATGTCATTTTCCCATTGCTTAGTTATAAAATTAGAAGTTTAATCACGTGTCCAATAAATAATTTTGTGGCTAGACTTATAATTTCCCTTTATTTATTAGAACAACTGCCACATATAGCTTTATTACCTATCAAATTGCCCAACTATCATGTAGCAATATAATAAAGACCGTGCAATGTGATAAATAATGAAGTTAAGAAAGTAATTAATCACTTAGCCCGATAAAGCTAGACATTATGCATAATGCTCGTGCATTATAAATAATGCCCGCATTAATCACCTGGTCCATAACATATATGTCATACGCTAAGGAAGGTAAGCATTACACAGAACCCAACACAAAGAGAGGAAATCCGGAGTGGTATATTCTTAGGATTGACGACTTATAAGTATCTATATTATATTATAAAATCGAAATCATTAAGTAATTTGTTGCACTATTCGAAACTTTTGTGTTTCTGTAGTAAGCTATTAAAACAATAATTTTAACGACAAGGGTATAATTTTATTTAGTGCTTAACTTGTATTTAACCGCCGACGTCTGGCTGAGGAAGTGGGGAATCGTATACTCGCTCGACCAATATGTAACTGCGGTTTTGCTTGTGGTTTGCCTGCAGCAAAATTTAAATTACTTACGTTGAAATCTATGGTTGTAATTTACCTAGTACTTTTTAGTACCTATAAAGCTCGTAATACTAAATGTGGCCCAGACCCCAGAGGGCAGGGATAGGCAACATTTTTTGATTATGTCTAATTCCGAACCGCATTCAACCCTAATCTCTTCAAAGTTAAAGTAAACAGGCTTCTTTTGAGTAAGCTCACTCCATCGTAGACTTTGTCTATGTCACCTCTGACCAAGACTAGAGACAAGAGCTTACCCATCACGAATAAAAATCAAATTGTATCTGCTTAGCATAGGTGCCTAAAACTGATCCCTAGCATTCACTATTTCATCTCAATTTATAATTCTCTATGTTTGTTATCAGGTACAGTTCTGATTATCGTGGGAGGCGTGAAATTCTCCAATGCAGCTGAACCGGACCCCCACAGTTTCGAAAATGGCGTCGGCGAACTGGTTGCAGGCAGCGTCTTAATATGCTTAGGAATGGTAGCCGGCCGTAAGTATATTACCATTATCCTTTATTTAGTACCTATCGTCGTATTCTAAACACCAGTCATTATGAGCAGTTTCCGAAAATAAATCGTAATCGAGGGGTTGAAATTGATGATGTTTATGAGCTTAAGTCGTTATTCAACTAAGGGGGCTAATTACTCATGTTTGAAATTTGAAATGACATGTACTAATAATAAGAACCCTTAGCAAATTAAATTAGCTTGTATTTTATTGAGTGTTCCGGACGAAAATCCATGAATTTTCTATTTATAGCTCTCTGAATATATCAACGCTTTTCGTACCTTCGAGTAGTATTCTAAGAAAAACATCAAATAACGACGTCTTAGTCATTCCACTCATTACAAATGCATTCCAAAGAATTTCTTTTGTGTCGAGATACTTTGCCTTGGTCATTACGTAGGTAATCAGTGGTTATTTGGCTTGGCTTCACTCGAGTTGTTTCAACTTCTATTCCTATCAACTAATCAATAAATAATCTGTAGTGAATCTACCCTCCATTAGATTACCGAGTATGCTGAAGTGCACTTGACTTACTCACGCAGATAACTTCAAATCTTAATAACATTTTAAATGCTTTTCATTGGAGGACTGGCACAATCACTACTAGGGATAAGTCGGTTTGGTGCCTGAAAATGGGAGTCATCACACCAGCTGGTTAAATTTGCTTTTTAGGAATACAAATTGCTGCAAGCTTGTAATTCTACCTTCCCCAACTCCAGAGTAAGGAGGACTTTATGGAGTAATCAATTCATTTCGAATTCGGAGAAACTGTCTAAAATGGAATGTTCAACAGTCTATAAACTTAGTTTTTCTTTTTTCTTTTACTATCACGTGAAATGTACATTTTTCCTGCCCAGTCACATAATCGAACAACTGGCCAAGCCTCTACTGACCTTTACGTAACAATAGATAAGGTGCAATGAAAGATGGGCCACACGATTAGGTATCAACTGTAAGGTTAACTCAACGTTTACTAGGGGCTTTATTTACTACATGTAGCCTAACATGTTTACGCGTACGGTTCGTATTGTCTGACTATGGCCAGCAGCCACAAATTTTGGCTCTTCCATAATTTTTTTTTTCTAATGCTTTTCGTGTTTGACACGATTTAAGACAACGTAAAATTCTGCCTTTTGGATTTAACCTTTGCATAAAAATGAGGTGTACTGACGACACGAGGTGCTTTAATTTGTTAATGAACATACTTGAATAATGAATTAATTTTAAACTCGTTTTATTTAGTCAGACTCGGGCCTGATGTCATAGTACAAAATCGTTGATGCAAGGCGATCCTCTAATATAATACTTTATTTTTATTCAAAGATAAATTGCGCTGCGATGCTTCCACAATAAGCTGATTTCAGGATACATTATCAAGCTCAAGTTTCCACTGATACTCTCATAGATACTCCGAAATGATTATAGGCCTTTGTATTGCTAATATTAGATACATTCCGCATCATGTGACATTATGGGCGTAGCTAATACTCAAGGTAACTAACTGACTGTGCAGCGGCACCATGTTTTCGATTGAACAATTTAGAACCTTTTCGTTTGAAATAAAAGTTACACCTGTTTCCTTTACTTGTTCTGCAGATTTTTGAAAGCAGTAAGTAAAATGTCTCTTGTTTTTTCAGTATTAGGTATTTCGACATATTCATCGAGATGGGGCAACGGCAAAGAAGCCCCTACAAGTGGTGCTGCGGCCCTCACAGCTCTGAACCCTTCAACAGATCCCCTAGTGGCTGCGCAATACGCGCCGGTCCGCGACGCCCCGCCCGCACCTGATGACGAGATGCGCAATCTTATGGACAACAAAGACTGGTGAGAATTTTACTTTTCCTCACCTCTTTTAACAACTTTACCTTATTAGGGAACTTGGGGAATCTAGGTCAATGACAGCGACTTAGATATGTCTTAGGATTTATTTAATTTAGATAGTTATGCATGTTTTATCATGCATTTTTGATGGCATAACGTTGAATGTTTTGGCAACACATCTTTGCATTCAATTAATTAGCAGAGGCGATTGCAGCGGCGCTGAACTCTATGCTAATCACCTCGTTTCGCATGACTCTCATCTAAAACTTATTTTTAGTTTTAATGGTGCTTGTCACCTACTCTACTTGGGGAAGCACGAGTGCCAATCTAGATAAAGCTTGGGTCAGCATGATTTAAATCATCTTTTAATGACAGCTGAACACATTTCCTAAAATATGCTCAGATTCTGACAACAGACAGACAACAGATTTTGCAATACGTACTTTAAAATGTGTACCCAGACAGAGAATTGAGTCATACCATATCAACGGTAGTTAGCTGCCTTGTTAGGGTCGTGATGCTAATATTGCTAATGCAACAATAATGGATATAAGCGTTGCTTGTTACACTAACACCGGTTTTCTTTTGTTTGTGTAACTGTTTATTGCGTAGTATCTAAATGTGTTCTAATTGTGACTCATCATTTTTGTCAGTCTCGAATTGTTCTAAATCACGGTTATTTGAAAAAGGCTAAGTGTGAGTTGGACTCGCTCACCAAAGATTCAGTTTTACGGTACAATATTTAAAACAACGTTATAAACTTAAATATTTTTTTACTAGCATTCCAGAGAACCGCGGGCAGAGGCATTAATAAAATATTCATCAAAATCTCCATCCTTGTTGCCTCGCTGGTTTGCTAGCAGCCAGTGTTAGTTTAACTTTAGAGAGATTCTAATTTACAAACATAATAAGCTGTTTAGTAAAATTATATGAGCACCTCGCGTGTCTATTGTTACCGATCCGCGTTGTCTTCAGTCGCGGCGCAATTTCAAAGTCCGTGCTATCGTCTTCATTTGTTTACCTCACGATTCCTAGGCCGTAACGAGACTGATCACACCGACGCTATTTGTACTGGCAACATGGGAACTATAGCAGACTCGTGCGTGACCAAACAATTTGTTATACGTGAACGCTTCACCGTTACTATGTACCTACATATGACAATATTTTTTCTTTCAGCCTGAGCAGCGCGGAGGAAAGCGATAAGATGCTGGATGGCAGGCCGTCTGTCGCGTAAATACGAATATTTTATGATATAACGAGATTATTCTTACGAGCTTAGGCTAGTCCTAATGTCCCCCTATTGTGTAATGAACGGTGTTAGAGATACGTTACGAATACGTGGCTAAGCATAAGTAACATAGAATTTATTTTTATGATATTTCATCGCAATGTATAGGCTTTTAGTAATGTATCTTCAACGCCGCTCCATCTCGTCAAGTCTCGTGTCCATAAATCCATATTAATTAAGGTTGCATTTTGGTACAAAGTAAAAAGTACTTTACAATAAAACACTTTAGCGAATAATATCTGTTATTCGCAAATAATGTGTGCTTGTTCGCGTGATATCTATTTGATTTTTATGGTGCACTGTAATACACGTTTTGATAATTTAGATTTTATTAAAAATTCATTTTATCATGCTATCGCAATTGTATTTAGTTTTTAAGTAATTAGGCTATTTTGAACATCATCGAAAGGCAAATGCTTATATCATTATGGTAACATTTACTTGTAGGTAATGTTCGTAACTCTGAATCTACAGGTAAATAAGCATGACAGATTACTAGGTAATATTACAAAGGCGACCACAAACCCTGACCTTTGCCAGAGAATAGAACTTACATAGGTCGCGTAGGTTTACAAGCAAATGTTTCTAATAATTACATACAATGTATGTAAATGTGTATTTTTATTTATGAGATCACTAATAGTTAAGAGATGTTTACAAAGTAAGTACTTATTCTTTTAAGTGTTCCGATTTAATATTAATATATAATCTCACATTATAATCACATGCAATTAAATGTATACTACACGTCATATATCGTCAAATCCCAATAAATTATTATATTTTAAGTGTTTAACACTATTTTGCAATATTGTATGAAGCTTTGGTAGTACGCCCATATTTTTTATGACTAAAATTAGTAAGAGACAAGAGGCCAAATTATTGTCCAGATTTATGAAAGTAAGTGTAATGTGAATATGTATTTATTACATTTTAAGATGTATGGAATATCACAAAGACATTAATTTAAAGTCCCAAGTACTTATTAACATTTTAAATTATTACCCAACGGAATCTTAAATCTCAGAATAATTAGTAATGACAACATGTAGACCGATTTGTAGAACTTATATTGTACTTGTAGAAATACGTTTTACGATTTAGGTTACAATAATGTAAGCCAATTGATTTGCATAACTATATTATGTAGCTCAACTGCTCAACCAATCCTTATTTTTGATAAACAGTTCATCATTTTGGTTTCCATTTGGATGATCTTATTATCCGTTTGATAAATTGAGCGTATCAAAGCTTGCAAAGTCTGGACTTATCGAGTTCATGTTTATTTTTCCGATACATAAAAGTCAAATCCGTGTTCAGTAAGTTTATCAATGTAGGTACATTTTTTTTTTCCCACGTAATTTTTTGTAACTTTAGGTGGATAATGTCAGAATTTTATTTCGTGTGTTGTCTTTATGTACTTAGGTATATTAAGTAATGATTTAAATGTAAAAAATCTATTAACAGTATGTATAATATTGTAGGAGTAGCTTTGATAATTTCTGATTTTTAAATGTCTTAGGTAACCTTTCAGATCGGCAGCTTTTGAATTGCATTTTAATATTATAGAGCGTTTAATTTATTTTTATTGAAAAGTTTGCAATTCATAAACCCGTACGTTAAGCAGTTAACAGAGGGTATTTTATTTGTCTTATTTTTTTAATTATTTACATACAGAATTAAATGTAGCAAATTCCATGATCGGTCAAAATACCTAAAAGACTTAAACAAGAATGTGCAGTTTTGGAATTATGGTAGGTATTTGTAAGTAAAGTAGGGGTTATACGTGAATAGAGTGAGATGGGCGGACGCCGGCCCTAGCAGTAGAACGGCATTGCTAGCCTGAATTAAGAGTAATGGGAGATCGAACGCCACTAGGAGGGCCAAGTAACTTAAATATTTAAGGTACTTTCCTCTATGTAGTGTTCACTTTTGCCTGTGTGTATATTTAGAGTTGTTGAAACAGATTCCGTACCACCACAAGAATAATAAATTGCAACGTAATTTATCAAATTAAGCATTTAATTATTGTCATCACACATAGGGTATTGTTTAATTAGTCCATTTTATTTTATTCGACCGTCCTTAGATGTAGATGTAAGTGTGTGGGCCATGTGGTAGTTCTAAGATTGTCCTAGAATGCATTGTCGGACTGAATGCATAGCATTTAACGTGTTTAATTTTAACAAAATATGATATTAATTTATTTCAAGCTCTCTTTAAAATGTAGAAATTTTTAATTGAATCTGATTTTGAAATTGCAATATTCTGACATCAAATAAGTCATTACAAAAAATAAACAATGTGTTTAATTAAAAACAATAAAAGTATTTTTATTGTGCAAGTCTATGAAGGATAATACGATGGAGTATTAAGAATTTGTAAAGATATTCAGTATCAGTTTCATGTTTGTTTCGATACATACATAAAAATAAAATTGTAATAGTGCTGAATATCGATTTAGTGAAAAAATACCCGAATATATTTTTTTAATTGTTTTTTTTTTATTTCGTGCATGTTTAATTCTTCCCTTTTTGATGTTTTATTTCGTTACTTAATTATTTTTTTGCGTCTCAGGAATTTATTTATAGATAGTATACAGACACACCTCTCTATTACTGTTTATTTCAGTGAAAATATTATTTCTTGTACCCACTGAGTATTGAAAGATTTTATTAATGAAGGAATTTAATTTTACATGTTACGCGAGCGTAATTAGCGATCATAATCACACGTATTCACAGAAAATATTCATAAAATGTTTGATTTTATGACCAAGTTCCCTTGACATTGCTTGCGTGGCTATGTTAATTTGCTGGTACTTTTCGTACTCTACTGATTTATATTTTTAATGATGTACTTATCAATTATATGTCAAATGTTTGGATGATTACAGAATAAAGATAATCTTGAAAATGCGTGTTTTATTGAAGTGAAGGATATAAATGGTGGTGTATTTGATTCATTTGCTCGATCTTTGTTGATCGAAACATATTTTCGAAAAAAAAATGCATATCAACGGTTTTCAATAATATAAGTAGCACGGAATTCGAAATTTAGTAAGCAAGTAAGCACTGTTGCTGTTCATCATCATAATGGTCCAAGAAATTGGGCAGACTAATTCTTTGGTCTCTCAAAGACATCAGCTGTATAATGCAGCTGAGAAGAATACTTGGGGTCTGTAAATAAATTAAACAAAAGTAATTAAAGTAGTATATCAAATCACATTTTATTGTAAAAATAACAAGATTATGGTATTATTTGTATGTCCGATTTGTATGTACGTAAAAAAAAAATACATATAATTGAATACAAATGTGTATATAAACTTAAACCTAGTCAGTCTCTGTTATTTCGCCGCCACCAAGGAACTCCGGTCACATCTATTTCGGCACATATATTTACTGTCGTTCTGTAACAAACAAATTCATTATGTATGCTATACTTTAATTAGCTTGTGATTGTTATAAAGCGTGTGCAACTGGCTGGATTTATTTAGGAAGTTAGTATGAAATATGAGACAGGCCCAAGTATTGTTATTTTTGCTTAATCAAAACCTTTTGTTAGGGTAATAAGGGATTTAGCTATAACCAAATTTAAAAAACTGACATATTTTTGACTGGTCAATTTTGAGTGTTTTTTATAAATGTTTTGCGTTATCCTTGCCTACAATACTGAACAGACTAACTTGATCAGAAACACTACAAATAAATTATTCCGAATCCCTATCCAATATTCTAAAACTTGTTAAACCAACCTATATATTTGATTATGAGGTAATGTGGACGTCAATAATGGGCAAGCTTGGGCAGGCTGTTCCTGAAACAAATTATTAAAATTACTGACAGTCATAACCATCAGCAGTGTGATCATGCTTATTGATTAATCCCTAGCAGTATGGGCAACGCCCATGCGTGCGTTACCCGCACTGAACGGATTAATTACGAGGCTAAAGAATATTTCACACTACAAACAAAAACTATATCCATAATTTCAAAAAGGTTATGTTTAAGTGCATCTTGCTCTTACCTGAATTGATTGCATTGGTATATGCATATTGGCACGCAGTTTTCTTTGTCTAATCTCGCGACGGACGCAACATTGAACGCCAAGCAATACGCCGCAAACGCAAGAAGATAAGCATCCTGTAAGATAATATTCATATAAGTATTGTATTAGAAACGTGGGTGCGAGTTACTGTTTGTAAACAAGGAATGTGTGAGTTAAAAAATGGTCTAACTAAACTGTTCAAAAGTGCTTTTTTCATTTTGGGAAAATGCTCAGAGATTCAGCACAAAGAACATTCATTGTATTTATAGAAAGTTTACCCCTTCAAATATTTTAAAGATTTTCATAACTTACCTATGTACACTAATACACCAAGATCTCCATTACGATTTGTGCGCCTCAGCACAATTCCAGCAATACAGAGTGATATTCCCGTCAATATACCTACTACAAAAATAACCTGAAAGATAAAGTACAGCTATAAAAACCAATACATAAAAATACCTATATGCTGATTAATGTAATGGCTGTATTTAATTTAATATAAGGTAGATCATTATTCATATTACAAAAAATAACAACCTAGCATAGCTCTCCAATGCCTTCTGTCCATTTATACCTACAACAACAGCATGATTGTCTGTGACAATTCTAGTAAAGACTGCTGCAGTCAGGATTCCATGTACTGCTTAACTGACTTGAGTGCAGTAGAATTTGTTTATAAATTTATATGACATGAACATGGCTGATAATGAAGACATATTAATTACAATTTATCACAGCTTACCTGTAAAATATAATAGCAAACATATTCAAATCCTGGGCAATGCCCTCCACAGGCACCTATTATAGGTACTTCAGGGCTGATAGAGGGTACAGGTGGCACAGGGGAGCGACTCACAGCTTGTGTATGAGGCTCCACATCACACAATGGTAGAGAAAAGGCAGATGAACACTGCGGAAACGAGTATGTTTCGGTAGGTGAGCGATGTGTAGGAATTTTCTCAACTTTCTTGTAATTCCGCCAAGTTCCTCCACCATAGGGTGACTGATACACAGGTGAAGGTGGTCCATAATCTCTCACAGTCCCATTGTAGTAATGAGGCATCTGAAATATAAGACTAACTTTGAACCAACACGTATTTCATAAAATAGGGGCAAAGTACCTCATTCCAAGTTAAAGTTAATATAGAATTTTGTACACAAAAGGCAAGGACTTACATGGTACGCATTGTCGGATGTCGAGCTGTCGGTTCCAGCTACTTGATAAACTGGAGTGTTAATATCGTCCGCCCACGGGTACTTCGCCCTTTGTTGCGAAGCCGATGCAAATTGCTGTTCACTCCTAGGCACAACGGTCGTTTGGTAAGGATGAACTGTTCTGGGCGACAGTTGTTGCTTAAACATTCTTCTTTTCACAGTTACCTTAAATATTTTTAATACACAAAATAAACAATAATGCAACGTGGGATAACAAAGAAATATTTATATTTTCTTTTCCAGATATAAACGTACCTCATTATGTGACAAAATATTATTATTGTTTCATATAAAGTAGTTTTCGTTAATTCTTATCACATCTATTATACATAATACTCTTAAACTAAGTCAAGTACAATTTTATCCACTAAAGTGTTTACTATTCATCGAGCAGGCACTCAGGCAGAATCGCCGCGCCGCCATGTTTCTTTCTATGTTGTTTTTGTATTTCGTTTTCGTTCCTCGATTTCGTTCGATCGTATAGTTCATTTCCACAGATTATGTAACTGTTTATTTCATTACATTTTGTTAAAAGAGTACACAGTTGTAGTAAATAATATTATAATACTTTGAGTTCATTTCAGTTGAGCATTTTAGTCAGGTGCAAGAAAAAAAAATTGATTTCTAGTCAGTAAAAAGGCTTGTATCTGGCAAAACATTTAGCCTATTGGACATAACTTATATTATATAGATAGATTTCATTCATTCATCCATCAATTTTTTTTTCAGTCATTCCATTTTATTCAGGTGTGCAGTGTCCTATTTCCTCCTAGATTTAGAGGATGTTTAGGGTATAAAATGATTTAAATAAACATTGTAAAATAGCCTATCAATAGTTATTTACATAATTATTGAATTACTTTGAATCCTTGCAAAGTATTTTTAGGCATGATTTATGGTCTTTCGAAGATTTTCAGATGGAGATGGGCGAGAGGTAATTCAAAACCAGACGGCAACCAGGTGGCAACACTGAGCAATTTTACGTCAAAAATGCTGAGTTGAATTGAATAGGGGTAGCCGAAGTGCCGAAAAGAGTTTAGAATCGAATTTGTTAAACAATTAAAATCGATTCCAATATATCAAAAACATTCTAAGTGGCGCTGCATTATTAGGGTTCCGTGCCAAACTACACTAAGATTCTATAGAACTTTCTCTGGTCTGTATTAATTATCGTATTACGAAAATTAAAATATAACTCCGGAAACTTAATAAAATCTTCATAAGTACTGTATCAAAAATAGCAAACGTAATATTTCAAGAATCCTTTTAAGAAGATCTTCCAAATGATATCTAACTCGAGATTATAAATAAAACTAGTTATTTTTCTTATCCAACCAACTATAATAATTGTTTTAGTGTAGTTGTATTTTTTATTCTTTGACTGACGGTACGTGTGCTCCTTAACAGAACTTCCTTAAGTTTAAAATCCTTTGCAAGGACCTAGAGAAAAAGCCCCGGACAAAAGTAATCGTTTTTCCTTTGAGGAACGAAATTCCATATCGATACATTTGTAAGATAGCTAGCGTTTTTTATTCGCATTTTTTTTGTCTTTTATGCAATATATTAGCAAATTACGATTCCATTTATAGTCATACACCAGTAGCGATCTATAATCATGAATTAAAAACATCTTAACAAAGTAACATATTAATCAAATAGTTAACATAGTTTTCAATATTGATTGTTTTATATCGATATTGTTTCGACATGCCTAGATATTAAAATAGTGCAGATGCACCACTAATGCAGAATCACACTCCAGCAGGGTTGCCAGACGTACGAGAAATCTCGTAACCTTACGAGATTTAGCAGTCTCTGTACGAGAAACGAGAAAATAAAAATCTCGTACACTTTTTTACGAGATATTAACAATGTTGCTAATACAAACCAAGAATTGTATTCCAGAATGACAGCTGAAAAACTGTAGGTCTGTACAATAAAAACGAAGATGATTTTACCAATACCCCTGACATTATATATCTAACTAACAAATAAAACCATAATTAAAATCATGCACTAATAGCAAGTACCAAATTTTTTTGCCTAAGTTAATAATTTGTTTTATTTTTTTTAAGATTTTGGTAAAATTATTTAAAAAATTAAAATCACCTAATCCTGGAGTAATGTTTTTTCATTTGGCGGTCCCAAATTTAAGGGATATTCCTACCCCACCTACCTAAGTTAAGGTCTGAGGTTTTTAAAATGCTACTATTTATACTTTTACGAGATTTTGTATTGAAAGTACGAGATATTTGCAGCCCTAGTACGAGAAAAAAAATTCGGCATCTGGCAACCCTGCACTCCAGTCTGTCAGACAGTCAGACCGAGCAAGAAGAAGTGATTTTCTGATTCTGACTGAAGTTTCAGAAATATTCAGAATTTACAAGGCAGACATGCAGACCCTGGTACACGGTATATGATTATTGAGTGCATTCGATTACATTACAGAATTTTATTTTATGTGACGTCAAAATAATATGTATTGAAATGAAATCCTTATAATTTGTGAGACTTACAAATATTGTTTATTTCTATCAAGAAGAATGCCCAACTGGCCAGAAAATATTCATACCTGGATGAAAGGTAACAAGTAACGGCTACCTTTTATTCTAATAGCCATTAAATTGTCTTAGACAATTAACAAGAAGGGCAAACAATGAGAACACGTGATTTTAATAACAATACAGCATTATTTATATGATGGTGGTGACATTAAACGTGGACGGTGCAATGAGCGGCAATGATGGTGGCGGCGAGAAGTCGGCCCCGGCCGCCAACTGCTATTGCAGAGATTACATTCGTGGTTGTTGCACGCGAGAAAACTGTCGGTTTATTCATGTGTTTCCTCCAAAATCGTGCCTAAAGGAATTGTTTCGATTTTGTCATGATTTCCAAAACAAAGGCTGTTATAGACCAAACTGCAAATTTATACACAGCACAGTGGAAGATGAAGATAAGTTCTATGCTACAGGCATGCTTCCGCGTAACACGCGAAACACACCAGTATGCCAAACCTATGGACTCAGTGGCTGTTCCAATCAAGACTGTAAATATATGCACCCACCAGATGTAACTGGTAATGAGATAGTTTCAGCACCCAAAATGCCACCACCACTACCGCCTCCACAATACAATCGTCCACCGCCTCCAATTAGAGATGATGATTCGCCCCCTGAAGCAAAACTGAGAAGGTTTGCATTTGAAGAAAATGGTCTAGATAACCAGGTTTTACAAACATCCAATTTATGTTCTAATTGTGAAACTTCAGACCACAAAATAAAATTACTTCATGATAATATAAGTGTATTACTAAAAAAAATTGGTGACTTGACTGAGAAGAATGTTCAGTTAACTTCTATGAATGAATTTTTATTAGAACAGACAGCTGCTGTGAGGACTGGCCAGCCCTGTGTGATTACTTCAAGACATGGCACCTCAGAACCTGTATCTCTGGCAACGGTTAGTGTCACACCAGTAGTGAGCCTTGCTGGTGCTTTGCCAGCATTAGTTCCTGCAGCAGCCACACCTAATTTGGCTTTGGCTCCTGCTGCTTCTCGCGCTCAACTATTAACACCTGCTCCACAAATTTTAACAGTGAGTACAACTCAACAGCTAATGGGTAACTCTGGTGCCCTCATAGTCACAAGTGCTGGTGCCCAGCAATTGATGCAAGTTAGTGACTCAGGCACTCTGATGGGTGGAGGACAAACTGTTGTAGCAGTTCCAGCACAGCTAACTTTAGCTCAGCCTGCACAGCAACTGATGAGTACTGCATCTCAAACAGCTGTCCAACAGCTTGTTCAGCAATCAGCATTACAGCCACAACTTGGTCCTCAACATCAAGCAAACCAGTATGCAGCTCAGCAATCAGTTCAACATTTAGCAGCACAGCAATCTGCCCAGCATCTTGCCCAACAATCAGCGCAACATCTAGCTGCTCAACAGTCTGCCCAACATTTGGCAGCCCAACAATCAGCGCAGCACTTGGCAGCTCAACAGTCTGCCCAACATATGGCTGCTCAACAGTCAGCACAACATTTAGCTGCTCAGCAATCTGCACAGCACTTAGCTCAGCAGTCAGCTCAACATTTGGCGGCACAGCAATCTGCACAACATTTGGCTGCACAGCAATCAGCACAACACTTGGCTGCACAGCAATCTGCCCAGCATCTAGCAGCTCAACAGTCTGCTCAGCACTTGGCAGCTGCAGCCCAACAGTCGGCGCAGCAACTAGCCGCCGCTGCACAACAGTCTGCTCAACAAATGGTAGCGCAGCAGTCAGCTCAGCAGCTAGCTGCCCAGCAATCAGCACAGCAGCAGCTTGTCCCCTCGGCTCAACAGCTTGTACATCAAACATCCACTCAGCAAATAACCATCTCTAGCACTAGTCAACCTATGGCATTAACTAACTCACAGGCTCAGCCAATTACATTCCCTATGATATCTCAAAGTATACTACCACATTGAAAATACACATTTGGATGAAACTGATTATCAATATAATTTCTAGCAATTAATCACTACAGTAGGAACATGGTATTTATAAGCATATAGTAATAATAATGTGAGAAGGAAGTGTAGATATGGTTTATATACAAGGATATTTTAAAAATTTAGAGATTCTGAATGAATCTTTAGCATATTGTTGCTAATCTTTTCTAATAAAGAATTTATTGTCCTTGTAAACCATAAAGGAAGCAGTATTTTTATGATATTATTGTAGTTGTAATATTGTGCTATCAGAACCTAAAATTAGGTGGATTGTACTTCAAACTAAGCTAAGATTTATGTATTTGCTTTGTCAGTAGCTTTAATGTATCCCTCTTATGTAGGTAAAACATTAAAATCAGATCACATTGCCTTTTGTGTGGGGATTGTATGGATCTAATATAATTATATTTTTTTATGTTGTGTGTTTTCATGTATACAATATATTACAATATTGTTTAATTAAGTATAAAGGTAATTTGCATTCATGAAGTGTGATTACGTTTTTTGCCCTACACTAGTTTCTGTTTGGCTATTGTCAGTCAGCTGTTCGAATTAAGGTACCTACTTATGTAACTTATTTTTAACAAGAATTGAAATAAAAAAAAATGAAATATATTGATATTATTTTATTTTTCCCAAAAAAGTACTAAACATTTTAATAATTAATTTAAAAAAAACCTTGTTATTCATCAATTACCGGACTTGGGTCCTCAGACTCCCTCAAGTGGCATTCATTTTTCTTATATTTCAAGATTTTTCCGCGAACTCCAAGTATAAAATCCCCAGTTGTATCAAAAGCGATTGCTGTTACATTCTCAGGAGCATTATCTACGAATTTTAGATTTCCCGTATCATTTTCATGAAAATACATCAAGTCGTCACTGGCTACAAATACGTTATTATTGTGGACAGCGATTTGCGCCATGCCATCATAGGTGACGTTACCGATACAAATAGGCGTCGAAAGTGTAGATTTTAACACAAATAACTTTTCATCTTTTAAGTAATAGAAATTGTTTTTGTCATCTATAGCCAATTCGTTTAATGCTTCAAGACTACTGAAGCGTATTTTTTTCATCGTGTCTCCTTCTAACAAGTAGAGTTCTTCGACACCGTTATTGTCTTCTGTAATATATTTATTGCTGTCCTTGTCCACAAATATCATGTCGAGCTTGAAGGTACTGCTAGAGACAGGGGTGGCATCGTGACTTTCGTAATTGTACTTAAAGATGCCCTTTCCTGTGCCAAAGTAAACTTTCTTCTCATTTTTATCTACGGCAATGGAGTAACTGACGCCTTCTGGTAAACCTACAAAAAAAATCAAATAAGCTTGATTTCATACTTACACAGTTCCCTTACATACCAAAAGGCTTAGAGTGCGTAAACACAGTAATTATTACCTATATAGGGTCAACACACCCCCCGTTGGCCTTGTGGTCGCAAACGCGACTGATAAGCGTGGGATCCTGAGTTCGACTCCCAGGTTGGATTAAGTGTTATTGGGTTTTTTTAATTAGAAATTTCTCTGTAGCAGCCCGGAGTTTGGTGGTATGACACCCTCGTACCTACCTCGTTAACGACAGAAAGCCGTTGGTCTCTACTATGTTCAACAGTCGTTAGTCAGAAGCCGAATAAACAGACAACCAGTCTTACCAAGAGGTGTCGTGTTGCCCAGTGTGTTGTTGTCGGGTTGTGGAGGTCAGATAGGCAGTTTGCATTCCAGTATTGTTGCAATTTACTGGTTATAGGAGAATTGGGAGAGATGGTCATTATTTTTATGACACAACTGATACAACCGAATAAGAAACGAATTGATTTAATGAACTTGTGTCCGGATTGGTATAATTTTTTGAATACTCAATATTTTGGCGAAATGTGTAGTACTGTGTATACCCCTGCCTTACGTCCAATATAGGTACCTACTTGTAATAATAAGGACATTTATTTAATAAACAGGAACGAAGAACTATTCGTATATTAAAGTAGAAATAAAGAATATTCGTATAAAGATTTGGGGTATTTGCAAAAAAAATATCTCACCTGCTATTTTCTGAGGAACTTCAGTTTTGAATTTTATAACGTGAGCGTTAAAGTAGTATCCTTTCTCGTTTCGTCCAGACTCCACATAGAACAGGTTCCCATAAACGTCATAGTGGGCATCAGTAGGGTACGCGTCGCCAACATCATATGAAGTCGTCACATTGTAGTGATTGTTGTTGATATTTAGTTCTGATCGACAGCCATCTCTAGGCAGATCAAACGCGACGCATAAGTGAAAACATAACAGAACAGCTATAACAATGTTAAAATAACTCATTTTATAAAGGAGAAAATTAAGAGATATTTCTAATAAGTCTATTCCTTTTCTTTGCTCTTTTGTATCTAATATAGTGACGCTCATTGAAATAAAATAAAAGAATCCATAATCAGTTTTATTACATTGTTGCCCTTATAATACAATCGCTAATTGCAATTGGAATAGGTTCAATAGCACAAATAAATTACAAATGTTACTAAGTGTTATGACTGTATTTATAAAAAATAAGAAACATAAATAATATTTTTTATTAACAATGTTATCATCTTATTGCTTACATTTTGCAATCTTAACTAATATGTACTTTCTAATAATAAACTCATATTTCATTCTAAGTAGTTAAATAATATTCATAAATTATTATAAATTCGTAGGAATAATATAAAATCTATTTAACTGTAAAATAATACTTTAAAATACCAATAGGGTATTTTATATAAATACAATAAAACGCTTAAGTTTATCGCTCTATGCGCAGTCTGTAAATAGTAAGTAAATATTACACATCTAAACCAAATTAATGGAGAAAGCTGTCTCGTAAATTAATGCTTTTTTGTTCTATACTGCACAATTGAAAAGGGCAGGCCAGTTCTACTAACTAAATGCATAATTCAAGTCAAAGTAGTATCAAAGAAGGCCAATTCTCGTAACTCGCAATCTCACCTCAGCGACAATCAATATCAAACATTTAGGCAAATTTGAGGTTTTTTTGACACATTGCAATCGTTGTTACATTTCAGGAATTCTTCCTCTGGTGTTCCCTAAGGATTGAAGTCCTCCTACACTGATGTCGGTCGTATACGAACAAAACGTCGCTTTATGGTACAGTTGTCTACAAGTGGATTCAGGATACTATCAGCTGTGCTTGCGTATTGGTAGGTACGGTCAGCAACAAAAGTCGATTAACAATGTTACTTTTACAAATCATTTAAATAGACACGAAATAACACAATTCACTGCTATTCAGAATTTTAGGAAAACCTAAGAGTTTATTATATCTTAATTTTAGATCTATTTCGTATTTCCATTGATATTGTGCTTAATAATGAGGATTTTAAAATCTGAACTGTTTTTCTACTTTTATTGTAGACTGTACGTGTGACCGATATTGAGATAGGAGGAATTCAAGCCTAAAGTCTCCAAATATTTTTAGCTCATAACAAACAAGTCGAATAAGCTTTGACCAGTGACATGATTCACTATTCGAACCTAGCAAAAAGTAGGCATGCGACTCGCGCTTGGCTAGGCCTAGTTTTAATATTTCAGTCCCAGGGTAAGTTGTAACCGTAAAGGGTATTATTTTTCTTTTAATTTTACATCTACAATTTCCATATCCAAAAATAACTATTGAGATCAGGCGTCTTCTTACAGTTTACGAATGCACGATTTCTACCATCCGGGCCACGCCTGACCTAAGCGAGTTCCAGGCAATATAATTTGCAAACATGAATCTTAACTATTATGTAGAAGCTTGAATTTTCTGTAGCACAGTATGATATGCGTTCTTGCGCGGCCCAGTTGTTGGAAATTATAAATAATTCTTCATAACATACGATTGTCAGTAAAAATACATGTAAGTACATAGCACAAAATGATGTAGTAGTCAAAATGATGTAGTAGTCAAAATGATTAGTTGTCGGAGCCGATATTTTTGAGTTTCGTTAGAATATATTGTACTGGACGTCTAATTTGATGAATCTACAAATTTATAATTTTGATCACAGTCTGTGTTGGCATCAACATTGTTCTCGTTATTTGGCGTTGGGTCCACCACTCCTTGATATTGTAAGTACGACGGCAGGCGACCTTGTCTTTCACCTTTAATCTTGTGAATTTTCCATCTGTGGCCTTGTAAAATTTTCCTAGAAAACACAAACTTTGTTATTTACGTAAATGAGGCATTAGGTGGACCGTGGGCTTGTTTGCTATCAAATGGAATAAAATAAGAGGATTAATATGCTCGTTTTTAAGTAATACTTACTTAGTATTGAACTTTTTATAGCAGATATCACATTCCACAGTGCCTTGCCTTAGATGTATGTCTTTTATATGTCTATTCATGTCATGCTGGTATGAGAACGCCTTGTCACAATAAGAACACTGAAAAAGCAAGATTACTTTATTAAAATAAAAATTGGGATATTCACCGAGAGCAACTTTTGTCCGACTTAACAGTTTATGTAGTTGTATTAAAAGAACGATTGAATGTGGGGGCTGGGTACTGTACACGGTATTAATCTTAATAAACAAAAGCCATCATGTGCGCAATTGTTTGATTGTTTGCATTTTATTTTATGGATATAAAAATATAAACTCTATTGCTGTGAATTCCTTCCTATTTAATCTAAAACCCTAGGTTTTAGATTAAATAGGATAAAGACACCCAAGAAAATTTGAACATCACTATCAGTTATTGTGTTTTAAAAATTGACAACTTAGACTCGGTTTTTGTATTAAGAACTTTATCACTGTAGCATTAAAGTTAAAACACGATAACTGACTCAAATACTTAGTTTTTTTTTCGTATTCTAACTAGGAATGTTTTGGTAAGACAGAAAATTCGTCGAAATTATTACCTTATATGGTCTCATAGTACTGTGCACATGTCGCATATGCTTAGCAAGGTTACTGGATGTAGTGGTTGCCTTCGGACACTGTGTGCATTTAAACGGTTTATCAACCAAGTGGGATCTCTTGTGCACCTTCAACAGATCCATAGTTCGACCTTTGTACGGACAAACGTCGCATTTGAAGGGAAATACATTTTCGTGGATGGCCCTGTAAGTAAAAAGTTTTTATATATATTTAAAAAGGTTTTAAATATAAAGAAGAAGGATTTTGCCTACGTGTGAAATAGCAAATACCAATACAATATTACTAAAAGATCATAATATAACATAATCGCACATCCATTACAAATAATAGGATGTTATTATTTCTAATAGTACCGTAAGATTAAAGCTACCCAAACTTCGCGCGAAGTTAAGCACCCTCGCAGCCGATATCTACTGAAGCAGACGAAGCAGTGCAGAGTGCTTATCAACATATTACTTTTGTGGAAAATTAAATCCTCTGTACTAGGAAATAAGATCCATTAAACTGTTGCATTACGTAAAGTGGTTGTAACACTTGCGAGCGCCGCACTCTCATCGATTTTGCTTTACGCTTAATAAAAAGCTATGTCCTCTGGCTAGAATCTAGGATAAGGGACTGTAATCATAATTAATGTTTTCTTGCCTTTGCCATTTTTTTTTTGCCATTGGCCGGTTTGAGTGGAGATTCGCAAGAGCAAACATGCTCGTTGGAAGGAAGTATTTCAGTAAGGTGCTGGTAGGGATCTTGACCATACTTCCGTGATTGCCCTAATAGCCGCGTGAAATACCTTTCAACTCCTCAAGCAACTCAGTATGTGTTGCCCCCTTGTCGTTACGTCACTACGTGCTAGCGGCCATTTTCAGGGGCCCATTTATCGAGTGTGCAAGTCACCCCTTGCCTCTGCGAGTTGGCCTCGGCTCCTCGTACGCCTTTCATAGGTCCGGGACCCTAGGCTCCCGAGATACGTAAAGAAGGTAAAGTAAAATGGAAATATACCTACATATGAACAAGGAGACTAGCATTAGAATAAGCAGTCTTTCCACAGATGTCACAAAGGAACTTCCTCTTAGTTATTTCCTCTGGTGGTTTAGGAGCGTCCGTTGATTGGGCATTGCACTTGTTTATATGTCGACTATAGGAGGCCTGTCAAAAATATATCGAGTTATAATTAACTTTTAGTGGTGGGGCATCAATTCAGTTTAATATTTCCAATAATTCTTTTTTATGGCAGCTACACACACACATACATAAACTCACGCCTTTTTCCCATGGGGGTAGGCAGAAACTACGGAACGCCACCTGCTACGATCCTTACATACTCCTTTCGCCTCATCCACATTCATACATCTGGTCAAACAAGCACGCCGGTAACGAGTACTGTGCACTTGACCTGCCTTCCTGATGACTTCATATAATAGAAAGAAAAAAGAGAATTTCTTTCTTTTGTTAGTTTATTAATTAAGACTATTCGCACACTGCCCCGCGCCTCGCTCCGTGGTGCGTGACGACGGAGCTCTGGTGATCTGCAACACTGTGCGTGAACGCGTTATCTGTGTGTTGGGACTACGTGTGTGTTTTTTTTTCAAACACAGATACTTGCAAATAACGCAGGAACACGCAAATACAAATACAAATTCATTTATTGCTTGCTACAGGTGAAATGTCAGATCTAACAAATTTATTCTTTAGGTATCGCTGTTACATATCCATGAAGTGTATAATATTTGCCATTTTTAATAAATAATAAAAAAAAAACAATGGTCACTGCCTAATTTTATACTCTAAGATTCCGTATGCACTCCAGCGCTACGCTCCGTGATGCGGGGCAGTGTGCCAATCGCCTTAACTACATGAGCAACTTAATTGAGAGACTGACCATAACATGGAATTCTTCACCACACGTTGAGCACCCCCAAAGAGACAGTAGTTCAGAGGTATCCATAGAAAACTCCGGCGAAGGAATGTTATAAGAGTCTTCACTATCTGCTTTGGTGTCATGAGCGTCATTATCCGTTTCACATTTTTGACAGTCTTGTGTGTATTCTGTGTAAGAAACAATATGTATATTTAAATACTTCAGTTGTTTCCAACAAATATACTGTATACACCGCATTTTAATATTAATTAAGCAGAGCTATCTTTTTCCATTTCATGTACTTATGCTGTTTAACGCCTGGACAAAGGTCTCCCTTGTTACTTCCACTCTTGCTTATGTGTTCTCTTACTTATAAAGTACATAAGGAGGTATTGCAGTCACATAAGTAATTTCTGTGATAACTTCACATATAAAAAACTTTTGGAACTTGTGGTGGTAAATTTGAATAAGCATAGCAAAAAAAAAATATTGTTTTCCCTTTCAATTGTTGTTTATGCTTATAAATTTTTTGCCCAGTAGTTCATTCATCATATAATCCTGAATTTGCATTATCTGCTTTGTAATTTATAATTAAATATAAGTTTTTAAAAAATCTCATTCCATACCTTGCTTTATAGATATTTCAACCAGCTGTCTGTTAGTCCGCTGACACATTTCTCTAAAAATTATACATCCATTTAGAAGGTCCAAGCAGCTTTGACACATGTGTTTAGATAAATTGTCTGAATTGTTTAACTGAAATTGAAAGAGGTGTTTATTGAGTAACAGCATTTTTAAAAAACAGACATGCTTGCAGAAGTACCTCCAGTGCTTGTACTTTATTATTACCATCAAGCCTGTATTCCCCGAAGGGTTAGGCAGAGGTGTACCAATGTACAAAGTTCGCCGGTATATTTAGGTTCCATGTAAAAGGGGGCGAGCCTATTGCCAATTTGACTTATTTATATATATTCAACAACTAAAGCCTATACTGGAGCCGGGTGCTGGGCACTGGAAGGGTTAAATTGTATTTGTGCATAAATACTGGATTTCTAGTTTGTTCAGAAATTAAACCAAAAAATTGTCGAAAGATATTAGTAAAAAAAACTTACAGTAATGCCAGAAAAATTATGTATCTCTTCAGGTATTTCAGGTTGTATAAAATTGTTAAATATGGGAATATCTCCTGGTTCGTCGTTGCATATTCTACACATATTCGGGCTTGGTATTTTTTTAATTTTAGGCCTGGAATAAAATAAAAACTAAGTTCTAATAATTAAAGTTATATGAGGTCAGCATTGAATGAAGCTGTTTCTCTCAGTAATATTAAATACAATCTTGGTTGTACTCGGCACGAAGAAATTGGTAAACAAAAACAACGAGTTATTTTAATATTACTTTTATTAGAAAGATATTAATATAATATACGTACGTTTTCTTGATCTTATTCTTCTTTTTCTTTTTACTCTCTTGGAGAGCATTCGCAAACAACATAGACTTAAGTAATAAAAGGGAAGTCATATTGTAGACGATTTTGTTATGTTTTTACCAAGTTTCTAACATTTTCAATCAGTCAAGTCAAGAAGGGAAACGTAAAATAATATTTACGATTGCATGAATGCAAAGAGTCCCTTATTTCTTCATCTTTCTCACACTTATAACAGACGTATATAGCCATCCTGCTTTATGCTAAAATATTAAATGAAGGATAGTGACTGAAAGGAAGACCGTAGCTGTCACGATTACATGTCAGTGTCACGGTTTTACGATGACAATTATTGTGACATTGACATATTAGCGTGGTTGCTAAAAGTTCAAAGGAAAATAATGTTACCATACTAAGACTTGTAGTGTTGGGGTAGTAACGATTTTGTAAAGAAAGAATGATAAAAATGGTTTCATTTAAATAAAACTTTAAATATTCGTATGCAAGGTATTTGTATTTTCTTGTAATAGAAACAAAATAAAAAACCTTGTTATTTTACCTTTTTTTTTACTTTTGCACTTTTATTTTCTCTGGCAAATTACCTCATGACTGAGAAACAAGATATATAAATAAATAAAATACCACTCCTGTATTCCCTGAAGGGTTAGACAGAAATGTACCATTGTACCCCCAGTTCGCCGATATATTTAGGTCCTATGTAATAGGGGGCGAGCCTAAAAACTACACAAAATACAAGTACAAAACAAAATAACTAACAAAATAATAACTTATTCTAATATTTTATTACTACAGAGAAGACAACTTATTTTTTAAATAAAAAGTATTAAGTTAACTTATTTCATTTCGTTCATTCAAGACCTCACTATCTTTTTTTGACAAAATCTGGTAACCCCCGTTAACTGTCAAGTTTCTGAATACTATAATTTAGTACTAATTTAGTAGTTGGTCTAGTACTTTTGGTATATCAGGTATATACGTCTGTGTTTTGTGGGTCATAGATAGAGTGTCATTCAAGAGAAATAAATAGTTAGTACTTAATATTAAAAACAATGTATAATTTGTGTAAGTAATCGCGTGAAAATAACTGACTAAGTACATAATGGCTGTCTACTTAACGAAGAAAATGCTGTCAAAGATGAATAAAATTAAATATCCATGTAGCTCGCTTGTTGAAAATGAAGTTAGCAGTCGTGATGATCCTTGGCCTGGCCTCATAATGGAAAGCAAGTAAGTATAGATCAATACTTTGAAACTTTTTTCTCAAAGCAAAACTACAAAGCTTCCAAATTACTTTAATGTTTGGATATTATTTACATACATGGCAACCTGTTCTATTGTTATTTATAAGTACCGAATGTTCTGATTACAGTAAGAAAGTGCTGCACTTATCTAAAGAGATGATATGCAGGGTGTGTGCCAGGAGTGCCTGCAACCCTCTGAGTGAACAAATTGATGGTTACGATATTATGAGTGCTATTCGCAGTATTTCCAATATTTCTGTAAGTTTTATGTTATGTTTTATTACTTTATTTATTATGATTGTTCCTTTTGCTATAAACAATATTAAAGGTAGATTACATTTTGGTCTGATTATTTGACATACACACTCTATTTAGCCATTTCTTATACAACATACACTTATTTTCTCCTGTTGCACATGTCAGCAATGCACCTGTTGCACATATTGCTTATCATTAAAAATTAATTAATATTTTTATGGCCATGGCAATAGGTGTGAATAAAAAAGGCTAACTTTATATTTATTTTACTACTTATTTAATTAACTGAAAGACAGGTGTACCTGTCTAATACCTCTGTGTGTGGCCGTACTGTAGTACGGCCAACGTATCTTGGCGAGTCTGAAGTTAGCCGATTAGCTGCGCAAAAGACAATTTTGTTTTTAAATGATCCATTGCGCAACAAAACGGCTAACTTCAGACTTGCCAAGATACGTCGGCCGTACTGTATTACTACAAAAGAAAGTCACAGTTATACAAAGTTTTGCATTTTCAGTGTGTACTATTACTAGATAAGAACATCAATTACAAGAGGCTTATTGAAGCAAAAAAAAAAAAAAATAGAAATATAATCAGCCATCAAGCTTGTAAACAAATAGTTATTTAACATACATTATTATACACTATTTTACTTTCTTTTTTTTTATACATTTTTATTATACATTTTTATTTTCCTCATTTGATAATAAAATTCCATTTTTGTTACACAGATAGAAGTTGATGATTCTCTTCCAAAATTCATATGTACTGATTGTTTGGAAAACCTGAAGGTTGCAATAAATTTTAAAAGAACTTGTGAGGCTTCCGATAAGAAATTCAAGAAAATACTGAACCCAACAGGTAAGCTAAACTTTTCTGACTTTTAGAAATTATAATTGCATTGCTTGCCATAAGAGGAGCTTCTCTTTTCCAATAAAGAGGATTAAATTGATAATGAAACAGCAATATTTAGTTTGTTCACCACTTTAGTTCTTCATTTATGTATTGAGGCTCTTAATACATATATTTTGAGGTAAACAATTTTTTGATGCCATTGTATGGCTAACAAGCCCTCAGCCCACCTGATGTTAAGTGGTCTTCGTTACCTATAGACATCTGCAATACAAGACGCCTTGCATATGCATTGCCATCCCAGAGACAAAGTTACAAAAAAGAAAAGAAAAAAAAGTTAAATATTTACAAAAACCACGTGTTTCTTTCCAGGCAATCCAGTCATACCATCATACCCATATTCCAAGCATGACTTCCAACTGATATTGCATGAGATAAAACAGAAAAGGATGAAGATCGAAGAAAAGATTGCCAAGGAACAAATGAGGAGAGAAAGACTGCAACAAAAGAAATCACCCAAAGTGAAACAGTTCAAATGTTCACCTTGTGATCTGACATTCCCAAACAAGGTATACCTTTATGTATTATAGCTTTTTCGCGCGACTTCGTCTGCTTAAATGTCAGTTATATTTAAAAGTTAATAATGATTTGAAATAAACGTGGCGCCATCTATTATCATAAGAACGTTATTGTTATTTTCGTCGGGAACAGTACTTTTTTCGGGTTGAACGGTAGTCTATGTCCGTTTCTGTACACCTGACAATGGATATGAAAAAATTTCAGGATGATCTGTGAAAAGGTAACAAACAAACAAACTTACTTTCGCATTTATGATATAAGTAGCTTCTGTCCGCACCTTCATCCTTATCAATGTCAATCATACCTTTAGTTAGGCCATGTCGCAAAATCTGTTCATAGCTGACGTCTTCTACCTATAAACTACAGTAGTTTTCCAGATCTCATGTCGAGTTAGTTAGTGATTTTTGCAATAAAGGAAATACTCCCCTCTTTACTTCAGAATATGGAAATTAGACAGCATAACTATCTTCGAATTTACAGAAATCACTCACAGATGGGCATAGATGTGTTGTTTTATATTATTTTATATGTATGTGAAACTTTACTGTTTTTGACAGATTTCTTGATGTTTTGTTTTATAGTATTGTATGGTATGGCAGTGTGAAACTTTAGGTCTAGACAGACGCACTGTAAATTTGCAGTTTGAATGCAGTTAGTACTAACAATAACACACTGTACACTGTAATAACAGAGGGACTGCATTCAAACTGCAAGTTTGCAGTCCGTCTGTCTAGAGCCTTACTGATTTTTGACAGATTTCTTTATCGCCAAGAAGAAATCTGTCGAAAATCGGTCATAGGCAGGGAGCCTAAAGAAAATAATGTTTTATCATTTCTGTTGATTTTTAATGACTTTTTTGTTCATGTTCAGGAAAAGCTTATGTCCCACAGACGTGAGCGTCAGTGCATGCGGCGCGCGTGCGATATCTGTGGCCAGCTGGTGCTGAGTATCGCGCAACACATGCGACACATACACAAGCAGACCGTGCCGCACCAGTGTCCCACGTGCGGGAAGGAATTCCCCATCATTGCTAGACTGAAGAACCATATGTAATATTGAGTGTAGAAATACTAATCTTAACTAAGGAAATGCCAAATCGTCAACGGAAAGGTCGCGTGATGAACTATCCAACGTTGTTCTCAAAATAATATGCACCGATGACACCGCCGTTATTATATGCGCATGTGGTTGAACGATTTATCCGTCCATGGTGATTTGACAGAACAGACTGAATTAATGTCAGCCAATTTGACAGATATAGCTTCATCACTAGGGCCACTATCAACTGTCGAAGTTTGGAAGTCCCTAATATATGGGAACCGAAAACGTACCGGCAAACTGTGGGTGTACATTGGTACACCTCTGCCTAACCCTTCTGGGAATACAAGCGTGATGGTATGTAAGTTATGTGTCATAGTAACGATATTTTGAACTCCCTGTACAGGCTGGTCCACACAAACACATTCAACTTCTTCTGCGACCTGTGCCCGTACAAGTGCAAGCACAAGTACTACCTGGTGATGCACATGCGCACGCACACGGGCGAGAAGCCGTACAAGTGCGCGCAGTGCCCCGCCACCTTCGTCAACCCGTCCAACCTTAACAAACACAAGCTCACGCACCAGGCTAAGGCTTTCAAAGTAAGTTTTTATTGTATAAAGGCTCCTAGTGCTCCTACATACTGTGCCGGCGGCACAGCCGGCGGGTTTTTGCCGCACGGGTAAGCCGCCGACATAATTAATTTCGTGATGGGCAGGTGAAGGTGCCCTTCGTCTCAAGATGAGGTGGTGAATTAAAATCTGGGCAAGTACCAATGTGTCTTTTTCAATTCATATGTACTTTCTAAGTTTATCTTGGATATCACTGACATCAAGTTCTTAACTGTCGCATTAGGGTAACCTGTGATGGTAGTATAAGCTAATAAAAATAACTATTGTATAAAGGCTCCTATAGCGGTGGCACCGCCGGCGGATTTTTTGCGCACGGGTAAGTTGCCGACATAATCATGCCGCCGGCATTTGCCGCTGGCGGCTGCAGAGCATCATTCTACTTGTGACAGCCGGGTAGAAAGCCGAACGAATTACTCGAATGCAGAGAGCGAACTGACGCGGGCTCCTGCATAACTCGGCGGCCATGCCAGCGACTAGTTAAATAAATAATAAAATTATAATACTAGCTTATTATTGTTCCACTGCAGGGCAAAGGTCTCGTCTACTAGTACTTAGAGGGCACGAGAGTTGATCATGCGGATTAGCGATTTCAGACTTACAAATTACAAGTCCAGGGTCTCTTACGATGTTTTCCTTCACTGATGTTAATGATATCCAAAACTTACAAAGTACAGTCAGTGTCAGAGAAAAAGAACCCCCCAAGACTACGGTTATATGGTTTGATGTCATTACCAAAGGTCCTTCCGTTTCTCTGACGCTGACCATACCTATGAATTGAAAAAGTTACATTTTGTTGCGTTGCATTAGGTTGCGTGTTCAAAACCGGGCAAGTACCCCGGTTTCGAACGCGCAACCTAATGCATGAAAGGGCAATATTTTAGTTTAGAACGAATTAGTTTGCTCGTAGTCTTTGCAAAATCCCTCTGAAAATGGTAAAGCAGCGACACATTAGACACGTAGGTAGATAATAACGTGAAATAACATAATAACAATAATTTGCCCCCAGTGTGTCCTGTGCGAGAAAGCGTTCCGCACGAACACGGCGCTGCGGGAGCACCACGAGGCCACCCACATGAACATCAAACACACGTGTAACTACTGCGGACGTGACTTCTGTTATAAGTGAGTACACTTGTGCACATTGTACACTCGACAATACGCATAGGTGGGTAGCTTCGTAGACAAAGAACAGTTTTAGGTAATGTCAGCAAACCTCTAACACTATGTGGTTGTAGTGTTAGAGGTTTGCTGACATTACCTAACATTACAAAGAAGAAGAAGAGAAGTACATGTGTACTTCTCTTCTTCTTCTTTGTCGGCCACTCTTGACAGGGTCGTGGTCATCACTTCAGTTATTGAAGGCAAGTTTCACAAAACGCCGCCACTTTTCTTTGATGGTCGCTTTTCTCGTGCATTCATATAGTTATGATCAGTCATTTACTGCCGCTTTTAACTGGTCAGTCCAACTCAAAGGCGATCTTCCTCGTGGCCTGGTACCTTCAATCTTTCCCTGGATCAATCTATAGGCATCTCCCCACGGCGGGTGAGGATACGAGACTGTACCAAAGATGATAAACGCTGCTTGATGTCGAGGTCTCGAAGTATAGATTAGTTGGTACGGAATTGTACTACACATTCCTAAATCGTGCACATAAAGTTTTGAAAAAAATCGGCCCGCTGGCAAGATATTAGTGGTACGTGCACTTTGCACTAAGTAACATAACGTCTTGTTTAGTCGCTCTTCCACATGTTATACCTACATACATAAACGGTATCTTGCAATATTTATATTTTAGTCGAATCTTGTTTTTTTTTTGCCTTCATACAAAGTTGTGTTGTTGAACTAAAATGTCTGTGTGTGTACTTTTCACGGGGGACTACTTTCTAACTTAATTTTGGAGGCAAGGCACTTTATTCAAAGTGGACATGCGTGTTACATGTTGACTATTGAACAATGTTTTTGTCTAAAAAGGTTTAAAGTTCATTTTCGTCAAGTGTTATGATTTTTGAATCTCAAATGCTGATTTGTGTTTGTTATGTACGTACTGCGATTTAATTAATGCGCCTCGGCAATCTTATTATTTTTAATTTTAATCTCCAAACTACTACTAACAAAAATACATAATTACTTATGTATTTTTGTTAGTACATAAATTATGTTGTAAAAGCTCTAAATGATTTATCATCATAACACTGTCGGGTTTCCAATTTAAATCGTAGTAGGTACTGCATTGTTGGGTTACCTCACCTAAATTCTCCAAGATACTTTATTAGTGATTACTCTGACGTGAAATGGTCTCGTGTTTTAAATTCGGCTTTTGCTTTCATATCTCATTTATGGAAAAGACAAAAGTCGCTGTTATGTACCAAAATTCAACAAGAAAGAAAAACTATGGATCACAACATTTAATTTAAAACATGTGACGTCGACGTTCATTTAGTATAATATTAAAAGCAAATGCAAATACATTAAAACTATATTCAGAAACGTACGTATGTACTAATCACACTTTATCTAATACATTTACTTTGAGACTGTTCTGAGGTCTTGTCTAACTTGAAGACGTGCATTAAGAGTATCTAACACTATAAGTCGCTTTATTCTTGTTCAATGTCAACAAACTCCCAAGTCTTGAGAGCTTTTGTTCAATTATTTAATACGAAATCAGTATGAGAGTTGAACTCTTTTGTAGGAACGTAGGTACTTATAAGTAGAGTCGGCTTTTGATCTTAAGTCTCATATAATATAACAAAAAATCAATTTTCTTAACGTAATCAAATATTATATTTTACTCATGATAGTACCATTACTCCATTTAATATAGCATTAGGGTTAGTTCATAACGAGACGCGCAGCGACGTGATGCTGCGCACTTATTTTAAAAGAGCTACTCAAAATGTAACTTTATTTACTAGGTACACATTTCATTGTGACTCACAATGAAATGTCATCACACACAATCATCATCACAATGGTATAAACAACGTTATAATTATTTTGACTAGCTCTATTAAAATGTGCGTGCAGCGTTGTGTCGCGTCGCGTCTCTGTGTGAACTGGCCCTTAGACAAAAAGCGGCCAAATTAAGATATTTATTATTAGGTTATGTTATTGAAATAACTGCATTTTAGTAATAATAAATATTCAATGAAAATTTACAGTTTTGTTTTTATTGTAAAGGAAGCCAATTACATTGAAATAACGATATTTGCCTAATAATTTGAGTATAGCTAAGAAAGTAAAGGCTTAAGTATTATTTCGAAATGTGGAACAAAAAATATAATAACATACGGCTATAAATATACGAGTCAATAAATATGATCGCGTCAGGGAGTCAAAGTGAAGTGTGTGTTTTCAGTGAAGGGTTGCTTATGCTTCTGATAAATATAACCTTGTTATTGATTTCTTTCGCGTTGCAAATTCTCATGCCAACCGAATGTATATGTATGTGATCGAAAATAAAAGGATAAACTTAGTAACTTTGTGAAAAAGCAAGATGATTTTAAGCTTTATTTCCAGCTGGTTAATGAATGAAAAGGTTACTTCCAGATATACCTGCCATATGTTCTATATCTGGAGAAATTATCTCTCTCAACCTCAAATTAAAACAGCAGTATTGTTAAACATTTATTAAACGAAACCTCTCTCTAGGTCTGACCTGCGGAAACACGAAATACGCAATCACAACCGTATGAAACGCGACTACATCGGTGGCGAGCCCACGTATAAGCAAGTGGAGAGGCTGCAGAAGCTGCAGGAGAGTGAGGAGATGGATAAGTGGCGAGCGCAGGAGATGACCATCACGCAGGTGCCCGTCGCGCAGAACAACTACATCGACCAGCCCAAGGAGTTCATCTCCAACCATACGCTGTTCTTCCCCGAGGTCGGCATGATACAGCAGCAGCAGATTGGTGAGTTATTCACACTTGCTTCATGTTTGTTAGGAGCCTCCCCCCACGTCCGATTTTTTGTAGGACCGATTATCGGACCGTTCAATAAATCTATAGTTTTGAGGAGCGACTTTTTGTAGGAAGTATGATATGTTAGAATTCATATTATTTCATTCTGACCGACAAAAAAATCGGTCACCGATTGTGTGACGTGGGCGGAGAACCTTAACGTGATAGAAATAAAACAATAATAAATTAATAACTATAATATGTTAATGATGAAGCGGCCCATTTAAAATGATTAGAAATCGATTTCACTGGTGTCGCTGAAAGATTACAACATACTAATTACAATAGTATTTTGTAATCCCTATAAATTAATAAAACCGACCTAAGTAATTATACACAGTCAAACATGATTCGAAAAAAAAAAACAATAAGTAATATTATTTGTCTATTAAAGTTAGCCAATAACGTTAACATAATAAACGAAACTCATATTATCCATCCGGTTATAAAAAATATGACACGTATCCTAATAGATATTATTCGCAAATTCAAAGTAACCGCTACAAATTTCGGGCCTTGCGCAAAGCTCGTTGGACCGCACTGAAAAGCTCACCGGCCCGCAGGTTGTGTGTCGCTTGTAGAATATCATTTATCCATTAATAGGGTTGGGAACGACTGACAGATATCGATTAACTATAATATGTTGCGATACATTTACAATCATTAATCAGTATTCCAATCTTCCTGTTAATAGATGATAGCTTTTGTTCGTAAGTATTCATCGTATTCATTATATTGATGAATATTCGATACTGCGATACATCCTTTTGTATATCAGTAAATACTTGAATTTAGATATTAGTAACATGTTATTGTAATAAAATATAATACAACTGAATTGAACTTGAAATTGATTCACTTTGATTGAAAGCCACAAAAATAAATGAGTTGGACCTTTAGCTTTACTTTTATATTTAGCTGCAAGGTAAACCGTTTAATTTCGGCTTAAATTAACTTAAATATTTGCCAAAGTTCAATTGTAGACTTTTAGACGGAGTTGAAATTAAATTTTAATCTCGTATTACAAAAGCATGAGTTCAATGTTATCTAGCCCAGACCACTCACTTATTTCATTAAGTGGCGCTGACAGTGTTCTCTTTGCTATTCATGATTGTTCAGCCACTTCATAATTGGAAAACTTGTTTCACTGAACACAATTTTTGTGCGATATGAAATGTGAAAATGTTACAATTACTTTTCTTTCTTTTTTCCAGTTCAACAGCAGACTGTGGAGTTGACATTGTAAGTTAATTTAAATTTCACTATATTTTTAACTAGCTATATACTACTCGGCAAAGACGTCTTTGGTTATTGCTCCGCTCCCGTATGTCGTAGCGTGATATACGTATAAACTTTCCTCTTGAATCCACTGATAAATACCGCATCAAAAGATCTAAGCATACAGACGGCGGCGGGATGCGACTTTGTTTTATACTAAGTAAAGAAGACAGGCAAATTACAACAATAATTAAATATTGTGTTATTCGTTTGTTTCAGACCCGAACTGACGTTGAAAAAAGACGAAGTGAAATTATACGAAACCCAGCAGACAATCGGATATTTTTAACATTATACGCATTTTTTTTTTTACTTTACTATTGCCGATGTATATCATTTATCAATGAAATTATTTTAATCAAATATACAATATTGTAATAACTAACAATTAAATATTATACAGTCATGTTTAGAAATTTTAACATTTTTATTTTCCCTTTCCATTTTCCGAACTTTTTCTTATAAAGTTATTAAAATGGCTTTCAAAGCTTCGAAGATTTATGCTCCTGTGTGAATACAGGTTGCCTTTTTATTCACCGGAAAATGTTCAGTGGGTAAAACTACACATGAATACGAACAACTTTACTAAAGGACTAGCCCTGAAATATGAAAAATATTAGCGATTCTATACATCTTGATCGTATTGTAGTGAATTTTGCATTCTAAAATGCAGAGAACCGCTGTTTTATTTCACAGTTGGTCCCATGAAAAGAGTTTTTCGTATTCATGAATATTATCAGCCCCCTGAATAATGGCCAGAGAAATGAAAGTCAGTCTGAATAATGAAACCTCGACTAATCGCTCCGTCTGTAAGTTCAGCAACTTAAGTGGCGACTATTTTGTCTTGGTCTAAATATTTTGCAATCTAGCTTGTAAGTCTTCCTATAGTCGTTCGTAGCGTAGCAGCGTAGAGCCCAACTTTGCTACGCTATTATTTAACTAGTCAATATTACTAATCAACAGATTTTTTATATAAAAGAGCAGTTTGTGAAAACATTACTTATTTATATTAAAATATATTGCTGCCATGTTTTATCCTCGTAAAAATAACAAGTGCAAAATTTGGTAAAAATATTGGGGTGGAAAATCGACCCTGAAATTGTTTATTGGGGCGCGATTGAACCATTCAAAGCCATCTTTATGAAGTAACTTGGTTTAATAAAGCCACCGTCCCTCCGGAACGGGCGGGTTTGTATTGAAACTGGTTTAACATCCATTACGTAATACCTACCGTCTTTGTAATGACGGTGACTCCAAAATGACGTCATTATCAGCCGATGTTAACTGTAGGCTCAGTTACAAGTTAATGAATTCGTGACCGGGATGCTAATTAGTTTCATCTTGACTGGCAGAATATGGAGGAACATCCAACCGTGATTTTAATTTGAATATCTGGCAAATTAATCCACGTCACATATTAACAATATCGGATTTATGGTATGGTATCTAACATGAATAATTCAAATTCGTGAATATAATAACGTTCTTAAGCGGTCATTTTGCTCATGTTTTTATTAAATACCAATGGTCTACTGACCACTGTTTAAGAATCACTGTCCTAGGGGAATGGACAGTGTGTTTGCTGTATACATGTTTCTCACTTAACATTGTAATGCTTATGTACCTATGCGGTACCATGAGACACTGAAAGGTTAAAATAGCCAGTAGGAGTTGGTACCGTATTGTTTGTTACAACACTGTCGCATTTCGTTTACTTAGTCGTGAACGCTGCACTAGTGTACCCAGGTTTGAGAGTATGTACTCCATTAAAGAAAGACATTTAGTACCTATAAAGACAACTTTTACTTTTTAAAAATTTCTTGCAGTCGCTGTAAAATGTGCTAAGTGTTACATTACAGTGTGACTGAAAATATGTTGTTGTCCTAAACACAAGACCGAGTTTCGTTCAAGCAAACTAGGCGTAAAATTAACTTATACAAAACCATTTATATAAAACCTTGCATCTATCTTGTCCTAGATTAGGGTAGTAGCACCTAGGTCACTAGGTCTTTACTAAAGTTCACACGGGCGTAGTTGATGCCTCAGGCTTTAGTATTACGAAGCAAGTCGTGATCTTAAGATAATTTAAGGAACAGGTAATTAGGCACGTATATTATTGACGCATTCTTGGTCCTACGTGTACGCCCATATATAAAACGTAGGTACTTCTTGTCTTGATACCTGTCGCTACAAAGAACTTGAAATTATGTGCCAATTACAATTCCTCACTACTTTTTCCAGACTGTCTTCAACTCCGCGAGTATTTGTGCCATTACGTAAATGCGTTCCGTTTCTCTGTCAGTTTGCATAATAAATGCTATTTGTCAGCGATTTATATCCCCCTGCGACCTACGATTCCGTCAGTTCAGTTATTTTATTGTCGAGTCAGGTAGTTTCATTTACACGCACATACCATTACGCCTGTATTCCCGAAGGGTTAGGCAGAGGTGTATCAATGTCCATCCACAGTTCGCCGGTATGTTTTACGTCCCATGTAATATTGCCATTAATGCCTATTGCCATTACCTAACCGGGCATACTAAATCGTAATTCCGAGCTGCTACTGAGAATTTCATAGAAAACCCAATAACTATTTTGCTTGACCTGGGAATCCAACCCAAGGCCTCTAGCGTAGCAGTCGTGCTTAGGACCACTAGGCAAACGAGGCATTTTCATTTACCGAGTTTTGAAAATGGTATCCGAATAAAATTGTACTTAATTAATTTTTTGCGATCATACAGCACACTGAGTCTTCTCCGGGAAATATAACCTAATTTACATAATTTGAGCGTTCAGAACGTTATAAATATTATATACGCTTTCATGAAAGGTACCTTCCTGTATTTACTTTGGGTTATACCTACAGGCCTATAAGAGTTGTAAAGCGGTTAAATACTTTTAATTTTTTTCTCAGCGACTCTTCCATAATATACCTAACCAGAGATTAGCACAATAATTACGTGGGAATAAAGGCAAGGTATTTGTTGGATCAAATTTCGAAGTGCGACTTTTCCATAACATAACCAGAGTTTTTCACAATAATTACGTGGGCATAAGGACAAGGTATTTGTTGACCTACAACCTAATTATGAACAAGATAAGATAACATGTAATACTATTAGTAGAGAACCCGCTGCGTAAAAATATGTTCAACTAAATGTAGGCCATCCATATACATCCCCTTAGTGTGCCATTACTTACTAAGCCTGTAACTCGATGCCTATTACTCTTATTAAGGTTACTTCGTGAGACGACTAATGAGACTGTCTACACATAACTAGCGCGTAAAAATAGAAATGATTAGTAGTGATGAGTGGTAGGTGTTTATTTTTAGACAGGTATAAAGCATTATCACTAGCTTCTGCCTGGAACTTGGTCTTGGTGGAAGTCAAATAGACGATAAAACATATTCTATACAATACCCGGCAATAGTGTAGCTTTCTGTCTGTGAAAGAAATTTTGTAATAGGGTCAGTAGGTACTTCCAGACATTACGGACTCTTGCAAACAAAAAATTCAGCTTTACCTCATTTTTTATTAGTATAGATAGACTAATGTATTCTGCAGATCGATTCCGGCCACGGAGGCTAATATTGATGCCGAGTAGACAAGTACGCAGGAGATATATTAGTGCACTAGAGTGTGCGCAAACACAGGTGCACTCCATATTCCCTAACTTTTATAGTCCGATGTGACGGCAATTCAACACAATCAGGAAGAGATCAGGCGCAGGACCACCAGCTTTACATCCTTTCCGAGACACTGGGGAGTCACACCACCAACTTCCAAACTCCGGGCTGTTACTGAGAAATTCAAAATCAAAATCAAAATCAAAGCATTTATTTCAATTAGACCATTTACAGGCACTTTTGAATTGTCAAGAAGTTACAGTTTAATTTTGAAGCTAGTTGCTCGTTCCAAAACGTAGGTCTCTATGGAGAAGAACGAGCAAGAAACTCCATGGACACTCTTTTCATTCAATTTGGTTTTTACAAAAACTTGGTTACAATATTCTTGTTGCTTCTATATGTGAAAACAATGAAGTGAAAGAATGAAATATAAAAAATAACAAAATTATAATAAAGATGTAAGCCATGGCAGTCAAGAGATGACCAATCCCAACTGACAGCACCCGTTCACGAATATGACGCGTGCATCAGCACCATTTAGCTCAACCATCTTGAAGGGAACCAAACGACCCAACCCACGCGCCACCGTCAGCGAGACATTAAAGTGAGCATGACGAAACTCTCAACTGCCATGCTCAGTGTCCAACACATAGTAACTTAACAAATAAATGGCTCCATGGTACTCACATTTACAAAATTGAAATAAATTATGTTAAATTATATAATACTAAGGTTTTTAGTGAACCTATTCGACTGATGTATGTAATAAATAGCAATAAAATAACGGTAAACGTTATTAAGGTCAATCAAAATGAAAAAAGGGGTAAGAAACATTCCCAAAAAAAAAAAAAAACAATATCTATTAATTTGTGAGCCCGAGTCTCTGTGGAGCAGGACCAGCATTAAGCCAAGCATTCTTATCATTAATATAATCTTCTAACTTATAATATGCCTGACTACATAGTGTGCGTTTGATGCAAGTTTTAAATTTTCTCTCATTTAGTTCGAGAATATCAAGCGGTATTTTGTTATAACATTTTACACAGTACCCCATAAAAGAAGTGTGTACTTTAGACAATCTGAAACCTGGTTGATCTAATTTATTCCTATTTCTAGTATAAACATTATGTCTTTCACCATTTTTTTTGAAAAGATGAAGGTTTTTTCGAACGTGCATAATGTTTTCATATATATATTGACAAGGAACCGTCATGATATTATTTTTTTTGAACAATTCCCTTAGAGACTCGCTCCTGCAAAGATTATAGATGGCTCTGACAGCCCTCTTTTGCAGAATAAAGATAGACTCTATATCTGCAGCCCGCCCCCAAAGCAAAATACCGTAAGACATAATGCTATGAAAGTAACTAAAATAGACCAGCCTCGCGGTATCCACGTCTGTTAATTGTCTGATTTTTCTGACAGCGTAAGCGGCTGAGCTCAACCGCCCTGCTAGAGATGTTAAGTGAGGACTCCACTGCAGCTTTGAGTCAAGCGTAATCCCTAGGAAAACTGTCTTTTCGACGAATTCCAGTATATCCTTATTTAATGTAACGTTACATGACATACTTTTAACATTTGGCAAAGCGAATCTTATGCATTTAGTTTTCTTCTCATTTAATACTAAGTTATTTATAGTAAACCAATTATGAACCTCATGCATAGCGTTATTTACGTCGTCAAGATGTTGTGCCTTTCTATTTACTTTAAAAATCAGTGAAGTGTCATCAGCAAATAACACCATTTGAGGTTGGTTTTTCAGTAAATGAGGTAAATCATTAATATATACTAAAAAGAGAAACGGACCCAATATTGAACCCTGCGGAACCCCCATCTTTACTTTTAAGCCTAATGAGTTTACACCGTTTATTTGCACATGCTGCAGTCTATCATTTAAGTACGATTTTATCAAGTCACGCGCTAGATGACCAAGTCCGTAATGCTCGAGCTTAACCTTTTGAACGCCACGGACGTTTATAGACGTCTAACGAAATCGTGCCAAACACGCCACCGACGTCTATAGACGTCAAGAAAACGAAAATTTTAAGTACTTATTTTCTACTTAAAAATGTGCTAAATTAAGTTTTTTGTGTTTCTCTTTCCTATTATTTAAAACTACATTAATGAAATATTGTAAAATAGCACAAAGATATATTCATTTCTTACATTTCACTAGAAAAAAACAATAATCAAAAATTGCTAATCGAAATGCTGAATTTGTAGCTTGGCGTAGCAGTGGCGCCGATGTGTTTACGCTCTGGCGTTCAAAAGGTTAAGGAGGAGTGTTTCATGATTTACGCAATCAAACGCTTTTGAGAGGTCGCAAAAAATGCCAATGGCATCCTGTGAGTCCTCCCATGCATTAAAGATGTGTTTAATTAAAGTGACACCGGCGTCTGTAGTGCAACGCCCTCTGGTGAAACCATACTGTTGATCGTGCAAGATGTTGTTGCAGTTGAAATGATTGAGCATTTGATTGAGCATCACTTTTTCGAACACCTTGCTGAAAACCGGCAAAATCGACACAGGTCTATAATTGTTGGTGTCTTTGCTATCCCCGGACTTAAATAGGGGTATAACCTTGCTGTGCTTCATTAAAGTAGGGAAAACTCCTTGGTCTATACACAAATTAAATATCAAAGCTAAATAGGGTGCTACTGTCTCAATTATTGATTTACATACATTAGTAGACATGCCCCACAGATCTTCGGTAACCTTGCTCTTGAGTTGTTTGAACGTCTTTATAACAATCAGAGGGTTAATATGTTTAAATTTAAATTCCTTGGGACAGGCTGAAACATTAGCCCTTACTAAATCCATAGCAAGTGCGGGCGAGGAATTTAAAGCTTCAGTAGTTTTAATTGGAATATTGGTAAAGAATGTTACAAATTCCTGAGCCACATCGATATTTGTGCTTATGGGACCTCGGGAAGTCTCTAGACTATAATCAGCATTATGTCTTTCATTTCTATTTGTTTCGTTATTAATAATTTTCCAAACCGTTTTTATTTTATTATCTGCTGATTTAACCTTGTTACTAATGTACAAGGCTTTAGCTGACTTACAAGTATTTTTAAAAATTTTAGAGTAAGCAGCAACATACTTATTAAAACTTTCAGTATTTACCTAATGGAAAACCCGAATCACACTTAGCCCCACCTGGGAATTGAACCCAGAACCCCACGCTTAACAGTCGTGCTTGCCACCATGAGACCAACGGTTCGGGGGATAGATGTACTATTTGATATACATATAAATCATGTAAACTGAATCTATGTATTTTTGTGCCTTTACCTAGATATATCTTACGCTGCTTTCATTATCATAGGACCTAAAACCTACCTATATTTCTATGTAGTGTCCTTCCACAATTCTACCTTGTCCATTTTAAAAGCGTGTGATGTTTTAGAATAGATGTATCTATAGGTAACTACGCACTAGCTACATTGGGAAACGTCTGTTCCCTTCTAGGTCTAGTGATTCTGTTTTGATTAATAACATTGTACGTTTCCCTTTGTTGTGTATGAAAATATTTCGAGACGGCTTTCACACCCACAAGCCTAGGTAGGTAGGTACGTGAGGTTTGGTAGCCCACGTTTTTCTTTTCATTTTTTTTTCCCTGGACCTCTTCAGAATAAAAACAATATAAACGCCTCATAGGCACAGACCTACCTCCCGGGTTTAGTCAGATATAGGCCGTACAAGGTAACTGCTTATTACGGTATATTTATGGGCCTATTTATATCCCTACCCTTCATTCAATTTAATTAAATGACGGACGAAGGTGCGGTTTCCCAAGGACGATCGTCGTCAATTTCCTCCCTAAACTTGAACGCTTTCACCAATTGAATTTTCAATTGTGATAGTTTGAACATTGTTAGGACGAGCACATTGTAATATTGTCTTTGTATTTTATCGACTCTTAGCTGTGGGGCTTTTCTACACAAACAGGCTTGCCGTGTCATTTATCTACTAGAGCTAGATAGACATTTATTTTAAGTTAAATATTAAGTGAGGGGGGTATGTAGTGCTATTTAGCGCATTCTTTTTATAGATTTAATAGCTTAATAAATATTGTGGTAAGAAACCCTTATGAGCATGTCCGCCCGCACTTGGCCGATTTCTGCAAACAAGTTATGTATAATGCATACGTTAACAACACAATACAACAAGCCACATTCACAGAAGCGTTTGTAGCCGAGTTCAGACTGAATAAATCTCCAGTGGAGCAAATTAAAAGATTCCGGCTCGGAGGAGGATGTCATTATTATGAATCGTTTCGGGTTTTTAGTGTTTGTCTTGTTGAATATTCTCTTTTATGCCCCATTTACTCAGTTCTTTTTCGATAGGGATTATATTTTTATGCAGAGTAAAGTTAGGTCGAGATATTTTTAGTCTAATCTCCTTCATTGGGTACAAAAAATAATTAAAGGCAGTAGTTACCTATGTCTAATTAATTACTTTATTATGTTTCGTGATTTATTAAAAATATAATCACGTGTTTGGCGTTGCATTTTAGCTCAGATAAATAATTTATTTTTCTTAGAACGAAACAAATGGCTTCAACGCGATATGTGTAATTCAGCAGCTTTTCTTATTATGAAAACCTTTTACGTATTCATTATTTAATTTTAAGTACCAACGTGGGTATGTGCCCATGTACCTACTATAGACATTTATTTTTAGGTGGGTATTTTTATTTAATTTATAATTTAATTTCAGAACATAATTTCATATCTATAAAATTGTTACCTAAAGCTTAAAACAACGTGAGTGAGTGAACCTTATACCTACTTATTCAAGTGATCCATTTACCTTACGTTCAAAAGGACACCACCAGAACTGTGTACCTTATTCCAGTGCGCCACAATAGGACGCTATACCCTTTCCGTATTGGTGTTTAGAAGGTCGTTTGTGCTGCCCCGCACACGACACATCTGAGAGGCCACTCTCTGCGCGCTATTGCTTTCAAGCAATCAGTGTTGGACTCGACAAACATCCCTGAATGAAACACAACAGTATCTCTACATCAACATCCTAAACCCATTATTGTAGTGTAGAGGATATAAGTATGTTGCCGTCAAAACTCTTAACCAGTCAAAAGTAGCTTTAACCGTATCCTTTCGACAATACTACTTTTGACTGAAATAACAGTAGTTTTACCCAATGGACCTGGTTAAAAGAAATGTTGATTAACTGATTCCGTCAATGTGGTTTTGACTGGTTGGGTTAGTCAGTATCAGAGTATTGACTGCAACACAGAAATAAACATTTTTAGACATATATTCGTGCGCCACCGAGTTATTATACAGCATAAAAACCGTCGAATTCTCGAATCACTACATTTAATTGATTAGATGGGGAGAGTGTTTCAATAAATTGCGATATATTCACTGGGTAGGAAAACCCTCAGCGCCCACTGAAAATACAACCATGTGTTTATTACACGTGGAGCGAATAAAAATAGGGTGTGAATACACTGGATTACGTATCTAGGGCAGCTAGAGTTATTTTTATTGTGAGTATATATCTGCTATTTGCAGGCAGTGCGCAACGGAGGGTTGGTACCTCATAATGGGATTAGCTACCTAGTCAACGGAGCGGCGTGCCCTAGGGGTACGAGACCGATGGCTTGTGTGTAGTGCTTTACAGACAGAATAATATTATTCAACGAGATATCAATTCTATAAACAGGCAAGAGAGATAGTTAATTAGATCTTCTTTCAGATATTCAGAAGATTAATAATAATAATAAATAAATAATAATAAATATCTTGGGACAACTCACACACGGCTATCTGATCCCAAGCTAAGCAGAGCTTGTGTTATGGTAACCAGACAACTGATATACATACTTATATAATTTATAAATACATACATATTATAGATAAATCACACCCAGACACAGAACAAACAATCATGCTCATCACACAAAGTTAGTCCTGGGTGGGAATCTGGAATTATTTATTACTTCGGCATAAGTTTGTACAAAAATACACTGTATAATTTAAATATTTACACAAGAATCGTCAAAACATTCCAATTTTAATTAATCTCCTTCCTTTTCAAAATGAAAATAAACAGTGAAAATCGTGCATTTCAATAATACCCTTCATTGGCAGCTCATGTAATCCGGCCTAAAGGAAAAAGACACAAAAAGTAAAATGACCGGCGGATATTTCGTAGCAAACAATATGTGACCAATAAAGGTGTTTCAGTCACGTTGTTCCTACATATGGTATTCTTTTGTTACCATAGCCACTGAATTATGAAACATATTGAGCTATAGGGCTTACAACATACCATCACGCCTGTGTTAACCGTAGGGTTAGGCACAGGTGTACCAATGTACACCCACACTTCGCCGGTATGTTTAGGCTAGGTAGTCGTCTAATTACGTCATACGTCAATACGTCTGCGAAGAAAATGATACTTATACTTTACGGCATATTTTATGAAATAATTTATCTTTGTACCATACTTTCTAAAGACAACCCCTTTTCCTTGAGTCAGAGCGGCATTTATTAAGTCTTAAAGCTTAATAAATCAATTCTGGGAAGCTTCTTGCAAAGTAAAAGCTATAAAATGTCCCAACACCGGTAATATTCTAATTCGCCATTTTGTTCCGCCGGAGATTTGTTCAGCCCGAGAAAAGAAAATACTTATAGCTTTAAGGTAAATGTGTCAAAAAATATGTTCCTTTTACACAGTGTACACTGCGTGTAGTGGCGCTAAAGCGGAAGATACATCGAGTTCTACATATGTCGGTAAAACGACCTTTCCCGGAGCTCTGAACTCAAGTGATAAAGTGCCTCTGTTATTGTACCCGCAAGCGTAACTAAATAGGCACTCGTATGTAAAACAGGATTTGTTAGGACCCACAGTGTGGACTCAGAATATAAAGGAGTTCACTATGTTTTAGTTTTCTTATTTGTCTGCACTTGACAAGCGCGTGTTCGCTGTTCCAGTGGTAAGTAGAACTAATGTTTATTAATTTATTTTTATTTTCGTCGACTTACCTAGCAGATTATATTTTCATAACACTATTTGCTTTAAATTTTTAGATTTACCTCTTTGGCACACGTACCTATTCAATTAACTTAAACGATGTCCCAGTTTCCAACTGTTTCATTTCGTAGAGATGAGTTGATACTTTGCTCCGATTTACGTTTTTTCTCATGCTCAAACACTGTTCCTGGAACTAAGAGGATTATGAAAACAGACATAAAGAAATTGGATAGTTCTGTAGTTTTATAATTTAAATAATAAATGATATTTACGTAGGTTCGTCGCGCGTCGGTTCTCTATCAACCCGCAAAAATTTTACTTTCAAAGTATGCTCGGTCGAGGATAAAAGCGGTTCAGCCTTCAAGCTGCGCCGCAAGTGCAAGCATATCGCCTTAAGCTCTTATCGGCCACTTGAGGTAAAACGGTGATACGGGCTCAAGGAGCCTTTGCATCGCCACTCGTGACAAGAATACTAAACGGTGTTGTTGCGGATCTTAGCGTCTTAGCTGCAAATGAACTGAATCACGTCAAATTTGTATGCAAGGTCTTCTGTATTACGTACTGGCGCGGAAGGAATAGTGTTTATAGAGCGCGGATAAAAGGAACTAAATCAAGTACCCGGAGTGCAGCAAATATTAGCTTTTCAGTCTCGTTAGCTGTACATAGATAGGAATAATTTCTGAGTAGCTAAGTAAGTAAACGGGGCAGAAAATATTGTTGAATCACATTTACAGCAGAAGTTATCCTTCGTTTTAACAATTATTGCTGCCGGGTACTTAACGCTCCGGGGATTTTGAATAAATTTACATTCAATAAGCTTTAGGCAACTGTAGTTCAATGTCAGTCGTTCCCTCCTAAATTATTCTAAGGAAAATGAAAAAGTTTTTTGCTCTTATATCATAACTTTTTTATGAAAGGCAACTGGCTATTTCGCTAATAAAATTTATGGTATCTGCTTTGTCACTCCGGCAATAGAATCGATCGCCTATCCACATCCGTATCCGCAACCATAATAATCATTTCCGGAACTTTTTATATTGCCCATAACCTCGCAAGAAAAGCTTTCCAGAATTGATTTATTGGGTTTTAAGGCTTTGTCGCCGGCTTGTGGCTTCAGATAATATGCAGGCATTTAGTTTTTATTTGTCTTCATTTAAAGTCTAGCCTAGGGTTCCGGTTTTATATCAAATCTTGTTGTTTGAATATAAGATTTTAGCACTTATCCACACCTTTTATCGGTCTTTCCTAAAAGCTTTTCGAAGCGTTTATTTCAAATCTACAATAGACATTTGACATCGTATAGCTAAAATAGTACCTACGTGTGCAAAACGTTGTAGCACAGAAACATTGAATTTGTTTGTATTCAAAATGTTGTTGGTTAGGTACCTACTTGAAAACAAGATAATTTTAACAAAGTTGTGCGTCAGTACACGGTAAAGTTTGTTAACACATCTCATAGGTACCCCTTGGTTTATTACGGCACCATATTTATAAACATTTAGGAACAATTTTGTTGTCTCTCGTGGCCCTGCAATTATTTTAGTAAATCGTTCTGCTTGCATTCAACAAAGATAATGCTGTTTGCTAATTTAAACAGATTTTCTTTGGTATATTTAATTCTATACTCTACCATCTCATCTTTACCAGTTCTACGTGATATGGACCCTGATTAACTGCGGGAGTTTTTCCGAAATCATAACTTATTATAATAATGAATCGTTCATTATTGATTTAAGTACCTTGAGTAAGAAATTGCTTCCTTTTTCTTTCCATTGTTTTTGTGATATTCAGCAAATAGACTCCTAGGCTTCAGTTTCATTTCCAACCTTAGATGAACTTGTAAATTAGTCCTTAACGTATAGTCGAATTTTTTACTTTTGAATAACTTAATGATAAGAATATTCCCCGATTCATGTGTTGTAAAGCGACACCATTACGGTTTCCAAAATAAACACAATAGCGAAGTTCTCAAAGCGAAATTTCTCACATTACTGACTTTATGGACCATTTCTTTTGTAAAACCAACAATGGTAGGTATATAAAAACGCGAAATTCTCTACAGGTGAAAATCCTCTTTGAGAGGAAAGTCGACAGTAAAAATGGATGACAGACTCGAACAGTGACACAGAGGACGAATTTTTACGTGCGGTGTTTGCTTTGTTCATAAACCAAAAAAGATTATATTATTTTACGAGCACTGACATCACGGTTGAGATAATATAATTATGATTTTTTGCCCAGTTTTCCTAAAGCGAAACTCTTAAGTCGTAATGCATCATTGTCAAGAACTTATTTTGATATTTGGGTAAACACGAAAACAATGTTATGTAACACCATTACGGGATTAGCTAAGAGTTCGGTGACACTGTACATAGTACACACGTAATGTATGACGTACACAATGTTTAATGTAGCAATAAATTCATTTTGGTGTTTCTTATGAACATTTAACTCGAGATTTATTATGATTGTCGGCAATGTATTTAGCAAGCGTATTTCATTGTTTACGTTGCCCTTTTATGGATGTGTTAATTTAATTTATGTTTTGCCGTCACTGGGTGTTAAAAGAGAGTTTTATACGTTGAAACGTTGTTAAATGTGAAGAAATTAGATTTGTCACGAGTTTATTGCACTCACAGATCAGGTTTAGGGACACGTAATTGGGTTTAGCCAGTTTTATATGTTTAAAGAATAAGTTAGATTACCAGTATTATTGCGCGTGGTGGGACGCGGTGCCTGCGGCTTCAATTAAAAATAATATAATATTTAATTAAACTTATACCGTTGGGGTTTCTCTTTCATATTTATTAAAGAAAAACATCTATATTAGCGGGCGTCTGCGCTATAATGCTTTAATTAACATAGGTCTAACGTAGGTCGCCTACTTATCCAAAATAGTTATTGTAGTCCTAGTTAAATTGTTTTATTTTTATTGTATGCTGTGGATAACGTTGTAGATTGCATAATTATTATTAATTAAAAAAACAAAATTTATTTTAATTTTGATTGGTTTGTATCCTTTATTAAGTGTATACCTAATTGTCAGTTGTTCCAAAAAAAATAAAAAAAAATGTTTAAAAATTTGCCACAAAAGGAAAACAACTCTCGACTCAGTCATAAATTAAACAGTAAATGTTCTATACATACGTAATGTTCCATAAATATTTTGAATTTATTTTCGGAACAGATAAGTAAATATTTTATAGGTCGTCATGACATGTATTACCTTCACTTGGCCATAAAAAAGTACCTAACTGCTGAAGTCACAGCGATAGATGCCAATAACGACATATTTACGACTACACGTCTAGTAGTATGTGCCTACTAGCTGAAGTATCGATGTTACCGATAGGTAATGGCCATCAAATAATTTATCTAATACTAACTGGAATCTAGAAGCTGTTGATTTGCATCCTCGTCAAATTTTAGGAGCTTGTCATAGAAAAAAAGAAGTAATCAAATATAATTACGATACCTGGCCAATATTTAATAAATGCTTGTTTTTTATTTGCAACTATCAAAAACAGTATTCCAGAATACTCCTCTTGCAAAAATCAGCATCACCCAGTTGCGTATGCGGTAGGCAGAGTTGTCTGGCATAGCGCCTAAACCTTCTGGCGAGATGGCTAGTTCGAATTGGAAAATCATGTCAAAAATATAAGTTTTAAAACAAATTTATTTTATTATTGATTCGTGTTAAGAATCACGAGCATAAGTGTTAAGAATAACTCCTTGAATTTGACGAGAATGCAAATCAACAGCTTGGTATAATCTCGGCATCGGTGACAAGAATGTTGGTTAGCTTCGGATTAGTCTAACCGTAAACTTCGGTATTTTAAACCCACAAGCCAACGAACCTAACCGCATACCGAGATTCGGATTGGATTCTAAAGTTATGCTCCTATAAACTTGGGATAGTGTTTTGACGTGTATTGACTATGTTGTATCCATGGGCTTTAAAGTTTCAAAATGAGGTTTTCGTGTCCTATTTTCGGCATAAATGTACTGTAAGGCCTCAATTCTTGCATGTATTGGAAATCGAGTTTCTCTTTCTTGTAAATGATCTTCAACGTGCCTTGTAGTGGCAGAATTTGGATAAATCATTTGACTTTGAGTTTGACTCTCAAGGCAATTTTGGAATTGTCTTGAATTAATCAGGCAATTAGTAACAGGATCACCCATCCGACTACCAAGCGTGGACATTCACATGTAATTTTTTCTGTGTCTATCGATCAGTAAGAACCATGTTTAGCAGTAAATACCTAGTACCTACCTGAACTACCTAGATGGATTGATAGGATGACGACAAAACATCATTGAAGTTTACAGTTCAGCAAACAAAATAAACTCAGAACTAGACAAGACTGATGTTGCCTCGGCCAGTTGTAACCTGTAGATTTATTTTGCCTCTTCATTCGCTAAGGAAAATAGGCAACGTTCTGTTTTCCTGATTGTATTAGTTGGCGTCACATTTAGTAAGATTTACTTCAAACCTTTGCCATCACCATCTTGTAGTTAAGGGCCCTTAATGCGTGGAGGGTGCTTGGGCTTTTTCCATCTGTAGGGGAGATCGGGTCAAAATCGTATAGCTAAGGGTATAGGGTTGTAGGTCTTTTATATTAAAACACAAATTTATTTACTTAACATGTATAATTAGTCAGTCTCATAAGGTACATAATCGCTTGCACATATTTGGAATAATTAAAATATTAAACGATAAAAAACAAAAAATATTAAACTTCTTCTTATTACGATTTTGCCCCGACACATGGGTAAAACCGTATATTGTATACGGTCTTGCCCCAGAAATTATCTAGAAACAACGCATCCCATACATACAAAATTATCTAAATCCTCTGAGTCATAACCTGTACAGCCATCATGAGCCCAACCTTTACACTCCCTACATTGCACCCATTCTTCATCCACACGGCTTGAACCGTATTCTTCGAGGCAGTACAAGCAAATGTTACCATTTTTATTATTTTCCGTTTTGGTTTCTTGGTCGTTTTAATTGCACCTAAAATAAAAATAAAAAGTAAGTTTAAATTCATTCATGCGGGTCAAAAAGTGGCCGGTTTTGCCCCGTACGGTTTTGACCCAAGCCTCGATGTATAAAAATATCACTCACTACTCACACGCAAACCAATTTTACCTACTCAAATATTTGTTAATTACAAGTAAATACACACACTTTAACATAGTTGATTGGACACTTACCTGCTAAATACGTAAATTTCACTATTATTGATTGAATATCCACAAAAATAAGATCAAGTACGCCAAAAAACAATAAAATCGAATATTTTGATAACGCGCGTGCCTGCAGCGACAAATGTTAGTTGACAAATAGCTCTCATTGGTCGACGCCACTGAGCAGTTTGCGCGCGGGATCTTTGAATTATTGACAAGAATAGACATGCTGTACGGTTTTACCCCGGTATACGGTTTTGTACAGGTCTCCCCTAATAGGCAGTTTGTTGGTAGATCCGTAGGGATCCGATTCCATCCAGATTTTGGCGCTATCCCCGCCGTTATTTACCCCTTGAGTGCCTCCACAGATGGCCTTTGTGGCAATTCAGGGCCGTTTCAAATGAGTGTACCTACTTTTCTTTGTAGGTAATTTATTCGCCATAAAATTCCCACTTACAGATAAATTGCGGATTGCATGTGTGTAACTGTTCTCATCTCTTACGTTTTATTACACTCAGAATTTAATGACTTCTTTATACAGGAACGTTTCTATGAATTTTGTACCAAGAGTAGTCGTCTTATGTAAGTGTTAGATAATGCACCGGCAAGTATTTCTTTCTTAATATAATAGACTTAGTAAAGTCTAGTTTAGTACCTAATGGTGCTACTTTGTCTTTTTTGCTAGCCTTTACTGTTCCGCTCAGGGCAAAGGTCTCCATCTCCAATCCTACCACTTTCCTCTGTGTTGTACTTCCTCTCACCAGTTCCTGATTAAGCCATTTATGTTGTCCCGCCATCTTCTCCTCGGTCTGCCGCGACCCAGTCTAACTGTGTCAAGGCTTTTTTTTTAACATCTTTGTATGGCAAGCAAGCCCACGGCCCTTTTTATGTTAACCCACCTCACCTCTGCCTATAGATATCCACAATACCAGAGGCCATGCAAATGCGTTGCTATCTCAGAGACAAAGTTGAAATGTCTCATGCGCCTGTAATGACACCTGCACCCATACCCTTCAAACTGGAACACAGCAATGCTGCTTAGCGGCAGACCTAGGTTACCTCCCCGGACGAGCTCATTCACAAAAACTCTACTACTACTAAACATTGTTAGTATCGATAATTCAAAATTCTACATCAAGATAGATCGAGTATAGAATAGCTACAGGTAGCAGGAACTAGTTCACAGTTCATGAATTACTTGTCTGTTGGTACATGAACAATATTGACATGTTAAAGCCCAAGAGGATATTGATACAACTGTGAGGTACGCTATATCTGATATACCTACGTCGTCGGTAGTTTACTGTTTCGTAGTACAAGTAGTCTCCGGAGATTACAACGCGTTGTATTTATTCTTTCGATAGTAAAAAAATAATCTTCTTCTTTATCGTGTCGGCAATAGGAGGTCGAACGACAAAAAAAAAAAAAAAAAATATATAATAGAAAGTAAAGAAATGCATGAGGTTTATGAATTTATGATTTATAACCACGATGCAAACACAGTCGCGGCAACAGCTAGTAACTGAATAAAGTTTACTTCAAAAACTAATCGAAGTTGTTGTTACTTCGAAAAATTCTCAACTGAAATAGTATTTGTTTCAGACTGACCCATTTAGAGAACCTGTGTATAATGAAGGTGATTTGTTTACGCATTAAGAAGTTTATTAACGTACTTTATAAAGAACCAAATTGACTTGAGTGTTTTCACTGCCGCCTCAGCCTTCCCAAGTACCTTTTGTTTACCTTTGATGTGATTCAAAGGAATTTGCTTCTTATTAAATTTTGCCTTATAATTTATTAAATTTTTTCCTTACGGGAAATATTGCTGGTAAAATTAGCGTTAGGTGCTTGGTATACATACGTTCGACAAACACTCGGCTGGGCTAAAGCTAGAAGCCACGATTAAATAATTAGCGTACCTACCTACCTACTTAAATTATTCTAACGATCATAAGATATCCTACTAATACTTGATTTAATATTATGTTAGCAACTTGCGACAATTTTTTACATAACATTTTCATTTTAGTTATACAGTTTATTTCAAGCCTCAGGCTAACCTTGAAAATTTATATGTAATAACCACTACAAATAAATTCAGATTAAAATTTTCACTATATTAAAGCATATGTTACTCGTAGTAGGTATGGATACCTACTAACATATGCTTTAATATAGTGAACATTTTTCTTTTTTGCATAGAGAGTATTGGACTTATTAAAATATGATATAAGTACCTACTTAGGTATCTCGGCCTATTGAAAAGGGTTATCACAATGATACACGCCGACCATTCGAGTAGCAACACAAAAACTGAATTCAGCAGTCCTCCGTGGAATTGCTTTGAAATTGATAGGATGAAACCCCTACCAATATTGGGTGATCGAGAAAAAGTCGTTACGCTATCCGAGGAAAAAATAAATTAAGTTACCTATCTACATTTTCTGGGGCCCACAGCAATTTGCAATATATTAACGAACTTATTACCACGTAGCGTACAAAGGAAAATTATAGGTACCTGTGCCTGTGTTCTTACACATATATATATTATAACGTACTCAGCCACAAGTTGGACAGCCCCTTGTGCCTGGGGCCCCAGAGCCCCCAGAGGGCGGCAAATACCTTAATTAATGTAACTGACATAGTTTTTACGTTGTATACTAACAATATTATGGGTATATTGTCTGAAATAAATAGATTTTTTTTATTTATTTTTTATATATCGATTTCATGTAGAAACGGGTAACAAGTGTCTTAAATGTGGTACTCACTGGCGATATTCACATTTATTTTTGCATTTGAATGGTAACCTCTGGGTTTTTTGTTCAAATATTAGTGTCGCTACTGTTGCCGCAATAAACGTGGCCACCGACTGGGCCCAAAAATTAAAAGATTACTAGCTACTGCCCGGGATTTCATCCGTATCAAAGTTGATATATTATCCCAAGGGAATCGTACATTTTTCAGGTATAAAAAGAAGCCGCTATGTGCTTTTCCAGACTATAACCTATCTCTGTAAAATTTCATCCAGATCCGTTCAGCCGTGATCAAGTAACAAACATTCATCCATCTTTACAAGCTTTCGCATTTATAATATTGTAGTGGGATAGTAGGACTAGAAGGATCATCGACTCGAAAAATAGAAGGTATATTTACACGCTTATATCAATAAATAGTCATCAAGCTTCTCATCCATGCGTGTAATGAGCAAACCCCAATACCTACCTAATGTTCAATTTAATCGGAAGATCGTTCACACATGAGTACTTACTTACCTACCCTGTAATTAACCCTTAACCCGCTGAACTTGCAACTTGGCTCCTATAATGTACCGATGTGAAGTGACGTAAATGTGGAGACAACCCTTTCACTGCCGCAGGCTTCATTAATTAGACATTCTTTACACGAAACGTAATGAAAAGGCAAGTCGAGAGACGGGAGTCAAAGAGGCTTGCGTTATTTTAATTATGCCTACGTTCTTAGCGTGGAGCGAATTTCCGAAAGTAAATATGGAGTAAAAGAAATCTGGATCAAAAAGCAGGTAACATTTTATAAGAATTTAAATTTCAGGCACGTTGCCACATATTCCTAAGAATATACTATCTTGAAACGTAATTTTGGGGCATTATTCCCTTCATAGAGCTTCCAAGAGATAAAGGCCGTTTTCACATTAGGACGTTAGCAGCGCGACGGTAGCGCGGCAGAAGTACATTCCTTCACATTACAAGAACAGATCAAAGTTTAGGTTAGTATGGCGCAGTTCATTTTAAAAATAGATGCTGTGGGCAACAGCTCTTCTGTTTTTTATTATGAAATTCTGAAGGGGCGACAGTCTCGCGACAGTCGCGCGACAGCCGCGCTGCTAAAGTCGCCTAAATGTTAAAGCGGCCAAAAAGCGTAATATAAACCTTTCGAAGAAAACAGGCAGGTTTACTTTTGAATTTGCTATCGATAAGTTTATAATGTTCTCGGCAAGAAGAGGTACAATATTTTATGTAGTAAGTACCTCTGTTTTACGTAACTTGACTACAAAGAAAGTAAATGTTATATTTTGCCTTCTAATTTGTATCTCCTACAATGTTTTCTTACACAGTTTAACAAGATTTACGAATTAATTCCCTAGATACATATTTAAATACACAACTAAGAGCAACAAACAAAGATGGTAATAAATACCAAAAGCGCGCTCCCAAATAGTCTAAACTAACGTTAAACTAACTAAATACTTACTCGCCCAAATGTTACGTGTTTCCGAAAACTAAGATTCGTAGAAACGTTAAGTTGGTTCACTAAAGTTCAAATGGGGAATTTGGATCTATTTACAAAAGATCTTTGGAGTGGTCGGTCGAGAACAGATAAAGATAGACTTTTTAATAGATTTTTATTATCCATACCATCACGCCTGTATTCCCCGAAGGGTTAGGCAGAGGTGTGCCAATGTACACCCACAGTTAGCCGGTATATTTAGGTCCCATGTAATAGGGGGCGAGCCTATTGCCATTAACCGGGCACAAATCCAAACTTCGAGCTACTACTGAGAATTTCATAGAAAAACCCAATAACACTTTTTGGCAAAAAGTGTAAAGCAAAAAGTTTTTGCTCGACCCGGGAATCGAACCCGGGACCCCTTGCACAGCAGTCGCACTTGCGACCACGAGACCAACGGAGCAGTTATGATTTTTATTGTTTTAATGAAATGAATTTATCACAATAGGCTTTACTTTAATTGACTGTACTATATACCTAATGGCAATCTGTTTCGCGTTCGTGTGTATTGGATATAAGTATTAAAACGGATGAAGAGGATATCGTAACAAAACCTTTTAGCATGAATTAAGTACATGACCCTTCAACCACCAGAGACAGGATTTTTCTCGGGTTATGTTTCATACAAAGTTCGACCCGTGACCGTAGTGCCAAAATGTATGTATTGTACGATGTCCCTTCCGTCCTGATGTAATACCACACTGCAATGTTTGCAATGGAAGAATGCCATCTCGAACATCTCTACATATAGAAACATGCAGGAGTTTCCCTGAAATGCCTACAAAAATAGCAATTTTTCCCTAATGGGTACTATTACTTTCCTCGGCACGAAATTATGTTAGTCGTATAATACCGCTCTGTTGATATAGTTAATTCTATAATAACCTTCGTCTGGAAGATGCTGTGTAATTACGGGAACCTCTGTGTGAGATGTTGTATAAACGTTGTTTGTTCGCCGTACAACATAACTCACGTGCCGCACACGGTTATCTCATAGACTCTATGACGTCACAACCAAAACTCAGCAACGCTAAGCTCAGTAACGTATCCACTTATATCTATAATCCCAGGTACCTACAGCTGACACTGTACGAGAATATTAATTAGCTTCATAATAAGATAAATCCGACGTTAGCCACGTTACGTTCGATTTCGAGCTCAATTTATAACGTGATAATGTTCGATTTTCACTGGTTTATGTAAGCGTGGAGTACAATGATTTTCATTTTTGTTAAGCATGTTGTTATCGAAGGAGGCTGTTAGGAAAAATTAAATGTTTAAAGCAGTGAACAAAACTTGATTTATGATTTGAGGTGAATTGTATGTTGTAATGTAATTAAGATTTAAAAACATGGGTACTTATGTAGGTAAAGTTATAATTTATGTTTTTTAAAACGTTTCTAATTAAAAAGAGAACAATTCTATGGGAAAGCAAAGTCAGCTTCCAGCCAATCAATAAATATAATCACATAAACAAACCCATAAACCATACGATATAAGTAACGTACCTACGGTACATACATAGAAACATACAAGTAGCGTTGTAAACTTGGATCGATAGTATATATAATGTGGCTAAGAAGTTTCAAGCTTTTCATGAAGTTTAACATATAGGTAACATAAATATATTAATTGTATGTAGTACATATGTTTATTTATTAGGTATTTTTGCCATCGAAACACAAAGAAACAGGACAAATAATGAAATTATATAACTTTTTATACCTACTTTAACTTAATGGAATTTCTTTTGTTAGAACTTCGTAGAATGGATTATGAAGTTTTGAATTCTATTCAAAGAAGCTAAGTATCAAGAAATTGTTTCTATAATTTATTATTCAGTTAATGTACAAAATAATACAGTAAACTTTCGACTTTGAAAGCTATTTGCGTTCCTATCTAAGCCAGTCTAGAAAATAATAACTTTAAACTACAGAGCACCGCATTAAAATTGAAGAATTGTTGAAACCCGAGTGCACACTCGAGTGTCCGATCGCGACCGCCTTTTCTGCTCGTTCCACCTCTCGAGAACTGCTTCACAAATGATGTTGAGCATTCTGAAACTAGGCTAAAACTTTATTAATTGGGTGATCGACTAGCGGGGCTGACACGAGACACAAGCGATGCTTAGTTTGTGGCTCACCGATTATGTCACAATTGGGAAGATGACACCATTAAACAACAATTCATAACAACACATAACTTTACAAAAATAAACAGTTTTTTTTTAACAAAATTCGTGGGAATTTTTAAATAACTATAAAATACGATTTTTGAATGCTTTGAAATCAATAAATAGTTAGTGAATTGAGATGACAAAATAGGGACGTCATAGTTTAGTACTGTCATACAAAATCTATAGGGGAATCGCGTTTTGACACCTCATAAAAAGGACGTTGATTAGTGGTGTCATCTACCCAATTGTATTATTACTTACTTTTGAATAATAAGCGTAATCATTATTATTATAACTCAATCATAATTATAATAACGTAATCTTTATTATTTTTTTAATAAAATAATCTCGTCGTTCCCGTATTATTCCTGGTCACGTTGTGTTTAATTTTCATTCCCCAATGAGTAAATACATTTATCCGAAAGCAAATTATTTAAAAGCTTAGTAAAATGTATAAAATATAGGTATTAGTAGCAAAGTTTCTCGATCGAACTGCCTTTATTATTCTGAGAATGGGTTCACAACGATCTTACAAAGTGGGTAAGTAATGCTCCATTATATTTTCCCACTAAACCTTCGGAATACGAACTAAAAATGTTCCAGGCAATATTTCTTCACCAAAAGAAAAGGAAACGACACTAATTATTGCTAGCCATGTTTCGTTAGCTGATACACCACACGTTTACCATTTAAACTAGTTTCAGTTCATATGCAATGCAAATTACTTTATCTGCAGTGTCCCAACGACAAATGTATTCTTTGGGGATTATCACAAAGTCACTTCTTGCTACACTATACACGATGTAGCTGATTTGGAACAATGTCTTTCCAACCTCTCGGAATTGTTATTTTAGCAACACAAATAAAACAATTCATCGATGTAGTTTTTCAATAAAAAGGCCTCTATTTTTCTTAGCGTTGCTAGGATAAGCTTTCGAGATCAGAAGATTTATGATACACAAGTATTTACGGCTCCTGTAGTCTGTATTTATGTCACGTCGGAGTGAAGTTGCGCGTAGCTTCGTAGGTACTTACTTCGTAACATAAAGTAAGAACTTGATAGAACATCGAGTCTTTACACTAATTAATGTTGTGCTTTCAGGTTTCTGGTTTTTGTACTTTTTACAAAAAATTGTTTTATTTCTGTGGACCTATCTGTTGTCCATTCTAAACAGGTGTAATATCTTTTATTAAAACAACACTTGTCTTTCTTTTTCTAAAGACAGCAATAAGTGGGCGTTAAGGTGTTACTATGTAAGTAACTAACAACTTGCGGGGGTAGGAATACATTTTCTCCCTTTATTACTGTAGTATGAAGAATAAATTGTAATATTTTATTGAGGAACGAGAATAATAATAATTAATGTGCCTATTGCTTATCCAAAAAGGTCAAACTTCCCAATAGGGATTGCAATCCGGATACTTCGAAATCCGAAAACAACTGAAAAATCCGGATTTTCTTGCCTTTTTTAAATCCGGATTTTAAGACTCAAATTCGATTTTTTCGGATTTCAGTCAAAACTGATTATAACGCATAAAATTTGTAATTAATTTTGATTATAATAATAATTTTGATTGTAATTAATCGGTATATCGATATTACCTACTTTAATGCGAAAATAAGAATAAAAATTAAATAAAAAAATATTGGTGCATTGTTACAAGACAAAATAAACTTAAAAGTACTTCATATTATGGTATGCTATTTTAAGTTATAGCGAACTGCATGCGACTTCGTACGCGTTGCTTATTTCACCCGCCATAAGTTACGTCTTTGATTAATGCTCCGCTCCCGTGGGTTGTAGCATGATGTTATATAGCCTATGTTACTCGGGAATATGATGTAATGTATTGGTGAAAAAATTGGTAAAATCGGTCCACTAATTTGAAGCTTATTCTTTACAAAGAAACAAACAAATCTTGCCTCTTTATAATATTCTTAGTAATTAGTATAGATATGGTGTGACAATTTATTTATAAAATAAATGTGTTATAAAATATATAGCAGTGCCCATAATAGGCAGCGCCCGTACCTTGAGGGCTAGAGTTGCTTAAATTATTTTTTAAATCAAGACTTTATATGAGATTGAACAAGGCAATCTAATTTTCAACTTTTTATAAGTTAGAATAAAATATGGAATAAATAATAAAACAAAAAAATGTTGTTTTACAATGTTAAGGTGTTTAATTGCGCGGGGAATACGTGTAATGAGGTGTGATGGTAATATGAAATGTGATTGTAAATATTGTAATAATGAGATGAGATGTGTGCTGGTGAAATGGTGTATGTGTGTAATATTGAGATTAGGATTATTTTGAGTAGGAACTTGTGTAGGAGCACATGTATGAAATTTTTTGTTGATAATTTAGCAATTTTCGGTTTAATTGTAAGACAGTGAAAGAAACCAGCTTTTTGTGGTTCTTCTACGTGAATGGGAGGTGAGATCTTTGATTTCACAGTACTTACTTGCTTTATTGTAGATATGTGTGAGTAAATAAAAGGGGCATCGTCTGGTCTGTTTGCATTATGAAGAGGGACATGTAGAATACGTTTCGAGAGTAGGTTATGGTAGTTAACTCTATTTTTTATGGATTTGTGAACATGCACTGAGAATAAAAAGCTGAAAAGCTTTTTACGCATCACTTTGATAACGGCTCTTTGAGCTCTTTCGATTTCAATAAAAGTGCTTTTCCAGCTCCTCCCCACTGGAGTGTTGGAGTATCAATGTTTAAGTACAGTTTATGTTATGTAATGATTATGTAAATTTATAACGAGAAAAATTACTGATACCCAAAATTTATTGATTATTTTAGTTGTTTTTATTCTGTCGAGCTGTGAATTGAGCCAATTGATGCAGATTTTAATTAATTTATACTATTTCATATAAATTTTATCAAAATAACTTAAAACACCAAAAACTTCGAAAACTCCGGATAATCCGGATTTTAATCGGACGAGAAATCAGAAATCCGGATTTGAAAAAACTCCGGATTTTGCAATCCCTAACTTCCCAAGTTATGCTATCATATATATGCATCCATTCGCTGTAAATAATACAACTCATTTCCACGTTCGGCTTGGGGAATTAAACAAAACAGACATAAAATATTCTGTTTATTTTCTCGCTGCTTGGTGATGTGACGAAATATGGAAAATATTGTATTTATTTGCACTCAGACGCGGCGTGCAAACAAGCTGCTCACTTCAAAGCAGCATGCAGGATGTTTGTGTTGCTTTGGTAGGTTCTTAGAACCGTCGCTTTATGACTGAACCTTGCATAATGGATATACATATTATATTCTATGTGTGTATTATTAACTAGCCTCTGCAGGCGATTTCGTCTATGTAGACTTGATAATTAAGCCAATGTCCTAAATTATCCCACGGGAATACAAAAATAGATATTGAAAATATCCTAAGTGTTAATCTAGATAAATATTGATGGGTGGCAAATTTTAGCGAATTTAGCTTTGCTGTTTATGCATGAAAGTGTAACAAACATCCACCCACACAAATCTCTATGTTTAAAATAGTAGTAGAAGTAGAATGCGTTAGTTGATTATACGACATTGTATATAAATTGCTACTTCTTACTGCGCAAATGGAAAATAGTTTTCATTACACTATAAGCAAAACAACAAAAACAGAAAATGCATTACCGTCCTCAGAGAACTTGCCTTCAATCCAATCAGTGTCGGCCTGTAAATTAATCAAATAAAATGCTGTTCAAAGGAGGAAAACAAATGAAACTATAAAGAATCTCGGTAGTTAATTAATTTACTTTGCGGAGGGAATGGATGCAGAAAAGCAGCAACAAACAGATTCTAGTATACGCGACGATGGTTGGCTACTAAGATTGTCAAGTGCGACGCTAGCCTTATTTCCATTCAATTGTTTGTGTCGGGTTTCGGCAAGGCTTTAGTAGCTTCTGCCAAACTCAATTTGACTTCACGAGTTTGTTCGCCGCCTGTTTATCGTTGGTGGGGTTTTTCGTCGTCTCCCGCGAGGATACAGAAGTTGCTCGTAATTGAATTACTCCATTCGGCGCGCGTAATCAGTAACAGAAGTTGGTAGTGGCAATAATTAATTGGAGAACGCCTAAATGGGTTCCTACATAATTATGTACCGCGTTACTGTTATAAACGTATGTGGGAATTAATCGATCTATAAATAGACGCTTTGATGGATGGTTGACTAAATTGATAGATGGGTGGATAAATGTTTGTTACTCTTTCATGCTTAAACGTCTGAACGGAATTAGTTAGAAATTTAGTAAACTCATAGACATTGATCTAGCTTAACGCGAAGGAAATCTTTAGACTTTGGCTCATTTTGAAATAGTATATGCAATCAAAGTCGTCATAAAAGTTCTTAGAAATTAGCTTTACTTAGTTGCTAATGTAATAGTCGCGCGAATATTACACATACATATGGTACATACTCGTATAACAAAGGTGTAACATACTGCGTACTAACAATAATATTGTGTAGCAGTGCCGCGTGCTACTTTGTAGCTTTTACTATAGAGCATACAACGGTACCTTTGATTGTATTGATGACAAGTTTCCTTTGAGCGTGTATATGTATTAACGATCAAATGTCCCTTCCGTGTACCTATGTAGATAGACGGTAGAAGGGACATCGTTACACAAACTTTTACTATGGATTCAGTACATGATCGACCTCCCAACGATATTATTTTCAACAAGATTCCTAACCAAATCAAAGAATTTCCAATGGTCCATTTCAGAAAAGCTTTACGTAGGTGGTTAATTGAGAATTCCTTCTATACTGTAAAAGAATTCCTACAGTCTAAACTTTAATGATATAGTTGTCCAAAAATTCGCATGTCATCATGTTATGATTAATTATGTTAAGCTATAATTATAATACAATGTAAGAACTTTTGTAACCATGTTTATCTGCAAATAAATTTATTTGATTTTGATTTGATTAGAACACCTGTTTTATACATTTTTGTATGAACAGCAGATTTTATTTGACCGACAAAAAATCCATGATAATCCATGGTAAAGCTCTGTGTCACCAATCGATATTCCTTTTACCGTGGATATTGTGTAACACCAACCATCATGGGATAGTTTTCATATATTTGTTCGTATTTCAAATGTATAACTGAACATGTCAGCGTGTTAAATTTCATGTCTGCAGTATAGAATTCCTTTGAGGGCCAGAACGATTGCGCGTGGACGTATAAACTATGCAAACAGTTTGTCAACACTTCTAGAATTTTTAAATCGGCTATTGTGGAAGGACGCTTAAATTTTATTCTTTTTGTAAAAACATACTGCAATTTCACGTAGTTTGTGGAATAAAAATGTGTGAAACCTCGTGATTTTACATGAGCTTTTTAAGTAAATGTTAAAAGGATTAGCTTCTTTTCCACCATCGTTTGCACACATGTTTGCAAAGCTATTAGGTGCAAGTTGGTCCCAAGAGGCGTCACAGCATAGCGGACTAGTAATTAGACCACGTCAAAGGCTGAATGTCGCACAGATACGCCGTGAGCTGGGATATTGGCTGACGTGGACGGCTACAGGTCATCATAATTCCTTTTCAGATATTCGCTTTGTGCAGAATGTTCGATAGGAGGGAATAGCTTAAATTCTGAATAGTCTACTGAATTTTGTGCCGGACAGGGTTGTTCCAAATTCATTGTTTTAAATTCCTATGCGCTATTCAATATAAATTCTATTGTTCAATTTCATTTTACGAAGTTACCTTGGTAGGTATGTTTGTTGTAAAATTCTCTGTTGTTTTCAGAAAAATACTGAAGTCAGCGACTTTTTATGGGTGCTCTTTCGTTACTTTTTAACCGGAGCACGTCGTACGTCAGCCGACGTCAAATGGTCGCTGCTTTAGTGTTCGTAAGCGTACCGACCCACTGTCACTACGCCAGTACTTTACTCCTCTTATTACTGCCACTTTGTCTTATCATTTAACGATGAGGTTGCACTTTGTTAAGTTCGACATTAAATTAATACTTCAAGTTATTTTTTTTTATTCATTTCAAGATTGAGAAGCTGTGGGTGTATGTACACAATTCACATTTTACAGCAACACCCTCGTTTGGATACTTTATTTCAGTAATCCAGAGAGCCTACGAGGTAAAACAATTTAAAAATTCGAATGAATTTTAAATTGAAAATGCCCGTTTCGCACTTGTTTATTTAGTTTAAACGCTTTACCTATATGAATAGGGTACAAACCAATTGTTCTTGTCGTAGATTTAACTAAAATAAAATGCTAAAGAGTGGTCGTATTTTCAAATCAAAGTCGACTCAATTCGAATACTTTTATGTTAGAACGCAAAACTTATTTCACGGGATGGCGTACCCTTTATATAAAGTTACTATGTTACTCAATTATAGCATAGTTCACACTCGTTTTAAACCAGAACTTTAGCTTCAGTCGAGTATGAACTTATAAAATATTAAGTTGTTCACGTTTTATGAACGGTTCACGGATTGACGCGAACATTGAACACGAGTGGAGTTGGCAGCGCATTAGACTCCATTACTCATACGACTTCTGGCAACCGGAGCGTTTACTCAAGGAATTAATAATTTTGTCAGTTTCAATTTATTGTTCATATTGATAAATAGGTTTAAGGATTTACGTGACTAACATAATGTAAAAATGATTGGATATTGTATATGAATTATTTGCAAATAATTATGTGTGAGATAGAGCCGACCCCAACATATTTAAATACATATTAGACGGTATAAAAAAAAATGTTATTCTATATTCTTTGGAAACTAACACTTTATTGGCGCCTCGCCAGGGTCCACTTTCCGGATATTTATTGTTGGCTTGGTTCTCGCTACTGTGACATGGACTTATTGGTTTTATAAAGTGATGTGTATGGGCAAATCACCAAGTTCAATATTAGTCTACTTTATACATACATTAGTTTTTGTCCGCAACTTCATCGGCGTGTTTTTTTTCGCCCGCTTTAAGTAATTTTTTTTATTACTGCTTCGCTCCTGTGGTTCGTAACGTAATTTTATATAGCCTGTACTAGTCCTTTAGAATTCAGACTATCATATACACAAGATATTTTCAATTTGATTGGTAGTTTCAGGGATAAAACAAACAAAATAAACGCTTCAGCTTTATTATATTTGTAAAGATATATCAAAATAATCACTTTTTTTATTCAGCACCACATGATTATATCCAGCACGACCTTATGAACTGTAACCATATTTTGCTTCAGTAATATCTCGTTAACGACGCCCGCCGTCTCAGAAGGGTATGAACGAAAGTGAGGTCGAAGAATAACGTTCCACTTAATGTACTGTATGATATGAGTCGCGACGATGTGAAAGTGGCGTGACGCCTTCTACGAAACATGAACATCCAACAAGATAACACTCAAACATAATATCTTTATCGCAACTAGAATTGTTTTAACTATGAGAATGAATATGCAGATACGTTCACAGAACCCTCGTTATTATTATATTGCGTAATTTGAATCCTGAATTTCCAGGCTGAGCGGATTCTCAGCAAAGTAGCGTCTCGCATTCGTTTGAAAATATAATGTAAATCTATATGAGATACGTTAAGTTTTTGTTTTCTTTTCCAATTTGTAGAGTGGTTTTACTTGTTCGAAGTTATTTACGAATATATGATTTTGCGAAAGAACTCCATTCTCAATTAGGCCTACGGAAAGCCTTACAAACCTAACACTCATTGAACCATTTTAAAGACGTCATGGTTTTAAAATCAAATATCTGGAACACGAGAAAATTTACCTGTTATAATTACGACCAAAGTAACTGACCGTGCAGTAGATTTACGTAGCAGATAAGTACCTACTTGGTACTTGTTTTTACTACAGGGGTGCGTGCAGCTAAATTGGGAGAGGACTTAATATTAAGCGCTTATCTTCGCGTCCCTGACAATGATTTATGATAAACGCAGTACTTGAGAATATACTTTTTTCACTTGCAGGAATTGTACGGTGCAGACAATTCTTGGAAATTCATACGCTGTCAGAAAAGGCTGCATAAAATATTGTTCAGTAGTCAGTTTCCGAGTAATACCTTGAAGTTGGTGTCAGGAAGAAGCATCGTAAACTATTCTGTTTGTGCTATAAATAGCTCTGGCCCGGCGCGGAACTCGACCCGACTCACTTGATACCTTTTACTTTAAAATTTAAATCAGTCTTTCAGGTTAAATCTTTGCCGACGACTGTGATTTATTATTTAACGATTCGACAGTTCCTGGATAATGTTACAAATGATGTCGATGTTAAGTACAAGGAAAGTAGATTAGATATACCTTCTGTGGGCGAGGATAACTTTGTAAACATAAATATTAACAATACCTCGAAATCAGGTAAGGTGATCCTTGAATTATGATTCATTTCCTAAAGATAATTACTCTGTCGACCCTCGTCAATACTGTGGGATTCATTAATGAAGTTCACGCACCAGAACAGACTTTACAGTCGGTTTTGATAAATCGATGGTTCGACATCTAAAGCGAGCTCCGAAATGGTACCGTCGGACGGCAAAACACGACACTCCTTCGTAATCGTAGGTACCTAATTGACTCACATGCAATTTTCTTAGGGTATTTTGTGTGTTGTATTTTTCTTTGGGTGTAATTATTTCCTATAATATAAAATCTAGTTTCTCTATGCGACTATGTCTGCATAGACTTCAGAATGAAGTCAAAGTCCTAAATTATTCAACGGGAACGCAAAAAGGGATAAAAATGTAGGATACATATAGGATGTTAAGCTGATTCATTGTGTGCAACATTTCAGCTAATTCTGATCAGCCGTTTAAGCGCGAAAACAAACATCAATCTCCATGCATTCATTCTCACAAACTTTCGCGTTTATAATAGTACTAGGAAGCGTTGGCTCTCGTGTTATGAAGTTTAATCAGTTTAAAACATTTTCTTATGCTAAATGCATTTATAGTAAGGTAAATAAGTTGACATTTTATCACAATATGATAAAATGTAAACAAACAGGAAGATAAAAGTTTAACTCTTTCTTTTTTAGTGAAAGAGATTTTAATACCACCTAAAACTTTGCAACCTTTGTAAAACAAAATGGCGGCGGCTGAATTTCGGCAATGACTTGACTTTTATATCCCGGCGTTTTGTTACAAAAGCCTTCGCCCAACCCTTGTTGCCTGAGACAGCGACGTGACAACGTTACACCTAGAGAGCGGAAAGGAGAGACAGTTTTGTTTGTTTTGCCATCGCAAGATATAGATCGAGATATATAATACTAGGGCTGCCATCCGTCCGGGTTTCCCTAGATTTGTCCTAGTTTAGAGGGCGTTCGGGGGGCGTCCGGGAGGGGTTGTCAAAAATGTCCGGGTGAGCTGACACTTTTAGTGTCAGGGAAATCCCGACTAATTGAAAGATAAGCGATACCTACATAAAATAATAATAAAAATCCTGGGATGTCCGGGAAAAGAATTAAATTTCATCCAAATGTCCGGGGCTTAGAAGTTTTTGCCCGGCGTCGGCAATTAAGGTGATAGCAACCCTATATAATACCATTGTCTAAATGGAAATCTGTACCTACCGTAAGAACTCCAAAATAAGACCTTGAAATAAATTACTTCATGCTTCACGAACTTTCAACAAACTTTCTTACTTAAGAAAGTCTTTGATTGCTTTCTTACCTAATAAATTCTCCCGTCTCGACGTTATTCTCCTAATCTAAATGTAGGGTAATCGTTTTTTCCAGATACTAAGTAAAGGGTTGATTGCGCATCGTTTAATTATCCATTATAGAAAAATACTTCACAAAGTAATTAGTAGAGGCTCTAAGTATTATTAGTCTTACACAGAACGTTTATTATTATAGACTGCCTCGTTAGCCTAGTGATCCTAAGCGCGACTGCTCCTGCTAGGTCTTGGGTTCGATTATCAGGTCGAGTAAAAAGTGGTATTGGGTTTTTCTATGGAATTCTCAGTAGCAGCTCGGAGTTAGGATTCGTTATGGCAATAGGTTCGCTCCCAATTGCATGGGACCTAAAACATACCGGCGGACTGTGGGTGTACATTGGTACACCTCTGCCTAACCCTTCGTAGCACATGGCGTGATTGTATGTATATGTCTATCTGCTAAAAGCTTCAGCAATTACAGCCCATTATCAATAAACGCAGTATTGCATAGTTAACCAAAACAGCCCTTACGAATTCTGTGAACCCAATAATCGAGCTGAGCTTTGATTCATCGGTTCGAGTGTTCCAAAATAGCAGGAAATGTGTTCCAACAAGCCAATACATTAAACAATACGTTGATCTGGCTTATAATGAAAATGTTCGTGGTCGGACGTGACTTCCAACCTCGGTTCATAAAAACGTCGTTTATTTTGTTGAACCTTTCTGAGTTTATGACTCGAGACTGGATTTGATGTTTATTATTTCGTTTTTGTATTATGTCGATCAGTTGAAATAATTATAAAGGATAAGTAATATACTTATTTACTACCATTTTGGTACATATTGTTACCCGTTATGTAAATAAAACATTTTACATTTAGTAAAAGCATTGTGGGTTTTAATGATAACAAAACTCAAACCCAAAGTGTGTGCCTAGTGCTTTTAAAATTCAGGTTATTTTCCTAACAGTATGTGAATGTGTTCTGCAAATAGTGTAGACCGTCGCTTGTCACTGACCCGATAAAGGAGATTTTAAACATAAGAATGAAGCAAGTAACTCTTCTAACAGTTTGCAATAAACTACCGCAGATAAACCAGTGTTCTTATTCGTCGAATTGAGTACGGTCTCGTTCCATGTTCATATAAATTCTTCTACTTCTTTAACGTTCGCAGTTCTCTGCTTTGAAGGACCGGATTTAAAAGTTTTCAGCTATAACTTTTGAAAATTCCTCCCTTGGACTGATTTTCCATCGTATGTTAGACAATTTTTAAAGGTGGGTTTTCTCGGAGTGAACAAAAATGTATTCACGGCCTTATAATGTGAAATATCATATTATGAAGGTAGGTAGATGTCATTTCCTGACTGTCAATGTGACGTTGTGACTTGTCACTTCTGTTCGCATTACACGCTTGCTAAAATCACACGCCTTTTATTTCCCAGTTATGTACTCGGATTGTGTACCTGGCTATTTTAACATAACATATCGACTTCGGGAAAACGTCTGACTAAGTAGAATGCCGTCTCCGTCAAATTGTTGTTGTCTCTTTCTTATACCATGCGGTATTGTACCAAATGAGACGTTCCCCATTTTATTATTGAATCAATTATATGGGTACCCGATCCGGACTATTCAATGAGCCGAGTCTCACAAAATTCGATATCTATACATATAATAAAATTGTAGCGATGTCAAAACTGTACATTTAATATTTTTGAGAAAGAGTGATTGCTACGAGGTCGGGGAACGATTCTAATGCCGAAAATATAATTTTTAGAATTTTTGTCTGTTTGTCTGTTTGTTTGTTAGAGCATCACGCAAATACTGCCGGACAGATTCTGTTCAATTTTTGTATATATATTTTACATAGGCCAAATTTGACCGTAGGCTATAAATTATCACGCTATCTGCTTTGGGGGCTGAGCAATATTGCATTATGTTTTGTTCTCCTGCAGATTACATTGCGATTATAAAAATACGAGACTAAATATAAGAATACTTTAGGTAGCTGGGGCTTAAACTACTGAAGTAATTATCATAACGCTATACCCTCAAGGAGCTAAGCAGTTAATCGTGACAGACTAGAACGGCTATTTTAGAGTATTTCCTATCGAAGCATGTGGTCTAATGGTTCGATGACCGCCTTACAAGTCGCTGGGTTTGAGTTCGAACCCCAAAAACTGTTTTACTTTTTGTAATTTTTTAAATACATTTTTTATGCTGGAACATTTCCAAACTTTAATAAAATTGAAGTATGCATTCTTCCGCCATAACATTTTGCTTTCTTATTTTTCAAATATTTTATTATTTCTGCAAAAAATAATGTCTATACAATCATAGTTTCATATAAACAATATCGAAGTCAAAATTATTCATTTATCGAAATCAAAAAATATAAACAAACCGATAGGTTTTTTTTTTATTTTTATTTTTTTTATTTTTTTTTTATAGACGGGAAATCATTAAATAACTTCCCCCGTCCTGGGCGGGGCGGGAGGGAGTGTCAGACTTTTACTGACTAAAACCCGTCTATGTTCCTTCATGTGCCCTTTGCGTTCCGGGGGCGCGGTATCTCTTTCGAACAACCCGCAGCCCCGCCAGGAAAAAAAAACTGATAGGTGTGGGAACGATAGTAGAGCGGAAAATATACGTAAAAAAAAAATCTGTCTGTTTGACTCTTTAAATTAAATTTTGACAAAATAGTCTTTAAATGTCGGGCAACACATGGCTGTATTAAATAACGCGATTGAATTATTTTCGCATCGATGATCTCCCTAACAATAATTTACACCAGTTGAGACATGTACAGTACCTTCTAGATACATCACTGAGTTCACTACCGGGAAGCAGGTACTCTGGCAGCTTCAAGTAGTCATGAGGTGGTGGCTGTCTTCCTTCCCACAATCTACTTCTCTCTTTGGGTTGTGGGTTTTGTAATAAATAGTGAGGCTATTTGGGTATTTGTAACAAATAATGGAGTTAGGTAGGTAAGCATTATTGCATTATGTTTATTGTCCGTAAAGATTTTACCACGGAACTGTTATAAAATACATAAAATATTGAAGATTTTTAACATAATATTTATCCTATGAAATAAAAATCATGAAGTCATAGCCACAAGGAGTTAAGCAGTTAATTGTGTAATAGAATTCAATACAAGACTGATTCTGGCCACGACGGCTAATCTTAAAGCAGACTAGCCAATGCAGGAGATATTAAAATGCACAAGTGTGTGAGCAAACGCTCCCTCTTTTCTAACTCTCATAGTCCGACGTGTCGGCAATCCGACACAATCGGGGAGAGATCAGGCGCAGCACCAACGGCTTTACGTGCTTTCCGAGACACGTGAGTGTCACACCACCAACGTCCGTACTCCGGGCTGTTCCTGAGAAATTCGTAATGGAAAAACCCATTACCCCACGATCAACTCTGGAACGCGATGGGCATTAGGAGAAAACGGATGGATTTTAGTCAGTAAGAGTCTGACACTCCCTTCCGCCAGAACGGAAAAACTCATATGACGATTTTTCATCATTAAAAAAGAAGTATCACCGCACCGTGGGCCTACCAACCTCGACACTTCATACAAGTGTCGTACGATTTATCTGCAAACGTTATGTGTGCAATACTATACTGTCTGGGCTGCGCTACGCTACCAAAAAAGCATACTTCTATTCCAATAGCTAAACAGAAATAAATTAGCTACAACAGGACCAAAATTAATTAAACCTATACGTACCTATACAGGAAAAAAAATTAACCAGTGCGTAAATTTTGCCATAATAAACTTCAACACGTTTTATTAAACACGTATATTTTATTTTGATATGTCTTAGTACTAAAAAAAAAGTTATCGCTTACGAAACATACTTTACTTAAAAACCATCTTTTTTTGTCACTCGGCGCTAGCGCATTCCCCACCCTCTCACCCCATCCATGCGCCCGGGCGGCGGCCGCGAGTATTCATTGATAGTATGGCAAATAGATTATGTCCATGTTTTGCTTATTTCAAACTCGGATAAGGATGATTTTTTTTAAATTTTTTTTTTTAACTAAACACGGAAATGTGATCTATTACTGACACTGAACTACCAAAAAAAATTTACGCACTGGTTAAAAACTTTTCCTGTATAAAAAATATCTCTCAGAGTTCAAGCTTTCACGATACATGTAGAATCATGCATCATTCATTAATCATGCATCGCATGCAGAATTTCTTCTAATAGGTAGGTACTGTCAACAGACCATATTCTGCATGCTTAAAAATGAACTTCAAAATGAAAATGAAGGTTACCTATTACCGTCATTCTGCAATAGATGAAAGGTAATTTGAGAGGTAAAACTTTGCTTAGCCTTTTAATAAGTCATATGCTTACTGTTTTTTGTTCATACTTTTTCCCAACAACATAATTGTATTAACTTGGTTGCAACACGAAGTTCAGATTTAGTTGGCAGTTGCTCTGATTACAAGATTCATTTCTACGGTTTTGATACTAGACAGATCGAAGCTAAGATGTAAGTGTTACAGCAGAACCCATTAAAAATGCTTTTCAACGGTTAGAGAAAATTAAAATATGTAAATAAGTAAATTTTGACACCAGATCACAGTATTTTCGAAAGGAATAGTAAAGCCATATCATATACCCTCCGCATAAATATGTTTTAATCCCAGGTATGGCGCAAGCTCATTACCAACCGGACAAAAAATCAGACTCCGGATGTCTACTGACTAATTTCTAAAACCCACAGTCGTAACTATTATTAACCTTAGAAACCATTTGACAGTTGGAAGACTATGAAGACATAGTATTCAATCCTTAATTGGTTAAGTAACACTAAGGCTGACGTGAGCGAAGCCGCGGGCAACAGCTAGTTACATAATACACGCACAACTAAGCATTAGGCGATTCGCACACTGCCCCGCGCTACGCTCCGTGGTGCGTGGCGACGGAACTCTGGTGATCTGCAACACTGCGCGTGAACGCGTTTTCTGTGTATTGGAGTACGCGTGTTTTCTATACAAACACAGATACTTACAAACAACGTGCTCCCGCGCTACGCTCAGTGATGCGGGGCAGTGTGCGAATCCCCTAAATCACGCCAAACAATGTACAAGCTACGCATTACATACGAAGAAGTTCATAAAGTTTAGAGAAGAGCTCGAGGGTTTTACAAATATTTGTTAACTGAAGTCAGCTTCGTCTGAATAATTAAACCAATATTACGGGTAGTCTGAGCTTTGAGGAAAATCATTTGAAAAATAAATTTTACTCGAAATTTATATCTTACTTTTGTTTGAAGTCTTTTGTCGACTCACAATATTGTTGTCCACCATTGTGTATTGTCTTCTTTGTCATGAATTTGTACAGAAACCTATAAATAGGTCTATCTGACATGAACAATATTAAATAAAACAAATACTTGTAAAAATAATAGCTTCTGCCCGCGGTTTCGCCCGTGTAAATAGTAACTTTCCCAACATTAAAGTTGAACTATTATCCCAAGGGATCACATTACTGGGATAAAAAACTTTTTTTACAAAAAAAGACAACCGCCTTCAAAAACTAAAAAGAGAAAAATAACTTTAGCTTTGGAAGTCGGCGGCTTTGGTGCTGTTTGTTGTTTTGTATTGCCGCCGACTTCCAAAGCTAAAGTTATTTTTCTCTTTTTAGTTTTTGAAGGCGGTTGTCTTTTTTTGTAAAAAAGTTTTTTATTTGTCGCTTTTTAGTATCAATTTTTTTATCCAAATCCATGAAGGAACTGTCATGTCATGTAAATTAACATGACACCGCTAAAAAAAGTCATAAGAAAGCAGAATACGCGATTTCGTTTACTTAGATGAGAAATTTTCAAATATTTCTGTAAGTATACATCTGTGTAACTCTTTCGAGTGTACAGGCGCGATGTTATGTTGTGTAATTGCGTAAACAATGCATATTTATGCGATAGCAGCAATCGCGGTTAATTTGCTGAAATTTTTTGAAGAGTTCCGTTGTTTGTCTCCGTAATCCATCATCAGATCTATATGAAATTTAAATGGAACCATTTGGGAAGTTTACCCTTTCCAACAAAAAAAGAATAATCAAAATCGGTTCATAAACGACGAAGTTATCCGCGAACAAACATAATATAATAAAAAGTCCCTATCTCAAAAACTACTACCGTTAAGGAGTACTGTAGCATCATCATCAGGACAGCAGCATCAGATGTTGACACCCTGAAGCATATACTTGAGTAAGACATGATTACGTAACAAAAATACCATACGAGCATACAATTTTCGGTGGTTGCCCTCGATTTCTCCTGGATTCCATCATCAGATCCTGGACTGGTGAAAATGGGACCAGCTCAGAAGTGAACTCTATCCAACAAAAAAAAAATTGAAATCCGTCTATAATTGACGAAAATATCGGTGAACATACATAAAAAAAAAAAAAAATATTATACATACAGACGAATTGAGAACCTCCTCCTTTTTTGAAGTCGGTTAAAAAGAACTCTGTGTTAATCCAATAATTCTTCTATCTATGTGCAAATTTTCATCGAAATCTGTTCAACGGTTTACGTGTAGTATCAAACATCCAAACAGCTTCATCAACTTTCCGATTATTCTGATATCATCATCATAATTATCAGCCTACCGCAGCCTATCGCAGTCCACTGCTAGACATAGGCCTCTCCCAAGGTGCGCCACTGAGCCCGATCTGATATAATAATAATAAATTCTTTATATATTACCAGGATTCTTTTTCTTGATATATTAGTGGGATTTCGCTTCTGACAACCGCTGGTACTATTACAAGTTTCTCATATAGATGCTCAACTTTATTTCACTGAATAGGTTTCGAGTAACTAAATACATACGTTCTAGGCTGCCTTTTCTCAGTCATTTTTTAAGCCGTCACGTCGTCGTCCCAGCTGGCCTCTGATCCCAGCAAATTTTTCTTGCCTTATGTGTGTGTGTACAAGACTTATACATATTTTTCTAAGTCTGCCCCTAAATTATGCGAGGAGTTTTCTAACCTTTTATATACTTCCAGACATCTTGTCCCCTCGTTTACATGTGAACGGATAATTTAAGCATCAAATTGTCGGACTTCATGTAACTCTGCCAAGTATCAAACTGTTACTTGTTATTGATTATCCCTTGGGCCCTCTTGACCCACACTTACTTGAGTATGAATACGCAAAGGTCAGCTCTATTGACTAAAGACGTTCAAAATCTAGCCGCAATCTCATTTCACCAACCATCAATGTCAAAAGATATACTACGTAGGAACATTAGAGTCATTTTTGACAGATTGACTGATATTAGATTGTTGGCCGCCCGAACAGTGTTCATAATTATCGTAGATTTAAATATCTTATTATAGGATCTAAAAGCATTTCAATAACACATGTATTTAAACATCATCCTATCTAATATTAATCAATAAATTAATGTACAAATGGCGCGCGTTTTCTAAGATCCAAAGATATTATAGTCAATCATTTTACTCTGCTTAAAACATAAAATGAGTTCTCTGTTTTTAATCCAGTGTCCCTAATAAGATCCTCCGGAAAGTAGGCCGCGCAGATGTTGAAAAAATTAAGTACACTTAATTACTTTCGCAAAGTTCTACCGTTCATTTTCTATATCCTTACAAAATAACTGTAAAAGACATCTGAATTTTAAAAACATTCAAGGAACTAGTTGGGAGTGAGCCAGCGTGCAAACTAATTAGTTTGTCCAACATTTATTACAAAATGCAACTATTGCGAAACAATAACGAACAGAAAAATGCGCTGGGAAAGTGGAGTTGGTAACGTAGATATGGGGCAGCGAGGAACAAAAGTTTTTGAATTGCACCAGCAATAAGAGTTTTAAAAGAGCTTCCGTGGAATTTGTACAACCGGCAGCCCGTTATAATAAACTTTTCATTTTTACGTTAGGATAATAGTTTTGTCTAAGTATAGTTTGTTTATTTTAAGTTCTCATATTATCCTTTATTGATATTTTTTTGTTTGACACCATATCGAAGTTTCGAGGTACCTATATTTTACCGGTTTATGTATGTAAATTGTATTAAAAACTAAGTATTATAGTTCAGTTTCTTTTCTGAATGCAGGCCGCTTCCAACCGGCCCTTTTGGAAATCTATGAGGAAGGCCTATGTCTAGCAGTGGACATTTTACGGCTGATATGATGATGATCATAATTATTCCATATATTATCACTCTCAGTGTTTTAACAAATAACCTAAACATTTGGTATATGTGTCAGAAACAACGCAAATGAGAACATGTAACCACAACCCATTAAGATAATTAATATCCATTAGCCTAAAATCGCATTTGATTCAATGCCTCCCGTGGTAAAATATTGCCCACCGGCCGCTCATTTTTCGAAACAAAACCACCTCGGGTAACAAACCAAATGTACCCGTAGCCATTATTCTTTTACGGTAGTACTAGCGCTTTATTCAGGGAACGTAGTGGCGTAGCATCGTAGCAGCGTAGCGGTGAAGTAGCGTAGCAGTGTAGCCTACATTCCCACTCGTAGCTTGAGGACGGTTGATAATGGTATAGAACTACCTTTCACATCTTGCGAATATGTGAGTGGTTACGAGATGCCCATTTGGCTTCTTTCTTCTTTATCGTGTGGGCAGTAAGGTCTAACGACCCCAAACACCCTAGTGTCAAAGTGTCGAGTTTCTATACCGCCTCAAGGGCCTCTGACATGGTTAATGATGTCAGTGATGTCCAAAATAAACTTAGAAAGTACATATGAATTACATTGGTACTTGCCCGTGCCCGGTTGCGAACCTTTAATCTCATGCATGAGAGGCGGCCGCCTTAGCCACTGGGCCATCACGACACTGCCCATCTTGCTAATTGTGGTTGTTGGTAAGTAAGTAGTGTCGTTTTCCATTTCATTGGTTTTAATCTTGGTTTTAATATTAGCTGAAAACAAAGAGTATATAATTCAGGATTTTTCAATATGCTCCATTGAATATTAATGAGTAAAACGGCACGAAGCTGGTCCCTATGTTTATATTAACCACACACGAGGTAACTGTTAAGTGGGGAGGTACAACAGCGCGATCCAATAATCACAGACATGAATAATGAAACAGGTCCACATTAAGCAATTACACCAAGTACATAAAATATGCCAAGTGTGAGAGTTTGTTAACGGTCAATAGTTGTGATTGAAAGAATGGTATCGCAATCTAGGTTTAATGTTGTAAACCTTTGGGTTACATTTGCAAACCCTCAGAAAAACCAAACAATAGTTTTAAATTAGAAAAGTTATTTTTTTATTGCAGAAAGGAGAAATAAAAGCGGTGCCAATATTAAGAAACTTAGAAGCTGGAAGAGAACTACTAAGCAATAAAGTGTCTTGCATCGCGTTTTATTTTCAGCTACAAAATTAAAAGTTTGAAAGCTTTAATTAAATACAAACCCGTGGCTGAACGCAAAACCGAGCTAGGTTTAGTGGTTTTATTTTTCTTACTAGTGAAAAGTGAACAAACAAAGTTGAACACACATAGTTTGATTAAACGCCCGCATCGAAATTCTTCGAATATGGAAATGTCACACTGTAGCAGTCCGAAATCAAAGAAAATAGAAAAGGTTTCCATTTTATAGTGGTTCGTGAAAATCTCGGTATTTGTTACATTGCGAAGTAAATTGCGGTGGAGTTCTAGCTGAGCTCGCCGCCGATCTGTTTGCCCTCTTCACTTCATTAAAATTTTATCAGACGATCCGTTGAGACACTTAACGACGGGCTCCGGCATCACAGATACTGGGATTACTAACTCTTTATTACCTGTTTATCTAAAGTTAATTCTAGATAAACTTTTATTTCTTAAAAAATCAGGAAATTATAATGTTGCAATAGTCTACAACTTTTTCATGTTAGGAAGGTACTCTTTAAAAAAAAAATCTTATGAGTCTATGATTTTTTAGTAAACCATAAATTAGACAAAACTCAAGGAAAACATTCCAAGAACATACTTTTTATTATAAAAAAATATATTGACATAACATGGAGTCCTTTGAACGATTATTTGCTTACGTCATAGTTCAGTAGAAGGAGGACCGCGGCTAAGATATATTGGAATATTTTGCCGACACCGAGAGCGTTCGAAACGTGCGGTCATAGCAGGTAATGCAAATCGAAAATATCGATGAGAGGAGCGTGTTGCTGGCATCGATAGCTCTTCAAATATGCCAGGTCACCAGTACTTTGAACATTTCCATGTTGTTTACGAGTGAACGAAATGGAATAGGTATTGAAATATAAAAAAAACTTGGGCTATCTATTTGGAATTTGAGAACTAAATATTTGGTATGTTAGTTGGAATTAAATAAGACATGATTATTTACTTTTTTAGGATTTTCTAAATGGTATTTATATTGATAATTTGAGGTGGAAAAATTCAGTTTTATCAAATTTCAATCTTTGGAGAAGGCCTATGTTTAGCAGTGGACGTCCTACGGCTGATATGATGATAAAAATATTTTAATCACGCAACACAACATTGATAGATACAATACAGGATAGTTGAGAGCACAGCAAGGCGACAGTTTCCTCCTATTGTGTTGGTGTGTAAGCTGAAGGTACTTCATATATATATGTATGTGTACCTAGACGTTATCTCGGAGCGTTGTCCGTCGCCGGCGGAATTCTATTTGGCGTCGGTCTACCGCTCCGGTTCCATCGGGATCGGAACGACAACTATGTAGAAAGCTACCTCAATGGGGTACTATTGTCTTTGAATTATCGCATACCTTCTTTGATATACTGTTCAAGATATTTAACTACTACGAAATACAGTAGGCAAGAAATATACTGTAAAATCAAGATCTCTAAAATTTCAACTAGATTTTTGAAATTGAAATTTTTGACAGGCTGAAATAGAAATCAAAATTGCGGGTTTGGAACCAGATTTATTGCCTGGCAGTGTTCCAAGTTGTAGAGCTTAAAGGATTCAATCGTTGAAAGATTTCAAGGTGAAAAATAGCTAGGTAGTATTGTTCGGGTATTATCTAGTTAAATCAACGAGCAGAAAAACCAGTATGCTCTGTGAGTTAAATTAACCCAGCTTCGCCCGCGACTTTGTAGCTTATTTCATTCGCGTCTTTGGTTGCTGCTCCGCTCCCGTAGGTCGTACCGTGATATTATACCGCCAATGACAATCACAAATAGGGTAGTTTTCTATATTATTTAGATCTAGAGATTACCCACTACAACCTCACAAACTTTACTTTTTATAATATAGGTATAGACGAATTTTGTTTGCATTATCGCTAAAAATTAGGAGCGGACACACAAAGGCAAACAATTCCTTTACATTTCATTAATTGAATATTAAATTACTTTGCAAAGCTAAGCAAAGCAAAAATACGAACCACATTATATTGTGTCCACGCGGCCACCTCAGGACAATACTATAATATTACAATGGACTGCGACCGGTATATTAGTCAATATTAAATTCAAGGAGAAAACTTGTGAAAGGGGAATCGTTATGAATTTAGTTCACTTTCGTCAAGATTGTGATGAAAGATCAACATCTGGCGCTGAAAGCTTACACTTGAACCAACGAAATAATATTTACGTAGGAGGTTGGTAAGATTATGTTATTCATGAGTAGTGTAAGTAGGTACTAAGTGACTGGTGGTAAGCGCGACTGCTGGGCGAGGGGTCCTGGGTTCGATTCCCAGGTTGGGCAAAAAGTATTATTGGGTGGTGTGACACCCCCGTGCCTCGGAAAGCACGTAAAGCCGTTGGTGCTGCGCCTGATCTCTCTCCGATCGTATCGGATTGCCGTCCCATCGGACTATGAGAGTTAGGGAAGAGGGAGTGCACCTGTGTTTGCGCATAATTGTGCACTATAATGTCTTCTGCGAACTTGGCTGAGCTGCATTAAGATTAGCCGCCATGGCCGGAATCGGTCTGGAGAATTACATTTTACAAGTAGGTACATTGAGTAAGTCTTATTTATATGAATTTCTTATAATGTCGGTTAACCTACAGCAAAAGTTATTCCCAATACACAAATAAAAGTTTGATTTGTGCATCCCGCAATAAATAAAGAGCAAACCGCTGTCTGACAAATTATTGTTTTATCTTTGCGGTTTGGAACGCTGCCAATTGTTGAACTTGTAATACTAAATTAATCACGGACTGATTTTACTGGCTTTGAGTTGATGAACTTAACAATATTTCGCTAGAGGAGTATTAATCATTGCGCTGGCTTCCCAAAGGGAGAAGCGATAAGTTGGTAACCGTCTGGTTAGTAGATTACAATCAATTTGGTCCCAAACGTAGGGCAATATTTCAGCTAATAGTTGGACATGATTTCATACTAGACAATTAAGTTCTCAATTTTCGAGAGTGGAATTAAAATTTCAGTTTTGGAACTAGTAAATTAGAATTGTTTTATAGTGCTCTTGTAATTGGTGTGGCAGTGGACTTCCAGGCGCCTGGCGAAAGGCCAACTAGTGCTAAACGAGATTGACTGCTAAATTTTAATGAATCAACCCCTCTGACTGATTAATGAAGGCATAGAATTGATACTTTCTACTATTTATTTATTCAAAACTTGTTGTCATCCCACTCGTCTATCGTGAGTCTGGTTTCAGAGCAAGGTGAGCACAATACTCTGTAGCACTCATAGCATTTAGTTGCCTAGAGACGTCTAGTTTCAAGCTGTGGTGCTGTTAATGCGGTTTGCACTAAAGCTCTAAGTTCGCTCCCGCTCGGTCCCCGGGTGTCACATATATCAGGAAATTAGAACTCATACTTAGCGATAAGTTGCCGTCTGGAGTCACGTTATGGAAATGAAGCCCGTTATTAAATCACACGGTTAAGTGAAACTTAATAAATTATCCCATAGGAACAAAAACTCAACCCAACTCGGATCTAGGATTTTGTGTATCAAGTGTTAGAGTGGAGTGATCCAATTGGAATCTATTTCAAGGGCTCTATCTTATGGAAAATATCTTTCTGAAAAGTAGCCGCTTAGGTACGTTTTCCTGGTCCATCATCAACTGCCTAGCCTTTTCCCAATTATGTTGGGGTCGGCTTCCAATCTAACCGGATGCAGCTGAACACCAGTGTTTTACATGGAGCGACTGCCTATCTGACCTCCACAACCCAGTTACTCGGCAACGCGATACCTCTTAGTAACCTTCCCGGCTTCTGACTGTCAAGGATCTACGAATGACAGCCGGAAATTTAACTGAAACTGTCAATTTAGTCTCTGTATATCTTGTTCCATCATCTTTTTGAATAAAATTTTCCTATAACATCAGGGAAAAGTTCTAATTAATCTGGCATTATTAAAGCTCGAGTCTTGCTCCCGTTGGAAAAGTGCACTGCACAGCTAAACAGCACGGCACTAACAATTAATCTATCTGACTGGAGTTCAGTCTGGCTAGATTAATCTGTCTCAGGTAAAAAGTAATTAACGAGTCGTACACGTTACACGTTGTGAACTTTACAGGGATTTCGATACCGGTTTTTGCTGAACTTAACATACAGAACTTTATATGCTTCTGCTTGGGACGTTGTCTGCGGAAACTTTAAAACCAAGCAAAAGTCGAAAATTATTCGACGGGGATCCAAAAACGGGATTAAATTTAACCTACATGTTATACTAGGTTAATATCTGTATGTAGTAAATATCTGCTAATTCCTTTCAGCCGCTGAAACGTGAAAGAGGAACAAACATCCATCCATCTTCACAAACATTTGCGTTTACAATAGTAGTAGGAACTATACTAGAAAGGTTTAGGTAGTTAACTAAATGTAAACAAAACAAACCACGTGACTCATGGATGCTAAACCTTTCACTTCAAATTTTAAAATCGTATTATTTAAAGTCGTATAATAATAGGCTATAGTCTATATCAGAATTTGAGGAACTATCTGCCACGTTAATAATAAAACGTTCAGTGGTATTATCAATCATTTTATCTAATTTAAACATTTTCTGTTCTTGTTTTATTACATGACCCTCGCAATTTTCAAAGGCGCCTGGTTAATCGACTAAACGTAATACCTGCAATTTTAGTTGCCATACTACATCACGGGCGTACTCTTCAATTTAGCGACGTTATCTAATTCATCGTATCTTCTAAAAGGTTTTGGGAACCTGTCTTTTTAGGCTCTTTACAATAGACAGATTACAAAATATTATACTATTTTATAAAACTAACAAAAAAGTGGTGTCCAAACAATGACATCTATGAAGAGCAGTTTACGAATAAATGATAAAGTTTAACATACATTAATAAAAGAGAAAAGTATCGCATAAATCGAAATTAGAATTGATTTTGTTGTACCGTATTTTTAAACAAGGAAGTGTCAACTATAAAAAACCTTTTCTACGATTTGTTTACCTTTAGTTAACTACCTAAACCTTTCTAGTATAGGATAGGGTAAGCGCGGTAAGTTCAATGAACCAGGTAAATCAATAAACTTTGATTTTTCGCATGAAACATGGAATACGTAGAATTGTTGTGTCAGCTTAAGCTTCAGAGTTCTATTTTGCAGATTTTGCGCATCGCAATGATTCCAAGTATAAAAAAGTAAAAAATGTTATTGGAATTTTCTATTCAATTCCCAGTAGCAGCTCGGAGTTTGGATTTGTGCCTGGTTAATGGCAATAGGCTAATAATTACATGAGACCTAAAAACATCCCGGTGAACTCTGGGTGTACATTGGTACACCTCTGCCTAACCCTTTGGGGAATATAGGCGTGATGGTATAATGATGATGATTCTTAGTTTTGCCTGCTGACGACAGTGTATTCAGTAAAGCCTGGGAATTATAGTTATGTTTGTGAATGGATTTAGCATATTTATGAAGGATAGGTGAAGGCGCTTTGTCTTTGTGCGAAGCTTTGTATGCCTTTGTTCCTTGTCGTTTGAGGACCGCAATCTGTAGGCATTCCTGACATTATCCTATATAATGAGCAGATCGATCCGTTGGAAGGTACAAGAAGGTTTGATATAAGGTGGAACCTCCACGGTAGCCCGCGAAATTCAGATTTGCTTACGTTTTTTGCAATTTGCAAGTCAGTATTAAGTTATGTTGATTAAAGTATAATTCGCGGGCGTAAGAAGTATGTATTTTCAGAATTATAACCATTTAAGTTAGCAATAAAACTCCATTGGGCCCGCACCCCTAGACAAGTGTCAAACGCTCGGTGTCGTTTCTATTCTAATGAATATGAAAGCTTAAGCGTTAGCGATTTTCAATTGGTAGCCAAATGTACAACCACTTGTCGACCGCTCAGTCTATTCGTTTTTCAGAAAAAACATCAAGTGTTCTCTATGGTTTGTCGTACGCAAACGTCTCTTTGACATTGGGTCGTCGGTATGTCGGTAAACAAAAATATTTTATATATTTTCAAGTGAAATTGGATAGCTTCTTATAAACGGTAAGTATTGTAAATATAATATAATAATCTGAATTAAATCATTATAGTACACCCACAAACGTTATATAAATCATCATGCAATAATTAATCATCATTGTCTATATAATACTGTGGTTTTAATGGTTACTAGCAATAATATTATTTTATTAACATTTTAATACTATTCTATGATTGGAATCGAAGTTGCGAGCTAGCCCAGAGCAATTCGTAATTCTAATATATATTTTGAAAAGGTAATTCATTGTGGAAATCTTATTATTACTTCAGTATTTTCACATAAACATACAAACAATGACTTGCTCAAGCTTTACTATCCACAAAGGATTAGTAAGGGGACAGCGGCTGTGGCTAGTAGTAACCAGTTTAATAAATTCTGTTGGTGGTGGCGTTCAAAAACCACCAGACAAATGGAAAAAAGTAGTACTCAAAAATATTATTGTCTTCCTCATTGATTTTGATCGCGGCAACTTCAGAAAGTTAAATTGTATTTAGGTATTTGTATATATTTTCACCAATATAAAATATATTTTCATAATAACAAAGTTTTGACACAATGTTTAATTAATTGCGCTTTTTAGGTGTGGGCAGACTACAGCAGCGGCAGTGGCAGCTCTCGTGAGATATCGCCAGGAGTAGAAGAGGGAAGTGGACTAGATTTCTGTGTTTTGGAATAAGAATATAGTCAAAACAGTTAGTTTCATGTGTAAATGTAACTCTCCAGACCGATTCCGGCCACGGCGGCTAATCTTAATGCAGACTAGCCACGTACGCAGGAGATATTATAGTGCAGAAGTGTGTGCGCAAACACAGGTGCACTCCCTCTTCCCTAACTCTTATAGTCCGATGGGACAGCAATCCGACACGAAAGGAGAGAGATCAAGCGCAGGACCAACAGCTTTACGCGCTTTCCGAGGCACGGGGTTGTCACACCACCAACTTCCAAACTCCAGGCTGCTACTAAGAAAAATTCTTAATGGAAATATCCAATAACATTTTTTGCCCAACTGGGAATCGAACCCAAGACCCCTTGCTCAGCAGTGGCGCTTGCGACCACGAGACCAACGGGGCAGTTTAGTTTAATGTAATAATTATACGGACCAATTTAAATATTATGTAAATAACTGTTGCTTTAAGTAACTGTAAAATTAATTTTATTGAATATCACAATACACCGAATGATTCAAAAAATATTATTTTCAGCTGAAGCCACAGCACTTTGCACGCACAACTTTGGCACCGCTTCGGGAGACAACTACGCCACCACCCCAGCTTGCCCCTCTCCCTCCTCCTCTGCCGCGAACTCCTCCAGCACGAAGCTCTAGGTGACAGCCGTTAGCCTCTCCGCGGTCAACGGCTACAACACCACATCATCGTGCCTTATTTAGGGCGCGTAGGAACAGAGAATTGACGCCGTTTGAGAGAGCGACGAATGCTTTTGTAGCCGTCGAGCAACGCCGACTTGAATACGAGGAGAGGCGCGACAGGCGCCTACCTGAGCGAGTGTTGCAGACGTTAGAGGTGATTCGCGAGCTTATGCTCGCGATTCACCTCTAACGTGCCGGCTACTGGCGTAGCCAGTTGCTACATCGACTAGCTAACAACTAGTCTAGCTCTTGTTGATCACAACAAGAGCTAGACTAGTTGATGTATTGACCCAGCAGCGATCCCCTATAGTCTACCTTCTACAGATATTCTTTCTGGTGCTGTTTATAGCATGTTCACAACATTTTGTAAATTGTGTCAGGATTTGGCACAATTTTCAAAATGTTGTGACGATGTAACTAAATGTGACTGCCATACCAAAGTATAAGGAGTAAAGTTCGAGATTTATGTAACGAAATTTTATTCTTTATAAAAGGTTATTTACTAAAAATAAAAAAGTTTTATCCTTATACAATTTATTTATTTCACCATTTAATTTAACTGCCTTGTTAGCCTAGTCCTCATAAGGGCGACTGCTACGCTAGAGGTCTTGGGTTCAATTCCCAACTCGAGTGAAATTCTCAGTAGCAGCTCGGAGTTTGGATTTGTGCCTGGTTAATGGCAATAGCCTCACCCCTCTTAGGTACATGGGACCTAAAAATATACCGGCAAGCTGTGGGTGTACATTGGTAAACCTCTGCTTAACCCTTCGGGGAATACAGGTGTGATGATATGTATGTTTATTTCATGTTATGCCTGAACATGTCGTGTGGTGTTTTCAAGAGAACGAAGTGCAGTATTTAATATTGGTGTCATTGGCCAGGGTCTTTGCGGATATCCAGAATCTACGTAACACGTGATTCCCGGCACAACTTATAAAATGTTTGTTTATCGAGCCTAAATCTCTCTCTAAACAATAAATCCGAAATTTCATAAATTTTCTATAAGCGCTGAAGAAATATTTCTTATATGACGCCTGAGCCAGCCTTCTTCGTTATGTGCAAAATTCATTATAATTAATAAAAATTGTAAAAATGCAAATTGTAAAATGTTTTTGTGATTTTTTTCATAAAAAAACGAACACTCCAACAGCTGACCAAAAAATCGCCATCTTGGTTAGAGTAGCGTAGCGTCTGTCTACAGGGTCCTAGCGTACGCTTCGTAAGCGTTAGATTAGAAACGCTCACAGTCGATTTCGCTTGTCATACGTGCCACTTGTCTACCGATTTGTATGCAGAATATTGACGTATCAATGGCGTTTCGTTTCATGGAATAGAATTTAATACACTTGGCTACCAATTTGACGTTCTAAACGTTAAATCAAATTTCGTGACGATAATTCATTCTATTCTACAAGCGTTTATGCCACTTGTCTAGGGCCCAGGTAAACCCAAAGAATGACTATTTCATGAAATCTTGACATTTTGGAATTATACCGACTTATGGAGTTATTTTACTGATTTTAATGGTTATGATTCTGAAAATACATACTTCTTACGCCCGCGAATCTTACTTTAACCAACATTAAACCTAATACTGACTTGCAAATTGCAAAAAACGTAAGAATATTTGAATTTGGCGGGCCACCGTGGAGGTTGCATCTTAAGACGAAATGTCTTTGCGATCGTGACCTTTTCTTCTCTGAACTTCATTGAAGTATTATTGTTAATTCGGTTAAATATGTCTGTAGGTATTTACGTTTTAAAATTATATTATAGTGAAAATTTTGTTTACATAAACTAAACATAAACCTGAGTAGACAAAGCTCATGAAAGCTGTTGAATAATTTCCAACACATTAGCCTAGGCGTTGTATATGTATTCAACATTAATATAAACAGCCTGTATAGTTAGCCTGTGTAAAATGCTCCTGAATAAAATAGAAGCCTTTTGCAAGTATCAAGATTGGAATTTTATAATTTAGAATATGTTGAAAGTAGGATATACCGAAACGGCTCAGTATGGTCCTATTATACGCTACTAGCATACTGCCGGCGATTTCGTCAACGTGGTTTATTTCACCAGCCATAAGTTACGGCTTCCGTGGGTCAAACCAAATCAAATGCTCAGGAATAATTTAGCTATCTATTGGTGAAAATATGATTAAAATCTGTCCCGTACTTTCGGTGCTTATTCATTACAAACAACAAAAAACTTTATAATATTATAAGTATAGTGTAGACTAAAATGTTTATTTCGATTTTCGAAGCTTTCACGTTAGTTAGACAAAGAACTCATTGCAAATAAGACTTAAATATAGTGGGTTACGTATTTCATCATTTTACTACAATAATATTTACTTATTTTACAATTTAAATCCATGTATAAAATTTTTATATTTTTTTATGTACAATTCATATTTAAGAGTGAGCAGGTACTGTATTGCCCAGTACTCACTGCATGCGGTTGATGCTGCCCGCCCAATCTTATTTAATTCTGGTAGCCGTTTTGCCTTTTTGAGTTTTTAATTACTCGTAAACTTTTAAAATCTTTTTCTTTTAAAATGAAAAAGTGCTGGATGGTATTACTTAACTGCGGTGACTTGTATATAAGGCAAGATGTGTTGTGAATACAGTTCCCCTGTACTTTATTTACATTTTCCGCGAACTGCCTCGTTAGCCTAGTGGTCCTAAGCGCGACTGCTACGCTAGAGGGCCTGGGTTCGATTCCCAGGTCGAGCAAAAAGTGTTATTGGGTTTTTCTATGAAATTCTCAGTAGCAGCTCGGAGTTTGGATTTGTGCTCGGTTAAAGGCAATAGGCTCGCCCCCTATTAGAAGACGAATACGGGCGTGATTGTATGTTTTTGTATGTTGATTAATTTTTCTTTTTTTTTACTTTTAAAATGAAAAAGTCCTGGATGGTATTTCTAAACTGCGGTGACTTGTATATAAGGCAACATATGTTGTGAATACAGTTCCTCTTTACTTTACTACTTTATTTACATTTTCCGCATCGCATGAATTCCTAATCCTACTACTATTATAAAGGCGAAAGTTTGTATGTATGGATGTATGGATGTATGGATGTTTGTTACTCTTTCACGCTTAAACGGCTGAATGGATCTGGATGAAATTTGGCACAAAGATAGATTATAGTCTGGAATAACACATAGGCTACTTTTTATCCCGGGAAAATGTACGGTACCCGTAGGATAACACATCAACTGTGACGCGGACGAAGTCGCGGGCAGAAGCTAGTACGCATTATAAATAACCTCCGTCCTCACGATCGGTAACAATGGATCAGAAAAGGGTTCACCCTTTCAATTACTCAATCTGTATTTACTCGTTTTCTCGTAACATTCAGCTCATATTCTGTAACATGAATTCATGTCACACATTCCGTGGCCTTGCGAATTTTCGTAGGTCAATGTTAAAATATTTCGTAGACCGAGAAATATTTAATAAGGTAGATAACATACGGTCTGGAAGGGACATGGTAACGTATCTTTTGCTATGAATTCAGAACATAATCCTAGACTCTAGATTAGCATTTTCTTCGGTTATTATAAAAAAATTGCTGTTCCATACATTTTGGCCGTGTAGGTGATTGCACTTTTGCACAATTATCCTAACTTACTTAATATTATAAATGCGAAAGTTTATGAGGATGGATGTATGTATGAATTTCTGACTCTTTCACTTATATATGCCTGACCGGTTTTGGATGAAATTTGGCACTGAGATGGATCGTGGTGTGGAATAATACATAGGTTACTTTAACCCCGGAAATATGTAAGGTTCCCGGGGGATAATGTATCAACTTTCAACTCAGAAGCTAGTAATATATTAAATTAAATCCATTGCTATAAATAAAACAATAAAAAATCACTATGATCTCTCTGTTTTGTCTCTGCATCACCCTAAGGTAAGGACTGGTAGAAAATGCTTAAGGCATTAAGTCCGCCTTTGTACGGTGTATTTTTACATTTGTGCATAAAGTTTTAATAAACAAAGAAATAAATCTCCCTTTCACCCATTGTAATAGTAAGAATCAGAAAGAATTACATTATTCTTTCGTAATTGTTCAATTTACTAAACATTGAATTTATTTATTTTGTCATATAGAGCTAGTTGTTAATTAACAGTATAATTAAAACAATATAATTTGAATTTATAATGGACGTTAACGATAATGGTTATGGAAATTGTTTTATGTCCTCGTTAAACAACTCGGGAACATGATGGTCGCCGGTCGGTAATGTGCGCAATTATATTCCGTCTCTGTACTGTATTCCATTCAAATCAGCTATTACAAATTTACAAATATATATATATATACCTTTGTTACTTATATTTGAAAACGTCCATTAATCAGCGTGTAACAATACTGAATAGAATACAAATTTTATGTCTGAATGAGAATGGGATTTTCAATGTTGTTTGCTACAATTGTAATTAATTCTTAAGCTTCAAGTTTGACGGGCCTGTTGGTCTAGTGGTTAGCGGCCCTGACTGCTAAGCCGGAGGTCGTGGGTTCGATTCCCACCCAGGACAAACTTTGTGTGATGAGCATGTTTGTTTGTTCTGTGTCTGGGTGTGATTTATCTATAATATGTATGTATTTATAAATTATATAAGTATTTATATCAGTTGTCTGGTTACCATAACACAAGCTCTGCTTAGCTTGGGATCAGATAGCCGTGTGTGAGTTGTCCCAAGATATATATATATTTTTTTTTTTTTTCAAAAAGCTTCATAATTTAAAAAATTCTGAATGCACGTAGGTACTGATCAGAAACATCATTCATTATTAAAAATGTGATGGAAAAAGTTTATATTTCAGATACACATCTCACTAATATGAGTCTATATGTAATGCGTGTTATATCATGAAGCATGTCAACAAGCTACTGTGGCATCCGTAGCAAGCAGCGGAAACTACGCCCGCTACGAGCGACCGCTACGCCGTAGCAACTAGCTACGTATATTTGAATAGGCGGCAAAGTATTCACCCTCGTTTACCAGATTCGGGAATAAGTTTATCACACGTTATTTGCACATTTATAAAAAAACGTGAATACTAGTTACTTATCACATGAAGTCTATAATGGATAATGTATTATTAATGATTCGTTTCCGTAGTAACCGATCGCAGTCGCGATGGCCCAGTGATTAACACCCCCGCTTTTTATGTATCAAGTTGCAGGTTTGGTAACGGGGAACTACCAATATAATGTATTCAATTTATGTGTTCATTTTGAAAATCACTGACATCGGTGAAGGAAAATATCGTGAGGAAACCCGGTTTTATAATTTATTTAATTTATTCTGAAATCGCCAATCTGCCTTGAGTAAGCGTAGTGCATTGCGGCGAATAATGCTCACGCGTTCTCTGTGTGAGAATAGACCTTTGTCCCAGTAGTATGACAATGCTAGTTTTATTATATTTCGTAGTAATGCTCTAACAATTGTACCAACGCATTGTGATCCAGGTTAACTGTTCAAAATTCGGTAAAGCCTCAACAATAGGTGTGTTATGAACAAAACAAAGTTTCGTATAATGTATTGGCAGCAGGGTGGACGTGGACGGTGCAAATATATTCACATGTATAAACGGAAACATTTATGTAGTTACGTTACCGTTCACGACTTTGTCTGCGTCAAAGTTAATATCCCACGGGAACCGGACACACACTCTCACTATAATAAAAAGTAGCCTATGTTCTATTTCAGACTATTTTCGATCTCTGTGTCAATAAACTTATTTCTTTCTTTCTTTCTTTCTTTCTTTCTTTCTTTCTTTCTTTCTTTCTTTCTTTCTTTCTTTCTTTCTTTCTTTCTTTCTTTCTTTCTTTCTTTCTTTCTTTCTTTCTTTCTTTCTTTCTTTCTTTCTTTCTTTCTTTCTTTCTTTCTTTGCCCAATTTCGTTCAGATCTGTTCTGGCTTGGTGTGATTGAGTATCAAAAATCAATCTATCCAATTTATAATTGTAGTGAGATTATCAAGTTTTATAAATGCTATCATTATACATACTGAAAATAGCTATTAGGATATTGACATTTTGATTGATTTTTACTTACCGTAATATAAAAATATTCATGAATAATAAATGAAAGCTTATCATCTCACGCCGGCGACCTGTCGCTACCATTCATACATGTTGAACCGTGTCATGTTGCTACTTAGATAACTATTCAAGGGCTTTTGGAACTGAAAAGAATGCTAAACAGGATACGTCGTCAAGAATTCTGTTGGAATTATCTCGCCACTGATGGTACTCCGGTAATTGTTGTAGGTAGTACACCCATACTAGTACTTTTAAACGTTTCTTTGTAGATATAGTTTCAAGAGAACTGAATCCCACTTACTAATTATAGCTTTTACCCGCAAATTCGTCCGTGTGGTTATTTTCACCAGTCTTAAGTTACGTCTTGGTTATGGATCTGCTCCCGTGGGTCATAGCGTAATGTTATTATAGCCTACTAGCTGACCCAGCAAACGTTGTTTTGCCATTTTTTTTTTTTTTAGGGATATGAAAAATAGATGTTGGCCGATTCTCAGACCTACTCGATATGCACAAAAAAATTCATCAAAATCGGTCAAGCCGTTTCGGAGGAGTATGGCAACGAAAACTGTGACTCGAGAATTTTATATATTAGATACTATTTCCCATAGTTCTAGCTATAATATACAAAAAAAAAACCCAATTCGACTAGTTGTTCCAGAAATCAGCGCCGTAAAACATGCAAACAAAAATTCTATTCTTCCAATTGTATCTTACTATATTTATGTATATGGAAACAGCACACATACCGTACAGTAGCGCATGTTAAGGTTTAGATACAACTGAATAAAGTTATTGAGTTCATACGCATAAAGTATTTTGCTCTAATAAACATTATTGGCTAGTAGGTACAAATTACTTTATTCTTGAAATAATAACATTGAGACCAATGTTTCTCCGTCTCTCTGACCATTATTCTTCAGAGAATTCGTGATCCTACTAATATAATAAATTCGTAATCCTATTAATCTAATAAATGTCAAAGTCTTTGTGTTTGGATGTTTATTAATCAATTAGGCCGCCTTTAAGTTTGACTGGATGTTGGATGTAAATTAACACACCATGATCTGGATTAGAACATGAATACTGTAATCCCAATGGTACAATATCGTGAAATAATTATAGACTTACAAGCGTGCAAGCACTATTTTTAGTTGTACTTATATTTATTTCCCTGGCAAGATAAATCTAAACTATTATTATAAAGTTAAAGATTTTATTTGTTTGTTGGTGGTTTGTTGGGACGCTCTAATCTACTCATAACTGGTGTAATTTTAAAAATCCTTTGTGCTATATAGTCGCTTTATCGAGTGAGGCTTTACAACATCACGCTACTGCTCCATAAATACATTGGTAAATAATACGAAATCTTTATAAGCAGAACCGAAGGCTCAGCTAGTGTCTATGTTTACAGAATTAGCCGATACTCGTGTACGATCCAGCGGTGTTATTCTGTAAAACCCTCCTTCCGTAAATTGAGCGTGTGGCGACCTGTCAGTCCCTAGAATCGTATAGTGACAGCCCAGTTTTAGCTCACTTCACCTTAATTCACTGAGGGAGATTTCTTACAGAATAAGCCGGCAGATCTTAGTAGGTAAGTGGAGCGGGAGATTACGTAAGTGGTTCGCATCATCTCAGCTTTTAATTTCGGCATATTACGATTGAAAGCGGAGCACTTTATTACAAGGAAGGTTTGAGAAATATTTGAAGGACAAATTCTATCGGCACCCTCTTTTTATTAATCGCTTTTTCACTCAGATTGAAGCACGTACAATTTTTATTCTATTTATTACGAAATACGAGACTTTGCGATGCCTTTATCTTGTAATGGCCAGACATTTTACTTTTTATTTAAGCTTACTAGTTTACGTGTTTTATTTTATGTGTAAAGAAAAATATAAATACAAGACCGAGTGTTGCATTTGAAATCGATTTATTTAGAAGACATATTGCCTGATCATCTTTGATGGCAAATGTTCGAGTATTAACTTTTACGAATAATTGCAATTTAATTTCTGTCTCAATCTGTCAGAAACACCTCTAAGTTACCCTTCATTTTTTCATACAGATCGTCGCTGAGATGAGATTGCGATTAGATTTCGAACATTTTTTTAATTAGTAGGCTGACGGCATCAATCGTTATTGTAATATTATTTTTATCATTTTAAAATTTACTGCTGGAATTACTAACCTTTATCTCCCTGTGCTTGAAGCTGTAGATTTAATGGCTCCATTTTAAAACTCCTATAAAACATGATTTTATTTTTAACAACATCTGTTTAAAAATCTGTTTTATGAGCCACTTGTATTTTGAACAAGATATTGTGTACCACAAACTATAAAAGGGTCGTTATCTCTTCATACTACACTGTAAGATGAACATTAATATTAAGCTTCTATTCATAAAATGGTTGCCTACACGTAAAGCTCATTTCAGACTACGCTATAATATAATAGCTTATAGCATACAGTTCATGGCACAGCAATATCGCTCACCATATATTTATTTAGAACACGTTCACACTTTGCTATACTATACATATATTATTGGATTGCTATACGCTATGAAATCGAGCGATACACTATACTAAGATCGCGCGGTGCTCTTCTCAAAAGAACGAAACGACACGTCTCACTTTGCCAAATCGCATAATGTGAACGCAATGCTATTAAGTATAGCTATATAGCTTTTTATGTTATACTATATTGCAGAATAGTATAGCGTAGTCTTTTTTTTTTTTTTTTTTTTTTTTTTTTTAGAGATGGTAAAATCATCAAATGACCCCCCCCGTCCAGGGCGGGGCGGGAGGGAGTGTCAGACTTTTACTGACTAAAAACCATCTATGTTCCTTCATGTGCCCTTTGCGTTCCGGGGGCGCGGTATCTCTTTCGAACAACCCGCAGCCCCGGCAGGCATTTGGCCCTTAGTGGCCCCTTCCAGTGGCTGACACCTCTGTGCGCGGAACATGGACGCGCCGTCGACACGGTCTGTCGTTAGTTGATAACGTACGGACGGTGAGCTACCCATTGCTCACCGCCCACAGACCATGCCTACGGTATCCGCCTGCGGGAGGCGCAATGGTGCCGTTATTGGCAATCCATTGCGCCGGCGGACGCGGTGTCAGCGGCGGCCGCGGGTGCGGCGGCGGCGGTGGCCGCGGGTGCGGCGGCGGCGGCGGCCGCGGGAGCGGCGGCGGCGGCGGCGGCAGCGGTGCGGGGCCTTCCCCCGGCCCTGGCGGGTACGGCGCAGGCCTTGCCCCCCGCCCGGTGATCGGCCGGCCTGTTAGCCCCCGCACATGCGTCGCAGTGCGGCGGGGCGTCACAAGCCGCGGCCTTGTGACCGGGCTGACCGCAGCGGAAGCATAGGGCGCTGCGGTCCACCTCCGAGGCGCACCGGCATGCCACGTGTTTCCCCACGTGGCATCGGTAGCACCTCAGGGGCCTGGGCTCGAGCAGTTTAACCTACGCCGACACCCAGCCCACCAGTAAACGGCCCCCTCCAGCAATAGTCTTTGCCGCCGTCACTGGGCAGCTGACCACAATGGTCTGCATGCCCGAGCGCTCCGGGCGGATGGTGCCTGCCCTCACCTCCTCGGCAAGGCATCCACCCGTCCTGGCGACGGCGGCCACCACCTCCTCCGCGGTGACGGAGTCGTCCAGGCCCAGGATGCGCAGGTCTGCGCATCTGACGGGCCTGGACACTCGGGCCACGTCCGCATCCAGGGACGCTCTGAGCCTCTCCGCCAGAGCGTCCGCAGACGGGCCGCTGGTGGCACCGGGGACCTCCAGCATCCTGGCCCCCGTTGCCGTCACCCTGAGCTGGAGGCCCGTGATCCCCAGCTCGCCGAGATTTATGGCCGCCTTGGCCCTGGTGAGCACCGCCGCGTAGGTCACGCCCCTTTTTTCCGCCTCCGGCTGCAGCGTTATGACTACAGCCGCGGATTTGGGGGCACGAAGCCTAGCCGCGACGTTCCGCTCTCTGCGTCGCCGCCGCTCCTCCGCCCGTCTAGTGGCCGCTCTGGCCGATCTGGCCGCCCTGCGCCCCTTCTCCTTAGCTCCGGCCACCTGCCATTCGGCTTCCGTGGCCGGAGGGTTGGGATTAGGGGGCGGAAGGGGCGGAGGCGGCTGGGATGCCGCCTTGCCCCTTGAGGACACCGCATTTTGCGCCGGCGCCGGTTTTGCCGGAGCCGGTTTCGCAGGGGTCGGCCCAGCCCTGCTGGGGGGCTGGTTTCCCGTCCTCGGCACAGACGCTGCGGCCGCGTATGAGGCCCGATTGTCGCCCGTGGCCGTCCCACTCGCCGCCAAAGGGGGGCGCAACACGATGCCTTCCAGGACGGAAAACCGTGCCTGGAAGGCCGCCAGCTCCAGCTGGACCAGGTTAAGCACCTGGTCATCCACTGGCTCGGGCTGGGTTCCCTGGCTCCCAGCCTTGGGCGCCTGGCGGGAGCCGGACCCGCGGAGCTCAGCCAGGTCGGCCCGGAGTCTCCCATTCTCCTCTATGAGGAGCTCCATAGTGGCCGACAAACGAGCCACCTCCGCCCGAAGCTGCGGGACCTCGCCCGCAAACCTGGCCTCCGCAGCCGCCGCAATAGTGGCCGAGGCCTCCTCCATGGCCCGAGACTTCGAGCCCTTCATTTTTTTTCGGGCCACGCTCGCGACCGCCTCCTTCACCGTCTCCATGAACCTGGACTTACGCTCCTCAGAGCTGCCAGGTGCACCTGCCTCGTTGCGCGATGTGTCCGACTGGACCACATCGACGCCGCCAATCTCACTTAGGGAGGGGGACTGCCCTTCAGCGACAGGCGTCGCCGGTCCCCTCCGGGCAGTAACCCTCCCTGGGCCTCGCTCCTGGACCCCACCGCGACTGCTGGTGGGGATCTTGCGAGCCGAGGCAAACTCGCCTTCGGAGGACGCCTGGTCCTCCGGTCTGGGCCGCTTCCGGAAGAACTTCCCGGGCGGCCCAACCATCTCGCGGTGGGAGCTCTCTGAGCTTCCCACACTCACTACACTAGGAGCCGAGTCGGACTCCGACCCGGCATCCCCCTTCCCTCCTACGTCGTTTCTTTTAATTCGTAAATCCATATAAATCCCACGAGTACCAAAATGTTCCAACCAACCAACCAAGAAACAAGTGGTTCGCACTAACGACTGATGTCCCATAGGGACGCCCGTCAGCCATACATCCCGTCACGGTGCGCCGCCGCTTGGGATTCGGGGTGACTTTTTATAGAGGGTTTCTACCTCGCGGTCCGGGCGGTTAAGCCAAGACCCTCGGTGCCAATCGAAGCCGCGAGACATGACCACGACACTCCGATATGGGGTTACGATGTACGACGGTGACAGAGAAGGACCTCTGTCTGCTCGGTGGCAGGGTGAGTGCACGCCGAGCCCGTCCTCACTCCTCCGCTGTGCCCTCTGCTGATCAGAGGGACACGCGGAGAAACGCCCTTGGTCCGTCCTCGGACCCCGCCCGTCAGAATATTGGCCACGAGCAGTGACATTCCCCAAAGAATAGGAATCTCTTCCCATTCCTCAGGGAAGATCACTACCCGCGCCCAGGGTGCACCGGCCAGCCAGCTGCCGTTCCCTCAAGACGTGTCCGGAGGGACAAGCAACCGACGGCACACGTGGAGGTTTTCTGACTAGCACCCCAGTATAGCGTAGTCTGAAGTAAGCTTAAAGCTGTTTCTTGCTTTGGAGTTCATAAGTGTTCATGAGCCAGTGAATGAATGAAGTAACTGAAGCAAAGGCCTTTGTGAACATGACGCTCGTTCAATAGCTACTGATTGTCACTCGGGACTTTGACGTCTTTTCATTCCTTAATGAGCCTACCTACGTGTTACGTCTTGATTAGATTGGTAATTAAAATGTGTTGAGTGAGAGGCGTTGTTTCATTATCTCTTTTGGTCGTAAATTCATCTTTTACCTATTCTTGTAAACTTACCGGAGTTACTTCTTCGAAGACAATATTTTTAATCAAATAAGAAGGTAGTATGATATTTCTACTCCATACCGTAACTTAATACAATAATAATAAAACAACAGTAGGTGCCGACATTTGACGACAGAATTCATTACATTCAAATTTATATAATCAATAGCTATAACATGACGTATGCTATAAAGACGAAAATTGAAGCGCAAAAAATACGACGTAAAATAAAAAGATATATTTTATTTGTGCCAAAGATATTGGTATACTACCTGGTTAGAGTATGTAGTTGTATATTTCTCAATAAAGCCTTAGCCTGTGAAATTGTTGTCTTATTATAGCTATACAACAAGGTAGAGATAATAGTCCCATGCTCATATTAATAATAGTTTAAAGTTTAATATGTTCATGTAAAATGAATAATTTCAGAGCAAATTACTTTCAGGTCAGGTTGATAATTGTTTGTTGCGGCAGGCAGCCGCGCCCTCGCTTGCTGGCGAATTGCCAATAGCCGTCACGTGACTCTACAGGTGATCACAGTGCATTGCACTATTAACACACTAACACTAACACTATTTTTTGAACAAAATAACATAACATACCATCACACTTGTATTCCTCGAAGGGTTAGGCAGTGAGAAGTGTAATCAATGTACACCCATAGACCGCCGATATGTTTTTAAGTCCCATGAAATAGGGGGCGAGTCTATTGCCATTAACCAGGCACAGATCTTAACTCCGAGCTGCTACTAAGAATTTCATAGAAAAACTAGCATAGCAGTCGCGCTTAGGACCAATAGGCTAACGAGGCAGTTACAACAATTTAGAACTATTTCAAGTACTAGACTTGAAATAGTGGTGGTGCTACCGATAAATTCCTAATGGAAAACTCCAATAATACTTTGTCTGAATTTAACCCAGCATCCCATGTGTTTTAAGATATACCCTGAATGGAAGTTGGCCTAGCGACAGTAAAAATGCCACCACTTGGCCAACTGTGGGCTCATTTTAATCTCTTTACTTGTCATTATTGTGCCCAATCTTAATTTCTGTAATGTTGAGGAAAGTTATTTCTGTAGCTTCGCAATAATAACAAAGTGCTTCGACCTTCCTTTTTTTATTAACTGTAGTTTTAAATTTAATTTTCTATTATTATTTAAGTTAGTTTTATGTTTAAAAAATAAAGAACTGTTCCAAGTGCTTCGTCGCTCTTAATACTCGTGATTAACACGAATATTAAGCGTACTTGTGTGTAGACAAAGAGCATGCCTATTTCTTGTTATACTCACACGTGATTGCTTATTCAATACAATGTACGCAAATGTGTTATTTGATCCATGCCTACATCATCTATGTTATTCAATAACTCTGATTCGAAATACAGCGCATGATGTATTCCAGAATGTAAATGGAGTCGTAATAGTAAATCAATACGGTGTGTTGCAGACGTGTGGTACTGTGGTAGTTACGTACGTTATACGAGGATAATAATTCCTGGAAATTATAATCAAAACGTGAATAGTTCGCAAACATTTAGCGGTAAATGGACAACAAGATAAGCAAAACTATTTCAATGTCGGAGTTGAAAGCTCGTTCTGAGCTTGTTGATGAATAATTATTTCACGACTGCCAACTTATAATAATAGGCATTTAGAGCGGGGTCCTAATTTTGATTACATCAGGACAATGATATAAAGCTGAAACCGTGTAATATTTTTCACGCTACTTTTGTATACGCATGGTGTTGTTTGTGTTTGATTACACAAAAAAGATTTTGTTCAATAAATAAATAAATCATAAATATGTTTTAATATATAGTCGTAGCTAAGTGGCAATAAGGAACATTTTATGAAATTAATAGCTACAATACTTAACGTGGAAGCTCTAACCTTTTCCCGTCAATTAGGTACAAGAAATACTTTATAGCTGTATATTCTGTATGACGTAACGCAAGTAGTAGGTAGAGCTGTGTCACGACTTAATCGAATGCGGCGTGTGGCATGGCACATCTAACGCTTGGGTCCCGTGTAATTGATTCTTGCGGGTAAAATATCTGGAGCGTCCACGTTGGGTAAATGATAGAATTTTCTGCTCAATTTTAGCAACAATAAAAGAAGTTATCAGAAATATAAGTTTCATGAATATTAATAAACATGAAAAAATAAATGTCTAGCTACTCGGTGTGTGAATATCATTCCGCAGCACCGACCAGAAAAGCTTTAGGTTATGATGATTACGTCATGTACAAAAACATACTAAAAGAAAAATAAATAAAAACATACTAAAAGAATCGTAAAAGCGTATTCAATAGAAAAACTTAACCCGCAAATTTTATTTCTTCTTAAATAAAACATTATTCTGAACCCACTGTTTCTTATCTGTTTAATATTTAACTTCTCCTTAATCCCGTTAGTGTCGATGGGTTGTGACACGTGTCGTGTGAGACAAGGGCCGCGTGTCCTCCCCCCCCCCCCCCTCACTACTTGCACACTCATCGCGCGTGGAGAAAACACACACACGAAGTATATAGGTATAGAAGGTTAGTTACATAAGAGCAACGAGCCAAAACGTATGCACACCTAATTATCTAGTCATGCCTGGAGTTTGGAAGTTGGTAGTGTGACAACCCCGTGACTCGGAGAGCACGTAAAGCCGTTGGTCCCGACTGTCATGTCGCTACGGATAGTTAGAAGCCGATAAGTCTGACAAACAGTCTTACCTAAGAGGTATTGTGTTGCCCAGTAATTGGGTTATGGAGGTCACATGCAGTGGAGGTCTAACAGGCAGTTGCTCCATGTAAAAAACTAGTATTCAGCTGCATACGGTTAGAGTGGAAGTTGACCCCAAAATAGTTGGGAAAAGGCTATGCAGAGGCAGGCGTTTACAAAAATGAGAGCAAGCGTACTTGTAACTGCGGTGGTATTCGTTTGACATCGTTCGAGATCGCCTCGGCCGTACGTACGCGTTTATGTGAGTACTCGACTGTTCTCGTCTGTTGTACATAAGCGGCCAACTGTACCTATCCTTTGGTGACGAGAAGGTAGGCGACCCTTTCTACAGAATACCCCCACGACCTGAATAAAACGAAAACCCCTTTTAGCGACCGCTTGAGAAAGTTAGGACTCCAAGAATTCCATTTCAACTTTATGAGCCATTAGAACATAAAAATAGCTTATTGAAAACCGGTAATTATTTTTTCAGAAAAACGATTTTATGTCACCCTTTTATGAACTGTGATGGACTATACCACTCTAGCTTTTGCTGGCGGTTTCGGCTGCGTGAATTTTGCCACGGAACCTTAATGTTTTTGATATAACTTATAGCATTCAGGTATAATGTAGTTTCCTATTAACGAAAGAATTTGGAGAATTAGGCTAGTAGTTTTCGAAATTTTCGCATTAAAAAAAAAACAAACATTTCAGCTTTGTAATATTAGTATAAATTCGCAGGTAAACTATCTTGCATGTTTGCATGAACAAATTATATCACCCACCTAGGGTGATATTTTTTGTTCATGCAAGCACAATAAGACACAATGTTACGTCTGTACCAGACCAGCATATTTTTCCAAAGAGACGTAAAGCCACAAGTTGCGAATCGTGTTTTGCGAATTGTGCAGAAAAGGCTTTCGCGAATAAACAAGCTGCTTCAAGGCAAAAACGAGGCAGCAAAAGGTGTTTATATTAAATTTCCATATACAACGTGCCAACGAGCTAATGTTTATTTACCGAGTCCCGTTTTGTCAATCTGACCTTCTTATATAAATAGCCGCCTCGTCACTTCCATAAACATTTTATTGCCTTTCATACTTTTATTACTTTCAACACGTTTATTACTACACTTATACGATGTTCTAAGTCTACATGAAAAACTTTTACCATTTCACTGCCTTCTAGACACGGCAGTATGTAAGCCCATTTCGGAAATTAAGCAATGGAAGATATAAGATAATTTTGTATTTTATATACAAACTAAGATTAACTCTTACTGTAGAACAGAAACAAAACCAGTATATGTATATGTACGTGTCTATTAACGGGTTAAGACATAATATTTACTTCTCACATAAAATATAATTCAGTCATTATGATAAATAGGTAGGTAATCTTGAAAACTAAATATATGAACTTACAAAGAACGATTACTACTCTTATTTAAAGTAACAAATATGTATGTAAGAAAAAATATACGTTTGTGTGGTAGGTAGGTAGTAGGCAGTAAGAAAAACTAATTTAATTAAAGACATAACTATTTTTCTACACAGCTAACTTCGAAGACAATATGCAACACTGGTTTTACGGAACAGGGAATAGTACAATAATCCTACACTACAGTACACTTTTATTCCAGCTACGAGTACGAAAACATAAAACCGGAGATGCTTCCGCGACATAAACGCTGAAATGGACAATGAAACAAACGACACTTTTATGTGTAGAGATTGGATATCACCGTCCAATCACAAGTAAAATAAAACACGAACATTTTCATTACTGGTTTGCTCACTACGTACCTATGTTCAATTTATTGTCTCGTTAGTACATGTCCTGCTTTGTCGGAACATTCGAATAGCGGACGTAATCAAAGCACAGTTCGGTTATTGCTTTAACAATACAATATGGCTCGCAGAGTGGGAATGGGGAAATGTTATTAAACATGGCTGAGTTAGTTGATTGTTCAATTTAGTACCAATTTTGATCGTTACATGGTCAGTGAATAGAAAGGCTTTTGATTCTGACTGCCGTGGGTAGTCAACTAATAAATTGTATTTAAAAATAGCATTAACTACCTAAACCTTTCTAGTATAGGCATACTAGAAAGGTTTAGGTAGTTAACTAAATGTAAACAAAACAAACCACGTGACTCATGGATGCTAAACCTTTCACTTCAAATTTTAAAATCGTATTATTTAAAGTCATATAATAATAGGCTCTAGTCTATATTAGAATTTAAGGAACTATCTGCCACGTTAATAATAAAACGTTCAGTGGTATTATCAATCATTTTATCTAATTTAAACATTTTCTGTTCTTGTTTTATTACATGACCCTCGCAATTTTCAAAGGCGCCTGGTTAATCGACTAAACGTAATACCTGCAATTTTAGTTGCCATAACTACATCACGGGCGTACTCTTCAATTTAGCGACGTTATCTAATTCATCGTATCTTCTAAAAGGTTTTGGGAACCTGTCTTTTTAGGCTCTTTACAATAGACAGATTACAAAATATTATACTATTTTATAAAACTAACAAAAAAGTGGCGTCCAAACAATGACATCTATGAAGAGTAGTTTACGAATAAATGATAAAGTTTAACATTTATTAATAAAAGAGAAAAGTATCGCATAAATCGAAATTAGAATTGATTTTGTTGTAACATATTTTTAAAGAAGGAAGTGTCAACTGTAAAAATCCTTTTCTACGATTTGTTTACCTTTAGTTAACTACCTAAACCTTTCTAGTATAGTGCACAATACATCAAAATAAACCAATGAATTTATTTCTTTCTAAACTGACTTTTTTACGTTTTGGCGTCAGAATAATACAGGCTACCATTGTCATTAAATAGTAAAGTAAAAGTTTTGACTGAGACCCGCAGTCAAAACTTTTCTCGAGAATAAAGTTTGCGGAAAGTACGAGAAGCGGGAACTACTAAATAATTAATTTCAAAGTCTACTGTTGAATTTGTCAAGGTACGAATTACAGGCATAAGCCTAAAGTGGGTAAGTAAGTACTTATTTTATCTTGGGCTCGATCTATTTCTTGCGATGTCAAAACAAACAAAACTGCCTCACCGTTCTGCTCGGAAGGTGTTACGTTGTCACGTCACTGTCTCAGGCAACAAGGGTTGGGCGAAGGCTTTTGTAACCAAACGCCGGGATATAAAAGTCAAGTCATTGGCGAATTTCTGCTGCCGCTGTTTTGTTTTATAAAGGTTGCGAAGAGCTGAGTGTTAATTACCTACTACTAATTTAGCATCTATTATACAAAATCTGTTGAATTGCGTGATGAGTTGAGTATAATAAAGTTAATTGGAAATCTAAAACTGATCGTTCGTATCATTAGCGTTGTTAGACAACCTCGTTTCTAGACAATTGTTTCTAAAGTTCTATATAACCTTATCCAACCTTTAGTTATTTTTAGAATAACATATTATTAGATTCGTTTTTGTATCATTACAGCTATCGGAGCAATCCCGGAATCCTTCAAGAAAATTGTGAGTCAATTACGGATACGAACGAGTGTCGTGTTTCGACGTCGGAGTACCAATTTGTTGTTCGCTTTAGATGTCGAACCGTCGATTCATCAACACCGACTACCCTGGTCTGATTGAGAAGGGTCGACGTCGTATTATCTTAAGGAAATGATTCATAGTGGAAGGACTACCTTTACTCATTATTTACATAACAGACACCTGTAGTTTGTTGGTTCGATTGGGGTTTGGGGGACCCTGAGGAGAATACAGATTTTTATTATAAACATAAATTAAAATAATATGTAATAAAAAAGTAAAAGATATTTTTATTGTAAAAACACTAGGCCGATGATGGAGCATTACACATTAAAAACCAGATTACGTTCCACTTTTTGTAACCAGATTCAGTAATGTAATGTTTCACCGCAGAAAAGTAGATTAACTCTTGCTATAACTATTATGTTGAGTGTTTCATCTTGTATTGTGTGTAGCACGACGTAACAAGCTTGCGAAAAGAAATAATGTAAAACTCTTATCTCCCTTTACTTACCGCCCACAAGATTTGAGCACAATTTTGTCGTTAGAAATAATATTTACCAACAAAAACCAAACTTGGAAAGACAACATCAATATTGTTTTACTTGCTACTTTTATGAAACATCTATATTAGTATTATAAAGCTGAAGAGTTTGTTTTGTTGTTTGAACGTATTAATCTAAGGAATTACTGGTCCGATCCTGAAAATTATTTCTCTATCAAGAAGCTGCGGTATCCTTGAGATATTTAGCTTGAAAAAAATAACATAAAAGGCTATAGAGTAGATGGAAAATTATATTTTTATCCAACAAAGTTCATAAATATATATTTGATACTTCTACAAATAAAAATACATACTTTAAACCAATAGATGTTATGAAAAGATCATAATTAGTTTTGCCAAAAACGTTTGGTATGATGACAAAAGAAATGATTCATTGAGTCGTTTAACAGTGTCATCTAGTCTGCTTCTCGAGATGCAATTACGAAGTGTGTCATCATAAGCGAGTCTTTGTGTAACGTATGTGTATAGGCGTGAAGATTTAATTTTATCCCTTGAGAAAAACTTGTGTAGAACGCCGGTCAGTACTTCTGTATGGATCTTTGTTTTGCTTTAGGGTCAATATAGACATAAAAATAAAATTAAAATAAGAATGACGACTAGAGGTTTAGAATAATTTATACCAAGATTAAAAAAAATACATATGCATAGGAAAATCGGTATTAAAATAAATAAGTTCAGGTAGAAAGGTTGTAATGTAATATTCTGTCTCCAGTCTCCAATACTTTGTGGCGAATTCACATAGCAATTAGATTGTAAAGCGTTCCATATTAAAATCATACCAACATAACTATTTATACGTACAGTAACAGATTCATTACGAACATAATATGTAGGTGTTGAAACACACTTTGGAAAATAATATGTAACGCAATCAGTCTGTAAAGCGATGGTTGCTATGGCGGCGCCAATTATACTTAATTACCTTATCACATGGGGTTATTACAGGGAAACGTGCCATATTACCGGAGACAACAAATGGCTGGTTAGGTAAGCTCTCCTCGAGTTTTCAAATGCTTCTTGTAAACGAGACGCTTTGCCTGACTACAAGATAGTCCAATGCCATCTGGTTCAATGTTTATCTCCTTGACTGTGTTGTCGTCGATGAACATGGAGAAGCGCTGCGAACGGAACCCGCCAAGTGGCATACACTGCATGCCGAGGCCTAACGAGTAAACGAACGCACCAGTGGGGTCAGCTAGCATGCGGATCTTGCCTCTTGTATTGTTATGAGCTGCCCAAGCACCCATCACGTACGGGTCATTGACTGAAACGCACAAGATCTCATCAACACCATCTTTTTTCATTTCATAAGAGGCTTCTAAAAACCCCGGCAGGTGTGTGTTTGAGCAGCCAGGAGTAAAAGCACCGGCCACACCGAACATGATAACCTTTTTGCCTAACAGGGAATCAGGCATTTTCACTGTATTGGTGGGAAAATCCTCGTACAAATCGACTTGCGGCAGCGAATCACCCACTCGCACGACTTGGTGTGTTTCGTAACAGGTGCGAGTGGCAAGCTTGAACATTGACATTGTTTCACGAGTTATACATTTTCGGATAGTAGGTATCATTTTGTGTGCTTTGATTTTTTTTAGTTTTTTAATTAATGTTTATCTGAACAAAAAATTTTCTGTACATTGCTTTAAAAAATGACAGCACAAACAATTTAGAGCAGGGAACTTTCTACTTTTATGAATAATAACGTTTATAAAAGTCTATGTAAGTGGCCTGTGTTATTTATGTAAAATCTGTTTTAACCTATTTACACACAACAAAGATGTACCTATGCCATAACGTTACGTCTTTGGTTATTGCTTCGCTACCATATATCGTAGTGTGATGTTATAATAATATAGTCTGTTACTCAAGAAAAATATAGCTATATATTGATGAAAAAAATCGAAATAAATACAACACTTCTTTTAAAATAAAAAACGTGGACCGTTCATAAAATAAAAATTCAACATTTTAATTTAATTTAATTTTTTTAATGAATTTTCAGTGGAGCTATTCGTAATTCAATACCGTGCTTACGTGACAAGTTCTACAAATGCAGCTCATCTTCAGCTCTAGATGCTAATAGGTATATTTACTTCGTATTCATGGCGAGTCAGCAAACTGACGAAGTTCCAGCCTTACTGTAAGGAGATTTGCAGTACTAAGTTTAAGTTTAACGAATTTATTTACTAATAAACAACAATACAGTTAATCTAATACAATTATCTAGGTAGCATACAGAGATTGAGCAATTCTAATAGAGATATTTTCATAAACGTATTTTTTAAATTTAGATTTAAACACTGCAAGCGATTTGCTATCCTGCTATCCTAGATATTATTTGGCAAATTGTTGTATTATTGTACTAACTAACTTTGCTAATGTAAATTATTTAGTACTTACTCGGATTTCGCAACAATATCAAACTTATCCACAAAATTATTCCTCAATTACAACCACCTATCATATTACGAAGCTTAATTAATGTTCTGATACATAATGTAGCTAGACGTGTGCACACATTTCGTGTAAGTGGGCCCATTATAGGGAATAGTTGGCATGTTAGTCGTGACGTCATCGCGTCTATGAGATAACTTTGTAGGAGGCACGTGAGTTATGCTGTAGCGAACTAACAACGAGCTTGTCGGTTTATTGACAAAGGGAAGATGGTTTTACTTAAAAATTTTGACATGTAACGTCTTTCAAACAGTATAGGGCTAATTTGGTAAAACTGATGAGACGAAAACACGTCGCCTCGGCGAGGGCTATGCTCAGTAACTGCGTGATGAGTACTGTCGTTGGATAGAGCAAAGTAGCCACTACTCAGATCAAGTATATATGTGTGTATATAGATGTTTCACGTTAAACCAACAGCTGTGTACCGCGACACAGCCTCACCCGTTTTTTAGTCTCAACACATGATTACGTAAGTACCTACCTAGTCTTTACAAGTGACTTAGCATAACTCACATAAATATCTTGTAGCCTCTCCGGTAAATGTTTCTTGTTGATGTGAGGCATCTTCATTACGCAGTCAAACCATGTGGGTCTTATATCATGGCGTAGCCACTAAACCTTTCCCCTTTGTTAAACTTAGCCGTTTCGGCGCAAATCGATTTCTTATAAAGGGTATCGCTCGACTGACCAACTTTACTAGTTAGGTAGTACATTTGCTATATGATATTAGGACTGTAGTCAACAAACAGTGGTTCTAGGCAAATATCTACATCTATTATGAAGCTATAGCTATTACAAACCAAACATTTTGAATGTTTACTCAGGTCAGACTACTTGGCAGCACGGTTTTGGTATTTATTACCTACCAACTACTTATCTTTGCTTGTTTCTCTCTCTCGGATTTGTATCTAAATGGTAAATCTTCACGTAATAATTCGTAAACGATTGTGACTTTGTACAAAAGTATATCGTTGAGTTCGAAATAGGACCGACACGATTTTGCCTGTTAGCAGTTACTTGAAATACAATATAAAATATTTTCATCTATTATTAGATACTAAAGTCTTTACTCCTATCTTTTTCCTGTTGCTATGTACTTCTAGAATCTGGCTCGATAGAGAAGTTGGAAGTTCGTTATAGTTCTAATGAATTGTTTCTTCTGCGCGACTTTTTTTATTGTCTTTGTCGTCTGTTTCGGTCGATTATATTATGTTTCCGAGACTAAGCGAGTATCAAGAAGTTGTGAAGACAAAGCTGTACATTAAAGGTGAATTGGTGCGTAGTTTTACAATGGATTTTGTTTATTCTTACTTTTAACATATTTTTTTTAACATAAATATTATTAATAACTAGTATCTACCTGCAAAAACAAGTGTAAATACCATAAAACATAGCCTAAGAGACTCAGCAATATCAGCAGTAGTTTTCTATCATAGAAAAAAAGTTTTAGTCGGACCTGTAAAGATTACTTATTTTATGTAAAAAATATAAACAAACAAACTTTACCTTTTTATAAATTTACTATAGACAAGTAGCTACAGAAAGTGGGACTCATTGTTCAACACACATTTGTCAATCTGTCCACTCACAAGGCAATGGTGCCAACGTCACACTGGGGACATCTTACGGTGAACGCTGTGTAGCTCACATGACATTTTCCGAATTTCCAGGAAACATGGAAATAGTATGTACTATACTTATAGCATAGTGTTGTATCTAGGAAATCAAAAGTATGCTTTCGCTTGTGAGCTAATAAAATATAGATATAATAATATATAGAGTTTATAATATGAAGTGACGTGTCTCTTCATATTATAAACTGTATGTGAGAGAACTACTTACTTTGAGTAAAACCTTAAGATTAAACATTTTCTGGTATCGTTTGCAGTCTGCCGGGGCTGCGGGTTATTCGAAAGAGCTACCGCGACTCCGGAACGCAAAGGGCTCAAGAAGAAACATGAATGGGTTTTAGTCAGTAAAAGTCTGACACTTCCTCCCGCCAGGGCGGGGAAAGTCATTTGATGATTTCCCATCGGTAAAAAAAAGAAAGTACTGTTTGCACGTGCGTATGAACAAAAGACATTTATTATTAACAACATTCGGCTTCGAAGATGGCGAGAGCTAATAAGGGATTATTGTTATTACAAACATCCAGAACAACGTAACAGGAAATTCTGTAGTCGAGGCGCGTGCTTGGTTTATTCATAGAATTGATGTCAGGTACAATTTTATTAGTTGGTAGGCACTCAGAGCGCCCTGTTTTTCCGCCTACATAAATCTTTATCGGTTTACTGATAAAATCCATTGGACTATACACAGGTTGTACAAATATACCTTAGTTAGTCAGACCGTAGTTTAATCGAGAAAATATTGCAAATTGCTTCGGGTTGAAGCCTTGGGAAATATTTATGTAGATAAGCGGAAATCGGATTCAAATATTCATTCGTACAGATTTCCTCAATTAAAGATTTCTTAGAAACGGAAATAAATTTTCGTATTAGATACGAAATCAATCTTGTAAATGAAAAGTAATAGAATGGTTTTATACTGACTAACGTGCATGATATTAAACTTTATACTGTTAGATTTAAAGTTAAATATTGTGTAAGTATTGGTTTTTGCAATTTGGGCTTAACAGAGTGCATTGTATCAAAAAATGTACGAGTATTTTAATGATTTTTGCAGGCTTTTCCCGTGAGAGCATCCAATCAGTGAATATATATTCGGTGCGTCACACGTATTTTACGTAATATTCAAATTTTCAATATTTTGTTCATTCGCAGTATTTTAATAAACCGTGTTTTTCAGATCCATATAACATAAATGAAGCACAATATCACATGGATACGTTGTCCAACAGTATAAAGGATATTTAAAAGTTTCTCATTTTTCCCTGAAAGTTATAATAAATTCAGAGAAAAAGCATAATTCTAGCAGATAGTGGAATCCTTTTCACCGCGTAGTTAGCTAATCTATGTTAATTTTATTCTACGTTTTTATATGTTAATAGTGAACCCCCGCGTGTTTCGTACGGAGCGGTTCTGTTGTGGATTAGCACGAATTTTCAAGCCAAAAATGTTAAATAAGTAAGTAAGGTATTATTTTTTAGATTGTTACTCATATAATAAACACTGTGGCGAGAGCTAGACCTTCATGTAAGTATAAAAATAAATACAACATTACTAAAGCCTAATTCTAATCTTATTATACACATGTGACGGGAATCTATATTTCAAGGTATACCTAATGTAGTTTCTATACACTAATATCGCCATATTGATATGACGAATCTATTAAATGAACGAGCGTGCGCAACTTACAAGTTGAACAGGCAAATCCAGATGAAGTTATTCAAGTATATGAATATCAAAAACGCCAAAGACATCGTGGCACAAGCGTCTCTCGTCTCACTCGATACAAAATGAAGAAGTTGTGACAAGTAGCAAGTCGTTAGCGCGACAGTGACGTGATATTAAATCAAGTTTGTACCGGCGCCGGCGCGCGGCGTGCAATTTGTTGAATTCTGTGCAAGTTCGCTGGCGTGTAGCCAACTCCGCAAACAAACAGTTGCTCACGAAGTACCCTAAATAAAACTTGGCTCTCTCTGATCAGATGAAGCTTTTCCAAATTATGTTCCGTTTACCTCAATTTCAGGTAGACACAGATGTTTCGTATCGATAGGCTTACATTTGCATAACCAATTTCCATGTAAAAAATGATTTTGGTATACTTATTGTATAGCCGATAACCGAAATCACTGGGTATTTGTTTAGAAATAAACTCTTGTATTCCAAATCTGTGATCACCTGTAGAGCCAGGTCGCATTACTGGCAGGTTGCCAGCAGGCGGCCCCGCCCGGCGCGGCTGACTCCCGCGACTATCAATTACCTAGTAACCTGACCTGGAAGTAATTTGGTAGGAAACTATTAATATTACACTCACAAATTACAACGTAAATGGTTATTAGTATAGCGTACGAAAATTATTTCAATATTAATTTTGTTTACAGGTATTTGGGCATATTTGAATTAATTGAGTTGATTTCAAACTGGTTTGGTCATTAGAATTAGTCAATAGATTTTGTATTGACTGCCCCGTTGGTTTTGTGATCGCAAGCGCGACTGCTGAGCGTGTTACTGGGTTTTTTCATTAGGATTTTTTCAGTAATAGCCCGGAGTTTGGAAGTTGGTGGTATGAAACTCCCGTGTCTCGGAAAGCACGTAAAACCGTTGCTCCTGCGCCTGATCTCTCCTATGTGCCTGTACGCCTGTGTTTGCGCACACACTTGTGCACTATAAAATCTCCTGCGTACGTGGTTAGTCTGCATTAAGATTAGCCGCCGTGGCCGGAATCGGTCTGGAGAATTACTTTTATAGGTTTTGTATATGTTTTATTCTATTATATCAGCGTTTCATAACGAGCAAGTCTGACTGAAATTAGAGTCACTTGAACCCTCTTATTGTAATAAAAGACAAATGGAAAGAAAATAACAAGACTTTCAAGATATCATTTTACCCCGAGACGAAAAGTTAGAAGTATCTGAAAAACATTTATTTTTCCGAAACCTTTATCTGCGTGTTGAAACGTCAAAACATTTTGTATAGATGATTGAACGTTAGGTGGCGTCGAACTATAAGCAAACAGTTCCATTAGCTGAATGTTATTCACATCGAAAACAATAGAAAGTACTTACTAGTTTTATGCATGTACGCATATTGCACGTACTAAATAGCATGCAATAGTTTACCAACTGCAGGTAGGTAAACCACAAAAGCACAAAGGAAATAAAAATGATTAATATTTTAACTTGTTTTAAATTATTTTACTTATGTTTGTTTGTAGGTATAGAATCGAGAATTTATAACGAATGAGCTAAAATCCAGGAACGTGACGTATATTTATGATGCAGCTATGTACACAGGCGTCACACGGTGAAAAGCGGGATCCAGCAAAAGATGAAATAAAATATAAAACTTCATCGCACACAACAACATCACACAAAGCCAGTTCTAAAATGTCCTATATTTTTCAAGTTTGTATATCAGAATACACCTGTATTAATTAAGAAATGGAAGCGAGTCCCGTGTGACAATCAGTAGTTTTTGCAGTACGAGCGTCATATTCACAAAAGCCTTCGCTTGAGATGCGTTCATTCTCTCGAGCTCCAAAGCAAAGGCCAGTGATACGACTAAGCGACCTTTTTTGAAACTTAACGTTCATTTTACAGTGTTGTCTGAAGTCCCTTTTATGCTTTCGAATAAAAATGTCACGGCGTTATTAATGGCAGAGTTTAATGGCTATTCATACAAAATCTCACGTTAGATTGCACATCGACCACTGCCTTAGACGCAAAATGCTTTATCAAAGTTTAAGGGTCGTTGAATAATGTTCAACACGAAGTTTTATGCGGAGGTAATAAAAAAGTTTAACTGCTCAATTTAACAAAACTCAGATATATCTATCGAGATTAATGGTTGTATGTTCGTAAATAATGACGTTGCAATCTGTGTTTTGATGTCGATTTCAGTAATGTTAAATATTACAGTTACTACATAATAACATTTGAAATTGAACTAAAAAAATATACTTGAAAATATACTTTTGTTCGTTATTAATTGGCATGTAATATATCCAATAGCTTCTGCCTGTGACTTCACCTAGATTTAAGCCGAAGTCCTAAATTATTTTACGGGATCAAAAATATCCTATATGTCAAGTTAGATCAATATCTACACGCGTGCCACTCCGTTCAGCGATTTAAGCGTAAAACAGAAACCAACATCCATCTACCCATCCATCCATCCATTCTGACAGACCCGCGTTTAAAATAGTAGTAAAACTCTACCGGGCGGGCAATCAGTCAAAGTGATAGTGACACGATATTAAGTAACTTATAGAGTATGGCGAAATAGGTATAAAGCACGGAGTAATTCCTTACTCCGTGGTATAAAGAGGCTGTATACACAGTAATAAAAAAATATATTCATAAGTTGTTAGGGTAAACGAGGGATTTGCTTCAGGGTAGTGCAGTACTCGTGAAAATGAACAAATTTTACTAAATTACCAACCATAAAATCCAGAAAAAAAAACCAATTGCTCCATACATTTACGTTCGCGTAATTCATGAACTCAGGAACGGTAGATTTTTTTTCTCGATTTTAATTTTGATTTCATAGTGACAGTGGCTTATTTTCATAAGCACTGCATACCCTTAAAGTATGTCCCTTGTTTAAAATAACACCTTGTATTGAAAGAGAGAAAAAAGCTAAGATCAAAACATCTTCTCAAGTATACTAAAGAGCTCCTCATTGAGTCGTCGTTGCGACATTCTTAAATTAAAGGGCGATATGATTTGCGCACTCAGCGGAACTCTCCGCCCCATTTACTTCAGATTTACATCGCTCTCAATCTCAAACATGTGATGTACCCTCTCAGTCATAATTTTCTTTATGACCCATTTCGTTCCAACTACACCTTTTCGAGGACATATTTGAAAATCCTTAACATCTATATTTTTTATTATAAAGTTGTAGAGATGTACGGGCCGGGCCGGGTAATGGTAAATGGCTCGCCCCCTATTACATGGGACCTTAATATACCGGTGAACTGTGGGTGTATATTGGTACATATGTATGTATGTATGATCGGGGAATACAGGCGTGATGGTATATTTATAGATATACGAGCCCGATTAGAAAAAATCTTTATGCGTTATGTAACGCTTTTATCAAGGAAGGTTTATAGGCTATAAAACATTATGTTACAACCTGTGGGAGAGAGCCGTAATCAGAGACGTAACTTAACGCAGGTGAAACAGCGGGGGATCGCTAGTGTTTTTATAAGCGTTTTGACGGTTCAGTTTATAATTGTTAACAGTATCTATTTCTCTGGTGGGCTGGCTTACGGTGGACGCAATCAGAACAGTAATAATCTCTAGCTGTTTTAATTTATTAATTGATAATGAACCAAAAATGACAGAAATAGAGTAGATAGTTGAGTGCGTGTAAATATAATTCCGCTCGGTATTTATTATCCTGCACGGAGTCATGTAATTTTTAATTAGGTACATTTCGATTGTGTTACTTAATTATTATTGAATAAATTAAATCTTTTCGAGCGTTTTGCTGCTCTATTTGCGCCCACTGGTAATCGTTCTAGGAAGGAGATTCATTGATTTATTTGGAGGTTCAACAACACACACATTCAGCAAAGATTTATAGCCCGACTTCCGATTTTGGTTATAAAATTTAATCGCCAATAACCTTTTGTTAAATGGTGTATTAAAATCGAAGATTCCCCAGCTGTGACTTCTGAACTGTCTCCATTAAATCTTTCTTATAATATACAGGGTGACATTGAATAGATGCGACAAATTTAACTATACAATATTACGTGTTATTAAGAAAATTTTGAACATACCAAAAGAAAAAATAATAAACTTTTATTAGTGTTACGAAAAACGTTAAAAAATTTCAAGTATCAAAGAATTTCGCGCACTACCGTTTTCGTGTAGCGTCCACGATACGAGTTTAAGTACATTCTCGCTATGAATGAATCGCTCCGCCTCCCGTTAGCCCGGCCGCCGCGCCCGCGCATCGGGATTAAAGAAAAATTTTGTGAGACTAAATTTCCCTTCATACTTTCGTCGGCTTAGAACGATCAAAAATACAATAAAAGTAAATAGTAAAACAATGATAACGTATTAGGTATAATCTGAATAATGTTTGTCACAATAACAAATCAATTAGGTATTGTATTTTTGGCGTATTTAAAAAGTTGGAATCACGGTATTTACAACAATTATTAAGTATTTACAATAAATTAAATAGATAAACTTACGTGTATTTTAATAATTGTTCAAAATGTCCACCACCGTTTTGTAAACACAATCGAGCACGGCGCCACAAATTGTCCTTAAGTTTTAATAGCACTAATGTTTGTGATTTCACAGTTTCAAATGAACTTATGATTTTGTCTCTTAGCTCTTCTAAAGTTTCGGACTCTTCTTCCCACAAATAAAAGTCTAACGGTGTTAGGTCAGGTGATCGTGCCGGCCATGCTATGGGGCCGCGGCCGCCGCGACCTATCTACCTATCACCGTATTCACTTTGTAAATATCTTACTGTGTTGTACTACACGACAATATCGAGATACTGTACGTTGGTCAACGGTTCACGACTATTTCGTCTCGTTCTAGGCATTGTTACACAAACACAAGACAACAATACGAATTATTCGCGATACGTAAAGTAGGATTTGCGGAAGGCGCGCGCGACCATGACCTACAAATGTTTTAGGGCGACTAATTAACGAAGGAAGGGTGGGCGGCGGGGCGGTCGCCGGGAAGGGATGTCATTGCGCTGGCGCACACGCGAGGTTTGGCAACGTTGCGCGATACTTATCTTACACTAGCAAATAAATTAGGTAAATGACCGCTATGAACGGTAACGTTTAATAACATTGTAGTACTCCACGACGATTACTGAGGACTGCGGTGAGTCGGACGAGATTTCTTGATACTTTAATTTTTCTTATTTATTTTGCATATTTTTTTTTTTCTGGAATGCCGATAATTTGTATTTAAATGAAGATAACAACATCAATGGGCCATTTTAAAACGATAATAACTTAATTTTTTTTAACAATTTAGTTTGTAGAAAAAACATTAAATAATTACTATGTTACTGTAACTGAAGCTCCCATTTCATTTTGTCGCATTTATTCAAAGTCATCCTGTATATATTAAAGTAAGAAAGTTTCAGTTCAATCCTGTTCTTCGAAAAGCTTCTTATGCCAAAAGATTAAATAAAGTTAATCTGACACTTGTCAATGTTGTTCAAGAACTTGTTGATCTAATATAACTTGGCGTTGCTAAATATTTAATCCCACCAAGAAAGTTAAAACTCTCTAAAAAGTTATGTTATGACTGTGCGACAACGAACGCTTAGCAAATTTTGAAAGTTATGCGAACATTATAGCAAACCTTACAAAATCTAGTTAGAAAAGTTTACCTAAGTTTTCTTACAGCTGAATAACCTACTTTCTAGCCCGTAATAAGCTAAGCCCCAAATCGGGTTCACAAGCGGGGAGATTACCTTTTCGCCTACTCAAATATACGTAGCTACGTAGCAAGTTGCTACGGCGTAGCGGTTGATCGTAGCGAGCGTAGCTTCCGCCGCTGGCCACGGTAGGGACTGTGTTGCGTTGACATACATCGTGATAAAAAATGCATTACGTACAGATTTTTGTATGTAAAGGTGAATATAAATCTGAGCATTGTCTCAAGCATTTCGAAGGAATGTAATGTTCTAACAAATTGCACAATATAAACAAAAGCTCAAATGGAAAAAATGCATTTCCATGTAATGTAACGATCCTGCGAATACTCGACACTGTGTTCGACGTAATGCTCAGGACCTGACATTCCTTTTAATTTTGCATTCGCTATTTGTTGAAATGTCGGATCTAAACGTCGCACAAATTCGCACGTTGGTTTGTAAAATCAAGTTGCAACAAAGCGGTGAGAGTCGTGTTCAATGTTCGGTTCGTGAGAGGGCTACACACCAAATTGATTCGATGTTCTGTTCCAATAAATACTCAAGTGTATACTAACCTTTAGCTAAATCTGTAATGGAAAAGATTTCTATCATATGCAGTTGTTATTAGTATGCATTAAAGTAGACGCAGAAGCCTGGATGCATTCAGAATATATGAACAATTAATTTATTTACCCAAGTAAACATCGTACATTACAGATTTTAATTTATATCCGAGTTAAGAACAAAAGCTGTTTGAGAAGTTTCTAACTTTGATAATTATTTTAATTTTCTGGAACAATAATTTCAATTTAACTGACTTTATCTCCGTTGTACTTTAAATCTCTTAAGTGAAACAAGTATTTTGTGAAGGGATAGGATGAAAGCCAAAAATTATGAAGTTAGAGGAGACATGAGACGAAAAGTTTTTGAAAATATGGAGTTTATGCGTGTTGAGTTTCATTCCAAGTGATTAGAGTAACGTTTTGTTGAATTATGTAGTATAATCACAGAAGATACTTTTGATACCTATGTATCTTTATTTGGGGAAAAGGTTTGTTTATGTTTTTGGAAAACTTTGATTAATTTCCATTGATCTATAAATAAACTGAAAGTTGAATCTGAAAAGTTTGAAACCGAAAAGACGTAAATCTTTATCATTTTGTAAAACTACTCGTCTTCGTCTGCATGGAAGCTAAGTGCAACATAAAGCATAGCATACGGCACCCAGTTATAGAGTAACGTTCCATCAGTAAAAAAACTGTAAAGTATTTCCACAGATTACCACCAAACATAAATACCAACAAACGTTACCACTTTTACGATTACCTACGTTACGATTTTTATTACTGTAAATAAATGCAAATAGAATACAAAATGTATTTGTATTATATTTGTATTCGTTTATATAATACCGAAACAAAATATGTAAAATAAATATATGTAGACTTGTTTTCATTATAAATGTTATACAACTTTATTTAATTCATTGTACTTCATGTGAACACTCATTCACGTAAATGTTAACATTAGCTATTTGCTATGTTGCAAACAGCATTGTGTACCTATCAACTTCACTACAATGCAGCTATGAGGAGATATGATTGCACAGCATTACGACTAGAGACTACATTCTCGAGTTGTATAACAGACTTCACAATGGCACCCCACAACAATAAACGTTAACTTTCATTAAAAATTAAATGCTCTCAAGTCTTTGCTTCATTGATAATATAACCACTGTTCTATTGAAGCCAACAAAGGAAGTAAATTATATACCTACTGATGAAAGTAAAACCGATAATTAATAATATTAATTAAATTAATAACACTAACATTCCTTCAATATTATGAATTGCCAGTAAAGAAAAATATGTAATAATATTCTACAGACCGATTTTGATCAACGAAGCCTAGCCAACTATGTAGTACTCTTCTGGAGGACACTATCTTTATGGAATGGCAATCCGACACAATCCGGAAGAGATCAGGCGCAGGAGCAACGGATGTACGTGCTTTCCGAGGCACGGAGGTGTCACAACACTAACTTCTAATCTCCGTGCTGCTACGGAGATATTCCCAATGGAAAACCCAATAAAAAGATAAATAAGTTGATGAGAACGAGTGTACTCATCGAAAGAGTTAAAGTTTAAAGAGCCACATAAATAAATTCATTAAACACATCTATATTGGGAACCATAGTTTTTTAACAAACACCTCAAGCTCTCTAAACCTCAGACATAATCTTATAAACCATTACTATATGATTGCGGTCGCAGTTTCACTGCGGTCGTGATGTGCCTTTTATAACTTACTATTACCCTACGAAAATCCGCAAAGCCTCCGGATAAGCCTGTATTAGATAGCAAGGATATACACACAAATACGTACAGATTGCGTAATTGAAAGGGTGAACCCTTTTCTGATCCATTGTTACCGATCGTGAGGACGGAGGTTATTTATAATACGTATTAGGAATTCATGCGATGCGGAAAATGTAAATAAAGTGAGCGGGAGGTGGAGTAATCATAGTCCGTACTTCCTTGTGTGCACATCGGTAGCGGCGTACGACCGCGAGCGAAGAGCTTAATAACAGAATATATAGTCACCACATTATGGTAATGGTAATGAGTAGCTTCGGTCTGAAGCTCCAGCTTATGTTAAATGCATATAACCGCCGGTAGAGGTCGTTACGAACGAGCATGGCAACACGAAAACTCGGAAGCGAATAAATTGTTCAGTGCTTTCGGAACTTTACACAAAGAAAAACAATTGGAATAAGGAAACGGATCAGCTTTGTAACCTTGAAGAAGTGAAGTGAAGGGCAAAGAAACAGCCTTCGAAACAAAGTTACCGTTGCTATCGTAACTGTACTGAGATTAACAAAACGAAAAGCAATCGAGCTTAATTAATAAAAAAAAAATACTCGAATTTTAATACTACCCTATTCATATTACCCAGCCCATTAATACCTTCAATAAAATAAATGTTGTAGAATCTGGCTAGGCACAGTAATTAAAAGAAAAAAATACGATACATTAATCAGTATGGCTCTGGTTTGATATGGTCGAGGTATTTCATTTTGTGGCTTCAACCAGTATTATGAAGTATTCAATTTCGTGATTCAGAGAATGAAGCTGGACGTTGATATACGTCAGTTGTATGCTTCGTTATTACATGTAGTGGCGTAGAACATACATATTAGTTATGATGTTAGAAAGTCCTTTGTTTCGATGACTGGTAAAATAATACCAGCCTATTATAGACCTGCCTGCGGCCTGTAAAGGCACGAGCTTTGATCAGAACTCTTGCTCAAGGCGAATTTGTTGAAGAAGTCACATTGGTACTTACTCGGTATGGTACCCGTAATCTCATTCATCAGAGCTGGGTGCCTTGACCACCGGGCAACCACGACATAGCGCCAACCTATCACTTACTGATCGTTAATGTATCGTAAAACTTGGTCCGTAATTCAATGGTGGGCCACAAGTTGTATCGCACTTACCGGGATTGGGGTCTGCGACACAAATCCTTAAGGCTCTACTTAAACGTATTACTTACCAAATCACGTACAGAAACAAACTTAGGTAACAAATAAGTTAGTCGTTTAGATAGAAAAGAAACAGGGGCCACGGAAAGGACAAATAAACATACATACATACATAAACTCACGCCTTTTTCTCATAGAGGTAGGCAGAAACCACGGAACGCCACCAGAATGATCTTTACATACTCCTTTCGCCTCCCCCATCATTCATACATCTGGTCATACGCCGGTTACGAGTACTGCGCACCTGGCCTTTCTGAGGAACCTCAACAATAAGTTCAGGGTAGGTCTTTCTAGGGCATCCCCGCCCGGGACTTGCCACTGATATCTGCCATATAAATTCCTTTTGTTAGTCGCCTTTCAATCATGCTCTCAACATGACCGAACCATCTAAGCATACTACAAATAAATGTTATTAAATCTACGACTTACGAGTACTAAAAAGGGGATTCAAGTGTGGTTTGTCCAGCAGTGAAGTCAGCAACATGCTCCGCGCTTCTTGCGCCACGTGTGCCTCAACAAATGTCGAGGGAATATTCACAACACGTGACTTCTCGTTGCGAAATCACACACGTTCCGACGATTCTTCGTGGGCAGCGTATTCAAAACATTATATCAGAATAGAAACGTATTAAATTCGAAATATCGAAATATCGGCTATAACAGATTTAAAAAGAAAATACTATGGTTGATTTTACTCAAAAACAACATGCTCACGTCCACATCTTCCGTATACTGTAAGCCTTTTCATCACAAGTAGCGTTTGCATCTAAATAATTGATAAGAGTCTTACTTATGTCTTAAATGTGCATGCAGAATACACGTCTATCTCTATTTAATTTGACGTATGCATGTATTATACAATAGGAACTTTTATTATAACATTTGTATGTGTACATTTATTTCGTGGATTATATAAAAATAAAACCTAATAACTTTATTAAGGCTACATCGAACATAAATATATTTTATTATTGAAGTAAATACCTACCTAAAATTTGGGATGGTAAGCCTTCATACTTCGCGAAACGGTCCGTGTTATCGATCAAATTGAACATTGAGGCTTACGCCGAAATATCTATTTACGTATTTCGTGTTTCAAGATAAAAGTCAATATTTGTTGAACCAACGCTCTCCTCTAATCCTTTATATTAAGTTATCTAAGACGGATATTCAAATCACTTCTAAGTTTACAACCGAGAACATAGAGGGATAATTGCTTCGCATCTAAATCTGAATTAATCTAGCCAGACACAATTTCGTTAAATAAATTAAAGCTCTTTGGAGTCTAGCCTATCTATTTACCTGCACAATATGTTTTTGTCTAACTAGCATAACGTATGGCTTTCTTAACGTACGGTAACATACATTTATACAAGTTTTAATACAATAACGATCAATACTCTCTTCATTCGTTGTGTGCATTTATTTTTTAAATAATACTCTGGCTATTCTAACTGATACCAGAGGGGGAATTTCAGTAACTTATCAAACCGTTCGCATTCAATCTAAATCTGCAAAATGCCTCTATTTATCAATATTTTTGACAAGATGCTGACACTGATTGTCGCTGAGATGAAATAGCGACTAGATTTTAAATGATTTTAATTACGAGGATTGGCATTATTATCCTATTTTCATTGTTTTACTGTGTTTAAAACTTAGCAATAAAATTAAAGTATTTAGAGTATTACAATTTAATTTAACTTTGCTTCTCCGTAGGTATGCAAATTACTCGAATAATATGCGGTACAGGAACAATGGTGAATTTTAAACATTTGGAACTTTGATTAAAATAGGTACGAGATGTATTTTTAAACATGAGTGGGAGTCGCTGGGATGCTAGGAATTGTTGACAAAATAATTAGATAAACCAATATTCGTGACAAAGATAGATTACCTACCACCACATACAGGCAATCTGACAAGAATATTATGTTAATAGAACCGAGAGTAGAAAAGTTGCCTATAGTCCCTAGGTAACTGAGTGGTATGAACAGAATATTGCGTCGGATTCACCCTCGTCAAGAACTACAGACTAGTCGCGTGGGATTGCGACAGGTTTACAATGAATAAATTGTTGAAGTATACCAAAGCCTGCGTTTTCATTAGTTAGCTGAAAATATGGATTTGCTTTTATGGTTAGTTGTAGAACACTCATAGCCTTCCGTCGGAAGCTTTCTAGTACCTGTACTTTTATGTTCCCGACATTATTAGATTCAGCATTGCTTAAACAATGTGGCAATGCTGCCAGCCTTTTAGGCACTTTTCCCATTGCCAGCGATGCCGATGAGTTTTTTGAAGCCTTACCTTCCTTTTTTTAACTCTACATATATTGTAATTTAATTATTAATATTTTTGTTTTAGGGTATCAAAATAATGATTTATTTTCTTGCTAAACAATTATAAGAACACCTATACAAAGAATTAAGTTTTTTTTTTAATACAATTCTGTCAGACTTATTACATTACCCATATTCAAAAATCATATAGGTACATACAAAAAATAATTTAAGTACCTATTCTAAGAATTACTTAACAATCCTTTCAAGTTACTTATGTAATAGCAAAGTTTACCTAACACTTAGCATCCAAATAATTTTCTGTTTGTTAGTAAACTCAATTATAAGTGTTTGCTTGCTCCTTTAAAACCTTGTTCTTTTGTTACTTGACAAGATGAATTCGAACTAAATTCTCATACATTCCCTTTCAGAAGTTACCTTGTGTTCCATATTGGCTAGTCTACTTGTTTACGGTCCATTGTGATATATTGTGCTGACGTGAGGGTCTGGCTGTAGACACAGTATAACGCGGTATATTTTCAATTTCACTTCGCTCTGCTATGGGAAGTTTATTCATAGTATGAGTATTTAATATTCTCAGCTGCTTCCCCACCTTACTGATAATACCTACCTGTAAGTATTTGATCGATTGAATCTTATGAGCTCTACGATCTGGAGCACAGCAAGGTTAGGTTAGGTAGTAAGGTCATTAGTCAGATCATCATTTATCAGTGAGGTCATTAGAAAATATCATTTACTTGTTATCTTTAGATGAAATATAATTGGGTTTCTCAATATTCCTTTATATTTTCAATCATAAGATTTTGTAGGTCTTAAAGATTTTAATAAATTAAAATTACTTCTGGTAACTGAAATATTTCCATGTAGTATTATATAGTAAGTATAGAGGTAGCGCAGTGAGGAAATGTGCTACTTGTATTTCCATCCATTTTAATCGGGATCGGAACGATCTGAGGTAAACCTAACAGCAATACCTACTGTTTGTAGGAACGCAGAATATTATTGAGCTTGATAAATACTGGCCAGAGAGCTCCACGGTACTACACATACAAAACAAACTATACTACAACAACTGTACTGTACTATATACTACATGTTAGGTAGATCCATTTATACAGGTCGTCATAAATCGATACATTGCAAATATTGACAGCATCACTCAGCGTGACCCGGTCCTCCTAAAGTGCTATCGGGAGCGCCTGGATGGCATTTCATCCACGGATATTTTCAATTTGCGTATCTATGGCCATTTGAACTCACGTCCACAAAATATTCCAATAAATTTCCTCTTTTTGGTCCCAACTCCGCTTTTTATTGAACCTATGGCAGCAAATAGTTGTACAAACACGTCCTTGTTTGTTGTCCCAAAGTAAACAATGTCTGGCGTTCGCCTTGTTCAGTATTTTTTATTGCGACGAAGCGGTATTAACATAATTACTTTATAGAAGATACTTTCGTTTTTCTTTCAGTTTTTATGTTTCGTTTAATTTATGGTTAAGGATCGCCATAAAATGCAAATCCGGAGATTAAGCATTTTGATTACAAGACAGTAAAAGGCCGTTGACAGAACATCGTTGTAAGTGAAATAAATGTTTAAAGTAATTAGGTTATGTCTTTTCATTGCAGTTTTAGGAGTTTGAAAGACCACCTCAGACCATCTTCAATTAAACAGGTAGTAAGGATCAACTAATCTCGGTATCTTCGTCGCCGGGGTCAGTCGTTGAGTGTCTCGACGGATCGTCTGATAAAATTTTCATGAAGTGAAGAGGGCAAACAGATCGGCGGCGAGCTCAGCTAGAACTCCACCGCAATTTGCTTCTCTAGACTATTATCTAACAGATACGAGATTTTTAGGAGTCCGCAGTAAAGAGGACCCTTTCAATTTATTTCAGTCGATCTATGTATTCATGTGAATCTCTATATTATTATTTCCGTTTTCAGCGAATGTGAAATAAAAAGCTTTGAGTGTGGGTTCATTTATTTGCGTCCAGTTTTAAAGTAAAACAAACAAATGCTGGGTTTTACATCGATTCCCGGACGTGTTTTCAAAACCCGTGCGTGTTGTTACATTTAATTGACGGATACTGGACACTCTGTCAGTGAGGTACGGCCGGCAGTCTGCGCCTTTTGTGTGTTATTTATAACATACGAATATAAAATATAATTTTTTAACTTTATATGTTCAACTGAGTATTTTGACTGCTTCGTCCACTTAATTAGCTGTAATAAAAATGTACAACAACTTTTCTCCATGATAAACTTGTATATATCTTGTCTTTTAAAAGTGCAACACTCACACTTGACCCGTTTCCCGTAATTGGTGTTGTTTCATGATTCATGTCGTGTGATTACCTGATCAGATAGTCGTACCTCCCCACTTATCTGTTATCTGTGATACAGAGGACGACGGCGAGCAGCGTCGTCCTCACTCACTCATTAATAATTCATTATTGCAAATTGAGAAGTATTGATCTCATTGTTGTTCGTTTCCATCTACTTATTATACTATAAAAATAAAATTTAGCACACAGACACATACGTATACGTAGCAATGATATTATTGAAATAGAGCGTCTCGTATCTTACTCATTGTATGGGAACCGTGTTGTCAACCAAACAAAAAGTACTGCGTATTTTTTGTTTTAGCAGGGATCAGCTGCTCTAGATGTTAAAATGTTGCCTTTATGAAAGGTCGTCGCACCACAAGTGACGATTGCTTTCTTCCACATCATAGTTCACGCGCCCTTGAGCTACGAGCTGCGAGCTACGAGTACGGCTGTGAATGTAGGCTACGCGGCTACGCTGCTACGCCGCTTCGTTCTGAATGCCACTAGTAGCGTAAAAGAATAATGGCTACGGATATATATCATTGGGTTTGTATCTGCCGCGAGGTGTTTTTGTCTCGCGGAATGAGTGGCCGAGCTATTTTGTAGCGTGAGGGATTTAATAAGATGTAGTTTTAGCTAATAGTAAGTATTCAATTAGTCAGGTGGTTTGTGGCTACATCCCGTTTTATATTGGTTGAAGAACACAAAATTAAGGCTTCAGCCGATTATAGCAGACTGTGAAAGAATACCTATATGAATTTAGAAAAAGAAAACCAGCTTACTCTAGAAACACAGACGTGCACAAATGAAAATGTTTTTTAAAACGCGCTGCTGCAGGTTGCACAAATTCCACGGATGCTCCCGCACTCTCACTGCTGTCGCAATTTGAAACTTTTGTTTTTGAACGTTGAATAATATCTACGTTTCCCAACTTTGCTTGCTGAGCACATTTTTCTGTCTCTCATTGTTTTGCAATCAGGAGATGTGGAACACACGGAATTCGACGCTGGATAGCTTCCAACTACCTGATTAATGTTTTTAATTTAAAATGCCGTTCCTAAATCAATTTCAATACTTTTTACTCACTTGTTATCTTTGCTCTTAGGTTCCGCAAAACAAACTTTTTACTTCGTCCTAAGTAATCATGTTGAAGTGTCTCCTTCATTCCAAGGTCTTTGCGGCCTACTTGTTAGGTCTGTTGTAATTAAAGTAATTGTTCTTAGTTCGTAATTATGGGGTTTATCTTTATGTTGGTCATTGAAGTCTTAATTATATTTTCTTCAGTTATACTTTCTATCAGCACAATGGTTATGAGACGCCGCGTCCTGACTATTAAAGTCGCATTAGAATGTATATTTGTTATTAGTGTGTAGCGACCATGAAACAATTTTATTTAATGGTGTAATTATTCAATATTATGGGCTATGAATATAAATGTGAACGGATGGAGAGGAACAGGGAGTCAAAAGAAAAGATGGATGGATTGTGTGAAGAATGATATGAAAGAGAAAGGAGTCAGTGATAGCATGAAGGTTGACAGGACGGCATGAAAGAAGAAAACATGTTGGGACGACCCCAAGTATCAACGATAAGGGGAGGAAGATGGTGTAATTATTCAATATTACTTTACAGAACTCTAGACTACTGGACACGTAATTTTTTTTTTTGGTTTTTATATTTTTATACAGTTGCCACGTCGAGAGCGCCGTGCAACACCTGTGCCGCACACGTATACGTTTGACGGCAGGACGACAAACGACACCAAACGCATAAATTGGAAAAGAACCAAGTCGCTGTCAATATCAAATTGTTACCAAAAACGTGCGTTTGAGTACAGCTAACTATGGTAGCTGGTGTGGCTCAACGTCAACGGTTAGCTAATTTCCATGTTTCAGTATAAAATAGGGTGTATTTTTTAAGGAAATCTATGTCTACGTGTAAGTGGAATTCAATGAACTTTTGTAATCTAAAAAAGAATCGTTTGTAAATTAAAACGTGTTTCTGTGATTTAAACTTTTTTTAAATTACCAGTTAATATGTTTAACGACTATTAACTAATATCATTGTTTTAGCATAAACGGAATTAAAGATTATTGTCGCGGTGTAATAAAAGTTTATTGTGATACATCACTGATATCTATCTATCAATACATGGAAATAATACTGGTACATGTATGTATGACCATTAGATGCCATAATTAGTTGTGTAAGCCATGTCAGAGCGCAGCTGGCGGCATCTTTAATCACACGACGAGCCGCGACAGTTGTGATAGACGGATAGACATTATATCGCAGCTTGAGTAACAAAGGCTCGTTATTCACCCTCTAAAATTCATACCAGTAATGAACAATTCAATTTCAAAAACCCTTTGTAAGATAAAAAAATACCATACAAAAATTTTTTTGAATGTTCAGAATACACTTGCGTTCAAAAAAGTCGACCCACCCAGTGCTTTTACATTTGGAATAAGATAACTCAAAAAATCAAATAACAAACTATAGCTTTTAATACCGTATGGTAGATGAAACGGTAGGTTATCAATAACATTCTTGGAAATTGCACCTAAAAATTGTTTTCAATTAAAATGTTTGAGGAATCATCTCGCAAATAGAAAATACAGGGTCGAGCCGATTATTTTGCACGCAAACTTAGTTCATACATGAATGTGAAAATACTTTTCGAACTAACCTACCGTCCCAAACGTATAGAAAAACAGTTTTCTATGGATATGTACGTAGTCATGTTCTCTTCATATATGTTCGCCTTTGATATCTGTTTTTACACCTGACTGGATTTTATTTCTGTACTGCGAATAGCTTGAATATAGTAAACATGTTTTCATGAATCATGGAGATTCTGGGTATAGAGCTTTAGGGCGGTGTCAATTTCGTTTGGGGTTTATTCAGTTTGTCTCAAGTATTTTGATTGAGTTTGAAACTTTTGCAAGAGGGTACCTACCTAATAATTTGACGTTTCAAACAGTTTGATATTTTAGTTGTAACTCTTGATGTTAGTGATGTGAAATAATTTTGTTGAGTTTGGTTCACAGACAAGTTGAATATGTGAATCGTTGACATCGGTAAAGGAAAATATTGTGAAAAAACCTTAACTGGACTTATAATTGACATCGAAAATCGCTACTCTGCCTTGAGCAAGCGTAGTGATCAATGCTCTCTGGTATTTTTACTATGCTACATATATTTTGAAGCTTTGGTTCATATTGATGCACGTAATCATTTAATGAATGTAAAATCCTTTAATATTGATACGTTAATCTAAAAATCAAATAATTTTATGTATAGAAATTATTTCAAAGCTAAGCCCAATCCAAATAGAGGCCATATATCTTACTACTGTATATTATAAATGGGGAAGTTCGAATGGATGAATGTTTGTTACTTAATCACTGCAGAACGGATGAACGGACCTCGTTGTATTTTGTACAGAGATAGATTAGAGTCTGGAATAGCACATAGTCTACTTTTATACCGATAACTTGGACGCGGATAAAGTCGCGGGCAGAAGTTAATTGGAAGCAGAATTAAAGGTTGAAATGTACTTTATATTTTTAGAAACTAATTAACTAAGACCCGTTCACCAACACTCAAATTATTTAAACTATAGTTTATTTAAATTTTCCAAAGATTATTTTAAATAAAGAACAACTTATTATATTATGTAATCATTTGATTTTATGTTAGTCAACATAGGTCCTTAGATGGTTTCGATTTTCGTATAAACGCACTCACAGCAGTTACATATCTAGGTGCAGTATAGTGCTGTTTCTGTCTTTGACAGTCCTCAGTCATTCATTGATTTTTCAAAGAACCTTAAAAGTCTCTCACAAAATATAGATAAATGCTCGAAAAACCACTCATAAACATAGCATCCCTTTTCAAAATGTTGAAGTTACAAGGGTGAAAACACGGGAGTACCTATCTGAAAGCGTGTGTTGTGTAGGCGGGCGCGGCCGCACGCCCGGGTCGGGTACTCGGGTCGACCAGTAGTCTCCCGGACGGCGTCCCGACCACACGGCTCGCCACCCCGGCCGCTGCACCGCGATCTAACTTCCTCGACAACACTCGTGGTACAATGGAAACAAACGGGATCGTTGCGTTTGATGGCGCTCGATCGAAAATGTGAAGTGATCCGATTGTGTTGTAGCTGTGCCGTGTGTTCAATTATTGCGCAATTATTTTTCACAAGTGTTTTTATCATGAATAGATGGCTGAATTAGTAATTGATTTTAATGGTATGGGTTTTTCATTTGATATTTTATAATTAATTTATGGAGCTGCTCTTAGATCAAACGTATGGAAAATCAGTCGCGAGTTATTAATCAGGGTCGGTCATCATAAACCAAAAATATAAATGCTTTATAACTCAGACTAAGTAAAGGCTATAAAGGTTCTTTGTTCACTACGGAACCCCAAAAATTCAACTGTGAGCTGGACTCGCGCACTACGTGTTCCGTACGGCCGTAGCATACGAGCTATTATAATTTACCTTATTTGCCATGATACAAGTTATGTTAACACGTAACCCGCTAATATTGATATTAGCTGGCTATTGCGGTTATGTGTTATGTGTGTTATCTGTGACAGACAGATGTACAGGCGGATTCTCCACCTCGGCAACCAAAAAAAATTATAAGGTCTCGTGGTTACCCTTTTAGGTATTTGGTACACCATACCAAAATAACAATTACAAGTTTAAATCATTAGTGATTATTGCAATTCATAGTTTCATATTCGCGATTGTAATAAAACAGTTAAATTATTGTCAAAAATCTTCTGTACCTAACATGTAATTTCATAGAATGAGAAGCAGGAGAAATGGGTAGATATAGGTATTTGCCAAAGAAACTTAATTAAAACAAAAAAAAATAACGCTCAATACATCCTTCAATTTTTGTGGTGTAACGTGTCAAGTTAGGATAACTTGACAACAAGATAAATCAACCCAACAAGATTGGAAGTGGTACTGCTGAATACCCAGGTGTTCATACATTTCAGGCACTCATTATTAAATTCAGAAGCCGTGTAGGTCGTCCGTCATAACTCCGAGATGAAATGCCTGAAAATCTTCCAACCGTGTAATGGTTATTATAATTAAGCTATTTCTCCTACCAAGTCTTGGGAATTCGAACGAAGCACGTTTAAAATTCTATCGTAATTCTTTCAAAAAAAGGAATGAAACTTATTCCTTTGTTGACTAACCGTTAGTTATTCGAGTCCTAACTGAATTTATTATTTCACGTTTCTCTTTTTGATTTCATCCTTATTTCATTTAGGTAACAGACAAAAAAGATATGTGGAATATTTTTTTTTTGGTCTAAGGGCCTGAGAACGGCACAAATGTTTTCAGTAGGCCTAGTTCAGACTCTCTAAGGTTTTAATTCGATTCGATTCATTCAAGTCGATTTTCGAATTGGGAATAGGTACAACAAGCACAATTATTAGTATGATTTATTGATTCAAATTAAGATTTCAAACTAAATAAATATTACACCTGGAACGGGTATTTCCAATTTCAAAATCGATCGAATTTTCGTTATGTATACTACGCAAATTTATGCTAGGTTCTTAGTTTAGAAGGGTTACGAAAAAAGTAGGTACGGCATATTGCTTTTGCTTTTTAATTTGTTGAGCAAATGAAACATTTGTTACTTTCTTGCGTCGCTTCTAATTTGTTTGGAACCGCTATTAGCTTTTAGCAATTAGGGCACACCGTATAATTTTCTTAATGAACCGTTGTTACAACTATATTATATTTTGAACCATTTAATTGAGACAAAAAAAATAATATGAAAAATTCACTCACCCAAGGGTTCCGTACTAATGTAAAATATTCAACACTAGGTAGATACAAAAAAGTTATATGGGGACGTATTTTATTTATTAACTTCATTAAAATTTTATTACACAATCTTTACCTATCGTGGGTCATGAGATACTGAGATACATTCCGCTGACAGACAGACGGACGTACATTGAAGGCTGAGTAATAGGGTTCCGTTGGCACCCTCCGGTAAAGAACCCTTAAAAATAAAGTAAATAAAAGCTTTTGAATAATGTAGCTTTCTAAATATTTTACTTAAGTTACTCGGCACTCACCTGGACTTTAATCTCTTTTTTTAGACCTTCGAGCTGACACAAAAATAGGTACCTAAACTTCAGAGAAATATTCCCTTGGAAACATCTTTTGAAATGGGAATTATTTTCCTCTCCTAATGATTCTACCCTATTCCTACTCGTATATTGCTATGATTGCTAAAAACGCTATACTTACATTAAATTATACTGAGTTTATAACCTGTCTTGGCATACGAGATATTTTTTCCCATGTGATGAGAAAAAGAGAACCGAGATGATGATGATTTGTATCTAAGATGGACTAAGAAGAGTAGAATTTATCACATCATATGAGATTCTTTGTTTTTTTTTTTGTTTAAACACGCTAATCTTCTGTTCTGGTTTCTTCTGATTTGGTTCTTAAAATTCATTCACAGTCCTTAAAATGAAGCACAAGTCCGTAAAATTACAGAATTATGAAAAATCTATGGATACAGACTTCAAACCGATATTAGCAGGGTCCAATTGTCTATAGCGATGCTCAATGTAACTTTAATAATAAATAAAACTTAGGCATTACATTTGAGCAACTTCCTAACTTAATTCCCGTTTACAATCAGAATACAAACATTGTTATTAGTAATCATGCATTGCATTAAAATAGATACTTATCCAGTTTTACAAAGAATTTAGTAATGGTCTAGGAACTATCTATGCAACAAAGGTTAACCACCAGATGAAGAGACGGGAATCGTTTAGAAAATTACTATTTTATATACTCCAACATTTGATATACAAAACGACTTGTTTTTTTTCTATTAGAACTGAATCATCTCCTTCACTAGTAGAATTAGCATCAAAAGGCAGTTAAGCATTAAGAATTTCAATATGCAATCAATAATGATATCGAGCCAGATAAAACCGTAAATTCTAATTATACGAGTACTATGTATCTTAATTGTTTTACTGAGTAAGCTTTTTTCTTTTGTTCTTTTGTATCGGTGAAATACGCATACAAAAGAAAAGAAGATCTATTCAATCAAAACCAAAATCTCATAAAAACCAAACCGGGTTGATTGTTAAAATTATTATAGGAAAATGTTTAAAAAATATCTATTAATATATATTTAGATACTGTATCATCGTTAGGCACGTTATGAATAAAATATATGATACGTAAACACAAAACGCGTGACGCGAGGGAATAACGTATTTTTAAATACCGAGGGATTAGGCTCAAATTATGTGACACGAAATTACAAAAGCCCTCCTTTCGCCGGAGACACAGTGTTCCTATAAAACTAATTGAATAAAATGAGTAGCATAAAATTAACAAACAACTGTCTCGCTGATTGATAACACTTTGGTCCAGGATTTGAAACCCTCTTAACGAAATTGATAATTTCATTACTTGTTGTCAACTTCAATTTTCTCGTGATTTTAAGATAATGAAATTTTCTGACAGAGAATGATCCTTTGAATTAATTCCTATCATTTTGTGTCAATCCTTGTTTTATATTCAGTTAAAGCATTGGTTAAATTGGCTATGGTGTCGAAGCTTCTAGATAGACAAGTAGAAAAATATGCAACGCGAAGTTCTCAACCTAGTTTTGCAATCCATTACAGAAGTCAATCGTAGAGAGACGGTGGTAATGGATTGTAAAATGAAACCCAAAACTTTGTGTATTCTATCCTCGAAGAAAGAGACCATTACGAATAAATTTATGTCTGTATCTCAATATTGTATTGTTGATTTTACGACAGAGTTTTAGGTGTAGGGCCGACTCGACTGTATAATTTATGAAAGCAGTTATTTGTATCGTAACAATTAAGTATTAAATAAATAAGCACAAATGTTTTGGGAGCTTCAATAAATTTTAATCTGAACGCTAAAATTTAATGATTTATTACGGTTTATGAGTTCGACAATGATTTCGAATCCAAAATAAATAAAATGAAGGAAATGAAACCGGGTAGGTAGAACCTTTGTGGTAGTGAATCGGTACCATTATTAGCACCTACTAGCGAGTGAATGGGTCGTGGGTAGTAGTGAGGCATCTTGGCCCAACCATTAATTCAACGTCACGTACTTACGTACCAACTGACTGGAACGACCTCCAAGAGGTCGGGTTCCGATACAAACTTACAATAGGTACGCATGCTTCTTACGACGAATGTATATTACATTTGTCATATTTTATCATTGAAACGAAAATAGAGCTCATTCTTCGAAGTGATCTTCACTGTTAATTGAACCAAACAAATATACACAATAGACAACCTCTCAATATCCTTCAGAAATTCTTTCCATATTCAGTTTGAAGGGTGTGTATGTAACTACTGTTGCGACTTCATATACCACTTAAAACAGGTCATAACAGTAGAAATAAATTGCGGGAGGTATGCAGTAATTAAACTACAAAATCCTGGACATACGAGTACCTGGGTGTTTCTACGAAAACTGTTTCCATTTATAAATATGTAGTTGCAACAACGTACCGCACAGTAGAACCAACGTGCGATGTTATCTTTTAAGATTTACTGGACCGCAATTTTAATCGAAGATAAACGTTCCAACTTCGATACTTTTGGCAAATGCAATTTGATGTAGCATCTCAAGAATTGTAAGGCTGCCAAGTCCATAACTTGTAAAAGATACGCTCAAGTTAATTCGAGTTCATTGTTCAGACAAAGAGAAAGACGATCCCTAACATTAAAAGGTTACACAATATAAATGGTTTTCACGTTTGGGTTTCACTAAATGATAAGCCCTTTTAATGAAACCCAAACATAAAACCCGCAATTGAATTGACCAATCACAAAAGTGCAGGTTTAAAGACCCTTAATAGGGTTTTAGTATCCCGATAATGAACTTTTAAACTAAACTGATTAGTCGCACCTGTGTGCCGGTTAATTTGTCGACAAATCCGATAATCGATTCACTGGCAATCCCTTGCTAAATTCAATGAGATTAACCATAGGTAGCTAGCTATAGAGTAAAACAAAATTGAAACTGACGTTAAATCGCGACTGATTCAAATAGATAAGTGTACGACTATTATAATAAAACTGAAAATATTTTTGTTTGTATAAACGCGCTAATCTCAGGAACTAACAGTCGGATTACAATAATCTTTTTGTACATGATGGCCAGATTCATGAGGGATTAAAGGCTAACCTATATAACATTACGCTACGACGCATGGGAACGGAGCAGTAACCTAACTTAACGCGGGTGAAAAAACTTAGCTGACCTAACCTTACTAAATTGGTAATATTCTGTTTTCATTTTGTTTGCAACTGTTAATAAAATTTAGGTACCTACTTAAGTTCTTATTTACTACCAATTTTTTTGTACATAGACAATAGCGGTCACATCTTTAGATCTAAAGAGCCCCAACGTTCGTTTTTTTTTGCAACTATTACATTTCTGCCTTTTTCCTATGAATGTTCTCTAACACCCGTATCTCGTGATTTTGGTTTGCTTAGCCAGTTTTTTCTTTTCGAAACTTTAATATGGATCGCAGTTTTACTCAACAATTCTTGCTTGGTTCTTATTCCGAACTTCTCTTAAGTTAAGAAAATTATACATTTGTTGAGCAAACGAAGCTAAGCAAATACCTTTTAATTAGGTATGAAAAGTCTAGATGATTTCTACAAACCTACTGTTTAAGTATCTAACTAAAATATTCAGTGTGTACATGACTCATTACCACTGAATATTTTAGTTTCAGAATAGTTATTTTTTATGTCATTGGTTGGCAAACAAACCAACAGTTCACTAAACGATAAGTGGTTATTGCTGGCTATAGACATCTGCAATACTTTTTAAATGCGTTGCTATCCCAGAGACAAAGTTGAAATGTCTCATGTGCCTGTAATTACATTGGTACCCATACCTTTCAAACCAGAACACATCAATGCTGGTTTGCGGCAGAAATAGCCATAGTGGTAGTACTTCCCCGGACCGACTCCTTTACAAAGAGCTCTGCTACTGCTGTTATTAGACACAAAAGAGTTAAATAAACCAATGCAGTTGGCAAAGATTCAACCAAGTAACTTAGAAATAAAGTAAAATGTGCAGCCATGTGTAACAAACGTACAACCATATATACCACTTTGTTCAGCACTTTAGTCGTAACTAAATAATGTATTTTCATAAATCTAGTACTTATTCACGAAACATTATTTGAATTACTGCGAGTACGTCCCGCATTACGGACGCTGTAAATTGTCGGTAGCAGAACAACGAACCAAATGAAAAACACACACATGATTATGTTTAAAGCTTTCCTCTTAAATTTTGAATTTAGTAATATTCGGTAGCTTATTACAACCATCCATCACGCCTGTATTTCCCGAAGGGTTAGGCAGAAGTGTACCAATGTACGCCCACAGTTCGCCGGTATATTTAGGTCCCATGTAATAGGGGGCGAGCCTATTGCCATTAACCGGGCACAAATCCAAACTCCGAGCTGCTACTGAGAATTTCATAGAAAAACCCAATAACACTTTTTGCTCGACCTGGGAATCGAAGCCAGGACCTCTAGCGTAGCAGTGGCGCTCAGGACCACTAGGTCAACGAGGCAGTTACAAACACATTCGAAAAAGGTAAATGCGAGGAAGAAAACTCAACAAATCAATCAATCAAACAATAACAATATCGTGCCTGAGTCCTCTGAGATCCATCCATCTACCAACACGCACTCATCTACTGACTAAATTAAATATTTTCCGGTACATACGGGGCATAAAAAGATAGATACATACACACAGTCGTTATCTACGCATACAGCCCATTAAACTTGCGCAAAAATTATTGCTGGTACACGGCTTTTATTTTTAGTGTGAAAAAACACTGTTTACACTAGAGCGCAAAACATTATGCTCACAACAGTACAAGGGTCCTTTGTGGGCATTTGAAGTTTAGTTAATCATAATATTTAAAACTTGTTTTCGAAAAGAAAACTTAGGAAAGTTTGGGTCTTTGCCTTTCAATATCTACATAATGAGGTTTCAAAGTTTGGTTCAAAATAAAAAATAAAATGCGCATTGTCAAAAAATAACACGATATTTTCAGCTTCGACCGATCGATAAGATCGTTAACTGTAAAAAGACACCCAATGTAATGTATGAACATAATAATTATACGTATATTCTCCACAGAACGCCTTGTACTACGATCTTTCAAACATAGGTACTTCAGTTTCTCCTTTAATTCGAAATCCATGCACGTTTAGCGTCTCGGTCCGATAATCGGTCAAAAAATCGTTCGTGGGTGGAAAGCCTTACACATCCATGTATGTTTATGTACCTAGTACATTATCTACCCAACCCTTCTGAAAAATATTTTCCTAACATAATATACTTATTTGTTGAGTGATTAGGGATGACGCGATAATGTATTTTTCATGTTATGTATCTCAGCGATTTTAGGTCAGCCATATATTGACGCTGTGCATGTTCAATGGATATAGCAAAAAAAAAGGATTGACATAGCCGCGTGAGCTACGCGTGTGAAATAAAATTGAACAGAATAAAAGGAAGGACTCTATAGAATTGAATATTGAACGAAATTAATTTTAAAATGTTTGTATGATTTGATTCCGCAAATGTCAGTTCATTTCCATTCAATGAAATACCTGTTTGTTTTTTACAATTTAATTTATAAAATTTTTGTATTAAATCATAATTTATTCTTGATTGATATAAAATAATTACTGTGTGAATTAAAACTCTATCAGCCCTGTGCAGGTCTAAATGGATTTCAATGCTGTGCACGAACATATTCATATTGTTGAACACAATTCAACTTTTATTGGAATTCAAACATTGTCAGAACCTTTTGTGTCAGCGTAGACGCTGCCCATACATTATGCACGCGTGGCATAGGCCGCATAAGCACCCAGTTTACGAGCGTACAAAAACGATCAAGAAACAACAGACAGAAACCACCCTTTCGGCGTTATAAAAACTCCGATAGCACATTTTCTTATATAGAAATAATGTGATCTAATGCCTATTGTAATTCCAATAACTATTTGCGTCAAAATTCGCCTGTTGCGTGTTGGCCCACCCCGTCCACTGTGCACGTTTAACAAACCACAATCAATATTTATTGTCCAAATTATGTACATGGCCGCTCTCATTGCAGCAAGGTGTGCGTACCTTTTTAACTATTGGAAAACAATTTAATTGAAAATAAACGCTTCATTAATGACGCCAATTGCAAATGAAAACGTTTTCATGTTGTTGTTAGGGAAAACCACAACATTACGTGACTTGTATATTGAAAACTATATAGGTAGGTAGGTAGGTAGGCACGAAGATTTAAAGCTCTGAACTCAAAAATGCTTTCCGAACAGTAAAGCTGAAAAGAGGGCGGCGGAGTGTAAAAATTCTTTTATGTTTTTATTACCGACCGAGGTGTGGGATGCGCCGGCACGACATTCACGTGAGGTACAAAAGTTTGAACCAAACCTTTTTGTTTTATTAGGGTTCGATAGCGAACAAGTCGCAACAAGTTTCACATGCCGCCCACCGAAGCTTTGAGAGAAGGCCGAGCATTACTTAATTTTATGGCATTCTCAAAATGGACTAAGTGATTAGATCCGGTACTATTTCTTGTAATACAGTCTCAGGGTGACAATCGAAGAACGAAGACAGGAGAAAATTTATCAATATTAAAACGACTCTACTCCACTCTAATCATAATTAATGACACCCTATTCGTTAATTTTCATCCGCTCCGCTTCTCTCTCGGTGGAGTACCACCCTAAATGTTTCACAATGGCGTAGGTACCTACAAATCGTACATGTCCTCCATGTGCCCTCCACGGGAGACGCTTACGTGACATCTTGCATGTGACACGAGATATTAACAGACATCTCCGTTTTATATGACACCCCCCATGACTCAAGCGCTCGGAAAATAATCGAGAAAGCTGAGAGATACACGAATAACATATGACACTGGAGTTTATTACTCTGTATCTGAATGTGAACGAAATGGATTCTACATTTCCGTACGAACAAAGAAAAATGGTTAGCACCCACTCAGGTAGACATATTCACAACATTTTATTCAATAAAATTGTATATGCAGCGGCACAGAAGAAGCGATTGGCCGATATTTTCCGAATCCGTTTGCGGCTAAAGGAAATGCGGTATTAGGAAAATCGGTAACACCAACAATACATGAGCCATGTATTCGACAACCCGGGTGGACAATAAAGATTAGAGAACAATATTTAAACAAAGCGACGTTTTTTCTGCTTTATTCTATGAGAGTCACGAATCGAAACCGTATTATAGTGAGCAATATATTTTACGGCAAACAGTTTTATGTAAATTATATGTTGTATGTGTGATATAGAAACCTTTAGGAAAAGAGGGCTTATTATACTTTCGCGACCAAAGCCTTGCTCTTTAAATCGTGGCCGACTTTTTGTGGAGTGCGAGCAGGGGAAGCAATTATACGAAAACGTAGAGAGATGAGGTGCATACAAGGAAAATACCAGTATTTCTTAGTCTTGTAGAATTCCTAGAAAATGTTAATAGGTATCTAATGTTTTTTTAAATACTCCAGTGTCTACTGATCACTGTTGGAACTCAAACTTTTTTAAGTTTCCCCTCACTATTAATTTCTCCTGTATCTTGGGTGCGTTTACAAGCATTTAAACTCACATATACAAATAGCCAGACCCAGCACCACTATCTGTGAGCCATACAAATATTTGATTCGTGCGGGAATCAAACCTGTGACAGCAGCCAATAGCACAGCCACTGCGCCAACTGTGTCGTCAAATTAATTGAGAGCACATTGCTTTAATGTTCCAGGAATATATATTTCTAATTTACTCAGTCCAGACACATTTAACCAGAAAGTTTATAACAGTGTTTAATACAGTAGCGTAACAAACGACCCTACTTTTTTTGTTCAAAATAAGAATTATCATTATTTGCCACTTTCCTTTTAGGTCTTGGCACGGACTGTTTTTCTCTAACTTGGCAGCAAAAACATTCGAGTATCGACTATCTATCAATCACCCGGTTGTTAGTGTCACGCAAAGTGGTTTTCCTAATATATATTTTTTTGTTAGCAGTATAGAATTCTTGAGTCTATTTATGTTTGATATTGAGTTTACTACAAGCTATTATTATAACTTACCATTCAAATCAACACTTAGTAGTCAGCCAGACTCGTCTGAAGATATTTTGGAGTCTGCCCCCAATACACCAAAGGTCATTTAATATAACTACATGAGCTGGAGTACATACCAGCTAACTTATGAAGATTTATACATAGGTATATGGATATTTTGAGCCTACGTAATGAAACCCATTAAACTCAAAAGTCAACTTTACAAAAATCGATGTACAAGGTATAGTTTTGCACCCTACTCAAAAACAGGGAGGTAACTGTGCTGGTGATTCCGACCACGAATCAATAATGAACTAAATAAGTTTTTTACAAATCAATAGTAAACTAAATAGATTTTTTGTTGTTTAAGTGATTCTCGAATTCGAAACCAACCATCTTGCCGCTTTGTTTTGGCATGCAATAGCCGCGCGACACAGCGCACGCAACGGGCGATTCTGTTCTTTGAAAGTGGTGTATTCTGAAATACTGTTAAACATAAACAACCAAAAACACAAGTATTTATTATTCATTGACCGACACCGACGTCACCTTGTCTTTATTTTATTATTTTTATATTTAAAAAAGCGAAGGCGATTTAAGGAGCTCGTGGCTAAATAATTACAGCCGCATAGACCGATCTTCCGGGTTAAGCCACGCTTGCCGAGGTTGGTCTGTGGATGGGTGACCATTTACTATAGCGAGTTTCCTCCGTGCCTCGGAAAGCACGTAAAGCCGTTGGTCCCGGCTGTCATTTGTAGATCTTTGACAGTCGTTACTGTTAGTCAGAAGCCCGAAAGTCTGACAACCAGTCTTACCAAGAGTATCGTATTACCCATTACTGGGTTGTGGAGGTCTGATAGGCAGTCGCTCCATGTAAAATACTGATATTTAGCTGCATCCGGTTCGACTGGAAGCCAACCCCAACATAGTTGGGAAAAGGCTAAGCAGATGATGATATTTAAAAAATATCTACCGAGCCCGTTCATTACGTCCGTTGTAACAGCTGCTTCTTATGGCATTCTGATATTCAGGTGCATCTGTAAACGTCAGCGAATATTGAGAAGCTGGTGACACAGAGCTTATCCAAGTTTGAAATATGCTACGCCTTCAAATACAGTACCTATTCAAAAAAATCTCATTAATATACAAAATACATATATTGTGTATCGCTAGGGACACGAAAGTTGTCAACACAAACTTTATGTACTGGTAAAACAATTTCGTTTCACATAAAAGCTCTACTTTCATAGACGTCACTTATAAAACAAGCCAACAGTTTTATGAACCAAGGGAAATAATAACGTGTTATCGTGGCATTTTTGTAACAAAACATTATAATTTGTTGTTGCTGTGTTTGTAACATTTGTGAAGCTTAGTTAGCGTGAAGCGGAATGCTTACGCCCTCAATTTCCTTGATTGACGACATTAATCGTAGAGCGGGTAATGCCGTGATAAACATTATGCGGGCAAGCGTGAGCACTTTGCCGGTAATTGTGATTTACTGCGAGAGCATTTATTTTAATTTCGTACCTAGTTGTGTTTATCTATATAAAAAAAACCGGCCATGTGCGAGTCGGACTCGCGCACGAAGGGTTCCCTTTTTTTTTTTTTTTTAGTCTGGAAATCATCAAATAACTTCCCCCGCCCTGGGCGGGGCGGGAGGGAGTGTCAGACTTTTACTGACTAAAACCCGTCTATGTTCCTTCATGTGCCCTTTGCGTTCCGGGGGCGCGGTATCTCTTTCGAACAACCCGCAGACGAAGGGTTCCCTACCATTATCTATAATCACGTATTAAAAAAAAACTACATACTAGATCTCGTTCAGACCAATTTTCGGTGGAAGTTTACATGGTAAATGGTATTGTACATCATATATTTTTTTAGATTTATCATTCTTTTATTTTAGAAGTTACAGGACATACTTACATTTTGCTACTTTGGAAGTGTCTCTCGCGCAAACTATTCAGTTTAGAAAAAAAATATATTAAAAACCTCAATATCATTTTTGAAGACCTACGATACCTCGTTCCATAGATAACCACACGCATGGGTTTGATAAAAAAATTGTGTTTCGGTTCTAAATATGGGGAACCCCCAAAACTTATTGTTTTTTTTTCTATTTTTGTGTGAAAATCTTAATGCGGTTCACAAAAACACCTACTTACCAAGTTTCAACAGCATAGCTCTTATAGTTTCAGAAAAAAGTGGCTGTGACATACGGACGGACAGACAAACATGACGAATCCATAAGGGTTCCGATTTTTGCGATTTGGCTACGGAACCCTAAAAATGCCGCATCTATAAAACATTGTCACTTGAGAACTCTCGACCGATCAGAAGGACTTTTTGTTGTGTTCGTAATTGTTTAGACAAGTTTGTAACAGAAAAGTTTTGGAAAATTCATCGGACCGGTCGGAACTTTTGATGGAATTTTGTATGAAATCGCACCCGTGCGAAACCGGGGCTCGTCGCTAGTAACATATAAAATTCTCGTTGAGCTACGACTGTGGCAAACATTTTGAAAGTATGTGTACTACTTCTTTAGATAAAACTATATTTTATTGCATACATGTATAAACAAAAGGAAATTAGGCTCGCGTGCTATTACATAGGCCCTAAACATACCGGCGAACTGTGGATGTACATTGGTACACCTCTGCCTAACCCTTCGAGGAATACAGCCGTGAGTGTATGTAAAAAGGAAATTACTCAGGTTAATTAACAGCAGTTTAATATACAGATTGGGGTACCTGGTCACAATGTCAGTCGTATTTTGCAGCCTCACAGATCTAACTCATATTCCTGCACTTATCCCAATTAAGCTGGGATGTAGCTATTAGATTATCCGATTGCAGTATAGATAATCACTAAACAGAAACAACAACCGGGTAACACGACCTACGAACCTCTATAATTTATATATTATTATAGTAATCGCTATCTCCATATTCTAAGCTTGTTAGCTTCAACTATTCCTATGAGGTAGGGTTGTCAGATCGTTAATATAAAAATAATAATTACATATCAGGTGGCTAAGATTTAACCGAATATTAGCAGTGCTGTAAACATTATCACATAACTTTGCCAGATTAAAAGTAACATAAACCAAATAGGGGTTTTTTTGTGATGGTAATTCATCAAATAACTTCTCCAGCCCTAGGCGGGGCGTCAGACTTTTACTGACTAAAACTGGTCCATGTTCCTTCTTGTGATCATTTCTTTGAGGCGCGCGTGAAACTCGAACGCGCCGTCGATACGGCCTGTCGTTATTCAACGTACGGACCGGCCCGCACCAAATAGAGTTAGGCTAACTTAGTTTCCTGAAACGTTTTTGTTTGGAGGTAATTCAGAAAGACAGAAGAGCTGTTAAACGGCGAACTAACCGTCAAAACCAAGTGTCTGACAACCCTACCCGCTACTAAGTGACGACGAAGTGCTATTACGTGGTGCATTATTAAGTTCCACGATAGTTTCTCGTGATTTTCACAGTCATGCTTTTAAAATGTTCCCCTTATTTAGTAAGTTGTTTTTTACAGGTGCTGCGGCGAGTAATAGAGGAGGAACAATATCTGCATCAATGTAAATAAGGAGCTTATTTTCTTTTTGGACTTCTCAAAGCGAGCAGACAAAATGGCGATCATGATCCGTAAGTCTAGAATGTTTACGTATTCTAACTAATTATAAGTCTATCATCAGTAATGAGGAGAACTCTAACATTTCTGATAATTTTATCTAAAACTTAACTTACTTAAAACTTAAAAAAAATAACTTTCAAGATTTATCTAACGGGCTTCTACTTAAACCCAGGAAGAGGATTTGAGATCGAAGTTAAATTATTATGGCATATAAGCATTTAGAGGATTTTCCTGACAGCATACAAAAATAATCATAATCTAATCTCTGTCACCTGATTAAGACCGCAGGGAGAAGCTGGATGCAGGCCGCGTCCAACCGGTCCTATTGGAAATCTATGGGGGAGACCAATGTCCAGCAGTGGACGTCCTGCAGCTGATATGATGCTGATAAATCCTTGTCTCAATCTGTCAAAAATGCCTGTACTTTGTATACATAGTTTAGACTAGATACTTTTGTATAATGCGCACTGTCAGGAGAGGCTTCTTAAGTGCGCGCGTTCTAATTTTAGTGTAGCGTATGAAAGCGCTGTTGATGTCAAATTATATGTGACTCTATGAATATAGTTATAAGGTAGATGTTTGTGTAGGTCACGCGGTCCGCACCGGCGCCTTGGTGCTGGTGGTGGCGGGCAGCGCCACGGCCAGGGTCGCCGGCAAGATGGGTGGCTACTCGAACAAGAAGGGAGGCAAGTATTGTTGCATCAAGTTAAGTTCAGTATATGGAGGTATGAGAAACAAGGTGTGAAGTGCCTCATCCTCCGTTGAAAAGTGAAGATTTTCCGACCCAGACGGGTGTTGTGTCGGGATTTCGTATGTATGCTAACGTCGCAGCGGACTTTGATAGCGAGATCTAGGTAACGTCAGTTTGTCATCGTAGTTCGCATATTGAGTGATAGAAGTCGCTACAAGTAGATTAGTCTGCTACGCTAGAGGCCTTGGGTTCGATTCCCAGGTCGTGCAAAGCCTAAATTTATACCGGCGAACTGTGGGTGTACATTGGTACGCCTTACTTGTCGAGGAATGCAGGCGTGGTATTATGTTCAATTTTTTATAAGAATTTTATACAGTGGTTCCTCACATTTCCCGGTGTTCAACTGGATAGAAGGTACTCTTCTGGTACTGACTAGGTTGAGAAATACGTTCGTCATAACTAAATTATGAATAAGTTATATCCGCCTCCATTATTTTCTTTTATTTCTCAAGAAATATTCAAGCTTCTTCTTCATTAATATTTAACATCGTTACTGCTCTCCATTGTGATTGAATTTCAAGGGACAATTCACATTGTTATCGCTGTGCATTGTGATTGTTCGTGTTCGCAGACAGATCTCAAACGCGTCTGGCGTATTGACGCCAAACCGACCACTCTAACGTCGCCTTTCTATTGTCTTGACCGCCACGCTACTCTGTGATAGAGTGAAGCGCATTATGAAACTAGATCGGAATGTCTTTCACATTTATCTTTAACTAGGTACTGGGGATGTTCAGTGGACGGGGCCAGCTAGGGCCAGTGCTTGCCAGGGTTGCGGGATTAGTCCGAATGAGTTACCGTGGCCCTGGAACGCAAAGGGCAGTCAGTAAGAGTCTGACACTCCCTTTCGCTCCACGCAAGGCGAAAAAAGTTTTCCTATCCTTAATAAAAAAAAGGTACTCGGGTCAAAAAACCATGATATAAAAAAATATTTGTACGCAACTCGATCATGTTCCTGTCACTTGCGTAAATTCGACAACAGCGTTTTTCCATTTCATTATTATGTTGAGACAGATTAGGTACTTACCTATTACTACTCTTCAAAAATACCAAATAATATAATGTTCGTGTACAAACTTCACTGTTGTGGCAGCTTTACCGTCTTGGCTAATTAGGGTAATTAATTGCGGCACTAGCAAATTAAAACAGACGATTTTTTTACTGTAATATTCGTAGTTCGCAAAGACAAACCCAAAACCAAACCGCTTTGTCATTTCTTGAGCTGTCACCAGTTAGTCGTGTAAAAATAAATATGAAGCTATTTGATATTTCGTTAGTGAAGTTCTAACAGTAGGTACGTAAATAAATATGGCTACAGGAGAGTGAATGAAATTAATGTAACTTACGCAGACCAATACGAAGGCGTTATTTTTGAAATAACGCCTTCGTATTGGTCAGGGTATCGTTCTTTGATTGGTCGATACGATGCGCGCCATTAAGCTTTATCCAATGACATTCAAATCTCAAAATAAAATGACTTACGCACTGTTAGAACTTTAGTGACGATTTGTAACTTTTATATTTAATACTCTAAGCTTTTATAAGATGAGGAAAAAGAGAGAGAGTAAAGTCCAGAATTTTCCCATGTTCTGTATCTATCTGTATATATGTGTGTAAAGTACTATTATAAATCAAACACAGCTTTTAAATGTACACAATAAGAAGGAACGGACGGTCGAAAACAACCTATATACCTATCTATACATATACTTATACCACAGATTAAATAAGTACAGATACTTCACTCAGTAGAAAATTTCCAATACCTACTGCTATAATAGCCTACTCCGTCGCGTCAACTCGCGTCAGCAACCACTGCAAACTAAAATGTGCCTAAATACTCAAGCGTACAGTTGTGATCGCTTCGCACCGCGCGATCCCACAACAATCGTAGGGCCGCCTCCTCGATAAAATTAAATTAACATAACTTTTTGTGTCTATGTTATTGAGAACTGTGAATATGTTCTGACTTATATGTGGCAGTTTAAAATTGTATCGTAAATGCTTATAAAATATTTTTACCCATCTACAGCACATAAGGCACCAGACGGCATCGTAGGTAACGAATGGAACTATTAAAATGTAATAACGTGCGTGCGCTTCGTTTGCAAAAACCGCACTGAATTTGGTTCGCAAACGGCCCGAGACCGCTCGGCCGGGCGGTAGGCAATTATAGCGCGCAAGTACATAGAGTGACGGAGGCCTGCTTATACATAGATACGCGAGTCAAGTGCGCGTATATATATTCAGTTCGGTATTCTTATTCGTATAAACGCGTTCTAGTCTTTGACGGTCGGTCGAGGTATACTAGAAATACGGTTTTTCTTGAAACTTTCGCAAATAGGATTTTGGTAAACAATTTAAAGCGATTCTACGAAAAGACAAATAACTCTCATCCTTGTTGTTTTGATGTTGAAGTTGTGATAAATTAAATACAAGCCTTTTTCGACTGCTACTGAAAAATTCGTAATAGGTATACTGACGTATTTTTTCTAACACTTTTTGCTCGACCTGGGAAACGAACCCATGCTCGACAGTTGAGAGACCAACATGGGGCATTCAAGACTACCTCAGTTAGAACTTATTCGCAGGTCTCCGTCAACAAATTAATGCTAAACAGCTTATTTTTAACAAAAATTATCTCAAATTGATGGCAACCAGCATTTGACGCAAATATGCCTATGAAATGTTTGAATTAATAAATTAATGTAACAATATATTCCATAATTAATTTCGCTTAACTAGCGTAAAATTGCAGCGAACACTAAAGTACTGAAAATATCAAAACGCTAATAAAACCTTAGACAACACCGCCCTATTTAATATTAACTGACAAGTCAACATATCTGTCAAAACATGTCAAAAGTGTCATAATTTGTACACGAAAGCTTTTTAATAAAGCTGACACATGTGTCGTCTAACATTGACAGGTAAAATAGGTAATATCAACAGTCAACTAGCGACGTATTTATATGGAATAGACGTACTCATACTAAATTGCTTTTACATAGTTCAACCACAATCTTTATGAATTATTGTATCTTTGCAGAATACATAATAATATTCTTAAATGGCGGGTTTTTATTTGAATAGAAATCGGTAACATTTATCGAATTGGAATGACGATTTACCTACGGCAAAATATTCAAATAAAAACGTAACAAGTAAAAATAAATGAACAGTGCAGTTATTGTATTTATTTACTCAATTACATTTAAAATAATAAATAGGTACGTGTGTTTCCCGGTCACTGATCTGTACCAGACTATGTACATGAGGTTCGACTCACCGAAAAGATGGACTACAATAATATAACAGCAAATAATACATGACACAAACTGCCCAGGCCAACTCAGCTGCTAGCAAGCCCTCTTTCTTATCCGTACATCGTATCAGTAATAGATGATGGTAATAGGTGTTGTGAAAAACACATGCAACAACATGGCAGCTCTCTTTGAAATTGTGAATGACACACCAATGATCTTCCTACTTCACACATACACATCAATCGATTTACGAAACAGTGAATGTTCATCATATACTAATGCACAGTAGTAATTAATGAATTTAATATCAAAAAGTATTCACGAGCAACTACACCAAGATTTGAATTGTCATTCACTGACATATTTCACCTACTATAGTCTAACAAGATGGTGCATGACGGTCGGCAATAAAAGAGGTTCATCATCTCAGCCATAGGACGTCCACTGCTGAACATAGGCCTCCCCTTTAGATCTCCACATATACCGGTTGGAAGCGACCTGCGCAACATTGCGCGGTACGCAAAACTAATCTCAGATCCAGAGACAGTCGTTAGTAAGTCACTATAGATTTGCATATTTAAAGTTAAATCTATTACTTGAATACCATATCCTACTATCCGAATAATATTATAATTATTTTACGAAAGTTTGTGAGGATGGATAGATGGGTATATTTGTTACTCTTTCACGCTTAAACGGCTGAACGGATTTGGATAAAATTTGGCACTGAAATAGATTGTAGTGTGGAATAACACGTTAAATAGGTACTTTTTATCCCGGAAAAATTTACAGTTTTCGTGGGATAATATATCAAAGGAGACGGATACGCTTTCATACATTCTTGGGCCCGGGTGTAAAAAGGTAAAATTGGTGTCAATTAATGGCTTATAATATAATAACAAAGTATTACTAAACATTCAGCGAATTATGAATCTGAAAGCAGAGTTATAAAAGGTTTTCTAAAAGTGAGGTTATGCAATAAATTGGCAAAAACCTATACTAAACCGACGAATTTTGAAGAGCGATTGCTATTTTATTATGTTATACTGTTATTTACTATAATAATTGTACTGTATTGAGTGTATTGTATTGTATTTACTATATTAATTGTATTACATTAGGAAACTCACAAAACGACACTACGAAACGAGTGATTGACAGTCTACTAGAGCTGTCAAAAAGTATTCTATGTCACTGCCAGCACAGATTAAAAATACAAGTAATAAATCGAATTGTAAACGAGAATCAACTTTAAGATTTCTTTATATAAAGTTTTTTTTTTTAACTGCGGGCATTATGTTAAATCATCATCTGGTGCAAGATATATTTTGTGTTCAATTGTTGAAACTCATTCACATTAATCGATTATAGTAATCGATATCCTCTTTTAGTCGTGACATAAACTTATTTTTAAGATTTCTCTTATTCCTGATATTGAATTAGGCATTTTTTTTTTGATATTTGAAATAGAAAAATATGACGCTTTTTTTAACCCATATCACAACTTAATACAATTTGGCCCAGAAATCCCCGTCTCCTTTGACGCGTACGAAGTCGCGAACAGAAACTAGTCATCTATAAGCACTTTTCTTTATTTCTCTACCCAAATAAAATCGTCTGGGTCGTTAATATTATGCATAGATTGCCGATAAACTTGGTTGCCAATTTAAAATTTTCTAGATAGTTACTTGGACTGATTGCATCGAAATTCAATTTCCGATTTATAAGTTCTTTAAACAATATTTTCTGACTGACGCTGACGCTATGTGGTTTTTATAATTATCGAGAGATGAGATCGCAACGATTTCGCAGCAACAAGCAAATGCGCTGGTGTGCACCAGCGTCAAGATCCCTCTTAACGCTTATGGGGAGTAAAAACTATAACGCGGGAACCTCTGTATTGTAGTAGCGTTAATTTTACTGGCTACTGATAGCTACTACAAATTAATGTTATGCTTGAAATTTCAAAAATAGAATGAAGTTTATTGTTCAGTTTTCTTTTATTATCAGGGTAGACTGGGAGACATTGCAGCAGTAATGAAACCGCTTAATAAAAAATAAACCAGATTGTAAGTAACACTTGCAAACCTCGGCTTTGTTCAAGTGTTACAGCCTATGAATTTCTGATTTTGGGCTGGAGGCAAACTTTACTTTGCACTTGAAAAAATGTTCTCCCATACATGCTTCTACATCATTATCGATACTCCATCTGCAAATGTAAGATTGTAATCGCAAAAAATAATATTCTGATGCTATTAAACTACAAAAGAGAATGTTCTAATTTGTATGGGCTCTGTCCTAAGTAGTAATTCACATATACAAGTTTATACATATTTTATTTTATTATTTATGTCTTTTGTGATAACCTCTTCAGATGGGGAAGCAAAACTGCGCCTTGCTTAATAAAAAAACACATAAGTGTGGTGTTGTCTTATTTGGTACCATTTCTTCTTGAAAGACACTTCCTTCATAAATCAATACACAAATCAATAAAAACAAGTTGTTTTTCCAGTCATGGACCGGCTGTCATTTTCTTCCCCCGTCTACCCTTCATAATTGTCAAATCCTACACTATAAAAGTCACGCTCTGAATTTATTTATAGCTGTGATAGCTTTTGAAAAATCCTCGATATAGGAGTTTATCTTATGCGTAAAAATGGAGTATAATAACAAACTAATGATTTTAGGTTTAATTTTGGAAAATAGAGACATTTTATTCGGAAAGTTCGATAACAAACTAACGCACGAGGTAAAAACACAAAAGTGGCAGGAAATTGCTGACAAACTTAATGAATTGGGTATTTTCAATAGACACTGGAAGTATCTAAGGGACACTACATGGCAAAATTGGAGGAAACGAACTCTGGTGAGTATTTAAGCATCACGGTATCGTTTAAACGGAGGCGGTGGCGAATAGTGGCGATGGTGTATTACTGCCATAATTGTATATTGTTCTCATAATTGTACAATCTTAGTACAATTAGCATTATAGTAATCCGTAACCAACACTGCCACCGCCTTTCTCGGAGCTACTTATTGTGTGGTAATATTTTTAATTATCAAATTTGTTTTAAGGAAAAGCGAGCCCATTGTCTTAAGGCTGGATCAGTAGGGAAGAAATTTAAATACGACGATTCCGACGAGTTAATTTTCAAAATATTAGGAAAGGATTCGCTTGCCATCGAGGGGCTTCATGTTCCCAGACCAAGTAACAAGTCACAAGTTTTCATTTCAAAACAATATGAAGAAACAAGTCCTCCTCGACCCCAACAAAGCAAAATACAAAATATATCCAACAAGTCCTTAGAAATGTCTTTGGAATTGCTGGAACTTGAGAAAAAGAAACTTGAATTGGATCTTGAAAAAGAAAAAATAGAAATAGCGAAAAGGGAACGTTATAAGCTAGATTTAGAATTGCTTAAACTAGAAAGAGTATTGAACGTTCAGCAACCGTCCAGCTATACATTGCAGTTCTACCAAAATCAACATAAAGTTGAAAACGTAAATTGTGATTTTGAAGATATTGAAATCATCGATTGAATAGGTATAACAGAATAGTGAGGTAAAGGGTTATAATTATAAACATTCGAATTTGCATCGTCTTCTTATTTGAAGAAGTGCAGGTGCGCTAAGTGGGCTCGATGTCTTCAATATGTTTTGATGCCTGTGGCGTAAGTTTGCCATTACGTTCAAGACTATGTAAGCATTCATTAAAACAAGATTTTTAGAAGTATGTCTCTATAAGGATAATATATAATATAAAAGTTTATATAAAACATATTGTTCTATTTGAAATGTATTAAAAATTGTAATTGGGCTTGAGCTTTTGCTTTAAAAAGATGAGACACGTGTATCAGGATTTTTGAAATTTCTACCAAAAGAGTAAAACTGAAGATGAATGATTTTAAAGAAAGTCCGAGGTCGACATGGACCGAGACGCTAGCAGTGATAATTTTTTAATAAATATTCACCGTCACGTAATAATTATTTTAACCTTTTTTGTAAAATAAGAAAGCTAACATTCTCAAGTAGGTAAACAAGCCGGCCAATTGTCTGTGATAAGTGATAATTAGATAATTCACATTATTGTATGTCATAGTCGCAAGTCACAATATTTTATTTGTCAAAAAGACAAATGTCACAGTTCGACTTACTTGTCAAGATTTTCAACGAGCTTTATGTTTTAGTAAGCACAAACGTGGTTCCAAAAGGTCGACTTAATTCGTTCATAAAAAAAGATACGTACCTATGTATTTGTAACTAATTTTAAAACATGATGGCAAAATAATAAAAAATGTACCTTAACCTAAAAAGAGGCGTGTAGAAATAACGAGCACTCAACCAGCTCGCCTGAATAAAAGTGCTACTACTATTATAGTTATTTATTTTATTTACAATTAATTATTCATTTCATTGGAATGCAATGTAACAAACTCTCTAAGTGGATCACTCAATTCACATGTAGGCTATAGCTTCGGTTAATTAAACTCATAAACTTTATTAAACATGTTAGAGCTGTGTTATATTGGGAAGTTCCCAAATACCAATAAACTCTACACACACTCGTGGATCTGAGTGATCTTTCACCGCCTCAGGAAATATATGTACGTTTCTTTTTTCAATTACTACACAATAGAAAACCTCTTCTAGACGGCCCCCGGACGCCCTCTAAACTAAGACAAGTCCGCGAATTCCTGTATGTGATATCTATAATAGGTACATTATTAGCGAAGGAAAATTTTCTCCTCAATCCTATCTGATCTCAACTTAATAAAGATTGTCGTGGCGATAACGGTAACATAGCAATTAAGTGTTTCCCTGAGGTAGCTACAGGATAAAGTTATTAGTGGGTAATATATCCGCAATAACTCTAAGGTAAACTACTCGAATTTCAGTGCGCTAGTACCCAGATTACGTTACAGAGAAGGGGCCAATTTTCTCGAGTCTCTAGCGGTGTGTTTACTTAGGTTGGGAAGACCGCAAACAATATAGAGAAGCAGGGACAATACAATAAGAAAATAAAGTCTAACAACAAACATTTGAACTACGTACTCGGTCTTAGATCTTCCTACATTGTCATTTAAATGGATTAATCATTTCTTTCTAAATGCTGTAAACGTGCTTGCATGATATCGTTTGGAATGTGGAACGTTTGTAAATGTGTTCCGCTCACCATATTATGTTTTCCATGCGACTACACAGCAACTTACACCAAACGCGCATTCCGATGCGATTTTTTGCAGTATATATGTCATGTAATGGTCACTTTTTTATCGCATTTGCGCGTTTTCTGCGCTACCGCGCCTGCTCTTAAATTACTACTGTCGAGGCACATTATACATGTATACCCGTAATATCAAATTTCCGCCGGTAACGCCTACCACGAACCGATGGCAAGTTCCATCCCAAACTAAGTCTTATTTTAGTAAAGCTTATGAGCTTAGAACTATAACTTTCATTTCATCTGCTAATTGAAATTTAAATTAATTGACTAAAGTTAAAATTAGTTACGAACATGTGTACCTGATCCCGTATATGTTAAACGAGAAGTTAGGTTAATGACTTATTAATGTGTCACCACATACACGCAAATGTGAACCTCAATGTTTTCACGTTAGGTACTATTATTGATAAATGTGTTGGACTGCTGCTAACGACATATTCAATGAGTGATTTCAATTGAATGGAATGGGTGTCGTTTAGGTGCGAAAGTGTTGAACATACCTTAACAAACTTATGTGCTCTCAGTAGAAGATTACCAATACAAATTAAACCAATTTATAACGAGAAACGATACGAAACTTTAGAGGCCATTGACATAGAGCAAAAACTTACGGCTACAATAAAGTTGGTAATTAGTTAGTCATAACTCATTAATCCTTAAGTCAATAAACTACAGCTTTCATATTATAATTAAATTAATTGCCTGCAGGAAAATCGACAAGCGGCATCAACGAGGAGATAATCTGGATTAGCATAAGCATGGCGATCGCTATCGCGGTGCTCATAGCCATAGCGCTGTGTTACATACTGAAGGAGAAGTGTATGAAGCGCAAAGCGTACCGGGAGCAGTCATGACGATACCAGGAGGAGTTCGCGAAGCACGCCCTCGCGGACTCCTTGACCGACTTGGACTTCGAGCTCCCGGCATACACACTCTACCCGCAGTACTCGCCAGACGGGAAAGAATATTTCTACAACTTCCATCGCTTCTCATACATAAGGAAAAGCTTCAAGTTACCACCCAAAGACTACCCAATAAAAACTAAAGAAGACATCTATATCAATGCGTGAATGTGGAAAGTGTAAATGAAAGTGTTTATTGTGTATTTCTAATCTACTGTACCATATAGTTTAATGTGAATGTAACTGTATGTTTAGAAAATATATGTATAGGTAAACATCGAATGATACTCAAATGGTAATTATGATACTTGTATTATATATTAAGTAACTAATTAGGTTTATGTGTTGCTTAATTTCATAAGTTTCTAAAAGAAAATTGTTAGCATAAAAATTATAATATTGAAACGTTGAAACACCAGCTAAAATATTAATCATTTGAATAAAACAGTTAACGCTTAAACAATATTACTTAAAACAAACTCTGTCAAACATAATTGTAAAGTCGTATTTGTTTTAACTAATTAACCAAAATTGCCAAAATTGTGGCACTCTCCTACCAATTATATTCAAGGTAATTTAAATTTATTTATTATACGGAGAGCGGCTTTGTAATATTATAAGGTTTGTCAACAAACCATGTACAACGGTACTGAAATACGTTTAACTATGATATATTTTTGGCTCGAGGGACAAAGTTAATTTGTGCCGAATACTTACATATGTATCATTGTTACCTTAACCTTCTTTACCCTTACATTTTTATTTACAAAAAAACCTTTTTCGAACGGGACGTTTTGTATCACTGAGTGTGTATCTTGATTTTTGTATATATCAATGTTCTTAAAGAAGATCATATTTTAGTTGTTACAAACATCGAAGAAAACTTATTTTGGGATCGTAGCAACGCGCAGCACGTAGCCATATATATATCTATAGCTACGGCGTAGCACGCTACATAACATGAACATAACACGGAGAGCAACTGCTGTAAATCACAAAACTGTATTTTGAAGCTATGCTTTTAGAGATCAAACTGTATTTCTGCTTTATTTCCCGCATCATCTCTAGATATAGTGATACTTTAAATGCATTTTGAATGTACTATATATAATAGTCGAAAAAATTGGATGTTCTGATCAATACAGGAATTTTATAATGAAAATTATCGTATTATATATCTAGTTAGTTTTACGTATTAAATAAACTTTAGGTCGAACTAATTGTGCCACGAAATGTAAATATATAAAATGATGTGATTTAATTATGTAATGTAATCAACGAGTTGGTAACAGGACCCTACAAAGAAATGTCTAACAAAAAAGAAAGTAATCAGAGTATAGTTTAGATTACGACAAAAAACACCATTTACGCTTGTCTCAGTAAATAGACGATTTCTTTGTGGGTGGGTTTATTTAAACAACTTGTAAGGATTACTTTACTAACAATGTCATTGCCGCGAGCTTTTAGGCGCTTTGCACATGGAGCAACTTAAGTTGAGGCAACTATCAACACTTTAAAAGTTTCCTGTAAAAAGTTGATAGTTGCTATAACGTTTAAGGTTGCCGCAACTTTATGGCAATCTGTCTAATTTCATAGCCAAGTTGCTCAATCTACGCAGTGATCTTTAAAAACCGGTATAATTTTTAACAGTTGCTAATTGCAGCAATTAGGAACTAATTTAGTCATCGATTACAGCAACTGAAAACTGTGAACGATCACCGGAACTCGAAACTCGAGTTGCTATGTGTGCGCAGTCCAATTGAAATATATGTAAACATCTAGTTGCCAGCTAGTTGCCAGTTGCTGCAATAGTTGCTCTATGTGCAAAGCGTCTTAACCAGCAATGTAAATTAATAACTGTCTGGTTTTAGTGCCAGCGATTTAACTGTTAATCTCCAACAAGACGTCTTTCAGTAATTCTGTTTATCTGAAGCTATAATTACCTATTATTCCATAAAATATACATTGTTCTAATAATTCTTTGATTGACCAAACATAAGTTTTATCTGATAATTCCTAAGATTTTTAGAAAATTGTGAAATAAATGAGATGTGAATATCTTTAACTGTTTATTTATTTTTGTGTCAACAGGTAGTAGATTACGAAAAATAAAAACAGAAAAATCTTATCACACTAGCGGTTTGCGAGCGGCTGCGAGGCGGGGCGGGTGCGCAGCGAATGCGTCGTGAACACAGCGCGGCTACACAGCGAAGGCGTTGCGATCGCGTGGCAAATACGCAACGATTTTTGTCGCGTATTTGTAGCAAATTAACGTCTTACAAAATGACGTCCACACTGACATTCTCGGCGATCTCGTTGCGCATCCGCTATGAATTCGATGCGCATCCGCTGCGTGTTCGTTGCGCGCCCGCTCCGGTTTGAAAACGCTCGCATTCCACTAGTGTGATAAGGCCCTTCATCTTTTTTTTACAATAAAAACAACCGCCTTCAAAAACTAGAGAGTGAAACAATTTTAGCTTTGAAAATCGATGGCCATACATAATAACAAACAGAACAAAAGCTTTACTTTTTGAAGACGTTTGTTTTTTTTTTGGAAAAGGTTTTTATATTTTCGCTTTTTAGGGATCCGTACCCAAAGGATAAAACGGGTCCCTATTACTAAGACTTTACAGTCCTCTGTCTGTTTGTCTGTCCGTCTATCACCAGACTGTATCTCATGAACCGTGATAGTTAGACGGTTGAAATTTCCACAGATGATATTTATGTTGCCGCTATAACAACAAATACTAAAAAGCAGAATAGAATGTATATTTAAGGGGGCTCCCATACAACAAACGTGTTTTTTATTGGTACATTTTGCTCGATATTGATAAAGGCAACAGGTACACGCTTGAAATATTCACAGAATATTTAATTATATATTCAGTTTAAAAATAAATAAATAAAATAAAACTGGATTATGACCTACTTAACAAACAAAGAATCAACAAAATCGATTCATAATTGGTAGAATGATTGCGTAACAAACATTTAAAAAAAAATACACTCCTCCTTTTTTAAAGTTGGTTACAAATGGTGTGATCTACGACCTACTGACCTTAATAATCAATCGTCTAGATTGATTTCGTCTAACTCCTGAATTGGTGATATGATTTTATAATTGTTTTAGCTCTTTTTAGCTTAACGATGTAGAACGCATCGTCAGGATTCTATCTACAGACAATATTTTTAACAAAAAGGTTTGTAAAAGAATATTTTAACCTTCACGTTTTACAAACGCACAAAGACTATCAGATTCTATGACCTGACATTCGAGAAATTTCTCTTCAAAATAAGTGTCAGTGTTTATTATTAATAACCACAGTATTTTAAGTGATTTTAAAGTGTTGTAATAAGTTTATCGCATTATGTTACATAATAATATAGCAGTAAAGTTAGTGTACATAATTTTTAAGAAGTTGTACAAGGTATTATATTATTTGTCCCGTCAATGTTGATTAAACTTTACATATTTTAAGCACAGACGCAGCGTTACATTGTTTAAAGTTACTCTACTACTCTACTTTACTACTAGTTTATCTACGTGATATTGGCAAAATGGTTGTGTCTGTTCTACAAAAGTCATCAATGAAAGGCTTTTTTTATAGACGGGAAATCATCAAATAACTTCCCCCGTCCTGCAGGTCTATTGGCTATCTTTTTCAATGCCAGTGACCAACTGGCTTCAGTTGCACACTTACGTTTGATGACAACTGAGAATTTCATAACATTGGTATTGCGTATCACATGAAGTGCTTATCATGCTACGGTGGCTTTTAACGATTCACGGTGCTCTTCGGCACAGCACTTGAACTCCTCTATTTTTTATCGACTATTATGACGCTAAGTTGAATATTGGCTATTGAGCGTTACAATACTACGTTTTTATGAACATCTTATTCTAAGCGGCTTATAAGATGCTGTTGACGTTTTACGTAAACAAACTGGCGGCAAATTCATTCTTTCGTAGTTGTTTAAACTACTTAGTAAGTTGAGTGTTTCGTGAACTAAAATAAAATAAAAGGTAAGTAACCCCACTAAATACATTGGTACCACCTTGTATTTTGAAGAAGTTTACGTTGTGAGTTTTGAATAAGTAATAAAAAAATATTTTAATTAAATACAATAATTGATGTTACAACTATACAAGTAACACTAACTTAAATTATTATTAAATGATTGTGGTGGTAGGTATTTAAAAGTTACACACTTACGTGAATATTTTGAATAAAGGTATGTCACTCTAGGTTGTATTAATATAGTACCTATACTTATTTAATTTCAAGATGCCTGGACAAAGAAAAGTTTCTGCAAGACAGCTGGAATTGCTTGTGGAGTTTGCGGAAAGAAATGAGGAAGTAGCTTTGGGTCGCTTTCCGGGAGGACCACAGGCCGTTAGAGTCACTCGAGAAGCGTGGAACTCCATAGCAGTCAAGCAGTTCGCAATAAACTCTCTGTCTGGCAACTGTAAAGGATTACTAGCGTCCCGCAGGCGGCATCTTTGCACTTTCCTTTTTTTTATACAGTTTCCTTTGTTTACGCTGTTTTTCAGCAGTTACCAGCAAACTTAGACGTAACATTCTCTATTTAAAACTTTAAAAACACAAACACAATAACAATTACACTTTTAAATCAAATTAATTTACAAAACGTAGTAGTTCTACTCAATACAGGTACCGGTGCGTATCATGAGAATTCCTAAAACACTACCCAAGAGTAGTGTTTTTCAAGTGGTTAAGTGACTACCAATTTGATGCCCACTCGATGCTTTAAAAGCTTAGACAATCGCAATCTTATAAGTATCGATACGACAACACCTGTCAAAATGTGTTACGGGTGACTATCATCGGCACCGGTTGCTAATGACGTCATTCCAGTTAGACACTAGAGATAGCCAATACGAAACTAGCTATTTGACAGTCAATCGTTGAACACTTTACCAAGTGATCATCACTATGAACTGTCAACAGAGATACGCAATAGCACCGCTGGGCGGGACGGGAGGGAGTGTCAGACTTTTATTGAAGGGCTAAAGTTGAGGATTATATGAAAACCGCTGACAATGTTATCATACATACAATCATCCTCATCGTTTCAGCCAAAAGCCCTCTTCTGCTGGACATGGGGCATAGGTCGGCATGGGACATACACCACTGTTCTTAGTACAAAAAAAAATGTTGATTTCAGATTTGTACATGTTCAAGGTTAAAATACGGCACACAACGGCAAAACTATGTTGTGCTTGTCGTAATCATCATCCTAGCTTCTGCTACTTATATGCTCACAAGAGATAAGCAAAAACTGAAACTTAACGATACTGTAAGGTAAGGGTAAGAACATATTTTTCCGGCAATTTGCCTCACTTATTATGTCACATCTTGAACTAGGATTTTAGGACTTTTAAGTGGTAATAAGAAAGCAAAGCCTCTTTGCAACCCATGCTGACTAGAAAATACGAACGTTCATAGTGACAATCAGCAAGCGCGGGTCCATGTAAATCGGAAGCATACTAAGGAGTTGGTATTGGCACACGTGTTGGCTTATTGCAATCATACTATTTCCAAATCAAGATCTCTTTGGATCGTAGATTATAGAGAGATAAAGCTGCATTCAAGTTTGGACCGTATCTCGGCTTCTTGATAATAGGACCACACTTCTCAATACGCTTACAGCAGGCAGGCAGCGGACAGGTCCCTGATGCATCGCCACTAAGTACATGTGGCGCACATTTAAAGCGCTGCAGTCTTCCCCCAATCCGCCTCGCTTTTCTACATTTGAGTCCGGTACACGTGCTTTGCAACACGACGAAGCCTAGCACCGTACTGGATGTCATTTCACGGGTTTCACAACTATGTAGCGGTAGTAAGCCATGAAATACCGTGGGTGAATAAACGTCGCCAATTTACAGACTCGTCGAAGACCGCCTGAAGGAGTATTATTTAGAAGAGAAGGGCGTGAAATGTGAAATTCCAAAACTTAATCCATTCTCAGCAGAAGCTATGGAGTATGTCATGGAGTTGCCGAAGATAACTTGCAACGGCCATGATTGGGTGATTTGTAATGTAAGTCAACAAAAAAGGTATTGCCAGCCTGTATAGTTGCGATCCTAGATTATTATTCCACGTGATTTTTATATGGTTTCAATCAGTAGGATTTTTAACCATTTGGATGTCTTCTTGGCCTTCAAATGTTTGTAAATCGCATGATTCGCAGCTACTAACTGTCAACGAATTACATTTTAAGTAGTAATACAGTACATGGGTCATAGATGTCGAATCACATATCCATTTGACATAAAATATCAGATTCTCTATCTACCTATTAGTTAGCCTAAAGCTCGAAAAAGTGAAAAAAATTAAATTACAGAAATCTGTATGCTATGTCAAAGAAGAAGTACTAAAAAAAATTACTGACATTACTTGCACGTATCAAGACATTGTGTATGTGAATGATGATCTGTACTTCCTATCCGGCGTTAGCAAAGTGATTGGAAGCGCAAAGTACACGCTCAACAAAGGTGATCATGTCAAAGTAACTTGTGCTGGAAGAAGTTCAAAGAGGTTTGTATATTTTTTTTTACCTATTTCAAAAAGGAGGAACTTTTTAATTCGGAACGTCCTTTATACACAGATTTGCAAAATTCTTTTGACGCTTGAAAGAGGTTTATTCCGAAATGGCCCCATAGAAATTACATCAAAATCGGTTTAGTAGCTTCGTTTTTAAAGCAAAATAACTGAAAAAAGAAATGTCATCCAAGTGAACGAAATTCCATATTTTGCTTTCTTGTGACTTTTCAGTGGTATTTATATTTAAATCCATATACGTCTTGTAACCGTTTCTTCTTGGATTTAGATAATAGGAAACAGATATTAAAAAAATAAAAATACTTTTTGACTAAAACTACAAAGTAAAAAATAACTTTTGTGTTGGAAGTCGGTGGCAATACAAAACCACAAATAGATCCAAAGCTTTTTTGTAGAAAAGAAATTGTATTTGTGAAAGAGAATCGCGTGGCGTTGGGAGCCACAGCCTGGTTAGTTTGACGGCCTTTTTAACAAAAGTACTCTCGTTTTCACCCGCAAACAGGTGAGAATGTCACACCCACCACTTATAACTGACCAGCTGTGCGATTCTCTAAAATGCAAGCTCGAAAACGAGTCTCACTTCGATAACGAACCAACTTGTCATTGGCTTAGTATTCGTTCGCCGTGGTGACGTCACCACGGCGAACGAATATAAACCAATGACAAGTTCACTCGATCACTTTAGTGAGACTCGTTTTCGAGTTTGCATTTTAGAGAATCGTACTATAGGGCCTGTAGCCATGTAACAAACGATAAACGCAAACGCTGAGTAGGCTTTAATAGATCTTCAACTTTGTGCTTGGTTTTAAGTTGAAGATCTAATGAAGATTGCATAGCGTTTTCGTTCTTTCCAGTCGCTAACGCTTGATTTTCAACTTAAGGCTCTGGGGTATTAAGTTGAAAATCTATTGGTACCTACCGAGCGTTTACGATTCTCGTTTGTGACTTGGCTAGGGGGGCAGGTGTATCTGTACAGTTTCAGTATTCTGAATTCTAGATGGTCCGGCGTCAAAGCAGGCTTCCGGCAAGTGATTCCCGAGCCGATTCCCTCAAATCGTCAGGATTCCTACAACGTCATATTTCTTGTTTTTGACTCTGCATCTCACAATGGATTTATTAGAAAAATGCCAAATAGTTTCAAGTATATTGCTGATAGAGCGGTAATCTTGAACGGGTAAGCGTCTACAAATAGATTAATCTACATTACATTTAAGGATAGATCCTACCTAATTTCTAAGTATGATTTCAGTCTAAATATAATTGGAGATGGTACTCTCGCAGCTTTGTATCCGATACTTACAGGGAAAACTGAAAATGAAAATCTAGATGCACGAATAAACATAACAAATAAAATATATGTCGATCATAAATCGTTTATTATCCACCAGTTGAAGAAATACGGGTGAGTTAGATGTCTATTACGTAAAAGCAGTCGCAGATACTGCTAGCTGTAATACCATTCATATTTATATTTCGTTAATTACGTTATTTCCTCACCTTTGTGCCTAGGTATCGAACAGCGTACTTCGAAGGCTCGCCGGATATAGCAACGTTCTCGTACAGATGTAACGGATTCCTCCAGCAGCCTGCAGACCACTACCTTCAACCTTTGTTACTAGAAAATAAAAACAAGTTTATTAATATGATTGAAATTAATAGTAAATTCTGCGTAGGAGACACTCCTCAATATCAGTTATTACTGGATCTCACCAATGAGGTATTTAAATTGATGGTTTTAATAAAGAGATAGTGTGTAAAAATACAGACGTTTAACCCAGGCAAAGAAATGAGGCCCTTAAACCCTAGCCCTCAGCAAGTTTTCTGTTTTTATATTAACAATGCTGACCCGCGACAAACTGCCGCCTGCTGAGCGAGGGGTTCGGGGTTCAATTCCTAGGTCAGGCAAAAACTGTTATTGGGTTTTCCATTAGGAATTTCTCAGTAGCAGTTCGGAGTTTGGAAGTTGACATTGTGAAACACCCGTGCCTCGGAAAGCACGTAAAAGCCGCTGGTCCTGCGCCTGATCTCTCTCTCCGGTCGTGTCGTATTGCCGTCCCATCGGACCATGAGAGTTAGGGAAGAGAGAGTGCACTTGTGTTTGCACACACACTTGTGCACTATAATAATCTCCTGCGTACTTGGTTAGCCTTCATTAAGATTAGCCGCCGTGGCCGGAATCGGTCTGGAGAATACATTAACAATGTTAATTCACTACGGCTTGTCAGATTCTGGATTTTTACACCGTGCCCTACTAAAATATATAGCTTAATTGTATCTTATAACAGTTCTTACAGTTAGACGGAAAGAAGTTCGGATTCACGTTTTTAGTAGATATCAGTCATGACAACTTCAATCAGATCTCCACAGCAGACGAAGCAGTTGTCTCGTTCTTGGAGACTTTAGCTGAACGGCAGGTGTTTGAAGATACACTCGTCATACTTATGGGAGACCACGGAACTCGGTACCAAACAATACATTTCTATTACACACACATAGCACATAGCGACACACATAGCTCTTGACTGTGCACGACCATGAAACTGAGCTTGCAAAAATTTTGATGGATAACGACTTTCATTTTTATTTTAAAACAGTATTCTTTCTGGTGCATGTAAGTAAAAAAGTCGTGGGGGTATTTCATGTTTATTTATAACAAGTTTTCGAAAAAACCATATGTTAAAATAATAATCACCATGGTAGAAGAAACATGTGAATTTCGACTTAGTTAAGTGTCTTTTTACACCAGCTGTTTACTGAACGTAACGATTTAATCGCACATGATGAAATAATTATAAAATGTGCATGTTTTCCCAAACTACAAGAGGCTAGTGGAAGAACTGGTTTTACTTCTCCAATACGTCAATATATTATTATATGTTTTGCCATTTAACAGAAACCAATTATTCTCATTGAACCTGAATACACTTTCGCTGCCATATAGTTTAATTTTTTTTTTTTGTTAACATTTTTTATGTTATCAAATTTTAAGATTATAATATTCGTTTATAACTGAATAATGATTGATTCTATCTGGAATCCTTAATTTGCATATATGGCAGTGCTTAACAGCGATTACGGCAATCCTAAAGCAATGCCTCAGCATGACAAAGCTCACGATCGAATGTCACCTGTCTTGTACATAGGCGTATAAAGGGGGGGGGGCGTGCCCACCCCAGAATGGTCCTGTGCCTACCCCAGGCTGTAGGGCTCACCTTCCGCTTGACCGCATTGCATCGCATCGGCCATGGCATCTTAGGGGCCAGGCCCCCCCTGAAAACTAACTCTAGATACGCCAATGGTCTTGTTACAACGCGACAGTCTATCAGGCGATGACCTTTTATGTTCAAAATTTCAGGTTTGCATCAACACATGAATCACATCAAGCAAAACTGGAAGAACGTCTACCTCTAGTGGCTATCTTTTTACCAGAAAAACTGAAACAACTAAGGCCTCACGCTTTACAAGCGCTAGAACGAAATAAATATGTTCTGACAACATTCTTAGATGTACATGCCACTTTACTAGACGTGTTAGACTTGAAGGAATTAAGCAATAATTACAAAGTCCCCGGTTCAGATTTACCAAGAGCCATGAGTTTATTAGAACCGGTAATTGTTAAATAACTTTTAAAATGAAATTGTAGACTACCTCATGTTGACAATTAGTCATATGACAATTAGATCCGACTTGTCGCGTAAATAGTTACAGCTTTAGGTACAGCATACTGCTTACCTCACTCGTGACGTCTGTCATTAGACTAAAAAACAGCTGTGTGCGGATGAAGTAAAGGTTTTCAAAGAAATTTACCTTATAGTGAATACAATGTTTATCTTCAGATACCTAAAACGCGGATATGTGCTGAGGCTGGTATCATTCAACATTGGTGTGTTTGCTTGCAATGGTTCGACGTACCTAAGGACGAACCCATGTTCGACAAAGCGGGTGGTGTACTGGCCAAGTATATACACAACATCAGTGAAGAGCAACGGTAGGTGTTATGTATTTATAAACAACTAGCTTTAGCCTAAGAGCTTACTCCGACCGCGGTTATTTGTGGTATAAAAGTAGCCTATTGCGCTCTTCGAAAACACAAAGGTATGTGAAAAAAGGACATTTTTGCATCTATAATTTAATAGTAGGTAATGGGTAGTATAGAATACTACTACTGTCATTTGTAGATCTTTGACAGTCGTTACTGTTAGTCAGAAGCCCGAAAGTCTGACAACCAGTCTTACCAAGAGTATCGTATTACCCATTACTGGGTTGCGGAGGTCTGATAGGCAGTCGCTCCATGTAAAATACTGATATTCAGCTGCATCCGGTTCGACTGGAAGCCGACCCCAACATAGTTGGGAAAAGGCTAGGCAGATGATGATGGGTAGTATAGAATACGTTTGGTAAAGTTTGTTAATGTTGCAGATCGAAATGCGCACAAAGAGAACTTATTTCCAAAATATCAGTATTAAAACATAATGTAAACACATTTCTTGGAAACTCTGCGGCTGCAGCACCGAGACCACATAAAGAGTATTATCAAGCTAAGGTAATAAAGCTATGAATGAGCATAGCGTTTGAGAGCATTACTATCTTGCTCACTTACATGTCTTGGCGATGGTGGCGCGGGGGTTGAATCATTCAGTTCCCATTAATAAAGTTGAGCTAAATAACGCTGACGCACGCGTCATGTTGGTGAATAGGCGCTGGTTGTTGAGAGTGATCATCTCTTATCTGGCATGGCTCATAACTTTCTTTTTAATTGTTTTATATTGCTCTTCACCTACATTGTTTTTAACCGACTTCATTATATATTATGTATTATAACCAATTTTTTTTTTAAGTTTGATTATAAAGAGTGTCCTTTAACTACGTTTTGAAACGGGCAACCAGTTTCAACTTTCTAATTAATTGACCGATTATTTGACAATTCAAAAATGCCTGCGCTTATTTCAGATAATAATGGGTCCTGGCAGAGGTGTATTTGAAGCAACAATGAGTTATAACACTCACAATGATTCATTCACAATTAATCTAAATGATATTTCTAGAATAACCCCGTAAGTACATTTATTTGTTTCTTGGCTATTTTTAACGGCATCAATGAAAGCATCACTAACTCTGGTATATTCTACAAATATATACAACTAAACCTCGTGATGAAATGATGGATATAAAGAAAATCTGCTGGTTTAATCCTACTAAAACACTTTGCTTCTAAATTAAGCCTTAAGTTATTTTCAGCTACACATATCCTGATAGGTTGTATTATTTGAGCTTCTAGGATTGTTTATAAACCGAGAGCGACGAGCTTAAGCACATCCACCCATAGATGATTGTAGTCTTAAATTTTAGATACGCGAATGAATCGAAGTGTATCGCCGCGACACATCCTCATTTAAATCCATTCTGCTATTGTAAAGACCTACTTCCTAAAGAAAATGCGACGTCAATAAATGAAGTCCAACGTGTAACATATTCCTTGTGATTGTTGTGAATTATTATTAATGAATTAATAAAGGGTTAAGCTGTATATATACTCTTGGCATTTTAACGTTGTTTGTACATTAGTACTTTTTGTCATAATTCCAAACAACTACATCAGTCTTTTCAAATCAGGCTAGAAAACAGTCTATGACTAAAAAACACACTCTTAGATAAATTGAGAGTTTGTTATTAAAGGTATGTAATGAAATGACGATTCGCGGTCGCACAATATAAAATTTATTAACAAATAAAATAATCTGATTAAGTATTGAGTTTCTGTAAGCACCTAGTAGAGTCTTTCAGTAGCTATCAAGTTCCTTATCCTCTTATAAAAGTATCCTAAAATAACCTGACGCTGACGTGCAACATATTGCTACGACGAAACAGAACCAAGTACATAAACATTAATAACTATTACAGAGAACAAAACACCACACAAATAACTGTTCTTACAGACTCTTAAAAACTGTATAGGTAGGTGAGTCGAGCAGGAAGTCAATGAAAGCAAACACTAACTCACCCCGGAAGTGGGTCAGCTTTAGATACGAACATAGTTTGTACACTCAAACAAAGCGTTAGGTATACAGGCAAAAATATTCATCTTTCCACTACAGTGCTAGTATTTATTTTAATCGTCTATACTACATACCATCACGCCTGTAATTCCTGTAGGGTTAGGCAGAGGTGTACCAATGTACACCCACAGTTGGCCAGTATGTTTAGGTCCCGTGTAATAGGGGGCAAGCTTATTGCCATTAACCGGGCACAAATCCAAACTCCCAGCTGCTACTGAGAATTTCATGGAAAAACCCAATAACACTTTTTGCTCGACCTGGGGAATCGAACCCAAGACCTCTATCGTAGCAGTCACGCTTAGGACCACTAGGCCAACGAAGCAGTTCATACCATATCATCTATACTAATCTATGTTAATATTATTGTTTATTTGTTTGTACCTAATATGCTCCGAAACTACTGGACCGATTTTAACCTCTTTTTCACCAATAGATAGCTACATTATATCTAAGGAACAAAGGCTATATAACATCACGCTACGATCCACGGGAGCCGAGCAGTCACCGAAGACGTAATTTAACGCGGGCGAAATAAGCCACGCGGATGAAGTCGCACGCGGAAGCTAGTGTAGGTATAAACAGCTACTGTTTTAAGCCAAAGAGTGAGTACATAATAAGCAGCTCATTCACAACATTCTCTAAAAGTAGTTGCAAGTTGCCTTTATACTTAATCTCTTTCTTTGATTGTACTCATGGAGGACATACTCATAGTTCATACAGTACATTTTCATAGGTCATACAGTACATTTTTATAGCTCATACAGTACATTTTCATAGGTCCAGTACATTTTCATACCTGTGAATGCAGGCGCACAGATCCAAACTGGTTGGTGTACTTCGTACCTCTAGGTCTGGTCCTTAACAAGTGCTCCCTGAAAGCTCTGAAAGGCCTGGAGGACTTCATATAATTAGTAAATAGCAACGAGTCAACGACGAGTCTTAGGGGCCAATACACAAAAAAATACGAATTAGCGCTACGCCAGACACTCATCATAGAAATCTGAAAAGTGACGACAAGCTACAAGTTCCCAGAATTCTCCGTTGCGACGTGGCATAGCAGTTTTGTTCTCTGAACACTAAACAATTTTGAATGACTGCTCTAGCAGACCTGAGTGCTAAGGCCTAAATGTTTCGGTAAATACGGTGAATCATTCAATAATATTTAGCATTTCTTTCACAACATGGTAACACCGATCATCAAAATCTTCCTAATACAGTCCAAAGCTGGACATACGGCTCACCAATCGCAAGCCATTTAGCTCGGTTCTCGGCAACTCTCATCCCGCCTCAAAGAGATGTCAGCAAACCAATCGGAGGGGCCACCTCAACAAAGAACCAGAGATACAAGTTTACCTTCGGATTACTCACTTTGAACTCTACCAAGGGCCTGCCGCGCTGGGGCTGTGGGTTTTTCGGAAGAGATACCGCGCCCTCAGAACGCAAAGGATACAAGAAGGAACATGGATGGGTTTTAGTCAGTAAACCGACACTCCCTCCCGCCCCGCCCAGGACGAGAGAAGTCATTTGATGATTTCTCTTCCGAATCATGTGGGAAGATTGTTGCTCCACCAAGCCTGAGTACGTCCCAACTTAGGCTTGTCGATTCCCGGATGCATTGGTAATACTCGTTACCTAACCTATACCTACTAAATACAGCTCATGTTCCGAGAATATAATTTGCGCTACTCCCGCCGCCGCTGCGCCGCAGCCGTCCATTCCTTTCCCTATGGACGTAGTTAACGGATAATAAGAATGTTCAGATCCATTTATCGGAAAACTGCAAACTTCGCATGATTAAAGTCCCTAAGCATATAAAAATGAAATACAAATTCCTATGCGCGCTTATCATATGCCTATTTTTGTTAAAGTATATTTTGTTATTGAATCGGATGTCATCTGGTAATATTTTAATGTATTAGCGTTTATTCTCATTATTTCAAAGAATGGAAATAATTACGCATCTAACACTCTTGTATATCCAATTTATAATTTATCTAATTAGAAAGTATCAAATTGTTATTTTTCTTTAGTTTTGATGATTAGTGAAACAGGTAAACACTAACTTCCGTCACGCGTACTAATATGCTTATATGGAAATATGACCGTTCGTAGTGTAAAACTGACTGTCAGCAAGCGCAGGTCCATGTAAATCGTGAGCATTCTGTTAGCTAATTAGCGCTTCGCCACGTTTTTCTGAATCAAAGTCTGGTATACGTGCGGTGTGACATCGGAACCCTAACACCGCATTGGTTTTTACAAATCCACCGTGGTAACTGTGGTAAAACATGGAATACTGTACGTATATATCTATACTTATAAACAGGAAAAACATTTTTGTTTGTTTGTTTATAAAAGCCACGCAGACGAAGTTGCGGGCAGAAGCTAGTATTGATATCTATAAATATAGGTACCTAATCGTATTCCTTATCTAGCTTTAACAATAAATGAACCAAATGCCGAAATTAACATAAAAATCAAATATATCATTTGTACACAAACCGCTTCCGTAAAAACGTGCTTGGAATACGTCGGGGAATCATTCTGTCGAGTTGCGAATTTTTGAGTAACCTGGTCAAGTGGAATGAATACTGATCGAAAACAAAACCCTTAATTTGATGAACCTTCACCAAACAATTGGCCTGTTAAATAAAATACTCTCTCTTTTTGTGCATTTGTAGTTTTCACAAAGAGATCAATTCCCTAAATATATCCAATGTTCACTGTGTTCTGTGTAGCTAAATGAAAATGTGGTTTTATCCCGTCCCATTACAGAAACGAATCTAGAATGTCTTTGCTAATCATTCCCTTTCACTCAAACATTAGGTTACAAGAGTGAAAGGGAATGCTAAGGTTCTCAGTTTGTTCACCATTTTCAATTCGTTTAATGGCGCGGGTGCTACAGAATGATCATCCGTCAAGTCACTATCTTGAGCAAGTAAATCTTCATTCATCAGCATAATCTATTAGTCTGTTAGGGTATTGTATTTCTCGTTTCAGATAACATTGTTACTAAGGGCGACAAACGAAATAAGTAAACATTTTTAGTTGTTTACTACGAAAAATATCAATTTAATATCTAATAAGTATTTTGATAATTTATCACATTAGGGTTTGGGTCGTGTGGCGTCTAAAGTTTTAGGTCCCGAGACTTTTTATAAATTTATTATTTCTAGGGACTTTCGGGTCAATACTCGAGATACGCTGGTGGAAATCGTATTGTAATAATTTTATTTTGCAAAAAGTTATCGAATTTAACTTACAGTGCGAGTACCTACATAATAAATGCGTTCGCTGCCTTAGTTATCTTGGTACATGATCGTCAAAAATCGTCAGGTAATTTTAATAGACTAAATTCATCTCATACGGAACGTACAGCCAGTTTGAAAACATTAAAAAATAAACATACGAATTGTTTAGAGTTTGATTAACATCATAAACGATTGTTTGTTTCCTGCACTTATAAGTCGACTAAACTTCCAATACACTACAAAAATACATGTATTGTATTTGAAGTATATGTTAATTCCCTTCTTGTATTTTATTTGAAGTATATGTTAATTCCCTTATTGTATCGAGTTTCTATACCGATACCTCTTTATTGAAGAACACTCCATAGGTGTAAGCTAGATAACCTGAAATACTGAAGCACCAATCACTTAATAGCATAGCTACAGACTACAAAGTACGTACTGACCTGTTTCTAGTAGTTTCTATATACGAGGATATGTTATCGACCTGTACAAAACGACCTGTGCAAAACGTGCTGTCTTTACATTGTAGACACATATTTTTAGAATAAGAGGTTGTTTTTTTTACCGGTGGGAAATCATGAAATGACTTCCCCCGCCCTGTAAAAGTCTGACACTCCCTCTGTCAGACTTTTACTGACTAAAGCCCATCCATGTTCCTTCCTCTCCTTTGCGTTCCGAGGGCGGGGTATCTCTTTCGAACAACCTGCAGCCCCAGTACAATGAGAGGTTGGCCTATACTGGGAAGGAAATCTTGATATGTCATCTCTTGACTGCCATCTTTGACCTCTTTATTATTATTATTATTTCTATTGTTTTTTATTCACTTTCATACAAGATTTTGTAAAAACCAGATTGAAAAGGGTGCCCTAGAGTTTCTTGCTCGATCTTCTCCATAGAGACCTACGTTTTTGTTCAACTAAAGCTAAGCTCAACTTAAGCTTCAACTTTCTGTACTTATAACTTTTTTTCAATTCAAAAGTGCCTGTAAATGGTCAAATTGAAATAAATGCTTTGACTTTGACTTTGTTCATATTCATACAATACGATTTCTTATGCAAACTTTTAGTCTCAGGTTTTTTCAACGGAAATTGAATCGACTAAATTTCCGATGAAAAAAATTGCAAAGAGATGCTTGGCGAAGCCTAAAGTTACATGCTATTCCCAACATTTCGATATTTTGTTATTTGGACCTGGGAACCTTCTAGCTACGAAGATATTAACGACTTTTTCTCATGTTGATGAAAACAAGTTTTAAACGATACCCCCACGGCCCTAGTATTGTGGCATGCACCCATTAGCACTATGTTCTGCGTGTATTACATTGCGCGTTACCAGTAAGAGTACGCACCAAAAAAAACCCGACTGCTATTCTTTAAAAAGCCCTAAAATAAGATAAATTGTAGCAGTCGGGACCCATTCTAGAAATGGAGGGTGAGTGAATTGAGAGCACATACCTATATTACATTGCAGATGGTCCCGAATGGGTCCCGACTGCTACAATTTATCTTGTTTTAGGGCTTTTTAAAGAATAGCAGTCGGGTTTTTTAGTTTTTTAAATTACCGTTTTTTATTTTTTAGTTTTTCAGTGTTTTTTTTTTTTTTTAAAAAAAACCTTTGTCACTCTCACGGTAAATACGAATCTAACGACACCTCTCAAGCTAAAATCCATCGAGCAGTTCAGCCTGCAGAGCGAGCCAAACATTTGAATTTGGCGCCAAAAATCCGCCATTTTGTTTTTTTTTTTTTTTATATACCCAGTGTCACTCTCACAGTAAATAGGAATCTAACGACACCTCTCAAGCTAAAATCCATCAAGCCGTTCAGCCTGCAGAGCGTGCCAAACAATTATACATACAAACATACATACATACATACATACAAACATACCCTCGAAAAACATAACCCTCCTTCTGTCGCAGTCGGGTAAAAAGTCGTTTCCCAGCAATAAAATTACAGCCCAAATACATGCATAACTTGTTAAACTATTTCTTTACCTTAAAGTATACATTTATCTGTAAAGAGCGTATTCGTTTCATATGACGTCATTTACTTTTATTGTTACTGCTTAACCCTCTTTTAAATCATCATAACTGAAGTTTATGGTAAAAGAATAGGGGTTCTTACCGCGTAATATAAGTTATTAGCAACTTATTTTTTCTGTACGGTCATATTGGAGTCAGAAATAAAACCCATTTTATTGCAAACTAGCGAACTACATACCTGCTACTTCGTGCACGTGGCTTATTTCATCGACGTTAAGTTATTTTTTTGGTTACTGCTCCGCTCCCGGGGGCTGTAACTTGATGTAAAATGAGGGATAATGTAGATTTCTAACGGCAAAAGAACTTTTGAAATCGATCCAGTAGTTTTTAGGTTTATTGTTTTTTTTTTGACGGGCCTGTTGGTCTAGTGGTTAGCGGCCCTGACTGCTAAGCCGGAGGTCGTGGGTTCGATTCCCACCCAGGACAAACTTTGTGTGATGAGCATGATTGTTTGTTCTGTGTCTGGGTGTGATTTATCTATAATATGTATGTATTTATAAATTATATGAGTATGTATATCTGTTGTCTGGTTACCATAACACAAGCTCTGCTTAGCTTGGGATCAGATAGCCGTGTGTGAGTTGTCTCAAGATATTTATTTTATTTATTTTTATTTTATTTATTCAATCACAAATCTTTATAATTTTGTTATAGTGTAGATGAGTGTAGACTAGTTACCCGGATACGTAAAAAAATAAAAACAATTTTGTTTTAAAGCAAATTTTGTATTCAAGTATGTAGTATGTAGTTTTAGAGGTATACATAATAGGTATCCAACTGCATCCTTTTTACCACATGAATAAATAGTACTACGTTATCAAATTGAGATTAGTACTGTTAATGTTTCATCTGTTATAAATTAAGAAAAGAAAAATGTGGTGTATAGGTAGAGTCACACAAGTAAAGGGCTTTGACTGCTTTGAGTAAAAAACTTTACTCCATGCTCCATGCGACTATGTAGGTCTTCCGTGCAAAAATGCTGATATCCGAAATTAGAAAGCCGGTGAACCTTCTGTCTGAACCAATTTCACACTAGTGGTACATTTTTATTGTTTAGGTAGCCACGTTGATAAATAAGTAACCCGTTTATGTGGACAGGTCCTTACGTGTTTCCAAAGGCACCGTTATTAAATGTCTATTTGTTTTATATTACTTATAAATTATATCTAGGTAATTCACGTACCTAAATCAATATAAGAGTGATAAAATTGTTTGAATTGAAGACATATATGTCAATTTATTGTTCCTAATGGAAATAGCAGACAGAGACGTCTCGGAGGCATCATAGGGACAGTGATAAATTGCAGGCGTACCTTCGGCAAGTGAATCTCGGCACGCAATCCGTCTTCGTCTTTTCTCCTTTATCTCCCTGATATAAGACAGAGATATGGGGTGAGTAAATTTGGTTTTTATATACGCGGTCGTGTCGTGAGAATCGGCAGCCGGCGCCAGATATATCTAGATCGTCTGTCTATATTTACTACTCCGTAATGCCTCTGCTGTAGATTGATGCCTTCAATCCATTTAGATTCAGCTAACTTTACTGTCATCAAAGCCTACCTAAAATCTGTTTCAGAGAATTGAAAGTTGATGATGAATATTGTTTTGTTTTGTGTATAAGAAAAAGTCATCCTGTTAGACGCCTTCCGTTTAAGTAAGGAAAATTACTTCTGTTTCACGCGACAAAGATCAAAAGGATACGGAAAACGGAAGGTATAGATATAAAATATCAAGTTAACCACAGGGAAACTTTAGCCATTAACTAGGACAACTGAAAACTACTTCGTTTATACGGGTTCCAGTTCCAGTGCAATACTTCCTTGTAAGGCAAGGATCAGAATTATTCTCAGCACAAAATACATTACGTGCCCATGTAAGAATTTAGGCCACATGTTTTTATTACCGAATAATGTTAATACGAAAATAAAACTAGGAATTCTCGATTCCCTGTTTATTATACAAAGCGCCTTTTTTGGAAAACTCATGCTGATTTTGCGACATCTCCTATATACTTAGTTAAGATGTAAGCTTTGATAATATTGTGTTAAAATTGCCGATTCTAATGTGTTGCCCCTCTTACGAGTATAGCGAATTAGCGACCCTTTCTTAGTGTACTTTAATACACCAAAAAATCTATTGTGGTAATTATGGTACAAACCAAAAAAACTCAAGTTAGACAAAAACTTATGTGTATTGCTTTATAACCGAAGACAATTTGGAGAACACCAGTGTTTTCAAGTCCTTAGCAAACAAATAATCGACGTGATTAAAATACGGATACGGCACTTGATAAACCTCCACTACGTTACTCAGTCTCTTGCGTAAGGCCTCTGAGTCATCGAACGAAACCAACCAGTCGTTATCACTGTACACTAGTATGATGGGCGCACTTACTTTCTCCACGGGATACTCTGGAGGTGTCTTAGATCCATATATTTCAATATTTTTTGGTTCTCCGTAATCAAACCTGCGGAATTTACCCGCTATCACAGCCTGTGAATAATGTTGAACTTGTTTGGTAGACGCACCAGACGGCTGATGAGAGAAAATAACCGGCAATTGCGTTATATTCAGCTGAGCAGCATCGAACCCACAAAACAGGAACATGATATTACCACAAATGATTTCGGCGAGTTCTTCTCTTCCACATACGCTGGGGCCAAAATTTTTCATTAAATCGTTACTGGGGAAAAATTCATAGAAACCCATTTCTTTTATAAGTGCAAATAACAGTTCCGGATGAAAAAGTGTTACAATCTTCAAAAAATTGAGAAAAGGACTTTTTATGTTTGGTATTGCTGTGGGAGCAGAAAGCGCTATCATCAGAGATATTTTATCGTTATACTCCGGTAGTTCAGAAGTCATCACAAAGAAAGCTGTACTGCCCTGGGAGTGGCCTATGTATATTAACTGTGTCTGATTCCTCATATATAATACATAGTCAATCATAGCCGGCAGGTCGTAGCGCCCGATCTCATCCCAGCTGAAGTCCCAAAATTCGAACGTAGAGGGCATTAGGGTCTCGTGTCTCCTCGAATGTTTGTTGCCTCGAGCGTTTCCCATCCACACATCATATCCCTCGTTAGCGAGTAAATAGGCCATCCCGCTCTCCGTGCCTCCGGTCACCCAGTCGTCGGCACTGGCTAGCAATCCATGCATTAAAAATACCACAGGTCCTTCGCTAGGTATTCTCACCATGTTTAGAATATACCCATCTTCAGTCTTAACGTTGTGTTCCTCCACCAGATATCCATATTTGTATATTAATTGAGATACATTTAAATAGACGTCTTCATTAATAAGACCAGCTTTATACTCTTGAATATCAGCTTTGACCTTTGTACTTTCAAACAGGTGAGAGTCTTGAGTGAATTTGAGATAAGTGTGAAATTCCTGAATGTCCAATAATTCACTATTACGGATTTCATTGCCGTGTGCCCAGCATTTAACAAAAACAACACTTATTATAGCAAATATAACTATTTTAATCATCCTGGTCACTGTTTCTTACGAGAAATTTAAATACTAGCGTCAAAAAATCAGGATGCTATTTATATAGCTCTATATCTCGTAGGTAACAGGACTATATTAAATGATAGCTGGGTGGGCGTAGTCAGTGGTTAGACATTAAATAAATCATGCCTGATCGTATACTCAAAATGCTAATCCGGAATATAATGAGCCAGACGAGGACATTTATGGAGACAAATGATAACGGTAGTATACTCGTATTTAAAAACCTACGGCTAATGATTTCGAATAATAACTATTAAATCTACCATAAATAAATATTTTTATATAGAACTTGCAGGCTCAACAATCAATTCTGTTCGTTGAATTTATGTTTAATTTAACCGTAAATGATAATGAATGGTTGGTTCAATTTTTTTTAATATTGTTGTTCTTTGGCCGAATAAAATTAATGTTAATATTACAATATTTATTTATCATAACATAACTGGCATATTATAACCATTTATTTCAAATTAATACGCAAAAAATATTAAAAACTTGACATTGGCAGGGACGGTCAGCAATAAAAGTTGATTAACAATGTTACTTTTACATATTATTTAAAAGAGACGAAATGACACAATTCACTGCTATTCCGATTTTTAGGCAATACCTAAGAGTTCATTTTATATTTAGTTTTTTAGTATTTTATATTTTTGATATTGTGCTCAATAATAAGGATTTAAAAGTCTGAAATGTAAACCTACTTTTGTTGCTGACTGTACCTAAACTTAACTTTTTTTCTTAGCGTGTCGAGAATAATCTAAATTCTTGAGCTACGACGTTACTACTACGTTTAGCACGCCTACCAGAGCACGCAGGACACAATATGTATTACCCTATTGTTTGTGGAACAGCATTACACTGCTGCACTCCAGACTGAATTCTTCTACACATCTTTACCTGAGCAGGTTTTCCTTACTTCGACCAGGTCAACACCTGTGTCCGGAGTCTCTTTAGAGACTTCAAGGTTAGCCAAGACCACTCATGTCTCGGTAGGATTCAGCAGGTGGAACAAATGGAATGAGTAGGGAAGCACTAACTCGCTACAGCTTTAGTCTTTCCACAGCCCGTTGGCCAGTTCGCCATTCGTTTGTACTTAAAACGACACCCAGTAGGTACTTAGTTTAAGAGTCTACTACGCTTGCTGCTGCGTAAACGGTAACGTAAACTCACTGAACAATAAAAAGCAAATGACGTAATATGTCGAAGTGTTGTTACGGTTTGCCGCCGGCTTTTATTTTATAGGCGAACCCCATAAATTGCCGGCTTTTATCTCGCATACAACATAAAGCTGCTTCTTGCCCTAACAATGCTCTGGTAAGTGTAAATAAAGCTTATGTACCTACCTACTACAAATACAAGACAATCCTCAAGTTTCATCGCACCTGTATTCCCAAAAGGCCACCTTTGCGTTTTTACGTTTACTTCGCGGTCGGCGGAAGTTGGTCACATTTTATAAGGAGCAAGTTCTGTTTATTTTTATTATCCATAATTTAAGACAGCTATATTTTCCTGATGCTAAGAAATAGCTCTGTGTGAAAATAAAAGCGGCATTATTTTAGGATTGATCTGGGATATGGGAAAACTTGTTATTTTGTAATAATAATAGAAATATGATTACATTCCTTATTTCATACACAACGATCCATAGCTACGTATAAACTCATAAAAACCAATATTAAAAAAGGGTAAGTAGGTAACATCAAATATAGGCAGGTATTATATGAATATCTACATCTGCTTTACCCCACAACAGTACGTTAATGACGATATTGTGGTACGTATTACTGAAATAATAATAATACAGCCTATTAGTGTCCACTGCAGGGCAAAGGCTTCTCATACAGGGTAGGAACACAGGGCAGGGCTTCTCATACAGTGTAGGAACAAGCATTGATCACCACGCTTGCTCACGGCGCATGAGCGATTTCAGACTTATATTTATTGTAAGTCCAGTAAGTATGTATGGTATTTCTACACATATAAAATCTTTAATTAGAACAATACAGAGGAGTTTCTTATACATATGGAAATAGTTTACACACGTAACTAAAATAATTTAGAATTACAGAAAATACTTATAGGTGCAACAGTAACACACGTTCATTAACAATCGAGTTTGCTGGAAAAACTATATAATATTGGCGTGTCTTCAACTAGGACACTGCTGGTACTAAATAAAAACTAAACTAAATGGACGTAAAACTCAATAAAAGTCTAGTCCAGCACTTGGCCAGCTTTGCCTTTTTCTTTGTTTTCAAACTCCATTAGTTAAGAAGTTGAGCACTGTACGTAACTAACCATCTATCACTTGAACATAAAACTGTTTGACAACGTTCATCCCAGAGACTTCACACGAAGTTTGGGAAACAGCAGGTCTAGCACAAACGTGCTAACGTAAAAGTATTTGATTCGTGTCAATTTCGAATTAGAGATACGATTGTCTTTTAAATTTTTGGTTAAATTGCTAAACTACGGAGGGTTGTGATTTAGCAGTCTATGCACTTATGTTCATCTTTGTGCGCATATCGTCTACACTTTGAGTCGTAGGTATATTAACTAATGAGATATCGTTGAAAGGCCTCATGATGTTACAGAAAATGGCGGCTTACTGCGAACATAATTATTATGAAACATGTTAAATCAAAAGGTTTAATTAAAGTAATTGCATACAGAGTATTTCATGTTTGGTATCCAATGAGAGGGCTTAATAAAGCAGGTGACTCATAGTCAAACCGTCACACATCATTTGCTGCTTCAAAAAAACAATCTTTTTATTTATTCTTTTTTTTTAAATATTAAGTGCGAAACAGGTATTCCCAATTTGAAAATCGATCAAATACGTTAACTTCGCGCGCTCGTGCAAGGCCTTCAGTCTCGTGAGAAACATTTATTGAGAATCGAAGCTACGAGTTCAATATTCTACAACTACATTGTCGGCTTACTTGGAGGAATTTCCAAGAAAATTGCAACATCTTGCACTCAAATCGAGCGTCATATCCGAACGTTATCCTTTTTCTCCGTGCACTATTTCACTCGGTCCTTTTTTCCCTATTTGATTTCATATTCAGTGCAAAGCTGGAAAATAAATCTTATTAGTTATACTCGTAACTTGCTATAAATTGTACTTTAAAATAAATACCGTGCTGTTACTGACCATAATCGTAATACCTAATAGGTACTAAATCAGAAATCTACTTCAAAGCGAGTATTTATTACACTGTTTCATGATATTCGATAGTGTGATGGATGATAAGTTAGATGGTATTGAGGAACCTGTAGTAAAATTATAGGTACCTATTAGTTTTATAATTATAAAGCCTTATTGTGAGAACCACTCAATTATTTCGGGGGTTCATTTACGCTATTTGACCATTAACGAACTAATTATGTAGTAAACATATGTTTTGTTTGTCCCATGAGATAAAAATCCAGAAATTACTGCAACGCGTTTGCACTTCAACGATAACTTTTAAACTTGCAAAAAAACAAATAGGGTAAATACGCTAAATGTCGGCCCCCTTGCGGTTTTTCTGTTTTGGGATCAGTCTGACACCATCAATTTGCAACGAAAGGATAGCTTCCGATGCGGTTTTGGATACTTTCATAAATCTATTTCATGTTTATGAGCATAAGATTGACATTTGTACTACAAGAAAAAAGTAATAAGGTTTAGATGCGTCGAGAACGAAAAAACCCTAAAGTCGGCCATTCACGGCCCATGGTCGGTCGCATTTTTCCCAAATGCCGGCCGGGTATAGGGTGTTAAATAACAAATCTTCCTGATCTGTCATTGTAATACCTTAAATTAAAAACATTAATTCTAAAACCAGCTTTTTGTGACATGCAGGTTATATTCATGAATGAAAGATTTACGGATTTTACGGCCAACCATTCTTTTTATTTTTTAACAAGCGTTTATTAGGTAGCAAGTTCCAAAGAGCAATTTATATCTTAGGTATATTCCCAAACCGTAATAAGCTATCATAAATGTTTTCAATATTATCAACTTCTACATTAAAACTTAACTCTTTATATTATTAATAAATTAAATGTATATATAATAAATATTTAATTTTGAGAAAATAAGAAAATGTAATCAGCCTGTATAGTGGGGCTCGAATTCGAGGCTGGTCGACATTACGATCTTTAATGTTTCTAAAGCCGGCCCCTATTTCGTGTACATTTTTTCTCGAGATTCAACTAATATCACCCCGGCCGGTATTTGGCGATTAAACGTAAAATAGTTTTATTTGCCTATATGCGTTGCAAATTCTCTTATTAAGCCAACAGAATTAGTACAATTAGAATTTATAAAACAGACTGCATTTACTTTAAGTCGGCCATGGCCGAGAATCGGGTTTTAGCTCAAAATTGGTATTCTATTGGCGGCCTCCTATTTTTACTTTAAATCAATACGTAAAACATTGAATAAACTATCTCAAAATATAGTAAAAATCACTAATTACTAATATTAAAGCTTAAAACAAAAAAAAAGAAATGTCTTACCGTTTTTATATCAATCCCCGAAGTGTGGGTATTCACAGCAAGTAAGGTACTTTAAATATGAAATTGACGCTTTGACGGCGCAATCGCTACTGATGCTCATTTTGCGAAGAGTGAGTGACGTAATCGGAAAGTAACGGTTTGTACATATAGAGTATGAACTAAGGTTGTAATTTGAGTGGCAAATTTGTCACTTCATTACGTTTTAAATGAACGCAAGCTGAAAATGTGCAGACGGCCGAAGTTTGGGGAGGGGCCGACGTATGGCGTATTTACCCTAATACGATAATACACTAACTTTATTATCCCGTTAAAGATTAAAGGCACGCTTGCAAAATTTAATGCGATGGCGATCAACGGTGATTATGAACAAAGAGGATTTCCTCCATAGTAAAATGATCATCAGTTAGTGTCCCCATGGCATTTTACACAATGGTCCGCGTTTGGCAGCTCTGTCAGCTCACAAGGGAATAGAGATCCATCAACTGAGTTACTAGGAAGGTACCTAATCTATCACGAGACGTTGAAGTATGTCTAACATCGGTCATTTTGTTTACGATGAGTTAAGGAGACTTTAGTCATTTTTCTTCTTATGAAAAATCGAAATAGATAAGTTTGAATTTAACCGAAAAGATTCGTCTAACATACCTACTTGGGTAGGTATATACTATTTCAAACGTTGGAGTTAACAGTTGTTAAGTTTGACAAGTTTAAGATCGACGCAGTAGTTCGGAATAGGTAGGTATCTTGTCTGTCATTGACAAAACAAGATAAGCATGAACAATGTCTTTGAGTGCCCAACCCACTCTAATTTGTGGAGCAGCAGACGGGCTTAAATTAAGATTAAGACTGACATAATTGTTTTACAGCATTATTTTATAGGTACGTAAGCATAAGTTATACTACCAGAGAGCCGTAATCCTTTGACGTAAGTATTTTTATCAGGACTAAGAATTGGGTAGTTGACACCACTAGCCAATAATTTCAAGTCACCATTAATCCTTGAAAACCGATTAGGTAATTTTCAATTTATTGTAAAATTAAATTTTTACTTACTTTAAAATCAATAAACAGTAAGTCAATTGAGTAGGCCGATAAGTGACGTCACAGCCTGCTATTGCCATACAAAATGTATGGGAGAATCGCGTTTTGACAGTTCATTAAAAGTATGTCAATTGATGGTGGTGTCAACTACCCAATACCACCAATACTTAGATACATCTTCCGGAACAGAATATTTACTATTCGACCTATTAAGTAGGTCGAATAGTAGGTAAATATTCTGTGAATATACTTTGAAGTCAAAAGCGGGTAAACTTTCCGCATAGTTAGGTAAATGTGTTTCACGTTTCCACCTTCTCCGGCCGCATCTTTGCTTTCCGTCGCGAAATGAGACCAAACCAACCTCGTTTTCACATAGCAAACTTCGCATCGGGTTCGATTTTAATATTATTTTATTTAACACTTTGTTTGTTCTCGTAGGTAATGTATTCTTCTTTTGTGTGTTTCATTATGTATGAGTACTCTACATTTAGTAGGTATGTTTATGTATGACACCCGTATAATTACAAGGGTACATAATCGAAAAGAATAAAAGTGTGTTAAAAAAGAAAATGTTTAAATATTATGTTGTTATCTACCTACTTCTTACTTAAATGTTTTAATTAAGTTTACGGATAAGGATGAATTTGACCTTTGAAGAAAAAACTAAATAGTATGTACTATACACTATAACTACTTATATACACCTCCTTTTGTTAAAAATAAGTAATATAAGAACATCCGCATTGTTCACAGAAAATAAATGAGCAATGAGCATGGCTGATTGTTTTTTGGTAATATAGCTTTAAACCAAATAGGTAACGTATCCAAATGATCCTTCTCTCAATGGACCCTTAGGTTTTTGAAGAATTTACCGTTCATTTTATAATCAAGGGAACCCTAAAAAGATTTTTACGCTTGGCTTCCATTGAATAATTAATTGCTTTTCACAGCACCGCCTTTCCATTAAAAATAAATTAAATTGTTACGCGCTAAACGTAGCGGTATATCTACCAGTGTAGGTACGTAGGTACTTCCTACACATTCGCGTTTTCAGCATAGACATAAAAAAATGTGTAAATAATTTTTGAAAGACCACATGCGGTGAAAATAATATTTTCGCATTTAGCAGGCGATCTATATACTGCTTCTGTAATCTGACCCTGCCGTAATTATCTCCAGCGAGCAGGATTGGTTTAAACTAGTGTAGAAGCAAATTGCGTAACACGGCTGGCTAAACTACCTGAATGGCACCTAGGTATATTGTCTGGCACACTTGAAATTATACAAAATTAAAATAGCCTTTATTAAAAAAATAACTGTTTATAAAATATCCTTCTTCTCTTCCTCATTGCGCCTTTTGGCAAAGACCAACTCTTTCTTGCTATTGTTATGTGCACAATGTGGTGTGATTCTACAATTGTACCCAATATTTCAAAAATATTATAAATATTCAACCTTGTTTACCATCATCAAAACGGATGCTTTATTTTCATAGCAGATCTTGTTGAACAGACAATTTTATGTCTCATAAAATTACAAATAGGCGTATGATCTAAGTAAACGGTGTTATAAAAAAAATATACGTGTAGCTTTTCTAAGTAGCTCATCAAAATTATTTTAATTTTGATGGGGACCTTATATGCATATTAGCCTCGTCAACAGTCACAACACGCCTTGACTCTCACTGTTTTTTCCCCAATTTAATTAGACAGAAATATTTCGTGCTTGGAATTTTCCTCCTTCGCCATACAAAGGCCTCATGTTTGAGAATTGCGAGTAAATTGCACTTAGCTTTTATAATTACATATATAATGAGACGCAATTTTTAATTATAGCCACACACTAATGAAATACTCGTTGCGATTTGATATGCTCTTTAGCAGGGTTTTATAACCTTAATGTAAAAGCCCCTAAAATGCTTTATGCTCTCCTAGAAAACACTATGAAAAAATAGTCTTCGAAAAAATCTATGGATCGGTGTTTTTTTCCCGTAATTGCCAGATTTTACCGCATATTCCACAAAACTTTTATAAATACAAGGCGTTGATTTGCAACCTCGTCAAATTCAAGGAGTTAACTATGCTCGCATTCTTAACACGAATCAATAATAAAATAAATTGGTTTTGAAAATATATTTTTTTTACCTGATTTTCAAATTCTAGCTTGCCATCTCGCCAGAGGGTTTAGGCGCTATGTAGTACACATTGATATAGCCGCGTGACAACTCTGCCTACCGCATACGCAACTGGGCGATTCTGAATTTTGCAAGAGGAGTATTCTGGAATACTGTTATTTGATAGTTGCAACTAAAAAAACAAGTATTTATTAGATATTGGCCAGGTATCGTAATTATATTTGATTACTTCTATTTTTTTATGACAAGCTCCTAAAATTTGACGAGGATGCAAATCAACAGCTTGTATTTATATATTCCATATTGCGACTTATACAGAGGAATAGTGTCTCACGATGAAGTAGTAGATCTGTTACGGCGTATGTATGTGTAAATCAGTAAATTGTATCTACGTAAAACATTACCTACAACAACAACGGAAGAATTTTTACACAGCCTCTACATCATTTTGTACAATTTAAAAAAGCTACTTGCAGATTGTTTCTTCTTTAACCTTAGATAGTGTTATTAAACAATCTATGGACTGTGCCAAAGGCTGACAAGCTCTGCTTTATTTATTTTAAAAATCATTAGATATTGTATTTTACCATTTCAGTTTTTTACAGAATTTCTTATCATGAAACTACTAATTTGCAGTTTTTTAATTTTTATGAACTGTTACTACTCTTATTGCATTGCAAATGAAATAGTGTTAAGCGAATTAGGAATCGATACTGTAGCAATAATAAAGGAATTTATAGCAGTTATAGATCTTTTAAGTGCTCCAAAACCACCTTACAACGAAGATGTTGATCTAAATGTCACCCAGTTGATAGTCAAATATGGCTTCCCCGCGCAAGAACACCTCGTGCAGACAGATGATGGTTACATCCTTACCATGGTGAGGATCGAGAGCAGTGGTCCGGTAGTGATTCTAATGCACGGGATACTAATGAGCGCTGACGATTGGGTGACGGCTGGACCAGAAGACAGCTTAGCATGCCTGCTATCAGCAGCTGGTTACGATGTTTGGATGGGAAACGCTCGAGGAAATAAACACTCCAGGCAACACGTCAGCATTTTACCAGATACTCAGGAATTCTGGACTTTCAGTTGGGATGAAATTGGCCGCTATGACCTGCCAGCAATGATCGACTATGTGCTTAATACTACTAGTAAAGAAAACTTGACGTATATCGGACATTCACAGGGCACTACAGCTTTCTTCGTCATGTGTTCAGAGAAACCAGAATATAATGAAAAAATCAAGAATATGATTGCATTAGCGCCTGTAGCTTGGATGACGCATGTCAAGAGCCCAATAGCCAGGATGTTCGCTCCGTTTAATAATTATGACATGGCACTCGTCAAAATGTTTGAAATCCATGAAATCTTGCCAAAGCCTATTAAAAAGGTATATTCTGAAACTCCCTTGTGCGAAATAGGGAACGGAATAATGTGCATCACAATTTTATTCTGTTTCTGTGGATTTGATTATGAACAAGTCAATAAGGAGACCTTACCCGTGATATTTGGGCACGCGCCTTCGGGGGCTTCCATCTATCAATTTATACATTATTTACAAAATATAATGTCAAGGTCATTTAGAAGATATGATTACGGTGAAGACAAGAATCGAGAAGTCTATGGATCGAAAAGGCCGCCGAAGTATGCAGTAGAGAAAATTACAGCTCCTATTGCTCTATTCTATAGTGACAACGACTGGTTATCCGAAGTAGATGATGTTCATTCTTTAAAAAATAAGCTAACAAATGTTATAGATTTTTATAAAGTGCCTCACAAGAAGTTTAATCACTTCGACTATTTATGGGCGAAGGATTCCACAAGTCTTGTGTATACCAGAATTTTAGGATTGCTCAGATTCGAACCTAAAAACATAGAGACAGACTAATATGTAGTAGGTACATTATAAACTAGTGAAGTAAGTTTGTTGTAATACTCACGCGTTTCATACGCCGTTTTTTCAACAAACTAATGAAAAGTAAAATAAAACATAAACATCAGTATATATTTCAAAATCTGGCAAAACCGCTAAACAACCTGAAAGGCAAAATAAAAACTGAATGCTTATGTAGATAGAACACAAATCACAAAATTTCTTAAGATAAAAATAAAGAGTTTGATATAATTAAATATGTATATGTAGGTACTATATGTGATTTACCAACATACTTAGTGCATTTATTCATAAAATGTTCAGACATAAAAACTCATTGTTAAGGTAAACTAGTGCTGTAATCTAAATATATATAACTCAAAGGTGACTGACTGACATACACATCTATCAACGCACAGCCTAAACCATCACTGGACGGTTCGGGCTGAAATTTGGCATGCAGGTAGATGTTATGACGTAGGCATCCGCTAAGGAAGGATTTTGATCAATTCTACCCCTAAGGGGATAAAATAGGGGATGAAAGTTTTTATAAACCTTCTTAGATTTTCGACTAATTGAACTGAAATTAAAGATTGGGGCTACTATGATGAAGATGACCGCTTAAATAGGATTTTGATAAATTCAACCCCCATGGGGATGGGGGGACGCGAGCGAAGCCGCGGGCAAAAGCTAGTATAATATATAACGCATGCTGTCCATAATACGCTGCATTAAGAAACTGTAAGCATAAATACGTCACAATAGCCATTTTACGTACTTCTAAAGTGGCTCATGACTCGTGTTGAAAAGAAACTTGTTTTTCCCACTATTGGGGTCCGGTGAAGCACTCGAGATTTTCCTTGTTTTAACTCTTTATTCAATAACGTATAAAATACAAATTAGCGGAGCGAGCAATATTTTCAATGATTGACGCATAACTATTACAGTTTAACTCACTTGATATTCACTATCTGAAACGCCATCATCATTATCATCATCATCATTACATAGTATAAAACAAAGTCGCTTTCTCTCTCACTATTCCCTTTGTACGCATAATCTTTAAAAATACGCAATGGATTTTAATGCGGTTTTTTTTAATAGATAGAGTGGTTAAAGAGGAAGGTTTATATGTATAACTAGCTGACCCGCCACGACTTCGTTCGCGAGGTATCCTACCCCTACCCTACCCTACCCTACCCCTACCTTACCCGTACCCTACCCCTACCCTACCCTACCCCTACCCCTACCCTACCCTACCCCTACCCTACACCTACCCTACCCCTACCCTACCCTACCCCTACCCTACCCTACCCCTACCCTACCCCTACCCTACCCCTACCCTACCCCTACCCTACCCCTACCCTACCCCTACCCTACCCCTACCCTACCCCTACCCTACCCCTACCCTACCCCTACCCTACCCCTACCCTACCCCTACCCTACCCCTACCCTACCCCTACCCTACCCCTACCCTACCCCTACCCTACCCCTACCCTACCCCTACCCTACCCCTACCCTACCCCTACTCTACCCCTACCCTACCCTACCCCTACCCTACCCCTACCGACATTATAAGTATTATCACAAATCTTTTGTATGGGAGTATAGAAAATTGTTGTTTTTAGACTTTTTCAGGATTTTTTTTTTTTATAATATTTCTCCCCGTAAGAACCATCCTCGTACTTCAAGGAATATTTTAAAAAAAGAATTAGCGAAATCGGTCCACCCGTTCTCGAGTTATGCGCTTACCAACACATTTTGCGATTCATTTTTATATTATAGATAACATCCATTAAATAGTGGAGAAATACTGTTATTTTTGAGGTTTCTAATGTGATGTCGTAAATAATTTCATTTTTTCCGCTTACATTGCAAACGCAGGCTGAACCTTACGAGATTTATCAAAATAATGTACTAAGTATTGTACACATTACAGAAAACTCCGCGATGGTCTATCTCTTATGGATATCCCACAAAAACATTTTTTTGCATTAATCCTTATCCAATTAAATACCTTAAATATATTGTTGATTTAATATAGATCTATATGACCTTTTCCAGCATATGATTTCAATGAATATTTTCAAAGATATTACAGATTTAAAAATTGCGGGACGTAGCGTTTGCGGCGGAGCGGGCCGCTATGTTTTTGTAGTGTATTTAGTATCAGCATTTCACCTGTGCGAAGCCGGGGCGGGTCGCTAGTATATGATATTTTCCAAATGCACAATTGCACAGTCACGATAAGCACATTATCCTGTGACACTCAGCGGAACCATACTCCTTTAACGACATCCCATTTACCAACACATATACGTATAAGCTCAATTTTATGATGCTTCCACTCCACTCAGTAGTTAATCACTTTGTGAACTCACACGTCACCGACTGCGCCGACCTCAAATAAATTGGGATAAGAATAAGGGGGAAGGTGACAATAAGTTTGATATCGCCCAGATGTCGTAACAAAGAAGCCAACGCTATTGATTAACTTCGTAATTGCCCAATAAAGGTGCAAAGTTGTCATACAAAGAAGGAACGGATTTGATAACCACCACTAATATGGTTTGCTAGGTGTTAACGACTACAGAATAAAGTCCACAATACGTACTATTTCCATGAGTCCAAGCTTTCTCGCAATTTCTCCATCACTCCAAGGCAGAAATCAGCAAGGCAGGTTGAAGACAATGGTAAAGGGTGACATTGAAAAAACAACTTTAGTTCATCCCACTCTATCTTTATTCCGAAAGTCGTATTTGAGACTCCAGTTTATAAACCTATGGAACAACATGGGTGGCGCTATGAATAAAGGCAGATTTAGACAGGGTCAGTGCACAAGTCAGTTATCGGCGCCAGTGCCCGCGCCTAGACTGACTTCTAAATATTCATGTGCGAATGTACAAGTCAGCACTGACTTCCCGCCACTGTACTGACTTGAAATCAATTTATACGGGGTTTTTTTCGGGTCAGCGCTGACTTGTCTCGATTTCGGAGCCAGTCACTGTCCCTGTCTAAATCTGCCTTTATGTGTATTAGGCAAGACTGTCGCTAGCTATAAAGACGTAATAAGTAGGTAGGTCTCTAATAATCACATTTATTTTTAGTTAACTTACCTGACCTTTGTCAACGAACCCAACTCAATCATATCTACCTACGTACATTTTCATGCGTGATAAATTACAATAAGATTGAATAGATTGAAATAACTCCAGCTGCAAACAGCCTTTATCATCATCATCATCATCATCATATCAGCCGCAGGACTGCTGAACATAGGCCTCCCGCATAGATTTCATACAGCCTTCATACGAGTACCTCATAACTGCCTCGTTGGTCGTTCGTTGGTTGTTCTATGCGCGACTGCTACCCTAGAGGTCCCGGGTTCGATTCCCAGGTCGAGCAAAAAGTGTTATTGGGTTTTTCTATGAAATTCTCAGTAGCAGCTCGGAGTTTGGATTTGTGGCCGGTTAATGGCAATAGGCTCGCCCCCTATTACATGAGAATGAGACCTAAATATACCGGCGAACTGTGGGTGTACATTGGTACACCTCTGCCTAACCCTTCGGGGAATACAGGCGTGATGGTATACTAGCCTTCATACCTATTCGTGATTAATTACAGCCCGCTATCAAGTTATGTAAATTAATTAATTAATCATAACGGCATTTCTGTGTGTGACAGCGAGTGTCACACAGTTGCGATTGTGTGTGCCAACGTTTGTATTGGCAAACTGTCACGCTGTCCGCGGTGCTGACAATTCCGTCCGCCGTTCGCTGTTTGGTAAACTTTTCCTGCAAAGTAGGTACAAACAAACAACTGCACGTTGCGAACCAGTACAATAGCGAACTCATAAAACAACAATATCATTCGTGGCTATCATACACATGAAACAAGTATATCGGTAGCGGTGTTCCTGTAAACAGCCTGAAAACAAGCTAAGTAGAATTTCAATATTATTTGTGGGAGTTATATTAGATTAGACTAAACAATTATATAGCTGTACAGTTATTTGGTGTATCCAGGAATCGAACCGCACCAAGTCATTAAAAAAAACATGATAAAAAGTTGCCTTCATGTAAAAAAACACGCAATACAACATGTGAGCAGCTGACCTTATCATTTTCGAAAATTCTATGGTCAAACGATTGAAAAAAAATCAATAGATATAAAATATAAGTAGGACATTACGGCACTAATGCGGTAAGTTTGTCATATGATCGTGATGGCCTAGCGGTTAAAGCGCCCGCGAGGTAATGGGTTCCAAACCAGTCAAGTACTAAAGTGACTTTGTAAAAAATAGTGAAATAGTAACAAATAAAATAAACTTTGTTTCTCTTGGCGAACGCTGAAGGAAGGCTCCTTCATCACTGGTAAAGACAAACTTCGTGAGGAAACACGGTATGTGTTTCCTGTATCACGAATGTATTCCCCGAAGGGTTAGGTCAGGTTAGGTGTACCAAGGGGGCGATCCTATTACCATAAACAGGACACAAATCCTAACTCCGAGCTGTTACTGAGAATTTCGTAGGAAAACACAATAACACTGCTCGATCTCTCTGGCTAACGAGGTGTAGGTAAATAAATAAATAAATAATAAATATCTTGGGACAACTCACACACGGCTATCTGATCCCAAGCTAAGCAGAGCTTGTATTATGGTAACCAGACAGCTGATATACATACTTATATAATTTATAAATACATACATATTATTATAGATAAATCACACCCAGACACAGAACAAACAATCATGCTCATCACACAAAGTTTGTCCTGGGTGGGAATCGAACCCACGACCTCCGGCTTAGCAGTCAAGGCCGCTAACCACTAGACCAACAGGCCGTCAAGGTATATCTCATATAAGTCTGATAACGCCAATACGCCTTGAGCAAATTCAGTGCTTGTGTCTTCTCTGTAAAAGGCCTTTGCGCTGTAGTGGGAAAATATTAGGCTGGTATTATAATCTATAGTATATATTTTTCAAGTTTGTTATTACGGGCGAGGCTGGACTGCAGCCCGAGCCGAAGGCAAGGGCGTAGGTAATGAAGCTGAGACTAATAATAAACTACTCATGCGTTTCATACAATGTTTTTTAACTCACCAGTTCGAAATAAAAAAATATAAAAAACATTGCTACGAACATAAAATGAAGTCTAAACTCAACAAAACTCATTTTAGATGAGCCGAATCAAAAAGTTTTGGTTCACAAATTTTGATAAGTACAGATCTTTTCTTAAAACACGTAACGCCAGTTTTGGGAAGACAATAAAGGAAGACAAACAAAGATGCGAACCTTCAGTAGAACAGTTACTGATTGATTGACACTATTATTTACTAATAGCGACCTAATGATTTATAAATACAGATATGTATAATGAGATCTTTTGTAAGCAATAGTCATTAATAAACATTTACATAATTCATTTTGTTATTCAATTTCAAAGTGAGGCAGTTTAGCGTACGGTTACGCAGAAGCCAGAGCATTGAGCAAGTTCACTCGTTGAAGCTGCGTGTGACCTGTGAACGTTACTCAATATCTGTCAGTGTCATTTAGTTGAAGAAACGTCAAATTACTTTACGTCGGTAGAGTTCATTATGGGTTATCATTAATGATAAAACTTAACTCATGTTTGCGCAAATAAAAACATATTAAATACTGTAATCGACGGAATAGTTGGTTATTAAGACATTACTATGTCCAACTTACTAGTAAAAACGTGTATTTATAAACTACCTAAAAATTTTAGCAGACTTTCATCATACTGTTTTGTGAATCCAGCGCAAGCAGTGTACGGAAAAATCCACCCTAAGGTACTGTAGTTGAAATCAATTTGTTTTGTTGTTTAGCTGCCAGTTAACAATACACGTTCGTCCCACGCTTTATAAACTTAATGTTAGGTTAACTTTAAATGTAATAGCTAAGGTTAGTTTTGTACATTTTCCCAAAAATATTACATTCCGTAAGTACCTAACTTCTGTTTTTTATTTGATCTGAGTTCTGTTGGTAAACCTGTAGACAGTAGAGTAGTTTTATACAATTGTTTAATTCAGTAATAGAAGCTATTCTAAACGCGCGCGCTTAGAGCGCAAGTACACGAGTGCAATAGTACAACCAACTCTTGTTTTTGATTGCATTATCTAGTTATCAGTTTGAGGTCAGCGTTTCTCCTTTATATTACAATATAATGTTTGATAAACTTCAGTTTGTATTCTTGTTTTGTAAGGATAGTGTCTTTATAAAAATTAAATAACTAACGTAATAAATTAAAGTAAGAATTCGTATTTTATAAATTAAACAGAATATTATTTACACGTTTTTAGAATCAGTTTGTTTAATAGCTATGATAATTTCAGATTTCCTATTTAAATAGACAAGTACATAGCAGTCCAGCCATGAGTAGCACTATTATGAATGGAAACCTGTGGGACACAGACCCAGAGCTGTACTCCATCATCAAGCATGAGAAGGAACGTCAGAGAGCTGGTCTGGAGATGATTGCTTCGGAGAACTTCACTTCTCTACCAGTACTGCAGTGCCTGAGCACATGTCTGCACAATAAATATTCTGAGGGCATGCCCAACCAAAGGTAAAGTTTCTTTATTTTCTAGAACCTTAAAAAAAATCCTGAATATATATTATTTTTATAGGATCTAATTCTATCATACTTTCTTTATGGTGTTTTCTACTTTAATGGGCCTCCATATGGCCTTGTTTGTCTATGCCTTTTATGCAACTACTGAATTAAAAATAATAAATTTACTTTTACCAAAAGGTTTCATTAGATTTTACTAAAAAAATATGATTTTATTACAGGTATTATGGAGGCAACGAGTTTATTGATGAAATTGAAATCCTAGCACAAAAGAGGTCCCTTGAGGCATACAGAGTGAGTGCAGAGGAATGGGGAGTCAATGTGCAGCCCTATTCAGGTACTTAGTACTGTTCTTTGAAATAATGTTTTTTTAAATAAGTATTTTTTATTTATACAGAAACTGAAAATAAACCCAAAATTATTAATTGAAACTAAAATAAAAATCATTGAATTGTTTATTTACATTATATTTTAATTAAAAAATAATTTGTAAAAATTATTGTAATATTACCATACACATAATAAATAAAATAAAGAGGTAATGCATATATGCAAAGGTTTTATGTAATTTAATTACTGATAGTTATTTATCTTGAACTATTGAACAACTCATTGCCTTATCTTTGAGCACCTACTTAATAATTATATAGTAACTAAGTAAAATGTAGGCATGTTGAAACACTTGGTAACATGTCATGTTTAAATTATAAAATATTCTTCTCTTCTTTGAAGTTCTGACTTAAGTCACTCAGTGGCAGTCCTCAATACCATGTTTCCTGTACTTTAGAAATAACCAAAGTTTTGCAAAGATGTTTCTGACATCATCCATTTTTTACATAGCAGTTTATGACTACTAACCACTATAAACTATTTTCACCCACCCCATTCATTCATCCATCCAGAACCTTTAAATAAATAATAAGAGTTTATTTTAAAAAATTATATAGATTGCACATCAGGTGTTGTACAATGTGTTGGTTATGCACTATGTATATTCAACCTTTTGGTCAAGCAAATCTTAAATAAAAATAATAAATAACAACATTGAATATTGATTTTCCAGGATCACCAGCCAACTTTGCAGTATACACGGGTGTTGTAGAGCCTCATGGTAGAATCATGGGTTTAGACCTCCCTGACGGTGGCCATCTCACTCATGGTTTCTTCACTGCAACCAAGAAGATATCTGCCACTTCAATCTTCTTTGAAAGCATGCCATACAAGGTATAATAATACTATAATAACCAACCTATTATTGTTACACTGCAGGGCAAAAGCCTCTTCTTTTCATAGTGAGAAGGCATGAATACCACTATGCTTGCTGAAGGCAGTTTGGTGATTTCAGACATCATATTTTAAAGTCCCAGTTTCCTCACGATGCTTTCCTTCACCGATATCAGTAGGCAATGCCCAAGATAAACTTAGAATATGCATATGAAATAGAAAGAGTAACATTGGAACTTGTGACAGACTGACAGTTCAGTTGCCCATGCCCTGTTGCGAATCCACAACCTCGTGCATTACAGGTGCATGCATTAACCACTAGGCCATCAGGACACTATACGAGGTTCCTAAAATATATTTCACTTGCAATGATGAATGAATTCTCGTATTTTCTTAAATAATTACTGTCCAACAGTAGATCGACTGCTGGTGACGTAAATATTATAAAACTCTTATAAAACAAAGTTACGCAGTACCTATAGCTTTGTTACCAGCCAGACTTCATTAATACTCAATTATTATCTACAGCGAGTATCGACACGCCGCGTATAATTGCGCAACAACCGACAGCAATAGGTACTTTCAATTTCTTTGTAGCCATGCCAAGTTAAAAGCAATCGATTTATTTATATAATTATTCTTAGAACTATTTGCACTGATAAGCAACAGTCGTTGGTCACACCCGCAATATTCGCGTAATATTAACAAACATTTCCTCTCGGTGATGACGAAGTAACATTGACCCCTGATCTCTAGAGCTCAGTTCAATTGATGTTTGCGTTCAATAGATAAAAATAACGTAATGATGTGACCGTGGAATGCGAGAAAACAGATAAACGTATGATCCGATCAAGGCAACTAAGTTAAAGCAATACTATTTTAAATTAGTGTACCTTTTGAGTAAAACTATAAATTGAAGTCGAGGTCTCAATACCTCCCTCTCTGAGCACTTGCTCTCTGTCAAGTCGAAGGGTATATTGGGAAAAGGCTGGATGCCGTAAAACAATCGGCAGAAAGTGCTACAGTTTCATGGGACCACACATTTACGCAAAACTCAACGACCAACATAAAATTCTGCACCTAACACGTAACAAATGTAAAATTACTGTAACTAAATGGCTTCTTACACTGGACTATGACTCAACCGAAAGCTTACTATCCTAAAAATGCATGTAACCCACATATACATACAAACATACACAAATACACACCCCAACACACACATTTTATATATCAATAACTTATTCATATATATGAATTTATATATAAATAACAACATATACATATATTAATTTATATTATATATCACAAACTTGCACAACATTCATACAAATGGTTACTTTTTTATTTTTTTTTGTATTCCTTGTTTTAAGATTACGAGTCTTTAATTTAAGAATTAGTTGTAACAACAACTTGTAAACGGAGCGGAGGAGCCTGGAACTCACGACACAGGGAATCCTAGTGTGAGTTTCAGGATTCAATGCATTAACTGTATTTTCTTGAAACAATAAATTATTCTTTATTCTATTCTTTATTCTTTATTCTAATACATCTGGCACATCACATTTTCCATGATTCAATCACTTTATATTTAAATACACAATCAAGGTTATCTGAACAAGCCATGTTCATCAATTAATAACACGCGACGGTAAAATATGCAACTTTAATTCCAATTTTTGTTCTTAGGTGGACCCTGTAAGTGGTCTAATAGATTACGATAAGCTAGCCGAAACCGCGAAGCTCTTCAAGCCTCGTTTGATCATCGCCGGCATGAGTTGCTACTCCCGCTGTCTGGATTACAAGCGTTTCCGCCAGATCGCTGACGAGAATGGAGCCTACTTGATGGCTGATATGGCTCACGTATCTGGACTCGTTGCTGCAGGTATGACACTCTGATGATGAATATTTCAATTTACAAGTTGGGCCATTGGCCCACACCATTAAAGTACATAATTTTTCCATTATTCTGAAAAAATATAGGAATTCATAATAATAACTGCACTTGCTCAGGGCAAGTTAGCCATCTTAGAATATTATAAGTCCACATTTTGTCAGTCTAATGTAATCAACATTCGATTTATTTTGCGTGACATTAGGTATGTACCTAATAGGTAGAAGTGATAAAGACAACGTGACGTTGGTGTGTGGTTTGGTTTTGTATGCAAAACCTATCAGTAAACCTATTTGTATTGATAGCAATTAAATAATTTATATTGCTACATAATTAGGTCACATTGGCAGTTGCCCGGTTCGTACCCACAACCTCGGCACAGCAAATCTCTATCAATCTATCTTTAGGCCATCACAACATATTAATTGGTAGCAATAAATTAAAATAAAATCTATTTTCAGGCATCATCCCTAGCCCATTTGAATACTGTGATATTGTAACGACGACCACCCACAAGACGCTGCGTGGCCCCCGCGCTGGCGTCATCTTCTTCCGCAAGGGAGTGCGGTCTGTGAAGGCCAACGGTCAGAAAGTCATGTACGACCTTGAGAGCAAGATCAACCAGTCAGTGTTCCCTGGACTACAGGGCGGCCCGCATAACCATGCCATCGCTGCCATTGCCACCACTATGAAGCAAGCTACCACCCCCGAATTTGTTGAATATCAGAAACAGGTATTTTTTACAACAAAAAGTTTTTGCTTAAATGCTCTACTTTTTTTAAATGTGCTCGAATTTGGCGCAAGATGTTTTTCACTTTATATTATGTTCGATTGGGTTTATTTTTGAATGAAAAGTTGAGCCAACAACCCAATAAAGAGTCAAGCTAACGAAAAACTTAATGTTAAACAACTTACATTATCCACCACCCTTCAACATTTTGTTTTCATTTACCCAGGTGGTGAAGAACGCCCAGCGACTATGCAAAGGTCTGATGTCTCGCGGCTACGCCATCGCGACCGGCGGCACCGAAGTGCACTTGATACTCGTAGACATGCGCAGTGTCGGCCTGACCGGTGCCCCGGCCGAACGCATTCTGGAGCTCTGCAGTATCGCATGCAACAAGAACACTGTGCCTGGAGACAAGAGCGCGCTCAATCCTAGCGGCATCAGGCTTGGTAACTACAATTTCTAACTTTAAAAAATCTTTTTTAAAAAGAGTAATCATTTAACTCAGCCTATCACAGTCCACTGCTGGAAATACGCCTCTCCCAAGTAGCGTCACAATATTATCCGTTTCCACTTGAATACTACTACTCTAACAGCTATAATAGCAGCATAAAAGACGTTATCCTAGTTGAGTTACAAAAATCCGTCGTAATAACAACAAAAGATTTACATTACCTACCATACATACATATGTACCTATATATACTTATGGTTATATATATAGTTAGGTATACTATAATTTTACATCTGTATCTAATACATTGTTTCTTCTTCCTCAGGTACCCCCGCACTTACGACCAGGGGCTTGAAAGAAACCGACATTGACAGGGTAGTCGATTATATTGACAAAGCTCTGAAACTTGGCCAAGAGATCACCAAGGTGTCCGGCCCTAAAGTAGCCGACTTCAACAAAACTATTGAACAAAGTGCAGACTTCAAAACAAAGATCAAGAACCTCAAGGAAGAAATTGAAAACTACAGTAGGACATTCCCACTGCCTGGTTTTGAAACATACTGATTATTATTTAACGACATTTGTATTGCGTGTTTGCATTTAATATATTGCTTTTTATTACTTTTTGATTCTGTTATCTATAAGTGCCTTATTCGAATATTAGCATAAAAAAATAGCATATAAGAATATCCTATTATCTTTAATAAATGTTGATATTAAATTACGTACTTGTTTTACCAATACTAATAACCGGCAAAGAAAAAGGGTCATTGAACTTTTACTTTAGGACTATTTTAAAATCCGGTATGCGCAGCGTAGAACATCCACCCGTGAACGGACAACCTGATTAAGACCGCAGGAAGACTCTGGATACAGGCCGCTTCAAACCAGCCCTATTAGAAATCTACGGGGGACGCCTATGTCCTGCAGTGGACGTCCTGGGTCTGATATGATGATGATAGTGATCATAGATTAATAGTGATCTTGAAATCAAGAAAAAAAAAAGCTGTTCCAGCAGATTTTTTCTTCGCGATTGCAAGTTAAGACCCATAGTAAAAGTTATTCTCACAATGATGAGTATATAATGACTGACCCCTTTTCAGGTTCAGGGTAAACAAAAACCTGATTATGTACCATAACCTAGAGCCAGACATGCCAACTGGGGCCACTTTCTAGTTGGGCCAAATTTTTTCGTCTGGTGGTGCCGGACCTCCCTTATCGTGGGAAACTGGGAACTACATAAAATATTACACCTGAAAAGATCCTCATCAGAATTAAAATCAAAGGCAGGCAAATTCAAATACATCGGCGGCGGCGGGCCACATCGTGACCCTGGAGCTGGAGTTGGCCAGCCTTGACCTAGCTAGTCTCGTGTTTTATTGGCTTCAAAATCGAACTAGTTGCACACGTTCAGAAATTGCACTTGCGACCATTAGACAAAGACAACGTAGATGGTAGCCCGGCAAAACCAAAAGTGTTTGAGGAGCTACCTACGCAAAGCCATGGATGAGCAAAGCGACTGAATGCCATGGAATAGTTAATTACAGACCAGAGAGGTAAAACTTTTTGCATTTACTCCACGTCGTCGAGAATATCAAGAAATAGCTCAAAAAACCGGTTACCGAACTTAACAAAACCATAGATTTAAAAAATATAAATAAATAATTCGTTCATTTGATTGAACTAGTGAAGTTAAAAGTCGTTTACTCGTTTTATTTAGTCGTCATTCATTCTCTAATTCGTAAAATTGGGTTGTTTTTGTGTCGATATCGCGAAACGTAATTGAGAAAGCAATTAATAATAAGTGAAAATACGATTTTAACACCGTTTACGCCAAATATAGAACGGTAGGTTAGTTAAACTCATTTGAAAGCCTCAACAAGCGGCGACCTTGCCTACAAGTACGTATGTTATTTTGGTTGGCAGATTGAAGAAAAAGTGGATTATTTCTTGTTTTGATAAACATATTATTGCTGGTTGTTCGGATGGCCCTAAGTATTTTATAAAGACTATCTTGATGGGTGACGGGTGTGAAGGGCTAAATTCAGCGGTATTATGTATAAACTTGCGTGTGGAATAGACCACCTGGAGATCAGGCGAGTAACTCCGCGCTCACCATGACTATGTATCCATCGTCTGGAATGGTAGCGACACCACAACAAGGGACTAGTCAAGTCACACAAAATGGAAGTACTACATTACCCCGATCTCATCATCAAAGAACAGGTATTTAAAAAGAGTGAACTGTCACTTTCCTACCATTTCCTACTACATATTTAGCAAAATAATTATGAATTCAATAACATAAAAAGTATTTTTGTGTTTGTGCCATACACATAACGCAAACACAACACACATGACAAGGAAAATAAATATGTGTAAGTATATGGAATGAAGAAAAACAAAGCAGAGTGGGTTAAGCTCTAAATAATCAACATTTATTTTTATAGTACACACCCAGCCTTCTCATGTCAATGTACCTACTTTCCTTAACAAAAATATGCATTTTCTTTTTTTACACCAATAACTTTCAACACTACCGAAAAGAAGCCCTAAAGTATTTATGAACTAAACAATTATTTTGTAGTAGTTTAACATAATGTATATAGTATACATCATCACACAATTATATCTGACTATTTTGTTTTAGGACGACCCCCAGCAGCACCAAAATCTTATGATTACTTATTAAAAGTATTGCTGGTGGGTGACTCAGATGTTGGTAAACAAGAAATACTTCAAGACTTAGAAGATGGATCTGCTGATTCACCATTTTGCAGTGGCAGTGGTAAGCTGACATCCATTTAATATCTATAAGAAGAAGCACTATTGTTTTGATGCTTATGTAGTTATGAAATCACATGACCTCATTTGTTTATGTTATTATGGCTCTGTGCCATAACTAACCCTTTAAGAAAAAACTTAACAATGAATATCACAACAACAATACAGTCAGAAACATGTTGCTCGCGTTGTTTTGTTATGCTACTTCTCCCAGCACTTGGAATTGTTAAAGAGCGGGCATTTTTATTTCTGTCTTTTGTAATTTCTTACATTCAAAACTTGTACTGATTCTCAATATCATTTGTATAAATTAATGTAGTTTTGATATCATTACAATTATGTCTTTGATGTGCATATTCGTTCAAAGATATGTAGGTATATTAACTTATAGATGGTGCTTTTTAAAGCACCATTCTCCACAAAAACTTGATGAAAAATCATGTTTTTTGTCTGTTTGTTCTGTATAATATATAAAACGTCTGGATCAATTTTGGCAGGACTTTCACTGGCCAATTTATTCCTTATAACATAAAAAAATTAAGATATCTGATGTCATAAGGAATAACTTAAAGCAAGGAGAAACAAGAGTTGAGCACAAGTAACATAACATATTATATCAAGCATAGTTTATGCATCTAGGAATGAAAACAAACCATTAAATGAATTTTTTCTCTGCTATTTATAACATTCAACTGTTACTGAGAAAATCTCTCAAGCTAAAACAATTATAGATATTATATTACCAGTATTATAAATATATTACTGGGAAAATTAAATTGATATTATAGTTAACCTACCCTTCCCCAATTTAGTTTTCAAGCATTAGTACTTGACTTTAATATCAATTTAAATTCTACTTTACATATTCTTCTGCAAAGACTTGACAATTATTTTCCTTTTTCCAGCTTACAAGACAACAACAATCCTGTTGGATGGCAAGAGGGTAAAGCTCCAATTATGGGATACGTCAGGACAAGGCCGCTTCTGCACCATAATACGATCATACTCACGCGGGGCGCAAGGCATACTCCTCGTGTACGACATCACAAACAAATGGTCCTTTGACAGCATTGACAGGTGGCTTGAAGAAGTCGAAAAGGTGTGTGATTATGTGTGCTAATCAGTTATGCATAGTTAAATAGTGCTGCAGAATGCATGTAAAAATACATCAGTGGATCCTAAAAAGTTGGACTTTACAAACTAAGATCTACCAAAAAATGCAATGTTATTATAAAATAGAAATATACCATCACGCCTGTATTCCCCGAAGGGTTAGACAGAGGTGTACCAATGTACACCCACAGTTCGCCGGTATATTTAGGTCCCATGTAATATAATAAAAAAAAAAATTAAAAAATAGAAATTACGAAATTATTTTATTTTTCTTTCAGCATGCACCAGGTGTACCGAAGGTCCTAGTGGGCAATCGCCTACACCTCGCGTTCAAGCGGCAAGTGCAAGAGCGCGACGCAGAAGTCTATGCCGCGAAAAACCACATGGCGTTCTTTGAAGTGAGCCCACTCTGTGACTTCAACATCAGAGAGAGTTTCTGCGAACTGTCACGAATGGCGCTGCATCGGAATGGCATGGAGAGACTATGGAGGAGTAATAAAGGTGACGATTGTTCCTATTTTACCGTAAATGTTAACCACAGAATATAAGCCATCTTTTCTTATTCTAGACTGGTACGCGGTAATGGCTCGTTAAGTCAACAGACTTAACGAGCCATTACCACCGACTTAGCGTAAGCGACATTTTTACCTAAACTGCGTTTTTCATCGCAAACGACATTTTAAACTATAACGGACCATGCCTCGTCGACCTTCCCGCCAAAATAAATCAGTTATTTAAGTTATAGCAAATGCTAATTCACATTAATAGCGCAATTATTACCAAAAATATTTTAAAAAATCCTTCTCCTGTAAAATTCGGTTTTTGTCGGTTACGCTAAGTCGGCGGTGATGGCTCGTTAAGTCATAGACTGTAGGTTTAAATTGCAATTATTAATTCGCGCTAGTCAAATGTACAAATTATAAATGCTCAATCCAAATAGTATTGATGGTTAGGTGGTAATAATATGCAACTACAGTAGGTATTTTGTTACTGTTGTAGTTTTTATTAACTCAGTGTCTCTTGTGTGCAGTGCTCAGCCTCCAAGAGCTGTGTTGCCGTGCAATAGTGGCGCGTACGTCAGTGTACGGCTTGGAGCGGCTGCCGCTGCCGACCGCGCTGAAGTCGCACCTGAAGTCGTACGCCATCTCCGCCGCGCCCAGCCGGCACCGCGCGCGCGCCCACAAGCACTCGCACCACACGCGGCTCAACTGCACCGGACGCAACTCCTGCAACATCGCCTGAGACCACACCACACAACCAGCGACCGGAACACTTGTATCATATGACTATTTAAATGTGGCTGATCCTTCATCACTATTGGCAACCCTTCACATAACATTGTTGGTCAAACCTCAAAATCTACGCGTAATTCCAACCCGGCAATAACATTGTAGTATAGTTAGCATAAAAATGTAGTCTCTAATCTTTAATCTTTCCTGTAATTTAAAGATTGTATAATCTTCTAATTGTAATTATTATTTTTCGATATTCTAAAGTCACATCCTGCCAATGTTTGCGTAATGAGTTTTGTGTTACTGCGATGTTAGGAATCTGCGCCACATTTATGATAATCAGTTTCTAACTGCCAATGGTAATTGTTAAGAATATTAGAGAGATGATATTATTATAGCACATAGTTGTCATAATATTTGTCGCGAAGTTTGACTACATTTAATTGTAACTTCGAACAATATATTGTCCAATCACTGAGTAATCCTAACACAAACTACAGGCTGTAACTGACAACGGATTTGTGACTAGTTTATAGAGACTAGGCTAAGATATTGTTACTTAACAGAATATAATGTGAATATTGTGTTATTTAATTGTAATATGTGAATATTTTGACGCGGCATCTAGCCCTATGTTTGTCCATCGTATAATACCTACATTAACTTTGTATCGACTAACATTATTAGTGCCTAGTGATATAATAGGACTACTGCTATACTGTGGTGATATAATTAAATAAGAATTAAATACAACATGAGTGCCATCAACAAACATTCGGCACTTCATAATTCACAAATGTCTTGAATTTCGACCACGAGCGTGACGTCGCCACGACGTCCAGTTATTATTAATCTAAGGTGTCAACACTAACCTATTTTTTAGTCTTGTGTGGTCACCTAATATTTAAAGACATGCTATTATATCCATTTTAAGTGACATCGGTATGTTACATAAGTACAGTTTTTCTATTTTGATGTGTGTAATTAATATCAGTCTTGGATAATATAACTTTCGAATTGTACAAGTATCTTATTGTCCATTATTTGTAAGGTACTTCATAATATATAACGTGTAAATATTTTGTCTATATTTGTATCAACTACGAGAGTTCACTGCATACCAAATGTTCATTCTAAATTATAATGTCGTAAAAATATTGGCTATTTTCAGATATACATACTTACTATATTATTTACTGTAACTTATTGTTTAGGATGTTAGTCAATGTAACTGCTACATTTCATTTATGATACCAATATTTTCAATAATAGATGGTTGTGTATGTTTTAGTTTGTAAAATACATAGTTTACTTTGCATTTAATATTTCTGTTTCAGTCACGTCCCTACAACATGTTACAACGAACATACACTATTTCAATCAATTGTTTAGTCCAGTCCGTCCTTAGAAATAATTCAAATTTCAGACCTTATGGAAAATTCAATGTCAGTACTAGTATTGTTTCTTGATTTACGAGGATTTTTTCGATCTTTGTGGTTAATTAATGTTTATTTTTGACACTGAAAACAGCATGCTGTATGATTTAAGATTTTTCCAAGACGCATGTAATAAAAGTCATCAATAATAATCGTAGTTGTATCTATAGAATCAAATATAACTTGAACAATCAATTAAACAAAATTACTTATATTAAAAATGAAGTGACGTGATTATACTTTTGTACATACATATTATTATTATTTTCTATAACGAGTTACTTTATGATTTGTCTACTTGTGATAGCTATAGTGGATAATATAACAATCCAAATAAACTAATACCGACTAAAAGTTTGGTTTAGGTTGATTACAGTCATAATTTTATTATTGCTATTATTCATTACGTAAGTCTTGAAATAAAACTAATTTATAAAAATCCTTTAGTTTTCTTTACAATCCCGCTTTATCTACTTCCCAACTGTTTATTACTCTCGACGAATTCATGCGCAATACGCACAAGTTACAAAAAATAATCAATAGAAAACAACATGCGCGCCGCGTTAGTTATGTAGTTTCTGACTTGGGCTATGTCCAAACAATGTTTGTAATTCTTACTGGCGATGGTTTAGTGATACAATAATACAAATGTTTGATAGAACTAAGCAATGTAATCTTTCACACAAGATGATGATTCGCCTAAACAATTTTTTGTACGTTTTCAATCTACGACAAGGCACAATTCTTATTGCCGTCCATCAAATCGTGAGTATAACAAATATATCATTGCTTTGTTTAAAGGCAGTAGTTCGATATTAGTGGAATATATGGGTGTACTGTTCTATATTTCGCAGGCACTATCATCTTTCGTACTAATAATATTGCTAGTCGGTATATCCCATGTCGGGGAAATGCTGTCAATGTTGCACAACGACATGGAAGATGATGCCGATAGACGCGGATTATACGATGTGGCCTACGGAGATCATCTCAACAGTCATAACGGGGAAGTGATAAGCACTAACAATCAACGTAGATTTGCAAAAGCACGACATTTGGCATCAGGTTAATTAATTTTATCTATTTTTATTTATTATTGCTCTAGTTTTAATACTTTTCTTAAACTACCCAATCAGGCATCTATATACATATTCCTTCGAGACAATCCTTGTAACGAATTCTTCCCATTACCCAACTGATTTTGCGTTTCTGTAGCCTTAGTCCGATTTACCAAAGCTGAATGACTAACGAGTGATTTACGGAAATGGATAGACCATTAATCAAACGGGTAGGCTAGATTAAAAGACCTGAAGATACCTTTACTTAATTTTGTTATTATTTTCAGTGACCGTTATATTTCTATACACGAGCACGATGCTGACATCAATTTACTTGATGTGCTGCATCTCGTTGCTGCACGGCGCCGTCAAATACAAGCGGGAGTACGTGCTGCCTTGGATCCTGGCTGCGTGCATCGGAGTAGTGCTGCTCATTATTGCGATCGTGGTTGGTGACGGGTATCCATGTGTGGTCAACCTTTTTGGAGGGCACAATCTGTATCGTGAGTACCAATTACCTCTACTAGTAGGTAGTTAAGAGGATTTCATTCGTACTGTTAATTTAAAAAATAAGTGTTTTGCTAACCGTACCTTCAAATTATAACAGAAATCAATTGTTATCTACGCTTAAGTCTTCGAGAATATCTCAGTATCGACACAATGATTATTTAATTTTTAAGTGAACTATAGTTATATGGTTATATAACTGCCTCGTTGGCCTAGTGGTCCTGAGCGCGACTGCTACGCTAGAGGTCCTGGGTTCGACACCCGGGTCGAGCAAAAAGTGTTATTGGGTTTTTCTATGAAATTCTCAGTAGCAGCTCGGAGTTTGGATTTGTGCCCGGTTAATGGCAATAGTCTCGCCCCCTATTACATGGGACCTAAATATACCGGCGAACTGTGGGTGTACATTGGTACACCTCTGCCTAACCCTTCGGGGAATACAGGCGTGATGGTATATATATATATATATAGTTATATGGTGCACGGGTACCGTACCTACCTACATATGAATGACATAATATACTTACTTACTATTATGGTTTTGGTTTCAAAGGGTTTCTGAACTCAATATTATTCTTAACATAGTTTTTGTTACTTTCAGATTTCGGCTGCGCGATATTCGTACTTACGTTCATCTACGCCATATGTGCTGTGAGCAGTTTCGCCCTGGAGACCGGCAGCGGTCGGTGTGCTCGCACCGTCCGAGCAGCCAGCGACGAGAGGGGCGAACGCCTACTGCTGCTTGACCACGCCGCACACTCCAGCCTGCTGTCCGCAGCACAACTTAACAAATTAAATAGTGGAACTCGATCGCAGTTCGTTTAGAACCAACTGCTACATAATTATCCACATGGCTGCTACATTCTTCCTAGCTTATAAAATAGTTACCTACGCACCATGCTGTTCGCAAAATTAGATCATAAAAACATCACATTGTTTTGTACAGCTTATAATTTGATAATGGTTGTTTACATACTTCTTAGTAGGATAGTTTACAAAAATTACGTTTTTTAAAGTTTACAGCATTTGTGATTGGTGTGTATTCTGTCTGTAGGTATATTAGTTACGTGCTTTGTGGACACTATTGATAGGATTATTTTGATCTCTTTTGTAATTTAAAACGTCACATTGTGTTCATGCACAAATACAATGTATGTTGGCTTAATCATTTGAAAAAAAAAGTATTAAAAACACCAGTTGTATTACCATAGTAATTACCTACTATACAATTTTAAAGCTTGCTGGTAATACAGTAAATAATGTGAATATATTATTTTATTTGTATTTACCGAAAGAAAGTAAGGTGTATTATACATAGACGTTAGAGATGTATGTGATCAATTAAAGATCTTACGTCCGAAAATTTCGTGCATTAAGTAGCAAAATGCTTAGACATTTACTGTTATACAGGAAAAATTTTTAACCAGTGCGTAAATTTTGCCATAATAAACTTCAACACGTTTTATTAAACACGTATATTTTATTTTGATATGTCTTAGTACTAAAAAAAAAAGTTATCGCTTACGAAACATGTATACTTAAAACCATATTTTATTGTCACTCGGCGCTAGCGCATTCCCCACCCCCTCACCCCAGCCATGCGCCCGGGCGGCGGCCAAGAGTTGTCATTGATAGTATGGCGAATAGATTATGTCCATGTTTTGCTTATTTCAAACTCGGATAAGGATGAATTTTTTTTTAATTTTTTTTTTAACTAAACACGGAAATGTGTTCTATTGCTGACACTGAACTACCAAAAAAAATTTACGCACTGGTTAAAAACTTATCCTGTACTCTACTAAAATTATTCATTGTGATATTATTTTATAAAAGTGACATAATATAATTATTATATTTATAAATTACTACTTGAACTTGTTGGTACAAAAATAATCAGAGATTATAACTTCAAAGATGAATAAATATATGTTGAGTTCAATCTATTGACAATATATTATTAAGTTGAACATTGTTTTAAAAACCATGTGAATTTTGACGAATAAAAAGTAGTCATCTAGCAGCTGTATCTTAAGCATTACTCTATTTGAAATGCTTCAGAAAACATGCTATTATAATTATAAAAAATAAACAAAACTTTAATCTTTTAATAAAACAGTTATTTTTATTTAATTAAACCTCTACTTCAACATACAATAACATTTAAGTCTTAATTTATTAGACAATATTGTTATCTAAATGACAATAATTAACATTATGTTGATAAGATTTACACTTGACACTTATAATAGTAACATTTTTACTTGACAATTAGTGGAAGACTTTTGACTACATCTACAACAACATTCTATGGCATTTATTACTTATACTATAATTATTTACATTACTACCACTAGGTAGTGAAAACAGCATGAGACTTACAAACTGATTATACTGTACTTGGTTATAATGCAATGATCAGTACAACATTTGATTTATGAACACCTGCACATTCTTAACGTGAAGGCAGGTAAAAGTATTATACAGTTCCTCAACTTTTTATATGGAGGTGTATACCAGTTACTCTCCCCACCTACCATTCCTTAATGGTCTCTGTATACCTTTAAAGCCTCTTGCTAATATAAACTTTTCTGAGGATTCCGACCTACTTGCTTGTGGCTTCAAGACCTTAACATGTTTATAGAATTTTTCTAAATCCATCTCCAATATGGGCACTTCCTTTCCATCCCACACTTTGAACAGCAGGCTACCATCAACTTTACTGACTAGAGCTGAAAATCTTATGGCCATGTAACAAAGGCCTATTATTCTATCCTTGTCTAGTTCCTTCACTCCAGTGGCACTGGGAGCCATGTCTGATAGAACTAAGTCCACTTTTGTGCCATCAAGTGCTGCTATTACTTTATCATGGGCATCTATTGTGGAAAAGTCCATGTTGCTCATAATAGATGCTCCCTGTGGAAAAGAAACATTCTTATGAACTCATAAAAAAAAAAACTGAACTGAACTTATCAGGTTTTGTGATTGTGTAACAGAGTTATATTTACCATAAAGACATGTTTATGTTATTTTAGCTTTGAAATCTGCTCTAGTGTACAGACTTTATTGTTGGCAAGTCAATAATGATAAATAAAACAATTTGGCAACGAAAATAAATACCAATAAGTACCTCTACGGGAAATATCTGTAGTTTATCAATAGCAAGAACTTTCCCTCTTGGTTTAGTACGGTCAGCACCATCAGCATTTGTTTTTTGTACTGCAACTTGTGTCCATGACCCTGGCGACGCACCAAGGTCAATAACTGTTAGTCCCGGAGTCAGAATATTTGTTTTTTCGTTCATTTCTATTAACTTGAATGCACTGCGACACCTGCAAGTCAATAAAATCTATAGGTAATGTTATCTAAACGGAACTCTATGTTATTATTGTGGCGTGCAAAATAGTTACCTGTAATTATATATTTTTGCCTTTTCAACATAAGGATCAGCCTTTTGGCGACTCAACCATTGCTGAGAACTCTTAAATCTTTTGAGGCAGTTTACAAGAAAACACATCTTTGTATATGTTAAGGGCTTCTGCGTGAATGAACGCGACAGCACCATTGTTTTAATTTATAATATAGGTTTCTAACCACAAAGAGAGATAACCTATTTATAAACTTGTCATTTCATGATATTTGTGTAAGCAATGAAAATGAATCGAAAACAAACATGACGAACATCGCAAAGTGACACAAAGGAATAAGAAATCTGACAGTGACAAGACAGAAATGAGCATTCCATTATCCATAGAGAAATACTAATAGAGGTGCCCTTAAAACTTCAAATTGTATAAACTGTAAAATAACTTTGTTTGTTACGATATTTTTTCAACTTTTACTAGATCCGCAATCCCTAATACAGATTGACCTTATTGGTTGAAATCAATAAGAAAGTTTTCTCACTTAGTCGACACAGTTTTTGTTTGATATAACAACAAAAAAACAATAATAAACAAAACATATTATAGCAACATTGCTACACATTTGACGTTGAACTTGATCAATCAGATGATCATATGTCAGATGTGGTCAGATCAGATGTCAATGTCATTAAATCTTTAGGCGGGATGCGGCATTGTTTATTTACTTTCTGCATTGTTTTATTATTTTGTAAAATTAGATTAAATATTTGAAAACTTAAGCATAGCGGCAAAAGATAACCATTTATTTAAAAAAAGAACGATGATAACCCATTGAAATATGATTTGTTTATTCCGAACTGGACATAACCTTAAACAGATATTCTTTCGTAAACATTATATTAGAACATTGAGTCATTGTAACATTGAAACTATGAAATATTTAAACGTAGCAGAGAAAAATGACGCTGCTAAAAACATTGCACAGCACTTATCTCGGGGCACTTCACGAAGAGTAAGTACTTTCGAGCTTGATTGCTGTTTTTACAGAATTAATTTACTGAGCGATAGTGCCGAGTGATTAGGATAAAAAAAGTCTAGTTATGACTTGTCTTAGGGACTGTAACTATAGAAGTAGAGGTTTAAATATTGTAACGAACTATACTCTAGTAAGTACTCCGTCTCTAAGGCGACCCACAGACATTAATTTTATTTTAAAATTATGATTATGGTTTTTAGCGCGAAGGACTATCACAATATAACAAAATTTATGAATTTGAAGCTGAGGTAATGGGACAAAAATGCCAGATGGTAATGACCTCAGTATCTGGACATCTATTAGCACTTGAATTTGTTGGTACATATAAAAACTGGCAGTCTTGTAACCCTTTAGCACTATTTGATGCACCTGTCTTCAAGTACTGTCCTGAGAATTATGAAAAAATTAAGGTAAGATTGTTTCATAGATTACTTTTTTTAACACCTTTTGACAAAGCTGCAAGATCACAAGTTACTGTAGGAGTTCTCCATGTTATAACTATTATTATCCTCACAAAAGGTAAATTTAAAAAAAGACGACCCACTGACCAAATGATGTGTGGAAGAAGGAATTTTATATAATAGGTCTGATCAACTTTATCTTCTTTGGCAAGTCAGAAATCTCTATTTAATTAACTTCCAATAACCATCTATGATTATGGCCAAACAAAAGCTATTATAATGTAAATTATATTTAATATGCATTAATTACCTTTAGGACTAATATTAATATTATTGATATTTGTAATGTAATGTAATCCTCCAGACCAATTCCGGCCACAGCGGCTAATCAAACTAACCACATACGCAGGTGATATTTTAGTGATTAGAACTTACAAAACCAAACCATTTTCAACTCACATGATTTAGTCGAACCACTAAATAAGTACACTATTCAATAAATTGTCATCTCCATTTTACAGAAAACGTTAGAAAGAGAAGTGAGAGGTTGTGCTGGTTTGATCATCTGGACAGATTGTGACAGGGAGGGAGAGAACATTGGTTTTGAAATTATAAATGTATGCACCGCAGTGAAGTCCAATCTCAGAATATTTAGAGCCAAATTCTCAGAGATCACAGGAGTGTCTGTGTGGCGGGCACTGCAAAACTTAGAACAACCAAATAAGAATATCAGTGATGCTGTAGATGTTAGACAAGAACTGGATTTAAGAATAGGTAATACATTCCTCTTGTATCCAGGGGCGGATCTAGGTATGGGTTATGGGGTCCCAAGGATATTAAAGGCCCCCATCCTCAATTAATGACAGTGGTTCATGTTGTGAATTAAAAAACAGCCTATTTTGAATACTTTAATATTACAAAAAAACTGTCAAAATGGCAATTAGTTTGAATAATTAGGTTGTAGTAGTGTTAACCCAAGGCCCCACAAATTCATGATCCTCTCCTGCTTGTATCAATCCTGAGCTGATAATAAACTAGGGCTTCTTTAAAAATAATTTTTCATGATAACAGGTGCAGCATTCACAAGATTCCAGACATTACGCTTGCAAAAAGTTTTCCCTAGGAAACTAGCAGAAAGTTTAGTCAGCTATGGGTCCTGCCAGTTCCCAACTCTTGGCTTTGTAGTTGAGAGATACAGAGCCGTGGAAAACTTTATTTCAGAACCTTTTTGGAAGATAAGAGGTAAGTTATTTTTAAATTCTCTCAGAAAAAATTCCTGGCACCAATCTCTTCTAATGTCTTGCATTTGTAATTGGATTTCAGTGAACCATACAATGAACAATCTCAGTGTAGACTTTGTGTGGGAAAGAGTTCGACTGTTTGACCAAATTGCATGTCAGGTATTCCACGACATTTGCCTTGAGAACCCACAGGCTAAGGTTTGTGAAGTGAAGACCAAACCCAAGTCCAAGTGGAGGCCTTTGCCTTTGGATACAGTGGTAAGTTATAACTTGAATCATAATACAAAACGCGACTTCGTCTTAGGTTAATGCTCCGCTCCCGTAGGTCGTAGCGTGATGTTATATACCCTATGTTACTCAGGAATAATGTAGCTATATATTTGTGAAAAAATGGTTATACGAGTACTCAGTCCAGTAGTTTCGTAGCCTATTCATTACAAACAAACAATCAAAAAAATCTTACTGCTTTATAATATTAGTATAGATAGTATATCTATATGTTAGTTGATTTCAAAGATGGAGAAGACATCTTAGCTTAAGTTAATACAATATTATGATTTTCTTGTCAAGGAACTTGAAAAACTAGCTTCAAGAAAGCTAAAAATCAACGCTAAGGAAACTATGCGATTGGCGGAAAAATTGTACACACAAGGTTTCATCAGTTACCCGCGTACCGAAACCAACGAGTTTCCCAAAGAGATGAACTTGGCACAACTAGTGGGGCAGCAGACTGGCGACCCCAACTGGGGCCCCTTCGCGCAGAACATCCTTGACAACGGGGGCCCAACGCCACGGCAAGGCAACAAGAGTGATAAAGCCCATCCGCCTATACACCCAACTAAATACTCTAACAGTAAGGTTTATTATTTTCTTGCTTTGTTACTATACTGAGCTTGGTATTAAGTTATATAGATTGAATTTCTATGTGCCATTTACACTATGCAGCACTTCTTCTTATCGTGTGGGCAGTAAGGTCTAACGACCCCACACACCCTAGTGTCAGAGTTTCTAAACCGCCTCAAGGGCCTCTGACATGGTTACTGATGTCAGTGATGTCCAAGATAAACTTAGAAAGTACATATGAATTAGGAAAAGTCACATTGGTACTTGCCCGTGCCCGGTTGCGAACCCACAACCTCGTGCATGGGAGGCGGGCGCCTTAACCACTGGGTCATCACGATACTAAAAAGAAGCAGCACTAAAAAGAATTGTGGCATCCTAGATTTTGACGACACAGTTGGCGTAATGGCTAAGCGATCGACTGCTGCATTGCGTGACTCGGGTTCGATTCCCGCACGGAACAAATATTTGTATAACCTACAGTTAGTTGTTCACGATACAGGAGAAATTCCCAGAGCTGGGGCAAGGTCTACCTAAAAAAAGTAGTGTGAGTAGTGTGTACTTCTTGTAGTGTAAGGCAACGTTTTTTTTTAAGTATATATTTCTTTGAACATCATTTGATAGTAATTTGTCACTGCTCACGTTCGACTTTATTTATAAATAATGTAACGGTTTTCTTAATTGAACACTACTTATTACGATTCCCACAGGTTTATCAGGCAACGAGCAGCGGCTATACGAATTCATCGTGCGATCTTTCCTCGCGTGTTGTTCCAAGGACGCTCAGGGCCAAGAAACCACCGTCTCCATTGATATAGCCAATGAAAAATTCAATGCAAGTGGCCTAATGATCACAGCAAGAAATTACTTGGACGTCTACCCTTATGATAAGTGGTCGTCAAAGGAAATTCATGTTTATGAGGCAAGGAATAAAGTTGATTTTTGTTTGTCACATGTTTGATGAAGAAATAGGACTAAATAAAGATTCATTTGTTTTAGAATGGACAAACCTTTAATCCAACGAGTATTGATATGTTAGATGGCAACACATCACCTCCAAATCTTTTAACAGAAGCTGACCTCATAGGTCTTATGGAGAAGCATGGAATTGGTAAGTACTTCATTGACAATCATTTCACGCTGCCGAGATGCACTACTTTGAGTTATAAGGTTGGCACTCATATTGCGGGAGGAATTAGATCTAGCAGTATTTTTTTCTACCAAGCATCTGTGAAGGTTTGAGAAACAGGGTGTAAAAACGTCTCTCAGCCTCCATTGAAAAGGCAGGTCCCTTCTACCAAACGGGGTGATGCGTCTGGTGGGCTACTGCCCGACGATTGTTATCAGGATTTTGTATATATGCTAATGTCGCTGCGAACGTTGCTAGCGCAATCTGGGAAACGTCAATTTGTCCTAGTAGTTCTTATGTTGAGCGATAGATGTCGCTACACATTTGTCCGAGGACTACCTTTAACGATTTTAGTCTATGACTCAACCAAATTGTTTTAATCTAAAGTCTCTCTCCAGGAACGGACGCAACCCACGCAGAGCACATAGAGACAATAAAGAACAGGTCGTACGTAGCTCTGGCGGACGCTATACACTTCGTCCCGGGTTTGCTCGGCATGGGACTGGTCGAGGGGTATGATGCTATGGGACTCACGATTTCTAAGCCACATCTGAGAGCGCAGCTTGAGGCAGATCTGAAGGCTATTAGTGAGGGTCGTAAGCAACCGCAAATAGTGTTAGCTGAACAGGTAATGAGAATTAAATGTATACTTAATACTAGTTCCATATTGTTTTGCAAAATATATTTTTGAATAAATCTAATAATTCATGGTGATGTTGAAAATAGCAGTATTTGGTTCACGGAAGGTCGATAAGATACACGAATAAATTCTTTTCTATTTGTTAAGTGATATATATTTGAAGTTGCTCTATCCATACTTTACTACCCGTATACAGTAAAAAAAACGTCAGTTGTAGTTCGCATGTGGCGCGATAGATGTCGCTACAAATGTAGAAAAAAAACTTATAAGTTCATTTTTAACCTAAGATTATTAACAAGTATTCATTTTTGTAGGTAGCCAAGTACAAGGAAGTTTATCAAACAGTAGCGTTGGAAGCGAATAAAATCGACGCAGCGCTCGCTGAAAGGTTTAGTGAACAACCCAATGAATATGTACCTTCAGCTGAGGCACTACCGGTCAACATGCCTGCAGGTAACTCAATGTACAGAAACGAAACTGAATGACACACGCAAATTTTAACTTTATAACCTTGAAAATAAAGTCCGTTTTAGAACGAAAAAAGAATTCGAAACTTTATAAAATCGCAATCAATTGTATTGACCAATTTTAATATTAGTATAATATGGTAGCCATTCGTAATGTAACAATTATATTTTTGTCTTATACTTGTCTAACTGATATAATTATGAGCATCCCAAAGGAGATACAGGCCGCTTCCAACCAATACTGTTGAAAAGCTATGGGGGAGCCTATGTCCAGCAGTTGACATCCTACATCTGATATGATGATGAACTTTCTTTCTTTATCGTGTGAGCAGTTAGGTTAAACGACCCCACATACCCTAGTGTCAAAGTTTCTTAAGTGTCTCAATTAAGGGCCTCTGACATGGTTACCAATGTCAGTGATGTCCAAGATATACTTAGAAAGTACATATGAATTAGAAAAAGACACATTGGTACTTACCCATGCCTGGTTGCGAACCTACAACCTCGTGCATGGGAGGCGGGCGCTTTAACCACTGGGCCATCACGACACTATTTGAAGCTTGATACAAAGGATGATGATGATGATCCTAAGAGAGAAGTTACAACACATATAATACCTGTTTTTATTATATTTATCAATATTTTTTTGTGTTCCAGCTCTTAAATGTCCAAAATGTGGTAGTGACATGGTTGTGAGACAGAAAAAGAACAACGCAGATGAATTGTATATCAGCTGTGTTTCGTTTCCTAACTGTAAGAACGCGGTATGGCTACCGGCTTTAGTGAAATCAATACAAGTATTGTCTGACACTTGTCCTGTTGTAAGTACCATTTTCTTTAATTGGCTGTAGCAGTAGGTATATGTTTCCCTTTTTATAACTTTCGATCACAAAACAAATTGGTCTATAAATTCATTCATTCAATACCGATTATTTATTTTTCAAAGATAACACTTACTTAAATAATAATTATAAAATTACAAACTATGTACAGTTTATAAAACTCAAATTAATTTCATTCAATTGGTTCATTGAAATTTAAACAATGCCTTTTTAGTCTTAAAATTTGTGATACATGGTCTAAAAAATATACTAAAGTAACTCACTGCGTTAGTAATAGTTATACTCAAATCTAAGCAGACTGCCAAAATACTAAAAGTAATATCATATTCAATATCTTTACAGTGCGGTCCAAACTACAAAATGCTGAAATTTGAATGGAGAAACAACCAAATAAGTCACATATACCCGCCTCCTCACACCGGCTGTATCGGCGGTTGCGACCAAACATTCTTAGAAATGCTCAGAATAAACCCAGCAAGCGTCAGACCGGGCACTGACACCAGAAATCAAGCAACAAATAACAATACAAGACAACCAAGTGCAACTAATAATAGGACACAGACACAGTCTACAAATAACAGATCAAATAGTAACAATAATAGTCCTGTCAACACAATTCCCGTCGCACCAGCGCGACAAACTCAAAGAAACCCGCCCAATACAGCACCCCCAAGGCAATTTTTACCTCCAGCAACAGCAAATAGAGTTCAAAATACAATGAACAATCAACCGAGAATGCCAGTACCACGGAACAGTGACAATGGCGATAATAATGTGCTCTGTGGTTGTAACAAGCCTGCAATTATATTAACTGTACGGAAACAAACCGCGAACCACGGTAAGTTGTTTGTACATGACATAATATTATAAACTAGCAAGACTGCGGATCCAGACTGAAGATTCTTTTCCATTAGGCGAGATTAAGAGCAAACTCATTCACGAATAAGACCTAGATTAATAATGTTATACTTACGATCTAATGTACAAAGAAGCTGTTGGCAAACCTTAAAAAAATAAGCAAAACTAACTCCTGCCTCTTGACTTCGTCCGCCTGGAAGTAAAACACCTGTGTAATACCATAAAGCCTAAGGCAATTAGAAATGAAGTAATGTTTTATCATTGAAAGATCTTTTGTAATCTGACCAATACGTACAGATTGGTCTCCGGATTGGATACGTAAAGATTACCTCTTACATACAAACTTTACATCTTTATAATATAAGTATAGATTACATTATAAATAGGTAATATAATATTTAGCAAATTACAGCCAAAAAATAAATTAAAATTTGTATAATTTCAGGAAAACAATTTTACAAATGTCAAGTAGGCAGGGAAAATGGCGGGTGCGACTTTTTCCTTTGGGCGCCCGAGAACGACAGCACAGTACAGAACCCTTACGACACTCCGCCGACGAGCACGTGGGACAGTAACGACTCTAGTAGCAACGCGTCCACGAGCAGGGGGTGGGCAGCCGCGCGAGCCCCGGCTACCTCGCCCCGCCGCGCGGCCGGGGGCGGGAGCGGCAGCGACGATGTTATGTGCGATTGCGGCATGCCGTGCAAGAAGTAAGTACATGTTTTATTTACAAAATTACAAAAACAAATCCAGGTTTTCAAGGGTTTTAAATAAAATACACACTGGAAATTTCAAGCGTGTTCCTATTACGTTTTAAAAGATATAGCCCTGTGGCAGACGGACGGAAGGATAGACACCAAAGTCTTAGTTATAAGCTCTCGTTTGACACCCTTTGGGTATGGAACTAGTGTAAAATGTTCCCACTGCTGGGACTCAGGCCGTTCCTATGAGAGGCAGTACTAACCTGCACAGGGCGCTTTTGATCTCTCCTTGTAACATACTCCAACCATATTAAACTGCAATATGATATTCATATCCGATACCCAAGCCAAGCTACATTCCCCAAAGGCAGAGTTATTGTAACGTCTAAATTCTAGTTATTCAGGCGATCGGCAGCTAAACTTGCGAGTTTTGTTACAGATTAACGGTACAAAAGGAAGGCCCAAATAAAGGTCGCATGTTCTATTGTTGCGTGAAGGATATGGGTTCCAGATGCAATTTCTTTCAATGGGCTGACAGCGGATCTAACACAGGTAATAATAACTGAAGACATGTTTTATGTGCATTAGTTCCATCTGAGTGTTAAAATTAGGATGGATAATTTTACCATCGGGAGGAAGTGTGGGCTGGCAACATTTTATGTGATGCCAGAAGATACGATTGTAGCGACATCTATTGCTCAACATGCGAACTACTACAACAAAATGACGATTCCTAGATTGAGCTATAAAAAGTGCACAGCGTCAGTAGCATATTATATACAAAATCCCGACAACAACAGTTGGGCAGTAGCCCACCAGACACAACACCCGTCTGGTCGGAGGATCCTCCCGGTCCAACGGAGAATGAGAAACTTTACACCCTATTTCTCATACCTCCATACGATAAATAATCTGACTCCTAATTATTCTACTCAACTCCATTTTCTCTGTAAGAACGAGATTGTTTTTTCTTTTGTAGATTGGGGTAGCAGTAGTAGTAGCAGTAATCGCGGCAGAGGTCGCGGGCGAGGGGGCGGAGGCGGCGGGGGTGGGGCGAGCAGAGGGGGCGGAGGGCGGGGCTCAGGCGGCCCCAGGCTGTGCACCCGGTGCCGGCAGCCCGGACACACGAGGGCACGGTGCCCTAATGCGGATTAAACTGCAAGTCAGTGTACACTGCCAAACAGAATAGACTGCCAGTACGAATCTCATTGTTCGTCTTTATGATGATGCCCAAAAGGTCAATTCATACATCAATTCATACATACATCAAAATATAACTTTATTTACTACACGAAAAGATTCAGAATACGTTGCACCTTCTCACAATTAAATTGTCACACGGTGTGGACTGAGACTACGACGACGGTGTGTATATTGTATAAATTATTTTATACATTATGTCTGGTGTCATATTCAATGTTTATTGCGGCTGCACTTGTTACATTGCCTTGATGGGAAAGGTTCCACAAATATTTGTGCAGCTTGTACATATGTTACTGCACAAAGCACTATTATATATTCAGTATGTAAATAAGGCAGCAAAAACTGTTGATTTTGTTCATATGTATATTGCGATGAGATTATTTTTATTTGTAAGTTGTTAAAGAACCTAAGTTACTATACTATAAGTAAAGATATTTTAAATAGATTATTTGGTTTTTTTTTCTTGATGATAATTACAGTATTTTTTGGCAAGATATTTATTTAATGTAGTTAGGCAATCTTCATTCGTTAAAAAAATCTCTCCTGCAAAGATATGCGCTACCAAAAACAGGGTCGCTATAAGTATAAACGGGTCGGGCATTTGAAATACAACGTTATCAAAGGTTGTATTGAGAATTCGGACTCGAAAAGACCGACAACATTAATGAACGATTTCCACCAACCAGGCGGCATCAGAGCGCATTTACACTTTGCTAACGAAACTGCAGGCAGGCAGAACTCGGTTAGGTCCGCGCGTATGCCGTTCCAAGCAGTATCACTTCCATGCAAACATGAGCCTTAACTACTATGTAGAAGCCTGAATTTTCTTTGCACAGTGTAAATGCGCTCCGATGTCGCTCGCTTGGTGGAAATCGTACTAAGTGTAAAGCAACGCCTCATCAACATCACGCCTAAAATCCCCGAAGACGTAGGCAGAGGTAATATAATAAAACCCTCACAAGAGTAGATTCAATCAAAATGAATCACAAATCAACATAACAGGTATACAAACATTTATTTATCTTATTTACATTACATTTAAGTCTCATATTAAAACTAATCCTTTCTATGACCATTTCTTCTTGCCTCCCTTCTGTTTCAAGTTGCCTAAACTCTGTGCTCTCTGCAATTCTTGCTGTTCAGCCTCTACTGTTTTATCAGTCATCATGTCCAATAATATTTCGAACTTTAATCTTAACATATTATTTTCTTCTTCGAGTCTCTCTAGCTCATTTTTTAGGCGAATATTCTCTTTGTGAGCGGCACCCGCTTTTCCAGAAGCTGTGAAGATAATTTAAACACTATTTTTTATTTGAAATTATTGTTATTGTACGGAGCATATCTAAGTTGCATAATATACCATCACGCCTGTATTTCCTCAGGGGCTAGGCAGAGGAGTACCAATGTAGACCTACAGTTCGTTGGTACCTATGTTTAGGTTCCATGAGTAGGGGACGAGCCTAATCCCATTATTCGAGCATAAATCCAACTCCAAACTGCTACTGAGAATTTCATAGAAAACCCAACAACACTTTTTGCTTCACGTGGGAATAGAACCCAAGACCTCTAGCGTAGCAGTCGCGCTGACCACTAGGCCAACGAGGCAATAGTTATTTATTTAGGTATTCATTACAACTTATAATAGGTCAGGTGCGTGACTGCACAATTAATACGATTTGTTTATCTAAATCGTTATTTCACACTTAAATTTATTTATATTTTTATGTGCAAAAGTAACCTTATTTTTAACGAAAACCAGCTACCGCCCGCCATTTCGTCCTCGTGACTTATTTCACACACGTTAAGTTACTGCTCCTCTTTCATGATTCGTAGCGTGATGTTATATAGCCTTTGTTACTTGTGAATAATGTAGCTATTTATGGGTGTAAAAAGGTTTAACATAGGCCCAGAATTTCGGAGCTTATGCGGTACAAACAAACAAACATAAAATCTTTTCACTTTATAATATTAGTAAAGCTAAGTTCTTTAAATTAGGTATGCATAATTTGTATATAGTTATGTAGCTATATAAATTTAAAGACTAAACTAATCACACCAATTGCTATGAAAACAGTGAGTGAGACAAATTGATTAAAAACTGTTGATTCTCAAATCCTATTGTATGAAAATATATAAAACAAAGTCGCTTCTCGCCGTCTCTACGCTTTCTTATTTATCTTTTAAACTGCGCAACGGATTTTAATGCGATTTTCATCAATAGATGAGAGATTCAAGAGGAGAGTTTATAGGAATAGAACATCACGCTCCAACAAACGAGAGCGAAGCAGTAACCAAAATCGTAACTGAGTGTGTGAAACCGCGGTGTATATATAGCTGCATCGCTTATATTTTGATGAAGTTTTTAGTAATATTTAGATAAGTTTCTGTCTATACAACATTCATATTTAACTTGGATGTAACACAGAAATATCGACGTATTCTAATATCGTCATATTAGTAGATCGCACGAGTGAGGCAGGATTGCAAATCCTAAAAGCTACCTTGTAGGTATTCTTTAAAATATCTTTTCTTTCATCCTAATTGAAAACACAAAAATATATGTAAATACTAATATTTACCTGGAGTCCATTGTCCTTCCTCGAAAGATATTTCAAAGTCCCCCAACTTTAACTTCAATGGGCCCACATCGAGAGACAATTCCTTCGATGCATAATCACTGCCAAGCTCATTTTTTAGGACTGTAGTATCTTGTTTTCGCACCGGAATAGTTTTTTGTGAGAATTTATTACTGAATAGTGGCATTTTCTCGCATCAAAACCACGATATCATGTTCCTTGATGTATTGAAACATAACAAACAGTTGCTTAGCAACGCTCACATAAACAAATCTGGGGTGTCATGTTTCCCCACCATAAAATCAAAATACAAAACGTAAAATCCTTTGACATGACGACCTACTGCGAAGGTCAAAGTTAATATTTGTGGTAATTCCTGCTATAAAACCCCGAAAAAATATTGTTACGGTCTTTCGTGTAAATACACGAAATGTTCTACAGTGTAGAACATAAATACTTTCAGGAACTTTTTGTTTTGTAATCAAAAGGAAACTATATTTAATAAGTAACAATACACATATTCGTTTTTGTTTATCAATACTGATTGATTGGTTCTAGTCACGTATAGCCACAATCTTTATGATTCGTAGAGAAATACTTTACAATGACATTCAAGCAGTCATAAAACACTTGTAATGAGTAGGTAATACACAATGGATCGTGATAGTAAAAGACTTAATACACTTGTTACTTTAATCCTTTACAAGAATGGGATTACTTAAGTTTTACTCATTGGCAAAAACTATAATATTACCTTTAAAGATTGCTGCGGGTTGTTCGAAAGAGATACCGCGCCCCCGGAACGCAAAGGGCACATGAAGGAACATAGACGGGTTTTAGTCAGTAAAAGTCTGACACTCCCTCCCGCCCCGCCCAGGGCGGGGGAAGTTATTTGATGATTTCCCGTCTATAAAAAAAAAAAACCTTTAAAGATTATAAACATCAAAAACTCAATATTTTAATACTGTTTATTCGAGAAAAAAATAAAAAACTTGACAAAAATACACGAACAAAGTTATTATAAATAATACAGAACAATTGTATAATACTAATAATAATGGAATTCTTAATAAATTATTACAAATGTTAAAAGGTTATTGCTTGTTCTTATTGTACATGAGTGCAGTGTAAAAGCTGCATTATTATGTTTTCAGTCTAATTAACATCACAGCTGGAATGATTAGAATTATAGAGCCGATGGTGTACGTGACCATCGCGCCTGAACACCAGTATACTGTAACAAAACAAATATCTGTTAATAATGAAGAAGTCGCGAGTATCATTACCCATTACCCATTACTGGGTTGTGGAGGTCTGATAGGCAGTCGCTCCATGTAAAATACTGATATTCAGCTGCATCCGGTTCGACTGGAAGCCGACCCCAACATAGTTGGGAAAAGGCTAGGCAGATGATGATGATGAATGAAGAAGTCGCAAGTTGTAGGTAAGTTCGCGCACTTTACTTTGTGCAATTTGTTTATCACCATTATTCTAAACACACGATGTTCTAAAATATAAAGAAATATGACCTACTCTGTGTTCTTGCTACTGAGCCCCAGTAGCAAGAACATTATCTATACTAATATTATAAAGAGGTAGAATTTGTTTGTAAGTTTGTATGTAGGGGGTAATCTCCGGAAGTAGTGAACCGATTTTAAAAATTGTTTCACTGGTAGAAAGCTACATTATTCGTGAGTGCTATAGGCTATATAACATCACGCTGCGACCAATTGGAGCGGAGTATCAGTGAAAAATGTGGCAAAAACGGGGAAAAAATATTCTTTTCGAGGGCTTTTGTTGCGTGCGCTGCGTAAACAGTTAAAGTTACGCAAAAATAATGTATGAGAGAATTGTTCTTCTTACAATATTCTAAAAAAAAGTCCGCGGTAGTACATGCCTAACTTTAAAGGTTGACTCAGTATAGCCATTTTTATAGTCAGAAAATTTGTTTTAAAATAATGCATTATTTGCGAAGGTGTTTTTATGAACATAGTATTAATCCTTATCAACATAAATACGTTATTCATCACAAGTGTTTAATTTTGAACAAAATTGCCCTTTACATCATTTAATTTCAATGAATATCTTAGGAGATATCGCAGTTTTAAAATAACTTCGCAGCAAAATAATGACTCTGCGTGACATTCCGTAGCCTGTACCTCAGAATAACAGATTATAGGCTACATAACATCGCACTATGAGCCACGGGAACGGAAAAGTAACCAAAATCAACAACGCGGGTGAAACCGCGGGGCACAGCTAGTATATCATGTATTGAAGACTTATCAAGAATTTTGTATGTGATTCGCGTGAATCAAGAAACAAAAGATTATAAACTTTTATTTATTTATTACTAGCTTCTGCCCGCGACTTCGTCCGCGTCACAGTTGATGTGTTATCCTACGGGTACCGTACATTTTCCCGGGATAAAAAGTAGCCTATGTGTTATTCCAGACTATAATCTATCTTTGTGCCAAATTTCATCCAGATCCATTCAGCCGTTTAAGCGTGAAAGAGTAACAAACATCCATACATCCATACTTACAAACTTTCGCCTTTATAATAGTAGTAGGATAGTAGGATAATATGATAGTACCTAATGCAGGCATAATTATGCAGTCAAAAAATTCTTTCTTCTTTACGTATAATAACGCTATACGTACATATACGTTATTGATAAAACTCACAATCAAATCGAAGATAAGGATATTGTGAATCAAATATCGGGGTCAAGTGCCTGTTCGGTATGCCTTTAGAATCTAGACTTTGGAATCCAAGAAATAATAATATGTTTTTGTTTTAAGCTGTTGATATGTTTGAAAGAAAACCAAACTACACGCTGATGACGGAAAAGATTATCAATGGTTAGAATAGTACGTTAATCAATCACCTGAGGATGCGAGCAGCGGCCCTGCGGCGCGGGCGAGCGCCCCGAGCGAGCGGAGCGTGCCGAGCACTGCGCCGCGCGCCTCGCTTGGCGCCTTGCCTGCCGCCATTGAAGTCATGCAAGACACCGCAAACGCCGTTGCTGTGATAACATCATACAAATTATTGTTGATACGTTTCGTGAGACAACGAGGTCGGTTGATGAGCGTTAGGGCAAGTAGCACATACCGCGGCCCTGGAATGCAAAGGGCATTGAAAGGAACACAGATAGGTTTTAGTCAGTAAGAGTCTGACACTCCCTTCCGCTCCGCCCAGGGTGGAAGAAGTCATTTGATAATTACCCATCCTTAAAAAAAGGGGCAAGTAGCACAATGTTTTGTGAGAGATTCTATACTTACACAATGCAAATAAAACGAGTCCAAGCCAGAGCCAGTATATGGGCGCAAATAAAGGCGGGTTCGATAGCGCGGCGAATGCGACGCTCAGGAACGAAGCCGGGGTCAGAGCCAATGCGCCGCGTGCAGCGAGTTCCGCACCTCGGGCGCCCAACCGACGAGCTGCGCCGCCTTGCAGCACAGCCATTATTAGACCTGCAGAATTTATAGATTGTAGAAAAAAGAAAACCTTCACGCCTGTATTCCCCGAAGGGATAGGCAGAGGTATTTTTATAGGTCCTAGGAACAGAAGCGAGCCTATTCCCTAACCTAACCTAACTCCGAGCTGCTACTAAGAATTTCATAAAAAAAGAAACCAATAACACTTTGCTCAACCTGGGAATCGAACCCAAGACCTTTAGCGTAGCAGACGCGCTTAGGACCACAAATATCAAGGATTTCTTTTTTTTTTGTTTTTGAAAAATTACTTCAATCAGTTTTGATTTTAGCAAGTTCTAATTGATCTTTCGAAGTTTACAAATTGATTGATCATACGTGCACACGTTATTAGAAACATCGCAATCGTGCAGCACAAATTACTGATATTACACTACTTATATTAATTAAAATGGTAGAAGTTAAAACATTCTCTTTTCAAAACAAAGATAACTTACCCATAACTAAGAACATTTTGCCCTGTTGCATAGCTGTGTACTGGAAGGTGTGATGTGTTAAGAATGTAAGAGTGAACTCGAGGCCCGAGTATATAAATAAATATAGAAAATAGATCAGTCCCAACTTCGACAGTACTGCACTCTGGTGCCGTGACAAATTTTTAACAGCAGTGAACCTTAGTAGATGCCAAGGGGAGACAAAATCCACAGATTTAGACAGACTGAAGGTTAGAGGTGCTCTTTTGTCCTGAAAAATACATTGTGTTACAGCAGAAGGAACATGTAATAATAAAAGAACCGATATTATGTTAGGCACAGGTAATACTCACTTTAGTCAATGTCTCCGGAATAAATAATAATACTAGAAGTATATTGGCAAGAGATAGAGACAGAGCATATAACGCTGGACGCTCTCCCCAAGCGCCGGAAGATAGATCACTGTTCAAAGCAAACCATGCTCCTGTGACTGGACCAACAATGAATCCGATAGAGAATGCTAAACCTACTAGAGCCTGAAAAAAATAATAGTAAGAAAATACAAACATTCAAAATGTTAACACTATTTGCTACTAATATTTAAATTTTAAGGTGAAATAAGATCACGGCTCGCGCTCGTCGTAACCTTATAAGATAAGGAAATTGAAGTTATTTTTTTTTTCAAGTAGGTAGTGTTTTTTCAATATAGGAATTACCGTGAAAGTGAATCTTGAATGAACAATTACATTGCGAACATCCTACATTCAAGGCAATGAGTTATAACAGCGTGAAAAACGTTTTTTCAATGAAAGACAATATTATATTCTTACCATTCCTCTAGCCCTGGTCTTCTCGTTGGAAGCATCGGTGACCACAGCCATACTTAGGCTCACATTGGCTTTACTTAACCCGCCAATAAATCGGGCCAAAACAAAGACGCTAAATGTACTAGCGCAACTCCATAGTGCATGGGATAATGTAATTCCTACCTAGAAAAAAAAAGTATTCGTTAAAAAGACTTCGTTTTCCTCAATTATAGTAGGTAGAAGTATTAGGACCATATTTCGCCATAATACTAAAAAACACGCTTCTCCAAAACTTTTAGATAATCTCGATTAGATGTCTATCGTGAATCGTAAAAAATAATTGTAATTTATTGCGCGGGCTTTTCGCCATTCGGAACAATTCACTACTTATCCAATTTGCAAATACAATCGTTGACTTTTTCGCAGATTTTATGATTCTAAACCACATTGTTTAATTACAATTAACATTGGAAAAACATATGTTTTTGCCTACTTCATTCATAAATATGATTCAGCTGGCTAACAGCCATAACTCTACTACACAACATGCAATAGGTACTTAAGGGCTGGCTGTTTACTGTATTGGTTAACAATTAAATAAACTAGGAATTACCCTAATAACTAAGTGATAATTCACAATTATGTGGTACTTAGTTTCTATGAGCCACACTCAAAGTTTAAAGAAAGAAAACCCATAAAAATAAGATGACTACAAGGGAATTTCCATTAACAGTCATAGTAAATAATTAATGTATTGAGATTCATATAATGTAGCAAAATCATACTCATAAATTACATATAATCATTGAATTGATTATAATTGCGGATATTACATGTTTCTTTCCTATGAGGAAGGAGGTACATTTTCTATAGCCTTAATAATATCCCACACAAACAGGTATTCTTAGTGTGTTCATTCAGGCATGTATATTTTACGAGAAACTAGTTAGCTCAATGTCTTAATAATGCAAATTAGTAAAGTTTTCATTACTTAAAGTAGTTTTATCATATCATTAGTGGAAGTTTTAGAAACCTATTTTTCAAATAGTTCCACTAAAATGATTGCAATTGTTACAGTTCTTTTAAATATTGAAAAATACTTTCTCAAAGAGTTGTTTATCAAAGATTAGTCTGTCCCTTTGCTTATTTAAATTTATCAGTGATATGTTGAAATTGATAATAGATATTGTCATGATTTGATACTGGCAGCATGTTGTGTTGAGAAATATACTAGATAAACTCCGCTTAAGAACAACATAGTTTTTTTACTTTAGATATACTTTTTTTTAAGAACTTTTACTTTCTATGTTTAAATAAATGACTATGTTTTTGTTTCTTTTTAGTTAATAAGTGTCTAATTGCCTTGTTTAGATTATTTTTTATTAAAAGTTGATGATTCCGTAATGATTTCTATGGTAATTAAAACTTATGTGATTTTTACTATCTACTATTATTATAAATACAGTTAATTTCTGAATGTACACCAATTATTCATGCTAATATCTGTTATAATCATTCTAATAGGATCTACTTAAAAGACAAACTTACCAAACAAAGTAAAAGCATAGGCTTCCTTCCATATGCATCTGAGAGGCTTCCCACTATTGGACTGGTCAGAAATTGTAGGAAACTGTACATCGATCCAAGTACTCCTCCAAACAGAACTGACGAGAATCGGTCAGGAGCTCCTGTGAATTTCTGGAAACCTTGCACTGCTCTTAATAAAGAAGCATACAAACTGTTTCCGCTGCCTTCTTCTCTGTCATAATAGTCCAGTAGTGACGGCAAAAGAGGTAGAATCATAGTAAAAGCCAACAAATCCAAAAGTAATGACACGAATATCAGTGCGATAGTTTTCGTATTTCCTTTCGTATTCTTACTATCCATTACGTCGATATCATTTTTAATCCGGTCGTCTTTATCCACTCCATTTCCAATCCTCTTTCTGACTTCTCCATTCCCTTGCTGGTAGGTCTAAAACACATTTAATTTTTGTAATTAAAATAACCGAACCCTCGGTAGTACAAACGATGAAACCCTATTTTATTAAATGAAACCTTATCTACCATTTTTCATATGATACAAAATAAACCACTAGTAAAATATTTAATCGAATAGCAACAAGCCATCGGGCTAAATAACAATTTCGGTCTGCGGCAAAGTTATAAATTCACAAACTTTCACTTTTCTGAACAAGTTGTTGACATCAGACATATACAATATAATCTACCTATGTAAAGTTGTAGTACTATTCTTTCTATTGTCATGAAAATTGTTCGTGGATGAATTACTTTCGAAATTAGTCGGTTTATTTTGTCAATTTTGACATGTACGGCCTTACATTCTATGGACACGCCAAGTCTACGTAAAACTGACAACTTAATTTTAAATGTCAAATTACATAAAATGGCCACCATATACGTCGTGCGTGTTCTCGTGAAGTTGTGGCGCGATTCAAACAAACATGAAAACTACTCAAAAAAACTAAAATCAAAAAAAGACTATGATTCAAAATGTTGGGAATGCCACACGCTCTGACAGATATTTTCTTCTTTCATCTAAAGGCCAGTACATGGTGGCCAAGCGCGCTCGGCGAATGAATTCGGCAGATTTTCGTGGTACTGTTCACACGTTGGTTGGAGTGTTTCTTTCTGCGTTGGTCACTAAATGAAGGTAGACATTAGGTTAGAAAGAAAGCCAGTATACTACATTATTCCCCAGTAACATATAATCAGGGATATTTTGTAATAATAATTATCATTACTCTGTTATCGTAACTAAATATGTATTATTTAATATTTAGGAAAGTTACTCGGTTTATTCATATTTTATGATCGTTTTTATGTGTTTGGGGTTCCATATAACGGTTTTATTGTGATAATATTATCAATGAACCTAAATATTTCCTAATAACTCCATGCACAAAACGGCCCAGTACAGTCGTCCGTGAAAGATGAGACTTGGCGAGTGTCAGTATGGGGAGCTTGCGCAGGTACTAAGTGTACGAAATAGTTATCCATAATTTGTATATCTATTCAGAGACTTTTCGATGACATTGGAATTAAAACAACATATAAAAATTCTTCACAATATTTATTACAAAATAATAAAGTTGGAGGTCAAGTCTCATCTTTCGTGGCACGGTTTGTACACGTTTGCCGAGCGCATTCGCCGAGCGCGCTCGGCCAACATGTACTGGAGCCATTATATGGAACATTTATAAAAGGCCACTACGATTCTGATTTTTGATGCAATGTTTACGATTTTTTTAGACAGTCGATGGTGGCGCCCTCATTTTTTCTAAAATCTTTTGCTTCTTATCTTATTTATTTTTTAGGTATTTCAATACTTTTCAATACTACCTTGTTACTAAGTAGGTGTTATAAGTAGTTTAATTAACTTTCATATTTTATTACTTGGTGCAAAATTTCTATCTACATAAGATAAAAGACCGGGGTTCAAACTTAAAAATAAATAATGTAATATTTTTAAAATCCGACGCCATTTTGCGAATACGTATTTTTGCTTCGGCTGGAGAGTGAACTGTTAATTTCAGGAAAAAGCTTTGAAAGTAACAATTAAACAAAATAAAATGGGCGAAGACAAAGGTAGGGAAACTATTTGCTTTATTTCTCTTCTAATATTAAGTTTAATGGCCCGAAATTAACTATTTCCTACCTTGCTTACAGACCGCCGACGCAGGTCTCGTTCCAGAGAGCGGCGGCGTTCTAGGTCTCGTTCTAGGGAACGCCGTGAGAAACCTGCGAGACGAAGCAGATCTAGGTCACAGAGCAAAAGATCCCGTAGACGCAAGCCTTCTCTTTACTGGGATGTCCCGCCACCGGGCTTTGAGCATATCACGCCATTACAGTATAAAGCCATGCAAGCTGCTGGACAAATACCAGCAAATATCGTTGCAGACACACCACAAGCAGCTGTGCCAGTCGTAGGATCTACGATAACTCGTCAAGCTCGAAGATTGTATGTGGGCAACATACCGTTCGGCGTCACAGAGGAGGAAACTATGGAGTTCTTCAACCAACAGATGCACCTCTCGGGCTTGGCACAAGCCGCAGGAAATCCTGTGTTGGCTTGCCAAATTAATTTGGACAAAAACTTTGCATTCCTTGAATTTAGATCTATAGATGAGACTACACAAGCTATGGCTTTTGATGGTATTAACTTCAAAGGGCAGAGCTTGAAGATTCGACGACCGCACGACTATCAACCCATGCCAGGCACTGAAAACCCAGCTATTAATGTGCCGGGTATGTAATTTTTTTTGGATTCATGTTTTTATACATTTTTACATGTGGTACTTACATGTCACAATATGTGAATAAGTATTTTATAACCTTTTAAAAGTTGAATTTGTAGTAAATTGTTTGTGTTTATTATAATTGTTTATTTGTTTTCAGCTGGTGTGATTAGCACAGTAGTTCCAGATTCCCCACACAAAATATTTATTGGCGGTTTGCCCAATTATCTAAATGAGGACCAAGTAAGTAGCTGCTATCTGATAATTAATGAAGTAATTATATGTCTGTGACACATTGATTAGTTACAAATGCAGATAGGATTACTGCACAGTTAGTATTAGTATTGGGCAATAATCTTATTTTACCATCTCTTAGCTTTATATCAAATCAATGTTTCACAGTATTTTGTGATACATAATATATTTATATTTAACCCTCATGAAAGACTTATTGGTTTCAATAAAATCAACTAAGGCTGATATTCATAAATATTTGAAGTTGCATGAAACAACACATGACCAACTATTTCTTAAAAATGTCTTATTTATTAGGCAGTTTGCTTGTGCTTTTTACAAGCTTTTATATAATATTTATGTTTATCAGCCTTATGGTGTATATTATATTACACTCAAAGCACCGAAATTAACTACATTCATGAGTTTCAATTTTCCTATGAAGGTATATAATATTTTCGTCTATTCATACTGATTATACAAAATTATGTTTTGCAGGTCTATACTGCGACTGCCTCTTGTATTCTTACACACAGATTCTTAGGATTTCTCTTGTCAAGTGAATTAAATCAACACAACCCTCCTTTCCTTTGTAATTGTTTTGAACCCAAATTATTTTTAGCACTTTAGGTCTATAAACATGAAGCATATTTATTGATATTTTCGATATCACTTTGGTGTAACGAAAACAAAAAAAAAACAAACATACGTAAGTCATTCATAGCAATAATATTGAGCAAGCTACCCATGTATGTTGCACACATGACTGTAGATGTTCCCATTAGGAAATAGTATTAGGTGCCGCAGCCATTTCAGGGCGAGATTCAACAGTTGACAGGGCTACGGTGGAGCCAGCAGTGAGCCGCGTTATGTTTTGGTCAGTTTCAGGTATTTTCACAGGTACCCTAGCGGGATGAGCGTGCGCTTCACGCTCGATATATTCTGAAACAACTCACTGATATAGTTTGCTTTCTGCCCCTCCCTAGCTTAGATTTGGCACATTCGCGGCCCGCGTGTCACTGTTGTCTCTCATTCTCACCTATACGTCTTGTACTTGAATGAGACGTCGGCACTTCAAGGCAAGTCTCCTCCATTCACATCTGATTCTAACATGCGGCTAGACACAGGTCAGATAACATTCATTTAAATATTTGCTGCCTTTTGCCTAGCAAATGTAACGGGAACACTAAAAAATTGTGTGTAATGAATGTACAACTGCATATTATAGACCAATCATGTACCTAAATATTTATTCAGTGTAATCCAAACCTTATTAAAACAACTCGTTTTCTAATTGTATTATGTGTGAAACAGGTAAAAGAATTGCTGATGTCATTTGGACAACTACGTGCTTTCAATTTGGTGAAGGACTCATCAACAGGACTGAGCAAAGGTTATGCCTTTGCTGAATATGTTGACATTTCAATGACTGATCAGGTAAATATACATGTTAAAATTATATTCAAAACTTGCAAGTACAACTTTACCACCTATCTCACCTTTCCAACTTGTTTCAATAGGCAATAGCAGGTCTGAACGGCATGCAACTGGGTGACAAGAAGCTCATTGTTCAACGAGCTAGTATTGGAGCTAAGAACTCAACTTTAGGTACAGTATACTTACCAATTCCTAACCTGGTAATCAGTTACTTAGATGAGCTTGGTACTAATGTTGTAAAATATTGTTTAGCAATGACTGGAGCAGCGCCGGTACAACTGCAAGTGGCCGGGCTGACACTGGCAGGCGCCGGGCCACCCACAGAAGTGCTGTGTCTCCTCAACATGGTCACTCCCGACGAACTGCGCGACGAAGAAGAGTATGAGGACATCCTCGAAGATATCAAGTTAGTGTTCTGTTTTTATATTTTGAAATTCCTTCAGGTACTCAACAAGAACAACAACTAACCACAACACTGTTACTTAACAATTAAATAACTAAATTATTATTAAGGATGTATCAGAATATGTATTTCGATTATGTGTTAACTTTGAACTAATGCTGCATTTCTTTTTTTCAGGGAGGAATGTAACAAATATGGTTGTGTACGCAGTATAGAAATCCCAAGACCGATAGAGGGAGTTGAAGTACCTGGATGTGGAAAAGTATGTTGTTTCAGAATAATATTTTAAATACTGTTTTTGTAACATAAGTTCTTGTATGTAATTTATTCATTCTGTTTATGTTTGTCTCCAGGTATTTGTCGAGTTTAACAGTATTGCTGATTGCCAAAAGGCCCAGCAAACCCTGACTGGACGCAAGTTTAGCAATCGTGTGGTTGTTACTTCTTACTTTGACCCTGATAAATATCATCGCAGAGAATTCTAATTTTTAAATTTATCTCGTCACAAGTAATTTCCTTGTCTAATACAATCTCAAAAATGCAAAAAATGACATGTTCATTTAAGTAATGAATTTCAAATATCTATTCAATTTGATTGTATAATTTTAAAGATAAAATTAAATTATGATAATAATTTTATCTAAAACGTTTTTTTATTTTTAAAACATTCCAACAAAACGTAAACAACATGACAATGTGTGTTTTCTTACAAAATCATGAAGTAGTAATAAAATTAAAATTAACAATTAGGTGGTATCGTTATGTTTTGTTCTCTTACAATAAAGCTCAATTTACACCGAGGCGGAAAGGAATAGAAACGTCAATTCGCTAAAGCTTTTTTGGCTTGTATTTAGTTTGTATGTTATATGATTGACATAAAGTTCATTATGCTGTGTACAATTACGTTGCAAAGTCTTCCATTCCATTCCGCGGCGGTACAAAATAGTCAAATAATGTCTTGGTCGTTCGAAAAAAATGATCGTATTCACTGTGAGCATATGGCCTTTTCTTATTATAAAATTACAATTTATTAATCTTACAAATAAAGTTAAAAATTACAAAAGAGCTCAAACATCTTGCTGCATAGCCGGTTGGTATGTGTTCAAGGAGCCTGTTTCTGAGGAAAGGACCAGTTTTCTCATGACGATATACAGTACGCCACCTACAAGCAGCATGCCGATACCAGCCATCAAACTAATCGCCCATGCAGGAACAGCGTTGCCATCTGAAATCACAACAAAACCAAGCTCATATATCTGAAAAAGAGTAGTGTATTCTCCAGACCGATTCCGGCCCCAGCGACAAATCTTAATGCAGACTAGTCAAGTACGCAGGAGATAATAATATTATAGTACACAGGTGCACTATCTTCCCTTATTCTCATAGTCCTATGGGAAGGCAATCTCACAAACAGGGAGAGATCAGGCGCAGGACCAACGGCTTTACGTGCTTTCCAAGCCACGGGGGTGTCGCACCACCAGTTTCCAACCTACGGTCTGTTACTGAGATATTCCTAATGAAAAAACCAATAACAAAACCTGGAAATCGAATCCAATACCCCGCGCTCAACAGTCGTGGTTTGCCACCACGAGACCAACGGGGCAGTTAGGTCAAAAAGAGTAGTAGTCTGTACTCTTTGACGATCTAGCTTTACAAATTAGGATAATAATTATCTGTTGGCCATCAAAATATTCGGTTCGGAATCGAACCCGTGGCACAGCGCAGACCCCAGCCAATCGCTCGATATAAGCGCTAGCCACACCATGTCTCATAAAAGTCATTTGTGCACCTGAGAAGTACTATTGACTGCTGAGGACACATCTTTGCTGATGTGAGTAAGGGTCACTAAGGATAGAGATTATAACGAACAAAAAGAGTAGATGTTGATTAGCATAGTGTTAAATTGGACTTACGGTAATAAGTACGTGTCATAACACGCCTTCCTCTTAGAATTTTTCGCCTGGCTTCGGTTTCTTGAGTCAGTGTACTCAGAATAACTGAAAATAACATCAAGAAATTGTAACACGTTTAAAAAAAAATGCAACTATGGTAACTACTACCTACGGTGCAGACTCCTCACTAAAGAAAGCAAACCGTCTTCATAATGTGGAACATTATCTAATCATATAAGTAGGTATATTCTGCTTTCCATTTGAAGGAAAGCACGAACCGCAAAGTTCTTTTACTTAGGTCTTCATTAGACTCAACAGACTCATATACATTATATTTTGTAGATATTTTACCATTTCCTTATCCTAAATGCCGCTCTAACAGGATCGCACTACCTTGGACCTTTGTATTTTCATTGTACCAGGCACCCAAGCACGCTCAATTCCAAAACAGTAGATAATAATACAGAAGCTATAGGTACAAAAGATAATAGCGGAAGTCCGGTATGAATGAGTCGTAGGTAGTACGTCATTTTCCCAGCCAGAAGAAAACACTAAATTATCAGAGTTTAATACGTAAGGTTCTCTTATTTAAACATTAACCTACTGATTGCTTCTTACCTTTGGGCCCTATTCAATAGAATGAAGCAACGCGTATACAAATAATCTACAGATACTGTAGCTAGCTAGGTAGAGCCATGCGACGAATTGACACAATACACGTCTCTTCAGTAAGATGTGTTGAAAGACCAGGATAGCTTTCCTATCCTAGAAGTTTCAGAACATACATAGAATGTATAAGTGCCTTCCTAGGATTCTTAATAATTTTGGCTAGACCATCCATTTAGACGTTTATAACAAAGAAAAACCGCGTTGTTTACAAAATTACTCACTTGTAGACCTAGTTTTACAAAAATCAAATGCACTCACCCAAAATAACGGCAAAGTAAAACCACAAAGATTTCTTTTGCGCCATTTTGAACACTTTACTGTATAATTAGGACAATAATGAATTAAACAACACTTCGCAATAAAGCGACACTGATGATGACACACTAAAACATAGGAGCATAGGTGTGTTTCTCGGCGCGGGGCCCTTATCTATCAGGTTTAGATAAGATAGTGCAATTCTGATTAGTAAGCGTACACACAGTAATCTTGTATACTGAAAAACAGGGTCGAATAATAAAAGCGTGAGTCAATATTTCTAGCTAAGGTCTATCAGTCATAAGTATCTACCTCAATAGTTGAGTGGTCGTAAAGCGTGCCTGCCGAGATGAAGGTCCTGTATTCAATGATTGAATAATAAATCGAGCTGGGGAGCTCGGACAAAATAGATTCTAAGTAGCAGTCTGGATCCGGTTGATTGCCTTGTACAGTTGACTCATTTTTTGTGGGGTGTTTCACAAAAACGGCAACGCATCCTGGGGAAGAAGCCAGGCTTCTGACACCGTGCACCATAAGGGCAGGCGCCGACTGACGTCGCGTCATAGCACGCCGTGGCATCAAAACACCGCCGCACCCATTTTAAACCTCTTTTGTCGCACCCGTTTATCTATCTAAAGAACTTCATCGGAAATAAAATCCTTTGCCGTGCCGTGACATGCCGCGACGTCAGTCACCGCAGGCCCTTACGGGCTAGCACACAGAGACACTAAAGGATTTTTTTATTGACGCACATGAACTTGCCCGAGTTTTTTTTTTTGGTCAGTGGCTGCCCTCTTTAATATGGATAGTTAAAACCTAATGAATTGTAGTTAAATTACCTGAAGTTTAAATAACAATAACTTTATTAGACACTAACTAAATCTAGTTACAAACATAAGTCTAATTTAAATTCTACATTTATTGTATCTATTCACTTCTCGGAGAAAATATTCTTGATATCAACTTCAGCCAGAACTTTAGCAGATACTGAATCTGGATTTTGTGCTGTAACTCCTCTGGCTTTAGCTGCTTCCACTAATAAGTGTCGTTCACTGCCAATGATTTCTGCAGACTTTTCGATTAGTTCCTCTTCTGGGACCCCCTCAGATTTGAATTTCTCGTATTGTTGAATGAGTCTCTTGGTTTGAGTTTCTGTTTGACTGATCATACTTATTGCCCCTAAGCCATGACCACTGGAGTGAAATTTCCTGTAAGTTAATAATTAATAATGTAAGAAAAGAGAACTGTTTCACAACTTATGTAGTACATTGGCGAATTGCATATTTACTTACGCTCTGATACTATCTTCGGGATAAAGAATTTGTCTGATAGGTTTGATTTCTGGTTTTGGTTTGGCAAATTTGGGTTCTGCAAGTGGTGGGAAAGCTCTATACACATCAAACCACAAGGGCCTATCATCAGCTCTCATTGCTCCCTTTGTGAGAAGTCCCTCCACTCTGTAAAAAATGAAAAACATAAATTAAAATTGTGTTTATTCCCTGCAGCTGTAGCTGTGTATACACAAATGAAAATAATATTTTTATCTACATGATAACTGGGAAGCTTGCAGTTGGCAAATTTCCATATGGCTAAGTCATCTAAAATACGAATCCATAATCGCACGCTTAAACTAATACTGTCACTATCCAAAAAAGTTAACTTTTCAGGGGAACCAAAAAACGGTTTTTGTGGTAGGAATATGAGTGACACGTAAGAATCCATGCACAATTTAGTTATTTGTATTATATTAACAATATTTAGCTAGCCGTTATTTTCTGTTACTTTTAGACGAGTGTAAGCGCGATTACACGTAGTTCTACGTTTCCCAACAGATGGCATTAAAAAGTCTATTTGGCAAAATTTTGTATAGTGACAGTATTGGATTAAGCGTGCGAATTATGCTAGAGGACTTTACATCATATTGCCTTGTTTTATTTTTGAATTAGGTATTTATCACACCCGTTCTCTCGCTCGCCATTTCGTGTATAATTACTAAGGTTAGTGGAGCCTTCCATATTTTTCGGGAGAAATTATGAATTAATTGGGAGCATATGGTACAGATTAGTCAGTGTTATGTGTACCACAGTTTTAGGAAGAGCAAGCTCCCAAAACAGGATCCTGCTTTCAATCAGTGAATCATATAAGAAACATATTTTGGTATGTTTATTAAAATAAATAGCCAGATTTTATATTAAAATAGCTTTATTAAATGAATAGGTATTAAATTAGAAACAAATAGTTAAAATTAAAAATCATTCTGCATTGCATGAAAAATCGTTCTGCGCAAGTTTTCCCAACCACTTTTTTTGGTCTCCGAAATTAATTTTTGTTGAAGTTTTTTAATATCATCTTCTAACTCTTCTGCTAATTTGTCAGTTTCAGTTTTATGATCCAATTCCATTTCTTCACACCTAAAAGTTAAACAAAATAATAATTAAAGTTTACAAGACCAAGTCAAAAGGTCCCAGTTCCAAGTAAAGCCAAACTTCTTGTTCTATTTAGAATTGGTGGCAGTAGCTATCCAAGTTTAATCTGCTGACATTAAACTTGGATTATTATTTTAGCAGGGCATGATCTTCTGCGGGTTGTTCGAAAGAGATACCGCGCCCCCGGAACGCAAAGGGCACATGAAGGAACATAGACGGGTTTTAGTCAGTAAAAGTCTGACACTCCCTCCCGCCCCGCCCAGTGCGGGGGAAGTTATTTGATGATTTCCCGTCTATAAAAAAAAAAGGGCATGATCTTAATGACATTGAAACAAAATAATTACTGTTTTTTAAAGGAAGCATGAATATCTTTTAGTGCTTTTAGTTTTTGTTTATGAGCTGTAGTTGTCTGTTGCATGCACTTTACAACTGCTGCAGTTAAATGTTCCAATTTTTTCTCATTATCTTTCATTGCATTACAATCTGCTTCCAATTGTAGCATGACTTCTGATAGATTTTCAAGCAATGTGTCACTTCTTTCTTTTCTGAAAAAATAAGGTTGCCTATTTTAATAGCTACCTTTGTTGAAATTGAAGCCAGTAGATAATAAAAGTTACAAATCAAATATGTATTTTCAGCTTACACACCTTGTTTGTAGTTGATGGCTCATAACATCCAATATTTTCTGACGTGACTCTTTACAAGCTTCTACATTCACATCCAATTTTTTTTTCTTAGAATTAGCTTGATATTGTCCTATTAATTTGGCAATACCTTCCTCTTCAGTTACATCATTTCTTTGACGTTTTTGATTCTTTTTAATGTTAGGAGAATCCTTGAGAAACTGTGATTCATTTAGTATTTCATTTAAATCCACTGACAAAAGTTTAGCTTTTCCTCCTTTTTTAGACGTCATTGTTGGAAATTAGCAAAATAAAGATGTTAAGCAAGAAATTATGAAAAACTCAAGACACTTTTCAGAATTCGCTAGAAATTAAGTTGATTTTCCGGAATAGATTTTCCCGCTAAATTACATCAGCTTTGCCGCGCAAAAACATGTATTCCATTTTCAAATGATAAACAAAGACATTTAAAAAATATAATTAACCATAGAAATAAATAAGAAGCTCTTACCGTGTGTAAATAGTTCCAATTCTTTCCAATCGACTACTTGCCATTTTGGTTTAATTAATGAAACCTATTTTACGATTGTTTGCGATATAATTTTATTGAAATTATATGGAGTAGAGGCTAGAACGAAAATATTATTTTTTCGTCGGATTGAATGAGGTTAACTTTTATTAGGTTAGTTTAGTTTGTTTTTCTTTCAAATTGTCATTTTCTCTAGTACATTGACAGTAATGACATTTGACAATTTCTTCTTGGTTGCCAGTTTCATAATTATTATTGAAATTAAATTCATGATTATTATAATATTAAAAAGCTGAAGAGTTTGTTTGTTTGAAAGCGCTAATCTCAGAACTACTGGTTCGAATTAAAAAACTATTTTTATATTGGATTAGTTCTTTTATCGAGGAAGGCTATATATACATATAACATCGTACTACGAAACCCAGGAGCGGAGCAGTAACTAAAGACGTAACTTAGCAAAAGGTGATTAAAACCACGCGAACGAAGCTAGTACTTTAATAAAAACACGCTATGCGCATATACCTCCCTGTGTTCAGTGTGCAGATTGTTTTTTATTTAGCACAGTAACTCTTGGCATCTATAGAAAAAAAGACTGGAAGGAAAATAATAAATAAGGAATGGAAGAAAAACAACATTATTATATAATTATAAATCATGTATTTTCTAAATTAAAGTCCCAAAACAACACAACTCATTCAAGGCATTCTTTTCTCAACTTAAATATTTTTTTAATTGTTTATCATACACTTATATCTATTTACAAGTTTAGAACCTCAATATATTCTCAGAAGAATCTTTTTTTTTAATATATACTCTTGTACAAGCCTTAATATTGCACTTGCAGCCTTACTCACCCTCACCAGATCTACTTAGAGCTTTTAAAGGTGGTAAACCTCAAAATCAGTATTATGCATTAGAGTACCTGTAGTCATTTATTTTGAAACAGACATAGTGATGCGAGTAAGGCGAAAGTCTGCGTGAGACTTATACAATCACAAGAAAATACTGACTATTTTCCTTGAGTGAGATTCCACAGTCGGCTATGATTGCGACCGGTGTTTTCTGAAGCATCGTTTATCTGCTTGTCTGGTCAGAATGTCTGACACGAAGTTTCTGTGCGTAAAAACTCGAAGTATGTCCTCGCGAGCTTCTTGTATACCCTCGCATACAATTTTACTCCGCTGTATGTTGCCCTGAAAAAAAAATGGTCAAATGTAGCCTTAGGTGCAGTTTCATGACTGTATAATATAAAGTTTATTATGTTTATTCACATTCTGTGGAAGCTCAGGGTCTAAAAAAATCATGAGTATGTATACATACATATGATGTATATAACAGCCATTTAAAAACATACCTTGAGTAACTCAAGTATCGTGTGTGAATGTGGTTGCAGAGCGGAGAGCGCGCGCCCAGAAGCCGTCTCTAGTGCTCGAAGAAGACCCGCCAACTGCTCCCCGACATCAGATTCTAGGGACATCTACACGAAACAACAAAACAAAATAATATTAATAATTTTGACAACACATTTTAAACTCGGTTGACAAATACTTACACTGGTAGAAAATGCCTAAGGCATTAAGTCCGCCTTTGTACAGTGTATTTTTTACATTTGTGCATAAAGTTTTAATAAATAAATAAATACTTTAGGTCATATATATAATTTCTTGTGCATGCTGTCGTCTCCTATAAGTAAAGGAGTACACCTAAATAGTTTGTTATATTGTTGTTATGTTATGATTTGTGTATATATATTTTGTTGGAGATCTTAAATAAATAAATGAATGAATATCAGGTCTACATACAAGAGCATGTTGTCTTACCAAGTCGTCCATTTGCGCAGTAAGATGATGCACCTTCCAGCCCTCTGCGCTAGTGAGCACATGCTTCTGGCTTGCTATAGCAACGATGTCACGTGTCCGCGGCTCCCTTCGCCTCACGTCTGATGGGCGCGTGAAGTGTAGCGCCGTACTGCGCCAACCGCACACGTAACTCGAACTTAAAAGTGGACCTGACAACAATAAGAATTACTTATCGTTAATTTTATTAAGGTCCTTTATACATTTCCAGTTGTAGAAGTGCGAGCAATCATTCGATTTAATCCAATCATAATTACAAGGGCTCGCCAAATCATAATAATTACGTCATCTATATTTATGTCACTAAAGAGCTACATAAAAAAGGGGTAAACAGGTTTTTTTATGAACTTGATAGATTGATAAATTACTTTAGTGTGCATAATTAATAATTTTACAGTGTTCCACACAAGGAATTTCTCCTGTATCGTGTGCGCGTGAATAGACAAAATGTCCCAGCCTGGAGCTACTATCGAAACCATGAAAATAAAATTATTTTATTTTGTGTGGGAATTGAACCCACAATTACACGTACAGACGGCGTCATCAACTGGTTATCCTCTTTTCGAACGAAATTTAATGCAACAGGGGTAACCAATTGATGACGATGTCTGTACCATATTTTTGTCTGTGTTACATCATTGATTTATCTAATGCGATTGTGGGGTGAATAAATTATCATTCTGGCGATGTTCTTCTACTTATTCTTGCTCGAAGAATTCGTAAGGCCGCAGCATTCCAGGATTTTCTAATTGAAAAAAATTCTAACCCTTAACGCTCGTAGGGACGACCTTCTGTATCCTTTTCTTCCACTTTGGTTTATCTTCCACATCTGCATCGGAAACGTTGTTTTTCAAAACTCATTGTCCAATAAAACGTACAGTAAACGCCACATGTCCATTTATGGAGATTAGGCTAGGAAATACAGTAACTTTGTCGAGAACTTTGGTTTGCGTGTAGTTGTTGCTAATCACGAGGGCGCATTGTGACTTTTATTTTTATATCATTGACATAATGTTTACATTGCAATAATTAAAGCGCGCGTAATATGCGACAGCTATGCTAGTGGTAATCTGATCTTGACAAAGATACTGTGATATCATTTTGAGAGAAATACTCACGTTTTGGGGGGTTAAATGCGACAGGAGGTGGCGTGGGCGGTGGCTCTTCTCCTTGATAGTCGCACTGTCTCACTTCGCTACTTAATCTAGAATTAACATAAATAGGTTTTATTTGTGATAACCTGTTTACAATACACGTAATCCGTTGTTTGGCAATAATTGGTTCATTGCTTTCAATTTCAAAATGAGAAAATAAAATGTCCTTCTTTCTCTTATAAAGTATTATATAAATCAGATAAAATTGAAAAAACAGGTTGGGAATTCAATACTGCACTGTCGGAAAAACAGGTTTTTCCTATTATGCAATCTCTGTTTTTACACATTCCACTTACAGGAAAACAAGAGGCTCTTTCAACTTATGCGTTTGGTGGACCGTTGCTGTTTTTCGGGGTGCATACGGACGGTTGTCTTTTTTCATACGCCGCCACAGACGCCGCACTGCTGCTGCACCGCGCGCTTCGTATGAAAACAAACGACCGTCCATGCGCAGTACTACAAACGCACCGCAGCGGTCCGGTACCAAACGCAGATATTAAAAGAGGCTTATAAATAAATGCTACATACATTTGTTTCCTGGGCTTCTTGCGCGGGCTGAGGTCGGGGTCGTGCCGGTCGAGGCGCGGCGGCTCCGGCTCGTCGTCCGGCGCCGGCGACGACGACGCGCTGATGGTGGTGGAGCCGCCCGACGCGCCGCCCACCGGCACGTCCTCCCAGCCGGACCGCCCGTAGCCGGACGCCTTGCTTGGGGACCTGGCCACACAAATTAAAACTAACTATACTAAACTATAGAAAAAAAGAACCAAGTTTATTTGGCACAAACCCGACAAGGACACAGTTTAACAAATTACAAAGCAAAGTAAAAAAAAAAAGTATTAAAAATAAAAATACTTAACTTGAAATAAATAAAAACAGCCTCATATTTTATGTAAGTAGGTATAATTATATTTTATTTATGTGAAATATGACTCAATTAAATTATGTAATTGGTAGATCGCGGAGTTTAAACATTCGATCTTAATCAAGTTAGGCCACCCCTGCTCTACAACATCACTGCTTTCTATTAAAATTGATATAAATATTGTGGACAATAATTGCGTTTGTAATGCACATTAAAAAGAATAAAAATAACAATAAATCTTACCCATCCAGATCCCGCTTCCTGAGTATGGACGGTCTGGGTAACACTGGTTGAGTTTGGATGGAGGACACGGGCACTCGGGTTTCCGGCGACGCAGATATAGCGTTCACAACAGTCACTGTGAACAAAAATAATATTGGATATATCCATTTCATTTTGTATAAAACATCATAAACCTAACTGCCTCGTTGACTTAGTGGTCCTAAGCGCGACTGCTACGCTGGAGGTCTTGGGTTCGATTCCCAGGTCGAGTAAAAAGTGTTATTGGGTTTTTCTATGAAATTCTCAATAGCAGCTCGGAGTTTGGTCGAAAGAGAGAGGGAATCGAACCCGGGACCCCTTGCACAGCAGTCACACTTGCGACCACGTGGAGTTTGCATTTGTGCCCGGTTAATGGCAATAGGCTCGCCCCCTATTACATGGGACCTAAAAAAACATGCCGGCGAACTGTGGGTGAACATTGGTACACCTCTGCCTAACCCTTCGGGGAATACAGGTGTGATTATATGTATTTATGAATGTTTGTATCATGAACATAATAAAATCTTTTTTTGAAAAATTGACAATATACCTTGAGCCTGCTGTGCTTGCGGCTGGTGTAGGTAGGGCGCGAGCGCTCGCGGCGCGGGCTGGTGCGGCGCGGCGTGCGTGGCGCGCGGCACCTCGTAGTACAGCTGCGTCGGCGCGCTGTTACCCACCACCCCGCGGACACCCACGCTTGCTACTCCCACCACCTGAGAACGAATGATCGCCTTTTAAATTTTTACATTTGATCTTCAATCTATACTAATATTTAAATAGGTAAAGTTTATGCGGTTGTAGTGGGTAATCTCTGGATCTACTGAATCAATTTAGAAAATTATTGTACCCATAGAAACCCACGTTATTTGTAAGTATCATCTATACTAATATTATAAAGAGGTAAGATTTGTTTGTTTGTAACGAATAGGCTCCGAAACTGGACCGAATTTAACCTTTTTTTTTTCACCTCAAGATAGCTACATTATTCCTGAGAAACATAAGCTATTTAACATCACGCTACGACGCACGGGAGCGGAGCATTAACCAAAGACGTAACTTAACAAGGATTAAATAAATTCGTAAAATGCCAATATGATAACTAGAGGTAATCTTCACAATGCCTCATTTTTTACCTTAGCTGGTTGATAGTTTCTCTGCAGCAGTGGTAATGGTCTGGGCGCGGTCGCGACCGGCGTGGGAGTGAGGGCGCGCGGCGGGGCGCCTCGTCCTGTCGCTGATATTACACCAGTCGCTGCGAAAAGCAAACATTTCTTTCCTGTAGCAACTGTGGCATGATGGACATGTATTAACCGAAAATTGTATAATATGTAGAGTTTTCATTTTAAACTATTTTATGAATTTGTTGGAATTTGTACTCTTTTAAAAACATTAGGTAGTAGTAAGCTGCCATTCACGACTACCTAATGTTCCCTTGAGGGAGATATATATTGTAATTTTTGATGCTAAAGTCCTAATTTTAAAGTTTACCCTAAACATACCATTTTTATTTTTAATTCTGATATGTGTACTTACAGGTGAGTACTGATGTAGTAGGCAGGGTAACAACGGTGGAGTGTGCCGGTTGTGACGGCTGAACAGGCGACGACGTAGGCGCGGGGGCGCGCGATCCTCGTTGTCCGTACACCAGCGTGCTACGCGGACCGCGCGTAGCATTCGACCATCCACCACCTTAAGAAACATAGAATATTGTTGGAGACTTGGGCATAGTAAACATCTTAGCAAGTTTCATGTTGTGTCAGATAGTTTCAGAACTCAGTTTTTTCATTAAGAGCTATGTATTCAGATAACTAAAACACATAAAAAATATTTTTATTTAATCTCTAATCTTTTTAAGATTCCTAATGTTGACTGATGATGATTATTCTGAGTTAAGATCATCTTTTTTATACAACCATGGTAACAGCATTATTATTATTTAGATATATACAAAATAATTAACTAGGAAACAAATGGTATTAAAGCAATATACACCTGAAGCTGCCGAATTAGATGCAGGAGTGACAGGACGGACGGCGAGGGAGGCACCAGCAGCGAGGCCGCGCGGAACATGGCTTACGTGGTTTGTCACTCCTAAACCCACACTTTTGCTCACTAACACCCCACTTGTACTGCTCACATTCACACTTGACAGCACAGCTGTGAAAAGTTATAATTATTACTCTTTACTGCATGTTACAATAGTTTGCATTCATATTTTATATAAGAAGATGGTGCAGTTGTTCTTTAAATTTGTTTTTTTCGTTGTTTTATCAATTTACACACTACACCAGAAAATATATTACAGAATGGAAATTTTAAATTCATACCTGGCCTGTTATTATGATGAGGCAATGGCGGCAGTACTCTGACAGTAGGTGGCAGTGTGCGCACAGATGAATTAACCACCAAGTTGCCAGTACCACTCATGAGCTGCCCTCCAACATTCAAAACTTGAGCACCACTTACAGAAGAAGTCACATTTCCTTGAATATTAGTTGACCCTGCATTATTTGAACTGGACACTTGTGCAGACAACTGTGTTCCTTGACTTATTATCTGTGTACCAGGACTTATTATAGGGCCAGGTGAAATCAACTGCGACTGGGACATTATCTGTGAGTTCTGGCCAATAAGTTGTGATTGTGATCCCTGGCTGACAATCTGAGCTCCTTGCAAGAGTGGTGATCCACTTATTATCATTTGAGGCTGCAAGTATTGAAACATGACTTAAGCAATATTGTTATGTAAATATGAAAAACACAACAAAAAAAAAACGCTGGATGCAACCTGCTTCCAAATACTTTTTGGAAATCTGTGGGGGAGGTCTATGTCCAGCAGTGGACATCCTGATGTGATGATGAAATATAAAAAATCATTTTAATGAACTACACGACAATACTTTTATGGCGATGTGGTGCATTTAGCAGCAGCTGGCCATATTTTATTTGACATTAAAAAATATATATATAGGAAAAATATATATATAGGATAGTAATCAGTTGTTTTCAAGTAAGAAGTTACATTTCCGTTAAATTGATTACAAAATGTAATGAAAATTATTTTAACACATACCTGTGAAGCAACATTTGAGGAAATTATTTGAGCAAGCCCTGGACGCATCAAGCCAGTTGCGGGGCTAGCGTGGGCTATTATTTGACTCGAACCGGTTGTTTTAGCTTGGCCCGGGATCAAATGAGCCATTTTCATCTCTGAATTCGTAACACTTTTAACTATAGTAATTTTTTGAGGCGCTAAATCAATTGGATGCATTTTGCTAGTGAGTGATCTATCATTATCCAAATTGCTGCTCATTGTGACACTTGCATTTAATCAAATGTACATTATATTGAAAAAGTACAATTGGTAACAGAATGTCCCGAATACTTAACACTTATGTAGTGTGTCGCACATGAGAAACTTGTAAAATACCAATAAATATTGGTTCAACTATGAATGACACAAACAACATCGGACGAAATCACAAAACGAAACGATCAAACGAAACCAGAATCCAAAGACATTGATGATGTTTTTTTGTGATTAAATACTCTTTGGCTTCTTTTTAATGTCAAAACCATAAAGAGAAAAAAATAGAGAACAATTTTTTTTAAGTTCTTATTATAGGAATGTTTACACAAGCGGAACAATAATTTATTTGTTTATTTACACAAGCAAATACTTTGAAACTTTTTAAAATCGTATGGTAGGAAATACTTCTATTTAGGAATCAAATATTTTAACGAAATAGTTTTAATTAAATCAAATATAATTTCAGTTTCTTTGATGAAGTTAGAAATATTGATAAGAAAAGTAAATTAAATCATCATATCTCCCGCTTAGTAAATATAAATCAATATACAACGTGCAAAAACTTAAGAAATGAAGTTCGCGAGCTACATTCCATTAATGAATGGATCAATGGACTCTTCATCCTAACCTAGGTGCTACAGTCAAATGAACCGAACAAGAAACAAAAAATTGTTTGTTTTGTTTATGGTACGCCATGGCGGATCGACTAGGTGACGGTGATTTTTTGGACGAAAATATACAGAAATTTAACAATGAAAGGAGGAGCAGTAAACAGTGGGTTAAGCTTAATGTTGGTGGGACATATTTCCTGACCACAAAAACAACGTTATCTAGAGATCCTAATTCATTTTTGTATCGATTAGTTCAAGAGGACAGCGATTTGATTTCAGACAGGGTTTGTACAATTTCTTATTGTCTTTTTGTATGTAAATGAGTGTTACTTTATTTGTCACATCAAATATGTACGTTTGCTTCCAGGATGAAACTGGCGCTTATTTAATAGACAGAGATCCCACGTATTTTTCACCAGTCCTTAATTATCTTCGTCACGGTAAACTGGTTATTAACAATGACATCGCCGAAGAGGGTGTGCTGGAAGAAGCCGAGTTTTATAATATAACTGAACTTATAAGATTAGTTAAGGAAAGAATATGTTTAAGAGAAAGAAGGCCCTTGAAAGATTCTAAGAAGCATGTGTATAGAGTGCTACAGTTTCACGAAGAAGAGTTGACACAAATGGTATCCACCATGTCAGATGGCTGGAAGTTTGAACAGCTGATAAACATTGGCTCCCAATATAATTATGGGACTGATGAACATGCAGAGTTCCTTTGTGTTGTTAGTAGAGAGTGTGGGAGTTCCCTCAACAGCAATGACATCGAACCTACAGACCGTGCCAAGGTGCTTCAACAAAAAGGCTCACGCATGTGAGGTTGTCATTAAATGATTTAATATTTTTCGAGACTGTCAGCTCTGTGTGAGAACTGTGTACATATTTTTAGAGTGTAAACAGTCTAAATAACTTCTTTTTCTTTCTATATTTTTAATGTAAAAATTGTCTAGAGTCCTTCAATAACATTATTTTGTATTAGTCAATTGAGTGGTAACTGTATCTTTGGTCTTCTCCTTCAGTAAATTATAAATATTAGACAAATACTCAATTTGAAAATGAAGTGTGAAATTTTTGAATAGATTTTAGAAAATGTTAAGTTACAAATGGGTGCACCAAAATAAGTAACAAAGATTATTGTAAATAATGGTTGTTGCAATTACTGATAGGTTCATTACATAGAAAATAGTGCCAAGGGCAATTTTCTATAATGTTTTAGAATTGTATATATTTTGGTGCAGTCAAATGTACCTATATTTAAAGAGATAATTTTTTTGACTTGATCCTAAAGTCATAAATAGCAAAAATGCTATTTTTTCTCTTCTGTCTTATGATGGTGGTAACTGATTTTTGTATGTGTATCAATTAACATTGAGTTTTGGCTTGTATCATGCTCCTCATAAACTTCCATACATACAGGCTAACAGACTAACTGCCTCAGTCAGGTGTCTAAACTCGAGAAGATAATCAACTTCAATTCTACAGTAATGCCTTTGGTTGCAGACACCATACAATAATTGTTAACTTGAATTGATAAGTATTGGAAATATGGTAGTCAAAAAAAAATGACAGATTGAGACCATTTAATTTTTTTTGACATGTATGTTAATCAGAATATAGTACTAAGGGTGTTTCACCACCTTCAAATAAATTCAGATTAAATAACTTGGCAGATAATTTAATGAAAAATTCTGTAACATTTGTGGCTTGGTCCCGAAAATATAGGCGCCACCTAGTTTGGGGACCACCATTTTCTTGTAAAATGTAGTTCACTAACTGTTACAGAATTATTTGTTTTCTTTAATTATGAGGTAACTATTGTAACAATGGTTAATAAACTTATAATTATTTTTTTAATAAATCTGATTAATAATGTATACTCAGAGGTGGTGAAACAGGCCATGAGTATGGCTGTTATACTTGATTTCTGAAAGGCATGGCAACACAAAAATTTGCCTATTGAATCTGTCAAACTTGTGTTAACCACTGTATATTACTCTATTGTATTATACTACACTGAATATTGTCTGACTGAAATAACATCAACCAATTGAAACAGTTGATGTTGGTCTTCTAAGTAAATTGTGTGTTGTTTATTGTCTTTCAGAATTTGAGGTTTGGGAGACTACATTTTGTTCATATTAAATGTTGTTTTCCTTTGGATCAGTAATCAATTCCAGATATTATGCTCACTTACCAAATGTAATATTAGAAACTTACAATTCCAAAGCAGTTGTTTTATTTTTTCAAAAATACTCAAGTTTATTATAGATAAATAAAGATGTATCTATGTTGGTGATACCTTTATTTTACTGAATACAATTGACTGAAAACGTAATATGATTTGACACGCCTTCACTTATAATTATTATTAGTATCTAAGTTAATTTCATAACTACACAATATAATATAAATCTATAACACGTCGTTTTAAAAAAATAAACATTAGCACTATTTAAGAACATTAAATTATACAGCTTATTATATAAAATATTGCATTTAACTGCATTAAATACAAGTTAACAAGAGGATCTATATTCTTAGAAACTCTTTTGTATAGATAACAGTGTTATTATCAAAATACAGAAATCTTCACACGCTTTGTAAGGCAATGGGGGTTTTCTAGTCGACTATTTAATATCATGAAATTATAATCTAAATTCAAATTGGTTGAAACAATACTTAAACTAGCACCAATCTGCCATATAGGTAAAGTCATGGAACAACTTGTGATCTGTGACAGAGAGCGGCCGTGGTTCTTTGGGTGGTGTCAGTACCGCTGCCTCAGACGTGAATTCACTGTCAAAGTTGCTGACATCTTCTAAATTATTTATTGTTGGCACAAATGGTGGTTTCACCTTACGCAAGAGTAATTGCTCCCAATTAACGTTTCGGAAGAAAGCCTGTTTCTTCACATCTTCGGCGTCTCTTTCAGACGATCCTAAGCGCCTTTCGGGATTTTTTCTAAGCAAGCGGCGCATGAGCGCTATGGCTTCTAGGGACAGTGTCCTAGGGTAACGAACTTCGTCGTTAACAATAGAATCAAAGACTTCACCCTCATCCTCTCCAGGGAAAGGGGATTCCCCAACTAACATTTCAAATATTAAGACGCCGAGACCCCACCAGTCCACAGCTCGAGTATACGAAGTTTCAGTTAAAACTTCAGGGGCAAGAAATTCGGGAGTGCCGCAAAATGTACCAGTACGATCTCCCCATCCCATACCTTCTTTACAGAGACCAAAATCAGCTATTTTAACATACCCCTCAGTATCTAAAAGTAGGTTGTCTAACTTTAAATCTCTATATATAATGTTATTTTCATGTAAATACTGTAGGCCTAATACTACACAAGCTGCATAAAAAACTGCTCTAGGTTCAGTGAACACATCAGCATGTATGTGCATCATCAGATCACCACCTGCTGCATATTCCATCACAAAACACACATGCTGTTCAGTCTGGAAACATGCAAACAGGTTTACCAAAAACGGATGTCTAATTGCATTAGCTACCTCAAAAATTCTCTTTTCAGATAGCAGTGAGTCTACTTCATCTCTTGCTATTATATCACCTTTCTTTAAAGCTTTAATTGCGAAATATTCATTAGTGGGTCTGTATTGAGCAAGAATTACTTTGCCAAAGTGTCCTCTTCCAAGAACACTCAATAATCTGAAACTTTCCATGGACATTTCACCAGATTGTCTTCTGGTATCCAGTTCTTTGCCTAAAGTATCTATAACTGATGATGAACGAGAAGATGATATTCTCATGTTGCTGGTAATCTCAACTATTTGATCTTCATTACTTGGGAATTCTAGAACCAATTTAGGTGATGGTGAGGGTGGATACTCCACTAGTGGGGTATCACATGATGGGGTTTGCGGCTCTTTTGTGACATAGTTATCCCTTGTATAAGAGTCTTCTAAGAATGCAAATGCTTCCTGTAGTTCTTTCTCCATTCTCAGAGTAGAAACATTAGGAGGTGGTTGAAGAGGCAATGTTGGTTGAGGTGGGGGTGTAATCGGCAATTGAGGAGTAACAGGTGTTGAAGGTAAACCTAAAGGTCTTATACCAGCCATGCCACCCAAGGTTACATTTGGATTTTCAATTTCTCTGTTATCAATGGAAGCAGATTCAAAGCTATGTTGTTGTGCCTGATTCATATGAGCTGTTTGAATGTTTTGGATTGAGGGAGAAGAGCGTTTCAGAAGTCTGCCTAGGACAACAGCTGGAATGTGCATTTCACCATAAGATGGCCTAGGTATATTCTTGCCTTGTTGTTTGATAATTTTTCTTTGACGTTGTAGCTTAGGTTTCCTTGATATGATGGGATTTAAGAACTTTATCTCTGCAAATAGAAGTCCTTGTGGTTCAAGTTCCAATGCCATGCCATGTCGTATATCATCAATGAATTCTTCCAATCTTAAAACTTTAACAGCACATAATCCACGCCAATCCTTCCAATGAATGCCAATTTCAAGTTCTCTTGATTTGTCTAGCTTGAAGGTGAATCTGAAAATTTTAATTTTCTTTTTAAGGATAGTACAAAAAAAAAGATAGGTAATTTTTAGATTACAAGACATCTTCTAACGCCTTTTTGTGTTTTCATATTAATTGAAAAACAAAGTAAAAAGTAATTTTTTAATCTAAGTGGATATAAAGGGAGATCATTAAACCTAAAAAAATAATGTTTTATTTAATGTATTAGTTACGAGTTACTTTACGTCAGGGATGATATGATTTAAATCATTTGATTTTAATCAGTGATTTAAATCGCGATTAAAATCAAGTGATTTTTTAAAAAAAATCGTTGATTTAAATCAGTACTTTTTTTATTGCAACCAAAATAGCCAAAAAGGGTCGTCCCTTAAAGAACTACGGCGCACACATACGTGTGCATCGCTAATATGCCTATAGGTATCATTATACGGTTCGGGGGCTCCCCGAAATTTAACCTCGCGCCTGAAATCTCTCTTTTTATTCGAATCGTCTTTTATTTTTTTGTTAAATGTTACAAAATGTAAGTGGTGTTTTTTAATTACCTTTAGAAGAATATATGTTTGTTCGCTAATTTCATTTATTATAAATTTAATTCAATATTTTTGTTAAATAGGCAAATAAATATGCTACTTCGTTTTCTTAATAAAAGAATGACTTAAGTAATAAAAGAACTAATATGTTGATTTAACAAAAAATATGTCGTTTTTTTAATAAATAACTGTCGTTCATACTGGAAACGATCCGATATTTAAAAAAATCAAAAAAATCTGATTAAAATCAAATAAATCCGATTTAAATCAAATTAATCTGATTTATTTGATTTTTTTATAAAAATCATGATTTTTATCAACCCTGCTTTACGTACATCATTGTGTTTACATAGATAGTCATTTTTGTCTAGTAATGGAAGAGTACAGCAGTATTTGTAAAGAACATTTAGTCACACTAAAAATATGTGTACAGTACAAAGATAAGATATGAGTAATAGTGAGGAATTATAAAGATTATAATTCAAGGAAGCCAAGATACAAAGATAAATTCAATTAATATGTTATATAATGCAGGAATTTATCTTATGTATGAGTAGTACAATCATACGTTATTATTCATAAAGGAACTAGGTACGAACCTATAATCAATGATAAGTTTTAATAGGTCAATTGATCTATTTAAACTTATTTTTTTTTTTAATATTTTCATGCCACCCTTGACTTTTAGATAATTACAAAATAAAAATTTGAAAATCTAGAAAATAAATACTAAAACACGTACCTTTGATCCCATGCTTGTTGTGAGCACGGCCTCCAACTGGTCTGTGCAACATTATGGTTGTCTAGTTTTAAAACAGCCATTATTTCATTACTTGTGTCTTCCTTAATGCTGTATGTGTACTTCATAGAATTACGTATTGTAACTCCCTTAACAAATGACTTTAAGTCTGAAGGGCTAGCCGTAGGATCACGACGACTTCTACCAGGAACGTCTTCAAGCAGATCCTGACAGCCCATCAATCTTACTTCTAATGTCCCAGTCACTTGAACACAAGGACTGATCAACGGAGCTGGAGATAAAAACTGAGCCCTCGAGCCACTACCTCCAGATAAACTTACGTATCCAGGGCTAGATCCTGTACTACGCAATTCATGTCCTAATTCTATAAATGCAGGGCTCTCAGAAGGTAGCTCCTGTCTGCGCATATCTAACGATCTGCGTAACAAATCTAACTTCTGTGATGATTCTAAAAGGCTTGTTTGAGCTTCTTGTAAAGCTTTTTTGTCAGTTACTTTTTTGTCACTTTGTAAAAGTCTTATGGCGTTTTTGGAGCCTTCCACCACAGCTGCCTCAATCCTTAAACGGTTTCTCAAATCAGCAATTCTTTCATCTAATAATGCAGCTATACCACTCTCAGAAGTTTTTCCATCACCATTAGCTCCTGCAATATCACCTTTTTGTTGTTTGGTCAGCTTAGAAATACGTAACTTTAAATACTCAATCTTGTCTTTAGAATCTGCTAACATTTGGTGAGCTTCAGCAAGTAACTTTTTATCTCTAGATTGACCGCTGCTAGTGATACTTTGTATCATATTTTCAGCCCCTTGCTTGACTTTAAGTTCAATGTTTAACTGTTTTTCAAGTGATGCCAGTTTTCGGTCTGTTGTTGCTTCACCAAGTTGCCTCTGTTGCTGGGCTGCTTCAGAAGCCAGAATAATCTCTTCATCGTAAGAGAGGTCTTCAGGTGATGTGGGAGTGGACTGACCACGAGACAAAAGAAGTTGCGACTCTAGTTCTTGGAGATCAGATTTTAGTTCATTGAGCTTTATGTTAGCCTTTTTCACGATATTCGCAACATCGGAGAGTGATCTTCTGTCAGTGGCAACTTCCCGCAATTTCTCGGCTCCTTCTTTTATTTTAAGTTCTTTACGTATTTCTCTACGTATAACATCCTTGAGCTCCTCCAACTTAGACGGCAATGCTATTTCTGGAATACACTCAGTTTTAATTCCATACTTGACACCGAGCTCGTGGAGAACTGGGTGTCGAACGTAATCACTGTGGTAATAACCTGGCTCTGCCATAATTGATTGAGGATGCACAGTCTAACGTCAGATAGCCATAATTATGTGGGAAAATATCACTACTATTGCTTGATGATCACAAAACGTAGATCGAACTGTAAAGTTTCTTATCAGGAATAACGCTTGATATTTTAAACGAAATCATGTTATTTAGATGACGATCGTTTTTATTAAACACAAAACAAAACAATCTTTACAAGTGAATCGGTCAACGAAACCAAACCAACGAAACGATGAAACCCTACCATTATTCCATAGACAATTGATCAAGTAAAACTCTCTGATGAGCTATACTCTATGGATGAAGATATTTATTTTGTGAAAAACTATAAACTATTTGGCATCTTGGCTTTTGGTATACATGTAGTAACTTAAAGATTGCTCACCGCTCACAGAACAAGACAGTGGTCATTTATGGCCATTTTCAATAACCTCCCTATGCTTAGTTCCAGTTAATAAAGATAAACAATACTATCCTTTTGCCGTTACCGACAGACAGTCACATAAATAAGAAAATAAACACAAAGAAACGACACGACAACGCGAACCGTGGCAGTGTCAAATTGCTAAAACGTTTAATTTAATGTTTGAATTTAGTACGGTAAATAATGTGAAAAAATCAAATAAAAATAAAATTTTGATTCATCGTAAAATCATAAAAATAAACATATTATTTTTATTAAAATCAAATAAAAATATAAAAAAAATATACCATCACGCCTATATTCCCCGAAGGGTTAGGCAGAGGTGTACCAATGCACACCCACAGTTCGCCGGTATATTTAGGTCCCATGTAATAGGGTCCCATATAAATATTAAAATCAAATAAATTAATAATATTTGTTTTTATACCTGGCCCTGTGGTTGAGGATCCCGCCTCTCATGCACGGGGTTTGCAACCGGGCATGCTTTCTAAGTTTGTCTTGGATATCACTGACATCGGTAACCATGTCAGAGGCCCTTGAGGCGGTGTAAAAACTCTGACACTAGGGTGTGTAGTCATAATGTATCGGGTTGGCTATATAACGGGTAGAATGCATGGAAGTTTTCGTTACGATGTCCATACCATTAAGCAAATGTGATGTGATAATAGTTTGCATTTGAAGTGCGCCTGTTATAATTTCAAAATGTGACAAGAAGTGGATTAATGGCGCATTCGTTAGCTTTTAAATAGCTAGATTAAGGGTTAGATAGGAACTTTCTCAGGTGGAGGTCCACCACTATTCTTTTTTACATCAATGGTCATGACTGTGACTCTGTCAGTGTCATGCTGTCACGAGATGCCAAATGGAAATGCATATTTTTTATCTGTTCTGCACTTTTGCTGCTTGCGAGTTCCGAAAATCAAGCTGCAACTTTCACTTCTTTTTTACAAAAATCTCCTAGTAAAATAGTTTTTAAATACCAAGAACCAGTTAGATAGTCTATAAACGTTTAGTTGAGCATATTATTTGTAACTTTTTAAGTTTTAATTCATAGAATTTGCTGGAAAATCGACGAACTGTCAAAAGGCGCCAGTTGTTGAAGAGACAACCTAACATCATCATCTGTCATACTTACGAAAGCTTGGTCATCCGTTTTAATGGAAAAATAATGCCCGTTAAAGTTGATATAACTCCACCACCTCCAGCAAATTCCAAACAGCCTGGAGTAACAAAGTCTCTGCTCTATAACGGTTCCAAATTTCAAGGGCACCAAAAAAGCAAAGGTAACTCCTATGAGGTCGAAGTGGTTTTACAGGTTAGTAACAAAAACAAAGTACGCAATATTGATATAATTAGAAATTAACGCACAATTATGTGTGTGTGTGTCAAATTTCAGAGTATAAATACATTTTTCTTCTAATTGAAACATAGACCGACATATCCTAAGTGTAGTTTGACGAAGAAATTACGTGATTTTGTTGTATAATGAAACAAATACGCAAAGGAATTTATTTATAAATTATGTTTGCAGCATGTAGATGAAGAAAATTCATACCTTTGTGGGTATTTAAAAATAAAAGGTTTAACCGAAGAGTTTCCCACATTAACAACTTTTTTTGATGGAGAAATTATATCTGCCAAATACCCCTTTCTCACAAGAAAGTGGGATGCTGATGAAGATGTTGATAGGAAACATTGGGTAAGTGTTTGTTATGTAGTATGCATACTATTGTTTGTTAGCAGTACATTAAACTTACAAATCCTTTTTAATTTTCAGAGCAAATTTGATTTGTTTGTACCTTACTTAAAAACATTCAATTCAGATTCATTTGACTATGACTCTCTTGAAAAGGCTGACTATGTATTTATGAGGTGGAAAGAACACTTTTTAGTGCCAGACCATACAATAAAGGATATAAATGGTGCGTCTTTTGCTGGTTTTTACTATATATGCTTTCATAAGTCTGCAGCAACAATAGAAGGCTATTATTATCATCGGAGTTCTGAATGGTGAGTACTTTTTTAAATTTAATTCATTTATAACAGGTACAGAATGGTTTTCTATTAAATAATAATAATAAATGTAATGCAAGACCCCCTATTGGTAGTAACAACACAAAAAAGTCTAGAAGTAAACTTAGTAGTATTTATTTTAGAGTCAAAGAACTGTGTTATTTATCAAAGTAAGGTTGTTATCACTCCCCCAGGTTCAGTTGTTATTGTAGCTGTTGGGCACCTATAATATTTTTATCTAGTAAAGTGTATAGCGTGGTTCAAAGTGGATGTATTGAAGTAAAACATCTAACATACTTTTCTGGAGCAGTTATAACATATCATTATTTTGGTAATAAATAGATCTTGAAGCAGTGCTAATCTGTTATCCACAACCTTAGGTTAAAAGATCACTGTAGTTCAGAGTGATTAGTGATCTCATAGTTTCGTCATTCGGAAGAGCTAGTCGGTACAATATTTACTGCCCTGGTTTCTCTTTGTTAATGCACTATTCAAGTAGGACATGTGCCCTTAATGAATCTACTAATTACTCATACATGGGTTTCTAGAAACTCCAGTCTGGCCGACTGCCATCACTTGTTTATATGCTATAAGGTTAGAATAGAAGTTATTTTTACTTTGTGCATTTTGGTGATTTTAATTAAATAATAACTAGTGAATTTTGTGTTGATTTTCAGGTATCAATCTTTGACTTTAAGTCATGTACCGGAACACAGCATCCAAATTTATGAGTTTAGATGAAATCAACATGTGAAAACTTAAAAATTTGGATTGGTATTTTTGTGTCCGCTAGTACTTACTTGTTCAATAAGTGTTAACTTCAGTCAGTATCCAAAATGTGTAAAGATTGCCAATATTGTGTTTCTCCAGTAATTTAAGATAAAGATGTCGGGGCTAATAATAGACTTTCATTCAGAACAAAGTAATTCAGAAATGTAAATCTTGCAAAATGATTCATGAACAACATTGTGTCATATTCTGTTTTTGCACATACTTCAGTGTCAAGGAGCTCCATATATTGAGTACTATAATAGGAATGATGCTTTATTAATAATCAACGAAATATAATTATGTTATAGATATAGAGAAGAGAAATGAGTTGCTGATGTCTTTATGTTGTCATCTCCTGTTCACACATTGTTGTAGTAGTGATTCAGAAACTTAAGAACCATTAAATATTAATTGTAATTAAATAATGTGTTAAGTTTCTTAATAATACTATGTATTATTATTGTGATATTTTGTACAAATGACTTGCATGTAAGTTGTTTCTTTTACTTGATCATCATTTTTGTTATGAATATTATGTACAATAGTCAGTTAAAGTTACCTACTTCATATAGATTGAAGTATGTGCAACTACAGGGAATCTCGTTTTACTGAACAAGTTAATATCATTCGGCACTTACTAGTAGGAACTACTATCAATGTTATTGATGAAATTGAATATTTTTTTTCAATAAAACATCTTACAGTAAATTATGGTCTTGTTAATGAAAATACAGAAATAAAAATACGCTTATCAATTTGATTTCCGTTTTAATGTAACACATTTACTATTTACAATAAAATACTGGCATTGATAAATTTATAGTTTTATATTTCATCAAATATCGTCCAGTGAATAAGCAAATTTCTTTATTTTTTTAATTTTAAATATAATGTTTTAACTTTTAAGACATTTTGATGATATATATTCTATTGACTAAAATCTTACAATATTTGTACAATAGTCCTCTTGAAATGTTATTTTAATTTTAAAATTGATATTAATCTTACATTTTATGCATTTTGAATAAGCATTTTGCATAGTACAAAAACAGGCTTTTTGATGAAATCCAATATAGGTATCTAGGTAGTTAATACAATGAAGATTTAGGTACCTACTTCATTGATATTAAATAGATTTATGATGGATTCAGGCCGTTTTTGTACTTTTGATTATATATTTCAAACAATAAAAATAAATGGTTAGTTTCAGAGTTAAAAATATAATATCTAACCATCTATTCATTTATTACACTGGTTTTTAGATACGGTAATTAAATAGTGTTAAGTAATTACATATAGACAAAAGTTTCACATAAAACAACTCAATATTATAAAATCGTTGTTTTCGAATAGGTCCTGTGCTGATCTGTAGCTAGGTATTCAATTACATATGCAAACATTCAAAATAACGTAAAATGAAGTGAATTGGGTTGAGAGTTGAAATAATAGTTAGTTGCCAACAAAGTAATGTATTTTCCAAATTAGGTTTTATCCATTGCTTTATTTTTTTTGTTGATCTTTATTAGCAACAAGTTATTATAAAACTGTGTTTTGTGCGACATCTATCCTTGCACCTCAAGTGGCACACTTGTTCACGTCAGCATCCCAATTTACTCCATTTTATTCAAAATACTTTTTGTGTAAGTATGTAAACAGTAGATCCAATATTCAGTTGGTAAATATAAAAAAAAAAACTGATAAACCTTTGACTTACAAGTAGCAAGTGTTTAGAAATGACTGATGTTGGGCTTAAAGTAAAAAAAAAACCCTCATTGAATGTAGTATTGTTCAAAAACCGTTCTCGAAATATAAATTATTTTACCAATAATTCATATGAAAAACGTATTCGAACTTACTTACTTTAGTACCGTTTTATTAGGCAACACTAAGTTTTTTATGGATATTTTTGTGAAAACTGAGAAAAGACGTCGATAGTCTTCTTCTCTATTTCTAAGGAATTTTAAATTTAATTTATCTCATTTTTATAAAATTATGTCTTGTGAGAAAAAAGTATAGAATATTTTTTTTTTATGAATAAACGATAAGATGTTTAAGAATATAGGAGTAATTTTTAACAAATGTCTTTGTTGAAAGTGTTGTGGGTAAAGCACTCCTCTTGCAAAGCTTTTTATTGAACTGTGGTTGCATAGAGGCGCTAAAATAATCGCTTTGAGCCCAACATATTCATTTTTAAACAATTGCTTTTCCTAAACATATTTGATTATAAAAATACATTTACTAATTCTTCTATCTTCCAAATAGTTTTAAATACATAAGTAGATATTAAGTGACAAAAGAAATCTAAATACTTAAACTAAGCTTTGGTGGGATCGTTAATGTGTAATAATGTAATAGTTCGGTGATGCAGGTATTACGCACAGAGTACATTTGGTATTACGCCCTTACGAAAGCACAGAAATGTGAATGTATTTCGAAATGCGGGGTACTCTCGAATCATGGCTTTCACTTAGCAATATGTTGTATAAGCTACATAGGTACACAGTTATCCTGCGGATTCGAGAAAAGATAACTTATACATATCAATAATTGATTATACATACTTCTAATGTGTTAAGTTTAAAAGATACATAAGTAATGCATTTTGCGGAAGTACATGTTTTGGTGGGTTTCAAGTGTCCGATTTTGCATTTAGATTGTTTGGAACTAATAATACGAACAAATACCTACTAGCTATATCTACACACATCATAAACACAAAACATTGAAAGAGGTTACATATCAACTGCAACGAATACTTAGTTTCTTGAATAATTGCTGGCAAGCCCGTGCCATTTCTTTTTGCTCATACTTAAATTAACAAATATATTTTGCGATACTTATTACAAAACATCAAACACCTAAAGACAAATACATTCACAACGAAAAATTATATAAAAATATACATCGAATAAATATAAATCGAAAATTATCATCAAAAGAACAATTTACATTAACATAATATAAAACAACGATAATACTATGTGAACAATTTATCAGTAGCAAAATAAAACACTTAAATTAGAAGATATTTACAGAACTTAAAATTTCTAACAAAAAATAATAACTTAATTATGACTGTAATATTTGGCTTTGAAATAAATAGGCTAATATATTGAAAGCTATGGATAGAAATGACTACAAATAAAATAAGACTCCATGTAAACGTTATGGATAAAATTATGGTTCCTGTTCGCCTTGTAAGATTAACTTACATTATACATTTAGCCGGGTAGGTACCTAATGAAAGTGTATTTTGATGTTTAGTCTACGTTATAGTGCACGTTCATTTTTCCCATAGCTTCCATTATACGTCGTCGGGTAACATCGATTGTCTAACATAGCAGAAAGCAAGCTATCTTTTTGACGTCCCTTCACTACTGAACCAATGTCTCAGGCCGAGGAGGCTGTAGAGGTCCTGGTTATTAGAGCGAGGTCGCATCGGGTCGGCTTGGCGTTGCACTACACGGCGAATATATCCCTTCAGTTGTTCCGGGTATGCTGGAGGTACGCCCGCGTATCCTGCATGAGAGTTAGAGTGTAGCCGGAAGTTGTGAGGGTAAGAGTGATGATGTCGCCGAGGATTCTCGTGTGTGTTATATACACCTCCTATTTGGTTACGACCTGGCCAATAGTCCTGTAAATGCCGGAACGGGTAGTCTGGAGGGGGTGTCTGAGAATACTGACCCAGCCAGGGATATCTGTAGTAAACTTCGTACTTAGGATACGCACTGTGCGTAGCGGTTTTACCATTGTCTGCCAACCCAAGAGGTGTATTGACTGGTATTGAGTCCATATTTTCTTCTTTTGGCTTATTGCGACGGTATTGAAGTTTAGTACGTGTACCTAAAACGCTGTCCTCATTCATCGCGTTATTATTTTTTTCTTTGGTAAAATTGTCATCAGTAGTGACGTCGGCATATCGACTAATTAATTTAATAGCTTCTCCTATATCGGAGTAGTCGTTTTCTGGATTAAGTTTACTTTGATCTCCATCTTTTTTTAACATTTCTGTAGTTGAATTAGAGTTGTTTTCAGTTTTTGCAGTGGAAATAGTAGACGAATTCTGTTTGGCAACATTAACAGATGTTGCAATATTTTCAATTTCTGTTAAGCTGCTCGGTTCTGAGTCTTCTGCACTATCCGTTAAATTTTCTGTATTGTATAGAACAGGGTCAACATTAACATGTCCATAAACTAATTCTTTTTGTCCTTCGTCGGTGACATTACTTAGCGATTCAATTTCAGTTATATTCACGATTGGACTATCGCGCTTGGGTTTGTCAGGTGTGTTGGTCAGAATATTCTGGTTCACCATATATGAACTATCAACTACAGTGTTATTTGGATTAAGTGTATTTTGAAGTTTTAAAAGTTCTAGTTCAGCTTCTATGCTGGCGGCGCCATCTGGTTTATCTTTCTTGTTAACTTTCACGTAGTTCGGTTGCAGCTGTTGAGCCTGGAATAATAAAAGCATTATTTAATGATTTATTACGAAAAATTCTTGGTATGATATCTTGGTTCTATAAATGTTTGCCATGTTTGTGATAAGATTATTCGATTTGCTCACCTGTGCAGATGGCTCTTGGCCCTGAAGCGGCGCTGCTTGAGGATCATAGGCAATGGGTATAGAAAGTTGCAGTGGTCCTGGTTCAGAATCACCGTAGTCGTACAGCACGTCTCCGCCAGGAGCTGAAGTCACGAACCAGGCATTCAGATGCTCCAGCAGGATACGTTCGTGTTCGTCTTTGTTTACTGTTACAACCTGGAAATTAAAGAAAAATACATAATTTTAGCTTGATAATTGGATGCACTAGCTGGTGTTCATAATTGTCAGTTTGAATGAGAAAATCTTGAAGTATCATCATATCATTTCATAGTAATTGAACTATCTTTGAAGAACTAACCTGAACGCAGCCATTCCGATCAAGTCGCTGTCCCTCGGGACAATTGAGAGGCGTTATGAACAGGGACTTAGTGGTTATTCTTCGCGGTGGTGCATTCTGGTTGCCGCTCTCGGGGCTCTGGAGCCAGGATTTCCACGCGAGTTCAGCGGCCTTGCGGTCGAGGGTGCGAGGTGGCGCGCGAGTGGTCGCCACGGGCGCCGGCGCCGGCCCCTCCACCGGGCCCTCCACCCCAGTCTCCGCCCTCACTAGTGCACACGACACCAGCAGTAACGTCGTCCACGTGTACCACATCGCAAACACCTGTGAACAATAAAATAATACCTAAGTACTTAGCTTATATGGTTGATCGTCTTAATTATGTATGAAAAGGCTTTCGTAAACAATAGGGATCTACTATGTTTTTTGCGTTCATAGGTGACGAAATTGATACTTGGACTTTATTCTAGTTACGAACAAGCAGATCAGTTCATTGGAAGCGCCGAATCTTCCTTAAGGTTCTGTAACCCGGCTTGGTCAGTTTTTGACAGTTCATTGACATGTCTACCACAAATAGGTAGGTAACGCCATGCGCCAGTAGTTACCATGCTGCACAAGTGGGTTGGTGACCGCAGAGTCGATCCTCTCGCACCATTGACGCACTGATCACTATTGTATTCTTGTAATAGGTAAGTAGGAAACGGTGCAACGTTTCATTATTCATTACACGAAGATACATTACAGTACATTCTTCTTAATCAATTCAATGTGGATCACGTTCAACATTAATTCAAAACAATATTCAGTATTATTTACCTACGTTGTTTTACTGAAGTAGTATCAACAATGTCATTGGAACAAGTGCTCACGGTCAACAAATGCAGGTAACGATTTCTATATCGAAGGATCTAAGAGATTGCTCATGGAACCAGATTCGATGTGATGTCAACTGGATCAAGGTACGACCTCATCCATTAGTTCAATAGCTCGAGCACGAATCGACTGTATTCATTCATTGGATATTTGCATAATACGTTTTCTGCTTCTATCTGGATCATGCTTTTGGATCGGTTCCTAAGTTCTCCAACTAAGGAACATTAAGCATAAATAAGGTAGGTACCTACTTATTGTCAAAATGTCAAATATTGTATAAAATATAATTATTATGACCGGGTATACCATACATTGCCGTTCTTGTTTTACGATTAACAATCATAAACTAAAACTGGGTTAGGCACCTATAGAAGCTTGCAAGGGAGTTAAGAGGCCCAGATTTCAAGAAATTACGACTTATTGTGTTGGAAAGTAGACATTTTAAAATGTGTTTGTGTCAATAATCAAGAACAATCCATCAACCTTAATTAGTGTTGGACAGAAGTAGATTTGTGTAAGTATCTATGTGGAGCATATAATATCATCTGCGACTAGGGTTGCCACCTTTTTTTTGAAGAAATATAGTATTTTTCTCAAAACCTTGCCAAAATATAGTACTTTTGGGAAATTTTGGAAAAAAAATAGTACAAATTCATTCATTTATCATGTTTAAACATTATATACAAATTACAATCCTATATCACTTTATTGCACACCAGTTTAGCCGTAACTAGGCTTCGTGAGTGCGTTTCGTTCTAAAATTCACAATGCGTCACTACGGGTACGTTCCAATTTAGACGATGTTTATACAAAAAAGTGCAGCAGTGGAGTTAGCAATGTAAATATAGTATTTTTCGTACTATATTATATTTCTATAATATATAGTACAATTGACCGCAATATAGTACGATACTATATAATATAGTACAGGTGGCAACCCTATCTGCGACCGACCTTGAGGCCCTTTATCATTGGGAAAGTGAAAGTGTGTTAATCATAGACTATTATGTGGAGGCACTTTAGATACCTTCACTTTTATAAGTCGCATTAAGTTATTGATAGGGACGTCCCTTCCTATGTTGACGATAAGTGCACACTCCGAACCGACAAATAAATTAAGTGTTTATAATAATAGATGCTAATGAGTAGCGGTTATTTTGTTACTACCCGTTCATTAAATTGGGTTGGAGATAATAACAACACAATCAAATGTTGATTGCGACATTTGGAGTGGCTCATATCCTGTATCAAGTAGGCCGGTCTCATTCCTCATAGGTGTTGGAGATTAAGGATCAGCCGATCATCCGTCGTCGTGAAAGGATAAGTCGGCTAGACTCTGCGTTACCTAGTGCTAGCGGTCCAGTAGTGTCCAGGGTGCGCCGGACGTTTGGAATCTCAATACGAATTAATTAACGCCGCTCGGGGAGCCTTCTTTCATGCATACAAGTAATTAAAAGAAAAAGGATTTGGGAAGAAGAAGCAGATCATTATGTTTAGATCCTAAATGTAACTTCAGACTTCTTTTTGATACCGGCGGGTAAATCATGAAAGTTAGCTGCATTTGGTAGTAGAATAAAAGGCACTTATTGCTACGGTAATCAAATTTTCACTATTCTGGCAATGTCATTAGTGCAACACCGGTCATTTACATCTCCTTAATCATATCTAAGTGATAGTAATGCTTCAACGTGTGTTTACGTAAGTAATGAGAAAGCGAAAGAAATTACATGTTACATTTGGTTGAAAGCCACGCGGAATGGTGGGTATGATTTGTTTTTTGCACGAACGGATTGAGCTAGAATTTCTAAACAAACATTTTCGAGGTGGTATCGACAAAATATTTTTTTCCGCTGCTTATTTAAAATTCTTGAAACATCTACAAGTCTTTTATAATCTTAGATAACTGTTTAAGTAACAATGAGTACCTTTCTAATTATACCTCAATAATCATTGAGTGAAGTAGACTTTGCTATCCTAATTTATTTTTAATGTACCTGAATACTCGTACTAGTATTTAACTAATGGAATAGGTATGGTTGAGTACCTAATGATTGCTACGGTGACATCGCCTTCATATTGAATAACATTGTTTTTCATATGGATAGAAAAACATTGATATTAAACCTGGACTTATACTTATTATAAGTCTCGAATTATGATGCTTTTGCCCTGCAGTGAGACAATAAGAAACTGGTGTTATTATTTTTGATTGTAAATTATAGTGTGGTGAGTACTCGTAATTTGCACATCTAATACATAGATCCATACTAGCCTCTGCACTGTAACTGCCCCGTTAGCCTAGTGGTCCTAAGCACGACTGCTATGCTAGAGGTCCTGGGTTCGATTCCCAGGTCGAGCAAAAAGTGTTATTGGGTTTTTCTATGAAATTCTCAGTAGTAGCTCGGAGTTTGGATTTGTGCCCGGTTAATGGCAATAGGCTCGCCCCCTATTAGGTACATGAGACCTAAACATACCGGCGAACTGTGGGTGTGCATTGGTACACCTCTGCCTAACCGTTCGGGGAATACAGGCGTGATGGTATGTAGCTCCATACTACATTATACAGGGTGGAGTTTTCGAAGCGTACCTAGAGGAAAAGTAGTCCTAATACTGAAGACAGCAAATTTTGCTCAAAGGAAACATTCCTTTATTTTTAAAAAGAAGCAAAACTGTATTTAAAGATTTTTGCAAATACGCTTGCCACACCCAGGAATCAAATGGCCAAATCCGAAAAAAATGCATTATATAAGGTGTTACCAAAATATCTGCCACGGATTTAATGGGAGGTAGTATTGTGTTTAAAGATTACAATAGTGAAGAAATTTCATACCCCAGAATAGTTAATTCAATTTGAGAAAATAAAGTAATTTAATAAACATTGACTATACTCTGCATAACGCGGTTCACAAATTAAAAAAAAATATGACACATTATCAATAATTTATCTTTACTATTGTAATCTATAAACACAATACTACTTCCCATTAAATCCGTGGCAGATATTTTGGTAACACCTTATATAATGTCACGCGATAAAACGCGTTTATGCGTTTTTACTATTAAGCGTTTTTCAATAATTTTCAAAAATGATTAAAAGCAGTTTTGTTTAATAAAAAAAATAAAGGAATGTTTTCTTTGAGTAAACTTTGCTGTATTCAGTATATAGAGCACTTTCCCTCCAGGTACGCTTCGAAACATCCACCCTTTATACGTAGCTACCCAATATTAAAAATTAAATTAAAACTTAGGAAATAATAAAAACTTAGGATTTTGGGTCGGGGGTTTTTTAAATTTTTAATTTAATTTTTTATTTTCTACTTTTTTAGGTACATACTTATTATAATGTCGATTTTGTTAAGTTGTAAACACATTCAGTTTTTCTTCCCCACTTTCACCCCCATAACTTTTAAACGGCTCAACCAATTTTTATCAAACATGTCCAAGAACACTCGCACATAAGTCACCTTTCATACAAAAAAAACTAAATTGAAATCACTTCATCCGTTTGGGAGCTATGATGCCACAGACAGACAGACAGACACGTCAAACTTATAACACCCCTCTTTTTGCGTCGGGGGTTAAAAACAAACAGGTATTAATCCAGTGTCATATCCGTTCTTGTGGCTCATGCCCATAAAAATGATACGTTATATTTATTTACAAACGTAGATATTGTTGGTTTTTCACATTCAATACTGTTCTTCAGTGGCGATGGCGGTCCGGCCATGATGACGAACTACGAGGCTTGTTTATGTTTAGAATAAAATACTACAATAAACGATAATAAACAAGTAGATGCTTATAAACTTGAACTTACGTACCTAAAGGTTAAGAGATAAAATAAATGGCCAAGGTTTTAAGCTCCTTTCACTAAAACAAGTTTGTAAAATAAAACTCCATACAAGCAGGTATACCTCATACGTACACTACATTTATTATGTGACACTAATTCCGAAATATACATATAGTATGTACAATATTATGATAAACCAGGCTAACGTTCTTTCATCTATTGTGAAAATTGATTTGGTAATTAACTATTGTATTCGATGTAGAACTCTTGATTAATCTCCATTGTCTTTGTGGGATGAGAACTTGAAAAGTATAACCTTCATAGTTTGGATAGGTATCAAGATATAAGATTGATATAGAAATAAGTAGATACCTAAGTATCTATTTACTTGCAGCTCCTTATTTAGCCAAGGATGTTTCTAAGGCTTAGATGCTGCAATGCTTAGAATCTATGCTAACCATTGCAGCATTATGATGTCGTTCCCAAGTCAACGAACGCATTCTTTGATGCTATAACTTGTTTGCATTATATTATGCGCAGTTTAATTAGCTACTCGTTCGCTTTATAAGAATAACACGTGCGGCGAAGGAAGTCTTGTTGGTAAGATAACTTCAAAGCTCATTATTTCAGTAAACAATAATAAACGCGTAATTACTTGGTTCCCGACCCGACTTTAGGTCAAGCGCGTAGTGGGAATACCCTCTGATGTTACTAGTCAAGGGAACTGTGGAAAAGTTACAACATGTTTCAGTTAATATTACATAATACCAGTATGTAAATAACGTTTTTTGTTTCTTGTCAGCTATGATGTCGAACACAGTGTGAGTTCCCTTGACCCCGGTTGAGTGAAACGCGTTTATGGTGGATATTCTGCTGTACACTCGAGTCAATAATTTAGTGCGCAAAACAAGGGCAATGGCTGTTGACCCCGTCGCGATCTATTGGCGGCATCTGGCAATGATCTCGCATCAGGCGCCGCACGCGCACGCGGAAGCTTCTCGCGGGAATTGACCGTGTTTCAATGGTGCTTGATTGAAGCATACTTTATACTGCATTCTCTAGTGTGAAAAGGATTAGAAAGCGGGATTAAACTCGTTGAATGCTGCTTGGGATTTTCTCCCGACAAATCTTCGGCGCGACTAAAGAATGCAGTGTGTGCTGGGATTATGAAGTTAATGTGCGTCTCTGACTGCGTCTGACCTAATGAGAGCATTCTGTTTACATAAAACAGATACACGTCGGGTATTCCGTTTGGATGTATGTATTATTATCTGCACGAACCAAATCCTCGAATGTTGAACCCTACCTTGACATGCATGCGAGAGCGAGACAAGGCAGTTGCGGAACAGAGGTGCGTCGGCGCAGGGTTGCACACAAATAGCTTTCCAGTCAGAACTCGAGTCGAGTGTTTCTGACAAAGATTTGTGCGTGTATGGATGAATTACATTTTTATTAAGACTTTCCAAATATAATTATAATTACCTACTTAATGTTTCGAAGTATCAACGTACATTGTTGTTAATACAAGTGCGCTTGCGATGAGGTTTGCAAGGGGAAGTGGCACTCTGTTACGGTTGGTGCACCACCCTCCAAATAGAAGGCAGGTGTACATTCAAACGTATCTATTGGTGAGGAAAAAATACGATTTCAAACCCAGATCTAAATGATAAAACATTGTTGTTTGGATTCTAAAAACAGCTGTTATCTACACCTGCTGTTTGACAGGTTTTTGGTTACAAAAACAAGAAATAAGTAGGTAGATGTGATTTGTAGATGATGAAAATACGATCAAGTCTATTTTTAATAGGTATTGTAATAAAGAGCATTTAATAATGTTTGAGATACCTACACAAGTTATCGCTTGAGTCAAAAGGTACGTAATTTTTTTACCGTCATATATATGTCCTAACTAGACCACCATTGTCTTTTTAAATATACCTTCCTATTAGTATTTCAGTCATAACATTATAATTATGACTAGACAAGACCCATTGCGATATTCGTGACAGCATGACCACGTGTGGCTTGATATTATCCATAACGACCATTGTATTAATAATGGCCATACGTCGTCGAGAAAGTGTCCCCGGTAACTGGGCAGACACGATGTCGGTCAGATTTGCATATTAGGTAACTGATTGATATTCTTCGCGAATACGATACCTATAGGGATACTTAATGATTTCTGGCATTTTATACTCGTGTACAAACCGAAGGTACTGTAGGTAGATGGCCGTGAGAGAGTAAGAGAACTCGTAATGAATAATAATTCAAAACGTATTTATATTATATGGTAACGACAAATATTAAAACAGAGCCTATTCATTCATTCATTCGTTCATAATTATAATTATTGGAAATCAGTTAATTAAAATTCAGTTAGGTTGAATGGCAGCAATTACGAACTGATTTAATAAATTTTCCTATCAAAATCGTGTCAAACTAAAAACAGGCTTTGTCGTTGAATATTCAAGCGAATTGAAGAGATTTCTTGATGTTACCCCGGAGGTTAATCGTAGGGTTACGTTGTACTCAAGCAGCGACATTTCTCAGCAGGCTAGGAACCTAAACTTTAAGTGTAACTCAATGATTATTTTCTGTTTTATCTGTTAAACACAAATTACAGTCATTAACTAAATTGTTACCTACCACTTGCCTATCGTTATTCGTCATCGTTGTTAACGAACATTGTTGCACTGATCGTCTATCGTTTGTATAAGGTAACTTCGAACATTTCCGGATGTTGAAAATGTCGAATCGGTTTTTGTTTGCAGTAAAGTAAGTACCTACTTCCCTGCCTACCTTCACGGAACATTGGTCAGTGTAATGATTAGAGACAACTGATGCTATTCTAGACGCGGCTGACATAGAGACATAAATTATCTGTAATAGTTAGGTACTTGTAATACTGCGTTACAACAAAGACACAATGCATGTTAAACTGCTCGTATATTTTCTTCTTTATTGTGCAAATGTCTTTTCCTTACAATGTTGCACGGGTATTTGGCCGGATCCAAGTCTACGTGTTTCATTACGTCGTCATTCTGTTTTATAATAGTTACGCCTTTTGTTCGGGTAGGAAGCTTTTGACACCACTAACCGACCGTTATAATCGTCTGAGTAAGGGCCTCCGCCCACGACCGATTTTTTACGGCCGATTTTTTCTCGGCGAGAATGGAACGTATGGATTCTAGTACATCAACGCCCACGGCCGAGAAAAAAACGGTCCAAAAACAAAATGTACGCATCCTGGCCGCCGATTATCGGTGAAAAATAGAAAATAGGGTAAATGCTCCAGTGAATGAACACTTAAGCATTCTTCAGACTCCAAAAAACATTACATTATGTTGCCTCTAAAGTTAAAGGTTTTATATTTTGGTAATCTATGTCTACTAAAGAATATTTTTTAACTTGGTTTTACGACATAACCTGTATACTTTTTTAGATATTTGGCAATATATTGAAAAATACCCTAAAACCCCAGTGAATGAATGAAATTTTCCAGTAAATGTACAGCATTAGAACCAGTGAATGAACACAAGTTTTTGTTGAATTAATAGTTACGAAAAATTCTTATTATTATATCAAATGCAGTTCAAAATGGAATAAATAAATGAACATAAATCCTTAGCCTCTAAATCTCTGCGGGTTGTTCGAAAGAGATACCGCGCCCCCGGAACGCTAAGGGCACATGAAGGAACATAGACGGGTTTTAGTCAGTAAAAGTCTGACACTCCCTCCCGCCCCGCCCAGGGCGGGGGAAGTTATTTGATGATTTCCCGTCTATAAAAAAAAAAGCCTCTAAATCTGCTACAATCATTTTTTTTTAACAAAGTGTAAGCCTTTAAACTCTTACTTAATCATTATATACCTTCATAAGCCTAGCCAACGTCATCAATAAATAAATAAATAAATAAATAAATAAATATCTTGGGACAACTCACACACGGCTATCTGATCCCAAGCTAAGCAGAGCTTGTGTTATGGTAACCAGACAACTGATATACATACTTATGTAATTTATAAATACATACATATTATAGATAAATCACACCCAGACACAGAACAAACAATCATGCTCATCACACAAAGTTTGTCCTGGGTGAGAATCGAACCCACGACCTCCGGCTTAGCAGTCAGGGCAACTAACCACTAGACCAACAGGTCCGTCAGCATCAATCAATTCATCTTGATATGAGCCGAACGATGTCCACTGCTGGACATAGGCACTTCAGTAGTACAGAAGTGATTCCGTCTTCCCCGGCACCTTGTTGTCCTTAAGTTGATAAGAAGCCATATTTATCTCATATAGGCTGACGTCCGGGATCTCATCGGTGTAGTGTCAGGTCAGTCTAGCTCTTGGATCTTTTGTTGGACTAGAGACGGGTTTTTAGAACTTCTCTACCTCCCTCAAAAGCTCTAGTTTAGACAAGATGATCCTGCCATCATTAGTCTCCAGCTTCGTCAGCATTTGAGGTGTGTCGCGTTTGATGGATTTCAGGATCTGCCTTATAAGCCGAGCTTATTCCGACTGAACCTGCACCCACTGAAGACTGCCCGTTCCGTTCCCGTCTTTCCTTTATGAGCTTGGGAGTAGAGTCTCAGAGCTTTGATGTATTTGTTAGTTCTCCGTTCTCTAAAATGATGATTACTAACTCAAAATGTGGTATTCATTTATTTATTGGTTACATTTTCATGACGAAAGCTTTTATTTAACATTATGAAAATGTTATAGTTCATTCACTAGATTTAATGAAATTAACGATTGGTCAGTGAATTAACGGTCGTTTATTCACTGGATTTCAAACGTTTTTTAATGCCAATGCTGGAACACTCAATAATTTACTTAAAACTAGCAAAAATTGCAATGAAATTGATTTGATACATATATTATAACTACCCATTACTCGAATTTATAAATAACTTATAGTACATACTTTAATTACGGCTGCAAAGTGATATCAAAAAATTTGCGTCTGACCCAAGTCCTAAATTCTTGCCCGAACAAAGAAAATTTACACCAGCACTGCCAACTTTAAACGCTCGTCATTTTAAAACGAACAGTATCGCAATACATGAATGTTGTTACTATGTTAGAACAAAGAGCAGCAATTACAAAAAAAAAATACTGCGTTGAGTAGAAGGTAATATCTTAGTTTATTATTTTTTGGAAAATACTCAGATTTGTTAATTCACTGGGGTGTGTTCATTCACTGGGGCACTTACCCTATGCGTCATGGATTTACTAGGGAAGAACGTTGTGTCATTGCTAAAGTCAAAAGTCTAAAGTCAAAAGCAGTTATTGCGAATTAAGTGTACAATTGTGGTGTTATGTTAAGTTAGTACTTATGAGTTTGAAGCATTTGAATAATAACAATAATTTATTATTAAAAAGCTTATTTATTTATTAATAATATGGTAAATCAAGGTTTTCTAAATTAATCGTCTGTGATTTAAATAAGTAAATAATATTGTGTTGATTTACGCAGGGTTTTAAATACCGGTAAATATTTATAAAATTACCTTTGACAGAGTTACCGTTAATATAAAAATAACGTTAATGGATTAAAAATATATATAATCAAACGAATTTAATAAATTATTAAGAATGAAAATAACATTCGTTTTCAACGACTAAGCTTGCTGACTTAAATCCAGGGCTTGTTAACGTTATGAAATCAAAAAATAATAATCGTTACGTAACGTTAATTTCCATGAACTCGAAAATTTTGAAAAAAGTAACTTTATTAACGTTATTTGATAACATTACCAGTAATATAATGTTAATGAACATTAACATAGAATATGAATTAATCGTTATTTTTACCGTTAAATTAGGTAAGTTGCCGTTTTGTACGTTTATATTAATTGTCACTGACTAACTATATTGGGCTTGTGGTCGCAAAGCGCGTCTGATCAGCGTGAAGTCGTGGGTTCGATTACCAGGTCTAATAATAACATATACGGTTACTTTTACATCGTTCTGCAGCTGAAACACTGGAACTCCAGTCGAGTAATAGTTGTTATTGCGTGTTTTTTTTTTAAGACGTCTCGAAGATGTTGGAAATTCGTCATTTTTTTTGTTATTCGAGTTAAATGTTAGTAGCGCTCCTGTCTGATCGATTAATGTATTCTTTAAAGGCTACCTTACGCATGTATAGTCGATAAGGTTTACACACAAATATGCCTTGACTGCAAGGAAGCGTTACTACGCGTTCTTACTATTTCACAAATGTTCGTGTTATTTTATTTATTTTTGTTATTTATCGAAAATAATAGTGCCAATAGCTTCTGTTAGGTACTATGATGGATCTCATGACTTTTGATTTCAGAACGATGTAAAAGTAAGCGTGTTATTCTCACTCGTAAGAATCGGGCAAAGTATTGTTAGGCACTACATTAGCGCGACGCTAAGCTGGGCGACCCGCCACACCTCCGTCCTACGCTACTTCCATCTTAGAAAGATCAATTGTTTAAAAAAAAACGATAAAAATATCGTCAATAAACAATTTAACGATAAATTGTAACTTAAATAACCTTAAATCTATTAACGTTATTTTTATACTTTCGGTAACTCTGTCAAATAAAAGTTGCGATATAAAATTTGACCGCTATTTTAAGCTCCTCCCTCGAAAGTCACCGACGAAAACACGGTCGTGGGCGTTGAAATTTTTGAAAAAAACGGGCCCGTTTTTCTGCCCGATTATCGGTCCAAAAAAATCGGTCGTGGGCGGAGGCCCTTAAACTGTCACCGTCACGACTTTAGTAGCTAACTAATACTAATGAGGTTCCTATGGGTCCTAATGACCATGTCAACTGTGAACAGTGACAGAAATGTTTAGGATAAGGGAACACTTTGGTTGAAAGCGGTAGGAGTTCACGCGTTCATAAAGACCAGTGGGGCAATTTTGCCAACTTTTAGGAACGAACGCATTCTAGTTGCAGTGTTAGTCTGCCACCAACGCCTCTAATTTACTACATTTTTGGCTAGATTTTGAATGTTTTCATTAATAGAATTTACTTCAAGGCTTTATTTTGTGTTTCTCGTTTTCATTTTGAATTAAAAGCAATTAATGAAAGTTAAGTTACTGGTAAATGAGGAGCTAGCTGGCTTGTTGTAAATTTAATAAGTTTATTTAATAAGCAATAATTCTTTCAATGTCAATGTAGGTAGGTACCTACGGTTATTAATTACCACACAGCTTTAAAATAAGGAAAGTAAATTGGTCAGAGTTGTCCATAAACATTGAATCAGGTCAAGGGAATTTAGGTACCTATATAAGTTATAGTTTGATTCCCAACACGAATCAATAATAAAATAAATAGGTAGGGTTTAGGCAGGCGGGGCGATGAACCCGCACGCACACAGTGATATTGGTATAGTCGTGCGATACTGCCTACCGCATACGCAACGGGGCGATTCTGCTCTTTAAAAGAGGTGAATTCTGAAATACTGTCAAACATAAATGACTAAAAAGCAAGTATTTATTAATCTTAGTTTTTCTCATCTGCATTTTACATCCAACTTTCTAGTCTAATTTTATGTTTACCCCAGGAACAACAATTTTCGTGTATCTGTTCCTGTCCTGTATGGTGCCCTCTTCAGTCCTCAAAAAATGTGAGTGCAACAAACAAAAACGATTGACCATAACGACAATAAATGAACTAGACATAGACATATGCCTATTGTGGATATATCTACACAACTCTATAAGCGTATATTAGCCGTATTATGTTTTTTTATGTATTATGTAGCGTTTCGGCACACTACAATGTAGCCCGCCAACAATATCCATTAATCTCGATCCTTTTTTTGTAATTAAATGTGTACGGTCACGCTCAATCGTTTGGCCTATAAAGCCGCTTGTGATCATCGAGGTTTGGTTTTGCAGCTGCAAGTTTTGTCACTCTCGTGGGCAAGTGTGTCGGTAGTTGAGAGCGACCTACTGACTGCGTGGTTAGCATGTGCCGCAACATTTCACTATCATTCCTACATTTTGGGTATTGTTGCAAGGTCAACGTATCTATTATATGTGACCGTATATTTGTGTAGTTCTTTTTTGTTTTCAATACCGCTGCGTTTGGATTTGTTGCCAAGCAACGTTTGTGTCACGATTTTTCATTCATCATCATCATATCAGCCTATAGCCGTCCACTGCTGTACATAGGCCTCCCCCAAAGAGCGCCAACCATCCCGGTTCTGATTTTTCATTATTGTGGATTTTATCAGTGAAAGTGTATGTGTCTTTCTATAAGTTCTTAAGCTCATCATTATAATAATGAGTTGCATCTTAGATATCTTGGTAACAGATTTTACAACTGGTCTTTGTAGATAAGCCATATTAGGTCTTAAGATGATTGTAAGGTTTTTCTCTGATTTCCATAGCTTGCGAAAAGAACTGTTAAGCTGGCGAACAGTTTCATTTCCCTGTTCCTACATTCCATTAAAGACAAACACATTAAAGAGCAAATGTATCTCTTCAATGTCCAAAAACAATTAAGTGCACTCATCGAAGCTGCGTAGTACGCAACGTCGCGGCGGCCTCAGGCGCGCACAGCCGGCGGTGTTTATTTATAAAAAACGGTCCATTCATCTCCCTTTAATTTTCAACTCTGAGTTCACTGAGTGGATGCGTAACTTTTAGCTCAGTATTTTTTTTATTTAGTTCCTGCTATCAAATTTACGTCGTTTTACTTTGCCAGTATTGCCCTTGTCATTTCATTAGAATTTAGAACTTCATATTGGAATGAATTAGTTTACGCTAGCAAACATACTTGCAGCTATTGTCGTTACATTAAAGGATCGTATAATATTTTTTGTTTTCATTGTACATTTTTCTTCGTGTTGTTCATTGATAATGACAGACAAAACAAATTACATTCAACAAATTAAACAATTTTCGTTTTGAAATTATTACACATGTTAAACGTTTTTAAAATATCGACAACATTACTTAGTGGTTTTATTTATAAGTAAAGCTTGTAACGACGCACTGCAAAGCTTAAAACTTTTACAACTTTCTCTGTCGGACTCCAGAAATTAAAGGGCGCCCAACAAGTTTCATTAATAAAGTCGCTTATATTCGCTCTAATTTTTCTTCCGCCTTCCATTATACGCTACATTAGTGTTGAGATCAGCTTTTTGTACTAGTTGGGAGCAGTGTAGGGCAGCACAGCTTTAGCCCGATATAGTGTTCTAATTAGTGGTACTGAATTTCTTAAACGGTCGGATGGACGTTGTTAACGAGCTCATACAAAACGAAATCGTATTCAGCGTACCGAGACGGATGCGTTCGGAATATAATCTTTGTATTTTTGGAAGGGAAACGGTCTGCTTTGACGGAAGCCGGCGGCGGGCGACAGATTTCGCCCGTGAATAACAAATAATATAATTATCACGCTCGGATTCATGGCCGTCGGTGATGCCGCGCCCTGCACAATGAGTATGCAGACACAGTCGGGCCCGCAAAGGTTACCCGAATGCGTTGCCATAAGACTCGTTTTAATAATATCATCTTGATGCGTTTTGGTCCGGCTAGCTATATTTAAAGCCCCTTTAGTGTTTTTGTTATTTGTTTATGATTACCTCCATAAATCACGTGGAAGCAAAAGTGAATCTTAGGTGTCGATAAAACGAAGTATTTTATATCGTTCAGTCAGATCCTCTGACCGGTCTTCAGGTAGGCAGATAAAGGTAATTGTATCGACATGATGGGGTATTTAGCCACGCACTTAAAGCTGGTAGCGTAGTTTTGAACAGCGGAGGTGGTGCACAGGAGAGAGGAAGCTTACCTTGAGGAGAGACGCGCGTCGTCGTGCGCCGGTCACATTATAACGGGCGCCCCAACTCGTCAGCTGCAGCCCTGTAACGAAGAGACAGGTTAAAAAATGATGTCTTGTATTTAATTGTGTTCCATATAGATTTAAGAGAATTTTGGGAGGTTTTACACGTATAAATGGCTATCCGGTCCAGGCAAAGGCACGTATGGCACGTGCTTTTCCTGGGCCTTCAGGCTTTTCCCAAAATAACATGAGTCTACTTAAGTAGGCAGTAGGAACAGGAAACATGCCTTTTGCTCGTAAAAACCACCGAATTCTAATTTCCTGATAAGTCAGAATTGATATATCTGTTTGTTTTTTTTTACTATATACTATTTATATCAGCATTTGTACACAGCACCCAAAATCTATATTAATAACTGTTATGAAAAAAGAAATATAAATCTTTATCTGAGTTGTGTATGTTATGAGATTTTGCAGTATTACCTACTACTGAGCTGAGCAGCCTATCTGGCAAATTTTTGTTACTATTTTAGGAACGGCCTGATACCTATAGTATTTATCTAAATAAATCAACGATGTTAAGATAAAAGCTGACAAAGTGTGTAATAAATTCAATGATACGGTTCAGTACAATACTATAATAATATAATTCATATTTTGTTTCAGTTTTTATTGACATTAAATTTTTGAAGATCAAAGAGTACGAACTGAGTGTTTGGGTTTGTGAGTGAATTTCACTGCCAGTGATAATAAACATTATCGTAAGTGATGTGACGTCAGTTTAGCCGTCAAAATATATTAAACTAGCTCCATCCCATGATTTCGTCCGTGTGGTTTATTTCACCCGCGTTAAAGCTTTGGTTTCTGCTCCATTTCCGTAGGTCATAGCGCGATGATATTATAGAACTCATCAGCCTCAGGAATAATGGAGCTATCCAATAGTGAAAATAAGGTTAAAATAGGTCCAGTAGTTTCGGAGCTTATTCGGTACAAACAAACAAAAAAAAACTTTCTTCTTTCTAATAGTAGTATAGATGCCTAAAAATTATTATCAAAGATAGGTGCACAGACCAACGGGAATTACTCAGCTATTTGAGTGCCAGAAAATGTTCCGTATTGAAGATGGGATTTGTTTTTATTCTATGGGTAACAGTAATTTGGCATTTAGAATTCGTGTTACACTACCTCTATCTTTTACTGCGTTACTATTGCTTCGTTGGTAGTAGGCGCGTGGTCGGTAACTATTGATAGATGACTGATAAACTTTGTTGTCTCTCTTGCACTCAAATGGGACGATAGACGTAATTCACTGGCTTGTATTCTGTTTGGTTATGGCTAAGCAGTTCCCATTTCGTCCCAGAGTCATGGTTAGTCTGGGACGCTTTCTAGCAATATCTGTGATGTACGTTGCTCGCAGAATGTCGCCGCGCAACAAAGTCGGTGCGGCGGCGCCGTCGCCGCGCCGTCCGGCACACAAGCGGCATGAAAGTGGACCGACCGAGCCCACGTCCAGTATTTATTAAGTAGGTATAGCCCAAACTAGTCCCTTTATGAGCTTTTATGAAATATTGTTCTATTCGACGTGAACATTGCCATGAATCAATGTGGTTGGCTTACTTAGCTTAGTCGTGAAGTAGCAGTTTCTACCAAATATTAGGTTAATGGTATGTCGAGACTCAAGCGACACTATTAAAAATTACTGTAAATTAAAGTAGGGAATTGATTGCTTTAGCTATTGCAGTTTTTAACAGTGATGTGCATGATGTTTATAATTATTTATTTAATGAATATATGTTTCTGCGCAGTAGATACACTCAAGCCAAAGAAACACGTTGATAAGGATTACACAAAAGAATATCCCATACAAAGAGATTAGCCGTCAGTTAGTAGACAAAGAGAATGTCAATATTGGTTTGTATGGACGGTAAACACTGGACGTCTCGGGCGACCGGCTCCCGAGAATCCGACCATGTTCCGTTCTACATGTAGGTAGGTGCTCATTTATTATGGTCTCTCAATTGTTTCAGGGACAAAGACCCATCATTTCTTAAAGGTCACACGAGCTCTTACATGGTCATTCAGGAGAAACCGTTAGAACATAAAATAAGGAACAGAATTAAGGAAATGCATTATTTGAGAACTTTGTTGAATAAAAGTTAATCTTTCGCCAAACAATGAACATCCAACAAATGATTCGCAACATTCCTGCGGAATAAAAATAAGTGAATAATTCAAGAAAGTAATAACAGTACAATCATTCTCAGGCATGAGTCGTGAAAGCAAAACATCGATGCCGTTTGTTTCTAAACATTGTGTGCAAATTTCTGTCGATAAAAGCAAATACACGAACTCCGGTTGCGCCAGGCATTTGTGGTTTGTAGGATGGACCTGGAGCATTTCTTTCGTTTTTGCGACGACATATTAATTCAAGCATTCAGAAATCGAACAATATAGGTACCTCTCACTACCCTTACACGTGTGACTCAATTCATAACTAATACGGTCCAATTTAATTTCCTACTATGCAAAAGGTTACACAGAGCTACAGAATTTAAACACTTGGTTAGATACGATTCCAAATACAGAACAAGAAGCGAATGAGCTACATGTAAAGTAAGATTATGTTAATAAATATCTGCACAATTACTCACGTTTGTTTACAGTGGAATACATTTTGTATCACGTTCTGTTGTAAGTAATCAAAGCACGTAGTAGGTACCATTGGAAGAAAACATCCACAAGTTAATATTTTGGTTAAACTGGACGCACTCACTCTACACGAGATAATTTTTGTTAGATAGATGGGACTGTAGAAAACTTGTGTTTTCTTGACGTGAAACAGTAACGCAGGTTATTTGCAATAACAATTTGTTATGTCCACAACGAGTAAACAGTTCCTTCCGTTAGACAAACACTTGTAGACACTAGTGTTTACCATGTTTATCAATGAGAATATAAATATTGTTCTTATTTTCGCTTCTAATTCTAATATTGTACTGTATAACAGACTAATGTGTCCGCACACGTCACGCTAAAGAGGAGCAGTATGGGTGGCGAATTGATACAAAAAATTTAATTGTCAGAAAATAATTAATTAAATGATAAGACATTATGAGTGCAAAAGGTTACGATAACGTCGGTTATTGAATAAATCGAGAAAAATATGTAGCTAGCAGTATGACTGAACCAGTATTGTATTAAAATGAATGCAGCTATGTATGCTAATGATGCGCATTGGGGAAGCTCTAACGTTCACCTTAAAGCAATAATATTGCTCTCGATAAGATCGAGATTCTAGAGCTGTATGTCCTCAACATAATAGACGATATGTGACCGTGTTTTTCGATAAAACAACTCTAAATTAAATGGATCGTGACGACGTCACGGAGATGTACCCACATTCTGACTCGTACCTTTATCAATTGACCCAAACATTTGTGACTGATATGTTTGTTGTTTTGTTTATTTGTTCATTATCGTGGAATCCTTAGTCATTTTCGATTACGAAATATGGACCACCTTCATGTACTTACTTACTTACTTGATTTTTGGTTTAAAATGAATCCGCTTCCACTTCGTGACATTTTCTTTTTGAATAGTTACCTACCCACCGCTTAGTGCTCTGATCAAGTAAACATGGACCATAAAAATATTTCATAAAATTTTATTTGGCTCTTGGAGTCGTTGAGTATAGGATGTAAATCGCGGTGTAAACCTTTTTATGGAGTGATATGAGTCGTATCAATTCCCCGTAGATATTACTATACTATTACAGTGTTTTAAAAGTTTGATAGTCAGGTTAGAGTTACTAACAGAGTTTTACGATATCTACCCGTATCTACCAGTATCTGGCTGTAAATGTCTTGTACGACACCGTGTACAATTGATTGTTGGGCTAAATAGTTTCTTGTAACTACTGCAAAATCTTAATAAATACTTGTTCGGAATAAATGGAGTTCGCAGAGTGAGGTTAGATGTCGGTTACATGTCACTTAAAATTTTGCATTAAAAAATCATAAAATCAAAACTTTTCTATTGTCTATAGAAAGCTCATGAGCTTCAAGTATGTACTTAATAATACCAGCAACTAAAAGTACTTAATAAAGCAGCAGGTAAAGCTGTTCGTCCCGGCTCTCATTTCTTAATCTTTGTGCAGTCATTACGGATAGTCAGAAGCCCCAAAGGCTGACAACATCTATGTAAAATACTGATATTCAATTGCACCCATTGGGAAAAGCTTAGGCTGATAATGAACCATGATACCTAAATCGTAATTGTTATTTTGACTTATTTTCTTAGAGCTTCAGTGATTTCAGGAGATGCGCAAAAGCTCTAAAATTTTTGACACCTTTTTTAGGAGCAAATTACGCTTGACTGGATACATAAATAGGCCATTTCTGACGGCACTCAATGCCAATACATCGGAGAAGACGGTCGTGTATAAATCAAACATTGTAAAGGTGCCTATCTACATTCCAAACAGATACGTAAAGTGCTGCATGTTTATTTAAAACGCGACGTTGTATCGAACTGTGTTTACTTTGCAAAGCGCGATCCTAGGCTAGAACTAAAACTAGTCAGTTAACTATTCATGAAAGTTGCTCCTGGCCGAGACAAGAATGCCAGCTGGCGCCACCTCGCTCCGCTAAGGACTTGATACAACTACCTATATCAAATCTCGTCTAGCATTACACTGTATCAATACTTTTTGATGAAATGTAACACGGGCTTTATTTGCTCAAAGCGAACTTGACAATTCGTGAACTGTGGCTTAGTTCGCACTTCCAGCAGTAAAAATTGACCCCTAAAGGTGTTATGAATGCATAGGTAAGTACACACGAAACGTGCGAAGTATCACGGAGTTTACAACCTCCGTCACGTCACCTAACACGTTGACGCAATAAAGATGGCAACATTTTTCGTCGGCTTTTATGATTCTAGCGTGACTATGATAAAATAGTTACAGAAACGGCCTATAAACCACCATTGCCAAGGCAAGGATGTTTGAGGGGTAACTACTGCGCAGGTAGCTAATAATAGAACAACGAATGATGACGTTGATCAGGGATGTTTGCGCCAGCGAGTGTGGACTGTTTTTATACTACAATCGCGGCGTCACTGGCAGCACGACGAGTCATGGTCAGCACCAACTGAACATGATAGCTGACAGAGGGCTATATTTTAAAATATTATTACAAAAACAAAAACATTAAAAAATATAAAATATTTATTATTTATTGTTATTATTATATCCAGCAGTGGACAAGGCTGATATAATGACGATGGTGATGATTATAAACTCGATGAAGCGTATTGTTTCTTCAAAGGATAATGATGTTATTAGAACGAACGGAAACAATGCTAATAACAGGAAATTGCAATTAAAAAGGAAAAACGAAATCTAAAGCAATTCGCGTAGTGCGGTGTTGAATTAAAATGTTCAGACGCAATTTTATGATAATATCAAGAGGCTAAATGTAAAGTAATTAGGTATAATAGAAATTAAAAGAATAAGTAGGTACATAAATATGTTTTCACTTCGGAGATTAACGACGACGACGGTGCGGTTGTGAATTAGCGAATAGCAATAAATGTAAAACAACCTTTGTATTGTAAAAATAACGGTGTTCGTTTCACGGTTGTCTTAATAATTGTTAATAATTGAATGTGATAAAATAATGTACTGTTCAATACACAAAATATCTTGTATGACTCATGTTTCGCAGTCGCTAGAAATGCTTTAAGGAACCTACTTATGGAAATCACAACTCTCATTATGATAGATAGGTATGCATATTTTAATATAATATAGTCATTTGTCAGTATCGGTATTTAAATTCTTGTATAATGTATATGTAGGTAAGTTTATATTAGTGTTGAAAACTTTCATCTTTTCTTGCTTTTTATACATTGGTATAAGTTTCCTTATCCCTTCTGGATAAATGAGATCCATTTGGGTATCTCAGAAGTCAGAATTGTAATTAAAAAGAGCTGTTGAATATCAGTGTTCGGTTAAACTGGTTGGAGTTTATGAGGTGTTATACGTTGTAAGTAAATATGAAAAATAGTAAGTTGTGTTAGTTTTCCTATTCTTTTTTATTCGAGATGAATCAGCTCTTCACGTTAGTCTAGATAAATTTTAAAGGTTTTCTAATAAGCTTCCTAAATCTACAAAAAACAAAAAAGTACAAAAAAGAACAAAAAAGTTGCACTTATTCATAGTTACATGATGTAAAGGTACCATACAATTTATTTTTACGCTTCATTTATATTAAACTCGTGCTAAATTAACACGTTTATTTTTGGTAATCATCTCAAGAAAACTGAATTGTACGGAGGACAAATTTACAGAGTTAGGTCCAGAATATAATATTACTGACATTACCCGTTGACACCTTTGCGGCATGCGTTAATTATGTCAGGTAAAATTAGATATTCTACACCTACTGAAATACTGAATTTGAACATTGGGGCTAGATCCCAACGTTAGGAATTATTTATTATGCCTATGGGAATATATATGTATATTTATGTTGTAAAATTATATTTTAGCGGACATTCTACAAATATAATAAATTTATTCACTTCATTAAACTATTTGTATATCCATATTAAGTTAGTGGCAGTGAACTTTATATCGTGTGTGGGAGTGCTTCAAAATCATAACTATGATGAATTGATGAGTGCTTAAGTACAAAAGTGCAACTTAGTTATCTATATTGATGTATCATTAGAATCTCAGTCACGTCAAATTGTCTGCTCTATGGCTGCATCCATAAGGGGCGGAGCCATTACCGCACATCGGATACAATGGTGCTAACTTTTACTCGTCCACGTTGCCACACAATGCTCATGTTATGTCACAATTTAATATTCAATCGTTGATGATGTCGTTCGCTACATTGTCAATCAATTCAGTTATAATAAAACGTACCTCCTACCTACCTATCCTATACTGCGATTTATCAAACTATCTTTTTTTTCTATTCGTCAGTCTTATGTATTATTCTATGAGGCAATGGAATTCCTATCTATGTTGCAATACTAACAAAGTCCAAATTAGATGATTAAATAATTGTAAGCCATTTGCCATCGAAAAAAACGTGCGCCAAACATGAATTGTTTGGTAGACTTTTTGTACCAACACAATGGACCAAAGAAAAAATAAAGATGCATACACAATTGTATTATTTACACAGTAGCAGTTTTCACTTTCGTCTGCAATGATAAATGAGGCGATTAACAATTCCGCCTGCGGGCAGGACGGCACGCTGCTCGCCGGCGCAGCTTCCGCATTAGCATCGGTCCCTCGAGCGCGGGACAATGCGGTGTGTACGAGCCTTTACTTTCTATTCTTTCTGCAAACATAATGACTGCACTGCGACACTAATTAATGTTTGGTGCTTATTTTAATTTTAATATTTTATGCTATTACCTACCTACTGCGAGTGGGTAGTGACCACTTTCACTTAATTTTGTCATCGCATGATCTAATGATATGCAAATTATACAAAATCAGCACAAGAAGGATAAATAAACCGCAAGTTAAGGAAGTGTCATGGTTGTTTTAAAGCAGCCGTTGATATACGTGCTTAGTATAGTAGGTACTATACCTATCTATTTCAATCATTATGTGATGTGTGATCTTATTAAGTATTCTATAGTTGAACAGACTTCCTTCCTCACTGTGTTCCGGGCAGAGCGTCGTTACTCGTTATCAACTCCAGAGTGGTATCGAAGAGCTTTTGTGGCTCGAGCCTTATATCATTTATTAGGTAGGTACTATATTATCATGTTTTAAACACTATCGTCTGCGTATCTCTACATAATATAAATCAGTCATTCCTGCCGTTTGTCCTTCTGTATGCTAAGAACATTTAAACTTCGCAATGGATTTTATTGCGTTTTCTCAATAGATAGAGTGATTCGAGAGGAAGGTTTAAAATACGTACAGAACATCACGCTACGACTAACGGGGGCGCAACAACCACAGATATAAGTGAACGCGGACACCTCGGGGTATATAGCAAGATATTGATAAATGCTGTTTATGTACTACAATGTAAACGCTCCCACAGTGCACGTATTCTTAAAAAAAGTTACGTTTGCATTAAATATAGTGCAACGTCAAGGCATAATAGTTGTCACAAATATGAAATTTATGCGGTACATTTGCGTAACTTGCAAAAGCTTTTAAGAAACTTCAAGCTACAAAGTTTTAATCTTTTAATTTTGTACAGCGTAACTATCACGTACCCATTGTAAGGCGTACCCTACTACGTATCTGTTTTCATCATTAATGGTTTTCTAACAATTTTTCCAATGTTTAGGTAATATTGGTCAATGAAATAAATAGGTAACTCTAATAAATAAAATATATTAGGTTGTAAATTGAATTTTTTCTTTTTATCAAATGATTTATGCGTACATTATTGTCACAATACCTAACATGATAAGATTAATTACATCGAATAAAATTTGTAGGAAGCTAGTAAAAAAATAAATAACATCTTCTGTTTCATAATAATGGAAGATAAGTAAGTACACGTGAACGGAGTTTTATTTATTTCTATCACATGTGGGGGCCATGTTATCACAATATAAAAAAACGTGTTATCAGCTCGTGCTTTTGCGTAAATGGTAAATAGCAACTTAGTGACTGCAACTTCAACTTTGAACAGATGCCTGCTATTGGATGCCACTCGGCACTCATGCATAAAAATAGGTACCTTAGAAAAGGTGGTCAGATCCACCAATCAGACGTCTGCTTCTACATACACATACATAGACGATATGCTGCTAAATGGCACTGGATTTTTTGTCGATGAGACATCTCCAATTCTCGATTGTAAAGGCATTTTGTTTATTTTTGCCCATGCCAGCCCATTCATGCCTATTCATAAATCTCGACCCAAATAAAGGCATAACAAAATTTTGTCACGCTGCGCATCGCATGTTAACCTATGCATACTGTAAGAAGTGGCTCCCAATTCTACTGGAACAGACACTATCGAGTCATATTGGTACTCGTAACGAAAGCACTTCTAGTTAGTTCTGTTTGTGTCATTAGTGACTGGGTTTGTTTAACCTTTAAGAGCAGTTGTCATTAGGAGAAATTGTTTCTGAGAACGACAGGTACCGATGACGACTGATTGATAATATACATTCATCGAACATTGCATTGAGATAAGTCAGTGTATGACGAGAATTAATTATAATTATGTTTGGAGATAAGAAAACGCGTTTGATGTTTCAATAAATCTGTCATGTTGTTTTGTTTTGCATGTATTTTAATTAGCATAGCTGAAATCAAACGTAATAATGTCAGCGTCTTGATAAAGTAGTAAGTAGTTTTCCTATCATGATAATGTATCATTATGTGGGTTAATTGCATGCAGTTCGCATTTTCTTCTGAACTTTTCATGCTAATTAAATTAAGGTAATAGAATTGATGGGAGTAATTTTGATAGGTATATTGTTATCGTTTAATCAAATTGTTGAATTTCCCGTAGTTTAACGTATGTGTTTTAAGATTACGAAAACAAGTTTATAAAAATTTTCATAGTAGTGTTGTTTTATTATTAATACCATTTTGGAAGAGGTCAACTTATTGCTTATTTGACTTACTATTCAACTGCTGTTTGGATCAAAGATTTGAAGATTGTAGTACCTACTTAAGTACATGTAGATGCATAATTTGAGAGACTTGAGAAAATATATAAATACTTGGTTATTTCTCGTTGAAAGCATTATTTTATTTTCATTACTTTCATCATGTTCTAAGACTTCTAAGTTCATCAGTTGTATTTAGAGAACAAAAAGAAAAATAAGTTAGGTAGGTATTATTAATCATACTGCTGCTAAAAGAATCAGTTTTTTTTTTTAAATTATTATTCTCTGTAACGCAGCTTGGGGTAGGCCTATGGCCAGCAGGTTTGCAACATAGTAAATTGATTGATGGATTGACAGATATCCTGTCATTAGTCGGAATGTACACGACTGTAGACTACTGCACAAAAAGCTTTAGGTAAAACCTACCAATGCCTATTCCTAAGTCGTTGACAGACGTCCCTGAGCACAGACGACGTGGCCAGTATTAAATGGAAAGTTTCGTATTTTTATCAGCTTGATATAAAAACAGCAAAGGGCCTATTGACAGCATATTACGAGTATTAGGCGCGGTCAGACAGTAGCCGAACCACATTCATTAATATTGCATTAGATTGATAAGGTAGCTGGTTTCTTGACCGCGTCAACACGACGTTATTTGTTGTTACATTAAAAAGTGTTTGTCTTTTAATTATCGAGGCTTGTTTAAGAAAAAGTTACCTCTGTATTATGTACTTAGTAATGATATAAAAACGTTGCCCCACATAGGAATTTCTCCTGTATCTGGGGTGCGTTTACAAACACATAAACTCACACAAACAGCCAGACCCGGAACAACTATCTGTAGGCCATACAAATATTTGTTCTGTGCGGGAATCGAACTCGCACCACGCAATGCGGCAACCAATCGCTCATCTACTGCGTCACCGAACCGTGAGTAAATTGTTGTTCATAATATAAGTAATTACTTACTTCGATTTCTATTAATTGAATTTTGCGTATAGACCTTGACATGTATGGTTTAGGTAATGGGTGACATACTGCCACACTCAGAAAGCGTCATTAAATTAGCCCTAATGAATACTTAACTAATTATCATTAAATCCGTTAATGAACGATACATCCCACGGGTCAGAGCCCATTCGTCCCCTAAGATTCGCACCCTGTGCCCACTCGTCCCCTGGAACTTTTGAGGGGCCCATTCGTCCCCTGAAGAATATTTATTTTTATTCATTCTTCTAATATAAGTACATGTATATGTGTATACTGCAGCTTGGTAGTCCTGGTACAGTCGCGCAGAAAAGGGTAAGAGATAATTCGATTCAATTATGTTAAAAATATTATTATTATAATATTAACAGTATTGTTTATTTCGTTAGGCGAACTTCATTTAATAAAAGACCAAAACACATTGAACAGTCTCGTATTCGCAGTCACTTTCAAGAACCAATATGTCACCGAGGCAGCCATAACATACAAACAAAACACCTTATCTATTTTATAACCCGTTTTTTTAACAAGCCATTTGTAGAGAGACAATATTACATCGTAAGCCTATCAACAGGTTATATTATTATCATGACGGATTATCATTCATCATAACTCTTTTTTCAATGATCTGTTATGATTTATTAAATTAATTCCGTTAATAAACTGTTCACAAGTGTACTAGGTTAACCGTTTCTTATGTAAAATATAGCTAATTTTATCTCAGGGGACCAATAGGCATCTGAATAGGTGCCGAATCTTTAACTTATATTGTATATATATTAGAGGGGACGAATGGGTTCCTTAAAAATAATATTTTTTATTAAAATATTAATTGGTCTCCTACCAGGAGACCAACGGGCACCTATATAGGGGCCGAATCCACAACTTTTATGCTGGGGGACGAATTTTAGGGGACGAATGGGCTCTGACCCCATCCCACTGCCACACTCAGAGACGTTTAACGATTACTTAGGTCGCTCCTTAGTAAAGATTTTAAAAAGTTCGCTCCCAGAGACAGTTAACGATTCGTTACCGTCTCTTAATGACAATTAAAGTTAAGTACAGCAAAACCTTTACTTAACTTTTAATGATTGATTTTAAAATTTACGTTTGAGGTTACATTTTTGTTTTTAGTAGAGAATTCACATTAGATAGGATTATAAATGTTACCTATATGTTAATATCTGTGGCAAAGATGTCTGATCTGGTAGACTTTATTAACTTTGCAGAGTATGTAGTAGAAGGTATAGAGAAGTGGGGTCGAGGCGGTATTTATTTTATTCAAGGAGGTACAACAAACAGCTACAATATAAAGAGCACTGAGCAGGTACAAGAAATACACAAAATGTATAGACAATGTTGATTGCACCCCACAACGCTGTAGGTACACAGATTAACTAAAGGATACATACAATACAGTGAAAAATAAAAAAATAAAATTGGTCTCTTTTTAATTAATTGTGCAAGTGAAATTGGCTACTCTTTTGCGTGCTGTTTTTTTTATATTTTTTTTTCAAATACTTGTGTCGGCTACCTACACATATATTTGAAAAAAAAAATCGTTCATATTTCTGTGAATACCGTTCATGTTACTGCCGACATAATAAATAGATTCAATGAATGTAGGTACTTTTAACGATACTTCGCATGATATAATTATGTTGTAATAAAGCTGTAATTAAACTTTACTATACGAAAGTCTCATTCTTTTCGAAAGAAACACAAACTAAACAAAACAAAATATTCAACATAACCTTGTTAGTTTATAACATTGACAGTTAGCATTAAGTGATACCAGGCAAAAAAGGGTCCGGTTGCTTGATTTTCTATAAATTAAAATAACTGTTTCGCTTTGTCTTTTATTAAAAACTGTTCATAAAAGAACAAATTTTCATTTATATAACTTATTTATAAGCTTTCAATGTGTTTAAATAAACTTTTTTGCTATTTAATAATAATACATTTTCAAGTGTGGCTACACTAACCGTTTATTTAAAATTATGACTCTGGCTGTTAATGAATACTTAACTAATTATCATTAAATCCGTTAATGAACGATACATCCCAGAGTCATAATTTAAGGGTTCATTAGTTAATGACAACTATAAGCAACCGTCAATGTTATCTGGCAAGGTTATGTTTAATATTTTGTTTAGTTTGTGTTCCTTTCGAAAAGAAAGAGACTTTCGTGTAGTAAAGTTTAATTACAGCTTTATTACAACATAATTATATCATGCGACGTTAAAAGTACCTACATTCAGTGAATCTATTTATTATGTCGGCAGTAACATGAACGGTATTCACAGAAACATGCACGACTTTTTTTTTTCAAATGCATGTTTCGGTAGCCGACACAAGTATTTGAAAAAAAATAATAAAAAAAAACAGCACGCAAATGAGTAGCCAATTTCAATTTTTATTGTATTCAAGAGGTACAACAAACAGCTACAATATAAAGAGCAGGTACAAGAAATACCAAATGTATAGACAATATTGATTGCACCCCACAACGCTGTACACAGATTAACTAAAGGATACTTACATACAACACAGTGAAAAATAAAAAAATAAAATTGCTCTCAGTTACGCAAAAAGGATCCAACCCTCAAAGACGTAGTTACGCAAAAAGGATCCAACCCTCAAAGTGTAGATACGCAAAAAGGATCCAACCCTCAAAGTGGACACCACTTTGAGGGTTGGATCCTTTTTGCGTATCTACACTTTGAGGGTTGGATCGTTTTTGCATAACTACGTCCAATTGGACGTAGTTATGCAAAAAGGATCCAACTCTCAAAGTGTCCACTTTGAGAGTTGGATCCTTTTTGCGTATCTACACTTTGAGGGTTGGATCCTTTTTGCGTATCTACACTTTGAGGGTTGGATCGTTTTTGCATAACTACGTCCAATTGGACGTAGTTATGCAAAAAGGATCCAACTCTCAAAGTGTCCACTTTGAGAGTTGGATCCTTTTTGCGTATCTACACTTTGAGGGTTGGATCCTTTTTGCGTAACTACGTCTTTGAGGGTTGGATCCTTTTTGCGTAACTGAGAGCAATTTAATTTTTTTATTTTTCACTGTGTTGTATGTAAGTATCCTTTAGTTAATCTGTGTACAGCGTTGTGGGGTGCAATCAATATTGTCTATACATTTGGTATTTCTTGTACCTGCTCTTTATATTGTAGCTGTTTGTTGTACCTCTTGAATACAATAAAATAAATAACGCCTCGACCCCACTTCTCTATACCTTCTAGCATACTACAAAGTCAATAAAGTCTACCAGATCAAACATCTTTGCCACAGATATAACATTTATAATTCTAAACTAATGTGAATCCTCTACTAAAAACAAAAATGTAACCTCAAACGTAAATTTTAAAATCAATCATTAAAAGTTAAGTAAAGGTTTTGCTGTACTTAACTTTAATTGTCATTAAGAGACGGTAACGAACCGTTAACTGTCTCTGGGAGCGAACTTTTTTAAATGTTTACTAAGGAGCGACTTAAGTAATCGTTAAACGTCTCTGAGTGTGGCAGTTAGATATAAGGAAAAAAATATATGCTAAGGACGATTTGATTTCTTACAAACAATGAAACGCACCGTATAAGGTGCGTTTCATTGTTTGTCACAAAAAAACCCGAAACGTGGTATTTAAACAAAATGATAGGTACAAATTAGTCACGTAAATATTTAGGGCGTCGGTAATTACCTTACTGGTAGGGTAACGACTATCTAACTACAGCTGTGAGTTGACCATAGATTAAGTTGTCAGTAATTATTACTTGCTGGCCATAGGTACCCACGACATAGTAACCGAAATAGGACGGATAGTTAAGATAGCACCATACGTCAGTACAAGATACGGTAATGAATGTAGGAATTTGTGAACAAATTTAAAATTTGTTGTAGACGGCCTAATCATAGATAGGTACATTATAAAGATGTCAAGGCTCACTGCCCGCCAGATATTAACGAATTTTACGATAGTGAGTCCTACCTTTATCTACCAGTGGGTTTTTGTTTAATACGATTCGTTCGTACCTACCTAATTTGACAGCTTAATTCACCGCGATACTAAATAAAAAGCTTAATTAAAGCTAATTCGAGTGTTTTAACGTTCGAGTGTTTGGCTGAAGATTATTTAAGCCAGATGTTCGCACTAACAAAACATTTTATTAGACAGCGAGACGCCGCGAATATTCAACAAGTTTCTTAACAGAAAATAAAACTGTATATCTTATAGACATTATAAAATCATGAGTTCGTGACGTCACGATTGTGAACTGTTGCTTTGTATTATTAGCAGTTTGACGCAGTTATCGCGAAAGTTGATATTTTTGGCAACAATCCACGTTAATGAGAACGTCGTTACAACGTCCCATAACAGAAATAAACGTTTTGTTTCACCATCAAAGCTTGATTATGTTATAATATAATTAACACTATTTGCCTGCACTTTCTTCTTGGTATAGTCATCACAAGCATGACTGCTTAATATGGAATTTTTGGCTTGAACTGGTAAAATATTTGAGTTCACTATAACGGGTGTAAACTAACTAAGCCAAAAGTTACATGTAATCCCCATTAGTGAGTTTTTTTGTTCTAGGTCATACGGTCATACCTTCTGTTTACGATGATATTGAACTCAAAGTTCAATTTTTTTTACGAAAAGATAACGTTTTTAATAGTATAAGTAAACTTTTAAAAACCTCACGAGCCCTGTTCTGGTGAATAAACCCATAAGCATATTTTACGTGCGTTACATTGTGCGCTACCGTAAAAAGTGATTTATGCTACCAAAAATAAAAGTCATTCCTCAGCAATCATTTTTGCTCAATGTTACTTAGTTTGATGTGCACTATGCGTAGTTGATGGCTATATGAAGTGTCGTTTTACACACCTTTGTCTAATCATTGAGGTAATACACACACAAACACTGTGATGTTTGATGTTATGTTATTAACTTGCTTTTCATTTGTTATAGAGTGTCTTTTAATGTCTGATGTAGTGTGATGTCACCACTCACCAGTAGACTGTCAGCCAATACTAACATAACTATGCTGACATCATCCTGTGATCACCAATACGCTTGCTACATTATCCTTCTAAGATTCTCTTCTTTATCAAAGAGAGTAAATATCGTAAACGAAAACATGTAATACTCTCAAAGCTTTGTAAGATCAAAGTTTATATACTTAGCGTTCGTTTGTACCAAGAAAGTGGCTAAGGGAACCAGTACTTGCTTATGAACACACCGGCTACCGTCTAGTTTACGGTAATCATGCATTTTGTAAGCAAACTCTGTCTACACAGCGGTACATTACAGCTTCTAGTGCAAATACGGCTAACTATCTACTGTAAAACATTCAGGCACATCTAAGACTAGGTAAGCATTTGATGTTTAGTTACTAACACACAATTAATATACACTACACAACCCAGGGTTAGTATCGATATCTTATTACTTGTGTTATGTTATTGCGGTCTAAAATAGGTTATATTAAGTTACTTACACTTGCTTGCTGGGCCTTAAACCAAAACGGAATGTTTGAACTTCTTAATTACAATCTTAATTGGTTGGATTTTTGATGACCACCCTCTAACTTCAAGTATTTGTTAATTAAGAATACTTGAATTCTTAATCTATTCTCGTATAGTGAAATTTATAAAACAACATGATACAGAAAAGGTTCATGCAAGAATAATGATTGGAGCGTAATGTATGTTTGTATGAATGGCTTCCTATGTCGTTGTTTGCGCAACACCGTACAAAGAGGTTCAGTTAGACAAACACTAGCAAAAGAAACTGTCTTTCTAGTGTCTGAATACAATTTACATTAACATTATTGTAGTACCTACTTGGGTACTTTACCGGAACAGCGTTATTATGAAAATTCGCTCAAGCACACCATTTGACAAAAGGGAAAGCACGGAATCAAATAGGCATCAATTCCATTGTTTGCCGGCACTTTTACCTCGCGAAACACGTTTGCACTATTGTCGGGTCGCTCCTTGGCATTCGGAACAATGGTGGCGATTGTTTGGACTTGCCTCTCGGTGGACAATTAGTAAGAAGCCGATCACGAGATAATGACACACATAAACACAACACGATGTTCTCATCAATAGCTGGTCAATACCACAGCTCCACTAAAATGGAATGCCTCGTATTCATAACGCTTAATTCACTTGCCGTTTCTAAGAGATAATTGTGCCTGAAATTATTCACGGGTAATTTCTGTAATCTGCGCACCATGTTTCGCCTTGACCTATACAGTCTAGCCAATCTATGTTACTTATAAAATTCTCTGCTTGAATGTTAGTTAGAAAATATATACATTTTTTAAAACTTGACACAGGTGCACTAACAGCTTGTCATTTTAGTGCAATATGATAAAATATATCCGATATGAAAACGGCTCTGTGCACAACCTCCGGGATTTTCTACAGGTGTCTGAATATCTGAAAACTTTATCAACTCTCTTATAAAAGAATTTATTATGATTGATGGACCGAAATGATAACAGCCAATAACTTGACATGACCATGACGTGACAATTGATCAATTTAGTTTGCTTTCAGAATATTTATTTTGATCTTCAAGTAGGAGTCAGCTACTTAATGCAACAAAAAGCAATAATATTTAATTAACAATGTAAACAACCTACGTTTTTGCCTCCTTACTAACTGTTGATCGACTCGTGGGCATGTAACTCCGTGGCCACAAAACAATTACATAAAATTGTTTATAAAAGAAAATCGATTTCTTGGCCGCCAACATCGTGATTTTTTTCTATCGATTATGAAGATTGAATGACATAATTAAGTTTCATGACTCTTTGAAGTTTGTTTATTGTATACCTAATGGTATCTATATCACATTTTTTCAAAAAACTGTATTTTCTTTTTCATTATTATAAAATATCTGTTCGTACTAAAAATTGTTATTCTCAATACGCAATTTGAAGGTACGTGTGTCTTGTTTCAGGGCCCCAGCGTAAGACGTGTAAAGTGGGTGGACATACCTGCATGATTGTAAGATGACAACAGACATGTCTTTATATTGACGAAGGTCCAACGTGGGATTAGACACTAAACCAATATCGTTCGCTACAGTTTCAACCCGTTGTCCTCCAAATAACTTTCTCTTGTCAACTGGTCAATTTACTTACTGATTGAAATTGTTTTACTTAGCCTGAGTATTAAGATAAAATAATAACACATTCAAAATCTTTAATTTCTCTTTATGAACCCGAGCAAGCAACCAAACAACATTGTCATTACTTGAGAAATATGTGTCATGGCTGTTGTCAATAAAACGATTTGTTCTCGATTTGTTTGTTTATTTTAATGTCTAGCCTGTGAATATAGCTTCGATGCTTGCTATACGTATTATTGGACCAAAAAGACAATGGTGTCGATTCTGTTAGGCACAAGCTAAATTTAATTTAGACTATTTCTATCTTTTTCTTTCCAATCAAACAAGAAAGGGACGGACGTGAATTAGACTTGTCAATTTTAGTTGATCTAAAACCTCTATACAATTATGGTTGGCATGTCAGAACGCGTCGATTAAAAACACGGAAAAGTTCAAGGCAAAACTAATTTGACATTTCTAACTTAGTTCTAAGGTATTACCGTCCTTTTCTTTCGCTGTATGTTAGTAAGAGATGTCAATTCTCTAATTTTAGTTTAGTTTGTGAACAAGGGAATCAGCACCATTGTCAATGAATACATCAATAACATTGTCTTTTGGGTACAATACGATGAATAATGTTTATTTAGTTACCTTGTAATCATGATGTATAATTTGCCTGCTTTTCTATACTCGTTGCAGCCATGATAGGAAAACTAATAAGCAGTTGCGATATCGTTTGCAGTCCAGGTTTCCTTGTACGGTGAACTCCGCGTTTATTAAAAGGTTACGAAGAATACCGGACTTTGATCTTTGTTCATAAGCACCTACTGTGTGCACTATATATCCGTGTATCTTAGTTCAGTGTGCGACTACTACAAAGTACAAAGGACTTTCAAGGTAAATGTCTCGGTGGTCCTATTTTATTGATATTGATAATCTGAGTGCAGAAATAAGAAGTGTGTGGTTGTGGTATTGAATATTTGCTTGACGTGACTTGGGAACTGTCATTAAAAAACTCTTACTCAAGTTTGGACTCTTTCTGTAAAAGGTATGTTACAGTTTTACAATTACTTATGATGTATGTTTATAGTAAGATCGAATTTTGCAAGTTCAATTTATAAACATCTTCTCATGGTTTCTTCAACAGAAAATTGATACTTCTACTACTATTGATGATTGATACTATCTAGTTGTATGAAACAGTGAATTATCGAATGCTATGAATCAAATAAAGTGATTTGTGGTGTTCATTAAAAGTTATTATCAAATTTTCTTTTTTATTATTGATTGTTAAATGTTAGCCTTAATAAGAACTATTTTTTTTTAAATTGAAATGCTGTTTCGCCTTTAAGAATTTTAAAATGCGATTTTATTTATTCTATTTTAGTTTGCTTAATATAATTATGGTTCTTCAAATTACAGTTTACTAGCGGAATATCCGCGACTTCGTCCGTGTGGTTTATTTCAATCGCATTAAATTACGTTTTTGGTAACCGCCCCGCTCCCGTTGTTTGTAGCGTGATGTTATAGCCTATGTCTCTTAATGATAATTTAGTTTTCTAACAACAAATATTTTTTTAAATCGGTTCATGGTTTTTAAATTTATTTGTTTCATACCAAAATACAAATCGTTTCTCTTTATTATATTAGTGTAGATGTAGAAGTGTAGATAACGTACATTTTAGCAACTGTGCAAGCTATCGATCAGGTATTCCCGAAAACATGAATGAATGTTATGAATTTCAGTCAGTCAACTAATGGAGAATCGAAGTACGTTAGTATGTAAACGAGAATGAAATGTGATGCCATTGTTGGCACAGCCGATATAACGGCGACCGGATATTTGCAATTCAATTGCAAATTGAACTATCGTGTAATTTCAATACGAAAGTTCCGACGTATTCATTGGTCATTTATGATGAACTTTTCACGTTCAAATCTGGCCAATATCTGTCGATACTAGATTGAATTTGGAATGTTTGTTGAACAACAAATCAATTGTGCAGCATGAAAGAGAATTTGAAATGTTCCATTTAGGTAGCCAATAGTAGCGATGCAATATAGGTTTGTAAATATCGTCTGGCAGTGCCGATAGTGTCAGGACAGTACGTTTGTATTTTCAAAAGGAAATGTTTTTGCGTTTGGCAGAGCAATTACAGTGTATTCACCTCAGCTTAGTTTAGATGCTTTCCTGTCTCGTTGGTTGCCCCGTCGCCCATTAAACGAAGGGAAGGAGCTCGGAGGATGGGGGAGAACTAGGAAACGTCTCCCTTGGGAGGAAACATTCGTGTGTCCACAAGGTATCCTGTTGCATTTAGTTTTATACATGAAATACAAAGACTGATAACAGTACCTTGACCAACTCCAAAAAAGGAGGAGGTTTTTTAGTTTTTGAAAGAACATCGATAATCAACTCTTAGTTATAATATTCTAAGTTATCAACATAATTAAAGGTAAATGACCTTTAATTATGTTGATAGCTTAATAGCTTAACTCCAAATCTTTCCTTTTATTATGAATATTATTATCGTCAACTAAATTAAGCCGTTTCTCTATTTCCTGATTATGATTACCAATAACTTGTCATAAACGTCTACACTAAAGAGGTTAATGTTGAAGATTTTATTTGTATGTCGGCTGAGCACCTGCGTTCCGACCCTTCTTCAAACAGGTAGAAACTTACGAGTGTACATGTTTGTATGTATGTTTATGTCTAGGAGGGTGAAACTGCAGTCACGGACTCGAAATAATTGAAGCAAACCTTCTTGGTGTGGGGATAATAAGCTCTATATATTCGCAAACTAATAAGAAAGTCCAGCAGTTTAGAAACGTCAAGTTGTGTTTCGTTTCATTGATGGTTTAATTTTTGATGTTAGACAGTACTTCAGTAGGTATTATTAGGAATATAAGTACCTAGTTATAGACACCTAATTCTATCCATATTTTTGGAGAGTTAAAAATTTAAATGTCTTAAATCTTGATATTTAGATTAAAATAAATTATTTTTCTAAAATGAATCTTACACTGGAAAAGAGAAGGTCTAGTTGTGGCCACATTGTTGTTTAAAATTTGAATGCCTTATGTGGTAATAATAGCTGCTTTTGACCTAGCGTTACCGAGAATTTGTCGATATCCTTAGTCAATTCTGCAAATAAGCTGTATGGCTGCCAAGAAAACCTTAACTTTATAGGTACCTAAGTTTACTTCATGACTAAACTTAAATAGTAATTTATAGCTTAACATTCTTAGTGGTAATGTGCCATGTTATGATATACCTAAATAACGTATAGAAAATATCGCATGGTATCTATAAATTTTCTACAATACGAAGTGGAAATAAATTTTTAATGAGAAGTAGGCATCACCGTAGATTCAGTGCATGAGTCTAGACACCCTAGGGGAACATTTCTCTATCGGTTATAAATAAAAATCACTTCTTTTATACATTTTGACCGAGTAGGTGTTGCACTTTTGTATGGCACAGCCGATTATGTTTTAAATAAACAACGAAAAATGACACCAATGTTTTTCATGTGGTAAATCATGCATCAAATCCATGCTAAAAGATTTCCCTTCTAACCGTTATAATTAATCCTCTTTTAATCTCCATGTATTTTCTATAATTTGTTAGTCATAAAGAAATTATAAATGCAACTAATCGGTTACGTGTGTGCAAAATTGAATTGGTTTCGTTTACCTTTACTATTGTACATAAGAACTGCATAAGTATATTGTGTAGGTAACCAACCGCAGAGTAGGTAGATAGCCAACTAGCTATACAAAAGGAATTTTTCATAAACGATGGGTATATATTTCAAATAGATTGAGTCATTTGATAGTATTGCCAGTTAAAATATAACAATAAAAGCATTATTTTACAATACGTATAGTTTGATTTAAATCTATATCAAATAGAGTCGGTCATAAGTGTTGTAACATCCAATGGCTGCCGGCGAGTTCATTGAGCACACAATATATTAATAACTTCAATTGCTTGTCATAAGATTCGCCGTAACTGCTTTCGGCTATGTTTTTTCTTTATTCTGAGATACTTTGTATACTACAAGACTCCCGTCTTTGTAGCGAACTACCTAGGTACTGGTATATATCATTAGAGTTATCTCGGGAACATTTAATTGCTCCAGGAATGTCAACTTCCGCGTTTATTGGTGTTGCTATAATTTACTGGACAATTAAAAGGCTAGGTTACACCATTGTCAAGGTGCCAAGCGTCTAATTAATCTCTGTTTATGAGACATGCATCTTACTCATGTTTAGTTGTTCTATAATATATAATGTAGGCACATATGTTCGTTTATCCTTATCGGAAACCAACAAACTCTTGAAGCCACGTGCGGCTAAATCGATTAACTGGGTTGCCACTTCAAACAAAAGCATTTAAAAGCAAGCAAGTAAAACGTTTCCGATATGCTTCGTTTTACCTTAACCTTTTAATCAACCTGGAGCTTTGTTCAATATGTTTGAGTTTTTGATTTGTGCATTGCAATTTGCATGACGAATAAATTGAGACTTTAGATAAAATGAACATTTCTTTTCGTGTCAGCTTAGCATAAGGTGTTTCTAGAAAGTGTCGTGAACTCGTGACGAATACCTACGTACTAGCGACCTATGTTCGGCATGCCTCTGCAATAAGTCAGTGGCACTAGTAGGACATCACAGTCTCGCCACTGAACAGGTTCCCGGCTGAAGCAGCATCAGCAACTTGCTAACATCACCGCTATACATACTATCGAAACATTCTTACTTTCTATAAAAGGAAATCGAAATTATATCACTACTTGGGAGTTGGGACATTCCATTTCTCTCTCGGTAGTTTTGATAATTGAACCACGCTCATTCGTTTTTACTTTTATCGAGCAGCAGTTACAAACGCACTATCATCAACATTCTTACGTAGTTATATCAACAAGTTCCTTTTACAAATGGTACACGTAATAGAACTTAACCGTCAATCACATTTGTGTTGCATTTCGATATCGAGAATATTTTCCGCCGGTTCGCCCCTTCCATCATATTGAGTGCCATATCCGATTGTATTAGGTACACACTCAATTGGGCTCTCTCACTCACTGGCGCGACTCAATCACTGAATCATTACCAGCTGCTCCATTTACAGGGTTATTGTTTCGAGTCTGACCTGATGTAAGTACTCGAACATCCCAGTTTATCGGGTTAGGTTAGGTTAGGCGGCGGGTCACACATGCGAAATTCAATTTCCTGTTTCTATTAGCATCGTTCGGACTACATCTCAGAACCGGCACTTTTATCCTAGCCCTTAACATAAACAGAATGGGAACTGGACAGAATTGTTATTGTAAACGTGTAAACTTTCACCACAAATATACCCAAACCCTAAAATCTCATGGCATTGTTTACTAACCGCCGGAACACTAAAAGGTTCGACGACCTCACGTAAAATGTATTGTACGACGTGTAAGCACTTGAGAAAAAGTGAGAAACGGTGACCAGCAATTAATTTGATGTAAAGAAATGGAATAAAAATGTCTCAATGGACAAAACACGCGGTTAATTGGCGTGTTGCGCTGAGCACATTCTAGTTTGCCATAGAAGGAGGCAGATCTCCGCCTGGAGCGATATAAATAGCGAAGCGGACGGGGCCACAGACGTAAAGTGGACACCAGTTTTAGAAGTGATCGCGTCTATTTCGAACAAGTGTAAATAAATCTAGCGAGTCACTTTCGTACACAGTTGTCACTTTCATTACCCGCGCCCGCCTCGCCTCGTCCTGCCGCCAGCGGCCGCCTCCTCTATGAATATATTCAGCCGAATTACCTATACCTACCTAGAATGTGTTAAGTATGTATAACAAGCCGACACCTCTCCACTGTGATATGTATGATTAAATCGTAAAACGTTTGCTTCATAATTAGCATGGACCACGCGTGAATTAAAAAAGTTTTGACTCCGTAAACATCAAGATAGTGTTAGTTGCTAAGTATAATATAAAGGCAATTAAGATAATAAATAAGCTTGTTGTTTGGTGGGTGGTAAATTCTTGATCACGATGTTATGATTCATTAGTACTTAGTTTGATAGAAACGATTCGTGATTTTAATTTATAGAGGAAGAAACCTTCTTATTTGTAACTATTGAAACAGTCGTTCTTTCAGAGAATAAAGGATATCATTCTGTCTAGTGGTATTGATAAACTCGGGTAATATTTATTCGATGTTGAACTTTCTGTGGGGTATGACTCTGGGAATTAATTATATATCGCAGCATCAGCATTTTATTACCGCTATTAAATTTTACTAGATAGATTTTAGTAAATTAGGTAATCAATACATTTATATAAAACAAAAGCAGTTCACTATCTATTTCTCAATCTTTTTCTTGGCTTTAGACAAGACCAGTCTCAGTCAGTGTTAATCGTAGTAGAATAGCTGTGTTGTCTCATTACAGAGATACCAAAGAGAAGACATCATTTGCAGAGCAATGGAACTATTTACTTGCAATACAATGAAAACTAACCATAATGATCTCAAGAACGAAACTTTGAACTACTAGCTATGTGTGTTTGAAGAAGTGGAACACCCAACACAATGGATAAATTATTTTTTATAACACAAATCATGTAAAGTAGCATACTTTTGTGTTCTTATGACAATATGACATAGTTTTTATAACAAACCTATTTTAAATAAACATACATTTGTGCCTATCGGTCTGTGAAGTTGTGCATTTCATGCGTAAGGAGTGGACTAGGCAAGCACGTGTTGTGGACAGGTCAAATTTCACTTGCGTCGGTCCATTCCTCGCGCTTCAGCCTAATCTGTTCCCACGGTGTGGCATTCTTTGCACAACAATTAACAAATAAAGTGGTCCACTTTGAGCATAATGTTACTAAGCGGCCATTATGCTCAGAATTCAAAAGCACGAGAAGACTAATTTAAATTCGGCCGGAGAATAGCTAGTTAGGGTATCTGCCTAAATTACGTGACTTTAAGATAAGAATATTAGTACCAACTTATCCGTCAGGTTTTTGCGTTTAGTTGTTTATAATCCTCACGAACACTACTAAAGTAACTCTGTCCGTTTGTTACCTCATCACAGCAAAACGAAATGTCCGATCGTAATGAAATTTGACAAAGAGATAGCTGATAAAAATATAGAGTAGAGTACCTTCTTTTTAATTCGTGACTTCGTCTGCATTTGCGGTTCAGACGAAGTCGTGTGCAAAGGCTTTGTACTTTTTGTTGTATGAATATGACTTCATGCTTGCATCAGACGAACAAAATTAAATTAAAAATTTAAAAAACCCCTGACACAAAATCCTAAGTTCCCTTTAAAAAGTAAAAAAATAAAATACGTCGCGTTGGGGGACCGATGTTGCATTTAGGGTACGACCGTCCCAAGCGGTCCCCCAACGCGACGTATTTTATTTTTTTACTTTTTAAAGGGAACTTAGGATTTTGTGTCGGGGGTTTTTTAAATTTTTAATTTAATTTTTATTTTATACTTTTTATAGGTACATACTTATTATAATGTCGATTTTGTTAAGCTGTAAATACATAGGTTCCTAATAATTTAATAACCCACATGACAAATCATTTTTAGTTTTTCTTCCCCACGTTCACCCCCATAACTTTTAAACGGCTCAACCGATTTTCATCAAACATGTCTAAGAACACTCGTACGTAATTCACCTTTCATACAAAAAAAACTAAATTGAAATCGCTTCATCCGTTCGGGAGCTATGATGCCACAGACAGACAGACAGACAGACAGACAGACACGTCAAACTTATAACACCCCTCTTTTTGCGTCGGGGGTTAAAAATGAAGAGCGATGATATAAGACATAGCTAGGTAGTTTATGCAAGGCAATGGCGCGGCGGGACTCGGGCGCACGTCGCGCTGCGTCGAACCAAAACAAATGGAGGCGACACCGTTACACCACTTCGCGGAATTAAATAAAGTAAAAAATGACAGTAACCAACGGTAATCTTTGTTCGTGTAAGGTCGAAACCCCGTCTTCACGGTAAAGCACCGCCGACTCGCAATCTAAGAGCGCAGCGATAATTTGTCGACAATTAAAATCAAACTGAAAAGAAATGATGTCGTTGCCCGACGCTTCGCAGCATCCGCAAGTATCTGCCAAGTGGGTACCTAAACTGAGGGAACATGTGCGCGAAACCCGCCGACTGTACAGCGTGTTTTAAAAGGGCAATAAATAATGTCAAGCCGACCGGTTGTCACCTTTAGTGCACCCAGATGGCACAGTTCTCAGTGAAAACAAAATTTTGGTATCTCTAACCGAATTTAAAAACCCAACATAAGCGAAATAGCGCCGTCTGCAATTAGGAGCACCTAATAAACCTTAACCCTACCTACATCTAGGATGGCTGTAACAGAAGTGCATCTTGTAAGTTATTGAATTCTACGTAGTGTTCCACATTTGAATTGGAACAGGCCGAAGCCGGTCCCAAAGGACTGGTGTTGCCATCGGTATCGTATAGACATTCATGGCAAAAAAATTGATACGCGGAAGCCATCTCGCTTCTACAAAACATCAGAAAAAGACAAGTTTCACTTCCAGGAATGCCTGGTGCACGATAACCATTAATGTAAACAACAAAGCTGGAGAAAAAATAAGCAGTAATGCAGCTATTGTGTGTCCATGAGGTGAAGACGGAAGACTGGTGGCGTGGGAGTGAGCGCGGGAGCCGACCTGCACGCCGCGGGAAAATAGCGCTCTATGTGCGCGTTCACAGCCACCACAATATGCACAAAAACAATCAAGTTGTGCGCGCTCTTAGCGATCAACATAATTAAACATACTCATAGGTGAGGCTCACATGATCGCACACCGCAGCTGGCCGTTAAGTATGAAAATCTATTTAATTACTATGTTAAAAGCTTTGATACAGGCGCTGTTTATTGCCATTCGATACTATTAGCCAGTGAATTAATTAAAGGAAGTATGTTTTCATGTGAATCCGAGCAATCGCAGCGTGCGACGGTTTTACGCAGCTTTGATGCTATATCAGTTTACGACGCGTTTCCAAACGTTATTGGAAGGTGGGAGGATAATTAAACCTGAGCTGATGCACATGCTTGCTCTGAGGCGGAACCTATTTCAGAATAAGATTCCTATATAAAGAACACATAGCTTCCAGACACGAGTATACAAACATCAATTAGGTAATGGTTTCGTACACAGTGACAAGTTAAATGACAGACAGCTGAGCAACATTGGTGATGACGAAGAAAAGAAACATTTATTTTGTTAAATTTGTCATAGCGCCTTAGAAATCTTCTGTTCTTATTCCTCTTCGGAGATTTTTCGGGTTTTTTTTTAAAGTGTGGTCACAATTTAGGACAAAAACAATCTCATACTATAAAGATTACAACAAAAACAGAGTTTTTTCGTAAAATCTCATCTTAAAGATTTTGATCACATCTGAAATCAACAGACTATATTTTTAAAGCCGACGCGGCGACGGCCGAGCACACATTTATTGTAGTAAGATAATATAATAGGCATTCCATTTTTTCGTAATTGTTTATTTTGTCGGTATAAAGTTCAATGTTTGACTGTGTGAAAATGAGTTTCCTTTCATAGTAAGATTTCTACTAATTGTCAAGTTTGCCTTGATCCGATTAGGTCAATAGTAGCTGTACTTAAATAAAAATATATTCTACATCTTTCGGTTCTAAACACGATTTTCAAGTTACAATTCGTATTTACTATTTCTGTACATTTCTCATTATGTTCGCTGACTCTTCCAGTTAAGGTTTCTCTTAACTGGAAGAGTGGCCAGCGAACAATGTTCGTATTCTCATTTATCTGGTAAGTTTCTGTAACTTAATCTGTGATTATGCACCGGCGGAGCGGCGCGCACGTTAGTTTACATTACGGGTCACTGTAGACGCTATTGTGTCGGTTGAGAATCGTACTAAACACTACGGACATGTGCATTAACACGAGCGCGAATCCAGAATATTGGACTACTTTGTTTTTCTCGAAAAGTCGTAGAGCAAACTTTATTGTCAGAAATCCGACTCCATAATTTTTAATTTTTTTTTGGATTGATGTGCATGTCAATTTCTTCCATACGTCTCTGCTAAAGCAGTAACTGATGATGCATGTAACCAATATTCTTATAGCCTTACACAGTTAGTTATTCCGGGTTTGGTTATTTGTGTAACTCAGCTTATTTTTATAAACGCAACCACGACAGGAAAAAATCCTAGTATGGGGCAAGTATATTATAAAGAAAGAAATTGTTCTTGTTGATAGAAATTGTTGAAAGTTGAACAATTTTATAGACTAAACTAGTTCATTTCTTAAAGGAAACATCGACAGTAGACATAAATTTCTCACATTGGGAGAAACATCATCATTGTTCGTTGAAACGATTTTATTACGATTAGGAATTCAGTTCAGTTCCTGTTATCTTAAATCTTCTGTAGTAGCATAGCGATGTTACACAATTTAGTCTGTCACGCAAGCTGTCCACTTGTTGTGCTAAGCAGTGACAAACTGTGCAGTGCGTGTCAGAGCCACATGATTAGGCGCTGTTTACACGATACGCCAAAAACAGGTCAACATGACTGCAGGATCTTGGTATTCGGACGGTATTTAAGCTACGCGTTAATTAGGATTTATGTTTTAAACGGGGATAGAATTTGTTAATATGTGTGTATAGCTTTAAATGGTTAGTCTAGTAGCAACTCGAGCAGTTTAATTGGTATTAAATACAATTACATGGTTGTTGAGTCATGTTAAGTCAGGCCTCTGAGGAGGCCTGCAGAGGCAGGGATCGCGGAAGGCGCATACGCTCCAGGATTTCTCGATGTAAGTGTAAAAAAGAACACCAGTGTGGTTTTAGTTAGTAGAGCCTGACAGACCCATCCGCTCCGCCTAGGGTGGGGAACAACCATGTGGTTGGAAAATACCAGCAAAAAAAAGAACAACTGATAAGCTATTTCAACAGTACCTAGTAGTCATTTTTTTATTCACATGTAAATGTAATGTTAATGGTTGCATGAAGTTGTTTAATTGTTTTAGTAAATATATCAGAAAAAACGGCGTCTTAAGACTTAATCGGAGTAAGAAGTCACTGCTCTCTGGTTGCTAAACAGTTATTTATCTATAAATAATCTTCAAAAGCGGAATTAGGAATAACTTGTAAACGTGGTTTATAGCTGTTGTTTTACTAAACGCGATCAAAAGGATGGAATGATGAAGCTTGCACGGAGCGAATCGGTGTGGACACGGGAATGTAACACTGTGCCTCTCGTCACGTGCAGGTTTAAGTTCTTGCAAATAAATAATTTAGCACAATTCCTCTACGTTTGTCATGGTAACCGATAGTGCAAGTACTTCTCACGTATTAGAAGGGCCAAAGTTTGTAAACTAATAACATAACAAACGATAAGGCGTATCACAATATTTACATTAGTTTTGATCCACTGCGGACGGTATTAAATTGTGAACGGACTTGTATACAGGCAAAATATTGCTTTTTTCGTCCTTTCTATCATGTTTATATGGCTGGCTTTCTCTGTCTGTTCGAGTGAGTTGATAACTGGAGAACCATTTATGCTGGAGGCATCTACTTCAGTTTGTTTTCAATCAGAGGCATAATCCAGGAGCTAAAGGTATCTTTATGAGGTTTCCAAAGAACAACGTTAAAATTTAAAAGTTTACGTACTATTTATAAAAATACAATAATTAAAAATGGTTTCAAATCTCAACGACTATAAAATATGTTAAAACGTGTCAAAAATGCAGGAGAATTAAAGGTACTTTTGACAGAATTACTAAGGTTAATGGGTAAATATGAATGTTCGCAAAAATACGGTAATTGCTCCTATGTATTGCTTTGTCATATGATATTGCCCAGGGCAAATAGCATTCCCAGTCATGTAAGTTTAAAATAATAATAATGGAAGTTCTAATGTTTAAACGTTGGCAACGGTAAATTGCGAATTTAGATATTTTGAATTTGTCAGCTTTTTTGTTTTGTTGTGTTTGCTTGTAAAAGACTTCAACGCACGCTATTATAATAGGTACTAAAATTCTACGCTTGAAGAATAGTAATAATTAATTATTACAGGTTTGTAATGGAGTGACGACTTTATAGTTAGAATACAATTTGTTAAAATTAATTAAGTAACATAGGTAATGTAAATTTAATTAATAATCAAGTTATAATTATTAATTAGGTACTGGCAACTGCTTATTCATCAATAGTACTTATTCACTGATATGTACCGGTTCCTTGGTAAACAACCATAAATGAGCTTTGCATGCGGATATTAACCTAATCGGCTAATCGCATTACACCGTAACTTTTTGTATCATAGCAGGAATGCGTGCGTAATAAATTAAGTAATTAGACATGTGATGAATGCATTAATTACTATTATTTTTGATGGCAGTTCACAAGGTTGGTTTAAAGCTTTCCTTGTCAATTAGAACAAGCTTTCAAAGCCCTAAGGTAACAATAATGGAATAGTTTGTGATGCGAGCACCTGCCAAGCGACCTTAGTACTGTAATCTGCGTTCATGGCGCGATCTCTTAGTGCATAAATCAGCTGTGCGAGGCTTCTTAGTAAATAAATTAAAACACAACACGTACTCACCGTAAACAGACGGCCGTAATGAAAATAAACCGATCACCACCAACGTGGTCACAAAAACAAACATAAACAACACAAAACCAAAACTGTCAGTTTTCAAAGTATCGGGGGTAGAACTTTAGTAACACTTATTCACTTTGCGTCGAACGAAGTTTCGCTGTGAAAGCGAGCGCGATGCGTGCGGCGTGCTCGGAGGGCTCGAGTCGAATGGTGCTGCTCAGCCCGCTCGCCGCAGGCACCGCCGCCTCGTGCGTCTTGTGCGCCCGCTTCCGTGCAACACTCACTGTGCGTTCGTGCCAATATGCCAAGGGTGCTCAACTTTTTTAACAGTCGGGCCAAGCCATTGAATTAGAAGTTTTCGCCGGGCCACTAACGATTCGTCTTTAAGTTACTTATGGGACTTGTGGAAATAAAAGGTGTTAAAAAATTTAATAGTTGTTAAAAAAAAGGATGAAGAAAGAACCCTTAGTCAGCGGAATTTTTAAAACTTGCTTACGCGGGCCATGTATAATCCATCTGCAGGCAACATTATGGCCCGCGGGCCTGCGGTTGAGCAGCCTTGCAATATGCATTCGGTGATCTGTCCACTTCCTGCGGATCTTGCGTTCTACAATAAAACACGAGGATGACACTGTCGCTTTGATTTAATTCGGCAGGAGAATGGGTATATTTAGCTCGGAGGATAATTCTATTCTAGTATGTAGAAGCTTATTGGAAAGCTCTTTTTGTTTTGGTAAACAACAAATGATTACATTGTTTTGATAAGATAATATTAACGCTGTTTGTGTTTTTACAGAAACTTATGTATAAATAGATATGTATGAGTAGTAACAGAAGTTTAATATGCGTTACGTTATCAAATCGATTTACAATGTAAACTGTTTTAAACTAACAAATAAATAGATAAATGAGGCAGTATTTCGAATTAAATCTATATTATTAATAAATCTAAGGATTCTAGATTATAACTATTTAAAAAGTTAGACAAAGGAATGGGAACTAATAAAATAATTGTAAGGAAGCAATTATAAATTTTGGTCTTGCATAAAAAAAAATATAAATTAATATTTTCTTGGTCTCATAAAAGTAAGCAAAATTCAGGAGTCACTTCTCCTCATATACCCATATTCATATTTTCTTATAATAGCCCAGTTAGTACTGTTTATAAACATGTTTATTACCTATGTAGGTTATGCACCGAACTATCCCGAATTGTTTATTGGGAGCTGGGACTTTCTCAATTGCTAAATTGGCCCATGTCGTGTCGCCCGCATAAATATGATCTTATGGCCGGTGATTCACACTTAGTGCCCCGACATTCTATGTAGATACTAAACCAACGAGAATTGTTGAAAAAAAAACAAACCATAATACTTTACTGATCCGATGAAGTAAATACGATATATCTAAGTAAGTTAAATACATAGGATTCAATGTTATTATTAGCATCTTATTGTAAAATATTTTTATAAGAGTAAATATGGAGTTTCTTGCTCATTATTCTCCATACTTACCTATTGGAATGAACAACTAGATTCAATATTATTATTTTTATGTTTCTTTTCTTTCTTGTAAATGACGTTCAAGCTGCCATAAAATAGTCTAATTAAAATAAATGATTTGACTTCGACTTCGACTTTATTATTTTATTTTAATTTTGTTATATGACATTTTTGTTTTTATGTTATTCACTGAAAATTACGGTATGGCTTTAAATGCTATGAAGTTGTATTTTATGATAGTTCTACGCATAACAGCGCATCCTATTTTATTCATGTTTGTTTATATGAATAAAATAAGATACGCATTAATTATTACATGCATTGCAATCAAGGAGTAACTAGCGTATCCTTAAGCTGGCATCATTGCATTGCTACTGCAGATTCTTTGTACGAAGTTACGGCTATGCAGAGTAGCCCAATCGTTTTGCTGTCTTTTAGAAGAAGGTGCCCCCGGATTCCACGTTCAGCTATGTAAGCCTAAATTTATCTTACTTCTTGGAAGAGCTTGTTTGCTTGTTATTTAACCGCGTTGTATAAGAAGTCTGGACCTATATTATCCTCAGGGATAATGCTAACCTAGATTTCGTATTAATTTAATAATAATAAAAAAACAGGGGTCCGTAAGAAATTCACGTGGATAAGGTGGCGCGCAAAAGCAAGTGCCATGTAAATGCATAACTTCTAATATTCTTGTTGTCATAAGTTCCTGTTCAATACAATCGATTCCTATTAAAACTTTTAATGATCTGTTTCGTAACGGATGCACCTCCTACGTATTCTTTGAGTTTGTACTGCATGTGACTGTCATGGATACTTAAAACTTTGAAGCATGTGTCTTAAGGTGCTCCTTAAAAATGCTTCAACTGGGTATTCATTTATTATGCCCGCGACTTCGTCCGCGTGGCTTATTTTACCCGCCATAAGTTACGTCTTTGGTTAATGCTCCGCTTCTGTGGGTTGTAGCGTGATGTTTCAGCCTTTATTACTCGGGAATAATGTAACTATCTATTGGTGAAAAAATGATTAAAATCGGTCCATAAGTTTCGGAGCCTATTCGTTACAAACAAACAAAAAAATCTTACCTCTTTATAATAAAAAAATATTAATATAATATAAGTTCGCCTAGATATCAACACAGTTATTTAAATTAAAATAATATGGCCCTGACTACAGCATATGAGTAAAACCTCTGCCCTTCGACTAGAATAAACTTGTGTCTTGAAATGACAAGCTTGCTTAAGCTTTTCATTCACAATTTAGGCTTCCGTATGAAACAGTTCCAAGCCAGCCCCGCCATCTCCCTGTGTGCATCTCTGTCTGTACCTTTTTAACCATAATAGGCAGCCAGTTAATATTTTTAAAGAGTAGTTTTGCTGTGGCATCTATAATTTTAAATTCTAAAATGAACGGAAATAACATGAATATATAGTTAAATAACTGCAGTAGTTGTAACAGCATACTGTTATTAAAAAGTACTTCTTAATAAGTTATATTTTGTTTGCAACAATGCATAATAAATTATTCTTATTATAACAACCGGTACGGAATCCACAGTGCGCGTGCCCGATGCGCACTTGACTGATTTTTCCTTCATGTTCAAGGGCTTTTCATTCACTTTTACCGTTATATTCGTCACAAGCCGTCACCTTTGTAATCACGTGTTTCTAACCGTCTAGTAATGCGTCACGTTTTTCTAGGCGCCGCGGCCGCATGTGCGCGTGGTGTTGTGCGTGTACGCATACCCTATTAATGTTCAGGTTGACATTTATCTATACAAATTTAAAATTTCATCTTAATGCAACAAAACTTGAAATAGATTATTAATAAAATAAACACAAAAAATTTGAGGTGAAGAATATTATAATGCTATGGTTTATAAAACATAAAAGACGATGGGAATTGATCAAATCCAAATGAACATAAAGTAATGTTTTGCTAAAAATTACTTGATATGAATTGCAGTATTTTTTAATAATAAAAGTACTTATTTCATTTGAACCATCAAAGTTAAAACGAAATAATAATTAAATTACAAACTATGTACAGTTAAAAGTATAGTTATTGCAGTATAGTTTCTATATTCTAAAGTGAATGTCTCTATCTCATAGACGAGATTGATAGTTCCATACGACAAGCAAAAATAATTTGCTTTCGGCATATAAACATAAAAAAGCACACTACTTTCAAGTTGGACACATAAAGCTGTCAAATCATTCCCTGAAATTATTAGATGCCCTGGCGTTGTTGGGTTCACAAAACATATAAGTACCAGAAAAAAAACACAACCGAATCGAAACCGAATAAATCCCTCCTTTTTTGAAGTCAGTTAACAATTATTGGTCATCATAGATCAATTGTTCAGTTTCAGCCGGCTTATTCTGTAAGAAATCTCCCTCGGTGAATTAAGGTGAAGTGAGCTAAAACTGGGCTGTCACTATACGATGCTAGGGATTGACAAGTCGCCACACGCTCACTTCACGGAAGAAAGGTTTTACAGAATAACACCGCAACACAGCATCAACACTTTCGAATCGAAATCGATGAGTGCGAGTGTGAGTTTCAACCGTGTGCCAGAGATGAAACGTTCCTAATGGTTCATTAGAACAAGTGGTATACATATAAACAGTGCTGGGAAAACTCTACCCGTCGCTACTTTATAATCATTGTATATTTAATTTTTAGGTAACAAAAACTGCGGATTAATTGGAAGAAATAAATATTTATGTATATTTTCTTTCTTTTCTTCTATAGACATTGCGCTGGCATATAGAAGTGGAGACGTGATAATCAATGATAATCTATGTACATTTTCATAAAGTTCAATATACATGGTTCTGAATTGAAAACAGATCTAAGATTTTCTAGTTACTGAAGCAAGGGAACTTTACCCTTGCTTCAGAATCTAAATCGGTAGTTCAAAGTGTAAATATATTCGGAAGAAATGTATGTATAAATGTAATCATGCTTAGAAATTCCTTATGTACTCGGTCTGAAATGGGACGCCATATATCGTAACCTTTTGAATTGCCCATCTGAGCAATCCTATGTTAAACAATCGAAGACTGTCGAATGTTAGTTGTTACAAATTATTTTATGTTTAAAATCTGATACCTATTTGGTTTGTTTAATTGCAATTTAAAACACCTAGTATTGGATCGCTATCATTATTTATTTTTGTTAAGTACACAAATAACGTTTTGGTTTATGCAATAATATGTAGGTACAATAATTAAATACATTGTAAATATAGAATAAATAATTAATATTTGATTTAGTGAATCGTTGTTTGTGTTTTGGTTCGGTAATTTTTGTCACAAATAGAAATATTAATTTAAGTTGTACGTGATTGTTTGTGTATTCAATGAGCCTGGTTTCGAATGTTAATTAAAAGCTATTTATAAACATTTCGTTTATTTATTGAGCAGTCATGAAATAATAGTTAATGTCAATAAAGCTTTTTCAAATGTAACCACCTATCTGTAGGTATATGTGTGGTATGATTCCGTGATTTACTGGCAGGCAAACAAAGAACAGCCCGTTCAACCGGAGATAGAAAACATGAAACTTGATATATGTTTCGAATACTATTTCCGATGCACTCCACGCCCAAGCGTAGCAAGCCGAGGGCTTAAGTTTGTATAAAAAGTTGCAGGATAAAGCAAGTTTTCTTATTTACAAGTAAGTCTGTTTGTCTATAAACACAGTTCTGTGGTACAACATTTTGATAATAAACGTAAAAAGTATCCACAAGCAAACATAATGGCTTATTTGCGTAATGAATGAGTGGTGTTATCGCGAAACTACTTACAAGTTCATTAACAAATCATTTTCACATTTCTTTACGACTGTTTGGTCTAACTGTAATAACACCGGATTTCTCGTCGGTAATAAATTATTAACATGCTTACAACACGAGTTAAGCCTTACAGTTGTCGCGTGGCCAATGTTTGTAAAACACGAAGTTCTAACCCTTTGACTGCCGACTAACCGGAAATGACGCGACGTGCAAATACACTTAGCTATTTAGTTTGCTAAACAGCCTGATTGCAGTGTTTAATATATACGTGCATTATTATTATATTTCTAATGTAAATAAGATTAGAAATATAATAATAAAGTTACTTGGAAGAAACGTCTGTAGTGAGACGTAGGTATACATTTGTCGTTTGTTATGAAGAAAAACTTATTTTTTTAAAATAATCGATAGATTTTTTTTTTCTGTTATCAAAATGTATTGATTCTATAAAAACATTTTTTTTGTCTTTTTGTTCTGGCTAATCGGCTGAACCGCTTTTGACGATACTTTTACTGATATTAGTAACTTAGGCTACTGTTTTATTTAAAAAAAAATAGAGTTAAGTGCAAATCAAATAAACTCTGTAAAACGCGACATAACCGCGAGCGAAGTCGCGATAAGCTAGTAAGTAATGTATAAATTAAGCATGAAAATGCGTTTGCACGAAGGGGTTTAACTGTTGTATAAAGTCATCATCGGTTTTTGAAGGGTTAATCAACGTGATGCGCGAGCGTGACTAAAGCGCGTGCTAGCATCTTATTCTTTACGACTGTGTTTTCTTTCAAAATGCTATAAACTGTTTATGATTTCATATCCCCCTATTTCGGTTCCAGCTAAATGTTTGATGTTAAAACGTAAACACACTCAAAGTCATTAGCGATACGTCATAATAAAGGGATGTTGTGACGAATCTGTAATGGTTGGTGTGGAGTAAAACATTGAAATGTATCTTTGTGGTTACGTCAATTTAAATTAAGATTATTTGTACACTACTGATTGTATTACGTATGTCGCATCAAGCACATAACCTTATGACAAGTGAAGCGTTAAATTTTTTTGTGTAAAAAAAAAACGTTACCCTGCACTACAAACAATCAAACACTCACATACACAAAAAGCCAGGCCCAGAACAACGAACTGTTCGGCATACAAATATTTGTTTCTTCCGGGAATCGAACCCCAGCAAAGATCGCCCAGCCGCTGTTCCAACCGTGCCGTCAAAATATTTTGTAATGTTAATTTTCCTCGTTGATAAAATACATGAACTGAATTTAATTGAAATTAATATTGATTATTATTATTGATTTGACATTATTATTGATTTTAGTTTTTCTGTTTCCAGAGTGTTAGCGTTCAATACAAAATATTGAAGTCATTGTAACCTACATAATGGATTTCATTGCAAGACCTACGCAATTATAATTCTTTTCTTATACAAAATCAAATAGAGTTCCAACAGCATTATTTGCATAAAATCCAATAAGAATATATAAGATTTTCTATTGAAATGTCGTAGTAAACGTCTTGAGCAGGCGGCGGGCGGGCACGGCTGTGCGTAAGTACAGGTGGCGTGACCACGTGACAACAGAGTCACGTGACCACTTCAGATGCACTTCAAGATGTACTCCAAGGCACGAAACTGACCTCTTTAAGTGGTCGGGAAAGTTCTGTTCCAATATCGTCAAGTGCTCTGAAGGCCTGAGGGCAACCAGATATTGAAGAAGTTTGTTAATAATCTTTATTTATATCTGATACGTTTGGCGGTTTGGCAATAAGTTGCATTGCTGATTTCTCAGTATTTTAGCTGGTTTTAAGCTGTAGCGAAATAAATATGGAATATCTTAAGATTACTAGACGTTGTTGGTTCAAATGATTCAACTACTTATATTTAATTTCAAAAGTTCCTACACCTGTTTTGTTACTTAATAATGAGTGAATTTTGGGTACTAAAACGGATGTAATAAGACACTTAACTAAGTCGAATTAAGAATATGTAGGTATGTTCTGAAACCATGTCTTGAAAGTTCTGAAAACAGATATTGTAAGTCAAAGTTGTAACATTTTTTACCTGTTTTCACTCGTTAGCACAATGCTTTGTGTTTTGTGATTTTTTGTACTAAAGAAAAAATTGTTTCCCTTTTAAATAGTTTTTACTTTAGTTACTTAGTTTAATGCGTAGTTAACAGTGATGTAATGTTTCTTGTTACACTCCGTATTTTATGTGGGTGGGTTATAACTAAAACTTAACATAAAATATCAAATGGCAACGTACCTTAAATCTGATTACAAAACCTACATGTTTAATGATGGCCAAGTACCTTACCTACAAGTAAGATAAATTAGCTTATTAAAAGATTAGGGCTCCTGTGATAATCGTATTACACTTGTTTAATATGAGAGGGCAATAAATCAACAAGACTTGAACTGGGTCACGGCCCATGAGATCTAAGCTCACCTGTTGCTACAATTTGGCTACGTAGGTACTGTATACGTAATAGGGACGCTCTACGGATGGCGTCGGACAAAAGTTTGGTCCCAGAGATTATAGTAATCTAAGTTTGTATCGTATGATTAATAGTTTATTACACTGTTTTCAGGTTGAGCGGTGTTACTTGGAGATCAAAGTTTATTTGGAATTAGCTTACGCCTACTACTCCTTTCGCACGTCGCGTGGATGTCAGTCATATTTATTTTTCAAAATAAATGAAGCCTAAGTTACTCTTTATAACATCAGCTGCCTGCCAGTGAAAAACTATTCAAAATCGGTCCAGCCGTTTTGAAGATTAACCGGAACAAACAATAAAATAGTGAACAAAAATTAAAACAACATTTTTTTGGTAATACATTGTTAACATTCGTAAAAAGTTAATGTTCGCATTTAGTAAAAAGCTGTTATTTTGACATTACAATTAGACACTTTATTTATTTGTTTAGTTAGCTGGACATTTGAATATAAATTTCTCACAACAATAAAAATACAATCTTAAAAATTTTAGGAGGTTTTTTTTACATGTTAAATTTTCGCAGGCATTTTGTAGCCACATTACGACAAGATGACGTGTCCGCAGCCATTCACAGGTGACTCTGATGACGCATCCCCACGAGGTCCTTAGCATCGATCGCGGCGTCATCAAGTTTCTAAACTAGGGTTGATAAGAAACATATGGAGCAATAGGTAGAAATGTTCCCGTTAGTTCTATTGTACTTTCCTATAAATTCAAGCTATAATTGGCTTATTTTATCGATTATGTTTGGTTGCATTTGGATTCGTTGATAGTAGTCTACGGCGACACAGTTTAGCACTAACTGCTGCGTAAAAAGTCACGCAATAACATCGTTCTACGTCGCTGCCAACGTAGCTGCGTAGATGCCCCGTGTTTGCTGCGTGAACGCTATTAAAACGATGTTCCAATACAAAATGAACTAAAATTATCTCAGGACACTGGTAATATTAGAAAAAATCGTCTTATTTATTATACACAATTATAATTTCATAATGTTTTAAAACGCGTGTGTCATTTGTTATCGTGTCTTTGGTAAAACCTGTAAATTAAGGTCACGAAGAAAGTGGAAGTGAGTGCAGAACCGGCAAATATATTTAGAATATATTTAGTAGTAGTCGCTTGCTTTGGTTTGTTGATTTGTGGTGTTTCAGTTTGCAAACTATTTCTATGCATTAAGCGACATTGTATTCACGAAACTATTTTCCCAGTATAAAATCTATCCTGCCGGGGCTGCGGGTTGTTCGAAAGAGATATCACGCCCCCAGAACGCAAAGGGCACATGAAGGAACATAGATGGGTTTTAGTCAGTAAAAGTCTGACACTCCCTCCGGGGCGGGGGAAGTTATTTGATGATTTCCCATCTATAAAAAAAAAGTATAAGATCTATGACCCTACGAACTTTCCTTAATTAGTTTTCAACATTGTTGTGCATTCTGCGGTCTCCTATAAGTGAATGAGTGCTCCCACCTTTCATTGACTATTGTTTGAATATTATGATTTGTGTGTATCTTTTACTGGAGATTCTAAATAAATAAAACTTATAAACTTCTTATTGTACATGTCTAATGAGCCAGAATCTACGGCGATACACATTATTATTAGACTCGTTTACAGCGTGTTACGAAAAGGGTATAACCATACAAACGGGGTCAAGAATTATTATACAAAGTTTAAGCTCAAAAGCAATAACTTTGTAAGCAACAGTTTATTAAGTTTAAATAATAAAACGTTTCAGGAGAAACAAATCTTTTACGGCGATGTTTCATTGTTTGTAGTTTATTGACACCGATCAGCTGACTTGGTATAGTGATGTGTAGAATTCAATTGGAAACATTTGATTTGACTAAATGCTTCTTAATTTTATTATTTTCTGATTATAGGTAGTATTAAAAAAATGTTGCTATGTGGTTTTTTAACACCAAAATAATTCATGCCTTTGATATGTATGTGTCGTAGGTTTATAACCAAATCAATTTTTTAATCAAAAACCTAGGTTTTTGATTAGCCGAAGCTTCCGTGGTGAGTGGTAAAACCATTGACGATGATAAGCTCGCGTGGGATCGCCGGAGCCGTGACAGAAACTCATGGTTTCAGTAAAAATGTGTAAGTAGGTAGGTAAATCCCTGTCAACCGAAGTCTTCCATTTGATCGCTTAAATTTTATCATACACCCCAACAAGTTCAGGATTTTGATAAAAAAATGGATTTGGTTATAAACCTATGGTAAAATAAAGTAATAATTTTGTACTCTGCCGGTTCTTGATCAAAAACCTTTCCTTAACACGCTGTATATTGGTTTAACCGGGAGAAGCTTGTTAATGTCACGTCGCAAGCGTCTTAGTACCGGTATTCCAGGACACGATGCTTCCTAGAAATCGTAACAGCTGATGTTAGTTCAAGTAAATGCATTTAAGTTAAGCCCTGTACAGTTTAGGCGTGAGACTGAATTTAGTCATGAAATCAATGGAACGTGATAGAATCTATTTTCTCCTGAAACTAGCGCTTTGGAAATTGATTTAACTTTCTGACTAACTTTACTGATAAACTCTTTGACAAAGTACAATTTTACGTGTAAATGGTTTATTTTTGGAAACAAGGTTTTGCGTCCGCGTGAATTTTCCTACAGATCCCAATTTTTTTTTAAATATAATATAGCGTAGAACAATCAAGAATAACATAGTTCCTATTAGCGAAACCATTTTCAGAATCGGATCACGAGTTCTAAAGATCGTTCAAACATAAAACAAACTTCACCTTTACAATATTATTAGTAAAAGTAGATAAACGCTGGGTGAGATAGAATATTTGATTAGTATATGAACCGCCTAGAAAGTAAAAACGATCTGTAGACACACAATTTCAATATCACTGCTATCAACAGTTTACAAAACCTGTTAGCATCCAGAAAATAATATAAACACAATGTTTGATGGTACTTCTCACCCGAGTACACTATAACAAATTAGCATAACATTATTTTAATGCCAGACAGTGGCTAGTTTTTTTATTGTAATGTTTATTTTCTCCATTAATAAGTTCTCCGAAGCTGACTCACTGGCTGCGGTGTGTTGAGTGTTGCAGATATTATTTTCCCATAATTTCGTAGACATTGGGGCCCCTAAGGTAGAAAATATCACGAAAAAATATATATTTTTAAATATTATTATACTTCAGATTCAGAACTAGCTGTTTGTAAGGCAATTCTTGACACTTCTAAGAACGTTGTCATTGTAATCTCTGTCCAAACGGTCCAAACTCCCTCTATTTTATTTGCCAAATTTTTGATATTGATTGTTTATGATATAACATTGCGACTAGATTTTCAAGTACGAGAATTGGCTTTCTTGTTTATTGTATTGTATAATACCTACCGCCATTATAGCGTAAGTATGAATAGGACAGTGCATAATTAGACGCTGAATGTCAAAGAACTTCAAACAAGCAAGCTATCACACCCCGCAGTTCTTCAGACCTATTACCACCTCAGATTTCGCCACTAATGATGTTAAGGTGAAGAAAAAATCTTAACTCAATGACTCACGACCGTAGTAACCGCAAATCAGCGTATAAGAATCGTTTTTATCCAAAACAGATAGCTATTATTCGAAATCCTGACTCATGATCTGGGAGCGTGATCCGAGTGAATCGTCGTCAATATGCATAAAATGCTCATTGTTTTGTTCTGTAGGCATTTTTTAGAAAGTTTAAGAAAATAATTTAAAAACGAGAGCGTATTATGAGCGTTGTACTATTATTATTCTTCTATTCTATTCTTGCGTAATGTTTTCATGATTTTGTTATAATTATACCTATTACGACAGTTTTTGACAATCTTGACGTAGGTCATGGTTTTTTACGTAATATAGATGAACAGTTACACAGTAAGTGACACGACATTTATTTTCATAGCTCGTAGTTGAGCTTTTTGTGGAGAAAAGTGACAATTTCAGCCACCGCTGCTATGTTCCGGTCGGAAGGGTATTGGTTGCAGTGTCAATTACAGGCATATAAGTCACTTAAGCTTTGTCTGCAACAATTGAACGCACTGATGCCTCTGGCACAGACGGCAGACCATTTCACATAAGGTGGGTCGCCCGCTCAATAATATAAAAAGACATTCGACCGTTTTTTTTTCTTCTTCCAGGTATTTGAAGGCCTAATGATGTAAGTATAAATAAGTAGAACAAACGAAACACTAACATGTCAAATTTTTGCTTTAATAAAAGGAGTGCGCTTTTTAATAAACGAATGAATGCTTAATAGTCTGTGTGAAGCTCGCCGCAGTGGATGCCGTAAAATATTGTGTACATCCATGGACCTTTTTTAATTTTTATTAAAAACATAATTTATATGGTAAATTAATCGAGATTTATGTAACAGGAGTGCTCCAGTGACCTAATTAATAGACTATTGAGGTCAGCAGAGCATCGGTAATATACTGCAATTAAGGGAATATTGTAACAAGATTGGTTGCGATTAATGCATCCAGCATTCTGGTAGAAGCAGTTTGGGTTAAATGGCTATCACGTAGAGCACTTGATCAAATTTGCAAAATAATGTAGGTAATGGTGCAGTTCAGTACGCTGTATTAAAAATTAAATTGTCAAAACAAGACAAATTTTACTAGAGCTTTTTTATGTTTGCGTAAGTGTAGGATGCCAGAAATGTAATATTGCAATACTACTTGATGTTGCTGCTGTTAGGTTATAATACCTATATTAGGTAGTTGAGGTATATGCAGGTTATTTAAGTTGTAATTTTTAATTTGGTCGTTTATTGTATGTCATTGTGACGAAATTATTTAAATAAAATATGTCATAATTGTGATAGTTTTTCGCTGTATTTTGAGTTTTATTAAACACAAACTTGTCAAATTGAAAATTTCACACTGTTATTTGTCAAATGTTACCTGTCAGCTTTATTACATCGACCTAGAGCTTTTTGCTAAAGACAGTTTGGTATATCCTAAGGATCTATTATATCGATGAAAACTAGGAACTAATTTATTGGTTAATCTTTCAAAGTTTTTGAGTGACCCTGGTAGCTCATGGTCAAGATGATACATATCTTCAAATATGAGAAAAAGCTCAGACACTATTCAGATGATTAATGCGGGTCTGAAGCACATGAGTCAGCCATGTTGACTCACATCAAAGGTACTGATCTAAACAGGTTACCGGCTATATGTACGTCACTTCCGGCGAAGGCATTTCCACTCTGTGCTGAGGCTCCTATAGGATTACAAGATTGCCAGGCGATCTAATAATATTCGACCTACTTTATCAGCACTATAAATATATCACAGTTTCGAATAGAACTGATAGTGCTTAAACGGGTGTTTTGAAAATGTTGACCGATTATTATAATATAAACTTTAAATTTTAGGAAAAAACCTAATTTCGGTCTTGATATCTCTAGATTTTTCGCTTCGAAAGCCTAGTCAATAGCAGTAATGTAATAGTCTGTTTTGGCTTCCTATTAAGCAGAATGTGCCTGCGACTTGTTTGCGAGAATGTCGGTTATCTGGGGCTTTTTATTCGCGGGTGTCTCATTTTTCTGCCAGAAAAGGCTCTCCAAAATCGGTCCAACTATTTTGGCTATTAGCCGGAACAAACAATCATTTTTCAAATTGGTTTTTACTACTTAGGTATTTAAGTAACCTTGTTAACATGAATATTATTTATTTATATTTACTGAAAACAAGTTGTTACTTTGACATTACAAACAGACAGTTCAAGCTTATTTATTTGTGTGTATTAAAGTAGTAAATTAACTGATAATTGCATTAGTTATACCTTGCATACTAATAAGTCATCAAACAGGGCTGTTCACTGAATTATCTTACGCCGCTACCACGGTACCGCGCACACAATCCATAAAGTGATCCCATTATAGCTCGCGATAAAAGGTTTAGATATCATATTAGGTTTATGCATAAATATACTTAAACCTTTTAAACCAACTTCTTAAAGAAAGTAGATTATAATGTATTGATTTTCTTTTTGTATGAAGATACGTGCCTGACGTACGTATCTTTTCGGAGTGTTCAGGATTTTAAATGTGTTTTTGACTAATCATTGCAAGGTCTGAAATATTCACCGAACAGAAAAATAAGTGGATGGTACCTATCACCTACCTATCCTATTAGGGATGTCTGTTTCAATCGGAATTATTGGAAAAGATTTGTATTTTTTTTTCTAGCCTTTAATGTCCTACTGCTGCGTGAAGACCCCAAATCCTTACATTTATTATTTTCTTGCGCCACCTCGAACACACACTTAGCAAGAGAAAATTAATCTATAAGTTTTAAAAATAGCATGTTATTACAATAAGAAAAGATCTTTAGTCATTTACCTTATCTAAATTAATCTTGACCAAATTCGGATGATCAATAACAAATGTTGGCCCGTTCTTGTATAATGTTGAGCTACGAGAATTCCGCTCTGCATTCCAGAGCGGTGGAAGTGTTCGGATCCATCACTTCCGTTCATACAGGTATATGCATAATCTACGTGCATCTGGCGATGGCGCCGCGATCTCACATATTTGGACCAACATTCCAATACGCGTTGGCTGATGATTCGACGGTTAGTTCAGTTCCTGTGGTTGTGGACATCAAGGCCAATGTTACAATTTGTTTGAACCGGTAGACAAACGATATTGGTTTGTCATCAGTGGTCGGGGTATCTTTGCTTGTAGACTACTTTGAATGAAGGCGTAGAATAAGCGTGAGATTGCATAATCGTTAATTCCTTGACATAAATAATGTTTTCCTTTTAAGTTACGTAGTTTTCTTACCAAGTATACCTTCATATATTTATTTTGCAATATTATATAGATCTGTTTTTTTTTTAATTATTTCCTAGGTATTACATAGGTACATTTTATCGTGGGCTCAATTTAAAGCTCTTTGCCTGATTAATCTTATTAAATTTCATTGAAAAACAAACATATAAAAATACACTTCTATCTTGTTGATCACTTTTATGTTCTAGCTTCAGTATATGTAGGTACATGTTAAGCCTTTTGAAGTACCTACGTTTTATTTCCAACTCCGGCAAAGGCTGTTTGTACAATCTTCCAATCTTCCTTTAAAAGGTTTTTTAATGCTCCATAATGCGTATGTTTGGCAAACATGTCAAAGGGATTATCGTGGTTTTGGTGAAACTTAAATTGCAGAGATAATGTCATCGCATGCCAAGATAATAGAGAGTAGAAAGTGCCCTTGAATTCTTTTATCGACACGCAAACACTTTTACTCTCTTATGGAATATTTGTTAATGCATGCTACAAATGTTCCTAATTTGTCAGATTTTAAATCTCTCCAATATTATAGTGGTTTACCGCACTATCATAATTTGCTGCTTCCGACGTTGGCGTGTTGCTTCGAACCATTTCAAAAATAAAATGGCCATATCCCGGTGTTGATTTATACAGGAAACGAGGTGTTTCATGTGATCAATGGATTCTGCATTATGCAAATCAAGCGGACGAATTGACGGGAGCTGTGATCGAACTTCCGTCGATTAACAATTATTGTAATTTTGATGGATTTATGCAATTATAGATCGTTTTAACGTTCAACTTATATCATTCACGTAACATATTCGGTCTGTTTATGTTTGTTTATATTTTGGACGGTGTGGTTATCAAGTCGTCGACGATTATTTGGTAGCTTAAATTGGGCAGAATCATTTTATTACACGAACGGTTGCACGGAACGGCCGGATGTATGTGTTATGTGATTTAACTTTAAAAGCATAGTATTATATATTATTATAAATACTTCCTTTTGAAGTAATTATGTAAATATAAAAAGGTGCAGACAGGTTAAGATAGCAAATTCTCCTGTAATGGTAGATTTGTTTGGCGTTAGGCTTGATGAAATGGGCTCGTGCATTAGGGAGTAGGAAGTAATGTTAGATGTAAGTAATCGTCAGGATCTGGGTCGCGCGAGATGGTGCGTGTAAGCGCGGGACTGCGACGCCTTCCTGGCGCCCGCGCATTCTGCTACCTACCTACTTATGTTATACTAGTATAACAAAATAATTTTTGTTATACTTATTGGGAAATTATAATTTTATTCTGAAGCCTATTTTCCATTCATTACATTTTTTGAAAAAAATATTATTGAAAGCACTTTTTAATAAAGCGGCAAAATTTCACAGACGGTACAGATATAATTGGAAAATCTGTTTTTTTTACAATGTCACATTCCCACACACACATTCCCAAAGATTTCCCACTGTCGTCAGCTGTTTACTTCTTAAAGTGCTTTTAGGACTTTATTTTTAATTTATTTTGAACAAGTATATGCATAAAGTTTGTATAGTTTCCCTAATTATTGAAAAAGGGTTTTTGCGCAATTTTAACAATCAGTGGGTGATGTACCTAAGCATCTATCTACTGTTAAACTGACATGATAAATATAATTTACAGTACAAATTGCAAATATGAAATTATCGAAGTATGTTATTAAAATATACGTAAATTCATCACTCATTCATTACCTCCGAAAACAGGAGAAGATTGATTTACTGTAAACCGTCATAAAGTTATTATTTACATCTGGATATATGTAATTTATCTTCTTTAATTCATAAATAATGGTTCCAGCTAACCATGACGAACGATGACTTATTCGAACATTATGCCTGTGTAATATTCTATTAACGGTACTCCGGAGTCAGCTCAGCTATAATAACTTATCCCAATTTATGGGTCTGGCGTCTATTTGCATAGATGGCGCGTTTGTGATTTGGTGTGCAGTTGAGATCCAATTGACCAGATACGGCGAATTGTTGCCGAGGATAATTACTGTGTAGGAATTAACCTCTTATCGCGTGATGATATCTGAATACATTTTATTGAACAGAGAAATGTACGTGGGAAAGGAAATTATTTGGATAGAACATTGGATGGGAGATTAACGTATTTAACAGCAAAAATAATTGCGTGTTTAGTATTAGTGGAAAGCTTTCATCAGGTAATCAGTACGTAATTCTAGACACCCCAGAGTTAACATTTCTCTTGTATATTTTGCATTGCAATCGTGAAGGTGTTGCTCTTTTGTACGGAACAGCGGGTTTTTTCCAGAAAATTTCATTGCAGGTGGGTCTAAAAATACATTATGCCTACTGAAGGGTAAAAGTTTTCGATACGATGAACCTTTCACACATTATTGTACACTTTAATGCAACGGTTGTATTGCAGACATTTTAACTGAACTTGTTTATGTAGACATAGTTACATAGGTACCTACACCTTTTTTTTTTTGTTTACAAAGTTGCTCCACACTAGGAATTTCTCCTGTATTTCTCCTCGTGGGTGGTTTTACAAACTTTAAAACTCACATACACAAACAGCCAGACCCGGAACATCTTTCTGAGGGCAACCATTCCTACTTAGACCTTTTCAGTTTATTCAGTCATTATTTAGTATTGGCCCCACTGCTCCACATACCAGCATGAAAGTTAGTTTGAACGGTTTTCGCAAATTGGGTGTGAAAACTGAATGACTTTCCCGTGAGCCAGATAGTTTTAAGCCGGAACGTTAATAACACAAATACTATTGTGGCGAAGATCACATCTGTCACACACAGGTTCTCGAAATAAATTATGAAGGTGGCCTAAGGCTGTCTGCGGAATTGTTTGTTGTTCTTAAGTTATTTACAATTTATGGCTTCAATTTTTTTATTACTATACAACCTGTGAACCGGAAATTACAAACAGAGCGCAAGCATTTAGATAGATCCACAAGCGTCTTTAAAGAGGAAGGTTAAAAGCTTTGCTTGATTTCATGAAATATATTTCAATATACTATGATGTATTTTACCTACATAGGTACACCCAGCTTTGGTCAAATTACGGTCATAAAAATAATTGTTGTCTGTCACGAAAACGTACCGTGATCATCATCATCATCATATCAGCCACAGGACGTCTTCTGCTGGACGTCTAGGTCTCCCCCATAGTTTTCCAAAAGGACCGATTGGAAGTGTCCTGCATCCAGCGCCTTCCAAGGAACCGTGGGACGCTCGTTCGTACTAAGCTCTAGCTTAGTAGTTTTAAACTAATTCAATATGCCAAATGTGTTGCATTAGTATCCAGCAATAACAGTTCAATGTATATCTTAAACTTATGCTTACATTTAAAGCAATCGTTAGTTCTTTTTAGCAGAATTTAACCTAATTATAATCCAATCAATGTAACGAAAGCGTTTTCAAAAACAATTTATCACACAAGATATAAATCGGAAAATCATTTCAATCTAATATGTTGCTGACGGGGTATCGTAGAAAGTTTTACAATCATTGCCTCGGGGGCCATATTTCGGAATAATTCCGAGTGTTTCTGCGTACTCATTAGTGGGATTGGTCAGTACGTTCATCTGAATCCGTAGGCGAGAGAGGTATTGACGTGTCACCGCTTGTTGAAGTGGAGCTACTCAGCCATCGTGTAGGTATATCGGCAGACACTCTAATTGACATCTAGTATATTACCTTATTTAGGTACCAATGCTTTGATCACATATTTGTAAATTGTACACAAATATCCTCATTTGCGTACAATATACAAATATTTTAGTACATTATTTTAAAACTGCCTCGTTAGCCTATAGTCTTGGGTTCGATTCCCAGGTCGAGCAAAGTGTTATTTGGGCGAACTGTGGGTGTACATTGGTACACCTCTGTTTAACCCTTCGGGGAATACAGATGTCATGGTTATAACGTATTATTTTATAAATTGTAAAACAATTATTAGATTAGACAAGAAGCGTATTTCCGTAGAACTCTGAGAGCAAGCACTTATAGAAGATATGCACCAACTTTTTGCATCTGCGGTACCTACCGAGATCACGGTGGCCAATCCTCATTATTGACATTAATCAAAAATGCACAACAGTTCGACCTTCGACGGGCAACAAATGTGAGGCGTGTGATGAGGCAATGCGCGTCAAATCGCCGGCATTCCGGATCGTTCGCGCACCGTTACGGTACCCGGACACGGCGCTTGCGCAACGGAACGCATTCGCTTGCCGGTTATGTAACGCTGTTGCATCGTCTGTCCACACTATGGGACGAAGCATTTGGAAGGTCATGAAGAGGAAATGACTTATAAAATCCGGGTCGTAGCGATATTTTTTGATAATTTAGGCTAACTACCAGCCGTGGCGTGTTTATAATACAAGTCATAAAATAAATAATTCTTGCTTTAGAAATGGCTGCGGATGTCCTTAATGAACTTTGCTATATTAGGCGATCAACAGATGGGTAAATATATTAAAAGTAATTAGTTTTTAAATGTTCCGTGGTTCCTGAAAGTAAAGCTAGCATCATCACAGCTTTCTTTTTTTTTGTTTTTCGTAGGGAAAACCTCATGGATTGCTTCAGCCACGGGGAAGGCGAAGAGGTGTGTTGGACTCCTACCGACAATAACCCCACGTTGTTCCTCTAACTATCATTGGCCCCGCGGTACGTTTATTGCCTGACCATTCTTTCGCACCATCAAAGCAGCCAGCGTCAGCCTTTTCGCGCGGTAGTGGCGTATACACATTATTTGTTATTTTTTATTTATTTTTTACTTTTGTGTTGTGCGTCGCTTTCGCAAGAATAAATGGTTTTTCTTTCTTTTCTTTCTTCTTCTTTCAGCCCTAGATGCCTAAACATGTCTCCTAAAAGTATTTAATTTAAATCTTGGTCCAGCTTACTTACTTACCGACCACGTTGCATTTCAGAATTAAACAGAAGGTGAAGAAACAATAATTATTTGTTAAGCTAGCTGGTATCGAACGGGCCAGTCAGGGCCTATGCCTGCCGCGGCTGCGGGTTGTTCGAAAGAGATGCCGCGCCCCCGGAACGCAAAGGGCACAAGAAGGAACATGGAAGGGTTTTAGTCAGTAAAAGTCGGACACTCCCTCCCGCCCCGCCAAGAGCGAGAGAATTCATTTGATGATTTCCCATTCAAAAAGAATAAATAAAGAAAAATCTTAGCTGGTAAGAAATAGCGGTGTGTGTATCGAGCGTGTGCGTGTTGAAGAGCAGCGCACGCGCTGCCTACCGCGGCCTTGACAATGTCGTCGCTGGCGCCGCGACCGCACCACCGATGTACACCTTTCATTTCGATACAAACAAACCAATTGCGGCTAATGCATTCATATAACATTTTTTTGTTATTATCATTACGATGAAGCCTATAGATTGGCATGTTTGTGTCCGAAACTAGACGGAAAATCCGAAAACAATAACAAATGAATGAAACAGTAAACAAGTGAATGAAAACAAAAATAAGGAAAAATAAAATTACGGAGTTGATTATTAAGATAACGTAATGATGCAATTTCAGCTAACTATCTGCGTTGGTACGACCATAATTAATTGCACGCACCTTAATCGCATCAACATAGTTCGTCCTCTAAAAAAATATTAGATGAATAATATCAATCTTATAAACACTGCAAAAGATGATGATGATTGAATAAAATCTATTAATTTTATAGACACTGCACAAGAAGTTCTATGCAAAGCTTTATGATAATAACACAAACATAAAAACATCAGAAATATTTTAAATGGTGAACGTAAAGTTGTGGGCGTGGTTAGTTTTCAAGCGTTAAGAGAATTTGATTGGCTGTTCAAAATAAAACTAGCGATCTGATAAATAATTACAAAATACTGATAATTTATGATTCTCACTTGAGCGTTATTAAAAATATGGTGCTAATGTGATTTATACCAGTTCAATAGTCATAAAATTTTGTTTGATTTTTTTAAATTCCCGATCAATGTGCCACGACCAGTTCGGTGCAGTCCATTAACGCATAAGCAATAAAATGATGCTTTCCCCTTAATAAAAATATCTTACGATGTTGATGACCGTGATAAGAAAGTTCCGTAATAATATTTTAGGTAGATAGGTAAATGATTGGGAGATGTTATATCTGTATGTGCAATATCTCGTAATCAATGTCTACGTAGGATTTACAGGCTTTTTTTATGGATGGGAAATCATCAAATGAGTTCTTCCGCCCTGGGCGGAGCGGAAGAGAGAGTCAGGCTCTCTTTCTGAGTTCCTCCTAATGCCCCTTGCTTTCCAGAGCCGCGGTAACTCTTTCGAACGAATTCCGCCACCCTGGCAGAGAAAGAGAGAGACAGAGAGAGATTTACAGCCTAAGAAATACATAATTATGGTCCTTTTTAAATACGTAAATCATTTTATTTTCGTTTCTGCCAACGGTGGTGTTATTAAACGTAGGTACAGACGTTTTGTGTAAGTCTACGCGGTGTCTACATAGTGATTGCACAGTATTACATCGCCTTACATAGGGGTCTTTGTAGCCTTTGTGTGACAGGCAAGCAGCGACTAGGAAAAAGACCTACAGCAATGGGTATGCTATAAATAAATATTCTTATGTAGTTCTCTAGCTTTTAGTTAGAGCTGTAAAACAGATAAGTAACGCCTTTACATGTAATAGAGGTTTTTTTAGACGCTGAAAGATGGTTTTGGTTTTTGTGGTTCGATTTAATGATTAGAAAACCAATTATAAAAATAAATGGAAGGAAATTTCAACTATATCTGACAACCCTGGGTACTTATCTCTTTTGTTGACCGTTTACCCGGTACCTGTCTCGGTAATATCTGTAATGATCTATAACTTTGAACCTCGTTATATAATTTTCATGTCAAGTTGGCGCCAGTATAGGACATAGTTAGCGGTGTCAAGGCGACCCCGCGCACGATCAAACAGTTGTCATCACTCATTGTTCTCTTGTTATAAATGTCGATTGTCAATTGTTATGAAATTGTACCACTTAACTGGTCGAATTTATAACTGTGTAAGTAGTTTCTAACATTTATTTTATTTGCTTTAAGGAAGAAATGTACGTTACTGTAATTGAAATTTTACTCATAATTAGGTAGTATATTATTATGATTTTTGGGCACGTTTCCTAACTCATTATTTATAAGGTACCAAACAGGATTAATTTAGTAGTTCACAGCGATACAGATTAGTATGATGTTGAATCGGTTTTGACATAAAGCAATTGTTTCTGTTTTGTTAATGTCTGTATCAAACTTGATATATTATCATACGGGAACCATGCATTTTTCCGGGGTAAAAAGTAGCTTGCTGCTATTCTAGACTGTATTCCATGTATATCATATTTTATCTAGATCCCTTCAGACGTTTTGGCGTGATTGAGTAACACAAATCTTTCCATACAAACATTCACGTTTATAGTAGTAGGTAGTAAGATAAGATAACAATTCAAATCATTGTTGAATTAAATAGAGACGTATACGACGGTTTTTTTTCAGAGATTGATTGATGTTGATTTGTTTTAATTTATGTTTTGTAATATTTTATATGTTAGATATAAATTGCAGGCTTGTGCTTACAATATAAATTGTTACTCTTGCACGCACAATAACATTTAAAATACTGAAGTAATTGAAGGTATTTCCCAGTGCGTAAGGCACAGGATTAAAAGTGGGTAAATTCAATATTGATTTTATGTTTAATGTCGATTCTTGATCCATTTTGTTCTAATTTGATTTAGGAGTCTACTTATATTTTTTTATGGGAATTATGATTAAATGTCAGTAAAGACCAATTTAATAAAAACCATTTACCATATTATCGAAAAAGAAAAACAAATTCCTGCGATACAAAACGAGATCCAAGTCTACTCGATAGATGTTACTGTTTTACCAAGCAGACAGGGCTTAGCGAAAGCTCGCGGGCTCAACGATGGACTTTTGAATTTGAAATACGTTTCGCACGTGTCTATTTAGTTGTAATACTTTATTCATATTAATGAATTATAGTAATAGTGCTTGGTGTATGAAATTGAATCTAAATGCTATTCAATACTCGTATTTCCAATTAAAAAATCGACTCTAATCGAATACTTTTTACACGCTTGTGCCAGAGCCTCAGAACACTAACGGTATAGTAATATTTAAATCTTCAGCGAATCTTGTGATATTTACTCATTTGTCTAATCTAACCAACATTAGCAAAGTTAATGATGTTAGCTTCACATACCGCCGGTCTCGGCGCGGCGGTTGACTCATACAACTTCATCAACGTCCAAAACTTAATAAAATGCTTAATTAACGTCCGAACCACGTCTAAATCCAATAACTTATATGTCAATATGTTTAAAATATAAGCCGAGATTAGAATCGATCGTACTTCTCTGTCAATATGGAAAGATAAATATTGTATTGTTAATAGGTGCATATAATAACATATATTATGTAGGTAAATATGTGTTTAAGCTTAAGTACAAACTGAGTTCAAACAAACAAAACTAAAGAAACAGTTTATAGGTACATTAAAATGAAACTGTATATAAAAAAGCGAGTCTGGATGTGTTTCAATAAATTTTACATGTGTGTTTATATACTTAAATTCGTTACGCCTGATTGTTTTGTTGGAGATGCGCCAAAAAGCTCGATACTACTCCACAATAATATTACATTTGTAGGATAGGAGGAGGGGTTACGTATGGAAAGTTTGTACTATTTGAATAATGTTTAGTTCAAACTTCAGGGATTCACAACCTTCGTAAATGTACTTATACTATGGAATGTACTTTGTTGCACCGTTGGTCGTTTTGTGTATGTAGGTATCAGTCAATTTGTGAAAATAAGGAAACATTCAAATCTTTTAAATTCAACATGTTGTTTTCAGTGCAGCTACCGCTCCACAGAGCCGATGCTTTTGTCAAGCTACACCGTCTCTATATCTGTTCTAGTTTAATATGTTCTTGAATAAAATATTACCCATCTAGGTTTAGCACCAATGGTTTCGTTCAACTGTGTACAGAAGATAGATAAAGAAAAACAAACTTATATCGGTTGGTTTTACCGCGCAATTCGTTTAACTCATTACTTCTAGGATATTGCGATCTTGAAATCTGATACATAAATGTTATTCTTGCACATGGAAACACAACTCCTATGTCGTCAATTAAAAAATCTCGTGCGAAAATAATATTAATTACACCTACACCCACACCCTTCAAATCGGATAACAGCAATGCTGCTTTGCGGTGGAAATAGGTATGGTGGTACCTAGTATTTTCCTGGACGAGCTCTATCACAAAGAGCTCTTTGTGATGGACCTCGTCCAGGAAAGTAACCGGAGAGTAAGATAACCTTGGAACGTCAGTTAGTGTAGTAGAAGAGCTCTATTACTACACTAACTGACGTTCCAAGGTTATGTTGGACATCACCGGCATAGGTGATAGAAAACATCGTGAGGAAAAATGGACTTACAATAAATATAAGTCTAAAATCGTCAATTCACCATGAATAAACGTGGTGATCAATGCTCTTGTCTTCACTGAATTAGAATAGGCCTTTTGCTCTACATTGGGACAATAATAGGTGTTATTGTTTTATTATCATCAATATATTATATATAGACAACGATATCTGTTATAGTTTAATTTTTATAAACACACTTGTTGAATCTTTTTTAGAATTGTTCTATAGATTCCATTATAAAGGCAAGACGGAGTATAAAAGACTGAAAAGCATTTTTTTTCCTGAATCTGAACAGTATAATATCATCCTGAAACTGTGTTATACAAGAAGAAATCTAGGAATAAAAAAAAATGCGTATTATCGCAAAAAATGTTCAAAGCCAAAAAACCGGTCCTTTGTTAGTTCGGAGTGCTAGTGATTGAATTTCAGGAGTGTATGGTGTACGAGCTTAGTGGCTTTTTGCGCTTCAAAAATTGCATGATGGACACCGAACAATGTGTAAAGTTACTGCGATAATATTGTCTTGCTTTAGTACGTCAAGTTTTATTATTGATATCCAGAAAATATTATACTAACCCTGTTCAGCAAATGGTTCTTCTCATTCGAAAAGGAATTAACGTAAATCACTTTGTCATCGAGTGCTAATAATGCTGGTTCTTTTTCAGATTATTTTAGGTCCAGGTTTCACATGAGGTTTTTCTTTACCTTCTGTCATGAGGCAGAATAGCTGGGATAGTAATACATATTATAGTTTAATTCCCAGATCGAGAAAAAGTGTCATTGAGTTTTTCTATGAAATTTTCTATAAAAAATTGAGTTAGGATTTGTGCCCGGTTATTGGCAATAGGCCTTTTACGTGGGTGTACATTAGTATACCTCTGCCTAACCCTTAGGGAAATACAGGCGTGATGTTTATATGTGAACATAAAATATATCATTTAATATTTTATTCAGGTAGTATATGAAGTCTACCTCTCTGCCTACCATCGCGTATTATTCGCATGGCTGTGTGTGTATGTGTGTGATTGTAGTAGTGTATGAATCACGTTTAGCGTAGCGTTTAGAAGATAGCGTCTTATTTAGAGACAAGTGTTAGTGGTGATACTAAGCAGTTCAAACGCCGACAGACAGACAGTTTCGAGAAGAACAACATTAGCAAGGTTTAATCTAAATATTGATTAGTTCCCGGATTTAATTTATCACACTAATGTTCTTTAGTAGTCTATACTAATACAATAAAGCAGTAGAGATTTTTGTTTGATTGTTTGGTGGTCGCGGATGAAAATACCACGCGGAGGAAGTCGCGGGCCGAAGCTAGTGATACTCTTGCTTCGGCTCGCGAAAGTTTTTATTATGTGACTATATACAGGGTGGAAATTTATTATGCTACCTGGAGGGAAAGTACTCTAAATACTGAAGATAGCAAATTTTACTTAAAGGAAACATACCTTTATTTTTTAAAAGAAACAGAACTGCATTTAAATAATTTTGAAAATACAGTTGCCACACCCGGGAATCGAACCGACTAAAATCCGAAAAAATAGCATCTTGTACTTTTATGGCACTAATCGATAGGGTCAATCATAAGGATCAAATCTCTGCAAACATGATAAATTAAATTTAGTAAAAGCCATGAAATTTTAACCAAAACTTATTTTATTGGGACGAAAAAAACGAACAAATTAACTAAGTAGTTGCTGGAAATGAGCTTCACTTTCAAATTTATTCCTTTAAAAAAACTTATTTTGAGTGAGTTTTGGTAGCAAACAATTTTCAATATTCACCAGAACACCCTACTAAAAGTTATTCACAATGAATTCCTTAAAAGAATAAATTTGTGCATCCAAGAAAATGGAGCTCATTTCGAGCATGCAATTAGTCAATTCTCGATTTTTTCGTCCGAATAAAATAAGTTTTGGTTAAAATTTCATGGCTTTTTTTAAATTTAATTTATCATGTTTGCAAAGATTTGATGCTTATGATTGACCCTATCGATTAGTGCCATAAAAGTACAAGATGCTATTTTTTCGGATTTTAGTCGGTTCGATTCCCAGGTGAGGCAACGGAATTTTCAAAATTATTTAAATGCAGTTTAGTTTCTTTTTAAAAATGAAGGTATGTTTCCTTTAAGTAAAATTTGCTATCTTCAGTATTTAGAGTACTTTCCCTCCAGGTAGCATAATAAATTTCCACCCTGTATATGATAAATAAAACGACTTGACGTGAGGCGAAAAGATCAAACAGCTGTTCATAACTTGATGATTTACATTGTTACCAAAAATCTGCCAACGACAGGGTAAGTGCACTGCGAATATATTTCGCATAGCACTACTAACACTCGTGTAAGACGGAGTGTGCATCGATGGATTGGTGAGGCCAAGTGAGTCAGTTCAAAATATGGCAAACTTTGTGGCATTCAACGTGTCATCGCAATATTTCAGTGGGGCGCTCATAATGACTTGACGTATGGTTTCGAGCCATCAATTTGGGTCGGCGCGGGCGGTAGTAGCGCTATGTGCGTATGCGCACTGGGCCGAAGGTCGTCGCTCGCTCCCACTGGACAGCGTGTCGGCTACGCGAAATGTTAGCCAGCCATCAGGAGTAGTAATAGGTTTATTAGTGCACGTTTGTATCAAGGTTTTGGTATTAGTAATGTGGGTTAGACTAAGACCCACATTCACCAAAATCACTAAACCTAACCAACTTCCAAAAAAGGAGTAAGTACTATGTTCGGTTGTATGTAATTTTTTTTATATGAACACCGATATCTCCCCAAACTGTGACTGATTAAAAAAAAACATTTTTTTTTCGAAAGGCTTTTCTCCTTTTTTATCTTTTCAAAATAATATGGGACTACCATATTATCTCGTAAAGATGTGATGTAAATGAAGAGAGAGATAAACACTAAACATTGCTTGTTAATTTTTGTAGTGTTACCGTTTCTCTGATAGAAAGCAATAAAAAGTGAATTAAGTATTTAAAAAAAAGACAACCAATTTCAAAAATTTCTGTTCTTCTAAACTTCCAATACTACAGCAATTTTCCACTTTGTTGTGTTTGGAGGCGGTTGACTCTTTTTAACCCCCGACGCAAAAAGATGACCGCTCGGGATGATCGTATCCTAAATACAACATAGGTCCCGCAACGTGATGTATTTTTTTTTTCATTACTAATACATAGTTAGGTACTTTAAGATTGAGTTTCTTTTATTACTTTTTACTTTTTATAGGGAACGTAGGTTTTTGTATGGAGGTTTTTAAATTTTTTTATAAAAAGTTTTTTTCGCTATTAATTTCAATTACATAATTGAATTGTGAGGGTGTGATCGCATTAGTGGTACAAATCCATTGTCTTGCCGTACTAGGATGGCTTCATGGCTTGCTAAATGAAACAACACTAAATGTAAACATTAATGTTTGTTATTAATCACAGCTTGCTTTTTTTAATTGTTAGAAGTGGTGATTGTGAATAACCGTGCGTTATTTATGAATTGTGGATATTTTTATAAAGTTATCATGATCAGTCCATCTCAGGATATCTTATAGGTAGCTAGCTTGCTGTTGCTCGCGATTTCGTTCGCGTTCTAAAATAAAAGCCTAAGTTACTCCTTATAACATTAGCTATCATTGAGTGAATGTCCCGTGAAAATCGGTCAAGCCGTTTCAGAAATTTGCCGGAACAAACAGACAGATAGAAAGACAGACCACTGACAGATTTTTTGACTTAAGCTCCGTATACACTTTCATATACTTACAGTTAATAAAAAGCTGTTCATATGAAATTACAAACAGGCACTTTAACGTTTTTATTTGGTAAATAAATAAAAAAATGGTAAAATTACACATTTCCACTTATTTTTTTTGGCGTCTCCGGCAATTCCAAACAATTGCAATTATCTAGCAGTTAGTTGTGGTAGTTATGTACTTACGAGATTGATAGCCGCAGACGCCCTAATAGCATGGTTTTTCTTTCCCACCTTTAAGTAATTGAAATGAAAGAAAAAGTTATTTACCTAGTTACTATGATTCGAGCGCTGGAAATAGCTGGAAAGCGCTTCTTATGTTGTATAAAATAGGTATGGACCGAGGTCCCAAAGTCGTTAGATTTACTTCATCTTAATATGGGTGTATAATGATATATCGTTTTTCTTTTCCAAATAAAAAATAAATAAAAAATATTAAAGAATCCTAAAATCTAAGTAATTTTAGAAACATTCTTTTTATTTTGCACTTATGATACGAGTTACAAACATTTATCATTTAAATATTCATCGACACTGTAATAACATTTGTTTGTTGTTAGCTTTGAATGATGGAGATGGAGGAACATGTCGTTAAGAAGGTATGCGTACTTGCTAGTTTCAATGCTGCACCATTTTTCAGGAGTCAAGTACAAAAGGCACCTTTAATCACTTACGTTTTTATGTATGTTTTGCGGAATATTATTACAAACCATTATTCGTTATTGCGAGACGCTTTCCGTGGGCCATAACTTTAGTCTGACGCTATAAAGTTGCGACCTTAAAGGTACTTATGCCTTCTATCAACATGATACATATTCTTTTATCTATTCTCTGAATTTAAGTTGCCCTAAAATGATGTGGGGCTGGCGCCTTCTGGGATTTTAGGTCAGCACGGACAGGGTCATCAATTGTTTACAGTATGGTAAGATTTCTAATATGTTAGGACTGTAAGGAGTAACCAATGAATAAATGTATCAATAATATAATTTATTAGTCTAGAATGATTATCAAGCAACTTGTTATGATTAAAGACCGAATACTAGGGTTACAAAACATCTAAATTCGAACAAAAGTTTTATTACAATAGTTCGTTTTTTTAGAAGCACATCACTTGCAGTGAATTTTCCCTTACCTGTGTCTGAACAGAGTAGTTAAACTAGCTCTGTTAGCTTAACGCTAAGGGGTTCAATTGTTTCCACACCGCATCCGGTATCGGACTATTGTCGGATGTGGTCAGGATAAATCTGAAGATTTGTCATGCCGAATATGTCTCCAAATTGTGACTAGGTATAATATGATAGTATACCTAGATATACCTGTAGGGTGACTTTTAATTTAGTTGGCTATATCTTTCAGTGATACCATTGTATAAAAAGCTAAAAAAAAAACATGAAGACTTTCATCTCCAAAAGAGACTAACCTCTATTACAGTTTTTCTTCGTAAGTAGGTCGGTTTAAAAAAAGTACGGTTTTTGTAATAATTAAGACATATTTATGCTTAATTATTACAATTTCGGATTAACTACCATTAGTTATTTTAGTTAAGCACTTTAAAAAAATACCATTGGTATATATAATAGGATCTTCTACGACTTCTACTATCGATATTTAGTAACCTATAGGAACAGAGCATAAGCCTACAATACTATAGATACGAGGCGTTGTATTTTCCCAAACAAGATTATTATATCGTCAGTAAAATGATCCTATCATGTGCGTCAGACACCAGAGCTTGCCCGCCGCTAAAACTTCCAAACGCGATGTTCGATTAGGAATTTTATTTTATTACCTAGTTGTTTAGCTTTGGCAAAGTGCCTGGTGAATAAATTTGCATCAACAAAGATATACTATCAGCTTCAGAAAGTTGGTAACCTCTGGCGTTGTTGGGTTTGTAGTGTAAGTATCTACTCATCGTACGGTCAGCAACAAAAGTAAATTAACAATGTTACATACCATTTAAATAGACACGGAATAACGCAATTCATTGCTATTCAGAATTTTAGGCTAAATTTTGATTAGCAATTAATTGTATTATTCCACCTAAGAGTTCATTTTATCTTAATTATTTTATTTGAATTTTATTTGAAATGTAATCTACTTTTGAGGAGCCCGTGGCTAAATAATTACAGCCGCATAGACCGATCTTCCGGGTTAAGCCACGCTTGCCGAGGTTGGTCTGTGGATGGGTGACCATTTACTATAGCGAGTTTCCTCCGTGCCTCGGAAAGCACGTAAAGCCGTTGGTCCCGGCTGTCATTTGTAGATCTTTGACAGTCGTTACTGTTAGTCAGAAGCCCGAAAGTCTGACAACCAGTCTTACCAAGAGTATCGTATTACCCATTACTGGGTTATGGAGGTCTGATAGGCAGTCGCTCCATGTAAAATACTGATATTCAGCTGCATCCGGTTCGACTGGAAGCCGACCCCAACATAGTTGGGAAAAGGCTAGGCAGATAAATCTACTTTTATTGCTGAACGTACCTACTAATCGCACCTTTGTGAGCCACGTTGGTAGGATGGTTACGGAAAAAACGGAATACACCGATAATATTAGATGCCTTGTCGGTTCCCTACTGCATGTCTATACCACGGCAATTGCATGTTGCGGAAATAGGAAATCGAATTGAAATACTAAATTTCAGATATTGTTGAGATTTGCCTTTGAAAATAGCGCCTTCATGAATTCTTAAGATATGTGCTTGATGTGTATGTGCATTCGGCATCGGTACCTATTTGCTGTATAAAGCATTACTTGTGAGATTTCCATATTTCTCGATTAGCTTTCGTTGTCCGTAAATCTTAGGTTTTAGTTTTAACTGGAACTTCTTACTATTTACAGTTAAGTTTGGGCTTTTACTGGGCCTAATAATTACATACATACCGCCACGCCTGTATTTTCCGAAGGGTTAGGCAGAGCTGTACCAATGTACCCACATTTCGCTGCTATGTATTAGGTCCTAAGTAATAGGGGGCGAGCCTATTGCCTTTTTTGCTCAACCTGGGAATCGAAATCAAGACCTCTAGCTTACCAGTCAAGCTTAGGACCACTAAAGCCAACGAGGCTGTCAGCCTTATTAATTACGTGTATACTTTAAAGATGGACAGACGACCTAATAAAGGTCGCCGGAAGACGCTGGATGCAGGTCACTTTCGACCGGTGTATGTGGACATCTAAAGGGGAGGCCTATGTTCAGCAGTGGACGTCCTATGGCTGAGATGATAATGATGATACTTTAACGGAGTTTGATATTTACGAAAATAACCAACTTTTCCATTGGGACATGTCATGAAAAATAATCTGCTTTTCCAAACACTCATAAAAGTTCGCCCAAACAAATCTGTTCTGTGTTCTAATTTCAGGGTTGGTTCCGCAGTAAAAATGTTGTTTATCATAGTGGGTGAGTAGTGTAAGTTTTTCGGTAACTTGTTTAACTTTACACTCTTCAAAGGGCTGATCCACGACTAAAATTATCATTAGCTTTATGTCTTTGATAATTATGAATTCCTACAATCATAGCGCAATCTAATTCGATCCCAACGCCATCTATCGAGCTAAGAGACAACTCTGATATCAGTGAGAGAAAATACAATGTAGTATGGAGATTTATTTATTTTATTTAAATTTATACTTATTAGTATATTTATAATTATAAATAATGTAATAGCAGTAGTAAGTAAAAATATTTTTCAAAATATGGTGAAGTAACTGTATTTCAAAATTTTGTAAGCGCATCTACTTTTAATCCCACAATTAAAAAATTCCCTAAATACCAACCAGTGCTGTAGAAATTCGGGTATTTGATAAAAAATCCAGAACCAGACAAGTGTCTTTAAGTAACATAAAATACACAACTTATTACATCTTAGATATTCAAACCAATTTTAGTTGAAAATTAAGGTCTCTTTATTTCTACTTATTGTTTTAATAGAATTTTCCACCAATTTCATCATCATCTGCTTAACCTTTTCCCAACTATGTTGGGGTCGGCTTCCAGCCTAACCGGAGGCAGCTGAATACCAGTGTTTGACATGGAGCGACTGCCTATCGGACCTCCACAACCCAGTAACTGGGAAACACGGTAATTTTCCACCAGTTTACTGTAACCTAAAAGTGTCATTTTAGGTTTAGGACACTAAGCGTCTAGCTACATAGTGTCCAAATTAACAGTTTCTTCTCTAGCTTACGCAAATTCGTCCAGACCTTGACCAAGCAAAACATCTTCATTTCACTTTAATAATATTATGCAGTTTCATAGAAAACTGACAATACCTATCGCCCCTAGGTACCTACCATTCTATAGACATCGTGTATAGATAATATTATGTGACGAGAGATAGAATAGTCATTGTGGAGGAACCCGTCGATATCGACATTTACGTGACAGCCACTGTTCAGAACAGTTTTGATGGGGGTAGGTATCAAGTTTCTATTAATAACGACTAAGATGTTGATATTGTCATTTAGTTCTCTTAATTTTTGCTTATTTATGACTTTGGTTTTATTATTGGTACTTAGATCTGCATACCGTTCAATCATTGTCTGATTTCTGCGAAGATTTCAAGGTTGGTAATAAAATTATGAAAGAATGTATCTTTTGTACCTTATGAGTAGGCTAGATAGGGATAACTGCTAGTGCACCTAGAGATACCTGGTAAAGGTATTCGTCGATGTACGGCATATTTCCATTACTAAGAAGCATTTTACTAAACTTCTAATCAAATGGAAGAAAAAGTGGGACGTCTCCTGGTTTCTTTACTGTTTTTCCTTCCATAACTAACAGCAGAAAGTAGGTACAGATTTGTTTGTTGACCCACACAGAACGTAAAAACATGTAATATTTTTAACCAACCAAGGACAAAAATAGATGGTGTTGGAAAACAGGGATCGTATTGTGACACCTTATCACCTCATGACACCTTTACTTAACCTATGGCTGGTCATAAGCCATCTCGACACAACCATTTGTAACGTGTATATTAGCAAACAACCTTCACGTTACGCCCAAAAATATCCGTACAGACTCACGATCCATTATTACCATTACACAATAAGGATAAACGCCTATAAACAAACAGATTAGATACAAATATTCAGCGAATGTTAAATTATACAAGATCCAAATCGTTGGCATGAGCGGCGCATTAATATTGCGTTTTGAATTCAACTCTCGATATGTGACTTAGACAAAATATGTTTGTAAAGGTAAACGATCCTTTGTACGCCTTTACTATTGAGATGTTAGGCTCCATTTATTTTCTGTACACCGTACTTCAAAATGCTGAAAAAAAATTGCTATTTACCTATTTATCACTAAAACAAGTTTCTAAAATGTACCTGCCTGTTGCTTCAATCGACGATGTACGTACAACATTTATTTGTTAGCGACAAAAAACAGTTACATGCCAAGCTTGACTAAAAATGACATAGTGGTGATAGTATATCGAGAGGTCCACAGGAATCGTTTATTATGAAAACCTGATAACGATATAAAAATAAAACATTGCTCGGGTTAATCTAGCCGATCTGTATTAGGGCTGCCATCAGTCTGGGATTCTACGATTTTTTTCTAGTTCGTAGAGTCGACCGGGGATCACCCAGAAGTAGTTTTCTAAAAGTGTCCAAGGGCATAGTTTTTGCAGAAAAATTCTGATTAATTGAAAGAAAAAGCAGAATTGGAAGGAATTTAAGGGATATTTATATTTTTTTATGCCATTGGTTGGCAAAAAACCCCACGGCCCATCTGATATTGAGTGGTAAAATCATCTGCAATAACAGAGGCCTTGTAAATGCGTTGCCATCTTGGAGACAAAGTTGTAATGTCTCATGTGCCTGTAATTACACCGGCACCCATAACCTTCAAACCGGAACAAAGCAACGCTGCTTTGCGGCAGAAATAGGTACGGTAGTATTATTTTTATTGTAAACATATTTTTCTCAGTCAGGGTTAATTTCAATTTCATCCAAATGTCCGGGTTTTTGAAGGGTTTATCCGGCGTCGGAAATGTAGGAGATGGTAACCCTAGTCTGTGTGCACCTGACGTTATCGTCGTGGTTTTACATCACTCAGATAAAAGGAAGACAATTAATTTTCCCATTTCAGTCTGCTTCGCTTAGCTTTCAGTGTAACCTCGACTATTTCATTTGCTATGTAAATGGAAGGTGGGTACAAGTGTTTACCTACAAATGGAAATTAATTCGGATAAAAATCCTTTGTCCGATATTGTAATAATAAATAGAATTGTTTTATTTTCTTTAAACTTATCCTTTTTTTGGTACAAGGGTAATTTTAAATATATTATGCAAGTTAAAAATAACGATACGTGTATATATACGGTAAATAACAGTAAGTTGTAATACTTTTTAATTTTTTTTAAGGATGGGATGTCATCAAATTTCTTCCGTTTTGTGTGGAGCGAAAAGGAGTGTCAGATTTTTACTGACTGAAGCCAAAACGTGTTCCTCTTACCCTTTGCATCCCAGGGCTGCAGAGACTCTTTCGAACAAATTCCGCAATCCTGGATGGCCTTGGCTTTATGTTTTATAGAAATATGGTGTTATTTTATAGTTACCTAAATAGGTTGTCTTATTAGATCTGATTTAGTTTACATCGTCAACTTGTAAGTCGGGGGCGTGGTGGATCATCTCGGCACTTTATGCGCAAAATATTTTACACATAGCGCAACCCATAGGAGATAGCGATTTTCCATACATAGTCAAAGTCAATACAGCGTTTGTGTTTGTTCTTTTTCAATATATATATTTTTTACTTGAAACTAATTTGTTTTCTTTAAGTAATCATTTAAATCTTTTGAAAACCTATTTTATATTTACCTCTTGTGTCTTTTATTGAATACTTAAAAACACTCAATACAATCAATACAATCATCATCTGCCTAAAATTTTCCCATGTTTAGGTCGGCTTCAAGTCCAACCAGATGCAGCCGAATACCAGTATTTTACATGGAGTTACTGCCAAGCTGACCTCCGAAACCCTTTTACTTGGCAACGCAATACGGCTTTCGTGGCCTTGACTATAACTGTCAAAGTAAAAAAAAAATATTCATTGGTTACACACTAGTTACGGTATTCACGTAATTCTAATTTCCTATCACATTTTCATTATTCCAGATTTATAATCTAGGATTTAGATAAAAATATGTGTCTATCTAATTACTCCTATTATCTAAATCCTGTTAAACAATTTGGCTATCAGTTCTACATAGAAACGGAAGTGGTGTGGAACGATAAAAATTTTCCACCCGAAATATTCCTGCGTAGTAACAAGTTCCAACGTACCAAATAGATACCTACTACCAACTTACAAACATTCATAGTATAAGAAAATTGTGTGTATGCGACACACAATATATGATTACATAATAATATGTCATGTACTACCTACTGCATTTTATTTAGAAATAGTTAACAAAACTTATAAACAATAATATACCCTACTGCTTAGTCATAATAATGCTTTTTTGCATCTACCAAAAAAAAACCGTTGTACATAATTTCTTCATCATCTTATCAGCCGAACGAGGTCCACTGTTGGATATAGGGCTCCCCTAAATCTCCCCTAAAAATCTTCAATTTTAATTAAATTTCTCAACATCTATCAATTTAGTAAAGGTTTCTTTTGTTATAAATATGACAAGGAAATCCGAGAAAAGGCACTTTCTTAATAAACTCGTGTAAAGGGTCCTACGCTAACTATTACAGGAAAACCCCATCTAGGGCACATATAATACGTATCGTTAGTAATGTCAATGACCCCAATTTTCTATAGATTTCCCGGCATTTACTCAATGGTGGCCATTTATATTTGTTTGGATAAATTTGCCGTCGGCAATTCATTATCTTTTGATATGTTATCACAAAATAAAGTTTTTGTATGTAATTATATAAATTTGATATTAAGTAGGTACGTTATAGGGAAAATCAAATATTAATATATGTATGTGATTTTCCCTGTAACATTCATTCATTTATTCATTTTCTGGTTTTCTTTTATAACTAAATGTAAAAAATTACAATACATATTTAGTACAGAAAGGTCAGGTGCGCAGTACTCGTAACCGGCGTGCTTCTATGACCAGATGTATGAATGTGGACGAGGCGAAAGGAGTATGTAAGGATCGTAGCAGGTGGCGTTCCGTGGTTTCTGCCTACCCCCATGGGAAAAAGGCGTGAGTGTATGTATGTATATTTGGTACACATACACGTACACATACATACCATCACGCCTGAACACACATTCCAAACATACCACATTTTTTGTATGTTATATTATTACGGCCTACTGATTTATAACATGTATTTTAAGTGTTAAATAAACATTTTTTTTTTATTATTTTACTCACACCTTGAAGAAAAAAAACCAGCCAGCTCAGTGGCCACTGCAATTACTAACATCTTTAAGGAAGCCAGTGTTTTGATGAGCATTTTTGGAAATATAAAAAGTTGCTCTTAGAACAGATTTTCAAATTTTTATTGCAACAAAACGCTATGCCATGCACCAACAATAAACATGACAAGTAACATAGATCATACATAGCATAGCTGACCTCTCGTAATTTGCGCCCGGCCCGCCTAAACAACAATACGAGCAAGGTGAAGCAACCTGCGGAAAGGGCAAACTACGCAGATATAAAACGTGAGCATCCCTGCGATCCGTATTCCGACTCCGGCGCCGGTAAAGACAATATCGACACGAACCATCTCACTCACTATGACGAAACTGGTAAGGAATTGTTTTAAAGGCTTTTGTTATGGGCTTTTCGTTCTACGTGACCTTAAATGGAATTTTGCCGCTTCACCTTTAAGGATAAGAGGAATCCTTTTGGAGCTTTATCAGATGACAGCCATGCTAAAATTTTGCCTAGACATGAGTGTACCTACTGCTAATAGTATCGTGACTTAAGGTTTTTTTGGATTTTGAGTTCTGTATTAAGCTTTTGGATTAAAGTTTTACTTTGAAGTTGCGCTTTATTATCACCAAAAGAAAAGAATGTACTGCTTACCTAATAGTTTACATGACTTTGACTAAATCTTACGATGCTGCTGCGACTTTGTCTGTCATCTTTACTTACGGGGTGTAAAAAGAGACATCACATAGCCGTTTATGTGACTTTACAAACATAAGTAACAATAAGACAAATCGCTGTTTATAGTTGCGGGCTTTGTACCGCATGCTAAACATTGGAACATTACAGAGACCGTGGGGGTGTTTAAAGTCTAGAGAACAAACTCCAGAGAAAAAGAAAGAACATTTAAAATTCATTTTCGTAAAATACATTAAAAAATAAAACTTTGATCTTCAATATCTCCGGGACCGTTATCGTACGGAAATTTATATCGCCGTAACCGCAATGATGAGGATAACATGTAACTCTCATGTAACTCAGTTAAGTCTTATAAGTTGCTTTCTTGTTTACTAGTTGTTAAATAAATTGTCTCCTATTAGATGTCATCATTCTAACTCATATGCACGATACTCCAGTTTTAGCTATGACGAACCGCAGTGATTAATCAAATTGCTATTAGGTACTTATTCCTTCAGCAAACTTTGAGATATTAATATCTATGTTTCCTAGGTGTCACCTCGAATTGGGGCCACTTGGGACTAGGACATTAATTTATTGGTCTATTTAGCCCTAATTTAACAATTGCTTTCTTGGCTGTACCTAACTACAGTAGTTTCTGAGATTTTTCCTTATTCTTCTGCTTCCACTAATTTTAGCAAAATTTGGGCATTATATCTATTTAATGTAGGTACCAGTAGGTACCGAGACCATAAACGTCAATTTTTACAGGAAAACGAAAAGTTTTCTCATAAATAATGGTGACACATTTGAATCATTTTGGTTCAAGATCTAGTGGGGCCAATTCTCGTAACTTTAGGGAATGTTCGCATTACATTATGCAATTTTGAAGATGCCTTTATTTTACCTACGTTTTTGAGATTGATTATTCATTGTCGCTAAGGTGCGAATGTAACTAGATTTTGGGAGTATTTTATCACAAGAATTGGCCTTTTCTTGTTCCTTTTTATACCGTGTTAAGATTCACCAATTATTATTTATTGAACCAAATCGAATTTGTATTATGTCTAAACAAAAGTTATTATACTAATGACTATAATTTATACATTTCCAGTTGTTCGTGTGTTTAGCGGTTGTCGGGTGCGTAAGCGCAGCTCGGCTAGATCACCTAGTGCCTTCAGGCTACGCCGGCGGGCGCGCCGGGTACGATGCCACGCCCTACCACTACGAAAATGTTAACAACGGCGATGGGAACTATCGCTTCAGGTAATGTCAAGTTTGAATCTATTGTTCAAATGTCTGATGTTTGTTTGTGTAAATTGTGTTGTTACTTTAAGTGCGTAGGGGAGACCGAGGTGAGTTGTAACAGAGGAGAGTTGTGACAAAGTCGATTTCTCGGAACCTATGACCGTTAGCGAGCTGGCAACAGAGTACGATTGTTTCTTTATAGACACGCTACTTGACGTAGTACGCGCCAGGGACGCTCGACAAGCGGTTGCGTGAGTACGACATCTGCATGGACAAAAACACGAAAAGTAAGTTTTTTATTAAAATTTTGATTGTATTTATATCGTAACATATTACATTCACGTGGTTATTCTATTTTTGCTCATATTGTGTGGTTTTTGAAGTTTCAAAGTGTGGCATTGTCTTGCTGTGTTTGCATTTTGTTTCGAAATTACGAATTATTATTCTAACGAGGTCGTGATTTTTGGTACCTAGGAGAGTTGTGACACGCTGTCACAACTCTCCTATTTTTGTTTATTTTCTAGTTTGCTTATTTTAGTTAATTTTTGCAATGTTCTTTTTCTGTTTACATGTATGTTCGTTTATTTTAGTCAATTCTTGCAACCTAAGATGAAAAAAAAAGTATTCGGCAATTAAAGTCTGTCTAAAAATGGCATTTTTGTCAGGAACTTTTTTGGGCATGTGGTTTGGTATTGCATGCTGAATTTCCTATTTTTTGTTTCAGAATGCCTAACAATTATACACGAAAGACTGATAGGAGCGTGGCTAGTACTGATATTTATGAACTGGCCTTTGAAGAAGTTACGTTAAGAGGTCAAAGTCTTCGAAATGCCACATCTTCCTCTTACAATCGGAATTACATGTCTTTGCATAGATATTTAAGAAGAAACAGGCTTTTCAAGATAATGCAACTGATGTGGCTACTTCTATGGGTTATGCCAGTCAGATGATATTTACAGAAGAGGAAGAAAATATATTACGCGAATATTTGCTGACATGTTATGATTAAATATTTTATACTTGTTTTGTTAATGTTTCATGTTACAGTAGTTCCTATAATTATGCCAAATGATAATAATTAAAGTACTTTTATGCAAAAGAAAAGTATTTTTTGTTTATAATTCCTATAAAATTATTGTATATTTCAAATATAGTCTAGATTTACAGCTGTCACAACTCACCTTGGTACCTGTCACAACTTACCTCGGTGTTAGGAGATTTGTGACAAAGGGAGTAGTTTCAGATTTCGTGGATTTTCTCAGAAACCTTATAACTTTTATTGATTCTGATGACTGTTTTCAAAAGAGTAAGAATTGAGCTACATTGCAGCAAAGAGTTCATAATCGTGGTATGTTTTTTTATTGAGATATGTTCTTTTAAGTAAAAATTGTCACAACCCTCCTCGGTCTCCCCTACTATATTATTATTTATGGTACATGTCTGGTATGTTGGAAACTTATAAAGTTGTTGGATCAGAAGGTCTATATCAGTGCTAATTATACGTACAAAATCTAGTTGCAATCTCATTTGAGCGTCAATCAGTGTCAAATAATTTATGTAAATTATAGTTTATTTTGACAGATAGAGAATGAGATTAAAATGCGATCGTTCTGAAATCTACGGAAATTGTCACTCTGAGTTGACTAATTCTAACTATGATGGATAACAATAGGCAGGATTAAACCCAGACTTAAATAATTAATTACTAATAGCTACACAACCGGGTGTAAGACAGATTATAAAATTTAGTGTTTCATAATTATAAGTGACTGTAACACCTTTTTCACCTATGGACACAAATAAATTGAATTGAATTGATATTCATAGTGTTTATTATACTTTTTTTAAAATAGTCTTTTTCACTTTGAATCCTAATAGTAGGTAGTAGCATTCAATCGTTTTGGCTCCCAAGTTGGCACGGGCTTCGGCCGCTCTTAAGCGGCTCTTGCCCAATTTGAGGGGGCCAAACGCCTCCTGCCGGAGGCTCTACGCCGGGGTCGTGCGTTCGATGGCCCTTTACGGGGCCCCGGTGTGGGCGCGGGGCTTGAGGCGGCTTGCCGCCCACTACCTGAACGCGTCCCAGCGGGTGATCGCCATAAGGGTCATCCGCGGATACCGCACGATCTCCGGCGAGGCAGCGAGCCTCCTTGCCGGATTGCCGCCATGGGATCTGGAGGCGCTGGTCCTCGCGCGCCTACACGAGTGGCGCGCGGAGGCACTGGGCCGGGGGGAAACTCCGCTGCCGCGGCAAATTGCCGCCCAGCGGACGGAACTCCGGCTCGATCTCATGGCGACATGGAGAGAACGACTGTCGCAGCCTCGTGCAGGGCACGCCTCGATTGAGGCGGTAAGTCCCCTCTTTGAGGAGTGGCTAGAGCGGCGCCACGGCGCCCTCACCTACCGCCTGACGCAGGTCCTCACTGGACACGGATGTTTCGGGAGGTTCCTGCACCTCATCGGGCGGGAGGAAACGCCCGGGTGTCACCATTGTGAGGATCGCCCCGAGGACACGGTGGAGCATACTTTGGCGGTGTGCCCTGCTTGGGCTGAGCACCGCCGAGTCCTCGAGGCGGCCATCGGCGGCGGCGCCCTCTCGCGTCCGGCACTGGTCCAGGCCATGGTCCGGAGCGAGGGGGAATGGGAAGCAGTCGCCTCCTTCTGCGAAGCTGTAATGCTAGAGAAGGAGGCGGCGGGACGGGAGAGGGAAAGGAGGGTCCCCCGTCAAAGCGGCCGCCGCGGTAGACGATCCGGGCGTCGGGAGCCACGAGACGACTCCCGGCCACCGTAGACGCGGGTCTGTGGACGGTGAGCAATGGGTAGCTCACCGTCCGTACGTTCACTAGCGACAGACCGTGTCGACGGCGCGTTCGTGTTCCACGCGCGCCTCAAAGAGATGTCAGCAAAATTGGATGGGGCCACTGAGGGCCGATGCCTGCCGGGGCTGCGGGTTGTTCGAAAGAGATACCGCGCCCCCGGAACGCAAAGGGCACATGAAGGAACATAGACGGGTTTTAGTCAGTAAAAGTCTGACACTCCCTCCCGCCCCGCCCAGGGCGGGGGAAGTTATTTGATGATTTCCCGTCTATAAAAAAAAAAAAAAAAAAAGCATTCAATCGTTACTAGTTCAGCGGTTAGGGGTTTACAATTTCATTATGTACTTCTTATGTTTTTTTTTAATCGATAAAGGGAACTTCAGCTTCCTCCTTAAGCTAGCATCGTGATCAATGTTGTGCCTTCCCTGAATGAGAAGATGCCTTTGCGTTGTGGGACAATAAGAGGCTCAATTACTTTTTACTTGTGTAGCATAATTAACGCAAGTTTAGCTACAATACACCCACTGCTCATAATAAGTACGTCGTTTCTAACTACGCCTTATTGCGATGCTTCTCGATAATGGCAGATATAGATAGCATTCCAGTACCGTGAGAAACTCTTAACTTATCCATAGTCATTAAGATTCTAGTGCAATGCATGTGACTGATGTTTTTGCGAGAAGCACCTATAATGTCAATCTTTAAAGCACCAATTGAATGATATACGTCGAAGCTTTCTATATGTGTTATAAAGATATATCACATAGCTGATACAGATCATGAAACTAAGTAACTTTGAGGGGAAATTATTGCGGAGAAACGACGTTTAATTTTGGTGTGAAAGATCACTGTTTATGATAGCGCGCAATATACTCGTACCGCACACAACACATTTTAATTTCAGGTGCATGCAATAGTACAGCGGTGTTATTCTGTAAAACCCTCCTTCCGTGAAGTGAGCGTGTGGCGACCTGTCAATCCCTAGAATCGTATAGTGACAGCCCAGTTTTAGCTCACTTCACCTTAATTCACTGAGGGAGATTTCTTACAGAATAAGCCGGCAGGGCTCGTACCAGTTCTATGACGATGATGTGAACGGCCAAGATTTTAACTTTCGGCGTCCTTAACACTATGAAGGACACTAAACGCCCATAGGTATCATAACAATAAAACTCTTATTGTGTCTTATTTAGTGTCCTTGAAAGTATTAAGTGCCGTTATAATGTTTTCACTGCAACTAGAGTCTATAGAGACTTTCTATATACAATACATTATCCATACAAGAAATCTTCATTAAATGATATGACAGAAAGTGAATTGCACCGGTTACGAATGCATGCCAACTCTAGCAGTAACTTAGCATACAGACACATAAATCAATTTCTTCCTATTTAAGGATAGCAGACAGTAAAAACTATGCTATTTAAACGCCTATGCATTTACTTTTGAAATATTAAACCACAATATCCCACAACACAAAAGTAACCTACCAAAAAGAATTCTAGTTTAGAGAAGTCATTATCCTGATACTATACACATCTTACTTAATTTCTAATAATTCTCATTTCAGTTACGACACTCCTGAAGGTACATCAGCCCACGAGAGCGGTTCCCCTCGGGCCCAGGGTCCCGAAGGGCCCGCAGTGACCGCCGAGGGCGGGTTCTCATTCCGCACCCCCGACGGGCAGCAGGTCTCGCTCACCTACACCGCTGATGAGAACGGGTTCCACCCCGTGGGCTCGCACATCCCCACGCCGCCACCCATCCCAGAAGCCATCCTTCGCTCCATTGAGTTCAATAGGCAACATCCTTCATCGTGAGTATTTGTGCTTTTCAAGATTATATGGAACTTTATTATTGTCAGATCTATGTTTTATCGTTGCCCTATACTGGGGATTTCTTTTGTATCATGGATGCGTTTACAAACACATAAACTCACAAACTGCTAGGCCTGAAATAACTGTCTGTATATAAATGTTTGTTCCGTGCGGGAATCGAACTCACGAAACGCAGCGCAGCAGCCAATCGCTCAGCTACTGCACACTGACATAATGAAGATAAGCTCGTTCACTCGACTCGCATAATTATCATCTGCTCCCACAACACAATGACGGCTGCTGTGTTTTTTCTGTCACCTAGTGGAATATAAGTGCATTACCGCCACACAAAATTTTTAGTGGTGTTTCAAAGTCACACTGGCCGCTTATATATTTATATCATTTTTGCAACGATTCATTTTGCAAATTACCACATTTTCGACAATAATATCATTTCGTCAAAAATTTATAAACTTTCATAAACTTTTGGTTGTACGCCTGTTTTCATCATAAATAAATAATAGCAAGGTGTGTCTAAATAGAGAAAGAGATATCATAGCAATGAGTAATCATCTTTCACACACAGACATATCACACACATACACAATAACGTTCATACAGTCCACTAATTTAACTGTAAGTTTTTTTAGCGCAAAATAAATGTATTTTGCGTAATAATGTTGCAGTGTTTCTCTTCACCAAACAAGTAGATATGGGCCTTCATACCTTTAACACTGTGAATAAAAAACTTTTTGCTTCTAAAGTTGTTTTTTTTTCCATTTTCAGAGAGGGCTCCTACAACGGCGGCGGCGGTGGCGGACGCAACTACTACTGAAAATGTTGACAAATGTTACCCGTACCATAAGAATAATGACGTCATGTCCAATTATTCTTATCCCGTACCTCAAACCGTGGACTGTGATATCGAAATAACGTATACTTATAACAATGTTGCTATTTATTAAATGGTATATTTTATGCAATGTTAATATAATATATCAGATGTATTATTTTTGAAATAAAGAACGTGATGCTTTGAAAATTTCGTACATTTATTTTGTCAAAAACTTTAATTTTTTCAGATAATAAAATTGTTGTCATTGACTTTTATTAAAGTAATTAAATCATGGAAATCATTTTGTAGCTCGTGGTGCGAGAACCCAGAGTTATCAGACTACGTAATTTATGTCTGTTTTAAGAAATGATTAAATAACATGTAGGTACTTAGTGGAGGCCATCATTTCAGCCAGGCGAAGTTATTTTCCCAGAGTCTGACAGTATTGAATGTCGGCTTTTAACAATATTCTGTAAAACATTATATGGAAACCAGTTGTCTTATTTGAACGTAAGTGAATAAGGCGCCTTTTAAACTAGATACCTGAAAAACATGAAAATGTAAGTACGTAAGTACCTATATCTTACTTTCTTACCAACTTTCAAACCCCAGGCTGGTACATACCTGACACACTCTAAACAGTACAACCCTATATCGCTTTAACCAACTTAAGAACTGAGAATCGAAGCCAGGACTCCACACTCAGGAGTTACGCTTGCGACCACGAGACCGACAGTCAACGGATATGGAAACAAGTATAGACAATGCGAGCTTGTGCTCACTGGTTACTACTTTAGCACGCTAACTACTTCAAACACTCTATCGCAATCAAATATGCAAGTACACGTACCAACACAAGTTAATACTATGCTAGTTAATGACAAGATGCATCTGGAGCGCAAAGGTACAGTCAACAAAAGAGATAAGTAACCGGACCGTCTAATTTAGTTAAAGTTTTCTTTCAAACCGGTGGTCATTTTTAAATGAAAATTAATTTAATTAATAAACTGTCTATTTTCTATTAATAAAAATAAAATTCATTAAAAAAACTTCAATCGGTTTTTGGAAAAAATGGAATTTATTTGGCGACCCTGGTTACTTATTTCTATTGCTGACTGTACATTGAACGAGGGATAAAAATATTACTGATTTATTTTATTGTTGAATTTTATGTTTAAATATATTTCTTGGCGTAATGTAATATGTCCGAATAACATCGTCTTGAAGTAGTCTGTAAGATGCTGTACCTACTTATTGTTATGAATAAGAATAAATGAATGAGATCTGCAGCTACTTTTTTGAAGAATTTATAAGATACGACTAGCTATAACTTATCTATATAAAATTCAATTACATTAACAAGTATTTTGAAATATTGAATGTGAATGTTATACAGAAATGTTATAGATATGTAACAAAGAAATACATGTTCCATTGAAGTTCCATTGAATAATTCATTTTATGTTCCCGATCCCGATATATATATTCTTCTGAATGGTCAAGATAATGTTTATTGTAAGTAAATATTTTCTCAAAGGCCGACTTATTTTGTCGGTAAATAATGAAGTTGATTTAATATAATTGAAGTAAAATATAGATATACTGAGATACCAAAGTCGCCAGACGTACGTCATTTTAGTATGGCTGGAATTTTGAAGATTAATCCTTAGTCCTTACATCATTACATCGTAAGTGATACAAAATAAATGGCGCAGATTACGATGCCCAAAAGAAAAATTTCAGCCACTTACTATTTGCTTGCATTGTCTTTCCAAAATACCCTTTAATTTAACGTTCTTAAAGTTCTCTTTAGGAATATTCCAAAAATAAAACAAGTTTAACTACTGAATGTCGCAGAACTTACATGGCGATGTCTAGGGAACCTCATAAATCGAGGTTTTCATTTTTTTTTTTGGAGGCCCCTATTCACAACATTGCTAGACTCTTTCCGCAGGCTTTAGCCAGACATTTATTATAGATCAGAACAGGCTGAAGTTATGGGCATACTGAAAATTGTGTACAATAACAAATAATGGCTTTTGGAAACCTTCTTAACTTATAATCATCATTCAACGTTAAAATAAAAACTTTGTTCCACACTTGAAATTTCTCCTGTATCGTGGATGTGTTTACAAACACATAGACTCACATTCACAACTATATTGAGGCCATACAAATATTTGTTCAGTGTGGGAATCGAATCTGCGACATGCAGCTCAGCAGCGCACCGCTTAGTTACTACGCCAAACGTGCCGTTAAAAAACTTAGGGTCAGCGCAACATATTTTCTTCTTTCTGTCAACCACCATGATATCACCGACTCCCTTCTCTTTTATATCATTCTTCAAACAATCATCCATCTTTCGTTTGGCCTCCCTCTTCCTCTCTATCCATCCACATTCATATTCATAACTCTTTTGGCCTCATGCGTTTCATTCCTCCTCTTCACATGCCCAAGACAAACAAATTCCTCTATCTATCTGCAAACTTTCAGCCATACTAAAATGACGTGGGTCTTGGAAAACTAGGATCTAAGACTAAGAACTTTATTGTTCTAGGTTGTAGTTGGGTTCATTCCAAAAAGTCTAAATTGATGGCGAACCGCCGCGAAGATTACTGAAAATGGAGCACCTAGAGTATTTATTATGGTGGAGGAACGATATTGGAACCTGTGAACATCAGTGGAATGACTTAAGGCTCTCTGGGATAGTGATAATTACGTAAATTGAGCTTTGTCTTGCTAAAACGAGCCAATCCACAATAACTCAATAACTAAATGAGTTACGAAAAATTAATTAAATACACTTATGCCATATATCTTAATTTACCATCCAACAATAACAGTACAATGTACATAAAAGTTATGCTTAGAATAGACTTACTACAGCGTTAAATATCCAAAGTAATTGAGTTCACTTCTAAAATTCGAAGTACGTATATTGTTTCGTTTGGCAAAAATTCAATTGCAAACTTAACGTACACGTACGTATTTGGACAAATTTCCCAAATCAACAAAATTAACCTTTCCAAAAATTGTGGAATAAATTCTTTTGTTAATTTTGTTCTTGTTTTTTTTTTTCAGTTGGTATTGTTAGGCACGTTCTATTAAACTGGAAAATAATAATTATGCTGGTATAAACCTGACCTACAGTAGAAGGCTTCATCACCATCGTGAAAGATATCCGAGCTATCACCAACCTGCTGTCAGTAACAATGATCGCGGCGGCACAGCAGGAGGTATCTTCATTGAAATGCCAAATGCCAGTGTCAAATACTCTTCACACTAAATACGCCCTACTGACTAATATAGTGCAAGGTTTTTCGAGCCTAACATCAATATAAAAACACTGTAAGTCTATGCAGATATCATTCAGCGAACAGTATTCTTCTGAACAACATCTCTAAAATATAAATAAAAAATTATCAATCCAAATGGCTGGACTAAAGGTTAGTACAAAATTTGAATCAAGCTGTTTTGTTTTGTAATCCAAATGGTTATAATATCTAAGCTTTTTTCGTGCTCAATATGCTTTCATTTACAATTCGTAAATAGCGAGCATGTGAGATGTGATAAAGCAAAATAATATGCCTTATAGCATTTCCTTAATTTCCGAAAAAGAAAATCTATTTCGTTAACGTTAAAAAGTGAATAAAACAATAACTAACTCATTGTAGTTAGTCTCTTTCTTCTACCATTCTTTCTCTATTCTCAGATTGTTTCAACCCTCGCCCTCCTGTCTGCGGTGTCAGCGGGACACTTGGGTCACTTCCAACCCTCCACCGGGTTCAGTTCGTTCGGAGCAAACTCATACAGTGCAGCGCAAGCTTCAGCTTCGGCGTCGGCCTACACCAGGAGCTACGGCGGCGCACATATACCAATACTAAGTTATACAAATGTGAACAACGGTGATGGGAACTACAGATACAGGTGAGGTTGAAAAGAATACTCTGTATTCTTAGCTGCTTGGAGTAGATATCATCATCATATCAGCCGTAGGACGTCCACTGCTGGATATACACCTCCTCCATAGATTCCCAGGGGGACAGGTTGGAAGCGGCCTGTATCCAACGTTTTCCTGATATACTCACAGATAAAATCTTAATCATGGTTAGCCCTAAGGTTTGGAAAACATTGCTAATTTAGTATTTAATATGTTATTTTATCGCTCCACCATAGCTATGAGACTGGCAACGGCATATCAGCACACGAGAGCGGAGCCCCGCGCGCGGCTGGTCCCGAAGGGCCCGCAGTGACGGCTGAGGGCGGGTTCTCGTACCGCGCCCCTGACGGCCAGCAGGTCTCGCTCACCTACACCGCCGACGAGAACGGGTTCCACCCGGTGGGCTCGCACATCCCCACGCCGCCACCCATCCCAGAGGCCATCCTTCGCTCCATTGAGCTGAACAGACAACATCCTTCATCGTGAGTTACACCTTTACATCTTCTTTTGTAGATGCATAAACTCATACACTTTTGGGTAGACAAATCAGTTTCTTTATGACTGAGCGTTTAAGGATAAATAAAAAGTTGCTTTAACAATGCGCTGTCTTTTGATCGCAAAGCTAGATAGAGTAGATAGCAAGCTAGATATGATCGGCGGTGAACTTTACTGAAAAAGGTCAAAATTGGCAACTTTAATCTGCAATTTTTATTACCGCCTCATACTTCAACTAGTTCATTTTGTTAAACGTTTTCAAATGGCCTTTAAACTCAACATGCATGAACATCTGTTGCAATGGTGTTGTTGTAGTGGTGTCGTTACCGCCAGAGGCTCTGGTTACCCCTTAAGGCATGCATGATGAGTGCGTTGAAATGGTATCATACCATATTAGTCGTGTTACAAATTGGTTTCACTATTTTCAGCCTTTCACTTTCAGATATTGTGTCGTTAGGTTAAGTTGGGTTAATAAAACACCAGGATTAGGATTGTAAGAAAGGACGGAGCCTATAAAATTCTGTAGAGTCACTAAATTTCATGTTATAGAAACATATTTTTAAAGTATTCAATATTTATTAAATTTTATGTTATAGAACTTAGACTATGCATACATACCATCACGCCTATATTCCCCCAAGGGTTAGGCAGCAGACGTGTACCAATGTACACCCACAGTTTGCCGGCATGTTTTTAGGTCCCATGTAATAGAGGGGCAAGCCTATTGCCATTAACATTAGACTATGCAATTTCTCATTTCGTTTAATATTTTCAGCGGCGACGGTGCTTACAATGGCCACTTCAACAATGGATACCGCTACTAGGAGGCATCTACATCGACGACTGACCGGCAGCGACTAACGGATAAACTGCGAACATACCACAATACATCATTATTTTTTTCATGAGCATCACTATGTTTTTAATGTTATTTGTTTTTAAGAGCTTATAATAAAAGTTTTAAGTGTTTACAACAGTTTTATTATTCATTTTGTGCCTATTGATATCCATTTCTTTTATATCTATGTTTTGTTCTTTTATCGAATGATTTAAAGTACCTAACAGCTAGTACTTATTTTTTAGTTATTAGTCGGTTTTATTTTTCCAAACATGATCTCTGGGATCTCTTATGATGTATGGGATCAAACACGTAGGTACTTGTCTATTGGTTGACTTAAATTTTAAAATATTTATCCTTTATGTAAAAACAACATATTTAATCGTTAAATCGGTTACCGTAATGATCTAACCCAGTCTTTTCTTTAATAAGTGTTATCGTTATTTTGCGCTTCTCGGGGTAAGAAAGGATTAAGCCATCTAAACTATCTACATATCTATCTACATGCTATACAAAGGTAGCCGAATTAACCGTTTGAATGACTTAACTTGTAAGGTCCCAATTTACTTATAAATACAACGCCTAGCATAGTACTGGAGAGATAAGATAACAACAAAAAATGTGGTTGGGTTTTTCTTTAAGTACCTACACGATAGATTTCCATTGATGAACATTTCTGGAAAGGAGAGTCCTTTTAAAAATCGTGATAAAATTGCCACTGATTTCACGGATGGATTTTTTATAAATCGTTTCATAGATTTCGGATTAATTAAAAAAAAAAACAATCAGAAAATATGCTACATAAAAAAAGAGAAATTTATAAAATTCTGAAATACGGTGAGAATTTCTAAATATTATTTAAAAATAAATATTAAGCAATAAATAATTGCTGAACATGTAAAGGGGTGTTTTGGCCCACGAAGCGAACTTCCGACGCCGTTATGAACTTTTACCGTCCAATATTATTGGTGAGGTTCTTCAGAAAAGTCAGGTGCGCAGTACTCGTAACCGGCGTGCTTGTATAACCAGATGTATGAATGTGGACGAGGCGATAGGAGTGTGTAAGGATCGTAGCAGGTGGCGGTCCGTGGTTTCTGCCTACCCCCATGGGGAAAAGGCGTGAGTTTATGTATGTATTATTGCAGGCGGTTGGATACACACATTTCATTTTGCTACCGTTTGCACAGTTTGTCTGTTTTGTGAAACAGCGACATTTCCTGAAATGGTATCTTGTGATTTGGACATCTTTTGTAGCAGTGCAAGTTAGGTTGAAAATTGTCACCCTTATGACGACGAATCTTTACTTTTGCGTACGTAGCGGGATAGTGCAGATTGTCATCTAATAATCATAAAGCTAAAGAAATGAGACGTTGTCATATTTCACGTAAGGGTTTTCTATATTAATAACGTGACATTGTTGAATTATATTGTATGAAAATATAAAAGGATAATTCATATGCCAGTTGATGCTTTGAAAACACTTCACTCATACTCTAGAGTTATGGGATATAAAAAAAAAAACAGGTTGTATAATGAAGCTATCTTTACTATGCATAAAAGTACGCAAGATAGCTGCATAAAAATACAATGCTTTTTTTTTTCTTTTCTTTCTCTTTCTTTATTACTATCTTAGTGCTTGTAGTGCCTAACTGAAAATCTTGCTGAAAACAATGCATTCAATGCAAATACGTGCAAAATCCATGTTTTAATTTTGCATGGACCCAAGTACGCCCAAAGTTAAGTTCTTAACAAAGCAATAATGGTCACAGGAGTCTTCTTTTATGTAGCATGTGATGTTTGCAAATAAACAGTTTGCAAAGATAGCAATTAAGACAGCAATTAAGTTTAAAAAGTAAGTCCCTGTTTATTTGAGAAGCATTGTTTTTGCAAAGTGTGGACTTTGAGTTAACCACACTGTACTCGATAGATAGCGTACAACACACATCATTTTTAAATCGCAGTGCACCGTATTAGAAGGTTAACCTCATTCACTGTCTTGAGTACCTACTGCAGGTATATAATATGTACCTAATATATTGAGCCATAACCAGAAACCTTGACTTAATCTCTCTATATATTTTGATGTTAAAAACTAGGAAATATCTACTCCACGCTTCCCACCAAGCTAAATCATCTGGTCCGGTTGGAAAAGCTTCAATGGAGGTGTGGAACACCGGCAACACATCCGACACCCATGCGAATAAAGGCGCAAATTTAAACTGAAAATCTTTGAAACTTTTTATAGGTCCATTTTATTAATAATTTAATAAAATAATAATAATACGTTTCATTGCTAACTAACGGCAGGTTACAAAAGTTGATATTGTAACAAAAAAAAAAAACAATTTATTGTTTTATTTGATTCTATAGTAGATTTATAACTATTTAGTTTAGCCAGATAGACATATTACTGGATTGCGACTGTAAGATTCTAATTAATCGCTTTCGCTTTATAACTGTTACGCTATATAATTATATCCCAGGATATAACTATATTAAGGCTTCGGTGGCTATCTATGACACTGTGACATCCGTACTAATATTATAAATGCGAAAGTAACTCTGTCTGTCTGTCTGTCTGTCTGTCTGTCTCTTCTTCACGTCTAAACCACTGAACCGATTTCAATGAAATTTGGTACAGATATAGTCTGGGACCCGAGAAAGGACATAGGATAGTTTTCATCCCGGAAATCCCCCGGGAACGGGAACTATTAATCCACGCGGACGAAGTCGCGGGCAAAAGCTAGTATTTCATAAATAAATGGTACAGATTCACAAAGAGCAAAACAAACTTAAGTTATTTCTTATTAAAACTTTATTTTAAAGCCCATAAAAACAAATAACAGGTAATACTGGAATAAATAGAGATTCTTATGAAACAATATGTTTCTATAAGCGCGAGTTCGGTCCGTAGTCAGCCGCAGTCAGTCGTCGATGTCACTTAGTATTTGTACCCGTGGTTGTAGCGTCCGTTGTACGCACCCTCGCCACTGAAAATTTATCAAAGAATTCGATTAAAAAGGGAGTAAATCTGTGTCAGTTTAGAAAAAGTTTAGACTAATTGCTAGAACTGGTTACAGCGGCTTCATTTGGAGAATTTACCTGATTGCCAGTCTTATTGGTTCGGTTATTGTCTGTCCATGTGTCGAACTATTCCTAATTCAATGTTCTATTTATTATCAGATAATTTATTAATTTATTATCAGATGACTGGTGAGACTTTATAGTCTCACCGGTCATCTGATAATAAGACTACCAATTTACACTCTCTGATATTTATATATCAGAGAATGTAAATTGGTAGTCTTATGCCCGTTGCCTAAAACGCATTAGGCATTTTATACAAAAAATGACGGAAAATTTCAATGAAAACTCACGATCCAGGATTTTGCCTGTTGAACTCAATGGAGCGGAGGATGGCTTCTGGGATGGGTGGCGGCGTGGGGATGTGCGAGCCCACGGGGTGGAACCCGTTCTCGTCGGCGGTGTAGGTGAGCGAGACCTGCTGGCCGTCGGGAGCTCGGTACGAGAACCCGCCCTCAGCGGTCACCGCCAGCCCCTCGGGGCCGGGGGCGCGTGGGGCCCCGCTCTCGTGCGCTGATATGCCGTTGCCAGTCTCATAGCTATAAACAATGAATAAGAAAAATCACAGAGGGCTTATACTGACAATACTGTTTTGCGTTTATTTTTTTGTTTGGGCAGTGAATGTGTTGTTCACACCATCTTTGTCAGCATGTTTTTTATAAGTGAAGACTTGTACTTCGCTGTCAGGTTACTCCTACTATTCTTTATTCTGTTTTGTTTAGATTTAAGTCTTCAATAGCTCATAAATAAATGAATAAAGAGTTATAGACTTTAGTCAGTCTAATAATTTGTAAATCTTGCACAAGGTATAGTGTGTGAATTTTTTTCTGAAACCTGTAGGTTAAATTTAAGATGGATTGTTTAATGACTATGGTGGTAGTAAGGTTATGGTAGCTACTGTTTCTAGTCCATGATTATAATAGACAATAATTTGCATCCGCCATGTTATATCTTCACCACCTTTGGTAGACTGGTAGAGAATGCCTAAGGCATTTGTGTAGCCGCCTTTGTACTTTTTGTAGTAAAAAAGTTAAAATAAATAAATAATAAAAAATATGTTATTATTTTTCCTTACTTGTATCTGTATGTCCCTAAACCGTTGTTCACATTCTCGTATCTGAGGATCGGGATGCGTGCTCCGAAGTTGCCGTTGTAAGCTGACGCTGCAGGGTTGAATGCGTTTGCGCCGAATGCGTTGTACCCGGCTCCAGCGGCTTGAAAGTTCCCCAGATGACCTGCTGACACCACCGACAGCAAGGCAAGGGTGGAAATGATCTGAGGATAGAAAATAAGTGGTGAAAATGTTGTTGTTAAGGCTTTTTTGTCTTAGTTTTTAACCGACTTCAAAAAAGGAAGAGGTTTTCAATCTGTCGAAATCTTTTTATTTTTTTGTTTTCACTTAACATAGTGAAGTAAAAAGCGAGGAAAAATACTAAAGCGATGACTAAGTGTCAACATCCACTAGTTAAACATTTTAACATGAATAGAGCAATTTGCTCTACTTACCTTTAATCCAGCCATTTCTTTGATACAATTATTTTCTTTGAGATGCTATTCCGTAGGATGCTATTGACTGAATGATATCTGCATAGACTAACAGTGTTTTTATATTGATGTTACCCTTCCAAGAACCTTGCACGATATCAGTCAGGGCGTATTCAGTTTTGTGAAGAGTTTGATACGTTCGGCATTCCAATGAGGCCACCCCCCGCCGTCGCGATGATTGTACCAACACCAAATTCAGACAATGATTTTATTTGACGTTTATGTTACTCTCAAGGATGGATCGGTTACACATGTAATTTAGAGCTCTGTGGCGAGAGCGCAAGGTCAGAGTTCGCTTGGCTAAAAATTTGGATGCTACGCATTGACCTGTAGAGCAAATGTAAGTAGGGATGCTAGACTATTTTTGCGTATAAATAGAGACATCGTGATTATGAACATCGGAGTCGGCTGTTTCGAAAACAATGATAGATCCACTCGTTGAAATTATTTTTTTATATCGGCGTTTGTTCAAGGACAAAAAAATAAAGTTAAAGTTATTATCTTAGAACTTAATCTATGTAATTTGCCAACCTAATAAACACAATAATGTTGCACCTATTATAATAATAATAGCAAAGGTCTCTTCTCATACTGAGAACTTTGCTCAAGGCAGATTATTGATTTCGGACTTATAATAACTATATCAGTCCAGATTTCTTCACAATGCTTTCATTTTCTTAACCGTTGTAAATAATAAAAAAGAAATAAAAAAGTAATGACCAAGATAAACTTAGAAAGTACATGGAGCAATTAAAAAGTCACATGGGCGTCTCCTTGCCCGGATTTGAACCCTCAACCTCATGTTTGAGAGGCGGCGTTAACCATTGAGCCATTACGAGTTGTTACCTTTTTTTTTTCGTGGGAAATCCTCATCGATGGTGGACCGCCATTGGCGGGCCCCTTCACCATATGCGGCATGTCCTGCGACCGCACATTCCGCTAGAGAGGCGTGCACGGAACACTGCGCGCCTCCTTCACAGGATCACTGATCGAGCGACGAACTGCCCCATGTTCGCCGCCCGCAGGCCCCTCATTACAGAGTGTTTGGGTATCAAACGGTACAGAATAAAATTAAATAGTTTTCTTTTTCTTGATTGTAGGTCAGGCAGGTATGTAGTGATAGCTCAGTGGTTAAGGCGCCCGCCTCTGATGCACGAGGCTGTGATTCAACCCGGCACTAGGCAAGTATCAATGTGACTTTTTACCCGACTGCGACAGAAGGAGGGTTATGTTTTTCGAGAGTATGTATGTATGTATGTATGTATAATTGTTTGGCACGCTCTGCAGCCTGAACGGCTCAATGGATTTTAGCTTGAGAGGTTTCGTTAGATTCGTATTTACTGTGAGAGTGACACTGGGTATTTCAAAATAAAAAATGACAAAAATGGCGGATTTTTGGCGCCAAATTCAAATGTTTGAATCGCTCTGCAGCGTGAACGGCTCGATGGATTTTAGCTAGAGAGGTGTCATTAGATTCGTATTTACTGTGAAAGTGACAATGGGTAAATTAAAAATAAAAAAAGTAAAAAATAAAAAACGGTAATTTAAAAAACACTAAAAAAATAAAAAATAAAACACGGTAATTTAAAAAACTAAAAAACCCGACTGCTATTCTTTAAAAATCCCTAAAACAAGATAAATTGTAGCAGTCGGGACCCATTCTAGAAATGGAGGATTAGTGAATTGAGAGCACATACCTATATTACATTGCAGATGGTCCCGAATAGGTCCCGACTGCTACAATTTATCTTGTTTTAGGGATTTTTAAAGAATAGCAGTCGGGTTTTTTAGTTTTTTAAATTACCGTTTTTTATTCTATTTCAGATGTACTCTCTAAGTTTATCTTGGATATCACTGACTTCGGTGAAGGAAAAAATTGTCAGGAAACATGGATTATTTATTAATATAAGTCTGAAATCGTCAATCGCCTTGAGCAAGCGTGGTGATCAATACTCGTGCCTTTTTTGTATGGGAAGAGGCCTTTGCCCATGCAGTTGGACAATAATAAGCTGGTATTATTTTAAGTAGATTGTAGGTACATGACAAACAACGTAAAGGAATGTATAAAAATGTATAAAAGAAAGCAATATATATTAAATCAATAAATAATGCATGTATATTTAATCTGAGTGGTCAGTTTATTTATAACTCATACATTAGATATCTGTCCACGATATCTGCTACTTAGTGCTAAGTATTAACACCTGACATTACTTAATGGCTTTAACCAGTTTTACTCTCCCCGGGGCACAAAAAAAGCATCTCACTCACGTCAGCTACGATCTAACAAGCCGATGCTCTTCGCTGCAATAAGCTTTGCTTAATCACGAACATCGAACGGCTATGCAGAAAACTAATCTTAGAACCCGCGTCTCAATTGCAACTAAACGTACGTCTAAAGTGTAGCTTACGAAATAACAGACTACTGAAGATTAGCTCACAGATACTGTATAATCAGATTACATAATGAGCCGCAATCAACAATGCCCGATGCTTTCGTGGGCGCCGTATTCCGCTGGATCGCGAGTTTCACAAGATAAAAACATTTTAATGTGCAGTTTACGGGTATGAGCGTTCTGGACCATTTAGGAAATGTTACTATACTAGCAGCGAGGAATTTACAAAACGTTCTAGTATTAGGAGATCTCTTTAATTAGTTAATTTACTTGTAGGCGCATTACCGTGAAGTAGTAAAAATGCTAAATGAGTAATTTAAAATTGCAACGAAAACGCAATAATTTTTAATTATCTTTTACCTTGAACCTTGGTCGAAAAGAACGACAGGTTATAAAATATGAATTTCGCACATATTCTTGGGAATTACTAATATGCATTTTCCTCAGTCGAGTAGTAGACACCACTAATCAATTGGCATACTTTTTTTTAAGCTGTCAAAACGCAATTCCCCATAGATTTGATGACAACACTAATTTATGACGTCACTTATTGGTCAGCGCAATTGACGAAGTATTTATTGATTTTAAAACAACTATAATGAAATTTTACAGTTAATTCAAAATGAATCAGGGTTTCAGGGCTAAAATGAAGTGTTTTTTTTTTAAGTGAAAACTTCTTTAGTGGCTTTGTGCACTTTTTTTGAAATGGGTAAAAAATTTAAAACTCGCGTCAGGACACGTGACCCTGATCGAAAATTCGTAAGCGGCGTTGTGCACTTATTTTGGAATGGGTAAAACATGTTAAACTATGACACACGTGTACGTCTTTAGCGTTTTCACTTCTGCCGGCATTCCCGGAGTGCAACCCGTCGTTTTTTTAAGAAATTTTGCCTTGGAATAATTGTTGAATTGTGTATCACTTAGTTAACGCTATGTTATTTACCATAATCATTAGATATAATAAAATAATCACTTCTTCATTAATTGGTTTAATAAATTACATAGCCTTTTTGACTTTTATCGTTATTTACTAATTTGCTTTTGTACAACACCCACCCAAAAACTAGGGTAGACGATCGCTAAGGCCAAGTAATCTTTCTGGAAACTGATACTATTGTAATACAATATTTCTTCAGAATCTAAGTTCTAACAAAAACTTTTGCCAGTTTCTTCCATTTTTGAGCCGTGTACAGACACTGTGTCATGGCCACGATTTAGTTGCTACGCATCACATAGGCACTACGACCACTGCTGCATGACCAGGGGTTCCCAACCTTTTCAGCATGAATTTTAATATAATGTTAATCAATAATTTTATTAGAAAATTGTTGGTAGTTTTTTCTTCAATCATCAACTTCAAATTTTTGAAGTTCAGAGAAGCGCTTTGCGGCTCCCCTAGGTACTTTCCACGGCGCCCAGGTTGGGAAGCCCTGGCATAACCAATCAAATTCATTCTATTGATGATTGCTCAAAGTGAGTTGCACCCCTTCCATACCGCGCGAGGTATACGTGGCGAACCAGTCGCGGCGCAGCTTCACGATGTCTGTACACGGCTTAGTGATACTTTTAACTAAAATTATGCCAAGAAAGTTTTCCTTTGCCTAAGTTTTGATAAGTTTGAGCGACCTATATAATTTTATTGGATCGATTTCGCTCCAGTGTCAATAACTTGAAACTGCGCTAGTTTACCAGGTTACAGAAGTTTAATTATTTTAATTATTCCATTTATTCATAAATAAACATATTTTTTTTTTTTTAAATAATGTTAAACTAATTGTGGTATCAGTTAAAACTGGTTGGTTATTGAATTGTAAACTAGAAACATTTTGAAAATAGAACCCTAGAGTAAAAAACTGAACTGTTCAAAAACTCATCGAATATGCGTTCAAACTCAATTCAAATTTTCAGGCGTTCGTAAATTGCCAATACATTTTTGACAGTTAGTTAAATTGAAATGTAGAGACCAAAAAGGATTGTTCAGAAATAAACACTACGTCTAGTAATTAAGCTTGTACATGTTTATTGACATGCTTTTACCCGCGATTTCATTCACGTAAAGATCTAGTACACCAAAAACATAGCATTTGGCCCTTATAGATTTGCTTTCTATCAATGAAACATTTTTTGGAATAGGTTCAGTACTTTTGGAGTTTACCTCTTACAAACAACTTTAACCCTTCATAAGGGCCGCGGGTTGTTCGAAAGAAATATCGCACTCTCGGAACGCAAAGGACACAAGAAGGAACATAGATGGGTTTAGTCAGTAAAAGTCACTCTCTCCCGCCCCGCCCAGGGCGGGAGCAGTCATTTGATGATTTCCCATCCGTAAAAAAATCCCTTCATAATATTAGTACGATTTAGCTATATTAACACTTTTTTTGTTCTTCTCGTAGACTGGGTGCAAATGTGGGAATCTGAAAGCTGTATCCTTATACTAAACCTCTATAATTACTTCACCTATTATGATCCTCATGGGGTTATTGCTCTCACCACAAGACATTATCCACTGTAGGACATTGCTTAGTTTTTTGAAATTGTTCCTGAAAGATTCCGGCGATATTGATATAGTAAATTATGTTTGGTCATGCAATACCTACATATTCGGCTAAATTGATGCTAATTATTTTAAAATATTGTGGTTTTTTTTTCATAATAATAAATATTTACCTACCTATGACCGTTGTATTATGACGGATGTTAGGTACAAGTTTTTCCCGTCATTTCGATAACTACATCTGAGCACACGTCGTATTTTGATACACTTTCCCATGGTTATTCTAGGAACTAAGTCAAGAGGGTTGATATTACGGATCATCATATCAGCCTATAGCCGTCCTCTGCTGAACGTAGGCCTCCCTCAAAGAGCGTCAACCACCCCAGTCTTGGGCAGCACGCATCGATCCGCTGCCCGCCATCTTCTTTAAATCGTCGGTCCACCGTGCAGCAGGGCGTCCTACACTACGAAGTGTGGGACGCCCTGCTACACGGTGGATAGTTTAGGCAAACGTTTGCCTAAACGTGGTCTCCACTTTATCACGATATTACGGATAAGGTTTCAATATCTAACCACACTTACTGTTACTAATGTATGCCATACATTACCACTTCTAATTACATCCAATTGCTTCCTCACCCCGAAATATCATTATCCGTAATAGGCAGTAAACCAGCATCTATCCAACCACTCCTAATAGTTCGAAAGCTAAGAATATAATAAATGGTTAGTTTAGGAGTAATAATTATATTTATAATCTTAACTTCCCACCTTCCACCATTAAGTATGGCGTTTATGATATAATTGAGGTGAAATATAACCGCAGTAAAGTTTGTACAATGGTCCGAAAGCGAGACATTTATAGCACTGCTGTGAGTGGCCTTATATTCAACCTATTTGTTTATACAAACGAACTTTAAATCTTATAACGTTCTAATATAAGTACTAAACGAAACAAGACTAGACTGTTCCATTGTATTCGTAATAGGTATTGTGCAGTAAATTGCAATGGGGTTAGTAGATACCTTGGACTTTTCTGCTAAAACCCTCCTTTTTGCTTTGCCGTAGTCGGGTAAAAAGAAAGTGTTTTGGTGAAAACACCATTTTAGTGTTAAGAGAACATAAAGCATCATTTATTTATTTTGGGAAATATGTTCTTTTTTCACATTTTAGATTTTGTCCAGTAGTAAAAGTTGTCAATTCTTGAGTACTTTCACCCTTTGACTGACTGAAAAATTCAAAGTCAGCCTGTATACCTATTACCTAATATCATGTTGTACTTATTTATTTATACTTTATGCAATCAAACAAATACAAACACAGGCTTAATGCTTTAGGCATTCTCTACCAATCAACCTTTTTCTTCTTCTTGTCCTTAGCTACTAGCATTACTGTAATTGTTAATCAGGGATGGTGTGATCTTACAGCAAAATTTCTTGCAAAGAAAGATGGCAATGGTATGGAAAAAAGGATAGAACAATTAATAAACTAAATCAAATTCACATTTAAAACATCACGTTTATTCATACACCATGCCTATGTACATTGAAAGACTACAATTATTTACTAAATAAATAAACAGTGCGAGTTTCGTCGTGGTATCACAGTCCTCCCCAGTTCAAGCGGTCAGTTTCGTCGGATCGATGTCTCATTAGCTAAAATTGCTTTGAAATCGCAAGCGAACGCACTGCATGATTGCGGTCAGGTAGACTACCCTTCTAAAGGCGACCTTTAGCATTCCCTTCGTGTTTTCACCTCTACCATTAAGTAGATGTTTCAATAGAAACCTTGTTTCATACTGGTGAACCTTCTTTTGTTCAGTTCGTGGCTTATCATTTCGAATAGATGTTTCACTCAGTCCTACACTCAACTCAATCCCTTTCTTTCACCATCTATTTGAGAACAAAGTCATTCTTCATCCGCAACCAATTCCTAAAGCCTTCAAAATTCATCTCTACCAGTTTGATGCAACGTTCAACGATTCAACAGCACTATTTCCCTTAAATACTCCGGTCCGTCCCTGTGTGTTTGTTTGCGAGTTCTAAGCGATTAACTAAGTGAGTATAGAGTGAGATCAGTAGTGGTAGCCGTTTCCATTGCCGCCGTTGCCTGAACCGGATCCGCCCGAACCGGAACTGCCGCCGCCACCGCCGCCATTGTAGGAGCCCTCACTGAAATAGAAGAAAAATACAATTAGTCTTTGCTTTGAGTACGTATGGTATGCTGCGGTATTGTATGTGATGCCTTTGAAGCATTGATTAAATAGAAAGTATATACTGGGATAAGTTACTATATTGTAGTAAATTCTAATCACGGTTTTTCTCTTTCTGGTCTTTTGAGTATCTGGGCAAAAGTTTTAATTGATCAAAACACGATAATGTCTTTCTAAAAGTAAATAAATACCTTTAAGTGTTGGGATGTACGAGTAATAACGTAGGCAATTGTTTTTTTCTACGATTTCGTTGTGACACCACAGTCGTGTGTAGCCGACAAATGCAGTAAAAAAAAAGCAGTTTTCTTGTCGTCTAATAGACGATTGTGACGTGTTGGAGACCTTTTCATTCGTCGGCTATACACGACTACGGCGTTCAAAAGGTTAAAGCATTGTATTTTTCTTTTGAGACGCAACTTCCGAATACACGGAAGTTTTAAAGCCTTTGATGAAGTTTTTAAAAAGCCTGAAGCTCTTTGTTACGTACTGTTAGCCGTAGCTGTTATTAGTTAAGTTAGACTTAACAATGTTTAACTTTACCAGGGACGCAATGGCCAAATCGTGCGGAGGCCTATCACATGCGGTGTTCCGCAGGGGTCGGTCCTAGGGCCACTTCTGTGGAACGTGGGTTATGACTGGGCCCTTCGCGGTGCTCTCTCTCCCGGGCTGAGCGTCATTTGTTATGCTGACGACACACTTGTTACAGCCCGGGGAGAAAACTTTGAGGAGGCGGCGCGCTTGGCCACTGAGGGTGCGTCCCTGGTAATCAGCCGCATCGAAGCGCTGGGCCTTAGGGTGGCGATTGAGAAGACAGAGTCCCTGGTGTTTTATGGGCCCCGCCGCCGACCACCGGCAGGCGCTTACATCACTTTAGGTAGTGAGCGGATTACGGTGCGGACGCACATGAAATACCTGGGCCTCGTCTTAGACCGTAGGTGGAACTTCGGCGAGCACTTCTGCCAACTTGCCCCGAAACTGATCGGCACGGCTTCCGCCCTAAGTCGGCTACTGCCGAATCTGGGTGGACCGAGTGTCATCTGTCGACGGCTTTACACGGGGGTGGTCCGTTCGATGGCGCTGTATGGTGCTCCAGTGTGGGCGGACTCCCTGACTACCCAAAATAAGGCTCATCTGCGGCGACCGCAAAGAGTCATGGCTGTCAGGGTAATACGCGGATACCGCACAATTTCAGCTGAAGCGGCGTTCGCATTGGCGGCAACACCCCCGTGGGATCTGGAGGCGCAAGTGCTTGCCGAAGTTTACCATCGAAGTGTGGAAGTTCGGACAGAGAGCGGCAGTGGTCCGCCGCCTGAAGTGGTGAGGAGGTGGCGCAGGGAGGCGCATTCTGCCATTATGAGGCAATGGGCCGAGAGGCTGGAGACCCCCAGCGCCGGTCAATGGACTGTTGGGGCTATCCAGCCAATCCTAGAGGAGTGGGTACGGAGGCGACACGGGACGTTGTCCTTCCGTTTAGTGCAAGTATTGTCGGCGCATGGCTGTTTTGGCAAATACTTGCACAAAGTGGCAAGACGGGAGGCAACTCCCGTGTGTCACCAGTGCGGTTGCAGCGAGGACACTGCTCTGCACACTCTTGAGCAGTGTCCTGCCTGGGAGGTGCAGCGCCGCGTTCTGGCGGCAGACATTGGATTAGACTTATCACTGCCGGTCGTCGTCAGGGCTATGGTCGGCAGTGAGAGAGCATGGGAGGCGGTTGCGTCTTTCTGTGAGGAGGTTATCTCACAGAAAGAAGCGGCGGAGCGGGTCAGGGAGACAGACTCTCTCGCTGACCCGATTCGTCGCAGGAGGGTGGGACGGCGCAGGCGGCGAAATGCCGACTTAATGCCGCCATAAGAGGGGCCAGCGGACGATAGATCGGGGACTCTATCGTCCTCGCTGCACGGTCCCTAGAGCAGTGGTGATGTCTCAGTGTACCCGGACATCGCTGAAGGAGGAGAGAGCCCGGAGGCGGGCAAAGAAGATGGAGCCCAGATGTGGGCCACGCTGGATGGGTCGCGAACGTCATGCGTAGCAGTTCTCGCGGCCCATTCATCAAGGCGAAAGTAGGTACACACGCGGAGTTTTTAGTGGGTGCAAGCCCCACATAACCACGTTGTCTCCCCGGATGGCGTGGCATGCGTTAGGCATTTTCTTCGCTCACAAAAAAAAAAAAAAAAAAAAAGACTTAACAATGTTAGACCTTTTCAACTATAGAGGTATTTAAAAACGTCTTCATAAAATTTCGTCATTTCACTGTTCACGGTTTGTTTTTGGTCTATCCAAATAATAATTTCTTCTGTAAAAAGAACTTTTCTCTAACGAATATATTTTCAATATTTTTTTGCATAATAGCCTATTAACACTTAGGGCCACTTTTACCAAAATCGATAAACATATTTAGCGCTATCATTTTTCTGTCACTGGCATTTTCTAACAATGTGACAGGGATACAATGATGTTATAAATACATTTAGGCACAAAATTTATTTAGTGATTTAGGTTAAAGTGGGTCTTATAATCTTAAAAAAATATGTAAAACAATGCACAATTCAAGCAGAAACTAACTAAGAAAACAATTGACTTGCTACTTACGATCCGGGGTTACGCTTGTTGAACTCAATGGAGCGGAGGATTTCCTCGGGGATGGGAGGTGGGGTAGGTAGGTGTGGGCCCACGGGGTGGAACCCGTTCTCGTCGGCAGTGTAGGTGAGCGTGATCTGCTGGCCGTCAGGGGTCTTGAACGAGAACCCACCCTCGGCTGTCACCGCGAGACCCTCGGGGCCTTGCGCACTAGGTGATCCACTCTCATGCGCTGATATGCCGTTGCCGGTTTCGTAACTGGAAAGAGATGATCAAAGGGGTTATGTTTATGTTTCCTCTTGTTGCGTTTGTGATGATTGTTTCTAGCTAAACTCATCTTTGGTTGTTGCGAGAGAGGCTGCCTAGAACAGTGCCTTAAGGTGCTTTTGCAATTTACAATTCTTTGTGTTATTCACCACATAGATGGTTAACTTTCTCCTCAATGATAAATGCGAAATTGAAACTAGTTGCCTAACCACGTTTTAACTAAAACTAAAAAGTATAAAAAAACTGAATCATACTCGAAGTGGTAAGTTCCGTCGCCGTTGTTGACATTCTCGAATTTCGTGATCGGTATTTGATTGCCACCGCCGCTTCCGCCGCCAAAAGATCCGCCGGATCCGCCAGATCCTCCGAAACCACCTCCGGCGCCACTACCAGCTCCGCCGCCGGCACCGAACCCGCCTCCCGCGCCCCCACCCGCACCGCCCCCAGCCCCGTTACCAGCGCCTCCGCCAAACCCACCACCAGGCCGTGGGGGAAGATACTGAGGCTCTAAGCGACCACATGATCCAATCGCTATCAGCGTCATAGAGACGATCAACTAGAATCAAAAGAATAATTTATTATGGGAAGGATTGTTGAAGAAAACGTGCAACTTCAACATTTGGTTGAACACAAAGGTTGGTAGAACATGGAACACGATGAGGATAGCTATCGTCAGATACTATTTTAATGTTACCTACATTGCAGTTATATTAGCAACAGGTCCTACTGGTACAGTTTATTGAATAAAAGTCAAAAAGGACTAATCAAAATATTACTGGAAAATGAATAACATACGATTTTTGTAGTAAACTGTTAACAAAAAAACAAGCTTTCCAACAAAAATAAAATAAGTTGGAATATAAAAAATATTCGAAATACTATAACGGCAATGGTTTAGGCAAAACATATGCGGTAAGGATTTTCAGGATCATTTCGTATGTTATTGTAAAAAAAATACACAACACTTTTTGATATCAGCGAAAAAGTATTAAATCTGGATCGAATTCAGATCTGTGTTTATCCAGGATTTAAACATCGTTATTGTCACACAAGGAACCTACACTACAAGCAGGAGCACCGTATCTTCGTGGACTTACCAGTGAAGTAGTCATGTTTGATGTCTATAATTATTTTGTACAAGTGAACAGGCGCTCTTTGCTGTTCAGCTGTTTGCTGAATACTGTTTGCGAGGATGTGCCTCGTTTTATATTGCTCCGATTTGCCCTTTCTCGGTTGCTTCACCTTGTGCGTGCTCCGCCGATATCGCGAGTGCATCCGCGCCTCGTTGCCCCACGCCTCAAACTCACCAACATTTAACTTAACCTGGAATTCCCTTTACGGATGTATTCCTTTATCAAAAGTTAAAGCCTTTGAAATCTCCCTGAGGTGTTTCCCAGAAACCAAGCTTCTTATGTTGCATATGGGTTATTATAATGTGCTAACTAGTTGCAGCATTGCACTCCGCGTTTGCGAAAGCTTACAACTTCATGATAAAGTTGCGTTAGTTTCCATTAAGGTTTTCTTAATGGTGCATATTGGACTAATACGAATATGATGTGTGAGTGATCCAATACGTTGAAGTTTGATCTACATGGGAAAAACTTGTACTACGCCATGATTTATGACAAATATTAGCGTGGCGATGCATGTAAAATGTTTAAATAGATCTATTCGTACTTCTATGTGTTTAGCTGTCTATCGGAGTGCTAAGATCTAGTTTGTAGTTAAACTTGACTGCGACGCAAACATTTGTTACATTCCTTTTGATGAACTTAACTTGTGCAATAAGGACTGCAGTGCAAATGACAAAGTTAACGCCTTGTCTGAACTCTATAAAAGTTAGATAATGAATCCGGTAAGTTTTTTACTTTCAACTCCATCATGATGTTTCCATTATTTCCTTTGAAATCTTTGCTTTCTGTTTATATTATTTACTCGACAACTGTTACTAAGAACTAAAATTGATGATTAAAGTTTGAATCCATGAAATAGATAGGGTAATCTTTTTGAACTCCTTTGCTAATTTCGACAGGAATGATCTAGATTACATAATGCCAGTCGGCGCCTACCAGATGCCCTGTGGGTTAACTAACTATGGAAAAAAGGTACCTACCTATTCTAATTTATTCAGATGAGCCTTAAGCTAATGTGGAACCATATCACAGCCAGATTTCGTCACGGGAGACCAAGCAAAAGATGGCGAGTTGTGCTTAAAAATTAGGAACCACGTTAACGCTGACCGGAACAGCTGAAAGTCATGACTGAGGCCTTTTCCCAGGAGTGGGATGATGCAGGCTGGCAGAGTGCTGCCTAGGGCCTCCACTTAATGTACTTACGTTACTGAATAATGTAGAATGAGATAAAAAAATAACCATTATGTTTTTTTATACTTAGGTATTATTTAAATCTAAAACTAAACTTAACACGTTTAGTCTAGCGAACTTTACCACCGCTGATACCTTGATTCCCATTTCCCAATAAATGAAAGTAGGTACCTATTCATTGTTAGTTTTGCCGATGGGAACTTTCAGTTTCAAACTAGTGGGTGGTAAAACGTTGGTTTTGTGTAAATGTCACATAGCATTGAAGTTCGAGTCCGTGACCGTAGTGCGCATGCGCTCCTCTCGCGTCAACGACTATTACTTGAAAATGATCTTGTTCCGATCCTGCCGCTCGGCAGGTAGCGTCTTGCGAAATAATTGCCTTTTTAATATTTAAATGTAAAGTAATGTACAAAGATTATTTTTATTTGTGTTTTTGTGCCTTGGTAAGGTGCGTTTTATTGCGTAATAATCATTTAATTACTAAGGATTTTTAGTGTTGGTATTTTTTTCAGAATTCTGACTGGACTGGAATATGAACTTCTTCAATCCAAAATGCCAAATAACTTTGTAATGCAGTTTCCGAACTTCGGAAAGTATCATGGAATATTTAACTTTAAATGTAGGTTCTTTGGTATCGCAAAAGTAGGCAAGAGCCTGCAAATCAGTACAGTACCACAAAAACAAACCTATAAAGATGTAGGTACCTATATTATTAAAATTAACATAATTAATTTTAATTGAAATCGTGTGGGTAATGTCCAGCGGTACGGTAGATATTAAACGCTGTGCTGTCCGAATTTTAATTGGTAATTGGTTACAAGCTCGCGACGCCGCCGTCAAGGCGGTTACTGTAAACGAAGCTAAGAATGATGGATGATGATGATACTATTAGCTTATTAATTAACGTGACATATAAGAACGACCTATAAAACATCTAGTTGCCTCTACTTGCATAAGGCAAACAGAACATTCCTAAAGTTCATGCATTTTCTGTATCACATACAGAGCAACTACGTTTATATAAAGCGGTTTTAAACTATAAGAGTTTATTTTGCTATTGTATTGTGACCTTAAACTATATTACCAGGATGGCCGCTATAAAACTAATTTGGCCAAATGGGGTGTTCTTCATCCATCCCAAATGCACTGCCACCATCACAGGACGTGCGTCACCTCCTTAGTTACCCGTCATGCACAACCATCTGCACCATCCAAGAACTAAATGAGGGCAATGATAGAGCTCGGTCGGACAAAATTTTTTTGTTGAAATGAGTCAATCGCTACGTAAAGAGGAAGAACTATATAACCCAAAGTTAGGCATGCACCAAATGTCAATGGCATTCGTATTTTGTGAGTGCAAAAATTAATAAATATTTCATTATTTAGCCGTCTATTTTTTCATGAAGGTTTATGAACTAAGCTTTTGCCAGCATCTTCATCCGCGCAAATGTTGGTTATCGCGAATGCAGGCAAAGTCGTGGAATAAGAAGTAGCCTATGTCCATTCTTGGTGTTTAGATTTACCCTTACCAAATTTCATCAAAATCGTATCAGTGGTTTAGTGGTATAAGCGTAACAGATAGGCAGGTAATGTTACTTTCGCATTTACAATATTAGTACGAAAATTGGAGTAATGGATGTAACGGTTGGCAAACCAATGTAAGAGATGAAATAGCTAGAAAAGGGATGAATACTGAAATTAAAAAATGTACGAAATAAAGGAAAATATGCTAGCATTGATATCTATTGAAATATTTCCATTAAGATCTTAGTGCGTCGTAAAATATAAACGTTTGTAATTCAAGTATTGCATCACGTACATACCTGAAAATGGCCGCCTCTAATATCGGCGGGATAACAAGATCGGCCTCGATCACCGCTAACATTTGACATGATCTGTATTGTCAGAACATTACCTACCTTACGATCGACCCTCATTACCACAAAGTGGAAACACCTATTAAGTTTTATAGTAAGGTACCTTTATAAACACGGATGTTGACAGTAAATAAGTAATTTTGTAGTAAAGGTATTATAAAAAACTGCCTCGTTAGCCTAGTGGTCCTAAACGCGACTGCTACACTAGAGGTTTTGAGTTCAATTCCGAGGTGGAGCAAAAAGTGTTATTGGTTAAAGTGTTATTGGGCTTTTCCAAGAAATTCTTAGTACCAGCTTGAAGTTAGGACTTTTGCCCGGTTAATGGCAATAGGCTCGCCTCCCCGACGACGACGACGACTACAACTGGATTGGTCGTATGTACCTACCCATACATACGACCAATCCAGATAAAAGAAATCAAGAACTGTGTCTCAGCTTCCTTAATCATAATATCACGAGTTCACAATGTGAAGTCAAAGTCAAATCATTTATTTCAATTACACCAATTAATTAAAGGCACTTTTGAACGTCATTTACAAGAGAGAAAAAAGACTTTTACACTAAAAAGACAACCGCTTTCAAAAATTAAGAAGTAAAAAACAACTTTAGCTTGGAAGTCGGTGGCAATACAAAACAACAAACAGAACCGAAGCCGCTTTTGTGTAAAAAAAGGTTTTTTTTTCTTTTTAGTATCAACTTCCTGTCGTCCAAAAGTTTAATTTGAGATTGTGCTGGGGGTGGCAATGGACTCCAATTATTTATATGAAACAGCTCTACAGTATGGCCTATCAAACCAAAAAGAATCATCAAATATAATTCATTCATAATTGTCAAAGTTATTGCTTAACTAACATACAAAAAAAACATACAGTCGAATTGACAACCTTCTCCTTTTTTGAAGTTGGTTAAAAATATAGAATCTAGTTGCCCATTCCAAAAGGTAGTTTCGTATGGAGGAGGAAGGAAGGAAAGGAAGTTTCAAATGTTCATTTTAAATACCTAACTGGTTTACATAACAAAACACCGCGACCTATGACCGCGACTATGTTCTCAGAAAATCAATAACCAAAATTATAACCAATATAATCAGTCGATTAAAGGTCCCAAATATGTCTTGTAGATAAAATCTTCATTGGAACCGATAGAGCATAAAATATTTGGGTTCATCATTACATCTTATCGCACTTCCATACATCAAATCATGCCAAAGAGTCTCAAATATCTAAGGTGAGCGGATTGCCCGCGGCAGCTGAGAATTTGTGAACTGCTGCGATCTTTAAATGCAATGCCTGATGAGAAATACCTACTAAAGTAATATCAATCGATAAATCTAAGTTTATGAGTGCTAAATGTCTAAATAATAATCAATAAGATTATAATCGGCAGGAAATATGTAGGTATTTTAATGTAAACTTAAGTGCTTGCAACAGTAGAGTCGTTTACACCACGTAAACAACTCTTAGAATATGAAAAAACAACAAGATCAAACTGACAAAACAGCTGTTTTTTAATATAAAAAACTAGCTTCTGCCCGCAACTTCGTCCGCTTTAAATTTGATAATTATATTATCCCACGGAAACCCTACATATTCCCAGTATAAAAAAATTCAATGTGTTATTCCAGACTACAATATATCTTAGTGCTAATTTACACCCAGGTACGTTCAGCCGTTTAAGCGTCAAAGAGTAACAAACATCCATCCGTCAATCCTAACAATCCTTTGCATTTATAATATTATAGTAGGGTTTCAGACTTGATCCCATAATAAAAGTTGATCATATTTATAAGTACTTTACCCCCTGACAGATGGCAAGTAAATTAAAAGGTAGCCTTTCTAAACCATTACAATTATAGTTGACAATCTAGATATGAATAAGCGCAGATCAATTATGATCTGCGCTTGACGCTTGACGCTGACGGTTTTGTCGATGTTTTTATTAAAAAACATCGACAAAACCGTCGAGTAACCGGTGACTTGTACCGCTCAGCTCGATCAACCGGCGCTCCGTGAATGCAATCAACGCTGTATACAACACCCCAATTGGATTTAAAATAATAATTTCTATTACAAACTAGTAAAATCCAGATTTAACCCGAAGCGGCCAGTAAAAACTGCAATGTTGTGAGAATAATAATTATAGTGTTTGCAGACGATGTAAAGACATCTTAGGACGTTGAACCTAAGTATTACGAGTCTGCGGCCGGGAACGTTAATGTAATGTAGTTACATTGTAGCTCTGAAGCTTCCTTTAGGAGAGAAGGCACAATGAAGATTTGATTGGAAAAAAACACAGCAGCTACCAGACAGTGGGGGCTTTCCTTTTTCATATAATCGGTTGCTTCTGATTAGGTAAATATGTCAAATGATTTTTAAATAGTTGGAATGTCTGCATATGCTGCATAAGGTTATTAATACGGGTGGAAGTGACATACAATGATTCTATACAGTTTTTTTTTATATTGGTTATTTTTTATCAAAAACAGCTTAACTATAGGTACCTACAAGAGTGCAACACCTAGACGGTCAAAATGTCTGGAACAGATGTTTTTCTTTTTAAATAACCAACGGATATTATATTTTCTTAGTCACAAAACAGGTACTTGCTTTAATGTAATGTCGTGCTTTAGTACATTGTAATGGTAGCCAATATTATGGAGTACTGCATAGTGTCAGTGTGTTGTTTCGATTTCATGAAGATCTTTAAATAATTCTAGAATTTGAATTAATCAATAGGCCCGTAGGGAAATTTAAATATGACGCTTTTACATTCGACATAAAAGTTTTATGAATGGAAAACAAAAGAAAACTAATTTATTCAAAAGAAATTGATTTCATTCATGACTTGGCACTGCTCATAAAAGCAGTCAATTTGATTGTTTCGAGAATCGAGATGCTTTCACACTGGGGTAGGTCGAAGAGGGTCGAAAACAAGCAGAATTCTTTAGACAACTGATTTTATGCGTGTGACCTCGTGTCCCAGAATAGATCGAGACAATTCGGTATCCCCTTTGATTCAAGTTGTAACCATAAGGGTAATTCAACTTTGTACGAAAATAAAACAAAGCTTTATTGTTTGTTCTCTTTTGGGAGCGTTACAAAAAGAGAATAATTTCCTTTTTAATGATAAACTGGCCCCCGCAAAGTGAAGTGTTATATCTCAATGTCTTTTCTATGCAAATCGTATTAACTTTCAGCCTCTGGTGAGCTTTTTGAACTCCAGCCTAATTTGCTGGCCAAATGAAAAATTAAAAATGTAATACCTCATTTCATGGAAGACCTCATCACGAATATAAAAATAATAAACTGAAAGCATCTAATGGCTGTAAAGTTGCTCACTTGTCCCTAAACGTAATTTAACTTTGCGCTGCTTTTTTATGGTATTAATTCATTACAAACCACGGGACCATAGATTTTTTAATCCAAAAGGACCGGTTGGAAGCGACCTGCATCCAGCGTTTTCCTGCGGTTTTTATCAGGCCTATGTCCAGCAGTGGACGTCCTACGGCTGATATGATAATGATGATGATGAATTCAGTATATTTAGACTTTTTACTTATTCCAGATCACCCGAAACTCGGGTTGTTTTGCAAACCACCAGCATCACCAACTATGACGCGATGTAGACATTTTTTCACTCAATAATTGTATGAGTTTGGAATCTAACATTCACACTTTAAACACACTTATGTCAGCATAGTGGCGGACTTAATGTCATACTCATTTTCAATCTGACTTATAGACCTTTCGGTGACGCAAAATCTAACAGGTACCAGAGTTACTTTGCCAGGCTGGCACTGACTGAAATCCCAAGGATTTGTGCCCGGTTAATGACAATAGGCTCGCTCCCTATTACATGAGACCTAAAACATACTGGCGAACTGTGCCTAACCCTTCGGGAAATACAAGAGTGATGGTATGTTATTCCATCGTGGGACAAAGGCGTTCTTCAGAATTCTTGAATAACGAAGGTACCTAATTATAGCCATCGCTAGTTTACCTGTTATTTTAAGACAGTTTACGATATAGCTACACTGGAAGTCTACTATTAAAACCAATAACAATTAATTTGTATGCAAATTAAGCGTAATTATACATGCTCATCTATGTTTATTTATGGTTGATTCTGCACTTAAGTGGGAATTAAATAAAATGATAATGGTTTATACTTATTTACTATTCTGCTCAAGTTGTGTAATTAAATAATGGATGTCACTGCAATCATGGCATTAGTGCGTCGGAAAACACGTAAACCCGTTGGTCCTGCGCCTGATCTCTCCCTGATTGTGTCAGATTGCTGTGCCATCGGACTATGAGAGCTGGGGAAGAGGGAGTGCACCTGTATTTGCATTTAATATCGCCTGCGTACTTGGCTAGTCTGCATTAAGATTAGCCGCCATGGCCGGAATCGGTCTGGAATAGATATTACAAGTGGAAATTTTACAATACTTTATGTTTGAAACGTTGTAACTTCAATTTTTTTTAGCTCGGTCCCTTCAATGAATAAATATTGTTACGAATAGTAAGCAAGCGGAAGCTGTTGTGATTGGTTGACTGAATTATCAATAACCAATCCAAGCAGCTTACGATTGACAAATAAGTTTGACACATTTTTGAGACATTTTTGTTTTTTTGGCGAAATGTATGTAACTACTCTGCCTTATAACTTTTGTCTAATCTGCTTTCTGTACCTAAGTAGGGAACGAATATTTGTAAAGGTCACCGAAAATTAGTTCATGCTCTTATATTTTTTAAACAATTTGTATATAAGTGCTCTAAATATATAATGCTATAATCCGTGGACGCAAGGCTTATACAGACTCATTACGTGTAGTCCCACGCACCAAAACAAGCGACCGTAAAAATTCACCTTTCAGCTTTGTAACAGGTGGCCTTCTAAAGGTACATGAATGAATGTGTAGGCGAGAAAGCAGTCGAGTTAAGATGCTTACAGAAACACAAGCCCTTGTTTATGCAGTGACGGCAATTTTTACATAAACTACTTTAAATATTTACGCGTATACCTAGTTTAGTATGTTTTATTTATTTGTAAGTAAATCGTACTTGGTTTGCGAGCACGTACGACGATATGGTTGGCGATTGGCTGCTGTGCTGCATATAGCACATTCGATTCCCGTATGGAATAAATATTTGTATGGCTTACATATAGTTAATCCGAGTTTGGCTGTTTGTTTAAGTGAGATTATGTTTTTGGTAAACGCACCCGCGGCACATGAGAAATTCCTAGAGAGCGGCAAAAAAAACTTGCAAGGAAATAAACTCAAATACGTCTTAATCAGAAACTTTTAAATATTCAATACATACCATCTCGAAATCTCAACTTCGATAACGCAATTTGCTTACATGAACAACAACAAAAAACAATCAATTTCAAAAACATTCATGTATTGTGAGTACCTATTGCTTTTATTTTTTGTTCAAACTTTTATTGTTCCACTAATACCTAGGGACGATGGCTTCTTTGTTTGCACCGCTATTACGTTAATGAAAACGGAATAAAAGCAATTCTTACCGCAAAGACTCCTTGAACTTTCGACAGTCACGGAATGGGATGTATCTCCGTGCAAATTAGTATTTAATACCAACGAAATGAGTTTCAATACTTTGATATTTTGTATTTTGAACGATGATGTTCATTCTACTTTTTATGTTGGCAATGTGCCATACAGTGATCAACTGCCCCGTTGGTCTTATTGTCGCAAACGCGACTGACGAGCGAGGGGTCCTGGGTTTTTGGAAGAAAGAGTTTTTGGGTTTTTCTATTGGGAATTTCACTGTCGCAGTCCGGAATTTGGAAGTAAGCGGTGTGATTCCCTCATGCCTCGGAAAGTACGTAAAGCCGTTGTTCCGGCCGACATTCGTAGATCTTTGACAATCGTTATGGATAGTCAGAAGCCAAGAAGTTTGACAACCAGTCTAATTAAGAGGTATAGTGTTGCCCAGTAACTGGGTTGAGGAGGCCAGATAGGCAGTCGCTCCATGTAAACCACTAGTATTCAGTTGCATCCGGTTAGACTGGAAGCCGACTCAAACATAGTTGGGAAAAGGCTAAGCAGATTACGATATTGGCAAACTGCCATATTTTACTAATACAGTCTTCTTAAGCGTAACTCCTCATCAGCACGCTTCTGTGAGTTGATTAATTTGACCTAAACGATGGTTCTCACATCGATGACGTATTGACTTTCAGTAGACTGAGGTAATAACAGCTTAATTTATTTGTCACTTAGCCAAAATGAACCGGCTTACTTTCGTAACTCTGTCATCCTCTGGATCTTTAAAGCACAATATAGGTACTCAGTATTTCACCTTACCATCCAGTTCTCTAGCATTGTTAAATAATTTCCTATGTCTGTGGTCATGAGCAGCTCCTCGTTCTGAAGATATGCAAGAAATAAGAACTTAACATTTACAATAAAACCTTAGGGTTATAGGTATAAACTCTTTTGTTACCTAAGAAATATTACAAACATTATCGGCCATATGTTAAAAAAAAAGTCATATGTCTCAAATGTCAATGCTGAGCTGTCACGTTGAGGTTGTATTGTAGGTGTCATTTGGTGTCATGTAATCTAAAAATCGTGGTATTTATATTATAGAAATTCTTAATTGTTTACATTTTCATACAAAAGTATATCACAATGTTAATACCGACGTGTTTAGTAAAACTCTGTGAGTTGGTAAGTGGCTTCAACAGTACCTTTGAATTTAAATCGTCAAAATGTCTCAATTCAGTAGAAAAAATGCATCAAAACTTTGACTTCGTTCTCGTACACGCTGTGTTTGGGGTGACATGTTTGGGTGCCTAGAACAGGGGTTGCAATTTGCAATATAATTAGAAACTGAGTTCAAGAGTATTAGCATATTCATGGTGTCATCAAAGGAAAGCTTTGGCCAGTTGCTTTGTGGAGCTTATAAATACAGCCCCTGGGGCACCCATTCTAGCACTCGCAATTACATTTTAGCTTTAACTAGGGGGCGTGGATCATGTGTCAAACCAATACTAGGTTCTCGGCTTATGGTAGCAGGAGGAGCCGTGGGGTTTTATTCGGTAAGAATCCGACATAATCCTCCGTTCTCCTCCGACGGAAGCTATCCATTAAGATTTATTATAGAAAAACTAGGTAAGAGGAAAGTGTCACGCTTGACTGCTGTTGTTACTGCCGTAGGTGGTATACATAGATTTTACCAGTTGTTTAAGATCCTTGTAATAAGGAGCGATATCTAGACTTACGTAGATATAAGGCTGCCATAAGACAAGACAAAAGCCTGGTATGTATAGTCAGGATTCCTCCCCCTGTATAGTAAGGCCCCTTGAGCAGAAGTAGGAAGAAGAACGAGTGATTTAAGTCTGCCATACTTCTCCGCCTGCCCCTGTAGTTCGAGGACATCCTCAAAGATTCCACACGAAAAAAAACCTCTTGAACTAATTGTGTAATATTCCTCATTTCCAGATGTTAACAGTAGCATGTCTAACTCTACATCACTACAGTTACGACCTGACAGACGTAGCCACACTAATGCTGTGCTCGGGCACATACGTCGGGTATGTGGTGGTGCTCTCAGGGGAGATCGTCGGTGAGAATGTCGGCCTAATAGTATCTAGTGCCCCATACATTATACAACATGTAGTCGTGATTGTATAGAACACATAGCTCGCATATCTTGGATATTCCGTTCGTGTTGTAACTGTCATTGTATGATCATGTAGTTACGTAGCATCGCATATTTTGTAGAATGAAAATAAATAAATTCTAGCACTAAAAACTGAATCTCATTTCATGGCAATGAGACATTTTCATCTAGTCCAACATAACAACTGTCTCATTTACATGAGCAGCATGAGAGTATTTTCATTATTATCTTTAAATAGAGGTAATCTGAAAGTATACTGTATTCAATGCACAAGCGCCGCATTTATACTGGATTAAATTGTTCTATTTCGAATGCGAATACTAAATAAATAATGTTGAAACATTGCATTGCAGCTTTCTTTCAAAGGAAGAAGCGTAAATCAAGCGTGTATCTTGCATTAACAATGTATATTTATGTATAAAATGTTGACCAAAAAACTTAAATGCAGTTCCGTCAGAAACATCAAAAGCTTTGACGAGTGTTCAAAGCTGCATTAATTAAATTCACAAACTGTGTGCTAAAGCGACGGAAAGAAGTTCAGTTTGTTTATCAATCTGTCGCTCCGTTAATGTATCCCAGTCTTAGCAACTTGAACATTCTAGGAGAGATGTTGTTCGCGCCGCTGGATCTCGTCCAAGACATGTACTTTGGTATTCTCGGGGTCGCCTTGTTCTCCGTGAGTGGGGGCCTCGTGTTCTCAGCCAGAATGAAGACCGCTCCGTATCCGAGGACTGGGGACCACAACGCGGCACTCCTGGGGGCTTCCCTGTCTTGCCTGAACGCAGTTTTCATGTTTTTTGACTTGAGCCTGGCGTACTTGGACTCTGAGGAGTACGACGAAGAGGCCAGCGTGTAACGAGGTGAATATCTCGGAGTACTTGCTTGTAGAATAAATTCAGTATAAATGCGGCTTGACACGTTATCATGTTTGGACGTAGGCGATACATTAGCGAATTAGCTAGCTGTTATCTATATTTGTGAAGTATGTGTCAGTCATTTCCTCAGTGACTAGCTTTTAACCAGATTATCTATTTATTTTGTACGCTTATTTTGACGGTGTATTAATTCCTACCTCGGATAAGTAGATTCTTTCCATTGAAGGACTTTTCTCATGCTTCATTCATTTTAAAAGGAAACACGCTAGATTGGACTTATCAGTAGGTACATAATGTCATTTTATACAAACTTTTAGTACACTTTATAAGTCAGTTATTGGCTATTCTTCGACCCTTCTATGGTGACGGTACACGGAAAGATATAACTAAACAGTCGAAACCGATCCGATCGGTTCGGCTAGACACACACTTATACAATTGCACATACTCGAAATTTTGCGATGCATCTTTAAGTAGAATAGACCGTGTATGGTATCCACTACAGCCATCTAACATTATCTTGGACTGTTAATAAAGGCGAGGCGGTATCGGCGGCGGCGGACGCGTACGTGGACGCGTGGTGGTCGGCTATCGGCAGCGTGCTGTTCGCGGCGTGCGGCGGTCTGACGCTGAACTCCTGGCGCGACATCCCCGGCAGCCCGCGCAAGAGTCTCGCGCAGTCCGCCGCGATATGCGCCCTCGCGAACGCCTCCCTCCTCCTCATTGATGCGCTCATCGCGATGTGCTCGGCGCACAGGGACGATGGCAGCCTTCCCGCCAAGTGTCCAAAGAATGCTCCATGTTAAATTGTTAATAAAGTTATGTCTAAGGGTGCTGTTTTGTTTTTATGTAATTATACAGTTTTGCGACCAATACAAACTTAAAAAAACGAAACTACCTCGTTAATAGCCTAGTGGTCCTATGCGCGACTGTAACGTTAGAGGTCTTGGCTGCGATTCTCAGGTCGAGCAAAGAGTTATTGGGTTTTTTTATGAAATCTCAGTAGCAGCTCGGAGTTAGGATTTGTGGTCGGTTAATGGCAATAGGCTCGCCCCCCTATTATATGGGACCTAAACATACTGGCGATAAGTGGGTGTACATTGGTACACCTCTGCCTAACTCTTTGGGGTAGTACAGGCGTGATGGCGCGTAAACAGGTACAAACTTAAAAAAAAAAAATTGAACTATCATGTCATCTGGCCACTGGGTTTAGGCAGCCGAGCCGGGGCGATGAACCCGAACGCACACAGTGACAGTCGCGCGATACTGCCTACCGCAAACACAGACACACAGGGGCAATTCTCTCCTTCCACCTCCTTCGATTAGTAAGGGTGAAACCAACAGGTGTATTCTGAAATATCTGTCAAACATAAACATCTAAAAAAAAAACAGTATTTATTATTAATGGCCACGTGTCGTAATTTTATTTGATTATGTATGTCTCTTATGAGAGCTTCCAGAAATTTGTATGTTATTTATACAAGTAATTTGATTTATTACATCGTGTTCCCCACTGTATGTACGGTCAACAAAAGAGATAAGTAACCAGACCGTCTAATATAGTTGAAGTTTTCTCTCAAACCAGGGGTAGTTTTTAAATGAAATTTAATTTCACAAAAAAACTGTTTATTTTCTATGAATAGAAACAAAATTACTTAAAAAACTTCTATCGGTTTTTAAAAAACTTTGAATTTATTAGGCGACTCTGGTTACTTATCTCTTTTGCTGACTGTACTTACCTATGCTTGTTCCACGGGTTTTATGGCTATAATGGGGAACACGTGACTGTACTGACGCACTTTGTGGTAAACAAGAGCTACCTACCTCCACCTCCCACCAATCACCTGCTACTATCTAGTAATGGAGCTTGTATGGGGATCTGTCAATATCGTCATTGATTGACATGATTTTAGTGTCCAGCAGCGCTAGTGGCTCAGTGTGCGATAATGGATGTTTTTGGAATTTTCTGTTATGTTCACACGATGAAGTGCTCAGGTTTGAAGGGAACACATACCATCACGCCTGTATTCCCTGAAGGGTTAGGCAGAGGTGTAACCACGGCACACCCAGTGTTCGCCTGTTTGTTTTTAAGTACAACAGTGGTACAGTAATAGGGGGCGAGCCTATTGCCATTAACCGGGCAGAAATCTGAACTCCGCGTTACTACTGAGAATTTCATAGAAAAATCAATAACACTGCACGACCTGGGAATCGAACCCAAGACCTCTAGCGTAGCAGACGAGTGAAAAAGTACCTACCAAAATACATAGTAATACGGTATAACACATATTAGGCAATAAAAGGTGATACTACCAACTTTTATTAATACTATAATTTAAAGGATATGTCAAACAAGTGGATAGGTACTAAGGAGACTAAGGACTACTGAGTTGGTCTAAGACTTATTTTAGCATCTCTCAGTACGTATACTTATAAAGCATGAACTCACCTGTGCTTAAAGTACATGTGTTTAAGATTCTTTTTAGTTTAATGAAAACAAGAACTTCATTCGGTTAAGTTGATCGCCTTGGCAAAGAGACCTCTAACAGATGCTTGTGGAACGAATACAAAAGTAAAGCTGTGACTCGGGCAGCGCAAACGACGCGTCGACCGTAATAGTTCATACGTTTATCAAGAGATAGAGCTGAATACAAGTTTATTTGTGTGGCTGTAGTTTAAGTAAAATATATTTGCTATGTTGCCGAAGATCGGACTCAGTGGCGCACCTTGGGAGAGGCCTATGGACTTCGATAGGCTGATGATGATGATGATGATGATGATGATTTGCTATATTAACAGTAAAATACACGTGCCGAATAGGCCCGGTCCGGAACTACAGGACCATTAACCACTTTTTCACCAATAGTAGCTACATTATTTCTGAGTAACATAGGTTACCTAAATAACATCGCGCTACGACACAGGAGCGGAGTAAACCTAGTTCCCCAAGATATAACTTCACGCGGGTGATATAAGCCACAAGAACGGAGCAAAGTTTGTTTGTTTTTTATTTATAGTAGTTTTAAGGGGTGATCTCTGGAAGTTCTGATAGTATTACAACGATTATTTCACTTGTTAAAAGCGACACTACCTATCTTAATCAGAAGCAATGAATTCAAGAAATCCTCAGCAGACTTTTTGATTGCCGCTTGCAGGAATATGTTCCGCAATAAACTGTCTACTAAGTTACCATCCGCGAGCAAGCGCGGTGATCAATGCTCGCATCTTCTCTGTACAAGAAGAAGCTTTTGCCTTGCAGTAAACAGGCTGGTATTATCATTTATTCAAACCCAATAAGAATAAAAATTAAAACAATTCAAAACTAAAAATATAGTAGCCACGGCATCGGGAGCAGAGTCCAAGCTACCAGCGGCCAGGGCTCTTGAGATAGTGGTTTTATTGTTACTATTTTACTACGTAAAGACCTCTTCCCCCAACAACCGACTCTTCAATTAACATCCGTGTACATACTCGTACCACGCGATGTCATAACCAATTACTCAAACAACGCATTCCAATAGTTCCGTCATCTAAGTCCTTAGCAAGTTAGACTTAATTAAAAGATACTGTGCGTTGGAACAAAAAATGAGATGTTCAGTCTGACCCACGTTAATTGTAGAACAAATAACTCATTCTGTACCACTTGTGCTCATACAGACACACACAAGGGCGTTATGTTTAGAATCTTTAGACTGTTGCGTGATGAAGTAACTTTTGCTCTTAATTAGCCGAATTGAAAGGATGCCTTTATTGATCGGTGTGTGGATCCATTTTGTAGAGAGGTAGAGAAATATTTGTGACATGATATTGTAACGTAACTTCAGTTGTACCATACGTTTTGATCGTATAGAAGTAAAAACACTGGGCAATCTACAATCATGTATCGAATCATGGAAAAAGCTTTTGTTACGATATTACTCGCTGTATAAAGATTAAGATTTATATTCGTAAGAAGTAAGCGCACAAGCTTGACTATAGGAAATTAATATAAGCAGAGTCTCTATTAAAACACTTTAAGTTTTTGCTCAATCATTCCTGAGATTTCTTAACAAAACCCAAAAACGCAAAGGCAGGTGATTCTAAACACCTGCTCGCAGGTAGAAATAAAAAAAGATAGGAACTCGAGGCACATAAGCTGTCTGGTACAGTAAATTAAATCTGACCACTTTTATAAATTATTAAGTATGGATGGATATTTGTTTCCCAATCACTCTAGAACGACTGAACGGACCTGGATGAAATTTTGCACAAAGATAGAAATACAAATAGAATTAGAATTTACTCTGGAATAGCATAAACTTTTTATACCGGAAAAATGTACGTCTCCCGTGGAATAATATATCAACTTTGTTGCGAACGAAGTCGCGGGCAGAAGCTAGTAATACAATATGTTGTTTAAGCCTATCTGTTCAGTATTTAACGTTAATAATCCGTAGATATAAAACAAAGTATTTGATGACTCTCATAATTCTGTAGTAAACGCAATCTGTTTTATTGCAGACTAAATTAGGTACGTAAGGTAGTCACAGAATGATCTCATTTTATTCCGTCAATACGATCAAGGCTAGAAATATTATTGAATTTATATTAACAGTTAAAACTCATTCTCAATTGTCTTAAATTACTATAATAGAGCAAGATCTGGCGTATGAGGGACTAAATACAATAATAAGTGTGTACAAAAATTGAATGGAGCTGAATATTTAAAATTTTTGTCTATAAAAACGACATTTTTTATCGCATCCGTTCACACGCTGAAAGCTGAACCTATACGTACGCGTCTCCATACTAGAATAATATTTTCTATGGACAAAAGTTGAATGGAGCTGAATAAGTGTAGGTATTCAGTCTCTGATTTACATTGATCTTCTACTTCAATAGTACGTTGAAGTCTTACTGCAACATTGGGTCGGCAATCAACCAATTAACGCCTGCAGCTCTATTCAAATCAAGTTTGATATTACATTGTGAAGTGCTTACATTCAATTGGTACAGTACTGACTCTGAGAATTCCAACGCCGGATAAATGGCAATCAATTTTGAAGATTTTAATTGTTTTATTTTATTTTATTAAACTTTATGATATGGTTAAGAGAAAAGCTTTAATTTAATATTTTGTCTTAGTAAATACTTAGTATAAACATGTAAGAATAGTTCCTTTTCTTGAATATTGATTTACAAATTGCAGAACGCAAGGTGACGGAGTTCCCACAAATATCGATGAGCATGTTGTAGTCTGTTATTAGCAGAGGTTAAGGCGGCAATTCAAAATGACATTGGAAGTTCAATAAAATTAACCATATCGATCTACAATCCATCAATTGCATGAACTTACATTACTTAGAAACCTTCTACATTTTAGTTATGTATTTCTTAAAGCTAGAGTACACCGAACAGTTTGTATAAAAATTTGCGCATACATTTCTGGGTAAGCTCACTCCATCGTCGACGTTTTATCTTTGTCACCTTTGACCTAGACTAGTATTAAGAGCTTACCAATCTCGATTTTTTTTTATTAAAAACGTGTGTAATTCCGTTTTGCCGTGTTAGCGTTACATGGCTGCAAGTAACGTAAGGTAAAAGCCAGGTAAGGTAAGGTTAGTAGTAAGGTAGAGTTAACTGTTTCTTACAAAGCAGGTGAGATCTTTTGTACTATTGGCAGTAGTTCAAGTATTACCACTGATGCCTTCAGCCTTTTAAAAAAAAAGAGGGACAATTCTCGTATTCTCAGTCTCAATCTGCCTAAAATGCCTCTAATTTGATCTTCGCTAAGACCAGATTGCGACTGACAATCTAGTCGCAATCTCAGCCTGGTTTGGTGTCTAGCATTTAGGTAACTTGTGCTAAATTAAATTGGGAGAGATTCAACAAACTAGACAATTTGAGATACTATTTACATCTTCATACAGGAAGAAACTCCTAACAATTCACAACCTTTGCAGTGATTAGCAAGAATTTATGTGTTTATCTCATAAATTAACATTCTTTTCTTGCGATTTCGTAGTTCGAGGAACGATTACATTATGATGTCATGAATGTCGTAGTCAACTATTTTGGTTTTTATGACCGTGCATTCTAACTACGTAAGAACGTAGTTCCTACAAAATGTAAATACTATTTATAAATATTACGTCACTGGTAGTAAGTAAGTAGTTAAAACGTTTTAACAATGCGAATGACTGGTATTATTAGTCATCAAAGCAAACGCTTACGTTAGCACGCGTTTGTGTAAACGCAAACAAGTGGGATTGATTGTTTATTTACTTCAATCCTTAACGTTTTGTTTAAATTAATTATTTTATAATGTATTTAACTTTCTCGTTAGCCTGGTCGTACTAAGCACGACTGCTACGCACTAGCGTAGCAGTCGCTCGACCTGAAATCGAACCCAGGACCTCTAGGTCCTGGGTTCGATTTCAGGTAGAGCAAAAAGTGTTATTGGGTTTTTGTATGAAATTCTCAGTAGCAGCTCGGAGTTTGGATTTGTGCCCGGTTAATAATGGCAATAGGCTCGCCCCCTATTACATGGGCCCTAAATATACCGGCGAACTCTGGGCATACATTGGTATACCTCTGCCTAACCCTTCAGGGAATACAGGTGTGATGGTATATATATTTAACTTTCATGCTGTTGCTCTCACCAAATGGAAAAAATAATAATAATGAAACCTCAACATCCGTTACCTAATGTTGACAGTCACACTCTGTGAAATGATAACTGCTATCATTAAACCAATTCTGCCATTTTTTTTGCGGACAAGAGTGTTCACGTATTTATTTAAAGAAACAACTGAATATATTTATGTACTTTGTTGACATAAAATTGCACGCGATATCGATTCATGAGTAAATGATGTCATCTTTGGGGGATAAGGAGTAAAACTACTACTGTGAGGTAGCCATGAAATTAATTTATATGATCCTGGTGTACAAATTACTTTAAACTAGGTAACAAGGCGAATGTACAAAATGTAATGTTCAACATAAAAAATACTTTACAAGGATACGTAGGTTGTACATATTGATCATCCAAATTCATGAAGCTGTTATAAAAACGAATCAAATGTAAAAATTTAAGTGCAATTCTCCAGACCGATTCCGGCCACGGCTGCTAATCTTGATGCAGACTAGACACGTATACGCAGGAGATATTATAGTGCACAAGTGTGTGCGCAAACACAGGTGCACTCCCTCTTCCCTAACTATCATAACTCGATGGGACGGATATCCGACACGATCGGAGAGAGATCAGGCGCAGGACCAACGGCTTAACGTGCTTTCCGAGGCACGGAATAAAATGGTGTATAAGGGAATATATCCGAGCCACGGAAAAAAATGATGTATAAGGTACCTATATATTTTAGGTAACAGGCAAATATCAAAATATGGTTCTCGAATGATCGACATCGTATACTAGGTAAATAATCTGTCAATCTCCGTGGCTGTCCTATAAATATCTGTTCATTAATGTGTGAATCATAATTTAATATTATTACGCAGTCTAAATTAAATGTATTTCGCGTCGCAGAACCTCATTTTAAAATTGCTTATTTATAATCTTAGTATGGTTTAAAATTATCCTTCACAAAAAATAGGTGTACCCCAAGGTCCAATATTTGGTCACGTACATGATTAGGCCATGCGGTTGGTAAGATTTTTATTGGTTTGTTTATTACAGTCCTACGTTGATAAAGTTGATGGCCACACCAGCGTGAGCTCATCGCCTGAATGTCCCGGCGCGACTCACAGCGCAGTCTCAGTGGCGACGTGACTTCGCACGCCCGTGTTTAGTGAAAACATTGCTTATAAACATCAGAGTATTTAGAATACGAAGTGAATCACGATGTCGATCAGTAGATTGTCTATTGTCAAGTTTTTGGAGCTGGTAAATATAATTTTATCAATGAATACCTTAACAGTATACTTTTAAGTGTCATCTTCGCATAACTTTTAATGTTTTTGTTTATGTTTATTAAACTTACTTCGTATGTAGCATTGGCCTTCTCGAATTATGCGAAATAGTGAGTAATAAATAACTTTGTTTGGAGGTAAGGTCAACACGTTTACGGCAAATTTACGGTTTAAATACCAAAACAAGGTAAAAAAGTGAATTGTTTGAGATAAGTTAACCGCATTTGAATATTTTTAGTATGGCGTAGTAAGTTAAGTTTCCCATATTATGCTCTAGGTATCCAGTAAACTTTTTCACAAAGCTACAATGCATATAATAGTTAAAAACAAAAGATATCGTATAACAGACAAAACTTCACCAAAAGACGAAGCTTCCAACAAAAGAAACTTAGTAAAAGTTCTAAAAATAAATGAAACCTTCCTGTTGTAAATAAAAGTGAACAAAAACAGTGGCCCGACGCTATCAAGATTCAAAGGGCGTTGACTCCTTTTACTTTCATCAGCCGTACATAAGAAAGGGACGGCGAATGGGCTATGGGATACTACGATTGAGACTGGAAGGGAACGAATTGCAATCAATTGTAGCTTTGTTGTTTAGTGGGTCATTGCTTACTAAGAAGAGATTATTATGAGGGTTTTATTGATGCGCGCTCCATACCAATAAAGTCTACTCATATTTTGGGCAATAAATAATTTAATTTGACAACAGTTTGTAGATAGGATAAGGGCACTAATATTTTAGGCTTGCGGTAAGTCAGTTTCCCGTCAAATATTAAACGTATTTATAAATTGATACGTACCTAACTCAAAGTCTTATATGAGTTTTAAGTTACGTATATTTTTTGTAAATTAGTTAAAGTGGTATTTCCTCATAATTATTTTGATTAATAACCAAAATAATTATGAGGAAATACCATTTTTGTATGGAGCGGAAATAGTACGAATAAAACCACATTGTTACACTCATTAAAAAATGAAACAGGATAATTTTATAGCGGTGTTAAAACTAAACCAACTTCTGATAGTAACGCTCATTCACTTATAATTGGAACTATAACTTTAAACCACGCCAAAGATTTCAATATGAACTTGCACACTTTACTTATGTTATTGAAGGCGGCTGTACTCTTATAAGTAAGTACAACCTCACTTCTGATAGGTATTAAAGCCTCGAAAACTTGCACCTATATCTATTGTCGTGTTTTTATATAACACCATCCTATTATTGTCCCTCTGCAGGGCAAAGGCCTCTTCTCATACATAGAGGGCATGAGCATTAATCTCCATACCTGCTCAAGACGGATTGGTGATTTAAGGGGTTTATATTCATTTCAAGTGCATGTTTCCTCACGATGTTTTTCCTACACTGATGTCAATAATGTCCAAGAACAACTTAGAAAGTGCATATGAATCGAAAAACTCATATTAGCACTTACCCGGTTTCAAACCAGCAACCTCATGCATAAGGGACTTAACCACTGGTCTATGATGATACATACATATATAAACTCACGCCTTGTTTTTCATGTGGGTAGGCAGAAAGCACAGAACGCCTCCTGCTACTATCCTCACATACTCCTTTCACCTCGATATCATGATAATTTCTATAGATACACATCTCTAAGCTTTTCTTTAGGTCATTCTCTTGAGGATACGAGTGATTCAAGTCAACAATGTGAGAATTAGGTATCATAGGATTACATCAGTGTCCATCAGCTATTCTTAGCGGCCTGACATAAGCGAGTGATCGCATTCAACACTTTTGTGGACCGCTCTCGGCTCTCTGACAACGCGTCAGTCAATTGATTCACACTTATAAAGTTATTTTAGCGTTCCTAGTTCTTATGAATTTCTTTGTAAAAACTAACTTCTGTCCACGACTTCATCTGTTAAGACTAATTAGGTCAAGGTCAAATTTATCGCACGGGAACATAAAAAAGGAAAAATATCCTATGTGTTAAACTAGATCAATATCTATATGCGTGCCTTTTCTGTACAGCCGTTTAATCAAAATCTTTTTCTTTAAGAACTTTCACGCTAATAATAATAGTAATCACTACCGGTTCTGGATCCAATTTTGGTTTAGACACGTTTATTTTCGACAAATGTTTCTCTATTCGGTAACATCTCCGGATATCGTAACCACGATGACTACCACGGAGGTCAGTTTCAAGTAGATATAAACAAACGATAAAAATTAAAACTATAAATAAATATGAAATCTTACGATATCATCCGTCATGAGTAATGCTTCTACTAACTACTAGTTCAACTATCGTGCAATGGAACATCAACACGTTCATTTTAAAAGACACTTATTGACTTAGAACATTTTTTCTTATAGGCAAATGGAATTATGTATTAAAATACTTTATAGCTATCGTCATTTCTAAGTTGGTAATAAAAATAACATTCCGACTGAATTTCGTTTACGGCGGTCAAATCAATGGAGACTTACCACGCACACTGAAGATATTATAGTGCAGAACCCTGTGCATAAACACAGGTGCACTCCCTCTTCCTTCATTCTCATATTCCGATGGGACAGCAATTCGACAAGACCGTGGAGATATCAGGCGCAGGACTAATGGCTTTACGAGCCGTGCTTTCCGAGATATGGGGTTGTCACACCATCAACTTCCCAAATTCGGGCTACTACTCAAATATCCCTAATCAAAAAACCCAATAACACTTTTGCTCGAGGAATCGAATCCCACGCTCAGCAGTCACGTTTGCGACCATGAGACTAACAGGGCAGTCAAAAGTAATTCCTTCCTAAAAGGTTTGCAATTGTTTACCATATTTAAAATTTGTCAGTTCTCCAGTGTATTAAACATATCTTCAACAAGCGACTGACGCCTACGGATCCTCGGAAACGGGTCACGGTCTAATATATTATGTTGATTAAACGAGGCAGTTCGACCCACCTGGATCTAACGTTTGCCTTATCCAATACCTTAATGCGTTCCGTTATCGACAATAATGAATTGTTATTTTATCGATATAGACACTATCTTGTGACCTGGACTCGGCCCGTGTCAACGATAAGTATGGATAATGAAGCTTCCTATTAGTAAAAGAATTTTAAGATGCAGACCATAGTTTTGAGATTAGAGCGTTCAAAAATAAAAGCTCTATGTATCCGCATTACTTTAGCTTATTAAAATATTTTGGTTAAAGTCAGATTTACCTTGATACAAATTCAGTCTTAACATCTTGCATAACTTTGGTTGAAATGTTGTGTGGCCATGTTCAAAAACACTGTTTATGTTATAGAGGTGAAAGATAACCTTAAAACGTACATTTGAATTGAACAAGTCCCATTTATACTTGCCCAGTATGTAGCTCGCAACCTAATTCATGAGAGGCGGGCAAACTTTTAGTTACGTTCACATAATCTTAGATAATATGTATTATAACATTGACTTTACCAAGCACATCAAAATTAACGACAACCTTCACAAACATACAGGAAGCATATTTTATATTTTCCGGAAATCCATTAGCATTGCATTGCTTCTAAACCGGGCGTGTCTCTCATTGTTTTACTGCCGTACACCGGCGATACTACTAATGATTGCGGAGTTGTGCGAAAATTGTTATTTGATACTCGTTTATGTGACGCCTCATCCATAACTATGGGGCTGACAGGCCACGGAGTGGATGACGTCATTACTCACCCTTCGCTATTGATTGTCAACGTAAAGGCAATGTGAACTGATATAGGAAGCCTCTGTTTGTGTAAAATAGTAGAAGAGTTTATTTTGTGAGAATGAATCTCTGGAAGTCTTGGTTCGATTACAAAAAATAGTTCATTGATAGAAAGAAAACGAAAAATTGACAGAAAAGTTGAAAGGAAACCGTTTGTCTTGGATGTGAAGAGGAGGGATGACACACATCTGACCAAAAGAGTTATAAACATAAATGTGGGTGGAGAGGAAGAGGGAGGGCAAACAAAATATGGATGGAATGCCTTGTAGAATGATATGAAAGAGAAGGGAGTCAGTGATAGCATCACGGTTGACAGAACGGCATGGAAGAATAAAACGTTGCGCCGACCCCAAGTAACATGGGATCAGGGCAAGAAGATGATAAGTTCACTGATAGAAAGATTCATTATTGCCACGTATCATAGGCTATGTTTTATGGTAAACTGGACTTCGACATAGACAAAGTCCCGTGCAGATGCTAGTGCAAAATATTTTTGTATTATTATGATTGCGTGCCATTATGCAGCTATGGCCTCATTAAATTAAATACGTGTTTATTATTAATCGCATATTGTTAACATAACGAGTAGGTGATAATAGTTTGCATTACATTTATTAGAATGAATGTTTGTCACGAAATACACATCATATTTTATTTTAACACTAATGACACATGTAGCATATGGGTATATTAAAATTTATTCGAGAGAAAGCGTTTGTACTGATAATGCTGGTGTGCCTAACAAAATGATTTGTTCTATCTGTTGGGCACGTGACTGGACTCTCATGCATGAGGACGCTCGCTCGATACCGGGCAAGTACCAATATGACTTGTTCAATTCATAATGTAAGATTCATCTAAGATTAATGACATCATCACTGACATTGGTGAAAGTCCCAAATCGCCAATCCGCTTGAGCAGGTGTGGTGATCAATACTCGTGCCTTCTCTGTATGAGAAGATACCTTTGCCCAGCAGTTCTTTAATATGAAGATGGTATTTTTATTATTACTGTTGAAACTGTAAGTTTCAACTGTTGAAACTGTAAGTTTCAACAGTTATATAAATAAAATGCGTCATAATTATTTATAATATAATTTAAAAAGAAAACGCGGTCGTTTTCTAATGGACTCAACAGGACAGTACAACACGAAGGTACGACCAGTTATACCGGCCATATATGGCCGACCAGCATATCCATAAAACAACCATGGTCGCTTTTAGAAGTGAAATCGCATACAAAAGTGATTACCTACTTCATACAGGTGCTAACAACAAGTGGAGAATAACTTGCTCTGTTTACACCAAAATCTCGTAAAGTATATGAAAAATATTTGCATTCGGCCACCTGTGGCTTGGCAGTCAATCTGTTTCTATTCAGTTTGACTGTATATTAACAACTGAGTTTATTTTTAACTCGGATATTACAAATTCCTTATTCTATAAACCTTCATTTTGGTTTGTTTATACGTACAACGGAAATTTTCGTGCTGTTGTATTTTAAATGATTTATGTATTCATATATATATTTTTTTTGATGGTCGGTAATCATAAAATTTCTTCTTACGCTCTAGGCTTAGTGGAAGGGCGTGTCAAATTCTTACTGACTAAAAGCCATCGGTGTTCCTCCTAATGCCCTTTGCATTCCAGGTCTGCGGTGACTCTTTCGAACAAACGCAACCTTGCATAGTCATCCACGGCTGCGAAATTTGTGACTTATATAGGTTGGTATATAGAAGTCATCGTATCGTCACTATTCGTTTTACTGTTAGTGGAAATATGACTGTTTTCGTTTTTCTAGAAATTGAAGCAATTGTCATTATCTGAGTTAATAGGGGTCACATCATCACATGTTTGTTCATGACGTATCGTCACATGATGCACTGGAATTATGAGTTGGAGATAAACCGGATTAAGTGACTAAGTAGGACACACAAATTGTCGGGCAGTTTTAGTGTCTTTAGACGATGTAGTTTTTAAATGGGCACTTGGTTGAAAGCGTACATTTTGTGAATGTTCTGACAAAGACGCGTCGTACAACAAGACAGGGTAGGATCCTTATTAGATACAAGATGAAAGGGACTTGCTAGTCAAACTTTTACTATAGATTCAGTTCAATAAACTAGATCCAACAAAGATAAAAAAAAATAAAGGTTCTCAAAAAAAGAACAGCTTTTTTAATTTATCGTTGCAGTTTTAGATGAATCTATCTTTTTTTTACCGACAGAAAATTCATCGCGACATGGTTTAGATTCATAAACTCGTTTTTTTTTTCAGTGTAATAGTTAAATCAAGATTAAACAATTTTTTGTTTGCATTTTGTATAGTATTGTGCTTTATCATTTATTCACATAAAATTATTAGTTGATCCAATAAAAAAAATACAATATAATCCTTCCAATTACAAATCATCCACTTCTTTGATTTATGAGTTCATAAAAAGTAAACTGTAGATATAGTACTTAATCATTGATTCATTGCATACTTTGTCTTCCGCTAATAGATACAAAGTGAGCATATTAGCGTGTAGCAGACTACAGACTATGAATCAATGATCGATGACTATTATCGCAGCAATGCGTGTAATAAAAACATTCATTCATATGATTAATTACAATAATTAGTGGGTTTAATAACACCTCGTGTCTGTTACAAAAAGTAGTTAGCGCGTCAAGATTGAGTCAAAGAATGTCTGTAATGGACAAACAATACGATTAAAATTATAAACAAATCGATGTGATCTTTTTTTAGTAAATCTTGGACAAATTAATCCCTCCCTTAAAGTTTGGCTCTCTCTAACAATTTCTCCTGTATCGTGGCTGCATTAACAAACATATAAACTAACATACACAAACGGCCAGCCCCGGACCAACGGTCAGTAGGCCATACAAATCTTTGATCTATGAGGGAATCGAACCCTCGACACGCAGCGCAGCAGCCGACTAAAATACCAAAAAGTTTACAAGCATTTTATGTTGCTGATTTCTACCAGTAAGATCCATTCATAATCTCATAACAGATCACGTTCTTATCGACACTCAGTGTGAGTGCGGTCCTCCTAACCAGCCGAAGGGCTTCTTACTACAGTGCCCAAAGTGCCTCTACACCTGTACTTTAGATGACGATTAAAAATCCCAGTGACGCCGCGATAAACGTGGTCAAGTACCGGGCTCAAGTAATCTAGCAAAAAAAAGGATATAAGCCATTCTAAAAACCGAACGTATCAAGTACTACATACATATACTCACGCCTTTTCCCATGGGGGTAGGCAGAAACCACGGAACGCCACCTGCTACGATCCTTACATACTCCTTTCGCCTCGTCCACATTCATACATCAGCACCTGTAGCCATGTAACAAAACGATAAACGCAAACGCTGAGTAGGCTTTAATAGATCTTCAACTTTATGTGCTTGGTTTTAAGTTGAAGATCTAATGAAGATTGCATAGCGTTTTCGTTCTTAGAACCTCGCCAAGAAGGTCAGGGTAGGTCTTTCTAGGTTATCCCCTCCTTTTATTGTCACTCACATCTGCCATATAAATCCCTTTTGTTAGTCGCCTTTCGCTCAACTTCCTCTCAATAGACTGTTAAGAAATTTTCTAGTTTTATGGTAAGCTGAAGTGCATAAATCAGATTCCAATGCACACTGTATTATGTAGATCGAATATAAACTACTCTGTCCCTAATAAAAACCGCAATGGGTAATGAATTTTAAACAATGGAAAAACTTTATTGTTATTGTTTCTTTGTCTGTGTATGTGTTTAAGTGCCGCATTATGTTGATCAGTTTCACTCCCGCATGTAATGCAATTTATTCGCTGCACGAAGACTGTACTTGGATGAATGAAAACATTCGCTTTCACTATCGGTACTGTTATGTTAACACTTCAATGTGCATGTAAAATATTATTAGATAGTGTGTAATTATTTTTTATCAGTCCATTTGCAAGCCTCGAATTCTCTATGAGACGTTTTTATATAAGACTAGCTTCTGCTTGAGACTTTATCCGCGTCAAATTTGATATAATATCCTACGGGAACCGTACATTTTTCCGGGACAAAAAGTATCCTATGTGTTATTCCACACTACAATCCATCTCAGTGCCAAACGTCCAGATCCGTTCAGCCATTTAAGCGTGAAAGAGTAAGAAACATACATACATCCATCCTCACAAACTTATGCATCTACAATACTATCATAGGATTAGTAGGATATACCTGCCTTCGTTTCTTCCCCAGATCGAAATGATAAACTTAAACCAAGCACACTCCGAATTGGTATCGCTAGTGATCAAAATTATTTTAGTTTACTACCTCATTTTAAGCAGTACTTAGCTAATTGATTGTAAACGGGTACTACGTAGAAATATCCTCCTACTCGTTATAATAATATTCGAAAGCCAATAGCTGGGTTGGTCCTTAATGTAGTTCAATAAGGTCGCTTACCTCGAACACTTTAGTTGTTACCATTAACCTCAATTTCGAAACAATTAATGATCGTTTTATCAGTATGTGCGAGTTTAAACTGATAACGAAATCGTTATGTATGTTAAGAAGTTTTTGATGGAAAGAATTTAATTGAAAAAACGTGTCATCGAAATGTGGAAGAAGACGAATAAAAATCATTTTGAAAATCAAAGAAAAAAAAAAGCAAAGATTATGTCAACATTAAACATAATTAAAATGTATATGAATTTGATTTATTCCTTGCTAGAAGAATATCATGAGATGAACACCGTGTTTTGTTTTTTTTACACACTGATTGGTTGTTTGGTATGTATGGATCTTTACTACAAAACAATAACATAATTAGCTAATGACCAGCAAGAGGGTGTGACTCGTACTATAAATAATAGAAAATATCATAATAATATCACGTAAATAGTAAGAAATGGTATGATGAATTTGTAGATTATGGACTTGTTTAGATAACAGCACTAAGAAAAATAGATATTATGTCCAATGGTATGCTGAAGGTGATTTCCATGGATCAATTTTCATTGACTTTTGATAAGATAATATTTGATAAGGTGGGTAGGATTTTTGTTTAACAGGAAAAGCCAATAAGCTCTTTTGGGAGTGGCCCTTGGTCAAATAAAGATTAATTATAATTTTAGTCAAATATTTAAAGCGTGGTTAATGACATAAATTAAAGGCTATCAATGGAAATCTTTAATAGTATTTAAATATTTTAGTAACGTATAATATTATGTTTCTATAAAAACATGGTGTCATAGAGACAGCTGATAGATCGTTTAAAAGAGTACGGTCAACAAAAGAGATAAGTAACCGAACCGTCTAATATAGTTGAAATTTTCTTTCAAACCGGTGGTCGTTTTTAAATGAAATTTAATTTAATTAATAAACTGTTTATTGTCTATTAATAAAAATAAAAATCATTTAAAAACTTCCATCGGTTTTTGAAAAACTTTGAATTCACTAGGCGACTCTGGTTACTTATCTCTTTTGCTGACTGTACATGAGTAAGCTACGTCTTGCGTCACAATTAAATTTAAAATCATTAATAATTGTTAATAATCCAGTAACTGAGTTACAGGAAAAAATTTAGTAGGTATTGTAGTTTAACAACACAAATAAAGTTGTTATTCCAATTGCAACTAGCTCATGACTAAACGAATAATTTTAATTAATGAAATTGATTAATTTCATTACAATTAATTCTCTAATGAATTTAAGTCCCTGTGCACGTAATGACAAATTGTATTGATTCTCTTTATGAACATTAAAATCAATAGAGAATTAAACGATTTAATTACAATTGAATGTACTTCCTATTGTATGGGAATTGATGGCTATAATAAAATTATAAAGCGACACCCTTTAACCATACGTGAGCTGAATAGTTATCTACATTTTATTATAACATTTGCTCATCATTTATTGTCACGTTGGATAAATTTTATTAAGAAAACTGGTGAACCGCCCCGGCTTCGCACGGGTGCTGATTTCCGAGTTATCCGGTAGTTTTTTTTTTACATATAAACCTTGTCCTGGAAATTACCAATACAACAAAAAAAAGAATCAGCCAAATCGGTCCAGTTGTTCTTGAGTTATGCGCTTACCAACACATTTTGCGATTCATTTTTATATTATAGAAGATTTCTACGACTAATAACAATTATTTCTACGACGTTTTTTGTTTTGTTCTTTATATAACAAAATACGTCGTAGTAATATTTGTAAATATCGATACCTATACTGATGGATGGCAAATTCAGAAGGACCCAAAGTTAGTAAAAATAAAGTACCTAATGATGAATTATTTTTATCAACGCGAATTGCTTGCGACGTCGTGCGCGTGGCTTATTTCATTCGTGCTAAGTAACGTTTTTGGTTACTGCTCCGCCTCCTTGTGTCGTTGCGTAATGTTACATAGCCTATATTACTCAGTGATAATGTAGCTTTCTAACAGCGAAATATTTTTTGAAATCGGTGCTGTATTTTTTTAGTTTATTCGTTACATACAAAAATACAAATCTTTCCTCTTTATTTATTTATTTATTAAACTTTATGAACAAAATGTATAAAATACACCGTATACCGCTCTTTATTATAATATTAGTGTAGAAGTGTATATTATTCTGAACCTATTACAAAATTAGTATTATCAATGCGCAAAACACACGCAGGTATTTCATTGAAAGTGCAGCTGACCTTATTTTAATGTTCATCCTCAAAGACAAGGCCTCAAGGTGTCAAGCGGTTGGCCTTCGCGTTATGTTAGTATGACATCATCCTTCCAGAACTGGTTGCGCTTTACCTGTTGTTCGTCACAACTCGCTAGAGGATCGTGTACGTCATAGTTTGTAATACCACGCCACTTAGGAGTCATGAGGTGTGACGAATACTAATGAATGTAGGTGTTTTTTTTTTTAGGATATTCAATAATTGTAATGTAGGTGGTACTTACTTTAGTTCCTATTGAATTGACGAATACTTTGTCGGATCTTTATCTAATATTCTTTATATTGAAAAGTATGAGACTATGTGACATTGCCTTCTTAGCCTAGTGGTCCTAAGCGTGTTAGCTACGCTAGAGGTCTTGGGTTCGATTCCCAGGTCAAACAAAATATGTTATTGGACTTTTCTATTGAATTCTACTACTAATAATAATAAAAGGATTTTTGCCCGGTTAATGGCAATAGGTTCGCCCCCGATTACATGCGGTACATCAACTTAAGTCGCTGTGGATACGTTAGTGGGCATAGTGAACACTCTCCTGACAAGGAATACCTTGTCATAGTAGTCCATGTGTTTCTTTATGTTCGTAGCACGATCATGTTATTGTACTGTGTTGTAGGCTGACTCCTTTACTTTGCATATCTTCGTATCATCTACATAGATATTTTCTTCTATTCCAGGCGCTGACTTGCTCATGCGTAGCCCTCCACTACCACAGCTACAATGCTGATGCCGAAACTGGCATGCTGGTGACCGGCACCTTCGTCGGGTACCTCATCATCTTCGCTGGAGCCGCCGCCGGTTAGTACCTTTATTAGATAACAATCCTCGCATTGGTTAACCTTGAATTGTTATTTAAGTCTCAATGAAGGTCTTCGAAATTAATAATGAAGTGGGATTTAGGAGAAAGCCAGCAGTATCTACTTTTATTCCCAGAAGTATCTGTCTTTTGACAAACATGAAAAAGTTCTATCCAACAGTACTCTGTCATAGGTCCAGTTTATTGGTAATTTATTTTGCGTCTGGACTTTACACGTGTTTATTTATTCTTTTATGCATGCACTGATGCTAACTGTCATCTGTCATGAATGTATAAAAGAGTTAATCTCTAAATAGTATAAACAAAGTCTGTGCCTCTGCACGCTTAGATGTTTTGAACTACGTAACGCATTTGAATGCAGTGTTTTATCAATAGATAGAGTGATTAAAGAGAAAGGTTTATGTGTATAGAAAATCACGCTACGACCAACGGGAGCGAAACAGAAGTACCTAGTACTCAATAAAAACATCAGCAATCACTACTTATTTGTACAGTGAACTCCTACGTAATTAATAAAGTATGTAAAATAGCGGACTCTAACCAACAATGACGTCATGTTCCAGGTTACATCATGCAGACACCTTCGCACAAACGGATTGACATTTTCTACTCGCTCGTCGGTGTGGCCTTGTTCGTCGCTAGCGGTGCCTTGATTATTGACAAGTAAAGACACTAATTAATTATTACTTTAGTTTTAGAATACCTGATTATCAAGAAAGCCTTGAATATATGATATAAATATCACACACATACCATCACGCCTTTATTCCCCGAAGGGTTATGCAGAAGTATACCAAGGTACACCCACAGTTCGCCGGTATGTGTAACAGGGGCGAGCACATAGCTAAAAAAAGGAAAAATATTGATATAAATATTCAGTTTCATAATTTCTTAAGGAACTGTTTTGATATGAAGTAGATAATTAGACCATTAAGCCTGGTTTCCATTAAAACGGAGAACAGATGAGTTGTTTTATTCAACCAATCAGCTTGCTTTATTGTAACATCTCTCCACTTAGCTTCACACTAAGCTACAGTGTACTATTGATAATTTACAAGACATCGCCACTTCTGTCCGCGTTGATGGAAACTAGGCCTTAAGACAGATCACTTACCTATTCTAATCTACCTTCCAGATGGCAGCACGCCGGTAAGGGCGAGTTCAGAGACAAGAACTTGGCCAAGGCTTCCCTGGCCATCATCAACGGGGCTGTTCTCCTGGTAGACGCCGTCCTCACGCAGCGCGGAGGCTAAATACTCGCTTAATTGTTAGGTGTGGCCACACCACGCAGTGCCAGAAATCTCAACTTTTTTAATACTTTTTAAGACATATTAAATGTCTTGAGATATTATTTTAAATATGATTTTAAACGCAACATGAATGTAAAAATAGCGATTAAAGGCTACTTTCACCCCATTGATATTAGAGGACCAAATCATTACACAATCAGAAAGCAGGATATACATAGTAATTCGTACGTGACCTGCGTTTGAGCGTTCCATAAGCTCATAGAATCACTACTTAGCATTTATTTAAAATTGATGCAATCAAACTCTTCGGTTCGTCCGTGGCCATGCTCGATATTTTTTTAATAATATTAAGTCATGGTTCAATATTGAAACTATTTTTATAATTGGAAAATAGCACCTAGTTTCGTTTGACTTGAACTTAAAATACATTTCAGAAAATTGCTACCATAGAGCAATATTGAACCATACAGATTAAGTAAGTAAATTATTTTTAGGATTTAATCTTACATTATATGTACCTCGATATATTTGTAATATTATAAGTACATACATTTAAATATTATAACGAAATCTCTTATACATTATTATATATTTTGTAACAGTATTGTGGCTAGCTTTTATAAAATTGGGCACTGTGCTACAACTTGGATCAAGTGTTTATGTAGCTGGTCCATAATTTGGCTTATTTAGTGCCTTTCAAGCTTGATGCAATTTAAATAAAGATGTATTTTCGTTCAGCACTTTTTGATACTACTAAATACTTACGGTGTCAAATTAAATTAGCTGGCGACACTTCAAAATCGTAGTTACCTAAGGTAATCCACTGCAATTAATTAAAAGTATGACTTAAAAAGTACAATTATAAAGGGTTTTTTGTTTTATTGCCATTAAATATCGAAACCAATTATATTTGTGAAGTTTAACCAGCTAATTTAATTTAAATTTATATCCCAAATGTATCAAGATTCTCAAGATTTTTGTTAAAGTATTGTTTTAGATCATTAACAGCCATGGGTGAATGCACTTATGTGCTTACAAATCAGATTTAAATTTTTTATCTTTTTTATTTAGAATTCATTTTTTTTTAATAATAAATATTGTTTTTTACTGTATATTTAAGTACTTTTATAAAGCTAATACGCTGCCTAAGAAAAATCGTTATCTTACTAATGAATGTTAAAAACTGAAATTATGAACAAAGCTATTTATATACAGAACCACAAGATGAATTTAAGAAACATTATTATATTTTTTATGAACTGATAATAAATAAATATTTTAAGCACATTTGCATTTTTATAAAATGTTGTATACACTTTGTATAGTTTTTGTTTCTACAATAAATCACTCTATATAACAACATTTGGTTTTAACTTTAAAATCGTACGCCATACACATTAACTCGGCAATACTATACATATAAGCGGGTCGGCCTATTCGCTTCGTATTGTCACCTTCATTGTTTTGACATATAGAAGCAACAAGAATGTTGTAACCAAGATTTTGTAAAAAACTAATTGAAGGAAAAGAGTGTCCATGGAGTTTCTTGCTCGTTCTTCTCCATAGAGACCTACGTTTTGGAACGAGCAACTAGCTTCAATTTTAAACTTCTTGACAATTCAAAAGTGCCTGTAAATGGTCTAATTGAAATAAATGATTTGACTTTGAAATACAACCTGTGTAGTAAAAATGCCGAACCGAATGAGCCGATCCGCTTATTAGTATTGTATAACCATGGACCCTCATAGTGACAAACGCTTTACAAAGGTGAATGTTTTTGTGAATCCGGTGTCAACTTCGTATCGATAGGCACAAGATCTGGAAAGGCGCTATGTGCATTTTTATTCTCCAATGTACGATTTCCACCAACGGAGCGGCATCGGAGCGCATTTACATTGTGCTAAGTAAAATTCAAGCTTCTACAAAACAGTTAAGATTCATGTTTGCATGGAATTTATACTGCCTGAAACTCAGTTAGCTCTGCATGCAATTCCATGCAAACATGAACCTTAAATATTATGTAGAAGCCTCAATTTTCTTTAGCACAGTGTAAATAAGCTCCGATGCCGTTATCAGCTGAAGTATCTACGCAAACAAAGTTGAACAGAAGAATTTATACTTGTTACCTATACTTGAAAATATCAAAATAATAGTATTTAGCTACTTTTCATGAGCCATCGCTGTCAGTGTGTTTGCTGACAAATAAAAAGCCAAGTATAAGGTTTACTTTTCATGTAATGGAACCAATGACACCCATGAAAGTGTAAATAAAAATAGAGTGACAATACATAGCGTTAAATGTAATAATTATTATGGTGATGACATAAATTATACATTTTTCCATCGAGAAAAGTGACACCACTATAAAAAGCACTGTTCAAGTAAAGCTTCAAGTCAATGTTGTATAAAAGTTTGTCAGAAATATGGCGCGCGTTGTTAAAATTTTGGCTCTTCTACTGTTATTAGTCTCTGTTTGTTTTGCGAGACGAAACCTCGTAGAAACAGCAGTGAATATTACTAGTACCTACTACAGTCACCATTTCACAACCACGGTTATCTGGAAGCAAAATGAGTCCCGATATGTGAATGACTATTTGAAGAGATATCCTGGTTCCGTCGTCCTCAGCCCTTGGTCTACTTACAACGATAGCAAAATACGTGTAATCAACGAAACCGTTGGATTCAAACAAACAATTTACTTTGCAAATACTTTACATGATTACGAAATTATAATGGAACTTATAAATGAAGTAATAAGGTTTCCTATTCGGTTTATACTTGTTTTGGAAAACACTGTTAATACAACTGCTGAGCTATCGGAGTTTATCGAAGTGACTGCGAGGAATGATCAGGCTGATTTAATCTTAATAAGTGCTAACGAAGTCGGTCATGTAACACTGTCGACTTTCTTTCCATACAGCGACGGATTATGCGGAAACTACACACCGATATTCTTAAAGTATGGCGAAAATATGTTCCCCAAAAAGTTCAGCAACTTCTACCAATGTCCGATCAGAACGGCTTTGTTGGAATATTTTCCCTACGTTACGGTGCAAATGACAAACGGTAAAATAACATCCGTTGGCGGCTATGATGGCAAAGTACTTATGATCATACTGAATAAATTAAACGCCTCTTTAGAAGTTACATCAGCTTACAATAACAGTGTATTTGGATCATATGTTAATGGGACTGCAACAGGCTCCATAGGTGATCTGGCTACAGAAAAAGCTGATATACTGATTCCGGCTGACATCCTCACAGAGAGAAGGTACACTGTCACTTTGCCATCTCATACCTATCACACGGTAGACATCCGGTGGGTTGGACGTAAGCAACGCGAAGTTTCTGATTGGCTCAAATTTATTGTTCCTGATACAACAAACTTTACTTATTTACACGGACTAGTTTATATTTCATTTCTCATTGTTGCTATGTTGGTAAGGAAATGCAAGCCGCAGCTCACGAGTGCAACAAACCGTATACTTTATCAGTCGTTTATTATATTACTGGGACAGTCAGCAAAATTCGTGACAAAATCATGGCTACTTAATTTTCTTTTTGTACTTTGGATTTGGTTTTGTTTCTTCTTTCGGATTGATTACCAAGCCGATCTTGTCGATGCCTTGCAGACTTTAGATTTGGAGCCACCTTTTCAGTCAATAGAAGATGCAGTTACAAAGGTGGAAGGTTACGGTGGAGTTGAAGTAGTTGTTGATTACTATAAGGATACTCCCTTGGAACGTAATTACCAAATAATACCAATGAACGAACTAAGGAAATATATTCGCCGCATCTTTGAAGGGGAAAACTTTCTTCTAGCTACAGACGTCGCGTTGGTTCGATCTCTAGAACCGTATGTTCAAATTTTGGAGAAACGGATAAGTGCAACTGGTGCCAGCTTCTACATGCGACCTGGATGGCCGGCAGCGAAAGACGTAGATGATGTAATTTTCAGTCTAGTAGAAGCTGGATTCATTGAAAATCTTTTAAGCGATGATAACAACCAGAAATGGCTTTTAAATAGAAAAAATGTCAATGATAAATTAACTCCATCAGGGATAAGCATGGCCAAGATAAGCACTTTGTTTTACGCCTTGGCTCTTATGTGGGTGGTTTGTTCCATTGTGTTACTGGCAGAAATCAAACACCACAAAAATACATTGAAAAAAAGAGCCCAAGTGCGAGTCGGATTCGCTCATGAAGATTTCCGGACCACCGTGCAATATTAAGCAAAAAACGACGAAAACAAGTTTCTTGTATGGTTTCTTCCCTTTTATTTTTACACAAATTCTGTAAAAATTTCAACTCTACTTATTATGGCTCACGAGATATAGCCCGCTGACACTGACAGACAGACGGCCGGCCAGACGGACGGATAGCGGAGGCTTAGTAATAGGTTCGCATCGGCAACCTTCAAGTACAGAACTCTAAAAATTATGGCTGGAATAACAAGAAATATAGTTGTAATGCACGTTTGTGTTTGTAGTATATTGATACACCCGTGTTCTAAGATTTGTAGCAATACAAAATTTTGAAAATAAACATAAATTCTGGTTATTATTGCTGTATAAAAGTGTAATGTATATTGTGTGCTTTGTTGTTTTAATATTGATTCTAAATGTGCATATGTAACTCGGTATGGATTAGGTACGTGTCTGAAAATAAAGTTTTATCATTATGCCCCTTATTCTATATAATATATTCTATACTAGCTGTTGCCCGCGACTTCGTTCGCGTTCAGTATTTTTAAGTTTATAGTATTCATACTGTTTCTGTCTAACCCCTATATGACATAGCGTGATGAATTGTACCTAGATTACAGCTCAGGTTACTGCCAACACAATGCCAAAAGTTTTGTTCAAATCGGTGCAGGAGTTAAAAAGTTATGCGCGTACATACAAACAAACAAACAAACAGACAAAAATTCTAAAAACCATTTTTTTGGGTTCAGTATAACGTATTTAACATGTGAGAATTACTCTTTATAAAAAATATTGAATGTACAGAATTGGCCTCGTTACGATTTTATTATATGTATATAGATAATATATCCTTTGCAATGTTTGCTATGCCTAGCACATCGGTAAAGAAAACAATGTCCAAGTCATCGGCAGTCAGGGCTCCAGAGAGCGAAAGCTCCTAGCCGAACGCTCTTAACATTACTGGCCGCGTCCAGAAGTACTGCCTTCTAGTTCAAGCCCTTGATCAAACCGCCCAACGAGAGCCTCCTTAGATGTTGGTCGAGGTTATTGGCTATTAAGGACCGGCGCTGACTGACGTCGCGGCACGACATGGCAAAGGATTTTATTTCTAATCAAGTTCATTATATCCTTATTTCCATGAGTATAGAATCCTTTTTACTTTATTTCTATATAATCATACCGTGGCATGCCGAGGCTTGCCACCGCGTCCCGCGAGTTACTTAGATCACAGGATTATGACAGCAATGATGCCGTGGCGTCGAAAAATCCCTTTCGATGCCGCGGCATTATTTTAAAGCATAGATATTTATGTCGTACTTCTATACATATCGATACGTTTAAATGATCATTGGTAAAAATTAAAATCCCTTTCCATGCCGTCCCGGTCTGCGTAGGCCTTTCGCCATCCGTACTAATATTATAAATGCGAAAGTAACTCTGTCTGTCTGTCTGTCTCTTCTTCACACCTAAACCACTGAACCGATTTCAATGAAAGGTACAGATATAGTCTGGGACCCGAGAAAGGACATAGGATAGTTTTCATCCCGGAAATCTCCCGGGAACGGGAACTATTAATCCACGCGGACGAAAACTAGTTGGCTATAACGACTATCGACACAATGATCGCTGACTCTACACACCACATGTCAAAATACATAATACAAGTCAAAATACTTACAGATAAGTAGTTATACTGAACCAATAAAATGTAAATTAACTATGAAAGTGGTGTCATTATTGGTAGGTACCAAAATAACTTCGTTCTAGATAGTGCCTCGCTTGAGGGACAAGAACAATTAGTGCGCGCTGAAGCTGATTGCACCTGATTAATTATTCTACGTTACAGGAAATAGAGTGCTCACATTGTCACATAACATTGTTTGAGTTAATAATGCTATTTTATTGAATCTGGATCTAAGTTTCAGTTAAACTGATATGTTTTTAGATTTTTTTCAAAAATGTTCAACTTTTTCAAGTCTTTAAGAATAAAAATGTGTGACTAATTTAATTTAGCTCGTTCTTTTTGTTGTGTTCGTAATTGTCTCGATAAGGTCATCATTTTAGTTACCTTTTAGTTAGACTGGTTGTCAGACTTCCTGGCTTCTTACTATCCGTAACGAATGCCAAAGATTTTATGTGCTTTCGTGCCAGTGTCACACCACCAACTTCCAAACTCGGGGCTGCTAGTGAGAACTTCCTATTGGTAAAACCAAATAACACTTTTTGCCCGACCTGGGAAGCGAACCCAGAACCCCATGCTCATCAGTCGCGCTTGCGAACTTACACCCCTAGTGTAAAATTATGTACTGAATAAATGGCAAATATTTTCATTATGATGCCTCATTCCGAAAGTTATTATATCAGCTTTGCACTTATAATCGTGTTTATACCTTTGACACTGTTTTCGACCATTCTCAAATATTCAGCATGCGCCACAGCCGGCGAGCGAGCCTCCACACAATGAACCTGCTTCTATTTCGGCTATATTCTGACAACTACAATTAATTCATAATAAGTATTTTAATTGAGCCCTGTTTTTATAGCTTTTGCAATGAATTCCGTGGAACGTCTCGTATTCATTCAAGTGATTGGGGAATTGTATCTACTAATTTTAATTAGAAAAGTTCAACTAAAACAGATCTCGAAAAGAAAACTCCGAAACGTACATTCATACTACCACGCCTGTATTCCCCGAAGGGTTAGGCTGTATTGGTACATCTCTTTTTTTTTTTAGACTGGAAATCATCAAATAACTTCCCCCGCCCTTTAGTGTCAGACTTTTACTGACTAAAACCCGTGTATGTTCCTTTCATGTGCCCTTTGCGTTCCGGGGGCGCGGTATCTCTTTCGAACAACCCGCAGCCCCGGCAGGCATATTGGTACATCTCTACAGTTCGCCGAAATGTTTCGGAAAAGTTCAAAGGTAAAATTAAATAAAAAGTTATCGTTTTGCTTTCACGTTCAAACGTCGGTGATTAGATACTTTGTTTCTTGAAATGGGTATCAAAGTTTTCATTAAACGAAAAATCTCACTTGTCTACACGTCATCATTCTTTCTTTATATACAGACGTTTCTTCCTATTCCAAGAAAACAATCCTGTAAAGTACTTAATAATCACAATAGCTGAAATCTCTCCCACCAAAAATAGGCACAGCTATTCCGAATAAATTGTACTGCATTTTCGAAGCCTCGAAGTATAAATACTTCAAGCACAAGAAAGCCAGCCGTATACCCTAAAATAATTATCGAAATTATAATCAGAAGCCGAGGTGGAAATTGGCAAACAGTGCGGCCAAGTACCAATTCCATTTGCCAATGAAATACAAACATAGGTAGCCCACATTTGATCAAACCAATCCGAACTTGCCCTCAGTACCGTGCATAATTTAATTGCATCATGAATATCTTCGGTCGAGAACTACTGCCTTCTGCAAGTACTTGTGAATTTGGATTGAATATAATACTTCTGAATACGGGGTGGAGACGAAAATGGCTGTAGGAACTGTAGAGTTAAATTCATATTTTTCTCTGTACCTAATAAGACCATGTAGGAAAACTAAAGTTTATTATGGCATTAGTAAGATAATTCAAAGTCGGGCAAAGCGATTTCCGAAATTTTCACTTACATGGCTTTTAAAAGAAATGTAACAAAAATCCCAAAAGTAGTTGATAATTATGATAATGATTATATTTTTTTCGTCAAATTCAGATTATTCTTTTTTCAGTTGTCCCTTAGGCAAAGACCAACTTCACCTAAAAGCTATGAGACTAAAAATGTTCACCAAATGAAGTTAGCTGTTTCATTACGAGGAATTACCAAAAGTCCTAATGGTTTTGGCATCAACCTGTAGAGTAGAGAGCCACTGTCTACAGAACTAATTGGACTGAAATATATATTACACGCTTCCACTTCAATTCAAGTCTTAGAGACGAAATATCTCATTATTTTCAAGCTTAATTATTGCAATACAAATATGATTTGATTATGTATATCTCACACTCTTTGTTTTTTATTCTTCTTAATTCTTATATTCGTGGTCCGGTTATAGCAAACTAACTTTTGCCCGCGACTTCGTCTGCGTGGATTAATAGTTCCCGTTCCCGGGGATTTCCGGGATGAAAACTATCCTATGTCCTTTCTCGGGTCTCAGACTCTATCTGTACCGAATTTCATTGAAATCGGTTCAGTGGTTTAGGCGTGAAGAAGAGACAGACAGACAGAGACAGAGTTACTTTCGCATTTATAATATTAGTACGGATTTAATATTTATTGGGGCTCCAACAATACTATTTTCAATTGCCAACTTTGCCTAACAATTTTCGTGCATGTATGTTTTCAGGTTCATTCAAAGTTAGTAGTAGTAGCACATTTTCTTCGTTGTTTTCATTCATATTGCCATTCTTATTTTAGTGTGACTGCAAAGCAGAAAATATCAAGTTTACATTTTGACCAAGAAAATCTATGTAAATGTATATCCATATTGTTGCCGATTTATATGCGACGGCATATATTATCTCCATCTGGAGAATACTGTATCTATGTATTTATTTGGTTATAGATATGATTTTCTGTATAAACATGATTTGTGCATATATTTGATATTTTTATTCAAACGCGTCAACTTTTGAAGTGTAGAATATTTTTTGAAGATGTCTTGAATGTGAAATGCTTTTGAAGCGTTTATGTCCATGTTACTGTTGGATGAGAACATGAAGTTAAAGTTCACCGGTACCAAGTTTATTTATCTACTGAAGACATTCTTATTCTCTTGAAAATTCCTACCTTAGGCATAATCATTTTATCTTCCAAAACATAAAAACTGAAGCTTTTCAAACCTTACAAAGCTTACTAATAAATATTTATTTCCTTTTTCAATTCGACAAATTAAAACGGACATTCACAACGGTAATTTAATCGGGACTAGAGCTTACCTTAATCCGAGACCATTTGTCATAAATATTTTAATCATAAAACGCTAGTTTGACAAATACGTGCTCTAATTTAGAATATGCTCAAAGAATAATGCATGCGCCGGTTCGGGCCGACACTCATCCGTTTGCCGGCTATCTGCAACGGGCCCGATAACCATAAATTGCGGGCCGGCGCTACCGGACCGGGAAACTTTTGTCTCCGACCGATTTTTGTGCCCAATGATACATCATTATCTTTATAGCTCATATTTTTTATGATTAATGGTATCGAACGAATCGAATTTTAAAACGTGAAACGGTTTTTTGGTTTGAACTTTCAGTGGTGCCAGAACTCTTTGTAGATACCTACTGCTGCGTATGTAAGTTGGAACTTAACCAAACATGCGAAGTTTATAAAAGCTCGGCTCGTAGAAGAGAACAGATTGTGAGTACAGCAAATCCAAATAAATGATGCGAATATGCCATATGATTCTGAATCCCAACTACAAAATCACCTATAACCACAACACACAATTTGAATTTTGCAATAACAATACCCATAATATCGATCAAGGGTCTACATTTCCATGTAAATGAATTTTGAAACCGTGCGTGTTATCACTGCTACATATCTTTAATAACCATAAATCAACAAATCGAAGCGACCAATTATTATTTATGGCATAGAAAAAAGCCAATGGCATTTCAGTTCCGATTGTGAACCAATCTAGGCGGACCCACCTAAACGCAACTGATAGATATTTTACAGGAATATGTAGGTAACTATGCTCATTTGTTTCCAACGTGTTGTGAACTTTTTGGTCTGAAAATTTCGTGGGTATAAAGGTATGGTGCAGGTCCAGAAACCAGCCACGTTTAGACCAAGATGGTCCCCCGTTCGTTAATTTTAAATCAATCTTCCTTGAATTATCTTATTGATATAAATAGGTACTACTAAACTACGGAAAGCCCACGGTCGATTTAATTTAAATCCATAAAACCCATTACCAATTCGTCATGGACCTTTTGAGAGTTTTATTTTAAACAAACATTTTCAACATTATTTTAATAACCATTTCTTTCAGTAATGTTCCCGGTTTCAAACTTGTACTATGTCTGTATGGTTTTCCTTTCGGTTAACTTCAGTACGGTTTTTATAAATCATCCCCCGGGCCGTAATGCATCAAAGGTTCAACATTATTCACTAAAAATACGCACCACTCTCATGCTTTGTCCTCCACTAAATACCTAAACAATGACAGCCTTTTAAAAAATAACCAAATCCTCTTTATCCCTTCCGATGACTAACTGCTGTACACGTCATTTTCAGCTCATGGCTCATTTGTAATAGCTAGGAACACAGCGCCAACAATGGGTCCTCGTAGTGTTCCGTGACGTCAATGCACACGATGTTGTTGTCCAGTGAATTGTTGTGCCGCCGACTCCTGTGCGGGTATTCGCGATAAATCGTGGAGAAACAATAGCACAGTAGGTGCCTAACGTCGAAGCATCGGACACGCATAAATCAGTCGATTTAGTAACGTGGACCATGTTGTATGGACATGCCTCACAGCAGTAATAAAAGCGATGTTGCTGCGTGTGATAATACCTATCTGTTGTTCTATAAATCTGTCTTTGTTGGTTGCCTATTTTGGGAATGATTTAACTTTATTCAATGGTCATACTTTACGAAATATGTGACAAAGTTCCTAGAGCTTTTTGAGTCTACGGAACTTTAAGTTAATGTCTATAAGATTACTTCATTGATATACAATAAACCTTGTATATTACTTACAATAACAACTGCCTCATTAGCCTCATGGTCTTAAGCGCGACTGCTACGCTGGAGATCTTGGGTGCAATTCCCAGGTCGAGCAAAGCATTTCGATAAAATTCTTAGTAGCAGCTTGCAGTTAGGACTTATGCCCGGTTAATAGCTATAGGCTCGCATGGGACCTAAAAACATACCGGCGGACTGTGAGTATACATTGGTACACCTCTACCTACCCCGCTATAAGGAAACAATATGGGTTTGACTGACTGTACAAACAAAACAATACCTAGACAAGACCAGTCATTCAACCAATAGATATTCCACCGAAAGCTTTCCGTTAAATTACGTAATCCATCATAATATTATATTAAGATAAGATAAACAGATACTAGTTAACTACTAATACGTGTGATACGAACTAGCAACACCAGATACAAGCTCTTTCCCCTACAGGTCTACAGTTGAACAGTTCGGCAGGTTACAGACTAACACGGAGTAACTACCGGTAGTATCGCGGTGCATGTTACAGATAGCCTGAACATACTGCAAACATCCCAACTTTGCCGTAGTTGACTGTTATTGTTAATGAAATGTTCTATGTATGTGGAGCACAAGTTGTTTTTCTATGGAATGAGCTTAGTTACGTTTGTAAGCTGCAGTCTCAATAATTATATAACTTGCTTCAAACTTATGCTATTATCAAGCAGTAATAGTATACCTAACCCCTAAAACTATAAAAAAATCATGACATGACAATGACTCCAAAAAACGGGAGAAATTTTGACGTGTGTGGCTTCGTTTTGGTAAAACTTACCCCATCATACAACTTCCTTATGTCAAAAGTTAAACAGAAAACAAAATTAAAACATGTCGAGATCTTTCGGATAACATAGACATACAATTTGTTTGTCACCTTCTCTCCCACCTCTTTTACTGGTCTCAAATCACTGATCAGCTCAATATTAAACCAAATATGAAAGGAAACTCAAAACTTAATTTTAAAAGTAAAACATGATCCAAAACTAAAAACGTTTCAAGTCTTAAGTAATGTCACAAAATGTTATTCAGTTATTTGCAGCTGCGTCTACGCTTATTTTAATTAAGAAAAAACAAACGTCCGGAGTTCTAGCCATTAACTTCTTAACAGTGATGTCGGGATTGAAATCAACGGAACCATTCAAAATTAATTATATGAAATGTTCCACAATGCTTCAACACAATTTGTTCGCGAATAATTTGAAAGCTCATTATGTAGATGAATATTAATTATTAAAAATACCGTGGTGCCTTGTAGAGTGGTCGAGGCCTTTACTATTACAAGTCAAGGGAAATTACAAATTGTAGGCAAAGTGTCGACAACTGTCGTCGAATTTCACGATAATTCCCTACCCCCCCGTTGATGGCGCCTTTCAATTATGAAAATATTCCTTTAATATAGCTGTTTCACTTTAAGAAATTTCTCGAGACGATAATGTTTGTTCTTAATTAGAAAATCAGATTTATTTCTCACAGAAAGGGTTTATTACAACAAGCCGACAAAGAAAAGCCGTAATTAAAATTTGGTTGTAGGTACTAACAGATTCAGCTAAGTATTTGTTCGGTACCTTCGTAAACAAAAGGGATACAAATCTCATCATGCATTACGATACAATGATGAAGAGATTCACATTTAAATTTACTCGACGCAGATATTTAATAAACAACAAACTGCCATAAAGTCGTAAAACGTTGTATCAAATATCCGTACTATTCATATTCCAGTTTTTATGGGGGACGGACGTATCTGTGTTTCCAGTTTTATGTGATCTTTATGAGACGTCGACGGGCACGCTGACCCGACATTTTCTTTTATATTTTACATGTTTATAATTTGGTTTTGTTTTGTCGGTCCGAGGTTAGGAAGCTCCGTTTCTTTTGTGACAATGTTGGGTAATAGTTTTGTTTGTTGATTTTTTGCCAACTGGTTTTAAGATTTTTCGCATATATTTTATGAAAAATAACCTACATACCACATTAACTAATCTACCTCGACATCACATGAGTAGTAGTAATGTAAATCAAAAACACAAAAACTTGAATCATGTAACCTTTTAATTTATAAACAATCAACAGAAACATACATTCAAGCATCACAATTTGCTATACAACACATTTTTACATCAATTTTTAGGTACGTCTTTGGCAAGTCGACTCCTTAAACCCCCGGTATATGTAACAGTCACACCCCTTATTAAACACTAATTACACTAAAACCACGATTAAAATAAATATAGGTCTCATCTTAACTGCCAATATTATCGAAACTATCGGATTCAAATTAACTAATAGACTACTTAATCAAAGTAAAAGCAACTCAGGAAGTAAAAGCTACGTAGGATTTCATATTTTCGCCACTGAAAATAGTTAGTACGTACATTTTATAGCTAAATGAAATGATAACCATTCAGTGTTATGAAACATGAGATCAGCTACGAGAAACAGTGTTAGTAAGAAACGTGTTAGTACTTAAGTAGTACAAAATAAAAGCATGTACGATTGCATTGATGTAGCCTCAAATAAAAACACTTAATAACATAGAATCAGACGATGTCTATCACACGGAGCTTATTTATGATATGTCTCTTCTTGAGCCTTTAGCTATGGTAACAGAATTCACAACAAAAGTAATAGAACTATATAGTGTAGCGGATGATAATACAACTAAACTTACAAATAAACTGCATTTTACTAATATTATGTACAGTAACATTGCACACCCTTCTATATTAAGTCTCTTCTGAGCTCAGAAATACTCATAATAATAGTATCCAAAATATACAGAAAGAACAAATAAAATATTAATCTACATACACTAATACTTCAATACTGTTAAATTTTCAAACAACGAAGCCGTTCACCGCCGCCGATGTGGTAAGCAAAATGAATTTACAATTCCTCTATATATTTGGCATACAATGGCTTATCAAACCCCAGTGGAATGGTTCTAAAATATATTCTGCATATCTCAAAAGTTCATTTGGACAATCTTTGGCACTAAAATCTTACGTCTAATACAAGTCTTGTAGACAGAACCAAAGACAAGGATGATAACGATACGTTTTTGCATTGATTACAACTTTCCTTACATCTAAGTTTGTCTTAAGTCACGGATTATGAGAGAGTTCGACTAGCAAGTCATTTTCACTGATTGCACCATCCCTTTTGTAGTCTGCACAATCATTTATCACATATACACTTCAACTCATGAGGCCGTTTCTATGAGTTCCGTAGCATTTTATTGGTAGTGTGAACGGTCATACGAAATCGTTCACTTCGTTTTGTAGGGGCACAGCCGCGTCGGTCTTCGCGACGCATTTCCTGATCGCGTCGAGTATGATGACGACGCGCCGGTCGAGAGCGGCAAGGTGCGGCTCCCACAGTACCGGGTTTACCGGGTCTTTTTTCAATGACTCACGAAGGACATCTGACAGTGGTGAACCGTTGTGGAATCTGTGCAAATAAAAATCAATTTGTAATTGGGCTGTGGAGGTCAGATATCGCTCCATGTAAAACACTGGTATTTAGCAGCGTCTGGTTAGAATGGACGCTGACCCTAACATAGTTGGAAAAAAGGCTAAGCAGATGGGGTTACCTCCACCGTGCTATAAAAAACATTTTTATTTGCAATTTTTTGTTGAATCTTACTTTAATAATGTAGCGACAGTCGTATGCCTCACGAGACAGCACTGCAGCAGTGGTGCCAAGATGCTCAGTTCATCGTGGAACGCCTTGCCGAACGCACGCCCTTGATCCAGATGCAGGGTGAACGTCTCGTTCCCGAACATTCTAAAATAACAACACTCGTAAAAAATCATGCTTAATTTGGCAATATCCTTTAAAAACTTGAAATTCAGCATTGCAATGACAACGCATACTTCATCTATAAATAGTTGTTTTACTTCCAGTATGAACGAAATTTTATTGGTCTCCAATGATTTACGGAAGCGGCCTTCTCGTTCGATTTTCCGGTTGTGCCCGCAATAATGCAGATTTATATCCCTTGTAAAATGTCGCATAACGAATAAGATTGAGAGATCACTAGAATACCAGATGACTATCAGTTACTATTACCATAGCTAACTGAATTGACGGCTGTCGGTCAACCTTGAGCATAGCAAACACATTACACGTTTCATTCAAAACTGAATTACCATGAAAGTAGTTTGGAAGATTTATTTGCTCACGATGAACGGTCTAGATTTATTCTTAGACCTAGATGTTTTTTTTTAAACCTGCAATTGACATGACATCCACCGCTTCTAATCCTAAGAATAATTAGAAAGAATGAAGTACAGATAAAGCATACGAACTTGAAGGTTTCATAATGATGTCTGTCCATGTTCCCGGCGAGGAAGTCAAAGATAGACATATCCATCAGGTCGAGTAGTCGACGACCGGAGTCATATGGAGGAGTTGTGCGAATCTAGAAGAAAACAAGAAAAGGTAAGGACAACATGCCTAAAAGTTACATAAACAGATTAAAACAATGCACAAGCTATACTTAATTTAGACTATTTCTATCTTTTTCTCTCCAATCAAACAAAAAAGGGACGGACATGAATAAGACTTGTCAATTTTAGTTGATCTAAAACCTCTATACAATTATAGTTGACATGTCAGAACGCATTGATTAAAAACACGGAAAAGTTCAAGGCAAAACTAATTTGACATCTCTAACTTAGTTCTAAGGTATCACCGTCCTTTTCTTTCGCTGTATGTAAGAGATGTCAATTCTCTAATTTTAGTTTAGTTTGTGAACAAAGGAATCGGCACCAATATTCACTTTGTATGGTAATCGATTCCGAATTTTATTTAGAATTTATTTTAATTAGAAATAAACCATTATCACTTAAACTGTCTTAAACTAACCTAGAAACCAAGCGTTCGAGTTCCAAATAAATAAACCTGTTTCTAAAAACACGTAAAACGTTGATAATTCTTATAAACAAAAGTGGCAACCGTAAGGAGAGGCATAACCCCTCAAATGTTATTATAGACTCCGCTACTGAATGTCGAAGTTTGAAATGTCGACGTATGTTAGTTCTAAAGTACAGGATCTCGATGTACGCCAGTTCGAAAGTTCACTGGAGCGAAGTATGCAAGGCCGACGTATCGTTAGTTAGAAAGCATACGAGTGCGATGTACGCCAGTTCGAAATTACCCTGTTACGAAGTACGAAATGCCTCCGTACTGTTACTAGTACTCCATTCTATTTTTCTTTTTTTTTTGACTAAAAACCATCCGTTTTCCTCCTAATGCCCCTTGCGTTCCAGGGCCGCGGTAACTCTTTCGAACAAATTCCGCAACCCTGGCAGGCACGGCCCTAGTGAGCCTCGTCTACTGTGCTGACATGTCTTTGAGGCGCGCGTGGAACACAACGAGCCGCCGACCTGGGCCTGGTTCTGATCGGACGGCGAGGCACCCAACACTCGCCGTCCGCATGCCCGCGCCTACGGCGTTCCGCCTCCTCCTTTGCTAGCATTACTGCTTCGCAGAAGGAGGTGACGGCTTCCCATTCCCCCTCGCTCCGGACTATAGATTGAACTAGGGCCAAGCAGGGTTACTGATACTATAACACATATATTTAATCTAAATGGTTTTTTTAATAACATTATGTTTTGCTCCAAGCGCATTTTTTTTTGGTTTGGTTCTGGTTTAATTTCTTTTTTTCTTTTTAATAATTTAAATATAGGTATATCTATTTATTAATGTGTTTTGTAAATTAATTTATTTCCGTTTTGTATATAAAATTAAATCTTCATATACGCTATGTACGCAAGACCATCCTTCATCATCATCATCATCCATCTTTAATAACTGTTCTCAGATTTTTAGGATATGGCATGATGTTTTGTATTTACGTTTCTTTTCGTTATATAGGTATAGCTAATTATAATGTTGTAGGAGTACCAGTAACAGTACGGAGGCATTTCATTCTTCGTAACAGGGTAATTTCGAACTGGCGTACATCGCACTCGTATGCTTTCTAACTAACGATACGTCGGCCTTGCATACTTCGCTCCAGTGAACTTTCGAACTGGCGTACATCGAGATCCTGTACTTTAGAACTAACATACGTCGACATTTCAAACTTCGACATTCAGTAGCGGAGTCGTTATTATACTTAACAAATTGAATGTATGGGGGAGTGTTCCATTTAGGTAATGGTGGAATTTGATACCTTCCATGTAATATTTTATCATTAATTTATATAAAAGTTCTCATATCTATGAATGAGATAAAAAGCACACATAATATTAAGTATAAATATGAATCTGCAAAGCATCTATACTTTCTTTTTGTACGGACATTTTTAGCAAAAAGGAGGGTTATGAATTTATGATTTTGACCGGTATGTTTGTATGTATGTGTGTTCATCTTTTCCCTCATAACTTCTTATCATAATTCCACAAATGAGGTATCATTGGAAGCGTTTTAATCGACCGCTCGTTATAGGAAATGTGACGTTACATTAAATTCAAAATGGCTGATTACAGCGAACATAAAACCGCGTTATCAGAAAATAAAATAAATCGAACCTTATTAAAATTATCAAAACTTACTGTATCGCAATAATCTGATTGTAGTTCCCACTGCGCTTTTCTTCGCTTATGATAGGATCTTCTCCATGGATGCCGCCAAACCTATAGATAAAACATACACAGATGTAAATCATTCAAGTTGATGAACAAGAAGTATGATACAGTTGACACTAATGTAAATATTGAAGTAATAAAAAGTGATACGACCTTTTTAAGGTGCAATAAAATTGTGTTTACGATTGACAGGTAGGTACAACAATATGTAGTCAAACTAGCAGACAATCTAAACTCTTTACCACGGTGTGTAGTATTTATGTACAGTTTATGACAAAAACCAGAACATTAGGAAGTCTTTGGGGTCCCTAGTTTTAACGTTGGCAAAAAGTAAATAGACATGGCAGAAAACCGCAACCTCTTTAATAAAGATCTATTTTTTTAAACAACCTCTATACTAAAATAATTTATACTAATATAATGAAGGTGAAGAGTTTTTTTTATTTATGTTTTTGTTTAAACGCGACAATCTCTTTAACTATCAGTCGCATTGGAAAAAATATTAAAATTTATATGATAGCCAGGTTCACAAGAATTGTATAGGCTTTAAACAATCATGCTTCTACAGACGAAAGCGGAACAATAACCGAAGATAACTTAACACGGGTAAAAAAAAACACGCGTACGAGGCGCGAGCAGTAGCTTGCCACGGTATGCAAGCCTTGCAAACGAGGACCTCACAAGTTGTAATACCTAAAAGCTAATGAAGTAAAGTTAAATATCAAGGATAGTTGTAATGTGTCCGTCTGGTACGTGTCACCATTCTCAGTACATTAGCTATAAATTCCTTAAAAAGCTTTTATAAGTAGAGATTAGACGAAAACGGCGCGGAACTATTATTTCAAATTATAATTATCCGGCTATAAACCCTTCCTTTATGTGCAATGGGCGAACCTCCGACCGTATTATCCTACTTAAATGTGGAGTTTACACAAGATTACGTCGTACCCAAAATAGAAAAAGAGTACAAAAATACTTTTCCTTTGTCGAAAGCTAAAGATGTCCTCGGATTCACCTACTAATATAATACCTATTCTATGTTGCTAATGAATAAATATTTAGAATTTTTATTGAGACCCCTTGTTGTTCTATTTAACCATACTAAGATTTAAATGTCAAGTACGTAAGTAACTTTCATTGCTGATGTTTGACGAACAGAATTTCAAGGAACCTCGCATATCCAATTCAGTTGAACGCCTGTTAATCAGAAACCGCATACGTCAATCGTTTACGTTGAATCATATACGCAGTTCGTAAGTTGTAAACACAGATTCGATCGCCCCTTGTAAAGTGCACGGGTAATGTCTAGCAAGGAGCTGTGTATAATATGTAGGTAATGCATTACGCCGCCGACGCAACTATGCACCTACGTGATGATTTGTTATGATACCAACAACCGCACAGAATTTGATAATCCCTACATTACATTACCTATGATTAGATTTAAACATGACGCAATAATTTCAGTTAATTGAAATCTGCAATAGAAGGCAGATAATAACATTTCTGATTACATTACGATGCACAGGGAATCTTATAACTAATTGGTTTCTTGTAACTACAAAACGCAATATTCAAATTCAAATACCAACCTTTCGTTCAGCAATGTCTGAGGACGGCAAAAACCCTGCGAAGCTCCCTTCAAGCATGTCAGGGTTGCCACATATCGCGTGTCCCGTGTCGCAGTAGTACGAGCACTTGCCGTGGAAACAGAAGTTGTTCGCCGGCGAAACGAAGAACGTCTTAAGGATGTCACCTTCAGTCACATCATAGATCTCTGTCGTCATATTGAGGACTCGGCCCACGACCGGCATCGCTCGACGGAAACCGAGTATCCTGGATAGCACATGATTTAGATTAGCGTCACCTCTATTCGTGTACATTGTAGCGCGCAAATAGGGATGTTAGCTTCGATAAATTAGGTCAGCTTAGGTCAGCTCTTAACATAAATAAGACAGGATCTTAACTCGTATCCTATCCGTCCTACTATTCTACTAAAATTATAAGTGCAAAAGTTTGTGAGGATGGATAGATATTGGATGGATGAATGTTTGTTACTTTTTCACGCTTAACGGCTCAACGGATCTGGATGAAATTTGGCACTAAATTAGATTGTAGTGTGGATACTTTTTATCCCGGAAAAATGCGCGGTTCCCGTGGGATATATTAACTTTGACGCGGACGAATTCACGTGCAGAAGCTAGTGAATAATATAGTATGTTCTTATTACATGCTGTGATATTTCTGTAAGTTTTTTTATAGCGTCAACATGTAACCCCACGCATAAGATGTTGAATTCCACAAGAATGACTCTTAACGATGACTATGACGGACGAGCCAATCAAAAAGCTGTATGTTGTTCCTACATTAATAATGTATGACAGACAACTGCGACCAACCTGTCCAGGTGAAACGCGGCTATTTCAGCATAGTGCCGCTCGTAATCAGAAAAATAAAAGTGATTCGGTAACGTCTGCACATCTCTGGCAAACCTGGGAACAAAAGTATACGGTAAATTCAATTCAGTCGTAAAAATATCAAAGGAAAGAAGATGTTATTTGTATTACAAAACATCAAATTTTTCTATAATGTCATGCTCGTATCGAGATAATGTAGGAGACGGCTTAAAAGATTTAAATAGATAAAGCACGAAGCTGGCCTGGCTCCCTACTTTAGCGGGCATTGATGACTATCTGTATTAATCAATTTGCAGCATAAGCTGGACATGAATAACCACACTAACGACGGACAAGAGTTCTTTATCTTCCTAATAATTTGTTAAAGTGTTAGATAAAATGAGGACAGCCGGTAAAAAATATGAATTCCATCGAGACTAAGGTACAATATACTTACTTACTTAAGTTTTATTATATTTTTAATTAAATTCAAGACCCGAAAGGCGATATTGAAATAGATCTTAAAAAGCATAAAACACAAAAGCGAAATTTCAACATAATATCACCAAAAATTCTTGGCAGGTACTTATTCATGACGTAAATTGAAACCGAGTAATATAAATCCATTAAAGAGAAATATCAAATATCGACTCCCGGAGATAAGGGACCCCTGTCCTTTAAAATAAATTTATAACGTCGAAAAATGTTAAATTACGTACTTAAAATGGAAAAATTACTCATTCGCGGTAACAAATGGAGGTATAATTTCTTCTAGTGTCTAATGAGTCGAATGTGAGTGCTTAATCAATTTCTCGGAAACAAAACGATTAAAGGAGCTCTTAAATCGTGAATCTGGTTAGATAGCAGCAATCCCGGGAATATACTGCACCGAGTGTCTTCCGATTTATTGTCCTCAGTGCGACTCGTAAGTGAGATAGTACTATTTAAAAAGGCAGTAAAAGACTACTAACAAATGGTTTACATTCGAGTTCTCTTTACCTTTCCGAAGCTAGTTTAGTTTTGAATATTTTTATCAGCTAGCAGATCTAGGTTGCTGATACAATATATCTCTTGTACAGAAGTGGCAGTCAAGGTGATAAAAGTAATAGATACTCGTATAGGGAAGGGTTACCACCGACTGTCGCGTAATTTATCGCGCCCTTGTGAATCGTGAAAGATCCACGAGGGCCTCTTGATATGTCGTCGGGGTAACCCCTCGAGTCTATAATTTTCTGAGAAAAGTTATCCAGTACGCTAGAAAAGTTAGTTGTGTGCCTATGTTCAAGTATTTCATGGCGAGAACAATTTATATTGTTTTGTTTTTTTAACGCTCCCGAAATTTAATGTTAGTTGCCAGAACAATGTAGTAACATGTAAAACTATGTGCATATACAACTTGCTTACAAAGACACGCATTACTTTTGACGCTTTGAATAATATTATCTTTTATTTTATATGAAATCCATATTTTAAAAATAAAAGCGAAGTGCTAAGACGTCTGATACTCGATATACAGGCCTGGTGGGAGCTCCGTGAAATTCCCGCGAGTACATTTTTGGGAATGCTCTTTGTATTCTTTGTCACGTCAAAAATTGTATCAGATAGCATTACAGAATATTGAATATGCAATGTAGTACCTTATGTAGTTGGAGTGTACATAAAACTCTATGAAATACATAGTCGTGAAGGTTGCAAAGTAGACTTTCCATAAGTTCACTGCAACAGTTATGTCTAAAAGCTTTTGCAAATAAATATATAGGTAAACAATGTGCGAGGTACTGAATAGAAAACACAATCAACTTCAACAATGGTACGCAAGAAACAGAACTTGTCGAACTCACTACTTCAATAGCACTTGTAGTTGAGAACAGTGTGGGCAAGCCGCTAAGCCGATCGCACGAAAGAACATTCTCGGAGTTTTGTGAATAGAACGAACACACCCAACAAGGTGACAGCAAAGTTGTGGCAACTCCTTCAGGAACGTGCACGGACACTTCAAACTGCTCTCAACACAACTTGTTTACCAAACAAAATAAAACTTACGAAGGTATCTGTGAAAGACATGACAGATGATGGACGGACACTCAAGGCAAAACTATAAACTACGGACGGTCGCTGTCAGACTTACCTCATCGGCTTGAAGAGAGCTTGGACGCCATTAGGGTAGTCAATAATCAGTTTTAACTGCGTGCCTCCCTCTTTTTGCTCTGTTGAAAAACAATGTATTGTTAGTTTCTGAGCATAGTAACAAGTTACCAACGCCTATTCATAAAAAAACAGCCTTCAAACTAGCAATTTAGATGATAGTAGAATGTCGCCTATCACAAGTATACTGCCTACTCGTGTCACTATATATAAATATTGTAGAATATACAATAAAGTCGGATCAACAATGAAATCCATTTAAGTGGTTTAAATATTTAAGTCCAATTCGAAGTAAAGGGCGAGATTGTTGTGGCACTATTGTCCGACGGACCGCTAACCCCGCAACTGATTGCAGACCCACCCTCATTTAATATACATACCTAATACCTACCTGCCTCAGCTTTTATATATTATGCTAATATCAAGATGATATTTTTTATACCTATGTAAGATTGAGATTTGTCTCTCTTACTTTAATGAAAAATAAAATCGGTGAATACTATGTAGAGTTAGCATAAAACTGTTGTATTCTATTCTAAGTTTATAAAAATATATAAATATCTTGATAGAAACAGTTTGGCTGTTAACCGATTATAGACCTAAATAACTGTATGTAATACATTAAAACTGTAGGCATCGAATGTCCAGTTGTAGAGTGAGGGTGGCGTAAAGGTTGTCTGTCTAAACGTAATTGCTTTTCTAAGTCTGATCAACGGTGCACTGAATATTTTATGGCGATACATACTTAAATTGAGATCAGGGCTACTCAATAGTCGAATCGATTTCAGTTATGTCCAATGTTGAATAATGTAAATAAGACGAATAATAACGAATTTAATTTCAAATACCTACGAAATTGTCTGTGCCCTCAAAATTAGTAAGCTTGAAATCTAGTACAATCCATTTACCTAACTCAATTTTGTTTTAATTATTTTAAACTAAGATGTTTATAGAATTTATTTGAAAGGTAAACTTACCTACATGTAGGATGGTGGAAGTGGCCATATCTTTGAGGAGGTCTTCCACTAGCGGTTCCCCACGCTCATACAATTCGTGTTGAGCTATCTTCAGTTGGAACCTTTCCAAATTAGAAGCGTTTATGCTGCAATAGAAATTGATTGGTATTATTATACGACATTAATTTCCATTAATTATCTATTATGCGGTATTCTGCCTTTTGTGTGGGTTTAAATAGGGGAACAAGCCACTGATCCAAATGCAATCATTATAGTAGTTGCTTATGGCTATCAACAACCTAATTGGAGCTACTAGAAATATTGATTATTATAGTAGTATTATCAACTCATAGACACTGACCCAATTCTATACATAAATATTATTGAATTGAACAGAAACATGAGAGACAATAGCGATGCGTAGTACGTCATCGATGAAGTTACTTGAAATTTTTCGCACACGCCCGTAAACCTGGTCGTTAACGTCAAGATTTACATGGAAGATTTTCCGATGGCGGCGCGGCGTGGCGGCGGCGTGTTGGTTTTGGCTGCGTGGAACACATAAGTGGACGTGATTTGCCTACTAGCGCGAGGTGTGAGACTCCGGGCGACACGACGCAGCACGGAACTGAATACTAAGGAGCGTACGTGTAACGTTTTCGATTTGTGGCATGCTCCGATAACCTGCATTTAGAAATCAAGCCGGCAGCTATTCTAAAATTTATTGACTCTCTTTCGGCGTGAATTGTGCCGGCGTCGAGTGGGAATTCAAAAAACTCGATTGTTCCGGCTGGCGACAAGTGGACGTTCATGATGCTAAACGAACACGAAGCCCTATTTACTTCCACATTTTATCTGAGCTTATTTTGCGACCGACGACCGAAAAATATAAAAAAATCATAACAAAAGAAAACGTTCTCGTGTTAAACAATGGATGTTCATCTCCTCTCATATTTACGTAGATGATCCCAATTTTGAAAAAATTATGCCAAAATTTTCCATGTATCAACGCAACCCTTTCTACATGATACATGAATTTGGTCATAACAGGTCCCGTCATATCACGAGCAGCGTTTTAAGGAAGCCATCATGCATTCATTCCATTTAGTTTTATTGTCAAAGACCCGCGCCTATCTCGGCGGGACCCCGTAACTGGATTTTAAATAAGATTCCTTGTAGGTCTTGTGAAATTTGCCTCGCAAGATAAAGAAAGGTCGCTTGTCTGTTTCGTATTATAGAATCATTCTGCGCTGGAAGTATGATATGATCCGTTTTTATAGTCTTGTATCAAACGAAAATCCTGTTGATAGTGTACCTAAACGCGAACGGAATGTGATATTATTTTCATTGCTTTCACGGCGCCCTATGAGATTTGGTCTAATATTTGCTTTCGTGAAATTACCTGAAGCAGCGGAGGCCGGCCGCGACCTACCTGTTTGATTTTGATGCATAGTTCAGTGCTCTGCGGGGGCATTCGTGGTAGATGAAAAGCTATCGCCTTTAGAATGTGCAGTGACGTGTTACATATAACATTACATTGTAGCGCTGGGGCACATTCGGAACCGGAGCCACTAGGAAATATGTAAACAGTTGTTCCCGCAATGTTCGAGTTATCAAAGTTTAATTGCGGTAATAACGAAGTAACTAACAATTTAATTTGGCGACTCGCGGCGTGCTACATAAATCGTACTTGTGGATGTCAGCTGTCGGCAACTTTAGAGAATTTTCCTTGTAATGTCCTTTTCGCGTCGTTTTTCGCAGAACGTTTTAATTAATATTTCTTAACCGACTGAATATTCCTTTTATTTTGGTATTTACGCTCTGCGCCATTTTCTGAACGATTAAAATAATTATGTTAATTGCTTTTTTTGAAGACACTTTGAAACAATATATTTTGGAATAATGACATCAGGCATGGTTAGAAAAATAAACTCGTCAGACAAAGGTTTTAATACAAAAATCTTAATCAGCGTAGTGTAACGTTTAACCGATTCAAATTCGTCATTGAAAGTATATTGACTCGGCGTAACCAACATGTTTTACATAGATATAAATATTATGTACCTATAATTATTGAGACCGAAGATGAGATTATGTAAATCGATTATACAAATGATGTTGTATACCCTTTACAAAATTATAAACGATGAAACTCGTGGCAAACATAAACGACCAACATTTTTTTATAGACCTAGCTAGGGCTTTTGACACTATCTTTCTTTCTTTTTTTTCTTTCTATCTCTAATTTACTGAAGAAGCTCAAGCTCCGTATTAGATATTAACAGTTGTTTGCTACTATTTAATTCGACCGCAGATATTACATAACGAGAAGAGGCTTAGCCATAGCTAAGCCTCTTCTCGTTATGTAATATCAAGATTCTCTTCAAACATGGTATCACGCATACGTGATACCATGTTTGAAGAGAATCTTGTGAGCTGGTGTCCCACAGGGAAGTTTTTTAGGTCCCTCACAATCCATATTTCATCAAATTCACAAAATTAAACTACCTCTACTCAAATCTATTGAACCATACCCTTACCATAAGAATTATTATTTGCCCTTACCTTGCTTCCAAGTCCTCCATTTCTCCAATAGTGGGGTTGTCTGGCCTCAGGACGTTGAGATCCCGTCGTGGGGGAATTATTACCATGTGATCCTCAGCTTTGCCCTGCAGCTGAATGATCAGGATTTTTTGCAGGTCTTCATACCGGTCCGTCGGAGGGGTCGGGGTCCGGGGGTCTGTGTCACCTCCACTCGTCTCACTTGGAGCTGACTGCTCGTATTCTCGAGAACCGTTACTGCCATTGCTGGTGGGAAAAAAAGAGTTATTGAGTGACATTGAAAGATACTTTTTTTTCGGATTTGAAATCACGGAATAACTTCTTCCACCCTGGGCACGGTGGGAGGGAAGTGTCAGACTTTTACCGACTAAAACCCATCCATGTTCCTTCTTGTGCCCTTCGCGTTCCGGAGACGTTGTATCTCTTTCGAACAACCCCCTACTTATTTAATTTTATGGTCCGCTTAATATTGCCAATCCAAAAAGCAATTGACACATGGAACTGGAAGTTCGGTCCTTGAAAACACATGATCGGTGAATATTTTATTACGAGTAAATAAAATAATAAACTTTGACATATTCCAATTATAACTGAAATAAATCTTAACGCCAAGTTCTCAAGATTCCTAAATGTAAGAATCTTGAGTTTGTTTCCTCGCGAATTTAACAATTGCTATTTGGAATATTAAGTTATAACGCGGAATTTGTAGTCGGACATTCCTTTCTCGTGAACTCGCTCATAAATGGCTTTATGCAGACACTCTTCAAGTTGTAACTAACTTCTACATAAGCGTGAGAATTACTTGCAGGAAAAAGTGATTCAGCAACTCCTGTTACCACAAACGCGAGGTCACAGCCCGACAATTTACTGGACGGTGCATAATAAATGTACCGCTTACTACAAGTACTGTTGGTTGCAACTTCATTTACCTTGCGTGAAAGTTTTGTCTTTCTTGTTTATTTTAACCGCAAATGAAAATATGTGAGGTTACAAATAAATGATTTTGATATGAACAAAATGATGGCGAAAGTTGAAGAAAGTTCGGAAGGTCAATTCTTAGTCGTAAACTCATCTCAGTGACAATAAATGTAATATTTTTTTTGCAAAAATATTGGTTATAAACTAGAGACATTTTTCACAGATAGAGACTGAAAATAAAATGCGAAGGTTCATAAGAGTTACTATAATTGCAACCCAGGCAATTCTCGTCAGAGTTGTGGAATTTGTTCGACAGAGCCACCTCGGCCTTTGAACGCAAAGAATTATTAAATAGCAGGCAATACTGGTTATTTTATAAAGTATAAAAAAATGAACAAACTGTAAACGATTAACGATGATGAACTCTGAACTGAGAACCTTGAGATTAAAGGCTAGAAAATCTTTTAGATGAAAATTAATAAGTGTTAGAAGTTCTACGTAATCAGTAATTACTCAAAGACAGCTTACAACGAAAATACTTAGAATGAAAAGTACCAGAAATATCCCAACGGTTTGTTAAAAACAGTTTAAACAAATGGAACATTTTTCAAGTGATTCCAGGTTTATTATTAAATACTTAAGTAGAACGTTATTATTTGGACTTAATAAAGGCTTTTAACGAAACACAATTAAATTGAAACTTATACAGAAACGAGTGCTCTTTGTAAATAATGATTCGTATTTTGGTATCGGCTTATTGTTGGAATTATCAATTATATTTGTAAAGGTAAATAATTGAAAGGTATTAATATTTTAAGCTTGCCTATTAAACAATATTAAGACTGTTATGATAACTGTTGAATGAATAAATTCTACGAATCATTTCTTATGTGGTTCGTCCCATTATTGTGAGGTATTGAATTATTGATTCGAAATACTTATCTATAATTACTTTGATTGTCTTATTTATTTTCTAATTTGGGTATTCTTTTTCAGAAGCGCAGGTTTTAGCAAAATATAAAGCTTTGCACTTTTGGAGATAAGTTGTATGTACTTCGTTTTTTCATTTAAGATGGTCGGGATTCTTAATACAACTTTTGATAACGTTGCATGGATATGCCGAACCGAATGCGCCGAACCGGTTATGTGTACAGCGACACTAAGCTAATCAAACGTACTCTCCCAACTTAACAGGATATTTATCTTGTTGTAAAGAGTTAATATTATAAAGAGGAAAAGTTTGTGTGATCGTAATCTAACCAAATACTTAACTACACGCGGGTGAAATAAGCCACGCTTTTGAAGTCGCGGGTAGATCGCTAGTACTTTATAACTACCATATTACTGGTCATGTTTCTACCCAACACTCTACTTTTAGGCAAACACAGTAAAGACACGCGGTGCATACTATGGTGACCGGCGACCGTGGGCAATCCGTCACGTTTTGAGTGACCTACTAGCGTCGCCGGCACATCGGACGCCATATATTCTTCACTTGTTGGCATACCCAGCGGGCATTGACGGACTGACAGCAGAGGAACTGTGATTATATTTTTATAGTTCCGTACCTAAAGGGTACCAACGGAACCCTTTTACTAAAGCTTCGCTGTCCGCTTGACAGTCCGTATGTATCATTTGAACCGTAATAGGTAGACACTCGAAATTTTCATAGCTTTTATTAAATATGGGCTCCATAACACCATAAGTATAAATAAAATGAGTTTCTGAAAATTAAGAGTACAAGAAACGGTATTTTTTGTATTACATATTGTTCGGTGGTATGCAAGACTCCACTTGGCACTTAGCTGATTTTTTTATATACTTAACTCTGGATAGTACCTATCTGATATTATTAATACTGGTCATAATCATAATGCTTGCCTACAACAGGTACCTACTGATATTTTTCCCAACATGCTAAAAGTCAAACAATAAGTCGAAAATAGGTGTATTTTCGAAAACAATTTTCATCTTAATTAGATTTATTCTAAGATCACTGAGAAAACCGATCGTCAATTAAGACAGTCGTAGCCACTTCCGCGTAGCCGCCTACGAGAAACGGGCCTCCCCCGTAGACTGCTACGATTTTTACAAGCGGCTACGAACTATTGAATTTCTATTGTATTGTATTGACATTAGGGTTCGGAGCACTTATAAATTATTTACACAAAAATCTAGAGCAAACAAATGCATGTTCGTCTACTGAGTGTAACTGTAATTGAAGGCTCTATGAATGATAACTCTGTTTTTTGGCTTCCAAATAACATGTTTTCGATACATATTTATTCATTATTATAATTTAACCCAATTCTACTAAGGTACCTACTAAGTGCTCGTACTTAGAAATTGACCTGAAAATAGTAAAACTTGTTGAAAATAATCACACACTTCAAATATTTAGGTTATTGCTGGGTTTGTTTCGGTCTGTTGAAAGTATTGCGGTTTGAGTTCAGTCCAAATCACTCAATAACGTTAACTTCAAGTGTTTGCGATAGCGCGGCCGCGATTGTTTACAGATGTAATCATTACGGACTCGCTGTTCGACAACTGAGTTGAAATTGTAATCAATAAACGGGTGCCTTGTGTGTGCTTACGTTGCAATTTCAACTTCGTTTGTAATTGACTAAGGATTTCTATTGCGTAGGTATAACTTCTTTAATAATGTTTTTTTGGTTTTAATAATGTCCATACAAGAGAGCTGCCCAGCTTAAATGAGACTGGGCTGGACATATGGGCCCGTAGAGCCCAAGATTGGTGCCCCGAAATAGCAAGACAAGGACGCAGGTCAACGAAGGAGATGACGGGATGACTAGGTTGTCTTCCTTGGCAAGACGTTGCTCAAAATCGCGATAGATGGAAGAAATGCATAGAGGCCTGTGCCCAGCAGTGGGAGAGGATGGACTAATTATATTATACAGATTATATTAATATTAATTTCTGTATTTATACTGTAATTTTATCAATATAAGTCGTAGAAGAGGGAAGTGTCCTGCTACAGCCATTTCTTGCCTAAAAGGATGCTTCAAATACTAGTCAATTAGTACAAAAATGTTAAAGCAAATAAAGAGGGAGAGATATATTAGTACTAGCTTTTGCCCGCGACTTCGTCCGCGTGGATTAATAGTTCCCGTTCCCGGGGGATTTCCGGGATGAAAACTATCCTATGTCCTTTCTCTGGTCCCAGACTATATCTGTACCAAATTTCATTGAAATCGGTTCAGTGGTTTAGGCGTGAAGAAGAGACAGACAAACAAACAGAAAGAGTTACTTTCGCATTTATAATATTAGTACGGATAACGTAATAAGGCACCAGGCACCGGAAGGCGCAGTGTGGGAAAGGCCCCCCACGTACCGACGACCTGGTAAAGGTCGCGGGATCTCGCTGGATGTGGGCAGCGCAGGACCCAGTCATTGTGGCTATTTTTAGGGGAGAACTATGTCCAGCAGTGGACATCGTTCGGCTGATATGATTATGATGACAGAAATAAAAACTCTTGCCGCTTATCCGGAATAGTCAAGAGTGCTGACGTGGAAGTATCGATAGATTTCGGAATAAGTACTTTAAGAAGTATTTTTCGAACTTATAAGTCATAATCAAATTACGAGCTTAGTAAGGGGGGCAATTCTTTAACGATAGGTACATTAACTTTAAAGAGGAGCTCGTGGCTAAATAATTACAGCCGCATAGACCGATCTTCCGGGTTAAGCCACGCTTGCCGAGGTTGGTCTGTGGATGGGTGACCATTTACCATAGCGAGTTTCCTCCGTGCCTCGGAAAGCACGTAAAGCCGTTGGTCCCGGCTGTCATTTGTAGATCTTTGACAGTTGTTACTGTTAGTCAGAAGCCAGAAAGTCTGACAACCAGTCTTACCAAGAGTATCGTATTACCCATTACTGGGTTGTGGAGGTCTGATAGGCAGTCGCTCCATGTAAAATACTCATATTCAGCTGCATCCGGTTCGACTGGAAGCCGACCCCAACATAGTTGGGAAAAGGCTAGGCAGATGATGACATTAACTTTAAAGAAATCTCGTAATCTAATCCGACTTAATCTGTCAAAAATCTGTCATATTACCCTGCATTTTTTTTTGTCGCTGAGATGAGATTGCGACTACATTTTAAACGCTTTTATTAGAAATGAACCTTTGTACTCTTTCAGGTTGTCGATAGGACAAGTCATATTATTGGGGTCATAAGGTACGTCATAAGATACATAGGTAGATATATAAGTACAAAAATACACATAATTTAACACTACTATCAGGTACAGCTGTTTATTTCCTTATATAAAATCCTAGTCGTTACTTAAAATTGTTTAAATAATAATATGTGGTATACGGTAAAAACGTTATTTGGGTATCCCGCTACTTCGTACACGTAATTTTCGTTTATCTGCGGGGTATATTATTGCACGGAAACTTAATCCTTTTTCTAAAATAAAATCAACCTTAGGTACTCCTTACAACAATAATTGCTATCTTAGTTAGTTAGTGTAAGTCCCATTAAATTCAGTCGATAATTGGCCGGAACAAACAGGCAGACAGTTTTAAAAACCTGTTATTTTAGAGAGACAGTTTTTATTTTTATTGTTACTCCTATCGAATGATAGGAGTAACAGGTTTTTAATGCTGAAAGTATGCACTTTCAGCATTAAAAACCTGTTATTTGACAGTAGGTGAATGCAGCTTGGTATTAGGTATCATCTGCTTAGCCTTTTTCCCAACTATGTTGGGGTCGGCTTCCAGTCTAACCGGATGCAGCTGAATACCAATCTTTTACATGGAGCGACTGCCTATCTGACCTCCACAACCGGGCAACACGCTACCTCTTGGTTAGACTGGTTGTCAGACTTCTTGGCTTCTGACTATCCGTAACGACTGTCAAAGATCTACGAATGACAGCCGGGACGAACGGCTTTACGTGCTTTCCGAGGTACGGGGGTGTCACACCACCAACTTCCAAACTCCGGGCTGCTACTGAGAAACTCCTAATGAAAAAACCCAATAACACTTTTTGCCCTACCTGGGAATCGAAACCGGGACCCCACGCTCAGCAGTCGGACCAACGGGGCAGCTTGGTATTAGGTATAAACCTATGTTATTATTATGCTAAAAACACAATAATCGTGCATTAACCATTATCATCATTATATTGGTACACTAAAAATCGTCATTCATATAAAACAATAATGATCTAAACATGATGATGTCAGAATAACGTAGGATACGTGTGATTACTTCAACGATATTACGTGATTTTCATTCCAATTGAAATATTTAAAAAATTGCCTCTTCTGCCGGTGACTTCGTCCTTGTGGCAGTTAAATTGACTTTTTTTTTATAGATCTTCTTTCTTTATCGTGTGGGCAGTAAGGTCTAACGACCCCAAACACCCTAGTGTCAGAGTTTCTAAACCGCCTCAAGGGCCTCTGACATGGTTACCGATGTCAGTGATGAAGATAAACTTAGAAAGTACGTTTTTATAGATGGGAAATCATCAAATAACTTCCCCCACCCTGGTCCCGCCCAGGGAGGGAGTGTCAGACTTTTACTGACTAAAACCCATCTATGTTCCTTCATGTGCCCTTTTGACTGGCTGTGACAATCGGAAATAGGGTAGCTGTCTATCAGATAAACATTAAAAAAAAAGCAAACAAAGTATATCTACCTAATAACCTAGTATGGTTTTCATACTAATATTATAAATGCGAAAGTAACTCTGTCTGTCTGTCTGAATGCCTGTTACTCTTTCACGAGTAAACCACTGTCCCGATTTTGATGAAACTTGGTACAGGGTAAGTATTTATTCTGCGATTTGTAAAAGCTAGTACATAGATAAATGTAAGTATTATAGAGCGCAAATATTAAAAAATGGCTATCATGATCTCCCATTAGGCTACTCAGAAATATATTGATTTTTACCCGACCATTACTTTTCAATTGGCACGTTAAATACAATTGATAATAGACCTTTTAATGATAGCAGGAAACCTAATCACGTGTGTTTATCATTATTTATTTAATAACCTTAATAAGTGCCGTACAGCGGTCACGTCAACTGTCAAGCCCGTGACCTTTAACTTATTGGTTCGTGGAAAAAGCTATAATGGCTCCAAAACACACGGTCATTATCAGTGATGTCTTCGTTCTTCTTAATGTGACTTTTTCTAATTCATATATGTATTTTCTAAGTTTGTCTTGTACTGACATCGGAAACCACGCCAGAGGCCCTTGAGGCGGTTTAGAAACTCTGACAGCAGGGTGTGTGGGGTCATTAGATCTTACCACCAACACGATAAAGAAGAAGTGACGTCTTACGGTCGATTAGTACGATTTGTAGATCGATCTCGCAATCAATCAATGAGCATCCAAGGATCGATCTACAGAACGCATTATAAAAAGCAAAAAAAAATTACAGCGAAACAAACACGGCGCTTTTGGGGTTCCTTACTTCATCATCTGCTTAACCTTATCCCAACTATGTTGGGGTCGGCTTCCAGTCTAACCGGATGCAGCTGAATACCAGTGTTTTACATGGAGCGACTGCCTATCTGACCTCCACAACCCAGTAACTGGGCAACACGATACCCCTTGGTTAGACTGGTTGTCAGACTTCTTGGCTTCTGACTATCCGTAACGACTGTCAAAGATCTACGAATGAAAGCCGGGACCAACAGCTTGGGGCAGTTTGGGGTTCCTTACTTAAGGGTGTTAAATGGGTCCCTACTACTTAAACTTCGCAGTCTGTCTGTAAGTCCAACTTACACAAAAGCTTATAAAAGGTATTTCTATGAAGTATAACATGTCTTTTACAATTTTTCTCTCTTTTTACTTCTGCGTTTATTAATTAAACACAAAATCAAAACAATTCGTAATGTTTTCCAATTAATGTTTGCTGTTAAAAATATGACACAAACACGTTTACTCTTTTATTTTTTGCAGAATTATTTATTTAATCTTTATTGAAATACTCTAAAATCAATCATAGTTTCATAAATTGTTAGCATAAAATTATTCTGAACTATTTCTATATCAAGGGCAACAAAACCATTGTTGACCAGTGTTATTATAAAGTTACACTCGGCTCCTCAAAACTAGGTTCACTAATAACTAATATAATATTCTCAATCGCGGAACAAGTCGCCATACCCATTTATCCATATCTATTGTAAGTAATAAAGCTGTAGAGTGCTTTTGTTTGTTTGTTTGTGTGATTGTTTAAACGCGCTAATCTCTGAAATACCGAGTCGGATGGGAAAAATATATTTTTGTGTATAATATCCAGATTCACGAGGAATAGCATAGGCTATATAACATCACGCTACGACTCACGGGAGCGCAGCAGTGACCAAAGACGTAACGAAAAAAACCACGCGGTCAAACTCGCGGGGTAGAAGCTAGTTATTTAGATATTTCCACGAAAACATTAGAGATAATATCATAAGTACATACATATCTGTTTATTAGTGTTATGTGATGATAACGAGATCGATAATTTATTTTGGATAGTCGCCAGAAAATGTTCTTGTGGGTAGTTTCATGTCACGTAGTTAATATTTATGTAGATTTAATCTTATAATTTATTTTTAAAGCAATTATGAATTATAAGGAGCAATGAAGACATTTTGTAAAAGACCCGACACTCAACATCGTGCCTCAGCTATCACAGAATCTAGAAAAAAAAAATTTTTTTTTAAAGACATGGGTGTTGATCATTATTTTCATCAGTACGCTAAACGCAATAGTGATAAGAGGTATCAATGTCATCAAACATTGAAGGACATTGGAAGAGCTGATACTGCACAGCCCAAGCAGTCACACACATTGCTGAACTCCTTGTCCAGTACATAGTTCTTACAGTTTTACTAACGATTTTAGAAATGATCGCAATCAAAAATGCCACTAATTTACTCACATTTTTTAAATATAATTGTCGCTCATATGAGATTACAACTAGATTTTAAACACTAGAATTGGCCTTCTGAATATCTTTCATGATAAACCTTATCAATTTGTAAATAACAATATATTTTTTCTGAAGTCATATTTTTTTTTATACCACTGTAGGTGGCAAACAAGCTAACGGCCCGCCTGATGGTAAGCGGTCACGGTCATATATCTAAGTAAATAAGTGTTTATATCAATTTAGGTTTGTTACAGTTTTTAAGTGACAAAATGTAGGTGATCCGGTCAAACGCATTGTAAACTTAAGTTTTAAATAAATAATATAATGAATTGGCAATTAAGCTCGTAAGTTCATGTTATAAGAAAAACAGGCTTCTAATACCACATTAGGTACATCGAACAAAAGTTATAAATAGCATATAAATTAGGTAACATCAAATACTATAAATAGCAACAGCTACTTGTACGGCTCAAATTACGGAATTGTTCAACAGTTTTTGTTTCGTCTTAATAAGACAATATAATCGTGATATTTTCTATTGTTTGATTTTTTTACAGACACGAGCAAGCCCACACATTGTCTCGAACGCTGTATGTATGCGAAATAACTAACGAAACGTGTCAATCAATGATAATTTTAAACAATAAGTTAAAAATACCTTTACAAGGTGTATGCTTTCGTATTTTTACTGATTGAAGAAAAAGGTAATATTGATAGAAAGGCGTGTGAAAGAGTGAATTGAATATGATTTATTATAGTATGCTTAATATGAATTACAAATCCTTTTATTCTATATTTCAGTCTCTTATGTATTTTAAAAAAAATCCTTTCATCTCTCATTTGCATAAGCACTAAAGAAATAAATAACTAACCCGTCATCTGTCTAGCGTTTCCCAAATATGTTGGGTCGTCTTCCAGATACAGGTGTATACTAGTATTTTATATAGAGCGATTGCCTATTTGACCTTCACAACCCAGTTACTGGATAACACGATACCTCATTGTTATGGTCTTATGGATAGCCAGTCTTATGGTTGTCAGTCTTTTCGGCTTCTGACTACACGTAACAACGGCTTGACGTGCTTTCCGAGGCACGGGGGTGTCTCACCGCCACCTTTCAAGTCTAGAACATTTTCTAGTGGAAAAACTCAATATCACTTCGCCCGACCTGGGAATCAAACCAAACACACTCAGCAGACAAGACAGACAACGAGACCGCAATGCATTGGACAACCGAAATAAATGATGCATGAGTTATTTATTTTTTCACACTTGTAGATTATTGAATAAACTTGCCTTGAAGGTTGATGTTCTTTTGTTTGTGGTATTGATTTTCACTCTCTTTTCATCTTTAACTATTTTCTTTCTGCAAATCATTTTGGCATGAAAAAAAGGTTTAAAAAATTCGTCCACTTTCCAACGTTTATGTATAAGTATAATAAAACGCACCACACGGTGCTTTAAATTTTTGCAGAATGAAGAATTATTCTTTAAAATGAAATTTATTTATTTGCCAGAATATAGATGCTTATGTACATATTAAGATGGCAAAATAATTTTAGTCTCACTATTATTCGACTTATAAGAGGTGCATATATCTCTAGTGCATACATGCATAATTATACCATGAAATTACATAAATGAGCAATCATCAAATTATCAATCTTTGCTTCTTTCTCTCTCTCTATCTCTCTTTGTCAAATCTGTGGTTTCTCTTCTCATAAAGTTCACAAATACAAATACGTCTTGACAAGTTAAAATAATGCATTTTCTGTGTTAACTAACTTGACCTCAATTATTCCAAAAGCTGGTGCAAATTACTGGTTACAAAAACCGTGCCAATGTCGCAGGCAATAAGGCAAAGAGACGAAAATGACCCTTAACCTCAGCCCACACGTATTGTTTTAGAATCAGCAAAATGTTTGTGGTTGAAGTTGAATGTAAGTAGGTACCCTATAAAGAAAAAAAAAAATTTCAAAGGTACTGGTGTCGTGATGGCCCAGTGGTTAAGGTGCCGCCTCTCATACATGAAGTTATGGGATCTAATACAAAGCACGCAAGTACCAATGTGACTTTTTCAATTCAAATGTACTTCCTAAGTTTATCTTGGTCATCACTGACATCGGTGAAGGAAAACATTGCGTGGGAAAATCTAGACTTATAAATAATAAGTCTGAAATCGCCAATCCGTCTTGAGCAAGCGGGGTGATCAATGCTCGTGCCTTCTCTGTTTGAGAAGAGACTTTGCCCTGCATTTGGGCAGTAATAGGCTGGTATTAGTTTTGGTGTCTCATTGAATTTTGTAATTCCAATGTCTATAGAGTTTACGGGGCAATTGTAGTACCTACCGTGGATAGCGGTGAATTAATTATGTTTTAAAGTCGCTTACAGACAAATATAAAGTGTAGGTAATGTAACATGATAAGAGTGGGCCCTACATGAGCTCAACGCGTATCGTGCGAGTTTCTACAGTATGGTGTCGCCCCATGCATCAGCGTTTAGTCAGGCGGCGCCAGCGCTTATCTGTTCGGATGCAGGATTCAAGTTACATTACAAGAATTACAAATATTAAACTTGACAATACACGACTGGCGCTTCTAAGACTTTTAGTAGTTACGCCTAACAATCTGGTTGATGACGGCATGTATTAATCGCATTGCGACAACAGAAGACATAAACGCACAGACGTACGCTACCCTTATTTTTTTCTCTTGGAGACATTCTCATAGGTATCTACCCTTTCATCATCTGCTTAGCCTTTTCCCAACTATGTTGGGGTCGGCTTCCAGTCTAACCGGATGCAGCTGAATACCAGTGTTTTACATGGAGCGACTGCCTATCTGACCTCCACAACCCAGTAACTGGGCAACACGATACCCCTTGGTTAGACTGACTGTCAGATTTGTTGGCTTCTGACTATCCGTAACGACTGTCAAAGATCTACGAATGACAGCCGGGACCAAAGGCTTTACGTGCTTTCCGAGGCACGGGGGTGTCACACCACCAACTTCCAAACTCCGGGCTGCTACTGAGAAATTCCTATCTATTCTATACCTATAGAATAGATAGGAATTTCTCAGTAGCAGCCCGTCACCATCTACCCTTTAACTGGTGAAAATGGAGGGGTATGTGGACTCTTACCGAATAAAACCCAGCGATTTCTTTTACCTCCATGGGCACGCTTGACGCATGATCAGCGCCCCCAACTGTATATACCCTCTTCTAATATTTGCAAGTTCGGAAAAATAAATAATCTTTTTTTTTAACCTACGGACCGTCTACAACCACGTAATAAATGAAAGCATAATGAAGAACTACCAATTCAGTTCCACGTAATACCTTTAATAAGTAATTATTTTGTAAGTAGTTCTCTTGCTCATCATTACTAGGTCATTAATACTATCAGTACTTTATACTATTCATTACTAATTACTGAGTAGGTCTATTGAGATTTCTGAATACTTACTAAGTAATTATACAGAGGTGTATATATGTATAGGGCGACTGGTAATTAGTGACTGATAATTATACATTATAACTCTACTCATAAAAAACAAACAACTTATATAAAGATTTTTATTTAATTTGCAAAACGCATGGCCTCTTCACCATAATAGAATATGGACATAATATATCGCACCATCACGCCTGTATTCCCCGAAGGGTTAGACAAAGGTGTAGCAAATACACCTACAGTCCGCCAGTATGTTTTAGGTCCCATGTAATAGGGGGCGAGCCTATTGCCATTAACCGGCACAATTCCTAACGCCAAACTGCTGCTGAGAATTTCATAGAAAAAAACAATAACACTTTTTGCTTGACCTGGGAATTGAACGCAAGACCTCTAGCGTTGCAGTCGCGCTTAGAACAGCTAGGCTAACGAGGCAGTAATAGAATATAGAGTAACGAATATAATAAACAAAAAGTTGTTATTTGTTTTTGTTACTTATCTATTTTTACAAATTAAACTATTCACCTATTTACCATGTATTATTTTTTATTACGAGTATTAAATAATTTTTATGGGAAAGCTGTTTGTTATCTTCATATATGGGTAAAATCTTGTGTTTTAGTATCAATCACCATAACTACCAGTTACTCTTTAAATAATATCGTTTTATTTATTTATTTGTCCTTGTATGATTGGTGACAAAATTCATGAAAATAATACTTTATCTGTAAAATTATGTTAATCGCAATTTAGATAATTTTAATAATAGATATCATTGTGGATTAATTTCAGTAGCGGGTAAGTAGGATTAAAATCTATATGAAAATAAAAATGATAAGATAGATTATACACTATTTACAACATAATGTAATGCGTTTTTACCCGACTGCGACAGAAGGAGGGTTATGTTTTTCGAGGGTATGTTTGTATGTATGTATGTATGTATGTATGTATGTATAATTGTTTGGCACGCTCTGCAGGCTGAACGGCTCGATGGATTTTAGCTTGAGCGGTGTCGTTAGATTCGTATTTACTGTGAGAGTGACACTGGGTATATAAAAAAAACAAAAACAAAATGGCGGATTTTTGGCGCCAAATTCAAATGTTTGGCTCGCTCTGCAGGCTGAACGGCTCGATGGATTTTAGCTTGAGAGGTGTCGGTAGATTCGTATTTACTGTAAGAGTGATGCTGGGTATATTAATATCTTTTTTAAAATACAAAAAAAATAAAAAATAAAAAACGGTAATTTAAAAAACTAAAAAACCCGACTGCTATTCTTTAAAAATCCCTAAAACAAGATAAATTGTAGCAGTCGGGACCCATTCGGGACCATCTGCAATGTAATATAGATATGTGCTCTCAATTCACTAATCCTCCATTTCTAGAATGGGTCCCGACTGCTACAATTTATCTTGTTTTAGGGATTTTTAAAGAATAGCAGTCGGGTTTTTTAGTTTTTTAAATTACCGTTTTTTTTTAAAAGAGTATGTATGGAGTTTCTTGCCCGTTCTTCTCCATATGAAACTACCTCTGAATAGGCAACTAGATTCAAGAGTTTTAATTAATTGACATTCAAAAGTGCCTTTTAATGGTCTAATTGGAATAAATGTTTTGACTTTGATTTTGACTAGTGGCCTGCTCGTGTTAATAAAATCTTTAACGAAATTAATAAAATTGTTATTCTTCGATGGAAATATAATTAAAGATGGATGAATGAAGATTGAGCCATAAATATAATTGCTATTAATTAAACGTTTGACCAGTTATACACAAAGCACGGAAACCAATTTATCATTTTTCGACATCTATTTCCGTTATGCGAAATTAGAATGACGTAGGTTAGCATTAAGGTGTTATTTACAATGTTCGATAATATTATGTACCATTTGACGTGTTTATAAAATTATTATTTCTCAGTACTTACCATTGTTTAAAGTCGATGAGTACCTGAATCATATTTCATTTGTTTAAGCTTTTATTTACGCAGCCGCTGCTGACAAATTTATTAGTGCATAATTGTTTTTGCAACAAAAGCTGACACCTTTTAATAATAGATGCTTCTTGGTTGATAAGTGTAACAATGAAAATGCATTGACAGGAAGGTAAACATGTACTTGATTGTAATTTCTATAGACCCTTTAGCTGACGTAGAAAAAAACAGTGAGAAACAGTGTTGTGCAAGAGCTGGCTCCAATTTCAGCTAACTTGTACATTTTCTGCTAGATTTGCTAGTCTACTTACTGCACATACTGACTGTGGCTCAATATTAGTAATATTTTTTATACAAGCTTCTGTCCGCTAACTACCTCGTTGGCCTAGTGGTCCTGAGCGCGACTAGGGGTCCTGGGTTCGATTCCCGGGTCGAGCAAAAAGTGTTATTGGGTTTTTCTATGAAATTCTCAGTAGCAGCTCGGAGTTTGGATTTGTGCCCGGTTAATGGCAATAGGCTCGCCCCCTATTACATGGGACCTAAATATACCGACGAAATGTGGGTGTACATTGATACACCTCTGCCTAACCCTTCGGGGAATACAGGCGTGATGGTATTATTATAGTGTCTGCCCGTGACTTTTTCTGCGTAGACATCATTATGATATCAAAGTCTTTAGGACTTTGATATCATAATGAAGTCTACACCACGGGAATACAAAAACGGCAAAACAAAAATGTCCTATGTGTTAAGCTACACTGATTTCAGCTAATTCCGTTTAGCTGTTAAGACCGGAAAACATCAGTAACATCCATCCTTACAAACTTTTGTGTATAAAATTAAAATTAATACAAAAATTAGGTAGTTATTTCATGTACAACCCGAAATAAAACTGAAAGTACTTTCAACATTTCAACTTGACCAAGCTCTTACATTTGACCGATATAGGTTTATCTAGTGACAAGATATGACAAGGTTTCAAGTAGGAGTAGCTAGCCTACTATTTACAGATATTTATTTATCAAAAGTATAATAAAATGGACTTATGTTGCTGATATTTTTAACAAAACACCTAAAAAACAAAACTAAAAATATATTTTATAAGACTTGGGATCGATGTCTTTAAGTTTGATGACCTTAGCATAAAATAGTTTAAAATCTAAAATTTATATTAATATATGCAACGGTTGGAGTTTAGTTAAATTTATTATTTAATTCTACATATAATATAAAATTGATGCCAATTTTTCCACGAGAAAAACAGTCACATTGCAAATAAAGCAAATTCTCTATACTAAATTTTATATTCACTAAGTATGTGTCAAATAAAATGTTGTGATGGCCCTAGAGCCAAGCGATCTGCTTCTCAAAAACTCCACTCTGGATCAGACTATGGCAAGTTCTAATAGGACTTGTATGAACAACACCAGATAGACGGTGAAGGATATCACCGTGAATAAAATATAACTGTTTTCCTCTTGGAACTGCCCCGTTAGCCTCGGCATGGGGTCCTGGGTTCGATTCCCAGGTCGAGCAGTGTTATTGGATTTTTCCATTACAAGTTTCTTAGTAGGAGCTCGGAGTTAGGATTAGTGCCCCCTATTACATGGTACCTAAACATACCGGTGAAAATCAACAGTAGGTGTACATTGGTACACCTCTGCCTAACCTTTCGGGAAATACGTGGTGGTATGTTATGTATTTTCCTCCTGCCTCTTTATCTTTATCCTTTTCATTTTCCATTTTTTTTCTTTTTTATCCTCGTTCATTCTCTCTTTTTTGCGAGGCCTTTGCCAAGCTGTGATCTAACTTTCCAACTTTTAATATATGTAGCTCAAGCAAAACAGAGAAGATAGCAAAGGAGAAAAAGATAAAATAATAATAATTAATAGTCTTTATGTGCTCTCTTATGGTCATCGCCATTATTAAAACCATGAGGTAACTATTTAGTAAGCTATGCCATTACTGTGTCATGTCCTTCAATATACTCTTAAGGATAGAATATTATACTCGTCTAGAATCAAAATGTACTAATAGATATTATAAAGCTGAAGAGCTTGTTTGTTTGTTTTTTTTTTTGAACGCGCTATATTCTCCGGAATTGCTAGTCTCATTCTTAAAATTCTTTCACTTATTTCAATTCTCCCAGATCGCTATTGGCTATTTTATTAATATTTATATTATTTTTATATTAAAAGGAGAATAATAAGAATCCATAAAAAAACTTAAGCGGACGAAATCTCCGGCAAAACTAGATATAATTTATAAATGTATATAAAAGCAAAGGTGAATACACTCAACGACGACAAAAGACACATAATATCACAAATTATCGATTCTTTCACCCGAAATGTTACGTTTTATTCTTATAGTCAGCAGTTAAATTAAAACTATAGGTATTCCTCTTGATAAAATAAAATAGTAAAGTCATATAAGGTTGATTGAACTACCAAACAGGTTAGACAACATCCCAGAATATTAACAACAGTAAATGTTGCTAATGTGAACCGTTTTGTAAGCTATTAATACTAGGTTTTATCCTGGTAGCCTCAGAATAACTAAAATAAAAATACCGGTCTATTATTGACCCACAGCAGGGCGAAGACCTCTTCTCACACAGAGAAGGTAAGAACATCACCACACTTGCTGAAGACAGATTGGCGATTTCAGACTTATATTAATTAAAAGTAATGGCAATAGGCTCGTTCCCTATTACATGTAATAGAGGGCGAGCCTATTCACTGGTATGTTTTTAAATCCCATGGGATTTAAAAACATACCAGCGAACTGTGGGTGTACATTGGTTACACCTCTGCCTAACCCTTCGGGGAATACAGGCGTGATGGTATGTTATGTTATCCTACTACTATCCTACTACTATTATAAAGGCGAAAGTTTGTAAGTATGGATGTATGGATGTATGGATGTTTGTTACTCTTTCACGCTTAAACGGCTGAATGGATCTGGATGAAATTTGGCACAAAGATAGATTATAGTCTGGAATAACACATAGGCTACTTTTTGTCCCGGGAAAATGTACGGTACCCGTAGGATAACACATCAACTGTGACGCGGACGAAGTCGCGGGCAGAAGCTAGTTAATTATAAGTCCACGCTTTCCCACGATGTTTCCCTTCGCCGCTGTCAGTGATATCCAAGATAAACAAAGAAAGAACTGAATGAATTAAAAAAAAAATGAATTGAAAAACTCACATTGATGCAGAATAACTACCGTTAAATATTTTATCTGTGATAAAATAAAACAGGGACAAACCCAGCTGTCAGTGGTTCAGATAATCTGTGGTTCAGGCACTTCGCCTATAGTGCCGTCGAAAATCTACTATCTCTTTCTAGTGTCCTTAGGTAGGTAGATGCCTTACAAAAGCAACGTACACAGTGCGTGCGAGGCCTATAAACTATAACAAACAAAGTAGTACACTATTATGGGCCCCACCAGACAGACAAACGACCTAGTAAAGGTCGCGGGGACCCGTTTGATGCAAATTGCCGCGAGACATTCGTTATAAAAAAATATGTTGTGATTGTTTCACCTCAGACTTTTATTGCTGATATGCTAGGTAATGATAATTTAATAAACCGTTATTGCTGATGATATGATAATGATAATTGAACAAACAGGGTTCAATTTCATCATATTGTTAAAACATCACGCTATCTATCCTTGAAGGCATATGCAGAGTTGTTAGTTAGTTGAAACTTGGTTAAGAACTACTTCGTTAGCCTAGGTGCCAAATGCAACTTCTTCGCTAGAGTTTTTGGGTTCGATTCCCAGGTCGAGCAAAAAGTTTTATTGAGTTTTTCTATTAAATTCTTAGAAGCAGCTCGGAGTTAGGATTTGTGCCCGATTAATAGCACTAGGCTCGCCCCCTATTACGTGGGAGCTAAACATACCGGCGAACTGTGGGTGTACATCGGAACACGTCTGCCTAACCCTTGACGAATACAGACGTGATGGTATGTTATTTAAAACATCACGCTACTGTTCCATGAAGGCATGTGCATAGTTGTCAGTTAGTTGAAACTTGGATAAGAATATTGTAGATCCTTGCAATCGGGGAAAATCGATGTAAAATGAATGGGACGAAATACCTAAATCATGTTTAGGAAGAATTTTTTGATAGCCATATCGATTATAAAGATAACTGGAATGATAATGATAATGCTTAAATTACTAATGTTATCATTGGGTCTAGAATGTGTTGATAACATGTACTATGTATATACACAAGTTCTAGAGTCGTTTGCATTAAGATAATCGGACAAAAAAATATGTTATTGAACTTGTTTGTATCTATATCTAATATATAAAATTCTCGTGTCACAGTTTTCGTTGCCATACTCCTCCGAAACGGCTTGACCGATTTTGATGAAATTTTTTGTGCATATCGAGTAGGTCTGAGAATCGGCCAACATCTATTTTTCATATCCTTAAAAAAAAAAAAAATATGGCAAAACAACGTTTGCTGGGTCAGCTAGTTATACTATAAAATATTTTTATATATAGCAAACCTGAATGAGTTTATTTGTTTGAACACGCTAATCTCAGAAATTACTGGTCCTATTTACAAAAATGAATCTTGCGCGTTATATAGGCTGTTTATTGATGAAGGTTACAGGTTTTATAACATTACGCTACAACCACCAGAAGCAGAGCAGACCAACCAAAAATATAACTTATCGTAGGTGAAACCATTTTTATTAAACGAGTGGTTAAAGTACAACCTTCTTACAATTAACACATCAAAAACCTCATTCATGATTTTTACCACTAAAAATAAACGTATACCAGACTTCACGCCTCTTAAAATAAATAATGAAATAATAAAACGATCAACTAACGAAAAATATCTTGGATTGAGGGTAGACGATAAACTAACCTGGAAATTACACATTGACCATCTCAGAAGTAAATTAACATCATTATTGGGAGCGTTACGGAAAGTAGCAAACTGCATTCCAAGTAAAGTACGCACATTAATTTATAACTCGTTAGTCAAATCGCATTTAGAATATTTAGTTGAGATATGGGGTTCCGCAGCAGCCACTAATTTAAATTCACTTCAAAGAGTTCAGAATAAAATAATTAAAACCTTGTTCCATTATAATTATCTTACTCCAACAAAGACCGTATACGAAAAAACCAAATTATTAAATATTAGACAGCTATACATTTATTATACCTGCATTCTTATTAAAAACATAACTTCTAACTCAATACAAACTAACATACAACTAAAGAAAAAAACAATGTCACATAACCTGAGAAATAGATATAAAAACAAACTTGAAGTCATTAGCGTACGCACTAATTACGGTAGAAAGACTATATTATTTGAAGGAGTACATCTGTTCAATGCATTACCGGACGACATTAAAGAGTGTGATAACGTAAATATGTTTAAATATAAGCTAAAGAAACATTTAAGTGCATTATAACTGCTAATACTCTGGAGGAAATTTGTATCGTCACTGTATTTATGTTTATTACTTTGTATCTCATTATAAGCGGACTGTATGTTCTTATGAGAAATAAATTTCTTTAAACCGAAACCAGACTGAATAGCTAGCTAATTAAATAATATCACATGTTGTAGAAGAATCAGGCTAATTTACATATATTCTTGCGAAACAGCTTAAAATATCAAGATTTTCTACGCGTTAAGATCTAACACTACATTATTTAAAAAAAACAGGACTTGCCTAGGTTAGATATATCCTTTCTTATTTTTTTTTTATTAATTATTAGACAAGACACACTGAGGCCCCCCATAATAGTTATAAAGACACAAATATGTAGATATTAGTTTTAGCACAGTCATCATCTGCCTAGCCTTTTCCCAACTATGTTGGGGTCGGCTTCCAGTCGAACCGGATGCAGCTGAATATCAGTATTTTACATGGAGCGACTGCCTATCAGACCTCCACAACCCAGTAATGGGTAATACGATACTCTTGGTGGACTAACAGTTACGACTGTCAAAGATCTACAAATGACAGTTAGTAGTTTTAGCACAGTATTAACTTTTATACATCAGAATTATCATCAAATTGGATCAACTTCTACCAACCTTTTTTTAACCTTAAACGCAATTACTGTATTTTGTAAACTACATATCACTACATAGTATAAAACAAAATCGCTTTCTCTGTCCCTATATCCCTATGTATGCATAAATCTTTAAAACTGCGCAAAGGATTTTGATGCGGTTTTTTTTAATAGATAGAGTGATTGAACACGAGGGTTTATATGTATAATAACATCCATTAAATAGTGGAGAAATACTATTATTTTTGAGGTTTCTAATGTGATGTCGTAAATAATTACATTTTTTAACGTTCACAGTTTTTATGTAGTGTATTTAGTATCAGCATTGCACCCGTGCGAAGCCGGGGCGGGTCGCTAGTTTCTAATAAAATACTTATAGGGAGATTAGAAAGTTTATTGAAATATAGCCCAAATAGGTAAGTAGTTAAAGTACTTTTTATGTAATAGGTAAGTACTTATTAAATTGTAGCGAACTTTAGCAATTGTGTGCACAACACGAGCTAGTAATTACCATAGCTCTAAATAAATCGTTTCTTCTAATCTGCATTCATAAAACAAATTCTAAGATCTAATAGAGCTCAATTGTTTTTTAAATTATTTTCACCTCGTTTAGGTTCAATTTGAGAGAGATAGATTGCTGTTTTGTATATAATAGTTATACATCCTAAGTTTGTGAAGATGGATGGATGATTGTTAGTTACTCTTTCTCGCTTAAACGGCTGAACGGATTTGGGTGAAATTTGGCATTGATATGGTGTAGTGTAGAATAACACACAGGATACTTTTTATCCCGGAAAAAAATACAATTCCCGTGGGGTAATTATCAAATTTGACGCGGAAAGAAGCTAGTAAATTATAATTAAAGTAAAGTAGAAAGTAGTTTATAATAAAAAAATAATTAAGAAAGAAAGAAAAGATTTATAACGATCGCTCGTACCTATAGTAAATTTAATCTGCCGGTATAAACTGACTACACATTGGCAATTAAATTAAGATGATAAATATTTTATTATGTACTCTTATTTTTCTGTCTGTGTTAGTTTTCGATACTTCCGAGTTTTATGTTCTAGTAAAATAGTTTATTTAACCTACAGGTAATGTAACCAAACAAACTGTGAACTACACTTTCTATTTCTTTCAGACAAAAATACGCTCTATTGAGTACCTTACTTAAGTACATTTTTCTAAACCACAAATAACATATACTGCAAAATAACTAAACAGCACAATCAATAAGACTTTATCGATTCCAGGAAAACAATCACAATGAATATTGACAATAGTTATAATTGTATTGTTTGCTACTCCTACTACTATACCTCGCGGTTATTCATGCAGCTGTAAAATACAGGCAGGTTCTATTTTCAGAACAAATTCACTTTAGGTTATCTACATATTGGCATCTCTTATATTTATATTCTATACTAATATTATAAGGAGGCGAAACTTATGTGTTTTTGTTTGTTAGAGGCAATCTCTGAAAGTCCTGGGCCTGTAGCCATGTAACAAACGATAAACGCAAACGCTGAGTAGGCTTTAAAAGATCTTCAACTTTATGTGCTTGGTTTTAAGTTGAAGATCTAATGAAGATTGCATAGCGTTTTCGTTCGTTCCAGTCGCTAACGCTTAGAAATCTTTAATAGATTTTCAACTTAAGGCTCTTGGGTATTAAGTTTAAGATCTATTGGTCCCTACCGAGCGTTTACGATTATCGTTTGTGACTTGGCTAGGGGGGCTGGTCCGAATACATTTCTTTTACTGATAGATAGCTACACTATTACCGAGTGTCATAGGGTATGTTATATAAACTTGTCATTTTTCAAAGTATATTTTTTTTATTACAGATGGATTAAACTCTTATGACTCTAGTCTTGGTCAGGGGTGACATTATCTGGACACTTACATCTAGATTCTTATCCTTTCATATAATCACCTCAACCAATAGTAAATTATTCCTATTTCGAAAATGATTATAATCGTTTAGTACGGTGTGTGTATTTATGCCGTTTTGAGTGAATGTGAATTTAAAGTATTTTTAAGTATTGCAAGATATTTTCATTTTGACCAAAATATGACTAGAGTACTTTTGCATGGAGTACGCTGTCAGTGATAGTTCCCTTAATAAATAATATAATACGCTTTGTTTTCTAAGAAAACAGTGAAAAGTACACGACTTCTCACGCTCTATAATAACTAACTCATCGTTTATAATAAAAATTTCTTACGATGTCCAACTATGTACACAATATTTATGTAGTCACTCAATTTCATTCAAATAAGTGTCCTCTTTTCGAGTTTTGTATTCGTAGATATAAAAGTGCAGCATAAATTTTGAACTGATAACGCTGACGCGCACAACATAATCTTTAATCTTTTGTGATTAATAAATCAATAATTTCATGTGTCAACGTGTGTTACGCGCACAATATTGAATTTTACGGATTATATTTTTAAGGTATATTGTGTATTATAAGGTACAGTCCGATGTAGACTGGCAGTCTTATCTATAAAGACGCTGTCAAACCAGTAAACACTACGATAACATAAGATAACAATACGCATAAATTACAAATATAATGATGTTAAATTAACCACAAAGCGTAAATAACTGAAGTTAAAATAACGTTAGTATTTTTAGGTTGCAGCAAATATAACTGGCTACAATTAAATTAAATCTTGTTCAAATCATAGCACATGGTTGTTTTTCTAACGATCAAGAAAGTATTCTGAAGTCATTAAAAAGTCATTTCCAAAGAAATTATTTTAATATGTAGCGCGCTCGAGTCATCTTCCAACGCAATCAAAGGGTCATTGTTGTATTTGATAAGATAAATTTTGATTGAGAAGTCTATGTGGAAATTACCTAACTGACACAATTTATATCTAAAGAATACGATATAAATGTGTATTTTGCGCTTAAAATAAGTAACCAAAAACGATGTTTTCATTCATAAAACGAAGTAAACGTTAAAAACTGAACACTTTACGTACCGGTTTGCAGATTTCGAAACACAAAAATTCCTTCATTTAAGTAGATGTTGTCACATAACACACAAAAAGCAAAACAATTCTCTGAAATGCCACTGAACCACAACACCAACCTTTTCTGTAGAAAACGCTTCCGAAACTCTATGTACGCTGACCGGCCTTTATCTTCTGTGTCTCCAATGGGAACACGGCCGTGTAGAGGTACCCTGTGGCCGGAGATGCCATAGTCCATCTGTAGGTCTACGACGAGCATGAGGGTGAAGAGTACGAGGAAGGCGCTGACGGCGAGCGCCAATCGCTCCTTTAGCTTCATGTTGAGCATGATGCGCGCGGTCTTGGTGCGCGGCGCGATGGGACTGCGCGCATGGTCCTCGGGCGTCGGCGAGCGCTTAGAGTCGCGCGCGCCGCGCCGCCTGCGCCGCCACCGTGCACGCGCCCACCCGCTTAAGCTGCAAACAATAACAACACATTAGGGTGGTGCACGTGGACGCGGTATTGGTGGAAATAACATACAAAAACTAAAAAAATAATATTTTGCAGTAAAGTAAAGCTTCTCGTTAATAAAATCATTAATACAATATCGGTACTGTGAAGTCGATAACCTCTTAAGAAGTACGTTCTCGAAATAAATAATAATTTTCTCGGAAACATTAGAGAGAGTTCGCTCTGCTAGGAAAAGCTGATCTTTTCTAGAGGTTGTTTGTTTTCACTATAAATAGAGATTATGTTTTTATTTTTTTATAATAAATATAAGGTAAAATAACAAAACTATTGATACCATACATAACCCAAAGGTCTGACCTACATCTGTAACTATCTTTACAACGAGATAAACAACAAAATATCATCGTCGTGACTATATCTACTATCGTTTTACATTTTTTCTAATGCGTTTGAACGGAGACATAATTATTTACATATTAAGATATAACGGTAAAGAAAAACGAAACACTTGTACAAAACATATTCTAATCAATTTTCACGCTCATTACCGCTTTCCACAACCTGTATTTCCCTTCGTCAAAAGTATAATCGTGCCATTGGTAGTCGTGCGTATCCCGCAAAAAGACGTACATTCTAGAAGATTGTATAAACCAGCACGAGTATACAAAAACAGTTCAATTTTCTAGAACAAGCATAATTTTATCTATTTGACCTTTAGCAGGTTCTCGTACGTTATCAGTTGGTACTACATAATTTGTAAAACCAATACATTGCGTATAGAAGAAAAGCCTGTTAGTGATACATGTCTAAATAATAGTGGATTGCTCAATACATTGTCGGCAGATAGCCTATGATTGCAAAACTTGCTAGTTTGAGGTGTCACGTGGAACGCATGCAAAATAGAACATTTTAGAAACATGACGCCGCTTCGCTCGGAGCAAAGTTCAATGCCTGCGTGTTTTGTGGTTTACTTGAGAAATGTTAAAGGTCTGGAGTTACATTTATATTATCTATACTAGGTATTGGAACTACTTTTCCGATTTTGAAGACTCGTTCGCTACGTCATTCCTGAGTGAGGCTAAACTGTATTATCAAAGGCGCTGATGAAGTCGCGGTCATAAACTGGTAGGGGAGACCGAGGGGATTTGAAACAAAGGTGATTTGAAACAGTGCGGATTTCTCAGAACTTAAAACCGTAAGCGTATTGGTAACGTCACTTTTCAACCACTTCCCTCTGCCCGCTGACGTGTCAGTTCGCATCGGTGGCGTAAGTCGCGCGATTCTAGAGTTCTGCGTGCCATGAGACAAAAATCGTGAAAAGTAAGTTTTTAACGTTTTTTTACAATGCCTATATTTTGATAAGGGTTCTTTATTTTGGTTCAAGTTATATATGTTTTGAAAGCTCATTAACTAAAGATTTATTATATATGTTTGGTACAATTGAATTCTGTGCATTTACTTCTTGATTGTGGTTTAAATAAAAATTGGGAGGGTTTTTCTTACTGAGGAGATTTGAAACAGGCTGTTTCAACTCTCCTCGTTTTCAATTTTATATCAGACAGCAGTCAATAAATAACGGGCAAAATAAAATTTAAAAAAAATCTTGATTTAATTTGATTATTTTGTTTCAGTATGCCTACTAATTATAAAAGAAAGTCTGACAGAGGTATGGCGAGTCGCGAAATGTATGACCTCACAGCAGAAATAACTATGAAACTTAATTGATATATCAGTACAAAATATCAATAAAAATTGGTTTGTTTACTTGAAAAGTTAAATTTTAATAAATACCTTTAAATTATGTCATCATTTCTATATTACAATCCTTAATACTTCTCAAAAATCATATGTTTCAACTCTCCTCGACCCCTGTTTCATTTTACCTCGGTATGAGGGGAGTTGAAACAAGTGCACTTGTTACGGATAAGTCGATTTTTAACCACAATATTTAACGCTTACAATTCCTCTATGACTATCATTCGCAAGTGTAAAGAATGACCTATCGATTGGTACTAATATCATACGATTTTTGTCTATAGTATTTCGTGTATGAAACAAAATGTGAAAATTGTTTCAACTCCCCTCGGTCTCCCCTATCAGATAAGGTGAATAAAAATTTAGATAACTTTAGTAAGTAAATATTTATTTGTACTTTATTGTTATGTTTTGGAGACAATGAGAATGCTATGAAGAAATAAAAATAAAGAAATAGAAATAAAATAAAAAATAATAGTTTTTTTTTTTTAATAAACAACATTCCGAATGCGGCCTTGTGCTAAATTTATCAGTCATATAAACAATGTAAGAAACAGTTTTTCTTAGTTTAGTGTCACAGTTTTAAGTTAGTAGGTATTGCTTATAGTCTAAGACGCTAATCACTTATTAGCATACCCTATCTCTCACTTAATTTGCGTTCGTTTCTACTTAATACATTTTACTTAATGTACGAATAATGAAAGTGTGGGTCCGAACTAATCTATAATTTCTAAACTGATCATAGATCAAAGGAAAATCATTATAGGCAACATTATGCGTTTCTATACACAAGGCGACGACCGCGGGAAAGCGGTACTCTAAAATCTAGCAAGACCACGGACACTTGGACAGGCAACATCCTCACTTACCTATAATTACCACACGTGAAAGCTTTCTGCGTCCATGAATGGCGAATGTCTCACAGATTTAGATAAACCACACAATGACCCTTAACCTTCAAAAGACGAGGATCTTTTGAATCTCTGGTAAAGGAAGCTACTGGTTCTTTGCTTAATTTCCAAATTATAGGCCAGGAGTTCGATAGATCATTAATTTACCGTTCTTAGATCAGTTCAAGTTCAATCAAGGCAAATCAAGTTTAAAACGAATTCGTCCTATTCAAAAAACAAGTGAGAGTACTACCAACGTAAACACACTTACAAATATATAAACGTTTTAACATAAGCTGTACCTACACAATCCGAGAAAGTCGGTCGGTATTCCAAGAAAGTCCAACTCATGTCTGACTAACATATTGAATCTGTGAGAGTTTAGGATCACGAGGTGGTTATCTATCGTGCGCATGTGTTGAATACTGGATCACTGGACTTAGTGGACACTATAGTGTCCAACCGGCCTATTCTGTGAAAATCTACTTCGAGGAATTTCAGTGATGTGAGCTGTCATATCACCAATGCCAGGAAATGAAAAAACGACTCCGATATACAATCAGTTTTGCAGGTGTGTACAGAAATTTGATAGATGGAACAAGTTACAGTTAATTAAACACAGTTAATTTTATAGGCACTATAGCGGCCATATATATTCAAAAACTGCAAAGTGAATAATAACTTCAGCTACGGGACTTGGTGGCTTTGGTTCTGGTTGTTATGTAGTATTACTACCGACTTCCGAAACTAACGTTGTTATTTTTAATTTTTAATCCGAACGAAATGAATGTGGGACCATAAAATTGCTTTACTCAATTATTGAATTCTGTTGAGAAATATCCGAAGGTGAGATGATAAAAAGAAATAAAAAATGTAGAGCCAAATCGAAAACTTCGTGCTATTTTTGAGGTAGTTTTATAAAAACACAAAACAATTATAAATAAAAATATAGCATGTGTCGCTTAGAGCCCAATTTTTACGTCTTAGGTACTAAATTGTACTGCCAGGGCTGTAGGTTGTTCGAAAGAGATACCGCGCCCCCGGAACGCAAAGGGCACATGAAGGAACATAGATGGGTTTTAGTCAGTAAAATTCTGACACTAAGGGGCGAGGGAAGTTATTTGATGATTTCCCATCTATAAAAAAAAAGGTACTAACTTGTGTCTGGAAAATTCGAAACAGGTAAACACCTAACAAGTTTAGTCACTATAATTTATTTTACCAAGTACCTACAATAGTTAAGCAGTTATTAAATGACAATCAGTTCCCGTTATAGATGACTAACGAGCCTTTTGACAATTTATTATAATTTGTGGTTTTAAAATATACCACAATGTGAAACATAATAGGCAACCATTTAAAAAATATATATTTGTGAATAGAACCTGATATAATAATATATCATCACGCCTGTATTCCCCGAAGGGTTAGGCAGAGGCTTACCAATGTACACCCACATTTCGCCGGTATATTTAGGTCCCATGTAATAGGGGGCGAGCCTATTGCCATTAACCGGGCACTAATCCAAACTCCGAGCTGCGACTGAGATTTTCATAGAAAAACCCAATAACACTTTTTGCTTGACCTGGGAATCGACCTCTAGCGTAGCAGTCGTGCTCAGGACCACTAGGCTAACGCGACAGTTAGCCTGGTGGAATAGAACCTTCTTGATAATAACCTTATCAAATATATACTTTCCGTTACCTTCTTAATGACGTTTATTTGTTCGACTAGCTACTGCCCGTAACTTCTTCTGCATTTTTTTCACCTGCGCTAATTTACGTCTTACGTTACTGCTCCGATCCCGTGTCTTGTAGCGCGGTGTTATATAAGCCTTTACTATTTTATGAATCTAGCTGCCATATACAAAAATAATGTGTATGTTGCAGGTAGATTCATGAGGACTTCCAATCGGATTTCTAATCCGACTGTTAGTTTCAAAGATTAGCGCTTTTAAATAAACAAATAAGCTCTTCAGCGTTTTTAAATTAATGTAGGTTAATCTTCAAAATTACAGCCATCTTGAATTACGTAGTTCTGGTGACATACGGGATCTTAGAGCCCTTTAGTTCTATACTCGTTCAATTAACATTCGTTGGAGTAAGCAACACTGATTAGAGTATATTCAGTGTATCCTTGTCAGCTAGCTTAATTTGATAACATTTAGGCATTATTTTTATCAACTGAAATCAGTTTCATATTATCCTTTGATAAGATTGGAGCTGTTAATACAACCTTGGCCTTTAGGTTGTATTAACAGCTCTAATGATATACAAAGTAAGTACTTATATGAGGGATAATGAAAAAAAAAACGCGGCATTCAATTCATAATCCATAGGAAGTTACAATCCTAATAGTTTTGGTATTGCTTTCTCTATTTCGCAAGTCATCATCATCATCTCAGCCATAGGACGTCCACTGCTGAACATAGGCCTCCCCTTTAGATGTCCACATATACCGGTCGGAAGCGACCTGCATCCAGCGTCTTCCGGCGACCTTTATTAGGTCGTCTGTCCATCTTGTTGGTGGACGTCCTACGCTGCGCTTGCTAGTCCGTGGTCTCCACTCTAGCACTTTTCGACCCCATCGGCCATCTGCTCTGCGAGCAATATGGCCTGCCCATTGCCACTTCAGCTTGCTAATCCGGTAGGCTATGTCGGTGATTTCGCAAGTAACAAACATTATTTTAGCTTGGAATACCGGACGCTAACCGCAGGCGCATCTTTTGTATTTCGTTCCTCGATTCGATTTTCAAATTTGCAGTGTTAGATATTCTAATACAAAGTTCTTACGTTTGCCTAAAATTTGTTTTTTTTTTTGTATTAACATCGACATACATAATAGCTTATTATTGTCCCACTGCAAGGCTTTTTTTTTTTTATAGACGGGAAATCATCAAATAACTTCCCCCGCCCTGGGCGGGGCGGGAGGGAGTGTCAGACTTTTACTGACTAAAACCCGTCTATGTTCCTTTCATGTGCCCTTTGCGTTCCGGGGGCGCGGTATCTCTTTCGAACAACCCGCAGCCCCGGCAGGCATCGGCCCTCAGTGGCCCCATCCCCACTGCAAGGCTAAGGCCTCTTCTTATACAGAGAAGACACGACATAATATTGATCAAAATGTAGGTTGGTGCCTACTTACATTTCGTCAGAGTATATTTCATATCAAATCAAATCAAAAATGTTCATTTGCTGGAACATACATCTAATATACCGTACATTAGATGTTACAATTAATTGGTCTCAGCGATACCTGTATACATGACGTGCACTTCATCAACTCTTGTTATATTCTTACGTACGTAGTACATCATTGATTGGAAATATTGTATTATATCAAGACAAGGTAACGCTCAAGCTATAATATTTTTGTATGAGACACGCGACATTGGTCACCGTGTGATTATTATGATTTACGAGCGCAGTTTGACAGTGGGCGCCGGCTCTCATATTTGTAAAGAAAGAATTGACACAGAGTCGCTTGCGCACAAATAATAATATTAGATTTGTAATTTAACAGCCTAGTCGCCACGTAGACGCCCTGTAAATACCGCGTAGACTGTACGAAGTCACTGCGTAGACCTAACGTCAAAACGAATACAGCTTGTTAGATTATTACTCTAAGACATGCAGCAATATTAGAAGTCAGTTTAAAATTACTTATGCGTTGTTTACATTTTACATTGTAAAGTGCCGGTAATGCGTTTACTGATGACCTGTAATAACCTTGTAACACGAGTCGCGCTGATGACACTTTGAACTAAGCTTGTTTAATTAGAACATTTTTGTGAACCATTAGGTACATATTTGCGTGCATTTATAATTATTATTTGCTGACACTGGTTTGTTGGTAGAATAGATATTTGTTTTCGATGTAGATATTGTGTTAAGTAGATGATTAAATAATATTTTGCTATTTGAATAAAGTGCTTACTTTTTCTTTGCGCAGCATCAATTTGTCAAAGTTTGAAGAAATTATGCTGTATTTTATTCTTTCTTTTTTAAATCACAATGTTATCCACTCGGTGGATATTTTTTTTTTTAAGATGGGAAATCATCAAATGACTTCCCCCGCCCTGGGTGGGGCGGGAGGGAGTGTCAGACTTTTACTGACTAAAACCCATCCATGTTCCTTCCTGTGCCCTTTGCGTTCCGGGGGCGCGGTATCTCTTTCGAACAACCCGCAGCCCCGGCATTCGGTGGATATGTGACGTAAAGAGCAAGTACCGTTGTAGAAATTAAGAAAGTGGCTATAATCAACATGATATATCCGTTTGTCGTTATAATCAACTTACAGCCAAAACATTTCCTTGACAGTAGCTACGTACTGTAGATTCTATACTCTAACTGGTTTAGCCATTTTCGACCTTATTTAAATAGTTTATTACGTAAGAGAGATAAATTTTGTTCTTAATTAGAATAAGGACTTGACAGTCCGCCACGACGGTGACTGGTTGTTGTTGTATAAAATAATATTACAATTAATTAATGTATACTCAAAATTAGTACGCCAAGTATCAAATTCAATTGAACTGGAAATTGAACCCGTAATCACTATAGTGAAGTGTTTTCAATACCTACTTAGCTATTCAGTTTCGCTTTCAGTATTCTACATCTTAAACAGTTCAATGATAATGTAGCATAATGCTAAAAACGAGTGGCAAGGACTCTATGCGAGTTTTCTACCATGTTCCCTTTGGCAATTCAAAACAACAGCTACGCTAACATCATTAAGACGTTTACCACAGTCAGTTGTGTACACTGTTTACTATTTCTAAATAATAACATCCATACACCATTCAATCAAAACATAATATAGTAGTATAGTATAGTTGTAGTAGAGCTCTTTGTAAAGGAGTTCGTCCGGGGAAGTACTACCAACATACCTGTGGTAGCGGTGCTGTGTTAAGGTTTGAAGGGTATGGGTGCCGGTGTAATAACAGGCACATGAAAAATTTTAACTTTATTTCTGGATAGCAACGCTTTTGTATTGCAGCTGTCCTATAGACAGCGGAAACCACTAAATAACCACTAAATATCAGGTTACCACTTAATATCAGGTGGGCCGTTGGCTTGGTTGCCATCAAAATATATATAAAAAAAAAACTTAAATAATTTTAGCTTTGCTTTAATATCGCCACTGCTGCAAACACCAATCGATTACCTTTATTTCGATTTACTATATTTGATCACTGAACATTGTTGGCAAAGTCTGTTTATTTTAGAAGCTTCACAAATCGTTTATATTATATTTTATCAGATTTTGATTAGATTATCATCCTATCTAATTATCTTTAAATACACGTGAATCCCGATTATTCACTATGCAATTAAATACCAAACTTTATTTGGCAATCAGATAACTATTTTTAGAAGTCGGTAGTTTATCATGACAAGACTAAATTATCATATTTATCATGACAAGACTAAATTAGCTTCCATGTTTATGTTAAATAGATGTCACTTTAAAAAGTCATATAAAGTTGATAAAGAATGAAGAAAATAGATAAATAATAAATTGCCCATGTTCCTTAAAAATTTCGCTCGTTTTATAAAAATATCCAATTATTAAAATAGACTAAAAATTCAAACTCGTCACCACTACTAATTTTATACAAAACACATAAAATACTATTTTATAGCATAAATTTTAAGTTGAATATCCCTCAATATTCTTTTTATACTATTTCGTAAATGTAAAATGAAATCTATGTTTCAGCACAATTTGAAAGTTTCATGCTATCGGCAGCAGATGCGAAGATATTTAGGAAATACTGTATGGTGTATATTTTTAACAAAACTCGATAAAGTTATTCGGGTACGTATTGAAGTTACGAGTATGTACGCGGACGAAACAATCAACAGTAACTTTTGTACCTGCCACCTGCCAAACGGCCAAATTCTTTTTAAAAATATAGTGCATAAATACGAACTCTAACTTCACTATTTTCTGCAAATAAAGTAGTGAAATCTATACCTACCTAATAGCTTTTCGAGCATTTCGTTGAAGAAAAACACGAACCAATTATTCCTGGAAAATACTGTGCTTATTGCAGCTTTTGAAACTGAATGTTGGTAAATATTAATTTACACTAGATTTTGTAATGTGAATACCAACCTGCAGTGCTATTATATAAAAAACCTTGCGCGGTGAATTCATGAGAAGTGAGTTTGACGTGAGCTGTCAATTTTCAGCATAATACGACAGTTTACCACCAGCAACAACCGGCGAACTGTGGGAGTAAACTAGTACACCTCTGCCTAACCCTTCGGGGAATACAGGCGTGATAGTATGTTTGTACCTATGTGTACGATAGTTTACCTTAAAGACTATATCTAAATTCACCGATGGAGATTTTACAGAATTAAGTGGCAGGATTGTGCAATAACATCGTGCACAGTTATATCTTGCTTTTTACGATCTTCTTCTTGAACGCGATGGCTATCACTGAGAATTTTATCGATAAAGATTAAAAGCATTATAAGTTAAGATCTAAACAAATTTAATTTTCTTTTTTTAACTTTTATATTGCATTGTCATGAGTCATGGCTATGCTATGCACTGAAAATCATCAGCTCAATCGAACATCGGAAAGTGGCTGAAAAACTTGCAACATTTAATTAGCGACAAACACTAGGACACGTGAAAATAAATAATGGTTATAATAGGTATAGGTATTCCAGAATTCTACATAAATATTGAACACAAAGCCCAACAGATTTATTTATTTTTAGACTTTAGTGTTCTATTTATTTAAATAAAGATAGGTATCTGCAAACATAATGTTCATAACATTCTCACGTTTTATCCAAGGTTCATATCAAAACTGTCTTAGGTATAACAAGGCTTAGAACAAATCATTCCAAGCAATTTAATCTCGCTTCAAATTTAACTCATTTCATTTAACTCGTTTCTCGTGCAAATATTTTTATCGTCGATGAGTTAAAACCTGTGTCGAATCTCGCATCAAAAACTTATTTGAAATAATTCATCTCTAATTGAAAACGTTGTTTTACATGAATGGAATTAACAGAACTTGTACCTAACTACAAAAGGCAATTTTTTCGTCTTCCTGATTTAGTTACGCAACGCACTGTGTAACATGTTTTCGTTCGTTCTGACAGAATGAAATCTGTTTTTTTTTTATTGCCATTAACCGGGCACAAATCGTAACTCCGAGCTGCTACTGAGAATTTCATAGAAAAACTCAATAACACTTTTGCTCGACCCGGGAATCCAACCCCTACCTCTAGCGTAGCAGTCGCGCTTTGCACCACTAGGCTTACAAGGCAGTTCACTAAAACTAAAAACTAAAAGATCAGGTATCGCGGCTTACCTATGTAAAATATCATTAAACTAAACGATGTAAAAATAGTTTCTGCATATAGAATGATTTCGTAAGTGCCAACTTAAGAAATTATCTCAAATAACAATCAAAGTTGAATACTGTAAAAAAAAACCTAGATATTTCGCATGATGAGTTTGCAGATAACATTATGATCGATCTATTCTTAAAAGCGAAAGAGGTCACGCAGTAATCTACCTATCAGAACCCCACGATTCTTTCAGAATGTTTTTATCTTCACCGGCCCTAAATGTGTTTTTTTGCGAAAATTCTGAAAACATATTTTTGACGGCTCTACTCTAGTCATATAGCTGTAATATGGCGGTTTTGTTTTCACCCCTTATACCTTTCAACAAATTTGAAAAGATAGGATTACAACCAGAAACTACAACTAAAAAAGTTTTACATTGACCGAACCGATTCGTAGAAGTATGAATTGTAAACACATTATTTATTTAAACTTTATGCAACAAAAGTACAAAGGCGGACTTAATGCCTTAGGCATTCTCTACCAGTCAACCAAAGGTGGTGAAGAGATATCATCGCAGGTGCAAATTACTGTAAAAGATTAAAACAACATTTGATACTTACTTTAAACACAAAAAAAGAACTCAATGCAATTGGTACAACAATTGGTAGAAACTATGGCATGACGTTTTCAGTACATGCGTTTCGCACTATTCGCATGTTCAGTCCATATTGAGTATTTTCTAAAGCATTGTTTTTAAAGCTCTCTAATTAGCAAACTTCGAAAACAAACAACAATAAAAACCAAAAATTCATTGTTCCACACAATACAAGCCTCAATAATGGTGACTAAACTGAAAACTAGTGCGTAGCTAATTAAAACACAAGTTGAATTGTACACCAAGGGTTGAGCACCCCACTTGAGACTTGCAGCGAACAAAAAGGCTCCAATTATCCAAGTTGTGTACGGAGGTGTATGTTAGCTTCATTTACATAAGTTCACAACTTCAACTTAATTAACGTATTGACATTTAAGTGAACATTACACTGTGTAAGCAGATTATGTGAGAAGAGGATTATTTAATAGTGTTTTAATATATTTAGTAGGTGATTGTTTGTAGCTGATAAACGAATTGGTTTTGTGTAAATTAATTTTAGTGTGATATGTAGTTTTATAAAATGTTTTAAGATTATCTACGAGTAGTACCCAAATTAATAATAGTAATTAGGTAAGTACTAAAAATGATTAGCTAAATGCTAATATGTTATGTGCTAATGATTAATTATGATTGATTAGCTGCCTCGTTAGCCTAGTCGTCTTAAGCGCGATTGCTACGCTGGAGGTCTTGGGTTCGATTCCCCAGGTCGAGCAAAAGGTGTTATTGGGTTTTTCTTTGAAATTCTCAGTAGCAGCTCGGAGTTTGTGCCCGGTTAATGGCAATAGGCTTACCGGCGAACATTATTACACCTCTGCCTAACTCTTCGGGGAATACAGGCGTGATGGTATGTGTGTGTAAAAATAATTTGAACTGTAAAAGATTAACTAAAAGTCATAAACCATGATTCCGCCGTCCATTACGCTAACAAATAAATGTAAGATTATTTCACACGTCGTTGATGAGATCCCTCTAAAAATCTTCACAGCATAATTTGCAAGTCACTATGCGCTTGAGAGCATTAGGCTTTGCTCATACTTTAAGATTATGACTCGTAGACAATAAAATAGACAAATAATTCGACATTTTATTCCAAATTAAAAAAGCATCCACATTTTTTTTCTAGAAGCGATCAAAAAGGCATTGGTGATAACGCATTAATTGATCGATCGATCAAAATTTTCCACATTTATGAATGGAAGATTAAATTTGTTGTTGTTATACAAACAGCTGTTAAAACGTCTGCGAGACTTTTTACCTTTTTACTATATGCTCTAAAAAAGCAAGGTACTCAACACGGTTACTGACAGATCGACTGTCTGAAGCCTATGACCATGAAAGTTCCTTTGAGGCATAAGTATTAGTAATATCTAATTAGTATTGTACTAATTAGATAGTATTCGGTAGTATGGTAGTTCTTCCATGGAAGTCCCATTAGACAGTTAGGTAATTAAACATATTATAAATCTTTAAAAAAAGATGGTTACATTATTTAGTATAGAAACAGGTGAGTACATTTATTCCTAACTAGAACACAAACGAAGACACGTTATAATAAAATCGCAATCGCAAAATCTGAAGTCCGCATCCCTCCTTAGCTAATGCGAAAGCCCATGGGAAGCGATTTGCACAACCGCGGTGTGAGCGATTATTACGACGACGGTGGTAGAACGCGTCTCTATTACGCGGATGGGTAGCCATACACCCGTGCATTATGGGCGACCATTGTCCTCGATAACTCGGTTACAACAGACGGCTGAATTAGTCGCAAATGTGTGGGATTATGATGTTGTTGGAAGACACATCAAGCAGTGCTAGCGTAAATATGGAAACTTCTCTAAACACAATGAAGTACACACATACTATTAAGCCTGTATTTCCGAAGGGTTATGCAGTGGTGTAACCAACGTATACCCACAGTTCGCCCATGGGCAAGGCCCATGTAATAAGTAAGGGGCGAGCCTGTTGCCATTAACCGGGCACAAATCCTAATTCTGAGCTGCTACTTAGAATTTTATGGAAAAATCCAATAACACTGCTATCGTAGCAGTCGCGCTAGGGTAACGAGGCAGTCTCAAAGCACAAAGAAATATTATTAAAGTATATTGTTAACAAACTAATTTTAACTAACTCCTACAGAATCACAAATCACTTCCTGAACATTTCAGAATCATATAATTAGTGAGAAACCTAACACAGAAAACAACAACAGTCTCAATTACAAACAATAAAAACAAAACCAAATAGCTAAAAGATTATAACAATGACGCCTACTCACAATGAAATTAAAACAAAAGAAACACGTACATTTATCTAACAAGATATCAAATGTTTACAGGGATACGTACATAATAAGCAGTGTAATATAAAATAAAAGAAAAACGGAAAATTCTCGTGAAATACTGAACATTATGGAGGCAGAGAGGATACAAACATAAAATATAAGTATTTGGATCACGCAATGATCACCTTAGGCATTCGCGAGATAAACAATAGCGAACTACCTACGGCTGATAACATCGGCATCGTGATGGCGGTTCCCATTAGTCAACGGTTGCGTTTTAGAGATCCGCTACTGTTTTATGTGATGTTTAATGTGTTTTGTGTCAAAGACTTTAGTTAGAGCCTTATGGAAATTAATTAAAAGTGCATACAACATACAATCACGCCTGTATTCCCCGAAGGGTTAGGCAGAGGTGTACCAAAGCACACCCACAGGCAAGCCTATTGCCATTAACCGGGCACAAATCCAAACTCCGAGCTGCTACTGAGAATTTTATAGAAAAACCCAATAACACTTTTTGCTCGACCTGAGAATCGAACCCAGGACCTCCAGCGTAGCAGTCGCTCTTACGACCACTAGGCTAACGAGGAAGTTAATTAAAAGTGCTTTCAATGTTTTTCTCAATTCTGTTACGAAATAGTAATTAATTGGATGCATTTGAGTAGTATGCTTAATCATTCACTTGGTAAACGTATTTTACTATTTCCATTGTACTTACAAGCTAAGTAGGTAGCGTTTTTTTTTTATCCACAGTTTCAGAGACAAATTCCTACATTTTGTATCAATAAAGTAACAAGTCACTGCCTCGTTAGCCTAGTGGTCCTAAGTGCAACTGTTCGCTAGAGCTCTCGGATTCGTTTCCCAGGTCGAGCAAAATTAGGTTTTTCTATGAAATTCTCAGTCGTAGCAGCTCGGAGTTAGGATTTGTGCCCGGTTAATGGCAATAGGCTCGCCCCTATTACTTGGGACCTAAAACATGCCGGCGAACTGTGCATGTACATTAGTACACCTCTACCTAACCGTTCAGGAAATATACATAGGCGTGATGGTATGATAAAATAACAAAAACATAGATTAATACATTGTTATTGGTAATGAACCCTTCGTATGCCGATGCTATCTACTGCATCAAGTTTAAATATTTATGTGGTCTGATGACGTTTAACCGCCAAAGAGTGGTACAGTGGCGTGCAATGTCCGTGATTCCGCACGACAATGTAATAGTGACCATTACTGACCGGTAGGTACTGTCATTTTAATGACAATTACTATTCGTTGTGTTCCTGTTATTATGATGTATGCTCGTAGTCGTGAGGTTTGGAGAAGCAAATAAGTTGCGAAATAGTAGATTCGTTCATAAACTTACAGAATCAATTAGGTGCCTACTGTTTTAGAACAAATAGTGAATTTTAAGTGGCTCAGAAATTTTGATGATTCTACGTTCTTCTTTCTCAGTTTATCTTGAACATTACTGACTTCGGTGAAGGAAAATATCATGAGGAAATCTAGACGTGTAATAAATGTAGGTAGCCTAAAATCCCTTAATTAGGAATTTTAAGCCTACCTTTACCCTACTTTAACCTACATTTATTACACAAGCGTGATGATTCAATGCTCGTGCCTCCTCAGTAAGAGAAGAGGCCTTTGTCATGCAGTAGGACTATAATAGTATTTTTTTTTTTTACCGATGGGAACTCATCAAATGACTTCCCCCGCCCTGGGCGGGGCGGGAGGGAGTGTCAGACTTTTACTGACTAAAACTATAATAGACTATATCAGACTGGTATCATTACTATATTGTTTTCGAGTACGTGGTGACTCTAATAGGATTCAAAAAGTTTAAACTATAGCATAATGCTTATAAATAGAGTCTAAAAATAGCAGCCAGTAAATTACTTTACGAATAAAAGATTCCTTTGCGGCGATGCGACGCATTAATGAGGTGCTATTAATATTAAATTACTTTAAAACTGGCCACTACATACCATATAGACAGGTATTTACCCATTTAAGCAAATAGTCTACTGCAAAAACTACAACTCATTTTGTAATTGACATTTATGACTACAATTTGCTAACATTATAAATGATCTTCAGTGTAATTCAATATAAATGGATGCCCCTAATCGTACAACAATTATTCAATTGTGGTTTGACTAGCGTACGTTGGTAGTACGTGGACAAACGGATACAATAACCGGTACGAACATAATTTTTCACAGATATGCATTTTGATTGGATTCCTGTAATCGTGAAACGTGAAATTGATTGAATTTTGAAGGGCAAGTTTGTTTTTCCGTTCGATATAAAATAAGGTTATGATATGATTGATTTAAGATGACTTCAAGGTTTTTTTGCTTATGTTTTAAGGAATCTGTATTTTTGTAAGGTTCTTTACTAAAGACACCGGAGCCAAGGTTTCGTCAAACGTATTTTTTGAATTAGAATGTTTTAACTTTACTACCTACTTAACATTGACTATAAGTAACTATACTTCAATTTGACTTGTTGCCGGTATTTTTTTAAATTTACAGTCGTACCTACTGTTATCCCATATTGTATAATATTGAAAAACTATTAACATTCTTATTTTTTAATCAAGTATGACGGAGTTCTAATTTGACAAACTGCATTTTTACCAATCTTTAACAGCATGAAAATGAATACACCTAGGGCGATTAAGATCAAAAATTAATTACCAGGCACCTTCCTTAAAAGAAAAGAAACGTAAATGACCAGTTACACGTACGTGAGCATTCACAATACACATTTCTATTTACATTAGCAAAACAATCACATAGTATTATGTACACATATGTACTTATCATCGGTAAACAATAACAAGGAAAGCTCCGGTGAGAAATGGAACAGTTTTTCACGACGTGTGTGTCACAATTATAGCTGCAGATTTATATCTGTGGAAACTATGTATGGATTATATGTCTATGAACTTAATACACTTGAACGGGAAAGTGAAAAATTTGGCTAGCATTTCTATAGTACTGCTCCTTACCTACGAATTTACTTCTTTTTTTTTTGTCAATCTTCTCGTAACTGTCAGCTTAATTAGTAGAAGTAGGTAGGAATATAGGAACCAATTACAATATTAAGTAATATAAAAAAATTAAATTAAAAATTTAAAAAACCCGCAACACAAAAACCTGAGTTCCCTTTAAAAAGTAAAAAAATATCAAAAAAAATACGTCACGTTGGGGGACCGCTCGGGACGATCGTATCCTAAATGCAACATCGGTCCCCCAACGTGACGTATTTTTTTTCTTTTTTTTTTCTTTTTAAAGGGAACTTAGGTTTTTGTGTTGGGGGTTTTTTAAATTTTTAATTTAATTTTTTATTTTATACTTTTTATAGGTACTTACCTACTTATTATAATGTCGATTTTGTTAAGTTTGAGACCCCACTCGAGTATATTTACAGACATTCGGTTTTTCTTCCCTACTTTAACCCCCACAACTTTTAAACGGCTCAACCGATTTTCATCAAACATGTCTAAGAACACTCGCACATAGGTCACCTATAATACAAAAAACTAAATTGAAATCGCTTCATCCGTTCGGCAGCTATGATGCCACAGACAGACAGACAGACAGACAGACAGACACGTCAAACTTATAACACCCCTCTTTTTGCGTCGGGGGTTAAAAATGACATAATTGATAAAATAAAATGAGGTTGCCTGGAAATATAACTATGGAAATATTATTATTATTATTAAATAGGAAATATTACGCTTGTGTTTTCTGAAAGGGTAGGATGTTCCTTGTAATCAAGCTTCTCTCAATAATGAAACTGTTGACAAGTGGAGGTTCCGAGTAATACGGGCAATCCATTGAATAATTGCTCACTTGAATTCAAAGGCCATGTGATGCATAATTACTTACAATTGAGAGGACCATGCGGTCAATACGACACGAGAAATTTATAATCATTTATGAATACTCAGCAAAATCTTTATTTAAGTAGCTTACTGGAACAGCTGTATTTCATTCACGTTTTTATTTATTTTCCCACATATTGTGCTTAAGATATACAGATAAAAGTGTTTCCTGTCATACTATCGACACTAATAATATGTATTGAATGAGATGTCGCAACGAGATTATACAATATAGGAACTTGCCCTCGTTTTTTGTACGCAAGATAAAATTAGCGAAGTTAGTGTATAGACGGGTCAACTACGACAATCTTCAAAAACAAGTGAACGGCTATAAATCACAAAACATTTAATCTAACATTTATATGAAATAATATTTTGTTGACTAAAGCCGCTAATACACATGCCTGTAACTTGCACAAAAGTACGCAAGTAACTTGCATACCATTGTGGCGTTCAACAATCAGAAGTTGTTATGGTATATTACATGCAAGTTACTTGTATTCTTTAGTACAAGTTACAAGCATGTGGATTTGCTGCTTAACACATTCTGGGCTACCAATAACAACCGAAACCGGACTTGAGCACTAGCGATGAGGTAGATGCAACACGCGGGCCGTTTAAGAGTAATACACTTAATGAATACTACTTACTTATTATACTATACTTTTTAGAGAAGTATTTATACAGCACAATGTTCAACGGAGTTTATAAATAGATAGATAAGAGGCCATAACAACTCACTACTTAAGTGTCGTTGTCCTATTTCTCTATATTTTTTGTGTTTGTTATCAAATAGGTAATAAATGACTTAATGAATAAACTGTCACGTAATTCTACACTGTCTTTCATTAATTGATCATTGTCACCTGTACCATCATGATTAACTTCCCTCATTATTTTTTCTTGTATAGAAATGCATCTTGATTTTTATGAGTTTAAGCCGCTGGATGACGGTTTAAGACCGCAGAAATACGCTGGTTATAGGCCTCTTCCAACCGGCCCTATTGGAAATCTATGGGGGAGGCGTATGTACAGTAGTGGACGTCCTGCAGCTGATATGATGATGATGAAACCGATGGATGATTGTTACTCTTAAAAACCTGTGTGAACTTTGGAGATCACATATCATAAAGTCAATTGGGTTGAAATTTACTCGACATCAAAAGTGAGGAAAATGAACAAAGCTATCTTTAATCGGAATGCACATAATAGCAAAAGGTCAATAGAAGAATGATGACGATCTATTTTCATCGCCCAATTAAGACATAATAGGGGTTCATAATAATCCAATTACGGCGACATTTCCGACAGCGTCATCCAGGTAAATTGATTAACAATATGCAGCTAATAAAGCAATTTGCTGCAAACCTGTATTACAGACGTCAACTGTCGGCAGTTAGCATTCCTGCGCTTACGCTACTATGACACAGCATAGGAAACAAAAGAAGTCCTACTCTAAAAATGTGTATTATGAATCTAAAAGCCAATTCTACAGATAAAAAAGTTCAAAATCTAGTCACAATCCTATTTCGGCGACAATCAATGTCAAGATATTAGAGGCATTTTTGACATTTGTTTGTTGTGTGCATTTCTATCGACTTTCAGAACTAAAATTATGTTTCACTTTGGAGGTTTTAAAGGCGGTTGGCTTTTTTGTAAAAAAAAACTACATCATCTTCGTGATCATATTGAGTAAATTATTGTTTGATGTTTTATTGTTCTTGTAGCATGCAGCACACTAAATGTCCATTGAATAAAATATTCTTCTATATTTTATAACTGAATGCTGCAATTGGCTGTCAGTTTAATTTACTTTTCTTAGACCGTTTGTTTAAGCTGTCTTCCATATTAATTACTTCATTATCATTTTCCGCTAATGATAACGTGATCCAAACTAGTAAGTATCAATGATCAAATGACTTTTTCCGCTCCAGGCGGAGCGGAAGGGAGTGTATGAATGTTACTGACAAAAACCCATACGTGTTCCTCTTAATGCCCTTTGCGTTCTAAGGCCTCGGTGACTTTTTCGAACAAATTCCGCAACCAAACGGTCTACATTCGAATTTTAAAATTTACATTTAACCGCGGCAGATCGCTATCGCTCAAGCTGCACCAAGAATTTTAAGCCATCATGGACATGTTATATACTGCAGTTACATTTGAGTACTAGCTCATTCTAAGAATAGATCTTCTACATTAGTCTATGTAGTGCTACCGCTAACTAAATGACAAATTGTTTCCTGTTCAAGAACAACGGTCCGCGGTTTTAACTCCCTGATTGTGATTGCTTGAACATGATTGTTGATGTACAGTTGAAAGCGAAGTCATAAACCGAGTTAATGATTATTTGATGAAAACATGAGGTTTGATGTAATTAGTTTGTGCATTTGCATCGTTTATTGATGTTGTTTTTTTATACAGGAAAAAATTTTAACCAGTGCGTAAATTTTGCCATAATAAACTTCAACACGTTTTATTAAACACGTATATTTTATTTTGATATGTCTTAGTACTAAAAAAAAAAGTTATCGCTTACGAAACATGTTTACTTAAAAACCATATTTTATTGTCACTCGGCGCTAGCGCATTCCCCACCCCCTCACCCCAGCCATGCGCCCGGGCGGCGGCCAAGAGTATTCATTGATAGTATGGCGAATAGATTATGTCCATGTTTTGCTTATTTCAAACTCGGAAAAGGATGTTTTTTTTTTTTTATCTAAACACGGAAATGTGTTCTATTACTAACACTGAACTACCAAAAAAAAAAAAAAAATACGCACTGGTTAAAAACTTTTCCTGTATATCGTACTTAGGCTTCGACAAAAGAATAAATTTGTGTTCTAAATCACGTTTCTCGAGGTCGTCTGGCTAATGGTCAGTGCACTATTTAAATTATTCAATTAATGATATTTGTAGTCATCATATCAGCTTATATTCCTCCACGTAGGCCTCCTTTGAAGACTGCCAACCATCCTGGTCCTAGTCAGCCCATTCCCATCCGCCGCTCAACACCTTCTTTAAGTAGTTGGTCCACCGCGCAGCAAGGCGTTCCACTCTTCCTAAGGCGCTTTGAAGGCATATTTGATTAAGACCTATCACGTTAATATTATAGAATTATTAACATACATTTTTTTTACCATCACCATCATCACCATCACGCCTGTATTCCCCGAAGGGTTAGGCAGAGGTGTACTAATGTACACCCACAGTTCGCCGGTATATTTAGGTCCCATGTAATAGGGGGCGAGCCTATTGCCATTAACCGGGCACAAATCCAAACTCCGAGCTGCTACTGAGAATTTCATAGAAAAAACCCAATAACACTTTTAAATTTTTTTTATTTATCTTATTCTTTAATGGAACCGTAATAGGCTGGTATTATTACTGACGTCAATTATAAAGTATTCAAATCCTAAAGTTCTTATCACCCTACCTTTTATTCCGTATATAAATGACCATAATACCGCGCCCCCGGAACGCAAAGGGCACATGAAGGAACATAGACGGGTTTTAGTCAGTGACACTCCCTCCCGCCCCGCCCAGGGCGGGGGAAGTTATTTGATGATTTCCCGTCTATAAAAAATAATAAAAAAAAAAAAAACAGAAACATTTTAACAAAAATATTTTATTCTAAAATTAGTTTTCGTGGGTGTTAATACCGGTATAAGCTGCAATATAAAACGAATAAATTGATCGACAGTAAAAGGTGGGTTGAGGTCGTTAACTCCTTTGTAAATAAATGCAGGTGTTCGGTAATCTATTCTAAACCGCTCCCTTTATAAATTCAATTTGCGATATTTTCTAACCACTTTATCTAAACCTACCTACGTACAATAAAGTGGAAGAATCATCGAAACTTATAAGTAATATTTCAGGTTCATTTTTTTTTTAATTTGTCACAGAGAAAAAGTGGTAGGTACTATCTTCTTCATCGTGTGGGCAGTATGGTCTAACGACCCCACACACCCTAGTGTCAGAGTTTCTAAACCGCCTCAAGGGCCTCTGACATGGTTACCGATGCCAATGATGTCCAAGATAAACTTAGAAAGTACATGTGAATTAGAAAAAGTCACATTGGTACTTACCCGTGCCCGGTTGCGAACCCACAACCTCGTGCATGAGAGGCAGGCGCCTTAACCACTGGGCCATCACGACACTTGTACTACAGCTACTACTATACTACTGTAGGTACTATAGCTGAGTGTCATGTTTCATAGTATTTAACTTCCACGCGGACGAAGTCGCGGGTATAAGTTAATTGATTATAAAGGTTAGTTACGCTGCGTAGCAGAAATCTGAGCTCTACGTAGTTCTACGTAAATATCCCTAATTAAAACGTAGCAGACTATGCATAAAAATGGGAAATCGTAGCGCACGCGTAGCGCCGTAGCGCCTGCCTACGCGCATGTAAGTTTGGTCATTAAATTATTATTACTTACATAAATCATTACTTTATTATCCATCCTTTACTATCTACATAATTGTTAAAATTATATTGCACCAAAGCAATTAATACAATTATTGATATTCTAAAGACACCTATTTCTATAAGGTTTCCCAAAATTATTATCAAAATTATCTAATCTCTAATCTATCGATATAATTTATCGATATTTTTATCGATCATAATTGCCCAGTAGCATATAACCGCCTTTTTTATCGTTTGTCTTATTATCTTTTGCTTGGAATTCAATAAATAATTAATTCGTTTGGTTCCGATATCATTGATCGGAACCAAACGAATCAAGCAAGCATTAAAAAATATTATTGTCGATTACGTGATATTTGCAGCCAAAATCTTGTACGATTATAATGACTGAGTTTTGTGAAATCGCTCCGTCCCTTAGTAAGTACAGGCGGTCCTATAACAAGGTTTCTTTTTAAATATCTTTCGATGGCAAACAAGTCAATGGCCCACCTTATATTAAGTGGTTACCGCTGCGCTGCCTACACATATCTGCAATACCAGAGTTGAGTTGAAGTTGAAATGTCTCATGTGTCTGTAATTACACGCTGCTTTGTAACAGAACTAGGTATGGTGGTAGTACTTCCCCGGACGAGCTCGTTCACAACAACCTCTACTACTGCTGAGAACAAGAAGGTGATCAGACTAACATATTTTGTTCCGACCGCTTTCTAATACATTTGATAGATTTCCTGAAACCTAGGCTTAGATGGTGGTAACACAGCTACTTATGTTTGAAATAGCACACTAGGTCATTTCTTCATCTGCAAATAAATATAAACTAAACTGATTCTAACAATCCCTGAGAATTATCCAGCGATTGTTGATTGGAATCACTTCAGTTTGCTATAAAAACTTAATAGAATCTCCATAATAAGGCACGTAATTCTTCAATCAAACCAAACTTCCCTCACTTGTATAATAATCTACTATTACGTAATTAAAACATGAGAACATAATTAAATGTGTCAGTCTAGTTCTAATCTATCAAATCGCTTGTTAAACTATACGTCATCAGAAGTAATTAAAAACTAAGTCTAACTAATCCTTTGACGACTTAATTGTTCTGTAAATTGGACAAATTAAACCTATTCTACAAAATACAGTGGTAATGACTAAATTGATGTTGTTTTATCAGTTGGAATGTTGAGATTTCTTGGTTTGTTCTAGTTCTGATAGGAACTGTTTTTGGCATAATTATATGCTATTTAGGACAAAGAGGAATATAATCTTACGAGTATTATAAATGCGAAAGTTTTAATGGATAGATTTTTGTTATTCAATCACGCCAGAATAGCGAATGGATCGGAATGAAAATTGATATAGATTGTAGTCTGAAATAGTTTTAATCCCGGAAAAATGAACGGTTCCCGTGGGATAATATCTCAGTTAGATGGGCGAGAGGCAATCATATTTTGTAAATAATTAGCGTGCTCCCCGTCTTTGCCTGAATGCGTTAATGAAGGTCTTTTTTTCAAAAGAGGTTATTCTCCCTAACACTAGATCAATATACAAAAAAAAAACCATCACGCCTGTATTCCCCGAAGGGTAGGGCAGAGTTGTACCAATGTACACCCACAGTTCGCCGGTAATTACAGCCGGTAATATACAAATGAGTAAGAATTATTGGCCAATTAAAGTATTGATCTTTTTACTACAGCTATTAAACAATAATATAGTTCAACATTCATGTCGTGTTTTTGTGGCCACTTACTATTTGATCTACTTGTTTTGTAATTATAAACCAATTTGTGGTGAACGTGATTTTATCACCAACAGCCTTGATATTAGAATTTATATTTGTGCATCAAGGTAAGCAGGATGCATTTAAACCAGCCAAATGTATACTTTTGAATAAATTACCTCCTATTAGAAATAACATTGAAATCAGTAACCTATTATAATGATTAATTCTGTTCCGAACAAAACGCATTACAAAATGATTACTTCATAAAGAAATGTTTAAAATTTTATAAAACAAATATTTAATTTGGTTTCACATTTTACGATCAAGATTAATGCAAATAACTGACATTTCAGTGGCAATTCCTATGCATAAAACTGATTCATAAATATGCACACAGGTCGTCGACATCACATGGTTTTTATTACTTATTTATCTCCTTTTATTTACTCGTTAAACATATAAATTAAATTTTTAAATATTAAATAAAAACATTTAAAAGTATAAAAAATAGTAGCCCACCGGCATCGGGAACAGGGTCCAAGCAATCGCGGTCAGGGCTCCTGAAAAATGAATCTTCTAACAATACGCGATTTATTATTATTACAAATGCGGACTTAATTATTATTTATTTGTTAATTTTGAATGGTTTAACAAAAAATCTTATATTCTTTTAATTTTTTCTTCTTTTTCTATAAATTTACGGGAGTAATCGTTCTATAAGATGAGAAAATAGATATTATCAGCAATATTGATGCTGGATTCGAGACTATTGGTTGATCAAATCAAAAGTCAAGGTAAAACATGTAGACCATTCTCCTGTACCTACTACTACGTAACTATGAATCTAGAGTCTTCGATAGCACCACATTATTCTAATAATAATGTTATATCAGCCTATTACCAGTCATTAAATGGTAAAAGTCATTGCTGCCAATGCGAGAAATAAATGTCATAGCAAAATGCAATCTGTAAAACAAACTGTGATATGTTTACAAACAAATGAAAGATGATATTGTCTAGGTAACTAATGCTAATGACCAATTACCGTTTTCCGTTTTTCTGTAATTATAATACCAGCTTGAAGAAGAAGAAGAAGAGAAGAAGAAGACTGTCCCAATGCAAGGCAACGGCCTCTTCAACGAAGAAGGCACGAGCATTGATCACCACGCTCGCTCAAGGCGGATTAGCGATTTTAAACCTAAATTGATTACATTATTTCTTTCATCGATGTCAGTGACGTCCAAGATAAACATAAAAAATAGGTAAGACAGAAAAGGTCACATCGGTGTTTGCCTGCATCCGGTTGCGAACCCACAACCACGTGCATGAGAGGCATAACGCCATTACAATACAACATTGTGGTACTTATGAAAACGTCATCAGAAACAATGCTAACAATAACCTCCAACAATGAGTTTATAAATCATTTTAATGGGAAAGTAAAAAATCAAACAAGAAGTTTCATAACACACTTTGATAAGAGCAAGTTGCTTACATCAGTTTAATCACGTATTTTAGTGCAATAACCAACTTGCTTGCCAAATACACTAGCTCCATTCCTAATACGCAATGCACTAAACTTTTATTAATCACTAGCACTAATCAAATTGTTAACCAACTTTATGTCTATAGACTTTGCACAAGTTCATCGATCGTTTGATAAGTCAACCAATCAAATAGGACTGGTAGCTATTGGCGTTAGTTATGTATAACTTGTATAAGCTACTTGCTCTACAGGTGGTCCAGATGTTAAACGATAAATTATTATGGAATAACCTACTGTATTCTCAAAAGCACAAAAGGTCTTATCATAAAAGTTGTACGATATTCAAAGCTGTAAATTTATTACAATCTATACTGCAACACTCAACTCACAATAGGTACTGCTGAAGAACTGAAAAGTTTGAACGTGCTAATCCCGGCACTATTCTGAAAATTCTTTAACTAATATGGTGCATCCTTGAGTGCTACAATAGGCTATATTTAATTTTCGAAACTGTTGTAGATCCATAAGAAAATTCATGCGGACGGAATAGTGAGCTAGAGCTGCTATAGAGTATATCTTAATCCAATAACATCTTATATATAGCATAGTCTGAACTTTTAAAAATAAAAAAGTGACACTACATAATATACCTAAGTTACAGAAATTAAGAGACACACCAAAGCTAGTGAGCTCTGGTTGTGTCTCCAAGAAAGCTAAACAATTTACTACTAATAAAGTTGGCTAAGGTTGAAAAACCAGTAGAAGTCAGTGAGTTGCAATGAAAACCGAAGCAGGTTAGCATCTGAATAGCCAAGCAGAGAGCGTTTCCTTGTCCTCCTCGCATGAGATAGCGACGTGCGAAATTAAAACCTCTCAACGTTTAGTCTAAGAAAAAGTATTTAAATGAAATGTATTGAGAAACTCGCTGACGGAAATGAGGTTCTTTCAGCGCCACCTCATTCCCACTTTTTGAGTGACTGTTTTAAAAGTCCAAGCGCACTTTTTTAAAGATTTTCTTTACGTGTTTTTCTTTTATACGGGCTCGCGCTTGACTTTTAATTTGACTTCAACAGCTAATAGAATGAATTGCAATCGTGTTTTTTATTGGATGTAGACGATCGACGCAAATTGTGGTTTTTATCGATAATCTTGGAGACTAAGTATACATTAAGTTCTTTTTAAGGGGTTAATCAAAATTAAATAAAACCTAAAAATTTTCAAAGACGAAAAAAAAACAATTTATGCTTACATTTATTGTAACCATCGTCACGATACGCACGTGTCTTTAAAATGTAAACTTGTACCCATAATCTCATAACAAAAAAGTTACTACCTCAATCAATTCATAATAGGAGGCACATCCTGACACGTACCTCGATTTGTGCGTAACTAAACTAGAACAAGATCAAAGGGGCAATATGAATGGATGACATTGGCGGGACGATTACACAATGGTGTATAGTTGTACACCAAACTCGAGTATTCCGTTGCTGTGACTATGACTAAAGTGATTGTTGAAATCAAAGCCGAATTTGTTAGCGGGGCACAAGCCTTCATATTTTTTTGACATCTCTTTTATTGACAATGTCACGTTTCATAATAAACGAAACAATGAATGCTAATTTTGTTCATGGTTTTACGAAGACGCACAGACCATATGAAACTTTACTGTTTCATGGAATTCCATTTCGTAGATGCCTTTGTCCTTTATACTGTTTTGAAAATTTATGTATACATAATTACATACACATGATTCAAAATCTAATGCCACATGTATGAAAGATTATCACTTTTGTATGGCTCGACGGATTTGGATAATTCTTTCTTGGTGTGTTCATAATTGTTAGAACAAGGTTTGTATGAAAGAAAATCTCATCATAAATGTCAAAAATTTGGATGGTATTCTTGTACGAAATGGACTGTTGCATGTTAGTAAATTGCACAAGTGCAAATCCGGGGCGGGTCACTAATTTTTTATACTAATCATCGTTGGCATTCGTTTACCTACTTGGTTTACTCATAAATAATTATTTCACACTGCATCGTATGTAGTTCAGGATTGGAATAGTGCCCATTTGCTCAATGACTGGCGTTAGGTGCGTCCTTATCACATGGGACCCTTGCCCAACCTAGTTGTTTGCCATCAGTGGTAAATGCAATACACATTTAAAAGAGTATATCAACAAATTCCTATCGAAACTAACAAATCAATAACCAATTTCAGTCAATATTCAAGATTTAACTGTCCTTTCTAAAACTTTAATATAAAACGGACAGAGTAGTAGTAGCTAGCATCACAATCTTTGTTCATCCTGTTCTGTCAAACTACAAGCCCTCTAAATGAATACACGAGATTCATTTAGGAGGCCTCCCACTTCCTGAACCAATAATGAGAAGTATTTGGAACTTTAAGATATACTTTACGTTTTAGTTAGCGTGTCGTTGTTTAGTGGGCGATTAATATCACTTCCACGTGTAGGTATATTATAATTTGTCTAACTAACCGAAGCCAGTAGTAGTTTAGTTAATTAAACCTCCTCGCGATGATTAGCTCCTAATGAACGAAGTCATGATTACTAACAGTTAGACCAGAGGTAATTTAATTACGGAGGGATTTTTCCAATTGGTGATATGATTTTTTTAACGACGTGCCGTTTTAGTTTCGGGTGTAATATTTACAATTGTGTGTTTAATCATAACTCTTTTATTAGGCTGATTAAAAGAAGGCCAATTCTGTTAATTAAACCGTTCAAAATCAAGTTGCAATCTCATCTTAGCGACAATCGATGAAGGTAAATTCGAAGCATGTTTGATGATTGGTCCTAAAAGTTTGCAGAATTTCTCTTTAGACTGTTATGGATGTACTTAAGCGCAACTGCTTACGTAAAATGTAATTCTCCAGACCGATTCCGGCCACGGCGGCTAATCTTACTGCAGACTAGCTACGTACGCAGGAGATATTATAGCGCACGAGTGTGTGCGCAAAACACAGGTGCACTCCCTCTTCCCTAACTCTCATAGCCCGATGGGACGGCAATCCGACACGACCGGAGAGAGATCAGGCGCAGGACCAACGGTTTTACGTGCTTTCCGAGGCACGGGGGCGTCACACCACCAACTTCCAAACTCCGGGCTGCTACTGAGAAATTCCTAACGGAAAAACCCAATAACACTTTTTGCCCGACCTGGGAATCGAACCCGGGACCCCTTGCTCAACAGTCGCGCTTGCGACCACGAGACCAACGGGGCAGTCACTGCTTACGTATAATCCCAAAGACTCTTTCAATGGAAACATTTTTTTAAGCCTATAATGTCTAGCTGCTGGGCAAAGGCGGGGAGGCCTTTGCCCAAGTGCTTCCAAATATTATTTTCCTGTGCTACCTTGAACCATCTCTTTTAACTATAATACTTTTTGTATACTGCATAAAAATCAATTACGGTGAGAATTCAACATGTTTTAATAATATTTACAACATGTTTACTTGCTCTGAATCAAAGTGGATTAGGACGTATTAGATTGCATATTGAAAGAGTCAAATGGTGACCCCATTTGACTCTTTTAACACCAGTCATTGATAGTACGTAGATACAGTCATGAGCATAAACATGTTTACACTTGACAAAATTTAAAAGCGATTTTCCCGAGAATGAACGAATGCAACTTTGAGATAGAAGACCTATTTTATAGTAGTATGGGAACTAGAATTTTATACTCGTAACATCTTTTCATTTTAATCAATCTTTTAGGAGGAAATTACTTTTAAACGTTGCAAACTGTATCCATGTTTATGCTTGTGGCTGTACTTACGTACTTCACTCTTCCAATAGACTGTTATACTGTTATTATGTTAGACTGTTGTTGAGAAAATAAACCCAATAATATTGTAGGCAGCATTATTCTGCGGGTTGTTCGAAAGAGATACCGCGCCCCCGGAACGCAAAGGGCACATGAAGGAACATAGACGGGTTTTAGTCAGTAAAAGTCTGACACTCCCTCCCGCCCCGCCCAGGGCGGGGGAAGTTATTTGATGATTTCCCGTCTATAAAAAAAAAAAAAAAAATAGACTGTTATTTATTACTACTCTTGTAACAGTGTAGAGGTTTAAACCTAGTACCTGAGTACTTATGTAGTAGTTTAGGGGATTAGCGCATCTATTTTCATACACAAATAGTATTGTGTTTCGAGTTAGGTCTAAAAATAATAGCAGTGTCAGCGGAGATAAGCTTTTATTTTAGGATCTACTATTATACATTATTGTTGATTCAAAATAATATTACATCCAATCCACTACCCACCACCTTCCACCTGATTGACTAGTAGAGAATGCCTAAAGCTTTAAGCCCGCCCTTGTGTTTTTTAGATAAATAAATACATATTATATGAAGTAAATTACAACATACATATTTTGTTGCTACCTTTACCGACCTTTACCTTTAGAAATTGGTAAAACATCTATACACTTTTGTTAAAATAATTAAAAGCAAACAAATAATTAATTTATGGTAGCACAAAGGATGACGGTTTTTGAAAAACGAATGCTCTGTTTGGTTACGTTACGAAGAATTTTGTAACCTAAATTAAAGCAATATGTTGGACTAGATCAGGGATGTCGAACTTTTATTGGGGAACGTAACATTTTTTATGAAAAGTAACTACGGGTGCCATCAAATTAATAATCTTGACTTAGTGATGTAATAGAGAAATATAAAACTATAGGTTCTCTTAATTTTAAACTCTTTGTTAGCAACGCGAAAGAACAAAAATCATTTTTTTTATGTTTCCTATTTCATTTTTAATTTAGTAAATATAGCAGGGTTACTGTGATTTCTGCTGTTGCAAATTGGATTCGATCAGATAAATTTCTTAATTAATGGCGTGCCCGAACTGGAACGCCCGTCTCTAGTTTGCCACCCCTGGAATGAAACCGAAACTATCCAAGATGCGACATACATTTTTTAAGCGAAAATCATTATTACGTCACGCATGAGTTTTAGGAATGAATTCCTTGTGTGTGTAATTAGTTTTAATTCCGACAATCCAAAAAGCTACCGGTTTCTAATATGATTCCGTCGCCTCATGCCCTTGGTCTAAAACAAAGACAGTCTAGCATCAGTCCGTGAATTGCATCGCAATTACATTCAGATGTTTGCAGCCCACAAGTATGTCAGATGGTTAATAAGGCGAGTAGTCACCAGCGGGCGTGCGACGCATTCAAATGTAACACTAGTTTCACGGATGCGCACATGTGAAACGATCTTTATCAATGTCATGGCAAACAATTTTGGTTGAATGCCCTAAAATAGTTAACCTTAACCTGCTAAACTTCGAAATATACGAAGTTTTAGGTGAATTGAGATTGAGGTGAGCTGTCATTTCAGCTGACGCTGAGGATTGCCAGCTCAACCCAAGCTCATCATCATAATCATATCAGCCGCAGAATGTGCACTGCTAGGTATAGGCCTCCCCATAGATTTCCAAAAGGACCGTTCGGAAGCGGCCTGCATCCAGCGTCTTCCTGCGGTCTTAATCAGGTTACCTGCCCACCTCAAGCGTACGGAACCCAAAATTAACTGATTTAGATTTGCAGAATACACCTATCATCGCAATTTCTTGCAGAATGTACTTGTAGGTCGTTATATGGTATAGTCTCCATAACAATCACAGAAGGAAAGAAAAACATGTATTTATCAGTTGGCAATCATCATATCAAACCGACATACTACCTATAGCATACAAAAACAAGCCTAATTTAATTTAAACTCCTAATTAAGTACATGAATGCAACTCCGGGAATTAAAAAGGAAGAACGCAAAGTGAAATCACTAATAGGGATACGTTGTCTCGCCTACGTCGTCACTTGGTTGTCGGCTACTCAATTTACGAACAAAGATGTGAAGAAACAGATTGTATCTGATATACAAGAAGTGGTAACTTATTTAACCCTTTAAAAGGTCATTTACTCGCGAACATTGGCCTTGCTCCCAGGTATACCGTTGCAACAAGTGGTCGTAAAGGACTGCAGTTTTTACCACGAAAAAGTGACTATATCGGTTTTGTATTTAAAATTTATTCATCCTCAATTGATAATTAAATAATAAAGATACAAAACTTTAAAACAAAAAATCCTGAAGTATAAAAAGGGGGGAATCTTATGTTTTAGATTAAGTTTAATTATTCAAAAAACACTTAGTAGTTCATTAAGCTTTTTTTGGTTTTAAATATTCCAATTAGCAATATCTAGGACCGTTTCCTAATCCAATTAAAAAAGAATTTTACTCGATAACATACGAAAGTAAAAGTACCCCTAGTAGTACAAGGTTAAACAAGTAACATCCAGAAGTAATCTATAGAGCTACGTTCATCTAAACACGTACTGGAACTGTTACTTTCGAGAACATAACGAAAGTATGAGCTATTAGGTCATACGTGTTCTGGCGCTTGTCCGTTGTTTACCATCCTCGGCGGCAAAGTTGGGACATTCTGAACTAAGAATTGCCATTAGGAGAATCGGGTTAATTAGCTACACGAGTTCTAGTTACGGTCAGGGTTAACTCTACCTTAATCTATACTAATAATGTTAAAAGGAAAGATTTGTTTGTTTGTTTGTATTGAATGGGCTGACCGATTTCAACCATGTTTTCACCATTAGATAGCTACATTATCACTGAGTAACATAGGCTATATAACATTACGCTACAAACCCCAGGAGCGGAACTGTAACCAAAGACGTAACTTAACGCGGATGAAATAATAAGTATTTATTTTTCAGTTTATCCATGTAACATTATCTAATCAATTTTTGTATTTTTAAGTTTAATTGGACATCGCTGAGTTCGGTGACGGATAATACATTAATATAAGTCTGAAATCACCAATCCGCTTTAAGCTAATGTGGTAATCAAGGCTGGTGCCTTCTCTGTATGAGAAGAGGACTTTGTCTTGCGGTGGGACAGTAACAAGCTGGTATAATAATTACAGAAAAACGGTAATTGGTCATTAGCATTAGTTACTAAGACAATATCATCTTTCATTCGTTTGTTTACACATCACAGTCTGCATTGTCACTTGCATTTTGCTATGACATTTATTTCTCGCATTTTTAGCATTGACGTTTACCATTTAATGACATCTTTATTCATAAATGCAATGGTTGTGGGCGAAAAAAATTATGCCTTTTTATCGATTATTCTTGGTCTGACTGATGAGTTGATTTAATTAAAAAATATGATTTCTTTGAAATGTTCCATAGGCCATTCAAAGAAGTCATATTGCTAAAATCAACAAACTACATATATACTGATATAATAAAGCTGAAGAGCTTTTTGTTAATACGCGTTAATCCCTGGAACTACTGGTCGGATTGGAAAAAACCTTATTGTATGTAATAGCCAGATTCATTGGAAATAATATAGGCTAAATACATCACGCTACGACCTACGGAAGTGGAGCAAACCAACGAGAAGTCCAGCTGGCAGATAGCTAGAAATTAATAAAGGTAGAAGAAGTTGTGCTATCGACATTTTGCCATATTTTGCCATATATATTTGCCATTTATTGCCATATATTAGCCACATATTGAAATACCAAAACTAAGTCTATGGTATATCATTGTGAATGTTCCATGAGCAAGTCGTGTCTGAACAATCTATAGAAGTATTAGCTACGGTTTTATAAAGCAGTGCATTCATTACCTGTGTCCTTTTGTGCGTATAACAACATCGAGACAGAACGGCCATTCTCTCTCATTCGTTTTAATAAGAAATACGTCCGTTACTAATTCTTTGAATATTAACTATTAGACGTTGAAAGAGTTAATTTTTCTTGCAAAAGGAATTTTTTTACAGTAATTAGAGAATTGTACGTGTATACGCATAATTTTAACTGAATATTGACGGAACAGAAAAGAATATTCGCTGTTCGAATGCGTGAGTCTTTTCAAATGTGTAACTTTAAATATGCCAATTCTGTTGACCATAGCGAGGTAATTTAAAAGGGAGCTTTTATTTGATTAACTAGCTTCTCCCCGCGACTTCCTCCGCGACAAATTTGGGGACTGACAATGAATCAGTACATTTTTCCGGAATAAAAAGTATCCTATGTGTTATTCCACATTAGAATGTATCTCAGTGACAATTTTTATCCAGATACGTTCAGCCGTTTGAGCGTGAAAAAGAGAAAAACACATAAACTTTCGCCTTTATAATATACTATCGCGCCTGTATTCACCCACAGTTCGCCGGTATATTTAGGTCCCATGTAATAGGGGGCGAGCCTATTGCAATTAACCGGGCACAAATCCAAACTCCGAGCGGCTACTGAGAATTTCATAGAAAAACCCAATAACACTTTTTGCTCGACCTGGGAATCGAACCCAGAACCTCTAGCGTAGCAGTCGAGCTTAGGATCACTAGGCTAACGAGGCAGTTATAATATTAGTGGGATATGCAATACTTGCAGTTCATTTCTATTATGTATACAGGGTGCTTTGAAATTGCTCGTATTCCTCTCGGGAGAAGAAACTATGACTAATTTAGAATGATTTAACCCCTATCACTTGGGGGTCGAAAATCCTCCATTTTCGAGAAAATCTACTTTGTTTTTATTTTTAGAAATCTGAAATCTGAATTTTGGTAATTAAAAATTAATTTAAAAAAAACTTATCACTTATCAGATTTCTTTTTTAATTTATTGCAAGTTTTAACATACAACATAAAATCTAACAGTAAATTACACAGTTTTTAGCTTTAGAGAGGTTGGTCAATTAGTAAGCTATCAGATCATAGAAAACTTTTGGCTGAAAAGTGATAAGTTTTTTTTTATTAAATGTTAATTACCAAAATTCGGATTTTTCTAAAAATAAAAACAAAGTAGATTTTCTCGAAAATGGAGGATTTTCGACCCCCAAGTGATAGGGGTTAAATCATTCTAAATTAGTCATAGTTTCTTCTCCCGAGAGGAATACGAGCAATTTCAAAGCACCCTGTATGTAAAGTAACATTTTTTATTTATTATATGAAAAGTGCATTTCAACAATACTACCACATTCACAACAGCTTTTAAATATTCAAAATAATGGAACATTATGTTTGTAAAATATAAGTTCGTCATAAAAATAGTGATAAAGAAATGCTCGTAAAAGTTATCACTATTAACTGAACATATTAAAGCGATGGCAGCCCCATTCGTCGATACCTATCGTAAAATTTTATGTAGGAAGGTTGCATTTACTTTGAATCAGGTCACAGCAGACCAGAGGCAGAAACGAACTATAAAGCTGCCGTTTATTTTTCTTTGTCACTTAGATTTACTTCTGCTACTTGCGTTACAGTCAGTCCGAAAGAAGCAAATGTTATTACCTATATTGAGCTAATCCTACTACTATTATAAAGGCGAAAGTTTGTAAGTATGTAAGTATGGATGTATGGATGTATGGATGTTTGTTACTCTTTCACGCTTAAACGGCTGAATGGATCTGGATGAAATTTGGCACAAAGATAGATTATAGTCTGGAATAACACATAGGCTACTTTTTATCCCGGAAAAATGTACGGTACCCGTAGGATAACACATCAACTGTGACGCGGACGAAGTCGCGGGCAGAAGCTAGTTATACTATATTTTTTTAAGTTAAACCCGTAAAATTTTGGATAAATCTATAAAGTTTTAGAGGGAGGCCTTTGTCCGGGAGAGGGACAGAAACAGAATAGGCTAACAAAAAAAAAAGTTTGTACCAAAGTCTGATCAAGAATTGACAAACGAAGTAACTTTAGCGATAAGTCAATTAATAATTTAAATTGGAAATCAAATAGGACCTAAACCCTTTGTCAAGTAATAGCTCTTTGTACGGACGCCAGCACATCAAGCTACTACAATCTGTCAAATTTCTTTAATAGATTTTCAACTTTATCGCTGTTACATATGGTTCAAAGTTGATTGCGAAAAGATAGTTTCGGTTAGCTTGATGTGCTGGCGTCTGTACCTTATAAAAACGTCCTAAGATTCCTGAGATTTTATATGCGCGGGATTGCATCAAAATGATCATAGCGATAGAGGTTGACGTGCTCCTGCATTTATCATACAGATTTCGGTGTAATGATGATGACTGGCAAGCTAGTTGGCTATCGCGAGTCAAATCTACAATTAATGACGTACTACCTACCTAACTTCCATTTCATGTATCATTAATATTTAATTTTTCTATAGTCATGCAAAATTAAACTTTATAATCGGTCTCTTTAGCTAGTTACTCGTTAGAAGACAGACTACGGAAAAATGAAATTTACATACCTACAACATGTATTTATGTACGATGGGAAAACCATAATAAAGCCTTGTAATAATTCAACTTTGTTTTATTTTCAAATCACAAAAATAACACCTCTCGTGAGTCACGGATTATTCCGGATAATACTTTTCACTCTTATCCTGGTTGACCACTTTTCAATTAGTAGTAAAGTTGAAAAGTAGTCAACCACCATTGTCCCTTTTTTTCTTCTGCCTTTCGTCTCTCCCTCTCACGCAAACACACTGCCTTCTTCCATTCATTCAAATAAATTTGGTAGATTCCATGGTTTCCAAAAGAGACACAAATCAATATCTTTTTGAAATCAGCTCCTCCCTATTACGACGAATTATTTTTAAGATAAATCTCAAACAGCTCTAACAATAATATAGTCTATCTATTTATATTCGTACCTAACAAGTTACGAGATTTGCAATTTTGAAATTGCAAAATACTAGGACCCAGACGAGGTCTAGATAAAAACAAGTTTCTTAATTCTTTGCCATCTTGCTAGCCCACACTAAATAGACAGTCTAGACCGTAGGTGTGGTGCGTTTATTAAACTGTTTGTTCGTTTCATCAGCAGAACTACTAAACTTTTGATCGTCGATGACGTCTCGTGTAGAAGTCTCTCACTGTGAATTTAGGTGAATTAAACTGTCATTCCCTTTTTTTATTACATACCTACATACTATCACGTATACCCCGAAAGGTTACGCAGAGATGTACCAATGTTCATGTGTACAGTTCGCCGGTATGTTTAGGTATCACGTAATGGAGGTGAGCCAATTGCCATTAACCGGACACAAATCCTAACTCCGAGCTGCTACTAAGAATTTAAAAAAATATCCCAATAACACTTTGGAACATCCTGGGTATCGAACCCAAGACCTCTAGCGCAGCAGTCTCGCTTAGAACCACGAGACTTTCGATATATAATTTTTTACAACTGAGGGGTGTTATTATTGGTTGCGGAATTTATTCGGGGTTGCGGAATTTGTTCGAAATAGTTACCAAACTCTATAACGCAAAGGGCATTAAGAGCAACATGGATGGGTTTCAGTCAGTAAGAGTCTGATACTTCCTTCCGCTTCGTAAGTGCGGAAGAAGTAACATGAGGATTGCACATCGTTATAAAAAAAAATATATAATTATTATACTCAGTTGATATAAATAATGCGCAGTTTTAGGCTAGGTTTTACTGCAGAAATTGTTAAAAAACATGCATTTTGTAAGTTTGAATTATCTTAACAATTCTAAAATATACAACTGCCACTTTAAATCAATGCCAAAATGAATTAATGATCACATAGCTTTGTCCCAACGTTGGCGTTGGCCGACCAACTCACACGCAGTGTTAGGTGTCGCAATGCTAACCGCGACCGCTACTGGCTAGGTGCAAGACATTTGACCTCTTCCTTAGGTACTACTTCATGTTTTATAAACTTGTCACAGTTGTCACCATCTGTTAGATATAAGATGTTATTTAGTAATAATTTGGTAAGCATTAAAATTGTTTATTATTTTATTGTCACCATGGTCGGATTAGGAAACCGTCTTATGTTAAGAACACCTGTGCTTAAAAATCTTTTGTACTTTGCATTTACCTACATTATCATTTCTAGAAACTGCGAACTCGGTCAGATATAGAAATAGGGTAGAAGATAGAACATGTCTTTTTTTCATGTGAGATGGGTCTAGGTCAGAGGGGCAGTAGGGTTGAATGCGTTACACATGTTACTAATAAATTATACACTCCAACCATCACACCAAAACCAACCATTCTAAAGTACGAAGAGTAATGGCAAACGAAAGCCACGTGATTTCTTAAATTATCACTGAATCCTGAAAACTTCAATAACATTATTAAAGTCAGACGTAATCCAATTCCTTGGTACGGCCCATAGGGAGCTATGTCAGGCGCGTCTGTAGTTTGCGAAGAGCCTAGAACTGCAGTAATATTATGCATAAGACGCAAGCATTCGCTCCGTAGTAACATCTCTAGTACCTACTCAACACATACAAATCTGTTGTATTACAAAATAACTTTGAATGACGCTTGTTAATGAGGTACAAGACATCAAAACATAACCCTCCTTTTCACACCTTCCCCAAACACGAACAAGTGAAAGAGATAGTTACACAAACGATGGGTCGCTGTATGGCGTGAAGCCAAAACGTTTTATCGTAGAGCTCTTGACCTAGAGTTACATTTACAAATCGTAAAAATATTCACGTGTTGACGGAATAGTTGAACTACAATAACAAACGCTGGAGGGAAATTGACAAAACAGATGTTTTTGACGCAAAAATAGAATGAATGAATACAGAGGCGGGGCCTTTATTATTCAGGTAGCTAGCTATCAAATAAAGTTGACGCGTACTAATTTTTTTGTAGATTAGGAAAGCTATTAAAACACAAGTGTTGTTTATTTATACCTAATAATATCACACGAGTGTTTTAATATCAACTTTGCAGTATGCAGTTTCATACACTATTTTATCCACTCTGCTCGACAAGATTTTGACATTTGACACATCCGTTGGCTCGGAGGGTTGTAACGGATCATGTCATGAAATTCAAGAAATTACATGAACTTTCAGCATTCAAATTTACACGATAAAAAAATGTTCGCAGCTATTTAATAGAATAAGTTGGTGACAAATATCTTTAATTATGACTTGAGGTCAGTCAAACTGCTTCAAATCTCCGCCAAATTTGTGTAAATTAGGTATTACTACACCCTATCGAAAAGGTAGGCCACTTAGATTAGCTGAAATTAAGTACAAAAACAACATTCTTGCTTGCTAAAAAGATGCAAAAGGACAAAATAAAGATATTTTCATTCCAACTGGATTATTATTTTAGGCATTATCCATACTTAGGTACTTAAAAACTAAAAGCAAATCTTGACAAAATTTACACAAAATTGTGTTGCAACTTGACACTTCTTAGTGTTGACCGTCTACCTAAGTTTCTTATTTCGATTTGAAAGTTGCGTTCAGCCTAATCGATACTCGGAATAAAATCGAGGTTGGCAAAAAAGAGTAGGAACTGAATAAAAACTCTTTGGTTAATCAGGATTTATAATTCAAAATTTTAATAAACGTAAATATAGTCCGGAGATTTAATTTACTTAGATAATTTTAACCGACTTTAAAAAGGAGGATGTATATAATTAAAAAAAAACATAATTATACATATATCTGCCAAATTTCAACAGAATCTTTTTTTTCGTTTTACTTAGTCCTACGAGTAACTTTTAAAATTTCCTCATGAAAATCTGTTTGTCTGTCTGTCTCAACTAGTCAATTCTAGTTTAAGCTAATTTGGACCAGCTACGTTAGTGAGTCAACACGAAATTTGTAGGTAGGGAATTCGTACAGAAGCTGAGACGGGTAGCAGCACGGAGTTTACGTGACAAGCTGCTGTACTGTAGCTTGGGATATTTAATTGCAAGGACTGTCACTTTTTTGGGTTCCGTACCCAAAGGGTAAAACGGAACCCTATTACTAAGACTTCGTTGTCCATCAGTCACCAGGCTGTATCTCATGAACCGTGATAGTTAGACAGCTGACATTTACACAGATGACATATTTATGTTGCTGCTATAACAACGAATACTAAAAAGCAGAATAAATAAATAATTAAGGGAGCTCCCATACAACAAACGTGACTTTTAGCTTGTTTTTGCTCGATATTGATATCGGCAATAGCTAGACGCTTGATATATTTACAGAATATTTAGTAATATATTCAGTTTAAAATTAAATTAAAATAAATGTCTTGTTTTTTTCGTTTTCATAGATATTGGTACGGAACCCTTCGTGCGCGAGTCCGACTCGCACTTGGCCGGTTTTTTCAAACTAGCTAAATAACGAGTATTCACTTCAACGAAGTCGCTGGCCTAACCGCGACTTCGTTCGCGCGACGGTTCGTTATCTGCGAGGTGTTATTTAATAGCGCGGAACCCTATTTGTATTCTAAAATAAAGGTAGCCCAAGTTATTGCTTCTAACAACAGATATTTGCAAATCCATGATATGTATTTCCCATCAAAATCGTTTCAGACGTTTTGGAGATTAGCCGGAACAAACGGATAAATAGACAGACAAGACAAAAAAAAGTTTTGTCTATGTACCGTGTATCAAACATTCTCAAAGTAGATAATGCATCAAAATTAAAATTCGCAATAAAATGTTACAATATTGAACAATCCACGCTAATAAAAAATTTTAAAAATAAAAAAATACTATGTGGTCTTACCACAATCTTACGTCATTGGTCCTGTCCGCTGCGCCGTGTATAAATAATAAATAATTGCAATGGCTAACATATATCGAGGGTATAGTGCTAAAACCCAATAAGTATGAAATTGTTACTTTCGAGATATTCAATGCTAAAGGTTCAAGGACAAAAATATTTATGAAATATAAATAAAATATTTTTTATTATTATTTTTCCTAAAAGCGTATAAATTCAATTAATATTAAAAAGAACTTTTAAATTTTTAAGTGGTATGTTTTTTTAATAAAAAAATTATAAGTTGCACTGGGTACCGACTTATTGGGTTTTACCTCAAAACAAATAAAATATTTATTGTACTTTTATCAATTTATTTAGTAGAAATTAAACAAAAAAGCGAAGATTTATTTACTCCTCGTCGCTCTTAAAAGCAGGACGTGGAGAAATACTGCGTCGCACCGATAGGCCGAAAAGCTATAGGCCAAAAACACCGCTCCGGGAACCGACGGCATACCAGGTCGTGTATGGGTCTTCGCCCTGGGGGCTCTTTGGCCCCGATTAACGGGGCTCTAAAACGCATGTTTGGAGCGGGGCCAGTTTCCAATCCGCTGAAAAACCAGTAAGCTGGTCTTGCTTAGGAAGGCGGGGCACCCGGCCGACTCACCGTTCGCATACCGCCCCGTCGTGTTGTTGGACGAGGTGGGCAAACTGTTTTAAAGAATAATAATTGCAGACCGCCCCGTCCGACACCTGAGGAATAAGGGGCGGACCTGGCGGACAATCAGTTTGGTTTTCGCCGGGGGCGCCGGTGTCCTTGTGGATGAAGCAGTATCCCGGGGTGAGGTTGTCTCGGTGGTGTCTCACATGGACATCGCCAACGCCTTCAACACTTCGCCTTTAACGCCCTGGAGTTGCATCAGGGAGGCGCTCTTTTATCTTAAGGTGCCTACCTACCTCTGCCGATCTGCCGTATAGTCAGGGCCTTTCAGAGAGGGTAGTCAGTTGACTGGCCTCTCTATACCCGGGCCAGGAAAGATGGGGTCGGCGAGAGATGATGTGTGGTGTTCCACAGGGATCGGTTCTGGCCCGCCTCTGTGGAACATCGGTTAATACTGGATCTTGCGCAGTGTGTTTCTCCACAGCGTCGGCGTCATTTCTTATGCTGATGACATAGTGGTGACGGCACGGGGGAACTCACACCGGCTAGCGACAATACTGGTGACAGCTGGGGTCGCAAAAGTCGTTGGAAGGATTCGTGGCCTGCAAAAATCAGAGAATCCATGTTTTCCCTGGCCCCCAATAAATGGGCACGACGGCTGCTCTTGCACTGTTGTTGCCCAATCTCGATGGGGCATTTGTACCTGCCGGAGGCTTTACGTAGGGATCATGGGCTCGAGAGTACGAGGCACAAAGAGCAGAGCTCCGCCAGATCCTGGTGGCGGAATGGGAGGATCGACTTGGGCGACCCAGCGCAGGGCACGGAACAACGGCAGCGTGTGGAAAAAGTGGCTGGAGAGGTGTCATGGTGCCCTTACCTTCCGGTTGACGCAGGTGCTTTTTGGACACGGGTGCTTTGGGAAGTACTTGTATCGTTGTACTTGGCCGGGTCGCATATCACGACAACTGCGTGTAACCTCTCGCTCCGGACGTTGTTCTGTCCATTGTTGGGAGTTAGAGTGCTTGGGACGCCGTCGCATTCTTCTGTGAGAAGGTGGTGGCCGCCAAGGAGGCGGTAAAATGGGAGATGGAGGCTACTTCCTCCTATCCCACCAAGAGCGGACGCACCAGGCGGTTCGGGCGGCGGACCGACCCCCAGTCCGCTGCCCACAGGCCTCATTTTAGGGTGCCCGGTGATCTACTATGAAATGGGGCCTGCGGGCTGCGGACTGGGGGTCGGTCCGTCGCCCGAACAGAGACAGGCCCGAGAGTAAATCGAGCGTAGTGTTCCCCGCGCGCCTTTTCTGGAGGTAGTGTGGCCGATGGCGTGAACCACCACAAATCGGGCCCCATTATGGGATGGGGTCCGATTTTTGTGGTGGTGGCGGGCCAATACCTGCTGGGGTGCTCAGAGCGATACCCGTGTCCCGGCTAATGGTAGTTAAAAGAATATTCTAGGGTTTTAATCAGTAGGTGTCTGACATACCACTCCGCCTTCCCTGAGGCGGAGGCAGTCTATGAGGATTTCCTGCAAGCTAGTTGCACGTACAAGTCGTCTTCCTCGTTCACCAATCGAAGTGTTCAACCCAAATAATCTGCACTAAATAGAATAATTTAAAAAAATACTCGCGTGTCACGTGCTCTTGTACGAAGCTGGTCGCAAACTGTCAACAATAGCGTATTTATTGTGGGTAAAACCTGGTAAAACATGATTTATTGGGTTCTTCCTCAAACAAGGTTTAAAGAAAGTCGGTAGACGAAATAAGCAAGTACCAAATAACTAAATATTAACTGTCTATTTCGAAATATAATTTAACAGTAAAACCCGATAAGTATTTTTATTTGGTTTTAGTTTTTATTTTTTTGTATGTTTTCTTGTTTAGTTAACTAAAGCTAAAACCCAATAAATATGAATAATGGGTATTGCCATATGCCTTGATGAAATTTTAAATGAAAAGTATAAATACTTAAAGCAAATAAATCCTTTTATGTGGTTTAACCTTAAAACAACAATAGCATTTAGAAAGTCAACACACTTTATTGTGTTTTGGTTTTTCCGTTATGGCTAAACATAGGCACTTTATTGGGTTATTAAATCATGTAATTTGCTTGATACTGTAAAATCTGCTTATTTGATTACACCACTGTAAAGAGCGCAAAAAACGCATTAAGATGGACCAAAAAAGCAATTTTTGATTTTTTGTCACTTATTGGGTTTTAGCACTATACCCTCGATATAATACTTATACTAATATTAATTAATAATGTGTTTTAAGCTTAAAATATAATTTATTAATTTTTTTAAGAATAGATTTCTAATATTCGTAATTATCAGTACCTACTCGAGTCGAACCAAAAACAAAAAAATCGATTGGCATAATTACAGTTGCACATCACTGCAATTTAAAAAAAACAACAATGGTCAACATTTCGACAATTTGTAACTTAGATGAGTTGTGGTAATGAATATTCCGTATAATTATACCCGTGTTTGTAAATAACGTTAAAACCTGGGCATTTTCTTGTTGTTTACTATATTTTGAATGACATTTGTCATGTTTTTAATATTTTAAACTAAATGTTTTTATGTGATATTTGTGTAAAATAAAAAGTAAACACGCGCGAATGGCGCGAAGTTTCGACTTTGTGTATCAAAAACTTTGTTACCATTACTGATTTATGTTGAAATACGGATGAAATCGACGTACAATTAAATGATGAGTTATTTACTTCTCCTGTAGAGGAGAATGGATGTCAGAAATCAGTCTTTTTTATGTTTTTTAGCCTCGACTTCCACAGTCATCAAAATGGCGGTAACTGTGTTTTCACACATGTATTTTTAAGAGGTAAATTTATATAATCGCATGCTGAAACGAAAAGATTGAATGCCGCTATCATGTAGGCTTTTTATCAAACCGTCTTAGTTAATGCTAACTCGTGAGATTCGACAACTAGCATGATCAATATTTACACTAATTGACTAGGATGGCGATACATAAATTCTCGGGTCCAAGTGGACGCGTTACCGAGCCGGCGGAGGTTTCTGTTTTCGGGTCCAATCGGATGCGCTCCCGAACTATACGGTTATATAAAACTCATTCAACTTAATACATTTGTCAAAGAATACAATAGGTAATTGTTATCTTGAAATATGAAGTCCATCTATAATTTCGTGCAGAGTATATGCAAATCTTATAAAAACAATATTCCATGTGAACTAGCTGTTGCATTTATACCAACGAGGTTACATATCTACTTCCGACGATACACAATTCATAAACACACTGGCAGTCTTTACGGCTTAGCATAAAAACTGCTCACAAATAATGAAATAGAACGCTCTATAAGGCAATTTGAATTCCGAACACGCAATATGGTATCTTAAATAATATGCAAAGGATGTCCCAAAATATCTTTTATTTAGCAAATCAAGACAAAGGTCTAAATTTCGTAACTAAATAGACTGGCCGGGCGGCGCTGTTTTCAAAATGTGAGTCACCTTGTATATTTACGCATTATTGTAATAGTAATTTGTTTAATAATAATATTTTATTCACGCTTCACGGTCAACAGTGGTTTGCATAACCGTTGCAAATCATTTGAATGTCTAATAGTATGGAGAGCAATGATTTCGTTGAATCTCGGGATTGTGCGCTCTTTTGTTTTATAAAGTATTGTGCTAACTCCATGCTTACAAAAATACTAGGTTTTACCCGCGAATTGACCTTTGCAGACTTCGAAATTACCGTGTCGACGGCGCGTTCGTGTTCCACGCGCGCCTCAAAGAGATGTCAGCAAACTTGGAAGGGGCCACTGAGGGCCGATGCCTGCCGGGGCTGCGGGTTGTTCGAAAGAGATACCGCGCCCCCGGAACGCAAAGGGCACATGAAGGAACATAGATGGGTTTTAGTCAGTAAAAGTCGGACAGTAAGGGCGGGGGAAGTTATTTGATGATTTCACGTCCTAAAAAAAAAAAAAAGACTTCGAAATTAACCCAAAGTATTTCCCTAAAATATTCCACAGGAACAAAACAAACGGGATAACATCTCGTACATGTTAAACTTGATCAATGTCTACAAGTATGCTAAATTTCAGCCATATAAGCGTATAACAGTAACAAACATCCATTTATCCAACCATCCTCACAAACTTCCGCGTTTATAAAGTAGTAGGAAGTCGCGTTTTCTTGATTATAAGAATGAATGAATGAAGATTGAATTGACAGGCATAAAAAATTTGATAAACGTCGACGGCAATAAATCAGAAAAACAACTGAAATCGCCAAATCAATATATTGTAAAAATACACTTAGAATATTCCAACAATCGCAAATATATTATTACTACACTGAACACTAATCCAATTGTCAGTTTTGCCCCGCAACAAGCACGCAACAACCGTAACAGAATCACGAACGATCAACGTTCATGTAACATCACAAATTATTACATACATAGGTAGACGCCTATCAAAACACGAAAACCGAGACAATACAACTGTCTCAACAAATTACTGCCTCGATACACATCGTGATCGCAACGCAACTGACAATGTGAACGTGTGAACGTGTGACCCGATATTGGCACGCAACGCTACAGGTGTCACCCGACGGGTAATTCCCCAAGACGTTTAGATATGTGGGGTATTATTTGCTATTGGACCAGATTATCCCGTTTGTCTGGGTGAATTATTGTTACTGTTTTGGAGCCAAAATTTAATTGTATGTTGGGTTTGGTTTGTGATAGAAATATAAAGGGCAGGGTCGCACTATCATGGTCTGAACGAAATCTGTTTATAAATCATCCTGGAAGCAGGTGGACATACTAGGCGATTATGTGGCCTGTGAATTTTCAGGTCAATGAGGTCAACATCAGAAATCAGGTAAGGTTTGGTATCCACTAGTACCGTGTTGTTGAGAAACTTGGCTACTAGAATAATAGTTTTATGTTTATTGCAAATCAACGGTATAGCATAAGTGACAGTGCTTTGATTCTTCTTCACTAAAAGAGTTATTTATGTGTATTCCTAATAATCCTCACAGTTCTACAACGCAGTCAAAAAATCCTCACAAAAAACGAAATTGCCCTCATAAATAATAAAAACATATAAACCAGCATGTAAACATTGGTTACTATGTCACGTCAACCCGTAGCCGCTCGTGCGTAATAGTTTTCATTCACGCGGTGCCCATTCTATTCACGACCAGAAGGTCAAACAAAATAATATAATAGGGTGACTCTTGGCATATTTTTGCGTCTTTACTGGTGCTGTCGTAAAAGGCCACCTCTATTCATGGGGTCTGTAGGCCAAAGCCAACAAACAAGGGGATTGGTTATTTGGTTGCGGTATAATTAAAAGCATGAGCTAATTCAGTTTGCCTCTAGGAAGGCATTGCATCTGACATGCCTCTAGTATTGCAGAGGCATCGTAATTATGCATTACCTAGTTACATTCTACACAATTATATGCTTACTTAATATCATTTACTAGGCCGCCTGCTTAAAGAGATTTTGTATTGGTTGAATTGTTATATCAGACCGTATCCTTTATTGAAACATATAAAGAAAAAAATAAGTAGGTACAGATAACATAAAAAAATGTGTAAAAGAATGCCCCGCTCGCAGCGAGATCATAAGATCCTAGCTGACTGTGGTTAAGATTCCAGAGTGAGGAACTACTATTATGCCGTTGATCAACTTTAAAGTATGATTTACTCTTACCTATATAAAATTCATGCACAGGTTTTTAAAAGATAGAACTTAATTGCGAAAGGGCACATACCGGGTGCGTTGCCTATCTCTAACAGTTGGCATAGTTGCCATAGTTACAACCCTGTCCAAAACTTATTCTATAGGTACCCGACATCTGCTTATCAAACACGTAACACATTCTGATGTTTCACAACCGTAAAGAATTTTCATTACTAACATACATACCATCACACCTGTATTCCCCGAAGGGTAACGCAGAGGTGTACAATTGTACATCCAAAGTTCGCCGGTATGTTTAGGTCCCATGTAATGGGGGCAAGCCTGTTGCCAATAACCGGGCACAAATCCTAACCCCAAGCTGCTGCTGAGAATTTCATAAAAAAACCCAATAACACTTTTACTCGACTTGGAAATCGAACTCAAGACCTCAAGCGTAGCAGTCGCTCTTAGGACCACTAAGCTAACAAGGCAGTTTTATTAGTACCAGTGCTATTACCCTAAAGCCAAGAATAATTTTACTCCTATCTATCGATTTATTCCTTAGATACCACGTATGTGGACTGTGCCGGTGGTGTGGACAAACGCAACTAAATATAAACACTAGTTCGCACTTATTTATCATCTTGTTTGTGATTAAGTGGTAAATAAAGGTTGGGTTACACTGAATGCAGCGGTTTTGTAACGCGCGACAATCTGCTGTGATTCTGTTAGGCGTTTGCGCATTTACAAATCCAGAATGTACTACGTGTAATATTAAGTAAGAATGTACAACGTTATTATCATGGGATCAGTGTATAGAAGCAGAATATTTAATTAAAATTACATCTTCAAAGCTTTGTACTAACTAAAAAAATATAATTTTTGATATAACTTCTTAATAGTGGAAAATGTTACGAAAGTTATTCTTGGTCAACGATGCTATTATTATTAATGCACCCACATATGGATATTAATATTCCTTAATAAAGGGGTAACAAGAAACGAGGAACATTTTTACAAAATACTCGTAGATGCAGATGTTCTACTCATAGCCGATAATTATTCTTATTTTATTACTTACATTAAATATTTATAATATACAATCACATCTGCATGAACCTTAACATAATTTATCGACAAGCAAACAGTGCGTCACTATAACTGGCAAAGACTTGAACACATTAGCCACGCGTTTCTGCCTTTGCTACGCTGTAGACGTACTGCATAATACAGTGTGACCCAGCTTTACAATCCTCTTCAGATTATATTGTCCCTTTGAATGTCACGGCACGTATTGTGCGTGTACGATTTGGCAGAATACGCGGTGACGTCTGATCAAGATGTTGATCAATTATGTGTAAATTATAACTCGTATTGTACCTCTATGTTCTATATAGGCAGTAGCGAAACAAAACCCGGTAAAATTAAAAAAAATGTTTACTTAACTCTAAAAATAAATAACTAATATAAACATGTTCATTTAAAATTACAAAGTGGGTACAATTTAAGGAAACCTGGACTTATTTTAAAATATAAGTCTGAAATCAATTTTATTATTATATTATTGTATTTTTGTTATCTAAATAGTTTTGCAACCGTTGCAACATACTTATTTTTGACAAACAATGGAATTTTAAACTTGCGATTTTTCCTTAAACCCTACTACAATCGCGCTAAATGTCCGTCCAGGAATTTTTACAATAACATCTACATGCACATAGGCACAAAAACTGTAACAAAATAAGATGAAACTAAAATCAGGCAGTAAGGTAATAACACAATATTTTACGAGCTCCCGCGCCGTGATATCAGCTCGTACGGTCCACGGAAAAGAAATAATACGGTAATATAATTTTGATTAGTTCCGATAAAATACTAGTCTATGGGTTTATGAGAAAAGACAGTTAACTACAGACATAGATTACTTATTTTACCTATCATTTCAGCACGGTAGTACTGAACATTTTATTAGGAAAATAGAAAGGGCCGATACACCAAAATAATGCTAAGGAAAAGTATACTTATAACTACTACTACTTTTCCATAGGCAGCGGTAACCGCTTAACATCAGTCGGGCCGTTAGATTGTTTGTTACCTTGTGTGAAAAACAATTATAATCCTTCAAATAAAATCCAAAATTCAGTAACACCCACAAGACGGTTCGATTTGATCTATTCCTAAGCAGAACCAACCAGTCAATTTATGAAGCATTCCGTTATGCATTCTAGTTCACCATACAATATCAACACTTAATAAGTAAAATACACACGTACATAATCCAATTAGTTTCGCCAAAATAATAAATAAGGCTGTAGGTAAACGACGCGAAAAATTTGCCCCCTCTAGTTTATACCACGTTCAAGGCGAATGTGAACTCTATTTCCTAGACAATAATACTAGTTTATTTAAAGGATAATGAGCCGTATCCACTCGTTTGTATGAATTAGAGGCATTTAAATGTTGTTTCTTAAATAGAGCCAATTTTTCGCTATTACAGCGTGGTCTAAAGACATGTAAACGCATCCGCGCGGATCGCTCATTGTGTGCGTGAAGAAAATCGAGTAAAATAAACACGCCCTAATAGTTCACGCCTATATCCGAAGAAAATTCAATACAAATTAAAATCTGATGAAAACCAATATCACAAACAATATCGATTTGATTTATTTATAAAAGCAGTCTGTTGTATTAACGGTCACACGTGCGCTGCTCTTGCGCATCTAAGGAAGCGGAACACGCTCGCGCATTGCATCCTCGTTTTGTACATTCATTGTTACGTCACCATGCGCTTCATTGAATTAACTTAGGTAATATCGTAACTACTTCGATCATTCTGTAACTATATACATTGTAGCTTGAAAACGTACACGCAATTGTAAGACCTATTGCAGCATTTATGCAGGTCGTGTGCTTAAAAATTTGCATGCGTTTCTAACTCACTTCACAATTAATTTCTGGAGTTCAATGATTCTTTAATAACCGTTTGAGATTCCCACAAGCCCTTCTTTCTGGCCAAGTTCACAGGTTAAATACTCACAACACAGAATTCACAACAATGGCAACAAAGATACTCTTTATAATGTAAACCATAACAAAAAGAACCACAACGAACCAACTTCCCCTTCCAGACTGTTACAACTCTTGGGATCAGTAAGAGATTACTGAATATTTATGTATTATCAATTTATCAAAGTTGGTAAGCGTAAAAAAATGTGAAGGTTAATTAGCATGGTAGCGACTGTAACATGCTATTCAGATGATAACGATTAACTGCTTATTTGGTCTTGTGATCACGACTGCTGAAACTGGGATCTTCAGACCTTCGATCTACCTGAGGGTCAGAACCCTATGAGGGTTCTCGGGACTCTGCAGGATCGATCTTCAGATCGATCTGAAGACCCAATAATGCTGCATTATTGGGTTTATTTTCTCAATAGCAATCCGAAGTCTGGATTTGTGTCCGGCTGATAATATTGAACAATATTCGGGCAAGTGTGGAACGTTACGTATACGAATACATAAGTTCGTTAGTTATGTTATACCACAGATTAAATAAGGTTATACTACGATATCTACTTTTCATCTCTGCCAAACCCATCACGAAACAACAACGGTTGAAAACGGTTTGAAAGAAACAATAATAATCTCTCTACCGAATTTCTTGAACGCGGTGGCCAATCTCAATCCAAACTGGGCAAATACGTAGGGGATGTTATGAGTGCACAAGTGTATGCGCAAACACAGGCGAACTTCTACTTCCTTAATTCTCATAGCCCGATTTGCCGGCAATCCGACACGGCCGGGAAGAGTTTAAGTGAAGGATGATAACAAGGTCTTTAAGTGCTTTGCACGGTTTACTACACCCATTTCTAAACTCCGGGCCGCTACTGAGAAATTCTTAAAGCAAAAACCCAATAACCCTTTACCCTACGTGGGAATCAGATCCAGGACCCTTCACTCAGCAGTCGTACTTACAACCACGATACCAACGGGGCATTCAATTCAATTACATAAACAATGTTATGGTAAATTTATATGATGAAGGTCGGAATCCATTTAGTTTTTAATAGCCTTTCACCTATACTTGAAATTGAATAGACAAGTCAAGTTCACAACAAATTATGCTGGTTAAAAATAATAAGCCTATTTACAGGTTTGAATATTTTGATTGACATATCAACCCACAATCCATACTAATACTAATTATATAAATGGAAAAAAAACTCTGCCTGTCTGTTACGCTTTCAGTACTAAACCACTGAACCGATTTTCATGAAATTTGGTACGGGGTAAGTGTGAAGCCTTTTTTTTATAGACGGGAAATCATCAGATAACTTCCCCCGCCCTGGGCGAGGCGGGAGGGAGTGTCAGACTTTTACTGACTAAAACCCGTCTATGTTCCTTCATGTGCCCTTTGCGTTCCGGGAGCGCGGTATCTCTTTCAAATAACCCGCAGCCCCGACAGGCATCGGCCCTCAGTGGCCCCATCCAAGTTTGCTGACATCTCTTTGAGGCGCGCGTGGAATACGAACGCGCCGTCGACACGGTCCGTCGTTAGTAAACGTACGGACGGAGAGCTACCCATTGCTCACCGCCCAAAGACCGGAGTCTACGGTGGCCGGGAGTCGTCTCGTGGCTCCCGACTCCCGGAGCGTCTACCGCGGCGGCCGCTGGGATGGGGGACTCTTCTCTCCCTCTCCCGTCCCGCCGGCGCCGCCTCCTTCTCTAGCATTACAGCTTCGCAGAAGGAGGCGACTGCTTCCCAAGTGTGAACCCTAAGAAAGGACATAGGCTACTTTTCATTCCGCGACTTCTTGTGAGGCTACGATTACCGACATTTACCTCTACCTCTTTTCTAATAAGTTATGAATGTAAAGATAAATGTTTTTCGGCTAACGAGACAGAAGACGGCAAAACAAAGAAATAACATATACCTAGTCTAGAAAATGTATCCAATAATAAACTACGCATACGAATAAAACTCTTTTATTATAAACGAACCATATTGTTTTATGAGATTGTGAAACACGCAATAACAGATTTAGTTTACGCAAATATTTTATTTCAAAATATCAAAATATACATATTTAAGTTCAAACAGCACTTAGCTACAGAAGTCAATGTCGAAAGACGTTTAGAAAATCTATAAAATTAGCATGAGCGCAATATGAAATCATGACATTAAACAGGTTCAGTATCTGTGGATATACAGCTTGCAGTTTATCAGAATGACAGAATGCATCTTGTTTGCAGTGTAATATCATAAATATTGAGTATTCATTTTAAGTTATAATGCCTATCATGACTACTTTAATCATGTAATATTTTGTTAAGCAACGTTAACACTAACTCTATCAACTTTTGAACTTTTGAATTCAGAAGCCCAAGCATGTGGGTACTAACGTAAAAATATTCGATTTTCAAATTAGGCTGTTCTATAGAATTTTGTTTGAATTGTATCCGACAAGCACAATCAGTATAACCAAATAATACGCCTTAAAAAAAATATTATTTGTGAAACAAATATTTTAAATTTATGTAAAATCTTCTGTTGCATTTACTCTGCACACGTATGCTAAGTTCTCTGTTGTGATTTTGTGATCGTGTCCGTTAAAACCATCAACCAGTCTAAGTTTAGCCTTAAAAAAAGAAAATAAACTATAATCAACTAATATCAATATTTTATTTGTTGATTAGGTAGTCCAGTGTAATGACGCCCTACCTGACAAACATAACCTTTAACGTGCAAGCAATAGTTTGTAGAAGTTATTCTCAAGGGAACTTACATCAAAAACGCATTTATATTTCTACAGTAAAGTTGTAATAAGAGTTATGTACGAGAATACTCTGTAATACAGAGGTCACACTTCAAGCTATAATATAAAAATACTGATGGTTGTTTAATGAACGTCAATAACAATTTTAACTTTACTACACAAATTAAAATCATAACAACGTAATTCTGTCCAGCCTTCCATAAAAATGGTTTCCACAGCATTTAGCATTGAATCCGTTATTTGCTTTCAAAGCATCAAAGATGGCGGCCTGTCATTGTGACAGTACACATAACCCGTTCATTTGAATACAGCCATGGAAAGTTGCAGTTTCATAGCGCACTCATACGTATAATTGTTGACTTTCCATAATATGTGGGCAATTTGTGCCCACCGATTTCATGCCGATGGCCCGAGATGCATTACCGGCTATTTCATGATTTCACAATTACATCCTATCTACTGTTAAATCGCTACATTTCAATGATTGTGTAATGCCATTTGTTCTTGTTTATTCTGTACATTTTGCATTACATTTTGTTCTTGGTGCTCTGAATAATGTTTGAATATCAGTGAACATTTGATACGAAGTTCTAGAAGTGTCAAATTTGAAATGTTCTTTCGTCGTTAGAGACAACTATTTCGAGTCTCATATACCTATCTCAGCCAGGTAGGTACATATTCTTAGTAATACCTATTTAACAATTTCCTCTCGGCAAATTAAAAGTTTTATCGTAGGCGAACCTACGCGGTCGGTGGTGTGGACTCCCACGTTCATTCCGAACTGACGCAGACTAAAGATCATATGACATGTTCCCGTAGGTCTCTTTGACATTTCTAGCACTCACTTTTTTACTTCTAGGAATAAAAAATATAACTTAAATATTTCAATTTTTTCTGATGCCTCTCTGAAGACCAAATACATAGTTATATTTAAATGTCTAACCAACAAAGTTATTTATTAAAAGTTGGGTTAGTTATGTCAAATCGAGCTACGTGCTCTTAATAATTCAGTTAAATACTTCTTATGTTATACGCCAGATATGTTACATTAATATCCAGCAATAAAGTCCAATGTATGTACATCCAAAAATTAAGCTAAGAATAAATTTTATTCTAATCAGAGTTAAAAATAAAATATCATTCAAATTACTACAAAATGTGAAAACAATTTTAACGTTGGTTGGTTCGTTTTGGCAGAACTACACCCAATTGTTTATTTATATTCTAAACAATCTATTTCAGTCAGCAAACAATTAAACAAATCTTAAGGTGTATAATTTATATGAAATGATAGTTCGCGTGTTAAAATATACAGAAACATTATGTGTTTACTACTAAAACTGTTTTAGCATAATTTATTACTATCACGTGGCTTCAGTTTCGTAAAGACGTAAGCTGTATCGGCTAAAATAACATCGGTAATGAGCTTATTGAAGACTAAAATAAGACAAGTACCTATGAGATGTCTCAACTGTATGGTTTAGAACAAGGATGGCGAACCAAGGGCACGCGTCAAAATAATTCGGGCACGCCAATAAATGACAAAACTATGTATTTGATCGAAATCAATTTGCAACAGCAGAAATCACACTAACCTTTTATTTATTAAGATAAACTATTTTATTTTTTTATTACAATAAAAGGTAAATAAAACGATTCTTGTATAAATGAGTTGCAAACAAAGGAGTAACAGCATCTAGCTTTTTTTTTCTCTTTTGAAATGGCTAAGTCAAGATTCTTTGATGGCACGTCATAATCTCATTTTTTTTAATAAATGTGGCACGTTGCCCTTGAAGGTTCGCCATCCCTGGTTTAGAACATACGTTTATTTTTGAGCGTTCGGTTTCTGGTCACATGTGGATATACATATACTTGATATTTCAGGGATACCCCATTAGATTAGGACCCTTAATGAGCTTTTAAATTATTATAAGCTCCGTCCTCATCAGAAGAGCCGAGATTGAAAATATTGGAAAACATTTAAATATAAACATGAATGACTTAAAAAAGGTCCAATAAAAAATTCAAAACGTTCTGAATTTGAAAAGTACCTGTATTTCGCAAAAAATGGCCAGTATTATTGTAAGAGAGCACGAGGGCTTTCTGTAGTTTTAAATATGTACAATAGGAAGATTAAATCTATAATTGTAACAATATTTGATTTTCCTATAAATATAGATGCTTTTGCGCTATCAAATGATGTATGTTTTGATTATCTAGTCCTAGGTTATTTTTAGCATTAATGTAACTTAGGATACATCTAGAATTAAGGTAAATATATGATTCTAGATTATAAGTAAATTTAATGACAAAAATGTGCATATTTGATTGGTGGAACATTTGTTGATGATGTCGCGCCCTACCCACTACTTCCACCACCGTAGAGACATATGGGAGAAATACTGTGACGTGATTGGTGCAAACACCTTTTGTTATTTTATTTGTCATGGCACTACTTGCACCCACGTAGGAAAGTCATAAATATAGCCGCCTCACGGCAAAATTTGTCAGTCGTAAGTCAGTCGTACTGTAGCAATCATCGGAAGCTTGTGAACAACAATATAAGTGGTTGAAGACTCTGCTCGTCTTTTATTTAATTCTTCGGAACCCTCGACCCGTGCGCCTGAATATTCTACAATTTTGGTCCTTCGAGCCGGATCCTGCGTCTGAAGAATTACATCTCAAGCCTGAAGAGTTTGAAGTTTCAAGCCTGAGAAGTCTGAAGCATTCAAGATGAGTGAACGAAGCTCAGTCGCCACGAGGAGCAAGCTGCGCAAATTGGAGGCAGCGTTGAACAAGCGACGAGAGATGGAAGCTGATTCAGGAGTGCCGTCTGAAATGGCACCGGGATCACCTTCGATAGCGCCTACAGTGTCGTCGGCATTACCCGCACCCGTGATTCCATTGGCGGGCCCCGGACGCGTGATTGACCATCGCGACGCGGCTGCAGTGCCTCGGGAATCGGAGATACTACGGGTGGTACGGACGCCGAGATCAAGAACCAGCCACGTCTCATCGAAGAGCGGCCAGAAGAGTGCCGATTACCTCCGCCGGAGGGCCGAGTACAAGGCTGAGAGGGAATTAGTGCGCCTGAGGGAAAATCTCGTCAAGAAGAAGTTGGAGGCGGAACTGGCCGAGATAGATGCCGTCGCCGAAGAAGACTCGTCCGATGAAGAAACTACAACACGCCGTGTGGAAGATTGGATCACACACTCAGTGCCGAGTGAAACACAAGTGATCGCAGAAGCTCACGACGCGCAAGAAACAGTGCCAGTGCCAGTGCCCGCAGTAGTAACGACTGCGTACGGAGTGCCTGCAACCGAGAGTGCCGCGACCTCCCGCGGAGTGACAGTGACCGCGCCGCAAACAGCGTACGTACCGCAAACAGTGACCGCGCCGCAAACAGTGACCGCGCAACCGCATACAGTATATGCGACCTCGATATCTGCGCTCCCTCAGTGTGCGCCCGCGACCGTACAGTTCCGCGAATATACGCCGATAGTAACGGCTAGTGTTCCGCGAGTGCCACCACGTGAAGTGCCTGAATGGGATCAATCGTTCGCCGAAGAAACGGAGAGAAGCAAGCCGCGAGACAGGAAAATAGATCAGCTGGCAGAAGCTATTTCAAACCTAGCTCGTCCGCGGCCAGTACCCAGGCAAGCCTATGAGTTGCCATACTTCAACGGTGACCCGGCAGAGTGGCTATCGTACAAGAACATGTACTGGGACACAACAGCTATGTACAACTTTAAGCCGCACGAGAACTTAGCGCGCTTGAAAACGTCACTGCAGGGAGAGGCAAAAATAGCGGTAGAAGACTTATTGCGGACATCAACTAACCCATCGGAGATTATGAAGGCACTGGATGAAGAGTTCGGACATCCTAATTTAATATTGGAGTGTGCGTTGAAGAAAGTGCGTGCGTTACCGAAAGTAACAGAAAGTGGTCGTGAGTTGAGAAAGTTCTCATCTACAGTGAGGAATTGTGTGTCGCTGTTGAGGAATGTGCACGCGAATGGATACCTGAACAACCCACAACTGGTGAGTGAATTACTGAGTAAATTAACGCCTGTGCAGAGGGCTCAATATGGCGACTTCGCAATGGGTATGGCGGCGTCTCAGGGCATCGATGTGAGAGTGTCACCCAGCCTAGAGATATTATCTGAATTCCTGAGCCATTTAGCCCGAGCTACGTCATTTTATGTGCAGATGGACATGGGCGCTGCCGGTCAAACGGCTAATGTTAAAAGTTTGAGAAGCGCACATAGTAAGCCAGGCATTCACTTTAAAAATGTTCAGAGATTACATGTACAAAGCGACAGCGAACAAGATAATAAGAACAATGTGCAGTGTGCTATGTGCAAGGGAGATCATAAATTACCGAAGTGTGAAAAGTTTGCGAAACTAACTTCTGATGAGAGATGGCAATTTGTAAAAGATCAGAGGATGTGTTTTAATTGTATAATAAAACAACATGCGAAGAAGTTCTGCCGAGCAAGCAAATGCTCGAAATGCCACTATGCACATCACGACTTACTGCACGTAGATAGAGAGCATAAAACTGAAAGCGTCACTAATGTGAAAGAATATAACGGCAAAGCGTTGTTGAAGATAATTCCCGTCTCCGTGTCAGTGAACGGAAACGAACGAGATTGCTACGCTCTACTGGACGACGGAGCTACAGTATCGCTTATCGACGACTCGATAGCTGGAAAGGCAACGGGTGATAGAATACCTTTAGTGCTAAAAAGTGCGCGCGGTAATGAGGTGTCTGATAAATCCTCAAGGAAAATATATGTGACAGTGCGCGGGCCAAATAAAGTGAATCACAAAATAAGTGTGCGTACGTTCAAGAGGCTGGATTTGCCCGCCCAAACGGTGCCGGCTGCGTTGATAAAGGAGCTCGCCCACCTGCGTGACTTGGGCCTGGAGGAAATGTGCGGAGTCAAGCCGATGCTGTTGCTGGGACAGGACAACTGGGAGTTGCTGGTCGGCGAGGAGATTCGCCGAGGAAAGTCCGGTAAGCCAGTTGCATCTTTGACCAAGCTAGGCTGGGTTCTGCATGGGCCCATAGGTAAAGGGTTTAGGGTAGGCTACGAAGCCGTGAACTGTTTAGCGGAACCTCTGTCTGAACTGCATGATATGGTGAAAAACCAATTCGAATTAGAAGCAATAGGTATAACCGAAATCCCTAGGTCTCATAAAGACATCGACAGAGCTTTAAAAATATTAGATGAAACCAGTAGCTTCACTATTAACGGCGAATGGGAAGTAGGATTGTTGTGGAGGCGTGACGATCCACAGCTACCCGATAACTATGCTTATGCGCGACAGAGACTGTCGGGAATAGAACGTAGGTTGCATAAGAATCCTACGTACGCGGAAGCATATGAAAATCAAATTGAACGATTAATTAGCGAGGGTTATGCGAGTAAAGCGGACGGCCGCTTCGAAGATCCGGTGTGGTACCTACCTCACTTTGGGGTACAGAATCCTAATAAGCCGGGGAAATTGAGACTAGTCTTCGACGCCGCCGCCACTTTTCAAGGTACCGCTCTTAACGATTGCTTGCTCGCGGGGCCAGACCTATTAAATTCTCTTTTAGGAATTCTAATTAGATTCCGATTGGGACCGGTAGCATTCACCGGAGATATAGCGGACATGTTCCTACGTATAAAAATCAGAGAACGTGACCGAGGGGCACAGCTTTTCTTGTGGAATAAAAATAATAGTGGAGAACCTGACACGTTTGTCATGAATTCAATGATTTTCGGTGCTGTGTCTTCCCCTACATCCGCAATCTATATTTTGAATAAAAATGCGGCCAGATTTAATAGTCAGTATCCCGAAGCAGTGTCGGCTATACATAACAGTCATTACATGGACGACTATTTAGATAGTGCATGGTCCGTCGCGCAGGCTAGCAAACGCATAGAGGAGGTGGCTCACATCCACGCCGAAGGCGGGTTTAATATACGGGGGTGGGTCACCAATTCGCCACAACTCAGGGAGATTCTCGAAATAGAGATGCCCGACAGAGTCTCGTTAGAAAAAGACGAGGGCGCCACAGAGCGCACCTTAGGTATGATTTGGTCACCGGGGACCGATGAATTGGCTTTTGACCTATCATTTAAAAAGTTACCGAAGACAATTATAGAGGGTGACGTTGTTCCTACGAAGCGAGAGTTTCTTCGCTTCATAATGTCAGTGTTCGACCCGCTGGGTTTCCTGTATCCATGCGTCATTCAGTCGCGCATATTAATGCAGCAGATATGGCGTACAGGAATCCAGTGGGACGAGAGGCTGCATGAAGCGGAGGCAACTTTATGGTTCGCGTGGTTACGGAACCTTATAATCTTAAACAATATAACCATCCCGCGATGGTACGGTATAAAGTTATCAGAGGTAGAACTTCACGTCTTCGGGGACGCTAGTGAATCCGCCTACGCGGCAGTCGCCTACTTGGTGGGAAAAGATGCACTCGGCGTTAGGCGCGTTAGCTTCGTGATGGGGAAAGCTAGAGTGGCACCTAAAAAGGTGATTTCAATCCCACGCCTTGAGTTACAGGCGGCAGTGTTGGCCTGCAGGGTAGCCGACACCGTGGAGAAAGAGTTAGGAGTTGAAATCACCCGAAAGGTCTTATGGACAGATAGTAGGACAGTACTCAAATGGATCCACTCGGAAGCAACCGACTTCCAACGTTTTGTATCTCATAGGTTAGCAGAGATAGATAAAAGGTCAAAGATGAAAGACTGGCGCTGGGTTCCCTCGGCGATGAACCCAGCCGATAAAGGCACCCGGTTGGAGTGGCCCGTCAACAGTAATATGTGGCTTTCGGGTCCCTCATTTCTTTCCAGCCCACAGGAGCAATGGCCGGTGGACTCTGGAGTTGACGCAGTGTCAGAGGCAGACCTAGAGCGGGTACACAACGTGAACGTCACTACTAAGGCCGAACCCGCGCTGCCCTATGAAAGGTATAGTACGTGGACACGCATCCTATACGTAGTAGCACGCATAAAAGTCTCCGACCGCGGGACCAACTTCGTTGGAGTACACGCCGAGCTACGCCAGGCTCTGCGCGACCTAGACGTAGGTCGCATTAGGAGCGAGGCGACAGGCCGGGGAATCGCCTGGCACTTTAACTCGCCGGCCGCCCCGCACATGGGCGGGAGCTGGGAGCGACTGGTGCGCTCCGTGAAGAACGCGCTGCGCTCTACTTTAAAAGAGCGCGCGCCTCGGGAGGAGGTGCTACTCACTCTCCTCGCAGAAGCCGAGCTGGTAATTAACAGCCGGCCACTAGCCTACGTGAGCACCGATGCTGAGCAACCCGTCGTGTTGACACCGAACCATCTCCTGCTTGGCACTGCCGCGGGAGATGCTCCGTGTACGCGTCAGCATGCCGCCGACATCGACTCGCGGCGCATGTGGCGCCAAGTAAACGCGCTGGCCGACCTCTTTTGGAGGCGATGGCTGCGCGAGTACCTGCCTACGCTCCAGCAACGACAAAAGTGGAACAGTGTAGTGCCGAACGTAAAAGTGGGCGATGTAGTGATAGTGGTCGATGACAACAAATCACGTAGTGAATGGACCAAAGGCATTATAGCCAAAGTGCATCCAGGTGCGGATAGTATTGTTAGAATTGTAGATATCAAAACTACAAAGGGTACGCTGCGTCGGCCCGTAGTAAAAGTTGTCGTGCTCCCTACTGACGGAAGCGCAATCGGTTGAACCCTCTTGCGGGGGGTGGAATTGTAAGAGAGCACGAGGGCTTTCTGTAGTTTTAAATATGTACAATAGGAAGATTAAATCTATAATTGTAACAATATTTGATTTTCCTATAAATATAGATGCTTTTGCGCTATCAAATGATGTATGTTTTGATTATCTAGTCCTAGGTTATTTTTAGCATTAATGTAACTTAGGATACATCTAGAATTAAGGTAAATATATGATTCTAGATTATAAGTAAATTTAATGACAAAAATGTGCATATTTGATTGGTGGAACATTTGTTGATGATGTCGCGCCCTACCCACTACTTCCACCACCGTAGAGACATATGGGAGAAATACTGTGACGTGATTGGTGCAAACACCTTTTGTTATTTTATTTGTCATGGCACTACTTGCACCCACGTAGGAAAGTCATAAATATAGCCGCCTCACGGCAAAATTTGTCAGTCGTAAGTCAGTCGTACTGTAGCAATCATCGGAAGCTTGTGAACAACAATATAAGTGGTTGAAGACTCTGCTCGTCTTTTATTTAATTCTTCGGAACCCTCGACCCGTGCGCCTGAATATTCTACAATTATGAATATACAACCTATGTTATTTCAATCTGTGTATGGGACATCGTATAGAAGACTTACCATGGATTCAATTCATAATTCTAGACAATAAAAATTGAACGACGGTTATTAAAAAAAATACAGCGGTTCCATATAACAGTTCAACACCTCAGGTATATGGTCTATACGGAAGGAGTGATTTCTTATTGAACAAATTTTTTTATATATTTCATTTGTTGACTGACGAAACAATTAGGGTCTAGAATTACTTATCAAATCTATGCTGAATTTTTGCGTCATAAAAATCCCTTTCACCGTGTATTTAGTTCAGCTCAAACTTAACCTTTAAAACCACAAGTGAGATGATCATGTGAATGAGTGTGACAGTTCACAAGGCGGCCGATACTTCTCCCTTGTGGAACAATCACCGCGGTCTCACGGCACGACCCTAACTGTATCACTTACGATCAATTTATTGCCATCGAACTAACTTTGTGAGACTGAGACGAACTGTGACTTGGTAGCTTATGTATGGACTAGGGGAATTTATGAATAACGCTATTAGGAATATTTTTTATAATACGAACGTATGTAAGTGTATAAGTTTTTAGGAACACGATAACGTACAATAATTTGCACCTGCCGTGTTATCTCTTCACCACCTTTGGTTGACTGGTAGAAAATGCCTAAGGCCGCATTTGTACTTTTTTTTAATAATAATAACGATTGTCAATTGTCACAAAATTTCCTTCAACTTGACACACACACACATTCGTCACATTTCGTCTTTCGTCACAATTTTATGTGAGAAAAGCTTTCCTTAGAATTATTGCTTCACTTATATTACTCACCTACAGCAAAAATGTAAAGCTGAACCCAAAATCCTGGAAAGAAAGAAAACATCATATTAATAAAACACACTTGAAATTTATATTATAAGTTCCTGCCTCCACATAGGGGTGAGCTTATCACCATTTTCCGGCAACAATCTCAACCCCAAAATTAGGACTGAAAAATTTCCTACAGGAAAATTCTTCATTCACTAGGGATACGAATCTAGGACCTCAAAAACCTTGCGTTAGATGACGTCACAAAACAAAATCTGACATTACAGATACGCCTTTTAGGACAAGGCTAGAAGATATATTTGTAACTATGTATTTGTATACTCATATATTCCAAGAATTCTATTTCACTATCGAAGTTCACACCTGTTGACATTTAACACGACAAATGTGCTTATAAACTCAACTAAAACAATACATTTGTCTACCTTTATTTTAATCTTATTTGCTATAGCAACAGGTGAGCTGTATATAAATATATAAGTTCTATCTGATTCCCTTCTGCATAAATAAGACAAAGAAAACGTAAAAATAATGTCACCTTTTCCTTTGTTATTTAGGTCTTGAATGCAATTTGTAATTAAAGTAAAGCCTACAAGTGACACACAGTCCTTATAAATAATGTTATGTGTTCTAAAAATAGCACACTAATTTAGACTGGAACGCTGGAAAGCGAACCCTTTACTCTGCATAATTTAGAGCAGAAACTCACAATACCTACTTATATTATTCATTTTAAATTTAGAAAACATCACGCTAAACTATCTTTTGTTTAATGTCAAATATTGAGTCACATTCTCTATTTGAAAAGACACGAAGATTGTGCAAATGTATTATGACGTCACGATACAATAAAAACGAGCGCCTAATAGCTTCAGCAAATATTGAGAGCCAGCACTAAAATTCACTAGGTATACATTTTACTGAAATGTCAATAAGTCGGGCCATCAACCGTCATTAAGGAGAGGCTCGGGAACTGAATCGGTCGTTAGAGGGAAAAACATTTCAAAATCAAACACCAACTTGTTCCACTGACACTGCTGGAAACTTCCTCCTAATTGCTACACTCCTTTGAGATACTTAAGTGCTTCGCGAAATAAAATATGCAAGGAAACGTAAACACTAACAAATATACAGAACATTTTGATCTAAATGGACCGCTAATTAGTTACTGAAAAAAGAAGTAATAAATGCAGTGTTTTGTTTTTGTTATCTATTTAATATGATCTCTTCATTGCGGAACTGAAAATTTTAATTAAAATGTAATTGGCAGAGTATGATTACACTGCAGTAATTAGTAGTAGATAATTGATCCATAATTAATAACAAGGTGTTCTCAATAATGACAAGGAATTTTATACCTTTCACATATTTTAATTGACCTTGCTCGGAAAGAATTTAGAATGATTCCAACGTATGTACTGACCTTAACCATAACAGTGCCAATACTAAGTATTTCCTGATAAAAAGAAAAAATACTGCCAATTTTGATATTTAGCAGGAAATCTTGAGTACCAATTAACTAAGGTACTTTGTAGACACGTTGTATTGATGAGGTCGTAAGCTTTGAAGACAAATCATTCAATGCTAATTTTAAAACCCGATACACCAATAGCCGTTTTTATTTAAATTCGAAATTGATCTTTATGAAGAGACTTTACTTAATGTCAATTATATTATTTCGCAAATCACCAAATGAACTGAAATAGCTTACCTCTAGACTAGACATTTACTGAATAAAAATTACGCCTGTCTATAAAAATAAGCAAAGGAAAAATAATTAGTTAGCTTAATTCTGGTTCCATTAGTGCGCCATCGTGGCCATAGTCAATATTCAGATATAATTTTATGTACCGGGTATAAACACACACACACATAATATATTACATTTAAAACAAATAGGTACTTTTTTAAATTAAATGCTATTTATTTTAAAAAACCTAATAACGAAGATATGACAATTCCCTCAATTTTATACATTCTTGATCTCAAAGCACTCATATTATGCGAAAAAAATATGTGAATACTTATAAAATAAAAGATATGCCTAACTACTATCTAAACAAAATTATTGCAATCTCGAAGAAATATCGTACGGCCCTAGTGTTAATGTTAAGTAATGTAATACTACCGGTTATGCGTCGGCTAGCTTGCAAGGTCAGAGACGGGTTTTTCTTTCTACGTCACAAAAACTTCGTAACATAAATATAGAAATTATGCATAAATTACCAACTCATTATCGCGCTTTAAAGGATTTTAACTGTGATTTTGAGAATTAATTGAACTGGTTTAAAGAAAAACACAGTACTTTACATTGCAGTATATGGTAAACATCGTATTACTCAGTAATTCTCAATGTTATCATAAGGTAATATTGAAGTTACAGATAAGTGGACTCCTAGAAACATTTCTGACTGACTGCATGACATTGTCTTGTTTATTATTATTTGATCACACGACAAAGTAACGCGACGTTTTGACATAATAATCTGTCAGTTGACAAGCACTGTAACCAAACTAAGATAAATAAGCATCGCATAAACACTTTCTAATACTATTCTATTTCATCAATGTAAATATTTAATCATTTTAACACCGCAAGGAAATGTCAAAAATCTATGCGTTTCACGAATAATTGAAACTGAAATACTAACCTAAACATCAACACTAAACTAAATTGGAAGAACTTCATCACTGCACACTACACCGACACACAATCACACTAACACATAAGTAACGTATAAAAACTCAAAAAGGGCGGTGAAAACCGATCCCGGAGTGCGCGTGAGTTGAGTGTTTTGAGCAAATGGCGTGAGCAGAGAAAGATCGCGCGCCCACGCATGCCGCGCGGCTATTACGAGATGCCGATTATTGTCGCCGGCCCTGGGGCAAGGTTGCCTGGAATACCGGCTGTCAAAGTCTCATTTTTCTATTAAATCCGAATCTGTCACTTTATATCTGACCCACATTCGGGTTCGATACGTTGTTTTAAAATCAATAGTTTACGCTTTTATCTACTTCCTTCCTTCTTTCCTTTCCTCTCCTCCTCTCCTCCCCCCCCCCCTCCTTCCTTCCTCCTTCCTAACCTATCTCCCTTTTTTAGGTCTTTACTTTTTTTCTAATTTTGTTCCTTTGGAAACCCATTATAGTGCAGTGCCTGCAGTGGACGTCATACGGCTGATATGAAGATGACACATGTAACATGTAAATAGAAGATTTACAATACAGTTTACATTTTGATTGTTTACAACTAGCATTTACCTATTTACAAATTTCTCATAACATGTTAGTATACGTATAATAAAAATAGTTTGTTTATTGGTCTTGTAAACTAACTGGTACACTCGGAGGTCTATAGCGTCACGGGATAACCGAGAGGCCTAAACATCCTAATTATTGTGTACAAAAATTTTCGAACTTCATACATTTTTAGTAAAACGAAAAAAATACTTTAAGTTCTGATACATTTCTAAAGGTAAAATGACCGACATAATACCTTTGACTGCCGCTTACCTTTTGACTTTGTCCTATACTTCGGCTTGGTGATCGCCCTAATTGCTTTTCGCTGTACAAAACTGATACATTCAATTAGAGAGGTGGAGGGGCTTACAGCGAATCACTAATAGGTACCTATTATCGCCGGGTGACGTAATACTACTGAGAGCTTCATAATAATATCTGCTTAATTGTTGCAATATCATTTGCAGAGAAAGATTGATTGATTTGTAAAAAAATATATTGCAAATTAGGAGTTTTTTTTTTATTGAATGCTTTTTACAAAGATATTGGAAAACTTTCCGAATACAGGTACCAGAAAAGGTCATCATCATATCAGCCGTAGGATTTCCACTGCTGGACAAAAGCCTTCTCCTGTAGATTTTCAAATGGACCAGGTAATAAAAAATATATGCACAATTAATTTTAGCCAAAATCGTAAATCAAAATATTATAATACTCGGACCCTTATTAGGTAAAATAATGAGTGTGCACAACCTTCCAAATGGGGCTAGAATCGTCTGAAACCCGTAGGTACAGCAACTTGTAATGAAACTGCCACTGAAGCGGTACAAAAACACAGCCATGAATAATAATTTTTAATTGAAAACGATCCGATCAATTTATTAATTTAATTTATAATAAACGAGTGATATAATACAATACCTTGTTGTAATTACTTAGATGTTTTATTGATGCAAAAAATAGGCAAATGAATAAGTTACACTAGGATCAAGGAGTCGCTGGCTCTACGAGCTACGTTAGACTATGTTCAAGTGAGACTTCTAGATAATTATGTTTTACAGGTTTTTTTTTGTTAGCCTGTTAATTTTCCCACTGCTGGGCAAAGGCCTCCCCTTTCTTGTTCCAAACCTCTCTATCCTGTGCGATATGGATTTTATTGAAAACCAGTTTCTCGACGCTTTTAGACCAGCCCCCCTAGCCAAGTCGCAAACGATAATCGTAAACGCTCGGTAGGTACCAATAGATTTTAAACCAATAGATTTTTAAATTGATTTTTTATTTTTTTAGATCTTCAACTTTATGTGCTTGGTTTTAAGTTGAAAATCTATTAAAGATTTCAAAGCGTTAGCGACTGGAAAGAACGAAAACGCTATGCAATCTTCACTAGATCTTCAACTTAAAACCAAGCACATAAAGTTGAAGATCTAATAAAGCCTACTCAGCGTTTGCGTTTATCGTTTGTTACATGGCTACAGGGGCAGATGTTATTAGGACTCTATCAATCTAAGCGCTTCTTTTTTAAGTTATGGCCCAGGGAAAGTTAACTTTAATCCCCATCAATATATTTTAACCATATTAAGATGACGCAGATCTGTCAACACTGGAATCTTAGACCATTACTTAATCGCTTAGATATTTACTGATACAAATAAACACGGTAATGTCACGCCTTTTACCGCACTTGTGGTAAACCAAGCTGTACAAACAATTTTATATAGTTGCCTACATCACGTGTTGTATTTCAAAATAATTTAATGTAATAGGCGTATTTAGTAACGAAAGATTATTGAACTCAAAGCTCTGTTGTTAAAATTCTTGTCAAGTAAATCATCTGTAAATCTCCTGTCAAAATACGAATAAATTGAATAAAATGATTACAGTCAATCTTGGCTTTATGAACCAAGTTAGTTCGTTGATTTTAGAAGAGTGTTCATGGAGTTTCTTACTCGTTCTTCTCTATAGAAACTTATCCTATCATTTGGAAGCAGCTAGCTTCAACATAGTTACTGATTGTCTCCTGGACAAATAAAAAGCGCCTGGAAATGGTTTATTTGAAATAAATGGTCCTGAGTTTGAGTTACATACATATTCCAGTGTATCGGGCAGTTTTACACAAATATATATCAAACAACATATAAATCGTTTCAAAAACGTTGAGTTCGCATATAAAATTATAAAACTTTATTGCTGAACGGCAATAGAAATTTTGCAAGTGTACATCATAAAGTTGGATCGTAAACGAACTATTTTTGATTAGGTTGTACGCTATTCACTCGCTTCATAAAACTAAAACTAAAAAATGTAAATGCATTCCCTCAAGGTTCCTTTGAAGGTCCAAATTCATTCCGCATTTTTCAACAACAAAAAATAGACTGTTTTAAAATCGGATGCTTTTTAACCTTAGTTACCTAGAATGTAAGGTTCATCAAGATAATGTTAATTCAAGGAAACTCTTGCATTTCAATTGAATAGGAAATTATTTAGTAATAATTCCCACAGCGGTTATATAGGTAAGGTTTTGAGTGGGGGTGTCATAAGGGGGCCTTCTGAGAAAAATATATTTTAATTGTTCGTTTCCTGTGCATTCAATTAAGAGTATAATATTTATCTTTATTCGTATCTAATTAAAGCATTTATCGTGGCTAATAAACAAAATGTCGCATATTGACGTCTAGGCCTGACCCCTCTTTTTTTACAATCATCAGAACTATTCTGAAAAATCCACCACGGTAGATTTAGGTGAAGTGAATCTGAGGTCAGTTGTCGCTCCCTAGCATCTGTGGGATAAAAGCTTAGCTCAAGCTCTCATAATTATTTTATTGACACAATCTTTTACAGAATAGACCCACTGCACATTTTGCACTAGAGATGTCCATTCGACATAACATCGATACTGTATTTATTATCTAGGTATAGCTTTAGAAAAATAGAGGCAGTACAGTTAATTTTCTTTCTGAGGATATTGAGGTCTTTCAAGTAAAAAATCCGGTACCATTACATAAATAAAAAGATGACCATTTACCATAGCGAGTTTCCTCCGTGCCTCGGAAAGCACGTAAAGCCATTGGTTCCGGCTATCATTTGTAGATCTTTGACAGTCGTTACGGATAGTCAGAAGCCAAGAAGTCTGACAACCAGTCTAACCAAGGGGTATCGTGTTGCCCAGTTACTGGGTTGTGAAGGTCAGATAGGCAGTCGCCCCATGTAAAACACTGGTATTTAGCTGCATCCGGTTAGACTGGAAAGCCGACCCCAACATAGTTGGGAAAAGGTTAAGCAGAAGATGATTACATAAATAAAAAGATACCTACACTTATTATTATTTATCATGCAAACCTTGTCCGCAATTACGAACACAGCAAAAAAAAAACAGTCAAATCTTTGGAGCTGGTCTCAAGTGACGATCTTTCGTACTGGCGTAGATTTGAGAGTAAAAAAGATCTTTTTTTTTTATAAAGTTTTAAAACTCACGAAACCTCTAAATACCACAAAAAGAGGGACAGAGCCTTCAATTTCAAGTTAAACATTGGGATGTATCGCCAAAATCGGGATGTCTGGCAAAGCAGTTGATTCAAAAATGATTATTTAGACATAATAAAATTATGCAACACGTTATGATTAAATGTGAGTGCATGGTGTGTAACACCGTGCACGTGTACCTACATGTAAGTTTATCGCCAGGTGGATATGTAAGATTTATTTTATCGCCTGCAGCCAATACGATAAAACTTAAAACAATCAGTTTGATCTGTTCTTTGCTTTTTACATTCAATAAACAAGTTAAGTAAGCTTATCCCTATGATATAAGTGCTGTATTTGCATGAACATTGGTTTTGAATTTACATAACGTTGTACACAGTTTCAGTGTTTCTCAGTAACCATTCCCGTTGCCACAATATATATTTTTCCTAATATGTTATCTGAGTTCTAACACATCGCTGATTAAAGAATCAGCAATTGACTGATTCCATAATTATGTTGAAGCTGGGAAGTAAAAGTGGTCGTAAAAACTTTCAGGCATTGGTGGTTAAAAAGTGAAAAAAACTAAAACCCGACTATAAAAACCAGACCATACAAATGTGAATGTGATCATACAATAGTGTAGAATAAATGCTCGCAAAGGTGAATATACATTATCTACATACAATGTTGAAATCATAACCTCCTCACAGTTTGCCGCCGGGTAAAAACTACAAGTGCTAAAAGTACCTACATAATATTTTATTATTAATTCCGTACGCACGATGAATCACTCAGATGTTTCCCAACTAGATGTGCCAAACATAAACACATTTAAATTTCATCATTATTCACAACGCAGAAGCGAAAGATTCTAATACTTAGTCAACAAGTGAGCAACTTGCACGAAATGATCAGCGATACACACAATATTGTTCTCACTTTTAACTCTTCAGGGAACTGATATTGTAAGACCTACGTAATTGTAGAATGAAGACTCTGGCCAACGAAAGCTGTCTACATCAAATACAATACAATCAAATATAATTTAAAAAAAAACGCAATAGAAAACTCCAACTTCAAGCCGAATAAACTGTTTTGATACTGTTTTATTTTTCAACGATATTATATCAATTTTTCTAATATCATTTCCTTAATCAGTGCATTTTCTGTGTACTTTAGCTGTCAATAAGGTCTATTTTTTAAATCGCCCGCCCCTTATGTGGTCAGTTCGTTGGCCAGACTGTACCGTCTTTGCGAACTAATATTAATACACAGGCAGATGTTAGTGATGTAACAGTTCACGAATCCACAACATTATTGGGACGAGTCGCGAAAGTTGTTCGCCCGGTTCGCGCCGGTGAATACCACCGGTTAAGGATGTCACTCAGTGAGCTTTTATTTTATTTTATTTTATTTTTTTGAGAAAATAAACTGTTATAGATTAAAACCTTTTACTAAGTTATAAATATACAAGAGTTGTAAATGTATAGATAACCTACAACATTTTTCACAACATATTTAAAGTTAAATCTTTGTTTATTGTACCTACTTAAATGTCTGATTGCTATCTTAAAATAATTTTATTGCTTATGCGATTTTTTTTATTTCAATTAAACCATAAATATGTACTTTCTAAAGACAAAAACTGTCCCTATCAAATAAAGAAAATTGCCCATTCCAAGATGTAATCTCCATGTCATAATTTAGATAAGTTGTTATCTACGAAATAGCCAAATAGTATTTAGATTACTTATAATTTAAAAAAGGCTTAACCAACAACAGCACCTACACTGGTACACACACTTAGAAATAAACTTTAAACAGCGCTTTAAAAAAAATTAAAACATTATTACCGTACGGAATGTTTTAACCATAATTAAGTAATAAGTAGTAATTAATTAACAATCACATTCATCTCCTTATACTAATAACAATTGCAACTGTTGTACCTATTTAAAAATATAAATCTTCCGTATCCAATCAATTAAAATCCATTTCATGGCTTTTACTTTCAGCCCGCTATCACCATGCGGTTTTGCTAGTATCGTAGAGATTAAAATAGCTGTATTGGTTTGCCTTGGACAGCATTTCGTCGATCATCGATCGATTCCGGATAAGTTTGTTATTTTTATAAAGATATGCGTATGATAGTTTGTAATGTATTTATATAATGGGTCTTTGTTACCTGAAATAAATGGTATATTATTAATATTACAATAGGAATATAGAAGAATAGATTAGCTATTCTTCTATGTTACTATTAGAAAACTAAAGAGACAGGCTGGTGCAATTGAAAAAAATCCTTTTGCGATATGTAGCCTGTTTATCGAGGAAGGATTATAGGCTTTATAACATCACGCTACGACCCACGGGAGCGGAGTAATAATCAAAGACGTAACTTAGCGCAGAGAAAAGCTAGCACTTCATTAACCTAACTGATACTTAAAACATATACAAACTGTCGCAAACTCCTCATTTTGTGTTTGGATGAACCACGAAGTTTCCTTACTCCGTAGGATCAACTCATCTTATTCTATACCATAACTTTGAAAAATAGAATGCATTATTACATGACTCACAATATAAAATTGGGCAATAAATGTACACAATGATTCTATATTTAGGAGTTGTCATCCCTACTGTATGACGCACCTGAGGCGATCGAGTTGACTGGCCACTGTGTCATCGGAGCAAGGCGAACCAACCGCGCATAATTACTAATTACTTACTATTACGTTAACGAACAAATTCTGTTTTTTTTTGCCAAGTTTCCATAGCTCAATTTCTTTTGTTAAGAATAACTAAATTAGTTAGTTATTTTAGTAATCTACAGGGTTTCAGGGAATTATTGCTTGCTTACTTACTTACTTACTTTGCTACCTTTTAGTAATAGTTTTCACCTTTCTAGTTTGTTTAAACAATATTTTTGCTGGCGAATTAATGTAAGTGCTCCTTACAGTAAATTGGCTAACAACAATATGAACAGAAATTGAACATTGCTGGTAAAAAAATTATATTAATAAAAGACGATTTGCCAAAAATAGGAGACATTATCGCAGGTAGACACTGGAAAAAAAATATTTTAAAATATGTATTACCTTTGTACGTATTTTTCTGTTTCTTCTTTTTGTCTGTTTACAGGTGTGTACATAAGTCGAAATATTAATAATATGTAATGGAAGGTGTGAATAAATAAATGTTTTCATTACGGGTTCGAGTTCATGGCTAAATATTATTTAAGAATACTTATTTAAAATTCATATTTAGCATATTTTAATTAGCATTCCAACCTTTTGTTATGGATTGAAAATATCTGGCTTATTGTAAAATAGTTTCTTTTTTCATTTAAAATGAGAAACAATACTTCGGCTTATGACGTCTACAGTTGCGTGCATATATTAAAAAAATATATATAATATATATAGTATATTATAAAGGAAAAATGTATAAAAGGCGCGAATTTTAACTGTAGAACAGAAATAATTATCTATTTGACAATGACGTTAATCCGTACTATGGTCATATCGTTATCGTTAAATGTTTAAAGTCAAAGTCTAAGCATTATTTCAATTAGGCCATTTACAGGTTGTACAGAAAGTTCAGTAGGTATACGTTTTGCTCGTTGCAAAACGTAGGTCTCTGAAGAAGAAACGCCACGGACACTATTTTCAAATTGGTTTTCACAAATTCTTGGTTACAATATTCTTGTTACTTCTATATGTGAAAATAATAAAGGTGAATATAAAACAATAAAAAAAGGAAGCCACGGCAGTTAAGAGATGATCAATGCCAACTGAGAGTGCCCGTTCACGAACATGACGCGTGGTTCAGCACCATTTAGCTCAACCATCATAAAGGGGACCGAATGATTCAATTGCAAATGTTAACTTCAATACAAATACAAGAAGTAAGTATATCACAAAGCTGACGACTCTCCCAAAGTGGACAAACGATGCGCCCTAGATCCAGTAATTTATGCACTAAAAACAATCAAATGTGAACCCGGTAGAATTACAATAGAGAGGCGTCTTGTATGACACGAATACGACAGTGCATCTATAGGCATGTATCGGTAGGTCTTGCAATATGCATTAGACAAAGTCTAGAGACGGTTTCACTGACTTCCATTCATTTGTAATAAGTACACCTATTAGGATAGAGACTTCAATCTACAATGTACAGGTAGTAAGGCAGGTGGCACTCGTTTTCACAAGTAATTTAATACAGGTTAGGTTTGAGATCATTAAATTTTATTCTCATAAGAAATACAAATATTACAATTGACTTACATCCTTACCCAGTTTTTTAAAAGTGGTTTTGGATTTTTTTCTTCGAGGTCTGTTGGTAATTTATTAAATATTTTAGTATATAGTTTTGTAAATCATAAAAATATTAAGTTTTCATAACACGTGTGAGCGTGTTACCATATACGCTTTCCAAATTGTAATAAAAACGTCAAAAATAATTTACACCGTGCCAAAAACTTATGGAGAAATTACTTTTTAAACCGAGCCCCACCTCCCGTACTATTTCTTTATGGTCGCTGATACTGCTAAGTTAGTTACACAATTAGCCCAATCGCAATTATCGACACTACCGTTCACGAACTGAATGCTTTCTTAATCGTTTGCATTTCGTGTACTAAACTATATCTTTTAGATTGAGAAACTAACTTTCATGGTTTTTGTTATTTAGTCATTTGTTTTTTACAAAATCTGTTGTTCAAATGTCAATATTATATTTAATACTAGCTTCCGCCCGTGACTTCGTTCGCGTGAAAGTTAATATTTATATCCCACGGGAACCGTATTTTTTTCCGGGATAAAAAGTTTCCTATGTGTTATTCCACACTACAATCTATCTCAGTGCCAAATTTTATCCAGATCCATTCAGCCGTTTGAACGTGAAGAAGAGACAAACATACACACACACAAACTTTAGGCTCCTTTATTTTTGCCTATTACTCCATACAACTTACTGGCTAACTGGCTTTCCTTCAGAAGTTCGAAATAATAGCTACTCTACCGTCATTGACAAATAGCAAAATCCATAGTAACTACTGTCTATTATTGCCAAATAAAATAGTTGCACTACGGATATTTCAAATACAAAATGATAAAAACATAAACACCATTGATAGTGTTTGATAATCTTGGTGTTTTGATTTGACAGTAGATTGTGTTCATTTCAGAAAAGTAAAGTTGCGTCTAGTTTAATTGTGCTTAATAACAAGTAAATTTTGCGTCAGCTTCCCTCTTACTTCTGTTCGAAATATTTAGTTAATAACTTCCACCATACTGGACAGACAAATCTGTTGTATTTCTAATTATGGGGAAAACCTCTTACAGCGCAAAGCAGAGCCCAAAAAAATGCAAGGAATCCACTTAATATGTCGCGATGTAACGAAAAGTTCAATGAACTCCAAATCACAAGAACCTACCAATATTTCTCGTCGATCAGCTAGTTATTACGTAGCCTTACTAATCAAGAGTAACAATTTATAATATTACACTGTTAACCTTTTGCTGCTTACGTTCGTTGCACCTTTCTGAAAGTCGTGAGGTTAAAACATGAACTTAGACTGGGGCTTAGAAAGAGTATGAGAGAATACTAACATACCTACTTACCATAGGTATACCTTTTCCGTGAGTTAATGTCGTGCAATTCAGTTTACAATGACATAATAATGACACTGAAAGCGATGCTCCTTTTATTTCTGTTGTTTCTTAATCGTGTTCTTGACCTTTAAAGAGACTGCAACTGCATTTAAGTTTAAACTTATATGTTGAAGCATTACGGTTCAAAATACTTTTTAAAACTTGAGTTTTAAAAAGTATTTTGAACCTTATTTTTTCCTTTATTTTTTCGTTCTTGAGAACGTGATGATATCTGCTTTGAATCAATTGTTTCTCGTTCCGAAAGTAATTAAAAGAAACAAAAGACTCAGCAAAAAATGAACCAGACACATGACCTTCAGACAATAAACGTGCTTCCTACTTACGTAACACTTTCTTACACAAATAAATACAGCAACTCTAACTACACAAATATTTAAGCGAAAATCATGACAGACTAAGAGTGACAAACACATGTGACATGCAATCCAACAACTGATACTAATTGCTTAGTCGAAAGCGTATATTTTTAGCGTATGTCAGCAATGTCCCGTACATTGAATCGCACGAAGTTTACCTTACAAACTTTTAAACAGCGCACAGAACGCCGTGACATTTTTAAAACAGCGTCGTTTTCAATTGAATATATATCTAATTTTGAATGCAATAGGGCTGTTAATGCTTCAATGGCCACTTAAAGTTCGAAAGGTTAGAGACGTTGTAAGGAAAGATCACTTATATAACTACAATATTATACTTATGTCTTGTGAAATTTGAGAAACGACAATTATAGGTTCGTTTTCACACTTACTTTATTTACTGACGTCGTTTCGTAAAGTGAGACAATAAACTGTTAAGAATTATTACAACTAATAATAAAAGGTACTTTGTGAAACATAGGTGACTAGACTGTGACATTCAAACTAGATATAAACGAGCTATAAACATGTTCTCATAAAAGCTAAGCCAATCAGAACCTAAGTAGGCCGGACAAGGACATAAACTGTCCACCGCCATAATGACTGAATAAATATTATTTTTCAATATCAACACATTAACCCGCCCCGCAATGGACACTGGACACTCAAACAAGATTCCTCAATCAGTGCCCATCCCGTCATTAAGGCTGGCATCAATCATGGCAATGAGAGCGACCCAATAAACAGTGCTAACTTGCACTCGAGTTAAAATCTCATTATCGTAGTAAGGTAACGTACGGTTTCATTTAAGGTCAATATCGTTTGACCCTGAAAGGGGAATTGTGCTGGTTGATTTTTATTGTGTTTACTTTTTCTGTTGTTTGTATTGGCATTTAAACAACAAAAGATTGTGTGGAACGACACGATGTCAAATTGTATTTGTGACTCTATGACTCTAGTGATTATTTTCACTGTATTGTATCCTTTAGTAGTCTTTTAGTATGTGTTTTAGTTAGCCTAGTGGTCCTAAGTGTGACTGCGACGCTAGAGGTCTTGGTTTCGATTTCCAGGTCGAGCAAAGTGTTATTGGTGAAAAAAATGACCCGGAAGTTAGGGACTAATTACATTTAAAACATTACTAACTGACGAAACAAATGAGGTTTGAAATCACAAAATCTCACTGAACAAATGTGGAGATGCTTGTTCCTTTTTTGTATGCGAAGAGGCCTTTGCCCTGCAGAAGGACAGTTAAAAACTGGATATTAGTGACGCCAACTTGTTCTTTTTTTAAATTGTGAAGTGGTGGCTGATTTTGGCGGCAATTAAAATAATTTCAATGAAACCGGATAAGTATGAACTTGTACTGCGATGTTTTTGGCTCGAAAATAATATCGGATATAAACTACTTATATATTAATGCTTGTAATTGTAAGTAGGTGACCAAATTCTGTATTCATTTTATTTACTAGCTGTTGCTTGCGGCTCGGTCGCGGTCACTATTTCATTGGTGTTAATTTTATTATCTATTTTTATTAAAATAAATAAAATTTCTAAAATAAAAGTAACCTTAATTATGTACTCCTTGTAACAATTAATTAGCTATCTGCAAACAGACACTTAAATTTTATTTATTTCTATGTATTCATGTATATACTCGTATACATGATGTTCTTAGACTTAATAACCTTTATCTTCATTCTTCACACAAAATATCACCCGAAAATTTGTTCAAGTAGTAAAAATAACAAAGGCATCTACATTTTTTCTTAGTGTTTATTAAGAAAAAAATACTACGTAGACTGTAGAGGTACAGTCTCTAAGCTATGTCCAACAAAAAACATCTCCCTTCACTTAGCGGCTGCGCATGTCAAATGCATAATTTTTTATTCATGTTACAAGTGATTTGTATTACAAGTGATTTGTATTACAATAACTGCGTCATCTGAGCAAGCAGGATATTAAATGACGTGTTCATGTTTGTTAAGCAAATTATTAGCTATTTAGGTTACATTATAGACCGAATAGCCATTGTATTGGAAACGAGGTGGCGTCATGCAAAACTTAAGGCCGTAAACATACGGCATATTCATTAGCGTATCTAGAGTTAGTTTTCAGGGGGGCCTGGCCCTTAAGATACCATGGCTGATGCGATGCAATGCGGTCAGGCGGAAGGTGAACCCTACAGCCTGGGGTAGGCACAAAACCATTCTGGGGTGGGCACGCGCGTTAACGCGCTCCCGACGCGCGTTTCGGGATCATGCGTCGACAGCGCGTTTTTCATTCCACATTGCAATTTGTTTTTATTTGACTAGTGTGCGTACCGCGTTTGGATCGATACAAAACCGCGTCTACGGTGCGTTTAAAATACGCAGTGTGCTTACGACCTAATAAAGCAGTACTAGTTGCGTTAACAGCGCGTCTTTGATGCGTAATGGCCTACGCAGACCGGCACGGCGTCATTGTAAAGTATAGCAATTTATGTCGAATTTCCATATCGATACATTTTAATGGCCAATGGTAAAATCCCTTTCCATGACCGGTCTGCGTAGGTCTTTAGATTAGCGTCGACGGCGCGTAAAAAGAATAACTATGTTGAGGGAGGCTTCCTGTCTAACCAGAAGCAGATCTTTATCTAACGAATATAAAAAAAATATAATAAACAGATAACGAGGCCCCAATAAAAAGTGTTACCAGATTAAATATAGCTCCAGGTAAATCAATTATTTATATTATGTAAGCCATCAACAGGCTATTGCTGTAAAGTTCTGTCGGCAAACCGGCCATTTTTATGTGAATATTTAATCTATAAAATTAAATACTTAAGTTGATCGTTTATTTCGATTTCAATATGCACAAATATCTGTTTAATAATTGAGTTTTATTGAATAATTGATTTAATAGTTGAGATTAATTTAATAATTGAGCGTGCCTTTATTTTTATCTACACTTTAAACATGTTGTGACACAGTTACAGACGCAACTGATCTCGTTAAGTCTCTAATACTATTATAATTTGATAATGTCTCAGTGTTGCAAGAAGACAAAACATAAATAGCATACCTAAGTATAGCAATCATACAACAGACAATATGAGGTATCACGTTTATGTAATCATCCACTGACCTGCTAGAAATAGATGTCAGTGAGACGTTTATATTCTCTTAACCCACCTACATACAGTATTGTATGCTACTGAGAATGTAAAACAAACAATTTTCAATTAATGCTATCAACATTTTTCGCTTCCTTGCGCTACATGATAAGAAAGTGAAACCGTTGGTATTTGTTTCTGATACAATCTTAGACGGACATGCATGTAGATTACAAACTTGGGAGTTAGAATGGAATAATTTCATCATATAAAGGAAGTACCGGTCTATTCCGGTATATTAGAGTGACTTAGAAGTGAGTGGTCAATCCCTAAAATTATGCATTGTGGTATAATCATTATGACAGCTCACCACACTCTCGCTTCTAAATTCAAACTTCAAATCCTAAAATTATGCATTGTGGTATGACCACTATGACAGCTCACCTCACTCTCGCTTCTAAATTCAAACTTCTTTATCGAAGGAGTTTTTATATGTAGAATTGTACTGCTGGTAGATACATTACGAGAAAAAGTGCTTTTAAGATACACACTCAAATTAGCTGGTGTAGGATACAGTGGAAACCTTGTTTCCAATATATCATCCGGGTGTGGAAATTAGACTGTAATCGAGCCGTAGTCCGCACCAAATGAACAAACACCATGAAATATGGCAATTACTTACCAATGCATACACACACATACCTATACCTGGGCTATTTGAAAAGACCTGGGAAGCTCCAGGTGCCAAAGAAAAACATTCAACATTAAAATCACATCAGGAAAACAGAAAAACCTTGACTTTTAATTGCGCTTTTGTGTGTCTGTACGACAATGCTCAAAGATCATTGCTCTATTACCTGTGTGTAACTACTTTAAACTTTACGTATGTGTATATTTATACTAATACTAGCTTATGCCTGCGACTTCGTCCGCGTAAATTTTTATATATATATTATCCTACGGGAACCGTAATTTTTTTCGGGATTAAAAGTATCTTATGTGTTATTCCACACTGCAATCTATCGCTGTGCCAAATTTCATCCAGATCCGCCCAGCCGTTTGAGCGTGAAGAAGAGACAAACACACAAACCTTCGCCTTTATAATATTAGTGCGATTATAAAGCAGAAGAGTTTGTTTGTGCGTTGTTTGTTTGAGCGCACTAGTCTCTAGAATTACTGATCCGATTCTGAAAATTCTTTCGCTAATTGGAAGAACCAGTATGCTACCTATATTTTAATTCACACAGATGAAGTCGCCAGCAAAAGTTAGTAGAAAATATATTATGTTGAAGTGTGACAAAGAAGAGCTGTAAAGATAATGTGTATGTAAACAATGTTTGCTTATAATCAAACAAAGTAAGTGGTTTTCTATATTTAGTTAGTTTCCACGTAGAATGTCACAAGTCTCAGGGTGTCTAGTAGATGGGCAAACGAAAATGTCAACGTTACATCAAATGCATGTCATTTTAACATTTAGTTCTAAATTCCGGTTGTTGTTTTTTTGTTGGAACTGGCATACAGGCTGTAACACACCTTTTTACCATAGTTTTAATAGGTACATGATTATAAACCAACAAAGATTGTAATTTTTTGTAGACTATCAAAAAACATCAGCAGTTCCACACAGTTTGACTTCACTAAAATCACCCTGGTGGTTACCATCAGCAGATGGTGAGAGAAAATTCTGTCGCCTCTAAAGAGACCGCACCCGAACACCAAATGCAACGCCTACCTATTCGGGCTCATCCCTGACACGATATAGACATTTTAAGGCTTACTACCTACTAGGCTTACTACCTGTAGTAAAGAACAGGAGATTTTTTTTTATAAGCGGCGATACATTTCATCTGGCTCTAGAATTATGTACTAAATCCATGGCAAAAGTTTCAATGTCTCTTTCACCACGTATTTACGTCGTGTCCGAAACCGTATTGCTATTTTCGCAGTTTATCATATTGACGTAAAGCCGACAGGAGTGACGACATCGGTACGAAGTCAATAAGTCAATGTAAACGTAATCATTGACTGGACTGTGTGTTGAAAAACATAGTACGAATGACCTAAAATTATTTTATGACGGATTTTTCCTGTGGATTGACGAGAAAATGTTACCGCATTTTGTACCTATTTGAGTGTGATGATGTGGTAGTGTGATGGCGTGGTTAAGGTATTTATTGCCTTTGGTTAAGTAAGAAAAGAAGAAACGACCTCAAAGGTAAACCACTTGCACCTAAAATCTATACTAATATTATAAAGAGGTAAAATTTGTAAGGTTGTAGAAGGTAATCTCTGGATTACAGAACCGATTTTGAAAATTCGTTTACCTTTTGAAAGCCACGCTATTTGTGAGTCTCATAGGCTATATTAACATCACGCTACGACACACAAGAGCGAAGCAGTACCCAAAGACGGTACTTAACACGGATGTAAATATCCACGCGGACGAAGCCGCGGGTAGATGTCCCTTTGTGCTGTGAAACTCAGTCAAAGTTGGATATGCCAGTGCAGTTGCCGCCATAACGAGATGTGCGAATTGCAGTCGCTGTGGCCGAAATCGGCTGGATGACATCATCATTTATTTATTTAACTTTAACATAAAACGGCCATTGGCCGATTGCATTAGTTAAAGACATAATATTTAACGACATTCATACGCAATTGGCTAGATTCAAATTTTGCATCCATTTTATGTATGTATAGCTGATGGATTTACATTTACTAAATAAATAAATAAACTTACTGAGAAGATCGTCTTCCATTCGTCTGCGAACGTAGCAGTTAAATTTGGCTATAATTTTTGTGGTTTTAACCACTCTATGTTGCGTCTAAATTAGTACCAATTCCCAGGATTGGTTATAACAAATCAAGACAGGATTTTAATAGACACACCGTATGTTACTAAGTCTATAAGATAAAATACCTACCACATAATTACTACTTGACTCATAGTTGTACGTAAGTCGTACTCATAACCTATAATTTTACTGCAAACACGTTCTTGACCAGTAATTATGCATAAAAAAATAAAGTGTTGTGTGGTGTTGTGTTACTGAACATCGCCTTATTATGCAGAGCGACGCGTGCGCAGCTTACAACATGAAAATAAAACGAATAAGTAACGCCCATCTATTCATTTGCAAATTACCTACTCTATTCATACCTAGAGGCATTCATAGTTAAATTTCATTTAGGGCGTACTTATTATTTATTAGGTAAAAACCATTTTGAAAAGAGTGTCCATGGAGTTTCTTGCTCGTTCTTCTCCATAGAGATCTACGTTTTGGAACGAGCAACTAGCTTCAACTTACTATAACTTTTTGATAATTCAAAAGTGCCTGTAAGTGGTCTAATTGAAATAAATGCTTTGACTTTGACTTGATTACTTATAACCTATTAAAAAAAAACCTGTAATGGTGTTTCTGATATTTTAAGATTTTTATTAAAAAAAAAAAAACTTCCCTTGCTTGCAGTTCCAACCATGTTTTCGTTTCCTCCCAACGCATTCGTCCCCCTTGTGGGACGAACGGGAATTTGTTAATTTACCCTAATACCGTAGGTGTAAAATTTTAAAAAAATATTTTGCATATGCTTTTCGTTTTATTTAATATTTTTATATTACCTACGCCATAGTGTGTGGTGTTTATGTAAAAACTAGAATATTTGAACGAGTTCTGTTTTGCAAGACGATTCAAAGAAATATTTTTTCATAAAACGTAGGTACCCCAGAGAATACAACAAGCCTATAGGTACGGAGGCGCACTACAGGAATTTAACATTCCCTTTCTATAAAACCTTTGGGTCTCTTAATTTATTTATTTCGACACTACACATAATTCAGTTTTAAGTAAAATAAATATATTTAATGATACCAGCCTATTATTGTCCTACTGCGATGCCTCTTCACATACAGAGAGGAGCATTGATCACCACGCTAGCTCAAGGCAGATCGACGAGTTCGGAATTATATTTTCATTATAAGTTAGGTTTCTGCGATGTTTTGTTACACATGATATATAGTTAAGAAAAAAATATCAGTGTTTTCACACAAACACCGGAAGCATACCAATAGGAAAAAAATACTACACATAAATCATCAAACCTAGTTAGTATTCAGCAAAAATGATAGACGAACAATCGAGAGAACATTAAGAGTGTCTCGATGAATCAATTGTATCGAAATGACCCCGTGCCTGGACTGACAAATAAATATTAGTCATCGAAGGGAGACGAAACAGAAATGAACAGTAATACAGTTTGGAAAGAGCAACGCGCTTATTGCGACATTGCTAAATACGATTGCACACTTAGAAGTAGAACTGGCGAAAATGGTTGAGTTACGAGTAATATCAATGATTGGATGGAAGCATTTAAATGTTGTATTGCAAAGTTTTGTACCAATGACACCAAGATTAGCTGTGAAACATGGAGCTCTCCATAATATTTCTAATGTTTCTTGAACTATTGTGTTAGCTGCAGGCTGCAGGGCAGCTGATTCTCATCAGTCTTATATGAAACTCTTTATTTTTTTACTTGTACCACAAGAAAACATTGATTTTAAGAATATCAGCCCTATTAACTCCACCTAAGCTCGCACTCGGAAACTGTACTTGAACAGAACTTGTAAATTACGCCAAAACGGTGCATGAAAGGAGCCTCCCTGAGCGACGTACTCTCTTACCTCTGTTACGTTTGGCGCACCCTGGATGATCGCCTCCTGTCTGTCGATTGGCTAATCCTGTCACTCTAAAAAAAGCTCTAATCAGCCCACCTCAGGGCCAAAGATTTGCCATCAATTCGCTAAAAAGAAGACGCCAAAGCTTGTGAAAACTCACAACATCATTACAAGACTAGATATACTATCTTCTGCCTGCATACTGGCGTCAGTAATTTGTAGTTTCCCAGAACCACTTACAAATGCTTTCCGCTGTGATTTAGCAGTGAGTACAACTTCTATCCAATAAGCGATCAGTTCGGTTACGCTGAACCATGTGAAGTATGTGCATATAAAGTAGCAGTGTTGTAAGACGTCTTTTTAGAATATTACCTGGCTTAGATTATTTTATAATCAACTAGGTATATAACGACACGATAAGCGTAGATTGACAGTTCAATCTGTTCCATTGATTGATATGCACAAATCAGATAAAGTTATCATTTTTAATAAGGTAATAGAATGAAAAAGACATTCTGCGCCGACCCCAATTGATGATTGAATTGGCAGTAGGATGATGAATATGATAACTTCAGGATAAATAAATCAGTGTGCTCAATCTCTGTGAGAAAAGCATGAATAAACTAACGCTACATGTCTCAATTTCAACATAGCACAACATCAGAAAGATTTATTTAACACAATAAAAATATATGCCATATAGGCAAGTACAAATTACTACACAGTACAGCACGACAAGTATCGTAGATTTTTCCGTTACTATAGTTATGCAACACCCACGGCTAAATCTTTTTACATTGTTCTCGAGCCGAGACGAAGACAAAAACGTGGCCAATAAAAAGTTTCGCATCTTATTTCGCGATCACTATCATGTTTCGACATGGTCGTGAGAAATTAATCTTAGTTTACCTACGCACTATTATACAGCTTATTTTATTGTTTGTGTTGCAAATAAGTCTGTACGACGTAAACAGGGACGCGGGTTGTCCAGACAAATTGCTCTTTCACCCGAGAAAATTCCACCTGTACGGGCAGTAAAATGTGTGACCGTTTACTTGAGTTGATTTTCCCCCTTACGTATATTACTTATCGGTACATACACAGTTCTCATTTCTTCAAATCCATATCCATACTAATATTATAAATGCGAATGTAACTGTCTGTTTGTCTTTTACGCTTTCAACAATTAACCGATTTTAATGAAATTTGTTAAGGGATAAGTTTAAATCCCAAGAAAGAACATCATAGGCTACTGTTCTACCACCTCATCTGCGTCCACGATAACCGACATTTAGGCGGACAAAGTCAAAAGGAAGGCAAACGCTAGTTTACTATATAAGACGTTGATGCTAGTCTAGTTTTGAAAATTTCATATCATCTTAATTTTGAACCTACCTTATTAATTTTATCAAGCCCGGAGGCAGGCGGTCTACACTCAAGAACTCCAACTGACCAATACATCCGTCTGTCAACTACATGTTCCATTGACCTTAAAAAAACAGTCATAATAGGCAGGATACGGAAGGTGGAGGTCGGAGAGTTGTGCCGTAACTTAGAAGAATCCTATGTCCAGCACTTGTCAGCACTCTTGTTTTGATTGCATAAAAATTTGAAGAATTTACATAAGAGATAAGTTACGTGATTCGTCAATGTCAATACTTTTTATGAGTTCAAAGTTGAAGTGCATTTACAGCCAATGAGGTAGTTGTTAAAGATGAAGAGGATTTCAAGAATACTAAACTATCTATTCACGTTATTTTAAGTTTTCATACCGTGACTGCCGAAAATTAACAAGTTAGTCAATCACAGGCATAATTAAAAAGAAATACCTACTACCTGTTAATCACTCAGTGATATAAAAATAACCTAACATCGTCTTGGAGTCTAACAAGCAGTATGTGCAAATGTAGACATTATTGACATTCTTGACGGGCCTGTTGGTCTAGTGGTTAGCGGCCCTGACTGCTAAGCCGGAGGTCGTAGGTTCGATTCCCACCCAGGACAAACTTTGTGTAATGAGCATGATTGTTTGTTCTGTGTCTGGGTGTGAATTTATTTATAATATGTATGTATTTATAAATTATATAAGTATGTATATCAGTTGTCTGGTTACCATAACACAAGCTCTGCTTAGCTTGGGATCAGATAGCCGTGTGTGAGTTGTCCCAAGATATTTATTTATTTATTATTTATTTATTATTTATTGTGATTAACGTTGTGTGAAAACAATCAATAAACACGCGCTCTTATATTGAAGGAAGTAGATGACCACTTTCGATGGATTTTAAATTTTGTAGGCAACTGTTGTCTGTTTAAGAACTAAGTGTGTCTGCGTAAACTGTGTGTGAGTTTTGACTGCCCCGTGGGTTACATTCCCAGGTCGGCAATAAGTGTTACTAGCTTCTGCCCGCGACTTCGTCCGCGTCACAGTTGATGTGTTATCCTACGGGTACCGTACATTTTCCCGGGATAAAAAGTAGCCTATGTGTTATTCCAGACTATAATCTATCTTTGTGCCAAATTTCATCCAGATCCATTCAGCCGTTTAAGCGTGAAAGAGTAACAAACATCCATACATCCATACATCCATACATACAAACTTTCGCCTTTATAATAGTAGTAGGATTGGGCTTTTCCACACCTTTTTTTTGGTGACACCCCCGTGCCTCAGAGAGCAAGTAAAGCCGCTGGTCCTGCGCATGATCTCTTCCCAGTTGTCCCGGGTTGCCGTCTGATCGAACAATTAGAGTTAGAGTCCAGCCAGGGAGTCTACCTGATTTTGCGCACACACTGGTGCACTATATCTCCGGCGTACTTGGCTAGTCTCTATTAAGTTTAGCCGCCGGGACCGTAATCGGTCTAAAGAATATTATTATTTATATTACTGTGTAGGTAGTACACATCAAAGAATAAGGAAGGTTTAGGATTACCTACAGTATGTTGTCTCAACACACCATACATTATTCCGGTTTGTATAATGAAATTACTTATATTTAACTTAGATGTTTATTTCTCAGAACTGATGTTACTGGATACAAAACTTGCATTGTTTTTATAAAACCTTATTCCTAAGCATGTATTTTTCTCTCACACTTAAAATGTTTAGACTTTATGTCCTGTTGTAACCGGACCCGACTTTTATTTATAGTAAGGTAGTTATTACCTACGACTACTTGTAGGTAAACCTTCGCTCAAAGTTAATTGATAACACAAGGTTAAATTACACATGTCATACAAAACGGAGATCTAGATCAACCATACCGCGAACATACTCTATGCTCCTGGACACTAGGACTGTGATGTATTTTTGGATGAATGAAAGGTAACCTTGTCAGAATATTTTGAAGTGCTGCGTCTGCGAGAAGAACGCATATGGGGTATTTATGTGCATATTATTGTGTACCATTTTTTGTCCACTGCTGGACGTAGGCCTCCACCATAGATTTCCAAAAGGACCGGTTGGAAGCGACCCATGTCCTGCAGTGGACGTCCTGCGGCTGATATGATGATGATGATGATTTTTCGTCGAAGCACATATTTTTCTTGGTCGAAGTGTTTTATTGTTTTTTATAACCACGTTGTCAAATTGATTAATTGTAATTGGTTTAACCGCTATTAGTTAAAAAATTACAATAAAAAAATAAACGGACCCGTGTTAGTAACTAATTCAGAGTTATAAGATAAACCTGACTGATGCAAACGGGCCATAAGAAAACTATTCTTTGTTTGTTTTAGTTTCATATTACCAATTAATAGTTTTGTAATAATCTTGAAGTCCAGAAGAAAAGAAATGTTTACTTAACTATACATATCGGAATCTAATGTTATTATCCTTTTTGTTTTCAATGCTTGAGGCTATGCGTTGTTTACAGTTTAGTAGATACATGTTGTATTATTTTGATTCTAAACAATCGTGTAGTGGTGGCAAATTGTAGGTTTTATCTGAGCTGAGGGTTAGGTATGTATAATTTTTTTTTAATTCTTACTACAATGACAACCACGTAATTCGGTAAGTTGAAACACACCAGCTTGTATACATAGATTGCAATTTTCAATGCATTTGCGGTTTGCCCATTTCCCTTTTTTTTTTTGTTTGGTGTACTTTGGAAATCCTCATGGGCTACCTCCGTCGTGGAGGTGACGGAGGGTCATGTCGCCTTGTTAAACCGCTGCCTATGGCCGGGGTACGGTCTGCGGGATTCGCACAGGCATTCATTGTTCTTTTCCCTGACTTATCCGACAATATCATAGTAACAAGAAATTATTATTAATATTTAATCTACATTTCTATAAGCAAACAATAAAAATATAAAGAAAATTCCCATTAAATTATTGGAAAAACTAATAATAACCTTGAGAAAAACTTTAAAAATGCTGGGCAGAACGTAACGTTTACATTTACACAATATACACCATTATACTCAAAGTCAATGACAATGACTTCGTTGGTATGCTGTGTACTGTGTACAAGGTACACACAGCAAAGGAGTTTGATATACAGTAAGAAATGCACGCATTTTCGCATGCGAAAAAATATTACAGATATTATAGCGTTGTCCGGGTGTGTCGGACTTCCTTTTATAAAGACTTGTTGTTCATAACATTTAAAGATAGAAAAGACAGAAAGGAAAGATACGAGTAGTGTAGGATAAGCCATTTGCCCTATCATGGGCATTCATGGGATAATACCGGATTATAACAAGATTAACTTTTTAAATTAGACACACACAAAATAATGAAAAAAAAAAAAAACAAAAATTGATGAGGTCAGAAGCTTTGTATATGTTTGTTACTGTGAGAGCCCGTATATAAGAGTATAGTGTTAGTACCTATGTGTTGGTAAGTATAAGAATTTTATAAAATTGCTTCCTGCAAAGTTTTACTCATGATGTCTCTGTAAAAATTGGAAATGAACTCGATGATCTCAGAAAATTTTGGACTTAACCATTAACAGTTGGTAAACCTTAAACTTTACAGAAAGTAGATAGAATTTACCAATATACGGGATTTTACAGTAACATGTATACTAATTATTTTGTTGACCGTACATTATAATAAGTCTAGTGTGAAGGACGGATGTTTTCGGCTGTTTAATGGTTGGAACCGTATGTTGTATTGTAAGCATGTAGTTTTATTTATAGATATTACTTGTATTGTATTTTACTTATTTTAACATCGCTTTTGTTATCGGTTGCATATTAATAATGTTTGCATGTCAAATACATTTTTATGGCAATGCCGTAATGTTATGTCATCATCAGTGATAGGAATAGGTAGAGCTAATGTGCCTAAAGTTTAAAGAACAGAGACAAAAAGTGGGGACCTCCTCACGATTAAAAGCTTAGCTTAGCTCACCTATTCCGATCACTGGTTATCATTATACATCATGACTTTTATTTGATTATCGATATTTGATTGAAAAACCCCTTGAACTTGAACAACTTTTAATATGGGACCAACTCAAAAAGCAACTGCTCCTCCAAAAATGCATTACCATACGATCATCCCATAATAAAAAGTTGCTCATATTCATAAATACTTTCACCTTCCGAAAGTCATCCTACACGGTAATGAATCAATTGTAGTGACATTCCAAAGGACAAAATCTTAAGCCTATTACTACTATTACTGATGCATTACCTTTTCCATTTCGTAGAACTACCACCACTCCCTCTAATATGCAGATTACAAAGAAACGCCTTAAAGGCATTCACTTGTGTCTATAAATTGCTTAATCCAGTTTTTGTCTGACTTCTAATTTACCCGTTTCCCACACGTTACTAGTAAGCATTGCTTACGGCAGACAATCCATTTGAAGCGACCGTAGAGTCTTGAAAAAAATCCTTTTAAAAAGAGACTGCAGCCGATACGTTAACTAACTCTTTGCTTATTAGGTGATTTGTAACGGACATCGTAATGGGATTTTTGTTTTTAAAAAACAGTTTGTTGAGGAAAATAAACGACCGTATAACTAGACTTGATTGGACAAGTTTAAAAAAATATGAAGAGAACAATTTGCGAATGTATGCCAATTGGATTTGGTAAATTTTGGAAAATACGTGAAGCAGAGTCTGATGCTAGTCCCTTAGTTGAAGTATTACTTTCTCAAATATTGCCAACGGCTGAATTGTCTTCCGAGTAAGAAGGATTTGTTGTATTTTAAACCCCATTTATGGCGGATATATCATTTTTATGTGCTTCATTGTCTTGGATACTGACATTGTAGGTATGTAGTACCTACCTATGAAATAGTTTAGGTCGAAGACCTGTTAATTGAACTGCCTTGTTAGCCTTGTGGTCCTTAGGATGACTTCTAAGCTAGAGGTCTTGTGTTTGATTCCCAGGTCGAGCAAAAAGTGTTATTGATCTTTTCTATGAAATTCTCAGTCTCGGATTTCACCCCGGTTAATGGCAATAGGCGCGCCCTAGGCGGCGAACTGTGTGTGAATATTGATACACCTCTGCCTTACCCTTCGGAGAATACAAGCGGATACTTCGGTATGATGGTATGTTCATTTAAGAGTAGTCTATCCTACAAGTAAAAGTATAGAAATGTCCTCGTTTCGGAGAAAAATGCAATGAAAACAAAATACTTTTTCTAGCTAAATATGAGTGTATATGAACTTAATCCACAATGTCACATACATTCATAAACGAGTTTTAAAGTAGTTACAGCCTACACACGTAATATTTAGCGATTAAGTAAATGGAGGTCATGTTTTATGGGAGTCCAACGTTAAACTGACATCATGGAAATTCGTCATGTTTGACAAATACTTGGGTATTATTCGAATTATAAAAACTGAATGGCTATTATTGGCAATGAGCCATAGCCAGTTGCAGCCCATTGTCAAAATTAGCTATTCAAATTTTATAAAACATAATTTAAAATTATGTACCTCACAGTAGGTACCTAACTTAGGTACCTACACATTATACATACATACAAATTAATTAATTAATTTTTTTTTATTGTTTTAATTTTTTTTGTTTGTTTTCTGAATAAATGAATAAATGAAATGAATGAATACACAACATATTGGACATAACCTGACATTCAGAAAACTGTCAAATTGAAGATGAAAGTGTGCCATACAAACTCCAGATTTATTTATTTAATAACCCGTGCACCAATATAGTAATTTCTCCTATACGGTGACTCCATAAACTCACAAACAATAACTACTTAGACTCGGAACAACTAACTGTAAGCCAAACAAAAATTTGTTCCGTGCGAGAATTGAACCCGCGACACGCAGCACAGCAGCCAACCGCCAGCATTGCCGTTAACGATAAATGGCGTTTGAATTGACATCCAATCAATACCAGGAATTCAGAACTCTACGGAACCATAATGAGAAGGATATCTACTAAATTCTACTATTAACTAAAATCGACATTCATTTGTTATCCGTATCCTAATTTCTATGATGTAATCTACTGATACAAAAATACATTATGCAAAATCCTAAAATTCTCGATGTCTTATCGGATTAGGAGAAAATTTCAGTGGTTTCTTCTGAGATTTTCTTTTTGACAAACTAATCAAACTTACTATTTAGTGAAACGAATAAGTTTTTTTTTGCGTCTCCTCAGCCGTACCTCGTATAATAAGTATATTTGTGTAAATATCTTGAAGGAGCCTTTAAATAATATTATTATATGGAAATATTTTTACGTTGACGAGGCGAAAGGAGTATGTAAGGATCATAACAACATAACTTGTTCATAATAAATTCTTTAATAACAGGTGGCGTTCTGTGGTTCCTGCCTATCAACATGGGAAAAAAGCGTGAGTTTATGTATGTATGTATTTTTTTATGCTTTTGGTAGCTGCCAAACAAAACATGGGAAATATAGATAGTGTGAACTAATATGAAAAGCCCTACATAAACAAAGAATCTAATAAGCATTACACATGATATAAGATCCACTTAATCCTAAAATCGAAGTATCGTGTTATACCGCGGAAGCGCCCGTAACACACGAGGCGTTAACGTAATCGGCGCACGCGATGCTACCCGTACATTGTTAAAACATCAGTTCAATGAATTGACTTAAAGACGAGCATATATGTATCCAAACATTATTGTAACCGTAACTATAGTTAGCTATTGTAGAAATTGTCGATACTTTGTTATTAGATCATTTCGGCTATGATACATCGAGAAAGGTAAATTCAAATTCAAATTTCAAATTCAAATTATTTTATTGTGGATAGGTAAACAAATACTTTCTAGGCTTCCGTAGGGTGCCAAATGGAATCCTATTATTAAGACTCAGTATTTTTTTATGCAAACAAGCCGAGCCCACCTAGTGTTAAGTGGTCACCTCTGTCTACAGACATCTGCAATACCAGAGGCCTTACAAATGCGTTGCCATCCCAGGGACAAAGTTGAAATGTCTCTTGTGTCTGTAATTTCACCAGCACCCAAAGTCTTCAAACCGGAACACAGCAACGCTGCTTTACGGTATGGGTCCCGTTTTACCCTTTTGGGTACGGAACCCTAAAAACATCGAAGTGAAAAATTAAAGGGGATCCCTATACAAGAAACCTGTTTTTTTGTATGAAGAGTTAAATATTGCGCGGTAATAGTACGAAATTCTTTGTGTGCAATTCAAAATTCCGACTTGCATTTGGTCAGTTTTTTATCGATAATTTCAATGTTTTGGTTGTTTTGTGTCAATACATACCTGCGTAGTAACTAGTGAGTGACCTTTAAACAAGCTTTCTTGGTACCTACGTTATGTAAAAAAATTCATCTGCAATCCGATGTTTGTTTGCTAAGAATCGAACTCGCAATCATTTAGCATTTTATTTCATAAGTTTTCAATCCTTTGCAGCGCCAAGACAGATTGTCCAAGCAATCACGCGTAACAACCATTGTAAGGGCTTAAAACGATTAAGAAATAGAATAGCGACGACGTAATAAAAAATATACAAACAATAATTATAGGTAAACCAGTTCTAAAGTGACGATTAAACTCGAAACGAGTTACTAGCGATTGGCAGAATCATAATAGTTCGCTTTTCAAAACATTCAGTCATAAAGCTATAATACACACCATCACGCCTGTATTCCCGAAGGGTTAGACAGATGTATGTTTAGTTCCCTTGTAATAGGAGCCGACCTTATTGCCATTAACCGCCACAAAGCACTGTACTGAGAATTTCATAGAAAACCCCAATGACACTGTTCGACCTGGGTATCGAACCCAAGACCTTTAACGTAGCAGTCGCGTTTAGTACAACTAGGCTAACGTTGCAGTAATAATGCAAGTAAATAATTAGTTAGGTACCGCCCACGGCTTTGCCTGCCTAATAAAGGCAAACAAAGCTACGGGCGAAAGATTGTCTAATAAACAAAACCAACCAGCTGACCGTGACCACAAAATTCGTACCGAATCTGTCCCAATGTAACTTTGTTTTTGTCAATTTACGCTACTATTGTATAATAGAGAAATACCGAAGTTATTGCCGGTAATAACATTAAATAATAGATACTTTATCGTGAATTTATTTTCAGGTAGGTCAGTTTTTGAGGTTTTTTCAGACAACGGCAGATAATAATGTACTACAAGATAATATAAACAAATGAAAATCGACAAAATATTTAATTCGCATATTCATTCACATACACTACTATAGGTACTCACTGTGAGAGTCGGTGAGAGAGTAGTGTATTCTAGTTCCTATTTAATAACACACACTCATTAAACAAGAATATACAATTATACATATTATACGTAGTGTACTACGTAATTATAGTGGGTAATAAGCAAGATGGATGCAAGCACCTATCACGACATTAGTTTCTGATTATCATAAACCTGTAAAGGTCATAAGCATACATCATTATGAAAACAAAAAATGCCGTTTAATTTATTTATTATTTGCTAATTTACAACCGAAAAACCAATTACTTACACTTAATCAATTTGACAACGTAGTTACTTATATAAATTATTTAAAACATGTGCTTGGACGGAACATGGTAGGTAAAAAGTATACAGTTGCATTCCTATTATGCATTCCTCCCGCAGTACTTCAAACATTCTGACAAGATCATCTTCCATTTTTCCGCAAAAACATCACAGACGGGTCTGGTATCCAGGAGAGCATTGAGCTCTGCGAAGGTCCGCGGTATTTAAGACAAAACAGTCCCTTACATAATATTTAAACAGCAGTCTGCTGCGGCGATAATGATGTTATTTGGAAGATCGAAGATTTGGAACAAACAAACGACACAGCTCACAGTTAAATGACAATGCATACATTGCCAATGACATAAAAAAAATGGGACAGTTGATCCCCTTATGTGTTTATTTTTATTGATCCTGATTACATACTAATCAAAAGGTAAATTTGTGCCATCATCATGTCGTCTCCCCTAAGAATGACTACTGCGTCCTTGCAAAGTCTTCGGACCACTTTTTAGACAGGTAAACATATGGAAAAGGTAGGTAGACCTAAACATACATATACCATCACGCCTGATTCCCTGAATGGTTACGCATCATGGTTGCCATTAACCGGGCGCAAATGCTAACACCGAGCTGCTACTGAGAATTTTATAGAAAACCCAAAAACACTTAGCTGGACTTGGGAACGAATCCAAAGGCGTAGCAGTCGCGCTTAGGACTACTAGGCTAACGAGGCAGTCAACCTACCTTTTAATATGTCTATTCTAAATCCACCTTATCATTTCTCAAGTACCTAGTAAATATTATTTACTGAACAGGCGTCTATGTAAATTTTAACATTTATCATAAACAATTTTAGATAAGGAAATAGCCCTTAACCTGTTCATTTGTAATTTTATAATGGTTTGGCAATCGCCGTGCAATTTGCGGCTACCTACGGCGCGGCGTCTTGGCAGGCGGTGTCGGACAGTCCGACTACTTTTCGCCATTAACTTATTACACAATCGTATAATTTTGTTGTTGATATAGGTACGTGACTTCGGGCTGTGAATGACAGTTTGCAATAACAGTCTAAACTGTAGTTTTTTAAACTACAAACAGCAGATTAATGAAGAAGAATGACATAATTATGTGTTTGAGGTCACGGCTCTGCGCTGCGTGACGCGGGTTCGGTTCCCGCACGGAACAAATATTTGTATGACCTACAGATGTTTGTTCTGGGTCTGGCTGTTTGTGTATGTGAGTTTATTTGTCTTTAATCTTCCTCACCTATTACAATTATCGATTATGGAAACAAGTTATGTACAGGGAAAACAAAGAACGTTGAGCTCGCCATGCAACATTTGGAATTACCAGATACGATGAGAAAAAACAGTTGGAATTTTACTAGTACTCGATCCTCAAGTCACAAGTGTCCATCTAACTAAGGATCTCCGTGTTTTAAATTGATTTAAGTATTTAAATTTAATAAATTGCATGTTAACTGCCCAATAAGGTATTTTTTTTGTAACTTATTCAGATTCCCACTTTTCTAACTAAGAAAAAAAGTAATAAACAAAAACCGATCATGAAACACAAGAATAGAACTGGTGAAATACATAAAAGAAAAATGTCAAACAAACGTTGCAGTTCATAACTTTGTAATTTCCGGCAAGTACCTACTAGGTTTTTAGGTAAACATGCACTCACGCGCACTTAAAGAAACCGCGTAACGAACGGGTGTGACAAAACCCTTGTAGTTCGCACATTTACGTTCATTGTTAGTTCAAACACCTGCGGCCTGCGAGCTGCGGGCTAATTGTGTAAGTACTAACGTAATCGCTTTCGTCTGACTTTTCAAGTGCTTAGAATACTACTTTTTGCATCAGCGTGAGAGTGGCACCATTTCTACACATACCATCACGCCTGTATTCCCCGAAGGGTTAGGCAGAAGGGTACCAATCTACACCCACAGTTTGCCGGTATGTTTTTAGGTCCCATGTACAAGGGGGCGAGTCACGGAAATATAAAAATCAATTGTTATTGTTTGTTTCACATATCTGTGGGGCGAGCCTATTTCCATCAACCGGGGACACATACAAACTCCGAGCTGCTACTGAGAATTTCATAGAATCACATAGTAACACTTGGCACCATTTCTAAAAAGTAAAAAATATAAAAAGAAACTCCTATCAATAGAAAGCATTAATCTTGTACTTACTGCTTAATATCTATACTTTCGCCACATTCAATGCAGAATATTCCATAACAAACAACTGTCAAATTAAGGAATAGTGCGGGTACAAAAATGACTTTTTCACAACCTTTAAAATGTTTTATTGTATTTTTTAAAACAAACTGTTAAGAAAACATACATGTAATAATGCTAGTACCTACTGACAAAAAAATACAAAAGTAAATTGTAACTCTACATTATTACTTTTATAACATGCAGCAAGTACTTACATACCCAAATTATTTTAAATGTTTGTTGTTGAAGATTCTTTTTCGAATTTGGCTAAAGTATAGGCAATAATTCATCACATAATACCATGCGTGGATTTGACAACTTGTTGCATAAGCATGTTGACTTTAAACATTGCTGAGTCACTTCCCATAGACACTTATACAAGCATAGATGTTCCATTGAGCAAGTTGAGACAGCAGATTATTGATTGACAAACACAACAGCTTATGAAATTGAAGGAAGCAGTTTCTGGAAAGCATAGAAATTTTCAACACTCTATAAGTTAACTATGATTTTAGTAATAGAGCTTCTGATTGCTTTTTTAAAAAGCTGAACAAATAAATCAGAAAAAGACAAGTACTTACACACAACAGTAAGAAAATAACAATTAAATAACAGCAGTAGAACACATTCATATTCAAATAAGTACAAAATCAGTCAGATAGAGCTATTCAAATCAATCATGTATCAAAAAATTACGAGGATTGTTACAAATGTAGTACATGAACGCGTTTTTAGGCTAAAGAAACAATAAGTAGGAGAGATATAAAAAAATTAGAATCATTTTATACGACAGTGTGTGCATATGCTTATTGGCTGTTTCACACGTTTACCTGGCACATAAAAATAATAAATAATTGTGTCTATTATTAGTAGAGGTTACATTAAATAATATACCATTTAAATATTTTAAACAAATAGAGACTTCAAATGAAAGCTCAAGCTTCCTATTAGCGAAAGAATTTTCAGGATCAAACCAGTAGTTCTGGAGATACCTTTATTTTTGGCATGAATATTTAGATTCATTTTACAATTATTCTTCTACAGGTGTCCTACATTAATAACAGTTGTAAGAAACCACAGTTCCGCAGTACAGTAAAGATAATAAAATCAAAGCCAAGAAAAATCTGTTCCAACTCATGTTTAACATTGAGCAAAATTAAACGTTACCTACTACTACGTCAAATACTCCCACCCACATCCGGCAGCCGAGCACCAACGAACAAGTGCAATTAGCCCTATAATGGCCTCAAATGTAGAATAGTGTCAAGCTTACCTCGTTGGTATAATAAACATAATAGTCATACAAAAATAGCCTTAATGTCTCGAACTAGCGAGCTATCCGCGTCTTATTAGACCCGCATTAAGTTACATCTTTGATTACTGCTTCGCTCCCGTGTGTCGTAGCGTGATGTTATATAGCCTACGTTACTTAGTGATAATGTAGCTTTCTAACTCCAAAAGAACTTTTGAAATCGGTCCTGTAGTTTTTGAGTTTATTCATTACATACAAATCTTTGTTCTTTATAATATTAGTGTAGATTAGTGTAGATGTACCAATTTAGATCTAAGTATGAAATTGTCATAATGTTCGAGCGAACTACATAATTGGACCTCATTTCTCCTCATCGATGTAGCATGTCATCCAATACTAAGTGGGCACTACCAAGGAGGTCTAATTGCACCATAGACACTACAATTTTCTCGTCGGAAATGGAACATGAAAAAAATTGTCAGTTTGATATGCAACCCCATTATTACAGCTTTGTCATTACGCAGAAACAAAGTTAATGATACATACAGACTGATGAGGGATTCATGTTTTGTTTTGTCGCGCTCGATGAGCTTGTGCGTGTAATTAAGAAAAAAATCGCAAAGCTTTGTAGTTAGAATAATTACCAAAGCACATAAGTACCTTCTTATTTCAAGTCATGATTTAAGAGCATGTTATGATTCCACCGTTCCTTAATTCTTATGGTGGTTCCAAACCAGCGGCGGCAAAGCGAGGCGGATTGAATAGAACCCATCCACATCCTAAGAATTTGTCTCCAATTTACAAAGTAAAAAATAGTTTAAATATGTAGCTATACAGTTCAATATTGTACAAACAAACATTTCAATTCCCGCCCCACACATCCCCGCGCATCCAGACCTTTCACACCAAACACATGCGAGACATGAATTAAAATATTTGTTTATATAACATTGAACTACATTGCTGTTTAAATAGAGTATTTATTCATTCTTACAATTTTCATTCTCGCCCATACAATCTACTCCTCGCCTCCTCCTCTCCGGTGTGAAACCACCTTTACTATTAATGATTACGCTATTCTTCTTCTTTGTCGTGTAGGCAGTAAGGTCTTACGACCCCACACACCCTAGTGTCAGAGTTTCTAAACCGCCTCAAGGGCCTCTGACATGGTTACCGATGTCAGTGATGTCCAAGATAAACTAATAAAAGCTATGATTTTTGATTTTCATTGCAGTTGCAGTTTTTCAGCAATATCTGCCTTATAAACGGAATTCATAGCGCACCAAATTATTTATTATACTGGATTTTCAGTTATCGCTTGCTGATGTAATTTGAAATTACGTACAAGTTTGTTTCATGGTAACAAATGCGATCAATCTGAGAACGGTTTTAAACTTATTATGGCCTATTTCTATGTAGAATTATTTACAGTTATAAGTCAAGCAGAAACAATTTAAGAAAAGCAGACCCCTGTTACAGAATGCATGACGAAATGAAAGAAATCTCAATAATTAGAACAATCAAAATGTATCGAACGATCGCGAAATTGCTAGTATTGAAACAATTTGTAAACAAGGCATGTTTATAACTGCACCAGGGTGCCATTGTGACCAGCTATATGCTTTCGATTACGCAATGGCATTTACTGAAACAAACCGAGGTAGCTTATAAACTAAAATCAATTATTCGAATGTGCGTCCGAATACCTAGTTAGGCGATAAAATTGAATTTCATTTAAAAATATTAATTACTGCTTCTGGATAGTTTCTCCTGAATTAAATTACGTATTTCGTTACTACTCCGCTCCCGTGTGTCGCAGCGTGATGTTATATACTATACAGGGTGAAAATTTATTATGCTACCTGGAGGGAAAGTACTCTAAATACTTTAGTTAGCAAATTTTACTGAAAGGAAACATTCCTTTATTTTTAAAAAGAAACAAAACTGCATTTAAATAATTTTGAAAATACGCTTGCCACACCCGGGAATCGAACAGACTAAAATCGGATAAAATAGCATCCTGTACTTTTATGGCACTTATCGATAGGGTCAATCACAAGGATCAAATCTCTACAAACCTGGTAAACTAAATTTAACAAAAACCATGAAATTTCAATCTAAACTTATTTTATTCGGACGAAAAAAACAGTAAAATTTGTTAACTCAAGTATTTAGAGTACTTTCCCTCCAGGTAGCATAATAAATTTCCACCCTGTATAGCATATGTTACTTCCTGATAATTTTGTAAGGCGATGGTGAAAAAAAGGGGTTAAAATTAGTTCTAGTTTCGGAGCTAGTGCAGTTCAAACAAACAAAAAAATCTTGCCTCTTTATAATATTGATTTACTATGTTTCATATTACATACGTGTGCATGAAATGCATAACAATAGCAGCCACTTATTTTTTCATACTAATGATGCTGTATGGTTTCGATCGATTAAGTTAATTGAATTGTTCAACATATGTAGAATCTAGAATATATTATCATAAAAAAATTGATTTTGTTTAGTTACAATATCTAATATCACACTCCATTATGTGTAACATAATATTATTGTGTGTGACCAAACGGTATATGGAAATCTATACTAATAATATAAAGATGAAAGATTTTTTGTTTGTTTGTTTGTTTCGAAACTACTGGACTGATTTTAACAATTCTTTTCACCAATAGGTAGCTACATTATTCCTGCGTAACATAGGCTGTATAACATCACGCTACAACCCACGGGAGCGGAGCAGTAACCAAAGATGTAACTTAACGCGAGTAAAACAAACCGTTGCTTAGTTTATTTTTCTACACTTATTTTTACTAATAAAATTAAGCTGAGGAGTGTTTTTTTGTTTGTTTGTTTAAACGCACTAATCTCTGGGCTGGAAAAACGATGCACGATGCACGATGCATTATGATAACCAGATTCATGAAGAATATTTTAGGCTATATAACATAACGCTACGACTAACCGGACAGGAGCAATAACCAGAGACAACAGCTGTGTGATTCTGTAAGACCTTGTTCTAAACTTCGAATCTGAATCCGCTGTGACTTTCTTGATTGGCATTCAAAAAACTCGGTTGATAATTCGAATTTACACAAGCGCCACTCTTGCGAGCGTGTCAGCGAGTTCAACTAAATTGACGGGGAAATTTTAACAGATAAAGTATGAGATCACGTAAGAAGTGGCATTCTATACGGTAATTCCACCGTCACTTCGACGCTCACTTCGCACTTCAGAGTGTCAAATAAATCAATGTCATTTTGACGTGAGGGTGAATAGCGACGTGAGATGCGAGTTCATGTCTGAATTTTACAGAATCGACGTACAGAACGCCGATGAAACCACAAGGTATAAAAATATTACAATGTATTTACTCATCTTAAAAGACTTGCAGCCTGTTGACAGTTGGCACACATACTATAGGTACTGTAGGTACCTAAACCTCGACACACAGGTACTATTAAGTCCACAACGCACAGGTATTTATTACTTTGTTCAGCTGTTCCAAGATTCCAACCGATAACCGACCTTACACTAACACAATTATGTGTTTAATTCTTTATAATGCATTATTATTGGATTAAAGGGAATGCGCAGATGGTCTATAACAACTGAATTTAACCCCCGACTCAAAAAGAGGGGTGTTATATGGTGTGTCTGTGTCTGTCTGTCTGTGGCACCGTAGCTCTTAAACGGGTGAACCGATTTTAATGCGTTATTTTTTTATTTGAAAGCAGGTTTCTTAGTGATGGTTCTTGGATGTTTTATCAAAATCGGTTCAGCCGTTTTAAAGTATCAGATCTTTTTATCTATACTTTATGCTTGCTTATGCTTTTTTGGAGGAGCTCGTGGCTAAATAATTACAGCCGCATAGACCAATCTTCCGGGTTAAGCCACGCTTGCCGAGGTTGGTCTGTGGATGGGTGACCATTTACCATAGCGAGTTTCCTCCGTGCCTCGGAAAGTACGTAAAGCCGTTGGTCCCGGCTGTCATTTGTAGATTTTTGACAGTCGTTACGAATAGTCAGAAGCCAAGAAGTCTGACAACTAGTCTAACCAAGGGGTATCGTGTTGCCCAGTTACTGGGTTGTGGAGGTCAGATAGGCAGTCGCTCCATGTAAAACACTGGTATTCAGCTGCATCCGGTTAGATTGGAAAGCCGACCCCAACATAGTTGGGAAAAGGTTAAGCAGATGATGATCTTTTTACCTATACTTTTTATGTGAAATGTGCACTGGAATCTTTGACGTAAAGTGAAAATTATGAAGTTCTGAACTCCTTAGCTGTTCTTTTCTTCTTAATTTCGTTCCGGGGTTTAAGACAGTTGAAGTACTTCTTCGGGACTCGTCGAGCTTCATTGCCTCGGCTTTTCTGGTGGTTGCTATTTTTGATTTTGGCTTTTTAGTGTTGAAGTGTGTAGCAGTAGTGTCGCAGACTTGTCCCATAAAAAATAATACTTGTCCAGGCGCAAACCGACTTGCTGACTAGCTACTTAATTAGCTACTGTTTTTGCCACAGAATGAGAAACCTATTTTTTATAGCCATTACAAGAGACAAAAAACGATAATTTAGGTCAGAAATATTTGTAACAACCAATTTCTGTAATATCTGCAACAAGATAGACTAAAATTGACTTAGCCCAAAAGTGATCGAGAGACTTAGGTACGAGATCCGAATTGAACGCGTAAAGAGAAGAATGTGCATTTCTGTCTAATGAAGATGATCTACCTATTTCTTAGTAGGTACTAGATACTTACCTACTGCCTGCAATTCTGCAAGTCAAGACATTAAACTCTTTGCCCTTCGAAACTACTGACTCTACATTATTTATTGCGGTCATTTTAGGTCTCCCGTGGAGTTCAGTAGGTACAAAATTGATGTTGAAATAGCCCGATATTGGAAGAGAAATAGGTTACTGTACAAAATCAATTATTACTATCGATATGGTCAGAGAATTTCCAATAAAGTAATATCTACAGTTAAATAATACAAAAATTCAATAAAGCTGAGTTTTAAAGACTAGCACACTAAGAAGGAAACAATAAAAAGTTTTCATTCACATAGTCAAGAAGAAGGTTGTGAACTTATGACCATAGATATAGAATTCTAGTTTAACGAATTGCCAATTTTGCCAACAATTAATGTCAAACAACAGAAAACTTGAAAGTTTTTCCGCAATCGTGAACCTAGCTCTATCCTGTCTACCCTTCATAAAACACCTGACAATTTTCTAGTTGTGAGAACTTGTTTGAATGCAAATCTACAAATAAATATTATTAGTACCTGTCCTAACAACTGGACATTGCATTTAGATATTATAATAAAACCAGTGTCTACATGGGTATTAAGTTTGGACCGGTTATTTGTGTTACATTATTTTGCAATTTGAATCTGGCCGTTATTAGTTTGTCCACACGCAAGGTTTCTACGAATTGATATATAAATTACCTTACATTGAAAGCTGTTTTTATAGTGTTATAAAGTAAAACAAAAAACGAATAGTAAAGGTACCTATATGAGGAAGTTTTTTTAGAATTACGTAGCACAAATCTTATGACAAATTAAAACAATGCCTCAATGGGTATTTGTCTATTCAACAGATTCTTTACTTAAATTATCTTAATTTGTTACAGTTCACGTTTCATCTAATGATCATCTAAATCTCGATCTAAAAGATCTCCGCAAATGGTTATGCAATCGCCCGACGGTACAGCTTTTTAGTAGTCATACCATCTTAAGTTCAAAAGAGGTGCGAGTAGAGAATGTAGTCCACTAAAATTTGCCGATTGCGATACTTTAGTGCAAGCTTGGCTATAAACGTCATCTCCGTCCGATTGACTAGAAGTCCTTTTGTAAATGTCACTAGTTGTCTAGGTATTTAATTCTGCGTTATTCATTTCTTTGATGTATCTAAAGAGGTTATAAAATTGACCGAACGATATGGATGAGGTATAGCGCGTATAAATTATTATGTGTTTAAAAAGGTTACCTGAGTAAACAACTTGTAAGTAGGTGATGAATAGTTATCTTAATACTTAGTTGTTTTTTGCCAAATATATTTATATACCTACATTATGGTTCTATTAAAATATCACTAAATATGAACACGGTAGGTAAAAAGCTGCCAAAACTTGTACATTGTTTAAATAAATATAACATTTAGTAAACACCAATTTTTCCATTTTGTCGTACATAAGTAAATAGGTGCCTAGTGTAAGGACAGTAGATACCCAGGTACTAACTATTTCAACAAAAACAAGAACATTCGGAAAACACAACCAAAAAATAATCCCGAAACTAATTTCTACAACTTACATGGCGAATGTTATTGAACAGCTGAAAAAACAAGATTGGTTAATGGGTATCAATGAAAATCATAAATTGTGTCATTTACAAATTATTTAATAATTCCAGATTTGCCGGTTTTTACATTCCACAAAACTATACAACTTCTTTTTGGTAGAATTTGTCTTTTTTTTTTCATTTTGCACATATAAAGCTTGCAACACTATTAAATTATTGCGCGGGAATATCATTAATAAATCAGCAGGAAAATCTGTTTAACAAAATAATGGCAATGAATTTTAATTAGGTAGTATTTAATATGGTGTTATCAAATTAGTCTTAATAATCATTTTTAGCTGTTACTTATCTATCCATTGAATTGAATTTGACCTTATTGTTTTGTTATAAGTTTTGAATAATAATACATAGCTTTAATTAAAATGAGCATTGTTTTTAGAGTCCTTCATCGATGAAAAGATAATACGCCTGACCTGCAACGATTCCTTAATTATTTACTAAGTGGTACCTAGATGTATCTATAATTTGTGTGAATGCGACCCGGCCGTTGACCCAGACAAGCTTTAACACATGAAGAAATTAAATTATCGTTAACAAAACTACTTACAAGTATCGGTTTTTTATTACTAGTTGAATTTGTGTAGGTATATTATACAAATAAGGAATATTTAAAGAAAAAAGCCATTATTAATATTGCATTTGCAATTTTTTTTATACAATCTGTTGATACCCATGTTTATAATTTTATCTCTTTTGTCGTATTATCAATACAACAGGAAAACAAAACATCTCGTGTGTATTTTGATTAAATAAATATTATAATTTAACAATTGTTTTGTTTATTTTACAGAATTAAAAAAAAACAAACACCATAAAATACGTAAAACCCAATTTCAGTTGCAAATTCTAACACAACATAACATTAAAAGATTACAAAACATTCCATTTGTTATTCGTGCGCTTTTTATTTTCCAAGTTAAAACCAAGGCATTAAAAAAGTTTATACGTAGGTAAATAAATAAACAGGTAAGTAGATAAAGTAAGTGAGTAATCATTACCCGACTGCGACAGAAGGAGGGTTATGTTTTTCGAGGGTATGTTTGTATGTATGTAAGTTTGTATGTATAATTGTTTGGCACGCTCTGCAGGCTGAACGGCTCGATGGATTTTAGCTTGAGAGGTGTCGTTAGATTCGTATTTACTGTGAGAGTGACACAGGGAATATAAAAAAAAAAAAATGGCGGATTTTTGGCGCCAAATTCAAATGTTTGGCTCGCTCTGCAGGCTGAACGGCTCGATGGATTTTAGCTTGAGAGGTGTCGGTAGATTCGTATTTACTGTGAGAGTGACACTGGGTATATTAATTTCTTTTTTAAAACACAAAAAAAATAAAAAATAAAAAACGGTAATTTAAAAAACTAAAAAACCCGACTGCTATTCTTTAAAAATCCCTAAAACAAGATAAATTGTAGCAGTCGGGACCCATTCGGGACCATCTACAATGTAATATAGATATGTGTTCTCAATTCACTAATCCTCCATTTCTAGAATGGAGATGTCTAATGGGTCCCGACTGCTACAATTTATCTTGTTTTAGGGATTTTTAAAGAATAGCAGTCGGGTTTTTTAGTTTTTTAAATTACCGTTTTTTTTTTATTTTGTGATTAAACAGCAATAGCTTCCTGGACTTAGCACGTGACTTAAGTGTGTATCTAATTTCAAAGAAATTTAACTGTCCGATTAGAGTCGTGAACAGTTTCCGTGAAGCGCGTGTTACTGTGTATCATTGTGGGCACTTTTTCTGAACAATACATATTTTAACAGTGTACATACCTGCAATGGATGACCGGCCGGCTACGCACACTGACGTTTCCTAATCAAAACAAATGACAGCTGAGTGAATAATCGGAATAAGTTGAGAGATAAGTTGTATTTTCCTTTATGTATTTAATTTAATACAACACTTCCACGTTATTATCTACAAATATAAACAAATATATGATTTTATAAAAGTTTTTCTAAGTTAACGTAAACGTTTACGCGGCACGCGATAGGAAAGGCGCGCGGTCCGTGTAGCTTCGCTGTTATTACTGAGTAAAAACGTATTTTGCTTCGTTCCGACGTATACCACTACGTTGAACGTAGACGTATTCACACAGATCTATTGAGGGGCTATCATGATATCCTTGCTCCAGGATTTCCTACGTAATGTCCTTGTTTATAAGGTCTTAAATGTGAAATGTAATGTAAGCGCCCACGGAAGTCCTAAATCCGTTCCTATTGGTGACAAAATAGTAAATAAAAGGTATATAAGTGATACAATGAACTTGATAGAGAAATGGTCCTTATGTTCTCAGCATTGTTTTTTATTTACTTTGATCTCGAATTAATTGCTAGAATAACTACTGTCTCTTAGTAAATTAGTGATTACATAACTCGTTTTAGTTAAGTGTTCTCGTAAAAAATGGCTTATTCGTATTTATCAGAAACTAATAAATTAAATCTTTCCCTTCAAATTAGTTTTATTAATTAGTTGACATTTACTTAGTTTACCATCATAAGGGGTTAATGCCTTGTAAAATATTACTTGGATACTTAATTACTATTATAGGTAGGTACCTCCTTAAGTCCTTACCAACTTTTAATCGAGACCTTTATTTATTAACTCATAATTTATTCGTATTTATTAAATATTACATGCTTATGTATGAGTGTTTGCCTAATAGGTACACAGCTAATGTTTCAAAACAAAATTGGTAAGTAAGTTTTGGCACTCGCACCATTTTGATGGAGTTTTTTGGAATGCTGGGTTCCTGTAGGTATGCAAAATGAATAGTTTATCTTACTAGTCGTAATTCTTTTGAATGCTAGACTGGGTAGTTTTTGAAAATTCTGGTGACCATTTTGAATGTAGAAATGTTTACAAAAGATATGAACTTACCATATATAACTTACTTCTTATTCTATCGTATATCCATCGATAATATAAACATATATAATTTTATATATCCATATAAAATAAACCCCAATAACAGCAAAAAATGCGAAGGCATTTGTTTGTTAGTATGGTTGACTAATACCGGTCGGTAAGTTTTAGGAATCGGGCATAAGACAAGACGGAATGACCTAAAGACCGAATGCGGAAAGCGCACGTTGTGCATGCAATTGGCAAGAGCCCTATGTCCGGAAGAGGATAACATTAAGATCAATTGTTTCATTGATTAGATATCTCCTCTGGTTGCCTGTCCCGTTGGTATAGTCTTCTAGTAACCGTAAGCGCAATTGCTGTGCGTGGAGTCCTGGGTTCAGTCCGACAGTTTTAATTTCTTATGGAAAAACCCTGCTTAGGTTTTTCCATAAGAAATTTATTTATCAGTAGTGCCCCGAGACTGGAAATTGTGGCAGCCCGGTGTCTCAGAAAGCATGTAAAGTCATTGGACTTGCGCCTGTTCTTTCCCCGATCGTGTCGGACTGTCATCCTATTTGAGATATAAGCGTATGGGAGTAGGGAATTCACCTCTGTTTGCGCACACACTCATGCACTATAATATCTCCTGCTTACTTGGCTAGTCTCTATTAAGATTGGCCATATTCGCCGAATATCGAAAATCGTTCGGGAGAATATTACCTGTGCTGGTGTTTTTTTTGGCGTGGGGCTATCCTCAAGGACTGCCTCCGCCTCGGGGAAGGCAGAGGGGTGTGTCGGTCACCTACCGACTAAAACCCCACGGTATTCCTTTAACTACGATTGGCCGGGGTGCGGATTTCTCTGAGCATGGTGATAAAGATGAACTGGTTAGTATGCACGTACTCATGTGACCCTGACCGGGTCATGGCACCAGATTCAGGTCCAACTTTAAACAATAGACATACTGAATGACTTTGACTGATATAATAACGTGCTCACGCCCGCGTAGCCAAAACAAACTTCTGAAATTAAACTCTGTTATCGGTTAAAAAGATCCGCCTATCTGTCATCATGCCTGACATTTGGAACAGTAATTATGTCAATACTTGAAGTACCTACTTAATAAATCTATAGTAATATAATAACGCTAAAGATTTTTTTTGTTTAATCTTTGGAAGTACCACTCTTATTGGAAAAATTCTTTTTTTATGATAGCCAAATTTATAGGAAATAATAAAGGATGTATAACATCGCGGTACGGCTCACGGGAGCGGACCAGTAACCAAAAGCGTAACTGAGCGCGGATGGAAGGTTGAATACTTAAACCAGTCAGAGTTTCTACAGTTTCTAACTATTAGTTTTCTTGTGTTTTATGGGAGGGAAAAAAATTCACTGTACCACCTATTATGACGACGTATCGTATAGGAATATCTATGTATTTTAATTCTTATATACGTTAGTTATGACCGCAATAAATCAAGGTATAAATGGCTACATGAACTATGGAAAATAAGCACTGACAATGACATGATGATCACCTTTACATACAGAATTTTATTTATTTATTTTTGTCAAACAGAAGCCTTAAAGGGGTCATTTGTACTCATTAATGAACAACTTTCGCTATTAGAACAACCTAGTAACCGCAAAAAAAAAATCGTCTTGTGTTGTGAACGTAAATGTTAAACTGATTTTTCGTCGAAATCTATAAGTATGTGCTGACAGGGCGGAATTAGGTCAATATAGGTACCGCAAGGGTTCTCTTAGTTTCACTTTCAGCAAGTGTCGCATAAGGAGAATTACATCAAGGAGGTTCATAATGGATTTGTCACAATCCCACCACCTAGCGTTAGCAGGATTTCAGCATCATAATTAACGGTTCACGTAACACTCATCACTTCCAGTCAGGTACAATTGCAGCTTGTTATCCGCCTGGCGATCGCCAATCAGTAGGTGCGGCAAGCGTAGTGAAGTGATTATAAAATTATCCTCCCCTTCCCCCCACCTTTTAAACCTCTGACCTAAAGTATGCTTTAACCGTTGGATGTATTATAAAAGACCCAAGGACCATGATGATGGGCCGTGGTGATCAGTTGACGATTACAGATGATGACGGGTCGATATGATCTCTAATTTAAATACAGTTTTAAGCGGAGGCATAATTATAATAGGTAGGTAGGTTACTCATAATACTCGCATTACGAAAACATGATACCTTTACGATTTCATGGTGGGTGTTCTCTGCCATCAATATGGACAAATTGGACACTAGACACCTACATGTGGACTAATGAATAGATAAAGTTGCAAATAGCAAAGCACTTACTTAATAAATATGTGATTTGCCTCACACACATTTCATTGGGGCCTACCACGGCTACCACCATCTCTTAAAACAATACTATTTCAATATTACTATGTTATTTCAGTTGTTGAATTTCGACTCTCGCCCCAGAGCCGAGCGTTGAAAATCCAGCAGTGCGCAAGGCAAAGTAATATAAAAATAACACTGTTTTAAGAAACGGTGGTACCGTGGTAGGCCCGCAGATGTCAAGTAAATGTTATGTCGCTTTCTACCAGTTGCAATGATCATAAAAAAATAAACAAAATGTAGGTATTGTGGGAATATAAAAAGTTGTGATGGTTTATTTTTCGCAGGCTAGCGCGCCTCCTATGGCGAATCGTGACACTTTCAGTCTTCTGCTAACTCCTCGAAGTAGAGCGGCATGATTGCTGTAGGTGGCAATATGTTTGTTTTTCATCATAACATACATTAGGTACATAACTATGTCAGAGGCCCTTAGAGGCGGTTTAGAAACTCTGACACTGGGATGTGTGGGGGGTTAGACCTTACACGATAAAGAAAAAGAATTATTACATCTTCCAATCCACAATGCACCTAAGTTAAACGTACGCAGAAGTAAGCGTGTAGTCAAGTTCTTGGGTAACTATGGGTTTATAACGCCGCGTGGTCATTTACTGAGTTGAGATTTATAACTAGTTACAGTTTCTTGAGCTTTCACACACGTAGACTGCTGTTAACTCGATGGTTACCCACTAACAAATGATTAGGGAAATAAAAAGTATAAATAAGTATAGTCGCTGCGCACGCGACCTACTTTCCAAACACGGTGAATTGTCTTATTTGCGGTTTCCGGACTCTCTATCCAGAAATACATACATTTTAAAGATTTGAATATACACCAGCCCTGCAATTACGTTTCCATGGGGGCATTGTCATGGATACCCGTCTCTACCTCTAAGGGGAGAACGGAGTGTTATGCCCTATACTATGTTAAACCCCTAGTTTATTACCACTAGCTCGTGCTAAGCCCTCCATGTGGCTCAGGTGGGCCCATATCATGACGAGGGCAAGTGAGATACTCGTATATTTGGGGAACCCCCTTCTAGCATTGGCCCACTATGTTCAGCGGACCCCATCCCCGTGCTATGATCGCACATCCTGCCCTCTTTGTGTTGACCGCACACCTTTAAATAAGCGATTATCGAAGCCCCCATTTACTCTTCTGGTGCGAAATGAAAACTTAACTTAATCAAAAATAAAGATATGCAGATTACTCATATTATAACACATATATGCAGATTATTAAATTATTAAGATATGAAGTTTAGCCAATCTATTTTTTGTTATAGGTTTTTCTATCACCAGCGCTGCTTTACCACCCTTTTGCTATAATCATTCCATATTTTTTCAATAAATTGTGATCGTACAATTTCTACTGAACGCTTCCAATTGTATATTCTGCTGTATGTTGTCAGTATTGTGAATGTAATTTTGTAATAGCGCCATCTATCGTGAAGTATTTGATAATGAATCCTGAACTTATTTATTTCTACCGTTTATTTCGTTTATTCGTATTTAAAGCATCGTAATTTTATGCATGAAGTAAAACTAGATACAAGTAATAAATTCGAGCCATTTTATATAAGATTCAAATTCAAATGAATTCGCGTAGTCGTTTACTACTACATGTTAAATGTTTATGTATGTTGGTACCACTGTGACCGTGACAAAACTTTCGTTCGTTGGTTGATGTGCAAGATAGGAAATGTGTGTTTTAGTGCAAACTTTTATTTCAATTTGATCAAAAGTGTATTCATCATAATTTACTAATGTTTAAACTACTTACATTTTCTATTCTTTGATAAGATTCATGTTTTGAACAAACAAATCTTGCTTCGGAGACCGAAGAAGAAAATGTTTTTGTGTGCTAAGTTTCATAATGGCGGCCCGTCGCGTCCCCCGCGCCTCCATTTCGATGACAGTCAAATTATGACAATGCCGATACGTAAAGTTTAGAAAATGTTGTGTATTTGTAAATAATTTAGTGAGAGTTTATGATAGACAGTTACAAAAGGACTAAATATGAATCAGGAGCAACATAATATGCATACGGGTGGTGGCCAGCCTCCGGGAAGTTCTGAGGTGTGAATGGTTTGTTAGTTTTTTTGCGGTTTTGTTTCTAGTTGGGATACTAAATTTGTTTATATTGCAGTCACAGGTCCAAAGAGTTCAAGCTACACAGCAACAGCAACAAAATAACTTGCCAGCCACGACATCTGCAACAGATCTGCGAGTGAACTCAGCGGCAGTGAACGTTGCTTTGTCTAGTGTCGCAAAATATTGGGTGTTTACAAATTTATTCCCCGGACCCATACCACAAGTTTCTGTGTACGGATTACCTGCTGGAGCCAGGATTGAAAATGGGAAGCCTGTTCAGGTAAGTCCGTGTTATTTACAAAAAATATTGTATGACTAAATCTCACAAAAAGTCATGCTAATAGGTATTTAATCTGCTAAAGGTCAGAATGTCATCATAGGATCGGTGTATAAAAACTCACTAGTCTCACTACGAAAATAATTGTAATTACTTCATTGTTAAGCTGAACATATCTGCCTAACAAACTTAATTTATGTAAATTGTCTTGTTGACTTAGTTGAATCACTGTTTATTTTGGCCTCTCAAGTTCCATGTGAGCTGTATAAATAGCCACAATTGCTGATTTACATACACATTAACTTAATTAAACTAAAGTTATATTTGAGACCCTATTGTATAAATCAAAGTTTTTTTTAAAGTTGAAGTTACTGGTAGGAAGTTTTGTTGTTTTGATATTTCTCTTTCATAAACAACTCCTTTCTCTTAATTTGTTTACAACACTAATATTATTATACAACTTTTTATTGTTTTTTGTGAGTTTGTTCAGCACCTCGTTTTATAACTCTAATTTTGTGCAATTTTTAAAATAAGTACTGATAACAGTAATATGAATTCTCATGCAATTACAAATTCAAGCATTCATGCCTAGATTGATACAAAGAGCTCAACAAAGTTATTTGCATTCTCATGCCACATTCTAGAAGCTCATAATGTAGAAATCATTACCACCCATTGTTTTTAAACAACCACTCAGTTAGAATTATTTCCATGCACTGTATCAAAATGCCATAGTAAGATGAATTTACAACACTCTTTGACAAAAATGTATGTTTGTGTATAATTCAATGTAAATTGTTTCCTTAAAAGCAAATCTTTTAAAGCAATGCACTTGGGGAATATTATAGCTTTTCTATCTGTTACCAACATTTCTTTACATTTTAAGCAATTTCAGGATCTAGGTCAAGCTCATGCAAGTATACTAAATGGAGATCCAAATATTCTACTTGGGCATCATGCGGGGCAGTCACAAGTTACAGTATCGGCTCCTGGTGGTCAACAGATACCAGTCTCTCAAATCATTGCCACACAGTCTGGACAAACTCATGGTAAGGTTTCACTAAATATAAATTATAAATAACTAGCTTCTACCTTTAAATGTGAAAGAATAACAAACATTCATCCATCCTCACAAACTTCTGCATTTATAATATTAGCAGGATTCACTCATGAATTTGTCAAGTAAATATGTCATGTAAAAATGACCTTCAATCACACCAAAGTGTGTCAATATTTGATAACTTTTTCATTGTTATCTAAATAGATAAAATTTTAATAATAACAAATAGGGATTGCCACAAGATGGGCCTGTAATTAAAAATGCTGTTAATTGTTTATAGTTAAATATAAAAGTTTTTTGTTCAATAATCTTTGAATTTACTGCTGATTTGACCTGTTTGGCATTAGTACTTATCTTTACAATTGATTGAAATGACTATGAGAAATTCCCCAGTATAAAAAATCCCCTATTTACTAATGGTTTAACTGGGAAATATAATGCCATTATGTTTATGACTCATCTTGACTCTTTTTAATTTTGGCTAATGGATTGGAACCTAGTATCTATTACGTAATTAGTGTATCCTTCAATAATGATAATTACTTATCATAATTAACAATGTAGTTCCAGCCATATAAAAGGCTACTCATTCCCCAATTATGTTTCAAACAAATGGTGACTAAAAGACCGTTTATTTAAAACAATATTAATACTGTACTCACATACAAACAATTAGGCCACTGGCAAAATTCAATAGCAATCTCCTCATTGAGTTTGGATTCAATATATATGTATAAAGACATGCATGTGAGCTTCATAAGTGTACTTTAAATAAATTGATCGATAGTGTATGAGGAAATCGCCAAGTGGCCTAATTATTTTGAAACAGTGCGTTTCTGACTGTCAAGCACTTGTTATAACTTGTTTACAAAAAGCTGTAAATACTAACAGAGTGACATTGTTCCAGAAGCACTTGTGGCCCATAGTCAGCAGCAAGCTGAGTTGGCAGCGGCTCAGGGCGCCGCCAACAATGCCCAGGTGTCAGTTAGTGGAGGCCAGGCCACTCACCAGCAGGTACCCAATAACCGGGTCGAGTTTGTACAACACCATAACATTGATATGGTAAATCACGTGGTAACACACTCCGTTTACTAGTGGGAATGCTAACCGTACATTGCTGTTGTGTACATAGATTATTTCTAATTAGGACTAGTTTTAATTAGGATGTTAGTTAGAACTTACCTTGACACTGTTACAGTTCTATGTAAAAAAAATATGTCCCAGAGAATTTGAATCTTAAATCAATTACTTGACAATTCAAAATACTCTGAAATACTAGATTATTTTTAAAAACATTTTTTGTATTAAAATAGCCTCATAAATGCATGAATTAGTTCAAAGGTCAACATGTTGACCTAACTTGATTAGAAAGACAAGGAAACCTTTGTAAAGCTTCTAGTAAAATATGAATCATCTACTAGTCTTGATCTCATCATTCTTATCTCCCTTGATTCAAAGTTTTTACTTAATGTAGCTTAAACACATTGTAAGATAAAGTTTTTCTATTCCGTTCTTGTAAATGCATGTACTTCTATAATTTTTTCAGTAGAGTTCATTGTGATGTGCATAGTAAACAAAACAAAAAACAAATAGGACAGTAGTGAAATTCTATTTGTTTTGAGATCTTCATTAAAATATCATTATTACTTTTATCACTAACATTTTCTTGTTTTCTTAATAAAAGATCTTTTGATATTCTGCAAGTTCTGTCTTTCTAAAGTTTTGCATGTTTCATACATTTTAAACAGAAATATAAAATTATGTTTATTTAATAGGGACACCATTCTCAACAACACATAATGCAGCAACAGCTGATGGCGCAGGCGCGGCCGGAACACAGCAACCAACAGGTCTGTTCAACTTATGTACTAATATCTTTGGCTATACTCCCCCAATCAGCTTCCTTGTATTATAATCACATGTAAACTAAATATTCGTGTACTTTACGCTGCTTTATATAATCATCATGCAGCATGTCAGTGAGGTAAGATCAATAATTTGTTCACAAACACATATAATATTTACTATTTGCTAGACTATCTGTTAATGCTTCTTTACATTATCATTTAACTGGGCATGCATCACATTATAATAGCAGTTTATGAAACTTTTGCATAACTATTAAAATACAAGTGGGTTTTATGAACCAAGACACAATCGAGAGTTATAATAGTACCCACAGTAAATTGATTTAATACCTAATTATGTGCAGTTTCATACACAACTCTAATAATGTGTAAGTTAGCCTGAATAAACTGTATATGTTATTCTGTAAATTTGCGTTTTTTATTTGAAGAACTTTCATTATGTTTCCTACAAACCAATAAAATTCTTATTATGTATATTTTATCTTTTATTTTGTGGGTATGTAATATTTGATAAGCAGACCTCTGCCTAACCCTTCGGGGAATACAGGCGTGATAGTATGTATACTATATAGTGTATAATAAAAGATTCTAAATTTTATGTTAAGAAAAGATAGGTATTATTATATATTTATAATTTTATGTGTTGCATGTGCATAAAGTTTGTTGTTATGATACTGTTTTTGATTTCATAATAGGAATTTTACAATATGAGTGTAGATAAACTTGTTTATCATTTGTCTACATATTCTATATAATTCACTCAACCACTAACTGAATTAAGCTTAACTGTTCTGTTATGATTTGAATGTATGCAACAGAGTAGCAAAACAGCACCTCTAACTAACCTTCTGACTGGTCAAATAATACTCTTCCAGTTTCAAAGCTTTTGTGATGTTTTTATCGTTACAAGTCGCGAATACGACACAAAACCCTGTTTATGGACTTCTAGTATTGACCTTCATTAGGGCTTTCTCATTCCACAGAAATCGAAAATCAAATGTTTCTTGGCAAAATTTAGTTTGTAGCTCTTATTTATTAAAATAGCTTGTATTAATTTTTATTTCTAAAAACAGATTCAACTGACGGTAAGCGAGGATGGCATAGTGACAGTGGTGGAGCCGGCTGGCAATAAATTGGTGGATAAGGAGGAACTCCATGAGGCAATCAAGATGCCCAACGACCATACTCTCACCGTGCATCAGCTGCAGCAAATCGTGGGACAACAGGTATACTTGCTGTAATGTTGTTTGTTCTTAATCATTAATATTGTCTTAGAAATAATGTGGGAAGAGAGAGGATTATGAAACCTTATTGTACACTGTTACTGATAATATAAGACTGATTGCACAACTTACCTGCCAATATCGCGTGGTGTACTAGAAACAGCAAATCAACTAACGGAACTCGGTTCGGTCCGCGCGTATGCCGTTCCAAGCAGTACCAATTCCATGGAAATATGAACATTAACTATTATGTAGAAGCCTGAATTTTCTTAAGCACAGTGTAAATGCGCTCCGACGCCGCCCGGTTGATGGAAATCGTACATAGTGACTTTTACCACCCGGGCCTGGCAAATACTGGTCATGTAGCCTGTAAAATTACATATACGAGCCTATGTCAAAACTTAAACAACCTATCTTGACGGCGATTGCAAAAGAAGATTGCGAAAGAAGCCCGACCATAAACTGATCTCCTTGTACTATTAGGTAATAGACAGCGTAGTACGGATAGAACAAGCGACCGGTGAGCCGGCGAACATACTTGTGACCCACAATCCTGACGGTACGACCTCCATAGAAGCCAGTGCCGCCGACCCTCTGATCGTCAAGGACGAGAAGAATTCTAACAAAATAGAGGCTGCACAGTTCGCTATACCTACGGAAATAAAGGATATCAAGGGAATTGACTTGAAGGTAAGGTTGTTAGTAACCTAACCTTTTTAGTAATCTATTCAAAAACTTATGATTGTTAAAGCTGTTTTCACTTTAGGCCAAAACAAGTAGGCGATTCGCACACTGCTCCGCGACGCTCCATGGTGCGTGGCGATGGAACTCTGCTGATCTGCAACACTGCGTGTGAACGCATTTTCTGTGTGTTGTACTAAGCGTGTTTTCTATACAAACATAGATATTTGCAAACAACGTGTTCCCGCGCAACGCTCCGTGATGCGGTGCAGTGTGCGAATCGCCGTAGAGCAGCTGGATGCAGGTCGCTTCCAACCGGTCCTATTGGAAATCTGTGGGGGAGGCCTACGTCCAGCAGTGGACGTCCTGCGGCTAATATGATGATGAAGTAAAGCAGACACTAGCCCATGGTCTATTATTGCATGCCTTCTCTCTAGTTCAGTGGAAACACGGCCGTAACTATCGAAGCACACAGATTTCGTACATTGTAACAATGACAACTTCAGTGTCATCATCATCATCAGTCTTGCAAAACGTATATGTCCCATACAACATTTTTTACCTAATACGTTTATCTTTTTTGTATGAACTCAGAATGTGGGAGCCATGGGCATGGAAGGTGCTGTAGTAAAGATCTCAGCCGGTGCGTCAGAGCACGATCTCCACGCGATGTACAAAGTCAATGTAGAAGATCTGTCACAATTACTTGCTTACCATGAAGTGTTCGGAAAACTTAACTCGGAAGGACAGCAGCAACAAGCAAAGGTAAGATTTAACAAAATATGCCAGGCACCACTATCGATCTAAATAACGTTATCGCGTATAATCATTGCAATTTAAACCTTATTTCAATGTTCATAAAACTCCCATAACGCTCGCTCATGATATGAAACGGCTATGCTATACAAATAATAAAACAATCACTTCACTTTAATAAACATTATTAAAGCGAATCAGTGTTCGATAGAATCGTAAAGATAAATAATATTGAGGACAATATGACAGTCATGCTACAAATGTTTTAAGTAGTTTATGGCTTTCGCTTTTCTTCTGATTTTACAGTATCTGTAAAGCTGATTAAATTGAGCTTAGCCAAGCATTTGAAAAAAAAGTAGGGACTTCCAACATGCTTCAAAAACAATTATGCTTCTTTTAGGCAATAAACGACGTGGAAGTCGAAGTCGAAGCCGGCACCAGCGCAGCTATGTCAGAAGCCGAATCGCCACCCGGCCACCACTCGTGTGATATTTGTGGGAAAATATTCCAGTTCCGATACCAACTCATTGTTCATAGGTATTGTATATATATTTAATCAATTTTATTCGCCTTATTCAGCATTGGTATAAGTTTTAACGTTTGGAATGTTTGTGCAGGCGTTATCATGGCGAAAGTAAACCGTTCACGTGTCAAGTTTGCGGTTCTGCGTTTGCAAATCCTGTCGAACTGTCAAGGCATGGGAAATGTCATCTTGGTAAGTCAATTTTACTTTGGCTCACTTAGGATTCATTCACAATGAGACGCGACGTTGCCCGCCCATTTCAATAAAGCATCTCAAACTATAAGTTAAAATTCAGAATATGTTGCACCTTCTCTTTGTGTAGTAAAGTATCTTTTCGTGTAGTAAAGTTCTATTTTGAGTCGCTCTATTAATATGAGCGCGCAGCGTCGCGTCTCCGTGTGAATTGACCCTTACTAAACATGCATTATTTTGTGAGATTTAGTTATTTATGCTTGTTTTATTTTTTTCTCTTTTATAGCTGGAGACCCGAACGAAAGACACGCCAAGAGGATGGCGCAAGATAAGCCGTACGCTTGCACCACTTGCCACAAAACTTTCTCTCGCAAAGAACATTTGGATAATCACGTTCGTAGCCATACTGGAGAAACCCCTTACAGGTCTGTTAAAAAATAATTGAATGCGATATCTTACTCTCCGCTTTTGAGCTAGGCAAGTTCACAGCCCTATTTTAATTTAGGTCATCTAAACGACTCAGCAGTGGCTGTTAAACTCGCTAATAATAGTTATCACTTGTTGTGATAATGGGGGTTCTGGTATCTATACTAATATTATAAAGCTGAAAAGTTTGTTTGGTTAAACACATTAACCTCAGGTGCTATTTTGTTCTAACGGAAAAATTCTTTTTGTATTGGCTACATATAACATCACGCCATAAGCAATAGGAGCGGAGCAGTAATCAAAGACGTAACTTAACGCAGGTGAAATAAGCCAATACAAATAGATTTCACGATGGATTTTGCGTGACTTCGTCACGAAGGTCGGATAGTTCGCTAGTTTAACAAGTTATCGCGAAGATAATGTTGCATATTATTTTTTTATTTACATATTTTAGTCTGCCTAAAATGACAACTTCCATTAATCCGTTGTTTTATTCAATGCATACTAATGCGGTCGTTTCTTAACTATGATAAATACGACATAATAAACCTTCATCCGTCTTACACAGATGCGAATTCTGCGCGAAGACTTTCACCCGCAAAGAGCACATGGTCAACCACGTAAGAAAACATACGGGCGAAACACCGCACCGATGTGATATATGCAAGAAGAGTTTTACCAGGAAAGAACACTTCATGAACCATGTTATGTGGCACACAGGTACGTTTCTTTTTTTACCGATGGGAGATCATCAAATGACTTCCCCCGCCCTGGGCGGAGCGAGACGGAGTGCCAGACTTTTACTGACTAAAACCCATCCATGTTCCTTCTTGTGCCCTTTGCATTCCGGGGGCGTGGTATCTCTTTCGAACAACCCGCAGCCCCGGCAGGCATGGCCCTTAGTGGCCCCTCCTAATATTTGCTGACATCTCTTTGAGGCTCGCAAATGTTCAGAACTTAGTTCGATAAACAGGTATATCGATTTGTAAACTGATATGGCAATCCTTAAAATGTTATATTGACATTTAAAATGCTGATTTGCTCGTGTTTATTTACGTCCGAATGCCGTTAGCCGATAATTTAAGTAAGTAACCGTTTAATGGGCGTATAGGTTAAATCCACGAGTTTCTTGTATTTAACTTACTGATTTAGCTATAATACCATGATATAATAGATCAGTTATTTTATTGTATATGTTTATATTTCCAGACATTAAAAGCAGGATGTTTTAATACGTAGCTTTCTAAGTGAAAATCTTACAGCTACGATTTTCTTAAATGACGCTTATTTTAATATAATTCGAGTCGAGCAACCTTGTTTCTTTTTATGACTCATAGGGGTCAGCGTGACATATCGATAGTACTGCAAAACGGTCGACCAACTTTTCATTGAACTCAATAGTAATAAAAATAGAGTTCAGAATAGCATACAAGAGATGATTGACCTGTGGTGTTTGTTCACGCATGCTGGTGTCTACAAAAATCATTATCGGATTATTTTCCTACTCTACATTTACACTGACCCTAACGCTACATTTATAGAAATGAAAAACAAAGAAATTTACTCTGTTTTAAATATGCTAAAATGTATACCATTATTATTTTAAGAAAAATGTTTTCATGATGTTATGTAATATTATCGGAATTTTTAGTTTGTAACATAATTTGTTTTCTTTGTACGGAATACCCAAGCCTGCACCAGAACCATGGGCTGATCCAGGGGTGCAGAAAGTAGAATAATTATTGAATGATTCAACTATCTATCCAACTCTTTTGATGTTTAACTGTGTAACTAATTACATTTTGACTAATACAATCTCCCTTAAATTCTACCAAACTAAGCTTGTTACTAACATTCATATTCGGGAGATTACTTTTTTTAACTAAAGAGACAAACTAAATGTTTCGAGCAAAATAGTTGCATCATTGAATGTTAACATTTTATTTTCTGCTCCACCCACATAGGTGAAACGCCGCACCATTGTACAATATGCGGCAAGAAGTATACTAGGAAGGAGCATTTAGTGAACCATATGAGATCTCACACGAACGATACTCCGTTCCGATGCGAACTGTGCGGCAAGTCGTTCACGAGAAAGGAACACTTCACCAATCACATACTGTGGCATACGGGTTAGTATAGTTTTGATTACGCAGCCGGTAAAACAGGTATTGTACCAAACTAATGCCCTGTGTTGCTGACTGTACGACCCTGTGGACTGCCCCTGGTGTCAGGCTTGGAATTTACAGATGTTCATTTATCCTAATCTTCTAATCAAATGTATGCAACAAGTTGTGACTAACAAACAATCTCGAATTTCGTTGTGTGTTATCTGTAATACAGTTTGTGTGTGTTTTTACTATCTAACAACTATAAGAAATGTAGTACTTACTGAGAATAAAATACCTGCAGTATTAAAAGTCGCTCTACTACGAGTTACGTCTTGGACACTCAAGCGCAAGATGCAGCTTATTGTTAAAAACATACTTCTTCAACAGCAACACTACTTAAACTTGTGATATGGCGTGGTTTGAGATCTCACAAATTGGCTGTTTTGACAGGGTACACATACCTTTGAGTACCTATATTCTTATGTATAATTGCCATCAACAAGCCCGCGCCGAAGCGCTTTAACTATTATGTAGAAGCCTGCATTTTCTTTTGCACCGTAAAATGCGCTCCGACGCGGTCCGGTTGATGGAAATCGTACATTAAGTTTTTTAGTTCATTTGATTTCATCTAATTCCTATGCTCGTTCCTCATTACAGGAGAGACCCCGCACCGCTGCGACTTCTGTTCGAAAACATTTACTCGCAAGGAGCACCTACTGAACCACGTCCGCCAGCACACGGGCGAGTCTCCTCACCGCTGCAACTTCTGCAGCAAATCGTTCACGCGTCGAGAGCACCTGGTCAATCACGTGCGCCAACACACCGGGGAAACGCCCTTCCAGTGCGGATACTGTCCTAAAGCCTTCACGAGGAAGGACCATCTCGGTAATAGTTGTTTTTTTTACATACATACATACATAACGCTTCTACGATCCTTATGTACTACTTTCGCCTCGTACGTTCATACATCTGGCGATACAAGCACACGGTAAAGAGAACTGCGCACATCCGACTTTTCTGAAGAACCTCACCAATTTTGTTACGATTTTACAATGTTTGACACGTTTTCGGTTTAAAAATTTACTTTGTTTTTACGGGCTTTGTTCGGGTGTCTTCTGACCCTCGGTCGCTCATTTGGAGGACTGCCATAGATGACTTCATTATTATAAGTTCAAAAAAGTTTTCATGGATCAGGAGCATAAACATTAAAAAAAATATTATATGCCATCACGTCTTTATTCCCCGAAGGGTTGGACTTTGGTGCACCTCTGCCTAACCCTTTGGGGGAATACAGGCGTGATAGTATATTTGTCTATAGTCCTACCAAACATTTCAATTTAATTTTCTTATATTATGAAAATTCGATCGCTTTCAATTCTAAACTATGTTATACTGCAATTTACAGTGAACCACGTCCGTCAGCATACAGGCGAATCTCCACACAAATGCTCGTACTGCACAAAATCGTTCACTCGCAAGGAGCATTTGACGAATCATGTGCGACAACACACGGGCGAGTCTCCGCACCGCTGTACTTACTGCGCCAAATCCTTCACTAGGAAGGAACACCTCACTAATCATGTCAGGTATGTTCTGTGAATGGTAATGTTGATGCTGTACTTTGTGACTTGAGTAGAGAACGCGAGCATCCGTTGTTGCAATGTGAACCTTATGGTAATAGTAATAAACTGAAAATTCAACATGACACACACTCATGATTTATAATGTAGTAGAATTTTTGTGATGACGTCTCCTGATTTGCTTGTAATGGGTCTCTCAACGTATACTCTCGGCGCAAAGTACTTTTGGTGTTCTTTTTTTTATTATTCATATTATACGCCAATGTCGGTGTTCCGTTTGTATATTAAAAATATATTTTGTAGTTAATTAACATACAATGCTGTGCTACAGTCTACTGCCAATGTTGCCACAGTAAGCAGTACCTTAGACCGTCTGTTGTAGATTGATTCCCCCCTTCCTTAGACGCATGTCTCTATAACTTAGTCGCATGGTAAATAGAATAAATCTTCTTTCTTATAATATTAGTAATAATAATAACAAGGTAAGGTCTTCAGGATTTATATTTTTATAAATCGACACAATCAAAGGACCTTACAATTTAGTATCTCGAAACTAGTGTAATCTCAGACGGCATTTGTGCGAGGTTTCCCTAACATTTTGTAGCACAGCATTGTGCATTCCGATTTGGGTTGTACAAGAGAATGTTGTTCTATCCGTTCCCTTCCTCTTGCGATAGCGGCGGCAGTAGCACTGATTGGCATGTTGTTTGTAATATGGAATCGGAATGTACTCTGTTGCGCAGACAGCACACGGGAGAAACGCCACACAAGTGTACGTACTGCACGCGGGCCTTCGCGCGCAAGGAGCACCTCAACAACCACATCCGGCAGCACACCGGCGTCACGCCGCACGCCTGCTCCTACTGCAGCAAGACTTTCACTAGGAAAGAACACCTCGTTAACCATATACGGTACGTACTTATACTTCGCTCTTTATACATGTAGAGGGCCAGCAACGTGCAGTAATGGAGGCTGAATACCACCAGCCTCATTTTTAATTTGTGAGGCATTCATCGTAACGTTGTTTTAAGTTGTGATTTCATTGAACAGTACGGTTTTAGAGCGCGGAACGCTTGAACGAAGTCTGCAAAAGCTCCGTATATACTGTTCTGGATTCCCTTTTTAAGACTTTCTATCAAGGCTGGCCAAGGATAAACAATTTTATGCCGCGCCCGATGCGTTTCCTGCAAGAAGATAATAGTTCAGAGTCATTAAAAGTTTATTTTAAATTGTAACATAACAATCACAAGCAAGTTTCGATTTTTTCATAATAACAAATAAACCATTAATTGCCAACGTTCAATTATAAAAAATTAAACCTTCCGGGAATCTAACACACACGTTGTTTGCAGGCAACACACGGGCGAGACTCCGTTCAAGTGTACGTTCTGTTCAAAGTCGTTCTCTCGTAAAGAGCACCTCACAAACCACGTGAACCTTCACACGGGACAGACGCCTCACAAATGTCCTTTCTGCACAAAAACATTTTCCAGGAAAGAACATTTGACCAACCATGTCAGGTATGTTATTAAAATTTACCCTTTTCTTCGAGATGTTTCCCGTTTCGTGGATTCGAAAACCTGGCAGAGTTCTGATTCAAGTATGATGTTACTGCAGTAACCGAACTGCCAAACCGTCACATAGCTCACTTTATTTAGAATCCCTTAGTTGCTTTCGTCACGCACTGCATTGAATTTGTTAGTTAATGATTGTTGTAAACGTACTAAACATAGACACATAAAACCTGTGAATATTCTGATTATAAATTGTTTATTTTTCTAATCATTAGGATTCACACGGGCGAGTCTCCGCACCGCTGCGACTTCTGTCAGAAGACATTTACGCGTAAGGAGCACTTGACCAATCATATGAAGCAGCATACCGGCGACACCGCGCACGCCTGCAAGGTCTGCGCGAAACACTTCACCCGGAAAGAGCATCTTGTCACGCACATGAGGTAACTCACCAACCACTCGCGTTTTTTTGAGCCGCGTAATTTACTTTCGACTGAAACAGACAACTCATTTTGCGTCGCCGTGTGAACGAAACAGGAGCTTTGTATGAAACCGAATGTAGCAGAAATTATGCTCCTCTGCCTTTCATGTCTATAACGATCTTTTCAACTTGTACATCGTAGCAGGACGAAAATAATCACAGTCAATTATTGTCCTACTGCAAGGCAAAAGCCTCTTCTCATACAAAGCAAACCAGCATTGATAACCACGTTTATTCAAGGCGGATTGATGATTTCAGATTTATATTAATTAAAAGTCAGTTTCCTCACGATGTTTTACTTCATGAATATCGGTGCTGTCCAAGATAAACTTATAACTTCGAAAGTACATATGAATTGAAAAAGTCACATTGGTACTTGCCCGGTTTCTAACCCGCAACCTCATGCGTAACCCGCGGATGCCTTAACTACTGGGTCATCACTATTTTGTCATTGGTTATCCCACATTCACACAATTAATATAGGATGTTTTATTTTAAGAAACTTAACGAGATTTCCATAAACTTACCAGATCGCACAGTTGCGGCGAGCGTCCATTCAGTTGTGGCGAGTGCGGCAAATCTTTCCCTTTGAAAGGCAACCTACTATTCCATGAACGATCGCACAACAAAAACAACGCTAATGCTGCCAATAAGCCGTACCGATGTGAAGTCTGCTCCAAAGAATTCCTCTGTAAAGGTATGTGTTCATCACTTTAATTAATACTAGCGAAGTAGCTGCGACTTCGTCCGCGTAGCTTATATCACCTGCGTTAAGTTACGACTTTGGTCACTGCTCCGCTACCGTTGGTCGTAGTGTGACGTTATATGGCCTATGTTACTCAGTGATAACGTAGCTTTCTAGCGGCAAAAGACTTTTTGGAATCGGTCCAGTAGTTTTTAAGTTTATTTGCTACATACAAACACACAAATCTTTTCTCTTTATAATATTAGTAGTAGTAGTAGTAGATTATAAGGTTAATCATTATCTCAAAGATGTTGAACTCAACTGAACATAAATTTCAGGTCATTTGGTATCTCATCGACGCACACACGCGGAGTGGGCGGAAAACGCCGCGCCCGGCGAAGCACCAGCCGAAACAGAAGACTGTACTGATAATAAGTGTATCAAAGTTGAGCCAGACAGAACTGAAAGAAAACATGAAATCAGGTTTGTTCAATATTTTGTATGCACAAGGCAAAATAAATATTAGAATAATTTATCTCTTGGGAATAATGGTTACGGAATGAGACTCTCCGCCTACGACCGATTTTTGATTGATTTCTTCTCGTCCCCAACGCAATCTGTAAAAAATCGGTCAAAAAGTCTGTCGAGGGCGGCCCCTTACAAAAATTGATTATTTTAATGTATTAGTAAAAACATGTATGTCTAACATAACTTGTTGTTTCACAGAACGTCTGTCGATACAAGACCAGTTGAGAGCAATGTCGCACAAAGTCAACCAAACCCACCTACTGTGATGATAACTAATAATCAAGTAAGTTTTCAACCTGACCAGCAACTTTTATCATAGGATTTAAATAAATAAACTTGTTGAAAAAAGAAACGCATCTTTGTAAAAAGTGAAACTGAAAAGTAGAACTTTGGTATTATTTGTAACTAAATCATTTGTGTTTAATATTTTACACGTTTTTTGTTCACGTATAACCTCATGACATTAATGGGAAATTAAAAGCGACTGCTTAGAATTCGATATATTCTCATTGTATTGTGACGTGAGGCATGCTACTGTATTCAATTATTGTAGTATGGAGTTGTGGGAAGCTTATATTGAATGTGTAATTTGCAGCAAGTACGCGCAGCCAGCGTGAGCACGGTGGGCGCGGTGAGCGCGGTGGGCGCGGTGGGCGCGGGCGCGGGCGCGGCGGGCGGCGCGCCCACGTTCGCGCACGCCGCGCAGCACCACGCCGCGCCCAACATCGCGCACCACCCCGTCACCGTCAACTACTAGCATACGGCCCTCTCCCTGCCCACGCTCGAGGAAGCCACGCACCAGTGTCTCTGACACAGCTGACCCCTTCCAGCCCTCGCCAGACAGAGAAACAAAGGACAGTGAGAGCCCAAAGACTACATGAACTAACAGTGATTACTGTAACTAAAGTTGTTGACGACTTTACCAACCATTATGTGAAATCCAAATTAAGTTCGTTTCATTTTTTTTCTGTAAGTTTGTAGGTATTATTCTGGTGCATAAACATCCTTTTAACAAATTAATTCATAGTGATAGTAGATACTTTCATATACAAGAGTTTAGAATTGGCAGGTAAGATTGAATAAACTGCATGGAACAACTGCAGATTTTTTTTCTTCGTATTTTTGAGTTTTGAGTTTAAAGTTGTTTATTTTCACAAGTACAACAACTCTATTTACTCTGTTTATCCAATCGTTTACCTGCCATTCTGTATATTTAATGTCCATTGCAAATATCAATAAAACATTTATATAGAAATTATTTATATATTTTTGTATATAAAACTAGAGCCATGTAAAAATAATGTTATGTTTATTATACTTCATAGTTACTAATTAAACAATGTTAACTAAACAGCCATGTTTGAATAGAGTTTGAAGTATTTTTGAAACTCACTTGTTATTTGAATCAACATAGTTCAACATTATTAGCATAAATATATTTTAATTTTTATTAAATTTCCTTTAATATTATTAGGTATTACAATTTTACAGTCAGTCCTTTGATATCACAATACAACTGATACATCCTTATTAATTATAGTTTTGTATTAGGTTTTAGTGGTTACCAGATTCACATTGTTTTTTTTTTCTTTATAATATACACTTAACCCATTTTCCGATTTTTGCTTTGTGTAAAAATATTATGCATTATAATAATTAGGTATGTCTTTCTCGTCGGGGATTTTAAAATTTAGGTACTCTTAACTTACAAATTATGAAAACAGTTTTGTTTATGTACATTCCTTTTTGAATGATTATACCACAATGTGTATAAACGTGTTTGATAAAAAAAATATCAAAATTAACTTGATGGAGCTATATTTGATAAACTTTTTAATTTTATTGCAATGTACTGTTATGAAATGAGTTACTCGAATTATGAAACAGGGACCAGAGATCAAGGCGAGAGTATAAATTAAAATAAATGCTGACCCTCTTGCAGCTTCCCAAGAATATATACTTTTCCTTTTGGTTATTATCAACCAATAACAGTTTATTTTTCGGCCAATCATTTCCAATGATGCTAAATGTTTAAATAACTTTTGTCCAGCTTAGATTATTAATATTCTTTGCCATGTATGTACAGTACAAGTGTGATAAATCTGTTATAACTTTTTTTATATAAGAATGTGTATAGAGGTAATACGGTGATTGTATCGCTTAGCTTAGTGAAACTACGAACACGTGAAGTGGTGTTATAATCACTTCCGTGATTAATGTAAACGCGCCGCTTAAAATTAAAATTAAAGAATATAGCCTGTATTTACGTGTACATAGTTAGTTCTATTACATAGTCGTATTCTGTAGAAAAATTAAGACTACTAAAAATATCATTTATGTTAATATTTGGCTGGATTGATAACTGTTATCTTATGGAAAGCTGGGAATATACGATTCAGAATCGTATTGTAGAAAGATTTTTCTTTATAAGGTGCGGTGACTCATTGAGATAATTTATATCACAGCCAAAAGGGTAACTTATCATCAATGGTGCCACGCTAATTTATATTTTATAGGAAATCTAATTCCTTAGACACAATAGCATGTACTAAAATCTAAATTATGTTCAGTAATTTGATATGAATGAGATTAAAAAATGAAACTAAACTTTTTTTTTCTTGTAAAATACCAATACCTGGCGACGAAGTTCATTATTACACAAGTACAGTCCGAGCGTAAACATGTATACATTTGACAAAATTTTAAAGCGATTTTTTCCCAAAAGATTGATTAAAATGTAATTGTGTTAATATCATATTCTGGATCCTGTACTATGAAATCATTTCTCAACGTAGATTAGACTGATTTATTGAATCAAGCAGGTGGCGTTCTATGATTTCTGCCAACCCCCTGGAGAAAAGGCGTGACTTGATGTGTATTTATGCTCGTGACTGTACAAAACAAAAGAAAAAGCAAGTCCGATTTGCGCTCAAAGGTTTCTATACCATATTATCAAGCTGTAAAATAAATTTCAGTATAAGCTGACTTTCAGTGGCTTGATGACGTCACCGACACATTAAAGAAATGTTCGCGTGGCCCACGCATTGATGCCGACACGTAGGCGTATCTTATCATTGTACGCATCGTATCTTTTTCTCTATTGCATAATCATGACATGGTGTGAGCTGTAAATGTATGGTAGTCATTTGTAGTTGTGGGCGTTACCTACACTGTAAGACAGGTAATCGTGGACGTGGGACCAGCCCTTGTATGCAGCAGACAAATGGTTCCATACAGGTGCATAAGCTAGCAGTATTTGCTGTGTAACTGCTGTAATCCTTGCAGTCCTACATGACGGACACAACCACACCGCCACCGGCACCTTTGCTTTTACGACTTGAAAGCAAAGGGCTTAGTGTCGAACATGGCATACATTATCTTAGTCCTGATGCACACTATGCATATATTAACTTGAGAACAGGCAACCATTAAATGTTATGTAGGAGGAGGGAGGGTGCGCACTTCATTGGTTATTCATATTTGAGAGGGTGAACATACATGACATCTACAATCTACATTATGCACGAAATCTTAATGACTAGCTTCTATCCGCGACTTCGTGCGCCTGTTTTTTTTTGTATTTGGTTACTGCTCCGCTCCTATGGCTCGTGGCGTGATGTTATATAGCCTAAAGCCTTACTCGATAAATGGACTATCCAACACAAAATTATTTTTTCAATTCGAATCAGTAGTTCCTGAGATTAGCGCGTTCCAACAAACAAACCCTTCAGCTTTATAATATTAGTATAGATAATCCATTATCATGTGCAAAATTTGTCAATGCTGGTGGTTGGTAGCTAATCAGCTATTGCATAAAGACGTTCAGGGGCAAAATGTCCAATTCTCAAAATGTCCAACGGTGTCAAAATGTCCAATTACCCAAAATGTCCAATGGTCAAAATGTCCAACTCCCAAAATGTCCAATCTTTAAGAATGTAGCAAATTTGTTCAATTACTCATCAAAACGCTTTTTTAATACTTATGACAAATAATAAATACAAAATACTGAAAGAATTGATAACAAAAATAGTGATTGCGGGTATGTTGTGGTGTTCTCTGGTCTTAATTTGTTATTTATAAATAAAACATATTTTGATTCTTTCAGTATTTAGTATTTATTATTATTATTTGTCATAAGTATTAAAAAAGCGTTTTGATGAGTTATTGAACAAATTTGCTACATTCTCAAAGATTGGACATTTTGGGAGTTGGACATTTTGACCATTGGACATTTTGCGAATTGGACATTTTGACCATTGGACATTTTGGGTAATTGGACATTTTGACACCATTGGACATTTTGAGAATTGGACATTTTGCCCCTGAACGCATAAAGATTGTGTGTGGTTAATAATATGAATCTTATAAAAAAAAAATGGGAAAAAAATTAAATAATAAAATACATAATCTTCAACAGTATATAAGCAGAAGGGTAATGTAGAAAGTGTAATAATATAAGGTAGGTAAGTAAATATTTCCAATAAACAACTAAATAAAAAATCAATTAAAACTGGACTGATTAAAAAATATATTATTTTATACTTTAAAGCTTATACACAAACATTAACTTAAGCCTCTGCAGCAATTTTAGTTGCAACTCTTTTGACTTTTTGAGGCTTTTCCCTTTCTCTTTCTTCTACAACCTCTGGCAACTTGTCTGCTGGTACCTCCGGGAGCTGGTCTCCAACATCCAGGATGGCTTCCAATTCAGCTTCGACATCCTCCTCATCCTCTTCAGTCAGTTGTCCAGAAATCAAGTCATCTATCTCTCTCTGTTTTTCTATACCTTCTTTAGTTTCATCCAAAATCTTTTCAATTTCATCAATATTTAGGATTTCATTGATATTTTTCAGAGCTTCATTTCCGGTCCTCAAACCATCAAGCACCTGGAATAAAACACAATATGTAGAAGAAGAATGATAATAATAAATGTTGGATATAATTCTTGCTTACAAACACTACCTTGTAAATTATTATTAGTAAATTAACGTGCAAAATTCTGCTAGTTTGAAATGCCATGTTTGATGTACGGTACTTTTGTTCTACAAACTTACTATCTATTCATGCTGACATAAACAATCTCAGTCATATGAGTTGCAAACACCAGCCCATTACACTATACTAATAACTAACTACTATACAAATGCTAATACAACTGATTAACCAGTAGAAATACAATAAAGGAACATAATAGTAATTCTCATTAGGGAACCAGTTAGTCAAAATTGCTTTATTTTATACAAATGCCAGTTTTATGAGGTTTGATCAGCAGCACCATAATTTTCTTATTACGAACAGTAAATATAATACATACCTGGACTTCTACTTGTGCAAACTCGAGATCATGCGTAAGCTGTTCTAATTTTTCCAATTGGTTATCAGTACTTTGTAGTAGATTTTCTTGATATTTTTTCTTTTTCAACAGCAGTTTCGCTCTGTCACGCTTCCCTTCGTTTAACAGTTTCTTGGCTAGTTGTCGATCTCTCTCGAGATTAAGTTCTATTCTCTTTTGGTATTGTTTTAACTTATCTCTCTGTTGTTTCAACTGAAGAACAGCCTTATCTTGTTCTGTCACTCTGCTTACAGGTTTTTTATGTTTACCGAATAAGGAACCCATTTCTACGTTGCTTAGATACTAGGCATGTGTAAAATGTATTGTATAGTATTAACTAGGTACTGTAGATAAACTATTATTTTGTTAATTACTTTTACACCTCAATCTCAAACAATTAAGCAATTAATTAAAATTACGCCTAACTCGCGCCTGACTGTCAAATGACAAAGACAACAATATTATTATCTTCAATCATTTATTAGTGACACTCAGTGACAGACTGACAGTGAGCTAAGTGTCTGACATTCATAACGATGACAGCATCAGCACAATGACGGACTAAAATATATCTCTTTATTTTGGGCCATACTCGATTTTTTAGGTCTTTTTAGGACTTTTATACTTTGGTATATTATTCTGAGGTATTATAATACCTCCTACACTTTGCATACGACACACTGACTTTCAAGCAGCTTTAACAGACATATTGGTAGATCCATGTTTATGTTTATAAAGCTTCTTGAACAAACTCGACTGAAAACTCTACTCCGCTCACTATTCTGACCAAGATGCTTGCTCTGACCTAGCTTTGATCATTCTAATAAACTTACAGTGTTCTCTTCATTTACAATAAGGTCAAGAAGTTTTTAAAAGCATATAATGTTTCCATGGTAGGATCATAGATAATTCACTATATTGGTAGAGGACGTTGAATGGAGAGATAAATGTTGCCAGTTCTCCAGGATAAAAAATAAAAATTTTTGAACAGCCGTGTATGTCAAGTCCAAGAAAAAGCTGTGTATGTAGGCAAATATATCAAAGGTCAACCTAACAAGTAACAGTGGCACTAGCAAAACAAAAATAAATACAAGGTAATTAGTGGTCTTTGCAGACGGTGCTATTTTTTCTGTCTGTTATATTCCAGAAATCTATTCTCATCTAGGTCGCATTGTTCTTACAGTGGCGCGGTTTAGGCGTAACATTTTGTAGATGAAGAAATCAGTGTAAAAAACTGGAACTATTATAGCCATAGGACTTTATGTGTACCAGAATCTCATGGCAAATAGGGAAATCAAAATTTTGAGTTTGCAGTACCCGGGGAAATTAGATTATTCAATCTTGTTTTTTTTTACTTCACATCAATCGTGTATTCCTTTTTATACCTATTTAATTATTATTTACTAGTTTATGCTCGCTACTTCATTTGGATGATCGTAGATTTTCACGATGATTTATCTTTTTTGTGCGGAAACCTATTTTATAACAATATCAGTTTTCTGCCAGTGAAAATCAAAACTAAAGAAGTATCAATTAGTCGATAAAGAACTAAACTAACTAATTAGAATCTAAATGTCCCAACAGCCTTTCAATTTTTCACTGCGACTGATTTTAGTACCGTGTACGATCGTAAAGTAGGTTGCAACCTACTTTACGATCGTACGAGTTGCAAATAAATGACAATATTAAAAAAAAGAAAAATAAAAGAGGAATTTTTAGTTATAATAGTTTTTCACAACTTCAAGGGGGGTGTGGTTATGGTTATATCTATGTGTGGAGCCGGCCTTACTCTATGGCTGTGGTTTGTAGCCCGAATAGGTCATGCATAGACAACACGGCTTAGGTAGTTAGGTTGAAGGGCAAAATTGTTTTGTCATTATTACGCTATTTAGTGAGTTTTTAATTAAAATAATATTGCATTTGCAATTAGGGTGTAATATGTATATTTAGTAGGACACGTTGTTAGATTTCAATATAAAGATTTAATTAGGTTGCAACAATGGCGGTGCTAGCGGCGGCTCAGCTGCTCGATGAGCTGATGGGCAGACATCGGAACACAAATCCGAATGAAAAAATCAAGAAACCGAACTGGGAGGATCCAGAAGTAAGTGATCGTTGATAGATTTTGTCTCTATTTACGTTTAAGGTTATGTAGTTGGTTCGGTTAGCTACATCGCCGCGTAGTGTTTTGGTAAAAGACTGTCGTTATCACTCGATAAAACCAAACTACTGAGAGTGAGAGCATGCATTATATTACTTACGGCAGATTGGATGTCTGTCATCAAATTAGGTCACTGGCCTTAGGGGTGGCTTTAGCAAATCCAAATTAATATTTCAGCACAGCAGATAAAAAAAAAAAAAAAACGGCCTATTATTATTCCACTGCAGGGTAAAGGCTTCTTCTCATAAAGAGACGGAACGAGCATTGATCACCACGCTTGCTCAAGACGGATAAGCGATTTCAGGCTTAAATTAATTTATAAGTCTAAGTTTATGAGGATTTACTAAAACATTCTAAAATTATTGAGTTATTATACCATAATATTATTTACAAACCGAATTGACAGTTTGTTTACTACATTTTTAACACGCTTTTATTTCAATTAAAGCTCTTGGATAATAAAAGTCCAACTTGGAACATACTGTTTAAAACTTAAATAAAATAAATAAGATTTGAGGCTTTTAAAATATTTGTGAAAACGTTGTAGGGTGTCTAAAAAGGTACCTATCCAAATAATCTCAATTTTGTGTGTCTTGTGAATTGAAATGTTCTTGTAAAATTATGTCCAAATGTCGAATGGTTACAAATATTAAAAACATTATATTTTGTTGCAGTACTGTAAATATTACATGGTGAAGTTCTGTCCACATGATTTGTTTGTCAATACGAGAGCAGATCTGGGGGCCTGTCCAAAGGTGCACGACGATGAAGTTAAAGAGCTCTTTGAGAAAGCAGAGTCCTCATACAAGAAGGCTCAATATGTGGAAGAATTCTTACGATTCTGCCGTCACATGATCAATGATGTTGAAAGTGAGTTTGAACAGAGTAATGATATCTTCCATAAAAATGTTTGATTGATGGTAGCTTGTAAAATTTTCTCACAAATATACATTCCATAAAGTGCAGTGCTAATGGAAATCTTGTTTTTAGGAAAAATCCAAAAAGGTAAACAAAGATTGGAATTGATGAACTCAAAGCCAGATGGACCGCCCATGACTCAAGCTCAGACTGAAAAAAACCAGGAGCAGGTAATGTTCTTTTGTAAAAAAACATGTTTTTTTTTTCAACACAATTGAAAAATCAACATAATTATTTAGACTGGTGGATGTATTTGCAGTGGCTGAATTTTGTGCCAAACATAAGATTAAAAAAACACTTTGTTTTTCTTTTCTCTCAATACATTAAGAAAAAAGTTTAAAAGAAAATCTTATTTTCCTCTTTCAGGTACAATTGCTCTCTGAAAAGATAACAGCTTTAGTCCAAGAGGCAGAGGAAGCTGGAACTCGCGGGGATGTGGAGCAAGCACAAGGGCTTATGAAGCTCTGCGACCGACTGAAAGATGAAAAAGAACAACTTTTGAAACAACAAGAGAACAGGTAAAAACTTGTTAGAAACATACCATCATACCACCACTCCTGTATTTCCCGAAGGGTTAGGCAGCTGTGTACCAAAGTATACCCACAGTTAGCCCCAGATTGCATAGCAGTTAGGCCCCGTTTAATAGGAGGTGAGCCCATTGCCATGAATGGGTACAAATCGTAACTATGAGCTGATACTGAGAATTTGCATCACTCAGTGATAGTGTGCAAAGTACCTCAACAAGTCAATTTAATTTCTATATATCCTATCTAAGGGCATCACAGCAACAACTTCATACAATATTATCATTATTTGTAGCCACTGGTCGATGACTGCTGAGCTGGCTGCTGCCCAGGAGAAGCAGATGGAAGTTTGTCCTGTCTGTGGCGCGTTCTTAATCGTTGGCGATGCGCAACAGCGGATCGACGACCATTTGTCTGGAAAACAACATGTCGGGTAAATAAATTAACTGTAAACATTGTAAAAAAATCTTTTTGTATAAGCATACCATAAAAAAAAAACCTTACCCTCCATCTTTGCTATAGCTACTTCAAACTGCGCCAAGCCTACGAAGAGATGAACGATGCTCGCGAAAAGGAGCAGCAGGAGAAAGAGAGGAAACGTCGGGAAGAGAGAGAAAAAGAGCGCAGCGCCCGCAGTGGCGGCCTCGGGTCTGATCGACGTGACAGAGAGCGAATGGAACGCGACCGAGAGCGGGACCGAGATCGTAGTGAACGAAGTGACCGAAGTGACCGCGGCGACCGTAGTGAACGAGGTGAACGAGGTGAGCGCGGTGATCGCGGTGATCGCGGTGAGCGTCCAGACCGCGGCGACCGCGACCGAGAAAGGGAGAACAACGATAAGAAGGAAAGAGAGAAGGATAAGGAACCAAAGGATAAGGAGAGGGAAAGGGATAGGGAACGGGAAAAGGAAAGGGAGCAACGGGAGCGTCATCGGTGAGTCGCGATTGCATACATTTTTGTTTTTTTTAATTAATTTTTCGGTCTATAGCAATAGAAAACCACCCACCACCACCTGCTGCAGCGCGCGCCGCTGACGCGAGCTCTGCTCGCACTTAATATGGTGTCACAACAGCTTGACTGCTTCAGTTGTACTCTGAGTGAATTCACATGGGCCGCATTTTGTAATATTACTCTTGTTTGTTTGTAATAAAAAGACATAATTATTATATCATTGTTCCTTGTTCATTTGAACCCTCTAAAAAGTCTTGTTACAATTATAACACGATTGTTTTAGGGCAAGCCGCGAGAAGACGGGCCGATATGAAGACCGGGAGCGGGACCGTGACAAGGACCGGGATCGGGAGCGTGACCGCAAACACCGCAAGGAGAGAAGTTAGTACCGCACCATAACTATAACAGGCTTGTAATCATAGTATTATCTATGGCTATGAAGAGTTTCAACTACGGAGTTTGAGTGACTGATGTTTACATACCTTTTACCTATCAATCCAATACTTATTTCAAAATATTTTAATATTAACACTATTTCAGGATCGCCCCACGAGCGGCCGCGGCGACGTTCGCGTGACCGCCACTAGCTAATGACTGAGGTATCACAAATGCGCCTGAAACCGGTAAGTATACAACACCACGCCTTAACCCCTACCAATGCGAAGCGTCCAGGTACCGCATCTATGACACATACTACCCCATACCCATTCACCACAACTCGTTTGACAACAGTTAACCAACATTTTTTTACCCACCTTTACCCACACTGACACTACTCAATCCTCTCCCCAAAGATGAGACAATTACAAGTAATAAAGTGAACACTGTTGTTTTACAGCTTATGTGTAGCATACCAAAATATTACTTCGGTAAATGGCAAACATATGGGGAGTAATGACACCCATTGCACTCTCGATTCGATAGTTGTCGTCACACCGACGGACTTGGCAGGTATTTGATTGGTATTTTGAATAGTTGCCGAGAGCCAACAATGGGAGAAGACTTATTTGTTGATCGCCGTACATTTCTCTTTCACATCTAATGTCTTTGTTGGGTGTTAGAGTACGAAGGCGATCTTCCAATAAGGTCCATTCAGACGAGCTGTTCGCCTCGACGTCGTTTTGAGGTATTTCATCATGTTATGTTTCGACGTCGTCATTTGTCGCCAGTTGACTCGTGCCGATCGCACTTGCCAGGTATTTGTTAGGCTATGGGTTCTTCTGATAAAAGCTTTTGAAGGGGAGGTGTTTATGTCATTAGTTTGGAAATGTTTTTAATTGATATCGTGTCTGTGATAATATTAATAGGTGATTAGAATAAATTATTTAAATGTACAGTTTAAAACTACTTAACGTCGTTGCATGGCAAACAGATACATAAAATGCCGTGTTACGAAGATTTATGAAGCTTTACACATAGGTACTCGTAGGCGCTCTTTGTATCGCACGGTGGATGCTGATATCACATCATCTACTGTGTGTTTCCAGGTACCCGAATAGGTTACGCGTGTGGCATTGAGTTTTTGAAGTTATTTTTTTAATGTGTAGTCCTTATTAAAGCGATTTTTTATGATTTGACTTTATTTAAAAAAACTACATGTCACGCTACGAATTAACATAATTATATACCCCACATCCAAAGAGAAATGATATGTCAATGTGATCGTTATGCATTTTATTTGGATAATAATGTGTATTTTTTATTTTGGTCATCTGTTGTAAATAAAAAAGTCTAAATACATTGACAAGTCAGTTCTTTGTTGTCCCGCTGCTAAGTACCTGTTACTAGCTTGCTCCATGGACTTTTCAGTTGGAAAGCCATAGCCGAAGACCTACGGATCGCGCTGCGATCACCACTATCAAAGAGGTACTTTTGAAATTAAGCACCCGTACAGAAGAGGCGAGGCCCGACGGCGTCCGAGGGAACTCTACGGTCCACCATCGGTTTCGAGGTGACATAGAATAGTCACACGTATTATTAAGAATTTCAATGTTAGCACCAAAACTATTGGTTAATTAAATGCATGTAGCCCAAAGTCCCGCATTACGAATGGACTTGTTATATTTTACGAATAGATATTAAATATTTGTAACAGTGTAGACATCACTGATGTTCGATCTTTAGGAAGGTCACTGTTTTTTTTTCTGTAAACCAGTTTCCTCTGAGGAGTCATTCAGGTATTTATCAAATTATTTTTTATCTTTCTTCGTAATAATGTTAACATGACTTTGTTGTGTATGTTTGGGATTGAGCTGATAGCATATGTCTTGAAGAATAAACTATGAATTTGATCTTTGAGTTTTATTTGACTGCATTGTAAACACCTTTAGATATAGAATCGAGTTTAAACTAGGTAAGATGGTGATGTTTTCCTTCACCGGTAAATGGACCCTCAATTCAGATGCACACGGTGTAAGTGATGTCCAAGATAAACTTAAAAACTACCTTACCAGCCCAGTGTAGAACCTACAACTTCAAGCATGTGAGGCAGACACCCTAACCACTGGGCAATCGCGACATTTATTCAGTGAATATAAAGTAACAAAATAATTTGGAATAAGTTTTCTAAAGAAAAACTTTGCCAAGCCAGCAGACTGCAAGTAGCATAGTTTTTAAGTGGGTCATACTGAATAGAAAGTTTCGCCGGAGTTTAGTGAAATGAAAACAAATAGATGCCCGTCCAACGTCGAATACAGACGCAACGGTGAACGGACTAAGTTTCAGGAGGCCATGCTTTGTAAAGCGTAAACTTTATGTTAACCCTGCTGTCTGAGGTTTGAAAAATAAGGATTGTAAAGAACGTATAAATAAGTCGTGCCATATACTTCGGGATCCCCTACTCATTTTTTTTTTGTGAAACCTTTTTTGCAACTATCCCGGTTGTCTTGTAGCCGCAAGCGCGACTGCTAAATTAATGTGAGGTTCTAGATGGGTCAAGACTACTGGCTTTGGGATTTTCTATTTACGAATTTCTTAGTCAGTAGCAGTCCAAGCTTATCAAAATTGGCATATACAATTTTGTTTACATTTTTTACAGTAGCAATACATGAGCAATATGTCATGAGCTTACAATTTGATTTCACGTCATTGTCAAATAACATGTCAAAATGTCAATGTTAAGTCAGTAAAAGTCAAAAGTTCTAAACTTGTATCAAAACAAAAAGACAAGTAAACAAATTAGCATTATTCTAATTAACAGCATTGAGATAAAAGTAAACATATTTTTATCATGACTGATGCCGAAGTAGTTGACGACGCTACATTAAAAGAACAGCAAGCCAGAGCGACGCTTCGGGAATTGTTTCTCAAAGGGGTTGCGGAACTAAGTGGTAACTTATTTTATACAAGATTCGTATTTATACAGTACATTGAAAATTATGCATCGCTTCTTATTCCCGTTATAACTTAGTAGTAGCTTGTTTATGATTGTAAAATTTGATTTGAATGAGTACTATAAAATACATTAACATTTAACCTCAAATAAGTATGGATCTGAAGACACGGATTAAATATTTGTATGGCCTACAAGTAGTTGTACCGGGTCTGGTTATTTATGTATCTCCATCATACCATCACGCCTGTATTCCCGGAAGGGTTAGGCAGAGGTGTACCAATGTACACCCACAGTTCGCCGGTGTATGTAGGCCCCATGTAATAGGGGGCGAGCCTATTGCCATTAACCGGGCATAAATCCAAACTCCCACACAAAAATCTCACATACATAAATAACCAGACTCGGTACAACTACTTGTTATGTTTTTTAATACACCCACAATACAGGAAAAATTTCTAGTGTGGGACAGTATAAAAAAACGCAACTCTAATTTGAAAACATTGTTTCTAGGTAAGCCCTGCAAGATCTTAACATTTGAGCTGTCAATGTTAAATGCAACGTTTGCTGCGTGGCATCCTAATGGCTCTGAGATCATTTGCCGGGACCTAGAGACACCTGCAAAATTCACAGTTCCTACAGCTCTAGTTAGAACTGGGGATCTTGTATCTATTGAGTTCGACCAGCCGGTTGAGTTGCCATGATTTGTATAATTAAGTTGAGTTAAGTAAATTAATATTAATGTGGCATTTTATTATTTTTATTTTACTACCTTCTTGCATCAAATATATGGGAGTCTTGCATTGATTTTAATAGATTGGGAGGGCTTTTTAGGAGTGGTAATTAAAAGGATACAAATGTAATTATAATGTGATCATTTATCTTGTTTATCAAATGTTGTGATTATTGCTAATTACTAAGAGTTAGTGTTAACTTAGTAATGTAGCTTTATATCTATTGTATCTACAAGTATTGAACTATTAACTGTCTGTAAGTAAATAGTTAAGTTTTTTTTAAGTAGGCAAATAAAAGTGTATTTCCTTTTTTCATGAATTGTACAGTGTAATATTACTTTTGTCTTTGTATATATTTCACTCTGGTTTTAAGTTGTAAAATAAATAAATACTTAGAAGTTGAGAATTTATTGCGTTGTCCTGGATATATTAGATAGGCAATAAACAGAAACTGAAAGCTGCCATAACCAAATACTAGACTAGAAATAGGTACTACATTCGGAAAAAATAACAATAGGGCCATAGTCAGAGGGAGACACGGGCACGACCAACGACGGCAGGACGACAAATGTTTGCCGCCCTGCTGTCGTGCCCGTGTACTCGTTGCCGGGCACGTGTAAATTGGATGAAAAAAGACAACTATCCGTGTGCAGCGGACACCCGCATTGCTCCAGCACCGCAGCACTCCGGCGCCAAATGAGTAAATTGAAAGAGTTAGTTAGGAGTCAATGTTTAGGCAATATGTCGCCCTGACTGTAGAACAGCCACTTATCTGAGAATTTCTTGGAATAAGGTAGTTATGACGACTTTTTTTTTTTTTTTTTTTTTTTTTTTTTTTATAGACGGGAAATCATCAAATAACTTCCCCCGCCCTGGGCGGGGCGGGAGGGAGTGTCAGACTTTTACTGACTAAAACCCGTCTATGTTCCTTCATGTGCCCTTTGCGTTCCGGGGGCGCGGTATCTCTTTCGAACAACCCGCAGCCCCGGAGTTATGACGACTACGATTTATTTTTGTTGTTTTTTAGGCAAACGGTAAGTAGGTAGATCGAAAACACAAAATTCAAATTTGTAGGGTACTTAATAAAATCCTCATTTAATAGAATTTCCGTTTCCGACTCCAGTATGGCACCACTCGTGTGTAAGTGCGTCCGACCAATATCCATATCGGCGAATGGAATGGATGGACTAATTTTTCGCCACACGTCGGTACAAGGGCGGGTGATGGTGTAGGTGGCGATGGTGATGGTGTAGCGAAAGCAGCAGGCCAGGGCCAGGTACGTGCATGTTCAGACTTTACCAACTTATGTGCTTTAGTTTAATGCGAACATTTTCATTTTTACCGCGTCTATAGCGTAGTTTCCCGATTACAATTATTCCTAATTTGAACTAGGTGAATAATACTTAAGTAGGTGTATATGTATTATTATGTACTACACACTACTCTATCTACTTAATTAGGTAGGTATACGCATAAAACATTTTATTCCTTACCCACTTACCTGCGCTTTCTCTTACCCAAGTAGAAATAAAATGTCCAAAATCAATATAAGAACAAAAAACAACGATCTGTCTGGAATAGGTAATCCATCAGGTATCTCAAGGGATCCTTCAGTTACCTAAACCTGTGATATATTACGTAAAGTGTATCCACAATCTAATTGAGTTTTGCCCAATCAATTACCTACTGCTGGTAGTCATTAGGCGGGATTCGGAAGTTCTAGGAAAAAATGCTAAGTACCTACCGACAATACGAATGTACCTACCGTCCTAGGGATAAATGTGTGCTGTCTTCGCTGACAGATGGCGTTGGTAGCGACCGGGAATAATCATGAGATCCTTTTTATTTCGACCGAACTTTGACACGTTCTATTGTATTGGTGTTGGTGTTGATGAAATATACCCAGGCACATGTAATAAGGCTGGCTGTTGATACAGACATACTGTATGGTGCTGGTTTTTTTTTATATAGGTTTCTCCTCAGATGGAATGTATATTCCATTAAATATAACATAAAATAATTATTTTAAACGTAACGTACGTTATTTTTAACGTAATAAAATTACGTTAAAAATAACGCTATCGTTCAAACCGCAATATTTTTCTTTTGAACTAGCAGCAAGATTTTTATAAAAACCCGTTGTGCGGGAGTCAAACTTACTTAGGTACTGGTACCTCAACGGTTCAGGCAAAGCCAGGGGTCAGAATACAGGTTTTCGAAAAAAAACCGCACAGATTTATCAAGACTCACTATACTTGTGTATTGACAAGCAATTTATAAAGCTGTACGGCCAATTTATCACTAAAAAGTATAAGCAGAATTCAATTTACTATGCACAATTCAACGAGTTTGCAAATGATTTACAAAGGCAGCGTCGACAAGCTGCATACGCTCTACGTAGGTAGGTAAGGCTCTGTGTGAAAGCCCCGGTACAGACCTGTTGCTGAATCGATTCGCTGAGGTCGCTTTGTGGCGCACACTCAAGCGGAGGCTTTTATGTGCCCCGGCCTTTATTTTGACGCTCCATATTGGCGATTAGGGATTATTTTTATGTTAAAATAAATTTAAATGGGAATTTTTTGCCTTGCCAATATGTTTTTAGCTGCCTTTCGGTGGTTTTAGGATTTGTAATGGATCTAGACTTGTAGGTTCATTACTTTGTGAAGTACTCATTAAGCATATTTTGTATTGCAAATATTTACTTAACTATAACCTACATCGTTACTAGTATTTGGTTCTACTATTTGAGTCCCGAATCAGCACAAATTACCTAAGTTAGGCTACCATATTTACCTACTCATCAGTAACAAAATTATTTAGGTACCTACTGTACCTATAAGTAAGTACATACTACAAAGCATAATATGTACGTAATTGTAGGACAGACGATCCCAATTACTGAATTAAACCAAGTTTTTTCACATCAAAGAATTATGCTGAATTTTCTTAAAGGTCAGGAATAAAGTTTGGTAGGAAATCATAAATAAGTGGCGCCGTAGCTATATGAAAAACGCAGCTGTAATGGCGTAGATAGGTTCTGCCGTATCGAATTAAATAAAAATTTCTGAAGAAAATTCAGCTTAGGTAGGTAATCCTAATAGTTAAACTTTATGCAGAAATATTCCATAGTACCTAAGTTTCTATCTATAGTTAGGTATATTTAAACAACTTTATAAAATTTCTAGTCTATCAGTGTTAGTCAGGGCACGCAGCAAAGTTAAAGTAATTCTATTAAAAAGGCTTGAAGCAGGAAAAATCGATATAGCTCGGATTATGGTAATGCATGCAGCCCAGTCAAGCTTAGCCGATCACGTTTCCCTTCTCGTTTATGCTTCATAGCGTTTCGTCCAAGTATCTATTCTTGGTTTATGTTACCTACTGCTTTTGCCTTTTTTGTATTTTTTTTACACGTGTTTCTTTATAAATCTGAAGAAGTTTCGGTGATATATTTTGTTGAAAGGATACATAATTGAGCTTAGTTCTGCCAAATAAGCGAATCCACAATCTCTCAAAAGTTTGATAAAGTATGACACAAACAAATTTAATTCGCCAAATGTGTCATAACACTTTAATGTATCTGCCTACTTACATCTCAATGAAATGAAAAAATTAAATTCCACAATTTCATTTTTTCCACAACAAATTTTTTGTCAATTTTACATCCAAAACTTATAGTGCGAATAGATTTGTATCCTACTACTATTATAAAGGCGAAAGTTTGTAAGTATGGATGTATGGATGTATGGATGTTTGTTACTCTTTCACGCTTAAACGGCTGAATGGATCTGGATGAAATTTGGCACAAAGATAGATTATAGTCTGGAATAACACATAGGCTACTTTTTATCCCGGGAAAATGTACGGTACCCGTAGGATAACACATCAACTGTGACGCGGACGAAGTCGCGGGCAGAAGCTAGTAAAAAATATATCAGGCATCAAGGCAAGGCCCATAGGGTGTTAATTTCTTTTTTAATTATAAATTGCCAGAGCTAACAAATAGGTATCCAAAATCATTACAATTCCATGGATTGGTTCGTTTTGGCAAAACCCTATTATGTTAGGTAGGTACCTACTAAAAATCCATGTGGCAAAATTTTTCATAACTGCCCTGTCGGGAGTCGAGATTGTGTTACCTATCATCATCAAGTCCCTCTCATGTTTATTTGGGATCAGCTTACAACTTGCTCGAGGGCTGAGAGCACCTACCTATGTAGGTAGGCACTCATAGGTAGGTACATTTATGTGTCGAGACCACCACGTCATTATTTACTGAGCGCTCTGAATTTGGATGTATGAAATCATCCTGAAGAATTATTATCTCGTTTCGTTTTGTTTTGGATAGATAGGTAAGTGCTTATTGAAGGCTCTGGCTGGATGAGCCGTATACAAACTCATTTTGGAAGTTATTGGGATAAATATCATCATTATCATATCAGCCACTGAACATCCACAGCTGATGGGATAGAGATCAAGGATAGAGGGTTGGGGAGCTGGGGCATGCCGTATGGGATAAACGCTACTAAAATATTAAGAAGAGAATGACAGATCGTGAGTACCGTACCGTGACTATGTCTGTCAAGAAAACTACCTATTTAACTAGATATAAAATAATATTGGAATAAAATAAGAATATAGTAAGTAATATTTAAAGCAAAATATACTTGTGACTAGGGTTGCCATCTCTAAAAATCAAAAAGCCGGACTTACACGTTAAAAAATCCGGACTTTTGAATTCCAAAGCCGGACTTTTGAATTCCAAAGCCGGAAAAAAGGGATTTTTAATATACTTTTGTTTTGAAGAAACACGGTTTACGAGATCTGTTTCTATAATAATTGTTCGCATAACATTGTTTACAAGTTAGGTACATGTCTCACATTAAATTCGTCGTTCAAAATTTTGGCGATGGTTTCTGGTCATAACCTATTCTTTTGTTTTGTCCATTGCTGGTCAATTAACGAGAATACTCTCTCGACATGCATCATGCCGCGGTTTTGAAAAATCATACTCGCACACAGCGAGTATGTCTGACTATCAATACATAAATATGTTACTCAGCGACACAACAGTCGCTTAAAGCGAGGATCCTCTTGTTTTTCTTGTAGAAAAGAATTAATCGATAGTATAAAAAGCCTAACAAAAGCCGGACGGGCCGGACGCAGTCAAATATGGCCGGACAAGAGGTCAAAAAGCCTAACACTGTCCGGCTTTATCCGGACGGATGGCAACCCTACTTGTGACAATCAAAGAAAATTTAATAGATCCCTCCGCCTCTACAGTAGGTACCTATATTCGTTTAAAACTTGCCCCAATTAATAAATTAAGTTTTTATTTTTAATTCATTAGGGGACGGTCTTCTACTTTAATTAATTTGTCAAAACGATTTTTTCCTGTTATAATTATTTCGATCTTGCTTTAACTTGTTGTTTCGTAATTAAATAAAATTAACGTTGTTTCATTTCGACGAAAATTTCCGAGATATAAAATCGAAAATGAGGACGGTGAAATGAGTTTTAATTTTCGTTTTATTAAACTGCGGATCGAGATTAATTCGGACAAAGGGCGCGGCGGTCAGATTGAGCGCTTGCCGCTTATTCAACATTGGTTAATTGATTAATAACTCGAGAATATACATATACCTATATAAAGGCTTCTCCGCACATACATTGTTCTAAAGATAGGTATCACAATATCTGTTCGTAGAACAATTTCTATCATATATCGCTACCCTTCAACGATAGGCGGCGTAGGTGTTCCGTATGCCCTAGGATATAGGTATCTGCCCTGTGATAATATCACAAGTGTTTGCAGAGGCTTTACTGGGGTAGTGGGGTTCTGTTTAATTAAATGTTCACAGTAAAATAAAATTCTTTAAATCCTGCATCTACAATCTATTAACTGTCTCTCAAAATTCCTAAAATTTTCCGCCCACTTGGTACCCTGAAGTTACCTAACTCCTTCCAAGTTCGGCTGAAATATGCTTCAGATCTACCTAGCGTCCGGCCTCAATTTCTCTAAGGACGTCCAATCTACCTTACGAAAGAGGTAAGCAATAGAGCAATATTACCTCCGGACCTTTCAACTCGCATTCGACCTGAGACGAAATAGCCGGACTGCCCGATAAACAACATTAAGTGGCACGTAGTAGCACTAACTAGTCTGAATGCATTCATTCAGAGACGACAAGAGTAATTACTTACAAAACTTCTTAACTAGATTAACAACTTTACTTTGAGGACCCGTATCCGGGACATTTCGGGGATGTTCAGACCAGTTTGTAGGGAATAGGGCTGTGTTTTGATGTTGAAAGCGATAGCGGGGCGTGTTGTGTTGAGAAAGCGTGCAAATCTGTGTTGCGCTCATTGCATTATTACCCATTTTTTTAAGGACCATCAAATGATTTCTTCCGCTCTGGGCGGAGCAGAAGAAGACACTCCCGGCACACTCTTAGTCTTACTGACTAAAACCCGTGTTCCTCCTAATGCCCTTTGCTTTCCAGGGCCGCGGTGACTCTTTCGAACAAATTCCACAACCCTGGCATGCATTATTACCCATAGTAGTTTGGGATTTAGACAGGGTATAGGACAACACCCTACTTAAACTGAAATGATCGGTTTTCGTTGGTTTGCTAGTGCTTATAGGATCAATTTGTAGGTTTATTTTTCATTCTGCACCCTTTGACGTCATCTGTTCCACGCCAGCTTTCGCAGTATTAGGTACTAACCTTTGCGAGATGCCTATGACGCAAATTTCCCTCATGTTTTTATTTTGTGCTTTAATGTTGAGCTTTAAACGTCATAATTAGGCACAAATAAACGCATATTTAACTATATTTTCTTTTTTATGTATTTATTTTCACTTTCAAGCATAATATTCCAAAAATGTTGTGCCAAAAATCACTTTGATGCTCGTTGCACACAAGCTCCTCATACGGTCATACCACGCTCGTCGCTCCGCTGTCTCTGTAACCATAGCCTAACCACCTAAGTTACACCACGTAACGTGATATGGCTGTAAGCGCTGCGCAGCTGGCCAGTAACAGTTAGACTGTACATTTTGTGATGTACCAAAGTTACAGACCGCAAGTTTTCAAGGAATTAGGATCTGATAGTTAAGAATTAAGTAGTTGTGTGTCGGTTCAAAGTTTTTATTCTCTCTCTATCTCTGGTAAGCTTGATATTTTACTTAACAGAGTGCTAGTACTTACTTTTGTTATAACAATCATGTTAATACAATGGGTCTTTTCTTAATATTTATAAGGACCATTTTCGCGTCCGTTTCTTTAAGCACTTTATGGAATTAAATTCCCAAAAGGAAATGGCTCAACAGGGCTTAACCGCGTGACCACAAAATACATCATTCTGACGAAATGTTACACAGTAAAACACAACCTTTAAAAATCGGCCATTTTAGGAAAACCCAGCTATCTCCCTGGAAACTAAACCGACTATACATCACCGTGGCAATATAACATTTCACATTGGAGTTCGATCGCAAATGTGGTGTTGAATTTGCGATATGTACGTGCCCCAGCCCACACGTTCCGGGCTTAACGACAAATTCTCGGCTTAATAGAACCCTATGATCGTGACAGGCTACTTGCTACCATCGAATATGGTTCTAAACGATCGTAAGTGAGAACATTTTGAATGAGTATAAACATGCCAAGCGAATGTTAGTAGTTCCACCTCTCATGTTGTTTAAATACACTTTTGAGCTGCGTAGTGTAGCGCTTAAGGCTATAGCTTCAGGAACTAGAGCACGGAGGACAAAAAGACTAGATATACTGTAAATACTGAAAGTCGTTCTTAAATATACGACGTTCAGAGTTTAATTTAAAACAGCAACTAGGTACGAACGAGAGTGTAAGCAACAACATTCACAGTAAATAAGAAACATAAAGTAACTTAAATTAAGTAAGTCGGTATAAAACTTTGAAAGCCTTCCAACATTGATGAGCAAAAGCAGGGTATCGCGATACTCATCTTAATGATGGGACAGCCATTGCTCACAAATTATAATTTTATTCATAGTCTTGCAGAGCACTCGTTAAACGCCATGACGACGAATAAAGATTCAGAATAATGAGATCAACAGGATCTTTTAGACCTTTTTATTCTTAAGTTCTGGTCCCAAGTAATTAAGTAAGCTCATATGTAGGTACTTGGGAACTTAAATGTAAGTAACTACTAACATACTCCTAAGTTTTGGGGGTCTAAGTACAGTAGAAATGTAGATGTTAGATTAAACTAACACGTGTGTTCCCTCTAAATGGGTAAGAGCATAAAAGTAGGTACGTTTTTCGGGTTGGGCCTGGATTTCATTTAGCCCTTTTCTATAGAAGTAACCCTTACCTAATACTTTTTACATACTGTCGTATCGTATCAGATTTTTACCCTATTTTTAACACAATAGGGTTTTTTGCGTTCTGAAGACCATTTCGATATGTAATTCGTAAAAAGGTAACCGTCTAAATGTATTTTCCACCGACATAAAATTGTGAAGCAAATAAGGGCCATTGCTGACATTCAAATGTGTTTAAAGGTTGGTCCGACGAGCTATCTTCCATTACTGATTCGATCTCTGGGTCTTGTTTATATAGGATCACTAAGTACCCTATTTGTTTGCAGGGGAATTGAGCATAGAATGAGCCTCTGTAATCGGTTCCGTTCATGAGTGTTGTTAACAGCAACGGGTAACATAATCCACTATAGTCTTTATTAGTTCGTAATGGTTTTAGACCTAACTTTACCTTATCTCGTTACCGTGAGAGCTTAAATTCTAGAACTATCCATAAGAATACGAAATTAACTCTGTCTGTCCGATTGCCTGTCTATTATACTTTCACGACAAAACCACTGAAACAATTTTTATGTAATTTGGTACTGGGTAAGTTAGATCCCCAAGAAAGGATACAGGCTACATTTACGTGGCCGAAGTCGCAGGCAAAAGCTAGTACGTAATAAGACCACAATGTTTCAGTAGAACTGTAGCATATTCGCCCCAACGTTGTTACGGACTATGACATGGTCATGAGACAGTAGTTATTTTACTCTAAAGAGCTTTTCGACTTTAATAAATTAAGATACAAGTTAGTGGGGCAGCTTTTAGTTAATGCTTGCGATTAAACGCTTAGTACAAAGTTACCTTCCTTTGGCCGCTCTTAGCCTGATTTGCTATTTCAACTTCTTTCAGAGAACGTGCTGTTTTATTTGGGGTAGATTGAAAAGTTTTCTGTCTTCTCACAATGGCTGATGAACTCTTTGTTTCCTTAGTTACATTGATCCTTTTGAAAACAGCTTGTTGTTTGTTAAAGTTTGCCTTTCAGAAATGGTTTTCGAACAACAAAACAAACGTGAATTTCTTCCTAAAATATCAAGATTTTAAATAAGGTTTACTAATAAGTACAGTAAAGAGTTATGAATATAAATGTTAATGGATGGAGAGGATGATCAAGAATGATAATATGAAAGAGAAGGGAGTCAGTGATAGCAAGGCCGTTGACAGGACGGTATGGAAGAAGAAAATTAGAAAACATGTTGCGTTGACTCCAAGTAAGGGGATGAGAGCAAGCATGGTGTAAGGCCAGGAAGATGTTGATGATGTTTCCCTTTTTACTCACAAAAAAGAAGATAAAAATATAATTACCTATAATTTATTCAATGTAACTAAGTTTGTAGGTATATACATAAGAAAGTATAACAACGTTCCGGCGACAGTCTCCAAGTCAATTTCGTTTCATCATCAACAAAGTAATATAATATTTTAACCGTAAAATGGTGACATTTTCCACAGCAAAGCTGCGAGGATTTTATGGCTTTATTTTAGTGCAGCCTTAGGACAGACGATAAATTTTTCCGTCAGCATCGCCTCCGAGCTTGAAACACCGAGGTGAAACTAATTTAATAGCGCCTTTATATGAATACTAGCGAACTGACCACGACTTAGTTCGCGCGGCTTATTTGATTACTAGCTTCTGCCGTCAAATTGTTCTTCGCTGGCGTCAAATTTGATATATTATCCGATGGGAACCGTACATTTTTCCGAGATAAAAAGTATCCTATGTGTTATTTCACATTACAATGAATCTCAGTGCCAAATTTTATCCAGATCCGTTCAGCCGTTTGAGCGTGAAGAAGAGACAAACACACAAACTGTAGCAACCCGCTTTAAGTTACGTCTTTGGTTACTGCTCGGCTTTCATACGTCGTAGCGTGATGTTATATAGCCTATGTTACTCAGGAATAATGTAGCTATCTAATGGCGAAAAATGGTTAAAATCGGTCCAGCAGTTTCGAAGCCTTTTCGGTACAAACAGACAAACAAAAATTCTTTCCTCTTGAAAATGTATAGAAAACATACAATGGATTAATCTATGTAATTTTTAATCTACTGCGACTTTGGCTGACGGTGGAAAGAGCCATCACAGCCCATGGGTGTGATTAGATGAGACGATGGGGAAATCAGGAGGATCTGTGCGCGTAAAGCAATTTCTTAGATCACTTGTCTACTTCACGCGAGTACCAGTGATGCGGTACCAAATGGTACCGTAAGGACTCCTTAAACTACTTACATGTTAGAATAGAAGGTACTCGGTACATATGTACATACCGTAAAATTTTAATGGTTGTTTTCCCGTAGCGTGTTTTGTCACCGTCGATTTTTTTTATTGAAGTGAAAACTTCTTTAGCGGCGTTGTGCACTTTTTTTGAAATGGGTAAAAAATGTTAAACTCGCGTCAGGACACGTGACCTGATCGAAAATCTTACGAATTTATCGTACACAAATATGACAATTCGCTTTTGTGTACGTCTTTGGCGTTTTCACTTCTGCCAGCACTCCCGGAGTGCAACCCGTCGTTTTTTTTTTGTAATAAACAATGGCAGATAAACAATTATGTTAGTAAAATGACAAATAATCGATTTTAAGTCTACATTAATATTAATGATTTTAATCAATAATAAAATTGATTTCCCATCGGTAAAAAAGTGTGATTTTATAATTATAGTCTATGAATTCCCAATTAATGTGTCTTTATATGGGTAAAATAATTTTAAAAATCGGTTCAGAAGATCCGAGATTTCTCCCTACAACATCACAAACTTTATCTCTCTATAATGTTTCGATAATGAAGCTATTATCTAAACCCATGTAACAAAATCCATAGGAACTAAAAGTAAAGCCTATCTCGGCCTGTTTTTAGGTCAGCGCGTGTAGTTTGCAGTGGACGGTTATGCAATTCCGTTTATTGTAGTCATTTCAGCGAGCGGGCTGTTGCCATTGAGCGAGTCATTTCTCGACGCTCTCATTACGGGTTATGGTCAGCCATGTACTTGTGTACGTAGGTGTATGCTCTGCGTACTTCTGTGTGCTTGGTACCTGTTACATTCAAACGCCAAGGAAAGGCTTGGCACCATATCTTGATCGTGGTACGTGACCAAACTGAAGGTTTTAAATATTTAACTACCCACATGTTTTATGCATTACTAGTTGCTGCCCGCGACTTTGTTGGCGTTCGCTATTTCATTGGTTTTAATTATGATACCGCGACGCCCCCTTTTTTTTTTAATGAAAATATTTTATTAAGGTAAGTAAAACTACAGTAAAAGCAGCATAAATAACTCCTTATAACATTAGCTATCTGCCAGTGAAAGTCCCGTCAAGATCGGTCCAGCCGTGTCATTGACTAGTGAACTGCCCGCGACTTCGTATTTGGTTAATGCTCTGCTCCCATGGGTCGTAGCGTGATGTTATATAGCCTATGTTACTCAGGAATAATGTACCTATCTATTGGTGAAAAATTTGGTAAAATCGGTCCAGTAGATTCGAAGCCTAGTCAGTACAAACAAAAAAAAATCCTCTTTATAATATTAGTAGAGATGTAAAATGTTTTTAGTTAAAGTGGTAGTGTGGAAAGCTTTTAGCTTAGTTTCGCTTACTTAGCGTACTTTGTAGGGAAGTAATGTTTTAGGAAGGAAGAAATTATAAACAGCGATAGCTACCTACAATGTTGAGTTTAACAAATGTTTACGTTCGTAGGTGGTAAGATCTTTCGCTTCTTTAGAATTTAAAACGTCATACGATCCTACTTATATTATAAATGCGAAAGCTTGTGAGGATGGATGTATAGATGGATGGATGGATGGATGGATGGATGGATGGATGGATGTTTGTTTGTTTGTTACTCTTTCACGCTTAAAGAGCTGAACGAATCTGGATGAAAGGCACTGATAGATTGTCCTAAAAGTATCCTATGTGGAATAACACATAGGAAACCTTTATTCCGAAAAAAAATGACGGTTTCCGTGTGATAATATAATTATCAAATTAGACGCCAACGAAGTCGTGGGTAGAATCTAGTCATAAATAGGTATGTATTATTTATTTATTTATTTAAAGACAACCAAGTTCTACCAACAGACAGACCAACAGACCAAGTTCTACCATTGAAACTAATTTAAAAAAAATAGGTTTAATCATTTATCTTCAATATGAAGATAATAACGGTTCTCGCTGATATTTTTTGTTGTGTTCGTAATTGTCAGGACAAGATTTCTTTAGAAAATAAACTGGAAAAGTCGGAAATTTTGGAGATATCTCTGAATGAATAAAAAAAATGACGTGATGTTACACCCGTGGGAGCCTAGGTTGGTCGCTAGTTATTAATATTTTACAGAAGACACCAGGAAGCTAGTAGCTTTTTTTTTTTGAGGATCTGAAATCATCAATTAAAAGTGGTTTCGCACTACGTCCGATCCGAATCCGATCTGGACCCGTGAAAATATGGTCCGTAGTAGCCGTAGAACTATTTCTATGGTAATTTACGCACTAGATCCGATCTCCGTCATTTGATTTCTTTCGTGATTTCTAGACTAATATTTTCACGGGTTCGGATCGGTTTCGGATCGGACATAGTGCGAAACCGCTCTGACTTCTTCCGCTCTGGGTGGAGCGGAAGGGAGTGTCAGCCTCTAACTGATTAAAACCCACCCGTGTCCTGATGCCCTTTGCGTTTCAGGGCCGCGGTAACTCTTTCGAAAAAATTCCGCAACCCTGGCGGAACGAAGCTAGCAGCTAGCCATTTACAAAAAAATGCAAAGAAATAATAACTTAAACAATTTAGAATTTATTTAATTTCAAATGTCTGTTTGGATATTACGAACTTTTACAGCGGCCGGTGTAATTACAGGGACATTAAATGGGTTGCCATGGTTTCGCTTCAGCCATAATCTCGCTTTACTTATCTTTATAATGGCAGTCGTTAGAGACGCTAGCAATTTCATTGCATTACTTTTTATTTTGTGCGTTTGCTATAGGCACTTATGTAGGAGGGATTTATACTAATATCGGATGTAATGGATATCTATATAACTGAAATCATGAATTCTCTATTCTGGACTGAGTATCAGATAATATATGTTTTAATAGGAAAACCATAAGTAAAGAGATATGGAGGTTTTTAATACTTTTCCGCTAAGTGAAAATTCTCTCTTATTCCTACCGTATTAGGGACGCCATTAGGAACGACTAAAAAGCAAACGCCATTTTTTTTTAATTGATCTGCCGAAAAAAGTGAAAAAATGAAAAACAAAATCTTGTGAGAAATTCCACTTGGGTTGAAGTCGGGATAGTGTTCTGAGTGCATTGGCGATGTTTAGAGTATTTTTGTTGTTTATACGCGCTAATCTGGAACTACTACGGATTGGAAAAATTTAATAGCCGAGGCCGCTAAGAGATACTATTACCTACAAGTACATAAATATGTGGAAATTATGGAAATATTGGAAAGTGGATATATTATACAGTACGTTGTGCAGGTAATTAAATGGGTCCAGAATTAGGCCCGTTCACACATTGTTTGAAGGTCGAAAGGCCCGTTTTTAAAACAATTTATTCTTTTATGAAGCGCTCTCTTTGCCCCACGGGACATTTAATTTTCCAAACGAAATCTGCTCCGTTTCCCCCCTTTTATAACAAATGAACGATTGTCTCTGATGTAAATAGAAATGTTAACTTTTTATTCAGCTATGTCAGATGCAAAAGGAAAAGTTTGATATACAAAAGAACAAGCACTTCGCATGTTGATAGAAATTCACAAACTTTCGGTTTTCTTGTAAATTGTGTTATTCCATTTTTGTTTGTCAACTTTTTCAGGAGTCGTAATTAGATTTTGATTATTGCGTTAATTGAATCTAAATTACCTTGACAACTTGGAAATCACTTTTAGTTTAGGATTACCTGCAAGTACTAATTTGCAATGGCTAAATTACTATGTTATATACAAACCTGCCTATATTTTTATTAAAGATCTCGAAAACGTTGAACAAGGAAATGGTTTCCTACATCGTGGTAAATACCGACTTTATTTATTGTCAAAATTTTATAAACCTAGCAGGCACTTTTATTGGAGACCACCCTAAGGAATATAAATTACAGGAAATTCCTAAAAAACAAAGATGTACCTACCTGTGATTTAGTGGGTCTGCAAAACGTGATTTTCTGACTATAGGGATCAGTGATATGATTGATAAATATTAACAGTTTACAAGATATAATACTTATGATATGATTTATTCAGGTATTTATATCAGAAATAGAGTCGAAAATTGTGTGCAATATTTATACTTCCGTCAGCATTTATTATCTTGCACGTGATTACGCAAAGTTCAACTTTATCCAAATTGTTTTTCAGTTCATTATCGTTACTATTATTTTTGCTCTCTCTACGATGACAGTAATTTGTTTGAAAAACACGTCTCACGGTGTGGCAAATATTATTACACCTAGATGCCTTCTCAATTCTCTTCACTCGAGTTGTCTCCATCAAAATTGAATAAAATGTGAACAAAAAAGTTCAATATTGTGCGCGGGACCTCTGTCCCTGTCAGGTGCTCGAAATTGCCTAACTTGTTCCATCGTCATGGCTGTCAAGCTTTTATTTAATTTCCTGCCCCAACATTGGGTGTTATTGGCTGGTTGACGGATCTCTGCGTTTATTTTTTCTACCAATTTGATTTTTATCATTTGGTGTGGAGGGATATTTTTACCCAACTGTGACGGAGTCCAAAGGAGGGTACTGTTATTTATGGTTTAGGTACTAGTTTTCGTTCGCGTAAATGGCGGTTACTGTGGACGCAGAGGAAGTCGCAGAATAAGAAGTAGCCGATGTAGATACTTTCTTGAGGTTCAAACTAACCCCGTACTAAATTTCATCAAAATCGGTTTAGAGGTTTAATCGTGAAAGATATAGCAGACAGACAGAGTTATTTTCGCATCTATACTAATATTCAAAAGAGAAGAGATTTTTTGTTTGTTTGTACCGCTATAGGCTCTGGAAATACTGGATTGATTTCAGCCATTTTTTCATCCATGGATAACTACATCGTCCCTGAATAACATGGGCTATATAACATCATGCTACGACCCACAGGAGCGGAACAGTAACCAAAGACGTAATTCAAGGCGGCTGAAATAAGCTACGCGGATGAAGTCGTGGGTAGTTCCCTAGTTTATAATGTTAATATGTTAGGTACCTACTTGTACTGATATTGTAGGTACTTACGGGTAGAAATCTTCACCACATGGTTCCTCTTAAGGCCCTACCGTCCTTTAGAACAGCGGAGCGAGCGTGTGCGTTTAGCTCCGCCCAGACGCTCAAGGTCATTGAGACTACTATTCACTTTAAAAAACCGTACCAAAACCCACCCTGTGCAACGATAACGCCTGTTAGGGTACATCTCTGGGAACAGTAGGTACCTACCTAATAAAACATTTAATACAAAAATACAACACTAAACTCCTTCAATTAAGAAATAATTTGATCCACGTACACCCTCAAAGTCTAAACTACACAAGCGTTTTACCAGTTGCTTTCTTAAGGAGCGTATCTTCCTAATAGTTTGCACAGAGGGCGCCACTAAGGCTGTGTGCAACTAAATTGCCTTCTTGCAGCACGTTTGTACGCCAGCAGGCGGTTCCAGTCACGTTTCCAGTTACTCTTAGATACACGGAGATACATTTTATCTTCTATACGTATACATATACCTGTTGAGTTTGTGCGGACATAGATATAGGTGGATTCTATTGTAAATTTTGACAATTATACTCAATTGTTCGTTCGATTTCGTTCTTTAGTCGAATAATTTGTTCATGCTCTATACTGTAAGTGTTGCCAGATTAAAATAGTATCTCATCGTTCGGTCAGTCAATTAAGAGGTAACTAAGTATGAATTAGCGTTATTTTTATAAGTAAGACCCAGGTTTTCTAGATTTTGAGAAGTGTTTGCAAGGCGAAGCGACCGCTATGTGCGTATGAAGGGAATTAGGTATTATAAGCTAAGGTTTTAGCTTGTCATAATAAGTTGTAGGTAGCGACCTACAACTAGGCGGCCATCGTTTCGAGATTCCCCGGATTTGTCCTAGTTTTAGAAGGCGTCTTGTGGTCACTAGAAAGTGGTCCTAAAATATGCTTTCTGCTGAAAAAGAAAACTTTTCGTATCATGGGAATCCCGATTAATTATAAGATGTTACTATTTTTTTCATCTTTATTGTAAAAATATTTTATTCCAGGGAAAATATCTCAATTTCACCCAACTTTGATAATGGCAACCCTACCTACAACTAACTTGTAAATGTAGGTAAAACTTTATTCATTTACGGAAATATCCACAGAAATATAAGCAAAGAAACATGTAGGAGCTGGTAATAATCACTAAGTACTTCTTAAGACTCCGTTTTACAACTGAAACTCTTGCGTGGGCGCGTACCTAAGTTTAACATTAGAACAAAAGGGAAAAGTTATGATTACACGCCTCCAAAACTTCACGAAACTTCTAGAAAGTAGGATTATTAGATAGCTATTGTAATTTATTTTTACCCTACGAACGCAAAGGGAAACGGGGGGTTATGATGATAATTAGCCAACAAGTGCAATAGAGATATTTTATACTAGCGACCTGCTTGTGATTTTATCCGCGTGGATTATTTTACTTAGTAATGTTAGTCACGTCATTCACAAATAACGTAGGGATTACGCTTGACTCAAAGCTGCAGTGGAGTCCTCACTTAACATCTCTAGCAGGGCGGTTGAGCTCAGCCGCTTACGCTGTCAGAAAAATCAGACAATTAACAGACGTGGATACCGCGAGGCTGGTCTATTTTAGTTACTTTCATAGCATTATGTCTTACGGTATTTTGCTTTGGGGGCGGGCTGCAGATATAGAGTCTATCTTTATTCTGCAAAAGAGGGCTGTCAGAGCCATCTATAATCTTTGCAGGAGCGAGTCTCTAAGGGAATTGTTCAAAAAAATTAATATCATGACGGTTCCTTGTCAATATATATATGAAAACATTATGCACGTTCGAAAAAACCTTCATCTTTTCAAAAAAATTGGTGATAGACATAATGTTTATACTAGAAATAGGAATAAATTAGATCAACCAGGTTTCAGATTGTCTAAAGTACACACTTCTTTTATGGGGTACTGTGTAAAATGTTATAACAAAATACCGCTCGATATTCTCGAACTAAATGAGAGAAAATTTAAAACTTGCATCAAACGCACACTATGTAGTCAGGCATATTATAAGTTAGAAGATTATATTAATGATAAGAATGCTTGGCTTAATGCTGGTCCTGCTCCACAGAGACTCGGGCTCACAAATTAATAGATATTGTTTTTTTTTTTTGGGAATGTTTCTTACCCCTTTTTTCATTTTGATTGACCTTAATAACGTTTACCGTTATTTTATTGCTATTTATTACATACATCAGTCGAATAGGTTCACTAAAAACCTTAGTATTATATAATTTAACATAATTTATTTCAATTTTGTAAATGTGAGTACCATGGAGCCATTTATTTGTTAAGTTACTATGTGTTGGACACTGAGCATGGCAGTTGAGAGTTTCGTCATGCTCACTTTAATGTCTCGCTGACGGTGGCGCGTGGGTTGGGTCGTTTGGTTCCCTTCAAGATGGTTGAGCTAAATGGTGCTGATGCACGCGTCATATTCGTGAACGGGTGCTGTCAGTTGGGATTGGTCATCTCTTGACTGCCATGGCTTACATCTTTATTATAATTTTGTTATTTTTTATATTTCATTCTTTCACTTCATTGTTTTCACATATAGAAGCAACAAGAATATTGTAACCAAGTTTTTGTAAAAACCAAATTGAATGAAAAGAGTGTCCATGGAGTTTCTTGCTCGTTCTTCTCCATAGAGACCTACGTTTTGGAACGAGCAACTAGCTTCAATATTAAACTGTAACTTCTTGACAATTCAAAAGTGCCTGTAAATGGTCTAATTGAAATAAATGCTTTGATTTGATTTGATTTGTAGCTTTCTACGGGTAAAATAGTTTTCTAAATCTGTTCAGTAGATTCAGAGATTACCCCCTATAAAATCAGAAAATTTACCTCTTTATATTATTAATATTTTATGTTATTCCACAGGAATCGAGCATTTTTCGGGATAAAAAGTATCCTGTGTGTTATTACACGCTACAATCTATCTCAGTGCCTATATTCATCTAGATCCGTTCAGCCGTTATGACGTGGTCAAGTAACAAACATTCATACATCCAAACTTTCGCATTTATAAAACATAGTATTAAATAGTAAGATGGTGGCGGTCAACACGCTGGTTCCTAGTTAATGAATAGCTTGAACAGTTTAACGGGCTCGTTAACCAGTCGCCAGTTTGTGGGTAGTTTAAATTATTACTCGCTTGTAGTATAGCTTCACGTAGTCGTGTTGGTTTTAATTATTTTAAGTGGTGTAAAAGTACCTTGAAATGTTCTGTAAAATAAAAATAAAGAATCAAGGCATATTTATATAAAATATAGATATAGAATAACTACTAGTCGGATAAACACATAAAGACATAATCGTGAGAGCATAACAGACAGACATTCTGAAAGACAAAGTTATTTTTGGATTTATAATTTTAGTATGGATTTTAGTCGTAGCAAAAAAGAAGAATTATCTAGAACCATCGTCGATTCGAAATGAAGAAGAGCTAATAATTAATGAATAAGTACTGTCAGTCAGTTCTTGACTGCCCATAACACAGATGGTACTAGTATCAGTGCCAGATAGCTTAAAGCTATTCTAACTTAAAACAAAGAAAATTTTACGAAATCCCCGTGCTGCATATAAGAGTGTTCCCCGAAATCTGTCCTTTTTTGAGAAACTTGCAAATCGTTAGGGAACTCAGTAGTCTAACTAGGTACAAACAGAAAATTCTTACTGCACTGTAGAGAAGTTTTCGAAAATTTCTGAGAACTTCGTATTGGAACAAAAAACTTTCGCCTGTAGATATAAGTTAGGCTTGGTCAGTTAGGTTATATGCTTACCTTTTTTGTGGATGGGGAATCAACAAATGACTTCATTCGCTCTAGACGGAGCGGAAGGGTGTGTCAGACTCTTACTGACTAAAACCCATCCGTGGTTCTTCTAATGCCCTTTACGTTCCAGGGCCACGGTGACTCTTTCGAACAAATTTCGCAACACTAACAGGAGGCATTAATATACCTACTCTGTCAGAATGTACCAGAATTTTGTTATTTAAGCAGAAAATTGATTCAGACTATGCATACATAGGTATAGTCAGTTAACTTAAACGTTTAAGTAAACGTTTCCATGTACAAGGTTACGTTGAAAAAATAATCTGCGGTTTTTGCCGCGATGACCGTCGAGTCGGAAACTTTAAATGAACATTGTATACGCTGCGTTAATTAGTTTTGCTCTCAAGCTGTACTACATAGGTACCTCTTGTAATTAGCATATTGACGCGTGATGAAGGCTTTAGGCTCTCGCCTCAAAGAGATGTCAGCAAAATTGGATGGGGCCACTGAGAGCCGACGCCTGCCGGTGCTGCGGGTCGTTCGAAAGAGATACCGCGCCCCCGGAACGCAAAGGGCACATGAAGGAACATAGACGGGTTTTAGTCAGTAAAAGTCTGACACTCCCTCCCGCCCCGCCCAGGGCGGGGGAAGTTATTTGATACTTCCGTCTATAAAAAAAAATGGCTCTAGACAGACGGACTGCAAATTTGCAGTTAGAAAGCAGTTAGTACGACTTCAATAACACACTGCACACTGTAATGACAGAGAGACTGCATTTCAACTGCATTCAAACTGTCAATTTGCATTCCGTCTGTCTAGAGCCTTAGATGGAGATTTATTAACAAAACCTATGATAATTATATCATCCTCTCAACTGAATTTCGGTCACGGCGGCGGCTAGAGCGGTCAAACTTAATAGAGAATAGCCAAGTATGCAGGAGATATTACTTATAGTGCACAAGTGAGTGCGCAAACAGATGTGCTTTCCTTCTTACTCACCTCTCTCTTATGGTCCGAAGACCAGATAGCTTGCCACAACCAGTTATAGATCAGGGTCAAAGCTTTACATGCTTTTCGAGGCCACCAGAAGTTAAACTTCGGGATACTACTGAGAAGTTCCTAGTGGAAAAACCAATTGACACTATTTGTTAGGCCTGGGAATGAACGCAGCATCCCACGCTCAGCAAACGCTCTTCGAATCTTGATGATCTAAAATCACAAGTTATCAAAAGATCGATCGATTCTTATAATTGTATTAAATTTCTTGTTACATTTAAATTTTCTAGATATTTTCAATAGCCACAATGAAGCCTTATTTAAGTAAATCTTGTTACCTTATTAAAAGGTTCACTGTAATCCGATGAAAGCTTTCTAAAAGGATAAAAACTACTACATAAAGCTTTCTTCTTTGTTATATTAATATGATTACAACACAACACAGAAGAGTAGAGTATAGTTAGGTACTGTCTTTATCTTAAGACAAAACAGAATATAATATTCCCTTTGTTCCAGTTTTCCTAAGAGTTTCCTCTTCATGTAAGTACCTTAGTACATAAACTTGTTAAAACTTGAGTCCAATTATATTCAAATAGGTATCTTTCGCGTCTACATAATTTTTGGTAATCTATTTACTAATTAATAATTATTTTTGGCACCAAAACAAGTATTTACCAACTTATAAAAAAAAAATGATAAAAGTCATATCTATACTAAGGTAAAGTTTGTGAGATTGGGGTAATCTCTGGATCTACTGTACCGATTTTGAAAATTCTAATTTTACCCATAAAAAGCCACATTATTTGTGAGTGTCATAGGCTATATAAGATGACGCTACGACACACGGGAGCGAAGCAGTAACCAAAGACGTTAACTAACACGGGCGAAAATATCTACTTGGGTCGAAGCTAATTTACGAAAAATACCAATTTATCATCTGAAATAGATCAAAGTCACTTTCATTTGCTTAAACTAAGTTAAAACTTAAGACTAGAGAATGATTACTATTATGTCTGATACATTAAGAATAAATAAAATAACTGCATACTACGAGTCTTTCGCCTGTTCGCAAGACATACTCAAATACACAAACCCACAAATAAACCCGGTAATGGCTAAAGGAAAACACGCAGAGAATGCTCGATGTTTATATCACCTCGGTAATACGTGTATAACATCCTGTGAGCAACCGTGGTTGGCGCCAACCTGGCTTGTTATGCATTAGCATCCGCGCACCGGTGCCATTACCTCACTGGCTCGGAATACGAACTTTGCGATTTAAACATCACTTTTAAAAGTTAAAATAGTCATAGGATCGTGATTATCAGATTAGGGTTAAAATCAGCATAACCCCGATTCAGTTAGTAGAAAATATATTATCGTTTACCACAGGGTAGGCAGAAACCACAGAACGCCACCTGGTACGATCCTTAAATACTCCTTTCGCCTCTTCCACGTTCATACATCTGATCACATAAGTACTGCGCGCCCGGCCTTTCTGAAGAACCTCACCAATACGGTGAGGATAGGCCTATCTAGAGCGTGACATCCCGGCGTTGCCACTCACATCTACCAAATAAATTCCTTTTGTTAGTCGCCTTTCACTCATCCTCTCAACATGACTGAACCATATAAGCATACTCTTTTCAATACTTGTCACTACATCCTCTTTTAATTCGCAAAGTTCTCGTATAACCTCGTTCTTTTAATAGTGTTCCATAAAAAATACATTCGTCATTCCATTCATTCGTTGCCTCTGTTCAACGGCACATGTCATAAGATTTTTATTAGTTTCCGATTTTTCAAACTTTCTTTCTTTATCGAGTGGGCCTTAGTAGGGTCTTACAACCCCACACACCCTAGTGTCAGAGTTTCCAAACCGCCTCAAGGGCTTCTGACATGGTAACCGATGTCAGTGATGTCCAAGATAAACTTAGAAAGAGTACATATGAATTAGAAAAGTCACATTAGTACTTGCCCGGTTGCGAACCCACAACCTCGTCCATGTGAGGTGGGCGCCTTAACCATTGGGCCATCACGACAAATTTTTAACGGTGAAAATATTGCACTGCATGCAGCATTTGCCCTCTCGCGTCCGGCACTGGTTCAGGCCATGGTCCGGAGCGAGGGGGAATGGGAAGCAGTCGCCTCCTTCTGCGAAGCTGTAATGCTGGAGAAGGAGGCGGCGGGACGGGAGAGGGAAAGGAGGGTCCCCCGTCCCAGCGGCCGCCGCGGTAGACGATCCGGGCGTCGGGAGCCACGTGACGACTCCCGGCCACCGTAGACGCGGGTCTGTGGACGGTGAGCAATGGGTAGCTCACCGTCCGTACGTTCACTAGCGACAGACCGTGTCGACGGCGCGTTCGTGTTCCACGCGCGCCTCAAAGAGATGTCAGCAAAATTGGATGGGGCCACTGAGGGCCGATGCCTGCCGGGGCTGCGGGTTGTTCGAAAGAGATACCGCGCCCCCGGAACGCAAAGGGCACATGAAGGAACATAGACGGGTTTTAGTCAGTAAAAGTCTGACACTCCCTCCCGCCCCGCCCAGGGCGGGGGAAGTTATTTGATGATTTCCCGTCTATAAAAAAAAAAAAAAAAAAAAAAAAAAAAAAAAAAAAAAAAAAATGCAGCATTTACTAAAACATTCACTATCTATAGTCCTGTCGTTTATGTCAGTTTTTCAAACAAATGCGAACAGGGAAAACTGTCGTGATTCTAGTTGAGTTATTCAGTCGAATACATACACAAATACACGATGTATCTCAGATGTATCGCTCGTTAGTGCCCGAGCCCACTGAAAATGATTTATAACTGTAGAAAGAGGCAGATGTGGAGAGAGGAAAGGGGACAGAGCATTACATATTTACTTGTGTGCTATGAAATAAATACTGTACAAATTGTGGCTATAAATGAAAGAGGGTCGGCTGCGATAGTGTAAGAAACAATGTGCGTCGAGAAAAATAATGAAATATAAACACAACGGGAAAGTCGAGGCAAGTAAATATAATCTGCACTAATATAATAAAGCTGAAGAGTTCTTCTTCATTTGTATGTTTGTTTCAATGCGCTTATCTCTGAAACTACCAGACGGATTGTAAATAATTGGGTAGTTTCCACCACCATCAATTGACGTACTTTTTATGAACTGTCAAAACGCGATTCTCCCATAGATTTTGTATGGCAATAGCACGTTATGACGTCATTATGTGGCCTTCTCAATTGACTTACTATTTATTGATTTTAAAGTAAGTAAAAATCCAATTTTGCAATAAATTGAAATATAATCGGTTTTCATGGGTAAAATAAAGTGCTTTTTTAGAGAAGTTGTGACATGAAATTATTGGTTAGTGGTGTCAACTACCCAATTGTTTTGTATATGATAGCCAGATTCAAGAAGAATAGTATAAGCTATAAACCATCACGCTACGACTCTTGAAAGCGGAGCAGTAACCAAAAACATAACGCGGTAGAAAAAACCACGACGAAGTTCCGGGCAGAAGGTAGTAATAACAGAATATTGTACATTAAGGCCTATTCAGACCTAAGCGGTATTCGCTACCGTCTGCGGCAGAGAAAACCCAGTGGGTATGCGGTAATATTACTGTTCAGACCTAAGCGGTATTCGCTACCGTTCGTAACCCGCGTGGTATGTACCTCTACCCACAGCGGCAGCGAATATCGCTCAGGTCGCTCTAGCCGCGGTACTTGATACTAAATACCTGAGCGAAATCCGCGCGGTATGTACCTCTACCCACAGCGGCAGCGAATATCGCTCAGGTCGCTGTAGCCGCGGTACTTGATACTAAATACCTGAGCGAAATCCGCGCGGTATGTACCTCTCCACAGCGGCAGCGAATATCGCTCAGGTTTGAATAGGCCTTTATAGTCAGAGGGTGGAAAGTAGAATGTTCAGAACATGAACATGAACATTGTACAGAACTTCTGGATAAGTAACAGTTAAGTTTATAAACAAATATAAGCAGGCAAGCCCTGTGGGCCTACTATCACGTAACTTAATTTCAGTTCGATGTAGTTTCTAGTTTTGTTCTGAACTCCTTGTGAGACTGCTAGTCATTGTGCTAACTAGCGGTTAGAGTTCGTTACTATAACTTGTGTAATGCCACTAGCAGAACAGGCTAAGCTAGTATACCTACAAAAACTTACTGCCCCGTTGGTCTCGTGGTCGCAAGTGCGACTGCTGTGCAAGGGGTCCCGGGTTCGATTCCCAGGTCGAGCAAAAAGTGTTATTGAGTTTTTCAATGAAATTCTCAGTAGCAGCTCGGAGTTTGGATTTGTGCCCGGTTAATGGCAATAGGCTCGCCCCCTATTACATGGGACCTAAATATACCGGCGAACTGTGGGTGTACATTGGTACACCTCTGCCTAACCCTTCGGGGAATACAGGCGTGATGGTATATTTTTTTATATATTTTTAAATGGTTTCGATTCATCATCTTCGTCATATCAGCCGCAGGACGTCCACTGCTGGACATAGGCCTCCCCCATAGATTTCCAAAAGGCCCGGTTGGAAGCGGTTTGCATCCAGTGTCTTCCTGCGGTCTTAATCAGGTCGTCCGTCCACCTTGTGGTTTCGAATACAACAAAAAATAATAATATCAGTATATCATTGTCCTACTGCAGGACAAAGGCCTCTTCTCGTATACGTAAGGAAGGCACGAGCATTGATCACCATGATTGCTCAAGGCGGATTATACATACATAAACTCATGCCTTTATCCCATGGAGGTAAACGGAAACCACATAACGCCACCTAATAGGAACCTTACATACTCCTTGCGCCTCGTGCACGTTCATACATCTCGTCATACAAGCACGCCGGTTACGAGTACTGCGCACCCGATCTTTCTGAAGAACCTCACTAATAAGGTCAGGGTAGGTCTTTCTAGTGCGTCCCCTCCCGGCGTTGCCTCTTACATCTGCCCTGTAAGTCCCTTTTGTTAATCGTCTAATTCTTTAACTTTTTAAATGGTTTTGAAAACAATAATAATCTCCCGAAAAGATTTATGGGGTAGCAAAATAATGCAGGGATCGGAATGGGGTCCGTGCATTGCAAACGACGAGAATTAAAACTAAAACACAGCTGTTCCAGCATTTCAAGAGCTATAAAATATGTATTATGGAGTCGACTGGAGTTCATTGTGTATCATAAAAGTCGGTACTTAAGACCTTATCACCTCTTGATTCGTATGTATTTAATTAATTGTTAATGTTTCTAGTTACTTAGCGTTTACGATCCCGACTTGACGATGGCGAGACTTCTAGAAGTCTCGCCATCTGATCTTATTTAAGGTAATTTAATTTCTTTAGGAAATAGAAAATAGGTACTTATCTGTCTATTAAAATAGATTTAGTTCTTCCAATAAGAACCAATAACGAAACCTTTTTTAAGTAATTGTTATCTAACGCTGATTAAAATTACGGAAATAGCTGTTTAAGTGTTTTAAACTAAAACCAAAACCGATGATTTTTGTTGTAATCCTACAGAAATATTTCTATGCTTTCAGCCGCATCACGTTAAGTTTTTTACTGCCGCTCCGCTCTTGTGAGTTGAAGCGTGATGTTATTTAGCCGGTTACCTACCTACTAGACAAACGGGCTATACATATAAAGAAAAAGATTTTTTCTGATCTGACTAGCAGTTTCTGAGATTAGCGCGTTCAAAAAAACAACCACTCAGGAACACGCGAACTCTTCAGCATATTAATGTAGTACAGATTATTCCGATTAAGCTTTCTAAAACCTAATTTCCAATTCCACAACCAAAAGGAGTTTTTAATCTAACTTTAAGGCAATGATTTTTTTACAAAAACCAAAGACGTTTAAGTTTCGGAGCAAGTCTAATTGAATTAAAAAGTAAACTGTCACTGTCAGATTAAGTTTATCTCGGCGATGGGAAAATGCCCCAGAGAAATTATTCGTCTCAGCCTGTTAAATTAGAAAGTGCTTAGCAAAATGGAAATTATACGTTCAGCAAAACACACCAAGACTTTAATCGATCATTTATATTACAACTTGATATTTATCATATGATGGATCGGCTCATTGAAGATATTCAATGAAAATGGGGACTAAATATTTTTTTTTTAGTATTGTACATTGAATTTCCTTTAACAGAGGTGTTAAAGTATTTTAGTTGAAATTTTTACAAATAAATTTTTCATCTTGTGATACTACTTCATTGTAAAGACACCCCCACACACGGGCGAAAGTATCACTGTGGCGATAATCTAAGGTAAAACAATTTCTAATTCGTCTGCGACGATATCGCTCTAGTGATAATATAACTCGTGTTGGAGACGCCTTAAGACGAACTCGTCAATGTTTCCCAATACTAACTCATCTCGTAGAAGCTGCACTAATCTCGAAACTATCGAAAGTAAGCAGAACATTATCGGAACGTAACAACTTCAAGATGTCTGCTATAAAATATCCCATCATACGAAAGCTTCACTGGAGAAATGGTGCAATATAATTTATGGTACACTATATAACTTACGATACACAAGTAGTAAAATAAAGCTATTTGCAAATATGCGATATTGAAATCGTACGGATTTACGATCAAATCAATGTGTACTTGTAGCGAAGTATCTACTTATTTGACGTTGGTTACTGCATTTCACGAAATCATGATATTAAATCTGTACATGTTAATTAAATACGTTTATTTCGAAAATGTGTTTCTATTTTGAAGTGAAACTTGAATGTTTCAGGTTTAAATTCTAGTGTTGGTAGTGCCTAAATGTAGTTTGAGTTTTCTCGTATGACGGCTTAAGTACTTATGAAACCAGAGGGCCTCGCATGAGCGAGTAGAGCAAACGTAACGTGAATTCGATCCATTTTAAAATTGGGAATACCTATTTTACACATAGTATGTGTTTAGTTTGAAGGAAAGCTTTGTTTAATATAAAATACTAGCTTCCATACGCGACTTCGTCCGCGTGGCTTATTTCACGCACGTTAAGTTACGCTTTCTATTACTGCTGGGCACCTACGTATCGTTGCGTGATGTTATATAGCCTTTGTTACTTTGTTAAATTGAAAAAAATCGGTCCAGTAGTTTTGGAGCTTATTTGTTACAAACAAACAAACATAAAATCTCACCCTGTTTATATTATTAGTATAGATAAATATAAAATTCATATTTCTAATTTGTTTGTAACTTAATGAAAAACAGATGTCAACGCCGCCAACATCATAATTTAGTTCTTAATTAAGATTTCAAGAGACTTGTATCTTTCATTGAGTTGAGTGAAGTTAGGACAATTTTAACCGCTAAACTTAAATGCCGAGGTAAAGTTAATGATTTATTTAAATTGGCTCGAAATTAATGATTCATTTGAAACCAAGTTGTGGAGTAGACTACCACATTTAGAAAAAATACTTTGCCGTGCACTAGACTAGGAATTTCTTATGTTTTGTGGTTGCAATTACAAATATATGATTAATAACTGTCCTCATTTTTAACCCCCGACGCAAAAAGAGGGGTGTTATAAGTTTGACGTGTCTGTCTGTCTGTGTGTGTCTGTCTGTCTGTGGCATCATAGCTCCCGAACGAATGAAGCGATTTCAATTTAGTTTTTTTTTTGTATTAAAGGTGACTTACGTGCAATTGTTCTTAGACATGTTTGATGAAAATCGGTTGAGCCGTTTAAAAGATATGGGGGTGAAAGTAGGGAAGAAAAATTTAAGATGATTTGTCATGTGGGTTATTAATTATTAGGAACCTATGTATTTACAAATTAACAAAATCGACATTATAATAAGTATGGACCTATAAAAAATATAAAATAATAAATTAAATTTAAAATTTTATTTACCCTGTATTCATAGTTAAACATTAGTACCATTGAAGAATATACAGAATGTTTTATTTAGATGGGTCTATAGAAAAAAGTAGGTTATATTTTAAAGTACTTTTGTTTAACTAAAGAATTGAGTACGTACCAGTCCGAATTAATGAACAGTATGTAGGTAGGTACTGCTGACATGCTGTTAAATATAAATCCAAACACAATGTCAGTTCATTCACGTACATACATTGTTAAACTTGTTCCATTCATTCGTTCATTCCGTGTTGGAACGCAACAGTGTTTCAATTAAGCTTGTTCGTTCGGCGAAATAATAAAAATGATTATTTTGCACGAAAAACGACCTTTTTCATCTATCGAGCGACATTTTTTTTTAAACAAGCCTATTTGAATGATTATATCGACGTGGCGTGTTGCCGCGTGACGTTCTTTTTTTAAAACGTTCATTCTTTTTTCGGCGTTGTCTATGGTATGTTTAATATTCGGATGCTGTCCGCCCAATTTTCTCGTCACGAAAAAATGTTGTTATAGTGGAACGTGATGATATATTGTGTAGCGAGGTTACAAGAGACAGTTATTGTCTAGTGAATAAAGACTAAAATACATTGCCTTTTTCTGGGGTACGAACTGACTTCTTGTCTTGAATAAACGTTGTAATATCTACCCACAGACTTAGGCAGCTGTTCTAACATCCACAGACACTTCAGTAATCGTCTTTAGACCAGTAGATAGTCCAATAAAAATAAAAGATTTTCTTATAACCATTAAGTTCTGGTGGCAGTTTATTTTCCAGTACTAGATAAATAAGGGTTTCTTTAGCTCTGTAGGGAAACGTTTAACAAGAAGTTCTCGCCTCTGTAATGACAATAAACTTTATTTTTAGAGGCGAGAGAAGCGAGACATTTAAATGTTTTATAAGCCACAGTTTTTACATACCTAAAGTAGGTATAGCACTGCCGGGGGGGTTGTTCGAAAGAGATACCGCGCCCCCGGAACGCAAAGGGCACATGAAGGAACATAGACGGGTTTTAGTCAGTAAAAGTCTGACACTCCCTCCCGCCCCGCACAGGGCAGGGGAAGTTATTTGATGATTTCCCGTCTATAAAAAAAAAGGTGTAGCACCTAGTTCTACACCTACGTCACAAAGTTCTCCATACCGTAGGTACCAAGAAAGAAAATACGTTTATTGCACTAAGACTATGTTAAACTGCCTCGTTAGCCTAGAGGTCGTAAGCACGACTGCTACGCTATAGGTCTTGGGTTCGATTCCCAGGTCGAGAAAAAAGTGTCATTGGGTTTTTCTATGAAATTCTCAGTAGCAGCTCGGAGTTTGGATTTGTGCGCGATTAATGGCAATAGGCTCGCCCCCTATTACATGGGACCTAAATATACCGGCGAACTGTGGGTGTAAATTGGTACACCTCTGCTTAACCCTTCGGGGAATACAGGCGTGATGGTATATATACTATGTGTTTGCTGATTTGATTTCACGGCAAGAGCTTTAAAAACAACGGATGTTGACACTTCTTTATAAAAACTTTATTTTACCCCGGAAAACCCGATTTTTTTTCAATTAAAAGTAAAATTAGCTTTTTGTTGAATTGAAATCAATAAACGTCACTTATTTGACTCTAGTACTCTATTGCCATACAAAATCTACAGGGAAATCGCGTTTTGACAGCTCATAAGGCCAAACCCGTCACCTTTTGAAGTAAAAAAATACCCACGTACATAACGTTATTATACAACAAAAATCGGATGCTAAAAGCGACTCCCTATAAAAGAGACATGTGTTAAGCATCATAACACTAAACTATCACATTGTGTCACCTACGCCATTTAACCCTTGTGGGAGCAACCCTCCTGACATAAAAACAACCGTAAAATAACCCCATGGGGCCCATAATCGTAACTATGTACGAGGGACCGAAATGATTTTGTATTTTAAAACTAGCAACACTACGTGATACGGAATTTTATTAAAATTTATGTATTTTTTCGGAGACAGCTTTTGAAAATGGAATGCGAGGACTTTGAATTATTTTTGAGTAATTGCACTTACGTTATATTTTTTATGTTCGATATAGGGTTGGATTTTTGTCATGTATTAATTATTTGGGATCTGCTCCTGAGTATTAAGAGTGAAATTTACTAAACGTGTCATTTTTTCTTTTAGGTATATTTGTTCAGGAACCTTTGTGGCCATATGTTGCAACTCACACGAACAATAGTTGAGGAACGCAAAATCTGATGTCAGGTGATAATTTCTCAGTTTTAAAAATAACGTTTAGCTATTAAATTATATAAAATCTTAGAACATACACCCCATGTATTTTGTTCTACGATTTAACGAAATAGTACGCTAGTAGTTAAAACTTTTTAGCTAATCAGGTAAGAGCTTGCTAAAAAGATTATAAGTTTAGAAACTGAGAAAGTAGGTACCTGTACTCTGGGACAGGTACCTACTTTTTATCTGATTTCATAATCGAGTCAATAATTAGGATTCAAACAACTTTTGCTGTAGCTTTTGCTTTTGCTTTTTTTAGGTTAGGTCGGTAGACCTAACCTAAAAAAATAGAGCATAAATAAACTGGTTCGTTAATATTAACTACACCAAGTTTACATAAAAGGTTCATCTAGTGCACCTGCGAGCACACTTGTGCACTATATTACTTGTGTATCTCCTTCGTATTTGGCTAGTCTCCATTGAATTGGTTGCCGTGACCGAAATTAGGTCGATAGTATTATTTTGTAACACTAGCTATGGACCCGTGTTAAGTTACGTCTTTGCTTACTGCTTTGCTGCCGTGCTACTGCCGTGGCGTGATATTAGTCTAGAACCTTCCTTGATAAAAGGGTTATACATTGCAAAAAGATTTTCTGAAATCGGTACAGGTAGTTCCGAACATTTAAACAAACTATTTAGCTTTAGAATATTAATGAGTTATGAATATAAATGTGGATGGATGGAGAGGAAGACGGAGGTCAAGGAAAAGATGGATGGGTTGTGTGAAGAATGATATGAAAGAGAAGGGAGTCAGTGTTAGCATGTCGGTTGAGAGATTGGCATGGAGGAAGAAAACATGTTACGCCGACCTCAAGTAAATTGGGGTAAGGGCAGGAAGATGATGATGATGATGTAGCTTTAGTATATTAGAAGACTTGTAGATCTGGCTATCATATATCTACATAAAGATTTTTTCAAATCCGATTGCTACTTTCAGAGATAAGCGCGTTTACACAAACACACAAACAAACAAATTATATACTATTCCTCGTAAATCTGGCTATCACATGCAAAAAGATTTTTTCCAATCCTTAGTTTCAAAGACAAGCGCGATAGCAAACAAACAAACACACATAATATTTCTTCAGCTTTTTATACCAGTAAGTATAGAATAGTATAGACAGGAGATTCACAATGGTATCACAGGCGAAGTTTTTGTTATAGCTTTTAAACGATACTTTATATTTGAGCAGCGTACGCGTGGTGTCAGGTGGTGTCACATTGCCTGCTCCGTAACCCCTGCCATATTCAATGAGTCGTCAAGAGTCTGCCAGGACTATTACCGATATCTGTGGAATTGCTGACACGTTCAGATTTGTTAAAACTAGCTGCTACATACTTTTATAGCTTTTATTGGCTTATCGTAAAACCGTTTGTCGGTCGGTAGTGAGAAAATCGTGAGATGTTTTTTCATTTTTGGCAGAAAATGTCACCATGTTTGAAAACTTATTTTACTGAATTTGAATTTCAATGGTTGGAACTGTAATTTAAATGTATCCGTCATAAACCTTTTTCCTCTTTTCGAGTCGATGATAATCTTATAAGTTTTGGACTCACTCATGGGTACTTAAATCAGCGTTATCTATTAATAAAAATGCAATGCTGGTTCTTCAAATTACATTATGTGTTCATTACTGTTCTATCTATATGTTAGATTTGGAAAGCGACCCTAACATAATGTACAAAAGATTCACTTTAGTACTCACGCGTAGGCTTTCGTAGACTCTAGTAGACATTGGTAGACGTGCGTAGACCGAGTCTACGCGTAGGCTCTCTCTCTCTTTTGTATATCCTAATTAACTTTTAACCTTTTAAAGTAATAATTATCAATTACATTTCACAGCAAAGTGTCGCCTTAAGTTTACACAAAGTTAAACATTGGTTACGTTATCAAAAAGCTTAATTAATTTCAGAGATTGTATATGACTATAAGATACGAAGTTTGCCGTGAAATTGAACATTCTCTGGCAAAAGTACTAAATGCGAACTAACTTGTTAATAAAATGAAGTCAGAACTTGTCGGTTCGTCTTCCTAATGGATAAGTTTTAATTTTCATTAGACATTGCTCTTACAATTTTAGTAAGAATATTTCTTGCGGGAGTGAGATATTCTTATCGTGATAATGTATTTCATGGCTACATGAAATAAGAGTTATACCACTTAATTCGAAGCAATTTATGTGATAAAATATTTATTTTATCTTATAAATTGCTTCGAACTAAGTTATTCGTGTATTTACACGAATAACATAATATCGAAATCAGAAAGTGACTTCACTACACTAACAAAATAAAAAAAATAAAAACTTATCATCACGTCTGTATTCCCCGAAGGGTTGGGCAGAGGTGTACCAATGTATACCCGGAATGTTTTAGGTCCCATGTAATAGGGGCGAGTCTCTTGCCTTTAACCGGGCAAATCCTAACTCCGAGCAGTAAAAAAATAAAACAAATATATCGAATTCATATTCGACGATAACTATTTACATTTATTTTTCAAGTTTCGAACTTTTACAAATAAACGTAAAGTGCGTCATTAATATTGAACACCGCCTACGTATTTCAATGCATATTAATATTCTACTATTTTTTTGCATATCATTTAAATTGGTATGCAAATCAAATTCAATGTATCGTTAAAATATTTGTTTGTGATTAAAACTTTCAATAAAAGCTATACTATTAATACTCTTGAATATATAATGTGTATTTGAAAGTAGTTTCTGAATAATAAATTAATGGTTATTCAAAATAAATTAGCTTTATAATCGTACCCTTTAAAATCGGTTTTATCAAAAACTCTAAAACAATTGTAATAGTAACTTGACATAAAAATTGATTAAAGTTGTTACCGATTATCCCGATTATATTATAAACTGACTTCAAAAAGAGGGAGATGTTGTTAATTCGGTTGTATGTTTTTCTTTGGCTGTTGTTACAGTCAAAATTTGACATTAAACTTTATTCTCTTCTACACTTAATATTGTGCTAGCATCTTCCCGCGACTTCTTCTGCATCAAAGTTCATATAATATTATCAAACTGGAACTGCACACTTTTCCGTGCTAATGTGCTAATTTATCTATCTCAGTGGCTTTCCTCCAGATCCGTTCAGCTGTTCTGGCGTGATTGAGTAACAAACCTCCATCCATCATCCATACAAACTTTTGCATTATTTTATAATACGTAGTAATAAGATTATTATTACTAGCTTCTGCCCGCGACTTCGACCTCGTCAAATTTGATATTTTATCCCACGAAAACCGTACATTTTCTCGGGATAAAAAGTATCCTATGTGTTATTCCAGACTACCTATCTCTATGTCTTTGACGGACCTGTTGGTCTAGTGGTTAGCGGCCCTGACTGCTAAGCCGGAGGTCGTGGGTTCTATTCCCACCCAGGACAAACTTTGTGTGATGAGCATGATTGTTTGTTCTGTGTCTGGATGTGATTTATCTATAATATGTATGTATTTATAAATTATATAAGTATGTATATCAGTTGTCTGGTTACCATAACACAAGCTCTGCTTAGCTTGGGATCAGATAGCCGTGTGTGAGTTGTCCCAAGATATTTATTATTTATTTATTTAATCCGTTCAGCCGTTCTGGCGTGATTAAGTAACAAACATCCATTGAAACTTTCGCATTTATAATAGTAGTGAGATTATATAGTACGTATCTTCAAGCTCGGTACTCACCTATGCTCACAGCTCTAGCCGAAACCGGCACGTTTAATGGAGTGTCAATTAACGTGGCAAAATGCATGACACCCGATATATTCGCCGCGCCATCGTTAATCGATGTTTAACCTCGGAGGCGCAATTAACCTAACTCTGACTACAGTCTACATTTATTTAACCAAAGTAATCTATACTTTTTTTGTTTTTTTTTTAAGACGGGATATCATCAAATAACTTCCCCCGTCCTAGTGTCAGACTTTTACTGACTAAAACCCGTCTATGTTCCTTCATGTGCCCTTTGCGTTCCGGGGGCGCGGTATCTCTTTCGAACAACCCGCAGGCCCGGCAGAATCTATACTAATATTATAAATATATAATGATATTATAAAAGCTTGTTCCATTTTTTAAACTCAAATAATTTATTTCAATGAAACTCAAAAAAAATACAGGCACTTTTGAATTGTCTAGGAGTTGGCCAGTTAGACAGAAAGTTGAAGCTAGTTGGTCGTTCCAAAACTTAGGTCTCTATGGTTAAGAATTAGCAAGAAACTCCACGGACACTCTTTTCAATTTAGATTTTACAAAACTCTGGTTACATTATTTAATCCTGGTTATATTATTTAATCCTGGTTACATTATTTAATCCTGGTTACATTATTTAATCTTGGTTATTATTTTTTATTTGTAAGCGGTAATCTCTAGAAATATTGTTTCGATTGCAAATATTCTTGCAGTGATAGAAAGCTGTACTATTGACAAGTACCATAGGCTATGTTTTATAGTTCCCTTGAAGTCCACGCGGACAAAACCGCGGGTACAAGATACTGTTTTATAGTCACGCGCATAGTGTTATATGTTGTTTAAAAGCCTTCATGTGTGTTGATCTCCCAACCCTTAGCACTGTTTGCAGGGCCCTAACTTAAAGGCCGCGAATCAATATTTGTTTGTGCCCGCTTTGCCATCTAAAGCCGACCTTTCGCAAACTTTTGTTAGTCTTCAATAAATTACTAATTTACGATAATACCCACGTCTTTCGTTTGATGATTTAAATATTTTTCAACATAGCCTGTTACGAACAACTTTGCTTTGACATTTCCATTATTCATGTAAAAGGATTAAATTTTAACACCTTCCTAATGGTTCGTAAAACATTGTTATAATTTATACAATAGCAGTAACGGGTAATCCTTCTTTAAAAAAAAGAATGGGTTACTAGTACAGTCCGCGAGGCGTAAGCTAAACTTTGCATTTGTGTGAGTGCCCAGATAGTGTAGGTTTTTTTATTTTTATTTTTTATAGGCGGGAAATCATCAAATAACTTCCCCCGCCCTGGGCGGGACGGGAGGGAGTGTCAGATTTTTACTGACTAAAACCCGTCTATGTTCCGTCATGTGCCCTTTGCGATCCGGGGGCGCGGTATCTCTTTCGAACAACCCGCAGCCCCGGCAGGCATCGGCCCTCAGTGGCCCCTTCCAAGTTTGCTGACATCTCTTTGAGTCGCGCGTGGAACACGAACGCGCCGTCGACACGGTCTGTCATTAGTAAACGTACGGACGGTGGGCTACCCATTGCTCACCGCCCACAGACCCGCGCCTACGGTGGCCGGGAGTCGTCTCGTGGCTCCCAACGCCCGGAGCGTCTACCGCGGCGGCCGCTGGGAAGGTAGTGTAGGTGGACGCATCCTTTGCTTGGTCTAAACCGGTTTTCGCCGAACTCAACTCTCTACTTTTGGTAATCACTCACACAAATTCAAAGCTCAGCTTACGCCTCGCGGGCTGTACCTACGTGCAATCAATATCATAAACGGTAACAGTGTAAATATTGAAGATAGGTATCGATAGAAGGCAACAAGGGAGAACTTTTTGTTTACCTGTTGAACAACCGGGTACGGTGGACAGAGCTAGTGTTGTGTTTCATACGGGGTTCGAGCGAAATTGCAGCCTTTGTATCGATGGCGCGGAAAATAATCGCTTCAAGCGGAGTTTCCAGCGGTATGTTAATTAATGAAACGTTGATATTTTCATTATAAAGCTTTGTCATGAAGATTAAATAGCTCTTTGTTGTAGTGTGTTGGACATGTGAAAATAAATTGGTCGTTTATCTTTTGGAGCAGGTATAGTTGTTATTGTCGGCCATTAAAATTGGAGGTAGGTAATTGAGATTTAATTTTGAACTGCCCCATTGGCCACGTAGCCGCAAGTGTCACTGATAAGGGTAGGGTCCTGGGGTTCGATTCCCAGGTCGGGCAAAAAGCTTTATTAGGTTTTTCTACTAGGAATTTCTCAGAAGCAGCCCGGATTTTGAAAGTTGGTTGTGTGACCCCCGTGGTTTAGAAATCAAATAAATAAAAAGCACGTAAAGCCAACCTTTCAACCAATCAGTCTCTTTATTTTAGGCCTCACAACACGGTTAATTTTCAAAAATTAGATTTTTTGTAGCTTTGAAGTCAATTGATTGCATATTTGTGACTTCACGAATTACTATTGCCGTACGAAATCTCTAGGGGAATCGCGTTTTGACAGTTTATGCGCTTATAAAAAATACGTAGGTGATGTCAAGTACCCAATTCAACGGAGTATGATTTAAAGATATCATTAACCTGACTGCTATCTTATTTCAGTAGGAACGGGGTCTCTCATGAATCTAAATGTAATATTTCGTCACCTAATTTCATTTTATGTGTCAACAAAATTGTCGCAGTATAAAAGTGTTCATACATAATCCAGGCCATCGCATATACACTTGGAGTTTATGCCGTCATATCGTTTAATATGTAGATGCACACTTCGCCGGTCTAATCTCGCAAATATATATATACCATCACGCCTGCATTCCCCGAAGGGTTAGGCAGAGGCGTACCAATGTACACCCACAGTTCGCCGGTACATTTAGGTCCCATGTAATAGGGGCGAGCCTATTGCCATTAACCGGGCACAAATCCAAACTCTGAGCTGCTACTGAGAATTTCATAGAAAAACCCAATAACACTTTTTTTTTTGCTTGATCTGGTAATCGAACCCAGAACCTCTAGCGTAGCAGTCGTGCTTAGGACCACTAGGCTAACGAGGCAGTTTTGCGAGGTAATCTCGCAAATCGTCGCCATATTTGTTTATAGGCTGCACGCTGTTGCGGTTTGCGGACCCACCATAACTTCGCTCCTATCTATAACATCTGACACTCGTGACCTTATTTTAATAAATAATGTTGCCTGTTATTACATCAAATAGGTGCTCAGGAGCAGCGGTGCCGGATGATTTATGGTCTCGCCGGTTTCGCTCAGCACAATAAACTCACTTTTTGTTTACCCCCAAAATATTCTCAAGTTTTATCGCCCGGAGAAAAAGTTTTCTGGAGTTGGTATTTTATTTCTAAGCCTCTTTCAGAGTTACGCCTTGTTCTTATTGGTATAGTCGACGACAAAAATTTATCGATATGTTACTTGTATAAATATACTATATCTAAATAGCCTGAAATCGAACAATGTACTTCTTATCCTGATATTTCATTTATTCCGTCTTTCTTTAAATATTGTCCTCAATAAGTAGGATTAAAAAATCAGAAGATTTAAACGACTTTTGTCGCAAGCCGTACCTCCTAAAATATACCTACAGCTTCAAATATTTTACTTGTTGCTTTTTTTTGTTTTTTTCGACAGCTGGCGTAACCTTTTCTGCCCTCATGCATAGTTATCTAAACTGCAATGTTTGAATTCTTTTATTTCACAGTACGTTTGAATATTTTAAAGTGCTTTAGCCTGCATATTTATTTCAGAAAGTTTAATTTTCCTGCGGACGTGCATGAGGCTAACTATAAAGGATACTGTTTACCGTCGATTCAAAGCCAGGGGCTTAAAATTGAAGGAGGATTATAATTTATCGACGCGACTGGTAACGCGGCCGATTATCCGGCTTGAGAGCCACTGGCGCCGTTAAACACCGTGTCGGGAAATCGGCTTTTGAAGCCAATTGACGGGAGTACCCGACGTTGTGCTGAATCCTCAATTCTCTGTCATAGTGGGGGCACCAGGATTTAAAAATAAGGTCATAGAAGGCCGGGATTGTACACGACAGCACATCATTTTTGGGAAATCTTCTTGGTACAATGTTTTGCTTTACTATGTATTTTTAGTAGCTTTAGGCTCAAGAAATAGACATAGATAACACAAATACATTGAATTTACGACACGCTTCCTTTTCATGTATTTATTTTCATTAGTTAAAAGATATTTCGTATTCCAATTTTCGGTTTCACCACAATTTCTTGTAATGAAATTATTTTAATCCTTATAAAGATTATCTTTAAATCTAGATTTGAAGTACCTGTCTACCTAAGCGTGACCTGCCCTAAGATGTTCTGCCTGACCTTCAAAGATTAGTTAGGTAATTAATTAGCCATTACATGACGCGATAAGGGACAGGTTCGTATAAAATAAACTGTTGAAAGCTTGTGACTGGGGTAAGTAGGTAAGTTCAAGTTAAACAAGGGGTCCACCACCATCTCATATATCAGTATTATTGAATTTCAACGCTCGGCTCAGCGCTGAGAGTCGAAAATTCAACAGTGAAAATTACAAAGCAATATTTAAACAACACTGTTTTAAGAGATTGTGGTAGGCTCTTGAGTATTCCGTTATTAGAGGCTAATTACATCTGTCATGCGGTAAATACCTATTTATTTATAACTAGCGGGCCCGGCAGACGTTGTCCTGCCCTGAAAGTCCAGTTCTTGCCTACCCTACCCCACCTAACTACTCCATCAACCTACCTACCCACATACTTACTCTGCCTACCTATCTACCTACCCTACCCCTACATATCTTCCTATCCTACCCCTACATACCTACCCTACCCTACCTACCTACCTGCCTACCCTACCCCTACATACCTACATACTTACCTACCTACCCTACCCCTACATACCTACATACTTACCTACCTACCCTACCCCTACATACCTACATACTTACCTACCTACGCTACCCCTACATACCTACCCTACCTACCTATTTACCTACCTACCCTACCCCTACATATCTACCCTACCCCTACATACCTACCCTACCTGCCTACCTACCGACGGGATAAAAAGTATCCAGTGCCTGAACTTTCGAGACATAGACAATAGCTCAAAGAGTATATAACCACTACGTATGAATAACTTATCAAGAAAAATCATAGACAACCTATAAAAAGACATTTACACTTTTGTTGACCTGTAGATTTTTTTTCCTTAATCTTATAACCTTTACCAACTGATTTTTTATTCCCTAAATTCCGTTCCTTTCCGATGATTTTATGTTTTTACAGTAGAATAAATCTTAGGTATTATTTTCGGGAATTAAAAATTAAATAATTAATAAATAATTAATTTAACAGTACCTGAACTTTGTAGACATTTTACAAAAAAAAAAAATCTGAACGCACACATGATGTCTTTAGAAAAAAATAAAGTTGTGGCATAAAGGTCTCAGCAAACAGGCCATAAGCTCCAAAAAAAAAAACCCCTACATACCTACCCTACCCTACCTACCTACCTGCCTACCCTACCCCTACATACCTACATACTTACCTACCTACCCTACCCCTACATACCTACATACTTACTTACCTACCTACCCTACCCCTACATACCTACATACTTACCTACCTACGCTACCCCTACATACCTACCCTACCTACCTATTTACCTACCTACCCTACCCCTACATATCTACCCTACCCCTACATACCTACCCTACCTGCCTACCTACCGACGGGATAAAAAGTATCCAGTGCCTGAACTTTCGAGACATAGACAATAGCTCAAAGAGTATATAACCACTACGTATGAATAACTTATCAAGAAAAATCATAGACAACCTATAAAAAGACATTTACACTTTTGTTGACCTGTAGATTTTTTTTCCTTAATCTTATAACCTTTACCAACTGATTTTTTATTCCCTAAATTCCGTTCCTTTCCGATGATTTTATGTTTTTACAGTAGAATAAATCTTAGGTATTATTTTCGGGAATTAAAAATTAAATAATTAATAAATAATTTAACAGTACCTGAACTTTGTAGACATTTTACAAAAAAAAAAAATCTGAACGCACACATGATGTCTTTAGAAAAAAATAAAGTTGTGGCATAAAGGTCTCAGCAAACAGGCCATAAGCTCCAAAAAAAAAAAATGTTGCTACACTATTTGACAGGATTGGACAACAAATGTTTGACATGTAATAAACAAATCAGCATCTATTGAAATGATTAATTATTTATTACACATATCGAGTTTTCATTGTTTTTAAGATGTATTCTGCTATTCGGGACGGAAACAAATCCAACAAATCAAAAACCATGGCAATCGGTCCAGCCGTTCTCGAGTTATAAGTGTTGTAACAAACACGACTTTCTTTTATATATATACATGGTCAGGTCATAAATTCTGTCAAAAACTTTCAATGTAATTAATGATATACTTTTTAAGAATGATTTAAAAATTATATATGAAATGAAAGATAATTAAATGTACAATAAAATTTTATTTACATTATTCGAAATGCCCCCCTCCATTTTGAATACATGCCCTTAATCGGCGCGGCCAATCATCGATCGCAGTACGCACCACATTCATATCTATTTCAGCCGCTGCTTTAACCAGAGATGCTCGGAGAGACTCCAAATTCTGATGAGGTTTAGCGCAGACTTTCTCCTCCAAATGTTGCCATATCTTGTAATCCAGCGGGTTTAAATCTGGACTAGAAGAGGGCCAGTCTTCATGCTCGATGAAGTCAATTTCATGGGCGGTCAACCAGTTTTGCGTGCTTCGTGCCTTGTGAGCTGGTGTAGAATCCTGCTGGAATATCCAATGTCTGTTTTTGAACATTGTTTGAGAAAGAGGTTCTACTATGTTCGTTAGGACGGTATTTTGGTACACCACAGCACTGGTTTTCACACCTTTTTCACAGAAAAACACCTCAGTTAAGCCTGAATATGAGACTCCAAGCCAAACCATGAGTGAGGAAGGATGATGCCCTCGCTGGACCCTTGGAATACGCGCGCTCGCTTCTTCACTGCTGTGGGCATACACCTTATCATTTTGTTTGTTGTAACTTTCTTCGATGGTAAAAATTTTTTCATCTGAAAATAAAATTTCGCGGTATTTTTTTCCCGCGTACCGCCGTAACAAAGCGCGGGATCTTTCCAGTCTAATTTTTTTCAAACGCTCGTTTAAAAAATGTCCGGTCTTTTTACGATAAGCTCGCAGTCCCAGGTCTTCATTTAACACTCTTTTGACCGTGGTTCTGCTTAACCCCATCTGAAGGGCTAAGTTTTTTTGCTTACGCACGGGATTTCGTTGAATTCGCGCCTTTACTGCTTTGATGACCGCTGGTGTCCTAACTGTACGAGGTCGGCCACTCCTCTCACGATCTTCGAAGCTTGAATCTTCAGTGTATCGTTTGATAGTGCGATACACAAACTGTAGTGTTATTTTCAATTTTTGTAGAATGTTGAAAATCTCTTTTGGCGCGTAACCACAGCGGTGCAACGCGATAACAGCGACTCTATCTTCCTTCTTCGACCACTCCATATTTAAAAATGAATAAAATTTAATTTCTTTTTTTATTTTCGGCAAGCGCAAATGATCTACTTTTAAAAATAGTCGACGTTTATCTAGCCAGTATTCGAAAATTAAAATAATAAGGTTTTAACAGAACTTATGACCCGACTGGGTAGATTAAGTACCTACCTATTTATCGAAAATCTTGTTATGTGAAAATTTCTTTAATGAACTCTGAAGCTCACCTATTCTGTTGTTTCTATTCGATTTTTTTCGAATGTTTTTTTTTTTTTTGTCTGTGTACTGTCTACTTTTATTCTTGTATTTATTTGTGAAAACTTTTAATTGGTCTTCTTTCACTGTAAATTTTCTGAAGAAATATCATCATCATCATTAACATCATATCAGCCAGGGCGCAGGGCGTCCTCTGCTGGGCATATGCCTCCTCCACAGATTTCCAAAACGACCGGTTGAAAAAAATATAAAACAGTATAATATTGTAGATGCTTGTAGGGCACACTAAACTAAATAGTTACGTGCTTTTAAGTATGTTTTTGATCGGTCCATTGTTTGGAGATTTGCTGCTTTTTAAGCTTATTGATTGAAATTCTTTCTTTACCGAAGAAAGTAATTTTCAAAGTAGCTTTTCAAGATGATTTAAAAACTTCAATTTACTTTTAGTTTCTCTGAGGCTTAGGTGGCTTAGGTTTTCATTTGCTATCCGACGTTTTGGCTACTTTCTATTTCGTAGGTCTACACTCATCTTAATTCTTGGGAACAGAACTTATTTGGCGAGGATTTTCCACAAACGTGTTATATGAATCCTATTATTTTTTTTCGGAATTAATGTTAATAAAAATATTCATAATAAATTAGGCTCTCCCTACGCAATCGATTTTGTGACCGATTATCGGACCGTTTTTTGCCGGATTCCCTTTTGCCGACCTAGAAATCTGCCAACAATCTTCCGATATTCGGAAAAAAATCGGTCTTGTACGGAGACGCTAAGGGTAACCGGGCTTCCCATATATCAGTCTAGACAAGAACTTTCTTCAGGAGATTGATTGAGTCTTTATTTGCTTAAGTAAATTATTGAAAGCCTATGCTTACAAGTTGGGGATCCCAAACTTCAACATTAGTATTCTTTGTGTTCGTTCATCTTCTACTTACGTAATGACTGTCGACGTCTTGATTTTCGGTAGATTAAGGGATTTTCTTCTTCAGTTTAATATTCTTTGTGCTATATTTACTGAAATATTATTTTAAAGGTTATTGAGATTCTAATCAGATGGAAAATTTGTGAAGGGAATATTAAGGCGGTTTTCCACCGGGAGCGTTGACCTGTTATGTAACTGCTCTGATTCGAGTAATACAACAGTGAGTAAGGACTAAGGAGAATGGGGCGAATGCTCGTCTGTCAGTATTGTAACGTAATGCTCAAAATCGAATCTCGGATTGTTAATGCTCCCGGTGAGGGAGCGCCTTTATAATGCTTTTGCATAATTTATTTAATAAGTAGGTTTCTTTTATGTAATTTTTTATGGGTTTCTTTACGTTCATCGTTTCTTTTAATAATGCTTAGATTCGAAACGATGATCCGAAATCTCTTAAAAGCTTTACCGTCACCGTTGCAAGATAACCGATTCTGTTTCTAAATTATTCCAATCATGTATTTAATTTACAACCTCCACTAACGAGATTGATTACCAGACATCCAGACGACGTCTACATACAAATGAAACATTGACAACTAAGTACAAGTAAATAGTCTGTGTTTGCCACGAGTAAACCGGTTCACTGAGCAACTAATCTGCCGTTTAAATAACGTCTTATTATCAGTATGAGAGAGCCGAACTTAGATTGTTGGAGCGTGCACTGAGAAATGGTTGTTGGTATTGTTTTGTACTTAACTACATGTTAGTACACATTGTGAGGAAGTGGTTGGAATAAGATGCTGCTAATCTATCTTGGGTTGGATTTGTGGGACTGCATTGGCGACACGGATTCCCGTTTTATTTAGAGACTGCCCATTTCATCCGCGTTAAAGTCTAAGTTAATTCCGTTCTTAACTATCTATCTGCCAAATATAAGCTTCAAGCAGTTTTTTGAGATGTCGTATCTAGAGAGTCAGTGTGTGAATATCCTTTTATTTTAATACAATATATATTACGATGGAATGCGTTATTGATTTTATTACTTCTATCTTACACATTTCTGGTCCCCATGATACAGGCACCGCCTAGTTTGGGGAACACTGTTTTTACTAGAAATGCGGACCGCTAAATATTACCGAATTTTATATTATATTAACCTTTTTATAAGGAACCATTGTTACAATGGTTAAAAACGTTACTTACTTACCTACATTGAGAAGGTACTTTATATAAAATTTACCGTGATATTTTGTAATGTTTACCTAAGCTTATTAATTAAGGTTTTGACGTCGTTTTATTAGGTAAACGAATGTACCTAAACTAAAGTCAACGAAACTAAACTAAAACAGTTCGACTAAAGATATTTTATTAAACGAAAATCCTGATGCCCTAACCGCCAAAAAACTGCGCTACCATATTTACCATTTAAATTTTTGATGTGTTGGCCCGAGCTCGCATCGGGACCCGAATATGCCCGAATATACCCGAATGTGCCCGAATATGTCCGAATTAAGGATTCAAAAGATGGCCGTTCTCTTCTCGATTTCGGTTATGTCCAGTGACCTTTATCTCGTAAATTACCTGGCTCGTTAATCACGGACGCTCGTCTTTGTGTACATACCTTTGTATACATTTGCGAAGGTAGGATTGCCCGTTTTTCTAGGTCCTTAATTGCTTAATGTATGTAGATGATGATGCTCTACACATACAAACAACAAACTACAGTTGTTTGTATGTGTTGAGCAGTCTGGTTATTAGCTTAGTTACATCTGGTATAGGATTATAGTTCTTATGTGTGTTTTTGTTAACCTTGATTTTCAGGGTTCCGTGGTATTTGAGGTAAAATAGTAAAAACAGAACCTTTATAGGATCACTTTTTTGTCTACCCGTCTGTCCGCCTGTCTGTCTATCTGTTTGTCACCACCCTTTATCTCGAGAACGCGTAGAGGTATCGAGTTGAAATTAGAACGATATACTAAAGTCAGTCAAGGCAGTCCCTCAAAAGCTGTGAAAAAATCAAAAAACAGATACGGTCGTTTATTTATTTATTTAAACTTTATGCACAAAAAAAAAAAGTACAAAGGCGGACTTAATGCCTTAGGCATTCTCTACCAGTCAACCAAAGGTCGACGTTTATGCCGCAAATAATGTGTATTTCAATAGTATCAAGGGAATCAAAAGTGATAGGGTACTTCCCGTTGACCTAGAACAAGAGAGTCAACACCACACTCGCATTTTTAAGCTAGTCTTAAAATAGTTACGCCTTAGCTTTAATATCTAGGTAGTATACACCTTGTTGCGACTGCCAAAATATGGCATAACGTTTGACGTTCACCTCTTTTCAAATAGCTCCGATCGTTTAAAACAAAATCGAGTTGCTTCCACACAAGTTATTCGCTAGAATTTAACATTTCGCCTAGAGCTAGACCTACATAAATATCAATGTTAACCACACGTCCAGAAATGATGAGAACAGTCCTGAAAATTCGAAAGATATACCAACATGGATGGGTTTTAAGTCAGTAAAAGTCTGACACTAAGGGCGGGAGAAGTCATTTGATGATATGCCAACGGTAAAAAAAAGTCCTAAAATTCAGTTTGTGAATAATCAATCCTACCTTTCTAAGCTTATTGGACATCTGTGTCGTTCCATTAAAATCACAAATCACATATACAAACATTGAGATTCGGAACAAATACGACATGCAAATATTTGCGTCCATGCGGAAATCAAGCGCTGGCCACGACCTCGAGCGGTGGACGACACAAGGTGCAAACACGCCATGTAGGCACTTATGTACCCCACATAAGTACACGGCAAATATGCTATGTACTTATGGGTGTTTTCCTGAAAACTTGTAAGAATCCTTTTTATTTTGGGTAGGTACTGTATGATTCAGGTTGAGCAAAAAGTGTTATTTAGTTTTTCTATGAATTTCTCAGTAGCAGTTCGGAGTTTGGATTTGTGCCCGGTTAATGGTAATAGGCTCGCCCCCTATTACTTGGGACCTAAAACATACCGACGAACTGTGTACCTTGGTACATCTCTGCCTAACCCTTCGGGGAATACAGTCGTGATTGTGTGCGTGTGTACTGTAGGTATGATTGCATAAAATACGATTATCAAAGGGTCGTTTTAATTGTTTTTAAACGTAATATTTTTAATTTTTTGTGGCACGAGGTGTTTTATTGCTTGGGTTCATTATGTGTCGATAATATAATAAATACCAATTCAAGGAATAAATAGGTCTTGAAAAAAAATGTTAAATCATATTTCATAAAACAAAAACTATTTGATTTTTAAAATAAGTAGCTTCTGACCGCCATTTCGTTTAGGTCATTTTTGAAATAAAAAAGGCCTGTGTTACTCACTGATGAAGTAGCTTTCCATAAGGAAAATACTTTTTAAAATCGGTTTCGTAGTTTTTGAGTTTATCAATTACAAACATTATATACAAATGTTTTTTTCTGCACGATATTTGTTTAAATAACAAGTAGAACAAACGTTACTGTTACGATATTTTAAGGATGTGTGCCTTAAGATACGCTGCACATTATAAGCATACCTATTTCTAGACTGTTTGTACAGTGAAGCGGTGATTTAGCCAATCTAACTCACGTTTATTCCCCTTTAGGGAACATCCTTAGTTATTCCCTCTGTAATATTAATTGTTTGAAGTCACGCAAAGTTCACCTAAACTGACTATTATTTTAGTATCAATGTATCTCCAGTTTGAATTAATGTCAAATTGTACAAAGGTAACCCTCGGTTTCTCGAACGTAAAATTAATTTGACAAAATGTCAAATGCACGTAAGCTGCTGTGATTGGTTGATTTTCATTATCAACAACAAATAACAGAAGCTGCCTCGTTAGCCCGTGGTCCTAAGCGCGACTACTACGCTAGAGGTCTTGAGATCGATTCCCAGCCGAGTAAAAAGTGTTATTGGGTTTTTCTATGAATTTCTCAGTAGTAGCTTGGAGTTTGGATTTGTGCCCGGTTAATGGCAATAGGCTCGCCCCCTATTACATGGGACCTAAATAAACCGGCGAACTGTGGGTGTCATTTGTACACCTCTGCCTAACCCTTCGGGGAATACAGGCGTGATGGTATGTATGTATGTATGTATGTAAATTACAGGAGCTTAAATGCATTGATAGAGTGCTTGCAATTTAAGGGTTTGCGGCCGTACTGCTACCGCACAGTGGGTCTCTTAAAACAGTACTATTTTAATATTACTTTGCCTTGAGTACTGTTGGATTTTCAACACTCGGCTCAGCGCCAAGAGTTAAAAATCCAACAACTGAAATTGCAAGGTATTTTTTTGCCTTGCAGTACAGGTGCCGCACATGCAGGACATCCGAAGGACAAACGTCATTTGAGAATTGTATGAAAAGCTAGCGAACTGTCCCCGACGTTGTTCACGTGTGTTATTCCACCCGCGATAAGTTACGTCTTTCGTTATATACAGCTCCGCTCCCGTGAGTCGTAGCGTGATGTTATATAGCCTATGTTACTCAGGAATAGTGTAGCTATCATTGGTAAAAAAATGGTCGAAATCGGACCAGTAGTTTCGGAGCCTATTCGATACAAACAAGCAAACAAATCTTTCTTCTTTATAATATTAGTATGACAACTTTCCGTGTGCAGTACGACACTTGTACTACACCTGAGAACGGCAGCTCGCATCAACCCTAATTGAAAGAAACAAAGAAAGAGCCTTTAGCAAAACAATATGGCTTCCTTCGCAACTAGTGTTTAATTCCGGCCTTATCAAATATTTGTACAGCAGGCCGTTTTAAGTAGAAGGCCTTTTATTTCTCCAGCAATTACTGGGTACTCCGGTCTATTTGTTTCTTGTTTAGGTATAAGTACACCGCCTTTTTTTTTTTTTTTTTATAGACGGGAAATCATCAAATAACTTCCCCCGCCCTGGGCGGGGCGGGAGGGAGTGTCAGACTTTTACTGACTAAAACCCGTCTATGTTCCTTCATGTGCCCTTTGCGTTCCGGGGGCGCGGTATCTCTTTCGAACAACCCGCAGCCCCGGCAGGCAAGTACACCGCCTGGTATCAAATTTCGGCGAGACACTTTTATGGGCGCTATACAAAAGCAATTATGTTTTTCTGTAACTTTTATTATTACAAACATTTTCTGACCGAACAGTACTTTTATGTTTTCTTCAGTACATATTACATAAAAGTCCAAAATATTGGTTCTTCCATATTTTTTCTGCCTTGAATTTTCTAAATTAAATTAAGATCAGTTTCAAGTACAAACACCAGCCTCATTTAGTTTAAAAAATAAATTGACATCTTATAATAAGCTATGTACTAAACTTAGGGCTGCAAAATAAAACATCACATTCTCGTTAACTAAGTATACTAATCATCAATCTAAGTAACTTTGGGGAAAAATTAATGCTGGGAAACGACTGTTATTTTTGGTCTTTTGTTGGAAAATCATTATTATGTGACACTGTGCAATGTAATGTACTTTGGGGTGCATGCAACAGTACAGTGGTCATAGGGGTATTTCAACTTTAGATATAACATTTAAAAGAGGTAAACAAATGTGCCAAAACATAAAACTTTGACCTTCAATATCTCAGTAGCCAAAATTTTCCCAGGTATGGCCCCAAAACAAAAAACGATCACAATGATGGGAAGAACATGTAATCTTTGGTATCGTGAGAGCCTTTTTCACCCCATCTTTCTACACATCAGCATCTTCCTGCCCTTATCCCATGTTATTAGGGATCGGCGCAACACGTTTTTTTCCTCCATGCGGTGCTGTCAATAGTCATGCTATCATTGACTCCCTTCTCTTTCATATCATTCTTCACGCAATCCATCCATCTTTTCTTTGGCCTTCCTCTCCCTCTCCATCCATCCACATTTATATTTAATATTCTTTTGGTCACATGTGTGTCATCCCTCCTCTTCACATGCCCATACCAAGACAAACGGTTTCCTTTCAACTTTTCTTTCACTGGCGCTACTTTCATACTCCTCTAATATACTCATTCCTTACCTTATCCATTCTGGTCACACCACACATTCACCTCAACATTCTCATCTCCGCAACATGCAATCTTTTTTCTCACGGCCCTATATTCCGATCCATACAATACGACAGGTCTTATCACGGACTTGTCACAGTTCTACACATATGTTTTTTATTTCTGCTTCATTCCGTCCATATTTATTCGAAAGTCATGGTCCACAGAGTTGGCTAGCTAATGGATTACACGGTGGTCGAGTGTGGCACACGAGCTGTGACTCGATGCTCGCTGTAATCTGATTGTAATACTCGCTCGCTCGGCTTGTATTAGCAGGCATACGTGTTAATTTAACCTTATAGCGAAATGTGGGCTAATTTCTAAACCTAGAGTGATAGGTAGATTCGAAAGTTTAGAGAATTTGCTATTTTTTTTTTTATAACCTACATGTGTCGCTTCCTATTTAAGCATCAAGCTTACTTGATGAACATACATGTATGTAGAGATTGAATCCAAACAAAAACAGTAGAAAAAGAAATCTTCCATTATTTTCTTATGTATTATTTTAAGTCATTTTAGTAACTAGTTGTGCCCTTTGAAATGCCGCGTTCATCCTTTTTTGTGGCAGAATCCCGGATCTTAGACAGTCGGAAGACAAAACCAACCCCGAATTTAAAATGATTTATTTACATTTATTTGACGGGCCTGTTGGTCTAGTGGTTAGTGGCCCTGACTGCTAAGCCGGAGGTCGTGGGTTCGATTCCCACCCAGGACAAACTTTGTGTGATGAGCATGATTGTTTGTTCTGTGTCTGGGTGTGATTTATCTATAATATGTATGTATTTATAAAATTATATAAGTATGTATATCAGTTGTCTGGTTACCATAACACAAGCTCTGCTTAGCGTGGGATCAGATAGCCGTGTGTGAGTTGTCCCAAGATATTTATTATATATTCGTCGCTTCATTCTTCAGATATAATATACTAAGTAGTCCCTTTATCCTACAGGCAACATCGCACGATTTCAGAGTTTTTTTTTTTTTTTTTTTTTAACTACCTTCATTACGGTACTTTCATCTGGGCTGTGTTAGATTGTTCATTCCTTTTTCGTGCGAGGCAACGAGCGCACACGCCTAATAAAAATGCCGAAACGTAGTGCACAGGAGAAATTGGAGAGATACAAGCACAAGATTAGAAAGTTAGAAGAAAAAGAAAAGAATAAATATCGGCGTCGAATACGACGACCGTTCGACTCATCCGAGGACGAAAACATTGCAGGTTAGTTAAACATTATTACTAAGTGTCACAGTGTTCTCATCAATGTAATTTACGCAAAAATCGGGATTGACTGCGAGTCAATCGCGATAACATAATTAGCTGCGAGCTAATTATGAGTCATGTTCTCATGACAACCTAGTAGAAAATATGTGTAATCTTGAATAGATATGCACATTAACTACAAATTTATTGCCTGAGAGTCAGACAATATTAATGCAAAACGCGTTATACCTACCTCTTTCGTTCGCTCTAATATCGTAAAACTTTTTAGATACGAACGACTTCGAGCCCCGTGAATCACAAGATTGTCCGCCAACCCTTTCATGTGAAGAAGGTCAACCGACGGCAACCCAGGCCCTGCAGGATATAACAGACCTCGTGGAGGATTCGGCTGCCCCACCAGCTGAGACAATTCCAGAAGTTCTGGATCCGGAGCTATTGACCGCGTTAGGCTCTTCCACGTCCTGCACACCAGACTTTGGGGAAGATGTCCATGAGAGCTTAACCAGTTTGTGGACTCCCCTATTGAAAAAAGGGTTAGCCAAAGAGGATAAAGATAGGCTCATGAAAGAGCATCTCATACCCGCCAATTGTAAGTTATTGCAAGCTCCGAAATTGAACGCTGAAATTTCAGCCGCCGTATCTGACATAGTCAGAGTACGAGACAAAAAACTGGTCAATTTTCAACAACAACTAGGAAATGATACCGCAGCAATAAACAAAGCAATGGATACTTTGCTCAAAACCAATAATAAAGTTCTGGCCTTAAAACATTTAAGTGATGGTTGTCGTTTGTTATCCGATTTGCATCACTCTTTGACTAAAGACCGAATAAAATTGATTACTCCGAGCCTGGAAAAGAACTTCCTTCACGTCATTCAAGACTCAGAACGCGATGATACCCTATATGGTAACTCACTGTCCGAAAAAATTAAAGCCAGTAAGGCCATTGAAAAACAAGGAACTCTGATTAGAAAAGCAATGGCAAATCAGAAAAATAATATTCCTCAACCGTCAGTTAGTAATCCTGCCACTCAGGGAAACTGGTCAGGACCTCCTCGTTACCCGTCGAACAGGGGGGGGCGGGGAGGTCAGAGGAGACCACCAGTGACGTCACGTCGTTCATACCCATCGCAGTCTCAAGCGCAAGCGAAGAGCTCCTACACATCGAAGACTCGTGCGTCACATCAGAAATAACCGAGGTACATGCAGGCAGAATACAATTTTTCCTCAGTTGCTGGTCTCAAATAACCAATAACTCAGTTGTGTTATCATGGATAGAACACGGTTTTACAATTCCTTTTTGTACTCCAGTAACTCAGCCTATCGTACCAGTTTGTAACTTTACTTTCGATGAGGCTCGAGATATGCATGTAGCAATCAATCAATTATTAGAACTAGGGGCTATAACACGTTGTATCCCCACTCATGACCAGTACATATCAAAAATATTTTTGGCACCTAAACCTAATGGAGGCAAGCGATTTATCCTAAATTTAAAATCACTCAATAAATTTATTACAAATACACATTTTAAAATGGAGGATTATAGGACGGCAGCTAAATTAATCCCTCAAGACGGATTCTTAGCAACAATTGACCTCAAAGAGGCCTACTTATTAGTTCCCATATCCGAATCCGATCGAAAATACTTACGTTTTAATTTTCAGGCCCCTAATTCTAGAAACTTATGTACATACCAATTCACTGCTATGCCGTACGGCCTATCAGTGGCACCAAGAGTGTTCACAAAAATCATGAAGGAGGTTATAGCCTACCTTAGAAAACAGGGACACAAATCAGTAGTTTATTTAGACGACATACTTTGTATAGGTAATAATTACGAGGAATGTGTTACTAATGTACGTGAAACACTAAAACTTCTAGAATGTTTAGGTTACGTAGTTAATTATGAAAAAAGTTTACTAAAACCATCTAAAATATGTAAATTTCTAGGATTTGTGTATAATACACATAATATGTCCTTATCGTTGCCTAATGATAAACGTAATAACATTAATCAGCTAGTTACAAAGTTCTCGAGGTTGCCTGTATGTACAATTCGAGAGTTTGCGCAATTGATCGGTGTTCTGGTCGCAGCATGTCCAGCAGTTCGATATGGGTTTCTCTATACAAAATTATTGGAACGTCAAAAATTCCTGGCATTACAACATCATAATAATAATTATGAACATAAGATTAAAATCCCCGAAACGGTTCTAGAAGACCTTCAGTGGTGGCTAGGGCATGCAAACCGGATACCCGGATAACCGAAAAAACCGGTTAACCGACTGATTTGAAAACCGGGTTTTTTATGATACCAAAACCGGTTTTTTCGGATTTTTCGGTTTTGCTTTTCAAACAAAATCTTAAATTTATCACTGACAAACGTCGACAGGACGGCAAGACGGCGTTATTTCCAACGGCACTAACGGCCGGCCACGTTAATTTATACCGAAAAATCGAATTTGAGATCTAAAATCAAAATATATATAATATGATGATGAATTATTATGATGAACAGTGAAACTACAACCAAAATTGAGTTGCTCTGTAAAGAGAGGAGTTTTATTTTAGTAAAAAGTACGACTGATTGAACTGAAATTAAAGATTGGAGCTACTATGATGAAGATGTCCGTTTAAATAGGATTTTGATAAACTCAACTCCCATGGGAATAAAATAGAAGCCGCGGGCAAAAGCTAGGGTAAAACAAAGAAATGTCATAGTCAAAGTGACAGTTTAGGGTTTCAACATTTCCCTAGTAATTCAAATTATTGAATTAGTTTTTAAATTTAATGGTTTTGGAAGAACTATGATATGAAATATAGCCTAAGGTTAGTCCTAATATTATAGGAGAGGTAAGCGAAAGGAACACTAAAGTTTTTTTTTTTGTTTTCACAATTTACGTTTCGCTATTAGAAAAAACTAAATGAAGTGTAAATGTTTATGACCACTGCCATATTGCATGTAGAAAAAATAAGAAAAAAACATTTGCACGATTTTATTGCAAACAGCTATATTTTATTCTTGGATCTTCGTTTACGTCACTTAGTTTAAAACTGTGTGTAATATTATATTTTAATTGTTAAAGGTATGCCTACAATTTTAGAACTATGTAATAGTACTTTTGGGCAAACTGCACAATTGAAGTTATGATTTAAAATTGGCAGTTATTATTTAGATTTTTGATCTCGAATTCGATTTTTTTTTGTCTCGTCTTTTTTGTTTTGTCGCGTTACTCTATGCCACGCTCACGCCATTTTGATTAAACTTTAGCATTTTTATTTCTTTACACACGTATTTCTGATTTCTTTAATAAAAATGGAAAAAAACCGAAATAACCGAAAAAACCGGTTTCACCGGTTTTGTAAAATAAAAACCCGAAAAAACCGTGTCCTTTAAATAACCCGGTTTTTGCATGCCCTAGTGGTGGCGTAATCATATTTTCACAGCCATGTGTCCTATTGTGAATCAAAGTTATAAAAAAGAAATATATTCAGACGCTTCTAGAACGGGTTGGGGTGCTGTTTGTAATGGCGCAAAGGCCCATGGCAAATGGAAAGCTATAGAAACAAAACACCATATAAATTACTTAGAACTACTGGCCGTATTTCTAGGATTAAAAAGTTTGGCCAGTAATGAATTTAATTGTTCAATATTGTTGAGGGTAGACAATACTACAGCAATAAGTTACATTAATCGTCTAGGCGGTATTCAGTTCCCGCATCTAAACGATCTGACAAGACACATTTGGCAATGGTGCGAGAAGCGTAATATTTGGTTGTTTGCATCTTACGTGAACACGAAAGATAATTATGCTGACGAAGAATCGAGAAAGATTAACCCTGATACAGAGTGGGAGTTATCAGATCACGCTTATAAAATCATTCAAAGACACTTTGGTCGTCCTGATATTGACCTCTTTGCTTCTCGCGACAATGCCAAATGTGACCTGTTTGTTTCTTGGAAACAAGAACCAGACGCATACGCCGTCGACGCTTTTACTCTGAACTGGCAATCCAAATACTTTTACGCGTTTCCGCCGTTTTCCTTAATTTTAAAATTTTTACGAAAGGTTATTGAAGATGATGCCAAGGGAATTTTAGTTTTTCCCCATTGGCCTTCGCAGCCATGGTACCCACTTCTACAAAGTTTACTTGACTCCCATATACTTTATCTAAATCCTAGTAAATATCTTCTTCAATCTCATTTCAGGGAGTACCATCCACTGCACACCAAGCTTACCCTGGGTGTCGCGAGGCTTTGCGGACGGCATTCATCCGCCGCGGGACCCCGCTCGACTCATTAAATCTAATGATGGCTTCGCTAGCCGACAATACAATCAAACAGTATAATGTCACGCTAAAACTTTGGTGGCAGTATTGTTCTTTGCATAACACTGATGTCTTCAGCGGTTCAAAAACATCTGTTCTTTCCTTTTTAACGGAGCAATTTAATAAGGGTTGTTCATATGGCTCCCTTAATAGTCACCGGTCCGCGTTGTCGTTGATTCTAAACTTTAACGTAGGTTCCGATAATTGTATAAAACGATTACTGAAAGGAGCTTACAAACTTAAACCCAATAAGCCCAAGTATACTTCCACTTGGGACCCACAATTGGTGCTCAATCATGTGTCCAATTGGTACCCTAATTTAGAGTTAAGTTTAGAAAAAATCACCAAAAAGTTAGTTATTTTATTAGCACTCTGCACAGCCCACAGGGTACAAACATTTTCACTCATCAAATTAAATAATATAACAATTACTCAAAACGGAGTTAAGATAGCCATAACAGATATTATTAAGACTTCTGCTCCCGGACGAGATCAGCCGGTATTGTTTCTACCATTTTTTCGAGACAATATTAATATTTGTCCTGCTTCAGTCCTCAAAGATTATATTTTTGTAACAAAAAATATGAGAACAACGAAGGTAGGAAATCTCTTATTAACTTATAAGAAACCACACAAAGCCGCCACAGCTCAATCCATCAGTCGATGGATTAAGCACGCGCTGTCAGAAAGTGGCGTAGACGTGAGTACATTCAGTGCACACAGCACGCGACATGCCGCCACATCAGCCGCCCGCGCCTCCGGACTCAGTGTAGACACTATAAGAAAGACAGCTGGGTGGACCAGTACGTCTTTAGCTTTTGCCCGATTTTATGACCGACCAGTTCTAAGCGATGATGATTTCGCAAACGCTGTTGTATTCCCTGTGGTTAACTGATTAAACAATTATTGGTGATTATTTACAATAATTAAGAATTAAGTTTAGCTATGATTTATAATACGTTTCATTTTCATTAATAAAAAGAAAAATGCATTACCCAAACAAAACTTGTTTCTCTGAAAATCTACTTAGTATATTATATCTGAAGAATGAAGCGACGAATATATAATAGATGATCAAACGAACTTCCTGAAGTGAAGTTCGATCATTATTATATGAGTCGCTTCATTCGAAGATATAATAACCCTCCTCTCCCATCATTAAATTCAGTAATTTAAACCCTAAAAGTTTTGTTGTTAACGAATCTCTAAAAAGAATGAACAATCTAACACAGCCCAGATGAAAGTACCGTAATGAAGGTAGTTAAAAAAAAAAAAAAAAAAAAACTCTGAAATCGTGCGATGTTGCCTGTAGGATAAAGGGACTACTTAGTATATTATATCTTCGAATGAAGCGACTCATATAATAATGATCGAACTTCACTTCAGGAAGTTCGTTTGATCATCTATTATTTATTATTATTATTTTATTCCATTTATTTATTTATCATACATATTAATTACATTTTTAAATATTACTATAAAAAAATAAAAACATTTAAAAATATAAAAAATAGTAGCCCACCGGCATCGGGAACAGGTTATTATTATTATTATTATTTAACTACCACATAGTGCCATATAATTAGGATGCCACCATTCTCGGAATTCGTCGTATGTTTGTGTTCTTTTCATCATTTTGTCGTTGTGGAGGGCTTTACAGACGTCGCAGACGTTCCCACCGGTTACTGGCTTATGATATGTGTAATAGTCTTGCCATGCGAAATACTGACTGTATTCTTTAGGCGAGTGCATCAGTTTTTTCATCATGGCTGCCAGACTAACTACACTTTTCATTGTAGCGTCGATGTAGGACCCCGGTGGAAGAAATCTGTAAATAAAATGGTGCTTTCAGTCTTACTAGGTACTATTAAAATATGCAAAGCTTTAGATGGATGTGTGGAGGTATGAGACACAGGGTGTAAAGTCTCTCATCCTCGGTTGAAAAGGGGGTACTTCTGTTTCCACAAGACTGTATTTCAGAGCAAATTGCTACTGGATAATCTTGGCTACAAGGTTGTGTCTATACAAGTAGACTCCGTTAGCCGGACGAGGACACTCAGATATAATGTGACAGATTGATTCCCCGGGACGGTTGCCCGATAAATGTCAACCATACTGTCCTTCGCAATTACTAAAGAGATCACAAAAGCGCAGCCAGGATACGGACGCCTTGAAGTCTAGATCAAGCTCATGTATCAATTTTTTTTTGCTTTCTCTAGTTTCACCACGTTCCAAACTTTTTTTTTAATCTTTAATGTTGGCAGATTCTTATAAAATTATTGCTTTACTCAGATGTTAGCTAGGAAAAAAAGTTATGACTCCTCAAACTTACTGAAAGATGTAAAAAATATTTACAAACATTAAAAAAAAAACCAGGGGCCAAGGCCAAATACATAATTTAAATGGTGGTTAGATTTGAATGGTGGATCCACCATTTTCGTATGTTCAACGTTCTGCCAAACACCCTGTATGTTAAAAAATAATTATTGACCTGAACATCTGTACGCACCTTGAATAGTCAGCTCCACCGTATACAATAGGCACCACATCATTCTGTACCGCCCATAACAACTTCTCCGTCACATAGTCCTCATCAACAGAGTTCTCCATTGCCATATAAAAGAAGTAGTCATTTTTCAACAACGAGTTACAAATACTTGGATTGTTTCTAGGACAACTGAAGGTACCACAGCCCCCATACACGTCCACAGTTAAACCATGCCGTTTCAATGCTTTCTGCAATTCATTCACGTACGCCTCTCTACGACTTAGAGTATTACAGTTGGACACGAACCATGCTGCCGCTTTTTTTTTGCCCCTTATTTTATTTGTGTAATTGGTTGTAATATTTGCTTTCCATTTCATATTTTGTTTGGGACCCACAATGTTCCCTTTCTTATCCCGGATCAGCATGTAAGGGAATGGTATGTCTGAATCAAGCCTGTAAGTCGCGGTCCAGTTAAAAAAATTATCAAATTGTTCGTCACATACGGGATAATTCCCAGCTGATTCCATATTGAAGTATATGTATTTTTGATGGCGAGACCGACTTTTGGGCAAGTCGTTCCACTGCGTACCAAGTCCATTAAACGCTATAGCATCAAACTTGGTAAGGTCACCGCCGAAGTAACTCCTGTTTGCGGTGAAGTAGCATTCGGTCACTGAACATTTTTTTTTACGGATCACATTTGATCCCTGGCCGAACCAGTCGAAGACTTTGCTATTTGGCCAGAATAACATGTATTTCAAAGATCTCTTAATCGTAGTCCTATTGACGTCCCGCCTGACATTTCCGAATGAGTTTTTAATTACACTCTCGGTGACGACAGGTTGGATAGGCCCGACCAGTTGTGCCCATATGAGGGCAGAACTAGTAATTGTGGCTAGAAAAACAAACATTTTACTTAGGACCTGCAGCTGGCAAGAGGCCTGGGTACGTGGAGACATCTCAGTGAGCTCAATGGCCCCACATTTGGGCACCCAAACCTGATTATGCCTACAACGAATTCTTTAACTTGATTTGTAGACTAAGACGCCTCCTAAAAAGAGATTTGAAGCTCACAATAGTTATGATATAAACCGGACCTGTACTGGATACGGTAGATCAGTACAATTAATGGTTCAGCATCGCATAGAGGACAAACATACAAACATTCATTTTATTTTACGTATAGACAGAAATATGCACTTGTCAAATTGATTAAACATGTTTAGTATAGTAGTATAATAATTTAATTTTCATTTAGATCCACTCGCACTTAGGTACCACTTGTCCAAACATAATATGTACTTTCAATTATTTTAGATTTTTTCAATTTTATTTTATTTCAACGTATTGGACGTATTTTTATAAAAAAAATTGTAAACCTGTGTCGATTTCGTAAAGATTATGGGCAATCGTAAAAAGTTCTATAATAATTGAAAAGATATAAAAAGTAACTATTTGTCTGCAGGTGTGCAAAATCCAATGCACACTATATTAGAATCAACCGCGTTAACGATGACGTCACCGGCGTGATCGTGTTTAACAGAATACCATTTTGTAATCTCACTGCAGATGACATACAAGTAGGCAACGCGAATAGTGGAGATAACCGAACAATATGACTAATCCTCGTCGATTATACCAAGACATTTGATTATCTGGAACATAGCGTAATATGAAAGACACTAGTGGAACAAAAAAACTCAAAATTAGAGAACGGGTCTAATATTTTCTTAAGTCGAACGGACTTTGTGTGTCTTCGTAAATTGTGTTTATGTTTTATGTCGGTATTTATTTGAAACTTAAATTTGAAAAATTATGTTTCTATACTTTTTGGAACTAATGTGGAATATTGAATTAATTTAGTTCAGTTCAGTTATCGCGAAATAAACACAAGGCGGTAAAAATGAATTTATATACTAGAAAGGTTTAGGTAGTTAAATAACGGTAAACAAATCGTAGCAAAGGTTCTATATAGTTGACACTTTCTTGAAATATGTTACAACAAATAAAAAATATTTTCAATATTCAATACTCAATATTGACCTACATAGCCGACCCCAACATAGTGGGGAAAAGGCTAGGCAGATGATGATGATTCAATACTCAATATTTTTATTGATTTTACATATGTATTCTTAGGTGGTAAATATATGTATAATTGAGATCATTATGGACCCTGTAGGGCGGCACAGCAACATAGGTTTAAGAGAGAGGTGGCCCTGTTTCAAAAGATAATTAAGTTGTACATAGAAATTGGTAATACCACCATGATCAGTGATTAATTAATTTAATAAACCACTCTAGGTTCAGCCGTATTGGCACACGTGAGGTTTAATACAATCAGCATCGTTGTCGGCTATTATCGGCCTCTGTCGTGTCACACTAACGTGCTAGATAGTAATGCAATAATGACGCCATAACCAGGCTTAACAGACACATTGACCTGCTGGTTTCAGATTGATACTATTAGTACGACGTCAATGCTGCCTCGGACGCCGACGTAATCGCCTTATCGATGCACGGAGCTAATAGAGGTGGGCCTATAATAATATCGGCCTATTATTGTCCCATTATAGGCCAAATACCTGTTTTTATGCATAAAAGTAGGGTTTCTATAATATGAAGTAATAATATAGGCGTTTTATCTACTTATTGAAATTGCCAATTTTCTTTATTCGACTTATAACTTCGACGATTGTTTCAGTGTTATTTTCTAAACATCACTTCCAAATTCCTATATCAATAAAACAAGTTATAACATACTTATCTGACGTATCTGGGAGTTATAAAAGTCCATAACAGGAATATACTCGATAAAAGAAATGATGAAAAACTTGCTCATAACTCCAAAAGAACGTATTAGGTATATATCTTGAAAAACTTCAATATTTCCATCTCAAAGTGAGGAACAAAGTTCGGTAGGTGCAAAACAATTTTCGGATGTTCGTGTTTTGCCCATCAGTCTCGGAAACTGGAGGTTTATCCGTCGCGCTCCCCCCCCCCTCCCCAACCCCGGCCTGGGGGAAATTCACTTACTTTATTATTCGTCCTGTGTTGACCTCATTTTTGTTGCTTGTAGGCAATATTTTATTCATTAAGATATTTACACTTGGACACTGCGTTATGTTGGGCTTATGGCTGACTAAAGATTTTGTGTGTCGTTTGTCAAGTTCAATGTATATTTTAAAGTGAAAAAGTGCATTTGTATTGTAATCGTTCACCATTAGAATACAAATATACGTTTTCATATACCTAAGCAATAAAACTACGCATACAATAAAAACTTATGTATCTTACAAAAATCTTTTTACAATTTTGTACTTCATAAACTACCATTTTTGAAAAAGTAATTTCTAATTGAATCTCAAACCATTTTACTACAGTACTAAAAATCTATTTACATCAATCTCGAGAGTTTATTTTGCAAACTTTTTATAATGACCAAATAAAGGGTTCGAAGGAACATTTTGAGGGAAAATATTGTGAATAAAAAAGTCGTTTACAGGTGCCGTTACACGGACTGGGAATAGATTAAGGTCCGGGGCCCCGGCAGCCACAGACGGGCCCAAAGCCCGCCCTTCACTGTGATACAATTATTTTACCTTTTCTTTGAACCCGAACAGATAATTCCCCGATATTTTTCCCTGTTTGGAAATATTTTGTTTGCCCATAGTTTTGTCAATGGTTTTCCGCGTGGTTTTAAGAGATTTAGCGCGTGCGGCTAACGTGTCGTGCCCCATAAATAAGGATCAGTGCGGGTTCGTATTTTTACAACTATCTTATATCCTCTATTTACTTTAAGCTTGTTCAAGTTTTTTGGATGACTTTGCTTTTTTTTTCTTCCTATACATAATATAACATACCATCACGCATTCTCCGAAAGGTAAGGCAGAGGTGTAACCACCCCGCAGGCGGACACCGTAGGCACGGTCTGTGGACGGTGAGCAATGGGTAGCTCACCGTCCGTACGTTATTTAACGACAGACCGTGTCGACGGCGCGTTCATGTTCCGCGCAAAGAGGTGTCAGCACAAAGAAGGGGCCACTAAGGGCCAAGGCCTGCCGGGGCTGCGGGTTGTTCGAAAGAGATACCGCGCCCCCGGAACGCAAAGGGCACACGAAGGAACATAGATGGTTTTTAGTCAGTAAAAGTCTGACACTCCCTCCCGCCCCGCCCAGGATGGGAGGGGTCATTTGATGATTTTACCATCTCTAAAAAAAAAAAAAAAAAAAGAGGTGTAACCACAATGTACACCCACAGTTCGCCAGCAACATGTTTAGGTCCCATATAATAGGGGGCGAGCCTATTGCCATTAACCGGACACAAATCCAAATTCCGAGCTGCTACTGAGAATTTCATAGAAAGACCCAATAACACTTTTTGTTTTCGTCTGAGGAAAACAAAAAAGAGCGCGTTCTTCGAATTTTTTACCATTTACCATTTTACCGTTATTAATTTCCTTCTACCTTTGTTTATACGAGTACATTTCATACAACATATTAAATGACATAGGCACGTTCATACTTGTATGTTTTCCTGGTACAGTCAGCAAAAGAGATAAGTAACCAGAGTCGCCTAATAAATTCAAAGTTTTTTAAAAACCGATAGAAGTTTTTTTGTTTCTATTCATAGAAAATAAACAATTTTTTTATTAAATTAATTTTCATTTAAAAACTACCCCTGGTTTGAGAGAAAACTTCAACTATATTAGACAGTCTGGTTACTTATCTCTTTTGCTCACCGTACATTTCTACGCAAGAATATGGTCGTAATCTTCCGTATCTCACTGGCAGAGCCTTTCGTTTTAATGAGACCACGGAGCCCTCTCAACGCTGAATAATTCCTCATTAGGTTCGCTAGCTTTACTCCTTTTTTATAGAGAAGCTTTGATATACGTACGTATTAATTATAAGCCCAGGTTTTATTATAAAGTTTTCCTTTACCGTTGCCAGTGATGTCCAAAAACTATTTAATACTACTTTTAATTTGATCTTAGCTTTCAATCATTTATTGAAATCTAGTATAGGTAAAAAGAAATTCAAGTCACAAGGTGTAACAAGATACATCATATAGCTGTTAACAAGCCACTAAGCCTATCAAAATAACTTTGAGAAAACATTTTTGGTGTGGAAAATCACACTTTATGGTATATAAATACCATCACGCTTGTATGCCCCGGAGGGTTAGGCAGAGGAGTACCAATGTACAGTCACAATCCGCCGGTATATTTAGGTCCCACGTATTGCCATTAACCGGGCACAGATCTCCACTCCGAGCTGCCACTGAGAATTTCATAGAAAAACCCAATAACACTTTTTGCTCGACCTGGGAATGGAACCCAGGACCTCTAGCGTAGCAGTCGTGCTTAGGACCACTAGGTTAAAGAGGCAGTTTAATTTATGTGAAAACTCCAAACACAACTTGCAAGTAGAAACACACAAATGTATGTAAGTATATCTATCCCAGGACAGTATCCTGCATATAAAAAAGTACGCGCAAGACTAGGTGGTTGTATTTTTTATGAGCACACCAGGAGGGCACTACAGGTGAATAGAAAGGTCTTTATGTAAATTTTTAATAAACCCTCTTCCGTTCTCAAAATGAGTTGAATAAATAAAAGGTAAACTGTAAACAGAGATTTCTCACTGTGAAACACTATTTGCCTGTATTTATGTTCAGGTCAACTCAAGTTCGTATTACGTTCAAAATTATATTTGGCTTAGTACTTTAGTGGGTAAGGTAAGTTGTAGACAGAATCACTGTATAAATACGCAGAGTAACAAACTTCTATGAAAATGTATGCTGATTGTTATTGTGTTAAAGTGTTATACTCTGCGAAACATGTTAGGAATAAGTACATAATCATGTTTTGACTTACGTATGAGTATACACACGAAGTAAAAATCTTTTATGCGAATATACATGATTGTTATTGTTATTTATACCGAAGTGTTCTATTTTTCAAAATATGTTAAGAATATAGTAGATATGTAAGTTTAACTACATAATGAGTAAATTATATCGTAAGGTAGTTCTTAGTGCTAGTCCACAGTTGATTCCAGCCACATCGGAGCAGAAAGCCGCGCGCTGTCCGCGCTTTATAAACACTACTAGTAGGTAATCGACTGCGGCTCCTCCCGTGACTGCTCCTATTCCCGCGACCACGCTTCTTCTCGCTACCGCGCCCGCTAGTAGTTCGGTGTAGCCGAGCCTATAAGGCTGAGGCTACAGTACGCAGCGATTTGCGATGCGACTGGAAGAGCGAAACGAGAAAACGTGGTATGGCTACATTACAAGCGAAAATCCGGCGTGTCGTATAAGTTACGCTGATATTTTGATATACCGCTTCAATCGCTCATGCGTCGCAGGTCGCATCGTGGCTTAATGTAGCTTCAGTCTAAGTGCTAGAGCGGTGGCGACGACAGGGCTAAAATATCAAAGAAACCACCACATTCGCGCCCGTTACCGCCATAGTCATCCCTTTTTCGCTCCGGACGAAACCTCATTGATGCCCATCAATGAAACTCTATTGTTGTGTTATGACGGTAAAGCACATAGTACGGACAGCGTCAACAACTGGTTACCCCTCTTGCATTAACTGTCTGTACAAATTGAGGGTTATAAAAGATGAACTATGAAAACTTCTCATACATGTTTAAGGTATGGGGCCCATGGGCATTCCACTTCCAACGACAAGGACGGACAGGGGATGTGCGCATGGGAATGATCCTATAAAAATCTATCGGCCGCTTAAATGGCTCGTCGATTTAGTCTGGCAATTTTATATAGGATGGGGTTTTCGATTTTGATTTTTCCATTACTTTGGTTATTTTCCTAGTTAGTTAGTTACGGAAACATAACACATTCTATAACGCCTGTATTCCCCAAAGGGTTAGGCAGAGATGTACCAATGTACACCCACAGTTCGCCGGTATGTATGCTCGCTGTGTGACCGACTGAAAGATGAAAAAGAACAGAAACAACAAGAGAACAGGTAAAAAGTTGTTAGATACATACCATCATGCCTGTTTTCGTAGGGTTAGGTCCCATGTAGTAGGGGGCGAGCCTTTTGCCATTAACCGGGCACAAATCCGAACTCCGAGCTGCTACTGAGACGAAACGACGGAAACTATACTAAAATGTATATTTCTCATCTGCAGGCCGAAGGTCTCCCAACTTTTCATGCATTTCTCTCTATCTAGGGTACCATCAGTTTTGACGTAATATGGAAACCAGTTTTCACCTTTGCACCCTTAGTAATAAGGTCGAAAAGTGATCAACCGTCTTCGCCCTCGGTAGTTCACGTCGAAAAACGCATCACCCAAATTCTTAAATCAAATCTATTTGAATAATATTTCACATGTCGAATTTTGCGAAGGCAAGAATGATTACCTACTCGAGTGGATGTGACGTCATTATTAAGATTAAGATATTGACATGAGCGGCGAAGGGTTTAGTGACGGTTGCCACGCAACCGCGGAAGCGTTTTGTGTGGCAGAGGAAACATTAGCGAGCCTTAGTGGCTTTCGAAATGGGACAGGTCGAGGACTATCTACGTAAGACGGCTTTGTTATAAAAGTAGGGTTTTGATATTTGCTAAGTTTATTTTCAATTCAGGTATTTTTTTTGTCTTGAGAAGGATTTTTTCAAAACGAAGTAAAAAAGAAAAGTTTAAAGTTAGGGACGTTACAGTCCTGAAGGCTAATTCTCGTAATACGCGCCATTATGATCTCAGCGACAATTATCCCCAAAACTTGTAGGTGAATTAGAGCTATTTTTAACAGATTGAGACTGCGATTGGATTGCGATCGTTCCTAAAAATTACTAGAATTGCCCTCCTGATATTGCGAAAAATCTCAAGAATAAACAACAACTGATTAATCAAGCCTTTACTCGAATTTTCCTAGATATACTGACCAATTAAGCGTGACAAACAGCCACATCAAAAACAATCTGTCCCACACCAAATTATTTTTTTAAACGGTATCATAAATATGTTTCAATGATCCCGCCGTCTGCTCTCACGCAGAGCTGTCTAACAAACTTCATGATACCGCCACTTGTGCCGTCGTCGGCTGTTAGCTTCGATCGAGTTACCAGTTATAATTTCCGGATGGGGGAGCGCAATCGGCGCGCCAGTAATAGATTCCGCCCTAATATCAGATACTCGTGGATTCGACGAATTTACTCCCCCGAGTACCCCGTTTTCCCCAGGTACCCCAAGCACCTCGAGTTCCCCCATTATCCCCAAGTTTCCCTAACTGCTCTAATGAGATTCAATCGACGACTTTCGTGTTTGGTGGACCTTTTTACGTGGGAGCACGTAATAGATAGATTGTTTGTTTGGATATTATCTGTGACGATAATGTGGTGTTTTGGCTTTATTGAATAAAAACATTACGTTGATAGGTCCATTTTATTGATTAATGTTTGCTACGTGTTTAGACTTCTACAGTCAGTTGAGGTGATTAAAAAAGTTATACATTTTAATGCAAGGAATATTGCTCAATAACGTAAAGCATTAAACGTATTTCTTACATTGGTGTTGTTCGATTCTGTCTTCTGTGTAAAATACCGATGCAACTGTATAACCCAGTAAGTACATATATAACATGTAACTGGATTATCATACAACCTTTGAATACCCCAATTAGAAAATTAAGTTACAATCATAATATTTTTTTCTTTTATGTACTTAAATATAGCTTATTTATAAAGTTAGTTATCCTGATTTTAGGCGAAAGTATAAAAATAGACGCAGTATTTTATGTATATCGATAGATTTAATATTATGTTACTCGTTGTATTTTTTTAGTAAAATCTTCATACAATTGCCAATGTAAACTTCCAATTGAAAAGTACCATGTTACAAGTTCACTCCAACAAAGTGGCAGATTGTTTACAAGATCCCCCCAGTTCCCTAGTACAGAGAAAGTCTGGATTTGTTCCACAATACGTGTCGGCAGTTTTATCGCAAGGTTCCTTCCGACAAAGTCTCAGACATGTCGTAATTTCCGGTCGGCTCCACTTAATGGTAATCGACGTTTATGTGAGTTTCAGCTGACCTTACTTACCGTGTGTTTAGGGTTGGCGAAATTTGATTAAACTGAGGACTTGAAATAATATTTGTTCCTTGGGAAGTTGTGAAATTGAACCACTTTGTGTGTTTGGAATCTTAACCTTGAAACTAATAGCCTTTTGATTTAGCCCGCTTATAGGGTTGTGAGACCAAACTTGATGAAATCTAACTTAGGGACGCTTTTTTCGTCACACAGCTCTTATATGGAGAAGTAGATATGACGGTTTGACAGCTTTTGTATAATATTGCTAAAACTGACATTTTTATTTATTTTTCAGATAAAAGCTATCTGATCATTGAAAAATCCTCTTAATGCAGTAATCGGCTATTTTTATTTTTGTTAAACAATCTAAGCTTGTGCATAAACTGATTAGACTTCTAGATTTTTTTTTATTAGAATAAAAAAAAGCTGTTTTTAGCAAAAAGTAGGGCTATCCCATTTTTTTAGGTTTATACATTTTATTCAAAACAAGGCTGTTGCACACTGGCATGTAAACATCGTCCTCTCAGTTACAGTAAAAGGAACAATGAATTTTCATTTCGCTATGGTTCCCAGCGAACTGTTGATTTGCATATGCCTCCGTGATTTTGCGAAGCTGAAAGCCGACCACATTTTTCTCGGTACAGTGCTGTGTTTTGTCTGTCCTAATAAAAAAAGTGAAGTAATTAAAAACCAAGTGTTTTTTACATGATATAAAGAATCATTAGCAAATATCAATTTTGAAAATACCAAATTTCATTTATTTTGTACCTTTAATAATTAAAATCGTGTATTGCTGTAACTTTATCCCATTCCCTCATAAAAATATCATTAATCTTTCGTCGAGTTTTATGTGAAAATTGTTTTTCAACATAAACAGTAATAAAAAGTTGTATTTAATCACTTTCCAAAGACTTGACAAACGATTAAATCAAAGTTGATCAATTAGTTAACTTAATTGCGCTATTAATTAAATTTAACGATGGATTTTATTGGATTTAATTAAAGTTATTACTGATATTAAAAGCAGAGTCGATATTTCAATGGCCTATCTATTCTCGGATTAGATTGTGACTTTTATATTTTATTTTATTTTAAATTATTATGATTTTAGATTTTTCATCAATGATTTATGAAAGCGTAACAGCTGTTAGATATAATACGAGTATGATTGAATGATCATATTTGAAACAAGCCTATGCTTACGACTTCGTTCTCGTAAACGTCTAAGCTAATATTTACCCTAACCCTTACTCTTACCCTTACTCTTACTTAGCCTAAGTTACTACTTGTAACATCAGCTATCTGCCAGTGAAAGTCTTATTGGTCCAGCCGTTTCAGATATTAGCCGAAACAAATAGACATACAACATTTTTTTGAAATTGGTTTCTGGTTACACGTGCACTATAAACATTTACATAATAATAATATCCATTTAATAAAAAAACTGTTTTTTTGACGTTACAAACAGACATTTATTAATTTGTATCGATATTTGACTGTCTAATGAGAACAATGCAAGATCCAAACCGCATTCAATAACAATCTGATCATCAAACATCTCAACCCAAACAAAAACTCAGTATTTTGTACAAAAATATACTATTATCTTGTCGGGACAACATCGGCTATTTCCGGCTATTCTCGGTGATGGCAAGTTAATACGTGATCCTACATCTAATCTCTGCGACAATAACACTCGACTAACTTGTGTTATTCCTTTATTTGTCCGAGACACTCTCTCGTGTAGTTTATATTTCTATTTGTACGTCGCAGTCGGTCGCGAGTGCACGGAATAAACAATGAAGATGTGAAAGCCCTTTTAATTCTTGGTTTAAGTGAAATATTGTGTGGCTTCGTGGTTTTAAACCTGGTTTATGTCTGAGGTTGTTATTCGCTCTCTATTTTATATAGTTGTCTTCTGTTTTAGTTAGTAAAGGGTTTGAAATGAAGAGATTCTTGGTGGTTAATTTATTAAAGAACTAATTGGGGACTTTAAGTAAACATTTGTTTAGTCTATACTTTTATTTTATAAAGAGGTAAGATTTTTTTGTTTGTTTGTAACGAATAGGCTCAAAAACCGTAGATCAATTTTAACCATTTTTTCACCAATAGGTAGCTACATTATTCCTGAGTAACATAGGCTAATAACATCATGCTACGACCCATAGGAGCGGAGCATTAACCAAAGACGTTACTTAACGCGAGTGAAATAAGCCATTCAGATAAAGTTCGCTAGCGGGCAGTTCTCTAGTTTTAAATAACGAGAAGTAATCGTACATTACATGAAATTCGGGGTGTAAAAAGACCACATAACATAAACGCTAACTATGTATACTGACCATCAAACAAAGTAACTTTGAGTAAAAATTGTTGCTGGGAAACGACCGCGACTTTTATTTTTGATGTGATAAATCATTGTTTATGGTAGCGTGAAATGTAACGCACGCTAAACATTGTACTATTTGAATGCATGAAACAGTAGGGTCAGCGTCAGAGAAAAGGTTCTTTGGTAATGACATCAAACCGGTAACCGTAGTCCTTTTCTCTGAAGTTGACTGTACAAGAGTCGTGGGGGTATTCAAAGTTTGGTTACTGGTTAAAAAAAACGTGACATAGTTGTTACTTTGACCTTCAATTATGTTGTAGATACCATTAAAGAATAATTCCAAGAAACAACTTCTCTAAAATAACACTTTATTTTAGCCCTGAAAACCGAATGATTTTTTAAATAACTATAAAATCAGAATTATAGTTGTTTCGAAATTAATAAATAGTTATTGAATTGAGATAAAAAAAAATGACGTCATAGTTTGATATTGTCATACAAAATATAAGGTGAAATCGCGTTTTGACAGTTCATTAAAAGTACGTCAATTGATTAGTGGTGTCATCTACCGAATCAGAAGGTATGGTTCAAAACGAAAAAAATATCTCAATCATGGAAGGAATATGTAATTTCTTACTTTAAATGTCTTTCTACAACCGTTAGGGACCTGCATGTACGTAATTATAGTAATTATGGTGACATACTACGCATATTAACACATAAATTAGTTTATACAACTAATTACTTAGTCATATTAGTTTACCGTGCCTACGCGTTCTTGACGCGTCTCTTCAGGCTAATAAACTTATCTTACTCCCACTGCAACTAGAAACAGAGTTCTGTATCGGATTTAAGTAATTAGTTCGGGTATGAATACGTAGCTCGACTACGTAGTTATTCAAATCCCTGTGCGCCTAGTACGACGGCAGTAACATCTAAGCATCGGATAGCCATTTGAATCGATTTTCGAATTTGAAACACTACAATCCTTATGTTATAGCATTATGGTTCAATTTTATACGACAAGCACAATTGGGTAGATGACACCACTAATCTATTGACGTACTTTTTATGAGCTGTCAAAACGCCATTCTCGCATAGATTCTGTATGACAATACTAAGCTATGACGTCATTTTTTTATCTCAATACTCTAACTATTTATTGATTTCAAAGCAAATTAAAAGTCATTGGGTTTTCAGGGCTAATAAAATAAAGCGATTTTTGTGAAGTTCTGTCTTGGAATTATTGGTTATTGGTTAGTGGTGTCATCTACCCAATTCTACCCATTATAATGAATAAGGACTCGTAAATCAATATTATGAGTAAAACGAGTATTTCCAATTTTAAAATCGATTGAATTTACAATACGTGTTCACCACGCGCACGCGTCCTCTAGTGTCAAAGTTTAGTTGCATTCAAGAAACTACATGATATGAGCTTATGTTCCAAAAGTTATTATTTCGAAGAGTCGTTGAAAATCTTACTAAGTAATTAAAATCAACGATTTAAATCGTTGATGAGCCCTCGCCCTACTCTAAATCTATCACACGACAAAAAAACAAGATACTTTATCTCACTGGTACTACAGAGAAACAGTAAGATAAAGTATCTTGTTTTAACTAATCAATATACCGAATATACTATCCAGCAATAACAGTCAACATCAAAAAGTGATGCCTAAAAAGATTAAAAAATTATTCAGCGTTAAATATCCAAAATTATTTCAAAAATTGGAGATCATTTTGCCAGAATTTAATCCCATTATATCGATATTTAAAATATCAAAATCTCTGTGTCTCGTCTCAACCCCATGAACTTTTTACTTTCAAAGTATTAAAGACTTATTTAAATGCAAGTAAGTAATGAGGCGCTTCGTGGTCCGCCTGCAATTTAACGACATTTTTACTACCGGCTCAACCTACCAGTAAAACGTACTTACAAACGTAATTGAAAAATATTTCCAACTCTATTGAGTCTACTTTCGTAAAAAATTAAGTGTTGATTACGTGTTAAATAAACTGGATAAAATAGGTCTGTTGTAACGGATGTAAAAAGATACTGAAGGAAGCCAAAAGTTACATGTACTCGTATTTCTCATAATTGCGAATGTTATTTTGACCATACCTGAGAATACTCTGGTTACGGAAATAATATCAACTTTCAACTTTATTTTAAAGTAAATAAAAGTCATTTCCCAGCAATAGTTTTTACTTTTTGTTACGTGGTTTTATAGGCAGTATGCGTAGTTAACGGCTATGTAAAGTGTGTTCTTACAACCGTTATAAATTGTTCAATACCATCAAAATCATCTACATATGTACTAAAATATGTACCTTGATGCCTTTTTTTTATAGATGGGAAGTCATCAAATAACTTCCCCCGCCCTGGTCGGGGCGGGAGGGAGTGTCAGACTTTTACTGACTAAAACCCATCTATGTTCCTTCATGTGCTCTGTGCGTTCCGGGGGCGTGGTATCTCTTTTGAACAACCCGCAGCCCCGGCAGACCTTGATGCCTGATTTAAATAAATAAATAAATGAAATTTTAAAACAAAACGCCCCCATACAATTATCCTCAATCCCTTTAGTTTTCATTCTGCCCCACCAAGCACTAAAATATTCTGCTTGTCTAGTCACACACTACTTTCTTTAGTAGTTTACAATGTATACGTAGCGTAGGTGTGGACGCTACGTGGCATAACTGCAGGCTTCACGACCGCGGTTCAATTAACCCACTTAAGTGGTTGTTTGAGGTTGCCGGCGACCACTGTGTAGTTGTACCGTATACAGTAATTACAGATAAGGTTCATTTACAAGCTGTATCGGCAAAATTGCAGTTAGAATTTCTTTAGTCACGTCATGGTTGTTAGTGAGGGAAAAAGTATGATTAGGTACCTATAAATTATTTTTTGCTTGCATTTTATAATATCTACGTATATTTTTTTTAGAACAAGCACTGTGATTAGTTAATTTAGAACCCACGAGAGTGGTCATGGGTTCCATTTCCAGTTGTATTGACTGCCCCGTTAGTGTAGTGATATGTACGAGGCAGTCAATAAATAACAATAATAAATATTATAACGAAACTTCAAATACTCGCACGACGCGCTCTACTATAAAGATTTTTCATACCAAAAATAAAAGTCTTTCTCCAGCGATAATTTTAGCTCAATAGTACTTACTTTGATGGTCAGTATATATACTCAAGGACTACGCGATGTGTCCTTTTTATGTAAGTCGTCCCTAAAAGCCGTAATTATTTATCTCCACATAAAAGCGAACGAAAAACATTTTCTCAAACACCTTACTGTATCTTAATACATTGACCCCAAACGAATAAATAATAGGAGTCTTTAATACATATTACACGTACCTTTATTTTATACGTTAAGATTAATGTGAGTGAGATTAATGTTGTGTTAACTGCCCCGTTGGTCTCGTGGTCGCAAGTGCGACTGCTGTGCAATGGGGTCCCGGGTTCGATTCCCAGGTCGAGCAAAAAGTGTTATTGGGTTTTTCTATGAAATTCTCAGTAGCAGCTCAGAGTTTGGACTTGTGCCCGGTTAATGGCAATAGGCTCGCCCTCTATTACATGGGACCTAATATACCGGCGAACTGTGGGTGTACATTGGTACACCTCTGCCTAACCCTTCGGAGAATACAGGCGTGATGGTATTAATGTTAGACCACAAGATTCGAAGTCATTACTTATTAAAGCGCTGAAGGTTTTCTTGCCGAGGGTTTTGCCCTTGTCTTAATAGTACATTGAAGTTTCAGTAAATTAGGCGGTCACATGAATAGATTAGTTAGTTACATTCAAGGGTCTTGAAGTTTAATTATTGTTAGTTAAGTAAGATATCGATCAGGCTCTTTTATAAGGACAGGTTTATTGAGATTTATTAGTTTGGTAACCCCGGTATCTCGGTAGGTTTGTGCCCTTAATGGCAATAGGCTCGCCCCTATTGTGTGGGACCTAAACATATTGGCGAACTGTTGGTGTACATTGGTACACCTCTGCCTAATTCTTCGGCGAATACAGGCGTAATGGTATGTTATTAGTTAGGTAAAGGTACATTTGAAACTAAATGTTAAAGGTCAAATTAATGGAATTGTGTGACAAATCTGACATCGGGTGCATGGCATAAACAGGAATTTTGCATGAATATGTTTTATTTTTAAGATCCACGATTTATTAAAAACATAATCAGATGGTAGGTATTTGTTGAATATTTTTTAGGTGATGATCCATTGAGCACCATTCTTTATTCTGGAAGGAAAAGGAATGCTGCGTAAATTACGCGACACTCTTGTAATTTAATTACGAAGATTGAAAAACAGCATACGGTATTTACAGAGCTGTAAAAAAGACTGATTTTATTATTATACAGTAACAATCCAGTATTAAATTACAGGTAAAACAGAGTACCTACTTTTGGTACTCGATAAGGGGTAATTGCTGACTGACCCGTCGGTCTCGTGGTCGCAAGCGCGACTGCTGAGCGAGGGGTCCTGGATTCGATTCCTGGGTGGGGCAAAAGTGTTATTTGGTTTTTCCATTAGGAATTTCTTAGTAGCAGCCCAGAGTTTGGAAGTTGGTGTTGTGACACCCCCGTGCCTCGGAAAGCACGTAAAGCCGTTGGTCCTGCGTCTGATCTCTCTCTAGTCGTATCGGATTGCCGTCCTATCGGACTATGAGAGTTAGGGAAGTGCACCTGTGTCTGCGCACACACTTGTGCACTATAATATCTTCTGCGTACTAGTCTGCATAAAAACTGGTCGCCGTGGCCGGAATCGGTCTGGAGAATTACATTTACAAGGGGTAACAAGTATGAGACCTATAGGGTTATCAGAAACTAATTACAGTTATAACTGGTTACAATTCCAAATACTTCAAGATTTTCTATGACTAAAGGCATTATAAAACTTTTAGCTATTCCATTTTGCTTGTTTTACTATCTCTTAAGGATTCAGAGAAGAATGTTCAAACACAGCATTATATTTTAAAATCACAGACACACAAAACGTTTTGCATACACTGAACCTTTGGCTCGCGTCCCGGGATCACGTTTAGATGAATATTTAACAATTTATGTGAACTCAACATTCTCAAAGCTTTGTGTATGTATGTGTGACAAAGGTATAAGATGACATGATATAAATACTAGTAGTGTTTGGTATCTACTTGATGTAGTACGTACTTTAGTGTCAGACGTGATAAAATGTCGTGTTGGCCCAGTGGTTAAGGCGCCCGCCTTTCGTGCATGAGGTTGTGGGTTTGATACCGGCCATGTACTAATATGACTCTTTCAATGCATATGTACTTTTTAAGTTTATTTTAGATATCTTTGATTTCCGTGTAGGAAAACATCCTGAGGTAACTTGGATGTTCAATGAATAAGTCTGAAATCGCCAATCCGCCTTGAGCAAATGAGGTGATCAATGGACCTTGCAGTGAGATGAAAATAGGCCGGGATATAATTGTGATAAGACATTAAAACCAAACTCCTACAAGACGCAGCTTCGCAATAAAACACAATTTTATTTAATAAAATACCGATCTCTAACTGAATTTATTTCATCCCCTCAGAGATTAAATAAAATAATGATATTTTACGAACAAAATGTACATATTTTCGTACGCCGCTTTTTTAATTTCATCGACTTTATTTTTTCAGGCTTCCAGCTTAATTTGACGCTTTGTGTAATTAAGCGACTTTTATTTTTTATTCTCCTGAAATTCAATAACCGAGAAATGTTTAGGCTGCTCGAAAAATCCTTAAGAGTACAATTATGTTAGTGAAAACAATCAGCGAAATGTCTCTAACAGTATTTGTGAAAAATTTTACGAAGTATCATAAAAATTGTATTGTTTGAAATTATGACTGTTTACTCTGACTAAATAAAAAAAAATAAGGTGGGCGGGACATTAAACTCTGTCATGGTTCTAACAGAGTAGAATTTTATTTAAGGCCTGGTTTATTAACGTTCTTGGGTACTACAGAAGATAGTAAAAGTAATACAGTGAAATGTCGGCACTTGGGTCGTTAAAACCTCTATTAGCTAGTGGCGTAGCACCCTCGTAGCACCTTCGTAGCGGACCTCTACGAACGCCTACGAACGTCTACGGACGTTGTTATGTTTAATTTAGGTATGTTTATCTTTTACGGGTAACATTCCTAACTGGAGTACTATAAACATTAGTTAGTTATGTGTTATTTCTTCATGGCTATGATGAATAGGATAGGTATTGTAGAGGCCCTGGATGAATGAGCCGTATACCTACAAGTTCATTTGATAACTTTATGCTTTAAGATAAGGACTAGTTTTGAAATAAAAAGACGATAGACTATCACCACAGATGATGGCTAAGATAAACAAAAAGATACAAAATATAATAAAACAAGTATTCGATTAAATTAAATTCAATAATTTATTTCATTTACCATATTGTTTCCATATTATAACTAACAAACTATGTTAGTAGCTCTAAAATTTTAAATTAATTTAAATATCTGTCTTCAGAAGTTGTATTGATCCAATAAATGAAATGAAATATTTATAGTAATTGTTTCAATTAAAGTAGATTGAAATATTAAATAATAGATTGAAGTAGTGATCACACGTTCTGGGTTCATTTGTTGTATTTCAGATATTATTTAATATGTAAATACAAAGTCTGTAGCTAACAGAATTATTTCACAGTAAGAGAGTTATAATATACGAATAACAGAAAAGTTAGAACAAACAGACTTCAGAAAATTATAACAAACCCCCAGTCCGCCATGATAATTTAATTAAAAAGTTTGAGAAAGCTTGACATAAATATGTTTCAGTTTAAATGTAAACGGTAGGATAATTTCTCGGAGTTCATATAAAATACATAACTATTGTTTTGCTATTTATACAACGTAGAATATAACTCTTTTGTTTTCAAGCCACGGTTGCTTGGTCTTGAAAATTTTATGAAGCTCACTGGCGTACTTCAACGACAATGGCCTAGACTTCTATTCATGCAGAGTGAAATATTTTTTATCCATAGCAAAAACATGTAAAAACCACACACGAAGAGTTCAGTACAATAGTTAACACTTCACAACTACAAAAAAAAAACACTAGAAAAACACGCTTTTATAAATGCACGTAAAAGCAAAAAATAAATTATAGATCGTTCAAGTTGTCTCTATTTCTGGGCTGAAGTGTAAACTATGTGCTTTTAATTATAATATTTGATTACACACTCGATGAAAATTTCTACTTTCTGCCTATTATGGTTCATGAGATACAGCCCGCCCACAGACAGACGGACGGACAGTGCAGGCATAATAATAGTATCCAGTTAGCAATCTTCGCGAACGGAATCCCAAAAAAGACTTCTAATAATATTCTACTCCAGCGAGACGGTAGACACCTTGTCGGTTAGGATTTTGAAAACAGGGTCACTCAATAAAGTCCGCATTTTATGATTTTCTCTTACAACGAAAAGCTGTCGCGGCTCACGGAGAATTTCACCAGAGATTTTCAGGCAAATTCTGTCGAAATGTTCCTAGAATATCAGCAAGACATACATTGTCTGAATGCTGCGATTTTCTTGGAATGTTATTAGAGACATTGTTTTTGAAAATTGAATATTGTATCGAAAATCCAGTTAAACAACAAATACTATACATATTTCTGCTGCAAAACAGCGTTGCTGTGTTCCGGATTGAAGGGTATGGGTGCCGGTGTAATGACAGGCTCATGAGACATTTCAGCTTTGTCTCTGGGATGGCAACGCATTTGCAAGGCCTCTGGTATTGCAGATGTCTGTAGGCAGCGGTGACCACTTAACGTCAGATGGGCCGTGGGCTTGTTTGCAATTAAATAGCATAAAAAACAAATTTTAGACTTCCTATCGAGTTATACCCTCTCCAGATGCAATCTTGATTTGAAACAAAAATTGCTTTCGTAATTTTATTTTGAGAGTCAAAATTGAATTCCTTTTTAAAATATTTCCTTTGAAATATGATTGGGCAGTGTTTCATTTCAAGCGGTTTCCAATATAATGAGTGGAAAGCAGCCGTGTGGGGATTAATTTGAAGTATAGACCTTGATTGAATTTCTCTCTCAATTAATTTAATAAAAGCCTACTCGATGTGATCAAGTGTCTCACTTTCAGTTATTATTATGTTGATTTTAAAGCTTTGGTATCTTTATTTTATGGATTTTAACTATGATGAATTATTGGGATTAATAATTTAACAATTGATAATGTGGCGAAGTATCGATATCAATATATGAAATTGAAGTGTGTGTTTGCAATGTCAAGTTTTATACTATATGCATTTTGAATGTCTACATGTCACTATAATTCCAAAGAAAAAACTTCCTGCCTGACTCTTTGTTCCGGTGAATCTCCGAAACGCCTGGACTGATTTTGATAAGATTTATTTTCAGATAACTTATAGTACTTTCATTTTAGAAACATTATTATTATTAGGTTCCCCGTAAAAAAAAAACTATCCATCGAGTGTACAATATTATTAATATGTTACGCTTATATTTTAGAAATTGTTTCTATAACTTTTACTTATAAAAGAAGATGTTTCATAAAGGAAACTAGAGGTCCCTTGAGAACACACTTATAGTTCCGTATAAACAGCATAATATGATTATCCTTATGAATTCTTTCTCTGACACATTAATAAACATATATTACGTGCGTAGTATTATGTGTAATATGATACTCTTTTTTTTTTTTTTTTTTTTTTTTTTTATAGACGGGAAATCATAAAATAACTTCCCCCGCCCTGGGCGGGGCGGGAGGGAGTGTCAGACTTTTACTGAGTAAAACCCGTCTATGTTCCTTCATGTGCCCTTTGCGTTCCGGGGGCGCGGTATCTCTTTCGAACAACCCGCAGCCCCGGCAGGCATCGGCCCTCAGTGGCCCCATCCAATTTGCTGACATCTCTTTGAGGCGCGCGTGGAACACGGACGCGCCGTCGACACGGTCTGTCGCTAGTGAACGTACGGACGGTGAGCTACCCATTGCTCACCGTCCACAGACCCGCGTCTACGGTGGCCGGGAGTCGTCTCGTGGCTCCCGACGCCCGGATCGTCTACCGCGGCGGCCGCTGGGACGGGGGACCCTCCTTTCTCTCTCCCGTCCCGCCGCCTCCTTCTCCAGCATTACAGCTTCGCAGAAGGAGGAGACTGCTTCCCATTCCCCCTCGCTCCGGACCATGGCCTGAACCAGTGCCGGACGCGAGAGGGCGCCGCCGCCGATGGCCGCCTCGAGGACTCGGCGGTGCTCAGCCCAAGCAGGGCACACCGCCAAAGTATGCTCCACCGTGTCCTCGGGGCGATCCTCACAATGGTGACACCCGGGCGTTTCCTCCCGCCCGATGAGGTGCAGGAACCTCCCGAAACATCCGTGTCCGGTGAGGACCTGCGTCAGGCGGTAGGTGAGGGCGCCGTGGCGCCGCTCAAGCCACTCCTCAAAGAGGGGACTTACCGCCTCAATCAAGGCGTGCCCTGCACGAGGTTGCGACAGTCGTTCTCTCCATGTCGCCATGAGATCGAGCCGGAGTTCCGTCCGCTGGGCGGCAATTTGCCGCGGCAGCGGAGTTTCGCCCCGGCCCAGTGCCTCCGCGCGCCACTCGTGTAGGCGCGCGAGGACCAGCGCCTCCAGATCCCATGGCGGCAATCCGGCAAGGAGGCTCGCTGCCTCGCCGGAGATCGTGCGGTATCCGCGGATGACCCTTATGGCGATCACCCGCTGGGACGCGTTTAGGTAATGGGCGGCAAGCCGCCTCAAGCCCCGCGCCCACACCGGGGCCCCGTAAAGGGCCATCGAACGCACGACCCCGGCGTAGAGCCTCCGGCAGGAGGCGTTTGGCCCCCTCAAATTGGGCAAGAGCCGCTTAAGAGCGGCCGACGCCCGTGCCAACTTGGGAGCCAAACGTCGGAAATGTTCCACGAAGTTCCATCGGCTGTCGAGGACAAGTCCCAGGTACTTCATCGTCGACCCGACGCCGACGGAAACCCCTCCTACCGTGATTTGGGATCCCGACGGTGGCGCGTTCCGAGGCCCATGAAAACACAGGACCTCGGACTTGTGCAAGGCCACCTCGAGACCCAATTGCCGGATCCTCTCGACGACTATCGCAACCCCGCGTGTCATAAGGTCGGCCGCCGCCTCGTGCGACCACCCCTGCGCCAGGACCAACGTGTCATCAGCGTAGCACACTACGCTGGCGCCCTCGGGGAGGTCAGCACGTAGCACCCAGTCGTAGCCGATGTTCCACAGGAGCGGCCCCAGCACCGATCCCTGTGGAACACCGCACGACATCTCTCGCCGGTTCCATTCACCATTTCGACCAGGGTAGATCACGGCTCTATCACACAGATAGGCCCCGACCACCCGACGGAGGTAGTTCGGCACCCGGTGGTACCGGAGTGCCTCCCTAATGCAGGACCAGGGCAGGGAGTTGAACGCATTGGCGATGTCCAGCGACACCGCCAGCACAACCCTGCCCCGGGACACAGCATCCCCCGCCGAGAGAGCTCTGACGCGCATGATGGCATCCACCGTAGAGCGCCCCCTGCGGAAGCCGAACTGGCAGTCCGCAAGGTCCGGCCCCATCCCAGACAGGTGCCCGACGAGGCGGCCCACAATCACTCTTTCAAAGAGCTTGCCCACCTCGTCGAGCAGCACGATGGGCCGGTATGCGGACGGTGAGTCCGCAGGGCGCCCAGGCTTCCGAATGAGGACCAGCTTCCCCGTCTTCCAACGAAGTGGGAACTGGCCCCTCTCCAAACATGCGCTTAGGAGCCCCTCCAATCGGGGCCCTAGAGCCTCTGAGGCCAGGACCCAGGCTTTCCCAGGCAAGCCGTCGGGTCCCGGGGCGGCATTTTTGCCTTTCAGCCTACGTACCGCCACCCTCAGGTCTACCCCAGTCACCTCTGGTGTGTCGTCGTCAGTGTGGTCCGCTTCCGGCATCGCAGGCGGCGGAGCCATGGGCGGGGGAGGATGTTCTCCCCGCGAGGAGAACAGAGCGCTCACCACGTCCTCAACGAGCTCCGGCCGGAGACTCTGCGTCAGCGGGGGGGCCCAGGTGCGGATCTTGTCCCGCACTGTCTTGTAAGGGCGCCCCCACGGATCCGCGTTCAGAGTCCCCAGCAGCTCCTCGCGGGCCTGTGCCTTGGCCCGCGAGATGGCCTCGCTGAGGGCGGTCTTCGCCTCTCTGTACCTCTCGTACAGCTCCGCCTCAATGGCCGCCGCCTTCGGTGGCCGAATGCGGAGCCTGCGATGATGGGCGTACGGGTGTCGCGCAGCGACGCATGCCTCCCGCAGCGCCGTAATCTCTTGCGACCACCAGTACACCTGCCGGCGGGCGCCGCCTTGCGGGACTCGGGGCATTGCCACGTCACAAATGTCGGACATGGCCCCCTGGAACCACTCCACCTCACTGTCAATGTCGGCAGGCCTGACCGGTGATGACACCCAGGCCTGCACGATCGAGGCTTCCAGGAGGAGCTCCCGGTCCAACTGCTTCAGCGCCCAACGCGGACCACTCGGGGCCTGCACGACCGGCGCGCTGGAGTCCGGGGCGGAGACGTCAAACCGGATGTACCGGTGATCGGAGTAGGTCTCCACCCCCTCCACAACGCGCCAGTCAAGAACCCGCGGCGACAGAGCGGGGCTGGCGAACGAGATGTCCACCACCGATTCGCCCCGCATCCGCACGCACGTGGGTACAGAACCCCGATTCAGGATGACTAGACCCTTCTCCAGGGTCCAGTCCTCCAGCATCCTCCCCCGCACATCCGTGCAGCGAGAACCCCAAGCCACGTTCTTGGCATTGAAGTCCCCGAGCACTAGCACAGGGAGGGAATGGCTTCCGACGACGACACTCAACTCCACGAGGGAGTTGTGGAACTCGGCGAGAGTTCGGTTCGGGGAGAAGTAGCAACCAACTACAACGATCCCCCCGAACCGGGCTGCTACGCACCCCTGTCCTTTCTTGACCCCCTCAAGGGACGGGGTGCCGGCGGCGGCCGACGCAATTATGGTCACTGAGCCGCTAAGGTCCTCCACCCAGGTTTCTCTGGGCGGGACAAAGTACGGCTCAGCGACCACGGCGATGTGTATCGACCACTGCGCCATGCTCTGGAGCAACAGATCCTGAGCGGCGGCGCAGTGGTTGATATTCGCCTGTAGGAGGCGCAATGGTGCCGTTATTGGCAGTCCATTGCACCCCCCTGAGTAGCCGTTGCAGCGACGGCGGGCGCAGACTCCATGGCGGCCGCGGGAGCGGCGGCGGCGGCGGCGGCGGCGGCGGCGGCGGTGGCGGCGGCGGCGGCAGTGGCGGCGACGGCGGCGCGGGGCCTTCCCCCGGCCTTGGCGGGCACGGCGCAGGCCTTGCCCCCAGCCCGGTGATCCGCGGGCTTGCTGGCCCCCGCACATGCGTCGCAGTGCGGCGGGGCATCACAAGCCGCGGCCTTATGCCCGGGCTGACCGCAGCGGAAACACAAGGCGCTGCGGTCGACCTCCGAGGCGCATCGGCATGCCACGTGATTTCCCACGTGGCAGCGGAAGCACCTCATGGGCCTGGGCTCCAGCAGTCTGACCTGCGCCGACACCCAGCCCACCAACAATCTACGGCCCCCTGCAATGGTCTTGGCCGCCGCCACGGGGCAGCTGACTGTGACAGCCCGCATGCCCGAGCGGTCCGGACGGATGGTGCCCGCCCTAACCTGCTCGGCAGGGCATCCACCCGTCCTGGCGACGGCGGCCACCACCTCCTCTGCGGCAACGGAGTCGTCCAGGCCAAGGATGCGCAGATCTGCGCATTTGATGGGCCTGGAGACTCGGGCCTCGTCCGCGTCTAGGGACGCTCTCAGCCTTTCGGCTAGAGCGTCTGCAGACGGGCCGCTGGTGGCACCGGGGACCTCCAACATTCTGGCCCCCGTAGCCGTCACTCGGAGCCGGAGCCCCCCGGTGATCCCCAGCTCGCCGAGGTTCACTGCCGCCTTGGCCCTGGACAGCACCTCGCCGTAGGTCACGCCCCGCTTCTCCGCCTCCGGCTGTAGCGTGATTACTACAGCCGCGGATCTCGGGGCGCGGAGCTTAGCCGCGGCAGCTCGCTGTCTCCGTCGCCGCCGCTCCTCTGTCCTCCTGGTGGCCGCCCTGGCCGCTCTGGCCGCCTTCCGCCCCTTCTCCTTCGCTCCGGCCACTTGCCATTCGGCTTCTGCCGGAGGACTGGGATTAGAGGGCGGGGGGGGCGGGGGCGGCTGGGATGCCGCCTTGCCCCTCCTAGGGGGCACCGTATTTGGCGCCGGTGTCGCCGGAGCCGGTTTCGCGGTGGCCGCCACAGCCCTGCTGGGGGGCTGGTTGCCTGGCCTCGGCGTGGAGGCGGCGGCCGCATAGGAGGCCCGCTTGCCGCCCGTGGCCGTCCCGCTCGCCGCCAGAGGGGGGCGCAGCACGATTCCCTCCAGCACAGAGAATCGCGAATTAAACGCCGCCAACTCCCTCTGAACCAGGGCCAGGACCTGGTTCTCCACAGGCGCGGGCGCGGGCTGAGGCTGAGGCTGAGGCTGGGGCTGGGGCTGGCCGCGCTGGCCTCCCGACTTGGGCGCCTGGCGGGAACCGGCCCCGCGGAACTCGGCCAGGTCGGCCTGGAGCCTCCGGTTTTGCTCCATGAGGAGCTCCACCTCAGCCGACAGGCGGGCCACCTCCGCCCGTAGCCGCGGGACCTCGCCCGCAAACCTTTCCTCCGCAGCCGCCGCAATAGTGGCCGAAGCCTCGTGCATGGCCCGAGACTTCGACCCCCTCATCTTTTTGCGCGCCACGCTCGCGACCGCCGCATTTACCGCCTCCAGGAATCTGGACTTACGCTCCTCCTCGGAGCCGCCAGATGCACCTGCCTCGTCGCAGGACTCGACGCGGGTCGGGTGCTGCCCTACTACCGCAGGTGTTGCCGGTCGCCCAGCAACACTGCTCTTCCGGGCAGTCACCCTCCCAGGGCCTCGCTCTTGGACCCCACCGCGTTTGCTGGTGGGGATCTTGCGAGCCGAGGCCAGCTGCTCGCCGTCAGAGGACGCCCGCTCGTCCTCCGATCTGAGCCGCTTCCTGAAGAAATGGCCCAGATCAACCACCTGATGGCGGGAGCCCAACGGGCTCACGGTCACCATGCTGGAGGCCGAGTCGGACTCCGACTCGGCATCTCCTTTCCCTCCTTCTGCGTCTTTGTTAAAGTTTTTTTTTTGAGTTAATAGTTTCCATTTTGAATCCCACGAGTATACACTGTTTCCAACCATCCAACCAAAAAACAAGTGGTTCGCACTAGCGACTGATGTCCCATAGGGACGCCCGTCAGCCATACATCCCGTCACGGTGCGCCGCCGCTTGGGATTCGGGGTGACTTTTTATAGAGGGTTTCTACCTCGCGGTCCGGGCGGTTAAGCCAAGACCCTCGGTGCCAATCGAAGCCGCGAGACATGACCACGACACTCCGATATGGGGTTACGATGTACGACGGTGACAGAGAAGGACCACCCTCCTCTCTGTCTGCTCGGTGGCAGGGTGAGTGCACGCCGAGCCCGTCCTCAATCCTCCGCTGTGCCCTCTGCTGATCAGAGGGACACGCGGAGAAACGCCCTTGGTCCGTCCTCGGACCCCGCCCGTCAGAATATTGGCCACGAGCAGTGACATTCCCCAAAGAATAGGAATCTCTTCCCATTCCTCAGGGAAGATCACTACCCGCGCCCAGGGTGCACCGGCCAGCCAGCTGCCGATATGATACTCTGTAATAGGCCTCATTAATTATTTTACGTAATCCATACTAATATTAAGCTAAGAATTTGTTTGAACGCTCTAATCTCAAGAACTACTAGTCCGATTTGAAAAATGTTTTTGCGATATACAGTGCGTTTATCTATGAAGGTTATCGGATTTATAACATTACGCTACGACTCACGAGAGCAAAGCAGCAGGTAATCAAAGGTGTAGCCTTATGTGGGATTAACATAGTTAAATATATTCGTTCAATAAACTAAACTAAACATAACAACTGCAATACAGGGAGTACCAAACCAACTGTAATGATGAAAACAAAGCCAGTGAATTAAAATAATGAAGAAAGTTTTGGATGATGTATGTATTACGCCGTCGACATGTGGTAAGAGCACGACGTCACGTTAATTAAGATTAATTGGCAACACTTTGCGAATAAAATGTTCTGAGCTGTAATTATCTTAACACTTTGTTGGTTCGAGGAAGTAATTTGACGGATAGGGATTATTTTATTGTAGAGTAAATATTTATTTTCTATGTTGTTGTTACTATGGGTTGTCATATTGTGTGGTGAATTAGTTCTTTTATTTATTAAACAGGTCGTTTTGTAATTTATTGCTCATTTTCAGGAGGTGAAAGTACTCATTAATACGAAAAACTTTTATTATCGGACCAACATAAAAATAAAATAATAGATCTGCTGTTCCAAACAACTTTTATTATGCTGTAATTGTTTTATTGTACGGAGTACGTCCATGTAACAAGTTGTTCGTATTTATAAGTACAATCAGTGTATCGAGCAATATCAGTTCTAGATAGTTGTTAGTTATCCTGTTAATTCGTCTACTTGCATTAAAAAGCTGAAGGTAAAACCTATCCATTTTGTATACTTACGTATATTCTATTTATAGAATAATACTTGTAGTTTTAACGTGTTTATCTACATTACCCCAAAATTTATTAAAATCTCAATAATTAATAAGGTTCAATAAATAAATCACACCTAACTATCACTGTCCATCCTCTAACCCAAAACGCAATAACATTGGTTATCGAGTGCTCGCCCAACATTTATCTTGGTGGCAACTAATTTGGCTGTGTTTGTCAAACAATATTCAGAGTAAACCGATTAGAGACCGCACTGAGTAACCGATTACCGCTGAATAGCCGCTGAGAGGGCCCTCCGATAGTGAGGAGCGAGATAACTGACTTCCAACGTAATTTATGTGCCTTCGACAAATTGAAGCGTTCGGTATAAATATGAATGCCTAGGTTCTGCCCGCGACTTGTTTGACAAAGTTGATATATTATCCCACGGGAACCGTGCATTTTTCCTGGATAAAAAGTAGAGTATGTGTTATTCCACAATACAATCTATCTGAGTACTAATTTTCATCCAGATCCGTATAGTCGTTTTAAGAGAGTTTAAAGAATAACAAACATCCATCCATCTATCCTAACAAACATTCGCATGTAGGATAGAAGTAGGATTTTGGTATATAACATACCATCACGCCTGTATTCCCCGAAGGATTAGGCAGAGGTGTATCAAAGTACACCTACAGTTTGCCGGTATGTTCAGGTTCCGTGTAATAGAGGGCCAGCCTAATGCCATTAAACGGGCATAATTAAATCCTAAATTCGATCTGCTACTGAAAATTTGATCGAAAAACCCAATAACACTTTTTGCTCGACCTGAGAATCGAACCCAAGACCTCTAGCGTAGCAGTCGCGCTTAGGACGACTAGATTACCGATCCAGCGACTGAAATGTGTTTATTACAAAAATATCTATATTTATTTTTCTTCTAAAAACCGGGCTTATCATTGTTCAGATATCATGTAAGGGAAGTAGCGTGACGGCTTCAACGCAAGTTCCATTGTGATTTACTGAGGCTGCCTCAATTTATGTATGTTCACAATGTTTTGGGATGAAATAAATGTTTATTTTTGTGTTTAAATAAATTCAGCGTTGACTGCCTCTGTAAGTGTATGATTACGACTGAAAGTTTAGCTACTTAAATGTATCCTTGCTACATATATTTTGAAGAATTTAGTATGCAGTACAGACACAGAGAGTACCAAGATTTTTACTTAAAGGAATCGCTGGGAAACATTCTCTCTCAGAGCATTACCGCCACTTCTTTAAAATCACGTTCGTTTCTTGAATTTTGAACTATGAACCACTTTTGAACTTCCCCAATCTCAGCAGTTGAAGTCGATGTGCGATCTACTTGAGAACTTTGTTTGACACGAAAATCGTTTCAGTCTAGAATTTAAATTGGACATAGACCCATTTGCGCTGCAGTCAGAAAAAAAATTGGTAACCGATGCGAGAAAAAATTTACCGTCGATCGGAAGCTGAGATTTTAGAAATCAATTTTTTGAACCATGAATCTGAAACCGTTCAAAAATCGACATGTAAAATTCAGCGTTTTTCACCAGTGCCTAAACCGTATCGCTCCAACATTCTGGTTTGTTTGTGCAGTCTGCGGGCAGATATGCATTTTTTTTAAACAAAAATACTCAGTTTTTCCGCACAATACTCTTCTCTTTGTATGTGCGTACCCATATGTAAGCGAGGAAAATACACAAAGCTTTTGTAGTCAGAATGTTATCGAAAATGTAGTCATAATTTCATGCTAAAAGAAAAATAAATGACATGACCACGGACGAGTTGTCGGACTTTTGTGGACAACACAATTAAACTGTTTGTTTGTTACAAGTTACAATGTACATTGTTAAGCGACCTTTGAACGAAGCTAATGTTGACGTTATTACATGTTTATGGACCAAGTGTCAAAAAACATCCATAAAAAGCAGTTTATTGAGCCATTCCTTCAAAGTTTGGGAGAAGTAGGCAGTAGATAACAAATAAAAGCTCAGACAATACTAAACGTTTCTCTTATTTCATATTTGGCCAGTCTTGCGATGTGTAAACAAAGAGGCCGAAATAATTACAGAAGTTTTTTACAAATGATATTTTCGGTTTCAATTTTTTTTCCGAAAAATATCACTGTTGATGGTAGAATACTAATTTAAGTTTTTATTTGGGTCAGGTTGGCTCCGGACAGGCGCGTCTCACAAAAGATCTAACAAAATTAGAGTTATGAAAACCGGCATCTCCTTCGATGGCTGCCTCACAAGAAGGTAAACAACTTGTTTTTAAACTTACAAGGACTCTGCAGTAACTTAAATTTTGTTTTGGACTTTCGAAATATCCGACCATTTTTCATTTGAGAATCTGGAAGCATCTTGTTTTCAAGTTTAATGCGATTGAAATTAAAATAGTATTTATTTATTACTGTCATATTTAGGCTGCTTGTGTAAGAAGAAATGAGCATTGAGTAATCTTTGGGTATCTCTGACCGAATAGAAAGCTACAGTATAGCAGTGTGTCATAGGATGTTTGTTTTCTGGCACTGTTCTGGACACAAAACGTTTACAACTCACATTAGCTTACGGTAGTACTTACGGTAATGTAGGGTCCCTCAGCGCGTGATGTTTTTCTTCATTGCAGATCAGCGCTGTCCATAAATCTCCAGGTATTTTTTAAACAGGTACAGAGGAGGACAGACATTTTTTTTTAATATTAAGTGTAGTTTTAACTATTAGAGTTTATTTTTATTATTTACATATAGATATGTATGAGAAACAAACGAGTTTTGAACTATAAAACTGAAACGCCTTAGAAGTTCTTTGAAAACTTCAGATCACGATTTATTTAAAGCGTAGAAGCCTGGCTGTTTGAGTAATACTTTATTCAAATATCCCGAATCTAGATCGAATATTAAGAGAATTCTGTAGGTATTTGTTACAGCGCCCTTAAAGAGATTCTTAAATATATTTACAAACTCCCGAAATAATTACTTCGCTTTACTGAATTTTCAAATAAGATTTCCTTCAGAGCTGAATCGGTCAGTCTTAATTATTCGACAAACAAATCCTTTCGTAACGAAGCAGAGCGTCTTCATCTTTTCGTGAAAACGGCATTATGTTGATCAACACGATAAAGAACCCATTAAAATTCGTTTCAAGGAATTATGCAAATGAGATTGTAAGCGCTCGCTAACAAGATAGGACGCTCGCAAAGATTGTTGCTAAACTCAATTCAGTTCGCCTGTTGCTCTCTTCTTTGTGGGTACCTGCGCCTGGCAAATTACCCGGGGACGCTGAACAAACGAACAACTTAAAAATAATAATCTAACTTGGAACGGATGTAGGGGATACCATCCTATGTGACTGGGAACGCTGCGGGCCTTCTATCTGTCTTGGAATAAAACGCAATTATTTGAATTTTGATTTATTTTTCAACCTAACATTGTCGTAACTTTCTTAACTCGACAGATCACCAGCTAAGATAACAGGTGTACTCAACTATGAACATTGTTCATACCACTTAAATTATTAAAGATACGATCAGTACCGAAAAACAATTATTCATCATTATCACGAAATTTACTTTTATCACGAAAATATTATTCTTAATTTTACTAAATTCCTTTTAATCAATTCTTTTACATAAATTTGAAAATATAAATTATATTAAACATGAAATCAATCGATGTCTAGTCATACAAGAACTCTATTGTAGCTAATAATATAACTTCGCTCGATACCATTTCAAGTCATCGGTAAAGATTGAGTAAAGATGGAAGACATTAAGTAATTAAAAGATAGCGTCTTGTGGAAGGAGAAGCAATAAAGTAATTAATATTTATTACAATGTTAATAAGGACAATATTATTTTGACATATTCAATGGAATAAATGGCACAACAAAATTATAAGGCTAAAATGCTAAACACTAAGTTTGTTGTACTGCTTACATTGGTACAAAATAGAATAGTTTTTAGTTTTCGGAATGACACAAAGTTAACTTCATATTCACGGGAAATTGTCTTACATTTACAAAACTTGTCACATGGCATATAACGAAAACTTAATAAAGACTCAACAAGAATCATAATTTAATGTATCTACACTCCAACTCCTACAGTATACATTTAATCTCAGAGACTACCCACATTCAACTTCACAAGCTAATACATTAGAAATAGGAAAGGCACAGTCGAAGTATAAAATTTATTGCTGACTTCCCTAACTAGGTACGATCATTTACAGTAACTAGAACACAACATAGACATGTCTCCAAATAGCCAGCAGTTTGCGCTTTAAATTAAAGTTACTTTGAAATTTTAGGTACTTTAACTTACTTTGTCTTGCTCTGTGTGGCCTTTTCTAAAGTAGACAGTAAGTAATTTAACAAGCGGAAAAGTTTTGAAAGACAAGCAACTAGGTATCAACTGCTCAATTAAAATACTCTTACAAAAAGTTCGCTTAATTTAAAAGGTCTTGTAGATTTGGCACGGCTAGTGATAGATCGCACTAAACATTCAAAAATGATACAATCTAAGTCCGAACTATCGTAGAGCCTACTTAATGTTAACAGGTCAGTTTTGCGATGTCGTTACTCACAATCTACTTCGTTCTACCTAAACTCGACTCTAACTTATGTGCGTATTGCCAGTTACACGTCTAAGTTACGTACATGACTCTGTAAGAAAATAGGATTCATTTATATTCAGAAAATATTATTTTTCATCTTTAGAGAGAATAATACTCAATTCACGAACGTTTGGTTCCGTATTAGATATTAGATTGACAAAGATCTAGCTAGTAACAATACTCTACGAGGCTACACAGTCGTTGGCTAACAGATACTTTACAAGTAATCACGACTAAGTACCCACATCGAAATAATAATAACAATTATAGGCTTTATCGAATCGTTGGATTACACAAATCGTATAACACTAAAAATTCAATGATTTGAAACTCGTTCTTAATTAGTCTAACAATTACTTGCACACACAACTTTAAACAAGTGAGTGGCTGCACGATAAACTGAAACTATTCACGTCTACAAACCAATGTTTCGTTGAGATTTACTTTGGAGAATCTTATAGTATTTATTAATAATAACGAATTAACCTTTAACAGCAAGCACCGTACTAATAATAAAATTACAAAGTAAACTTTAGCTCTCGTAGAAAACATCCCACCACAACAAATTGACTAGTTCTAACTCCTATCTACATATTTTTATACAACTTAACTAAATTTATTAAAGTCTCTTTTTGAAGTATTTGAACCGGCCGCAAATGGTGAAGTGAGGGTTAGGTCGGACGTAGGAAAGAAAAACTAGGAGAAGTTCGCTTCTGAACGGGCAATATCCTTCTTTCGTTAATATCGACAACGCAACACAACACTGAAACGCACCGAAGTTAATATTAGTTTATAAAATCGTCACTACAATCACTGTTCGAGCAACCGAGTTCAAGCATTCACTGTCCCTTGAGCATACTAGACTTATAGACGAGAGGAAGTCGAGGATGAGAGAGAGGATAGGGCACCCGGACGTCGCTTTGAGCGGCGCCTAGATGTAGACTTCATGGTGTTGCTGCGGCCGGCCCCGCCGGGACTAGGAGCCTCGCTCCGATAGTTCCACGACGTCGTCCGGCTCCGGCCTGCTCGTATCTATCTTCCGCCTCTCGGCTATCACTATTCTTATCTTTTCTTCCTCACTTATCGGTTGATCGACCGATTCAGGAGTGAGTTGTTGATGAGAGCGCGACGCGTTGCTGGCGTCCGTCGCGGCCGACTCGGTGGAGGATCTCCTCTTGGGGCCGCTCAGTCTTAGACTCTGCCTGGTGGAGGGCACGGCGAGCAGCACGGGTCGCAGCAGACGCGCCTCCTCCCCGCGGAGGGAGTTCCTCTTGTCGACGCGTTGGCGCCGGTTCTGCGCGAAGGAGTCGCGGCGCGGCGGGCTGCCGGGCTCGAGCTGGTCGGCGTCGTCGGCGTCGATGAAGCGCGCGTCCTCCTCGTAGAGCGCGGCGGGCGGCTCGGAGTCCTGCCGGCGACGCCCGAAGGCGTGAGGGGATAAGGAGGCTCGTCTGGGCGGGAGCGCGCTCGGCAACAAAGCGGTGTGCGAGTGCAGCGTGCGGCGCCGGCGTGCGGGGGACGGGGCGGGCGGCTTGGGCTCGCTGTACGTGAAGTTAGCCGGGAGGGACGGTACCTTGTTCAGCGGCCGCGGCGGACTCACGCATTGCTCTAAAGCGCGGCACAGCGCTCTGTCCTCCTCGTCGTCGGCCTCTCGCTCCAACTCACGTTCCAGTTCTACGTCCATGTCATTTTCATCTTCCATTTGTTTATGAGATTCTTCTAGGTGTTTCATGAGTACCTACACAAAGTGAACATAAAATTATTTACTGAAACCTAACCATAAATACAATCAAACGCGATAATGTTTAAGATACTTACAGCGACGACGACATTGACGAGTACGAACTGCGCCATCAGCACGAACACGACAAAGAATATGGGTGCTATGATGGTGGACACGCAGCAGTTTCTCACGCAGTCCACGGTGCTGTCACAATCCTCGCGCAAGGTGTCCTTCATGATGCCGTTCCAGTTGTCACCGGTCGCCACGCGGAATAACGTCAGGAATGCCATGCCAAAGTTGGCGAAGTGGGCGTGTTCACCAAGACCTATCGAACAAAACGTATGTAAAACAGTGACAGAACATTTTTTTTTAGATAATGATTTCGAATTATTTGGTTCATACCTTGACAAGGAATTTCGTCAGAGCATTCCAATCTCCCAAACAGTTCGACGCCGAGTGCAGCAAAGATGAAAAACAGCAGAAAGAACAGGAGCCCTAGGTTTCCAACTTGCGGCAGAGCTTGCATCACCGTGTCTAACAATGCTCGTATCCCCTTAGCCATCTTCAGTAGCTTTAGTACCCTGGCTATCCTCAACACCCTCATTACCCTCATAATAGTCGGGTTTATTGGAATTATATTAGTTTCTAATTCTTCTAAAACTATTCCCACTATAGATAAGATGACGATGATTACGTCTAGTTGATTCCATTTGTCTTTTAAGTATATTTTGAATCCTAAAGCAACAAGTTTCATAATTGCTTCTAAGATAAACACAGCAGTGAAGAAATAATTGAATATTTTAAGCGCATATTGTAGAGCCGGCGGCATTCTGTAGTATTCGATTGCCATAGTAACGACATTTAAGCCAATGACCCCGGCTATTGCCAGGTCGAAATACTTAGATGTGACTACGTTGTGGACGAATAATCGTGTTTGTGAATAGTCTGCGTAATACGGCCGCATGTGCATTTCTGAAACAAAATACAGTTCAGTTTTATTGTGTGTATTTTTGTATGTGTGTGTGTACCTATAATTGTTACCCTTATATGATGAATATAAACGTATGGTAATTAAAAGCTCTACTAACTTCTACGTTTCTTCTCCATCTGCAGCGCTCTCTTGGCTGCTCGCCTCACTCTCTCTTCCTTCTCCTGTTCCTCGCGGCACCGGTGGAAGTTCTCCACCACAACGCCCACAAACATGTTCAGTACGAAGAAACCGACGAGAAGTATGAACGCGATGAAGTATAGAAGACGCCATTCAGAGTAGTTTACTACGGGCTGGGCAGAAAGAAACAAAAACATAAATACAGGTTATTTGCCATAAGTACAAACCATTTCAGCGTTTTTAACAGTGCGCTAAAAAGCAAATGTGGATGTTCAGAGTGCTGTGAAGTCTACAATCCATTAGCAAGCAGTGGGTCAAAGGGTTTATTCAAACTTTAAAAAACAATATGATAAAAATCAAATATCAAATGTAAATAAATGTTCATGTACATTGCTTTAAATTTTTACGTTTTATTACTTAAATTGTAAACTTTGTAAACGGATTCTTTTAGTCGTAGCTTCTAGAGAGTAAAACGACGTCGTTATCGTTGCGGGTGACCGTTTCCAACATCTGCCGTTTAAATCGACATCATCAAATACTTCAAACAAATTGGAAAATATATAACTGCCTATAGCCAAACGAGACTGCAAAAGAGAATAATAGCACTAGATTTTTCACGTGGCGTTACCTGTTGATCAACCCCAACTGCGTCGAGTCCGGTGTACATAATGTTCACCCATCCGTCTCTCGAACTCAGTACAAACAATGACATCAGCGCTTTGCCCAAATCGTCGAAGTTGTATTTCCTGTTCACCCATACATTGCCGTCTATTGACAGGCAGTCGGTTTTGTTCTTAACATTCTTTATGTTGGCACCTTCACAGTAGAAAAATGCTCCTTTAAAAAGCTGAAAGAAATATTGTTATTGTTGAAATATTTTCTTGCTTTTTGACAAATATAGCTCTTGAAATATTGCTTTGAGGCTTTGCTTTTGGAATCAATGATATTTTTTGGTAAAAACCACCAGAAATATAGTTCGTAATAAGAATAAAAGTAGTCTGTTCATTTAGGGAACTTGATAGTTGAATACATTGATATATTACATATAAATAATAATAGTTTTGGTTTAAATCCATTACTGTACTACGGTCGTCATCATTGTGATCAAATCAATAGCTACATTAGGTTGATTAGTATCTATCTACATAAGCCGATTGCATTGGATTGCTCTTGGGACAAAGCAGCTTAGTTCCATCCGTGTAGCATCTCTTGTAACTGATATAATCACACACACGGCTTTAGACGGCTCTCGTATTGTCCTGAGGGACGTCGTCTTGTGTTGCTATTGAGTATGCATGCAAATTGCATCGGTAAAGTTGGGAATGGTAAAGTAATTGGATATTGGGAGATGTTTGTTAATAACTGTAGTAATGTTTTAAAGATAAGAATGAACGAAGTAATTGAGATCTGTTATCGTATTTTTTCGAATTTAACTAATTTTTGGTTTGATAGTTATTACGAGTATTCGGTGTAAGAGTAAAGACAAACATATTTGGTGACCTAAAAAAACACTTTTATCAAAAAACACTCTTAAGTAATTAATCTCTTACCTGAACTCCCAAAATGCCAAATATGATGAAGAAAGTGCAGCAAATGAGCACAATATTTCCGATTGGTCTCAATGACGAGAGAAGTGTCTGTACAACCAGCTTCAGTCCCGGCGCTCTATTAATCACTCTTAGAGGCCTTAAAGACCTTAGTAATCTAAATACCTAAAAACCAAAATATGTCAGAACAAGATGATACCTAAATTATGATAAAATATATGCATTTGCAAGGCTTCTGGTATTGGTAGCGGTGAAAATTTTATCATGAGGTGGACCGAGGGCTGGTTTGCCATCCAAATGCATAAAAAAATATGCGTTTCAATATCTTACCCTGAGGATTCCAAATATTCGCGGACTGGACTCTGATACTAAAGACATCAATAAATCAATGATGGATATGATGACCAGTGAACCGTCCATAATGTTCCATCCAGAAGTGAAGTACGCGTCGGGACCGTAAAACATTCCTGATGCCACTACCTGATTTGGAAAAATAAATTCAATATTACATAGATAGGACATTACTTAGGTATGGAGGATTACCTCGTTAGCTTTGTGGTTCTAAGCGTGACTGTTACGCTAGAGGCTTTGGGTTCGATTCCCAGGTCGAGCAAAGTATTGTTGAGGTTTTCTGTGAAATTCTCAGTAAAACAGCTCAGAGTTACGATTTATGTCCGGTTAATGGCAATAGGCTCGCCCCCTATGACATGGGACGTAAACATACCGTCGAACTGTGTGTGTACTTTAGTACACATCTGCCTAACCCTTCGGAAAATACAAGCGTGATGGTATGTGTTACTTAGACATTTCACTAATACATATAAATATATACTGTACGTTTCAAAACTGAAGCAGTTTTGTTGATAGGAATCCCTAAAAAAATATTGAACTTCGCATAATCTACTTTCAAAAATATTTTCTAAACAGCTTTCTCGTAAATATGTTACCCAAAACACTATGATAGGAGTGGGTAAAGTAAAGTTATCGTAGCTCGAGTGCACGTGACACGAACAGCGTACATGTTTCTAGTCAAACTGTTTCATGCTTGGCTGGTAGCCGGTACGCCGCTCTACTCGTATTTCATACATCAATAGTCGCTTCTCATGTTAGAAACATTTTGCAAATTAAAGGCCGGTTTCGTGTTTAGAACTACCCTACTACCGTTTTGGAATGAGCATTAGCTTTTTATTTACCTTTTTCACAATTCCTTCTTGAAAAGTAAAGTGCCTGTAAATGATCTAGTTTCAATAAATGTTTTGACTTTGACTAAACGAGACGATATTGAGAAATCATTTCATTTATCTAACCAAATTATACATTCATAAACTTCATCAGAGTATGAATCAATCCATACCACCCATCATCCATATAAAATTGGATGGAGATAATTTACATGAAACAGCCAAATACCAAAATGTGCTTTACAATGTAAACTAAAGTAAGCATAAAAGTGAATGATGCAAGACGAAGTAACACTTTAGTAAGGTATGAGTTATCCTTAGTAGCAGGATCAAACGACTGCTCTTAACGTCTTAACCACACTTGGAACGAGTGCCATTCCAACAATAGTAAAGTCACAGCGGAAACACCAGTAAAACTCTCTACCTTATGAGTGTTGCTGACAAACGGCGAAATTTTACCGTATGCTCTTAAATACTTTGTGTATTTTAATGTTTCTCTTCAGTGCTGCATAGTGCCGAAAGTGGTTCCGGAATGTTTCTATAAATCAGCAATCATTTTGTGAAGAGTATTTTTTAAATTGGTATTTAAAAATTATCGCGTGTGCCCCAGATATACATAATAGAATATTTTGCATTGTTATTAACACGTAATGTTTGTTTGAGTGAAAATTGCATTAAAAGTACCAGACTCTTTTAAATATTTTTCTAACTCATGGGATTTGCTCTTTTAAGGTGTTTTTCTAAGTGTACTTACCTTGATAAACATCTCAACCGCAAAAACTCCTGTGAACACGTAGTTGGCACTGGAGAGGAAGGATCGTTCCATAGAGTCAGGCGGTATGTTGGGCCGCTCCATTGCCAGTGTGATGCAGTTCAGAGCAATGAACAACAGCACGATGTTGTCAAACCAGCCTCTTGTCACTACCCAGGTGCAGAATCTTCGCATGCTGGTATTGAAAAGCGAGGTGATAATAATATTATTAATCAATTATAACCAACCAACCATCTGTATTTCGAAAGTTATGAAATCCTTCAAGTTCGAATGGCTCTAAAAATATTACAGCAAAGAAATAAATCTTTTTTGTCTCATCATAACGATTTTAGTGTAGTTGACTGATTCGTTTAGGTACGCTTAGAAGACATAAAAGTACTTATTTCATTACAAAAATACTAAAGTACTAAAAGGAATTAAGGTCGCTATAATCTTACTTGTTCTCTGGCGAAAAAATGTACAGTGAGTAAAATTCTTTTTCTTTGAGGCAGCCCGTCGGCTCCATAAAGCGAAAAAGGTCTTTGAATCTGTAGCGTCGTCTGTCGAACCTTGATGATAACATACACACGTTGTTTATAGCAACCTGTGAAAAATGGAGTTTTGTTAAATCTTGTAATAAAATTTGAGATATTTCAAGGTACGTTATAATTGCTACTAGCAGAAACAGGAAAGATAAGGTTTAGTTCAACACAAAGCCGTAAATAAACTTTACAATAACATTTTGTAAGGTGTCGAAGGAAAGTTCAAACTTTACCCCGTTGAATTGTTGTGGTGAACCTAGCAACCAGCATAAGCTAGGAGAGGTCTCACCACAATTATTCAAGTTTACTAACGGCTAGGATATTTTGCTTAAACGGATACAATTTAAGTAAACAAGAAGATGATTTGGAAATTGAAATAAGTACGACTTTACAGAAAAGATATAGGGTGCGAGAGGTAAATTATGTGCTTCTAATAGTTCCGAATGTAATGTTGACTTTTTTTACCGTATCGTAACTGCAACTGCTACTTGGCTTTAGGTGTACCCGAGTTGCTTGTCTTCCTGACATCAATGTCACTTTTACCTTAAACTTATTACTGCTACGTACTTCTTCATTGATCTGCTTCATTAGCGGCAGTGGCTGCGCATTGAGCCTGGCGGGCAGTGCCGGCGCCGGCAGCTCTCGCACCGGCCGGGGCGTCACCGGCACCGCGGGTGATGGCGGGCCCAAGTTGCTTGCCTTCACTTCTGATACCGATGTCACTGTTACCAATGAATCGTACTCAGATACTCGTAACCTGTCTATTAAATTTTGGTGTATTTTAAGTGAATATACCAAATATTTTAACTAGTTGTGGCAAGTCAATAAGGGAGATGGTTTTATCGTGCTTGTTATCACCATCTCTAGCTTCATAAGGAAAAATGTTCGATGTTCGTGAGAATCACTTAATTCGATTTGATGTTTTCCAGATCACTCCAAAATTAATTGTTAGGGATTTAAAAATGAAGTTATGATATAAATAGACTTGTATCATAACTTTATTTTTAAACAGAGATAATTACTGTAGTCCTGTGGTAGACCTACTAACCTATTCGTGTTCTCGAAACTCAATCGATAAGCCATGATTGTGTGTTATGGATTGTATAAAATATAAAAGTACCTAGTATAGGCGCGGTCAGTCACCCACCCAGTTATTCCAATCGATTGCAAAAAACACAGTGTTCTGAAAAGGCTAAGTACGTACGCAGAAATATGAAGTAGAAGTGGGTTACCTGTCAAGTAGTCGTTAGTGAGTGATAGTCTGTGAGGCGGGGGCTTCACGGAGTCGAGGCGAACCGTCGAGTCTGATGAGAACCCCGCTTCTGGAGCCTTCCACGATACCTAAACACATAATAGAATTTGCAAAAACTTGATGTGTGGTAGAAAGTGTAATTGTATGGTCTACATTGTTTACGATTTGATGATAATAGCACAACTAATTACAGTAGACTTTTTGCAAGCTGCAGTACAATGGTTATAATTTCTAGATTTTAACTGTAAAAACATACATTTATTTTCTCTTATGTAGTAAAGAAGTAAGCTAAAAGAACTCACGTCAGGTAGCAATGGCGCATTATGTGCGGAGACCCGCCTGGGCCCGCCTGCGGGCAACACGCGAGGCGCGGGCAGCGCGGCGCGTGTCCTGTTGTTCGGCAGTTCTGACTGAGTGTCGTTCTTTATCACCATCGACGATGATAGCAGAAGCTCGTTCTTGCGGATGTTTGAACCTGTTTAAGTTCAAAATAAAAGTTCTGTTTTGTTGCCCTGTGCGAGTCACAAGTAAATATTTTTGCTTTTTCCTTTTATAGTTTTGGTTTTATATGAACAGTCAGAATTAAGGTGCTCGGTTCCAATTTGTCGTCTTTTGTATAAGCTCCAGTAAGAAATTTCATTCTTAATATTATAATAATAATGTCAGAATATGACGGTTTTATTATCTTAGTTGTTTTCGGGTACAAATATTTGACGACGGTGAATACATTGTAATTTTATGAAACTACAAAAAAAAAAAAATCATTTGCCAAACATTTTTCCGAAGAACGTCATGTAGGTAAAAGAACATCTATATTTTGACTACCCTTGGAAAAGTACAAATACTCTTGAAGAAACAAATCTAACATTGTTTGCACGAAGATTTAAGAAGCACATAATTATAACATTACATACAAAAATTATGTCAGATTATAATTTTAAAGCCGAGCAAAAAGGTAAGATAATAATATTCTTGTACCGTTGCAGACGGCGTGATCCCTGCCATTGTTCAGTATGATAGCGTCCGAGTCGGAACCCGTCCTTTGTTTTGGTTTTCTTCTTAAACTCGGCCGCCAACTGTAGTTGCGTTGCACTCTACATTTAGGCTCTTCACCATTTGCACCCATATTAACAACACTTATGTTCCTACAAAAAGATTTTGTAGTGAGGTTCAAAATATACAAGTAACGTTCATTATGTGGTAAGTGTAAAAACTATTGTTATGCACTTACTTTTGCGAGCTCAGAAGACTAGATTTATCACTAGTGTTCAGACAATTATCATCCTTTGCAATTGTGATTTGAAGGTTCTTTTCTGGTAACAACGGCGTTGGTATAGCTCTAGGTGTAGTCGGTGTCGTGGGCGCAGGCGACGCGGATCTTAGGGGTGGTGGAGCGAGGGTTAGAGGGGGAGGAGCCAGAGACATTGGAGGTAAGCGAGCCTTCTCAGCCCCAAGTTGAGCTTGCGCTGAGTGGAGGGTTAATGTGTAGCTGTTTGGTGGCTTCAGTAGCCCGGGTATGCTGACACACTAAAAGTAAAATAAACAAAGTCAATCTCATCTAAAATTCGAAAGAAAAGTACAAAATAAAGTACCAGTAAATCGCATAAACTTACTGAAGTACGATCAATAGAATCCAAACTAGACAACATGGCGGATCTTTCCAAGCTCAGAGCCACGTTGAAATCTCTGAATGAAGCGCCAGGTTCTAGTGTAGTAGATGGGGAGTCCTGTGGAGTTGCTGCTGTGTGCGTTATCATTGGTAATGCTGAAGATTCTGTTGTAGCACCTTTTGCTCGCATTTTCGACTCCTAAATTAAAACAAATAGTCAGTGGATTAAAAGATTAATTTGTAAACGATTTTGACAAGATTTTACCCAGTATCGTCAATAAAAGCAGAAGTATACCCAAGAGAGCAATAGTCAGGGAAATAAAAGGTCTCGATGTAATCGAATTATAATTAATCTTTTGCTAATATTTTTTTCGAGTCATTAGTGAAAGATTACAAAAGTACCTGAAGGTAAATGATAAGACAAAGTAGATGAAACAAGAGTCAGCTTTACGCTTCCAAAATATTTCGGAAGATTACAAGATTTAGATAGAAATGTATTAGGTATAAAGTAAGTAATAAGACATTTTACGATGAATAAAATCTTAAATTTCGTTCTTAGACTGGCAGAGGCAATAAAATTTATAATATCGGAATAAGGTTGAAATTATTTTGTAGAATCCAGTGTTCTTATTTTTAATTTTGTTATACGAGTCTCAATAAAAACTACAATGAATTTTTGCCATAATTAACTGAACTGATTTTAATCCAAGTGCAATGCAACTGTAATATTTCACTATGATAAAAACTAAATAATTTTGTTTTAAACAACTGTCAAATCCTTTTGAAAGTTAAAGCGTTCTTAATATTTTTAATCTTGACTTACTTTTTGTAGATTACACTTATTGGATTGCGCGCAGTCCTTGCAAAGTGTCGGGTGATGTGCAGACTTGTTCTTACGATGTGATTTTATAGCCTTGTCTTTATGGCCGTTAACATCATCTTTAGCCTTTCGGACATCATCCGCTGACCTCCAATAGTTTTTTATTTCATTCTGTTGACATAAATCCTTGATCAAATGAGAGCTGAATTCTTTGTTACTTTGGAAATTTCAAAGCTTGCTCCCAAATGGAATAACATTGTTCACGTTGACTTAATGAAATAGTACCGCAAATACTTTACCTGCGAAAAACTCTCACTGGAATGCGATCCCGAATTCGAGTCGTCGTAGTGCAATTCGTTGTTGTCTGAGAAACATTCGCTCGACAATTTTGATTTTGCCAGCTCGCGTTGTTCACGTTCCCTTCTCTCATTTCGCTAAAACATTTGAATTACACATGAGAATTTGATTGGAAATTCTGGGGCAGGCGTATGATAGCATAACAAATGCAAGGAATTTTTGTTTTGTCTGGTCTTAGAAATACAAATATTCTTTCTTGCGAGAAACCATTGCTTCAGGTACTACACAAAAGATAAAGACAGGTATTGCCTTAAAAGATTAAAACTGTACGTAATCTAAAGTAAAATTATTTATAATATCTGCTCTTATAGACTGCACTTACCTCTGAGCTGAACCCCTCGACTAGTATAGCAACTAGCAAGTTGAACAGTACGTAATTCCCAAAAGTCATGAGAGCAACAAAATATAATGCGGCCCAATGACTCGTTTTTTCCATGCCATTAAATAACACAATATTCCAGTCTTCCTGTGTTAAAACCTGAAATGTTTTCATTACAGTCAGAATTCAACTCAACCGAGCAAATCGTTCTACCACATCAAGTATTTTAAAATCCGATTTTTTTAATAAATCAAAATAAGCAAGGTGTGCTGTCATATTGTATTAAGTCGTGCCTTTTGGTGTAATAAAATGTTACTTTATTCCAATGTTAATAAATCAAAGTAAAAAAATACAAAAAACTGTTGTAAGTAATTAGCGTGTTAGTGTCGACAAGTGTCATGTTGTTGTGTCGGTGTTCACTAATACACAGTAATGAAAGGGAACACAGACGGCGAGTTTGAGTACACAAGCATACAGGGTTCAGCATTACCTAATGCTATTCACTACTAAGCAAGATGCAAACTAACTACGGAGCGCTCCTTGTACTGCATTACCAAAATGTACATAAGTACTAAGTAACTACGGCGGATCTCTCGCTTGTGCCAAGTCTAGTAATGTACAAATCATGTTCATTCATGTTAATCGTTAAATTTTGTACTCGTCTTTTCTCACAACCCGTTGAAAGTCGTCAAATAAGACAAATATTTACAGTTCCAATCAGTTCAAGTTGGTAGTTACGAGAAACTCGCGGCGTCTATCTTCTATAACAAATTGAAACGGGATCGCAAATAAACTGTCTATTACTGAGCCTAGTCTAGCGTACCGCTCAAGGCTTACCTGGAAAACGGTGACGGTAGCCCAGAGGATGTTATTAAAATGTTTCCTGTCGCACTCACACTTCGGATGGTGCGAGATGATCTCAGGGCAGGTACAATCCCGCTCGCTGCCATTGTCTTCGATGAACTTGCAAAACTTACCACCGAATAGATACATGCCCAGAATACTGCTCGTCGTGGAGTCGATGTAAAAATGAAAGAAAAACAAAACGCTATGCGCAAACGCCGCGACCGAGTCATCCTGACGACATTATTGTTGCGTACGAGACGTTAACACTGCAACCTGCGCTCATGAACGAACTACTGAAATAATACTAATGTTACGGGCTGCAAATAGTTATTGCAATCACGTATCTAGTGTGTGCAGTTAGTGCCATAACAAGGAGGATATGAACAGTCGTTGCTATCGTAATATTGAGGAGATCTATATGCACACAATCAGTATTAGTAGTGCCATAATAGTTGTGTATCTACACAGTAAAGTGCCGTAAAATTAGTTTTACTTCAAACAATCGTCCTAGTGATTTTATTTTGGGATGTGATGTAATAATTAATTAATAAACAAAAGCCTAAATGGTTAAGCAGTGTTATCGCCGTTGGAACGCTACAACCAACGGATATTATGTTAATAAACTAAATCATATATTTACTTTTATTAACATTGTGTTATTTAGTGCAATTAAGTTCCTCGACTAACTTATTACTTAAATTATGTTTCATTCTTTATACTGCCTCATTATTGTAATAAAAAGTAGAAATGCAATAAAAATAATCCGGAGGAGGAATAAATAGGCGAAAGTAAAGTGCGTAAAAGTAATTAAGATAATAATCAAAGAAAACTCTCATTCATACTGTATCATTATATTACTTGTGGCAAAAGTCATTCAAATTAAAATGCAGTAATATTTAAATTATAAATTCATCCTGAGAAATGCAGATGGAAAAGAGTAAAAGGAAATTTAGATGAGAGGAGCTATACCTTCTGTTAATAATAAAGTGGAAGTTAAGAGTTTAAGAAAGGGGGAAGTAATTGAAAATTTGATTGTTACTGAAGTTAAAAACAAGGATGCCAGGGTTGATAACGAAACTGGTGGAAAGTTTTGTCGTATAATCCTTAAACATTTGAACAAAGAAATCATAAATTCGGTTGTGAAGTTAAAATTAAACAACATTCCACTAATTTCGATCCAAGCTGTTCAAGATTAAAACCTAAATAATAGAAGCGGCATGCAGAGTGATAGATATACTGTATAACTGAGTGCAGTTGTAGTAGTGGGAGTAGAGGAACTGACGAACAGGCTAACCCGCGACTCGGCTTCGAACGACCTCAAGCTAACCTACTATTCAACCAAGCTCACTGACTAAGTTATGTGCTCTGGACAACTTCTGATGGGAGTACTGTACGAACAACATGGTGAACGTGACACTAGATGATGTTTGATCAATTTGTTACGAATGGTACTAGATCTCACTACGCGGGTACTAGGGTAGCGGTTACGCGACTGAACGCTTGTTTTGACAACGCACTGTGCTGCAAGCTCTATCCCTCCCTTAGTGTTATTTGGTAGCTGTACAGTACTGTATGTTCGAGTAGATTGTCTCTTGCAGCAGAGTGAACGGTCGTTTGTGTACTCTCGTGGTTAGTCGATTAGCCGTGACAAGACAACCTTCTGTTATTACGGATTGTCCTACGGGCATGAGTGTTGGCTGCTGACGGACCCGTGGGTAAGCGTTTAGTAATGTTGCAAGTTCAGTCTGTTTCTGGGTTGTCTGTTAGGTATTTTAATTTAAAATGTTGAATACCTGAAACACCGTGACAAAGGCCCACAAGAGCGTATCAAAGTTTTTTCTGTCGCACACTTGATCGCCGTGCTTGTCTTTCTCGCAGAATTTGCACCCGAAGAGGTTCATACCGAGGATGCTGAACGTTACCACGCAATATGCGATTAGATAATAATACGGTTACTAAAAACCTTTCCACACAAAAAGGAGGGAATATATACAAAAATATAAAGGATATACATATATATATATAGAAGATATATACATAAATAAGTGTGTTGATATATTCTAAGAAGATGAGTGATCAAGTGCAGGTGTAAAGAACTGAAGTGGACGAAAAGCACAAAAGCGTGAAGTCACTATGGTTGATAAGATATAATAAATAGAAGAGAAAAAAGTTGTAAAGAGTGTGGATAGTGGCGTGTGTAGTGGGTGGAATGTCAAAGACAGAGGTGGTTGACACACATAAGGATAAGATTGAAAAGAAAAAGGAGAAATCACTCACAGTTAGTGCACAGGTTAAGGGATGCGGGTGTGACAGTTAAGTAGAAACATTCAGAATTTCATATTTTTATGGAGAGTCGAATAAATCTTCTTTTGCTACGGAAAAATGAAAAATCTGATTGAGCAATCAATGAGTGATTGCTGGGGGCTGTGATGTTTGACTACTAGTTTGCTACGATACAGGTGTGAGATAGGAATATTGAATTTACATAAAAAATAAAGAGTTGAATTTTGAAGGTCAGGTTTATAGACAGATATTTACATAACGCCTATTAAGTCCCTAGTGAGATACTGAATTTGAATACCCATTTAGACCAGAGTAAAGCAAATAAACAAAATTATAGAAACTAATTTATTGTTCAGAATTGTGGATTATAAGTACTTAAATAGGACAGATAGGCTTTAAAATAATTTCGAAAAGAAAAGTATTTTCAGAATACTTGTAAATAGCAGTTTCACGCATTTGAAAATAATAAATTAAAATTAAACCCTAACGTTTAAAATTGTTGTTTAATTACATGCATTTTAATCATAATCGTTTATCATTATTTATGTTACCTTTTCTTTAAATCGATTTTACAAAACCTGATCTGTCTGCGTGGTTTGATGATCGAATATTTTTAAAAGACATATTGTGATATTTACCTGAATATGAAGATAAATAGTACTAGTAGTGAGAAGAAGACGGCGACGTTGTCCATGGTCCGTAGCATGACGAACAGTTGCCGGCGAAGGTTGGGCATGAACCGAACCAGTTTCAGTATGCGCAACAGTCGAAACGTGCGGAGAACGGAAAGTCCTGAATTGCCAGCCATGTCTTTTTCTTGGCCCACACTATGTGCCAGTTCGAATGCACTGTTTAGAAAAAGAAAAAAATATATATACTCAATTTATTTTTGAGGTTTTGCGATTGCGTACAGCCGTCGTCATTAACTGCTCACTCCTTTTCCGAGCAAATTTGAATGCAAGAGAGGTAACTAATTGATGACGCTGTCTGTACTTACCGTTATTAGAGAGAGACAAATAGACATAGTGAACGGTGATTGTTTTCAAAGATCAAGTTACCTGAACAAAGTAATTTATCTCTGTTCGTCCCTCACGAAGCTAAATGTACTCGTAGCCGAGGTGAATCAACATTATATTGCTCGTACGTCGGAGCACGGGTTTAAAACCACAGATAGTCAATTACGGACACCCCTGAGTGGGGGCTACCGAGGTATCGCGGCCAATATTTCACTTTGTCCTTTAAATCTTAGAGGACAGGGCTTAAATTATAAAGCAGAAACAGTGGAAATAAGCATTTGTTACCAATACAGTGGCACTGGAATTCAAATGTTTCGTACAATTGTAATAAATAACAATACAAGCAATACCTAAAAGCACTTTGTATTGAATTTTTCGTATGGCTTTACTTTAATCCATGTTATTTGGTACTACGCTTTGTTTTAATACTCGGTACGGTTTGGATCTACTCGTTTGTAAACGTATTCTTCTTTGATATTTTATTTTGTAAGCCGGGATTAAAATTGGAGCTGAATCAATTCAATATTTTATGAGTTATACAAAAGCTTTAGATGTAATTATGGTTTTGTGAAGCTTAATTTTAATTAATATGTGGTAAATGTAGATTACCAAGTAACTACATAATGTACTCTCAAATGTACGTAGTTTTGACAATATTTTATAGTGCTTTAGTTTGGGCAATTTTTTGGAAATTCTTGATTGTTTACTCTTTTTTAGGCAAAAAAATGTGTATTTTCTCCACCAGAGGGGTATTTATCGTATTTTAAAGAACGGTCACATTCTAATCTTAAGTCTTTAAATTTTCATACCTACATTTTTGAGAAGATTTTGACATTGATTGGTGCTAAAATGCGACGGAAACTAGATTTCTAACCTTCAGGTTTAATACAAAATATTCAAACATGATAAAATCTTACCTGAGAATAACAATAACGCCGTCAAAAACGTTGAATCCATTGGAAATATATTTGAAGGGCCCCTCGGCGACGATCTTGAGTAGCATTTCTACGGCGAATATTGCCGAGAACACAATGTTACTGATCTCCACGATCACTGTGAGCTCCTCCGGCTGATTGTGGTATTCAATGCCCATTGATAACGTATTGATGAGGATGGCCAATAATATACCTGGAAATTATTACTGTGAGATATCTCGTGTAACAAATGAATATTCGACGGTGAACAATACTGTAGAGTTTATTAAAGTAAAAATATACCGTGTAAATCTTTCTAGAATATTATTTTTTGGAATTATAAATCATAAAATGAGAACTTTTTTGGGTCAGACAATGAAAATATGTTCCCAATTTCGAGCAGTCACGAGAAGATAAATTAACAGTAAACATTCTTTAATGCCCGGTTCCTATGTGCAAAACGGATAGTTTATCTTACCAATTTTGAATGTAAGAAATATTTAAAAAAAATATGGATATAGGTATGTAAACCTAAAAATTAAACTTCAATAACAGAAAAATACAAAGGCATTGCAAAATACAAAGGCATTTGTTTATTAGTATGGTTAACAAATACTGGTCGGTAAGTTTTAGAAATCGGGCATTAATGATTTCTGTATGAATGTGATACAGTTAAACTCGTTTCACCTTGTTGAAAATATTTATGGTCAGCAATGAACTTGATCTTCTTTCTGAGTCTGGACAGAGCTCTGGATATCCTGCCCCAGAAATTGGAGCATGCGTTTCTGACGCGACTCTTGCGCGTTTCCTTAGCGGCAGCCTCGGCAGCGAGGAGTTCCGCGCAGCATGAAAAGTCTTCTATTTCCACGATCTAATCGGCAAAAAAATAATGAAATGTATGGGAACTTGGTTTATTTGATGCTTCTTAACAGACTATATTTTTTTTAGTCTCGTTCTTCTGAAACGTGAGGATCCATGGTTCTCATAATGAGAATCTGACCTAGCCTTTATAAGAAACTATTTACTTATTTCTCTGTTTCTTCACGGAGATAAACAAAAATCGCAGTTGGAAAAAAAATATATGTGAAAAGTGTTATTTTTGACCTACAATAATTCTATGATCTTTCTAGATAGACTATATTATTTTAGTCGTCTTATTCTCTATGCAGATTTTGGTTTACAAAACGCCGTGTTATCCTCACAAGTTTTATTAAACACTATAACTTTGTAGCTCGGTTTTAATTAAAAACGTGTTGAAAGGAAAATAGTGAACAGCCAACGTCGTAAGAAACTTACTTAGATAAAAATCAAAGGGTGATATGATTAGTGTCAACTTATATTAAATTCTTGTAAAAAAATGTTCTTTATTTTCGAATAAACACAAAGGAATCATAAATATATATCATTAAGCGAAATAAGAGCCAATTCACATTTCGATCTATCATCATAATAATAATATTCTTCGCGTGGAATGAAATACAACTTTGTGAAAGTTACTATTGAAGACTTTACGATGACAGATACATCGCGCACTGGTTATAAATTGTTAAACTTTTTTGTAATCTAATTAATTTAGTTTCAGTACATTCTAAGAAGAACGTAGTGAATATAATTAATGTATTATTTACTTGCGTCCATAAATTGAACCTAGAACATAGAATGAATGGATCGATGTTTATTATTATTCTTTTTTTTTCGATAAATATTTTTCACGCTAATGCTAATTTAAAGCTTGCGCTAGGTCTGGAATTTCATGTACGGGTGTGAAGTTTTTGTGGCGAACTTCATCAATTAATCTTCGTCATTTTCAAAGAACCATAAGTTTTTGGTCATTTCAATATGGAATAGCAATAATTAGCAGTGGGCTGCAATAGGCTGTTGATGATGATGATGATGATGAATATGAAATACATACCCTAGTGTCAATTTTCTCTTCCCCAGCCCGCTTGCTGATGCCTTTAGTGAGTTCTTCGAAGAAGGAGTCCAGAGCCACTTGTCCAGTGGGCAGGGCGGCTGACAAGGCGCCGGACAGCGCGAGCAGTTCTTGACAAGACATGGTGCCGCCCGCCGCTGCACGTTCCTCCGCGGTTTCGCCTGTCGGCAGGTCGAATTCTACGCCCCCAAATAAATGTCACTACAGCACACGGACTAACAAACGGGCAACACTCTGCTAATACCGCGAAAACATCTTATTATATTCAATTCTATTTATAAAGCAATCCTGTAATATTTATTTTTATTTTTTCCTAATCCACGCCAGTATCGAGGCGAACAAAACAAAGATATTCAAATCGGTGGAAAATTGTTTTTTCATAATAGATAGATTATCTAATACTGTCAATTTTACTAAATTGACAATCTACAAACTTACACCCACCTAAGTGTAGTCTGTAGAATAATAAAACCGTGGGCGCTATCTAAGCCTGTTTTGGGTTTAAACATTATGTAAGCTTTCGTAAAATTATTTTTTGCTCAACCTAAACCCACCTTCAATTTCGGCACCTAAAAACATAACTTATAAATATCCTAATCAGTTAAGCATTAAACATTTATAGTTCCACTCTCGTCTCTAGTTGGCCATTAAATTGAAAAATATTTTCCGAGAAATGTTTTAGATTCCTCTCAAAGGAATATAACAAGATGCTTTCGAGGTAAAATAGATAACTCAAGGAAGATTAAAGATTTTTATATGTAAATCAGGTCTCAAAAGAGTAGGAGTGCTAGACCTATGCTTAGAAGGGGTTAAGCGAAAACCAAATTTAGAAAATGAATTTAGCCGATTCTTTTCCTAGTCTTTAGGAAAATCTATGAAGAAGTAGTGGAAAAAGAAGCAAGAAGTCGAGTAGAGATTTTTCATGCCGGTCTAATAGCGTCGTCTAGATCTACCATCTCCTAGACTCACCACTTTGGCTCTTAAGCCAGTCACGCTGACACAATGAATCTATAAATATTCATTGGAATTGTTAAAAAGTTTTAACACTATTGAATGTAAAGTGTTTTGTAGTGTATTCACAAGTTGAGTTTTGTTCGCAGTAAGATGGGGAAAGTTTCAAGTGTGTAAAGTAAGCAACAGGTAAAGTGAGTAGCTGCTATTTCCTACTAGCGTAGGTGCCCGTACATTAAAAAAGTATTGTTGAAACATTTCTAGTACACTCTCATTTTTATTTTCAATTATTACTTTTCAGATGTCTGTGGCAGACAGACAGTAGCCAATTGTACTGAAAGATAATGAATATATGGCTTTAGTATTTATAAAGCAGACTTCAATAATGCAGAATACATAATGATTATTACAGTACATAATATTATTAGTAGGTACTATGGACGTTTACCTGTTTGCGTCATCTTCTCAGATGAGCACACGTTGTGTGGGTGTCCACCGTGAGGTTCGTTCGGTGTGTGCAATAGAACTGTATCGCTGAACATCACTGAAGACCTGCGGCGAGTCAGGGATGGCGGCGACAGGAGCGAGAGATTTGAAGCGTTCTGCGTTCAAATATATTAGTTTATTTTTAATCAGTAGGTGATAGTCTATGTTAGCAGTGGGAGGCCCAGAAAACACTGGCGTGATAACTGGGAAGATATGATGGCTATGGAAGAGATCATTCAGACAATGGTTGCAAAAGATATAGCTAATGGCCATCGTAGGGGTTCATGTAAAGTAGCTTTCATTAATTGAGTCCTGCTCACGCACGCAAACACCTCAGCAAAGAGGTTAAGTAATTAATTAATGCAGGCTACCGTACATCCTGTAAATAGCCTTAATAGCCACCTGTAGCTTTAGTATCTCTTGGGAGCATTGTATGCTAGGATAACACCTATTTATTTTATGAAACGAAAAGGTCAATGGAACATTTAATTAGAAAGGGTATTTTAATTGATATTTATGGTGAATTAAAATCACAATCTCCACTTCCAATTATGATTTAATCCTTTAACAGAGATAGATCAAACCAAATCAGCGGTCAATTACATAAAATAAACCGTCGGTTTTCCCTCAAGATAAGCGACGAACAGTGAGGGTACGCGCAACAGGCAGGGTCGTTCAAATGGCTCTTTAGAATCGGGTATGATCATTTTCTAAAATCGCTTACATTTCTACCCGTATAAAAGGATACGACGAGAGTATACACGGCATAAATTAAAGTACTTGCCCGTATTTACAGAGGAATTTTGAAAATCAAATTAGTCGGTTGCTACGTTTGTTAGACCGCTTTTAAGGATCAAATATTTTTTCCGTATCTCTGTACTAAGCATTTAAGACTAAACATCATAGAGGAAGGATTTGTTTTAGTAATTTTTTTTTTATTAAATAATATTGGTTTTATCTCAACATGTCTCGTATAAGGATGGTGCAATAGTGGCCGAGCTGCTATTCATTTACATGGCACTTACAAAAAGCGACGGTTTAACAGGTATGAGTCGATGTTTTACAAAGCCGGACATAATCTAAGGGTTCAAGGTGCTGAAGTTGTGTGAGTTTCTATCGGCACACGGACCGTTATCTTTTTTATTTAAATAATGCAAGACGTTTGTCGTGCTTCCGTCATGCACGCAAAGAAATTTTGTGTCACGACGCTCAGATAAAATAATCATTCGTGTGCCGTACGACACCCACACCGCTTCGGTGCTGTAGCAGTCGCACTAAACGCCTAAATTTAAAGAGCGCCAAAACTCGATGTGCGTACTTGTACTGTAGGAAGTCTCAACATTTTTGTCAGTTCACAAACGTTACAAGTTACTTATTAGAACCAAATAAATAAGGTAAGCTGGTAGCTAAGGTAGACTGGTATAAAATGCCTAAGGCTTAATGTCCGCATTTGTACGGTGTATTTTTACATTAGTGCATAAAGTTTTAATAAATAAATAAATAAATGAGGTATTTGATGTGAATAATGTGGGTGTTACCTCAAGATCGGCGGCTGACAGCGAGGGGACGCGCAACAGGCCGGGCCGGCTGAGAGGCTCCTCGGGGCCCGGCCCGCCGCTACCCTCCTCACACACACTCTTGCCGCCGTTGCCCTGTACAGGTAAATGTATAGATGTAGACATATGGAATTGTTTAAAGATAAGATAAGATGTAAAATGTGAAAATATCGAATCGAGAATGGTATTGTAGACCCGTGACATTGCATTGCCTGATAAGTAGTTCTTTTTTTTATTCAATATTTTTGTTTTATTAAAACTGTGTAATTATATTCTGTGTATTTATTTTCTTTCCAAGTTTATTTTGGATACCACTGACATCGGCGAAGGAAAACAGTGTGAGGAAACCTAGATTTACAATTAATATGAATCTGAAATCGCCAATCCGCCTTGAGCAAGCGTGGGGATCAATGCTTTCTTTGTATGAGAATAGGCCTTTGCCCTGCAGTGGGACAGTAATAGGCTAGTAATATTATTATAATTTTTATTTATATTTAAATACTCCAAAAGATATGAATGCATAAAAAAATGCTTTAAAAGAATTTTACATTTCGTAGCAAGTTCGTAGCAGAGTGCTACAAGCGTAGACGCTTGAAAAAAGTTTTAGAAAATAAAAGGTTTACTAATGTTTAAGTAAAGTTTCAGGCTTAAAAAAGGTTTGAATTATTTATGATTTTTGAACCTTGAATAGATAAGGCCTTTTTTTGATGAATTTATGTAAACATCAAACGTTTACTTGGTCACAATAATCGTATTGACAGCTTTACCCTATATTAGAATATTTAACATAAGAGCTTTACGTCCAATAAAACTATACCTATTAATGTGAAATTTAAAACAGCAACTATTATTACTGTTAACAGCTATTACCACACTGTCAGTATGTCGTCAACCGTTTGTCATTCAATTAATTTAAATGACAAACGTTTGCCAATAATTAAAGCTATTATGCTTTGATGAAGTAGGTACTTATCGCCGCAAATACTATGAATAGACTATACAATGACTTTCACAAGTCTTAAAGGCTTAACAAGCAAAAGCGTCATAATGAGTGCGCTGTGTCAGCAACAATACAATACATGACCTCGACACGGAAGCGGCTTTGTACAACTCCACGAATATTTTATTATAAAGCCTCGCTTCCTGAGAATGTTCTCCGTAGAAGAACGGAAACTTAGAGAATTATGAATTCGAAATTCATTACAACAGGTTGATGAGAATGTTCCAAGTAATCCTGAACGCTGTAATGAGCTGATGAACTTTACTTGTTGAAGATGCCTCGAAGATAATAGAAAATAATAACGTTTATTTATGAAATAGAGGCCCATTTACATTGGAAAAGGATTCTGAATAATATTATTTTAATGGTAGTATACCTGTGAATGTGCCCTTGGACAGCATGGATGGTGTTGTTTCGGCTTGTTTGCAGGCAGTTGAAGGGTTTCTCTGCTTGTCCGCCATTGTAGTTGCGCACGCTGATACCGATATACCCTGAACAAACGTTTACCAGTATAAATAAAAAGGTCTCTAATAAAAATAAGTTATATAAAGTCAGGGGTCACAAAAGAATTCTACGAGAAGCAAGAATGGTAAAAGGGTATAAAAATAACTTCCATTGAGACTATTTTTAGCAAATGCTAGCCATTTACGAAGAAGTGTTCATCGGCATTTGCATTGTAAATGTCAGGCATTACTTCGTATAAAAAAATCTGTTCTAGGAAAGAAAAAATATTGGCGGCAATTTTCCAACTTCAAAGAACACGATATCTGGAATAGATTGCGAAAAAGGAAATGCGAGATTTTGTGATCATAATATAGAATATTTAAAAGGGTTGCGACTACACGGAAGTTTATGAATAAGAAATGTACTACGAACCTGATCTTTTTTGCCATCCTCCTTTTGAATCGTCGCCATAGATGTGCAACATATTTGACAATTTCTGCGTAACATGTTGCAGGTTCGCTGTTGTTCGTAGAGGAAGCTAGTGTGGACGTTGACGTGAATCGAGCACGTTCGGCCCTCATACGTTCCATTTCACGTTTTTTCGTCTCGCTGAACTGTGTCGCTATGACGACCAGGCAGAGGTTGATCATGAAAAACGATCCGATCTATAAGACAAATATGTGTTTATGAGATAATGGCATCGTTATAGCCGAGTTGACTGATCGTTTTAGTTTTTGTCAAACTAATGTTGTTGTTATGGTCGTAACTTTTTTGTTTTTCTTTTTTATTACCGTTTTTATGGTAGTTTTCACGCGTATGCGAATAGAGCGTGTTCAGGGAATGTACGTTTCATGTAGGAAATATGTTGTATGTGCCGTATGATGGCTTTATATAACGCGAGTGTGTTTGTTAAAACAAAAATACTAACCACAATCAGCAGTACGAAATAAATCCAATCCCAAAAGCTATGTGCATCCTGCACATAATACATTATGTCCGTCCAACCTTCTAACGATATTACCTACAAAACAAAACATACATTCATTCCTTTGTTAGTTCTACAATAAATAGAATATAGTAATCCATTTTCCAAGTAATATTATTACCAAGAAAATCGCGACCCAAGCGAGACCAATGTTGTCAAAGGATATCGTTCCCTGAAAGGGGTTGTTTCCCCTTTGAGTGCAGTTCGTGTAATACTGATTCCAATTAACACACGATGTATTTGTAGGCAAGTTGTACGAGAAAGGCTTGGCCGTCTCGTTGCACACTAGCGGTCCGTATCTATACGGAGGGAAATCTCCACACAAGTGCATCCCATTGTCTTCGGGCGTCGTGCATATGTAGTCCAACTCCTTTGAGAACTCGTAGTAGAATGATATACTGTAACATGAATAAAGACTTTTGTACACGCTTTGTGTTTCTTAGATCTTTTTGAATGTTTAAAGAGTAAGTTTATGTGTGTCGTGTCAAGTTAGAGTTCAATTTTATGTTGTTTATTGAGTATTGACATCGAGTTAAACAGTTGCGTTTAATGACAGCTATATTAGTTAACAATGAAAGCTATTTAAAATGTTAAATATCTGATTCTCAATATATTTCTCCAAATAATTTGGAAACATTTACCGTTAGATGAATACTACAAAATTGACGTTTAAACAAACTTGCTTCTGTCCAAATTGTTTAGAGAAATGCAGTTCTAATACATACAGATTTTGATTGCTAAACTGGCTAACAGGAAACATCGATATATCTGCATCAATACATATAATGCCCATGCAAATGTAGGAACGTTAACAACACATCGAGACACACGGTGCATGCAGACACATGCTAGAATGGAAGCACAGAAAGGAGTTAAGGATCAATAGCAGTCCCAATTAATGGTAATGGTAGCGCTAGTACATATGGCTGGGAAAACTCTGGCGAATATCGAGAGATTAACGTCAGTAGCCTTTGGGTCGTTATGGTTTAACGACAGAAGGTACACAGGAACACGAGCACTGGCCGTAACCCACATCATTTGGCGCCCGGTCGTTACGGGGCTTGTTCTTGATGATCGCCATAAGGCCTTTTACTGTGGTCTCCAACTCCGGACAAATGTCTCACGGATACTTCTAGTAGTTGAACGACCCAACGTGCAAAGCTTTTACGTTTCAACTGTGCATGTCGTATGTGTTTCAGTACAGTATGTTATTTATTTAAGAAACAAACAATTAGTATTGACACATAAATGCAGATTAACGGACAGAACAATGGTTAAACAAAGCTGATTATTAAATATTATTTGTTAAAACAACGACTTTGTTATTGAATGAATCATGAAGGATGTAAAATTGATGTGTAAATTGGTATTTGTTCTTTGAAAACAGAGTTACCTAAAGTTTGAAATTGAGACAAGATTATCTTCATAACCAACGTAGGAAATGTTAACTCTTTCACAGATGTTTAACTAATTCCATAATCACTGTTCATTAAACAATTTTGCGAGATCATAAGAAAAGGAAACAGTATCTTATATTTTAAAGAGAAGTTGATAGAACTACCCATTATTTGGATCAGAGACAAATCGGCAGTTCTCAGTATTTTTTTTTAAATTATTTTTATATTATTTAGATAGCGCCATGTAAGGAGAGACCTAGTGTCCCATCGAAACTGCCAATTCGTGAAGGGGAAGCAAATACTATAGCACATCTGGACGGCAGATGTGTGAAGGTACACGTTACAACAGTTCGCAATGTTCTTAATAGAAACACATTAATTTTGATCGCAAATCCTTACGAGTTCACTCTGACGCGCACTCTGTACCAATCAGACAGGTCTCTGGAACATAAATTGAGGAGCCGTGACGGGTGTTATGTACCTAAGTTTACTTCTAAGGGTCTGTAAGTAAGGTAATTTCTAACAATGTGCTTTCATACATGAGAATTAATTTTCTTGCTGAAACCATATTGTTTTTCTCCTTATATGAAATCACATTGTTACTTTGAATCCTGGTTGTATCTATTTGTACTACATCTAGATGTCTTGGTAAGTATCGACAATGAATGGCTATAATTGGTTCATGTTCGATATGACTGTAATTTTCTACTTTGTACTATGATTGGGTTGGTATGTTCAGAACCACTGAAATGTAGCAAAGTTTATGTAATTTGTTTTACATAAGTATGGAGTGGCGGAGAGTGGGAATTGAAATTGACATGTATTACCACATTGTCGAATGGTTCATTTTGTTTGTGTTTTCAGTAACATTTGGCTTTTAATGTAAGTGTTGACGGAATGCAATATTTAAGTGTGTTTCAGGTTATTCGACTGTAAGCGGAATTCTTCTACATGCGCGTTCGTTAAAATGTTAGTAACAGTGCAAAAACAATATGCAATGAGAAAATACAAAACGTCAAAATGATATACAGAGCAGCGATGGATGCGCTCGTCGAGGATGTAAGCGTTAAATATTGCATGCAGTCAACGTTAGCAATGGGACGTGCCGCTAAGACGAGCGCTCTCGAGCAAATGGAACAAACGAAAAAGTTATTTCAGCTGCAATTTCATCCACAAAACTTTAAACATTGCCACTCAATATGAGTCTGAGATTCCGATATTGTAATACAATAATTCAACACTAATTAACGCTTACTTCTATGAGCTTATATCAACGGTAATATTGAGTAGGCAGTATGAGACGGGTGTAATAACTCCTCGTCTTATACAGCACCTCGGTTTAATGATAAAAATGGAGTGAAACATACTTGGGTCGCATTACATTCGGCGGAGGGACGAATTCACATCGTTGTCTCAGAATTCCTTCCCAGAGTTGGACTCCCACAATGCCGAATATGAAGAATACGAAGAAACACAGCAGCAGAACGTTTCCTAACATGGGTAACGTGTCCAGTAGTAACATCACCAGGATACGCATACCTGTGAAAATAAAATGATTGATTAAATAGAACCTTATTGAAACCAGAATAGAGGTTGTAATTTTAATTTGTCTTTTGTTTATCATCACTTAAATAATTTGATGGCATATACAATTGACTAGCTCTTGGCTTTATTACTAATGTAGTTCTACCCAGAGATCCTAAATGAAGATGAATATTTCATTAGGGAACTTAAGTGGTTGACCTAATGGGTACATAAGGTCAGTCAAGTCTTAATACTACACAGCAGTTGTCTATATTGGTTGTAAAACTCGCTCTACACCATGTCGATACCAATTTGCTGAATTCTGGGAATTCATTTACTGCTAAAGTGCAGTTTCGCATGAATGGACAGATGGATTTCAATTAATTCAGTCCACAGCTAGGCGTACCCACTCCAAAGAGGATTAAATAGTGCTCCACTGCAAAGCTTGTTATTTGTGAACTACATGTTAGAAATTCTGCGTATTTTGATAGCACGTCGATAAATACGTTAGACTCGTGTGTAGTATTAGGATGGAAATCAAAATATATTTCAATTTAACGGAATAAAAAGGCACGTGGGAGCAATAAATTGCGCGGGGGCAAATTAGTGCCGATGTATGTGTAACCGCGGGCGCGGGTGGCTCGATTTAATTTGCGGCAGAGTTGCATTGTCCCAGTTGTTTGCGAGCCCCAGATGGGGTTTTGTGCGAAACTTTAGCTAGAGCCCGTCTTTTGTTTAAATGTTCAATGCTAACCGTTTGGAAGACGCGACGGTCTGCGCTGCTGCCATGATTTATTATTGAATTTCAATGTTGTTTGTAAATGCAATGTTACTTTTGATAACAACTGTGTCTGCCGTAAATCCTGGCTATCCGGGCAAAATGCCACTGTTGCTAAGCTCATGTAAATTAAAACATAAGTTTCACCAAAAATATTTCCATGACTAAACCAGTACCAGTTTTATTCAGAAAATACTTTGAATGTACTGGAAAAAATCTCTTACAATAGCATTTCATACCTAACTCCAATTCTTATTTGCTCTATTTAGACAGCTTCTGTACCTTATTTAGATACCATTTACAGTACCTACGTTATAATATTATTTATAGGGAGAGGTAGGCGAAGGTACATTGAGAGTAGGTAGATTAGAGACCCTCGCTGAGCAAATTTCCGCCTTGTAAACGTGAAGGGCCTGCGATAATTAAAGCTTGATTAATGTCTGTACGTAGTTTAGGGTCATCCTGTACGACAAACACGATTGTCATCATTAGTAGGGACTTGAAAAGCAACAGTTGTGTCGTTAAAACATTATTTAACTATGTATAACGTTCATGTTTAAACCACAAAGCGTTTATACGGACCTCATCTAATTCGTATGCGATAACACGTACCTACAACCCTATTATAAAATTAGTACTAGAATCTGAAAGTTCGTAGCTTTACAAACGAGATATTTAAATACGAATTATGTAAACGCAAAGTAACCTTATTTACGAACACAGACGCCCGAGATTTTATGTACCTAACTCTAATTGAAATGGTTGTACTGAAGTTTCATGTACTCTTACTTTTATTATTTTTCTAGTCCTGTAGTTTAGCCAGAATAGGTACCTACGCCTCGTCAAAAGGGGAACCTATTATCGAAGCTCTTTGTTTCGCGAATGGCTGTGCAAGTGAGCAATCGCAGAATGCCTGCAATCTAATGTCATTAGCATTTTCCTGGAAAACGTTTTCAAAAACGCTTTTCAGGTCCATTTTTGTTCTGAAACCCGAGCTTTGTGTACATGCGCGATTTGATTCTAGATTCAATTTGGTACCGAACAGAAAATCATAATTATTTTCGCAATATGTTTTATACTTACCTACCCTTTGATGTTTTGACTTAGCGAGCTTGCATATTGTTGTACTATTAAACAGTATTGGCATTCGTCTGATTTTATCAACGCATTTTTTTTGTAAATCTAACCATATACGAAACCAAACAAAAATGTCTCAGACCCTAAAATTGTAAAACTCTCGCTTCCTTGGTCTTCTATTTCTTTTAAAGACCATTTTCGATGTTAGAATCTCCACATATTGCCGACTGTAAGATAATCTCTAGCAGACGTAGTGGCTTGCCGAGCCGAGTTCACTTGTTGCGCGGATCGATCGCCGCCCACGCTCGCTCTTGATTCTGACTCGGGTTAATTTCTATAAGTACCCACCCAGATATTATGGAGTTCTTTTATACGCCGACTTTGTGCGCTTGGATTTCATTATGCTAAGTAAAGCGCAGGTTTGGCAGGCACAGAAAATATTATAAAGGTTTTGGCCAGTTCGTGTGTTGTTAGAGAAAATATATTTAGAACTATTCAATCTGTGAGATATATGCAGATTGGTTTGGTTCTATTGTTAATAATAGCAATCTTGATAGTTTCACTGAAATATTTTTCAAGAGTAGAGAGTAATTAAGAAGCTAATGAAATAATCTAATAACCGGCCCTGGAATTTATAGAACACAGATTACCTATAAAATAACATGTTTAAATAAAGGAATCTGCGGAGTCAGGAAAAGAATGTCACGCCAAACATAATTTAAAAAATAAATGAAAACAATATGTTAACCTTATATTCACCTTGAAACGTATAACAAGTTAATATACCAGGACAGGAGTTCCAACGAGATTTTCAACACTAACTTATTATGCAAATATATAATCGTGACAGACACACAGCGTTACCCGCCGTCCTTTACATACGTGACATTATTCCTAGAACCCTAATAAAATGGTTTCAATGTTAATAATATTTCGTTTGATGCCTAAATAAACCTACTCTACTTGGAAAGGGCCTGGTGCTATATATAAACACATAATAAATTACCTGTACGTAACAAAGCCGGTAGTGCGGGGGTCACCCAAAGTAAAAGGGTTCTCGCTTTAAGAGCTCTCCTCAGTTTAGCACCGAGGTTTACAGCAAGAAACCTTCCGTTAATAGCAATAGAAAGCACTTGCGATTCGTTTAAACTGTTTCTTTTGTAATTTTCTTTTAAGAATTTAGTATAACTACGGGAGGGTGAGAGGTTAGTATGGCTATTAAGGGGAAATAATGCCCGAATTTTCTAACTATTATGCCCTCTGCGTAGGAGAAGGTTCATGGTGTACTACTTACCTACCAACTTATTTAATGCTTACCGCTTCATTCGCTTAGAAAAGGCCCATAAGTAGGCAGTGTTATAATCTATTTATAGATTTTAAAATGTACCCAATTTTGCCCACGGAGAAGTGCCATTTTATGTTACATTTAGATTTTTGTATTTCAAGATATACCTACCTAATCCTAATAATGTTTTAGAAATAGAAACAAGATAACGTCAACGGTACAGAATGTTGATGTATTTGATGATACATAATGGTCTATAATTACTGCTTGGTTAATATTTTAAAACCATGATATTTATTCTTACAATCTAAACGTTAAATGATCATAAAAATATCTATCATAAAAAAATCAAATCATTCGTAATTCAAAGCGCCAAGAAAGTTTATTACGTCAAATAAAAGCACATTTAATTTTTTGCAAACGAAATGGTCGTAAAACTTTCTTTTTAATAGCATGAATTATTGCGTCCGTTCAGTTGGATTATGTGGTAGAAGCTATTTGTTCAGTGTTCAAACGAGGAATATTGAATTAGGAGTTCTTTGATATAAAGAGAATTCTTTGGTGATATTTTCTAATGTAATTAAATATGTGGCAATAGTATTGGGACGTTTATGTTGCATACAATTGGGTAGATGACACCACTAACCAATAATTTCAAGAAACAACTTCACAAAAAAACATTTAATTTTAGCACTAAAAACCCGATGATTTTTTAAATAACTATAAAAATCGATTTTTAGTTGCTTTGAAATCAATAAATAGTTAGTGAATTGAGATGACAAAAACGTGACGTCATAGTTGAGTATTGTCATAGAAAATCTATGGGGGAATGGCGTTTTGACAGCTCATAAAAAGTACGTCAATTGATTAGTGGTGTCATCTATCCAATTAATAGTTCTGTCTTGTACTGATTCATGGCTATTTAGTTAAATACATTAATAATGCAGTAGGCAACCAATTCTACTATAGGTAAACTACTTTTCTATTATAAATGCGAAAGTTTGTGAGTATGAATGGGTTCAGTCGGGTTTGTGTGTTTGAGTTTTGTTTTTTGTATGTAAATACATTATGTATATTTATTATAGTAGTACATAATCACATGATAGCGAGTATAATGAAAAGGGTCCATTAATTAGAAAATATTCTCTATGCCCATTTGAATAAAGTTCAGAATGTCTCACGGATTTTGTACAAACTTGATTAAAAAGAGTGTCCGTTTAGTTCCTTTTTCGGTCTTTTCTATAGAGACTTATCTATGTTTCGGAATGAGCAACTAGCTTCAACTTTCTAAGTAACTGACCGAATCCATGGCAATTAAAAAGTACAAGTAAATGGTTAAATTGAAACATATAATAATAATAATAATAATAATACCTTTTATTTCAGGCAACAAAGGCCCATAACATAGATACCTTAAAAACTATCATACATATTTATAAAACAAGCAAAAACATATAAACTTTAACTAACACGTATTGTGGTCGGCGTCGTGTTTCGCTGCGTGGTGTCGTGTAACCGACCTCGGAAACGTCGATACATGACACCCTTCGGCCAAAAGTCCTCTTTCAAGAAGGTCTGTAGGTGGTGAGTTGGAACTCGTACCACAAACGACTTAAAGCTGACGCTGTGGCTTGATTCCAACCTTTCGACCCTCAGAGTCCAATTGGTCTTCACGCGTACATACTCCACGACTTCCTCCGTCTTCGTGGTGTGATGTAAACGCGAAATGTACAGCAGTGTGGAAGGGATAGCAGGACGCAGCAGCATGTTGGGTCCACTCAGAGCAGTACCACACTGGTTACGAGAGCAGGGCTTCTTCTTCTTCTTCTTTTCCACTTTCATGAAACCCTCTTCATCTACTTGGCCCATACTTGGAAGAGACTTACGGACCGCAGTCGGGGTAGGTTGTGTACCCTTTTTTTGGTTTTCCCCTATTTTGGCTAGACGCTTGGTCTTAGACGCATCTGATTTGCCAGTCGTGACAACAGCGGCGTAGGCACGTTTAGGGGTCGATGCACCTACGTGTGACGTTCTCGCAGCCGGTGTACAGTTGCGGGCGACGGCGGCGGCGGGCGGCGCTTGGTCAGCATTATCGGCAGCTGGTGACGCATTTATGTTCACCGATTCAGAATTGCCGATCGATGCATTCCGCGACTCTCGACGCGTGTTCACCTTTGAGGCCTCTGGTGACCCAATTACAGAACCAACGTTGCGCAACAACGCAATTTCTGCACGTAGCTCAGTATTGGTTCTTTCTGAAGCTTCTAATCTGGACTGCATCTTGGTCACCTCTACTTTCAAGGTAGTGATGTCCTTCAACAGCCGTGTAACGTCGACGTGATCAAACGTGACGGGGGGCAGTTTACTCAGCTCCTTCGCCACGAAATCTGGCACGTCGTCCGGGTCTGTCTTCTTCAGCATATCAACGATATCCTGAACGCTCTTCTCAGTTCCCTCCCTGCGGCGAGACGGCATCTGGTCCAACTTTCCAAGTGACTGGAACAGTAGCAGTTTCCCACTGCTGATGTCGTCTTCCTTGAAATGGGACCGGCAAATCTGCAGGATGCTCACCTCGTCCATGTAGTCAATAGCATGGACTAGGAATGCCAGCAATTCGTTGACTATGAGTTGTTTGGAACTCATAGTGAATACGGGCAGCGGCTATAGCCGCGCAATACGCGAATAAAATTCGTTCCGTGCACAGTGGAAACACGTCCGAGCTCGAGCATGCATCGCACTGCACTCGATACCCTTTGAAATTACATGTTTAGGATTAGACCGGATATTTTGCTTAGAGAACATCCGTTTTTGATACCGAAAAAATACATGATATTATCCTTCAAGAATGGAAAATCGAAAATATGAGGCATAGACGCATTAATTTATGATTGTCGCTAGATTTGATTAACAACTGCGTTTTGAAATGCCTTATTGTCTTAGTTTATCTGTCTTTAGATTCCAGTGTCTATCGGAGAAGTGACTATAATTTACGTAGTTTTGATGATTAATGATTTTAGGATGATATAAAAACGTTTTTTGATAGGTATAGCTGAAATCGATTCAGTAGCCAATTCTGAGCAAACTACATTTAGAATGTGCCTTATATGTTACACGTTGTATATAGCCTTTGGCTTGTATATAAAGCCTTTCGCATTTATATGTATAAATAATAAATTTCAGACATGTATGTGGTTTGTAGTACTAGCTTCTATAAAGGATATCCATGAATGGCACAGCCGATGCAGTCAGTTCCCTTCCACAAACAGTCTTCTTGCTTTTAACTATAAACATATCAAATTTCTTTGACGAAAATGCATTGCCGAGTTGCTGATAGATTTTCTAATGCATATAGACAGACAGATAAGTTAAGCCTATCTACATAAACCTTCAAAGATGGTGCCTGATAAGAATAAAGGTGAAGAAAACTTGGACTTAAATAAGTCAGAATTCGCCAATCCACCTTGAGCAAGCGTGGTGATCAATGCTCGTGCCTTCTCTGTATGAGAAGAGGCCAGTGCCTTACAGTGGGACAGTTATGGGTCAGTGTTATTAACAGGAATGAAAGTATGACTTACTTGGTATCCTGTTGATGGCTCGCAAAGGCCTTAGCACTCGAATGGTCCTGATCGCTGATAGGTTGATATTTTCCACGTTCAGTGCATATTCCAGTGCGCTGTAAAAAACGTTAGAGTTGAAACTAATTACAGGGCGCTTTGTATAATTTCACTATACGAAGAAAGTATTTTGAACCGTTTGAAAAATTACTAAATATGTGAGTACCTACATCATTATCAACATAGATTTATCGATCGAACTTAAACCGCGACTATACCAACTCAACCTCTACTCAAAAATGAAATAATTCTGTACTTCTTTTTTTCATATTCTTACAGTAAAAATATACATAACCTGTTTTTTGGCGGTTCAAAATCCAGTCTATTTAAAAAAAAAACAAAGTCAAAAATATTACACTTCAAAAATTGTCGTGGCAAAAGTCCCAAATCTCAACAGCCAGACAATATTCGTATTTAATTAGTCGATTACTACTGTTTGTATAGTACCTAGTATAGTACTATAGAGATTTATGTATCAAAGTCTCAATCACATCGTGATTTTATCGTAACTTATTTAATTACAGTTGTAAAAATATAAAAATGAAAATAATATCACATACCCAGCCATTACTATGAAAAAATCCAGTCTGTTCCATGAGTCCGCTAAATATGTTCCGTGTCCATAAACTCCCATCGCCACCATTTTGATTGACATTTCCAACGTGAAAAATGCGAATATTATATCGTCGAAAACCTGTAACACATTTTTTATTAAAAATATCCGTTTTAAGAATAAAACAAAACAATTCTATTTGAAAAAATCTAATTATGTGGAGAGATAATATTTCGTTCATGTGTAAATAAAAATAAAACAAAAGAAAATCTCTGCATCAAGCTTCCACAATTTTTTCTCATTGGCCAGTATTCTTTTTTTAAATTTCGCCGAGTGCACGCGTCATGGCAGAATAATTGTTTTGTATTTTTCATTTGCGTGTCTTTTCGGAGAAGTTCGATTTTCAAATTGTTGGAGCCATTTTGTTTTGTTTTTTTTTTTTGCATTCTGCCTTTGTAGTCGATTAAAGAAAAAAGGTTGGTACACCTAATTAAAGAAAAAATCGTCAATTTTTTTTTTTTGATTTTGGGTTTTCCTATATTTTGAATACATTATTATTATGTTGTTAAAATATAACTTGTCACATACCTGTAATATTTTGCACCTATTCGTAATACATTGATCGTCGACGCACGGCTGGTACATGCCCAACGTCACGCAGTTCAGCAGGATTACCAACATTGATATCCTTTCAAACCACGTGCAATGATAGTTAAAGAAATTATTTTCAGATAATAAACTTGCCTAACTCAATCTTGAAATACACAAATTAATTAATATTTGTTTTATAAATAATAAATAAACCTTGAAGAGACTACAGAAGTCCGAGTTAGTATTTAATCAAAGGAAAATATTTGATGTAATAATTTTCTTTAGAGATATAACTAGAATGTCAAAGAGAAAGCTCGAGAGTTTAAATTAAGCGTCGATGGGTCCAACAGTCCCTTGATAGATTTCAGAGACGCTCGTAATGATCGCTATCATTTTAATTGATTTAAGCTTTGCTTTGACAACACTGTAGGTATAACTGCTTGTTCAACTTCAAAGTATGACTTGATTTATAATGGAGAAAATGCAAACATTATTAAATATGTTCTAAATTCAAAAATAGTCTTTCAAAATAATTGAATGGGTATATTCTAAAAGACAATAAAATCCAAAAAAGCTCTTCATAAAAATTATCACAACATAAAATTATGGTCATTATTTTTAATGTATGCATTGTAATGAAATACACACTGAATACATGAGTACACACAAATTTAAAATACATTAAATTAATTTTAACAATTAAGTTACAACACACATGCAATGTTAATTTCTGGACAACAAACAGGTTACGTTTTAACCGCCACGCAACAATGAAAATGCGGTAAAAATTCTCTATGATCCCTCTGGTTCAGTATGTGGCCAGCTTTGTGGTTGTACAACCTTGACTTTTTTTGACTTGGGCCCAAATTCAGTGGTATGTTTCAAAGCTGTTTTGTGGTCGGGCACTATTCCGTGTGTTGTGGCTTCGGTCGGATTAGCTCTAGTGTTCTGTCAGAACGATTTGAAAGTGTTCACGACGAGGCACTAGCGGCTTTGAGCACGTTTTATGTACGCTGCGGTCAGAATTAGCGTTCAGTTTTGAATGTTACGATGCTATGAGGAATAATGCTTTTAATTTATAATCAGCTTTGTAGTTTGAATCTAGTTTCGCTAATGAAAGTTGGCGAAGTTTTAATGGAAAATCAACGTTCTTATTTCGCTTTTCGGTTTAGAATATCAAAGCAGCATGAATGTTAAATCGGCCATTATGTTTTGGTAAATAATGTCATCACATTTAAGGATGCTATTTCACATTAAGCACCCATATCTTTTGAAATTACCTTTATAACGGTACTATAAAAACCGATACATTAACAAAAGGCGAAAACAAGCTTATTCATTGCCTTCCAAACGTTGTTTCTTGTATTTAGGATTCTAAATGAAAAAAATCGGGATACAATGGTAGCAGCCATTACCGGCGCGGCATAGGTTCATTATTTTGGGGCGGAGCGGCTGGTCGCTTGCATTTAATTACAGGATACGGAAACGTGGTTTTGGTTTTCCGTGTTTGCGGCCAGTAACAGTTGCATTGGTTAGTGATGTGGTCTATGCCTTATCGAAATGTTTTTTCAATGGCGATTTATGGGTGGCCTGGTATTTTGTAATATTTATACTGGCAAGATATAGAGTGGCTACTTACTTTACGTAACACTTTACTGTAACTCTATCTACTTATCTATGCTTAGAAATTATTTGGATTCTGATTTTGGAAGATATTTGTTAAAAGCCGATTTCATATTTATAAGTCGATATTATATTAAAAAAGTAAAGACTAAAACATTAACTAATAGCTTACACTATTGTGGTACTTTTCAAAATATTATTTCGTATTCTATTCAGAGTGTATTCTAATCGAACGAGTAAGAAACTTTCACGAGTTTAGGAAGCGTGAACCGTGACTCGCAGTTTTCATTATATTCCCCATCTGTTGGTTAAAAGGCCTTTACAATGGGATGCTCTGAGTAAAGGGGATTACGTTAACGTGGCTTCATAAATCAACTCGCGCTAATTTGTTTATTATTGTTATGTTTGTAGGCCAGATTTTATTGCACTTAAACAAAACAGCCTTTGAACATCTTAAACAAGACATCAAGCAAAGTTAATGGATCCTTCGGTAAGGCAAAAATTCCGCCGACTCTGGTCGAACTCTCGCAGATAAATCCGTATTTTATTTTCTTGGAAGAAGCTACTAACATGCCCATTAGGAAGAAATATATCGTTGATAATGGCTGTAATCACGTATCGTTGGACTGATGGTATCCTGTGACATGAACTCTCACGCCATTCGTTTAGAAATAAAGTAGTATTTAGAAGAAAAACACGAACTAGTATTAAAAGTTTTGGAAAATAAGGCTATAAAATGTTGGAGATTTGTTCGTGGAGGTATTACCTTACGTAATTGTAGTGTTTAATCCCAATTCTAATCATATTGTTCATTAGAGTTAGCACTTGAATATCTAAAATACAAACTATAGAGTGGAATGACACCAGACTTTGAGCAAATCCTATTTTAATCCACTTACATCGTGTTGTATCGTGGAGGTCATATTTTCGTAGTTAATTAGTTTACGGCACGGTCCTAGATTAGCGACGAGGCTGTAGTTAGTCGGACAAAAGGAGTATGTCTTGCTGTATAATACAATGAGTGGACAGAACACAGCTAATTTTATTTCTGTTAAGCTTGGTAAGCCTTGAATTAAGTTTGAGGGCCGACATATATATATAGAGCAGTGCGGTGCCGCATCGCTACTATCGGCGACAACGCAAAAAAATGCGATATGCGACACGCCGCGCAGTTCAGTTATATTAGTAAACTAGCTTCTGACCGCGCCTTAGCCTGCGTGGTTTTAATCACCCGTGTTACAGCTGCACGTTAAGCTACACGTTCGCTACAAGTTACAGCTCCGGTCCCAAGTGTCGTAGCGTGATGTTAAATGTGTAGCCTTACTCGATAAAATGACTAACCAACACAAAAAGATTTTTTCACTTCGAACCAGTAATTCCAGAGATTAGCGCATTCAACCAATCAACCAAACAAACTCTTCAGCTTTATTATATTAGTATAGATTTTGTCACCGCAACGCTCAGCGGCGCGTTGCGTCAGTTCAGCGGTCGATCAAACAAACATTCGATGTTTTGAACACTCGATGTATTGAGTGTTCGATATAATGAATGTTCGATTTATTGAGCATTCGATATTATGAACGTTCGACTATTTAGGCGTTCGACTTATAGTGTTCGACCAATTGTAATTCGATTATTTGGCATTCGATTTGGCGTAGTACACCCCTTTTATTTGCGTCGACTCTATGAAGGTTATATACTCTTACAATGTACTTCGCCACATGTTTAATGTTCACTAAAGGTCTAAGTTGATTTAGAAAACAAAGGGAACGCGTTTTCTCAGAAGTTTTTGGTAACAAAAGTTGTCGGAAAATAATATATTATTTCTTCGAAGTTACTCAGTTCTTTTGACTACTAAAACTATAATTGGGTTTGAGTTGGATGTATAAAAGATTCCTTTTCTTTGACTCTTTTCCTTTGACGGTTTACATATCTAACGAGCGCATCGTGCATGTGGACAATTATGAAGCAAGAAACGTACTAATGCGTTTCAATTATAAATAACTTTCATCTGTCGTCATGCAGCAGCTTTTCCCGCTTCGGATTAAATTAGCTTATTTACATGATCACCAGGTAACGTACATTTTAATCCTTTAATCTAGAACGTTCTTTTTTAATAACACTTACACAATTTAATGCATTTTAATGATTTATGACGAGTTCAATGCATGCCCAGTGAGTGAGAGCTCTGTGCCCTAAGTGATGCGTTGCGGAAATAGTTTTTTTAAGAGGTTATGTAAGACTGGTCGTCGACTGAGTACGGCATTGAGTCAGCGCGGCTCCAGCCGACCGTAAAACTGTCGTTAAACATGTGGAATCTCGGTGTGCCTACACATATGTATAGTGACGTTACACCGGTCCATGACGTCGCCCAGTCACTGCTCAAACCGTATCTTTATGTGTTTCTGATACTGGAATTCGATTCTATGTTTTATTTCTTTTCTAGTAATACACCTACATACATTACACGTGCAGCGGAATTATACTGAGTTTTTCTATTTTTTTTTTGTAGCGGAAGCAAGTGTGGAGTCTTGGGAATGTAGGTTGAATTCATTGAACATTGAGCGTTAATAATAAACGGCTAAAGAAAACTGGATCATCTACCTCATTACCAATACGATTGTATAATTGGAGACCAGCATCAATTAATATATTTTTTATGAACTGTCAAAACGCGATGCTCCCATACTTTGCAATATCGAACTGTGACGTCACTTATCGGCCTTCTCAATAGAATCACTATTTATTGATTTCGAAGGAAGTAAAAATCTAATTTTACAATAAATTGGAAATTAATCGGTTTTCAGGGCTAAAATAAAGTGTTTTTTTAGAGAAGTTGTATCTTGGAATACGCTCAACGAAAGACTATCATTATCAGATAATACAAGCTCCAAATATAAGTACAACATAACCAAAAAGTATAAATGTAAAAGGAATAAATAATCCAACTTTTCAGCTCAAATACTTGTGTAGTGTAAAACGACGTATTTGTCATCTCGGTATTACGACGTCGACATTTTTTTCCCTTCTTTTTGTCGTCAACAACCGCTCAAGTGGCACGGTGGTCTCTACTACGTGCCGACTTATGTATCCCTAGTACTTTTGGTAGGCTTGACGCTTTAAAGCAAGGTTCAAGGTTTTGTTTGTACATTTTAGGAGGATTTAGGTTCATTGATGCTGTGTATATGTCATTATATTACTTACAGGGAAACAAAAGGATTGTGGTTTTTTTCGGAATATAATAAAGAGATGTCATTGACAGTCACTTTCACTTTCTTACTCATCCGCTATTCTTTTCTTATTAAATTCATTGCGATATACAAGACAGTTGAATCGTCTCTCCGAGACTTTTCGTCGAGCATCATTGCCTCGGCGGTTTTTTAGTGGTCTGTGAAAAAAAAGTGACAGTATCATCAAAGTTAAATAGTAGTCAACCTGAGAGTTACAACGAAAAATCGCATAAGAAACTGTTTAAGCCTGTCACTTTTATTCAACAATCAAGCAATACTTTCATTGAAACTACTACGAAGTATTAAACTATCCACATAAAACCAAACTCCGAATCCACTTTCCACGGAAATTCTCAACAAATTAAAGAAGGGGAATTAAGTGCATACAACCAGGAACAGCAATTTAAACCGACGTTAAACTGCGGTTAAGCTCAATAAGAGACGACGGTCAATAAATCCGGGAGTACAGTTTCTCATTACTGAAGGAAGTTTATGTCACGCGTGGCAAAGCCAGACGCGGCTATAGCCGACTTGTACCGCTTGATTATAGGAAACGTAATTGTAAATTAAATACACGTAAGGATTGGACGACAGATTTTTTTGATTATGGCCGGAAGATAATTTTAAAGTTTAAAAGGAAATGAGCTGCGAATGAAGGGTAATAAACAGCTCAAATTTTTTTGCAATCCATAATTTGAACATACAGGCGGTAGGAGTTTGTAAATTGAAACAATTGGTATGGATTTTTTTAATAAGGAGAAAGGAAGAGCGCTTTAGTATTTTTTTTTAATGGATAATCACCATCATCATCCTATCAGCCGTAGGACGTTCACTGTTGGACATAGGCCACCCTATGGATTCCAAAAGGACCGGTATTACCGGTAAGCGGCCTGGATCCAGCGTATAATAATTGTTTAATATTAGTTATAAAACTTTATCATTCAAACAAATATTTTTACAAATCCTTTTTATACAATGCAGTTTTAAATATTTCATAAGGGACCGGGTGCTACGGTACGCTATATTAATTCCCGCAAATTTTCCTGCGAGTATTACGTATGCAAAACTAAACTGAAAAGCTGCAAGTTACTGTACCAACATCTTAAGCCACTGTGTTTGCTTAAAGTTAAGATTTGAGATAAAGTTCGCATGAAGAAGCTCGCATTCATGGACGTTCATGTTTAACGAACGTTGGTAAAGACCGAACATTGGTTCAGAAGTCAGAACTTCTTTATAGAAATAGTTACTTATATAAAACAATTTAGATACTAGTGAGGTAAATTTGTCATTAGGTACATGGAGGTTGAGGCCCCATGGGGTGGACTGGCGACCTGGGAGAGGGTTGCTGGAAATCGTTGGATGCAGGCAGCGCAGGCCCGGGCATTGTGGCTATCTTTAGAGGAGACCTATGTCCAGCAGTAGACGTCATTCGACTGATGTGATGTGGCTGAATTTGCAGCTCCAGCTAAAGATGAAGGCGTAAAGGTGCCAAGATCGTAATGATGAATGCTTAGGCGTATCTTACTATATTTTCCATTACACTAGTGAAGAATAAACACCATTATAAATTCATTGTTAGAAAAACAAAATTACAATTTAATTTATCATGTGTAGGTGTTGAAAACGACAATTACGTCACAACACTTCGTTATCAAAACAATCATCTTTATAATACTCATTTTCATGCGTGCCACACAGTAAAAAGAAATCATTTCGTTTTAAAGCCAGCGAAGGTCGCCGCCACAATTTTGTTTACCCTTTTTACTCTAATGACCTGTAAAATGAATACGCCCACCGACCCTTTACGCTTCATAAGTTACGACAGGGAAAAATATCTAACCTTTAACTTCTATTGGGCCCACCCCTAAGCTGCATACTTGATAAATAGGTGCAACTTTAACTTGTCGGAGTTAGGGGCAGCTTAACTCATTACAATGATGAAGGGGAGGTTTAGTGTTGTGAATAAAATAGGGTTTTCTTTATAGAGTACATTTTTATTTTTAGATATCTTTGATTTTCTTAATAAGAGTCAGTTTTAAGGCAGTGTTTTTGTGCAGATTTTAGTTTTTAAGGTTGATTTATTGAGCTATTTATAGACTTTTTAATAGCTATCATTATTAAATAGCCATTCTCGCAGATCAAAGATAAACAATACGTAGATTTTTGCTTTGAAATACAAGAATATCCTATTTCTGATACAATACCATATCGAATTTGAATAACAAAGAAAATTACGTATTTTCTCGCCGATGTTCGATACGTTTGATATTTCACGAATCCGTTTTGAATTTTTATCACGGCCGTATCTGGCGATTTTAATGAGTAATCTCATAGCATTATGTGAATTGGGCCGACTGCTATCACAAAAGGTTTGTGTTATAAGAGGGAAACGCCACCGGCCTACCCATTGTCCCGACAAGCGACGACAGACGCTCGTTTACACTGTTCCAGTGGTAAGCAAGTGTTACGGGCTAGCCATAAAAATGTTCTAGGTAAGACAATCGTTTTGAAAATGAAATGGTCTGAAAGTATGGTACGACTTGTGTGATTAGACTCGCCATTAACCAACTTCTAAAGATAAGATTCGATAGTAACATACCTACAAAATTATAAGTTTAATTATGGAAAAAAGTTCACAAATCATTCACTGTTTTATGAAAAGAATAAACTTAGGATAAAACTAATAACTTCGATGTATTTTTACGATTCTAGAATTAGCTCTTCACGGATTCATAATACCGTTTATATCGGTTTCCGCATTTTCGCTCAATGATTGTCATTGATTGTGCTTGATACGTATTTTATTGACCGTAAAATGGCTATAACTGTGAACGTTCTAACCGTCTTTTGTTTACGCAATGCTTGCTTTATTTTTGCAAATGTCCGTAATTTAATATGTTTAGTCATGCAAGGAAACGTGATGTCTTTATTAATGACTCGACTGGTACGAAAAAATAAATAAACATACAATATAATCAAACAAGTTTTATTGCAATAAGATGAAACAAATTCCAAACTGTATTGATATGATTTTCGGAGTAAGAATTAGATTACCGAGTATAGTATCTTAGAAGTTGGTATAAGTTTATAAAAGTTGCTACTGTCCACTCGGTCATGAATTACCTATGACATCTCTGAACTCTCAAAGTTCATACGGCACAAACTTTTAAAGAAACTTTAATGTATCAGATATTACAGTATTTAATAGATTCAGCAAGTTCGAAAAAAAAATACTTAGGTGGATTAAAATACTACGGCAAGTAACAATGAATACGTTCAAACGAGGCACTATCTTGAAGTGAAGAAGCGCACGATAGCAGCTCTGATTTCAAATCATCGAGTCTCTCGCTTTAATATTTCATTCTTTACAAATGGACTGACATTTCTGAACGAGTTCTGTTGGAATGAAAAACTGAGCCAACACCATTATTATTTCAATGATGTTTTATTTGGCCCTTAAAAGCACCGTGATTGGGCTCTTGAATTCCACGAAAAATTATTAGAACGAAATACCTATTTTATATTCAAAAACGTTTAAGTGTTATTGACAAACAGGAGAGTGGTATTTATAAAGAATTTAATACAACAAAGGCGTTCTGTTCACATTAAATGCTAAGCAATAACTTCAAAGAAAACAAAGTTGGAATCTACGATACTAAAAGAAAAAGAAAACAAATTTTAATTAATTTATTTGAGCGGATCAGCGAGTTAAAAGTTAAAATAAGAAGGTTTGAATTTCAATTTAGAATTAAATCTCGGGATATAAATCTATTGACAAACGGCGAAATTGACGCTAAAAGTTAATTGGATTGGTTTCAGAGCCACTCAAGTCTCCTCAATCTAGGCTATTACTTCTGAATCGAGTTTTTATCCTCGTTTTATTACATGCATAGTTCAAGACAAAAGCTCTTCTTTGAAGGGTGACAGTTTTTGTACCTGCCGGGTTTTATGGTTGCCATTATTTTTAGAGTTTAAATGTTTTGTCGTTTGAAAATACAATTGAACTTGAAGTGTACAATAGATGTACGAATGACTAACGATGTAGTTAGGGTGACACACGGGTGAAATAATCATCGAGCCATAAAGAACGCGTACTTGCTCGTACGTCTATTCAATTGCCTACTTAAGAGCAGACGAGAAGCAATGAAAGTAAATGAAGTTGAAAATAAAGCTTCACTTAAATACAAATTTAATGAACTTGGCTCTCAACGCTTATAAACATTATACAAAGTACTTGAGTTTGAAAATTGCCTTGCTTCATGCGTGTAAACAATAAACTCATTTGTCGCAAATTTTCCCTCGTAGCATTTCAAAGACTACCACACAAGCAGCACTGCTTTGTGCCACCGCGATTTGGTACACAAGTGAAACTCCACATACTAATGGTTCATCTCCTACCGTGAAATATGAGTCTTATTCAGTTGACTTAAGAGAGAATGGTATGCATAAACGACGTTGGCCACATTTTGTTTTCTTTCTGCTTCACGGCAAATGCTAAAAACGAAATTACAAAGCCACGCGATTCCACGTGCAAAACTGGAGTCGTTTCCTTTCCCATTTTTAAAGTGATACGATTTGAACTTCTTTGTGCACGAAAACAGAAAATAAAAAGCACATAATAGACAGATTGCTATCAGAAAAATGCAGAAAATGCTTTTATTCAGCATTGGATAAGCAAAAATACGAATAAAGTTGTTCACTGAAAAGGTAGAAGAACCTTGAAGCTTGTTTAGGTAAAAAGCTTAGAAAATATGTCAAAGGCGAGTTCATGATAACAATGCATTACCACGAATGGCTCTTTCGGTGTTCGGCGTGATACGCTCCTACATTTTAATGAAGAAACTCATTTCAATTGTGAGGATCATTATACGAGTATTCGCGTTACATAAAAACGGTGTTGTGAAAGGGAACTTTTTTAATTTTAGTTATACTGTCTGCTGGGGGATATTCTGAAAGCTGAATATGAAAGGAGGGCGGAATATAACTAAAAGCACACGCTGTATGTGTGCACATTATTATGAGTGTAATTTTATGTATGTACACAACTCTGTGTACTGTGGATGTAATGAGGTACAGTCTGGGTTCTGTATATACCTTGTTATAAAATGGTATGAAAAGAAATCCAGTTCGCCAGGAAAAAGATTGCGTATTCAGCTGGGGTTATGACCTTTATGAAGTCTGGCTGATCCACGTAAAGTATCTGGCAATAGCGAATAATTGTTTTTATCAGTAGCCTGTAAAATGCATATTAATATCAGCCGCTTAAGCTTTTTTGTTTGTTTGGCACTACCAGTAGGATTGGATGCAATCTTTTCGTATGTAATAGTCAGATGCATAACATCACACTACAACTCAAGGAAGCGGAGAAGTAACCAAATATGTAACTTAAAACAGGTCAATAAAACTAAGCGGATGAATTCGCGAAAAAGAATTAAGAAGAAGAAGAAGAAGAAGAAAAGAATCAGAAAGACATAATCTGGTAATCATGTTTTATTATGTCGAGACCAAGTAAAGAGGAGTCGAATATCCTCGTAGCTCGCAATACTCAATAAATGTCTAGTTGTAGATAAGTTGTTTACGCAGGTTAGGTACCTAATTCTTAGGAATCGTAAACATGTTTTCTTTCTTATATGCCGAACACGTGTAATCAATTCCTTCGTTATCCTTCTTGGAACTTAATTGAATCTTATACATTAATTTGGTACCAAATCGAGCAATATTTTTTTTCTAAGAATGCCTGCGGGAGGCCAAACGACAATTCAAAGTAAATTCCGGATCAGATTTGATATCGTTTTCATTTGTTCCTTGATGACAGAACCAGCCTTTTTTGTTATTTGTTAGAAGCTTATTATGAGTTTTATTCAGTTGCTTACATACCTTCTTTTAACATTCTTAAGCACATAATATATGTTCCATAACATACTTTTGTTTGTTTTATTTTTTCATTTTAATTCTGCTTATGAATTTCTTAGGCAAAAATTAGTTACGTTTGTGCTATACCTAAACATTTAGCTATTGAAAATTGTTTGTTTAAATCAGGAGGGCAATTCTATTAACCTCTAAGAATATAGCATTGTCATCTCAGTCTCAATCTGTCAACACTACCTATCTCTATTTTCCTAAATTTTTGACATAATGTTGACATTGATTGTCGCTGAGATGAGACGCCTAGATTTTTAACCCTTTTAATTACGAGAATTGGTCTTCAGAACTCATTATTACTCGACCAAACCGCGTCAGGCCGGAGTTCCTAATAAAACCGATTTTGCCTCATCATCTACTAACGATTTCACGAGGCTATTAGCCTTTCCATCTGGCCAACTATAGGGTCAGGAGTGATTTTCTTCAATGATCGGACTTTTTGCGAAAAATATCCTTAGTCTTTTCTTCTTTATGTTTAAAATCGTACCGGGACTGATAGAGTGGCTACCAAACAATGCAAAGCCGTGAATACTGAAGAAGGATTGATCATTCTTGGGTCCCTGATGCACCGCTTGCGGGGTAAGCCCAACAGCTTCTTGAAACTCATTGCGGAGAGAATTGGCAGTTTCTTCATGGAGTACTGGACAAGGTTACAGGTCACGCGTTCCTGATTTCGTGTGTTCATTATTGTATGTGTTACTTATTAATTGATTAAGCAAAAAAAAAATATATGTCGGCGTCGGGGGATTGGTTCGAGCTACGATCAGCCATCAGGCGGGTTTATATGGGTAATCGTGCAAATAAATAACACTCACTTAGACAATTAATCACTTTACTCTTCGAAATAACTAATTACAATTAACAACTGAAACTCTAACTCAACAAAACGTAGGACAGTTCCGAAGCGACTTCACTGGTCGATCACCAAGATCAGAATCCTCGTCTTGGCGCGTTTTCTTGAATAATGTAAACAACCGGAAACGCCCCGACTCTGTCAAAGCGCGCCAACTCTAGTCTTGATAGTTGCCGCTAGGTGGCGTGCCTTGTTTTGTTGTAAACGTCACTTGCCGGATGCGACACGGCCATCCTGCGAGGACACACGTCCTCGTGTGTTAGTCTGAAATGATATTACAACAGCACAGTATACGTTCGACCATGCCTGACATCGATTCAAAGTAAAGATTTCATTTACTGGCTTACAATAAAATAAATTTGAACTATAAAGTTTGTTTACTTAACTAACAATTACATCACATTTCCAATTATTCAAAATAGCAAAATCAATTTAAAACAGTAGCTAATTACACAATTAAATAGCAACATGGAAATCAAACAGTGTCCAAGTACTATTGAGGTATATGTTCACTGATAATTTATCAATCGATCCGATGTTATTAATGAACTAACATCAAAGCCACAGGTATCTAATTCGCGGTCAACAATCACAGCTATAACATAGCCGCCACACATTTGTCACATATGCACTTCCCGCAGGAATGCCGAGTCGTCCTTGACTCTACGGTCTTGGCTTCGAGGCTAGACCCGACCATACTACCCAGAGCTACCGCGTACCACGTACCCACGGTCTAGCAAGTAGATGCCGATTTCTAACGGGCTATGGCTACGATACTCTGGTACGGTCTCCGACCCAACGAATCTAGAACCTGTACTTTTCACACACACAAACAATTTAATTTGACTCCTCAACAACCTCAATTGCTACTTGGCCCTCAGGCATTTTTCTAACGCGATCATGTGCATACTTGTAAGTACGCTTATTAACTAACGACTTTAAAAGGTAACGATCTCCGTCTAGAACCTCTACGATTTGAAATGGTTCTCTGTACTTGGCATCTAACCTAGGCAACTCTTTCAAATTGATGAAAACAATAACCAAACCAATGAGACGTTCCCGTTACACGCATGTTATCAAAAATCTCCAAAAGTTCAAAGAAAACCAATTGTTGTTAACCAAAAAGTCATCAATAGTCCACAGTCAAAATCATTATCACCGACCTGCCAAATCACCATGGCCAGGCCACCAATAACACGTCAACCGTCTCGCCAAGGCACTCCCACCAAGGCTTCACAAGTGTACTCAAGGCCTCCAGCCAAGGTCACACAACTCGTCAACAACAGTCAAACAGATCACGTCAAAATACTTCAATCAACAACAACATCAGTGCTCTCACTAGCACTATCACTTTACTCACTACTCTCGTTTATTGTCTTAACGGGAACCTCACAAGTAAACAATCTGAATAAACTTAAAAAATAAAGTTGTGAATGCAAATTATCAACGCTTTAGCGGGTAAATTTACTAACTTTGTAAAATTGTGAATCATTGAAAATACAATAATCATTACCATGTACCATACCATACCATACCATACCATGTGTCATGTACCATAGTCATTCGAAACCTTTAAAACCACGGCTCTCCAGCTGACCAGCAATCGCATTGCTCTCACACATCCAGCGCATGGATCCAGTACGCATCCACCAAGTAGATCGCCCGTGTGCATCATCCACTGACTACGCACTACGGTCTTTCCAGACCACGACCTCGTGTGTTTACTCTGTAACAAGATAAATAGCGCAGTACATACCGTTCGGTCACTCCTGACACAAACTTAAAATAACTTTAGAAATGAAAACGAATTTCTTATCACAATAATTTTGTTTTAGTTCTACCTACATCAAAAATGTAAACTGAACATTTTAATTAATTAAACGATTAGTTCAACTACAAATACTAGAGCAATTACTAAATCATCCATAGAGCATCATAAGAACGCAAAGCAGGAATCTTATTCGTGGCCTGTGGCTTTTCCTTAAGCCCTTCCAACAAACCTCGCGTTTGTTTCATTCAATTTTCTTGAATGCCGAGTCTCACGGACCCTATGGTCTCTACAAGACCCGACCTCCGCCTGTGCTACCCGCACACCGCGTATCCACGGACTACTAAAAGCAGATACCGACTTCTAACGGACTACGGCAACGAAATGGCAACAGGTACGGTCCGACCAGCCGAACTAAGATTCACCACTATCACACGGTTCAACATCTTCTACTTCTAGAGGAACTTGGCACTCAGACATTCGTCTTAGCCTGTCATGCTCGTATTTGTAGGGTACTTCTCGAAAAACTATGACCTTGATCGATTCCGTTAAAATAATATAAACACGCTTGCTACAAAATTTTACGCAACATTATAATATCATCACACCTGTATTCCCCGAAGGGTTAGGCAGAGGTGTACTAATGTACAGTATGTACACCCACAGTGCGCCGGTACATTTAGGTCCTATGTAATAGGGGATGAGCCTATTGTCATTAACCGGGCACAAATCCAAACTCCGAGCTGCTACTGAGAATTTCATAGGAAAACCCAATAACACTTTTTGCTCGACCTGGGAATCGAACCCGGGACCCCTTGCACAGCAGTCGCACTTGCGACCACGAGACCAACGGGGTAGTTCACGCAACATTATCTTTGATGAAGAACAGTCGGCACCAGAATCGTAATAAAATGGACACGACTCACCGGTATTCATGAGCACACCCGTAAGGATTTCTAACGTAGCATACTTCAACGCGTCGCTCGCTTCCCGCCGCTGCTGCAGCCACTCTTGACGGACACCATTGAGCTGCTGCTGCCTTGTTGTCGCTGCTGCTGCTGCCTTGATGTCGCTGCTGCTGCCTTGTTGTCGCCGCCCGGCGGCGCCCGGAGTAGCCGGCACAGGCTTCTTGACATCCTTCTGCGTGTAACAATCCGCTTGTTTGTGTCCCAGCCTGCCGCATGCGTGACCTTGCTATTCACTGGTTTGGTTCTAAGAGTTTGTAACAGCACGTTCATTTTGTTGGTTTCGCGTTTCAAAAAGGAACTGCCACTTTGTTTGTTTCGCATTTCAAAAAGTAACCGCCATTTTGTTGGTCTTGCATTTCAAAAATAACAGCCACTTTGTTGGTCTTGCATTTCAAAGAATAACCGCCACTTTGTTGTTGTTGCATTTCAAAAAGTAACCGCCACTTTGTTAGTCTTGCATTTCAAAAAATAACCGCCACTTTGTTGTTGTTGCATTTCAAAAATAACCACTATTGTGAGTTTTCAAGGTTATTTTATCACCGCGTGTTTTCTTATTTGCTCGATTTGAATCCCACTTCTGATGTCGGCGTCGGGGGATTGGTTCGAGCTACGATCAGCCATCAGGCGGGTTTATATGGGTAATCGTGCAAATAAATAACACTCACTTAGACAATTAATCACTTTACTCTTCGAAATAACTAATTACAATTAACAACTGAAACTCTAACTCAACAAAACGTAGGACAGTTCCGAAGCGACTTCACTGGTCGATCACCAAGATCAGAATCCTCGTCTTGGCGCGTTTTCTTGAATAATGTAAACAACCGGAAACGCCCCGACTCTGTCAAAGCGCGCCAACTCTAGTCTTGATAGTTGCCGCTAGGTGGCGTGCCTTGTTTTGTTGTAAACGTCACTTGCCGGATGCGACATATATATATAATTGTATGTCATATATCTGTATAAATAAATTTAATTGTATACTTACTCAAGTTCTGAGCGTCTAACTGGAGGTTCAAGATTATATGCGAATAATTTCGCGAACAACAAACACATAAATTGATAATTTAACTGCTACTATGGACGGGGGAGTGAGGTCGTAGTGCTTCTATTGGAAGATAGTTTTAGGCAGGACGCACTGGGTCGTGAGACTATAGATGTAGATACAAGATACAAATACTTGGAATCTCTCGTGTCTCACGATGTTAAGTTTTTCGGCACAGTGACAGAATGACATTCATCTTAGGCCCATATGACTGTTTCAACGTAAAAATAGGTATTCGACTTGATTCTATATTTGAAATGGAAATACGCCATACGACTTGTACAACAGATATATATTTATAACTTATTAATATGAATAAAACTTTCAAATTAAATAACCACTAGTGTAAAACGGGTATTTCCAATTTAAATATCGATCTAATTTACGTTTACTCGGCTCGTTCTTGCTCGGCACTCGGGTTGTGCTCACAATTAGCCTCTAAACAAACAATCAGGCTGAAAGCCACCGACCTCTAGGCTGCTCTTGCAATTATATCCTTGTCCAAATATGCTGGTTTTAATTTTATATTCGACTAGCTTTTGCCCACGAATTCGCACGCCTGATTTTTTTCACCCTCTATAAGTTACGTCTTTGGTTACTGCTTCGCTCCCGTGAGTCGTAGCGTGAAGTTATAAAGCAATTCCTCATCTGAAGTCTGAAATCTGTCTGAGTGGGGATCGATGTTCATGCCTTCTCTATATGGGAAGAGGCCTTTGCCGTGAAGTAGGACAGTAATAGGCTGGTATTATTATTTGTCATGAATCTGGCTATCATACACAAAAAGATTTTTTCCAATCCGACTGGCAGGTCCAGAGATTAGCGCTGTTTTTAACAACAAACAACCAAAAAAGTCTTCGTCTTTATTTTACAAGCTGTTGATTTGCATTCTCGTCAAATTCAAGGAGTTAACTATGCTCGTGAGTCTTAACACGGATCAATAATAAAATAAATTTGTTTTTTAATTTATATTTTTGACGTGATTTTCCAATTCGAACTAGCCATCTCGCCAGAGGGTTTAGGCGCTGTGCACGCATTGATATAGCCGCGCGACATCTCTGCCTACCGCATACGCAACTGGGCGATGCTGATTTTTGCAAGAGGAGTATTCTGGAATACTGTTTTTTGATAGTTGCAACTAACAAATCAAGCAATATTGGCCAGGTATCGTAATTATATTTGATTACTTCTTTTTTTCTACGACAAGCTCCTAAAATTTGACGAGGATGCAAATCAACAGCTTGTATAAGTATTATTCTATAATCTATCGAATATACTTTACATTTACTCCGTGTGTTGTTTAGCACAACAACACACGGAGTACTCGAGAGGCACTCGGTATTTCATGAAGTTAACACTAAATATTGTTAGCCAGGTTTCTTGGCACCGCGAGAACATTTATTACAATATAATGCCAGGCAACAGCAGATCGCTTCGTGGCAGCCTGCCCGTGACCTAACAGCACATTTACCTACTTCCTAGCTTCCTTCAACTTGTGTGTCTTGTTTACAACCTTCATAGTTTTATTTGTGCTGTCATTGTTTTCGGGTTGGAATGAATATATCGATACAATTTCAAATAATATTTGGTAGGTAATTTTTGTACAGTGAGCTGAGCAGTTGGCTGCAATGCTGCGTGTCATTGCTCATTCGTTATTTTTTTTTTTAACTTTTCTCTAGCATTTCTCGCGTTAACAAACTATGTAAACTTACATACACAAATAGTCAGACCTAGAACAAGTATCTATAGGCCATAAAAACATTAGTTCCGTGCGGGAATCGAACCCGCGACATACAGTGCAGCAGCTAAGTCGTTTGTATATTAAAGGAGAAATAACAAGTATGGAGTAAAGTGAAAAAAAATCTAAACATCGCCGTCTAAATTATTTTATTGTTAGCTCGTGTCTTTTATTTGCTAACATTGTACTGGGGAGTGGAATAAAATTATGTTCAGCTTTGTTAAATAAGCAAAGCTTACAGCTAAGCTCGTTTGTATTTGTCTAGTTAATTGGTGCAACTGGAGCTTGTTCAATTATTGAACTTCACTTTTTTATGGCCATTAAAAACTGCTTGCATCATTGAACGAAATTATTTTAAATTATAAGAGAATTCATTTTCATATAACTGCCTCGTTAGCCTAGTGGTCCTGTGCGCGACTGATACGCTCTAGCGAACCACATCTCTGCTCAAGACCTCTAGGTCTTAGGTTCGATTCCCAGGTCGAGCAAAAAGTGTTATTCGGTTTTTCTAAGAAATTCTCAGTAACAGCTCGGAGTTAGGATTTATGCCCGGTTAATGGCGATAGGCTCGCCCTCTATTACATGGGACTTAGAAACACACCGGCGAACTGTGGGTTTATATTGGTGTACCTCTGCCTAACCCTTCGGGGAATACAGGCGTGATGATATATAAGAGAATTCATGTCGCTTTCGACATTTTGTTGTTTATTTATTTATTTATATTCATACTTTATTTTATATCGATCAATCCCTTTTTTTTTTTTTTTTTTTTTTTTATAGACGGGAAATCATCAAATAACTTCCCTCGCCCTGGGCGGGGCGGGAGGGAGTGTCAGACTTTTACTGACTAAAACCCGTCTATGTTCCTTCATGTGCCCTTTGCGTTCCGGGGGCGCGGTATCTCTTTCGAACAACCCGCAGATCGATCAATGCCTACGATGAATATTCAATTTTTATTATAATGACGTCATAATATTATCATGTAAAATTCACGAGCGTTGAATTTTTTATCACATCTCAACTTCGACCTTTACTACCGTATATCCAAATTTTATTTTTACCATTTGCTAGAAATAGATGAGCGGTACATCGCTTCGGATATTTTCAGGTCACACATCGATATCGACATGGCATGTACAACCGACGTCAAAGGCGGTTGACCACTTTTCAACCTTATAACTAAAGGCGTAAGGGTGAAAAGCGTTCACCACAATAAGGAATATGCATGAATTTTTTTATTCGCTTTTGTTAACAAAACATGAAAATACTGTAACAGAGATAACAAAAAGTGATATTAACATTAAAATCGCCCTAGAAATACGACCAATATAAGCATTTAAAACTAATAATTACGTACCGATTAGACAGAGAGATCCGATATGACCAATGACGACATTGGTTACGACGGCTATATAAACTCCGTGTTAAATTTCGTTTTGCTAGAAAGATATAGAAACCAATTCCGATGGCTTATATCTTTTAGAATTTTATAGTTATTTGAAAAAATCTTTTACTAAACTGTTTCTTACATAAATGAGGATTGATTTTTTCAATAAAAAAATCATGCATATTACACACCCTATTATTCGCTATTGTACCTAGGTAGATGGTGACATGTAGGCTGGTATTTACATAATTGTGGGGTAACGAATAGGCAGTCGTTTTGGCGTCAGTTCGTGCCGGTAACTGTGTTGTTCCGATCTCGGCACGGCTCCAACGGGACCCACTATTAACATGGCCCTGAGGGCATAGCATAGCGTGAAACGTAACGTAAATACGATCGATTTTTGAATTGGAAATACCCGTTTCGCACGTAGGTAATATTTGCTTAGTTTGAAGGCTTTGTTTGTGACAATCGGTGATACTTATTGTGCTTCTCGAATTAATTATTAGTAGACAAGCAAGCATTAGTATTTAATATAGCAAGTATTAGTATTTAATAATAATATTTCCTGCATTATGTTAACAACAAATAACTGTACGCGTATATTACTAAATGTAACCTGTTGTAGACGCTTTGGGTTGACCTGTAAAGTCTACATAATGTTTAATAAATAAATAAATAAATTAAACTTAACCAACTACCAATACTATCTACTTATAGTCGTATTTTTGCTTCGAAAATCTCCATACTATTTAAACATTAGCAGCGCGCGTAAACTAGGACTACTTTTATCTAATAGTTGTCAAAAAGTTACGGACACAGGGGTTTTGATTAAAGTTAGCTTTTTGGATGTTTAATTGTTGATAGTTGGTAATATTATCTGAGGTTGTGTTTTATTATAACGAGCTGTTCTTTGTGCTTATAAATTTATTTATTGTTAATTTACAACGATAAAACCAATAATAGTTGGTATTAAATTTGACAACGTGGTTATGAAAGATCAATAAAACATTTCGATTAAGTAGGTAAGCAATTTATTTGCTTACGAAATATGTGCAGGCTGTTTGCCTGCTCTACCTACTGATGTATTCTAGCCTAGAAATAACGCTTGCCTGTAAATATAAAAAGAAGCTAAAGTTCCACGGTTACCAATAAGGTTATCGTAACTCGATTGACGTGACAAAATTCAATGAAGATTTACATTTTTATAGCCACAAAATTGGCGCGTAATAAAAACGATTCCTTTTTTTTAATAAATCGAACACACTTATTTTTTTTTTAATACAAACTTTCTTTTTAAGTATTTATTCACATCTGAAACCTTTTTTAACACCTGACTCAAAAAGAGGGGTGTTATAAGTTTGCCGTGTTGTCTGTCTGTGGCGCCTTAGCTCAAAAACTGGTAAACTGATTTGAATGCTGCTTTTTTATTTGAAAGCACGTTTCCTAGCGAAGGCAGCTTATTCTAGCTAATATTATAAATGCGAAAGCAAGTTTTTTTGTTTGTTTGTTACATTTTCACGCCTTAACCATTATAACCAACGATCCTGTAATTTTTCATATACGTTGTCAGGTCAGAAGCGGACATAGGGTACTTTTCATCCCGAAAAAAGTACTGCTCCCGAGGAAAACAACAATAACGTTCTAATGATAATAGATGGCGCTCCGTGTCTTACGAATCATGTTTGAATTTTAAATACACCTAACCGATATTTATAAGTCGCGGGAAAAAGCTAGTTGAAGATATATTCCAATATAAATTGTAGAATCTACTTGTACACATAGTCTGTCTTTAGCAGTTATTTGGTATTATAATTTAATTTGAATTGCTTTTCAGACGAGTCAGTATTATACGTATTTCTCATAAACGCTGTCTAGACAAAGGTAATGATATGCAGGATACCTAATGTGATGTACATACATTTAGGTATATAATGAAGATTCATAATAACATATCACTCTTTTTTTTGGGGCAGTCGTGTAAAAACAGCCTAAAAAAGGTCCTTGGGTAACCTCCAATGTATTTAAAAAGTAACCGTGGTTTTATTATCTCGGTAGGTACGTATAATGTTTAATGAATAAACCACAAAATGTATGTACTTAGACCACATACATAAAATTACTGAAAATTTTCCAGTCTAGAATTTACCATTTCATATATTTTTATGTGACCAACGTATCACGCATGCAGAAATTATTTAAATTAGTAACACAATTTTAAATTAAAATCGTCTTCAATGTTAATTAGCTCCTAATTAAAACTTCAATTTAATTAGCACGGATCCCGGGGTGTTGGCACGACAACCCTTTTAACAGGCCTGTTATGGTGGGTCCACACGATACAGACTTAACACAGACTTCTATTGAATTTTGTCTGTACAACAAATCAGTACAGACAAATGTCGGTGTACCAGAAAAGTCGGAAGTCTGCGTACATGTCTGTACGATTGTCGGAGCAAAACTCATGATTATTGAATTACTTAATTTATTAATTAAAATCGAAGTCTGAACTGATGAAAAGTCTGCACTGACATTTGGTAAAGACCTCTGAGTAAAAATTTTTACTCAGACTTTATAGTCTGTGCAGATATCTGTACAGACAAAAGTCTGTATCGTGTGGACCCACCATCGCGAGTGAGAGAAACGGTGTCAATCGTTGAAACCCGACAATCCAAATACGACAAAGCGAGGCTCTAGTTTTCCACTTACACCCTACTACACCCTAGCCCCACTGTAACTGTAGAACCTAATTTATTCAGTGCTTCACAAGACACGAGTGGCCTGAAGTGGTCGACATCGGAATTTAGCGTGAATACACTAAAGTTAATTGTGGTAACAGAATTCATACTTTATTCAAAAGTGCTACAGTTTAATTTTGCATGAAGGTGGTTTTAACTTGGAAAAATATGAAAACCCTATTCCATATTTGTAGGTAACTCAAATGCAGATGGAAATATGATATTCCGTGGAATATCATTTTTGAGCTTCGGCCTACGTGAACGTAGGTTTTTGCTTATGATCTCAGGTAGATATTCCGTGATTCATATTTTCAAATTCTACGATAGCTACCAGATCATCTGTGACTCACGGTACGTTGTATACAACAATTCATGATTCAAAACAGTTTATTGATTATTTATCATTTTTACTATCCCAGTAACACCGACTTGTATTTAAAACCAGTCACTCTTGCCTCGGAATTCGTCTGATTTATACAAGCATGGCGGAATTCGTGGAACAACATGACAGTGAGGTGGGTTTCCGAGATTTGCTGTCGACGTTTCTGAATTATTATATTATTTAGTGTTCAAGTAGGTACTGGAACCAAGAACTATCTCAAAACGTCTCTGGTGAAGACGCTCTTTATAAAGTTTCTGCCTTTGATTTTACATTAACGTGGGCCTCGTAACTAATTATTTTCAGTGGTACATTATTTTAGAATCAATCGATTAAATTTATAGCCGGATAAAAAAAAAATACAGGTTTACAACTTTTTAAAAACGGACCTCCCATTTTTACCTTTTACAGTAGAGACCACAGCAATAACATTACGTTAGGCTGTTAACCCAACTTTTCTCATTACGACAACATTAAATAAATTAGTCTCAAATTATGCCATCAGAGATATAATTTGCATAAAAATGGAAGGTGAAAAGTGCTATTATACATTTCACACATTACGCCTTAATTTTTATGCAAACTTTGGAATTGCGCGTTTATGACTCATAATGACGCCGTTAAAGAAATTTCAGTCATTTACATTACGACAATAGGGTTTTAAATTGAAGATGAAAGAAAATCTATGAATGGCAACCTACAAAAGAACTCACCTACATCTTGTACCGAAGTAGGTGCGTATAAAACAATTTAGATTCATTACACACACGCCACACAGTTGAAACTAACCAGATTTGTTTTTCATAATTTATATGATAGTTAGCCCCGGCTGTAGTAACACGATGATTTTGTTTGGTATTGTTACTTTGAACTTTTGTTTGTACTATAAAAGAAAATTAATATCTGGTAAAAATGGTTTCTAGCCGGAATGATTAAGTAGCGGGGTATTGCGTTTCCAACTAAATATGAATAACGTACTCGCGCCGGTAAGCAATAAAATGTCAGACATATTTATGTTGATTCAAGAAATTCAATAACTGTGAGAGTAATGGAAATTGATGAGACTTAAGAAGCTTGCAGAGCAAATTGAAAACCGTTTAAGTGTGTTGAAGAGGAAAAATACCATTTCTTGTTCAGGGATTCAGGAATAAAACGCCTAAGTATTTCAAATGATTAAATCATTACGAATGAATGGCATCAGTTGGCAATTTCATTCTTATGTAGTAGGTACACGAACTATGCCTTGGTTTATGTATTTAAAAAATAAATGTTAATTAAATAATTATAAAGGGTGTAAAAAGACACTTTACAATGCTGAAAACCATTTATTCTTCCCATTAATGCATTTTTTTTCGGTCTGCATCACATTCGAGTATCGTCTTGTTATAATAGAAAGTCAAAGTTTTACATAGCATTGTTTTACGTAGTTTTGCGAAAGCCATTTTTAAGTATTCCTACCAAACTTTAAACATCTCCTTGACCCCCGAAGTGTTGCATGCACCCGTAAGCATAATACGTTGCATGCGTAACATTACACGTTACCATGAACAGCGATTATTCACAACAAAAATAAAATCCATTCGCCAACAACAGCTTTTGCTCAATATTACTTAATTGGATGTGCAGTACGTGTAGCCAACGGCTATACGATGTTTCTTTTTACAAAACCCCCTTTTCACCCCGTATAATTAAAAAAAATATGTACCTAATAAAAACATCGAAAATATGAACAGATTTCCAGTGAAACACGAATGCAACAAAGCACCTAACTTATTAAATACAATGTTTACTACCGAATATAAAACTAAAACCAGTATATTTGGACAAAGATAATAATTGAAAGAGCAGCGTGGAGGTCGGTGGCTTTCAACCTGATTGTTTGTCTACCCCTCTGGGCATAGCTTTATAGCAGGCGAGTGGTAAGCACAACCTGAGGACTTAGAACGAGCGAGCGAGCTAAACGCAACTTGAATTCAAATAATTTTCAAATCGAAAGTAGGTACCTGTTTTTTTTTATTTAATTTCGTTTTATGGCGTTATGTATGTCAATTAGTCATACTTATTGTGCCATCTATACCTAATCTATACTAATATTATAAAGCTAAAGAGTTTGTTTGTTTGGACGCGCTAATCTCAAGAACTACTGATTCGAATTGACAAAATGTTTTTGTGTTAGATAGTCTATTTATCGAGGAAGGCTTTAGGCTATATAACATCACGCCACGTGTCATAGGAGCAGAGCAGTAACCAAAAACTTTACGCGGGTGAAAAAAAAATACTAACAACAAACAAACAAACAAACAAACAAAGCGCGGACAAAGTCCCACGCAGAAGCTAGTATTGTATAAAATGAAACCAAAATGATTGTAGTTTCAATTTTGAAAATCGATTCGGATGGAAAACTTTTTCGTTAGTGCGCTCCTGGTAGGCCTATAGCTTAGTTATATGTTTCAAAATATATTACAAAATTACGCCAACAGACGATTTCTTCCGAATAACCCATAAGTCAAAGACTATAAGCTTCAAAATGCCTAACAGGAAAGTTACATTCCAATTGAATATAAATTTCCTTTGTTCGAAGGAAAATTAGTACCTATCTACTTGTTTTTGGAACACGTACGTTTTATTGAATTTACATGTCCATTAAGTGCCTAACTTTCCCACAATGGCGGCTGTTTATGCTCGATTATGTTTGAGGGGTAATCGGCTGGAGTGAGCTGATTAGTTATTTATAAAGGTACCTGATTAAAACGTGGGGCCTACTTATTTTCAGCGGTCTGGTAATGGATTAAATATGTATTAATGTTTCGGAACATCCGATGTTACGGTTGAAAATTTAAACACGTAGGTACTGGCAATATATCCGATACCATTTGATTTTGTAGCTACAATATTGTTATTGAAATTTGAACTATAATAACAAAACGATACGGTTTATTATGCTTCGTCGCTGCCGTGTACTGCCAGAGGGCGACGGGCCTAGGTCGTCAAAATTGAAATAACATGTATCTCGTAATTTACACATGGAACTGTCGTGAGCAGAGATGTAACGCCCGGGGCCGTACAACCAATACGCGCGTCAAAGCTTTGATCTTCACGAGGGCTGTCAATTATTCACAGGCTGAGGGCCTCTGTATGCTGCACCTTGGTACTTTCAAACCCAAGTCAGTAGCAGCACTTGAATTATAAAAATCGCTCTTATTGCTTACGCAGTAAAGACACTGTATATCTCAAACTGGGTAACTGTAGCGCTTGTATTTGGTTGGGAAACCATGCTGTTTCAAATCAGAGCTTTTGAATAAGCATTGATCTTATGTTGAAATGAACTGAAGTGGGGATTCGAGTATGCCTTTATTAACGATCACGTTGAATAGTCAATTTGGTAGGTACCTACCTACCAAATTGACGATTCAAAGTGATCTTTTTTCAATATCTAATAATTATAATTTCTTAGTTATTGAAATATGTTCGCCTAACTGCCTTTGCCCTAAATTTCGTTCACGTGAATGTCGTTAATTATGGACGTAAACAAAGTGATTGTTTAAACAGTAGCCTATGTCCTATCTTGGGATTAGAGCTTACCCCATCCCCACATATCATTTAGCCTTTTAAAGCATAACAAACAAACGGACATGCTTTTTTTATTCTATGTTAAATTGCGTTAGAGTTGTGTTAATTTAAAATTACTAGACCATTAAAGAAAATCGATCAATTTTACTATGGTAAAAGAAAAGATTATTATAATCCCGCACCAAAACGAAACCACAAAACTAAACCAAAGTTAATTAGCAGAAACATTAAACATTTTTCAACACAAATGAAATAGTTGGAATATTCATTCTGCTACAAAATTCTGTTGAAACAAAGACCGGTAGGCGGAACCCTTCACTACCGAGGGGCACTACAAGTCTTTCTGATGACCACTCGACCTCCGAACCCGTCGTCAATGCCAATGTTTGCTATCATTCACTGAAGTAGGCTTAAACAATTTCAGTGTATTCAGTCTGCTACTGGATAAGTTTTTGTGTAAACTAACTAATTATTGGAAATATTGACTCTATATTAATTGCCTCGTTATTGGATGGAGAGGAAGAGAAAGGCCAAAGAAAAGATGGATGGATTGTGTGAAGAATGATAAGGAACAGAAGGGAGTCAGTGATAGTATGACGGTTGACAGGTTGGCATGGAAGAAGAAAAAATGTTGCGCCGACCCCAAGTAAAATGGGATAAGGGCAGGAAGATGATGATGATTAATTGCCTCGTTAACCTAGTGGTCTTAAGCGCGACTGCTACGCTTGGGTTCAATTCCCAGGTCGAGCAAAGTGTATTCTATGAATAGTTGGAATATTCATTCTGCTACAAAATTCTGTTGAAACAAAGACCGGTAGGGGAAACCCTTCACTACCGAGGGGCACTACAAGTCTTTCTGATGATCACTCGACCTCCGAACCCGTCGTCGAACCTAATGTTTGCTATCATTGACTGAAGTAGGCTTAAACAATTCCAGTGGAAACAGTCTGCTTCTTGATAAGCTTTTGTGTAAACTAACCAATTATTGGAAATATTGACTCTATATTTACTGCCTCGGTAGCCCAGTGGTCCTTAAAGCGACTGCTACGCTGGTTTTCGGCTCGATTCCCAGGTCGAGCAAAGTGTATTCTATGAAATTCTCAGTAGCAGCTCGGTGTTAGGATTGTGCCCGGTTAATGCCAATAGGCGGCGCTATTAAATGGGACCTAAACATATCATCGGTACACACATCGGTATCATACTGTGGGTGTACATTAGTAAACCTTTGCCTAACCCTTCGGGGTTTTCGTCTTCTTAATTAACCCAAAAGAGAAAAACATCAGTTCCTTGAATCATAGAGTACAATAGAATATATATTTGTCAGAAACATGGTACGTTTACAAAGGTGTTCACAATATTGCATTGTGTCGTAGCACAATGCGTTATTATCTCCCCGATTTAGCGGTTGAAGAGATTATTTTTGAGCAAACTAATGTATATGTAATAATATGTCTATCAACTAGTGTACACACTACACCATAGCATGATAGAACATTTATCACAGTCATTACGAACGGCTTTGAAATACTATAATCATGACATGTATGCAACCGATTACGTAAAACACATATGTACAATCAAAGTATGTCGTATTAAAAAGGATATGGATTAGTGATGAGCTTGAGACACCAGCTCCTTGGCCTGGTTTCCTGAGTCAGATAGCGGAGGGCGACCGGAGTGAACCCGGGGAAGGGCAGGCCTTGCCCGACCGTGCTCTCCGTGCTCAGCCCCCCCTCAGAGTCCGACTCCCCCCCATCTGAGTCGGAGCACCCCCCTTCCGAGTCCGACTCGGGCCCGCCCTCCCGATACCCGTAGTAAGGCATCCTCTCCCGATCACCCGACATTCACTTAAACTTATAAGCTCATTGTATCACTTAATTGTCTATTAAACACTACTTCACCATCTTAGCCGCGGGCTCAACTATACAGATACGTGTCGGTTATCACCGGGAGCGGGGGTTTGGACTGCTCCGTCACGACATTGTCAACAAACTCCATCGTCGGTGTATTTGTACGAACGACACTTTATCTGAAACAAAAGAAAAATGTTATTAGTTTCTCATGATCGTCGTTACTACTACATACATTAAAATTTTGCGTCGATCAGACCTATGGAAGATGCTTACTTATATTCATGAACTAGAAGCTGACAACTTTAAAATAGGTTAACAAATCATAGCTAAGAACACAATCGACCAAGTCACCATTAAAAAATGAAAACAAAATCAAAATCGGTTCAGCCGTTTGAGAGCTTCAATGCCACTGACAGGCACACCAATACACACGTTAAATTTAAAACATTCCTTAAGTTATTTGATAAACGTTTTTATTTACCTACTCAACATTCGCATTGAGTAAGAAACAAAATGAAAAAACTTATTTAAAAGAGATATAAAAGTATAAAGTACACTATTCGCCAGTTTTCATTCGCTTCGTATTCAGACTATTTTTCACTGCCGTGAAATTTTCCTTTTCAAAAACCTTTTATAAGGAAATGCTCTTGAAAGTTTTAGTACGGAAGTTTTGCTCAGCAATATTCGGCGTAAAATACGAATGAAAATAAAAGACTAATCTATACAAATATTATAAAAAGAGAAAAGATTTATTTGTTTGTACCGAATAAGCTCCGAAAGGGCAATTTGGCTTATTCCATTACATAAGATTTAGATAAAAATAAATATTTTTGGACATCATTGTCCATTTTGGATATCACTGTCATAGATGAAGGAAAACATCATGAGAAAAGCTGGACTTATAATGAATATAATTAAGTCTGAAAACACCAATCCACCTTGACCAAGCGTGGTGATAAATGCTCGTGCCTTCTCTGAGAAGCATGAGAAGAAGCATGTGTTGTGCAACGAGACAATAATAGGCTGGTATTATTTTTTCTATAATTATGAACTGATGAAAAGTAGTTGAACATACTTCTGCCGTGCCCTTCGGGGAATACTAGGGCGTGATGTAAAGTTATGTAGTAACGGAATGTAAAACAATTATTACAAGTATTTCATTATCGTTTGGAATGTAAAGCCAGTACACACCGCATAATTATGACGACAAAAATGACTAATGAGCTTTCTGAGTACACAAAGGAAGCAGTAAAATATTTATAGAATACTTGCGTGCCTGTAATGCTTGCCAGAGGCCTGAGGAATTAGACCGTTTTATACGGAGCGGAGCGAAAGTTATAAAACAATTGAATAGTAGAATGGAAAGACAAAACCATTGTCCCAATTTACGTGGGTATGGTCGATGATCAATGCTTTTTAAAAGAAGTTGGGATAAGTCCCATATTTTCATCTACTCATATTGCTGCAAATAAATTGTTGTTTATTTTATCTTTAATTCTCAACCATTGACATGGTTGACGGTGTTAATGTTTTTTTAAAGAAGTTTGGATGAGTCTCATTCCCCGAGCCACTGTTGCACGTTACGTGAGTATGTTTAACAGAGACCAATGTATTTTTTAAAGAAGTGAAAGCCCCATTTTTTTAATGAAATTTGGGTAAGACCTAGCTACAACTGTGGGACAGGACAGAATATATAACATAATATTCTGTTACAAATAATAACAAGATCCCCAAAATCAATTAAATTACATTATAATTTTCGTCTTCCCCTAAGGATTTCTACGTCAATTTTGCGATGTAAAATGGCGCTTAAAAAGCTATTTATTATGATAATGTTTGACCAAAAATTCGAACACGTGAACAACTTACAAATAAAGCTTTCGTAGTTAAATTACCATAATTTAGTGTGAACTATAAACTTCACACATCGTAATTTTAACACTAATGGTACTTCCACATACTACGTTTGCTCGTTATATTTAATTGAACATTAATTATTATGTTTTGCGGCCCTTACTTCGATCTCGATAAAATCGTTCCGACAGCGTTTAAGACATCATAAGATTTGATCACCTAATCCTATAATAACGATCTTTTGGGGACGAGATTTGATAGCTTCTTAATCAATACCTATCTTAATATTATCGGTAGAAATAAATCAGTCGGGAAAATAAATTGTGTTTACGGATTTTACTGAATTCCTATTTTAAAACGGTTAGAAGACAAAACAAAACAAAACAAAACAAAACAATTTGTATTCAAAACATCCCCTCCCTACCCTAAAAATAGATAGATATATAATACATAAATATAAAATCGCTAATACATCTTGAGCAAGCATGGTGACCAATCCTTGTATCTTCTCAGTATGAGAAGAGCCCTTTTTGCTGTAGTGGGTGCAATAATAAGATGGTATTATTATATTAAACTTGACAATAATTCGGTTATTCATAGTCCTTCATTCTCTCTTTGGGGATAAGACAGTGATTGAAAACTCCAGACGTAAATTTGCCTCAAAGTTACAGCAATTTATCATATCTAGTTAGGTAATTCAATTTAGAAAATGTAAAATCTGAACTAGTTTCTAAGGAATTACAACTTAGAACACGTATCTTGTTTCAAGTATAATGCAAATCCAACGTAATCCGACACTCTAGTCCTTTAATAAAACGACGCTAACACTGCTCATTGGAAAGCGATTCTAACTTTATGCTAAGCTTTATTTGCATGCGATCTATCACACGTCTATGTGTGAGTAGGGGACGAAAACAAAACACTATGTGTTCAATATTCAAATAGTTTTCAAACAGTTCGTAAATCGATTTGGTCAATTTATTAATCCTTTGTTCGAAAGTTGGTCCAAACTTTGACATTACCTACCCCGCTAGGTACCTACTTTATTATTCTATTCTATCATCAAAGAGATCACTAAAATATTTTCTAGAAATGTAAATCTGATAGCGCTTTGTTTAGATCAAAGATCTCTTTACGTTGAATAGCCGAACATTGAATTTCGAAAACAGCTTTATGTCAAAATCAGTTTGTTTAGCTGAAACCCTTTGAAAGTTTGTTAGAATGATCATGATTATGACCCAAACAGTTGGCGTACCAAATATTCATGGGAGAACTTGGGTTAAACTCATTAAAGAGCCTTTCTCAACATGGCGGGCACCAAAACAAAAACTTTAAAGAAAATAAAAATTGAATTTCAAAACGGGCGAGATGAAAAGCGCTTTGTAGTTCACGCGAATGCAGCTCTCATTTACTCAGCGGATGCCGACCGATTTCGGACACAAACAAAAATTTTACAGCCGGCAATTAAGTCGACCGGCGTTCAAACGCGACGGCCACCAGCCAAATTACTGCGCGTTAATTTTATACGTACTCACCGATACAAGCTACTCGGCAAACTTTACCGCTCCGTCTTCATTAAAACGATGTCGAGAGCTTATTAACTAACGTTTATACCTCGTTTTGATAGGCGCCCCATGCCGTTTGCGGTCGCTTAGGTTTTCTGTAATGGACCTTTAAATTCTTCCCGTAAACACAGACCTACTACGGCGAGATACGTTGCTTTATTAGCACTCTCAACCGCATTAAAATTTTACGAATGTAATCGGAGCAGCGTGTAGCGTGTAACTGCAATATTTTCACGTTTAATCCCGTTGATTTAGAGGGGGAACGTAAAAATGGATGTAAACATGCATGTTATATACCAATAAAATGTATTCCGACCATAAAATTGTCTACATGTTTCCCTGAATTACGTACTTTTCTTATCTTTTATGTGTGTACTTACTGTACAGGATTTACTGGAGTGATTTCTAGGTTGTCGAGGGATGTCAATGTATAAAGAGAATGAGGAAAATTGTTTCAGAAGAGTTTTCTTTTAGTTAAGATGTTTTGTTCTGTTATTTATTGGGTACTTTTTATATAACACTTCGTTAAGACTAAATGTTTTGTTCGTTCTTTCTATCAATAAAATGATCTGATTTATACAAGAAAGCAACCAAGATGAGAACCTAGATAGACAACACAATTGTTGTAACCTATATGGTTCATTTATTAAACAACATATAACACTATCCACATATTGTTATAAAGGTATTGTTATCTCAATGTTCAGGCCACTTACTTTAGAAATATATATCCAAAATACAAATATTTGAACAATATAACTTAATAAACTATTTGACAAATTCATTGTCCAATGCTTGTAATAAATGTAGTATAAATCCCATAAAAGTATCAAAACGATATTTATGTTCCAAGTTTTCTCCTAACTCCTAAGTAATAACAAAATTTTATGACACATTCATAGATTCAGTTCAGGTTCAATGACATCTTCCATTTCTACAAAACAATAGATTTAGAACATTCCCACCCACCTTTGTAATATACTAAATTTTGAAGCTCCGCAAAAAGTTATACCAAACGTTGACACCAAAAATATTTCCATTAAATAAACAACAGCTCAAAATAACAAAAGCCTAAAGACATTCAATTGGGAGCGTGGTTAAAACATGAAGGTTTGAAATGCCTGTCATTTTTAATAATCATAGGACGGTCGTAGTCGAATTCTTCACTCAAAATCTTATAGACGTTTACGAAGATTTTTTCGCGTTAATTTGATCTACGATGCCATAGACAAGAGATATAGAAAATACTGCAGACGATCTAAATTCTTATTCTTTTTGGTATTGAATGCTTTCGCGTTATTCGGTAGATAAATATTTATGGACGGTATTTCGGATGGTATGACTTTTCAATACATTTCAATTTTCCAATGAATTGAGTTTTGAAAATGTGGTATTGTGTTACATTCCACTTTACAAATATTATGATTTGTGATAATGACGTGATGGCATAGCAGTTAAGATTCCTCACATGCATGAGATTGCAATTTCGATACCAGACAAGTACGATTGTGACTTTTTCAATTCATATGTACTTCCTAAAGATATCCTGAACATCAGTGATGGATAATATCGTGAGGAAACCTGGGCTTATAGTTAATATAAGTTTGAAATTGCCAAGCCCAATTGAGTAAGCATTGTGCTCGCTCGTGTTTTCTCTATATAAGAAGAGACCTGTGCCCTGCTGTGGGACAATTATTATTATGATTTGATTGTAGTTTTGATATAGTAATTTGGCGATTGTGAAATAATTTATTCCTTCGTGCATAAAATACTTATGATTGATATAATCATACCTACTAATAATATTTCTCTTTAAAATATCTCAATCACCACCTCCACATAATCTATAGTAACGACCGACGTCTTTGGGACAAGTAGAAATACAAATACTACTACAGAATACGCGGTTACTTTAGAAAATTGAAGACGGCAAGTTCACAATACAATTCCCACAAATTACTCAGAGCAAACTAACACTAGACGAATAATGGCACCAACGTAGCACCACACATTCAGTTCAATACTAGAAATAAATGTGGAAATAAATAGAGAGAGAGGAGATACGGACAATGGCAGCAACAAATGTGAAGAAACACGACACTGGTGGCCCGTATTAGTTGGACGAGAACTGTGTAGTACTGAAGGCAATCGTCCCACTATTTGTCCCGGGTATCGATTCTCGCAACTACACCCATTATTTGAGAATTTTCACTTTGTTTTCTACTTTAGAAAGGAACTTATTGTTTTGTTTTTAGAAACTTGTCCTTTTGTTTTGCGACGTTCAGTTGTTTTTTAGGGTTCCGTACCCAAATGGTAAAGCCTAGGTAGGGGACCATATTACTGAGACTTCGCTGTCCGTCTGTCTGTCTGTCTGTCTGTTTACCCGTCTATCACCAAGCTGTATCTCAAGAACCGTGATAGTTAGACAATTCAAACTTTCACAGATGATGTATGTCTGTCGCCACAATAACAACAAATACTAAAATACAGAATAAAATAAATAGTTAGGGGGGCTCCCATAGAACAAACGTGTTTTTTTTCCGTTTTTATAGAAAATGGTACGGAACCCTTCGTGCGCGAGCCTGACTCGCACTAGGCCGATTTTTAGGACTGAAATAGGTTTTTATTTCGATGATTATTGCAGTTTCAATAAAACTTATTGTTACTTTGCAGTTTTTGTTAACAAATAATGTTCGTTATTTATTCAAGTCGATTTAAATAAATATGATTTTGTTCAGCGCCATTTTTTTGTCAATCTAGATGTGTTTGTTTGCTTTAAAATATTCGTTAAATGGGTTTACATTTTAAAATACTGTACATTAAATATTAACAGGACAAACCGAACTCGCCACAGAAAATAAAAATGTCACTAGCAACACAATTTTATATTAATATATTTTTTGTGGTACTTTTTATGAACGGCGGTAACTGCCCCGTTGGTCTCGTGGTCGCAAGTGCGACTGCTGTGCAAGGGATCCTGGGTTCAATTCCCAGGTCGAGTAAAAAGTGTTATTGGGTTTTTCTATGAAATTCTCAGTAGCAGCTCGGAGTTTGGATTTGTGCCCGGTTAATGGCAATAGGCTCGCCCCCTATTACATGGGACCTAAATATACCGGCGAACTGTGGGTGTACATTGGTACACCTCTGCCTAACCCTTCGGGGAATACAGGCGTGATGGTATATATATATATAATTATATATATATACATATATATATATATATATATATATATTACATATATATACAGGATAAGTTTTTAACCAGTGCGTAAATTTTTTTTGGTAGTTCAGTGTCAGTAATAGAACACATTTCCGTGTTTAGTTAAAAAAAAAAATTAAAAAAAATTTCATTCTTATCCGAGTTTGAAATAAGCAAAACATCCAGGACATAATCTATTCGCCATACTATCAATGAAAACTCGCGGCCGCCGCCGCCGCCGGGGCGCATGGCTGGGGTGAGGGGGTGGGGAATGCGCTAGCGCCGAGTGACAATGAAATATGGTTTTTAAGTAAACATGTTTCGTAAGCGATAACTTTTATTTTTAGTACTAAGACATATCAAAATAAAATATACGTGTTTAATAAAACGTGTTGAAGTTTATTATGGCAAAATTTACGCACTGGTTAAAAATTTTTCCTGTATACATATATATATTATATGTATATATATATATATATTTTATATGAAATTGAAAACGTCTTTAAATCCCTTCATTACTTTTAAGAGTTCTAAACCAAGATAAGTATGTAGGTACCTACCCATTGATACTCTTTCCTTTTGTAAACCTATATAAAAGTATTTTCATTAAAACTTTCAATAAAGATTCGTATAGATTACTCCGTGACAAAAGAATTCCGCTCACATACCGAAATCTTTTTCTTTTGATGGCCACAAACAACTTAGGTTGCCTAAAGTATATTTATAGGGGCTGATATCGGCAGTTTAATATTAAGAGAAGGAGAGATCGTAAACACATTTCTCGCAAAATGTTTTGTGGAACGGAAGGAGTTGTTTTGTGGAAATGGACAATAGAATAAAATCTCGTCTAGACTTTGGTCGTGTAGTATTCAGGTACATTTTAACAAACTATATATATATATATATATACCATCACGCCTGTTTTCCTCGAAGGGATAGGCAGAGGTGTGGAGTTTGGATTTGTGCCCGGTTAATGGCAATAGGCTCGCCCTCTATTACATGGGACCTAAATATACCGGCGAACTGTGGGTGTACATTGGTACGCCTCTGCCTAACCCTTTAACAAACTATTTGAAAATAAATGTGTCGCTTAACTTCAAACTTGGATAAATCTAAATCTGAGATTTTTTAAAATTTTAGTATCAAAAGAAAGTGAAAGAAATATAATTATATACAAATTTATCAGTTGTGTATAAATCCGCATAGTTCTTGAGAAATAAACTGTCAAAATCATAATATTTTATCTAAGTCAGATAGATCCATGAGCCAGTTTTTTGTCATATCTCCTAAGAGGGTAGAGTAAATTTATCCAAGTTTGAAGTTAAGCGACACAAATATAAGATCATAATTTTAACTATTTAATACACAGTTGTAATGTTGTTTTTAAACAATGTTGTGAGTGTACTGAGCTGTCAATTACATCTCACTCTCTTAAGTGTATCATAAGCTTAAACAAGTTATTCCGCAATTGTAATTATACAATTATAATTAAAATTAACACATAAGTATAGTAGAGAGACAAATAATTTTGCCTGTTTACCAAATAGATTTTTTGACTGTATATAGTGTAGTAAGCAAGTACTTCTGAACGTTACTTCACTGCTGATTTATATCGTGTTAGCTTTACCATCTGTCTTAGTTGCTGCGACGTTTTGTCAGCTTTAGGCCTGAATATATTTTATACGGACGTTTGAATTAATATTCCTTTCTCACATAGAAATATAGTGTATATTTTTGCAGAAAATCATAGTAGAGACTTCTAGTAGAATTAAACATAATGTCAAACAACTTTTGCTACAAAATCGAATGAACCGTTATCATAAGTACACTTCTCGTCAATTGTTAAATACAATAAAAATAACATTAGCCCATTTACCACTTGTACCAGACCCAAAACAAAAGAAGATCGGGCAACACAGACAGAAAACAGTTCCAAAAAACTGTTATCAACACTCCCGTATCTCGTTAACCCAAGTATTTTGGCCAATGTCGCGAAGGTAAGGCAATTAAGGCTACTGGCACACTTCCCGCCATGTGGGGAAGGAAATCCCTAACATCGGAACAGAGGTAATAAAGGTGAATACAAATAAATGTACCTATGTGTATAAGAATACTTAATTCAATGGCTGTGGAAATGAAGTCTATTGTAAGTCTGATGTTATCGGAAAATACCTAGGGAATGTTATTCTGGAACTCTTATATCGCTGTGTTGTGTTGCTTTCCGAGTGTTTTTACTTACTAGCTTTTGCCTGCGATTTCGAACGCGTCAATGTCGATTGGCAGATATAGACGAAAAGAACCGGAATTAAAAGCCTAACTCCTTTCTTATGGTTCAAACCAAATTATATCAAAATTGGTTTAGTGGTTTTGACGTGAAAGTATAACAGACAGACAGACAGGCTTTTGGCACATGAAAGACTTAAAAGGCAGCTATTAAAGGAGAGAAGTATCAAAATCAATAACTCGCCCTATAATGTGTCAAAACAATGCAATTTATTTTAGTTTTTGTAAAACTTTATTTCTCGCAAGTGAACACATGCTGGCGTCTAACCTAAGGAATAAGTGAATTTTTGATCCATATCTTTCGAGCACCGAATTTGTAGTTTGTAGAATAAAACATACCAATATCTGAGTCAGGCGCCGCAGTAAAGAACGTCTACGAGCAGTTATGATCCTTATTTGTGTGTCGTTATGTCAATAAAATAATATACCTACTACTATATTAGCTTTTTACGAGTCATTATAACTTTTTATTTTCTATCGTCGCTGATAAACATTAAATTATTCACACAATATTTATCTATCTGTCTAGTCTTTTCCCAACTATGTTAGGATCGGCTTTCAGTCTAACCAGGTGCATCTGAATACCTGTGTTTTACATAAAGCGACTGCCTATCTGATCTCCACAACCCAGTTACTGGGCAATACGATACCTCTTATCCTTCTCTTTAATCCGATAACATCATGAAGTAAAATTACAATGTTAAGTTAGCATCAAATAACTATTTGATTTCCACAACCCAGTTATTGGGCAACACGATACCAATATTCAACACAAAACTTCTAAAGACTGTCATTACGTACAAATATCAGCTCAAAACAGTCTGCCTAATGAAACCATGCAATATTAATCATGCAAATGACAAAATAACAAAGTCCATTACTCGTATAACACGTTGAACTCGTAAATCATGAAGTAAAGCGTGTTCCCACAAAGCCGTAGCTCCCGGCTGTTAAGTAAAATTCTAATATTTTATTCAACGGCGCGCCGTATTGTTTTCTCGATACTTCCATTCGGCAGCTCAGTGCCAGTCACGGACTTCCTAACACTTATAAATCGGTTTTATTGGGAACATTACTTTCAACGCAGATGATAACAAACCGCCCTTTTAGTTTTTTTTTCTTTAGAAGAATTAATTTAATGATAGACATGAAAGAAGTTTTCATCGCCGTTTGATAAAAGTTGTCAACGACAATTAATTGCTTGGATTTTATTGTGATAGTTCTTTTTGATGTGGTTTTGTTTGAAATAATATTCAATCTATTCTTTTATCTACGTCTCTAGAGAAGTAATAACGATGAAGGAAAATGATTAATTCTAAGTAAATTATCCAATTCGCAATAAGTTAATGATTAAGTACTGTTAGACGGTAAAAGCTCTTGAAATAATGGCAGTATTTACTATGAATATTAAGAGGGAAAAAAGTGGGATATTATTTTTTTGAGCTTGTGATGTCCATCATCACAAGCTCAAATAAATAATATGTCAATCTTTCGTGCACAGTTTAAATATTTCAACTCAAACCTGAGTGGTTAATTTTTTTAATCCGCCAAAGTTTTTAACCTACATGATTGTCATTTATTTTTATGATCCGACTTTGACCTCTGAATTTCTTTTGTGTTCCTGCTTAGACTAGGCTGTTTGGAAACGCTAACTTCACTTAAAAAAATAGACATATAAAAGTGTTCTTTTGAACCTATTTACAGAACAAATATCATTTATGCGCACGTCAAACGAACACGCTTCTACAAGACCGTACCTAACATTGACTTTTTCAGTCCTTTGACCCGACCTTCCACTGTAAACACAAAGTGAAATAGATAGGTATCTCTGTACCTAAACATTTTCCATTGAAAACAGCACAACGTAATGCAGGAAGTCTCTTTGTTTGTTCGGAATGTCGTCTGCCACGAAATCTTTTTGTTCAAGAGCGGTCGAGTCGAGACGATCGCGAAATGGCATGTCGTGAATGATCACCCATAGTCTAACCAACCTAAGAGCAAACAGATCAAAGCAGTCGCAGGGTTGACTCCAATACTGATATTAATAGGTACCGGTATTTTAATAGACATACCAGATTACCGGTATTTCGATATTGAAGCGGTATGTGCGAGGTTATTGGAAAATTTGCTGAATGCATGAAGACGGTTTGCAAATATAGAGACTTACACAGCAAATTATAATAATAGATTGTTCTCTGGAATTTCGGCCGATATAAATAATGTTTGTGTTCGGTTAGCGTCTCACGAAATCCTTGGAAGTTTCTGAATTAAATCAAACTTTCTGTAGTAACGTTTTATTATAAACACGCGTCATATTGTTTTATGATATATTTGTACGTCATTTGTTTTGTTTTTGTATCGTCACTCATTTTTATTTACAGAACACTGTGAATGTTAATAAACTGTAATACATATTACGAATCTGCTGTTTCGTTTTATGGCAAATAAACATCGTTCCTAAATCTATACTAATATAATAAAGCTGAAAAAATATTGTTTGTTTGATAGTTTTTTAAACGCGCTAATCCCTGAAACTACCAGTCGCACTGTAAAAAATATTGTTGTATAATGAAAGCCAGATTCGAGAGGAATAGTATAGTCTACAAACTTCACGCTACGACCCACGGGAGCGGAGCAGTAACCAAAAACATAACTTGTACAAAAAAATACACGCACACGAAGTCGCGGGCAGCAACTAATTAACCATAAAACAGCGAATTCCAGTTGGAAAAGAGTCTGTAATCTGACCTTGTGCACCTACACGCTACACAACATTGACACAGAACTAAAGTATGTACAATGTTCAAAGAGCTACCTTTCACATAATATCCCCTAATCATCCGCGATGCCCCTCGAGACGAAAAGAATGGCCTATTGTTACCGGGAACACGGAACCTACGTTCTATGTATATCATTCTTTTATGCTCGCACCGATGGTATCAACCCTGTCTGTATCGATGCGAAGTGTATTGAGCTATACGCGAGTTCGTGATGTGTGATGTTCGTATCGCTCCGCACAATAGGTGAGCGTTATTTCTGTTCGTCTGCCTTGACTCCAGACGCGGTCGGGCGTAAGTACCGAACGTCTGTGTTCCATGTTACCACTATCTACATTCTACATATTATTGATTGTAAACATCGGTGTTCACGCACGGTTCGATAATTCCGTGTATCCGTGTGTTGGCGTGTTTTGTGAATTTTGGTGGCTGTTGGGTTCGGTCAGGCTTTTTGTTTGCTTGTAACTAGTACCCCAGTCGAATAGTTAATCACTTTGGTAAAACATGTTTTAGTTTAGAGTATTTTGAGTAGTAATGTACGGGGTAAAATGAGGCCGCAGGTCGTATATAGGACGCTATATACATATTGTGGGTACTTAGTTAAATAAGTATCGTAACACCACATCTTTTTTGTCAAAGGAATAGGCAGAGGTATTAGTACTTTAGGACCTTATTACACAATTCACCACTGGTAGGTTTCCCCAGATGTGTTTTTGATTATGGTAACGTAGGTACTTAGGTATAAATCCAAAGAAATACACCAGAGGTAATATAAAATGACTGACTAGAGCTCGATTCTTATGTCCAAATATGGATCCTTTTGTTTCTCAATAACGAGCGTAAGACAATCTCGCTACTAGTTTACGATAACCTATAAAACACTGCGATTTTGGCAAAGATACAAAACGTGTGAGTTTAAACCACTCACAGTTGGTATACCATAGACGCATTCTTTTCTTTTTGCAAAAGCATAGACAATTACACAGTGAGTCTTCATACCTCATTTAATCACAGACTGTGTCATTAAAGAATGTTTCGCTAGTGCTGTGACAGTGGCATTTAGCGGAAATAGACACGATTTTGATCAATGACTTCACTGTGTTGGCATTTCGGTTCTAGACATCTCTAGTTTAATGGGACTGGTTGACTACGGATCTATAAATAACGATTTAGTAGTTAAGTCTAGTTATTTGATGGCGCTTTGTGTATACGGGGTGTAATAAGACACGTAACATAGCTGTTAACTATGCGTATTGCCCATCAAACTTGGTTGTGTTGCGTAGAAATTATTGCTTGGAAACAATTTTGATTTTTGGTGTGAAAAATTACTGTTTATAGTGGAGCGCGCGTACCCTCTAGTGCAGATGTCGTGGGGTATTGCAAGTTTAATTATAATATTTAAAACTAAACTTTACAGACATGGTTTAGTTTAAATATTATAGTAATGGGCAGTATGTATGATAGTCGGCTTTGTTTAGTGTTTTTTACATACGTTACATGTTATATAAAAATAATTGTTTTTTTTAAATACAATAATTGTTTAATTAAAATAAAAAATAGTTAGTGAAATTCTTATAGTTTGTCTTCATACTTTAGTAGTATCAGTTTTAATAGAGTTTTTTTTTTTTATTTAAGACCCCGACTAATAAAATCTTGTCATCAGACTTTCAGCTTAATTCAGTTGAAACAAAAGCCTAAAGTCTCAAAGTTTAGAGTCTCTAACTAAATTAACTCACTAAAGTAAAACCTTAATTGCAATTTTTCTTCATTACCCTATTGTGTTCAGGTGAGTGAAGGCACCCCTTTGGGGCAGGGGGGGGGGGGGGGCGTAGGGGGGGGTTAATTAACTAATTTATTGTTACGTCAAGTAATAATATCTCAGGTTTCACTTACAAAGGCAGACAGACGGCTTTATACAACAAATTGTCACAAAGTTCAAGGAATTGTAAAAGGGTTTTCTAGTATGTCTTGTAAAACTGTGGGATTGTTAGAATATATTTTATGGTACGAGTTGAACTTGGAAGTTGGGTAAAGTGCGGCATATCATTTCGGCACTTTTAGACTAAACATCTCATGTGTTATTTTGAATGTTGCGAATAATTTCGTATTATATTGTTTTGACAATTACTGAAATCTGCAAAACTCATTTTGTTTCATCATCAATCTACGAAACTTTTGGGTTTTGTATTACCTTGACAAAAATATACCATTGGTACTCAAGTTACAGGCTTGCTTTATTTGAGGCCATTGTGAAAGCTCGTCTAACTTTTATATTTATACTACCTTCCATTCACGGCTTTATCCGCGTCAAAGTTAATATAGAATCCGGCGGAAACTGTACATTTTTTCCGGATAAAAAGTATGTGGTATTCCAGATCTTTCTCCAACCCTTGCAGACCTTTCTCTGTGCTAAATTTCATCCAGATCCGTTCAGCTATTTCTGACGTGATTAAGTAACAAGCATCCGTCCATACAAACTTTCGCATTTATAACAGTGTAGTAAGCTTATTATTTTGTCTTTTAAAAGAAGCCGAACGAAAAATACCAGCCTTAAAGCCAAAATAATAAAATAACCGTGCGAACAGTGATAGGAATAATACACTCATGTTACATAGGTACGTACCAAAAAGGTTCTTTTACAAGCAGGTCGGTTCCGAAATGAACACAACATAGAACTGAGAAAGCTTATTTGATGAACGTGCTCAAGTATTTGTTTCATTAGCTAAGTGATTCCACAAGTCTCGGGAATTCGGGACCTCAATCACAATTTCTTATTTGATTTACTGAACGTACTTGTTCCTGCAATAGGGTCAATGTACTCAGGTAGTGATAAAAGGCCCCTGACATGACACAGGGCGTGTGACAAACCTACGATACAGGACGAGACAGGTAATTTTCTTCGTTGTTATACAAGCAAATTTATTTGATGTTATATTATGTGTCGTGTGACGGGTGCCTAATTAATCTTTGGTCCTGTAATATTTCTAAGCTCATGGGCAGCTCATAGAGAGCTGACTTTCGTTTATTTTTTTCATTATGAATTGAAATACACCGCAGTGTGCAAAAAAATTGTGTGGAGCATACAAATCCAGTCGGCATTTTTTATCTTGCATGCAATTACGCGATTTTTAACTTTATTACTGTTGTGTTTTAGTTTATTATCTATTAGTGAATGCACATGAATGTTGCACGTACCTAGTAGGACCTACTATGAAGTTTACATGCAGATTTATCTAAAACAATAACTGCCTTATTTTCACACTAGCTCCTGCATCAAAGTTAACATATCATCCCACGATAACCGTACATTTGTCAGGGACAAAAAGTAGCCTATGTGATATCCCAGACTATAATCTATCTCTGTACAAAATTTCATCCAGAACCATCCAGCCGTTCTAGCGAGATTGAGTAACAAACATCCATCCAAACTTTCGCATTCGTAATACTAGTAAGATTGCTTAGCTACAATAACAGCGTAGCGACTAAATCTCCGCATTTGAAATCAGCTCGTGGATCAGAGTGTTAATTTCCGCAGAAACATATAAAATAAACAATAATTTCGCCGCGTGTTAATAACGTTATACGTAACAAAGTTGCTGATAGGTTTATTTGCAAAGCTAATACGTCAATAATAACTGTTTGTTAGACCGTTTCTTGTAAACTCAATCTGTTTCGTGCTTTCCGCTTAGTAGTAAATCAGTACTTATGTATTTTGATTTATAGTATTTAAGTATTTATTTCCTGGAAAATTACCTTTAGAGTATTGCATTTTTGAACCTTGGATCAAAATTTAAAAAAGGAATGTTTTAAATTAGCTGTTTTTAAAAACACGTGCTGTATTGTGAAGCTTTTCGTGTCTCGGAAAAACTAAAAGCTATTGTTCATAGCTTTCAGTTTTTTTTAACGTTGCCCCACACTACGGTTTACAATGTTCTGCGTTTATTTATAAGCTGGTAATAAACTTATAATTTCGCCGTGTAGTCAGGAAGGCAATTCTGCAAACTTTTAGGAACAATAGTCTTAATCTCACAAAAATGCCTTTAATGTACTTGCGTTTTTACCATTGATTTTCGCTGAGATGAGATAACGGCTAGATTTTAAACGTTTTTAATTTTTTGTTTGACCGTCAGCAATTTAAAACAGCCAAATAATATGATACTATTTCTTAACTGTGCAGTCTACCACTAAATTCTAGCCATACTATTCTAGCAATACATCAAATTAGTACACAATATTTTGTTCCAATCGGCTTTTCCAGTAGCTCAACGACAGTATTTGTTAGGTACCGGCCTATATTTCTCCAATCTTTCTTTTCAAGTAAAAAAACTCTGCAAAAGGGTCGTAGTAATTGATAGGCGAAGGGTTGGCCACCCGTCATTTTATTGGGCAATTTGTCAATATTACGAACCAATCTTATTTGAGGTAAAAGAAATAACAAAATAATAATTTGGTACTAAACTAGTAGGCCAAATTTAAAGTCAGCGTCAAATCATTTATTGCAATCCGGCCATTAAAAGGCACTTTTGAAGGTCATAAACAAAAAAAGAAGGATTAAATCTAGTTTTTCGTTTTTTACCATCACCATCACCATCACGCCTGTATTCCCCGAAGGGTTAGGCAGAGGTGTACCAATGTACACCCACAGTTCGCCGGTATATTTAGGTCCCATGTAATAGGGGGCGAGCCTATTGCCATTAACCGGGCACAAATCCAAACTCCGAGCTGCTACTGCTTCGTTTTTTACAGTAATTAATAATAAAATTATTCATCATCATCATCATAATCATTAACGGCGTCCACTGCCGGACATTCGCCTCCCCTAAACATAGCCACAATGACCGGTCCTGCTGGATACATCCACATTTGTTTTAATTAAATTGTTAAATATAATGTAAGGACTGAAAGCTGTTATAATTTGTCTTGCCAGCATTTTCCGGGAACGTGTTTAAAAGTGCTGTAGAAAAGAGTACCGTGACTTGCACATTTACAGCTTACTACAAGTTTTAAAGTTAGTTCAATTTAGCTTTAAATTTTCACCTTTTTACAAACGTACTTAGAGCTAAGATAAACTTGAATGTCGAAAAAGGTTCTTTTAATTCATGCTTTTGGTGTTGGACTGCTGCAGTGATGAAACTTGGATTCGAAATTTTGTATAAGATACCGTGCGGAGTAAATGCTCTTAATAAACTTTATGTAACGTTTATAAGTAAAGGGGTAAACTTAATTTTCATGAAATGGGTAATCCATAGTAAATAGCAGATAGGTATTAAAAAAAGTAAAATGTTATAATAATGTCTAGTTTTCTCAAACTGCAACCGTTTCTGCTAATAATCCTTTACTGGACTCCAAATACTTGCTATGTTTTGCGAAACCCAATATAAAGAAAAAAAACTCCCAATAAGCGGTTTCTACTCCCACAGTTTTACGTCTATGGAAAACAAGATAAAAGTTTCATAATAAAACCACCAATCTAATTGATTGGAAGCTAATCGGCTATAAAAACAGAGTGAATCGACGCTATTCAATACCTTCGATTATCTGAATGATACTTTCTGTTAAAAGGCATGTCATTTTTATCTATTTTCGATATTAGAAGCTCGCACTTTTGTTAAATAGAAAGACCGTATAGGTAAGATAACGTTTACCATTCCCTTAATAGGAGTTTTCCGACAGTGCGCTTCATAAAAAACTAGAATAGTTTTATTTTGGTATCAACTTATTTAGTTTAATGATATTATAGAAAAATTATATTAAGCTTAAAATTATATTAACTATAACAACAATAAGACCACAAAATTAATTTGCTCTTATTTTACGGGACAGTTTTGAACTGCTATGCAATGTAGTACATTGTTTTTGAAGGTGCAAATGTATTAATATTTTTTAGGCTTTGTAGTTAGTCAGTTTCCAGACTAGTTCTAGAAAACTAATGATTAAAACACTATCAAACACGTACGAGATTTATAAATAACTAGCTTTATCATAACGATAACTTAGTTTCCTATTAGCGAAAGAATCTTTAGAACCGGACCTGTAGTTCCAGAGACTTTGCGTGTTCAAACAAAAAAAAATACACACAAATAAACTCTTCAGGCTAAATTACTTTAGCAAGAAGCGTGTTCGAGAAAATCCTTTTAAAAATACGTTACTTAAAATCTCGATAACATGAGACAAAAGGATTATATCTATCCAAAAAATCTTGAATGAGGTGGAGGCACACAGAAAAGGCTTCTAAGACTAGATTTGAAACCTTTTTTTTGGTACCTAAGTATTTTAAGTAAGTACTAAAGTACCTCTTTTTAATTCCAAACAACTCGCTTTTATTTGAACTTTTTCTCACGCACGAAAATCTTGGAATTCTAAGTAAAACATTTCTTATTCGTAATCTGTTATACTCGTATTATTATTTCTTTATCTAGTAGTTTATTAAATCTTTATTTTTACCTTTTAACATTTTAATACATACATTTTTGCTTGTATTTTATAACTTCTACGTATACTTCTGGTTTAAAAGTATACGAGAGCTCAGTGACGAAAATATATTAAAATTTAGAAACTGCATGTCAAACCTATCGTTTTCCGAAATATACGAAGCCCAAACCACAAATGACGCATTCGATAAACTACACGATACAATTACCTTGTTTTACAATTTATGCTTCCCTATAGTGAAAGTCAAGAATACTTTAAAGACAATAAAAAATAGAGGCCTAACGAAAGGCATAAAAAGATGCTGCATTAAAAAACGGACATTGTACCTTAAATATAACATACAGAAACATAATATAAACAAAATAAAAAAAATTATGACGACTACGCACGAATATTAAAAAGATGTATATATAAGGCACAGCAGATTAATAGCACGCGCTACATTAATAAAGCCAAAAACATAAGTAAAGCAGCATGGAACATGATTAAAACGAACACAAATAACATGACATATAATTCTGAAATTGAGATGATTAATATTAATGGTAAAAAGTATGACAACCCAAACCAAATTTGTGATTTATTCAACGAATATTTTGTATCCCTAACCGATTCCACCGGGTGGCATCGGATGCGGGTGACATCGCGGGACATATAGCTACCACCACCATCATCACGCCTGTATTCCCCGAAGGGTGAGGCAGAGGTGTACCGATGTACACCCACAGTGTACACAGTAGTAGCATATAGTTAGTTTTTAATAAATAAAAAATCTATACTGACTACGAGCTCTTCTCTTTTATCGCGTGGGCACACGACTACTAGTTTGTAATTCGCGATAATGAATGCTTACCTCATCATCATCTGCTTAACCTTTCCCCAACTATGTTGCGGTCGGCTTCCAGTCTAACCGGATGCAGCTGAATACCAGTGTTTGACATGGAGCGACTGCATATCGGACCTCCACAACCCAGTAACTGGGAAACACGGTACCTCTTGGTTAAACTGGTTGTCAGACTTCTTAGGCTTCTGACTATCCGTAACGAATGAATAATGAATGCTTACCTAATTATTATAATTTTAGAATCCGAGAACTACTCAATGTTACCTTTGTTACTTGTACCTAATTTCCATTTAAGGATAATTATCTGTTTGAAGCTGTTATAATAATAGGTTAAAAACTAATTAGGTATATGGGCATGTAGGTTACTGCTTACGTAGTCTGGTTCACGTGTGTTGTATGTAGGTACCTTATACGTCACGTAATACCTCTTTCTAAATATATTTTCTATTTTAGTAACGTTTGGCCTTTGAGTTCAAGTTCTTCAGTTATTTCTGCTTTCATCTGACGACTTTTAAATAAAAAAAAATATTTCTAACGCAGGACTAATGTCTCTTCTCATAAAGTCAAAGTTAAATCATTTATTTTAGTTAGATAACTAAAAGGCACGCTGATACAGAGAAGGCATGAGTATTTATCATCACGCGGATTGGCGAATTCAGAGTTATACATCAGTAGTAGTAGCAGAGTTATACTTCACGATTTTCTCCCGATATTTTCCTTCACCGATATCAGTGATGTCTAAGATTAAACTGAGAAATTGCATACTTATGAAGTCAATAACGTCATATTTTTACTTGCGTCTCACTTGCTCATGTATGATACTGGGTCACCATAACAATTGTTCCAGCATAACACAATAAACAATAATTATATGGCTAAAAGTTTTCTAAAATCATCAATCAACAAAGTTTATCATTTTACGTAAATACCGTAAAAAGCTTATACCTACATAACAATTATCATAATCACGTCATACCAGTGCTATTTGAAATTTAACCGTCATAATATTGATATACATTTATGACAACTCACATCAAAAGCGCTTCAAAAAACCCGTTAATTGTATTAAGTGCAATTAGGCGTGCGGTATGCAAATACACGTACATACATAATCAACGCTCGGTCGTTAGAGACGGATCAGCTGTATGTCGCTCTGACGGTTTAATTGCGTCTATTTTAGACTGTGTTTACGAAACCTCCTGCTGTCGATATTGATCATAATATTTTATGTGGCCTCAAATGTTCATTAGGTGTTTTATGATATTTATAAAGAAAATCTTAAGAAACGTGTTTTGTATGCGTTTTTTTATCGTTGCGTTTTTATTGGGTGTAGTTCTCTACATTGTTTAATTGCTTTAGTTCGGCATAGGTGATCATAGGTCTGAAAAAAAATCAAGATAACACATTTTATTCTTTCAATAATTCAATTCAATATACTTAATGTTTTGCATTCTACACTATCCATCAAAAATAGGACGATTTATATCCGCAATATATACGTCGAATAGCTTTACAAAACCTAGGTATTACTGGATGTCGTGGGTTCAATTTCCGCACGGAACAATTGTAAACGCACCCACGATAACCTAGAAATTACTGGTGTGATGGTATTTTGTTTGAAAATAAGCAACAAAATATAAAAAAATAATTGAAGTTCTTTATCAAAATACATACTTCAATCATAGTCATTGCTTAGTTATAGTCATAGTACAACATAACAGTACCTATCTCCTTTCAAACTGTGACATTTCAACTAATAACCAAGTCACAAACAGATTGTATCACGGTTGTCGGTGAGCGATCGATCTCGTCTCACCATATACGACTCGTTATCGGTAGTTGTTACCGTCAACGGTTCGTCCCCTCCTCCCGGTTCCGTAATGAGTGACAGCTTAATCAAAGCCACACGCATTTCGTGGAGCTCCCACCAAATCAATGTTTCAGTGTAGTTAAGTAGGCACGAGCAATTAGATCGGTATTGAGGCTTAAGCAGGATTTGTACTAGTACTGTAATGTTGGACTGCTCAGTTCGCCTCGTAGTTGGTGAGCGTGGGCTCCTGGGTTCGATTCCCAGTTCGGCCAAAACGTTTTTTTGGGTTCTTCCATTAGGAATTTCTTAGTAGCAGCTCGGAATTTGGAAGTTGGAAGTTGGTGATGTGACACCGCCGTGCATCGGAAAAGCACGTAAAGCCCTTGGTCCTGCGCCTGATCTCTCCCCGGTCGTGACAGATCGCAGTCCCATCGGACTATGGGAACGCACCTGGATTGCTGTATTTGCGTCACCATTGAGATTGGCCGCCGTGACCAAATTTTGTCCGGGAGGTTATTATTACAATGTCATATAGAGGTCAAAGTCACAAAGATTTCACTAACAGAGGATCGAGTAATAAACTATATGAAGATGTCGATAGCGTCTAAATTGTGTTAGCACTGAACATAGCTCTATAGCTATGTTCAGTGCCTACTCATGTATAGCATTAACAGTGCCTTTCATTAGTTCCGTTCCTAGAACAATGTATATTTTGGAAGAACTTACAGAATTTCCAATACGGTGTGTATAAGATATCACACAGCCATCAACTACGCATCTGCTTCTTTTTGATGTAAATCAGTGTTTATGGTAACGCGCAATGCACGCAAAACATCGAGGTTAGGTGCACGCAACAGTACAGAGGTCGTGGGGGTATCTGCAGTTTAATTATAACATATAAAAGTTGTTACAACTTTGACCTTTAACATCTCTGTAACCAGAAGGTTAAAGGCTGCCCCGTTGGTGTCGTGGTCGCAAGCGCGACAGTTGAGCAAGGGGTCCCGGGTTCGATTCCCAGGTCGGGCAAAAAGTGTTATTGGGTTTTTCCATTAGGAATTTCTCAGTAGCAGCCTGGAGTTTGGAAGATGGCGGTGTGACACCTCCGTGCCTCGGAAAGCACGTGAAACCGTTGGTCCTGCGCCTGATCTCTATCCGGTCGTGTCGGATTGCCGTCCCATCGGGCTATGAGAGTTAGGGAAGAGGGAGTGCACCTATATTTGCGCACACACTTGTGCACTATAATATCTCCTGCGTACGTGGCTAGTTTGCATTAAGATTAGCCGCCGTGGCCGGAATCGGTTTGGAGGATTACATTACATTTACAACCAGAAGGTGTCCAGATATAGTCCAGAACTAAAAAACAATCGGAATCATGGGAAGCTTGTAACTTTTGGTTTCATTAAGCGAGTTCTTACAATTTAATTCTGGCTTTCTTACTCCTTCGCTAATCTTATCTGATTAATTTCGTCGCGGGATCCAAGACAGTTGATTCGTTTCTCGTCGAGCTTCATTGCCGTGGCGCTTTTCTGGCGGTCACCACTGTTGATTCTGGCTTACAGGATTTGTAGTGGTTTGGGAATAATGTGGCAGGCTTGTCCCATTAAGCTTTTATTTACTTTGACCTGTCCCGGTCTTTGGCTAATCAAATTTCATAAGTAATTTGACCCACTTCCCGGAGTTCGATTAGGCAGAAATTTTGAATACATATCCACATTGCATGACAATTCTATTTAAAGCTTGCTTTATAAAATAAATATTTTTTAATAGAATTTGTTACACCTACATATACCTATTACTCTGGATACTAAACGTCTCATAAATACATCATGTCTTTATCTAATCGAGGCAGTAACGCATGGACACAATATTGGATACCAGTACTATCAACATCCAATTTACCGTTCATAATGGATGTGTGTCCAGGTAATGGTATGTTCTAGCAAGCCCATTGTTTGCCATCATTAGTGCTACCTATTACCATCAGCTCTTCTCACTTATGTATTGGCATTGCTCCATTTTTCGAGGTAGGTACGCACTCGTAAGGGTGCAAATGGGAAATTATGATTAAGCCGCCACTGTCCGTCTGTCTGTCTGTGAACGGGCTTTATCTCATGAAGTATAATAAGTAAGGAGTTGAAATTTAAAATTAATAAAAATAAAATAAATTTAAAATTTAAATGGGAGCCTTAGATCAGGTACGATTTTATTTTGCATCTAATGTACGGCGGTTCGGAAAATCGGAACCCGTGTATATACGACTCCTACTCGTATTTGATCAGTTTTTTCATTACATTCCTGATCTCTGTATTAGTTTATATCAGGGACTGTACATAAACATTTAGATTAAATTCTTGACTTGTAACATGATGCGCGCGGAACGAAATTTTACAGAACAGAAGTTGCGTGTCTGCACATCATACTACTGTGAGTTAATTCCTACGTAAAGCATTGCGTAAAGGTAGTGAACCATTTTACAACATCATAAACATAACCGAAACATTATCTGCTCTCGTACATTTAACGATATTCACTCACAAACTTGCATCGAAAAATGCTTCTTCATCAAAATTTATGCACCGCGAAATATTACAAATCTCTCATGCATTATGAGATTTAATGCTGTGCAGTAGAGTGCACATGAGAACGCTGAGAGAGCGTAATGTACATCTAAACGCGACAAAGCGTTATCAGCAGTAACCATTCAATACTCACGTGAGCGTATGACGGTGTGACGTTCCAGGATATCAAAAGCTAGTTCAGCATTGGTTAATCTCACCGCACCGACGACTTCGTAGCGCGCTTTGTTGCCAATTGTTTACTTTACATTCTATTTTGGATGTCCATCATCTGGGCATTGTTAGCGTGTGTTTACGCCGCGCCGTGAGAGGACCGATCGAACGGGGAGCGCCTGCGGCCGAGCACGCCTTTTGTGGGCGGTATTCACCATTACAGAATACACTGTCTTGATTTTTGATGATGATTTTATGACGAATTTTAGGGCTATTTGATGCTAACTACACATTGTAATTTTACTACATGATGTTATGGGTTAAGAGGTATCGTGTTGCCCAGTAACTGGGTTGTGGAGGTCAGACAGGCAGTCGCTCCACATGAAACACTAGTATTCAGCTGCAGCCGGTTAGGCTGGAAGTCGACCCAAACATAGTTAGGAAAAGGCTAAGCAGATGATGATGTTGTGGGATAAAATAAAATACCATAACACTGCACTTCAGCTTCAACAGAATGGAAATACCGACCACGTAATCGCGCAGTGCAATCCGATGTGTATAATTAAAGTAAATTCAACATGTAGTATCAATGAAGTGGCTCGCTCAAGGGAACTCAGAAATAGAACTAAGGGGAAACGAAATGCTACTGAAAGATGTGAATCAGCTAATAATACTTCGTGATTGGATCAGGATGTTGCTTCGATCATAGCAAATCTATGCAAACTAACACTGTAGTGCATGGAGACAGAACTTTGACTTTTCATATCTTCGTAATCAGTAGGTTAGCATTTATAGTTCAAAATCAAAATGATCACAATGATCATGAGTCATGATCATTGCGAGCATTCAAAAGTGACCAATGTCACATTTGAATGCTCGTTTTTAGTCCAAAGCCTAAAAGTTACAATTAAATTTTAGGCTTTGGGGTAAAAAACGGGTGACGCATATTATGTCTTTACGTCCGTTTTAATTTTTATTATGAATATCGAAATGAAGGCGCAGAATTTCAAGATCGAAAATAAATATAAAAATCTGTAGGAAATATACATTAATCACGACATTTTTGAAATTAATATTCAAATCAATGAATCAATGTGATCATATCACCAACATTTTATTAGAGTTATTATATTAGGCGAAAACGTAATTGACTAAGTATTAGTCAATTAGGTACAATCCGTTTTCGCCATATGTAACAAAGCTTTACTTTTCATCTACGAACATTACACAACACGATGAAACATGAGTCACTGGGAAAAAAGATCTTGTTCATATATTTGCTTTATATCACGTTGACTTTTATGATTTTAGTTGCTATTAAAGTGTGGAATATTGTTTGAAAGATTTGGCTTCATACTTTTAACCGAAGGATACGCCCTGATTGATTCATTACCGGTTCAGAGAACAAGCGAATATTATTTAGATTTTTATAGGAGTCACGGTTTTTACTAAGAAAAAAATTTGTATTATGATTTTTTGTAATTTATTAGTGGTTTTATGGGTAGGTACTAAAAAAGATTCTATTGAAAGATGAACCTGGAATTATTTAAGTAGCAACTATTGTCATATTTTGACAGTAATTTCCCCTAAATCTGTCGATACGCTATACGCTTTATGAGTTTATTTATTTACAAAAGAAAATCGGAAAAGTTGAATGACAGAATGTTTTCTGTACATTAACAATGGTAGCACGAATGCTATTCTAAGCGTAGGCATCTGTGTTTTTTCAATAATGCATTTAAATTGATTGATGATTTCTGATAAAACATTAGTCAGTAAAGATAAATGTTTCGATAAAACTTTTTAGACTTGTCCGATTGAACGGAAACGTCAGAATTGAGTTAAGCTTAGTTCTGTTAAAAGGAGCCAACCCACAATAAAACCAATTCAACACACCAAATGTGTTTAATTACTATCCAGAAATAACTTACGCTTAGAATATATTTTAATGAATCAGCATTAAATACCTATCTTTACAATGACCTACGTAATTGGATGAATGGGATAAATTTTGAAGTGAGTTCGTTCATTTTTAGTTCAAATAGCATATAAAAGTCTTAAATTCTTTAATAATTATCGACAATACGAATAACAAAAACAACAACAAAGGTACTCCACATTAAAAAAACAATAGGTCTTCGAATGAAACCAGTAAAGCAAAGCGGATGGTAATTAAGTTTGCAAACCTTGGCATTTGGCAGAGTGCCGACGGACTGATGCGAACTAATAGAGAGAGAGCTGGTGGTCGCCCGCATGCCTGTACCAACGACATTTTGTTTGTGATTGTACACCACGCACCCGATGGGATTGTGTCCAACTGTGCTGTTTGTGTAATCGATTTTGATTAAGTGCTGCGGACTGAGCTAAGGTTAGTGTTAGTTGCTGCTACAGCTGCAGTTTCTGGAAAAGGGTTGGATAGATTTGCATGTTCTGTGGAGTTGGTAGGTTGTGTTGATAAGTAATGGGTTGTTTTAAAATGTTGTTGATGAACAAACGTATGTTTCTAATGCACAAGATAGTTTCACCTTTTTGGCAGAACCAATGTCTTGAAGTGTCTATTCAAAATTGTGAACCTAGTATTCTGAATGTCAATTATACTAATTTAAAACATGCAACATTATTTGGGAGGCCTTTCTTCAGTAGTGTATGTCCTACGGCTGATATGATGATGATGAAAATTTATTCGCAATCGCATCTCTGCGAAAATTATCAATAAATGTTTGTAAATTAGAGACATTTCTGACAGACTGAAACTGAGATTAGATTGCGACCGTTCCTAAAAGTTATTAGAATTACCCACTTAGTCTCAGAAGGCTACTAGAGAATGCACAGTCCTAAATAATCCATTAATTGGCCGTGCTCCCATTTCCTAATTTCCAAGTACATACACATTTAATAACAACAATCTACATAATAATTCTAAAGAGTGTATAAATTTAAATCTTTACGTAGTTCATTTCTGGTTAGTCCCTAAATGTAAACATGCGAGTGCGCCCGTTCGCTCGCCATATGTTTCTACAAGGTTACGAAGATTTTTCGTTCATAATTTACTTTGGCCTGTTTTGATTGTTATGATATTTGATTTATCGAGTGCATATTTTGTTTCGTCGAGAGCTCTTCGAGGCGCGGGGTTGCCATGAATCATACTAACGGTCAGTCGGGATAAACATTTTTTTACCTAATGAAAAGGTCAGAATTTAGGCTTTTGTGTTGTCTAAGGTGTTTTCGAGAGAATAGAATTGAGATATCTATACTCGTATTTATAAAGAGGTAAGATTTGTTGTTTGTTTGTAACGAATAGGCTCCGAAACTACTGAACCGTTTTTAACCATTTTTTCATCAATATATAGCTAAATTATTCCATAAGGAACATAGCCTATAAAACCCACGCTACGGCCTACGGGAGCGGAGCAGTAATCAAAGACGTAACTTATGGCGGGTACAATACGCCACGCGGACGAAGGTGCGGGCAGTACGCTAGTATCAGTATACACTGTAAATGATAAATAATATTGTTGATGAACAACATAGCCGTTAATTAACATAAATAATAGTGTCTTAATGTTATTTAGTTTAATGTTTAGTTTAGTCGAAATATGTAACATTAGGCATTAATTATTGCTGGAGACTGACTTTTATTTTTGACTATATATTGTAGCGCGCAATCTATTATACCTATGGGTGTGTGCAAAAATACACGGGTTTTGGAAGTATCTTAAAATTTTGCTATAACATAGCATATAAACTTGGCTAACATAAAAACATTTAAAAAATTGGAACTTTTACCTTCAATATCTCCATATCTAGAAGGTGCCTAGATATTCAAAACAAAAAATGATTACAATGATGGAAAGAACACATAATATCGGCTTCGTTAAATGTGTTTGTACACCTTTTATATTGTAATTTATTAATAAAAACTTTTCGTAAGGGTTTTCATGTTATTTACTTCACCTTGCGAAAGGTTATCCTTTGGCAAGGTGAACTGAAGAACATAAGACATTTTGAACACAAAAATAGATTATTTTTTTATTTTACTCCATGACGGTGTCAATATAAGCCAGAAATTGCACTCCTTCAGAGCTATTAGAATAAAATTTGTGTACAACTGTACCTACCACTTGAAAATATTAATCAACACGAGGTTCCTTAATAAGTAAACATATCTATTTAAGGCTTTAATGTAACGGTTTTAAGGTTGTAAATCATGTGCGAAAGGGTTCGTAACGCATTTCTTGGTATTATTAATGAGTTACGAACTAAAACCAATCGTAATTTATTGGAGAGCTTTTGGTAATGAATCAAATCGGGCAATATGTCTATAATAACCAATGATAGGAAATTTACGGAGCTAAACGAAAAAGTAATTTGCGCAAATCTGTACCTTACGTTTCTATCAGGTAGATTTAAATTACATAATTACAGTTACATAATATATTAACGAAAAAAAAAATTGTGAAAATTATTCCTTACGCTTCTATTAGAAAGATTTAAATTTCTAAATCACATAATTACGGTTACAAACATTAACGCAAGCTGTCGTTTTCCTGAACTAACAAGATCTGCCGCGTCAGCATTAAAAATCCCGAAACCCTTATAATTTGTTTCGTAAATAATAATTATTCCACTTAATGAAGAAGAAAACAGAACAAATTGCTCATTACCTCGCATCGTAAACCTAAATACGTATTCATCCAACTGCGAAGGTATCCAGTTAAAAGTTATCCTGATGAATCACTAAGTTTCACTCTTATAAATAAAACACGGTCAGGTTGGAAATTGAGATAAATCTGTTCCACCCGAGAAAGCCGCAATAGATATCGCCAATTAGACAGAAGCTCTATTTTTCACTGGGTTCTCTAGTAAAACGAAAACACACTAAAAATGTTCTCAACGAACTAGAATTTATTGTACGACAAATTAATGAATATTACTTGTAATTTTTCAATATGCTCTTGAAGAACAAATTAGGGTAATAATGCCGATAGTGTTTTCTTTTTCTTTTTTTGCTACTCTACGTGATTTGTCTAATGACAAATTTCGTAGAGTAGCAAAAAAAGCCAATATTGCCACAATTGCCTCCCTGACATAATTGTCAGGGAGGCAATTGTAGTAATTTTGAGGAACGATCGCAATCTATTCTGAGTCTCAATTAAAATCAAGAATACCACAAACAATACCAACCTTTTTTGACATTGATTGCCGCTGAGATGAGATTGCGACTAGATTTTGAATATTTCTATATACTCGTAGTTAGTCAAATTGTGGTTTTGGTACTAGGTATGGCAATAATTATGTCACACTGACAGTTGACAGCCATCGCCTCTGTTAGAACGGCGCCTACTTAGTTGTTACGTTAGACAATAAGATGCCATGAATTGTGTACTCGTAGTCTGGAAACTGTCTTGTTATCGGATGTTATTCCAGCTCCAGACTAAGCTGGCCGTATCTTTAATTGTTTAACGTTCGACCTACTTGATTGAAGCTAGGGCATTGAACTGAGGTTAGGGTTTTTATCTATCACAATAAAAAAGAAGGCAATGTCCTTTATTGGGGTTCATGCTTAGTCTGTACAAAATTACAAATTATAATATAAATTATAATTATAATGTTTAGATTATGCGGGAATTGTTATCTTGACGTTGACTAATCAAATGAATAAATCTAAGTCAAAGTAGGTATATTGATTTCGTGGATTATTATGTTTCCAAAATACTGCCACAACGTGGATCCGATAATTATGATCGATGGCGCATTCATTCTCTCTTTCGGGACAAAATGAAATTCAATATGGCTTGAAAACATTTCAATGGACTGCGATTAATTTTATACTCTGTGAGATTAGAGATAAGTTTCAATAAAAGAGACCTTTTCTGGTAAAAGGAAATGTGCCTTTGAAAATGGGTATGTTATTACTATACTATGTCAAAGGCTGGATTATTTGTTCTAAAGAGAGTCTTCAGAAAATAAATTTCATTTAGATATGGCATTACGAGCTTGTCTAAGTTGGCAAAACCGAAAAGAAAGGAATATTTTCTAAGTATTGCTAAACTGTATTACATTTATCACATAAATCAACGTAAAAGCTGTCAGTGTCAACTGATAGTTAGGTACCAATACAATTAGAGCAGATAAAATTGAAGTGTTTCTTTGTAATGTCAAAATAACAGCTTATTACTAAATTGTAAAAAGAAGAACTTAAACAAATTGAATTTTAAAACGTCTGTCTGTCATTTGTTACTTTCTTAAATTCTGAACAGACTTTGCCAGGACTTTCACTAACAGAAAGCTGATACAAGAAGTAACTTATGCTACATTTATTTTTAAAAATGAATTAGGGTTACGTGCAAAAAAACATCGCCAATGTCAAAGTAGCGAGCTAGATATAAATTAATATCAAGTAGGTAAGTATGAAAAACTCTGTAATAGTTTTGTTGAACTGCATTTTTATAGGAATAGTTGGTTGCCAATGTAATAAAACAGCAGGAAGGGGTGACTATATAAACTTAACTATAAAAAAACTGACAAGTGCAAGTTTTATGGAAACTGTTTCTGGAACTAAACTCACTGCCTCGTTAGCCTAGTGGTCCTAAGCGAGACCGCTTGAGGTCTTGGGTTCGATTCCCAGGTCGACCAAAGGGTTATTGGGTTTATGAAATTCTCAGTAGCAGCTCAGAGTTAGGATTTGTGCCCAGTTAATAGCAATAGTCTCGCCCCCTATCACATGGGACCTAAAATGTACCAGCGGCCTGTGACATTGGTACACCTCCGCCTAAACCTTCAAAGAATACGGGCGTGTTGGTATGTTCGAGTACCTACTCATATGTATGTTTCTGGAAATCACTTTGTTAAGAGTAAAAAAAATATACCATCACGCCTGTATTCCCCGAAGGGTTAGGCAGAGGTGTACCAATGCACACCCACAGTTCGCCGGTATATTTAGGTCCCATGTAATAGGGGGCGAGCCTATTGCCATTAACCGGGCACAAATCCTAACTCCGAGCTGCTACTGAGAATTTCATAGAAAAACCCAATAACACTTTTTGCTCGACCCGGGAATCGAACCCAGGACCTCTAGCGTAGCAGTCGCGCTCAGGACCACTAGGCCAACGAGGCAGAAAGAAAAAGACACAGTCAGTCAGTAGAGACAGTTAAGAGTAATACAGACGATTTCTCGTTGTTTAAGTACGCCACGCACGAAAAGTCTTTGTAAGGTTTACATATAAGTACTCTGTGAGACAAACTTTTAGCACGTCGTCGTGTCGTTGGCATTTGTGTAAAGCCTGGGCTTTTAGTTACTGTTCCGTGCGTGTCTCTCTAGTGGAACGTGCGGTTGTAGGATAGGTGGCATATGGTGAAGGGGTCCGTCAATGGCGGTCCGATACTAGCGAATAATGGGCTCCCGACTCATGGTAACAGGAGAAACCGTGGGATTTTGGTCGATAACATAACCCTCAATTTACACCAGACGCAGTATTTCACCACGAAAAAGAAAATAGCTTTTAGTTACCTAATTAAAAATCCAATGTTTCTCTTACTGATCAAAATTTCACACTCTCAATTACAGCAACGACAACTATCCACTAGTTAACTCAATTACGTAATAGAATTCCATCCATCTGGTATCATTCGACACCCAGAGAACCCAAGACCGCGTGTCAATGATCTCAAACATTATACCGGAGTTAAAACGATGAACCAGAATAATAGCCGCTATTACTCTTCAATAAGGACGAGAATACAGATGTGTCATCGACCGCTGAATCTTGAAAATCAGCCAAATGGAAGTCCGACCTCGGACTGCACCGCCGTGGCCGGAAACATGTGGTGTGAACAAAAATGTCGTGTAAACAATTGACTATTTCAAAATCGCATGCTGGCTTAAAACAATCGATTAAATTTATTAATAGCCTACTTGATTGAAAGTGTGCCTACGCGTAGGAATCGGAATGTTTTGTACAAGCTTCTGTCCGTGGCTTCGTTTGTGTGGGAGACACGTTTGTTATAAAACTTAGCTTATGGTACGCAGCAGTAAAGTAGGTTTTTATCCACTTTCAGGGATTACTTGATTTAAATTTACTACTATAATAACTAACTATTAAGTTAACTGAAAATCTTTGTTTTATATACTTAATAAATATTACCCTAAGCCGAAGTTAGTACCCACAGGGAATGTCTCTAGCGTATGGTCTCTTTATGCCTTATTGTATTTCTTTTTTCAAATATTAATCTTTATTTAATATTTTATGATGGTTGGTCATGGTTATTGGACACTGTAATTTGTTATAGGTACTCAAGATCTAATATTTTCAGAAGCTATTGGCAAAACCCTTATAAATAAATGCCTTGGCTGCAGGCCTCAATCTATTAAGACACTACAAGAAACATAGATACATACATATCATCACGCCTGTATTCCCCGAAGGGTTAGGCAGTGGTGAACGGTGGGTGTACACCCACAGTTCGCCGGTATGTTTGCATTTCATGTAATAGGGGGCGAGCCTGTTGTCATTCCAGTCATAAAGCCTAAAACTGTAAAATGATATAACAAAAGTAAAAACATATCTGACCTTCTATCTGTCGACTTTAAAAAGTCGTATCATTACGTCGGGCTATCAAAGAGTCGAATGAAATATTAAAGCGCGATCTGCATAGGATAGCTGGCAAAGTCATGTCACTCAAACTAGAATCACAAAGGCCTGTTGTGTTCTGTCCATGTTTTATGTGAGTAACGAAAGTAATGTACCTACTATGTACTGAGTAGATATTTCAGGCACATATTTGATTCTTTATTAGGTAAATGGGTTTATTTTGATGAATTTTATTATGTGTAAGTATGAGTGTATAAAGTCGTATTGTTATGTTATGAAACAAAGAATATTAAATAAATAAAAAAATATACCATCACGCCTGTATTCCCCGAAGGGTTAGGCAGAGGTGTACCAATGTACACCCACAGTTCGCCGGTATATTTAGGTCCCATGTAATAGTGGGCGAGCCTATTGCCATTAACCGGGCACAAATCCAAACTCCGAGCTGCTGCTGAGAATTTCATAGAAAAACCCAATAACACTTTTTGCTCGACCTGGGAATCGAACCCTGACCCCTTGCACAGCAGTCGCACTTGCGACCACGAGACCAACGGGGCAGTTCAAAGAATAATACACAATAACAAAGAATATTATAATAATATTAATTGCATTTTTTTTTTATCTAGGTATCTAATAATTGCACTCGTTGCCTAAGTACCTATTTATTATATTTTAAGCACTGACATTAATAATTGACCTAAAGACAAAATTTATAAGTAATAATAAAAAATAAAAAATACCTATGTACAAATAAAAAAAAACTATTTTTATTTGAGATGGGGAAGCTCTTGTTGACTCTTATCTAGTCTAGGTCAGAGGCGACAAAGAAACGAAAACATAATTAGACTGTTTTTTTGCTACCGCGTACCTACTATTCATTATTGGTAAAATATACAACCAGGCGTAACATCAACGGATAACTTGGCACGTCGGTTACCATTGTAGATCTTGGCCTGAAATGATAACAGAAACGGAAATGTGTGATAGGGTGTCAAGTTGTCAGGCGGATTCTTGCCAAACAAACAAGACATTGATCTTTGTTTGTTCACGCCTTCTTGGCTGTTGCCTCCAAGAAAAATAAGCAGAATATTCCCACTGAGGTTGATAAGTAAACATACTATCAGTCAAGTGCCACTACTGGTAACAAGTCATCATCTACTGATCGTTGTTCGTAGACATATAAACGGGATGTTCACTCTGACGGACACTTCAAAGAACTTTGTATTACATACTATGTCGAGCTAAACTTGTTATTAATAACATCTTGATTTTTCGTCATAAATATTTATTAATATTTTTACAGTTTATTTTGGCTTTGGTTTTACAATTATGAAGTTCTTTTCTTTTCACTAATTTTAAATTTCGAATGCATTGTTCTTTGGAATCGGTGAAATTCATTCGATTTTGTTTTTTTCGGTGGCTGAAAAAATAGGAAAGGATTGTTTGTGTAACTCTTGTTTTTTTTTCTTTAGATATTTATTATTTCGAACCTTTCGAATGTTCGTTCATTATTTTCTGGTAGTTGTAACCTAACATACATAGCCCTGCTATCTCATTTGCATAATAATAAAGACCTACGTTATTTATTTTCTAAAAACATCAAGAGTTTGTTTGTTTGTTATTTGACGCTATGTTTTCCGAAGAAAAATAAGCCCTATAAAAATTGTAAGAATCAGACCTGTAGTTCCGACTACTAGTCCTTACAATTTTTATCGCAAATAGAAAACGACATCATCCCGCCCTGAGTGCTATAGATTATATTTTATAGGCAAAGGAAATTTACGTGGACGAGGACGACGGCAAAACCTAGTTCTACAATATAATATAATGTTTACTAAATAACAAATAATAAAACCAGCCTATAACTGTCCCACTGCAGGGCAAAGGCCTCTTCTCATACAGAGAAGGCACGAGCATTAATCACTACGCTTGCTCAAGGCGGATTGGCAATTTCAGACTTATATTAATTACTAGCTTCTGCCCGCGACTTCGTCCGCGTCACAGTTGATGTGTTATCCTACGGGTACCGCACATTTTCCCGGGATAAAAAGTAGCCTATGTGTTATTCCAGACTATAATCTATCTTTGTGCCAAATTTCATCCAGATCCATTCAGCCGTTTAAGCGTGAAAGAGTAACAAACATCCATCCATACATCCATACATACAAACTTTCGCCTTTATAATAGTAGTAGGATAAGTCCAGGATTCCTCATGATGTTTTCCTTTACCGATGTCAGTGATGTCCACGATAAACTTAGAAAACGGCAAACGCTAGTTATACATTATAATACAAGGCGTTGATTTGCACCCTCGTGAAATTCAAGGAGTTAACTATGCTCGTGATTCTTAACACGAATCAATAATAAAATAAATTTGTTTTAAAATATATATTTTTTGACGTGATTTTCCAATTCGAACTAGCCGTCTCGCCAGAGGGTTTAGGCGCTATGCACGCATTGATATAGCCGCGCGACAACTCTGCCTACCGCATACGCAACTGGGCGATGCTGATTTTTGCAAGAGGAGTATTCTGGAATACTGTTATTTGATAGTTGCAACTAAAAAAACAAGCATTTATTAAATATTGGCCAGGTATCGTAATTATATATGATTACTTTTTTTTTCTATGACAAGCTCTTAAAATTTGATGAGGATGCAAATCAACAGCTTGTAAATAATGTTTACTACAAATATTAAATTTTAGTACAACTATGTTTAGTTACGGTGGATAATGTAAATGTAAAGATAATCTCGAGTGCTAGATGCACGTGTTATCACGCCAAAGTATTAGCAGCATGTGCATCTAAACACTTGAACTGTTATTACAGAGCACGTGTCTGATAATAGTGGCTAAACATGAATATATTGTAAAGTGGGTTATGATGCTCGGTTGCTGGTGTAGCCAACTTACTCATTTATTTATTTATTTATAAACATATTTACACTTAAATATATATTTACAAAAACAGTACACAATTAATTACATAAAATCATAACACAAAAATGTTTAGCACCAGTTGGTCGATGTCGATAATCGATAGTCAACTTGACCAACTATCGACTCGACCCCATGCCTCGTTTAAGTGGTAACGCCGCTTGCAGTTTTGTATGGCAGTATGTGTATTGTGTGCAGAAATACGTTGCGTAGATATTAGACATTCGGTTATATTGGGTTCTTCTATGAAATTCTCAGTAGCAGCTCGGAGTTAGGATTTGAGCCCGGTTAATGGCAATAGTTTCGCCCCCTATCACATGGGACCTAAAAACATACCGGCGAACTGTGGATGCACATTGGTACACCTCTGCCTAACCCTTCGGGGAATACAGGCGTGATGGTATGTATGCATGTATGTAAACATTCGGAATCGGTACCTGTGCTCACATATCAAAAAGTCTTAATGATTTTCCTGAGCAATTTTTTTAGAAAAGTTTCGGCTGCCATTGTTTTATTTTGTTGAAATTACTGTATGTTGGTGGTATTTTTTTCTCTGCAAATGGCAAATAGTCCACATTGCTTTGTATTTGTAGTAAAATAACGGAGCTTATTAAACACTAACTTTGAAATAACGAAAGTGTTGGAACGTGGTTTTATACAGAATGGGGTATAGGTACTTACATATGTATAATTTCTTGATGAACCGTCTTTTATGCTAGCTTGGTGTACACTATTTAAACAAATAATTGCCAACTTTTCGGATATAAAAGAAAAAAATATATACCACATTAATTTGTAGAATCGGCCTAAAAACAAATCATTCTCAATTCACATCGAACTAATATCAAGAAAACTCAAGCTCAAGTTACAAAAGTTAATGAAATAGTAATGTTTGAAGCAAATGAAGCGTAAATGCATTCGTTCCACTTACTAGTTAGAACGAGGCCGCAACTCCTTGCCGGGTATTTTATGATGCGTCTTAACTTTTACCCCAGCTACTATTGTCTCTGCTGGGAAATGGCGAGCAGATTTCCACGTTTTTTGCGACTGCAAATCTTAGATAGGTAGTTTTCACATTCATTTTTGTATTAAAAGAAGATATTCCATGTTTAAGAGTTAGGTTTACGGACTTTACTTTACGAACCGATAATATTTAAGCATGATTTAACAATAGATCAGAAAATCGTTTCAGTGCGACGCAGAATTACGCATTAAGGGTGCTGTTTCATCAAATGCAGGAACAATAGATTAAAAAAAAAGATATTATTATGTACAATTGATAATTCTTTTCCCGCAAAAAGACCACAAAAAGTGTGAAACCTAGGAACAAAAAAAGTCCCATAAAAAGAAATCACAGCTTTTTGTACTCTTAAGAACTTTTTAAGAACAACAGGATAAAATTACTGTTCAAAAGAAAAACACAATTTTCACGGCACATGCCTATGTTATAGGGTAACATACCTACACAAACTTTCAAATTCCTACACAACATAACGTCAAGAAAAAATGGTGTAATAAATCAAAGAGAAGTGTTGTTTATTCAAAGAGGGAGCATTCTGCCTTCATAATAGATCGCCCCAAGTTTTTACAACAAAAGGACGACCTTTTCACTTGATAAAAACCTTGGGACATCGCTAAACGGAAAGGAAAAGAAAAGTAATTATCTACTGGTTTACATCAGATATTCTCTTTTTCAATAAATATTATGATTGATTTATTTTTGTTTTATTTTGTTTGTGATAGCTTGGTGGTTAAGGCTGGCCTCTTACCAGTGCAACGTTCCCAAATCATATGTTCTTTTACAGTTGATCTTGGACATCACTAACATTTGTAAATGAAAACGTCTTTGGGCTTACTTATTAATTAACTAGCCTTTGCCTGCGATTCAGTCTGCCTAAATGTTAATTATCGAGGATGAATATGAAGTCGTGGAATAAAAAGTAACTTATGCCTTGGGGTTAAGCTAATCACGTATCTTTCATCAAAATTGGTTTAGTAGGTTAGTCGTAAAAGCATAACAGACTGACATAGATATTTACTTTTGCATTTACTAGATTGCTATGGAAGTATCTAGTGTATGGTAGATCCATGAATCAATTTCCAAAGACTGCAACTTCTGGAAGTCTCTTCTCTGGAAGAAGTAGACTTCGCGTTGACTGACTAGACATTTAAGCAGACACATATATTTTTTAACTAAACTTAAACAACTCAACAAAAACTTGCGCGACATCTTGTCAAAAGTTAGAACAAATAAACCTTTACTCGTAAACCTGGAGAAATAAGATATTTTAGCATTGACCTGGATGGACTTGTGACACGGTAAGACAAGACCTTACACAAAACTTTTCTTATTTCTAAAACTAAAATTACGAGACAAAACTTATTACACAACTCATATTGTTCGGATATTTTGTAAAACATGAAGTTATAACTTTAAAATATTTCTTACTGTTAAGTACTTCAAAAGAAAGAATACTTTTCAAGTGTCCGCGAATGAGTCGTTTGAAAAATATTTCTTTATTTCGCAATTCACACGATGTTTTAATAAAATTGTAATAAAACTCACTTTAGTGGGCATCTCGACTACAAGAGCTTTAATTCTTACTAATATTATAAATGTAAAAGTTATTTAGTTTATTTATTTTGTTGTGACCTTTCACGCCTTACGTATTTAACCTATCGTCATGAAATTTTGCATACCTAGTTACACATTGTCAGGAGTACAGGAAAGAACATACGGTATCTTTCATCCAGAAAAAAAAACGGGTCCTTAGGGCGCGAGTAAAGCCGTAGGCAAAAGCCAGTGGATAATAAATAAAACTTTAACTATCAACGCGGAATATGTTTTAAAAACAATGTCATAGATCTGATTATTTGTAAAACATTTTCCTAGCATTCTGCCAAAAGTTGAAAAGTATAAACAAATCCAAAAAAAACTCAATCCACATCTATATATGTATAGGTTTACATTAAGTTTCGCTATATCGTCACCTTATTTTATTCAACACGGGTAAAAAATATGTTCCCAGCAATTTATACCTTCCTACTTAACGCCTTTAAAACCTGGAGGGTTTAATTAAAATGGCGACTGTTAACGGGAGATAAAATTAAACAGTGCACTTCATTTATTAATGGCGTACCTCATTTATGCACCTCGTAATAGAAAGTGCTCGGTACAACATTTTTCCTTGAATACTTTTCATTTTGTATTTTTTCTAAGAGCAACATTGAAGTGACTTAAATGTTTTTGACGTAAATTTTGGTTTAATGATTTAGGTAATGCTAGTATTTTGCAAAATTATTATCGCCACAATCCATATACCTACATTTAAAAAAAAAAAAAAAAATACCATCACGCCTGTATTCCCCGAAGGGTTAGGCAGAGGAGTACCAATGTACACCCACAGTTCGCCGGTATATTTAGATCCCATGTAATAGGGGGCGAGCCTATTGCCATTAACCACATACATACATTACACATACACACATTACATACGTACACATCATTACATTTTTTTTTTGCATTTTTTTTTTTTTTTGGGGATTTGTTTTACCAATACGTGCTGATATTAGCATCAGCCTATTTATTGTACCGCTACAAGGCAAAGGCTTTTTCTTATACAAAGAAGGCACGAACATTAATCAGTAAGTTTTTCTATAAACTGAAAAAGTCACATTGACTGCTCGGTATCGAACCACGACACTAAAATAAAAAACAAAATGTTGACGTTCTTTGAAATCGAGACCGTCATTTTTTATTTCGATGTTTGGAATACCAACAAAAAAAAACCCAGAAAAATGTACCAACAGATTCGAAAGTTAGACACGAAACATATTCGAAAATGAGACATCTCTTACAAATCTAGGAAAATACTCGTAACTCAGACTGAACAACTAGCGATAAGGTTTTATTTCAATTCGACTCCATGTTTATGGGGGGAGCACTGACCTTCGATTTACGTGACATGGCGAATTTGTCTCTCAGTGCCGAGATGAAAGTCAGATAGAATCAATTTTATGAAGTTCCTGATCGAAAGAAGAGAAAACATTTATGTAGGGGTCGGATGGTCAAACGATAGTAGTACCTAAGGTGTTTGTACCAGAGTTCTAAATCTTTGGCGTAAATTGATTTTGTTTGTGATCAGCTAAAATGAGTATATCATTCCATCAAATCGAAAAGCTGTAATTATCAATATTTAAACGCGCTATTCAAAAGCTTTTAAATAAATTCAAAAGGGATACTCAGAAACTGAATGGAAATAAATTTTAATGTCAGGAAATAGCACATAAGTAATTAATTTTCATAATTTCCTGGTAGTACTGTTAAATTCACAGAATCTCAATAGAGCTCTATTGTGTTGCTGCTAAATCAATAGATATTACAATATTATTGGCAAACCCCGCTGGAATTTATGGCTATCGTTAATTTCTAACTCCGATTTTCCTTTAGCGATATTCCCCGAACGTCGCGTCGTGTCGTGTCGTGTCCGTGTCGCATGTCAAAAACGGAACCGTCTTATCTCACTTCCTATGTTTCGGTTTACGAACTCCCGAGATCGTTCTCGATCTGCCGTTCGCCGGATCAACCAACCGTATAATTCTGCACTTTGGCTATGAAGAACTGGGTCAGTGGGTTGTGTTTAGGGCTGTCATCAAACTTATACACTCGCAATACTTAGTTGCAAGCTTGCAAAATCTTTGAACAATTGAAAATCGTGTTTGGAAAAAATGTTATGTAATTTTCTCCGCCGTTAATATTAGGTCTCGAAGATTTTATGTCAGCCCTATTGTACGTGCTGTGACAGTAGTATGTTTACTGATGGCGCGATTTCAGAGTGTTGGCTTTATACCTGACTCTTCATTGCCACGAGTGTCACAGTTCATTGATTGCTGTGTTATAAATTGCGCTAGCCCACACACTTTTGTTTTTTTTTGTTCAAATGTTAAGAATGGTCGTGTACAGTTCAATATTTGTAAACACATGAACATTTTATTTAGCTATGAACATAATTTAACCGTATTTTTTTTGTTCGTAATACTTTGTAACTAATATGATAAGATAATATAGTCGGTTTTATGCAAGCCACATGACACCCACGTATAATTTTGTATTCAAATATGTATTATAAAACATTTCTTTTATTTTCCAAATTTTGAATTTCTTTCCCATTTTTCTCCATATATTTTTTTTCCCATTCTCTTCCCATTTTTCCCATCTTCCTTTGGAAGGGGGAACTAGATTCCATTCTTTTTCCTGGTATATGACGTTCCAAAGTGCCTTTTAATGGTCTAATTGAAATAAATGGTTTGACTTTGACTACTGACCGAAAGTATTGGATCGATTTCAACGGGGCTTCAGACTAATTTGTTTGAACATTATTTCATAAATAGTGACGTTTTAGATAACAACCTATGTTATTTTGTAAGCGTTGTAAATTAAAACGTTGCAAGTAATATTAAAAAATTAATTCAAAAGAATAAATGTATAATAAAATATCGTGATGAGGCCCGTCTCTCATATATGAGGTTATGGGTTAAATCCGGCAAGTACCTTTATGAAATTTTCAATACATTTTACTTTTTTTATCTTAGACATCACCAAAATCGGTGAAGAAAACTTAGTGAGAAAACCTGTACTTATAATTAATTTTAGTTTGAAATCGCAAGCATAGCAAGTGTGGTGACCAAGGCTAGCGCCTTCTCTATAGGAGAAGAGCCATTTGTTCTGTAGAGGGAAAATAAATGGCTGGTATAAATAAAACTGAAATATGAAGGCCTTCAGTATACTAACTCTACAGATATTGTAGAAGTCTTGAAACTATTCAAATGGCAGTATCGGGTAGGTTCAAGTCTGTCCAAACTTTATGTTCTATAGCGATTTCAACCGAATATGATTAATATACGAGGCTTCGAGTTGCCTGAAACTTGCTCCAAATATGTATAATTTAGCTACGTCTGTAGAATGGAGAGAATAGTTTACATATAAATTGTAGTTTGAAGTTTCACAATCACTACATTAGTGAAACTCGTCCGTGATTGAGTCTGTACAACTTTTTTATTGCAGTTCAGCTGAACTAGGAAGCGAAGGGCAAACTGTTTGCTGCCGAAAGTTGTGTCATTTTCAGTAATTTGAAGGACGAATGTGTGTTGAACTATCACTCATGTTAAATAGTTGTGCTATCAACTTAAATGTGTGAGCTTTGTTTGATTGTTGCGGTGTTAAGACAGACTGGACTATGCGCGAATTTTTTGAAGCAACCATTCCTTATATTTCCTGGAATAATAAAATTCTAATATTATAAATGAAAAATGTTGTAAGGATAGATATTTGTTTAAACGGCTAAACGGATCTGAATGGAATTTGGCTCTGAGATAGATTGTAGTGTAGAATAACACATATGATACTTTTTATCCCGGGAAAATATACGGTTACTGTAGGATAATGTATTAAATTTGACGTGGACGAAGTCGCAGGTAGAATTCAGTATTCAAAATAATAATCGTAGGTCAGAAGTCCAAGTTCCCAGGTATGATCGAGAATAAAAAGTGATCACCATGATGGGAAGAATTTGCAGCTCAGTATGTGTCTTTTTTCCTATTGTTTAAAGAAGCCCATTACAACTATCAAATATTTTATACTTAAGTACGTATTACAAGTACGTCCACTCTGAGCGGTTTGAGCTAATGATATGCTTTATTGATCGATGTACTTATACCGACTCACGACTAATCCTCCATGTACCTAATATTAATATCCTCCTAACCGAATTTCGGCCACAGCGGCCAATTTCAACGGAGACCAAATACGTAGAAGATATTATAGTGTACAAGCGTATGCACAAGACAGATGCTCTCCCACCTCCCACTCTGTCCAGATAAGGCGAGTCGTGAAATATTACCGGCCACACGACACCCTCGCGTATCGCTAACAACATGAGTACTAACAATCAGAACTATCTGTAACAATCTAACCTGTTAGAACAACTACGAACAATGCAGTAAACAGGTGAAACACACGGTAAACATTATACCGCAAACAACACTGCGCTATCTAACGCTTCCTGTTTGGAGTTTATAGATGCATTTCCTTTCATACTGCCCGCCCCTTTATTGGGTGCACCTTTGTTGGTGTTATGGAGGTGAATACCTATGTATCTGTTTACCTCATTTCCTTCATTTTAATATGAAAGCGGAATAATAAGGTTAAATACTCGTATTGGTATGCTTTCTTTTTCAATTATAATTGGAAAAGATAAAAGAAAAAAAAATGGATTTTCCGAATTAGAAAACACTGAAAAATGCACATACAGGCAGACACTTTAAAGTTGGGAATCCATTTAAGTAGACTCGGAGTGAGGCACCCGGATCGACTCACATCGCGGCACGCCTCGACTCGTAGACAGTAGAGACGCTGCTGCAAGTCAAGGCTTACCGCGAGTTACATCAAATGTGCGGCTCGAAGCGAGGAGCCTTGCTTCGAGGCAGCTTAAACGGAGTCCTGGTTTTTTACATCAAAACTCTCTCATTCTACTCTTTATAACTATTTTAGCGAGTTTAGTGTGTGTTCAACATACATAATGTTTGTAATAAAAAGGTGTTAATGAGCTCGTTGTATGTACTCAATACTCAATACTCAATATATTTATTGCTTCCACAAGTACACTTAGATGGTAGGTTTTACAAAGATATTGATCATTGTGGACCCTGTCGGGCACTGCAAATGGTAGGAGAGAGGAAGAGGGCTTTTATTTGTCTAAATTATATTAATAGGTACCGGTAGGTTTATGTAATAGGCACCACGTGCATACTTTCCTGTACCTACTAACTAATACTCGTTTTGTCAAATACAATGTTCAGAACATACAGGATACAAAATAATTAAGTGTTAACGTAAAATATTACCCACGAGTTGTACCGACAGCTTCATTTGGTGAAGATTTCAATTTTGTACTGCATTTATTTAATTGTACCTTGTTCATTAATCGCTCAGTAAATCGTACCTGTTGAACGCAGTCGCCGGTGGATGTTAATACATTATTTATTGAACAGAGATAATGTTTAACAAAGAGAGGATTCGAATAATGTTAACGTTACGGGGAAATATTTTTGTATGTGACAATCTCATCTCAATGACAATCAGTATCAAAAAATGTAAGTAGATTAAAGGCATTTTTGTCAGATTGAGACTAAGATTTAGAATGCAAACGTCCCTTAAAGTTACAAGAAGTCATCTGATATGCACTTTCCTAACAATGTTGGGGTCGGCTTCCAGTCTAAGCAGATGCAACTGAATACCACTGTTTTACATGGAGCGACTGCCTATTTGACCTCAACAATTACTGGGCAATACGATACCGTCTTGGCAAGACTAGTTATCAGATTTTCTGATTTCTGACTACCTATAACGACTGTATACAAGAAATGCGTCTTTGATAAATAATACTTTTCTCTTTCTGTACTATACTCAATTCACGCACCATTTTGTTAACATACAAAATATTTACTACCTATATTATATAGCTAGTATGTAACCTGCATACTTAACTATTTTGTCTAGTGTATGTACGTGATTCTGTCACTAGCGTAGCAAAGAGCAGCTTTTGATGCAGTATTTCTATTTCCGTAGCAGACAGTTTTATTTTATCAGCTTCAGAAGTCAACTGCAGGTCCCGCGGGACTGCAAAACGGTTGCAGAATAACACATGCGATACGATGTAAACGGGACACGGAAATATTCTGTGATCACAATACTGAGAGCATATTTTACTAGTCGCTTGCTTTTGTCTGCGATTTTGTTTGTATGAGTGTCAGTTATTACGGATGCAGACAAAGTCGTAAAATAGAAAGTAGTTACACTATGTCCTTTTTTGGGGCTCAAACTTACCCCGTGCCAAATTTTATCAGAATCGGTTCAGTGGTTTAGTCATGTAACCGTAATAAACAGACAGAATATTATAAAGAATGGGTAAGTATGGATTGGATGATTTCAGTTTAACCAAGAGGTCCCGAGTTTCCCAGTTACTGGGTTGTGGAGGTCAGATAGGCAGTCACTCCATGTCAAACACTGGTATTCAGCTGCATCCGGGTAGACTGGAAGCCGACCTTAACATAGTTGGGAAAAAGGCTAAGCAGATGATGATGGATGATTTCAGTTTCAGTTCTAATTCGTATATAATGAGCGATGTTTAACATACATCTATTTATTGCAAAAGTTCTCAACAACATCAAAGCATCTATTTTAGTTTTAATTATTCTTAAACTAACTTCGAATCCCGATACTGTTTCAAGAAAATCCACATACAAAACGTTGTTTCCAGATAATATTGATTGCGTGTTAATTTATAATGTTACGTTAAAAAAACTGAATGGTTGATATTATCAGGATTTTCCATCGCGGATGCTCGTTTGCTTGATAACTTTCCGATGAAATGAGGAAATTACTTTTAATGATGGGCAATTACCGCGGCCGGCACCATTGGCTTTGCTTGCCCAATAAATAGTAAAGTTTAAACGATTTTCCATAAGCTTATTATATATAGACTACATAACCTTAATGTTCGTAGGTACTCTGACCACTATGGCGCAATAACTGTACCGGAGGTTTAATCTACACTTTGATCAAAATACTATTTGATACTTCTTGTACGGTGAACAATATTGCTTTTACATATCATTAAAATAGATACGAAATAACACAATTCACTGCTATTCAGAATTTTAGGCAATACCTACCTAAGAGTTCATTTTATCCTATTTTTAGATCTATTTCGTATTTTCTTTGATATTGTGCTCAATAATAAGGATTTAAAAATCAGAAATGTTAATCTGTTTTTGTTGCTGACTGTATTATGTTTGGAATGTTAAATTAATTATTATAATATTACTATATGTAGACGCGCCTGTCAGTCCTCTAGACGGTCTGTCAAATCCTTATTTCTAATTAAGAACAGAGTTCATCTAATTACTACTTAGAAGTGATGAACTATTTAAATAAGGTCGGATATGGCTAAACCAGCCAGAGTCTGCAGTAATACTTTAACGTTTAATATTAGTTCTTATAATAAATAATATAGTCCCATTTCTAAAATGTATGTTATGTGTAGATATTTTTGGCAGCAAATGTAGACAAAAACGGAATTTCGATTTCAAGGTCATTCCACTGCCATTTTTTGATGCCATAGTCGTCCATTTTAGTTCATCTGGAGGTATTGTCCCTGTAACTGGGGGCCATTCAGCAAAGCTTGATTGCCGTACTACAGCACCAATTTCATGCAGCAGCTATTACGTACGAGTTATTAAGAGATTGGGAGCAAAGTTGTATTGTTCCGGTTTTCTGAACCAGAAGCCGGAATTAGATCAATTTTGGATGTTTGGAGTTGTTGATGCTCTGGATTTGAAAGTGGAACGTTGTTTATCATTAGTGTTGATTAGCGACTTGCTCAATGGATGGCGGCCTTGCGTAGCATTGGTTCAATGTTTGTGAATATGCCACGGTGGCCTGTTTTCAGTTGCATATAGATCAGGGGCAATTCTACTCGCTTTTAAGCCTCTCGGTGCACGACCGATTTTTTTACCCATATTTGACAGATTTCTTCTCCCTGACAATGAAATCTGACAAAACATTGATCGTGAACGGAGAGCCTAAGTCATCTGTCAAAATACCTTTAGTTTACCTTTTTGACAATGAAAAACATAGATTTTGAAATAAAGAAAGATATCATCGAAAATATCTGTAAAAAACACTTATCTGTATGGAAATACATTTTGATCGTGTTGCGAAGTAAATTTTTTGGGACAGTATTTTATTTACCTACATTTCAGAGCTGCATAATAAAAGTTGTCTATAATCATAAGTACATTCACCACCTCAAAGACCGTCTATGAATCAAATATCAGCCTGTACACCGATGATCCATGCACTCGGTATGTGCGGATTGTAGAAGCATTGCACTGGGCCAATACAATGCGCGCTGATAATGCGATACCGGCCCAGTCGGCTCTCGGCAGATACTAACCAACCTTTGTTACATGACGTAATGATGCGTCTTGTAACTGATTACACTCGTATGGTATGAGATTTTGATCCAATTGTACAGGTATATTTAATTCTGAACGTTAACTAACCTCTACTTATACGTATATTAAGATGGAGAGTTTTTTTGTTTAAAACGCGCTAATTTATGAAACTACCAGTCGATTGGAAAAAAGGTGTTTCTATATGATAGCCAGATTCATGAGGAGTAGTATAAGCTATATAACATCACGCTACGACCTACGGGAGTGGAATAGAAGTTACTTAACGCGAGTAAAAAGATCCACATCCGCGAAGTCGCGGGCATAAACTAGTACTATTTTATAACGGCACAGAACAAATGTTTTAAGATTTAGGTTGAAAGTATAAAATGTCGTTTCAGATACATGATGTGAGTTTACGATTTTCCAGCTAAATGCCAAAATTTTCAAAGCGGACATTAACATTTATTTCAAAGAATTCATGTTAATTTATACACATAATTATGCTATTGTACTAGGAGGCTTATATTAAAACATTCTAAAAAACGGAACAAAGGCGTGTACCCATTGTGTTGAAAGGTCTAAAATATTCATTACAAGCTCAATAATTTCCTTATCTACATACGGGGCTTAAAAATGCGGCCAATAACCTCTCTCTCTTTAATTAAGAGAATTAACACAAAGCATCAACAATTTCTGGACAATTCTCGTGAAAACATTATACTGTATACACGTTGGTAAAACCGCAAAGAGCATTTCATTGTATTCAGGGAGGGCGACCTTTTTCGGAGCCGCGAATCATTTTTCCAACTTTTTTTGGGTCAGTCTGTTGGTACCCGTATCGGGTATTATACAGGATGAATGGTGACTGAAAGATTTTTGTGACTTTTTTTTAATGGTATTCAATGTCCAATAAGTTTTTTTTTTATATATATGTTAGTACTTTCTTGCTTATTAGCTGGTTCCTTATTATAAGTTTTTAGGATGATCAAAATATTTTTACAAAAGTGATAATACTTATTTGGCGATGAGTAGAATAAAATTATATGTGAGAACTGCTTTTCCTCTAGTTATTTCGAAAAATAAAACAATAACGCTCATTAATATGAAGAAATTGGAAATTTCGAATATTCCCCATCCATAAAATTTCTACCTGTTGAGAAACAAATAGAACATATTATTATGTACAGTATTTTGTTACCACTGCCTAATGACAAAAGAAAACCATTAAAATTAATTTAAACCAAACATTAGTCGGCTTGAAATTGCTTTATTTCTTTTACTTTTGCAATAATTTTGTAGGGCAAAACGAAAATACACCAAACCATTTAGCACATCCACTTAATAATGGCAAACAACTCATTTTAAATTATTTATGAATATTTCCAGCATAATTTATTTAAGGCATTCATATTTCTTAGCGAAGCATTCCAATGTAATTCCAAGGCCAGCCAATTTATTTGTCAATATTATGGCATGATTCCAACAATTCCATTTATTTAGTGGAATAAATCCAGTAGTTAACGGCTGTGTAGTACGCACAATGAGTTATATTCTAACTATAATATATTCTATATTTTCTTACGAGATTGACCGCTCATGAAGTGCGTTGAATAAATATTTAGTCCAAAGCTATACTGTCAAAGGCAGCGCGATGTAGCGTGGCGATTTTTTTTTTTGCACTCATTTGTAATTGGCTTGTTAGTTCGCTACCTTTAGCTGTGTTAGTCAATTGCTATAAGTTAACAAGTATTTATAATCAACTAGCTGACCCGCCACGACTTCGTTCGCGTGGTATCCTACCCCTACCCTACCCTACCCCTACCCCTACCTTACCCGTACCGTACCTCTACCCTATCCTACCCCTACCCTACCCCTCCCTTACCCCTCCCCTATATATATATAGATAAGTGACCAGAAAATATAATAAACCTTTTCAAGAACACTGCACACACAGAAAAGTCTAAGATTTTTCACAGTTACCTAAAATTTAAATAGAGAAGAAATGCTTATAGCTAACATTGATTAAAAACAAAATACCGTCTTTTTTCGAACACAGAGCGACTGAGCGAACACTAGTTTTAATAATTATTACGATAGGCAGGTTAAGTCTTAGCTTACCACCATAATCAGAGAAGCAATGGTATATAATTAAAAAATAATATCGATATTGGACACTGTAGTTCGTAGAAAATACTTAAAAGCTTTTATGAAGTTATAAAGACTTCACTTTACGTAACGCTGTACGTCATACACTCGTCACACGATGTTATTATGACTACTCCGCGTTTCGTCGCCTCGCCTCGCCGACTATGTGAGTCAAATCTCCATGTCGTTCGATGAGTACAAGCTTATACGCGAATGTACGTCATGTCTTGAATAGAAATGACGTCGCTTGTTAGCGGGGAACATATTACGTACTTATAGGGCTTCAGGGCTTGAAGCGAGCAAGGATGCGTGTTACAGCTTCGTTTTTATACTCTACTGAAAGAAAATATGTACTACCCCACTGTGTAACCCGTTCTGTTACGATTTCGATCACTGCTCCGCTCCTATTGCTCGTAGCGTGACGTTCTATATGTATGTATAATGCCTGGTTCCCGAAGTTCCGACCGGTATTTAATAACTATACCTAGTAACGATCAAATGGTTTTCTATTTTCGAGTGCAATTTATTTTTCAGGGTTATATCAAATACTTTTTGTAAGCATTATTACTTTCAAAATTGTCACCAGAATTTTCACAAATGACAAGTCAAGCATTCAAGGGAATTACGATTGGTAAGATAAACAATCCGTCTTGCATATAGGAACTGAGCTTAAACCTTCCTCTCGAAGCCTTCTAAGTATCTATTGACGAAAACCGCATTAAAATCTGTTGCGGAGCTTAAAAGATCTAAGCGTACAAAAGAACAGATAGCGGGAAGCGACTTTGTTTTATATAATGCAGAGAAGCTTTAGCCCGCGACTTCGTCCGCGTTGAAGACAAAACCAAAGTCAAACGAGACGTCTCCTATCTATAAACAAGCTGCCAAAATATCTGCTTCAGAAGACAAGTAGTTTCCGAGATTTCATGTTTAGTTAGTTAAATAAACTTTTGCTTTTATTATATGTTTAGATTATGGTGCCATATTTTATTATGATATACTCGTAGTTAGGTTGACAATATAACCTAGTTATATTATAATCTCATATAGGTTATAAAATAACTCATATAGGCTATAAAAACCTACCAGCCTTGTATACATTATGAAATGCAATAAAGTATTGAGTATTGAAAATATATCTAATATTAAAAAAGCTTGAATACATAGTGGATGTATACAGGATTCAGATACAAAATGTACAAAAAATATCGTTCTCACTAACTCATTCAAAAGAAATTCTGTTACTAAATCCTTATAAGTTCTCAACGAAGATAGATTTTGATAGTTTCGCGAATTTCTTCAAAGATATAAAGAAGATGTTTTCAAAACGCTATATATTTCTTACTGGCTTAAGACTACTCTGCTATTTTGTAGGTATTAGAAATCTAGAAAAGAGAAAACCAATTCATTCCACCAGGCAAAGGATTGAGGTTTTGTGCCCAACTGAATAGGTACCGTGATTGATTGGGTAGTCTGGTAGTTAGACCTATTCGGGTCAATTCAGTTGTGAAGCGCTTTGATACGAATAAACTATTGCTATACGACCGTCTCAAATAGTGAGTAATTTGACATGTTACTAATATAACAGTAATTTACGAATTTTCACTTTTAGAAAGTTGAAAATAGAGAGTGATATTCGAGGGGCAATTCTCGATATTTTACAAGGGTCGCATTCTACATTAGATCTCAGTCTACTTCTGTAAAAAATGCCTCTACCTACACCTACACCTACTACCTACTTCTATTTACCTACACTGTTTGGCATTGAATGTCGCTGAGATGAAGTTGCGACTAGATTTTAAACACTTTAATACGGGTTTTTCTATGAAATTCTCAGTAGCAGCACGGAGTTAAGATTTGGGAACGGTTAATGGGACCTAAACATACCGGAAAACTGTGGGTGTACAATGGTACACCTCTACTTATCCCTTCGGGGAATATTCGAATTGGTCTTCATGGTCTAAAAAAAGGATTCTATTATTTATTTTCATTTTCCTCTCCCCCTTTTCGCGTTCGCTATAGACAGAGTCTAAGCAATGATAAATAAAATATTTAAAGTTGACGTCACGTGACTTCTGCACAGGTAAAATAATAGCCATACCATACCAAAAAAGTTATTTGCTTTTATTAATATTACATTAAAAAAGGTTTTTTTTTTCTTATTTCAATCTAAAAATATTTGGAGTGACTTTTAAACCCGCCACGTCAACATTAAAAATTAAAACAAATCTATCAGCGTATTCCACACAACCGTGGCTTTATCTTTCTCGTCTATAAAATATTAACCGTTCACAAGTACATTGCAAAATACTGGCAGTACATAATAAATTGCCGTCTATTGAGTATCGCCTGGCTGCCTGCTTTCGCCGGGATGAGCCTCCTCTCAACCGAGTTTCTTTTTATTTTTAAACAACGTAGGCACCCTGGACCGACAACTGAGGCTTATAAATATACGCTGTATAAATAATGGGTAGGTTTTTTTATTAACCTTTGTTGTAGGACTATAAATTGGCTAAGCTTGGGAGTATAGGTGGAGGTAAAAATAGGTCGATATTATGGTCGATACATATTAAAAGCGGTGCCGCTGAAGTCGGCGATGTCGCTCACCGCAACGGTAAAACTTGCAACGTGCAACACGCAACACAGGGCTAGCAACGTGCACGATCATGATCGTTGGAAAAATGGTCACTTCATGCTATGGCAATGAAATGATTTCTTGCGACGCCGCCCGCAAGGCAACGCACAGAGAGTTTGCTTTGGGTCACCGCGCCGCACTACTATGCATGTCTGGAGTTTGTTTTTATTCTTACTTCTACTCTATACCTTATCAACAATGACATAAGTATAAATGAAATATAAAACTTAGCCCCTTTGGAAAAAAGGACAATAAATAAAAAAAACTTTAACTCCTAACACAAATAATTTATCTGACTTACAGTACGACAGCAATGACCTTGTGAAAACAAAACCAAAATTACCTGAAACTTTATTACAGTTGTAAAAAAGTAATAGCTACACCAAATACCTAACTAGATACCTAATACCTACAGAAATATCAGCTGATCTTCGTCAGTAGCAGATGTATTTTACAGTCCACATTTCAGCTTGAACAATCTCTGTGATAACATTTCCCTGAATCGTAACTCTGAAGGCCAAGATATTATAAGATAAGATATTATTACTTCATGTGGAAAGTTATTAATCTCATAATAATTTAACAGCATGACGGCAGGTGATCCAGTACCTGGCGATGAGTTGTTACGTAAAGGAAAATGAAAGTAACGTATACTTGAGTACCTTTTAATATTTTAGAAGCAATAAACATTGTAGTACCTGAAGCAACGGGTTTGTGGTGAGACTACAGCGAACAGATGGCAATAAAACTTCCATCAAATCAAATACGGTAAATTCATCAATAGAAGTATTCAAACATTTTGTAGTAGCAGAGCTCTTTGTGAAGCAGGTCGTCCGAGGAATTACTACCACCATACCTATTTCAAAGCAGCGTTGCTTTGTTCTGGCTTGAAGGGTATGGGCATTAATTTGATATTAAATTAAATTATTAAGAGCTTTCGGGTTTTGAAATTTTTTGACAGAACAGTTCATTAATTTGACGGGTCTATTGGTCTAGTGGTTAGCGGCCCTGACTGCTAAGCCGGAGGTCGTGGGTTCGATTCCCACCCAGGACAAACTTTGTGTGATGAGCATGATTGTTACTTCTGTGTCTGGGTGTGATTTATCTATAATATGTATGTATTTATAAATTATATAAGTATGTATATCAGTTGTCTGGTTACCATAACACAAGCTCTGCTTAGCTTGGGATCAGATAGCCGTGTGTGAGTTGTCCCAAGATATTTATTTATTTATTAATAGAATAGAAAAGAAAGCACGGTAATTTTAAACGGTGAATTAGGTATATTTTATTTCCAATTTCTTGAGTTAGATAACATGATAAGTAATTACTACAGCTTTCTAAATAATTTAATAAATGATGTTATATTTCTTGCTTGTCTCAATATCCCTCGAACATAAGTTTCAAAGAAGCGGAACTTCTAATAATTAGGTAGGTATTTATAAAACAGACTAATAAAACTACGTACTTACTAACTTAATATTTATGTTTCTCACATGCGTGCTTTGATATAATTTTATTACTATTTCCTGTTGTCTTTAGATTAAAAATGTTTTACTATAAAGGAAAAATACTATAGTAGCAAAAACCAATCATGGTTACGTAGAAAAATGTTCTTTTTTTAAAAAAGATTTCAATATAAGCCGCTTTTCGAATCGATATGAAACCACTATTGATATTTTTTAATCCGAACCGTATTAATCGCTTTAGGAGCTCACATGGGATTCTAAAGTAATTTATGAATAAAATAAAAATGGCAACTGCCTCGTTTACCTAGTGGTACTAAGCGCGACTGCTACGCGACTGTCTTGGGTTCGATTCCCAGGTCGAGCAAAAATTGTTATTGGGCTTTTCTGTGAAATTCTCAGTAGCAGCTCGGAATTAGGATTTGTGCCCCGATTACGACAATAGGCTCGCCTTCTATTTCATGGGAACTACATTGGTACATTTCTGCCTAACCCTTCGAGGAATACAGGCGTGATGGTATGCTAAAAGTCTCACAGCTCTTATAGCTGTTTGAATAGCTTTTGTAGGAACCTCAGCTGCTATCGGGGTATCGTTTAGTTAGGATATTCGGATTTTGTACCAATCTGTTGGGACAAATCTGATAGCTAGCTAATCTGGGATAAATCCTCTATATGTGTCTATAATACATTTTTGTTGTTTATTCTCAGCGGATACTCGAAAAGAGCTTGTTTAATGGATATTTTATAAAGTACTTTACTATTTGTGTATGTTGTTGTATTTACGTTTTTGTATTTACAACCATAAGTATATGGTATTAGAATTGAATTTCTTTTAAAGGTTGTTCCCATTCAAAATGATTACTAAAAAAAAGCAATAATTATGTCTAGAACAATGTCTTTGAAGTCTACAATCATCATTTTTTCTAAAGAAACCATTAATTGATTTCAGTTACAGAAAAGTGTGTCAAAACAATTTCAACTTTGTTTAAAACAACACATGAAAATGTCAAACATTGAGTGCGATTTTAAACAAAACAAAATAAACATTTGTAATGAGTAAGTTTTAGTGAATCATTAGAAATAAACGCTTACAAAGAACAAAGATGTTATTAAAATTTTACGTAACATCAAAGATAAATAAGTGTGTTTAAGAGAAGTTGCTATTATTTTGAATTGTTTTTTTGTTAAAGGTGTCTGTGGTCTGTAGTTCAGGTCTCGGGTTCGATTCCCAGGAGGAGCAAGGTTTTATTGGGTTTTTCTTATAAATTCTCAGTACGAGCTCGGAGTTGGGATTTGTGCCCGATTAATGGCAATAGGCTCGCGCCATACAGTAAGACAATAAGCTGGCATAATTTTTTAGTCATCTCTGGGCTTTTAAAATTAGATACTATCAATAGATTGTAAATGATTATAATTCAGGTAGATAAAGCGTGTTTTATTTATGTACTCGACAATCCCTAAAATAGACATGTACTCACATAAATGCTATAAACTACATACCTAATAAAATCGCCATGAAATTCCAGCGAAAATCCGTGTAACTGCAAATAACAGAACATTGACATCCGTAAAATATCGATACGGGTTTATCAGTTCAGCGAAATTGAAATACAAAAGCGTTTTCAAACGGTATTCTATTGAAATATGTTGAACAATGTTTCTGTATAGTGTTTTATGGATATTTCATGAAAATACTTCAGGTTTATTAAAATCCTTTGATGCTTCAGAATCCAGTTGAACTTTATTAAAACCATTAGCGCACAAGGGCTGTTGTATCTATAAGATAAACTACAAAGTAGTACAGTATTTATTTGTGTAAAATTATTCGCCAAATAAAAAGAGCTTTGCCAGAGTTGGTGGAATAAGCCTTGAGTAGAATATTATTGATTTGGAGCACTACGTTACAATAATGCCTCACTGATTGACGAGTATTCTTGACTCGATTTCAAATTAGATTCGATTTTGGGGCTGATTTTGAGCGCCTCTGATCTCATGTCTGTGACAGACCTAGGTCTAGATCTAGGACCGTAACAGGGAGCATTGGCCAGTATTATAATAGTACAAATTTGAGTTCAAAATTGAATGTCGTATTGTTTTATCACCGGCGAATAATGCTCGACAGTCAATAAATCATAATTTTAACGTAATCGAATCTTATTTTGATTGTTACATTGCACGCACATGCTCCCGGTATGGGTATAACGATCGAAAAAGTTATAACACGGTGGTATCCAACACGACATAACAAGCATCAATCGTCAGTCACATGCAGTATCAGTCAATCCCGAACATCCCAATTACTACGGATTTCAGTCACTGCCGATGACGTTAATATTCATCGCAATCGCGACGCAACGAGTTTGTACAATGACAAGGTTCTATAGGAAAATTGCTCTCGATAAAGTAATACTTGTATCGAGCGCGATTGCGAACTTTATCGAATAACTGCCATTTCTCGATATTCGATTTTCGAAAATTCCTATTCGATAGCATTATAGCCTTTTATTTTTATTGGAATATTTTCAGATGGTTTTTTATATGTGAAAGGAAAAAACCGAAAGGTAGAAAGAATATGAACATTTCAATGAAACGAATAAAAAGACAGACTAGTCGTATGCATGCTAATGAGACTGGAACAGTTGCTTTGAGCGAAGCGAGAACTGGATCAGGAATAATCTTCTCTAGCCAGAGATGATGAGAAATTCTCAATTGGATTTGCTATGAAGCTTTTTATCTACCATGATTAAAGAAAGTTTTACAGTAATTTGTAAATAATTGTTTTTTTTTTTACTATTAGAACTAAGCATATGATTTATATTATAAGACTTTACAAAATAATTTGCATGTCAGCTCGTTTCAGCAGAATATGTATAATGTTATTTTTCTTGTTTACGAAGTTATTCAACACTGGTGGGTAGTACTATAGTATTTTGTGAACTTCGTATAATTCGTTATGCTTTAGATTTTTGATATCGGTTAGGATAACTTCCCCGCCGATGTCGTGGTAGCAAACGATTGTTGAGCATGGGGTTCGATTCTCAGGTCGGGAAAAATGTTTTTGGGTTTTTCTATTAGGAATATGTCAGTAACATCCCGAAGTTTGGAAGTTGGTGGTATGACATCCCCGTGTCTCGAAAAGCACGTAAAGCCGTTGGTCTTGCGCCTGATTTCTACCCGGTTTTGTCGGATTTTTGACTAAAGTACAAATATCCCTATAATTCCTATTAACATACAAATAAGCTGATGTATCTAAGTAAGTAGTAAGTTTTAGTATTCACTTAGGCACAGGTAAATCCTCACTTAACAACCCCGACGTAAGTTAGGGAAGTGCTTAGGAATTCACTTAAAATAAGTGGACCCTTAAAACAAACGTTTTCTACTCCATTAAGCCACCGTTTAATGTAGTAAAAGGAACTTGAAATAGTTAAGGCACTATCAAATTAAACATTGAGCGCCTCGAGTTGGAAATGTCATTATGGAAATTTTTATACTTTATTAAAAGCCGACTAAGTACGAGTCGGATTCGAATACGTTTCTTGTATGGATAGCCCCTTATTTTTTTACTTAATTTTGTTTTGATTTTTAGTTGTTACAGCAGCAATAATATACATAAACGCTCTGTGACAATTTCAACCACCATCACGCCTGTATTCCCCGAAGGGTTAGGCAGAGGTGTACCAATGTACGGGTGTACATACAGGGTGTGCGGGTGTGTGTGTCGGCGAACTGTGGGTCAGTTCGCCGGTATATTTAGGTCCCATGTAATAGGGGGCGAGCCTATTGCCATTAACCGGGCACAAATCCAAATTCCTAGCTGCTACTGAGAATTTCAACAACAATTACAACTCTCTACTTATTACTGTTCATGATATACAGCCCGCTGACAGACAGACGGACAACGGAGGCTAAGTAATAAGGTCCCCTTGGCATACAGGTATAGAAACCAAAAAATTTAAGTGGGTGACTTCTACCAGAATTTTCCTGGAAACGAGACATTTTTTTTATTCTTCTAAATATTATTATTACAGGTTTACATTCCAATCAATCAAATAAAAATTTCAAGTATTCGTTCGACAGCTTTGATACCATCACGTTCCGTAGATTTGCCTGTTGTAAATAAATTCCTGTCTGAGAATTTCGTCCTCTTCAATAATGACTGGAAATGTACGCTTCAGTGGCATCAGATCACTCTCATTAAAAGACTTCAAACAAACTTAACGATGTATATCATTAAGGGAATGTTCTCAGAAATCAATTCCACATTTCAATAAATGGGGCAATGATTCGAGTCATAAGCTTCATACGTTCCGTTCACACTCGTTAAAGCAAATTGTATGCTGGCTCGTTATAAGAAGTGCCTTATTACATACCCATCGAGTTGAATCGACAAGCTTTATCAAAGAAAAACGTTCTCGTAAAATGCGAGGTGTCATGTTTTCCGCCTCTTAACAACCTAAACTGTGTGCAATGGGCTAAACGGTTCAGAATCAGGTTTTATGGCTCAATGCGTGTGGTTTATGGCGCGAAATTGAAGATAAAATTGCCATTTTGATCTTTATGATGGCATGATTAAGCTGAGTTTTGCAATCTTTTATTTTTTTAACGCGTAACCGTTGATGACTTTTTTAATCACGTGATATTTTGTGGGTTTTGTTGAACTCGCACTTTTGTACATAGTAGGCACTTATGTAGATAATTTTCAAATTAAATAATGGTTTAAAAAAGTAAAGTTAGAGTGAACCGGCTTCTTCTGGTTAAGCTCACTTCATCATCGACTTTGTATTTGTTACCTCTGGCCTAGACTAAATTCAAGAGCAAAACCATCACAAAAAAAAAGAAATATACGCATTTTAGGTCACGAAGTTATTGTTACTACCTTTCAAGGTCTTTCATATAAATAGAATTCTAATTATAAAAAGGCAATAAAGACTTTTCTAACCTTCCAAATATACGTAAACATTTTCCAATTAAGTTTCTTTTATTTGGCGAAGATTTTCCGAACTTGTCGCCGCTGTAGTTAAAATTAAACTTTAAAACAAAAACTTACGGAGCATTTTTCCAAGAAAATGTTAATTGCCACTTGCCGTGTAACTTTTTAACGTTGTTATTTAATAACGAGCTGTTAGGTTATAGACGAAGCTTATTCAAAGTGAGTTTTACTTTAACTACTGAATTTTAGTTTAACTAAAACAAAACATCGTTAAATAACGTTTTTATTAGATTAAAAGTGCGACGGGTCTGGCGACGATCTTAATTAGAAATAGTGAAGTTGTAAATATACTAATTTTAGTTTTGAATGAAATTAGTTGAGATTGATTGTGGGATATTTTTTTAAGCTTTTTAGAATTATTATTCAAGAACGTTTTGAACAAAATTAACTTATTGACTTACGTATCGAACTTCATTGAAATCAGAATTTTATTTTAGTAATCTTAGTAGTGTTTTATGGTATAATAATACCAGCCTAGGTTGTCTCACTGCAGGCTGCAGGGAAAAGACTTCTACTCGTACTGAATAGGCACGAGTATTGATCACCACACTCGCTCAAATAGGATTGACTTTTTCTGTCTTATATTCATCACAAGTCCAGGTTACTCCACGATGTTTTCCTACTCCAATGTCTGATGAATGGATGAATGTTTATAGTATAGATATTTTATTTTAAGCATATTTAATAGTATTTATATTTTCAATACTCTTTCTTAATCGCACTATAACTACAATATAACCTGTGCTGTTCTTTCATTAATGCCTAATGGTAATAATACTATTAATTTAAACATAGTGGTTCCAAATGTTGACTCAATATGTCACCTGTCAGGTGGCTGACATGATAAAAACATTAATCATCCCTGAATGGACGGACTCATAAATTTTAAATAGCGTCTTACTATTATTTTCCTTCAGTCAAACTGACAATGCTATGGAATACACAAAGGTGGATATGCTTCACAATAGGTACCTAATATAATAATAATATTACAAGCCTATTATTTATTATTCCCACAGTTGGGCAAGGGCCTCTTCTAATAAAGAGAAGGCACGAGCATTAATCACCATGCTTGTTCAAGGCGGACTGGCGATACCAGACTTATATTAATTGTAAGTTCAGGATACCTCACGGTGTTTTCCTTCACCTATGTCAGTGATGTCCAAGACAAAAAATACATATGTGTAATGTATTGTAACTCTCCAGACCGATTCCGGCCACGGCGACTAATCTTAATGCAGACTGGCCAAGTACACAGGAGATATTATAGTGCACAAGTATGTGCGTAAACACAAATGCATTCTCCCCTAACTCTCATAGTCCGATGGGAGTATGTCGGCAATCCGCCATGACCGGAGAGAGATCAGCCGCAGGACTAACGGCTTCACGTGCTTTCCAAGACACAGCGGTGTTACACCACCAACTTCCAAACTCCGGGCTGCTACTGAGAAATTCGTAATGGAAAAACCCAATAAAACTTTTTGCCCGACACATGTGTATTACGGTATCGAACCCGCAATCTCATGCATGCCTAATATACCTGCGTAACATTAAAAATAAAATATTCGAATCGATACAATCCTGTCGAAAAAACCTAGTCACTTGGAATTGCGAGGGTCTTTCTTTATCGTGTGGGCAGTAAGGTCTAACGACCCCACACACCCTAGTGTCAGAGTTTCTAAACCGCCTCAAGGGCCTCTGACATGGTTACCGATGTCAGTGATGTTCAAGATAAACTTAGACTTATTGCGAGGGTAAGAAAGCTTACTTATGTATGTACATATATCTTTGTTTTCGTATAAACAAAAGACAAAAGGCTACCTACTTACATATCTAAGACCCTCCGCCTAAGTCCGATTTTTTGTAGGACTGATTATCGGACGGTTTAATAAATCCATAGTTTCGAGAATCGACGATTTATAGGTATATAAGAATTCATGTGTTCCATTTCTTACTACTCCGCTAATCTTTTTTTTAATTTCATTGTTTAATCGAAGACAGTAGGTAGTATTGTTTCTCCGGGACTCATCGAGCTTCATTGCCTCGTCGCTTTTCTGGCAGTCTCCACTATCGATTCTAGCTTTCAGGAGTTGCAGTGGTTGGTAACAGTGTAGCGGGCTTATCCCAATAAAATAAAATGTTCCATTCTCATAGAAAACAAAATCGGTCGTCGATTGACTGATCGATTCGATTTTCTATGAAGCATATAAGATGTAAATAAACACTGTAACCACGTTGAAGGCACAACATTCATGTATTCAAGAAAGCACTATTCAACTCAGCCGCTGCAGGAACGGCGGGGGGGTGTAAACTAGGCCAGGCCCACTATACGCGCCCATCTCGGCCTTATCTCGCGGTTCCGTGGCGATTATGACGTTAACAATACACTTTTGTTCTCTATCTCCCACTATTTACTGTCCTACAGAATGCTGGAGGTACACAGTTCATACATCGAGAAATGGTATGGTTTAGAGTGATTTCTCATTTTTAAGTTTGTACCTCTCAAGACAGATGTACCTATCTAGATGTATGGTGAATCTTGGCGATAGAAATTAAACGCAGAAATCGGAAAAAATAATGTTTATAATTTATTTGGTAGCATTACAAAATTACGTAGTTATTTAACAATAGGAACTTTAAAAATATGGACTGTTAACTGAGGTAATTCTTTTTTCATGTTTTCTTGAGTATCATTGATTAATTGTTCACATAAAAATTAGTCGATTAGTATCGATTTGGCGCTTCTACCTTTTGAAACTGTTTATGTGAAAACAAAAGACAAACGAGTCTTTTGTGTCAACCGAATTCATTACTGCTACATGTGGTTATGATGTAAATAATTAAGGAAGCACAAACTTGTTCAAAGATATATTTTAATCCGTGTAACGTAAAATGCACGTTTCAATATCACGATCGTATGACACAGAGAGCTTTCAAATTCTGCAATATTTGCTTAAAAACGAATCCGGGATCATTTTAGGTTAGATTAATATACAAATTACCCATATTGCTCCAAAGTTGAGCTTTTCTTCAATAAAGCATTATTGATATAAAATACCTACATATTTTACCTATTTTTTCATATTTTACCTACGTAAAAGAGTTTATATTACATTCTAGTAAATGGGGATCACCAACAAGGTTAAAAGAAATAATTTAGTAAAGGGAAAGGGCGGGTCGAACACACATCTGCGTCGTCAAATCTATTATTCATAAACCTTAATGATATACACACAAAATATATTATTTATAACTTCGTTTTTCTATATTCAGTACATGGTATAGGCCTTAATACGCCAATTTAATAAATAATTTCGATGTCTCTACCTTTGGTATAAGCTTCGCAAATATGGGTAAGTAATATGAAGTAGGGAAAAGGAATTATTAAATAATCCCTAATAATACTGCGAAAGGAAAGTTTGTCCTTCTAATTGAGTGCTCAATCATTTGTTATTTAATAGGTATAAAAGTACTTGATCATATTATTTAAATAACATCATTTTTAAATATTGTATATTGTTTGCGTATTATTTGAACGTTTGATATTATTATATTTTGTACTGCTTTAAATAAATTAAATTAAATTTTACCATAAGGTAAAGGAAAGTTTTTAAAATGTTGGTACTTATTGTCTCACTGAAATATCAAGACTGATGAAGCGTGATATATTATAAAAAGTGTCAATATCACCATTAGGTTTAACATATAATCTAATTTTACTCACTCACAGATATGTCAAAAAAATGACAATCGTAAACGATGTATTGGTAGGCACGTAACTTTCTCTCTCTCATATAATTCCAGGTGTCGTCAACACAAGGTATTTCGGCATCTGAGGCCACATTGGTAACAAAGCGTCCTTCGCGATTGTCCGTAAATAGAGATGGATAGGTGGGTCATCACCTTCACAATACCGTTTCTTCACTTGACGTATTACTTTCTCGGGATTACGTTATTCTATTTTCTTTCTTTGACTTATATTATTTTCTTATTCGTAAAATAGAAATCTTCCTCACTAGAACTTTGTTGTTGTTATTGCTTTTTGTGTAATTGAAGGTATCAATCACACGAGAATCAATTTCGATAATAAAATTGTGGGGAAAGATTTTTGAAGTAATAGTAATTATTATTATGTTATCCTTTGAGTCCCTGGCCCCTGGGCTCCCGAACTTTTGGTAGACATAGGACCCCGGGGCCCAGTGGAAGGGAGTGTCAGACTAAAAGTGGCTAAAACCCATTAGTGTTCCTCATAATGCCCTTTGCGTTCTAGCCTCGCGGCGACTTTTTCGAACAAATTCCGAAATCTTGACTCACAGATGACCCTTAAGCTACTTTAGGCAAAATGTGACACCAACCGACGATTAACTCTGTATGCACTATGCAAGTTATACTTAGAATGTATCTACAGTGTACAAAGTTAAATTGACCGTGCCCCATTACCTTAAACAGCTAGTTCTCAAACCGAAGCCAGTGCATAATGAAGTGTAAACGCAGCTTAGTTGAACAAACCCGAGGTACTGTCGCCGCCCGGACCGAGAGACCGCACCCGGATTTAATTGTCATCCAACAAGAAACCAAGCGTTTGCATAGCCGTTCAACCGCACACGTATTATGAAATACAACGTGGTACATCACAGATGGAATATCAATTAGCAATAATATTCTCCAGATAAAATTTCGATTACAGGTCAGGCAATAAAGCAGGCAGGCCGGGAATTTCAGGGAGCCAGGAAGTCTGACAACTAATCTTAGTAAGAGGTATCGTGTTGCCAAGTAACTGGGTTGTGGAGACCAGATAGGTAGTCGCTCCGTAAGAAGCCCAGGTATTCAGTTGCATCCGGTTAGACTGGAAGCCGACCCCAACATAATTGGGAAAAAGGCTAAGCAAATGATGACCGAATTTCGGTTACGGAGATAATCTCAATGGTGATTATGCAAGCAGGCAGGAGATATCACTTTGCACAAGTCATATTGTCTGATCAGGATGGCAATCCGACTAACCGAAACGAGATCAGACGCAGGACCAACGGTTTTAAGTGCTTTTCGAGGCTCGGAGTTGTCACAACAACAACTTTAGAACTCCAGGCTGGTACCTACTGTGAAATTCTTAATGAAAATCCCAATAACACTTTGCCTGACCTGCGAATCGAATACAGGCCCCCACGAAGAAGAGGAGAAGAGGAAGTTCATCTATTAATACAAAACACATATTTCACCAAACAAATATAATCAAAAGAAACAAAAAGTATTCATGAAAAATCTCCAATTACTCACCTTTAAACGTCCGAACTGAACAGCTGGTAGAATTTAATCAAACTTCTTATCCGAACACAATGAACCGGATCCAAGAAACTTTTAATTTAGTTAGCTGCTATCACGAAAAGACAGGTATCTGAAACAAGTAGAAAATCTTTTGTGTGTATTTTATATAATACAGAAATGAAGCACACAATTTTCTATCTCAATTTTTAAATACAGATTAAGCTGAAGTTTTGTAATTGAATTTCAGAGGCATCATGAATTTTAATTAAGCCTATTGTCTTGGGAACAATTATGGGTCGATAGTGAAGCGGTGATACCTAATGGGGGTGTCAGTCATCGTGAATATTTGATGTATATGTCACCGGAAAATAACAAGATCCGTAAGTTTATCAATTTACTAGGAAGTTTATAAACTTTCGTAAGATTCTAAACGGGAGATAAATTGTAATATTTTACGTCCACATTTTCGTAAATTGATAAACTTACTGAACTCACTCGTAAAATAATAAGTAAGCAGTAACCAAACGCTACGCGCGATCTGATTGGTTGGCTGTCACATGTCACTTCTCCTTCCTCCTATGGACACAAGCATTGCCACTATGAACATTGACCAATCAGAGAGCAGTGTGTTATTTTACGTATTTCAAAGATCGTATATTTAAAAGAGTTTCTGTGATTGGTCGAACCATATAAAATCTTACGAATAGATATTCGTTAGTTTATAAATTTACCGTATGACGTCGGAAATTGATAAATTTACGAAAATGTGGACGTAAAATATTACAATTTATCTCCCGTTTAGAATCTTACGAAAGTTTATAAACTTCCTAGTAAATTGATAAACTTACGGATCTTGTTATTTTCCGGTGACATATACACATGGTTTCTATTTGAGGCGTGTTTGGAATATGACAGGTAGTTTGTTGGCATGTTCATTGATGAAATATGTAAGGGCCATTTTGAATTGTGCGTTTCGTGATGGACTACTGCGGCATTGGAGCAGACAGGTGCTTGAATTATTTCATACATATAGTTGCATATAAAATGCACCCACAATACTGAAGAAATTCAGTGTCGGGCAAAAAAATATTTTACAAGGTTATTTTTTGGCTACCAGAAACCTGAAAAGAGGTCATTGTACCTACTCATCATTTTGAACAACTTTTCTCATCACACTCATCACGAAATCGCGAAAAAAATCGCTGATCCTGACATTTTCCGAGTTTTGCGAGCTATTTCAGCTCATATTCATCAGCTGATTTTATTTTTAATACATTTTACATTGTATTTGCATTTTTATTTTGTTTTGTTTGTTTTGTTTTTCATTGTTGTGTTGTTGTGTTGTTGTTTTCCATAAAGCCATCCATTTGTGCATTATTTATAACGACACTAAGCAGCGGAGACCATTAGTAAAGACAATCTCGCCACACGATTTGTCAAGCTTTCCAGTGTTTAGGTATTTAGCGTTATAATTTGTTAGGTTTAAGTTATCAGTCTGTGCAGTCCATGTACGCATTTTAATGTATTGCAGTGAAACTTTTTGTAATGTATTATTAAAGTTTGAGTGTGTGTGTTTTGTTTTTGCGAATTACATTAATTTCAGAGTTTTATGAGGCTAGGTTTCCTCACGACATTTTCACCAAGGTCAATGATGTCCAAGATAAAATAAAAAATAAAAACACGTGGGTTTCACCGGTTAGAACTGGCTACTTGACCGGTACGGAAACCGCCACCACATGTATGAGAGGAGGGCACCATAACCAAGGGACCATCCTTGCTCAAGTCAGATTGGTTATGGTGTCCCTCACCAGAGAGAACGCGAGCAGTAGTCACCAGATTACTGCTCGCGCTTTCTCTGTATGAGAAGAGGCCTTTGCTCAGTAGTCATCATCATCATCATCATCATTATATCAGCCGCAGGACGTCCACTGCTGGACATAGGCCTCCCTCATAGATTACCAAAAAGACCGGTTGGAAGCGGCCTGCATCCAGAGTCTTCCTGCGGTGTTAATCAGGTCATCCGTCCACCTTGTGGGTGGTCAGATTCATAGGTACGTCATATTGCTCTGCAGTGGGACTGTAAAATACTGTTATTATTTATGAATTCCTTTCCTGTTAGTTTATTTATGTGTTATAATTATACGCTTGCTTTTATCGCAATCATGATACGGTACAATATGTGTTGGGTGTTGGAAATAATTAAAAAGTTGCACTTTACAACACCAACAACACCAGTCAGTTAATTTTTCTTGCTATACACGTAAGTCAACTGTTAGAAGGCCTTTTTACTGCTTATAAAACCTAGCAAGTCCCATGAAAAAAACAAGCAAATCATTTAAATCTAAGTTATTTATAAGTACACGACAAACCACAGTTATTATAAAAATCTTATAAACTTCTAGATATTTCCCGTGATTTTATTTGCATGCCGCCCTCATTGTATTGAGCGTAAAACATAGCCTTGTAGAACTCAGGAATTAAACTTAGCTTAGGTTCCTATCAGTAAAATATCTATATAAATAATAATAATATATAAATATATCCTATTAGAAAAACTTAGCTTCCTACGAGTATTAGCAAAACATTTTTTACTTCTACTTCTTCTTCGAACTAGTATTTTCGGAGATTCAAACAAAAATAACAAGCAAACATTCTCTTCACTTTTACACATTAGTATAAATTAAAAGTATGAAAATATCTGAAGGTTTCCTTAATTAGTTCTTAGCACCTAGTCAGAATATGCTTAATTAGTTCTTAGCACCTAGTCAGAATATGTAAAGGATTTAATAGCACTAGAAACCAACATAAGTACATTTGATAATTGCTCCCCGAGTGTATATTAGTCAATTTGCGGTGCCTTTGATACATTGGATTCACTGAACAACTAATCAAACAGTTGGTATTAGTCAATACACATACATAAAGTAGGTACTCATAATCGTAGGTAAACGACTCTATTATCACCTAAAATATGGTTTAATATTACCTAGCAAGTATCGTATAAAACAACTTTAGATTAAATAACAAATTGGTACAGTTGTTTTATGACTTGTCCGGCCATAAAATAACGACTTATTTATTAATCTTATGCTAATATTAATTTTCCAAACTGTTGCCTAACTTGACAATTTTAACACTTTAAAATAGTATTTACTTGTTCTTGTTATTTCTATTTTAAATACCATTAGGTGTTAAATATTGACTATTAATAAATATTTGTATGTTACCATACTTAACATGGTTAAATTCTAGCCTGTTAAGTGTGTAAAAAGAAATTTAACAAAGCCGAATGTTGCATATTTCACCCATCAATGCGAACACTTATTAGAGAGATATTCAAAGTAACAGCTCGGACACCACAATAGATTACATAATTTAAATAATACCTAAACTTGAAATACCTCACTTGTAATGTTGAATGCACCCGTAGGAACGAAATCGCGGGCAACAGCTAGTATATAATAAAAAAGTACGTAACTACAAATGAGAATACGAATAAAAAATCTAAATGTCAAACTAGTTTAGCAACTTCATTGAAGCTAATTATAATAGTCTAGAGCAAACAAAATGAGACAGCGTGTTGACATTAATGTGTCATCAAAGCTCTTCCCTTTTGTGTGCCGTTGAACATCTAAACTACTTCATATGATTTATTACGTTTTAGTCAAGTCAAAGAATAGTTAGATTTATTATTTACTGGTTAAAGTTTAAAACTGCAAAAAGAAGTAGGTCGGTACTGTGTTATTTCGGAATTCCATGTATACTAATATTATAAAGAGAAAAGATTTTTTTTGTTTGTTTGTACCGAATAGACTCCGAAACTACTTTACTGATTTTAACCATCTTTTCGCCAATAGACAGCAAAATTATTAGAAAGCAACATAAGCTACATAACCTCACGCTACGACACACGGGGGTGGAACAACTGCTTGTTTATTTGTTAGATGTTTTGGTCGAAAATACGTCCTCCCTTCGCACATAAATCTTTCTAAAAAACCTCACGTAGATTGTTTTTCATAGATTTCCTTTTCCTATTTTCCTCAACAACAATAAAACAACAAAACTAACAAAGTTACTAAACACAATCTCACTTTCACACTTCCATAGATATTTGAACACAATATCAATAATTATGAACCGCGCGAAATCAAACAAAGCGAACTGATTTACAAGAACTATGCACTTCGCACTGAAATTACACATACCCGTTCTATTTCCACACGGTACCCATAGACATTCCTGTCTAATATATTAAAATAGACGTATTACAAATACACACGGGAGCATAAATCAATTTATTGTTGAAACAACAGTGCGGTGCGCGAGAGTTTTGCGCAAACGCACAATTGAGTCGTGGCGTTCAGGATTAGGATTTAGTTAAACGTGTTAGCTTTTAACACCTTACTGAATATACAATGAAGTAGGTACACACAGTATTGTTAATAATAATATAGCCATACTAGTTTCTGCTTGCGATTTTGTCTGCGAAGATTCAAAATTTGGCAAAACTCCTAATTAACCTTCGGAACTACAAAAACGGTATAAAAATTGAAAATGCAATTAACAGGGTAAGTGTAACACGTACACGGTCAAAGTGTTAACTCCTTTCACACCAATTCATTTTCCGGAATAAAAAGCTTATAATATGTTATTCCAAACTATAATCTATCTATATGCCAGATTTCATCCAGATCCGTTTAGCCGTTCTGGTGTGATTGATTAGCAAACATCCATGCATTCAAACTTTCGCATTTATATTAGTAGTAAGATTTACAGTCATGAATAATATTAATGCATGTTGAAACCACTGAATTCTATAGAATTCTTAAATTTAAACGAAATTACCTTTTGAAAGGGGCAACTAGATTAATCATTTTTTCTTGTATACTTAGATGACATTCAAGATTGTCTTAAATGGTTGATTTGACTTTGACTTTGAAAATGAAATATTTTTAAAGTGTCTACGATTTTAGTTAAACTTTAGGGGTCTTACCTATAAAAATAACGCTAATTCATACTTAGTTACCTCTCAATTGACTGACTGAACGATGAAACACTATTTTAATCTGCCAACACTTAGACGGTCAGCATAGAGTATGACCAAATTATTCGACTAAAGAACGAAATCGAACGAACAATTGAGCATAATTTCAAAATTTACAATAGAATCCATAGACCAAAAATGTCATCGTCACAGCTGATTGAAGCCCACCATCTTATTTCTGAACTATACATAAACAACGGGTCGCCGCTGTTAAAATTTTCTGTTACTTAGCTAGTACATAACAACATCTCAACGCTGATTAGCGTTTATTTATAGGTAAGATTTTTCACCTGAGACACCGTTGAAAGTGGTTCCTAAGTGAAAAATAATTGATTTTTAGTCAAGGAAAAATAATTGATTTTCATAAGTAAGGCTTGATGTGTTTAAAAGCTAGACAAGACAAAATTAAGACATTTTAATCGAAACAAATAAAAAGAAGAAAATAAACGAACTACGATGTCACAACACTGGGTCTTTCTTTCACAAAGAGCGACACTAATGCAACTGGCTCGATATCGCTGAAAGTCACGCTATAGCGTGATAGGTTAAAAGATCACGAAACAGTAATTAATGATGAGGTACTAGTCAATTAAGATTGCGATAATCGTTTCAATGATTGCTCTATCTGCTACGGTTGTTGAGAGACTAGCTTTACTATCCCACTGCTGGGCAAAAACCTCTTCTCATACAGAGAAGGCATGAGCGTTGATCGCCACGCTTGCTCAAGGCGGATTGGCGGTTTCAGACTTATATTAATGACAAGTCCAAGTTTCCTCACGACGTTTGCCTTCATCGATGTCAGTGATGTCCAATATTAACTTAGAAAGTACATAAATCATGTGTTCAGAGTTATAGTGAACAGGCTTCTTCAGGGGAAGCTCACTCCATCGTCGACTTTATTTCTGTCACCTCTGACTTAGACTAGAACCAGATCAAACCCACCTCAAATAAAAAAGAACTTATGAATTTAAAATATCATATTGCTACTTGATCGGTATTAAACCCACTACCATATGAATTAGAGACAGGCGCCTTAAACCACGTGAATTTATAATAATAATCTTTCAGACATCAGTCCATATTATGAACATAATTTAACATAGGTAGGTAGATGCATCACTAATTACTGCACATATCGCGTTTTAATTGGTAACACTAGACACTAGACTTGGTTAAATACCAAGTAATAATGAGATCAAAGTTATGTATGAACACTTTACTATTACTACTAACAAACCATCTTAATTAATATCATATATCTCTCTATTATTATAAATGCGAAACTTTGCATGGATAGATGTTTCTTACTTACGCCAGAATTTGAGTGAAAATTAGCGCAAAGATAAATTATATTCGTAGTCTGAAATAGAACAAAGGCTTCTTTTTATTCCGGAAAAATAATAGTGTAAGGAGTGAACATTTTTCGTCGACAATTAAAAAAAAGAAACAGCTGTTCTGTACATTTTGACTGTGTAGGTGTTGCACTTTTCCTGCCAGTGTTGCAGAGTTTGTTCAAAAGAGTTATAGTGCCCCTGGAACGCAAAGGGCATTGGGAGCAACATAGATGGGTTTTACTCAGCAAGAGTCCGACGAAAAAAGTCATTTGATGACTTCCCATCCTTCATGAAAAAAGGTGTTGCACTTTTGTATCGACGGTTTTATTTTTTAATAATCCATGAACAATGTTAATGCTGGGTGTCTACAATCATTTACTTTCCGCTACGACTTCCCTTCCACCCATAATGTCACATTAAATTTTCGTTACAGAAACCGTTGGCTCGTCTCACTGTCACTCTTAAAGACTTAAACTAAATAAACTATTACTTGTAACACAATTTATGTCACTTTCATTTGCAGCTCAACTGTGACACAGAATAAACTGAACAAAGTAAATAAAGAGCTCAAAGGCTTTAGTTTGGAGGTAAACATTTATTTATTTATACGTTCGGACGAAGCGAGAATACTAATTCAGTTTGAAAACAGATCTAAGGAACTCGGACTTTGGACCTAGCTTGATTGAAAGTTACATTTTAGATTTTATCTTGAATCTAAGATTGGAGGGAATTGAATTTAGTTTTGTGTTGTATCAGTTGCTTGTTTGATTTTAAGCATAGATTCACAATATGTTATGCTTTGTTGCTGTGTGTGTATTGTATACAATACTGTGTATTGTATACAATACACACACAGCAACAAAGCATAACATATTGTGACTCAATTAGATTTTGCCCACGACTTCGTCCGCATAAATGCCGGTTATCGCGAACGCGTTGCGAAAAAACGAAGTTGCGAAATAAATTATAGCTGTTCTTTTTTGGGGTTTAAACTTACCCCGTAGCAAATTTCATCAAAATCGGATCAGTAGTTTAGTCAAACAGTAACAGACATACAGAGTTACTTTAAAGCTGGGGATACACACGCCCGTAGCTTGCACACTAGTATACCAGCTCCTTGCACGTGCCAGCTACTGTCATATGTATACGCTAACTGGCATGCCTGTAACTGGCATATAAGTAGCTAGCACAACATTTGATTTACTTGCATGCCCGTTGTGGGAGGGGACGCGGGGGGTTGCTTAACTGACACGTGTGAACTGAACTGTGTATACGCGATGGTGATACTGGCATGCAAGGGCACAACTTGCATGCCAGTATTACTTGGACCACTGTGTTGCCCAATTTCTCACAGGTCATGGCAACTTTAAGAGTAAATTATTCTCTTTTAAGCTTGTTGCCTCTCCTTTGTGTCAATGTTCTACATCTGACTGTGAATATGAACAATCTGCTCATCACATCTTATGGGAGTGTATTCTTTGGCAGAATGAGCGAAATATTATGTTAGATAGTGTACAGGTTACATCCGGTGTTGTTTATTATGCGGACCTTGTAGAAACTAGAACTAATTTCCGTGCGTTCAAGCGTTTTTGCCATACCTATTACTGGAATCAAATGTAACAGTTCACATTAGGACCCATTAAAGTTAATGATAATTGCAATCCGTGGTGCTTGGCAATCTGGGCTTCTCCCAGTTGTAAATAATCCCTTTGTGCCTATTGGCCTAATTCTGTTCTGTCTCCTGCTTGTTTGGAGGGAAGTGGAAATTATATTTTTCTTACTCCTCCGCTAATCTTTTCTGATTAATTTCGTTGCGGGATCCAAGACAGTTAAATCGCTTCTCTGGGACTCGTCGAGCTTCAATGTCTCGGCGCTTTTCTTGTGGTCGCCACTGTTGATTCTGGCTTACAGGAGTTGCAGTGGTTTGGGAACAGTGTGGCGGGCTTGTCCCAATAAGAATGCCAGTATTACTTGCAAATGTATCCGCATTGTGCCAGTTACTCGTACATGCCAGTAACTTTTATGCCAGCTACTTTTCCGATTTACTGGCATGTGTATCCGCGCCTTTACACTTATAATAAGTAAAGGACAAGAAAAATGCAATGGAACTCGATCAGCTAGAAGGAAGTAGTATTAGTAGTCTTCCCCTGGAGGATACGCAAATGCTCAACTTACCAACACACTAATACTTGTTACACTTGATTACATTCAAATCTAAACACTGCTTCCTCATCTAGTGTTTTGTAAGGCAACACAGTTTAAAAAAAGTCAAGAAACAAATTGAAACGGTACTGAAAAAAAACAAAAACCGATCGAAGAAAGCCTCACAATAAAACTTGCATTCAAGGGAACAGCTTCCGATGAATGAACGACTATTTCTGTAAATGCAACATTATTTGTTCTTACCCGAGAATACAACGGCGGCCATGGATTATTTACTATGGCTTATACAATGACGTACATAAGCTTTTAGTTATCAAGTTATGCATTAGCTAGTGTTTAGTTATCGAATATATTTATCATTGCATTGCCGTATCTCGGTGCGGGTAATGAATTTTCGAGCGAATCTCGCAACCACTGTATGCGTAATGTGGGGTTTTGTACGTAAAATAAATGACGTCACTGTGTGAGAGGTAAATATGATCTGTTTATGTTCAGGTAAGCCATTGTATTTTCACAATTTATACAAGTACACAAAATGCGATGTTTTGAGTGTCAGCGGCTGCAAGATAGGGTTATAAGCTCTCCTAGATGTATTTATTTAAAAATGTTTAGATATGGAGTGAATTAAGACACATAACAGCCGTTACTACGTATAGGTACTAACCAGCAAACTAAATAAGATTGAGCAAAAATTTGTGCCTGGGAAATTATTTTCATGTAAAAAATATTAAAACTTAACTAATTGCATTTTTTTTCTTTTACTTTACAAATTAAACGTACAAATAAATAAAATTGATATGTTAGTTTGTTATTTCACAGCTTTTTCCTAAATGCATATGAATTTTTACAAGGTATTTAACATACCAAAAAAAAAATGATTTATTTTCTTGCTTTCTGTCTGTTTGTTCCGGCTAAACACCTAAACGGCTGGACCGATTTTGACGGGACTTTCACTGACATACAGCTGATTTTGTAAGGAGTAACTTACTGTGTAACGTTTTTTATTCCAGAAAAGGAATATGGGAAACCGACGATCAACAAGCCAGTGTGAAAGAGAGGGAGACATGCAAAAAAAAACTACTAGAATCCAAAACATCGACTGGATAAATTATCGTAGTTTCAACCAATCGTGTCGCTCGCACTATCGTAATCAACTGTAATTACTTACCTGACACTAAAATTGTTAGGTACCATACAGTTCTATGAGGACTACAATTTGCCTCAAGATACCTACTTGGATTTCCGACCAAAGAGGGTTCTGTACGGATGTATAAAGGACTGGGCACAGGAAGCCCTCTAGTACTGTAGCAAGAACCAGATTAAAAGGTCACATAGGTACACTCAACAAAACTATTTGGTGTACAGGCAAAATTATTTATCTTTCTACTTCTTTTTTTCTTTATCGTATGGGCAGTAAGGTCTAGCGACCCCAGTGACCCCTAGTGTCAGAGTTTCTAAGGGCCTCTGACATGGCCTAAATTTTTCTACTACACTGCCAATATTCATTTTTATTGTATGCGTAATTACTTAAGCTCATGACACACTTAAAAGAGTTATTTAAAAGCATTGACTGCTCAGCAAACTCACAACTTTGTTTTAAAGTAATCGCAAGTAAGCTGCCTGTATACCAAATAGCTTTGTTGACTGTACATTAAGTAAAGTGGTACCTACAATGTGGTAAGCCTTAGCTTACAGCCTTTAGGACCATTGACGACTTAGGATATAATCGTTACCTAACTTTGGGTGGGCCTTTCAAAATGATGTTGGGGTCAAAAGAGATTGTAGGGAGGTATTAAATGTAATTAAAGTGTATAAGTGTTAAATACTGTGATGTAGCAATGTTTTATTCGCTACGTTACTTGAGCCGACGAATCAGCATTGCCATATAATGTGGCAATGTTGCCAACCTTTTGGGCACATTGGACTTGCCAATGAGCTTCCGAGTTTCTTGTTTTTAAATCGAACATAGTTAGTAGGTAATTTATTTAATTATTTATTTATTACTTTATATAATTATTTTAATTCACGTAAATAAATAGCATTAATAATACTCTCCTCTCTCTTTAAAAGTTTGGCTCATGTTAAACATGTATGAACAACTTGAGGATAAATAATATATAAAAACAGCAATGCAAATATTTTAAATATCAGCTTCTGCGCGCGACTTCGTTCACGGGTCAGCCAAGTATACAAAAAAAAAAACAAGTAGCTTTTTATTAGTAAAATAATATTGCAATTGGACCAGTACACCGTCTACCCCTGATAAAAAAAAACTTTATCGGCTTTACCTCTATGTAATATTTTATATTCAATATTTTATTTTACGCAGCAAATCTTCGTGGTTAATATTTTCAATATAATATTTCGCAGTAAATTGCCAAAGGCTGGCTCTGTCATGCGGACTTTGTGAATGTAAAATTCATGTGAACTGATCAAACGATGTCAACTTTAAACGTTTAAATGAAAATAGTTCCTCAAATTATTATTTAACATTCGAAACTGAAATATAAGCTTTTGGGCTTATTGTGCACCTATTCGTTAATAATATTTTAATTGTAAAATATATCTGTACTTACTAAAATAACATTTTTTTATGAATACAATACATGAATAATGTTATAAAGAGGTACAATTACCTACTTAGGTTATATCTAGAAGTTCTGAACGAATTATAAAAAAATGCTTCACTAATAGAAACCTACAGGGTGTCTGGTGGCAGATTTATGTTTTTGAAAGGGTATATCTAAAAAAGTTATTAACGGTGCAGGGGGAGACTGGTGTCATTCGACGCTCCATGAATGCGGATTTGTTAGTCACAATGCCGGAGTGGTCGGGGCAGCAATGTGCATACGCTATTGAGTCGTTTTTTAAAAGTGGTGATTCTAACGTGAGTGCGCGCTGACATTTTTGTTCCCACTACAATATCTGGCGATTAAGCGACAGATTAAGTGTTAATTTGATTAAATCGTGGATGCAAAGGTTCCGCCAGACATCTTCTGCTTTAAACAAGCCTCAGCCGGGACCCAGCAGAGCATCAAGCTCCACAAACGAAAACGAAAACGTTCAAAAAGTCTCGTTTTTTTAGAAAATTTTCGGGGCCGTGCTTTAAATGTCTACAGTGAAAGCTATGGACTCATGATTACGGAATATTTTTTACCAAATTTGCGAGCACATCCATCCTACTCGACGCACGTGGTTTCAGCAAGATGGGGCGACTCCGCGTACAGCCAGGACGTCTATTGCTTTACTTCGTCAAAATTTTTCGCATAAATTGATGAGCCGCTTTGGAGACATCCCGTGGCCACTAAGGTCACCAGATTAAACTCGAATGGACTTTTTTTATGGGAGCTATCTCAAAAGCAAAGTTTATGCCAATAATCCTCCGTCTATTGTGCAGTTAAAGGAAAATATCCGCAATGCAATTAAGCAAATCCAGCCGAGCTTATTGCAGCGCGTAGCCCGTATTACGATGGACCGTTTTAAACAGTGTGTCGACGACTAAATGGACATCATTTGGTTGAAGTAATTTTTAAAAGTAAAATCCGCATTATTCATGTATTTACTGAATTAGTTAATAAAACCATAAGTTCATAAGTTTTTCTTTTATTAGCTTTTAAAAACATAAATCTGCCACCAGACACCCTGTACTTTATTGCAAAGTGCCATTGAATATTATAAATCTAGCTTAACACTGCAGTTTGTCCAGTTAGGTATATGCGTACTGCCCCGCTACCGTGTGTCGTAGCGTGATATTATATAGATTATACTATTTTTTATGGATCTAGCTATTATATGCATAAATATTTTTTTCCGAAGCGTACCTAATGATCACTGCATTTAGACAAACAAAGAAACAAAAGTCTTTTCAGCTTTTTTATGTTAGTATACTTAGTTATCAAATGATATTTTTTTATTTTAAATATAGGTATCATTTGATAACTACCACCATTATTATTAGTTGCCACTTTTATCTTTGAAAAGCTTCTGAAATAAAGTTGCGGAGCTCTTGTCACTACAATCATCGATACACGTGTGAGCTGTTTGATCTAAACCTTTCAGCGTCCATTGATGAAGTCTAAACACATTGGCTAAACATCCGTCTTCTTACACGTGTCAAGTAAACTTCAAAAGTGATATCAAAAATTTAATGAAACAGCTCAATATTGTGTAGATAATATACCTAACGCCCTGTTAGTACTAAACCACTTTTCTTCCTCAAACTTCTACCTGATTTCTAATGGCAATAGATTCGGCCCCTATTACATGGGACCCCCCTATAACCTTTCGGAGAATACAGGCGTGATGGTATGTAACTTCTTCCTGCTAAAAACCTGTAAGGGTAAATAGTACCTAATTGTAATAGGCATAGGATAGGTTATAGGTTTATAACGTGTGTAAAATTAAACATAAAGAAGCCGAAAGTTAGATGTGCTTTTCACCATTGCATTACAATCATTTTTTTGCTTTAGACCATATCTGGAACTCTACAAATGGTTGACTGACGGTTTGATGATTAAACAATGAATTTTCACACCAAAATAAAAGTCGTTTCCCAGTAAAAGCTTTTGCACAATATCACCAGTATGGAGCACCATCACAGGATATTCATCACCTCCTTAATTGCCCGTCGTGCACAACCACCTGAACCATCCAAGGCATAAACGAGGCCATTGATAGAGTTAAAGAGGCAGACAGGAGGAGCTCGTGGCTAAATAATTACAGCCGCATAGACCGATCTTCCGTGTTAAGCCACGCTTGCCGAGGTTGGTCTGTGGATGGGTGACCATTTATCATAGCGAGTTTCCTCCGTGCCTCGGAAAGCACGTAAAGCCGTTGGTCCCGGTTGTCATTTGTAGATCTTTGACAGTCCTTACTGTTAGTCAGAAGCCCGAAAATCAAACAACCAGTCTTACCAAGAGTATCGTATTACCCATTACTGGGTTGTGGAGGTCTGATAGGCAGTCGCTCCATGTAAAATACTGATATTCAGCTGCATCCGGTTCGACTGGAAGCCGACCCCAACATGGTTGGGAAAAGGCTAGGCAGATGATGATGATAGAGTTAAACAGGGCGCTCAATACTGGTCGGACAAAATTTAATGTTCCAATCGACTCAAAAGAAGAAGAAGAAGAATATTACTCAGATTGATGAGCAGTATGCGCAGTTAACAGCAGCTATGCGATGTGTCTTGTTACACCCCATATTTGTGCTTTGTAAACAGAATAGATACCGCAAAATTCATAAAAAACAGATGTGAATAACAAAATTCATAATTAAGCAAGGGTCTCTTTGTTCTAAAAATACATAGTTCACTCACCAGTATACATTGCCACGTCAATTAGCAACGCAGCTTTTCACTGAAAATCAATCGTCTAATTACGTAAACTAACGAACCGAGCATAAACAGCGCGCTTTCCAAACTCTCAATTATTCTGCACTGAAAATATTTTGAATCAGCTTTTGCTCGCGACTTTATGTTATCGCGGACGCAAACTCGCTTTAAAAAGAGTAGCCTTTTTTTATATAGATGGGAAATTATCAAATAACTTCCCCCGCCCTTAGTGTCAGACTTTTACTGACTAAAACCCGTCTATTTTCCTTTATGTGCCCTTTGCGTTATGTCGTTTCTTGGGGAAGTTACCCTGTACCAATCAAAATCGGTTCAGTAGTTTTGTCTTGAAAGCGTAACAGACAAATGGACAGACAGACGGAAGTTTATATAAATACTTTATGCACACAAACTCAAAAGAGATTAATACGAGCTTTTTTTTGTTTTGTCTGAAAATGACAGGACAATATTAAAGTGGGATTGCCGCCCGAGGCAGTCTGATACCTTTGTATATGTAGATGTAGAATTTGTATTGATAATTGTTTTACGACGTAACGCTTGTTTATAGTGTACTTACTCAATTATGAAACCTAAAATGTCTCGTTATGAAACCTGAGGGGCAATATTACTTATATTTACGAACTATCGCAATTAAATCAATCTCAATCTGTCAATAAATCCCTCTAATTTATCTTTGATTAATAGTCGCCGAGATGAGATTGTGACTGGACTTTTTTAACGTTTTTAATGAGTAAAAATTGGCATTGTAATGTGTGTTGTTTGAATAAAACTTAAGCAGTCATCACTTCTCTTTTTTTATCTGAATAATGATAAACAAAACTTTAACAACAGTATTGCTTTAGTATTTTGTTACACAAATATTTATTTCCAAAACCCGACTAAATAATTCCGAAAAATTACGTAGCTATTAATATATTTTCATTCACATCTAACTTTATGTATATGGTAATCGTCGATAAAAAAAAAACTGCATATTTTTCAAGTATATATTTTTACTTTTGTTTGAATTGTAAAATCGACGGACTTAGCCAATAAACGCCACATCCTCGTTTATTTTTTCCAAACGTGAATTTAAAAATGTGTAACCAATGATACAATGGATCGACTATAACTACCACTCCTGCGCAGTAATACATGAACATTATCTGTACAATAGTAGGTATATTATTATTCATCTGCCTCTTCATCGAATTTGCATTTAGAACTTACTTATATTTCAGAAAACAGTAATAACTTTAGATTATTATGTACCTATTTGTATCCTATCCTACCTACTAATACAATAAATGTGAAAGTTTGTGAGGATAGATGTATAGATTGATGGATGTTTGTTACTCTTTCACGCTGAAACGGCTGAACGGATCAGGATGAAATTTGGCACATAGATCGATTATAGTCTGGAATAGTATAGGCTACTTTTCATTCCTGAAAAATGTTCTCCTGGGATAATATGTGAAATTTGACGTGGATGAAGTATTGGGCAGAAGCTAGTAGGTTTTGAAACCTTTCGTTAACAAAGTTCTTGGACAATCAGCCCAGAAAGAACAATTTATATAACTGAAAACTCTATGAAGTCTATCTCGTATCTAATAGGCATGTTAATGACACTACTATGTTTCGCAAATGTCAAACAAGACGTTGGGACTAATATAAGTCAGGATTATAAACGATCTTGAGAGTATACTATCTAATTGGCCCATTTGTTAATGGATAATGTATCTACTGGTTGAAGATTTAGAGGCGCTATACCGTCGTCCATTTAGTATAGCTGAAATTTTGAAAATGAACCTTGGAATTTTTAGTTATGAAGGTAAATGTTCACTCGTCGAAAAAACAATTGTTTCAAAACGCACATAAGGCCTTTTTTGTGTTCTTTCTTTAAAAATATTGGTTAAAAAAGAAACGTAACAACGCGTCCTACACAGCAAGCGCAGCCTAGGACGTCCACCCACAAGGTGGACAGACGACTTGATAAAAACCGCATGAAAACGCTTGACGCAGGTCTCTCCCAACCGGTCCTTTTGGAAATCTATGGTGGAGACCTATGTCCACCAGTGGACGTCCTACGACTGATATGATGATAATTAGTTAAAAAATTATTACAAGAAATAGTTTTAAAGGCATGTAAGTAGACTCAGCCAGCAACAAGGTGGTAAGACCTAAAAAAAAACCACCTATGTTCCTTCGTGTGCCCTTTGCGTTCCGGGGGCGCGGTATCTCTTTCGAACAACCCGCAGCCCCGGCAGGCATTTGGCGACAACAGTAGTTAGGAATTCAGAGTGACCTTTTCAGAGTCCATTAATGATACAGAAGCCAATTTGTAGATAATTAAATAGGTTTCCACTCATTAAATCCTAGTTTATTATTAGCTTTGATGGATCCAATTACCCACTAAAATGTATCGGATGTAATACAGGTATTAATACTCGGTTATTAGGCACGACCAGCTAATTCACTAGTTCAATGAACGGACAATATTTCAGGTAATTTAGGTAAAAGCTTGAATATTGCCGATCGTTACTGGTTAATATTTATACAACGGCTCATACAAAAATTCCATTCCAGTTTTCTATACGTTCATTGGTAAGCAGAGCGATTCGTTTGAATATAAAGCGGACATCAATTAATCTTCTTTGACAAGAGCATTTGCTTTACCTTCGCTCAAGTTTTTAAGCACGAATCCAACGAAAAGCTTTTGCTCACTTACAAAAACTTTCACGAAACTGGAAAAAAAAGAAACTGAAGATGTTATTTATGTTCATTTGTTTACATCAAGTGTTAAGATTAACCATTGGATACCTTAGAAAATAGTGGTTTTATTGAACTAATGAAATTCAAGGGGACAATTCTAGTAACATTTTGATTTTAGTTTTTTTTTTTTTTATTTAGAAACGTTCGCCTCCTAATCTCAGCCTCAATCTGTCAAAAATGCCTTTAATTTAAATACAATTTTGACATTGTTTTTTTATATCATAATATGGCAAACTTCTACAACACCAGAGGCCTTGCAAATGCATTACCATCCCAGAGACAATGTTGAAATGTCTCATGTGCCTGTAATTACACCTATACTTACCCATGTCATTGAAATGAGATTGCGACTAGATTTTGTACGTTTTTTATTACAAAAATATTATTTATGATCAGTCAGTCTTCCCTAATATAATTCATGACTTTTGACCAAGAGGTGTGGTACCTATTGGTAAGTACTCCCTTTTACTAACTATGCTACAAAACCTACATTTCCATCATAAACTTAACTAAAACACATAGGTACTAAAAACTATAACACAACGAATAGAAAAGCCAAATCCAATCGCATGTTTTACAATTTGAATACAAAGTGAAAACCGTCATAACAACAGATAATACGGCTTTCCGAATCATTAGTCATTACGCAGCGATACCGTGACGTGACGTGACGTTAGCGTGACGCCTGCGTTGCGTGACGTCGACGTCGCTCGGTGAAGCGAGTGAGCAATGACAGAAGCATTGTTTCGTCTCCGAGGACCCGTTTGATGTGCTTTTCAGTCCGTTATGAGATTAACAGAAATGATACTGAAGTGGAAGGATGTCATGTCAACAGAATTGAGTTTTGATTGCCATGTATTCGCAATTTGCGTTGTATGAAGGTTGTGAATGTGACATGTGTTTGTGTTTGTGTTTAATGTTCATCCGCTTTGCAATTATGTACCCTAATATTTAATTGTCTAATAGTGATTTAGGATAGTTGTTAGTCATTGAGAAATGGTTTAAATGATAATGTGTAGACAGGGAAGACACTGCTCGTTTTGTTATTAAAATATAATTTTGTAATTAGGTGCCTATAATTATGTTGCAAATAATGTTGATAGACAGATTATAATTGAAGAAAAAACTGACCATTCCACCTCAATATATCTCCCATTTTTCGAATTGATTAATTGTAATAATTTTGGATATTTAACGTTATTTTTAAATAGTAATATAATTACATTTGGCATATTGAATTAGTTTGATTAAAGTAGATTGTTACAGAGAGATTGTAGGTTTGCTCGACAGAGCTAAGCTTATTCTTTTAAATAATAATATAATGCCCGCCTATTATTGTCACAGGAAAGGCTCGAGCTTTGATCACGCTTGCTTATGGCGGAATGGCGATTTATTTAAACTTTATGCACAAATGTAAAAATACACCGTACAAAGGCGGACTTAATGCCTTGGGCGTTTTCTGCCAGTCTACCTTAGTATTTAAGACTTATATTTAAAGTAACTCCATCTTTCCTCACGATGTTTTCCTTCACTGATATCAATAATGTCACCCTCGTATGCGCGCTATATGCACTGGGCCATCACGAGAAAAATTAATAACTACATGAGCAGAATCTTTCACAGACACATTAGTAGATTATACCACAAACGTAGGCACGTACCTACAAACACAAAAACACAGCATGTTTCGTGGCGTGGCGTGGTCTATTTTTTGCGTGAACCACTCAACGTCGCGTTTGTCTTAACTTAAATTAATGGATGGAAAAACTGGGAACTACTTGCTAACAGTTGTGAACTTCAACATTTTCTTAGTAAATTATGTGTTACAAATGTGGGGTGGAAACTAGGAGTTAAATGATAGGAAATTGGAATATGATCACGAAGAGGGTTTCTTTTGTTTTAGCGAAGTTCGTGGCTTCTTTAATGGTAGGAATGCAAAGAGAGTCCATACATAATATGGTATATATGTTATTGTATGGTATACATACAGGTGGTATTGCAGTTGATGTAAAAATAAGTAGAAAAGAAATTTTTCGTACCCGAAGCAAAAATTACTTAATACTGTTAGAAAAAAAAACATCTTATCCCAAGGAGCATAATACACAGATTTTGTTACGGCTGTGTAGTATGCTCCTTGAAAGAAGACAAGAAAATTGAATACACATGGTTTTACACAGTGTTTATTTGATGGCGCCTATACAATAATATAATAGCATTTTTTAATGTCGGTAGTAATTCAGTTCTATGGAGTCCCTACTGCATTCCACATATCATCATGTTTTCATCAAATAGTTTTTTTGCTTAGCAGCAATCATTATAATTTCATCAATACATTGGCAGTATATATATACCATCACGCCTGTATTCCCCGAAGGGTTAGGCAGAGGTGTACCAATGTACACCCACAGTTCGCCGGTATATTTAGGTCCCATGTAATAGGGGGCGAGCCTATTGCCATTAACCGGGCACAAATGCAAACTCCGAGCTGCTACTGAGAATTTCATAGAAAAACCCAATAACACTTTTTGCTCGACCTGGGAATCGAACCCAGGACCTCTAGCGTAGCAGTCGCGCTCAGGACCACTAGGCCAACGAGGCAGTTTTGGAAAAAAAATCAACGAAATCTTCTGTGTTCTACACATATGGCAAATTATGGAGGTACCGTTAATAAGCACATACAACAAGGTACTCAATATAATCACCTACCACTTAAAATACTACTCAACCTGTAAGGGAAAAGGAGCGGAAAGATAAGTAGATAACATGAAAAAGCTGATACTACTGAGCTGATTGTAAATGTATGAACAACTTTATCAAAATATCAGATTATTTGCGCTCTGTTTGTCATGGGTACTATTGTCATATAGAAGGATTATTTCTAAACCTCACATGTCATAGTAGTACCCACAGGTACCTACTTTGGATATTTTGATAACCGAACAAAATTTTTTTTTTCTACGCCTAACTATTGATTCCCACTGGCTTCCGTTTGAAATCAAATCTAATCTATCTTAATCGGCAATACGTGGGTATCTTAGAAAGAGAAGAGCTATAACCCCAAGAAAGGACATACGCTACGTAGTCGACTGCATGAGCGATTTCGTCTGCATGCGCTATAACGAACATTCACGCAGAGAACCTCGCAGGCAAAAGCTAAATTTGCATATTTTTTTAAAGCATTCGCAAAAAAAAACCCGTTCAAATTGTTTTCCATGTAAAACACAACTCTATATTAACTTTCTCTGTATGCAATATTCAATATTCATTATTAATTTTGTGAAGGCGAGCGAGATAGTTAACGTTAAAAAATTCCAATAATGCTGACATGAAAAGTGAAACTATCGTTTGATTTTCCAAACTTCAACACCGATATTGGATATTGGATTTTTTATCCTATATGCTAGTATAGAGCTTTTAAAATTGACTGGACGGTGTGAAAATACACATAATTGCTGGTATGCATACTTCCAATCAAATTAAGGAAAATTTAGCAATAATTATTGCATAACGGCTTAAATTTTTGGTGGGAAAAATTAATGATGAAGCGCGCATAATATTTTTTTACACGTGCATGCATCAACAGTGTAGGAGTCGTAGTGTAGTTTCTTGTTTCCATAAAAAAGGTTTAAACACCTCTAATATATCGAGATGATTCTCAGATATCGTGCAGAACAATAAAAAATCTGATAAATTATTAAAAAAAAATATATATACCATCACGCCTGTATTCCCCGAAAGGTTAGGCAGAGGTGTACATGTACGGTGCATGGTGTACGTGAGGTGTTCATTTATAAATTATTATAAATGATTTATGAAGGGAAGAATAATTAAGTGACTTATTGGTATCGTTAAGTGTCTTTTATACCCCTTATATAAAGACCTATTCAATTCTGAAGTAGTCACCATGTGTGTGAAGAAGAACGCAGTATTATTGTCCCTCTCAGTATTTACAAAAATATATCGAAATAACATAACTAATAACTGCCTCGTTGGCCTAGTGGTCCTGAGCGCGACTACTACGCTAGAGGTCCTGGGTTCGATTCCCGTGTTGAGCAAAAAGTGTTATTGTGTTTTTCTATGAAATTCTCAGTAGCAGCTCGGAGTTTGGATTTGTGCCCGGTTAATGGCAATAGGCTCGCCCCCTATTACATGGGACCTAAATATACCGGCGAACTGTGGGTGTAAATTGGTACACCTCTGCCTAACCCTTCGGGGAATACAGGCGTGATGTTATATTATATATCGAAATAACAAAATAAATCCTAGTCAAACTAACCTAAAAAGTGACCGAATAAAATCCTCGACATTTAGACACAGGATAGCAACAGTCAGTGCCACCATCCTTACAAACTAAATTGCAAGGCGACACGACATTTTCACGCCTCGTTGATTCCAGTATAACTTCCTTTTGCCCCCACTTACTTTATCTACACTCAAACATTTATTCTGCTCTGTGGCACTGTTTGACTTTTCACTGCTCAAATAGAAGAAAAACTTGGACATTTTCCGGTTCCACAATTACATTTGGTCATCATTATTACATTAATAATAAAATGTTGTTTTTTTTTAGAAAAAGTACCTCTGAAATTTGTGTTGCATAATCAAAAATTAATAATACAACGCTCCCGAAAGACGTCAGCCTATAGTAGAAAAAAGGTCGCTAAATGAAAATACGGTCATTAAAATCTGAAATATCAGGGTGATTCTCACAAAAAATCTTATTTTTATTCCATTATTTTCTCATTAAGTATCAACTCAAGCAGTATTTCTGACTTTAATGTTACATTATAAATAGCCTATAAGCATCCAAAGAGGTCATATTCCAATGACCGAAAATAAAAGTAAGTTCAACGTTTTATACATAATTATGTACTAATATTATGAAGAGAAAAGATGTTTGTTTATTTGTTTTTACCGAATAGGTTTCGAAACTACTGGACCGGATTTAAAGATTTTTTCACCAATAGATAGCTGCATTCATCTTGAGTAAATATAAGCTATATTACATCACGCTATGACACACGGAAGCGGACTAGTAACCAAAGATGTAAGCCACGTGGACGGGTAGTTCACTAGTATCTTGTAAAGCCATGAAAATTAGCTAGAAGGCTTTACGATAAAAGTCACGTAGTCGATACAGAGTAAAAAGACTTTATTAGGAATTAGATGCTCACTACAGGCCGTAACAGGCAACTGAATATAGATGGAGTAATTTATATCAATTCCACTTTTCTATATACGTGTAGTCCTTTTTTAGGGTTGCGTACCCGAATGGTGCCAACCGGACCCTATTACTTAACCCCCGCAATTCCTCCGTCTGGCTGTCAATGCACTGTATCTATCTTATGAACCGTAATAGGTTGACAATTTCACACTATTCCCAAGCACTGCAACTCCTACAGGCCATGATCAACAGTGGAAGCTACCAGAAAAGTGCCGAGGCAATGAAGCTCGGCGCGTCCTGGATAAACGATTCAACTGTCTTGGATCCCGCAACGAAATTAATCAAAAATAATTAGCGGCAGAGTAAGAAAAAACATAATTTCCACATCGCTCTCTCGCTTTTCTTGCAGTTTCCTTCCTGGCTCATGCATGAGAGGCGGGCATCTTAACTTCTAGATCATAACAAGTTATTATAATCCCGGAATAAAATTGCACCAATCGTCAACTAATCACCAATTTATTCAAAATTACAAGTATCTATCAAAAAATAGGTCATTCTTCTTAATCGTCAGGAATTCATAAGCCATATCAATTCACATAATGTGTTCCCATTATGGCTCGGTGTACGTGGACGTTTGGACGGACATACGGAAACTACACCATTACCCGTCCCGCGGCTACGAAATGTGAAACGGAACTCAAGTGGAGAAATATTAAAACACAATATTGTGTGCGGAATAAATCTACTACATTGTCTCTTTGTATTTTGCTAATGCTTTTCGCTTTTATAGATTTTGTGGTCCCGCTAACGTTTAAAAAAGGCAAAGTCAAATCATTTGGGTAATTCAATTAGATTATTGTACTTTTAAACGTCATATACATACATAAAAAATAATTGAATCTAGTTGCCTGTTATAAAATATAGTTTCCTATGGAGAAGAATTGGAAAGAAACTCTTATAAAATAAATATTTTACATTATTTTTACAGAATTAAGATTACACGTAAATGCGATATCCCTTGTATAAAAACTAATATATTATAATATTTTACTTTATATAATTATTATAAAAAATGCTAACTCAATAATGGACAGTCTTAGTTAAGCCTGCAATTTAGTTTAGATAAACTAAATTGCAGGCTTAACTAAGACTGTCCATTATTGAGTTAGCATTTTTTTTATGAGGCTTGTGTATTTATTTGGCTTCAAATGAAAGGTCAACTGTCAATGAATGTCAATGAACACTCTCCCGGCTTGCAGAATAACCCAATTTTTATTAAAGGTGTACCGAATTGTGTGCGACTTTCATTTAAAACCTGGCTACAGTAACTTTTTCTCATTATCAAAAAAATGCCACTGAATATTCAGAAATTCCACATTTTGGTCTCTTATAAAAGCAGCATTTTTTATTCCTGTTCCGAAAAGAAAATATAGGTCATGATAATAGATACCTATGTCATAAAATTTACGTCGCGTGAGAGCCTCTTCACTAACAATGAAAAGTCTCTTGAACACCAAATCTTGAAAATAACATAATTTCCATATACTTGAGCGAAAATGAGTATAATAAAGTATAATAATCACACCTTACCGTAAATCATAAAAGTACATGCGAGTAATGCGATACGCCGTGGACGCAACACGCTAATAAATACTCCAAGATAGCAAGATCCTTGCAAAGGAAAAAATGGTATCTCCACAGATATCTCATAATTGGCCATAATATACTGGCCAAAAATATTGGCCAAAACATCTTGGTTGGTTGACACTTCCCGTGACCCATGGTCTTTACGTTGGCTAGACACTAAGCATTGCCATCCAACATTCATTCCAGTCTTTTGGGTACATTTCCAGTTAATGGCGATGTGGAGGAGATTTTTAATACCGTTTAGATTTAGTACCTACCTATCTTGTTTTGTTATTTTTTTTTTTTAGGTTATCTTCTTACTATGTTTGTAAATATTGTACATAAAAACATATTGTTCATGATATTTTATTGTACATAAACGGCACATAACAGCTTTTTGGTACATTGCAGCGTCGTGGCCAAGAAATATCACATACACAAGTACCTACCTACTTATGAAATATTTGTTTCATTGTATCAATGTAGAAATATTCTCGTTGTTGAATACTGCAGTGAATCCGAATTATCTATGAACTCAATCTAGTATAAATATTCCATTTTTGAGCTACAGGTAGAACTCGTACTAGCTTTGAATTCTAGACTTGTTTTCGTAGAACGTTGGAGTTTATTTATACTTATTGCATATTTCTATTTTATTTCAGATATCGATGCTGGTCTCAAAGGAAAGCTGCATTAGACATTTTTTTTTCAGCTTCTCTTTATGTACAGACGCCAGCACATCAAGCCACCCGAAACTGATAAATTTTCGAAATCAACTTTGAACCATATGCTACAACGATAAAGTTGAAAATCTATTAAAGAAATTGGACAGATTGTAGTAGCTTGATGTGCTGGCGTCTGTACCTACTTCGTATCCAAAATTATTATTTTTTATTTGTCGGTCTCCGAAACGGCTGGACCGATTTTGACGGGACTTTCACTGACAGATAGCCGAGGTTCTAAGGCCTATTGAGTAACTTAGGCCAGAAAAGGGTCTCAAAAATTGTTTTTCAAGGAAATGAAGCCCTTTGATAACCGACATTTACACGAACGAAGTCGCGGCGATAACTGACTCAAAAATAAAAATGTTCACCATTCCGATACGAGTTACATTAGTTTCACTTGAATACCTGAAGCAGATCGAAAACTCGACTATATAAATACCTTTCTCCCGTTCACAAGGTCGGAACTCGGAACCACGAACGATTGCTAGTCAGGAAAATATTCACTTAGGAAGACCCTCGGGAGCTCGATCACAATAGATCAGCGTCATGCTTGCTGGAGCCACATCTCTCTGCGACAAATCACGTAGAAATCGCCCGATCCTATCTTGAAACCGTCGTATTTGGACTTACAACTTTTTATTATTGAATTTTTCGGTCCGCGATATTTTCCAGTTGAATAGAAGGGTGTGGTAAAAGGTAATGGTGACCTTTTTACTTTTATAATGTTCAGTAGAATGTGTTATCTGCGCGAATTCTTTTCGCATATTCCGTTATGATATTCGCGTAATTGCTTCTGTGTAAATGGTAAGGTATTCCAATTATTTTTAATAAAAATTGCGCCTTTTATTTTCTTTTCGACGATGTTTTAATTACAGCACGGATTCTGAATAGTTTCTCGGTAATTTTTGGGTACCTACGTTTTTATTTATTCATATTTTAAGAGCTGAGATTAAAATATAAATATTCAATGAAGATCGTAGGTAGCTACGCATAAAATGTAACTCAAAGAAATATATTGCTACTGTACGGCCTTTAAATAGCTGAAACGGAGGAGAGAAAATAAATAAGATTTCTATCAGTTTATTTAGAATTTGGAACTGAATTTCTGTTAAGCTTTTCAGGGAAATTTACTAGATGCTTAGATGTATGTATTGTGAAACATAATACTTAGGCGAGGTGGAATTCTCGGGACCGATCTACAGACAGACTACTATAATGAATTTCAGAAACTAACTGAATCTGATAAACTTTAACAAAAACATCCCCGTTACCGCTTTATTCAAAGTACTTTGAATATTGAAAACCGAAACTTTCAGTACAAGTAGTGAACATTTACTTGTTGCGTCTTCGACATAAGCAAAGTAAACCTAAAGATATTTACGATGAAATAATACAATTTACAGGCACTTTTGAATCTATACTAATATTATAAAGCTGAAGAGTTTGTTTGTTTGTTTGTTTGTTTGTTTGTTTGTTTGTTTGAACGCGCTAATCTCAGGAACCACCGGTCCGATTTGAAAAATTCTTTTTGTGTTGGATAGCCCATTTATCGAGGAAGGTTATAGGCTAACATCTAACATCACGCTACGACTTACGGGAGCGAAGCAGTATTCAAAAACGTAACTTAAGGTGGATGAATAAAGCCACGCGAACGAAGTCGCTGGCAGAAGCTAGTTTTCTATAAGTCAGAAAGTAGAAGCTAGCTATTGCTCCTTCCAAACAGTAGATTTCTATATGTATAGTAGTGATTTAGAAGAAATATAGTGATATAGAAGAACAAACAAGAAACCTTATGAACACACTTTTAAACATTTACGTTTTTATTTTCACTAGCTTACTAGCCCAAGACTTCATCCACGCAAAGTCTAAATTTTTCCTAAATTGCCTAAATTTTCCCGGAATGAAAAGTAGCCTATGTCCTTTCTCAGACACCAGGCTATCTCTGTACCAAATTTAATTTAAACCGGTTCAGTAGTTTAGGCGTGATTGCGTAACACACAGACAGACAGATCTACTTTCGCATTTATAATATTAGTAAGGACTTGTCATTTGTGATTAACCTATAACTGAGAAATCAGATTTTAAATAGCCATTTCCACATTCAACAACATATTTCGCTCGAAATTGTTACCCATAAACACAAATGGGAACAGTATTTCGTTCCGTAATCAGTCAATTCCCGAGCATCATCAGCACTCAATCCGACTGCGAGCGAGCAAAGAGCATAATTCAGCTATTTTATGATTGGTAAATATAACGGCCGGTAGCTATCCAGAACACGCGCACTCGATCCCGCAACTCTTGACCCCAAAACCTTGTTCGTTTGTATCCAAGAAAATAATCCAATAATATATATTTGCAGAGGCGCACCGTGAATTTGTGGGGCCCTGCGCTAACACTACTTGGGGGCCCCACCTAACTAATCAAACTAACTGACATTTTGTCAAAAAACTGAGCACTATATTTTTGTAAACGGTATCTATAGAAAATAAAGAAATATAAATATACCATCACGCCTGTATTCCCCGAAGGGTTAGGCAGAGGTGTACCGATGGACAGTAATGGACACCTACAGTTCACCGGTATATTTAGGTCTCATGTAATAGGGGGCGAGTCTATTGCCATTAACCGGGCACAAATCCAAACTCCGAGCTGCTGCTGAGAATTTCATAGAAAACCCCAATAACACTTTTTGCTCGAACTGGGAATCGAACCTCTAGGACCTCTAGCGTAGCAGTCGCACTCAGGACCACTAGGCCAACGAGGCAATCAATAAATTAGGACATAGTCCATTATGACTGTCGTGTACTAAGATTGTCATTGCAGTCAGGCCTGGATGGGGGCTAAGGGGCCCTTTATATTACCGGGGCCCAGGGCTGCAGCCCAAAAAGCCTATATATAGATCCGCCACTGTATATTTGAAGCATTCTTGTCTGGCTGTGAAAGGCAGCAATTGTTGCCGTCGATTTACTTATGTACTCGTACTGTTTCACAGGTTCAAAAAGCAATGAGGATTTTTTTCGGACGCTTGATTTTCGATTACGTTTGTGCGGTTTTCAATTGTTTTTCTGAAGGGTTCTTTTGTCTGCTTTGTTTTTTTTATTGTATAACACAGTTGGTATGAAATATGTTTTAGTATAAAGGTGTATAAGTAGGTAACTCCGATACGTTCGAAGTAAAACAAAGCTGTAGGGATGAAGAGAGATTTCGAAGTGGAGTTTCAAGGTAATCCTGTCTATATACCTACTAATTTACCAAAGTGGAAATACATACCATCACGCCTGTATTACCCGAAGGGATAGGCAGAGGTGTACCAATGTACACCCACAGTCCGCCGATATGTTTTCAGGTCCTATGTAATAGGGAGCGAGTCTATTGGCATTAACCGGGCACAAATCTTAACTCCGAACTGCTACTGTGAATTTTAAAAAAAAATCCAATAACACTTTTTGCTCAGTAGTAGCATTCGCATTTAGGACCACTAGGCTAACAAGGCAGTTAAAAAGAGAAGGTGATATCAAACGGGAGGGTAATGATAATTTAATAAGAAGAATAAGATAATATAAACATAATAAATTATACAACAATACCTAGCTAACTTTTAACGAGTTCTGTTTCTAGATGTCCGTCAGACCTGAACTATGTGGAGTGGCTGTCATCAAGTTTAAAATAATGGCTTCTCTACGAGGGCTGACTGAATAAAACAGACGGGCGTCCTTCATAGTGGTACTTATATTTTATTTCAAGGTAATGTTTGACATTTTACAAGACTCGTTAAAAGAGTGAACAAAAAAATTTGATGATATTTTCATTACGACGTAACCTATGGAATGTGCTGCATTTTTTTATATCTCTTTAAATTTTAGGATACGTAAGTAAAACACAAATATTTGTCTAAAAAGTATTTGGGAAAGTTAACATAAAAGAAAACCGTGTACCTAAGTATAAAAAGGATTGAACACCTATTATTGGGTGGTAATTTAGGAATGGTGAAAACCGGGTTCTATTAAAACAGGTTTTCATCATATTTTATTCCTATTAACTGCCTCGTTAGCTTTCTGGTCTCTTCCTAACCCTTCGGGGAATACAGGCGTGATGGTATGTATGTCTGTCTGTATGTAGGAATGGGAATAGGTCTCCCCCATTTCCTTCCACCCATCCCAATGCGCTCTTTGGCCAATCTCCCATAAACGTTTCTAAGTCCACCATATTAACCTCAACAGAATTCCAGCAAAACATAATTATTTCCACAAAACAAAATCCCGAATACGTTTAACCAGAAACGGGATTACAAAACAACACAGCTCCACCGTTTACTTTGATAAACCCAGTGTGCGAGAGCAATCATTAATCATTCGCCGCACAGAAGGCCCGTGGATGCGTCAATCGATACGTTATGCTGGGACGCCTTGTTGATCTGTTTGTGTTGTCTGTTCTACTAAACGACGCGTGATTGGTCTGGTTAAAGTGATGTTGCTGTAATTGGTGCGTTTTAGAATGGCAATTGTGGTCATTGTCCTTTTCTTTTCTTTTTGTAGTATCCCGAATTATGATTTATTTATCGTTTTTAATTGGTGTAAAATGTTGATTATTACGATAGACATCTTGAGTATAATTTAGCGAGCAAATATTAAGAGTTCATGTTTGTTTTCAAATGAAGAATATGTTAGAATCTGTCATATGATGTTGGTGAATTACAACTATAGCCATGCCGAAAGGCACCAATTATATGAGTTGGTCGATAGTCAGGGAGGCAATTACCGTATTTTTAAAAACGTTCGCAATCTAATTTTAGTCTCAATCTGACAAAAATGTCACAAATCCTACATTTTTGACCAGCTTCTGATATTGATTGTCGTTGAGACGAGATTGCGACTAGATTTAGAGTGTTTTAGTTACGGAAATTGGCCTTCAGATGTTTGACCTCGGTTCAGAGAAGAAAAATGTCTGGAATGTCCGGACAAGATGCTTGATTTAGGGGTAAAATTCCAAACGCTATGGGGTCTTAACGCCGTCGAAAAATTCTTCAATGATGAACTTGCAATATTGAAACTCAGTAGGTGGTATTTTGTAAGAAGTATTTTATTTTTACCTTATACAACATTAATTACTGTATCTAAATCAAAATTAGTAGCGTTGTATAAAGTAGTACCTACAGCTTTTCGTGAAAGAGCTCGTCCGAAGACGTACTACCATCATATCTATTTCTGCCGCAGAGCAGCGTTGCCGTGTTCCTGTTTGAAGGATATGGGTGTATGTCGGTGTTACATTGACATGGCATTACAGGCACATTAGACATTTCAATTTTGACTCTCAGTAGCAGCTCGGAGTTTGGATTTGTGCCCGGTTAATGGCAATAGGCTCGCCCCCTATTACATGGGACCTAAATATACCGGCGAACTGTGGGTGTACATTGGTACACCTCTGCCTAACCCTTCGGGGAAAACAGGCGTGATGGTATATTTATTTATATATTTTTATTTTATTTTTATTTTGACTCTGGGATGGTAACGAATTTGCAAGGCCTCTGGTATTGCAGATGTCTATAGGCAGCGGTGAACACTTAATATCAGGTGGGTCATAAACCTGTTTGCCATCCAATGATAGAAGAAAATCACAGGCAATATGAGTCTTTTTATTTATAACGAGCTATTAAAATAAATTCTTTTAAAAATGTTTAATGGCAATGAAATGTAATGTAAATAACCCAATATTAATATAGTAATTTATCATCGTCAACAGCTCAAATACCTGTCAAGAATTTCAAATTAAGTAATCCGAACTTTTTGACAATTCTCCACGAGAATTGATCGCTCAAGGTGATTAAGTATTTATCAATTAAGTTACTTGAGAACTTGCGCAGACAGCACTGAAAATTATAAAGTCTATTATTTAATTGTCGGCTACGCCCATTAACTTTGAGATATACTGATGATTAATTAAGACTTTGAACTTTGTTGATAGAGCAGAAGTTTGTAAGTTGAGCTAAACCTATACAATAAGCTATGGTCTATGAGTAAAATATTGGCCAACATCGGGATATGCACTCCCCTCCATAGACAAATCATCACTATCATCATCAAATAAGCCGTAGGATGTCCACTGCTGGACATAAGCCTCCCCCATAGATTACCAAAAGGACCGATTTATGCGGCAAATTAACAGATGTTCATAGAGAAATATTATTATATTAGTTTTGATTACGAATATAAACATTTTGAACCTTTAATTTACAAATCTAAAATCGTCATAAATTCACTTGAACAGCAGAAATAGCTTTTAAGTAAACAATCCCAAAACCAACAATTTATGTATTAAAATCCTTGATTAAATAATTAAATTACACAGCTTTGCCCAATTATTCCAAGCGTTAAAAAGTGTACTGATATCGTGACTAATGAATAACAAATAAGGGGTATCTACCCTAATTTATGTTCATTGTTGTGTCTTAATAATAAACAGGCTATTAAAATTCCTCAATGGCCGACGAAGGCATTTCGTGAAATATGTACAACCATAAAAAGCATGGAAATAAGATTTTTGTGAATACAATTTTGAATGCGAGGCCCTTTTCATTGCGGGCTCTCGATGGAATTGTATAATTTATTGTATTCCCGAAATTTTCGTACCTAAGCCCTCCGTGAGGAATCCTTTGACCTTGTTAAACTTTTGAATCTTTCAATATTTTTGAGCCGAGGATTCTGTGTCACGTGTATACCAGATTTCCGAGTCATGGTGGTAGAAGTGACCACAGGGTTTCAGTCGATAAGAGGCTGACATAACCCTCCATTTTCCCTATATGGAGGATAATTATGAGGATTTTACCACGAAAAAACAATACCTTTGGCTTAAGCCACAACAGAGCTGCGGGTTGTTCGAAAGAGATACCACGCCCCCGGAACGCAAAGGGCACATGAAGGAACATAGACGGGTTTTAGTCAGTAAAAGTCTGACACTCCCTCCCGCCCCGCCTAGGGCGGGGGAAGTTATTTGATGATTTCCCGTCTATAAAAAAAAAAGCCACAACAGAGCAGCTAACTTGCGGTCCAGCAGTGGCATTCTATACGGTAATTCCACCGTCACTTCGACGCTCACTTAGCACTTCAAAGTGTCAAATAAAACAATGTCATTTGAATTTGATTGAATATTTGATGTCATTGAATATAGCGACTTGAGATGCGAGTTCATGTCTGAATTTTACAGAATCGACGAACTGATCGCGATAAGGAACGCAGTAATATTTGCATGGACAAGTCCACACAATCGCGGATACTCTTTACCCGCAACGCAACTCCATTAGCTGACCGCGCATGCTACCGTGACCGCGCACGCAAGTTGCCCGTTCCATATAACCAAGCGTTGATATTTTTTGAGCACATGAAATTTGACAGTCTGTTAATGTCATACAAATAAGGAAAAAGTCACAAATTTGATATTGTGAAAATACAAACACACTCGAGTACCTAAGTACCCTAATTGTTATCGTAGCTTCCTCATTTGTTTATCCTTCAGCCGTCGTTGACGATGTGTTACATAATTTTCTTTATGTTATGTAAGTACCCCGGCAATTATTTAAAATAAAAATGTATTTTCCAAAAACATTCCACACATCGTAATTGGTGTGCAGTTTCTGCTTCCTTATTCTTTTGAATAAATAAGAACGAAGTTTCCCACACCCCATAATAGACAGAAAGAGAAAGAACGGAAAGGTCGCCTGAAGGAGGCACGACACTCCTTCCTTACGTGACGGTTTCTGCTAATTAACTCCTACCCGTTTTAAACAAGGAGTTAGCATGAAATAATAAAATAATCTCGATAAGTTGTTAGTCAAAAAATTACACACCCAAGTCTCTAAGCCGATTATCTTTTAGGAAAATTAAGTCAGGATTTTAAATTTTAATTCTATGTAGAAAGAGTAACCGGATGAACAGACAACAGATGTTTTTTTCTAAGTAAATTAGACCAGTGTAGTATTCAGGCTAATTGTTTTATTTTTAACGTCTTTTGTCCCACTTCTGGGCAAAGGTCTCTCCCCACCCATACATACAATTCAACAAAAAAAAAACTCATTTCTTCAAATTAGCTTGTAATATTATATTCATTTATTGAAATTTCTAAATGTATATACCTACTAATTTTACAGCCAACTAAGAATTTACAATTTAATAGCTATACAATACATGCAACAGAAACAAACATACAGAATGAAGTGAACTGTCATGCGATATACAGCATTAAAAATAAATTAAACCAAGCGTGGTTTAATTTATGCAACATTCTTTTTTTAATATGTTAATTCAAAATAAAGTGTCGTGAACATCAGGGCACACACTGTCAAGCTTCATATAAATTATTCACAAATGAACACATCCTGTATTCAACCCTGATACAGTGTACTAAAAGTCGCGAATTGCACTCGGGAGCAATAAAAAGGCCTGAGGCCCTTGCACGAACGCGCAGACGTAAAAGCATTCGATACCAGTCGATTTTCAAATTGGAAATGCGACTTTCTTTCTTAAGGCATTTTGGTTTAATTTTATACGACAAACACTATTAACCAATTCTTACAAAACAGAACTTATATAAAAAATTTACACTTTATTTTATCCCTCAAACCTTATTAATTTTTAATTAACTATGAAAATAGATATTTAGTTGCATTGAATTCAATAAATACGTAGTTACTAAACTATATTTGGTAAAAAATTATGTCACGTCGGGGAATCCACTTTTGACACCTCATCAAAGTATGTCAACTAATCGGTGGTGTCCGATAACCAATTAATATGAAACATAATTATCTCAAATTAAAAAAAAAAAACAAATTTACGTAACGATTTCTCCACGCGTTTATGCTAGGCTCTCGTGTGACAGTGCGGTGTAGCTCGAAACTTTTCACTCAAGTAAAAAAAATATGGTGAAAAACTGTGAAAATAATATGTATTTTTCGTCGACTTTTCAACAGGTAGGGTAACTCACATACGTTATGGAGAAATGTTTTTCAGAATAGGGGAGCAGAGCTTTGTCGACAAATCCTTACATATCCTCTACTCCTCAGACTCATACGAATGAATACGCGTTCCCTGAATATGTAGTCCAAATCCAATATCCTTCCACACAAGCCTTGAAATTTCAATAGATATTATTGTATTTTCTAGACTTTGCAAGTCTCATAAAAAGGTAAATGAAAACATGTTCGGCATAAAAATTTGAAGGAAAAAGTAATATTTCGAGAACTTTTTTTGGTAAACCTTTTCAATTGTGGAGTATTTTATTACACACCAAGATACTCGTAGGTATTATGATTTCGGAAAATTTTATCTACACTCCTGGGAGAAATAACCTGACAATATAAACGGTACTAATGGAAACTCTTCATGAAAAAGGTAAACGTAACAATATTTCTTACGCAACTGTTGGATAATATTAAGGAATTCCTTTTCCTAATGTAATCCATTTTTAATAGGCCTCGTTTGAAGTAGGTATCCAAAATGCTATTAAAACATTCAGAGATATTTCATGACGCTGTGTTTTATTTTTGGAGACCGTAAAAGTTATTTAATATTTGCCTTGTAGACCTGAGAACTTCTCGGTAATATTTTATTAGTTCAAACATAATTTGAACAGTCTGTAGTGAAACGAAAATATCTTGAAATACATTTGGTGCACGGGTATTTTCTTAAATCATCCTAGGCGTAGCTTTCAGACAGCCACTTGTAGAACTTTCAATTATTATTTTGATTGTAAGTGTCAGGCTGCCTGTAAAATTCAATATACTTACGTTTTTTTTTTCAATTTGCAGCATAGTATTACGTTGGATAGCAATAAAAAAAATGACGCATTATTAAAACTGTGTAAAATGTTTACAGAATTAAAATCATTATAATCGTCACTATAACTCCCAAAGTTATATAATTGACTGCGAACGTCATGTTTTCATTTTTCAGCAAATTAATTTGAAGAGTTGATGTTTTTAATTATTTAATATAATAGGTTTAATATTGTCGCGACTATTTTTATTACCATTTAATTCTATGCTGAGCTACAAATTGCAAGAAACGTAAGAAAAAAAGAATTTCGCAGGCTAAGCCATCGCATTCGCCTTTAAGACTTGCTCAGTCATAAAAAATACATTGCGTAAATTATGGCTTTCTGTCACACTACTTTATAACTCTCTTTCCGGGGCCCCACGTAAAAAAGTTCCAAAGATATTGACGAATGCTCTCAAAATACCAGATAGCAACCGTTATTTGCAACATATTATCGGTCTATTTTGGCTGCAAGTTCCAATGCGGCTGAAGTGTTGAAGAACTGGAATCCGACATAAAACTTTATAGCTCCCAATGATATATGCCGCGTTATATAGCTGACCGTGAAACTATACTACTGTTATTGTACGGACTGCTATCAAATATCTGATATTTACTTTTTATTATGTTGACTTAGCCTTCGATGAAGGTTTGGCCGTGATCGTTGACTCTCGGCACTAGGTCGGGATAAGCGATACTGAAATTGTATGCCTTGCGGTTTTAATGGCGTAGGAGATGAAACTTGATATATTCGGCTTATATTTATCAATTCATTTGTTTATGTTAAGTGTAGTCTATATTCAGCCCTATCAAGGTAGTTACTGTAGAGACTCTGACTGGTTTATAAATTCAGCGTCCATAAGTTTTGTTCAATAAACATGGAAAGTAGTCAATGGATTGACTTGAAATAAACAAGAAAGAAACAAGGCACAGAAATGCTACAAAATTGTTTCCAAAAATAAGGTAGGTACCTACCTACCTTATTTTTGAAAACAATTTTGGGTACTCACATCAACAAGTTTGCCTTGCATACCTATGCAAGGTGAACTTTATTATAATTCTTATTATAGAAGCCTTGACCTCTTTTCAGTGCCACCATCTTTAACTATGTATAGCAAAAGAACCCATACTGATCTTATAAGATAAACCGGCCAGGTACGAGTCGGACTAGCAAACAAGGAGCTTTATACCTACAAACGATTTAACACCGCATTAAAAAGAAATTATATATTTTTAATTTGTAAATTTATTTTATTTGTTGTTACAGCGACAATAGAAATACATACTATGAAAATTTCAACTCTCTACTTATTACGCTTTACGAGATACATCCCTCTGACAGACAGACGGACACGGCCCTTCGGTATAAAGTCCTGAAAGCATAAACGTTATAAAATAAATCTGTCCAACCAAGAAACTTCATTACAAACTTTTACTAGCGTAATTAACTGTTAAGAGCTGTTCAGGTCACCGCTTAAATCCGGCTGAGCTGTTACTAATGTAACAAAACCGGGTACCTACCTCCCCCGACAATGCCCGGGTCTCTTCTCGTCAGATACCTACGAGGTAGGTAGGTACCAAGTCGCCCCAAGCTACGGCTGTCTATAAATAATTCTCAACAAACTCCCGACGGGAAAAATCGAAACATTGGGCCGAGTCGTGAATCCCTGAAGATTCGCACTATCGTTCATAATTTAGCTATCAGGGAGATTAACGGTGAGGTGTATTGTTCTTGGATATCATTATTGGAAAGAAAAGATTGATTCTTTTTTGTTCTAGGGAAAGATTAGAAATATTGTTTTCTTCATTTATTTTTGGCTGATTTTTTAAAAGTCATATGACTTCGTAACGGGGAAATAAATGGTGATTTGACAGTTTTTCTGAAACTGTCTTATTTGTTCTTCAGATTAAAGTTATGTGGCTATGGAATTCAGCATTTATGTTTTAGGGTTCCCTCCTCAAACGGTGCCAAACGGAACTCTTTTACTAAGACTCTGCTGTTTGTATATCTGACACAGGGCTGTATCTGTTAAACTGTATTAAGTTGACACTTAAAATTTTCACAGAGTGTGTATTACCATGCTGCTATAACAAAAAAATCATTGATGAAATAAATTTTTATTAAAAAAATTCAAAAATCGTGTTATTTTTTTTAATGTAGTAATAAATTTTGTATGGAACTCTGCGGTCTTTCAGTTTGTGGTGGAGAAGTATATTTTTTCACATAAAACTTACTGACAAGACTTTTATTATTGTCAAATCGCACAAGATTTTCACCATCAAATGTTACACTTCTTTAAGCTAAGAGCAACAATATTATACCTAAGTGCAGTCTTCCATCTCTGTCTAATTTAAGTCAGTTCTATCTAAGCAACACCAACTAATTTATCACAGAGTTAGTACTAAGTAAAACCCATTCTTTCTTTAAAAGATAGAGTATAATTTTGCATACCAAAGCACACAAAGCACTAAGACAAAGTTCCGATGCATACATTCAATAAAACCAAATTATAGTTCGTAAGTCTTTGTTTCTCTGCCAAGTGAACGAATTGTATACGTTGTTCACAAGTGTTTACAACTCACAATTATTCAAGAGTTCCCCTTTCTTTGTTCGTGGCGACAGAAAGTTCTCTTTTATTCGCGAAAGAATTTGCGTAAGAACTTAGATTTACATGTATGCGAAAGGAAAAGTGAAAATGCAAATTGCATAGATTTTTAATGGTTTTAAAGAGATTCTCATGTGAGGCAGTGGGTTTGCTACCAGGAACGGGCGAGTATCAATGTGTATTTTTCATATATGTACCTACTTTCTTGATATCGGTGAACGAAAACATCTTGAGAAAATTTGGATTATAAGTAAAATAAATCTGAAATCGGCAATGCCTTCTTTGCCTAAGCCTTCTCTTTAAAAGGCCTTAGCCATTCAATGGGACTATAATTGTTTAGCTGATATTATTGTTATTTTAAAATAACCTTTTTTCTTACTTTATATTTAGTTTAAACGCTTTATTCACATCAATTTGTAACTGTAACAATTTTCCTTTTCATATAAAATTAAACTAAAATTGCTTTGCTATAGTCACATTTCCAAATCGAAAATCGACTCAAACTTTTACGTCAGAGCGTTAGTGACGACTGGAGAAAACGAATGACGGTAGTAGAACAGAGTAGGACAAACACATAACGCTGTCTCATTCTTACTCGGATCAGGAGTCAGCTGATTGGACCGATCGAAAGAACCTGACCTGACTCAATAATAATGACAAAGGGTGAGCCAACCTTCACATACGTATTAATAAAATAATCTCCATTGAATTGAATGAATGCAAATGTCGTAATGGGCCAGGGGTTTAATAAGCCTCTCATGTGACTTTTCCAATTCATAATGTTTATTTTGGACATCACTGACAGGTGAAGTAACACATCGTGAGGAAACTTGGTCTTATTATTAACTAGTTTCAGTCAATTTCATACATTATCGGGAACCGTACATTTTTCCGGGATAAAAAGTGTCCTTTGTGTTATTTCGTACTACAATCCACCTCAGTGCCAAATTTCATCCAGATCCGTTCAGCCGTTTAAGCGTAAAAGAGGAACGAACATTCATCCATCCACCCTCACAAACTTTCGCATTTACCCGTATAGTATTAAAATAGCGGGTATGGAGATCAATGTTCGTGGCTTCTCTATACGAGAAGAGGCCTTTGCCCAGAGGTAGGCCAATAATTGGCTGGTATTATTATTAATAATCTTCATACCTTTTGAGCTTTAGCCATTCTAAAGGAAATTTCCCAAACTGGCACATTATGAATTCCAATCCATAAACCTAATATTATCAATTTACATTACTGAGAGATTTCGTTATGGTTATCTTCTTAACTTAGGCTTTATGCCAGGTTTAATTTTCATTTAAAGTTTCTTCCAATTTGTCTTGTCGATGATACTTGGAAATAGATAACGTAATTTTTGCACCGAAGTTTTGGCTCGCCGTCGTTTTGATGGGAAACTGAAAATATGGTACTAAGCTTTTAGTACCTACGTTCTATACTTAGTATCATTATTATGTAGAACTTTTTTAAGTGTTTTTTATGCAAGACTTGCTATAGTTGGTGAGTGTTAAAAGTTATAATAGTTTGCTATTTTGGGACTCGCCTTTCTCTTAACTAGAGTAACATCACCTTTAGATTATTGTTTTTTTTCTGTCTTGTAAATAACGTCCCTTTTCACAGTCTAATTGAAATAAATAATTTAACTTTGGCTTTGAAGATTTTTGATACTTCTACAAGGAAATACAATATTTTTTTGTGAATCTAGTATTGTTCTTTATTACTATAAGCTTTTTGCTTTCAGAATAAATCCAGGCAAGGCGGGATGCCTTGCCTGGATTTACTATGAGATTGTGAATTGGCTTAGAAGCTCGGGCAGCCGTTGTCAAATTGACTAATGTCAGCTAGTGCTTATACCCTTAACACAATCTGACTTCTGAGAAGTAGCTAGTTGGGTAGACCTGCCGATGCAACGTTTATAATACATATACTATAAGTATTATAAATGCGAAGGTGAGTTTTTTTGTTACGCTTTCACGTCTAGATTACTGGACTGGTTTTGATGAAATTTGGTACAGATTAAGTTTGAACCCTTAAAAAGGATGTAGAGTACTTTTTAATCCACGTCTTCATCTGCATCCGCTGTAACCGTCGCTCAAGTTGACGAAGTCGCGGACAAAAGCTGGTAGTTTAAATATTGTACTACCGTTATTTACAATAACATAAAATGGTTGCTTATTTTAAATCGACTTGTTCGATTTTATAAGCAATGGGGATTACCTGCGTGACACTAATTACTAAATTACTTTTAGTTCCGCTATCATTAAGGCCAGAATATAAATACAGAATCATTAAAAGTACAGGTTGTTAAAAGGCACAACACATCGCTGATAGCTACGGATACTGTCCATCAAACTAAGTAACGTTGGGTAAAAATGGTTACTGAAAAACTATTTTTATTTTTGTTGTAAAAAATCACTGTAGGTAGCGTGCTGTATAAAAATAAAAAAATATAAATATACCATCACGCCTGTATTCCCCGAAGGGCTAGGCAGAGGTGTACCAATGTACACCCACAGCTCGCCGGTATATTTAGGTCCTATGTAATAGGGGGCGAGCCTATTGCCATTAACCGGGCACAAATCCAAACTCCAAGCTGCTACTGAGAATTTCGTAGAAAAACCCAATAACACTTTTTGCTCGGCCTGGGAATCGAACCCAGGACCTCTAGCGTGGCAGTCGTGCTTAGGACCACTAGACCATCGAGGCAGATGGCAATGTTTTGCGTGCTTATAATGCACGCAAAACATTGTATTTACAGGTGTATGCTATGGTGCCGAGCAGGGGTCTCTTTTGTTATTTAGTTTAGTTATTAGATACTAGCAAACTGGCCACTAATTCGCCCGCGTCACTTATTTCACCCTCCTTGCCTTCCTTTAGTTACTGCTCCGCTTCGATATTGGTAAGACACTCACAAATAACATGGCCTTCTATGAGTAAAAGAACTTTCAAAATCTGTTCAGTAGGTCCAGAGATTACCCCCTACAACCTCACAAACTTTATCTTTTTATAATATTAGTATTAGTATGATTTGGCCTTAACCCTGCAGTGTGGGTACATTATGTGGCCCATGGTTGTTTAAACTGACATGACATTTTGCGTACTTTATTTTTCAAAGCATGTTTGTTTATCGTTTTAATTTCATTTTGGAAGAGTTAATTTGTCATATTTTTATAAGAAAATAGTAATACAATTGAATTTCATTTAAAAAACGACAAAACAAATTGGGGTACATATGTGGGGTACATATGTACCCCAATTTGTTTTGTCGTTTTTTGTGGCCGTGACCACTCATTTGACTTTTTAAAAGGCGCGACCATTGCTGGGTTAAATATCTCCGTAACCAAAAGGTTTCCAGGTATGGTCCAAAAAGTAAAAATATCGGAATGATCTCCAAAACATGACAATTTAACTTTCGGCTTGATTTTGAGTCTTCTGACACCCGTTATAAAATATACTAAATTGAAAACAGCTTCAAATTGTTTTACAGATTTCTGTTCAGGTGTTTAACTTCACCCTCCTCGAGCAAATTGACAATCATATTAAAAGGGTGCCTATCTCAGTACCAAACTCACAAAGTGAATCATCATTAGACCGTTTAGCGTTCAGTGAATGTTTACAGAATCCGCAGATTTGAAGCAATGGAGATACAAAGTTAATGACAACAGCGGGCTCGGCGAACCATTGCCATATCTAATCTCTAGGGACTTGGAACATCGCCAAAATACAGATTAGCAGTCCCCTAAGAATTATCCTTTGTGACCGAAGTTTGAATCCAGTACAACTTTAATAACTTGATTTGGTTTTGGTTACTTACTGAATATTGTTATCGTAACTATTGTTTGATTTCGACTGTAGTTTTGTTAACAAAACATTAATTTAACTGTTAAAAGCTTGAAACGTTACATTTTGCGAAAAGGTCAACTTTTGTTCTGGAAAGTTCAACTCGTGCCAATTTGATCGCATAACAGTAAATTAGCGCTGTTCGGTTTTTCGAAATTTGAATACTCTCGCTGTATAGTTTTTTTTGGCCAGTATCATCTTCTTTGTCTATGAAAAATAGAACCTATTACAAATAATAAAGAAGGTTCAATTAGTCTAAAAGCTCGTAGGAGGCACAAAGCAATGTTAGTCTTTGTAAACCCGAATTAAAAATAAACCTTTGTATAGGAAATGAAAATTGCAATATTTTGTTACACTTTGAAATAATATTCCAGCGTGTGTTTCCGTTGATTTTGTAGACAATGTAACTAAATACTAATTGGTGTATCTTTTACATTGAATTTCTTTTGTGATTGCCACTTCTTTTTTTTAATTACGAAAGTATTAACCTTTGTGCAATAGTACAAAGGTCTCCATCATCTCTTTGTCATGATAGAAAAAAAAACCTTATATCACATACTATCACGCGTGTATTCCTCGAAGGGTTGGGCAGAGGTGTACCAATGTACACCCACAGAACCCCATGCCATGTGCCTTATATCATAATTTTAAATAACGTAATAGTTTTATTCACCTACTTGCAATAATAGAACATTCTCCAGATTTTTTTTTTCTTTTTGGTAATACGTGTTCTATATTCAAACCTTTCTCGTTTATTATTCCATCCACACTGCGGTGGTGGAGTGCAGTATAAAATACGCTACATTTTGCATTAACTTACATTAGTGTTGAACGCAACAAGTTAAGCCAGGGCTGACCCCGAAAGCCTTTTGTTAACACGATGTGATTATACAATTACCTCCACTAGTGTGAACAAACTTTTGTTATAAGCAGCCCTGCGGAAATTGCCATTGTCTTGTAGTTATTTGCTAAGCGTTTCGGTTGGAGGAATGGTTTCGCTAATGGTTGTTCTTAGACTGATCTATCAGCTCATCAATTTGATATAAAGATACTAGATCTCTTTGAGTATCGGTTAAAATTCACAGAAAACCTTTCCGACTCTTAAAAGGTCAAACGAGCTTTTGATGAAGATTTTAATTCAATTATTAATAATATTTGTAATTGTATTTAAAAACCTAATTAAATTGCAAATGATGTAATATTTTAGGCTTAAATCTAAAAGATTTTTAAAAATTAAAAATATTTGTTTAAAAGCTTATAATTAGATACATACCGAAATAATGAACAAACGTAAAATTCGTAGCCAAACTTAAACTGTTCAGTAAATAAAAATACGAAGAGGTGAAAAAAAAAAAAATTTTTCAATAAAATAAAATTAACACTTGAAATAAAGATCACTATTAGAACTGTTCACTTGTTCACTATAATTATATTGTGCATAGATTCGTAGACGCGTCTTGTGTCGGGAGCGCGCGAGGCGTCCTCAGTGGGCGGAGGCAGCGGGTGCACTGGTCCTGCTGCGTTCCCCGCCCTGCCTTCCCCTATACCTGTTACAGGTACGGTCCCCATACATCCAGAACTAAGTAGCTGCTATTGATGGACAAACCGAATTGATTTTCGCGCGGCGCGATTACCGTGTGTTTGAATTTCGAATACTTCAGACAACACAGCTACATTTTTTTCGCTTACAGTGTAACGCTTCCCGGAATTTGCCGGAGATTCATAAATTCTCGTGTTACGATAAACATCAGCTAGACTGGTGGTATTTACCGAAAAATCTTCGGTTATTACAAATAAGTACGTAACTATAACATGATTTTTATCCGTCATCGTCTGTTTGTGTTTTGTAATGTCTATTTTTGAGGTATTATTATTTTGCCGGCGGGTTCTTAACAACCTATTGATATAATAATAGGTATATACCTACTCTTTTACCCTCATAATCTTATGTTATCAAAGCGAAAGGTCACTTCACTGACTAAACAGGAAATCTCGGAAACCACTTGACCTGTAAAGCTGAAATTTGGCAGGTAGGAAGTTTATAAGTAGGAGACGTTAGCTAAGAATGGATTTGACTTTGACTTTCATAAGAACGTACCGCGGGCAAACTATAATTTTATAAACATTATTTTTATTATGCCTGTTGTAAAGTGAGTTTACAATTAGTAAATTCCATTCGACATTGGCATTATTTATGAGATCGCACAGGGCTTTTAAGCGTCACATTTGCTGCCAAAACAAACATTAAAGAATAATTAAAACGTCCTCGTAAAATGACGTGTAGAAGCTTTAAAAAAATATAATACTTTTATAATTAAAAACAAGATTAAGTAAATAAACAATATATGTGTAATAACAGTCATGATCCGAGTCGCAAAAGTCGTTAGTATCGTATTTCGATAAACAACATTTTATTGAGGAACTTTTCTTCAGATAGGTAATCTTAGCATTATTATTGATAAAGAAACTGAAACTTTCTGTAACTAGCGAGATGTTATGTGATTATGTTGCTATACCCCGCGATTTCACTCGCGTTCAGTTCCGTTTTTGGTTACTGCCTCGCTCCCATGGATTGTAGCGTAATGTTATAAAGCTTATACTCTTCATCATGAATCTGGCTTTCGTGTATAATTTTTTTGATCCCATCCGATTGAGGGTTTCAGAAATTACCACGTTTAAACATACAAAAGGACTATTCAGCTTTATTATATTAGTAGAGATAAAAGATAGATAAACGTTTATTGTCTGAGTATTACAGCTAGTAGTAGGTAGTAAATAATACAAAACTACAATACTGAAAAGGTTTAAGCTTTACCATAATACTTAGCTCCTCCTAGAGGGTTGCTAAGAGCTGGTTTTCAGCTTAAACCCTTGACTCCTGACTCCTACCCATAAAAGGCCTATTAATGTGCACTACACATCTGAGTTCATCGTCCAAATATAATAACAACCTAGTATTATCCCACTGCAGTGCAAAGGCCTCTTTTCATATCGAGAAGGCACGAGCTTTAATTACCACGCTTGCTCAAGGCGGATTGACGATTTCAGACTTATATTTATTTGAGAATTCAGCTGATCTCAAGATGTTTTCCCCAATAGATGTCAGTGAGCTCGCAACCACACTCATGAGAGGCGGATGCCTTAACCACTGCGCTACCACAACACATCGTCAATGAGCAGTCCTAAAATCCCTGGAACTTTGACTCTTTCAAGTACTTCTCTTTTCATCATACTGGAACACACCGAAGCGCGATGCGGAGATGCGGTTTTAGCGTTACTTGTTAGCACCAAAGTTTGTATGAAAACACGCATTATGCAACACATTGAGAACGCGTCCCCGTGCGGAGATTTCGCTCAGTTAAATGTAGACCGGAGCCGTATGCGTTCCGGTTTGTTTTCCATCTAAATGTGAGAGGAGATTGTGTGCTGATTTCATAAAACTTATTTCATTTTATTACATAGCTTCTTAACCCTTAAACCGCCGCAGTTGTATATAGCAACTTATCATTTTTGAGCCCATGGCACCACGTTGCATGCCATGTTTGCCATGGGCTCAAAAATGATGGGTTGCTTATATACGGCTGCGGCGGTTAAAGGGTTAAATGGAAGTTATATTTTGCTTACTCCTCCGCTGTTTTTTTTTCTAATGAATTACCTTACGGCACCCCAAGACAGTTGAATCGTTTTTCCGAGACTCTCCTAACTCTACGAGCTTCTTGTCTAAGCACTTTTCTCGTGGTTGCCACTGTTGATTCTCGCTTTCAGGAGTTGCAGTGGTTGTGAATAATATGTCAGTATATGGGCTTGTTCCCATATAAAAAATAAGTAAGTAGCTTCTGCGCTTATTTTCGACTTCGGCTGCGTAAAAGTTAAATGCACCATAAAACATACCCTATAATAGTATAGCTTTTAGCTATAGCTGTAAGGCAAAGAATTGTTGGTATCTGACTACTTCTTTCAGAGATTATTTCTTATAATATTAAAAAGAGGTAAAGTTTGTTATTTCTGTACTAATGTATAGAATACCACCTTTAGGTCATCAAAGATCGTTAATATTACATTTATAGTAAAACATCTGTTTTCAGACAAGTACAAAACAAGATTGACCTAATTTTTCAGGAATAAAGTGTAAATCAATTAAGATTTCAATTGTAATTAGGATTGTGTCATCTCCTATTTCAATTTCTGGCAATTTATTTTAACATTTATTCAGATGAAGTAGACATGTTCAAACCCCCAAAGTCCTCCTTTATTAAGGAAGCCATTGAAATAAAAAGATTCCACAATAGACTGAGCCGACCTTTTTAAATCTAGTTGTTCAACTTAATAAAATTTACAAGGAAAGCTCGTGTAAAATCTGGGGTAGCGCGCTATGGTATCCTTACGGGTCGACATTAGAAATTCCTGCACACTCTTACATGTAATAAGGGCGGCTTTATACCTGAGCTAAGCGTGAAGCAATAACATACATACATCCATACATACATTACATCCATACATACAACCATACATACATAATAGTGTCCATAGAGTTTCTTGCTCGTTCTTCTTCATAGAAACCTACGTTTTGGAACGAGCAGCTTCAACTTTCTTTAGAGGTAACTTCTTGATAATTCAAAAGTGCCTGAAAATGATCTAATGGAAATAAATGCTTTGACTTTGTATAAACTTACACTTTTTTCCCATGGTGGTAGACAGAAACTCCAGAACGCCATCTGCAACGATCCTTACATTCCTTTTTTCGCCTCGTACACGTTCAGTCATCTGGTCATGCAAGCACCCGACCTTCCTGATCAACCTCACTAATAAAATCAGGGTAGGTTTTTCTCGGGCATTCCTTCCTGGCGTTACATAGGGCATATAAATTTCTTTTTGTTAGTCGCATTTCACACTGCCTCTCAACAGGACCGAACCTTCTAAGCATTCTTCGGCTTCGGCCTTCGGCTCGGAGTTTGGATTTGCCCCCGGTTAATGGCAATAGCCTCGCGATTTCATGGAATCTAAACATACCGGCAAGTGTAGGTGTACACTGGTACTGTACATTGGTAGATCTCTGCCTAACCCTTCGGGGAAAACAGGAGTGATGGTATGCTAAAAATCCCTGCGGGTTGTTCGAAAGAGATACCGCGCCCCCGGAACGCAAAGGGCACATGAAGGAACATAGACGGGTTTTAGTCAGTAAAAGTCTGACACTCCCTCCCGCCCCGCCCAGGGCGGGGGAAGTTATTTGATGATTTCCCGTCTATAAAAAAAAAAAAATAATAATAATGCTAAAAATCTTCTAAAAGAATAACCTTCTTTAGTATTAAGCAAACTTAGCCGTGGTTTTAACCTCGCTCAATGATTCGATATCTTGCATAGCTCTGGTGAGAAGTCAGCCTTAGCAAGATAGGATCACAAGTTCTTCCCACGTCCCTAACGCCTTCGGCACGAATGCAAATCGTTCCCCCACCGAATATTGAATTCAAACCATTGTGCAAATCAAATTGTCTAATAAATTGAACCAAATCCGTTTTTAACTTTATTCGGTGCCAATATTTTGTACGATCAATTTGACCTGTCTAAGTGATTTTCTTGAAGATATTATATGGTGTCATTAATCCTACATTGGAATAGAATATTCCCAAAATCTCTTATTTATATTCTTTGAACGTTTTTTAATTAAACGATACATTTGAGTAACATTTAAGTAGTTTATATCGTAACACCAGCCTATTACTATGCTGCGGGTTGTTCGAAAGAGATACCGCGCCCCCGGAACGCAAAGGGCACATGAAGGAACATAGACGGGTTTTAGTCAGTAAAAGTCTGACACTCCCTCCCGCCCCGCCCAGGGCGGGGAAGTTATTTGATGATTTCCCGTCTATAAAAAAAAAAGCCTATTACTATTCTACTGCAGGGCAAAGGGCTCTTCTCATATAGAGAAGGCCTTGAACATGCTTGCTAAAGGCGGATTGGCGGTTTCAGACTTATATTAATTACACAGGAGTCCAGATTTCCTCACGACCATCCTTAAAAGGTTTCCTCACGATGTTTTCCTTCACTGACCTACCACCCACCGTGCTTATAACTTTTGCAGTCAATTTCGTCTGCTAAGAAGTCAAAAACCCTTTTAATTCGGCCCAGCAGTTGAAAAGTTTGATCTTAGCTAATATCTCCTAATTATAAACTACCTGCCATTTAGCTTCATAGGTCAAGTACTTTTCGAAATGTCGTGTTCAGTCAGTAAGTGAATGAATAAATGGCTTTTCGCTTTTATAGTATACTAGCTTTTCCCGCGACTTCGTCCGCGTGGATTAATAGTTCCCGTTCCCGGGGGATTTCCGGGATGAAAGTTATCCTATGTCCTTTCTCGGGTCCCAGACTGTATCTGTACCAAATTTCATTGAAATCGGTTCAGTGGTTTAGGCGTGAAGAAGAGACAGACAGACAGAGAGACAGACAGACAGACAGACAGAGTTACTTTCGCATTTATAATATTAGTACAGATGTAGGTAAGCGTGGGTGTGTTTTATTTTCTAGCATATAATGTCCCACTGCTACGCAAAGACCTGTTCTAAGACCTTCCAAATATTCTTGCGCCACGTCAAACCAGTCCTTATATTATATTTATATAAAAGATGTTTCATAAAACTTAACGTAAAGCTAAAATATTATGAACCCTGTTGGCACAGCAACTAGGTATGATCTTTAATAAATTCTAAAAAATAAACAATAAATCACAATTGTTACCGACCTCTATGTTTTATGTATTTATATAAAAGTTAAAGTTTAGTAATTAGATTTATTCCTTATTAACAGAACAGTAACATAAACATAGCGGAAGTTGTTTTGAAAATTAATAACTTGATCGACTTGCAAGCAGTAACAAATTGAAAGGAAATTATCGCTCTTTATAATTTTCGATACAATCGTATTTGAAATTTATAAAGCGCTGGGAAATCTTATTTCTATTTATAGAGAAAAACTTCGGGAAATCGTCCTTGATTAATGCTTTTTGATGTTGATAAGGATTAAATTTAAATAATATTAAACTACGATGAAACTAATATGCAAAAACTTTTTTACAAAAAAATTACAACCGCCTTCAAAAACTAAAAAGAGAAAAATAACTTTAGCTTTGGAAGTCGGTGGCTTTGTTGTTCTGTTTGTTGTTTTGTATTGCCACCGACTTCCAAAGCTAAAGTTATTTTTCTCTTTTTAGTTTTTGAAGGCGGTTGTTTTTTTTTTGTAAAAAAGTTTTTTATTTCTCGCTTTTTAGTATCAACTTCTTGTCATCCAAATCCGTGAAGAAACTGTCATGCTATGTAAATTAACGAGACACCACTAAAAAGTCATAAGAAAGCAGAATATGCGATTCCGTTTACTTGGATGAGAAATTTTTAAATACTTACAACTGTATACATCTGTGTAACCCTTGAGTACAGGCGTGATGTTATATTGTGTGATGGTGTAAACAATGCTTAAATATGCTATAGCAACAATCGCGGTTAATCTGCTGTTATTTATTCAAAGTCAAAGTCAAAGTCAAATCATTTATTTCAATTAGGCCATTAAAAGGCACTTTTGAACGTCATTACATTAAAAAAAAAACATTAATATTGAATCTAGTTGCCCATTCCAAATGGTAGTTTCGTATGGAGAAGAACGGGCAAGAAACTCCATACATACTCTTTTAAAAAACAATGTTTATTGAAGAGTTCCCCCGATTTCTACAAGATCCCATCATCAGATATTGAAATGGTGACAATGGGACCACACGGGAAGCACCAGCTTTCAAATAAAAAAAGATTCATGACAATCGGTTCACCCAGTCGGGAAATTCGAGGTAACAAACATAAAAAAATAAAATAAAAAAATAAAAAAAAATACAGTCGAATTGAAAACCTCCTCCATGCCTCCTCCTTTTTTTGAAGTCGGTTAAAAAGATTATAACAAGGTACTTGAATTTTTTATACCGTGATATTCCAGTGGATAAGGAGCGCCTCTTATGCACGAGGTTGTGAGTTCGCAACCGCGCACGCACAGTCTGTTGTCAACATTATCTGACCCACCCTAAACACAACCGAAATTGGACCCTCTGCCTATGATAATAAGGTTTAATTTCAATTTATCGATGAATACAGACACGCATAAACCCACCCAACGTTGTCGGAGCCACCGGCATTATATCATTTTGTTAAGCTATTTTAATCATTATCTCGTTGACATTAAAGTTAAAAACCTTTTAAGTCACCCTACATAATTAGAAGGCAATCTTTAATTTCGTGGAGTCTTAACAAGTTCTTGTGGCTTGGCGGTTTGATGTTGGATTGGCGAGGAACAACATGTGGGTTCGAAAACACAGTCCCCCTGTTATCAGTTTCTTTTTTAATTTGATTTCATTTCTACAATATTGTTTGCTATAGATTTATTAACGTCCAGATGCCTAGAACGCGCTGTCCAAATGCTTCAAATTCAAAGACACCAAAATGACGTCTTCGTTCGTTAGCCCCGCCCACAGGCCACCATTACGCGACTGACGTTCAAAGCGCGTCTACATTATAAATCGCAGTTAAAATAATTGAAAAAATGACTGTTTGTGCGGTGAAATCGTGTAAAAACTACACTCCAAAAAAAGACAAGGATACGAACATTACTTTTCACAGATATGTTTGCAATTTTATGATGAATTTCTACGTATTTCATTGAAAATATTACGCAAACCATAATAAAAACAAAACGACTCCATAATATTTGAGTATTGCCAAAGTATGAAATATTTTTACCCTTTTTTTGTGCTGCGATATTTTAATATTGTAAAATGTTACGTCTCATCATCTCTTATAATACTGCGATATTATTGCATCAAAATTGCTTCAGCAGATATCAAGATATTTATACATACACGTTATGAATTATAATTGAAACTAAATAATGCGCTTTCTTCAAATTATTTTTTTTTTTTTTTTTTTGGGACAAGCCCGCCACACTGTTCCCAAACCACTGCAACTCCTGTAAGCCAGAATCAACAGTGGCGACCACAAGAAAAGCGCCGAGACAATGAAGCTCGACGAGTCCCAGAGAAACGATTTAACTGTCTTGGATCCCGCAACGAAATTAATCAGAAAAGATTAGCGGAGGAGTAAGAAAAATATAATTTCCACTTCCCTCCAAACAAGCAGGAGACAGAACAGAATTAGGCCAATAGGCACAAAGGGATTATTTACAACTGGGAGAAGCCCAGATTGCCAAGCACCACGGATTGCAATTATCATTAACTTTAATGGGTCCTAATGTGAACTGTTACATTTGATTCCAGTAATAGGTATGGCAAAAACGCTTGAACGCACGGAAATTAGTTCTAGTTTCTACAAGGTCCGCATAATAAACAATACCGGATGTAACCTGTACACTATCTAACATAATATTTCGCTCATTCTGCCAAAGAATACACTCCCATAAGATGTGATGAGCAGATTGTTCATATTCACAGTCAGATGTAGAACATTGACACAAAGGAGAGGCAACAAGCTTAAAAGAGAATAATTTACTCTTAAAGTTGCCATGACCTGTGAGAAATTGGGCAACACAGTGGTCCACCTCCAGCCATGTTCTGGCCAGCCGTTCGCGAACTGAAGGAAAGAACTGATGGAGGTGCCGGCCCTTGATGGAATTATCCCACCTACATTGCCATTCAGATAAAAGTTCCTCCCAGACATCAGTCTGCGGTTTAAATAATCTAGAGATCTTAGCACGGTCACGTTGAGTTAGAAAGTTTGCGTCCATGGTCTCTCGCGCGGAATAGTACATTGCAGCACGTCGCTGCACCTCGAGATCGACTGGAAGTACACCTGCAAGTACTGGTAGTGCTTCAGTACTAACGGTCCTATACGCTTTGCATAAAAATATTAAAGCTAACCGTTGGCTTTGAAGCAATTTACGTCGTACCGCCCCTATGGTGGCCCTATCGGCCCAAACAGGTGCACCGTAGCACATACAACCTAGGTAGGTAGCTGCATAAATAGTTTTCAGAGTTAAGAAAGACAGACCCCAAGTAGCTTTAGATATTCTCGTTAGGGCATAAAAATTCTTTTTAGCTTTTTCTCCGACTGTGTTAATGTGGTCAATAAAAGAAAAGTTCTTTTCTAAGACCATACCAAGGTAGCATACGGATTGTTTTCGTTTAACGGGAACGTTATTAAATTTAATACTAGGCCATCAAATTTCTTCAAATTAATAAATTTAGGTAAATGTATGTTTTGTTCGTTCGCGTGGCTTTATTCATCCGCCTTAAGTTACGTTTTTGAATACTGCTTCGCTCCCGTAAGTCGTAGCGTGATGTTATGCCTATAACCTTCCTCGATAAATGGGCTATCCAACAAAAAAATATTTTTTCAAATCGGACCGGTAGTTCCTGAGATTAGCGCGAACAAACAAACAAACAAACTCTTCAGCTTTATAATATTAGTATAGATATGTCAACATGAATAAAAAAACTGCCTGAATTTTCCCATATTTTGGGGTAATCATTTTGGTCTGGTATTAGAAAACGTCACGCACACTAATGCAGTAACGATAATAATACACATGCGGTGGGCGGTCCGGTCGCACACGCGCATCACAAAATGCATTCTATTAGAACGTTGCGATTTGTACGGTACACTCTATCTGGACGTTAATAAATCTATGTTGTTTGCATTATTAAAGAACGACCAATATGATTTACGCCTAATAACTTATCTTGTAAACAGGTGGGTAAATTAAAAAAGTTTAAGTTCACATATATTTGCTTCGTGAGGTAGATAATAAATTCGTCTACTTAAGTGACAAAAGTTACACTACGCCTATTAGCAGTGACTGCGCACACACATTTGGAAATTGTTTCGCATAACTCGTTAAGTATTTTTATGCAATTTGGTGTAAAAAAGCATCATGTCGCAGCTTAATGACTATACCAAACATAAAATCATATTTTTACATGAGCAGAATGTTGGAATTAGAGAGATTGGTAGTCGTCTTAATATAGCAGTAAGTGTTTTTTTTATACCTATTTTATTTAATTGATTGTGATTAATGAACGCGTAGTTGTTTACTATTACATTCACTCCTTACAAGTCACATAAACGGTTCCAAAAATGTTTTTTTTTTGTTTTAGAGAAATACGACTGTAGCTAAGACGTTATGGAGACAAAGTAAATATTCAGCGGATTCGTCCAGGGGCAAAAAACATCAAGTATGGTCCCGAATGCGATTGCCCATTAGTGTAACCGCAATAAAACACGATATTTCAGTGGAAACAGTGAGAAGGCATTTACACGCTGCTGGAATAAGGAATTATAAACCGGCACAGAAAATAGCATTGACACCTGCTCATCGCGAAGAAGCAGGGTCCGTTTTGCCCAGGAATATTTAAATTTTAATTGAGAAGAAAATGTTGTGATCTTAACTGATGAAAAAAAAAACATTTAAATCGAACAAAGGTGAACGTAACAAGGAACGGTGCGCCATCACTCCGCTACTAATTAATCTAGGATATTTTTAAACACACCATGTAAGTAAATGCTCAATGGATAGATTGTTAAACCATTAAAATGTTGCCAATTACGTGGTGATGTTATTGTTATAAATAGTTTTTTTTCTATTTAAATGACATGTTTATTCACTACGTATAATAGGCAGCTATAAATCTGTAAAGCATTTCACAGATGAATATTAATTTTCTCGATAACAAACTTTCAAGCATAAACATGCCTTTTTTAATGTTTATAAATGGTTAGATTTGATTATGGCATCCTCATATATATTGTATATTAATTTGGAAATATGTGAGCATTTACTTACTTTATCTTACCTAAGTGTTTTAATGAAATAATAAACATTTTAATAAATTTGCAATTGTTTAGTTTTATTTCTAAAAGAACTGTAAAAAAAGTATAATAAAATAATTAAAAGAAACACCTGAGCAGAAGCTATATTTAGGTTAAACTTGATTTCGAACGTAAACAACGATTAGTGACCACAAGACTAAAGAATTTAAACCATATAGTATACTTTAATAAAGTTTATTCTTGCACAGCACAAGCAGCCAACCTTATCCTAGTGCCAATACATTATTTTGTATTTTATCCCTTCATTATTATTTAATCACTCCATTAAGACATGATAATAAAAAAAAGTAGTTTAAAAAACTAAAACCCGACTACAAAAATTCACGTTCTAAAAAGTATGAAACAAGAAAACATTCTCATCTGAAAGCCGTGGTCGTATGCCACTTTGCCCTAAACTTTAGTGCTAAAGATTAATGTTCTATTTGTTTTACCGGAATAGGTGGCATACGACCACGGCTTTCAGATGAGAATGTTTTCTTGTTTCATACTTTTTAGAACGTGAATTTTTGTAGTCGGGTTTTAGTTTTCTAAACTACTTTTTTATTTAAATTATTTTGGGGTTTAAATTTAGACATTTATATATTATGTAATATTACTGGAACTGCAACATATACACAATATATGGAATAATCTATTAGGTCTCCCAAACAAAATATTGGTTAGTTGGCTAGGTTTATGGTGCGTTCTAAAGGGTGTGTGTACGGGTGTATGTATAATTTACTAATAAAATATTTATATATTTGAAATGTGCTAATTAAACCCTTTAATTTGATATGTAACACGACCATATTTGGAAGAAAAAAAATATTATTTCACATCTTCATTAGCCCTAGAGGGCGCCACATACAATTTATTGAAACATAAGATAGCCTATAACCAGCGGACAATTTAGACGCTTCCAATGACACCTCATTTGTCAATTTACGTTAGATAATTTAGAAGTTATGAGGGAACAGATGAACATCCATACATACATACATACATACATACATACATACCGGTCAACCTCATAACCCTCCTTTTTGCTTCGCCGTAGTCGGGTAAAAACTACCTATAAAATAGAGACAAATAAATTGTAAAGAGAAGTTGTTTTTGCAATTTAGTAAGGCAAGGTAAAATAATTATGTTTGCGCGTTGTCACTGCATACCCTTAGTTAGTAGCATTTGAATACTAGTTTTACAATGAATACAAATATTTATTTTTCAACTACCCACTTATTAGAAGTTATGCCAAAATATTACCATTTTAGAAACTTCATATTTGAAGATTATCCGTCTATAGTTCTTTACAATAATACAAGAAATACTTTTAGAATAAATTCTAAATTGAAAGCAAAACAATATCTTCGTCGCAGGATTTGATCTCGCAACTTGTCACTCTCAGTCTTATACACAAACCACGAGACCAGAATTACTTGACCGAACTCATTAAAATAAGCTATTACACTTATTATATTATAACAAGTTGTTATAAGATTTAACCCAATGCTAACGTGATAAAGATCAAATTTGCGTGTGTGTAATATTATTGTATTTGTTCATCCTCAGTTCTCGAGCACTTGACTGATAACCTCATATAAATTGAAATTAAACCTTATTATCATAAGCAGAAGGTCCAATTTCGATTGTGTTTAGGGTGGGTCAGATAATGTTGACAACCGACTGTACTAGCACCAATGTAGCTTTTCCTATTACATATGTACTATCTAAGTTTATCTTGAACATTGGTAAAGGAAAATATCGTGAGGAAACCTGCCCCCCTAGCCAAGTCGCAAACGATAATCGTAAACGCTCGGTAGGTACCAATAGATTTTCAACTTAATACCCAAGAGCCTTAAGTTGAAAACCTATTAAAGATTTCTAAGCGATAGCGACTGGAACGAACGAAAACGCTATGCAATCTTCATTAGATCTTCAACTTAAAACCAAGCACATAAAGTTGAAGATCTATTAAAGCCTACTCAGCGTTTGCGTTTATCGTTTGTGACTTGGCTAGGGGGGGGCTGGACTTTATAAGACTGAAATCGCTAATCCGACTTGAGCAGGCTTGGTGGCCAATGCTCCTGCCTTTTCTATATGAGAGATGAGAAGAGTTTATGCTGAAACGTTTTCGATAACTTTTCTTTTACGATAGAAACCATTGAGTAACTTTGGTTTTTTCTTTAACAAAAACCAAACCAAGTTAAGTCAGGTTTTACTATTAAAAATCTAATATACCATCACGCCTGTTTTCCCCGAAGGGTTAGGCAGAGGTGTACCAATGTACACCCACCGTTCGCCGGTATATTTAGGTCCCATGTAATAGGGGGCGAGCCTATTGCCATTAACCGGGCACAAATCCAAACTCCGAGCTGCTACTGAGAATTTCATAGAAAAACCCAATAACACTTTTTGCTCGACCTGAGAATCGAACCCAGGACCTCTAGCGTAGCAGTCGTGCTTAGGACCACTAGGCCAACGAGGCAGTCATTAAAAAACTAAAGGTTTGTTTAAACATTTTTACATTAATTTAGTATTTAATGACTAAAGGAAAAAATACTGTTTTAAAGAGTTTAATAATACAGTGTAGAAAGATACTTTTAAACATAAAATCACGTTCGTGTCGCAACTGGAATAGAGTAACCTGTTGCAAGTACAAAAGTCCGTGTTCGAAGGATTTACATTTCTTTGTGTTCCACAGATTTTCAAAGCTTATTTATTTCAACCATAAGCGATGTTTTCTAATGTTTTTATACAATATGTACAGCCCTTCAATTTGCTCAGAATCATACAAGTATTATGTATAATATAATTTTAAGGTATTCCCACACACGTGATATATTACCACTGGAGCAATATACGAGTATGTGCGTGCTTTTACGATCACGAGCAGGTGCGTTCTGTGCTTTCTGCCTACCCCCATGGCAAAAAAGCGTGAGATTATTGTTACGAGCCGGGTATGGGATAAATTAATTACTACCACTCAGACAATTAAATAACTTTATTAAACACAAAAACACTTAAACTTAATCACAAATACAGTACTGGTCACTATTCGCTTAAATATCGCACTTCTAGTTCGCTTCGATTCGCTTCGTTGTATCGCCTGAATCAGACTGACTGTCGTTTGTCGGCGCTTGTGCTTTTATACAACACACCAATGTTCACGAACATTCCAGCAAAGTCTACTTGTACCGAATAAAGAAATAGGTACCTTATGCCCTCGGCGTACGGTCGAAATTACAATGACAACTAACTTCCAACTAATAATAATAGTGGAATGCTTCTCGAAAGATCTCGTACGTACGACGTAACACTGCCCCCTCCTTAGACATGCTCGTCCCGAGCATCATTAGCCCCGTAGTATCGGGCCAATCGGTCTACATGAACAATCTTAGGCGCACCTCGTAGACCCTTCTGTATTCGGTAGGTGACATCGTTGATCCTAGTCACGACTCGGTATGGTCCATCCCATTTTGCTTGCAATTTCGGAGACTTCCCCTTGCTCCGCACTGGGTTATGTAACCACACCAGTGAACCCTTGTCGAAACCCCTACTGTTTACCTTGCGGTCATAACGGGTCTTCATCTTCTCAGACATCTGTTTGCCGGATTGTCGAATATCGTACACCTTTAATGCACCTCGGCTGCGTATGTGGGGTCCTTTCATGGCCGCACAACTGGTACGTTTGCGACACCAGTCCTCCACATCATCTCGACAGTGGATCCAGTAAAAGCGTTCTCGAATTTTTAGTAGAGTCCTTTTTACCCCCATATGTCCTCCTGAACATCCATCATGGGAGAGCCGTAGAACATCCGGTACCTTAGCTATAGGGACAACCATTTGTAGATGACAACTGTCCCCTCGAGCGTTTTCCCATTTACGGCACAAGACTCCATCCTGGATCACCAAGCTGTTCCATTGCGCCCAATAACTCTTCGTGATGGAACTCATCGCAGCCACATCACTCCACGTAGGTTTACGAGCACCAGCTTTGACCCACTCGAGGATCGGTTTGATGTCCGAGTCATTTTGCTGAGCCTGCTGTAGGGTTTCCTTCCATTCATTGCTGAGATCTGTTCTAAGCATCCTCACGGGCACTACTTCCTTAGTCTCTTGCCTGGCACAGTGCTTACAGTCTTCAGGACAAGGTCTTCTTGACAAGGCGTCTGCGTTACCGTGAGTTCTCCTACTGCGATGTTCAGTTATGAAGTCAAACTCTTTCAAGCAGTACACTTTTCCTGATGGTGCACCTTCCATGAAGACTTCATCTGAACCACATTTCAATACTCCTTGATCAACGTCGATCTCGCAACGATGTTTCCGCATGAAGTCCAAACCCAAGATGCAATCGTCCACTATATCGGCCACGATGACATTGTGCTGGTAAGATCTATCACCCAATCTTAACTCCACCTCCTTCTTGCCGCGGACGATTATGTGCTGACCGGTAGCTGTTAGTAATCGTATACGGTCGTGATTATCGACGTAGCCACCAAGAAACCGACTTGCTAGGTGAGAATTGACGACCGTGTGAGAAGCTCCAGTATCCAACGTCAGTTTGCATGGTGTTCCGTTGACTTCGCCTTTGATGGTCAGGCTGTTCCCATCATGTGCTTGCGACATCAAGATTCTCGGGGCTCTTCCAATGCCAGCCAGCACCCGCCTCCCAGTCCTCCAGTCCTCGTTTTCCTGCTGTGGCTGGGCAGTCACTTCAGCCCTCCTTCCCTGCTGATCTTCTCTCGGGGTTCTGCGCTTAGGACAGCTTGACCGAAGATGACCCCTTTCTCCGCAAGTGTAGCACCTAGGACTGTACCCTTGCGGCCGGTCGCGTACAGGTGATGCTACAACCTCCCTGACGCGGTGTGTTCGGTGGTCCTGCCTCACTGCCTCTACTTCTAAGGCATGGGCCAAGGCGTCTTTCAGCGTCTCATGATGCCCAAGTCTCACAGCGGCTCTTACTTCTAGGTCGCGTATTCCGTCAACGAACGCTTGTACCAGATTCCCATCGATAAGTGCAGGGGCAGACTGGTATGCTTTCCGAACCAGCTTTTCAACTTCGAGGGCCCACTGCTGTAGGTTCTCGGCACTACGTTGAACACGATCCTTCAACTTAGCACGAAATACGTGCTCCAGGTGCGCGTCGCCGTATCTGGACTCTAACGCCTCCAGCAGCTGCTCGTAGGTAACATTCTTGCCGAGCGCCTCAAGAATGTTTAGGGCTTGGTCTCGAAGGCCCAAGGTGAGCGCGGTCATAGCTTGCGGTTCTGTCCATCCATTCGCCTTCATAACGGCCTCAAATTGAATCTTATAAGCCGACCACGAAGATGTGCCATCGAATGGAGGCACCTTAAAGCCCCGCGCTGAAGGTGCAGCAACTACTGAAGCTACAGTGACGTCTCCAGTCTTCAGTTCCCCCAAAGCCTTCTTCACCCCAGCGATCTGAACTTCGGCTTCTGAGAGGCGATTCTCGTGCTGCTGTACCTGATCCTTCATCACCTTTAGGTCTTTGCCAAAAGTTGCATGAAGATCCTTTATGAGGAGCATCTGCTCGTCTTGGCGGCGGACCTGCTCCTCTTTGTCTCGCTGCAACTGCTCTTCCAACCGGCGAGCCTGCTCCTCTTGACGGCGAGCCTGCTCCTCTTGACGGCGAGCCTGCTCCTCTTGACGGCGAGCCTGCTCCTCTTTGTCTCGCTGCAACTGCTCTTCCAACCGGCGAGCCTGCTCCTCTTGACGGCGAGCCTGCTCCTCTTGACGGCGAGCCTGCTCCTCTTGACGGCGAGACTGCTCCTGTAGCAGCGCCATTAAAGCTGACAAGTCTGGCGCACTTGATGCTGTAGCAACTGCAGATGGGCCAGCGACTTGCACTGACGTAGGCTGGTCACCACCCGGTGTCTGTGTTGGAGAACCTCCAAACCGCCTTTGGTCCATGTCCTGCTGTCGCTGACTCCTGGTACGGATACCGTCCGTGTCGTCCTTCGGTAGAATCGGCATAATTTATCCCTCACTTCTGACACCAAATTGTTACGAGCCGGGTATGGGATAAATTAATTACTACCACTCAGACAATTAAATAACTTTATTAAACACAAAAACACTTAAACTTAATCACAAATACAGTACTGGTCACTATTCGCTTAAATATCGCACTTCTAGTTCGCTTCGATTCGCTTCGTTGTATCGCCTGAATCAGACTGACTGTCGTTTGTCGGCGCTTGTGCTTTTATACAACACACCAATGTTCACGAACATTCCAGCAAAGTCTACTTGTACCGAATAAAGAAATAGGTACCTTATGCCCTCGGCGTACGGTCGAAATTACAATGACAACTAACTTCCAACTAATAATAATAGTGGAATGCTTCTCGAAAGATCTCGTACGTACGACGTAACATTATTATGGTTATTTTTTTTTATTTATATGTCGCATGTGACATAGTTTCTCTGTGTTTTGGTTTTGTAAGTTTTGAAATAAGTCTTAGAATTTTTTTTTTTTTTTTGACGGGCGTGTTGGTCTAGTGGTTTGCGACCCTGACTGCTAAGCCGGAGGTCGTGGGTTCGATTCCCACTCAGGACAAACTTTGTGTGATGAGCATGATTGTTTGTTCTGTGTCTGGGTGTGATTTATCTATAATATGTATGTATTTATAAATTATATAAGTATGTATATCAGTTGTCTGGTTACCATAACACAAGCTCTGCTTAGCTTGGGATCAGATAGCCGTGTGTGAGTTGTCCCAAGATATTTATTTATTTATATATTTAATGATTGCCCCAAGCCAGTGGTAATACCGCTCATGTGTGGGGATACCTTTAAAAATAAATTTCATAAAATCATCGAATAATCTACATATCAACCGCAATAATCATTAAAAAAACTAAATGGTGTAGCTAAACGTTTTTTTTACATTAAAACTGTCTTAAAATCGTTCATATTTTAATTTAACGTGTTGAAAACACACAAGAGATCTGGCTTTTTAATATCTCTGTGAGAGTCTAAATGCGTTTCATTCGGTATAGCCAGATGGTACGCCAGGTGAATTATTGTCCGCAATTTGGAACCTCAGCCGCGCCTGACTTTTTTTTCTTTTCACTTATCCCATTTCGAAACTAATTCGGGCGATGTAGACGTAAAGATAATAATATTATTATAGTTTTATTTGTTAGAATTTTACTGGTTTTTTGGAACGTGATCCTTTGTGGGGCCAATGCCCCGGGTCTTTCCAGGGTTTTAGACAATATTACATTACATTTATTTTAACATACATACATAACCTCACGCCTTTTTCCCATGGGGGTACGCAGAAACCACGGAACGCCACTTGCTACAATCCTTACAAACTCCTTTCGCCTCATCCACATTCATACATCTGGTCATACAAGCACGCCGGTTACGAGCACACTTTTATTTTAATACTAGCTTTTGCCCGCGACTTCGTCCGCGTGGATTAATAGTTCCCGTTCCCGGGGGATTTCCGGGATGAAAACTATCCTATGTCCTTTCTCGGGTCCCAGACTATATCTGTACCAAATTTCATTGAAATCGGTTCAGTGGTTTAGGCGTGAAGAAGAGACAGACAGACAGACAGACAGACAGAGTTACTTTCGCATTTATAATATTAGTAAGGATTGTCTGAAACCCTGCAAAGCGCCTAGAATACTTCTGTGTGAATGAAAGAAAAGGTAGTTAGTGATCTAAGGACGGTTGACAGAACGGATCGTGTTGCGCCGACCCCAAGTAACATGGGATAATGATGGTATGATGATGAGTTATCTGTAAATTGATATTTTGGTATTTTGTATAATGCCTTTAAAATAATATATCTTAATAAATATCTTGGGACAACTCACACACGGCTGTCTGATCCCAAGCTAAGCAGAGCTTGTGTTATGGTAACCAGACAACTGATATGCATACTTATATAATTTATAAATACATACATATTATAGATAAATCACACCCAGACACAGAACAAACAATCATGCTCATCACACAAAGTTTGTCCTGGGTGGGAATCGAACCCACGACCTCCGGCTTAGCAGTCAGGGCCGCTAACCACTAGACCAACAGGTCCGTCAAAAAAAAATCAGTAAAAAAAGTCGCTACTACACTAGAAAGGATAGGGTAGCATGGTCGCTGTTGTTTTTTAACCCCTCTAATTTAAATGTGAATTTTCAAAACGAAAAAATATGTATGTAAATAACTGTCAACCGCGCATAAGCTGCTATGATTGGTCGTTGATGATAAAGGGATTAACTTTGTTGTTTTTAAATAAATATTTTAATATTTGTTCACAATTTGAATATGATTGTATAAAATCGTGGGATGTTTTGGTAAGCTCGTTTAGAATCAAATGTGGGGTAACACTTTTATTAATTTCAATATATACTAAGTTCTGCCCATGACTTCATCCGCGTGTAAGTCAGGTATACTAGAATAGGTGTATCATAAAATTTTGCCTATGGTACTTGCTAGTAGTGTAGGTTTCTATTAGTACAAAAAGTACTTTCATAGTTTATATTTCTATTATGTTAGTTATATTGTTAGTATAGATTACAAGAAATTTAGGCAATTTTAAATTATTGTTAGTATAAATTATAAGAAGGTTTTAATATTTGAACGTTTTAAAAGATTTTTCGGGTCAATATTAGAAGGTGCGAAAAATAAGCAATAAAAGAAATATATTGTATACAGTTTAAGTTATATTGCAAAAGCAAAATTAAGATTTTGCTAATCTACTAATAAGCTTACATACGAGTACACAACGTTGTTGTTAAGTTTTTCAAAACAATCTGAAAAACTACAGACATAACTAAAATCGGTGCTGCTTTTGTTACAACTAGAATTTTAATCTGTATTTCGTATGTATGTCAGAAAGTAAATGGGATATGTCCACATCGCACTAAACTCCATTATAAAGCTTATAAGTTAAAAGTACTGAAATATTCCAACTACAAATAAATAGGGTTGCCAGATTTGTTTAACTGTGGATAAACCGATAGTAGCACACAAATTAAAACCAGTTTTAGTGACAAAATAATAACTGTACAACCAGAATAACTTATTAATAAAATAATAATGATACCAACTAGCAATTAGCAGATTGTCACCTCACTGCAGGCTTCTTCCAATACAGAGAAGTCACGAGCATTGATCACCACTCTTGCTCAAGGTGGATTGTCGATTTCAGACTTATATTAGGTAAAAGTCTAAGTTCCCTCACGATGTTATCCTCCACCGATGTCAGTGATGTCTAAAATAAACTTAGAAAGCATAAAAAAAATCAAGAAGAAAAGGATATCGAAACAAAATAAAATGATATCAATACATACCAATAATAATTCGCCAGCTAAAACGAAACGGCTCACAGATTAATCGCTTTCAGATGTTATTGAAAACGTACTTTGCGCTTTGGTCCAAATAAGACATAAAATTAATGATATCCGGGCCAGATCCGGCCATGTGGTGGCCCTTATTACAACAACCCACGAGCGTAAAGGGGTGAACACACTCGACATATTTGTCTATCCGAATAAAGAGGATAAAAAGGGACAACTGCCTCGTTCGACATAAAACAGACCATATTACGCTTTATCTTCACTGCGGGAGATCCGTAAACATAGTGCTGCTATATGCGAGGGTTTTAATTAGGCTTTGTGTAGACTCAGCTTATTTCAAAAGTAACTTAGGAGGCTTTAAAGTGATCACTATTTTCATTTGTTACTAGGCCCTTATTTGTTCAAAGTGATAGAGCCTTTGCAATATTATATGTAATGTAAAAAAATATTTTATGTAAATTAATGTGGGTCGGTCGAAATCTCAGTAGGTATTTCGGTCACTGTTTTTGTGAAATATGTAGTAACAATATTACAATAATATTTCGGAGAATCGCTGAAGGCGGGTAGCGCAAGATCGCTCATTGTGACTATCTTTAGGGGAGGTTTATGTCCAGCAGGGGACGTCATTCGGCTGATATGTTGATGATAGAAATAATAATAACAATGAATATAATTGCTAAACTAAAATAATGCGATAGATTGAGCTGCATAAGTGACCTATAATAATGTGACGGTAAAATAATGTTTTATACTTTTATAAATAAACATGCCGATATTTTATAAAATATCGTAATATGTACCTATTACGTAAAATGGCACACGACATAAGGATTTAGCACTGGCAAAATTAATTAACCCATGTGTGAATGATGATAATAAGCATAAGTTTCTGACATTTATTGAAATGTTTTTACAGATTTAAGCTCATGAATAAACACTCATTGAATTTTAGGGATTTCAGAGTTAAACATTGTGTTACATTTGTAAGGGTCGCTATACAGCATGGGGTTCTTTAAGAAAGGAGTTATGGGGTTTTTACGGGGTCGGCAACACATGAGTGATGCCTCTGGTTGCAAGTGACCATTGGCAGCGGTAACCGCTTAAATTCAGGCAGGCCGTTGAGCTTGTTTGCCACCTTCTGCGGTATATAAAAAAGCACATAAGCAGGTTAACACATTCGGTTCGGCATTTCTAATACGACGTTAATAAAGGTTGTATTGGGAATACCGAACCGCTTACGTATATGTATAGTGAGCCGAAGTCGCGGTATGAAGTGATCATGACCCAATTAAAATTTGGAGGTTTACAATAAAATCTAGAGCGCATGTTTATACTATGAGGAATGCTTAATACGGCAGAAATACAAAAAAAGCTAGCAAACATAAAAAAAGCTGTGAATTTGTTGACAAAATTGTCGTTTGCTCGTTGTATGTTTTATGTAGTCATCTGAAATATTATGTACATTTCCCGTTTTACTCTTAAATCCCGGGCAAAATGTAAAATTAAGTACAAAAGAGAATTATACATTTTGTCTACTTATATCAACTTATTATTAGTGTTGTAGGTACAGTTGACAAAAGTAATTGGTGTACAAGTGAAGTTAAAACATTTTTTAATCAATATAAATAAGAACAAGCCGACCCCAACATAGTTGGGAAAAGGCTAGGCAGATGATGATAAATAAGAACAAGGTTTGTATTTATTTCCTGTTTTCTCGTAACGGTGCAAACTATTTCAGGTTACCTGCATTTAATAATCATGCCTAAGAAAAATATATTAGCTAGTTAGCTCAGCATAGACATGTCAAAGTCAAACTCATCGCTGAATCGTCATCTTGTCAATCCACCTTGAGCAAGCGTCGTAATCAATGCTCGTGCCTTCTCTGTATGATAGAGGCCTTTGCCCTGTAGTGAGACAGTAGTAGGCTGGTAATACCATGTGAGGCCTTTTAAAAACCGTTGTTTTTATTCACATTTTAATATTCACCAGTGCAATCGTATTTTAGTCAAAAAAGTCATGTTAAAGATTTTACTACTAAGTACACACACAAAATCTAAATGTACAGTTACAAATTGCAGCCCGTATACTAATCTCTTTTGTTGACTTTACATTGTATCATAGGAATTTGTTAATATTTAACGCGATGCAGACGAAAAACTGAAGCATGCTGTGAAGTGGTGCCGTCATACGTATAGCGCCTGAATATTTCATCGGTTTTAGATCTAGCGTTGTGAACGAGAAAATATGGAAATTAAAACCGGAATAGATTTTGTAGCACCAGCTATATATCCTTAAGTTATTTTTATTGTTTTATAATCCCTTCATTGTTTTCACATATAGAAGCATCAAAAATTTTTCAACCAAGATTCTGTAGACCCAGCAATGTGTCCTAACAGTTTGCTGTCTTGATTGTTTTTATTGTTTTATAATAATCATTTTCATCTTTTTCACTTATAGAGCATGCATCCTGATATCTTAATGAATCAAGAATTATTATAACCAGAATTTTGTAAAAACCTAATTGAAAAGAGTATCAGTGGAGTTTCTCGTTCTTCTCCATGGAGGCGTAACTACGTTTTGGAACGAGCAACTAGGTTCAACTTTTTGACTAACTGACCGACTTCTTGACAGTTCAACTGTACCTGTAAATAATTGATAAGAAGCTTTGACTTTGACTTTAACCTTCAGTTTCTTGAACTAAATAAATATGTGACGAATTATTGGTTGACTGAATTGTCAATGACCTATCACAGCTTGAGCGCTCTTGACAATTTGCGACGTTCGAGAAACAGGTAAATGTACGAATTCTAATAAATACTTTTCTTTTGTGAATGCTTATTTTTACTTGAGGATGTATTTTTTGGAAAAAAGTCTGATGTTTTTGCTAAAAGTGGGAATTTTAGGGGATTTATTTTACTAACGTATACTGTGGTGTAAAAACCATCTTCTAATGACTTTTACTAGATAGATAGTAGGGTATACATACACATCATACACATTAATATTATAAAGCTGAAGAGTTTGTTTGTTAGGTTGAACGTGCTAATCTCAGAAACTACTGGTTTGAAATGAAAAAATCTTTTTGTGTTGGATAGTCCATTTATCGAGGAAGGCTTAAGCCTATATATCATTAAGCCACGAGCCATAAGAGCGAGGCAGTAACCAAAGATGTAACTTAACTCGGGAAATAAGCCATGTGAACGACAAAATGGTATTTGTTTAAAGGTTTGAAATCCAATTAGATATGTAAAAACATTAGATGATATACGTTATATACTCATCAGGAGTGAGAGGTTATTGGTCCATTAATTATTTGTAATGACTATAAATACTCTCGGCATGTAGTGGTTGTATTGTTCAAGTTTAAGCAGGTAAGAATATAATAGGTATGTATACGTAGTTTAAATGGTTTAGCTCCTTATGTCGCAATACTTCAAAATGTATCCAGATGGATTTTAAACGTTTCGTAATGAGTTACCGGTACAAAACTTTTATATTACTATTTTAAAGACAAATATAAATCGAAAGCAAAAAGTGACATAAACATAGGCCCACAAAAATAAAAATAAAGAATTTTGTTTTTTTATTTAAATTTTCTTTGTTCAGGTATGCTAAGCCGTCTGAATTTCATCACTATTTACAGCAAATAAAAAATCCTTTAGTTTATGACGTTAGTAAGAATTATAAGATCCAGTAAAAATAAAAACATTGCCTCGAATTATTTACTTTACATAACTGTAAACTGGTCTACATGCAAAACTATTCCATAAAATCATAATTAAACTCTTCCTTTACATAATGAACGCAAGCCGAAGTAAAACTTCCTTAGAATCAGTAAATTATCGGTTCTTTAAAGTCTTGCGAAGAATATTCCGTTTCTCCATTTCTCCAAAGAGTACCTAGCAAGTGATTTACATCGACAAACTTGCATTCTACCTGATTACGTAGTCTATTCACGGACAATGTTTTAACGCTACGTTTTTAGGGGTCTATTCTCAAAGGGAGCTACGTTTTAAGGGTTGATTTTTCAATCGTCGGATAACTGACGGCACGGTTGGCGCAGTGGTTGAGGGAACGGCTGCTGCGCTGCGTGTCGCGGGTTCGATTCCCGCACGGGAAAAATATTTGTATGGCCTACAGATAGTTGTTTTGGGTCTGGCTGTTTGTGTATGTGACTTTATATGTTTGTAAACGCACCCGCAGAACAGGAGAAATACCTAGTGTGGGGCAACGTTTATAAAAAATAACTCTTATTAAGGAATATCACGGAAAAAAATGGAGGTTGACAGATTCAGTAAAAAAATATATATATCAAACTGGCATATTTATTCTTGCGATAAAAGTTAAAGAAATAAGAATAATCAGCCCTTATTTTTAAGGTTCCGTACCCAAATAACTGCCATTCGGAACCCTATAACTAAGACTCGGCTATCTGTCTGCTTGCCCGTTCGTCTGTCACAGGACTGTATCTTCTGAACCATAATAAGGAGACACTTGAAACCCTTGGTTGTGAGGAACCCTTTGTGTCTAAATCGTGCTTGGCCATTTTTTACACTTTTTGTTACATTGTAAATAGGTGAAGTTTTACGAAAACCGTTGATTTATTCTTCACACTTTGTCCTTTTTTGAGGGTTACCTACGTGCCTCTATGTCGTTTTGTGTTTACAGATTAACTGATGATTTAGCAGACAAGTATGTGCTTGTGAACATAATCATCAATTTTGCTACCGTGTGTCAGAAAAAAATGACGTTATAACTGCGTAGTTGGCACCACCATCAATTGACATACTTTTTATGAACTAGTAAAACGCGATTCTCCCACAGAATTTGTATGGCAATAGCACGCTGTGACGTCACTTATTAGCCTACTCAATTGATTAATTATTGATTTTAAAGTAAGTAAAAAATTTAATTTTACAATAATTTCAAAAATTAATCGGTTTTCATGGGTAAATTAAAGTACTTTTTTAGAGAAGTTGTGACTTGAAATTGAAATTTCCAATCTCAAGAAATTTTCAATGGCATATTAAAGGAACGAAAGGAAGAATCTGGCGATTTATCAAGCGGACACGCCGTACCCTGGTGTATTATTTTGCGCGGACCCAGGAAGGGTCGGCCCGATGACACAACGGTTTACATAGAAGTTAAAAATGTTGACATGCATTGTGTAATCACGGCATTATGTTCGCCTTCATCGGGTTTTCATTCTGTGTTAATGAAGCGATGGCCATTTATCTTGTGTTATTTATGTAGTGCGTATTTGAAGAGGGATGTAACTGGCAGTTTTCTTTAGGATTCAAATTATGATATCTATTGATAACTGCTTCTAAATGCACCATTCCATTGTTCGGCAAAAGCTGCCTCTCATTACTTTCATTACGGCATTACGAAGAACACGGATATATAAGTCAGTGTGAGACTGACACTCCATTCCGTTCCGCCTATGAATGAAGAAGTCGTTTGATGATTTCACAACCTTAAAAAAAGGGCGTAATGGCGTAACGTTTGTTCTTCTTCGTACCACTATGTAACCGTGGTGGTCCGTTTAGCTCCCAGCTTATAGGGTACTAATCAGACGTGGCCAGCCTAGTCTTACTTCAACTTTGTGGCGGACATATTAACTGCGTAGATTTTTTTTGTCAAATTATTGCCATCCAACGCGCGGTTGGTTGACACTCCCTTGACCCAAGAGCTGGCTTTTACCTTGGCCAGCATTGCCATTCAACGTGGCTTAGCCACCACTCTCCAGGTCACATTTCCAATTGACAGCGATTTGGAATAATTTTTTGATGCCATTTAATCCAGTTATTCAAACTCTTATTTGTTTATTGTGTAAATGTTGTACATATTTCTGAAATCAAATAATTTGAATATTTGATTGAACATTGAATTTACCAAACATTTTGCCTCGCATTTCCCCTATTATATTAAACTAATGGTTCTGCGAATACCATCCGGGTTTACTGCGAAATATAAATGTATCAGATGTATCGGGAAATGAATAATTAATAGGAATAGTTGGGCCTAATGGATTTTCTATGGAAATGAACATTTACTTTCTACATATACACATATTGCTCGTATTCGTGATGAATGACGTCGAAAGATTTATCAATTTCTCAAAAAAATACAGCGCTTTTTCATCATATGATACTTGTACGTTTAGTTTAGGAACATAAAAAAAATACCAGCGTATAACTGTCCTATTGCAAGGCAAAGGCCTCCTTTCATACTGAGAAGGCATGAATATTGAACACCACGCTTGAACAAGGCTGATTGGCGATTATAAACTTATATTTTGTAAGTCTAGGTTTCTTTACGATATTTTCCTAGTGATGCCAAAATGCACGCTACTTTAAAAAAAAGTAATTTTCGGTTACCTACTAATAAAAACTGAACTCAAAACTTTAAGGAACTTTGTTATCAGTCTGTCCATGAAGTCCTTTTATTTTAAGAAACTGCAGGCGCTAAACATTTTAAGTTGAAATTAAATCACAATTAAATAATCCAGATTCTGTCACCGCTGTTCAATGGACTTCGAGGCAATAAATAAAAAACTAAAATAAAACGCCAGTATGAATCACCACGTACAACATTATTTTGTGAACCAGAAAAAAGTAAAAGCAGACAATTCCATTTTCAAACGATTAACCTGTTCAAACCAAGTTCAAACATTAATAAAAGAGACAGATAGTAAAATGCTTTCACAAATAATGCCTCATTGGCCTTGTGGTCCTAAGCACGACTGCTACGCTAGAGGTCCTTCCTGGGTTCGATTCCCAGGTCGAGCAAAAAGTGTTATTGGATTTTTCTATGAAATTCTCAGTAGCAGCTCGGAGTTTGGATTTGTGCCCGATTAATGGCAATAGGCTCGCTCCCTATTACATGGGACCTAAATATACCGGCGAACTGTGGGTATACATTGTTCATTGCTACACCTCTGCCTAACCCTACGGGAAATACAGGCGTGATGGATGGTACGCTTATCGTCAAAATGTGTAATAGCTTAGTCGTCACAAAAGGGTTGACACACACGTTGTTGGCACACAATAATAGGGATTATAAATATTTCAGAGATGGTAATGAAGTGGGACCGAGTTTATTAACATAGATAATGTCTGAAGGATTTCAGGTATTTCAGTAGGTCCTGTAAATTTAGCTAAGTTAATACTTAGATAATTTAGGTTTATTATACCTGATTACGATAAGAGTTATGATTTTCATGCCTACGAAATCTTGAAGGTATATTTGGAAATATGTAATCGTATTATTCTATAGTAGGTACCTAACGAAAAGTATTTTATAAAATATATTTTAATGTAAGTATTAAAAAAAAATATTAAAAAAAGTGTTATAAAATAATTACCTGTATCGCGGAGTCCAAAAGAAGAAAATAACGTTAAAAAATATTGGCACCGTTTTTCCATTTTAGCTAAACAATAACATTAAGCGATTGGTCGTCAAACAATCACATATTATTATTATAAGGCCAGCGCAATCGCATCAACGAAGAAGTATTTGATTTTCGAATTGAACTCTTATTCGTGTGAAAATAAGGTTTTGATTTAATTTTGTACCCCTCTCCCACTGACGTACATAGCTTTTAAACTAAATGAATATAATAATAAAGTGCAGATCGGATGTTCCTTAATAAAAAAATTTGGTCGAATTTACGTTACATTCAAATTTATTCCACTTGCTCGTGCTATTATTCTGGTAAACCTCTTTTAACGTGAGCGAAATGGACAGGACAAAAAATAAAAACGAACAAAATTGTCCTCTCAAAAATATGTTGCAGAAAACATTTTAGAATGAAAGTTGTCGTTTTTCATTTGACTTACTTGTACGTCTTAAAATACATACATACCATCACGCCTGTATTTCTCGAAGGGTTAGATAGAGGTGTACCAATGTACACCCACAGTTCGCTGATATTTTTAGGTCCCATGTAATAGGGGGCAAGCCTACTGCTATTAACCGGGCACAAATCCAAACTCCTAGCTGTTACTGAGAATTTCATAGAAAAACCCAATAACACTTTTTGCTCGCTCTGGAATCGAACCCCAGGACCTCTAGCGTAGCAGTCGTGCTGGACCATTAGGCTAACGAGACAGCTAAAAAACGACGTCTTAAAAATATATGAACATTTATCCTACTATCCTTAATCGATGATACGATTTGATAACTTTAACATCAGATACGAGAAGGCTGAAACAATTGTTTTTTTACGACTGTTTCGTTTCTGGGCTTCTTTTTTTTGTTATAGGCGGGAAATCATCAAATAACTTCCCCCGCCCTGGGCGGGGCGGGAGGGAGTGTCAGACTTTTACTGACTAAAACCCGTCTATGTTCCTTCATGTGCCCTTTGCGTTCCGGGGGCGCGGTATCTCTTTCGAACAACCCGCAGCCCCGGCAGGAACCGGGAGGGTTGTCACAAACAAACTTCCCCATACCAGATTATGCCACATCTAGCCCCAAACACAGCCTAAACAATGCAGTTCGAAGTTCATCGCGAACAATTCCTCTTCCCTCTGCTTCCTTCGTCACGGCAAACTTTAGTGCCCCCTTATAAAGGTTGAGTAATAACACCACTGTACGTGCCAGTACCCTCGAAGTTTGTACATAACAGCACAAGCCCTGGATATCTATGGAATGATTTGTGAGAACTGTTGTGGGTACTTGTGTACAGGCGACGAAAGATATTTGTTAGCAGGCAGCCCTATATAGCTACTGTCTAACCTTTGTATATAAGGGGTGTAAAAACACACATTGCATGGCCGTTAACTACGCAAACTGCTCATCAAATTAAGTAACATGGGGCTAAGATTCCTGAGAAACGGCTTTGAATTTTTGGTGCGAAATATCAGTTTTTGGTAGAGCGAAATGCAACGCAAACAAAGTATTGTTTTACGGCTGTATGCAACAGTGCAGGGTACGTGTGGGTATTTTAGGTTTAGCTATAATAGTTTAAATTGTTTTCGGAATTTATAGTAAACTTTGAAAAATATGTTTCTGAATCACACGTTATTGTAACTGCGGTTTATCCTACTACTATTATAAAGGCGAAAGTTTGTATGTATGGATGTATGTATGGATGTTTGTTACTCTTTCACGCTTAAACGGCTGAATGGATCTGGATGAAATTTGGCACAAAGATAGATTATAGTCTGGAATAACACATAGGCTACTTTTTATCCCGGGAAAATGTACGGTACCCGTAGGATAACACATCAACTGTGACGCGGACGAAGTCGCGGGCAGAAGCTAGTTTAAAATACTTTTATCACTTGATGTGAGATTTCACAGCAATTTAAATTAAATATGCTTATAGAACCCGAATGTTGGTGTGACTTAAACTTAAAAAAAAGGTTATAACGAATGCAATGACAATGATATTTGTAGCAAATGCATTTATTGTTTTACCTGTATACCAATTTGTTTCTCTGTGTGTACTTTCCTTGCTGGAAGAAACATTTGTCTGAACTTAGTGTCCTTAGCATACTCATGTCAAGAGGAACATTAAGGGAACAATAGATCGTTTGAGATAGATCTGACACCTCGGCTTCGGTCAGGATCATATTATCAGCATCTCACGTCTGGAGATCCCTATGTTCTTGATGTTTGCTGATAATTTGGGAAGGTTAAGCATTATACGTTTGCTTAATTTGATAGGTAAATGAGTTGAAAATGTAATCTGAAAATAAAAGTGGTAGTTTTTTTTTTTGTTTTTAAGATAGGTAAGATTTTCAGTTACGGTTACTTCATCATCATATCAGCTGCATGACGCCACTGCTGGACATAGACCTCCCCCATAGATTTCCAAAAGGACCGGTTAGAAGCGGCCTGCATCCAGTGCCGTCCTGCGGTCTCAATCAGGTCGTCGGTCCACCTTGCGGATGGGCGTTTTACGCTGCGCCTGATAAGTAATACAGTAATATAACCTCTAAAGATTATTTATTTGAAGAAAAATACCTACGGCAATCTCAGATTCAAGGGATTTTGTCGATACAAAATATGCATACGATCCCTGCTTATAAAAGCAAGATATTTTAATTAAAAAAAAACGGTAATTTAAAAAACTAAAAAACCCGACTGCTTTTCTGAGTATTTATGAAAAATCCCTAAAACAAGAAATTCGTTGTACCCGATTGCACTTAAAATTGTAGCAGTCGGGACCCATTCGGGACCATCTGCAATATAACATAGGTATGTGCTCTCAATTCACTAAGCCTCCATTTCTAGAATGGATCCCGACTGCTACAATTTTAAGTGCAATCGGGTACAACGAATTTCTTGTTTTAGGGATTTTTCATAAATACTCAGAAAAGCAGTCGGGTTTTTTAGTTTTTTAAATTACCGTTTTTTATTTTTATTGTTTTTAGTTTTTATTTTGATACACCCAGTGTAACGTCACTCTCACAGTAAATACGAATCTATCGACACCTCCCAAGCTAAAATCCATCGAGCCGTTCAGGCTGCAGAGCGATCCAAAGATTTAAATATGGCGCCAAAATCCGCCATTTTGTTTTTTTTTATTTTGATATACCCAGTGTCACTCTCACAGTAAATACGAATCTAACGACACCTCTCAAGCTAAAATCCATCAAGCCGTTCAGGCTGCAGAGCGTGCCAAACAATTATACATACATACATACATACATACATACATACATACATACATACATACATACATACTCTCGAAAAACATATCCCTCCTTCTGGCGCAGTCGGGTAAAAAAAAAATACGATAAGGCTCTCCGCACACGACAGATTTTTTGACCGATTTCTTGTCGGCCGAGTGCGATGGTATATTTGATTTTATATTTATAACCAAAATTTGAGACTTCACTGTAGATGGTTCTAAACACCTTACAGACTTGGTGAGTCGTGTCAAAAAAGTCTGTCGTCTGGTTAGACCTTAAACGGGACAGACGGACAGTCTCGGAAGTAATTCCGTAAGTGTTCCGATTCAATAATATTACAGAGCACTTTAAATAAGTGGAACATAACCATCAACATTTTTAATGGGAGAAAATTATACATAAGTAGTAGCTACTTCGTGCGCTTTCAGTATTATTAAATGGAATATATATGGAAACATTGATTTTTTAATGTTATTCTTTGAACTTTTGATAAGTAGGCCAAAAATTCATCGGTTAGTAGCAACTAGCTCTGCTTTTGGTATCGGTACATCTATACCAATTTTATGTAGGTGGCCATATTCGTTGCGACCTTAGAAGCGTTATAGAAAAGGCATCTCCTAATTAAAAGCGTACAGAATCTAGTCCCTCTTATCATCATCATCATTATCATCATCATATCAGCCGCAGGACGTCCACTGCTGGACATAAGCCTCCCCCATAGATTTCCAAAAAGACCGGTTGGAAGCGTTCTGTGTCCAGCGTCTTCCTGCAGACGTCCACCCACCTTGTGGGTGGACGTCCTACGCTGCTCTTGCCAGTGCGTGGTTGCCATTCAAGAACTTTGCGGCCCCATCGGCCATCAGCTCTGCGTGCCATGTGCCATGCCCACTGCCACTTCAACTCCCTCATCTCAAACATTTTGAAACACTCCACCAAATATTACATAGTCTGATCAGAAGCTCTCACCTTGTACTGACTGTGATTCGGCAAATCCGGGACAGTCTTTCTGACCAATTCTTGCACCGAAATAGTACATTTGAACGTCACTTCTCAGAGCAACAAGCTCTATCCTTTGTCTTAATAACGAGCATAGTTTCCGGAAAACATTCAGCTCTCACCGCATGCAATCTTAATACACCAAGACGAGAAATCCCAACTTAATAAGGAATGCCAGTTAATTATAACGGTGCATTTCCAGCTAAGCAGTATTAAACAATAACAGCTGGGAAATTCACTGGATTTCAGACGTACTAGAGAAGTTGGCGTGCGAAGAAAAGCGGAAGATAATACTTGCAAACTTTTAGTTAGTTAGTTCTAATAATTCTATCAACGGATTAATTTTGATGCAAATGCTGATTCTTTGAAGGAATTTTAAATTCAGACCCACAACGCATATCTTAATAATAATAGTTGCCTTATAATTTAGTCACATATAAAATTCTCAAACCTTTAACGGTTTTTGTGGAGACCTTTATTGGCCATAGACTAGGTATAGACAAACCGGCGAACTGTAGGTGTGCATTGGTACACCTCTGCCTAACCCTTTGGGGGTACGGTACGTGTGTGTATATGCGTTAGCGCCTCGCATTTTTTAAACGATGGTTTTCAAACTAGGCGCATGTATCTTGGGGACCAGGGTAGTGATCCAAGATACCCCTTGTGACTGGTATAGGTAAACAATTGCATGTAAATTATATAAATCTATGATATTGTTACAAAACTTTTCTTAATTTCGAACTTTCCAACTAATTAATGTTCTGGTAGTAAGTAGTTTTTGAAAGCACATGAAAGTCAAAGACCTCTAAATCCCGCCCTGTCACAAAACTGTCTGAGCTGAGGTCTCCGAACTATAAACTACTTAGGTACCTGAAAAAAACTTTAAAGGTCTAGTAGTTTCCGAGATTACGTGTTTGTAAGTGAAAGATTCAACTTTCCCTTTCATAAATACCTGTTCTTCTTACCTATATTTTATAATTATATGATTTATATATTTTTTTATATTTATTAAATATGATTTAAATTAAGAACTTGTCTAACTTTAACGTCAGGTTGAGAAGGCTGAAGCTTTGATTGTTTTTTTACGACTGTTTCGTTTCTGGGCTTCTTTTTATTTATAGATGGGAAATCATCAAATAACATCCCCCGCCTTCTAAGTGTCAGACTTTTACTGACTAAAACCCATCTATGTTCCTTCATGTGCCCTTTGCGTTCCGGGGGCGCGGTATCTCTTTCGAACAACCCGTAGCCCCGGCAGGCATCGGCCCTTAGTGGCCCCTTCCAATTTTTACAATTATTTCGTTTCTGGGCTAAGTTTTTCCTTTTATTTTACCCATACAACTTTCATCTGACCGTATAAAGCACTTTTACAGCCAGACCAATCCCCACGTATGTTCAATTAATACCGAAATACCGTTGATATTTGTGTAGCATCACTCATAAATCACTCCCGCCCAGTTCAAGGCTACCAATTAAAACATACGGGGAACTCGGGTATAAATTACACTTAACATAATTCAAATACGTGTATGCTGTTGTTATAATTTTCGTGCGAAACAATTTTCCTGGTTTTTTTTCGTACCTACAAATATTTCGGGAAAAATATAATTTATAGGGCAATCCGGGAAACAGTGTGGATGTTTTATTTACAGTATAAAGCGACTGGATGTATCCTCACGTGACCAGAGGGCTTGCCTTTCCTTGAAGAATCAGCATTGCCATACAACGTGTCAATACTGTTAATGCTGGTAGTCTTTTGGGCGCCAGTCCCATTGACAGCGATGCGGACTTGTTTTTCGATAAGCTTCTTCCTTTGTTTTTTTTTTTTTTTTTTAATGATTTCTTCTGTAATTGTAAATGAAATAAAGATACAAAATCAATATTTACAAAACCCTGGTTAACCTTTTTATGGCAATATATTGAGCCATTACCGCCGACTTAGCGTAAGCGAAATTTTTACCTAAACTGCGTTTTTCATCGCAAACGACATTTTAAACTATAACGGACCATACCTCGTCGACCTTCCCGCCAAAATAAATCAGTTATTGAAGTTATAGCAAATGCTAATTCACATTAACAGCGCAATTATTAGCAAAAATATTTTAAAAAACCTTCTCCTGTAAACTTTGGTTTTTGTCGGTTACGCTAAGTCGGCAGTAATGGCTCGATATCTTACACTAATATAAATATAATAGTCTAAGTTACGCAATAAGTACATAATGAATACTTATAACATCATTAGGATAACACGCTGAAAACATTATTCAATTAACCCTATAAAGAGCTAACGGAGTTATAATTATACACTTAGGTATATGTTAAATACTTGAGAAATAACAAAAGGTTTTGTTTCACGTAATTTACGTAAATTATGTATAAATAATATTTTATGTTTTTTGTGACCTGTTTAAAAAAAGCTTTGATTTGTATATAGCTGATAAAGTTCTACAAAATAATGTTACAAACGTAAAATATTCTACATAGGTGGTAAAAAATGTTTCTAGACTGTGAAGTTTGTTTTATTCCATTTTCGACAAGCCATTGGAAAAAAAATTACACATAATAGTTTCTTGAACAATAGATTGCAAAGGCAGGTAATATTTTCTATACTCAGAAAAAATAAAATATTACTAGGTGCCTATGTTTCATAACAATGTAGACACATTAATAATAACGTGCCAGATACAAAACATGCGTACCCTCCCATATCATGAGCTCAAAGCTTCAACATATTATTCAAATGAAGTACTTACATTACTTGAACAAGCTTAACTAGATTCGACAGTTTACGTGACATATCATATTCTTAGTCGACATATGTATAACATACAAGGAGCAGATTTACGTCTTCATCAAATTCTTCTATACCAAACGAAAATATGCCAGTCATTGTCATTGAATCAATAAAAGAAAGAAACAGATAGCTCTTTTTTTGTGATGTTCAACTTCATACTAGCAATCTTACCTCTGGGTTTAGATAGGCGGGACTATAAACCTGCACGCACAAATGATATACTACCTACCATACGCAGTGGGCGATTTTATTTCTTGAAATAAGCGTATTCCGAAATACTGTCAAACGTAAAAAAATTAAAAACAAGTATTTATTTAAATTACTGGTAATTTTATTTAATTTCTAGCTTTTGCCTGCGACTTTCGCGTAAAAGTCGATTATATTTAAAATGATTCGAAAGACACGTGGCGCCATCTATTATTATAAGAACGTTATTGTTGTTTTCCTCAGTAACAGTACTTTTATGCTCGTTCCTGTAGGTACACCAGAATACGTATATGAAAAATGACAAGATAATCGGTTCAGTAGTTTAGGCGTGAAAAAGTAACAAACAAACAAACTTACTTTCGCATTTATATGTTTTATGATAACCTCCTGAAAATTAACTAAGATGCAAAACTACACCTTGTATAACGCATCATTTACTTAGTACAGAACATTATTGATGGAGTGTTCCTAATAGCATCATTATGTCTATAGTAATCTATTCAGATTTCAGCACAGATTTAGACACAATTGAATCTGCTAATGTTTCGTCTATTGCGCAGAGATAATCGAATTAATTACTAGTTTAATATAGGTACTTGAAGCTTGTTATATTACATTTTGTGAAGGTGTTGAAGCTATCAAACGTTAATTGAATTCTTGTTGTAATGAAATACCTACCTTAGAATTAATATCTGTTTATTTTAATAGGTTACATTACAAACTGGGTAGGGGGGAACTATCTCGTTAGCTTCGTTGTCGCGAGCGCGACAGATGAGTGTGGGGTCCTGGGTTCGATTCCCAGGTCGAGCAGTGTTATTGGGCTTTTTTACAGTAGCAGCTCGGAGGTTGGAAGTTGGTGGTGTGACATCCTGTGCATCGGAAAGCACGTGCAGCCCGGCTGTCATTCGTAGATCTTTGACAGTCGTTACGGATAGTCAGTAGCCGGGAATTCTGACAACCAGTTTTGACAAGAGGTATCGTGTTACCTAGTAACGGGGTTGTGAAGTTGAGATAAAATACTGGAATTCAGGTGTATCGGGTTCGACTGGAAGCCGACCCCAGCATATACGTAGTTGAGAAAAGGCTAGGCAGTTAGCATTGACATTGTGACACTTTTTAGTGCTAACGCTAGCAAGTTTTTTATTTCGACTTAAAATATGCGTTCAGCCTTATACACCCACAAACACGCAAAATAACAAACGAATAATAACTGTAAAATGCAACAGTATAAAGTACAAATCCACGTAAACCGTTAAAGGCTACGCATATAACTGTACTGTCGTATTGGACACAACCCATTATCCGTATTATTAAACTTTAATTGCGTATTATAACAATTAGTACGCCGGTAATTTTATGGGCTATAAATTATTTCCACATTCATGATGCTTCCCATTCCACCGGCTATCATCCCACTAAATATAGCCAGTTAAATTATATTGAGCAGATAATGAATTACTCTTCGAAGTGGTCTATTTTTGGCAATGGATTTCGAATTACAGCGGTATTCTTATGATTAATTATAATATTGTGTGCAAGCGCAACTGATGAGCGTGGGGTCCCGGGTTCGATTCCCAGTTCGGGCGAAAAGTGTTATTGGGTTTTTCCATTACGAATTTCTCAGTAGCAGCCCGAAATTTGGAAGTCAGTGGTATGACTTCCCCGTGGCTCGGAAAGCACGTAAAGCCCTTGGTCCCGGCTGTCATTCGTAGATCTTTGACAGTCGTTCGGATAGTCTGAAGCCGCAGCCTCATGGCCCATTTGATGGTGTCACATCCCCTTGTCTTGGATCTTTCCAAGACACAGGGGACAAGAACTTTAAATACTTATTTAAAGCCGGGTCCTCCTAACACAATATACTAACTCCCTGGTCGTGTCGGATCTTCTACGTATGAACTTGGCTAATAACCTTGAAAGTCAGAACTTTAGGATGTGTGATATGTATGGTGTTGTTCCTAACTACAAATTCCCCATACTCAACTACTAGAAATTCCTAAGTGAACAATATCTGAACCCCAAATACATAAGTTATGTTTAACAGAACTACCAAACAGGACTATATGCCCTCTATATGACCCCGCAGGGTATCTCGAGAATTTGTAGATATCTATTCGTATTGCATATATCATCATACTCGTATATTTCATTTGTATGTAAGTTCGGTGCCTAGTGTTTATTCCATCAGTGTTTGGGATTGAACGGTGGGGTTTTAACAGTTCGTAGATTATCGATATCGATATTGGTTAACGAGTGAATATATCGATACCAGAAGTATCAATTAACGTAAGGGACATTTTGGCGAAAATGAGTTATATACATCATTGGATTCAGAATTTTCTGCTCTATCGATTGGTATTATTAAAAAAATTCTATCGTTAAAAAAAAATCCCTTACGTTAAAAAAATTTGGCCTGCGTAAAACGATTTATGAAAAAAAAATGATGTAACGGACGTTTACTTTTTTTTTTCTCTGAAAAATAAAGTAAGTCATAGTGTTAATAATTTACAACCTCAGTCGATTTAAATACCATGTCCCTTACTTTAATTCATGATTAGAGTTTTTTAAGAATTATTTCTAAAGGTGATGGCTAAATGACTGCCTCCGGGCCAGATACATTCTGGAATGTATATGAATCTTACATAGCCTCATAATATTTAAAAAATCATTCATGAATTATGTAGTGTTTAATATTTTCCTAGCACTTTCGTGAACTATTTATTAAACATAATAAAGTATCTAAAAAAAAACTTTTTCATCACAAACATTCGCTTATAAATATACAACCTCATTTTCGTTTTTAGTTTTATTCTTTTTCGTTTTATTTTTTGTCAGTTGAAGAAAATTATATACTGTCACACACCTTTTTTTCCTTTTTAGGCAATATTATTTTACCATTATATTATTCCCAAAAAGTATCTGAATCTTTTTTACATGAAATACTAATATTTAGCCATTCAGCATTACATTGTACCTAGTACCATATTTATACATGGTACCTGGCACATGGGGCAGTGGTCTATACTTCCATTTAGCCATCTCCTTTCATTTAAATCTGTGATAGCTAAGCTGAAACTAACATTAATCATGCAAAGAACCTATTTTCATGGTGTTAAAATACCATAATTTTAGTAGATAATCTATAGTTACATCAAATTGCAACACTGTAAAAGTCCTTTACAATAGGATTACGTATAATTTTCTATTTCTCTTGCTGCTTACACTATGCTTGACGGTTTACACATAAAATATTAGTAACGTAAGGCACAACTAAACATATTTTTTTAATGTAAAGGACATGCTATATTTTAATCCGCTGGGTATTCCTAAATCTTTCGTTTAGAGCATGAAAGAAGAGGAAATTCTAAGAAACTTTGCTCTAGACACAATTAAAATTGGAGCAGACAGTAAAAAGTTATACCCAGATTTAAAAAAATAAAATCGTTTTTTGGCTCTCCTGGAAAACCGTGTTTTGTCCCTTACATTAATTGATACTTCTGGTATCGATATATCGATATTGATGAACATTATGATATATTGGTATTAATAAAATAAATAAATAAAATAAAATTCATTTATTTCAGATGTCTAAAAGATCCATATTAGGTACATTCATTAAAATTATAAATTAAATTAAAAATTAAATTAAATACATTAAAAATTTCATTTATCAAATTATTAAAACTACTATATTACCCTTCTCACAAATGACCTCCAAAGTGGGGATGAGATCCTGTCCGCTACAGTCTCCAGGATTTTGTTCCGGCTGCCACGCAATCTGCAGATCAGGGATACCGTCTTTTTGCGAATAACGGCGTGAAATCCATCAGTGCGATATAGCGCGAACATTTCCGATGCACTACAGAATCGTCGCAGCCCCAACATCATCCTGAAGATATTGTTATATTGGATGCGCAATAAACTGTGATTACAAAAAAAAAGAGTTTAAATATTAAAAAACTGCCTCGTTAGCCTAGTGGCATTAAGCGCGACTACTACGCTAGAGTTCTTGGGTTCAATTCCCAGGTCAAATAAAGTGTTAGTGGGTTTTTCTAGCTCTCTGTAGCAGCTCGGAGTTAGGGTTTGTGTCCGGTTAATGGCAATAGGGTCGTCCCCTATTACATGGGACCTAAACATACCCGCGGACTACGAAAGGTTAGGTAGAGTTGTACCAATTGTACACCACATTGGTACACCTCTGCCTAACCTTTAGAGGAATATAGCCGTGGTAGTATGGTATATAGTTTAAATAAAATAAATGTGATCCGTAGGGCGGTGTAGGATCTTTTTAGGTTTATTAAGGACAGTTATGGTACATAGGGTACTAAAGGATTAAATCATGAAAGCAATTTCGTTTCTGTACAAATAAGGATCAAATTGGCATACCTACACATGCTATTTGCTATAGTTACCTATTCATTATTGGTGAACGATATTCAAACGATATTGATTCACTCAACAGGTGCCGTAATGAACTTTAGTAGGTCAATAACAAACTAAATAACGCATAGTTCGTATATAAGAGAATTTATATTGACAGGTCGGGTAAAAGAAATAAGTATATTAAAGGAAGTTTGAAACTAGCGCCAGTGATAGAAAACTTGAAAGAAAACCGTTTGTCTTTGTATGGGCATGTAAAGATTAGGGATGAGAAGCATGTCACCAAAAGAGTTATGTATATAAACGTGATATATACCATCAAAATATACCATCACGCCTGTATTCCCCGAAGGGTTAGGCAGAGGTGTGCCAATGTACACCCACAGTTCGCCGGTGTATTTAGGTCCCATGTAATAGGGGGCGAGCCTATTGCCATTAACCGGGCACAAATCCAAACTCCGAGCTGCTACTGAGAATTCCATAGAAAAACCCAATAACACTTTTTGCTCGACCTGAGAATCGAACCCAGGACCTCTAGCGTATATAAACGTAAATGGATGATGAAGAAGAAGGAGGCCAAAGAAAAGATGGATGAATTGTGTGAAGAATGATATGAAAGTGGTCACCGCTACCTATAGACGTCTGCAATACCAGAGGTCTTGCAAATACGTTGCCATCCCAGAAACAAAGTTGAAATGTCTCATGTGCCTGTAATTACACCGACACCCATACCCTTCAAACCGGAACACAGCAACGCTGCTTAGCGGACGTAATAGGTATGGTGGTAGAACTTCCCCGGAGGAGCCCCTTCACAAAGAGCTCTACTACTACTAAAAGCTGTGTTATTAATCAGGTCGAGTAGACCAATATGTTCGAACATCTTTTCACTTGCCGTGCTATCGGAGTCCCGTCACGAATACAATGTAATTACTTTGTAATATTCTAGTAATAACAGCTTCGATCCGGCGCGGTGCACATACTGATGAGAACCGTCCAACTTATCAAATTCAAATTCAAATTCAAATATTTTTATTTGTTGAGCATAGGTAGGTTAGTTACAGATGTTATAGTCTATATTAAGCCTGACAGAAGAAGAAAATTTAGCTTTTGGCTTTAAAGATCTGTCTTTATACTACCACCACCACCACCACCACACCACTTTATAGTACCAGTAAAGAAAAATATAAAGCTTAAGAATTTGTTTATTTGATTGAAGGCAAACTTAATGTGGCCCCTCCGAATGTTTGCTGACATTTCTCTCAGGCGCGCGTGGAACACGTACGCGACGGGCCGTCGACACGGTCTGTCGTTAAGTTAACGTACGGACGGTGAGCTTCCCATTGCTCACCGTCCACAGACCCGCGTCTACGGTGGCCGGGAGTCGTCTCGCGGCTCCCGACGCCCAAAAGGCACACTAATCTCTGGAACCAGTCCAATTCGAAATAATCCTTTATTTTGCTTTAAAATGGTTACACATTGCTTAGTAAATTGAATAGTATAACTATTCAATTTACTAAGCAATGTGTGACCCATGGATGTGATAGTATTAGGTACATTACGTAAGTCCTAGTAGTCAAACTTTAGATATCAGACATACCGCTGTTTTCCTAGCTAATATTATAAATGTGAAAGTAAGTATGCTTGTTACGTTTTGACGCCTAAACAACTGAACCGATTACCTCTGTAATTTTGCATACATGTTGCCAAAAAAGTACTGTCCCCGAGGAACACAAGAATAACATTCTTATTAAAATAAATGGCGCTACATGTCTTTCGAGTAACGATTGACATTGACACAAATATACATGAAACTCAGTCACTAATCTCTTCATAAGATAGCAAAGATTTTACACAAACTATAAACTCGTAATGAGATAAACCAATAACAGCATAATTCTGCTGTAATCACATCTAGTTGGGTTATTATGTAAATTACAAGATTGTACGACAGGCGGTAAATCGAGTCACTTTAATAGAGTTTATATCTCGCTCAACTTATTCTACACAGATATTTCTAACTTGTTGCCTTGTTTCTCTTGTTGCCTAGATGTGTTTAAAGGCAATTTGCTATCTTGAGTTTTGTATATATATATTGTTACAGCAATTTAAGTAGTGCCTCGTAAAGCGGTTGATCTTGCGTCTGATCTCTCCCGGGTCGTTTCGGATTTCCGTCCTATCGCACTATGAAAGTGAGGGTAGAGGGATTTCTTTTATTTTTTGGCTGGAAAATCATGAAATGACTTCTCTGGCCCTAGGCGGGGCGGGAGGTAGTGTCAAACTTTTACTGACTAAAACCCATCCATGTTCCTTCATGTGCCCTTTGCGTTCCGGGGGCGCGGTATTTCTTTCGAACAACCCGCAGCCCCGGTAGGCATCTGCCCTGAGTGGGCCCTCCGATTTGCTGACATCTCTTTGACGCGCTTGTGGCACACGAACGTGCCGTCAACACGGCCTGCCGTTAATTAACGTACGATGAGCTACTCTTTACTCACCGTCCACAGGCCCGCGTCTACGGTGACCGGGAGTCGTCTCGCGGCTTCCGAGCGTCTTCCGTGGAGGGAAGACGGATTGCACATTCATTTGTGCTTTTAATGTCTTCTGCGTAATATGCTAGTCTACAGTGAGATTGGTCACCATGATCAAAATTCTGTCAAGACAATATTATTATAAGTAACTATTATAAAATATTTCGTATATTTTTAAATATTCTGCCTTTGATCTAGCAGTGGGACAGCGTAGGCTGGATAACAAAAAAAAACTTGTTTTTTGACGACACTTATGGCCTATAGACATTTGTTCTTGGTCTAGTCGTTTGTGTACGTGACTTTATATTACACCCATGATTCAGATGAAATTCCTAGTGCGGGGAAAGTGTTTTTTTATATTTATTTATTTGGCGAATCCCGAAATAGACGAGTGATATCGTCTATTTCGGGATTCGCCAAATTTGCGCAACTGTGAAAGTTCTAAATTTGAAAATATACGAGTGAATAATTATGTACTTCAATTTAATAACACACATCACATGGTATATCAAACTGTTTGAAAATCATAAGAAAATTACTGCTACACTGGTCGTATAAAAATAACGGGAGTGTTGGTCAGCATTTATTTAAGGCGACAATTAAACGTTGTACCGCCGGTATCGGTCGTTACGGCCATCTGTCCGGACGCCGCAAGGAAAATAACATTAATAGCTGTGGGACGCGTTCTGGAGTAGGGCAGCCATCTTATCGAGACCGTTATCCGGGACGGAAATTTCGGGAAAAATCGGGAGATTTTTTTTCCAATTCTGTGAATGAGTTTTTCTGGTGGACAGCATATTAAAAAATTATGCAGTAGATACTTGTTAATTTAAAGAATGAAAATTGAAGATGAAAGCGAAATATTTTTCTTTTGTCTCTTTGTGCTGTTTTTGGTCCTATACTACGTGTTGCAGCAACGTGGTAGATAAAAGGATTTAAGATAGATCTGATGCAGTCTGCTAAAGATAACATAGTTATCAAGATATCGTAGCCAATAGATCCCGCAGTCGCCAGATGTATACCGTCTTAATATATTCCTCTATCTATCCTTACAATGACAGCCAGCCACATTGGGATCGTGTTGGATAAGTAGTGCTTGCTACTTATCCATCAAACTCCCAATGCCGATAGATGTAAAGTTTTTCAGTAAAAAAAAAATTGCTCGAAAACCGAGAAAAAAAAAACATACCTATACGAAAATGTACCTCTTATACCAAACGACTGGTCACCAAACTAGAACACCATTACAAAAATCGTAAAACAAATGCGGTTTCTCAATTTAAATATATCAATATATTGTTTTTTTCCTCGTATTGTCTACTTGACCAGTTTCAAGTGACAATTCCAGCCTGCTATCTCTTACCCTCTTGTTATGCGATAAGCGGTTTAATGCTATCAGTAAACGTTAGATAAAACGGTTTTTATGGATACTGCAGCTTTTCACAAACAATTTGTATAATGAATTGCAAGAAAATGTAATGAGATAAATGCAAATTCCATTTTTATTGTTACTCTATTTCTTGTGTTGGAATTATTTCTGTTCATTGTTGGTATGTACTAAAAAGTGTACTTACTTACATAGATGAGTTGTTCAAAATGGTCTAGCTAGCCTATGCACAGTAACGAGCATAAACATGTGTACTCTTGGCAAAATAACGGTAAGTTGTCACGCAACGTTAACAGCTAACTTACCTTCACTTAAACAGATTTGTATAGAAAAAGCACCCTGTACTGGTCACGTGACAGACCGTAAGAATGGGTGTTGTGACTTTGTGACAGACCTTGTGTCTTAGAAGGCATTGGAACCTTCTCCTATATAAAACATAAGTTTTGCAGATGTCCACTGGTTGCCAAACCACTTATTATACAAGCTGTTGATTTGCATTCTCGTCAAATTCAAGGAGTTAACTATACTCGTGATTCTTAAAACGAATCAATAATAAAATAAATTTGTTTTAAAATTTATATTTTTGACGTGATTTTCCAATTCTAACTAGCCATCTCGCCAAAGGGTTTAGGAGCTATACACGCATTGATATAGCCGCGCGACAACTCTGCCTATTGCATACGCAACTGGGCGATGCTGATTTTTGCAAGAGGAGTATTCTAGAATACTGTTTTTTGATAGTTGCAACTAAAAAAACAAGCATATAATAAATATTGGCCAGGTATCGTAATTATATTTGATTACTTCTTTTTTTCTATGACAAGCTCCTAAAATTTGACGAGGATGCAAAACATCAGCTTGTAGAGAGATCAAATAAAGTTTATGATCTTTGGTCACACAAAACGAAGTGCATTAAACTGTACCGGCCACAGATAATTAATGGTTAATGAGAACACAACAGGTTTCGTTCATAAATAATGCAATTTGCTACAACATTGTTAAATTGTGCCGTTGAATGATTGATCACCATGTATCGAATATTTGCAGATAAGCACACTGTGTTTGAGCAAGTTATGTGTCCATTATATATTTTCATGTGATATTATAAATGCGAAAGTAACTCTGTCTGAAGCTGAAGTAAGCCGGTCTTGTCTGCAGACGGACAAAACCGCCACACTGTTCCCAACTCCTGTAAGCCAGAATCAACATTGGCGACCACAAGAAAAGAGCCGAGACAATGAAGCTCGACGAGTCCCGGAGAAACGATTCAACTGTCTTGGATCCCGCAACGAAATTAATGAGAAAAGATTAGCGGAGAAGTAAGAAAAACATAATACAGACGGACAGACGATCGGTGGAGCAAACACGTGTTGGAGTGGAGACCACGTTTAGGGAAGCGGAGTGTAGGACCGACGATTTTAAAGAATTTGGAAGGCAGCGGATAGGTGCGGTCTGCCCAGGAACAGGATGGTTAGCGCTCTTTTGGGGAGGCATTAGGGAAACATTAGGCAAAGACTAAACCATTAATAATCAAAGTATAATGAGAGGAGTATACTTTAGGATTATGGTGAATTTGCCACTTACAAATTTGAATGAACAAATAGCAGCTCGGAGTTTGGATTTGTGCCCGGTTAATGGCAATAGGCTCGCCCCCTATTACATGGGACCTAAATATACCGGCGAACTGTGGGTGTACATTGGTACACTTCTGCCTAACCCTTCGAGGAATACAGGCGTAATGGTATATTTATCCTACTACTATTATAAAGGCGAAAGTTTGTAAGTATGGATGTTTGTTACTCTTTCACGCTTAAACGGCTGAATGGATCTGGATGAAATTTGGCACAAAGATAGATTATAGTCTGGAATAACACATAGGCTACTTTTTATCCCGGGAAAATGTACGGTACCCGTAGGATAACACATCAACTGTGACGCGGACGAAGTCGCGGGCAGAAGCTAGTATTATTATAAATTTAAATGATACGTAGTGACAGAACAAAAAATATTGAAATTTCCAGACCTGTATCAATCCCGTCTTCATTAACACTCATGCTCGATGTTAAATATTCCGTTTGCCGCTAAAGTTACTTTGACGTCCATTATGATGTGTGATATGCAAAACCGCGCCCGTTTTTTATCCTTTCAACTCAACACATTTTTGTTCGTTAAAATTGTCTTTTTTATACCTGGAAAAAGGACCTGAGCCATTTAAAATTAGTTATCTATCCCGTGACTTCATCAGCGTGAATTTTCTTATGGATCCCAAATTTTTTATCATACAATATTCACTATGGATATTACTATGTAGTTACACTTTCATATTAGTCAAATAATTTTCAGAATCGGACCAGCAGTTTCGGAGATTAGCGCAATCAAACAAAATAACAAACAAAAGATAATAATTGTTGTTGATTGTGTTGAATTAGACTTTATTCTCTGACATTTTATATTATATTGACATCAAAAAACTATAGGAAAATTAAATATAATCACATTACGAATATAAAAAAATAGTTTTCTCTTACTTTTATTCCTCGGCACGTCCGTGTTTTCCACACGTCTCTTTATCTAAAGTAGATCGCACCCTCGTCATGGCATGACACCCTGGTACCCTGGCGGCGCCGCGCCTGATTACTTATTATGGTTTTTGTATTTATCATCTACTGTCATGGTATTAGACGTAGTCTATTGGAGTACATAGATCATTTATTTGATCTCATACAAAAACTCGGTTGTTCGAAAGAGATACCGCGCCCTTGGAACGCAAAGGGCACAAGAAGGAACATGGATGGGTTTTAGTCCGTAAAAGTCTGACACTGCCTCCCGCCCGACCCAGCGTGGGGGAAGTCATTTAATGATTTCCCATCGGTAAAAAAGAAACCCTTGCCATTGCATGAGACCCTGGTACCCGGCGGCGCCGCGCCTGATTACTTATTATGGTTTTTGTATTTACCATCTACTGTCAAGGTATTAGATGTAGTCTGTTGGAGTAGATCATTATTTGATCTTTTTGGACCATATTTTAAATCCCGAGTGCCCTTAGCTTCTCCGCCCCAGAACCGCCTTTTTATAGGACGTGTGCGTTGGTATATTAGAATTCAAAATTATGTTCCATTCTCCCCGAAATACCAACAAAACAAAACAAACAAATAAATAAATTAACAAATAAATTGGTCACCAATGGTCAGACGTAGGCGGGCAGCGTCAAAGCGAGTCTAGTAGTCTACTACTAGATTCTATTCCACATTGATCGTATAGAAAACATTTTTTTTTAATTTCTCACTGGTCGTTCTGGAGATGAACTTGTGTAAACCAACAAACAAAAAAATACTCTTCAGCTGTTTACAATAGTATAGATTAGAACACTGGGTAAAGTCGTAGATGTACCTTGTAGGAGGGGCAACTAGACAAATTGCATGTTTGTACGATAAGTTATTAATGCATATTAACAGGTTTGAAAATCATTGATTTTGAGGCAAATAGCGCCTGGACGGCGTAAACGCTCTTAATTCCTTTTTTCTTGTTTATGACGTTCGAAAGTGCCTTTTTATGGTCTAATTGAAATAAAGGATTTGACTTTTGACTTTTGTATACCACAAAGAAAAGTTGACTCCAAAAAAAAAATGTCATCCAAAAAAAAATTGTATCTAACAAGTGTTCAATAAAAATACTTAACATTGAAAAACAAGTCCAAACAAGCCATAATGCTAGCACAAAATAAATAGACCAATAATAGGGAGCAAAATAATGCCATCATTTGTAACTATACCAACTTTTATTCTATCAAAAAAATGTTTATCTACATAGTTTCCCAACAAACACTGGCACTCATAAAATGCCACAGTTTGGTGATCATCGTGCAAATAAATGGTTATTACGGTGATAATGTGACGGCTAGCAAGTCCGGGCTTTCCGTATGATAAAATGTCAGCTTCGTTAAGACAATGACGATGCACCTAAATATGAATTATTTTTATTAGGTCAATATTCTGGGTTAAAAAGTTTATTATTTTGTATAGTTATAAACATTTTCATTTTTTCTACATTAAATTCAGAACAAAAAAAAGATGTGAATATTTTTTTCAGTTTTAGTTACCAGTTGACTAAAAACTGAAAAAAAATATGACAGCAGCTTTGTACAGAAGGCCACTCTTTTTTTTTATAGACGGGAAATCATCAAATAACTTCCCCCGCCCTGGGCGGGGCGGGAGGGAGTGTCAGACTTTTACTGACTTAAACCCGTCTATGTTCCTTCATGTGCCCTTTGCGTTCCGGGGGCGCGGTATCTCTTTCGAATAACCCGCAGCCCCGGCACAGAAGGCCACTCTACTAATTAAACACGTTCCAAATCTAGTCGCAATCTCATTTCAGCGACAATCAATTTCTAAAAATGGAGGCAAATTAATTAAGTTTCAGGTAGATTGCGATTGAGATTGAATAGCGATAGCTCCTCAATATTTGTAGAATTGCGCCTCTGATTGGTACTTACTAAAATTTTGTATTATTTTACAGCTAAAGTGTTAATTTCAAATTCACCATTTGATACGAAATACCAAAGTTCGCTGGTAATCCTGTAATCAATACCACACCACGGCATATTACATTCCTTTGTCTTTACAATTAGGCTTAATTGTACAGCTATAGGTACCCCATTCAAACTAATCGTTATTGCATAATTTTAATAATTTGAATCAAAAACAAATGAAGGCAGACTTGCAATTACCAATTACACTAAAAGGGCTAATTAAGATCTAGATTAAAAACAGCTGAATTGAGATAATCTTATTGTCTAAGTATAATTGCGTCTAGCAAAGGTCACCTAGAAATTGGGTCAAGAAATAAGATAAAAAGAAGTTTTGGTATCATTCCTTGTAATATTAACGGTGACAGTTGTAGCAATTATTTTTGTTTTCGCTTACCAAATAATTTTACGACGGAGCTATAATCCAAAGTAGAAATAAACAACAATTCAAGAAATCTCGATGGATAACAATTTATTTTATTACTTGCCTTACTTCGTCGTTTTGAATGTCTGTTATCACGAACACAGTTGAAGTCACGGATAAAAAAATAACCTAAGTCTTTTCTAAGAGATCAAACTTGGTCTGTGCCAGATTTCATCAAAATCGGTTCAGTAATTTAAACGTAAAAGCGTAACAAACAAACACACTTACTTTTGCATCTATTGAAAATATAAAATATTAAGGTAAAACTTTTAAGTTTCAAACTTGAAATTTTATTCCATTTTCAAATACGCTGCTTTCAGTAACTTTATATCTTTGATTTCAATACTTATTGAAATCAGAGATATAAAGCAACTGGAAGTAAATTGTATTTTAAATAGAAGGCCTCTACTTTCTGTTTTCATTAACGGCTAGGTATCGAACAGTGATCTTTATCTTAAGATCGTTAAACCTCAGGGGCCCAAGACTTCCAAGTTCGAAGAGCCCTTATCTTTTCTTCAGGGGAACTGCTTAACCTGTACCTACGCTTATCTGCTAACGATATCAAGCTGAGTTTGAAGCTCGAAGATGGGATAATTGCAGAAAATGCCGACCCAGGTCAAGATTTGCCTGATGGGCAAAAAACTTACTTACCTTGCCTACCTGCCAACTTGCTTTAAAGTCAATGGAAGAATCGGACAAAATTACACATATACAGTACCTACTTTATCTTATAAGAATAAGGTTACTTTTGCCCTTTTACGTTTAGAAAATCCAATGTGACTTTTGCCATTTACATTATTTTCTAAGTTTATCTTGGGCATCACTGACATTGAAAGAAAAATATCATGAGAAAACCTGGGCTTATAATTGCGAGTAAGTATTTAAGTCTAAAAACGCCAATCCGTCTTAACCAAGTGATCAATGCCCGTGCCTTCTCTGTATAAGAAGATGGCTTGCCCTGCATTGAGACAATAATATGCTGGTAATATGAATGTTGTAATCCTTAAATTATGATTTTACTTATTTTAGGTTAATCTGGAACAATGTCTGTGATATGTATTTGGAATTGGGCGTGGCGCGCCACAGTGCTTTACTTTTGTGGCTATCTTCGTTTCTCTTGTAATTGTGTTTAATTAAGTTGTTCCGAATAAACTTTATTTTATTTTATTTATACAATACATACCGGCGAACTGTGGGTGTACATAGGTACACCTGTGCCTAACCCTTCGGGGAATACAGGCGTGATGTAAGTATGTATGTATGTATTTTATTGATTTATTTATTTATTATGAAACAGAAAACCTACTTATTACACATAAAAAGGTTGCTGAAAATAACACCATACGAGTACATATAGGAGAAAACGTGAAAATCCCACCAACATGTTGTGCAAGGGATGTCTTTGAGGCAGATCTCGTATAATCCCTCTTGTTTGTGTTTACATGTTTCGGAGCTTTCCCATTAATTGAAAACAAACACGGTGAATGATATCGTTAAATCCCCACTCGAAGCGGGGATCTGGTATTCGAGCTTCAACCTTTTTGCTGGGATAAAGCATCAATATTATTTCTCTTTGTTATAGATTATGCCTCGTTAGCCTAGTGGTCCTAAGCGCGACTGCTGCGCTAGAGGTCTTTGGTTTGATTTCCAGTTTGAGCAAAGTGTTATTGGGTTTTTCTATAAAATTCTCAGTAGCATCTCGGAGTTTGGAAGTTGGTGGTGTGACACCCCCGTGTCTCGGAAACCACGTAAAACCATTAGTAGATCTTTGACAGTCGTTAAGGATTGTCAGAAGCCAATAAAACTGATAATCAGTCTTACCAAGAGGTATCGTGTTGCACAGTAACTGGGTTGTAGAGGTCAGATAGGCAGTCGCTCCATGTAAAGCACTGGTATTCAGCTGCATCCGGTTAGACTGGAAGCCGACCCCGACATAGTTGGGGAAAAGCCTTTTCCCAACTATGTCGGGGTCGATGCATGAAGCAGATGATGATTAGATTATTGTAGTTATTTGTTTAATGTAGATAAGATCATCATAATATCGTCATAGTGAACACAAAGTGGTGTCGTTCAATTATGGCACTTATTATTACTGTCATTACAGTACATACTCACATAGATAAGTGATACATAATAAGTGTGAAAACACACTTAGCCAAGCTGAAAGTTACATGTTCTTCCTATCATTGCGATTATTTTATTGTTTTGGGCATATTTTGGTTACATAGATATCGAAGGCCAAAGTACCAACTATTTTTAAGGTTTTTTGTTTTGATGTGTTTATGTTATAATTACATGCATCCATACCATCACGCCCGTAATCCTCATAGAGTTAGGCAGATGTGTACCAATGTCCACCCACAGTTCGCCGGAATGTTTAGGTTCCATGTAATAGGGATAAAGTCTGTTGCCATTAACCGACCACAAATCAATAAATAACACAATAACGTATATGATTATACTCGTATGTATGAGGTAAGGTATTTTTTATAATTATTGTCAAGAAAAATAAAAAGCACGGACTTTAGTTGACACTGCAATTATAAAAAAAAAATTATAAATAATTATTATAAAAAATTATGTCATTTTTATGCAAATAAAAATACCAACGTATTTTTTCATTGCTTTATGAAGTTCATAAAAAACGTATTTTCCTTCTTTTGGGTATTTCACCAATTTTTCCGAATTACATCTAGGTAAGTACTTATCTGCATAACTTTTACTGCTGGCTGAAGATAACATCTTATTTACAGAATGATTCTATATAAACCTGTTCTTATCACTATTGGAGAATAGTATTGAAGTGGCCAGTGACATACACACTCCAAATTCAAATATTTGAAAAAGGAATACTTTTCACGTAGAGCAACCTTTTTCAAAATGTCACCCCTAAAAGTGTGGTCGAAATTCTCTGCGAAAAAAGGGGGTGCTGTTGTTAATTTACGTATAGTGGACGCTCCTGAAAATCTTCTGGATGAAGTCATAAATCAGTACATGAAATGTTATGCGACAGAGGACCCTGTTTTTAAAGCTGCTGGTAAGTTGCATTTTATGATATGCGGTTAGCAACAAAAGTCGATTAAAAATGTGGCTTTTACATATCATTTAAATAGATACAAAATTACACAATTCACTGTTATTCTGAATTTTGGAATACCTAAGAGTTCATTTTTCCTTAATTTTAGATCTATTCCATATTTCCTTTGATATTGTGCTCAATAATTTGAATTATTTATTCTGAAATTTTAATCGACTTTTGTTGCTGCCTGTACTGTATTTCTAACTCAAGATGGCGGAAATTGTACTGTGGAAGAATAAGGAGCGGAAATTGTTTATTTATATGTGGGTTGTAGTATTTTTCAATCGTCGGAAATCGTCGTCTCCTGGGAGGAATAAAAATGGAAGTATGCAAGCTTTTGTAAAGGAAATTTACTTCAAACTAATTCAATAGACCAAAGTTTTTATAATACTGTTTACTAATAACAGTACAATGTTCATTCCAAACTAATAATTAAAAATATAAATTATAATTTTTGATTTTACATCTTGAAATAAGAACACAAGCTGCTGAAATAATATAAATTTAAAATTGTGCAATTTATGAAAAGGTCGTCTACAACGTTGTCAATGGGACAAGTGCCTAAAAAGGTGACTGCATTGCCACGTTGTATGGCAATTTTGATTTATTGGCCCACGAAAAATAAAATAGTTGAAATAGATTTAAAATTAATCAGCGTTAATACAGAATATACTACGTAATACAATTACATTAATTAAAAAAAAATCTTTTGAAACTTTTTGTTTTCCCAGATCTAAACCCAATAATAAATACTTGTTACAGGAGTATCAAAAAGTAAAGCAGCAATGGAAGAATTACGCGTGGCAATGCTAGAAGGAATAAAGCAAAAAGGGTTTCACACTGTGGTTTGTTGCTTAGACAATGGAGACGATCAAATAAAGGACGTTCTTGGAGCGTCCATGATGGCCATAACAACGAAAGGGGAGCCAGAGCCAGAGGTATAACAGTTCCTGACATCTACATTATATCATACTAGCTTATGCCCGCAAGTTCGTCCGCGTGGCTTATTTCATCTGCGTTTAGTTACGTCTTTGGTCACTGTTCCGCTCCCGTGTGTGTGATGTTAGATAGCCTGTGTTACCTAGAAATAATGTAGCTAAATCGGTTTAGTAGTTTCTTAGCTTAGTCGGTACAAAACAAACCTTTCCTTTAAGTAATACTAACTTTTGTCCGCGACTTCGTCCGCGTGGATTAATAGTTCCCGTTCCCGGCGGATTTCCGGGATGAAAACTATCCTATGTCCTTTCTCGGGTCCCAGACTATATCTGTACCAAATTTCATTGAAATCGGTTCAGTGGTTTAGGCGTGAAGAAGAGACAGACAGACAGACAGAGTTACTTTCGCATTTATAATATTAGTAAGGATTAGTATAGATGAATTTCACTTCAAAAGGTGACAGAACAAGCCAGCCTCCGGCTAATGATCTGTATCTCGGATTATAGAGTAAGAAGAGTACTTAGTAATATATTTTATGTAACTCGGGACTTACGCCTACACACGCCTTTTGAAGGCATAAGAGGGATCGAAGCCAACTCGCAGAGGGGTCTCTCTTAAACAGAGTTAAGATGCAATGAAACATCAACCTACAATTATTCCTGTATGCACTACAATATGTATGCATCTGTAGACACTATTTATTAGAAATATTGTTACTGTCAACATCGCTCTATCGAGTGCCTAGAAAGATTTTTACTCTGATATATTTCGTAGGCGTTTACCCAAAAACTTATTTTAAAATCAACACATTCGTAATAGCTTTTGTTAATTGTATATTTACACACGAACTTGAAATGAAACAAAAACTAAAGTTTCAAAATCAATCAAAATAGGCTTCTAGCCGACAGCAGGATGGTCCAATAATTATTCTCGATACTAATTGTACCTATTATTCCCAAGCTCAACCTTAGTAATAATTTTATTGTTATGTCCGTTAGCCATGTAGGAGATATACCTCCACCTACCTAACCTACCATAATAACACGTAAAAAAAATGTGCAATCAGAACATGCAAACTAATCTTACTCATCACTGAAATAAATAACTTGACAGTTGTCGTAACTGAAAAATAAAGGTAGTTGAACGCCTACTAACTTCTTTGAGCAAAACGTGAGTCGACGGACAGAGCGATAGAAAGGTTATTACATCGCTCGATGTCCTTGAGGATTTGACATCTGTACTGTTATTTTTTTAAATTAGCGCCATCTACCGGTATCCAGTATGCTACGATAAACGGAACTTAACATTAAGCATGAACACAGATGTGTCGCAGAGTTGTCATTGTTTTTGCCTATTTTATTCGCTCTCTGAGAGATTACATATATATTACAGATACATTTTGTTCTTCTATTATTTATTATTTGGTACATCGTAATTTATATTTATTTTATTATACACTCTTACTTTTACATCGTTCTGGAACCAAAAGCCATAAACTCTGTCATAGTAACAGAAACTATTGGCTATATTATTTTCAATAAATAACATGAAAATTTAATTTGAACTGTCTCGTTAGCCTAGTGGTCCTAAGCACGACTGCTACTCTAGAGGTCCTGGGTTCGATTCTTAGGTTGAGCAAAAGGTGTTATTGGGATTTTCTACGAAATTCCTAGTAGCAGCCCGGAGTTTGGATTTGTGCCTGATAAATGGCAATAGGCTCGCCCCTTTTACATGGGACCTAAATATACCGGCGAACTGTGGATGTACAATGGTACACCTCTGCCTAGCCCTTCGGGGAATACAGGCGTGATGATGATGGTTTCATTTGTGAAATAGTGAGAACTCGAAGTGACGCTTCCTTGCAGTACATGCATTACATATTTGTGTGTAAACTTTATCGACTGCACATGCGAATTGTAGCCTTTGAAAAATCCATTCATCGATCAGGCAGAAACGCACTAAGATCTCGAATGGCAAAAAAAAAGTCGCAAATTTTCAAATTCTTTGAGACGTGTTAAAAGAACGCCAATAGTAATTATTACTTTACTGGAGTTCCTGTGTTTCGGCTCCCGAACGATCTAAAGGTAACCGTGTAAATAAAATATTCACTTTGTCTGCTGACCTAACTTTCAACATTTATCTAATTGAGTACGGAGTGTTCATGTGATATTTCTAAAGGTCTGATGATGAACAGGAAAGTGCTTATCGGTTGTCGGAAACGAAAATAGTTAGGATGACCTAGCTTTCAATATTTATCTAACTATAAGCACGGGTGCCACTATGTAGTATATTCTAAAGGTCTGATGATGACCAAGTAAGTGCTTATCGGATGTCAGTATTGGAAATAGTTGTGCTTAATGTGCTCATACATGATACATTCTGAAAGTTTGGTAAGCAATTTTTTTTTTAAATCACCTAAATCTATGTTCTCCGTCAAACGAAATTCTTAAGGCTAAGAACAATAAAAAAAAATAAACACCAAAGAAATAATGTATCTACTCAAAGAGTAGGTATTTACCAATAATCTTGGAGAGCTCGGACAAGCATTTGTTTTTATACATAGGCATAGTAGTCAGGCTTACTCTATGATAGATTCAAAAACTAAACGAAATTACAAATTTCTTTTTATTTATTTACGAACTTAATTTCAATTCTTATTTTGCTAAATATTTATATTTGTACTATTTACTATATTGCTTCATTCATAAATTATAAAAAAAATGAAGTTTTGGTTTTTATTTTGGAAAAAATAACATGCGTGTAGTCCACCCTTGACAACAGCCATCAAGGCACTGAAGTTTGGCGTCTCAGGCATAGCGGGGGTGCCTCGTGGGGGAAATTGATGAAATTTCGAGTTTTTAGTTATTATTACAAATTCTTAACAGAAACAAGAAAAAGTAAACAATGCGAATTGTTTGATATGTCATTACATGTCTTTAGGTATAAAATTCATGCCGAACTATTCAGCTGTTTTACCAACAATTTGCAATTTAGATTGAAAAATGACCTGTTTAAAATTTTTTTTGCCGAAATTTGGGCAAGTTTATTACAATTCTAATCAATGCGATCTGTTAAGCATGACTTTAAGTATAACATATATTTTTTATATGGAAAACGTACGGAAGGATTCCTCAACAAATTCCTTTAAACATAAGGTGTTTTAAGGACTTGAGCGATGTAATACCCTTAAGCTGTTGTTCATATTATAATTTCTGAAATATTTTACACATATGATGTTTTATCGTATATTTCACTTCTACGCGGACGAAGTATCGTCGTATCTAGTCGTAAATAAAAGCCAAAAACTAAGCTCATCATCAATTTCATAAAACTTATTCAAATTACAGTTTGACTTAAAAACGGAAGAAATGAAGAAGCTCTTCGAATTGTATTATGGAGTAGCAGCGTACTACGATGAGGCGAAGGCGCTCAATTCTGACCGGTACTTCAGTGACAGAGGACTCTTTGTCAGCCCGGAGTACCAGGGACTTGGTATTGAACAAGAGTTTCTTAAAACCAGGTTAGTTTTATCTAATTCTATTTTTTCCTGGTATCGCCAAGCGACTGGTCGACTCATCACGTGACCAGAAGGCAGGCTCTTTGTTTGGGCCAAAGAATCAGCATTGCCATACAACGTGGCAATGCTGCCAGCCTTTTGAGCACTTGTCCCATTGACAGTGATGCGGATGGTTTTTTGATGCCCTATGATAGTTTGTAATTTAATTATTGTTGTAATAAGTTTAATTCCATCTTACTTTGACATAACCTATAAATTTTTAAATTGATTGTACTACATTAAAAAAAAAGTAATACCAAATAATGTTTAATACACGCAAATTTAGGGTGATAAGAGCAGGCTAAGTATAATTCTTGTTCTAAGACATAAGTACTAACATAAAGATAACACCAACATGGTAAACATAGTTCGTTATAAACTTTTTTGACTTTGAGCTTAACATTCAATGTTTAGATATTTTTTACAAATTATCGAATGCCTAAAAACATACCGGCGAACTGTGGGTGCACATTGGTACACCTCTGCCTAACCCTTCCGGGAATACAGGCGTGATGATATGTATGTATGTATCGAATGCCCATGGGAAAATGGTTGAAATTATTAACTAAACTTGCACATCTAATTATTTATCAAAATTCAAGACGTTATTTAATACCTTTTATAGATAATCTATAATTTTGTTTCTATTTTTTTACAGGCGACTGATATGCAAAGAACACGGAATGCCATTAAGTGGTGCCTGGATGACGTCATCTGACTCACAGAAGGCTGCTGAGGCTGATGGATGGGAAACTGCATTTGAGATTCAATTTGAAGAGTTAGGGAAGAAACTTGGAGTTACCTTCGAAGGCGAACCTCGTTCTACTAAGTTTATGATTGCTAAAATATAATAAATAATTTTGAATATTATCGGACCAATTAAAAACAAACGTCTTGTGTATAATATCATGAAGTTTTTTTCTCAATATAACTAATATTATAAAGCTGAAGAGTTTGTTCTTTTATTTGAACTTGTTGCCCAATCTTTGGAACTACATCGATCTGATTAATTTTCAAGCTTTTGGCGAGACCAACACACGGCAATTAATTTTGTACACATATTTAGACACATTGTAACACAAAACAATAAATTAATACATATTCTATACATACACCTTACGTCGATACGCCGATACAGCACACCTTTCGGCCAAAACTCTTCCTTGAGAATGGTCACCAAATGGTATCTTTGTAGGCACCACTACCCACTATGTTATTAGAAAAACTTGGTAACTAAGCCCCAGTAATAGGGCACGCCTCGATTGAGGCGGTAAGTCCCCTCTTTGAGGAGTGGCTAGAGCGGCGCCACGGCGCCCTCACCTACCGCCAGACGCAGGTCCTCACCGGACACGGATGTTTCGGGAGGTTCCTGCACCTCATCGGGCGGGAGGAAACGCCCGGGTGTCACCATTGTGAGGATCGCCCCGAGGACACGGTGGAGCATACTTTGGCGGTGTGCCCTGCTTGGGCTGAGCACCGCCGAGTCCTCGAGGCGGCCATCGGCGGCGGCGCCCTCTCGCGTCCGGCACTGGTTCAGGCCATGGTCCGGAGCGAGGGGGAATGGGAAGCAGTCGCCTCCTTCTGCGAAGCTGTAATGCTAGAGAAGGAGGCGGCGGGACGGGAGAGGGAAAGGAGGGTCCCCCGTCCCAGCGGCCGCCGCGGTGGACGATCCGGGCGTCGGGAGCCACGAGACGACTCCCGGCCACCGTAGACGCGGGTCTGTGGACGGTGAGCAATGGGTAGCTCACCGTCCGTACGTTCACTAGCGACAGACCCTGTCGACGGCGCGTTCGTGTTCCACGCGCGCCTCAAAGAGATGTCAGCAAAATTGGATGGGGCCACTGAGGGCCGATGCCTGCCGGGGCTGCGGGTTGTTCGAAAGAGATACCGCGCCCCCGGAACGCAAAGGGCACATGAAGGAACATAGACGGGTTTTAGTCAGTAAAAGTCTGACACTCCCTCCCGCCCCGCCCAGGGCGGGGGAAGTTATTTGATGATTTCCCGTCTATAAAAAAAAAAAAAAAGCCCCAGTAATAATTACCTTGTAAACATTACATCGATCACGCAAAAAACATTGATTACTTACTTATCACGCACTATATTCAAAACCAGTCGGTTGATGAACACACTTGATTATTAAAATTATTCACTATTCAATAAATAAGTACAGGATGTAATTAATTTAGCGGCAAACTATATGAAATTCACTTATGGTTGCTTTGTATTCGGTAGACGGCGTTACGCTTGCCTCCGTTAGATGGAAGTTTGGAGGATTTTTTTTTTCACTCCTCTAAGAGGAGTCTTACCGCCTCAATCAAGGCGAGCCCTGCATGAGGTTGCGACAGTCGCTCTCTCCATGTCGCCATGAGATCGAGCCGGAAGTCCGTCCGCTGGTCAGCAATTTGCCGCGGCAGCGGAGTTTCCCCCCGGCCCAGTGCCTCCGCGCGCCACTCGTGTAGGCGCGCGAGGACCAGGCCTCCAGATCCCATGGCGGAGTTTGGAGGTTGGAGGTATGACTAATGTTGGCAGCCGAACAGCAGCAGTATACTGTAATTCGGGTCTGCATACTGTAGTATACTGCTGAAGAAATTTCTTTTATGTTAGTATATTCCGTCCTACTCCTGGGTCCACTCCTTCAATCCATCATGTTTCAATGGCTGACCCCCGCCCCAAACACGTAAAGCGATTGGTCATGACAGTCATTATGGGTAGTCAGAAGCCCAAAAACCTGACAATCAGTCTTACCAAAGGTTATTGTGTTGCCAAGATACTGGGGTTAGAGGGTCAGAGATAGGCCGCTCTACATAAAGTACTGGTATTCAACTCCATACAGTAAGACTGGACGCCAGCCAAAAGGCGAGGCAGATGATGACTTCTTGTTTAAGTATGGTATATCGTCAAATGTCTTCTTAGTACCGGACCGTTCGGAGTACCGGACTCTTACTAACTAAAACCCATTCGTGTTCCTCCTATGCCCTTTGCGTTCCAGAGCCACGATTAGGATGACTCATTTAACCAAATTCCGCAACTCTGGCAGAGACTGTTGACTTAGCTTAACTTTTTTCGACATACTATTTACTCAGCAAGCATTCTAATGGCATCATTAACTCGTTCAACCCTAATTACCTTCTGATTAGATAACCAGCTTGCGTATAATTTGATAGAACATAATAATCTCATTTAGAGATAGTATTGACGTTGCTAGAGTCACTCAGAAATTCAAGTAACTAAAATAAAATCGAAACAAATAATTTAATAGAAATCATTATATTTTGTTATCTATTGCAGAAAATTTCGATCTTTATAAGCATGGCGGGATCTCCCAAAGTGTGGTCAAAATTTTCGGTAAAAACGAAAGATGGTAGTGTTCTTAATTTAAGAATAGTGGACATGCCTGAAAGTCTGACTGAAAAGGTTATAAATCTGTACATAAATCATTTCGTAAAAGAAGAGAAAACAATTGTTGGCACTGGTAAGTTGTAATTTTAGTAGATGGTCACAGATGTTTCTAAAAATTAGATGAGTTTTAAGTGTCCCTACATCTAGTCTTATTTGAAATAAAGATTATTTAAAATATTATTAGCGCGCTTTTTAAGATAACGAGTTTATGAAGACAAGGAACAAGATATATAAATGACATGCGATTTTTTTTTGTCGTGATTGTTGTGATTTTTTACCGATTGATTATTCGGACCGATTTTTGTCAGATTCCGTTAGAAGAAGAAATCTGTCAAAATCGGTCCCTTTATCATGTCAAAAAATCGGTCGTCAGCGAAGGACCTACGGCTCTAAACTTTTTGTTACCGTAAGCATTGATTTTCACATCTCATAGTGGCCTCTAGTATAGTAATAATTTTTGCTGAATATTACTCAGTTTGATGCCCAGCATCTATGCGTAGTTGAAGACTATGTGATGACTCTTTTTACACCACCTATATATTTATTTAATATGTCTTTTAGTGACGCGTCCAAATCTCTTACATCAAATCATTATTTTATTTCCATTTCCCCATTTACTTGAAAACCCTTGATTCAAAGCAAAAAACTCATAAATTACATTTACAATTACACAATTTATTAACATATCTTTTTTGACATCAATCTCATTTTGTATTTTTTATGAATTATGAACTTTATAAGTACTTAGGTATATTTTGATATTACTTTTTGATTATAGGAGTCCCACAAAGTGCAGAAGCATTGGAAGAACTGAAAGGGCTAGCATTGGGTGCCGTCAGCCAAGACAAATTTCACATTGTGGTGTGTTGTTTGGACAACGGTGATGACCAAATTAAGGAAGTCGTTGGAGCGTCCATGATGGCACTAACATCGAAAGGAGACCCAGAACCAGAGGTATATACAGGGTGTTAAAAGACACATCATTAATACAAGATGGTGATATGCATCCTCGTCAAATTTTAGGAGCTTGTCATAAAAAAAATAGAAGTAATCAAATATAATTACGATACCTGGCCAATATCTAATAAATACTTGTTTTTTTAGTTGCTACTATCAAATAACAGTATTCCAGAATACTCCTCTTGCAAAATTCAGAATCGCCCAGTTGCGTATGCGGTAGGCAGAGTTGTCGCGCGACTATATCAATGTGTACATAGCGCCTAAACCCTCTGGCGAGATAGCTAGCTCGAATTTGAAAATCATGTCAAAAAAAATAAATTTCAAAATCAATTTATTTTATTATTGATTCGTGTTAAGAATCACGAGCATAGTTAACTCCTTGAATTTGACTAGGATGCAAATCAACGCCTTGTATGTCATCTACGTGTACTAGAATTAATAATAAAATTAACATATAATTAAAATAATACTATTTTAAGAGATGGTGGTATCCTTGCACATCAAACTTAGCAACATTGGGCAAAAATAATAACTGAGAAACTACTGTTTTTGGTAGTATACAATTTAATGGACACAATACAATTCAAGGATAATTTTGTAACGTGTTCGAAAAACTATAACGATACTTTCTCTGACTTTGTTGTGAACAGACGTGTCGAAGAATTATTAAAATAAATAAATAATTATTTGCTGAATTGTGACCTGGTTTTGGAAATAGCCGGCAGTGAAGCAAACTGTGTCATATCTACAGACACAATAAGTGAATAGGTTTTTTTTGCGAAAATGTGTTTAAGTTATTAACTTGTATCACAATGGCAAGCAGTCCCTTCAGCCGAGGAGGCAGATGCGCTCGGAGCCCACCTCCTACACCTGTGCCCGTTCCGACACCTGCTCCTGCTGCCCAGCCCGCACCCGCGCCTCACCCGCAGCCGCCCAGCCAAAAAGACGATGCCACAGAAGTGATACCAACCTCTGAAATCCAGAACTGGATGTCGTCTATTGAACAGTGCCTTAATGAGGTGTGCGCTATTGCAACAGAGGGCAAATTAAACTCGGAGCAAAAACTGCGTATCAGTTCCCTGTGCCGAAGAATTGGAAATGGTACATCGCAGATGGCCGTTCAGTACCAGTCCGTCAAGCAGAAAGTCCTCCTTGCCAGCTCCACCATCCGAACACTTGAAGACCAAATTGATTTGTCGCATCAACTACAAGACCTAAAGCTGACAATCGGTTCCTCAATTAAACCTCGTCCAGAAACTTCCTTTGCCGATATGGTCAAAAAAGGTACAAATAATTTTATACAGCCGCAAAATTTAAGCTCGTTGGCCATATACCCCAACGACAAATTGAAGTCCAGTGAAGAGACAAAAACCCTTGTCCAAAAAATTATATGTCCCGAACAAATGAAGCTTCAAGTGAGAGGACTACGCAAGACAAAACACGGCGGTGTTATTATTAGCACTGAGACAAAAGACGACATAGAGAAGGTGAAAAAATCGATGCAGACGTCAAATTCAGGCCTTACGATTGACGAGCCACAAAAAAGAAAACCTAGACTAGTAGTTATTGGAGTGCCCTCATCCATGCAAGAGAAGGAAGTTTTTACCTGTTTGTTTAATCAAAATCTAGCCGATAAACTTCAGGATTGCAGCCTCGAGTCCTTTTTGACCTACATTAAGCTAAGTCATAAGTCAGGTAAGAAGGACGCCGATACGTGTAATTATATAATTGAAGTATCGGCAGACATACGCAAAGCCCTGATATGCAAAGACAGAGTATTTGTAAATTGGTCATCGTGCCCTGTGAGAGATTTTACTCTAGTCACACGCTGCTATAAGTGCCAGCAGTACGGACATGCGGCCAAATCATGCAGGGAGACCACCTATACCTGTGGCCACTGTGGTGATCAAGGCCACTCCATTAAAGAGTGCACAAAGACGGCTGAGGAACCCAAATGCGCTACCTGCTTGCACTTTAATAAACCGAGCAATCATAAGACCAGTGCAACTGATTGTCCCGCTAAAATTATGGCTGAAAAAAGGTACATAAATTCTATTGATTATGGAGGTGCCTAGGACCGGCGTTAATTACGAGGAAGTCATAATTATGCAATTCCGTCTTTGACCCAATTTACGATTCCGCTTATCCGCAGTGTTGAATGTTGTACCTACCTAATCGAAAGTGCACAACAAGCAGTAAGAACTCGGTCAATACGGTCATAATAATATACGTACCTATCTCAACTGATTAGTCAGCATAATTATAATTAGTCTACTATTGTTTTATTTTACACCTTTACACTATTATATTACGTAACATAAGAACTCTTTTAGAATAAGATTATTTATTTAATTTTTAAGACTATTTTAGCTCTTCTCGCCTGAGACACAGGTTTTACCTAGTTCAGGCACGTAAATCTTAGAAATATAACTTACATTTAAGCAAAATTGTATTAATTTTATATATTGTAAATTTGAATAAATGAATTTGAATTTGAATTTGAATTTGAAACTATCTTTCAATATTTCCGAAATCAAAAAGTTATAAATATGATTCAGTAAAAAAAAATGCAATAAGAGGCAGAACATATTGTAAGTCTCGGCTTCTTAAGTGGTTTTTTACGTTAACCCTTATATCGCTAGCGCAGCTCACTAGCTACACTCGTTCGTCACTACGAACATTATCCAACTATATTGGTATCTTATCTGAAAAAAAGAAGAAAAATCTGGTGAATATTGAAATTTAAATATCTTCCTATTCTTGTTTATTTCAGTTTGACTTTAAAACGGATGAAATAAAGAAACTATTTGAAATGGTGAAAGTCCTGGAATCTTACTACAATGAAATAACAACTTTTGATTTAGATCCTTGCTTCACTGACAGAGGAGTTTTTACCTGCCCTAAATACAGGGGGCTTAGCATTGCGCAACAACTCCTCAGAGTTAGGTAAGTCACAATCCTTAACATTTTTTACATAACTACTCTGTTGTGGAATTGTTCCAAGATTATTCATAATTGATTTTGATTAATCATATCAGACGCAGGACGTCCTCTGCTGGATACCTATAGGCCTCCCCAATAGATTTTCAAACGGACCGGTTGGAAGCGGCCTGCGGTCTTAATCAGGTTTCCGTCCACCTTGTGCTTGTAATTGATTGTTGCATTAAAATATTAGCATACCAGTGTCAAATTTGATATATTATCTCACGGGAATCGTACATTTTTCCGGGATAAAAATCCGTGTTAGCGCTGAGATACATTGTAGTGTAGATACTACAATCTATCTCAGCGCCAAATTTCATCAAGATCCGGTCAGCCATTTAAAGGTGAAAGAGTAACAACCATCCGTTTATCCTCACAAACTTTCGAATAAATAATATAGGATTAGTAGGATTGTTTTAACTTCAATTTACAAACCTTGTAAGCTTGCCACAAATGACAGATTGATGTATTTAATTTTAATTTTCAGGCGATTAATATGCAAAGATCACGGAATACCAATAAACGGAGCTTGGATGACGTCATATGGCACTCAGAAAGCTGCGGAGCGCGATGGATGGGAGACGGTGTGCGAAATTAAATTTGAGGAGTTGGGAAAAAAACTAGGCCTTACATTTTCAAAGGAACCTCCTACTTCTAAATTCATGATTGCCAGAATACAATAACTTTGGGAGATTAAAAACAAGAATGCTAAACGCTGAAAACAATTGAAAGCTGAAAAGTTGCAAATAGAGTCCCTCAAAGTGTTGGATATGAATTTGGCAATCAGCAGAAAGCAGCTGAAACCGATAGATAGGACACTGCATATAAGAATAAATTTGAAGAGATAAAAATAGTAATAACTTATCTTGCATAATAAAGAAATCGAGTGATGCCCACACTCGCACATTACAGTTAATCATCTTGTAATAAATTGGTTTAAAACCATTTAATTTTGTGAAAATACATAATAGTAACTTTATTAATATCCTGAAAGACATAAAAATCTGCTGTCATACGAAGTCCAATATTGTCACTATCTTCAGTTCAATATTGTAGTTCAATTTTGACACGAGCGCTCATCTAGTTTTTCAGGACATCGCCAAGCGACTGGTTCAAGTGACCAGCGCGCTGGCTTTTTCTTGGGCTAAAGAATCAGCATTGCCATACAACGTGGCAATGCTGTCAGCCTTTTGGGCACTTGTCCCATTGACAGCCTTGCGGATGAGTCTTTTGATGCCCCATGAGCTTCTATTTTTATAAATTGTATAAATAGTTTGAAATGTATTTATTACGTGTAAGTTTTGTGTTTGAAAAATAAATAAATAAATGTTTATTTTGACACCTGAAATTAATTAAATAAAGTTTATCTACTTATTATTATCGATGTCTTATTATGTCAATATTCCCAAATAACATCATTAACTTGCCCGACACTAATTATCTACACGATAAGATAAGCTTGCTTAAATTTTATACAACAATCATATTCAAAGATAGGATTGACGCTACAAAACGCTATTCAAAAATAACATAAAATAAAAGTAATTTAGTTGTCATATACACATTACAATGTTCTATCTACTCAATCATATTTCGCAATATCTAAGCCTGGCGCGATCTCCTAGAGTGTGGTCCAAATTCTTGGTAAAAACGAAAGATGGTACTGCTGTTAATTTAAGTGTAGTGGACATGCCTACAAGACTGACTAATCAACTTATAAATTTGTACATAAATCATTTTGTGAAAGAGGAGAACACGTTTATAGCATCTGGTAAGTAGAATTTTAATACAAGAGTCGATTCTAACATCATAAGAAACAAATTTAATTAGAATTATTATCGCAGTATTTCGAGTACATACATAAGTTTATAAAAAAATGTCTTATAAGAATCTGGAAAAGGGTTTATGCTCCGTAACATAATGTATTCCGATTTTTCTGTTTATATACTCGTATAAACATTGATTGAACATCGAAAACTAATTTACTACACATAACATAACTTGTTAAAGGAAAATTTTATTTCGTAAATAAGAAACTATAAAGAGACATTTCATTATTGGTTTTAGGAGTCCCAAAAAGTGCAAAAGCAATGGAAGAACTACAACGGCTCATTATAGGAGCGGCAGATGCAGAAATTTTTCACATTGTGATTTGTTGTTTAGACAACGGTGATGGCCAAATCAAAGACATCGTTGGAGCATCTATGATGTCACTAATATCGAAAGAAGATCCAGAACTAGAGGTACATTATACAGGATGTGGAGAGACACATCATATAAATTGAGCAAAAATAATTGCTAGGAAACTACTGTTACACAATTTAACTCATGTATAGGAGGAGGTTTACGATTGCATGCAAAAGCAGGTACAGAGGAATTTTATATAAAAATCCGTGGAAATTTGATCTTCAATATCTCCGTAACCAGAACGTTTACCAGTATGGTCCAAATAGCCAATTACGGGAACCACATTTATTCATAAACTGTCAATCGGTAATGACGAATACACCCAACGAAATTGGTATCTTATTCAAAAAAACTTATCGGACTTATCTTAAAGATAAATCTGGTGAATGAAATATTTTCATATTCATATTTCAGCTTGATATTAAATCAGAAGAAATAAAAAAACTATTTGAAATTGTACGTGTCTTGGAAGCTTACTACGATGAAGTAAAGGCATTCGATTTGAATCCTTGCTTCAGTGACAGAGGGCTTTTTGTTTGCCCTGAGTACAGGGGGCTTGGCATTGCTCAAGAACTGCTCAGAGTCAGGTTAGTCACCCTGTTATTAGTGTTGTACCAACGTTTCTATCATACTTTATATTACATTGTTATATTACCTCGTTTATACAAAATATAAGATGTGCTCTGTAGTCCTGTGTTTTGCCTTATTACATGCTTAACGTTTTTTAATTTTCCAGGCGAATGATATGCAAAGATCACAAAATACCAATAAACGGAGCGTGGATGACGTCATATGGTACACAGAAAGCTGCTGAGCGCGATGGATGGGAGACAGTGTGCGAAATCCCGTTTGAAGAGTTGGAAAAAAATCTAGGCATTAAATTCGGAAGAGAACCACCTACTTCTAAATTCATGATTGCCAGAATACAATAACTTTGAGATATTGAATAATCACTATTATATCAGCCAAATGACGTCCACTACTGGACATAGACTTTCCCTAACGATAGCCAATATGACTCATATTTGATATAATATTGAACACACAGTGCAAAAGGCCGAAAAAAATTGAAAGCCAAAACGATGGACTTTGCGCACAATTATGCGCTACTAGGAAGATCACTACTATGAAACAATGTGTATATTTTTATTTTGTTTTGACATCACAGACATAATTAAAAGAAGTTCATGTACCTATTATTTTTCAACGTATTATTTTGGCAACATTCTAAAATGACATCACACAGCACTAATTACCTACTGATAAGATAGCAAGCTTCATTAAACAATAACATAATTTCGTTTAGAGATACTTGACGTTACTAGTGTCACAAAAAAATTGGGATAAAATAAAATGGCGCGATCTCCCAAAGTGTGGTCTAAATTCTCCGTCAAAACAAAAGACGGTACTGTTTTTAAGTTACGTGTTGTGGACATGCCTAAAAGTTTAAGTGACAAATTTATAAATCTGCACATAAATCATTTTGCGAAAGAGGAGAAAACATATATCGCCGCTGGTAAGTAACATTTTTAAATGATCGTTTTAATTATTATATTCTATTAATATTATTGTCACACTTTCATATATTATAATTACAATGTTCATAATATAATACGTAATAGTTTATCTTACTACTTGGACGTAACCAATGGTGATGCTTTGTATCACAATTTCCTATTTTCTTATAGTCATAAAATCGTCGATACAAAACAAACCAAAATTATCGAATAGCAATAAAACGTCGATGTGCAATTTAATAGCGAAAACCAGTTTAGCTTTCTTTTTCAACAAATTACTAACTATGAAAATACCTATTTATATAATACTTACTTACATTTAATGATTTCCTATTTATTTATTTTTTATTTTAGGAGTCCCAAAAAGTGCAGAAGCGATAGAAGAACTACGAGGGCGTGTATTACGAGCCCTGAGTAGAGAAACATTTCACACTGTAATTTGTTGTTTAGACAACGGTGATGACCAGATTAATAACATCATTGGAGCATCTATGATGTCACTAATATCTAGAGATGATCCAGTACCAGAGGTAAATTATACAGGGTGTTAAAAGACACATCATAAAGCCGTCATCTACGCATTACACAAGACATATTCAGTAAGATTGAGCAAAAATAATTTCTGAGAAACTAATTATTACACCCGCATATACCTTACGTGTGCATGTGATGGTACTGTAGAGACTGACTGGTTTAGCAATATTCAACCTTATTTTAATTAGTTAATATTCCAATGAGATAAACAATGTTCTTAATTAGAATAGTCTTGACAACCCGCCACGTGCGCTGACAAGGGGGGACCAAACCAATATACGAAATAATACAGATAGATATAGTGTATTTGTAGATTGAACCCCCCGGTTGAATCAGATCACAGTGGATATGGCTAAACCAACCAGAGTAGTTTTAAATAACATTTTAAAGGCGTTTTCATCTTTAACGAGTCATACAGTTGAAAGTTTGAACTTCAGTACTTTGTACACAGAAAGTTCCCAGTGGTATCTATACTAATATTATAAAGCTAAAGAGTTTGTTTGTTTGAACACGCTAATCTCAGGGACTACTGGTTGGAATTGGAAAATTCTTTTAGTGTTGGATAGTCCATTTCTTGAGGAAGGCTATAGGCTATGTAACATCACGCTACGACCAACAGGTGCTGAGCTAGTATTACATAAAAAATAACATAATTATTATGACTCTCACTCCTAACGGTCTTTTTTTTTATCCAACAAATTTAGGATCTTTTCCAACACAACTCAAACTGGCTCAAACTTAGAGAATAAACTGGTGCATATTTTAATGGTCACCATATTTTGTTTACATTTCAGTTAGACATTAAAACAGAACCAATGAAGAAACTATCTACTATCATACGTGGCTTGGATGCTTACTACGATGAAATGAAGGCATTCAATTTAGATCGTTACTTCAGTGACAGAGGACTCTTTGTCTGCCCTGAGTACAGGGGGCTTGGCATTGCGCAAGAGCTCCTCAGAGTCAGGTTAGTAACAACCTTATACATTATTATTAAGCCACTTTGCTTACGACCGACTTTTGTTAGGATCGATTCAATAAATCCATAGTTTCGTCGGACCGACGTTCTGTTGGTCGTGTGCGTTGGTATATTAGAATTCACATGTTCCATTCAAAACGACAAAAAAATCGGTCTAAAAGTCGGTCGTGTGCGGAGAGGATTATACAAAACTATGTCTGTCAAACTGTTTTTTAGAAATGAGAAAATAAGCTTTTTTTTTGCTTTGAGACATTCTAAGACCCATTTTGCAAGATGGCTAGTTTGAATTGGAAAATCAACTACTAAACATACCTACTTATTTTATTATTGATTATTGATTCCTGTTGAGAAACACTAGCATAGTTACCTCCTTGAATTTGACAATGGTACAAAACTGCACCTTGCGTAAGAATTAATACTGTGTTCCACCATCGAATCTCATGGTTTGCTTATTAACCGATACCAATACAATGTAACAAATGGAAGCTGTTGGTAGACCTTTTTTAATAAATCAATAATTAAATTACTCTGATGGATGTTTGATATGCTATTTTATATAATTTTTCAGGCGACTGATATGCAAAGAACACGGTATACCAATAAACGGATCGTGGATGTCATCATACGGCACACAGAAAGCTGCTGAGCGCGATGGATGGGAGACTGTGTGCGAGGTTCGCTGTGAGGAGTTAGAAAAACAATATGGCGTCACATTCGGAAAAGACCCGGCTTTTTATAAATTCATGCTTGTCAGAATACAATAAAATAAGATTAACAAAAAAATATTCATAAGGCTATCAAAATTTTTGACATCCATAGACTTCTGTGACAAAACATAAAATATAGTTTTAATTCAACATTATATCAGCCAAAAGACTTCCACTGCTGAACATAGTTCTCCCTAATAGATTTCCACAAAGGACCGGTTGGAAGCGGCCTGCATCCAGAGTCTTCCTGCGATCTTAATCAGGTCGTCAGGTTTTATTAAATATTGTAAAATTATGAAAATGTAATTAATGTTGAAATAATGACAGACTCGTGAAAGTCGGAATATGCAGCACACGAGTTTGTCGATTTGTTGGAATGGATGATAGGGCTGTTAGTGTTTTTCCTAAGGTGTTACGGTTAATGGCCAAGAGATCCGATCATCACCTGAAACACTACTTTTACTCTTACCACATATGCTTAGCCATATACTACGCATACTGCCCATTAAACTAAGTAATTTTGAGCAGAAATTATGATTGTGAAACGTTTTCATTTGTGATGTGGCAAATCCCCATTTAAAACATAGCTTATGGTCGAATGCAACAGTACAAGTCGTGGGGAGTATTCAAAGTGTAGTAATAAAATTAAATACTTGTTTTCTCTTAAAATCAATATCTCCGCAACTAGAAGGTTCCCAGGTATGATCTAGAACGAGCCTGTAACCCTCAGCTTTATTCAGTGTCACTACACCCGTCATACTTGAACGTCGCATAAACTACTTCATTATGCATATTTAAAGAGAATACAAGTTGTCTTTCACAGTCTACTGGTGCCTAATGAGGTGTCTTTATCGAGTCTACGTAAACAAAGCTGACGAAGTGCGTAAACGACTATAACTAGTCAAGTACTGTCGAACAAACTGTTTAATGATAATCTTCTCCTGACCGAAGAATGGAGACTAACCGGAGCAGGAGAGAGTGGATAAGTGTGTGCGTAAAAGCAGATGCAGTCCCTCTTCCTTAACTGTCATAGTCCGATGGGACGGCAATTCTAGGAGAAATTTAGTGCACTATCAACAGGCGGACGGGTGTACCATAGCATCAATTTCCAAACTTTGGGCTGCTACTAAGAAATCCCTACTTAAAAAATCTAACATCAGTCGACAAGTTATTCATATACCTAAGCTATATTATCTCTCACCATTGATATTAATTGATGTTTTTTTTTTATGCCACTGTTGGTGGCAAACAAGTTAACGGCCCGCCTGATGTTAAGCGGTCACCGCTGCCTATGGACACTTGCAACACCAGAGGCAACACTCGTGCGCTGCCGATCCCGTAAAAACCTCAAAACTCCTTTCTTGAAGAACCGCATGCTGTGTGTGTGTTCGTATTAACCTTTTAAAAGAATTTATAACTTATGGCATTCATAATACAGTTTAAATTTAGTTGCAAGTTAGCCTATATTACCAAATAGCTTGTTTGGCTGTACATGAGGAATATTATAGGTAGGTAAATAGGTAACGATGTGGAAACAATGACTTTAGACTTTATAAGATTTTCTTTCTCAGCGTTTTCTTGTCATACTCTTTACTGCCTGCACACATACCATCACGCCTGTAGCCTCCGAAGGGTTAGGCAGAATTGTACCAATGTACACCCACTAGTCGCCGGGATGTTTAGTTCCCATATAAAAGGGGGCGAGCCAATTGCCATTACCGGGCACACAACCTAACTCTAAGCTGCTACTGATTGGCGCATTGTTTTATTTGAATTTAATTGTAATATATGCTTGTTACTTATGTTGCTGTGCTGTGCTGAGTAATGCCTTTATTGACATTATAGTATGCAAATAAATAAATATGAATATTTTATATAAACACCCAATAACACTTTGCTCGACCTGGTAATCGAACCCAAGACCTCTAGCGTAACAGTCGCGCTTTGGACCTCTAGGCTAACGAGGCAGTTTCTCCTTTACAGTATGGTTCATCTAAATTAATTATTATAAAAAAGAATTACAAAGCCAAAAAAATATCACAATGTTAAAAAGAACACGTACAATTTCGGCTTCATTAAAGGGTACCTACTTTACAGCTGTTATAGGTACCTATGACTAACAATGTGTGTTTGTTCAGCTGTTCAGTAACTTTCTCTACTTTTGAGTTAGGTACACACGAGCGTCCTCAATTCGCTCTCACAGGTAAACATGTTTACTCGCAGTGGTAACTTTCATTAATTCCCGTAAAATATTTTGATAGCTGTCTGGTTTGAAGGTCTAGAACCAACTTAAGGAGTAAATGTAAACTAAATAAGATCTTTTCAATTGAAAATACCCATTTCGCTCTTAATATTTATGTGGCAGATGTGAGTGGCAACGCTGGAAGGGGACGCCCTAGGAGGATCTACCGTGACTTTATTGATGAGCTTCTAACCGACGTCCTTGCATGACCTGAACGTGAACGAGGCGTACAGAGTATGTAAGGATCGTAGTAGGTGGCGTTCTGTGGTTTTTGCCTACCCCCATAGGAAAAAGACTTGAGTTAAGGTATGTATGTACTTCAAATGTGGCAAATATAACAACCTTCTTGAAAAATATATGTTTGTACCGTTTGGGGTTTAAACATTATAGCGATGGTGCCCGAGCGCCTTGTTTTTTGAGACATCGCTAAGCGACTGGTTGACTTTTTACGTGTCCAGAGGTCTGGCACACACCTTTCGGCCTTTTCTTGGGCCCTTAAATCAGCATTGCCATACATATATAATGTGATAACAATGTGTACTTTAACTGCTTCATATACCTGTAACATTTTCGAGGTCGGCCCTACAATTATACTAAAAAACATGCTGGCATCACAGCCACACATTACCAGGATATTATGCCATAAGATACGATACAATAGCAGAAAAAATAAGTTCAAAGGTCACTTGCTCATCCTGTTTTTCCGATCAGCACAAAAACAGTCACATTTCACAGTATTATGACAGCTTATGGGACCTTTTATTCATAATCGGAATCGTAAATTCTTGCAGTTCTCGACATTTACCTACTTCTATTTCTGTTTATTTTACGATCCCTTTCCCAGGGCACTCTCAAAATGTCACAGTTTCAATATAAGCAAATAAATTCGTAAGATAATACCTATCATCTTAGTTGGAAACTGGTGGTCTTTGTCTGTTAAGCTTATAATGAATTTGACTGTTGTGTGTTTGTAATTAATTCCTTATCTAATTTGAAGGAATTGTTTATCTTGTGGTTTTGATAACAGTTAATGGCAACCGATAAGATGTCTGTCTTTATCTTCAAAAATAAGTGTGTTGCCATGGGAACAACATGCCGTAAGGTTTCACAATTGCATGAAATGTAAGTCTAAAAGCTAAATACTACTAAGCCTAGATACACTGATTGCTGGGCATCAATAAGAAAACTTAATCTTTTTAGTCTATAGACTAAATTTCCACTGAAATTTCAAGTGTTATAGCTTTTTATCAAAGGTATACGAGGACGATTTCAAAGTCTTCATCATCATATCAGCCGAACGATGTCCACTGCTGGACATAGGCCTCTCCTAAAGATAGCCACAATGACTAGTCCTATGCTGCCCGCATCCAACGACTAGCAAACTGAAAATATATTGTATGTTGAATAAAGGTATCACTTTTGGATTTTTAATAGTCTTTTAATTTAAGAACGAGTATTATCCCTATAGACGTGTAAATTGGTACACATCTGCCTAATCTTTAAGGGAATACAGGCGTAATTAAACTTAAAAAAACCAAATTTTTTTCATTTTCCTCTACACTGATAGACAAATTAGCTTACTGGATAGACAAACTGACCAACCCAGTTTAGAAACTGACTAAGCCAGTCAACATACAAACACGACACAGATACACCTACAATGAAGGTGCTCTGTGTGACCGTGTCTTCTCAAGCATTTGAAACCTCTGAAAGTACAGCCATTTCCACGGTTCGTGCACTCGATGGGCGCAATTACTTCACGAGGCGTGTGTAACCGCTCACTCGGTGTCTCCTAGCGTGTTTTATGAAGTCGCCGACGTTTGCGTGCCTTAGGCCTAATGGTAGACTAAGATTTATGAATATTTTGTACCGACTTTTAGTGGCGGTAAACGGTTGTATTGCCTAAAGGTATAGACAGTGTAGGAAATTAATTTAGTAAAAAATCAGTTAACTGTGATTGCTCAGTAGTTAAGGCGCTCGCCTCGCCTGCATTGGGTTGTATTTTCGATATCGGGCAAGGTACCAATGTGACTTTTCAATTCATATGCATTTAGTCTAAATAAACTAAATCTATCTTAGACAACGCTAATATTGGTGCAGTTAAACATTGTGAGGAAACCTAGACTTGCAATTTGAATGGGTAAGTCTGAAATCGCTTCTTCTTCTTAGCGTTTCGATGACAAACTATATTATTGTTACCTATATTATATTGTTGCGGCCTAGAATTTGGCCACTTTGACTGCGTTTAGGAAACCCATAGAGGCGAAACTCAGAGCCGGCTACACATACCTGGACTCACGCTTATCGCCGAGATCTGTCACCCGAAGCACGGTAACGCAGTGTTTGTTGCTCCCGGCGTAAGCATAAAGTCTACCAAATGTTCTGAAATCGCTAATAATAACGGAATATATCGGAATATTTTTCCGGGATAAAAAGTAGGTATCATGGTTTGGAAAAATATTTGGAATAATATTAAATTTGACGCGAATGAAGTCTCGGCAAAAGCTAGTTCATAATGATATTGTATAAAAATACCTAAGTATATTTAATCAGTCTAATTACAAGATAAGAATCCAAAATTAACCTCATAATAGGTACCTATTTTTTTTATCTACAACTATCACGAAAGTCCAAGGTCTTGAAAACGACGAGTGTTTGTAGGTATACAAACTTACACAAACGGATCTCCCCCTTTTCGCCGAAAATTGTTTGCCAGATTTTCACTTGCCAACCTACGTTTCGCAGAATTTTATCACGCCGAATAATCATTTGCCAACTTATCATATAATTTTGTTTTATTTCCCAACCTCACAGTTACCAACTGAACGTTTGGTTTCCTTTTCATAATTACACTTTTTAAAATACCAACTTTCAAGTAGCAGAATGTTTTAGTTTGCGTAATATTCATTAAGTTGTTTATTGTTTACCAAATCTATAATACGGTTCAAGTTTAGTGATATAATTATATTACTTGATTGAATTTAGTGAAATAATAATTCTACTAGCTTGCCCTAGAGATAGAGCCAGACATTGCCCCAGAGGCTTAAAAGGCATAATCGAGGAGCACTTCTAACCTAACCTGTCCGAGTCGGGGTGCCCCAGGTCCCGAGCTCGTTTCGCTCGCTCTTTCATCCTATCAGAGGCGAAATTATTGCACTGCATTGCTGCCAATTTAAAGGTTTAATATTATTTTTGAGATTCATAAATAATAAATGTATGTAAAAATTAGTTTATTTTTTATCATTATATCAATGTATGAAAAGGGAACTAGTTGTGTGGCCTAGTGAAATGTTTGGCAAATGATAAAATGTCCCAAACGTTTTGTGTCATTATAATAATCTGATTAACAATAATTCGACCAAATAAAAAGTTGTCATACAAAAATTTTCTAATCGTTAGTTGTCAAAGTGAAATATCGGCGAAACGTTGGTTGGCAAGTGAAAATCTGGCAAACAATTTTCGGCGAAAAGGCAGGATACCAACACAGACAATACGATAGTCAGTTCTTTCACATTGATATCATTATCCTACACCAAATAAAAGTTCGTTTATTGTAATATGAATTCAATTACTTATGCATTAAGATAATAATTTTTATCTAGATGTCGTAGGATGGTGGTAAAATCAAGATTTTGATGTAAATCCTAAGTTTTGATTAAGAATCGCCCATGCAGGCTTGAATTATACTCTAGGGGTAGGGCAGACAAGACCACGTGGCGTCAGTTTGTCACTAACTTTTGTAACACAACATATAAACAAATACATATTTTTTACTGTCCCTAATGTTTTTATTTATTGATAGAAACAGCAACCGACACGTTTTTGTCTCAAAACTAAACCAGTTTGGATTATCTCAGGTTCATGATAAAATAAAATAGCAATTTTGTCATCTGCCCGTTCTTGATCAAAAACCTGATTTTCTCATACACCTGCGACATGTATAATTAATTATGCCTACAACAAATGTAATATTTAGTGTGTTGTTTAAAGTTATAGAAGACACAGTTTTTTTAACGTGTTAGACAAAATGACCATTTTTCCAAAAGTGTGGTCTAAATTTTCAGCAACAAGTAAAAGTGGTGCTATTTTTAATTTCCGCATAATAGATTTGCCTTCAGATCGGTATGATGATTTTACTGAATTATTTATGAATTGTTTTGCCAAGGAAGAGCGTTCATTCAGAGCTGCAGGTAAATATATGAATCTATTAACTTTCTAAAAAAGTGTCATGATAGCGTTAAAATATCAGTGTTCTCACAAAATATCTATGAGTTATCTTTCACTTAGTAAAAACCTACAAGAAAGTCATTAATTTATCATGATTATGTTAATTTGTGGAAACCTTTACATTTTCGAACAGTATATTAGATAGATATACAACGCAGATGAACAACGTTTTATATTTTCTAGCCGCTTCGGTTTTAAACGCTCGCATCATGGAGTCGGAATGCCCATCTTTGACATAATGTACGGTTAGTGGGCACTTCCCATACTAGCATTCAAAGTTGCAAAGCTGACAGTCATTTAAGCACATAACCAGTTGACAGCGATGCGGAGGAATTTTTGAAGTTCCGAAGTGGCATTTTAGTTTTGTATAGAAATATATTTATTTATTTAAACTTTATGCACAAAAAAAAAGCACAAAGGCGGACTTAATGCCTTAGGCATTCTCTATTCTCTATTGTATATTTTTGTAAGTATATACTTATATAAATATACATTTTTAAATGTATATTTATATAAATATACATTTTTCTTTGTACATTGATTGTGTTAATATTTTATATACCTACTGTGAAATTGTTGTTTTTAGGAGTTCCAGAAAGTGCTGAGGCTATGGAAGAATTTAGGCAGAGTATATTGAATAAGAGACATGATGAAACAACTCAATCAGTTATTTGTTGCTTAGACAACGGTGATGACGTAATTAAGGAAATCATTGGAGCTTCAGTAATGATGTTAGGTACACGAGAGGAGGTCATACGAAAAATGGTAAATAAATGAAATCCTTACTAATATTATAAATGCGAAAGTAACTCTGTCTGTCTGTCTGTCTGTCTCTTCTTCACGCCTAAACCACTGAACCGATTTCAATGAAATTTGGTACAGATATAGTCTGGGACCCGAGAAAGGACATAGGATAGTTTTCATCCCGGAAATCCCCCGGAAACGGGAACTATTAATCCACGCGGACGAAGTCGCGGGCAAAAGCTAGTAGAACATAAGTAATAGCGCGGTTGACTGAATGGCTAAGTGATTAGCTGCTGCGTTGCGTGTCTCGCGTTCGATTCCCGCACGGAACATCTTGTATGGCCCACAAATATTTGTTCCGGGTCTGGTTGTTTGTGAATGTGAGATTATATATTATGTTTGTTAATGCACTCAATATTCAGGAAAACATTCAAGTGTAGGATAACGACTTTGTAAAGAAAACATTCATTCGTCATTCATTCATTCATTCATTCATTCATTCATTCATTCATTTGTCATTCATTCGTCATTTTGAAGTTGGAAGACAATTATTAATATTATATTCTCTCTATAAATTTACAGAAAACAGTACCTAAAGTCATTTGTTAAAAGAAAAATTGTTTGTCACACAATTGATACATTTGGTTTGAACAAATATTTAATATTTTGTGGCGCCATTTCGAAGTGACGCAGGATAGTTGTTTTTGCTTTAAGGGCTATCTTTAGTAGTTGTGTATGTTTTGACGGTTACAATCAGTCTTATTTAAGTTTTCAATTTGAAAATTTTATTTTAATTACAGTTACCAGCGCAGCTTAAAACCAAAGAATTGAAAAAACGTTATGAAATATTTAGTGATATGGTGTCTACGTACGATAGCATTAAGGCTTTTAATCTAGACCGATACTTCATTGATCGAGGGCTGTTTGTGCATTCTGATTACAGAGGACTTGGTATTGCGCAGGAGTTGTTAAGAGTTAGGTCAGTAGCGTCATAGATCATAGCTTTCTTGTTCTTCTCCTACGTTTTGGAACGAGCAACTAGCTTCAACTTTCTGTCTGACTTCTTGACAGTTCAAAAGTGCCTGTTAATGTAAATACTTTGACTTTGAAAGACTAGTACTCCATGGCACTAACTTTTGAATGGTTCGACGGGCCTGTTGGTCTAGTGGTTAGTGGCCCTGACTGCTAAGCCGGAGGTCGTGGGTTCGATTCCCACCCAGGACAAACTTTGTGTGATGAGCATGAGTGTTTGTTCTGTGTCTGGGTGTGATTTATCTATAATATGTATGTATTTATAAAATTATATAAGTATGTATATCAGTTGTCTGGTTACCATAACACAAGCTCTGCTTAGCTTGGGATCAGATAGCCGTGTGTGAGTTGTCCCAAGATATTTATTTTATTTTTTTATTTTTATTTTATTCCTCTAATAAATAAAGACTGTTTTTATACACTGCGCATTTTTAAGAGAAAAACAAATTTTACTATCAGACCAACTTGACCAGCAAATATTAACAAAATAAATTACTGCTCTATATAATTTGATCGTGATAATGTATTTATGCAGGGAATAGCTGAGGGAATGGATTCACCTCTTAAAAGATGCGCAATAAATTGAAATTCAGCTTGTATTATGTTAATTCACTTATTCGTTCATCCAGTTAACATGTAAGATTTAATGAATAACATGAAAATTATGTTTTTCCAGGCGATTGATCTGCAAAGAACACGGTATAGCGATGCATGGAGCGTGGATGACGTCATATGGCACTCAGAAAGCTGGTGAGCGCGATGGATGGGAGACTGTCTGCGAGATACAATATGATGAGCTTGGGAAGAAACACGGTGTTACCTTCGAGAATGGACCTCCAACTTGTCAATTTATGATTTTTAAGTTATCACCATAATACACATACATACCATCACGCCAGTATTCCCCGAAGGGTTAGACAGAGGTGTACCAATGCACACCCCCATTTCGCCAGTATATCACTATAATAAATTCATTAATGTCGTGATTGCCCAGTGGTTAACGCACCCGCCTCTCTTGCACGAGGTTGTGGTTTCGCAACCGAGCACGAGTAAGTACCAACGTGTCTTTTTCTAACTCATGTGTACTTTCTAAGTTTATCTTGGGCATCACTGACATCGGTGAAGGAAAACATCGTGAGGAAACCTAGACTGTAATTAATATAAGTCTGAAGTCGTCAATCCGCCTTGAGCAAACGTGGTGATCAATGCTCATGCCTTCTTTGTATGAAAAGAGGTCTTTGCTCTGCAGTGGGACAGTAATGGACTGGAATTATTAAATTCATTAAAATTAATATACATACATACATACATAAACTCACGCCTTTTTCCCATGGGGGTAGGCAGAAACCACGGAACGCCACCTGAAATTAATATACATTCATCAAAATGCTGAATAGCTAAGGTATTAAGTCCGCCTTTGTATTTTTTTGTTGCATAAAGTTTAAATACATAAATAAACCTATTTTATTTCTAACATTCTCAAGAGCAACTGTTCTATAAGTTTAAGTATTTCAAGACAGTATTTATTGGTTCAATCAAATTATATTTTTATTTAACAAATAATGCTTTTTATTTTGAATCAATGCCTGCAATAACCACAGCGTATGCGCGTGTAAGTATGTACTCTACTACTAAAATCATAAAAGTGTGATCGTTGTAAAAGTTTTTCAAGTGTCATATTCATATTTTCGTATGGAAAAGCCAATGTTTTTTTCAAGTATTCACGTTGGCCCCATAGTCGTAGTTTTTCGTATTCGTTGGTCCAAATTATTTTTGCTTTCCATTTTTGAGGAATTTATGAAATGACAACTGAAATCTAAATAATTATCATTTTATGAAAATCACTGAACGTCTATCATTATCATCATTTAAGTCGATAGACGTTCTCCACTAGGCCTGCGCTGCCCTATATCTCACAACTGAATAAAAACACATAAATAAAATAAACTTGTTTATTTTTGTATACCAATGTTTTAATATATTGTCTAACGTTGAGACGACCTGCTACCACCCAAACTAGACAAAAAGCCTGTGTTTTAGGATCCAATATTCCCACAGACGTATTTACTGTCAAGTAAATTCTTAAACAAAAGAATATGGAATGTTAAACAAAAGAAGATGTATTTACTGTCAAGTTAATTGTTAAACAAAAGAATATCGTATGAGTTGTAGCGTTCACTCAGAGCGGTACAATTAATTCAAACAAAAATAAAAACATGTTCACAACGACAATAAAAGAAACACAACGAAAAATAGGCACTACTGAAGTCTGGGATCGCAAAAGGCGCATACGTTTCCCGGATCCCCGGCGTAAATGTGGGAAGGGAATACCGGTGTGGTTTTTAGTCCGTAAAAGTCCCACTTCGTCCCTGGGCCCTGCCCTACCTCTCTCTCCCCAGTGCGGGGGACACCGAAGTGGATAGTCCACCCCAAAACAAAAAAAGGCAGTACCAATATTTTATACAGTAAGTTGAGTAGATTGAGATCTTGATTTGAGATTCTGCACATCACATTTGTTTAAAAAATACTAAATAAGAAATTATACAAAAATGGTACAATGCATTATTGTATTCTAGCTATCATAAATTTATACGAAGGAGGTGCATCTTCAAAGTTTACTCCGTATTTTCTTCTTAACTCTTCTATCTGTATCTCGCACACAGTCTCCCATCCATCGCGCTCAGCTGCTTTCTGCGTACCATATGACGTCATCCACGCTCCATGTATTGGTATACCATGATCTTTGCAAATCATTCGCCTGGAAATATAAAAATTGATCACCGTTAATGCTTCCTTGATTAAGACTGCAGAAAAGAACAGAAAGCAGGCCGCTTGCAACCTGTCATTTTTTAAATCATTAGGGAGGCCTACGTCCAGCAGTGGACGTCTTACAGTTGATATGATGATGATAATTGCTTTGTTTATGTTTTACTTTAATATTAATAAGGTTATTTAAAATGACAGGCAAGAGGTGGCAATTGTTGACATTTTATGGGGAATATATTGACATAATACTTAATTAACCATAGTTTTACTAGTTTAACTACACGGAGGAAACCACAGGTAGAAGCTAACTATAGATCATAAAGATTAACCAACCTGACTTTAAGGAACTCTTGCGCAATACCCAGGCCTCTGTACTGAGGACAGACAAAGACTCCTCTGCCACTGAAATAGCGGTCCAAATTTAATGCCTTCACTTCATCGAAACGAGCTGTCAATCCAGACGATATTTCAAATAGCTTTTTTATTTCTTGCGTTTCGAAATTATTCTGGAAAAAAAAAATTGTTTGTAATGGATAAAATAAAAACTATTTAACCGGTATTAAAAAATCGAAACTATAGAAAACTATATTATCAGCGAGGTAGAAAGATGATATATTTTTAAAAATATTGGGAGACCGTATATAGATAGACAATCCACATGGCAAAATCCAGACGCGGGCAAAAGCGAATTAGTGAAAAGTTCCTTATAGGCCTCCGAACGCAAAATACGCGCTGAGACGTGGAGTTGCGGACATACTCATACAAAGTACACATAGATTGAAAAACACACTATGGTACTTGCTCGATATCCACCCCGTAACTTAATGCATGAGAGGTGGGCCCCGTCGCTATTGAGCCCTCACGGGGGCCCATTGTATTAATACTTTAATTCGGTACCCTAGTAATCCTAAGCGCGACTGCTACGCTAGAGGTCTTAGGTTCGATTGTCAGGTCGAGCAAAAAGTGTTATTGGGTTTTTCTATGAAATTCTCAGTGGTAGCTCGGAGTTAGGATTTGTGCGCGTTTATTGGCAATAGGCTCACCCCCTATTATATGGGACCTGGTACACCTGTGCCTAATCCATCGGGGAATACAGACGTGAAGGTATGTATGTATGGTAATTTAATTTACCACTGGCTCTGGGTCTCGTTTTGATGATAATATCATCATGGACGCTCCTACAACATCTTTAATTTGGTCATCTTTGTTGTCTAAACAACAAATCATAGTGTGGAATCCTGGCTCCTTAGTTGCTTCTAGTATAGGTTCACATATTTCTTTAAATGCTTTTTCACTTTTCGGGATCCCTGTAACCAAAATGACAATTTATTTTTAGGTATATGAACTAAAACATGAAATAATACCGCCAATAGATGGATTTTGTAATTATTATCTCTATAGAAATAAATGAAATTAAAGTGCCACATGAATGTTTACAAGGTACCCCTATTAAAAAACGAAAAAATGTTGTTCGTCTGTATGCATGTATGTCTATGTACTTCGGCAAATCTCCGAAACCGCTGTACCGATTTGGCCGGGTCTTTTACTGGCAGATGGCTGATGTTATAAGTTAAACAGTTTTTTATAAGAAAAATAATTAGGGTTCCATTGAAAAAAAAACTCGTGAGAACCGACATTCATGCAAACAATGGCAGGCATAACCTAGTGATGTTATACATATAAACAAAAGCATCATAATATGTTATCCATCAAATCATCATATAAGTCATCATAAACATGATGATTACAATAAATTGTACTCACCAACCGCTTTGAACGTAGCTTCTTGTTTTATATAATACTTTACGTAAAGATTTACCACATTTTTTCTAAGAATTTCAGGCATATCCACAATGCGAAAGTACACAGTACCACTCTTTTTCACAGTCGAGAATTTTGACCACACTTTAAGAAATCTTGACATTATTTACTATTTTATCATTATTAACTGTTGTCAACTTGCTACTATAGTTAATATACATTTTAAATACATAGTTTTCTTTAAATGTATACAACTAATGTTCACTAGTACCGTCAACACTTTAATCAAACGTGTTATAAACTAGATACGCTTATTCAATAATAGTAATAATGTAGTTGTCAGTTTGCCAACTATCTTATCAATTTGACCTTGTGATGGTGAGTTAAATAACTTTTACGAATCTGGTTCAATCGGACTTTTTTTTCTTATTGGATTAAAAAGCATTGTAACCGAGCAACCATCAAGTACTATTATTTACAAAAAATCATTTAAAATTTCCCCTTATAGACATGAAGTGGTCCTGCCGGGGCTGCGGGTTGTTCGAAAGAGTCACCGCGCCGCCGGAACGCAAAGTGCACATGAAGGAACATTGATAGGTTTTAGTCAGTAAAAGTCTGACACTTCCTCCCGTCCCGTCCAGGGCGGGGGAAGTCATTTGATCATTTACCATCGTTAAAAAAAACATATATCTCTAGATTCTCGTTGAGAAGAACATGTAAACTTTCTACACAGTTAAGTGTCTTGTTTTTTCATTCATATGGTAATGTCCCACTGCTAGGCAAAGGCCTGCTCAAGGCAATCCCCCATAAGCGTCTCTAAGTCATCACGCCAGCGTTTCCTAGACCTTCCTCTGCAACAACGCCCGTCGTCCATCACTCAATGCATGATGACTCTGGCCAATCTGACCTTATGGATTTTGCATACATAAATGGCCTGCCAAATTCCATGTCAGTCTTGCAGACTTATCACTGGCAATTCCTATTTTGGAGCGTAAAATGGTATTGTGTATTCGATCACTGAGCGAAAGTATGTTTTTAACACCCCTTATATTAAAATATTTTAAAAAATACTAGTAGAATAGAACCTAGTGTTCTAATATAACTAAGAACAACTAAAAATAACTTCATCTCCAAGCGCGTGCATGCAGGGAGCGTGTAAAAACTAAACTACTATATATTCATAGAGATTTTGATCTCGTTATACAGGTTTGCTCAGTTTTGTACGTTAATATTATTTTTTAGCGAAAAATTTGCAAGTGCATGAATATAGTGTGTGAAAAACGTTAGTAATGTATTAGATATCTTATGTGTTGCAGAGACTATGAAAATTAAAATTGTCTTTATCATGATTTTATTTCAAACTTTTTGCAGGACCAATTAACGTATCGGACGATTGCATGGACCGACCAACACCCTGTGTGTGAAATCTGTATTGTCATATTAGAAAAACACAACAGCCTTCAAAAAATAAAAAGCGGAAAATAACTTTAGTTTTGCAAGTGGGTTTGGTTTTGTTTGTTGTTTTGTATTGCCATCGACTTCCAAAACTGAAGTCGGTTAAAAAATCGGCTACCGATTTTCTAATTTGAATGAAAGCTCTTATACACAGTATAAAAATCGCCAGTGGGTTGGGCTGAAATCGTGCGTAGACGCTACACGTGGAGCATGCTACTAAGTCGCCGCCGTAGCGAGGCCTCTGAGCCCAGCTCGGACTTAATCAACTCTCTTAGGACACTTGATCAATAATACGTAAGTACAAATTGCCTTAGTTTACGAAGGGGTTCAAAAGGGAAAACAACTTATGATCTAGTGGGAGTAAACAAGATAGTAACTCAGTTTTAAGTTAGTTGGTTCTTTTTGGGTGATGAAGTTACGTACGTGTGGTCAACCGCAGATCAACAGTAAGCAACTGACACTTAAACTATATTATTATAATCATTTTTTAGTTTTTTTATCATTGGATGACAAACAAGGCCGCGGCCCACCTGATGTTAAATGGTCACCGTTGCCTTCATTTGTAATACCAGCGGCTTTGCAAATGCGTAGCCATCGCAGAAGAGATAAAGTTGAAATGTCTCATGAGCTTATAATTACACCGGCACCCATACTCTTCAACTGGAACACAGTAACGCTGCTGTACAGCAAAAATAGTAGAGCAGTAAAGACAGAGATAACAATGGTGGTAGTACTTCCCCGGACGAGTATTACATATGATAACCACAGACTCGTGACGTATACTATAAGCTTAATAATATCACGCTGCCCGGACCGGAGGAGTAACCAAAAATCTAACTTAACGCGGGTCAAAACACGGGGTATACACAGAAAATTAAAAAGTGAGTGTAAATATTAATACAATGAAAAACTTATACGTGATTTGGTTTGTTTTGTCAGGATTAAACCCAAATGTAATGTACTGTTGTAATCAGAAGCCTTGACTCTCAGATATACGCAATCTTCAAGCAAATACCGACGTGTTCAACTACATAAGTAAATAAACATAAATCATGTTGACAGGGTACCTACAAGTGACACATTATATTAACATTAGTGGATATCAATCTTCGGAGAGGTCTTTAAGCCGACCTTACTGGGGATCTACAGTAATTACTGGCCAGCAATTTATTTGTAAGAAACCAAATGTTATTGTGAAAACGAAATATTATCAGCATTTATGTTTAAAAATCTTTGAAAAAGACTGATGTTTTATCACATCTCTGTTTCTTTAACCGACTTTAAAAAGGAGGAGGATATTAATTCATCGAGATCTTTTTTTTGATGTACGTGTATATTCCCCGATTTCTCGAAGACGTCTGGACCGACTTGGGAAATTCTTTCTTGTTTTTTTGTTTTTAGTGCTTTTTTTTTTATAGACGGGAAATCATCAAATAACTTCCCCCGCCCTGGGCGGGGCGGGAGGGAGTGTCAGACTTTTACTGACTACAACCCGTCTATGTTCCTTCATGTGCCCTTTGCGTTCCGGGGGCGCGGTATCTCTTTCGAACAACCCGCAGCCCCGGCAGGCATCGGCCCTCAGTGGCCCCATCCAATTTGCTGACATCTCTTTGAGGCGCGCGTGGAACACGAACGCGCCGTCGACACGGTCTGTCGCTAGTGAACGTACGAACGGCGAGCTACCCATTGCTCACCGTCCACAGACCCGCGTCTACGGTGGCCGGGAGTCGTCTCGTGGCTCCCGACGCCCGGATCGTCTACCGCGGCGGCCGCTGGGACGGGGGACCCTCCTTTCTCTCTCCCGTCCCGCCGCCTCCTTCTCTAGCATTACAGCTTCGCAGAAGGAGGCGACTGCTTCCCATTCCCCCTCGCTCCGGACCATGGCCTGAACCAGTGCCGGACGCGAGAGGGCGCCGCCGCCGATGGCCGCCTCGAGGACTCGGCGGTGCTCAGCCCAAGCAAGGCACACCGCCAAAGTATGCTCCACCGTGTCCTCGGGGCGATCCTCACAATGGTGACACCCGGGCGTTTCCTCCCGCCCGATGAGGTGCAGGAACCTCCCGAAACATCCGTGTCCGGTGAGGACCTGCGTCAGGCGGTAGGTGAGGGCGCCGTGGCGCCGCTCTAGCCACTCCTCAAAGAGGGGACTTACCGCCTCAATCGAGGCGTGCCCTGCACGAGGCTGCGACAGTCGCTCCCTCCATGTCGCCATGAGATCGAGCCGGAGTTCCGTCCGCTGGGCGGCAATTTGCCGCGGCAGCGGAGTTTCGCCCCGGCCCAGTGCCTCCGCGCGCCACTCGTGTAGGCGCGCGAGGACCAGCGCCTCCAGATCCCATGGCGTGTTTTTAGTGCTTATGTTTAGAACTTTGGATGTATCTAGTAGTTGGAAGAAAGCGCTGCAGTAGGTACCAACCCGCTAAAATTGAATTTTTCTTATGTTTTTTTGCAATTTTCAGCTCAGCATCAGTTGTCTGGAAAAAACATAACATATTATTACATGTATTTATAAAAAAACTACTATATCATAATACGTAAAAAGTATTATAAATTAAGAATAACAGATTAGTTTAAAGGCTACCATGGAACATACGTAAACACACCCCTACATACCTACATAGACTGCAAATCATTCCCCATTCCCTTTGACCTTACCTAAGTCGAATAAAAATACGAAATACATTTCCTAACCACGATTTTATGAAAGATAAACTTCAACTTCAATAACATTTTATCTTATTGATGCGAAACTAAGTTACCTCCCTCTTTATTTTGGGTAAACATGTTTATCCATCCGAGCGTCGTGACGCGTGAATCTGAAAATGTCGAAAAAGTTAGTGAACACTTCCACATACAAGTTTTCTTGGATGACAGTTTGGTTGATCAAATCTCAAAGTGATAAAGTATTGAGAGACTTTCTGATTGGAGTCAAAGGCGATATATAGGTACTTTACTTGGTGTGGGGTAAATATTAAATAAGTGTTGGAAAGTCAAAATTTTGTTCATTAAATAACACTTATTTTTGTTCTTAATTAATTCTAAAAATATTAACAAACTAGTGAACTGACCGCGATTTTGTCCCATATGTTTCTGAAACGTCTCCTTCTCTTTTTTTAAGAGCAAAATGTAGTTGAAGCAGAGTTTTTGCAGAGTTCAATAAAAACTTTTATAGTCAACCGTATCAATATTGGCTTAACACTATGTTATTATTACATTAACGCAGGAAAATGAATTGGCACCGATGTATCATTGTAAAGTTTTATTGGGTTTTTCTATGAAATTCTCAATAGCAGGTCATAGTTAGAATTTGTACCCGGTTAATGGCAATAAGCCCGCCCCCTATTACATGGGACCTACATTGGTGCACCTCTGCCTAACCCTTTGGGGAATACAAGAGTGATGGTATATATGTATCATTGCTACAGAACTTCAGCCGAATAAATCATCTTTCATAATAATTTCTGCGTAGCCACAAAAAATGTGATTCAGCATTCCCAAGACACAAACTTACCTACCTCGTTACCAACTACTACTTACCAACTTACTAACAACCGCTTTTTGTTTTACAGTGGCCTGAAACCTTCGGCTAGTCCCAGTTACCGTGTAGTCTTAATAAACCTCCGGGCTATCATGTCCTGCGAGTATTCGAAGTAACAAGTTGTAATTAGATCACGAGAGTAGATACTTCCTTCACTTTGATGAACAACATGTTGGTAACTCCTGGCTATACATTTATGGCATTTATTTAGTTTTAGAAACGGTCGCAATTCAATCTTAGTCTTAATTTGTGAAAATTGCCTCTACTTTACCAATTTTATTTTGTCATTGATTGTCGCTGACATGATATTGTGACTAGATTTTGAACGTTTTTATTAGTAGAATTGGCCTTCCGATTTAAACTACAATCAGTGTCAAAAATGATTGTAAATAAGATGCATTTTTGATAGATTGAGATTGACTGACCATTTCTAGAAGTTAGTAAAATTGCCACTAAAATTTTCAACATCTATCGAATTAACGGTAATGTTAGTTCGAGAGCAAAACACAAAAATCTTACTAGCAACCAAAATTCTGTTTTTTCCTTAAACTGTTTTACGTTGTGTGCAATAACGGCAGGAGACAACAGCATACAGATTTTGAGTACTGAAACAAGAACTGACTTCCAACTTCATTGCATCCTCATTGCATATTTATATGTGCCGCGACAAAATGAAGTTAAACACGTCTACCGATCTCGTCAGACTACACTCACAATATCACATTCAAAATAACAAGATAACTCCGAATCTTATTCAACACTTGTTAATTAGAATAAGGTTGGCACACTTTGCTTGTCACATTCTAGATTCCGTAATATCTCAAAGAGGTGTCTCTACAGGTAATCCTATTATGTAGATGAGGCACGTCTGCAGCACTCCGTCGTCAGTAGGCGACCCGCAAGTTGACGACGTCAAAGCCAACTTGTTCAGCCATGTTTCTATTTGAAGGTAATGTCGGATTTAAATAGCTGATATCTTGTTTCGACGTCCTTTCATGTGTTTGGTGTATGTATTTGAGGGATTGATGTTTTTGATGAGTACGTGATTTTTGTTTCTTCAAAAACTTGCTTAAATTGCTGAGCAGTAGGATTCACAAAATAGAGGCTGAGGCAAATAAAGAAACAATATCCGAAAAGTGATATATTTATCCTTAGGTTTGAAATTAAAATGAAAACATACACATGCATAAAATTCATACGCATTAAAATAAAATATAAAGAGACCAAAGAAAAATTTGTGAAAAACTAAAATTTCTAAAATTCATCAACACTCACTATAATTAAAAGTCAGTACACCTAAATTATTACTAAAATAACTTACAAATTAGTATAATAAAATAGGGACGAAATACGAAGGATCAAAGAAGACATCTAAAATAGTGAAAAATTAAATCGTAATAACATTTAATTAACATAAATAAAATTAGATATTCGTGAATCTGCGCCTAAAATTTACAAAAATAAAAAGGAATAATCTTCATAAATTGAGTTAGTTCAGCCCGACGCAATCGGCGTATATTTTCAATTAAGCCGACCTAGATAAGTAGAAATCGTTTATAATGCTAATTGGATCCCGCCGATCGGTAATAGATTACGATGCGGCACCCACCTGCTCGCTACGTATTCATACGTTAAAGCTGCTATTAAATATTGATGGATTAAATATACATAGGCCTTGGCGGGTTCTTTTGGTAGAAAAAATTGAGACGGCCGAAAAACTTTCCTAATATTTTACCCGAAAAAAAGAAATGAGGCAGTAAAATTTGTTCCATAGTACAGTGATTACTACAGTGTAAGTGATAAAATAATAATAAAGATGTAAGCCATGACAGTTAAGAGACATACAATCCCAACTGACAGCGCCCGTTCACGAACATAACCCGTGAATCAGCACCATTTAGCTTAACCATCTTGAAGGGAAGAATCTGGAAGATTACTAGGAAATGATCATTAAGAAGTAGGTATAAGTAAGCCATTACTTAAGAAGCTCGTCCGGGAATGTTCTGCCGCAAAGCAGTTGCTATGTTCCGGTTTCAAGGATATGTATAAGTGCCGATGTAATTACAGGCACATGAGTCATTTCAACTTATCTCTGGGATGGCAAGGCCTCTGGTATTGCACATATCTATAGGCATCTATTACCACTTAAGATCAGCTGTGCCGTGGGCTTAGTAGCCACCAAATGGCATAAGAAAGAAAAATATCAAAACTAACATAACATCAAAAACGTTAATACCAAAATTAACCTTTGCTTTGACATCAAACGGCTCCTGCTAAGAGGGTATAGTTCAGTTGTTCAGATGACAAAAGCTACGATTGCTGAAGTAACTCAAAGGGACGCGTGTCGTTTGTAAACGCGCGTAGATAAATGAGAGCTCCCGGGATACCTTTCATGTGGTTGCCTCCTTTAATTATGACGTCACGACAGCTCAATCCCTTTATGAAATGTTTTTTGTAAATATTTAGGAATGTCTCTAATTGTTCTTGGTATTTTATTAGCAATGATTTGGTAGCGGCAAGATTTATTTTTATTTATCTAATCCTTACTAATATTATAAATGCGAAAGTAACTCTGTCTGTCTGTCTGTCTCTTCTTCACGCCTAAACCACTGAACCGATTTCAATGAAATTTGGTACAGATATAGTCTGGGACCCAAGAAAGGACATAGGATAGTTTTCATCCCGGAAATCCCCCGGGAACGGGAACTATTAATCCACGCGGACGAAGTCGGGGGCAAAAGCTAGTAATGTCATAAAGGGGAAAGGCTTTTTTGGTTTGTTTGTAATGAATAAGCTCCCAAAGTACTGGACCGATTTTAACAATTTTTCACCAAAAGATAGCTTATTCTTTATCCCTGAGTGACATAAACTATTTAACATCACGCTACTACCCACGGAAGCGGAGCAGTATCTAAATCAATTTACAGAAAAGAAACCTAAACAATTCGTTATTATAGTTTAGTTGTTATAAGTTATCTCCCATAGCACCGACACGCCAAAAAATAAAATTGTCTAAAAGTTTTCACGAAAATTTCATCCATTCTCGAGCAAGCCTCAAGCAATACTTCGGAAAGTATTAAAGAAGCGGTCGATAGATGTTCAGAAATTTCAATCTGTCGAAGCAACAGGCGGGTCTAGGGAAGATGGGGGGTACAAAGTTTCCCGTCAATATTTATTGGTGACGGAACACAGCTCTGCAGTTGAGCGAATATTATTCATAAAGTTCCACGTGGACAATCTTCGCAAATCAGTTCAGAATGGGGATCAGTAATTTTGTTTGATTGCCATTTGCTTTTTCAAATGAGGGAATCCTCAAAGACCCTCTCCGCCTCGAGGAGCGGAGGTGTGTGTAGGACTCTTATGGACCAAAACCCTACGGTGCTCCTCCAACTACCTTATGCCCGGCACGAGGGTAGAAGAGCATTCATCCGCGCCTGTAAATAAATCTCCCTCGATGAATTCAGATAAGGAATTAATCATCTTCCTATATTGTACCTACTTGTACTCAAGATATTAGACTGGTAATATCATCATCTGCCTGGCCTTTTCCCCATCTATGGATCGGCTTCCAGTCTACCGGACACAGCACTGTTAAATACCAGTATTTCACATGAAATAACTGTCGAATTGACTGCCTTACACTACCAGTATGTTAAAAAATAACATAAGAATCAAATTCCCATGAAGATTTTAGACCTTGAACAAAAACAATCGACAACAGCATGAGTACCAAATCTTAGCCGTGTTATGTGGAAAATGGAGCACTCGTTTGCTTCGTCAGTCAATTTCCGCTGCCAGATGAACTAGTTAATTGACAATTACAGTTCAATTTCCAGTAACTACCGACTGTCCAAGCGCCCTTGGCACTAGTCACCATGTTGACACTTCAATATGGAGAAAAGTTGTCTGTTGACTTGTAAAAGTCGCAATACTTAATATTACTGGTATTTTTCACCCGCGTTAAGTTACGTATTTAATTACTACTCTGCTTCTGTGGCTAGTAGCGTAGCGTGATGGTACATAGCTTATACTATTCTTCATAAATCTTACTATCATATACAAAAAGTTTTTTTACAATGCGACTAGGAATTCCAGAGATTTTCGCGTTTAAATACACACTAGTTCAAACACAGCAACGAAAATACTTTTCAGCATAATTATATAAGTAAATATTAATGCGAAAGTATGTTAGTTTGTTTGTTACGCTTTATAGGGTAAACCACTGAACCGATTTTGATGAATTTTGGTACAGACTAAGCTTGGATCTCAATGTATCCCTAAAACTTATAACTAAATGAAATACATAAAAAAAAATTGCTTAAAATATCCACAATCATTAAAATTATTCGAAATATCAGATATTTTGAACTAGGTTTTCGTTCATTTAGTCGGAACTGAAACCAAAATTAAATATAATAACGCCAAATAACATTTCCCAGAAATACAAAATAGAGGTGCAGTGTATACCTGTTACCGCAACACAAATAAAGCATTTCATATTCTGAGTATCTCATAAAGCTGGCCAAAGTTTGAAGCCCTGACTATTAGTAATAGGTACCTACCGGACAGGGGTGGATTTAAATATAAGTTTTTTGTGCTGCAGCCCAGGGCGCCGTGAAAATAAAGGGCCCATCCAGGCCCCGACTGTAATGACAAACTTAGCATTCCTACTTGTATCATAATGTATATGCAATTTTTTTTACTGCCTCATTTGCCTACTCTTAAGCATGACTGCTACGCTAGAGGTGTTGGGTTGTTCCCAGGTTGAGCAAAGTGTTATTGGGTTTTTCTATGATATTCTGAATAGCAGCTCGGAGTTAGGATTTATGCCCGATTAATGGCAATAGGCTCGCCCCCATTATATGAGACCTACTCATACCGGCGCAGCGGACTGTGGGTGTTCATCGGTACACCTCTCCCTAACCCTTCGGGGAAATACAAGCGTGATGATAAGTTATGTGTAAGCTAAATTATTTTCTACAGATACCGTATACAAAAATATAGTAAACAGTTTTTTGACAAAATGGCAATTAATTTCATTACTTAGGTGACGCTTACACTACTTGGAGGCCCCCTAGGTGTTTGTCCAGGGCCCCACAAATTCATAGTCCGATTCTGCTCATGGGTTTAATGTACGAACTTATGGCTTCACTCGCAGTCATAAATCGAGATTGGGAAACTTTGGCGCACCTCTTTCTCGCATATTCTCGTCTTCACCACTAGGATTACATAAAGTATCCTATTTTGTATAATATTAACATTTCGCTTACCTTTATTAAAATGCATATCCTTGGAATTACTATTTGAAATATATAGCTGCAACAAAGAGCAAAATAAAGCAGCATAAAGAGCTTCATTCGGTATAAAATTAAATTTTGCGTTGGAAAAATTCTTTAAAAAAACATGTTTTTATTATTATGAACTTACTAGTTTCTGCTCGCGATTTCGTCCACTTTAATGTTGATATATTATCCCACTGTAAATCTAGTCCAATCTGTTCCCAATCTGGTATGATTGTAAACTCACCCACGATACAGGAGAAAGCTCGAGTAATAACAACAACATTTTTCAAAAACCAAACTACACACCATACAATCACGCCTGTATTCCCCGAAGGGTTAGGCAGAGGTGTACCAATGAACACCCACAGTTCGCCGGTATATTTAGGTCCCATGTAATGCCTATTGCCTATTGCTATTAAACGAGCACAAGTCTCAACTCCGAGCTGCTACTGAGAATTTCAAAGAAACCTCCATAATACTTTTGCTCGACCTGGGAATCGACCCCAAGACGCGCTTAGGACCACCAGGCCAACGAGGCAGTCGACAATGCACATTCCAATCAAATAAATCTGCATTTGACGTTATGAATCGAGCAAATTACTTAGAGTGAAACAATGGACACAATGTGCTATTACCGGCTAATCCGATTAGGTTTATACGAGCGAACTAATTAGAATTGACCATCGTTCATCATTTGTGCGACCACAATTAATTAGCAATGAACGAATGCCATTTGTACAAAATAGACATCAAATGGTTTTGTTTTGGCGTGAATTTTATTGTTAAACCCTTTTTTTACCGATGGAAAATCATTAAATGACTTCCCCCACCCTGGGCGGGGCGAGAGGGAGTGTCAGACTTTTTCTGACTAAAGCTCATCCATGTTCCTTCTTGTGCGTCTTAGCGTTCTGGGGCGCGGTATCTCATTCGAACAACCGCAGCCCCGCCAGGCATGCCTATCGAAAATTTGTCTATGTGAAAAACCAGCGTCAGGTACAAGTGGTTTGACATACTTATGCTGAACTGATCCCATTTGCGAGGCACAACATAATTTGTATTCTTTTTTGAATTAGGTACCTTTTTATTACTTGACTGCACGGTTGGTGCAATGGCAAGCGATTGGCTGCTGTCCTATGTGTCGTATTTTTTTTGGTTCCATTCTCGCACGGAATAAATATTAGTATGGTCTAGTCGTTTGTGCGATTAGCCGGAACAAACCAACAGACAGACATCACATACTATCTGTATTATTTGTCATCATCATATACTTAGCCTTTTCTCAACTATGTTTAGATCGGATGCAGCTGAATACCAGTGTTTTACATGGAGCGACAGCCTATCTGACCGCCAAAACCTAGTTACTGGGCAACACGATACCACTTGGTACGACTGGTTGTCAGACTCTTTGGCTTCTGACTATGCGTACTGTCAAAGATTTACGAATGACAGTCGGGACCAACAGCTTTACGTGCTTTCCGAGGCATCTGTATTATCTGTACTTACCCCATTAATAATTCATTCATCTCCATAACCTACCTACTACAAACTCATCTTTAAATCATGACGCTTCCAATTCAATGTACCCATCGAATTTGACGGACAATTCCGCAAACAGTTACCTAGTTCACGATAATTGGTATTAGCTCCCGTGCTCTTGGGTATATGCGACGTATATACCGAAAGGCCATTGCCAATTTACGAATTCCGATGGCACTAATTTGCCCCTGAGACGTGCAAAAAGTGACGTCACATTTGAATACCGGGGGATTACGGAGTTTGGGAAAATTAATCTAATCAAATCAAATCAATTTATTTGCAAATAAATATGGTTACAGAAGGCCCTAAACAGTCAGTATTTCTTAATAATTATGTATGCTGCTTTTAGTTGTAGTAATTTCGTAATAGGGTACTTATTACTCTGTTTTAGTTTAAAGGAGCTTGTGTATAAATAGTAGTTATCAGTTTTTTGGGTTCTGTACCCAAAGAATCCTAAGGTCTGTCTGTCCCACTAATACAGGGCTGTATCTACTAAACTTCTTCTTCTTAGCGTTTCGATGACAAACTATATATTATTATAAATTATATTATTGCTACCCAGAATTTGGCCACTTTGACTGCGTTGTCAGTGGCCAAATTCTAGGCACCGAAAAAAAAATTAAACACAGTAACTAAACTGCATTTACTAGATACCTAAAGTTTTCACAGATTGTAGTGCCACTTGTGACTATGGCCACTGTTATAAGTAATATAATATTATAAAAAAATAACAATTTCAGAAAGAATGTATTTTATCGTCGTGTTTTGCTCGATCTTTTATATATTTAATTCTTTTTATTCATTTCTAGACTACCATTAAGTTTAGGTACCTAACTTAAAGCCTGGCCACTTCAGTACAAACAACATTCGAGCACAGTCAGATGCTTGCTGCAGTAGTATTTGAATGAGCATTGTTATTGTAGCAATGATGATTTAAATTGTTAATCATAATTTTCTTACTGAAAATATTAAACACCATATAGAAACCCACAAGCTCGTGCCGTTTCAACATTAGTCGTCCTTTTTAATATCATAGTCAGAGCGTAATTAAAAAACATAATACTTTTACATGTTTAATGAACAATAAGCAAGAATCCTAATTTGGAGGCAGGCTCTAGTTTCCTTAGGAACATGGAACAATAGCACTCATTGTCAGTACTCATTTGAAAAGGTTTCATACTTACGAAAATTTTAAGTATTTTGTTAAAGGTTTGGTAATAAAATTAATATAGAGGAATTTTCTGTTACTAAAAGAGCTGCAAATTTTATTTAAATGGTTTGTAAAAATCTCGTCAAAGTTTTAATGAGAAGGAAGTACTTACCTAATAATAACTAACGGATAGTTTATTTGAAAAAAATGTTTCCGATTGCCGATGCCGGTGGGTTACTATTTTTTATATATTTAAATGTTTTTATTTTTATAATATTATTTAAAATTGTAATTAACATGAGTATAATAAATGAATGAGAATAATATTATAAAGAGGAAAGATTTGTATTTTTGTATGTAACGAGTATACTTAAAAAGTATTGGACCGATTTCAAAAATTCTTTTACTGTTAGAAACCTACATTATTTCTGAGTAATATAGGCTATTACCCAGGGTACTGGAGCAGTAATTTAAGGCATAACTTAACGCGGGTGAAATTAGCCACGCGGGAAGTCTAGAGCGGTTCGCTATTCTATACTTCAAGGTAAGATTTGTTTGTTTGTTTGTAACGAATAGGCTTTGAAACTACTGGACCGATTTTAAACATTTTTTCACCAATAGATAGTTACATTATTCCCGAATAACATAGGCTGTATTAAATCACGCTATGACCTACAGGAGCGGAGCATTAACCAAAGACGTAACTTATGGCAGGTGAAATAATATAATTTATTTTTATTATTTTAAAATTTCTCCAAATAAGAAGGAGTTTCATTTTCCAATCGGCCTGTATAATGTTACAAACTCCAGAAATGTCTATAATAGGCCTCACCTGATTGTTGTGGCAAACTTCCACAAACTTGCCTTGTTAAATGTTCGTCAACTTCTTTCCAACGCCAGCCAATTTATTGAGTTTTATAAATGTTTCAATAGAGATGCTTGGAAACTCTGTAAGTATCTGTGCTACTATTTTTATGTGTAAAAAAATTTTACATGTGCTCTCAATGTTACTAAATAATAATAATAACAGCCTATTACAAATCAGGGCAGAGGCCTTTTATCATACAGAAATGATAATTATATATATATATATATATATACCATCACGCCTGTTTTCCCCGAAGGGTTAGGCAGAGGTGTACCAATGTACACCCACAGTTCGCCGGTATATTTAGGTCCCATGTAATAGGGGGCGAGCCTATTGCCATTAACCGGGCACAAATCCAAAGTCCGAGCTGCTACTGAGAATTTCATAGAAAAACCCAATAACACTTTTTGCTCAACACGGGAATCCAACCCAGGACCTCTAGCGTAGCAGTCGCGCTCAGGACCACTAGGCCAACGAGGCAGTTATTAGTTATGTTATTTCGATATATTTTTACCGGGCACAAATCCAAACTCCGAGCTGCTACTGAGAATTTCATAGAAAAACCCAATAACACTTTTTGCTCTCTTTTTTTTCTTTTTGCTCAATTATATTCGATATGATAGTCGTTTAATTAATTACTAATTTTACGATACTGAAATCTCGTTAAATACTGTGATCTACCATCCTTAAAAAGGCTAACAAAAGCTTTTAAAATAGTTGGAACTTTAATCTTCAACATTTCCGAACATCTATCTATATCTATACAAAATAATTATTTTGGAAGTGTCTATTTGTAATTTCAAATTAACAGCTTTTCACACACTTTGATGTTTGAAACATGTGATTATCGTTAAGTGACTTATTATAACCGTTTTGTAGTTTGGTGTAAACGCAGCCTAAAAGTGTTGACTCCTGCCATATTATTATACCGTAATGATTCATAAAATCATAAAACACCCACTCTGCTATTTACTTTCAGCAGGCTCTATCGATTTTCTACCCAATTAAATATTTGCAAAGCATTGAATAATGGCAATATTTCGTGGGAACTAAATATACCGGCGACCTGTGGGTGTGAACACTAGAACTAAACATTTAACATGAACAGAAATAAAATCTACGGCGCGGTGGCGGCGGCAGCGTGACGTTTACTGAGCTCAAATAAGGTCAGTGCCAACCCTGACCTGTTGCTAACCGGGGTAAGGTTTCACCAAGTCTCCATTACATTGCTGAATATTTCATTAACTACTTCTATATTCATGAAAGTTATTTGATTTTGAGAAACCTGGAACATTATTACAAAAGATAATACACTTACCATCACGCCTGTAGTCCCCGAAGGGTTAGGCAGAGATGTACCAATGTACACCCACAGTTCGCCGGTATGTTTAGGTCACATGTAGGGCATGTAAACCGGATACCCGGATAACCGAAAAAACCGGTTAACCGACTGATTTGAAAACCGGGCTTTTTATGATACCAAAACCGGTTTTTTCGGTTTTGCTTTTCAAACAAAATCTTAAATTCATCACTGACAAACGTCGACAGGACGGCAAGACGGCGTTATTTCCAACGGCACTAACGGCCGGCAACGTTAATTTATACCGAAAAATCGAATTTGAGATCTTAAATCAAAATATATATAACTCAAAGGTGACTGACTGACTGACTGACTGACAGTGATCTATCAACGCACAGCCCAAACCACTGGACGGATCGGGCTGAAATTTGGCATGCAGGTAGATGTTATGACGTAGGCATCCGTTAAGAAAGGATTTTGATTAATTCCATCCCTAAGGGGATAAAATAGGGGATGAAAGTTTGTATAAATCTTCTTAGATTTTCGACTGATTGAACTGAAATTAAAGATTGGAGCTACTATGATGAAGATGTCCGTTTAAATAGGATTTTGACAAACTCAACCCCCATGGGAATAAAATAAGGGATACCCGAGCGAAGCCGCGGGCAAAAGCTAGTGTAAAACAAAGAAATGTCATTGTCAAAGTGACAGTTTAGGGTTAGTCAAAATTTCCCTAGTAATTAAAATGATTGAATTAGTTTTTAAATTTAATGGTTTTGGAAGAACTATGATATGAAATATAGCCTAAGGTTAGTCCTAATATTATAGGAAAGGTAAGCGAAAGGAACACTAAAGTTTTTTTTTGTTTTAACAATTTACGTTTCGCTATTAGAAAACACTAAATGAAGTGTAAATGTTTATGACCACTGCCATATTGCATGTAGAAAAAATAAGAAAACAACATTTGCACGATTTTATTGCAAACAGCTATATTTTATTCTTGGATCGTCGTTTACGTCACTTAGTTTAAAACTGTGTGTAATATTATATTTTAATTGTTAAAGGTATGCCTACAATTTTAGAACTATGTAATAGTACTTTTGGGCAAACCGCACAATTGAAGTTATGATTTAAAATTGGCAGTTATTATTTAGATTTTTGATCTCGAATTCGATTTTTTTTTGTCTCGGATAGATCATTGTCGCGCTACTATATGCCACGCTCACGCCATTTTGATTAAAATTTAGCATTTTTATTTCTTTACACACGTATTTCTGATTTCTTTAATAAAAATGGAAAAAAAACGAAATAACCGATAAAACCGGTTTCACCGGTTTTGTAAAATAAAAACCCGAAAAAACCGTGTCCTTTAAATAACCCGGTTTTTGCATGCCCTAGTCACATGTAATAGGGGGCAAGCCTATTGCCATTAACCGGGCACAAATCCTAACTGAGAATTTCATAGAAAAACCCAATAACACTTTGATATTGATTTTGATACTGTACTGCTAATCTACTTTTGTTGCTACCTCAGTCGACGATTGCAAGCTCACCCGCTAACAACCTTTCATCGATTTTTCAATACCACAAAAGGTAAGCCTTCAAACAGCTGACCAAGCCTAGATAACAAGCAAGAGTCTTTGATCAATATCTCTGCCTTCAGCAACCATTGTACCTACGTCTGGAAACTAGTTCATAGTTTTGAACTATCTATGTACAGTCACAAGCTTATACATGTATTCACTTGGCAAAATTTAAATGCGATTTTCTCGTGAAACCTTTGAGAGAAAATTACTAAGTATAAACATGTTTATGCTCGTGACTGTACTTACGACCTTACTTTGTATGTACTATTATATGAGGTTTGTATCTCATGTAAGTTCTACCTGTAACTTTGGGCGTAAATTTGAAGTCAGAACACGGGTCTTTGGGTCTTTCTTGTTAATTAAGTAAACGGATTGAAAAGAGCATTTGTAACGAATACTTTCATCATGGATTCAGTACAAGATTGTGGACCTCATATTATTTGGTCAGTAATTAAAAAAGAAACATACAGAAGGTGTTGCATTTTCGTATAGAACAGATGATTCGCAAAAAAATAAATTCGCTTTTAAGCAATAATTTTTGCTCAATATTACTTAGCTTGATGGGCAGTAGGCGTAAGGCTATGTAATGTATCTTGTTACACCCAGTAGCTTCTTAATTCTTTATTTTATAAAAGCTAGCGCTACCGTTTAAAGTCCTAATTGACTCGGGTGTCCACGAGTACTCGGGGCCAGCTAGGGCCAATGCCTGCCATGGTTGCAGAATTTCTTCAAGAATATTATTAATTGCCTCGTTAATCTAGTGGTCCTAAGCACGATTGCTACGCCTGTATACCCCAAAGGGTTAGGCAGAGGTGTACCAATGTACACCCACAGTTCGCCGGTATATTTAGGTCCCATGTAATAGGGGGCGAGCCTATTGCCATTAACCGGGCACAAATCCAAACTCCGAGCTGCTAGTGAGAATTTCATAGAAAAACTCAATAACACTTTTTGCTCGACCTGGGAATCGAACCCGGGACCCCTTGCACAGCAGTCGCACTCGCGACCACGAGACCAACGGGGCAGTTAAACAGTTACGGGGGGTTGTGGAATTTCTTCGAAAGACTCACCGCTTGCCGGGGCTGCGGGTTGTTCGAAAGAGATACCGCGCCTCCGGAACGTAAAGGGCACAAGAAGCAACATGGATTGGTTTTAGTCACTAAAAGTCTGACACTCCCTTCCGCCCCGCTCAGGGCGGGGGAAGTCACATGATGATCTCCCATCGAAAAAATAAACCGCTGCCTTGGAACGCAAAGGGCATTGGGACGAACAGGGATGGGTTTTAGTCAATAAGAGTCCGCTCCGCTCCACCCGCAGTGAAAGAAATCATTAGATGATTTCTCAACCCTAAAAAAAGGGTGTCGAGGAGTATGACGACAGCACTGCTTCTTTGTGTAACTCATCGTCAGCATCAGATGGCTGTGTGACTGATAAGCACGCGTGCCTTCACAGCTAAGGTCAACTACACACAACGGCCTTCAGCAGTACCTTTTTATTTTTTTGAAGCTGTTACGCTAGAGGTCTTGGTTTCGATTTCCAGATCGAGCAAAAAGTGTTATTGGGTTTTTCTATGAAATTCTCAGTAGCAGCTCGGAGTTAGGATTTGTGCCCAGTTAAAGGCAATAGGCTCGCCCCCTATTACATGGGACCTAAATATACCGGCGAACTGTTGGTGTGCATTGGTACAACTCTGCCTAACCCTTTGGAGAATACAAGCGTGATGTTATGTATGATATTCCATCCGTGATGTTCCACTTTGTACCTCATAATACGTGTGCGGTTGAACGGCTATGCAAACGCTTGGTTTCTTGTTGGATGACAATTAAATCCGGGTGCGGTCTCTCGGTCCGGGCGGCGACAGTACCTCGGGTTTGTTCAACTAAGCTGCGTTTACACTTCATTATGCACTGGCTTCGGTTTGAGAACTAGCTGTTTAAGGTAATGGGGCACGGTCAATTTAACTTTGTACACTATAGGGACGTAATAAAATTAAATATAACTTGCATAGTGCAAACAGAGATAATAGTAGGTTGGTGTTACATTTTGCCTAAAGTAGCTTAAGGAGCATCTGCGAGCTAGGGTTGTGGAATTTCTTCAAAAGACTCACCGCTTGCCGGGGCTGCGGGTTGTTCGAAAGAGATACCGCGCCTCCGGAACGTAAAGGGCACAAGAAGGATCAAGGATGGGTTTTAGTCACTAAAAGTCTGACACTCCCTTCCAGCCCAGTGCGGGGGAAGTCACATGATGATTTCCCATCGAAAAAATAAACCGCTGCCTTGGAACGCAAAAGGCATTACGACGAACACGGATGGGTTTTAGTCAGTAAGAGTCTAACGCTCCGCTCCGCCCGCAACGAAAGAAATCATTAGATGATTTCTCAACCCTAAAAAAAAGGGTGTCGAGGAGTATGACGACAGCACTGCTTCTTTGTGTAACTCATCGTCAGCATCAGATGGCTGTGTGACTGATAAGCACGCGTGCCTTCACAGCTAAGGTCAACTACACACAACGGCCTTCAGCAGTACCTATTTATTATTTTGAAGCTGTTACCTACGCTAGAGGTCTTGGTTTCAATTTCCAGGTCGAGCAAAAATGTTATTGGGTTTTTCTATGACATTCTCTGTAGCAGCTCGGAGTTTGGATTTGTGCCCGGTTGATGGCAATAGGTTCGCCCCTACTACATGGGACCTAAATATATCTGCGAACTGTAGGTGTACATTGGTGCACCACCTAACCCTTCGAGAAATACAGGCTGATGGTATATTTTTTTATTTTATAAAATTTTCAAATAACTTTTTTCGCTCTGGACGGAACGGAATGGAGTGTCAGACTCTTAATGACTTAAACCCGTCCGTGTTCCTCCTAATGCCCTATGCGCTTCAGGGCCGCAGTGACTATTTTGAACAAATTCAGCAACCCTGGCAGACCTACTTAGTACCAACGTGTTAATTCGTACAACCATTAACCAGCTGAAATTCAAACGTTCTCGCCAAAGGATTTCCAAACACGTGATTGCCAAAAGCGTGTGAGCACAGTTAGGTACTAATAGGTGATTATTACATCGTAAATTTCAATATTACATTTTGTAGTTATTGAGAAACGCATACGCAATAATGTTGGATGTGTAGGCTCACTTTTTATAGGCAATGATAACCAACTTCATAATATAAAACTCGTTTCTGCAGGACACTTCATTCGCATGGTTTTTTTTTCACCTGCCTTAAGTTATGTCTTTGGTCACTGCTCCGCTCCTGCTGGTCGTAGCGTTATGTTATATGCCTATCCTAATTCTTCAGGAATCTGGCTATCATAATATAAAAAAATATTTTTTTTTAAATTCTAATATCAGATCCAGATATTAGCGCGATTAAACAAACACATAAACAGAAATCATTTCAGCTCTATTGTCTTTGTATAGAAATATAGATGGTCCAGCAGCTTCTTCAGGCTGCAATGGGAAATTACGAGAAAGAATCGAAAACCTGTCTATTCTATATAAGGCTTTCAAAGAATTTAAGTGAAGCGAAAATGAGATAACCTGTCAATCCATCTAAAATCAAATCAAAGTCACATCAATATACATCGATGAGGACTTACAACACTGCTGGTCAATAAACCCAGTAAATTCCAAATTTATGGAATGACTAAGCTGTCAAATTCTGTACAGAAATATACCACCTTTGATGTCGCACACTAACTCAACATGCTTATTCAAAATATACTCGACGTTATAATAAATCTATGCTCGTACCTTTTTCACGACAGAACCTCGTCACTCACTTTTTAATGCCACACACTTAGCTTCGACGCTTTGTACTTAGAGATTTCAAAGCCAAGGTCGAGAGTAGGACCGGACTTCTTAAACAGGAAAAATATTCCTCCATTTTTGGTTGACAATGAAAATAAAAATTGATGATCGAGTCGATGTCAAGTTCAAAGTCAAAGCATTTATTTCGCGTAAAAGTCGGTTATATTTCAAATTAAATTATGATTAGAAAGACACGTGGCGCCATCTATTATCATAAGAACATTGCAGTTTTCCTCGAGAATAGTACTTTTTTCGTAAAAAAAGTACTGTTCACGACTACTATAGAAACTGAAAAGTACACCTGACAACGTACAGTCGCCAGCACATCAAGCTACCAGAAACTGTCAAATTTTCGCAATCAACTTTGAACCATATACTACAGCGATAAAGTTGAAAATCTATTAAAGAAATTTGACAGTTTGTAGTACAAATAAACTTACTTACACATTTATAATATTTGATAGAATAAACCATTTACAGGCACTTTTGAATTGTCTAGGAGTCGATTACTTAGTCAGACAGAAAGCTGAAGCTGAAGCTAGTTGCTCTTTTCAAAACATAGGTAGGTCTCTATGGAGAAGACCGAGTAAGAAACTCCAAGGACGCTCTTGAATATAATAACAGGTAGCTCTTTATCAGATTACTAAACCGTAATCGTTTAGTAATTAAAAACGCATTTCATTATGAAACTTCATCGTATAATCGTCATTGGACAATCTTAATTAGACGTCCAACTGAGAACTAACTATGATCGTTGCCGTGTATGTGTTAAGGTTTTATTTCCAATGTACCTTTGTAGGTACATTGGATATAAAAGCGATTTATATAGCAGATGTGAGTAGCAATGGTGGGAGAGGACGCCCTAGAAACACCTACCCTGACCTTATTGGTGAGGTTTTGCAGAAAGGTCAGGTGCGCAGTACTCGTAACCGGCGTGCTTGTATGACCAGATGTGTGAATGTGAACGAGGCGAAAGGAGTATGTAAGGATTGCAGCAGGCTGGTGGCGTTCTGTAATTTCTACCCCATGGGAAAAAGGAGTGAATTTGTGTATGCATTTTGGAAGACAGGTGGTATTTTTTTTATTCGGTCTATACAGAAGCAATCATTTCATCATTTATTGTACTTTGCAAGTAAAGTACAGATATTTTATCTATAAATAATTAACTATTCATTACATACTAGCATGAAGTTCGATACAACGGACAAGTTACAATGTGACCTTTTCCATTATTATGCACTTTTTAAGCTTATCTTTGACATCACTAACATCGGTGAAGGATAACATCATGAGGAAAACTGGACTCCGCGTAAAGAAAGCGTGGTAATCAATGGTTGTCTGTGCGAGAAGAGGCACTGCAGTGGGACAATAATAATTAAAAAAAAAAAAATACCATCACGCCTGTATTCCCCGAAAGGTTAGGCAGAGGTGTAACAATGTACACCCACTGTTCGCCGGTATATTTAGGTCCCATGTAATAGGGGACGAGCCTATTGCCATTAACCGGGCACAAATCCAAACTCCGAGCTGCTGGGAAAATAATAGGCTGCTATTATTATCATCCTGCCATTTTCAATAACTATTTCAGTTCAAACGCTTTGCTTATATCACGTAATTCCAAAAACTAATTGATTCTTAAATAAATATTCTGGTACAATGATTAGAGACGCTGATTCTTTCAACACGTATCATACGCTTCCCAAAATGTACTAAGATCATCATACACTGAAGTCGTTAACATCAATTTATCATCATTCAAAGCAGCGCACATATGACAATACTCATTGGTTTCATTTAGTTGCGTTGTATCATGGTAGGAGTAGTACTTCTGCCATCTAAAGAACTCCGCGTACGTGTCTGGCTCTCTGATGAGTTTATCTATCAGCTCTGCTAGTTGTGGAAACTTTAATTTTCTGGCGTCTAAATATGATCGTTCTGGCAAAAACCTGCAATTAAAATAATTGTCACAATACTTGTGTGAGGTGAGCTTAAGGTGGGTTGCTGCTGCCGTCTCACCGATGCTATAGGGATCGACAGCTCACCTCAATATCACTTCATCTAAATACAATGAGGGAGATTTTCACAGAATACCACTGTATCTTGGGTAACAAGTAAAATCAATCTCAACATTTCGTTATTTTTTTAATATTTGTCTCTTTGTCTTGATTTATGTTATGTACTTATTTTATTCTTATTCTTTTTTTCGTGTCGTGCATACACGTATTTTATACCTTTTTGATATTGACATCAATAAACATTTATCTTAGCTGCATAACGTAGGCATTTCGTCCAACTTACCTGCTGTAGTCAGCTCCTCCGTAAACAATTGGTACTGCATTATTTTGTACGGCATGCAACAGTTTCTCTGTAACGTAATCTTCGCTAAATGCGTTCTCAAAAGCTAAATAAAAATAATAATCATTGGATATCATACGAGCACAGGACTCTCGTTTATTATGAGGACATGACAGATTTCCACAGAGTCCGTAAATATCTACATCTAAATCATATTTTTCTGTTAATTCTTTTCTTAGATTGCGTACATAACGTTCGCGCCGACTTTTTGTCGAACAATGAGACACAAACCAGGCGACTGCTTTATGTTTACTTTTGAGCTGTTCCTTAAATGTTACATTAACAGGTTCCATGTCCTTCCATTTTATCCAATTCATGTCTATATTTGGACCTACAATGCTGCCATTTTTATCTTTTATCGCAATGTAACCCCAACGTAAGTCTGATTCTAATTTGTATGTCCACGTCCAATTAAAATATCCATTAAAGTTTCGTTTACACAATGGATAATTCACAGGTGATTCTATGCTTGCAAATACAAACTTTTGGTATGGCAACCGTTCCTTTGGCAACGTTACATGCTTGTGAACTAGCTCAGATCCATCAAAAAGGACTGCGTCGAATGCGGTAGTACTGCCCAGGATGCTCTCGTTACCGCTCACTATACAGTTAGTATAAGCACATTTCCTATCGACAAACCCTGTATTACCTAGAGCCATGTACACAAATGGTCTGGTACGTCGAGTAGTCCAAAGCAATATGTACTTCATTCTTGTGTTCTTTGTAATTCTTCCAAGTAAAGGAAAACTATTTGGTTTTGTTTTTGGCCTTTTTGTAATTGCTATTATAATAGCGGACAATATTACAAGTTTAAATAATTTAGTGATCCATTTTCTCATATTTCCGATAGCCATAATATTGCCGTATTTGCTACTACTAGGTTTATTTTTATTTTTTTGTTGGATGGTGAACGACTGGAAAGCGTTACGATAAACATGAGCGTAGGCTTGAAGCACAATCTCACGACTCACCCAATCTAGGCGAACATCTTGCTCGGTACTTAATTTAACACTAACGTAAAATTACATTTGGTTGGTTTATTTTATTCTCTTAATAACTAGCTGTTCTCGCGGCTTCGCTTAAGTGGAGCTCAGATAAGTTAAGGAAATGAAAATAACATTAATATTACCAGTCTATAACTGTTCCACTGCAGGGCAAAGGCCTCTTCTCATACAGAGAAGGCACGAGCATTTCAGACTTACTATAAGTAGTCTAATTATAAGTCCAGGTTTCATCACGATGTTTTCTTCCATCGATGTCAAACGATGTCGATGTTAAGGAAATAAATATTGAATACTATGTTATCATAATTCTCCAAGCAGGTTTAGCGCGACTGTTGAATGTTGTGTTAGTGGATTTTCCATAAGATTTTTTTCTGTAGTCGCCCGGAGTCTGAATTTGCGCCCGGTTGGTTGGCAAGTGCCATACCTGGGAATAAAACATCAGGAGAAAGAAGATTGTATGATATGATTTTAGTACACTTGCTATACCTGAGGTGGTGACAAAATTCGGAAGAAGGTATGGGCAAATACAGTGAGCCTAAAACGGAGTAAAATCTTTGCACTGATTATTTAATAAATAATAATAAATAAATATCTTGGAACAACTCACACACGGCTATCTGATCCCAAGCTAAGCAGAGCTTGTGTTATGGTAACCAGACAACTGATATACATACTTATATAATTTATAAATACATACATATTATAGATAAATCACACCCAGACACAGAACAAACAGTCATGCTCATCACACAAAGTTTGTCCTGGGTGGGAATCGAACCCACGACCTCCGGCTTAGCAGTCAGGGCCACTAACCACTAGACCAACAGGCCCGTCAAATTCCCGTCAAAGGCCCGTTATTTATTGATCTTCATCATTCATCATTCTTCACGGAAAGAACACAAATTACGACTACATAAAAGCAACACTACTACTTGCTACTCCCCAATATATCGTCCGCACGTAATCTAGCAGTATGCTTAGCAGTATTGTTGTGCCATAATTGGCTTAGCTTAGCAATATTACAATGGTAATGACAGCTACTCACAAAACGGTTGAAGATAGGCCGTCCTGAAGCCGTTACGTTACGCCCACAGTTGGCGATCCTGCCTGTATCTGCAACCTGAAGTTATCCGAAGAGCCGTTTTATATCCTCAAAAAAATATAAGGTTGTGCACCAGTCAGTCGACTTCTATTCACTATTTTTATTTTCTGCATAAACATTACAAAAATTAAAAAAATATGTATATAATGATTAACTGCTTAGCTGCTTGAAGGTAAATTATGCAAACGTAATATTTAAGCGTTTTATACTTTTTACAATCCTGTGGTAATATATTATGTATCGATGTATATTTTCAACTGTTATTGCTTGAATAATCCAGCAACATGGTTAATTAATTTGAAGTAAGTTAGTATTTGAGAAATTGTGGGTTCGCATTTTTTGGCAGAGCTTAGCTCAGTTGTAATATGATTATTATTGGGGGAAACGCTCCACACATTAATTCAGAGAATCACTCTAGATTAGAGTCGCTGATAAACAGTCGAGTTTATATGTATGTTTACATGCTGCTTGCTGTCAGTCTCTCACTACACTGGCGACAAACTCACACACTACTTTTATATAAATGCGATAACAATACGCAATTAGCAATTATGACCTACCGTACAAGAAAGGCGGTATTTTTTGTCATTACATTAATAATTTTAGTTCAGTTGTACTCGCATTATTATAATTTAACGAAAAAATTCATGGGCAGTGATCAAATAGTTTTAGACAGCGACAAGTTAAAAAGTGATAGGATGTTAATAAAAAGTGAAGTGATTCAAAATGTGACTGAAACTAAACGGAAATTAAAGTATATTTTACAATGGACATCGCCGACAAACGTCCCTTTCGTTTATATGGGCAAGGAACAAGAAGAATTTATTAAACTAAAATGTCCTTATACAAACTGCGTAGTGACTTCAAACCGTGCGTACCTGGATGATTATACAAAATTCGACGTTATTGCTTTTTCAGGCCCAGAAGTAATTATTTACAATACTAATCGATTACCTACAAAGAGATCGCCCCACCAGAAGTATGCTTTCGCATCCATAGAATCTTCAGACAACTATCCGGTTTGTTCTAACAGATTTGATGGATACTTCAACTGGACATGGACATTTAAATTAGATTCTGAAGTAAGATGGGGCTATTTTTCTATCAGAGATAAAAATAATGTAATAGTTGGACCAAATAAAGAAATGCATTGGATAAAACTGAAAGACATGGATCCAGTAAGCGATGATTTTAAAAAACAGCTTAAAACGAAAACCAAAGCAGTGGCGTGGTTCGTATCCAATTGTCACACGAGAAGTAGAAGAGCAGAAGTCGTTAGGAAATTATATGAGGAATTAGGAAATTACAAAAATATGGATGTAGACATATACGGTACCTGTGGAAACCTAAAATGTTCACGAGATAATGAAGATGCTTGCGATAAACTAATTAAACAGGATTACTACTTTTACATATCGTTCGAAAATAGTTTCAGTGAGGACTATGTAACTGAGAAATTACTACGAGCATTGAACAATAACGCTGTGCCTATAGTGTACGGTGGAGCTAATTATACTAGGTAAGTAGTATTAGAGCGAGTAAACCTTGACGTCATTGTTACAATTTACAATACACACACAGTCACAATCAGCCTTTTTGTAGTATTCCCACTGGTGGGACCCATGACTGTTCTCTGTGAGACAGAGTGGGGTGTCCCCATACTCTGCCTATTGGGGATTAGTGATAGCCGCAAAGTCTTAGATTTTTTGCGGGTTTTAAAATAGGGTCGTTCCCACTAGACCACCGGCGCCCTTAAGTTTACTTATGCCCGCGAAAATGTAGGTTATCTACAGGCTTTTAACTTTTTTTTGCACGGAACCATAATTCTTTTTCTAAAAATAAAGTAGCATATTAAAGTTAATCGGTCTAGTCTTTTCGAAGATTAGCCGGAACAAACAGACAGACAGACCAACATTTTAAAAATTGTTTTTTTATTCTAAACACCGTGTAAAGGTTTATATTGTATGCTTTTTTGACATTACGAGTACAAACTTACACTTCGATCAAATTTATGTGTATAGTTGTTGTGAGTTAATAATACAATACAATTTTACAGATTTATGCCAGACGGGATTTACATAAACGCTAATCAGCTTAGTCCGAAGGAAATAGCAGCAAAAATGAATGAATTGATAAACGATCCAGAAAAATATGCAGAGTACTTCAAATGGCAAAACCATTATTCGTATCACAGACAACATGAGAGTGTTGAAACCAACCCTTATTGTTTATTTTGTACCACCTTGAATAACGAAGAAATGGTAAAAAATATTACAATTTATGACAATTTTCGTGAGTGGTGGACTCCTCCGGGCAGATGCTGATTTTTATCAAGACTGGGTTTGCTAAAAACATGTTTTCGTAAAGTATTTGTTAAACTTTCTCCATTTAATATTATAATAGAAAAATAATGGTCTTATAATGGCAGTTATTGTGTTAAATTGTTTGAAATTACCACATTATTGATGATATTTTAAGGTAAATTACCTACTAAAAGTTTACATTGTACATCTAGCGTGAAATAACGAAGATTATTATAACAAATAATAGGAATACGTGTTGCACCGGACGTTACACGGGATAAGAGAAGGAAAATGATTATAATATTCAAGTACCAAATCTAATACAGTTACTAACAATTTGCCTACAAACAATGCATTTTAAATATGATAATGATATAATTTGAACTATGTTTTTTTTAGTTGTCACATACAATTTCCCCTGTATACCCATACAGGGGAAATCACATTAAGGGTTTGATACCAAGCAAGTACCAATGTGATCTGTCAATTCATATGTATGTACTTTCTAAGTTTATCTTGGACATCACTGCAAATCAATCGGAAGGGCCACTCAGGGCCGAATGCCTACCGGGGCTGCGGGTTGTTCGAAAGAGATACCGCACCCCCGGCACAAAAAAGAAAATGGATGGGTTTTAGTCAGTAAAAGTCTGACACTCCCTCGCGCCCCGCCCAGGTAAATAAAAATGTCATCACTGCTATCGTTATTTTTCTAATGTTATATTGAATAGATTAAAGGTATTTTAACTGACTTCAAAAAAAGAGGTTAACATTTAAGTAATGTGTGTTTTTATTACTTTTTTATACGTATTAATTGGGTTTAGTTTTGCCAAAACAAACCAATCAATATACTATACGTACATCCTAAATTGTTTTTACTGAATAGCATAATATGAATGATGTTTGACATTTCTAATAAAATTATTGATTGTGGATTAACTTGTTATAGCAGAACTAAGCACATTAGTTTTTATTATAATAAACATGGATTTGACTATTTTTAATAGATACCTACAAGTATTTTATTTTTTTGTGGTTCCGTACCAATTTTTGTTAAAAAGGAACTCTAGCAGCGCATCTTTATCTGTCTGTCTGTCTGTCACAGCTACTTATAATAGAATTCACAATTTTTCTGTAATGATTTATGTATTTTTTATGTTGGAAAACCTATATAAATAAATATCATCACGCCTGTATTTTCCGAAGGGTTAGGCAGGGGTGTACCAATGTACACCCACAGTTCGTCGGTACATTTAGGCTATATAAATAAATAAATAAATAACTTAACATAACTACCATCACACCTGTATACCTCGAAGAGAAAGGGTTGCGATTGCGGAGCTCCTAATCAGACAATGTCTCATATGCTAGAGTATCCAAATTGGCCGTTAACCTGCACCCTAGACGATTTAAACAGAGCCTCTGAGACGACAATAGACGTAGCCACCTATTGAGCCCAAGCATTATAAATAAAAATGTATCATCGATACGAAAAGAAGAAGAAGACCGTGAAGGGTTAGGCAGAGGTGTACTAATGTACACCCACAGTTCGCCGGTATGTTTTTAAGTCCCATGTAATAGGGGGCGAGCCTATTACCATTAACCGGGCACAAATCCTAACACCGACCTGCTACTAAGAATTTCATAGAAAAACCCAATAACACTGCTCGACCCGGGAATTAAACCCAAGACCTCTAGCGTAGCAGTCGCGGTTAGGAGCAATAGACTAACGAGGCAGATAAATAAATAACTAGTTTCCTATCGAACTAATGTTGTCGAATAGGACTTGAACTAATTTAAATACCAATTGCTTGTACAAACCTAACTAAGGTGCAAACATGGAATCGATCGACGCACATAACTGGTTATCTAAAAACCCAACATGAGCCCTTGATAACAGTACCTACTCATTTTATTGATTTGAAACTAGCTAATGACTTCAACCGCGTTAATGATTATTTTATCTTTTTTTTTTTGTTTCAGCAGGTCTCTATTTTTAGTTAAGAGCGCGTATACAGAAAGTTGGCAACGTCGCAAACAGCTGTCAAATATTTCCCTGTTTTGATTAATTTGTCAATGTTACTCTATGAAAAAAGAAATATGGCTAACTAATGAACTAGAATATTGATGATGAAATGCAATAATGAATATCGTAACACCGAATATTTAGTTTTAGATGTAAAAAAGTATTTGGAAACTTTACAAATGCCTTTTTGCACCTAAAACAGTTACAACAGCAAAATCAGTGTTTTAATTGCAATTCATAATCAATATTCTAGTTCATTAGTTAGCCATATTTCTTATTTTCATACAGTAATATTGACAAATTAATCTAAACAGCGAAATATTTGACAGCTATTTGCGACGTTGCCCAGTTTCTGTATACACGCTCTTAAGTTTTTTGTGTTTATTGTCGGAGTTAGGATTTGTGCCCGGATAATGGTAATAGGCTTGCCCCCATGGTCCCATGTCATGGGACCTTAACATATCGGCGAGCTGTGGGTGTACCTTGATACAATTCTGCCTAACCTTTCGAGGAATACAGGCGTGATGGTATGTTATGTTTAGGTAGTATAGCTTAAGTGACTTCTTATAACATCAGCTATCGGTCAGTGATAGTCCCATCAATCCTATATTTTTTGGGCCCAATAAGTGGCTGAGTTTATTGCGGCATCAGTAGCGTTGTTAATGTCCTCTAAAGTGCAGGTTTAGAGACACTGGGCAGTGTGGTAAGTGGGCCATAGTTTGGTCAGGAGCATTGCATTCGTACCGATCCCAAAGATTATAGGATTTTCATCGATTATAATCATTCGACAAGAAGGAGAAGAAGTCCTGACAAAAAATAGGTCCAGCCGTTGCCGTTTGCCGACAGACAAACAATCCCCTAAACAAGAATTAAAAAAAAACTTAAAAAACATAATATATCATATTCACCGAAGGATTAGTCAGAGGTGTACCAATATACACCTACAGTTCGACGGTATGTATAGGTCCCATGTAATATGGGGTGAGCCTGTTGCCATTAACCGGGCAAAAAATCGTAGATAGAACAAATAAAGGCGTGATATGTAGGTACTACTACACACACCAAAAGAATGTAAAGCATATGCAAAAACTCGTCTATAACATTAACCTAGATTACTAACACTTTGAAGATCAAGTGGACTTAGATAAAGACTCTTATTGTTTGAACAGTGATGACACAAGCACTGATAAACGTTACACATGTACTTACAACTCAACGTCAGAAGTACTAACACTATACCTATTTCTGCCGCAAAGCAGCCTTGCACTGTCCGGTTTGAAGGGTATGGATGCCAGGGTAATAACAGGCACATGAGTCATTACAACTTTATCTTTGGTGTGGCAACGCATTTGCAAGGTCTCTGGTATTGCAGATATCTATAGGCAGCGGTAACCACTTAACATCAAATGCATCAGCTTATTTTTTTCATCCAAAGATTTAAAAAAATGTCTAAATAAATTATTAATTAAATAAACGATTATTTAAATGTCTTGCACGACAAGACCAGTTAGGAAATTGTTAAAATGTGGCTATTAACCCATTTTGTCCGAAAAATTCACCACGGTTCTGGAACGTAAAGATAATTAGGAAGAACACGGTTATCCAGTAAGAGTCTGTCACTCCCTACCGCTCCGCCCAGAGAAGAAGTCATTTGATGATTTAAACAAGCTGTTGATTTGCATTCTCGTCAAATTCAAGGACTTAACTATGCTCGTGATTCTTAACACGAATCAATAATAAAATAAATTTGTTTTAAAATTTATATTTTTTGACGTGATTTTCCAATTCGAACCAGCCATCTCGCCAGAGGGTTTAGGCGCTATGCACGAAGCACGAATTGATATAGCCGCGCGACAACTCTGCCTACCGCATACGCAACTGGGCGATGCTGATTTTTGCAAGAGGAGTAGTCTGGGATACTGTTTTTTGATAGCTGCAACTAAAAAAACAAGCATGTATTAAATATTGGCCAGGTATCGTAATTATATTTGATTACTTCTTTTTTTCTATGACAAGCTTCTAAAATTTGACGAGGATGCAAATCAACAGCTTGTATTATATTCTTAAAAAAATCAAGATTTTACGAACCAGTTGTCCCAGTAATGTCATCATAACACATACATAAAAAACCATTGTGAGAGAAAATAAATAAACTTATTTATTATTATTAAGTATTTATAACACAATAACACTCTCACACGTACAACATCGTATTTTCATTCACACAAATTCACCATTACACTCTCGTTCACGCCAAATATTCTGGTTACTTCAGTAATATAAAATACACCTTATATATTAAACTAAAGTTTTTTAAATTATGAAATTATAACGGAAACTTGCACAAATACGCCAAGTGAAGTTACTAAATACGTCCTTCCTTTTATTAGTTTTACTTATGTAAATTAACTAGTTTTGATTATTTGTTTGGTTTTCTACTACTCGTAAGTATATATAACATGTAATAATAATTATCGACCCCGGAATTGCTTAAAACTCGACCTAGTGTGGAGATCACAAGTCAATAAATACCTATTATAATTGTCTCCTTTATTGTAACAGTAAATAATACATTTATATTTCTAATTAAACCACGTAATACTTCTACTACCGATGAGATAGTTAGAAGAGTAAGTAATCTACACGTTGTCAAATATGTACCTTATATAGTGGACAAACCATTGCCACCAATGAGAATTCCCTAATTTAACTCAAAACTTGACACAAAGCAGAAACGCTAACGAACTCAAACCGACGAGTCAGATAACAAATTTATATCAAAATAATCTCTCAACATTACCCTAGCCACAACAATAAAAATGCAGTTATACAGTATCGGTAACGTTACTCGCGTAATAAAATTTGACTTCGATGTAATATATAAAACATGCATTACTGAAATAGAAACGATAACAGAATGCCAGTCAAAGTCAACACAGACGCACTGAATCAGTTCGTCAATGATATTATTATTTTAATGATTATATTAGGTTTGTTCGTCAATAATAATATTACTGTTAATTTTGACTTAAACATTTGTTTTTCATTGTATGGCTGGGCAGTAGTAGAACTGATGGCACGGGCCTAAGCCAAATGTTCACCAGTTGGGTAATGTTTTTATTGATTATTTTATATTAGTAGGAGAGACCACCACACCAAATGTACTTTACGTTAGTGTTAACCTAAGTACCGAGCAAGATGTTCGGCCAGTGTGAGTGAGTCGTGACTTTGTGCTTCAGGACTACGCTCATGTTTGACGCTACGCTCTCAAGTTCACCATCCAACATAAATAATAAAAATCTACGAAAGCAAATACGGAAATATTATGAAGGTATGGCTATTAGCAAAATGAGAAAATTCACCACCAAATTAGTTGTATGTGTACTGTTTTCGCTTATTATAATAACAATGATAAAGAAGATGAGACGAAATCAAACAACTTTTATTTTATATGAAAGTAATACAAAAATGAAGTACATATTGCTTTGGACTAAAGAAGAAACCATACCATTTGTGTACCTGGGTCGAGGAAGACAAGGTTTTATCGGAAGGAACTGTTCTTACACCAACTGTGTAGTAACAAGTAATAGGAGCCTTTTCGGCAGAACTACTACTGCTTTCGACGCGGTCCTTTTTCATGGACCAGAGCTAATCAGTGGTCCTAAGATGCCGACAGAACGGTCGCCACACCAAAAGTTTGTATTTGCAAGCATAGAATCACCTGCAAATTATCCATTGTGTATAACCAGTTATAATGGATATTTTAATTGGACGTGGACATATAAACTAGATTCTGACGTACGTTGGGGCTATATTGTAATAAAAGATTCAAACGGCACAATCGTAGGTCCTAAGAAAGACATGAAATGGATAGAATGGAAGAATATGGACCCTGTTTCCAAAAAACTTAAGGAACAGCTTAAAAGTAAAAATAAAGCGGTCGCCTGGTTTGTGTCTAATTGTCGCTCAAAAAGTCGGCGTGAACATTATGTACACAAACTAAAAAAGGAATTAAAGAGCAAATATGACATAGAAGTAGATATTTACGGAAAATGTGGAACATTCTCTTGTCCTCCTGAAATTCACCAGTACTGTACTCGTGTGATATCTAAAGATTATTATTTTTATTTATCTTTTGAAAACGCTTTTAGTGAAGATTACGTTACAGAAAAACTGCTGAATGCCGTACAAAATAATGCAGTACCAATTGTTTACGGAGGAGCTAACTACAGCAGGTAAGTTGGACAAAATCCTAAGTTATGCAGCTAAGATCTATATTTATTGATGTCAATATCGAGAACTAGCAGAATGTATAATAAAATTCGTGTAATGGGTAACTTTGTGATTTTAAGTAGGAAGTTGTAGTCAATCGACATAAAAAGAAGAACAAGAATAAAATAAGTAACATAAATCAAGACAAATATTTAAAAACAATTACGGAATATTTAAACCGATTTAACATGTTTCACAAGATGCGGACATGCAGTGGTATTAGGTGAAAATCTTGATTGTTGAATTTAGGTGAAGTGATATTGAGGTGAGCTGGCAATCCCATAGCCTCAACTCACCTCACATAAGTATTGTGACAATTATTTTCATTGCAGGTTCTTGCCAGAACGATCATATTTAGACGCCAGAGAATTGGGGGTCCTTCAGCTAGCAGAGATCATAGATGCACTGATCAGAGAGCCAGAAACGTACGCGGAGTTCTTCAGATGGCAGAAGTACTACTCCTACCATAAGACAACGATGGTGAAAAAAACCAATGAGTATTGTAATATGTGCGCTGCTTTGAATGATGATAAATTGATGTCAACGCCGTCAGTGTATAACGCATTCAGTGAATTTTGGCAAGTGTATGATATATGTTAAAGAAATCAGTGTCTTAAATCATTTTGGCATAAACCTAGTTTTGAAAAAGATATTTTTTTAAAGAATTTCATAAATTCTTCCAAGTGTTCGAATTAAAATATTACTTAAAAAGTGAATTCTAGGTTAGTTAGATAGATAATGGTTAATTTAGAAGACAACAAAAGTTACATGAAAGAATTAATATTTATACTTATAAAAATAGTAAGTAAAACATTTTTTTCGAAATCACATGACTCGTTTTTATTCAATCATAAAACTCTAGTGAAAAATTGGCACAGAGTAATTTAAAAACACGATGCATGAAATTGCAGGACGTTAATAACTTGAATATTAAATTCTTTGACGTTTTAGATTATAGGTCATGTTCTTGTAATTTGACCAATACAAGTACTCGTACCTATGTCAAAAAGAAAAATCTGTTGAATCTTCATCTAAATTAGAGGCTGCGTACAAGCTGAGAGTTGCACAGAGAACTGATAAGCGGCTTAGTATAAAGACCAAATACCGTGTTTGAAATGACGAGATCCGAAGGTGTATAGAGGTCTTCGATACTGGTAGACACCCGGCAAGATCCGGTGATGATGCAAATTGTAATGTGGCAGTCATCTGCCCAATTATAGACGAAGAAGTGATGGCTGTCCGTAGACAGACATTGTTGACTCCAACTTGGGTAAATCTGGCACAGGAGCGAGGCGATTGGTTCAAATATAGAGCCCTATACTCAGCAGTGGATGAAGTTGGGCTGTAGATGATGATGATGACAATAATAATGTAGGTATGTCATGTAAACTGTTATCAAAAGCTATTGTATGTAGTAGTTTGTATAAGGGTGTGCACACTATCGCGGCGGGAATGTGACGCGCCATCAGAATATTATGTAGTGTGTGCTCCTTCATACGAAATGTTTTTGAAGGAAAGTCTTGACGTCTAGTTAGCGTGCTTACCTGTTGTGCTGATGGAGTCGATTCGTTTAATTTTAGTATGACTCTATCATTAAATATTGGGCCCTTGTATGTATCAAAATTTCGAATCTGTCAAAATTCTTTCTCTCTCAAAATTTACTCCGATTTATTTCCGACTATGTAGGTATTTCTCCTGTATCGAAAGGTGCGTTTAAAAACATATAAATTCGCATACATACACAAACAGCCAGACCAATTACAACTATTTGTAAGCAATACAAATATTTGTTCCGTGCGGGAATCGAACCCTCAACACGCAGTCAATCGCTCAGCTACTGCGCCAACCGTGTCGTCTGATAATCGTATATTCTATAAAGCTGGGGATACACATGCCCGTAGCTTGCACACTAGCATACCAGCTCCTCGCACGTGCCAGCTACTGTCATGTGTATACGCTAACTGGCATGCCTGTAACTGGCATATAAGTAGCTAGCACAACATTTGATTTACTTGCATGCCCGTTGAGGGAGGGGACGCGGGGGGTTGCTTAACTGACACGTGTGAACTGAACTGTGTATACGCGATGGTGATACTGGCATGCAAGGGCACAACTTCCATGCCAGTATTACTTGCAAATGTATCCGCATTGTGCCAGTTACTCGTACATGCCAGTAACTTTCATGCCAGCTACTTTTCCGATTTACTGGCATGTGTATCCGCGCCTTTAGTCTAGTATGAATCTGCCTTTACGTTTGACGCACAAGTTATGTCAACAAAGATGTTGCAATGTTTGTGTAGGGGTCTACTTTTAAGCATGGCCATATGTGACCAATTATCGTGTGTGTGTTATACAGGCTGGCGATACCACAATATGACTGACATGCTGCAAGTCACACTAAAGGTCACCGCACTCGTAGTAATCTAATAGTAATATAAAATTCCCGTGTCGCGGTGTTTGTTGCCAAACTTCTCTGAAACGGATGGACCGATTTCAATTAAAAATTGTGTGCATATGGGGAAGGTCTGAGAAGAAAGAAAATGGCAAAACAACGTTTGCCGGGTCAGCTAGTATAAAAACTTTTTTACAAAAAAATTACAACCGCCTTCAAAAACTAAAAAGAGAAAAATAACTTTAGCTTTGGAAGTCGGTGGCTTTATTTCTGTTTGTTGTTTTGTATTGCCACCGACTTCCAAAGCTAAAGTTATTTTTCTCTTTTTAGTTTTTGAAGGCGGTTGTAATTTTTTTGTAAAAAAGTTTTTTATTTCTCGCTTTTTAGTATCAACTTCTTGTCATCCAAATCCATGAAAAAACTGTCATGTTATGTAAATTAACGAGACACCACTAAAAAGTCATAAGAAAGCAGAATATGCGATTTCGTTTACTTGGATGAGAATTTTTTAAATACTACTGTATACATCTGTGTAACCCTTGAGTACAGGCGTGATGTTATATTGTGTGATGGTGTAAACAATGCTTAAATATGCTATATATAGCAACAATCGCGGTTAATCTGCTGTTATTTATTGAAGAGTTCCCCCGATTTCTACAAGATCCCATCATCAGATATTGAAATGGTGACAATGGGACCACACGGGAAGCACCAGCTTTCAAATAAAAAAAGAATCATGACAATCGGTTCACCCAGTCGGGAAATTCGAGGTAAAAAACATAAATAGAGGTTTTGGGTCAGGTCGGAGTGTTATTGGGTTTTACTATTAAATTCTTAGTAGCAGCTCGGAGTTTGGATTTGTGCCCGGTTACTGGCAATAGGCTCGCCCCATATTACATGGGACCTAAAACATACCGGCGAACTGTGGGTGTACATTGGTACACCTCAGCCTAAACCTTTGGGGAATACAGGCGTCATGGTATGTATGTGTGTAATCTTCAATTTTTTATTTATTTTTCATCTACTTTCTTTCAATCAGCAGAAAACTTGGTATAGCCAAGTGTAAAACCGTAGAGACAAGGTCATATTTCAAGAGTGAGAGCGCACGCGGCCTCTCTGAGTCCCGGAGGCGCCGACTGCGTCCCAGCCCCGTAAATAGGCCAAGGTCGAGGTGAGAATCGGCTTGGCCTTTTTAAACAGCGTCTATGAATAATTACAATACAACAGTGGCGAGGGGTCCATTGTGAGTAAGAGGGAAGGCGAAGTAAAATCTTCTTATTCTACAAAGTACTAATAAATATACAAGTTAACGAGACGACATAATATCAAACAATGTGGTTTCATAAGTTTTTATTTGATGGTGTTTTTAAAATCCTGACTATAATCTTTCTCTGTGCAAAATTTCAGATCCGTTCAGCCGTTCCAGCGTGATTGAGTACCTACTAAACATCCATCCATTCAAACTTTCGCATTTGTAATAGTAGTAAAATAGGTACCTGCAGTGTGACTATTATTATTTGAATAGAAGACAATAAAAGACAGTAGTTACTTCTAAATGTTCCATTTTTAATTGGCAGTAGAGTAGCTAGCGCGGCTGCCCCATTTCAAAACCTAGCAAAGACCTAAAACTAAATTGTATAGGAGAGCGAATAAACGTAAATTAGATCAGAGACGAGTAGTGCATTTACTGTGAGTTTTTTAATGTGAGTTTTCAATGCTGGTGTTTTTTTATTTGGTAGGGACTTACTTGATTAGCAAAATTATGCAATAAAACAACTTTTGGAAAAAGTGTTCCTTACTAGGTTTTGAAATGGGACAGCCGACGGTCGTTCCAAAAATATTCCGAAGGGAAACCGGTATGAATTGAGTTGTATGGAGTCTTATTACCAACAGAAGTAGTTTTCTTTTAAGTTTCTCAATTGTGCCCTGTATGTACAGTCAACAAAACCATTTGGTATACAGGCAAAATTATTTGTCTTTTTACTACACTGCCAATATTTATTTTTATTGTATGCGTGCCACTTTTTAAGCTAATGAAACACTTAAGAGAGTTATTTAAAATAATTGACTACTCAGCACAATAACAACATTGTTTAAAAGTAATCGCAAGTAAGCTGCCTGTATATCAAATAGCTTTGTTGACCATACATGACACTATCGAAAACTGTAACTCACGTGTGGCTCACAGTACTTGTATGGTGGCAAATATTACTTAGTATGCAAATTGTTAGCACTCTCGCATTTGCCCGGCTATCGCCAACACCAGTCCAGATTAATTAAAACTATTATTAACTGCTATTGATCTGTACTAATATTATAAATGCGAAAGTAACTCTGTCTGTCTGTCTCTTCTTCACGCCTAAACCACTGGACCGATTTCAATGAAATTTGGTACAGATATAGTCTGGGACCCGAGAAAGGACATAGGATAGTTTTCATCCCGGAAATCCCCCGGGAACGGGAACTATTAATCCACGCGGAGAAAGTCGCGGGCAAAAGCTAGTGTACTATAAATGTTATCAACATTTAGTTTCCAGTGTAGTGAAAGAATAATAACAACGAGCATTTAAACATACATAAAAATATGACTGTTTAACAACGCGTCTAATCTAGAGTAGAGTACTTAATTCTCTGGAATAATGTGATGAGCAAAGAACTTTTAATTGTTTAATATTCATCTTCATTGTTTTCACATCTAGAAGCAACAAGAATATTGTAACCAGGAATTTGTAAAAACTTAATTGAAAAGAGTGACATACGTTTTTAAACTAGCAACTAGCTTGACTTTCTGATCTTCTTTACAGTAAAGAAGTTGTAAATGGTCTAATTAAAAACTCAAAACACACTAGGTACCTACATTCATTTTTTTTTATATTTCAATGTCAAAGTCAAATTTTGACTTGACTTTGACTTTGGACTTTGAGTAATGAGTGAGGAATTTATAGACAAAGCTTTAACCTTATTGTTGGGGTTTTTTAGAAAGTCCGGGTGCGCAGTACTCGTAACCCGGTGTACTTGTATGATTAGATGTATAAATAGTAGATATTAGTAATTTATGTTATACGTATGTATTTATTACCTATAGTATACATATAACTTTTTATTATTGTTATAAGAAAATTGTATATCTTTAACTGATGTACCTAATTGGCTAATGGTGCCGATTCCCTTGTTCACAAACTAAACTAAAATTAGAGAATTGACATCTCTTACTAACATACAGCGAAAGAAAAGGACGGTTTTACCTTAGAACTAAGTTAGAGATGTCAAATTAGTTTTGCCTTGAACTTTTCCGTGTTTTTAATGGACGCGTTCTGACATGTCAACTATAATTGTATAGAGGTTTTAGATCAACTAAAATTGACAAGTCTTATTCACGTCCGTCCCTTTCTTGTTTGATTGGAAAGAAAAAGATAGAAATAGTCTAAATTAAGTTTAGCTTGTGCATAACAGAATCGACACCAATGGCCGTTTTTATGTTAAAGTAAAAATAAATAAATAAACGTGGATCAGGCGAAAGGAGTATGTAAGGATCGTAGCAAGTGACTTTATGTGGTTTCTGCCTACCCCCATGGAAAAAGGCGTGAGTATGTATGAATGTAGGTAAATTAAATATCCAAAATAATGAAGCTATTCTTTAATAGACAGGTACATAGAAAATAACAAAATCAATAAAGTAATCTAATGTCATTTACGCGGATTCCACCACTCTGTAAAATTTTCATAAATAGATGGGCTTATAATTTGAATTTCATCATTAATTAACTCGCACAATTTGCAATAGGCATCTGTCTCGCTGGATTCCTCTAGGTAGTGGTAGGAATAGTGGTTGTGCCACTTGAAGAAATCGTAATACTTTTGTTTATCCTCTGTAGCATTCACTATTTGCATCGCCAGCTCCTTGATTGTAGTTTTCTGAGCAGACAAGTATATTCCATCCGGCATGAAACTAGAAAATCATTATGAATAAGTTATTATTTCATTTAAAACATCGTGAGGAAACTTGGGCTTGTAAATTAATATAATTTTATGTCTGAATTCTCCAACCAGACTTTGGCAAGCGTAGTGAATGCCGTTGCTTTCTGTATGAGAAGAAGAATTGTCCCTGCAGTGGGACAAATACAGGCTGCTATTATTGATTAAGTATATTATTTCAGTAGGTATCTAATTACCATCTCTGTATGAAGGGTAGGAGCTGACAAAAAATATTAAACCCAAACTTATTACTGTCTCTAACTTAAAGGACTCTTCATAAATGTTAGATAATACCACAGAGGAGATACAAACTATCCCAGGATGCGTACGTCGTTTAAGTGAACCATAAACTTTTTTATATGGATAGATATCTCATAATATCTGTGATACCTCCTCTGCGATCCTCTCCTCATAGGTGCTATATCCTATGTGAAAAGGTCCTTACTCAATATAATGTACGTTCAACCCACCGAGCTCAATGGAAGCATTGTAGTTAAACAAAAGAAGAAAAAGAGAGTAGGTACTCATTGATGACCCGACAGGTCGTCCTATGAAAGCAACGAAACAACACCTAAAATGAACTGCTGAAGTGCCAATTTTAAACGCAACAACTATATGGTGTGTACCGTTGCCGAGCAAACACCTCTCCCAAACAACTTCAGCTTTTCTTTCTTTACTTGCGCCACCTCGAATAAACCTTCGCGGTGCGCATCTACATTATCTCACCATTCTTCTTTAGCCGGCCTCGGCAACGCCGACAAACTTCTGACAAACCTACTAACTAACTACGCTTTAAAATTTATCAAAATTGAAACACCTTGTGTAGTTGGCGCCACCATACACCACCGGCACAGCATAATGATTGAGAGCATGCAGCAACTTCTCAGTCACGTAGTCGTCGGCGACCGAGTTCTCAAACGACAAGAAGAAGTAGTATTCAGTCTCCAATTTCCGAAAACTGGGATACTTCTTCAGCCCACATTTTCCAAATATATCAACTTGCATGCCATACTTTGCTAATTCCATTTGGAGCTGTTTGGCAAGTAAATCTCTTCCACTGGGCGCTTTGCAATTAGATACAAACCAGGCCACTGCAATCTTCTTCGTGCTTAACTTTGCCTTCAGTGTATCGTTTATAGGCATCATTTCTTCCACTTTCTTCCAATGCATCTCTTTACTAGGACCTATGACATGCCCTTCTTTATCTCTAATGCTCATATATCCGTAGTATCGGTCAGAATTTAATTTGTAAGTCCAAGTCCAATTAAAAAAATTATTATACATTGGATTACAGATCGGATAGTTGGCTGCGGACTCCATGCTAGCAAAAATATACTTTTGATGACGTGAACGAGATGCAGGTAAAGATGAAGTTTCACTATCAAGTTCTGGTCCATGGAACAATATCACATCGAAATCCGTAACACGTCTAAGCAACTGTCTGTTTGACGATACATAACAATTGGTATACGAACAGTTTCTGTTTATAAACGTATTGGTCCCTTCACCCAAATACTTGATCGGTTTTGATTTGTGTGACGTCCATATTAGTAAGTATTTTAAGTCCAAATGTTTATTCGCTTTCTGGAAGCTCGTTTCTCTATCAAAGCAACCCAAATAATAGAAGATCGAAAAGAAAGTGACGTTGAGACTCACGCAAAAAATTAAATATCTCACGAACTTACTAAACATCATCTCCGTAACCGTAATAATCCTTATCTCACACAAACAGTTACCTCGCACACTCACTACCTACTACGGCTTTTATGAGAAATGTTGAAGTAAATAAAATAATTTTATTAAACCATGTACTTGTCTTATCCTAAAATGTCAGCCAGTAAGCAAAAATGTCAATATTTGTGTAATGTAACCCTTACTACGTCGCTATAGACGGATTGTTGTGGTCTCAGATCCCAGAGCGGTGAAACTTACATCATTTAATAATAATAATTAAGAATAAGTAGATAAAGAGGAATAGGTAGTTAAGAATGCAAGCGACCAAGAGGTCGCAGCCCAAAAAGACGGGCAGATCAGGTCCGTTCCACAATGAGCACCTGATTCCACGGCGCGCTACATCACGACAAAGACCGACACAGTTGGCGAGACACCATCAACAAGAAGCTAATCCATAGAGGACTTCAAGACCCTCAGTAGTGAGAAATATGACGCGAGGAGGAGGAGTTAACAATGACCTATAGGTTCAATCCTCCACTCTTTATTAGGGGGGCAATTCTAGTCACTTGAGGAACAAACTAAATGTAATCTTAGTTCTCCATCTGTCAAAAATGCCTTTAGATTATCAATATTTTTTATTTATTTATTTAATTTACAATGATTCATAGCTTAACTCTAATATAGCATCTGCCAAAAAAGCAATTTTCTTACATAGATGTTCGCTGAGATGAGGTTGCGATTCAATTTGGACAATTTAGAATTAGTAGAATTTAATTCAGTTTATTGCGAGATTCTTCCGTACGCCATAACTTCACTCAGACGCTTTAAAGTTCCAACCGTGCGCGAAAAGTGTCTGACAATAATATTTTGGTTAAGTATAACAATATCCTGTAAAACACAAAATCCATCCATCACATTTTAACGTGAAATGACTACGAGACCTGATAACTGAAAATGTCCCAATATTGAAACTAACATGTAGGTATCCATACCTTAATTGGATAAAGGATTTTCAGGGCTTATACATAGTAATATGTACTTAAAGAGTAAGCTCATAAAAAGTGTGCCAATTGATTGGCGGTGTTAAGTACCAAATTCTAGATAAACATAACATTCACAAGTAAATACAAACAGCCATGCAACACCTTATCGCTTAGCTACAAAACACGGAATATCTAAAATCGGATTTGTACTGAAATGCATTACCAATACTTTTGGGTTAATGTAAATCGATTTAAATTTATGACATGACGTAGGTATACTGCTCTGGTTTCAAACCATTAGCGTACTATATGCAAAATAAACTGTTGTGGACGAAGATATCATTCGTCCCCGCCAGTGCCGTAACTAGGGCAGTGCCAGCGGTGCTTAGGCACAGGCCGCAGACTCTGGAGGGACGCAGGAATGACCACACCAAGACTAGACTTTTTTTTAAAGGTGCCGTCAAGCTCGCACAGGGCGGACAAAAGGCTAATTACGGTGCTTATCCCCACTTGTTCCACTGGTAAAGATACCACGTTAAAATTTTGTTTAGGGACCCATCAAAGTCAAAGTCAATGCATTTATTTCAATTAGATCATTTGCAGGCACTTTTGAATTGTCAAGAAGATAAAGAGTAAGGGCCTTATCACACTAGCGGTTCGCGAGCGTATTTTGTATGAAGGCGATCACGCAGCGAATTCGCCGCGTCAGATATTTGTATAGAAAACACGCACGCAATTCGCAAGTGTGATAAGGCCCTAAGTTAAAGATAGTTGCTGGTTCCAAAACGTAGGTCTCTTTGGAGAAGAATGAACAAGAAACTCCATAGACTCTCTTTTCAAATTGGTTTTTACAAAATCATTATAACAATATTCTTGTATAACAATATACGTATAGGTGAAAACAATGAAAGTGACTAAAAAAAAACAAAAAAAAAATAATCATAAATGGCAGTTAAGAGATGGAATATCTTTACAAGTGATCGTCTTTACAAATATCGTGATGGCCCGATGGTTAAGGCTTATGGTTAAGGACCTCTCATGTGTGAGGTTGCAGGTTCGAAACTGGGCAAGTACCAATGTGACTTTTTCGATCCATGCCCTTTTTCAAGTATGTCTTGGATATTACTGACATCTTTGAAGGAAAGCATAGTGAGGAAACCTGGACTTATATAATTCTAGATGTAATTGTGAGTAAAAGCGTTTAGCGATGTTGGCAGTATATTAGATAGCAAAGGTTTGGTGGCTATAGTGACTCCTTGAAGTAAGTATATCAGAAGGGTGAAGAAAACTCGTGTTGAAGTTTGAAGTGCGAATAATTATCGAATATTTATTTACACGTTATTTATACTATTTACAAAAATGTGACTGAACCAATAAAGGGCTCTACATTAAAATTATAACACAATTTAGAAAAACACGACCAATAAGAAAAGAGTAATTTTGACTAATCACAATACAGCACACTGACAAAAATCTGAGTTGACGAATAATAACTTGTACATTAAATTTACAAAACATTTTAGAAAACAGAACCAATAAGATTAGTGGAATTTCGACTAATCACAACACAGGACATTGTTACAATTTTGGATTCCGCACGGGGGCGCCTGTGTTGTTTACGGCATGCAGCTGCGAGCAGGCAAAAGTTATAAATAGGGGTGCCTATTTTTCCCGCGCTTTCTTTCCTAGGTAGCCACGGTCGTGTGCGGAGCTAAACAGAAATCGCTAAACGCGGCGATCGAAGATCCTGGTGTTCCTGGAGACGACGCGTGGCATCTGGTGTCAGTCCTTCTCAGGGCTGTATGCTTCCTTGTTTCTTATCACTGTTGTCAAAACGTTGTATACCTACTGTGGCTACCAAGTTCTTCTCAGAACTGTTTGGATCATTATTTCTTAACAGAATGTCATAACGTGGTAGGTAGCTACAGTACTCCCCCTCAAGCGAAGCGTACCGGCAGCTTGACCGGACGGCCAGAGCGAGTCGTCATGTTGGTAGCGGGATGTGACGTCACGCTGACTGTAGGTACTCGCGCTTGTTGCTTGGCTGTGGTACTTTCCTTGGTAATGGTATTGGTAATATGGTTTGGAGGTACGGTAACGGTATTGTCGCTTGGAGGTAAGGTAATATTCTTGCACGGTGGTGAGGTGATGGTATCCTTGCTTGGTGTTAAGGTGATGGTAATCTCGCTTGGTGATAAGGTAATATTATCGTTGTTATTCTCAGCTATAACGTATGCAGGCTTCAGTCGGTCAATCGAAATATTTGCTTGCCGATTAGGTAACTGTATATTATATACTTTTTCAGTTCGGCTTATCACGCGGTAGGGACCTTCATATGGAGCTTGGAGTGGCTTCTTTACTGCATCGGTTCTAATAAACACGTGAGTGCATTTAAGTAAATCTTGATGCACGAATACACGCTTATTATTGCTGTGATGCTCGGTGATTGCTTGCGGTTTGTTTACTTTTATGATTTCACGTAATTTTTCGACGTAGGTATAATCCATTGCAGGTGTGTTGGTACTTGTAAAGAAATCACCAGGTAGGCGTAGGTTGTATCCATAGGTAAGTTCAGCTGCGCTCACTCCGGTGTCTGTACGTAGCGCTGCTCGTAAACCAAGTAACACAGTAGGGAGTTCATTGACCCATGTACTTGTGTCGGATAGTTTTGCGCGTAGAGATGTTTTGAGCGAGCGGTGCCATCGTTCGACCATTCCATTGCTTTGTGGATGATAAGGGGTGGTGCGTTGTTTCTTGATTCCCATTTGTTTCATTAAGTTTTGAAACAGCTGACTCTCGAACTGGCGACCTTGGTCGCTTGTTAGTGTCGTCGGGCATCCAAATCTCGATATCCAATGTTGATACACAATATCGGCTATTCGATCAGCTGATATTTCGTCTGTCGGGATTGCTTCGGGCCATTTCGTTAGTCGGTCGATCATCGTAACTAAATAACGATGTCCTTGAGCTGTTGTAGGTAGCGGGCCAACGATATCGATGTGCACGTGTTGGAATCGATCACTTTGTGGGAAGGATGAGATTTCTGAGAACGTGTGACGTTGTACTTTACTTTTCTGACATTGTATACAGGTTCGAGTCCAGCGGCTGATGTCTGCGTTCATTGATGGCCAGAAGTATTTTTGAGTTGCGAGTTTGCGAGTCGTGCGCGTACCAGGGTGACTGATGTTGTGCACGCTTGTAAAAACTTCTTGTCTATATGCTTCTGGTATATAAGGTCGTATATAAGGTGTAGATGTTTCGCAGTATAACTCGACGTCTGTATTAGGTATTATTACTTTCTTGAGAATAATGTTGTTCTCTTGTAATAATTTTTGAATGTTGCTGTCTCTTTCTTGCGCACCTGCTATGTCCTTGAAGCTTATCGCAGATGGACACGAGATTGTTTCTATGCGGCTGAGTGTGTCAGCGACGATGTTTTGTTTACCGCTCACGTGTCGTATGTCGGTGGTAAATTCGCTGATAAACAAAAGTTGTCTCGTTCTTCGTAATGTTTCGGTATTCGATTGCGTTTTTGTCATGACGAATGTTAGCGGCTTGTGATCCGTAAATATAATTAGGTGGCGTCCTTCGAATATTTTGCGGAAATGCTTGACAGCCATATATATAGCGAGTAGCTCTCGGTCGTAGGTAGAGTACTTCTTTTGCGCGTCACTGAATTTCTTGGAAAAATATCCAAGCGGCTGCCATGTTTCGTTTATGTATTGTTGTAGGACGGCGCCAGCTGAGTTGTCCGATGCGTCGCAGAACACAGCGAGGGTAGCGTGATGTGATGGGTGAGCGAGTAGAGCTGCTTGTATGATGCTAGCTTTACATTGCTGGAATGCTTGCGATGCTTCGTTGGTCCATGTGATCGGAGTTTTATCTCGTTTCTTGACATTATGTAAATATGAATTGAGTGGCGCTTGAAGTAGTGCGGCGTTCGGAATATGGTCGCGATAGAAATTGATCATTCCGAGAAATCTTCTTAATTCTTCTATTGTTTTTGGTTGTGGAAAATCTGTGATTGCTTGGATTTTATGTTGGGGTGGTTTAATGCCTTCTTTTGTTACGGAGTGACCTAGGAATAGAACTTCTGATTTTCCTAGGTTGCATTTGGCGGGGTTGATGGTGATGCCGTTTTCTTCTAGTCGTTTTAGTACTACGTGGAGGTGTTTTCGGTGTTGTTCTTAGTTTTCGGATGCCAACAGTAAGTCATCGATAAATGGGAAAACGAAGTCTAGTCCTCGTAAAAACTTCGTGGATGTAACGTTGAAAAGTTTGTCCCGCGTTTTTCAAACCAGGGCACATACGTGGGAATTCAAATAATCCCATCGGAGTTATGATGGCTGTCTTCTCGATATCTTCTTCTCTCACTCTCAGCTGTTGGTAGGCGCGGTTGAGGTCTATTGTCGAGAAGATTGATTTTTCAGATAAGTGATGTGTGAAATCTTTGACACGAGGAACGGGGTAGCGATCGGGTATGGTGATAGAGTTGAGTCGACGATAATCACCACACACTCTGATGTCGCCATTCTTCTTTGGTACGATGTGGAGAGGTGATGACCATGGACTTTTGCTTGGTCTGCATAATCCTTGATCAATCATCTTCTCAAATTCCTTTTTCACTATTTCGTAGCGATGTGGTGGAATCGGGCGAGCTCGGCTATGTACTGGTGGTCCTGTTGTCTCTATATAATGTTGCACGTGGATATCGGAGTTTAGTTGCATCGCTGTTAGTCTTGTTATGCCGGGATATTGGGCTAATATGTCGTGGTACGACTGCGACATATCGATGCTGCGTACGGTAGGTACGCTCGATACTCGTATCGGGGCATTGACCTGTAAGTTAGTCACACCGTCGATTAATCTTCGATTTTTCAAGTCGACGATGAGTTGGTGATGCTGAAGGAAATCGGCTCCAAGTATAGGTTTTGTGACGTCAGCTACGATGAATTTCCACAGGTACGGTCGGCGTAGATTAAGATCGAGTGTTATCGTTTTTTCACCATACGTAGCTATAGTTGTGTTGTTCGCCGCGTATAGTTGAAATGGTAGTGGTTGTTGTACCTGTCCCTTTTTCCTCGGTAACACGGATATGTTTGCTCCGGTGTCGACTAGGAACGATAGTTTCGAGTTCTTATCAGTGACGTATAGGCGGTGGGACTTTTCTTGAACGCAGGTGTCCGCCGTTGCGAGCGTTCTGTCTAGTTTTCCGATGTCTGTTTCTTGAATGAACAAGGTGATGTACAGCGTCTAGCTTGTTCTTTGAAGCGTCGATGATAATAGCAGAATGGTGATGGCGATGACTCTCGCGTACGTGATCTTGATGTACTGCGGTGACGAGATGGGTAGCGGCTGCGGCGATGATCGTTGTGGTATGATGGTCTGGCTTTCAACTCGGCGATTTCAAGTGATAATTTTCTTATCTCGTTGATAAGGTACTGTGTATCTGCTTGCGGTGCGGATGGTGTTGGTAGTGCTGGTGGTGGTGGTGTATGCACGGCTGCCACTTGTGTTGCTGACGTCTGCTCCATTATTTTATCGGCGAGTAGCGCGAGTTCGTCGAGTGCGGTCTTGGTGCTGAATGTTTCGCTGACGGCGAGGACTGAACGGACGTGTGATGGGAGATGGCTTGTCCACATAAGTCGCAGAGTGGATTCTGGAATCTTGTCTGTGGCAAGGTTTCGCATGCGACGGAGCAATTGCGTGGGCTTCTGGTCTCCGAGTTCCATTTCGGACAGCAGTTTCTGGAACTGACGGTTGTCAGATTCCTCGTATGCAGATATGAGCCTTTGTTTGATGGCGTTGTACTGGTCATTCTCTGGTGGGTTGTACAACAGGTCCGTGATTTGCTCGATGTCTTGTCGCTCGAGCTGTGCTATGACCATCTGAGCGAGCTGGCCTTGGCCTTTCTTGAGGTCGTTAGTAACGGCTTCGAAACTGATGAACCATAGTCGTGGTCGATCTCGCCAGAAAGGTGGAATGCGCATGGTGAGTGATATGCCGGCTGCTTCCGCCTTCGAGACTGCGTGCGATGTTGAGCTGGATTGTTCATCGGTGGACATCTTGGAAGGATTGATTCGGCGATACTGGCTGAGCTTCGTTGGTCGTTGATTTCTTCAGTGTTGAGTTCGGGGTAACCACTTTAGCGTTGTTGGCAGTATATTAGATAGCAAAGGTTTGGTGGCTATAGTGACTCCTTGAAGTAAGTATATCAGAAGGGTGAAGAAAACTCGTGTTGAAGTTTGAAGTGCGAATAATTATCGAATATTTATTTACACGTTATTTATACTATTTACAAAAATGTGACTGAACCAATAAAGGGCTCTACATTAAAATTATAACACAATTTAGAAAAACACGACCAATAAGAAAAGAGTAATTTTGACTAATCACAATACAGCACACTGACAAAAATCTGAGTTGACGAATAATAACTTGTACATTAAATTTACAAAACATTTTAGAAAACAGAACCAATAAGATTAGTGGAATTTCGACTAATCACAACACAGGACATTGTTACAATTTTGGATTCCGCACGGGGGCGCCTGTGTTGTTTACGGCATGCAGCTGCGAGCAGGCAAAAGTTATAAATAGGGGTGCCTATTTTTCCCGCGCTTTCTTTCCTAGGTAGCCACGGTCGTGTGCGGAGCTAAACAGAAATCGCTAAACGCGGCGATCGAAGATCCTGGTGTTCCTGGAGACGACGCGTGGCATCTGGTGTCAGTCCTTCTCAGGGCTGTATGCTTCCTTGTTTCTTATCACTGTTGTCAAAACGTTGTATACCTACTGTGGCTACCAAGTTCTTCTCAGAACTGTTTGGATCATTATTTCTTAACAGAATGTCATAACGTGGTAGGTAGCTACAAGCGCCTGATAGAAATAATATTTAGTTTTAGTTCATTGACGCGTGATGAATTTTCTGCCAGGGAATTTTTAGAAGAACATGGAAGGGTTTTAGTAAGTATAAGTCTGACACTCCCTCCCGCTCCGCCCAGGGCGAGAGAAGTAAATAGATGACTTCACATCCCAAAAAAAAACTCCCATGGAGCTAACAGAAGACTTGACGACGTTAATCCACAGGACCCCGCTAGGTTAAGGTTGCCCTACCTGATGTTTACTCTATAATGAGAATAACCAATGAAACACGTTGCAAAATTATCATTTTATTACAGTAAGGAGTCAAAAGACATAAAAAAGGGAAAAAAATGCCAAATCTGACTAGCTTAAAAACCTTTATAAATATAATACCTGTCTCATCATTTACATTTATGTGGTAGATTCCACCAATGAACAAATTTTTCATACGAGCTTGTTCTTAAAAAATTATCTTCATTATGAATTAACGCGCACAATCCGCAGTAGGCGTCTGTGTGGGGAGACTCACGCACGTTGTGATAAGAATAGTGGTTATGCCACCTGAAGAAATCGTAGTACTTCTGTTTATCATTGATAATATTCACCATTTCCTTCGCCAGCTCACTGGTCCATGACTCGTCCGCAGTTAGGTATATTCCGTCAGGCATAAACCTGAAATTTAAAGATGAACTAGTTAGTACCGCGGGAAAAGAAAGAGTTACTTGACTTGATGGAGGCCTTTGATCAGCAGTGGGACTTTCACTTGAAAAAAAAAACACTTCTGCTTACTCTTGGGGAAATATCGGCGTGATATCATAAGCATCTGTATGTAGATTCCAATCACGCAAGGAGGTGGTTGGTCCTATGACGCCCTAGATAATAAATTACGCTAATGACCCCAGAGGGATTGCACTGCACAGGCCTCCGTTTAGCACATCTACGAGGAAGGTCAGAAAGAGACAGGCCAAATTGGAAAAAGATTTTAAAAAAAATTGACGGTATACTAAATGGATTTCGTGAAGAACAACAGAATTACAGAAAAATAATCCATAATAATATAGGTCCCTAATACCGGGAAAAAAAGTAGCATACATTCAGGGGTGTGGTCCGTGGTCTGCACGTGTACTAAATCTAATAGTAACTCGACTACCGATAATTTTAAGCTAGGTTAGGCGGTTTTTTTACCATAACATAAGCTAGCCTGATATTTGCTGGCCCATTTTTTTGGCAGGCCATACTCACCTACTAAAGACAAATATACTTTTACAAAAAGAAACATAATCAAATTTTTGCTAATGATAAAGAATACATTCTAAGTTTAACTAGTTTCTAAGAATTAAGATAAAAGAACCTTGTATAGTTGGCGCCACCATACACCACCGGCACAGCATAATGATTGAGAGCATGCAGCAACTTCTCAGTCACATAGTCTTCAGCAAACGAGTTCTCAAATGACAAGTAGAAGTAATAATCAGCCTCCAATGTCCCAAAACTAGGATACTTCTTCGGCCCACATTTCCCAAATATATCAACCTGCATGCCATACTGTGCTAGTTCAATTTGGAGCTGTTTGGCAAACAAATCTCTTGCATTGAGTGGTTTGCAATTAGATACAAACCAGGCCACTGCAATCTTCTTCGTGCTCAACTTTGCCTTCAGTGTATCGTTTATAGGCATCATTTCTTCCACTTTCTTCCAATGCATCTCTTTACTAGGACCTATGACATGCCCTTCTTTATCTCTTATACTCATATATCCGTAATTTGCATCAGAATCCAACTTGTAAGTCCAAGTCCAATTAAAAAAATTATTATACATTGGATTACAAATCGGATAGTTGGCTGCAGACTCCATGCTAGCAAAAATATACTTTTGATGAGGTGAACGAAATTCAGGTAAAGATGAAGTTTCGCCATTAAGTTCTGGTCCATGGAACAATATCACATCGAAATCCGTAACACGTCTAAGCAACTGTCTGTTTGACGATACATAACAGTTGGTATAGGAACAGTTTCTGTTTATAAAGGTTCCAGTGCCTTCACCCAAATACTTGATCGGTTTTGACTTGTTTGAAGTCCATATAAGTAAGTATTTCAAATCCAAATGTTTATTTGCTTTGTTCGTTTTTCTACCAAAGTATCCCAAATAATAGAAGATCGAAAATAGAGTAACGTTGAGTGTCATGTAAAAAATTAAATATCTCGCGGACTTACTAATTATCATCTCCCTAACTGTAATAATATCTAACTCACACAGTTACCTCACACACGCACTACCTACTACCACTATTGTGAGAAATGTTCAAGTAAATAAAACCTTGTCTTGTATTAAAATGTCAATCAGTAAGCAAAAATGACAATATTTGTGAAATGTAACTCTACTACGTCGCTATCGAGGGATTGTTGTGGTCGAACATCCCAGAGCGGTGAGACCTACGTCATTTAACATAACTATAATAATTGAGAATAAGTAGGTAAAGAGGAATAGGTAGTTAAGAAGGATCCTATTACTTACTAGCTTCAATGCTTGATAAGGATCCACAAGTGACTAGAATTGCCTCCCTAATAAAGGTATTAGGGAGGCAATTCTAGTCACTTGTGGAACGATCTAAATGCAATCTCATTCCTCAATTTGTCAAAAATGCCTATATAGATTATCTAATTATTTTTGTTCATTTAATTTACAATGGTTCATAGCTTATCTTTAGTATAGCATCTGCCAAACTGCAAAGCAATTTATCAGCAATTTTCTTACATTTGTCGTTTTGTCGATTCTTTGTTTTATTTTATTGTCGCTGAGATTGGTTGCGATTCAACTTTGAACATTTTGAACTAGTGGAATTTGTTTTCAGATTTAAAAGGTACCTTTACGCTCAAGTAAGCCGGCTGGTATTTATATAGGTATATGTGTTAAAGAATATTATTATAAATCATTATTAGTTATTGCGAGAGTCTTTCCGTTGGCCATAACTTCAGCCAGACGTTCTAAAGATTCGATCTGCCCACGGAAATTGTCAAACAATAATATGTTTTGGATTCCCAGCAAAAAAAATGTGATTTTCGATAATGTGACTTCCTTTATTTTTCAAGTTTATCTTAGCAGCTCATAAAAATTGTCCCAATTGATTAGTGAAATAAAGTACCAAATTATAGGTACTTGACTACTACATAACATACCATACATTAACATTCACAAGTAAATACAAACAGCCATGCAATGCAACAGCTTAGCTACAAATCACGGAGTATCTAAAATCGGTTTTATACTGAAATGCATTACCAATACTTTTGGGTTATTGTAAATCGATTTACATTAATTATGATATGACGTAGGTATAGTGGCTCTGGTCTCAAACCATTATGCAAAATAAACTGCCTGTTGCGGACGAAGATATCATTCATTCATCCCCGCTTGTCCCACTGGTAAAGACACCACATAAACATTTTGTTTAAAAGACCTCTTTACAAGTGGTCGTCTTTACAAATATCGTGATGGCCCAATGGTTAAGGCTGTAAGGCACCTCTCATGCATGAGGTTGTAGGTTCGAAATTGGGCAAGTGACTTTTTCAATTCATATGACATAACTGACACCTATGAAAAAAAACATTATGAAGAAACCAGGACTTATATAATTCTACTTCTTATTGTGAGTAAATACGCCTGATAGAAGTATTTTATTAGTTTATTGACGCGTAATGCTGTCAGATAAAATTATAACTTCTTTGTTTTTAATATACAAAAATATACTGCCTTTATATTAAAAAACGGGGAATAAATTCAAAATCTAGGTGGTAAGCTTTATTAAATGCGCTATGGGTAGCTTTTAGCCTTGGTGGTGGTTTCTCGCATGGGCCAACGTGATGAAAAGTTCTATGGTTCTAAGATGCCAGCTACATAAAACTAAAGCCCTTGGAAGTCTACTTTTTATTTCCTTTTCATCATCATTATAGCATCTTACCTGTCCTCGTTATCTCTCCCTCTCTCATGGAACCAACAGAAGACTAGGAAAAAGGAGGTCAAACCACAGGATCCCACTAGCTTAAGGCAAGCTGATTTGCACTCTATAATGAGTAAAACCATTAGTTACTGTTAGTCAGAAGCCCGAAAGTCTGACAACCAGTCTTACCAAGAGTATCGTATTACCCATTACTGGGTTGTGGAGGTCAGATAGGCAGTCGCTCCATGTAAAATACTGATATTCAGCTGCATCTGGTTCGACTGGAAGCCGACCCCAACATAGTTGGGAAAAAGGCTAGGCAGATGATGAATGAGTAAAACCATTGAAACACGTTTACAAATTTATCATTTTATTACAAGATATAAAAATATTTATTTTATATAAAAGGAATCAAAAGATATAAAAAAGGAATAAAAATTACAAATCCGTCTAGGTAAAAAAACACAAAAGTTATATCTAATCACATATATGTGGTGGATTCCACCACTGATCAAAGTCTTCATACAAACTTGGTTTTAAGAATTTTTCTTCATTATGAATTAACGCGCATAATCTGCAATAGGCGTCTGTGTGGGGAGACTCACGCACGTTGTGATAAGAATAGTGGTTATGCCACCTGAAGAAATCGTAGTACTTCTGCTTATCATTGATAATATTCACCATTTTCTTCGCCAGCTCACTGATCCGTGACTGTTCCGCAGTCAGGTATATTCCGTCGGGCATGAACCTGAAAAATGATGCACTCGTTAAGAACTCGAAAAGAGTTAAAGAAAGGACTTTTTTTGATCGATGGGAAATCATCAAATGACTTCCCCGGCGGGAGGTGGGAGGGAGTGTCAGACTTTTACTGACTAAATCCCATCCATATTCCTTCACGTGCCCTTTGCGTTTCGGGGGCGCGGTATCTCTTTCGAACAACCCGCAACCCCGGCAGGCATCGGCCCTTAGTGGCCCCTCCGACTGAAAGGACTTGAGGTAGGCCTTTGCTCAGCAGTGGGAGAACTATGACTTAGAAAAAAAATCACTTCTGCCGACTTTTGAGGGAAAATATCAGCGTGATTTCATAAATATCTGTCTGTATAGTCCAATCACACAAGGAGACAGTTATTTCTGTGATGACGTATAATGATGACCGCACAGGAATTGCGGCACAGCCTTTAGCTTAGCACCTAACTGGGGGAGGTCAGAAAGGGACAACCTGGATCGGAATATAATAAGATTATATTTATTTGAACGCTATGGTTTAGCCTTTCCCGCTGCTGCGCGTCCGTGGAAAACAACATAATACAAACATAATAATTCCAAAAAATATGCCTTATAAGTATTTAGGTTCCTACCAGTCCCACCACCGGGATAAAAAGTAGTCTATGTCCAGGGCAGACGGGTGGACCCCGCGTGCTAAAGCTTATAGTAACCCTACAACTGCCGAAACCTGAATCCGGACTGTTTTGTTTCTACCACAGCATGAGCTATCCAAATAGTATTCTTGCCCAATTTTTTGGCAGTCAATGTACTTACCTAGTAAAGACAATACAATAAAAATATGATGAAATTATTGCTGACGATAAAGAGACTAAGCTTTTAAATTTAAAAAAAATAAGTAAATTCAGATAGGAACCTTGTATAGTTGGCGCCACCATACACCACCGGCACAGCATAATGATTAAGAGCATTTAACAACTTCTCAGTCACATAGTCTTCAGCAAACGAGTTCTCAAACGACAAATAGAAGTAATAATCCGTCTCCAATTTACTCAAGCACTCCTGCATACTGCCCCTAGGGCACTCCTTCGTCCCACATCTGCCGTATATATCAACCTGCATGTCATACTTTGCTAGTTCAGTTTGAAGCTGTTTGGCAACTAAATCTCTTCCACTGCCCGCACCGCAGTGAGATACGAACCAAGCCGCTGCAATCTTCTTCTTGCTCAACTTTTCCTTCAGTGTATCGTTTACAGGCATCATATCTTCCAATTTCATCCAATGCATCTCTTCTTTAGGGCCTATGGTGTTCCCTTCTTTATCTCTTATACTCATATATCCGTAATTTGCATCAGAATTCAATTTGTAGGTCCAAGTCCAATTAAAATAACTATTGTATATTGGATTACACACCGGATAGTTTACTGAGGACTCCATATTTGCGTAAACATACTTTTGATGAGGTAGACGGGACTGGGGCAAAAGTGAAGCATCGTCTGTAAGATCACGTCCATGGAACAATACCACATCGAATTCCGTAACGTCTCCGAGCATCTGTCTATTTGCCGTCACGTAGCATTCGGCGTACGGACATTTTTTATTCTTGAACATTTTTTGCCCTTCACGAAAATTTGACCTAACCGGGTCAGTTTTATTGAACCATATTAAGATGTGTTTCAAACCTAACGATGTATTTGAATGGGTCAAACCCTTATACCTCGTTTCTGGATGAAAGTAATCCAAATTGTAGCAAAACGATAAAACAGTGACAGTGATAATCACGCAAAAGATGAAATATCTCTCAAAAATACTTAAAGCCATTTTTAAAGTTTAATTACTTAAACGTTTACCTCATTCATTAATAAGCGGCACCGTCAATATTTTGATAAAAGTTTAGGTAGCTGACTAATCGAATAAAACTGCCGCGAATTGAATAATTTTATCGTAACTACTCGTTAGCTACTTTAAGTTTGTTGTCCATCACTAAATGTAGTCACAAAAAAGTTTATTATAAATTAATTATAATTTATAATTACTGAAAATTATAATTAATTAGGAACCTTCCTACCTACATAAATATTTAAATAATTATATTAAATTCACTCAACACTTTTGAATAACGGCAATAAGACCTATGAGACCCATATTATGGTAAAGACTAACAAAGGGCTAGATCGCTTGAAGCTTCTTTATAATGTGTGCATAACTGCATAGTAGTTGGAACTAGTGACGAGACAAGATCTAGATAACAATTTGATACCGCCACCATGATCCATAAGTCACCATACGTCTATACATTTGGCCGAAACCATACCTAACTGAACGATAGAGCACCGTATGTACCGGTTAAGTGGTGTTATTATTTTAATATTTTTGTGGCTGCGTACCCTAGGTACTTTATTATCAAAACCCTAACGTAATAGTTAATCAGTAGTTTTTTTTTTACATCTTTGAATGACAAACAAGCTGACGCCAACATGCCACCTGATGTTTAGTGGTCACCGCTACCTTAGACATCTGCAATACCAGAGGTCATCCTGGGACCTAGTTGAAATGTCAATTATTTTTTGTTAATGTGGCACACAGCAGCAGTCCAGTGCGTCATAAGACATTGAGGCATCGGTCAGTCTTTAATTAACTAATTAAGACATCTCAAAAAGTTACGTTGTTTTTTCCATAACTAAAATTGCGGCCGATACCAGCATTTATAGCCGAGACCGAAACCGATACTACGGTTCAGTACATCACTAGTAATATGAACATTTGAGTAAGCACGTGCCACGATAATGTAGTAGGTACCTAAGTAACAAGAAAACACAAAAAAAGATTGCTTAATTGATTTACTATGTACCTAAATTGGATTTACTTACACGTTATTTCACTTTATCGTATCATAAACAAAATCGGAATCGGAATTTACTACTTCCGACTATGTCGTGATGGCCCAGTGGTTATGGCCTCTCATGCATGAGGTTATAGGTTCTATTCTGGCAAGTACCAATGTGAGTTTTAAAAAAATCACTTTCTAGGTTTATCTTGGACATCACTGACATCGGTGAAGGAAAAACATCGTGAGGAAACTTGGACTTAGGTAAAATTAGAATAGAATAAACTTTGTTTTCAAAACAATTTATACGATGGCGATAGGTTATTAGATACTGTAACAATGTTTATTTTTTAATTGCATACATAAATCACTGATTAATTCCTCTGACGACAATAGACAATAGTAGCTTGGGTGCCTTTGCCCTACAGTGGGACAATCAATAATAGGCCGTTATTATATAATTAAACTATAATATTAATTAAAGCTAAAGAGATTTTTTTGTTTGTTTAAACACGTTTATCTCTGGAACTACCGGTTGATTTGGAAAAAATATATTTGTATATGACACCCAGATTCATGAGGAATATTACAGGACCTAACATAACGCGGGTCCGCCTATGGACCCGCGATATGTTATATAGGGGGGGGCCGGGTGGGCCGGGCCGACCCCAGAATGGTCTTGTGCCCACCCCAGGCTGTAGGGCTCACCTTCCGCCTGACAGCATTGCATCGCAGCGGCCATGGCATCTTAGGGGCCAGGCCCTCCCAGAAAACTAACTCTAGATACGCCAATGCGCGGGTCTAAAAAAGCACGCGCACGAAGTCCCGGGCAGAAAGAAGATTTCATTTAGATTATATATATTTAAAAAAAAATTGATCATTACCAACCAATCAACCAACAACCAGTCTTACCAAGGGGTATCGTGTTGCCCAGTCACTGGGTTGATGTAGCCAGATAGGCAGTCGCTCCATGTAGAACACTGGTATTCAGCTGCATCCGATTAGACTGGAAGCCGACCCCAACATTGTTGGGAAAAAGGCTAAGCAGATGATGATGATGATTAAATAATTATTAAATATCGACTTCCTACGAACTCGTAAGATAATGTGCACCGTCTGTGTATAGGATTAGTGACTATAAATGGGCATGGGCCGCTACAACACCAAACTAGCATAGGCCCCTTTAAGAGGGGCTTAAGTTCTACGAGGCGATATCTATCAATAAGTAGATTACAATCGGATAATCATAGGAAAATCGGATATGTGGTAGGTACATATCATAGATATATAGAGAGACATAGATACCATTTTTCTTTTTTGTAAATCTGTTTCAGTGTTTCCTGACACTAAGATTTTTTCTTGGATCTTGGATTCGCTTACAAACACAAAAATGCATATACACCCAAAACCAGATCCGGATCAACTAACTAATCTGTTCCTTACGGGAATCGAGCCTGTTACACGCGGCTCAGCAGCCAATCGGACAACCACTGTGCCCACCGTGTCCTATCCTAGACAGGTACTTGTTGTAAAATCGACTGGCTGGCATTGGTCCCTACATAACTAGGTACTGTTCAGGTCTAAGTCTATTGGTAGAAGATAAACTATCGATTTTGTTTATTGTGTTAACTTAAATAAAATAATAATATCTATATTTTCGCTAGTTGTGAGATTTATTATAAGTAAACTGATATTATGTTTGCTACATATCAGTTTACTTATAATAAATTTAGATTTAGAGCACATGAACACTTATTAAAGTGGGCCGTGGTCTTGTCAGAAGTACCGCATTCCTACCGAGCCCAAATATTATCATCAATAATATCACTCGACAAGAAGGACACCAAATCCCGTCAAAATAGGCCCAGCCGTTTAGCAGGTAGACGGACAATCCCCTGAACAAGAATAAAAAAAAAACATATCGCCTGTATTCCCCGAAGGGTTAGGTGTAGGTGCACCAATATACTCCCGCAGCCCGCCCGGTATGTTTAGGTCCCACGTAATAGGGGGCGAGTCTATTGCCTTGGGGTATTACTGCGGCCTATCGCTGGGAATCGAACCTAAGACCTCAAGCAGTAGCAGTTGCGCTTGTTGCTTTGATGTATGTAGGTACTCATGTTTCTACAATAAAGGTGATGGCTAAATGACTGCCCCCGAGCCAGATACATTCTGGAATGTATATGAATCTTACATAACCTCATAATATTTAAAAAATTATTCATGAATTATGTAGTGTTTAATATTTACCTAGCACTTTCGTGAACTATAAAACATAATAAAGTATCTAAAAAAAAAAGAAAAACTTTTTCATCACAAACATTCGCTTATAAATATACAACCTCATTTTCGTTTTTAGTTTTATCATTTTTCGAAAGTGTCAGTTGAAGAAAATTATATACTGTCAAACACACCTTTTTTCCTTTTTAGGCAATATTATTTTACCATTATATTATTCCCAAAAAGTATCTGAAACTTTTTTACATGAAATACTAATATTTAGCCATTCAGCATTACATTGTGCTAAGTAGATACCATATTTATACATGGTACCTGGCACATGGGGCAGTGGTCTATACTTCCATTTAGCCATCTCCTTTTCTATTCTATTCTACACTAGGCTAACGAGGTAGTTAGTGATAATATGTGGTGTTTGCATTAAATATACACGTGCAAAATAATTAGGCCAGTGCCCATTCAAGAGCAATGTCCTCGTAGACTATTGAGTAAAGATTAATATGCTTATGAAGATTTATTGCGCTGTTACGCACATGTACATGTCCATACGATACTTTTAGGAAATCGCTACTGAATTCTGCAGAGTGGCCAAATTTTTTTGCAAGTGGGTGTATTTTTATTATACTGTGACAACTACGTACGTATCTGTTAACAAATAAACAAAATTGGACAAAAAATAACAGCTTTTTACTAAATGCATTTATGGATGTTTACAACTGCCTCGTTAGCCTTGTCATCCTGAGCGCGACTGCTACGCTAGAGGTCTTGTGTTCGATTCCCAGGTCGAGCAGTGTTATTGGGTTTTTCTATGAAATTCTCAGGAGCAGATCGGAGTTAGGATTTTTTTTTTTTTTTTTTTAATGACGGGAAATCATCAAATAACTTCCCCCTCCCTGGGCGGGGCGGGAGGGAGTGTCAGACTTTTACTGACTAAAACCCATCTATGTTCTTTCATGTGCCCTTTGCGTTCCGGGGGCGCGGTATCTCTTTCGAACAACCCGCAGCCCCAACAACCCGCAGCCCCGGAGTTAGGACTTGTGCCCGGTTAGTGGTAATAGGCTCGCCCCCTATTACATGGGACCTAAACATTCCGGCGAACTGCGGGTGTACTTTGGTACACCTCTGCCTAACCCTTCGGGGAATACAGGCATGATGGTGTGGTGGATGTTTGCAAGGTACTCATATAAGAATTGCATCTTCTTTTGTCTGTCGATATGCTTATTTACTCCGGGTTATCTCGGCTGAACTGATTTTGTCGAGACTTTCATTGGTAACTGATGAATCACCAATGTGAGCTTTTTCATATCTTAAGTAGATTTCTAAATTTATCTTGGACATCACAGAGGATAGCATCGTGAGGAAGTCTGGTCTTATAATTAATATTGTTAAATAATGTACCTAGGTAGATACCATCAATGATAATCATTTGATCAAAGATGTCTTGGATTCATCAAATCTCTGATGTTGATAAATGTAATGATGTTTAATTGAATAAAACACTTCTTGTAAATGGTATTTTTAATTATTTTCAGATTACAACAGGAACAACATTAAAAAAAACACGATAGTAGGTAACTAAGTATTAGATTAAGATGCAAAGCTGCACCCATTTTCAGCAACTTGGATTTTGAACCCTCGGCTCAACGCCGAGAGTTGAGAATCCAACTGTGAATTAAAACAATATAATAATAAACAGTAAAACATTATCTAAGCATTGCATTTAGGCGTCACCTAGTGTTGGTGAAAACAGACATCACACTTACAATAGGATAGTTAGGAACCGACTAATTTTCCTTAAGATCCAGTTTATTCGAAATATGATTATTTTGGCAAAATAGAATTGATTGATAGTAATGAAATATTTAAATTTCGAGTTTTCTATACGAAACAATTTTTTTTTATACTTGGCACAATTTAATATTTATTATCATCATCATCTGCCTAGCCTTTTTTCCAACTATGTTGGGGTCGGCTTCCAGTAGAACCGGATGCAGCTGAATATCAGTATTTATATTTATATTAATATTAATATTTATTATCAAAACGGAGTAAAAGGTATGCCGCATGAAGTTGTATAATGAAGTCATTACTTCTCAGCGACATTCATTTTGTAATGGTGGCACTTCACATGGCGTATTTGTCTTAATATTCAGGTTAGTTAAGTACCTAATACAAATAATACCTCATGTCTGTTGTTATAAAGTTGTTTTTTAATTAGCGATATTTTAAAAAAAAATACTTGCACAAATACGCCAAGTGCAGTGCCAGCATGAAATTCACAATAGAAACAGGAACTCGCAATTAGGGTGAGGCCAAACGAGAATTTTGTGTGTCGTGAGTCGCAGAATTTCCGTCGCGTTATTGTATGCTACATTCGGCTTTGCCCCGTTGGTCTCGTGGTCGCAAGTGCGACTGCTGTGCAAGGGGTCCCGGGTTCGATTCCCAGGTCGAGCAAAAAGTGTTGGTGGGTTTTTCTATGAAATTCTCAGTAGCAGCTCGGAGTTTGGATTTGTGCCCGGTTAATGGCAATAGGCTCGCCCCCTATTACATGGGACCTAAATATACCGGCGAACTGTGGGCGTACATTGGTACACCTCTGCCTAACCCTTCGGGGAATACAGGCGTAATGGTTTATTCGGCTTTTTACAAAACTCCTGTTTCGTTCACACGGCGACTCAAAATGAGTTGTCAGTCTCAGTAGAAAGTAAATTACTCGACAGACATTCTGCGACTCAGGACTCACAAAATTACGCTCGTTTGGCCTCACCCTTATAGTAGCACCTTGTTTGAGTTCAGCGTCACGTGACCGGTGACTTTAATATAACACAATTATTTATCAAAAATATTAATTATATGTATAATATAAAATCAATTACAAAATATTGGCCGATTTTTTTTTAATAATCATATAACAGTCATGACATAACAGTGGATTAAAAATAACAATTTGACAGGTTGCATAAAAAATATAATTAATAAGTCAACTGTTATAATTAAGGTATTGTTCAGAAAAAAGTAAACTAACTATTAAAAATCAGCACTAAGTTCGTTTGTTATAATATTCTAAGATTACAACTATTCTACAAAACAAAAACCATAAGGTATAATCATATTCAAACTTTTTTTTAATTCTAAACTAATTATTAATATAAAATAAAAATATTTTTTTCTTTGTTTGTTCTTAAGTCTGTAAAAGGTCTGAAAGTAGATACTGAACCGATTACAACTTTTTTCACTCATATAAAATAACACTTATATTCTATAATCATAAGGTAAGTATAGTTTTATAGTAAAAATATTTTGGCATTTTTGTTATTCGAGTTGAAGATGATAATAAGTGGAGCTGATTGGCTGCTTTAATTAAACAACTAGTTTCAATAAATCTACATAATGTATTACAAAAATATTAGGCTTGAGTACCTAGTTCTTTAGGAAAGTCCACAATATTTATTTAATAAACTTTATACAAAAAAAAAGGAAAAAGGTAGAATAATGCCTAAAAGTCTGACACTCCCTCCCGCCCCGCCCAGGGCGGGGGAAGTTATTTGATGATTTCCCGTCTTTAAAAAAAAAAAGGCATTCTCTAACAGTCAACCAAAGGCGGTGATGAGATAACATGCCAGGTGCAAATTATAATACTAGCGTAAAACAACAAAATTGGATTATAAAAGGAACTCATAATTATTAGTTACTCCATAACTAAATTAAAATGTATTTTGCTAAGGCCCACTTTCACCAAAATTACTAAACATATTTATCGCAAAATGTGTTTAAATTATCATTCTGTCTCTGTCACCTTCAAACAATGTGACAGGGATGCAATGATGTTCTATTATTCTAAATACGTTTAGGCACTAAATGTATTTAGTGATGTGAAAGTGGCCCTTAGTGTATACATGTTTGTGCTCATGACTGTACACAAGACACTAATAGTGTGTTATAGTACGATTCTAACCTAATGGCGGATCGAAAGTTGGCTGCGAGTGTAGGTTCGCGCAGCTGTATTCAAGACAATAATAATTTAATCTCCATTCAATTACTCCTATTATTCCTATAGCATAATCTTATATATAAAATTCTCGTGTCACACACAATGTTAGTTACCACACTCCTCCGAGACGGCTGGACCGATTTCAATAAAATTTTGTGTACATATCGAGTAGGTCTGAGAATCGGCCAACATTTATTTTTCATACCACAAAAAAATGGCAATACAACGTTTGCGGGGTCAGCCAGTATATATATAGAGTTATTCAATTAACTCTAATAAACCTGCGAGAAGCTGCACTCGCAGCTAACTTCCGACCCGCCATCGCACATCGTTCAAAAATGGCGCAGCTTTGCATTCTCCTTAAATGTAAAGAGGATGTCATAAAAGACATATCATATCTAATCTAATAAAATTCAGACACCTGGTTAACAATTAATAAATTCTTGTTTTTTTTTTTCATTGTTTATGTTAGACCAAAGTTTCAGAATACATCTCTTTTAAAGAACAGAATCGCCCTTTACCACCTTGAATTTGATGAGTATGCAAAACTGCACCTTGTTTACATTGAATTAAGACACATTTGGCGGCTTTTATGGAAACAGTTCTGAAATACAGAGAATACAGTAGTTTTTAACGTAAGCGTGCCTACCGTATCAATATATACGAGTAGATAAACATTATTTATATCAAATAATTTGGTTGTATTAATTACTTTAAGTATATAAAATAAGAAAATAAGCAAGATTCAATTTGATTCATTAAAACGGAGGTACCTGTAGGTAAATTTTCCTTTATAAGTACTAATTTAAACTTTATTACAATTTACTTATAACCTAAATTCTCACTCTCAATATCAGTAGTTACCTTGCTTTTTTTCAGACATGCACGCGGCCTAAATTGCGGGCAAAAGCTAAGAATAGTTAATGTTAGTGATTTATAGCGAACAAAACACGATTGGCACAGAAAAAAACACAGATTACCAAAAATCCCTCTATAATACCTTTACGAGAAATAGTACCATTCCATTGTTACTAGAGATATTGATGATGGAATGAGTATAATTAGTTTGAAAAAGGAACAGTTTAAATAACGTAATATTAATCTTTGGATTCCAATTAATTTGGCTACCTTTGTACGAGCGACATAGCTAAGCCCGGTGAAGTTATACTAAGCTGCGCAACCAGAGCTAAACGGTGTAACGGAGCGGGGAAAATGTGGCATAAAGATGTGTTTTACTAGTAAGTAAAAAGCTCAGTTTCATTGAACCCTGTTCCACCAGACCTAAGTCACAGATTAAATAAGTACAGATACTTCACTCAGTAGAAAATTTCCAATACCTACTGCTATAATAGCCTACTCCATCGCGTCAGCAACCACTGCAAACTAAAATGTGCCTAAATGCTCAAGCGTACAGTTGTGATCGCTTCGCACCGCGCGATCTTACAACAATCGTAGGGCTGCCTCTTTGATAAAATTAAATTAACATAACTTTTTGTGTCTATGTTATTGAGAACTGTGAATATGTTCTGACTTATATGTGGCAGTTTAAAATTGTATCGTAAATGTTTATAAAATATTTTTTTTATAAATTGGTGCTGACTGTGCAATACATCTAGATAAAACATAATTATTCCTTTTTTTACGTGCGTGCGTGCGCTTGCGAAAACCGCACTGAATTTGGTTCGCAAACGGCCCGAGACCGCTCGGCCGGGCGGTAGGCAATTATAGCGCGCAAGTACATAGAGTGACGGAGGCCTGCCTAAGTCACGCTTTGAAAATGTTACTACCCTATTGATCGATATTTTTTTTATAGATATTATATTTATTTAAACTTTATGGAACAAAAAAAGTACAAAGGACTCAATGCCTCTATTACTGTACCTGGGTGTTCATCCTTTAATATGTACCTACAAATAGTTGTGAGTTCGGAATTATATCGATGTTGTTTTATTTACGTAAGTCTGTCATGGTATCGTGACCGAGGCGTGCTAGGCACATTTGGTTTGTCATCTATACATGACTGTGACAGTAAAAAGGTTAAAATACTGATCCATTTTATCGGATCAAAGCCACACGGGATAAAAACTGTACTGGACATAAATGCGGTAAAAACATCCCTTTCAGTAGTGAGGAATGGATTTTCTATGTAAATGAGCCTTAATATAATGTTTACCAAGAAAACATCTAAATATCAGCAATAATCAGAATGTTGAGATCTGTTTGTGGTGTCGACCTACTTGAATATAGAAGACCTAGTTATTAATATTTTTTAAAAGTTATTGACCTTGATCGTTATGTACTTAAGTGTTTTGATTGAGGTAGGTAGGTATTAAGCTCTGGCTGGAGACTTTATTTTTAAGGCACTACAGGAAAGTCCTGTTATGCAGCCGACAACCTCAAAGGTTGTACTGCGGAGCTATTAAAAACAATAGGTACTTAGTAGTATTTTTGTAAGGAAGCATAATTAAGTACTTAAGTCTTTTCGTATAAAGATGACAATCACTTTAAACACAAGTCAAGAGATCTAACAGCAATAGTGGTTCCGTTCTATATTACAGCCTTAATTAAAACCACCATCTCTAAGAACAGTACCATTTTATGAATACTTTGAAATTTTAGTTGTTGGATTTTCAACTCTCGGCGCTGAGCCGACAGTTAAAAATCCAACAGTGTAACAAAGTAATATTAAAATAATATTGTTTTAAGAGTGGTGGTGGCCCCCTGCCTAGTCTTTACCCTATGTGGAGTTGGCTTCCAGCCTAACCAATACGAGTCTTTTACATTAACCGACTATCTATTTGACCTCCATAGTCCAGTTACTAATACCCCTTTTGGTAAGACTGATTGTCAGACTATCAGACTTCTGACAATCCTTTCCGTTTCGACTGTCAAAGATCTACAAATGGGCTTACGTGCTTTCCGAGCCTTTAAAAGTATTTGTAATCATTATGTGCGTTACTATGGCGTTACAATGTAACCTAGATTATTTACTAATTGGCTTATCTACATTATTCATATGCATACATATATGCATATGTGGACTTAGTTCTGCAATTCGAGTCAACAGCTTGACTCTCAATAGATTAATTGCGTATGATTAATATTATCAAATTCAATACCTATATCTAATGTGTCACAATATGATATTACTATGCATCTAATTCTAGCGTATTACAAATAATATGCCATCGAAAGAAATTTTTGATAGCCTGCCAAAATTTGTATCTGGAACGTACAGGTGTATTGAAAGGAGGGAAATAAAAATTTGGCTGATTATTTTTACTGTAGAATTTTATGTTTCCGCTTATTTTATGTTATAGTTTAATTTAAATAGTGCTTACAACATCGTGTTGGAGTATTCTGTAAGATGTTGTAATTATTGTTATGAATAAATAAACAAAAAAATATAATGTTCCAAAATTTAAAATTAATCAGCGCTGAATATCCAAAACATTGCAATTACTTCGACAACTGGGAGATATTTAGACGGGACTGTATTGGTTACTTTTAACAGAACTAACCTAATATATGTATGCCTATATCTTTATACAACAATAATACAATACAATTAAGTATATAGATTATTGTTCTGATTATTCATTTGTAAATAAAAAGTAACAAATATGCAACTAATATTTTTAAATATTTGTATAAAAATGTAAACGTCTTAACATTAGCTTCTTATATTATATCCATGATTTTGTTCATAAGAGGTTATTGTGACTTATGTAAGGTATTACTTACTGACTTGAACTTGAAAAATGCCTATTTAAATGCTTTGATCGAAATAAATGCTTTACATTGACATTCTTTTTTTAAATACCTGTATTTTTTTGTAGCTTCCCTACACTCTTGGTGACTGTACTAGCCTCATAAGAATATATAAAGGTACATTATCTTTAAGCATTAGTTTAGCTTTAGCATTAGTTTTACATCCGCTGTCAACAGCCATTTTTTTATCACGTCATAAAGTCAGCGGAACTTACACTTCCAACTAGGTATACTTAATTCGTTAATATACTTACGGCGAAAACTATAGGACAGATGAACATAATTATATAGACTGCTAAAATTACAACCCTACATTTGGCTTTGCCATAGTCCACTATACTAGCACTTTACATCTAATAATTATAATCTTACTATACTTATATTATCAAATTCAAGAAAAATATAATTTTAAGTACTCTCCATTTCCAAAATAGTGTAAATATTTTTGACATAAGATGTTCCACTGGTCATGATTCATGGTCACATGAATTACGTACGTCTTCTGGCTTATGGCACAACTATGTTACAATATAGCAATGGTTTCACAACCATTACTTAATGAAACTTGTTCATTGAAACATGACCAGGGTCACAAACTAGTTTAGTCCCTCGCTGGACGCTAGCATAGGAAAATCAAGGCACTGAAGCTGGTGTGTCCTACAAGGTATAATAGAATCTAATGACATTTATTTGCCGGACTCCACCACTGAATAAAATCTTTATAAATACTTGTTCTTGAAAATTGTTCTTCGTTACTAATTAAAGCACATAATTTGCAATAAGCATCTGTTTCGCGGGACTCGCGCACATCATAATAAGAATAGTGGTTATGCCACCTGAAGAAATCGTAATACTTCTGTTTATCATTGATAATATTCACCATTTCCTTCGCCAGCTCACTGATCCGTGACTGTTCCGCAGTTAGATATATTCCGTTCGGCATGAACCTGAAAATTGATGATAAACAAATTATTATTTAATTTAAATTTTTTATTGTCTAATTTTAAATAATATATTGTAAGGTCAATTGATCTCCTGTCAACTGATGGAAGCTTGTAGAAGGATGCGCGCGCCGCGGGGACTGCTTGAACGGCGCTCAGAACAGACGTGCTATTGCCGTGTACCATTGACGTGTGCTTATTTATTTTCTGGCTATGTTATTTCATGAATTGGTCATTCCTTTTGTTAAGTGTGGATTTCATGGTTATTCACGCTAATATAATTAAAGTCTGTTCATTTTATCTTCTTTTACTTCTGATTCCTAACAATATAATAATTGCATATTATAATTTGTTGTTCATGTACAGTACAGTCAACAAAAGAGATAAGTAACCATGCCGTCACACATAGGCGTATATAGGGGGGGGCCGGGTGGGCCGGGCCCACCCCAGAATGGTCTTGTGCCCACCCCAGGCTGTAGGGCTCACCTTCCGCCTGACCGCATTGCATCGCAGCGGCCATGGCATCTTAGGGGCCAGGCCCCCCCTGAACACCAACTCTAGATACGCCAATGCCGTCACATACAAAAGAAGATTTTTTAGACGCTAAAGGATAGTTTCGAATAAAATTTGATTTAATGATAAGAAACAAACAGTTCATTAATTTAAATTAAATTAAATTCGCAGACATCAGTTACATCTGTGAGAATGCTGAAAAACAATTTTCAATGGGAATATTGCAACTACCTACAACTAGGATAAACATCCTACTACTTTTATACAAAAAATCCCATGAGGTAGCCCTTGACTTAACAACATGGTTGGCACAGTGGCCGAGCGATTGGCAGCTGTGCTTGTGTTCACAGATTGGGTTCCCGCTCAGAACAAATATGTTTATAGCTTACAAGTAGTGTTTCTACATCTGATTGTTTGTGTATGTGAGTCTACGTTTGTAAACATACCCGCAATTCAGGTGAAATTGTGGGTGGTGGCAAGGCTTTCAAAAAATTGAAATAGAAAGGAAAGAAAACTTGACCATCTGCATAGTTTACCTATACGTAGGGTTGCCATCACCTAAATTGCCGACGCCGGACAAAAACTTAAAAACCTCAGACATTTGGGTGAAATTTAGTTCTTTTCCCGGACATCCCTGGATTATTATTTTATTTATCGCTTATCTTTCAATTAATCGGGATTCGCCTAACACTAAAAGGACATTTTTTGACAACCCCGCCCGGACGTCCCCCGGACGCCCTCTAAACTAGGACAAATCCGGGGAAACCCGGACGGATGGCAGCCCTACCTATACGATATAGCTAACAAAAACTCCACAATTTCCAACATGAGTACATCTGGCACAACCTAGATATCTATTTTGAGCTATCCCAAATGTTTGCTGAACCAATTATTATTTTTACCAGCAATAAAAAATATAAAAAATTTGACTATTCTCATTTTGAAAGGCTGGTTGATTTTTAATGCCATTGGATGGCAAACTAGATAATATGTTTCTAATAAATTAAGGAGGAACCTTGTATAGTTGGCGCCACCATACACCACCGGCACAGCGTAATGATTGAGAGCATTCAACAACTTCTCAGTCACATAGTCTTCGGCAAATGAGTTCTCGAATGACAAATAGAAGTAGTAATCCGTCTCCACTTTGTGCAAACACTTCTTCATATTCCCCCTAGGACAGTTCTTCGTTCCACATCTGCCGTATATATCAACCTGCATGTCATACTTTGCTAGCTCAATTTGGAGTGCTTTGGCAATTAAATCTCTTCCACTTTCTGCGCCGCAATGAGATACGAACCAAGCTGCGGCAATTTTTTTTGTGCTCAGCTTTGCCTTCAGTGTATCATTTATAGGCATCATTTCTTCTAGTTTCTTCCAATGCATCTCTTCTTTGGGACCTATGACATTTCCTTCTTTATCTCTTATACTCATATATCCATAATTTTCATCAGAATTTAATTTATAAGCCCAAGTCCAATTAAAATAGCTATTATACATTGGATTACACACTGGATAGTTTGCTGAGGACTCCATACTGGCATAAACATACTTTTGACGAGGTGAACGCGACTGGGGCAAACGTCGAGGATCGTCTGTAAGATCTCGTCCATGGAACAATACCACATCGAAATCCGCAACATCTTCCAATAACTGTCTTTTTGCCGTCACGTAACATTTATTATATAAACATCTTCGCCTTTTAAACATAAATTGGCCTTCATGAAAATTTGACCTTATTGGTTCACTTACATTGTACCATACTAATAAGTATTTTAAATCAGTCGATTTATTATAAAGCGGCCTATTGACCAGCCTATTGGTCGGCCTACTGACCCTTGTTTCTGGGTGAAAGTAATCCAAATTATAGCTAAGCGTTAGCAGAGCAACGCAGAGAATCACGAAAAAGAAGACATTTCTATCAAATTTACTTAAGACCATTGTAAAAGTCGGTTATCAGTCAACACTCAACTTTTATCACAAATACTTCACTCACATAATGCATTATACATATTTGTAGGAAGTCACAATGATCACAATAAGTTTACCTGAATTACCTCAAACTCATATATTAGTTACAATTAGTAAGTACAGTAAAAATAGTAATAAACTTTAGAAAAATACTTAAAAAACACAACAATAACGATTGATTGATGGCTATCACCTCCTAGAGTAAATAAAAGTTCCTTGGCTATCACTGTTAGTGTCAACTGTCACAAGTGTCAAATGCAGGGCGGCCAGCAAATAAATCGCGGGTATCTATACCTATCAGTATCTGCAATTATACCTAAAAAATTTGATCGCATTATACAAAACAATTATATAAATCGATTCTTCTTCATAATCTCATAAATCGAACATATTTACATATTTACGTGTACTTTAATGCTGATTCGTTTTATTTATTACTTTTGTAATCTCTGACTGAATAGTTTTGTAATCTCAAGCAAAGCAAAGCACAGATGATAATTGCTAACTTATTGACAACTATACTAAAAGAAAAAACCTACACAGGCTAGGTACCAAACGAAACCCCAACTAACCCACTCAAGTGGTCACAATTAGGAACTATGGTCACACGAGTTCACACGACACTCCACTCTATTGTTGTCAAGTTGGCTATACTTTATCTGCACCTTTGTTTATCCTATACAGATGAGAGGTCAATTTCGGCAAAAGCAAGAGGCGAACTCACTTTCCATTTCATGCCGTATGTTTTTGTATCGTATTATACGAAATGATCATGGATACAATACACCGCCCGTCCGATTATACAGATTTTGTATCCAATTATACGATCAGGCAGTCCTACACTGCAAGTGATTGCACTGCATTTGACTCAAATGCAGTGCAATCACTTGCAGTGTTGCCAGCTCTCAAAAATTTTAAGTGCCTAGGCTCAGTATAGAAGTCGCTATAGAACTATTTCTATCTATATGGGACGGATCCAGGATTTCGTTCTAGGAGAGGTACATAAGGCCAGTAGCGGTCTGCGCGGGTGACCCGGTGTTTTTCTGGAGTCAGCAGTTCAGTCCACTCGTTTTCATAAATGCCTGAGCTCGCAAATATTATAGCTTATTTGCTATTCTGGGAATTTATTTGCTATTCCGTGTATAGTAAATCTAAGACTAAACTAAAATCTGAAAAACTTAATGAGAGATTCACAATCTTATTAACGCCAGAATCATCATGATGTCCCTGTAAAGAAAACAGATGTATTCCCATGATTATACGCAAAGGGTTTTATTATTTTCTAACAGAACTCTAAATGCAACCGTCATGGTGTTGGTGGACGCCTAAAATGGTATAAAGACATGTATACGACCAATAGTTTAAAACAGGTCTAAATGCAGTCGCCCAAATGTCTATTGGCAATATAGCGGAAACTATTGATGTTTATTAATTATTGATGTCAATTAATATGTCGGCTCGTCTAAAGAATTGGTTCTTTGACGAAATTTCACGTTGCATAATTAAATAAAGAACGAATTGACAGCTGTCAACTTGCCGCAACACCTAATCACATGTACACAGCAGGGCTGCCAGGTTGTATAATTGGATACAAAATCTGTATAATTGGACGGTGTATTGTATCCATGATCATTTCGTATAATACGATACAAAAATATACGGCATGAAATGGAACGTGAGTCACTTCTTGCTTTTTTCAAAATTGATCTCTCATCTGTATGGGATGCACAGAGATGCAGATAAAGTATTCCCAACGTGACAACTATGTTACAGTGATGTGATACTATGATGGAGTGTCGTGTGAACTCGTGTGGCCATAGTTCCTGATTGTGACTGCTTGAGTGGGTTGGTTCAGGTTTAGTTCGGTAGTTTGTGTAGGTTTTTTATTCCATAGTTGTCAAGAAGTTATCATCTCAGCTTTGCTTTGCTTGAGATTACAAGACTATTCAGTTAGAGATTATAAAAGTAATAAATAAAAAGAATCAGCATTAAAAATATACCATCACGCCTGTATTCCCCGAAGGGTTAGGCAGAGGTGTACCAAGGCACACCCACAGTTCGCCGGTATATTTAGGTCCCATGTAATAGGGGGCGAGCCTATTGAGCCAATAAAAAGAATCAGCATTAAAGTACAGGTAAATATGTTCGTTTTAGGAAATTATGAAGAAAAATCGATTTATAGAATAGTTTTGTATAATTGCAGATACTAATAGGTATAGTCGCGATTTATTTGCTGGCAGCCCTGGTACATAGGCACTGAGAAGGTAGCCCGCCAAAACTTAAGTTCAGATTTCAGATTGATTGATCGAAAAATAAGTTAAGATGATATTGATTAGTGGATGTGATTATTGGAATATCGTGTTTGTGAAAACAGTGATAGTGAAGTAGCTGATTGCGCTCGCGTCTTACGTGTCTGGTGGAACGTTGTTCTTCTTTTATTGCTCATTTACGATCTTGAATCTCAATTATGTTTTATCATCTCCTCGCCCGTAAACTAACTCTTCCGGTAAGATCGACGTTACGCCTTTAAATATATTTTATTTTTATAAACAATTTATAAACAACAATATTATGAAGGCCCATGAAAATATTTACAAATATAACCGTACTTAAAATCGAAAACATTTAATTTCAATGTATAGGTAAGTCATCGCTCTTCATCTTCCACCACAATAAGCTTTCTATAATATACTAAAGAATACTTAATAATGATTCATACGACATTTGACTAACTTTATACTTAATATAAGTTTTGTTGTAACACAATAAATTGTCACACAAATTACACTCATATTATGATGATATAGTTATTCATGGGTATTACTAGAAACTATTACAAACATTACCAGGTAAACTCACAACGTCTACGTGACTTTTACTCAACATAATCTGTCTCAGACGCGACTGCAACACGACCTATACACGATTTATATGTTATATTAAAACCCGCGTTATACTCACATATAAAAAACTATTATAAAACCATTTTCATATGGCAAAGTTAAATTGAAAACGTTATTGTACCTTTTATATGACATTATTTTGGTACTTGGTGCAAGCTAAAAATTAACATAGCTCAAACATTTTTCTTTTCCTTTATTAGTTTTTCCGTACTGGGCAAGTACAGTCAGCAAATTCAAAGTGTTTTAAAAACCGATAGAAGTTTTTTATTTAATTTTGTTTCTATTCATAGAAAATAAAAAGTTTTTTTATTAAATTAAATTTCATATAAAAACTACCACTGGTTTGAGAGAAAACTTCAACTATATTAGACGGCCTGGTTACTTGTCTCTTTTGTTCACCGTACATACACGGGTAAAGTTGATTTCTTCACACCTATAATATAACATACCTTTTACACCAAGCTAAATCAAAGTAACGAAATAAGTAAAATTTTAAGAGGTTTCAATGTTTTACTGTAGTTTGAACAAAGAGAATATGTCGTACTATTTATTTTTAAACACTTTCTGGCAACTCACTTGCTCACTCAAAATATGGTCTAAAAATCTTGTATTTGTATAAATGAACTTCACCAAGTGTAAAGTTTCTCTTTAAAATGGCCTTATTATTCCACCAAGTCCTTATATTCTTATTAAAGCGTGTTTCGTTTACGAATTTGAAATCGTTGATTTTCCTACAAAATTCGCAGTGGGGGTCTGTTTCTGGAAAATCTTCTGGATCGTGAAACGAATAGTGATTCATCCATTTAAAGTAGTCATAGTACTTCTGCTTGTCATTGATAATGTCAACCATTTGTTTCGCAAACTCTTCTATATTTTGATTTCGAATATTTAAATATGATCCATCCGGCATGAACCTGAAAATTAAAACTTAATGGTAGTGATTTTGTATTCAACTTTATCTCCTGACTAGCTTCTGCCAGCGACTTCGTTCGCGTGGCTTTATTCATCCACCTTAAGTTACGTTTTTGAATACTGCTTCGCTCCCGTAAGTCGTAGCGTGATGTTATATAGCTTATAACCTTCCTCGATAAATGGGCTATCCAACACAAAAAGAATTTTTCAAATCGGACCGGTGGTTCCTGAGATTAGCGCGTTCAAACAAACAAACAAACAAACTCTTCAGCTTTATAATATTAGTATAGATGACCAATTCTACTAATTTGGAACATTTTAGTGAGATCGAGACTGAGATAGAATTGCGATCGTTCCTGAATGTAGTAGAACTGCCCTCCTGCAGTGTGATTCTCTAAGCCTCACTTCGTAATTCGAAAGCTGAATCCGCAGTGAGATTACTAAATGGTATTCTGTTAAACACGATCACGCCCGGTGACGTCACCACGGCGAACGAATACTAAACCAATGACAAGTTGGTTCGTTATCGAAGTGAGCGCGATCACTTTAGTGAGACTCGTTTTCGAGTTTGCATTTTAGAGAATCGCACTACAGTAGTGCGATTCTCTAAAATGAAAACTCGTAGGTATTTTGTAATCTCACTGCGAATTCAGCTTTCGAATTACGAAGTGAGGCTTAGAGAATCGCACTGCAGGTATCTCTAACGAGCTACTGTGATTCGTTGGCTGTGTTATCAACAACCAATCACAGGTGCAGATGCGAGCTTGATGATTACTGACGTTAGTAGTTGTTGTATTGTTTAATTGTTTTAAGTTCAAGAAACCGGGGTTGATTTTTAACACGCTTTTATTAGGTCGACCTGTATGTATGTACCTAATCAAATCTAATAAAGCGGGCTACAGACCTTCAGTTTTAACTGGGCAGTCGAACTGTTCAGTTAAAACGTATGTGTGTAGGCAAAACTGACAACTGTACAGTTGAACAGTTTTGCCTACACACATACGTTTTAACTGAACAGTTCGACTGCCCAGTTAAAACTGAGCAGTTAAAACTGAAGGTCTGTAGCCCGCTTAAGAAAAATAATTTAACCATCTTCTAAAGATCGTAGCGTTATGAAAATTGGCAGTTGTATGTGATTTTGATAACAATACAATAACATGGTACTGTCGAGCTGATCTGATGATGAAGCCGGAAGATATGAACTGGAACTTCATGATGGATGATCGTATCATAGCCGTGTTTCGACTTGTTAGAAAGGTCTTGTAATGAACGTTGACCATGATTAGGTTTCAAGGTCTGATGATGAAGCCGGAAGATAGGCACTAGCATTCCATGATAAAATATCGTATCATAGCCGTGTTTGGACTTGTTAGAAAGGTCTTGTAATGAACTTTTACCACGATTAAAGCTAAAGCGTGGTTTTTAGTGTTTTTTAAACTATAAATTTTTATTTATATCCTTATGCAAAGTTAGCACCTGGTATAATTAGCCCCGCCATACACTATGGGTACAGTGTAGTGTTGCAGCGCGTGTAATAACTTCTCCGTCACGTAGTCTTCATCAAACGAATTCTCAAAAGCTAAATAGAAGTAGTAATCAGTCTCCAACATTCGTAAACACTTTTGCATGTCACCGCGCGCACACTTAAGATCTTCACATTCACCGTATATGTGTACTGTCATGTTGTATTTGGCTAACTCTCGCTGCAGTAATTTCGCAGTTTTAAATCTTTTATTGGGCGCATCACAATGTGTCACAAACCACGCTGCAGCAATTTTTTTTCTATTCAATATTAGTTTGAGTTTGTCATCTATTGGTTTCATCTCTTCTACCTTCAGCCAATGCATTTCAATTTTTGGACCAATTACATCACCGTGTTTGTTTTTCACTATTAAATAATTGTAAGAAAAATCTGAGTTCAATCTATATGTCCAAGTCCAATTGAAGTACGCATCGTTTATTTCATAATGGAAGGGGTTATAGAAAGCTGACTCGGTGCTAATAAACACATATTTTTGCCGTGGAGATCTTCTACCTGGCAAACGAACGATACTGGCACTCATATCTGCCGCACTAAATAAGACAAAACGAAAATCTTTTATACTTTTTAAAAGACTCCTATTCGATGTTACATAGCAATTGTTTACAAAGCAACCTCTCTTAATATATGTATTTCGGCCACTTTCCATATATATCAATGGGATCGATAGTGGGTTCGTCCACTGTAAAACATATATCATTTTAGTTTGCGGAGTCTGGGTCGTCGCCGCAGTCACTGGTGATATTTTCATCGTTGTCACCAATTTAGTATCTAACTTTAATAAATACCAAATGCATATATCTTTAAGATACCAAACGGCTAAAAAAGTCACGATAGAACAAACAAATAACATCTTCGACGTTTTCATTTTAGTTATTGAAATAAATACTCTTATAATTTGAAAATTTATGGACGTGATTGAAAGCATTAATTACACTTTTATTTTCAAATTTTGGCTTTTGTAGAAGAAAACATAATTTCCCTTTATTGATAAACCATCAAACTTTTAAGATAAGAATGATGCACCATTCGTTATATCTACTTAAATAAATAATACCTACAAACTGAAAAAGTATACTACAACTACATAATACATATTTCAGTCGTTGAACATTTTCAAATTGATTAATCGTGGAAGACTTGAAAACATCAAGGTTATGTCAAATTGTAATGGTCACAGATTGCAGACCATGGTAATAGTTAGTTCTAGAAAAAGTAATATCATCATCATTCCACTTAGAGTACTAAACCAAGTCATTCCATAGTATAAAACAAAGTCGCTTTCTCTGTCCCTATTCCCTTTGTACTTTGTACGCATAAATCTTTAAAACTACGCAACGGATTTTAATGCGGTTTTTAATAGATAGAGTGGTTGAAGAGGAAGGTTTATATGTATAATAACATCCATTAAATAGTGGAGAAATACTGTTATTTTTGAGGTTTCTAATGTGATGTCGTAAATAATTTTATTTTTTCCGCTTACATTGCAAACGCAGGCTGAACCCTACGAGATTTATCAAAATAATGTACCAAGTATTGTACACATTGAAAAGGTCTACAGAAAACTCCGCGATGGTATATGTCTATCTCTTATGGATATCCCACAATAAAATTTTTTTGTCATTTACTTTTTACGATAAATAATGGCTAATTTTCGAAGCCATTTTAACCAATACAGCATTAATCCTTATCCAATTAAATACCTTAAATACATTGTTGATTTAATATAGATCTATATGGCATGGCCTGTTACAGCATATATGATTTAAATGAATATTTTCGAAGATATTCCAGATTTAAAAATTGCGGGACATAGCGTTTGCGGCGGAGCGGGTCGCGATGTTTTCAACGTTCAGTTTTTCTGTAGTGTATTTAGTATCAGCAGTGCGATTCTCTAAAATGCAAACTCGAAAACGAGTCTCACTAAAGTGATCGCGCTCACTTCGATAACGAACCAACCTGTCATTGGTTTAGTATTTGTTCGCCATGGTGACGTCGCCGGGCGTGATCGTGTTTAACAGAATACCATTTTGTAATCTCACTGCGGATTCAGCTTTCGGATTACGAAGTGAGGCTTAGAGAATCACACTGCAGCATTGCACCCGTGTGAAGCCGGGGCGGGTCGCTTGTATTGTAATACTAGCTTTTGCCCGCGACTTCGTCCGCGTGGATTAATAGTTCCCGTTCCCGGGGGATTTCCGGGATGAAAACTATCCTATGTCCTTTCTCGGGTCCCAGACTATATCTGTACCAAATTTCATTGAAATCGGTTCAGTGGTTTAGGCGTGAAGAAGAGACAGACAGACAGACAGACAGAGTTACTTTCGCATTTATAATATTAGTAAGGATATTAGTAAGGATTATATGACTTCTAAAACACACAGCGTTGCTAGGTGATGAAGCTGTATGTAGATCCGCCTTTATACTCATGTCTATGGTTAAAACTTACCGATTTGTCCATGGTTTTATACCTGTCTCTCTTTCTCACCAGCGAGCGTCCTTTTCTAATGATGAAGGACGCTTGGCGCGAAGCCATGGCAGATAAGAGATGACCAATACCACCTGACAGTGCCCGTTCACGAACATGACGCGTGCAAAGTCAAAGCATTTATTCAATTAGACCTTTTACGAGCTGGGTATGGGATACATTAATTACTACCAATCAGACAATTAAATAACTTTATTAAACACAAAACACTTAAAACTTAATCACAAATACAGTACTGATCACTATTCGCTTAGATATCGCACTTCTAGTTCTCTTCGATTCGCTTCGTTGTATCGCCAAAATCAGACTGACTTCATCGCGGGTCAGCACTGTGCTTTTATACCGCCAATAGTCACGAACATTCTGGCGATGTGTAGAACATAAACAAAAAAGCATTACCAAGAAATCCAAATGGCAAAAAAATAATAATAACCTACTTTTACCGAATAAAGAAATAGGTACTTTATGCCCTCGGCGTACGGTCAAAATTACAATGACAACTAACTTCAAACTAATAGAAGCGCAAACACACTGTAATTAGGTACGTGCTTTCTCGAAAGATCTCGTACCTACGACGTAACAGACCATTTACAGGCACTTTGGAATTGTCAAGAAATTATTAGTAGTACAGTAAGTTGAAGCTAGTTGCTCGTTCCAAAACGTAGGTCTCTATGGAGAAGAACGAGCAAAAATCTCCATGGATTCTTTTTATTCTTTTCAAATTGGTTTTTACAAAACCATGATTACAAAATTCTTGTTGCTTCTATTATATGTGAAAACAATGATCGTGACTAAAAAACAAAATAAATAATGAAGAGGTAAAGAATGGTAGTTAAGAGATGACCAATCCCAACTGACAGCGCCCGTTCACAAACATGACGCGTGGCCCAGCACCACTTAGCTCAACCATCATAAAGGGAACCGAATGATCAAACCCACGCGCCACCATCAGCGAGACATTTAAGTGAGCATGACCAAGCTCTCAACCACCATGCTCACTGCGTCCAATACATACTAACTTAATAAATAAATAAATGGCCCCATGTTACTCACATTTACTTTGAAATTAATTATGTTAAATTATATAAAACTAAAGTTTTCAGTGAACCTATTTGACAGATAATCTGTGGTATGTAAAAAAATAGCAATAAAAATAACGGTACACGTTACTAAGGTCAATAAAAATAAAAACAAGCCCGCCACACTGTTCCCAAACCACTGCAACTCCTGTAAGCCAGAATCAACAGTGGCGACCACAAGAAAAACGCCGAGACAATGAAGCTCGACGAGTCCCAGAGAAACGATTCAACTGTCTTGGCTCCCGCAACGAAATTAATCAGAAAAAATTAGCGGAGGAGTAAGAAAAATATAATTTCCACTTCCTTCCAAACAAGCAGGAGACAGAACAGAATTAGGCCAATAGGCACAAAGGGATTAATTACAACTGGGAGAAGCCCAGATTGCAAAGCACCACGGATTGCAATTATCATTAACTTTAATGGGTCCTAATGTGAACTGTTACATTTGATTCCAGTAATAGGTATGGCAAAAACGTTTGAACGCACGGAAATTAGTTCTAGTTTCTACAAGGTCCGCATAATAAACAACACCGGATGTAACCTGTACACTATCTAACATAATATTTCGCTCATTCTGCCAAAGAATACACCCCCATAAGATGTGATGAGCAGATTGTTCATATTCACAGTCAGATGTAGAACATAGACACAAAGGAGAGGCATCAAGCTTAAAAGAGAATAATTTACTCTTAAAGTTGCCATGTCCTGTGAGAAATTGGGCAACACAGTGGTCCACCTCCAGCCATGTTCTGGCCAGCCGTTCGCGAACTGAAGGAAAGAACTGATGGAGGTGCCGGCCCTTGATAGAATTATCCCACCTACATTGTCATTCAGATAAAAGTTCCTCCCAGACATCAGTCTGCGGTTTGAATAATCTAGAGATGTTAGCACAAAAAAAAAAGAAAAATGAAAAACATCCTCATAAAATAATACATATTAATTTGTGAACCCGAGTTTCTGTTGAGCAGGACTAGCATTAGCCCAAGCATTTAATCTTCTTCTTGACTTCATAGTGTGCGTTTGATGAAAGTTTTAAATTTCTCTCATTTAGTTAGAGAATATGGCGCCGTATTTTATTATAACATTTTAAACAGTACCTCACAAAAGAAGTGTGTATTTTACACTTACACTTTAAAACATTCACACTTTAAAACTTGGTTGATCTAATTTGATCCTATTTCTGGTAAAAACATTAGGTCTATCATCAACTTTTTTAAAAAGATGAAGATTTTTTCGGACATAATTAATAATTTCATATATATATCGACAAGGTGCATCACCATTCGGCTCAAACATCTTGAAGGAAACTGAAAGATCCAACGCACGGCACCATCTGCGAGACATTTATGTAAGCATGACTAAGCTCTCAACCGCCATGCTCATTATCTCGAACACATACTAATAACCATCCATCACGCCTGTATTCCCCGAAGGGTTAGGCAGAGGTGTACCAATGTACACCCACAGTTCGCCGGTATATTTAGGTCCCATGACACACACTAATTTAAAAAACAAATGTCTCTCTAGGCCTGTTCAAATTCAGTAGGTGGACCCAGTGTTTCCATCTCCTTTTCATTTTTCGGCCTTGTTCATGGGTCTGCTTACAGCAGCGGGCCAGCCACTAGTTGACTAATTGAGTAGAAATTATAAAATAAGAAACGGCCGCGTCCACCAATAGGGCCGCGCCGGATCGCATTTCATAAGGAAAATTCAAGCTTCTACATAATAGTTAAGGTTCATGTTTGCAGGGAATTTATATTGCCTGGAACTCGTTTAGATCCGCTTGTATGCCGTTCCAAGCAGTTTAAATGCTACAAATTAATATGGCAAAAAAAAAAATTGCTGTTAATTTTAACATGTAAAGGCATTTTAGTTTAAATTTTAAACAAAATGCTGGCCTTAATTAGTTTTTTGGTAGTGAGCAAGCACATAGACATACTCGAAATTTGTAAAGTTTATTTTTTAACACTTTACATAATATAGTATATTATACCAAGCTACATCAAAGTAACAAAATAATACTAATTTTAAAACGTCTCAATGTTTTACTGTAGTTTGAACAAAGAGATATCGTACTATTTATTTTTAAACACTTTCTGGCAACTCACTCACTCAAAATATGGTCTAAATATCTTGTATTGGTATATATGACATTTACTGACTGTATAGTTGCTCCGAATAATGTCCTTATTATTCCACCAAGTCTTTATGCTCTTAATATAGCGTGTTTGGTTTAAGAATTTGAAATCGTTGATTTTCCTACAAAATTCGCAGTGGGGGTCCGATTCTGGAAACTCTTCTGGATCGTGAAACGAATAGTGATTCATCCATCTAAAGTAGTCATAGTACTTCTGCTTGTCATTGATGATGTCAACCATTTGTTTCGCAAACTCTTCTATATTTTGATTCCGAATATTTAAGTATGATCCATCTGGCATGAACCTGAAAATTAAAACTTCATGGTAGGGATTTTGTACTAAACTTTACCTTCTGATCGCCAATTCTACTAATTAGGGGCATTTTAGTTAGATTGAGACTGAGATGGTATTGCGATCGTTCCTAAATGTTGTAGAATTGCCCTCCTGGTATCTCTAACGAGCTACTGTGATTCGTTGGCTGAGTTATCAACAACCAATCACAGGTGCAGACGCGAGCTTGATGATTTCTGACGTTAGTAAATGTTGTATTGTTGAATTGTTTTACGTTCAATAAACCGGGGTTATTTTTTTTTATTTGCGTATGCAAAGTTAGCACCTGGTATAATTAGCCCCGCCATACACTATGGGTACAGTGTAGTGTTGCAGCGCGTGTAATAACTTCTCCGTCACGTAGTCTTCATCAAACGAATTCTCAAAAGCTAAATAGAAGTAGTAATCAGTCTCCAACATTCGTAAACATTTTTGCATGTCACCGCGCGCACACTTACGATCTTCACATTCACCGTATATGTGTACTGTCATGTTGTATTTGGCTAACTCTTGCTGCAGTAATTTCGCAGTTATAAATCTTTTATTGGGCACATCACAACGTGATACAAACCACGCTGCAGCAATTCTTTTACTATTCAATATTAGTTTGAGTTTGTCATCTATTGGTTTCATCTCTTCTACCTTCGGCCAATGCATATCAATTTTCGGACCAATAACATCACCGTGTTTGTTCTTTACTATCAAATAATTGTAAGTAAAATCTGAGTTCAATCTATATGTCCAAGTCGAATTGAAGTACGCATCGTTTATTTCATAATGGAAGGGGTAAAAGTAAGCTGACTCGTGACTAATAAACACATATTTTTGCCGTGGAGATCTTTTAGCTGGCAAACGAACGATACTGTTACTCAATAGCTCCCCACTGAATAAGACAAAATGAAAGTCTTTTATACTTTTCAAAAGGCTTCTATTCGATGTTACATAGCAATTGTTTACTAAACAACCTCTCCTAATAAATGTATTTTGGCCACTTTCCATGTATTTGAATGGGATCGTTAGTGGGCTCGTCCACTGTAAAACATATATCATTTTAGTTTGCGGAGTCTGGGTCGTCGCCGCAGTCAATGGTGATATTTTCAACGTTGGCTCCAATTTAGTATCTAACTTTAACAAATACCAAATCCTTATGTCTTTAAGATAACAAACGGCTAAAAAAGTCACGATAAAACAAACAAATAACATCTTCGACGTTTTCATTTTAGTTCATGAAATAAATACTCTTATAATTTGAAAATATGGACGTGATCAAAAGCATTTATACTTTTATTTTCAAATTTTGGCTTTTGTAGAAAAAACCATAATTAGACTGTAATGATAAACTATCAAACTTTGAAGATAAGAATGATGGACTATTAATTATATCTACATAAATAATACCAACAAACTGAAAAAGTATACTACCTACTTCAGTCGTTGAATTTTCAAATTGATAAATCATTTTAGACTTGAAAACGTCAAGGTTGTAAGTAAGTCAAAATGATATGGACCACAGATTGCAGATACGGACCATGGAAATAGTTAATGCTAGAAATAGTAATAATGACATTGCTGAACTGTGCAGATATTTAGCAGACATTTCTTTGCTAAATGTTAGGGCTCTTTCAATTTATGCGTTTCGTGTCGGACGGCTGCAATATCGCAGCGGTACGTTTGTCGTACGGCGCACGGATGGTCGCTTGTTTTCATACAAAACGCGCGGTGCGGCAGCAGTGCAGGCGTCGGTACTACGAACGCTCGGCAACAGGACCGTTGAAACACCGCGGGATTTGTATGAAAACAAACGAACATCCCGCATCCGTGCAACAAACGCACCGATACGGCACTGCAGCCGTCCGACAAGAAACGCATAAATTGAAAGATCCCTTAGTATCTCTGGCTTTAGATTGCGTTGAGATCTCAGGTGGCTACATTCAAACATATATAATTAGATGGTCAGGATTGAGGAGCCAAAGAAAATGCGTTCATATACAAAATTTACTCTGTTTTACTATTTTACTCCTATACTGCAAAAACAAACGCAACACCTGCTAAATGATCATTATGTCGAATATATTAATTGATCGCTCACATCCAATAGAAATTCACCTCTTGAGTTTAGATTGAGGAGCCATATTAAAAGTATTGTATTTTCTTTCATTTTAGCGCTACAGAAGCTAAATTTTTAGAAGGTTATATGCAAAATTGCTGCTAAATGATACAAAATTTTAAACGACGTTTAGATTGAGGAGCCACTGTTGCATTAAAATAACTAGTGATATATCTTGCTGCTAAATCTAGAATTCGTGCTTCAAAGTAAGCTGCATTTCTGCTAAATAATGGTGAGATCAGATTTTAAAAATCTGATGTGGTTCCTCAATCCTTACGGACATTAAACAGAAAACGGACCTCCGTTTTTTTCCGTCTATGTACCTACATAGGTACAAACTAATCATCTTCGTCATCATACAGCTGTAGGACGTCCACTGCTACACATAGGCCTCCCTCAAAGAGTAATGGCTGCAACTAATGATTCCTCATTTCAGAAAGAAACCCCACAAACTGTAAAGAGTGAATGACAAATAAATCACAGAACGGATCCCAACGATGGATCGTTGCGATCCGTTCTGTGATTAACGAACAAATAGTGTTTCAACGTTCAATCAGTGACATAAGAGGTACTTATGTGACTGATTGAACGTTGAAACACTATTTTAATCTGCCAACACTTAGACGGTCAGAATAGAGCATGACCAAATTATTCGACTAAAGAACGAAATCGAACGAACAATTGCGCATAATTGTCAAAATTTACAATAGGATCCATAGACCAAAAATGACATAGTCACAGCTTTTGCCCGCCATCTTACTTCCGAACTATACTTAAACAACGGGTCGCGGCTGTTTAAATTTTCTGTCACTTAGGCAACATCTCAACGCTGATTAACGTTTATAGGTAAGATTTTTACCCGACTGCGACAGAAGGAGGGTTATGTTTTTCGAGGGTATGTTTGTATGTATGTATGTATGTATGTATAATTGTTTGGCACGCTCTGCAGGCTGAACGGCTTGATGGATTTTAGCTTGAGAGGTGTCGTTAGATTCGTATTTACTGTGAGAGTGACACTGGGTATATGCAAAAAAAAAAAACAAAATGGCGGATTTTTGGCGCCAAATTCAAATGTTTGGCTCGCTCTGCAGGCTGAACGGCTCGATGGATTTTAGCTTGAGAGGTGTCGTTAGATTCGTATTTACCGTGAGAGTGACACAGGTTTTTTTTTTTTTTAAAAAAACACTGAAAACATAAAAAATAAAAAATGGTAATTTAAAAAACTAAAAAACCCGACTGCTATTCTTTAAAAAGCCCTAAAACAAGATAAATTGTAGCAGTCGGGACCCATCCATCTGCAATGTAATATAGGTATGTGCTCTCAATTCACTCACCCTCCATTTCTAGAATGGGTCCCGACTGCTACAATTTATCTTGTTTTAGGGCTTTTTAAAGAATAGCAGTCGGGTTTTTTAGTTTTTTAAATTACCATTTTTTCACCTGAAACACCGTTGAAAGTGGTTTTGAGAGTTAATCAATTGGTAAGTAGCTAAGTATTATTTAGCGTTATTTTTACCCGACTGCGACAGAAGGAGGGTTATGTTTTTCGAGAGTATGTATGTATGTATGTATGTATGTATGTATGTATGTATGTATGTATGTATGTATGTATGTATGTATGTATAATTGTTTGGCACGCTCTGCAGCCTGAACGGCTCAATGGATTTTAGCTTGAGAGGTGTCGTTAGATTCGTATTTACTGTGAGAGTGACACTGGGTATATCAAAATAAAAAAAAAACAAAATGGCGGATTTTTAGCGCCAAATTCAAATGTTTGGATCGCTCTGCAGCCTGAACGGCTCGATGGATTTTAGCTTGAGAGGTGTCATTAGATTCGTATTTACTGTGAAAGTGACAATGGGTAAATTAAAAATAAAAAAGTAAAAAATAAAAAACGGTAATTTAAAAAACTAAAAAACCCGACTGCTTTTCTAAGTATTTATGATAAGTATTTATGAAAAAGCCCTATAACAAGAAAGTCGTTGTACCCGATTGCACTTAAAATTGTAGCAGTCGGGACCCATTCTAGAAATGGAGGCTTAGTATATTGAGAGCACATACCTATGAACAGATGAACCAGAATGGGTCCTGACTGCTACACTTTTAAGTGCAATCGGGTACAACGACTTTCTTGTTATAGGGCTTTTTCATAAATACTTATCATAAATACTTAGAAAAGCAGTCGGGTTTTTTAGTTTTTTAAATTACCGTTTTTTTTATAAGTAAGGCTGAATATATTTAGGGAACTCTTTTCTAGGAACTCTGTTCTATGATGTTGTTTATGGTAGGTCTAGATCTGTCATTTTTACCCGACTGCGCCAGAAGGAGGGTTATGTTTTTCGAGAGTATGTATGTATGTATGTATAATTGTTTGGCACGCTCTGCAGCCTGAACGGCTTGATGGATTTTAGCTTGAGAGGTGTCGTTAGATTCGTATTTACTGTGAGAGTGACACTGGGTATATCAAAATAAAAAAAAAACAAAATGGCGGATTTTTGGCGCCAAATTAAAATGTTTGGATCGCTCTACAGCCTGAACGGCTCGATGGATTTTAGCTTGGGAGGTGTCGATAGATTCGTATTTACTGTGAGAGTGACACTGGGTATATCAAAATAAAAAACTAAAAAATAAAAATAAAAAACGGTAATTTAAAAAACTAAATAACCCGACTGCTTTTCTGAGTATTTATGAAAAATCCCTAAAACAAGAAATAAGTCGAATCGTTGTACCCGATTGCACTTAAAATTGTAGCAGTCGGGACCCATTCCAGAAATGGAGGCTTAGTGAATTGAGAGCACATACCTATATTACATTGCAGATTGTCCCGAATGGGTCCCGACTGCTACAATTTTAAGTGCAATCGGGTACAACGATTCGACGTATTTCTTGTTTTAGGGATTTTTCATAAATACTCAGAAAAGCAGTCGGATTTTTTAGTTTTTTAAATTACCGTTTTTTACTCGTTGGTTTTGGGCGCGGATACTTGTTGGCGCGACTTGTGAATTGTTGTAATTATTATTTTAATTACCTATCCTCCTAAATATATAATATATTATACCAAGCTAAATCAAAGTAACCAAAAAACACTAATTTTAAGACGTCTCAATCTTTTACTGTTGTTTGAAAAAAATAAATGTCGTACTCCTTGTTTTTAAACACTTTCTTGCAACTCACTACCACAAAGTGTTTAAAAATAAATAGTACAGACTACTGCCGACTGTAAAGTTGCTCCGAATATTGTCCTTATTATTCCACCAAGTCTTAATGCTCTTAATATAGCGTGTTTGGTTTACGAATTTGAAATCGTTGATTTTCCTACAAAATTCGCAGTGGGGGTCCGATTCTGGAAACTCTTCTGGATCGTGAAACGAATAGTGATTCATCCATCTAAAGTAGCCATAGTATTTCTGCTTGTCATTGATAATGTCAACCATTTGTTTGGCAAACTCTTTTATATTTTGATTCCGAATATTTAGGTATGATCCATCCGGCATGAACCTGAAAATTAAAACTTCATGGTAGGGATTTTATACTAAACTTTACCACCTGATGGCCAAGTCTACTTATTAGGGGCATTTTAGTGAAATACAGACAGATAGAATTGCGATCGTTCCTAAATATAGTAGAATTAGGTACCCTCCTGGTATCTCTAACGAGCTACTGTGATTCATTGGCTGAGTTATCAACAACCAATCACAGGTGCAGACGCGAGCGTGATGATTTCTGACGTTAGTAAATGTTGTATTAATTAATTGTTTTACGTTCAAGAAACCGGGGTTGATTTTTTTATATCCGTATGCAAAGTAAACACCTGGTATAATTAGCCCCGCCATACACTATGGGTACAGTGTAGTGTTGCAGCGCGTGTAATAACTTCTCCGTCACGTAGTCTTCATCAAACGAATTCTCAAAAGCTAAATAGAAGTAGTAATCAGTCTCCAACATTCGTAAACACTTTTGCATGTTACCGAGCGCACACTTAAGATCTTCACATTCACCGTATATGTGTACTGTCATGTTGTATTTGGCTAACTCTTGCTGCAATAATTTCGCAGCTATAAATCTTTTATTGGGCGCATCACAATGTGACACAAACCACGCTGCAGCAAATTTTTTTCTGTTCAATATTCGTTTGAGTTTGTCATCTATTGATTTCATCTCTTCTACCTTCAGCCAATGCATTTCAATTTTCGGACCAATAACATCACCGTGTTTGTTCTTTACTATCAAATAATTGTAAGAAAAATCTGAGTTCAATCTATATGTCCAAGTCGAATTGAAGTACGCGTCGTTTATATCATAATTGAAGGGGTAAAAGTAAGCTGACTCGTGACTAATAAACACATATTTTTGCCGTGGAGATCTTTTAGCTGGCAAACGAACGATACTGTTACTCAATTGCTCTCCACTGAATAAGACAAAATGAAAGTCTTTTATACTTTTCAAAAGGCTCCTATTCGATGTTACATAGCAATTGTCTACTAAACAACCTCTCCTAATATATGTTTTTTGGCCACTTTCCATATATTTTAATGGGATCAATAGTGGGTTCGTCCACTGTAAAGCATATATCATTTTAGTTTGCGGAATCTTGGTCGTCTTCGCAGTCACTGGTGATATTTTCAACGTTGTGTGCAATTTAGTATCTAACTTTAATAAATACCAAATGCATATATTTTTAAGATACCAAACGGCTAAAAACATCACGATAGAACAAACAAAGAACATCTTGGACGTTTTCATTTTAGTTCATGAAATAAATACTCTTATAATTTGAAAATATGAAATATGTACGTGATCAAAAGCATTTATATTTTTATTTTCAAATTTTGGCTTTTGTAGAAGAAACCATAATTTCCCTTTAATGGTAAACTATCGAACTTTGAAGATAAGAATGATGCACCATTCATTATATCTACTTAAATAAATAATACCTACAAACTTAAAAAAGTAATACTACATAATATTTTAGTCGTTGAACATTTCAAATTGATTAATTGTTGAAGACTTGAAAACATCAAGGTTAGGTATGTCAAATTGTTATGGTCACAGATTACAGATACGGACCATGGAAATAGTTAGTGCTAGTAATAGGAATAAGTATATAATTTTGTTACATTTTTATAAACTTATTTCGGATAAGGATAGTTTTCTGGTGTTCACGTTAGCTAAGTACTTAGTACCAGGCCTCCGTCACTAGTTAAAGGCTACGCCAGGCCTCCGTCTCCCGCCCGATGAGGTGCTGGAACCTCCCGAAACATCCATGTCCGGTGAGGACCTGCGTCAGGCGGTAGGTTAGGGCGCCGTAGCGCCGCTCTAGCCACTCCTCAAAGAGGGGACTTACCGCCTCAATCAAGGCGTGCCCTACGGGCGCATGGCTGGGGTGAGGGGGGTAGGGAATGCGCTAGCGCCGAGTGACAATAAAATATGGTTTTTAAGTAAACATGTTTCGTAAGCGATAACTTTTTTTTTAGTACTAAGACATATCAAAATAAAATATACGTGTTTAATAAAACGTGTTGAAGTTTATTATGGCAAAATTTACGCACTGGTTAAAATTTTTTCCTGTATAATATTAATAATATAATATTGTTACGTCGTACGTACGAGATCTTTCGAGAAAGCACGTGATTACAGTGTGTTTGCGCTAAAGACTTCGAGAAGCATGTAATTATTATTAGTTTGAAGTTAGTTGTCATTGTAATTTCGACAGTACGCCGAGGGCATAAAGTACCTACTTCTTTGTTCGGTACTAGTAGGTTATTATTATTTTTTTGCCTACTACTTTTGTATTTCTTGGTAATGTTTTTTTGTTGATGTTTTTATGGAATCGTTCTACACATCGCCGGAATGTTCGTGAATATTGGCGGTATAAAAGCACGGGGCCGACACGGAGTAGGGTCAGCACTACACGGAGTCGACATCGCGTGGTCCCCCCAGGTAAAGTACTTGGGAGTGAGCATCGATCGTCGGCTCCGCATGAAGAGCCACGTCCGGCAAGTTACCGCCAGGTGCAGAGCTGCCCGCGCTCAGCTCCGTCTAGTGCTCTCATCACGCCTCCCGCTGCGGGCCAAGCTGGGAGTGTACAAACTGTACATACGGTCGGTACTCACGTACGCCGTCCCGGCTTGGTTCGCCCTCACGAGCGAGACCCATCGCAAGTCCCTCCGCGCGCAGCAAAGTCTCGCGCTGCGGAGAATCACAGACGCCCCTCGCTTCGTGAGGAACAGCGTCATTCAGCGCGACCTTCAGATTGAGAGCTTAGATGCCTTCGCGCGCGCCGACAAGTCCGGCTGGACGCACCTGCGCGAGATCGCGCACTGGCAGACTCGCCCACCGGACAGATGTCCGCTGCCGCGCGACCTGCTGCCGGAAGCTGGTTCTTCCCCCCCCCCCCCCCCCGGATTTGACCTCACGGGAGGGCCGCTCTCACCTACACGTGGCCCCCTCACTCGCAGAAACTCCACATTCACAATTCTCACCCGGTGTGCGCTGTGTGCTAGGTTAATATAGACATGGCGCACACTAACCGACGCAGGCGCGGCGCGGACTCGCACACACTGGGCGGTGTTACACAGTACAATACCGCCCACACACACACCACGGCCCCTCTCGCCTGAACATGACCGGCTAGACCTGGAAGCGGGAAGGCAGGGGGCCAATCTGCCATCTGTGGGCGCGCCCACAAAGTCGGCACCTCTGTCGCTGGTCGCCTCTCGCCGGGCCTCCCCCAGGTAACTAGGGGTCTCATCCGGCGGGGGCTGACCGACGTGGTGCCGTGAAACAGGCGGGCGTCGTGAGGACACGAAGCCGCCGGCGCTCCCACAGACACACCTTATACAGTGACTCCTATGCGCCTATAAGGCAACCAAATGACGGGCCCGTCGTTACGGGCCCCGGTATCGCCTCCGCGGGCAGGGGGCCTCGCCCCGATCCCGCTTGCCGTGCCCCCGTAAGGGGACACACAGCGACGATAACCAACCAGTCGAGTAGGGTCAGCCTGATTTATTTATTTAGGATCTCCAACAAAAGATATACACATAATTATCATGACATAATAAAAAACAATAAATCAACAAAAGTATTATATAGGTGTACTTACTCCTTCACTTATAGGAGACCACAGATTTTTTTTTTTTTTATTGACGGTAAATCATCAAATAACTTCCCCCGTCCTGGGCGGGGAGGGAGGGAGTGTCAGACTTTTACTGACTAAAACCCGTCTATGTTCCTTCATGTGCCCTTTGCGTTCCGGGGGCGCGGTATCTCTTTCGAACAACCCGCAGCCCCGGCAGGAGACCACAGCATGCACAAGAAAGTTAACAAATAGCTAACAAAGTACTAAATGGAAACAAAGTAGTAATTAAAATAAAATTTGGAATAAAATTAAGAATAAAATTTGGAATAAAATTTATAAAATCTAAAAAACACAATACAAGAATATCAATCAATAATAAAATGAGAGGAGTAAGAGAATAATAAAAACATTAAAAACATTAATGTATAGTAAATTTATACAATGTTTCTTAAATTGAGCCAGAGACTCACAAATGTCTAAGTTTGTGGTTTTAGCCAACATATTGTATTGCTTACACAGTCTCGGTACAGCGGCGTAATGACCTAGGTTTGTTTTGGAGCCAGGTATATTAAATAAATTAAAAGTATTCGGCCTAGGGAGTCGAGATGGAGTGTTGATCACTAATGAGCCCAAAAGTTCAATGCAATCTAACGATGAAGGATAATGAAATCTAGCTTTTTCCTACGTCTGATTAGTGTTTTCATGTGATAGTGACCCAACCTTTCAGTGTAACTACACTGGTCATCAAAAAAATCGGCCCACCCAATTTTTGTTTAATATTTATCGTTTGTTTCACAGATAAGCTCTTTCACGCGTTAGTTTTTTATTTGAAGGGTCGGATACGATGTTTGACATCTTGTTTGTTGTAATTTTTACTGCACTTGAAGGTACTTAACCATTTTTTATACTGAAACACTGTTGAGTGCTGATTTGATGGTTTTACGTCGGATCAAATTCGAACCGTTCTTTCAGTCCGGAACAGACTTTTGTAGGGATTTCTTGTTTATAACATTAAGTTAATTAACTGAGGCTGTATTTTGATTAATTTTGTCTAAAAATAATGGACACTGCTGAAGTTGAGGACGCCCAAGTTGTAGCTTTGCTGCAACAAGGCTTAATTCAACATATCGTGGCCAGGAGGTTAAATCGGAGCAGTTCTTTAGTTCTGGAGTTTACCAAAGGTTACTGGAGTCTGAGCAGTATCGAAGAAGGTATGAATCTGGAAGACAAAGGGTGACAACTCATAGTGATGACCGCTTTATAGTGGTACCAGCTCTACAAAATCGACATCTATCCGGTGTTGATCTGCAGCCACGCTCACGTGAAGATCGGGGTGTGGCTATAAGTCACAGTACTGTAAGAAGGAGACTGCGTGAGCATAATTTAACACCACACAAGCCAGCAACAAGACCAGAACTGACCACAGCTCATCGACAAGCCAGAGTTCAATTTGCGCATAATCATGTCAACTGCACCATAGGCCAATATGGCAGTCAGTTCTTTTTAGTGATGAGAGCCGATGACTTTATACGGTTCTGATGGACGCCGTGATATCATGCGATGGCCAGATGAACCTTATACCCAGTGCTGCATAACAGAAACTGTCAGTTATGATGAGGGCTCTGTAATGTATAGGGCTGGAATATCTTTGACTGGACGCACGGAGCTGGTTTTCATAAAAATCGGTGCTTTAACTGCAGCACGCTACATCACAGACATCTGAGAAGACCATGTGTCGCCAAATGCCGGGTATATCAGAGAAAATTTTGAATTATTCACGATAATGCGCGTCCACACCGTATCGCGCATTACTACCGATTACCTTAAAGAGGTCGGCATTCAGGTTATGTCATGGCCAGCAAGAAGTCCTGACCGAAAACCTGTAGAGCATATATGGGACACCCTAAAACAAAAGGTTAGAGCCCGTAATCCAGTCCCTACAACATTAGGAGACCTGGAAACCGCTATTAGAGAAGAATGCAACCGAATCCCTCAAGAGACTATCAAAATCTTGGTAAATTCATTAAAACGGCGTATGCAGGCTGTCATTCGAGCAAGAAGAGGGAATATGCAATATTAAATTGCAACATTTGTAAACCTACCATTTAAAACAACAAAACTAGAGCTTGTTTAAAATTAACAATAAAATTAAAGAAAAATTAAGGATTTTGATTTTTAATACAAAATGATCGAATTTCAATCATTTTCATGTTACAATAGTGATTAAATTGTTGTAAAAAACAAGTTCAATGAAACATTTCAGTTCCAAAACATTTTGTTGTGTTTTGTTTAAAAAAAATGATTTTCGGTAAAAAACGTAGGTGGGCCGATTTTTTTGATGACCAGTGTAGTTAGTTGCTTAGCTAAGTGATCTCCGTAGCACAGATGGTAAAGGAATCGCTTTTGCACACTCTCTAATCGTTTGATATAGACCTCATAGTGCGGATTCCATATCACAGAACTATATTCTAAGATTGGACGGACTAGACTACTAGAGTATTAAAAAGCTGGTAAAAAGATTTATTTTTGTGGATGGCCGTTTGAAATCTTTACAGTTTCGCAAAACAAATCCCAGTACCCTAAAGGATCTTGAGACAATATTTAAAATGTGTACATCGAACTTTAGTGCCGCGTCAAGCTGAACTCCAAGGTCGCGAACACTGGTTACTTTCTCTACCTCAACTCCTTCTATGTAATATTTATTTTCTAATTTCTTTTTATTGCGGGTAAACTGGATGACACTTACTGATGTTCAAGAGCATTTTGTTTTCTTTACACCAGTTTGCCAGTCTATTGATGTCGTCTTGGAGCATTATTGAGTCTGATTTACAGTAAATTGGTTTCATTATCTTTAAGCGATACCAGAGATACAACGAAGCGAATCGAAGTGAACTATAAGTGCGATATCTAAGCGAATAGTGATCAGTAGTGTATTTGTGATTAAGTTTTAAGTGTTTTGTGTTTAATAAAGTTATTTAATTGTCTGATTGGTAGTAATTAATTTATCCCATACCCAGCTCGTAATAATATATTATACCAAGCCAAATCCAAAGTACCTAACGAAATAAGACTAATTTTAAGACGTCGCAATGGTTTACTGTAGTTTGAAAAAAAGAAATGTCGTACTACTTGTTTTTAAACACTTCCTGGCAACTCACTGCCAGAAAGTGTTTAAAAACAAATAGTACACACTACTACCGAATGTAAAGTTGTTCTGACTACTGTCCTTATTATTCCACCAAGTCTTTATGCTCTTAATATAGCGTGTTTGGTTTACGAATTTGAAATCGTTGATTTTCCTACAAAATTCGCAGTGGGGGTCCGATTCTGGAAACTCTTCTGGATCGTGAAACGAATAGTGATTCATCCATCTAAAGTAGTCATAGTACTTCTGCTTGTCATTGATAATGTCAACCATTTGTTTCGCAAACTCTTCCATATTTTGATTTCGAATATTTAAATATGATCCATCTGGCATGAACCTGAAAAATAAAACTTCATGGTAAGGATTTTTTACTAAGCTTTACCTTCTGATCGCCAATTCTACTAATTCGGGACATTTTAGTGACATTGAGACAGATGGAATTGCGATCGTTCCTAAATGTAGTGGAATTGCCCTCCTGGTATCTCTAACGAGCCACTGTGATTCGTCGACTTTTTTTTACCGATGGGTAATCAGATTTTTACTGACTAAGACCCATCCATGTTCCTTCGTGCCCTTTGCGTTCCGGGTGCGCGGTATCTCTTTCGAACAACCCGCAGCCCCAGAGCGTGATTCGTTGGCTGAGTTATCAACAATCATTCACAGGTGCAGACGCAAGCTTAAAAGTAAATATTGTATTGTTTATTTGTTTTACGTTCAAGAAACCGGGGTTATTTTTTTTATATCTGAATGCAAAGTTAACACCTGGTATAATTAGCCCCGCCATACACTATGGGTACAGTGTAGTGTTGCAGCGGGTGTAATAACTTCTCAGTCACGTAGTCTTCATCAAACGAATTCTCAAAAGATAAATAGAAGTAGTAATCAGTCTCCAACATTCGTAAACACTTTTGCATGTCACCGCGCGCACACATGCGATCTTCACATTCACCGTATATGTGTACTGTCATGTTGTATTTGGCTAACTCTCGCTGCAGTAATTTCGCGATTTTAAATCTTTTATTGGGCACATCACAATGTGACACAAACCACGCTGCGGCAATTCTTTTACTATTCAATATTAGTTTGAGTTTGTCATCTATTGGCTTCATCTCTTCTACTTTCAGCCAGTGCATTTCAATTTTCGGACCAATTACATCACCACGTTTGTTCTTTACTATCAAATAATTGTAAGAAAAATCTGAGTTCAATCTATATGTCCAAGTCGAATTGAAGTACGCGTCGTTTATATCATAGTTGAAGGGGTAAAAGTAAGCTGACTCGAGACTATTAAACACATATTTTTGCCGTGGAGATCTTTTAGCTGGCAAACGAACGACATTGTGACTCAATTGCTCTCCACTGAATACGACAAAATGAAAGTCTTTTATACTTTTCAAAAGGCTCCTATTCGATGTTACATAGCAATTGTCTACTAAACAACCTCTCCTAATATATGCTTTTTGGCCACTTTCCATGTATTTGAATGGGACCGTTAGTGGGCTCGTCCACTGTAAAACATATATCATTTTAGTTTGCGGAGTCTGGGTCGTCGCCGCAGTCAATGGTGATATTTTCATCGTTGTGTCCAATTTAGTATCTAACTTTAATAAATACCAAATGCATATATCTTTAAGATACCAAACGGCTAAAAACATCACGATAGAACAAACAAAGAACACCTTGGACGTTTTCATTTCAGTTCATGAAATAAATACTCTTATAATTTGAAAATATGAAATATGTAAGTGATCAAAAGCATTTATATTTTTATTTTCAAATTTTGGCTTTTGTAGAAGAAACCATAATTTCCCTTTAATGGTAAACTATCGAACTTTGAAGATAAGAATGATGCACCATTCATTATATCTATATAAATAAATAATACCTACAAACTGAAAAAGTATACTAAGTACATAATATTTTAGTCGTCAAACATTTCAAATGATTAATTGTTGAAGACTTGAAAACATCAAGGTTAGGTATGTCAAATTGTTATGGTCACAGATTACAGATACGGACCATGGAAATAGTTAGTGCTAGTAATAAGTATATATTATTATTGTATACCATCATACATATACCATCACGCCTGTATTCCCCGAAGGGTTAGGCAGAGGTGCACCAATTTAGGTACACCCACAGTTCGCCGGTATATTTAGGTCCCATGTAATAGGGGGCGAGCCTATTGCCATTAACCGGGCACAAATCCAAACTCCGGATATTATATTATATTATATTATATTATTGTAATATTTTTATAAACTTATTTGGGATAAGGATAGTTTTCTGGTGTTCACGTTAGCTAAGTACCTACTACCAGGCCTCCGTCACTAGTTCAAGGTTAAGGCGCGGGCCCACCGTGGTGCACGGCGAGGCTACACACGTGTATTAGGCTTCGCTTTGTAAGAAAATGTATGTGGATGTGTCCACTGCAACGCACGGAGAGACAACGCATGAATTGACGTCATTGACACATGCGTGGCTTGCTCGAACAGGCGGTTACATAGCTCAACGCTGTCGACGTGGGTCTACGTTCCCACTGGAGTAAACGAATATGACCCACGACTATGTACAGCTCGCTTATCGCTCACTTAGTACTGTCCCATCTGTCTCTGACTATTATATAGTTTTCTGAGAGCCTCTTCGTGCGCCGTGTTACGCTATACATAGTGTTCGTGTACTCCAGTGGAGACGTAGACCCACGTTGTCAAACAAATTAATACACGCAGCTAAAATGCGCTGCGTGCCCGTGCACGGCATGCACCGCGGTGGGCCCGCGCCTTTACTCTCTTAAGTGCCTACGGCCAGGCCTCCGTCACTCTATGTACTTGCGCGCTATAATTGCCTACCGCCCGGCCGAGCGGTCTCGGGCCGTTTGCGAACCAAATTCAGTGCGGTTTTAGCAAGCGCACGCACGCACGTTGTTCAATTTTAATAGTTTCATTCGTTACCTACGATGCCGTCTGGTGCCTTATGTGCTGTAGATGGGTGCAAATCAAGTAAAAGAAGGAATAATTATGTTTTATCTAGATGTATTGCACAGTCAGCACCAATTTATAAAAAAATATATTTTATAAACATTTACGATTCAATTTTAAACTGCCACATATAAGTCAGAACGTATTCACAGTTCTCAATAACATAGACACAAAAAGTTATGTTAATTTAATTTTATCGAGGAGGCGGCCCTACGATTGTTGTAAGGTCGCGCGGTGCGAAGCGATCACAACTGTACGCTTGAGCATTTAGGCACATTTTAGTTTGCAGTGGTTGCTGACGCCAGTTGACGCGACGGAGTAGGCTATTATAGCAGTAGGTATTGGAAATTTTCTACTGAGTGAAGTATCTGTACTTATTTAATCTGTGCTACGGCTCGCATGCGCCCGGGCGCATCCAATCCAGTCGGCTGTCACGCGCTCGCTTGAGTGTACATATGTACATATCAATGATATAAGAAAGAGGTACATATCTACCGCAACAAAATAAACGATACTCGCGCCTTCAATAATGTCTAAACCTCGCAATGCAATTTGTAGTGTACAGAAAATACATATTACAGTACATACAATAATACTACACAATAATACTTTATAGTCGCCTATTCTTTTGTGTAATCATTTCTCAGCATAGATAGACCTAGCGCTGCCTGTGTTGTATGACGCGCGTTATTGACTATCTCCTCACGCACGAACGTTTTGTAGGTAATTTCCTAGGCACATCAACTTATTAAAAGATTCTCGAATTAGAATAGGACATTTTGATGATAATTATTGCGTTCACAAAAACGATCACAGAATTCACTCACAAGCTCACAATTATTAGATACTTTTTCGAACAACAATATCGAGGGGTGAAAGGCTATTTGTTTTAAGCGACATTTTGGGCGATATTGAGTTATATACATATTCGGAATCAGCGAATTTTTCTGCGTCGAATGAGCCCGGTTTCGTACAATTCTGAGCACTTTTATGGCGCTTAAAACAATGCAATTTTAGTGCATGATTCTCAAACTTGATGTATGATCCGACATCAAATTTGCCATATTTTTTTAGTATTTCATTTAAGCTGTACACATAAACAGAGAATCGGGGCATAAGCCGTTATTCTCGTCCTAAAATTTCAGTTCGATGGCAGATAAATCGTTTTTCGATATGGCTAACTTTAGATGAAAAGTCCCTTCATACATTTTGCTTACGACTACTTACACTATGCAATGTCGCTTCAACCAATTTGCCGTCAGCCAAATTCATTAAGACATATCGGTTCAACCCTTTTCGCTGCAACTGTTTTGCACTCTGTTTGGAGCTTCAAACAATATTTCTGTTCTCAAAACTGGGTTCCTTAGTCGCTTGGACAGTTTATCAGTATTCACATTTTATAAATACGTCACTTAAGATAAATCTAATACCAAGTGATTAGATTAAAATCATTTTTTCCTGTATCATAATAATAAATAGTTTGTCTTTTAAACCATCCAATTTTAATACGACAATAACAATCTATGTAATTTAAAACAAATAAAAGTTGACATAGTTTTCGTAAACCGTAGCAGTATTAGTACTGTCCCGCCCCGCGCAGGCGCATCAGTCAGTCGTGATAATGTGGAGGAGAGAGACAGGACGCGTTTTGTTGTACTTAGTTTGGGATAAAACCGAATAGAATAAACTTTTTTTTTTAGAGATGGGAAATCATCAAATGACCCCCCCCGTCCTGGGCGGGGCGGGAGGGAGTGTCAGACTTTTACTGACTAAAAACCATCTATGTTCCTTCGTGTGCCCTTTGCGTTCCGTGGGCGCGGTATCTCTTTCGAACAACCCGCAGCCCCGGCAGGAATTTGGCCCTTAGTGGCCCCTTCCAGTGGCTGACACCTCTGTGCGCGGAACATTAACGCGCCGTCGACACGGTCTGTCGTTAGTTAATAACGTACGGACGGTGAGCTACCCATTGCTCACCGCTCACAGACCGTGTCTACGGTATCCGCCTGCGGGAGGCGCAATGGTGCCGTTATTGGCAAACCATTGCGCCGGCGGACGCGGCATCAGCGGCGGCTGCGGCGGTGGCGGCGGTGGCGGCAGTGCGGGGCCTTCCCCGGCCCTGGCGGGTACGGCGCAGGCCTTGCCCCCAGCCCGGTGATCGGCCGGCTTGTTAGCCCCGCGCACATACATGCGTCGCAGTGCGGCGGGGCATCACAAGCCACGGCGTTGTGACCGGGCTGACCGCAGCGGAAACATAGGGCGCTGCGGTCCACCTCCGAGGCGCACCGACATGCCACGTGGTTCCCCACGTGGCAACGGTAGCACCTCAGGGGCCTGGGCTCGAGCAGTCTAACCTGCGCCGATACCCAGCCCACCAGTAAACGCCCCGCCCCAACGATGGCTTTAGCCGCCGCCACTGGGCAGCTGACCATGATGGTCTGCATACCCGTGCGTTCCGGGCGGATGGTGCCTGCCCTCACCTCCTCGGCAAGGCATCCACCGGTCCTGGCGACGGCGGCTACCACCTCCTCCGTGGTGACGGAGTCGTCCAGACCCAGGATGCGCAGGTCTGCGCATCTGACGGGCCTGGACACTCGGGCCACGTCCGCATCCAGGGACGCTCTGAGCCTCTCTGCTAGAGCGTCTGCAGACGGGCCGCTGGTGGCACCGGGGACCTCCAACATCGTGGCCCCCGTTGCCGTCACGATGCCTTTCAGGACGGAAAACCGTGCCTGGAAGGCCGCCAGCTCCAGCAGAACCAGGTTAAGCACCTGGTAATCCACTGGCTCGGGCTGGGTTCCCTGGCTCCCCGCCTTGGGCGCCTGGCGGGAGCCGGACCCGAGGAGCTCAGCCAGGTCGGAGTCTCCTATTCTCCTCTATGTGGAGGCCATTGCGGCCATTGTGGCTGACAGACGAGCCACCTCCACCTGAAGCTGCGGGACCTGGCCCGCAAACCTGGCCTCCGCAGCCGCCGCAATAGTGGCCGAAGCCTCCTCCATGGCCCGAGACTTCGAGCCCTTCATCTTTTTTCGGGCTACGCTCGCGACCGCCTCCTTAACCGCCTCCATGAACCTGGACTTACGCTCCTCAGAGCTGCCAGGTGTACCTGCCTCGTTGCGTGATGTGTCCGGCTGGACCACATCGTCGCCACCAGTCTCGTTCATGGACTGCCCTTCAGCGACAAGCGTCGCTGGTCTCCTCCGGGCAGTCACCCTCCCTGGGCCTCGCTCCTGGACCCCACCGCGACTGCTGGTGGGGATCTTGCAAGCCTTCGGAGGACGCCTGGTCCTCCGGTCTGTGCCGCTTCCGGAAGAACTTCCCGGGCGGCCCAACCATCTTGCGAGTCATACTCCGACCCGGCATCCCCCTTCCCTCCTTCTACGTCTTTTGGTTTCATTGTAAGGTCCATTTTGATTCCCGCGAGTAAAAACTATATCCAACCAACCAACCAAGAAACAAGTGGTTCGCACTAGCGACTGATGGTTCATAGGAACGCCCGTCAGCCATACATCCCGTCACGGTGCGCCGCCGCTTGGGATTCGGGGTGACTTTTTATAGAGGTTTTCTACCTCGCGGTCCGGGCGGTTAAGCCAAGACCCTCGGTGCCAATCGAAGCCGCGAGACATGATCCACGACACTCCGATATGGGGTTACGATGTACGACGGTGACAGAGAAGAACCACCCTCCTCTCTGTCTACTCGGTGGCAGGGTGAGTGCACGCCGAGCCCGTCCTCACTCCTCCGCTGTGCCCTCTGCTGATCAGAGGGACACGCGGAGAAACGCCCTCGGTCCGAATCGGACCCCGCCCGTCAGAATATTGGCCACGAGCAGTGACATTCCCCAAAGAATAGGAATCTCTTCCCATTCCTCAGGGAAGATCACTACCCGTGCCCGGAGTGCACCGGCTAGCTAGCTGCCGTTCCCTCAAGACGTGTCCGAAGGGACAAGCAGCCGACGACGGTACGCGTGGAAGTTTTCTGACCAGCCCCCCTAGCCAAGTCACAAACGATAAACGCAAACGCTGAGTATGCTTTAATAGATCTTCAACTTTATGTGCTTGGTTTTAAGTTGAAGATCTAATGAAGATCACATAGCGTTTTCGTTCGTTCCAGTCGCTAACGCTTAGAAATCTTTAATAGATTTTCAACTTAAGGCTCTTGGGTATTAAGTTGAAAATCTATTGGTACCTACCGAGCGTTTACGATTATCGTTTGTGACTTGGCTAGGGGGGCAGCACCCCAATAGAATAAACTTGTAAGTATAATTACTTTAATATTGTCATATTGTGTCTATAAATGAATAAATTAATTTGATTTGGATTTGGTAATAATGCTTACATTTATATCCATAATTTATGTTTTCTTTTTCGGCCATATCTCTATTTTGTAATAAGTAAATATTTTGCTTTCTTTTCAAAAACAAATAATTAAGTACTTGTTTGATTTACTTACTGTACTGTATTTTTTTTATATAACGAAACTTAAGATCTCATTAAGACTGAGTGTTAATTAAGTTAAAGATGCGTAATAAATAAAAAAAATCTAATTAACAGAACTTTTTTTTTATTCCTGACATAGTAATTATTCGCCCATATCAATACTACAAACTCTTAACTTACTATAAATCTGTCATTATTATCTTGTTTCAACAACCAAGTTATATAAACTCCTTTCGAAACCTGAGACATCAAACAACTCATTAAGAATGTTCATCGTTGCTTAAGCCAACTTGCCTGTATCGTTAACAAAACCCAAATGGTAGTTAAACAAAATAGCCAATTCCTATTATTATTGAGTAACGTCGATTCAATCATTTCGCCTTCTCCTGCATTGGTACTGTAAAGTCACTTAAACCATTTTGCCTGCTGCTGATTAGTGACAAAGTTGGAAGTTGAATCATTTTTCTTTACTCTAAAAATAAGGCGATACAGATCATTTTGTATTAAGCGACATTTATCTTGGAACTTATAACTGTTTTTTTCTTAAAAAATATACCAGAACATAAAGGGATTTTTTTGCAATAAAGATTTGCGATCCCCATTAAAGTGAGTGCAGTAGTTTTTTCATGACGATTTTTTTTCCAAATTTTGAATCTTTAAATGGCTCTCCTGTAAAGTTGGTGAAATGTCGCTTAAAACAAATAGCCTTTCACCCCTCGATATTAATGATACATCCTTTCGGAAGCAAGATGCGCGGGAGACTGACGAAAAAAAAAACGGCGCATGGCGGCCAGATTGCCTCTTGTTGCTTCTATATTATGTATACGTGAAAACAATTATGGTGAGTATAAAACAATAAAAAGAAATTAAGTTGTAAGCCATGGCAGATAAGAGGTGACCAATCCCAACTGACAGCGCCCGTTCACGAACATGACGCGTGCATCAGCACCATTCGGCTCAACCATCTTGAAGGGAAGTAACCGATCTAACGCACGCGGCACCATCTGCGAGATATTTATGTGAGCATGACAAAGCTCTCAACAGCCATGATTATTATGTCCAACACAAAGTAATTTAAAAAATAAATGCCTCTAATAATAAAACTCTTAAGGCTTGTGCAAATTCAGTGGGTGAACCCAGTGTTTCGATCTCCTCTTCTTATTTCGTACTTGTCCATGGGTCTGCTTGCAGCAGCGGGCCAGCGGCTAGTTGACTAATTGAGTAGAAATAATAAAATAAGAATAGGCAGCGTCCACCAACCGGGCCGCGCCGGAGCGCATTTTACACTATGCTAAAGAAAATTCAGGCTTCTACATAATAGTTAAGGTTCATGTTTGCATGAAATTTATATTGCCTGGAACTCGGTTTGGTTCGCGTGTATGTCGTCCAAGCAGTTTAAATGCTACAAACTATATCCCGCACAAAAAAATGGACATTTTAGTTAAAATTTTCACTAAATAAAATGTTAACCAGAAGGCTCATTTTTTTTTGCCTTAATTATGTGTTTTGATTGTGAGCAAGTACGTACACGAAAGGAGAATGCTCAAAAAAACCCAGCTTCGGCAGAAAAGAGATGTATCTCAAATTATCAATTAGGTATAATAATTAATAAAATATTAACTGGTAGGTAATTATCGTGATCCTTACTTGCAAATATATAAAAAATTGCCATTTTATAAATGAGGAGTCATTTTTAAAAAAATTGCTTTATTAAGTATTTTTTATTTCTTTATTTTTGATAAAATGCTTTAATAAAATATATGCAGCCCCAAAAAACACTGCCCGATCACCACATCTAAAAAATAATAATAATTGCAGCAGCAATAATTAATTGCTATCAAGAGCCATATTGCTGGTGAGGTGATACCAAGCGCCTTTACTGGGCGTGTAGTCAAAGAGCCACTGGTGAGTATTATTGCTTTTCAGGGCGGTTATGAGGACAGCCCTTACACAAATGATTTTATACAAACATTAAATGGAAATGTTCCCAAACCAAATCAATTGGCAGATTACGTTCTCAATCACAGCATTAACCGGCGCACCGGTTGTTTTGTACTTGTGTACAATTAGTTTGTCTATATAATCGAATTGTGTTTTTTTTATTTTTTGTTGTTTAAATATTGTTTTAATCTCTTACGATTGCACCTGCCATGATATCTCTTCACCACCTTTGGTTGACTGGTAGAGAATGCCTAAGGCATTAAGTCCGCCTTTGTACTTTTGTTGCATAAAGTTTAAATAAATAAATAAATAAATAAACCGGCAAAGAGTATCATTTGAACGACGGGACGCTGAAAATTCACAGCTGTCTGATTTTCCTCGTATAACACTTGAAGACTTGATACGTTTTTCAGTTGGGACTTACCACGTGAAAATATCTCGCTCGTACTGCAGCGAGCATTAACAAGGTACAAACGTGTTCAACAAAGAACGGTACCGACACTCGCAACAAATATTTGGTTTCACAATTCACGACACAGAACAAGAGCTACGTACTACACATATGTGTTGTACAACACCGCGCTGCAGGAAGGAACGCCATTAAGGAGCATTACTGTTCCTGTGATTTCAACATCATATTTTTGAATTAAAATAATTAGTTGAAAAATATTATAAATCAACGCTTGAAACTAGCAATTTTTATATGTTTGCAAGTAAGGATCACGATAAAGACCGGTTATTATTTTATTACTTATTATTATTAATAATTTGAGATAGATCTCTTTTCCGCCGGAGCTGGGTTTTTTTTTCTGTGGAGCCTGAGCATTCTCCTTTGTCGAGTTGATATTTTAACACATTATATAATATAATATAATATACTCGTATTATACCAAGCTAAATCCAAAGTAACGAAATAAGACTAATTTTAAGACGTCGCAATGGTTTACTGTAGTTTGAAAAAAAAAACGACGGGTTGCACTCCGGGAGTGCCGGCAGAAGTGAAAAGAGGCATACATTTTCGCCGCGCCGCGGCCGGCTGTCTACTCTCCATCCGTCTTACCAATTTTCGATCAGGTCACGTGTCCTGACGCGAGTTTAACATTTTTTACCCATTACAAAAAAAGTGTACAACGCCGCTAAAGAAGTTTTCACTTCAAAAGAAATGTCGTACTACTTATTTTTAAACACTTTCTGGCAACTCACTGCCAGAAAGTATTTAAAAACAAATAGTACACACTACTACCGACTGTAAAGTTGCTCTGATTATTGTCCTTATTATTCCACCAAGTCTTTATGCTCTTAATATAGCGTGTTTGGTTTACGAATTTGAAATCATTGATTTTCCTACAAAATTCGCAGTGGGGGTCCGATTCTGGAAACTCTTCTGGATCGTGAAACGAATAGTGATTCATCCATCTAAAGTAGTCATAGTACTTCTGCTTGTCATTGATAATGTCAACCATTTGTTTCGCAAACTCTTCTATATTTTGATTCCGAATATTTAAGTATGATCCATCAGGCATGAACCTGAAAATTAAAACTTCATGGTAAGGATTTTGTACTAAGCTTTACCTTCTGATCGCCAATTCTACTATTTAGGGGCATTTAGTGACATTGAGACAGATGGAATTGCGATCGTCTAAATGTTGTGGAATTGCCCTCCAGCAGTGTGATTCTCTAAGCCTCACTTCGTAATTCGAAAGCTGAATCCGCAGTGAGATTACAAAATGGTATTCTGTTAAACACGACCACGCCGGTGACGTCACCACGGCGAACAAATACTAAACCAATGACAAGTTGGTTAGTTATCGAAGTGAGCGCGATCACTTTAGTGAGACTCGTTTTCGAGTTTGCATTTTAGAGAATCGCACTCTAAAATGCAACTAGTAACTAGTATAGTGCGATTCTGCGGATTCAACGAGTCACTAACGAGCCACTGATTCGTCGGCTTTTTTTTACCGATGGATAATCATCAAATGACTGGCGGTATCTCTTTCGAACAACCCGCAGCCCCGGAGCGTGATTCGTTGGCTGAGTTATCAACAATCATTCACAGTTGCAGACGCAAGCTTAAAAGAAAATATTGTATTGTGTATTTGTTTTACGTCAAGAAACCGGGGTTAATTTTTTTATAGTTGAATGCCAAGTTAACACCTGGTATAATTAGCCCCGCCATACACTATGGGTACAGTGTAGTGTTGCAGCGCGTGTAATAACTTCTCCGTCACGTAGTCTTCATCAAACGAATTCTCAAAAGATAAATAGAAGTAGTAATCAGTCTCCAACATTCGTAAACACTTATCCATGTCACCGCGCGCACACTTACGATCTTCACAGTCACCGTATATGTGTACTGTCATGTTGTATTTGGCTAACTCATGCTGCAGTAATTTCGCGATTATAAATCTTTTGCTGGGCACATCACAATGCGACACAAACCACGCTGCGGCAATTCTTTTACTATTCAATATTAGTTTGAGTTTGTCATCTATTGGTTTCATCTCTTCTACCTTCAGCCAATGCATTTCAATTTTCGGACCAATAACATCACCGTGTTTGTTCTTTACTATCAAATAATTATAAGTAAAATCTGAGTTCAATCTATATGTCCAAGTCGAATTGAAGTATGCATCGTTTATATCATAATTGAAGGGGCAATGGTAAGCTGACTCGCGACTACTAAACACATATTTTTGCCGTGGAGATCTTTTAGCTGGCAAACGAACGATATTGTTACTCAATTCTACCCCACTGAATAATACAAAATGGAACTCTTTAATACTTTTTAAAAGACTCCTATTTAATGTTACATAGCAATTGTTTATTAAACAACCTCTCCTAATAAATGTATTTTGGCCACTTCCCATGTATCTAAATGGGGTCGTTACTGAGTTCGTCCACTGTAAAACATATATCATTTTAGTTTGCGGAATCTTGGTCGTCGCCGCAGTCAATGGTGATGTTTTCATAGTTGGCTCCAATTTAGTATCTAACTTTAATAAATACCAAATGCCTATATCTTTAAGATAACAAACGGCTAAGAAAAACACGATAGAACAAACAAATAATATCTTCGACGTTTTCATTTTAGTTCATGAAATAAATACTCTTATAATTTGAAAATATGTACGTAATCAGCATTTATACTTTTATTTTCAAATTTTGGCTTTGTAGAAGAAACCATAATTTCACTTTAATGATTAACTATCAAACTTTGAAGATAAGAATGATAGACCATTCATATCTACATAAATAAATAATACCTACAAACTAAAAAGTATACTACATAATATTTCAGACGTTGAACATTTTTAAATTAATAAATCGTTGAAGACTTGATAACGTCAAGGTTGACGTTTTATTTGTTATGATCACTGATCGCAGATACGGACCATGGAAATAGTTAGTGCCAGAAATAGTACCTAAATATACTATTCAAAACAAAATAAGGGCCACGAGGTATTATGTCTCTACCATGAAAATAATAAAACCAATATAATTTTTTTTTGTTTCCATAACGAAAACGAATGTTGTTTTTACCATGTAGACCAATAAATTTATTCAAATAATAATGATTAAAAAGTTTATTTGCTTTTGAAAGAAAAAACACATTTTAGGTTAAAAATAAAAACCATGTAAAGAAAACACAAGAAAATACTCCATGCTCATCTTTTAGTTACGGGTATGCCCCACTCGTTTAGCTACGCACTCCTGAAGCCTGGAGTGCCTGCTCTCAATCAAATGCCTGACATTTTCTATTGGAATCTCTTCCCAGGCCCTTTTAACAGCGTTGATGAGTTGCTGTTGGTTGTGGATTTCCTAATCACCGTGTCTAACTCTTCGTTTCAACTGATCCCACATGTGCTCTATTGGATTTTAGTCCGGACACGGCAAGACTTGAATTTGAGAGGCTTCCAGTACAAACCGAGTCGCTTGAGCCGTGTGTGCACGAGCATTGTCTTGCATCAAGATGAATCCAGGACCTGCTCGCTCTGCAAATGGGATCACATGTGGTCTGACAACTTCCTCAATATACCGCTGAGCAGTAACAGTACCCTCATTTAAAATAGCGAGCTCAGTTTTGCCGTGTAAGCTTACCCCGCCCCAAATCATTACATTTGGTGGATGCTGGTTTCTGAAAATCTCTCGCCGCGTCTTCTCCATACGCCGATCGTCATTAAAAAATTTAACTTTGCATTCGTCTGTGAAGAGCACCATGCCCCATTGGTTCATGTCAAAATGAAAAAATACCTCGTGGCCCTTATTTTGTTTTGAGTAGTATATATTATTGTTTAGGGGGATGAGAAACAGGGCTTAAAGTTTCTTATCCTCCGTTCACAAGGGAAGATCCTCCGACCAGACGGGTGTTGTGTCTGGCGGGCTACTGGTCAATGGTTCTTGTTGGGATTTCGTATATGCCAGTGTCGCTGAGAATTTGATAGCGCGATCTAGGCAACCTCAGTTTTTGCCGTAGTAGTTCGAATGCTGAGCGATAGATGTCGCTACAATTGTAATATCTTTTATAAACTTGTTTGGGGTAAGGATAGTTTTCTGATGTTCACGTTGGATAAGTACTACATACATTTTGGTGGTACCAATTTGTTCGAGGATCACAAATATTGAAAAGGGGAAGTTTTGAAAGGATCTATCACGGCTATTCTCAGATTACCAAGTTTTTTGTGTCCGGGCTTTGCATAATCCATAACATTAACAACACGAAAAGACTGGCTTTTGTTTTTAGAAGTTAAGACTAAATTAATTTAATCTCTGTTCAAAGAGAATAGTGGTTTTCTCTAATTACCGTAGCATGTCCGCTCACCAACCTAATGTGAAAACTTGCTTATACTTTTTTAAAACATACAGATTTACTTTGATCCGTCAACGTTTTAAATTATATTAAGCAACGCGTATCACGTTACAAAATATCGACTCAATGGAATCAGTCTGTAAATAATTATATTATCATTAAGAAACCGCATGTCCGATGGAAAGTTGTAATTACCGTGACATTTTCCGTTCTCGGGTGCACACCCTTAAATAAGAGTATTTGGCGCATTACTACCGTACGCGTCGCGACTCCTCAGGGTGTGCCGCGGCCCATCAGCAGTTGCTCGTAACTAATGTTATGTACCGCCAATGAAGCACGTGAGTATATAATTACCGTAGCCTTGGTTAAAAACTTTTCTAATTACCGTTATCCTTATTTTAATACTTACTTGATTTTTTAAGTGAGACCCTAGTTGATCATGTAAATGGAGACGATACTTTGGCCTCCGTACGTTGTAACAAGCCAGTGTTTGCGTACCTACTGTGTCGGTTTTTTTTTTCTTTTTAAATTACCGTTGCATTAAATATTGAACTTATCTAATTACCGTATTTATAAAAAAAATCAAGTCTCATTAACTAGAAAACCACCAATAATAGTTAAATGCCACATTAATATATTGATTTCGTTCTTTGATGTGTTTAATTTTAAAAGAACAGTATTTAGATAAACCTTCCTCTTTAACCACTCTATCTATTAAAAAAAACCGTATTAATATCCGTTGCGTAGTTTTAAAGATTTATGCGTACAAAGGGAATAGGGACAGAAAAAGCGACTTTGTTTTATACTATGTAATGATTAAGAGACAATATATTATTATTAGTGGCAATAGGCTCGCCCCCTATTACATGGGACCTAAATATACCGGCGAACTGTGGGTGTACATTGGTACACCTCTGCCTAACTCTTCGGGGAATACAGGCGTGATGGTATATTTATTTATTTATGATTAAGAGATTCTAGAGCATTGGTTGTAGCAGGAGTCCCCGGAGATGCCCCCAAATACCAGTAACAATTTAGTATGAGCCATTCCTTTTCAAAGTATGTAACAAAACCATATTGGGCTTTCCACCTGTCCTAAAATGTTTCGCTGGCTCGATCAAATATTTCCTGAGTTGAGGCTGTAAGGTACTGTAAAGCATCAATATCTTGTAAGATCTCTTTTTGGGATTTATTTTATACACTTTGCTCTATTCCTGTTTGCATCTTCTTTTTCGCATGCGCCCAGCACATTTTTATGACTGTATCCGTTCCAAACGTGCACGCAAAAGCAGTCTGTATAGCCTTCGCTGCATCACAGACCAAAACTTTACCAGTTAAAGTGTATGAGAAGATCGAGAAAACTGCTTTTTTTAATACGGAAAATAAAAATATGAAGTCTTCCGTTCGTTCTGCTGTTATCAGAGCTAATCCAAATGGGTGAAAATGTTTATCTCTGTCTGTAGATAAAAACACAAGTACTAGAAACCCTTACCAAATGAGCTTATAGGTGGCATTCGCGTGAAGAACAAAACATTGGCGTAAATGCGTGAAAGACCAATTAAATATTTCGTCATTAACGTGAACCGGACGTTCTGATCTATATCATCTTCAGAAATTTCATAGGCAAAAACAAAAACTTCGTGATGGTCATCCGGTATTTCAGAGTTTTCTTTTAACCATAAATCAAGCTGTCCCAAGCTTATTACCGATGGCCCGTACTTTTTCTTAAAAATGATTTTACTTAGTCGGCTGAACTAGTCCATTAATTTTACTAAGTTCTTCATAATGGATTTAGGTTTCAAACGCAGTTCGAATAGTTTTTCTATTTCCTTTTTCTTTGCCTCATTTATTCCACTAGTCGACTGACAATTACAATTTTCATGGTCGTGACGTGTTTCAGTACGAAGTAGGTAATTATATATCATCACAATCATGATGCGTCAAATAAAAGATAAATCGCAGCAGAATACAGAATTTCAGCCCGAAGCTTCAGTTTGTTACAACGATAGTAACGTTTTGCTCCTTCTTTAGTCGTATGAATTTTTTGTATTAACCAAAATCAGAATCAGAGCGTTTATTTGTGAAACATAGGTATTTACATAAAGATCTTAGGTTATTATATATGTGCGTTATGTTTTGCCGTGAAGGCAGCAGGCAGGCAGCAGCGGGCCAGCGCAGCGGCTAGTTGGCTAATTGAGTAGAAATTATGAAATAAGAATAGGTAGCGTCCACCAACCAGGCCGCGCCGGAGCGCATTTCACACTGTGCTAAAGAAAATTCAACCTTCTAGATAATAGTTATGGTTCATGTTTGCATAGAATTTATATTGCCTGAAAATCGGTTAGGTTCGCGTGTATGTCATTCCAAGCAGTAAAAATGATACATGGTAAAAAAAAATGCTGTTAATTTTCACATGTAAAGGCATTTTAGTTAAAATTTTAACCAAAATGGGCCCCAATTTTCTTTTTGCCTTAATTCGAGTTAAGTAACTTTCGCGTATGTACTGGGTTCAGTGTATATGTTATAGGCAATGTGTATAATCCGGCATTGTATAGAATGCCTAGGCTTTATATATATTGCCTAAAACGTTCAGGCAATGTATATAATACGATTCATTCCATACATTGCCTAGGTATTGTATAAAATGCCCAAAGCGCATCAGGCAATGTGTATAATGAACGACCACGAGAAGGAGACACGTGACTACACATTTTAAATACCTACATATGAAACCATTTTAGATGATTTTTAATTTATATTATTTAGAGTAATGTTTGTGTTAAATTAAAGTTTAATAATGTTGATTTTAAATGGTATAACTATAAATCAAACTTTACCTAGGTAAGTATTTTTTGAACAATATGTTATTACTTTGATAACGTAGTGCATAGATTTTGTGTCGATTACTGAACATGTGAAGATATTTAAGAAAATAATTGTTTTTGTTATTAAGTACCTACAAGTAACTAGATTGGTATTGAATTGGTGATTGGTATTCAGCTGCATCCGGTTAGACTGAAAGCCGACCCCAACACAGTTGGGAAAAGGCTAAGCAGATGATGAAGTAACTATACTAGAAAGGTTTAGGTAGTTAACTAAATGTAAACAAAACAAACCACGTGACTCATGGATGCTAAACCTTTCACTTCAAATTTTAAAATCGTACTATTTAAAGTCGTATAATAATAGGCTCTAGTCTATATCAGAATTTTAGGAACTATCTACCACGTTAATAATAAAACGTTCAGTGGTATTATCAATCATTTTATCTAATTTAAACATTTTCTGTTCTTGTTTTATTACATGACCGTCGCAATTTTCAAAGGCGCCTGGTTAATCGACTAAACATAATACCTGCAATTTTAGTTGCCATACTACATCACGGGCGTACTCTTCAATTTAGCGACGTTATCTAATTCATCGTATCTTCTAAAAGGTTTTGGGAACCTGTCTTTTTAGGCTCTTTACAATAGACAGATTACAAAATATTATACTATTTTATAAAACTAACAAAAAAGTGGTGTCCAAACAATGACATCTATGAAGAGTAGTTTACGAATAAATGATAAAGTTTAACATACATTAATAAAAGAGAAAAGTATCGCATAAATCGAAATTAGAATTGATTTTGTTGTAACGTATTTTTAAACAAGGAAGTGTCAACTATAAAAAACCTTTTCTACGATTTGTTTACCTTTAGTTAACTACCTAAACCTTTCTAGTATAGATTGCAATTTTCATATTACTCTATTTTAGTTTAATCAAAGATGTTACCTAAGATTTTATTTCCTTTCAAATTATAATTCTGTTACCTACAGTTTATTAAAAGTATAATAAAAGCTTATTTTAAATGAAAACTGTTGGTTTTTTTCGTATCATGATCAAAATTCCATAATCAAGTGGTAAGAAATGAACAGGGCGACTTTCTGTTTTTTGGTACGTTGTAAATGTAAATGTTTATCCGAAAGCAACTGCTATGTGAGAAACGCTCTCTACGCAAAAACTCGTATGTACTTAGGCATACAAACCAATAGAACACATGTCTTATCGCTGTCTGTTAATGGAAGTTGAAATTAGGATTAGTTCTCAAAAGATCAGTACCTATCGAACTAAATCATAGAGAAAAAAAATCGATTACATACATTGCCTGTGCTTCAACTGGCATTCTATACAATGCCTAGGTATTTTATCAGTTCCTAGGTAAAAAATAGTGAAATCTTCTTCTTAGCGTTTCGATGAGGAGGAAACGCCCGGGTGTCACCATTGTGAGGATCGCCCCGAGGACACGGTGGAGCATACTTTGGCGGTGTGACTGTGCCCTGCTTGGGCTGAGCACCGCCGAGTCCTCGAGGCGGCCATCGGCGGCGGCGCCCTCTCGCGTCCGGCACTGGTCCAGGCCATGGTCCGGAGCGAGGGGGAATGGGAAGCAGTCGCCTCCTTCTGCGAAGCTGTAATGCTAGAGAAGGAGGCGGCGGGACGGGAGAGGGAAAGGAGGGTCCCCCGTCCCAGCGGCCGCCGCGGTAGACGATCCGGGCGTCGGGAGCCACGTGACGACTCCCGGCCACCGTAGACGCGGGTCTGTGGACGGTGAGCAATGGGTAGCTCACCGTCCGTACGTTCACTAGCGACAGACCGTGTCGACGGCGCGTTCGTGTTCCACGCGCGCCTCAAAGAGATGTCAGCAAAATTGGATGGGGCCACTGAGGGCCGATGCCTGCCGGGGCTGCGGGTTGTTCGAAAGAGATACCGCGCCCCCGGAACGCAAAGGGCACATGAAGGAACATAGACGGGTTTTAGTCAGTAAAAGTCTGACACTCCCTCCCGCCCCGCCCAGGGCGGGGGAAGTTATTTGATGATTTCCAGTCTATAAAAAAAAAAAAAAAAAAAAAAGCGTTTCGATGACAAACTATAATAGAGGTATTATATTGTTCGGTTTATTGTTTGTTGTTGTATTGTTATTGTTGTTGTTTGTTTGTTGTTATTGTAGTTGTTATTGTTGTTTGTTGTTGTTGTTTGTGAGGTGTTTATTGTTGTTTGTTGTGTTGTTGTTGGTTTTTGTTGTTGTTGGTTGTTATTGTTGTTTTATTGTTGTTGTTGTTGTAATAGTGAAATAATAAATGATAATGATGATGATATATGTGTGTGTGTAATAGTAGTGTAAAATAGTTTAAACATTGAACATCATTTCATACATTGCCTGAACGACCCCGGCATTCTATACATTTCCTAGGTATTGTATAGAATGCCTGCATTGTACACATTGCCTATAACATATACACAAAATGTGTAAGTAAAACGACAAAATTATCGTAAATAAACAATTTAACGAAAAATTGTAACTTAAATAACCTTAAATCTATTAACGTTATTTTCATACTATCGGTAACTCTGTCAAATAAAAGTTGCGATATAAAATTTGACCGCTATTTAAGCTCCTCCCTCGAAAGTCACCGACAAAAACACGGTCGTGGGCGTTGAAATTTTTGAAAAAACGGGCCCGTTTTTCTGCCCGATTATCGGTCCAAAAAAATCGGTCGTGGGCGGAGGCCCTAATGTAAATATACTAACAATACAGAGTGGACACGACAATACGACAATAAATGAAAACACGCATAATACTAGTTCATAGGAATCATTCTACACTATCAAAAAAACCCCAAAATCGAAATAGAAAAAAAAAATTTTTCAAACAAACTAAATGGCATAAAACTGAATACGAAATAGAACACCATTTATGAATATTGGTTCACTAACCTGTGGTAAGAGCGGCAACAAAGCAGTCCTGTAGCGACTTAGCGACTTGATCTTTTGGCTAATGTTCAGTAAAAACAATTGCACTAAATCACAGACTATTCACCAAACAATCAGGCACCTTTCAACCGCTGTTTATTTTTTAATTAAATTATTAATCACTATCTGGATCACTGTTCAATCTCTTAGCTAAGTACCTACGCCACAAAATTTTTCGTTTCTCGATATGACCGCCATTGATCAAACTGTAACGTCGCAGAAAGTTATTTATTTATTTATTTATTTACACTTTATGCACACAAAATGTACAGCGGCGGACTTAATGCCAATGGCATTCTCTACCATTTTATTTATTTCTGACGTTTGACATACATACATAAACTCACGCCTTTTTCCCATGGGGGTAAGCAGAAACCACGGAACCCCACCTGCTACGATCGATCCTTACATACTCCTTTCGCCTCGTCCACAACACAATAAAAACTAAGAGTCTAATGTCTAATCTCACACAATACACTTATCACTTAACTCGATACCTATTAAAATGTTACGTGTCCTGACACTAGAATAATAAAGCGTCCAATTTCGCACTTATGATAAAGAACTAACAAATCACAAACACACGCCGGGTACTTCAAAGGAGGCGCGGCCAGGCGGGCAAAGAAAGTACGTCCTGCCACGGGTCCTGCGGCACTCGTGCGCTTACGAAGCGATGACGCGTGGATCGTCACAGGAATATAGCGACACACTGACTGACCTTTTGTAGTTACTTTCAAGTTTCGACAAAAAAAATTACATTTATCTCTTTCGCACAGTGCTTATTTCCACTTCCGAATGCGTTATTTTCTTATCTAAATCTAAGGATACTCTTTATGACTCTTATTGGCCTAGTTTAAGGTATAATTTGCAGTAAATCAAATTTAAAAACGAATTTGGCGAAAGTTTTTAAATAGCGAGTTGGCAACGTGTCTTTAATGTTTTGATGTTTTACCAATGCGGGGGTCGTTAACCTGTTAGTGCTTCCTTAAAATCAGATACATCATGTAGTAAATGTTGAAGATGAAAAATAATTTCCTGTGACTAAACTAGGTACTTGATATATTCAAATGATTTTTTGTATGTATATTGGGAACGTCTTGACTCTTGAGGTATGCGAAGTTTAATTTATTGTCGTATTGTCATCACCACGCTGTATACTATAATATATTATACCAAGCTAAATCAAAGTAACGAAATAATAAGACTAATTTTAAGACGTCTCAATGTTTTACTGTAGTTTGAACAAAGAGATCTCGTACTATTTGTTTTTAAACACTTTCTGGCGACTCACTCACTCAAAATATGATCTAAATTTCTTGTATTTGGATTCAAGACCTTTATCAACTGTAAAGTTTATCCGAAAAGTGTCCTTATTATTCCACCAAGTCTTTATACTGTTAATATAGCGTCTTTTGTATACATATTTGAAATCGTTGATTTTCCTACAAAATTCGCAGTGGTGGTCCGATTCTGGAAACTCTTCTGGATCGTGAAACGAATAGTGATTCATCCATCTAAAGTAGTCATAGTACTTCTGCTTGTCATTGATAATGTCAACCATTTGTTTCGCAAACTCTTTTATATTTTGATTCCGAATATTTAAGTAAGATCCATCTGGCATGAACCTGAAAATTAAAACTTCATGGTAGGGATTTTGTACTAAACTTTACCTCCTGATCGCCAATTCTACTAATTAGGGGCATTTTAGTTAGATTGAGACTGAGATGGTATTGCGATCGTTCCTAAATGTTGTAGAATTGCCCTCCTGGTATCTCTAACGAGCTACTGTGATTCGTTGGCTGAGTTATCAACAACCAATCACAGGTGCAGACGACTTACTGACGTTAGTAAATATTGTATTGTTTAATTGTTTTACGTTCAAGAAACCGGGGTTGATTTTTTTATATCCGTATGCAAAGTTAGCACCTGGTATAATTAGCCCCGCCATACACTATGGGTACAGTGTAGTGTTGCAGCGCGTGTAATAACTTCTCCGTCACGTAGTCTTCATCAAACGAATTCTCAAAAGCTAAATAGAAGTAGTAATCAGTCTCCAACATTCGTAAACACTTTTGCATGTCACCGCGCGCACACTTAAGATCTTCACATTCACCGTATATGTGTACTGTCATGTTGTATTTGGCTAACTCTTGCTGCAGTAATTTCGCAGTTATAAATCTTTTATTGGGCACATCACAACGTGACACAAACCACGCTGCGGCAATTCTTTTACTATTCAATATTAGTTTGAGTTTGTCATCTATTGGTTTCATCTCTTCTACCTTCAGCCAATGCATTTCAATTTTCGGACCAATAACATCACCGTGTTTGTTCTTTACTATCAAATAATTGTAAGTAAAATCTGAGTTCAATCTATATGTCCAAGTCGAATTGAAGTACGCATCGTTTATTGCATAATGGAAGGGGTAAAAGTAAGCCGACTCGGTACTAATAAACACATAGTTTTGCCGTGGAGATCTTTTAGCTGGCAAACGAACTATACTGTTACTCAATAGCTCCCCACTGAATAAGACAAAATGAAAGTCTTTTATACTTTTCAAAAGGCTCCTATTTGATGTTACATAGCAATTGTTTACTAAACAACCTCTCCTAATAAATGTATTTTGGCCACTTTCCATGTATCTAAATGGGATCGTCGTTAGTGGGTTCGTCCACTGTAAAACATATATCATTTTAGTTTGTGGAGTCTGGGTCGTCGCCGCAGTCAATGGTGATATTTTCATCGTTGGCTCCAATTTAGTATCTAACTTTAATAAATACCAAATGCATATATCTTTAAGATAATAAACGGATAAAAAAGTCACGATAGAACAAACAAATAATATCTTCGACGTTTTCATTTTAGTTCATGAAACAAATACTCTTATAATTTGAAAATATGTACGTGATCAGCATTTATACTTTTATTTTCAAATTTTGGCTTTTGTAGAAGAAACCATAATTTCACTTTAATGATTAACTATCAAACTTTGAAGATAAGAATGACAGACCATTCTTTATATGTACATAAATAAATAATACCTACAAACTGAAAAAGTATACTACATATTTCAGTCGTTGAACATTTTCAAATTGATTAATCGTTGAAGTCTTGAAAACGTCAATGTTATGTCAAATTGTTAAGGTCACAGATTGCAGATACGGACCAAGGAAATAGTTAGTGCTAGAAAAAGTAATAAATTTTATTATTTTGTATAAACTTGTTTAGGGTTTGTTGTTTTTTTTTTCAAGATGGGAAATCATCAAAATGTCTTCCCACGCCCTGGGCGGGGCGGGAGGGAGTGTCAGACTTTTACTGATTAAAACCCATCCATGTTCCTTCTTGTGCCCTTTGCTTTCCGGGGGCCCGGTATCTCTTTCGAAAAACCCGCATCCCCGGCAGGCATGGCCCTTAGTGACCCCTCCGAATGTTTGCTGACATCTCTTTGAGGCGCGCGTGGAACACGAACGCGCTGTCGACACGGTCTGTCGATAAGTTAACATACGGATGGTGAGCTACCCATTGCTCACCGTCCACAGACTCGCGTCTATGGTGGCCGGGAGTCTTCTCGCGGCTCCCGACGCCCGGAGCGTCTCCCACGGCAAACTTGTTTGGGGTAAGGATAACTTTCTGGTGTTCACGTTAGCTAAATACCTACTACATACATTTTGGTGGTACCAACTTGTTCGGGGATCACAATTATTGAAAAGGGGAAGTTTTGACTGTATCTATCAATAGGCATACTTTTAAGGGTACCCCAAGGGTTGTATTTTTGTTTGTTAATTAATACTGGTTTCCGTCTGAAATTCCATAGTAATTCTCTTTTATTTTTACAGCTGGATCTTAATTCCACATGATATCTATATCTATCTTAGCTTGGTATTTACTTGTAGGTACAGTAATTTTAGTTAGCGGAAAATACAAATCATAGAACAATTTAAATGTTTCTGAGTGTACGACTAGGTATACACCGACATACACTACGCCGACAAGATTTTACTTCGACAAGACTCAAAGTGGATGGCGCCATCCCCGTCTAACCTAACCTGACGGAGTCAGGGTGGTCCAAGTCCCGAGATAACTTGCGTCGCTGATGAGCCCTGTCGGCGAAGAGTCCTGTCGGTGTTCAGTTTGTCGGCGTAGTATCCGTCGGTGTTTAACCGTACACTGTGTGAGATACTGTCGCTGTTATCGTCTGTAGTGCGATTATCTAAAATGAAAACTGGAAACGAATCTCACTCAAGTGACCGCTCTCACTTCGATAACGAACCCACTTGACGTTGGTTGTGTATTCGCTTTCCGTGGTGACATCACCGGCGTGATCATGTTTAACAGAATACGATTTTGTAATCTCACTGCGGATTCAGCTTTCGAAGTTTGGCTTAGAGAATCGCACTGCTGTTTTTACTGAACGAGTGTTATTACGACGAAACGTAATGTTTTCCAGTTCCATCTATTGCAAGGCGCGACACGTGAAATATATTGCTTTTATCACGGATTTTATAAAGTGGGAACAAAATGCGGTCGCGTACATCTGCGAACCATATTTTTGCGTTGTCCGATCGCCAGATATATTACATTTTGATTGCTTAATGTGAATTCGATGAAACTCGCCAAAAAAACGTCCAGCATTCGGGTCGTAAATCTATGCTATGATGAGTTATTTTTGTTATGTAAACAGGTAGTTATAGGAAAGGGGTTCACATAAGTCAGTTGGTATGAAATAATTGTGTTTATAAGCGCAGCATAGGACGTCCACCCAAAAGGTGGATTAATTAGGTAACACCGCAGAAAGACGCTGGATGCAGGCCGCTTCCAAATGATCCTTTTGGAAATCTGTGGAGGAGGCTCAGATGATGAATTGTGTTTGAGATTGTTGTCACTAGATAGCACTATTCCAGTTTCAGTCCTAATTGAAGTTTACGTTAACGCGATCCAGTACGTTCAAAAAATCACACTACCTACTTTGTTCTATACCAATACAAGTCAAATAAAAAGTTAACAGACATGATCTATTTTTTCTATCAGTGAAAGTGGAAATTACGTTTCTTCATACTGCGCTTTTCTTTTCAGATTAATTTAATTGCAGGATTTGGATCGTAGAAAGAACAAAGAAACGTTTCTACCGGACTCGTCGAGCTTCATTACTTCGGCGCTTTTCTGTTGATTCATTTTTTTTCGTTCATTTGATTTTCAGGAGTAGCAGTGGTTGGAAGTAAGTGAGTTGTAGCTGACTTGTTCCAATAAAAAACCCTACTCACTGCCTATGTTTTATCACGTCGTGAAGTTTCACCAGTTAATTTGTTTTCACTTCTAGTTTAAATATAAGTTAATATAAGTTCTTGGCATTTTTTTACTCGCTTATCATGGAATGGACACGTCAACTATATTGATATTGTATCACCAACAGGGGTCTAAGTTGCAGCTGCTGCACAATACGAAAACTTTGACATCCCGAAATATGACCATAAACAAATTACTTTGTAAAAATCCTCATGGAAAATGGGAATAATAATTGAAACATCGTCATCATTGACATCATTTAAAAACTCATACAGTCAAACAGTCAATGTCCATCATCACATCATCACATCATTAAGATGTGTGACTGAATGTATTGAATTTACTAAAAAAATATATAAAAACTAATCATACTATGCGCCCTGTTTTCGTTTACAAAAAATATTCACAATATTTTAAAAATGTAAAAAGAATCGCGTGGTATGTGTACTAAGTGTAACTATTTTTATTATTTAAACGCAAGCCAGAGGCTATATGACTCACTTACACTAGGTCGAGTCGAAGTCCAACGACTCAGTTCGCTGTCGAAGTCGACCAGGTTCAGTATCATTATATTGTAGTCTGTGTTCAGTATCAAATGATATGGAAGTCAAAGGCAGCAGTCGCCCCTGGTATAAGCACGCTTCCAATCCGCCAATGCGATGTTGAAAAGAGAATTTCAACGTAAAATTTCACAAATAAACGTCTTTTTTCAGGTATATCTACTACACATTCTAACAAAAACAAAAGTAAAAAAAAAATCAACACAAATGAGTAGAAACGAGAGGATTTTCACAAGAATAGAAAATTGTTTGGATGAGCTAGTAGACTGTTTCGAGGAGTTGGTGAAGAAGTCTGTGTTTGTGGTCTCCGTGGCAGTAGGGACGCTAGTTCTGATGGTTATGTATGTCATTAAAACAATGACTGATCGAGCTACCCACAGGCAGATAGGTGATCTTACGACAGGTATGAAGTAAATGCAACTTTACTATGACGATTCAATTTAAGTGATGTCAGTTGAGAGTGTTGGGACTGGTCATCTCTAAACTGCCATGGCTTACAATTACATTTTTTTTTTATTGTTTTAAATTCACCTTTTTTTTAATAAGCATCAAGAATATTATGTATGTATGTTATATGTAGGTATATAGTTATATTTATGTATGTGTGTATGTATTTTTATGTATGTATACCTATTTGTTTTATATTCGGTATTAGGAATAATATAAATTATTAAGTCATTGTTATTGTTCTTTTCAAGTTTAGAGTAAGTATTAAAATTATTTTGTACTTGTGTACATTTAATTTTGTTTACTCTCGTACAATAATTCTCGCACCTGCTGTGTTATCTTTTCACCACCTTTGGTTGACTGGTAGAGAATGCCTAAGGCATTAAGTCCGCCTTTGTACTTTTTTTTGTGCATAAAGTTTAATAAAATATTGTAACCAAGATTTTGTACAAATCTAATTAAAAGAAAAGAGTGTCCATGTAGTTTCGTGCTCGTTATTCTCCATAGAGACCTACGTTTTGGAACGAGCAACTAGCTTCAACTTTAAACTGTAACTTCTTTACAATTCAAAAGTGCCTGTAAATGGCCCCATTGAAAAAATGCTTTGATTTGAATGCAGTATAAAAAGATCCAAGTTATTAAGCACTACTCATATACAAGGTGTAAAAATTAAAAAAAAAACTTTTTAATTTTTTTATTTTATACTTTTTATAGGCACATACTTATTATAATGTCGATTTTGTTAAGTTGTAAATACATAGGTTCCTAATAATTTAATAACCCACATGACAAGTCATCTTTAGTTTTCCTTCCCCACTTTCACCCCCATAACTTTTAAACGGCTCAACCGATTTTCATCAAACATGTCTAAGAACACTCGCACATAAGTCACCTTTAATACAAAAAATTGAAATAACTTCATCCGTTTGGGAGCTATGATGCCACAGACAGACAGACAGACAGACACGTGAAACTTATAACACCCCTCTTTTTGCGTTGGGGGTTAAAAAGACACATCACATAGCCGCTGGCTACTAATACTGAACATCACTATAAGTAACATTGAGAAACTTCTAAGAAATAGCATTTATTTTTGGTAGCGCGCAATATGACGCCCACAAAACATTCCAATGTTCAGGGGGAATTAGCAGTTATATCATTTAAAACTTGTTTTCGTAAAAAACCTAAAGAAAGAAAATAGCTAAAACTTTGACTTTCAATATATCCATAACCCAGGTTTCCAGGACTAAAAAAAAAAACGACGGGTTGGACTCCGGGAGTACCGGCAGAAGTGAAAACTTCAATATTAACGTTGTGCATTTTTGATATTTTGGAATGGTTAGGGAATAATTTTGCACGAATTGCTTTAATTATCAGTATAAAAGTACTATCATTTATGTGGTATAATACAATATTTATTTATTGCGCTATAATATTATAAATTTGTAAGATTTTCGATCAGGTCACGTGTCCTGACGCGAGTTTAAATTTTTTAAATTTTTACAAATTTAAATTTTTTACAACGCCGCTAAAGAAGTTTTCCTTCAATGACGCAATGATGAGAAGTTTACTTTCGGCTTCTTTAAGTGTCTTTTACACCCCTTATATATATGGTGGGGATATAGTCATAAAAAGTTTTACTATATGTAGATTTAATACCAAATGATTCCAGACCTCCCAACGTTTAATTTATCCGTCGAAATCTACTTTTGCGAGAAACAGCAATTTTTTTTTTCTTAACTTCTTTGTCACGGTTATTCAAATGTGTAGGTATAATAATACCAGAATCAGAAGCGTAGCGTGGCTTGGCGGGGCCCCGTATAAACATTTGGTTTGGGGGCCCTTAGGAAGGTAAAGATTTCTCACAATAAAAAAAAAATTGCATAAAATTAAGAGAAATATTTTTTAAATCATAATTATATACTCGTATCTGTCACTTTTTCCAAAAAAAAAAAAACAAATTAAATAGGTATATCTACACACCCTCCTTACCTTTTTTTCGGCAAACTGATTTATTCAATTATTTATAGCTGATGATGACTTTAGTTTTCTAAAGTTACTGCCTCTATGGATAATAACCGCGATAACCGATGTAGGGTGTTGCCAACTTTTGAACGCACGCTTTGCGCGGGCAAAAAAGAATTGCTTGTTTTGACTTTTGTCATTTATGAAATAACAAAAAATTTGGGAAGTTTTTATTAATTTTTGCTTACGCACATTGGGGGCCCCCGTAGCCCTGGGGCCCCGTATAATTGATACGGCAGATACGGCGGTAGCTACGCCCCTGACCAGAATATTATAGTCCAGAGAGGCAAAGCCTTCTTCTTATAATAATAATAATCATTTTATTATCAGGCAACTGAAAAAAAAAACGCACGCGCGCTCCCTTATAAAGAGAAGGCATGAGCATTGATCTTACTTATATGAATTACAAGTCCAAGTTTCCTCACGATGTCACTGATGTCCAAAACAAACTCAGAAAGTACATAATATGAATTGAAAAATCACATTGGTACTGTCTTCGAATGCATATAACCTTTAAACTCGATATGTCATGTTAGATTTTCTCACTCAGTAACAACCACAACCCATAGTACCATTACTAATGTCACCTTTGTCACCAAGTTGTATACCTGAAATAGTGAACTATTTGTCTTTGGCAACACGAGCTGCGCAAAATCACAACTTTTATAATAACACAACAATTAATAATAACGTTAGTATTATCTAGGTACCAGGTAATCCGCAGTCAGTACACAAGATAAATATAAACAACAGTTAGAAACTCGAGTTATGTTTGACTTTTTTGGAAGTTTTCAACCGATCGCGACCTCGTATGAATTACTCGTACCTATTTTGGGGTCGTGGCACGCCACGAAAGCTATGGCGGAATGAGTTGAAAGTATTCCTAAAAAATAACGAACCACGGGATCATAAAATATGGAAGGAGTTGAGGGTGGCCTTTGCCTTTTTTAAGGATGAGAAATTATCAAATTATTTCTTCCGTTTTTGGGTGCAGCGGAAAGGAGTTTGAGGCGCTTACTGACTAAAACCGATCCGTGTTACTTCTAATGCCTTTTGCGTTCCAGGGCCGTGGTAGTCACCACAGCCCTGAACTTTTGAACAAATTCCGCAGCCCGTACAGGCACTGGCTCCAGCGGGCCCTGTCTACGGTATAATGGCATCTCTTTGAGGCGCGCGTGCAACACAACGCGCCGCCGACCCGAGCTTGGTTCTGATTGGACGGCGAGCCACCCAACGCCGTCCACAGGCCCGCATCTACGGTGGCCGGGAATCACTCTGCGACTCCCGGAAAACAATATTTTAAAATACAATTAATCTAACTCTATGAAATTTGCTTTCCAGAGAACCATGTTTTTAGCGCGATGCCCACTGTTGAGCTCGTTGACAGAAGCAGCCAAGTCTCTACACTGTGTGGTAGAAAAATCACATCATGTCCATGCGTTAGCGCGCCAACTCTAGGCGAGTTCGAAGTCTGGGCAGTCGAAACTAAGTCGACTTCGGTACAGGACATTCCAAATTCCTATCCGGATTTTAAAGACGATTTTATGAAGGAAACTGAATTGTGTATGAATATTATTGTAAGTTTGTAGTCATTTATTCATTTCTGACTTTCTTTATTGCCTCGTTGGCATAGCGGTCCCAAGCACAACTGCTATGCTAGGTCTTGGGTTCGATTCTCAGGTCGAGCAAAATGTTATTGGGTTTTTCTATGAAATTCGCCCCACCTGATGTTAAGTAGTCTCCGCAATTGAGTTGCCATCCCAGAGACTAGACTTGAAATGTCTCATGTGCCTTTGATTTCACCGGCAACCTTCAAACCGGAACACAGCAATGCTGCTTTGCGGCAGAAGAAAGTATGGTGATAGTACTTCCCCGGACGAGCTCCTTCACAAAGAGATCTAGAGATCTATTACTACTTATAAATTTAGCCTATAGCAATCTGGGATAACGTAGGTAGCCTTTCTCACAAAGGACTTTTTTAGAATCGGACCTGTAGTTCTGGAGGTTACCGCGTCGAAACATACAAACAAACAAACAAAATTTAAAATAGATAAATAGAATGATATATGACGATGTATTCTCAGTAGCAGCTCGGAGTTTGGATTTGGGCCCGGTTAATGGCAATAGGCTCGCCCCCTATTACATGGGACCTAAATATACCGGCGAACTGTGGGTGTACATTAGCACACCTCTGCCTAACCCTTCGGGGAATACAGGCGTGATGGTGATGGGTAGAATGATAGTTTTTTTTTTGTTTTCAGTCCCACTGTCTCACCAAACAGACTCAAGTGAGTGACGACTTAAAAGAAGCGAGGCAAGTTTAATATACTGGCAATTTTTTTTGGGTTCGGTACACAAACGGTACCCTATTACTAAGACTCCGCTATCTATTCGTCTTACACGGGGCTGTCTTTTGAACATAATATTATTATTCTCATTTATTCATTGTATATACATATTAGATACATTTTTAAATATTAGTATAAAAAGACAGAATGTTCCATTTATTCAATTAAACAAACATATAAATTACATTTTTAAATATTAGTAAAAAATATAAAAACATTTAAAAATATAAAATATAGTAGCCCACCGGCGTCGGGAACAGGGTCCAAGCCACCGGTGGTCAGGGCTCCTGAGAAAGGAATCTCCTAACTATACGCGCCGTGTCTAGGAGAACCGCTTTCTGAATCAAGCCCTTGATCCAGCCGCCCAACGAGAGCCTCCTAAGATGTTGGTCGAGGCTCTTGGCAATTAAGCCATTGGCTGAAACGACTATCGGCACAATGATCGCTGACTCCACATCCCACATGTCGACAACCTCGCGAGCCAAGTCAAGATACTTGATCTTCTTATCATACAGAATGTTTATTATTAGTAGCTAATAAAAATACAAAAAAAATACAAATTAAAGGGGGGGAAGGTAGTGTTATACATGGTATGGTGGAACCCTATTCTTGTATTCAACATCTGCCTAACCATTTTCCCGTGCCTCGGAAAGCACGTAAAGCCGTTGGTCCTGCGCCTGATCTCTCTCCGGTCGTGTCGGATTTCCGTCCCATCGGGTTATGAAAGAGGGAGTTTCCTGTGATTGCGCACACACTTGTGCACTATAATATCTCCTGCGTACGTGGCTAGTCTGCATAAAGATTAGCTGCCGTGGCTGGAATCGGTCTGGAGACTTACTTACAACCTTTTTCGAACTGTGTTGGAGTCGGCTTCCAGTATACCCATCCAACCAAATTCGAGCAACACGTTAGATAATAAGTTGGGTATGGTCGAAAGATAAAGGTACATGTATTTTAGTGCCCACTTTTAAATAAAAATAAACCTTTTTTTTTTTCAGAATCAACAGAAAACCCGTGCCTACTATGCTTCCGTGTTTGTCTAAAAGTAGCTCATATGAATGTTTACAAGGTAAAAATCATTTTTAATTTTTCACCTGATCTCTCTCCGGTCAAGTCAGATTGCCGTCCCATCGGGCTATGGGAGTTAGGGAAGGTGCCACCATGTCTCTCTGCACCTGTGTTTGCGCACACATTTGTGCACTATAATATCTCTCTCAATAATAACTGCCTCGTTGGCCAAGTAGTCCTAAGCGCGACTGCTACGCTACGAGGTCTTGGGTTAGATTCCCAGTCAAGTCAAGTCAAGTCAAATCATTTATTTCAATGAGATTTCAATTAGGCCATTAAAAGGCACTTTTGAACGTCATTACATAAAAAAATCATTAATATTGAATCTAGTTGCCCATTCCAAGAGGTAGTTTCGTATGGAGAAGAACGGGCAAGAAACTCCATACATACTCTTTTAAATAACAATGTATTACAATAAGTTGTATAGTTACATTCATTCCATAAAAAAAATATATAAATGTCAAAACGATCTATCAAAAATAAAAAGTCACTCAAAGTACTACAATACGTACTCAGTGCCACAAATTAGAAATGAAAGCTAAAATAATTATATTATTTAACGCCAATATTGTGATCGTAGATAATTACTTCTAACATTTCAAAGACAACGAATCAGTGTGTGAGTCAAACTCAAATGTAGAATTAATGTCGAGGAGAAAAACAATTATTGGTCAAAACAAATTAGTTTTATGATTAAATAAGCAACCAGTTGATTTTGCCAGGTCGAACAAAAAGTGTTATTGGGTTTTTCTATGAAATTCTCAGTAGCAGGTCGGAGTTTGGATATGTGCCCGGTTAATGGCAATAGACTAGCCCCCTATCATGGGACCTAAAAACATACCGGCGAACAGTGGGTGTACATTGGTACACCTCTGCCTAACTCTTCGGGGAATACAGGCGTGGTGGTGTGCTCACCAGGGCCAAGGCGGCCATCAACCTTGGCGAGATAGGGATCACCGGCCTCCAGCTTAGGGTCACCGCAACTGGGGCCCGAATGCTGGAGATCCCCGGCGCCACCAGCGGCCCGTCCGCGGACGCTCTAGCTGAGAAGCTTAAAGCGTTCCTAAACGCGGACGAGGTGCGGGTGTCCAGGCCCACTAGATGCGCAGATCTGCGCATCATGGGTCTGGACGACTCAGTTTCCGCGGAGGAGGTGGTGGCCGCCGTCACCAGGGCGGGTGGATGCCGTGCCGAAGAGGTCAGGGCAGGCACCATCCGCCCAGAGCGCACGGGCATGCAGACCATTATGATCAGCTGCCCAGTGACGGCGGCTAAAGCCATTGTTGGGGGGGGCCGCTTACTGGTGGGCTGGGTGTCGGCGCGGGTTCGCCTGCTCGAGCCCAGGCCCCTGAGGTGCTACCGTTGCCACGTGGGGAAGCACGTGGCATGTCGGTGCGCCTCGGAGGTGGACCGCAGCGCCCTGTGTTTCCGCTGCGGTCAGCCCGGTCACAAGGCCGCGGTTTGTGATGCCCCGCCGCACTGCGACGCATGTGCGGGGGCTAACAAGCCGGCCGATCACCGGGCTGGGGGCAAGGCCTGCGCCGTACCCGCCAGGTCCAGGGGAGGGCCCCGCACCGCCGCCGCCGCCGCCGCTGCCGCCGCCACCGTTGCCGTGGCCGCACCCGCAGCCGCCGCTGACGCCGCGTCCGCCGGCGCAATGGATTGCCAATAACGGCACCATTGCGCCTCCCGCAGACGGATACCGTAGACACGGTCTGTGGGCGGTGAGCAATGGGTAGCTCACCGTCCGTACGTTATTTAACGACAGACCGTGTCGACGGCGCGTTCATGTTCCGCGCAAAGAGGTGTCAGCACATAGAAGGGGCCACTAAGGGCCAAGGCCTACCGGGGCTGCGGGTTGTTCGAAAGAGATACCGCGCCCCCGGAACGCAAAGGGCACATGAAGGAACATAGATGGTTTTTAGTCAGTAAAAGTCTGACACTCCCTCCCGCCCCGCCCAGGACGGGAGGGGTCATTTGATGATTTTACCATCTTTAAAAAAAAAAAAAAAAAAAAAAAAAAAGGCGTGGTGGTATGTATGTAATATCTCCTGCGTACTTGGCTAGTCTGCATTATTATTAGCCGCCGTGGCTGGAATCGGTCTGGAGAGAGTTACGAGTTATAATCTTTTTTAACCCCCGACGCAAAAAGAGGGGTGTTATAAGTTTGACGTGTCTGCCTGTCTGTCTGACTGTGGCATCATAGCTGCCGAACGGATGAAGCGATTTCAATTTAGTTTTTTTTCTGTATTAAAGGTGACTTATGTGCGGATGTTCTTAGACATGTTTGAAGAAAATCGGTTGAGCCGTTTAAAAGTTGTGGGGGTGAAAGTAGGGAAGAAAAACCGAATGTCTGTAAATATACTCGAGTGGGGTCTCAAACTTAACAAAATCGACATTATAATAAGTAGGTACCTATAAAAAGTATAAAATAAAAAATTAAATTAAAAATTTAAAAAACCTCCAACACAAAAACCTAAGTTCCCTTTAAAAAGTAAAAAAATAACCCTCCTTCTGGCGCAGTCGGGAAAATAAAAAAAATACATCACGTTGGGGGACCGCTCGGGGACCGCTTTTTAAAGGGAACTTAGGTTTTTGTGTTGGGGGTTTTTTAAATTTTAAATTTTATATTTTCAGATCAGGAACCCACTCCTCCCCTTCACTCAAAGATCGACACACCGAGCTCATGCTGCTCAATGTGCTGCGAGGGTGACCGAACTGGTCAGTGGACGCGGTGATAAACATCCACGAAACAAAAAACTAAATTCTTTGCTCATTGACATGTAATTTCCATAAAATTAAGGAAGACACTAATTTTTTCGTTATTTTTATATATATTATGCTATATTATTTGTGTATAATGTTTTCGGAAATGCATGAGATCTGGGAATTGTATACAATTCCTAGAAAATGTATACAATTCGGAGCCTGCTTAGGAAATGTTTTAAATAATGTTTCTTTCAATGATTCTCTTTAATACACATATTTTCTGTGAAATGTATTTATTTCCTAGAAATTGTACTAGGTGCTAGGTGTATATTGTTATGAAAACTAATGCTTTCTGTGAAAAAGTTTACTAAACTTCAAGAATTAACTATTTATTCATTTCCGATTGCTATTTGGGAAATGTATAGATTTCCTAGAAATTGTATACAATGACGGATTATATGCATACTTTTCCGTTAACATGTACATAACGTGCGCATAGAATGTTAGGTATAAGTTAGATAATCAAAATATTTTGTAATGTACTTACATAATTTTATATTGTCTTGTTATTTAGTAGAAATTATAATTAACAATGTTCGTGTCAATGATCGTTAAAATAAATAGTAAAAAAAATTGTAAAACGTTTTGATTATTTATACCAGTACCAGTGATTATTTGTACCAGTAACATTAGTCATTTTAATTCAATTAAAGAAGGAAGGGTGTACCTATTCGTTTATTTTGTTATCGCAAAAACAACCACGAGGACATAGAGTTGAGTAGGATAAAAAGTATCCATATTCCTATTAGACTGAGATCCCAAAGTTGCTAGACCTACGTCAAGTAGGTAGGTATATTAAGCACCTTTTAAACTTGAAAGCCAAATCTACTAATTCAACTTTCAAGACTTTCAAAATTTTGGCGCAATCTCATCTCCGCACCAATCTATGTCAAAAAAGGTATTAGTAAAGCATTTGTGACTGACACAGATTAAATTGTGATCGTCTCTAATAGTTTGTTGAATTTCCACCCCCTTTTTTTAGGATGGGAAATCATCAAATGATGCGGAGAGGAAGGGAGTGTCAGACTCTTATTGACTAAAACCCATCCGTGTATGCCCTTTGCGGTGCAGGGCCGCGGTAACTCTTTCGAACATATTCTCTGATACCCAAAAACGAAGTTCAGCATTGAGGTTTCCCAGCGGCCGCCGCGGTAGACGCTCCGGGCGTCGGGAGCCGCGAGACGACTCCCGGCCACCGTAGGCGCGGGTCTGTGGACGGTGAGCAATGGGTAGCTCACCGTCCGTACGTTCACTGAATAACGACAGACCGTGTCGACGGCGCGTTCGTGTTCCACGCGCGCCTCAAAGAGATGTCAGCAAACTTGAATGGGGCCACTGAGGGCCGATGCCTGCCGGGGCTGCGGGTTGTTCGAAAGAGATACCGCGCCCCTGGAACTCAAAGGGCACATGAAGGAACATAGACGGGTTTTAGTCAGCAAAAGTCTGACACTCCCTCCCGCCCCGCCCAGGGCGGGGGAAGTTATTTGATGATTTCCCGTCTATAAAAAAAAAAAAAAAGCATTGAGGTTAGTAAGTACGCATATCTCCATGACGACATATTCGTCTAAATATCCTGTAAGCGACTTTTTACATATTATCTGGATTAAAAATTCCAAAAAAAATTAAACAATGCCTCTCCACCATAATGATATTTTGCATCTATGGCTTTCGAAGAGGTAAACAGATCTATTTGAAACATTAATTCTCAAAAAAAAAAACAGGTCATAGTTTATGGTTAGTAAATTCTTGTCAAGTGTACAAAAATATAAAAATGTTTTAAAAATAAGCACTCATTATTAAGAAAATATGACGAAGCGCCACTCTTTTCCGGGTAAGCCCATCGGTAAGCTAAAGTTTTTGTTAACAATGCACTGTACCCATATAGACTGAAATTTAATTTTATAATTGGTTTCTAAGTACGTACTGTAAATCATTTCAAAGAAAGCCTGCCTTGAAATTCAAAATTCAGCTCTAATAATTATCATGTAGCGTTCATATCCAATTGAAATCTTTACCTTTGCTGTCCTTTACAAGTTTCTTGTACCACACGTTATCATAGATAACCCAGGCTGAATAATTACAGAACATGCTAATAATATCTAGGTGTTTACGTCCGTCCACGTCCCGGAAAAGTGCCGATACGCATCCAGCAAGCATCAACTGTGCTTCCGACAGCGACAACCATGTTCGGCGAATGGGAGCTATTCACCAAAACAGCCCTAAACTACATTTGGACAGCGTATTGTGCGATGAGCGGGAACTATATCGCCGTCGTTACCGTAGTGGTGGTGCTGATACTTAGCTTCTTACTCCCCGACATCACACAGAAACTCCACGCTACGCAAGACTTGAAGTCTATGAAGAAAGTTGTAAATAAGATGTCGGTAAGATCCAAGATCGTATTATTAACTGTGAGGTAAAGCTTGTAGATCATCGTGGAGAAGCTGAAATAAAGAAAATAAATATTTAAAGACATCTACCTATCTACATTTAAAGGAATGCCCAAATGACTTCTTCCGCTCTGGGCAGAGCAGAAGGGAGTGTTAGGCTCTTACTCTGCGGGTTGTTCGAAAGAGATACCGCGCCCCCGGAATGCAAACAGCACAAGAAGGGACATGGATGGGTTTTAGTCTGTAAAAGTCTGACACTCTCTCCCGCCACGCACAGGGCGGAAAAAGCCATTTGATGATTTGGGAATCCGAAAAAAAAAGGCTTTTACTGACTAAAACCCATTCATGTTCCCCTTAACGCCCTCTGCGGTTCAGAGCCGCGGTTACTCTTTGGATCAAATTCCGCAACCCTGCAAAGGAATGCCACACATACACATACCATCACGCCTGTATTCCCCGAAGGGTTAGGCAGAAGTGTACCAAAATACACCCACAGTTCGCCGGTATGTTTTAGATCACATGTAATAGGGGGCGAGCCTATTGCCATTAACCGTGCACAAATCCAAACTCCGAGCTGCTACTGAGAATTTCATAGAAAAACCCAATAACATTTTTCTCGACCTGGGAATCGAACCCAAGACCAAAAGGCAGGGCAAAGGAATGCCCTGAGATGAATATTAATTATTTGTTTTCAGAACGAAGTGAAACGCGCCGAAGTAGCATGCCTAACGGTTGCTGATGAGCTTTGCTACCTCCAGTGCAACTTAAACGATGACGCCACGGAAACTGTTAGTATCAGGTAGCTAGAAGGTATAGTATCAACACAATTAGTTTGTTGTGAACGTGCCTTTATTCACAGAGTTTATTTTAAATGTTATTTTAGTCGAAACATACGCTGCAGGACCTATCCGCCTGCACCAGCCATTGCATGAGACGAACGCAGTCGGAACCAACACAAATTGAGAAAAGCGTTGGTTTCTTTCGGCGATTACTCTTCCCCAACAAAAATCCCTTCCATAAGGTCCGTCGGTTATACTGCACTATTATCTATACATACATACATCCATAAACTCACGCCTTTTCTTTCAAGCCATGGGGCTAGGCAGAATCCACGAAACGCCACCTGCTACGATCCTGATTAACGATTATGTATACCCTTCAATATTTAGGATGTTTATTGGGCGAAAGTTAGTTTAATGAAGCAATTTTTAATACCTACTTAGCAATGAAGTATAAAAGGCAACACAAAAGGCTCACAGATTCATCCATATGTAACTAAAATTCTCTTTGCGCAATTTTCAGAGTTTTATTATGTTTGATATCTATCATATCAATCCGTAAAATTTTCGTCCTCTGAATCATGAGGAACACTGTTATTCAACATCTACACCATACTATACTAACCTCACCAAAATTTAGTATCTATTAACTTAGTTCCTCTAGTAGATACTCTTTAACGCTTTCACAAGCGCTGTTTGACATCAATACATTTAAAATAAGACCCGTTTCTGGTACTACAGTCATTAAATTACGCGTCTTCGTACTTTTAGGAAGCTTTTCCAGGACATGTCGACGAAAAAGCTCTTCTGTGAATAACGCTTAAGAGCCTTGACCATCATCATATTGACCTCTAACCGTCCTCTGCTGAACGTAGGGCTCCTCGAAAGAGCGCCAACCATCCCTGTATAGGCAGCCTAGATTATGCGAAACAGTTTAATCACTGAGGTGTTCCTATGGCAGACATACTACTTTTAACATCGACAGCGATTTGACTATCCATACTACATGTATTGGCGATTCTTTTGTTTCGTATTAAAGCAATAGCAATATAACGCGTTTAAGCGATTGCTCTGAGACTCCATTGCATTTGAGCGCATTATCAAAATTACTTGTTGTTTATTGTCAGGCGCTGTAACAAGCTTCTGAAATGAGATACAATTGGTAATGTCGATGCTAATCCGTAGTAGTATGTCTGTTAAGGCTCTAGCATTGTTAGCCCTATCTAGAAACCCGAATTCCATGATGAAAAAAAACTCCACAGCAAGCGTAGTAAAATTAAAGACATTTAAATGCTTACTCGTATATCTTTTTTGCATAAAATGCCTCATATGACCTCCCCATTTTTAAGGTTTCTTTTGGTCAGGAAAAAATATGTTCCCCGCTTCGTAACGTTATAAAATATGATTTATTCCAGCAGGAAGTCACGATAATGTCATATCTCTACACCAATTCGTTCGACGATAAAAAAAACATTGAACAACAGCAGCAAGTGATGTAACATCATGAATGTGTGAAATCAAGAACCTGCTTTGTAATCTTAAGTAGGCTGAAATAAATGACTAATATTCAAATATCGCGGTTTTTTTTTTAGAAATATTTTAGGTTTGTAGGGCCCTTCCCTATTGCAACTGCCCCGTTGGTCTCGTGGTCGCAAAGCGCGACTGCTGAGCAAGGGATCCCGGGTTCGATTCCCAGGTCGGGCAAAAAGTTTTTCCATTAGGAATTTCTCAGTAGCAGCCCGGAGTTTGGAAGTTGGTGGTGTGATACCCCCGTGCCTCGGAAAGCACGTAAAGCCGTTGGTCCCGGCTGTCATTCGTAGATCTTTGACAGTCGTGACGGATAGTCAGAAGCCAAGAAGTCTGACAACCAGTCTAACCAAGAGGTATCGTGTTGCCCAGTTACTGGGTTGTGGAGGTCAGATAGGCAGTCGCTCCATGTAAAACGCTGGTATTCAGCTGCATCCGGTTAGACTGGAAGCCGACCCCAACGCAGTTGGGAAAAAGGCTAAGCAGATCATGATGAGGGCCCTTCCCTATTGTATCGCTAGACTGACTAAGAAATCCACTATGAGGATGGGCCGGGCCGCAGCAAGCGAAAGCACCCACTTTTGGTTTTCAGAATTACTAGCTGTTACTTATAGTTTCGCCCGTGCGAGACAAGCTACAACGAGTATGAGTTGTTTATGTATCCTGTCAATCTGCGGGTCTCCAACGATTCCTATGCAAAATAACACGCCGATCCTTTGCTTCGTGGTGATTTATGAAAAAAAAATCAAAGACACTTTTGTAATCATACGTTAGGTTAATTTATAAAATTAAATAGAAAAGCAGGACCCCACGAGCAGTCGATTATACCACTAGAGCAACAGGGCAGGTAATAAGCTCCCTGTTATATGTGCCTTATCATTCTAGGTACTATGTCAGTAGCCAACGGCGGATCTATCTATATTGGCTATTTGGCCCGCCCAACGTCACAACCGGTGACCGATTTATGTTTGTCAATTTTTTAGCTAGCACTACTTGAGTAGTGCTAACTACAAAATTGACCACATAGTCTGCCCCGTGTCCCCATGTCGTAGTCTTTATACTTATAGGTATACCTTTTCCTAAATCTTCAAGAATACAGGTGTCCGTTATGATAACTCTTCCCCCGAGTTCTCCCATTTGCTTTAATACATGACTTGGCAAAAGTGCACCTTTGGCCTCATTTGGGTAGAAAGCACGCAGCGCGCGTTGGTCTTCTGGCACTTCTCGGTGCCTGTGACCCGCACTCCTCTGTGGAGGCTGTGAATAGACTGAGTCTTTACACTTCCAACTCATCAACGTTGGATATACCCGCTTTATCCTGAATGCGGCATTTTGCTTGCCTTCCCTGGCATCTCCGTCTGGCTCTATAGGTGTCTTGGAAGGCACACAGGATAAGATAACAATGTTGGTACTTGGCACATGGCAAGTACTTGATAATAGACCACATCATACGAGCTATATACCTCTTTGCATTAACCTACCGCCAAAACCACCAATCATAATTACTCTGTGACGAATACCTAGTGTCAACTCAAATTCAACGAATTGGATACGACGAAAAACCATGAAAAAATAACAATTTTAAATTCACAAGTCTTTACATTTAAGCTTATTTTTATATGAAATTAATATTTCTTAGTGTTAAGTGAAAATTCTCCAAAATGCCGACGGCATTATTAAGAAAACCTCTTAAAACCGTGTGTGTTGATACTGTTCTTTTCTTTGCAATGTTTGCCTTAGTGGGACATATTACTATAAATTATTGGGAAAGATATACGATACAGAATGAATTATATTCCATGAAACGTAGCTTATACACACTTAAGGTAAATATAATATTGAATCGATAATACTACATTATCTATATTATAAAGGCTAAAATAGGCTCCGAAACTACTGGACCGATTTCGAGCATTTTTGAGTTATTATTTTTAGTTTCTAGCTTTTGCCCTCGACTTTGTCTGCGTAAATGTTACGAAGTCGCGGAATTAAAAGTAGTCTATGTCGTTCCTCAATAAATAATAAATACCCCGTACCCACCAACTTTCATCAAAATCGGTTTAGTGATTTAGTCATAAAAATGTAACAGACAGACGGAATCATTTTCATATTATTTATAATGTTAGTATGCATTTTAATATATTTAATTTGTGTATTACAGGACACTGTAGGCAACATAGGGAAAGCATACGATAGTCTTCACAACGAACTAAAAGGCTTGATCTTTGAAGTCGATAGAAAGGAGGTGGACACACCACAATGTAGACAAAGGGAAAAATTAGAAGCTAGATGTAAGGCCGTCAACAATTTAGATGTAAAGTGCCGTGATTTTGAAATCCAAACTGTATTAACAAAAAAACAACATAAAAAACCGAAGCTTGACGTAGGAGTGACAACGGATATTCAACGGTATAGTCGAGAACATAAGGCCACTGGGCCCTTAGGTACAAACGTTTCAACTAATACTAAAAACCCTGCTAAATCTACTGGAACTACATCGAGTGGATTGCCAAATGAAAAAGATAACCATAATCGTCATTACAATGAAAATCATTGTAGACACATTTGCCACAGCGGTGTGACTGATAAGAAAATATAAATATTCGTAATTTTAATGTTTACTGAAAAACATGACTGTATTGTTTATGTCCCCTTCAATTACACCCACACTAAACCACTTTGTAAATGCAAAAAATATTTTTCAAAATTGTAAACTCAAATAATAATAAATGTTTTTCAGATATTGTGTGAGGTAAAAGTAAGAAATGAAGAAAAAACAGCGAAGATTCGTTGACTTTGTTTTTAATAAATATCTTTTGAAAAAAGCACTTTGTTTGACATGTTTTAGTTTACCTAGTTTTATTCTACAGGTCATTGCACACTATAACAGCACTGCTCAGACACAGCAATTAATTTGGGCTTTAAAGCGTGTGTTTTAAAGTTAATTTTTGTACTGACAAGGTGAAAAGTTGACGGCTCGCTGGTGGCGTGATGGTAGTTAACGGTTGGATTTTTGAGGTTGTTACGACCGGCCCATTGACGTTTTGGAGCAAAACTGTTTTACTGAGCGACGAGTTTATTATCATCATCATGTAATCGATGTTACGATTATGGATTAATTTTCAGACATTTGCAGGTCCCATTGTTAAGGAATACATCGACGTTAGGCAAAGGTATGTTTTTCCTGGGATCCCATCCCGAATCTTTTTCTATTGCAGTAGTAAGTGCTTCTATTAACTCAACTTGTCCTTCTAACTTCGGCAGTTCGTGAGAAAACCGGCATATTTTCAGTTCTAGATCGTGGTACCTGTGCTTCATGCAAGCTACATTTTTCTGAAACATTTATTTTATACAATATCAGTATTCAGTGCCTACTTAAATCAATATATTATTTTTCTCGATGGAATTTCGTTCACGGCGGCCAATCTCAATGAGAACTAGCCAAGTACGCAGAAGATAGTATAATGTAGGTATAAGTGTGTGAACAAACATAGGTGGATTCCCACTTCCCTCACTCACATAGTACGATGGGACGGCAATCCGACAGGACCGGGGAGAGATCGGGCGCAGGACTGAAGCACGGAGGTGTCACAACATCAACTTCCATACTTGGGCGTGCTAAGTGCTGCGTAAGAGCCGTGTAAAAACCTTCCCCCTTTCCCTGATGGTACAAAGTGTGCCCAAACTGGTATTTGAACACCCCAAGATCTTGCAGTCACGCTTCGCTGCGCAAAAACGAGACTAACAGGGCAATCAAAATAATAACATAAATTACTAAACCTTGTATTATAAATAAATAAAAACCTCGTTAAAATAGTCAGTCTTACCGCAATATCTGCAATGCTCTTATTGATATTGTTTAAATCACAGTTAGAGTTGCATTGGTTGCAGTGATATTCCAGCATTAGATAGATCACTCCCAAGAGGCTTGACAATATTATAAAGTTGCAGAAGCTAGTAATAAAGCTCCAGGGTTGAAGGCATGGAGGATCGCAAGCATAGGCTGCCCGTCCTCTGCGACTTCTTCTGCCACGATTGTCCATTTTGATCTTATTCTTTCGCTTTTGACTAAACCTCTGAGTGCCGTGGTGAGCCACCCTCGCTTAGTAATATAAGTAGTTAGTGCTTTTTAATTTTTTAGCTCACATCTCCACTAAAATTTTGCGTGGTTCTGATTACCCAGGTGTTTTTCACATTTTGAATCAAAGTTAAAAATGTTGTGAACCTCCAATTTTCAGTCCTGCGTGACCATTTGTGACAAATTGATCTGTCGTTTTATGATGCTGTCATGGTTATTGTAAGGCATCCTTTCAAGGCAGCCAGTGTTTACGTTTGTAATTAACGCCATCTACTTTATACGAATCAGACTAATGAGAACCTCCATAGATTGAGCATTGGACAATGTGTCTGTCCATAATTCTTTCATAGCATGACACATTATAAGACAACGGAGGTTTAAAGGGTTCTAAGAGATGGCAACACGTCAAATTACGTAAAAAAATTGTAAGTATTGCTTTTACATAGGAAAAATTAACATAGACCATACATAGAATTGTCTTTTATTACTTATATTTTCGATTCTAAGCAAGTACCTACGCGACATTTGGAATGTTGATTTTTTAACACCTTACAGAAGGAGGTTAGTCATTAACATCATCAAGATGAGATACAAATGATGATGTTAGATACAAATGTAACTGATTCGTCTAGGTACCTACCAGATTACACCCTATATATGAACCATGTTAAGTAGGTCCATTTGTTTACTTTTAAAATATCTGATTGATGATGTTAATATTTTATCTGTTTACATAAACTATCGTGTACTTATCCTTATCAGGAAACTAGGAAAGGCCGTTAACATGAACTTGTACCGAGATAGGCAATGTAAATGCTACTCACGTACCGATTCATGTTATTGCAATTTCAATGCTACCTACATAGACATACCTAATATATTTACTTAACTGTAAGGTAAATTACCTTTCCTGTTCCTACTGGAATGAATAACTGATCCTGAAATATGGGACGGAAGATCTCCGAGGTCATTTACCTTTATATAAAGTGTGTTAAAAGCCGGGGCGGATCTAGATAAATGGAATTTATGATCGGCAAGCCATGGAGCCCGAGGATATTCAGGGCCCCCAATCCCCAATTGATGGCAATGGATGATCCATTGTGAAAAAAATCCTATTCTGTACATAAGTATTAAAAACAGTTATTTATTTATTTATTTATATGTTTGGTTGAGTAGGGCCCCAAGTAGGGTTGCCATCTCTAAAAATCAAAAAGCCGGACTTACTCGTTAAAAAAGCCGGATTTTTGAATTCCAAAGCCGGACTTTTGAATTCCAAAGCCGGAAAAAAGGGATTTTTAATATACTTATGTTTTGAAAAAACACGGTTTACGAGATCTGTTTCTTTAATAATTGTTCGCATAACATTGTTTACAAGTTACATGTGTCACATTAAATTCGTCGTTTAAAATTTTGGCGATGGTTTTTGGACATAACCTATTCCTTTGTTTTGTCCATTGCTGGCCAATTAACGAGAATACTCTCTCGACAGTTGCATCATGCCGCGGTTTTGAAAAATCATACTCGCACATAGCGAGTATGTCTGACTATCAATACATATGTTACTCAGCGACAGAACAGTCGCTTAAAGCGAGGATCCTCTTGTTTTTCTTGTAGAAAAGAATTAATCGATAGTTTAAAAAGCCTAACAAAAGCCGGACGGGCCGGACGCAGTCAAATATGGCCGGACAAGAGGTCAAAAAGCCTAACATGTCCGGCTTTATCCGGACGGATGGCAACCCTAGCCCCAAGTAGTGTTAGCCCCAGGGCCCCACTAATTCACGGTCCGCCCCTGGTTAAAGACACTGAACGAAATCGAAATTTACATGCTCTTCCCATTATTGCCATCATACTTTTGTTTGACTCTATGCCTGGGAACCTTCTGATTAAGGAGATTTGAAGGTTCTATTTTTTTTACTTAACTGCCTCGTTGGCCTAGTGGTCCTAAACGCGACTGGCTACGCTAGCGGTATTGGGTTCGATTCCCAGGTCGAGCAAAAAGTGTTATATTGAGTTTTTCAGTAGCAGCTCGGAGTTTGGATTTGTGCCCGGTCAATGGCAATAGGCTCGCCCCCTATTACATGGGACCTAAAAACATACCGGCGAACTGTGGGTGTCATTGGTACACCTCTGCCTAACCCTTCGGGGAATACAGGCATGATGGTATGTATTTATGTAATTTTTTTAGTTTTTTGCGAAAGCAAGTTTGACATGTTCTAGAAGACTAGGACCTAAACTTTAAATACTCCCACGACGCCTGTGCTGTATTCATCCGTGCGCACAATGCTTTGCGTGCGTTACATTGCTCACTACCATAAACAGTGATCACACCAAAAGTAAAACTCAGCAATAATATTTGCTCAAAGTTGCTTAGTCCGGGCATTATATGCGATTATGGGCGTAGTTAACTGGTATGTTATTTATTTTGAAACCTTCTATGTATAACCTTCAATATATTCCATAAAAGGGGATAAATTAGTGCTAATTTGCAAACAACTTTGAAAAATGATCTTACAGAAATTGCAGAACTAGTTATAGGCGTATACTATGTTGGGCCGTACCCACCCCAGAATGGTCTTGTGCCCACCCCAGGCTGTATGGCTCACCTTCCGCCTGTCCGCATTGCATCGCATCGGCCATAGCACCTTAGGGGCTAGGCACCCCCTGAAAATAGAGTGATACGCCAATGGAACTAGTTAATTAGGGTGTTTAGAAGTCCTTGCCATTCAACGTGGCAATAATACCACCATCCAGTCAGACTTGGGCACATTTCCAGTTGATTTTTGATGCCGTTTTGATTTAGGTTTTTTAGTATAGGTTATAGTATAGGTTACCTTTTTATTCTTACTGTTTGTATTCCTTGTGTAAATGTTTCATTTTAGATGAAAAACTTATATGCTATACTCTCAATAACAAACTATCACGTCCGTATTTCCCGAAGGGTTAAGCAGAGGTGTACCAATGTACATCTACAGTTTGCCGGTGTCTTTTTAGGTCCCATGCATAGGGGCTCAGCCTATTGCCATTTACCGGGCACAAATCAAAACTCCGAGCTGTTACTGAGAATTTCATAGAAACACCCAATAACACTTTTTGCTCGACCTAGGAATAGAACCCAAGACCTCTAACGCAGCAGTCACGCTTAGGACCACTAGGCCAACGAAGCAGTTAATCACACTATCAAGATAATAATTACATATTGGTAACATGGTTGGTGTCATTCTCATGATTAATGAATCTAAATAGGTATTCATATCCTTAAAACAAAAATAAATATACTTAGTACAATGACACAGAGATGCAAGAAATATACATAATCATGGAATGATGTCAGAATACAGAATACATGACAAAACCTCGGTACCGTCCCGACTATATCATAATAATAATAATAATAATAATAATAATAATAATAAGTTTATTGATGCTTCAGTTTACAAAGGGGCTTAGTGTTTGGAGCCTCCTTTTAAGCAAAACAATGCCTGTGTTAGGAGACTCCGCTCTTCCATAGATTAGCATTTTTACTTATTCTAGTTAACTTAAGATTATGAACAAGAAATTTAAACTAAAATTATAATAAAAACTACAGATGTTAGTGAGGTATGCTTCGAGTGTAAACTACTGTGCGTATTGTGTGCCTAGTGAGGTGTGAGTGTGGAGTGTGTATGTGAGGGTGCGTGTGAGGGTGTATGTGAGAGTATTATGTGTTTGTGTGAGAGTATGAGAGAGAGTTTGAGAGTGTATGTGAGTGTGTATCTACTACTATCAGTGCTCCAAGAGTGCCTCCGTGTCATCATATGTTAGTGTTTTTATCCAATTGGTTATTGTTTTCTTACATTCATAACTTGTTTTTGTGTATATGCAATTAATTTTATTAATCCTATTATAAAGTTGTGCAGACCGTTTATTCACTTGCCTACTGGCAAACACAGTTTTAGTCTGTGGAATTTGTGCAACATTGTCAATCCTCCTTTTCCGTACAAATTTTGGATCATATGGTAGGGCTTTGTGTTTTTTTAAGACTGTTTGTATAATATACATTTTTCTTACGGAAAGTAGATCACTTATTTTGTATAAGGTCTCAGTAGGAAATCTTTTATTTTTGAAGTACATGATTTTTATCAGGGCTCGTTGGGCTCGCTCCACATCAATAAAATAAGTTTTCGCTGCACCACCCCAAATAGGGATGCAGTATAGTAAGACAGATTGCACCAAAGCCATGTAAATTTCACTGAGAACATTTCTTGGGGGGTCTCGCTTACCGGTCATACTTTTTGGTATAATATGTCGGAGAGTTTTAAAGATCCAGCTTAATCTCCTAACCCTATTTGAGACCTGTTCAAGATGTGGATGCCAGGATAATCTCTGATCGACTATCACACCTAGATATTTAGTCTGTGTCACTTGTTTTATGCATGGACAGTTGCAGTATCTGTTATCACTATCTCCGCATGTGTGTATTCTTAGATTGAGATCCTTGGTTGGTTGACTACTTTTGTTAATACTAAAACATATGTAATTGGTTTTTGATGTATTTAAAGTGAGGAGGTTATTATTAAGCCAATTGGCCACCTGTGCCATACCTAACTCAGCTTTGGTTTTCACATCATCCCAGGAGTTCCCAGAAAAAACGACAGCGGTGTCATCAGCGTAAGAGAAGACTTTTGCATTATTGATAAACATGTTGCAGAGGTCATTCAAATATACCAAGAAAAGTGTAGGGCCAAGTACGCTGCCCTGGGGAACGCCGTATGTGATTTCAGCGTCAGTACTGGTCAGTTCACCCACCCTAACCCTTTGTTTTCTTGATGAAAGATAGTGTTTGAGCAATTTCAGCGGGGTTTCCCTTATTCCAACTTTTTCCAGTTTGCTCACAAGGATGGGGACAGAGACGGTGTCAAAAGCTTTTTTAAGATCCAGAAAAACAGTTAAGCATTTATTACCAGTATCAAGTTGTTCAGTTACTAGGGAACTCAGTGCTGTAACTGCATCCTCGGTGGATAGGCCTTGTGTGAAGCCGAATTGGGAGAGTGATAGTAATTTAAATTTAGAAAGATATTTCACTAAACGATTATTTATTAATTTTTCCAGTATTTTAGAAATGGATGGCAAAACTGATATAGGCCTGTAGTTGTTGACATCATCTCTGTCCCCTCCCTTATAGACGGGAGTAATAATGGAATGTTTCAGTAGGTCAGGGAAGGTGCCACTTTGAAAGCAGAGGTTTGCTAGGTGGGTTATTACTGGAACGACTTCTTTTCGTGCGTGTTTGAGAAATTTTGTCGATATATTATCCCATCCGGGGGCACTATCGGATTTTAGCCCCATCAAGATTCGATCGACTTCATTGGGGTCAGTATCTAAGAGGGTGGATATCAGACTAGAGTAATACGCACACGATTTTGAACCGTATGCCAATGACGTAATGTTCAGGTCAGCATATCATCACTAATGTAATAACATAGCATGAGTTACAACTTATTTTATAGCCAATTAAGTAGTTAATACAATTTGTTATTAGTACTAGTAGGTGATAGTTCAATATACCTTTCTATATATTCTAAGTAAATTCATTTGCATAATAAGTAGAAGGCTATGTGAATTGGGTACTTGACACCACAATTTTTTTTACGAGCTGTCAGAACGCTATCCCTCCATAGAATTTTATACTTACCGTATAAACTGTGACGTCACTTTTTTTGCCATCTCTCTTATTTCAAAGCAACTAAAATTACGCCTGTATTCCCCAAAGGGTCAGACAGAAATGTACTCCCACAATTCGCACATTTTTACTTTTAATTGAAAATTAATCGGATTCTCATGGCCAAAATAAGGTGTTTTTGAGAGAAGTCGAGTCGTGTATTTGGAAGGATTTACCTTTGCCCAGCAGCGAGGACATTACAGACTAGTTAAAAAAAAATCTTAACCACTTTTAAAAAGGTAGGATGGGGGGGGGATGCTCAAAGTTCACCAATAACGTCATCCACATCGTTTTCAATAAGGCAAGTGCTCAAAACGCTGGCAGCATTGCCAAGTTTGTAACTTAATTAATAGGAATTCATAACCGAACGAAGTTAGAAATATTGAATGAAAGCCCTTGATCCATCCATAAAGAATGCTTCATTATAACGTTAGTGCCCAGTGGAACGTGCTTAATCGTTTTCACGCCTTATTAAACACTTTTTTCTGCTTTCAATGCTATTTACTGGGTGTTAGGTTAAGTTACAACTCCCGACGCGCCGGCGCAGAGTCAAGCGTTAAATTCGACAGCGTGGTTTTATTTAGGCATTACTTACATTTCGGTGTCGCCTAGTATTAGTGAAACTGCCGTACAGAAATTATGTATTGAGAACAGTTTCCCGCATATTATATTGTCTCGTAGGTACAGTTAGCACCTAGGTAGGTATAGGCTAGGCATTGCAGGTCTCAATACGAATAAGGAAGTAAGTGGCTAGTTCATTAACTTCTTGGAAATGCATAAGTTAGAGGTTTAGTGGCGTTAGGCTGTGGTGCACATTCAAACCACATCGTTCGTACAAAACCTTCCCAGACTCTTTAGCTGAGGTCGGATCATTCGGTAAGTTGCCGCCATTTCGACGAGACGTTAGAGAAGGACGGGGTTATGTTGTTTACCCGTTCGCTCTCATTGTATTCCTTACTTGGTTTTCGTTTTACATTTCGAGCTTTTAGTGTAGTGCTGTGCAGGTATCGACAATTTGTTTTTTTTTTTTAATTAAAATTATTTAATAATTTTGTAAAATAAAGAAAGCCATAGCTTAGTACTTTGGCACTTCAAAAGATTTCATCAAAGAGGAGAGAAGAGAAGTTAGAGCAGATGTCAAGTAAACAACCAAAGGCTATCTACTGGAGGTTTTGCGTTCAAGCTAATCAATGAGATGTGACAATATCACAAACTGATTGGTCTTACGAAGCATCTGCGAATTCAAATTCTGCAGATGAATTTCGTAAACTCTTCTCTTGGTAATCTCCAAAGCACTTATTAATCTGTCATGTTCATAAACGCGCGCTGTCAGTTGGGATTGTTCATCTCTTAACTGCCATGACACATAGTCGTTATTATTATATTTGTTTATATTCACCTTCGTGGTTTTCGCAATAGAAGCGACAACAAGAATATTGTTACCAGGATTTAGTAAAAACCAAATTGAAAAGAGTGTCCGTGGAGTTTCTTGCTCCTTCTTCTGCATAGAGACCTATGTTTTGGAACGAGTAACTAGCTTCAATTATGCATCTAACTTCCTGACAATTCTAAAGTGCCTGTAAAAGGTCGAATTGAAATGAATGCCTTGACTTAGACTTTGACTTTAGAAAACAGCAAAATCGAAGCTGCAGAATCATTGGCGTTTTCTCGTTGAAAATGCAAGTTTTTATCGATATCATAGGTACCGCCAGGCCTAGCGGTCGTGCCGCCCGGCATCGGCGCGCCGCGCACCGCGCTGCATGATGTCATTCATGCACACACTCACACATCGGACTCCGTGTGACTTGGTCGTGCCGTGTCGAACCGCGCGCCTGTTTACATTCTGTACACAGTGACATCACGGCGTACACCCGTGTCTGTGATTTAACTTATTATTTATATTAGCTAGCTATTAGATAGTTCCCTCAACATGGCTAACAACAGGGCTGCCAAATCTGGATTTGCTGCCGAGGCACAGAGAAAGGTAAGTTTGAACTTGTGATTTCAAACTATAATCCGACCATGTGTTGTAGGTCAAATTTTATTTTATAGTGTGATGTGGGAGTGGTTCTTCTTAAATAGGTCGCGTTGCTCGGCTAGATTATTGATTCGGGAGGCTGTGAGGTCCAGAATTGTGTCACAAGGACTCAGCCGTGACCTACTTTAGGGAACAGATGGTGCGACCTCGTTAGCGGAGATACAAGGGACAGATGGTCTTGAATTGAAACGCAACTGTAAACGCGGACACATCAGATGTTTGCTTAGTTTCTGTACCTAGGTTTCCATGAATAATTAAGTCAATTTGCACTTAACACATTTACCGCTAAACGAATTTAAAACAATGTTCTATTTCTGTCAATCTCTCCAAGTTGACAGAGTATTTAGTGACTTGTGGTGTAACAATTTTAGGTTCGAAATTTAAATTACCTTCCAAGCAATGGCCGTTTCTAAGCCTTCTAAAGGCGCCACAGGTAACAACAGGTACCTAAGGTACACATAAATACTGCACATGGAACGACTAACCTAAGTCAAACGGTTGGGCCTAACAAAAATAACCCATTCAAACTTGGCAGTTAGGTACGTATTATATGACTGTGCCTTTGCCATTGTTGGTAAAAAAAAAGAAAAATAACCTAACGACGCAAGACGGTTTGTTCCTAACTCGACTTTTTGGTATTTGGTAATCTTCGCCGGTTATGTAGGTAGTAAGGAATAACGGTTTCATATTTTGTTCGGAATTTAAATTTGCTTCTTAATTTAAATAAGTTTGTCTTGTTACTAACTTTATTATGGAATGAACTAAACAATAGTGTTAAGAATAAAGGTTTTGCTGTGTATTTATATTCCAAGGAAATTTAAAGTAGATAGGCATGTCTGTATTGTATACAAATGGCTTAGTTTAGCATTTAAATACTGGTAACGTTTAGTCGCATCACAAGTTTGCATTGAAGCAAGGTTACCACACCAGATGAATCATTTTACGCCTTTTTGTTTGTATAAAATAAAAAAGTTACATCATAACATCGTTTTCAACACAATTCAAAAGTGCCTGTAAATGGTGTTTTTGAATTATACTTTCATTATTTGATTTGAACAAAAGTCATTCATAATCTGTATTATTAAACTAGAGTTCGGTTGTTTGCGCTAATCTCCAGAACCACTGGCTCGATTCTGAAAATTATTTCACTGACAGGAAGCTACGTTATCCATGAATGGCTTAAGCATAGATTTTATTAAAAAATATGGATTATTATTATGAAAATTTACACGGACGGAGTCGCGGGTAAAAGCTACTTAGTTATGAATATTTCCAGACCATAAATAGACTTCGAGGAGACTAGACTGACGCGTTTAATTAATTAAATAGTTAGGTACAGCAATTTATTTTATTGTCCACTGTGTGGCATCTCGTTATTAGATGACATAACTATCAAAACCATTATTCTAAAAATAGTTTAATTTGACACCTTTTATGATAGACTGTAGCTACGTGCATAGTGAACTGCCCGCGAATTTGTCAGCGTGTCCTATTTACCCGACTGCGACAGAAGGAGGGTTATGTTTTTTGAGGGTATGTTTGTATCTATGTATGTATGTATGTATGTTTGTATGTATAATTGTTTGGCACGCTCTGCAGGCTAAACGGCTCGAAGGATTTTAGCTTGAGAGATGTCGTTAGATTCGTATTTACCGTGAGAGTGACACTGGGTATATCAAAATTAAAAAAAACAAAATGGCGGATTTTTGGCGCCGAATTCAAATGTTTGGATCGCTCTGCAGCCTGAACGGCTCGATGGATTTTAGCTTGAGAGGTGTCGTTAGCTTCGTATTTACTGTGAAAGTGACACTAGGTATATCAAAATAAAAAACTAAAAAAAATATAAATAAAAAAAACGGTAATTTAAAAAACTAAAAAACCCGACTCCTTTTCTGAGAATTTATGAAAAATCTTTAAAATAAGAAAGTCGTTGTACCCGATTGCACTTAAAATTGTAGCAGTCGGATACAAACAAACAAATCTTTCCTCTTAATAATATTAGTATAGACTACAACATTATTACAAAATAGATAAGTAACCAGGGTTGTCAGGTATAGTTGAAATTTCCTTTCAAACTGATGGATGTCAGCGAATTTAATTAATTTGAATAAAAATAAAATATTTTGGTTTTTTTCAAAGCCACCCTTCATTCGCCTTTTAAAAAAGTCTTCAACATTATAAATATGTGACAGCATGGTTACTTAGCTATCTCTTTTGTTGACAGTAGAAAACATGGTATATAATGTTTTCTTAATACTTACACCTCCATCAAATATGATCCCACTCAAACTTAACAACTTAACATTCTCAGCAATACCTAAACGGTCATTGCTCCAGCAACGCTCTGCCAACCAAGCCTTTGGTCGTGTCGTGATAACTACCTAAATAAATATTAATTAAATCTTCACATAATAATGTTTAAATTCATGGCACCGTAGTTTTAATTTACATGCGTATATTCCGTTACTTTTAAAAGTAAGTTCAAGATATGTTTTTAAGGTTCCCTACCCTAAGGGTAAAACGGGACCCTATTATTAAGACTCCGCTGTCCGTTCGTCTGTCACCAGGCTGTATCTCATTAATCATAATAGTTAGACAGTTGAAATTTTCACAGATGATGTATTTCTGTTGCCGCTATAAGAATAAAAAAATAACTAAAACTAACTAAAATAACTCACTAAAAAACAGAATAAAATAAATATTTAAGTGGAGCTCCCATACAACAAACGTGTTTTTTTTACTCGTTATTGTCCGACATTGATAACGGTAACAGGCAAACGCTAGAAATAGTAACAGAATATTTTGTTATATAATTTACTTTAAAAATAAATATTAAAATTTAATTAAAACAAATATTTAAGGGCTCCCATACAACAAACGTGATTTTTTTACCGTTTTTGAGTGAGTCCGATGTGAGTCCGACTCGCACTTGGCCGGTTTTTTATGGTCTCGTAATTATCAGTCAGGACACCTTTCTTCCTGGCAGCGGTCGGCGCATGCGCACCGGTCGCAAGTGGGTCAAGGAGGAGAAGTTAACTAACACGGCTTTTACAACCGGTTTCCATACATTTTTGTGGGAGTCCTTAACCGCACTCAAGTGGAAAGAACATGGAAGATTTTTCATTAAAATGATTCTTACATTCGGAGGAACTTCTTGATGTTATTTTGTTTTCGTTTCTTTTCTGTTGTTATTTTAATGGTATTAGGTTATGTTTTTATTATACTTATGTGTAAATATTGTAGGTATCTTTATTTAAATATCAATATTATACAAATAAATGCTAAACTTTAGATGAATGGACCTTTGTAGCTCAATCATGCCAGAACGGCTTAACAGAACTGGATGACATTTGGCATCTATACTAATATTATAAAGCTGAAGAGTTTGTTTGTTTGTTTGAACGCGCTAATCTCAGGAACCACCGGTCCGATTTGAAAAATTCTTTTTGTGTTGGATAGCCCATTTATCGAGGAAGGTTATAGGCTAGGTATATAACATCACGCTACGACTTACGGGAGCGAAGCAGTATTCAAAAACGTAACTTAAGGTGGATGAATAAAGCCACGCGAACGAAGTCGCTGGCAGAAGCTAGTAGATAATATAGCACATATAAGGCTACTTTTGATCCTAGAAAAAAATCCGTTAAATTATTATAATAATTAAACTTTAACGCGGGCAGGCAGAAGGCAGAGAGAGATGAAAGGCATAGACATACCATCCATCACGCCTGTATTCCCCGAAGGGTTAGGCAGAGGTGTACCAATGTACACCCACAGTTCGCCGGTATATTTAGGCATAGACATAGATGATGATAGTCTGTAATAGCACATACTAGGATACTTTCTATCCCAGAAAATGTATGGCTTCCGTACGACCGACCACCTATCAACATTGAAGTAGGCAGGCAGAAGCCAGATAGATTCATATTTTATTAGCCACCAGTCCAATGAATACCAAAATATTGTGTTTTCCGACTGACAGACCGAGCTACGTGAAGTTATGCGCCTTATCAGTAAAGCGAGTATGCAGGTCAAACGGATGGACGTTTTATGTATTAGTTAGGTACGTACCCTCTTCTTCTAATTACGGACTTACAGTTACTTGTTACTTCCAATAAGACTAAATACATAATGAGTATCGATAAGTGGAAAGGAGGAATTTGCCAAGCGATAATTTGGCTGTTTAAGTAGTACTGTAGAGGCTTTGCCTGGATAAGCTGTACCTATGCAAACTCATTTAGAAAGCTTATTCTGTGAGATAAAATAAATAAATAAATAAATAAATATCTTGGGACAACTCACACACGGCTATTTGATCCCAAGCTAAGCAGAGCTTGTGTTATGGTAACCAGACAACTGATATACATACTTATATAATTTATAAATACATACATATTATAGATAAATCACTCCCAGACACAGAACAAACAATCATGCTCATCACACAAAGTTTGTCCTGGGTGGGAATCGAACCCACGACCTCCGGCTTAGCAGTCAGGGCCACTAACCACTAGACCAACAGGCCCGTCAAAACCGCTACTATTTAAATTAAGAAGAGAATGACAGACCGGCGTTACTACGACAGACGGATAAATTATTTATTAGTTACGTATAAATTATAATGTATGTAATAATAGGATATAGCTGATGGATCAAAGTTAACTCTGTCTCCAGGATGGCAACGCATTTGCATGGCCTCTGGTGACCATTTAATATCACGTGTGCCGTTGGCTTGTTTTCCATCCAAAGATGTTTGTCAATAAAAAAGCATCAAATTGTTGCTTGGTACATTTTTCCTATCTACCATCGGTTTCAATGAATTGTTACTAGGCGACAAGACCCTACATCATCTTGTTGCATAGTCTCTGCATTTAATAATGTTCATCTACACATTAGTCACGACTCACTAATAACTTCGCATACGAATCCTCACAAATAAGTTCAACCAAACAGATGTTCAATTAGCTCAAAAGAATTTATTTTATTTATACTACCTAATTCACCGAGACGGTGACTCATATAAGGCTCGGTTGTGTTACAACAGAACCCCACCTTATAAGGTATGGCCTTTACGCAGGATCCATTTATATGGCTTAAATGCAGGCCACTTTCAACCAGCCATATGTTTAAGATTGACACTTGACCAAATTTCTCTTTGATGTTTAAATTTTAAAAATGGAATTCTATTTTGCTTGTGCAAGCGAAGCGGTAGTGTTGTGCAATATTACATAGGTACATAGATTAACAAAAAGGTTGAATTTAATATCGTATTACAACTTGTGTGGCCTGACTTGAAATATGATAGCACTTACCTACGTGTTAATAAAACACTATTATTTTACCAAAGGAAATTTAACTACTACCTGCCTACCAAACTACTGTAATGCCTTTAAACTACTGTAATGTGCCATTGCTGGGCAAAGGCCTCCCCGGAGTCCTTCCAAGTATTTGTTACTTGCCCCACCTAGGACCAGCCCAACACGCATCTAGGTAATCTCGTCACCTCTACCGTCCTAGCATAAGTTAAAATAAATAAAAACCGGCCAAGTGCGGTGAGTCAGACCCACACTTGGCTGCACACATACACACACACGAAGGGTCCCGTACCAACGTAAAATATTTTATGCTACATAATAAAAACACGTTTCTTGTATGAGGACCCAATTTACTTAAAATTTTATTATTTGTTGTTATAGCGGTAAACGAAATACACGCTCTGTGATTTCAACTCTCTGCGTATAACGCTTCATGTGTTACAGCCCACTGATAAACAGACAGACGGACGGACAGCGGATGCTCAACAATACTAAAGACAAAGGGTGCCAAATGGACCCCCAGTGGCACCTTTTGGGTCCGTACCCGAAAGGACCCAAAAAATATGCAGTGTAAATTCACGTTAAACTTGAACTTATCCTTATTTTCGCGACTGAGTAGAGTATACTGGTTGTATTGCATTGACCGCGTCTGTCAGCCGACCTCGCACGCTGACCCCATTCCAGTCCCCTTACTAGTCAGTGTTGAAGCCATTGTCGACAATGGCCTGCGAGGCTGCATTATTTTTATGCGATTCAACTTAAATCTACGTCGATTGACCTAATAGGTAGATCTTATTTATCCTCTAGCGTTTAAACTAATATTATAAGTGCGAGTTTGTTTGTTACGCTTTCACGCCGTAACTCCTCAACCGATTATCATGAAATTTAGCATACACATTGTCAGGGGTATAATAAGGGGCATGGGGTAATTTTGATCCAGAAAAAAGCACTGTTGTGGGGATAGAAATGGGTACCTAAATGAGTTGCTAAACGCAAAACTTGAAAACGGCTGCACCAATTTGGCTATTTCATTTTTTGTTGTAACTATTTGTAATTTCCCAGATTTATAAAAGGTTTAAAAAGTTTATTTTTTCCAAAATCTTCTGGAGTAGTCAGGAACTAATTTCAAACAAATACCTATGTAATACATGATAGACTAGATTGAATTTGGTGACGCTATATTTCTAGTTTCTCTAGCTATTCATCTGACGTAATTCTCAGGACGTGCTCCATGCTTCAAAAGACTGAAGCCGTTGACATTGAATCATAGTTATTTATGGCCACAGACGTTTTTGTTACCGCTCCATGTATGGCCATATGGCGATTAGTAATGAATGAACGCTTTAATATCATTACATCAGTATTGATATTCGCAATCTTATCCTTCTTGGCCTCGTTTAACATCTGCTTATGCCCGACAGACGACGGTAATTAACTTAAAAAGGAAGGGATCAAATATCGAGCCATGAATGTTACCGTTTGATGTTTAGCAGTAGTAGAGCTCTTTGTAAATAAGTTTGTCCGGGGAAGTACTACCACCATACTATTTCTGCCTCCAGCACCGTTGCTGTGTTCCGCTTTGAAGGTTATGTGGGTGCCGGTGTAATTACAGGCAACTTTGTCTCTGGGATGGCAACGCATTTGCAAGACCTCTGGTATTGCTGATGTATATAGGCAGAGGTGACCTCTTAACATCAGAAGGGCCGTCAGCGTGTTTGCCATCCAACGAAATTAAAAAACCATTTACCTAGTTAAAAACAAAACATTTGTTTTTTTAGACAGTTTATATTGTACTCATATCAGTGAAATTGACTATTTTAGTCACTTAATAAACTAATGAATTGATAGCTATGGCAGCTATCAAAACTAACCTAATTCACCCAACGACCTTTGTTTTAGCTTGATAATGATGCCAACTAGCAACGGAGTTAATTAATTGTATATACCTAGTAAATTGATATATTGTTTAAACCTAAAGTAGGAACACTACTAATAAACGACTAGGTGATAACGGTTACGTTGGGTCTGTATAATAACACAAACATATCATCACGCCTGTATTCCTCGAAGGGTTAGGCAGAAGTGTACCAATGTACACCCACAGAACATCGGATGTTTAGGTCCCATGTAATAGGGGGCGAGCCTATTGCCATTAACCGGGCACAAATCCTAACTCCGAGCTGCAAACCACAAATTGCGCTGCACAAAGTGCACAAAGTTCCTTTTACTTATTTGGTGCAAATTTTAGACCGTTTTTAGAGTACCGCACTCAAAGGCTGCCAACGGGATCTATTACTAAGCCTCCGCTCTCTGTCTAGCGTTTGTCTGCCAGCGAACTGTACATCATGAACTGTAAAGGTAGAGAGATGAATTTATCAGAGTGTGTATTATGGCCGTTCTAACAACAAATAATAAAAATGAAACAAAGATAAAAATTAAGTGTTTTTTTTGTGTTAAGTGTTACATATTGTATAGTAGGTTATACATAGGTAGATAGGCGGGGTCGTATTGCACAGTAACTGGGTTGTGGACTTTAGATAGGCAGTAGCTCCATGTAAAAAACTAGTAGGTATTCAGCTGTTGGTGAGACTGGAACCCGACCCCAGCATAGTTGGGAAAAGGCTAGGCAGATTGATTGTTGAAATATTGTATGGTGTTAAGGAACCCCTCGTGTTCCCGTTTGACATGCACTTGACCGGTTTTTTTTTTAGCACAGTGCAACAAAGTTTAGACAGGATGTTGCTTACAACACAACACTTCCTTTAACTTCAAACACAAATTAGACAACGCCACGGAATTAAAATAGGTGCCTTCGTTGTTGGCCCAAAAGCAGGCAAGCAGTCTTCTAGCATAGTAACAAACTAGGCCGCAACCGCGTGGTTTTGTTACATTTTCATCCGGTTTAAGTTACGTCTTCGGTTACTGCTCCGCTCCCGTGCATTGTAGCGTGAAGTTATTTAACCTACATTATTCCTAACGAACCTGGCTATCATATGCAAAAAGATTTTTCCCAATCTGACTAAAACTGGCCCGTAACTTCGTTCGCATGTTTTTTCCTACCCGCGTTAAGTTACGTTTTCAATTACTGCTCCGCTCTCGTGTGTCGTAGCGTGATGTTATATAGCTTATACTTTTCTTTATGAATTTGGCTATCATACACAAAAAGATTTATTCAAATCGGACTTATAGTTCCGGAGATATGTGCGCTTAAATAAACAAACGAGCAAAAAATTCTTTACCTTTAATATATTAGTATAGATATTTCTTATAAGTAACTGAAAGTCAGTACATCCTTCTAAATCAGGTTGTGAGAGACCATGCTTTTAATTTTTTAAGGCTACAACGTCTGACATACCTGTCTCTGAGTCACGTTTGGATCCTTGACTGGTTGCGTCACCGCCATCGTGCGCGTGAGTTGTTTTTGGTGGATTACTGCGTATTGTTACAGGAAGATTCGATTATTTCATTGTATTTCTAACTAATTTGTTATTGATTCATTCGGCCTGGCTTCGGTCATCATAATGACTAACCAAAACTGACATTCTTCAACAGAAATTACAAATAATTATTACCTGCTTAAGTATTATTAATATTATAATTTTTTGCTGAATAATGATGCTATGTACTTATATCGTACAAGCGAACTAGCTTATTTCACCCGCATTACGTAACATCTTTGGTTACTGCTCCATTCCCGTGAGTCGTAGCGTGATTTTATAAAGCCTATGTTACTCAGTGATAATGTAGCTTTATAACAGCAAAAGAAATTTAGAAAACGGTCCAGTAGTTTTTAAGTTTATTCGTTACATACAAAAATACAAAACTTTCTTCATAATATTAGTGTAGATCACTAAAGAATCCCCAGTGAGGCCCAGCAAAGCGGAGAGGAGAGGATAATACGTAACGTAAATAACCATTAGGATACTGTTTTCCGTTGATTGAAAACTTAAATAACCCCGAAACCAAACAAAACCCTTTTAAAAATAATGGCTGAACAGATTTTCTTATAATCACAGCTTTTTTTTTTTTTATAGACGGGAAATCATCAAATAACTTCCCCCGCCCTGGGCGGGGCGGGAGGGAGTGTCAGACTTTTACTGACTAAAACCCGTCTATGTTCCTTCATGTGCCCTTTGTGTTCCGGGGGCGCGGTATCTCTTTCGAACAACCCGCAGCCCCGGCAGGCATCGGCCCTCAGTGGCCCCATCCAAGTTTGCTGACATCTCTTTGAGGCGCGCGTGGAACACGAACGCGCCGTCGACACGGTCTGTCGTTATTCAGTGAACGTACGGACGGTGAGCTACCCATTGCTCATAAGAACACAATCGCACAAGCCATCTTTAAAACAAAAACACTAAATCAAAATCTGTTTAACTGTTTGCGCACTACGACACCACAGACACGCGTTAAACTTATAATAACCTTCTATTTTCATCGGAAATAAATAAAAACACATGCCCATTACTTTTACAAGACATCGCTTATCCCCTCCGCTTTGCTTAAAACCGGGCCTTACGCAGCTAAATGAAGTCCTCTTTGCGTGCCATACAGTCATGCCAAATAAAACATAAAACACATACGCCCTTCCCCAGACCTACCTTTATTTTAGAAATATGTTACTCTTTATCTGTCTATCTATTTTGCACTGCAAAGGCGTGGAGTGGAACTCTCTATACTTGCGTCTGCATTTCCGAACGCATTCGACCCTAATCTCTTCAAAGTTAGAGTGAACAGGCTTCTTCTGGGTAAGTTCACTCCATCGTCGAATATGTTTTTGTCACCTCTGACCTAGACTAGAGTCAAAAGCTTATACCCACACATCACACACACATACCATCACGCCTATATTCCCCGAAGGATTAGGCAGAGGTGTAACCAATGTACATCTACAGTTCGCCGGTATGTTTTTAAGTCCCATGCGAGCCTATTGCCATTAACCGAGCACAAATCCAAACTCCGAGCTGCTACTGAGAATTTCATATAAAAACTAAATAACACTTTGCTCGACCTGGGAATCGAACCCAAGACCTCTAGCGTAAGACCATTAGGCTAACAAGGCAGCTTATATCAATTTCGAATAAAAAAGAAAACTATTTACTAAACATGAAGGTTTGATTAGCAGCCAGTGTTTTTCCGTTTAGTGCCGGCACCAGTTAATTAGTACAGCTGCTATAGCACGTATTAAGTCCACTATGACTTTATTACAGTCACGGAGACACTGTCCTATCGCACACTTTCATAGCTAAGGACGTGATACGTATTCAATTATTTTTATGATGGTACGGTTATGATTTTATTATGCGTGGTAACAAATAGTTTTGTTATTCCAGATGAAGCACTATAAAATCACTATCAAAGTGTCAAGTCATGTTACTCAAGAATGATGTAGCTTCGGAGTCGTTTTGCAGCGTATTCGGTATAAACAACAAACAAACAAACAAACAAATAAATTTTTCCTATATAGGTATAATACCTAGTATAGAAGAAAATAAAGTTGGTACGTTTAAATTCATACAAAACAAAGAAAAAATCTATCAATGTTTGCTTGTTTTTATATTTAGCAGCCTTAAGCTTCGGTAGCATTTTAGATAAAAGGATGAAAATCTCACATCCCAAATCTGTATTTTTCTTTCTTTGTCGTGTGGGAGTAAGGTCTAACGACCCCACACATCCTAGTGTCAGAGTTTCTAAGCCGACCCAAGGGCCTCTGACATGGTTACCGATGTCAGTGATGTCCAAGATAAACTTAGAATTAGGAAAAGTCACATTGGTACTTACCCGTGCCCGGTTATGAACCCACAACCTGCATGAGAGGCGGGCGCTTTAACCACTGGGCCATCACGATATGCAATACATAATACAGGTAGTAGGTGTCAATAAATAGAATCAATTAGGGACCCAATCGGGCACAAGAGAGGAAGAGCGCTATAATAGGCTTTATAATAAGTTAGAAAAGATTGTTGTTATTTCGATAAAAATAACTCAATTAACAAAGTGACGAACTAGGAACACACCATTTAACTGCCGTGTAAAATCAACAAACGATTAAGTATGCAAAAAGTGCCCGTAATAGTTAGAGAAATAACTTAATAAACATACCTTAACAAAGCTACAGTTTTATGACCTGAAATTATTATTTTTGTTTGAGGATTTTGACCTGAGCAATTAATTTGTAATTATATAACTAACGTTGTTTTTTTCTTAAATTAAATGTGTTTTTTTTTAATAAATGGCAATGCCTACATGGAATAATAATTTGGTACGACTGTATACTAATCTATTTTAATAATATAAAGAGGAAAGTTTTTTTTGTTTGTTTTTATGTTTGTAACGAATATGCTCCAACTGGACGGATCCACTGGACGGATTTTAACAATTTTTTCACCAATAGATACCTACATAGTTTTTAAATTACATAGGCTATAATTATAACCTCACGCAACGACATACGGGAGCGAAGCAGTAACCAAAGATTCTTCTTTAATTAAATGCGCCCAAAACCGCGTGGTATAGCCAGTCCGTACAATAATTGAGCAGAAACTAAGCGGTAGTCGGGTATAATAAACTATTGGCTCATTTCTTATCAGTATGACCTTGAGCGGCTAGCGTCGCACAGTAGAGTTGATATTCGCTAACTGCATAACATGGTAGTATGTTTTCCCTTTTGTAACATAATTAGATGAATATTCTCTTCAATTACATGGAGTTAATTTTTCCAAAATGAAGTAACACACGTCAAAATTGAAGTCGGCTTTTTGACCGATTTTAGAAGAAAGGAACATAATTATGAATTCTAATGTACAACTACAAACGCACATGGTGAAAAAAGTCGGTCCCACGAAACTATGGATTTATTAAATCGGTCCGATAATCGGTCCCACGGAATCGGATGTGGGCGAAGAGCCTAATTAAAAAATTTTTTTTTTTTTTTTTTATTTGAATCTGATGTTGAATCTAAAATCTATTCTAGTACTTTGCACTGATATTGCTGGAGATTAATAAAACAAAGGCAATAGACAATAGAAAAATGGCAAAGGAATTAGATTGACGTAATTATTTTAATTATGGGGCGATCATGGGTTAGATTCTGGCTGGTTTCGGCCGCATTCATGAGGTTTTTGGCGCACTTACAGCTTTTGGGGAAATTTGAAAGTTTCTGGCGATCATTCAAGATGCCTAAGTAATGTATTACTTAATACCTAAGTGTTGCGTCTTCGTTCGTGTTAAAAATGCTACATTACTCCTTGTAACATAAGCTATCTGCGAGTCAAAGTCCCGTCTAAATGGGTCCAGCCGTTTCAGAGATTAGCCGGAACAAACAGACAGACATACAAAAACATAAAAAAAATGTTGTTTTTTAAATTGATTTCCGTAAATACTTTCATATGCATTAACCGAAAATCTGCTAGTTCGAAATAAGATACAAACAATTTTATTTATTTGTAAGTATAGATTTCATTCGGTCTCCCAAAGCGAGTTGTAAGTTTATTCAAGTTGACATCTTTTAAAATCCTCGGTATTTCCAGATTACCTTTATGTTCTAAAATAGTTTTCCGTATACTTAATAAACAATGATAAGTACCATTGTTACGACTGATGATGTTAGTAAAATTTAAAAATAATTGATTAGTAGGCGACAAAAAACAATGCCATCAAACCAAACACATAGATAATGTACATAATATTCATTATAATCAATGAAACATAACATACCATTACGCCTGTATTCCCCGAAGGGTTAGGCAAAGGAGTAACAATGTACACCCACAGTTCGCCGGCAAGTTTAGGGCCCATGTAATAGGAGGCGAGCCATTAACCGGGCACAAATCCTAACTCCGAGCTGCTACTGAGAATTTTATAGTAAAACCCAATAATAGTTTTTGCTCGACCTGGGAATCGAACCCGAGACCTCTAGCGTAGCAATCACGCTTAGGACCACTATAGGCAAACGAGGCAGTTAAAATTCAATGAAAATAACTAATTATTCGTTGATCATTAAGATCGTGCAACTAACCGATTCTAAAAGAGGTATAGGTAAAGGTATTTTACCAGCACGGTAGGTACCAGCATAAACAATACCTAGTAAATATGATTGAAACTACAATATTTCATAATGTTTACACTGATTCCCAATTTTGCGGTTTTAAATTGCGGAAATAAGACTATTTATGGAAAATATGCCATTTTTCCGTAAATATATTTGAGGCAAAAAAATATTTTAAATATCGATCGACAATGGGGGTAAACAAACATAAAAAAAATATACATAAGTACCGTCGAACATCGAACCTCATCCGTTTTTTGAGGGCGGTTAAAAATACTATCATTGGAAAACTATTTTTCTAGGCTTAGGGTATCCTACTTCCTATCCAACTAATATCCATCTAATATCCATCTAATATCATAAATGCGAAAGTCACAAACTTTCGCATTTATGATATGATGATGATTTAAGCTGGATGGATGGATGTTTGTTACTCTTTCACGCTTAAACGGCTGAACGGATCTGGATGAAATTTGGCACTAAGATAGATTGTAGTGTGGAATAACATATAGCATACTTTTCATCCCAGAAAAATATACGGTTCCCGTGAGTTTATCTATCAAATTTGATTCTAATAAAAGCTAGTCTTCCATATACCCATACAAGTATATGGTAAGTATATGGAAGAACTGAGAAATACTGAGAAATACATCACATATACCTAACTATCTATTAAACTACCTACATCGTATATTCAGAAAGCTAGTATCTTCTAGACTAGCTTAGGTACATAAGTGGGTCGATTTTAATGGATATCGTAAACCTCTTTACTAACATTGATAATATTGTGAGTTGCTGAAATACGAAACATTAAATTCTATGAAGTTAGAATGACTGTCTTCAAAAGTAATGTCCCATAATAACTTCATATAGTTTTTACGATTACAGAATCTAGTTTATAGCTTGTCTTTCTTCTTTCAAACTTGTAAATGGTTTAATTTGCAATATTTCTATGTGTTTTCTATCGAAGAAAATCTCCACTTTAGCGGTCATCGCTCATTAAAATGGTACAATTACGATACAGCAACGGCCCGGTCGATGTCGCCCAGCACGCCGCCCGCAAGTCGTCAACTTTTATAATATTGACATTGTAAAAATGATTTTACCGCACAAGATTTAAAGCTGTAACCTGAATGACAATTTATTTATTGATCCTTTCCACTCTTTCCTCACCTTTTATGGATTTCAGCTACTGTCTTCCCAAATAACAAAAAAACGCGTTTAAAATGTCTAACGTAAAGCTTCTTTTTGTTTGCAGATCAACAGTAAATACAGCGAGGAGCTTGCGCAGGAGTGCTTAGAATGGATCAACACGATCATCGGCGAGCCTACCAACACCTCCGGAGACATGGACAACTTCTACGAAGTACTTAAGGACGGCACTATTCTGTGCAAGTGAGTACATTCTCTTAACCTACTCTGGATCCAATAAGGCCCACTTGCACTAGAGAGGATTAGCTTTCAACTCCGAGTTAGTTGGTAACTTACTTATGCATGACATCTTTGTAATTTAACTTCATGTTAGCATTTAAATTTTTGGCCCAAGAGGACCTTAGCAGAAACAGAAGAATTATATAAATAGACTATTTATAGTTCGCAATTTACTTTGCGATACATTTTTGGCGCAAGTAGGCCTAGGTAGATTATTATTATTCAAGTTTGGTCTGTTTCCAGTCTAAAAATTCAGATCAATCAACCGCTATCTTTTAACTAAATAAATCTTGATGTGTAACTGTGAGAGGATGGATGCATAGATAGACTGATGGATAGATGGATGTTTGTTACAGTTTCACAATTTTACAACTGAACGAAATCAGCTGAAACTGAGCACACATCCAGATATTGATCTAGCTTAACACACCCCAACCCAACCAACCCAACCCAACCCATTTTTGTGTTCCCGTGGAATAATATACCAACTTTTAAAAGCTTGTCTAGTATACTGCCTTGCAGACCCAAAAACGCGCTAAGAGATTTTTTGTTTTTTTTTTGTTGTATATTGAACCTTATTGAACATGTTATAAAGAACACGGTGATCTACAAAAAACTTTATTGCGTTTTAGGGTCGGCATGGCAGTATAATCGTTTCCTCTCTTAAATTAAGCGTACGTTAGAGGTACCGTTTACCAGACAGAGTCTGCCATTTGTGACCATTTATTTGCATGGCAACCGACACACGGTTTCACCTCTCCGTGTAGAGATCGGTCATCCATCTCGCTCTTTACGGCTATACCAAGTCTTTATTGACTGAAAAACGGCGAAGTTTATTTTATGACGGACATTCTCACAATACACTTCAGCGTCGAACTGACTTGTTCAACGTGTTATTGATAAATAGGATTAAGACTAGCCTTGGAAGTCTCGTGGCTGAAATTGGCAGAAATTTTGACCCAAGGTCGAATATAACGTGAACAAATTAAAATTTGTATAATGGGTGTTAACGAAGCAGAAAGTAATTTTGTTTCCATTATGGAGTTTATTTTTTTGTTCTAGACCATGCCTGGTAACCTTCTGTTTAAGAAGATATTGAAGTTTTAATTTCCAACTCCCTATTACGTTAGTTACGAAAACCAGTTTGAAATGTTCTTACAAAACTTTAAATACTCCACACACGACCTCTGTATTGTTAGATGCACTAGAATGCACAATATTACATTGCGCGCTACCATATAGACATTACCATCAAACTATTTTTCACACCAAAAACAAAAGCCATAGCACAGCAATAATTTTTGCTCAATGTTACTTGGGCAACGCCTATGCAATGTCTTTTATAACCCGTATTATAATGAAAACCTGACTGACGTATCAGCCCACAGCTAAAACTACTAGACCTAGGAGCCTAGAAATTATGCACACAACGTCCTTTTATAGTGTAGGCGAACACCAAGAAAATCCTTTCTTCTTTTTCGCCTGGAAATTCAACGCCTAAAAGGGTGAAACGGGCGAAGATCGATTGCATGAAAAATCTTATTACTTAGGCAAAGTGTACCTACATAGGCTACATAGATAAGTTTAGTATAAGTAGTTACTTTAATCATGTAAGTAGGTAACCCGATATCAATAACGCTGTATTCCCCTATTCATCACATAATGGATCATCTAATTCCGTCATCGATGTATTGTGGGTGTATGTCACGAGGCCCAGCAATTGTGTTATGTGGTTTCAATGTACCTACTTACATATACATATAACATAGCAACGTACAGGACATATTATGCTGAAAAGTTTTATCTACTTTGACGCAATGTGTTGTATTTACTGGGTCACTAAAACCACAATATTTATATCCGTAACTTAGTTATTTTGAGTACAAAATAGCATTGCAATTAGTTGCTCCGAATAAACATGATGATTTTTTCAGCATTAGTATATCTGTGTAAAAAAAAAAATGTTGGTGATTACGTCAACATCTGCAAAGCCTTTTCCTAAGACATGGGGATGTCACTCTACCAACTTCCAAACCCCGGGCTGCTACTGAGATATTTTCTTATGTAAAAACCCAATAACACTTTGTCTGACCTGGGAATCGAACCCAAGACACCACGCTTTTTTTATTGTGGGGAAATCCTCATGGTCTATCCCCCGTATAGGGGAAGGCGGGGGAGTGTGCCGGACTCTTACCGGCTACACTACAACCACCACGGTGTTCCTCGACAGACCTTTGGGCGGGGATTCGCACGCCTATTCTACCGCGCCAAGACCCCACCCTCATGAACAGTGCTTGCACCACAAGACTAATGGGGTCAGGTAGTTGAGTTACCCACATATTTATTATTATTTCTGGTGACTAAATTTTTTTTATTATCATTACAGACTTGTGAACGACATTCAGCCAAATATGGTGAAGAAGGTGAATGTTTCCAAGATGGCGTTCAAGTGCATGGAGAACATCAACGCGTTCCTCGAGGCTGCCAAGACCCTGGGCGTACCGGCACAGGAGACGTTCCAGACGGTCGACTTGTGGGAGAGGCAGAATTTGAACTCTGTTGTCATCTGCCTTCAGTCACTTGGAAGAAAGGTAGTCATTTATTCTTTAAATGTTGTTTTAAAGTTTTCAGAATTAAGTCATATACTGGGCCCGAAAATTACATGAAAAAAAAATTACTGAAATAATTTATTTATTTAAGTATTTAAACTTCACGCAACAAAATATTCTTACAAAGGCGAACGTAATGCCTTAAGCATTCCCTACCAAAAAAGAAAAGAACATGGAGAACAATGTTTTTTATGGATGAAACGAAAAGTGAAGTCACAGTGTTAAATAAATATACAAATATAGTAGCATAAACAAAAATATAATTCTCAAAGAAAAACTGACCTATTTTAATTTCAATTTCCAGGCCGGTAACTACGGCAAGCCTTCAATAGGACCAAAGGAATCCGAGAAGAACGTGCGGAACTTCTCCGAGGAACAGCTGAGGGCAGGCCAGGGCGTCATCTCACTGCAGTACGGCTCCAACAAGGGCGCCACCCAGAGCGGCATCAACTTCGGTAACACGAGGCACATGTAAACTTCACCCAATTTACAACGACCACACGCCACGCCAAACCACGCGCGCTTATTTAAGTCACTTGAAGTTTAATGCATTGTTTTGACAGCGATTTGTGGCGTGTAGGGTCAATGTGTTTTTCTGCTTTCAACCTGAATGTACACCCGTTAATTGTTGGATAGGGATGATTCGCATCAGGAACGAATAAACCAACCGTTGACTTGTAATAAAAGTTTATTCAAACTTCTATTTATTAATAACGTATAAGAATTTGTCGTTTATATATTTAGTGTCTATTTAACTTATGGGTAAATACGCACAGTGTGTTGACTCATTAAAATTTTTAGAAAAAAAAAACAATATTATGGTAAAACCATGGGTACAACGGTTTAACTTTGTATTTTTAAGATTTTGACAAGGTACCTATATGATGAAAATCATCCCTGAAAACATACAAAATTAATAAATTATGAATAGTTCAGTACTTAATAGATTCAAATGACTTAATGTTAGGATAGAAAAGGACCATTCCTTTTTAAAAATCTCTTTTTGAATCTCTATTTTGGCTATGGCTGCAAACTTAAGGTTTGAATTCTTAATAGTTTTAATTTTGTATCGGTTTTGATAAATTTTTGACTTTTGACTCAATTTGAGTTATTGTTCCTTTAATAAAGAAGATTTTATGCTAATAAGAAAGTACCGATGTTGTAATAATATGTCTGTTACTACGGGGCAGACTTGTCAATATTGCAGTCAATTAAAAACTAAAGCATTTACGAGTATTTGTAACAAAAATCATTCCGTAACCATTCCAAAACTTTGTGCCGTTTTAAATAGCTGTACGTTAATTTATTTTTGGCAAGTTTCGAGTCGGCTAGGGTATAATAAAATCTGGTTGTTTATAAGTTTTCAAAAATTTCGAATTTGCATCTCAATGTGTTAAAATAATTGTGCCAATATCGTCACAATGTTCTTAAACCTAAATGTTATTAAACAGTACAATTATTAGAATTACAAATTCTTTTGTAGTAATCTTGTGCCTTCGTGCTCCATAGGGGTAGAGAATCGATACACTGTGAAGTTTAAATGGTTGTTTTCCCGCAGCGTATAATTTTGTCTTGGTGGTACAATCGATTTATATTGTTATTTTTTAATTAAAATAAAAAATGGCTGACTAACAATTGTGTAAACAACACTCGAAAGTGACCTCGAAACAATGTTTTTTTTTTTTAATTATTTGAAAGAAGAACCATTTTTATTTTTAAAATTTAACTCTATGTTTCGAAAGTACTGATGAGCGCAAATCATTCTGCTCGGGACACGAACATTCAAATTTCTAAGTGTATAAATATAATGTTTTAAAAGGTGTCTAACAAAATATATATAATGGCTTTTGACTTACAATCAGGGTTTCCTTCTATTATTTTTTTAAATTATTTATTAAAAGATTAAACATTAATCATTCCAATATTTAGAATGTTAGTACACACTGTGATTAATGGTTTTATAAAACATTCTATATTCTATACTATATTTTCGTATAGTTACGTATATATTTGACGATGACGTGTAATTCTAGTTGTGTAAGTTTCATAAAGTATTTACTATGCTTTATGGAAGTACGTAGAATAATAAAATTTAAGTACCTAAACTAAATAGTGTTTTAATTATAGTTCCTATTTAATCCCCTACTTTAATATTGTATACGGTGCAGCTTCGCATCCTCGCCGTTGCAGGAAGTAACTGTGCTAGTGATTCTCAACGCGAATCCTACCATAACATACCAGTCCGTCTGTATTCCCCGAAGGGTTAGTCAGAGGTGTATCTATGTACACCCACAGTTCGCCGGTTTATTTAGGTCACATGTAATAGGGGGCAAGCTTATTGCCATTAACCAGACACAAATCCAAACTCCAAGCTGCTACTGAGAATTTCATAGAAAAACCTAATAACATTTGCTCGAAATGGAAATCGAACCCAAGACCTCAGAGTAGCAGTCGCGCTTAGGACCGACCTAGGCGACCACGAATCAGTTTTTTATTACGTCATTTTCAAACTCGAAGTAAGTAGTGTGATCTTGTTGATTCCCCGAGTCAACAAACATCCTTTATTTTAATCACTATCTAGCAAGTATTTTGCCAATTTGTTAACGCATCCACGATATTTTATAACTGTGGGTGCATTATCTACCACCATAATATAATAGATTATTGTTTCACTTACTACGACATTGGATCAGCGAATGCATTAATATAGCATCAACGAAAACGACTGAAGAATGATGGTATAATGATCAAAGGCAACAACGTTAATTAGGCAAAAGCGCGAGTACTTGCTATTCAGCTTCCTACAGGCGTTTAATTTACAGAACGCCTGGGGAAAATATCATAGCTGTAATTATCGGTCTAACGCGTTATAAATAGCACGTACATTAACTAGTAGGAATATTTGTTAATAGAAATGGTTTTTAAAATTAAAGATTAAGATTAAGAAGATTAAGATTTTGCTAATTAGGTACCTATCTATAGTCGGCTAAGAGGTCATTATGAACTGCTTCGTGTGTTATGGGTCAACACAAGAGGCACTTTAGGTACTGTGAGCGAGGTACCAGAGTTATGTGTGTGTGTGTGTGTATGTGTGCGGGGCTACAACTTTAAATACAATAGTATTAGGTATAAAATAACGTGCTCACATTCTGAGCCAGGGTAAACAACTATCCAATATAAAAAACTCAAATCGCTTCAATACTTTAATTTTCCTAAAACATAGATTTATGTCAAAAGATTGAAAGAAAATGACAACATTTTCTGTAACAAATGCGAAGAAAAGCATCAACTTATATCTAACTAATTAGGAACAACTAGAATAAAGTTATCAAATTGTTTAAGTGCTCGAGCACTCAACTGTAGGCAGGCAACCTATCCAATAAACAATATAATATTGAACAAAAAACATTATGATGTAATTTTCTTAATAATAAAAGTAAATATAGATAAAATAATATAGTAAAATAGAGCTGTTGGGCAGTAGCGACCCCACGGACCTGCTGTGCGATTCTCTAACATGCAAGCTCGAAAACGAGTCCCACTTCGATAACGAACCAACTTGTCATTGGTGTATATTCGTTCGCCGTGGTGACGTCACCACGGCGAACGAATACTAAGCCAATGACAAGTTGGTTCGTTATCGAAGTGGGACTCGTTTTCGAGCTTGCATGTTAGAGAATCGCACAGCTGATCTCCCGGGAGAAGTCTTGTTCTTCATCTCTAGCTTGCCTTTATTGGCCGGCCGGAGTGAACACTGACGAGGAACAGAGCTCCCACCTCTCTCTTGCCTTCATTGGCCGGTTTGAGTGGAGAATCGCAAGAGCATTCGTGTTCGGGGGAAGGAAGTATTTCAGTAAGGTGCTGGTAGGGATCTTGACCGTACTTCCGGGATTGTCCTGATAGCCTTGAAATACTTCTCCACTCCTCAAGCACCTCAGTCTGTGTTGCCCTCTTGTCGCTACGTCACTACGTGCTAGCGGCCGTTTCAGGGGGCCCATTTATCGAGTGTGCTAGTCACCCCCTGCCATTGTATCAGTGTCATAAAAACATTGATTGGCAGGGGCCATAGTCCTTCCATAGTGTCAGAAAACTAGTCCATTCAAGCCACCCAAACCAATACATAGCCCTATTCTTTGTTTCCATATTCTGCAATAGTCCTGCGCCAGCCGGGGATTGTCCTTGGCTGCATTTGCGTAGTGCAAGCAGGGATAATTGTCGGTTGGTGTTCCATTTCAGTGTAAAGCCATGTAAGGGGCCTCTGCGAGTTGGCTTCGGCTCCTCGTACGCCTTCCAAAGGTCCGGGACCTTAGGGTCCCGAGATTGTTAACCAAAGTAAATATTATAGTACGTAGTATAGTCTCACTAGGTAGGTACTATAGTAGGTAAGTAGGTATATAACTTGATCACAATTTTTGCGCTTTCATTTTTTCATGGAGGTATATTACTACTGATAAACCAAAATAATAATTTATTGCGAAAGGGAGCCTTTTATGGCGGCCATCAAAACATTAGGAACCTACCTATTGATTTTTCGTACCTACACAGTGGCATAAAAAAGCGCTAAATTAAGCAGCATAGTAATTGAGCTATTTTATTTTTAAATTATTTTTCGGAGTTAATTACTACTACCCAAATCAAAAGCTTATCACGTGATGTTCATGCTCATTATAATATTACTCCTTACTCATTATAAGTCATACCCCCAATGGCGTGTTATCATCAAGACTTCTCTTTGTAGACAGGGCAGAAAGATAACCTCGCGCAAAATTTTCCGCCACATATTTAAGTAGGTAAGTATAGTTAGTAGATAGCGATAATGGAGGCCATTAATATATTTTTAATTAAAGTAAATATTAATAACCGTTATTATCATTAAAATACGGAGCCACTGCTATATAAGTAATGTATCTTTTTGAATGACAAGTGCAAGCAGTGGCGGACCTAGATATGGGCTTCATAGGCCCAGGGCCCCGGGGATATTAAGGGGCCCCAGCCTCCGATGCCGACAATGGTACTAACTGCATGCATTATCAGAGAAAGCAGTTATTCCTCAAAAATACATTTACTTTAATCAGTTATGGAGAGGCCCCCAAGTAGTGTTTACCCAGGGGCCCACAAAACATAATTAAATGAATAATTCCAGTAGGAGACACTATCCTTTTTTTTAGGTAGAAACTTGCTGCAACTTTTGCTACAGCAATAAGTCCTTTTTATAGACGCAGTCGGGTTTTTTTTGTGATGACTTTATGTTATAATATATTGAATTTTTAAAGGGAGCTAGGTAGTTATAATATTCAGCCACCATATTATTGGTATTATAAAAACAAAACAGCCTCTAATTACATCATACGTTTTTTTCATTCCTCCAAAGTTTTTTAGCCATAAGACGATAAAGTTTAAGAAACCCACAATACAAAGACAAGTTAAATACAAAATGCAAAGAGGATTTCGCGCAGCCCGGTAAAAAATACAATGTAGGTACATATCATGCCGAAATTATGATGATATTAGCGTACAATACAAAACATATTTTATTATTAACATTTTATTTCTTTTATCACTTAGTATTTTTTTGCTATTTTTGAACGCATTGTTTGCAATCATCAAGCGTTGAACCGTCACAATCTCGAAATGTCGTGAATTCGTGATGTCAATGTCAGACGTCAAATTTGTTTATCTAGCAAGTTTTCTTTGGTGAGTCAGGTAAAAATAAAAAATAAACGTCAGATCCCTATTGCTCATTGGTTGAAACCACCAAAACATATGTTAATGGTGACATAACTTGTCAACAACAAATTGAGAACAGTCTATAAATGGTTTCGAAAATTCGAGGAAATTGAAATTGGGTTGTTGTAAACATGATAAACGATTGACTTAATCTATTTTTTACTGATAACAGTCGGTGTGTAGCCTTAGAAGAATGATTAATCACCTTGAATCAACAGGCAAGCAATTGTATCGTTGCAAAAATCTTATCTAAGCGCCAAAACACAATGTTAGTGAGGTTACGGCGTAATATTTTGGTTCTACATTGGTAAATAATAAGTATGTCGCAATCGGCAACGGCATTTTCTAATGGATGGGCGATCGACACAACGCCTGACCTGCAGAACTCTACCGATAACGACGTAAGTGGCCCCCTGCTGAGTTGTTTGTCTCAACAAAGATAACACGTCCTCTATGACCTTATCAGGACGAACTTGCGTGTTATTCCAAATTTAAATTAACCTAAAATTTTTCCTAAAGAATGTTTTATAATTGAAAAAGTTTTAATATCTACTATCTGGATCAATCTATCTATTACCTGATTGGCTCATTAATAAGGTAAAGGAAATATTGGCAATCTTTGTTTACTCATAAGTACTAATTACTGACTGGAATGATACTGTACTTAATTGATTATCTATCTAAATACATGTACCTACTTAGATATTATATTTGCTAGAACAAACTAAATACACAATGAATTATTATAAGTTGGCTTTATGAAGCCCGACAATGATGCAAATATACCTAACCTTCTTGGCAGTTAAGTAAAAAGCAGACACATAAAATTGAGAACCTTATAAGGTGTAACAATAAGGAGATTTTATTCAGCTGCAATTCAACATAACACTCTTTTCTTCATAGATGGAAAGTATCTATGATCGTTTCCCAGTAACACACACACATACCATCAGACCTGTATTCCCCAAAGGGTTAGGCAGAGGTCTACGAATGTACACCCACAGTTTGCCGGTATGTTTAAGTCCCATGTAATAGAGTGTGTCCTATTGCCATTAACCGGGCACAAATCAAAACTCCTTGCTGTTACTGAGGATTTCATGGAAAAACCCAATAACACTTTTTGCTTGACCTGGGAATCGGACCCAAGACCTCTAGCGTAGCAGTCACGCTTAGGACCACTAGGCTAACAAGGCATTCCCAATAAAAAGTTATATAATTTAATTAGACAGTGATCAGCGGCAATTTATGGTTTAAAATTTTAATAACTACTTGTCATGCCATGAAGGCCTGTTGGCACCCAATCTGATAAGAGCGATGAACACAGTGTCAAGTCACTGACCTTTGATCACCTCTTTTTATTTGTTTAGACCATTTTGATGATTTCATTATCAGACCATGTTTAAACAAGCAGTAATTGTCTTAATAACATAGGGATGATAGTTTGGTATATGGTTTCTTTTTTTAATTGATTTTGTATATGGAAAGCAACTAGATTAAATTAGTTTTTTTTTTATGTATTTGATGTTCAAAGGTGCCTTTTATTGGTCTAATTCTAATTTAAATAAATGATTTGACTTTGAAAAGATTAGCTGAGAATTTTGTTCCTTTTTTCTAAGAATTTATGAAGCAAACGGTAGCATCCGCCTATTACCATTGAATATACTTGGTTACGAATTGGCTTCCATAATCATGAGATTAATTTCTCTGTTGAGGTTATAAGTTTTCATATCTCTTGGTACAACGTAAGTACCCTGAAAACAGCCCATCGTAATGTCGGTTTTTTTTTTATATGAGTATATGTTTAAATTATACTTTCAATGCCTCCCTGCTTTGTGCAGATAGTAAAATGTAATTATAGCAGTCATTGTTATTAAGTACCTAGATAAAATCATTTTCAGATAACATTTACTTACATATTTCAGCTAATTGAATTTTAAATCGCAATTTTTCTAAGCCTTTGTTGTATTGGATTGGTCCTAATATCCTCCCTTGTGGGACACCAGTCACTTAATAGACCATTATGAGGTTTTCTCCTACTTATTTAATTTTTTATTGCGTTGCACACACTGAATTATACATTAACCTTCTTTGAACTGAACCCTAATTAGCCTAGCCTACATTTCATTACTGTAATGTATTTAAATTGAACACTTACTTTATCAAATGCGTGATACGAAGTTTAACCATTCTGAAATTAAAACAATATATTGCAACATTTTCTTCTCAAGATCATTGATTATTTATTAATTGGAAAGTTTATATGAAAATATTGCCTGTTCAAAACTTGCTCTCACATGTAGCTAGGTACTTAGATCCTCATAAATACAGGGTTAACATGCAATAGCTTTTAACTTTGCCCTGCAAAGTATGAGGAATCTAACCATATCGTAACATCTTCACTACTATAAAACAAAAGACTACCTATCGCTTCTACTACTAAAACAATCATAACAAATAATGACAATCAAGGTGTCAAGACGCGAATGCCACCTTGGCATGATGCGTAGGTAAATATTCTATGACCAATCAGTTACTCCATGTCAGAGGCCCTTGAGGCGGTTTAGAAACTGACACTAGGGTGTGTGGGGTTGTAAGACTTTACTGCCCACACGATAAGAAGAATCAGTTACTTTTTGCGTATGATTGACCCTGCCACGATTGGGCCATCCTAGGTTCTAACTCCTACCGTATCAATCAATGGTTCTTACATCATTAACAAATGGTCCTTGGAGTCGAATTCTACGACTTGCTTTATAATTTATACCTACCACGATATGCCAAGACCCCACACCAACTTATCAAGCTATCGCATCACAAATAAATTAGATACGCATGTTACGTAGATACTTGTTTTTCACAAAAGATCGCACGATCTGAGTTATACTTAGTATTATTTACGTAAATCGATTATTATCTATTAATCGTCATGTCACTTTGATAACTACGCACGCCTCTTTTTAATATGTACGTACCTACCTACGGAATCTATATAAATAGACTCGCAATCGCGGTTTTTTAAGTTATTTGTCTTTAAGTGAGTTGATGTTACAATCTTGTGTATTTTGTGATGGTTAACAATTTAAGCATTGTGTGTGGTGATTTTCTCTCCGTGAGTTTTATTTATATTATTAATTGTTAATGTTTTAGCATCGTTGATGGCAACAACCACCATTCCTGACCACAATTCATTCTTCCCCACGGGTATCTTAAAAAGTATCACTATTTTTAGTGAAATTAGATATATGTTGAGACCGCTCCTTGAAGCGGTCCATCGTTACGTTTGCAACAAAAAAAAAATACTTATATACAAGTATGTTCTGTTGAGCTTACTGCATTATCCTTGTTTGGTAGTGGCGACCCTACATTATCAGAAGCACTCGTTACCCCCTAGTCAGTAGGCACGGATACTTATTATCATGTGGGGTGCCGAGCACGACCTTCCACCTCTGCTCACCCGCGATGCTCACGTCCCTCGTCTGCCACTGATAACGACACATATAAATGTTCGTGTATAATCGGCCCGCAATATACTCGCTCAGGCGCTCAGTGTTCGTTCACTTACCTTGCAGTGTGCTCGCAGCTAGCGTGTCGCTCAGCTTCGTTTACTTTTGTTCGCGGAATACAGTTTTTGTTCAGTTCTCTTCTGTTTAGTCCTCATGGCTAAATTCATCGACCGTGATTTTCTTTCTCCTATTTAAGTTAATCCAGTGTCTTTGGAAGTGGACTCACAAGTGCTACAAACTCTCTGTGAACGCGCTAGTAGCGTTATTTGCGTACCTGTTCTTTAAAATTCATACTGGCACCAGCATACATGCATTTTACAAGCGAGGTTTTGCAGAAAATGACCATTGTTCTAATGTACCGTATCAACCCTATCTACTATTCAGACTACTCGGATACGATCTAGATTTATACCTGAAGCTATTTCGGCTCAAAAGCTCTCTCTGTCATTGGCTATTTCACTTTGAATATTACAAGTTCGGAGTATATTCCAAAGATATTACCTGACGAAGGATATTTTATTGTCAACCAAAAAGGATTTGACAAAACCCAGAATGGATATTGTGGCAAATGTAAGTTTCAAAACTATGATAAACTCATTTTATCACGAAGTTAACTCATTCATGACTCGCGGGAGGGTCAAAGTGTATCATTCTCTTCTGATTGAACGAACTTGTAATGCTAACAGAGATAATTTTGATGTTTACAGTACCACCCCGTGTTCAAAGCGTTTCTCGCCGGCTCTTTCTCTGGGACGTTCAGCACTATACTGTTCCAGCCGCTTGATTTGGTGAAGACTCGTCTACAGAACCCCACCCAACATGTTGTTGCGGCGACTGTCAAGTAAGTCACACAATTAGTTAATCAAAGATAGTTAAAATGATAACCTCTTAGACGACCTTACAAATACAAGCACTAGAGCTTAAATAAGCCTTGGTTAGATATAAACGAGAGAGAAAAGCAAAAGCTAAGAATAAAGCCAATAGGTAACTTACAAGTCTCCTAGCAACAGAAGTATAGGTAAATATCGCACAGTAACAAACAAATAATAGATAGGTAATCACTAAAAACTTACAGAAAAATAAGTTTACTTATGAACTAGATAACAACAGACGGTTTAATATCTTGTTGCTGTGAAACAAAAGTAGGTAGGTTGGCACGAGCTGTGACCAACGACTGATTAGCCGTTTCATTAATTTAATTGTAGGCACATCGCGAGATAATTATCATGTAATTCTTATTATTACTAGGCATAATATCCTTAACATTGACATTGATTGTCTGCTAATCGTCTGAGAATACTTCCCTAAACTGCTGATGACCTATTATCATTTTCCGTGTTTAAATTCCACGAATATTTGCGACATTTTTGTAAAGTTTATCTGTTTTTATTTAATTATTTTATTTATCAAATATCAAGGGCAAGATTTTTTTTTAATTCTTATTGGTTTAGTGTTTCATCTTGTTTCTCCTTTCTCTCAAATTGCTATCTATTGGTCGCGTTAGTTATTAATAAATGATAAGCAAACGGTTTTGTGTATTTCATTTCCAATCACCCGGAAATATTATCTATAACTGCTAAACTGCGCACAATTATGAGTTTTAAAACCGATAAGGAGACTTAAATTAAAATGTTTATGCATATGTTTTATCACAGGGCCCAAGATGTACCTTGTGGGACCCCTGTCCTATCATTAATCAATATTTTGCTAATGTATAATTGCGTAACATATATTATCTGCCTCTTAATTTTAGCAACCATTAACCTTAAGATCTTTTGCAGCAACCGAATGCAACCCGGGATGATAACAATCTTCACGAACATCATTCGGCAAGAACAAATCGTTGGGTTATGGCGTGGCATGGTGCCTTCCGTTGCCCGCTGTGTTCCCGGAGTGGGAATCTACTTCTCATCCCTGCACTGGCTGAAAGCCAAGATGGGAAAGACCAAGGGCGATTTGGGCGCCTTGGAAGCCATTACGTTAGGAGTCGTCGCAAGGACCATGAGCGGCGTTGCTTTAATACCTATCACTGTGATCAAAACTAGGTGAGTTTTCATTATTTTCATTATATTTACAAGAATATGGATTAGGCGATCGAGAATTTTCTCCACTTTTTATGATTGTCAAATATTATCACTATTACTTAAATGGTATTAGCTGTATCAATTACGTGACTTGAATTGAACTACTTGTCAACTATACAAATAATTTGACACACAGTAAGTTACCCACCTACCCGATTCGATTGTATGTTGTAACAAAAAAATATGTTAAATCTTAAGCTGCTTATTAAATCTTTAAGCTGTTTATAAGTAAAGTCATCGTATTTGATAAAGAATTGTGAATTGAAATAATCAATAATATTATCAAAAATATGCAAAAGGTGTTCCAATTACTTTTTAATCGCGGTTAGTTCCATGACGCGCAACTAATTAACGATAACTGTCGGTAGGTTGGTCTCTGTCGTCATATCATCATTGATTATAATTATTTCAACCCACCTGTCATTATTGAGCACATTTACAATCAATAAATAAAGAAGATGATAATGCTCTTTATTCAGATTAGCTACCTTATGTGTCTTAATTCCGTCTGCCTTTTCTCAGAGGTCTCCCCTAAATTCTATCACAAGCCATTCTCTTCTAGTTAGGGCCTTGGCTTGTTTTAGTTCGTCTTCTCATCGTCTTTTTTGATGTCCCTTTCTGCATTTACTTTCCCTTGGACACCATAGAGATGGATATGGATTAGCCAAATATAAAGTAATGGTGTAAAACAATTACAATCAATAAACACCATCTAAATCATTATACGAACGTTGTCCCCAAATGTATATGTACCTGATTACGTGTTCCTCGTCATTCAACACGTTAATTGGACGGTCGTAAGGGTCAGCAGTATACAATAGTTAGGTACGGACATATGGTAATCTGGGGTTACAACGCAGTTGGGGCTTTCTACGCTGCAATTAACGCGCTATGCTTTATATGTTAATTATTTGGTAGTTTTATGTCTGGCCATCTGTGTCACATACGACGTAGAACCTACGTAATTACTAACCAAGTAACACACCTTTGCGAGGTATTATGCTTTTGTAGTATTTTTCGGAAGTATTGTTAATCCTTAGGTCCTTCAACCAAATCTTTTGGTGAAACAATGTCTTATCTAATATTTCTCTTTTTCAGATATGAATCTGGAGTGTACAAATACAACAGCTTGGGTGGTGCTTTGAAGGCCATTTACAAAGCAGAGGGCTTACGTGGCCTGTCCTGTGGCCTAGGACCAACCTTAGCCAGAGATGCGCCATTCTCTGGCCTGTACCTCATGTTCTACTCGCAAGCGAAGCAAAAAGTGCCTAAAGGTAAGATATTTGGTCCTATTCAGATAAAAGGACCAGATTTGTCACTTGATCACTTCTGTCTAATTTGCTCATCTGTCTTATCAAAAAACAAATTATAACTAAAACTAAAACGAACTTAAAATGGCGGCCGGATAAAAGAGCTTATCATGCCATTTCACTCGCACAGTATAACGAAATATAGAAAGGGCAGATAAGCGCTACTGTTTTCAATTATTTTATTTATTGTAATAGTGTATAATACTACCAATTAAACTTTTAAGTGACAATAGTTTTGAATATAAATATGTAATTGCTTCTTATCAAAGAAATGGATGCGTGCCTAGAAACATTAGGTTAATTTCAATTCAAATATACTGATACAATTCGTAGGTATGCTGATAAGAAAAGGTCGCGCGGTCATTCTCAAACTTTTGTTAGTTACTACTTAACTAAATAATTATAATATTAATTAATAGTTTCAAAAGTGTCTGTCGGTCTGTCTGTTTGTTAACCCTTCACTGCGAAACCGCTAAACCGATCTTAATGTAATTTGGCAAAGAGGTAGTTTGGAATCTCAATAGGCTACATTTTAATCCGCGACTTTATCCGCATCCGCGTTAACCAACATTCACGCGAACGAAGACGCAGACAAGAGCTAGTTTATTATATATTTAGACTTTGAACTGCATCTTGTGAACATTAGATATTCATGAGTTATAAATAATAGATAGACGCTTGTATGCATGTTTGATTAGTCTAGCTTAGATTGGAACTTGTTTAAATATTTTGTTTTCTGGTTCATAGGTCGTGATCTTTCTAAATAGTTGCACAATTACAGTGCGCTCGCACTCGACTGACTTTTTTCAGGACCAACATTTGCGTTGGTATGTTTTTTTCGTTCCGACAAAAAATCGGACACCGATTTTCTGACACATGCAAGCACGCTTAATAATAATATCATGAGGTTATTTTTAAAGTGTAGCTCCAAACATAATAGGTAGTGGTACTAGGTACAAACAGCAACAAAAGTAGATTAACATTTCAGATGTTTTAATCCTTATTATTGAGTACAATATCAAAGGAAACACAGTGGAAGGAAAGGCAGTGAATTGTGTTATTTCGTGTCTATTTAAAAGATATGAAAAAGTAACATTGTTAATCGACTTTTTGTTGCTTACCGTACATCACATGGCCTTTTTCAAAACACGTTTAGTTAATAATCCTATGATAGGAAAATAATCGTTGATTATAGTAATTATCATGTTTACTTACGGTTAGAATGCGTCATTGAATGTGTTTTTTTGTTTGTCACCCCAGACAATGATGGCAATCTAATCGTTTTGATAGTACTTAGGTTTCCAACACGATATCCGTTTTATTTATAATTTATTGGTAAATACAAAATTCATTATGACTAATTTTAATTTATTGAATGGTAGTTTAACTATTTTTTTTTTAAACTAGCTGTGCCCCCTTCTTTTCTCTGGGTCTAAGAATAGCCTAAAGAAATAAAATAAATATTTAATTCTATGTCATGTTATCACAATCCTAGTGAAACTTGTTGGTCTAATGATCGCAAGAAATATTCTATACTTTACAATACCTATAATTAAAAATGTTAAGTTATTATATACTTAAATTGAATTTAGGTATGTTTTATTTTCGTTTGCACGTCAACGTTGATTATAAATCAAACAAAATCATGCTATAAGACGTAAGCAGTTAGGCACATTGTTTTATAAACATTAAAATGACGTACCAATCGTTAAAATTATCAGAGCTATTACTGAAAGATAACAGATTCATAAACATTAGAAATGCTTATTTTACCCCCTATTGAAAGATAAACGAGACCAGAAGAAAGTAGGTACGATTTAGCATAACATTCTTAATCATAGATATTATTTGACACCAACAATATACCTACCTACTTACTATCCTAAATTCTCTGTGGTTATGCACAAATTTGACAGTTTGAATTTGAATTTGGAACGTACCGCCAAATTTCAAAAATGGAAGTATATTTACCGCCATACTAACCAATTTATCTCCTCTTTACAGAATGGTTGCAGTCGCCAGGTGCAGCCAGTGCCGTCCACTTTAGTTGCGGGATAGTTGCCGGTATCGCCGCGTCGCTAGTCACCAACCCTGCTGACGTACTTAAGACCAATATGCAGCTGTATCCTGACAAGTTTCCTAACGCTTTTAGCGCCGCCGTATATGTACAACAGGTAAGGGTCAATTTACATTAAAAGGAATATTTGAAATTAAATGTTTAGGCATAATAAAATACCCATTTATGTCACACAGAATTCAGTCTTATCGTACATCCTAATAGTACTTAGAGATACGTAGCTTCCTATTAGAAAGAATTATCAGATTCAAGCCAGTACCTAGTTCCGGAGATTAACGCGCTTAAACAAAAAAAAACAAACAACTTCAGCTTTATATTATTTTAGGTACCTACTACTTTAACTTTGAGTTTCCACCTACATTGTATTCAACTTATCATAGTTACAACATAAAAAATAATAATAAATATTAAATATAATAATATTAAATATAATATTAAATATTTTTGTTTCCGAGTCATTACTCATTATAGAGCCGACTTCATTCACGTCAAAGTTGATGTATTATCCCTCAGGAACCATACATTTTTCGAAGACTAAAAGACTATGTGCTATTCTAGGCTATAATCTATCGCTATGCCAAATTCCATGCAGATCTGCCCCCTAGCCAAGTCACAAACGATAATCGTAAACGCTCAGTAGGTACCAATAGATTTTCAACTTAATACCCAAGAGCCTTAAGTTGAAAATCTATTAAAGAAACGCTATGAAATCTTCATTAGGTCTTCAACTTAAAATCAAGCACATAAAGTTGAAGATCTATTAAAGCCTCCTCAGCGTTTGCGTTTATCGTTTGTGACTTGGCTATAGGGGGGGGGGGGGGGGGGGGCTGTTCAGCTGATCTGCCGTCACTGAATAACAAATATCCATACAAAGTTTCGCATTATAATTATTGTAGTAATAAAAATAATCACGTAGTACTTATATTAATTATGTACATGAGTAAAACCCGTGGGGGTCGTTTATTATTTCATTTAATTGGTTCTATCAGTCATTTAAACTTCGCGTGTTCGAGCTTTATCGTGTCAAGTTTGCAATTAATATTTCGATAATTACATGAAATTGTAATTGAGGGCACAAGATCATCTTTGTTTAATTTTGGCACCGTTCGTTGTGACACAACCTGTGTTTAGGTTATCAATAATTATTTTGCGTAGGAAAATGTCTGCCCTATAGGGCAAATAAAACAAAAAAAAAGAGAAAACAAAAAAAATAAAGAAAAACACACATGTTTGTCTGTACTATAGTACAGACAAACTTTTATTTGACAAAACATAAACACATGTTGGCACTCTTTTGGGGAGGCCTATAGGTTGATATGATGATGAAACACACGTCACATTGCGTCATATCACAGATTTTCAAATCGACTTGGTTTTTTTTTCTTCAATATTATTGAAACAGCTGTATCTAGATTTTATTGAAACTATCATCATATTTATACGATAATGAATGATAGTTTTGTTTACAAAAATGCAATATTGAATTTGACTTAACATTACTGTAATTCTACCTTTGTTTACAAATAAAGCATTCAGATTCTGAATACAGTATAGTAAGTGCAATAACATAATATGATTGCAACACCCACATAACGAGTTGTTGACAAAGAAATTAAATTAATATTGTGTGATACAGAGAACTGTTATTATCTTTGCTCAGTGAAGGACAAATAATGCCCCCTGTCAACAAGTTTTATTGCTGTTGGTATTTTGAGAGTAGGAATAATAAGCGTTGATTAAAGTCATCACTTGGGAATTATGGCATGGCATCTTTGCCCAGCGGTGGGACATACATATTACAGGCATTTCCCAGTAGACAACATTTAAGATGTTTCTAAAAACAAAAAACAATTTTTGAAATACAATTTGCATACAATTATGAACTTTATTTACCTAGTAACAGAGTCTAATTCAGAATGACAATAATGAAATGTTAAACGAAAAAACACGAGTTGCAATGGAAACTGAACTCTAATGTAATCTTGTTAAAGTCCTTAATCCAATATCTCGTTTACTATAAATGTAGAGTTAATGCTCTTTATAGGTATACTTACTTATTTAAATCTGTAAAATATTTGTATTTATTTTTCCTTTCCTTTGTTTCAGACTTACGGTGTAAAAGGGTACTTCAAGGGTGCAGTACCAAGAATGTTGCGTCGCACTTTAATGGCGGCGATGGCTTGGACCGTCTTCGAAGAAGTTACCAGAACCATCGGCTTGAAATGAGATTCTATACATTTGTTTGTATAAAAACTTTTTTGTGATTTAGATTGAAGGAGATCTTATTGGTATGATGTTCCTAGTTTTTGCATCTGCTTAGTTTTGTATTCGAATATTATCTACGCTTTAAATTAGTTAATTAATTATTTAATTTTTGTTCTTAGGGTTAATACCTTGTGATACGTACCTACCCTGTATTCGGTTATTATTATTGTTACCCAATTTATTTTTTGGATTAGTTTATTTTTAATTGTTATCCAATCTATTGCGATAATTGATAAGCCAGTTGTATTGTATAGATAGAGGGATTATTAAATATTTAGAATATTTTTGATATGAAGGCTGACTCTGTGCACAAACTGTAGCAATGTTAGTACTTTCGTATTCATTTTTCGTACTATCTTGCTGTCTTTTTCTAATAGATGGAGCAAGAAAGAGAGGGTGACAGACCGGTTGAGTGTTGAATCTTTTTTTTTGTGAGATGTTGCAATATATTATGAGTGATAGTTTCCGTGTTTAGAAATCAATTTCTTTTATTATTGTTATATTGGATTTTTGAGCAGGAAAGCTATTGCTTATGAAAGGGCCAGAGGTCAGCCATTATCACCCTGTATTTGTTTTATTTAAAAAATAAATCTCTGTTAAATACATGTTTTATTGTTTGATTCATTGCATTGATTCTGATCCCAGTTTAATTTACTTACATTTTTGACATTGATTGTCGCTGAGACGAGATTGCGACTAGATATTGAACGTTTTTTGCGAAAATTTACCCTTGACTCTGAAGCAAGATTGCAACTTGAATATGAGCGTCATTTAGTTAGTTGAATTGGCCTTCTTTTGTTTTGATTTGTGTTGAAGAATTCCCTGGTAGAGGAATCCCCGGAGTCGGGGATGGCAAACACGAGCTACAATGGAAACTGAACTCATATGTAACAAAGTTAAATTCTTCAATCCAAAATCATTATTTTAGATGAAGCTACCACATGAGTGATGACCGTAATGGGACTCTAACATCCCTGGTGAAATCATTAGATGACCCATTGCCCAGCATCACCTCGAGGATGACTACAGTTTTAGGATATCCATAAATTCCTATTTTTGTAATTGTTATTATTGTAATTGGATTCGTATAAGCTCCCTGCATTGAATCCTAACTAATAAATGCGGAAGTAACTTTGTTTGTTACCTTTTCACACCTAAGCCATAGAAGCATGCCGGGGCTGCGGGTTGTTCGAAAGTGATACCGCGCCCCCGGAACGCAAAGGGCACATGAAGGAACATAGATGGGTTTTAGTCAGTAAAAGTCTGACACTCCTTCCCGTCCCGCCCAGGGCGGGGGAAGTTAACTGATGATTTCCCATATATATAAAAAAAGCCATAGAAGCAGAACCGATCATCCTGAAATTTTGCATTATACGTTGCCAGCTGTACCAGAAACGGAAATAGAGTGGTACCTTTCATCCCGAAAATAAGTACTGTTTCCGAGGAAAACAATAACGTTCTTATGATAATAGATGGCGCCACGTGTCTCTATTTTCAATATAAGTAGCTGACATTATGCGGGGGAAATCACGGGCAAAAGCTAGTGAATTAATAAATCTAAATTGAAATGTGTGGTTATATCTGAATTCTAGTTTGCCCCAAAAATAAGTATTTATAGTGTCTGTTAACAGTTAAATTAATTAATCATAAACCATACTTCATGATAACACATTGCGTCTCAGAAAATCAGGGGCATGTAAGTATGCTTGATAGTCTTAGCAAGGTTTATGTTCGTAATTGTGACATTTCTAGGTCGGAGACCCCACTACTGAGATAACAAGAACAGCACTTTTGTAACACAAATCCGATGTTACTTAGTAGTAAAGCTCTTTGTGAAGGAGCTCGCCCGGGGAAGTACTGCCACCATACATATTCCTGCCGCAAAGCAGCGTTGCTGTGTTCCGGTTTAAAGAGGGATTCCGGTGTAATTACAGACACATAGGACATTTCAACTTTGTCACTGGGATAGCAACGCATTTGAAAGGCCTCTGGTATTGCGGATGTCTCTATCAGCGGTGACCTCTTAACATCATGTGGGCCGCCGTCTCGTTATATATTTAACAAATAAAACCCAAAATAACGAAACTATATTATATTTTACATATTTACAGTTACGATTTTTTTTTGTTTATTCGTCTATAATTTTGCCTATTGGACTATCATATAAACTCTAGGCCCTCATATTTGAGGTTTTCCACCAGAGTATCGTGTAGCAACACAGTGCCATCTGTTGTGAACGCAGTAATGTACGTGGCTGTTTTGCCTTCGAACTCTGTGGTCTTCAAAGCTACGATTGCTTCGTCATTCGTTCCCGGTATGAATTTGAACGATGAGAAGCCGTGCTTTGGTTGGTGTTTGGTTATCTGAAAAGGGAAGTTGATAAATTAATGATTTGCTCTAATATTGTGCGTTTTATATCTATTCTTAACACTGTATGTTAGGTAATGTTTAAAGTTACAGTTTCTTGCTCGTTCTTCTCCATAGAGACCTACGTTTTGGAACGAGCAACTAGCTTCAATTTTAAACTGTAACTTCTTGACAATTCAAAAGTGCCTGTAAATGGTCTAATTGAAATAAATAGTTTGAGTTTGAATGTCACAATAACAACTGAGGAAATATTGATTTAATCTTGCAACTAGAAACTATGGGAAACTACGTCGTTTTTCTAAAACTATTTTAAAAACAATAACGAAAAAAGTTCTTAATAATAGCTGTTAATTTAAATGTATTTTTGTTTTACTATTTATTTGGAATCAGTCTTCGGAGACTATTCAGATATGTTCTCGAGTCAAAATTTTGTAGAATTCTAAAATGGAACACAATTTTAAACTTAATAACAAGTCTCACTTTCTCAGCTCTACTTTACATTTTGCTTTCACAAAGGATGTACCTATGTCAACCAAGCAGTATTTCAAAACTCAATCATTAATTGCATTCCACAATGCACATAATGGTAAGTAAACATTTGTAAAACGAACAATCAGTTATTCTGTTGGGCACAGTAAAGAGAAAATTCCTATTACTATCTCACAACTGTTTAATAAGTGCATAATAAAGACAGGAAGGCATCTAAGCCAAAGTATGCTATGTATTCTAACTAATATTATAAATGCGAAAGTAAGTTTGTTTGTTACTTTTATGCGCCTGAACTACTGAACCAATCATCTTGAAATTCTCCAACATTGTCAGGTGTACAGAAAAAGACATAGGGACCTTTCATCCCAAAAAAAAGCCTTGATCCCGAGAAAATCAATAATAACTTTCTTATGATAATAGATGGCGCCACGTGTATTTCGAATCGTGATTGAATTTTAAATATAACCAATATTTACGCAGACGAAGTCGCGAGTAAAAGCTAGTTATAAATAACTAGCAAACTGCCCGCGACTTCCTCCGCGTGGCTTATTTCACCCCCGTTAAGCTACGTCTTTGGTTACTGTGTTACGTGTGTCGTAACGTGATGTTATATAGCCTATGTTACCCAGGGATAATGTAGCTATCTATTGGTGAAAAATTGATAAAATCGGTCCACTAGTTTCAGAGCCTATTCCGTACAAACATACAAACAAAAAAATATTTAGTGTCTATAAAGATAGCATAGAAAAATAAAATCTCACCTCTAGAGCATGTATATGCTTAAAATTAGCATCCGCAGTGATCAAGTAGTTGCATCCCATGACTTCGTCCTTCGTCTCATTATATGGCTCATGGCTGCATCTCCTTGGCAGGAAGTGCCATAACTGCTTGATAGATGACCATACTCCTGATTCATGAATCATGTAGCCAGGCCAATTAATACCGATGGAACTACGGACGGCTTTGTACTGGTTCACCCAGCTTAAATGCTGCACCTGTGAATAAAGAAGACATAATGTTACGGGATCTTTTTTGTAGATACCTACTTAATTTTCAGTAATCATTAAATACCCAAATCTTTCAGATTCCCGGAGGTATGCAAGTGAAAACTCAACTATAGACTGAGGTGTACAGCAAATGCATGCCAATTAAAATCCTATTTCTATGGAATATATGGTTCAAAATAGTTTCCAAACATTTGATGTTTATGGCTAATAAAATATTTAATCACCTAAATCTTTACAAATACAATAGAGTACTTAGAGTTCTAGAAACTATAGTTAATGTACGATTTCTACCAACGGGCCCCCGCTGCCCGCATTTCATACTGTGCTAAAGAAAATTCAGGCTTCTACATAATAGTTAAGGTTCATGTTTGCATGGAATTTAAATACTGCTTGTAACGCAGACCTAACCAAGTTCCTGTCATAGTTCTGTGTAATCATTTGAATTCCCGGCAGAAACAAGACAGATTACGTAACACAATGATAAGTAAAGATAACCTTTGTGAATCGACGGAGTAAACCTCGTTGATAAGATATGTGTACATATTTTGCTACCATATGCTGCTAATTTATTTTCTAGTACAGTATTCTAAACAAATAGGATTTGGTATTTTTCCTGTTCATCTATTAGATCTAAACATTCTTGTTGTTTTGCGTACAAGGAATCAAACCGTTTTCCTTGCTATGTTGTTATAAAATACTAAGAGACCGAATCAATTTGCTTAAATAAGTAATAACTTATTTTAAAATTATTTCACAGAAACTTACATAGATTAATGTGAATTGGGTCTTCTATTTATCTAGAAACAGACAATTTGAATTCATTGCTTAAGACTCACTTTATTTTAACAATTAAGTAACCAAATTAAATAGTTTTATTAATCTTACTTCTCCGTGAATGTTGATTACTTTGACCCACATCGGGTCATGCGTTTTGAATTCTCCAATCTCAGTTGTCCATTCTTTGCCCATTGACCCGACGTATAGAATATCATCTTTGACTGTTGCCCATTCGGACTTAAATCCTTTCTCTACCTGGCCATTACCATCAGGTAATATCACCCATGGCACTATTTTATTGCTTATTATCTCAAACACCTGAAAAGTAAGAAAGAAATTTGATTATTAAAGAAATTACGTTTTATTTATCAATTTTACTGTCTCTTGCTATCCTTGTTTAATAGGTTAACTGTCCTCTGAGCAGACACAATAGTTAAACAATCGCTATGAATCATATGTGGTCATGGGACAGGGAATGGGTTAATGTATGTAATAAATAATACTAAGTTTAACAATTTCTTTGTTGATTGAAACATCATTTCATAATGTTGATATAGCTCAGATCAGCTCACTGTTGGCCAAAATGTCATTTCGGCCAACAGTGAAATCTAAAATATTTCTATGCAAGCAAAACTTTACTCAGTAATTAAATCCAAAATGATTTGAAGTATGTGACTCATGATTTGGCACATAGGTTGTGTATGTGGGTACGTGTGGACACATACGCCTATGAGGAGACATGAGCAAAGAACATTTTTTATGGTAGGGTTAAATTAATGGGGGTCTTTGAATTCCATTCGTACAAAAGCTGTCATAATAATATCTGTAGTAAGAGCAAAGATTAGTAGTATAATAATTTATGCTTACCATTCCTGATCTATCATCAAAAGTGAGCAATCTTCCATCGTACACTATAAGCTCCGACAGCTCCATACCTCGTCCCTTGTGAGAGTATGTTGAAGACAAGAGTGTGGGCTCCCGTATGTCCCATGACACTTGCACAGACTTTTTCACACGATTATAACTTAATGACCCTTTCTTAAAATAACTTATGTAAGTATGTTTAATTGTATTGCTTTTAGAATTTGTATCTAAGTCGGCTACTATCCCAATCCTGAATGTGACTATATCTCCATTGACTAAAGGTTTAGTCAGGGGGTAAGTAGCATTGTAAGCTCTTACTGAACTAGCCCACCTCTGGGCGCTCACTGTCTGGTTGCTTGTCCACCAATTATAATAACACAACACCAGAACAAATGTTCCTATTAACATAATTAATAGCACGAATTGTGGCTGTATCCTGACGGCGTTGCCAACCCTGTACGTGGCAGGGGTGCGCAGCGCTTTGCGCCAGTCACGAAGAGTACCTTTCATTTTACGGTTTTCTGACTCGTAATACTCGTTCATAATAAATCCCAAAGGCGACCCTCTCTGACCATAATTATAGCATAATCACTGAAATTGACTTCGATATCTTAGGGTCTTAATCTTCAATATTGATTTCAATAATTCTTGAGTAAAAGCCCTTGGTAAATGTAGTTTAACACTTTCAGCTTGTCTTGATATTTCTAACGCGTTATGGTTTAGAAATTTAAGATTATGGTTCATTTTGATTAAAATGAATGTTACATTTTTATTACTGATTATTTGGTATGATCATATGATGACATTGACTTTATCTACTGTTGACATTTTGACAATGATTATTATGTTTGACACATATGCATGCGTCACTGACACTGACAAGTACAGAATCTCCACGGAAATAATAAGTTCTCGAGACGGAGAATTTATCTGTGTCATAAAAACATTGATTGGCAGGGGCCATAGTCCTTCCATAGTGTCAGAAAACCAGTCCATTTAAGCCATCCAAACCCATAGCCCTATTTTTTGTTTCCATATTCTGCAATAGTCCTGCGCCAGCCGGGGATTGTCCTTGGGTGCATTTGCATAGTGCAAACAGGGATAATTGTCGGCTGGTGTTCCATTTCATTGTAAAGCCATGTAAGGGGCCTCTGCGTTTTGGTTTCGGCTCTTCGTACGCCTTCCAAAGGTCCGGGACCCTAGGGTCCTGAGATACGTTACCGAATATATAATAAAAGGGGTTATAGGTAATACCTGATTGCGGTACTCCGTTAAGTAGGGAAAATAAGGTTTGTTTTATATTCTTTACTGCTTCCGTGGGATCCTACGATCTATCCGGTTTATAGTAAGTTTACACCAAATAAACTTTGGCAGTAAAATGTCAGTCTAAGACATTTGACATTTTGATTAATTTTGGTTTCAAGTCATTTCGGTAAGAGCTATAAATTATTGTAAAATTATAAATTATTTATATTTTTGTAAATTAAATAAATATTGAGAAGAAGTAGGCAGGTATTTAATGATAAATTAAGAATGATTGAAAATGTATAAAAATATATGCAAGAGGTCAATATTTTCAAATGTGCTTTGGTATTTTGAGTTCTTCGCGTTTGTTTGTACTTTGGCATTATTCTTTTGCTACTTCTTGTATTTAGCCGGTGTAAACCATTCGAGTTACGCTCCTCAAGTGGACTTCCGAAAAAAGTAAGTGAAGTTCATTCTAACTAAAGCTCCCTTCGTGGAATATGGGCGTGATAGTATGTTATAATTCGATTATGGTAAAGTAAATGACTGTCTAAATTTTCAGGTACATGGCAGATGGCACCTGGCAAATACAAGCTTAAATGTGATCATGCTTCCAGAGCCGAAACCGAGACCGAAACAAGTGTCAGTGTCACTACCCATGTAGGTAAATCCTACTACTATTTTAAACTCGAAAGTTTGTGAGCTGTTTGTTACACTTTCACGCAAAAACTACTAAACAGATTTGCATGAAACTTTACAGTAAAAAATAGATTATTTAAGAAAATAACACAATATACTATAATTTGCAAAGATACATACATACACTCACACCTTATTCCGAGGGGATAGCCAGAATCCACAGAACGCCACCTGCTACAATCCTTGCATACTCCTTTCGCATCGTCCACGTTAATACATCCTTCCGACGTTTCTGACGAATCTCACAAATAAGGTCAGGATAGATCTCTATAGGGTGTCTCCTCCCTGTAATGTCACTCAAACCTGCCATATAAATCTCTTTTGTTAGTCGCCTTTCACTCATCCTCCCAACACGATCAAACCATCTAAGCAACCTTCAACCTTTGTTACTACATCCTCTTTTAATCCGCAACGCAGTAAAGATACTGTGTAATTTGGTTACAATATAATGATAAGTGCCAAGTAAGCACTATAGTAGGTACTAGAATAATACTAGTACTAAAGGTGCACATAGCATATAGGCACAAATCGATTGTGGCTTACTACTACGCAAGACTCTCTCTTTGTTCTTCATTCTCTCTCCAAAGCGCTCTTTTTTGCAATTTCTCTTTCTTCGTAGGCGCAGGTGGTCTAAACAACTGTCAAATTGTACTGAATTTTATACCAGTGAAGCTTTCTACCGAAAACTCATCGTATTTGCCCTTATTCACAATATAACATGGATTACGGACAAAGAAACGTAGCTGAACTAAAGATTGAGTTCAAATGCAGAGGTAGAAAACAAAAAAATTTGACACCCCAGTGCTTCAAAATGCACGGTAAAGCCGATGTTCCTTCGCCTGTTGTTTTCCCCTGTATCGGATTGGTGTCCTGTTGCACTATGTGAGGGAGGGAAGCGGGAGTGAACTTGTGTTTTAGCACACACATGTGCACTTAATTATCTCCTGCATACTAGTCTCCATTGAGAAAGTCTGCCCTGACCGAAATTCGGCCGGGAGATATTACTGTCTGTGTCTCATACACCTTACACTTGAGTTATGTTGTCATCTTTCCTATACAGCAGCCCATTAGAGCCAGCAGAGATAGTAACCTCAGCAGAGCCAAAAAGGCCACGGACTTCGAGGCCAGCGAGATTACCGAGGCAAGAGGGGCAATTGGGACCTCTGCCGGGGGTACCGAAGCCTTCAAAACCTGTGTGTGTTGACACCAAGTCGGTTTGCTGCGACCCGGGATGCTTGTGGTTCTGCTACGTGATAATCAGCATCGTCACAATAGGACTGTGCTACTACCTGGCTTATGCACTTCTAGCCCGGACCAAGCTCAGGTTTGGAGTGTTTATGGCCTAAAGAAAACCGGTGTTTTTGTGTCGGATTCAACGTTGAAGGAAGGTTGCTAATGCCCGGTTCCTATATGCAAAACGGATAGTTTATCTTACCAGTCGTAACTCCTTTGAATGCTTGACTGGTTGTTTGTGAAAATTCTTGTGACAATTTTGAATGTAGGTAAGAAATGTTTACAAAAAATTATGGATATAAATTTGAAAAGTGAACTTTAATAACAGCGAAAGTACTAAAGCAATTGTTTGTTACTATAGTCAACTAATCGGTGACTGTTATGAATCGGGCATTAGTAGAAAGCGCTGATAACGCCCGCGAGATTCAAAATTCCTTACGGTTTTTGCAATTTGGAGTTCAAATAAGGGTTGTACGGTAATATAAAAATTACTTGACACCGATATGTGTGTTTACATGTATAACATCTTGCTCGTAAAGTGACTCTTATTGTCACAGCTTTTAGGGTCATAATGCGGTGTATTAACATGACGTTTTCGGGCAACCCTTGCGCACCCCTATTAAACTTCAAACTGCACTCGTTTTCAAATTTAATTCACCTAATTAATATTTTAATTTTTCAGTAACATCCACATAAAAATGTATATAAGTTATTGATCATGTTAAGAACTAAGTAGATTCCTATTTACTTTGTTATAATAATATGTTCTGAATAAGTTACTCGTAAGTGTTATAAATGTGTGAAAACGTCAAATAAAATTGTATAAATTCGATAATTTTGTTTTCAATTAAAGATTAGGGTTCCGTCCCCAAAGGGTGCCAACGGGACCTTATTACCTACTGAGCCTCCACTGTCTGCCTGTCTGTCTGCCAGCAAGTTGTATCTCATATACCGTAATTATTAGGTAGAGTTGAAATTGTTTTGATACAAGCAACGTGTTTATTTGTATGTAGCGTTAAATATTGAACGGTTATACAATATTGAATAACTAATTTACTTCGTGCGCGAGTCCGCCTCGATCTTGGCCGGTTTTGTATACAGCTGCTCTCTACATTTGCGTGCAAAAAATTGGAACAAAAGCCAAATAGTAAATCGAATAAAAGAAATAAGCTAATTATTGTAATTGGAACTAATGAAGTTAGAATGAAAGTTAACCGATTATTGACTGGCGGTCAATGCTATCGAATGGTTTGAGAGACGTTATCTTTTGAATCGTGATGAGAGTGTTGCAGAGTGACGCATTACAGGTAGATGGAAAAGGCTCATTCGATGGAGAAGTTTTTGAAGAAAATATTTTAGCGGCTACAACATCTTAAAAATAATTAAACACGGTAGAGGACACTGTTACGAAGAGATAAATTACATTTTTTTCAATGAATTCTGTAACGTTCGTTTTGTGTTTATATCTATAGGGTCTCCAACCAACTCCAAATAGTCAAGTCTTGATGTGGACTTAATTAAGAGAACTCCTCGTGATTTTGTGGCCCTGAGGGCCAGGGGGCCTGGAGAGGGCGCCCGCCCCTTCCACCCCCAACCCCTAAGTAACGTGAGCTTATAGTGAACTGTCATTCCGCATTGCTAGAGATTGACAGGAGCTGTCAAACCTATAATTGTCAGGTTTATGTTCACCGAAGGAAGAGATTAGCACTGCTGTACTGGGTGACTGTAACATGTTAACCTTTTGTCCATTCTTCTTTATTGTGAGAAATTCGCATGTATGGTGATCGCTACTAAATACATGTTAGATATGAAAGTATTGAGGACAAGTTAAAAGTAAATTAATAACAATGTCATGTGGATTTAATTTTCAATATCGCACCTACTTTACACTCTGTTTGAGTGTGAATAATAGAGTACCTATGTTTATTTGGGTTCCAAGTCGGAACGCCAATAAAATACACTTAAAAAAAAAACGTTTAAAATCTTATCGCAATCTCCTCTCAATGTCAATTATTGTACGCAAATTAAAGGCTTTTTTATACGGACATGTATACACTGAGAATAGATTGTGATCGTTCTTAAAAGTTTGTAGGGTTGAGCCCTATTGGTCAAATCAGGACAAATCGTCATTTTGTTTAATCTGGTAATTTGACAAATACGCCATTGGTTAACGTTAAGTAATTTAAGTACCTACAACTGTAAAAAATTATATAAATACTTTTCTAATGTTGATGTAAATTCTCGAACGATTCGAGAATCAAATCCTGAACAAGGCATTCATAATGTATAATTTCAGCATACTATTGATTATTTGAGGCGGTTTAGAAACTCTGACACTAGGGTGTGTGTGGGGTCGTTAGACCTTACTGCCCACACGATAAAGAAGAAGAAGCATACTATTGTCCCATTACAGGACAAACACCACCTACATACTTGCTAGACACAGGTTTTTCGGTTTTTCTTTATGTCCAGGTTTCCTCACGTTGTCTTTTCCTTAACCGATGTCAGTGATGTCCAAGATAAACATTGACCATAATGAATTGAAAAAGTCACATTGACACTTGGCCGGGTAGAATCCATAATCTCATGCATGTTACCCACTGGCCATCACGACATTGACTAAACATTCAATATTCATAATTTGGGACCGACAAATTCATAATACAAGAGCGGAAGAAATTTTAACTAATGCACATCGAACACGCGATTATACAGAAACATTCCTTTTTTGCTTCTCATTGTACTGAAAAACTTTACCCACCTACCTATTGAGTGTGTTGACAAAAAGTACGCGATGATTTTATTTACGTCGTGTTTGAATAATAGTCGGATTACGTGCGAATTTTAAATTGATATAGCACGATAGGAATTGTGGTTTTAAAACTGTTTCAGGGAATGGGTGACATGTATGGAAGGAAGTGACGGGTACGCAGTGGTATTAGTTGATGGATAGTAGATACTATTACCCAATAAATGTAAGACATAACGTCAAGGAGCTTTAGCTTGGGCTCTCTATAGACGCTGAAATAATGGTTGTTTTTCTGGTGGCTGAATGATTTGTCCTCAGAGGTACTATCGGAACAAAAACTTTAACGTTGAAAAAAAAAAGTAGTTATTGTACCTTTTTCAAAATATAAAACAGAACATTAATATTTCACGCGTATATTAAAGAAGTGGCGTGGTGGTGGTGGCAGTAAGTGAGCATTTTACCAATTCGGGACGTCAAAAATGCTGAATATGGAAAAGTTGGTTTACCCTTCAATGTAGCAGCCTATCAGTATATACTGTATTGATGAAGTTTTGGTAAGGTCTCCCTCTGGGGTTCCAAACGAAGGGCTCTCTAACATAAGCTTATGAAATGGTTATCATGCCATCGTACGGATGTTGAGCCTGCAAGATTCTTAGAAATCTTACCCTTATCATATTGCAGTCGTAGCATTATCAGTGCAAAGGCGTTGAAGACTTAATCGACCAGAGAGAGCTCAAAGTGTTGATAAAATTGTCAGATAATATCAATCAAATGACGATATGGAAGGTGGGGTGTGAAAATACTTTCTTAGTTTTATGTTGACTTTAAAAGCATAGAAAAATATCTCTTATGCCTATTTCTAATTAAGGTCTGTTTTACAAGGATTTGGCTTAGGTAGGTAATTACGACACGGTTGGTGCAAGGGCTGAGCGATATTTTTTTTTGTTATTGAAAGGCAAACAAGCCGAGACGGCCCACCTGATATTAAGTGATTACCGCTGCCTATAGACATCTGCAATACCAGAGGCCTTGCAAATGCTTTGGCATCCCAGAGACAAAGTTTAAATATATTATGTGCCTGTACTTACACCAGCATCCATACCCTTCAGACCAGAACACAGCAACGCTGTTCTGCGGCAGGAATGGGTATGGTGGTAGTACTTTCCAGAACGAGCTCCTTTACAAAAAGCTCTACTGCTACTGTTTCTCAGTCAAAACAAATATTTTTGTGACGTTCAGTTAATTGTCCAGGGTCTGGCTGTTTGTGTATGTGAGTTTATATGTTTGTGAACACACCCACTGTTCCTAGTGGGACGAAAAAGTTTATAGGCATTCCTAGGATACCTGAATAATCTTTAGCCGCGTCTTGGATTTGAAACGGCTCGCGGCGATCTCTCTTTGTAGCCACACTTACAATTACTAGGCACATTACCGAAGATAGATTTAAATGAAACAATAGTAAGTAAAGGACTATAAAAAAAGTCAGACCGACTGTTTGTTTAAAAGTATCCCTTGTCTTAAGAATTTGTTTGTCTTTAAACAAAAGAGGAACATTTGTTTACTTGAAAAGGGTTACTAATTAAAAATGGGCGGAAGGGTTCAACAAATGTGGTAATTAGAATTGAAAACTATTGAGAACCCCATCTTTAATAAGGCATATTTACGCGATTGTTTAGATAGGTTTAACTACATTTATAAGCGTTAATACGGCACGGTGTTTCATACAAATTGTTAAGTCCAAAATCTGCCGAATTAATAAACTGATCTTAAATCTAAAGAGTCAGTATAGTGTGTGTTTTAATCTCAGAGACTGATTTGACGACTTCTTACGTCAAACTTGAAAATAGTGTGCTTTATGTCTGTGAGCCGAAAGCACATTATTTTCATATTTGACGTATGAAACTGTCAATTTGGTCTACGAGATTAAAAAAACACACTATAGATACGAGTATTATTCTTTTGTGAGTACTTTATAATCATATTTGGGTATGTATAGTAACTCAAAAACCGATTTTACTTAAAACATAATATTGATTACGTCTTTAACAATACCTAATAGTCCAAGATCCCAGTGTCACAGATCACGTCATTAAAGCGTGGCTAAAATTTTGAGGATAGATAGATGAAAATTTCGTTATGAAGGTATGTATGATACTTATTAGTTCCAATGTTGGACCCTTATTCAGGTATCAAGTTTAAAACGTACCTTCACTTACGTTCATTAACGTACGTTCAACTAAGACGACTGGTTTTTGTATGGCATTATGTTTTAAAAACAGACAGACTATTTAAAAAAACCTAATCTATCTTCAAAATTTCACCCATGCTTAAATGACGTGTGATGGCGATTCTAGGATCACAGTGTATAAGCAATCACACTTTATTTTTATTCCATTTCCTTTCGTTTCTTTATCCGCGAAATACCAATTTATCGTCTTGTAAAGATCTGAGAGAACTGGAAAAAAGGTGTGGATTGTGATTGTAGTCTTAAGGTACAAGGGACCACCAATGGTCGGTGGCTGCATACCAGCGTGAAATATGTAGGTAGCTTCTACATCAAGGGTATTAGATGCGAAGTATTCTGCCCGCAACCTTTTATGTCCAGCCCCCCTAGCCAAGTCGCATACGATAATCGTAAACGCTCGGTAGGTACCAATAGATTTTAAACTTAATACCCCAGAGCCTTAAGTTAAAAATCTATTAAAGATTTCTAAGCGTTAGCGACTGGAAAGAACGAAAACGCTATGTAATCTTCACTAGATCTTCAACTTAAAACCAAGCACATAAAGTTGAAGGTCTATTAAAGCCTACTCAGCGTTTGCGGTTATCGTTTGTAACATGGCTACAGGGGCTGATATATTATCGGTTCTGCACTCAGTGTTGGCATCAAATCTAGCTCCTTAAACGAAACATTGGCGAGATATCTAATCTGCCATTCTCAATATCCCCTGGCCCCTGATTTAAGGACAGGAATTTCTGCAATTTATGTGGTAGTTATGGAGTGGTCACCGTTTTGTTTCACACTTTGCAAGGAGCTAGCGAATTTGTAACTTGGTTAATTTAATTGTAATTGTTGTCATTTTAATTGTTGTTTGTTGTATTTAGCACGTAAAGACGTTGGTCCCGGCTATCATTCGTAGATCTTTGACAGTCGTTACGGATAGTCAGAAGCCAAGAAGTCTGACAACCAGTCTAACCAGAGTATCGTGTTGCCCAGTTACTGGGTTGTATAGGTCAGATAGGCAGTCGCTGCATGTAAAACACTGGTATTCAGCTGCATCCGGTTAGACTGGAAGCCGACCCCAACATAGTTGGGAAAACGCTAAGCAGATGATAAGTTAATTTAATTGTGACTTTTTAATTTTGTTATAAAGGGTGTAACAAGATGTATCATATAACTGTTAACTACGTATACTGCCCATTAAACTAAGTCACTTTGAGCAAAAATTATTGCTGGGAAGCTACGATTATTTTTGATGTGACTGTTAAAAAACATTGTTGAACAGAATTGAATCTAGTTGCTCCTTCCTAAAGATAGTTTCATACTCAAAAGAATGGGCAAGCAACTCCATAATTACTCTTTTCAAATAAAAGTCAGGCTGATATTATTTATTACTCGCATAAAATGGTCCTTTCTCTAACCAGCTTTCTAACTTAATCTTTTCATTTATTTCGCAAAGTGAACTCTCTAAAGTAAAATGGTTTCTTGCGAAAATTATGTTTGCTATTTGTATAATATTAAAATGTTGGAACATTTTCGCGATTGCTAATTTGGGTGGCCGACATGCCCAGTGGGCCAATAAACCGTTTTATGCTACATTAAGACTATTTTGTCTTAGTTTATTTCGCTTGTTTGTTATTTTATGCTAATCAAAAAGATTAGGCGTAATAATTAATGTAAGTAGAATAAGATAAGTAGCTATTTGCGCTCCTAAGGTCCGAATCTTCCATTAAATTTAATGTTTCTTTTCTTTTAACTCCGAGTTTGCAGATAAAACGGGCTCATTATTGTAATTTTACTATAATTATGACATTTTTGTTAGCAATTTGGAGTAAAGTTTATGGTACAAGTGGGCGTCAAAGTAGGCACCTACTAACTACATCATAGTTCGTCGCCCTTGTCAGCAGGACCGCACATGGTGAGGGAGTCTTTTTTTTTTGGTGTGCGGTGGAAACCCTCGTGGACTTCCTCCATCGTGGGGGTGACGGAGGAGCATGCCGGACTCTTGCCGGCTAAAACCACCGCGGCGTTCCACCTCTTGCCCATGGCCGGGGGTGCGGGATTCGCGAGCCTGCTGATGGCGGGTCAATACCAGTCGGGGGCGTGCATCATGCGTCGAGAGTTTACCGGGATCCCGATTCGAGGTGATAGAATAAAGCGTGGGGTTTTAGTCAGTAAGAGTTCGACATAACAACTTACTTCACCTAAATTATATGATTTACTTCACCTAAATTCTACGAGGGAGTATTTTACAGTATAGCACTGTTGCTCGCATAGAACTAAATGTAAATAGGTACCTACGGGTGGTCTTGCCTCTTCTAATCTTGATCATAAGGATATCTTTGAATATCAACTTGTCCTGGTCACATAAAACCTTTTAAATAAAGTAAAAATAATCTAGTACAGGTAAACGATTCACTAATTAAGTTAAGCAAAGGTTTATAATTATGTATTTATACTTGCATTTCGAAAAGCACCCTTATTGCTACCACATAAAGATACTGTCAACATGGACTGTAATTACTTTGTGCTTCTTGATGAGTAAGTACTGTAGTAACTGATCGACGATCGTTTAAAATCACATTACGTATTAGAAAAAAAATAAGCAAGAAATACGTTAATCCTTATAAGAAGTTTATAGTTAGTTTACTAAAGGCCTTAACTGACTCGTTAGGCTAGTGCTCTTAAGCACGACTGCTACGCTAGAGGTCCTCCCAGGTCGAGCAAAAAGTGTTATTGGGTTTTTCTATGAAATTCTTAGTAGCAGCTCGGAGTTTGGATTTGTGCCCGGTTAATGGCAATAAGCTCGCCCAAAATGTACCGGTGAACTGTGGGTGTATATTGGTACACCTCTGCCTAACCCTTCGGGGAATACAGGCGTGATGGTATACTAAACGCCTTATGTAGTAAATCCATAACTAACCATTCAGTTACTTGATTGTAAAATCAAGTAAAGATTTACTACCTAAGACTTTATGCAGCTTTAAATCAAACATACGTCTGATGTAAAGCTTCATAAGGTACAGCAACACCTATCTGAGCTGATATGCTCGTTGTATACCCATGTTTCAGCTAGATTTAAAAAGAAAAAAGAAAGAAAGAAAATTATTATATTTGACACAAATTATGCGTACACAAAAACAATAATAATAGGTTGTAAAATTAAAATACAAATAAATAAAAAAAACACCTTATTGTGTGCCTCATAGCCACGCTAAACAGGCCTTTTTTTTTTTTTTTTTTTTTATAGACGGGAAATCATCAAATAACTTCCCCCGCCCTGGGTGGGGCGGGAGGGAGTGTCAGACTTTTACTGACTAAAACCCGTCTATGTTCCTTCATGTGCCCTTTGCGTTCCGGGGGCGCGGTATCTCTTTCGAACAACCCGCAGGGTAAACAGGCCTAGAGCAGCAAAAATGCCAGACCACTTTAAATTAAAATTTGTGTTATGAATAGAACGGGGACAGCTAAAAAAAATGTATAATATACCATCACGCCTGTATTTCCCGAAAGGTTAGGCAGAGGTGGTGCCAATATACCGGCGAACAGTGGGTGTTGCCCTCTATTGGGGGCAAGCCTATTGCCATTAATCGTGCACAAATTCAAATTCCGAGCTGCTACTGAGAATTTCATAGAAAAATCCAATACCTAACACATTTTGTTCGACCTGGGAATCGTACCCAGGACCTCTAGCGTAGCAGCCGTGCTTAGCACTACTAGGCTAACGAGGCAGTTACAGCTAAAAATGTTGAAATAAAATCCCCTGGTATACCTAGTCAACCAAGGTTAACCACGGGAAGAGAAAATTACCCCTGGTACAGCCAGACGAACCACAGGTAGGGAGGGGAAATACCGTTAGGTATCATGTACCTAATAACACAAACTCAGTGAATCAAAAATATTATGTTATTTTTAGCCACGGTTTGTACATCACCTGTTTATAGGGCTGCCATCAATTAAATTGACGACGCCGAACGAAAACTTCAAAAATCCCGGATATTTGGAAGACATTGAGATTTTTTCCCGGACTCCAAAGAAATTAAAAATATATATAGGTGACACTTCTTACTTAATATTATAAATGCGAAAGTTTGTGAGGATAGATGGATGGATGGATGTTTGTTACTCTTTCACGCTTAAACGGCTGAAAGGGAACAAAGGCACTGAGATAAATTATAGTGTGGAATAACACATAACATATTTTTATCCCGGAAAAATGTACGGTTCCCGCGGATACATCAAATTCGCGGGCAGAAGTTTTTATACCATCACCATCACGCCTGTATTTCCCGAAGGGTTAGGCAGAGGTGTACCAATGTACACCCATAGTTCGCCGGTATATTTAGGTCCCATGTAATAGGGGGCGAGCCTATTGCCATTAACCGGGCACAAATCCAAACTCCGAGCTGCTACTGAGAATTTCATAGAAAAACCCAATAACACTTTTTGCTCAACCTGGGAATCGAACCCGGGACCCCTTGCACAGCAGTCGCACTTGCGACCACGAGACCAACGGGGCAGTCACGGGGCAGAAGTTTTTATAATTCTTATTTATTGCTTATCTTTCTTTATCATTCGGGATTTCCCTGATACAATAAGTCGGACGTTTTTAAAAAGCCCTTCCGGATGATCCCCGGACGCCTTCTAAACTAGGGTGTGTCCGGGGAATAACAGACGAATGGCAACCCTACTACATACAACTTACAACAAATGCAATTATTTAAACATTCAAACCGAGATATCATCTGTAATTAGTGAGATCTGAGTTTTCTTTTTGTTACTTTTCCATTCTCTCTTTTTGTTAGTACCGTGTAATTCTGGTAGGAAATGGTCGTTTGCGTCTGACTCTAGATGAGATCGATTAGATCGTCTGGCAACTAGACTGTGTCAGACAGTCGGCCAGGCGCGGTTACTTTCCAGATTTATGAATGGGTTTTATTGAACTATTGATTGATTTAAATAACGATGGCATTGATTTAAATAATAATTGTACCACGGATTCAAATACCTTTTATAATGGCTTTAAGAAAAATCTTTTAATACACGATTTTCAAAGTAATTATAACTTTTTGAATGGTTCTTTTTAATTGCCAGAGAGTCAGAAAGTTGAAGCTAGTTAGCCGATTCAAAGGGTAGGTAGGTCTCTTATGGAGAAAAATTACATTATTCTTGTGGCTTTCTTCGTGATAACAATGTAGCTAATGGCTAGTCCTAAACAAATAAAAACAAAAGAAATAAACCAATTGTACAAGTTTCTCATAAGCCAGGGCCTGCAGTACATATCGAGTTTAGAACGTGGATCTATGGTAAATAATTTAATTTTTCTGTAATGGAAAAATCCCTTTATTTTCCAAAACTTCTGACTAATCAATTAGAAATTGCTTCCCGAAGTTCCCGACTATTCCTCAGATCATATCCTTGCAATAATTGCAACTTTATAATTTTATGAATAAGGTGGTGCAACATTTTCAATTTGTTAACATACAATAATAATATTGTGCAAAGTCACACATTAATGGAAACTGCATTACGTTAATTTGATGTCTGCAAAGATCTTTGTTTTTGCACTTCCGTCTATTAACAAAACAGGTTTTTTATCCTATATATTTAAATTCAAGGCCTTTCCCTGTATTAGACAAAAGATAATTTAATATAATTCTTTACTAGTATAACTTTTTGTTTGCCTGAATTGATCGATATTCAATTAGGTTTAGGATTGGTATTTCCGTTGTAATCGAGTCACGATGTTGTACCTGCGCAATTTATGAAGAAATTAATCGCTATATTAGAAAGGTACAAAGAAATGTACCTACATGTGGAATATTTTCTATTATGTAACTGTGTAGAGTGTCTGTTGGGACCAATTTAATAAATTGCTCTGTGTTTTATTGTTTTGGACATTTATTTATTTGTTATGTAATATACAAAATTGTTCAGTCAATTTCTGTTTATAAGATTACAAAGAAGAAGTATTATTTTTCAGGATGTTAATGCTAAACAGTCCCGTTTACGCTAAACATCGAAGTATTAACAAAAATTATACAATTAAAATCACTTGAGAACGGCCTGATTGACTTGGATAATTTTCTCTTTGTTAAGTTCATAATGTCAGGACAAGGTTTGCATGATTAAAATGGTTGGAAATTTACTAGAAATCTCAGAAATGTTGATAGTAGGTACCTACTATTATTATAAATCGCAATTCTCATACATACGCCTGTATTCCCCGAAGGGTTAAGCAGAGGTGTACCAATGTTTACCCACAGTTCGCCGATATGTTTAGGTCCCATGAAATAGGGATACAAGCTGCTAATGATGGGCACGCCTTGATTGAGGCGAGGGGGGGTGAGGGCGCCGTAGCGCCGCTCTAGCCACTGCTAGAGCGGCGCTACGGCGCCCTCACCTACCGCCTGACGCAGGTCCTCACCGGACATGGTTGTTTCGGGAGGTTCCAGCACCTCATCGGGCGGGAGGAAACGCCCGGGTGTCACCATTGTGAGGATCGCCCCGAGGACACGGTGGAGCATACATTGGCGGTGTGCCCCGCCTGGGCGGAGCACCACCGAGTCCTCGTGGCGGCCATCGGCGGCGGCGACCCCTCGCGTCCGGCACTGGTTCAGGCCATGGTCCGGAGCGAGAGGGAATGGGAAGCAGTCGCCTCCTTCGAAGCTGTAATGCTGGAGAAGGAGGCGGCGGGACGGGAAAGGGAAAGGAGAGTCCCCCGTCCCAGCGGCCGCCGCGGTAGACGCTCCGGGCGTCGGGAGCCAAGAGACGACTCCCGGCCACCGTAGACGCGGGTCTGTGGACGGTGAGCAATGGGTAGCTCACCGTCCGTACGTTCACTAAATAACGACAGACCGTGTCGACGGCGCGTTCGTGTTCCACGCGCGCCTCAAAGAGATGTCAGCCATTTTGGATGGTGCCACTGAGGGCCGATGCCTGCCGGGGCTGCGGGTTGTTCGAAAGAGATACCGCGCCCCCGGAACGCAAAGGGCACATGAAGGAACATAGACGGGTTTTAGTCAGTAAAAGTCTGACACTCCCTCCCGCCCCGCCCAGGGCGGGGGAAGTTATTTGATGATTGCCCGTCGATAAAAAAAAAGCTGCTAATGATAATTTCATAGATAAACCCAATAACTCTTTCTGCTCCACCTGGGAATCTAACCCAAGACCTGTAGCGTAGTAGTCGCGCTTAGGATCACGAGGCTAACGAGGCAGTTAGTCATTAGAAAATAAAGCTAATTAACAGCAGTATTAGCGTTTCGTTTGTAACCTGTCACATTGTAACTCGCTACTGATATATAGCTACAATGATTTATATGTAATAATATATATTGTGCTACCTAAACTACTTTACACTATTAATCATTGTAAGCTAGCAAATATTTTAATTTATGTGTACCACGCCCACTACTGTATAGCCATAATAATAAAGAACATCATAATTAACTTAATATTTAAATTAATTATTCACGATTCTGTCTTGATGATCTCAGTGTTACAGGTTTATTAAAATTAGAAAAAAAAATGGTCAATAAAAAACTAAAATGTCTCATTAGTAAGACGCAGATAACAGCTGAAGCGCGGTCACTGTCAGATTGCATATAAATGAAAGAGAAGTGCGATGGCATAATTTATTACAAAGTATGAAGCAAATATCGAATTAAAATTAACATAACTGGTGCAAAGAGTGCCTCCGTCCTACAAGAATACAGGATAGTAAAACATTTTGTTCTTACTCTGTAAGACGCACTAGCATAAATGCTGAATCACTAAATGGCCGACGCCGAACAAAAACTTCAAAAGCTCCGGATATTGAAGTAAAATTTAGATATTTTCCCGGATGCCTCAGATAAAAATATTTTCACAATAAAAATATCGTTTGCAATATTTTTTTTATTATATCCATTAATGAGGTAATTTTTTGGTGAGAGTCAAAATGGCGGGTGTACCATGATGCATTAAATTGTACCAATTACCAAACAAATGTACCTAAAAAGTACTATTTAGTACCTAGCGTTAAAAAATTTGTACCTCCTCCAGAACAAAGTTATTTCCAAATTAAGGTACACCCGCCATATTGAAATCAAGACGGCGGGTGTACTGTAATATTTTATTATTTAACCATTTCTCATAAAATATAATTATACCAAAAAATTGTACCTAAAAAGTACCTCAAGTAAAAAGAAACACACACTTGATCAGAGGGATAGTTCCTGAGAAACAATTATCATGATAAGTATATTGATCGATGGGTCCTATGTATAAGGGCCAAACTAACAATTTGGGCATTTTGACTTTTTTATGTTAAACGTATCTTATAGATGTAATGAATCATGTGAGCTATTAAAAAAAAGATTTCTGCTTAGAAACACGATTTTTTATTACAGTATAACGGCATAATGTAACATGAATTTAAACGTACAAGGTCCTAATAGTCCAGTCAAATTAGTCCCTATCGATCCCACTTGTGCATTTTTTTTTATTGACTGTCAAAGTTTTCAAAAATGGATTTTTCGCGTTTTTCAGCTAAACGGTGCAGTCTGACCTAAATTGTAGATCATCCGATTGTCTAAGCTTATTACTCTAAGCTAACCTACAATAAGCAAGGTTAGTAGGTTGATAGGAAAGGTCGCTCGGTAGGAGGTAGGTAAGGTAGGTAGGGTAGGGCAGGCATAGGTCTCCGCCAGATCCTGGTGGCAGAATGGGAGGATCGACTTGCACGACCCAGCGCAGGGCACGCTGCTATAGCAACTGTAATTCCCGTCTTGAAGGAGTGGCTGGAGAGGCGTCATGGTGCCGTCATGTATAAATGCAGTTTATTTAATTACAAAAATAAAGCAATGTTTACTTTAACAAAAATTTACCGTTTGCAGTAGTTACAGTAGTTTCCCTACAGGTACGCTTCCGAAAAAACACCCTGTATATCAATATACTTATCATGATAATTGTTTCTCAGGAACTATCCCTCTGATCAAGTGTGTGTTCCTTTTTACTTGAGGTACTTTTTAGGTACAATTTTTTAGTATAATTATATTTTATGAGAAATGGTTAAATAATAAAATATTACAGTACACCCGCCGTCTTGATGTCAATATGGCGGGTGTACCTTAATTTGGAAATAACTTTGTTCTGGAGGAGGTACAAATTTTTTAACGCTAGGTACTAAATAGTACTTTTTAGGTACATTTGTTTGGTAATTGGTACAATTTAATTCATCATGGTACACCCGCCATTTTGACTCTCACATTTTTTGTGAACCTTTTCCGGACTGCGCAGTGCCCCTCCGGGCACACAAAATTAAGAAAAATCCTATGAATTCCTGGCAGATGGCAAGACTTAGTTCGGTATCCGCCACGGCCAGTGCCTGCCAGGGTTGTCGAATTTGTTCAAAAGTTACCGCGGCCCTGGAACGCAAAGGGCATAAGGAGGAACACGGCCGGACTAGTCAGTAAGAGCCTGACACTCCCACCTCGCGCAGGGCGGGGGAAGTCGTTAAATGACTTAAAAAAAAAGGGATTCTTTGACATGGCGTCGGCTCCTCACACGTCAAAAAAAAGGCCTCATTGAACCGCATGCTTGTTCTCTACCCTGGTTGGGTAAATAACATAAGAAAATATTCCCAATGCTTCAAAGAATAAAGTTGTTATGTCATTTGATAGACGTATCGCCTGTAAAACATATGGGAAGAGGTCTAATGACTTATCCGAGGACCTCCAGCATTCTCATTGTAAAAACTACATTAAGCACCTATTTTCGCATGACGAAGGAGCGTGACAACAATACGGGAAGCTATTCAAAGGTAGGGCTGCCATTATTTAAATATATTGCCGTCCCTGAATGAAATCTTCAAAACCCCAGACATTTGGGAAAAAATGAGTTTTTTTCGTGAACTCTAGGAGAGAAAAACATTGTTTAACATTTTTATATTTTTATAATCTTAATTTATTGCTTACCTTTCAAATAATCGGGATGCCCTAGACTCAAAAAGTGTCCGGGTTTCATGCGGACATTTTTGAAAAGTCTTTCTGGATGACCAAACACGTCCTCTAAACTAGGACAAAACCTTGGAATCCCGGACTGATGGCAGCCCTATTCAAAGATATAGATTCCCATGACAAGGGATTCTAACAAAATACGTGGTAGGTGTATTATGGTGTTTTTATGTACAAACGGTAAACTTAATACTCATCAGTACATGCAATAGTTAAGAATTGTGAGTTAATAACCCTCATTGTTACGCTCACATTATTTTATGGTTTTACGTTATTCTGATTTCAATAATACTCCCATTTTCGTTCTATAGATATACATAATTACATAGCAATAATTCATTTGGAAATGACTTGAGATTTACTGATGTGATTACTGAAGCAGAGGCTGACTTCCTTATACGGAATTCACACGTTGGTACTTATGTTTTTATTACCTGTTATTCACGGTTTAGCTTAGTGGTGCTGGTAAATTAATCTTTGTTTTAATCCCACTGCATCGCCTAGTGGTCCTGAGCGCGACTGCTACGCTGGAGGTCCTGGGTTCGATTCCCAGGACGAGCAAAAAGTGTTATTGGGTTTTCCTATGAAATTCTCAGTAGCAGCTCGGAGTTTGAATTTGTGCCCGGCAATAGGCTCGCCCCCTATTACATGGGACCTAAATATACCGGCGAACTGTGGGTGTACATTGGTACACCTCTGCCTAACCCTTCGGGAAATACAGGCGTGATGGTATATTTATATTATTTTATATTTTAATCCTAGTTACAGAGGTTTTGTTTATTTTACACCTGGCTCATGGTCAGCAACAAAACAAAAACTGATTAACATCTATCTGGCTGTACGGTCACCACAGAAGCTGATTAACAATGTTGCTTTTACATATCAAATAAATAGACACGACATAACACAATTCACTGGTATGCAGGGCCTAAATATCTGATCTATAATTGGACGTAGTTACGCAAAAAGGATCCAACCCTCAAAGTGTAGATACGCAAAAAAGGATCCAATTCTCAAAGTGACACTTTGAGAGTTGGATCCTTTTTGCGTATTAATAGTATACAATTGGTATTTATAGCTTCTGCTCCCATTTAGTCCTTTAGTACATTCTGTTGGTCCTTGTTCTTTTTTCCCGTTGACCCCTTACTAAGAATTTCTCCTGTTTCATAATTGTGTTTACAGACATATTTAATCATATACAAAAACATCCAGACTGTGAACTTGTAGGCCATACAAATATTTGTTTCGTGTGGGTATTGAACTCGCGATGACAGGTCAGCAGTCCATCTCTTAATAACTGGGCCACACCGTGTCGCCAAGGTATTGGGTAGTTGACACCACCATCAATTTGTCAATTGATGGTGGTGTCAACTACCCAAGTAAGTAAGTATGTCTACTTACTTATAATAAACTGTCAAAACGCGATTCTCCCATAGATTTTGAGTGGTAATAGCACGCTGTGACGTCACTTATCCGCCCACTCGATTGACTAACTATTTATTGATTTTAAAGTGAGTAGAAATCTAATTTTACAATAAATTTAAAATTAATAGGTTTGCATGGATAACAAAGAGCTTTTAAAAAAAGTAGGGACTTGAAATTATTGGTTAGTGGTGTCAACTACCCAATTGTATGTATATTTGTTGGTAGGCAAAAATCATCCTTATCTACCACTACCTTCTAGTCAAGTAAACCATAAGCAATTAGCCTATGACGTTCATCAATAGTGTAGCTTTCTTTTAAAGAATTTTTGTACACAGGTTTCCTCTGCAAACTTTACCTCTTTTTAAGTAATATTAGTATAGATTCCAGCGATTGCGTGCAGTAGCGTCTGTTTATTAAATAATATACTTTATGTAACGCTTACTTTCGTTTTTATTTGAATTTGTTCTAGCAACGATTAGTTTTACCTCTATCATGCGTAGTAGTCTGATCGCACAATTATGAACGTAGGTACAGTAAACAAAACTATTTGGTATGCAGGTAAAGTTATTCATCTTTTTACAACACTGCCAATATTCATTTTTATTGTGGGTATCGTAATTACTTTTTAAGCTTCCAACACACTTAAGAGAGCTATTTGAAAGAAGGACTGCTCAGCACATTCACAAAATTGTTTAAAAGTAATCGCAAGTAAGCTGCCTGTATACTGAATAGCTTTGTTGACTGTACCTACATATATGTTGCGGAATTGGTTCAAAAGAGTTACTGCGGCCCTGGAACACAAAGAGCAATAGGAGAAACACGGGTGGGTTTTAGTCAGTAAGAGTCTGACACTCCCTTCCGCTCCACCCAGAGCGGAAAAAGTCATTTGATACTATACCATCCTTAAAAAAAATATAGGTACCTACATATATGCGTCACTTGTTACTTACTGTAAAGGGTTAGCTCACAAACGTAACGCGACGTAACGCAATATGCACTTTTTAAGATGGCGTTACAATATCAAACTTACTACAAAAAGTGAGTAAATCTGCTGGACATACAATTAATATAAGTTTGAAAGCGCCAATCCGCCTGTATGGGAATAGGCTTTTGCTATTCAGTGAGTGCCCCCATCGCATCTTAAGATAATGCAACTGCTTCTAAAATTCTTCCTATTATAACAAGGAAAAGTCAAGTCCAAATGTGTTTTTTTTTGTGGATCTATATTATTGTTTTCTGAGTGAATTCACAAGGAATGCATTGTTCATTATTAGTTATAGATAAATTATTATAAATTAAGGCGCATTTATCGCATTGGGTTAGCCTGTAGTGGTAAATGTATGTGGATAAATAAATAAATTTGCCAAAAAATACTTAACAAAACCTAATCCTCGTGCCTCGGGGCAGGCGGAGGCGTGTGTCGGACTCCTATCGACTATTACCCCACGGAGTTCCTCTAACTACCATTGGCCACACGTGTATCACTCTGAACATTCTTCGCATCCCACCAGGATACTTGACAAACCCTGGAAATGCAGTACCAAGGACCCATGTAACATTAAGTGAAGGCTAATCTGGTTAGGTACCGGTAAATATTATGAAGACGTAATATTTTCCGCACAGCATCGTTTCAGCTCAATAAATATCGGATAAATGCAACCATAAAACGCTTAACTCATTAAGTCACTTATTTATTGTGTGCTTTCGTGATTAAGTAATAATTTACAAGATTATTAAGCTATTAGAACAACTAAGTAAAACTTAGCACGTTATTGTTGAGTTCTTGCTAGCTTAAGTCGGTAAGTACCTATCAGGAAGTGGTAGTCAAGACAATTACTTAGTTTTTAGAAGGTTTATGTATGTGGTTATTATTTATATTATTACTATGTTATTACTTTAGAATAAGAGGTCTGACGTGTTCATCTAGGAGTCCGCTTCAATGTCAAATAAGTAATTTGACTTTAAGTCAAATTCCAAAACGTGAGAGTATCACGCCACCAACTTCTAAACTCCGGCTTGTTACTGAGAAATTCTTCATGGAAAAAACCTAATAAAACTTTGCCCGACCTGGGAATCAAACCCAGAACCCCACCACTGAAGACTTATGTCCAGAAAACCAGCGGAGCAGTCGATAAACCTGAGGACTGTGTATCGTATCTAATAGCAATTTGCCCAAAAATGTCTAAATTGTAACGTTATTTAAATACAGTTTTGCTTTTAACAGATTTACTTATGCGTTATAAAACGGTTTTATAGAGGAAACTAAATTGTACACCTTATTTGCTAATATACAATGTAATATCAGCATAAACTTCCGTTGAGGGTTACACTAACAACATAATGGATAAATTATAATCATTATCCTGCTACAAGTATACTTATAAAATTGATAAATTGGAAGAGAGGTACTTACTTGAGCTTCATCCAATATAGCATTAGAAAAATAACGTTACAACGCTATCGTTATTACAATGTTAGCGTTTAGTAACCTACGTTATTTCATGAAAAAATAATTCGCTATTAGAGAAAGAGTTCTTGCATTCTTCCAGGAATTCTGATTAACGCGAACGCCCTTTTAACAGTAAGTTCCTAATATGCTTTTTGAAATAAAATTTTGGTTATGCAAGTCTTACAGAAGAGAGCCTTTTGTGCTTTTTTCAATGACGCCAGCGGTAATTGGGAGTGCACATGTATTTACGACCACTGCATAACATCACGCCTGTGTTTACTGAAGGGTTAGGAAGAGGTGTACCAATGTACAACCACAGTTCGCCGGTATATTTAGGTCCCATGTAATAGGGGGCGAGCTTATTGCCATTAACCGGGCATAAATCCTAACTCCGAGCTGCTACTGAGAATTTTATAGAAAAACCCAATAACACTGCTCGATTTTGGAATTGAAGCCAAGACCTTTAGTGTAGCAGTTGTGTAAGAGCACTAGGCAAAAGAAGCAGTGTAGGTAATGGTGTAGGCTACTAACCAGTGAAACAAAGTCATTTAACACGAAAAACTGTATAATATAGCTGCAAGACACATACAAGATCAGTAAACTTATATAAAATAAAATATTATTGACACATTTACTTGGGACCGTCGACGATAAAACAACAAAACACATGTCCTATTGACGGATGCGCGCGCCGCATGCGGGAGCTCGCATGCGCGGCTCGCGCTTTACAAGTCCAACCGTGTATGTTAGGCTCTAGACAGACGGACTGCAAATTTGCAGTTTGAATGCAGTTGAAATGCAGTCCCTCTGTCATTACAGACGACAACTGCATGTCAACTGCATCCAAACTGCAAATTTGCAGTCCGTATGTCTAGAGCCTTAGTGTGTATGTGTGTTATAGCAGTTTATTTTCAAATAAAATATTATGTCTTAGATTGCACACTGCACTAAGCTCGGTAAAAAAGATTGCTCGTGTTACCAATGTGTGTTACATAAGATTAATAGAAGGCCTATAGGTGAAAAGAAACGCACACTCTCTCAAGTTTTCTGTAAGTAACTTGACTATGATTGTTTTATAGCCTCCGCAGCGTACCATTACATCCCCATGTGAAAGCTACCTACAATATCTCTGTCGTGCCGGCAATCGACACGTACTGCCAAATACGTAGACGCACGAAGCTACTCTTTGACACCATCAGTCAAATGTAGGCATGCAGTTACAACCTTTATGTGGACGAGATAATGACTAGAATACCGTGCAATTTTATTGTAAAGCTATAATTTATTGCGCTGTTCGATCATTCTGTTAAGTATGTATTAACTTTTAAAGTTCATCGATAACTAGGGTATCTAGGTAACGCTGTAGTTTCTTTTAATAAAGACATTCATGTTAGGTGTTGCATGTCTGTTTTTTTGTTAGGGTTCCGCGCTTGGACGGTGTCTACGGGACCCTATTACTGTGCCTTCGTTTAGCGAGTTCATCATCTTCATATGGGCCGTAGGACGTCCACTATTGGACATAAGGCATAGATTTCCATAAGGACCGGTTGGCAATCTTAGCTCAGCGGGTTGTATCACATGAACCGTAATAGATAAATAAATCGTTGAAATTTTCATAGCGTGTGTATTTCAATTGCCGCTATAATCCATACTAAAATAAATGCAAAAGTAACTCTGTCTATCTGTTATGCTCTCACGACTAAATCACTGAACAAAGTTAGTTTTTGCGAAACTAACGCACGGCTATCGATTTTTCTATTATTTATTTGGAAAATATAAGATAACCATCATCTTACTATACTATTATAAATGCGAAAGTTTGAATGTATGATTGGTACGGCTGAACAGATCTGGATGAAATTTGGCATTATAGTGTGGAATAACACATAGTATATATGTATTATTTTTCCCGGAAAAATGAACGGTTCTAGTGGGATAATATATCAACTGACGCGAATGAAGTCGCGAGCAGAAGCTTCTACTACCATATATTCAATTCGATGTTTTAACAACACACGTAACGGCTTCAAATAATAAAGTGAAAGTCGAATCCACGACCCTTATCTCAATTAAAGCTGATCAAATTGCTTTATTAATCCTTTTTGTTCTGTCTGAACACGCCCTAATGTTACGCAGACAATAGTACGAATCGGCATCTCGTTTCTAAGCAATTATGCTTCGACTTAGGTAATGAACATATCGATGAATCATTTTTACGATGTATAGATAGTGGTTACGTTGAAATAGCAGATGGTAGATAGTTTTTAATGGTAGCCACTATCATGCCATGTGTTCATGAGCCTGTAACGTATATATTGTCCTAAAAATATTAATGTATTACAATATTAGAAATATACAACGAAATAAAAGTATTTACAACATAGTTAAGTGACACTTTTTACGTACTCATGACAGTTCAACTTTGTTTCTGGGATGGCAATACATCTGCAAGGCCTCTGGTATTGCTGATGTCTATAGGAAGCGGTAGTTCATTTGCCATTGAATGACATAAAAAAAACATTAATTAAATACAAGGTTACTTTTCGTTCACCGGCCATATTTCAGGGGGTGAAATATTCATGAATATGAACAACTTTTGCTAAAGGACCAACCCAGAAATATGAAAAAAAAAAAAAAACCACTGTTCCGTACATTTTGATAGTGCAGTTTTGTAAAAAACAGCAGATTTTTTTTTTCATATTTCATAGTTGGATCCATTATGAGAGTTATTAATATTCGGGAGTACTTTCACTCTAAAACAAGCCCTTAATCCAATTACCTAACGAGAGCCTCTGTAGGTGTTAGTCATTGCTCATGGCTATTAAGCCATTGGTTGTAACGACTATCGGCACATTGATCGCCGAGTCAACATCCCACATCTCGACAACTGCCGCGACTGCCTCGTTAACCTAGTGTTCCAAAGCGCGACTACTGCACTAAAGGTCTTGGGTTTGATTCCCAGGTCAAGCAAAGTGTTATTGGGTTTTTCTATAAAATTCTCAGTAGCGGCTCAGTGTTAGGATTTGTGACCAGTTGGCAATAGGATTACATGGGACCTAAACATACGCGCGAACTATGGGTGTACATTGGTACACCTCTGCCTAACCCTTAGGGGAATACAGGCGTGATGGTATGGTATGTTATGTCGACAACCTCGTGCACCAAGTCAAGAGAATACTCTTTATTACAATGGGTAATAAAGGAAGCACTAAGTCTCCTGCCTTATTTAATTTTAAAATTTCTTCTTTGTTGAATAATGTAAGGCATAGGCCGTGGCTTATTCAACATTGAAGGTTCATCCCATAGGAAGTAGTCCTCTTACTTAACTATTCATAAGTTCTTGTTACTTGTGGTCGTGTTTTGTTTTTGATATTCCTGTGGAATGAGTGGAAAATATGGTTTTCTATTAGTTCGAGCTACGTGAACTTTGTAATTAAGTAAAAGTCCTAAATTATCCTAGGGGAACACAAAAAGCTGATAAAAAATATCCTGCGTTAAGCTAGATTAATATTAGCTGTGCTAAATTTCAGCTAATTTCGTTCAGACACTTGCACACAACACTTAAGCGTGAAAGAGTAACAAACATCCTCCCAGCCATCTATCTTCATCAACTTTTGCGTTTATAGTAGTAGGATCAACTTTGGTTCAATTATCAAAAGTCAACGACCTTAGATAGTGGTGATTTTCAGCATGCCATCCCCCTGGTCTATGAGAGTAAGGGAAGAGGGAGTACACCTGTATTTGAGCTCACAATATTGCACTATAATATCTCCTGCTTACTTAGCGAGTCTCTATTGACATTGACCGACCGAAAATCGGTCGAAACAATACTATTGTTACAGCCAGTTTTTTTACACTGTGGTAGGTATTTAAGTCTTAGTTGATGACCAAAATATTCTTATAAAAAACCCAACTACCGTAACAAAATATAGACACCAATTAATACCCGTCGTTTATTGCTATCGCTCTTCAAAGCAAATCAATTACGTTATGTAGGCGAGCTTTTTCGACTATTGTTTTCCTTAATCGTGTCGAAAGTAAATCATACGTGGAGGCTGAATCATCACCACCGAGTAGATTGGTACAGAGGTCGATACAGTAAGCGAAAATGAACACGCTTTAAGTACTACATAGCTATTGAAACTGGGAGTCGTGTTAGATAGATTAAAATCTATGGTTAGCCACCCAACACTCGATCAGAACCAGGCCCGGGTTGTGTTCCATAAGCGCCTAAAAGAGAGGCCAATGCTTGCCATGGTTGCGGAGCTTGGTCTAACGACTTACCGCGAATCTGGAACACAAAGGGCATTAGATTGAGAAACACAGATGGGTTTTAGTCAGTCTGACACTCCCTTCCGCTACGCTCAGGGGTGAAGAAGTTATTATGATGATTTCCAATTTAAAAAAGAACGTTTACTTTTAATAAAACAATATTAAAACATTACATCATCACAAACTCACATCTGCTAAGTTAAAATCACTTCCAGCTACGCGTATTTGTGTAGTACGGAAAATTATTTGCTGGTATATTTAAGCTCACGTTCCATTTTTTAAGACAACCCGTAAAATATATGTTACGTTAATATTTGCAGTATGCCCAACCAAATAATTTATCTATAGTGCTTTAATATTGTGATGTAATTTAATAAACATATTCTTGCAAAACTAAAGTTACGTGCGAACGTACTTCCGAATGTGTGCACCTGTTTTCGCTCATTGAATAAAGCTAGCATTCTGTATCTATTTACTCTGCGTTCCTACGTCAGTACTGGCACAAGTGCCCGCGTCATTTTGCACGCAGATAAGTGGTTTTATTTTTTTGTATCATTATGTCGGTTTTGATTAGTACCTACTAAAGGTCATTAGGGTTGTTTTCATGCGACCTTAATTGCTTGCGAAGCTTCACACTTTCTATGAAGACTTTTTTGCTTAAATTGAATTAAATGTGTACCTAAGGCAGTTTGAGAGTAAGTTGCGAATTTTTATCTTATACTTAGCATTAGTCTCACATTTTTTAAATTGCAGTCTTTACTGAAATTAGAATGGGTTCCGTAGAGCGTGCGGAGTAAACGTAACGTAAATTTGATCGGTTTTAAAATTGCAATTATGCGCTTTGCTCATAACTTTTATTCAGTTTTAATGCTTTATTCATATCAATGGGCGATTCAACTAATCTACACTAATATCATAAAGAAATAAAGTTTGAGACACCGTGAGGTTGTAGGTAGGTAATCCCTGAATCACCTGAATCGATTTTGAAAATTCTTTTACCCATAGAACGCCATGTTATTTGCGATTGTCACAGGTATATAAAGACGTAACGTAAGGCGGGTGAACTAAGTTGTGTAAGTTACGTGTTCTTTTCATAATAGCGACCATACCTGGCAACCTTTTGGGTAACGAGATATTGCAGAATTGATTGATTATTGTGCCACTGAAATGCAAAGGCCACTTCTCATATAAAGAAGACGCGAGGATTGATCACCACGCTTGGCGATTTCAGATCCCCTCATTTCAGAGATATCCAAGATGAACTTAGTAAGTACAATATGAATTATTTTTATATGCTCAATACTACTACAAGGTGTACGGACGACCTGATTAAGACCGCAGGAAGACGCTGGATGCAGGCCGCTTCCAACCGGTCCTTTTGGAAATCTATGAGGGAGGCCTATGTCCAGAAGTGGACGTCCAGCGGCTGATATGAATATATGCGAAGATGATGAATACTACTACATTAAGATAATTATGTTAGCTTTTTTGAAAACATCAACTTCCTTTGTTTAGATTTATTAAGTAAACGTCGAACCGTCGAACTCTTTCTCGCGTCGTACTCCTAATTTCTGAGGGTAGTGAAATTCCCGTTGGATCAGCTTCTAACTGATGGTGTCATCTGGCCATTTGGCATCATGTAGTGCGACGTGGAATTGCAATGACTACTAGGTACGCGATATTACATTAAGAATCTCACTGACTGATTGCTAATTGGTTTGCATGTAAATAAATCAATCAATGGAATTACGCAATGTTTCCTCAATCAATTATGGAGTTAGTGACAGTAGATATCATTACTGAGACCTTTGTGCCTCCGGGAGTACTTTTAACTATCGGCGGCGAGTCGGCGTCGGGCACGAACAGCTATAACACGGAAATTTATGGCACTCGTCATCTGAAGCTTGACAGTTTGACACCGGTAGTTAAAGGTTAGTGACCCTGAATCGGGTGTAGTACTTATATTAATTATGATGTAGTCACATCACTAGTTAGGGTGAGAGGTCAGAAGACAGTTAAGTCCTGTTTTGTTTAAATTTAAACGTACATAATTGATAGAAATTTGTTTTTTTTAGGAAAACGCAGTGTGTGATGCCGTGTTGCACGGTGGACCGACAATTTAAAGAAGGTGGCAGGCAGCAGTTGGATGCGGGCTGCCGAGGACCGGGATGATTGGCGCTCTTTGCGGGGCCCTTCGTACAGCAGTGGAAAGCTATAGGCTGATAAATGATGATGATACAAAAAAAAATGTTAATTATGTTCTTAACCTAAACATGGATTTATAAGAGCAATTCTAGTTGATTTCTTTAAAAGTTAAAGTGAACTGACTTCTTCTGGGTTACCTCACTCCATCGTCGACTTTGTCTCTGTCACCTCTGACCTAGATTAAAGTCAAGAGCAACCCATATCATGAAAAAAAAAGAAACTTAATTGTTAGCCGACTTTTCTGGCTGACCGCATCTACTAGTTTTTTAACTACCGGAATATACAATAAGTACTCGTTTATCTCGTTCTTATAATATCTAGAGCCAGCTTCCGCCCGCGAATCCATAACGTCACGCCTGTATTCCCCGAAGTTTTAGGCAGAGGTGTACCAATATACACATGTTTGTTTAGGTCTCATGTATTAGGGGGCGAGACAATTGCCATTAACCGGGCACAAATCAAAACACCGAGCTGCTAGGTACTAAGAATTTTATAGAAACACCCAACAACATGTTTTGCTCAACCTGGCAATTGAACTCAAGTCCTCTAGCGTAGCAGTCGCGCTTAGGACAACTAGGCTAATTACAATAGTGTGGCTTTTTATCAGTAAAATATTTTTTTTGAATTAGAACAGTACTTAGTACATACTTTCAGAGATAATCTAATGCAAACAAAAAACATAAACATTACCTTTTTATAATCTTGTTTCTTGTTCGTTCTTCTCCATAGAGACCTACGTTTTGGAACGAGCAACTAGCTTCAACTTTCTTTAGAGGTCATTTCTTGACAATTCATAACTGTCTGTCAATGGTCTAATTGACATAAACGCTTTGACTTTGACTTAAATCTTGGCAAGATGATTTCCGACTTTTTAAAAGACAAAATTTCTTCATAATAAAACAGTAGTAACAACTATTTACTACCTCGCTACCGTCAATGAATTCATTCTTGAACACGATTGGCATGTGACTGCGCGTCTTCATGGGAAAATAATTAAAAACTGGTTGAAATGCGTAGTTCAGAGGAAGTCCTACAGGACTTGCCGAGTCATATAGCGATTATACGGTCGTCTAGACGCTCATAAAATTAATACTTAGCTTCCTTGGGAACATGGAAATATTCAGTTTCAAAGTATTTTACATACCTTAGCTTTCAGTTGAACATTGTGTTTAAATACTTGTTTATGTGTAGGTACTTGATATTAATTTGTAAGCGTCTTTTAAGTGAGTATTATGATTTTGCTTTTGTAAGGTACCGTGGTATTAGGTACTACATGTATCTCAAAAAATGATCTTTAATGCATTTTACTAAGCTACCAACAGCATCTAAACTAAACTCAGTTATTTTAAAACAAGCAAATTCACAAACTCAATAATAGAATTAATGATGTCAAAATAATTACGTGAAAATTTCAAGTTTTTTATTTTATTATGTCTGTGACAGAAAGACGAACAGATAGACAGGCAGACAGCGGAGTCTTAATGATAGGGTCTCGTTTGGCGCCTTTTTGTAAGAACCCCAAAAAATTTAGGATGCGCATACGCAGCGAAGAATCTTGTAGTAGGTACACTAGGTACTGTGATTATAGTGGCGAATTGGGATGATAAACGTTTAACAGTAACGCTGCATGTAATAATATTATATGGAGCTAATTTATTTTAATATTTTCTTCTGTCAAGTCACAACGTTTGATTTTAGATCAGAGTTATTATTAGAGTTTATCTTGAAACTCCTTTTACGAAATTTATAAAAAAAAGCTTATTATTTTCCAAGTGACTAATAACTTAAAAGTCGGCTAAATGTTTGCAACAAATAAAATAACTTGCTAGTGATTAAATTTTCGCGACTATTATAAAAAAAAACATTTGCCGTATGAATGAAAGACCACTCGTCATCACTTGATAACAGCTCGACGATTTTTAATGACAAGGTTTGTATAAAAGATTTTTAAAGCAAATTCAATGAAAAAATCAGAAACTTTGATAGCATTTTTGAGCAAAAATCTCACCCATGCGAATCCGGGGCGGGTCGATAGTATACTACAAAAATTAAGTTAAACATACTTAAACAAACCCGAGGCTAGTTTCAAATACGCATAAATTATTTCACGCTGTTTAAAAGCAATTTGCGGCAGTAATTTCCTTTTATTTCATTTAAACAATAAAATGTAAACTTGGTCATCCTTTGTTTTCCTTTTCTATTTAATCGCACGTTCTTATTAACACTACGATTTTTATCGACCATTCGTTTAGTCGTAATGTGTCTGGGAATCTGTTTAAAATTTCTTAAAGTAATTTAAAATCGTTCAACATGTGCGAACTTCTATTTATTTTACACGTCATTGTAAATAATTTACTGAACAATTGTACAATTTAAATTCTGTATTCGAAGTCGTTCGATTTATAAATCCCATTATGAACTTTAAATAGTTTACTGATGAACTAGAAAATGATAGATGAAGAAATAAGTATTTTGTCATTTATTATTAGCAATTAAAAGCAAAAAAAAATAGGGGCCGGCATGGCATTTGCCGGGCGGCGGTTGACTGGACGGAATGGAAGAAGAAAGCTTGTTACTAAGTAATATGAGATGAGGGGAGGAAGATGATGATAATAAATTAAAATTAGCACTAAACGTTAAGAAAATTAACAACACCTCAATTGTATCTGCTTACCCTTCCAGCCCATACGACATGTCGTATGGGCTGGAAGGGTAAGCAGATACAATTGAGGTGTTGTTAATTTTCTTAACGTTTAGTGCTAATTTAAAAACAGAAACAGTAACAATTAGTCAAACATGAAAGTAGTGATAAACTTGATCATAAAATAATACCTATAAATCTATCAATTAGCGTTAAACCAATAAACAGATAAACATAAACCGTAGCTCAATCAGACGCACCCTTACGCCTCTGGGATGTTTCCTAGCCGTCGGCGGGCGAAAGTGCAACAGCCGGGCGTCGAGCAGGGCGTATAAACGCGCGCGATGCACGCCGCGCGCCACTCGAGTACCGAGACCGTAGCTGCGCGCGCGCCGCACGCACACCACCGCACGCGAGTACGCATGCACGCACGCAAGCGACCACAGTGTGATGCAGTGATTCTAAACGTTTGTGATAGATTCTATTGCTCTCTACGGGTGATAACGCTGCGAAAATATTTTTGGTGAGTTTTTCTTTTTTGTATTTTTCGTTTTTGTGGAAAATTATTTTTTGAATATAAAAAATTACACGTAGACTTGATTTGAAAATTATAATGAAGATAACAACCCAAAATAACCCAGAAATAATCAGACAATTCATTATAATATTCTTGGAAAAATAAACTACACGGAAAATAATAAAATCTATTAAAAATTATAAAATACAAATATTTATACAATATTGCATAATAAATTATTACGCAAAAACTATGTCAAATTCGTACATTAATTCAATAGACAGAAAATAAAATTAATGTGCATAATAGATAAATATAAATAAGTCATTCGAAATTGAAATTTTATTAGGTAGGCACCTTGCATTTTGTATAATTATACTCATAAATTCTTCATTCTTCAACTTCTTAAAAAGTCTTATATTATTATTTTCTTGCAACTAGTGATCCAAATATGACATTAGATAAAATTTCTTTACGCATTTAAAAACCAACTATATTTTACTCACTACAACAACAGCTTTCTTTAAATCGCCAATTCTTCCTAAAAATCCAAATAATAAAATAAAAAGTAAATAAAATTTTAATATTCTTCTATAGATTAGATTACAGATCTTATCTTAGATATCTTAATAACTACTCGTGTTAAATATTATAAGCAAGATATTAACGTATTTTTACATGAGAAACCTTATACTGTAAGTATTGGCAATAAATGTGCCATAAAAATATTTACATTTGATATTTCTGGTTTCATTTCTGCAGTAATTTAAATAAAGAATGAAAAAACATAATCTTTTAATTTTTATGTCCGAAGAACAGAGACGAGATAATGTCCTTTTTCAAAAAAAGAACGCTAGTTATATTTTAAGACTGCCAATAAATAGGGTTGTGTAGGTTCCTATATTAAAATATTTTAAAATACACATTCGAATAAAATTAAAATTCCACATTCGAATCAGCGTCCAGAAATAATAAAAATTATTGCAGCTGCTTTTGACTAGTTACTTTACAATAATAAAATCGGAATCAATTATTCTACATTCGTAGACGTTACCGTTTTGACGATAATCGATTAAGAAATCGTTTTACGCGCATTTCCGTGAAAGTGTCCGCCGTTTGTGGGTGCGAACTGCGAACGTAGAAAGTGATGATTTGATGAACTATATTGTACTGATTATTTGCCTTATCACGCGACCGTCACACAATTTGACCAAGTACAGTAGAACTTCGATTATCCGAATTAATTGGGACCGGCACTAGTTCGGTTAATCAAAAGTTTGGCATACATATTACCGTTCAAATATATAACACCTAAAAAAGTCAAATGACAAAAAATTGACTATTTTATAAGAAAAGCTTATAAAATAGTCAGTTTTTAATTGACGAACAAATTGTCGTTTTCAGCAACAAATTGTCATCAATGTTCGGATAATTGAGTATTCGGATAAACTATGTCATCGTTCGGATAATTGAGGGTTCGGATAATGGAGGTTCGGATAATCGAGGTTCTACTGTCTATCGTGAACTAAACGAGTAACTAATTGAGTTGAATAGACTGATATGCAAATATGAGTATTATGAGGAGATAAATCGGTTCGTGGTTGAGAGCAAGCAGCCGGCGCCGATAATGTTGTACAATTAATCAAATAGACGTTTATATTAAACTCATGCGTTACAACCGTGTAATGAATTGATCGGTGTGGATATTGAAACTTCATAGTGTAATTACCATAGACTCGACGTCCTTGCAACTTGTTTGTCGAGAAAAGGGGAATCTTGGGAACCTTTTTGCCTACCTACTTAGCACAGCCTCATAAAAATGAACGAAGTATAGTTGGAATCGATATCTGCTGGCGTCAGTCCAGAATTAGCCGCAGACCAACAGTCTACGGAACTACGGATATATGGAATAGAAGGTTTTATAGCTATCCAACACGCTCTCTTTGTGTTTATTGTAATACAATACAATTGCTGGAACACGCACTGTTTTTGTATTGTACTATATTTAAATATAGAATTTACGTCACTAATTTTGAAGTTCGAATGTCAAAAGGAGTTTTGAATTAAGAACAGTATATCTAAAAAAGGAATAAATATGTATAAAAATGTGGATGAATGGAGAGGGAGAAGAAAGTTAAAGAAAAGAATGGATTGTGTGAAGGACGATATTGAAAGAAAATTAGTGATAGCATGACGGTTGATAGGGCGGAATGGAAGAAGAAAACGGGTTGCACTGATCTAAAGTAGGTAACATAAGACAAGGGCAGGAAGATGATGATATCTAAAAAGGGGCAAAAAAATGTCCCACGTCCTGACAGGATGGCCCATCACATAATCCGCTCTTTTTCTCTGATATACTTAAGACTCGTTCCAGATGAAACAACAGCCCGCTCAAACAAGTCCGTGTTCACACGACACCAAGTATTTAGCTACAAACTCGATCTAACACAATTACACAGAAAATTATGGTACTTAGAAAAAATATAGGCAACATAATATTTTTTATCAACTAACACATTTCCTTTGGCGTATTTAATTATCTCGTACTACGCTGTTTCGTTCTATTCTGGATCATTTCGACACGCAACGGTACTAATATCGGGCTGGTACGAATAAGGCTTGAGACACCGGGACACCGGCGTCACGAACCTGCCTAATGGATGCTGAGTGGCCTTAAACAGCTGCTATTAAATTTAGTCCCACTCGCATACCTCGGGAATTTAAACGCGCAAATTATTCTGAACATGTATGAATGCTGGATAGCAAATTGTTACTTTACGATTCTTTGGGTATTTTTTTCTAGGAACAGGCGGGATAGCGCCACTGTGCTATCTGCTGAATAATCGCATAAAACCGAAATATTAACCGTAAAATTTAAAACCGTGGAGATTACACGCACGTTCCTTATTGTTTTATTCACACATTTCATATTATTTTAAATCAATATGTTTCGCACGGTCGAGGCGAACTAATACCTCAAGAGTCAGCCATGTCAGGTGTTTCGCATAGGTATGGTATCAGAGAATTGTATTGTTTAGCCAATCGATTAGGCATGTTAAACGTTGTAGTATGAAAATTTAATCTTAGGGTTTTCTTAGCAGGTTTGTGTACAGATCACGAGAGTATGTATGGAGGTTCTTGCCCATTCTTCTACATACGAAACTACCATTTGGAAGGGGCAATTAGGTTCACTTCCTCTTTTTTTGGATATGTCGTTCAAAAGTGCCTTTTAATGGTCAATGAATAAAAAGTATTTCCTATAAGTAATCTGTTTGTAGAGCGAAGTGGATTCACGAAATCCGTCATTACTGAAAAACTATATCAATAATTCAATTACATCTCTGTGTCTGTATGCAAACGTGTAGCCTAAATTATACTTAGAGGTTTCTCCTATAGTAAGTAGTGAAACCGAATTCTATCAATCAAATTACTAGACATTGAACTTTACTGTAAAATTAAACCACCGGAACGAAAATGCAGCTGAACTAACAAACGTTTTTCTTTTCTTTTCATCTGAACCATTATATTATTATTCCAAGCGAAACTGCAAGTAGCGTTCAGAAAAAATGAACGGTATGACTCGAACAATTTTGTTCTAAATTCAGATCCGAATAATAAAATTGTCTTTATCTCCTAGACGTGATGAAATTAGGGTGTTGGGTAAAAATAAAACAAGGTGTGAAAGTTGTTCGGGTAAATACGTGACTTCCGCTTTATTGGGCAGAAATTGCACCAGAAAGCGTGAACATACATGTGCAGCAACAAAAAATGCATGACTGATGCAATTTGACAGGACAATCATCGATCTTCCGAAAATAGTTTGATGAAAAAAATCAAGACACGTTTTTAGTTACGTAACCATACCCGAAACTATAACCGACATAATGAATATTTCGTTTAGTGAGAGTTTTAATTAATAAGCCGTAATTTGACAAGACGAGACGTGGGAAAACATCCGTAAACGTTCTGATCGATTCGTTCGACTGTAAAATTGATGTATCCGTTGAATTGGATTTAATTTTAGTTTCCGCTAAACGTTAAAATGAAAAGTTATTGAAAGTAAATCCTACTACTATTATAAAGGCGAAAGTTTGTAAGTATGGATGTATGGATGTTTGTTACTCTTTCACGCTTAAACGGCTGAATGGATCTGGATGAAATTTGGCACAAAGATAGATTATAGTCTGGAATAACACATAGGCTACTTTTTATCCCGGGAAAATGTACGGTACCCGTAGGATAACACATCAACTGTGACGCGGACGAAGTCGCGGGCAGAAGCTAGTTGTTAATAATTTCTGCCTGACAAACTTGGTCGGTGTCTTATGTCACTTGCTAGAAGTGACAGATCCGTCACGATACAGTTCACACGCATTTGCACGAAAGTGGGTGCGTAGTTATCTAAAAGTGCTCGTCTGTATTCGGTCTGCGCAGTCCGTAATCATGATTTGCCGAAATTGGTTTACGAGTTCATTCGATCACGCGAACCGTACTGTGCTCAATTCTAATTTGTTCACCTCTATTGTGACGGGAAAGAGTTGAATTTCTTCGTTTCTTTAACTTGTTATAGGTTTGTTGTTACTTTAGGGCTCTACACTTTCGCTAGTACAGTCATGATCATGTTTTTACAAGTGTAATGATGGACAAATTGTCGTGTAACTTGTGACCGGTGACCTCTGACTGGAATTAAGTCATTATGTGTGTATAACTTACGAAATTGATCATTGAATTCTTTTTTTTAACTTTCCATTCTCATAAACGTATTGATATCTTATAGCTACGTACATAGATGAATATTTGCATATTATGATGTTGTAAAATTTGGTGTCTTAGATTATACTAAAACGTTTTTTATGTTTGTTGCTTTAGTTGCTCTAATTGGAATTCTTAGTTGTTTTATATTAATGTTTTTTTTTGTAAAGATTTTTTTCTTTAAGAATATGTTGATTATAAAAATTTAAGATTATATTATTTTATTATCGTTTCCGGTGGCGGTATTTTTTTTACTCGTTTTAAGTTAAATATTTAGTTGCTGCTCTGCTATCGTGGTTATATAGCTTATACTATTCCTATTGAATCTGGTTATCCTATACTAAATATTTTATCTAATCTGTCTGGGAGTTCAATAGATTTAAACAAGTGAAAATAAACAAACTCTTCAGATTTATTTATATAAGAATAGAATATTATATTAGTATATGTAAATTTTAACTTGCAATAATTAGGACGATACGAACCTCCCATATTATTAAAATACCATTAAAATTTTCTAATTAGTGAACAAACAGTTAATTAGATATTGTTTTTCGTCCTATTAGTAAATGTAAATAAAAGGCTTTGCCGGAGAAAGGAGTGCCGGTATCATTAGCATTGCGAATCGGCACTTTGTTTAATTATCTCATTAGAGTGCGTTTTCATTACACGGTTTGAATGCGGGATGGATTTATCTCCTTTGCTTACATGATTGGGCATCTTATCCTTACGTCACACATAGTATTAGGTTGGTACTGTTTAAGAATTTGAAAATATCTTCCTGAGAGAATGTAACTAAGAGCAAATAAAAACAAAATGTACCTAATTGAAGAAAAAAAAACTTGATAAAACGTATTTAACAGCAAAAAAAAACCGTTACCAAATGTACACTAGAGCCAAAAAACTTGAGAAAATGTACCTAAAAGAAAAAAAGTACTGAAAGTCCTTCTGAATCCTCCTTTTAATTCGATAAGTCTCAAAGGCTAAAATAAATAGAGTAGGAACACATGACGAGCTGGTTTGCAAGGTAGTACCTACTATACAAATAAACTTGTCACTGGTTTAATCAAAAAGTATATCTCTTCAAAGTTACAGTCAACAGGCTTCTTCTGGGTAGGCTTGCTCTATCGTAGACTTTGTCTATGTCACCTCTGGCCAAGATTAGAGTAATGAGCTTACTTACATTTAAAATAAAAAAATTAAAAACATATTTTTTACTACCATGCAGTGAAACCGTTCCTTAATGATACATACCTAAGTCAGTTGCTTAAATTGCGAAAAAATAAACACATCCTCTACTCTCTCCTTAGTGTTTGTTCACACTACGCACATGTGATCTTGTATAGAATTATTATGTGCCAGTTGTGTTTGTACAGACTACCGTAACGGGCCGGAGATTAATTGATTTTTTGTGTTACCTACGTAGGTAGGTTAGGTACTTTATGAATCATTAATGTGTGTCATTGATTTTGGTTTTTTTTAGGATATAAATAGTATAAGAAGCAGTTTTTAATACTAACTAGCGAACCGTACCGGCTTTGCACGGGTGCGAATTTCAGACTTTTCCGGTTGATCTTCCAAATATTTTCTTTTATACAAATCTTTTACGGGAATTTACGAACATAATTAAAAAAGAATCATCTAGATCGGTCCAGCCGTTCTCAAGGTTTGCACTTTAACAGATGTAGACATTCATTTTTATTTATACTGTAGATTTAATAAAAAAACAGTTTATGGTAAAAGTGGCTTTAATTTTTGTTAAAATTAATTTTTTAAACACCATTCAAGCTTGAATCTTAGAACATTTAAAACAAAGGACCCAAAGACCCAAAGTTTAACAAAAAATCCTAAAAAGTCAACGACCAAAATACTGTATCAATTCAACCTGTATAGTCCCACTGGGCAAAGATCTGCCCCTTAACACACAAGACTGTTATTAATTGACAAATGAATGAACGTCAAGTTACATCCACACTACGAGACACAAACCAACTTCCACAATTATCGATTTTATGCCGTGTAAACGTACAACGTTTAATCCCACTATTGAATATGTCCAACCTACCTATTACTTACGCCGAGGATAGAATGAATTAGAATAATTAATACACGCTTAGAGCCACTACTTTTTTACTTCCAACAGTCGTATAATAATTATGAACGGATAATTTAAATAGATTAACAAAACGTAGCATATAATTGTTTTAAAAATGCTGTTCTAATTATATGTTTAAGAGCTGTCTATTTTAATGTTCTTTAATTACATTTGTGGGTGTAAGCTGTGCAGTCCAGTGGCTGCGATAATGTTTGGGTTCTGTTGCAGAAAATCGCTTTATGTTTACCAACGCGAAAATTTGCAATAGCTTTTTTGCTGTTAATTACTGTAATGTTTGTATTGTGGTTAGTTTATGGTAGGTGTGATAATTTCGTTTAAATAAAAGGGGTATAATTTGCAACAACTTCTTGTCAACTAAGTATATACCCAAACTTAATGCAGTCAAAAGCTACTTTTTTTGTTAATTTTTTTGTTTGGTTACGATGTTGAAGGTCAAAATTCCATTTTTTTTTCCAGAAAGTAGTTCAATATTTTATATTTTAAAATACCACACACTTCCTCTGCACTGTTAAATGTACCCGTAAGCTTAATTTTGTGCGTCACAGTGAACACACATACTGTGAAAATTCACGCCAAAAAAATTAACTCGTTTACCACCAACAATTACTGCTCAATATTACTTAGTTTGATGGGCAGTACGCATAGTTAACGACCATGTGAAGTGTCTTATATTTCAAAGCAGGCGCCATGTACCCAAAACGCGATTTTTAACTGATCGCTTATCTTGTAGTGGCGCACAAACATTACCTCCAGTACCGAGGCGCTATTAATTGACAGAAACGCCAAGAAAAACTGATATTAGCCTTTAATAGGCATTTAATATACATAATTGAATAGTTAATGCATACATTCATGGTTTTATAGAAAGCACAAATTTTATGTTTTGTATGCAATTTTTTTTAGAAAATTACACGAATGGTGTTTGCTTCCGAAAGATTGAATTTAATTACACGATCAACAATCAGATAATTTTTATGTAGGTGGCTGCGTTACTGTGTGTAATTGTGCATCCGCTTACATTATGGTTTTGTAGTCATTATTTTGGGTTTACAAGCACGTGCCGTGACACATCTTGCTATCATAGATGTTAGAAGTCTGTCATAATTTGGGTATTTGAACGTTAGATTGGCAAAATAAGAATATGACTATAATTCTTGGTTTTCTCCGATTAAGTTATGTGTTTGTTTTTTGTTCCACTCCGGTGTGTCGTAGCGTTGTTATATACCGTATAACCTTTCTTAACAAACAGGCTATATAACGCAAAAAAAGACAGTGCCTATTTCCCGATATTAAATAAAAAAGTTTGATTGTTTGAATGCTATCTAATATATAAAATTCTCATGTCACAGTTTTCGTTGCCATACTCCTCCGAAACGGCTTGACCAATTTTGATGAAATTTTTTGTGCATATCGAGTAGGTCTGAGAAACGGGCAACAACTATTTTTCATATCCCTAAAAAAAAAAAAATATATGGCAAAACAACGTTTGCTGGGTCAGCTAGTATTAGTATAAGTTTTTAAAATTATTATAATTTTTGGCTTCGCTGCACTCTTTCTTTCTTTTTTCTAGAGACAGATGGAATTGTGGAAACCTCATATGTTTGTGTGATGTATACCTTAGTATTTGACGATCTAAACCTTTTTTTCCCATGAGCATATTTCCTAGAATTCATACAGAATGTAAAGACCAATCATCAACATAATCTTTATCTAACATTAACTCACAAAACTGCTTGTATATTCAACTTAAACTTCAAAGTAGACGTTCAAATATATGTGCCAAGATTATCTAGCTATTTCCGTCGCTTACCAAGTCTAAGTGCGTCTTTACGTCCGTACATACCCACTTGGAATTCATACTCGCCATCTCGTTATAGGTGCTAGTAAACGATGACTTCTTGTAGGAACCACAGCGTTACTGTTGTAATGTAGTTCTCCAGACCGATTCCAGCCATGGCGGCTAATCTTTATGCAGACTAGCCACGTACGCAGGAGATATTATAGTGCACAAGTGTGTGCGCAAACACAGGTGCATTCCCTCTTCTCTAACTCTAATAGCCCAATGGGACGGCAATCCGACACGGCCGGAGAGAGATCAGGTGCAGGACCAACGGCTTTACGTGGTTTCGGAGGCACGGGGGTGTCACACCACCAACTTCCAAACTCCGGGCTGCTACTGAGAAATTCCTAATGGAAAAACCCAATAACACTTTTTGCCCGACCTGGGAATCGAACCCAGGACCCCTCGCTCAGGACCACGAGACCAACGGGGCAGTAACTGTTACCGCTCATATGGCAATATACACCACATCACGTTATAAATATTAATGTACCGCCTCGCTGTCTGAAAGAAGAGCATGGTTGGCGTGTGAACTGAAAATTAAAATATCCGTGGAGCACACGTGAGGTGACTGGCTGAGCGTAAGTAACTGTCCACCAAATAGACGGGCCCCGAAGTGAGCGGATGAGTGCATAGCGATGAGATCTGGGACACTGTCTAGATCAAGGGTGCTCAACATTTTTAACAGTCGGGCCAAATGATCGGTTTTGAAATTTTCGGCGGGCCACTAACTAGTACTCCGAATAACTCCTAGTTAAGTTCCTTTTGGGACTTGTAACTTAACCCTTCGGGGAATACAGGCGTGATAGTATGATGGTATGTATGGGATTTGTGCAAAAAGCCATCAAATTGTTTGACATTAAATTGATTGTATCAGATGCAATCGATGCCACTTCTGACAATGTTTCTGTTGTAATAATTTTCTTATGTTAGGTGTCATATCAGATGTTGCCATTTAAAATACATTCGCAGGCCACAACATGGCTCGCGGGCTTGCGGTTGAACAGCCTTGGCCTAGATCAAGTGTTCCCAAACTAATTTATGACGCGCCCTCTTTTACGAAAAAAAAAAAATATCTGCACCCCCCTGCTCAGATAATATAATTTTAGGTTATTATCAATGATTACACAGATAGAATGCCTAAGGCATTAAGTCCGCTTTTGTACTTTTCATTGCAAAAAGTTCAAATAAATAAATAGAAAAATAATCATTAAAGTTTTTTATAGCGAAAATGTTTAAATGTCTAAAGGCCTATTCAGACCTAAGCGGTATTCGCTACCGCCTGCGGCAGAGAAAACCCAGTGGGTATGCGGTAATATTACTGTTCAGACCTAAGCGGTATTCGCTACCGTTCGTAACCCGCGCGGTATGTACCTCTACCCACAGCGGCAGCGAATATCGCTCAGGTCGCTGTAGCCGCGGTACTTGATACTAAATACCTGAGCGAAACCCGCGCGGTATGTACATACCGCGCGGGTTTCGCGTGGGTAGAGGTACCTCTACCCACAGCGGCAGCGAATATCGCTCAGGTTTGAATAGGCCTTAACTTTGAAACCTAAGCATGTTACTAAGTTAGTTTGAAATGCTGTAAGTAAGTGCGTCTTTAACTACACTGGTGGTGTGCCCCCCACTTTGAAAACTCCTGGTCTAGATGGGAAAATACCCGCTAAAGTGCAGTATCAATAAAAATACTGCACGACTGAATTTAATGAATATTTTATAACTTCTACTGCATACTTTGTAAATCCCATGCTGATAGTGGAACTACCTGAATTACACTATAATATTAACATAATGGTGATGGCATAACGGCAGTCCTTAATTATTTCGATGTTGCAAGATATTTTCCGTACAAAAGTGCAGTAGAGGTGAAAGTTCAGGTAAGTACCTGAACTTTGTAAGTGCATTAATATTAGGTATTTAAAATGTCGTGATGGCCCTACGGTTAAACCGCTCGCCGCTAACACATGAAGTTTTGGTTTTTCAATCCGGGCAAGTACCAATATGACTTTTATACTTATATACTTTTTAAAGGGTAGTAGTAAAAGCTCCGACAAAAAAAGAAGAATTGTCCTTACTCAAAATATTAAATCTACTGCCTAAAATACTAACTTTCCGACTACTTTTGTCCGAATAAAAATGACGAAACGACCGAATGAGATACTGAAATCTTCGAAAAATAAACATGACTGTTTATTGCCATAATACTTTTCTACCAGCATAAATTACGTTCTACTGAAAACTATGCTCTGTAATTTTTGTCTTTACTTGCCTACTATTAATTCATACATTACCTTTCATATTTCATAGACTGTGGTGCTATTTTAACTGTAACATTATACTGAAAATATTATTCTGAGTGGTTATACAGAAACTTATAAAAAATATAAAAATGTACTTGTAACAATAACTTTTACTTGTATCATATATCATGAATTTTACTTACCACGGGTATGCTTCGGTTGAAATGATAATATTAAAAAAAATAGCAACAATAACTATTTAATTTTGTAACATAAACAGACAAAACACGCAGGGATCGGTCGTTGCAGAAAGTTCACAGGCAGAATCGTCTTTTGGCATACATTTCGTATCAAAGTCCCTAGAGATAGATCCAGAGCCCTCGAGCCTCAAAAACCATAGTCGGGGAGCCCCGCTACGCGGGGCTCAAGGGTTTAAAAAAGAAATAACCACGAAGTGGATGGCGGGGTCTGTTCGCTCGCTTCGCTCGCTCTCTAGACTCCGCCATCCCCTTCTAACCTAACCTGTCCGAGTCGGGGTGCCCCAAGTCCCGAGCTCGCTTCGCTCGCTCTTTATAAAAGTTATACTAAACGAAATTATGCGAAATTATAAGTATGCCAAAGGTAATTGCCAAATAAAATTCTGCCATCTTAAAAATATGCCATTTTAAATTCGGACATAAAAACGTTCTGCCAAAAAATAATTATGCTATAAAAATATTATGCCTTAAAAACGTTCGTCTAAAGAAGTTTATGCGAAGTGAGTTATGCCAAATAGGTTTCGGAGTATCAAGTTTCTGGCAAATAGAACGCACCCATTTTCATCATTATTGAGAGTTAAAAAATATATTTGATAACCAACAATAGAAATTAAAACAGTTCATGCAAGTTGTAAAAATATGATTATTTTGGCAAAACCTCTGTTGTCGGTAACTTAGTAATTTTGTCGGAGGTTCAGTATTCTATCCGGAAGTTTAGTTTTGTTATTCGAAGATCCATTTTTTTTTAGGAGAAAATGTAATTTGAGCATGCTCTTATTTGTTGTTAAATTTTGTCGGTAATTCATTATAACGCTGGTTAATTAGAATAATAGTCGGCCACAAATCGCTGGAGATTAATTTGTTTTTCGGAACCATTATTATTTCCCCTTTTTAAAGTTTATCTTGGACATCACTTACATAGGTGAAGAAAAACATCGTGAAGAAACCAGGACTTATGATAATTGCTCGACCTTCGTAGATGGTTGTCCAGTATCTCTCTTTGTATCCACTGCCGGTGACACTTTGTATATTGACGGTATCCGAGATAAAGAAGAACCAGTGCCAAAATCACACAAATGGCTCCTAGTAGACACGTACTAAAACTCGCATGATACTTTAGCTGATCCAGTGATGACTGATTATTTCCTCCGCTAGCCGTTTGCGCTATAATTACTTGCTCCTCTTTTGACTGTTGTTTCCCCATTTTGTCGTAAATTTTCCTTCGGGTGTAAACTCTTTAAGGAGCTCTCGTAAGCTGCACTTAGGAAATGTAACAAAATGTTTAAAATACATTGTGCCTAACTGAAGTTACCAATCCACCACTGTTTATATTACGCGTCTTTATTTGGTGATCGGAATGCGCGAACCCGATCACTTACTGGCAGGGTCGCCATGTAAGGATGGGACAGAGGAACGAAATTTATTTATTTATTTATTTAATGAGTCTGAAATCGCCAATCCGCCTTAATGAACGAGAAAGGGTGGTGATCAATGCGCGTGGCTTCACTGTTTGAAAAGAGTCCTCTACCCTGCAGTAGGACCATAAGAGACTGGTATTATTAATAAATGAAGATAGTATAGGGCCATCTCATCGATCGCAGTGTCATCGGTTGTCGTGGCCCGACATTTTTTTCAAGGTTTTTCGTTGGATTCATCTTGTGTCATTTGAAACGCCTCTTAACCGATATTTTTATTGGATTCAGTACGTGTATCGGTTTCATTCCGAGGAGTTCCCATGGTTGTTTTACATAATGCAAGAAAGTAAGGTAAATAAACCAATCAAATGTGTTGCGTTGAATTTGTTCTTTTCTTCTTCGATACGTATCTTTTTACTTCAAGTTATTGCTTACGTAATGTTCTTTAAAACAGTAAGTATGGAATTTCTTACCTATTCTTACCTGGCTGCGCCAGGAGGAAGGGTTGTGTTTTTCGAGTATATATGTATGTATGTATATTACTTTGAAATGCTCTGTAGTCTAAAAGGCTTTTAGCAGAGAGCTTGAGAGGTGTCGTTAGATTTGTCTTAATTGTAAGAGTGATACTGGATATATCAAAATTATTAATTGAAAATGGCCGATTTTAGGCGCCAGATTTTGCCTTCATAAATGGTTTATCCTCAAAACCTATTTGCGTTTCAAAACTACTTTTTAGAAGGGCAATCAGACATTTTTTTTTTTGTTGCCTGGCTGGGCCAGAAGCAGGGCTAGGTATGTTGTTTTCTTATAATTAAAAATACTACAACAGTGCCTATAAATAGTAATTGAAAGAAATAAGATTATTTTTACTTTGGTTTTGTGTATAATATTAAGATAACACAATTTATAATTCTATACACTTCTGTACTATAAAAATAAATAAAATTTATTATCATAAACATGTTTCACCTCTTGTAAAGGCGGACAATTATTTTTTGCGATCAAAATGAATTGGTCCACAATGCAAGTTAAATGTCAAGTGCGTATTTTACCAGTACTTACAAACTTATGTTTTTAAAAGCAATCTTGATAACTATTTTATAATTGACGCGGAATAAATGTTTTTGCGCATCCACCTCCCTTGTAAGGTACCGATAAAAGTTGCCCATAGTTTATTCGAGTTTTAAGATTCCCTATGATTTGTAAAATATTTATGTTCAAGAGTTTTTAGATGAAATCAATGGCAACATTATGGGGATTGGGTTCGAGTGTTCATTTTTTGTTTTCTGTGTCGTCGCAAAGCGGCTGGTCGACCCTTCACGTGATCTGAGGGTTGAGCTATTCTTAGCTCAAATAATCAGTATTGGACATGGCAATGTTGACAGTCGTTTGCGCGCATTTCCCATTGAAATTTTGACATCCCCCTTTTGTCATATCGTATATAACTTTTATCTTTATTACACACTATAAAAAAAAAATGCATGGAAACTTTATTTTAAATGTGTTTAAAAGTTATGCTCCGCTCGCAGTGACAAGGTAAGCCCAGCCTGACGGGGTGGTTAGGGGTGCAGATTGAGAAACCACGTCACAACACATACCGTCTCTAAGACCACCGCCTTTTATATAACATTGGTATTATTTTGAAGTATTATGAATCTATAATTTTCATTATGAATTAGAATTGAATAAAGATCGAAATGATGAAAGATGATGATTCAATTACTAAACCAACCAACCAATTTATTATTTTATTATTATTATTTGGCTTTTATATTTAGCACTGACTCATCTTAAACTGTTCTTTATTTAGTTTACTAATTCGGTTCTCTTTTTGGTTTTTGGAGTAATTAGGCATCGCATTTGCAATCATAAAACCCATAAGTGGCAGTATTTAGGACTTGGAAAAACCAGTAAATTGTTTTATTGATTGTTGTTAATTATTAGCAATCAGAGATGACGGGCGAAAACTTTTTTCTTTGTTTTCTTAACTTTAAACAAAGATTGGTAATGAAATTATATCTAGCATTAGGCTATATTAGGGCATGCATCTCTTAACTAAATTGAATATACCAATACGACTATCCAATAATTATGGTCAATTATTATTCAATTATGTTCTTTATTGATTTTTTTGAGTTTAAACCATAAATGTTTTTGTTAAAATGGAACGCAACCAAAAGTCAATCTATATCTACACTAACATTATAAGAGGAATGATTTGTATTATTGTATGTAACGAATAAACTTCTGGACCGATTAACATAGGCTATATAACATCACGCTACGACCCACGGGAGCGGAGCAGTAACCAAAGACGTAACGTTATGAGGGTGAAATAAGCCACGAGGATGAAGTCGCGAGCAGTTTGCTTGTCTGATAATAAGAATGAAAGAAAGAAAAACCATTTATTATTACACAACACAAAAAAAAAAATAACAATAATGTATATGCGCCACTACCGCGCGAAAAGGTTGACGCTCAGCATAAAGCCATGCCCCGTGCACTAGACACGGAACCACAGCGCTGGTTTTCAGCGTCAGCCGGGAATAAAGTCAACTGTCATTGATCTGACAGCTATTAGTTCAACAATATTTTGTAATAAATGTTTAATTTAACTAGTTAACTATAAAATACCATTTTCAATATCCTAAAAGGAAAGTTACGCTTTCAGTTGTAAAGCATATATTATTCAATTTAATAACAGTAGTATTCAGACTAGCTTCAAGCATATTGGCTATCATAACAGGGATATAAACTAGTCTAATAGGTTCTCTAACAACTATCGAAAGCCAAAGCATTTCAATAATCGCACGGTTAACGTCAATTCTGTACTAATAAACTACTAATGTTGAAGAATTTGTTTGTTTAAACGCGTTGACCTCAGAAACTACACCATACATACATACCATCACGCCTGTATTCCCCGAAGGGTCAGGCAGAGGTGTACCAATGTATACCCACAGTTCGCCGGTATGTTTTTAGGTCCCATGTAATAGGGCGCCAGCCTATTGCCATTAACCGGGGACAAATCCAAATTCCGAGCTGCTACTGAGAACTTCACAGAAAAACCCAATAACACTTTTGGCTCGACCTGGGAATCGAACCCAAGGCCTCCAGCGTAGCAGTCGCGCTTAGGACCACTAGGCTAACGAGGCAGAAACTACTAGTACGTTTTGAAAAAAATAGAAATGTTATAGTCTATATGTTTTAACATCATGCTACGTAAATGCAGTGAAAAAGTCTCGATTAGAAGCTAGTCTATACTTCTATATCTATACTTAATATTATAAAGAGGAAAGATTTATATTTTTGTATGCAACGAATAAACATAAAAACTACTGAACCGATTTCAAAAATTCTTTTACCTTTAGGAAGCTACATTATCACTGAGTAACATAGGCTATATAAAATCACGCTACAATCCACGGGAGCGGAGCAGTAACCAAAGATGTAAAATAAGCCACACGGACGAAGTCACGGTATAGTCCGCTAATCTCTAATAAATAATATATTTATGAACCTTTAACTATATTGAAAGCGATAATCTTCAACATTATCTGCTAATAAACTTGTAATCTTTAGTGTTCCGACGTATATATTTAGTATTCCCGATAGGTAATGGCGAATTTTCTATTATCAATTAACGGACTGAGTAGACAGCTATTATCTGAAACTGTGTATCAATAGACAGTCTATTGGCAGCTGTAACGTGAACCACCAAGACTTGGTTGGATTTTACTATCTATTGTACGACCTTTACCAGGATTAATAGACTTTAGAGAAATAGAAAATAGATAAAGGCCTAGGTTTAACTTTGCAGGTGAACTACCTCAAGTGTCTTCTTACGAGTACTTCAAAAGGTAGTTAAATAATACACATGCACTTATATTGGTTTAGTTAACATTTGCGATTCACTTAATTTTGCTCACTGAATTTCAAAATAATACACACAATATTGTGTATTCATATTGTGTTGTATTAATATTATGTGTTTTATTTAGTATCTTCTATGATAATGATACAAAAGATTGATTGATACAAAAGCTTTCGGAGGCAATGAAAGACAATACTTAGCGATATCTCCATATTATTGAAATACTTAACTGTATATTTATTTAGAAGTGAACATTATTTGTAACATTCTCGTTAAAAAGAATTGTTGATGAGCCAATTAATATTAATAAAAAGAAGGTAAACAATTGTGATGGTGATTAAATATTGTACAATAATGTCCAGTAACCATCACTGTGCGACTTATAATTAAATGTGAGCTTACATCTCCTGAAAAAGTAGTCTTTAATCAACGAAATAATTAAAAACAATGACTTGGAGAAGAATATATGCTTATTTCCTTTTTACTTAAATACCATGTAAGTACTTACTTGACTGAAATAAAATTGACAATTGACAGCGGAAATTAACATTTTAGGAACTCAGCGCAGTAAAAGCGAAGCTCTATAAATTATGACGTTGCAGATAAGTTACAGATACGAGCAGACGAATAGCTGTCTTTCTACCTTACTTTCCTTCTTGCTGGCTGACTATTCAATTCCGTAGCAGTTTTTAAGCCTCGTTGACAAACAAACCTACTTCTGCCCATACATCTGCAATGTCAGAGGCCTTACAAATGCGTCGCCGTCGCCATCCTGGAGACCAAGTTGAAATGTCCCATGTGCCTGCTATATCACCGGCATCCATACTCTTCAAACCGAAATACAGCAACGCTGTATTTCGGCAGAAATAGGTGCAGTGGTAGTACTTGTGGCAGAGGTGATGAGATGACCTCGATGCAACCGAGAGGGTTGGTTCGAGATTATGCACAAACATAACGTTTCTCCACAGGTGGCGAAGGTTTTTCCCCATATGTAGGAAAATACAGGCTAAAAAAAAATTGGCTGTATATGGTACAATTTTCTATTTTGAGATAATTTACCCCTCTCTAACAAGTGCAAAAGTTTTATTATTATTATTACATGCAACTTGATACGCAATCTAATCCAGCCTAAATTACTTACAGCAGTGAAAATACCATGCCGACATAAATTAGAACCTACTAAATCTTGCGCTACAATTTCATAAATCCATTTTATGTTACTAACTAATTACTACCTATAATACCGACGACTTCGTTCCGAGCTGCTCCGGTTAAAGTGATATCTGCCCCTCTAGCCAAGTCGCAAACGATAATCGTAAACGCTCGGTAGGTACCAATAGATTTTAAACTTTATACCCAAGAGCCTTAAGTTAAAAATCTATTAAAGATTTCTAAGCGTTAGCGACTGGAACGAACGAAAACGCTATGCAATCTTTATTAGATCTTCAACTTAAAACCAAGCACATAAAGTTGAAGATCTATTAAAGCCTACTCAGCGTTTGCGTCTATAGTTTGTTACATGGCTACAGGTGCAGATCATATTCCCGATATATGTTTCAAGTTCATCCCTACAAGGAACTTCCACCGTTCATATAAATCAGGTACTACCAACATTTATGAGTTTTATGGCTGTAATATATTCGCCTCGCGCCGCCTTCAGTGTGTTGAGAGCATCAAGAAATTGCAAGTGTAACGAAAGGGCTCTCGATAAGGAAGCAGAATCCAATAACAATTAAACAGTGTTCATTGCGACTTAAGTCTCATCTATCTCAGTAGTCGTACGATCAAACGCTGCACTAGTTAAGATATACTGTAATTAAATAAATAATCTATACTAATATTATAAAGAGGTAACATTTGTTTGTAAGTTTGTATGTAGGGGGTAATCTCTGGATCTACTGGACTGATTTTGAAAATTCTTTTACTCATAGAAAGCCACGTTATTTGTGAGTGTCATAGGCTATAAAACATCACGCTATGATACACGGGAGCGGAGCAGTAACTAAAAATGTAACGTAAGGCAGGGTGAAATTTGTCACGCGGGCGAAGTCGCGGGCAGTTTGCTAATGTTTTATATACAACATTTCTATGAACGATGCCTTAGGTGGAGAGATATTTCTTAAGCCGAATGGTCGTTACAATCAATTAACGGTACTTAGATCAATGGGCAAGTATTTAATGAAAACGGTTGTATAGGTTTGCGAGATATTAATCAGTGATATAATAGTAATATTTTGAGTCTTTTCAGAGACATTTATTGGTATTTATTCTCGTTGAACTGCGGAGAAAGCTAAAGGTGATATAAATTAAATGTTTCTTAGCACATATTATAATTAAACAGTATACCCGTCTCTTTCATACTACAAAAGAAAGACAGAGACCGAGCTAGCTAAAGTACAGGCGTAGAAATGTTTATTGAACCCGAAGAGTACAATTAACAAGGTAAGGGCAGTTACAATCGTAAAGCAATACGAGAGACAGCCACATCGGACACTTACGTGCCTAGCTTAATGAAAGTAGGTCCAAGACATTACATTTGTTACAATCAGGCGTCGCCAGCCTGATTATAATAATAGTAATTAAATAAAAAATAAAAAAAACCACGCCTGTATTCCCGAAGGATTAGGCAGAGGTGTACCAATGTACAGCCACAGTTCGCCGGTATATTTAGGTCCCATGTAATAGGGGCGAGCCTATTGCCATTAACCGGGCACAAATCCAAACTCCGAGTAATTTATATTAACTTTTTTTTTTAATTTGACCATCTCTGAAAAAAATCAGCCTTAAAATTCAAAAAGTAGCCTATGTCCTTTCTTTGATTTCAAACTTACCATGTACCAAATTTCATCAAAATATGTTCTGTGGTTTACTCATGAAAGCGTATTAAACAAACAGACAGACCGAGTTACTTTCTCATTTATAATATTAGTAAGTATGGATATGGATGGATGTCAGAGGCATGACATAGAAGTACAATTTTTTTATTAAATCTTGTCCCACACTAGGAATTTCTCCTATATCTGTATCAAACGTATGAACTCACATACAACTATTTCCGTCTCGGAACAACTATCTGTAGTACATACAAATTTACTTCTACACGGGAATCAAACCCACGACACGCAGCGCAGCAACCAATCGCTTAGCCACAGTGCCAAGCTTGCCGACAAAATTCTTATTTATTTCTTATTTAGTAAGTATGGATATGGAATGATGGATGTTTGTTTCATGGTGGTCTGTTCAGAGACAATACTAACTCAACGAGTGAATCCGTGAATGAAACATATGCTACTACAACGTTAGGAGCCGTATATAATAATCAGTGCAAAACAACACGGAACTCAGCCTCCGGGCTTGTCATTAACACGCAGGGAGAGCAACTTGTAGCCATTTTATCACGTAATCATAAACCATTGACAGCTTTGATTAGGGCTGCCAATCTTTCGCGATTCCTCGAATTTGTGCTAGTTTAGAAGAGAGCTCGGAGTCATCCTGAAAGGGTTTTCTAAAGTTTATTTACCATAAGACAGACAAGCAATAAATAAAAAAAAAAACAAAATTACAATGATATTTTTTTTTTCTAATAACAGTAACGGGTTACTCTCCCAATTTTAACCAAATGTCTGGGGTTTTTGCCTAGGTCGGGCAAAGTGTTATTTGGTTTTTCCATTAGGAATTTCTCAGTAGCAGCCTGAAATCAGGAGGTTGGTGGTGAGACACCCCGTGTCTCAGAAAGCTCAAAGCCGTTGGTTCCGGCTGTCATTCGTAGAGATCGTTGACCCTTTTTTGTTGGGATAAGGCTAAGCAGATGATGATGTCCGGGCTTTTTGTAGTTTCAACTGGCACCGGCAATTTAGATGATGGCAGCCCTATTTGTGATGCAGATAACGGACCTCGTATTTTGTTAGCAGAGACATAATAATCTGTAGGCAGCGTACGACTATTTACAAGTGCAAAGATTTTATGAATGGAGCTTGTAGCTGACTGGCACGTCGCCAGAGGCATGCTTGTGTTTACGACAACTCATTTAGGGTAGCCGGTAGACGCATAGCTGACGGAAAATATCCCGCTCATCGCCTGTCAAGTTACTCCATCATCATCTTCCTGCCCTTATCCCATGTTACTTGGGGTCGGGCAACATGTTTTCCGTGTTTGCCAAGTTACTCCAATACAGTCAAATTTATCAATTCTCTACATGCCTAGATATAATTAATTTCCTAATATGGCATGAAAGATCACTCAAAACGGCTCGACCGATTTGCCTGTTTTTTTTTGTTGTGTGTGTAATTAATTATCTGGATATAACTTGCATAAAAGATTTTTTTTTTGGAAAATCAACCGTACGGCTCTAATTAAGGAAGTATTTTTTTATGAAAGTTTAAAGATGTGTCTTTTTTATGATAAACCTAATTAATAATAATCAAAAATTGAGATAGCCCATTTCTCGTATACCAGCACTAATATTTTGTAAAAATCTTCTTGTGTTAATGTACGCGAAGTGAGCTTGAAGTAAGTTATTAATCTCTAGCATTACCTACGTGAAATCACAGCTCACTCACGTCTACTAAATATACAGAGGAAGTCTTTTACAAAATAGACCGGCTGTAGTCAAAGTAGTAAAAAAACTGAAATAATCGAATCTTCTTAAATATATACCTGCCTCTTACTATCCAGTGGCCTTATGATTTTCTAATTCGATATTCGCAATCTCTCAATCCCTTTCAGAGTTCGTGATAGCGAATAGAATAAGACCGCAGGTTAAACTAAGATGTTAGTTGTCTATTAACGTCAATTTAACGTTTTGTACAGTCTACCTTCACTTGTTAGCTTAATCGCTCCCGTTTCTAACCTAGAGGGCGCTTTGCTCTGAAATGATTTTGAATTCAATAGCTTCGATGTGGCCTGGTTAGAAACGGTATTCTTAAGTATAATGCCGTTTCGTAATGAATTATTTGAACTTAACCTAATGACATAGTTTAGGTGCATGTTTGATGTCTCATTGTTATAGAGTATATCGTTTATCTTAATTTGTTTATAAAATTCTTCTGCACCTTTGTTTGTAAGCCTCTGAATTCCTCCTACACGGCTGGACTGATTTAAATGTTTTTTTTCGTGTGTTTTTCTTTGGGTAATTTAGATTTACAATTGGATCTAGTAGCCTTTCGGGCGGGACGAAAACTGTCTAATTGTGAAGTAGAAACTAATTGCTTCATAATTTAACTATTATAGAAAAATATAAAAACTTTGTATGTAGTTTTTCATTGTAATTTTGAAATGGCTTGTCGATAACACGAAGTCTACTCATGCTTAAAGTAAACGTAGCAAAAATACAGGAACACATACACTTCATGCTTCTAATTCAGTACACAACTTTTTTTTACTCTTTAATTATATTCCATCAATACATAAACAAAGCGGTAATCTATCGTGCAAATGAGGCGCCTACTTACCATAAAAGCCAGTAAAAAGTCAAGTTGATCGCATTAAAGAGTTCATCAGAATTGCCAACACTCCGTCTTCATGCAAATTTTTTCATTGTCAAGATTTGCACGTAATGTCTGAAGGCAGAAGTCGAGAATCTATGATCTGGATGCATAATAATTATAGGTGCTTAGTCGAGTTTGGCCCGTAATATTATTCTGTGAGATCTGGCGAGATTGGCGGTTCACGTGTCTTCTTTAGCTTGCCTCGTTAAACTGATTAAGAAATATATAGAGTTGGGTTTTAAATCTGATGGAGGCGGCTAAGGGTGGTAGTCTTTACTCTTTATTACTTAAATGAAAATAGGCACGGTATGCGGCAAGAGGATATGGTATATAGAACAAAGTCATAATGATATAGCAGATATAGTATCCGATGGAAAAGGGGAATGTGGACACCAAAGGTGATATTTTGACAGTTGCGGGAAGTATTTCAGGCAGGACGTCATAACTATAATGAAAATGGGCTACAGGAGGCCTTTGCCACAGGACGACTAGAAGGCAAATTATACTAATTAAAAACGTTCAAATTCTAGTCCCAATTTTATCGTTCAGCGACAATCCATGTCAAAATAAGCCATTTTTGGCAGATTGAGACTGAGATTACATTGCCATCGTTCATAAAAGTTTGTAAAATTGCCACCCAGACAGCAACCATACTTTACCTATAACGATAACAGTGCAAATTGGTAATGAGTTAATGAGTTTGAAATAAAGACTCATTATTATTATCTGAAACTGTGTCTGCCCTTGTTACGTCGCACACTGGGGTTTGCTCTATGGAGGCAATGCCCAAAATTACATTTCCAAAATGTGGGTAATAGGAAAAAAACTTGACGTATTATTATTGTTTAATAAATTTCACATCAGTTAAGGACGATATTATCAACACAATGGTTATCTGTTTGCTTACATACTGCAGTAAAGTTCATTGATTTCAGTGTTGCTGCGATTCAAAATGTTGAATACGGAATTTTTAAGTGTTCGTTGCTACTGCCCTATTAAAGTTAACACAAAACTATAAAATGGCAAGTGGAGATCAAGGTCAGTACTAATAAAAATATGATTAAGATTGGACAAATTCGTTGTGTAACCTACCGTAATATTTTTTTACTTTTTACGAATAGTTGTAGAAGCGAAATGGATGATATCTAAATTTCGCGCAAAGTTCTTTTGGTATTGTTTTTAGTTTCTCAATAAGGAAGGTTTAGGGTGCTTAAAACAATAATTTGTTTCAAAAGAACATTGCGCGAAATTTAGATATTGTCCATTTCGCTTCTACAACTATTCGTAAAAAGTAAAAAAATATTACGGTAGGTTACACAACGAATTTGTCCAATCTTAATCATATTTTTATTAGTACTGACCTTGATCTCCACTTGCCATTTTATAGTTTTGTGTTAACTTTAATAGGGCAGTAGCAACGAACACTTAAAAATTCCGTATTCAACATTTTGAATCGCAGCAACACTGAAATCAATGAACTTTACTGCAGTATGTAAGCAAACAGATAACCATTGTGTTGATAATATCGTCCTTAACTGATGTGAAATTTATTAAACAATAATAATACGTCAAGTTTTTTTCCTATTACCCACATTTTGGAAATGTAATTTTGGGCATTGCCTCCGTAGAGCAAACCCCAGTGTGCGTCGGGTCTAGTTAGAAGGCAAAAGACGTTTACACACTTTAAGTTCTGAAACGTTTAACTTACGTAGGTAATTAATTGTAGCTTAAATTCTGAAGCTAAGCGGCTTCAGGATTCTAGTTTGGCTGGGATTAATATTGAATGTCCAAGTTAATATAATTATTTTAATTAATAGGCAAATAAAAATTTGTATTACTTGATTAATTATTAAAATAATTTTAAAATAATGCCTTGTAGCTCTCTTAGCGATTGATGAGTTAATCTGATTTATGTTACTTGTTTGTGACATATAAAAAATGCCACAAAGATTTGGAGTACGTAAGTGTACCTACAATATTAATGATGATAAAAATTATGGGCATCTAAAAGAGACATACTCAGCAAAGGAATAGCACAACAATATTCTTTAGTAAGACAACCGTTAAATAATAGTCTATCTACGTACTTTGGTAGCATTGGAATTGTTGTAGTCAGATGCAACAAAATTACTTACTACATTTAAATGTGTGGGTAAACTGATGGGTAATAGGTATTCCTAGCCGTGAATCACACACGTAGAAGTAATTTGATCTTTAGCTATTAGTGTAAAACTAGTTATCCACCACCAGGACCAACTGATAGACATCGTTGCCGCGTCATTAAAATTAGGGATGCCTCGATACGCCTTTTTGCCGATACAATACCGATACCGATACTCTTATCAAAATATCGGCGATACTGATACCAATACCGATACGCTTATTGAATTCAAAAAAAAAGATAGATTAAATAAAACACAATTAATTAATAGTTTTAGTAATAAAAATTACCATTTAAAAGATTTTTATTTAAAAAACAAAGTATTCTTAAGTTTTGCGGGCAAAGGCGATTTCGCAAGTCTGTTTGAATAAGACCTGCGGTGGAAAATTGTCTCTCAGATGCGACAGAACTCATTTGGAGACTAAAGTATCTAATATCGCCGATACCGATATATCGGTATCGGTATCGGATGCATCCCTAATTAAAATCATGTTTAACTCAAGATTATCATAAAGTATAATAGCTAATTGCGGTAATGTTGCTATTTTCGTACGTACTCGTACTTTCCAGTTTTCAGAACAAATTACAAGAAGTGGTCATTATGATCCTATGAGACTTGTGTACGTACAAAGCTACTACAGGAAGTCTACGCAACGAATTCACGATTTCTCATTTAATTAATAAAGATAGAAAGGAGATAAGACATAATAATTTTTATCTTATTTGTCTAATTAGGAACTGATAAATTAAGTTAATTAACCAGGAAATTGATTTAACTAAGAATCTGTTATCGTAGGTAATTAGGCTGTTCAAATGTTAATTTTAAATTTTAATTTATACCAATACCAATAATAAAGATAATGAAGCTTAAGAATTATTTTTGTTTGTTGGTTTAAACGCACTAACTAACGTACTCGGGTCGGATAACTTTGTATATGACAGCCAGATTCATGAGGAATAGTATGGGATGTAAAATTACATTTGACTGCCTCGTTAGCCTAGTGGTGCTAAGCGCGACTGCTATGCTTAAGGTCTTCGGCTCGATTCCCAGGTCGAGCATAAAGTGCCATTGGGTTTTTTTTTAATTCTTAGTAGCAGCTCGGAGTTAGGATTTGTGCCCGGTTAATGACAATACGCTCGCCTCCTGGGACCTAAACATACCGGCGAACTGAGGGTATACATTGGTACTCCTCTGCTTGCCACTTCGGGGAATACAGGCGTGATGGTATGCTATTTAAAATCACATTACGTTACCAAAGATGTGAGTGAAGTCGCGGGTAGAAACTAGTGTACAATTAATATGTTGTAAAAACCTGAATTTATTTTAGTACCAATTACTTGTTTAGTTTTATTTTTTTGCAATTGGATGTAGACATTAATAACGGTATTAGCAGACTTGTCACGAGTCTCTTTACAAACAATTTGGGGTTCAAGAGCTACTTCATGTTTTATTTCTTACTTATAATTGTTTGTATACACGCAAACAAAGTGGCAAGTATTTGCTTTACACTTCAGTCTATGTCGGCTTTTATACTGTTTTACAACTAATGTTTTTGTTCGTGTACCGTAAGTGCGGTGTTAGGATTAGCTCATACTGGTACGCGGCGAGACGCGACGTGGCGTGCTTTTTTAAGGTAGCGATAGAATATCGAACTTATTTACAATACAATAAGCGTCTCGAATTTCGCCACAGCGCACTTTAAAGAGCGTAGGTGTACTTTAGACAAAATAAGTAAAACTAGCCTGTTATTGTCCCACTGTAGGACAAAGATTTATTTTCATACAGAGAAGGCATGGCCACTGATCACTACACCTGCTCAAGGTGTATTGGCTATTTCAGACTTATGTTAACTTTAAAGTTTCCTCACGGTGTTTTTCTTCACTGATGTCTGTGATTTCCAAAATAAAGATAGAAAGTATTTGCGCGGATTTGAATCCATAACTTCATGTATGATAAGTGGGCCTTAACCGCTGGGAAATTACGACATGATATATCTGAAGTACACCCTAACGTATAGTAAATGAGTTCTATAAATAAAACTGTAACCGGCAGTGTCGCACTGCATCACGTCTCTATATTTGAAAAGGCCCTAAAACAATTTATTCCTCTACTTATTTGTGTAAACCGAACATATTTCGGTTTTAGAGTTGACGGTGGCTGTTAAGTGACTATCTTAGTGGATTATTAGCAGTAGATTGGATAATAAAATATGTCGGTGTCCCGTGGCGTTGCTAGGCAATTGACACATAATTTACAGTAAAGTGATTATACGCACAACATGGTTATGTTAAGCTATTTTATTGCAGCTAGTACGCCATTTGCAGACAATATTCATAAAGTTAATAGTATAGAACAAGGAAATGCTTATAATGACGTGAAGAGCATAGATATATTTCAGCTTCGTAGTTGTAATTTTACACCTGTTAGTTTTATGATAAAATATTTTTGTTAAATGTTGTTGAAGAAAAATAAGCTTAACTGCCGCTGCCAAAAGGTACCTGGTTATTTAACCGAATAGCCAATTCTATATGACATCTTATTAGAATGGAATTGTTCTTTATTTTCACAAAAAGTAGGTACAAGTCAACATGTACCTGCTTTTTGGCGTTTGTTACGTTTAAAATGAACCAAACAGTAACAACCTTAACTTAGGAATGCAAAACAGTTTTAGCTAAAATATGCATTGCGATTCATATATTCAATCAATCGTCTATATTCTGTGCGAACACAATCAGGCAAAGAAAACACCTAGCCAGTACAAAGATACACTTTCGGAATTCCTTGCAAATAGGATCAGTAGAACTTTGAATTGAATGCACTACCTCGTTGGAAACTAAACCTCTTCTGAATATCGGGATTCGATCTCTTGTCGCTTGTCAAAGACCAGACAATCGCTCGAGTCTAGGCTTGTTTCGCTTCAGCCTCGTTCAAACTGTCTCGTTTTCAGACTAGGTTAGACTGTACAGTTTTTAGAGTGCCGTCTTATAATAATAGTCGTTGATTTTCTTTCCATACTTATTTTAATGAGGAAAGATTTTTTGTTTGTGTGTTTGTTTGTGCCGAATAGGCTCCGAAACTACTGAACCGATTTTAACCATTTTTTCACCAATAGATAGCTACATTATCACTGAGTAAAATTTACTGTATAACATCACGCTAAGCTATACGGGAGAGGAGCAGTAACCAAAGACGTAACTTAATGCGAGTGAATTCAGCCACGCGAACGAAGTCGCGGGCAGTTTACTACCTAGTAGGTACTATATAAAAAAAGGTGTTGAAAGCACTAGCTTAGATTTCTTATTTAAAATTGAATGGTAGCTGTTATGTGGAAGTCGTGACACAACAAGATTAGTCGGAGTTAACAATGGTTTAAAAAATATGCGAAAGTTTCACAGAAAAGTGGACTAAGTAGACTTTGATATGTAATTTTCAGTAGAAATCTAAAAGATTTTTTGAGTGCTTATAAAAATGATGCATTCTTCCTTTAATCTGGTTATCTTCAGCGATCATAAAGGCTGAATTGTGTTGGAATAAATAATAATACATAATAAAAGTAAATAACTGAATGTAATCGAAAAATAAAAAGGGAAGTGCGAAATCTTAACGTAGAAAATGGACTAAGATCCCATAGTCACCAGGCTTACGTCATTATAGCATAGCAAATATTTGGAGAATAGATCATTATCATCATATCGGCAGAACGATGTCCACTGCTGGACATAGTCTTTCTCTACAGATCGCATTCAGCAGTTTCCCACGACTTTTACCAGAGCGTCGGTCAACCATACAATAGATAAGCAATAAAAATATATATGCATTTGTTGTGGGGGGGCAATCCCCCCCCTTTTCAGTTATCAGGTACAAAAGTACCAATAACGTTAAATTATTCAAGTAAGATGGCTGATTTTAAATAGGTAATAATATCTTTTACAATATATTGTAGATACTAACATAAATCATTGTCAAACATTTCCGTGAGCCATAACTTTAGCCAGACGTTTTAAAGATCGGAACGTTAACGCGTTTCTATTTTCAAAATTTCAGTAAAGTTAAAATGACAAAAGGATAACGACTCGGGGTCTTAAACCAAAGCTATTGATTCTTCAAGCGGCGCCGGCGGCGGCTAAAATATTACATCTTTAATTACACGCCGATTATGCAAACTGTCTGGTACATTGAAAATCTTGTATTTTAAGGCCAACATTATAAGGAAGCTGGCTTTGAAATTGATTCGTGGTTCGAATTTTCAAGTATTAAGTACATTTTTTTTAAGTATTTGCAATAGCTTGGTACAGACTATGTGATTGAGTTATAATAACCATTAATAAAAAATTCTAACATTGGCAAAGTGATGACAGTTAACATAACAGACTGTGTTGTATTGTTACTCAATACTCAATACGTAAAAAAAAAAAAAATACTCTGATGTCTGATGTCTTGTTAAAATGACTGAATTGATTAGTTTTTATAATTGTATTTGTGCCCACGTACCTATATATGCATAAAAATTGCATTGCTTAGTGTACTTGTATCTGAACTACATAAGAGTTATTACAATTATTTTTCTTAAGCTTTTATGAATGAGATACAGAAGAAATTCTCTGAAAAAATTAAATATGATAATTTGTGTTTTTTTTTAGAAAAGTGTACTGACTATGACAAAATAATTCGTGCTAACCCTTAACGCGAAATATTTCACTTATTCAATAAATATACGGAACTGTACAGTCGCACACATATCTGTTTATCAACGAGATGTCTCCTCGTAACAGTACATGGGCCAGTTATGGTCTCAACTGCAAAAATATATTCAGTACCACTTTGTTATAAAGTAAAATCGTCGCTGTTGTGAATAAATTCATATCGTATGTGTCCCTGTTTCTTTAGGCTTATGTTATTGTAAGTACGCTGGTTGTGAGTGTACCGACTAAGTAATATATAACGGCTGTAAATAGAGACTTAATAAAACCTAGTTACATGTTCTTTTCTTCTGGATCATACCTGGGAAGACATTCGTACTTTTACAAAAAATTGTAACAAAGCTTGAAAAACTTCCACGACCCCTTAATTTTTACATACAATAATTAATAAACTAATAGTGGTCATAAGCGCGACTGCTACGCTAGACGGCTTGGGTTCGATTCCCAGGTCGAGCAAAAAGTGTTATAGGGTTTTTAGGCTCGCCCCCTATTACATGGGACCTAAAAACATACCGGCGAACTGTGGGTGTACGTTGGTACACCTACGACTAACCCTTCGGGGAATACAGGCGTGATTGTATGTATGTATGTATGTAATAATTAATAAACACAATATCCTGCAATCATTTGGGCTCAAAGCTTCATAATTTGATGGGCAACATTAGTTCACGGCTAAATGATGTGTCGTGTGACATCCCGAATGGAAAAATGTTATATTATGTATTTTCGTTTAACGCTGATTGATAGATTTATAGGTATCTAATATTTTATTATCAAGTTTATCACCACTTTCATGATTTTATAATGAATTTACATCAGAATCGGTTATTAGACATGTTGAATTCTGACGCGATTGGAAATTTAGTTATTATAGTTTCCATTTAGATATTATATTAATTTCCGCCGCATAAAATCACTACTGACTTTATGGATCAACTAGCGAAGTGCCCGCGACTGCGTCCGCGTGTCCTATTTTACCCGCGCGGTTAGTTATGTCTTTGGTTACTGCTCTGCTTCCGTAGGTTGTAGCGTGATGTTATATAGCCTCTATTACTTAGGAATAATGTAGCTATCTATTGGTAAAAAAATGGTTAAAATCGGTCCAGTAGTTTCGGAGCTTATTCGATACAAACAAACAAATCTTTACGATTTATAATATGAATAGTATAGATAAATAAGATTGCAAGTGCACTATCCAATTTCTACCTTATTAGACTTTCCGATAATTGACTTTAGACTACTTGAATTTTGTATTCAGCTGGAAAATCTGGGCTATACAAAATATCAACCTCTTAGAAATCCAAATATTGCTTCACTCACATCAAATTCAGCGTCAATCCCTAAAGTTTGAGTTAGTGAGTTTCTCTGTAAACGTGAAGTGAGCTCCGAGCTAGTGTGCTGTTAATCAGGTGGAAGTATAATCTCACTTTACCGCAATTCACCAAGGAAGATTTTCACAAAGACTGTATAGATTAGGGAGCAACTCTACTAACTTCTAAAATCGCTATTTTAAACTTGGTTGGAAACTGTCAAAAGTGCCTCTAATTTACCAAGATTTTTGACATTGACAGTCGCCGAGATGAGATTGAGACTCGATTTTAAACGTTGATTGGCCCTCACAGATCGTCATTGTAAGCAAACAACTGGTCGAAAACAACAGAAAGACTATATAACCATAACCAACAAAGCATTTGTGAGTATAATAATAGTTAAAATTCAGTTAGGTATGTTGGTACCGCTTTGAGCCTTAAACAGTATTGTGTCATCGTCCACAGAACGCCGACCGTTAAGCCTTTCAACTTGCGATGAATAAACATCAAACAAACATTGTCGCATGAACACATATGTACATGTTTTTTGTGTGGTCATGGAAATTCTCAGATGAACTTTTCGATAAAGATGTATGAAATTAAGAATTGGTTGAGAACGTGACTTTTGTCTGTACCGACGATGTATGAATGATTTATTGTTTTGGTCAAGTATAAAATGAAAACAGTTGGAGTAATTACATACATAATACCATCACGCCTGTACTCCCCGAAGGGTTAGGTTAAGGTGTACCAATGTATACCTACAGTTCGCCGGTATGTTTTAGGTCCCATGTAATAGGGCGCGAGCCTATTCCCATTAACCGGACACAAATTCTAACTCCGAGCTGCTACTGAGAGTTTCATAGAAAAACCCAATAAGACTTTTTGCTCGACCTGGGAATGGAACCCAGGACATCTGCCACGCTAGAGGTGTGGGACTGGGTTCTAAAAAAATAAAATTTTATACATATTTCAATAAATATTAAATTCCTGCTATTATTATATTACGATGAAAAATTTGTGCCACATTCAAAAAGTAGAGCAGTAGTGCTAAAACGGTACTGAATCTCTCGTAAATCCGTGAAGCCGACAAATCGTGATTATACGCCACTAATAGCCGAGCAAATGGCACAATCCATGAAATAATGAACACTGAATCATTGTTTATTGGATTCTTGTAAACGAGATATTGTAAATATATTGTTGTTATCATGAAAGGAGTAAGGTTTTGATATAAACAAAATACCATCCATCACGTCTGTATTCGCCGAAGGGTTAGGCAGAGGTGTACCAATGTACGCCCACAGTTCGCCGGTATATTTAGGTCCCATGTAATAGGGGGCGAGCCTATTGCCATTAACCGGGCACAAATCTAAACTCCGAGCTGCTACTGAGAATTTCATAGAAAACCCCAATAACACTTTTTGCTCGACCTGGGAATCGAACCCGGGACCCGTTGCACAGCAGTCGCACTTGCGACCACGAGACCAACAGGGCAGATAAACAAAGTACAAAGTTGTTTGTATAAACAAACTCTTCAGCTTTATAACGTTAGTGAAGATCACGACTCGAAAAATTGTATCGATTTGAAAACAATAAATATTGAGTGAAAGGGATATTTTATTGTATTTTTGTAGTAGGAGAGGTCTTTGTGAAGGAGCTCGTCAGGGGCGTACAAGGGTATGGGTGCCAGGCACATGAGACTTTCGACTTTGTCTCTGGGATGGCAACGCATTAGCAATTGCATTTGCGCCTCTGGTATTGCAGATAGATGCTGCTGCCTATAGAGTCTATAGGCAGTGGTGACCATCCGGTGGACCGTGGGGTTGTTTGCCATCCCATGATATAAAAATAAAGTAAAAACATATTGGAATGAAAACGTTTCCCTATTTTATACTTTTGTTTTTAAAAAACATGATCTACTACTCCATACAAAAGTACAACACCTACACTGTCAAAATTTAGGAACAGCTGATTAAAAAAAAAAATGTCGTCGCCTGCCTATTAGGAACTGAATGTATGGTATAAGGTTCCACCAATAATAAAAAATATACCTACACACAAATTAAAAATACCTGCATATATTATTTGACTGTATGAAAACTGTACCTAGTAGTGGCGTTCTCATGATTGATTAACAGCGATTCCTATCAAGTAGTTATGTCTGCACACGCGTTGGTATCCGACGACGCATGCGCGAGAATTTATTGACCTACCGTTGTTGAAGCCTTTGTTCCTATCTATACTAATAAAAAGAAGTAAGATTTGTTTGTTTGTAACGAATAGGCTCTGAAACTGCTGGACCGATTTTAACCATTTTTTTACCAATAGATAGCTACATTATTCCTGAGTAACATAGGCTATATAACATCACGCTATGATACACGGGAGCGGAGCATTCACTAAATACGTAAATTATGGCGGGCGAAATGCCACGCGGACGATGTCGCGAGCAGTTCGCTTGTGTCTTCATAAAAGAGTATCAATGAATGTATGTGAATGGTTTAATCGATATTTATGATGAATAAATATGTGGTGAGATGCTTTCGTTCATTGAATGTTATTGTTATGTTATGTAGATTGTTGATATACACAACGTTGTGGAGGTCAGATAGGCAGTCGCTCCATGTAAAACACTGGTATTCAGCTGCATCCGGTTAGACTGGAAGCCGACCCCAACGCAGTTGGGAAAAGGGCTAAGCAGATGATGATGATGATGATATTATACACAACGTAACATAACATACCATCACGCCTGTATTCCCGAAAGGCTTAGGCAGAGGAGTACTAATACACCCACAAAATTAATCAGATCAATTATTTAAAAAAAGCGCATAATAAGACCATTTATAAATTATTCTCTATACCAGGAATAAATACCGTTGGTTCCGCAACTATTATCTATCAATACATGCTCAACAGCTGCATCGGCCACACCCAGAGAAACTCAGAGATATCTACGAGCAAAAAGATGTACAAAAACTTATCAAGCGGTCGTTCTAGTAATAATGTCATCATTCCTGTGTAATACCACGTTGTGGTTTGTTGTAACTCCAAGAACTTACCACTAATATAACGGGTGTAAAGAGACATTTAAAGAAGTCGAAAGTAGTTTATGTTCTTCACAATATTGCGATTTTTTTTTGCGAAATTTAGTCGCAATGTCGTCCTGTGACAATTAATGTCAAAAAATGTTATGTAAATTAAAGGCATTTTTGTACTGTTTGAGACTAAGATTACATTACAAGCATTTCTACAAGTTAGTAGAATTACTTAGGTAACCTTTTGGTGACGGAGATTGGTTAAAATTGTTTTTTTTTTTTTTCAATTATGAGTCGTCAACCTGGGCAACAAATACATATAATGTTATATGAAAACAAATTAAAAATTATTATATCCATACCTAATTAACCATCTCTATATATCTACACCTAGCTAACGTATTTGCAAGGCCTCTGGCCCTGCAGATGTCTATAGGTAGCGGTGACCACTTATTATCTGCTGGGTCATAGGCGTGGTTGCCATCAATGGAATTTAAAAAAAAATATCGTCACATCCCCATCACTTCCAAAACCACAATATTTTGCTTACGTTACCATAAACAGTGATTCTTCACACCAAAACTAAAAGTCTTTCCCCAGCAATATTTATTGCTCAATGTTACTTGGTTTGATGGGCAGTAGACATAGTTAACGGGTACATAATGTTTCTTTTTACACTTCGTCATCATCTGCCTAGCCTTTTCCCAACTATGTTGGGGTCGGCTTCCAGTCGAACCGGATGCAGCTGAATATCAGTATTTTACATGGAGCGACTGCCTATCAGACCTCCACAACCCAGTAATGGGTAATACGATACTCTTGGTAAGACTGGTTGTCAGACTTTCTGGCTTCTGACTTACAGTAACGACTGTCAAAGATCTACAAATGACAGCCGGGACCAACGGCTTTACGTGCTTTCCGAGGCACGGAGGAAACTCGCTATGGTAAATGGTCACCCATCCACAGACCAACCTCGGCAAGCGTGGCTTAACCCGGAAGATCGGTCTATGCGGCTGTAATTATTTAGCCACGACCTCCTCTGCTCCGCTTCTTTTTACACTTCGTATGCAATGTAATAGCCTTGCCTATTGTAATTACATGCAACACTGCCGGATGTTACTTTTTGTGTCAAGTGCATTTTCACAGGCAAGAAAAACCTAAGTTTATGACGGTTCAAGACTGTCAACACGAAGTTAGTATGTAAAAGAAAGAAAGAAAGAAAAGAAAGAAAAATCATTTATTCTTGCGAAAGCGACGCACGATCAATACTCATGGAGGTTTTTGCCTATTTTATTTACGAAACTGCTTCGGTATCGTAGTGGTCCGCAGCGCGACTGCTATGCTAGAGGTCTTAGGTTGGATTTCCAAGTCGAGCAAAAAGCTTATTTTACGTTTTCCAGCTAAACGGTGCATTTTACAGCAAAATTAATTCACCGTTTAGCTGGAAAACGCGAAAAACCCATTTTTGCATACTTAGACAGTCAATAACAAAAATGCACAAGGAGAATCGATTGGGACTCTTCACAATTCATTAACTATAGTATTCTAAGCTATTCCACTAATTTTCAGCTCTATGGGAATTAAGGAAACCGTCAATGTCTAATTTAACTGGACTTTTACTGTTAGGTTACTATTACTCTTCTGCATCTGTCATGGTTTGCTTAGAGACCTTAATGTTTTATGACCGTCTAAGATTTAAATATGAAATTGATGTTTTCCGACATGATTTATGAACTTCCTTATTAAACTATCTCAATAGGTTTCAGGGAAATATTTATTCCAACTTAACACTATGAAGGACACTAAACGCACATAGGCGTCATTACGATAAATCTTCTATTGTGCTCCGTTTAGTGTCCTCCAAAGTGTTAAACAACACTACCGTAGTAAGAGGTTCGTTTACTGTGAATCCGATATAAGTACTATAAGCGATGCTATAACTAAAGCAGCAAAACTACACAAAGGTATAAAATATAATTACAAAAATAAAAAGTAATAAATACAATACCCACTGAACATATTAAGCTTGAACCAATTTCGGAAGGTCAGTTTCGGAATTTCGGAATACTACTCAAATCAAAAACAACCAGAACATAAAATTAAATTAAAAATATCCAGCAACGCCTGTATTTTGCGAAGGATTAGGCAGAGATGTATACCCTTAGTTCGGCGGTATGTTTTTTAGGTCCCATATAATAGGTGACGAGTCTATTGTCATAGAAAAACCCTATATAAGTATTCCTGGATTCTCACTAATAGAGATAAACTGCCTCGTTAGCCTAGTGGTCCTAAGCGCGACTGCTACGCTAGAAGTCTTGCGTTCGATACCCAGGTCGAGCAAAAGCGCGCGAGGTTCTCAGTAGCAGCTCGGAGTTAGAATTTGTGCCCGTTTAACGGCAAAAGTACAGACATAGGGCCTAAACATACCGGTGAACTGTGGGTGTACATTGGTATACCACACCTCTGCCTAATCCTTCGAAAAATACAGGCGTGGCAGTATGGAGATAAACTTTTGTTTTGTCACAAACGCGAGACTCGTTTGCAATTAAAACTTAGGAAAATTGAATTTATTAGAGACACATGTCTATCCTTTCTCGGATCAGATATCGAATGGGAGTATTGAGTTCGAATCCCGCAAAGGCGTAAGAAACTGGATTGGTTCGAATAATTATTAAGCTCCAGTAAGTACTAAATATATGACCAAGTGATAACATACTGATCAACGCATAATGACCATTGAAACATTAGTTCTATTTTTGTACTGACAGTACCTATTAATTTCGTCTATTTACTACTTCCTAATAATTCTCAAAGGTGACTGAGAACTGAGGATACTCAATACACAATATTTTTATTGCTTTTCCATATGTATTCTTAGGTGGTAAATAGTGTAATTGAGATCATTATGGACCCTGTAGGGCACAGCAACATAGGGTTAGGAGAGAGGAGCCCCTGTTTCAAAAGATGATTAATAGAAAGTTGTTAATAGAAATAAGTTATAACTTAAGAATAATCCAAATTCAGAGATCATGAATAAATTATGATAATGAATGAATGATCTTTAAACTTAGGTTTTGTTTAGAAGTAGACTTCTGCCCGCGTATATCATAAAACTCAGCAATATTGTAACTTTCTATCAGTGAAAGAATCTTTGTAAACAGGCTAGTATTTCCAGAGATTACCACAAAAACAAAATAGCAAAAAAAAAAACCAAAACAATTTAACTTTACGTCTTTATAATATTAGTTATAGATTCGCGTAAACAACGCCTGTCATGCATCATTAACTGTCATTTCGCAAATTACTTGCTCGGTGTGTCGATATTACTTTTTTAAATCATTTAGGCCCGGCGCCCACTATCGGCATCAGCACGGCTGAGGATTTTGGGTGATAAAAAGCATTATACCTTAACTTCATGGCAATAAAGTAGAAATTTCCATGATATATGATCGTAGTAACAAGAATACCGCTTCGGTATGCTTGAGGCTACTGCATCGACTTTATTGCCATGAAGTTAATGTACATAATGCTTTTTAACTGCCTCGTTGGTCTAGTGGTCCTATGCGCGACTGCTACGCTAGAGGTCCCGGGTTCGATTCCCAGGTCGAGCAAAAAGTGTTATTGGGTTTTTCTGTGAAATTCTCACTAGCAGCTCGGAGTTTGGATTTGTGCCCGGTTAATGGCAATAGGCTCGCCCCCTATTACATGGGACCTAATATACCGGCGAACTGTGGGTGTACATTGGTACACCTCTGCCTAACCCTTCGGGGAATACAGGCGTGATGGTATAATGCCTTTTATCACCTAAAATCCTCAGTCGTGCCGATGCCGATAGTGGGCGCCGCGCCTTACAGCCCTAATAATGTTGTAGATGCGCAGGCGCGTAAAAAATGCCGGGTTTTGAGTACACACGTGCGACGTGTGATCGATGCAATTATATTGAATCCGTTTTAAGTTTCAATGATTTGTGGTTGACTATATTGATTTATTGTATGCGACTAGCTTTTGCCCTCGACTTCGTCCGCGTAAGTGGCGGTTATCGCGGAATAAAAAGCTATAGCATATGTTCTTCTTTGGGGTTCAAAGTTACCCCATCCCAAATTTCATTAAAATCGGTTCAGTTGTTTTGTCGTGCAAGCGAGATAGACACACAGAGTTACTTTGGGATTTATAATATTAAAAGTATAGATTGTATGTTTTTTTTTGTGTAGCTGAAGAAATTATAAAAGACTTAGCACCTAGATTACAAAAAAAAACATCAACAAAAATTGCTCAATGATCTTTCTACCTTAATTTTTTTTTAGATTGTACATACCTTGTACTTTAATTATTATTTATAAGGTTTAAATATTTTTTTATCCCATAAAGAATTGCAAAATTGTTTCTGAAATATTTTGTAAAAAAAAATGGTACAATTTTGCGTGAAATGGATAATATAGGTTCCCGATGCCTGTTACTGTGCAAAAATAAAACATTATTATTCATGTTCCATGACCACTAACCAAGCTTGGGAACACCACGTACTAAACCTCAACCCATACGTTGTGGTTTCACATAGAAAATAGAGAAATAACATCCACCACGCCTTTGTGTTGTCCAACATGAAGATACTTCTAATAATATGTAGCGTAGCTATAATAAAATTAAAATAAGTAAAAATGTTTTTTAGTTTTTAAAAAGCTTATCCATGTTATGCGTTTTTATTGCTAGTGTTGAACATGTTTATTTATGCAAAGTCATAACCAACTCTATTATACTAGTAATTATAGTTGTCAATCCGGTGGCAACTTTTGTAACACAAAGAATTATTAATGTAATTTTTTTTTAAACTTATAGCTGGTTTCATTGTGGTATTTTGGTGATTAGTATTGATAACATCTAATAAGTAATAAATACATTCAGTAGTTAGTTTAAGACTCTAATGAACGTACTTACTACTAAAATAGGTAATAAATATTTTTGTAAGTAACAAACCCCCGATTTTTCAAACGAAAATAAACGTACAATTACAACTTATACTTTATTCTAAACATAAATTTTTCGTTATAGAAATTATACCTAGTTAGTAAGTTTTTATGTCAATTTCCTGAAATGGCTATAACTTTAATCAAACAATTAAAAACAACAATTCAACAGCACATAAAACTATTACAAAAACAAAACACTACACTATCTCTACAGCAATTATTCATCATAAAACAACAAATAAATAAAAGTACAAACATAATAAAAGGAAGACAACGCAAAAGAAATGATATGGACATGTAACATTAAGTGCAGACAGGCGGTTACTTGCCCGTGTAGGATAAGGGTCCATTCACACAGACCAGCTCGGAGAGCATCGGCGCGCATTGTTCTTTTATTTATTTATTAAAACTTTATGCACAAAATGTATAATATACACCGTACAATTTTCTACCAGTCTACCTTAGGGAGAGACGGATCAAAGTAGGTGCAAGAAACGGAAAATTTCCAATTTGCTTGGTGTGAAATAATAAGAGGAGCTGACCGGCTCCGATCGCGTACTTTTTCTCATTCGCGCATCCGATCGGCTCCGATTGTGAGCGATCCGAGCGCATCCGCTTTCAGATCGCTTCCAGCCGGTCTATGTGAAGTAGTTGGCGGTTCCGCTCCGACCAACTCCAAGCGCGTATACGCTTGGAGTTGATCGGAGCGAATCCGGTCTGTGTGAACGGACCCTTACACGGTCGGCGAAGGCGCATGAAACAAACAAATTACGCCTTGAGAGCACGCATTGAAAGCTATTCACGCCTGGAGGAGCGTCTCCCAGTTTATGGGCTACTGCGAGGTGATCAGTGGGTGTACAGCCGTGTATTTGATGGAATATGTTGTTAACCATGTTAGATGCTGTGTTTAACTGTGTAGCGCTACTGAATGTAGTGCTGGGTAGATTGGGAATTGAGTTGCAAAGCCAAACGACGCCGACGACGTCATGTTTTAAAAGTTCAAGCTGAGACAGATAAATAAGTGCAGTTGAATGAAAAAATGCTTGTCTGAATGTCAATATTTCAAAGTTCACGCAACATTGTGCTATTGGCAAATGTGTTAAACTTTCCTTTATTTTTCGTGGAGCAATGGTCACACAGATCCAATAGAGAGATAAAGTGTGTGTGGGAAAGGTGTAGAACAATTTGGGATCCTACCAAGCTAGATAGCACTGTGGCCGATCTTAGCACATAAAAAAGAGACTGTGATGTTTATGGTGGAAGACAGCTATAATGCTTCGGATCATCGTGGCATTATAGTGGAACTTAGTAGTGCTTTGGATGTTGCAGGATCTGGGATTTGGAATCCCCTCTAGAACAGAGCAGTGAAACGCTTTAGCCTCATCTCGTAGTCCGACGGTATGGTAATCCGACACAACCTTTGATAGATCAGGCGCAGTACAAATGGCTTTTGCGTACTTTTCAAACTCTGGCTACTACTTAAAAATACCTAATAGAAAAAGAAACCCAAAAATTCTTTACACGACGTGGTAATCGATTCCAGGACCAAAGGCTCAGCAGTCTTGCTTGCGACCACGAGACCAACGTACCAGGATAGTTATACCTTACTCTTTAGTACCTACTTAGTCTGTGGCAGTAACCTGCGACATACCACACTTTGAAACCTATTCACACCATGCAATGCCCACTTGCCATGTGAAGTTTATAGTCTAAGAGGTACATGGTGATGTATAGCCAAGTGTATGTCGAGTTATGTTATCAAGAATGTTAGTTGGCGTGTTTTATTTGCTAATCGCTACTTGATGTCTTAAATTCCTGCTGATAAAATACTTAAAAAGCTACGTTTTGCATTTAAGCAGAAATATTGAAAACAGGAGTTCTTAAAGTGGACGATAGATGTATGAGCAATTACGCGTACTTAAATCTCGATAAACTTTGTCGCCTATATTTCACTCTATAAGATTGATAAGGTCAAGGCAGTGAGTCCGCCTTTGTACGGTGTATTTTTACATTATGTGCATAAAGCTTTGATAAATTAATTAACAACTTGCTTGTACGTATATCGCTGACGTTAACATAGTCAATGAAAGATATACATAATATAATAAAACGTTTTTATTGAGCTTGTATTGCGTCTTTTTAAAGTATCTCTTTACTTGTAATTTTGTGCAAATTGCCCTCTTAGTTATGAAGTTGCGGAAACTTTCGGAATTTCGTACAAATTGTTAAAATTCAACCGCTAAAGGGGCGAAAAGATTCAGTTGAAAATAAAGAAACAACTTAAATTTACGCAGATGACATCACGGGTAATAAAAGAGTAACAAACGGTATAAAAAAACATGAAAACCAACAAACTACAGCAACTCAAATTTTTCAAATAATCTACGAATAACAGTACCTTACGCGAACCTGTAAAAAAATCAACCAACAAACGATCTTATCGATCATAAAAGTAATACAGTCGATTACGATCGTCGTTAGTACCGTGCGCATGCGCCGGTCCCGGCCGCCGCAGGCATCCCGGCCGATTTGCGGGCTACGGCAGATCCTGCGGGATATTTACCGTTTGCATTCCGCACGCCATAGGTGAAACACGCTAGACATTATCGACGCAGATGGCGGATATAATTGGTGGTTAAAATATTTGGTTTTAAAGATGGTCTAGTTGTTAGAAAATGCTGGCTTGGTTAGGTGATACATATTTTTTTTTTTAAATAAAAGAACAGGCAATCGTGTAAGGCAAGGTTGTACTTATAATCCTATCAATTTACCTGATACTTTAAACCTGTTTACGTCGCAACTTTTATGTCCAAAATTTTGGAAATCTATGTTTTCTTTTAAAAACTTCTATGTATAAAATTTCATACAAAAACTTAAAAACAGGGATATAGTTTATTAATTCTCATTCACTTATTCAATTCACATATTAAATATTTATTTAAAAATAAAAACTTTTTTTTTTGTTATTATTTGGATTCTATCTACCTCTATGGGAAAAACACGTGAGTTTATGTATGCAAGTATTATTTATTTATTTCATTTTATATTATATTATAATTTTCCATGTTCTATAGGTTCAAATCTTTTTTTTATAACACCGAACTTGGCTTTCTTTTTACAAAATTGATCTATCAAAACCTGTACTTGACGCTATCGCAGTCTCAAAAAGTGATCAAGTGATATCCGCGTGTAATCACTGCACCGGATACCGTTCGCGATACCATTTACTTTTATCGTTAGTACCTGAGACTTATCGCAACCATCAAACATAAACTCTAATTACAAAACCTTAACGATATTATTAATTTATTCATAAAATATTGACGAGGACTTAGTTTCAGGTTAAGTAAACAACCTATAATCTAAGGGCTACTTTATATTAGGTATAATATAGCCTTCAAATTGTAGGTTTCGTGTCAAGAACGTATGTTTACTGGCATTTTATTCTTGTTGGTAATTATATGACACATTTTTTTTTGCTTTTTAACTGACTTAGCAAAAGATGTACCTCAGAACTTCGTCACTTATCAACCGATTTGGTTTTTTTATTTTATTTAGATGGATATAAGTAAGTACTTCAGATTGGTGCCATAGAAATTATTTAAAAATCGGTTTAGTAGCTTGGTTTTGTTATGCAAATTCAGAAGTGACAAAATGACAAAAAAAAAAAATATTTAAGAGCAAAAAGTTCGTAAACCCGAGAGTGTAATCAAATATCTTGATGAATTGTAATGTTCTCTTGTCCAATTGTAATGAAATGTTCAAGTTTACTTTACAACAATTACACATGTTCCTATCTATGCAAATAAAGAAAGCAATTATAATATAATAAAAGACTATTTATTTAAAAGACTTTTCGTCTTTTTTTTACATTAAAATTTTACGTTAAATTAAGTTTTCAAATCTGTTTTTAATTGCGTTTAGGAAACAGTGCAGAAAGTAATCTGGGACTCAAATTCAAAAATGGAATTATGCTGTTAACTAATTCACAGATATCTTCGCTCGTGTTCATACACCAGTGACTCAAGTAATTGCAAAAAATAATATATTTACATAACACCTGTTAAACAAAAGTGATCCGTATGTAAATACGATACGACATGAATTACTTTACACTACCTTATCGGAAACATTTCTTGTTACATGTGCATTCATTATAAAGAAATTCTTTTTATTACATAAACATTATAAAAAATAAAAATAGTACACAGTATGATTTCACACTAGAGATTATTTTACTGTTAACATCAATCATAAAGTCATTTTAGTGTAAAATATTCGGAAGATTGCCTCCGTACCAGGGTAGCCATCACTTCACTTGCAGACGCCGGACAAAAACTTCAAAAACCCCTTTGCGACATTGAGATTTTATAATATTTTTACAATAATTATAATGAAAATGTAGTTTACATTTATTATTTGATATTATTTACTATCTTGACTATTTTGGTATTACCCTGACACAAAAGCTGCCTACATTTTAAAAAAACCTCCACACGATCCTATGATGCCTAATCTCGAAAAAATCCGGGTAATCCCGAACGAATGGCATCCCTACTACATACTTATCGCAGTTATTTTCTCTTACGGTATGAGATACATGTAGTTATGTTATTTGAGACACTAGACATACTTTTATAATTTTGAGTTTTAATTTCTATTCAGTGTCTCAGACAAAACCTACTCTTTAATGAATTGATAGCATCTATACTAATATTATAAAATTAAATGCGAAAGCGAGTATGTTTATTGTTTTTTACGCTTCCACGGGTAAACTACTGAACCAATTTTGATGAAATTTAGTACAGACTAAACTTGTATTTCAATCAAGAAAACAGTAGAACATGTCCTTTATCCTTTTAATCTGTAACTTCATCTACTTCTCAGTACAGTTTCTTACCCATTCTTCTCCATACGAAGCTACCTTTTGGAATGAGCAACTATATTCAATATTTATATTTTTTTTTTCTAGTAAATACTGTTCAAAAGTAACAGTCTAATTGAAATTACTTATTTGAATTTGACTAATATTGGCAGTACTAAACCCCACAAACAAATTGCAGTCCAAAGTCATGAAACTACAATTTCACCTGACGCCTTACTAACAGATGCTTCTCATTGCACCTTGACAATAACGGGGCCTACAACCATGACCGGTTCCACCAAGGTTAATAAGTCGGCTAGACAAAGCCACTAGACGCTAAGTGAATTCAGCGCGGACAATCAATCATAACAGTAAGGCTTAAAACAATAACAAACGATTCGATACCGATAGGGTTTTTAAAATATTTAAAAAAAATAGAGCTAATTAATTTTGTTGATGAAATAGAAATCTTACGGTTATTTAAATAGGACGTGATTTCGGTTGTTGTGAAAGATTTTGGTATGGTTTATTATGCAGTACCTGCGTGCGTACGTCTTTTTTGTTTTTCTTTGATATAGGTAGGAAATGCGATAGAACGGTTATTTGTAGCATCCTTAGAGATGATGCATATGACTATTATTATACTACTACAATATAGTTTGTAGTTGACGTTGAAGAATTGAAGAAAAATAAACACTGTATGAAATACTTTGTACATGCTTTCGTTTGCTTAACAAAAATGTTGCCCCACACTAAGAATTTTTCCTGTTTCATAGATGATTTTTAATCATTTAAACTCACGTAAACAAACAACCAGACCCGGAACCTATAGGCCATACAAATATTTGATCGCTACACCATCACAGCACAATCACTCTGCCATTACATCAACCGTACCGCCTAAAAATAACTCTACATAGATCCTATATTATATTAAATAATACTAAAATAACCAGGTGTATAAACGTAGTCGAGGCAAAAGGAGTAAGTAAGGATCGGCAGGTGACGTTCTGTGGTTTCTGCCTACCCCCATGGGAAAAGGCGTGAGTTTATGAATGTATGTATAATACTAAAAATGATAAATAACATTGGCCCCGTAATTATGTGAGTAGAAAAGTGGGTGTTTAATATGACGTATTTCTTTCAATTTTTCCTCACAAGACTTTTGTACTGCCTAATTTGGCAATGCATTTATGAACAATTTTGTCTTCAAACTCTGACGGATAACTATTGTAAAACATCCATGTGAATGTTTTCTGACCACAAAATGTTACTGACAAAAGCTTTACCGGATATGTTCAGTCAGACTGTCACTCATACCATGTGTTCATGTTTCGTTTTTGTTGTTATTGTAAAGCCGAAAAAAAAGAGAAAATAATTTAAAGAGTTCCGAACTTAAACCAAGGTGTTTTCTTTTTAATTTAGCGCGGCGCTTAACAACTTTTTTATTGAATAGAATTACAATGTATGCTTAATCTGTACTAATGATGCGAGTATTATAAAGGTAGAGTTAGTTTGTTATTTTTTGGTTTTTATTAACTAATGGAAAGCTACGTTATCCCTGAACTGAGTGCTATATTAATTTGAATGGAACGCGCTAATCTCCGCAACTTCTGGTCCGATTCTGAAAACATACATACATAGATTCACGCCTTTTCCCATATACCCCCTTACATACTCCTTTTGCCTTGTCCACGTTCATACATTTGGTCATATAAGCACGCTGGTTAGGAGTACTGCGCACCCGATCCCGTTTTACACTTTGGGTATAAAACCCTGAAAAGATGTTCTGGGAGAAAATTTACACGAATGAAGTCACGGGCGAAAGTTTACTTACAAGCAAGGTGGCGCCACAAAAAGTATAAACAGTCTATTATACCAGCGTATAATTTATCAAATATTAAGCGACCATTGATTGGCACGCGTTATTATTCGTAATCCGACACACAATCAAAGGTTATTGATCACAATAATGTCCGAATCACGAACATCGGCAATGATCGGCTTCATCACATTAGAGTGAATAAACAGCTGTACCTATCGCGTGATAAATGATCATTTCTAATTGCTTTATATCGCGCACTTCCTGTAGAAAGACTTCACATTGTTCAACAAGAGTAGGTACATATTTAAATTAAAATTATGATAATGTATCTTCGAGCGAAAGCGAACGCCGAATTAGCGAAAATCATCTCACTTTTTGTTTTCTTTCAGAATGATCGATCGTCTTCCCAAACCGCCTTTGACTGGGTACGTAATCTCGTGTAAAAAAAACTGTTGATAAATATTTATCATGGAATTAATTGATCTGTTTTCAATGCTCATCGGTATCAGATTGCACACGCGACCGCTAACGTCGGCAGATGGTTAGATAGAATTAATTTAATGATTTTTTTCTGCAGTTTAATCACCATGACTTTGGTTGTTGTTTGTAAGACTTTGTACGTCATACATTGTTGCTTACGTTTTTTGTATGAGATTTATTACCGGTACCGATAATAGAGCGCCAGCGTAACATGCAATTTCCTCGTATCTGTTATGATGATGATAATTAATTAATCCTCAAGTTGGAAGCTAAAACTGCACTTGTTTTAATAAATGTTCTCATTAACATACATATCTGTTGTTAATAATAAATCATAAAAGCGGTTCTGTATAACAAGATCGAAATTTACTGCTCTTACAGTTTTAAATTACATTTTGATGCATCTCATTTCTCACGCCATGCTACTATTATTAACTGCAAACGATATAAATAGCGTTACATTTTTTATGAAGTGTCAAAGATGAATAATTTTAATAGGCCGGGAGTCGGGATGTGAGATAAATATCCGAATTATGTTATTATAGTAATTTATTGAGCCCTCGGAGGCAGCATTTCGAAGGTCCGTTACGCTGCTCGATAAAACTCGATAAATCAGAACGGTTGTGTCGAGGGTCGGGTGCGAACTATCCCGCCTACTATCCCGCCCGGGCCACGGAACAAACAAGAGAGCCCAATTAAAATGTCACTTATATTGTGAAATATTACGGAGTAAATTATAGAAAAGTCACGAAGGTGAAATTACCTACAATCAATATTAATGAGGAGGTTTTTGTGAGCGATATTAAAGTGCGAGGTGTGATGCACCTCGTGTGCGGAATCTATAATGTGTGACATCGTTCCGGCTCACACGCACGAACAATTACATTGAATTTTATTGGCCGTGAATTTTCTAGACTAAAGTAGGTATGTGGCCTAGAATGGTGTAATTGGTGTCAACTTGGGAAAATACTCTAGATATAATGTTATTCGTGCTCAATATAGAAATGTTCGTGAGCAATATGCACGTAATTACTAAATGGATGCTATCAACATCTGCAAACTGATATTTAATTAAATCTGCTATGAGGAGACAACTCTTCGATCAATTAAAATTACGATATCGAAGACACGATATTTAGCAGATAATTGTAATTAAACTGTAATGATTACACACACGCAAACAACTTTTAAATTCACTTTAAGAAATTCGTAATCCGCTCTATTTTAGTTCATAAATCCTGACGGTTGTGATCTTGAAATTAAACTGACCGAATAAAATGTGAATTAGCAAGTAGCTACCGGATTAATGACCATAGTGTTTTCGTTCAAATTCATTATAACAGCACAAACGCGTACGCAAAAACCACGGAGCGTTACCATCGCGGACCACTGTGCAAAAAGTGTAACTACCGCAGCAATGCAAATGAACTAATTAACATTAGCAGTAACACTGAAATGTATCACTCTGTTAGGTGTATCTTTGAAGTTCACACACTTTAAATTGCATGGTAATCTCTCTCATTTCCATCTGTTTAGCCGATTTATTCGGTTCTCTGATAATCAGATTTTGTTAAATTCTGTTGTTTTCTGTTTCAGATCGAGAGATTACGGACGCTAAGGTGAGAGAGAGTTTACTACTAGATACCATTATTGCCAGTGATAAAGTTTTTGAAATGAATTCAATGTAAATGTGCTTGTAAAGTGTTGTAAACACGTGAATGTTAATGTCTTTTTGCGATTATGTTCTTTATTTTATGTTAAGATGAACATTTTGTAGATGTAATTGCTAAGATAACTAGAATATGTGTTGGATTAAAGCCTAATGTTATTTATGAACGGAACAAAAATGGACGTAGTTACGCAAAAAGGATCCAATTCTCAAAGTGTCACTTTGAGGGTTGGATCCTTTTTGCGTAACTACGTCCATTTTTGTTCCGTTCATAAAAAAGCGAAACGCAAAAAGGATCCAATTCTCAAAGTGACACTTTGAGAGTTGGATCCTTTTTGCGTATCTACACTTTGAGGGTTGGATCCTTTTTGCGTAACTACGTCCAAATATAATTGAAAGAAGTTGTAAATAACAATTATGTACGTAAGTACGTAAGTTATGGTAGCCACACACACATTATTGACATCTGTGCAAATTTTGATTTGCACAAGACAGTGTGACGCTGCTCTGCTCGCAAATGGCTTGTATTCTGGCGCTAATTCATCTCACACATATTAATGCATAAAATAAAATATAGTTACGTGTGGCCGTTTTAGACATGAAGTAGAAACATGATCTCAGTAACAAATTAATGCGATCAATCATCTGCTTGCTGTTTGTAATCAAAACAAGCAATACATACATCTACACTTAATATTATAAACCTGAACAGTTTGTTTGCTTTAACGCGCTAATCTCCGGAACTACTAGTCCGATTCCGAAAATTCTTTCACTAGAAGGAAGCTACATTATCGTTAAGTGCTATATGCTATATTTACCATCAAAAAGTTAGGGATCCGTAAAGAAAAATACGCGGAGAAAATCGCTGGCAAAAATTTGTAAGTGGTTAATCTTTCTATTCTGTAGTATTATATCTTCTTATACTTTTTCGCACAGTACATCAACCACAAAGCACATTAAAATGCCATAAGCGCATGAGTACACTGGCGGGCAAGCAATGCATCCAGTTTTTTAACACCATTACAAAATGGTAACGGTAATAGATTTAAATACCGGAGTCATGCAAGGAGGCGTGTTACTTAACCACTCTTAATATTGATAAATGGCTTCCAAACTTTGGCTTATGTTACTAAGATTTGTGTACACTAACGTTTAAAACAATTATATGGTTACTGAATTTAGAACCTTAAGAATTTTGTCATAAAGTATAACTTTAAATAGGTCGAACGAGCTTGGTATGGTGGTTTTCTTGGATGAAGGGTTTTTATTATTAAATAACTAGCATCTGCCCGAGACTTTGTCGTATTTTCATTTTGCATGAAATTTGTTATATTATCTCACAGGAACCGTGCATTTTTCCGGGATAAAAAGTATCATATATGTTATTCCAAACTACATTCTAGCTCAGTGCCAAATTTCAATCAGTTCAGCCGTTTAAGCGTGAAAGAGTAAGAAACATCCATCCATTCTCATAAACTTTTGCATTTATAATATTAGTAGGATTAAGTAGGATTACTCTTTTGGCGAAAAAAATACTTAGGTAGTTACTAAAAAAATATCAACAATTGCTCATTAAGAGAAACGTTAACTTTCTTTATGCATCGCAGTAGGTGGGACAAGTAATTTTCATTAATTTACGGATAAAAGACGTTCAATAAAAAGCATTTAAGAAAGTGACAATAAAGCACTGTCACTTGAGGTCCGCAATCGATGCCAACTTGGGTTTTTAAGTCACGAGAAACAAAAACATGTCGGCATTAACTTGGACCCCTTTAATTAAATCACTAGTGTATAATCGTAAAGTGTAAGTCTTGTACGAGGTACTGTAGAGGCTCTGGTTGAAGGGGCCAACATAGTTTATGCTATAAGATAAAAACATACCACCACGCCTGTATTCCCCGAAGCGTTAGGCAGAGGTGTACCAATGTACGTACACCCAAGGTACGGCCGGATGCTTGGGTCCCATGTTAAGGGGGTGAGCCTATTGTTATTAATCGGACACAAATCCTAACTCTGCTACTGGATAATTTAGTGGAAAAATCCAATAGCAGTTTTTGCTCGACCTAGTAGTGGAACCCAATATCTCTAGCAGAGCAGTCGCGCTTGGGAGCACTAGGCTAACGGCTCATAGTCATAGCATAAAGTACACTAAGTTTGAATACGGCTCATTTAGCAGAGCCATTACCTATCTTCTTACTGTGCTCAATTGCAATACCCGATACTATCAACTTTAAATCCGGTATAAAAGCTCACCGAACAATAATTTCGCCAAACAGGTCCAACTCATCATATCTTATCAATTTATATGGATTATATTTTTTATGTCAATGACAAAACAGTTATAATCCACGAATATATTGACCGGCGTGAACTCTGTGAGGTTCGTGTAGGATGACTAAACCTTCCTTCTTAGATCATCTCTTGAAACAGTAATATTTTGATATTACTTTGTATTGTGCACTGTTGGATTTTCAACCGTCCGTTGAGAGCCTAGAGTTAAAATTCCAACAACTGAAAGTACAAAGTAATATTAAAATGGCATTGTTTGTAGACCTCGAATTCATAGTTATTAATGATTTTATTATAATTTCTACGACACGTCATTCGTTAAAGTCCATTTAGATATTTAGAAGCTGCTGTTTGTACGTCAAGATTAGATTACGTCGGAGATAAAACGATTTATTAATTCAAGAGAATAATTATTAACACATTTATCATAATAATTTCTGTGTTGTCATATAGTGAAATGTAAATTTCTTCGTTTGGCAGATTCACATCTTAATATTTGAGTGTAAGTTATGAAGGCTTATTAAATTAAATTATATACTTTTATTATAATATAAACTCATAGATAAATATACTAGTGAACTGCCCGTGACTTCGTCCGCGCGCTTGGCTTATTTCACTCGCCATAAGTTACGTCTTTGGCTAATACTCGGGCGTAGCGTGATGTTTTATAGCCTATATTAGTCGCTGCGGGTTGTTCGAAAGAGATACCGCGCCCCCGGAACGCAAAGGGCACATGAAGGAACATAGACGGGTTTTAGTCAGTAAAAGTCTGACACTCCCTCCCGCCCCGCCCAGGGCGGGGGAAGTTATTTGATGATTTCCCGTATATAAAAAAAAAAGCCTATATTAGTCAAGAATACTATACCACCACGCCTGTATTCCCCGAAGGGTTAGGCAGAAGTGTACCAATGTACACCCACAGTTCGCTGGTATATATAGGTCCCTATGTAATAGGGGGCGAGCATAATGCCATTAACCGGGCAAAAATCCAAACTCCGAGCTGCTACTGAGAATTTCATAGAAAAACCCAATAACACTTTTGCTCGACCTGAGAATAGAACCCAAGATCTCTAGCGTAGCAGTCGCGCTTAGGACCACTAGGCTAACGAGGCAGTTAAATAATTTATAGTTACTATCACTAAATTGTCTCAATATACATCAATTAAGCCCCACGTAATAACAGCTGCGCTATAGTCGATTATTAACCGTCTGAACATTGCACACTTACTCAAATAATACGGTTAGAAGTACACTATAAAGATGAATGCCCATTGTTCCTGAGAGCATTAGAATAAAATAAATGAGCATCGCTTAAATTAGTCGTACATTGTTTTGTATGGCTGTTGATTAATTATTTGATTATCGATTGTAGTAATTAATTGTGGCACGGGGCTTGCTTGTGTTAATAAGTAGGTAAGTGTTGTGCATTTGTTGTGGACGAAGCGAAAGGAGTATGTAAGTATTATAGCAGGTGGCGTTCTGTGGTTTCTGCCTACCCCTATGGGAAAAAGGCGTGAGTTTATGTTTGTATGTATGTTGTGCATTTGAAGAAGGTAAAATGGGGTGTATAGGCTAGCAGGGATGAATCGGGACGAAATTTTAAAAGGGTTTTTTTCAACAACCATCATGCCTGTTTTCCTCGATGGGTTAGGCAGAGGTGTACCAATGTATGTTTAGGTCCCATGCAATAGGGGGCTAGCCTATTGCCATTAACTAGGCACAAATCTTAATGAGAATTTCATAGAAAAACCCAATAAGATTTTGTTCGATCTGGGAATCGAACCCAAGACCTCTAGCGTAGCTGTCGCACTTAGGACCACTAGGCTAACGAGGCGTTTAAATCAATAAATAGGTACTCTCAACCATACCCATTCCGGGGCTGCGGGTTGTTCGAAAGAGATACCGCGCCCCCGGAATGCAAAGGGCACAAGAAAGAACATGGATGGGTTTTAGTCAGTAAAAGTCTGACACTCCTTCTCGCCCCACCCAGGGCGGGAGAAGTCAATTGATGATTTCCCATCCGGTAAAAAGAACACTACCTTAACATTCATGTCAAACAAATAATAAAAATAAAGCCAATACAGTTAAAACCATGAACATAGGTCCTAATAGAAACTAGACACGATTAATTTTCTATCTGATGGCCGATACCATTCACTGTTCACCTCACTTTGCCCTGCAGGCATCATTGAATGAAAACATTGAATTGATGGCAAGTTATCTAGCCAAGATTAAATAAATGGCATCCTAATTAATTATGTACGGCTATTTAATCTTAGATTGCCTTGTTTGATTTTAAAGGATTGTGCAGGAAATAAGACATTTATCATTTAATATAGAGTAGAGTGTTGGTGGGGGTAAATGTGGCTTTATCTTTTCTCGCGGCTTCGGCTGTGAAGATTTTGATATTTTGAGTGTTTTTTTAGGTAGATACAAGGTTCTGTTTCTGCTTGGTTTTGTAGTTTAAATGTAGAAACGTAGGGATCTAAGTAAGAGATCTAATATAACTGACATTGGTTATACCAAAGCAAGCAAAAAAAATCATCTATGGCCTCGGCTTAACTGCCTCGTTGGCCTAGTGGTCCTAAGCACGACTGCTACGTTAGAGGTCCTGGGTTCGATTCCCAGGTCCACCAAAGTGATATTGGGTTTTTCTATGAAATTGTCAGTAGCAGCTCGGAGTTTGGATTTGTGCCCGGTTAATGGCATTATGCTCGCCCCCTATTACATAGGGACCTATATATACCAGCGAACTGTGGGTGTACATTGGTACACATCTGCCTAACCCTTCGGGGAATACAGGCGTGTTGTTATATTATTATCATCTATGAAAACTCGTTATTAGCAATTTTGTTACATATTATTGTTATTACAATGTCATTAGCCTGAAAGCTTTCCTAAAATATAATAAATAAATAAATTACGTGACATATTGCTAAGTAGAAGTCCGGAGTTTTGAAGATTGAAAGTTGGTAGTGCGATACCTCGTGCTTCCAAAAGCACGTAAAGCCGTTATCCCGCCCCTGATCTCTCCCCGGTTGCTTTGGATTGTCATGGACAAAGGAGGGCACATGTGTTTAAGCAAAAACATTTGTGCTTTACTATAACAATTATCTCCTATACACTTGGTTGGTCTAAATTAAGATTTGGTCGGGAGAACTACAACTAACTTCCGCCTGCGATCTCGTCCGGGTCAAAGTTATTATATTATTCCAAGGGAACAGCAAATTATTCCGGAATAAAAAGTAGCCCATGTGCTATTCTAGACTATTTAATAAATAATCTCTCTGCCAAATTTCATCCAGATCCGTTCATCCATTCTGGCGTGATTGAGTAACAAACATCCATCCATCCGAACTTTCGCATTTATAAGTAAGATAAGTTACAAGTTTCAACCTTTACTGTGACTGCACAGCAAGGAAACAGTAAAATCTATTTTAGTACAGTGACTTACTATTGTTAAAAAATATAACTAAAACTATACCACCACGCCTGTATTCCCCGAAGTGTTAGGCAGAGGTGTACCAATGTACACCCACAGTTCGCCGGTATATTTAGATCCCATGTAATAGGGGGCGAGCCTATTGCCATTAACCACAAATCCAAATTCCGAGCTGCTACTGAGAATTTCATAGAAAAATCCCAATAACACTTTTTGCTCGACCTGGGAATCGAACCCAGGACCTCTAGCGTAGCAGTGGCCCTTACGACCACTAGGCTAACGAGGCAGTTTACTATTGTTTTACGTTATAAATCACAGTATGTGTGATTGTCGTTTTAAATGGTCAGTTCTAATTGAAGATCTTTCTCTAAGATAAATGCATAAAGCTAATTGGTTGCCTAGTTCTGTAACTGATTTATGTATTGGTTTATTTCATTGAATATTCAGTGATGTACAAGTACAAATTAAATAGTGATCTTGGAATGAAAACGTTTAATCTGGTTCGTTTGAAGCTGTATTTTGTGGTTGCGACAGCAGTTGAGGTTAATTGTGTAATTTCTTGGCGTTTCTGTTAAGAAACATATGAAGAATGGAAGTGATATTAAAATGAAAACTTTTTGTGATGGATTCAGTACCACAATATAATTTCGTAGATTTATTTTTCAAACATAAAAGTGATAAATAACAATTAAACTATGTACAGTTTATAAAAAAAGGAAGCTCGTAGGGCATCAAAAACTCATCCGCATCGCTTTCAATGTGACAAGTGCCTAAATTGCTGGAAGCATTGCCACGTTGTATGGCAATGCTGATTCTTTGGCCAAAGAAAAAGGCCAGCCCACTGGTTATATCTTCCACATCATATAAAGTTGCGCGTATCCAAAGCAACATTCAAATCTCATATAATATTTTGTAGCAAAACTATCTAACCCGCCGCTTTCAATTTCCAACTTATTCTATTTTTATTATGGGAAAATGTTTACGAGTGTGCCCACGGCATAGAGTTGTCAGGCGTTCGAAACCTTCGGCTGTAAATCAAAGTGTGACGTAACAATGGTGAGCTAGAGATGTTCAAACACGCCTTGAAGCCCGTTACATAGTGAGGCGGAGTTACATGGTTTTAATCTATGCGAATGTATGGACAATGTACACCTGTATTGTGTTAGAACGTTTATGGTGTTTGTTCGTGCCCGCCAAGGTGTTATTATGCTTACGACAAGCCTGGTCAATGATGAATAGTTGGTTACACCTGGCAATTTCTCCCCGGGTGGCGTGTTTTGACACTAGTGATGTATGTGGCCACTTTCTCCCTGATTTGTGGGTAAAAGATCATACCAGTGCAATAAGTCAGCAAACACTAATACCTCCTTACTGCGGTTTGGACTAGTTTTGCTGTCTCATTCTTTAGTGAATAAATTTTCACGCTCAGTAACGCCGGGTGACGTCATTTGCTTGTTTAGTTCAAAAGTAAAGTGTAAAAAAAGTGTTGAGAAAGAAAATGAAATGAAAGTTGAAGACCAGACACGGTGACGTGACTAAAGGCATGAGACTTTTGCGTGTCATTTTGAACATTACAAACAGACGCTTCTCCACACTTTTGCTGTTATTAACTCACTTGGGAAGATGTTTAACGACATCTTTAATCACCGCTACCTGAAATCAGATTGTCCTGTAAATTAAACAGACGTACAATCATGAGCATGTACACTTAAAATGCAAGGCAAATTAAAAGGCAATTTTGAAAGAAAGAAAGAAAGAAAGAAAAACCATTTAATCCCGCGAAAGCGGCGCACAACACAAAAATAAAATTAAAATATAACAAAAACAATAATCTATATGCGCCACTACCGCGCGAAAAGGCTGACGCTCAGCATAAAGCCTTGGCCCGTGCACGAGAAAGAACGATGAGATTGATTTCATAGTAAGGGATCCAGAATATGATATTCCTAACACCATCACATTTCAATCAGTTCTTTAGGAGGAAATTGCTTTAGAATGCTGCTAAGTTTACGCTCGTGAGTGTACAGACTGATTAAATATTCACAGAGCCGGTAACGAACCGGACGGCCGCGCTTATTATCTGCCAACAAGCGTAGCAGCTCCCACAAAAGCTCGCTAACATAATGAACGTTTTTCAAGCACTTTCTTCCAAGTAAAAAGTGCACAATTTATTGGAGTTGTAAAAAAGTCATTAAAAAACCTAACTTAATTGTCACGGCTGTCGGTCAGACGACGCGCGCCGTCCGTCGCCCGCACAGCCGTCCAACGATTATGGTACCATTGTAATACTCTTTTTTCACCAAATTGGTATCTTGGTTTTTTTACAGAATTTCGGTTTCGCTTTCACTAGAATGTGTATTACTGTTCATTGTATTGATTAAACAAATTGCAATTTGATTTGCGGTTGCGGTGATACGAATTAATGTATATTTAGTTATGTTTTTGACTTATTGTATGAAAGCTGGAAGCTCCAGTTTCTTTTAAATTGCAATACACGTTTAAAAGTAGTTCTGTGATATCGAATTGGCTTTTGAGTTTTCTTTGGTCCGACTGTCTTCTTACTAAACAATACTTATTACTGTCCCACTGCAGAGCAAAAGCCTCTTCTTATACAGAGAAGGCACAAGCTACGATAATAAGTGTGCTCATGGCAAATTACTGATTACAGCACAACAGGTATCCCTACCGTATTTTTCTTTTTTTAGTCTTAAAACGTCCTTTTCTTCGCCAACGTCAGTGATGTCCAAGATAAACTTAGAAATTACATATAATATAGAAAAATAGGCAACAGACTTTCCCTATTACGTAGGACTTAAACATGCCTGCGAACTGTGGGTGTTTATTGGCACACATCTGCCTAACCCTTCGGGGAATACAAGCGTGATGGTATGTTAGAAAAAGTCACACATTGGTTGCCTGTGCCCGGTTGCAAAGCCACAGAGACATGAGAAACGGGCGCCTTAACCACTACGCCATCAGACAGTCTTCTAACATTCTTTAATTAATCTTTTATGAATCTTGAAGATAACATTTCTCATTTCTGCTCTCCCATGATCCGTTTCCATCATTGAATTAGTTACGTAACCATCAATCAGTGGCTCTAAGTGGGTTATTAGAGACAGGTTTAGCTGAGTCATTCCTGTCATTGCATTCACGAGGTCCGGCGGGCTATTGTGCAATGTTGCACTTGCAGTACGATGTGGGGTTAATGACCGTGCGATTAAAATGATAATTGTGATGGTAATCTTGGGTTTGAGAGTCAGGTGTTATTGTTTCTTGGGAATATTGTGGAGGAAGTTGTGTAAATGAAGGTTGTAGTGGGATATTGTTTGGTTGTGTGTTTAGTTAGGGATTCGGTTAAACCTTGTTGGTAATGTGTATGAGTTCATATTTGTGAGCACTAGACTACACTGGTAGTTGTGGTGAAATATAGTGCTTATGTAAATGGCTACTGCAATAATAATTATTTAATATTATTCTTGTAAAAAAATGTAATATTCTTGTAATTAATTTTTTGGATACAAGAACTCGTAGCACCTCTCTGGCAGTCTAATTTTTGAGAGCACAATATTGCCAAAGTTAAAAATATTCGTTTTGTTGCTAAAAATAAACATAATGTTGGTGTTACCAACATCTTGATTAAACTTAATATGTTAAGAAAATCGAGGCCTTGTAAAATGATCATTCTGCCTTACTTACATTGTGAATGCTTGCCGAATTAAATTAAGTAGTTAATGTTATAAAATATTGGTATTTAATGACTGGTGATTCCAGTAAAACAGCTGTTCATACAAATAAATAAACAAAATAATAAATGTCACTGTCAAGTTAGTCTAACTTTCAAATATTTTTCAAACAAATTAGCTAATTTGCGTCAAAGCGAACTTTTTCGCCAATTAATTAATGAAGACTTTCATTTTTATATTTAATTCGTATCTAATTAGTCTTTAAGAGCGTGTCTATTAGTGCAAAAATAAGAATTAATTACCGTGTCGTTAATTAATGATATTGCTCGACAGTGTAACAAAATATTTGAAACGAAAACCTGCGTATGGTTTTACGATTTGTGCCAAAAAAATGAGCACACTTTTTCTATCTATGAACTAGCTACATGTACCAAGTTGGTACTTGGTACATGTAGCTAGCAGTGTACCTAGCAGTAGCTCATAGCTTTTAGAAATGATCGTATATATATACGAGTTATATACTTATAGTTTGAGATAGATCACAGTCTCAATCTGTCAAAAATGTCTCAATTTAAGCTAAATTTTTTGACAAGTTTTTTAACATTGACTCCCACTGAGAAGAGATTGCAATTGAAAATGATTTTAATTGTAGAATTAACCTTAAGTTTTACACGCCCTATATATAATATACCTGTAATCCGATTCGATCAACCCAAAAAGGGTCAAACAACATCACAAAATTTTGTAACGTCCCAAAATTATAACACAAACATATTTCAACTCTATATCTACACCAAAATACGACACATTTCCCAAAGGCACAGTATTCAAACAAGTCCTACTTAATGGCCCGTAGTAACTCAGTTGAACCGAGGATTCTCACCGGGCGATTAAAATAATCTGCGGTTACCTCGACGATTTGCGTCATAGTAATGACTGACGGCTTCCAATACTCTCTGCTGAGATATTCCATCATTCTTTGAGTCTTTTTCTAGTATTCTACCTGCAATTTAATGCACAGATAAAAGTGATAGTGCCTGTAATGTGAGAAATTGTTTAGTCATAGATTTTGAGTTGGTATTCAGAAGCGTGTAATCATGTTACAAAAAGATGAAACAAAACACAGTATTGATCTTTATTATTTTACATTCTAGCTTTGTGTAGGTATCCTTTTCTGGAAATGTTGGTTTGTTACATTGAGATCGGAGAGTCATCAGACTTATGTCATTTTAGCATGGCTGAAATTTTAGGGGATAGATAGAGAAATATATCGTTAAGATGGTATGCGCTTGCTTTAATACTGGGTTCTTTTTCGCTTATCAAGTATTAGGCATCTTACTTTTATATTCGCTAGAAGATTCCTTAAAATATACTAGGTATTAAAAGGCAAAGGATAAAAAAAGTATGATCCAGAACAAAGTTTTTTGCTTTGTTTACTATTGATCTCGTACATTGTTGTTGTGGTTTTGATTATTTTACATCTGCATGCTTCGTCGTTAAACGACCGTTAATTTATGTTAAAAGTTAAATCTCATAAGTGAACTGTATCATGTTCTTCTTGAGACAGAAAGATTATTTAAACCTAACCTAACAAAAAAAAAAACAATATTTTTTTTCGCCTTAGTTCTGTAGTTTTTTTATACCCGATATATGTATAATAACCACCATAATGCCACCCAGTGCGCGGACCTTCTTGACGACATACCAATACTGCTATCTATCCTCAAAATTTCAGACACGGTAACATGACGAAAGTCTGCTCTGTTATGGGATCAGTAGTGCGATTCTCTAAAATGCAAACTCGAAAACGAGTCTCACCAAAGTGATCGCGCTCCCTTCGATAACGAACCAACTTGTCATTGGTTTAGTATTTGTTCGCCGTGGTGACGTCAACGGCGTGATCGTATTTAACAGAATACCATTTTGTAATCTCACTGCGGATTCAGCTTACGAATTACGAAGTGAGGCTTAGAGAATCGCACTGCTGGGATCATAAAGGTAGTTAGATATCATATACACCTATTCTTAGACGATTCCAGCGGCTCAGGCAGATTCTGGAAGAGATATAAGTGCGAACATGTTATTTCATGAGCGCGTCTAGAAATAGGCATGCCCTGTAAATTGACACTTACTGAAGATAAAATAAGGTTTTATTACTTTCCTTGCATCGCTTTTCCTACATTTTATTGTTGCCTGAAGTGTTCATAAAAGCTTCAATATGTTATATATATGTTCATAAAGGCGCTGCATTTGAAGCTTAGAAAAGGCATAAAAGATTATAAATAAAGATGCATACATTGAACTGAGAACTAGCATTTTATCGATAAGTATTTTATCAAAGGAAACTCATGGGGCACTTTAAAGGTACACATGGACACGCTATTTGATATACAGCAAAAATCTCTACGTTAGGTTAGACACACACATAATTTATTTATTTTAAAACACATACATCTAACATCCTGAAATACACCCAAGGAAGATTCAATCACATTGGTACTTGCCCGGATTTGAACCTTCATATTTCATTAGCTGCTGGGCCGTCACAACGATGACGTACTTTCTAAGTTGATCCTGGACATCACAGACATCGGTGAAGGAAAATTTTGTGAGGAAACCTGGATTTAAGTATGAAATTGCCATTCCGTTTTTTTTATTTATTTAAACCTTATGCAACAAAAAGTACAATGGCGGACCAAAAGATGGGTCCCTTTTAAGCAAGCGTAGTGATCAAAGATCCTACCTCTGTATGAGATCTCTGTATGAGAAAATGCCATTGCCCTGCAGTAGAACAATCTTCTTCTTCTTTATTGTGTAGGCAGTAAGGCCTAACGACCCCACACTCCCTTGTGTCAGACTTTCTTAACCGATGCTGCGATGGTTGGAGTATGCTGGTATTATAACTCAATAAACGTAAATATTGGCAGAGTTTGCCTCTAAACCAATTAGTTTGTTCCAGTGTACTGCTGTTGATTTATTGCACTGTACTGCACAATAAATCAAACTTTTAATTTGATCTCCTCACAGGCATAAAAGGATTATGATACGATTTTTATTCGTGTTTCTGAGTTAACGAGTATTCTTGCATAGGATGCACTTATCATATTACATGGTTAACGAGCTTATCGCATATGGGCTGCGAACTTTAGTGCTGATGTAAAAGTTAGGTTTTAATTCTTGTTTACAAGAACATTTGTGTTAGTAATGTTTTTGAGTCTAATAAAATTGGGAACCGATTTTTTCATTGTCAGATAACTTGTAATACATATAAGGGTTTGACAGCTTGTGACTCGAAAATAATTCTGACTAAGGCTCTTCGCTCACGACTTTTTTGACCGATTATCGGAGCGATTTTTGTCAGATTTCTGTGTCAGTGAGATCTCTCAAAAATCGGTCTGATAATCGGTCGCGGGCGGAGAATCAAAATTTCAAGTTTATTTTTCCAAATAAAAGCTATCTGAAATACGAAAAAATGTTTTCATTAACAATGTCTTTTGACATGTTCAATCTTGATGTCGGGATATCAATATGGGTAACCGATAAAACTTTAAGAGCATATAATGGCTTTATGCGCTTATAAAACTTTTTTTGTATTCACCCCGGATTTTTTTTTTTGCATTGGAAATCATCACATTACTTCTCCTGCTTTTTTAAATTAAAGCATTTATATTTTATATACCTACTTACATCGAATCCCATCATCACTAAGCCAACAAACGACACATAACTCCAATGTCGTGTTATATCTATCATTAAAATGGTTACGACTATTGCATGTCATTGTTAATTAGCAGTGCAAGCAACATTACATCAGAGGCAACTTAAACTATGGCAGTCATAAATTTTATTAATACAATTATAGGGCCGGAGGGAAATAGAATATTCTACTGGGAACTTGAACATCTAACTATGTAATAACGGGATATTTAAAAGTCATAACAAAATGAGCAGTCTGTTGTTAAAACTGAGATTACATTATTAATATTTATGTTTCATCATCTGCTTAGCCTTTTCGGCTTCCAGTCTAACCAGATGCAGCTGAATACCAGTGTTTTACATGGAGCGACGGTCTATCTGACCTCCACAACCCAGTAACTGGGCAACACGATACCTCTTGGTTAGACTGGTCGTCAGACTTCTTGGCTTCTGACTATCCGTCGCGACTGTCAAAGATCTACGAATGACAGCCGGGACCAACGGCTTTACGTGCTTTCCGAGGCACGGGGGTATCACACCACCAACTTCCAAACTCCGGGCTGCTACTCAGAAATTCCTAATGGAAAAACCCAATACCACTTTTTGCCCGACCTGGGAATCGAACCTGGGACCCCTTGCTCTGCAGTCGCGCTTTGCGACCACGAGACCAACGGGGTAGTTTTAATATTTTTAGTAATTAATATTTATGTTTCTGAGAAAATGTTCAATGTATATGGGGTTTTGTTGTAGCTGCGTGTAGCTACGGCGTAGCACTAGAGATTATGTATCGTAGATTGTGTTTCTAATGTAGTCTTTTTGTGGCTTTGATGAGAAAGATTTTTGATTACATGAGGTAGGCACCATTTTAATTTAATAATTATGAAAAAGAAGGGAAGGAGCTAATGCTCAAATGATGATGATGATAGTATTTGTTGATAATGATAAATATCAACAAACTGACCGACTGCCTCGTTAGCGTCGTGGTTCTAAGCACGACTGTTACGCTAGAGATCCTGGGTTCGATTCCCAGGTCGAGCAAAAAGTTTTATTGGGTTTTTCTATGAATTTCTCAGTAGCAGCTCGGAGTTTGGATTTGTGCCCGGTTAATGGCAATAGGCTCGCCCCCCTATTACATGGGACCTAAATATACCGGCGAACTGTGGGTGTACATTGGTGCACCTCTGCCTAACCCTTCGAGAAATACAGGGTGGATGGTTTTATTTTTTTATTGTTTTTTTATATATGATAAATATTGTATCCTCTTATTTCGTGCATGATATTTTACTCATTATCTGTAAAAAATATCGAACCTGTGCTGAAATTATAATTCTCATGGGCATATTGCAGAAAGAGGTTCAGTCGCGCGCGTTGATGTCTTTTATAAGAAAGACATCACACTCGCCAGTTTTATCGATTTATTGAGAGCGATATTTTTACTGATTACAAATTGCATCTTGTGTATTTTTGCTCTTATCAACGTTTAATTATAAGAGTAAAAAAAAACAGTTTTTATTACTTATAAAATAATTAAGATTCCAAGGAAAATAAAAATTTATTATGTTAAACTACTCCACTCATTTATGAGTGTACTCAGAAATCTATTTTGGTTTTATTTGTTCAGTTTTAATGCTCGTAGCTACATAATGCCTGCTTCCCACAGCACTCAGCACCAATTCCTTGGGTTATAAATAGGCCCAGACTAATATTCTCGTAAATAATCAGCGTACATTACTTTCGCGTCATGAGAGGTGTGTAAACACATGCGATGTTATCTTTACTTGTAAGGATTGGGAAGTAGTAAGTTAAACTAGGATTAGTATCTGTGGAGCAAGGATGGGTTAAATTTGAGATTTTTTGCTGTTTTTTTTTAATTCATATATTTCAGTAATATTTTCGAATATTCTATTTTCATTGTATATAACAGAAGATAAAATGATGTAATTAAAAAAAAACAGTATTTCGATACTGGTGACATATTTTTGATCGACTTCATTGTAATATAAAAAAAAGTAAAATATTAGTTTGGGTCCTATTTATTTATGTTAGTATCTATTTATCGTATTAATTTTTAGCATCTTTATGAAAAAATCTTGGTAGATATAAGTAGATACATAAATAAATGATTAATTACTAATATTATACATAACAAAATTTATATAATTAAATCAAGCAACCCTAGCGCAGGCCGCGGGGTAATTTTTATTCGTTCAAAGATATATTATCGTAAGAAGCTGAAAGTGATGAGAGTAATGGAGCTAAGTTGCCCTCACAGATAATCCAGTATTACAATAAATTGTTTCTTTTTGCGAAGATTAATGAGGTGTTGATAGATTCTGCTTGTAAGCTTAATACTGGAAGAGCTTTCAGAGCACTAGATGACAATAAGTAGTGCTTTTTTTTTATTAAGACGGGAAATCATCAACTAACTTTCCCCGCCCTGGGCGGGGCGGGAGGGAGTGTCAGACTTTTACTGACTAAATCCCGTCTATGTTCCTTCATGTGCCCTTTGCGTTCCGGGGGCGCGGTATCTCTTTCGAACAACCCGCAGCAAGTAGTGCTTTACTGTAAAGACTTGAAGTGAGGTGTTGTGATTGAACCTAATGCTTGAGATTTCAGCTTAACCCATTCTTTTCCGCTGTACAAATTTGGGAACATTTAATAAATCATGGTAGATAAAAAAAAGTTTTGACAATAGTTAATATTGTGTTACTCTGTTGTGTTAGTCGAAGGAAACATTTCATTTAAATTCACTGAAGGGAGATATTTACAGAATATATATAAATCGAGCTATAATCTTACTACTATTATAAGTTTGGATGGATGTTGGTTACGCAATCTTGCCGGCTGAACGTACCTGGATGAAATTTGGTGCAAAGATAGATTATATTCTAGAATAACACATAGGCTACTTTTTATACTGGAAAAATGTCCGGTTCCCGTGGGAAAATATATTAACGTTGACGTGGGCAAAGTCGCGAGCTGAAGCTAGTCTGTTGTATTTTTTAATAAAACCTAACATAACATGCCATCCTTCCTAACAGATGGGTAGATAAAAATTAAAAAGACTTCAGTCAAGAAAAAACATTTTTAACTTTGCAATATTTTGTTCTACTTTTTGTTGAACCGTAATTGAATTGCAGTCTGAAAAACGATAATTAATCTTTGCCTTTTTTCATTTCTCTAAGTCTGATGCCAACTTACCAACCTTACCTTAGGTACTGTCCTATTAGTCACGTGGTCCGTGGAGAGGGATCGATTCCTAGGTCTGACAAGGTGTTATTGGGATTATTTTAGAAGCCTGCATGTTGGAAGTTGGTAGTATGATACCCTTGTGCCTCGAAAAGCATCTAAAGCTGTTAGTCCTGCGTATGATCTCTCCGCGGAGCTCTCCTCCGATCTCTCGTATCGTATTGTCGTCCATTCAGACTATTAGAGTGAGGGTAGAGAGAGTACCTTACTACAATAGCTCCTGCTTACTTGGCTAGTCTCCTTAATAAATCCATCCTGTCTCTTTGCTGCCCTCGCCTAGCAACGTCCTAAGCCGAGGTTCGTACCCCACAGCGGGTGTCCTTAGCGTGTAGTCGCTTAGTTTTTAAGTAATCTTTAGCCCTGTCTGAAGGCCTTAATTTCTAAGGCAACCGCAGGAAAGTCCGGTTAAGTAGTACACAACCTCTTAAGTTGAACTGCGATATGCCATTTCGAAAAATAAATGTCTCCATTGAGTTTAGTCACCACCTCACCTCAAGTTGCCTTGCAGCATAGGTGTTGAAAGTTTCATTTATATTAATAGCTTCACTTATCCAGCTCGCATATACCTGCTTAACCGACCAGCAGATTTACGATGTCAGTGTTTAATATCCACGGTGTTTACATGCACTTGCGATTCAATTAGCATATTTATAAAGCGGGTTGTGAAAATAAAAGTAGGTGTGGTTGTTCCCTAAGGCTTATTTGAGCCCTTCACTGTATCAATACAATTATTCAAGTTCAAGTTAACTACGTAAGCGAGATTAAATTAGATAACAACTATTTATAATGTGCGCTGAAGGCGTTTTGCTTTTCGTCTTTCGTTCGGGAAAGTTTTATTAGAAATCTGTGATTGTGCACGTTTTTGAAGAATGTTTCTTTTGTTTAAGCTGATGAAATAGATTTGTGGTTTATTGGATTTTAGTTCTTTGAAATAGATCTGTTTTCTGAGTGCCTATTTTAACAGTGAACTGACACAAAATATGAATAAGAACGGTGAAGGGTTCTCTACCACCGTATTGGATTAAAATCGAGCAAATGTACTTAAAAAAAACATGTTTCTTATGTGGAGATTCCACTTAAATTTTCAAGTTTATTACATTTTCTTTTATTACTTGTTACACCAACCATAGTAATACGGCCTGTAACAATTTCAAGTGACTACCTTATTGCGGTTCAAAAGTCCGGTGACAAATGAGCGTAAAGACAGCGAAGACTTATAATAGTACCTATTCTATTGACACTATTTGGGTACGGAACGCTAAAAAAATACCATCATTTCAATGCACTTAGAGTTCAAATTACAACACAATCAATTCAAAGTAACATATTTCCCACATAAGAATAGACAAGATAAGCAAATATTCATCAAACACCACTGAAGTTCATTTGCTAAAGAAATATGCGCCAATTTGTCTGACCACTGTAATGCTTTTATAAATTGCATGCTTTCTTCGAGACGAAAAGAGATGCACATATCTTTTTGCAGTGATTTTACGCATCTCTTTTTAGCATAGGCCAAAACAATAGCTGTGGCGCCAGGGTTAGGGATGACATCGGATTCATATTCCAGAAGGAATAGGCAGATCTGAAAAATTCTTTTAAGAAAATTTGTATTCTACTTCGCATTTTCTAATTAATTTTCAAATTAATACATTGCATTTTCTAATTAATTAATTTTAGTTGCCCGCATCAATGTTTTGTATGTTTGATGATGAACTGCATCAATGGTTGCATGCCAAAATGGTAGAATTTACAAGGATTCTTTAATATTACTGTAACCACGTTTTTGTAAATACCTACATTTTCAGCAAATAAATGAATATTGTATTCTAATCGCAATCTTAATCTGTCTAAAATACTTTTACTTTATCTACATTTTTGTCCACATTGAGTATCGTTGAGGTGAGATTGCAATTAGATTTGGAACGTTTGTAACTACAGGAATTGATCCTTTAATATCCAGATTTTCTACATTAATTTATCTTCGTTTTTTTTTGCAATTTTGATTTTTAAGCTCAACTGGCAAATATTTTTTTTTTATTCCATTTGATGACGCTTCGAATTTGAATACATTGTAAACAGAGCGCCACTAAGTGAAAAAACCTACAAAAAAAATAAAATAAAGGACCCAACTTTAGGGCCTAAGGGGACATCACGCTTCGCGCAACCCTACGTAAGGACCGTGTCTCGGGCGATGACGGCTGGCGTGCGAGCGTGCGGTAAAGTGAAGGCCGCGCGGAGGCCGGTCGTCGACCGCGCTATTTACGTCCATGCCGACCGCGGCCGGGCTAGTACCGGCCACCGGCTGCTCAGCCGATTCTGGACGCAACGTAATAACTAGAAGCGCCACAGGTGCTGGGGAAACAAAACACGATCTATTTGATTGTGGTAAATATTTTTGTTTTGTTTGGTAGCTCTGTCTAAGAATATTTTAAAGTAGGGTTTGGGTTTGGGTTTGGTTTGGGTGTGGGAAGTAAATAAATATTTTGTGAAAGACTTTTTAAGTTCTTTGTTTTAGTCACCGCTGCCCCGGAACGCAAAGGGCGTTAGGAGGAACACGGATGGGTTTTAGTCAGTATGAGTCACACTTCCTCCCGCGATTGGATGAAGTCATTTGATGATTTCCCAACTCTGAAAAAGGTCCTTTGTGTGTCTTTTTCTTTGCTTGGGTAAGCTTCAAGGGCTTCATTTTGCAGAAGTCAAAGTTTAAGCATTTATTTCAATTAAACCGTTTACATGCAGTTTTGAATTGTCAAGGAGTCGCTCAGTTAGTCTGAAGTTGAAGCTAGTTGCTCGTTCCAAAACGTGGGTAGGTCTCTATGGAGAAGAACGAACAATAAACTCCACAGACACTCTTGTTAGTTAAGTTTTTACAAAATCCTAGGTACATAGGTACTTTATTCTGGATGATAACAATGTGCAGATAAATATAAAACATTCAATAAATAAAGGTGCACCTTCCAGTGCCTATAATTCTGAGTTTGTGGATAAACGCAACATGTCAAAGAGTCATCGTTCCGGACATCTCAGGGGCGTGGCCAAAAAAACCTGTACTTAATGTCGCACTCTTTTTTATCGAACGATGTTTAGGTTTAGGGGTGTGTTGATAATACTACACTACCTTTTTAGGAAGGTATGAATTATTTTTTATCATTATATTATGAAAATTTTATGCATGATGTTACATGCCCCGTTTGACTGCCCAGTTGGTGTCGTAGTCGCGAGCACGACTGTTGAGTGTGGGTTCGAATCCCAAGTTAGACAAAAAGTGTAATTGGATTTTTTACTATAATGTCTCTTGCGTACGTATCTAGTCTCCATTGTTAATATATTTTTTTTACTTACCTACAAAAATAAGAAAAAACTGGTCTATTATTGTAAATATTAAAAATATTATAATCTTCGTTGAAACTAAATACGACGAAACCTATTCCTTAGAAATTTACTAATAAATATACTGATTACAAAAATGATTAAATTAATTTTGTTCACAGTGTAACTATTATCTATTTTACTCATGAAGATCTAAATTGAATCTTGGATAGTGTAAATAGCTTTCTTAACAGAAGCCATTATAAAAAACACTAGAGAGCTCTTAAATTGGCAAGACTATTAACAATGAGACTTCTCCATTTTTAAACGAATCAATTTGGAAACGTTGAGAAAGGACAAATTTCATTTAGGTACCTATTAACGAACATCATTGATTAAGAGGGAATTAGTGAAAGTGATAATAAAGGAAAGAAAAATACCTACTCTAGGAAGAGTCCAAAGTAACTAGGTATTTAGGCGAAAAAATATAATTTTTATATAAAAACGAAAGTTTGTAGGATCCAGGATCAGGTCGAGGATTAATAGATGGATGGATTTATGGATGTTTGTTACTCTTTCACGCTTAAACAGCTCAACGGATCTAGATAAAAAATGGCAGTGAGATAGTTTGTCGAGTGGAATAATGAATAGGACAATATTTATCCCGAATGCAGAACGGATCTGAATGAAATTTGATGCAAAGATAGATTATAGTCCGGAATAAAACATAGGATACTTTTTATCCCGGAAAAATGTGCGGTTCCCGTAAGATAATATATCAAATTTGACTCGAACGAAGTCGCGGACAGTAGCTAGTTGACTGTAACTTGATTAGACATTGACAGGTGTGAAAAGATTTTCCGATAAATATTCTTTCACCAAATCTTGACCCAGACAATTACGAAAAAAAAAACATCTAAGTTGTTCGAGCCGTTCTCAAATGATCTTTCATATATGTAGCAATCGATTTTTATTTCTACAGAAGAAGAAGACAGATAGATTACTTACACTAGTATTATACTCTTTCAAGTTCAGTAGTGCAAGTACACTGATAATACTTAATACATTGATAGCCATCACAGAAGGCGCCTCTCGCCGCCGACACACGCGGATCATTACTCATTGCTCGTTATATTTTATTTACACGCCTTATTTTTTACCTTTATACGATATAAGCGGCGTGATCAATTTGTTATGCGCCCAATAAATAATAGATGGAAGGGATATTGTAACGTATATTTTTACAATGGGTTTAGTAAGATTCATCATCATCTGCCTAGCCTTTTCCCAACTATGTTGGGGTCGGCTTCCAGTCGAACGAATATCAGTATTTTACATGGAGCGACCTCCACAACCCAGTAATGGGTAATACGATACTCTTGGTAAGACTGGTTGTCAGACTTTCGGGCTTCTGGCTAACAGTAACGACTGTCAAAGATCTACAAATGACAGTCGGGACCAACAGCTTTACGTGCTTTCCGAGGCACGGAGGAAACTCGCTATGGTAAATGGTCACCCATCCACAGACCAACCTCGGCAAGCGTGGCTTAGCTCGGAAAATCGGTCTATGCGGCTGTAATTATTTAGCCACGAGCTTTTAGTAACGAGGGTTTAGTAAGATTCCAGAGTACTAAATGTTAACATATTTAATCGGCTAATAGAAGAAAATCAGCAATTTTTTGTAAATTCAAATAGTTACTGCTCCACTCCCGTTGGTCGTAGCGTGATGTTCTAACCGCATTATAATCCGTTGAGGAGTTTAAAAGATCTAAGCATGTACAACAAAGAAAAATTAGAAGAATATAAAATTATTTCACCTCTATTCAATAAGTTCTGGCATATTATTTCATACAAATTATGTTCCCCATTTTTAATTTTTATTTAACTTTTTTTTTACCAGGTTCCTGAAAATGGTGTCATTGTACGCATAATTTGGTTTTTTTTTACAATGAGAGCAAGTCTTAAATCTCGAAATGAAAATTCACATATTAAAAGATATTTATGAGTACAACAATCTTATAAACAAAATGTAAGCTTGTTTATAGTCAATTGTGTCTATTTAGAGATGATGAAACTAGCCCAACGTACATTTAAAATTACGAGTTTTATGAAGTCTATTAAACGATATCGCTAAAAAAATGGTAACAATAACTAAAGTAAATAAAAAATACAAACAAAATTCTTAATTGTAGGGAAAAAGAAACCATCTTTTAATAATGAAGCTCTATCTATAATTAAAAGTTTCGACCTCGATGTACTTATAGGTAGGTACTTATGCCATATGCGGGATATCGCGAACAATTAATCGTAATTTAATTAGTTAAGCAACTGACATTTTACTTTATCAATATACAGGCAGTAACAAACATTATGGGAATTATAATTAAGGGGTTTATTTTAAAAAATATAATTTTAATTTGGTACTCCCGGGAAAGCCCAAATTAGTATCAAATCGCCTGCGGGTTGTTCGAAAGAGATACCGCGCCCCCTGAACGCAATGGGCATATGAAGGACCATAGATGGGTTTTAGTCAGTAACAGTCTGACACTCCCTCCCGCCCCGCCCAGTGCGGGGGAAGTCATTGGATGATTTGCAATCGTTAGAAAAAAAAAGTATCAAATCGCAAATTCTTGCCGTATTTATTTTTATCAATTTCTGTTTGCCAATCAAATTAAAACTTCTTTCAAACCTTTTTGCCCAAGATTGTACCTTTCTACGGCAACTTTGTAAAAAAGAGAACTTTTTATAATTAACTCGTTCGTTCCAAACTTTATCTGTTACCTCGATATGCAATTACTTTTTTATTTGGGGCGTGCCCCAAGTACACCACTCGAATGGTAATTACCGTCTTACAATTAAATAATCGTGTGTCTTGCTAACTAGTGCGCGAAATATACTGTCAAGCAGTAATTGTTGGTGATCAATATTCAGATACAGAACAAAGACATTATCCTGAATAATATTGTTAATGGGAAAGTAAGTTTGTTTGTTTGTTTGAACGCGCTTATCTCAGGAACGACTAGTTCGAATTGAAATATTGATTTTGTGTTGGATAGTCCATTTATTGAGGAAGGCTAAAGGGTACATAAATCATCACGCTACGATGAATAGGAGCGGAGTATCAGTGAAAAATGTTGCAAAAACGGGAAATAATATTCCTTTTGAGAGATTTCGTTGCGTGCGCTGCGCAAACGGTTAAAGTTACCTACGCAAAAATCATGTGTGACAAAATTGTATCCCTTCAAAAGTTCAAAAAAAATTCGCAGCATAAACAGCATATTATATTTTAAGGTTCTCTCACTTTAAGCTTTTTTTATAGTAATTAAATATGTTCTAAAATAATATATTATTTCCGAAGGTGTTTTTAAAAACATGATATTAAACCCTATCCAAATAACCACGCCAACGAAGTCGCATGCAGTTATGCTATAAAGCTGCCATTTTACTTTATTGAAAAAGTTCAAATAAGCTGCAGACGGTAATAATGTATTATAAACTCTTTTAATTGGTGTCTACGGTGGGAATTTCAATGGCAAAAAGAAGGAAACTTCAAGTACTTTAGTGCACACACATTGTTGCCAAGACCTGAACTTTTAACTCAAAAGTAAGCAACATTGAATTGTTGTCTGACGATTTAAACGATATAATTATTCCGTCATTGGAATACAATAACAATTTCCCACAACGATAGCTGCTATTAAACGTATCATCTTCATTTTACGCTAACATTATAAAGAGGAAAGACTTTTTTGTTTCTTTGTTTGTACTGCATAACCTCCGAGTCTACTAGACCGATTTTAACCATTTTTTCACCAATATATAGCTACATTGTTTCCGAATAACATAGGCTTTATAACATCACGCTAAGAGATACGGGAGCGAAGCAGTAACCAAAAACGTAACTAAATGCGGGTTGATAAACGACGCGGACGAAGTCGCGAGCTGAAGCTAGTTATAAATAAATTGAATATAAACAAAACACTGAGAAAACTGTAACACACAATTGAACAACAAATTAAACAAAAGGGCTAATTAACAATCAAAAATGTAAAACACAATGGGATTTACACCATAATTTCACACTCATTTTCTTTATAAAATAATTACAGACTTCAAATTGTCTGCGGTGAAAACATGATTTTCTTTCTTTGTGGGTGAAATTAGAACGGAACTACACGGCATGCGGCACCATCACGTTGGTAAGTGCTGTTATCAATGCTTTAGAATCACTCGATTCATTGTAATAGCTCAGAAAATGATCTGATTGTAGTACAATAATAATATTATGGCGCGCAATGAATAACAATTGTGCATCGAGTGAATTTCGAAATCGATCGCATTGCACAACTCTAATGATAGCAGTGGGCCTACCGACATCTCTTAAAACAGTAATATTTTAATACTAGCTCTTACTCGCGACTTTATCTGAGTCTTTGATATAATTAAAAAAGCCCTAAGGAATCATTTATTAGACACATAAGTTTGGCTTGAACTGTTTCGTATTTTATTTAGTCCTAAACACATACTTGTTATATTATGTTATAAATGGAACTATAGTGTGCAGTTTTTCTCTTTTTTGGATGGCTTGAACGTCATAATGTAAACTACAGCTTATTGTTAGTTTAGTTAAGTTTCTCTTTAAGTGAACTGTAATTTGTTCTTTGAGAAAATAAATGTCTTTAAACCGAATTATTATTCCACAGAAATCGTATTTTTTTTTTGGATAAAAAGTATTCTTTGTTTTATTTCACATTACAATTTAACTCAGTGCCAAACTTCATCCAGCTCCGTTTAGCCGTTTAAGCAAGAAAGAATAACAAACATACATCCATCAAACCACACACTTTCGCATTTAAAATATTAAAAATTAGGATTATTTTGCCTTGCGCACTGCTGGATTTTCAACACTCGGCTCAGCAGAGAGAATTGGAAATTCAATAACTGAAATTACAAATAAATATTAATATGGTACCTACTATTTTAAAAGATGGATTACGAGAGATACAGACGTGATGGTAGGATGTTTTTTTAATTTTTATTTTAATATGTTTCACTAGGATTATTTTCTGAATTTACAAACACATAAACTCACATACACAAACAGTCACACCCGGTACAACTAACTGTAGGCCATAAAAAATATTAGATTTATTTTTTCGATTACCTACTTTATTCTTTCTACCATCCAAATTACAGTATCGCTTTCGAAAATTAAGCGAATTTTAATCAAAAAGCTCAGAGGAAACCCTTGAATATCATCCGGTCACGTACTCCGAAACTATTACATCAATTTAATTCAATACTTCAAACTCTCACTCTCACCTACATATACGACAATGAACGGCGAAATTTAATATGTCTGATGTAATATGGACAAAAAACAGCAATTCATTTCACATTAAACAGAAATGAGATGTGTTTAGCCTCTCGCAAGGCTTCGCTTAATGAGGCTTCGGAGCGCTTTATAGCATTTAGTAATTATGGCTTTGGATACTTAACTGAATCCGGTAGCTTTTTGCGTTGTTAAATTTGTATTATGGTTTTAATGTTAGAAAATAATTTAGGCTTACTATTTATTCGTGTTGATTTATTACTTCATTAATTAGGATCTTGACTGCCCCGTTGGTGTCGTGGTCGCAAGCGCGATTGCTGAGCAAGGGGTGCCGGGTTCGATTCCCAGGTCGGGCAAAAAGTGTGGGTTTTTGAAAAACCTAATGGACTTAACCTAGGAATTTCTCAGTAGCAGCCCGGAGTTTGGAAGTTGGTGTGTGACACCCCGGTGCCTCGGAAAGCACGTAAAGCCGTTGGTCCTGCGCCTGATCTCTCTCCGGTCGTGTCGGATTGCCGTCCCATCGGGCCATGAGAGTTAGGGAAGAGGGAGTGCACCTGTGTTTGCGCACACACTTAATTGTGCACTATAATATCTCCTGCGTACGGGGCTAGTCTGCATTAAGGTTAGCCGCCGTTGCCGGAATCGGCCTGGAGAGTTGCATTTTACAATTAGGATCTATCAAAGTTAAATTGTTATTTCAATGTAACCTTTTACAGGCACTTTTGAATTGTCTAGGAGAGTAAGAAAGTTGAAGCTAGTTGCTCGTTTTAAAACGTAGGTATGCAAGATACTCCACGGACACTCTTTTCAATCAAGTTTTTACAAAATCCTGGTTAGAATATTCTTGTTGTGTTGTACTGTAATACAAAATAGTTTATTGTGCTAAATAGTAAGTAGGTACATTACATATTAACGTGTTTGGAGCCCCACTTTAAGCAAATAATGCCTGTATTAGGAGGCTCCGCTCTTTCAACATCATTGTTGTACACATAAAATATACTAACTCTTGTAATATTCTTGTCTGTTCTTAATTAAAGACAGTACGCAGGAATATATTTACCGTAAGGGATAATTGTAATTATGGTTTTCACACATATTAAAAACGAGAGTATTGATCGAACGTATAATTTTATCGACACGACATTTAAATGGGAGTGCAGACAAGTTTTTGTCGCCTCACTATTAATTCTTATTCCCCACACTAGTTAATATGGCCGCTAATTACGTAGTGACAAACCAACGGATGTAAACATCGTGATCATAGTATTCAGGCTATTTTTACTCACACTATATAAGGAACCTTAAGGGTTGGCAATAGAATTTAAAGTAGAAATAGTTAGAAGAGAAAAATAAAGTAATACATTTGAGATTTCTTCGGCCTTTTTCTAAGTTTTATCTTTTTCGCGGCGTACATCCTTTACGTGCCTACACGCTACATTTTTAGTTGCTATTCAAAGACTTTACGATTATTTTTATTTCCATTCCTTTTAGGGAAAAATAAATCAGGTCTCTAATTAGATTTTTGTAATATTTTATTCGGTTTACGAATAAACTATGGAGGTTAAGGGTTCGATTTTGGGCAAGTACCAATTTGACTTTTTCAATTCATATGTGCTGTTTTTTTTTTCCGACGTCCCTGATATTGGTGAACGAAAAGCATCTGGACTTATAATTTAATCAATAAATAAATTAAATGTACCATCACGCCTCTATTCCCGGAAGGGTTAGGCAGAGGTGTACCAATGTAGGTACACCCACAGTTCGCTGGTATATTTAGGTCCCATGTAATAGGGGCGTGCCTATTGCTATTAACCGGCATTATTATAATTTAATTTATGCCTGAAATCGCCAATCCGCGTTGAGCAACCATAGGATTATTCCTCGTGCCTTCTCTCTATGAGAAGAGGTCTTTGCCCTGCAGTGGGACAACAACAGACTGATATTATTATTACGAATAATTGTCTGGTCATTTTATTTGTGATGCAATCATAGCAATACTAACAAGGCAAAACAATATTCCTACGATGTGCTATTCGATCCGCAATTTCCTTAACAATGTTGCGGTTTGTTAGAATTATTGTTCCAAGCGATCTTAGTGACCTCTACAAATTATATAACGATCAATTTTCTAAAATTGATTGCAATAATTCTGGTGGCGCACTTACGGTGAAGACTGTACCTACATCACGACCAAAAATCAATAAATATTTTGTAATCACCTGTCCTGTGGAAGTTCGTAAATATTGACGCCTTTTCTGACTTCGAAATTTCGATGAATAATTCAATTTAGTTTTCGGTAAACTTAAATGATACATTTTGTGAGGTGGTATTTAGAACTTTATTCCTTTGCGATTAAAGCTTGTAATATTTTTCTTTTAAACTGAGGTCCTTCAGGGTTGTTCGGGAAATAATCCAATAAATTCACTTATAAATCACTGTAGGTGTCCTAAGAGATGACTTTACGCCATTATCAGTAAAGCATGAGGCTCTTAATTATTTTTAAAAGACTGTAAATTATTAGGCGAAAGTAGTATGTAAGGATCGTAGTAGGTGGCGTTCTGTGGTTTCTGCCTACCCCCATGGGAAAAAGGCGTGAGTTTATGTATGTATGTGTGTAAATTATTATCTCAAATTGCGAATATTCCTTCGAAATATACAAAAACATTTTATTTTTAAGAAAGGAAGAGGAAATAAAGAATTATTGTAACCTAGTTTTCATCTATACTAATACATATAATAATAGCGCTAATCTGGAACTGACAGTCGGATTGGAAACAATCTTTTGTAAATAATACCTGAATTCATAAAGAACAGTATAGGCTATATAACATCACACTACGACCTAAGAGAGCGGTGCAGTAACCAAAGAGGTCACACGCAGACGAAGTCGCTAGTAAGATACAGAATTATTCATGTTGAGTGCACATTTCTATTCATTTTCTCTTCAATTCTAAAAGTCGAAGTAAAAGAAGGTTAGCGTTATCTCAAAAGAATTCCTCATCTAAAGAAACTCTGAGCTATAAAAGCAGCTTGTAATAGCCTTCAATGCCACCATTACCTTATCTATCAAACATTAGCAGAGCTTTCAACTGCAAAATTAATTAGAAAACTACATATCTAAGTATAATAACACTTAGATACGTTTCTTACACTAATCAATACAAATAAATTTACATTGAAGCGTCTGTTTGTAAATCTTTCTGTCTGTTTGTCTGTTAAGTTTTTGCGACTAAACGACTGAACGGATTTTGATTAAATTTTGTACGGGGTGAGTTTGAATTCCAAGAAAGGACATAAGGGTACTACTTATATCGTTTGCGGACATTTACGCGGACAAAGTCGCGGGTATGAGCTAGTGTCATAATAACAGCTTTTTTACTAAATGTATATATTTTATAAAAATACACAGTAATTATAACTAAGACAATTTATTTTTTATTTTTCTGTCTGTTTGTCGGTTTGTAGGTCTCCAAAACGACTGGACCGATTTAACGGGACTTTTACTAGCGGATAGCTGATATTATATGGAGTCATTAAAGCTACTTTTATATTGGAAAAATAATTAGGATCCCGCGCAAAAAAATAAAAACCCCACAGATACCCGATATTCACGCGGACAAAGTCGCGAGCATAAGCCAATAATGTAAATAAGTCTTGCACTTTGATTTTGCTGTAAGTAAACCCATTAGCAATACCTACTCCCATTAGAACCCATTTACATTAGAAATTGTGTGGGTTTCACCTGACGACCCGACGATTGAGACGATTAATTGAATGAGGCACTTGCTACAAATGTTAGTGATTGATTAGCAGGGCCACTGATTGCTTCGTGCTACCACGCGATTGATAGCTGCCGAAAGTGTAATAGTTGTTACGTTACATCATGGAGAAAGGTATGGAGGTAATTGTTTTAATAACTGATGTAATTATATTCGTGATGTGATGATGTGGGAATTAAAAGCCTAAGTTATTAGCCGGATCCACACCGGACGATCCAAAATGGATCGGCGATCCCGCGATCCGCGATCCAAGATCGTGATGCGTGGAGCGTGGATCGTTCTAGGTCGATCCAACAGCAATCTTTTGCGATCCTGACTGGCTGCTCCAACGTGCTCCTGCCGATCCATACTGAATCAGTTGAATTTTGTCTGGCTATGGGACTCCATAGCCAGACAAAATTCAACTGATTCAACTGATTCGTTGCACGTGTGACTACACGTGCAACGACGGCGATGAATAGCCGTAGCAGCAACAAGCTACATTTTACTTGTATATTTACGGCAAGACAGTATTGGGTAAAAACAATTTTTAAAAACCGGTTGTAATATGGGACTCGACTTTACAAAGAGTTAATTTATTTAAAATTAAATTAGGATCCCATAAACATTTATTCTCCTATAGGGAAATTAAACGGATACATTGCGAATTATCCAAAACGGCGGATCACGCTATTCTAAAATCACAACCGTCCAGACCGCGCGCGCCAAGCGGCTGAGGCCCCTTTGTGCATGACCAAAAAACCGACAACAAATGGATCGCACGCGGCGAGGAGCGCGCGCTCTCCGCCGCGCACATGGATCGCGCGCGGCACGTCTACACTTCACGCTCCGTGGAGCGCGCTCCAAGCCGCGCGCGATCGGAGCGCTTTGGATCGTCCGGTGTGGATCCGGCTATTGGCTGTTTATCATAGCAGTCTTAATTCAACTGTCCATGATAATCATTATACGCGAATATAAAAAAAAACTGCCCCGTTGGTCTCGTGGTCGCAAGTGCTGCGCGACTGCTGAGCGAGGGGTCCCGGATTCGATTCCCAGGTCAGGCAAAAGTATTATTGGGTTTTCCATTAGGAATTTCTCAGCAGTAGCCTGGAGTTTGGAAGTAGGTGGTGTGACACCCCAGTGTCTCGAAAAGCACGTAAAGCCGTTGGTCTTGCGCCTGATCTCTCTCCGGTCGTGTCGGATTGCCGTCCCATCGGACTATGAGAGTTAGGGAAGACTGCAGCTATGTTTGCGTACACTTGTGCACTATAATATCCCCTGCGTACTTGGCTACTCTGCATTAGGATTAGCCGCTGTGGCCGGAATAGGTCGAGTCTTATTAAGAATACTAGCTTTTGCCCGCCACTTCTTCCTCGTGGCTTTTTTTCACACGGATTCAGTTACGTCTTTGGTAACGGCTGTGCTCCTGTGTGTAGCAGCGTGGTGTTAGCGTGGTGCCTATGGCTATTATTCCTCATAAATTATTTTTAATTTATTTTACCTATCTTGTACAAAAAGAAAATCCAATCCGTTTGGTAGTTCCACGGATTAGCGCGTTTTAACAATCAAACGAAAATAACTCTTCAGCTTTATAAATCACAGTTTTATTATATGTCGTTGTATAATATATTAAGAAATATTATTACCTTGGCGATCACTCAGGTGTGCCAGTTATTATTGCTCATGACTTCACATATGACGAGAAAAGTGCCGATGAGTTGGCAATCCTTCTCGCTTAATGGCGACAATTTGTAAGTTAAAATCTGTGCTGTAGGTAGGTAAGCGTTAATATTCGTAGTGACAGTAATGACTTGCATGTTAAAGTTATTACTGTCGCGTTGCATCCTGTTTAGTCGTCATTTTTGCAATGATATCTTGGAGGTTGCGAGCTAGGGTAAATGCTAAATTGGTCCTCTTTTTTGTGGAAGCACGCGATCTATTTATTCCTTCATATATGTAGGTGCTTAGCCTTTTTCTAACGATGTTGGGGTGGGCTTTCAGTCTAACCGGGTACAGCTGAATAACAGTGTTTTACATGGAGCGACTGTCTGATCGACCTGATCTGACCTCCACAACCCAGTTCGAAAGAAAAAACAGCCAAATCGGTCCAGCCGTTATCGAGTTCTTATAACCATTCATTTTATTTAAATAGATCAATATTTTCCCTCGGTAAGGCAAAGGCTTCTTCTCATGCAGAGAATTTACGAGCATTGATCACCTAGCCTGCAAAAGGCGGATTGGCAATTCCAGACAAATTTTGATTATAATTCTAGTTTTCGTCACGATATTTTCCTTCACCGACGTCAATTCTGTCCAAGATAAACTTAGAAAGCACATTTGAATTTAGAAAAGTCCCATTAGCACTTGCCCGGTATCGAACCCACCAGAAGTAAGCGTCGTAACCACGGGCCATCACGACGTTACTACTTAAATGGTACTAACTATAGTCTTTGAATGGGCCCTCTACAGCCTCTTCAAATCTACATTAGAAACGTTAAAGATGAGCCGTAATTGTAAGTTATATAATGCTATTAACTGGTGTACGAGTGTCGAGTTAGCACTTCAGTCCGCCACGGAGTTTCAAAGATAGCCGGCGGAATGTGGACGCATTACGTCCAAGTGTAACGTTGATAATAAATCTTATCTGCTAGTTAAAGGGACTGTACCGACGTCGCGATCTTTATAGATGTGGTCTAGTGATATTTTGACCAATAAGTTGGTAATTAAACTGGGTACAATTTTGTAGGTAGGTTAAGGGCAATATCTAGGATTTGTAGTTAGATTCCAGTCCGGCCTATTTTGAGTTTTATTTATTTAAGGTTGGCCAATAGCTTCTGTATTCTTCATTGTTATACTTATGCTTCTTTTATTTACTCATTCACAGTTACATTATTTAATAAGATACACACATTGTAAGTTTTGACCTAACTTTTAACCAAAACCTAATCGCACAACGTGACAATAATAATGATTATGAAAACTACAGTAAGAAGTTTAGTTCAAAAAGTGCGTGTGCCCTCACACTTCTACCTATCCTTCTTCGTCTTAACTATAACAAGTTTTGATTTTAATTTATTTTTATTTGAAAAGACTGAAACTTTTCCTTTAAATTACGGAAATAAGTACTTAAACTTATCTTTTACACGCTAAGCAAAAATGGTGTAAGAACCAAATTGTTTCATTATTTCTCTGCAATTTACGAACTGACAGCTACTCAAACAGGACTTATTTTAAATGAAGCCGAGTGTAAATTGACGGACAAGTGTCTAGTTTGCACCGGCCAGGCGGCTACGAGGAGAACTAACGATAGATTGGCGGCGGAATGTCGACATATTACGTCCAAGACTCACTTAGATATAAATCTAGAGTACCTATGACGGCCTTAGATTGATAATGTCGTTGGTAGATGCGGAAAATCTTTTTCTAGACTTTCTTTTTTACAATGGGGTAATAAACACTGTTAACTAATAAATCGAAGCCATAACTTCTCCTAAGTAACATTTTTATTTCAGTTCTGAAAATTCGATTTATTTTTAGTTAATTGTAAAATAAGATTTTTAGTTGCTTTTAAATCAATACATAGTTAATTATTGAGTTGGAAAATAAGTGACGCCATTTTGCTAATTACCATATAAAATCTATAGGGGAATCGCGTTTTGAGATAGGTCATGAAGCTCATGTGGAGTACTATCCAATTCCTCTCATGTGTATTCAGGCAGTTTACTTGGGTTAATTTGAGGTGAATTGTAATGGCAATCTGAAATAAGGTATCTTGATCATTGTTTTAGCAGTAGCTATGTATTTGTGTATAAAATTATTAAACCAGACAAATTTTTAGCACATAAAATTTAATATGAATAGCTAAATCGTTCTCGACATTCGATCAGAAGGCCTGGTTCGGCCTGGTTCGGCTAGTCGCAATCTTATCTTAAAAATGTATGTTTATAAGCGCTCCTCAAAGAGATGTCAGCAAACTTGGAAGGGGCCACTAAGGGCCGATGCCTGCCGGGGCTGCGGGTTATTCGAAAGAGATACAGCGCCCCCGGAACGCAAAGGGCACATGAAGGAACATAGATAGGTTTTAGTCAGTATAAGTCTGACACTCCCTCCCGTCCCGCCCAGGGCGGGGGAAGTTATTTGATGATTTCCCGTCTATAAAAAAAAAGGGTTGCGGTATCTGTTTCGAACAAACTCCGCAACCCCTGGAGTGTTTTACACCTGCACGATCATAAATACCGTTCATTGTTCATTGGCACTCCATGGGCATATTACTCTGTAATAGTTTTACAATGTAGGAGATATAAATCTTATTTGTAGCTCCCGTTGGTCGCACTCTCCGGGGGGCGCACGATCGCCACTGAGCGGACAGTCTATAACATAGTGCGCTACTGTGCTAAATCGCACTATGAACTGTTGCACAAATTATAAAGCTTCAGAGATATTGAACCGGTTTTTTCGGTACCAAAAAACTTGGATAAGGAAAATTATTGAATTTCAGCAGATTTTTAGAAATAGTCTTTTGTATGTCTTTTTTAAATTGTAAATAAGATTACGGTTCTAGAATATTTATTTCATTTAAAAAATATTTGAGTGACGATTTCGCTAGAAGAAAAAATTAAGTCGAATTGAAAGAAACTAGAAAACCTAGTGTGTGGTCTAGGGAACAGAAACTGTTACTTTTTGATATAAAACAAATATTACTATTTTGTAATTAAGATTTCGTTACCAATCATAATAAGTTTAAGTCTCCCCAAAAACGGTTCTCGATTTGCTTTCTCTTTAAGGTATACCATGACCCAGTGTTGCCTTCAAACTTCGACACTGATACTAAATTACGATAAAAAAATCTCGCATCATGTCCATATTGTACTCATACATCTTCAAAACAAAGAAGATGTATGATCACAGTCATTTTTTAAATGCCCTTTCATGTAACATAATAATTTATTGTGCTAAAGGCTAATAAAATTGCGATTGAGCGATACAGTCAGCGCTGCAATTTGTCGACATGTAGCATTACAAGTAACGATTTGTCGTGTTGTCGCTTAGTGTGTGTAAATGTCAATGTCTATCGTGGAACGTTGAAAAATTGAACAAGAGAGGAGGAACATTTTAAATAAGGCGGATGCTGTGGTTAAATGGTTAAGGATATGTTGTAGGAACACTCGTGATGACCATATTTGGATGTTTTCTCGCGTTAACTAACAGGTTAGGATAGATTTTTCTATGTATTTTCTTTGTTGATATTTGACATAATGTAAAAATAAACATAAACATTCAAAATGACATAAATCACATCAAAATAATGTTAATGCCTATGATATTGGCATTATTTAATAGATCATTTTATGCAATTAATGTTTAAATATGAATCCGGAGCACATAAGCGCCACGGCGTACTTGAATGCCGCCCCTTATTAATTAAATTATAAAAAAGTTAACTTACTCTATCAATTTCTTTTGTGTCGGTGCGTTTACAAACATATAAACTCACGTACACAAACAGCCAGACCCGAAACAACTATCTTAAGGTCATACAAATACTTGTTCCATGCGAGAACCCTATCACCCTTCCATCTATATAGGTTTAGGTATCTCCTACATAGTTACTTTTCAGTTTTTATTATTTGCATTAATCGGATTCTTTTATAAACCTACCCACCTATTTTGTCTTTGACTTAGATGACAGCAATGTATGACTATGTCTTATCCAGTGTTTCCCTTAAACTGGGGTGCAACAAAAGCATAAACTAGACTTGTCAGATTGAGACAATCATAAATCTATGTAGGTACCGAAATATGTAAATCATGGCCCTAAAACTTGAAGTTATTGCCTAAAATAACATGTTATAGTGTCAACTTCAGATTTATTATGACACTGGCTGCTTCGCCCGCGACTACCCGTGACTTCGTCTGCGTATTTTTCATTACTGGGCAACTCCCTTGAGTCGCAGCATGCTTTTATATAGCCTAAACTATTCCTTCTGAATCTGTTGATTTTGTAAAAAAAAAACAATCCTACTGGTAGTTTTGGAAATGACCTTGTATAAACATACACACATACAAAATAGAAATTTTTCAGCTTTATGATATGACTATAGAAGCTTCTGCCTGCGACTTCATCCGCGTCAAATTTGATATATTATCCCACGGGCACGGTTTTTTTTCCGGGATAAAAAGTATCATTATTATTGTGTTATACACAGTACAATCTATCTCAGTGACAAATTTTATCCAGATTCGTTCAGCCGTTCAAACGTAAAAGAGTGACTAATACATCCATCCATCTATCCTCGCAAACTTTCATTATAGTTAGATTCTTCATTTAAACATCGTTCAGACAAAAACTACGTATGCAAGTATCAAGATTATTTATAGTACAGTAAGCACCCATATTGTGGGTCAGACCGTCGCGTCGTCGACTGCACCGATAAATCTTGCTCGGCCGGACGGTCGCGTGCAGTGCTCGTGTTAACATCGGTTGGTGACCAACAAGCTAAACAACGAAAGCTCTCGATTTAAATGTAAATATTGCAATTAGAACCTCTTTACACGCTTGTGCACCTAGCGATTTAGTGCAACCGTTAGGTGCGATCGCAATGATCGCGACTGTACCTAGTTTGGTGTTGTCTTAGTCTGTACGTTTATTTATTTGTATAAACATGGTGTAAATAGATTGCTTGCGAGATATTAAATGCGTTAATGTTTATGTATAATATCGTGTTGTAGAAATTATCAAGAGATGGTGCAACAACCGCGATAATATTTATCAAAGTTACATATAAAATAAGTACTTATTAAATCATAATTATTAATTAACGAATAAAAGCACAATCTAATGATTATGCTATTTTTTTAATTAAGTCGTTGTAAATTAAAATTTCATCAACAATAAAACAATATACGTAGAATAGATTTTTTTGTATAAATCTAAAATGGTGATACGTTTCTCTTCCGACTAATTACCGAAACGGCTTTTTTCGACTTTCACGCAAATAGCTGATGCAATAAGTAGTAACTTATGGTACTTTTATTTTAGAAATAAAATTAGGGATTCGCCAAAAAATCCCGCTACAACCGACCCGAAGTCGCGGGCTTAAGTTAGTTTTCACACCTTTAACATTCACTGCCATAAATATTTCAAGCGTTATCATTACTGGGACTATTCAGTTCAATAATTAGACATTTCAAATATTAAACAATATGTACATAAAACATAATGATTGACATTTACATAAGTATTGTATAATGGTGTTTGTATTCATTTCGTTTGTTTAACGATAGCAGCAGGAAATAACTGCTTTTAAAATTAAGAGTTAAGCGTACCAATAAATTACTAGAAAGACTAGAATTTGTTTAAAGTACCGTTTGTGGTAATTAAAGCTAGTCTTATGGTGAGGGATATTAATGAGATAATTATTTTAAGGTCATTATATATTATAGGTATTTCTCATGTAAAAGTGACAGCTATTTAAACCTATGACCTAAAGTATAAATTTGTATTCAGTACAGCAAAATTGTCTTATGTTTTGTATCATAAATGTCTAAAGCAGTTTTTATTACAGAAAATCCTACTATCCTGCTACTTCTGCTATCCTTCCTATTATTCTTAATGTTATAAATGCTAAAGTTTGTGAAGATGTATCGATGGATGGATGGATGAATGGATGTTTGTTACTCATTCATGCTTAAACGGATCTGCATGAAATTTGGCACTGAGATAGATTGTAGTATGGAATAACACATTGGATTTTTTTTATACCCAAAAAATATACGGTTCTTGTGGGATAATACATCAAACATGATGGGGACGTCGCGGGCAAAAGCTAGAACTTGATAAGATAATTGAACCAAGACCTCAACCACGCTCAGCAGTTGGATCAACAGAGCATTCGAATTTTTCACTCCTAACTAGATGACTCTACGTTTCCTAGTTTATATCCCATCAGTGCTAGAAATAGTTCTTTATTTAAATTGTATAGTACTGGTACCAAGTACTATAAACTAATATAACAAAAAAAAACCATTTACTTAACATCGATTCAAAAAAAGAACTGCCAGAAAAACAATTCCAAAAAGTTTATCAACCAACAAGATTCGAAGCTTAAAGCCATCCAACAATACACAACTCTGCAAAGATCTCCAAATTGAAAATTCCATTCCACTTGAGATATTATTAAACCTGGTGGACGTACCGTTGTACTGCCAATACCAATTCTCGTCGATACCCATTGTACCCATACCGGTAACTAGTAGTAACCACTAATGGGAACCAGCCTGGTATAAGATTTATTCCTATCTTATCTGAATAGATTGCCTTCGGTTATAGATTAGTACAAACCGTGCCACGAAAGATGAGACTTGACCAACTTTATTATTTTCTAATAAATATTGTGAAGAATTTTTGTATGTTGTTTTAATTCCAATGTCATCGAAAAATCTCTCAATAGATATACAAATTATGGATAACTATTTCGTACACTTAGTACCTGCGCAAGCTCCCCATACTGACACTCGCCAAGTCTCATCTTTCGTGGCACGGACTATACTAGAATATCCAACGCATTTGATTTGCCTGTAACTTTACAGACCCCATACATTGTTAACTATTTCCTATTTAGTAAGAATTCCGGTTTTCTGATTGAATATATTGAAACTTACATGATAGCAAATTGAGTTAAGTGTTATCTGTAAAGGTTAATTTAACAGTTAGAAGGAGGAATGTACCATTTTAATATCTGATTGCTGAATGCGAATGTTCCTATTTGCAGTAAGTCTATTATTCAATTGTAAAGGTATTTTAGTTAGTTATCGTTAGTCTGTTTTGCTTTTGTATGTGCTTAATGCAATTATTGCTTATAACTACTGATAGTTAGGTTTTAATACAATAAAAAGAACATTTTTAAATCTATTCCTGAACTTTCCAGATCCGGAAATAAAACTTAGATTTTTATAATTTCATTTTAAATATTTCTGCCGAAAATAACTTTTTAGGAATTATTATTTCTTTATCGATCCTACTACTTTGTTTTCATTACTAATATTCTCTTATAAATAGTTAACAATTATTAATAAGCTGATCAACGTAAAAGCGACTCTTTCTGCAGCAATTTAAAACATATTTCCAATTATTATTTTTCAATGAAAACACTGTATTCATTCAATGTAACACCATGTATGTACCAACAAATAAAAGCTCAATATACTATAAACATGATTGTTATTACTTATTAGATGAGAGCACAAAATTCTTGGCTTCCGTGCCTTAACGAGCTTAAACGGAAGGCAGACATAAAGTGCAATTACAAGACCATACGCGATGCAAATTGTCCATAATTACATGTTTGAACACCATAAAAGCTTGTAACATGAGAAGCACCAATGTCGTCATTATGTAATAATTATAAAACTAATTAGAACATGCGTACCTTTTCTATTAAAAGAAAAAGGAAGGTTTTATGCGTGTAATCTTGTTTGGTCTTTGACTTTTTTGAGTTATGGCAAAATGGTTACTGTCTACTTCACATAAAAGCTAAAATTGTTCGTAATTACGCTTTTATTTGAGTTAATATAAATTATATACCAGTAAAAGGTCTGACAAATAAATAACTAATTCAATTAATGCAAATGATTAGCCATTCAATTAAGTTTTTATTTTAAATAACAACTGCCTCTTGTCTGCTTTGTCGTTTATCACCATAATCGTAACAAATATCGATTAGAGACCATCTTTATAATTATATCACCCCGACACGGCCCGAAATCGCCTCAAAAGATTCAAACGATAGCTAACAGCGCACCGCCCGCGAACCTTCGCCTTTATAACTTGTCATTGTAAAAAATATTTTAACGCACATGATATAAAGTCACAATTTGAATAGCAAATTGTGAGCCATGATAATGAGACATTTAATGTACCTAAGCAATAATAGAATAACTGTGACCATCATCAAACACTTCAAGCGGTAATCCGTGATCAGAATATTAATGAACTTGAATCTAGGTTTAGTTATTCACATAATTTACCTTGGTGATATGTGACAAACTCGTAAAATGTCCCAACAGGTCAAATGATCATTTCTAACGTGGGAGATGTGACTGTGTGGTGCAGGTTGTATTTCCGCGTCGAGACAAAATTCAAAGTCCATTGACGACCCATAGTTCATGTTTAATGGTACTGCATAAAAGTTTGGCTACACATCCATGGGGCGAGGTGTAGCTTAAACATTTATCGTGAATGTTTCACCTGAAGTGATGAGTTAGGGAGATAATGTGAAGGCACGGTTGGCGCAGAGGCTGAGCAATTGGCTGCTCCGCTGCGTGTCGCGGGTACGATTCCCACACGTAACAAATATTTGCATGGCTGACAGTCCTGCCCCCCTAGCCAAGTCACAAACGATAATTGTAAACGCTCGGTAGGTACCAATAGATTTTCAACTTAATACCCAAGAGCCTTAAGTTGAAAATCTATTAAAGATTTCTAAGCGTTAGCGACTGGAACGAACGAAAACGCTATGCAATCTTCATTAGATCTTCAACTTAAAACCAAGCACATAAAGTTGAAGATCTATTAAAGCCTGCTCAGCGTTTGCGTTTATCGTTTGTAACTTGGCTAGGGGGCTGCTGTGCGATTCTCTAACATGCAAGCTCGAAAACGAGTCCCACTTCGATAACGAACCAACTTCTCATTGGTGTATATTCGTTCGCCGTGGTGACGTCACCACGGCGAACGAATACTAAGCCAATGACAAGTTGGTTCGTTATCGAAGTGGGACTCGTTTTCGAGCTTGCATGTTAGAGAATCGCACAGCTGGTTGTTTATGTATGTGAGTCTGTATGTTTGTGAGCACACCCACGATACAGCGGAAATGCCTAGTCTTTTTTAATTATGTTAAAATAAAAAATACGGAAACATTAATTATTTAGCATCCTCTAATAAGAAAATGTCTTTATTTTCAGGTGTACCGAAGAAAACGGACAGTGCTGAACACTACAATAAAACAGTTATTAAAGGAAATATTAAAAGGTAAGACTGAAAATTATATCTTTTACATTTAACATTTACCTTTTTGGAAAACCACGTTAAAAATAAAAACATTCCTGAAAACACGTACAATTAATATTTATTTAAATTAAAAGCTGCCTACATAAAAATCTATAATTATTGTTAACCTAAACAAAAAACTTGTAAATAAAATTTAAAATTATCTACTATTTCATTAAAAGAAAGGAGGAAATACTATGGCATCAAAACACCAGATTGCCTAACTTACGCGAATGAAAAACCCATCAAAATTAGTTCGGCCGTTTTTGAGAAAATCATTACCATAAACACATGTTTGCTTATATTTAAAGTAATTCAGGGCCGATATGGGCTGGAGAGTAAAAATAAACAATAACCATAGCAAAAGGGACTGACACAGTAATTGTATAGAAGGTTCAATTTATATGCATTTAAAACATTCGCTTCGTTGGGGGTCCCTCCTCACAAACGTCACATATGTTTAGTATACTCGTAGCTATTAGACAGATTTGGACTGTAATACTATGTCTTAAAAGTCCATTTGCATAAATGCTATTTGTATTTCGTATCTTATAATGTAGGTATGTTGTTTGGATATTTTCTGGGGTAAATACTAATTTACTTAATCCATGATTTTATAGGAATAGATTAAACTTAAAATGTTACCTAAGTAGGTATAGTTTCTTAAAGAAAAATGACATTAAAAATCATCGTCAAATTTCCACAAAAAAATGTTTTCATAGCAATAATAATTGGCATTAGTTGTTCCAAAACCAACTTACGTCAAACTTTCTTCCATTTTCGAATGATTATAAAGATTTTGAATTTTTAAATCTTTTGTAAACATAAGTTTTGAATATACATTGAACCTATTTTTTCAGGATTACATTTGGTATATTGAATTAGTTTGAGGTTATAATTGAATTACCGAGACACTGTAAGCTGGCTCGTTTTTCAAACCTAAACTCAATTATACGGATAGGCTCAATTATACATTAATGACTGCCACAAACTCATCACAATTTAATTACTACTGTATAATTCTGCAACTCACTCCGCGCTTGAAACATTGTTCCACATTGTTCCCACAACTTGATTGTGACTAATAGTAATTAGCTTGTTCTGAGATAAATAATATAACTTCATCGTAAAATATGATATCAGCTGTTCATCTGGCGCCATTTATTACAACCTCGTTTAGCCAGTTAGCGCATTATACCACGCTTATTACACAGCTATGAAACTGCGTCAAAGTAACTTCAGCCATTCATAAATAGATTACTTGTATTATCTTTTTATTCTGCCTCGTTGGTCTCGTGGTCGCAAAGCGCGACTGCTGAGCAAGGGGTCCCGGGTTCGATACCCAGGTCGGGCAAAAAGTGGTATTGGGTGTTTCCATTAGGAATTTCTCAGTAGCAGCCCGGAGTTTGGAAGTTGGTGGTGTGACACCCCCGTGTCTCGGAAAGCACGTAAAGCCGTTGGTCCCGGCTGTCATTCGTAGTTCTTTAACAGTCGTTACGAATAGTCAGAAGCCGATATCGTGTTGCCTAGTTAGTGGGTTGTGGACGTCAGATAGGCAGTCGCTCCATGTAAAACACTGGTATTCAGCTGCATCCGGTTAGACTGGAAGCCGACTCCAACACAGTTGGGAAAAGGCTAAGCAGATGATGATCTTTTTATTCTAACCGATTGATATCAGAATGAACTCGAGATGCATATTAAAATATTATTGGTTGTAATAATATTATGATAGACTATTTATGACAGAATAATCTTTATGCTTATTTAATTTATTGATGCAGATGCGTTTGTTTACGTGGGAATAGTGCTCCAGATGTTTTTAGTATGGAATTGCATTTGGCTTTAATAAAATGTTAATACCGCTACATAAGTGTCGCCTTCATTACCATTATAGATAATGGTTGGATAAAGGCGCTAAATGCCTTGTGTAATATACTAGCTCCGGCATTCGATTTCGTCTGTGTTGAAGTCACACATATCATAAAGCATAGCCGGGCTAGTGACTATCGGCAGTACTATACCGTTCCATTTTTTTATTTAATCTGGCCAATACTTTCACGAATGGCTTCTAATAAGCAAACAAACTGTATCACTCTTTAATATTAGTATATTTTCAACTTACAACATTATTGACAATTTTTAAGAAAAAGATTTTCTTTGATAATATTTATTAAGGTGTCCTCACACACAAGCGACATTATCGTCGAGGCGCTAACGTCACAAGCGAAATAGTTATAAAAAATGTTCTATTTATTTCAGATGCTATTATACTTTTTGATGATAAATAAGAACAGAGATATACTGAGATATTAAAGTTTCGTAACAGAACCCATCACCGTTTTAAAGTCATGTTACACGTAAGCGCATTTCGAGCGCTTTCCCCTTCATTTGTAATGTCTTCATGGTGAAATTCATGGGTTTCCATATGCGTGTTTTGAGTACATTTTCTCAGCCTATAGTGTGTAGGTAACGAGCAATTAAAGTCAAAGTCAAAGTAAAAGTGTAACTGTTCCCGTTTTTTTTTTATAAGCCAGCAGTAAGTTTTCTTGAAGCACTCTCCTTGTCAGTGTAATTTGAAATGTAAGTATACTTGCGAATATATATCATACATAGTTCATCATTTACATTCGTCAATTTTGTAAGAAATTCAGTTATGGTTATAAAATCAAAGTCCTCATAAAAATAAAATCGTCATATAACGATTCACTAAGTAATTATCCCACCAATAAAATTAATAATAGATTAAAACAAGAATTCTACATTCTCCATAAAAGCATAGTCGTGTATAATTACACCGGGTCACGTCAAGTTTCTCATATTAATAGTCTTATAGTTTATACTTTATTGATTGATAATTAAACTTTGGCTTAATTATTTATTCACACGGTCCTTAGTACAGTGAAGATAAATTATATGACATGATAATGAACTTTATATGTAATATAGGATTTAGGACGAAGTGACTAATATTTAGTTAGGATTTAATGTTTTATGGGCTAATAAGGGCCAGGGGTTAGTTACGGCAATTACGACTTTATTATTTTATTTATAATTAAAAGCAAATATTTTCTCTTTGCGGGCGGTTTCGATATTCGACGCCACGCTGATAGGTTAATTGATAATTTACATGAAGTTAATAATTAAAAATAAGGATCAAGTTTTAATAACTAGGCGTCTGGTTTTATCAGCGTAAAAAGTTAAATGCGTTTACATGTACCAATTATAGTTAAATACGACGTATTATTTATTTTAATGTTATACTTAAATACTCATTTACATAACACAGTTACGTATAAAACTTTGAAAAAAAAAAGAAATACATTGAGCTAATGAGGTTTAAGATAGTCTATAATATTCCTGCCTTCCATTTGCCTTTCTACTGCTGGTTTGCTGAAACATAGGCCTTCTCTTTGTGTAAAAACATATAACACATGAATTCCTCTAAAATCATTCACTTGCCTAATCGATATAGCCCATCAATTTAACAATCATACATACATACTCAGCATCCAGCAATTAAAGATATATTATATCAAAACTAACTATAACAATGGAAAAACACAAAATAATTATATTAAATCACACACTTGGCTAAATGACTGCTCAATTTTAACTAAGTTAGAATTTCAACCAATTTCGTAATCACGTGGACATTTTCTCCAATTCAATTTGCCCTATCGTAAGATTAAAGAGCAAAGCAAGATCAGTGTAGTCTGATGATCTGATAGTCACAGTAATAAGACTTGAGAGAGTAGGTAAGAATACTAAAATCAGATATCACTATGTCATGTACAATAACATGTCGAATTAATTGTTCGCTACACGCTTTCTAGTTCTGTATGTGCATGTGTTCTGCCACACTTTGTTTCTAATAAGCGGAAATTTTAAATTAAGTCAAATTGGAAAACAAAGAAAGCGTGCTTTGATTAATTGTTTGTTTAATTTGTAGCCCTTTGTGATCATTAGCATCGCTCTTGTTTCACACGATAATAAGCGCGATGGAGTTAGAGATTTATGTAGTGTAGATTTCATTTAGCGATAATTTTGTCTGTTTGGGAGGAGCCCTTAATAGACCTTGATCTCGTTCACAGCGGTAGAAGAAAACTCTTCGTGATAGCCGAAGTAGATAATATTGTGTTGTAAAACTGTTGCTTATTTTTATAAGTAGGAGCATTCACCCTTTAACCGTTCATTCTAACCTGCTTTAAAGTTTAGACTTAAACCGTTTGATGTACACCAAATAATGTGTTTGTATACAACGGTTTTGACAGTACAGTTGACTGCCGATGCCGTTTCGTGTATCACTGGTTTAACCCGCACGGAATGAATATTTGAATGGTCTATGGGTAGTTTTTCCGGGTCGGGTATTTTGTATGACTTTATAATACGCTGGTAAACGTGGAATTTCTAGTGCGATTTAAAAACAATAACAAACAGTAAATGCTTCGTGTAAAACATAGATAACCGAGATAGGAGTCCAATTCATGATTTAATTTTACTACCAACTTTACTAATTTAGGTATATACGGAACGCACTATCCAACACAAAACGTCAACCTTAGCTAGTCCGATTACCGGGCTGATTTTTGCCAGATTTCTTCGTCCGCGAGAAGAAACTAACAAAAATCGGTCCGATTCTCGGTCGTGTGGGGAGACGCGAAGAACTTATGTTAAACACTCAATTCGCTATTTTAGCTTTACAACGTTCACTGAGATAAATTTTAAAGAAAATAATAGTTATTCTCAAATTACTTTATAACATTTTTTATTTTCATTTTCATACAGACTTGGCAATGGCTGAAGAACTATTTAAACTTGGTTTAAGCTGATCGTTAATCAGGCGTCAGGAGTTATTAGAGTTAAGTGAGGTTAATCGGCTACTATCGTGATTGCGAGCGATGGGTTAGGCCATTATTGCTTATGCACATGCAATCTGAAAATCATCTACGTTATGGCTGTTCGGGTGATAGGAATTTCTTGAGAGTGTTCGGTGATTTTCTCTCATTGACGCTATGGACCTTCTCTATTATTGGTTTTCCTGTTTGCGCTCCGGTTATATAATATCAAGAAGGTTCCGCGGTTCATTCCACCTGCCTTAAGTTACGTCTTTGGTTACAGCAATGTGATTCTCTAAGCCTCACTTTGTAATTCTAAAGCTGAATTCGCAGTGTGATTACAAAATGGTATTCTGTTAAACACGATCACGCCCGGTGACGTCACCACGGCGAACGAATACTAAACAAATGACAAGTTGGTTCGTTATCGAAGTGAGCGCGATCACTTTAGTGAGACTCGTTTTCGAGTTTGCATTTTAGAGAATCACACTACTGCTCTGCTCTCATAAGTCGTAGCTTATTCCGTACAAACAAACAAAAATATTTCCTCTTTATAATATTAGTATACATGATAGTGAGTTAAGTAAATGCGACAAGTACGATCTAAATAGACATAGTTACATTAATATGAGAAAGTGCTGTAATCAGAGAGAGAAGTTGAAACAATTTGTTTCCAAATAATTGGCATTATTTATAAACCGACAAAGTGCGAATCGGACTTGCGCAGGAAGGGTTCCGTACCGCCCGTACAATATTTGAAACTACATAAAATAACACGTTTCAAATACGAGGACCGTAAATTTTAGTTCTTTTTTTTATTATTTCTTGTTATAGCCCCCACAGTTATACGTTTATTCTGTAAAAAAAAATATTTTTGTATTGCGGTTCAAAAGATACAGCCCTTTTACCTACCGATAGACAGCGGAGTCTTAGTAATAAGAGTCTCGTTTGGCAGCCTCTGGTACAGGTACAGAACCCAAAAAGTAATTCAAACATTTGTACTACAGACTAATAGATTTAAAAAGCTAAGAAGACCTACTTAAAAAATTCAAAGTTTCTACTGACAACGGCCATTATCAGTAATTTTGTTTATAATTTCACGCACCACTATTACTGTCGCCATTATTTTCGTCAATTATTATAATATTTTTTGCGAAACATCTTTACTGGGTAGGCAGAGGAGATTTTTTTATTTAATTCTTGTTATTATCTCCAATTTAGAATTCGCTTGTTATTTTGTAGGTACTTAGTGTTGGGATATTGAATAAAATAACGTGTAATGATAGTGTTTTAAGCAGGTTACAACGTTTAATTCAGTTGTTGATGGATTGGTAAATCAGAGAGACAATTGTAGTTAATACGCACCTTTCAGTTGTCTTGTTTTATTGAAATATCTTGTTTTCCAGGAGATAAGTTTCTAGGCTATAATAATATAACCTTATGGTCAATACAACTGCCAGAGTTGCGGAATTTGCTCGAAACGGTCACCGCGGTCCTGGAATGCAAAGGGCATAGTTGGAACGCGAATGGGTTTTAGTCAGTAAGAGTCTGACATTCCGTTCCGCTCTGCTCAGAGCGGAATAAGACATTTGATGATAGGGTATCATCAAATGTCTATCATAAAAAAGGATAATGCAATGAGTTTTCATTTTTTAATGATTCAACTTACCCGTTTCAAACAAAAAATGGACACACCATACCTACATATAGGTTTGTACGTATGTACCTATTGTTAACTTCAAATAGATACTGCAAAAAAAACATAAGACAAAAAATACATAAGACAGCATTGTCAAAAGGCTTTTCTAATATAAAAAAATCATTTTTTTTTATACCGTGCGTGCTTTCGCGAACATAATACCGAACCCAGAACTACAACGTGCAGGTAATATACATAGATATTTGTTCCGTACAAGAATCAAACACACGACACGCAACGTAGCAGCCAATCGCTCAGCCACTGCACCAACAGTGTCATTACGTTTAAGCAGAATGAGAAAAAAGACATTTAAACTGACAAAATCTTCGTCTTTAATCCACGTATAAATCAATCCTATATTAAAGTAAAATATGTTAAGCTTTTTCGTACTACCATCACATGACACTTCGAAGTAAGACCCGTTGTTTTGATTTGAACTTTGAACGTCGCAAAAACATCAAATGTTTGAGCTTTAGGTGTTATTTATTAGGCGTACAGCGAGCGTTTTATGTCAGCTATAAAGCTCTGGCATTTGCAGGCGATAGTGTGGTACACTGTCCCTTCTTTGCATAATAATTGTCGTGCACTTTAACCCAACATTAACTGCTAAACATCGCTTTGTCCCGTGCCGGCGCAGTTAATTTTGTCGCTAATAATCTCTGCTTATTCTATAAAGGATACCTAATTAGCGCTAAGAACTAAAGTACTTAATAGTTCGTGACATCACTAATTATGTAATTATTCGTACAGGCATGCTAACTACAATTGTTAAAGTGGAGGTATAAGTTTGCGTTCCCGTCGGTGTGTTAGCAACATGTAACGAGATTGAAATGAAACAGATAAACCAAGTTAACTAGTTATTATCTTTAACTATTCGTCATTATTAATCTCTGCGCTCGCGCATCGAAGCGATCATGTGCAGTTGCGTACCCGCAGCTAGTAGGGCTGCTAGTGCAGCTATTATGATACCTTCACATTTTGTTTGAAACTTTTTTAAGGAACAAGATATATGTATATTTGCTAAAACATAAGTATACACATAAATGAAAGATGTTACATATAAAGTTTAATTTTAAAATAAAAAATAAAGTTCCAAATTCAAGAATAAAAAAACTCTCGTATGGTCGTAGGTTGTAAAAACTAATACCAAATTCTAAATTTCTAAATTTTGTTTATAAGCAATAAGGTACACATGACATTTCTCAATCGGAACTTAGAACAAAAATTTTCCCCACACCCAAAAGAACAAAAAATTATAAAACACACAAACAAAAAATCAACGAAACCCAGTCCCTACAATCGTGATAGAAAATCATTCTTCAACAGTTGGTAGCCCTACCGGCAATGGGCGCCGTAGTTAATCAGCGCTAATGTGCATACCCGGCCATTACCTAGTGGGGCCAGATTGCGCCTCCGTCTTACAGCGCGACGCGATAGCTTACCTTAGCACAACACCCGTGGGACGCCACGCCGTTCCCGTGCACTCGGGCGCCGGAATACATTTAGATATATTGCTGTTTCAATTCTAATTGCGAGGCCTAATTAATATGATCCTTTAAAGAACTTTTTAAAAACCATTGAAAGTTTACTTTGACAGTTTTTCGCCTCGGGATATGCGCCTGAGCAAATTTTTAGGTGTGGCTTTTTGCAACTTTCATGAAAAATCATTGATCTCCTTTTATTACCGTCTTCAAATCCTACTATGGTAATATTATAAATGCTAAAGTTAGTGATGAAGGATAAATGTTTGTTACTCTTTCAAGCTTAAACGGCTGAACGGATCTAGATGAAATTTGGCTTTGAGATAGATTGTAATGTGGAATAATACATATACTTTTTATCCCGGAAAAATGTACGGTTCCAGTGGGATAATATATAAAATTTGACGAGAGCGAAGTCGAAAGTTAAGCAGCTTAGCAAAGTTAATTAAGTGTTATTAATAAATAACACTTAATTAACTTTGCTAAGCTTAATCTAATATGTACTCATTAAGTAAGTTTAAGTATGCATATTAATAAAAGCGCTCAATAAATTATAGCCTACTTAACGACGACTGACAATAAATTAACAATTAATAAAAACAAGAAAAAGCAGGCTTCTGCTTGCGCTACAATTAATTAACTATTTTTATTAATTCTCGCAAATAAATTAAATAATCATAAATATCTACTTCTTAGCTGTAGGTTTGCAGATAAAATCTGCTAATCGATATTATTCATGATGTAGTAAAACAAAATTAATTATACTTGTATCGAATTTCGCGAGATACATTTCGATCGAAAAACTATAATTCGATTAAAGACTAATACTTTTTTTGTCTAACAGTTCACTGCTCCTTGTAAGTAATGACGTTCAAAGATTTCAAACATAATAAAAATATTTTATTAGATTTTTAATTATTTTTTTGACCTTTCTTTTCGAACAGTATTCGTAACAACAAAAAAAGTTACTTAAGTTTGATTTTACGGAAAATTATGATTTCAGCGTGATTTAATTCACTTTCCCTCAAATTCGTAGAACAATGATTGACTTTCATTCAATTTAAATTTTACTTTACTTTGATTGAATGCTACAATTTCTGCCACGATTTGTAATGCCTTGTCGATATTGTAACGGTAAACTAATTTATTGTTTTTACGATTGAAATTTTACACTTTGTTAAATTAATACCGATAAAATGTTAATAGATTCTCTGGTAGATTACTATGTAGATTGTTTTTTTATAGATATTTAATCAAATTGATTTTTTTATGTCATTTGATGGAAAATAAGCCGACGGCTCACCAGATGTTCAATGCTTGATCGATGCCTTTAGACATCTGCAATACTAGAGGCTTAGCAGATGCGTAGCCATCCTAGAAATGAAAATTGAAATGTCTTATGTGCCTTAAAAAACGTCCACGACACACACCGTTTCAATCCGAACATACGTGAAGTAGCGCTGCTTTGCAGCAGAAATAGGAATGGTGATAGTACTGCACCAGACAAATGTTATTAACATACTTATCACTGTATTCATCCGAAGATAAGCTTAACTAATAATCGTCTACTTTTGATACATTTTTAACACGACATTGGCAAAAGTCATCGATCATTGTACCTTTGTCGTAATGGCTAGTTTTAAGTTTATGGTCATTGAGTCAATATTTCGACAAAGTCGCAGGCAAAAGATAGTAAAGTTTTAATTAATCTTCATTTACTTGTAAGATAAGTAAAAATTCACCGTATACCGCATAATGCTTGACTTAAACCATTCGTGTACCAGTAATACCAGGCATAATTTAATTCCACAAATCCCACTACTCTACAGATCTGATAAACTTCATTCCCAAGGGCCTTGACCTCTGCTTCCTTGACCACCGTCAGTGAAAACCGTTCGTTCCCAAAATAGCGTGCATGTGGCGTGGAGGGAACATGACAAACTAACTGAAGTACCGTAGTAACGAGGCTCATCAGCTACCGCTGGTTACCGAAGTTGGCTGAATTACCTGCGGGTTTGCAAGCGTCGGATTTATTCGCCTGATATTATTCTACAACGGTCAGTCCGCCGGTATATTGTGGTTGTTGTGGTGTACACTTAGTGGAGGGAGCGGCGGTTTTATAGAATTGGATGTAACTAGGTAGTTCTGGTAAAAGGAATGTTAGATTTTGTACCATTTGTTATGTTTTTTTTTATCTTTGGATGGCAGACTGGAGGACGGCCCATCTGATATTAATAGGTCACCGCTGCCTAGATCTGCAATACCAGAGACCTCGCAAATGCGTTTGCCATCCCAGAGACAAAATCGAGAGACTGTGGGTTCGCTAGTTTTGCAACCATGCGGAGCAAATTGCCGGCAGATGCTAGTGAATAATATTTGTGTTTTTATTATTAGACTTAAATCAGGTACAGACTGGCAATGTCTGATATGATAGGTTGGGTCGGTGATACTGTTAAGTTCACACATAAACCCAAAGTCAAAAAAACAAGAATAGAATTCAGAATTCAGCACCACTATATCGGCTTAAAACTATTATAAACAAGCTACCTACGACTCCTCATTCCAAATCGCTCCGCACATGCACGCCCGCAACCTTACCTCAAGGTTATCGCGGTGTGCTAGTGGCTGCATTCCTCCTAAACCACTTCATTCCGCCACCAACTGTTTCTGAAGCTGAATCACCAGTGCAAGTCCCTACCACGCATGCGTGTACGTGGGCCTATCGATACAAGATGACTTTACATTACACTACATTATGACAATACCAGATCTTACTGTTTATGTTGCAGCCTTTACTGTTTATTGAAATGGGCATTCGTGTTTTGTTAGTCTGTTTTGGTTTTCAGAGTAGTACGTTTTGCTTTGGTCTATTTAAGGGACGTTTTTAAAATAACTTATCCAGAGGTACTGTGAGGTTATCTACGACATAATGTATCATCACGCCTATATTCCAAGAGTTAGGCTGAGGTGTACCAATGTACACCCTACATATTATATACCTTTAAGGAAAGCGATATTTAATAATAGTCAATTTAGTTCATACTTTTGGTTCGAACATGAGTCCTAAAAACTAATCTACAAAAAAACTAAAAAATACTAATCCCCGGTTTCTCTTACGAAGAAATAATTGACAAATTGGTTTTGATAATAATGATTATATATTTACTTTACTAATCAATGTAGTTTACGCGCGCTTGTCAATTTGTCATATTTTGCATTGATATTCATTCGGTAGTAATTTGTGATAATACTCGATTAGTAATCGATATTATTGTGACAGCGGCCATTGACACTAAGACGTAGTATTATTTATTTTCGTCTACTATCCATACTAATATAAAAAGTTAAAGATTTCTTTGTTTGATTGTTTGTTTGTGTGTTTGTCTAAACGCGCTTATCTATAGAACTAGCAGTCGGTTTCGAAAAATTCTTTTAGTATATTATAGCCAAATTAATGAAGAATAATATAGCCTTTATAACATTACGCTGTGAACCATTGGAACAGAGCAGTAAACAAATATTTAAGGCAGGTAAAAAGAAACACTCAAACGAAGTCGCGGGCCTTAGCCAGTTATGTATAAAACTTAATAAAATAAATTCAAATGATTCTGTTATACCTAGGCGTGGTGAATATTAATTGCGTTATTTTAAAGAATTCTTATTGGATGATGTAATATATTGCGGTTTTCTTTGGAACTCATCTGGTACGATGTAATTTATATATGCTATCTGTAACTAATGTCTATGTACGTTTATAGTTTTAGTTACGAGATATAATTAACTTTTGGAGCGTATGATGGTGAGAAATACGCCGCGATAATAGATTTTCGTTTTTTTTGGTGAATAATTATTTAGCTGTCTCATAAATAGTATATTTATAAGTTTTAAAATGCTTAAACCAGTGACAGTAATACTAGCTTTACTAAAAATTTAATTAAATCTATTTCGAATTTTGTTTTTTCAAGAACAATTAGGTTCGTGTTTGTTAAAAAATAAATAAACGATTTTTTATTCTAACTTAACACGTTGTTATCTGTAAAAAATACCTTTATTCGCGATGAGATTAGAGTGAATTAAGACGCTGGATGTAGGCCGCTTCCAACCGGTCCTTTTGGAAATCTACAAGGATGGCCTACGTTCAGCAGTGGACGTCCTGTGGCTGATATGATGATGATTCTATCATTATTAATTACGAAAATTGGCCTGTACATTTCAAAATTGGATACCTACTAAAATATCCATTTCAAATCTGTATTTACCATACCTTTTGTTATGCATATTTATGGCGCACACAAATATGCGATGCGGTCATTCAAAACGGGATTTTGACCCCAGAAAGCGGAGATTGTGTCATTCAGGTCACTGACGTAAGAGTAATTCCTTAAAAAATATCTAAACAATAAAATAATATTTACTATCTAATTTTTAACTGCCTCGTTAGCCTAGTGGTCCTGAGCATGACTGCTACGCTAGAGGTCCTGGGTTCGATTCCCAGGTCGAGCAAAAGTGTTATTGGGTTTTTTTCTATGAAATTCTTAGTAGCAGCTCGGAGTTTGGATTTGTGCCCGGTTAATGGCAATAGGCTCGCCCCCTATTACATGGGACCTAAATATACCGGCGAACTGTGGGTGCTACACCTCTGCCTAACCTTCCGGGGAATCCAGGCGTGATGGTATTTTTTTTTTTTTTTATATTGCCACATTCTTATATTAAAAGATTTTTTGAAATAAGAATTGATCAATTACATTATGATTTTATACCAACACATTCTATTTTTGAAAGAATATTTCAAAATTCGAATGTGACAGTTAAGAAAAACACCCGCCATTTTGAAAACATGTAGTAGGGGAACGGCTCCACATTACAGAGGCGAGATGATTATTTCCTTTGGCTAGTTGTCAGCACACCTCTATAACTCCTCTAGAGATGTTCCACGATCGCATGACCGGGAGCTGTTATTATTGCTCCACGTCCGATAATATTAACGTAAGCATTACGTCTTGTATATTTAAGCGTTTTCAAATTGGATAGCGAGCAAATTGTATAGTGGTGCGCGACGTTTATCGATGTAACTTTATGAGTGGGTAACGGTAATGTAAATAGACTCAATTTGATGTTTTTCTTAGAAAGGAAGGAATTTGTAAAATATACTTTAGTTGCCTAACTTTGCTTAGTTTGGCGTAGCTTAACTTACGGTGGTTTACCTAATTAGTTAGGTGATTTGTACCTTAGATAAAATAAAACCTTTTATTTTTTTAAATAATCCTTTACTACTTTTGAACTGTCAAGGAAGCAGCCAAAAGCTTTGAATCTAAAAAATATTAACAGTTAGCGTTCAACTTATTTTTAACCTTATGTAACTTGTGTTTAAAGAACTTATCAGGTTAACTGTTGCAAACAAAATAAATACTTTTCATTATAAATAAGTTTACATAATCACCCTTCACTATATTCAAGCTCACTTCTAGAAAATTACATATAACGGCAACAATTCCCTAATGTCATTATCGAATCAGGAATTCAAATAAAAACGTATGTTGTAAGTGTATGCGTTTACACGTAGTTAGTTATTACAATAAATGGGATATGTCGGTTCACGACCAATAGAATATGTTTTTGCCATTATGTGTGCACTCCACCTGTTAGAAGGAATGCATTTCCTGTAATATATAGGGACTAACAGGACTCTTAATTTATTTTATTAAGTAAACGTGGGACCTCAAAAATAGCTTCGTTAATTTGTTTATTTAATTGATATGGATGGAAGTGAACAGCCTTTAGCGAGACATAATAATACCAGTGTATTATAGTGATGTTGTGGAAATACAAGAGAACTGTTTAGTTTGACGATTCGTATAATAATGACAATAAATATTATTTATAATTAATATTATTTGTAATTGCGTACAGTTACAAATATAAGGTCAGGCGAGCTGCACACTACACCAGCTTATTTTTGTCCCAATACAGAGTGAAGGTATCTTCTCATATAAAGAAAGCACGAGCAAAGATCATCCCCTTTAAAGGGCTGGTGATTTCAGACTTATGTATGTTATTATAAGGTCCGGTTTTCACACGTTTTCCTTCACCGATGTCAGTGATGTCCAAGATAAACATAGAAATTACCACATATTCTTTTATGTCTTCTTATCTTCCCAACACATTGTTTTGAATGCTGTTAGTAATATAATTAACTACATATTATTAACTTGACTATACACCTTTTAACTTAGACTAAAATTAGAATAAAATTACGTAAGAATCAAGTGGAACTTTTCCTACAAATGCAAGACTATTTTAACAACTTTATGAATAAATTCTTGACACACGCAACACTATTAAGATAAATGAAGACCTATTTATCATACTTTAATTATGACATGGCAATTGAGAGGAATGGCTCAATTCGGTCTATAATTCATGTAAACACGGTATTCAGGCATAATAAACTAGAATATTGTAAGTAAAACACTATTTTAGACCTAAGTAACTGTGTTCCTTGTAATTCAGGTTTTCCCGCATTTATAACTGCGAGAATAAATCAACTACGCTGAACTCGTAAACCAACACGAAATATCTATTTTCAATGAGTTTCTTAGGAACATAGATACAGATCATAATTATGGCATGAAATTTCAATTTAGAAAATAACATTAAAATACTATATCTGCCCGCGACTTTGTAATATTAAATTCCTACGTGAAAGAGTACCAAACATCATCCTTCCTCACAAACTTAACCTTTTCCCGGTGCAGTGACCTACATATGGACATTGCGATGGTTTAACTAATGAGTCTGATTGGCGGACAGTTAACGTGTTAAGATAACAACAAAATTTCTTAAAAAATAAAAATCTAATTACGTGTGTGTGCTATAGAACTGCATCACCATTTCCGTAGAGTAGTAAACAAATGGAGATCTATGATCTACAAGATCTTTCCTAAAACATTTTTTTTTTCTCCAGGCAGGCTTCTGAATTATCATCATCCGGGTTTTCGATACAAAGTTCTTAGCTCTGTAAGCGTAATAAAAAAAGATTTTAACGTACAAGAGCACTTCATTTCCTTACTACTCCGTGTCCATCTTTTCACTGAATATCTCATTCAAATAACACCAGCAACAATGTTTAAACTTGTAAGTCAGTCTTTGTTTCCAAGCATCTTGCAAACGTCTATTATATTTAGCCCATATTTATGCAAGCACGCCCTCTGTAGGGTTTATAAACATTTGTCAATAATCCAATAAGGGTTTTGCGGTGTCGCATTCATAATAAATTGATAAACGAGGCATGAAACTCGAGCGGTTACTTCGAGAATAGTTTCTCTTTTAGATTTTCCTGTGATAACAAGTATCTTTGAAACTGGCTCCGTGTTATGGGCTGGTAATGAATATCTTACTTGTAAAGGACATGACAATGTGCATTCTATAGAGCTTCAAAGGCGGTAATAATAGATTTGTATAAGGGAATTTCTCGAGATTAACTGAAGACCAAAATCTAATTGTAATCACATCTTAGCTAGAATCAGTGTCAAAAACTTATAAAAATGGTACTTAATGAAAATTTAGGTATTTTTGACTGATTGTGATGGAGACAGATTAGTATGCGAACGTTTCCGAAAATACGCGAATTCCTCCTTAGAACTTCGCTTTTGGATTCATCTATGACGGGCCTGTTGGTCTAGTGGTTAGCGGCCCTGACTGCTAAGCCGGAGGTCGTGGGTTCGATTCCTACCCAGGACAAACTTTGTGTGATGAGCATGATTGTTTGTTCTGTGTCTGGGTGTGATTTATCTATAATATGTATGTATTTATAAATTATATAAGTATGTATATCAGTTATCTGGTTACCATAACACAAGCTCTGCTTAGCTTGGGATCAGATAGCCGTGTGTGAGTTGTCCCAAGATATTTATTTATTTATTTATCTATGTTTTAACCTGGTTCCTAGTCACATGCACAGGAAATTTGAAAATGACGTTTGTTGCACTGCTAAACTATAAGACGTAGGTAAATCGGAAAATCGTCGAATTATCGACAACCGCCTTAATACAATGTCATCAAAAATCCAATACCTAATAAAACAGTTCTGAGTAAACATTCCTCTATTACTTAAATATGAAAGCAATGTAAAGCTTCTTAATTGTAACATAATTTTTGCACGCAAGTAGGTACCCTCGGTAATGCGCACGCGACTCTGAAAGGTGGCTAAATAACATCTAAATTACCGACATTCCATTGGTTGATGAAATAAATATAAAAAGAAAAGGTGCTTACTTACTAAAGTGTTCATCGATCAAGTGTAACGATTGTTGTAATAGGTAAGTATGCTAATTTCTTACTGTCAGCGCATATAGAGGAACAGTTGGCAATTTGCGAGCAGTTAATGAACTAAAGCAGATAATGAACTAAACGACATCACAAATAGTGTTGAAAATTGCGTAATAGATTTGTGATTGATCTTGCACGTTATTTTTAACTTTATTTATGATGCATTTCAGCGTATTATCATTTGTCAACACAACACACAACAACACCCCAACGCAACTTTTCTCTCTTCTTCTCTTCTCTTCTTTCTTGTGTGTGGGAGTAACACTCCCATTTTTTCGGAGTAATTATAATGAATATGTTAACAATAATTAATTTAAAATCTTTTTAAAACATAAGTGCGGGATGTAGAGCTGCGAATAATGGCCGCTAGCCGCATTCCTACGTTGTTATTAAAAACACAAGGGTGAAAAATGGTCAACCGCTATTGACAGTGGTTCTCCATGTCTGTATAGTAAGCGTCTCCGAGCACAACAGACTGTTTGACCAATTTTTTTTACCGATTTTCGATAGAATTTTCTGTCGGCGAGAATAAAAAATACTCGTATGAATTTGAATACACCAACGCACACGGCCGACAAAAAATCGGTCAAATAAATCAGTCGAGGGTGAATAGCCTTATGTAACACATTTTAGTTATTTTGCCGGTTCCGTTCTGGTTGAACCAAAATCACTTAATCAATGAAACTATTTTTGAGTACATTGTTGCTGTGTTTGCGCTGTTCCTTATTGTCACACTGGGTTTAGCCAGTAAAGGGTTGCGTGTGTATTAGAATTCCGTTACGACCATACGCTTGTGTTTGGGATTTTCCAAATACTTATTAGTTATTTATAGCTAAGCTATGGCGTTCTTCAAAAGGAACTACATGTTTAAGTGCATGCTATCTAGCATGAAGACATTATATTCCATGTATAGCATGACTTGATAGTACTACTAATATTTTTTCATAAAGCTACTGTGTTGCAAGTTGTGAGTATCACAGCTCATTGAGCATGCATTTAGATACCGTAGACCTATTCTATCTCGCTAGAGAAACATACTAGTAAACACACTTTAGTAGATAATAGCCAATTCATTTCAACATTATACACAGTCTTCGGCGAAATAACTACCGGTTATTTGAACGAAAAATTAAATAATTTAACCGACCACAACAGCTTACGAACGCTTGACAATTTGTCACATTAACTTTTCGTACGAAAAAGCGAAGTATACAATTTTGAAAATTAGAATAAAATAATTTTCTTTTTCCCTTTCTCAACCAACCTCCATAACCTCCTAACCTTAAAACGCTCTAGTACAACAGCACCCTAATAGCGAATGTTCACCTCCTATCAACAAACAAAAAAAAATCGGATGGTGCTGTGACTTTTTACGTGATACGTCAATGTCAGCGAGTCGCTTTTAGTGTTAAAAATTGAAAACTATTTCGTTACACACCGCTTTTCTGACTTGGTACCCGTATATATGTGACTTTAAAAACCTTTCACGTCAATTAATGCTATTAAAGTAATAATTAGCTAATTAGACTAATACACATACACGCAGCTAAATTGGTTCATTAGCATATAGTTAGCGTGAGTAGCAGGAACAACTACATTAATCATTATGTCCCGTAATGCGCATGCGCAGTTTTACGATAGGCATTAAAGTTAAACCACTATTATCTTAACTAATTATTGTTGAACTAAACCAGCGGTTCCTAAAGTGTGCGCTGTACAGAGTAAAAAGGGTACAGTAAGTCTTATCACACACTTTGATGAAAAATGTGTGTGGAAATGTGGAGACACCAAGCTCACACATCACATTGTTGAATTTGACATCGTATTTTATTTCCTATTTCCTTAAATACTAAATGTATTTTTGTGTCTAAATGTTAATGTTATAATAGATGTTGAAATGAAATAAAACAAACTGTTTGAGGTAGGTATTAACAAAATTCTTGTTTTATTTGAAAGGCCCACTTGTGCGATTTAATGTTAAATATGTCATCGTTCAAATGCCCGCCTCGACTTTTTACAGTAGCATGGATCCGAATGCTCTAATTTTCAATGACACTTTTGCTTTTTTTTTTTCGAAATGGCATCTCGCAGGTCAGCCTAGGGCTGTTTACTGCTTAACCGGACAACTCTGTGAATGCCTCGCAATTAAGGCCTCCAGCCAGAGCAACTCTTTTGCATTGAGACGGCTGAATTTATAGGCTGCGATAAAATACAAAATTTGTTAGCACGCCTCCAACTAAAAAGTTTGGAAACCTCTAGATTAAACTTATTACGGGTCGATTTACTTCCCGGCTTACGACTCTGGTTTCGTTGAATACAATTTACCTATTAATGGCATTTCAGTTCCGTGTTGATGTTTGTCGGTGTTGTATTGTTTTTCCTTGAACTAATCTCGTGTTTCTAACAACATTTGCATTCCTATCTCAGTCGCAATTAAGCAAAATATTTTTTTAAAGATTTTTGTCAAGATTTAGATATTTATCAATAGGATCTCCAACAAAAGATGCAAGTCATGCCATACAAAAAATAATCAACAACATGTATTATATACACGTAGGTATCTACTCCTTTAGTTATAAAAGACTACAAGATGTGCCGAAGGACCTATTTTGTGTATTTCTGGAGTCTTATGAGTGTACCAATTTTACTTTATTTAAATTTGAAATGGGCAATGATGCACGTAATTTTTTTAAGAAAAAAGACAACCTTGCCTTTCTCTAAGATTTTCTTCTATATTGCGTATATACGTTTACAAACATATATGTACTCAAATAGCTACAGACGCATCCAGTCCCTACCCAGATTTGATTAAAAAAATATCTTTAATAAGTTCACTCATCTCGCCCAGCTCAGCCTTCGCAAAACGTACGTAATTTGCCTTGATTTAGACATTACAAGAAACTTAAATAATTATCATAATTTTTCAGTTCCCTTTAATTTTAATGGTGCCGGTGAATCGATACATGCAAGCATGCGTATAACGGGAACACAGATGTCGTCACCCACTTAAATCTCGACAAAACTTACCATAATTTTCCAAAAAGTCGGAAAGCAACCCAAGCTCCTATAATTATACTTGTAAATAACTGAATTTATCGCGAATTCCTCTTATTTTGAGAAGCACCGTTCTGTGAGTACATTGATTTCTTTAATATGCGGTGAACAACAACATTATCACTGTAATTACAGTTCTCGCACCAAAAAAATAAGTACGACTACGACACCGTACTATATTTAATGTCATCTACATACCAATATACTTGTACTCATAAAAAGCAGAACAGTTTTTGTTTGTCTGTTTGTTTAAATGCGCTTATCTCTGGAATTACTAGTCTGATTGGAAACAATCTTTGTGTATATGATAGCCAGATTCATAAGGAATAGTATAGGCTAAATAACATCACGCTACGACATATAGGAGCGGAGCAGTAACCAAAGGCGTAAGTTGACGCGGATAAAAAAAAACATGCAAACTGGTAAAAGCTAGTTTATTATAATGTGCCAGTACTTTTTGCGTTATTTTCGGTACAGCATCGCTAATGAGTCTCAAGTGGTGGGTGTGAGTGGTTCAGCAACTTTTTGTCAACCATCTTCGCAAATCCGATACGATTACATGTTTAGTTCATTAAATGACGACTAACCATTACTTATTATCTTCTAAACCTGCCAATCATAAGTCAGTGATCTCCTCTCAAGTTGTACGTGCCGCTAACTTGTCATGTGTCAAATTAGCCAAGAGATAAGGCGCCGACAAAAAGTGTTAAGTGTTTGTCACGAACAATGTAGGGAACTGTTCAGTCACAGCTTGTTGTGATGTTTTAGGTTAGCACTAGCTTTTGTCCCCGACTTCGTTCGCGTAAATACATACACATGTATTTCCTTCACGCCTGTATTTCCTTGTAAAGGTTAGGCAGAGTTGTACCAATGTACACCCACAGTTCGCTGGTATGTTTTTAGTTCCCATGTAATAGGGGGCGAGCCTATTGCACAAAATCGGGCACAAATCCAAAGTCCGAGCTGCTACTGAGAATGTCTTAGAAATACCCAATAACACTTTTTGCTCGACCTGCGAATCCAACCCAAGACGTCTAGCGTAGCAGTCACGCAATCCGCGTAAATGTCAGTTATATTTAAAATTTAAATCAAGATTCGAAAGACACTTAGCGCCATCTATGGTCATAAGAACGTTATTGTTGTTTTCATCGGGAACAGTAAACTTTTTCGGGATGAAAGGCACCCTATGTCCGTTTCTGTACTCCTGACAACGTGTATGCAAAATTTCAGGATAATCGGTTTTGTGGTTTAGGCATGAAAGGGTAACAAACAAACTTACTTTCGCATTTATAATATTAGTTAGGATTCTGAAAACTACAGTGTTCCACGTTTAAGTAAATTTTCACGGTGATTGTCAACCAATAGTTTTGTTTTTAGAATTTCTGTTTCCAAATGTTTGCCACCAACAATTAAATATTTGCACGCCTGAACAGCTAGTTACATTGAAGAGTAAGCGTTCTAAGAAAACCTCTAGAATTCGTCCATGAAGAGTTCTGTACCGTACAGTGTTTACTATGTTTCTTATACTAATATTATAAATAAAGAGGAACCATTTTTTTTTGTTTTTTTTTTGTACCGACTAGGCTACGAAACTACTGGATCGATTTTAACCATTTTATCACTATTTTGTATCAGGAATAAAGTATCAATCATACATTATGACCGAGGTCATACGGGTGACCGCGGTATATAGCTATTGTCCTACATTAAAAAACAAGTTTCATGTATGAGGACCCCGATTAGTTTTCAATTATTTTTAATTGATGTTATAATGACAATGACAATAGATACACACTTTGCGAAAATGTCAACTCTCTATCTATCTATTTTAGTGCAATTACGGACGTACAGCGAAGGCTTAGAAAGAGGATCCCGTTGGCCTCGGATGTGGAACGCTAAAAATGTACGCAACTCACTAGGCAAATTATGGGCAATGAAAATACTATGTTTGCTTACATTACACAGAGTTACGATGAGACTACAGAATAAACCTTTAGTTTATTACCTGTAAATGGTGGAAGACAAGATCTACTAAATATTTAAATGGTGAGAGTATTAAGTAGATGCTTGCTTACTTTGAGCGTTTATGCTTATCTCATAATTGCGATTTCATCGACACCGTGCAAATATGCAGGGCTACCGCGGATGGTGTTTGATAGGTGTTGCTAGGTACCTAAGGTAGGTACCTATTCGATGTGAAACTGGAAAATAAAGGGTTATCTAAATGTAAGGAGCAATGAGACAAATAGTGCACCTGTGTTTACGCACACACTTGTGCATTAAGTAAGTATATTACTTCTTGCGTACTTGGTTAATCTCCATTGAATCAACAATTTTAGTCACCAGATACCAGTTATTTTAGTTACTAGGTAGTTTTAGTCTGAACCGAATTTTGGCCACAGTTGCCAACTACACTGGCCGAAATTCGGTAGAGATTAAAAACTGATATGATACAGGCTTTTTTTGTGAACAGAAATGTAAAAAGTTTAAAAAGTAGTACAGTAAGCATCTCATAAAAACATATACGGAAAAAATAATTAGGTACTTTTAATGATAGGTGTCGACTACCATACATGTATGTATTTTCTTGTAATTTTTTAATTAAATAATTAAGATAACGCATCAGATTGTGTGATAAGAACAAACATTAAATATTGTCGATATTATCTCATCATTACACCGCAGCAGAGCGTCTGCAATACATATTATCATGATTAACCGGTCAATTTGCAACCGCGGCTTGTTTTCTTTGTAGTGATGGTCTGTATACTACTTTCGCCGAGTCCGGGGAGTTTGCAAATTGCCCACATTACAGGGTAATGCGTTGCCAGCTGACAAGATGACGAGACCACCGAGAGTTAAATCTGGAAGATTTATGAGCTGAAGTGAAAACTGAGGCTGGGGATAAAGATAAAGATGTAAGACAGAGATGTCTGCAATGGTGTTAAATATGACTAGCCCTCGTTTCTCATGTCAAAGTAAACCATTTGTTTCAACATTAATTAAATTACAAAGTACCTATGTACAATTAATAAAATATCCTAGTTTCTGAAATGAAAAACGAATGTGACATTTTTTTAAACTAAAAGCTTAGGGGCAATTCCCGTAAGATTAACAACGATTACATTAGTCACAGTCTGAATTGAAAAAAAAATACCTCAGTATTGCCAAAAAAAATCTGACATTGATTATCGATAAGATGAGATTGCGACTAGATTTTGACATAGCCATAATGACAGTTTTTCCCAAGTTTGACAGGAGACGTCAAAGTCAAAAAATAAAATAATATACAACTAAATCAATATTAAAAATAATGTAAGTATAAAGCTACCTACATATTTACGTAATTAATTACTTAGCGTGAAGTGTTTTTATTCAAACGCATCAGAAAAAGTGCTCAGTAAGTTTTTGTTCGTGTTTCTTAGATAAACATATCATTCGAGCCACCTAATTGATGACATTGATTACTATATTGACATTCGCACATCTATCATTGACCTGCAAGAATGTTAAAGAAAAAATATGCAAGATGTTATTGTCCTTTTGGTTACTCATGATAATAAAAATAGATAGTTCTTTAATAAAAATCCTCTAAATTTTTTTAGAGGATTTTTTATTTTTATTTTATTAAGTACTAGCTTTTGCCCGCGACTTCGTCCGCGTGGATTAATAGTTCCCCCCGTTCCCGGGGGATTTCCGGGATGAAAACTATCCTTTGTCCTTTCTCGGTTCCCAGACTATATCTGTACCAAATTTCATTGAAATCGGTTCAGTGGTTTAGGCGTGAAGAAGAGACAGACAGACAGCCAGACAGACAGACAGACAGAGTTACTTTCGCATTTATAATATTAGTAAGGATAAGGATGTAGGTATTTGCTGAAAAGGTAATCTTCGCACAGCCAATAAAAGTTGTTTGAACTTATCTATATAAATAATTATTATTTTTTCATCTTTAAACCCTTTCTTGGATTTCAAATATTTCAAAACCGAAATTAGGCAAATCAATTCAGCCGTTCCCGAGTTTTTGGGAGACTAACAAACGTCAATCAATTTTTAATAAATATAAATTTGAGTTTACTTACAAGGGCAATGAAAAAACCGTGATAAATTGGAAATAGTAAAATGATAATCAAAAATAAAACAGAAAAAATAATGGGTATTTTTAACATATTCTTTTTCATGAATATTATTAAGTCCTTTATTTAACACTTCTGTAACATAGCAAATTCATAGAATAAAACTTATGCTACAAGTCGAAAATTGGATCAATAAATTATTCTAATCGAAATCAATAAAAAATAACACTTCAGCAATTGATCATAACAAGTACAAAAAATTAACCAGTAAATGTTATATTGGAATTTAACGACACCTAATAAAATTATATGCGTTCATGAAGCGGCCAATATTTTTTGCACTACACCGTATTTTAATTTAATATCGTCTCCTTTACTGACTCGATAAGTGGTCACTTTAAAAAGGTAAACTGTCGGGCAAAATAAAGCACCCAGTTCACTGGGATATATTCGTTTCAATATTTATGTGCGGTCTTGGAACGATGGAGGTAAAATCCTTTTGTGGTTGAGGATTTTCTTGCTAGGTACCTTCTGATGGTTTTTGAGAATGTATCCTTTAGAAACTTAGAGGTTTTATCTAAATAGCTTAGACACACGGAAGTTGTGGCATGTCAAGTGAAAAGATTGACGTGCAATAAATCTTTCAACTGCGTTTTATGGCTGGTATTCATGACCTCCGCAGTACCTTTCCCTAAGCGCAGGTTTTCTAGCAATTTCCCGTGTGTTAAGAACGAAATAGCGGTAATTAATTACTTCTTTTTATTGCTTTGTGCATGTTATCGTACTTCCATCGAAGTTAAAATTGTTGTATGCAAATCAAGTCTTAAAGATATTGGGCAGTGTGCAACGACCGTAAAGCCACTGCTCTAATGATTCTGACATAACGTTACTTAATTTAACAAGAATAACAGTGTATTATAATTTTATTGCCGGCTTAAACTTGTTGGACAAATTGGTGTAACTATCCACAAGTGTTAGAAGCAACGTTAATGATAATACGATCGGGAACGTAGCACAGTTTTATATTAAAATAAAATAACCTTCGAATGGCAGCTAATTATGGCCCGGCGTGTAATTTTCATGAGTACGAACACGCTTGTGGAAAATGAAAGTAATAGAGTGTTGGGGAATAAATTAGATGTTCAAAAATGCTGTCGGCTTGTTTTGATTTTTTATTTTGATGAAAAATTTCCACGGCGTAGATTAATTATATTAACCTAACATAATTTAATTTTATCCTACTGACTAGGTACTAACGCACCCTGACAGGGTCACGGTAACGGTTGAACTACAAACTAAATATAACAGAAACACTGACTGTCTAATTACTTTGAGTTATATTAGGCAAATTCAATTCATTTCTTAGTTTTATATTAAAACCGCCTTGCAGTTGACTGTCAAATCCTAATTGTTCTATTTTATTTAGAAAAATGTTTATTCCATTATTTTTGTTCTAAATCATAAGCTATTAAATGAAAAAAAAAATATGAACATGGTTAAACCAGGCAAAGCCTCTACAGCAGCTTCTGCGACAGCCAATCATGTGATCCAGATATGGGTAATGGCCCGACCACACCGGATCGAACAACTTGCAAGCGCGGTCGCGGGCGCTATCAGAAACTGTAGTAGCGCCGCTGCCCAGTTTAGTATAAACCCCGTACATAACAAGTAATCAAATTAAAAAAAATAAGTTACCCCTGACAGAAGAATAAAGACCCCTACCGCAGCTAACAAAAGAGCTGACAACTTTTAAAAGGCTGAACCGATTTTGATAAAACATATCTTAGAACCATTGCTAGGAAATATGCTTTCAAATGAAAAAAACCGCATTCAAATCGGTTCACCCGTTTAAGAGCTACGGTGCCACAGACACACAGACTCGTCAAACTTATAACACCCCTTTTTTTGAGTCGGGGTTAAAAATAAGTGAGTTAAAAATACTTCGCGCCAGTGTAGAAGGGCTTTAAGAATTTCATAAAATAGACTTTCATAAAATATCTAGACTTTTCGACATCAAAATGAAATAACGCAATAATAGTCGACAATAAAATACTGTTAAAGCATAAAATAATATTAGTACAATAGCGCTTTCGTTTCTCACATTGTTAGCGTAGATTACCTAAATTGTATTTTAATGTTCACACTTTCGTTTTACATGGCAAATCATGCGATTACGTAGGCAATTTTGTATTTTCACATCTTTAGGAAATGTTGTATTACTACATAAAATATGGACACAGTGGCTTAGGCGTCCGCTTCTCATGCATGATGCTGCGGGTTTGATATAACACAAGTTTCCAGCAATGTCTGTGTTTGTATTGTAATTAATAAATAAATATAAATAAATAAATATCTTGGGACAACTCACACACGGCTATCTGATCCCAAGTTAAGAAGAGCTTGTGTTATGGTAACCAGACAACTGATATACATACTTACTATAGATAAATCACACCCAGACACAGAACAAACAATCATGTTCATCACACGAAGTTTGTCCTGGGTGGGAATCGAACCCACGACCTCCGGTTTAGCAGTCAGGGCCCCTAACCACTAGACCAACAGGCCCGTCAAATTAATGTAGGGTCTGCAATCACCTATATGCCATGAGCAAGTGTGGTGATTAATACTCATGCCTTCTCTGTATAAGAAGAGGCCTTTGTCCTGCAGTAGGACTATGACAGGCTGGTATTGTTATCTAGCAATGTGACTTTTTCAATTCATATGTGGGCGAAATCGACAAAAGAAAATCGTAATTAAAACTGAACATAATTAATATAAGTATGAAATCGCCAATCCGCCTTGAGCGTGCCTTTTCTGTATGAGGAGAGGCATTTGCCCTTTTTTTTTTTAAGATGGTAAAATCATCAAATGACCCCCCCCCCCCCCCCGTAGGCATTTGCCCTACAGTAGGACAATAATAGGCTTCTATAAACAGTAGGTAGATATAATGGTGCAGATTCTGTTCTACGTAAGTTAAACTTGCGTGCATAACACAGTCAGCTCCATAATGTTAGGGTAAGTACAAAAAGAAATCTATACTTAGTCATCGTTATTAAAATAGTCTAACATTCTTACGATGTACCTACACTGAATTAAAATAACAATCGCCCTAAGGGGACTGTTGCGACCGACCAACAGTGCACTCCATACAAAGTATTATTACCCTAGTGTTATTTTCGTTTACTCTGTAGTTAGGATAAAGGCACTAATATCTTGGCTTGTGATTAGTCAGTTTTGTGTCCAATAACTAAATTGGAGAATGATGTTTTAAAATCTCGTACAAGATTTTGAATTAAGTACGCAGTTATCTTTTTGAAATCAAGCCAATTATTTTGAAGACTCATTTAAGTGGTCTTATCCTATGTACAACATTTCATCAAGTTTATGTCTTATTTGCTTCCGCGTGTTTGTTTTTACTTGTAATAAGTTACGTCCTTGAATACTGCTCCGCTTCCATGTATCGTAGCGTGATGTTATATAGCCCATATTCTCCATGAGTCCGGCCATCATATACAACAAGATTTTTTCCAGTACGAGCGGTAGTTCTAGAGATTCGCGCGTTTAAAGAAACAAACAAAAATGCTCTTTAGCTTTATAATATTAGAATAGATACTCGTATATTGACCAAAATATGACTAGAATTCTATTGTATGAAACACACTGACGGTAGTCACCTTGAGTCCTACAAAAACAGTTTCTGCAACATTGTATCAAAACCAGACCTAAGTACCTGCCATTCTTTTTTCAAATATTTGTGTTTGCATGAGTAACAACACATTACCGTCATGCGATAGTCACAGGACAAACACGAAACAAAAGAAAACAAAAAACGATCAAGAGAAACATTGTTTTATATACCAGTCGTAGTAACCACAGAACAATAAAAACACACACGGGTAGTAACATTGCCTGCCGGGGCTGCGGGTTGTTCGGAAGAGATACCGCGCCCCCGGAACGCAAAGGGCACAAGAAGGAACATGGTTTTTTTTTTAAGACGGGAAATCATCAAATAACTTCCCCCGCCCTGGGCGGGGCGGGAGGGAGTGTCTGACTTTTACTGACTAAAACCCGTCTATGTTCCTTTCATGTGCCCTTTGTGTTCCGGGGGCGCGGTATCTCTTTCGAACAACCCGCAGCCCCGGCAAAGGAACATGGATGGGTTTTAGTCAGTAAAAGTCTAACACTCCTCCCGCCGCACGGAGAAATCATTTGATGATTTCCCATCAGAAAAAAAAAGGCATAGTAACATAAGTAGGTAGGTTACCTATAGAAAAGTAAGGATCAAAAAGCTTTCTGAAACCAGTTGCCGAGAAATAAATGGTGATATTAAACTTATTACTGCCGCGCTGGCCTAGTGGTCCTAAGCACGACTGCTAAGCTAGAGGTCTTGGGTTGGATTCCCAGGTCGAACAAAGTGTTATTGGATTTTTCTATGAAATTTCCCAGTAGCAGCTCGGAGTTAGGATTTGTACCCGGTTAATGGCAATAGACTCGCCCCCTATTACATGGGACTTAAAAACATACCGGCGAACTATGGGTGTGCATTGGTACATTTCTGCCTAACCCTTCGAGGAATACAAACTTAACTAAATAAACTTTGTCTTAACCCTGCAGTGGTCGCGCGGGCTACATATGTAGCCCATGGTTTTTTAAACTGACATGGCTTTTACGTACTTTTTTTACATAGGTGATTTAAACAAGACCGTTGTAGAATTATGTTTGTTTTTGTTTTAATTTTGTTTAGGAAGAGTTAATTTGTCATATTTTAATAAGAAAGTAATAATACAATTGAATTTTATTTAAAAAACGACAAAAAAATTGGGGTACAAATGTAGCCGCGCGACCACTCACGCGACTTTTTAAGACGCGACCACTGCAGCGTTAACAATTAACAGATTTTTTCTTTAATTACTAGCTTCCGCTCGCGACTTCATCCGCGTTAAAGTTAATATATTATCCCACGGGAATCGTACATTTTTCCGGGATAAAAAGTAGCCTATATGTTACTCCGGAGAATACTTATCTATCTCAGTGCCTTTTATTTAAATCCGTTCATCCGTTCTGGCGTCATTGAGTAATAAACATCCATCCATTCATTCAAACTTTCGCATTTGTAAATATTTGTAAGATTTGCAATTACTGTTTCTTTGTTTTTAGAAGTTAATAATATTTTAATTATGTTTATTAATGAACTAGTTAATAATTAATTGTCTATTAATGTTTTTAATTTAAGTCAAAAATAATTGTAATGTCCTGAAGTTTTTTTTTCTAGTGTCAGGTTCCGTATTATTTTCGCTTGTTACTGGCGACTATATAAGACTGTGACCGACAATTCAGACCTTAATATAAACAGAAGCTGTTAGCAAACCTTAATAAATAAATAAATAAATAAATTACTTAAACGGCGAACGTGGGAAATACTGTTTTTGATATCGTGTACTCTACCCACATAAAATAGCCCAATAAAATCCCCAACGCAACTCTCCAAGAAAACATTTAATAAAACGTGGGTACTCACGAAAGCGCCCTTCCTAACAAAATGCGCACATGCGTACACGCATAGGAGTCGCAATAAACTTCATATTGCTTGTTATCGATCAGCCGTCTGCGCATCCGTGCTGTAAATTTCTGGATAATAAATGTCTTTCTATTAAAATGTGATTTATTTATCCGGGTGTTAATCGTAACGAACTCGTGTATTTTTCTCGTCTGGCAACACTGGTATGGCTAACAAGCTTGGCAAGGTTTCATGGGTAGCTTTTCCAGGAATCGAATGAAGTAATTATGGTTTACGGGTTATGTAGATAATTATATGTAAGAATTAGTGCTTCGTTAATTGCTTTAGTAATAGTAGTTGTAAGTTTAGTTTTAGTATTAAATAATCATACAATTATGAATTATTAGCTTCTGCCCGTGTTTTCGTCTGCGTTAAAATTAATATATTATCCTACGGGAATCGTACATTTTTCCAGGATAAAAAGTAGCCTATGTGTTATTTCCGACTATGATCTATTTATGTACCAAATTTCATCCCGATCCGTTTAGCCGTTTAAGCGTGAAAGAGTAACAAACATCCAACAATCCATCCATCCACAAATTTTCGCATTGATAATATTATTATATGGCATATTTTTTTATGGCCTTACCTTTATACAAATCTAGAAAACATATCCAAAAAAAAAATATTCTTCAGAATTTTATTGCAGTTCCTCTATCTTCATTAAAATCAGTAAACTTAAGCTTATAAACTTCGCTCGACAGCCGTATTAAGTTCTTATTCAATCCAAAAAATCCATTTAATTTGCGCCTGCTTTAAGTAAACGTTAAGAATGAATAGGTTACTGGATATAAGTGGAACGGGGTAATAACCGGCCTTGAGAACTGCCCGAGCTACATAAGTGTTTATTTTTTCCCACTTTACACACATATCCTGTTTGCTAGGAATCCTTCTTACGGACTTATGACTGGCTGGTCATAAAAAAATGAACAATCTATGAAAGTGTCTATGCAATGATCATAAAGTAGGTTTTAATGTAGTTCCGATATTTATGTTCGTTTCAGTCATTTGTATTAACATGTTTATATGCTGGTAATTTTACCGCTATGTGCAAATGTGCAATTCTAGGCGAATGGTAGCTTTTAAGGTTTAAAACGTTTTACTAAAACCCATCCATGTATCTCATTATAAGCGACCATAACTATTTGAATCTTTATAATCACACTTAGCTTAAAGCTGTCAAAACGCTATCTAAATATTCCACCGTTATGAGGTTTTTGACGAGAGAAAAATCGGGTCTAAAAAAAATTACCCCTCAAAACTCGGAGTACAAGTTAAGCTAAACTTACGAAAATTGTAATTAGTCTGAAGATAATACTTGTGTAACTTTAATCCGGGTTTACTAATTTTATTTAGTCTATTTAACAACAAATTAAATTTGTAACCACATAACAAATACCTACCTCTATTAAATGCAGTACTTAATAACTACGATAGGTTCAAGTTACTTAATAATTCCTCTCAGTATATTGATACTTATATCTACCTCCCTAATGTTCATTTTTTAATGAATGCCCTGCAAACTTGATTGATGTTAAACACACAGCGTAATGTGTGAATATGTTATTTGCTAGAACCTCAGGGTAATTTAAACATTTAAATGATTACCTTTATGTTCCCTGTTTTACTTTTACAGTGTGTATACACGCACTGAAATTGGAGAGGGATTTATTTTAGTTACGCCTTTATTTATGATCTGCATTAGCAATTTATTATTGTCTGGTAATATTATTTTTCTCCCAGCCATAGTAATTCCATCCTCTGATCCCACCTGATCCCATTTGTATTTGTTTTCGTACGTATAATATTCAAAGTGTCTCTTTTCAAATATCTTAAACTGATAGATCCATCAAAATCCGAGGTTTCTCTTATTTCTTTTATAATTAAGACCCGATCTTCTCTTGTTTTCAGACTGACAATGGGCTGCTCAAGAAACATGCTGCTAGTCGTCGTACTGCTAGCCTTGGTGGGACACAACCATGGTGCGCCGGCAAGGAGGTCACGCGCAGCCGCCCTGCAGACAGAAGAACCCACGACAGTCCGAGAGAACAAACTACAGGATGAGTTCAAGGAGACCACCACTACTACTGAAGCTCCAATCACCAGCAGGAGAAACAAAGCCCTAAATCTATTCGGCTTCTACCCCTCCTTCCTATCCTCCGGCATAGACTACTCCGAAGACGACGATGACATCAACTTCACAGTCAACGACGCTAACTACGAGGAAGAGGATCTCTCGCGAACTATCCCCACTAGACGCCGGCAACAGAACAAGAAGAAAAACGGTAACGGGAATTATCAGAACGATAACATCAACTCGCTGCAGTACGAAAACTCTCCCATCTTTTACATCAGGCTGCCTCCCACACCGTACATGTTCGTGCCCGGTTTAGGGTACGTGTCCCAGCCCCCAAGCCTAGGACCCCCAATGGCACCAATGATGCCTCAAGTGCCGCCCCAAGTCGCTGATCCTTTCATCAATCTTCCTATTGACTTTGTGTCCAATGGAAAACCGACTGGAGTGTATCAGTGGAGCGGTGGGCCTGCTTACCCTCAAATGCCCCAAGTAGATCCTTACGGATATGGAGGACAGCCCATGATGCCACAAAGGCCGACATACAACATGCCTTCATACTCGCCACCCAAACCTAAACCGGCTCCATCAAACTCGAAGGTTACAAACCTGAAAGGCCAGTACGTCTTCAACGGAAAGCCGGGAGACAACGTGTACGTTCTAAGAGACACATACAACTCCATATACTCGGATGCCCTTCAAAACTTCTACCCTTAAAGGCTGAGATACGTAGCGTAGGATTGTGTGTCTGGCTCGTATCGAGCTGTTATAATTAACGAATTTCGAGGGACCAACGTGCGGACGAAAATAAGTAAAGGGAAAGTTTACAAGTCAATGATCAGTAATTATGAGAAGGAAAGTTAATTATCCCCCACATGAAACATAACGATGTTTAACGAAATCTTAAAAACAATTATATGCTTAAGAAACTTGAGGGACCAATAACTACAAGCTGCCAATTGTTGCAATTACTTGCCAAGAAAAGTCGAGCTGACGACGGCTCAACGAGTTATAAGTGAGATCTGCTACTTAATAAACTTATTTAGAACACGAATTTAAAATTATCTGTAACCTTTTTGTGTATATTCATTGTACTTATTTAGTATGTACTGTACTTTCTCACTACTTAATCTTAAGTACAACTTTAGAGATCTAAGTAGGTATGTCATGTGTCTCTCATTTTGCCAGATTCAGACTTTTTATATTTTGATTAGTTTACCAAATGCAAGGCAGTGTTTTAATATGTTAAGAAAACTTCCTTGCTTTTCTGATAGCTGTAGTAAATTAAACAATAAAACTTGTTTAAATATTTATTTTAATATAACTTGTCAGCTTGACAATAAAGTTTGTCATAGTCATATTTAAATAAGTATTTATGGAAGAAAAATGTAGAATTTATTCGTAAGTAAGTACTTAAATGCTTTCTCTGCAAAATAAATTTATTACATAGATAATTGCGTGCGAAAATGTGTCTTATCTACTCGGGCAAGCGATCGAATTTCAGTCAAAGAATAACTATATTTTGTAACGTATGCCCTTTGAAGCTTATATTCGAAAAAAGAATTTGACAGTACCTACCTAAGGGACACAGCACACACGCTACTTTTAGTAGCGCGAATCGGCGATCAGCCGCTTTTCGGAAGCGCGATTCAGCGACTAATCGCTACCCCCCGCACACTTGAAATCGCCAATCGCAGCGATTTAGTCGCTTTTCGGAAGCGCGATTCAGCGACTAATCGCTACCCCCCGCACACTGTAAGATGCCGATCGCAGCGTTTTGACATAATTAGGGTCTGCCCCCACGACCGATAATCAAAACTAACAAAAAACTGTCCCACTGAAAAACTGAAAATCTGTCTGTGCTGTCTGTGTGTAAAAAAGAAAGAGAGAAAAACCATTTATTCTCGCGAAAGCGACGCACAACACAAAAATAAAAATAACAAAAACAATAATCTATAATGCGCTACTACCGCGCGAAAAGGCTGACGTTCAGCATAAAGCCGTGGCCCGTGCACGAGACACGGAACCACAGCGCTGGTTTTCAGCGTCACCCGGCGTGTCGCTGTCTCGGAACTATAAGGTACGACATTACCCACAGTTCCGCGTGTGTGTGAGGGTGTGTCAGGGTGTATGTACTCAAAAAAACTTTCAAAAATCGGCCCGATAATCGGGCCGATTTTTTACAGACTTTTTTGCCGGCGAGAAAAAACGACCGAGAATCAGCCCGATTATCGGTCGTGGGGGCAGACCTTTATGTGGAACATAATGCGACTAGTGTTGTGTTGTGATTTTGACGAAGCTACACACTTACGATAGATTCTAATGAAGCTGCACTGCTGCCTGCAATATTGATAAACCGAAAATGTCAATCGCTCCGGAGGCGGTATTGGTTACATCCTATAACCAGTTCACGTCTTACATTACGCAAACATCCATCCATTAATCCAACCGCACAAACTTTCGCATTTATAATATTAATAGGACTTTAAATGCGAAAGTTTGTGAGGAGGGATGGATGGATGGATGAATGTTTTCATCCATCCAGGATGAAAACATCCATCCATCCATTTTATTGTATTCATAATATAAAAAATGCGAAAGCTTCTGAACTCACAATCTTTGGCATTTTGAGCATGGGTGGATGGATGGTTCCATCCATCATCCATATATCCCTTTACACAAACGTTTGCATTTATAATATAAGTAGGATTTTAAATACAAATGTTTGTGAGGAGGCATAGATGGATGATGAATGGATGGATGAAAACATCCATCCATCCATTTATTGTAATTGTAATGTAAAAAATGCGAAGTTTCTGACCTCACAAACTTATGCATTTTTAAGCATGGATGGATGAATGTTTCCATCCATCATCCACCTAACACTTAACCTACCACCTAACTAACCTAAAACATGCGCATTTATAAAATTAGTGGGATAAACAATACCATTGCAAATCGGCAAACTATCGATAATCGACAATGGATCAGCAACACTACAGCCGACCCGATCTAACATCGGAACAGTTCGGGATTCCGATACTGCGTCCGAACGCAGTTAGTCGCCAAAACGCGATACAGCATCGCTAAATCGCGCGATTTGGCAGCTGCGATCGAACGCAGAGAGTCGCCAAAACGCGATGCAGTATCGATACAGTTGCAAATTCGCCGATTCGCGCTACTAAAAGTAGCGTGTGTGCTGTGTCCCTAAATGGGTAGTTATGGTTCAACAATTAATTGGGCCAGAGAAGTGTAGAGCTAGAAAAACATTTATTAAAGTTATTATTAAATTCACGGCATGTTAATTTGATAATATTTCGATTCAATAGACTGACAGTTTCAAAGGGCACCATTATGTCTCTGGTAAAATTTAACTTAGATATGATCGATTGCTTTCGCGATTAATTTTTGTAATATTTGCTCGAACTTAAGTGATTATTATGAGCAATAACCATTTTCTGAGTCAGCGCTAGATTTTAATTAAATACTTAATCATTGTCAAATAATAGGTAATTTATTGAGCTTGTATTTATTCTTTAAATTATTTACATAGTTCTAAGATATCTTACTAGGTACAAATAATAATAAAAAAAATAGACCGACCCGATATGAAATACATAGTGTTACTAACATTTTTTTAATGGAAACTAACTTCGTAAACGGAACAAGATACCTGCTAGATGTGCAACAGATACTGTGACATTCATTATTTTACAAATAACTTTAATTTGGTCTAATATTAATCTTCGATTACATTGTATTATTAATCGAGAATGATAGATAAAAATCACCATGAAGTTACACAGTGATTTATATAATATTTATATTGCTAGTACTGTATTTAAACCATATTACCTGAAAGGGTAATTTTAAAATAGACACTAGTAAATAAATAATATCTCCTTTTATTTTTTTGTGTATTATGATGCCCGTATCTAATAATCTAATATTATGTAATGCTGTACATAAATAAGTATGTAAAATATTGTATGTAGGTTGTGTAACCTAGATATTCTTTATCCATGCATTCATTTAGCCTAAGTATTTTATTATAAATGTAATTTTCCGTAATTTTATTCACATTACACAATTATAACCAACATCTATACTAGAAAGGTTTAGGTAGTTAACTAAAGGTAAACAAATCGCAGAAAAGGTTTTTTATAGTTGACACTTCCTTGTTTAAAAATATGTTACAACAAAATCAATTCTAATTTCGATTTATGCGATACTTTTCTCTTTTATTAATGTATGTTAAACTTTATCATTTATTCGTAAACTACTCTTCATAGATGTCATTGTTTGGACACCACCAATAGTATAATATTTTGTAATCTGTCTATTGTAAAGAGCCTAAAAAGACAGGTTCCCAAAACCTTTTAGAAGATACGATGAATTAGATAACGTCGCTAAATTGAAGAGTACGCCCGTGATGTAGTATGGCAACTAAAATTACAGGTATTACGTTTAGTCGATTAACCAGGCGCCTTTGAAAATTGCGAGGGTCATGTAATAAAACAAGAACAGAAAATGTTTAAATTAGATAAAATGATTGATAATACCACTGAACGTTTTATTATTAACGTGGCAGATAGTTCCTCAAATTCTGATATAGACTAGAACCTATTATTATACGACTTTAAATAATACGATTTTAAAATTTGAAGTGAAAGGTTTAGCATCCATGAGTCACGTGGTTTGTTTTGTTTACATTTAGTTAACTACCTAAACCTTTCTAGTATAGGAAATTGTTAGAGATATCCCACTATTTATAAACGCAGAGTTATTTACAAACGTTCAAAATCTAGTCGCAATCCGCCAATCAATGTGAAAAAATTGACAAAAAAATTAAGTATACCTAATTGAAAGTATTTTTGACAGATTGAGAATTAAATTGAATGTGATCGTTCTTAGAAATACGGGAATGGTCCCTTAGTGTCACTATGCTAATCCTTACTAATATTATGAATGCGAAAGTAGGTCTGTCTACCTATCTGTCTGTCTGTCTCTTCTTCACGCCTAAACCACTTAACCGATTTCAATGAAATTTGGTACAGATATAGTCTGGGACCCAAAAAAGGACATAGCATAGTTTTCATCCCGGAAATCCCCCGGGAACGGGAACTATTAATCCACGCGGACGAAGTCGCGGGCAAAAGCTAGTATGTCAATATTTTTGAGTGTTTACGTTTGGCGTAACTCTACTCTGCGTTTAAGAATAAGAGGGTTAATGTTTGAATGAATTAATTATTCAACTTGTTTTTTACAACACAAAATGACTCAATTTAGTTACTGTAAGTTATGAATACATCGACTGTTCCGTTCGTATTTGTTGTAGGATTATGGGCATCCTTAATATTTTCCTTAGAAGTGAAAATACTTACTACTCTTATGTTGATGTAAACAAAAAAATTACTTAATTTGCAATAGTATTATGAATTAAGTACGAAAATTAAGACAATAAAAATATTTTTATAATATTCCTGTGTTTTCTTTTTTACGATATTTTTACGATATAATACTTAATCCAAGCATCAGAAAATATTTACCTAAACACAAAATTCTTGGTAAATAATACATGAGGTACTTACCTATTACTACCTATCTAGTTGAATAATTAAAGTCGAAATTTGTGTTTAAAATTTGAAGCAATAAATCAATGTCAACTAACTAACTCAACTAACTGCCTCCTGCTGCCTAACTGCTGCCTGTGTGTAACTGCCTCTTTAGCCTAGTGGTCCTGAGTACGACTGCTACGCTAGAGGTCCTGGGTTCGATTCCCAGGTCGAGCAAAAAGTGTTATCGGGTTTTTCTATGAAATTCTCAGTAGCAGCTCGGAGTTTGGATTTGTGCCCGTTTAATGGCAATAGGCTCGCCCCCTATTACATGGGACCTAAACATACCGGCGAACTGTGGGTGTACATTGGTACACCTCTGCCTAACCCTTCGGGGAATATAGATGTGATGGTATGTTAAGTAGCATTCAATACTTGCTTGCCCTAAAAATTGATCTTCGTAGTTAATAACTTCATAATAACTTTCTAACTGCGGCAAAGCCGAAATGGAGGGTAAGATTTTTATACAATAGACAATGTTTATTTTTTCCCGGAAAGTTTAGCGCACTGCCGACATGTTTGAGTAAGCCAGTGAATAATAATTATGTGGGATGTTTGCTTCCATGGGTTCGCGGCCCCTGTAGCTGATATGGCGGTAGCTACGCCCCTGGCCATGATGATGATGTCTGTCTGTCTGACTACCAGTCTTCCCGTGTCATCGCGTTAACCAGTAACTGAGTTGACGAGTTTAGATATTACGCAGCCGCTTCATGTAAAACACTGATCTTCCGCTGCAGCCGGTCAGACTGGAAGCCGACCGCAGCAGTCATAGTTGGGAAGGAGGTTAACTTGGAAAATGATGATGATGCTGATATCTGTTACAACCTCAAAGTTAGGTCTATTATTGGCTGTTTCATCACCTTCGACTGGTGAATAATGTTTATCCGGAAGTGATAATATACCCACTACGACAAACATCGTATCAAAATTGGATAGAGCTTAAATTGATTCCCAGCCCGAAATTAGAACTCGTAAGTATAGTTCTATGCAAAACAATGCGAGTTAAATACCTAGGTCACACGCACACTGTAAAAACCTATGTAGATACATAATCAATGTTCTATTGTTTGTGTTCGCAAACTGTTGAATATAGTTCAACAGACGAGTCTAAGGTATTCATTACAATTAGCGCATAATTAAGTACCTACATAATTAGTACGCTTGGCAGACTGATTGTTGTATGTTTAAGAACGTTGTTAAAGCTCATGGAAGATTCCCATAACGATTTCTCTGAATTCCGGAAATAGTTTTTTACTTCCACGAGACAGGAATAAGACGGGGTTCTATTTAATTAACCTGCAATTTCTGTAAAATGCAGTCATACTATCTACTTATTGTTCTCTTAGGTATATACATTAATCGCCCTTCTTGTAAGTGCACGTAGTGATAACTCGCGTTAGATGGAAGAAATAAAGGGAGGCCTTTCCCCAGCAGTACGTGCTGCTAGCATTCTAATATAAGGTTTATTAATAATGATATTCGCAAGATCAAAATGTCGAAAGTTAAGGTCTAGTATGTAAAGCCACGAAAACATGGTTTTTCAGGTGCCTAGTAATTGAGGAGATATTGCGTGTTAGCTTAGTAAGGAACGATTATGAATTAAATAAGGGCTCATAATATTGCAAATGAAATACAACCAACTAACCAAAACGAAATTGAATTGGAAACCTAATTTGTAGCTATCTCTATAAACGCAAGTTGCGTTTTAATATTACATAGAAAGCTATGTGGAAAGTATTTTCAAATTAGTTTTAGTTCTATAACGACTATCAAAGATAGCAAAACATTATTCAGTCTTCATTTATTTATTTCGACATAACTGTTATATATGAAATAGAACTAATACTAAGTTATTGAGCAATAAACATGTAAAAATAACTGAGAACATAACTAAACGTAACTACAACAGCTGTCATTCAGAACAATCAGAGAACTGTCAAAATTACGTTGGCCAAGTAAATCGCACGAGTATTCTAAAAGAAAAATAATATAATTCATATTTAAATTGCACATTATTCAATTAAATACAATCTCAAGGTAACGCGTGTGTCGCAATGACCCAAAGGGTGATCAATAATCAATTTAATACAACAAAGTAAGACGAGAACATGGTGCTAATGGTTTAGAGTGACGACGTTCAAGGAACTAAAAAAAATGAAAAAGTGTGTTGTTTTCGTTGATCAAGTGTAGAGGATACCAGTGCCGTCATGTTTCGTAGCAGAAGTTGGTTCGGTGCGTCTTGGGGGCGCCCGAAAAACCCTCATTCCTTAGAAAGATTAAAGTATTTACATAATATTCTTTGCAAAAACACAACCGTGTCTGAAAGTAATCGGGGCACTTTGGTGGAATCGCTCAGGTGTATAGCAGAGATATTGATATGGGGTGACCAGAATGATAGTTCCGTTTTTGAGTAAGTATAACTTGAACACTATTTGATTATTTGTAAACAATGCATTTCTAATTGGACAAAACATTACCTACCTAAGGGAAATTGAGTAATAACTTTAAACTGTGTTTGGAAATAATACTAAACAAACTAAGGTTTTCTGAAAAGACCTTACAAATAATTATTATTGGTTTATTTAATTACCCTTATGACATAAAAATAATCATGCTCATTTGCTGAGTCATCCAAACAGTATAAAAGAAGTATTCTGTTACTAATCTTGGTCTTTGTTACTTCCGAAGCAGGACAGACATAAAATAGATAGATATAGTAGTGGTCGCATACTTTTTTAAACTATTGCATATCATAGCTACATGCTACTCCCATTTATATAATGCCCAAACTCCGCCCATGTGAATTTTATTATTAGGTGTTATTTTTTATCATTAAATATAGCTTCAAATACCACTCAGGAATAACACAGTTCCCTATGAGTGAAATCATTTTCAGAATAGGACATTGGCCTCCCCCATAGATCTCCCAAAGGACTGGTTGGAAACGACATGCATCCAACGTCTTCCTATACTGCACTTACACTATCATGTACTTACTAATTCTTTTTTGTTTTCTTCTTGTTGAGATGTCCTATCTTGTACCAAGAATTTACATACACTTGTGCATTAGTAACACCAATTATTTCGAGCACAAGTTTTCAGTTGACAGTCTTTCACAGTTCTAGACATGTTGCAACAGTCTAGTGGTTACGGTGCCCTTTTCCGATGTTGTAGGTTCACAACCTGGCACAGGAAAGCGCACCAATGCAGTACCAATGGGACATTTTTTCTTTCATATGTATATTTTAAGTTTATCTTGGATATCACTGACATTGGTGAAGGAAAATATTGTGAGGGAACCTAGAGTTTTATTTAATCTGAAATCACCAGAACGCCTTGATCAAGAGTGGTGATCAATGCTCTTGCATTCTCTGTTCAAGAAGAAGCATCGGGATAATACGAGTTTGGTGAATTCAGCAGTTCTTCTAATTGCTGTTAGATCTTTATTTTTTGGTCTACTATACAAATAAAATAAATTATTGTTTAATTTTCAGCTTCTTCTTGGAGAAAAATATGCTGTCATACTTTCTGAAGATCATGAGGCAAAAGTGTGGCGGCTCATCATATGTCTGTGTACAGCTGTTGCAAACGCTGAATATACTGTTTGAGAATATTAGAAATGAAACATCACTGTGTAAGTTATTGAATAATATGGCTTGAATAATTCATAATATTTTTGGTAATCCATTGTTTTGGGTTTTACTTTGCTTGTAAATCGTGGATTATTGATTGCCCGTTCATGTTCAGTATGAGTTTTATACATACTATAGAAAAAAGTTTGACAACCAGTCTTACCAAGAGTTACTGTCATGTTGCCCAGAAACTGGGTTGTGTAGGTGAGATAGGCAGTCGCTCCATGAAAGACGCCGGTATTCAGCTACATCTGGTTAGACTGGAAGCTGAGAGTCAACATAGTTAGGAAAAGGCTAAGCAGATGACGCCAATGAGAAAAAAAGTATTGCTTTGATGAAATTGCTCTGTAATGCTGATTCTATTCACAATATTGTTTTTATAAGGAGTCTTTCCTGTTTATATTTTAAAATTTGATGAATGTAAGACTAAACAATGGTGTCTTGTATGTTATGTGTAATTTCACACCAAACATCAGTTCAAAATTTATAAACAGTCAGTTAGCAGCCAACTAATCGCTGATTGCGATAGCTGACTGTCGGCGAGTGTTACTTTTGGTGTGTACATACGTTATTAGTAGTAGTGCTCTTTGTGAAGGAGCTTGTCTGGGGATGTACTATTGCCATACCTATTTCTGCTGCAAAGCGTTGCTGTGTTCCAGTGTGAAAGGTTATGGGTGCCTAGTGTAATTATAGGCATATGAGACATTTCAACTTTGACTGATGGGATGGCAACATATTTGCAAGGCCTGTGGTATTGCAGATGTCAATAGGCAGTGGTGTCTACTTGACATTAGGCAGGCCATTGGCTTGCCTTTGTTAGCTTTGCTAGTGTTATAATAAAAAAAACATATTTGTTACAGATTATTTACTGAGTAATAACCATGTGAACTCAATAATAGTGCACAAATTTGACTTCTCCGATGAGGAGGTGATGGCATACTACATATCTTTCCTCAAGACGCTCAGTTTGAAGCTCAACAATCACACCATACATTTCTTCTACAATGAGGTAAGATTTCATTTTACTTTGAATACATACTGACCTATAAGTGTTTTATCAGTTGGTTTTCATACTGTAATTTTAGTATGTATACAAGGAAAATTCTCACATAAGTAATTAGGTTAATAATTTACACATGGTAATTTTCCTATACTTACGTACAAGACAGACTTAGATATTATGTAATTTATATTCTTGTTATTATTGTAAGTTTTGGAATAAGACATAATTGAAATCAATTTAGGACAGGTTCTCAGATATTTTTACTACCGACCACTTACCACCCAATAAAACAGAAGAAAAAAAAAGAATCTACCTTTTTAAGATTTAAAAATTATAAACATGTTTCTAAATATAACTCATGACAATAAAAAAGCGACTGTTAAATGAGCTTTTCATTCCTTCTCAGTCGCACATTATACTGTGCGAATGAAAGGGTCCTATGCTTGACCGCTTTTTTATTTATTTATTTAATGACACATATCATAATGCTATCGTACTTCGTTAACGATGGGCAGAAGTCAAGGTTGCATTTTCACGTGGAATCAATTTTAAGTCACGAACTATAGCGTGTTTCGTTTGAAGTTTGAAAGCATCACCGCGACGTATCCGTTGTATCGCATTAACACGACATTTCTAGATTTGGTTCAAATGTCAGTAAACCAAGGTCGATATTAATAATAATTGATTAACATATTAACTACGAGGTGTAAAAAGACACATTACATAGCCATTAATTACGAGTACGTATACTGCCCATAAAACCAAGTTTATGGAAGAAATATTTCTGGGAAATGACTTTTATTTTTGGTGTGAAAAATCACCTTTTATGGTAACATGCAATGTAACGTTTGCAAAACACTGTTGTTATGGGTGCATGCAACAGTACAGGGGTCCTGGGGGTATTTAAAGTTTAGTTATAACATTTGAAACGGGTCTTTGAAAAAGAACGCAAAAAATCTGGAACTTGACTGTTTGGTTTTCAATAACTCCATAACCAGAAGTACTCTTTGACCAGAAGGTTCCCAAGTATTTTCCAGTACAAAACATGATCGCAATGATGAGAAAAACATCTACCTAATGGCTTCGTTAAGTTTCTTTTTACACCTATTATGTAAGGTACTATATTATGTGTGTAATGAAGACGTGCGTCTGTTCTTGGAATGTAACGTTTTATTAATATTGGCAGCACACAAAGGATTTCCCGCTGTATACGGAGGCAATAAAGTTCTTCAACCATTCTGAATCAATGGTGCGCATTGCTGTGCGCACTTTGACCCTCAACGTGTATCGAGTACAGGATGCCAGCATGCTCAGGTTCATTAGAGATAGGTATGTAATATTGTTTTTCTTATAAAATCGATCCCCTAGACAAGGTCACGTCGTACAGTCGTTATTGCATAGTGTCATACGGTCGTTGATATAATCGGTCAACATTTTCGAGTTTTAATTCAACTTCAACACTAATAAAACCAACAAATTTGTTTGCGAAAATAAGTATTAAATGTACGTTATTAAGAATCAATTTTGTTTTGAATTTTATTTGCGAATTCGTCAGTACATAAGCCAGCTGATTTAAGGTTGTACGAAGTGACTTTGTCGCGAGGTAGACCTTACATACACCGGTATGTAAGGTTTTATTTAGATGCGTGTCAAAGCTCTATTGACATTGAACTTGTAACGTCTACAACCTACAAGTTACGATGTGGTCTCGCTTCGATTTTGATGTAACGTCGCGATGGCGCGCGCTTTGTATAAACTAAGACTGGTTTCAGTTGGCAGCTAGAGTTATTAGGTGACTGTGAAATGTAGTCTCTCGATCTGTTTTAAAAAGCGTATGATTTCTAATATTTTTATTGTAGTGCACCTGTAGAGGTCACCTCTTGACGCTTCTTGTAATTAAGTGAATTTAGATTGGTGATAAGTGTTTATCTAAGGTGGAACAAAGAACGATCATCCAAAATGAAGCTCAAGGATATGGATGATAAAATTTTGTGGTCTAGAATTTCGTATGTCAATATTTAATACGTTTTCTCTACATTCAAAAATAAAAGTAGCTTACCTTTTAGAAGATATGCACCCTCAAAGTCAATGTCAGTTCATTTCTTTTTAGACAATTCAAAGGCAATTTTGGACGTCATTTACACGAAAAAAGAATTAATCTAGTTGCTCCTTTTAGATACTTGCGTATGGAGAAGAATCAACAAAAATCTCCATGTTTACTGTTTAAAAATATGTAAATGGTTTACCATAATATATTGTATTACATGCATATTCAGCTATGCAGATATCTCGGTAATTGTATAACTGGCCATCAATATGCTAACTCGTTTCACTGTCCCACAGGACGGCGGCCCCGTACTTCAGTAATCTAGTTTGGTTTATCGGCAAACACATTCTAGAACTGGACGCATGTGTCAGGAACGACGCTGAGTAAGTCAACCTATTCAATTACTTATGATTTTGTTTTGGTCTGTTTTGTTATGTTCGGTTTTCATTTTAAATAATTCTTTTTTTGAAATTGTAGATAGAACTGTTGTTGAATATTGAGTTTTGTTTTTTATTTTTGTTTCATTCAACCGGTTACATACTTAATGTACCAAATTCATAATCTTATTTTTCGATATTCGAACAGAGACAATATTTTATGACTCAAAATTCAGAAATGCTTTTTCCAGCCATCAATCACAACAGAAATTGGATGATCTAGTTGCCGAACACCTTGACCATCTTCATTATATCAATGACATATTATGTTTAAACATTCCTGACCTAAATGATGTACTGACGGAGCATCTCTTGCACAAACTGCTAGTGCCTCTATACATTTACTCTCTCACGTCCGAAAGCGTACGACGATTGCAATCATCGTCACCATACAATCGAGACCACATACAAAGCATAGAAGCGATTACAAGAAACTTAGAAGCTATATTAAAAGGCAAGAACGCAGAATCTCCATCACGAATGACATTCCCCAGACATCATAGAATGGACGCAGAGGACGAGATCAAACCATCTGTGTCATGCGTAGTGTCCCTGTTTCTGTTATCGCAAGTGTTCCTTATTATAACGCACGGTCCGATTGTCCACGCGTTGGCCTGGATCATATTACAATCAGACTTATCAGTTTTCGAGGACGGCGCGACCAAGATACTAGAAATGTACATTAGCAATGCAAAGTCTAACGTTAAACTAGAGTTCTCTAAACCGCAACTAAGTCTGGAGAAGGCTTTAGAAAATACGTCAAGCGAGAGGGACTATACTACCCCAGAATACGGTGGTCCTAAAGCATTCGGGTATGATACCGATCACTCGGGTTGCGATCTCGATCCTGAGCTAGTTTCAAATTCTCTTCCGTCCACGTCACAAATAAGCGAGTCGTCGAGCATCGGTCACGATTCAACAGAAGATTTAGTTACTCAAATACATTCAGCAAAAATTAGCTCGGGAGCGCTCAAAGAGAATATGCCCGACTCGCCTCTGCCCGATTCAGGTATCGAATCGAGTTCGTCGAAATCGAATGAATACAATAATATTACTGATGAAGAGAAACAAAAGCTGCTTGGTGTTACTCCGAGTACGTCTGCGGAGAGGTCAGCGACCTTAGACAGTATCATAGAGAAAGAAAGTAAGGAGATTGAGAAAAGGCCGTTTTTGAAGACGATATTAGACTCCTTGGATTGCAGTGAGAACGATTACAAAGCGCTGTTTGCTCTGTGCTTATTGTTCGCTTTGATCAACAATAAAGGTGAGTAAACAACATATGGCCGGTTTGTAGATAAAATCGTCACAATTATGGTTCGGCCCTTTATGATACCATTCCATTACATAGTTTGTTTTACATTTACTTTTCCTTTTGTTTGAATTGAGGTCAAACTAACAGACAGACCAGGAAAATGTTTAAGCAGTTTTCATTTATTAATTGATAATGAACGGAAGAACCTCGCCAATACAGTTGAAAATTGTATGGCAGAAATAATGTGCTGCACTGCAGGGCAAAGGCCTCGTACTGAGAAGCCTGATGACGAGCATTAATCACCACACTTGCTCAACTCAAGGCTTATTGGTGATTTCAGACTAAAATTAAACTAAAAGTCCAGGTTTCCTCACGATGTTTTCTTTCATCGGTGTCAGTAAAATCAAGAATCAACATTACTAGAATTGAGAAGCGGGCACCATAACTATTTGGCCGTCACGACAATTTATAAATGAAAACTGCCATAGCATATTGTTGCTCTGTTTCCGTCGACCGAATGCTGTAGATATGTAGCAAATAGGTACATAGAATTCTAAAAGCAACTGGCAACATGCAAGGTTTGGAATGAATTTTTTGAAACTTACTTTAGCGTCACTTCCCGAAAAAGCTTAACCTTAATGCCCGCTCGTCAAAGGTTATTGCACACAGCAGTTCTCAATTCAAATATTTCTTTTTTTTCCCGAGTTTGTAAACACGTGATTGAAATATGAGTATGTGTAACAATGCTTGTTCTTCATACTAATTTTATCCAATCTCTTTCTCTTTTGCTTCCTTCGGATTATAAAATAGTGGGTAAGTTAGTTCACTCATTTTTCTTTTTCTTTTTTTATATACTTTCTCGCATAGTCAACGGAATAAGGTTGGTATTGTTCCGTAGAGCGGCTTAGCACTTGAATATTCTCGTCAGCGAAACGGTAATATTTAGTAGCGTACCTATTTCTGCCTCAAAGCAGCGTTGCTGTGTTCCGGTTTGAAAGGTATGGGTGCCGATCTAATTACAGGCACATAAAACATTTCAACTTTGTCTCTGGTTTTGTAGATGTCTATAACCAGCGGTGACCATTTAACATCAGGAGAGCCGCTGGATGCAGGCCGCTTCCAACCGGTCTTTTTGGAAATCTATGGGGGATGCCTATGCTCAGCGGTGGACGTTGTGTGGCTGATATGGTATGGGCGAGGTTCCACACTAGTGGGCTACCCAACATAAAGGATACTATTGATACTAGGATTCATTTCGCGGGATCCAAGACTGTTGAATCGTTTGTCCGGGACTCGCCGAGCTTCATTGCCTTGGCGCTATTCTTGTGGTCGCTACTGTTGATTCTGGCTTACAGGTGTTGCAGTGTTAGGAGAAAAGTGTGGCGGGCTTGTAACTAAAAAAAAATACTATTGCTACTAGCAAATAAACTAACACCATTTATTTTCCCATTCTAGGAGTGAACACAGAACTGCTAGATACGCTCCTATGTCCAGAGGAAGAGATAATGTCTGGTTCGCACGAGTCCAGTAGCGCCGCTAGCGCAGCGCCCTCTGGCGACACAGTGTCGCCACCACCCAAACACCCGCTACAGAGCTTCAACGCGTTGCTCATTTCAAAGTTGATGGCGATTGCCAACTTGAGCTGCAAACCTGGTTAGTATAAACTACAAAGTTTCTTTTTGTATGTCATTAGATGGTAAAAAAGCCGAAGGTCCACCTGATGTTAAGTGCCTTTTGTTTATTTAATACTAGCTTCTGTCTGCATCGGATGATAGCCTGATTTATGCGCCAGCGTCATGCAAAATTGGACATTTTGGATTCGCGATTCAAATGTCCCCAACGAAACCACTGTGGACAGTTGAACTATGTCATATTCCATAATGGCATCGATAGGCCTTTCAAACACATAATACACGTTTTGTTTTATTTAAATTTAAACAGCGCTCAATGAAAGACATGGCATTATTTCACGGGGACCGTACATTTAATTACAGAAGCTAGTATTTTATAAACAATTAACATGTTTAGTAAAAGTGCAATAATTGTGTCCTAGCAAGTCTATCGTAGTCGAAAAACGGCAATTGAAAAGAGCATGTAAATGGTCTAATTGAAATAAATGCCATGACTTTGATTTAGTCCACAATGGTGGACCATAGTGCGTATGACTTTACAGTAAATACCTAAAAACCTACCTTTTAGTAAATACCTAATTCTTCTTTCTTTCCTTCCAGCATCAAAAGTCCGTCTAGTAACGCTAGAGCTGAGTGTAACTCTGATGCGCGTAGCCATGTGCGGCGCGGGAGGCGGGGCCTGCGCTCGCCACGCCCCCGCCGCCGACGCCCTGCGCGCACGCGCCGCTGCCCTCGCGAGGAACTTCTACAAATGCGACGATATCTTTCTTGATATGTTTGAAGACGAGTGAGTTATTAAATAATTATAGTTTTTAATATATAGTAGATGTAGCAAAATAAACAACCATCACACCTATATCCACCAATCACCACACGAAGGGTTAGGCAGAGGTGTACCAATGTACACCCACGGTTCGTCGGTATATTTAGGTCCCATGTAATAGGGGGCGAGCCTATTGCCATTAACCGGGTGCAAATCCTTACTCCGAGCTGCTACTGAAAATTTCATAGAAAAACATAATAACACTTTTTGCTCAAACTGGGAAAGAACTAACATGAAATATAACGTCATGATGGCCCAGTGCTTAAGGCGTCCGCCTCTCATAAAGTTACGGTTTCGATACCGGTCGAGTACCTAGCTATGTGAGTTTTTCATTTCATATGAACTTGGTGAAGTAAAAATTCGTAAAGGTAACCTGGACTTACAGATAATATAAATCTGACATCACTAATTCGCCTTGAGCAAACGTGGTGATCAATACTCGTGCTTTCTCTGTATGAGGAGAGGCCTTTGCTCTGCTGGCATTTTTTGTTTATGACGGAAAAATAGATAGGCTATCGATTTAATATGTTTGACATCTTGTTTCACACATCTCAAGCAGCGCTACATATTTATTATGATCCGTCGTACCTTACTTTACAAGTTAAGAAGATATTTGAAACCTTTTTATTGTCATCACACTAGGCTAAGTGTATGACGTAGTCGTAGGACTATGACATAGTCAAATGGGAAGTTATAAAGAAAATGGTGTTATCATGTCAGATTAGGCGATAAACTATCTATATCAGTCACAATAATGAGAAATATCCGTTGATATTATCAATTATGGCAATGAACATTGTCATGCTATTGTTATCATATCTCGTAATCATAGAAACTAATGTCCTTTTTTTTTTGTCCTGGGTTGGTTATCTGGGTCGTTTATCTTTCCAAGCATTCATTTTGAGAAATATCCATATGATGTATTTAGAACTCTATAATACGTAAAAAGTAACCTATAAGTACTTACACAAAACTTATAAAAAGTAATAAAATTACAAAGTTTTTACAATTTATGAAAAAGAAAGAGGAAAGCTTAAATCGCATCAAAAAACTCGTCTGCATCACTGTCAATGCGGTTGCGAGTTTTTTGAAAGAAATACCGCGTCCCCGGAACGCACAGGGCACAAGAAGGAACATAGATGGGTTTCAGTCAGTAAAAGACTGACACTAAAAGGCGGGAGAAGTCATTTGATGATTTCCCATCCGAAGAAAAAAAAAATGTGGCAAGTGCCGAAAAAGCTGGCAGCATTGCCATGTTTCTTTGTTTATAATGGATTCAGTACATGATTCTTGACAACTAAGCGTAGTTATTTTGCACCAGTAATAACACCTATTTATTATTCACGTTAAAAAATGGTAATTAACACGCACTTTATTTGTACAGATACTGCGAAACGAGTAAACGACCACTGAACGTCGAATGGCTCTGTATGGACGCGGCGATACTGTTACCGCCCACAAGGACGCCGATGTCGGGCATCGCCTTCGCCAAGAGACTGCCCAGTGGAGAGGTAAATCAAGTATGATGTAGACAAACAGTCTTTTATGTCTTTGGTGTGAAAAGACACTTAACGAAGTAGAAAGTGATATGTTCTTTCCATCTTCATTGCGATGAATTTGTTTGTTGTAAACCGTCTTCTACTCGTTATGGAACATGTCAAAGTTACAACTTCTTTTTAACCGACTTAAAGAAGAAGGAGGTTATGAATTCGCCTTTATGCGTTTTTTGAATATACTAAAAAGTGAAAAATAAACTACTTTTTACAAAAAAGACAACCGCCTTCTAAATCAAATTCGCCTACTAAATCAAAAATTGATTTAGTAGTAACCGCGTTCAATATCCTTAGTTTTGGAAGTCTGTGGCTATACAAAACAACAAACAGGACCAAAGACGCCGACTTCCAAAACTGAAGTTATTTTCACTCATTCTCTCATTTTTTGTTCCTATTGTTGATAAGAACTAGATAACGTACATAGTTACAAAAAAATATTTAAATGTAAGTAAGCGTAATTAACGGCTAAGTGCTGTGTTTTTTTACACCCCGTATAATGAATTGCTTGTCATGTCACGATCATCATGTACGCGGCTTCTATGAAATTTTATATTAAAATTAATTTATTTTTAAATCATGTTTTCTAATCTAATATTATTTCAAACAGATGGAAAGAGCGCGTCGAGCAATACGCACGTTTTTTCTAATCCGGGACTTATATTTGAAGCTGACCGGGAAACCTGAAACACAGTTGCCTCTAACTAATCCAGTGCCGTTCGTGCAAGTTGGAGACGTTTTGGACCTTAGTAAGTATTATTTAAGACACAAAATGGCAAAGAAATAGCGCCTCTAACCAAATTTTTATACTTAGAATAAGTTTTTGATCTTGTAAGGAAAAACTGTCAAAATTCAATAATTAATTCGCCGGTTAAGTTTTATGATGTGTATAAAAATAAAATAACAATAAATAAATATGTATATTAGTGTAAATATACAATATAAATATGTTTGGTGAAATTCGCCGTAAGATCTATTTTCACCAACATAACAATCAAATAATTACCTACTTATCACCAGTACATTTTTTTTTTACTATTGTTACTGACTGTTGTAATGTGTTGGTGAACACGGGCTTCATAAAAGTATTATTATGCATTAAAACCTTCTTCAGTTATTCCACAAAACCATGGCGATGTAAGCAAAAAAAATGAGATAACGCCATTAAAGCGACAAAGAAAAAAATAATTAAGAATAAAAATATATGGCATCTGAATTTTTTAGACGAGAAACAGCCTGCATTTTTTTTTTCTTTTTAAGGTCGTGTAAGTTTCAAACCTTTTTGTTTCTATTAAATTCTCTACGAAATATGTAAGAAGGCTGTATGTTTTAATACCATAGTTATAAAAATGTATAATATAGTGTAAGTAAATAGTTTTAAAAATGGCGGGATTTTAATGTCGATTATTTTCTTTTTTTTTCAGATGATTCTGATCTCATATCTTGTGATATTATACAAAAGGATGGCACATGGCAACATAGGTTTCTCGCAGTAGACAATATACAAATAATTTTAGTTGAACCAGATAAACAAAGGCTCGGATGGGGCGTCGCCAAACTCGTTGGAAGTCTTCAAGACTTAGAAGTAAGTTCATATTCTATTTTAAAATAAAAGTCACATCATTCAGTCTTATCTCTTAAATTGTCAAAATTCGTTTTTCAAAAAAATAATCGTTATCATTCTCTTTTTTTGCGTTCTAGATAAATCAGGTACCTAATCAATGTAATTTTAATTTTTCTAGTACTTTTGTGTTTACCATAGAATTTTAAATCAAATATTATTTCAGCCTTCTTTGATTTTGTATTTAGCACGTTCGTTAGTAAAAAACAATATTATATACTTCACGATGATTCTTTTTTCAAAATTTTCTTTTGCTTGTCACTTTCGCTGGCTTCGCCACTACTTGAAGCTTCATAGAGTGAATTGGGAAGTTGACACCACCATCAATTGACATACTTTTTATGAACTGTCAAAATGCGATTCTCACATAGATTTTGTATGGCAACATCGACCTGTGACGTCACTGATCGGCCTACTCAATTGACTAACTATTTATTGATTTCGAAGCAAACAAAAATCCAATGTTACAATAAATCGAAAATTAATCCGTTTTCAGGGCTACAATAAGGCGAATTTTTTTAAAAAAACTGTATCTTGAAATTATTGGTTAGTGATGTCAACTACCCAATTTATTTATTCATAGATATTTGGCCTGAATATTGTCTTATTTGTGTAAAATCTAATTTATTCTTGTTTTTCTCATCAGATACAAGGTGATAAGGAGGATCCTCGTTGTCTTCACCTCACGATACATAAGCCTAGAGTAGGTGCGTCTGGGGCACTCCCGCGCACAGTCCTCTTACGAGCCAAGTTCAAGTTTGATGATCATATACGCAGCATGGCCGCTAAGCAACGACTTACCAAGGTACAATCTAAAATGAATCATAATGTTATGATTTTAAAGGGTTTTTTCTTGTCACTGCTAGATTAATATCCGATTTTTATTATAGCTCTATTGTGAATAAAGGGTTCACGTTTATAAGAATAATGGTTTCAGTAGTATAGTGAAACAACTGCAATAATAAAAAAGGCATATATAGCAGTCAGGAGATGGAGATATTTTAGCGGATAAGTGTATTTGCAAACACAGGTGCATTCGTCTCTCACTCTCATAGTCCGAAGGAACAGCAATCCTTTAAAACCGGGGAGAGCTCAGGCGCAGGACCAACGGCTTAACGTGCTTTCTGGAGCACGGGAGTGTTAAACCAAACTCCGGGCTGTTGCTGAAAAATTCGTAATATAAAAACCTAATAGCACTGCTCAGTCTGACTATCAATCCCAAGACCCTGCTTGGCAGTCCACTCCTGCGACTACGAGACCAAAAGGGGCAGACGGGCGGGGGTAAACTACACACGGATACATCCACGGTTCGCCGGTATGTTTAGGTCCCATGTAATAGGGGGCGAGCCTATTGCCATACTATACTACTAAATCCTATCGTTTCTCACCCAGGGTCGCACGAAGTCCCGCCAGAAGAAGATGCAGCAGATCGGGCGGCTACTGGAAGTGTCGGGCATGTGCGCTCCCTCCATGGCGCCGCGACACCGCCCTCTGTTCGCCAGGCCTGCTCTCGCTACTGTACGAAGATCCACCGGTAAGTTAGGCAGTGAAATGTTAATGGTTGTTTTTAGTAGTGTAGTGTTTTTGGTATTGGTAGTAATATCGATTTAAATAATTAGTAAGTAAATAATATAAATATGTAGTATGTTAAAATTATTCCAAAATAACGAATATTTTCATTTTTTAAGTTAACTTTATGTTGCAATAGTATACACAAAAAAATAACGCGCCTAAAAAACGTAATATTTTAAAATTCATACACCATTTGGTCAAAATACAGGGTGTTTACTTAAGATGCTAACAAAATAATTTGATCATAATTATGTCTCCTTTAATTATGAATTTGTTATATCTTTATTTCTTTATCTTTTCGAGCCCTTGTCGATGTTCTTAACCTGTTACTTGTGCGTTTCGAACGACCTCCACCGATGTTTTTGTTATTGTTATTAACGTTTCTAGCTAACTAGCTTATTTGAAGCAACCACATGCATCCAATTAAAAGAAAAACAAACCAATATAAGAAACTAACCTTTTCATGGAATCAATATCACACTCTATACAGTTGTGTCGGTAGGTGGAGAAGACGACACAGACCGGCGCCTGCGCAGGCCGAGCGGGCACATGCTTAAAGACGGCATTGTCGTGTACCGGGAACGTACTACTAGCAGAGAAAGGTAAGACTTTGTGAACGAGCAACTAGCTTCTACTTTCTGACTAAGTGATCGTCTCCTTGATAAAATAAAAGTGTATATGGTCTTATTGGAATAAAATGCTTCGACTTTTGACTTCGAACATATAAAAAACCTCCCCTTTTCTGCGTAGTTGCCGAAATGAATCTATAATTATATGAAGGCACTGCCTCAAAATGATAATTATAATCTATATAATATAATGGTTGCAAAATGTAATATAGCTACTTCGTCAACGACACGACACATTCCTTTGGTTATTAAGGTCATCGCTCATTATAACACCTCGGTTCTGATACATCAAACAATTTTCCGTTCAAGTTTGGGCTTTAAACCGTGTGCGTTAACATAATTCTATAATGTCAAGAAAAAAAGGTGACAGTTTGCGGGCGTCGCGCTGTCAACCAAAGTTTGGATTTTTCGAGGCGATGTCAGCCTGGCCGTTGCCTTGTTGGAGCAGTAGCTACTACACATTTGCTTTGTTAAAAGCTGCCCGTCTTTGAATAGAAAGATTCTAACCATTCCATTTTCTCTTACAGCAGTGTATCGCGAAGCAGCAGCGCCCACGGATCGCGGGAAGGTTCGCCGCGGTCGCGGTCTGAAGAAATACCGATGGAAGACATCAAGAGGAATTCTGTCGTTTCAAGTCTAGCGGCCGCGCCAGTCGTTCCTCAGGTATGATTATCTGCCTTTTGACTACCCTATTGGTCCTGTGGATGCAAGCGCGACTGCTGTCAACAGTTCGTCCGACCTTGAAATCTAGGTTCGAGGTCGGACAGTATTTTTTGAGAATTTCCCATTGGAAAGTTGGTTGTGTAGCACCATCATGCCTCGAAAATCAAGATCAAACACAGTTTTAATAGTGACCAAAGAGTGAGAGAGGAGTGCATCTGTGTTTGGGCACACACATGTGCACTATAATATCTTCTGCGTACTTAGCTAATCTCCACTGAGATCGGCTACCCGTCTACCGATTGGCGATCGGGAAAATGATTTTGATTGAATGTATGCTTCCTCTTAGCACAGGAAGAGGGAGCATAAATTCCCAATATGTGTATATTCCCAATATTCCCATAATGACCCCAAAAACATCCTCGGTATACCAGGTTCTAAGCACACCTCACTTCAAAAAACCCAATTTACTTCACAGAGCCAGCCAAGCACATCGTCCACACTCCTTAAGACGAGCAACTCGTCCGAGGAGACATCGTTCATATCGAGCGAGCCACCGCGACCGAAACGCATCAAGGGGCTCGTTGAAACCATATGATATTAGCTCGCTCGTTTAGGAGAATAGCACGGTAACTGAACGCATATTCTCTTCGTCGGTAACAAATAATGAAAACGAACGACGCCTGGTGCGATTTTATGCAGAAAAAATGTGATAAGAAAAGTGTCATGATAGGATGACAAAGTGTCATGAATGTCATGAAATGATGACACTAAGATGGACAAAGGCCTTTGAAACCATTTTTGTACTATGAAGAGATATTTTAACTTAGTGAGAAGTTGAAAGGGGTAGCGGGATGAATTAGTGGCTCAAAAATGGATGTTATAATACTACAAAATTAAATTCTGATCTCGTTCGTCCCTCTCCCTAAATTATTAGAGTAAAAAGTTGACATCATTGCTTATATTTTTACCGGTTTTAACCAGTGATGTGATGTGAGATTTGTTTTTTTTTTATTTACATTTTACTGACTGTTATTATTTATTTATACTTTGACCGTACCGGCTCGGATGAAGGTTTAAAAATTTTAACATACAGTAGAATCTCGATTATTCGAACTAATTGAGACCGAAACTAGTGCGGATAACTAAAATTCGGATAATCTAAACGTGGGTTTTTCGGATCAAATAAAAACAACACCTTTTCACATAAGAACAGTACAGTCTATTAAAATCTGACATATACAGGGTGCTTTGAAATTGCTCGTATTCCTCTCGGGAGAAGAAACTATGACTAATTTAGAATGATTTAACCCCTATCACTTGGGGGTCGAAAATCCGCCATTTTCGAGAAAATCTACTTTGTTTTTATTTTTAGAAAAATCCGAATTTTGGTAATTAAAAAAAACTTATCACTTTTCAGCCTGAAATTATGTATGATCTGATAGCTTACTAATTGACCAACCTCTCTAAAGCTAAAAACTGTGTAATTTAATTTTTAATTACCAAAATTCAGATTTTTCTAAAAATAAAAACAAAGTAGATTTTCTCGAAAATGGCGAATTTTCGACCCCCAAGTGATAGGGGTTAAATCATTCTAAATTAGTCATAGTTTCTTCTCCCGAGAGGAATACGAGCAATTTCAAAGAACCCTGTATATTAACGTTGAAATATAAGACACCTAAAAAAGTCTCGCAGCTGTTTGAGAAGGAGCGAGCAACATATTTGTGCCAACGTGCGGATAATGAGCCCCTTACTGCATGGACTTTTGCATCTTTGTGGAAAAAATATATGTTGTAGTTTTGAGTTTAGGGAACCCATAAAAAATAATTTAAATAAATAGCCCTCTTATTGATATTACTATTAACGAAGTAAAAAATATGGTACATTATGCATTACATTAAATAATATTGTTTATACCAAATATGGGACGACATGCAACCAAGATCTTTAGTGTTGCCAGCATTCAAACATGAATAAAATTTGAATTTTAGAACGAAAACTTTGGTGTGCAAATATGGTATACTATGCGGTAAGGGGTTAAGTGTTCGGATAAACTAACTCAGCATTCGGATAAATGAGGGTTCGGATAATCGAGGTACTGCTGTAGTTTGTTACGTTTTTTTATTGCAAATGACAATCCTATGGAGTATTGTATTTGTAGATGTAAATTAGTGACGTTTCATGTACATGCTCTAGTTGACAATAACTCCGAAATGTTAGAATAAGGATTGTCTAGTGACAGGTCTTTTGTTTTTCGTCCGTTGATAAAGTGGAAATTTGTTAAGGATTTTCGTAATATACGTGAAAAAAATTGCCAGATTACAAGCTGAGAAAAAAAATCATTATTACGTCATATCATATTTTTACGACATTTTAGTTTTCAAAACTTCATAGAAGTTTTCGCTTTAAACAATTCTGAATGTCAAATGTATATTTAAGTAACACACATAAGCGGTTAAATATTAGTTATTTCCCGCCTTCGGCACTCATGTAAGTATTATTTCAGTTACCAACTAAAAACAATAATATTTTTTGTAGGTCCTTCATTAATTAAATATTATTTTAATTAAGGTATTTTAACATTATTGTCGTAGAATAATCACCCTTCCATTTCTGTGTTTAAACACTGTCAAAGCTGAACAATGTTCTTTAAATAAAAATAATCTTAGTGATCGATTCATTTGTACACAAAATTATTAAAAAAAATATTTAAATAAAAAAGTAATTGAACAGTATATAAACACATAGCATTTAAACTAGATCATTGTCAAAATTACACGAAAATGATAAAATATAGGAGATTTAATAGAAGTTATTTTTCAAAAAAAAATACGAATTGGATCTCTTGTTACGTCCATGTAGTGTATGGAGAAGAGAAATAGAAAGAATTAAGGGGTTTCACACGGACGGTATCAGAAATTTAAAACAGTGTGTGTGAAACTACCTGTTATCGAGTTTGCGTTGCAACCCTCTTTAACGTTAGAGTGCTTCTGGGGTACCTCACTCCATCGTCAACTTTGTGTTTGTTACCTTTGACCTAGATTAGATTCAAGAGCAAACCCATTACAAAAAAGCAAACTGTGCTAAAAGTAAAAATAATTTTTTTTTAAAAAAGTCCAAAATAATTCTACTGACACTTAAACTAAATATTTGATTCAGTCATCATCATGAGTTGAAATATTTAGTTTTTTGAAGTAAAAATAAAAATAGTTCATCAAAAGTCTAAAATATTTCTGGTAACACTTGAACTACTAATATTTGAAACGGCATTGATAAAAATCTTGATAATAATACCATCAAAAATAGTTTAATTAACAACGCAAACTCTAAACGTTAGATAGAAAGAAAATACAGGGTGGACACATTGACAAGCATTCTTTTATCATGGATTCAGTAGGTACCTAGATACATGATTCTTTGCTTCCGTAAGAATGACAAAATGCTCACAAGAAAAAAACATTTCTTTATACAAGATTTAAAAAGAAACATCACATTGCCAATATCAACGCTTACTGTCCATCAAACTAAGTAAAATTTATCTAACATATTTGCTGTAAAAATCTCTTTATGGTGGGCGTACAATGTAACGCATGCAAAACATTGTGTTTATGGGTGCATCTATAACACAGGGGTTGTGGGGTTATTAAAGATAAGTCAAAAACAATAGAAACGACTTTTTTGAAAAAAAAAACGGATCCATTTTTTCAGGTCATCGGAGAAGAATCGAAAGAACGGCTCCGTTATGTCTTTTTACTCTCTCATTATTCTGACTTAATACGTTTGCATTTTACTATTGAACAGCTGATTTGTTTCAAGCAAAGGAAATTAGACTATTTTTCTTTGCAGCTAAGAACCATTTTCCTGAATCCATTTTAAAAATGTGCACGTCGATGTATTATCTACCGTGTTTAATGAATAATTAAATATTTATGTATCGTATTTTGTATTGTATGTGAGTGAAGTATTTATTCATTATTCAGTGTTATGTGTCCTGTTGATTAGCCAGGAATTAATTGACCGTTGTATGCATGTAATGTTAGATACTGAAGCTTGCTTTTTGTATTGCTCATTTAACTTACATGAATAACTATGTATTATATTTATTATTAATATTTTATGACTAACAAACCGTGTGATCTTTAAGATCAAATTCTTTCATAAACTTCAATTTTACTAACATAAAATTATCCATAGCTTTGCAATAAAATCATTCCTTGTATGTGTTAGTAATTAACAAAAAACATTTAAAAAAAATACTTCAAAAAAATTATAACCGACTAAGTATGACTTCAAAACAGATCTAACTAGAATAAAATATTCAATTGATAAAGATTTAAGAAATTTTATGTTGTGTTTTTTTATTTTAAGATTTGCAATAATAATTGATGTAAATAAATGTATTTTTATGTTCATAAATGAAAATATTGTAGTGTTGAAATGAAATATATCACATGTTACATTTAAATGCGTGTTTTGTAATTGAAAATCCTTTGCTCAGGTATTAAGGGTATAGAGATCATCAATCATTTGGGTACCAAGTTAACACCACCATCAATTGACATACTTTTTATGAACTGTCGAAAAGTGATTATCCCATAGATTTCGTGGCAATATCGAACTGTGACGTCACTTATCGGCCTACCCAATTGACTAACCATTTATTGATTTCGAAGTAAGTAAAACTCTAATTTTATAATAGATCGAAAATTAATCGGTTTTGAGGGCTAAAATAAAGTGTTTTTTTTTTATATTTTAATAAAACTTATGTCTTGAAATTATTGGTTAGTGGTATTCAATTTGGTAGAATTGACATACATTTTTATGAGCTGTCAAAAAAGGAATTCTTTAAAGGTGCTGTCACATCACTTATTTGCCAACTCGATTGACGAACTATTTATTAATTTTATCGCAAATACAATTCATATTTTACAGTCAATTGACAATTAATCGGATTTTCAGGGCTAAAATTAGGTTTTTTTTTAAAAAATTGTGTCTGGGAATTATTTCTTAATGGTTTTAAGGGTTAAATAAAAATGAAACGTCATCGTCAACTATATTTTTGTTCTAATTTATTTGATTAATCATCTGCTCTATACACATGATATGCACCAATGCCTATAAATAATACAAACGATGAACAATACCGGTTATGACATAAAATATTTACATTCAACTTAACAAAACAATATTACATACCATTGCTCTTTATATCATTATAAAACTCTATAATAAAAATTCACTTTTAGGTAACCCTTGAGCTATGCCTTTAATTTTATTTCAATATCCTCTGGAACTAAATATTAACATTCATCTTTGCCCAACACGTCTTTACATCCTTCTTTTAACAATAACATTTAAATCACAGTTCTGTCCTCTATGTTTTGCACCGCAATTACATTCCTAACATTTAGGAAGATGAAACCCGCACACAGATGTAGAAAATTGAAAACTTCCGAAGTCAGAAAATAGTCTCGTCAAGTTCGTATGCCGTAGTCAGTTGAAAGAAGGTATGACTCTGTCATCGTTCCAAGTGTGAAGCTAATCTGTATCATAAGGGCTTTAGTTTAAGCATTAAAATTCCTTATTTCAATCTTTTATCGTGAAGTATTTCTGGTTTCTATTTTTTCCAAATTAAGAAAGAGCAGAAAACAGGAATAGAATACATACAAAATTTTAAAGTACCCTTAAAATGTAAAAGAACGATCTTCGAACTTCAATAGATAAAGGAACACTTTCTTACGATAAAATTATTAGTTACCTCGACTAACACAGCATGTAACTTATAGCATTACGTTTTGGTCGTCGCAACGTAATCACAATGTAGCTATTTATAAGCGAGAGCAAATAACACACAGACTGACAAAATAATTCACACAGGAGATAGTTACACTGTCATTAAAATTGTCTACCTAATATTACAGTTTTATCCATTCACAAAATAATGGCAGGGATATTTCTCGCTTATATTACAATTACAACATCGTCCAAGTACACAACTATCATGATTCGTCATGTAACTAAAATACGTCACATTAAAATATATATTCTTTTTACTAAACAAAAGATAACGGTTCACTTTTGTTTAGTTAAATATTAATATTTAAAGAAGACAGTCGATTTTATTGTTTCTTTTTAAAAATAAACTTGCACAGGGAATTTGGTTATAACTTTAAGCTGGATTCAAGTATATGCGACGGTAGAATAGGGGAGCTCACTCAAAAATGACTTTTACTGATCGCCTATGTTGGCCATAAGCAGGTAGATACACTGTATATTTACAAAAATCTATCTACGAAAGACCGTCAGGAGGTTAAATAAGCTGCGTTTTGATACCATTCTGAAATTGATGCGAGAATTATACTTACGTGAAACTTATAAGATAAGATAAATGTACGACGACTTGAACACGGCACTTAATTACAATCATTGAAAAAATGTAGATTGCCATCAAAACGCAGTCGCTATTAGGCCCTAGAACTTAAACGCTTAGCTCATTAAGTAAATAAATCTAGGTTTCCACGCTATGTAGTTGCACTTATTAGGAAAACACGAGAAAAGCATCTTCAATGCAAGCTTTAATGGAAGCACGTATATACTAAAATATTAAATTATATTAACTATGTGAAAACACTAGCTCTTCCTAAACTGGATATTCAATCTAATATTTGATTAGTAATTTCACAAAGTTAACTAGAAATGTTAAGTACAGCAATTGGCGCAAATTATTACTTTATATTTAAATCTAAAGGAACAAAATTGTCTATTGGTGTATAGCATCACGCACGCTTACATAGTCGTAAACACACTAAGATTCGACCTTTTCATTGCTTATTTACACAATTTAATTAGAAATTAAAAATTAATTTCTTAATTTTAAACATTGGTGTTTTCAGTACGAACTGTGAAGTGAAAATTTTATATGTCAATATTACAGTTTTTCTATAAAACGATCTATATAATTTTATATACGTAAATAAGCAGACGAATTTCCCTTCGTAAAATAGAAGTGATGTAAGTTCTAACAAGTAAATGAAAACTCGTCTGCTAGTAGACAAAAATAAATGAACCCTGTCACCAGTTTTATGTGCGCTTAGATCGTAACAATCAAAAGTGAAGCGAAAGTAATGTTATATATCAGGTGATGTTTAAAGAAAGGGGTACACACGACGAAACCTAGTTTACTACTAGTAAGTATGAAGAGATGCTAGGAGTGACAATATATGGCCATCTATTTCGTTAATGTACACAACACTTTGTTACACAAGCCAGTTAGTCTAAACGAAGCTCATATTTTTCTTAACATCTATTATGTACGTCTATTATTTTACTGATGTTCAAAATATTTCATACGAAATTTATTTCAGGCCGATTTTTTGAAAACGTGGGAATGTCTGTTATAGCGTGCTTTTGTGGTCGCCTAATCGTCAATCGTAATAAATCGGACTAAGGTGTGTCGATTTCGAATAATCACTAATAAACAATGACAAAAAAATCACATAAAAAATTATTACTTATCAAGAATATTAATGCATTGAGTTGTATTGAAGATCCAGAATGTAGGGATCGAGAAAGCATATCGACGGTAACGATGATTGTATAATTAAATGGAGTTTTCTAAGCATTAGTAGTACAAGTAGTGCTCGATACAGACAGCAAGTAAAACAAAGCGAATCTTATCTCGAAAATAATCAGTAAGTAATTGACCCTCCTTAGACTTAAACAATTCAAAGTAACTACACTTTAATTTGATTACAAATATATAATTGACAAAAAACTAATCAAAAACTTTTACAATAATTTTCTGTTTCGTCTACAGAAACATAATTTTCAAAATATGTTTTTATGACACTCCATTTAGTGTCTTCCACAATATTCTAGCTAAAATCTGCAGATATACATTTTAATATTTCACTACTAAAGGTGCAAATATTTCTAAAATATATTATATATTTATAAACAGTATTCACTATATTGTGCCATATACAATGCACGCGTAACACACATGTATGTATTATTTAATTTACCGTAGTTACTTACACATAAAAACATTACTGTTAGACAGTATCACTTGCTATACACCAACCTTTATGTAATTAGCTAACTATTATATTATATCCTTTGGTGTCTATACGTAGTTCAACGCCAAGTTTGTTTATTATATAAAATAAAACGCTTAATTAAGCTGCAAAGTAAATGTTCTCACAGAGTGCCCGCTGCGACACGTTGGTCATCGATATTGACGAAGCCTTCGACAGCACGCGTCTCGCGTACTCGGTACTCGGCGCTTGAACTACTCACAATTATTTGGACATAATCAAAATAAAATCAACGCACATACGCCATAACATTTTATACATCAGTTAACAATCATTATTGTCAGTTATAAATCTATTTTTATGAATTTTATATTTAAGTATAAATTCGCGTCTAGTAGTAGGCAGTTTTAAAACAATTATGTTTATAATTATATTCACTATTTAGTTCCCAACTGCTACGAGGTGTGGTGTTGTATCAGTTCTAATAAATAATTCTACGGTCTACTATGAACATCTTATATATCTTTGGATGGATTGTCACGTATTGTTCTCATTCCTCAATGGACATCAAGCCATGGCTTTACTCAATTCATTCATCAGTGCGTTAAACGTTCGCACTTTGTAGGAACACACTTACAGACAAAATGTTTCTAATGTTTTTTAAACATGTTTTTTAACTAATATTGATTAGATATTTTACTTCAAAGCTGAAATTATTTAGACATCTGGCGTTGAAGCCATTATAAATACATTGCATGTTTTCCAAAAGAGAAGATTGGCTCGATGAAATGGCTGTAGTATTAGCTCTTTACAATTAATTACAAAAAGTTGGTCGACAATACCACACCTCGTTTTGCAGGGAGACATCTACTAGCCGGCTGAGATGGATGGATCTAGCACATTCAGTAATTTGCTACACAGTTAGAATTAACGCTTACAGTTACATGATACGAGTACTACGGTAAAAATAGTCCAGAATCTGCCAGACGAGTGGTCGGCTGGATACGTGAAACACCCACGCAGAGTATACACGTAGATACGTTTGGTCTGGCAGAACCTAATTCACTCGTTGCTCAATGAACATGCAGTCGAAGCATTCTGCCACAGAAACCGAATATGGAGCCATGACGTGTAACAAAATAAGATCAACAACTTCACAATTTAAATGCAACATTTATGACATTAATTGTTTTTTTTTTTTACACAGTGGACACAGACAAATATCGGACATCAATAATGATTTTGTATTAATGTTTTCCCTATATAAAACCGATTCTTAAGCTTTAATCTAAGACTCTTATTTTGTTACACGCCTCGTACACAAATGTAGGCATTCCAAAAACAGTCAAGTTAGTTCTAGCAAATTATACTTAAAATTATTTACGAGTATCGATAGGAGTTTGCGAGAATATATCCAAACGTGCAAATAAATCAACGACCTCGTAGCTTATCGAATAGAAAATTCACTTAAAAACGTTTTAAAACTGTCAAGAGTCTCACGCTATCACATAAGTAACCGATATCTGTAGCGGTTAGCGTCGATATAGTCACATCGTCCGAAGAGTTTGGTAAAAAAAGGGATATTGCGAAAACCTTTATTGCTTGTGGGTTAGGAGCGCAGTTGTGCGGGGCTAAGCACGAGCTCGCCGTCGGGTCCGCCGGCGAAGGAAACGTTGCGCGGGGGCGGCCGGCGCGCGGGGGCTCCGGCCATCGCGCTGGGCAGCGGCGGGGCCTGCGCGCCCGGCGCCGGCGACGTGGGCACGCTGTGCGCCGCCGCCGGGCCCAGCCCGGGGGACACGGGCGCGGGGCCAGCCACCGGGCTGTGCTGGGACCCGCTCCGCTGTAATGCACTCTGATTGGACCCGCTTGGATGCAACCCGTTTGGCGAACTTGCACCCTGATGCGCTGTGACCTGTGGAAAGTTAAAAAAACCTTTGTGACAGACGAACAAAAAGTGATCTTATAAGGTATACCATAGAGAAAACTGATAGACCAACTGACAAAATGAGGAGGATTGACTAGAACATTTCAATCACTTGTCACATGAACATAAATCTTGAGCAATCACCTGATGTAGTGGTGGCGGGTGCAGCGAGGCGGTGCGGTATCGGCGCAGACGCTCGTCCTCCTCGCCACTGGACAGCGAGGACACGTCGCAGGACGACGCGTCGAGTCGGCGCGCGGGCGAGCACTGAGCGGGGCCGGCACGGGGGCCCGTCGGTCCCCCGCCACCGCCCCCCATGCTCCCCGCCAGGGGCATCTCCTCGCCCTCCCCACACCCGGACAGTCTAGAAAGAACATAAACATCTACTTTACGAAAATATTTGTCACTAGATTTTTTCCCGCGGCGTCGCTAAAGAGATCCATCTCACAACCACCGAGCATGTACCGAGAAAAAATCTAGCCTGTTGTTAGTTAACGTCCGCGGATGCAAGACTTTTTGAAAGTTCTAGATGGGTAAGCTCTTGACTCTAGTCTAGGTCAGATGTGACAAACACAAAGTCGACGATGGAGTGATATTACCCAGAAGAAATACATCTCCATTACCTACTCCCTTTTTGAGTGTGCTAAAGCTAGACTCCCTAGCTAAGGGATGTTACCTTCTGTTCTCCTTGTAGATGGTTCGCCGTCGACAGCAAGGCTTCGCAAATATGCAGAAGAGAATACGCAGCAGACAGCACGCGAGACCTGCGACGATGAGCGAGGGACCCACCAGACGCAGGGCCGGAGTCTTGAAACCCTGGAAGTGTTTCATCACTTTTATAATTTGTCATTGATAGACTGATATTTCCAATTGGTGAAATTCTGATTTGATTGACAAAGGAATTTGTCAAACGATTATTCAAGGTTTCAGGATCAGGATTCAGTTTTTAGGAACCATACGGATAAGACTGATACATTGCCTACCTTTTCTTGACTCCGATACACAGTTACATTATGGGCCTGTATCACAATAGACAATATTTTAAAAAAAATGGTGGTCCTATGGTGGTGAAACAGGCATTAAGCAATTCCGAAGCGTGAGTACAAGATGCTTATGTTCTGCCGGGGCTGCGGGTTGTTCGAAAGAAATACCGCGCCCCCGGAACGCAAAGGGCACATGAAGGAACATAGATGGTTTTTAGTCAGTAAAAGTCTGACACTCCCTCCCGCCCCGCCCAGGACGGGAGGGGTCATTTGATGATTTTACCATCTTTAAAAAAAAAAAAAAAAAAGATGCTTATGTTAGCTTTTACTGCTTACATAGCTCAATATTTTAATGTTATTATTATTATTGTTTCTTTTTTCCATCTGACTTTTATTTTGTTTTTTACGTCATTATTTTTTTATTTGATTTGTTATTGTGACATTACTATATTAATTTAATAATTGACATTTTATTATTTGAAGTTTGACATTTTCCTGTTCTATCTAAGTGGTGACATTTTTGAAATATTGGTTTGGTATTTGTTCTGACATTGTATTTCTTAATAAGTTTAATTGATATGAGTAATTGATTGTTTAAATATTGTAAGATAAATAATTAAATAAATGTTAATATTTGTACGCCTAATGGCAAAGCATAGAGGACCAACAAAAATGTAACATCTCACACTCACGTGTATCTGTAACCTATGTTTACAAATAAATAAATCTGAATCTGAATCTGAATCTGAATGAGACTTTGGATTGGAGAAGTTATAATATGTCAATTCTGTAATGCATCTAATTGGCGTAGAAAATGACAATTTATTAGATTGTATCTACTTGAAAAATCATCAATTGTAACTTTTTCACTGAAATGCTTGTATATATATCCAGTATCACAATGTTTCATAAATGTGAGACGTCGCGATGTGCACAACAAATGGACATGAAAGGACGAATCTACGAGTGCCTGTCGACGTCGTACCATTGTTGTTCGCTACACAAAGAACAACTTGCGCTCTTTTTGAAACTTTTATGCACCCTCTTGCAGCAGTGGCAAAAGTTTATGACGATAAGCATTTTGTGTAACTACTTTTTAGTGTTTTGCGTTATCATGTTGTCAAATTATTTATTAAGCGACTATTTTGTGACTACATACTAAGTTGTACAAGTGTGGGGATGGAATACTAGGGTGGTTTCTAGTGCCTAAGAATCTAAAAGAACTGGGGGGGGGGCATGCGTTACATTCTAATTCTTATTCTTAGATTGGTTATATTCTCCAAACTCGCTAGGGCAATGGACAGCCATGAGGATTTTCCACGCCGGAGCGAAAAAGTCAGACCCACCAACTTAAATCAATTTTTTTTTAGACCGTTTATTTTTTAGAATATGGTACAAATAGATGTTTAAACAAAGTTGCCTGGGATTGACCGCCATCTTAGTCTACAGTGGTCATCTAAATCAATCAATCAGTACCTGCCTAATCTAACTACATAGCAGGTGAACGCTGCACATAGAAGCCTCGGTATGCAAATGTGCCAAGTACGTGCGCGGGCATAAATATGCCACATCCAGTACCTATTAGAAAGAGGAGGAGAGAGGCGATGCTCTACAAAGGTGTTTTTTTTTTCAACTTGGTACTGTCAGCAACAAAAGTAGATTAACATTTCAGATTTTTAGATCACAATACAATACAACACGACAATATCGAAGTAAATACGAAATGCTTCTAAAATTTTAGATAAAATTAACTCTTAGAGTGAATTGAATTATTTCGTGTCTATTTAAATGATATGTAAAAGTAACATTGTTAATCAACTTTTGTAGCTTACATAAGGGTCTGCTCTCACGACCGATAATCGTGTGGGCAGTCGCTTAGCTGAAAATCTACCATCTAAAAATGACCAAAGTCACACTAAATGAACAAACTACGTCTCAAAATTAAGACAAGTTCCAACTTACGCGTACCTTGTCGCCCGTGCCGACGAAGTACACGACCAGGCCGAGAGCGAGCGTGCCGAGGCCGGCGTAGAGCAGCCGCGCGACGCCCCACGTGTCGCCGGCCTCCCGGTCCGCCTCGCCGTCCGACTCCGACGACGAGCCGTACGAGGCGTCCCGCACCTGGAAATGTTGGTGGACACGGTTTTGACAACTTCCTAGAAGGGTCTTTAGAATCTATACATTCTAAACCGGAAACACACCAAGAAATGGCGGCACTTGCTGAATAATATTGAATCGAGCACAGACTAGCATTACCTCATCATTATTTAATGTAGGTAAAGCTACATAGCTTTCTAGCATCTAGCAAAGCAACTATTAAATAGAAATTACATACAAGGATAGAACAGAAAACCTGTGCTTCAAACCCTCTCTCTTGCAGAGTTTCAACCAGTTCACCATGACATAGGTACCATTTCTGCAAGATACTTGAAGATACACCACAAGGGTGGACATACAGATGGAAGAATACACTGTGATTGCCAGTAAGTAGGGACTTTTTTTTAAAGATGGGATATCATCAAATGACTTTTCGGAGGGGAGTCAGACTCTTACTGACTAAAACCCTTCCGTGTGCTTCTGCCCATTATGCTTCAGGGCCGCGTTGACTCTTTCAACCATATTACGCAACCCTCGCAGCTAGTAAGTAGGTAGGTTGTCAGGTCTTCATCAGAATAGTAACTGTTCGATTATCCACCATAATGACTGAAAAATAAAGCTCAATATGTTATACCCGGTTGTTTCTGTGCCATTTGCCGGTCTGGCCCTTGCGCGCGCCGGGGTGGTCTCCGAGCACGGAACAGCGCCTCGCCGCGCCGCCCGCGCCCGCGCACCCTCCGCCGACTGACAGCGCCGCCGCCTCCGCCCAGGCCGCGCGCCCGGCCGCGCACTGTGCAATACAAAACAAATACATTAATGTTACTGACGTTTAATTATATCATGGTGAGGTTACACGGCGCGTGAAGCACGAGACGCGCCGTCCGTGTAAGTGCGGATTGGCGTAATCCGCACGCGAGCCTACGTTACACTCGCTTGCACCATCCATCACCATCACGCCTGTATTCCCCGAAGGGTTAGGCAGAGGTGTACCAATGTACACCCACAGTTCGCCGGTATATTTAGGTCCCATGTAATAGGGGGCGAGCCTATTGCCATTAACCGGGCACAAATCCAAACTCCGAGCTGCTACTAAGAATTTCATAGAAAAACCCAATAACACTTTTTGCTCGACCTGGGAATCGAACCCGCTTGCATTTTACTCTAAAACGCAGGATTTTTTTTGTTGAATATTGAACCTTAAGGAACACGGTGATCTACAATAAAAAACTTACTGCGTTTTAGGGTCTGAACTGCAGTCGTTTACACTGGTTTACACGGCGAGTATTATCACAAGCCGAACCGTGCCCGCGCTTCTTTGATTTGTGTAAAAAACCGACAAGCGATGGATCGTCCGAGGCGAGCCGATCCGCGCCGGGACTGTCGCGGCTCGCGTTATCACGGGCCGTGTAACCGCACTTTAAGGGATTAAGTACACTTTAGCTCCATTCTACTTTTGTCCATAGAAAACACTATTCTAGTATGAAGACGCGTACGCATGCCTTCAGATTTCCTGAACGGATGCGATACAAAACTAACGTTTTCTATAGACACAAGCTAAAAGAAGACGAATTATTGTATTTAGCCCGTTACATGGAGATGACGGAGTGATAAAATCGAAGAGAAGGATTAGATCTAGATCTATCTAATAGATTCGGCAGTCCTGGTCTAAATGGACGCCCATTAGGTTGACAAGGGGACAGATAAAACAGATTTGAAGACAATGAAAATAAATTTGTTCAGAAGTCTTTTATTAGTCCTCATACGTCAATAATAATACAAAAATGATCAATATAAGTACTCAGTGAAAATCGTACAACTGTAATGTATAGGTATCTCACTAATTAGATACCTATCTACGCCTGAATTGCGGATTCAGAATTAAAACGAATTTTCATCTAAAACCTTGGCATTTTATGAAAAACTTTTAACTGCACATTTTTAAAGGTAAGGCAATTGAAGATTTTAATGCCAAGCAATTTCCTCCGTGCAGTCTACAGGATTCATCGCGTCAAGTGCAGAGTGTCGATGGTTTAATTTTCCCGTCAGCCCCGGATATTGTCTGGCTGTGGACTTACCTACCTATTCGTATAAATAATCCTACTATATAATATTATAAATGCGAAAGTTTGTGTGTTTGTCTCTTCTTCACGCTTACGGCTGGCTGAACGGGTCTGGGTAAAATTTAGCAATGAGATAGATTGCAGCGTGGATAAATACATAGGATACTTTTTATCCCGGAAAAATGTATGGTGAACTTTGACGAGGACGAAGTCGCGGGCGGCAGCTAAAGGTAAATTAATGTTTTTATGCTGTCATACAGGTAGGAAATATCGTGTGAAACACAAATTCTCGTAAAAACATACTTGAGTATCAAACATAATATGTTTACCAACTATTGCTTTTGTTTTCTTTGAAGGTTTGTGCTCGTATACTTATTCAGGGACGGAACTATTAAAGGCTTTTTGGGTTGCAGTATAGGGCCCCATGAATATAAAAGGGCCCCAGGCACATCGAAGAAAAACTAAAATTTTAAAAATATGGGACCTAAACATACCCACAGACTGTGGGTATACATTGGTACACCACTGCCTAACCCTTCCTCTTTTGTTTGCATATTGCCTTAATTTGTTTCCTAGATACCATACATCATTACAGCGAACCGTTTTTTGACAAAATGGCAATTAATTTGAATAATAAAGTAGGCCCCCAAGTAGTATTAAGACAAGGGCCCCATAAATTCACAGTCCGTTCCTGCCTCCATCCACAACAACACACACATACATTGCCAAGGCCTCATATTGTCTTGTAAAACGAAAACATAATTACATTCGATAGCAAAACCAATAAATACATTAGAAGTCAACCTTCCCTCGGTAAAAAATTGTTGATACAAGTCACGCTTTCGATAAACAGAAAATAAGGACATATTACATAGGCCAGGGGTTCCCAACCTTTTCCAGTCCGCGGCGCACTTACGAGTTTCAAAATTTGTCACGGCGCTCTTTGGGGTACGCTTTCCGCGTACTTCCCTCCTATAATAGCAAACATTTTATTAAAATATTAATCAATAATTTCAATAGCTATTACTAAGACTTCGCTGTCTGTCACCAGGCTGTATCTCATGAACCGTGATAGTAAGACAGTTGACATTTTCATAGATGATGTATTTCTTCTGCCGCTATAACAACAAATACTAAAAAAAATATTTAGGGGGGCTCCCATATAACAAACGTGATTTTTTGCCGATTTTATAGATTATATTATAATAAATTATTATTATTTAATAATAATTAAAGTAAGTTTTATTTTATTTTTTATTTAATTGTTATTATTATTTATTATTATTTTGATTTTTATAGATTTTTTTTTTTTATTTTTTTTTTATAGCTTTTGCCCGCGACTTCATCCGCGTGGATTAATAGTTCCCGTTCCCGGGGGATTTCCGGGATGAAAATTATCCTATGTCCTTTCTCGAGTCCCAGACTATATCTGTACCAAATTTCATTGAAATCGGTTCAGTGGTTTAGGCGTGAAGAAGAGACAGACAGACAGAGTTACTTTCGCATTTATAATATTAGTACGGATGGTACGGAACCCTTCGTGCGCGAGCTTGCAATTGGCCGGCTTTTTTCTTTTCTTTAAATATTTTGAAGTTCCGAGGAGCACCTCGCGGCGCCCCTGTGCCCTATCCACGGCGCCCAGGTTTGGAAGCCCTGACATAGGCAATAGCCAGTGGATTTGAGAGCATATTACACGGGGTATTGGGCCCCGGCGATGTAATATATCATGTCGTGCACAAGGAAACACTGACTGCAATAAAAATCGTCTAAAAGTGGTCATAAACAAGCCTTGCAAACAACGAAAGAAAACTATCTGAAGACTATCGATATATCAAACAAGTTATTCCGATGTCCCTCGTGTCTTATTGTTCGCGGGTTTCTGATTTACGGAAATGGATTAGTTATTGACCTATATTAGATTTTTTCTATTATTTGAGCTTAGTTCTGCAAAAGTGAGTCAACCCACAATCTCTCGTAGGTATACTAATAATCATACTAGCCTATTACAGTTCAACTGCAGGGCAAAGATTTCTTCTCATACAGAGAAGGCACGAGCATTAATAACCCTTCTTTCACAATGCGGACTGGCGATTTTATATTATTAATTAAAGTCCAGGTTTCCTCACGATGTTTTCTTTCACCGTAGTCAGTGATGTCTAAAAAAAACTTTGAAGAAAATGACTTATTTAATACCTAAATTGAAAAGGTCATTTGAAGACTTGCATTATTAACGTCAAACTAATTTATTAAGCCAAATGTTTTATTGCCAATAACGGCACCATTGCGCCTCCCGCAGGCGGATACCGTGGACACGGTCTGTGGACGGTGAGCAATGGGTAGCTCACCGTCCGTACGTTATTAACTAGCGACAGACCGTGTCGACGGCGCGTTCCTGTTCCGCGCACAGAGGTGTCAGCCATCGGAAGGGGCCACTAAGGGCCAAATGCCTGCCGGGGCTGCGGGTTGTTCGAAAGAGATACCGCGCCCCCGGAACGCAAAGGGTACACGAAGGAACATAGATGGTTTTTAGTCAGTAAAAGTCTGACACTCCCTCCCGCCCCGCCCAGGACGGGAGGGGTCATTTGATGATTGTACCATCTCTAAAAAAAAAAAGCCAAATGTTTTGCATAACTATTAATTGTTCTCCAATTCAATGCACATCTAAAACTTATTCTAAGAATAGATTTAAATATTCCAAATCAATACAATTACTTCTAAAAATTGGAAATTTTTGTACGTGGGTTGATTCGCTTTAACATAACTAAATCCATTTTACGAGCCCACACTACGCCTGTATACGGGTAAATCGTAAGTATGCAAATCGCCCGTTTCTGGGTCAATAGAGGACGTAAATACTGAAATGATTGCGTCTAATAGTCAGATTTACTGAGCTTACTAAAATTATGTAGTCGCGCGGGCGGTCGATGCTTCTACGAGCCGACATTTTTCAAACACGGCAATTGTCTGTGCCGACTAAATAGTACAACTTTATAATATGTTTTATGACAAAATCAGGATCAAAAACCTGAATGTCCTCAGGTTTATTATAAAATACAGTATCAATTGTGTCATTTGCCGGCTCTTGATCAAAAACATGCTGAAAAAAAAAACATAATCCTTCCACATATACTCGTACATAACCTGCCTTTTCACTCAATTATGAAGTTATATAGCTTTTCAACAGAAAATTCAATTAATAAACAGTAATTAAGAAACAGGACTAGAACTCACAAGTGGCATGTGTATAGTGCAAGTTATGCTCTGCATAACGATTCTGTGCAAGCGTTATCTGAGCATTTGTGTCATGATTTTATAAACCATGATTGAGCATCTATAGCAGGAGTTTGCGTAAGTATAATTGAGCTTCGATATCAAGAACATCTTAAACGTACTTAAATCTTATCTTCTATATCATTTTGTGCAAGTATGATGGAGCATTTGTATCATGAGCCTGAGCAAATATAATGCAGCACCAGCCTGTATCATGATTGAGTCCATTCCATTATAATTATGTACATAATCTAAGTGTACAGAACAACGAACCGCTTGCAAAGAACCCCATTTATTTTAATAAAGATTCAAGAAACACGTGCGATAATAGACTGTTATTCCCAGCGACATCGAAGCCTACATTATGTTAATTTGCAGTCCTTTGTGCAAATTATTACAACTTGATTTATGTGGACAAAAATGTTTTTACACGGTGGGCGCGGCACACGCTAACTCGTCATGCGAATGTGGCTTAAATGTTTTAAAATTATACATACATACCATCACGCTTGTATTCCCCGAAGGGTTAGGCAGAAGTACCAATGAACACCGACAGTTCGCCGGTATGTTTAGGCCCCATGTGTTAGAGCGAGCCTATTGCCATTAACCGGGCATAAATCCTAACTCCGATCTGCCACTGAGAATTACATAGAAAAACCCAATAACACTTTGCTCGACCTGGGCATCGAATCAAAGATCTCTAGCGAAGCAGTCGCTCTCCGGAGTCACCAAGGTAACGAGGCAGTTTTAAAATTATACTCAGGTCAAAAATATATTATTATGCAGTGGTTGCCTACTTGGAAACTCCGTGTAATTATTATCTTTCTGTACCACACAATTTATATGCAACTAGCTTTTGCCCGCGACTTCGTCCGCGTGGATCAATAGTTGCCGTTCCCGGGGGATTTCCGGGATGAAAACTATCCTATGTCCTTTCTCGGGTCCCAGACTATATCTGTACCAAATTTCATTGAAATCGGTTCAGTGGTTTAGGCGTGAAGAAGAGACAGACAGACAGACAGAGTTACTTTCGCATTTATAATATTAGTAAGGATTATTCTGTCGTCGACTGCAATAACGAAATTGAAAGGGCTGTAAGTCATAGGAAATTGAGCTTCTGCGGAGGTAACGACCTAAAAAAGCTAACTTTTTATTTAAGAACTAGCTTTTGCCCGCGACTTCGTCCGCGTGGATCAATAGTTGCCGTTCCCGGGGGATTTCCGGGATGAAAACTATCCTATGTCCTTTCTTGGGTCCCAGACTATATCTGTACCAAATTTCATTGAAATCGGTTCAGTGGTTTAGGCGTGAAGAAGAGACAGACAGACAGACAGAGTTACTTTCGCATTTATAATAAGGATTATTCTGTCGTCGACTGTAATAACGAATTGAAAGGGCTGTAAGTCATAGGAAATTGAGCTTCTGCGGAGGTAACGACCTTAAAAGAAAACTTTTTTTGTAAGAACGGGGAGCCGGTCTTCTTCCGGCTTCAAACTTATTTCTCTCTGGGCGGAGCAGAAAGGAGTGTCATATAGTCACTGAATATAACCCTTACGTGTTCCTTCTAATACCCTTTGCGTTCCAGGGCCACGGTATCTCTTTCCAGCCTACATGTAACTATTCCATATTTTCCTATTCTTGTAAAGGCGCCCCCTTATCGACAGCATCTGTCTAAAATATAACGACGAAATGGTAGCCATACATCTCCTTACTGATTCAATCAGTTTTCGCTTCCCAGGTCGAAAAAAAGTGTTATTGGGTTTTATTATGAAATTCTCAGTGGCAAGTCGGAGTTAGGATTTGTGCCCGGTTAATGGCAATAGGCTCGCCACCTATTTTATGGAACCTAAACATACCGGCGAACTGTGGGTGTACATTGATACACTGCTTTTTAACCCTTCGGGGAATACAGGCGTGATGGTATGTATGCATGTATGTTACAAAGCTCCAACTCATTAGAAATAAAAGCCCTTTCAATGAAGGGTTTCAAAACACTAAAAAAACAAAAGAATGTTTACTTCCCGACCATATCCGAGCTCTATTACCTAATGGTGGGTCCACACGATACAGACTTTTGTCTGTACAGACATCTGCACAGACTATAAAGTCTGAGTAAAAATTTTTACTCAGAGGTCTTTACCAAATGTCTGTGCAGACTTTTTATCAGTTCAGACTTCGATTTTAATGAATAAATTAAGTAATTCAATAATCATGAGTTTTGCTCCGACAATCGTACAAACATGTACGCAGACTTCCGACTTTTCTGATACACCGACATTTGTCTGTAGGTACTGATTTGTTGTACAGACAAAATTCTATAGAAGTCTGTGTTAAGTCTGTGTCGTGTGGACCCACCATAAGGCGAATTTTTCAAAGCAATTAAGAAGGGGTAACGTTTAATACACCCAGGTATTTGGGTCACGGCGGTACCTTTATACTTTGAGGGTATAACGTGTGTGTTTAATTGTGTAAAATTACCCCTATCCTGTGCTATTTGTAATATTCATGTTTGATACGTGGGGATTACGGATATCGCGGCAACGTGCCGAGTTTCTTACTGGTATTATTTGTTATCAAAGTTTGGTGCAAAATTGTGGTTCATTTGGTTGGTGTTGAGAAAATAATAGGGGTAATCCAAGGTAAGCTTATATGTACTCAAATTTCTTCATTTTTTATTTTTATGACTGAAAATTTGTTGTATAAGGGTTAACAGTTTATTCATATTTATACATGTATATAGGTATTTTTATTATGTTCAGTCGTTACGGATAGTCAGAAGCCAGGAAGTCTGAAAACCAGTCTTACCAAGAGGTATCGTGTTTCCCAGTAGCTGGGTTGTGGAGGTGAGATAGACAGTCGCTCCAAGTAAACTGGTATTCAACTGCATCCGATTAGACTGGAAGCCAACCCCAATATAGTTGGGACAAGGCTAAGCAGATGATGAAGATAAGTATTTTTATTATTTTGTACTTGTGAACACTTAATTTTGGTAATTATTTTGTGATTTTGTTCCTTTACGCTCGTTTAATAATTTACACTTGTCATGTTATCTCTTCACCACCTTTGGTTGAATGGTAGAGAATGCCTAAGGCATTAAGTCCGCCATCGTACTTTTTGTTGCATGAAGTTTAAATAAATAAACAGTGCAGCAATTTTTTCAAGTGGAAAATGAACTAAATTACATCACAAATACAATAGAAAATTGTGTTGAAGATACACTCCGTTCGTCATTTATTTTCTTGCTTGCAATTACACAATTCTCAACTCTATTTATGTAAAATTTTAATTCATTTTCAATTGATGACTGAAAACATTTCTAGCATATTGATGCTGTCAGCAGTAAGATAACTTTCTTTTGTATAACTTGACTGTCAAATGTTTTATCTAGATAGGAACAGACAATTCCCATTTGACGACTTATAAAGTTGAAAGGTCAAGGTTTCGTTCATTTCGTATAGGACTTGTTAACATTTGTATACAAGGGGTTAAAAAGACACACCATATACTAGTGAACTACGCATACTGCCCATCAAACTGAGTAACTTTTTGCAAAAAATATTACTGGGAAGCAATTTTATTTGGTGTTAAAAAATCACTTTGTTGCACCACGCAACGTAACACGAGCAAATTATTGTGCTTGATGCATTTTTCGGGTGAAAAAACGATGTTTAAGATACCGTGCAATTTAACACACAAAATTATTGTGCTTTTATATGCATATGTGCGGGAGTAATACGAGTATGTGTGGGTGTATTTCAAATTCGAAGAACATTTGAAACAAATTTCATTTAAATATTAACTGCCTCGTTATTGTTGTGAGTTTGACCTTTAATATATCCATAACCAGAAATTCCCAGGCATAGTCCAAAAAAAAATAACAATAATTAGAAGAATACATAACTTTCTACATCTGTCTAAATATATATAACTCAAAGGTGACTGACTGACTGACATAGTGATCTATCAACGCACAGCCCAAACCACTGGACGGATCGGGCTGAAATTTGGCATGCAGGTAGATGTTATGACTTAGACATCCGCTAAGAAAGGATTTTGATAAATTCTACCCCTAAGGGTATAAAATAGGGGATGAAAGTTTGTATAAATCTTCTTAGATTTTTGACTGATTGAACTGAAATTAAAGATTGGAGCTATTATGATGAAGTTGTCCGCTTAAATAGGATTTTAATAAATTCAACCCCCATGGGGGTAAAATAAGGGATACGTGAGCGAAGCCGCGGGCAAAAGCTAGTCCAATATATGGCGTATCGAACACTTTAGCTAATTCCGACAGGTAACGCATGAATACTGACTCAGTCATTCATGATGACTGCACCCGCGTATAATAGTACTATGATTATGCCATCAATAGCCAGGGGGTGACAGCATTATAGGACACTGACCCCCTCGTCAACGGAGGGGGGCATTTAATAGGTCAGGTGGTATGATATAACCGCCTTATCATTGCGAATCGTGGGTGGATCTAGTACGACTTCGATATGGAGGTACTTCGATACATTGATGGTTTTCTAACACTGGGTTTATAAAAAACAATAGATAAAAGAGCTTAAATATACCGACAATCCGACATACATATAATATAACATACGATTTGATAATAATAATATATCATTTAATTCAGGTAACAAAGACCCATACAATTTTACAAAAAATACACTTAAAAACTAAAAAAAATATAAAAAAAGGAAATAATAAAAAAACAACAATAATAAAATAAGGTCAACAGGTAAATATAGGTCAACTTCTCACGTGACCAGAGGGCTGACCGTTTCTTGGGTCAAAGAATCAGCATCGCCATACAACGCGGCAATTTTGTAGAAGATCATGGGAAATCAATTTATACGTAACTCAAAACACGTAATGGTAAATACGATTAATATTTACTGGTTTTCGAGTTACCGTGTATAGATAGTGCAATCCACGAAGACGCGCCCCACTACTATTCCTTCTAACCGTTTATAGTATATGTGTGCAAGCTTCCGTCAATGTTTGAGTGTTGTCGGTACACACTTCTTTATCGTGTGGGCAGTAAGGTCTAAACGACCCCACACACCCTAGTGTCAGAGTTTCTAAGCCGCCTCAAGGACCTCTGACATGGTTACCGATGTCAGTGATGTCCAAGATAAACTAAGAAAGTACATATGAATTAGAAAAAGTCACATTGGTAGTTGCCCGAGCCCGGTTGCGAACCCACAACCTCGTGCATGAGAGGCGGGCGCCTTAACCACTGGGCCATCACGACATCAGACACACTAATTGCCTATGAGTGCACACGCACACTACAATGGATAGACCAATCAGGAGAGAGCGTCATGGACATAAAAAACGGTAATTTAACAAACTAAAAAACCCGACTGCTATTCTTTAAAAATCCCTAAAACAAGATAAATTGTAGCAGTCGGGACCCATTCTAGAAATGGAGGATTAGTGAATTGAGAGCACATACCTATATTACATTGCAGATGGTCCCGAATGGGTCCCGACTGCTACAATTTATCTTGTTTTAGGGATTTTTAAAGAATAGCAGTCGGGTTTTTTAGTTTGTTAAATTACCGTTTTTTATTTTTTATTTTTTTAGTGTTTTAAAAAAGAAATTAATATACCCAGTATCACTCTTACAGTAAATACGAATCTACCGACACCTCTCAAGCTAAAATCTATCGAGCCGTTCAGCCTGCAGAGCGAGCCAAACATTTGAATTTGGCGCCACAAATCCGCCATTTTGTTTTTTTTATTTTGATATACCCAGTGTCACTCTCACAGTAAATACGAATCTAACGACACCTCTCAAGCTAAAATCCATCGAGGCGTTCAGCCTGCAGAGCGTGCCAAACAATTATACATACATACATACATACACTCAGCGGCACGGAATCTGGCCCAAACATAAAGAAACCGATAATAGGCGATTTTGATATCACATATGAGAATTTCGAATGGTAGATTGTTAGGACATTTGTTTCTGTTAATTTAAGAGAGTGAGCACAAAAAAAAGTTAATTTGTTAAATTTCTGTGATCCTTAACGTTAGTTCGTTACCGAAACGCACAAAACATAGGCGAGTTAAAACTCGATATTCAAATGGTCGTGCATTTAATCTTTATTGTTTGATTTTTGTGTTAATCTGTAGTCATTTATGCATCCAGAATTGGATCACAATACCTCTAACTTCAGCTCATGTTGCTCAGGCTGTGTTGCTTCGGAGTAAGGGGCAAACGCAGCGAGAGATTGCCGAAACTTTAAATGTACCTCGTTCAAATCTCAGGTACGCCTTAACAAGGTACGACCAGACTGGCCTTTACACAAGGAGACCAGAAAGTGGTGGTATTAGGTGGACATCAGATCGAGATGACCGATTTATCGCTCTCGTAATTTTGAGAAATCGGTTTCTTAATGCGGTTTAAATACGGCAGCGGCCACAAACGGCAAGTGGGATCAACACAAGTGAGCGAACAACAAGAGGAAGAATGGAGGAACGGGATCTGCGTGCTTGAAGACCAATTCGATGTTCAGAGCTGCCCAGGCACCATCGCGTAGCTCGACTTTGGTTCGCTCGCGAACACGCAAATTGGACTCACGAGCAATGCAGTAAAGTTCTGTGGACTGACGAATGCAAAGTGGCCTTAAGAGGTCCAGATAGCCGCCAACGTGGATAGAGAAGGCATAGAGAGAAGTTTCTGCCAATCACTACCAGGGAAATCGTTAGTTTTCATGGTGGATTAGTTATGATTTGCGGAGGGATCTGTTCAGAAGCGCGCACAGAGTTGGCAGCAGTTGCAGGCCGTCTAACGGCAATGCAATACATTGAAGAGATCTTCCAAGAACGTGTTAAACCATTCGTGGGATTCATCGATGGCAAAGATTTCATCTTAATGCAAGATAATGTCCGACCTCACACAGCTTGTTGCGTGGATTATTAACTATTGGCGGCGAGAATTACAAAATTGGAGTGGCCGGCACGAAGCGCAGGCATGAATCCGAGAGAACATGGCTAGGGCCTGCTTTAAAGACACACCCGATCCAATTCCAACCCTCCAGTGACGATCAGTCAGATTAAACCCGTTCAGTTGGCCGCCTGAGAAGAAATACCCCATGTGGACATTAAAAACGTAATCCCCAGCATGCCTGATCACATGCAGGTGGTCATCAGAGTTAGAGGTGCAAATACCCGCTATTAATTTTAAGTACCATAGCGTTATTTTGTAAATTTCATTCATAAACATTGTTTTTAAACTTGACCTTAATGTCGTTTTTTTGTAATTTTGTTAAATTTTAAATGTTAACTCTTTTTTTGTTAATTAATCATTCGCATTAGGGATACGAATAAACATTTAAGGTTTACAACAAAAAAAATAACGCTGTTTTGAGTTCAATTTTGATAATAAGCTACATAACGCGCTTGGGCCACATTCCATGCCGCTGAGTGTACATACATACATACAAACATACCCTCGAAAAACATAACCCTCTTTCTGTCGCAGTCGGGTAAAAATGAAAGATGCTGGAAAAGTGGTGGGGCGCGTCTTCGTGAATTGCACTATCTGTATCATTTCGAAATTAAATTCGACGAATGTTATTAACTCTCCGCCGTCCGCCTTTCTACAGTGTATTTTATACATTTTGTGCATAAACTTTTAATAAATAAATAAAATGAAGTACCTAGTATCGAATATTTTCAGTAACAAATTGGCAAAATAATAATAGGTACTAGTGCGAGAACTCTAACAAAAGCGTGTACCTACGTGTGCTTTCAAAAACTATTTGTAAAACAAAATTGCAGGAATTGGTAAACAATTCCGTTATGATTGTTAGTTCTAGTTAAAACTCGCCTACGTGTACTCTCTGCTCGTTCGATTGTTTTACAATTCGTTTTGCAATTGTACCCGCAACCTTCAGTCGCTTCCAGTTATTGTTTGTTTTAGAAAATAAAAACAATATTCTGAAACCTCTGCGGCTTGCTGTACCGTGAGTTTTGCGGGTTGGCATTGAATGTTTTTGGTTTAATAGTAACAATAAACAATTGTTAATAGTTTTAATTGTGTATAGGTTGATTTTAATTTACTTCTCAATTATAAAGGAACGTAAGTATTCATATGAGAAAAAAATGAACTACCTAAATCAAATATTAATCTCTTGTTATAATTTGAGAAATGATTTGTATTTTTGTTTGTAATGGATTGGACTCAAAAACTACATTTTTGGTGTGAGTAACATAGGCTATATATAAAATAAATATACCATCACGCCTGTATTCCCCGAAGGGTTAGGCAGAGGTGTACCAATGTACACCCACAGTTCGCCGGTATATTTAGGTCCCATGTAATAGGGGGCGAGCCTATTGCCATTAACCGGGCACAAATCCAAACTCCGAGCTGCTACTGAGAATTTCATAGAAGGTATATTTAATTTAATTAGGGATCCGTTAGGAAGACGCGCTAGCTACATATATTTTGATTTTGTTGAAATGTATTTTTGTTCAGTTTAATTTTCATATAGCATAGAATTTAGAAGTATTTATTCACTCCCTTCTTTTATTTCAGAAACACATTATATTTCACATTTTTAAAGTCACACAACATTATCAAATCTATTGCTGATTTATTTTAGTTCAATAGCAAGTAATTAACGAAAACTACTCAAGCATGTTTATACTCTATTTACTGATTCTTAAAGTGCACAATAATAACAGCAAGCCCGCCTGAATTTAATTTATCACCGAGGAAGCCACAGACGATTGCATCAAGTTATAAATGAATTTCCTTCAGTCAACGTTTGCAGGTTGAATGTTGAAAATATTCTGTATTTCTTTAGCTCCGGCACGAAACACGAAGACATTACCATATTTTAAATAAACGTTGGAACCTACAATAATATTATAAATTCGGATTCGCAAAAAATACAGCCTGTATTATAAATCAAGTGTAAAGGTGCTTCCTCACCGGGAGTGTTCGCCTGTAACGTTACTATACGGAACGTAATATTTGATTTTGGGCTTTACGTTACATAATGCTTCACTGACTGGCTAGCATTCGCCTGTAATGTATGAGTGCGATTGAGTGCCTTAAAGTAATTGCAAAATAAAATGGAATGTTACAAGTAAATACTCGTCTTCATCGAGCATTCGCAGAAACGTTACATTACTTGAAAATGGTTTTGTGCTTTAAGCATTTGTTAGTATTGAAAGAACGTAACGTTACAATTCGTAAGAACGTTACATTACATCGAAATGTTCAAGAAAGAAAATGATCAGGTGAGAGAAACCTGTTAAAAAATATATGTGTGCTCAATTCTTTTCACTCACTGATGTAATGCTCAAGTCTGAAATATTACATCGCAGGCGAATGCTCGCGGTCGGTGAGCTCCAATTGTATAATTACAGTTTGCGGACTACAATGCTCGGTTCTCCTCAATCTCTAACTTATGCTCGATTCTAAACCGTTTTATTACATGCCAATATTTCAGGTAAGTGAGTGCCTTGGTGTTACAAATTGGATCATTGCAGGTTGCGGTCTATAAAGGTGGGTAGTGACAGGTGTTACGGGCCGTGTTAATAAATAATACAATTTATTCAAAACGCTCGCTGTGTAAGACGTTACATTGCGCTCCGGAACGCCGCTCGAGTCTACACTATTGCAATACAGGCGAATGCTCCTGGTGAGTGAACGCCTTTACTTGCATTTTTATTTCGGAAAAGAAGTACTAAAGGATTTTTATTATATCGTCGTGAATTCATTGAATCAACAAACCGCCCGGCATCATAAATTCAATGCTTTGACGTTTAGGAGTTGCAATAAACATTCTGCTTTTTATTGAGACATTTAATTCAATCCTTGCAGAAATATTTTTGTAAAAGAATTTAGCTTTTAAAATTCGTTTTGAATAGAAAGGATTTGTTGAAAAGCTTGTATTGAAATATTTTGGGAATATGTTTTATGGTGGAAGTGGCAATGGGCAGGCCATATTGCTCGCAGAGCAGATGGCCGATGGGGTCGAAAAGTGCTAGAGTGGAGACCACGGACTAGCAAGCGCAGCGTAGGACGTCCACCAACAAGATGGACAGACGACCTAATAAAGGTCGCCGGAAGACGCTGGATGCAGGTCGCTTCCGACCGGTATATGTGGACATCTAAAGGGGAGGCCTATGTTCAGCAGTGGACGTCCTATGGCTGAGATGATGATGATGATGATGATGTTTTATGGTTACATATGTCAATGATAATTTATTTTATATTGTTAAGAAGTAAAGTTTGATTGCTTTTTTTGTTGTAAGAGGTAGGAGAATATCTGATTAATATTATTAAATACGACCTCTCCGCGACTTCGTCCGCGTGGCTTATTTCACCCGCGTTTAGTTATGTCTTTGGTTACTGCTCCGCTCCCGTAGATCGGTGTCTGATGTTAAATAGCCTTTGTTACTCAGGAATCATGTAGCTATCTATTGGTGAAAAAATGGTGAAAATCGGTCCAGTATTTTCGAAACCTATTCGATACAAACAAACAAATCTTTCGTCTTTATAATGCGAGTAGGTATAGATTTATTAAATATTTATTTTGTCTGCCTCGTTGGTCTAGTGGTCCTAAGCGCGACTGCTACGCTAGAGGTCCTGGGTTCAATTCCCAGGTCGAGCAAAAAATGTTATTGGGTTTTTCTATGAAATTCTTAGTAGCAGCTCGGAGTTTGGATTTGTGCCCGGTTAATGGCAATAGGCTCGCCCCCTATTACATGGGACCTAAATATACCGGCGAACTGTGGGTGTACATTTGGTACACCTCTGCCTAACCCTTCGGGGAATACAGGCGTGATGGTATATATATATTTTGTCATTTATTATAAATAAATAAATAAATATCTTGGGACAACTCACACACGGCTATCTGATCCCAAGCTAAGCAGAGCTTGTGTTATGGTAACCAGACAACTGATATACATACTTATATAATTTATAAATACATACATATTATAGATAAATCACACCCAGACACAGAACAAACAATCATGCTCATCACACAAAGTTTGTCCTGGGTGGGAATCGAACCCACGACCTCCGGCTTAGCAGTCAGGGCCAAATACAAGTAGGTATAGATTTATTAAATATTTATTTTGTCATTTATTAAACTTTAACATTAATTTGACGGGACTTTCACTGGCAGATATCTGATGTTAAAAAAGAGTAACTTAGACTAGTTTTACTTATTTTCTAAAACCAACATTCACGTAAACAAAAACTCTAAAACACTTCCACACATCTATGTCACGTTTATATTTATTTTTCATAATTTCACTTTAAAAAGCAACAAATTTAGTATAAACGATATATTTCCCAGGCATGTCGACACGCTTCTCGCTGCGGTTATCGCCGCTGTACTTTGTTCAGCCACGGCTCATAATTTTCAAACAGATTAGCATTCACGTAAATGAAACATGCTATGAACTTACAATTTGATTTTTAGAGTTCAGTATTTAAATATGTCACTAAACTTTCTATACGGAACAATGTTTTGTGATTTTTAAATTAATTAATTAATTATTCAACTATTTTATTTCGATACATACATAAACTCACGCCTTTTTCTCATTGGGGTAGGCAGACAGAAACTACAGAACGCCACATTCTACGATCCTTATATACTACTTTCGCCTCATCCACGTTTATTTCGATTTATTCATTAAAACGACAAAATCATCCTCTCATGCACGAGTCTGGGTTCGCAATCAAAACCAGGCAATCACCAATGTGACTTTTTTATTTCATATGTACTTCCTAAGTTTATCTTGGATATCACTTATATTGGTGAAGGAAAACATCGTGACGAAACCCATATTAATATAAGTTTAAAATCGCACATCTGCCTAGAGCAAGCGTGGTGAACAATGATCGTGCCTTAATCTCTAGTAGGCCTTAGTTCTGCAGTAGGACAATAATTAGATGGTTATAATATTATTTATTAAAACCATTCAAACAATTTATCCAAACTATTGATTCGTAGCAGCGTAGCAGGTCGTAGCACCGTAGCAGGTCGTAGCGCATTTCAAACATAAATATTTGCTACGCTTTCCGCTACGATTACTGTCGTAGCAAGTCACCGCCGTAGCTCGCTTCCTCTAGGTAAAAGTCGGGTCAAAGGCAGGAAGAGGAAACAGTTAGTAACTACCAACTATTAAAGAAAAACTCGATTCACGTTTAAATATTTACCTCTGATTTTACAGAAAATGAACTGCGAGTTAATATTTGTTGTTTTAAAAGGAAAAGTTTCAGTCAGTATGAAATGGTGTAGTTACATTTGTAAAATATTATCGACTAGCTTATTCCTGCGACTTCGTACGAATGTGTTATAATCGATTGAATATCAGTTGCAAGTGAATTTTACTCGAGGTTATTTAATTTACAATTTCGTTTATCGATTTTACTATTTGCCGATAAAAATAGTTTTTAGCCGGAACAAATCGATAAACAAACGGACAAAAAATTGTTTTTTATGTGTCATAGTACCGTTCAAACACTCATATTTATTTAATAAAAAGCGGTTATATAAACAATACAGACAAACACAACAATTATTTTTTTTTGTAAAGACGAACAACACTACTTAAAATATTCATGATATAACGTACGTGTTTATACTTCAGTGGTAGGTACAAATATTTGACCTTTGACCTCCAGTGATACCAAATTAAAACCCCCAAATGTTTGACACGGAAGGCAAGTATGCTAATGAGCCCGCCTACAAATAGCTTTGCTTTAAAAATTCACGACGCGAAAATTAAGTTTTCCAACTTAACTATGCATATTTGAAGTTAGGAAATGTCAGAGTAAAAGTTTATTTGAACGCATAAATAAGTTATGGGACGAGCCCTTCGTTCTATATTCAATATTCAGAGCTCTATGGTCCTGTTATGTTCACGCCTGTATTCCCCGAAGGGTTAGGCAGAGTTGTACTAATGTATACCCACAGTTCGCCGGTGTGTTTATGTCCCATGTAATAGGGGGCGAGCCTATTGCCATTACCCGGACACAAATCCTAACTCCGAGCTGCCATTGAGAATTTCATATCACCCAATAACACTTTTTGGTCGACCTGGAAATAGAACCCAATACCTCTAGCGTAGTAGTCGCGTTCAAGACCACTAGGCTAACGATGGGAAACGTCAGAGTAAAACTTTATTTCAACGCATAAATAAGTTATGGGACGAGCCCTTCGTTCTATATTCAATATTCAAAGCTCTATGGTCGTGTGATCTGGTTTACTGTGAAGGGATTGATGGAGAGTAAACTATCGTACCATCACGCCTGTATTCCTCGAAGGGTTAGGCAGAGGTGTACCACTGTACCCAAAGTTAGCCGGTATATTTAGGTCCCATGTAAGGGGGTGAGCCTATTTCCATTAACCGGGCACAAATCCTCAACCAGGTACGAGATTACCATTCTATGCCATTTCTTTCAATGGAGTGTCAGTGGTTGATCATTAAAAAGTCATAATGACGCCATTATAATAGTAGATTACCAAACTTGTCAAAATCAACAATTATGAAATCAATGATCGACCATTTTGACACTATTGTAATAGCAGACTTGGGCCCCAGGTAACATAACAAGCTTATACATTTGTGATTTTTAATGGTAGTTTTGAAATTTTGTATATTATTATAGACTCTTTACATAAAAATATTAGACAGGTGTTTCGGGTTTCGCATATACTAATTATAATGTTGTATAATATATTCTGGTCAGGTCCAGCCAGTTCCGCATCTGACCACACAGTTGTTTATTCGTCCTCAAAGATCGAACATGCTCGGTGACCGAAAACGTCGACACGCCACATTTTGGCTGTTTAGACTCGATCAACCATATTCTGTGCATAACGCATCATTGATAATTTTCGCTTTGTGAACTCCGAAATATGGTACATTAAGTTCATTAATGAGGAGACAGTTTAGGTATATTGGTGTCTTTGCAGTTAATGCCTATATTGGAGAGTTTAGTAACTCATACCTAATTAGAAAATATTACGTGTAGATGAAAATACATTGAAAAAAATAATAAGAGAATTAGGAAAAGATACAGATTGTAATAATTGCACAAGAATCTTCTTACAATATTAACTACACTAATTAAATAAAATAAAGAACGTTTAAAAATCTATACTAATTAATTTAAATTAAATAATTGATCTAATTACATCTACACTAATTATAATGAGGAAAGATTTGTATTTATGTATGTAACGAATAAACTCAAAACTGCTGGACCGATCTCAAAAATTCCATAAGAAAGCTACATTATCACTAAGTAACATAGGCTATATAACATCACGCTACGACTCTCGGGATCGGAGCAATAACCAAAGACGTAACTTATGGCGGGTGCAATAAGCCACGCGGACGAAGTCGCGAATAGTTCTCTAGTATATTCATATTCATTTGTTAGCATCCTACAATGTAATAAAAAACGTTGTTACGTAAGCCTTCCAGCACAGCAACATTGTATTAAAAGTTAAAATTCAAATTTAGAATACACGAGTAACATTTCAGCAATAGTTTTATGTCAGTATGTTATGTCATTTATTGTATTTTTAAAATATAAATATTCTAATTGTGTTTAGAAGCGACCATTAGTTAAATATTTATTATGATAACAAATTATAATACCAGCCTACTTCTATCCTACTGCAGGGCAAACGCCTCTTCTCATACAGAGAAGGCACGAGCATTTATCATCACGCTTGCTCAAGGCAGTTACGGAATTTCAAACTTATATTAATTATAAGACCAGGTTTCCTCACGATCTTTTCCTTCACCGATATCAGAGATTTAAACAAATCATCATCATCTGCCTAGCCTTTTCCCAACTATGTTGGGGTCGGCTTCCAGTCGAACCGGATGCAGCTGAATATCAGTATTTTACATGGAGCGACTGCCTATGAGACCTCAACAACCCAGTAATGGGTAATACGATACTCTTGGTAAGACTGGTTGTCAGACTTTCTGGCTTCTGACTAACAGTAACGACTGTCAAAGATCTACAAATGACAGCCGGAGCCAACGGCTTTACGTGCTTTCCGAGGCACGGAGGAAACTCGCTATGGTAAATGGTCACCCATCCACAGACCAACCTCGGCAAGCGTGACTTAACCTGGAAGATCGGTCTATGCGGCTGTAATTATTTAGCCACGAGATTTAAACAAACATCCATAACAAAAAAACAAAAACATTTTCTACCACGCCTAACGTCATTTTCTAAGCCATTGAAAAACCAGATCATTATACCTCGCTGGCAACAGACGGAGCTCAAACGACGGAACGCATAACGAGGCAGAAAAATCTGGCCATATTTTTCTACTGATATTTCTGTACGCGAGACCTACTATAATAGACCATGTTGCTACTTGCCTAAGTACATTTTTTCTAGAGAAAAGGTTACATTACGGGGCTTCGCACATGGAGCAACTTAAGTTGAGGCAACTATCAACACTTTATAATTTTCCTATAAAAAGTTGATAGTTGCTATAACGTTTACGGTTGCCGCAACTTATGGCAATCTGTGAGCTACTTTCTTAGTCGAGTTGCTCAATCTATGCAGCTATCTTTAAAACCGGTATAATATTTAACAGTTGGTAGTTGCGGCAATTAGAAACTTACTTAGTCATCGATTACAGCAACTGAAAACTGTTGACGATCACCGGAACTCGAAACTCGTGTGGCTATGTGTGCGCAATCCAATTAAAATATATATGTAAATGATGGCCCATCTCACATCGTGCCCTACGTGCCCTAACAGCTGCACGCAGGAAGATTTAATGGCTGCCACCGACAACGCAGTCCAAGTGGCCAAATTCTGGGCCGCAACAATATAATATACCAGTAATATAGTTTGTCATCGAAACGCTAAGAAGAAGAAGCTAGTTGCCAGCTGGTTGCCAGTTGCTGCAATAGTTGCTCTATGTGCAAAGCGCCTATGGTTTCACGTCAGTGACATTTAGGTAGTGACGCAGGCAAGCACGGCAAGCTTCGCGAATAGTATCGAGCAGGATCGATACCCGTAAACCTGCTACAGCTTACACACTCTTTACGAATGTAGGTACAAGCTGTGCCCATGGCTTGGTTCACAGGCTTATGTGTGACCTAAAGAATAAGTATTGAAAACTTTGTATGTCGTGTCACTATTACTCTAGTGGACCTGGTGGGTGTAATAGTGGCAAGCGCGACTGATAAAAGTTCCCACAATATCTGTTTAGGATTTTTTAATTTAAAGTAAATAATCACAATATTACATAGCTTTAGATGGCTTCCTCAGGTACAGGTGAGAGGAAGCACAACACATAAGTGAAATTAATGGGAAGGCCTTTGCCCAGGAGTGGAAAAGTTACGGTAGTAGTGGGACAGGGAAATAATTTAAAAATAAATTAATGTTTTCAACTCTTTCATGTCTTTAAGGCTGAACGGATTGAGCAAAAATTGGTACAATAAATATTGATATAGCACACTTTACAATTTAACACATGTTTTTGTATTCCCGGGAGACATATACCATCACGCCTGTATTCCCCGAAGGGTTAGGCAGAGATGTACCAATGTACACCCACAGTTCGCCGGTATATTTAGGTCCCATGTAATAGGGGGCGAGCCTATTGCCATTAATCGGGCACAAATCCAAACTCCGAGCTGCTACTGCGAATTTCATAGAAAAACACAATAACACTTTTTGCTCGACCTGGGAATCGAACCCAGGACCCCTTGCACAGCAGTCACACTTGCGACCACTAGACCAACGGGGCAGTTCCCGGGAGATAATAATCCATTTAGAACTTGGCCTAATTCTGAAGTTTACACAGACGACACAAAGTCACGGCCAGTGTCTTGTGTTTCCATAATAATACCCTCACGTTAAGGAAAGTCAAGAAAATCATTTTACTGAAATATTTTTCAGAGAAACAACTTTTTTCAAATATGAACATGTTCCTGTAATATTTTACCACATCAGATCGTTCGTGGGCAGCTGAAAGCACAGAAATCATTGAGCGTGTCACGTCTATGGCGGCACGTAGAACGGCTAGCTTTGCCCGCATTATGTATGCAAACGAATGCATATAGCTCCCGATTGACCTGACTCTTCAGGTCACTGCTATTTACCGCGTGTAGTGCGAGACTTGCTTTGATCTGCCAACACAAACATTTATCGTTCTCTGCAACGTTCAGTTTGCATCCTCGTCAAATTCAAAGAGGTAACTATGCTAGTTATTCTCAACATGAATCAAACTTTACAAATAAATAAAATTGAAGTATCGTACCTATATACCTATAGCAATTTAAAAAAAATTACCATCTTTGTCAGTTTTTTTCGGCTGAACTCTGAAACGGCTGGACCAATGTTGCCGGGACTTTCACTCGCATATAGCTAATGTTATACTTAATGGGATACTTAATTTTAGAACGCAAACAAAGTCGCGAGCAACAGCTAGTAATAAAATAAATAGTTTTTTTTTTCAGTAAGTTTTTTTCGATTTTGAACTATCCGTCATCCTCGTGGGTTTAGGCGGGCGGAGTGATAAACCCGCATGTACACATTGATATACCGCATACGCAATGGGGTAATTCTGTTCTTTGAAAAAGATGTATTCTGAAATACTGTCAAAAATAAACAACAAAAATACAAGTAAGTATTTATTATGTGTCGTAATTTTATTTGAATACTAGCGAACTACGCGCTTCCGCGTGGCTTACTTCACCCCCCATAAGTTACATCTTTGGTTCCTGCTCCGCTCCCGTGGGTCATAGCGAGATGTTATATAAACTATTTTACTCAGGAATAATGTAGCTATCTATTGGTGAAAATTTATTAAAATCGGTCAAGTAGTTTCGGAGCCTTTTCGTTACAAACAAATAAACAAAAAAATCTTTTCCCTTTATACTATTACTACGAGTATAACATCTTTTATAACAACGTCCTGAAATTTGAAGATGGAAAACTGTTCCTTGAATAATTCGTATAAACTTTGACCTATGAAATACAACTCCTTAGAGAACTTTTAAAAATATGAACCTAGTTCTACATACGTTTGCCGTATAATATGCTAGGTAATAAATCTATTATATTCGCGGAGCCCAAGACTGGGTTATTCTTATAAAATATATTCAATTTGTGGAAGTCTTTTTAATATATATAAATGTGGTGTTATTAATTTTGACATAGTATCTTTTATCTCCTAATTTTTGTCCTGTTGGCCTTGTGGTTTAAGGATCCCCTTCTCATGCACGAGGCTGTAGGTTCGCAACGGGGCAAGGGTAAATATCAATATGATTCTTTCTAATTCTTATGTACTTTCTAAGATTATCTTGGACATCGCTGACATCGGTGAAGGAAACATGAGGCAATGTGCGTATGATTAATTCAAATATGAGTCTGAAATAGCCAATCCTCTTTGTACAATCGTGGCGACGACGACAATGCTTGTGCCTTCTCTGTATAAGAAGAGGCCTTTGCCACGCAGTGGGACAATAATTGACTGGTATTATTATCTGACGACTTCAGCTTTGGGTCATTTTCCGTCAAATTTTGCAATACGCACTGGTGATGCCAGCATCAACCAAGTGTGCCCGGCACCCGGCACACTTCGCGCATCGTAATGTAACCGGCAATTGTACACAATAGCCGGTTATTAGCGTCACTTCAAACGTACTCACAGCGAATACTTGATGAGTGGGCGGTTTCCAACGGATTGATTTTTCAAGCAATGGAATACCTCATTATACTTAGTTAGCTGTTTTCTTTGTTTTTTATCTACACTAATATATTAAAACTGTTAATTTTTTGTTTGTGTGTTTGTTTCAACGCGCTAATCTCTGGACCTACCAGTCTGATTGGAAAAATCATTTTGTTTATTATCCAATGTCATGAGAAATAGTATCACAACTAATATTATAAAGGCGAAAGTTTGTGTGTTTGTCTCTTCTCCACGCTCAAACGGCTGAACGCATCTGGATGAAATTTGGCACTGAGATAGATTGTAGTGTGGAATAACACATAGGATACTTTTTATCCTGAAAAAACGTATGGTTCTCGTGGTATAATATATCAACTTTGATGCGGACGAAGTCGCTGGTAAGGCTATATAACATTACGCTACGACACACGGTTGCGGAGCAGTAACTAAAGACGTAAATTAACAGTGGTAAAAAAAAACACGCGAACGAGTATCAAGAAAATATACTCAAGATTTTGTAAAAACTTGATTGACAAGAGTGTCAGTGGAGTTTCTTATTCGTTCTTCCCCATGCAAATCTACCTATGCTTTGAAGAAGCAAATTACCTTTGACGAACTGTTTGACTCCTCAACAATAAAAATTGTTTTTTAATTTTATTGTTTTTCGCTCGCACTGTAAATTACACCTTCTACGTAATCCCTTCTTTGATAACAAACACCTAAGATATTAAATCCGTCTTTTTACCTTTTCTTGCATAGACTTTAAAAAGATAAAATAAATGATGTACATAAACTCACACGCGAAACCAAAGAACGTCACCTGCAACGATCCTTACATACTACTTTCGCCTCGTGTACGTTCATATTTCAAAAACTGCTTAAAATAACACTGTTCACTAAGCACTCTTCATAATGACTGATGAGGTAAACTTAAAAAAGAAGAAGAGGTTTTAATATACCTATCGATAATGTATGAAAAAAGTTTAGCCATGTCTGAGCGTCAGCTGATAAGTTTGAAATTAAGAGCCTGCCACAAGCGCGCGGATTTAACGTTAGGTAAATCCGATCGATTTTAAAATTGGAAATACCTAATATTTTTTTACTTTGAAAGGCATAATTCATGTCAAGGGATGATGTTGCACTTCTCATATGAAATTAAACCAAAATGCTATACGATGGTTACTAATCGAGACGCGAATAATTTCTTTTTATGTATTTACTATAAATAACAAGAGTCCCTAAAAATAAAACAAATTGAAAATCTCAATCTACATACATCATACCATCACGCCTGTAGGTATTCCCCGAAGGGTTAGGCAGAGGTGTATCAATGTACACCCACAGTTCGCCAATCTACATATATGTAGATAAAATGAAAAAAAGCGAATTATTAATATACCTATAAAGAAATAAATAACACCTAAGTTAATTATTATTGTTATTAGTGTGACGTCAGCACGCTCATATTAGGCCTTCAGAAGGGAAAATAGTCAGCTGATGATGATGACTTTGAAACGGTACTTTAATGTCAATAATTTACCGCGTCATAGAGTAGGTACAAGCAGTCAGACGCTAAGTGTATCGATTTTGTAATCAACAGGTGATTTCGTCGATAATCTGTTTGAGGTGTAAATTACGACTTGTTTTTATTGATTTGAGTCGTGTTTTTCCATTGATGACGGCAAATGTTGGAGGCCAATCTTTTTATTCCGATTTTTTAGCTATCGGAACGTTTTACGTATAAAATACACAATACACACATACATATACATACATATATTACAGATGTAATTCTTTTTATTCTATATTAGAATTTTACGAGGGTATACCTTCTTAATTCAAATATTTCCGTGATTCAAATGCATAGTAAAAAGTTACATTTAGAATCAGAAATTTAAAGAGATTAGCCAGTTGCCTACATGCCTACCCCCATGGGAAAAAGGCGTGAGTTTATGTATGTATGTAGCCAGTTACACAGGAGATATTAAAGTGCACAAACACAGGTGAGATAATACTTCTTCCCTCACTCTCGTAATAATCCTATAGGATAGCAGCCCGACTCGACCGGGGAGGGGTCAGGAGTAGGGCCAACAGTTTTCCGTGCTTTCAGAGACATGGGGGTGTCACACCACCAACTTCCAAACTCTAGGTTGTTACTGAGAAATTTCTAAAAGAAAAACCCAATCTAACCCAAGACCAGCAGCCAACCGAGCAGTCGCGCTTAAAACCACGAGACCAATGGGACAGTCAAGTGGTTTTTATAATGAGATATGCGACCAGTTAATTATTCGACGACACCTCATCCGGCTCTGGCTTAATTGCAATTACATTGAGTTAGGGCTCTCGCGGAAAAACATGACATCTCACATGTTCCAACCTCATTTATTTCACTGAGCTGATAAAAAAAGTGTAATTTAGAATGTGACATGGGATGAGATAAAATGAGATGGTGCTTATTTTCAGCCAGCCTTTAACAGTAACTGTAGTACTTATGTAAAAGGACGGGGAGGGTTGACTTTTTGCGGGCCGAATGTTCAGCATATGCGATACGACTTGCAGCCTTTTGGTCACTTGACCCATGGACGAGACGAGATGAGTTTTTCGATGCCCTATAAACTTCCCACCACTCTTTTATAATTATGATTCCCTGGTCCATTATGATTTCGTTAAAACTTTTGTATATGTAACTGCCTAGTTGGCCTAGTGGTTTCAAGCGCGACTGCAACGCTAGAGGTCTTGGGTTCAATTCCCAGGTCAAGCAAAAAGTGTTAATGGGTTTTTCTGTTGCAACTCGGAGTTAGGTTAGGTTAGGTAAGCAATAAGCTCGCCCCCTATTACATGGGACCTAAAACATACGAAGCGAACAGTAGGTGTACATTGGTACACCTCTGCCTAACCCTTGCGGGAATACAGGCGTGATGGTATATGTGTTTTATATATATTTCTTATTTACTAAAACCCCACCGGTATTTGCTAAGAGTAGGTTCCTATGAGCAACCTTTTGTAAATAATGGCAGAAAAAGTAATCCGCATTGTAACTAGTAGGTAAATAAGCCTATCCTATTCCACTACCTATCTCAAAATTTCAGCCATCCTTAAACGACGGAGATCTGGGTATGCTACATATGATCTGATCTTCATCGTCTGCCCAATGATAATATATGCATTCGAGTACCTACTTACTTAATTATACAAAACAGCAAAAACCTAAAGGCAACCCGACACACGAGCGATATTATACCGTCGCGATAACGTCGCAGCCGAACTACATATAAATAGAAATTATTCTACGGATATTTTCATATCGCTAGGGTAACAATATCGCTTGTGTAGGCAGTGCTTTCATACAGAAATAGTTACATGTCTATGAAATAACTATCCGTAACAACGTTTATCTTTAACCTATTTATTCTTGTTTATATACGTAACTTGCTCGGCTTAAATGTCAGACTACAGCACAACAATGCTCTGTTTACTTCGATTTAAGTCTACAAAGTATTGAATGAAGGTTCAAAGTCGGCCATCAAATTTTATCGTTTTCTTTTTTAAAATTGAAAATTCAACATGGCGGATGTTAAACGTCACGTGAACTGTTAACGGTCGAATTAGTTTTGAGAATATTGCTTAGAGTAGCCATAGACGTAACTATATACTGACACTAATTATCGTGATGCTGTTGTGCCACAAATTACTTAGAAACTTGCGCTTCTTCTTCTTTTCGAATTAGTTTTAGGTAAATCCTTTTTTTTAAGAACTATATAGTACCTACTTAGCCCCAGTACGCGGCCATGTTTATTCCGTTAATTTATATGACACATGTTAATGTATATTCACGCAAGTAGCGTCACGTTACATGAGTGGCTGGCATTCACTTAGTTCTAACAAAACGAGCCAACCTATATCAATGTGCCACATGTGTTATCTATCAAGCAATAACCAAGATCTGAACGTTATACTTTGAATAGATTTAAAACGAATCAGCGATAAATATCAGAAATCATTGCAAAAAAATGGGAAACAGAAAATAAGACTCCAAAAGTAAGACATCTCTCTCCAATAGCGTAGCGGTTGTAAGGGTGTCTTTACCAGTATTTTCAATATAATTGCATACCTACTTTAGATATTATGACGACTGCTTTACCAGTTCAATGACATTTTAAGTTTCACTATAGAACTATATAGCTCGCGTTACGTGTCAATGGGTGATTCGTTTTAATAGTTTTGTAAAAAAACTGACTATCAAACTAGTCGCCATTACAAAATCAGTTAATTTAAAATTCCTGTCTAGATTCCGCAATAATTAAAGGTCTTTGACCCAGTTTTGAAGTTTATGCTTTTCAGCTTTTCATTGCAGCAGAAGCTTTTTAACTACTAAGTTTTTTCTAACTAGTTCTAAAGGAAATCCACACATTTTATTTTTATAATTGCGATACTAAGTAAGTTTCTTTGTTACGCTGTCACGGCTAAATTACTGAACCAATTTTGATGAAATTTGGAATGAGCTAAGCTTAACCTTAACCCCGTGGAAGAATATCGGCTACTTTTTCATCCATGACCTCGTCTGCATTCGCAATATTGCGCGGGCAAAATCTAAAGGCATGAATAAAATTACCTACGTTTTTTTCCTCAAAATGCAACCGTAAAGTTTATGTTGCAACTTTGCTTTTAGCGGACATTCTCCGGAAACTTTGACTTCATTATTTATTTACGAAAATGGTTTTCTATTTGTCTTGGCCAATTTTCTTGTTAATGGACCACACTTGTTTTATTTTCTTAAAAGTTTACTTTATGATTACGAAAAATGTTATCGATAACAGCGTAACAGATAATATCGTAAATACTTAATATTATAAAGGCGAAAGTTTGTGTGTTTGTCTCTTCTCAAAGGGCTTAACGGCTGAACGCATCTGGATGAAATTTGGCACTCAGATAGATGGTAGTGTGGAATAATACATAGGATACTTTTACGAGTAATCCCGAAAAAATGTACGGTTCCCGTGGGATAATGTATGACGCGGAAGAAGTCGCGGGTAAAACCTAGTATACTATAATAATTAAAAAAAAACAGCCATCCCAAGTACTTTGACTAGAGGATTTTTTTAAATTCCAAATTTAATTTTGTATTTCCAGCCAATAATCCATTCCTTGGGTGGTTTAGAATAATGTACGAGTTCATAGTAAAAGTTTTCTTTACGATGTTCCTTCCAACACGTGTACCTTTATATCACGTATCCTTTATATCCCATGACTTGTCCAGCGTAAGACGTATTCAGAGACTATGGCGCTTAGAAAATTATGTGAAAAATGCTTTCAAGTAGAATGTTTATTTTAATTAAATGCTTTTACTTCACCGATTAAATATAGTCAAAGCCAAACCCTCGTATGGAATAATTGCTTTTTATTTATTTGTTAAAATAATAATTACGGCGCCATTAAAAATAAAAATAAACAGATTCTTCTTTTGTTATGCTCTAGCATGAGCCCGCTAAATAAACCAAAATCAAATGTGTAGTTCCAATTTAAAAATCGTTCATTTTTACATTAAAATTCAATTAAAAACTGTTTCGTTTCGTGCCTAATATTTATTTAGTTTGAAGTGTTTATTCAATACTTAAACTGGTGTTCCTAAGCGCGACTGCTACGTTAGAGGTCTTGGGTTCGATTCCCAGGTCGAGCAAAAAGTGTTGTTGGGTTTTCTGTGAATTTCTCAGTAGCAGCTCGGAGTTAAGATTTGTGCCCGGTTAATGGCAATAGGCTCGCCCCCTATTACATGGGACTTAAATATACCGGCGAACTGTGGGTGTACATTGGTACACCTCTGCCTAACCCTTCGGGGAATACAGGCGTGATGGATGGTTTATTATACGGTGGAAGGGACATTATTATAAAATCGGTTAAGTACAGTTGATTTAATACATTACCTTAGACCCCAAGGGTAATATTTCACCAGTTTAAAAAAAAATCTGCTGTTCTGTACTATTTGGCCGTGTGCGTATTTTTTTCTCAAAATTTAGCCTATACCGTGGGTAGTTTTACAAACATATAAAGCCATAAATAAATAAATAACCAGCCTTTCGTACAATCGTGCAACAGCTGATTTCGTTTTGTACTAAATCCATAGTTAAAGTTTCAAGGTCACTCCCACACGGTATGATAAATACACCTTCTACATTGTTTTCTTTGTAATCAAGCTTATCTCTAAACAAAATATCGCTAAAGTTACGCTAACCAAGAGCCGATAACCTAAGGTCTGTAGTTATATCAACCAATTAGAACTAGACAAATTAACATTCGAAAATTTTTAAACACATTTTTAAAAGATAATATTAAAATAAGAACTGTTAAAGAACCATAAATAGCACCCATACATCTTTTGTCTAAAATGTCAAACACTGAAGGTATCCTAATTTAAATAATTGACGACCCCATTCCATTTTCAAATTCTCTTCCCAATAGATTAACCCTACAAAAAAAGAAAACAATTCCCCTATCACAAAATAATCAATAGAACCTATCCTAACATGATTACACACTAGCTAATCAAGCCTTCGTCATCGCAGTACGTCACTAGTCATCGTATCGATCGTCCCGTCGATATCTGCATAGGCAGTCCTTGACACGTGCCGGGCGTGTCACTACACTAGCTGTCAGATTTCTATTTAATCTATGCTCGCTTTGATATTGGCTTCGTGAATATTTTATTATCTGTTACGTGTATGAACTACTGTGTAATTATAACACTATTAGTTTAAATGCCTTTTGTTTGGTGTAGAATGTTGACCTAATTTGTGTGGGTAGTAGTGGGTATTATTTATTTATTTTACGTAAAATACAATGAAAATTATTGAGAGAAGATTGATTCTCAATTTATTTTATTATAATCATTAGAAAAAATACAGTCAAATAAAAGTAGTTATTGTGTGTAAAATTACCACATTTATTACAGTTTTTTTTTACATTTTTTTTTTGTAATTGGATATAATAGTTTACATTGCTTTGTATAATATATCGTGAAAAACGGAGCTTATTATATTATGGTAACATTGAAAAAATAATGGCTTTGTAACGATATATTTCCAATGTTATATTCAATGAAAAATAGTTACTCTGGTTGTGTTTTAACAATAATTGCATTCTTACTGTCACTTCATTATGTATCCTTAATTCAAAATTAATACTAACAAAATATGATTTCTTAAGTTTTCCATTTTATTTTAATACTTAGTAGGTACTTTGTTTTAGTACTTAGATAAAAGAAATAACAAAAACCTAATTATATATAAATATAAGGAGAGTACCTAGTTAGGTACATAATCAAAACAAAAACACGAAACTTAACTACATATTGATGGTTTGTGGAAACGTTTTAAAATTCAAGGTTTCGACCCCGAATGACCGTGAGCGAAGTTGGGTCAAAAATTGCTTCCTTATTTGTTAGCCAAGTTCACAGGAAAAATATACGTAGACCTGTGAAATAGGACGGGTTATTTACTTATATTATTGAATCATTAATTCTTTACTAAACACGGTTTTCTAAATGCAAGTTCACACAAAAGTTTGTTAAAATAAAAAACCTGGACACTTACTGGGTAGGTCATTGACTATTTTAAAGACGTAATAAAAAAAACCTAAAAAAATTCCAATATCCGAATGCCAATGTTAAATGGGTGATTTTCAGAAAAATTGACCCTGTGACGATCAGGAAATATATTTTTGGGATTAAATGAAATTGCTTAAATTTACTCTAGTATCAAAGAATATGTAATTAGCTAGCTAAATGTGCTATTTAAATTAAAATGTAAACATAAATATGAGAAATATTTAAGTTTTTCGGTCAACATATGACGCAAAGTGTTCCTGTACGTCACACAATATAATCAGTCAGAAATAAAACAACCAGGTATTGAAACAAAATCAATTTATATTACCATAAAGATATGCTTAATATGTTTCCAAAAATAACAAAAAGTTAGCATAATTCTATCGCAATAATAAATAATCACCCAAATAGCTTCATTTTCGTCACTTCTAAGACACATCGCCCTAGAAAAGTTGTTGTTTACTAACTATACGTGTTACAAATTCAAAAATCAAGCAAAGTGAGGAATTTTCGGTAATAACAAAATTCTAATACTGACAAAACTTAATACTCTAAAGAAATCTAGATACTTTTAAAACTAGTTTTTTACAATTTAGAATATAGGACAGTGACTATTACGAAAATTGCGTGACTAATAGGAATAATTTAAGCAGTATCCACACTGCCAATTTAAAACACAATCACAAAGAGCGTAAAATTAATATAATTAATCTTTAAGATTCATTAAACCTTTTGTTATACACATAAAAGTATTAAAGGACATAACATAATCAATTTGAGATCACATAACTTATATTACGAGAACCAACATAATAGTCGTTATAGTAGCCATAGTCGTTGGTGATTTTTTTATATTTTTACTTACACCTACAGGATTATCACAATTACTTTAAAATCATAGGAACTTTAATATTCTTCTCGACAAAGATAATAACGTTTAATATTACTGTGTACTAATTTTAGCGATCATCATCCTACTTCAATCAACTATTCAATCATAATTTAAACGAACGTTCTACGTAGACATTTGAATTATTGTATTATTCAGATTCTTTTTTAATCTTGCCAACTGTTTTTGGCGCTGGACTTCATACTTTTCAGGATTTTGCTTTAATTTTTCGCGATATCGCTTCGCTCTTTCCGCTGCGGTAAGCGCCATTCTCTACCAAACGAAATAATACTTTCTTAAGATAAAAAATGATCATAAATAGAATGTGTACAAAAAGAACACCAAAAAATGGAACACTGCAGTAATTTTCTAATATCGTTTTGACTCATCGCAAGAGTAAAATGCTGCAGTTTTATACTCTTGCTGATTTTTCGCTGACATCCGAAACACTTCTCAGTGATTATGAAATGTGTAACAGACCAGGGCCACCTGGCATTATTAACGTAACATTGATTTAAATCAAAATATGTTAGGATCTTGTCAACGTCCCAATATACTACCATATCGGCTAGCAAGATGATCATACATACGAATAGGTATGTTAAATGCGAACTTATATCTGAAACAAGAAAGGTATCATTTTTTGTAGTAAAATTGGATAATAAGTAGTCTATAGCAATTTTTACAGTCAATTTAGATTCAAATCTAATGAGTTGTCACGGGTATTACGTGCACATACAAACAAACAATACAAATATTACCTTTTATCAAAATTAGATAACACGTAGGTAAGTATCTATTACAAGATTAAATATTTCGTTGTACACTAAGCTTTATAATTCAAGTTCGTCACGATTTTGTTCCGGTAGTATGTCACATGACGCACAGGAGGTGACATATTCATACGACAAAACTTTTAAAATTAAAAATAACTAATAATCTGTTAAATTAACTTGTTTTAAGCTTTATTAATCTAATATAGGTTAGTTTATGTTTTAAATACAATATGCCAAAGTAAAGAAAATGAGTTTATTTACCTTTTAAATACTGTCACTATCCAGAAAACTTTTTCTGCACGCCGAAGACACCAACACTTTCATCGCAGATTTTGTCGCAACTGACGTTTAAACAGTAATGGCGGTATCAAAATACGATCACAATATTGCCAGGAAAGTAGAAAAAATACAAATTAGTAGATTTTGTCTTTTGTAAGAAATCAAATTCACCGTGACGATACCGGATTTTCCGGTACTGTGGTTTCCGTAGGACAACGTTAATTTAATGATATTTATTTAAAATAACTATAAATTAATCACATAAAGACCAAAAACACACTTTTAGACATAAAGACATTATGTTAGAATACTTAAACATACTCAAAGCTTACTGAGCTTTGAGTATGAAGTATTCGAAATCTCCGAGAGCACCGTGGGACACACGAAATATTCACCTCCTGTGGTGCTTTTTTTTTAATATAAATATATCTATCGTCTTTTTATGGTGTTTTTTAATTTAACTTTATTTTAATATGTCTGCCTTAATCATATAACATTTCACATCTACATGTGCCATACAAAAAAACAAAAATAAAAATGTTTGAAGTTGTGGGACAGTCCGATTTTGCTAGGGTAATTTTTTATGAAAAACACCCTTCAATTCATTTGAAAATCCTATGAACTTTCTTTTCATTAACTTTGATATTTATGTATTATTCAATTAAGGTGTAATTTCTTCATTCTTTCAATATGTACGTACGTCCTTTAGGCAAAATAGGTTGGAAAACCTATTTTTGTCACAAAAGTATCGCACAATCAATCAAAATCACGGTTTTATTTAAGTGTATCTTAAATCTTAACAATAGCGAATCAAATAACTCGTTATGATAGTCGCTATGAATATTTATTTACTATTTTTTTTTTTTTACAACGAATAAACCAATTACGATAAATTAATTTGACATAATGCTTAAACGAAACATTATTAGGTTTCAGAAACTGTGGGTTAAAAGAGCATGTTGTATAAACACGTATGTTCAAAACCATTATTAAGACACCACTCAAACCGGGGCATGTTAACGCTAAGCAAACAAAATAGTTACTTAAGCGATACCTCACGATAATTGCTCTATTACACTCAATTACTCCACCGCTTATACTATGAATACGGCCAGTTTGCCCAGTTCACAGAAATGAATCGTTTTGCTTTACAGTAGTACCTACGTATGTAAAGGGAGGGTGTAATATACTAATGTCAAAGTCATTCTGCTTAATGAAAATGTTAGAAATCTAGTCGCAATCTAGGTAAATTATAGGCATTTTTGATTGAGACTGTGCTTAAATTGTGATCGTTTCTCAAAGTTAGTGGGATTGCCCCACAGATTGAAATAATTGCAAAGCAAAGGGGTTTTTCTTTTAGATAATGGACACGAGATTATTTATTTTATATTGGCAGTTTCTGTGTCGTCATGTCAGTCAAGGCAGACGTACCTACTTAAAGTTAAAAGAAAGTTAATACAAATGATGCGTAACTTAAAAGTTGTATGTATTGGAAAATATCACTTTCTGAAGTAACGTGTATCATGAAATGAAAGTAATTTAACGGGAAACAATATTACATTAAATTACTTATTGACCAAAATATGACTACACTACATTTTGTATGGTCCTCGCTGTCGTTAAAGTCCTCTTTACCGTGGTAAAGAGGACTTTAACGACAGCGAGGACCAGGAGTGTCGTGACACTCCTTTTAAAACGACATAAAATGCTTCCTTATCACCAAAGATAAGGTCAGGAATAAAAACGGACAGTAAAATAAACAAATTGCGGTATAAACGGATGCATAAATGATAATTGTCGTCTACAAAGCGTCCCTGCCTAACTGTTATGAAAACATTTTCCATTTTCAGCCAACAATTGCATTTTCCGTAATTTAATTTAATTAGCGTTGTGGCGGGCTTCTCGGAAAAATTGCGCTCCTCCGCTGTTAGTAGGGAGAACATTGTAATAACACAACAATATGCACGTAAAATACCGGCCTAGTGCAGGTTAGACTTGCACACGAAGAGTTCTGTAGGTACCGTCGCTACGCTAGAGGTCTTGAGTTCGATTCCCAGTTCAAGCAAAGTGTTTTTGGGTTTTTCTATGAAATATTCTTTGTACCAGTTTAATGGCAATAGGCTCGATCCCTGTTGCATGGGACCTAAACATACCGGACACCGGTGAACTGTGGGTGTACATTAGTACACCTCTGCCTAATCCTTCGGCAAAAACAGGCGTGACACAAAAAAAAACACATTTCTTGCATGATAAAATGAAAGGACGTGTCCTTTAATTGTTTATTTGTTGTTAAAACTTTTTTACAAAAAATGACAACCGCCAATGCCGCCGCAATGTACACCTACAGTTTGCCGGTATATTTAGGTCCCATGTAATAGGGGGCGAGCCTATTGCCATTAACCGGGCACAAATCCTAACTCCGAGGTGCTACTGAGAATTTCATAGAAAAACCCAATAACACTTTTTGCTCGACCTGGGAATCGAACCCAAGACCTCTAGCGTAGCAGTCGCGCTTAGGACCACTAGGCCAGCGAGGCAGTTAGTGCATTGAATTATTACGTATCTATTTAAATGTTTAGTAAAATTAACATGTGTAAGTGACTATGTTGCTGACCCTACATCAACGATGTTACTCTATGTGAAAATAATGTTCCAAACACAAAAGATAGGACAACTTTATTACAGAAACTACATCATAAAAAGTAAACGTTTGTAATCCGTCTTTATAACCGGGTCCTTACACCAAAACCTACAAAATAATTCCATCGCAACAACGAAGAAATAAAAGAGCACAAACTAAATTCATCTCTATTGTTCAAAAAATAATTCTGTCATTTCCTTAGCAAAAAGGCACTCTACAGTAAATAAGTCAGCGACTGAGTAAAACTTCTGCCGCATCATTCGCGCCTAACACGAGCCGACTTTATCATCGGCACCCATCAATATCGTGTGCACTGAAGTCTGTTCCTTATTGGAACGTATTAAAGTGTGTTTTAAAATACAGGTGTTGAGTGATGGTGTTGGAAGGAGCGCTCGTGGGGCCGAGAGCGATAATAGCTTCCTCGTGATAGCTGAATGGGTTCTGACAGCATTCGCTCGCTTTATAAACTCGCTCGCAAACTGAATGATTTTTCATACTTCATGTATTTAAGGGGTGTCGCTCGGGAAATGATGTAATTACGATATAAAGCGCGTGTTTAAAGACTTTTTTATCTGGCGTTCCTTTTAAGAGACATTCTTGTTTTAAAAATACCTTTTCCATTAGGCATGCTGATTCAGTTCGCTTAACAATAATACTTCTATTGTGTCTCGTTTAGACTACTTCCAAATATTATGGAACAAATAAATATTTAATTTGGGTTGTAGATAATAATAATGGCAGCCTATTATCGCCCGGCCGTTGACAATAATAGGCTGGTATTCTAACTACTAGAGGTAATGTGACGGATTGATTCGACCGGCCAGTCTTCACAATAAGTCCACGGCAACACGAAGGCCTCTCCTCATACAGAGAAGGTAAGAGTATTGATCACCATGTTTGCTCAAGGCGGATTGGTAATTTCAGACTTATATTAACTGAATAGTGAACCACCTACGCCTTGTACGCATGCAAATATGACTGACTTTTTCCAAAAAAATATTCTTTCATACAAACATTGTTTGGGGAAGAATCAGACAAATCGATCTAATCGTTCTCGAGATATGCGCGTAGTAACACATTCATTTTTATTTCTAAAGATAGATTTATCCAAATCACATAACAACCTAAAATCATTATTTCCTCTCTATATTATTTTAAATATCGACAATATTTCCAGTGTTTTGTATTCAAACTATGTAGGCCAAATTCTAAGCGTTGCCTTACCGAGATACCTATGTAGCTAAGTGGGGGGTACCATTTGAAACCAGGTACAGCTAAGCCGAAACTGAAGGTCACGTGAACTAAGCCACGATCGCTGGTAGACAGATAGTTAGGCACATTAACAAACAACGGACAATAATTTAACAAAACTTGAGATATATATCTGACTTTTCCCAACTATGTTGAGGTTGGCTTAAAATTCAACCAAATGCAGCTGATTACCAGTGTTTTACATGGAGCAACTGCCTGTCTGACTTCCATAACTGAGTTACTAGGCAACACGATACCTCTCAGTTGTCAGACTTCGTGGCTTCTGACTATCCGATAACGTCTACGAATGACAGCCAGGACTAACACTGTTTTTAGTACACGGGGGTATCAGAGCATCAAGTTCCAAGCTCCGGGCTAAGGTACTAAGAAATTCCTAATGCAAAAATATAATATTATTTTTTTGCCCGACTTTGGACTCAAACCCAGAATCCCAGGCTGATCAGTCGCGCTTGCAGTTGTTGTTGGCAGTAACTTGAGATATTAATACAAAATTTTTAACTAGCCTTTTTAAAGACATTAATATGTGCATCGCGCGTCATGCCTAAAACTAAAAGAGATAATCTATTAAATTTGTGTGAAGCTACTCTCACTAATTACTTGCCCTCATTTCGCGTGATGGAATATGCAACGGAGTGCACGTCCTTCCTTTCATGGAGAATTGCGTATGTACACACAGGGTGTCCCGTGAATAATGGATCAAACGTAACAAGTACGTAGATTTGATAATTTTCAACAAATTGAATAGTTACAAAAAGGCCCGTTACGGTAATCAAGATATTTATTATTATTTTCCTTTAAATTATACCGCTGCAAATTATCAAAGTATAAGATATGACTAGCTTCTGCCCGTGACTTCATCCGCGTCAGGTTTGATATATTATCCCATTTTCCGGTTTTGTTTATAAACATTTCAATTATTTAAATTGAAATGTTTAGCATTGTTTGCATTTGAATAGTTTACTAATGTTATGGCATTGAAGAAATTAAATTCTGGCAGCGAACATAGGATGAAAAACTGAAAATATAAATATCTTTCTTACCATCGCGGTTTTTAATAATGATTAAATTAGTTGTTAGAAATCAGGTAAGCTACCCGTTACATTTAATCCATCATGTACGGGGCACCCCGTATTTACCTACTCACCTATACCTACCTACATAATTATACTATGTGCGTCCGTTCAGAAAGGTGTCAGCCCCGGTTCAGAGAAAGGCATTATTTATTTCTGAGAGAGATGACTGCACCATACAGCATCTAACTTTATTGCTGTGTTTATTTGTTTTATTTGAAATACGATGTCGATGTGCTCTCAGTGTAAATATTGGATGTTCTGTATTTCGGCGAAAGAGTTGTGATTTGTTTTTGGAAATTCTGCTTTCATTTTGTAGGTACTACGGAAATTTGTTGCAGGGTTTTTGCTTTTAAGAATAAGAAGTTGAAGTTTGTTAGTTGTAAGAATACTAACAAACTCTGAATTAAACAATTTTATCATATGGTTTTTTGAACAAAAGTCAAAGTCAAAGTCAAATAATTTATTTCAATTAGGCCATTAAAAGGCACTTTTGAACGTAATTACATAAAAAATGTTGAGTAGTTTCGTAATGTTGACTGGTATTAACATACCATCATATACCATCACGCCTGTATTCCCCGAAGGGTTAGGCAGAGGTGTACCAATGTACACCCACAGTTCGCCGGTATATTTTAGGTCCCATGTAATAGGGGGCGAGCCTATTGCCATTAACCGGGCACAACCCCAAACTCCGAGCTGCTACTGAGAATTTCATAGAAAAACCCAATAACACTTTTTGCTCGACCCGGGAATCGAACCCAGGACCTCTAGCGTAGCAGTCGCGCTCAGGACCACTAGGCCAACGAGGCAGTTTTAATATACTATAACATACTAATTAACATACTAGTAGGTAAAGATTATACTAACGTATAATCTTACTTACTACTCGTATTATGAATGCGAAACTTTAGATGGATGGATGTTTGTTACTCAATCACTCCAGAACGGCAAAACGGATCTGGACAGGGATATATTTAGATCTAAAATAGCAAATAGGCTACCTATCATTCCGGACTTTTTTACGGTTCCCGTGGGTTAACATTTTAACATTAACGCGGACGGAAGCTAGTAATAAATAAAATACTACATCTTTTAAAACCTCCTATCTTCGTCTTTTTTAATTTTTGTTTACTTTTTTGAAGATCAAAAATCCACGATTAAATTAAAACAATTAAATTAAAACGATTAAACCAATCAACACAACTAAGAGAAGACCTGATTTTTTTTAACAAACAGTATATTTCACAGACTGACATAATGGCTTGGTTTTCAGGTTGTTTTATTCAACACAAACTTGTCAAATTGATTGAGGATAGTCGCTGTAACCTGTCGAACTGTCGCCCGTCAGTTTAATTAAATAGGGCACAGGATGTTGTGAAAATAATAGAATTATCTTTGGATATATATTTTTTTGTTACATGAAGTTGCGGGTAATGTGATTTTTTCAATTTACATTTACTTTCTCAGTTTATCTTGGACATCACTGACATTGGTGAAGGAGGAAAACATCGTGAGGAAACCTGGATTTGTAATCGATATAAATCTGATATCACCAATCTGCCTTGAGCAAGCGTGGTGATCAATGCTCGTGCCTTCTCTGTATGTGAAGAGGCATTTGCCTTGCAGTGGGACAATTATATGCTGGAATTGTTATTATTCTTTTGTCTATTGTTTATGGATGGTATTATACAGTTACATAATTAAACAACCCATTTTCCAAGTACTTGTACCTACTTAGAAACGAAAGTACTATTAACATTGCAACTTCAGAATCACAAAAACAAACTTCAATAAGTACTAGACAACTTCTGAAGCCAGGCAAGTGGGACGTCACATACAAAGTCTAGCAGCAAGTACAATTATTTGTATTGTGTCCCAGCTGCGAGTCGCGAGCGGTGAAACAAAGCTTGGAACAAAGCTGGAACAGGCTCGGAACTGGCTTGGAACAGGCTTGGAACACGAGGCGCGGACAACGGGCTTGATAAATGGCCCAGCCACTCGTCGTACATACTAAGTGGCCAGCCATCCGTCATTTTTATAGTCCACCCGCTCCAAATCTATGTGTTTTATCATCGTAAGCTGAGAACTTTGAATATATCGGCTGCCAAATATAATTATATTGTGTCGGAATTGTTTTTTTATGTATTTCTTACAGATTTTTTATGGATTTGTTTCTTTTATAATGATTCTTTTATTATTTTACTTATAGACCTTTCGTGTTGCGACTGTTTTAATAATGTGAGTCAAAATTGCGAATTGATAATGAATTACTTTTTAGAAAATATATAGATTTAATGTTTTTTGCTAGCCGTTACTATCTCACTTCCGGGGAAAGGATCAAATTTTTAATAGAGATTGTGTATTCAAATTGACTCTGCAGTATTGTTCAAACTAGGTTAAGATCAAGAACTACAGACCTATAGATTCAATTAGTCGCACAAAAAAATATTATGTTTAACATGTCTCAGTAGGTATGTATTCTGCGGTTTCAGTAGCAAGATAATTATAAATATCAGCGCAATGCACTTTAATTAGAATACGCGGGAACCGTGAAGTCGTGTATACGACATTTCGTTTCCGGAAAATTTATATTAGATTTTTGCAAATTTTTGAAACGATACTGTTTTGGTTAGTGGTGTTGTTAGTTATGTACATACTAGACTAGATAATAAAAGAAAAACTATTTGAATCAATAGTTAAAAAAAAAACAATTTAATTATTTATTTATTGGATCATGTAAGTCTTATAGATTAAAAAACCTTTACAAAAAAATTATAAAAATTCATAGTCTACAGAAACCTAATTACAAGTTTTCTCGTTTTCATACTTTTTTATCAATTTCCTTGTTCGACCTATGTCATTGTAGCATGGGAAAATTTTTAAGGTTTTATAGAGGTAGTGAGTAGGGAATGCAATCTCGATCTCGCGAGATCCCAATCTCGCAAGATCTCGCCTCATTTTTCGAGATCAATCTCGAGGCATAAAATGGCGAGATCCCAGTCGAGATTGACGAGATTGAGCGGCCGTAGCCAGCGACGCCTGTAAAAGTTCTTTCACGCGAGTTGCTACGATTACAGACCGGCTGGAATCCGTGATAAAAAAAGAGATGGATCTCTTCGAATGTGGCGGGTCGAGGGGTATTTTATTGCAATTCGCGTACAACAGCTTGCTCACGCTGATACCAACTAGCGTTGAATCTGAGAGAGCTTTTTCAGCCGCTGGCTACATAGCGACTGACATACGCTGCCGTTTATCAGATAGCACTCTTAGTAATATTTGTTTTTTAAGAAGCTATTTTCAAAACCACTCCTAATTTAGTCACACACATTACAATAAAAAATTGTTAATTTCTGTTATTACGTAATTTTTTGTTTAAATAAGTACTTTGTTTATAAAAGATTTTACGGGTCTGAATAATTAGAAAATTAAAGACTTTTTTTTTCAATTATTTATATTGTTTATCTTTCTCGTCTCCTAATCACAACTAACCAGTTTCAACCATGTTTCACTTATTTAATTAAAACCATACATTTTGAAATCCACTCGAGATCTCGATCTCGGCGAGATCTCGCCGAGATCGAATTTGTAATACCTCGAGATCTCGTCTTGGCGATCTCGTCTCGAGATTGCATTCCCTAGTAGTGAGTTGTTAAGAATGTATGCTTGTTTGTTTCACTTGCTTGTTTCACTGCTAGGTAATTTTTCACGTAATAGGTAAAAAAGGTACCTTACACACTTACGTTCAAGTGTGGCGCCTAGTTTTCATATACCCGTTTCAAAGGATATTGAATGTATAAACCATATTTGGGGGATACGCAGATTGTTATGTTATTATGTTTATAAATTTATTTCCTCAGTTAAAATTGTAGTAAATTAGTAAAAACGTTATTTTGCATAGTAAAAATACATCGTTGAAATACAACTCAACTGAAATTCAATTACTTGGTTCAACTTTGACCAATTAATTGCAACTGAGTCACTTTCTACGGAACATTTACTAACACTTCATTAAGCGATACGACACACGTAACTTTCATGCTGCATTCCTGCTATTTACCTCGCCACACACCAGCTGTTAGGAAAATTTAATAGTGCAAACAACTTGCTTCATTTTCTGCACATATTTTTGAATACAGTTATTCGGTTTCAGTAAATTTTCCGGTAGCAAAAATGAAGCAAATTTAAATGCACTAACACGTTATAAATCATTAAGAATTGATGGATTACACGACCATTACTACCATTCAGCATGCAACCACACACACCATAAAAATGCAAGACATACCCATGAGGCAGGAGGATATCTTGGGAAGGGCGCGATCAGCTTGGTCGCTATGTTGCTCGGCAGGTCGTGCTTGATCCCTCTCTTTAAACGCTGTTTTCTTCTCTCCCGCGATTTGCTTCTTAGCATAAGAGCTGCCTGCATACTTGCCAGGTTTGTGGCCGTTGGTGAGCGCTGGCACGAAACTCAGCCAGGGGCCCTTGAGCCTCGGAGCTCTGTGCCTATCCACCACGCGCACTTGGTCTCTCGTATCAGTCTTATCAACCCACGCACTTATACAGTCATCAAAGTTATCGCGGATCGACACACTAAGTTTTAGTCTTATCTTTTACAGCGAAGAACTACTTCTAGCGCGTCTACTCTACCCCTAACTAGCGATATAGAGATACAAAGACTATGTACACATCAAACGTCCGTATCACCCTTAATTTAGTCCCATCACAGTATTAATAACTTTCAATAAATCTCACTATAGAATGCATTAGAATTGAATTGAGATAGGCACAAGAAAGGCGCGAGACTATTTTTAATTTTAAATCTAATTTAATTGTACAAAGTGGTCGATCTTATATTAACGATATGTGAGAAGAGAATACGTTATGGAAGCAAGCGCAATTTGGCGTTTATTGTTGTTTAGTTGGTTAGTTCGGAGTGTTTGTCGCACGAGTCGCTCATGTCTCGTTCCGTACGTCGAGCCGCAGTCTCTGGTTCTTCGACACCTGCCATCGGACGCTAGTGTCCACTGGGTGTCGCAGTTTCATGGCCGGCCCACTTTGATCACTGCACTCAATAACACTTCACAGTAGTAACACATGTTACACGGTCTCTAACGCGAACTGAACACAAACAACAACCATATACGTTAACGAGAGGCTAATTAAGGATATGACCGGTTATGTAAAAAGGTGACGTGCCCCGTACGTTGCATTGTCTCAGTACTTACATGCTTACATTTACTAGCTATCAAAATACAGTAAACATTGAATACGTACCTAATAGCAGCGCAGCTACGCATGTTTACCTCTAGAGCATGATGCGAGGCGCAAAGGGCCTCTGTACATACAACACATATAGATGAGATACCATGCTTACGCTATCACATGTAACACCGATGCTGGTACAGTAGGTACTCGCCAGGGATTGAAAACATTGGGCAGGAAAAAGAGCCGATCGGCTAATAGTTGTATTAAACATTTTTATTGATCTGTTGGTATTAATCTTCTTCATTGACATGTGTGATAAAAATGCCATTGTATTCTATGCATGTCATACAACAACCTACATTGCTTTGGAGTTGACAACAACGTATAATAAGCAATCATGTAAACACAACCAACTAAAGTCTGTGTACGGAAAATTGCTTGTTGCCTTTGAATATAATTTGTTCGATCATTTCTGTCTCATACCCGATGTTGTTCAACGGTAAGTACTTTGCTGTACAGTGCATTTTTCTTACTATGTCTTTTTTGGTAAACAAACAAATTACGAAAATCTGGAGCTTCTTTACCACACTTTGGGTTAAGCATTAATGCTCTGTTTTTTTGTAAGAAACACATTGTGTGGTATGATTGTTATCAAAAAACTGCTTGAAATTCACTCAAAATTCGTACGCCATATTTGTTTACCAAAAAAGGCATGTAAAGAAAAACCCACTATAGTTGTATACCTCGATGAGTTCGCATGGCGATGGTGGGTCGTCGGGGCGGGGCGGATTGACGCGGGACGGCGGCGCGGCGAGGCGGGACTCCCAGTGCTGGCAGGAGTAGGCGCGGACGCCGGAGGGCGCGGGGTGGAGGGGGCTGTGCGGCCGCGGGCTCGACGGCGCGGGCTGGCGGCCGTGCTGGCGCGCCTGCGCAACAATTATACAACTTTACTATAAAATATGCCTAACGCCAAAGCTGAAAGGTTTTTTTCAAATGGAAAGGCGGAAGTGGTGTTCTTATTGAAAGGCCCCTCTATTTAATCTATCTTCAAACTAGTTCTGAATGATTCTTCCACATACAAGTTGTTGATTTGCATCCTCGTCAAATTTTAGGAGCTTGTCATAAAAAAATTGAAGTCATCAAATATAATTACGATACCTGGCCAATATCTAATAAATACTTGATTTTTTAGTTGCAACTATCAAATAACAGTATTCCAGAATACTCCTCTTGCAAAATTCAGAATCGCCCAGTTGCGTATGCGGTAGACAGACTTGTGTACATAGCGACTAAACCCTCTGGCGAGATGCCTAGCTCGAATTTGAAAATCAGGTAAAAAAAAAAAAATTTAGAACCAATTTATTTTATTATTGATTCGTGTTAAGAATCACGAGCATAGTTAACTCTTTGAATTTGACGAGAATGCAAATCAACGCCTTGTATAATTCTGGGACCTCTATTTTTATAACCAGACTCCGGCAAAGCCAAGTGGAGGGTTAAGATTTTAACAGTTTATGAAGACTTTCGCATTTGCTGAGATACCTAACATGCAAAGTGACGGCTATTGTGACTACAATCTTATGAGGGATCTAGGACGAGACATCTCTCGGCCAATCACGCATCTCGAAATCTCGCATTTGCACGGCTTCTGGTATTACAGATGTCTATGTATAGGCAGCGATGACCACTTAACGCCAGGTAGGCCGTCGGCTTGTAAGCCACCCAACGATGTAAAAAAAACTACTAATAAAATAAAACTCTTGTTAGTTACCTTACGGCCCGCGAGCGAGGCGCCGCCCGCCGCTGCGTACATGCACCGCCGGCGCCGGCGTTCAGCTAGCGCGCCGCATGCCTAGGGGCGGGGCCATGCGCGCGCGTCGCCGCCGCATCCGGGCTACTCACCAACACCTGGGACATTGCATGATATTACTCTATTAACGCTAGTGCGAGAATTTTGCTGTGTGCGAATAGTTGGAAAACTAATTGTGTGCTCAGTGTGGAAAGGGTTTGTTTCACTCTTTACCAATATCTTAACTTTCTCATTTTCTTCTAATACACAGTGGAATACATGACACAGACTTTTACTATAAATGCAGTAGGTACCTACTTGATTCCTGACCTCTGACTAATAAAATTTTTCGTTAATTATAAAAAAATCTGCTGCTCCATATAAAACTGCAACAACACCGACACGGTCAAAATGTATGGAGTGGCCGAATTTTTATAACTAACAATAAATGTTTGATGATGAGGTTTTTTACCATAAATACTGGATCGACAGTAAAAGTTTGTGACACGATGACCCTTCCATTTTGAGGCAAGCCTTACTTTACGTACCTCTTAAAACTCTTTAAAACTTTGGCAATTTTTTATTGTTAAATATTCCAATATATCATTCGCTTCTTAGATATTGACGGTAAAAAATGAAACAAACTCGAAGAATAGAGTTAACATATGCGTGTCGTCGTGCGCTTCACACATTCTAAATAGTATTTTTTGTTCAAGATTGAGAAAAAAGAGTGGTGTCAAAGATCTACATCCTGCATGCTGCAGTTTAGATACTAATAAGAAACGTAATAACAACGTTCTAAACTTACGCCCGTCCCTTGGAGCCACCTATTTTTAATCAACGAAAAGATTATCAAATTGACAAAAATAATATAATTTTTATTTTATGTATGTAGTAATGATCAAAGTCAGGGTTTTTTGTCCTTTCGTAATTTTGACTGGCAGACGAATTTGTTGTTGTTTGAATATGTGACGTTAATGTGTAAGTTGTTAGGCTCATTCGGTAAAATAATTTTCAATACAACGTTGTCGAAGGTTGTATTGAGAATGCCGAACCGAATAGGCCGACCCGCTTATGATATAGGACCCTTTAATCTATAAAGCTGAAGAGATTCTTTTGTTTGTAAATGTGTTAATCGCGCTAATCTCTGTAACTACCGGTCGGAATGGCAAAAATGGCGTGTTTTGAATGATAGCCAGATTGATGAGGAATAGTATAAGCTACGTTTATAACATCGCTCTGCAATCCACGGAAGCGGAGCAGTAACCAAAGACGTAAAACGCGGGTGAAGAAACCCATACGGTCGGAGTCGCAGGCAGAAGCTAGTTAAAATATAAGTATAAAACACATAAGAATCGTAATCGGCGGTATTCTGTGGTTTCTGTCTATGTCCATAGAAAAAATGAGTGAGTTTATATATGTATGTAAAACAACATGTGTCCAACACGACACCACCGCTCAAATTCCAGTTAACCGAATAATCCACAGGGTCCTAATATTTAATTAATTATAAACTAGGCGCATGTAATTACACCGAGCGTCCATTTGATTAATTAATTTCAGCAGAGTAACCAATAACTAGTTTGAAACGTTTTCAACTACCGTTAGGATGCAATTTGAATAAATTAACTTTAAATGAAAGCCAATTTTCAATTATTAATTAGTTTATTTAGTGTGCAGAGCGTATGTAAACGATTGCCAAAAAAAAAAGAATTTCGATTTAGATTCTGTGGTTTCATATTTTATTTATTTACTTAATTAAGTATTTATACTGTTTAACACCTTCAAAAAACCAACTGGTTTAATTATTTCGGCAGCTGAACTGTGTAGGTCATTGAACTGGTCAGGAGTTCACGAGTTCAATCAGAATCAACTGTTGAACTGTTAATGTAATCCTTCTTTTTTTTTTTTTAATGATGGTAAAATCATCAAATGACCCCCCCCCCCCCGTCCTGGGCGGGGCGGGAGGGAGTGTCAGACTTTTACTGACTAAAAACCATCTATGTTCCTTCGTGTGCCCTTTGCGTTCCGGGGGCGCTCTCTTTCGAACAACCCGCAGCCCCGGCAGGCGTTTGGCCCTTAGTGGCCCCTTCCGATGGCTGACACCTCTGTGCATGTAATCCTTCTGCGACAGACTATTTTCATTAGGTCACAATATACGGTGGAAAGTATTTACTCTTTATTCAGTTCATGATTCTGGACCCCAAAAGTAGTAGTATTTACAAATATTTAATATAAATTGATGTCAATGATCAAAATGTATGGAACTGCGGATTTCTTTTAAATACAGCTTGAGACGTAAACATTCTTCGTCAGTCTAGAATTATGTACCTACCAAATCTATAGTAAAAGTTTATTTCACGATGTCCCTTTCGCGGTGTACAATTAACCGCATCTTCGCTTCCCATTCAATCATAAAATAATGGTCAAAAATAATTATAGAGAAAGTGCAACATACACATTCCAATACTAATAAATTTAAAAAAAGAAAAGCATAGTATCAAACCAACAATTATTTTTTATGACATATTGTTACAACCAATCCTATAAACATTCTACCCTCCCTTCAGAACACCTATACGTGACTATTAACCGCACATAAAATCACCCACGCCATTAAAACTATAGCGGTTACAAAACACCCTGTATTTAAACCGTGGTGAAGGCGCTTTGCACATGGAGCAACTCAAGTTGAGGCAACTATAAACAACTGCCTCGTTAGCCTAGTGGTCCTAAGCACGACTGCTTCGCTAAAGGTTCTGGGTTCGATTTCCAGGTCGAGCAAAAGTGTTTTTGGGTTTTTCTATAAAATTCTCAGTAGCAGCTGGATTTGTGCCCAGTTAATGGCAATAGGCTCGCTCCCTATAACAAGGGACCTAAATATACCGGCGAACTGTGGGTTTACATTGGTACACCTCTGCCTAACCCTTCGGGTATACAGGCGTGATGGTATATTTATTTATAACTATAAACACTAAAAGTTTCCTGTAAAAAGGTGATAGTTGCTATAACGTTAACGGCTTTTTTTTTTTTATAGACTGGAAATCATCAAATAACTTCCCCCGCCCTGGGCGGGGCGGGAGGGAGTGTCAGACTTTTACTAAAACCCGTCTATGTTCCTTCATGTGCCCTTTGCGTTCCGGGGGCGCGGTATCTCTTTCGAACAACCCGCAGCCAACGTTAACGGCTGCCGCAACTTTATGGCAATCTGTGAGCTACTTGCATAGCCGAGTTGCTCAATCTACGCAGCGATCTTTAAAACCAGTATAATATTTAACAGTTGCTAGTTGCGGCAATTAGGAACTAACTTAGTCATCGATTAAAGCAACTGAAATCTGTTGACGGTCACCGGAACTCGAAACTCGTGTGGCTATGTGTGCGCAGTCTAATTGAAATATATGTAAACAGCTAGTTGCCAGTTGCTGCAATAGTTGCTCTATGTGCAAAGCGCCTTAATCCGCATCGATGGATACGATTAGCTAACTCAGTGCCAATGCATCAACTGCAGTACGAGAAGTCCATGACCCCGTTTACCACCGACTTTTACAACCTGCGGATAATTAAGCAGCTGTTTCTGTCTCATACTCCTAATTTCAACCTATTATTTTTACTTTATTTCTTTACCTAATTGAGTTTGTCTGTTTGGCTCATTTGACATATGTCATCTGATATCTGAAGGCAAATTCTAGTTTCGTATAGTAAATCTAATTGCAATCTCATCTTAGCGACAATCAATGTCAAAAATGTAGGTAAAATGACAGACAGTTTTGATTGAAATTAGATTGCGATCGTTAGTAAAAGTCAGTAGAATTACCACCCTGATTTACGGGGTCTAAACGATAAAATCATAAAGCCGTTAACTATGCCTACTGCCCATCAAATTAAGTAACATTGAGGAAAAAATATTGCGTTTTATCACATCCAAAATTTAAATGTATGTCTAGTCTACTCAGAAAAAGTAGGTACCTACTTGTGTAAAGTAATAAAAAAACTGCTTATTAATACATCAAATTAAATAAATATTATATTTGACCAAACTTTTACTGCCCACACTGCATTCTAAAGCTTCACTGCCCGCTATGATTCTAGAATTTTCCAGCAAAACCTATTTGTACGACAAAATAGGCTTATATACAATTACGGCCTAACCTCATCAGTATTTAGGGTACCTAAAAGGTCAGTGTAAGGTGATTTCGTGCACCGTGTCCGTCGCTCGCGCAACGCTAACTTTGTTGGAGTGTAAACCACGCGGGTTTTCCAACAACGATATAAGTTTAATGGAATAAACAATCGAAGTGCGCGCCGCCAATCTAAATTAATGACGCGCTCTGAAGGCGTTCAGTGAATCTTGTAGTACCAGAGATGTTCCACATTTGCGTGTATAGACGGTATTGGCTGTTTAAGTGTATTATGTTTTGTATCCGTGTTTAATTGGTACTGTTTTTTAAGATTGATATAAGTGTTGAGTGACCTCGAGAACCGAGCACAAGGTGCACTCCTTCTTCCCTAACTCTCATAGTCCGATCGGACGACAATCCGACACGACCGGAGAGAGATCAGGCGCAGGACTAATGGGTATACGTGCTTTCTGAGGCACGGGGGTATCACACCACCAACTTCCAAACTCCGGGCTGCTACTGAGAAATTCCTAATGGAAAAACCCAATAACACTTTTGCTCGACCTGGGAATCGAACCCAAGACCTCTAGCGTAGCAGTCGTGCTTAGGACCACTAGGCTAACGAGGCAGTTTTTTTGTATTTTAAAAAACATTTCTGAATTTTAAACTACCAAAAACACGTGTTATTTGACCAAGTTTAATAGTGTTAACTGGCAGAAGTTGTAATTACCAGGGAACTAGGTACTAACAGGCGTTTGGTTAATCTTGTAGTACACGGTACACCTCCCCGGGGATGTGCCGACCTATGTTACATCATGTATGCGAGCATGATGAATCGACTATTATATGTACATAATTACTAACGTGTAATGTCACCTGCTAATATGTAGGAGAGGGCTGACTTTGAATTTAATGGCCGACTTTCAGGGGTTGTAAGTAAATATGGATACGAGTAATTAAATATAATATTCTTTTAATATGGTACCAACCCGGAATTAAGAGAAAAATAATTCAAATTGGTCCCACATATTAAACAATCGTATTAAACATTACAGTCTTAGGATACCGTGTACAAATTTTAATGTTATATAATATACTAGCTTCTGCCCGCGACTTCGTCCGCGTCACAGTTGATGTGTTATCCTACGGGTACCGTACATTTTCCCGGGATAAAAAGTAGCCTATGTGTTATTCCAGACTATAATCTATCTTTGTGCCAAATTTCATCCAGATCCATTCAGCCGTTTAAGCGTGAAAGAGTAACAAACATCCATACATCCATACATCCATACTTACAAACTTTCGCCTTTATAATAGTAGTAGGATAATCGTTAGAAGTGCCGACGTATTTCAGACAAACAAAAAGTGGCAAAAAAAAACAGCGAACTCACTTATCTTGTTTATAACACATAAATTTTCATAACAAAACAAACAAAACCGAACCGAACTACCATTACCAAAATCATCAACAAACCAAGCCCATAGTATTAATCTAAAAATAATTTCCACCGACCTAAGCTCAAAATTATTCTCAGTACAACGAAACAAAACCTTACAGTACCAGGGTTACGCAACCAGCCCAACAACCAGAGTCATTTTAATATTTTCGTTATGTTTAGGAACTGAATTGGAATTCAGAATTGCTTTATGGCTACATTCTGAGGTCGGTAAAAGTTCAAAGAACGTTTAGATCGGCCGATAACACAGAAATATCGTGACGCCGCTACGAAGCTGAAACGAAATGAGATTAAACAGCTATTATTGTAAATTTAAAACTGCCTGAAAATGTTCTACTAGTTACTGTTTAATACGATAAGATAATAGGACAAATTTTGTAAGGTACTTTGAGTTAATAAGTGCTACGATTCGTCGTAGCACTCGTAGCATACGCGCTACGCAGGTGCTACGACTTCCAAGCGTAGACATTTTTTACTAACTTAATTTATTGTTGTAAAAGTCAAATTATTCATTCCAAATAGAAAATATAATGGCACTTGTGAACCAGAAAAAAATATTGAATCTAGTTGCACCTTTTAAAAGGTAGTTGCGTAAGGAGAATGGGCAAGAAACTCTATAAATACTATTTTAAATAAATGTTTTTTTTTACATCATAAAATCATTCGATATCTTCTTCTTAGTATTTAACTTAACTTAACCTAAAGAACTGGGTGTTAAGCACTGTTTTGTGCACACAAGCATAGACAAACAAATTCTCAATAATTTAAAATTAAAATTAATGACTTGCGTAATAAGAATTGCGTTTACATTTTGCTTTTTAATAAGGTTGAAAACTATTTTTATTTTACATTGCATATTAAAACTAATTAGTTAGATACTTATAGGATTAGTTTACTACTACCCCGCCCCGTGTCTTAAGGTCGCAAGCGTGACTGATGAGTGGGGTTCTGGGTTCGATTCCCAGGTCGGACAAAAAGTGTTATTGGTTTTTCCAATAGAAATTTCTCAGTAGCAGCCCGGAGTTTGGAAGTTGGTGGTGTGACACCCCCGTGCCCCTCGGTAAACACGTAAAGCTGTGTGTTGCGTCCACCTGTGATTCGTAGATCTTTAACAGTCGTTACGGATACTCAGAAGCCAATCTGACAACCAGTTACAGTTGCCTTGCCATGAGGTATCCTGTTGCCCCATAGCTCGGTTGTGGAGCTCAGCACCTGTAGCCGTGCGTTCGATGGCCCTTTACGGGGCCCCGGTGTGGGCGCGGGGCTTGAGGCGGCTTGCCGCCCATTACCTAAACGCGTCCCAGCGGGTGATCGCCATAAGGGTCATCCGCGGATACCGCACGATCTCCGGCGAGGCAGCGAGCCTCCTTGCCGGATTGCCGCCATGGGATCTGGAGGCGCTGGTCCTCGCGCGCCTACACGAGTGGCGCGCGGAGGCACTGGGCCGGGGCGAAACTCCGCTGCCGCGGCAAATTGCCGCCCTGCGGACGGAACTCCGGCTCGATCTCATGGCGACATGGAGAGAACGACTGTCGCAACCTCGTGCAGGGCTCGCCTCGATTGAGGCGGTAAGACCCCTCTTTGAGGAGTGGCTGGAGCGGCGCCACGGCGCCCTCACCTACCGCCTGACGCAGGTCCTCACCGGACACGGATGTTTCGGGAGGTTCCTGCACCTCATCGGGCGGGAGGAATCGCCCGGGTGTCACCATTGTGAGGATCGCCCCGAGGACACGGTGGAGCATACTTTGGCGGTGTGCCCTGCTTGGGCTGAGCACCGCCGAGTCCTCGAGGCGGCCATCGGCGGCGGCGCCCTCTCGCGTCCGGCACTGGTCCAGGCCATGGTCCGGAGCGAGGGGGAATGGGAAGCAGTCGCCTCCTTCTGCGAAGCTGTAATGCTAGAGAAGGAGGCGGCGGGACGGGAGAGGGAAAGGAGGGTCCCCCGTCCCAGCGGCCGCCGCGGTAGACGATCCGGGCGTCGGGAGCCACGTGACGACTCCCGGCCACCGTAGACGCGGGTCTGTGGACGGTGAGCAATGGGTAGCTCACCGTCCGTACGTTCACTAGCGACAGACCGTGTCGACGGCGCGTTCGTGTTCCACGCACGCCTCAAAGAGATGTCAGCAAAATTGGATGGGGCCACTGAGGGCCGATGCCTGCCGGGGCTGCGGGTTGTTCGAAAGAGATACCGCGCCCCCGGAACGCAAAGGGCACATGAAGGAACATAGACGGGTTTTAGTCAGTAAAAGTCTGACACTCCCTCCCGCCCCGCCCAGGGCGGGGGAAGTTATTTGATGATTTCCCGTCTATAAAAAAAAAAAAAAAAAAAAAAAAAGCACCTGTAGCCATGTAACAAACGATAAACGCAAACGCTGAGTAGGCTTTAATAGATTTTTAACTTAAGGCTCTGGGGTATAAAGTTTAAAATCTGTTGGTACCTACCAAGCGTTTACGATTATCGTTTGCGACTTGGCTAGAGGGCCAGATAGGCGGTCGCTTCATGTAAAAGACTGATAATCAGATGCATTCAGCAAGACTGGAAGCCGACTTCAACATAGTTGGGAAAAGCCTAGGCAGTTAGGAATAGTTTACTACAATTATGTTTCCTTAGTTCGTGTTAAATTATACGATAGTCATAAATCCTTCTAATTTCCTCAAATTATAACTAGCAATATTTAGTATGGCAGTATTTAAATTTCAGCCATTAACTTTATTACTGTTAGGCTTAAATAAATAATTCTTAAAGACCGTATAGAATAAATTCTTCGGCGAACACTTTAATAGTATAAACAGTAACTTTAGTTTTGGTATAATGATTGAGTATGAGAATATTGTATATTTTCAATGTATTTGTTAAGATATTGTGTTTTTTTTTTTTAAGTTTCGTATGTTTTACAACGTTCCTTAGTGTAATGATTAGTTGGTTCTAAAATATAAGGTACCTACATACAAATGTAAATACAAAAAAAAAATTACATCTACATATTTTTCTGGAATACAATAAATTATCTTCAGCAACAAACAACTTTTATTTTTACCCGATTGTGCCAAAAAATGTTTTTAAAATTGATAGTCTCACTCTACAAGAAACGAAAAATTTTTTAACAGCTGATTTTTTTCCCCCTATTTCAAAGTCGTGCCTGTAGTAAAAAATATTCATAATCATAAGTACTTTAACTCCCTAAAATATCGGTAGACAGTGAATAAAAAGTCAACTATTACATAAAGGCTTATATTTTAAAAGGTCTTAAATGACCTCAATATACTTTAAGTTACCACTAAGTACACATTGTGAAATGCAATAAACAATTGAATACTTATTGACCATTGTATTTCACCCAAGTAACCCCGCCCACCTTTCCATCCCTTTCCCTCTTCATTCTCTGTCTCTCTCCACGCTAACTAGCTATGCCGACCATTGCTCTCTAATTGCAATAGCAGCTTTCATATCGGCGTATCGAAGTTACTCAAGTAGTATTTTAATCGATTCATCTGATCGTATTCGAGCAAACATCGGTTGTTGACTTAGTTTTACGTAACTAGTCTAAGTTCTAAATAGTTCTAAACTAGTCACTTAGGGTAACTGTTGCATTTCTGTAATTGTCACTGGTGTGTATGAATAGTGGAATATGGATTTTGGATTTGTTCCCTATTCTTGTTTATACAAAACTACCTATTGGAGGATCCATTTAGTTTTTTTTTTAGTTATCACTTTCAGTTGTACCTTTTAGTGGCTTTATTAAAATGAATGATACTGATTTTGAAAAAATCGCTTAAGTTCTATTACCACATACCCAAATTTTATTTAGATATAACCATCTTTAGACATAATCTCGGAATACCTTAGGCACATTTCACAATTTAAAAAAAAACCATCACACCTGTATTTCTCGAAAGGTTAGGCAGAAATGTACCAATATACACCCACAATTCGCCGGTATATTTAGGTCCTATGTAATAAGTGGCGAGCCTGTTGCCATTAACTTTTCACAATCACATAAACTATTAACGTAGGTCTATTCTACAATAAAATCGCAATCTTCGTATTCAACTTCTTTCTAGATTACGCGCGAAATGTGTATCCACAATAAAAAAGCTATAATAACAAACTTAGCTCACAGTTCACACAATGCAGAGATGATATCTATAATTAAATAAGGACTATTCCCCGCCACATTACGCATATTTGTTTTAATATAAAAGACAAACAAGGCTCACGAACTCTGCTTGTGATAATAATAATTTATAATTAAACTTTGGTTTCGGTTACAATAACAGAGGTACGGAACTGTAATACGTCTAATTCTCATATTAATCACTGACATTCTGACAGGTCCAAATTACCCTGAAATTATGACAAATGTATTATGTAGGCACGTGATGGTACAAACTGACAGTAGTACACGAAACGGCAATGCAGAAGGTAAAACAAAGAATTGTGTAAATATGTATGATATTATTATGAATATTTTGTATTTTTAATCGATATAATTTTTGAAGTCTTTCAAACGAATGTACGGACCTATATCAATATTTCTCAATTTTTTACGAAGTGATTGTAGTCATTTTGAATATGTATTAAATAAGTAATTTGAATCATTTTAAATCTATTCTAAGGTCAAATACGGACCGTACATTAAACTAGGTAGATGGTAATGTAACACATTCGGTATTTTAAATTTATTTGTCGTAAATAATTCAATTATTAAAGGATTACACCCATTGTGATAGAAATAAGCTGAAAGACCGGAGAACGAGTTTTCAGTCATTCAAATTCCGAAAGGCTATTCAAAAACATAATATACCAAGACGATTATAATTTCAGTATTCAGCAAAACAGTCAATATTAGCGAGACAAACTACCAGGGTATTAAAGATTAAAATGGTTCCCCCCTCCCCTAGTATACAATCGACCTTCTGATTCTACGTTCCCCGCTGTCTATCGGGCAAGGCAAGCGTGAGGTAAAATAGGTGAGTGACGTCATCGAGCCACTGCCCTTTGAGACACGTCAAACATCTGACAGACTGGATCAATTGTTTTAACCGGCACTTTATTTAGTAGGCTAGTTGTTTGTACAGACGCTTTATAGGTCACGGCCGTTCTTCGAGATGGGTTTAGGTGGTTCAGATATATTTGTACGATGGAACTTTGTCGAAGTTTGGTGGTCGGCGTTCTGATTCTATGTAATTTGTGGCTGTGATAATTGGAACTTGTAAGTGTGTATTAGGACTTAATTGAGCGATACATGTTTTAATGAGTCTTTGTGGCGGGCTGTGGTGTCATAATTAGGTTTGTAATTTCTTAATAGGCGTGAAATAAAAATGAGGAGACGTTAATTATTCACAATTGAAAGTAGATAGGATCTATGGTGACTTATAATATTTACTCAAGGGGACAAACAACTTTTATTATGGTACACTATCTGAAATATGACAAAAAACTGCTCTTCTATTTAAAAATTTGCACTTCAACACGATCAAAATGTATGAAACAGCAGATTTATTTTTCTTATTCTCCAAAAGATATAAGTCTAACTATACCTTGCAGTGATAAAACTACTCAAACTATTCATTGCTGCTACATAATGGAATATTCTATGAAATTGTTATAGGCTCATATTACCTCTATATAACAAAGTTATTCAACATAACAACCTTAAGTTATAACCAACAACAGAGCATAAATACTAAAACTAGTTGCTCGAGCATTTTCTCTTACAAAAGGTAACATTTGTAATCCCAACGTTCATTAGAAGAGAGCACGGTATAAAATGTGCACAATATTCGATGTGAATGCTGCAATAAGCGGGCCTGTACCCTACCTTGAGGCTCGTTTACATTTACAAGCAAGTTAGTGGTCGAGTACGGTCGGGTAAGTGGAAATAGCAATGTTTGATTTGTGTTCTATTATTAAAAATGTGCAATATTTGTCGTTTTGAAAATGGAAGCAATCGAATTTAGAACAGTATTTTAGCCCTTTTTGAAGTGTATGAAAGCAGCTGAGGTTTAACAAAAGACGCGCTTTTAATGAGGTTTGAAATCAGCAGTGGAGGACTATACTCTGATAATACGTATGGGGCACTACGGCGTTCGGAACGATGATACCTGATTTTATAGACTTTTGGATGAGGTCATGAAGTAGCTTTTTCAAGCTTTTAAATTTATTTTTGAATTTAGAGAGGTATGAGTAATAGTGCTATCAGCATTTTACCAACTATCTTCCACTTACTATACCAAATGTAAACGCACCCTCGTTCTGGCGATATTAATACGGGATTGCGTTCGCCCGACCCAAACTGTAAGTACCTACCTCCACTTGCACAGACCCGCACAATCTCGCACTATTGAATTTTAAAAATAAGCACAATCCTGCCAGTGATTCAGCGTTTACGAGCTTCTATACAAAATAAACTAACAAAGGAGTTTCTACCTCACATGTGGTTTGTATGAAAGTGAATAAAGGTAATGCTCCGGCTTTTATTTTTAATATACAATATTGTGTTCAATATCGAAGAGGGTTAGTTGAGAAAAGATTTTATATACTCTACTATCAAAGTTAAACTTGAGCAAATGATTTTGGTACTTTTGCCATTAAAAATATTAAGAATTATTTTCCTATCAATCATTTAAATGTTACCTGTGTATGATGAGTTAGTGCTATAAAATTAGGTCAATTGTATTCGGCCAAGTGAAATTCAAACAACAAACTATTACTACCTCCCCCCTTCCTTACCCCCAAAAATTTACATTCCAGGTTTAAATAAAAAACAAGTGAAACGAAACTTGACTTTAGCGATCGTATTACAAATTCCTTTCCTCTTTTGACGTATAAAATGGTAACGCAAATGGTATTTGAAGTAGGCCACAAAGACTATTGGGCTAACAACAAAAACAAAGGTAGTTTGGACAGATTTGATACTTTACTTCGAAGCGGTGTAATCTAGTTTTAATCACACCATGTATTTATACACGAAAAACATTGTTTGCTGATGACTATGTATAGGTTGTAAGTCTCTAGTATATTATTATATTGCTTTTGGTCAGTTGTTTTTGTTAATGACGAAACTGTATTGATTTGTATGTTTTAGGTGTTTTTTGGGCTTCAAAAACGTAATGGCTGTTCGTATTTCGATGAAATGTTTCTAACCACGAGTTAATGTTACGATGTTTTGCAAATTATTATCCCAAAACGATAATGATACTGTTTTATTGAGGATCGATATTGGATATGTTTTTTGTTAATTAAGTAAGAATATAAGTAATGTCAAAATCATATTATTCACTACGTATGATGTTCATATGTCGTGTAAAAAGTATATATTTAAAATTACTCAGCACAATAACTGTTATGTTGTATAAAAGTGACAAAAACAGCATCAGGTGCATTGATATGGTGCAAAGTAAACACGTCCGTAAACTTTAGTACTATGCTTCTTTGCAAATAAACGTCAAAAACTAGAAGAAGACACTAGTAACTATGTAAGCTAGAAAATTGTAGACATATTCCAGTCAGAAATGTTCCACTGGATTAAATATAAGAAGACAAGAAATCTACAATTTATAGAACATTGAAAAAATCTAATCTAATTTTTTTATTAGATACTTGTTGTCATATAAAACAATTTATATTTTAATTGCACTGGAAAAATATTTGCAGTCATATAAAAGTCTAATTTCTAAGGAAATAATGAAACGATTACCTTGTACGCAGTTTTAAAATCCCATAAGTCCGATCCACAGCGCTGTTTGCACAACACAACACGAAAAGGCATTACGTGGACAGAATAGGTAACCATGAAAACTGTCAAAATAAATCTGACTTTAAATGTCCACTAAAATGAAAAACCGGGCAAGTGAGGGTCGACCTCGCACACGAAGGGTATGTAGCACCGTACAGTATTTTAACATTACATTTTAAAAAACAGGTGTCTTGAATGGGAACCAGCTCTTATTTTAACTTTTTTTTTATTTAAGGTTATAGCGGACATAGTAATAATAATAACACACTCTGTGAAAAATTCAATTATCTAATTATTATGGTTCAAAAGATACAGCCTTGTGATAGACTGATGGATAGACGGATAGCGGAGTTTTAATAATAGGGTACCATTTGGCACCCTTTAAATATACAACCCTAAAAGTATCAAAACTTTTTATACACCCGCAGAAAAAACAGTTGTCAAAATTACCAGTACACACACTTCCTAGTAGGCATAATATGTATCTAATTTGCTTACTTATCTAACCATTTAATCTGTCGGTAAAAAGTAAACAACCTGTAGATATGAAATAATGAACGTCGATAAATGTAATCGAGTGACGATTCGATAAAACGAGGAACTAAATAACAACGAGAATCGATAGTTCGAAACATTCAATGTTGTTGTAGATTTAGTTTCGAACAATAAATTGTAGGAAAAGGAAAAAAATATTGATAAACATTTTGTTAATGATCTCGTTGAAAGTTTTCTTTGTTAACTGTTGTTAAAGTTTTTATTTCCATTTATCATTCAATAAGGTCATATTTCGAATAATAATAACAAACGTTAGTGTAAGGCTTGTGGCGTCACTCTGTCTACTATTAACCTAAGTAGGTACCTATAAGGTGATTTTCCTTCGACCGTTCATTATAGCGGCAATTGGGTAACTTATGTTTTCGAGAACACTAGCAAACCAATTGACCTAGGTACCAAGTCATAATTATGCGGTACAATTTGAGTGTCAATTGGGTAATAGACATCATTACCGTATATTTCAGAGACACGACTTCTCTAATAATCACTTTATAATATGTTGCTAGAAATCCCGATTAATTGTTACAATTGAAAAATTTGATAGGATCTTTAAAATCAATAAATAGTTACTCAATTAAGTTGGCAAATAAGTGACGTAACAATTTGCATTCATCGCCTTTTGACAGCTTAAAATAAATACGTCAATTGATTGTGGTGTTACCCGATTTATTCTATGGAAATTACGATGCGTTGTTTTAGTAATAAACGCATCTGTATGAATCGTAGACGTTAACTGTTATAGTGTAAAAATAATATAATACAATCCGGTCAGATCTATGAAAGATAAAGGTTTTGGAAGCTAGTTTGCTCGCCGAAGCAAGGAGAGGCAGCCGATGTATTTTAATATTAAATAACATCAATGAATTATGCGTCGAGTATCGAGCTTCCAACTCATGGTAGTTTTAGGAGCCGTAGGGTTTTATTCAGTGAAAAACCCTCTCTCTAGCCTCTCTTCCCAGGTGGAAAGTATTATGAGTACCTACCATCCCCACCGAAAAAAGGGGGCTTTTAACATCATCAATGACAAAAAAAATACACCACATACCATGACGCCTGTATTCCCCAAAGGGTTAGGCAGAAGTGTATTAATGTACACCCACAAAAATATGTACTTATTTAAAAATAGTATTTTCTATAAAACATTACGGCTTAAGTTAGGTACTTAATAAAAGCCTGTGGATAACAAAATCAACCGGCTTACAAAAATGTAGACCAATGGCACAAGCCCAAAAAATCGGATTAATCGAGTTTGAATCTCGTACGCGGCACTTTTGTCGTACATTCGTCACTTCAGAGTGGACAACTGAATTGGGTTCATAGAAACGGACAGTGACGGACTGACTGCATTTTTAGTGCTGTCCGGATTTTTGTAGTACGGATTTAGGTTGTTTGCCTATAGGCAGGTGTTACTTTTATTTAGATTGTTTTTATTTTGACATACTTTTTAAAGTTAGTAAGAACTGGTATCAATTTTTAAGTTCCTACTTAGTAAGTTGAGTAAATTCTAGGGCTATTGTAAAAAAATATTTAGTACGATTTTTTTTTAAGGATGGGAAATCATCATATGACTTCTTCCGCTCTGGCTGGAGCGGAAGGGAGTGTCAGACTTTTACTGACTAAAACTCATCCGTGTTCCTCCTAATGTCCTTTGCGTTCCAGGGCCAGTGGCTCTTTCTAACAAATTCCGCAACACTTGCATTATTAAATTTTATTATTATTAGGTTACCTACCTTGAAATTGAAATTAATTTTTAATGACCATATTTAGTGTGCCAAAAAAATTTTTTCTTTATTTTTTTTAAGTTATTGCGCTCGCTTATTGCGATCACAACACGGTTGAAAATCACCGTGATCGATTCTACAAGAATCGAGTTTAACCAAGGTAACTACGGCTACACTTTTGGAATGCAAACTAGTTAAAATTGTTGCTGCATAATTTTCATGTTTCCATAAATAAAAAAGCTTTGAATGACGAAATTTTGTCCATGACCGTTATATTAGGTAGTAGTTTGACCTTTTAGTTCAATTAAGCGAACTAACTGCCTATAATACAAAAATCTATACACTTACTTAGAACGAATTTATGTACTCGACTTGATATATTTTATCATGTGCCAAAATCATTTAAAAAAATGTAAAAAGTATTGCTTGTATGGAAAAATATTTTTATTTTTCCTTGCGGTGCCCGTTACCTATAGTAATATTCTGCTTGAACTATGCCTATCAATTTGCATTCATCGGAAATTATTTTGAAAATATTCAAGTACAAAGCTGACTTTTAATTGACACCGCACCTTTTAGGAGGTAAAAGTCACAAACTCATAAATACAATCAACAATATTACGGGACCAACTCTAAAATTTCGAAAAAAAGCAACTGTTACGTACAATTAATTCATGCACTTAGTACATTTATATAGTGAACAGCTGTTTTTTTTCTTCATATTTCAAACTTGGTCCCATAGTAAAAGTTATTCATATTCATAAGTACTTTCAATCCCTAAAACACGCAGTATAGTCTAAGTTAGGTTGTATAAATAAAACCATATTGTCAGCAATTTATTAAGAAATGAAGGATGTATACATGAAGAAAAATACCGCGAAAAAGTCGTACAGCAAATAGTGGATAGAGATATTATTCATGTTATCTTAACGAATACGCAGAAATATCATTGCTGTCAGTAATATATTGTCTTATGATACCAATACAATATAATGTTGGATGGCGCGTAGCTAATACTCTGACAAAGAGATACTGGGCTTCGGAATTTCGTAAAAGAGGATTTTGAGTGTATCAAATTGAAGGTTACAAAAGTTTTTATTCAACCTAGGTTGCGGTTTGATTTTGTTTTTATAAGTTTAGAACATAAACTATTTTAGAGTCTAAAAAGGTTGAATACCAGTATGTTGTTGATTAAAATAAAATAAACTTTCATAAAAGCTGCCAGATATTAAGCAAACTTTTATTTGTAAAAGTTTCGTTTGATGAGAGTTGAAATAAAAGTTTTTAAATTAGTACAATTGCTCTCCACACGCGTCCATAAACTTCAATGGCGAAAAAATATGAATCATAATGCAGACGAAGGCTATTTGTTTGTTTAAATACAACGTATAGTATGAAATATTTTATAGTAATCAATAAAATAGTGAAGGCCGTACTCCAGCGGACTAGGCCCGCATCAACGCCACCACTTAAACATGAGACAATGCAACAATTAACCGATCAACAAACTTTTATTATCCACTAACACAATCGCGAATTTATCGCGATTACACAAAAATCGACCGCGGGAGTGACGTCACCTTTTAATGAAGAAAGAAACGAGCACGAATTTATGTGGTCGGGCGACAAACTGACCCGCGATCGGGACGGCCGTTGCCAAACCCATTATCCCTTAATTAGCCCACCGTGTAGGATTTAATCAGGATTAGAGCGACAGTGCAGTGCGCGGGTGTCGCGCGTGTTGTGACGCGGGCGCGTGGGTCGCGCGTGGTGATGCACGGGCGCGCGCGGGCGCTCTGTGCGCGATGTTCGCGCCACGCCGCCTCAGCCTCGACTGCCGGCATGGAAATTCGATTTTTCTGACGTTTCCTCCGCGCCTTGCTTCGCCACGATCGAACTGCACGCCACATGAATAGTCACCCACCGCTGATTTTGCACGTTCAGTTTACTGTAACTGTAATAATTTCAAATGTTTTATGACACTTTTGGTCGAAGTAGACAGTATGAATGTGGTTAGGGTTTCGATCACGCAAAATTTCGATCTTGGCGATACGACCTCCTCGTTCTGACCTTGATGTTTTTCGTATCCGCTCATATTTGCTTATCAAAAAGCTGTAAAATACTCAAAGGCTTGTTGGTAGCTCATGATGATACCTGAACAAAAGTTGAACGAATTTTTTTAAGTTAAGTTTTGTTTTTTGTTAAAACTTTTTAATTCAATTCATTACTTAAATTTTTTTGGAAGAGGGCATAAAATTTAAGTTTCTACAATTCCTTATTCAAAAGATTATGGCAGTAGTCAGTGACCGACTGACCGTTAGTTTACCGTGCTTTCACTTAAGCCCGACATTTTTTAGTTTTGGTCGAGAACCTTTAGTTAATGGGAGTGAGCGGCCATTAGGCCAATACTACGGAAGCGAGAATTTCGCCTCACGCTATCAACCCATGAGGCATGTACTTGTAGACATGGAAATATTTTAGAAGTAACAAATTAAAGATTTTTGCGATAACACGCTACTTTGTGTCAAATTAAAGTTTACTAACCGTATAATTAGAAAAAAAATATTTCAAAAAGAATTGGATAGTTTTTAACATAATTATTAATTATTTTAAAAACTCAAAATGTTCATAAAAATAGTTTTCTTCAGTAAAAGCTCAGAATCAGCATTAAATTAAATACTTGAGGATTTTCGATTTTGGCGGCACGGTTGGTTGACCCAGTGACTTAGCAATTACTTTGTGGCGCTAGATAAGGGTTACGAGTTTGAATCTAATATATTTATACAAATAAATAAATTTAAATTTAACAAATTTGAAAATATATTTATACAAATCACATAGCCTTTAACTACGTATACTGTCTATCAAACTAAATAACTTTGAGCAAAAAAATATTGCTTAGAAATTAAATTTTTGGTGCAAAACGACGTTTTTTTTTTGGGTGCATACAACAGTGAGTGTGTCTTGAGGTATTAAAGGTTTAGTTAGAACATTAAAAACTTATTTAAAAAGTTATAACTTTAACCTTTAATATCCTCGTAATCGGTACGAAAAACATGTAACTTTTGACTTTGAAAAGTGACTTCTTACATCCCTAATTTTTAACAGTACCTAAATTTATTTTCTATTTCTTGTTCAACTGTGATATTTTGACTTCTTTCATTATAACATTAAACTGCAATGAACTCTATAATCATAGGCAGTTGATTCGTTTTTGCACGCAAATAGCGCAATTTTCTTGTAAATTAAGTACTATGCAAATTAGTAAATACCTATATCTTTATCGTGAAATAATAAGACGTTGTTTATGCATTCCTGTATTTAAGGAGGTTTTTTGTTCAAAATATGTAGATTGTGTTTCTACTAAACTTATAAATGTTGATGTGAGTGTGTGTGTTGGATACTGGGTTCAAATCCCAGGTCAGGCAAAATGTTATTGGATATTTACGTTAGACATTTCTCTGTAGTACGTGAAACGTTTGGTTCTGTGTCTGATCGCTACCCGGCAGTATCAGATAGCCGTTTCAGACTATGTGAGACTGAGGGAAGGGGGAGTGCATGTTTGCGCTCACATTTGTACCTACGCTATATTATCTCCTGTACTTGACTAGTTTTAAGTGAGATTAAATCAAATCATTACAGTATTTCAAATATATCATTAACTTCAAATATATCATTCTGAATTTTGAAACTAAAAAACAAAGCAAAAGTGTAAAAAAAGAAAGATCCAGGCGAAAATATTACACAGCTGTTTGTAGTCGCTAAATAAAAATTAAAAAATGACAGTGTGTTCCTTTGAACAAGAATGAACAGAACTCCATGGCTACTTACACAACAAAAAAAAGTTTTTGTTATTTTTTCCAACTTCAAAAATCATTAAACGATTAAAGAGAAATTCCTAGATTTTTTGCCCACCGTATCTAATGTAATAAGCTGAAGAGCCGCGAAAACATGAAGTGCTATCACAGTGTCATAACAGTGTGGCCAGCTGCCAAGTCTTCAGCCCGGTGTTAACAGTCGTAGCTTGGCAGCACTCGCGGCAACTTCACCGGTTATGGGTAGTTTAACCTCCGTTTAGCTTTATTACTCGTATTCCCCGATATGCAATTCAGTGCAATGTTTGGGTATTCGTTTTTAGGAGCGGAAACTAAACCTTTAGCTATCTGAAAATAAAAGTGAAAGTAGGAAGGTATTTGCACATGTTTTCGACGAAAAATTCTCAGCACGACGTGGAGAATTACATGTTCTCAACAATGCAATTTAGTTCTACTAAAACGAACCGACCCACAATCTTCAACGTTAAATTAACCACGTCAAATGTTCGTTCAACGTACGTCCCGAACTTATGCTTGGAATAGATTTAAAATTGATCAGCGTTAAACATCAAACTTATTACAATGACTTAAAAAAATTAGAGAATTATTGATGCGGATTTGTTTGTTTTGGTCCAATTGTTACCTAGATATTAAATATGTCGATATAATAATAAAATGCTTCTGTATATATCACTTGTATGAGACACGTTCCTATATTAGACAATATTGATAAAAATATCTGTATGAACGTGGAGGAGATGAAAGTAGTGTGTAAGGATCGTAGCAGGTGGCGTTCTGTGGTTTTTGCTTACCCCCATGGGAAAAGGCTTGTTTATACAGGATAAGTTTTTAACCAGTGCGTAAATTTTTTATGGTAGTTCAGTGTCAGTAATAGAACACATTTCCGTGTTTAGTAAAAAAATAAATAAAAAAAAATGTCATCCTTATCCAAGTTTGAAATAAGCAAAACATGGACATAATCTATTCGCCATACTATCAATGAAAACTCTTGGCCGCCGCCCGGGCGCATGGCTGGGGTGAGGGGGTGGGGAATGCGCTAGCGCCGAGTGACAATAAAATATGGTTTTTAAGTAAGCATGTTTCGTAAGCGATAACTTTTTTTTTTAGTACTAAAACATATCAAAATAAAATATACGTGTTTAATAAAACGTGTTGAAGTTTATTATGGCAAAATTTACGCACTGGTTAAAAATTTTTCCTGTATATGAATGCATGTATGTCATAAAAATATCATGATTATTCTTCTTTTCAAGTCGATAGACTCGTACCAAATTCTGTCCGACCAGCATTGAGCAACCTGTACAGCTCTAACATTGCCTTTGATGATGCTAAAATACCATGTCAATAATTCCACGACGAAGAATCACGCCAAATAAACAATTCTCCACAATATCAACAACTACAATCTAAGAAATGTAACTTCAAAGCGCAGCATATTAAGGAGCTAATTAGGAGAAACATGCGACGGTAGGTTCTTGGAAAGCTCGGCTGAATAACCCGACATTTAATTGGCAGCATTCTACCGGGTTGCAATTTGATATTACTTACGCAAACTCGAGTTGAATACTTAGATCTTACTGAAATAAACAGAACGTTGAAAAGGTCTTCGTTTAAAATCATTTACCTCTCACTAAAACAGTTTTATTTATATTAGAATGTTATGGAGAACTAGCTTTTGCCTGTGACTTCGTCCGCGTCTTTGATATATTAGCCCACGGGAACCGTAATTTTTTCCGGAATAAAAAGTATTCTATTTGTTGTTCCAAACTACAATAATCTCAGTGCCAAATTTCATCCAGCCGTTTAAGCATGCAAGAGTAACAAACTTCCATCCTCACATACTTTCGCATTTATAATATTAGTAGGATATTCTTTGAAGTTTCTCTTAAACAAGGTTATCGACATGTGGGAGACTCAGCGATCCTTGTACCGATAGACGTTACAGCCAATAGGTTAATAGGCAAGAGCCTCGAACATCTCTGGAGGCTCTCGTCAGGCGGTTTGGTTCAGAAGGAAGAACTTTTGGACACGCCCGATTTGTTAGGAAACAGGTTGTTAGGAAAGTAGGTATGCAAGTCTATAACAAGCCCGCCACACTATTCCCAATCACTGCAACTCAAGAACAGTACCAAAATTTTAAATTCTATTTTATGCATTATTGGCATTCTAAAATTATACAACAAGGTGATTGATGATATCTATACCCATATACTTTGTATGCAGTACCAATCACCAAGTAAAAAAATAACAGCTTCTGTAATTCTACCACAAAAAAAAACCCCAACTAACCTCGACGAAAAAGTCTTTATTACAAACCAGAAACTCCGCACTTCCTTTTTAGTGCATTTTACAAAGTCGTTGGCAAAAGAAACTATAATTTCGCCTGATAAAGTCGACGAATTAAAGAATAATGAAAGAGGTCATACATTACAGGCAAAATTACAGACGTTTAAATCTACATTACAGTGGGTATCATGAAAGTCGAGTTACTTGAACACTAGAAAACTGGCAACACTCCAAGTTACGGTGTACTACAAGCTACGATCAAATTCCATTTTTTTTTATAACTATTATATTTTAACTGCCTCGTTAGCCTAGTGGTTTTAAGCGCGACTGCTGCGCTTGAGGTCTTGGGTTAGATTCCCAGGTCGAGCAAAGTGGTATTGGTTTTTTTTTATGAAATTCTCAGTAGCAGCTCGAAGTAAGGATTTGTGCCCGGTTAATGGCAATAGGCTCGTCCCGCTATTACATGGGACCTAAACATGCCGGTGGACTGTAGGTGTACATTGGTACACCTCTGCCTAACCCTTCGGAGAATACAAGCGTGATGTTATGTTATGCTAATACTTTTTATACACAAAATGTTTTAAAACCTTGACGTGATGGCGGAAAATTTAATTGCCGACAAAGTTTTGACGATAAAATAAAAAGTTTTCGAAGAAAATGTGGAACGAATTTTTGGAGTGCCATTTAGCTCTGTCGTTCGTTTGATAAAAAATCACGTGTGGCCGGTATGGGAGAATTCTTTTGTCTATGAAATGCTTTTAAAAGGGGACTGTAATGCAGTTATGTCCCTTTGTGCGATGTGAAATAAAAACAGGTGCATTCCGTCAGTTTGCATTTTCACACACCTATATTATTACTTATTAATTCCACTTTTCTCATATAAAGTGGAATATAATAAGTAGGTTAAAAACTTAACAGTATACAATATAATTTTATATAACATACCACCACGCCTGTATTGAAAGTATATTTTGCAAATAAATTATTAATAATAGAAAAAGAATATTTATTTGTCAGAAAAAATAATATTATATACCTTATAAAACAATAATAGTAAAATTAAAAAAAAACTCGCTCATGAAGAATTCCTTATACATTTTTTTAAATAGTTTAGAGAAGAACAATGTCTTCTGCAAACCTCCCTTTGATTATTAAATTTGTTATTTGTTGTTATAATGGTCACAGTAATATACAATCAACAAGAAAACTTCAAATAACTACCTATTACGGTTTAAAGCATAAAAATACAGCCCTATGAAGGACGGACAGACAGGACCCACTAGAATCCTTTGGCCACGGAACCTTAAAAATTGCAAAATATTTCTATTTTTATCCACAAAGCACTCGCTTGAGGTCAAGACGTCGTTCACTCTTTGAGACTTCTTAAAAATTAATTGCTAGTCCTTCGGCATTTGCGTCATCGCGACACAATATTGAACCGATGTTAACTTTTATGTATTATTTTACTAACCCAAACATTAAGGAATGCGGAACATAATGCATTTACCTGAAAAAATAATGTACACTTTAAATTTTAACACAAGAAATAGGTATTACATATCATCGCTATTAAAGGTTAGGCAGAGGTGTACCAATGTACACCCACAGTTTGCCGGTATAGTTTTAGGCCCATGTAATAGGGGGTGGAACTTAATACCATTAACCGGGCACAAATCCTAACTCCGAGCTATAATAAGTTTAATAGCAAAAAAATAAAAGATAACTAAATCCATATTCAATGTACACTGTCTATCAAAACCCATTTGTTTATATCTGAATTCAAAACATATGCTCGCGAAATTTCGGTCCCACGTTGGGCGCCAATAGTAGACGAACAGTATTCATTTGTTTTTTCGTTCAAAAAATATTTGTTCCAACGCGTACGTCCGATTTTCATTGAAATAACAACATGTTACACGTCAAAGTTTTATTTTTATTTTGTAATAGATTGGGTAGTAACCGCGGCATTGAAAAATGTATGTTTTTACGGATTTTTTTGTTTGTGATTGTACACTTTGTTTTTGGAAGTGATGTTACATGGTAAAATAATTAATTGTCGATTTTTGTGTTTTGTGTTAATATTTTTACGAGGTGGTTTTAACGTAATTTCATCCCGTGTATTAGAGGATATATTCCTAACATCGCGCTTCATATTAAATTTCATTAAAGAATGATACATTATTAAAAAACTTGTAACTACAAGATTCAAAAACCTTTAAAATTTTGAAACTACAAACCTATAAGTGCCCTTATAATATCTATACAATTTCATCAAGTTTAATTCATTATTGACCAACATATAACTAAACTACGCTTGTATGAATTACGCTGTCGAAAATATCCCTATAGTACCTTCTAATCAGCAACGAAACTAAAATCTAACATACCTAGTTCTCGACTCATCTTCCGAGAAACTATAATACAGATCTCATAGCATATTGAACAAATAATAACAGCGCTCTCGATCAAACATCAAACAAATCACGAGATTAACTTCAACAAAATCCTTTCAAATAATTTCATTCCGAGAACTGCAATACAAAGCCAAGATTCCTTCTACAATATTAGATTACATACTGAGATTGTCGGTACTCAACTCTTCAGGGAAATCCAGCTTCTGCCTTACGATCATATCAATATGTATGCCTCGTATATAAGTCTTAAATCTTACTATCCGACCACCTGATACAATTCCTAACTAGCTAGCTGCCTCGTGGTGGCAAGCACGAATGTTAAGGGTGCGTTCGATTCCCAGGTCGGGCAAAAATTGTTATTGAGTTTTTAAGTTTTTACATTAGGAATTTCTCAGTAACAGCCCGGAGTTTGGAAGTTGGTGGTGTGAAACCCCCGTTCCTCGAAATGGACGTAAAGCTATTGGTCGTGCGTCTGGTCTCTCCCCAGTCATGTCGGATTGCCGTCCCATCGGATTATGAGAGTTAAGGAAGAGGGAGTGCACCTGTGTTTGTGCACTATAATATCTCCTGCTAGTCTGCATTAAGATAAGCCGTCATGGCCAGAATCCGTTTGGAGAATAGATCTCTATATACTAATATTTTAAGGAGGATTTTTTTTTGTTTGTTTGTAACGAGTAGGTTCCGAAACTACTGAACCAATTTAAAGCATTTTTTCACCATGACGACCCTACATTAAACACCTAGATTATAATTATTCCTGAGTAACGGGAGCGGAGCAGCAACCAAAGAGAATTACTTAACGCGGGTGAACCAAGACACGCGGACGAAGTCGCGGGTTGTTCGCTAGTACATATACATACAATTCCTAAGCTTTCTGTTGCGGTTATTAATTCCTGGTACAAACATTCACCCTTAAAGTTTACATAAAGCTAATAAGTAGGTTTTTTTTTTTTTTTTATAGACGGGAAATCATCAAATAACTTCCCCCGCCTTGGGCGGGGCGGGAGGGAGTGTCAGACTTTTACTGACTAAAACCCGTCTATGTTCCTTCATGTGCCCTTTGCGTTCCGGGGGCGCGGTATCTCTTTCGAACAACCCGCAGACCTAATAAGTAGGATGGCAAACTATTTGATACGCGACTAAACAAATAGGTGTGATACATAAAGGTATATTTGCTGATTACCTATTCAAACTGTGAACCGAAAACAATAACAAGACCTATTTAAACAAAAGAGAAATTATAATATGTCTTAGGATAAAACAATTGGTAAGCGGTATCCTAATTCCTACTAATATTATAACTGCCTCGTTGGTCTAGTGGTCCTAAGCGCGACTGCTACGCTAGAGGTCCTAGGTTCGATTCCCAGGTCAAGCAAAAAATGTTATTGGGTTTTTCTATGAAATTCTCATAGAAAAACCGTGTACATTTGTACACCTCTGCCTAACCCTTCGGGGAATACAGGCGTGATGGTATTATAAATGCAAAACTTTATGAGGTTTTTTTTTTTTTTTTTATAGACGGTAAATCATCAAATAACTTCCCCCGCCCTGGGCGGGGCGGGAGGGAGTGTCAGACTTTTACTGACTAAAACCCGTCTATGTTCCTTCATGTGCCTTTTGCGTTCCGGGGGCGCGGTATCTCTTTCGAACAACCCGCAGCCCCGGCAGGCATCGGCCCTCAGTGGCCCCATCCAATTTTGCTGACATCTCTTTGAGGCGCGCGTGGAACACGAACGCGCCGTCGACACGGTAACTTTATGAGGATGGATGGACGTTTGTTACTCTTACGGCTAAACAGGGCTGGATGAAACTTGGCACTGAGATAGATTGTAGTGTGCAATAGCACATAGGATACTTTTTATATCGGAAAAAAAATAAATTTTGCGTGGGATAATATATCAAATTGGACGCGAACGAAGTCGCAGACAGAAGCTAGTTTGACATAATAACGTCTGCCCGCCATAATTTTAGTTAATTACCTGAGTCGTGTTCCAATCGACACCTCATTTGTTCAACTTGATTATTCATTATAATTTACTCTGTATGAGAAAGTATGATATCTCATATTTGAAGTGAAAAATATGTTATTTCTCACTCCTCCTTTGAACTTTTCTGATTAATTTCGTTGTAGGATCCAAGACAATTTGATTATTTCTCCAAGACTCGTCGAGCTTCATTGCCTCGGCGCTTTTTTGGTGGTCGCCACTGTCTATTCTGACTTTCTGGTGTTGCCGTGGTTGGAAATAGAGTTGCGGGTTATCTCATATTTATACAATAACATATCACCAGGCCTGTATTCTGAAGGAATAGGCAGAGGTGTATCAGTGCACACCCACAGTTCGCCGGTATGTTTAGGTCCCATGTAATAAATAGGAGGCGAGCCTATTTCCAAATCCTAACTCCGAGCTTCTACTGAGAATTTTATAGAAAAACCCAATAATACTTTGAGCGACCTGGGAAACGAACCCAAGACCACTAGCGTAGCAATCGCGCTTAAAACCACTAGGCTAACAAGGCAGTTTTATTACATCCATCTCTTCTAACGAGAGCATTTCATATAATAATGTTAGAACTTCACAGTTGATTTATTATGCTACTCAAACAGTCGGAGTATCCCTTTCAAGCGGTTACATGCACTAAGTAATTCCATTATACCAGTTTGTGCACCGAAATTCTACATATATACCTATAGGTAGAGTAAACGAATTAGTGCGGCCGCAAGTCAATCCACTGTCGAGTTTACATTGCAGCCCCTGGGATGTTGCAAGCGTCTGAACCGACCTCGTTTGTAGCACGACATGTTACGTAACGTGTTGCTGTAACCGAGCTCGTTTGTGGGAGTCTGTTTAAAGGGAACACACAGGTTGATGCCTGTGCATACTGTTGAGCTTTTAATGGTTGAGTTACGTGAATCTAGGTGACCAATGTCCAAATATGTGAAAATAAATGTAGATAACTTTAAAATAACTACCCCGTTAGTCTCATGATTTCAAGCGCGACTGATAATTGTGGGGTCCTGGTATCGATTCCCAGGTCGTACAAAGTCGTATTGGGTTTTTCCATTAGGAATTTCTCAGTAGCAGCCCGTAGATTGGAAGTTAGTGTAATGACACCCCCCTACCTCGGAAAGCAAGTAAAGTCGTTGGTCCCGACTGTCATTCGTAGATCCTTGACGGTCGGAAGCCAGGAAGTCTGGCAACTAGTCTTACCAAGAGGTATCGTGGTGCCCAGTAGTTGGGGTATGGAGGTCAGATAGGCAGTCGCTCCATGTAAAACACTGGTATTCCGGTTAAACTGGAAGCCATCCCCAGCATAGTTGGGAAAAGGCTAATCAGATGATGATAATGTAAAAACTTAAATAATAATTAAATATTTCTAAATCTATTGTAGTGTATATCTCTTTACACATTAGAACCAAAGTCATAAAGTAAATTAACAATAAATATTATTTCCTTTGTCTTCACCTCCGATCGAAGCCCAATCAAAACGTCGGATAGGTTTGATCAAGTGTCAGTTCTCAAGTCAAGTAACATGATTGGTTCATGGAAATAATAGTACTAGGTAATACGTATGATTGGTTGTTATCATTTAGGTAAACGAAAACAAAATCTGAGTATTAATGCAAGTTGTTACGGATAAAAAATACATATTACAAACGTAGTGATCAATGTCAGTCTTTTAAATAATTTACTCTGGTTACATATACCATCACGCCTGTATTCCCCGAAGGGTTAGGTTAGGTTAGGTTAGGGCAGAGGTGTACCAATGTACGTACACCCACAGTTCGCCGGTATATTTAGGTCCCATGTAATAGGGGGCGAGCCTATTGCCATTAACCGGGCACAAATCCAAACTCCGAGCTGACACTGAGAATTTCATAGAAAAACCCAATACCACTTTGCTCGACCTGGGAATCGACCCCGGGACCCCTTGCACAGCAGTCGCACTTGCGACCACGAGACCAACCGGGCAGTTACTCTGGTTGCCAGAGCTATTTGCTGTTTGGTATTCAGCTGCATCCGGTCAGACTGGAAGCCGACCCCAACGCAGTTGGGAAAAGGCTAAGCAGATGATGATGACTCGGGTTGGCCCTTCCAAAAGGTTGAATTGAAATTAATGGGCTATATTTTGTATACGTATATTCATTGAATGACTATAAAGTTAAGTACACAATGTATGCACCCAACTTAAAATAATTTGTAACATAAATACTACAAATTAAGCAAGGTACGCTCATACCTTTTTCTAATGAGAAAAGGCATTTGCCTTGCAATAAGGCAATGATAGACTGGTACAATTGTATGTACAAATAACTAATTTTGCCCCGCTCGCTGCCCCGTTGGTCTCGTGGTCGCAAGTGCGACTGCTGCTGTGTGGTCCCGGGTTCGATTCCCAGGTCGAGCAAAAACTGTTATTGGGTTTTTCTATGAAATTCTCAGTAGCAGCTCGGAGTTTGGATTTGTGCCCGGTTAATGGCAATAGGCTCGCCCCTTATTACATGGGACCTAAATATACCGGCGAACTGTGGGTGTACATTAGTACACCTCTGCCTAACCCTTCGGGGAATACAGGCGTGATGGTATAAATAACTAATTTTAACAGCACTTTCAAACGACATATTCTTCAATTTGTAGTACAATATAACGCGACAATGTAATAGTCACTAATACACCGCTGAAAAAAGTTTGGGCGTTTCACTTCAGTGACGTAATACCGGCATTGTACTCTAGTCGGACACGACATACAACAATTCACCTTGGATAATATAACATTAACATTCTATACTAAATGATAATTTGTGATTACATTTTCATATTAAGCTTTTTATAAGTTTTTTGGTTCATTATGCACCTCAGTCAAGGTAGAGTGAATGCGGGAAATTGAGAAAATTTAAACTAGGTTAAGGCGATGGCATGATGGCCCAGTGGTTAAGGCGCATCTCTCATGTAGGTACCACGCAAATAGATTGACTACTGGCGAGCAAGTACCACTGTACATAACACACCATCACGCCTGTATTTTCCTCAGTTGTGTTATTAAGTTTTTCTATGAAATTCTTCAGTAGCAGCTCGGAGTTAGGATTTGGGCCCGGTTAATGGCAATAGGCTCGCTCCCTATTACATGGGACCTAAACATACCGGCAAACTGTGCGTGTGCATTGGTACTTCTCTGCTTAACCCTTCGGGGAATACAGTCGTGATAGTATGTCTAGTTATAGGTCATAGTAAATATACCGAAGTTTAGAAAATAATGATCTGTTACGAGCTGTGGCTAACTTGGTGACGATACGGTTGGTGGAGGACGCAGTAGCCTGAGTATCGCATTTTCACGGATCAAATATTTGACTCGTCAGTTCGGTTTAACGGGTGTCTAGTTGTTTATGTATGTCAGTTTATATGTTTGTAAACTCACCTAATATACAGGAAAAGGTCTTAGAGTGAGAAAAAGTTTCTTAAAAAGATTTTTTGTCTTTGGAAATGTCAGAAAGAAGTGATCATCTACGATCACAACATAATTTATTTGGCTTAATTGAAATAAGTGTTTTGACATTACATGGCACTTAAACATATCGGCGAACTGTGGGTATGGTACACCTCTGCCTAATTCTTCGGGGAATATAATATGTATGTGATTTGACCTCGACTTTTTAAAAAAGAAAGAAAAAAAGTGTCAGCCAGAAATAAACTTATAAACAAATATGAGTTGACAATAAAGACCAACTTTATCATGTTGTCAAAACTTTTTACAACACTTGAAACCCAACGTTTAAAGCAGCATCCTAATGCAAATAGCTCCCTCAACTAAAAGTGTCTAATTTAATTTATTTGCTTCGGAACAAGTAAAGAATGTACAAGAAGAGAAGAATCCGTGAGAGCAAGGCACTGACCGGCGATCCCCAAAGTAATTTGTTTGCCCCCTCCGCTGAAATTACATTCCACTTGATAAAAATTTAAAGAATTAAACAACATCAGTGCCGTAGTCTAAACTAATATTATAAAGAGAAAAGATTTATTTTTAATGGGTAAACTCAAAAACAACTTAACTGATTTAAAAACTTCTTTCACCTAATGAAAAGCTAATTTTCAGCGAGTGACATAGACCATAATATTTTACTTAGGGATCCGTAAAAAAAATGCACGTGGTTGAGGTCTCGAGCGGAAGTTATTTAAAACACAATTGACAAACACAAGAAGCGAGCCCTGATTTTAGTCTTCTTATTTTTTGCCATCCAAGTTAGGCTTGAATGTGAACTAAGCAAGAATAAATTAATACAAAAGAAAGAGCCACGTTGATCTGACTTTCAATTCAAAACCGAAGCCAATATTTTGGAAAAACAAAGTTACTTACTTCCTTACAGAGTTCATTAAATCTAAATGAAATATTCACCCTCTTAATAGCCGCTAAAGATAATTATACAAAGTAGCTTATTAATTAATAATGACAGCGACGAGGCAGCGAATATTCATCACGTCGAATTTAACATCCTATTAAATTCAAATTGTCTGCTAAACGATTTTGACGCAAAATAGCGCTATTTTATGCCCACTCAACGTCGGTAAACATGAAATTAAGTTATAAAAGTATAGGTACAAGTCCGTCTCTGGGGAGTTACTATGTGAACTCGACTCACTTTAGCATTGTGCAGTGACTTGCTCATTTCCTACTTTTTTTCTAAATTATCATCTATTTTTATTAAAACTTAAACTTGATATAGTAATAATGAAAGGAGATGATACAAAATTAGTAAATATGATATTTATAGATTTATTGACTATGAGTGTTGTAATGAAACACATTATCGTGTTGGGCTTTACTTACGTAAAGTCAATTATTCCTTACTTTTATTGGATTTGATTAAAAAAACATAACATTGTTGTTACTAAATGCACTCGAGAAGGAGACTTGAATGCTATCTATTATCCAGTTTATCGCATTCAGTTCATACCTCAATGTATCACCGTGTTTTTTAAAACCATAATATGAATTAAAATTCATTGTTTCTATTTAATGAAATAATGATTTTAAACATTAACAGCAAAAAATAAACAAGTAACATCAAGTCGTATCAGCAAGTCATTAAAACACAAATTACAAAACAAAGCGAGTTACCATTAGTATACCCTACAAGTAATAAGTGGTAAATATTTGAAGGTTCCGCGACTCCCGGGGCCCCCGCCCCCTACGCGGATAACTATCATTCTACCCGCAGCGCGTTTTAAAGTATTAACGTCTGCAAACTTTGACATAGCAGACATTATTGTGATAAATGAGATCCTATGATTTATGTTTTGAGGAAGATGGGAGTCTCTTGTGAACGGAATAAGTACGAAGAATAAGATTTTTATGGGAAGTTACTAATTTTGATTGAATCTTTTATAATGATCGTGTTAGAGTACCTGGGTTAAAGGAAAGCAAAATACGTGTGTTCAAAATTGACCTAGCGGAAGGTAACCATTTGACTTTGATAGGGCCTTTTTTCGTAGCATATTTTTTTTAAAGAATCTTTGTCTTTCCCTTTACATTTCTTATATTTTGTTGATGCATTAACAAACATATAAACTCACATAAGTACACAAACATCCAGACCCGGAACAACTATCTATTGCCCAGGGGTTCCCAACCTTTTTCAGGTCAGAGTAGCCCCTATGTACTTTCTACGGCGCCACAGGGCGCCGTGGTGCCCAGTTTGGAAAGCCCTGCTATAAACCATACAATTTTTTGTACCGTGCGGGAATCCGCTACACGTAACGAAGCAGCCAATCGCTCAGCCGCAGCACAATTCGTGCAGACAAAATAAAAATATGTAAGTGCTAAGCTAGATCAATTTCTATGTACTTGAGTCAAAATTAAGCCAATTCCGTACAGGCATTTAACAAACAAACAAACAAACATCCATTCATCCATCCATTTTCAGAAACTTTCGCATTTATAGTAGGAAGTAGTAAGATAAAAGGCTGGAGACAAAACATGCATATATCTTATTTATATAAGACAAAGTGTTGGCTTCAGGACGCGCGACATGTTGATATGGTGTGGTGGCTACTTAATTTGCTGCTATCTGGCTTCTGTCCAGGAACTATTGCTCTCACAAGACTACGATTAATACTAACATAATATATATTGTTGTATTCTATATAAACTATTTATAGTTAGAAACAAACAAATATATCGGCGAACTATATGTGTACATTGGTACACCTTTGTCTAATCCTTCGGGGAATACAGGCGTGATGGTATGTTTTGCTATGTTATTAAATTGGACGATTCCTTTTTTTTATTTAAAAGTTGTGGAGCCAAAGTACCTAGTTGGTACCAACTATTTTGTAAAACTTTTAAAAACTTAAAAAAAAAACAGCTACCTACCTACTGATTATGCAAGAAAATGTTTTAATGTTAGTCAATATCAAAATAATATACTATTACGCCTGTATTCCCCAAAGTGTTAGGCAGAGGCTAATTGTACAGCCACCACATAAAAAAAAATGATATGATCGAATATTTTTTTATTAAAATCGGTTCATTCGTTTCGGAGCTTAATCGGTACAAACAAACAAAAAATATTTTCTTTTTATAATATTAGATAGATAGCATATATTAGTCTGTATTTTTATGTAAAACAAAGTACCTACATTGAGGAAATGGAGTACCAACTACGCAAAACTGCCAACTTACAACAATAAAAAAAAATAGTAGGTAAGCATAGATTCCACTGTACCCAATTAACTTTTTTCTGTTCAGAAACCAGATAGAGATTCAATTAGGAACGGGAAGCAAAGCAGATTATGCAATCTAATTTACCAAAGAGGATTATACCTAAGATCCAATACACGTGCTCGAATCGTTTGTTCTCCATACCGCAAATGGTCACTCTTTTTTTTATACCACTTATGATGGCAAACAAGCTAAGGGCCTCATCACACTAGCGGTTTGCGTCGTGATGGCTCAGTGGTTAAGGCGCCCGCCTCTCATGCAAAAGGTTGTGGGTTCGCAACCGGGCACGGGCAAGTACCAATGTGACTTTTTCTAATTCATACGTACTTTCTAAGTTTATCTTGGACATCACTGACATCGGTAACCATGTCAGAGGCCCTTGAGGCGGTTTAGAAACTCTAACACTAGGGTGTTTGGGGTCGTTAGACCTTACTGCCCACACGATAAAGAAGCGGTTTGCGAGCGTATTTTGTATGAAGGCGCTCACGCAGCGAATTCGCCGCGTCAGATATTTGTATAGAAAACACGCTCATAATTCGCAAGTGTGATAAGGCCTTAACGGCCCGCCTGATGTTAAGCGGTTACCGCTGCCTATGGACACTTGCAACACCAGTGGCATCACTCGTGTGTTGCCGACCCCGTAAAAACCTCAATACTCCTTTAATCCCTCCTTCCTTTTATTCTCATTTTTTTCAATAAATATACCTTCACACCTGTATTCCCCGAAGGGTTAGGCAGAGGTGTACCAATGTACACCCACAGTTCGGCGGTATATGTAAGTCCCATGTAATAGGGAGCGAGCCTATTGCCATTAACCGGACACAAATGCAAACTCTGAGCTGCTACTGAGGATTTCATAGAAAAACCCAATAACACTTTTTGCTCGACCTAGGATTCGAACCTAGGACCAAAGACCATATGGACCTTTATTCCATATGGAACAAAGTTGCGTTATTACGGGACAAAATGGTATTCCGTTCAGGGGAATGATATTCCGACGCGCGTCGGTTCCGATTCCGTGCAAATCGAGTCCGAGTAGGATAACTCGATTGCATTTTAAATGCAACGGTGTATCGGATGTGGATGGGGTGGTTGCGGTGACGACACTAAACAGGTATTGTTGCAGAAAGCCTACTTGGAGAGCACGTGCAAACAGCCTACAGCACAAATAATAGAAAGCAATGGCACATTGTGTGGGTTGTGCAAGCAGAAATAAATGATTTCAAAGAAAGTTTAAGGATAGCCAATTTTCGAGAGTATGCATGGTGCATGTATGGTGGTAACCGTTCTTATAATACTGTAAACTAACTTCTACCTACGACTTCGTGCGCGTGGAAGTCGAACCTTAAAAATAACCGGCTATAGTTTCACTTTCTATCAGTGTGAGAACGTTTGTTTTCCTACAAAGGTTACCTGTTCCAAATAAAAAAAAAACGACCTCTTTATAATACTACAGTAAATTCAGTCATGGTTTACACTATGATTATAAAAAAAAAAGAAATGTAGATAATGTTTTATCAAACTATTCCGGCAAAAAATAAAATATACGTATGAATCATGAATTAATCTTAGACTAATATGGACAGTGGAAAAAAAATTGCCTTTCCACCTTGTCCTTCTGTATCTTGGTCTATGTAGTAAAGGGTAGGCAGGGGGGAGGAGGCAACGGGGAGGGGGTGACGTTAAAAAATCAACGCCCATTCACAGCCTGGCGTAGTAAAATGCAATATGATTATATTCGTAAAGGAAAATTTTATTAAATTGAATCGAATCAGTTTTGAGTGGGACTTTTTTTCTGAAAAATATTTTAAGATTTTGAGCTGTATTTCAAAGGCAGGGCGGAAGTTATTCTCTTATTGTTTTTGCAAAAATAGTGAATTTAATTATAGTATTTAAGGAAATAGTATTGAAGTATTTAAGCTTTCCAGGTAGATTACAATTTTGACTGCTTCAGCCAATTTATGCTGCGAAGAACTTTATTTATGATTTACTATCATCTAGGCCAGCTTCAACTTTCTGATGAACTAACCGGCTGACAATTCAAATCTTTGAAATAAATGTTCTCAGACTTTGACTTATGTTTGTTAGTTACTTAAACCTAATGAGATGACACTTTGATTCTATGAAAATAATATAATTTGAAAATAATATGATTTTGGCAAACATGATTTAATATTACCAATTCATGTTCTACTAAACTAATATTATAAGATGGCAAAGTTTGTTTGTTTGTAAGAAGTAACTATCTCAAGGACCGATAAAAATAAACCTTTCACTGATAAAAACCTACTGTATTATCACTATCTGTTTGGTTATCGGACTTCCACGTGAACAAAGTCGCGGGCAGAAACTAGTATCTAATAATCATATTTTACAAAAATAGAATTCTTTTGGTATTTTTTTTCTATCGCTACCTTTAGCTCTTTTGTTTGACAAACTCCTTAAATTGTGTCAATATATTTGACAAGGTTTCATACATCAAACGACGTGGATATAAGGATATACAAATTCATTCCCTTTTCCAAACTATTAACGTGTTTGCCCAACTATGAGTGGTCTAAACATTTCATGAGTTTTGTTTTCCCACTTCAAACAGTGTGGACGTTACGTACTTAAATATTAAATGCTATGAGAACGTTGCCACTACTGACATCTGTTGGCGGGCGCGTGCACAGTATATGACGTGTACAGTCAGCAAGTAAACTTCGTTACTTTTATAAAACTTTTTTTTAAATAACTGTGAATTTTTTTGCCCATTCTTCTCTATAAAAAGTGCCTTTTAAAAAAGGCATCTTAATTCAATTATTTTTTTAGGGTTCCTTACAAGAAAAGGAAAACCGAACCATTGTAAGACCAATTTGATTTTTTTGTATCATTTTTGCAAACCTGTATTAAAAACCAACAAACTTAATGTTAAAGTAAATAGAGAAATAATGTTGAAATCCTAAATAATGAAACTTAATTATACCTACAATATTACATCTCTGCTTTCCCTTCAAAATAAACGCGGTTGAATTATATTCAAAATTAATTCCACATTTTAATTAATAAAACGTCAATACCACAAGCTCTCACCTCCAAAACCCGATCAACACCGGTTTTGTTCCCGTGTCAACGCCGGACGGTTAACGGACACCCGGTTATAACCGGACAACAGGTGGTAATTACCGTGTTAATATTTAATACATAAGGGTTATGTGAACTGAACTGGCTTGGCTGAATTATTTATTATCTCGGTTGTTACCTAGAAATTGTATTGGTATTATTTTGAAGGTTTGATTTTCAATTTGTTGCATTTTGTATTGCAAAATAAAACTGGTATAGTTTTAAAAAGATCAGAGGGTCAATTCTAGTAACTTTTAAGAATGATCGCAGTCAAATCTCAGTCTCTTTGAACTGTCAAAAATTCTTCTAATTTCCTAATTTCCCTATTTTTCGTCATTGCTGGTTGCTGAGATGATATTGCATCTACATTTCGAAAGTTTTTCATTTATAGATTTTGCCTTCTGACGTTGTTTTTTTTTTAATATGTGAATGAGATAGAGGTACTGCCAAGGTTAACTTAGAAACACAATAGTTTTGGAAAGTTCGTGAAACAGAAAGACATCATTTTTTTAATCTGCAAGAGTATTCAAACAAATGCTGTTACACTTACATCTAAACACAACAAAATAAAAGTTTAAACAAACGGATCAAAACTAGATTTTGCCTGAACAATACTGACAGCTAACGCCATCTATCGCGTTAGGCTCGAACTACCGACAGGCCGTACACGCTGAGGACTGAGGTGCATTCATTGTGATGATTGGCACTTGGTTACCAAAGCAGACAAAAGGTACTTTAGGTAACACGGCCTACTATTTTTGCATTATCAGTTGTTACTATTCGCCGCAAGCATGGTCTACTATTTTAGTTGCATTTCAGTTAAAGTTTCATTGAAAATAGGGTTTTATAGCAGAAATCAAAACATCTATAAGAAATGGTTAAAAAATTCTACTTTTGGTTACTATCGTGTGAGACGTATATACATATTTTTGATGTGAGTATACAGAATAGAAAATACTCGTAGTTCATACTTGAAAATGAAAATTAAATTGGTAGATAGACAGACAGACAGACATAAACTTTAATAAATGTATTTTTCTTGCAAGTAAACAGACACTTCAATTGTATTTCTTTTTATGTGTAGATTACGCTATATAGACACTGTAACAAAAAAGCCTTATGTATTACTCATAATATACTATTTCAATAACTCCTAACCCCACAATTCATAAAGGTAACAACCTTAATTTATTTGTTTATCGTTCCTTCAACCAACACCAATGAATCCTTTCCTGGAACGACGAAAATGTCAACAAACAGACTTGCTACAGCCGAAAACGGAACACACTCTCTCCAACATTAACTGACTTCGTAAACAATCATGAATCATCAATCAGGGTCGCCGGTGTTAACAGCAGTATACGCTCTTGTTGACAAACAAACATTACAACCTGAAAACAACCTTGTGAAGCGATTTTCAACCTTTTTGAAAGGACATAAGGGTGGTGTTAAAAGTCATATTGTTTTGTACTACGTAATTCATGGAATAATCGAGCAGGGTATTGTTTGTAAAGCAAGGCATGGCCTACCGGTCTCATGATGATTTATGAATATGAAGCTAGTTGATTTTATGTGTGTGGTGGGAAAATATTGGATTTTCATATATTTTATATTGTAATTGATGGAAGGAAAAGCTTTTAAGTAACGAATGTTTGTTCGTTGACGTGTGTCAGTGTTTGCTTTGGTTATTTTTGAAACATTATAGTATCAAAAAAATATTGTAAAAAGGAACTCAAAAAAGAAGATAGTAACATGTTTTTCCTAACATTGTGAGCATTTTCTTGTTCTGCACCATGCCTGGGATCCTTCTGCTTTCGATATTAAAGGTCAAAGTTATTTTTTTTTTCTTGTCTTTTACGAAAATCAAAAGTTTAAAAGTTTTAAAAGTTACAACTAAATTTTTAATACTCCCACTACCCTGTATTGTTTAATATAAAAAGGTAACACTATATTTAGAGTGCGTTCGTGCACACACACAGCAAAATATAAATAGCTGTTTCCCAGCAGTATTATTTTCTTCAATGTGGTTTAGTTTCGATAGCTATTAGGGGAGAGTTGGATATTACCGCGCGGTTGATAATTCCGCGCATCAGCATAATTCAAAAACTATCCACTAGTTCTGCGATGTAGTGCGTATACATCGAAGCCGGGCATGCCTACACCCTTCCCCAAGCACCGCCGTTACGGTCCCCGCGACGACGGAGACAGCATGCGCTGAAAATGTTTTTTTCGTAACTCCTTATAATTTTTCGTGTACTTGCGGTAAGAGGTAAGTAATACTGTATTTATATTGTAATACTTTGATACTATACATTTGTAATGCTTGTATACTGTAGAATTAATGTCTGAATACGTTTTTACGTACTGTAATATTTTCCATAAAATTATGTGGTTAAAAAATAAAATGATCAAGTTTGATAATTCCGCGCTGGGGGAGTCGAACTATGAAAAGTATGTTTTATTTACATTAACTTGTTTTTACCTCGACAAAAGAGTTATGTATGATGTGTCTGTATGTGCGTCTGTTTGTGGCATTTTATATCCTAAGCGAAAAAACACATTTTTTATTGAATTTGAGTAATTTATTGAGTTTAAGATAAACAATTGTGTGTGATATTAATTGTTGTTATTAATATGACTTTTTGGATGAAAATACATATAATATAATGAATAAATATTATACCTACATTTACTTTTATTACTAACTATTGTTAACCCTGGGCACGATATTATCAGACCAGTTTGACAATACCGCGTTTTCTCATTTTTTAGTAAATTGACAATAATTACTTTTTGTTTAAATTTTGGAAGTTTTTGTTATACGGTATGCGTACCTGAATAAATTTCCTACTAATTACTCAATTTTGTTTCTTTTAATATCAAACAGTTTCTTAATTATAGGTCCAAGTCCTTAGGGGCTCGGTAATATCCAACTCTCCCCTATACGTAATGAACGTCTTGTGTTTCTTGTTACATCCTGTATATCCCTCGAAATATAAGTAAAACAAGCTTTAAAATTCTCCTATAACAACAATACCGTTCAAAAGAACGTTCATATTTCATTATAATGACAAGACAGAATATCAAAGAAACTCACCGCTACTCACTTTTAAACAACGTTAAAAGTTCACAACACCAAAACGCTATTCCATTAAAAAGACATTTTGACATCCCTCCCTTTATTTCCCACACAATAGACCCCACCAGAATAACTTGACCCCTGTGTGTTGAAAAATCTCTTGTGTTTAAAGTTCAAGTGAAATTTGGCAGGTGCAGGGGTAATCAACAGTTTGAGTCAATCAATCAAGGTGGGGCAACGATCGATGGTCGATGGCACTGGGATCTGATTGTCTTTTGTTCAAACATCGTATTGTTTGCTAATGTAGAACAAGACGGTCAACTTTGGGGTGGGACGGTTTAAAATTTGAATTCATTAATGTGTTTGTATGGAATGTTTGCTTGTTGAGTTGAATATGAGAGTGTATGAAGTTTAAATGAGTGATAAAAGTACAAGGTACAATACGGTATCAATTTCTAATATTCTTATAAACATACTAGCTTCTGCCCGCGACTTCGCCTGCGTAGACTTCAGAATTAAGCTAAAGTGATAAATTATCCTATCTGTTAAGCTGGATCAATAAATCTATAATTGTGTGTCCAACTAACTTCGATCAGCTGTTAAAGCGTGAATGAGCGACAAATAAATATCCTTTTATCTATCCATCCTCACAAACTTTCGCATTTATAAGATAATATTTTTTTTCTTTATGTTTTTTGGAAAAATCTTAGGTGTTTTGCATTGTAATTGCTTATTACATTGCTAACCGTACCAGCTTTTAATAAAAATGACATAAAAGTAATTACAAAACCTCCCTAAAAATAAGTCAACTTTTTAACTGAGAGCAGAAACTTTCGCCAATTCCGAACAAGGCAAAACTGTGTGGGCACAAGTTTAATTGCAGCGGCACTCTGAAAGCCACATGCAGGCTGCGCTTCACATTCTTTAGCCTCAGATAACAATAGCAACTATTACGGGAACAATGTTTGAAAACACGGGACAAAAAACATCAAAGTTGAGCATTCTAGCCTTGTTTTTAAAAGCGGTGGGAGCAGCTGCTTTTTTGTCGAAAAAATCTGTTGTAAAGCCATAACAGTATAGTAAGCAATTTGCCAATCAAACTAGAGCCTTAAATCGTGTGGGTTATAATACTTTTTATAATGACAAGATGAAAAAGGTGACGGCTTGATGGCGGAATGCTACTAGCTACCGGTTGAATATTTCGTAATTGGTGGTTGGCGATTAATAACAATACGGCTCCGATACAGTAAGCAATTTGCCAATGAAATTAGGGCCTTAAATCGTATGTATTAAAATAGTTTTTAAAATGACAAGACGAAAAAGGTGACGGCTTGCTGGCGGCGGCGCGCTGTCAGTTAAAGGTTGGATTTTTAAAGGTGATTTAAAAAGAGTATGTATGGAGTTTCTTGTCCGTTCTTCTCCATACGAAACTACCTTTTGGAATGGGCAACTAGATTCAATAGTTTAAGTTAATATTGACGTCCGAAAGTGCCTTATAATAGTCTAATTGGAATAAATGTTTTGACTTTGACTTTGATTTCAGTCGCTTTTAGCCGTGTCGGACATATAATGAGCTTTTAGCTCATTACGAAGCGAAACGAGTTAAAAATGTTAGGTAATGGAAGACTATTATCCAACATTTTTAACTCTTTTCTAACGGGTGTAAAAAGACACTCTTAACAAAGTCGAAAGTTCTTAACATCATTACGATTTTTAATTTTGAACCATACTTGGATGGACTCTTCTCGTTACGGAAATATTTGAAAGCTTAAACTTTTGTCACGTTTATTTAAGAAACCTAATTTTAAATGTTATAACTAATTTTAAATACTCCCACGACTCATGTCTTCGCATTGTTTTTTTGGGATTTTGCGATTGCGTACTACGCCAAAGAGTGGTTTTTCACATCGAAAATGAAAGTAGTTTCCCAGCAATATTTATTCACCTAGTTTGATCGGCAGTATGTGTAGTTAACGGGTTCATGATGTGTCTTTTTACACCCTTTATACAATGCTAACGAATCCTATACGAAATGAACAAAACCTTGACCTTTCAATTTTATAAGTCATAGGGAATTCTCTTCCTATCTAGCTAAAACATTTGCCAGTCAAGTTATACAAAAGAAAGTTATCTTACTGCCAATGCAATACTGACAGTAATATACAAGAGATGATGTTTTCAGTTTTTAATTTATACTGAATTAAAATTTAACACGAATAGACTTGAGAATTGCATGCAAGATAACAAATACCTCGCGAAGTCATTTCTTGGACTCAATTTTCAATTGTATTTCTAATGTATTTTAGTTCATTTTTCTGTGTACGTTAAGGCTTTCCACCAATCCCCCCATTACGCGCCCGACACGTAACACAATATCAACTCGTGGCCTGTGATCTTAAAGTCTCACATGTGGTTGCTACTGGCCTCTCGCCAGACTATTAAGAGAGCGTGGTGCATCATTCCGTGCCAAGCCAATAGGTACAAGAACATGATACTTGTTAGTTTATTATTGTTCCGCTACAGTAATTTATGAGTTCAAGTACATAAGCTGTTGCACTGAATTGGGAGCTTTGAAATGGGATAGATTGTTTGGTTTGGCGAATTGCATTGGTTGGCGGTCGTCAATTGTTTAATCGTCACTTTTTGACACACACACACACACAAAATATAATTAGTCAAGCTCTCCAGTGACGATCTTTAATATATGCATAAATTGATTTCTATTTAAACATACATACCATAACGCCTGTATTCCCTGAAGAGATAGGCAGAGGTGTACCAATGGACACCCATACTTCACCGGTGTGTTTACGTCTCATCTAATAAGGGGCGAGCCTAATGCCATGAACCGCGCACAAATCCTAACTCCGAGCGGCTATTGAGAATTTCATAGAAAAACTCAATAACACTTTGCTCGACCTAGGAATCGAACCCAAGCCCTCTATCGTAGCGACGTAGCATAACGAAGCAGTTTCTATTTATATAGATACAGAAACCATTATCAAAGTGAAATAGTGAAAGCCCTCACTAATGAGTCCACGAGTGCAAAGTGCAGGCTTGAAACAAAAGAACAAATACAATCATGGTCTGCGAATGAAAGAAAAATAAAACGCTGAAGCTCCACAGTTCTGATGTAAAGCACGTAACAAATGAAGTTGATTTATTATTAGTTGTATACCTACGTACCTATATAATATTAAACTTATATCAAGCACACGATTTAGTATTGTCTAGTTATTGTCTAGTTATTGCCTGTATTTTTTGAAGTGAAAACTTCTTTAGCGGCGTTGTGCACTTTTTTTGGAATGGGTAAAAGATGTTAAACTCGCGTCAGGACACGTGACCCTGATCGAAAATTCGTAATCGGTGTTGTGCACTTGTTTTGGAATGGGTAAAAAATGTTAAACTCGCATCAGGACACGTGACCTGATCGAAAATCTTACGAATTTATCGTACAAATATATCGCACAAATATGACAATTCGCTGCGTCTTTAGCGTTTTTACTTCTGCCGGCACTACCGGAGTGCAACCCGTCGTTTTTTTTTTATACATACATACATAAACTCACGCCTTTTTCCCATGGGGGTAGGCAAAAACCACGGAACGCCACCTGCTACGATCCTTACATACTCCTTTCGCCTCGTCCACATTCATACATCTGGTCATACAATCACGCCGGTTACGAGTACTGCACACCTGACCTTTCTGAAGAACCTCACCAATAAGGTCATAATCTTTTTTTTTATATTTCCTGTTATCAAATAAGGCGACGAATGGACTGTATATTGCGTGGTTCAGAATGAAATAAAGTCTTGAACGCAATTTATGGAGTAATTCAAGAATATTTCATGATAATTATATCGATGGACAAACGATGACAGTCAGGTCAACGATTTCCTTAACACAGGAAAACCAAAAGACCAACACTGAAATGTCAAAATAAAAAATACATAAACAATATTTAAAAGTTCGTGTAGCAATTAAACCACGATAATCGTAATCATAATATCGTCTGATTTACAAGATATATTATAAAATTATATTCAATTATCTGCCAAATTACATCTGTAAATAAAACAGTGGGGCAATTTTAGTATTTTTGACGTTTCGCAATCTAATCTCAGTCGCAAGCTGCGCCTATTTTACATACATTTTTAACGCAGATTTTAAACAAAAACAAAACAAATGAAACAGCATATTGTTATCTATGAACACAATACAAAACCTCAAACTAATTTACCAAACACTACATCACGACTGCCAAAACTCAACACTACTAGCGCTATCTAGTGGCGCTTTCCCAGAACTAACCTAACAAAATTTCCAACAAACTTTTCTAAGTAAAATAACAAAATCTTGAGCAGTAATAACTAACCAGGCTTTAATCGGCACGTAGTTATTAATACGTCTTATGGTGGGTTCACACGACACAGACTTAACACAGACTTCTATAGAATTTAGTCTGTACGACAAATTAGTACAGACAAATGTCGGTGTATCAGAAAACTCGGAAGTCTGCGTACATGTCTGTACGATTGTCGGAGCAAAACTCATGATTATTGAATTACTTAATTTATTCATTAAAATCGAAGTCTGAACTGATGAAAAGTCTGCACAGACATTTGGTAAAACTAAATTTTTACTCAGACTTTATAGTCTGTGCAGATATCTGTACAGACAAAAGTCTGTATCGTGTGGACCCACCATTAGCTAGCGTGCCTTACCGCGTTGACTTCTACTTGCAAATTACCTCCTTCCGTTTACTTTTAATTACTACAAGTTAACATTCAATTGTTTAGCGTAGAAGCGGTATTTCATATGAAATTACAATGAACTACTACCTCGTTAGCCTAGTGGTCCTCAGCACGACTGATACGCTAGAGGTCCTGGGTTCGATTCCCAGGTCGAGCAAAAAGTGATATTGGGTTTTTCTATGAAATTCTCAGTAACAGCTCGGAGTTTGGATTTGTGCCCGATTAATGGCAATAGGCTCGCCCCCTATTACATGGGACCTAAATATACCGGCGAACTGTGGGTGTACATTGGTACACCTCTGCCTAACCCTTCGGGGAATACAGGCGTGATGGTTATATTTTGATGGTATATAACAATGAACAGAGAGATCTAAAAGTTTAAGACGGTTAAAAAGGGTTTAGTTAATTAGTTGATAATGAAAGAAGTGGGCGCTTTGTTCAGAATGAGGGCAGAAAAAGGGTATTTTTTTATGCCTTTTGAAGTTTTAATTTTTGTGTAGGTTTTTTGGTTGGTAGTGCTTTTGTGAGAATACAGCTGTTGTTTTGTTTTGAGATCTATAATTACGCATCTTTTGAAAAACTCTTTTGATATGATCTCTTGTAATAAATATCTAAAAAAGCATGGCCAAGTACTTGTAATTTTTCCTGTATCATTGATATGTTTATATACGCATAAATTCACATACAAAAACATCCACACCCGGAATAACTCCAGGACATACAAATATTTGTTTCTTGCGGAAACCGAACCTAAGGCACGTAGAACAGCAATTGCTGAGCCACTGCGTGAACCATGTAATGTAGTTTTCCTAAAAACTAAATCCTACGTATTGTACCATAATCAATCGTAAAAAATAACACACACAGAAAATAATTATATATTGTACGCTGTATTATTAATATTAAAATGTATTATTTGATCAAAGACTATTTATAGTAGCTGTACCTTCGTGCAAGTATGTAATTGTCTACATTGTGTTTATTATGTTGAAAGCAAGTTGACATTGCTTGTATCTATCGCATTATTACTACATAATAGTTATTGACCTAGAAAAAAGCATATTTTCCTGAGTTGAATAACTACCTTACACAAATATTTCCATGAAATATTTTATATTTATATATTTTTATTTTTTTATATATATTTATATATTTTTATTTTTTTAATTTTTATATATTTTTTTATATTTTATTTTTTTTCTATTTTTTTTCCATGAATGCATTAATACCTTGGCATTTATACACTAGTATTACTTTCAAATATTCAAAGTATAACCATTCAAACGAATTTATGATTCACCATAATCTTCCTACCCTTATCCCATGTTACTTCGTTTTATCGCAACACGTTTTCTTCTTCCATGCCCTCCTGTCAACCGTCATGCTATCACTGACTCCTTTCTCTTCCATATCATTCTTCACACAATCCATCCATCTTTTTTTTTTCCTCTCTCTTCCTCTCCATCCATCCACATTTATATTCGTTACTCTTTTGGTCACATGTGTGTCATCCCTCCTCTTTACATGCCCATACCAAGACAAACGGTTCCCTTTCAGCTTCTCTGTCACTGGCGCTACTTTCAAACTTCGTCTAATATACTAATTCCTTACCTTATCCATTCTGGCCACACCACACATCCACCTCTACATTCTCAAACGAATTTATGACTAAGACTCCAAAACATTAAGTTTAAAATCCAATCCCCAAATATTAAAAAGGAATCATGTTTCTAAAATCTACTCATGTTCCACCCCAACAGTCGCAATCATCAAACATTAAACACAAATTAACAAAGGGTTGCCGCCAATTAATTTAATCAGAACAAAATAAACATATCAGGGAATGCCGCAAACGGGTTCAATTCACTTTTGATGCGCTAAAGGGCCGTCCTAGCGGCCCGCTTGCCGGATCGCCGCGTAATAAACCCGAAGCGGCCGTTTATTACTGCCAATTACACGGCCCACGCGGTTGCCACCCCTGCATGCGTAAAGGTGTGGGCTTAGGATTGAACTGAAGCGGGTGATTGAGCGGGTTGTATTTTTTTTTTTTGTATGTATTCAGTAATATGCAGTGCTTGGCTCGGTTGCTTGTAAAGCCGTGTACTTAGGAAGGAACTGGAGTGAGCAATAGAGTGGAGTTTAGATATTTTTAGGTCAGTTACGGACTGCTAGATAACCACCCCTGCATTTGTACAACTGTGTACGTATTTAGAAGAGTGAGTTTATTTATTTTCTTTTATTCTTTTTTTTTGGCTAATTGCCGACACAGCGCAGTGTCTAAGCGATTGTCAGCTGCACTGTGCGTTTCGAGTTCAATTCCCGCATGAAACAAAAATTTGCAGAAGTTGTTCCGATACTAGTTGGTTGATTGTGTATGTAAGTTTATACGGCTATTAACGTTTCCACGATACAAAAGAAATTCACAGACGGGGAAATACTTTTTTTAAATTAACTATTTAAATTAATTGTAAGATATAGTAATGATGCTTCAATGCAACATTTCATTACACAGTCATACGCACATTCCCCTAGGTCATCTCGCATCCAGTCGTAAATAAATAATTTATATTCATGCAAGCCTCGGGCTTCCCACCCCTGACAAAAGTACGGCTATGTTTACAGGAGTGAAGCGGAGCGGGTAACAGAGCGGATTATACTTTTTTTTTTTATTGACTCTTTGCTGCTGCGCCACTTTGCAGACGTTTTTATAACCTAAGAGTTACACAGAATAAGCCATTATTTGTGTGCCCCACAGCTGCGCCAAATAGGCTTAGTAAAAACTAAAATAAAAATATGAAAAAACGAATAATAGTACCATCACGCCTGTATTCCCCAAAGGGTTAGGCAGAAGTGTACCAATGTACACCCACAGTTCGCCGGTATATTTAGGTCCCATGTAATAGGGGGCGAGCCTATTGCCATTAACCGGGCACAAATCCAAACTCCGAGCTGCTACTGAGAATTCCATAGAAAAACCCAATAACAGTTTTTGCTCGACCTGGGAATCGAACCCAGGAGCTCCAGCGTAGCAGTCGACGAATAATAGTACCAGCTCATTATTGTTCAACTACAGGGCAAAGGCCTCATACAGAGAAGCCATTATAGTATTTTTTTTATTTATTGTTAAAATCCGGCCACACTATTCCTGTCCACTGCAACTCCTGAAAGCCACAGAATCAACAGTGGAGACCGCCAGAAAAGATCAACTAGCCCCGGAGAAAAGAATCAACTGTCTTGGATCCCGCAATGAAATTAAATAGAAAAGATTAGCGGAGGAGTAAGAAAAACAATTTCCCTCTCAACAAGCAAGAGACAGAAGTCACTATAGCTATAGCGCTTTTGCAGTATAGCTCTTGACGTATTTAAAATACAGTTCAAAATCACACGCTCCAAAAGACAAGAGAACTACACAACATCTCTACATACACATATATACAGAGAAACAATCATGTTCAACGGAGCATCCACACGACTGCAACATTACTGACTTCGTTACACCTTTCATACGCTTCGGAAACCCTTGTGATCACATGCTCCATAATGCAAACCTAATTTGAATGTATTCACTGCGATGAGTTGTGAAATATATGGCATATGAGCAATAGGTTGGTGTTCCTGTTATTATTATTTATTACTAGCTGCCTGTGACATTGTTGTTTGGATTGAATTTATAAAACTTTGTGGAGCAGAATGAAGTTTGATCGCAATTGGATGAATGGTTTAGGTGCGCGTAGGACAAACGTGCAAAATTATTTTGTGTTGGTGTAGATAGATTGAAGAAATTCAAATTATGTTAATTTACTACCAAAAACAATCGATAATGAACCATAGTGAACATAAACAATACGTAATTAACTCCCAAACCAAAAGCCATGTACACGTGTATCTGCTACGGCGATGTGCTACGGTGCTACGATTACTTGCTACGCCGACATCGCTACGAGCCCGCTACAAATTTATATCATTAAATAGCTGCATGAAGAGATTCCTGCATTCCTATATTTAATTCTACCGAACAATTATTCTTCTTCTTATTTAGCAAGTAAAGTACGTAAGATTTGTTCAATAAATTGATTAAAAGCTTTGTATTTACTCAAATAGCAATAAAATTAATTGTGCAATCTTATTTAAACAATAAAGCTATTTAGCTCGAATACAACAGGCATATTCCAATTTAAAGCATCGTATTTATTTTTACAGTGTACTTCACATTCCGCTCCGCTACCCGCTCCGCTCTACTAACATAACCGCTCCCTGCCTCAAGGTCTATGTCCGAGGCGTCTCTTGTGGCCGCCCACGATGCAATACAATACACATTTACTTTAACCTTTACCAATTCACAACTTGAATGGGAACCAAACATCACGCTTACATCTACAGAAGGAGTACGCAGAGATTGTGAGTGCACCCACATTACACATGAAACGTAAATGAGGGAATATCGTGCATCCAATTTCCATAAATTTTTAGATTTGAGATGAGATTGTGACGACATTTTGAACATTTTTAATTACAAGAATTGGCATTCTTTTCTCAGTGACAATCAATGTAAAAAATTTGCTCATACAATTGGGACATAATTTTGACAGATTGAGGCTGAGATTATAACACGAACTTTCTTAAAAATACGAGAAACGCTTTTTTGGTGGAAAACCCAAATCACACTTTGTCCGATCTCAAAAATAAACCAAGGGCTTATTATATACTCATAGTTGCAATACACGAGGCATGGATGTAGACCTTTATATTAATGAGAGGCTATAGTGTTGAGAGCAGCGGAGAGCGTGTTCTTTTTAATAATGGAGAAAATGTGGCAAAATCTGCAGATTTTTAAATTAACACTATTTATGCCGTGCGTATTCTCCTGAAATTGAAAAAACTGCCCTGAATAGGCGGATTTTTCAATTTCAAAAGAACACGCTTACCGCTGCTCTCAGCACCATAGTCCCTCCCTTACATAAAGGTCTATATCCATGCCTCGTGTGTTGCAACTGTGTGAGCGTGAGATACTTTCCCTTTAACTCGGCTATTAATGTGTTGTGTTGTACCATTCACAGCTATAAATAATGTGTAAGAAAATCGCGTGTGTTGGAGTAATGGCTATATTTAGAATTGAAGTGTTTATTTTTTTATGTCAAAGAAAGAAAGTAGGGTTTGTTTGATAAGGAAATGTACATGGAAGAATGGATATTGATGTATGAACTTTTATGTAGGACTAGCTTTTGCCCGCGACTTCGTCCGCGTGCATTAATAGTTCCCGTTCCCGGGGGATTTCCGGGATGAAAACTATCCTATGTCCTTTCTCGGATCCCAGACTATATCTGTACCAAATTTCATTGAAATCGGTTCAGTGGTTTAGGCGTGAAGAAGAGACAGACAGACAGACAGACAGAAAGACAGACAGACAGAGTTACTTTCGCATTTATAATATTAGTATGGATTAAGTATATGATAATGTACGCCACATTTGAAAATCGTTTCGGCAAGCGTCCAGTTATAAGTGACAGGGTGGCAATTCTAGTAACATTTATAAACATATTTTTTTAAATGTTCTAATATCTCATTGTGTCTAGCCTGTAAGGATATTTGTATGGTTACAATAAATAAATAAATGTTGGTCTCAATTGGTGTCTAGATTTTGAGTCTTTATAGTGACTACTATATGTATTTAACTTTTCCTGTTTACATTACTAAAGTTGAGTAAACAGTTTGTTATTATATGTTTTCTTTTAACTTTGTCCCACACTAGGATTTTTTCTGGTATCGCGGGTTAACAAACATATAAACTCACATACACAAACAGCCAGACCCGGAACAACTATCTGTAGGTGATACAAATATTTGTTCCGTGCGGGGATCGAACCCGCGACACGCATCGCAGCAGCCCATGGCTCAGCCACTGTGTCACCAACCGTGTCGTCTATTCTTTTCTTATACTTTTCATTCCTTTATATTCATACCACTTCATACCATCACGCCTGTACTGCCCTAAGGGTTAGGCAGAAGTGTACCAATACACACCCACAGTTCGCTCTGTATATTTTGGGCCCCATGTAATAGGGGGCGAGCCTATTGCCATTAACCGGGCACAAATAATAAATAAATATAAATATCTTAGAGAAACTCACACACGGCTATCTGATCCCAAGCTAAGCAGAGCTTGTGTTATGGTAACCAGACAACTGATATACATACTTATATAATTTATAAATACATACATATTATAGATAAATCACACCCAGACACAGAACAAACAATCATGCTCATCACACAAAGTTTGTCCTGAGTGGGAATCGAACCCACGACCTCCGGCTTAGCAGTCAGGGCCGCTAACCACTAGACCAACAGGCCCGCCAAATCGCCAAATCTTAACTCCGAGCTGCTACTGAGAATTTCATAGCAAAACCCAATAACTCTTTTTGCTCGACCTGGGAATCGAAGCCAAGACATCTAGCGTAGCTATCGCGCTTAGAAACACTAGGCCAATGAGGCAGTTTTTCGGTAGTTCTGTCCTTTATTTCTTTCTTTTTTATTTCTTTGTTTTCTTTAATTTCTATTTCTCATGTTAATAAATTATACCGTAAACTACCCTTCCGCTGAGCCCATCAGATTATGTACTTAACTTATTATTAAGGGGACATGTTCAGACGAAACCTTTTTATTTGCAACCGCCGCCTGATGGCTATTTAATTACTTTAAGGGGTTGGAAAGCTTTCAGCCGTAACTTGTTTGTATTTTGAAACAATCACTTTTTAGACGACATTTTAGATAGCTACAATATACACGAATAAATAGCTAGTCGTAATTTAAAGCGGTGATAGCCTTAAATGTTAATTTATTAATAAGATACTTTTGCAACAGTTAATAATAAAGTATTGTTTTATTTTAAATACTTACACGTACAAACATAATTTTAAATATTATAAAAATAAAGCAATTAAAGATATAAAAAGTTGTAACCCACCGGCATAGGAGACAGGGTCCAAGCTACCAGATATCAAATTATTGTTTGTCTTATATTATTGTAATACAGGTCTCATTAATACATGGTGGAATGCGCAGTTTGTATGCATCATGATCATGACCAAGCTTAACCACACGCCCAGCGTTCAAATTGTTCGTCGCTTGCTGTTGACTCATTCGCACCGAACTTATAGAAATAAAATTAATAATAATACCGGCTTATTCTTATTCCAATCCCAAAAAGGCCTCTTATCATACTGGGAAGAGAAACCAAAAAAAAATCTTAATATTTTTATTAATAAATAATATAATAAAAAAGACACTATTCAGCTATTTATTTAAGTCGCAACTCATACATTATTCCACAGCAAAAACAAGTTGGTACACATAATTTACTGGTAAAATATATTGGGACGAGACTGTCCATTTAATCAATTTCAATTTGATACCTCACTGAGCGGTCAGGACGGTGTTGAAAGCTAAAACAAATATGCCACCAGATTTACCCGTTAACGTTAATATTTAATGAAAGGTTCGAACTGCCGGACGCAGCCTGGGTATTAATACAACTCGAATAAACGGGGATAAATAGACCTCGTAATTAAAACATATACGTTTAAGATGACACGTTTGGCCTATTGCCTTGTTAGCCTAGTGGTCTAGAGGTCTAGATTCCCAGGTCGAGGAAAAAGTGTTACTGGGTTTTTGCTATGAAATTCTTAGTAGCAGCTCTGAGTTAGGAATTGTGCCCGGTTAATGGCAATTGGCTCACCCCGTATTACACGGGACTTAAACGTACCGATGGGTGGGTGTACATTAGTATACCTCTGCCTAACCCTTTGGGGAATACAGGCGTAATGGTATGTATGACATCATATGCAACATGTACACAATACCTTTGACACAATTCGTTGAGCGATTGTCTACTGCTGCGTGTCGCGGGTTTAATCCCTCTCGGAACAAATATTTGTATGACCTACAGATAGTAGTTCCGGGTCTGGTTGTTTGTGCATGTGAGTTTATATATTTGTGAACGCACCCACGATACAGAAGAAATTCCTAATACGGGAAATTGTTTAAAAAAAATACTTTTAAATACACTCCCAGACTCCTAAATCGAGCCACCTAGCATAATGATTTAGTAACGTCCATAACTTTAAAAAATTGTATAAATAATCAAAAAGTTTTTATGCAAGTATGCTGATTATGCCAGCTACAAAGCTGGCATAATCAGCAGGCTCATGTACCATTGTTCTGAATTTGATTTTCATTCATTTTCATTCATTTGCCATTCATATAATTTTTTGAAGATAAGGACGATACAAACTCATTAAGCTAGGTGGCTCGATTTAGGAGTCCGGGAGTGTAGATCTGTACTCGATTTTTCAGCTTCAATATTTTTCAAAGGTAATTTTTTATTTAAACATTGCTGTTCCTTATAAATGTGCAACATCAATGAACAGACTTTTTTTACTAAAACCATAGTAAGAGTTGTCGTTACGAAGTCCTTTACCATCTAATATGTTATTTAGTAAACAAATCGTTTTTCTAACCAAAGATATAAAAAGTTCAAGTAAAAGGATTTCACGGTAGTATATTTTTTGCTTTGGCAACACCCGTCTCCGTCGTAATGCCGCGTATTCATTAGGAACAAAGTTGATTCAGACAAACAAAAACAAATGAATATGTATGGGGCTCTTCAGAGAGCTTTACGGAGGTTGTACGTACTCGTAGTATAGCTTTGGGCTTTGACTAATGCAACTTTTTAGTAGAAAATGTATGAAAAAATAAGATAACATAAAAAACTAAAATAATATAAACATAAACTAAACTAACTAACTAACTATCTGCCTCTTTGGTCTAGTGGTCCTGAGCACGACTGCTACGCTAGAGGTCCAGGGTTCGATTCCCGAGTCGAGCAAAAAGTGTTATTGGGTTTTTCTATGAAATTCTCAGCAGCAGCTCGGAGTTTGGATTTGTGCCCGGTTAATGGCAATAGGCTCGCCCCCTATTACATGGGACCTAAAATATACCGGCGAACTGTGGGTGTACATTGGTACACCTCTGCTTAACCCTTCGGGGAATTCAGGCGTGATGGTATATTTATATATTTTTATTTATAAACTAAACCTTATTTATGTCTTTAAATGAAGAGTGTTTTCGATTGTGTGGCCCTAATGCCACAGTGTTTAAGGTTAGGCCTATCTTTAATGACAATCAATACTCATACGCTTCATACGCCTTCTCTGTATGAGAAGCGGCCTATTGAGGTGTATTATATATTTTTTATTTTGTTCTGCTATGTTCTCTCATTTTACTCTAAAGAATACCATGAAAATACATTATATAGCCACGGTCGAGTATTGAAAACTATAAAAATAATGAACACTGAACTACTTAATAAAAATACCGGAAATTAAAACGGTAACCAGAAAATAAATTCATCACTCTAAATAGGTAACACAGTAAATAACAGGAAAACCAATTAATGTAAAGAGGTTTGGAGTGACATAGGGCGTGACGTCATCGGTTAAAATCGAAATGAAAATGAGTCACCTGGCGAGTGGAGAACTCACTCGTCATTCGTTAGTGACAGGCCATAGAGTACGAGCGAGCAGTAGGACAAACTATCATAATAAAAACAAAAATATGTACGTATTAAAAACATCGGCGTAGTACGGTACCTCTTGTATAAACACTTATAAACTACTAATAAATAATAATAATAATACCAGCCTAATACAATGGATTAATTATAATGTTTTTAAATAATAACACTGATTTAATTTATATCTTTTCTTGGTATTAGTCTTAGAAGTACATTGCACTGTTAATGGCTAGATAGTTATAACACATTTGACATATTGAGTAAGTTAAATGTTAATGTTGTTGTGTCACCCATAAGGGTGAGTTAATTTTCAAATAAATTAGCATAATTACTCTTTTTATCTAACTCCAAGGCCGCAGGGGGGCAATGCTACTAACTGTAGAAACAATCGCAATGTAATCTCAATCTGTCAAATGCGCTCTCTAATTTACCAAAATTATGCTGAAATGAGATTGTGACTAGATTGTAAACATCTTCCATTATTAGAATTGGCCTCCAGATTTCCACAATCAAAAGCCTACATAATAAAAAGAAACGATCAACGTTGATATACCGCATCACTCTACACTATTCCGGAACGAGTCGGTCTCCGAAATCCCTGAAAGCTGAGCAATTAAAGCGCACTGTGAAACTGAATCTCTCACACCTTTTCATTCGCTGAAGAGCTTAATTTTCCTTTCGTTTCGCCAATTTCATTCAAAGATCATCAGTGGCGGTTTAATTCTAACTGTGGATTCTTTTGGACGGGCTGTTGGCTAACGGGCCTGTTGGTCTAGTGGTTAGTGGCCCTGACTGCTAAGCCGGAGGTCGTGGGTTCGATTCCCACCCAGGACAAACTTTGTGTGATGAGCATGATTGTTTGTTCTGTGTCTGGGTGTGATTTATCTATAATATGTATGTATTTATAAAATTATATAAGTATGTATATCAGTTGTCTGGTTACCATAACACAAGCCCTGCTTAGCTTGGGATCAGATAGCCGTGTGTGAGTTGTCCCAAGATATAGATATATGTATATATATATTTTCATTGAATGTTTCATTATGTGGGCAGGTATTATTGAAAAGGTCACGTTTAATCACTTTAGGGGATTTGAATGTTGTGATTTGTGTGTAGGTGTATGATTTACATAAGTAAAGAGGAATGCTTTGATTTGATCACCCACGGACAGTGCTCAAAGCTATGATTCGGCTTCTTTTTATGTTGTAACTTAGAAAAATAATCTATTGTGTTATGTTGTTTATACTAATATTGAAAAGAGGTAAACTCTTTTATCGTAGGTGCGTTTGCAAACATATAAGATTTTCTCATCCTTCACTCACATAGTCCGTTGGGTTCAACTTATAGTCATACATTTTTTTTTTTTAAAGTATGTATGCAGTTTCTTTCCCATTCTTCTCCATACGAAACTACCTTTTGGAATGGGCAACTAGACTGAATATTAATTTATTTTTGTCTGGTAATTGACGTTAAAAAGTGCCTTTTAATGATCTAATTCAAATAAATGATTTGACTTTCGCGCTTGCAACTACAAGATCAACGGAACAACACATAATAAACAAGTATCGACTGAATCCAAACAACTGCATTGACACACAAACAAGAAACATGAGTCCAATAGAACATAGTTCATAACAAACCCGTATTTATCTGGGGCCCATTAATTCGTGCACCGATTACACGGCCCGACCGCCGGACGACTTCCAACACATCCGCTCTCCTAATGACCTGGATTTATAGCACTAGATAGTATTAACTCCTCCGAGGACTAAAATGTAGATACGTGGAATTAGTTACAAATGTTTGTTGTTGTGTGTTGGGAGTTTGCAGATGTAGGTACAAGATTTTTGAAGTGAAATATTCTTTAGCCGGTTTTGGTACGGTAAACTTTGTGGGTTCGCGTCAACGACATGCTGAGGGCACCGCGTCACCGACATGGTAATGTCATCGTGTCACTGACATGCAAATGTGATGTTTGGTTTTTACTTCTATCGCCAGTCCTTATGACTCAATAATTTTTGTGCATGATCGACTTGGTGAACATAAATTTAGTAGTCAATGACGCGGGTTTATGAGAATCATCCCTTTTTTTTTAAGACGGGAAATCATCAAATAACTTCCCCCGCCCTGGGCGGGGCGGGAGGGAGTGTCAGACTTTTACTGACTAAAACCCGTCTATGTTCCTTCATGTGCCCTTTACGTTCCGGGGGCGCGGTATCTCTTTCGAACAACCCGCAGGACTTGGTGAGCTTAAACTTGAAAGTCAAATTCGCGGTATATACGAGAATTATCCTACATTTTAGTTCGATAGGATTGATTGACATGAATTACTTGACATGAATTAATTGACAAGGAACTAAAACTCAAAAGAAATAGAGTTCAAAATTACGTGTATTTTTCAGCTATCATATTTCTATTCTAGCGCGCTGACCCTGGCCCATTCGTTTCCAAGCAGAATCTCACTAACAGGCTAAATCAACCGATCCTGCCTCCACTAATGAGCGCTCACGCGTCAATTACTCCAAAATCAAGGGTGAGATGTTTCTGCACCATTTGCTGGGAATACCTACGTATTATATTTATTATGCGAACAATACTGTTATTTAAACTCTGTTTATATCTAACTTTCGTATTACTACATACATAAAATCACGCCTATTCCCCGAAAGGTTAGGCAGAGATGTACCAATGTAAACCTACAGTTTGCTGGTATGTTTATGTCCTTTGTAATAGGTGGTGAGCCTATTGTCATTAAACGGGCACAAATAACCCTAACTCCGAGTTGCTACTGAGAATTTCATAAAAAAATCGGTTCGGAGTCGGTTTAAAATGTAGATAAATTAGAGGCATTTTTGACAGATTGACGTTGAAATTTTGTGGAATTGCCACACAAAGGCTAATTTTCGTAACTAAAAACGTTTAAAACGTAGTCGTAATATCAGTTTAGCGACAATAAATGCCAAACACTTGTCAAAAATATAACCAAAGTAAAGGTATTTTTGACAAATTGAGTCTGAGATTAGAATGCGACCATTGTTAAACATACGAAAATGAGCCTTATGATTATATACTCCAAAACTCTTTTTACATAAAAGGTGAAGTGCATTTCGTTGCTTTTAGAGAAATCCTTCAAAAGTTTGCAACATTCATCCATAGAATTAGAAACAGTCCAATGGGCAGTGAATTTCCAAAGTTCGAGTTCTACTCTGTGATTCGGCTTACTAGAACTATTCATTAGTCTTGTTTGTTCTAGCATTTTGATTTCATTTAGGTATTGAGTTCTAAGAATGAACTTGTGTCTAATAACAGCATCTAACTAGAAATGTGAACAGCATTTTACGATGAAATATATGTAATGAAATGTAAACAAAAATCTATTTCGATACACGACTGCATAAATTGGTATATACGTTTTGTCTACTAAAAATTGTGTCTTTGGCTTAAGTACTTTGTCCTAGTGAATTTTGTTACTTAATCCTATTTTTTTAATAATAAAATATATCCTACTATGTAGGAGTTTCAAAGATTAGGGCGTTAAAACAAAATGAATATGGATATACTACGGTAATTGTCGAAAAAACAGCTTTCTATCAGTGAAAAAATTTTCGAAATAGGATCAGTATTTCCAAAGATTACCTCTTATAAACATATAAACATGGTGGAGGAAGAATTTTTTAACTTGCAAAGTTTAGTAATGTCAAAATCCTAATTAATATTATGCAAAAGTGTGTTTGTTTATTTACGTATGTTACTAACTCCTAACTCCTCACCTTATTATCATATACATGCAGGCGGATACCGTAGGCACGGTCTGTGGACGGTGAGCAATGGGTAGCTCACCGTCCGTACGTTATTAACTAACGACAGACCGTGTCGACGGCGCGTCCATGTTCCGCGCACAGAGGTGTCAGCCACTGGAAGGGGCCACTAAGGGCCAAATGCCTGCCGGGGCTGCGGGTTGTTCGAAAGAGATACCGCGCCCCCGGAACGCAAAGGGCACATGAAGGAACATAGATGGTTTTTAGTCAGTAAAAGTCTGACACTCCCTCCCGCCCCGCCCAGGACGGGGGGGGTCATTTGATGATTTTACCATCTTTAAAAAAAAAATTAAAAAAAAAAATATCATATACATACACGTTGTCAGGGATACAGAAAAGGACATACAGGGTGTTTGGCAGAACGTTGAACATACCAAAATGGTGGATAGGTGGGGTCATCAGCTACTTACTCACCCCTAATTTATTCGGCACTCTCCCTCTGGATATTTAAAAAAATCTTTAATGTTGGCAAATTCTTACAAAATTATTGCTTTACACAGATGTTAGCTAGAAAAATAGTTATGAGTCCTCAAACTTAGAGAAAGATGTAAAAAACATTAAAAAAATATATATATCCAGGGAGCCAGAGCCAAATAAATTAGGGCTGTAAGTAGCTGATGACCCCACCTATCCACCATTTTCGTATATTCAACGTTCTGTCAAATACCCTGTATAGTACCTTTCATATTTTAGAAAAAAAGTATTGTTCGTACTCGATAACCTAAAACATTTACGCCAACCAAGTCGCAGGCATAAGCTTGTAAAACCATTAATGTTAGTTACAGTTAATGCGATCGCCGCTAAATATATTACAGGTAGTTATAAACCTACCTATAATATATTTACCATAACGATATTAAAAAACGGGGACGTGTATAATTACATACACGTAATATGTAAGGAAAGGCACTTCATAAATATGCGGCGGAATAAGTGGCTTGAATAAAACGAACACTTTTTTCTACCTTTTTGCAGCCTTCAAGATAGTTATACTTTGAATCGATATTTTAAGCAATCCTTTTTTGCGTTTTTAGAGTACTTGGCCCAAGTAAGTTTTCCATTTCATATGTCTTTTCTAAGTTTATCTTAGACCACTAATATCGGTAATGAAAAATATCGTAAGGAGAACTGAACTCGCAATAAATATATTTTTGCAACCGCCAATCCGCCTTAAGCAAGCGTGGCGATCAATGCTCGTGCCTTCTCATTATGAAAAGAGGTTTTTTAACCTGTTATTATTTATGAAATTGATTGCAAATAAAAGCTATAACCGCAATGTAATCAGTAATAACAATCGATAAGCTTAACTTGACAGTTACTGAACATTACATAAACATAAAATCCAATTCGATTACAAAGTCAATTTAATCGTCAGCTTTCCATTTTCAAATATCACATTCCAAATTTTAAATCGTCCATAAATTTCAAATTCTTTTACAAAAATGTGGGTGAGGCGAGTTGCGTTCGGTCGGAATAGGCCCTCGAGTTAGAAGTACAAGCCACATTATCATAAGCATAAACAACAATTTAGCATACTTACGAGCTCTTTGAAGCCACGCTACGTTTTCGACTTTCCCAGCTTATCGCTTTAGCCTCAGTTCAAGATGGCGGCCGATAGATACTTGTGTAGCGTAGAGATGGGACGTGTTCTTGTGAAAGAACTGCGAACGCGAAGTGTCACACTTGTGTTTTTTTTTTTTTATTTGAGAGTATAACTTTTGTCGAGGAGTTTATGCTTGATATACGATTTTGGTTTAAATATCTATTTCCTTTGAGTTTTTTTCTTTTTCAAACAATCAGTATTATACGTGGTAATGCTGCCACTTTTTGGGGCACTAGTCCCAGAGACGTCTTCGTCCTTCCTTTTTTTAACAAATTGTACATGGTTTGTCATTTTATTATTTATAAGTTTTGTGTTCAGGTTAAAAGTTAATAACATTTAATGGAAAAAAAATAAAAGAAATATCGGTTCATAACTTTGTAAAAAAAAAATTACATAATACGTTTATTTTTCTTTTGTATTTTAAAAATTGTGACCAGATTTTGTCACATATTTTTACTTTGAGCTACTTTACAGCTTCCAAAACTATAAAATTACAAACAAACATGGGTACAAAAAAGAGTAGCGAATGTGAAAACACAAAACACATTTTGTAAGTCAATGCAGTAATGCTGAGAGCCCGTGCAGTTGTGTTTTTGCTAGAAAAACGGAGTGTACAAAAGGAAAAAGGCATTACATTCAAATTCGGAGACATTCGGCAAATGGGTCTAGGCTTCTTGCGAGCTACTAATGCATTTTAATAAAGCAAGGCTGGCTCTCAACTGAGAAGCTGTGGAAAATGTAGAAATAGTGTCAACGGTTTTTTCTAGATATCGTGGATGCGAGGACCTGTTCCGTGCTATATAGCTATAAGTAGGGTAGAAAGATCCTAAACTCGGAAACCTAGACTGCCAGATAATCCGGACTTTTGGGGTTTTTTTTATAGATGGGAAATCATCAAATAACTTCCCCCGCCCTGGGCGGGACGGGAGGGAGTGTCTGACTTTTAGTGACTAAAACCCATCTATGTTCCTTCATGTGCCCTTTGCGTTCCGGGGGCGCGGTATCTCTTTCGCGAACAACCAGCAGCGGACTTTTGGGTAAGGTCTGATTTTATGTCTGAATTCTAAAATGATTGAATTAAATGTAAAGTCTAACGAAAGCTGAACACCGACTAATGTGGCCGGACACGCATCCAAAAAACCTGACTATATTCGGCTTTACCCGGACGCCTAGCTATAAGCATAAAAATAGTTTATATAAATGTTTTATAAATCTGACAACAGAATTATTTACGTCCTTTTAGTGACAATCCATCATATCTCACAATGTGGTTACTCAATGATACAGAGTTCATCATCCAACTGCCACATTTTATAAAATTTTGTGACAATTTCGCATTCGCTTCCTATCCGAAGAGGCACATCCTTATTACTTTACATAAACTCATGCACTTACGTCATAACAATCTGCAAGAAACATGACAACTTCCGACCCTAATAAGTCGTCCCCTTATAAGTTTAGATTCGTTTTCTATCTGTACAGTCAACAAAACTATATGGTATACAGGCAAAATTATTCATCTTTCTACAACACTGCCAATATTGTTTTTTATTGCACGAGTAATTATTTTTCACACTTAAGAGAGCTATTTAAAAGAATTGACTGCTCAGCACACTCACAACATTGTTTAAAAGCAAGTAAGCTGCCTGCATACCAAATAGTTTTGTTGACTGTACATCCTTATTCCTGTACACAATATATGAGATACGACTAGCTTTCAACGCACGGGTTGTAAGACCCGCTGCACGTAATCATGTTGGACCGAGGACTTGAGCTCACTGTTGAGAATAGGTACTCGTAAAATAGGAGATAATATCGTATGTCGTAAAAAGATGATGTGATGAAAACTTAGATTTAAATCGTCGCTTGGTTGAGCAGTAGTTGAAATCACTACATAGTATAAAACAAAGTCGCTTCCAGTCTGTCTGTCCCTATGTATGCTTAAAACTTTAAAACTGCACAAAGGATTTTGATTCGGTTTCGGCCGGAAGATAGAGTGATTCAAGAGGAAGGTTTATATGTATAATACGAGCATAATATAGTAGAGAAACAGTGATCATTTTAGAGGTTTCTCATGTGATGTCGTAAATAAACTCATTTTTTTTGCGCACGGCTTGTAAGACCCTCTGCATCTAATCATGTTGGACCGTGGACGTCGAGCTTGCTGCTGAGAATAGGTACCGTTAAATACGAGATAATATCGAATGTCGTAAAAGGATGATGTGATGAAAACTTAGATTTAAATCGTCGCTTGGCTGAGCAGTCAAGTGCCTATTTGATCTATACCTTACAGTCTTATAATTTCACATCCAGATTTTCATAATCGTAATTTACTGAAATCTGTAAAAAAACCCAATAACACTTTACCCGTCCTGGGAATCGATCTCAGTATCCCATGTTCAACAGTCGCGCTTGCAACTACAAGACCAACGGGGCAGTTAAAAATGATCTGCTACTTTGTATGATGGGTATAATCATTATAAATTGCTATGTGCTGTAGGCAGAGATGTACCAATGTGGTGTGGTCTATACCTAACCTAACTTCTGGGAATACAGGCATGACTGTATGTACTCGTATGTGTATGTATTGCTGCCACATAGTACCAAGAACTCAACCAGATAATCCTACACACACATTTCCATCAATAATGACGTATTTGCGTACTAAGCAGAACTTAATCCAGATTCAGCGAATACCTTATAACATAAGGCAGGTGCATACTCACCTAATTAATTATTGCGAAGAGACAGGCATCTCCTGGGGATTAGTTCAACATTAATTTAGCTCGGGACTCGCGAGCAATTCTGTTCTACATAGGAACTTTATTACATTGAAAATGGAACTTGCTACTAGGTAATGATAACTAATGAGTAGAGATGCAACGAATAGTTGTTTGGCCGAATACCGGATACCGGATATTCGGCCTGACCACCAGCCAAATATTCGGTATCCAGCCGCCGAATATTCGGCCGTCCTAAAAATGCTGAAAATCTTGTTTTTATACATCATAATTTACCTTTGGTGGATTTCCAATATTAAATTAATTAATATTATTATTATTATCTCGGGACCCTAGGGTCCCGGACCTTTGGAAGGCGTACGAGGAACCGAAGCCAACTCGCAGAGGCCCCTTACATGGCTTTACAATGAAATGGAACACCAGCCGACAATTATCCCTGTTTGCACTATGCAAATGCACCCAAGGACAATCCCCGGCTGGCGCAGGACTATTACAGAATATGGAAACTATAAATGGGGCTATGGGTTTGGGTGACTAAAATGGACTGGTTTCCTGACACTATGGAAGGACTATGGCCCCTGCCAATCAATGTTTTTATGACAAAGATAAAATGGCAGGGGGTGACTAGCACACTCGATAAATGGGCCCCCTAAAACGGCCGCTAGCACGTAGTGACGTAGCGACAAGAGGGCAACACAGACTGAGGTGCTTGAGGAGTGGAGAGGTATTTCACGGCTATCAGGACAATCCCGGAAGTACGGTCAAGATCCCTACCAGCACCTTACTGAAATACTTCCTTCCCCCGAACACGAATGCTCTTGCGATTCTCCAGTCAAACCGGCCAATGAAGGCAAGAGAGAGGTGGGAGCTCTGTTCCTCGTCAGTGTTCACTCCGGCCGGCCAATAAAGGCAAGCCAGAGATGAATAATTAATATTACTATTACTAGTTACAAATAAGTTCATTTTTTAACTATCAGTATTATCACCAAGTTACTTTTAATAATTGATTTATTATAAAAAGTTAAAGTTGTTTAAAATAATAAAAAGCTTCAATTACAACTGTCTCTATTTAGATTCCATTTTTAAAATCTACCAAGTTTACTATCCGGTATCCGGCCGGATAGTACATTACCATCCGGTATCCGGCCGGATAGCAAAAAAGGGCCGGATTAAAGCCGGATACCGGATAGTAACCGAATATTCGGTGCATCTCTACTAATGAGGTATCTCTGGAAAATGCAATTTCCTATCAAGTTGCATTTTCATAGTAGTAGAGCTCTTTGTGAAGGAGCTCAACCGTGGAAGTACTACCATCATACCTATTTCTGCCGCAAAGCAACGGTGCTGTATTCCGGTTGGAACGGTATTTGCGCCGGTGTTATTATAAGCACATGAGACATTTCAACTTTGTCTTTGAAATGGCAACGCATTTGCTAGGCCTCTGGTATTATAGGTATCTGGTAGTAAATATAAGCCACTACAGATAGTGGTGACCACTTAACATCAGGACGGTACACCGTAAGCTTGTTTGCCATCCAATAAAAAAAAGATTTCATATTTTCTTTCGGGATTTTGTAAAAACTTGATTGAAAAGAGTGTTCGTGGTGTTTCTTTCTCTAAAGAGACTTACTTATGTTTTGGAACGAGCAACTAGCTTTTAACTTTCTGACCAACTGACAGACTCTTTGAAAATTCAAAAGTTCCCGTAAATGGTTTAATTGAAATAAATGCTTTGACTTTGACTTTCTTGTAAAATTATTCGAGTCTTATCGAGTTTCTTATACGTTATCGAGTTGCAATGTAAATAATGTGTTTTGAAGTACCGATTTCAATTACAAACTTATTAATACTAAATATTTACAACCTTAAACTCAACTTAACTGCCCCGTTGGTCTCGTGGTCGCAAGTGCGACTGCTGTGCAAGGGGTCCCGGGTTCGATTCCCAGGTCGAGCAAAAAGTGTTATTGGGTTTTTCTATGACTTCTCAGTAGCAGCTCGGAGTTTGGATTTGTGCCTGGTTAATGGCAATAGGCTCGCCCCCTATTACATGGGACCTAAATATACCGGCGAACTGTGGGTGTACATTTTTACACCTCTGCCTAACCCTTCGGGGAATACAGGCGTGATGGTATATTATATAGAAAATACCATAAAAACTAAAAAAAAGAGACTAAAACTATATGTCATCAAAAAATCCTCTAGGTTAATAAGAAAATAAAAAGAAAATCATAATTACCAGAAAATTAAACAACATATTTTCATAATTGCGACCAGCTTGTTCACCAATTATGTACAATTGTTTTTTTTTTCTACCAACAAAATTATCGTTAGCTCCGCTTTGCTTTGTCGCCGCGTTCAAATGACAAAATAATTATTACAAATTGTAAATATACAGAGCAGTCTATTATAATAAATTATGGCTTTCATAACGTATTGTTACATTTCAATTTAGCTGTTTCTGATACTTACGATAAGAGAATAGTACAATTGGAATAATCTGGTAACAAAATTGTATCAATCCCATAATCATATACCACATCATATTATACTGTAGATCTCATTATGGGTTATAACATAACAGTGGTTTCATTGGAAAATAAAAATACATCACGCCTGCATTCCCCGAAGGGTTAGGCAGAGGTGTACCAATGTACACCCACACACGAAGGAGCGAGCCTATTCCCGTTAACCGCATCTACGTATACTTGTAACCATAATAAGATACATAAGATACATATAACATATCTAAAATCAGTCTTACCTGTTTCATGAAAATAAATGTGAAAAATTAACACTAAACAACAAAACACACCTCTCAAATTATTTTTTGGAAAAAAAAACGACTTAAATAATACATAATTATAAGTGGTTACTACTTTATAGAATTAATATAAACCATGTACCTACACAAATGCAGATGCAGTAGTACCTGAACATACATATTCTATAGAAAAAAAAACCAAGCAATGCAGTTGCACAGAGTAACACAAAAACGCAAAACATGAAAACGTTACATAAACATTCTTTTATCCAGCACGTTTTAGCAGATAAAAGTGAAGTTTTTAACTGAAAAAACATACCTGTACAAAGTTCCTTTATATTCAGGAATTTTGGTTACCGAAGAATTCACGACCCCACGAGTGTGAATGCATCGTTAGACCCCAGGGAACGATAGTACCTTTTTATCCGAGATTTGGGATGTAATTCCTCTTATAAACGTTATACGGGGTAGAATATGGAGGCACTGAAGCGAGCAAACGTTTAATTATGAGAATTCCACTTGAGCATGTTACGTGTTTAAGCAAGAATAATTCCTTGTTTCGAGTTAAGCTTTTGAGTGCGTTTTAAAGTGCTCGCTCTTGTACTTGGAACTTACTGGATTACTATTTTTCTTGCTGCCTCGTTAACGCTACTGCTACGCTAGAGGTCTTAGGTTCGCTTCTCAGGTCGAGCAAAAGTGTTATTGGGTTTTTATGTGAAATTCGCAGCAGCAGCTCCGAGTTTGGATTTGTGCCCGATTAATGGCAATAGGCTCGCCCCCTATTACATGGGAATTAAAAACCTACCCCTTTGCTTAACCCTTCGGGGCATAGGTACAGGCGTGATGGTATATGTATGTTTTTTTTTTACTTTTAGGTTTTCGTCGTCGTAACGGTCCAGTAGTTAAGGCGTTCTTGTCAAGTCAAGAACCAATGTGACTATTCCAATTCATATGTAGTTTCTAAGTTTATCTTGGACATGATTTACATCGGCAAAGGAAAACATCATAAGGAAACCTGGTTCTACAAATTAGTATAACTCTGAAATCACTAATCTGCCTTAAGCTAGCGTGGTTATTGCTGCTCGCGCCTTCTCTGTAAGAAAAGAGGCTTTTGTCCTGCAGTGAGGCAATAATAGGCTGGGATCATGAAGTGCCTACTGATCTCCTTTTCCTACTTTATTTAGATAATAATATGTAGGTCATGTAATACATAGACGGCTATATATTATAAACTGGGAACAGAAAACCACATCGCGTTTCCCTTATATAAAATATATGACAAATGTTATCGACCACAATGCGGTCTGGCAGCCAACTGGTACACAATTTGTATATGCACGTACAAGCTGGGTGGTTAGCTTTCTGCCATATTGCAGTTTTCAGGGAACAGTTTGGAATATTTTACAATACCACAAAAATTACTTTGCTTGGCAAAGTTATCATTTGGGATTTTACGTAGGTACGCTTGTGAGATATAAGATTCATATTTGCCACGTGGATTGAACACATTTTTTTTTTTAATAGTCTAAATTGTATCCTTATTACGTGACACATTAAACAATACCAAGACTAAATTTCGGTCTCTGCAGCTTAATATCAACGAGGACTAGCCAAGTACGCAGAAGATTATTAAAGCGCACAAGTGCTTAAATACAGATGCCCTCCCTCTTCCTACACTCTCGTAGTCCGATTATATTGCAATCCGTGACGATCGGGAAGAGATCAGCCGAATACACAACACATTTATGATAGCATACTATGAGTATAATTCTGTCAAGCTTCTCTCAATAATTAGATTAATTACGTCGAACTAATTCGATATCCCAAATATGTTACATTACTATCTAGCAATAACATTTCAATTTACATCCGTACCTTATGCTTAGAATAGTCGAAAATTTATTAGCGTCAAAAATAATTCTTCAAAAAGATATTTTCACGCAGCTTTGTTTTAGCAGAAGTACCTATACTCAAAATGAAACAATGGATTTTAAACCTTCTAAGTCTCTCAAAATATTCTCCTAATATAAGAAAACAAATAAACAGTTAAACAATAACATAAACCTGTCATCACGCATACATTCCCTAAAGGGTTAAAATAGTAGTAACAACACCGTTTCACCTTATGCAGTGGGTACCAACCAAACAAATTTTCAAACAAAACATATTTTTTTTAATCAACAAAGAGCTTCTGTAAAGTCATCAGTAAGTAAATGACAATAAATTGTAATTATTTGACGTAAGTCCTTGACATAAGGGCATCGCTACACACTAGGTACTTTTTTATCATTTATTCATCAGGCCGTCACCAACACGGCCGAATTTTGTTTGCCGTCAACTAAATGTCTCATAAAGAACGCGACACATATTTTTATAGCACGTGTGTTACGGCCCGGTTGATACTAAATAATTTTGTGTTTAACGTTCTTTTTTTGTGTTGTCATCATATAGATAGGTGGTTATAAGTCTGATGAGTGTGTCATTTTTGATTAGCTTAATTTTGTAGGTGCCTACCTAGTAGTGAGGGTGTAATTATGTTATTTTTTTTAGAGAGAGAAAAACATAACATTTATTTACAGAGTAGGAATGATTCAAGGTTTTAATATAGTTGCTCCTTCCATATGGTAGTTTCAAATTGAGAAGAAACGACAAGAAACTACGGTGTTTCAGTTTTGACTTTTCTTCTGAAAATTCGCTCTAGATAAGTGCCTTTTTTATTAATCTCAATATAAGTAATTTGATTTCGTCTTTGTGTTCTGTCACTGTTATTATTTAAAAGTGACATATTTCATTATCGAACTTAACAAAACGCTGATTGACTGTTTCAGCACCACCGGATAAGTTCTACTTACCTTATCTATCAGATAACCAAAATGCTATTTAAACAGTGCCACTGCAATTCCTGAAAACGAATTTACATAACACGGCAGATATTTTTAAAGTGAAACCACAATACAATAGTCACATAATATGTTCATATATGCCGATTCCAAATATACGGTTCAAGTATTTCTTTCCCAGATACTGCATAAGAGAAGCAATCAAAACGTTTGCTAATCGTCGTCGGTAAAAATAGATTCACATTGTACAAAATAAAAGAATACTTATAAAATACTAGCGATACTATACTATCCGCGACTTCGTCCGCGTGGCTTATTTCACTCAAGTTACGTCTTTGGTTACTGCCCCGCTCCCGTGGGTAGCCTATCTTAATCAGAGATACTCTAGCATTCGAATGATGCTAATATTTTTATTGTGATACGAAATTACCAATTAGTTAATGTTGTAGTATCATTGTTAATTATGCTTGCATGTATTTTTTACTATTTATTATCTTAATTTAAATATCTTGTTTATAACTTTTAATTTAAATGTTTTATGATGTTTATATTCGAACATAACGTATACTGTTACTGAATAAATTGAATTTAATTTAATAGTGGAAGAATTTTCAAAATCGGTTCAGTAGTTTTTGAGTTCACTCGTTACATACACACATGCATACAAATCTTTCTTCTTTATAATAATAAGTACAGATTTTTCAAAAAATAGAATTTAATCTTTTTATTCGATGCCTTGTCAAGCAATGTACTTATATGTGTCTGAATCCAGCTTATAGGCGCTCGCTTTGAGAGGATTACGCTCAACAATAGGTTTCAGCCTATTTAAAGATTGTTCGTCAATAAGGGACACGATTCTTCTTTATGAAAAGGGAAGAATACAATGTAAGTACTGTCATAAATACACAACGCCCCATGAAAAGATTATTAAGCAGAAAAAATGGTGTAAAATGCGACACGATTATGAAAATCTTTCAACATGAAAATTAAAAAAAGACCTGATAAAGACCGTAGGAAAACGCTGGATGCAGGCCGCTTCCAAACAGTCCCATTGGAAATCTATGGGGGACGCCATGTCCAGCGGTAGACGTCCTACGGCTAATTTGATGATGATGATTATTAAAATTAATAGTATATTATAGTAAATAGTATATTAACGAAACTTATCTAGAGACCGACTATGGGTAGCAGATGTTTTAATGTAAGCGCAGTATAGCTTATAGTTTTATTTATAACTCGGATTCGCATCGAAAGGTACCGTACCACCGTACAATATTTAGCGTTACATACAAAATAACGTTTCTTTTATAAACACCCCTTTAATTTTTAACTTTATTTTTATTATTTGTTACAGTCATAATATAATACACAATTAGTGAACATTTCATGTGTCTATATATTACGATTGAAAAGATACGGCCCTGTGAAAGATAGACGGACGGACAGGTAATGGAGTCTTAGTAAAAATAACCTAAAGGTGGATACTGACCAACGTTACGAGGTGTAATGTAACATTCGCATCGAGCGTGTACGCATCGAGCACGTTACGCTGTGTTTTAAAATCGACGTAACATGCTCGTCAAAACTCTGTGCTCCGCTTTCGCCGTTAGTTCACTCTAGATGGTCGACAGCGAGGACGCGTACTGACCGAACCGCGTAACACTCAAAGGATTCGCCAAAAATCCGACGGCCGGGTGGAGCACTCAAAGCGAGCAACGAGCGGCTCGTTGCTCGCTGGTTTCCCCGTAACACGACGTACTGACTGCACGAATGCTCGCGGTGTAACACGTTACATTACGCCCCGTAACGTTGGTCAGTACCCAGCTTAATACGTAAGTACTTACAACACTATCCTAAAGAAAAAGAAATATAAGTAGCAAGTCAGCAAAAAAATATATAAAACAGTCACCAAGTTAGCATATGCCATGAGCCGAGATGATACTTTCCAATTAACTATTCGATATTAATTGTTGCAGAATTAGGTCACCGTGTTGTAATTTCCCTAGAGTAAGTACGGAAGGTACCGGCTACAGCCCTTATAAAAGAATGTTCCTACTTAATTAGACTGGTACAGTCGGCAACAAAAGTTGACATTTAAATAGACACAAAATTACACAATTCACTGTTGTTCGGAATTTCAGGCAATATCTAAGAGTTCATTTTATCCTAATTTTAGATCCACTTTCCATTTTTTTTTTTTCATTTCCTGTCATATTGTGATCAATAATAAGCATTTAAAAATCTGGAATGTTAATCTACTTTTGTTGCTGACTGAACTAACACAACATTATTTTAAAGAAATAAAAGCCTGAAAAAACATTGTTTTCTTCATTTGAAAATGAAGAAAATAATGTTTTTTCAGGTTTGTCTAGAAGTGGCCATGTGGTATAAATAATTATAAATGTATCATCGACACAAAGAGAAACAATCTAGAAGTCAAATCTTGGTTGATTGTTTACCTATTTCCTTTAATCATATTAAGTTTATTTATTTGCTTTTAATAGCTTCCACCCGCGACTTCGTCAGAATGGTTTCTTTCACCCGCGTTATGTCACGTCTTTGGTTCCTGCTCCGCTCCCGTGCATCTTAGCGTGATGTTATATAACCTAAGTTACTCGCGAATAATATAGCTTAAAATAATTAAAAGAATTTTTAAAATCGCTTCATTCGTTTTTGAGTTTATTCTATTTCAAACAGAAACACAAATCTTTTCTCTTTCTAATATTATTTAAGACCAAAACGAACTATAGTAAAACATCCTTATTCTAATTCTCGCACAGGTACAGCCAGTATTATGAGCAAACTGAGGTATCATTATCTTAATGCCTCAGAGCGGGAATATTCCGTAACCTAATAGGCTGAACAGTGAAACTGAATAAATGATACGCAAGCCCAAGTTCATAGTGATAAGCGGAGGCGGACGCGACTCACTCCTCAAAGTTGGGATTGTAAGTTTTGCTCACGACACTGCGTCTTGCAAACTATGTAGACTCAAGAATAGGGTTGGCTAACCAGTCAATCCAATAGTAAAATCAATCGTTGATGCAACGCTCACACTAGTACGCACAACAAAAATTAAATCAACTCTTTTGCTGCCCTCTTAAAAAAAATATACTACTTTTAAGTAAATTGATTAATTTTCTCAGTTAACATTTTATGTACGAGTAAGTAGGTATAATGTCTGCTTAGAACCGGCATGATTGGCACTCTTGGGGGGAGGCCTACGTTCAGCAGTGGAGGCCTATAGGCTAATATGGTAATGATGAAGATGAGGTATTGGTAGAATGGGCTAGTGTCCGGAACTCCACGTCTTAGCACGTATTTAGGTATATTTATGTTAATGATACGAAATACGATTCTATGATAAGCTTATTTATGATCTTGGTCTAATCAAATTGCCCACCCCTTCTCTAGAACCTTGCAAGATGCAAACCAGCATAACTAAACAGAGTTAGTAATTTAAACGAAGTAAATATAAATAAATGATGTAGCGACGCAAATATTGTACTAAATTAACAAAACTAAGTAAACCGACCTAGTCTGTTTGCGTTCATGTGGAGCAGTGGAACGAATATATAGGACAAAAAACTAGTTTTATTTCTAGACAGTTGTTAGGTATTCAAATAAAATAGACTTTATTTACTGATGTTGTGATGGCCTGGCGGTTAAGGCGCTTGAAAATCATACATGGGTTGGTCGTTTGAAATCCGGGTGAGTATCAATGTGACTTATTCAATTCGTATGTACATATTTTGTTAGTTTATCTTGGACATATGACATCCGTGTAAGAAAATATCGTGAGGAAATCTAGGCCTCATGAATAGAGGCCTGTGCCTTAAACAGGGGCAATAATAGGCTTATACTTATTATTGTTTAATTATTTACTGAAATATTAAGAAAAAAAGGAATAAAACAAATAAATTATGGAAAAACCAAATAAAACTTTTTGACCGACCTGGGAATCAAACCCCACGCTCAGCAGTTCCGCTTGCAACCACGATACCATTTTAAAAAAACTGTAACAAGTATTTATTACTCAGCTGTTTTACATAAGTAAAGGCGATAGTATTTTTGCATATTATTGATTCCTTTGTATCACGAACCGTTGTTTAATATGAATTGTAATGAGTATCGCAGCAGAGACAATAAAAAAAAGTAAACTATTAATTCTGATTTATGGAATTTTACAGTAAGGACTATAGGCTGAACGAAGCGGTATTGGGTTTTTTCCATTAGGAATTTCTCAAACTGACTAGTGCACGACTGCAACACTAGAGGTCCTGGGTTCAAAGAGATGTCAGCAAATTGGATGGGGCCACTGAGGGCCGATGCCTGCCGGGGCTGCGGGTTGTTCGAAAGAGATACCGCGCCCCCGGAACGCAAAGGGCACATGAAGGAACATAGACGGGTTTTAGTCAGTAAAAGTCTGACACTCCCTCCCGCCCCGCCCAGGGCGGGGGAAGTTATTTGATGATTTCCCGTCTATAAAAAAAAAAAAAAAAAAAAAGAGGTCCTGGGTTCGATTTCCAGGTCGAGCAAAAAGTTATTGGATTTTTCTATGAAATTCTCAGTAGCAGCTCGGGGTTAGGATTTGTGCCCGTTTAACGGCAATAGGCTCGCCCCCTATTACATGGACCTAAAACATACCTACGAATTGTGGGTGTACATTAGTACATCTCTGTCTAACCGTTAGGGGAATACAGGCGTGATGGTACGTATTTCTCAGTAGCGGCTCTACGTTTGAAAATCAAAGTCAAAGCATGTAAATCAATTAAACTATCAACAAGCACTTTTGAATTGTCAAAGAGTCAGTTAGTTTGAAACCTCAAGCTGATGGGAACGTGCACTTAAATTCAGTTAAAGCTTGTTTATTATAGGTTGCCCCGCTAGTTGCAAGCGCGATAGCTTAGCAGGCGGGGTGTTATTGGATTTTCTCTATATCAGCCAGGAGTTGAAGCCAAAACCCACATTACTTGCAAAGCACGTAAAGCGGGAAATCATCAAATAACTTCCCCCGCCCTGGGCGGGGCGGGAGGGAGTCTCAGACTTTTACTGACTAAAACCCATCTATGTTCCTTCATGTGCCCTTTGCGTTCCGGGGGCGCGGTATCTCTTTCGAACAACCCGCAGCCCCGGCAGGAAGCCAACAGACCTGCGCCTAACCTCTCTTCGGTTGCGGCGTATTGCTATCTCATAGATAGGCTATGACCAAAAAAGTGGGAGAAGACGGAAGACTGTATTTGCGCACACACTTGTGCACTATAATATGTGTCGAGTACTTGGCTAGAGTATTGAGATTCTGAAGAATATTATTAGAACCAATTTGAAGTTTTCAACTTCAGAATAAATTCGCGATTCCATCCTGTATCCTGAGTGTAAATCAATGGTGTCACCGCGGCGCGACGTTCGCATCATGGTTTATACCGCCTGTTAGCATAATATCATGAATTAAACCGCTTTCATACCGCTGATATTTCACCAAAATACCGCAATATTTATCACTAAATGTCACAACACTATAGACCGAGCTTAATTCGATAATAGACCTAGACGGAACACCTGATTTGGTTAACTGGAACACGACGAGAACTTTGCGACTCTCGACTTAGTTTACGACTTTGCGTCAATGCTTTATACTTTATTGGACAGATTTCCATACGCAATCTGATTAGGAGTTGAAAAAATATTCGCACGCGAAGTATTACGTAAAAGGTTGAAGTAAGTACGCTAGCGGGTCTGTGTACGGCGAGCAATGGGTAGCTCACCGTCCGTACGTTTCCTAACGACAGACCGTGTCGACGGCGCGTTCGTGTTCCACGCGCGCCTCAAAGAGATGTCGGCAAACTTGGAAGGGGCCACTAAGGGCCGGTGCCTGCCGGGGCTGCGGGTTGTTCGAAAGAGATACCGCGCCCCCGGAACGCAATGGGCACATGAAGGAACATAGATAGGTTTTAGTCAGTAAAAGTCTGACACTCCCTCCTGTCCCGCCCAGGGCGGGGGAAGATTTTTGATGATTTCCCATCTATAAAAAAAAAGCAAGTACGCTAGTCGAGTACTGTGGCAAGTGTACCTGCCCTTATTCCCATGACCCGTTTGCACGACCTCGACAAGGCGGTAAATAAGAGGAATTTGTCAGTGTTATCAACATGTTATTTGATTATGTAATCTAAGTCCGGGAGCACAAGAGATGCTTTCGAGCGGAAACTATCGCCTCAGAATCGTCTACAACTATTTCTTTGTAAGTAGTTCGAAAATTTTGTGAAAGATTTTTTCGTAGGATTTTGGTCTTTATGTTTCTATAGGTTCAGTTTTGTTTTATGATTTGTAAGTGTATGTTTGTACTAAAGAACACAATGACCTGTCAAAAGGGAATGAGTACTACTATCGTCAGATTTTGTGTGACGATAGTCTACATAGAAAATAATAATAGATACTTTTATTGTAATCTAGAATATTATACGTTTATACTGTATGTATACTGTATTAAGTTCTACTGGCTGTCACCCTAATTTACTATTCCTAACCTGTTCTTTTTTAGCTGTAAGTCTTCCATAATAATTACATAAATAAGTACTTAATAAATCATTGTTTGATGCAATTGACTAAAAGAAAACTACGAATGCGCTTCCTAACTCTAAACTTTCTAAACAAAAAGTTATTATTCTCATCATCATAATGATTTTAGATAATATAAGAAGAAAACTAATCTCCATCACACTTGAAAAATAATCAATAAGGTATCATCTAGAAAATTTATTTATTTATTTATTTAAAACGACCTCCCCAACCACTCAAAAATGTGTGTCACTTCTTCAACCAAACGCCTTGTACATTGTGTATGTTTTATGCATTTTATGTATAGCAAAATGCTTGAATACGAAGACAAAAGACTGTCCAATACGTGCTCGAAGCCGAGATGTAGACCCTTGACATTGACCTCATTTGCCAGCTTGAGGCCACTTCCATCCCTCTCAATTTTCTCATAAATTAGGTACTGCTATATTGATCCGGCGATAGAATAAAAAGAAAGTCTCTTATTACCTTGTTTTTTTTAAACAATTATTATTATATATATAGGTACTACTAATATTATATAGTTAAAGAGTTTGTATGTTTGTTTGAACACGCAAATCTAAGTGTTTATTTATTTATTTATAAATTAGAAATCTTTTTAGGTTATACTCATTTATAGAGGAAGATTAAGGCTATAAACAATCATGATCAACAGAAGCGCAGCAGTAAATCATTTAACGCGGGTGAAACCGCAAGGGATTGCTAGTTCATTGATAAAGACACAAAGACTGCGCTTAAAGTATACGCGGTAAAAGGAATATCATATCGAACCTGCTGCTAATGAAAATTCCGGAAAAAATCCCAATAACACTCTGCTTGACCTGGGAAGCGAACCCCAAACCTCTAGCGTATCAGTCGCAGGACCACTAGGCTAACGACGCATTTTTTTTAATAATATAGATAATAAAACTTGGAACACAACGGAATGCATCCCTGGAGCGAAACTACCCTGCAAAATATAGCCTTCCTTTACCAAGCGCAACTTCATTACCGCAATTTAAACATATCATATTTTACAACAATGTTTAATATTCCGCATAGCGTATGCTGCTACAGAATCTTACAAGAAAATTAATAATACACTGAGCTTACTAAGAAAGCATCTTGAGTATTCGCTGCACCACTTCGCCCCGCCCTGGTTCAAGACGGTTCAAATACTGCTCGCGAGTGCACCGAGCTGTACATATACTATAATAATGTCAACGGTAGTGTCGCCATGTCTCTGATAGATTAAACTGTATTCATAGTCATGAATTGATATGTTGACTGTATTGGTTCAAAGGGGATTGGTCTTGCTCACAGACTGGTTGTTCTGCTCGTTGGTCTTGCTTGACTATGCATAGGCTTTATAGATTTGATAGGCTTAGTAAAATTTATTTCAAATTGCATTTGTTTTCTTTGTGACAGTCTTTTGTTTTTTGTTATTTGCCTAAAATTACCTAAATATTAAGAACTAGCTTTTGCCCGCGACTTCGTCCGCGTGGATTAATAGTTCCCGTTCCCGGGGGATTTCCGGGATGAAAACTATCCTATGTCCTTCCTCGGCTCCCAGACTATATCTGTACCAAATTTCATTGAAATCGGTTCAGTGGTTTAGGCGTGAAGAAGAGACAGACAGACAGAGTTACTTTCGCATTTATAATATTAGTGCGGATGAGAACTCAATATTCGTCACAATGGCAAATCTTAATGAAAAATTACCAAATAGGCGGGAGATTTTACAGTGCACAAGACGTGGAATCTTTCACTCTCAGAGTTCGATGCAACGACAATCAAACACAGAGATACAGTGCCATTGACCAAAGGCCTTACGTGCTTTCCGAGACACGGGGGTAGCATACCAGTAACTTCTAAACTCCGGGCTGCTACTTAAGAATTCAAAATTGAAAAATCAATAACCCAACCTAAGAATCAAACACAGGACCCACGATACTAGCGGCCATAACACTGTGAAACCATGTTGCAAGTATCTGTTTTACATAATAAAAGATAAGCAATCTCATTTTAAGACCCCTAACAGGTCTCCTTTTTCGGTTTCAGCACCTAATTTGAATTTAAATAGGTACGCATTAGTAATCAGAAACCTGTCTGTTTTCGCTCAAAACCTTATTACTTGTGTCTATCAAAAGACGGTATAAAGTTGACTCAACTGTTCTTAAAGGTCAACCAACCTAATGAGGCTTTAATGTATAATAACCTCATCAATTAAGGTCATATTTATGTTCAACCTACCTACTCATAAAGAGCTTAGATTGTTCTAGAAGACAGCTTAATTAGGCTGCAATATAAAAAAAAAAAAACGACGGGTTGCACTTGAATATTAACGTTGTGCATTTTTGATATTTTGGAATGGTTAGGGAATAATTTAGCACGAATTGCTTTAATTATCTGTATGTACTATCATTTATGTGGTATAATACAATATTTATTTATTGCGATAAATTCGTAAGATTTTCGATCAGGTCACGTGTCCTGACGAGAGTTAAACATTCTTTACCCATTCCAAAACAAGTGCACAACTTCGCTTACGAATTTTCGATCAGGGTCACGTGTCCTAACACGAGTTTAACATTTTTTACCCATTCCCAAAAAAGTGCACAACGCCGCTGAAGAAGTTTTCACTTCAAAAAGAATAAAAAGACGGAGAGAAGCGAAATCGCATTATTAATTTAAAATTGCGAAACGTTTCGGAGCGTGTCGAGATCTCGTGCCGTGTGGACACCGCAGCTGCATATAATACGGAGTAAGGACATACAGTGACCTACATAGCACTACGGATGTGAGTTAGGCATTCGTCCCCGCTCCGGGACGTACCTGATATTTCATGGACACAGTTTTGGCAATGGTCTCGCCGACGAACCGACATTTGTTGCCGACTCGCCTTTGTCACACCGTACGTCAGAAATAAGCTACGGAATATATTTATTGGTTCACTTCATCCAGTTTCTGTGTCGGCACAGGTTTGGAGAATAATTTATTTTGTTGTCTATTAGGTAGTCGTTGTTTTGGACAGACATGTTCATTGTTACTTATGTTGCCGTTGTTTGTGTTTTTTTTCTCGGAGATATAACGCGACAAGATCAAGGGGGGTCATGCTAGTGTTAGGTTTCTGAGTAAATGAAACGAGTGATCATAGTATCTAACATTTATTTCCAAAATAGGCCTGCTTACATAGTTTTGCTATGAGTACAAGTTGTGGAAGTCCAATTTACTTACAATATTGAATCAACCAATAGGGGAACACTAAAAACTCAAAACCAAAATTGTGTCGAAGACTGTCGGTAGATAGCAAGCAATTTGTCCGGGTAATCTACCCGTCCCGTTCTACCGCACGCGCGCGCTCATCGTAGCGCGGCCTGTTCGCACACTATAAAGGTCTTCGGTCTTGGCGCGGGCTCGCAGTACAGCGGCTAGTTGACTCCGGAGCAGACACGAAGTACATCGATGCAGCGACTATTTATGTGGATGCCACATCACTCCCCCCTAAGTAAACCGTACAACTGGCTTCACGCTTCTTCCTGACCTTGTGATGTACGGCTTACTGGTGTGGTCAGTAATAGTGTTGCCCATAGTCCCTTCTGACTCATCAATAATATAGGCGGGTTTGAGCCTGTCCAATGTTATTACTGATGTTCGTAGCGGTAGTTTTATCTTGTAGTATTTGTCATAGCGCTTAATCACTTCGTATGGTCCGTCATACGGTGGGGTTAGCGGGGAGCGTACGGCATCGTTTCGCACGAAAACATGTGTGCACGTGGCGAGGTCCTTGTGAATGAATGGTTTTTTGTGACCGCTGTTCGAGCGCGGCGCACTTCTTATCGATGCCATTGTTTCCATTAGACGGCGCACGTAGTCACATTCATTGATATCTGTTTTTGTTGGTATGATAAAATCAGACGGCAGGCGTAGTGTCGTCCCGTATGTCATCATTGCCGGACTTAAGTTGTTGTTGCGTAATGCTGTGCGCAATCCTAATAGCACGGCGGGGAGCTCCTCTGTCCATTGATTTGTAGCTCCACGAGCCATTAATGCTGACTTCAATGTGCGATGCCATCGCTCAACCTGGCCGTTTGATTGTGGATGATAAGCCGTGGTAATGCCGAATTTCTTCATCAATGATCCGAAAAGTTGGGATTCAAATTGACGGCCTTGATCTGTTGATATACGCAGGGGGCAACCTAATCTTGTTATCCAATTCTCAAATAGTGCTTTCGCGACTTTCTCGGCGGTTATCTCGAGCAATGGAACGGCTTCTGGCCACTTGGTGCAACGATCGATGATAGTCACGCAGTATCGGCACTCATTTGATAGTCGTAGCGGCCCGACTATGTCCATATGTATGTGTTCGAAACGTTCAGAAGGCGGGAACTCGCTCAGAGGTGTTACGACGTGGCGATGTACTTTAGCTCGCTGGCAACTGAGGCACGCTCTTGTCCAGTGGTTGACATCTTTATTCATGTTCGGCCAGAAGTACTTCGAGCACGTTTGCTTTCGTGTTGTTCTTGCCCCGGGATGACATAAGTCGTGTTGAGCTTTGAATGCATCAAAACGATATGTACTCGGTAGGTATGGTCGGGGCGTTCCTGTAGAAGCTTCGCACGTGATTGGCCGGCTTATGCCTGGCATTGTGACGTCAGTGAACTTTAAGTTCGCTTGGCTCTTCAGTTGTTTTAACACTGTATCATTTGCTTGTTCGCTTGCTAGCTTTTCGTAATCGATAATGGTTGGGCACTGAATGTCTTCTATGCGTGATAATGCGTCGGCTACTGTGTTTTCTTCGCCTTGCACGTACTTAATGCCGGTGCAGAATTGGCTGATAAAGTGCAACTGTCGCTCTCGACGCGGTGTGTCGTTGCTACTCGCTGGGCGTGATAATGCGTAAGCAAGTGGCTTGTGGTCCGTGTACACCGTAACGTCGCCTCCTTCGATGAGAGTCCGGAAATGCTTCACAGCTGTATATATGGCTAATAACTCGCGGTCATAAACGCTATAGCGACGCTGCGTCGTACTCATCGCTTTGGAATAATAAGCGAGAGGTCTCCAAGTATTATTGATTTTCTGCTGCAATACAGCGCCTAAGCTGTAGTCAGATGCATCTGTCATTATGGCGAGGGCACTGCCGGGCACTGGATGTGTCAGTTCAGTAGCTTTTAGGATGCTTTGGCGGCACTTTTCAAAAGCTATATCTGCTGCCTCGTTCCACTCGATCGGAGTTTTGTCATTCCGCTTCCGGTTGTGTAGAAACTTGTTGAGTTCGTTTTGTGACTCGGCCTGACGGGGTAAGCAGCTACGGTAGAAGTTAAGCATGCCGAGGAAACGTCGTAAATCGGCTACTGTCTTTGGTTTGGGATAATTTGAAATAGCTTCAGTTCGCTCTTCTGTGGGCTTGATACCATTTGTTGATACTTCGTAACCGAGGAAGTTAATCTTTTCCTTTGCGAACTCGCACTTTTCTACCTTCAACATGACGCCGTACTCCTTGAGTCGATCGAGCACTTGACGTAGTAGAAGTTCGTGATCCTCTTCATTGTGCGAGTAGAGTAGTATGTCGTCTATGTAACAAAAACAGTTTTCAATGCCCCGTAGTACTTGATGCATAAATCTTTGAAACGTTTGGCTTGCGTTTCGTAAACCAAACGTCATGCATTTAAATTCAAAGAGGCCAAACGGTGTTGTTATGGCTGTTTTCTGTGCGTCTTCTTCACTTATAGGTATCCAGTAGTATGCCATTTTGAGATCTAATTTTGAAAATATCTTCATGTTACTCAGTTGGTAGGTGAAGTCTTGAATACGGGGTATCGGGTAACGGTCGGGTTGCGTGACTGCGTTTAGTCTACGATAGTCACCGCAAACTCGTAATCCTCCGTCCTTCTTCTTCACGACATGTAGCGGACTCGCCCATGGACTCTGGGAGGGTCTGCAGATGCCCATCTCCAACATGTGATCAAATTCTTCTTTTTGCTGCCTTGTACTTGTCAGGTGGTAGCGGGCGGGGCCGGGCGAAGAGCGGGGGGCTTGTCGTTATTATGTGGTGAACGACGTCGTGTTTTGCGGGTTCTTTTAGTGACATTGGTCGTAGCACTTCCGGATATAGCTTCAAGATGTCATAGTAAGCTTGATCTGAGCTAATGACGTGTACTGTTTCTCCGCCTGTTGATATTTCGAGCGTGTTGACCGATAACTCCGTTACATTATCGATGAGCTTCTTTCTATGTAGATCTACCAGTAGTTTGAAGTGTCGTAGAAAGTCGGCTCCCAAGATGGACGTCTTGACGTCTGCCACGATGAACTGCCAAAGAAAACTGCGTCGTAGACCAAGATTCAGCCTGAGCGTTTTCTCACCGTATGTGTTGATGGGCGTATTGTTAGCCGCATATAATCTATAGGCGCTCGCTGTTTTAATTTTTCTTTTGTTTGTAACGGCTAACACCGAAATATCGGCGCCTGTGTCTACAAGAAATCGTTCTCTGGTATCACGATCGTAAACACAAAGGCGGTTGGTTGCGCACGGGACACCGACGTCCGCCACGGTCGATGTCGGAGCTAGTTTAACGACGGCTGACTTTTGTGCCTTCTGCAACACGGCGATTCGCAGCGTCTCGCCTTGTCGCCGAAGCGATGGTGAAATTTGCACTCCCACGTAGGATCGCCAGGTTTTACTGAGGGCTTGTTCCTCAGTCGCGATCGTGACCGGGAACGAAACGGGCGCCTGTATCTTTGCGCTGAGCGTCCGCGCAGCTCTGCCACTTCAAGACATAGTTTTTCCATTTGTTTCGCCATGAGTCCGAGTTGAGTGGACATCATGGGGTCTTGAGATGTGGAGGTTGTGACTGCGGCGATCATCGGCGTCGTTGGTTCTGCATATTCTGCCATCTTGTCAGCCATGGCGGCAAGAGTGTCTAGCGACGATTCTGTGTTTACCGACAGCACGACGCGCATTTGTGTGGGTAGGTGGTTGAGCCACTCGATGTTCAAGCCTTCGTCCGTGATCATGCCGCTTCCGAGTTCTCGCATCTTCCGCAGCAGCTGTGTGGGTTTTTGATCTCCTAGTTCTAGGCCACTGATGAGCTTCTGGAAGTTCTTAACGTCAGACTTGTCATAAACTGTCAGCAACCGTTGCTTCACTGCTTCATATTTATTCGTCGCCGGCGGGTTGTATAGGATGTCTGGGATATGTTGTAGATCGGTGTTTTGCAGCTGTTGTAACACGTATCGGTATTTCTGATCATCTGATGTCTTCAACGGATCCACGACGGCTTCAAATTGAATAAACCAGGCTCGAGGAATCTCCCGCCAAAATGGCAACAGTCTTGACTGGATGGAGACTGCAGCCAAGTCGAGTTCAGGCTTCATTGAACTTCCCTCGTTACTGTTCTCTTGCATGATGTTCTGCGTTCGGGGTCACCAGTTGTTAGGTTTCTGAGTAAATGAAACGAGTGATCATAGTATCTAACATTTATTTCCAAAATAGGCCTGCTTACATAGTTTTGCTATGAGTACAAGTTGTGGAAGTCCAATTTACTTACAATATTGAATCAACCAATAGGGGAACACTAAAAACTCAAAACCAAAATTGTGTCGAAGACTGTCGGTAGATAGCAAGCAATTTGTCCGGGTAATCTACCCGTCCCGTTCTACCGCACGCGCGCGCTCATCGTAGCGCGGCCTGTTCGCACACTATAAAGGTCTTCGGTCTTGGCGCGGGCTCGCAGTACAGCGGCTAGATGACTCCGGAGCAGACACGAAGTACATCGATGCAGCGACTATTTATGTGGATGCCACACTAGTATACTTTAAAGATCGTTCGCATTATAATCTCAGTGGCAATTTGTAAAAACAATGCTTTTATTTTGCATACATTTTTCATTACACATTGACTGTGTCAGAGACTGATGCTGATATAAGAATGCGGCTAGATTTTAAGCATTTCTAATTGGTAAAATTGACGTTCTGGAAAAAGCCAACAGTTTTAAAGGAAGTTACAAATCTTTACATAGTATAAAAAAGTCGCTCTCGCTGTATGTAGGTATCTTTTAAACTACGCGACGGCTTTTAATGCGGTTTTCATCTATAGACAGAGTGATTCAAGGGGAAGGTTTTACCTTAAAGATCCTCACGCTACGATTAAAGGGATCGGAGCAGTAAACAAAGACATAACTAAACGCGGGTGACACCGCGTATTATATAGGTAGCTATAAAATATTAATTTGAAATAAAACTGTATGCAATACAGACAGACTTTAATACCAGTAATGACTACAATAAGGGTCACAATAGCTGGTTTACAAACATTTCTTTCAAGAATTTTCTTTTAAGCTAACAATTTCAGTGCGCCAGTGAAAATATTAGTTTCTGTCGGAAGCTAGCCTTAAACCAATACCACTCAGGTTTTGTGTCGAGTCATACAAGTTATTAAGTTAAGAAGCCGTACTATCTAATACCTAGTTCTATTTTACGGGCGTCGACCGTTATATAGAACTTCGCTAGGTAAGTGTGAGAAGATTTTGATGGTCTTTAAAATATTTGTAAGTAGATTCTGCCCGCGACTTTGCATGGAAGTCAAGTATACCATAAAACATACCCTATGACAATCGCTAATAGTATAGCTTTTTATCAGTAATATATACTTTCAGAGATAATCTAAAAATACAAATATAATATTTTCAATAGGCTCGCACATGGGACATTGGACCTAATTACATGGGACCTAAACACATACCGGCGAACTGTCGAGGAATACAGGCGTGATGGTATGGCTCTTACAAACTAAGAAACAATTTTACCTCTTTATATATCTATACTTCCATACTAATATTATAAAGAGGAAAGATTTTTTGTTTGTTTGTACCGAATAAGCTTCGAAACTGTTGGACCGACTCTAACCATTTTTCATCAACAGATAGCTATATTATTCCAGAGTAACACAGGCACGATAATAATAATATCACGAAACTTAATGCTGGTGCAAAAAGGTACGCGGGCGGAAGCTTGTTTGAAACAATTAAAAAAATAAAAAATAATAATAATAATATCTTGGGACAACTCACACACGGCTATCTGATCCCAAGCTAAGCAGAGCTTGTGTTATGGTAACCAGACAACTGATATACATACTTATATAATTTATAAATACATACATATTATAGATAAAATCACACCCAGACACAGAACTAACAATCATGCTCATCACACAAAGTTTGTCCTGGGTGGGAATCGAACCCACGACCTCCGGCTTAGCAGTCAGGGTCGCTAACCACTAGACCAACAGGCCCGTCAACGTCAAAATTAAGTTCAAGACATAGGTATCTTGCCAAAAGAGAGTACCTAAGCCTAAGCTGTTTTATTGTTGTACGATCGCAAAGTGATTGTAAAAAGTTTCATGGTACAAACAAAAATGAAAATTACTTTTTTAAGCTCAATATCATAAATAAACACTTTTGTATAGCTATGAACCGACTCCATGGCTAAATCTACGATCTTGGATTAAGCAGCGGGCGATACATTTATGAATACAGTTTTATTTACTAAGACTAGTAAATAAAACAACGATGTGACTTTTTCTAATTCATATGTACTTTCTAAGTTTATCTTCGACATCACTGACATCAGAAACCATGTCAGAGGCCCTTGAGGCGGTTTAGAAACTCTGACACTAGGGTGTGTGGGGTCGTTAGACCTTACTACCCACACGATAAAGAAGAGAAGAAGACTAAGACTAGTAACATGTATGGAAGAAGGCCTTAGCTCAGCAGTGCTATAGAACGGACTAACTTGTAACAATATATTATTAATAAAAAGTAGGTATAATTAGCTAGCTAGCTTCTGCCCTCGACTTTGTCCGGGTCAAAATTGACTTTTATTATCCCAGTACATTTTTTCAGGATAACAAGTAGCACGCTGTTATTTCGCACTATTATGTATCTCAGTGCCTAATTTCATTCAGATCCATTCAGCCGTTTGAGCGTGAAGAAGAGACAAACATAGAAACTTTCGCCTTTATAATATTAGTGTGATAATAAAAAGTAGGTATAATTATCAGTAGGTATAGTGTCCAAGCCAAAAACCTATAGACCAACTCAACTTTACAAAACATCCGATGGCAAACTACGCTATTGTATAAGGGTAAGCATGAGATCAAACATGCAATATGGCGGCATTATAACGGACCTCCGTCAACAGAAAATCCTTCGCCAAAATCCTTCGTAATCAGCAGATTATTCCAAAGGACAACAGACTCCTTACCTTTCAATGATATATTCGTACCACACCTACATAATTTTCTATAGTATATACTAATATAATAAAGAGGTAAGATTTGTTTGAGCTCGGAGTTTGGATTTGTGCCCGGTTAATGGCAATAGACTCGCCCCCTATTACAAGGGACCTAAATATACCGGCGAACTGTGTATTTACATTGCTATACCTCTGCCTAACCCTTCGGGGAATACAGGCGTGATGGTATATATATTTTTTTGTGATGGGAGGATTTGTTTGTTTGTTTGTAACGAATAGGCTCCGAAACTACTGGACCGATTGTAACCCAGTTTTTACCAATAGATAGCTACATTATTCCTGAGTAACATAGGCTACATAACATCACGCTACGCCCCTCGGGAGCGGAGCATTAACTAAAGACGTAACTTATGGCGGGTTTTTTTTTATACCACTGAAGGTGGCAAACATGCTAACGGCCCGCCTGATGTAAAGCGGTCACCGCTACCTATAGACACTTGCAACACCAGAGGCATCACACATGCGTTGCCGGCCCCATAAAAACCTCAAATCTCTTATATGCCACGCGGACGAAGTAGCACGCAGTTTTCTAGTTCCAGAATAATTCAATAATACTGAAAACAATCGGGCAGTGAAATCTGTTCATAGTATATTATTAACATAGTCGGGTGGGCATTGTCTTGGCGATATAGTGGCGTGTTCATGACAGGTGGAGTCTGATATATGGCGCAGATGTCAGAACGCCGCGCCACGCCACTAAAGGCACGGTATTTTGTGGCCTGCCTGTGTTTTGTGAGTCTGCATTTCGTTGGTAAGCGATTAAAATCTTGCATATGAAATTAGTTTAAATTTTCGGTGCAGTGGGTGGGTAAATGCTGTTTTGTGTGTACGGAGAGAATATGCTTTGTCGGAAATTTGTAATCTGCTTACTTTGTGGTGAATTGTTCACTATTTAATCTTTACTAAAATAATGTTATACAGAGAAATGATTTGTATTTTTGTATGTAACAATAAATATAAAAACTCCTGGACCGTTTTCAAAAAATATTTTGCCATTATTTTTATCACTGAGTAACATAGGCTATATAACATTACGCTATGACTCATGGGAGCGGAGCAGTAACCTAAGACGTAACTTAATGCGGGTTAAATAAGCCACGCGGATGAAGTCGCGGATAGTTCTCTAGTTTTAAGCATGGCTTAATAATTATATCGGGTGTAATGCCGCTTCCAATCGGTCCTTTTGGAAATCTAACAACACTGGACAGTCTAACAATGGAAGTCTGATTGCTGATATGATGATTATGAAGTGTAATTTCTGTACTACAGTGCAACCACTCAACTCCCTCTTCTGCTCTCCTCTCACGATTATCAAAAAACCAGCATTTTAGAACGAATATCATAGATTTGTTCTAAAACAAACAGATGTCACGATAGACTCAAACGTACAAATACAAATTAACAGAAAAACTAAACCAACAACAACAATATTTCATTGTCATCGCAGAACGTAATTAAGGTGCAATCAACGAGAAAAGAAATTGATCACAGACAAATCTTTATTACAAAGACGACATTCGCCCTACGGCGGACAGGTACAACTTAATAACTAGATATGAGCAGAAGCATCGGTTCAATTACCCACGCATGTTTGGCAAACAACCCAATACTCGTATACTGTGTTCTAACAAACAATTGTTCTGTTTATCTTGTCACTGTGTTATGATATTTCTCTACTTCGACTAATCAAATGAGAGGGTGATTCGATGAGATTGGCTTACTACCGCGCGTTCGGGTATGTTCGTAAATCTTCGTGAGTCTTCGGAAGTGTTCGTGAGAGTTCGTACGATAACGAAGCTCCCGAGGTGTATGATGGATGGTCGCGTACAGTTGTTGTGTGGACTGTTCCGCTTAACTGATTTGTGATCGGACTCGCCCGTTTGATATCTGATGAACAAGCGGTTTTCTAACTTCCTCCATAACATGTTTTTGAATTGTTTCTTGTTTTTGCGTGATGTGGCAGAAATTGTTGTCAAAATACCTGTGTCCTTGAAGATACGATAAGATAGGCACTGTTTATAGATAAATATTGTAAATATATAGGAATATGTGTCTTTATTTTTAGTACCATTTGAACAATTTTCACTTAAGTTGATTTAGAAGCTTGCTGTAGAGACCGTCTAGTTTAGCCATATCCAACCTTATATTATGTTACAAGATATAAGCTCAGATAGGTATTTTTATAACGAAACCCATCACGCCTGTATTCCCCGAGGAGGCAGTGGTGTTACTACACCTCACAGACACTTCACACTATTATAAGTTTCACGAAGGTGCAGTCAGTGCAAAAGTAGGCGAACACTGACGCTGAGCGTACCGTTTGTAAAAATACCTAATAACATTTACATATAATCTAAATAATCACAAAATAATACGAGGCATTGTTTGTCAGTATTTCAGTTGATATTTATTATACATTGAGTATATCTTTAAATATTAAGCTCAATAATTACAATTAAATAATCTGAAATGTCAAACGACTTTTCTCGCCGACCATACCGAACAGCGGACGCGTAAATTGTCATAATTTTATTCTAGTTGTCCGCATAAATAAAACATAACATCAAAAACGACCTAACCTTGCCCCTTTTAAGGCTGTATTATACCGTATACGTCAGGGCTTCCCAACCTGGGCGCCACGTGGCGTAAAAAAGTACATAGGGACGCCGCGTGACGCTTCTCTGAACATCAAAATTTGAGAAAAAAAAACATAAAAAATCAAATTATTGATTAACATTATATTAAAATGCATGCTATTATAGAAGGGAAGTACGCGGAAAGTGCTTTGTTTTGTTGCTTTTAGTGACAGTAAGAGACCTCCCAAAGGGCGCCATGACAAATTTCTAAACTTGTAAGTGCGCAAAACAGCCTCGGCAGCCTAGCGGTCCTAAGCTCGAGGTCTCGGGTTCGATTTTCATGTCGAGCAAAGTGTTATTGGGTTTTTCTATGAAATTCTCAGTAGCAGCTCGGAGTTAGAATTTGTGCACAGTTAATGGCAATAGGCTCGCCCCCTATTACATGTGATCTAAACATACTGGCGAACTGTGGGTGTGCATTAGTTACAGCTCTGCCTAACCTTTCGGGGAATACAGGCGTGATGATATATATGCTATTATAGAAGGGAAGTAAATAAGTAAGGAAAGTGAAAAAGGTTGGCAAGCCCTGGTATACGTGTTAAATAAATCCACTAAGATACAGAAACGTCACTTTGTGCGGGTGAGCACAGAGTCTAAGCCTCGCACAGAAATCCGTCCGATATACAGACACAGCATCCTTCGTAAATCCGTGCCCCCGATTCAAGGATCGTACAATCTTACTGTGTGTGCAATGTGTCTGAACGAACATTTTATTTGAATATTTTATTCAATCAAATGCACACATTTGCAAGTAAATATCTGTTTCATTGTAAATCTGTTTGGGTTTATGTGTTTCTGATATTTATGTTATTACTAGCTTCAGCCCGCGACTTCGTTTATGTCAAAGTTAATATATTATCCTACGGAAACTATACATTTTCCCTGGATAAAAAGTATCTTATTTGTTATTCCACACTATAATCTATCTATGTGCCAAATTTCATCCAGATCCGTTCAGCCGTTTTAGCGTGGAAGAGTAACAAACATCCATCCATGCATCTATCCATCCTCAAAAACTTTCGCATTTTTTATATTAGTAGGAGAGTAGGAGGAGGTAGGTAGGAGTAGGAGGTTGATTTTGGATGCCAATATATTGGCCCACTGTAGGTCAAAAGCCTCTTCTCACACTGAGAAGGCGCCAGCTTTAATCACCACGCTTGTTCAAGGCGATTTCAGACTAACATTAATTGTAGACCTCCCTGTAACCCTGTAATCCTGACCTGACCTGTAATTGTAACTGCCTCGATGGCCTAGTGGTCCTAAGCGCGACTGCTACGCTAGAGGTCTTGGGTTCGATTCCCAGGTCGAGCAAAAAGTGTTATTGGGTTTTGCTATGAAATTCTCAGTAGCAGCTCGGAGTTTGGATTTGTGCCCGGTTAATGGCAATAGGCTCGCCCCCTATTACATGGGACCTAAATATACCGGCGAACTGTGTTTGTGCATAAGCACACCTCTGCATAACCCTTCGGGGAATACAGGCGTGATGGTATTAATTGTAGAGTCCTTGCTCACGTTTTTTTACTTTACCGGTGTCAGTGAAATCCAAGATAAACTTAGAAAGTGCATACTCCAGAAAATACTGGTATATTTGTAATGATTACAAAACACCCAACTCGTAATTTATTCAACACAAAAAATAATCTCGCAAAACATTAACAAAATCGTATGCAATCAACGTTTAAACGTTTCACACAGTTTTAATAACAGCGATAAGCTGCCTATTCAAAATTGAAATATTTCACGCCAATCAGATAAGCAGTTCCGTATAAATTCCTAACATACACACAAACAAACTTCTCTCGTTATACCATTAGTACAATTTCCGACAGCACCCGTGTAGTTCAGGAACTATTTTCACATTGTAATAGGGCTGTAACAGTTACGATTCTTAAAACAAACATTAACAGGGTTATCGCGCCATGCTTTCATAGGATTTAACATGTTTTAAGCCTTAATTATGATGTTGGGTACCGGATTAAATTAAGGATCTCATTTGGTGTGTGATTTTAGCTTACGGACGTTTTAGTTTGAGATTTAGTTGAATTTAATTGTGCAGATGAGAGGTTAAGAGGCCGTATTCCTGATGGAAGATACGATGCGCATTGTTCGTCGCGTAACTCCAGTACATTATTACAAACCTGAAGAGTTATTTGTTTTTGTGTTTGAAATCTCAGATCTCCGGAACGTATAGTCCGATACTGAAAATTGTTTTGCTTAAGCTACTTTGCGTAGGAAGCTACGTTATCTTTGAATGATTTATTTTATTATCTTAAAAAGTTGAAGATCCGTAACAATATTCCCGCAGAGGGAGTCACGGACAAAAGCTATAGATAATAAAACATTCAACCTTACACATACATAATGATGCAATCGTGTGTTGAGCGTTACAAACGAGGCGTGTAATAAGCAACGCTTATTAGTATCAGTCTTAAACAAAAGCAATTATTTTAGTAGACCACCAGTCTTACCAAGGGTTATCATGATACCCAGAAACTGGGTTGTAGAGATCAGATAAGCTTCATGTAAAACACTGATATTCAGATGCTACCTGTTAAACTGGAAGCCAGTCCCAATGGAAAAAAGCTAAGCAAAAGGTAGATGACGATTTAAGTCAAATCATTAAAACAATTATTTATTTATTTATTTATTTAAACTTTATGCACAAAACAAGTACAAAGGCGGACTTAATGAACTTGAACTACAAACACTTCCACTTTTCTTCTTTTCTTACTTCTTCTTCTTCTTCTTCTTGAACTTTATTCATATTCAATTCATTATTTAAAAGATTAATCGTAATAAAATCTTAATGATAATAATGAGAATTGAGACTCAGCTTAATCAAGAGCCTATAATCCCATCATCAACTGAATAATCCACAAAGTTTATGGCCTGTAATAAAATCACAACATAAAACTGGCCGGCTGTAAATTTAAGAAAAACAAAACTGTAATCGCTCGAGTAACCGGTCCATGAATGCGGTGAAAGTGTAACAAACATGAATAGTAATTTATTTCACTAATTTTTTGAAAAAATAATAAAAAAGAATGAAAGAAAAGAAAGAAAAAATAAATAAATAAAAAAGAAAGAAAATAGGAAAGAAAAGAAAAAAAGAATAAATTAAGAACAAAATTGGTACCCTAGGAATTTCTCCTGTAGCGTTGAAGCATTTATGATCATATAAACTCAAATACATAAACAGTCAGACCCGGAAGAACTATCTGTAAGCTATACAAATATTTGTTTCGAGCGAGAATCGTAACCGCAACACGCAACGCAGCAGCCAATCGCTCAGTTACTGCGCCAACCGTGTCATCAATTTGGGAATTAGTCTTCAATTTAACATGTTTTTGACATCTACAAGTACATTTATACTCAGTCTATAGTAATATTAAATAGCTCTTATTTCGTTTGTTTGCTTGAACATTCTTTTATCCGGAACATTTGATCTGAAATTGAAAATTCATTTTCTAAAAGGAAGCTACGTTATTCCTTTGCGCTATAGACTATATTTTATTATCAAACATATTAAGGATCTATAAGAAAAATCACGCGGACAAAGTCGAAGACAAAACCATTTTATTTTTATTTTCATTTTAATTAAACAACAAACCTTTTTCGTCTTTTCCTTACTTACTCATTACTTCATAATTAAGACACCTTTTGTCAACAAAATAAAAGATTATTGTTTTGCAATAGAAATAATGAAAGCCAGCAATATTGCCAACATTACAACGAAATAATGGCCGATCTGAAACGAGTACAAGAAAAGCTTGCGGCGAATCCCTATTCCCTTAAAGAGGGGAATTAAAGTGTTCCCTTTGACACGGAGGGAGATTGGAAACGGTTGCATTCGTTTGTGGGCCTCGCCTCGTAAACAGAGGACTGTATAAACAACTACAAAGAGGCAGTGTGCCGTAACGCGTATACATACAAACACACAGGCGAACACATTTGATTAAGAAGAAATGGCTTGACCGATTCCTTTTTTTAAATGGTGAGATGGTGGGATAACTTAGCTTAACTTAACAAAGAGGTTATCTTATTTGTACTTTAATTTCATTTTTACTTTGTTATTTATACAAGGTGTTGATTTGCATCCTTGCCAAATTTAAGGAGCTTGTCATAAAAAATAGAAGTAATCAAATATAATTACGATACCTAGCCAATATTTAATAAATGCTTGTTTTTTTTTTTGCAACTATCAAATAACAGTATTCTAGAATACTCCTCTCGCGAAATTCAGAATCGACCAGTTGCGTATGAGGTAGGCAGAGTTGTCGCGCGGCTATATCAATGTGTACATAGCGCCTAAACCCTCTGGCGAGATGGCTACCTCGAATTTGAAAACAAGAAAAAGATTTCAAAAACAATTTATTTTATTATATTTTCGTGTTAAGAATCACGAGCATAGTTAACTCCTTGAATTTGACCAGGATGCAAATCAACGCCTTGTATGTAGAAGCTAGTAATTAGAAATTGTAGTACCTATATTATATGTATCTTACTACTATTTGAAAAGTGTTATTGGGTTTTTCCATTCGGAATTTCTCAGTAACAGCCCGGAGTTTGGAAATTGGTGGTGTGGCACCCCCGTTCCTCGGAAAGCACGTAAAGCTGTTGGTCCCGGCTGTTATTCGTAGATCTTTGACAGTCGTTACCGATAGTCAGAAGCCAAGAAGTCTGACAACCAGTCTAACCAAGGGGTATCGTGTTGCCCAGTTACTGGGTTGTGGAGGTCAGATAGGCAGTCGCTCCATGTAAAACACTGGTATTCAGCTGCATCCGGTTAGACTGGAAGCCGACCCCAACATAGTTGGGAAAAGGCTAAGCAGATGATGATCATGACTACTATTTGAAATGCGAAAGTTTGGATGGATGTTTGTTATCTAATCACGCTATAATGGCTGAAAGGATCAAAATTGGGGTAAATTACAGTCCGGAATAGCACATAGGCTACTTTTTATCCCGGAAAATGTACGGTTCCTGTGCGATAAAATGTCAACTGTGACGCGAACGAAGTTGCGACAATTTGCGATATTATTTTTTTATTCGAGAATAATAGATAAAATTTTAATAGTTCCTAGCCGCGACTTGATCTCCATAGACTTCAGAATTGAACTTTGGTTTAATTCTGAAGTCTAAATTAATATTATATTATTCCACAGGTGCACAGAAACGTGATAAAAATCATCCGAGGATTAATACTTAGAACACGAGTATGTGTGCCATATTTTAACTAATTGCATTCAGTTTAAGCGTGAAAATATATTAGGAAATATCCCTTCATCCATCGAAATAAGCTTTCGCGTTTATAATAGAAGTAGGATAGAATTGTTCGAAGGTCATTCATCGCGCCATGACATCACAAATGTGTGTTGAAATTTGATACCGAAAAATAAATAGTACCACGATCTCCTTTATTGAAAACATTAATTAAATTGGTCAAGGTCAACAATCGCATTAAAGTATGTCTAATTAGTTATTTTTTAAAGGTATAAATAATACATTTAAAAGCTTTTTTTGGTCTCAAAATACATTTTGTATAAAAACTTTCCACACTGAAATATCGTAGCAATTTCGTAGCGATTCGTAGCCTTGAGTCTACGCTGACATTAAGTACTAGACATGATTTAATTACCTATAGTTTTCTAGAAATGGTTTTGTTTTTATAAATACTATTTATTACGAATATTTTCTGAGTTATAATCACCGTAGCATTTGTTTAAAATGTCGTAGCCATTCCGTAGCATATCGTAGCGCTGCCTCTACGAGGACAAGCTACGAACTATTTGATTTGCTTTGGTGCTACGGCTGACATCTGCAGTAAATCTGTGCGGTTTCAGCGAAGATTGTATTTCAAATGCATCTCTCAGGTGTTTCAGTAGTGAGATTTTAAATTGCTTTCGTGTAACAGTGAAAAGGTTTTGTGCAAACGAATTTGTTTAAAGGAAATTGAAATGTGAAATTGTGTTTACATAAAATGTAATGACTACTTTGAGTAAAAAATGTAGTTGAGTAAAAAATGAATAATATGAAAGTACTTCAAAATAAATTATATAATTTCAATAATTTAATTTAGGAATGTATTTTTTTATTTTCTTTTACATACATAAACTCACGCCTTTTTCCCATGGGGGTAGGCAGAAACTACAGAATGCCACCCGCTACGTAACATACATTTTGTAATTGTTACCAATGATATAAAAAATTTTTAAAAATAATAAGAAATATTAAAGAAAGCTCCGTAAATTTTTCACTTCTGGTATTTTCTTCGTAACTACAATCATTACGCTGCCTGCCCACATTAGACAATCGGTGAACGATTTTTTGTGGGAAAGAATGGAACATTATGAACTCTGATATACAAGTACCAACGCACTCCCCCGACAAAAAGTCGGTTCCACAAAAATATGGATTTATTGAATCGGTCCGATAAATAATCGGTCTTACAAAAAGTAAGTCGTTAAATGTTTAACATACTATAACATTATAGTTCTGCCTGAAACACAGGTTTAAATTAACCTAGATCGGGCGGGTCGCTACCTAACATTGCAATCCTGAACTATCATTACTTGCTCCTATAATTATTTAGTTTTAGTTAATTTTTAGGCACTGTAATTTTATGGAAAATCTTTTTATCTGTTTGGTTTTATGTACACTTTTTGTAAACATTTTTATTTGAATAAATTATTATTATAAAAAAAGTTCAAAAAAAATAGTTCTATCGTCCAAAAACACCATCATCTTATTTCCGCAATCCCAGTTCAGATAGATGTTATCAGCTTATATCCGGATGCAATAAAACCAGAGCCTTACACATTTGGTAGAATCCCTTAATCACGTCTTAAGGTAAGCATCGTGCGAGAGTGACCCTTACTGGGAAGGGTCCCAGCGATGGTAATATATTACTGGCTTACCCTTAAAGCTAGGAAACCGGGGTCAAATAAGTTGATTATGGTAAAAGATAAATGATAATTTTTCAGTTATATATGTATTAGTTAGTCCGCAAAAGTCTTGAAATAAAAATGTGTTTTTAGGTTATTTGTGCATTATTTCCTTTTCTCAAATATTTTTTTTTAAATTGTTAGAATAAAAAATACGATAGTAAAACATATTTATTTTGTATTAAACTATTTTTTTTTCATGTTATGTTTACAGACTTTTTCATAATATTGCATAGTTCTACAATGTCTCAACATTTTAGCGGTATGCAAAATCATTTTGCAATGATATTAATTTCAATTTACACGAATTTTAAAATTGAGATTATAAAGAGGTAAAATTTGTGAGTTCGTGGGGTTGTAGGGGGAAATCTCTGGATCTACTAAACCGATTTTGATAATACTTTTACTCATAAAAAGCCACGTTATTTGTAAGTATTATAGGCTATATAACATCACGTTACGACCCACGGGAGCGCAGCAGTAACCAAAGACGTAACAACGCGGGTGAAATGTTTTAAATAATTATCTTAAGATCAAAAATAGGTACTAGAATACATGAAACTCATGTGTTTCATGTATACTAGTACCTATTTGTGTGAGTTATAAAGTTATCGGTTGTTCGGTAATATTGCTGTAATAATCCGTTCGTTACACATGCTGTATAGATTACGCTATGAGAGACGAGCTAATCGCGCAATAATAAAGAGCATGTTCTGGCGATAATATTGTTATTATATGCACATGGACTATGAAAATAATGCTGCTTCCGTGAAAATCCAAAATTTGTTATGTTTGTGAAATTATATTATTTTCACTAAATATATTTTCATGAGATATATTGAGTTATTGATATTTGAATAAATGAATATATATATTTGTTTATTTATTCATAATTATCGCACGTGACTTTCTATCAAAAAATGTAGAACAGTACCTACCTATTTGAATTTGCAAAAAACACGTAAGAAGTTTTGAATCTTGCAGTTTACTTCTTAATCTTGAAATATATTTTGTCTCATTATAAACATAGTCTCGAGCTGTGTTTATGGAAAATTTTAGTTTCATTACACGAAATCTGCTTTCCTTGATTATAATATAGCTTTGTTATTTAATTTATCCTAAATGAAAATCGTTATACATCACAATAAATCATTATAATCTCTGATATCTCGTAATGGTTTGTGCCTAGTCGCTATCATACATGATGTTTAAATGTCCTCTCATCCTGTGGTTTAGTAAAGGAGCTAAGGTTTATGTCAAACTGGAAACCAGCGATTTTAAAGTAATTAAGAATATGACGATTTGGTGTGAATTTGTGGTAGTCAACGATCAATTCATTTTAACTACCACTTTGGCAAATAATAAAGGAATATCGACTATGTTATTACTATCAATTATGAGTACATCGTTAGTATAAACAATTACAATCAATATGTATTGTTTAAATAAATTAAAGTAAAACAAACGACTGCGCGAATGCTGAAACGTTTCCTGCGAATAAGATTTTCACTCACGCTTGCTATTGATATAAACTTCCAAATAAGGCTTGCTACAAATGATCAATCAATCACATCAAGCCGTCATGCTTCGACACCAAGTTAAGTACCTCCGCTGTAACCGCATCGTAAAGGTAAATATCACTTATCAGTGCGTATCGACGCAAAACGCGATGCTCTTCAATTAGGCGAGGAGCGCAAGTCGTAACATTGTATAATATCACCCGAGTGCTTGTAACGACATGATTGACAGTTTGTTGGCAGCCCTGTCGACTGTAACATAAGCTGGCAATATGCTTATGAACAAAATTGAACGCTGCGTAGGTATTATTACTTCATTATGACTTGTTGCTAAGTAAATATTGGCGATACTGTTATGTTACACGTTTTAACTGAATAAAGTGCGCGCTTGTTATGATTATGTTTATGTTAATGTAGCATGGGGTGCGCGATGCAGCCAACGAGCTACCAATATGTTAGGAGCTTACACTTTACGATATATCTCGGTTCGTAAGACAGTGATAGCGAAGGAAAGATAACGACAGATAGACAGGTCGATAGGAACCGATTGGAATGTTTTATGTAATGATTGGGGTGCGTGTCTCGTACACACCTCGCAGATATCCGCGGCTTGCAATAACAAACGATCACACTGTCCTTCGATTACGTAAACCGATAGTTTTTTAAAATAAATATTCCGTCAGAAACGAACGAAACTTTGGACGATCGATAAGAAAAACGCTTCTGTATAGAAAATTTCCGCCGCTAATGTAATGAGAAGGTGGCTCAAGGAACGGGTCGCAGTAAACATCACACGGCGCAGTCGCATAAATTGTCTCCGGGTATTAATGCTATCGGAAAAACCATTATTTACTAACGGATTGGGGTGGTAGTGCGTGTATGTGTTTACTTGTGGCGCGGCACGGCGCGCTGCAGGCGCGGTACTTACGAGACGGGCGGGTGGCGCGCGGCTCGCGGGCTCCGGGCGCCGGTCACCTCGGGCACTCCATTGATGAGCTGAGGCGGCAAGCAGCGCGGGCAGGGTCGCATGGGGCGGTCGCGCGCGCGGGCCGGCGAGCGCGGCGGTACTGGCGCCCGGCACCCGCCGCACGTGGCCGCTCAGGTATCAATCAATCGATGCGCGGCGTCGGCGCGGGCGCGTCGCGGGCGCGGCACATTCATGTCGCGCGAACAGCTGACGGCCGAGCCCCGTAAACATGAATCGGGACCCCTCCCTGCCCCCCGCCCCCCGCGGCCCTGCGCCGCTCGCCCCCGCACTCCCCTGTCCTGACCTACTCTGCGCAGGGCGCTGCCGAACGCGAACGCTTACACTACACAACGTTCAACCAAATACGGTGGAGTCTTTTAGCGCCCGTGTTTCATAACTCAAGTTTTCAACTAAGTTGGCAAAAACGCAACTGGTTGGCACGAGATGCTGTTATGTTGTTAAACTACGATGTAATTGTCGGTGTACTTACATTTCAACTTTGAAACCTCAATTACAGATCTTCCCTTTACTTAGCAAACATTGCTTAAACCATTCACCCACAAATTAGCACAGTAGTGCTACAAATCCCGTCACATGAACGTGGTGAATATCCTAACATGATCGCAAGGGGCGGGCGGCGTGCACGGCGCGTGCGTGCAGGATATCGTCCTGATGGCACTGCCTCCACATCCCGCGAGCGAGACCAGTCCGCCGGCGATCGCTGCGGAGAGAGCACGTGACGGATGACCGTGCGTGGCATGCACGAAATGGAAATGGTCGAAAGTTTGAATAATTGTATGTCTTATGTACAGGAAAATTTGAGTGTTTTGTATGATTGAGCGGATTTGTCGTAACTTTTTAATGACTGGAGTCACGTATACGTACGTGATTTGTAATCATGATACGGATAATTAAATTAATACTTGGGATTAATGAGAATCATTCTCTATTTGATTACTGGGAAATTAAAATGATGTAAGACTTAACAAAATAAGGTCATCTAAAAACCTCATACTAATTCTAAAGAACACAACATACGCGTTGAGACATACAGTTTTAGACACCAACCAATATAATAATCCTTATCATAAAATCATTCTACAAACAAAATATATATCCAAATATCAAACAAACTCTTCATCGCATTCTCAGCCAAATCTCAAAAGAAAGTAAAAACATTCATCATGTGAGATAAAGTAGAGTTTTATTTAATGTGTAATTGAATGGTAGCACCTAACGGCGCCGTTCTGGACACCAGCCAGGAGCAACAGTTCTTTACGAGGCTCCGATGCAATTGTAACAATATACTCTTTCTTTCTACGGATATACTTTGGCAGGGGAACTGGGTAAGGGTACGTCGCGTGGAATGCGATGAGCGGGGACGGTTTGGCAGCCTATTATTTGAACACTTCATATGAATATTGTGAATTAAAAACCTTTATCTAACTCAGTGTATGAAGCCCACTGAACTCAATCTTGCTAACATGTCTTTAAATTACAAAATGTCATACATAAGGGACAACTAACTTATAAATAAATGATGCAAGAGTAGCTAAGTAATCTTTTTTATTATTTAAAAAAAAACCATAAGAAATCTTCAGACTTTTCCTCATGACATGGCATAGACATTTGCAATCGTGGTTGCTTGTAACGTTAGGTAATGTCCAGACCAATACAACACAACATATTTTAAATACAAATAGAAAACTATCTAGAATCATAATCATTTTTTTTAATATTAGTTTTTTTTTAACCTAACAGGCAATATTTTCGGGAGCTTTCCACCCGCTCTCTATGCGAACAAGCCATAACTATTTAAATCGCCATCTCATACGAACTCAGTCTATTTGGTTAGCGACAATCGTTCCCAGTCGACTGCAGAATGAAAGCGATACGCGGCGTGACAACGCGATTTATACACTTATAACAGCCCCCCTAGCCAAGTCACAAACGATAATCGTAAACGCTCGGTAGGTACCAATAGATTTTCAACTTAATACCCAAGAGCCTTAAGTTGAAAATCTATTAAAGATTTCTAAGCGTTAGCGACTGGAACGAACGAAAACGCTATGCAATCTTCATTAGATCTTCAACTTAAAACCAAGCACATAAAGTTGAAGATCTATTAAAGCCTACTCAGCGTTTGCGTTTATCGTTTGTGACTTGGCTAGGGGGGCAGCACCTCCTACTTTTAGTGATTCCCTTTTCAGTTTCAGCGAAAATTTTGGCGATATAAGCAATTATCGCGGCCTGAAAAAAATGCCTTGTCATTGTTATCAAATTTGATAGATTTTTGGTATCACTCCGATGTAGGTACAAGCAGAATGACGTCATACATACAGTAAAGCAATTATATTAACTTTTCAGGTTGTTGGGTATTGAATCACTATTTTTTATATTACTGTTTTTCTACGTTGTATGCGAAGAGGCCTTTGACCTTCAGTGGGACAATGATAGACTAATATTCTAGGGTTTATCGGTAACACATTTACGTATTCCTCATGTATTTACCGTAAGGAATATTTTTTCGTAGCCGTCCTGGGTAGCTGCTACACACGTAGGCTACGCCGTAGCATATATTTTTTGTTATCTAATATTACCATGAGCTACGCAAGAATTTCTTATGTCCTAGTCACACGATTGCCTAAACCAGCCAGGTTGCTAACTACCCAATCATGTGAATATAGTAGAAAATCTATACTATTATTATAAAGCTAAAGAGTTTGTTTGAACGCGCTAATCTCAGGGATTACTGGTTGGAATTGGAAAATTCTTTTAGTGTTGGATAGTCCATTTCTTGAGGAAGGCTATAGGCTATGTAACATCACGCTACGACCAACAGGTGCTGAGCAGCGAGGGTGAAACCGCGGGGAACAGCTAGTATAGTAGAAAATCACTCGCTACTTAAAAAGGTGCCTATCGACAAAACAGTCTGTCCTCAAATATTTATTGCACTTTCAAACTTTTGTTCGGCGTTTTCAGAAAAAACGGGCCTCGAAAGATTCTGTCGCCAATTTGCTTCGCGTGCAAAAGGCATCCAAGTATGTTATTTGATTTAAATCTACGACATATAGGATATTGTTTTAGTGATAGGCACGTACGGAATTGAATTAGGAAGATCTTTATATTTCACCGCGTTTACCCAAAAAAAAAAAGTTTACCTATATCCTATTGAATATAACTTTTGAAAAATAACGTTACAATGCTTTTTTTTTTATTTTAATGTTAAGTATGTACCTTATAGCTGTTATTTTACGATAAAAATAAATCAAACTATATTAGCCATGTAAAAGGAAACTTCACTAAAATGCAGTAATTTCAACAATTTAACACAATGCCTGCCATGACTTGGTAGTTATTTTTCTAATGCTATAATATGTGGAATATACGCCTACGTAAATACCTAGTTTATTTTAGCATTACATGTATGCCTATTACTTTGACCAACCGAATATCGAAGTATTTCGCCTTTTCGCGCGGTAGTGGCGCATATACATTATTATTATTGTTATTTTTTATTTATTTAGGACGACACGGTTGGCGCAGTGGCCGAGCGATCGACTGCTGCGCTGCGTGTCGCGGGTTCGATTCCCACACGGAACAAATATTTGTATGACCAACAGATAGTTGTTCCGGGTCTGGCTGTTTGTGTATGTGAGTTTATATGTTTGTAAACGCACCCACGATACAGGAGAAATTCCTAGGGTGGGGCAACGTTTTTTTTTTTTTAAAAAAAAAAAAAAAAATTGTGTTGTGCTTCGCTTTCGCTACGAATAAATGGTTTTTTTTTCTTTCTTTTTTTCTTTATTTAGTTATCCACAGGAACTAATTATGTAGGTCTTTTTACCATCAGTCAACGGCGCGGATCATGCATCAAGTGCATACCAGTCTCCCCACTCATGGTGGTAGAAGGCACCGTGGTGTTTTAGTCAGTAAGTGTCCGGTATTACCCACCATTTTCCTCAGATAGATGACATCCATGAGTAATTCCCACAAAAATGATAAAGTCTCTTGCCATAAATAGAACAATCCCGAAGCGTCTGCTCTGAATATAATCTTTCATAACGTACATTTTTGCCTACCTATGCAAAATTATTTGATCTGTTTACAAAACTAAAGGGATCTTACTCTTAGCAAGTACTTACATTGAAAAAGAATTTACTTATCTTCAAAACTTAGTCAAAAAAACCATTCGTTTCAAAAATATGAACTAGGTATCATGAAATTCAGTTTATCCAAGCACCATAACCACTCGCCACTTTGCTATTAGCAAATTATTCATGTGCTCATTAGCAAGCGCGCATTCTTTCGTGCAGGGTAGGTAGGTACGTAAGTACGTGGTCGGCATGTAAGTACATTTATAACTGCTAAAGAACCAAGTCATTACTACTGCCATTAAAGAAATAAAAACTTTGTTCTAACTAGGAATTTTGACATTAATCTTGTTTGTGTGTGTGCGTTTTTAAACATAAAGCCTGCGTTGGTAGGTTCGTACAGCTATTATATTGGTCGATAGCACAAACAAATTGATGAAAAATTCAACGTACCTAACTGATAGCGCTGGGTACCTATGATTATGATAAACTTATGGAACACGCAACACGCGGTATCTTCTTAAAATTTACATAACATACGAGTATATCTGAAAGATATCGTATCGATTCAAAAATTTAATAGAAAAACCATATTATGATAAAAGTACAAAAATACATAGTATAAGAATAAATACAAAGAATAGAACTAGTAGAGTAAATTCTATATTACTACTATACAATTTATACGGTTTAAGACATTTATTTCTCAAAAAGAATACAATTCACTTAATATGAGAAACACAAGGTAATCTTAAAAACTAAATATAAGAATTACTTAGCGTAGGTAGGTACTCGTAAATAAATAAGCTAATTCGTGAACACAATTTCTACAGTGTTGTGGGTATTAGGAAAAAGATCGTGCACAATTACATATCATACATAAATTACATTATGAAAGGGATGACCTTGTATTGTTTTTTTTTTTAATATTTGTGTATTCTTTTTACCCGACTGCGACAGAAGGAGGGTTATGTTTTTCGAGGGTATGTTTGTATGTATGTATGTATGTATGTATGTATGTATGTATGTATGTATGTATGTATGTATAATTGTTTGGCACGCTCTGCAGGCTGAACGGCTCGATGGATTTTAGCTTGAGAGGTGTCGTTAGATTCGTATTTACTGTGAGAGTGACACTGGGTATATATAAAAAAAAAAAACAAAATGGCGGATTTTTGGCGCCAAATTCAAATGTTTGGCTCGCTCTGCAGGCTGAACGGCTCGATGGATTTTAGCTTGAGAGGTGTCGGTAGATTCGTATTTACTGTAAGAGTGATACTGGGTATATTAATTTCTTTTTTAAAACACTAAAAAAATAAAAAATAAAAAACGGTAATTTAAAAAACTAAAAAACCCGACTGCTATTCTTTAAAAATCCCTATAACAAGATAAATTGTAGCAGTCGGGACCCATTCGGGACCATCTGCAATGTAATATAGGTATGTGCTCTCAATTCACTAATCCTCCATTTCTAGAATGGGTCCCGACTGCTACAATTTATCTTGTTATAGGGATTTTTAAAGAATAGCAGTCGGGTTTTTTAGTTTTTTAAATTACCGTTTTTTTTAATATTTCCCTTTTATATTTTTAAGTGATGTTTTGTTTATTTTAATTGGTCACAACTATAGTAAAATAAATAAATAAATAAGATTGTATATTTTTTTTTTAAGGACGGAAAATTATCAAATTACTTCTGCTCTGGGCAGAGTGGAATGGAGTGTCTGACTGTCACTGACTAAAACCCAACCACGTTCCTCCTAATGTCCAACGCGTTTCAGAACCACGATGCCTTCAAAAAAATTCCGCAACATTGGATACATATACGTACTTATCCAGGGTTGCGGATTTTTTATTATTCCTTACGATTCTTTATCGATATAAAATAACAAAATTCCGCAACCCTATACAGACCCTACACCCTAGGATACTTTAGGATTACCTACGCCTCGATAGGCGTAAGGAATCCTAAGGCGATCGGCTTTCAGAAGAATAGGCAAGGGGTGTGCGATTGTTACTTGGATACGTCACTACAGCCAGTCGCTGTGGTGACTATCAACATAATCAATGATCGATCGCTTCGAGTTCTCTTCAAATTACCAGACATGAGCCAAACATGATGAAGACCAAACATGAGCGAGTAAACGTGAAGTAAATTCGATTGATTTTCAAATTAGATAGGGACATAAAATTAATAATAAATCTTATTTAGATAGAGTCTATAGCGTTAGTACCATCTTTTTTTTTAAAAGTCCTATATTAAGATCTCATGTTAAACATTTTTTTTACATCACTTCAATTTTTTAACACACCTCTTCAAAACGTGGAGTCATACTTTTCTGTATTGTCCCCTAAGATGCCACTACAGTCGCGCACTCTTCTCCACAAATCAGCAACCCGTTTGTGTATATCCCACATAATATTTATTGAAATTAAAGTTATTTTTATCCAAATTAATAGAACATACTAATTGCAGTTACTCGTATGTATAATATTTAACCTAAAATCCTATAGGGTATTTATAATTGCCAACCCGAAAATCGAGTCTGATTATTTATACGTAAGCGGTGAGTTAGGTCTTCAGAACCCCCTATGAAACACCAACATAATAATCTATTTCAATCCGTTTTTTTACTTCTAATTTTGAAACTTAGGTATCCAGGTACAACTTACACAGATGCTCTATGATAAGATGATAACTAAAGCACCGTAGAGCTAATAACTACTTACTCTACCGTGCGTGATCGTATAACTTGTAAAGTGCAGTGGAAACTTGCACCAGGGACTTGTAACTCGTTAAGCTAATTCCATTTAGCAATGCCTCGTTGGCGATCAACGACTGCGCAAAGTAGATAAGAGGTACCTACTTTAGGTATATAGTTTTAGTTCAGCTGGATGATTTTTTACGTTTTATAAATACCTATCCATGTATTTTCAGAAAGCATAAACTTTAATCTAGACCTTTAAAGAATAATATTTAACCAATGTAAAACCCGACTCCGACATAGTAGGGAAAAGGCTAAGCAGATGATGATGAGTTAAACCAGTGTAAAAGGCTACGATCTCTTGTCAAAGCCCCTAATTAAAAAGGATTTTAAAAAAACCTATAAAGAACAACCTGTTAGTTCACTTCAGAATAAATAGTACCTATGTCTAGAAATACATAAACATGTTTACACATTTAAAAAATTGAAAATTGCACCGCTTATGACATCCTCTCACTCACTCTCTATACTGCGCGAGTGAAAGGTCATAAAAAGGCCACTAGTTTGGCCGCCATTTAAAAAAAAAATTGTTTAATGGCGAGAAATGAAAATATTAAGGGTTACATTTGTAAGTTTTCAACTGATACGTTTTAGGTATAATAACTCTAACATCAACACGACGTCAAAAGTAGCACCTATGAAACACAAAGTAAAAATATCCGTTAAGATAAGAGAAATAAGGGGTACTTACCTGTTCAGCAGTAGGCCCAGCATCACCTTCACCACGTCGAGGCCTCCTGATGCCGCTCCACCACATGACACTGACACACACAACACTTCACTAGCTTAATTCCAATGGCGAGTCAACACGCTTGCCAAAACCTCGTCAAGTCATCACAAATTGAAAGATATGGATAGAGCGTTTGTCTTGGCTTTGTGTAGACTTGCAAGCGTTTGCGACCGATTCGATCGAGTGTCGGTTTTTGACGCACAAATTAAAGAAGTTTGCAGCAAGCGATTGGGATTCATCTACACGTTTGTGTGTTAGTACAGTTTGTAGTTTGTGGCAAGTGGCAAACGTGTGAATCCACCATTCAATTTAAAGCAGATCAACACCAACACTACAGATTTTGCACTATCGAGAACTTCGCACCTTTCACGATCAACGCGGGCGCAATAACCGATAAAAAAGTCATATAAAGTTTAGACACTGCAAAAAGGCTTTTACGATCGACCGGCTGTCACGGTAGGCCGTCTACGACTGAGTTATTAATATTGTAATGAACGACGACTAAGCTTAGCTCGCCCGTCAAAATAATCCAAATACTTACGTAATGAGGGTAGAATTTTTTATTAAGGTATATTCAAAAATACCCTCTTCTACACATCGCCATTTGATCTGAAAACAAACAGGCTAAAGGTAGAACTTGCGTATTCTTTGGCTGAAGGTCTATTTTCCTATCTCCACAGCCCTTTCAGCGTCGTGAATGTAACTCCGGTGTAAACATTTCGTGCGGTATCGCTGTGCATTAGTGGGCCGCAACAGGTGTCCGTGACGGGAGTCTTTAATAAACAATTGACCGTGGTAACAGGTTGCCACCGTATCTAATGCCTACCGTACTGGTTAGAGTGCACCCCTTTTGCATTCATTTTGCGATGAGTCGTGTGATTTTTTTTTATGTTTTTTTTTTCGTTGGTTTATTTTTTTATAGGGGTAGGCTTTTTTATTATGTGGTAGGGTAGGTGAAAGCCTTTTTGGTGTAGCGTACCTGTCAGCTGTTATGCTCAGTTGCAAATAAAAGAAGTCTAGTTCTTTATTCGACGATTTTTACAAAGCAGTATTTTTTTAATCTTAGATGGGTAAGCTTTTATTTAAGTCTAGGTCAGAGGTAACAAAGGCAAAGTCGACGATGAAGTGAGCTTACCCGGAAGAAGCCTTTTCATTTTAACTTTGAAAAGATTAGGTTTGAATGCATTCGGGAATACAGACACTGGTAGAGAGTTCCACTCCTTTGCAGTGTGAATTATAAAAGACATTTGGAAACGCTTAGAGCGAGTTAAGTTCCCAGAAAAAAGTTCAAAGACAAAGGTAAAGTTTAAAATTTCAAGAAAATTATCAGCAACTTTTCAATTAATCAACGAATGCTCTTAAAAATCAGAAGTTATTTCGTATTTTATCTATTAAAATAGGTTAGGACTTGAGGAATAGTAAAATAAAAGGCACAAGTACAAAATAACATTTACTTAAAGGTAACTTATTACAAGTGTCAGGTTACATACATGTGTATCTGTTCGTCTAGCGGTTTAACGTAACTAGCTGTTGTTACAGCAACAGCTTTTGCTATTAATTATACCCAACTAATGGCTGGCCCACACTGAATAAAGGTGCTACGATAGTGCCATGTATTAGAAATTATCACACTTAAATCAATGCATTTACATGATGGATATAAGCATCTGTGCTTAAGGCTAACATGTGTTTAAAGCCCTGTATTCATGGTAAACAAAAGTTGTCAACATTATTGCAACATCGTCATTCTGTGTTGCTAGCTACACACCTAAACTGCAACATGCTTCCTGCAACATGTTGCTAGAACAATGTTGTGCAAGTTATTTCCCATGAATACGAGGTTTTATTCAATGGGACCAGCGGGATAAGTTTAGATAGCTGCGCTACGTGCGTCTCGACATTAATACAGATTAGCCACTAGACTAATCGCCACTCATGTGACCTAGAATAAGCGCGATATACAGCATGTTCACATTATAAAACTTACAAATAAAACGCGCGTATGGCTCGCGCTAACACCTGACCTCAATTACCACCTAGTATTCAAAAATGTATTAGATTATGACTATAATATGCAGTGTCTAAGAATTATTTGTTGAAAACTCGTACAACAATAATATTAATAATTATTGGTTATTCACCAATTTAGAAAACACTCCTCATAAGTACCAAAATTACGTACTACCGTTACATTACATTTAAAAAGTCCGACGTTCATTTAAATAGAAATACCTTAATCTACGCTAACTTCAACAAACCATGCAAACTATCACCTTTTCACCATTCAAAATAGTATTGCATGATTTGTTAAATCTGCATCTAAAGCAGAAATCCAATAATATTACAAATCCTACTATAATGTCCAATGAATAGAAAACGGCCGCAGTTTTCTATAAACACTACAAACTATATTTTATCACATTTAGAAATAATAGTATTACATGAATTAACTAATGTCTATGGTCTCAATATTCGAATAGCTTATTCATTCATGAGCGTCTGTGTGAGCTCTATGGTCACATCTGTAGTGCCTAGTACAGACTGATGAAATGAAACATGTAATTAACAACACAGGCAAGAAATGCCGGGGCTGTGGGTTGTCCGAAAAAGATACCGCGCTCCCGAAATGCAAAGGAACATGGATGGATTCCAGTCAGTAAAACCCTGCCTGACACTCCCTCCCGCTCCGCTCGGGGCGAGAGAAGTTATTAGACAATTTCCCAACCCCAAAAAAAGGATGGCAAGAAATTACCGAACACATTCCTGCAATGTAACATGCGAGCTAGCATATGTTGTAACAAATACCTAAAGTTTGAACGTACTGCCTGTTAGAGGTGAGACGTACTAGGTAAATTGGAAGTACGCGTCCAATAAAAAACGTGTTCCTAAGACTAGTTCCACGCGTATATAACCGTCCCAAGTAAATTGACGTTTTATTAACTGTCGCCACTGTCGGGTGAATAGAGTATTTGTTGTATAGAGTATTTTAAACAGCGGTACTCGTAACCGGCATGCTTGTATGTCCAGATGTCGGAATGTGAACGAGGCGAAAGGAGTATGTAAGGATCGTAGCAGGTGGCGTTCCGTGGTTTCTGCCTACCCCCATGGGAAAAAGGCGTGAGTTTATGTATGTATGTATGTGTAGTATTTTAAAAACTTCCCTTCATACTTGATAGGCTTAGGACTGTCAGCTTAATATATTTTAACCACAATAATAACCTTACGATAGGCTGGCGTATTTAGAAGTTTTTAATTGATTTTATGTACAAAATCGTCTTTATCTATATACGTTATTATATTTTTCCCAATCATTAGAAACGCTAAACAATATCGCTTTGAAGATTTTCAAATTTCGTAATTTCCGATTTTGACCCTAGTGACAATTTTTTATAAAGAAGCCTTTTTACTGAAGTCATCATGGTGGCATACGAGATGGCGCGAAAACTACGATCCAGGTAAATTGCAATACAAATCACAATGTCAAATGCCGAGCCGAACGCGGCCGATTGCCTCCGGAACCAACCGAGTTCGCGTCTTGCCATTACTCGAGCAACGTGTCGGACGCCGGACGTCTAAATACACGACTCGTTTATAAGCTGTATACGGAACAAGTCTCTTCGAGTCCTGTCAAAAACCTGTACCAATACATATGTCTCACCTCTACTGCCTGCACCAATCGCGCACGCTTCGAAAGTTGCTAGTATTTGAATGGAACTGCGCGTTGTAGAGCGCGTTGCTGTAACCGCGCGTTACAAATTTAATGTTGCATAAGATGTTACATTACATCAGTCCGTAAGCGGCATAATGGCGGCATACTATAAAGGGGGAAAAAGATTCAGTGTTTAAAAAAATTATGACTAATCAGTAATCATATAAAAAAGTTTACCCGCTGTATGTAAACAATCTTAATACATTGCATAGCTCACTTTTTGGTACTTTAAACTTCCTCGCTCCTTGTAAAAAAGACGAATAAAATACGAAATAGTTTAAAAGCAAAAAACTATTGAAATTACTTTTACTCGAAATACATACAATGGTGTCGATTCTGTTATGCACAAGCTAAACTTAATTTAGACTGTTTCTATCTTTTTCTCTGCAATCAAACAAGAAAGGGACGGACATGAATAAGACTTGTCAATTTTAGTTAGTCTAAAGCCTCTATACAATTATAGTTGACATGTCAGAACGCATTGATTAAAAACACGGAAAAGTTCAAGGCAAAACTAATTTGACATCTCTAACTTAGTTCTAAGGTATCGCCGTCGTTTTCTTTCGCTGTATGTTAGTAAGAGATGTCAATTCTCTAATTTTAGTTTAGTTTGCGAAAAAGGGAATCGGCTCCAATGTCAACTTATTATTATAGTTCTAGTCAAATGACAAAAACGTGGACAATTCAGTATTGTATTTCACAGAGATCTTAAGCATCAGCGAGTCAAAAGAAAAAGCGTTTAATCAGAATAACTATCCGCGGACGAAATATACGAAATATTCCATACAACATTTTATTAAACAAAATATCAGGATATAAGGGATATAATAAATAAAAACCCTTAAATAAGTACAATAACTGTACTACATTATCTTATCAAGTTCACAATACACATTTTACACTCATTCATATAATTTAATGTTTAAACATGATAAAGAAATATAGTAACCTACGCTTGCTTTTTGATCGTCCTAAAACATTATTATTTCAATGCCGCTTACAGATATCGCTAGGGATATGCCGCTAATGGTTTACCAAGTCTGCCTCAGATTGTAGGGATAGGAAACACACTTTGAGCAATCGTCGAAAATGAAGATTTGGCGATTCGTCAAGCCTGCGGGATGCATAGCAAACCATTATGTACGGTTTCCACGCTTCCTACATTAGAGTTAAGGTTCATATTTGCATGGCATTTATACTGCATGGAACGGCATACGCGCGGATCTAATCGAATTCCAGGCAGAGAGTCATTCAAATATGAACCTTAACTATTAAGTAGAAGTCTGATTTTTCCATAGCACAGTGTGAAATGCGCTCCGCGAAACATGCCTTGTTCTGTCTGTACACGGCTTAACACGCAGTGCAGTAGAAGTCTACTAGGTACAATTGATATAGAAATTAAGTTTCTAACACAGTTCATCACACAGTTTCTATTATATAGTTAAAATAATATAGGCAAATTAGGCGTTAACTAGCAAAAGTTGAAGTGACGCCAGGCAAAACATAGTGTTAAGACTAAATCATAATCAATATTATTAAAATCACACTGATTCATAATGTACATTTTCCGTACCTGGGATTTTGACTAACATAATAATAATAACCATTCACACTTTTTCCAAAAATCTGTTGACGAACCTCAACTACAAAAAATTTACTAATGACAAGATTCTAGCTCGCAGAAACAGCATTTTCTTCCAAAACACATAATAATTATGTATTAAAATAATAAATTACATATTATTTTTTATTAAAAAATAATGTATTTTCTATGATTAACACCTGAGTAGACCAAAGAATAATACTTCAGGATATAATAAAGCTATAAGTAGACTATGCGACAAAAAGCAATTTTCATTAAGCATCGTTCAGAGGCGTGACGTTAGCGGGCAGTTTGACGTTTGAATGTACAGACAACAAAATAATTATATAAGTAACTAGGATCGTCAGATATATTTGAAGTTTTCTTAGAAGATTGATTAGAATAGTAACAGATCAAGAATATACTTTTCTTTCAATAAGCTTCATAAGTTTCTAAGAAAACTTTCATCTATTGATCCTGATTACTAATCTCGTTTGTTGTCTGTACTATCTGACATAAGACTAAAATGTCAGATACTGCTACGACACACCGTTCACCGTAAGGCCCCGTTCCCACTACGCCGGACCGGCAGATCTGCCGAAAACCGGATGCCGGACAGAGTGTTCACATTACACCGGATACCGGAAGAAATTCACAGTTGAATTTGGACCTGCGCGCACAATGGACGACGAAATTGTTGTGTTGTGGTGGTATCTTAATAGAAGGCAAAATAAAAGAAAACATTGGGTACCCTATTTTAAAACTCGTTCACATTACTCCGGGCCCGGTCGTTTTACCGGCAATTCCTAGTGACAAAACGCTCGGTAAAAATGCCGGGCTCGGCAAAAATGCCGGACCCGGGATAATGTGAACAGCTTCATATAAATTGTACAGCCACTAGCCCTTCCGGCAGATTTACCGGCGCGGCAAATCTGCCGGTCCGGCGTAGTGGGAACGGGGCCTAAGGTGTCCCCTGCCGTGATGTTGGCACTATTGCTTTGTGAGTGCAAGACAGATTGACAAGGCAGTAGTGCCAACGTCATGGCAGAGGGCATGTTACGGTGAACGGTGTGTATAATTTTTTTCTCGTAGGTCTTAGGATTTTCATAGATAATTTTAGCAGTTGTATTATTCCAAAGAAATTGTGATAAACTTTGGTTTTTGTTTTTAGTTTTTTTTTCTACTTACACTAGTAACTTAAACTATGATTTTGTTATTATGGTCTATTATATGGGAGGCAAGAGTAACAAACAAGTAAGATGTTGTGCGTTGTGCTTATATTTGTAAGATATTTAAGTCGGTAACACACTTTTTACGCAACATGAGAGAATTTCTAAGATAACTTGATTTCTTAATTATTAATATTCAAACTCAAGGTTTTGGTTTTAAAATTTTAGAGCAAGACTATTATATTCAATTGATAATTTTAAAATCCTCAGCCGTTCCGTCCGCCTGTCTGAGCATGCCGTTAGTTGTTAACACTTGTCCATTATATATGACATTTCGTAATTTAACCTCATATTAAATTGTGAGTCAAGTTTTTGGCATAATCCGCATAATGTAATCCTACAATACACTTCAGTTAGTTCTCCTCGACAGATAAATAAGGGTTAATGCAGACAATCAAGTTGCCAACGCAGCTAATTCAATAGTTAAAACTCGAGTAAAACCTCATAACAGATTCAAGATTTTATGTCTTATTTTGTTAAGCTCTCCGACCGTCTGTTCCGACCTTAATACCAGACTAAGGCATTCAATTCAATGTGTTACCTCGTTGGGAACCCCAAATCAAATTAAAGGATTAGTTTATTTTTAGGTTTTATAGCAAAAACAGGTTCTAACTTTAGTCACACTTGAAGATTCGCATGCTGCCCCGCATCACGGAGCGGTGCGCGGGAGTGCGTGTTCTTACGTTGTTTGCAAGTATCTATGTTTGTATAGAAAACATGCGCAGACCAACACACTGAAAACGCGTTCACGCGCAGTGTTGCAGATCACCAGAGCTGCGTCGCCACGCACCACGGAGCGTAGCGCGGGGCAGTGTGTGAATCGCCTTAAACTTTTGAGCCAGTTAGTATTTTGAACTTAAGTCATACAGTAACACCGTACTTTGTCTCGAGCTCGTCGCGAAACTTAATGATAAAGCGCTTCGGTCTAGTCCGAAACTAGACGGGCAAACGTAAAACAAGCACGTGAATAAAACCTGACACAATCATAGACAATAATACCCCGATTAATTGATCCTTGTTTTTGGCATTCATTATTCCGAAAACTTTTTATTTAATTTTATTCTGCCTCCTTGCTTACCTTCTTACACGGTATATAGACAAAGCTAAAGGTAGAAGAACGAACATCTACATTACGTACTAAGTTGCGAAAGGCGATCCTTTTCCTTTTGACAATTCAACAATATTAATTGCGGGTTTTCTATTACTTTGAATATGTTTTTTTTGTCACTACCGTACGACAAAATGGTTTGCTATGGTACTGTCTTTAGATGGCACGGTCGGTTCCCTGAATTGCCTGATCCCTTTTCCCCTCATCTTTTTTTGGATAAGGGATCAGATAATGCAGAACACTGACTAAAAACACAAACTATTTCCTTGCAAACGCCTCCATGTAGCCGGGACTTTATGTCGAAATGGAATATTGTAAATATTTTTAAAATGAAAATAATTGTCATTATAGTCCTGCAATCGGATCATTGCCACCACGGTAATTAACGTAATCTTTATGTGATGCTCCATAGATTCTGTATGGCAATAGCAAACTGTGACATCACAATTTACTATTTGGTTATTTCAAACACAACAAAAAAAAAATTACAGTTAATTTAAAAATAGAATTTTTAGGTGTAAAATAAAGTTTTTTTTTTAGAATAGTTGCTTGTTACAATTATTGCTAGGTGTCAACTACACAATTACGTGCGGCCTTGGACCTTTATTCGGGGTATTACTATACTTCACATTTAAAATCACACATCTACCTATACAACCTTACTTTGTTTATGCGAAACCTTAGGCTAGCCGCACACACACAATAATATTGACAATCCAATATTGTCAGAATTTCAAGATATATAGAACAATACCGCAATACAGGCCGCACATACACAATAATATTGACAATACGTACTTTATTGTCAATATTATTGCGTGTGTGCGGCTAGCCTTACAAGGGTTCGTTGTAATCATCTCTATGAACGACTTTTACTGCGATCAATCCTAAAATCGCGAAAAAAAAATCAGCTGATCCATACATTTGTTTGCATAATAACTCGACATAACTGGTGTTAAAAAATCAACTTTACTAATTTCGTGTACTTGCTCAACATCAACAAACAGCAAAGAAAAAAATAATGAACTATGTTAATTTTTCACATGTAAAGGCAATTTAGTTATAAATTTTACATGTGAAAAATGTGAAGGCAAACAACATAATTATCTCAAAACATTTTTTTCTTTTTCGATACTGAGCAAGTACACGAAATTTGTAAAGTTGATTAGTTGATTTTATTTTTGCGATGTCAGTTTTGTTCCCATAGCAAAATTTGTTCATATTGAGTACAATGACCCCAAAAATAGGGTTGTACATACGAACTAATATGAGCACACAGTGTCGTGACTCGGCTCAATAGTCGATCGCCCACTCGTTGTCTTGCAGGAACGCGTCCACCACCTCCTTCATGGTGAAGTTCGGGATCAGCTGGTCGGCAGTCAGCTTCACGCGGGTCACCGGGTCGAAGTGGCCGACGCGCTGTGAAATAAATTAGACATAATAAATTAATTTGGATACTGTGTCTATTAACATAGATAATACCTACATGTTCACGTTTTCATTTTTGAGTAATAAATAAATTAATTAACTGTTAATGTTTTTTTCTTGGAACCTTAACTAATTTACGCAATAAAAAATGTTAAACTAAGACCCACTTTCACCACAATCACTAAATATACTTTTAGTGATTGTAGTATTTATCATTGCATCCCTGTCACATTATTAGAAGTTGACAGTGACAGAATGATTATTTAAACACATTTAGCGCTAAATATGTTCAGTGATTTGGTGAAACTGGGCCTTAATGTTCGTAGTTCTGTCCATCGTGTCTATATTATTTAATTTCTATTTTGTTTGTTTTGTTTTTAAGTAAATACCAACGCGGTTACTTAAAATACCGATACTGTGACGTATGGGGTTTGAGGTTTCTAGATTACCTATGTAGTGATGATGAAATCGAATGGATTCGAAAATCGATTAAATTTCTTATCGAGATAATTTTACAGATAAAGCCTATTAACGACCTATACGGTGTTATAATGCCCTAAATCTAACAATAAATACATCACGATGAATCGCCAAATGAAACAGCTTTGTCATCAATACCTAACTAATCTCTTTATCGATATAATCGATAAATTAATACGAACCAAATCAATCACAGTAAGATTTATTTTGTATATGGCATTCAAAAGTGCCTTTCAATGGTCAGATTGAAATAAATAATTGACTGTTGACTTTTTCAGTCTTCAGCAAGAGTTATACAAAGTGTAAAAAGACATATCACATACTTGTTTTTGCGCACCATCCAACTAAGCAAAATTGGGCAAAAATATTGCTGGGAAACGACTCTTATTTCTGGTGTAAAATCACAGTTTATGGTAGTGTGCAATTTAACAGTTGCTTCACATTTAAAATACGTCAAAATTTGTTTTCGTAAAAAAAAAAGATAAAGAAGTAACTTTGACCTCCAATATCTTCGTTACTATATGGTTCCCAGGTATACTCCACAGCACCGAAATTATGGGATGAACATGTAACTTTCGGGTACTCTAACCTTTTCACCGTCAGTCATGAATAGATGACAAAACAAAATGTGCCCAGCACGCCACAGTCACGATCCCATGACAGACTTTTATACGTAACCAACATAAATATAATTCAGAACTCACTACACGTCAAAAGTTAAGTATATCTACAGTAATATCATAAAAAGGAAAGATTTGTATTTTTGTACGAAACTAATTAACTTAAAAACTACTGGACCGATTTCAAAAAATATTTTGCCATTAGACAGCTACATTTTCACTGAGTAACATAGGCTATTATCATCACGCTACAAACCACGGGAGCTTAGCAGTAACCAAAGACGTAACTTAACGCGGGTGAAATAAGCAACGCAGACGAAGCCGCTGATAGGTCGCTAGTAAGGAACATAATGATTGTTTTACCTCCAAATGTTCCTCAATGTCTTTCTTCTCGTAAGTGATGCCACTAGGCGTGATCACCGGCTCGTTTAGTATCTCGAAGCTTATCTTGCCACACAAGTAGTCCGGTACATCACGTTTCTGTAAAATAAATATGTAAAGTTGGTGTTGTTTTTCTATAAAAAATAATTCAGGTATTTAGATATTTGTTTCCATTGACAACATACCCGTCTCCTTTCGTCCATTTTGGAAAATAAGATATTTAGTTCACTCCTGTAGTTATTCTGAAAATGAATGAATGAATCTATTAGACAAGATTTTACATAACATTTAAATATAACTCCTAAATCAAACCAAATTTCTATTTTTCTTTTTTGTAAATAAAAAGGTAATTCGTCCGTTCAAATTTGGAACAATAATGACACCAAATAGGCCAGTATCTCGACTTCAAAACTGCATAGTAACCTTTTTTTACTTCTCGTTATTTTTGCGTTTTAGGTTTTTATTTATAACAAAACATGGTGGATCGATTTAGGAGTTGGGAGAGTAAGAGATTATTGAAAACTTACACATTCGTCCTCAATTTTGGATGCTATATTATTAACCTCATCTTTATTACTTATGTCTAGTTTGATTGCTTCTATTCTACGCTGCATATCTTCATTTATTAACCTGTAAAACACAAGATTTTTTGTTACCATACGTTAACGTTTGTATACAGACCGATTTCGGCCACGGCGGCTAATCCCAATGCAGACTAGCCAAGTACGGAGGAGATATTATAGTGCACAAGTGTGTGCGCAAACACAGGTGTTCTCCTTCTTCCCTAACTCTCATAGTCCGATGGGACGGCAACCCGACACAAGACCGACAGCTTTACGTGCTTTCCGAGGCACGGGGGTGTCACAAACCACCAACTTCCAAACTCCGGGCAGTTACAGAGAAATTCTAACACTTTTTGCCCGACTTGGGAATCGAATCCAGGATCTCACGCTCAGCAGTCATGCTTGCCAAAATGAGATCAACGGGACAGTTTTTGTTACCATACAAACAAATACTATAGCTAAATGTTGCCCAATTGTTGATTTCACCTTGTCTCTTTGTAAGTAAACAATCTTGGGCCGACGACCATCTCAGGCAGTCAACCGTGATGTGCAAGCAACTGTATCTAATTGAATATTGCAGTGTAAAGTTGTCATCAAGCAAACTTGAATGAACTTCTTCTGTCTCCATACCGTTAAAAGACAACTAAATAAAATGAAATGCACAACTGGACTCTTGCATATATATTTTCAAAAGCTTAGTTTTATAATAGTTACTTGGGAACAAAGGGTTTATAGCTTTTTTTTTGTCTTGTTATATTTCGATAGAAGCGTAACTTAATGCTCATTTCAGTTGCTTAATTTAATAAAAGCACTGTAAAGAAAAAGTTAAAAATGTTTTGTGAACAAATGGTAAAAAAAGTTATTCAAATTTGAAAAAATATTATGTATATTTTAATAAAAATAAACTTTACAACGTACTTTTGCATATAACGTTCGAAACCTCCCAAGGTATCACCGGCGGCTCTACATCGTAGACCACTTTTCACACCTATTAACTTAGAAATAAGGTTTAAATTTGTGTACCTGTTCAAATAAGACTGCAGTTCAATCTCCTGAGATATTCTCTTCTCCTCTTGTAGATTCCATCGTTTTTTCCTGGCGATACGGATTTGTCCGGCAATGTCATCTCCAAAGTTCAATTTCTGTTCACGCGCCAAATCACTCGCTGGAAAACAGTTTAGGATTTCATTAACACTTGACTTACTTTCTGTTTCTTTACTTTATGTTCGCGAAGTAGACACAATTGGGTATATGCCAACACTAACCAACTGACGTACTTTTTATGAGCTGTCGATTTCCCGATAGATTTTGTATGAAAATACTAAACGATGACGTCACTTTTTGTCATCCCAATTCACTATTTATTGATTTCAAAGTAATTATAAATCTAATTTTATAGTTATTGAAAAAATAATCAGTTTTTAGGGCTAAAATAAACTGTATTTTTTGATGGAGTTGTCTTGGAATTATTATTAAATGGTGTTTACTACCCAATTTTTAACCAATCACCTTTAACCATTTATGTATGGCTCATGAGACAGGGAAATGGTTAACCAGTTACATTTCTTTTCTTATGTCATTGGTCTGTCTTTCATACATGAGGTCAAATCCCGGCAACTACCAATGTGACATTTTTAATTCATAATGTGCTTTCTAAGTATGGTTTTTGTCTTAGACATTACTGACATTGGTGTATGAAAACATCGTGAGGAAACCTGAACTTATAGTTAATAAGAATATTATAAAGAGGAAATATTTGTTTGTTTGTCTGTAATGAATATGCTCCGAAACTACAATTTGAACCAGTTTTCCATCAATAAATAAATATTTAGATTATTCCTGAGTAACATAGGCTGTATAACATCGCCACACGGGAGCGGAGCAGTAACCAAAGACGCAACTTGACGTGGGTGAAATAAGCTACGCGGACGAAGTCAAGGGTAGTGCGCTAGTAGTCAATATAAGTCTGAAATTGTCAATCAACCTTGGGAGCAACCGTCGTAATCAATACTCTGTCTGTATGACAAAAGGCCTTTGCCCTGCAGCAAATCAATAATAGGCTGGTATTATTATTGCATAACAAAGAAATGCCATCATCATCTGCTTTTTTTTTTATTAAGGCGGGAAATCATCAAATAACTTCCCCCGCCCTGGGCGGGGCGGGAGGGAGTGTCAGACTTTTACTGACTAAAACCCGTCTATGTTCCTTTCATGTGCCCTTTGTGTTCCGGGGGCGCGGTATCTCTTTCGAACAACCCGCAGCCCCGGCAGACAACCCGCAGGCCCGGCAGATCATCATCTGCTTAACCTTTTCCCAACTATGTTGGGGTCGGCTTCCAGTCTAACCGGATGCAGCTGAATACCAGTGCTATACATGGAGCGACTGCCTATCTGACCTCTACAACCCAGTTAACACGATACCTCTTGGTTAGACTGAGTGTCAGACTTCTTGGTTGACTATCCTTAACGACTGTCAAAGATCTACGAATGACAGCCGTGATCAACGGCTTTACGTGCTTTCCGAGGCACGGGGGCGTCACACCACCAACGTCCAAACTCCGGGCTACTACTGAGAAATTCCTGATGGAAAAACCCAATAACACTTTTTGCCCGACCTGGGAATCGAACCCGGGACCCCAAGCTCGTCTGTCGCGCTTGCGACCACGAGACCAACAGGGCAGTTAATACCAAAGAAAAGTCTAATGCGATCATAGCAACACAGATCATAATGGCAATAGGCTCGCCCCCTATTACATATATTTCATACCGGCGAACTGTGGGTAATTACTCGTAGTACATGATATGGTAGACCATAATGTTAGTGATTCAGATGCTTAGAATTTAGTGTGTACATGTAGGTACTATTTTCTAAAGCAGCTCAGATTTCTAATTTATTTTTGAACGATTTTTAGTCACACGTTTTGAATAAGTTTGGTGGCAATTCGCCAAGTTGAGTGTGCAGCAGGAGTTGAAAACAATATTAAAGTAAATAATTACAGTCTGCAAAGCAGTTTTAATTAGAAATGAAGGACAGAAAAAACAATTACAACCATTTGCATTTAAAAATTAAAATAGAGAAATTATTTTAAGAAAGAATTCGTTATACGAATAAAACAATATTGTGTGCCGTACAGCTGCACCAAACAAAACCTTATTTTTATGGATGGGAAATCATCAAATGACTTCTTTTGCTCTGGACGGAGCGGAAGGGAGTGTCAGACTCTTACTGACTAAAACCCATCCGTGTTCCTCCAGTTCCGCAATAATGCCAGACCACTAATACCTGACGCTGGTTTCCAACAGGACCTATTGTTTTCAGCTTCATTATTAGAAGAAGACAATGTGGCATGTGGTAATTAAAAAAAAAGTAATTGGGAATATAATTAAAACCTATTTTGAACTCGATTGCATTACGTCTTTGTTGTATAAACATTAGCTATCACTAACAGTGACATTGAATGAATTTAAAAATATAATACAAGGTTATCCACAAAACAAGCCGAAATCGTTTCTTGTGAACAAAATTCAGATTTACAAGGATTTTTTTGCATTACCATAATATTAAAAACCAGTTTTTTTTTGAAAAATATTTGTTTTCCTATATTTGTAGCGGGTATAGATGCGGCCGAATTGCAAATCAAATTAAGATCGGCTATTCACTTGCGATATAAGGCGATTCGCACATTGTCCCGCGCTACGCTCCGTGGTGCGGGGCGACGGAACCAAACATGAACCTTAACTATTATGTAGAAGCCTGAATTTTCTATAGCAGTGTGAAATGCGCTCCGACGCGACCCGGTTGGTGGAAATCGTATATGCGAATTCGTAAGATTGCATTGGATTCGGCTCTCCGGAATCCGGTGTGAATTGATCCTTATTGCCTTTGTAGTGTCGTCTCTGTACTGCGGGTTGTTCGAAAGAGATACCGCGCCCCCGGAACGCAAAGGGCACATGAAGGAACATAGACGGGTTTTAGTCAGTAAAAGTCTGACACTCCCTCCCGCCCCGCCCAGGGCGGGGGAAGATATTTGATGATTTCCCGTCTATAAAAAAAAAAAAAAAAAAGTGTCGTCTCTGTCACTCACAACAGTGGCATGAGACACACTCTTTTTAAATAAATCTTGATTTGGCTTAATACTGGCCGCATACTACTGTTATAGTTTAAGTTTATTTTCTGTTAATTAAAATATAAGAAGAAGACAACCGGTCGTCGTCACAAAATAACGTTACAAAGCTATCGTTATATCCAACGATAACGTATAATAAGCTTCGTTATTTCACGATAAATACAAAGCAATGTTGCAATTTTTACATTATATAACAACTGCCGTTATTTGTCCCCTATGATATCTAAAAAAATAAATAAAATAAATATACCATCACGCCTGTATTCCCTAAAGGGTTAGGCAGAGGTGTACCAATGTACACCCACAGTTCGCCGGTATATTTAGGTCCCATGTAATAGGGGGCGAGCCTATTGCCATTAACCGGGCACAAATCCAAACTCCGAGCTGCTACTGGGAATTTCATAGAAAACCCCAATAACACTTTTTGCTCGACCTGGGAATCGAACCCAGGACCTCTAGCGTAGCACTCGCGCTCAGGACTACTAGGCCAACGAGGCAGTTCGATATCTAATGCTTTAATAAACAGAGAATGCTATCCTACATTTATTAAACCTATTGTTTCCTAGCCTTCTTGTCAAAACTTGGCATACCGTAGTAATTTGCCTAAGCCAAGTCTAAAAATATCACCTTGAATACTAGTGAGTGATGCTAATTATGATAATCGGATTTACATAGATTTTAAATGAATCCTTTTGACTGTGGCTGAAAATAGAATAACATTGATTTTGCCGTTACCACTATTGATGTCCAAATATGTTTTGTATTGATTGTATTCTATGTTTAGCATAATTGTTTACCCCATTAATGGTTAATAACCACAAACAATGGAAATAGACAATATTAGAGAGGTCAGTACTTTCAAAATGGACAATAAGTAGCTATCAATTAGTATAATTGTGTAAAATAAAAAAAACCCATTACCTACTAATATTAATTGCTTTACTTTAACAAGCTGATAGAGATAGCTGGTCCAATTAATATTTTTTAATGAACTTATTTCTGCCCGCTACTTCACCCACATTGTTTCTTTTTAATAGCCTCATGTCTCTTTTTTTATTGCTCCACTCCTGTGGGCCATAGCGTAAGTTATTCTATTCCTAACAAATCTGGCTATCACATACAAAAAAAATTAAGAAACCATCTAGAAGTTCCAGATATTGACTTGTTTAAACTAACAAACAAAAAAGTCTTCAGCGTTATTATATTAGAATAAATGATGACATACAAAGGACTAATTGAGCCACTATCTAAATAAATACAAAGGTAAACACATTACTTCAACCTCAAATCACTTATTCAATTAGACCGTTAATGCCCGATTCCTAAAACTTACCGACCAGTGAATGTGACCTTAGTAACAAACAAATGCTTTCATATTTTCCCTTTTATGAAAGTAATTTTTTTAGCATATGGGTTTATATCCATAACTTTTGTTAGCATTTCTTACATTCAAAATTGTCACCAGACTTTTCACAAATGACCAGTCAAGCATTCAAAAAAATTACGATTATTAAGATAAACTATCCGTTTTGCACATATAGGAACCGAGGATAAATGACACTTGAACATCCTTCACAAGAAACAAATAAAATTGAACCTAGTTGCCCCTTCCAAAAGGTGGTTTTACTTACCTCGATGCAAATGCTTTATAGCCTCATCATAGCATCCCAGTTCCACCAAGGCCTGTCCCAAGAAGAAATGGCCCTTGACATTGTTATTGTCTATGTCCAGTGCCCGGCGACTGTCCTGGCATGTTGCCTCCCATCGCTTCATCTTCAAATGACATAGTGCACGATTTGTAAAGTATGTGGACACTGAAGGGTTTTTTATCTGGAGAAGAAGAAAAAGTTTATGAAGAGGAGGGATGATACACATGTGACTAAAAGAGTCATGAATATAAATATGTAGATAGATGGAGAGGAAATAGGAGACCAAAGAAAAGATGGATGGATTTAGTAAAAGAGAATGGTACCAGTGCAGTGATATTATTATGGCTTGACAGGATGGAATTGAAGAAGAAAACGTATTGTGCGGACCGCAAGTAACATGGGATATGGGCAAGACGACACTGATTTAGTTATTTATCATGATTTTAAAGCTTTTTTTTAATAATATAAATACCGCATGGTACAACAAAAAGGTTTTGCTAGTAAAGTAAGAACTGCATTGAGCCACTTCAAATTGTGAAAGTAAACTAATCTGACTGAGCATAAACAATTAAAAACTTTGTTTTACAAGCAATTTACTTAAAAACTACTTTCAAAGAGAAGTAGACTGTGACTGGCTGATAACATTTTTGATGTTTTAGTAAAATATTGTAATTACTCGCTTGTTCTAATGCACTATGCTTGCAAATATAAAAGAAGGAAGATAATGAACGAAGGAAGGAGGAAGGAGTAGGTACTGTATTATAATATTATCTGCCTACTAATACCCCTCGGGGAATATGGGCGTGATTGTATGTTGTACTAATATAAAGTATATAGAAATAACATAAAATATGCTATTATACATTTTTACAATTTAAATTTCTGTTAAATTTCTGAAAGTACATACTTCTTACGCCCACGAATCTTACTTTAATCAACATTAAACCTAATACTGACTTGCAAATTGCAAAAAACATAAGAAAATTTGAATTTGGCGGGCTACCGTGGAGGTTGCACCTCTTACGTTTACATTTCTTTTAAGAAATAAACTGCGGAGACTGGCTGGTGTAGGCACATCCAACCTTATTTTAAATTAATATGATAACTATGAGATAAACTCTGTTCTAAATTAGAAAGACTTGACAGTCCGCCACTAGGGCTGACAAGATGCTAAAATAAAATATTATAATATTCCAATAAAAATCAGTATGTAGGTATGTTAAATAGTAATGAATAATGTTGTTACGATAACCTAGATTGAATATTCTGGTACAGTAACCTCATGATCAGGGCTTACAGTACTTGATTAATAAACAATAGTAAAAGTTCAAACCATGGCTTAATTTCACAAAAGTAGGTTCTTTGAAATAATGACATTGATAGAAACTAATTGTTAGATTTTATGTACTAACATCAGTAATAAATTGGCATTGGAAGATGGAAAAACAAGGCCAGTTAAAACGCTTTAACCTTTACTTAAACTTGGTTAAATAAAGATAAATAGTTCTCAATAATATATTTCTTCAGATTTCAACCTACACAGTTATATGAATCACTAGAGCATTTTGCTGATATATTTTTGTTGAAATGGTTAGTTAAAGGCTTATTTATGATATGAACAGCAACCACAGTCACAATTTAAAGGACAAAGGTGAAATGCTATGGTTTGCTTAACTTCGCATAAAGTAGTGAAAACAAATTATGCGCGAGGTGCCTTAAGGCGAAATAATAAATTATGAATTGGTAGAAAATACATTATACTCACAATAGCCTTTGTGTAGCATGTCATAGCCTCCTCAAAACGCCTCAGACTAAACAATCTGTTACCTTGCTCCTTCAGCTCCTTATCTGTAAGGTTCGCCGTGGTATACGTGTGTTTACTCATTGTTCTCGCTATTTCTCACGTATTCTAAGTTAATTTTGTCACATATAACATTATTCAACTCAGCTGATACTGAAGAAAGTTTACGCAACTGTTTTTATACGCGCACGATTGAAATTATTGTGATTATTTTTCTTCTAGAAAATTGTTTGTCAGCTTTTGACATTTATTTTACATATTTTTGTTTTTGACACTTTTGACATTTGACAATCCGATTACGGATTTAATAAACCGACTTGAACGGACATTCTCGTCATCATCGAATGATACAGTGTTGTCACTAATAAATATTAATAATTATATTCTTTTAAAACCCAGGGACTGGCAGCACTTTATTTTTGTAACAAATTCATAAAATATTCTTATGCCAATAAATAAATATAAATGATCCAAAAATAAATGATCCAAAATCATAGTCCAAAAACCGACGTTATTTTAGCATGGCTAAAATTTTGAGGATAGATAAAAAGAAAGAGTAAGGAGAATGATAAAATTCTTTTATGCAGATAAGGAGAAATATTATTATGTACTTGTTAATATAGGGCCCTTTTTCATGCATTAAGTTTCAAAGGTACCTTATTCACTGGACTTTCAATTTAACGGCTAGGTTAGGTCCTGTTTTGTTAAAAACCGACATACATTATTGTCACACACTTTCCATAAGCCATAACTTCAGCCTAGCGCTTTCAGAGGTCGGAACTGTATCTGGTTGATTTAATAAAAAAGACTATTTATGAAATAATCTAAACCAATGTAATCAAATTTCATTTTATACCAGACTAGCAGCCTAAGTAATTCACATAGACAAAGGATTAAAAAAATATTTTCATCACGACGTAGGCGTTAAATAGGACGGTATTTTAAACACATGATATAGAGGCGAATGGTTTCGATCCCAGAGAGTGTAACGCTTGGCTGTTTCATTTGGAACTTGATCCATATTAGTGTCTGTCACAATTCTTTTTGGTTTGGCAGAAGTTCTGAAAATAACAGTACTTAAATAAATTAGTTGAAATAGGTAGGAAGTTAGATACTTTTGTGTTCCAATTGTCAGGAATTCAAAAAGTTGAAGCTAGTTGCTCGTTCCAAACAGATTTTTTATAGCATGGTACGGGCAACGAAGACTATATCGACGCAAGAAAGCGATTTTGTCGTATCTCGAAAAATGGCATTTTCGGTTCATTACATTTTTGAATTCAGAAAAAAATACTGCATCGGACAGTCTGATTCACGTTTTCTTAGGTCGGTTTTTTTTTTATTATACGACGTCGACTTTTTCTTAACTTTTTTAACAAAACCTACTTTATTTAAATGCTGTAAATAACATAAAAACAACTATTTTAAAAAACAAATAGATACAACAAAAATGTAATCATACATTTTTTCCTAAGTCAAGATAGACGGTCCCCGTTTATTATACTACAAACACTTACAGCATTACGCATAGCCACCAAATAATAATTTATCGAGATACAGCAATTTCGCCGCTTCAGTATTTCTCTCCAGCTAGAGATACAACAATTCTATCGTTTGGGTTTTGATTGTGATGTAGACTTACTACGTTTAATTCAACACTTTTCTACAATACAATTTATTAACAATGTACTACCTTTATGAGAGAAATAAATTATAATTTATTTAATTTATTAATTTATTTAATGTGTGTTGTAACCGACGGGTGTGTGTGGGTTTAGGCCTTCACTTAGTTAACGGGATTTTCACTAAAGATCAAGTTTTAGGGGTGCTCTGCGAGCGCGAGTCGAACCGTGTCGCGGCGCACAGGTATGGGGTAACGACTGGCGGGCCGGGGGTGCCGGGCCGCGCGGGAGTTCGGCGGGTGGCGTGTTTCTCGCGCCAACGTTTAACGCACCTGATTGGTCGTTGAGGCCGATTTGTGATTGGCTGCCACGTACAGTGCAGCCAACATCCCTAACGTCCGGATTCTGGGTTACATACTCCCCCTCTAGATCCCGATTACGTCCTCGATCGTGATCTAGCCCTACACTAAGGTCCCTTTGGACAGGTTGCAAACGAGGGCGGCCTCGCTTTTTCTTGGGTACGAGCGGTTGAACCTGATCATCTCCTCGTTCCTGAAACCGAGTCAGTTCACTAACGTGGAACTTGCCCAATACCTCAGCGGAGTTTTCAGCAGACGCGATCAGATATGTTGTTGGACTCATTTTCTTCAGCACAATATAAGGTCCATCTCTTTTAGGGAAAAACTTTGCAGTTTTCGATTTGCTGGCATCACTTAACTGGCGAGTAATCAATAAAACTTTGTCACCAACATTAAAGGCTTCACCTTCGCGTCTTGATCGATCAGCATACAACTTTCTTTTGTCTTGCTGTTTTTCTACTCTATCACGAACTTCACTAAGTGAGTTCAAGAATTTGCGAAGATATGGAGTAATCTGAGGCACAAAATTTGCTTTCTCTAGGATAGCCTTCGGATCGTTGTAGACTTCTAACGGAGACTTTAACTCACGAGCAAAAGTTAGGAAGGCTGGAGTAACTCCTGTTGTTTCACACACTGAACTGTTCATGCTGAAACGAACAATCGGAAGCTGTTTAGGCCAGGAAGGATGATCTGTGCCCACCAATTGTGCCAATCGGGTTTTCATGTCACGATTAGCACGCAAATTGAATTTCATAAGCTGCTCAAAAACGACACGCAGGTCTTCCAAATGTTTAGTAAAACCACCTACTGAAATAATTAGTAAATCGTCTAAATAGCCTAAAATGGTTATATCCTTCAGCGCAGAACTGGAACGCATTCTGTCAATTAAGCGCTGGAACGTGGCCGGGCCGTTTTTTAAACCGAATGGCATTCTGTTAAAACGAAATGTTCCGAAAGGAGTGACGAACGCTGTTTTGTCTCTGTCTTCCTGCTTAACAGACACTTGCCAGTATCCCGATCTTAGGTCAATTGTACTCATGTGACAACTGCCTCTTTTGGTAGACTGCAGTAGTTCATCAATGCGAGGCATTGGATATGCGTCCGACTTCGTGATCGAATTTAATTTTCGATAGTCGATGCAAAAACGGAAACTACCATCACGCTTAGGTACTAGCAGGGCCGGAGCGCCCCAAGCGGACTCACAGTCTTCTACAATACCATCAGCTAGCATTTTATTGAGCTCTTGTTGCATGACTTCTTTCTTTGCAGGTGTCAGGCGATATGGCGGCGTCGCTATCGGCGCATGATTTCCCGTATCAATATGATGGACCACATATGGTGTAGGCTCCCCAATTGGATCAAATAAATTACGAAACTCCGAGAGTAATTGGGCAAGCTCATCACGTTCCTGCTCCTGCAAGCATGTTCCCTCATCTTCTCGCAAAACGTTCATAGCGCTATATGAAGTGCGGCGAGGTGAACTATCCTCTAAAAGAAGTTTATACTTTTGATTTTTATTCTCCGAAAAATGCCACAAACCTCGTGTGAAATCTATAGTGAGACTAGCTTTTTTAATAAAATCTATACCTAATAGAGATTCGTTATTTCGCGCGTCGGGAAAAATTATAAACTCGGTAGGAACCATTTTATCGAAAAGGCCCACCTCTACATTAGCTATAAGTACCTCCACAAGGCGCGTGCAACCATCCGCTAGTCGGATGTTCCGAGTGCACTTACGAAGTGGGTGGCCTTTCTCTACCAAGACGCGATGAAGCGAGTGACCCGCAATACAACCTTTCGCACCAGTGTCTAATAACGCGGTCCCATTTTTCCCCAAAATTTTAATTTGCAACAAAGGCCTACTATTATTAAACTCCCCCTGGATTCGACCCTGTGCACGCGCGATACGTTTCTCACAATCATTCTTATCACTAACAACATTATTTACACACTTATCGCTATAAGAACTTAAATGTAAACAAACATTATTATTATTTTTACACACAAAATAATCACTTAGCTCCTGGTCTATAATCGTCAACTCCCTGCCTATGATAACATTATCAGTACAAGAGTCGATAGAGAGCTTATTGTCCACTACACAGTTATTAAACGAATCGTCGCGATCTTCACAATAAAGTTCTAAAAAATCCCCCGCAGTATTTGCAGGGTTACCTGACGTTCCAAAGTTCGTATTAGCGGTGTCGGCGGGCGGAGCGCAACTAGCGAACTCGCGCGCGGTTGCTAGGCAACGGCGGCTGCGGGCTCTCGAACTTAGTTGCGGCGGCGCGGGCGCGGCCGGCTCCTCTGGAGCGACCGGCGCCGTAGGTACCACAGGCTCACGTGTGCGAGCACGTGCGAACGCGCTGTTTCGCGCGCTTTTGGCGCTTACGGGCGCCGACGACACGATTGAACAAAACTCGCTATTTGTATTCACTTTGCACTTTTCGCACTTAGACCTAATTACGTTAGGGGCGCCGCACCCAAAACACTCGATTTTTGGTTTAACACTGTTTTCTTTTTCACTGTCACCTATTAACTTTTTACAATTTGCTTTTTCATGTCCCCATTTCTTGCAATAATTACACGACAGTCTTTTACGAGATTCCTTAACCCGGGTCAATGAACTATCGCAGTTGGCGGGAACGGCAGCGTGGGTGGCGGCAACTGGAGCGGCAACGGAGTGTTGAGTGGCGCTGGCGCTTGTGCTGGCGCCTTGGACTGGCATGGTCGTTCGCGACTTCTGATCCGCGCCATTTTCCAGCGAATCTTCAATTCCTCTGGCACGTTGCAATAATTGTTCAAATGACGATATCGAACTTCTTTCGACACGTTTTCGTATTCTACGGTCTAGAAGGCCGTACACCATATCTATTTGTACTTTTTCACTTAAATCTCCTTCTGGTAATTTCGAAATCAGCGCTCGAGTTTTCGAAATGAAAAGATCAGTCGGATCCGTATTCTGCCGTAGTGAAAATAGATCTAGGTAAATACGAAATGGCGGCCGGCGTTCACCGAAAGCACTTCGCAGTTTTTCAATGGCGTCTTGCCATGAGGTGACGCCGGACTTTATACCTTGCCACCATAGTGCGGCTGAGTCCGTTAATAACATAGAAAATCCTTTTATGGCATTTTCTTCGCTGATATTTACGCAATCTTTATACACATTCACCGCGTCGATAAAACTTTCTGTGTCCTCCGCTTTTCCACTAAATCGAGCAGTACACTTGGTGAAGTTACCGGCGGGAGTCAGTACAGACGCGTCGAAAACTGGTGCCGGCGTCGAGGTACGCACCTCGTGGATGAGCCGCGCGAAGATATCAGCTTGGCTCTGCTGCAATGTCTGCATCAGAGCCGCAAATTGCTCTGACCCCATAGTGATTGTGGAAGGCTCCTCAGCCTCATCCTCTTCAGATCCTTGCTGCCTTGTTCGTGGCATTACTGCCTTTCGCAACGAACAGAAAAAAAAAAAAAAAATCTCGTCTCACGAAGTTGAAGGCCCCTACTGTTAGGGCGCCAAATGTAACCGACGGGTGTGTGTGGGTTTAGGCCTTCACTTAGTTAACGGGATTTTCACTAAAGATCAAGTTTTAGGGGTGCTCTGCGAGCGCGAGTCGAACCGTGTCGCGGCGCACAGGTATGGGGTAACGACTGGCGGGCCGGGGGTGCCGGGCCGCGCGGGAGTTCGGCGGGTGGCGTGTTTCTCGCGCCAACGTTTAACGCACCTGATTGGTCGTTGAGGCCGATTTGTGATTGGCTGCCACGTACAGTGCAGCCAACATCCCTAACGTCCGGATTCTGGGTTACAGTGTCTTTATTTCTAATAAGTGTTATAACTACGTCAAACTTTATTTTTTAAAAAAGATTGTTTAAATAAACATACAACATTTAATTAAACATAATTATTTGTTTTATTTGTATTTAACACAAAACTTAAGATGCACTTCTAAAAAGAATGTGAAGTACAACAAAATGCGAGGACTTATTAATTTATTTCACATTACATACATCATAATCGTTTTCTAAAATTTTAAAGCAATTTTGTTGTGCCTATGTTACAACTACCTAGATACAGCAATATTGAAACTTCAAATTGAAATACCAATTGCTGTAACTCATTAAAACTCATGTTATACTAACTTTACAATGCTATCTTTAGGGTCATTGATAAATTTCATTATAAGAAATAGTTGTTCCAAAAATTACCTCTCTAGTATAGCTAGTTTACGAGTTATGAATTTTTTAAATAGTTTTTTGGCTCTGGTGAAAAGTTCATCTTTTCGAGATACTACAAGATCGCTTTCTTGCGTCGATATGAACAATATTCAATAAAATACTAATTTAAGTTAGAAAGGTTCATCATTAATGTTGAACCTACGGGTTCAATGTAAGAACAGTCGAACAAGACGTGCATTATTATACTTATTATCATCTTTCCTTGAAGAACTTGAGACACAAGGGTCCCTTGACCTTTGACCGCTTGCAGCCATATGAGCGTGGTCCTATCAATAATAAATTTGTACTCACATCATTATCGGATCTTTATACAAAGGAGGAGTAACAGGCAGATCCACGCTAACTTTCATTAGAGGACAAGGAAAATGAACATCGCCCAACGACAGCACACCGTCTTCTGATTTCTAGAGAACAAAAAAAAACATTATCTTTATAGTAGCAGAGAATCTATGGTTCTGCGGGTTGTTCGAAAGAGATACCGCGCCCCCGGAACGCAAAGGGCACATGAAGGAACATAGACGGGTTTTAGTCAGTAAAAGTCTGACACTCCCTCCCGCCCCGCCCAGGGCGGGGGAAGTTATTTGATGATTTCCCGTCTATAAAAAAAAAAAAAAAAAAAAAAAAGAGAATCTATGGTTGCCAAATCTTGATATAGCAGAATGTTTAATAGGTAATTGGAATGTTTAAAGTTATGAAAGATTAACTCATTATAACTAGAAGAGAGCCAAAACGTTTTTTTTTTAATATCCAATGTTACCAGGGCCAAATAAATTAGGGCTGAGTAAGTAGCAGAAACCCCCGGCCAAATAAATTAGGGCTGAGTAAGTAGCAGAAACCCCCACCTATCCACCATTTTCGTCTGTTCAACATTCTGCCAAACATACTGTACCTAGATATTATTCTGAAATCGACTATCCGCCTTGAGTAAGCGTGCTGACAAACGCCCATAAATCTTCTCTGTGCGAGAAGAGGCTTTTGCCGTGCATTAGGACAACGATAAGCCGGTATATTAACTACTAGCTGTGCCCCGCGGTTTCACCCGCGTTACGTTTTTGGTTACTGATCCGTTTCCGTGGCTAATAGCGCGATGTTATGAAGCCTTTAATCTCTTATTCTTTTTTTTTTATAATTGGGAAATCGTCAAATAACTTTCCCCGCCCTGGGCGGGGCGGGAAGAAGTGTCAGACTTTTACTGACTAAAACCCATCTATGTTCCTTCATGTGCCCTTTGCGTTCCGGGGGCGCGGTATCTCTTTCGAACAACCCGCAGAATCTGTTATTCTGAGGTATAAGCTACGGAATGTCTCGCAGAGTCATTATTTTGCTGCGAAGTTATTTTAAAACTGTGATATCTCCTAAGATATTCATTGAAATTAAATGATGTAAAGGGCAATTTTGTTCAAAATTAAACACTTGTGCTGAATAACGCATTTATGTTGATAAGGATTAATACTATATTCATAAAAACACCTTCGCAAATAATGCATTATTTTAAAACAAATTTTCTGGCCATAAAAATGCTTATAGTGAGTCAATCTTAAAAGTTAGGCATGTACTGCCGCGGACTTTTTTTTAGTATATTTTAAGAGAAACAATTCTCTCATACATTATTTTTGCGTAACTTTAACCGTTCACGCAGCGCATGCAACGAAAGCCCTCAAAAAGAATATTTTTTCCCGCTTTTGCCACATTTTTCATTGCTGCTCCGCTCCAATTGGTCGTAGCGTGATGTTATATAGCCTATAGCACTCACGAATAATGTAGCTTTCTACCAGTGAAACAATTTTTAAAATTGGTTCATTACTTCCGGAGATTACCCCCTACATACAAACTTACAAACATACAAACTTACAAACTTACAAACAAATTTTACCTCTTTATAATATTAGTATAGATTATAAACTACTAATAGATCAACGTAACGTACTCGTCTGAGCTTCTTGATTTTCTTGGCATGTGCCAGTATACAGTAGCACCACTTCCAGATGTTCTCGTCAGCCGCACCGCGCCTCTCCAGCCTTTCTGATAGCTCCCCCACGTTAAGTAACGGTTTCAGAATCTAAATGAAATGTTTAAAGTATTAATGTAATGTAATGTGAAATGTGTTCTTTAGTTTTTAATTTTATCCAGAATCTGAATTTCGGATAGCGAACTATATAAGGCTATTTCGACAACTAAGTAAATAAATACTACTAAATATTAGACTAAATAATAATATTATTTACTAATTAGGTACTACTATTTGGCTTTCGCTTTACAGTATGCGAAGGTATATAAGGTAACTACATCGAGTTTTAGATATAAACAGGCTTTATTAGAGTGTCATCACAGTCACGCCAAAGACTTGCAGTGCCAGTTTCACAACTCGATATGCCAGAGACCAGGGGCACAGATTAAATAAGTACAGATACTTCACTCAGTAGAAAATTTCCAATACCTACTGCTATAATAGCCTACTCCGTCGCGTCAACTCGCGTCAGCAACCACTGCAAACTAAAATGTGCCTAAGTGCTCAAGCGTACAGTTGTGATCGCTTCGCACCGCGCGATCCCACAACAATCGTAGGGCCGCCTTTTCGATAAAATTAAATTAACATAACTTTTTATGTCTATGTTATTGAGAACTGTGAATATGTTCTGACTTATATGTGGCAGTTTAAAATTGTATCGTAAATATTTATAAAATATTTTTTTTATAAATTGGTGCTGACTGAGCAATACCTCTAGATAAAACATAATTATTCCTTCTTTTACTTGATTTGCACCCATCTACAACACATAAGGCACCAGACGGCATCGTAGGTAATGAATGAAACTATTAAAATTGAACAACGTGCGTGATGCGCTTGCGAAAACCGCACTGAATTTGGTTCGCAAACGGCCCGAGACCGCTCGGCCGGGCGGTAGGCAATTATAGCGCGCAAGTACATAGAGTGACGGAGGCCTGCCAGGGGCTGCATGTGTGCATGCATGTGCATGTGTGTGGCAGAAACCACAGAACGCCACCCACTGCGGTCCTTATATACTCCTTTTGCTTCGTCTACGTTCATACATCTAATCATACAAGCACGTCGATTATGAGTACTGCGCTCCTGACCTTTCCGAAGAACTCCACCAATAAGGTCAGTGTAGGTCCCAAACACTTATCAGATTCAATACAACGCCCCAGGAGCAAAATTTTACTAAAGTAATAAATTAATAAAAAAATAAATGTACAAGCATAGGCCTGGTCAGCTTTTCAGAAATGAAATTCCTCTGCGAATATGCTCCAGCGGATTTTTCGCTGGCTTTCAAACTGGGCTGGTGCATGCGAGTCCTCGAGAACACAGCGCTCTGAATACCCACTGATACATTATATGGGCAAGGGTCGTCGTGTGCAACGAATACTTCCAAACTTTCATCGTGGCGGAGCATCAGTTCCTGCAAGATATGGAAGGGTTATAAAAGCAGACACGATAATAGGTAATTTATTGGGAATATTCCGATCTTGCAGCCTGTTTTGTCCCCTTATGAGGACAAATTATAATAAGGTTTTATCTGTCCCCCTGTTAGCAACTCAGGGACAGTTATTTTGCTCCTATAAGAGTGAATAAAGTTCGAACTCTTCTCGTAGACTGTGTCCTCGTTGATCTGTCCCCATACTATATTTATGTAATAACACCGGCACCCATACCCTTCCAACCGAAACACAGCAACGCTGCTTCGCGGTAGAAATAGGTATGGTGGTAGTACTTCCTCGGACGAGCTCCTTCCCAAAGATTACTACTGCTAAAGACTTAAAAAATAAAGTTAAACGGAAAAATTACATGTAATCTTTCAAAGTCAGCGCTAATCTTGACCCTGGTGGCTTGTTCGGCTCGCAGCTCATCCACCAGATACACCCAGTACTTGTTGACCTTCGCATAGTCTCCCAGCTGCACTCGAGGGAGGTAAGACAAGATCTTCTTACCAATGGTTGATGGTAACAGTTGTATCTGGACAAACAGAATTGGACAAAAAAGGTTTTACTTAAAGGCTGAGGTTATATTAGTTTATATTAGGTACTAGCTTCTGGTATTATTAGTTTCTATTAAGTAATCTCACCCGCGTCAAATTTGATATATTATCCCATAAGAAACGTTCATTTTTCCGGGATAAAAAGTATCCTATTTGCTATTCCACGCTACAATCTATGTCAGTGGCAAATTTCATCTAGATCCGTTCAGCCGGTTATGCGTAAAAGAGAAACAAATACTCATCCATCCGTCCATCCTCCATCAATCATCTTCATCAATCCATCCGTCCTCACAAAGTTTTGCATATTTTTTATTTATAGTAGGAGCAGTGTTATTAGAGAAATCAAACCGGGCAGCCCAGGACCGGTCATTGTGGCTATCTTTGAGGGAGGCCAATGTCCAGCAGTGGACGCCGTTCGGCTGTTATGATGATGATGACTATTATTATAAGCCTAACTTCTACCTCCTTCTCTTCGTGTTTTTTTTTTCACCCGTGTTTAGTTACGTCTTTGGTTACTGCTTCGCTCCTAAGGCTCGGCTTTGTATAGCCTATAGCCTTCCTCGATAAATGCATGGACTATCCAAAACCAAAAGATTTTTTTCAATTCGTACCAGTAGTTCCTGAGATTAGCTCATGCAACCAAACAAACAAACTCTTCAGCTGTATAATATTAGTATAGATAAATCATTGTAGTAGGAAACACTAACAAAGTCAACAGTTTCGATACTTTCAGGTTTGGGTCGGTTGACCTTCCAGATCTTCTTCTTGGAGCCGTCGTTGAAGGTCACCTCTATCTCCTCCAGCTTCAAGCTATCGCGCATCGATTTTATTGTAGCATTCCACATCGCCAAGTTTGCGTCCAACTGTAAAGAATGAACCAAGCGAGTTTGTCTGTGACCACTGTTCCAATAATACAAAATAAAGTTGAATCATGGCACCACCACTGGAACAGTCTATTGGGCAGAAAGAAATGGAATTAATATAAGACCATTGAAGAATTAAATAAGAAACAAAAACATACAGAATTGAAAATAAAAAAATAAATTCACAGTCTCAAAAAACCAAAATAGCAAAGAAAAAAGAATTGGGAGGAAATATTAAAATTAATATGTTTGATTTGGTTGATTGTTAATGAATAAAGACTTTTTACGATGACTTTTTGAGTTTTGGTTATTCGAGATGGCATGGCTACGGTGTCAAGTTATTCGTGGTAGCGTTTAATAAATAAATAAATAAATATCTTGGGACAACTCACACACGGCTATCATCCCAAGCTAAGCAGAGCTTGTGTTATGGTAACCATATGGTAATCATTGTTAAGTATTTCGTATGAGTAAACTTGCGGGGATGTGTTATTCGTAAGAGTTGGTTCACATTAGGTCGGACGGACAGTTTACCGTTGACCGGCTGTCGGGTGTTGCTGTTCACACTAGACGCTGCCGACCCGACCTAATGTGAACACCACTGACGGTACGGTCGTTTCACTGCCCGGATCGTCACAAAGCAGTCAGTTTCAAAGATTTATTTTTATATTGTTCACAAGTTTTATCCCATTATAAACTCCTGTCTTCGACAAGAGAAATCAAAACTTCTGTATTTATTTCGCCCTCCATATTTACCTGTTTTCTCTGCATACACGTCGACGAAACTGCTCGCGCGAGTGCCGAGAGCGGGGAATGAGCGGGTGGAAGGGTAGCGGGCGGATGGCTCCGCCGCTTCGCGCCGACAAATGTGAACGGCGCTATACTTGCCAGTACGTCAATATTATGCCGATCCGACAGAAATCGTGGCTGAACGTCCGGTAAAAGTGTCGCCTCCGTTAGTTTTGTCGGGTCGCCCATATGTGAACAGCGCTATTGAAATACATATGCCAATATGGATCCGACACTTTTGTCGGCCCGATAAAACTGTCGTTCCGACCTAATGTGAACGCGCTCTTACACTTTTCTAAGTCATGTAATACACTCGAGAATTTCATAGAAAAATCCCAATAACGTTTTTCTGCTCGCCTAGGATTCGAACCCAAGACCTCTAGCGTAGCAGTCCTGCTTAGGACCACTAGGCTACCGAGGCAGTCATCCTATTATATGTATTACTGTAATAACTATAGATCGGAATCTTGGGTGCTATTACTATCAAAAGTATGGATATGACCTAAAATTCCCGGGAATCGTTATTTTGATCAAAATATTTCCCGGGAATAGAATTTTGAATGATTCTTGGGGATTATACTTTTTTTTTAACGTAATTGATACTTCACGCAATAAAAATAAAATTCATTTGTAAGTCTTTACTGTTTAAATTTAAACGCTTAAAATACTAATAAATAATTGTAACAAAAGCGATTTCATTACATTTTTAATGATATAAAAAATATTTTTCAAGCCTAAACAGAATTATCACCTTTAATTACTTAGAATCCCGGATTCCCGGGAATATTCATCGCCATATCCATATTAGTGATATCGTCTCAAATAGCACCCAAATTCCGATCAGTGGTAATAACAGAGTAGGAACGCTAACCGCTTTCTGGGCTTCTCCCGGCGGCCCCGGGGCTTTGTTACCGTCACCCGTACCGGAGCTGCGGTGTTGTGATTGATCCATTTTGGATCCCGCCGACTAAAGACACAAAGAACATCAGTAGGTAAGTAGGTAGGTACTTACATATTTTGTAGGCCTGATAAGTGTTTTCTTTTTAACTTTGCCCAAACTAGGAAATTCTCCTGTATCGTGGGATGCGTTTACAAACATATAAACTCACATACACAAACAGCTAGACCCGGAACAACTATCTGTAGGTCATACAATTTTTTATTTCGTGCGGGTATCAAAACCCGCGACACGCAGCGCAGCAATCGATCGCTCGGCCACTGCGCTAACCGTGTCGTTTATAATAGGAACTACTGCTTCAAGCAGCGGAGTATAAACTCGGAAGATACGTTTTTTTTATACCACTGGTAGGTGGCAAACAAGCTAACGGCCCGCCTGATGTTAAGCGGTCACCGCTGCCTATGGACACTTGCAACACCAGATGCATCACTCGTGCGCTGCCGACCCCGTAAAAACCTTTGTCAAACTTTGAATAATGCGGAATTGGGTAGATGACACCACTAATCAATTGACATACTTTTTATGAGCTGTCAAAACGTGATTCCACAAAGATTTTGTATGACAATACTAAACTATGACGTCACTTTTTTGACATGTCAATTTATTAACTATTTATTGATTTCAAAGCAACAAAAAATCTAATTTCATAGTTATTTTAAAATGATACGGTCTGTGTTTTTCAACGTACAGACGGCGACCTACACATTGCTCACCGTTCACAGGCCCACGTCTAAGGTGTTAGTTGGTAGGTACTTGATATTAACTACAAAGATCGGTTTGTACCCCTTCAACATGTTTTCCCACTTGGGCCTATTATCTATAGATATATATACCTGTATATTAGGGTCGTTCACCACAATGCACTCAGCGGCGATATTCTTCAACATCAGCTCCCGGTTACTCTCAAACAGTCGGCTCGCGTTCCGCAGCACCTCCCACATCACCGGCCCACCAGCCACTATCGACAACTCGGATAGCACTAGGGCTTGAGACTCCTTGAAAGCGTTATTAGAAAAAGTGGAAAAGTTTGAATCAAAGAAAATGCTATACGAAATCGTCTACGAAGTGAGGTTAGATATACTAAGACATAAGTGCATACGGATAGGCGTGTTTAAAAGTCAATGTCATGTTATTTACCATTAAAACTATTCGATGTTATTAGACCATAAAAAGGCACTTTTGAGTGTCATTTACAACAAAAAGGAACTGATTTTCAATACAACGTTGTCAAAGATTGTATTGAGAATATCCAACCGAAAGCGCCAAAATGTTAATGTGTATAGTGACCCTAAATAATTCTGAATCAATTAAGTGTCATATTTAACAAAAAAGAATTGATTTTCCAATACAAGGTTATCAAAGGTTGTATTGGGAATGCCGAACCGTAAGCGCCAATCCGCTTAGGTATGTTTACAGCGACCCAAAATTTCTCAAATTAATTAAGAATAAGTTGAAAACCTATTTTCTATATCACACACTGGTATTTAACCACAAAGTATACTTATGAAATCTTTATGTAGAAAAAAGAACCCTATTTACAAGGTACGATAGACTATACAAAAGGGGCTCGTGGCTAAATAATTACAGCCGCATAGACCGATCTTCCGGCTTAAGCCACGCTTGCCGAGGTTGATCTGTGGATGGGTGACCATTTACCATAGCAAGTTTCCTCCGTGCCTCGGAAAGCACGTAAAGGTTAAGCAGATGATGATGATAGACTATACAAACATTATTGTACTAACCGGATCAAGTGAATGAAACCAGAAGCGGTCGTTTTTCATGACTTGCGCAAGAGTGCGTGCAGGCATGGCCGTTCTGTTGTGATCCATCGGCACCTGGTCGTAGCTGCTGTACACTTTTGGTCTGTGGAGGATTATTTTATAAGTTTAGAGAGATCAGGTGCAGGACCGGCAGCTTCATGTGATTTACGAGGTGTGTTGGTCTCACACCGCCGTCTTGAACGCCGGGCTGCTACTAAGAAGTTTCTGATGGAAAGCTCAACATCACTAATTGCCCGAACTAGGAATCGACCCAAGACTCCACGCTCAATAATCCAACAACCACAAACCCAACGGCGCAAATATGGAGCTGTAAGTTTCCCAAACATAATAGACATAAACTTACACCTTTTTCCCATGCAGAAACCACAGAACGCCACCTGCTACGATCCTTACATACTGTTTTCGAGTCGTCCTCTTCATACATGTGGTCATACAAGCACACCGGTTACGAGAACTGCGCACCCGACCTTTCTGAAAAACCTCACCCTTACCAATAAGGTCTGTCTGTGTAGGTCTTTCTAGGCCGTCCCCTCCCTGCGTTGCGACTCGAATTCTACTATCCTACTAATATTATAAATGCGAAATTTATGAGGAGGGAAGGAGGGAGGGAGGGACGGATGGATGGATGGATGGATGTTTGTTACTCTTTTACGCTTAAACGGTTCAACAGATCTGGATGAAATTTAGCACTGAGAGAGATTGCAGTGTGGGATAAGACAAAGGACACTTCACTCATCCTCTCAACAAACACAATTATGCAGTAGAATGTAACTAACTCAGCAATAGACAGCACAGCATCCTTAGGCTGGCAGTTCCACATGGACTTGAGGAGCAGAGACAGCGCCCACGCACTGCGCACATCATGCAGCAAGGCCAACAGGTATCTCTTCTTGTTTGGGTGAGAGATCCGTGCGAACCAGTACTTGGTAGCCAGGAGGTGCTTGCTGAACTTCATCACCTCTTTTGAATTGTCGAATTCCTCTGGAATAATAAGGGATAAGGGTTTAAATGCATTCTGCATGCTTGCTTACATGATGCATGCTCGCTTGTTTGGTTAGAACTGAGACCCCCAATATGTTTTATATTAAACTAGCTTTTGCCCGCGACTTCGTCCGCGTGGATTAATAGTTCCCGTTCCCGGGGGATTTCCGGGATGAAAACTATCCTATGTCCTTTCTCGGATCCCAGACTATATCTGTACCAAATTTCATTAAAATCGGTTCAGTGGTTTAGGCGTGAAGAAGAGACAGACAGACAGACAGAGTTACTTTCGGATTTATAATATTAGTACGGAGTACAGATAATCAATTTATGGCTAAAGAAATTCGATTCGTTGTTGTTATGATATGAATATTCTAACAACTTTATGTGAAACAAAAATCATTGATTTAAAAATCTTTCAAAGTAAGTATTTTGCGTATTGATTATTCTATGAAACGAAATTATAAGAAACAAATTATGTCAAACGAAATTCTATAAAACCAATAGGCATTAAAGAACGTACAATTGATTTTCTAATTATCTGTTCGTAGTTTCTAAGTTTATCTTGGACATCTCTGACATCGGTGAAAGAAAACATCGTGAGTAATTGATTTAAGTTTGAAACCTGGAGGTTTCAAACTTAAATCAATTACTACAATCAATTGCTACACGAGCATTGATCACCACACATTCAAGGTGGATTGGAATCCACCTTGAATGTGTGGTGATCAATGCTCGTGCCTTCTCTGTATGAGAAGAGACCTTTGCCCTCAGTGTGACTAGCCTGGTATATCAAAAATTGGGTGACCACTAGTCTATTACATGTTACCTGTTATCATAAACGTGTTTTGTAATCACTTATGATAACAAGTTTTGGAGCAAATGTTCACAAAATGATTGCAAGTGATAATCAATGAACAAATTATTAATCTATACTTGTGATATTATAATGCTAATGAGTTTAGTTGAACGCGCTCATCTCAGAAACTACTGGCTCAATTTAAAAAAAAAATAGTTTTGTATTGGTTAGTTCTTTTATCGAGGTAGCCTATAGACTATATACCATCACGCTACGACACTCGGGAGCGGAGCAGTAACTAAAGACGTAATTTAACACGGATGGTTAAAACCACGCGAACAAAGTCCCGGGCAAAAGCTATATCTAAACATACCACAAGTCATGTCGGCTAAAATCAAATCATTGATTAAATGTACTTGTTTTGTTAACTCTGCAAAGGAGGTCATTTTAAGAACGTTTTTGTTCTGGTCAAACATTTTGTTTTCTGTTAATTAAATTATACAAATAAAACTCCTCAAAAACTGTGTGTTTTGGTACGCGTCACTGTCACAATTTTGTCTTGATTATTTTTTACGTTTATCAAGTAATTTTAGGTTGCCAGTATTATATTATATTACCTACACACAATAATTTACAAAAATAAACAAACCTTTTTATAATCAAGGTACCTATTAGAGAGGCAAGCTAAAAATAGTTGGTGTACATAAATTGTTCTGATGATTGTAAGCAATTTACTTGCCGGCTGCGACAACAGGGTCAAGATTACGTCCACAACACAGTTCGTATGCCTATGTATGATGTTCCAGTTACAAATGTCCGGCGTTGCTCTGTCAGTCAGAAGCTGCCATGACGCGCGTGGACACGCGGTTTCCATCACAAATCGTATCAATCAAATCGCGAGAGAAAAGTGCCAATTTTTGTAGATTCATCTCCGTTGTATCGTTTGCAGGGATCGTCGCAGCTGCTTACTTCCTTATCAAGAGACCATATGACTCTCTAGGCGATCCCTCTGATCATTATATTGTTAAAAATGTTCCTAAAGTCTACACCAGGTTAGACGGTGAGGTGGACCCTGAGGAGAGGGATGTGTTTCAGGGATTCCGTACGTCGTTTCTGCCGCCTGAAGAGATAGTGCTCGCTCGTTCGAATGCTAATTCTGATAAAGAATTTTTTGAGGGTAATGTGACCAGTGACATTTTAATATGGGGTTCTTCGGACAAGCAGCATTCGTCTCCGACCAGGGTGAAACGAAGGAGCCATTTCACATTCACCTCACAGTAAGTTTACAAAGTTAATTACAAGCTTTTATTTACTTTCACATGGTCCGGTGTTTGTAACTAATTAAATCTTAGATACAAGTAAAATTTGGGCCACTTCTCGATAAATGTGTAATTTATATGACGGTTCTGGTTTGATGATGGAGCCTGAATGTGGCTTTAGGAACTTCATCAAATCTTACAAGTTGAATCTGACCCACTTCCCGGTATTTGATTGAGCTAGAATTTTATATACATAATATACAATGCACATTGCATGATAATGCAATATAAAAGCTTATCAAAAAATAATATGTTCATATAGAACTTGTTTTAAACCTACTACAACTGTCTTCTTTAAACCTAGTACGCGGTTGCCTGTCCTAACACGCTACACATTTTTCTGATTACATTACCTGGTGAATTTACACTTTTAGAAATGAAAGACCTCATAGAAAGCATAAAGGCGAGGGTGGCGAAGATAATGATGAAGACAATGAGAGTGAAAGCGAAGCTGAAGAAGAATACGAGAACTCTGACTCCAGTGATCAGTACGACGATGAAGAAAGTATTGAGAGGTAAGGTAACCGCTTTTTTTATAACTAGGAATTCGATATTTTGATGCATATTTATCTAACATTCCATACCATCACGCCTGCATTCCCCGAAGGGTTAGGCAGAGGTGTACCGATGTACACCCACAGTTCGGCGGTATATTTAGGTCCCATGTAATAGGGGGCGAGCCTATTGCCATTAACCGGGAATGAATCTAACATTCATTTTGGCGAAAAAATTCCGAGTACCCGGGATCGCATAACAAAGCAATTGCATACTAATAATAATTATATGTACCAAAATATATAACCTAATGTGTTTCTAAATCCAATAATAACATCACAATCATCATATTTATATAATTTTATTCGTCGTTTTGTCGGTCGGGTTAGGGTACAGCTTGTTGCGAGGTATTCCTCGTAGCGCTCCCGTTTTGAAGCGCGCCCAGCTAAGCGCTACTGTTTTGTTCCTCATAGCGCTCCTAAAAGGAGCGCTTCGAGGAAGGATTAAAAATATTAAAATGTATTTCCTCGTAGCGCTCCCATGATTAACTTTCGGATAGAGATGGGACTATACTAACTGAAATTATCGATAATAATTAGGTAATAAGTAGAACACATCGTTATAATATACAACTAGCGGCCCGTCCCGGCTTCGCGCGGGTTTAATTTTTTTTTTTCTTTAGTCCACCAAATAGATGAATACTTATAATCTGCCGACATAACCTATTCATATGTTTTTATTGTTTAGAAAGCTTATGATTTCTTTCTATTATGTTTCCCATAAATCAAAAAGATATTATTCTCTCAATTACGTTTTTTTTTTTTTTTTTTTTTATAAAAAAACGTTACCCCACACTAGGATTATCTCCTGTATCGTGCACATAATCTCACATACACAAACAGCCAGCCACCCGGAATAACTATCGGTAGGTCATACAAATATTGGTTCCGTGCGGGAATCGAACCCGCGATATGCAGCACAGCAGTCGATTGCTCGGCCACTGCGCCAACCGTGTTGTCAAATTGGTTCAACTTCGAAGTCGATGATGCACACGTGAGTTTTTAAATTTATCGATATAATTAATTACGTTTACTTCATGCTTTTCCCTATTTTTACACGTGGGAGCGCTTCGAGGAAATAAATTTTAATATTTTTAATCCTTCCTCGAAGCGCTCCTTTTAGGAGCGCTACGAGGAACAAAACAGTAGCGCTTAGATGGGCGCGCTTCAAAACGGGAGCGCTACGAGGAATACCTCCTTGTTGCCTATTCACTGAAATAATCCTGCAAAATGAACACCAAATCTCATACGAATACATATAACTAAACGAAGACAGACGCGTGTCTGGTTGTACAAATCGTTCATATTACTGGTTGATTGAATAGCATAGTTCGTCCGGAGATGCACGTGGACAGAGGCCCGTTAGACGACGTCGTGGAGCAGGTTCGTGGTCAGCCAGAACTGGAAGAAGCCGAGATGATTTCCTCTGCACACATATACAAACCATCCAAGTCTTACGCAGGTATTTATTAGATGAAGAACATACATACATACATACAGACAATATTGTAATGCAATATTTCGGTTCAAAAACGTTTATATCTGAAACTGCCGAACCGATTAGAAAAAATGTCGTTGTACCTATTTATGAAAGCCAGATTCATATGGAATAGTAAAAAGTATTAAAGCCTGTAGGCTATATATAACGTCACGTTACGTTACAATAAGCACGGAAGCTGAGTAGTAACCTAAGACGTAACTGAACGTGGATGAAACCGTAGTATATAACTAGTATAGTATTAAAAAGACCAGTAGCCAAACTAGGACTTTTGCTTTATCAACTTCGACGTTGATAGGAGAACTCAGTTTTCTATATACTTACTTGCACTCAGCAAAAATGAATACCAATATGCTCGTAGACTACAGATTATTGAACACAAATTATTGAAAGCATGCATATAAGGGTAGGTATATTGCGCATATATACGCATGCTTAAAATGTATTAAATCCAAACGCAACGTGGAAATTGCTATTGAATTTTGCCGAGTGCCCTAATTTTTTGCACGTGTGTGTAGTACACTCCCTCACATGTAATTCTAGGACCATTAAGCAATTCTCCTGTCCATTGTATGATGGAGAGCTAAATCAATTCGATAATAGTTCGTGCATTGTGTCACGAATTATCCAATTGCCATTTGTCGAAAACGAGCCAAGGTTAGTCGTACGCGTGGTCATACGACAAGTAGTGCTTTGATTGTGTAGGACCTAATAGGAGCATCGCAAGTTAAGACCTAAACAAGGTGTAGTTTTGCATCCTTGTCAAATTTTAGGAGCTTGTCATAATCAAATATAACTAATACCTGCTCAATATTTAATAAATACTTGTTTTTTTAGTTGTAACTAGCAAACAACAGTATTCCAGAATACATCTTATGCAAAAATCAGAATCGCCCAGTTGCGTATGCGGTAAGCAGAGTTGTCGCGCGGCTATATCAATGTGTGCATAGCGCCTAAACCCTCTGGCAAGATGGCTACTTCAAATTCGAAAAACACGTCAAAGAATATAAGTTTTACTACCAATTTATTTTATTATTGATTCGTGTTAAGAATCACGAGCATAGTTAACTCCTTCAATTTGACGAGGATGCAAAACTACATCTTGTATAACTGTTTTCATTCAGGTATTCATGCATTCTGGAAGGGTCAAGGTGATAGAGATCAAATTAGAACAGCACAAGCAAATATAATGAAACAATATATGGATGCAGAAGCAGATCCGTGCCACGACTTCTATCAGTATGCTTGTGGGAACTGGCCTGCGCTCAATCCCATCCCGGCTGATAAAGCAGGGTTTGTACTGTCATTTTAACATAAGTGCTGTTGCATATTATTAGAAACAACACACACATACTATCACGCCTGTATTCCCTGAAGGGTTAGGTAGAGGTTTACCAATGTACACAACAAATCGCCGGTATGTAATAGGGGCCGAGCCTATTGCCATTAACCGGGCACAAATCCTGTCGCTACTGAGAATTTCATAGAAAAACCCAATATCACTTTGCACGACCAAATCCAAGACCTCTAGCGCAGCAGTCAACGTTAGGAACACTAGACTATCGAGGTACTTTAAGAAACAAACAAAATAATAAGTTCGTCTTTTCAGATACGACACCTTTGAAATGCTTCGAGAAAACTTAGACACGGTCTTAAAAGAATTATTAGAATTTAAAACTAACGAAATGATAACCTGCAGGTATCCAGGGCCTAATTTAGATTTAGAAGATAATTTCTTAATGTTGATGAAGGTTCCGCACAAGGAGACTGCGGTGCCGTTGAACTCAGAATTTATGGACACAATGGAATCGTATTCAAACCATGATTTTAATTACACCGCACCCGAAGAATACCGCTATAATCCTAGTGATAAAGAAAAAACACAAATAGTATACCGCATTCGTAGATATTTAGACAAAAAGTCGAGACAAGTATTAAAACCAATATCCAAATTCAAAACGAAACTACGAGAGTACTTGTCTCCAAATCATGAACTTATAAAAGTAAGAGTGAAAAGATTCACGAAGAAATCTAACGCAGAACCACACAAGCGAACCCATAGAGTATACAGACGAAAGTTTATAATTAAGTCTAAACAGATACGGAACGGTAGAAGATTAATGGTGTCTAATGCAAGATATAAAAGACGAAGACTGAGGGATACCACAATAATTGTAGGAAGAAAGGCACCAGACACACCAACAACTAAATCAACAACAGCAACAACATCAACGACAACAGTTAAAACAAGAATTTCAAAAACGGACACTACTGTTACAGATGAACCTCCAACTACAAAACCCCCTTCAGGAAACGATCCAGCAAATGGTGATGCTGCTCTGAAAGCAAGATTCCTCTTTAAATCTTGTATGAACTATGCAATACTAGAAAAGCGAGCACATCAGCCATTGGTGGATTTATTAGACCTTCTCGGTGGCTGGCCTATATTAAAGCCTACCTGGAATTCATCCAAATTTGACTGGCTTGAATTAATGGCTAAACTAAGGTTGTACAATAACGATATTCTCATATCAGAATGGGTTGGACCAGATATAAAGAATTCTGATGAATTTGTTATTCAATTTGACCAGACGAGCTTGGGTACCGTCATTGTTACCTACTTTTTAGGGCGCCATTCAAGTATTACGCTATTTTTGCTAGTTTTTGGACCCTTCTCCTCCTGTAATTATTACGTAAGAATCTAAAGGATAAAATTAATACGCGTTTGGTTTATTGATTTTGTTTTATCTTTCAAATCATAATTTTTTATGAATGTTTATTTGTACATACAAAGGGAACAGCAATTTTTTTTTTTGTAATATTTTTTTTTTACTTTGCGCATTTACGTGGTCTTACTTTACCCTCATGTAAAAAATAATAAGGCATGGTCGAACCTCCCCGGGGTCCCTAAATCTTCATACGTAATAATGAATGGACCCTAAATTAAAATATTATTAAACCTACTTTCTTTAAAAGATTCTTTATTTATTTGCAGGATTACCAACACGGGATTACTTTTTACAAGAATCAAATAAAGTGTACTTGAGTGCTTATAAAAATTACTTGATAAAAATTGCCATACTACTGGGAGGTGATCCTAAACACGTTAAAAAAAGTGCAGATGAATTGATTGAATTTGAAATACAGTAAGCTGTTCAGTATTGTTTTTTACTGTTATACTATAACAGGTAACTGCCCCGTTGGTCTCGTGATCGCAAGTGCGACTGCCGTGCAAGGGGTCCCGGGTTCGATTCCCAGGTCGAGCAAAAAGTGTTATTGGGTTTTTCTATGAAATTCTCAGTAGCAGCTCGGAGTTTGGATTTGTGCCCGGTTAATGGCAATAGGCTCGCCCCCTATTACATGGGACCTAAATATACCGGCGAACTGTGGGTGTACATTGTTACACCTCTGCCTAGCCCTTCGGGGAATACAGGCGTGATGGTATATACCAGTCTTTCCCAAAGTGGGCGATAACGCCCTCTTGTGGGCGCTGCAGGCCTAAAGGGGGGCGGTAAGAGACCCAGAGAAAAAATGGGGGCGTTGTGTAGAGGCTTGGGGGGCGATTTGTAATTTCATCTAGGTCGGAGGACTCTTAGACACCGACTGAGCTCTCGACTCTCGATTACAACTTGTGAACATTAACTATTATTAATTAAGAGATTGCTGAAAGGGAAGTACGCGGAAGGACGTTGTTTGTTTGATTTTAGTAGCGAGTACTCCCCCCCCCCCGTCATGACCAAACTCAAAACGGTTACGGAAAAAGGGGGGCGCTAAAAAATAATTTATTCTCAAAGTGGGCAGTAGACAAAATAAGTTTGGGAACCTCTGGTATATACTATAGTAAAAATTTAACATCTTTAATAGTACCTATAATAAAGCTACACAGGTTTTTGATTGTTTGTTTAAACGCGGTAATCTCTGAGACTACCAGTCGGATTGAAAAGTTCGTATAACGATAACCAGAATAAAGATACATGTGGCATAGTAATGACTATATAACATCACGCTACGACACACGGAAGCGGAGTAGTAACCAAAGGCGTAACCTAATACTGGTCCAATTCGCAACGCGGATAAAATCACAGACAGAAGCTAGTTTTTAAATACAACTGGTTGAAAATATTTTATTAAATGAAAAGGTTATTAATCTGCCTCTTTGGCCTAGTGGTCCTGAGCGTGACTGCTACGCTAGAGGTCCTGGGTTCGATTCCCGGGTCGAGCAAAAAGTGTTATTGGGATTTTCTATGAAATTCTCAGTAGCAGCTCGGAGTTTGGATTTGTGCCCGGTTAATGGCAATAGGCTCGCCCCCTATTACATGGGACCTAAATATACCGGCGAACTGTGGGTGTACATTGGTACACCTCTGCCTAACCCTTCGGGGAAAACAGGCGTGATGGTATATTTTTTTTTTTTTTTTTTTGGTGGTTATTAATCTTTTCAAATATTTTAGACTAGCAAAGATCACATCAGCTCCAGAAGACCGAAGGAATGTGTCGGAGCTGTACCGAAGGATGCCTCTAGGGAAGCTTGAGGAGTTGGTCCCTGAAGTGAAGTGGAGACGATACCTGTGCACCGTGATGAACAGGACTGTCCATCCTAATGAGACTGTCGTGCTGTTTGCTCTTTGTTATGTTAGGGTAAGTAGTCTACTGCAGGGTGTGCATGTAGAGCCGAGTCACACACCATGCTCCATCTCCTTGCCCTCTGTGCCCCAAAACATACAGCCAAACTGGCCTATGTGCTGCCACCAACGATGCCGTGGAAACGGCAATGTTTTGGGCCACACAAATCTAAAAGACTGTCTTGCCAGCAACACGAAGGAGAAGAGTAAGTAGTTTACTACTAGATGATAAAGACAAATGGTAATCTAAGTAAAGAAATCGTACAATAAAGTTCGAATTATTTCAAACTAGATTTTGCCCACCAATTCGTACACATGTATTTCTTATTGAACACTTTTTTAAAATTAAATACAGCCTATGTTACTTGCCAATAATGTAGCTTTCCATTGCTGAAATAATTTTTCGTGTTGTGAAGTTTATCCATAACAAATTTTGAAATATTTTCTCTTTATAATGAGTTTAGAAAAAATGGTAACTGGGCCGATTATAATTCAAGATACAGACACCAAAACGATTTTCAGACACAAAAGATTAAGCGTAAAACAATCATACACTTATTTAATGTCAACTCACTGCACTTTGTTCTCCTTGGCAGCATTTAGTTCAATTGATAAAAGACACCGACCCGAGCATTTTAGCAAACTACCTGCTCTGGAGATTCGTGAGGCATAGGGTCAACAACCTCGACGACAGATTCCAATCTGCTAAACAACAGTGAGTAAACTTATCTGTTTATTTATAACTTAGTAGTAGTAGACCTCTTTGTGATTTATATCATCATACCTATTTCTGCCGCAAAGTAGCGTTGTTGTGTTGTGGCTTGAAGGTTTTGGGTGCCGGTGTATTTACGGGCACATGAGATATTTCAACTTTGTCTCTTAGACGGCAACACATTTCCAAGGTCTCTGGTATTGCAGCTGTCTATAGGCAGCGATGATGTGGGCCGTCGGCGTCGGTTTGTTTGCCATCCAATAATATTTAATAACTAAAAACTAGCTTCCACTCGAAACTCCAAATAACAGATACAAAGTAGCCTATATGCTATTCTAGATTAAAATCTCTGTGCTAAAATTTCATCCAAAACCATTCAGCCTTCCGGCGTGGTAGAGTAGCAAACATCTATCCAAACATTCGCATTTATAAAATAGTAGTAAGAAAAGTTGAGATTCTTAAATGGGTAATTAACAGTAACGTAGGTATGCGAACTGGTATCCTAGTTCCATGTTTCGTTCTCTTCATATTTCAGATTCTACTTCATCCTCTTCGGACGAGAGCAAGCACCGCCAAGATGGAAGAACTGCGTCTCACAGGTCAACTCCAACATGGGGATGGCATTAGGGTCTATGTTTGTCAGGAAATATTTCGACGAGGTGAGCAAGAACGACACTCTATACATGACAAGGGAAATACAACAATCCTTCCGAGAACTACTCCACATGACGGATTGGATCGATGACAAGACAAAGAAACTAGCGGCGCATAAAGTAGACGCTATGATGCTGAGAATAGGGTACCCTGACTTCATATTAAACAAGAAAGAATTGGACGATAGATATAAAGAAGTAAAAATACACCCAGACAAATATTTTGAGAACATTTTGAATATACTACAACATTTGACGAAGATGGAGCAGTCGCGGTAAGTTACATTCAAATCAAGTAAAATGTAACCCTATCGCAGATTGCAAAAGGGCATTGCAGTGTAACTAGACTAGTTCAGTGAGGCAACTCATCTCTTCATGTAATCAAGTAACCGGAGAAGTACTTGTGTTAATGATACGGCGTGTATACTTTCATATACATATATTTATTGGATATTCAATCTTTTCTAATGTCAATGTGACCAGCGGCGACGTCGACGGTCTGGCATTCAAATAAAGGTGTAAAATTGCGTGAGAAAACTGTTGCATTCTAATATTGTATTTGGTACTAGTGACCCGCCCTGGCTTTCGACGAGTGCAATTTACTAACATCACATTTAACATTCCGACATTACTGGTGATTTTTTCTAAAAATGTCTGTCACACAAAACCTTGTGCCCTGACGATATTACTAACACTACAAAAGGGCATTATCCATATCGGTCAAGTCGTTCTCAAGTGCTGATCTTTCATACATTCGGTAATTCATATTTATATAGATGACGTCAGTAAGCCATTCCTGAGGATCTGGGCCTACCTTAAGCGGTTACAAAATCCATTTTTTTTTTCTCCAGTATCGGCCAGCCGGTGAACAAGACCCTATGGAACACTGCTCCAGCCGTAGTCAACGCGTACTACAGCCGCAACAAGAATCAGATCATGTTCCCAGCGGGGATCTTGCAGCCACCTTTCTACCACAGACACTTTCCTAGGTCCTTGAACTACGGCGGCATTGGAGTCGTCATAGGTAATGTATAGTTGTTGTTATTGTTGATAATTATTGAATGCACTCAGGCAACAAGTGTTGATCTGCAAACGGCTGAGTTGTATCCGAGGAACACGAGTGGATAATTTTTAAATATTGGAGTTTTTCTTCAGATTTACTTTTTCAAGGCCCTCGTTTGAAAAGAAGATATACAGGCTAATTATCAATTTACAAAACTTTTATCGTTGGGGTAAAGAGACCAATTGTGAAAAGCAATATTCCCTACATAACCCCTTATTCCTTATTATTTACAATCAAAATCTGGAGCGGCAATTCTTTTTTATTCTTTAATGTTGATCCCATAATGAAAGTTGTCCATTTCCATGATTCCTTACGCCCTCTAAAAAATGGCCAATAAATTCAGTCACCTTATTTAAATTCCTGTTCACCCAGGTCACGAGATAACACACGGGTTTGACGACAAAGGCCGCCTGTTCGACTGCGACGGCAACCTCCACCGCTGGTGGTCAGACAGCGCGATAGAGGCCTTCCACCATCGCGCGCAGTGCCTCATCGATCAGTACGGACGATACGTGGTGCCCGAAGTCAATATGAAGCTAGACGGTGTTAATACTCAGGTGCTTTTTTTTTTAAAGACGGGAAATCATCAAATAATTTCCCCCGCCCTGGGCGGGGCGGGAGGGAGTGTCAGACTTTTACTGACTAAAACCCGTCTATGTTCCTTCATGTGCCCTTTGCGTTCCGGGGGCGCGGTATCTCTTTCGAACAACCCGCAGCCCCGGCAAGCATCGGCCCTCAGTGGCCCCATCCAAATTTGCTGACATCTCTTTGAGGCGCGCGTGGAACACGAACGCGCCGTGGACACGGTCTGTCGTTATTTAGTGAACGTACGGACGGTGAGCTACCCATTGCTCACCGTCCACAGACCCGCGTCTACGGTGGCCGGGAGTCGTCTCTTGGCTCCCGACGCCCGGAGCGTCTACCGCGGCGGCCGCTGGGACGGGGGACTCTCCTTTCCCTCTCCCGTCCCGCCGCCTCCTTCTCCAGCATTACAGCTTCAATACTCAGGTGCTGGCTTTATAACTTTAAGTAAGAAGTGACATTTTTACTGAATGGTATAGGGTCATATATGGTATAGTCAGTTATATCATGACGGTTCAGCATCATCATACCAGCCGTAGGACGTCCACAGCTGGATATAGGCCTCCCCCATAGATTTCCAAAAGGACCGGTCAAGATCGGATCATGGCGGTTGACGGGATGGAATGGAAAAAGAACACATGTTGGGATAAGGGCAAAAATATGACGATGACGTTAATACGATGACGAGGGATTTTTTACAATATAAAGGCATTTAAATTTGTAGGCGTTTTAAACTGAACTAAATTTTTGTTTTTACTATGATCAACACTGTTTTTTAATGTTGAACTTAGTTCAGCATCTCGGAAATTAAATTGATTAGTTCAAACTAATTCAATATGCCAAATGTGTTAGATTACTATCCAGCATATTTCTTAACTCTTACAAAAGATTTAAGTTAATAAATCAGCATCAAATACCTAGTGTCCTAAACCACTACAATTACTTCAGCAAATGTCAGAAATTTTGATGTTTATTTTGACAGAACTGACCCCACATAAGGTGAAACATTCCGTTGACCTCTGCTGCTTAACTCTTCTACAACTTCTCTGTCTCTAGGGTGAGAACATAGCAGACAACGGCGGTGTGAAGCAGGCGTTCCGCGCGTACCTACACTGGGTACAGCGACACGGCGTCAAGGGGGAGACGCTGCCCGGTCTCAACCACACTCATACGCAGCTGTTCTTCCTCAACTTTGCGCAGGTGAAACAAGAGTTATCTATACTACGCTAATATAATAAAGCTGAAAGCCGCTTATACACGTCCGTTTTTTTCACCGGACAACGGACCGTATTTTTCGCCGGATTCAGGTGTACAGGACGTATCCAAGCAGCCGTAGGATTTTTGTTTATGTGTTTTGTTTAAATGCGCTTATGTCTAGAGATAAAGGTCAGATTGGAATAAGCTCTTTTGTATATGACAGCCAGATTCATGAGGAATACTATAACATCACTCCACGACTTTTTATTTTTTACATTTAATGGCAATAAGCTCGCTCTTGTGTACATTGATACACCTCTGCCTAACCCTTCGGTTTTCAAACTTGAATCGGTATTTTCAGGTCTGGTGCGGCGCCATGCGTCCAGAAGCGATGCGCAACAAGCTAAAGACAGCCGTCCACTCTCCGGGACGGTTTAGGGTCATCGGCACACTGTCCAACTCCCACGACTTCGCTCGGGAGTTCCGATGTCCACCCGGAACGCCTATGAACCCCACACACAAGTGCACAGTTTGGTGACAAACGTAAATAGTCTTAATACCCTCTAGTTAAGGTTGAGAATGTCCACGCGAGTCCGTGCAAGTTTTCTTATAAGAATATTTGCTGATGAGTCGTGTTTAATAAGAAAATAAGGTACTTTTAATGATGTAAAAATCCTAATACTATTTATAAACGTAGGATGACTGAATTGATGGATGAATGTTTGCTGAAATTTTACACACATACCTACAGATGTTAATCTAGTTTAACACATAGGATAATATTTCCCATTTTTGCGTTCCCGTGGCATAATAATTATGTCAACTTTGAAGCGAGCGAAAGCTAGTAATAATCTAATTTCAATCTGACTGCATTGTACCAATCAATAATTTGCTACGCTGCGTAGCTCGTAGCAGAAATGCTACGAAGTCTGCCCTTGTGGCTACGACGCCGTATAGTCAAAGACAAACGGGCTACATGCATGAGCTTATTTTTCATTTTTTCGCGTTCATTCAAAATTATTTAAAAAAAAAAACATTAAATATATTTGTGAACACTAGAAAATGTGCGTGTGGTGTGAGGGCCACTTTCTTAAATTTCTTTAAAAATAACTTAAGATTTAGTGAACATTCCCAAAGAATTGTGAAAGTTGGAATCAGATTTTGTGAAAGTCTAATAAGAGAGATATAGACCGAAATGTTGGGCCCTCAGTTCTCACATAGAGGATTGAGGGCCCACCTGTACCTGACAAACGATGGACACTACAGAAAAGACTTATATGCCAAAATCTAATCTAATGCCAAACAAAATTTGTGAAAACAAGATATTATCTTAAAACGCTATGCTACTTTGTATATCTTCGTTCAAAGTGGGCCCTCAACTCTCATACACGTAAAACTGTATTACTCAAATAAAATCAAACTATTATCTTACAGCTACTATTTGCAATCCTATATGCTATCAAAAAAATTGTGAATATTTGTGAAAGCAAGAACAGGTCACCACTTCTTGTTATTTGAAAGTTATGACGCTGATAAAATTGGGACCCTCAGTCCTCCATTTTTTTTCGTTTTCTTAATATTACGCTTAACGTATTTAAGACAAGACAAATATACAATTGTCTCTTTTTGTGAAATAAATTGTGCAACAAATTCTATACAAGAAACAAATTAAAAGACCCTTTATTGTATAAGAAAATTAAGTTTTATTTTTCTCCACTGAATTAGGAAATAGGGTGACCACGACTTCTTTTCAAAGTCAAGTCCTTTCAAGACCGTCATCGAGACATTTAAATGAGCATGATTAGACAACACTCTCAACCAACATGCTCATTATGTTCAACACATAATAACTTAATAAATAAATGATTCCACGTTACTTACATTATTTTACAAAAAAGAAAAAAAAAAAAATGTTAAATAATATAAACCCTAAGGTTTTCAGTGTCGAATTCGACAGATGAACTGTGTAATAAGTAAAAAAGGAATAATAATAAAAACGATACATGTTAATTAGGTTAATAAAAAAGGGAATAATAAATACTAAGAGCTGCTACTGAGAATTCCATAAAAAACCCAATAACACTTTTTGCTCGACCTGGGACCTGGGAGTCTTATGCATGTTTAAAGAAATCCCTTATTTAGTTTGATGGTTTATAATAACATAAATAATAATAAAAAAATGGTTTATAATAGAACTGTTTCAAGAAAACTTGCTTCAGCAATCAGCCATAATGACATAATTACTTGATGCAATTTCTGATAGTTTTTTAAAATTCTTCACATCTGCTCGGATTTTCTATTAATGGATCGTAACTTGTTATTGCACCTGCCAAACATTTAAAATACTCTGGAATTAATCCAGAGCTGAACTAATTAATCATATATTTCATATATAGATTTTAAATATATCCATAGCAAAAAGGAAAATATACGTTTTCAGTCGGGGTGACATTCTGCGTCAGAATCAAAAAAAAATTGTCACCCTACTCATACACCCATATAAAAAATAGTCGATTTCAGTATCTATTAAGCTTTGTAGTTATATCTTAATTCTTCTTAGTAACAAATAACGCCAATTTGTTGCACATTTTTTTTCACAAAAAGATCCAATTTTGTGTTTGTTTTATCTTTCATACATTAAGCGTAATACAACAAAAACGAAAAAAATTGGAGGACTGAGGGCCCAAATTTTATCAACGTCATAACTTTCAATGAACAAGAAGTGGTGACCTGTTCTTGCTTTCACAAATTTTCACAATTTATTTAGTAGCGTATAGGATTTCAAACAGTAGCTGTAAGTTAATCGTTTCATTTTATTTGTGTAAATAACTTTATGTGTAAAAGTCTGATGACATTTTAAAAAGTAAAATATTGTGACTTTCATATGGCAATAGTAATTATCTAATCAAAATTTGACATATGACCGCTGTTGAGACATTTACATACTTTTAGTTTATTCCTTTTTATAATAATGTAACTACTTTATTTTTTTATTTTCAATGACAGACAGCTTATGTTATATGGAGTAACTTAAGCGACTTCTATAATCTATCACGATTGACTTATTTTTCATTAACATTCATGTTTGTTAATATTACAGACAAAAATATTTTTTGAAAAATATCAAGATCGTATAGTGTAATTTCCCCGGTATTGCAATCTACAAATTTTGATTTCCCTTTTTGCCATGACTTTCTGGTACACCTGTACGAGAGTTGAGGGCCCACTTTGAACGAAGATATACAAAGTAGGACAGCGTTTTAAGATAATATCTTGTTTTCACAAATTTTGTTTGGCATTGGATTAGATTTTGGCATATAAGTCTTTTCTGTAGTGTCCATAGTTTATCAGGTACAGGTGGGCCCTCAATCCTCTATGTGAGAACTGAGGGCCCAACTTTTCAGTCTATATTTCTCTTATTAGAGTTTCACAAAATCTGATTCCAACTTTCACAATTCTTTGGAAATGTTCACTAAATCTTAAGTGCATTTTCAAAGAAATTTAAAAAAGTGGCCCTCACAGCACACGCACATCACTAGAAATAGTACCAAAGTCGATTGTGATATTATAATTTTTAATAGTTTGTATTTTGTTACGAAGTTTAGCACTAATCATTTGAGTAGTTGTACATTTTATAGGTCAGTATTTATTTGTAAGCGCTTTTACGAGAATAGGTTTTCGCTTTTGAATTAAAGAGAATTATGTGATAATGTTGTTTTATTGAAGGGGGAGCCAAGTGTTATTGGGTTTTTCCATTAGGAATTTCTCAGTAACAGCCAGGAGTTTGGAAGTTGTGGTGTGACACCCCCGGGTCTCGAAAAGCACGTAAAGCCGTGGTCCTGCGCCTGATCAGCCCCCGGTCGTGTCGGATTGCCGTCCCATCGAACTATGAGAGTTGAGAGGGAAGAGGGAGTGGACCTGTGTTTGCGCACACACTTGTGCACTATATCTCCTGCGTACTTGGCTAGTCTGCATTAAGATTAGCCGCCGTGGCTGGAATTGGTCAACAATAATGTTGCTAACCAAAATAAATAACACGCAAATAACATTTTTCTTTATTACTTATTTAAAAAGTATCATCAAAGAAGTTTCCAACAAAATACAAAAATTTCTTGTTTCATACAAACTGAACAGCAACAGTAGATATTTATTTATAAGGCAGTTTCAACGAGATGAGCAACCGAAGACAATCAACCTAACGAATCAGCGTGTAAAAGTTGATCACCGACAAAAAAAAGTTACAAGCAACTTTTAGTTGCCCGTCCATTTTACCAACAACTTACGTATAAATTTAAAAAGAATAACACTTAATCCATTCCATAACAAAAATTTGCCGATGAAAAAATAAAATAACAAAAATTTAAGTAAGAAATACAAGAATGTTTCATTACTGTACCTTCTTACTTTAGTTCTGTAATGAATTAAGTGTTATTAAATAACTGAGTTTTGCTAATAAAGATAGTTGCGCATTTCGATGCTTTGCACGTCGTCGTTGCTCCAAAGCGTTTGGACCTCGTACTCCGAGTCGCGAGACGTGATGCCGTGTTGGCGTCGCTCCCACCGCGCCCGCACCAGACGGGCGATCTCAAGCCACAGTCGCGCTTCTAACACTGTGGCAAGGCAACAACTTGTATTAAGTATGAGAGAAAATTTCTATTGTTATACCTACTTATCATCACCTTTCATCCTGTCTACCTTCGTCGTGATGGCCTAGTGGTTAAGGCACCCGCCTCTCATATCTGACGTTGCGGGTTCGATACATACCGGACAAGTACCTATGTGACTTTTTAAATTCACAAGTTAACAAGTTTATCTTGGACATCTCAGCCATCGGTGAAAGAAAACATCGCGAGGAAACCTAGACATTTTAATGAATATAAGTCTGAAAGCGCGTGGCGGATTGACCTTTTAGGACTTACGAGTATATAAGTCCAGGTTTCTAACCTGTCTTTACATAGAAAAAATCAAGGCATCATCACAACATAAATTGCCATCAAATAACAACCAAAAAACTTACGGAACAAGAAAGAGAAGGCTGTAAGGAACAGTGGGTTGATGTTGCCGTTGACGACAGCCATGGTGTAGAGCAGCGCCCCGGCAGTGGGGGCCTGGCGCAGGAACAGGCCGCGCAATGTGGCCCCCAGCCATGGCAGGAACAGGTACTCGCTTAGTGGAGAACGCTGAAAAGTATGGTTTCAAATGGCACTTGCATGTGGGCGTGGCTTCGATGACTAGGGGGTCTACCACCATCTCCTCAAACAGTAACATTTTAGTTGTTTAATTTTCAACTCTTGACCCTAAACCGAGCGTTGGAAACTCAACAACTGGCTGTAGGCCAATGTGCTCAGATTTCTCCATGGTTTTACGCATAATAGTTTACACTACGAGTATGTGTACTGGCGCAGGTAGGAAGGTATCTATATCTCAAAAACTGTTGGGGTACTTTTCTTCATTAAACGTTACTCGAAAAATCAAACAACTGCTGTCTGTACGCCGCTCGCGAGCCGTCACCTTTTTATCTTGTCATTACAAAATATATTTTAATGCACACGATTTAAAGCCCAAACTTGACCGGCAATTTATTTGCTGCGGCGGAGCCGTATTTCGTCGTTAAGTAACTCTATAGTAACCTATAGTTTAATATTATATTGAAGAACAAAATTTTAATGAGTACCTATAGGTAACCTAACATTTTCAAGCGTCTGAAATTTCATTCAAAAAATTCTATAATAACACACAATTTGTATTTCTTATCAAGTCACTAATATTTAATCTACATATTCTCGTACATAATGGCCGATTATAAATGAGTAATCAGTTAATCATAGTAACAGTAACAATATACGAGTCTGTACTGTTGTCACGAACGCACGAAGGACAAAAGTATAAAGGCACAATAATGAATAATTCATTGAGTTTTAGGAAAAAAAAATGTACTGTATAGCGCCGCTTGTCATACGTTGGTTCCCACGAATGGCGACAAAATATAGGTAAACTATTTGCCCGCGACTTCGTTCACTTAAACTTTCTTAAGGATCACTATTTGTTTTACAATAAAATTTAGACTTTAGCACTTTTTCAGGGATAACACAATTATCCTTCTATTAGCGAAATAATGTTTAAAATTAGACCAGTGCGACTGCTGTGCAAGGGGTCCCGGGTTCGATTCCCAGGTCGAGCAAAAAGTGTTATTGGGTTTTTCTATGAAATTCTCAGTAGCAGCTCGGAGTTTGGATTTGTGCCCGGTTATTGGCAATAGGCTCGCCCCCTATTACATGGGACCTACTCTTTATGCTTTATGTTTTTTTTTTTAATAATATTCGTATTGAGATACTTAGTATTGCAGTAATGTATCAAAGTCAAAGCATTTATTTTTCAATTAAACCATTTACAGGCACTTTTGAACTGTCAAAAAGTCAGTCAGTTATTCAGAAAGTTGAAGCAAGTTGCTCGTTCCAAAACGTAAGTGGGTGAATTCCGCGGGCACTTTTTTCAATCAATTAAAAATAAATCCTAATGTCCTAATAATGTGTATGTATACGTAGTTTGATACTATGTCTTCGTGTGAACCTACATATGTGTCTGTTATTGATTCCTCTAACCGTTACTGTCATTTTTGTTACCGACAAGGTTTAGGTCATTGAAAATTTATTCTTAGGCACTGGGTAACAATACTTAGTCAAAAATATTTACAACGATACTACTTACGCTAATAGACCAGCTGACATTATATTACCTACTGAAATTGCCATTATAGATTTCTAAAAAGCCTAGATATAGTTAAGTTGTAATAACTGCCTAGCGTCAATCTATAATACCAGTACCTATCTTCAGTAGTAGGTACTTAAATATTAGATTTTTTTTCAGTGGTGGGAGTATTTGTAACTATACTTAATATGAAAAAATGTACGGTTCCCGGTTTACGGTCTTAGTTCCAAAAGTCATACGCGAATAAAACCGTGGTATCCAGTAGTATTACAATCTAGTTCTTTAATAAGTGAATCAAGCCAATCTGTGAATGAAATAAACAGTAAAAATATAAAATATACGGCGAAAACATCATTCTGTAGCCGTTAAACTTTTGACGAGAAATATGCTTCTGAAATATATGTATAAAAAGCAGGTATCTAACTATTATATATGCATTCCCCTCTTGCTCACTGTTTTCCCAACTCAAGTGTACTTGAGTACTTGATATACATACCAACAAAATGTTGGCTATATGTATGTAAAAAGCTATTAAGCTTTTTACATAATTATATATAGCCAACATTTTTAATTGTAGAAACGTAAAATTTTCCGCACGAACATTATATTCAAAATACCTTATATACCTAAAGCGTTAAATGTTAATACGAAATACCGACTTATAAAGCTATTTAGGAAAGAAGATATAAAAATGATGCAACATTTTATCAACAAAAGACAAATTCGAGATAATAGAATGCGAGTCTTTGAGACAACTTTTAATGCAAGTCATATTTGTGGTTCTCCAAACTGATAACCAAATTAAGAAAATAATATTATCGCTCACAGTCCGTCTGCCGTTAGTTTAAGAGAGATCATCATGGTGAAAGCACGAAAATACGTGGTTGTAAAAGAATTCAAAGGATTACCCAAACGTGATGATTATGAAATAGAAGAATACGAGTTACCGGCCCTCAAGAATGGAGAGATCCTCGTCAAAATTGAATGGGTGAGTGTGGACCCGTACATGCGGTTATATAATACATCTCAGCGATACGACCAGTTCGGTTTTAACGTCGGTTTGGTGAAAGAATCGAAGGACCCTAATTATCCTGTTGGCACAAGAATCGTCTCCCATAAGGGCTGGTGTGACTACTGCATAATCGACACTAATGTACCAGACAAGGACGCCGGGAAAATTTACAAGGTGCCGGACATGAATGGATTACCAAATTCATTGGCGATCGGCGCCGTAGGAATGCCAGGTGCTACTGCTTACTTTGGATTCCTGGAACACTGCAAACCTGAGGCTGGCGAAACTGTTGTAGTGACGGGCGCTGCTGGGGCGGTAGGCAACATTGTCGGCCAGATTGCGAAGATCAAGGGCTGCAAGGTGATAGGTTTCGCCGGCTCTGATGAAAAGGTGAAGTGGCTGGAGTCTATTGGTTTCGACAAGGCGATCAACTACAAGACTGCGGACATCACGGCATCGCTAATGGAAGCCGCTCCTGAAGGCGTAGACTGTTACTATGACAACGTTGGAGGAGAGCTGAGCAGTCAGATCATGAACCAGATGAACAGATATGGACGTGTCGTAGTCATTGGGAGTATCTGTTCATACAACGCGGACCCAGATAATATGCCTAAAGCGACCATCTTACAACCGGCTATACTGTTTAAACGTTTATCAGTAAGAGGGTATCAGATTTGGGAATCGCTTGATAGGTTCCCTGAAGCATTTGATCAAATTCTTAAATGGATTCACAGTGGACAGCTGAAGCCTAAAGAACACATCACTGAAGGGTTTGAAAACCTGTATGATGCTCTTATAGGAATGATGAAAGGCGAAAATATCGGCAAAGCGGTTGTTAAAATCTAAATAAATAGGTATTACTAACTAAAACACAATTTTTATCTTTTTTTTGGTGCTCTTTCATGTCCGAATATAACAATAGAATACAAAAATTGATAACAGTTTAGGCCGCCTAATGGCACATAATAACAAATATTTTTTTTAGTTATGTTTCCTCACTAAGAGAATTTGTACTTCTTTTGAATGTATAATATCTTTACCAAAAAATACATTTCTAGTTTTATTTTCATAATCCAATCCTTCCAAACATTTCCATATTCTTGATTATTACATGAGAATATCAGACTACTGCATTGAGAACAAAAAAAAATAGTTTTACAAAAAATACTAGTCCAGTGCGAGTCAGACTCGCGCACGAAGGGTTCCGTACCACTATATATAAAAACGGCAACGACGACACCACGATTGTTGTATGGGAGCCCCCTTAAATATTTATTTTATTCTGTTTTTTAGTTATTTTTGTTATAGCGGCAACAGAAATACATCATCTGTGAAAATTCCAACTGTTTAACTATCACGGTTCATGAGATAATATACAGCCTGGTGACAGACGAACGGACAGCGGAGTCTTAGTAATAGGGTCCCATTTTACCCTTTGGGTAAGGAAGCCTAAAAAACAGCCGCCTTCTAAAACTACAAAGTGGAAAAAAACTTTAGTTTTAAAGTCGGTGGCTTTAGTTCTGTTTGTCGTTTTGTAGTGCCACTGACTTCCAAAACTAAAGTCATTTTTCACATTGTGGTTTTTGAAAGCGATTGACTTTTTTAGCTGATTAATTTTTAGTTGTTGTTTTAAATGGCTTAAAAGATGGGCGACTAAAATAAATAGTAGGTAGCTTTCAATGCTAATCTAATGTTTATTCAGATAAGACGGTAGCCTTTTATCGACGAGAGACTTCTAGATTTTTTAGAATCATAAATAGGTATCTTATTGAATTTCAAAAATAACCCCCGTCTGTCACTAACTGCATCAAAATGTTGGGAAAGTGATCCCGTTTTGAAATTTTAAGTTATTTTTGTGGTTGAGGTTTTATATCTTTTAAGGGTTTTATTCTTTAGGTTTTTATCTTTTTTTACAATAGATAGGTACAAGTACACAGCTCGTAACTCGACTAAGCTAAATATAGCAGTATTGCCACTCGCCTGCTAATTATATTAGATACATATAAAGTACCTAACATTTGAATGCTTAAAACGTCGAATGCATACATCAAATCAAGTCTTGGCGTAAAAAATATTAGGTACGTAGGTGGCTACTTAGTAAAAAATCCAAGAAATAGACGAATAATAAAACTGCTTTTCGACCGTTGACATCGTCTAAAAACTAGTTCCTAATATCTACTTCTAAGCACTAGACACAACATACATATGTACCTACATATCTAGCCAACTAATGTCAGCCATTAGGTGTAGGTAAAGGTCGGCATCCGGCTTCTACTTACATAATTTAGGTTAACATTTAACTTTTAAATTAACTAATTGAAATAAGTATTATTTAACAAAACAAAACATTCGACATAATAATGTAATAGCATTATCAAACATAGAATTGGAATTTATACCGGTGAGTATAAACTTCCTTATCGACATAAACGCCGGCTCAACAACAGTATCGCCGGACTCACACCAGTCTACACTACTATCTGCGACTGTATGTGTACATGTAAGCATGATATTGACTTTTAGCGCTCCGCGTGAGCGTGACACACAATGACGATAGCACTATTGACCGACTATATACTACATTCCACTTGTTTATAAACTCAGTCGCTCGTGAACCACCACTCGTGAACGATACATCAAAATGGTTAAGGCACGGAAGTACGTAGTTAAAAAAACATTCCAGGGATTACCCAAACGTGATGATTTTGAAATCGTTGAATACGAGTTACCGGCACTCAAAAATGGAGAGATCCTCGTCAAAGTTGAGTGGGTGAGTGTGGACCCGTACATGCGCGCGTACAACCCACGCTACCCGACTCCTTACGACCAGTTCGGCTTCCAAGTTGGTTTAGTAGAAGATTCCAAAGATCCCCGATTCCCAGTCGGCACCAGAGTCGTCTCCCACAAAGGCTGGTGCGACTACAGCGTCATCGATACAAATGACACCAAAGGTGATGCCGGAAAAGTTTACAAGTTACCAAACTTGAAAGGATTGTCTAATTCTTTGGGAGTTGGTGCTGTTGGTATGCCGGGCGCTACCGCTTACTTTGGATTCCTGGAAATTTGCAAACCTAAATCTGGTGAAACAGTGGTTGTGAGCGGTGCTGCTGGAGCGGTCGGCTCACTCGTTGGACAGATTGCGAAGATCAAGGGCTGCAGGGTCATCGGTTTCGCCGGCTCAGATGATAAAGTGGCGTGGCTCGAAGAAATCGGTTTCGACAAGGCGATCAACTACAAGACTGCTGACATCGCGGCAGCTCTGAAGGAGGCAGCTCCCAAGGGTGTGGATTGTTACTTCGACAATGTTGGTGGAGAGCTCAGCTCGACGGTCATAGGCCAAATGAACGACTTCGGAAGGGTGTCAGTTTGCGGTGCCATCAGTGCGTACAACGACTCTAATTTGCCCAAGGCTACCATCCTACAACCTGCTTTAGTTTTCCGTCAATTGAAAATCGAAGGTTTCCTAGTATGGAGATGGATCGACCGCCAGCCGGAAGCATTTGCCGAACTCATCAAATGGATTCAAAGTGGACAGTTGAAACCTAGGGAACACATCACAGAGGGTTTCGAAAATATCTTCGACGCGTTTGTAGGAATGTTGAATGGTGAAAATTCTGGAAAGGCTGTTATTAAATTGTAAGTTAGTTAATGCAACGCTTATTATTAATTACCTACTCTCTCAAATTAAAAAGTCAATGGTCAATTTGTTGAAGACTGTTTCATTTCACGTGATCCTTTTCTGGAATGATCTACTTATCACCTACAAAAAAAAACATGGAAAGTTACCACGTTCGAAGAGTTCCATATAAGTAGGCTGCTAAATAATATAACGAGGCCGTCGGACGCTTCCACACACCACTTTACTCCTGTAACAATATGACATAGGTAATAAAACATTAACTACATTGATATATTGAAGCAACTTATGCGATGGTGATTAAATAGGTACTTTTATGATAGGTAATTTTTTGGTGTAATAACTTACTAAATGTTTAGGTAGGTACTTTGTAAACATTTGGCTATGAATAGCAAATTAGTACCTACGTAGATGTCAGGCAAAACTATTTTGCTTATTATTATCATGTCTTTAGTGTCTCCATAAATTTGAGTATCTGAGGGTAGCGGCATTAGTAAAATATCCTAAGAACTAATATTACAAATGCAAGGATAGTCTGGTCCGTCCGTTAAAATCATTCGAACTGGACCTTAATTGATAAATTGACAGACATAATCTATTTATAGAACGATAACAGACAGTGCAGTCGGGGAAAGCGACATCACCGGTCCTTGAACTCGCACAGAAACCTGTTTAGTATAAATGAATAGCTAATTTAGGTAGGTAAGTATTTTATTCAGCGCGCTACGTGCGAACTCACTACCTACTCAGGTACGCGTTGCATAACATCCAAAGTTCACAACAACACGTTTATCCTGTTATCATAGCAAAGATCAATAAAGCCTGTGTTATCAAATACTCACGCGTTACGTCGATATCGTCGATGTAAAGCTTATCTTCCCTGCTCATAAGCATGAAGTGCAAGTCATTGCGTAGTGGCTCCTCGTCGACGGTCACTACTTCAAACTTTACATTGCATACGACACCTAACATGAGGCATACAAACGCCAAGAACGTAGCTGACAGCGTTGCCCTTGAAGCCTTCTCATTCAGCTTCTCCGCTTGAGCAAAAGACTTCCTTCTCAAATACTGAATACTAGTTTCCAAATAGTCAATCAAGGCACCTAAAATTGGCACCTTGGAATTAGAATACGTCATGCATTTCGGTAAAACGTTCGGCGGGTCCCCGCAGGCGCCAGTAGCCATATCTTCTGCTGAGGTTAATCTGTATGAAACAAAAATTTCTAAAAATACTTTATTGTAGGATACTTCTTAATTTGACAATCGTGATTTCCTTTTTTCTAGTTTTTTTTTTCTTTAATGACGTGGAGTGCACTTTGGTAGAAGAAAAGAGTTTTTAAGGGTGTCTTTTGCGTTGAATGGGGAGTTTAAAATAGGTACTAAGATAGTTTTGGCTTGGAATTGAGATCATTAGGTAGTCTTGGGTAGACTAGATATTATTGAAACTTAATGAATTCTTCATTGCAAGTTTTTAACGAACAGCAAAAATAAAATTAAAATGGGGATAGGGCAATTATAACAGTCTCTGTTCTTCTATTAAAACAGGATTTCGTGGCCATTTATTCGACCCATTATTAATTGATAGATACAGCAATAGGTAGGTACCTAATATTAAATATACTGAATGACTTAGGTACTCATACATCTGCAACAAATGTTATGAGAAGATATCGTAATATTCGATAACGATTAGGTATTATCGATGAATATAGGTAACCAGATAAATGTACCACACATTGTCACAAATATCTTATGGTACCAAGTAGGTACCTACTATTACAAATGCAAATTTTGGATGGATGAATGTTTGTTACCCAATCGCGCCAAAACGGCTGCACGGATATGGATGAAATTTAGCAAAAAGATAGATTATAGTGTGAAATAGCACATAGGCTACTTCTTATCCTGAAAAAAAATACTGTTCCCATGGATAAATTTATTAACTTTGAGGTAGACGCAGTCCGAAACGAACGCGGTTGTTCGAAAGAGATACCGCGCCCCCGGAACGCAAAGGGCACATGAAGGAACATAGATGGTTTTTTTGTCAGTAAAAGTCTGACACTCCCTCCCGTCCCGCCCATGGTCATTGGATGATTTTACCATCTTAAAAAAAAAAAAAAAAAGACGCCGTCCCCGGTGAAAGCTAGTAAATAATAAACCAAAGTATATCAAAATTATTAATTTTATTGTAACCAAAGTCTGAAAAGACGATGTTATCAAGAACTAAATAGCTTAACATTATTATTTGCAACTCGTTTATCTACTAACCTACCTTACAGTTCAATTTATCGACAAAAATGTCGAATTCCATAATATTTTCTTGTTGATAAACTACACGCACAAAAATGTAATTACTTAATTTGATTTGTATCGTAACGCGTTCATTTATCAGCTGCAGACGGAAAAATATTTAAATCTTATTATAATCGTAATAAACTGTAATTAATGCTAATGAAGGTTACTTAAACTTATCTAAGTATAAAAGAAACACGACTCCACATTACAAAAATAAAGTCACCTTAATACCAGCCTATTATTGTTACACTGCAGGGCAAAACTCACTTCTCATACAGAGAAGGCACGAGCATTGATCACCACGCTTGCTCAAGGCGAATTGGCAATTTGAGACTTATGATTAAAAGTCCAGGTTTTCTCACAATGTTTTCCTTCACCGATGTCCAAGATATACTTAGAAAATACATACGAATTGATAAAGTCACATTAGTACTTGCCCGGTGTCTAACTCGCAAGCTCTTGCGTGAGAGGCGGGCGCCTTAATCACTGGGCTATTAGGGTATTCAATTCCCAAAAACATTTTATTTTAGATGGAAAGTAAATGTGTAAAAAGTGCATATTGCATTGTCGTGCAATATGCACATGTACTTATTCAAAATTCCAATTCAATCGAAACCGGGAAATAAGTCAAATTTAATTTGTAAGAGTTTATTAAGTTACTGTGGCCACTCTTCGGCTTCATCATCAGACCAGCTCTGTGACATCACTAAATTGCATTGTCATGCAAATTGCACATTTACGCAAAATTACAGCTAAATCGAACATCGGAAAGTGGGTCAAATTTAACTTCTAAGATTTGATCGATTTGATTTACAGACACTGGAATAGATTCAAGTATACAAAATCTTGTAAAAAAAATGCAGCGTAATCGTGTATGTAAACTATACAAAGTGATTAACTCTACAACTTTGCGCCCAGCTGATCAAATCACGCTTTACAATGCTTCTCTTACAGTTTAGGTAGTTAGTTACTAAATAATTCAGTCTATCACATATTACATAACACTCAAATGTTCATCAGACAACAATATTAATGGAAGCTTTAATGGAGCAGCATCAGGGGTTCCCAAAGTGTTTGCTGGAGTAAAGAGGGGGTCAGCCTTATCCCACGCATTGAAAAATGTTTGGAGGCCATCAACCTCACACGTCACTTTGATCAGTTGCCATCGTATTTTACTTCTTATTTTTCTTAAATAATAAATGTATTCTTGTGTGTCAATATATATTAATATTGTAAGGCTGAAGTGTGTCAGATTTTTAAACGTAACTCGTTTAAAAATCGCTGAAACAAGGTCTGAATTCAGAAAATATTTTTGCTAATCCGAAGCTACGTTGTGAAGCTATATTTTATAACAATAAACCTTCCACGGACAAGCAAAAGCTAGAAAAAATATAAAAAGTCAGCTTCTAGTATCATTGTATCCTATTTGGACTAACTAGGGCACAGAGACATAATATGTACTTAATGTGTAAGTACGCGTGAACTGAAAAACTTTGAGAACCCCTGAGCTACTTAGTCTAATTTAACAAGGATATATCTCTTGTACATCTTTCACATTTTTAACAATTGCGTTAAAGCACTATTGATTTTCCTTTACAACGAATAATAATGATTTTTAATTCCATCCGATTTCTAACATGTTTTAGAGAAATCTAAATTCTACTAACATACATTGTTTCTACATATAATTTTGCTACTACAAATTGTTTTTAAACACTGTGGAAGAGGATATAGTGACACAAACTTTTCATCATCATATCAGCCGCAGGACGTACTCTGTTGGACTTAGGTCTCCCCCCTACATTTCCAAAAGGACCGGTTGGAAGCGGCCTGCATCCAACATCAAACTTTTACTATGGATTAATTACATGACCCCTAAAAGCAAATATTATTCGTTGCTTACGGGAAAATAATATTCAGCTATTCCATACATTTTGTCCGGGTGTTTTAGGTAGATCAGCTGTTTTTTTTACTAGTTTTGGATCAAGAACCGAATCCGTGTTGTAACCCTGTGCCACAATATCCCTTCCACAATGTATTGTAAATGTCAAAATCTTCAATATACCTTCAGATTAATCTCACTGGAAGTTGATTTCACATAAATCCGGGGTACGAAAGCAACCCCTACAATCAGGCTAACAATTGTCTGATAAACACAACAAGACTTGTACAAAATATAAGACTACCTGTCCATTTGAGCGAAGAGTTTTGAGGAAATAGTATAGAGGTAAGAAGAATTTACCAATAGATTCCCATTAAAATCCCAAGGACACCCCACCTAAGCGGAGAGGAGACTTGCACGAATCTACCAATCGCATTTGATTCTTATAAAAAATGTTACCAGACTAGTATTTTTTCTATATTGTGGGAACGTTTACAAACATATAAACTCACAAACACAAACAGCCAGACCCGGAACAAATATCTGTAAGTCATACAAGCATTTCTTCCGTGCGGGATTCTAACCCGCGACACGCAGCCGAGCAGCCGATCGATCAGCCACTGCCCCAACTGTGCCGTCAAGAATTTGCAAACATTGGTTGAACTTCATATCATGTCTACGCACAACGGTGTGATTAGTCGATTACTATACGTCTCCTCTCCGATCCGCTTCTCTCCTCTCCGTTCCTCTCCACTTCTCTCCTCTGCTCTCCGCTTCAGTAAAGTGTCACCCTAACAGTAATTATTCTTTGCCGCTACACTGCTTCGCTCTTCTCTTTACAAATGGACAGACAGTCTTAGTGTCCTCATAATAATGAGTCGGTTACTTAGACAGTAGATTCACTTAAACATTTGACCATCATGCTTTGTACACAAGATTACATATTTGGGCCCCGACGCGTATTTATAATTCAATAATTTAGTGTTAATAATTTATAGTTTTTGAGCCAAAAGATCACTCGAGACTAAGGATAGGAATATACAATATGTGCCATGTGGAAAACTGCTTTTTTGTATTAGACTTTTGATTCAACCGACTAACACAAGTTATGATATTTTAAATGAGGCAATAGATTTGTGAGCAATTTTGATAAGTATTCGTCAAAACTTCCGTCTAAAATAATAATTGTTTACTGTTTTGGATCGTCAATCAAAAACTCCTAATGCAGTCTATCCACTTTTTGTTCGTCAGTAAAACACGCAAAAGACCAAACCAAAACAGTATCAAAGCATCAACTAATAGGCTCGAAGTACATCACATCCCGTTTAAATCGATTTTTTAAATAATTTACTATAGCGTCGAGGCCCTTACAGATTAGTAATAGTGTGTTGTCGCGACGTATTCACGTGTTGACCCGCTTGGCGGCTGAGGAATCTGCTTCTCCATCACTGGCCTTCCTCTTTCGCTTGATGAGGTGAGAGATGTCGGAGGCAGCAGGCTTGGGAGCTGATGAACTGGAACTTGAACTGCCACCCGCACCGTTGGAAGTGGAAGAACCTTCGCCGTTCGTGCCACAGAGCGTTTCGCGTACCCGTTTTATTGTCTGTGGAAATGGTAAGAAGAGGTTCTAGTATAGCAAATTTATGGGCGAGCTAACCTTAGGTGTGCAGCTATATCGATATTTTGTTGGAGTCATTTCTTTAAGACTTAATTATTATTATTATTATTGCTCGCTGACAATATGAAATCTTTATAAGCTTTTTAGATTTTAAGTACCTCATTGCTTAACCAACTCAATACGCATACTGTCTTCTACGTTATAAGTGACACAATTTGAGGGAAGCAGGGGGACCTACCCCAATCTAGGCCATTTACCATTTTAATATTACTTTTCCTTGCGAACTATTGATTTTCAAAGCTCGGTTCAGCACCGAGAGTTAAAAATCCAAGAACTGAAATTCCAAAGTAATATTAAAATGGCGGTTTTAAGAGATGGTGGTATAGGCCCAGGTATTGATACTTTGTAATCAGTGTCAGACCTACAACACAGTGTGATTGGTGTATTTAGTCATTAGGTCTGTTTGCTATGTTTACCTTATAAGCAGATTTTCTCCTCTGTACCTTTGTGAATGATATGCATGCCAATAATTGGCGTAAACATTAGAAAGAATATTATTCTAAGTATTTTGTACTGCCAATGCTTAATGTATATGTTGTTGATGTACTTTATTGAATACATAAATAAGGAAAACCAGTAAACGACCATGGATTGATAACGGCTGTTTTTGTTTATCATGTACGTTATCGTTAGATAATAGACATTCATCGTTTATCTGTATTATTTATCTATCAATGACTAAACACTCAATTATGCATTGTTATGTATGTGTTGTAAACATCAATACCTACATTTAAATCATAGCTTTATAAGTTTAGCTCAATAGTACTGAAATAGAATTTTAAGTTGGTAGTACTGGTGATGTTTGGAAAATGACCAACCAAACCATAGAAGTATGAAGTCAGACAAGAAATTGAAAACCACGAATAATATAATGACCGACATTTTTTGGTCTGAATTTCGGTTGGGGTGGCCAATCTCGATGTAGACTAGCAAAATATGATATAGCACTCTTTCCGCACTCTCATAGTCCGAGGGGAAATCAATACATCACGGCCAGGTACAAATCAGTCGCAAGATCAAGCGCTTTACGTGCTTACCGAACCACAAGGGTGTCACATCACCAACTTCCAAACTCCCCCAGAGTTTAGAAGTTGGTGATGTACTGTAAAAAACCCCCAATAATACTTTGCCTGACCTGGGAATTGAACCCAGGACCCCACGCCCAGCAACCACGCTTGCGGCTACGTAACCAATAGTGCAGTCCATGAATATAACATCAATGGCCATGATTACAACATAATTTAAGCAACAAATCAACCACATGGCCATCAATGTATTGGGTTCTATCTGAAATAAGACACGGGATACAATTTTGAACAGATTTATTTCAAAATGTTACTAAACACAATAGAAAAATGGCCTTGTGGTAAAATGTTGGCTTAACACTAACATGATTCAGATCAAATAAAAAATCAGTACATTGAGCTTAGAACTAAGAGTATTATATTATAATTAATGATGCTAGTAATAGCTATGTACATTAACAGTGGCGGATGTACACATTTCCAAATTAAATTAAAAATATTGCAGCCCTTAGTTCTAGAATTGTCAGTTCAAATCTTTGAACATTTCTTACAAAGTATGGCCAGGGGCCTATACTGGTAACGGGCGTATACTGGGAGTTTTACCATAGAATATAGGAGTTTACGGTACTGTTGAATGTAAATAAGGGAAGGGGCAAAATCTGAAAGATGTCTTGTTTGTCAAAACTGTCAAAAAAAAGGGAAAAAACGGAGGCGCCGATTTTAAGGGTCACAAATTGGGAGACGAATTTACAACACTCAAGATCTGCGCCCCTAGGCTCAATCCTACTCAGCCTGCTGGTAAATCCGCCACTGTACATTAAGCATCAGTCTATATAATTATGTTTAAATATGCAGAAAGTGTCAGGCAATTACGTATACAGCCCTTGTTCAAATGTTCAAATAGTCACAATACAAAATACAATATCACATTCCAAATCAATACAAATCTTAACATTATAATGATTAATTAACAACTTTCAGTCCATACTTTCAGTCAAAACTGGGTAAACAAGTCTCTTTCAAATCACAACTTTAACATTATTCAAAGTAAGGCACACATTCATTTCAAATATTCCAAAAAATAATACTGATTACAAATAACAGTCAAATATTAAAAATACACAATCACAATATCACAAACGGTGGCATGGTTTTAGGCAATTTGGCACATAATTTAAGAACAAATTCGATTTTATGTAACTTATATCACAATGTCATGGAATGTCAAAATTCTACTCTCTTCATCAGCAAAGCTTACTGTATTATATTGTTTAAAATATTTTAAAAGTTATCATTTAGATGAAATTGTTGCAAACTATTCAAATTTTAATTACTACCTACAGTCTAATATGTATGTACTGAGTTCTTCTTACGAGTATAAGATGGTCTTCACACATACCAAAGAAGCAAAAACAAATGAGAAAATGTTTGCAACAATGCGAAATGTCATCAAAACTTTCTAAGATTGACAATCCAGCTGACAATGAGTCCTCTCCTTTATAATCATGTTGCGTAGCATTTTCCTAGTAACCTCAATGCAATCGCAAGGTCTTACCTCAGCCTTATAGTCCATCATATCCTGGATCTTCTCCTGTATTTCTGGCAGGAGCTCCTTCAACTCCTTAACCTCTCCTTCGACAGAGTAGAATGGGTCTGCAGACGTGAATTTCTTGACGGTGGCGTCATCAATAACAGCAGCTGGGTTCTCCAAGGTTTTAATCCTGGTTTCAAGAATGTTTGCTGCATTCTTGAAGTGAGTGATTGCATCTTCGAAGTTTGATGCCAGTGAATTTGCCAGACCTGAAAAAAAACATTGAATTCTTTTTTTAAGTCATTGGATGGCATACAAGCCGATGGTCACCTGATGTTTCGTGGTCACTGCTACCTATAAACATCTGCAATACCAGTGGCCTTGCAAATGCGTTGCCATCCCAGAGACAAACTTGAAATGTCTCATGTGCCTGTAATCACACCGGTAACCATACCCTTCAAACGGGAACACAGAAATGCTGCGTTGAGGCAGAAATAGATATGGTGGTAGTACTTCCCCAAACAAGCTCCTTCAAATGACTCCTTCATTTGAATAATTTCAATTTTGTATTTTGGGAAATTCAACATGCTAATCTATTGAGAGTGTAATTATCATACAATCAAAACTTTCTTATCGAATTCACGAAGAAAATTCTTACCAATTTGATAATGCGTTTCAGCAATGCGCCTGTCGTCACTGCGGTATAATTCCTTCTGAAGGTCAAGACAGCTCTCTGGAAAAGAAATAAAGATATAAAACTGCAAAGGAACAATAATGCTAACTAACACCAGTTACGTGTTAGCAACTGGCAACCCACGCAGGCAGTTAATTTAATGGTACAATTTATTACTAACAAATGGGCTATTTTATAGTCTCAGGTACTTTAGATCCACAATGAGATAATTTGTTATAAATTATTAGATTAGCGTTTCTCACTCTTGAAATCTAACTAACAGTACGTTAGACAATATTGGAACCAGGATTACCATACACTTATAGCAGGTCATTGGGAGGGTAGTGTTATAATTGTGTGAACCTAATATTACCTGAGGCTTACTTTGAATAGCAGGCAATTCCCATAATTTAAAAAAAAACAATTCTAATCTGTGTCAATGTCAATCCATCAAAAATACCACTAATTTCCCAAGTATTTGACAAATTCTTGTCGATAATAATTATAGCTAAGATGAGACTACGATTACAATTTTAGTTACGAGAATTGGCCTTTAACGCTACAAATGGTTACAAAAAAGTAGCAGAAGTAGAAGGCTGAATACCACTTACGCATATCAGTGACCGCCTTGTCATAAGTCTCGCTCTCTAGCGCGACCTCCCCGAGCGCGAGGTGCACGTCCGCCAGCAGCGCACGCGCCGCGTCGCCGCCGCAGTCCTGCACGCGACGGTACAGTATGCTGCGAGCGAGATCTGCGGAGACAAAGGAGTTTTTTAACAATCCCATAACATACCATTACGCCTCTACTCCCCGAAGGGTTAGGCAGAGGTGAACCAATGCACACCCACAGTTCGCCGGTATGTTTTAGATCACATGTATTAGGGGGTGAGCATATTGCCATAAACCGGGCAACTATCCCATTAACTGTTTATTATCCAGTGTTTTACATGAAGCATCTGCTTATCAGACCTCCACAACCCAGTTACTGGGTAACACAATATCTCTTGGTAAGATTGGTTGTTTATTTATTTATTTAACACACATTTTACTTTATGCACACAAAAAAAATGTACAGCGGCGGACTTAATGCCAATGGCATTCTCTACAAGTCAACCTTAGGGTGATGCAGAGACAAATGTCAAAGAGTCTTTGACAGTGAAGTGAACAGTGAATCTTTGACAGAATGTCAGTAAGGACCAACAGGTCTGAAATAACTAAATTCGAAATATTAACAGAGTTTTCATTGAACAACAATTTTTCATAAGAACCTAAAAACAATACAATTTGTAAGTGTTATTCTTCACAAAATGTGTGTGAAAAGGGTACTTTGAGTTCTAAACAGTTTGACTTATGATTCAAATTCGAATGCAATGCATTAGTTTCTTATTAGGCAGAAAGTGCTTACCAAGCATTTCCCACGCTAGCTGCAGGTTATCAACATCATCCTCAGCATCTACGTTCATTGCCGATTCGTCAAGATCACCATTTGTGGTTCCCTGTTAATTAAAAGTTCAATTAAATATTGTAATCTTTTGCTACAACTTGTCCAATGAAGTTCTTGGAAACAGACTGTTATTACCTAAATATGTACTTATGTAGTCACAATTGAGAAAATGTACATATGATAGCCACATAAGCTGGTGTTTGTGCAATTGATCTTTGATAGCTGTTGGTATATACCCTCACTCCTGTATTCCCCGAAGGGTTAGGCAGAGATGTATCAATATACACCCACACCGTCGGTATGTTTAGGCCTCATGTAATAGGGGTGAGCCTATTGCCATTAACTGGGCACAAATCCTAACTCCAAGCTGCTACTGAGAATTTCACAGTAAAACCCAATAACACTTTGGTCCATCTGGGAATCAAACCCAAGCCATCTAGCATAGCAGTATTTAGCTGTTGTAAGAACATTCAAAATAAGTGAAATGATAACACAAAAGGTGAAGACTCACAGGTTCCTCGTTTTCTTCAGCAACAGTACTGCTGCCGGGCTCATCTTCCTTAGTAGTGGACTCTGCTTCAGTCTTCTCTACTTCTCCATTCTCTTTCGCTGGTTCTGCTTCTGCCTCTGCTTCTCCATTTTCACCATTCTCTCCGTTCTCCTCTTGTTCTAAAGAAAGCATTAACACATGGATGTAAGGTTTAATTTTGTTGTTCTACAGTAAGGATGTTAAAGACTGTTATTCCTTGATATGCAATAGTGGATAACTTATACCAAGGTATAACTTACCTTCATTATCATCTTCCTCTTCATCAGCATTCCCTGAACCTGGCACTCCATCACCAAGGACTCCACTCTCTTCTCTTGACAAACCAAGTAAAGCTTTACCATACCTGAGAAAGATAACAAAATATGTCAGTAAGTATATAAAAAATACAATAAAATGGAGTTATTCCATTATTGTTTACTTGAAAACACCAACTTTATTCACCTGAGACCATTTCCCAGTTGTAGCTAAGCAAATACCTACATTGCAAAACTATAAACCTGGAAATAATCATTATCCTTCTTTTCCTTTCCTTTATTGTGTGGGCAGTAAGGTCTAATGACCCCACACACCCTAGTGCCAGAGTTTCTAAACCGCCTCAAGGGCCTCTGACATGGTTACCAATATCTGTGTCTGTGTTATTATCATGTTTAACAATCAAATTATTATATCATTACAAAATTTTTTAGACATAACTAACCACAAGTAAGCCTCAGCACACTGATCGGCGGTGTCTCCATGTTCTTTAGCGAGCCCCTCACAGGCCTCAGCAAGGGTACTGGCAGCTGCGCTAAAGTCTCTCACAGCCAGATGTCTACGGCCCGCAGCAAGCAGCTCCGTAGGGGAGGATGTGGACACTTCTGATACATCTGTCATCTGGAGGTTAAAACAATAATCATTATAATTATAATACTAGGTCAATCAGAAAGTGCTCTGGATGTAACACTTAGTGTTTTTGACTATGTAGGTTGTATAACAACAAATGAGATCCTATTTAAATAGTTGGAATATAACATTGCTAGTGATAAAAGATATGCTATAGAAAACAAGTAATTTTTCCTTAGGCTACATACCCTGGGTTGGGTTTCGAATTACGTCCCGCGAATTTCAGGATTCTGAAACTATGGGGGGATCGAGGGGATTCATCTTAACCTCCCCCCACCAATTTTCGCCGCCGGAGATGCTCGACGGAGCCCTACTGGGGTTTTGTATCAAGTCACCTTAATAGGGTAGTAAGGGGGGCGGGGAAGGTGGGAGGAGGGTAGGGACACCCTTCAGCCTTTCCCCCCGCCAGAGCGGCTCGACAGAGCCCGTTTACCGGGGCTCCAACATCTGGGTGGTTTAAAAAAAAAAAAACTAAAATCTGTCCGGGTTGGAATGCCCTTAGTCCCGAGCTAGCTCAAAATAAAATTTTGTTGTTTTACTGTGCGCAAGAGCGAGCGAAGCGAGCTCGGGACTTGGGGCACCCCGACTCGGACAGGTTAGGTTAGAAGGGGATGGCAGGGTCCAGTGAGCGAGCGAAGCGAGCGAACAGACCCTGCCATCCCCTTCGTGGTTATTTTTTTTTAAACCACCCGGAGGTAGGAGCCCCGCGAAGCGGGGCTCCGTCGAGCTGCCCTGGCGGAAGGAAAGGCTGAAGGGTGTCCCTACCCTCCTCCCGCCTTCCCCGCCCCCCTTACGGCCCTATTAAGGTGACTTGATACAAAACCCCAGTAGGGCTCCGTGGAGCATCTCCGGCGGCGAAAATTGGTGGGGGGGGACTCAGCACCTCCCCCCCCACGCCCCCAGTCCCCTGAACCCCGCCCCCCCCTCCGACGTAATTGTGAACCTTACCCCATACCCTTCATGTTAAAATAATATCAAGTGGGTACAAGTTAAAGTTTACTTTGTGATTGACCACTATATGAGCAAACTAGTATTCAAGCCGTATGGTGTAAGCGCCAATTCACTCGTTGAATTTTAAGATACAAGGGCATTGTGCCCTACTTATAACCGCAATAAAGCAGTTTTGCGGTAGTTGATAACGAAAAACACACGGTGGAAGGGACCATAACTTTCTTTTCTCCCTTTCCACGGCCACGATGTACCTAACGGTCGCCGATAATATAACAATACCTACATCAATAAATACAATAGTCAACTAACTTCCACGTGGAAGGGCGCAAACCGACGCTCCTACCTGTTCATAACCAATATATTTACTATAAAAAACTTTAAACTGTAGATTTATATGGAAAATGATAAAATATTATATTGAACAATGAACATTGACGATCCGGTGAAAGAACCGCGCCAAAATTTTGGACTCGATGTCGATGAGTAGTTATATGAAAGTATAAAACAAGGCAAATACTTACTTTGTTAGTCGTTTTCAAGTAATATAACAATTTCAATACAAAACTATAAGAAAATTCTAAGGAAAAACCAAGAAAACTTGAAATTATGCACGCGTGTCGCCCACCGATTCCGTTTGCTTGCCTGCCGTTTTAAACACCAGTGTTGCCAACACGACTAATACAAAATATGCTAAACTGCTATTAAAATTATGCCAAAATTATACTAAATGCTATAAAACTATGCTAAAATATTATGCTAACATTCTTTAATGCGAAATAAAACGGCTTTTAATTTTGAATCTTTAATAATTAGCCCAACAACTTTAATTCTTGAGTACCTAGTGGTTTTTGTGTGTAGTTATAGATAAACTATAGTATAAATACTCTCGAAGTGAATGAATTGAGATTTTTTATAGAATGTTTATTATATCTATACTTGCGCCATATTCCTTGCAGAATATTCAATAACAAAAAAATTACAAATTAAAGAATAGTGCGAGCACGAAAATGTCTTTTTAACAACCTTTAAAATGTTTTATTGTATTTTTAACCGACTTCAAAAAAGGAGGAGGTTATTAATTAGACTGTATTTTTTTTTGTTTCGTCAAATTTACCGACTGTGTGAAACGATTGTCATGATTCTTTTTATTTGAAAGCTGGTGCTTCCCGCGTGGTCCCATTATCACCATTTCAATATTTGATGATGAGATCTTGTAGAAATCGGGGGAACTCTTCAATAAATAACAGCACTTTAACCGCGATTGTTGCAATAGCATATCTAAGCATTGTTTACACAATCACACAACATAACATCACGCGTGTACACTCGAAAGGGTAACACAAATATATTCAGTAGTATTCGAAAATTTGTCCTCCAAGTAAACGAAATCCCATAAGTATTCTGCTTTCTTATGACTTTTTAGTGATGTCAAGTTAATTTACGTAGTATGACAGTTCCTTCATGGATTTGGATGACAGGAAGTTGATACTAAAAAGCAAAAAACAAAAAATCTTTTTTTTCCTGCAGCAAGTGCTTACAGTCCGACATTTTTTTTAGTGTAACAAACATTTAAAAAAATATGGGTAAGTAATTTAAAGATTCTTTTTCGAATTTGGCAAAAGTATAGGCATTGCGCGTTTTTTTGTTAAAGAAAGCAATGTGTTTTATCGTTGGCGAAAAAACGCTCTTAGGCCGTTTTCACATTAGGACGTTAGCAGCGCGACAGTAGCGCGGCAGAAGTAGGTACATTCCTTCACATTACAAGAACAGATCAACGTATAAGTCAGTATGACGCACTTCATTTTAAAAATAGATGCTGTGAGCGACAGCTCTTCTGTTTTTTTATTATGAAATTCTGACCGGGCGACAGTCGCGCTGCTAAAGTCGCCTATATAAATGTGAAAGCGGCCTTAAAAATTTAACAAATAAGATTGATGTTAAAAATTATGCGCCGTACAGTGGGACTTAGAAACTAGAAAAAGAAATATTCATTAAATATGTATAGTTATATGCTAAAAAATATGCTATATGCTAAACAACAAAAAAATATGCTAACCAACATAAAAATATGCTAAATTTAGCATAAAATATGCTAAATTGGCAACACTGTTAAACACTCACAGATAACTAATGAATGAACGAAACGAACTCGACTGACAGCTTTTCAATGACAATGACAAATATGACAAATAACGTCAATTAGACCTGTGTCAAAATTCTAAATTATCCAAAGAGGTTATTATGTTTGTCTATGAACACATTCCCGCGCAAATTCGAAATTTCACATCGATTGTCGCGGCAATTTGAAAATTTCTGCGCGACATTACGATTATTTCAACAATGAACTTGCTGGCTTTTAGTTGTAAAGTTCATAAAAGGAAATTCACAAAATGAAAATAATAGAACGAAGATAATAATTATTGACCTTTTACGCAACGTACTTAGCTCGGAAAAGGTACCTAGTAAAAAATGCATCTGGAAAAAATAATATGCAGAAGATTAATTCGATTTTCAAGCTTCTATTATGTAGCTACTTATAGCTTAGACTTATTATTTACACATAATATATTATTAAAATATATAAGAAAGTGATAAAGATAGATAACATAATATAATTATTATGAAATAGTACCCTATAAGGAAATTATGATAGCGCTCTTCTTCTCTCCTTATTTATTATTTTGCTGTGCCCAACAGGGTCCATAATTGTTTCTATTTATTGTTACCTACCACCTGTATGTTCATGTTCCATGGAATGCAATAAAGATTTGAGATTTGAGCTATTTAATAGAAGCTGCTACAAAATTTCGTAATCACCAAGGTCTACTGGGTTTTTAAATATTATGAATTGGTTTTTTTTCATGAATGGTCATGGTTTTTTTGTTTTTAATGAAAAATATTTTTTATATGTATAGGTTTACGCGTCTGGTACATATTGATCAAATATTTCACCGTTAGTTAATTAATAACATCGAAAGGTATATCTAATAATAAATGACGGTGCAGCTTGCATCGTGTAATGACACAGGGTGGGTATAGCTATCGACTTTTCCCCCGCCCCACCCAAAGCGGTCACCCGCCCAATCAAACTTTAGTAATGTCAGTGCATTATCGAGAAACTTATCGATGAATAGACAAGTTTCTAATATTCATGATTAATAAAAATATATATTCATAATTCTAGATTAACGATTCGACTGCTACGCTAGAGGTCTTGGGGTCGATTCCCAGGCCGAGCTAAAAGTGTTACTAGATTTTTTTATGAACTTCTCAGTAGCTGCGCCTGGTTAATGGCAATAGGCTCACCCCTATTACATGGCCTACATGGGATCTAAACATACCGGCGAACTGTAGGTGTACATTGGTACACCTCTGCCTCAACCCTTCAAGGAATACGGGGGTGATGGTATGTAATTCTAGATTAAAATTAAAAATAATATGCAGCTCTAATTCATAATTAATACTATGCTTTAAAAACTCTCAAGCTCAAATGATTTAATCCTAAAAGTAAAACTAACTACCTACCTACCTATGCTTTTTACGTATTTAACACACTATTAGAACTATTCTCACAAATGTAACCTGTAGTCAACGCAATCAATCTTTTACGCACTTACCTAAATACCCAGTTAAGTACCAACCAGACACAATCGCAGTTTACTAGCTATCGATAAAACAGTTTTCCCTAGCGCCAGCACTAGGTACCGCTTCATTTTCCCACTTTCCCTCAGTTTGTCTGCAACGGGTGGACTGGCAGCACGCGCCCACGTTCGGCCTCCTTCGCGAACCTATTACAACCCTTTATTGACATTACTATCACGCGAGATTTAAATAAAAAGTTTGTCGATACCATTTAAAAAATGTGACATAAAACTAATGTTCATGCAGCGTGGTGTGAACACCAATAAGTAAGTTTGAATTTATTTGTTTGTTTTGCATTTTTGTTTGTTGCCTTAGTTAAAAAGCTTAAGTAAATATTTATTGTGCCTCTTGTTCTTACTTAATTTGAATGTCTTATCCAGTTTCTGTAATATTTATGCCGCTTTTTTTTGTCCCATAGACAAAAAATAGTGTTGTACACTACACCAATATACTCGTACATTAAGGTCGTTCAGTGAACCCAAACGATTTATTATACCTAAATACCTACCCAGGTAGTCTCGTAAACTACCTACACACAGAAGGTAGGTATAAGTATACTAATTACACTTTTTTAAATTGATACCTACTATTCGTCATATTGTCTACTAGATATTATCATTAACACCACGGTATCACTAAGTGATGTTTATAATTACTCAAATGACCTTTAGTGAAGGTTTAGATACCTACCTACTCTCAGTAGGTATCTAGGCTTTTGTGTAGGTACGTAGGTACTTCTACGTCACTTCCACGAATAATTACGAAAATCGAATTAATTCGTTATCGAAAACATTGCATTAATTTCCGAACCCAGATCTAGATTACATATTTTTGATTGCAAATAATTTAAATAAAAAAAAAAGATTATTTAGAATCCTGATGCCTTCCAGTTCTCCCAGGAGGCCATGATCGCCCGCCTGATGGGCAAAACCCCGACACTATAACGAATTTAGTAAATACACCCATTTCATAAGCTCATTGGACTCAAGGCCATCTAATGGTTTGCAACAGGCGTTTAAACTCGCCCTAATCAAACTTAAGGCAATAAAAAATAAGGAGTACGCGCGGGAAGGCAAAACAATCAAAAAGTTTTTATTCATGTGTCTGAACCTGTTTATTAGGCTTAAAGGGTCCGTTTCGCCACCTCTAGACACTATTAACCAGATATATTAAGAAATGGAACAGAATTCGTAGGTACAAAATTATGTGTCAAATAATTTAATTTAACTTTATTCGAAAGTAGGTAGTGAAATAGGATCTAAGGATCTTTTTCATCACCTCTATATTAAAAAATAGAACAGAATTTATATGAAATGATCTGCCAAGAAATTTTATCAGAACTCTTGATCGGAACTTATTCAAAGGGTGTGGAAAGAAGCCGTCAAACACATACAGGCAATTTATTATAATGTTTATACTAGATAGATTTCGAATCTAGATGCTTTAGGAGAGTTTTCTTGACCATTTTTCTAAGGCACACCTATAATTATAGCTATACTTATTCCTAATGAAAAAATATGGTATTTAAGTCCCTACCTCCACTTATCAAGAGCCCAAAACAAACGGAACATTTACGTCGTAATTTCAGTAAGAGGGTGAAATTACCTATGTAGGTATCTAAACTAAATAACAAAGCACACGTATAAACGGGCAGGCGTCCAAACCACAATTTGCGAACATTTTCCTTAGGGTATATTTCACCTGCGGGTTGTTCGAAAGAGATACCGCGCCCCCGGAACGCAAAGGGCACATGAAGGAACATAGACGGGTTTTAGTCAGTAAAAGTCTGACACTCCCTCCCGCCCCGCCCAGGGCGGGGGAAGTTATTTGATGATTTCCCGTCTATAAAAAAAAGGGTATATTTCACAAAGCTGTATTATTATGTTTATACCTATGTACTTGAATATATACACTACGTAACTAACTCAAAGAGGATATTTTTTTCGAATCATTTTATTACAGGCTAGTATCTAATGAAGAAAAAAAGACAGCCTAAAGTATAATTATTTGAATAAGTATTAGAACAAAGAAATAGAACAGGCTGGTCAAATGAAGCTCGAGTCAAGTTAAAGGTCAAACTAAAATGGTCGTTTATCGCTTCGGCAGTTTCCTAATTCATCTTTATTCTAATAACTATGTGCAGTATCTAGTCTAGTCTCTGCCTTAATAGTTGCGGTTAGCTTTCCAAATAATATGTCGGAAATTTTGCCGCCAGTTACTATATCCATTTTGGACAAATTCTACTAAGTTCTTAAGGTCTTTTTCGCCTACAGAACTATAATAACTTGCTCCCAAGAGATGGCCAATCTGAAAAAATACAACATCCGCAGCACTTAGAAAAAGGGGAAATAAATAACCCGAAACGAATACACTTGACCATTCTTCCCCAACATATAGGTTATTGTATAGGTTGTATAGGCATGTTTTGGCGTTAGGGTAGGGGGCGAATATTTCGTAGGCGTGCCAAGAATACCAAAATCAGCACTCGAAAATAAGTAGGTTATGAATGTAGGAGATTAATTTTAGCCCAGTAAAGCGTGATTACCCCGACCGTAAAGCTGCGCCAATTTATCAGACTTAGTTCGACGATGTTTGACCTAAAAGTCACCAATTCTACGCAGTTATAAAAAAATGTATATTATTAAAATTCTCGTCGCGCCTCTGTCCTCAGCCAGTATGTATGAATTATTTGAAAATTTCTGAAGTGTAAACGCGTTTATCACACGCAAATGTATGGGATTAGGGTGTATATTTCCAACGAGTTTTATATTCCTAGTATATATTGCGGCTTTCTTCGTGTTTTGTGAGCTTTATTTTACAGTTTACGTTTGCAATTTCTGACTCTTTACTTTTTAATGTAGCACTTACTTTTTAAGGCCTCCGATTTTTTGTCGAGAGGAAAGAAATGGATTTTTATAAAATCCAATATACCAAAGCAGATGTCTCACAAAATGTCAGTTAAAGGAAACTATAAGGTATTCGTCCGATCCAATAAATCATTCCTACAAAAAGACTGACAATGGCGTAGACCTTTATTTCAACCTGTATTGTCCTACAGCTGGACAAAGGTATTCCCTATAATAATCCTTCTACTATTTATGATGTGTGATTTTATCTAGCCAATCTCACTTATACATCTCCAAGTCATCACGCCAGCGTTTACCCACGTCCCACAGTGACGACGCCTTCGGGCATCCTTACGTGACGCCTCTGGTCTATCTGTCATGATAAATTCTACGTACACGATCCGCCCAATCCCACTTCGGCCTTGCAGACTTATGGCCCACATTTGCTAATTCTGTAATTAAATTCAACCTACTTAAAAAAATACATTGTGAGTCACGTTTCCAGACGCTATTTTAACTATTTTCATAGTTTAAATAACGAAATCCAAATATTTAAAAGGTAAAAGCAAACTCTTTGATTTGGTTAACCACATTTAAGGAAAACTTTGGGGTCTCCAGCAGTAAACCTCACAAACTAGCGATTTCCGAGCGTCGTATACTGTTTATGACCACTATTCTGACCTTTGTCCTCACCCAAGTCTAACATCTGACCCGGAACGATAAACAGCCGGTTTATTATGACTATTTCCTTTGTTCACGAGGAAATGAGTTAATACAGATCCATCTCAACTGAAGATCCTGGCTTTTGTCATGGTTTCCTAGGTATTTATTAAGACAGTTGGGTGGTAGACACCCTTAACCAATTATTCCAAGGCACAACTTCTCTAAAGAAAAACCCCCCTGAAACCTGATTAATTTTCAACAAACTGTAAAATTTGACTTTGACTTGCTTCAAAATCAATTAGGCAAGTGAGTTGTCAAAAAGTGACGTCATAGTTTACTATTGTCTTATAAAATCTAACAAAATATATAAGGGAATTGAGTCTTGACAGGTCATATAAAATATGTCAATTGATTGGTAGTGCCTTTTTTTAAGTATGGGAAATGATTAAAATTACCTCTCCTGGGTGGAGTGGCTGTGAGTATCCGACTCTTACTGAATAAAACCTATCCGTGGTCCTCCTAATGCCCTTTACGTTTCAGGGTCGCGGTAACTCTTTCGAGCAAACTCCGTAATCCCGAGTGGTAGTACCTACCTAATACCCAATTATGTTTCTTTCCCCAGGTGAGGAGTATAGTCTCCTCGGCGACCAGATGATCAGTTTCAGTATTATCGGGAGCGAGAAAAGGCCACAAAAATTGCTCCCCACGGCAGTCCAGCGCGCGCGTACATCGCCTATCACAAGCTCGGGACAGGCATGGAGGCCCAGACCGCCACGCCGCAAACCGAGTGCGAATGTGGTGTGCACCCTTCAGTGTTCTATCTCCTGGCCACCTTGCTCCTTACCAGGTACGATTTAAAGTTCATTTTCCCTCATAATTTAGGCAGGCCTATTAAGTACCTTGCAGCTGCTTTAAGGTAATAGAGCAGCAATTTGCTCGAGCATTTCTCATTAATTAATTGAAAATCGGCCGAAGCAAAGATAATCTTCAACGGTGGGGTTTCGCAGATAGCACCGACCTTCAGTGCCTGTGCGGGGTCTCTCCGCAGACCATGGCCCACCTATTATCTTGCGCCGCATGCCTTGTCACCTGCACACGTGAGGACCTAATGACTGCGTCGGCGGATGGTGTTGCCGTGGCCGAATTTTGGGTCAAACATAGTATTTAGGAAATATCTTATTTAATTATTATTTATATTTTATTATTTGCCATCGATACGCTAAGAAGAAGAATTGAAAATGAATTGAATACCATAACCACGACCATAACCAATAATGTTGAAAAGTTTATGCAAAATCAAATTCCTTTTGTTTTCTTGCACAGAATTACGCAATCTCCAGCTCTATTTCGAACGGTTAAAATTCATTATCAATAAATCAATGAATACTCCTCGAGCGCTGACTCTTACCAACTTTGTACATTTTGCTCTTAATGAGTCAACCGGGTTTCCCGTTGCATCACATTCAGTTGTTATTAGTTTATATTATTTTTTAAACAACCTAAATAAAGCCAATACAGCGATGAGGCTGTGAGAAGCAAACTATAAAGCTTTCAGTGAAATTATTATAACGTTGGTATATACCTACTTAGAAGTTATAAGAGTTGAGAGTCTACTGTGACAGATCAATCAATCTTCAAGACTTTCTATCATGCTTTTTGACAAAGCCGACCTACTTACATTACTTGACAACTATCAACTGAATTTTACCGTCTCTTTGTATTCTGTGCAATAAATAAAACCACCTCTACAATATCATTCACTCATTGCTCAGAGTAAATTCGCTATGGTCTAACACCGAATGGAAATAGTAGAAAAAAAAACATCATTTGAATCCTATCCTACTACTATTATAAAGGCGAAAGTTTGTATGTATGGATGTATGGATGTTTGTTACTCTTTCACGCTTAAACGGCTGAATGGATCTGGATGAAATTTGGCACAAAGATAGATTATAGTGTGGAATAACACATAGGCTACTTTTTATCCCGGGAAAATGTACGGTACCCGTAGGATAACACATCAACTGTGACGCGGACGAAGTCGCGGGCAGAAGCTAGTTCGACATAAATTACAAGTAACAAGACTTATCATTTTTGAGGTTCAAGTAGGTTGTCGTCATTCAAATCTATCTGAGTTACCATTCCATTAGATCGTAGATTCTCAGCGGACCCATCTCAAGTTAACGGTTCTATGTAGGTATTCCTAAGTTATTGGCAACCCTCCTTAACGTAGGTACTCTAATTTATTATAATAAATACTGGTAGATACAATAAAGCTTTGTTTACGTACCTATATACCTATGTATCATGTATGTGCTTAGTCTACGAGGTGAAATATTACCACAAAGTTTATTTATTTTCCAAGCAAACAGCCACGGTTTGTTAAACAAATACTTATTTGAATTTAAATGTCGAATTCCCGACACAGCTTTTACTGAGGTTCTACTCAGAATTGGAAGTACTTATTTACCTTTGTAACAAATCTGTTTTGGGTCTATTTCATAAACAACACACATTCATTGACTACAGTACATTCAGGTAGGTAGTAAACCTTCAGTCTTCGTAATATCAAAATACTTTGAATGTAGTCGCATGATAGGAACCAATTTGATGTAGATCTTCATCGAATTGGCCCATAAAAATGTGTTTATCGAATATTCAACATCATTCCGCCGACATTTATTATTGTCGCTACCAGATCGCATAATAATACAGGCAATAAATATTGTCAAAGGAACACGAGTTAATTGGAAAATATTACTCAAGAGGCAATATTCATCTTGTGACAAACGTCGCGGTAAAATTGCCACTCGACGCCATTGTCTCAGCAAATTTTATATTTTTCATAAAACTTCAGAGGACGAAGAAAAACGAGTTTTCCGTTGGTTTAAAAAGAAAAAGTTAAATGTTTGAAAAGAGCGAAAGCTTGAATCGACTTTGATAAAATAAGGCTACGGAATACGCGACGTCGCTACCTTTTTATCTTCTGAAAGTGGATTTTACGTAAACGTTCATAGGTAAGCCCTTTGTAAAGTCTGAAATGGATACAATTCGATAAAGACAACCATTAATACTAAACTAACCCAGGGCCGGATTTAGGTATGAGCTTTATGGGCTGCAGCCCAGGGCCCCGAAGATAAAAATGGCCGAAATTTAAAAAGAAATCGTACATCGTATCGGGGGTACATTATAATGGAAAACAATTAGGTAGCCCCCAAGTAGTGTTAGCCCAGGGCCCCACGAATTCACAGTCCGACCCTGAACTGACGGGCTTTCTTTTGCTATAGATAATAGACTCTTGTAAATGTTAAACATTTCAACCTACTTTTAGGTATATATTTTTAATAACCGATGATATTCCATTTCTTGTTTAATTAATTTTCATCTCTAGGGGGGTCTTGAATCGTGAACTAAATCAATGATAAATGTCTGTATATTTAAATAAACAATTGCTAAGAAATTTGCTAATTCAAACTGCTCTTCTGTGTAAAAACCTGGAATAAGCTGTACCGAGCTAGGTATAACTAATCATAAAATGGATTTAAAAATGGGTACCTACTTAGACGTCAATTTATTTTTATTAAACAAGAACTTTATCTAAGTACATACTTACTGATTGATTCGTGGGCCCAAAAACTTAAGTAATAAGGGTCGGTGTACGGGTACATACCTTATCATTTCTAAATGTTATAACAAGTAGTAAATGTACCTACCTATCTCAGAAACAAATGAACACATTGTTGTAAGTACGTAGCCAAAATGTTTATTTAGTAAATGGGATTTCTCTCTCACCGCTTGTGAGAAGATTTCTACCTAGGTAGGTTTATTTACGAGTAACGGAACTTCTTGGACCCTTCCTATGAAGGTAAATATTACCTAACCAAATAACTAACCGAGCATTATATATGTAGACTTACCTACTTGCAAATATGATTTAGGACTTTGTTTCATAACTTTTTATATAACGGCATGCCAAACTACAAACTATTAACAATTTTGGAGCATAATGATAAGTATGTTTACCTAGTTTTGTTTCTGTACGAAGTATAATTGGTAACACAAGTAAAAACTTTTCAGACAATCGTCTGAATTACATTATGGTATAATACTGTGGTATAATAATGTAATACCATATCTAAGTAACATTAACTATACCGAAACCAGAAGGCCAATAAAATTCTTCAAATTCGAAACATTCAAAATGTAGTCGCAATTTTATCTCATCTCAACGACAATCAATGTCAAAAAATGTACCATAGATATTTTTGACAGATAGGTACAGACTGACATACTTCGCGATCATTTGTAAAAGTTTGCAGAATTGCCTCCTGTGTTGGAATATTTTCAAACTTTACTCAGGTATTTGCTAAAATTCCTGGAACCGCAGCTCTATTCTGCACTTAATTTATTCAAGTTTGTTTTAAACAAGTGGTTTCGGTTGGTCCCGTTTGTTTCGCTCCAAAATTCAGCACTTAGTTCAGCAAAATTTCTCGCATTGTTACCTTGTATTGCATTAACATAAACCCTTTCGCGCCCGAGCGGCTAACGACAAACATTCGAAAGGGAAAAATCCTAGCATTCAAAGATTTTCCTTTTGCTTTTACGAGAACTATAAAAGCAATACCTATTTACATACATTTTCTGCTCACTCTTCCGCAATAGTACAAATGGATTGACATAATCGTAAATTTTATGTAGGTAATAGATGAAGTTGTAAAGAAAGAGCAAGAATATTGTAACAAAAATGTCTGTTTTCATACAAAAGAGAGGAATATGGGGCTGGTTTATAAAGAGGCCGTGGTTAATAAGACAGAAATAAATAGGAATGTCTAACTTTCCGTACTTCGGAAAAAGTTTTCCTATGTAATAGGTGTATTGTGTTCTATACAAAAGCCGCACGGCGATTGTGGAGTTTATACGACACGCAATGTTATAACTTATCACCACGACTGTTTCTAAAGGGTTAGGCAGAGGTGTATTGTCTGATTTTTATTTATTGTAATTTATTTCAATATTATCAATGTAAAAGATTGTATATTTGTTACTGAATCACGGCTGAACGGAATTAGTTGAGATTCGACACACGAATTACGATATTGATCTAGCTTAACACATAGGATAATTTTTATCCCGTTTTTATTAGCCGTGGGATAATTTAGGATCTTTTTTTGTTTACAAAATTATCCATTTCTATTCGAATTACCGGGCTTAATTCTGTCTTCCATCAGGCAGACGAAGTCAAGAGCGAAAGCTAGTATATGTATAACTATTTACCTACTTTTTACATTTGTATGTTTGAGTCCTATGTGTGTGCTATGAGCAATACAAAGTACATAATACAATTATTACACGTAAACTGTCAAAACGAGCTCTATTTACCTCTATATAACTCATATTTTACCACAATAGGAATGTTATTACTACGCAACATTTGAAATATTGAACGGTACGAAATAGTCCCTATGGAATATTCGACCTAAATTGAAGGGTACGGAAGGTATCTATTACTAATACAATATATTTATTTAGGTTCGTCTTTCTACTTCTGAATATTTGGTAGGTACAAAATTAACCATAGGATTTGGAAACCATAGAAAGGTCCTCACACCACATCTACACTAATATGATAAAGCTATACAGTTTTTGTTTGTTAATTTGTTAAAATGCGGAAATTTTCCAACGAATAAAAATATGGAATGCGTTTGGGAAACACGTATTTGTAAATGACAGCCAGATTCATGAGAAATAAGTAGTATAGATAGGCTATATATTATAAAACATCACGCTACGACACACGAGAGCGGAGCAATAACCAAAAACGTTACTTAACACGTATGAAATCGCGGGCAGCACCAAAATGGTCTTATAAAATAAAATAAAAAAGAAACAGAACATATTTCTACAAAAAAAAGACAACGCAAAAGAACAAGCTAAACCCTCGTGCCATAGACAAAATTACGCATACACACATATAAATGTACTCATAACATACATAGACAATCCTATTTCGTAGTAAAACAACGCTTTGTTTGATACGATGGGACTGAATCCACAAGAACGCTAAAAAGTAAACACGATGAAACAAAAGATATGAAAGTACCGCTAACGCCAAATTGACAGTATCAACATATTGACCGAGCGTGGGGACTACTAATAAAACTCTATTGGAAATCACATCGATATTACTATGGTGTAATGAGAAAAGTAACACACCAACACACCTTTATTCCATGAACAGAGAAGCAGAGGTGTACCAATATAGTATAAGTACACCCACAGTTCGCCGGTATGTTTAGGTTCCATGTAATAGGGAGCGAGCCCATTGCCATTAACCGGGCACAAATACTAACTCCGAGCTGCTATTGAGATTTTCATAAAAAAAAACCCAATAGTACTTTGCTCGACCTGGGAATGGAACCCAAGACCTCTAGCGCAGCAGTCGCGCTTAGGACCGCTAGGCTAACGAGGCAGTAAAGAGAAAGGTACCTAATATATGAAAAAACTCACTACTTCTTCTTAGCGTATCGATAGTAGGCTATATTGGTACAGAAATTAGTTTAGTTGACTCACGAGTTTGTCACCATTAGTATAATGTCCAATATATTTGTGAAGCGTACAGGCATTAGGGCACATATAACAGAATAACAGGTGTCCTATTGTTGTTTGAAGAAAAGCCGCACATTTTCACGCCAGAATGGAATCTATACAAATAAATAAAATTCATGTGTCTGTTTGTAATGTCTAAATAACATCTTTTTACTAAATGTATATTTATGAATACATAGCAAGTACTTATAGCAAAAACATTTTTTTATGTTTTATCTGTTTATCTGTTTTTGCCAGCTAGTCTCCGAAAAGGCTGGACCGATTTTAATTGGGCTTTCACTGGGTGATAGCTGATGTTATTCTTAAAAAAAATAAAAATATGGTAGTAGTGTTTAAACCCCACAGATAACCGACATTCTCCTGGACGAAGTCGCAGGCTAGTCTCTAGTCGTTTACAAATTTTCACCTGAACAGGCTCTCCCTGTCTGGCATAAAGCGTGGGCAAGCGTTTGGTGGTACCAGAATAACCCCTCTGTTTTGAACTGCATAAACTCTAGGTAGATATCAATGTGAAGTGTACTCGACAGCGTCGAGCTTAAGCTCATTTCAGCACTGCATTGATTAATTAAATAACTCCTAGTTCAGAGAAGCGAACACAACTTTACATAACTAATGTTGCTTGTCTAGCTGTGAGACATTGCACTTTAATTTCTGGGCACACAACTTCTAAATTAAATTGTGTTAATTCAGGCGCATATCTACGGAATATTGTTTATTCTCGTTAGCCTAGTGGTCCTAAGCGCGATTGTTACGCTAGAGGTCCTGGGTTCGATTCCCAGGTCGAGCTAAAACTGTTATTAGGTTTTTCTATGAAATTTTCAGTAGCAGCTCGGAGTTTGAATTAGTGCCCGGTTAATGGCAATAGGCTCGCCCCGTATACTGGCGAACTGTGGGTGTTTACACCTCTGGCTAACCCTTCGGGGAATACAGGCGTGATGGTTATGTTACTTCCGCATTTATCTATATCTGCAGAACATTCTTGGAACATTACTTTCATTGCTGACATAAAAGTTTTCACTCCGCGGTATCAAAGATATTATATAAAATCGATAACAATTTACGAGAGTTTAAAGGTCGTCATTTGCATGTTCCGACCCAGTCATTGAACGGTAGATGGATTCATTTCCTTCAATTGCCTTCTACAAATTGCTGGGCAAAGATAAGTGGCCAGAACGTGTCATGTTTTTTCTTTGAAGTTGGCTTAGAAGCAGGATATTTTATTTTTGTACTAGTTTCTGCCCCCGACGCTTTCGCGTGGTTTTTTTTCCACCCGCGTTAAGCTATACCATTCAAAGTCAAAGTCAAATCATTTATTTTAATTTGACTATTTAAAGGCACTTTTGAACGTCAATTACAAGATAAGAATTAATAATATTGAATCTATGAAGTTGGTTACTGCTGCGCTTCCGTGTGTCGTAACATGTTTTTTTTTTTTTAAAGACGGGAAATCATCAAATAACTTCCCCCGCCCTAGTGTCAGACTTTTACTGACTAAAACCCGTCTATGTTCCTACATGTGCCCTTTGCGTTCCGGGGGCGCGGTATCTCTTTCGAACAACCCGCAGGTCGTAACATGATGTTATAAAGCTTATACTAGTCCTCTTTAATCTGGTTGTCATGGACCAAAAGATTTTTCCAATCCGACTGGGAGTTCCAGTGATTAGCGCGTTAATTAAACAAACAAATAAACTCTTCAGCTTTATAATACTAGTATAGAAAAGAACTTATTTCTATGCCAAGTAAAAGTTTTTTAATTAATGTTGGATCTTGCGTTTGCCTTTTCATTATTCAGGCATTGGAAAGTTCGTAATACTTGAAACAAAGGCTTTACTTACAAATGACTGTATAACTGTTTTATAAAAAGACACTAGCTTTTGTCCGCGACTGCGTCCGCGTAAATGTCGGTTATGGTATGGCAGACGCAAACAAAGTCGCGAGACAATCTTACCCCGTACCAAATTTCATCAAAGTCGGTTCAGCGGTTTACGCGAAAAAACATTGCAGACAAAGTTACTTTCGAATTAATAATATCATAGATAATATTCCTACTATAGAACTAGATCCATAAAGAAAGAAGACTACGCAGAATAAATAGTAGTAGAGCTCTTTGTGGAGGAGCTCGTCAGGGGAAGCACTATCACAATATGTACCTATTTCTGCCGCAAAGCAGCATTGCTGGTGCCGGTTTGAAGTGTATGGGTGAACTTACGGGCACATGATGACATTTCAACTTTATCTCTGAAGTGGCAACTCATTTGCAAGGCCTTGCAAGGCCTCTGATATTGTAGATGACTATAGGCAGATGTGACCACACCTAAAAAAAAGTCTGTAAAGTCAAATAAACAAAACCTCTCTCTTCGAATAGTTCAAGTATTTCTACCGCCTAGTAACCACAAATTTGTTATCGATAGCCACTATCAATTACAAACAAAATGGCTCTGAATAAACAAACCACCAACCATTAGCATATTGTGTTCGTCGCAAAGACCATTACTAAGCATTTATAATTCATTCATTGTGAGTGCTGACAACAATTTACAGGACAGGAACTGAAATTAATATCGTAAGTATTGTTCATAATACATATTCCGGTTAGACAAAACAGCTTTAGATATGCTGGGGCTGTTTCAATTGATAACGAACTAAAATGCTACAAAAATAGAGTTGAAAATTGGTTTTTTGTAATGCAAACAATTTTCATTTTTGCATTTGTGATGTTTTTAGTTCATTATAAAATAAATCCATATTTGTCTGTGTTTTGTTTCTGTGTGTGATGCCAAAATAACAGCTTTTTACTAAATACCTAAGAATATTTACAAGGTACTTCAACCAAAGAACAACATTTTTTCCTTGAGCCAGTTTGCCGAATTTTACTGGATTTTCACTGTCTGATATTACAAGGAATAGCTTAGGATACGAAAAAGAATCACGGTCTCGCACAAAAAATATCACCCCAAAGATGTAATATATTCTCCAGATAGATTACAGCCACGGTGGCTAATCTTAATGCAGACAATCGGGGGGAGATCAGACCCAGGACCAACAGCATTAGGTACGTGCTTTCCGAAACACGGGGGTGTCACACCACCAACCTCGAAAAGCCCGGAGTTTGGAATTTGGGGGTGTGACACCCCCGTGTTACTGAGAAATTCTCGATAGAAAACCCCAATAACACTTTTTGACTGTGGAAATCGAACCCAGGACCCCTCAGTCAACAATCGTGCTTGCCACCACGGAACCACGAACCCTATAGATAACCGTAAACTAAACCAAAGAAATGTAAACTGAACTATTCATGCTCTGTTTGCTTTTATTTCCAGTAACAAATCGTAATTTTATTCCTCTTACGATTTTCAGTGCGTATCATGAAAAGAGACTGACTTATCTTACCTTCTTGAAGCGATAACGTAACTCAAGTCGGCCATTACTTTCTTTTAAATCGGCGATTGGAATTACTTAAATGAGTTTTCTTATCCTTGCCCTCTGAAAAATGTATTACTTTATCTCGTTTTGGGATTTCTTTCTTTACTTTCGACGGGTGATCTATCGTAGTTCGATATGTAATTAGGCATCTAGTTGGTAAACTGTCAAGTCACCAGTGAATAGATTTTATTATTTCACCACCGCATAAAGACATAAATAAAGATAAAATATTATTAGTAGTATTTGAATACTAACTAACTGCCTGCTACGCTAGAGGTCCCGGGTTCGATTCCCAGGACGAGCAAAGTGTTATTGGGTTTTTCTATGAAATTCTCAGTAGCAGCTCGGAGTTTGGATTTGTGCCCGGGTAATGGCAATAGGCTCGCCCCCTATTACATGGGACCTAAACATACCGGCGAACTGTGGGTGTGCATTGGTACACCTCTGCCTAACCCTTCGGGGAATACAGGCGTGATGGTATGTGTGTGTTGAATAATAGAGAATTTGATTATTTTTAATATTTTATAGCCGCAATCGCATCCAGCGAATCCCGCGACCTATACCAGGTCGGCGGTCCTCCTCGTGGGGGTATTGTAGCTATCTCTAGGGTAGGCTTATGTTCAGTAGTAGACTCCGCTCACTACACTACTACTACTCTACTCTACTCTACAGAACTCTATACTACTGATACTCTATAGAAGATTTAGAGACTAATAAACCAAATATGTATAAATATATCTAACAAATAACAAGCCTCTACATTTAAGTATAAAGTTGACACCAAAAGCAGCGCAAATACTACAAGTATTTGATATTTGAAAGGAACACACACCCATTCATAAACTAAACTTGATTATTTTATTTTACGGGTCAGGCTTTCCCGAAACGTTCTCAGCGTGAAACTTCAGTGCTTTTACGTGTTAAGTCCCTAGTCCGTTGTATATTAAATTTTATGTGGTAAACAGCTATTTCGTATCGAATCCATTTTCTCCCCTGTTTCTAAAGAACTCACCAGCTACGCCAGTATTTTACGCCAAACATTAGTTTTGATACACAATATATAAATGTGTAAATAATAAATAAATATGAGTTATAAATATTAATGTGGATGGACGAAGAGGCCCAGGGAGACCAAAGAAAACTTGGATTGATTGTGTGAAGAATGATATGAAAGAGAACTTAAGAGAAGGGTTTGGAGTCAGTGGAGGAAGAAAACGTGTCATGAGTCCGGAATTCCCCAAATTTGTCCTATTTTAAAAGGAACCCGAGTTTAGTCCCGAAGGGCTTTTCAAAAATGCCCAGATGAACCACGGACACTTTTTATGTTATTCAATCTCGATTATTTGAAAAAAAAAACCAAATAAATTAAAAATATTTTCCTCTGGTGTCTAGAAAAAATTCCAAATGTCCGGGATTTTTGTGGTTTTTGTTTAGTGACGGCAATTTAGGTGTTGGCAGCCCCATTTTTAATACACAAGCAAAGTTTTGAAGGCTTCGTTCCCCGTGAATATGCATTCAGGCTTTTTGATATACAAAGAATAACAATGCTCTCTTGTTTCAATGGCGCGTCAATCGCCCTCGTAGTGGAACAACACTGGAAACTTGGTACGAAAGCATCATTCATTGCGAACTATACCTATTGTATGGATAACAAAAGTGACGCCGCAAAATCGCAATGAGAAAAGGAGGCATGAAAAAATATTGCTCAGCAGCCAAAAGCATTCTAATACTTTATAGAAATAAAAGAACTGCATAGAATAGAATATATTTAAACAAAACTTACTTATACTCTACATATTATCGAACTAGCTTTTGCCTTCGACGCGTCAATCGCGGTTTAAGTGGGGTTATTTTTTACCCTGAAGTGCCATTCTTTTACTAAAATAACAATAGCAAAAATCGGTCTAGCCATTTCGGAGATTAACTGCAATAAACAGACAGTAGGGAAAAAATATAAAAACTGCATTTTTCCCTGTAAACATTGATAAAATATTAATTTTGTAAAAAGATATTACATATTTTGGCATAACAAACAGTCACTTTAATTTTATTTATTTGTAGATTTATGTAGATGGCGTATTACTAATTATATAACCTAGTATAATATACCTAGTATAGCTTACCTACTTACCCGCTCGTTTATACCAAAACCAATATAAAAGTACCAAAGCGTAATAGATGTGAAATACATCGTCTGGCCCTATACAAAGTCTAGACGATGCCTTTCACGGGGCAGACTTTTCGCCCTTTGAGAGTTTTAATTTGAAATAAAACACTGTCTACTCCCTGCCTTCCTTTGAAGAGTAACCTGATACTGAGAACTACCCCGTTAGTCGCAAGCGTCGACCTGACTTCATTTCCCAGGTCGGGCAAAAAGTGTTATTGGGTTTTTCTTTTACGAATTTCTCAGTAGCAGCTCGGAGTATGGAAGTTGGTGGTGTGATACCCCCGTGCCTCGGAAAACACGTAAAGCCGTTGATCCTGCGCCTGATCTCACTCCGGTCGTGTCGGATTACCGTCCCATCGGACTATGAGAGTGAGGGAAGAGGGAGTTCATCTGTATTTGCGCATGTTCTTGTGCACTATAATATCTCCTGTGTATTTGGCTAGTCTCCATCGAGATTGGAATGGATTGAAAGGATTATTATAACCAGATATGCTCAGATAATCCCAAATGAAATGTTGAGTCCCGGAAAATGTAAGAAAACTTTCAATTTCTATTACATTCTCAATGTTATTTTAAGGTGAACGACATTTTCTAAGCCCTTTTGCTTGTAGGTGTTTGTAAATAAGGTCACGAACTCATTAGTGCGGTGGGTCACGTAATCTGACGAAGATTTGGGTGAGTTTTATTATACGCCCTTGCTAGCTAGTTGTGCGTCAATACCTTTATGTGTGAAAGGGCTGAACGTTTCAGTATTTTAAAAAAAAAAAAATCTTTTTATGTCCCTTTTTATAAAGTAACTGCTGCCCGCAAATTCATTCTCAGCTCATTTTTTTGCCTTTCTTTTTGGGACCTTTGAAATCGTAAACAGTACAAACCCACTCAAGTTTCACCACAATCGGATCGTTAGCTAAGGAACACATAGAAAACAAATATAGGTACAAACATAAATTTTTATATAAACAAAGCGTGTCTAGAAGTATGAATCAAGTCGAATAAGGGTGTGGACAAGATCATTTCCAAACTTTTTAACCATGAGAATATCGGTGCCATTTTTATGGTTCAAAAGTTATGACCCATTTGTTTTAGATAGATCGGTATTTAAAATAGCCTTATACTTAAATGATATCCCTCAAACACGGTTTGTACGGTATATATGTCTATAGGAACAGATCAAACATAAGTGGTTAATTTTTTTGTAAAACGATGTATAAATTGTAATTATTATGTGAGACGTGTTTTCTCAATCGAGAAAAAGAACTCGCTAGTTACATGTGCAATGTTGAATATTATCACCATTCGTGTGAAATCAGAAATGATGTGCAGTGACCTTATCTTTCCTAATGTATTTGTCATTCAATGCCCAAAAGTTTTCCAAGTGGGCTACAAATAGCTTCATTGGTGTCGTTTAGGTGCGAATCCTCAAAGTTACATTACTTTCGGCCGTTTGACCTCAGAATAACGTTGGCAACTTAACATAACCCTAGGAATAATCGTGATATATAGAGGTTGGGCCTCAGACCAGACGCTTTGGCGCCTCGACCGACAATCGATGAAGCGTATCAAGTTATACTCAATAGACATTAGATATTATAGAGCGAAATAGATTTACTGTCTTATACACCTTATGTGAACTCATTTTTGTGTAGGCTGAAGCTGATTTTGTGGGTTCCGTACCCAAATTTGACGGGCCTGTTGGTCTAGTGGTTAGCGGCCCTGACTGCTAAGCCGGAGGTCGTGGGTTCGATTCCCACCCAGGACAAACTTTGTGTGATGAGCATGATCATTGTTTGTTCTGTGTCTGGGTGTGATTTATCTATAATATGTATGTATTTATGAATTATATGAATCAGTTGTCTGGTTACCATAACACAAGCTCTGCTTAGCTTGGGATCAGAGAGCCGTGTGTGAGTTGTCCCAAGATATTTATTATTATTTATTTATTATTTAAATAGAACCATGTCACTACCTGTTATTACTACTATCTATCCGTCTGTCATGGACTCATGGAGCTGTATCTTGTAAACTGTTATAACTAGACAAATAACGCAAAGTGTTTATTTCTGTAGCCGCAATGACAACAAACAAAAAAAAAGTTAAAAATTTAAATGAACACTTTGTAGGTATGTGTTTTAAATGAAATGAAATGAATGAATAAAATGGCATAAGTGACATTCTCAGAACAATAATATGTACCTGCATTTTATTCAATATCATTTATCAAGGATTCAGGAGAAATTTCTTTCGTGCGGCAACTTTAAAACAAAGGAAAAATGTTCCGACTCCAAGTCCACACCCCGATCCAGAACTTAAAGTTTTTATCTTTAATAAAACATTTAATGGTTTTCGAACAGCTTACTCTCGCGTAATTATGGTAAATTTATGAATTCTCAAATTTCCAGCACCGAGCATTATACCCCAAAGTGCCATTACCTCGACAAACAAGTCGTGTTTAATTTCTGATGCATCCCAATCTCCATGGACTTCCTAAGAATGGCTTTAAACAGAATAAATTTACCTTACGTTACCAATGTTTGTTTGAATAACACCGTCAGGCATTACGTCATACTTATAATACAAAATCTGAAAAATGTTTGTTTGTTTCTGTTTAAATGCGCTAATCGCTAGAACTCCCTGGTCTCATTTTGAATTATTTTTTTGCTAATGGTTAGCTACGTTCCCTGAGTAAGTACTATACGCTATTTTTCATTTTAAAAAATCATATCGGTCCATGAGTCTTCAAATAAAATCGGAGAATAGTAAATCATAAATAAAAAAATAGAAAATATCCGACGAATTGAGAAGCTCCTCCTTTTCTTGAAGGCGGTTTAAAAAATAATATGATCCGTAAGAAATTCCCGCAGGCGAAGTCGCAGGCAAAACCTAGTCTAATAATATATCTTACCTGTAACATATTCCAATCAGTAACCAAAAAAACAAAACCATTTATATGAAATGAGTCCCGAGCCCCTGAATCTTATGCATTAGACATAAAATATACAAAAAAATGTCCTACAATCAATTTAAGGTGAAATGGAGAAATATATTCAAATCCGCCGGACGAAATTGCCGTGGCTCCGTGATTTCTGTTTACGCGGTATTCAATTGGCTGTTGGGGCAGGCGGGCAATCCCGCACGAAAAGGCATTCGCTCACTTTGTTTTTACGACCCTAGTTCACCTGCATAAATCAGGGTTCTAACAGAAACTTTGAAAACAAAGGCTTGTGCGACATTGAAATGGCAACGAGCAGTCTGATTTACCAGTAGGCTGAGTAGGCTATAGAGCCTTTTTTTTCAAGATGAATCATCAAATGACTTCCCCCGCCCGGGGCGAGGCGGGAGAGAGTGTCAGACTTTTACTGACTAAAACCCAAACATGTTCCTTCTTAAGCCCTTTGCGTTCCGGGGGCGCGGTATCTTTTTCGAACAACCCGCAGAGGCTAGCGCCTAGGGCGGCAGATTTAAGGGGGGATATTTGGAGAAGAATATTTTCCTTTTTTCTACATTTTTCTGAAATCTTGAAGAAATATATGAGACATCTTTCCCATGACTTTTCCTTCTTTCCTTCTATTATACATAGCGGTACCGCAACCTCCTATTTTTAATGGTAAAACGCCCAGTACATGGCCTACCCCCTGTAATAGGCCTCTGCCCACACTTAGCATAAAACTTTTCTAAGAAACTTTCATAAATTGAAGTTGTGTTTTGACAATTGTACAGGTTAGGGCGGCAAAAATGTCTAAGCCTATACTTGGGGAATGTGTAAATCCGCCACTGGCAACGAGTAACTTCGTCTACATTCGTATGTATATTTCGAAGTAACAGAGGTAAGCGGAACCCCTTTCACTTTTATTTATCGGGCCCACCTTACACGGGAAATCTCGCTTTTCTAACTCAATTTTCTTTGCTGTTGAATGGGTATAAGAAGTTAACTTTTTTCGATCTTAAAGCTCTTAGTTATTTCACGATAAATTCGAAACAATATATAGATTATTAGTCACAAAAATGCCGTAATTGTAACAATATACGACATTAACTACTAATGGAGTATATCCAAGTACCTAGTCAGTTGTACTACGTAAACAACGTTTTCTAAATTAGATTATGAATATCTTTCGATTTATCGAGAATACTTTAGCCGTTTCGTTTTATGTCTAATTACTAAGTAATAATCAAACTTAAACTATTATATAACTAAGTTTGTAGACATATTAATTCACATACTTTTATCCTTAATTATTAGTAAAAGAATAATATTTCTTGTCAAATTAAGTAACTTCAAATAAAATGAATTATTTAGACATTAAACGAATTGCTTTTTGAGCGAATTGCTTTTTGGACTTTATGCTCCTTGGTCCATATGCTCATAAAGGTTAATTAAGATATGTCCAGATTTTAGGCAAAAACGTACCAAAGTACTTGATCTTCACGCATCAAGACTTGAGACCATCACCCTGCTTCGGAAAGCATGTTAATCGAAAACCAATCACAGTCGTTATGGGCAATCAGAGCTCGACAGTCTGACACCGATCTAATCTCATCGGTACATTGGTACCAGTAATATCCGTAATGGAGGTTAAATGGTACCCCCCCCCCCCCTCCCCGCCCGTCCCTCACCCCTCCTCTGCCCTTCTGGGCCCAGATTCAAGCTTTTGATAAGGAACCAACTCGATTACAAAATATAATTGGAATGGAAATTGACATATTTTATTGACGGTGACAATGATTTGTAATTTTATCGTTTGTGTGACGACATTCGACAAGTTGATAATTGGCTTTTGTGATTTGAATATTAATTAAATAAGCAATCTATGATAAGAGTTATAAGTTATTTATTTGCGTAAAACATGGTATAAAATGGTGTTAAACATAATAAAATAGGCCCTAGCATGTTTAGCTATAATTTGTGACATTTCATGAAAATCATATCACGGTCTAGTTGGTCTAGTTTAGTAGAAAAGGTATAAGTCAATTAAAGGTATGCAATATATATGCTGTGGGTACATACTGCAAAGACTTCAGCAACAAAACTATAGAATACCAGCTTCAAGCCCAAGACTTCGTCTACGTCAAAGTTGATATATTATCCTACGGGAACCGATCATTTTTCCGAGATCAAAAGTAGCCTTTGTGCTATTCCAGACTGTAATCTATCTCTGTTCCAAATTCTATGCAGACTCAGATTGAGTAACAAACATCCATCCCCCATTTATAATAGTACTAAGATTATTTTCCATACTATAATATTATAAAGAGGTAAAGTTTGTGAGGAAGAGGTAATCTCTGGAAGTACTGGGTCTTTTCTTTTTATAGATGGGAAATCATCAAATAACTTCCCCTGCCCTAGTGTCAGACTTTTACTGACTAAAACCCATCCATGTTCCTTCATGTGCTCTTTGCGTGCCGGGGGCGCGGAATCTCTTTCGAACAACCCGCAGCCCCAGTAGACAAGTCCTGGGTCTGATAACCAAAATTCTTTCACCAATAGAAAACCAAGAGCCGTACGTTATGATTAATAGCGTACTTGAATATCGCCTATTCAATAATTATTATTAACTCAGCAAAAAAAAAAACATAAAAAATTAGACCCCTATTACCAAACCAAATAGGTACATTTCCGCTTCCAAATTCCTTTCTCTGAATATTTTCTTTTTTCGTTCAGGAAATGGCAGCAATATTTCAGTTCTGAACATTAATGAATATTTTGTCGTTTATGTATTTCAAGGGGCAATGAATAAGGTAACGTATTCTATTTACAGTAGGATACTTATTAAGTTAGCAATAACTTTCATTGGTGTTCACATAAAGAAAGTTCACGGTCCTTGAGTCGTAAAGAAATAATCTTTCTTGTGTTTTTTATCTTTAGGGCGAATAAAGTCCCGTCTCACCTGATGGTAGGCAATTACTATCACCCCAAGATACGTATCTTATAATGCTAGGCCCAAGGGCTTTTAGGAGACAAAATGATATTACTACACGATTCAGTACAAAGTAAAGAATATAGGAATTCTTGATGTAATATTTTTCTTTTTAGATTTTTTGGGAACAACAAGAGTTTTTTTCGGAAAACCATGATAACAAGATTGTTGTCGTTAACTGTAATTGTATTTTTTTTTTTACTAGACAACATTCAATTAATTTACAATCCAAAAAAATAGGTATATGTTATGGCCTTTACAGGCTAACAAGTCTACTTACACATTGTTGAAAGCATTATTATATTATGCCCAAAATATGGTTATATGGTGTCTTTAGAATTTTTGACTGTTTTCTGTGTTTGTTGAAGCACCACGGAAATACTGCCAGATAGATTCCGTAAAAATTTAGTATAAATACATATGAAGCAGTCGTTCCTTATTGTTTTAAGTACGAAGTAATGAGAAATTAAAACTCTGGGGACTCCAGAATCATTGAATGAATCCACGGTAAAACAATGTACCTATCGTGATATCCCTTTTACCGTATATTTAATTTTCGCGTTCTCTTTTGTTTTATTCTTTTTGTCACTTTCATATTTTATGAAAGGAACTCTGATTTACTTTCTTGTATTGTCTTTGTCTTACTGTCTTTCTTCCCATTGTTTACTGCTCCTTAATTTTACGGAGAACAAATTCAACATTTCTTCCAAGAAAATTAATTAAAATCGCATGTTTATGTGTGTGTATAGAGGTGGCACAGTCAGCAACAAAAGCAAATTAACATTTCAGTTTTTGTATCCATAATATTGAACATGAAACAAAAGAAATTTAATACGAAATGGATCTAAAATTAATATAAAATGAACTTTTAGGTATTGTCTAAAATTCTGAAAAGCAGTGAATTGTGTTAATTTAAAATTATATGTAAAAGTAACATTGTTAATCGACTTTTATTGTTGACCGTACCAACATAGGCACTTATTTGGTGAAATAAGTAGTTAATCTTCGTTAAACGTTAGACAATTTGATGTGTAGACAACTCACGCTCCTAGATAATCGGGGTAATTTAATTCCCTTCACGTACACAAGTAATCTCGTCTGTGTCTGTGTACTTCTACAAGGTGCTAGGTATTTTATTCTGACATTGATTGCTTGCAGTTTTTGTATCCCTTGGCGCCTCAGCGGTTCACTTCATTACTTTAGGATTTTCTTTGTCTCATACAAAGAAAATCCTAAGTTACCTTTATATGTTCTAGCTTTTGCTCGCGACTTTAACTGCCTATATCCTAATTTATTTTTATAGTAAAATAGGGAATAGCGTAGCTTCCTATTAAAGAAAGAAGTTTCAAGCCTGGACTGGAGATATCGGAACAAAAAAAAACAAACTCTTCAGCTTTATAACATTAGTATAGATTATTATGCACCCTCTGCCGAATAAAAGGGAGTTATGACATGAACTCTTGTCATTTCAAAAAAAAAATCAAAATTCAAAGCATTTATTTCAATTAGACCATGTACAGGCACTTTTGAATTGTCAAGAAGTTACAGTTAAAGTTGAAGCTAGTTGCTCGTTCCAAAACGTAGGTCTCTATGGAGAAGAACGAGCAAGAAACTCCATGGACACTCTTTTCTTTCAATTTGGTTTTTACAAAAACTTGGTTACAAAAATTGTGGTTGCTTCTATATGTGAAAACAATGAAGGTGAATATAAAACAATAAAATATAATAATAAAAATGTAAGCCATGGCAGTTAAGAGATGACCAATCCCAACTGACAGCACCCGTTCACGAGCATGACGCGTGCACCAGCACCATTTAGCTCGACCATCTTGAAGGGAACCGAACGATCCAATGCACGCGCCACCATCAGCGAGACATTAAAGTGAGCATGACAAAGCTCTCCACTGCCATGCATACATTTCATGGCTTGTGTAATGATTTCGTAATATTGCCTATTTTTCCGTAAAGTAACAGTACTTACAAGACATGAAAAGAAAGTATGACGGGTGTAAAAACGGGTGTACTACGCCAAATCGAATGCCAAATAATCGAATTACAATTGGTCGAACACCTTAAGTCGAACGCCTAAATGGTCGAACGTTCATAATATCGAATGCTCAATAAATCGAACATTCAATATATCGAAGACTCAATACATCGAGTGTTCAAAATATCGAAAGGTTGTTTGATCGAACGCTCAATTCATCGCATGTTTATTATATCGAAATATCAATATACTGATTTTTTTTTTAAAGAATACAAGTAAAACACCAAATTTACTAATAAATCACAATATAATCTTATATAGGTAAATTTTTAAATTTTGTGTGACTAGCAATTGTACGGAGAAACTCTAGCTTATTTACCCCAAGAAGAAATACCAGATGCATTTGACAAATTAAGAGAAGTATTACCCGATGAGGCAAATGATGTCACTAACTGGTTTGGAAAGTATTATGTTTGGGGAAACAAGAATTCTCGTGAGATGGGAAGTAATAAAATACATATAACTCACTCACCACCTATGTTTCCCCCCTCACTGTGGTCTGTGTTCCAAAATAATATACTGGGTTTTCCAAGAACTCAAAATAACATTGAAGGATGGCACAGAAGATGGAACACCTTGCTTGATAAGCAAAAACGGGGTGTTTATGCCACTATAGAATTTTTAGCTAAGGAGCAAGCTGTAACGAATAGGACAATCGAAAAGGCTAATGCGGGATTGGAAAGACCCACAAAACAAAAAGAGGCAAAAGTGATGACAATGCCATTGAAAAAATATTGAATAATAAAAACAACATGGGTTAGAGTTTCTCCGTGCAATTGCTATTCACACAAAATTTTAAAATTTACCTATATAAGATTATATTGCGATTTATTAGTAAATTTTGTGTTTTTCTTGTATTCTATAAAAAAAAAACAATTTAGTATATTGATATTTCGATTTATTAGACATGCGATGAATTGAGCGTTTGATCAAACAACCTTTCGATATTTTGAACACTCGATGTATTGAGTCTTCGATATATTGAATGTTCGATTTATTGAGCATTCGATATTATGAACGTTCGACCATTTAGGCGTTCGACTTAAAGTGTTCGACCAATTGTAATTCGATTATTTGGCATTCGATTTGGCGTAGTACACCCGTAAAAACACATCTTAACAAAGCCGCAAGTTACAATCATATTCTTTCCATCTTTGTGATATATTTTTTTTTGTTCTGAACCATACCTTGCTAAGAATGGAGGTATTATAAGTCAAAGTTTCAACATTTTTAGATGTTTTTAGGAATATAAGTTTTAAATGATATTTATTTATTTATTTATTTTATTGGTTCACCAACAATTGTTTACACTGGTACTATGCTTAATATAATTGCTTTATATAACCAAACTTTCAAGTTATCCACAGCCCCTTTTTTTTTTAAGACGGGAAATCATCAAATAACTTCCCCCGCCCTGGGCGGGGCGGGAGGGAGTGTCAGACTTTTACTGACTAAAACCCGTCTATGTTCCTTCATGTGCCCTTTGCGTTCCGGGGGCGCGGTATCTGTTTCGAACAATCCGCAGCATCCACAGCCCCTGCAGTGTTAGATTGCTACATTATATTTTGCGCGCTATGTTAAATAGTGATTTTCTCATCAAAAATAAAATCATTTCTTAGCAAAATTTTTTATTCAATAAATGCAATGTTACTCAGAATAAAGAATGCATGGCTCTGTGATTTGTCTTTTTATACCCCATATGTCTTGTAAACCAAAAACATAACATACATTCACGCCTGTATTCCCCAAAGGGTCAGGCAGAGGTGTACTAAAGTACACCCACAGTTTGCCGGTATGTTTAGGTCCCATGTAATAGGAGGCAATCCTACTGCCATTAACCGGGCACAAATCCTAACTTCGAGCTGCATATTGCCAAACCAAGAACATTTTTCATATTTAATATTTAAGTTACCCACAGATGTTAAATTTTCTGCAACGTCTTTCAAAAGTTATGACAGCGGTTTTCATTTTCCTCTGCGATACTGCGGGCACGTCGCCTCGTCGTGACGCTGAAAATTTCATATTATGTAAGTTCCAAGAGAGGTTGCCAGCGAAGTTTAAAGAAACTTCCCTGAAGGAAGTTCGATACGACATTTACGAGCGAGTGGCGCTATCGGGTTTACTGCCTTCGCCATATGGTCCTACTTTATTCGATTGTAGAGTTTGCGATTTTTTGTCCTACTGCAGTATATTAGAGTTTATTTTTAAAAAATTGATTCTCAAAAATTTTTCATAAATAACATTATGTGGGTTAAAGATACAGTTGACAGTGGCTGAGCGACTGGCTGAGCTGCTGCCCTGCGGATCGCGGATTTAATTACCGCACGGAACAAATATTATATGGCAGTTGTTCCGGGTCCGGCTGTTTATGTACCGATGCAAGTTTATAAGGTTGTAAACGCACCCACGATACAGGAAAATTTCCTAGTGTGGGGCAAATCAGCATCCGCTGCCCACCTAGATTCAAACCAAAGTCAAACAAACCGTCATCTAGTAACTACATGTCTTCACATTTATAAATTTTCTTATACAAAGTATTGTTAACAGTTTTTTAAGAGTAAGAATGGAGTTTTTTGTCCATTCTCTCCATAAGAAACTACCTTTAGGACGGGACAACAAGATTCAATTATTTGTTCTTGAAAATTCGTCATGTACGAAACAAAATCTCGTCGCCGACTTTCGAACGTCTTCAAAGTACCTTTTATTGGTCTAATTGAAATAAATGTTTTGACTTTGAATGAAGAACATTAGAGACGTTGAGACAAAAGTCCTTTTACCCCCAATGTTGATTAGATACAATTCGTCTTACAATAAATTCATCTCTAAACACAAAGACAAGATTACCCGCATGAACTAAGGTGTCAGTGTAAGGTGAGCTGTAATCTATGAAACTGACACTCTTAGTGAAGAACTATATTATTCAACAAGACACGTAGACAATAATTGAAATGTCAAAGTAAATCTCACTCAATGCCGTACAGCTTTAAGTAGAAATTTGGTCAATTCTATTACTTAGCTGTGGAAACTTTTAATTGGTTTTCTTTGGCTATTAATAAGAATAATAATAAACGATAATAATTAACGCAATTTGTAGGCACTAATTGCGTTATTTTGTTATGGGAAATAATAATGGTTCCGAAAAACAAATTAATCTCCAGCGATCCGTGGCCGACTATTATTCTAATTAACCAGCGTTATAATGAATTACCGACAAAAAACCCAAAACATAAACGAAAAAAAATATCCAATTTAACAACAAATAAGAACATGTTCAAATTACATTTTCTCCTTAAAAAAAATGGATCTTCGAATAACAAAACTAAACTTCCGGATAGAATACTGAACCTCCGACAAAATTACTAAGTTACCGACAACAGAGGTTTTGTCAAAATAAACATATTTTTACAACTTGCATGAACTGTTTTAATTTCTATTGTTGGTTATCAAATTTATTTTTTAACTCTCAATAATGATGAAAATGGGTGCGTTATATTTGGCAGAAACTTGATACTCCGAAACCTATTTGGCATAACTCACTTCGCATAAACTTCTTTAGACGAACGTTTTTAAGGCATAATATTTTTATAGCATAATTATTTTTTGGCAGAACGTTTTTATGTCCGAATTTAAAATGGCATACTTTTAAGATAGCAGAATTTTATTTGGCATAATTACCTTTGGCATACTTATAATTTCGCATAATTTCGTTTAGTATAACTTTTATAAAGAGCGAGCGAAGCGAGCTTGGGACTTGGGGCACCCCGACTCGGACAGGTTAGGTTAGAAGGGGATGGCGGAGTCTAGAGAGCGAGCGAAGCGAGCGAACAGACCCCGCCATCCACTTCGTGGTTATTTTTTTTGTAAACCCTTAGCGGGGCTCCCCGATTATGCTTTTTGAGCCTCGAGGGCTCTGGATTTATCTCTAGGGACTTTGATACGAAATGTATGCCAAAAGACGATTCTGCCTGTGAACTTTCTACGATATGATGGTTTTGCTTTTTAATTATTATGGAAATGAAATTTATGCGAAATGAGTAGGGTCGTCCTACTAAATCCAGACCTGCTCTTATAATACAATGAAGATAATTAAGATACCTACTAACAACTGACTACCTGCCTCTCTATTTAGTTCATAAGTACAATTACGTATACCTAACATTTTCTACTACTATATATAAACTGAGTTTTGTTTTATTTTTATCTTTGTTCTCGCTGACATTATAAAAATATAGGAAAGTCGAATAATAATACAGTATAATAGTAAAATATTCTAAGAAACCAAAGTCTGCTTGGTTTTACATTAAAGCATGGAAACGACTGTTCTAACTTTTTAACGCCTGAAATAGGTACCGATATCGAAGCATACCCGTGGTAAGTAAAATTCATGATATATGATGCAAGTAAAAGTTATTGTACAGTCGGTTGTCAGCATTATCTGACCCACCCTAAACACAATCGAAATTGGACCTTCTGCTTATGATAATAAGGTTTAATTTCAATTTATATGAGGTTATCAGTCAAGTGCTCGAGAACTGAGAAGGAATAAATACAATAAAAATACACACACGCAAATTTGATCTTTATCACGTTAGCATTGGGTTAAATCTTATAACAACTTGTTATAATATAATAAGTGTAATAGCTTATTTTAATGAGTTCGGTCAAGTAACTCTGGTCTCGTGGTCTGTGTGTAAGACTGAGAGTGACAAGTAGCGAGATCAAATCCCGCGACGAAGATATTGTTTTGCTTTCAATTTAGAATTTATTCTAAAAGTATTTCTTGTATTATTGTAAAGAACTATAGACGGATAATCTTCAAATATAAAGTTTCTAAAATGGTAATATTTTGGCATAACTTGTATTAAGTGGGTAGTTGAAAAATAAATACTTGTATTCATTGTAAAATTGGTATTCAAATGCTACTAACTAAGGGTATGCAGTGACAACGCGCAAACATATTTTTCCTTGCCTTACTAAATTGCAAAAACAACTTCTCTTTACAATTTATTTTTGTCTATTTTATAGGTAGTTTTTTTATTATCATGTCTTAATGGAGTGATTAAATAATAATGAAGGGATAAAATACAAAATAATCTATTTGCACTAGGATAAGGTTGGCTGCTTGTGCTGTGCAAGAATAAACTTTATTAAAGTATATATATGGTTTAAATTCTTTAGTCTTGTGGTCACTAATCGTTGTTTACGTTCGAAATCAAGTTTAACCTAAATATAGCTTCTGCTCAGGTGTTTCTTTTTTAATTATTTTATTATACTTTTTTTACACTTCTTTAATGGACAACGCATAGAAATAAAACTAAACAATTGCAAATTTAAAATGTTTATTATTTCATTAAAACACTTAGGTAAATAAAGTAAGTAAATGCTCACATATTTCCAAATTAATATACAATATATTATGAGGATGCCATAATCAAATCTAACCATTTATAAACATTAAAAAAGGCATGTTTTCTTGAAAGTTTGTTATCGAGAAAATTTATTTTATCTGTGAAATGCTTTAAAGATTTATAGCTGCCTATTATACGTAGTGAATAAACATGTCATTTAAATAGAAAAAAAACTATTTATGACAATAACATCACCACGTAATTGGCAACATTTTAATGGTTTAACAATCTATCCATTGAGCATTTACTTACATGGTGTGTTTAAAAATATCCTAGATTAATTAGTAGCGGAGTGATGGCGCACCGTTCCTTGTTACGTTCATCTTTGTTCGATTTAAATGTTTTTTTTTTCATCAGTGAAGATCACAACATTTTCTTCTCAATTAAAATTTAAATATTCCTGGGCAAAACGGATCCCTCTTCAGCAGGTGTCAATGCTATTTTCTGTGCCGGTTTATAATTCCTTATTCCAGCAGCGTGTAAATGCCTTCTCACTGTTTCCACTGAAATATGGTGTTTTATTGCGGTTACACTAATGGGCAATCGCATTCGGGACTATACTTGATGTTTTTTGCCCCTGGACGAATCCGCTGAATATTTACTTTGTCTCCATAACGTCTTAGCTACAGTCGTATTTCTCTAAAACAAAAAAAAAAACTTTTTTGGAACCGTTTATGTAACTTGTAAGGAGTGAATGTAATAGTAAAATAGCCAACTACGCGTTCATTAATCACAATCAATTAAATAAATTAGGTATAAAAAAAAACACTTACTGCTATATTAAGACGACGACCAATCTCTCTAATTCCAACATTCTGCTCATGTAAAAATATGATTTTATGTTTGGTATAGTCATTAAGCTGCGACATGATGCTTTTTTACACCAAATTGCTTAAAAATACTTAACGAGTTATGCGAAACGATTTACAAATGTGTGTGCACAGTCAATGCTAATAGGCGTAGTGTAACTTTTGTCACTTAAGTAGACGAATTTATTATCTACCTCACGAAGCAAATATATGTGAACTTAAACTTTTTTAATTTACCCACCTGTTTACAAGATAAGTTATTAGGCGTAAATCATATTGGCCGTTCTTTAATAATGCAAACAATTTTGTAGAAATGAAATCAAATTAAAAAAGAAACTGATAACAGGTGGACTGTGTTTTCGAACCCACATGTTGTTCCTCGCCAATCCAACATCAAACCGCCAAGCCACAAGAACTTGTTAATACTCCACGAAATTCAAGATTGGGTTCTAATTATGTAAGGTGACTTAAAAGGTTTTTAACTTTAATGTCAACGAGATAATGATTAAAATAGCTTAACAAAATGATAATTATAATGCCGGTGGCTCCGACAACGTTGGGTGGGTTTATGCGTGTCTGTATTCATCGATAAATTGAAATTAAACCTTATTATCATAGGCAGAGGGTCCAATTTTGGTTGTGTTTAGGGTGGGTCAGATAATGTTGACAACAGACTGTACAAGTACATTTTTATATTTTTTATAAGTTTCTGTATAACCACTCAGAATAATATTTTCAGTATAATGTTACAGTTAAAATAGCACCACAGTCTATGAAATATGAAAGGCAATTTATGAATTAATAGTAGGCAAGTAAGGATAAAAATTACAAAGCATAGTTTTCAGTAGAACGTAATTTATGCTGGTAGAAAAGTATTACAGCAATAAACAGTCATGTTTATTTTTCGAAGATTTCAGTATCTCATTCGGTCGTTTCGTCATTTTTATTCGGAGAAAAGTAGTCGGAAAGTTAGTATAAGTAGTTAAGCAGTAGATTTAATATTTTGAGTAAGTACAATTCTTCTTTTCTTGTCGGAGCTTTTATTACTACCCTTTTGTTATAAGACTTATTCGTCTGAGATACGCATCTCAGACAAATAAGTCTGATTCAATTTCAAATATATAATGTGAGCCGGACTGACTGTTAATATAATTGAAACCTAGCTCTTTTGAAGTGGGTAAAAAAATCTGCAAATTCACTCAGAGACATATATACATAGATGTTTGGAGACACGTACATATAAGACATTAAAAAAAAATGAAAAGCAACGGAATAGTAATTTTACTGAATACAAAATCGATGACACTCTGACATTGAATTGTCGTGTAATTATCTACAAACTACACCGCAATTCTGACAGTAATTATTGTAGTTTATATTATAATTATATTTAATAATTGATTCAAGTATTTAATTACTGCAATTAGTGCCCCTTGCTCGAATAAATCAATGATCATGAATAATATAAATTATAGTTCACAATAAAATTGCTCAAGGTTTGAACATCAATGTTTTTCGAATTATACTCGTAGACACACCAAGTTAAGCTACGTTTGTTGTTGGATGGTATATGATTAATTAACAGTAAATAATTATATTAACTTGGGATTAATAGATACTTGGTTGGCTATCAATTTCGGCTTTGAAAGCCACGTTGATAATAATTTTAGGGGTATCGTCTTATTTTGGATCAGTTAAAGATTAGCTAGCGATATCGCGATAATCACGTCTTGTATCACGATAATTTGAACTTAATTCAGTAGTGGTTGTAATGACCTAATTCGTTTATCGTCAGATTATGTCATCAGCAAAGTTAAGAACGTGCTCTTTTTAATTTTGCATTTAATGCAAAAAAAAACGTAAAACAATAGTTCTGGAGTACCTACCTATAACTAAATGAATATTATATTACACCGTGCCTCGGAAAGCACGTAAAGCCGTTGGTCCCGGCTGTCATTCGTAGATCTTTGACAGCCGTTACGGATAGTCAGAAGCCAAGAAGTCTGACAACCAGTCTAACCAAGAGGTATCGTGTTGCCCAGTTACTGGGTTGTGGAGGTCAGATAGGCAGTCGCTCCATGTAAAACATTGGTATTCAGCTGCATCCGGTTAGCCTGGAAGCCGACCCCAACATAGTTGGGAAAAGGCTAAGGAGATGATGATATTACACATGGTAGCTTTAATTAATTTAATAAATAAATAAATATCTTGGGACAACTCACACACGGCTATCTGATCCCAAGCTAAGAGAGATCTAATTTGGCGAGACTTCATAAAGATGTGACTAAAACCTTACAAAAAAGAATTTCTGAACTAATTTCTTAAAGTTACTACAGTATCAGCGGCTGTTTTCCTTGTAACCAGCTGTCGGTAATTACTACAAATTATAAGTTTAGAAAATATTTTCTTGAATTAATGATTGTTATGTCGATATTCCTTGCGCCTGTAAAGTTTCCCTAGTTAATTAAAAATGGCCTTCAAAATCCACAAAAGCTGTTCGTGAAACAGTATTCGACATTTTCCGTTGGCGACTTTTACCAACATTTTTTTGCTGTCACACCCTCTTTTTATTGTGTACTGCGATGCAGCGTAGTAAAATATCGACCCGTACATAAAACTGGTCATACCTACCAACTCATAACTTTACCTAGGAAGGGCAATGGATGGGATAAAACGCTGAAAGTTATGACATATTATAGGCCCTCTGTCCTGGGAAATTTATTGCTGGATCCTTCATATTTTCTTGGAACACTTGATACCGTTGTAAATCCCGACAAATACGGGTTGTAAAAATACAATCACTGTTTATTGTAGCGCACAATGTAATGCATGCAAAATATTGGGCTTATGGGTGCATTTGACAATACATACGTCGTATTTTTGGTTTAGTTACTATATTTTAAACTGGTCTTCTGAAAAATTAAGGATCGTTGGCCTTCAATATCTCCGTAACTACCTTCTAGTTACACCGGTTCCTGGGTACCCATGTACCGAATAAAAAAATGATCGCAGTGATAATAATCTAAGAACACATACTTTCAACTCAATGTGTAAAATATAAGCTGATCACTATGTTCATTCACCATTTATGTAAAATAAGGAACGGCAATTTTGTTTCATGATTTCAGACTTGTTGCCATGGTAAAAGTTGTTTATAATGAGGACTTCAAAGGCCCCTTTTTAGGTTTTCAGTAAATTCAAATACGCGACTTATAATACAATTCTTGTTTTAACTTACACACTAACGACGACGTCTTAGCTCTCAATAACAGGCACACTACTACCAAAAGCAATTATTAAACTCATCTATTCGAACTTCACATACTTACTACTTAATATTCATTACTAAGGCGCCTAAACTGTCATCCGGCCTAATTATTACGTCTTACCTTCATTTCGTATTCCTCTCACGTCTCCGGCACTAAGGCTCAATGTTCTAACGATCGACGGAAGCTAAATGTTAGATACACTGCATCTAAATCTCCAAATAAACAGTAAAACAGAATGGATGGTTAAACTCAACGTGTTTTAAAGGATTCTCGCCCCTAGGGTAATGAAAAATGCTCGCGTTGCTGCTACAAACTTTCTGGAACATAACTTTACTGAAAAAGTTAACTGGATTTTGAAATTGAAGCATTTTGAGCTTGGAATTAGCTTTGGCTTTGAGTATGTCTTGAAAGATCATTTTTCTTTGTGTCACATAGAATTGTAAGTCAAAAAACTACTCTGTGTCTATATTTTTCCCCTGAGGCTGAATTCGAGAGTATCTCTAAAGAAAGACAATACATTATGTCAATGTCAATATTCAAAGATTCAACCAATAACACAAGACAAAGGAATGAGTACTGTGATCGATTTGAAAGAACAAAAACTTTTTATGAAAACACAAAAATCTAAATTGAATTCTAAGCCTGTCATTGGATTCAAAGAAAAAGTCCATTCCATATAAGCGAGCAATTTCATTTGACAGTTGAAAAATTACGGCATTTTGTGCCATCTATCTTGGGGCCGCCGACGGAGCCATCTGGTCCCGTCTTAGAACTTGCGATACTTTTTGCAAGATGCTGTAATTGTGATTGAAGACGAAGCGTGTGCACGGAACGGAACCCTAAGCGATTCTTAAGTGCTGCAGTGAAAAGAATAATGCATCCTTCACGCTGTGTCAATCCCTACTATCTACCTATACATAGTGATACTAAAAAAAAAAGCGGGTTGCACTCCGGGAGTGCCGGCAGAAGTGAAAACTTGAATATTAACGTTGTGCATTTTTGATATTTTGGAATGGTTAGGGAATAATTTTGCACGAATTGCTTTAATTATCAGTATAAAAGTATTATCATTTATGTATAATACAATATTTATTTATTGCGCTATCGTATATCGTATCGTATATCGAATTCGTAAGATTTTCGATCAGGTCACGTGTCCCGACGCGAGTTTAAATTTTTTTACCCATTACAGAAAAAGTGTACAAAGCCGCTAAAGAAGTTTTCACTTCAAAAAAAAATTGCGCAAAACTTGAGAACGGCTGGACCAATTTGGCTGATTCTTTATTTGTTGTGTTCGTAATTTCCCAGAAGAGGTTTGCACGAAAGATAATTTTTGTAAAATCTACATTAAATGTCAGAAATTTGCACCCGTGGGAAGTGGGGTGGTTTGCACGTAATAAAATCGTACTGAAGCCAAAACTGTACATTTAATATTTTTGCAAAACAGTTATTTTTACGCTATGCTTATGATGAAGAAAAGTCCATATTTACGTAAAAAACTTCAAGTTTATTGTTTGTAAGAGATTATCGCAGGAAATACTGATCTAATTACTAAAATTCTTTCACTAATAGAAAACTCTTTCTCTATTACATGGGACCTAAATATACCGGCGAACTGTGGGTGTACATTGGTACACCTCTGCCTAACCCTTCGGGGAATACAGGCGTGATGGTATTTTTTTTTATTATGTATATACTAACCAACCAGTCTTACCAAGAGTATCGTATTACCCATTACTGGGTTGTGGACGTCTGATAGGCAGTCGCTCCATGTAAAATACTGGTATTCAGCTGCATCCGGTTCGACTGGAAGCCGACCCCAACATAGTTGGGAAAAGGCTAGGCAGATGATGATGATATACTAATAGAAAACTACGCTATAGCCGGGTAGGCTATGTTTTATGGCATACTTGACTTCTACGCAGACCAAGTCACGGATGGAAGCTAGCTTCTTTAAAATTATACCTTTCATGATGATAAAAAGAGCCTTTCGAGGTTAGAACTGTGCAACTATTGCTTGTGATTACTTTGTAACCTTTCTTAAGATTAATATGATACGTTCACTGGAAAATAAGCCTTAGGGGACGGTTCGACGGGTCACACCCGCTAAACGATACACCTACAATTTACACCTCCCAGCTCTCTCAGATTTTGTTCGAGCTCAATCGATCGGTCGGGTAAAAACGTAGGTCTTCAGATATTTCGCCAACTTTTCAGTTATTCAGGGCAGGATTTAATCAGTGTCTGATTAATGGCTACGGGTTTGATTTACGAGGAGATTAACTTTTATTTATCTGGCGTGTAAAATGTACCCTTTTGCTGAAAGAGACCTATGTCAAACCTCGTGACTCGTGGTCGCAACTGCTGAACGTGGCGTTCTGAATTCGATTTCTAGGTTGGGCTAAGTGTTATTTTGGTTTTGATTCTTAACGAATTTCGCAGAAATAGCCCAGAGTTTGAAAGTTCGTGATATGATACCGTCGTACCTCGGAAAGCACGTAAACGTTGGTCCTGCGCCTGATCTCTCTCCTCAGTCGTGACGGATTGCCGTTCCATCGGATTATGAGAGTGTACCTACCTGTATTAGCACACACACTTCTAATTTCAATAAATAATTTGACTTTGACTTTGAATTTGTGTACAAGTATCCTGTATACTTGACTAGTCTTCATGGAGGTTGACCGCCGTGACCGAAATTGGTCGAGATTTTATTTCTTTTAGTATATCAAATATCAATAGCTAATAAATAAAGGCGTTGATATTAATTAGTTTCTCCCTTGTCGTAGCTGCTCGACGGCGATGCTGTGCGCGGCCATCATGACAGAGCATTGGGAGCACGTGGTGTGGGAGCACGCCGCGCTGGCCGCGCTCGCCAACGCCTCCAACACGGCGCTGCAGTGGCTGCTCGATGAGAAAGTCGCGAAGGTAAGTTACATGATATTATAAGAAGCGGAAGGATATATCGTGACACATAAAAAAGAAGTTAACATTTTTCAACGGTTATTAAAAATTAAAATTAGCTTATACCCGTGATTTCGCGACGTTCCCAATTTTTATTTTTTCAAGAAATACTCGCTGATAATTTAGCTTACCATATGTGAAAGAATTAACAAAATCGGTTAAGTAGTATTTCAGCTTATCTATTCGAAACTTAAATACGAGTCTTTTCTCTTTAAAATATTTGTTTAAGAAACAGAAATCAGCTGTCCTATTCAAAAGTGCTACCCACACGGTCAAAATGTTTCTAACTGTTGATATTTTGTTTGATAACCGACTAGGAATTGCTCAACTAAGGGTCTTGAATCTTGTACTAAATAAATGGTAAAAGTTTGTATTACTCACGATGTCCCTTCCACCGTTTATTAAATCATATTTTACACATGACGATTTACTTGAAGTTGAGCAGAATATGGTACTGTATCAGCTACCTCCTATTACACAATATTAAATATATTGCCTATCGGGATTTAAGTAGAACTAAAAAAGAAGAAAATAAAAAACTACTATCAAAGTTGCAAGTTAAGAATGTAGTTCCTAAATCTTGTAGCTCGGCTACGGATTGCTACGACGCGTAGCACGTAGCGCTGCCGTAGCGCACGAGTTTTATACGTAGCGGCACTTTATAGCCACGTGAGACTTAAAAGTCTTCATACGTTGGAAATCTAATCTAAAATTATGAACCGTAACTTTCCGAGAAGCAGGAGATACCTATCAGCTTCCTGCAAATTCCGATTTTAGATAGCGGAAGGGGATACTCAGAGGAGATGTTGTTGATTTTATTGTGACGGGCCTGTTGGTCTAGTGGTTAGCGGCCCTGACTGCTAAGCCGGAGGTCGTGGGTTCGATTCCCACCCAGGACAAACTGTGTCTGAGTGTGATTTATCTATAATATGTATGTATTTATAAATTATATAAGTATGTATATCAGTTGTCTGGTTACTATAACACAAGCTTTGCTTAGCTTGGGATCAGATAGCCTTGTGTGAGTTGTCTTAAGATATTTATTATTATTTTATTGTGATAACTAGGTTCTTCTCTCGACTTCGTCTTTAGAAAACAAGTGTACCTATCATAAAACATAAGCTATAGCTTATGCTTTACATACTCAGCAATAAAATAGGTTACTATCAGAAAAAAAATGGACTCCAAGGAGGAAAAAAAAATGCAATCGGACTAAACCTTGTTATTGATTACAATTTTCCACTATCTTATTGAAAAAAAAAAACTTTCCCGTGTTCACTTCTTACGAACAAAAACAAACAAACTTTACTTCTTTACTTTACAATTATCATTGTAAGTATACAGAATATAATCATACATATTATGAACGAAAGCCGGCTAACGGTCGGTCGGTTTCGGTACTAATATTATAAATGCGAAAGTAACTCTGTCTGTCTCTTCTTCACGCCTAAATCACTGACAGATATAGTCTGGGACCCGAGAAAGGACATAGGATAGTTTTCATCCCGGAATTTCCCGGGAACGGGAACTATCCGGAAACGATCCAACCCTCAAAGTGTAGATACGCAAAAATGATCCAACTCTCAAAGTGACACTTTGAGAAGTTGGATCATTTTTGCGTATCTACACTTTGAGGGTTGGATCGTTTCTGCATAACTACGTCCAACTATTAATCCACGCGGACGAAGTCGCGGGCAAAAGCTAGTATAATTATAATCCCAAAAAAAATAATTACATAAAATTCTTAAATAATTCGCACAGTCACCATAATAATGGAAACATTGCATGACAAACATTATCACAAACAAACCCGACACCCCCAAGGTCAAAAACCTTCTTAAACTACAAATGGTAAAGTTCAAATTGATGTTACGCTACTTTGAAAGCGACAATACATAGTCTACTAGTCATACATACATACATACATTCCATAACGCCTGTATTCCCCGAAGGGTTAGGCAGAGGTGTACAAATGTACACAACTAGATTCATTAGTTTTAATTTTTTTTGACGTTCAAAAGTGCCTTTTAATGGTCTAATTGAAATAAATGATTTGACTTTGACTTTGACTTTGACACCCACAGTTCGCCGGTATGTTTTTAGGTCCCATGTAATAGGGGCCGAGCCTATTACCATTAAACCGGGCACAACTCCGAACTCCGAGCTGCTACTGAGATATTTATAGAAAAACCCAATAACATTTTTTCATCGGAATCGAACCGAAGACCTCTAGCGTAGCAGTCGCGCTTAGAACCACTAGGCCAATGAGGCAATTGCCGTACTAGTCATACATAACATACATACATAAACTCACGCTTTTTCCCATGGGGGTAGGCAGAAACCACGGAACGCTCCATGCTACGATCCTTACATACTCCTTTCGCCTCGTCCACATTCATACATCTGGTCATACAACCACACCCGTTACGTTGCTGAAGAACCTCACCAACAAGGTCAGGGTAGGTCTTTCTAGGGCGTCCCCTCCCGGCATTGCCACTCACATCCGCCATATAAATATGACGGGCCTGTTGGTCTAGTGGTTAGTGGCCCTGACTGCTAAGCCGGAGGTCGTGGGTTCGATTCCCACCCAGGACAAACTTTGTGTGATGAGCATGATTGTTTGTTCTGTGTCTGGGTGTGATTTATCTATAATATGTATGTATTTATAAATTATATAAGTATGTATATCAGTTGTCTGGTTACCATAACACAAGCTCTGCTTAGCTTGGGATCAGATAGCCGTGTGTGAGTTGTCCCAAGATATTTATTTATTTATTTATTTATTTTATTTAAATCCCTTTTGTTAGTCGCCTTTCATTCAGCCGCTCAACATACTAGTCATACTGCATTATTAATGTAGATTGTAGTTGACAATGGTGGAAACTTCCAGCCGAGGAGCGATGCCTCACATCACTGATGTTATTTCCCACGTGACAGAGTTGCGGTAATTGGAATTGTTCGTAGTTAGGTACCACGAACGGATCGTTAGACGTAGGTATTACGAATGGTTATTGGTAGCTATATTTCCTTAGCTTTTTAAATACCTGATTAGTGTTTTTTTTGTTTTACTTTTTAATAGTTGTGATAGCCAGTGGTTCAGGCACCCGTGAGTTCAAGGGTTTAATGTGAACTTCTCAATTCAAATTTACTTTCTAAGTTTATCTTGGACATCACTGACATCGGTGAAGAAAGGCTGGACTTATATCCGCCTTGAGCAAGCGTGATGATCGATCCTCGTGCCTTTTCTGTTTGAGAAGAGGGTTTACAACAACAGAGTGTTCTTTTGTTTTAAGGATATCAATTGCTGCACGTATAAAGGATTTCACTTGAGAACTTGACGATTTGAAAGTGCCTAAATGGTTTAATTGAAATAAATGCTTTCACTTTGAACAGCTCGAGTGATTTGGCTGGTTTCTTGTTGTGTTCTTTTTGTCAGGTTTGTCTAACAGATTATTTTTTTGGAAAAACTTTCGAAATTTGCGCGTCCAAAACCAGGGCAGGTCGCAAGTAAATAAAAAAATAAATAAAGCTGCTGCCTCGCCATTTGCGCGTAACAGACATTAGAGAAAAATAGTAGAGTTTTATTGTAAAGTATCATCATAGCAGTGAGCTATGCTTGCGTATCTTTTTTTTAATAGAAATAAAAGGTTTCTGTTTTTTTCTATCAAACGTGGATTTCGCTGTACACATTGTTTATTGTGTGTGTTTTTTTTGTGTTCATCCATGCATCACAAGGATTGGTTCAATGTGGCTAGGGCAAACAGTTTCTACGAGCTCTTGAAAAGCTCTTTCCTCAGAATCAGATGTGACAATAGAATTCAAAAGAAAAAACCATTTCAACTGTGTTGCTGCCCACACTTACGTAGCCTTTTGTGCCTTTTGTGAAGTCATTTTTATTGCTTTTGTTTTTATATCCATGTATAAGTACACAATTAAAAAGTCATCTCTGAAATGAAAGTAAATACTAATATATGCTGCCAAAAAAAAGGTAAGTAAGTCGATCTTTTCCATCTGACTACTACTGAGAAGAAATCGCTAAACAAATCACAAGGATCAGCATGGCCGCTTGCAAAATTTCCAAAATATTGTGTTTATAATAAACTAGCTTTTACCCGCGACTTCGTCCGCGTGGATTAATAGTTCCCGTTCCCGGGGGATTTCCGGGATAAAAACTATCCTATGTCCTTTCTCGGGTCTCAGACTATATCTGTACCAAATTTCACTGAAATCGGTTCAGTGGTTTAGGCGTGAAGAAGAAACAGAGAGACAGACAGACAGACAGAGTTACTTTCGCATTTATAATATTAGTAAGCAACTAGTAAGCATAGTAAGGATTACGATAAAATACGATTAGATATAGCGTACTATAATAATAACAGTGGAAAAAAAAAACAACCTTGCTTAAAGGAATTTGTAAAAAATACTGAAGTTGTGCGCGCAGTTGGTAGTCTTCACTGGGTCACAGACTCGTTTCAAATTGGGTCAAGAGAGACCCAGTTATCTGGGACCTGTACTTACTTTATTCTATTCCATATATCTTTGTCTGAGTTGAAAGATTATTTTCACGTTTTCCTGTTTAGGGTGGCATTAAAGAATCGTTTGTCTCTCCTTAATATCTGAGGAAAATTACGCGACAGTCGTAACCGCAACAGTAGTTGTAGAGCTCTTTATGAAGGAGTTCGACCGGGGAAGTACTACCACCACGCCTATTTCTGTCGTAAAGCAGCGTTGCTGTGTTGCGGTTTGAAGGGTTTGGATGCCGGTATATTTACAGGCACATGAGATGTCTGAACTATGTCTCTGGGATGGTAGCGCATTTGCAAGGCCTCTAGTATTACAGATGTATATAGGCAGAGGTTACCACTTAACATCAGTTGGGCCGCCGGCATGTTTGCCATCCAACTATGTTTAAAAAAAAATAACAAGAAAACATTGTAAAGAAAAAAAATAAGGGTAATACGGAACCCTTAGTGTGCTAGTTTATTTTACTCCGGTTTTTTTTAAACCTTTTAAACCACCTAACCCTTTTAGTTCGTGCCGAAACCACTTTTTGTTTTGTTTAGGAAAACTTTTAGTCCTCAAAAGAAGGACGGCGACAAAGGACCCGTGTTGTTCAAAAAAGAATAATAGGATTATAATTATATTAGCTTTTGCCATCGACTTCGTTCGCGTGAATTTTTCACTCACGTTTAGCAACGTTTTTGATTACTACTCGGCGGCCTTCAGTCGTAGCGTGATGTTACAAAGCGTATACTAGCCTCATGAATCATATTTTTCCAATCCGACTGAAAGTTCTAGAGATAAGCGCATTTAAACAAACAAAAATCTCTTAAGCTTTATTATATAAAGTAAAAGTAATAGGAATTTACAATAAGTGTAGCACTTTTGTAGGTGCCTCTATTATTTAAATAAGCCATTTATTAATTGATAACAACTTTTAACAAACTCTCCGCTTTTACATAATCCTGTTGCCATAAAGTGAAAATTCGAACATATTTTTAAAAAACTTCACTTCAAAAACAAGTTACTCTCAAACAAGATTAAACTCAAAAGCACTAAAGAAAATGAGACTTACGATTTTTAATCTGCAAAAACAAACTTTATATTTTGCTCTGCTATACTAATATTATAAATTGGAAAGGTTTTTTTGTTTGTTTGTTTGTACCGAAATAAGCTCCGATACTACTGGACTGATTTTACACCAATTTTTACACTATTTTTCACCTATAGATAGGTTCTTCTTCTTTTCGAATCGATTTTAGGTCTTTAAATCCTTTGCCTTTGTTCCTTTGGAACTGCCCCGTTGGTCTCGTGGTCGCAAGTGCGACTGCTGTGCAAGGGGTCCCGGGTTCGATTCCCAGGTCGAGCAAAAAGTGTTATTGGGTTTTTCTATGAAATTCTCAGTAGCAGTTTGGAGTTTGGATTTGTGCCCGGTTAATGGCAATAGGCTCGCCCCTATTACATGGGACCTAAATATACCGGCGAACTGTGGGTGTACATTGGTACACCTCTGCCTAACCCTTCGGGGAATACAGGAATGATGATGGTTTTTTTTTATATTTATCAATTAATAACAACTTTTAACAAACTCTCCGCTTTTACATAATCCTGTTGCCATAAAGTGAAAATTCGAACATATTTTTAAAAAACTTCACTTCAAAAACAAGTTACTCTCAAACAAGATTAAACTCAAAAGCACTAAAGAAAATGAGGCTTACGATTTTTAATCTGCAAAAACATACTTTATATTTTGCTCTTCTAAACTAATGTTATAAATTGGAAAGATTTTTTTGTTTGTTTGTTTGTACCGAAATAAGCTACGATACTACTGGAGTGATTTTACACCAATTTTTACACTATTTTTCACCTATAGATAGGTTCTTCTTCTTTTCGAATCGATTTTAGGTCTTTAAATCCTTTGCCTTTGTTCCTTTGGAACTGCCCCGTTGGTCTCGTGGTCCCAAGCGCGACTGCTGTGCAAGGGGTCCCGGGTTCGATTCCCAGGTCGAGCAAAAAGTGTTATTGGGTTTTTCTATGAAATTCTCAGTAGCAGCTCGGAGTTTGGATTTGTGCCCGGTTAATGGCAATAGGCTCGCCCCCTATTACATGGGACCTAAATATACCGGCGAACTGTGGGTGTACATTGGTACACCTCTGCCTAACCCTTCGGGGAATACAGGCGTGATGGTATAAATCCTTTTTATGTATAGTACTTGGCCCCAATACGTGGCCACGTTTATCATTACGATAACGATAGATAAATTAATAGATAGATAGGTAAATTATCAAGAAGTAATATAGGCTATTATAACATCACGCTACGACCCACGGGAGCGGGGCGCTAACAAAAGACGTTACTTAAAGCTGGTATCCGGGAAAAGCCGCGGATAGAAGCTAGTTCATAATAAATAGAAAAGTTCTCGTGCTATTGAAGGCACATAATTCTAATTTTCGTATCTGTTTGTCTGCTGTCCTTGAATTTATGGGCTCGAGTGAAATTAATGGACGTTCTAGGGAAATTCTTATGTTTTGAAACACTACAAAGTTTCCCCATTTTTATCGTTAGCGGAATGATAAATGATCCTTAATTTTGTTGACTTGAAAAAATGTTAGGATTTCGTTTCTTTGAAACGTTATAACAAGTACTTAAATATAAATTATTTAAAAAATGGAAATAGGTATTAAAATTATTTCGAATTTACTGCGGACGAAAGCTAGAGATGGAATCATTTTAATTTATGAAGATATTGTTGGTAAACCTTATTTGATTACGTTTTGGTTTCGTGGTTGCAAACCCACCTGCTGAGCTGGCGTGTGGACTTGGGGTGGGTCCTGGATTCGATTACCAGCTCGGACAAAATGTTACTGTGTTTTACTGTAAGAATTTTTTAGTAGTATCCCAGAGTTTCAATGATCTTTCCCCAGTCGTGTCGGATTGCCGTCCTATCGGACTATAAAGTGAAGGAAGAGGGAGTGCACCTGTGTTTGCGCACACATTTGTACAGTATATTATCTCCTGTGTACTTATTAGCTAGTCATCGTTCGATTCAGATTGGCCGCCAAAACCAAAATTCGGTCTGGATAATATTACAGTTTTACAATGAGTCACCAACCCTAACCCTTTACCCTTGTCCAGCTCACAAGAGCCTTGGTAACCTGGAAACCTGCTATCACAATATATGTACCTAATGACGTCAATATTTGCAACCCTCTATTAGTAGTGTAAAACTTTTTACAGTCACCTTGACGGATTTTTATTTCTCACGCGATGCTTCGAGTTAAATAGCCCCATTAAGTCGCAAAATATTTTTTGTTGAATTAACTACGTGAATATGTTTATGGATGAAATAAAAATATTTTTTAGGCTACTGAATAAATTCGTCGAAGAATTAGGTTACTGAAACTTTGTTCTGCGACTTTTTATTCTACCTACGCGTTTCGTTGTAGCAAGCAGTGACGGACTAAGGGCGGGTGGAAAGGGTGGCCCGCCTCGGGCCCCCGGTTTTGAGGTGCCCCTAAATCACGAAAAGATCTCTTGATCAATTTCTGATCAAGACTAAGAGGCTGTTTAGAGTCAGTTAGAGCTTGGAGGCCCCATTGAAGACAAATACAAAACGACCTAAACTGAGTTATTTATAAATTAAAACCAAAATACAAAATATAGTTAGTTATTATTTAGTTTTCTCGCCCGGGCCACTGACAGGCTTAGTTCGCCTCTGGTAGCAAGCCCAAAGTTTAGTTCAGTTTTCTGGAGATCTAGAAAAAAATAATCCCTCTCCCCGAACCCCGTCCTCGCCCCACCCTAGGTGACATATTGGGCTGACTAGGATTACGTCAGGATCATAGAAATGAGCTTCTGTCAGAAAACAATAAGAAAATATGATTACCAATTCGTCTGCTAAGAAACAAAGAAAAAATACGTTTCTTTGCGCCAAATAATAAAGCACAATAGACACTAAAAATTCGCGCGAAACATCACGACATTCGTGATGGCCCAGGGTAGTTCAGATTCTGGGCGAGTGCCAATGCGAGTTTTTACAAGCTTCTGTTCGTATGTATGTATTATATTTCTCTACCCCTTTTATATGGATATCAAATGAAAGGGCTTGAAGAGTAGAAAAAGTTAGATAATAAGACTAAAAAGTAAAAATTAAAATGAAATGAAAAAAAAAAACATTCAGTTTATATGTACTTTTTGAGTTTATCTTATACTAAACCGACTTTGGTAAAGAAAAAACATCGTGAGGAAACATGGAGTTACATGTAAGTCAGAAATCGCCAATTCGCATTTAGCAAATGTGGTGATCATTGTTCTCGCCTTCTCTGTAGGTATATGAAAAGTTTTACCCTGCAGTAAAACAATAATAGGCTGGCTTTTGAGTCACAACGTTAGGTTTTAGCGTCAGCATATATTTTAGTGTGTTACTTGATATTATCGTGAACGTTTAAAGTACTAAACAAACACATATTTTGTGTAAACAAAATCTCGGCCTGGAAAACCAGTGATAAAGACTTGTACCATTTCTACCCGCGGAATCCTCATACAAACAAAATATGCGACACTCTGTAATATTTTGAATAAACAAATCCCTTACACTTAGTATAAATTTACTCTCCCTTAAGCAGCACAACGCGCGTACACAATGATAATTACTTACCGTAATAAATTCGGCGACTTTCATTATCTTAGCTTTTAATTAAGGACAGGCTAGTTGGCCTCAATATCTCATGTATTTAATGTGACCCTTCACGAGTTCTCACTTCACTTTATGGCTGGTCCGTTTATGTGGTACAGCCACGATCAGCTCATATACTAGAATGGTATGATATCCCTTTAATGACGTCACGTTAGCAGCTTGTATAATGTTTTGTAAGATAAATGCCCTAACGATGTCTACGCCCGCGGTTTATCTCGAGTTATGTTACGTCTTTAATTACCGCTTTACTTCCGTGATGTTATTTAAACTATGTAATTTCTTTTTTTTTTTTTTGATATCCGACCATCAGTTCCTGATATAAGCACGTTCAAACAAAGAAACTCTTCAGGCTTATAACCTTAGTATAGATAAATAAAAAAACAAAATGTCATCTAATATCAACTGTCAAATTTGGAACGCCAAACCTTTTTCAAATATTGTTCAATCATGGACGTACATAGACAAAGGAGTACGGCGACAATTCCATTTTCAATTTTCCCACCAACCCCTTTTCCCGGAATATCAATCTGATATAATGGGTGACATTTTATTCCCGTCGTCAATTTCTGCTGTCGTGAATGTTATCAATCTTGTCGATCACAACAATGGATAGGGTACTGACATGACATGATCAAAACAAATGAAAAGCGAATTGATACAGAATAAAGTCTCTATCGAAATGTTCATTGAAATCATCGCCTTTGTAAATTCGACAGAACCTTTCATACTTATCTGTGGTTCAAAAACTACCTAAATTATTACGATAATATTATTTCAACCACAAAACAGTGCTGTGCCAATGTGTTTTAAAATCAAAGTACTTGTCTTTTAGTTCAATTTTCTCTACTAATAAAGTTAATACATCACGTTTAGGGTTACAAAATTGTAGAAGTCGGGACCCATTCTAGACCATCTGCAATGTAATATAGGTATGTGCTCTAAATACTCTAAGCCTCCATTTCTAGAATGGGTCCCGACTGCTACAATTTTGTGCAATCGGGTACAACGACTTTCTTGTTTTAGGGCTTTTTATAAATACTTAGAAAAGCAGTCGGGTTTTTTAGTTTTTTAAATTACCGTTTTTTATTTTTACCTTTTTTTTATTTTTTATTTACCCATTGTCACTTTGACAGTAAATACGAATCTAATGACACCTCTCAAGCTAAAATCCATCAAGCCGTTCAGGTTGCAGAGCGATCCAAACATGTGAATTTGGCGCCAAAAATCCGCCATTTTGATTTTTTTATTTTGACATACCCAGTGTCACTCTCACAGTAAATACGAATCTAATGACACCTCTCAAGCTAAAATCCATTGAGCCGTTCAGGCTGCAGAGCGTGCCAAACAATTATACATACATACATACATACATACATACATACATACATACATACATACATACATACATACCCTCGAAAAACATAACCCTCCTTCTGTCGCAGTCGGGTAAAAATGGGTACTGACTGCTTTGACGGGCCGTAACCTCCTTTTCGCTCGTTGCGATCACCTTGTCTCTCCGTGCGATTCTCCAAAGTGCAAACTCGAAAACGAATCTCACTAAAGTGATCGCGTTTACTTCGATAACGAACCAACTTGTCATTGGTTTAGTATTCGTTCGCCATGGTGACGTCACCGGCGTGATCGTGTTTAACAGACCATTACCATTTTGTAATCTCACTGCGAATTCAGCTTTCGAATTACGAAGTGAGGCTTAGAGAATCACACTGCTGACTGCACGATCGGTCGTTGTGTAACATGTTACATTACGCACCGTAACGCCAGTCAGTACCCGGCTTAAATTGACTGTCGTTTTGCTAAAAGCTCCTATTTATTTAACATTCGCTAAAAAGCTCACAAGTGAATGCTCAAATCTATTAGCGGCTTCATATACCAAGCTTCAATAAATACTCGTATATTTTAGTTAGTACTTAAACTTGAATGATTGCTGAGGCTTCGAATTCGAGCGTTATTTACCTAATGCCTACACTTTTTGGGAGAATATTACGCGCAGTGGTGAAATATATTACAGTAAGCTCAGTTAATTGATGAATGGTTGGTTTTAGCTTTTATAGAGGCTTTCAGGCTGTAGTATCTGATCTAATTCGGTTTATCTAGATTCGAATGTAGGTTATCATTTTTATGCGGGATAATTTATGTGTTCGTAAAGAGTGGTACTTAACCTGTTTTATTTATAAATTGTACATACCTTTAATTTTGTTATTGTTTGTAAGTTTTGTATAAATTTAAATATGCAAATAGATTTAAGTAGTAAATTCAAAATAAAAACATAAACAGAGTATATTTGCAAAATTTATGTTGTAAAAAAGTAGGTAAAATAGATCCTATAGCTATACCTACATAAGTAGACCAAGTCTGGAAAATATTCTCGAGTAGACGTTTAAACATAAAATAGCAAATACAGCTAAACCATTTAATTTCCAAATTCTTAGCTCAAACTTAAACTCTTTATTGCATTCATGTCTTAAATTGTTACTTTTAAAGTAAGTTCCAACACGAAACCCAGTACCTAAGGGCATAGCAACATAATACTGGTAGGTAGGTATTAAATTCGGATCTGCGTTCTGAAGCGACGCTTAAACCAGAAACTTGTTTTAAAACTATGTAGATGAAGTAGTAGTACAGCTCTTTGTGAAGGAGGTCGTCCGGGGAAGTTCTACCGTCATACCTATTTTTGCGCAAAGCAGCGTTGCTGTGTTCCGGTTTGAAGGGTATAGATGTCGGTATAATTACAGGCACAAAAATATAATATAATTATAGGCTGAAGCTGAGGCAGAGACTAGGTAGTTTTTCTTGTTTGTGTGTATTTTCAAAGGCGCTAATCTCTAAAACTAAAGGTTCATGATGAATAGAACAGGTAGGTATGTATTACGATTCTTATATGAACAAACGAGTTGCAAACAAAGAGTATATAGCATCTTGTTTTATTTTTCTTCATTAAATGGCTAAGTCAAGACTCTTTGATGTCACGTCATATATAGTCACAGTATTATTATTTTTAATAAAAAAATAATCACCGATAAAGATTCGCCATCACTGGTATAAGCCATATAACATCACGCTACAACCTACGGGAGTGGAGCAATAACCAAAGATTAACAAACTTACAACTAAACGCAGGTAAACGAAGTCACGAGCAGAAGCTAGTATACAAATATTGGATGAAACATTTACAATGTGTTCACGGATTTCTTGTTCACGTCATTGTATTACGTCACCAAGGTTCAACGTACGTCCCTGATTACCCGCGTATCTGCGTAACTGGAGCGAGAGGTCAGGAAGAATCTACACATATAGCTAAAATTTCAGTGTCTCTTTATAATATTAAAGTAACAGCCGTCTTTTTTCTTAGAAATATGAATATTAACACAGAACATAAAAGAAAACATGGATTTTTAAAAATGTCGTGTGTCTGTTTTTGTTCCGAAATGGCTGAACAGATTTTGATATAGGTTTTATTGGCAGATAGCTTATGTTACAAGGAATCATTTTTATTTTATAAATAGAATTAAGGTTCGGCGCAAAAAAAAAAATAACTCCATAATAATTAATAACCGACGTTTACGCGAACAAATTCGCAGGCATATGCTAGTCTAACATAAACTAGCTTCCCGATTTATTACCAACAATACTTTCCTAAAGAACTCTTAAATAATATAGGTACTAAATTTTAGCACAATCTAACTGCCCAGGTATTAAACTTAATGTAGCGTACTGCAAATGGGTTTAACATTGTTCGTTAAATTAGGCCAGTTACTCATTGTTGTAAACTAAACAAAAGCATAGTAAAATTTACTGCGCACATAATATGCATTTTAATCAACGCGGTTTTAAGCGCTGCGGGGAATTTTCTGAGGTTACGGTAATTCATCTTAAAGATAAGGACGATAAGGTATATTTTGAGTTATTCGTTCCCCTCTTGGGTGAGTCGTTTTTTGATAACAGAATGTAGTGCCCGAGAGATAACTTTATGTCATTTACCTAGCCTTTTCCCAACAATGTTGGGATCGGCTGACGGTCTAACCAGATTCAGCCTCTCTTTTTCATGTCGATTGGCTCATTTTGTCGAGATTTTCACCAGCTATGCTTTTCTGAAATAGACAAATCACTTCGAAATTCATCTTTCAAGTCATCTCGGTAGTCACGCTTGCTTCGCAGAATACCAAATCCTATTGAGAAGCGTCAAAATACTCACTCCATATAATACTTCTCACTTACGTCATCACGTGGTGGCGCTAGAGTGTCGAACTCACTCATTTTAAGAATACGAAACTAAAACCTCACCGCAGATTCAGAAGTGAACTTTTTAGAATAGCACTATAGTATTATGTGTTTGACATAGAGCGACTTATCTAACTTCCACAACCCAGTTCCCGGGTAACACAGTAATCCTTAGTAAGACTGGTTGTCAGATTTTCGGGTAGCTGACCCCCCGCCCCGTTACGACTGTTAAAGATGAATGACAGTCGCAACCAAAGGCTTTACGTGGTTTCTAACACACGGGGGTGTTACACCAATTACTTCCAAACTCCGAGATGATGCTGAGAAATGTAACAAAGAAAAAACCTCAGCAGTAGTGCTTACGACCACGCGACCAACGGGGCAATTAATAACCAAGGAATTACTTCAAGTGATATATATTTAACAAAAAGCATAAAAGTAAACGAGTTTCTGAAAACTCCTAAGAAAATAAGAGCTGTTTTTCCAAATTAGTTGAATAGGCATCAGGCGTTGATATTCCCACAGAACTACTAAATTTTTAAACAAACTGTCGCACACGTGAAGTCCCGCATACAAATATGATAATAACATAGATTGAGTTCATACAAAATTCAATAGAAATTGAACGTAGGTGGCAGAATTTATGTATGAGATTGTTAGAAAACTCCTCTCTCCGTGTACTGTTAAGTGAAGTTGCTCCGTTCCATCGTATCTGATTTCAGACCACAATCAACAAAATGAAAGTCACTTAACAAAACAATCTAAACTTTAGCACTCAACAATCTCTCCGTAAATATTGCGACTAATAATTATCTTAGAAGCAAACAAATGGTCGTGATCTTTAGATGTTTCTTACAGCAAAAATTACTGAAATTTTTAATGGTAGATTACCGGTACTGTGAAAAATAATTTAAGAATAGAATATCTTTACTATTTATGCTTCGTTACTAATGCTTATATCAACAACAGCAATAGCATTGTTTCTCAGTAGAACCCCCGAGTTTAGAAGTTGTTGGTGTGGCACCTCCATTTTTGAGTCGGGGGTTAACCCTCCGACACCATAACTGCCATAACTGAGCTTTTTTAGAGTTTATTTTGTTCCAATGAAGAAAACAAGAGAACTATCATTATGTATAAAACATTAATTATACAGACGACTTAATTATGTATTCTGTAGGTCCTAAAGTACTAAAGTAATGAAGCTGATGTATATCTGCCTAATTGCTTCTACAATTATAATTTGTTTTGAAACGAATCGACCTATTATTAACAACAAAATTACAATAATTTATACAAAATTATAATGAGTTTTTCGTCGTTTCAACATTATATCGTTACCTTTATTATATTTCTTTTCTACTTTGCATTCCAAATGTAATTTGTTTTGTTATTTTCTGGTAGCTAAGTGAATCAGCCACTTAATATTATTATGAAAGGAAAGAAGGAAAAAGTTATTCCGTCTTAAATCATATTTCAACGCAGATAACTATTCTGCTCAACAACATTTACAAGAAGTGGTTTCTTTATTTTTATTGCCAACATAATGTCTCTGTGACAATAAAAACTATTCCAGACTTCTTTTCATGAGATTATTCCAAATCTTTTATTCCTTCATGGATTTCGAATTACATAACAATAAAGCTAAAACCGATCACTTACATCGAATGCCATATAACCCGTTGGGCCTCGTAGTGGCAAGCGCGTCTGCTGAACGTGGGGAACTAAGTTTGATTCTAGAGTCGAGCAAAAAGTTAATGAGTTTTTCCTTCATGAATTTCTTAGTTGCAGACCGAAATTTTAAACTTGACGGTATGACAACCCGTGACTCGGATAGTACTTAAAGCTGTTGGTACTCGTTGGTTCGTTGGCTTTTGATCTCTCCCTGGTCGTGTCAGATTACCATCCCATTGGACTATGAGAATGAAGGAAGAATGAGTGCACCTGTGTCTACACACACTTGCTCACCATAATACCGAATTCATTCCAGAACATATAAATATCAACCTATCCACTAACCACGTTCCCTAACCCTAATTAAAAGGACTGAAGTCGGTACCACAGGCCATATTAACATGCCAACCAAGCGAGGTAGTTAGTTCCAATTCCTAATCTAATGTAACAGAGTCAACACGGCTGCTAATCCCTTGCGGTTGACCCCGGCTCGAATATCTTATGTGAGTGAAACTAGGAAGTGGGTTGCCAAACGTAATTGGACCTTGTAATGTTGACTTGTATCGTTACGTGTGAACTGTTTACGACTATAGGGATTGCGGAGTCTGCTTGCTACACCGTACTATATCAGGACCGTGCTGAAACGTGTTAGCTATGCTAGTTTTGGTAAGAATATGTTCAAAAATAATAAGCATTAAACATCTAAAATCGTTACAATTGCTTGGAAAAATGGGAGAAATATTTATTTATCATGAATAACGACGGTTGCAGTAAACCAATTACTTACATAATCAAAAACACAATACTTAAAATATAAAAGAGAAAAATAAAGCACATTCAAATAAAACAAAGATTGCGTACTTACGTTATCACTTTCATAAATTCCTTTCCATAGTTCTTCAGACATACCAATAAAATTGTAGATCCATTCATCCGCACACACTCACAAAGGTTTGTTCGCATTGGCAGTACCAGGGTCCCAGAAGACCCGTAGGCATGAAAAAATAAACGCCCTACCTTCATAATACTTTACCATAAGTATAACATAATAATACCCTGTAATACCAACCAACCTCAAATAAAACCCAGTTTATATGAAGGTGTTTTTCTTTCATTTATAATTCATGCTTAAATAAAAAGTTACGAGCTCCGGTCCGTAGGATTTCGTTTACTTTCGGCCCGCCATAACTTGTCTCGCATAACAAGATGAGTGACGCTTATGGTATAGTATGGTCAGGGTCGGATTCAATATGTCTGGGCCCCTAGACATGTCTCGGGGCTCCTTTACCATAATTATTGCAAAAACTGTTTCCGCCACTACGTAATTTTATTTAAGACTAGCAGTGCCCCGCGGTTTCACTCGCGTTACGATAGGTTTTTGGTTACTGATCCGTTCCGTGGCTCATAGCGCGATGTTATGTATCCTATAATATGTTATTCTAATGTATAAGCTACGGAATGTCTCGCAGAGCCATTATTTTGCGGCCAAATTATTTTAAAACTGTGATATCTCCTAAGATATTCATTGAAATTAAATGATGGAAAGGGCCATTTTGTTCAAAATTAAACACTTGTGATGAATAACGTACCTATTTATGTTGATAAGGATTAATACTATGTTCATAAAAACACCTTCGCAAATAATGCATTATTTTAAAACAAATTTTCTGGACATAAAAATGGCTATAGTGAGTCAACCTTAAAAGTTAGGCATTTACTACCGCGGACTTTTTTTTAGTATATTTTGAGAGGAGCAATTCTCTCATACATTATTTTTGCGTAACTTTAACCGTTCACGCAGCGCACGCAACGAAAGCCCTCAAAAAGAATATTTTTTCCCGTTTTTGCCACATTTTTCATTGCTGCTCCGCTCCAATTGATCGTGGCGTGATGTTATATAGCCTATAGCACTCACGAATAATGTAGCTTTCTACCAGTGAAACAATTTTTAAAATTGGTTCATTACTTCCGGAGATTACCCCCTACATACAAACTTACAAACATACAAACTTACAAACTTACAAACAAATGTTACCTCTTTATAATATTAGTATAGATAACGTTGAAATATTTTACCTTATTCAATTTAAATAAAATCAATTTAAAATACTAATGTGTATTTTTATATCGTTTTATTAATCGATTGTTTGTTACACTAGAAGTCTTCCAATATATCCCTACCCTATTGCGGGGCCCGGCCCCCTGGGGAATCTTAATAGTTAATCCGGCCCTGGGTATGGTAGCCGTAAAAATGACTGTTTTACGTCGAGTGTTTGCATTCACGTGGGTTTCATACATAGAATAAACAGTAACGTTGTAACGTCGCTCTATTGCGCGGATTATCAAACAATACGCTTCTTCACGAAAAAAACATAAGTATCTCCGTATACTCTATTTATGATAGCATTAAAAAAAGCAACAGCAGTTATTGTGTTATATTGTTGAAATAGCTGCATTTTCTGGATTTAATTTTGTATAAATGGTTATAAGCTTACTTTTCGTTATATTTATTGTGACAAAACGGATCTTACTGAATGCTAACATTGAAATAACGATACCGTTGTAAGGTTATTTTACTACTGGTAATTATAAAGTTCCATTTTCATTAGAGAAGTAGGTACTCCTGTTATGCTCTATTTTATAAAAAAGAGTATACTACGAGTACTTCTCTTACAAAGAAACAGGTTTAACTAACACTTATTTAACTAAGCTTACGTATTACATGGTAACATTGAATATAAGATAGCGTTTTAACGATAAATGTTATAATGATTCGAAATATAATTACAATAATCATTTTATTTTGTTGCTTAAATGCTTTTTTGTGTCAAAGGTTTAAGCTGAAAACCAGCTTAGGAACCCTTTAGGGGGGGACCTAAACATAATATCTACTGACGCTTGAACCTTTAGGTTCTGTGTATGTACTACTACTAGCTGTAATACTGAAGACAATAAACATTTATTCTATTCCATTCTGTGTGCAACCAAAATGTAAACTAATTCTTCCCGTGAGATTTATTGGGTTCGAACGGCGGCCAGTCTCTATCCGCCTCAACTTGATTGAAAGCGAAAGGCCATTCTCCCATCTATCACCATCAATAAGCGTTTTGTTCAACAGCTGCTATTTCGGAAGCGATTAGGATCACGTCAAAACTTATATCGGTCAATCGTTCGATAGTTACGTCATAACGAACTTCGAATCTTGGTAGAAGGGTTTCTAGCCCGATGATTGGCGACTACAGATATAAAAAAGAAGTTGGTGACATTTGATTGGAACACGAGCCTCATAAGAAAACAAAATATATTAATTACCTGATTGTAATTTTGTTCAGGATTTAGCTTTTGTCCACACTATTTTAGTATGAAGACGCGTATGCATGCCTTCAGCTGTCCGCATCTGAACGAATGCGATACAAAACTGACGATTTCTATACACGTAAGCTGAATGGAGCTGAATAAGTGTATTTAACTGCCTCATTAGCCTAGTGGTCCAACGCACGACTGCTACGCTAGAGGTCCTAGGTTCGATTCCCCCAGGTCGAGCATAAAGTATTATTGGGTTTTTCTATGAAATTCTCAGTAGCAGCTCGGAGTTTGGATTTGTACCCGGTTCATGTCAATAGACTCGCCCCCTATTACATGGGACCTAAATATAGCGGCGAACTGTGGGTGTGCCTACATTGGTACACTTCTGCCTAATCCTTCGGGGAACATAGGCGTGATAGTACCTATGTATGTAAGTGTACTTAGTCCGTAAGGTTACCGACATTAATGTCATTCCGTTCAACCCTAAGTGATTATATATACTTACATAAGCAATTTAAATACACAATGGGGAACAAGTGGTTTAGACCCATTATAGTAAATGCTTTTGTTGAATAAATTATTGGCTAGCCTTACAGGCATTGAAGTCGCCCTTTCATTAGCAATGTAGAAATTACTAGGTTATTGTTTAGTAATAGAATAAATAACAAGAAACAGCAATATTTACTTTAGAATTTATAACTAAATAAAGAAAGGAAAAATGTTTATGTGACACACACCACGTGTACACAAATAAAAATTATAAGAAAATGGTTATTCGATTAAAAATACAATAAACTAAAATTGCGCGGTCGGGGGACCGCCCGCCGTCAGAAAGAAAATTCCTGACACCCGTATATAACATACTATCACGCCTGTATTCCCCGAAGGGTTAGGCAGAGGTGTACCAATGTACACCCAAACCAGTACCAATAGGCTCGCCCCCTATTACATGGGACCTAAAAACATACAGGCGATCTGTGAGTGTATATTGGTACACCTCTGCCTAACACTTCGGGGAATACAGGCGTGATAGTATGTATGTAAGAAAAAAAACCACGGGCTGCACTCCGGGAGTGCCGGCAGAAGTGAAAACTTGAATATTAACGTTGTGCATTTTTGATATTTTGGAATGGTTAGGGAATAATTTTGCACGAATTGCTATAATAATCATTATAAAAGTACTATGTATATAACAGAAACCATTAAACCAAGCACGTGTACTATTTAGTCCATCCGTCCATCCGTCCATCCATCCATCCACGATTTTCCACGATTTTGTACGATTATGCACAATTTTCCACGATTTTCCACGATTTTCCACGATTTTCCACGATTTTCCACGATCCAATTACGAATATTTTCGATCAGGGTCACGTGTCCTGACGCGAGCAAAACAAGTGCACAACGCCGCTTAAAATTTTCGATCAGGGTCACGTGTCCTGCTGACGCGAGTTTAACATTTTTTACCCAACGCCGCTAAAAAAGTTTTCACTTCAAAAAAAATTAAACCTGTAGCAAATAAACTCCACAGTCGGTATTTCGTTAAAAAATCTGATGCTTCAACATTTTTACAACGTTTCATTTTAAAACTCTGAAAATGAAATTATTTAAGGTTTTAATCGGTTTATAACACGGCAGAGAGTTAATTAGTACTTCGCATGTGAAACTGAGCTTTATTTCAGTCACATACGATTTAAAATGACATGCGATGTAGGTTCACGTTCGTAATTAGAATCTGTAGGAACCCTTTGGCTCTACTCGTTTTTTTTTTGGCTTTGTGTAATTTTTGTTACCGCACTCGACTGTAATAGTTATAATTAAAGTTACGATATATGTTTAACTAGTGCCCGCCCGCAACTTTGTTCTTGTGAAAGTCAGTTATGTCGGGGTTTTTCTGTTTTTTTTTTTAATCATATTAAGTTAGTTCTGTAATATTTATGCAATTTTGCCATCAGCTATGCTATTGATGACAATATTGTCATCAGCCGTTTCGGAGAGTAGTCGGAAGACACAGGCAGACGGCCAGACAAAAATTTAAAAAAATGTTTTTTTCCTTTATGTACAGAGCGTTAACATTCATACTTATGTTACTTATTAACTTAAGTTTCGAGAGGATAGATGAATGAATGGATGTTTGTTACTCTTAAACGGCTAAACCGATCTGGATGAAATTTGGCACTGAGGTAGATTGTAGTGTGAAATAACACAGATACTTTTTACCTCGGAAAAAATGTACGATTCCCGTGGGATAATATATCAAATTTAACGCGGAGGAAGTCGCGGATAGAAGCTAGTTTTGTATAATCTATTATTATGGCATAACATACAAACACTTCAATTTTATTTATTCCTATAGATGTTTTATGTTGTACCGTACCCAGCATGCCCCCATGTGTAGACAGTTGGGACAAAAAGGTTTGATTTATGCTCTTAAGATTATTCCGATCGGGTAGGCGACCACAGAGTTTCGCCCTAACCTTCGTGGACAGGACAAATTCCAATGTACAGGTCAGTAGGTAGGTATCTCTACCCATCAAAATTCATCAAATTCTGCTGTTATTAAATTTAGTTTCAGTTCACATTTTACCGATATTACTGTCACTAACTAAGTACATACATAAAAATACCAGCCTATTATTGTCCCACTGCAAGGCAAAGGCCTCGTCTCATACAGAGAAGGCACGAGCATTGGTCACCACGCTTGGAAGGCGGATGGGCGATTTCAAACTTATATTTATTGGACACTATTGGCGTCGATTATGAAAAACATTGTATGGAAATCTGGACTTATATTTATTATACAAGTCCAGATTTTCATACAATATTTTTTTTAATCGATATCAGTGATGTCCTAGATAAAGTTAGAAAGTAGATACATGTGAATTGAAAAAGTCGATACTTATAGTACCGTACCTGCAACCTCATGCATAAGAGGGCTTGACCATTAGGTTATCACAACACACATACTTATCTACGTATTAGAATTTAAATGATCAAAAGTAGGCTCTAAGCAGAGGGCCCACATAACACAAGGATGGAGCCCTGACACTATCAGACGGGGTTGCGCCAGACCGAGGAGAAGATGGCATGACGCCTTGGATGGCTTCCATAGGAATTGGCGAGATGAGGCAAAACATCGAGGGAAGTGGAGGAAATGGGGGTGGCCTTTACCCAGGAGTGGCACAGTACAACCTGGCAAAAAAAAAATGACGCTATACCGGAGATGGCAAACCAGTGGCACGCGACAAAATAATTCGGGCACGCCAATAAATTATTTATTTATTTATTTATTTAAATAAACATAAAATAGTAAATATTACTTGTACAAACGAGTTGCAAACAAAGAGTTTTATTTTTCTTCATAAAATGCCCAAGTCAAGATTCTTTGATGGCATGTCATAGTCACACATTTCTTTTTAAATAAAAAATGGCACATTCGCCAATAAAAGTTCGCCATACTCTATACTCTATGAAATTGTACCGGAACAATTCTCACCAATAATTACTAAAGTGCAACAACTACAACACAACAACAACTAGGTACTAACAGATTACAAATAACAGCCCAAGGATTACCAGCCATCCAGTGCTAACTACCTTCACACATAATTACACAGGTACCTACAACTGTACAATTTAGACACGAGACTTCGTGATAAACCCATTAATTTAATTAACAATACCCATTTGGTAATTGGTTTTACTTCGGCTCAGTTATTATAATTCAATTGGGACTTACACGCTTTTCGCTTGCCAAATTATGTTAAGCGATTAAAGTTGAAATTATATTTGCTTAATGCTCGAATGGTTATGTAAACAGCAGCTATGTGGGATGCTGGTACTAGGTAATTGAAATTATACTCTTGTGGAATGCTTTTAAAGACCTATTTTGAGTGTTTTCAGCAATAATATTAAAGTAAGATATTATTTTAGATCTAGCTTGTAACTTGGCTCTTGAAATGTCCTGATGGCGTAGTGCTTATGGCGAATGCCTTTCATGCATTAAGTTGCCGATTCGATGATTTTTTTATATAAGTCTACTTTTTATGTTTATCGTCCAACGTTACTGACATCGGTAAAAGAAAATATTATTTATAATGAGTATAAGCTGTATCCGGTTCGACTGGAAGCCGACCCCAACATAGTTGGGAAAAGGCTAGGCAGATGATGATAAGTCTGATAAGTATCGTGAATCCGCCTTGAGCAAGCATGATGATCAATGCTCGTGCCTTCTCTGTATAAGAAGTGGCCTTTGCCCAGGAAGAAGACAGTAATAGGCTGGTAGGTATTATTGATTCGCTTCATTAAAAAATAAAACTGTATATTTAAATTATCTCTACAACCATAATAAGCTGTAATAGAAGTTACAAAATTGAAGTCAAGATCAAAATCAAATCATTCATTACAATTAGACCATTAAGAGGCACTTTTGAACGTCATAAACAACAAAAAAAAACGGTAATTTAAAAAACTAAAAAACCCGACTGCTATTCTTTAAAAATCCCTAAAACAAGATAAATTGTAGCAGTCGGGACCCATTCTAGAAATGGAGGATTAGTGAATTGAGAGCACATACCTATATTACATTGCAGATGGTCCCGAATGGGTCCCGACTGCTACAATTTATCTTGTTTTAGGGATTTTTAAAGAATAGCAGTCGGGTTTTTTAGTTTTTTAAATTACCGTTTTTTATTTTTTATTTTTTTAGTGTTTTAAAAAAGAAATTAATATACCCAGTACCACTCTTACAGTAAATACGAATCTACCGACACCTCTCAAGCTAAAATCCATCGAGCCGTTCAGCCTGCAGAGCGAGCCAAACATTTGAATTTGGCGCCAAAAATCCGCCATTTTGTTTTTTTTATTTTGATATACCCAGTGTCACTCTCACAGTAAATACGAATCTAACGACACCTCTCAAGCTAAAATCCATCGAGGCGTTCAGCCTGCAGAGCGTGCCAAACAATTATACATACATACATACATACATACATACATACAAACATACCCTCGAAAAACATAACCCTCCTTCTGTCGCAGTCGGGTAAAAATGAATTTAATCCAATTACTCACAAGATTTATTTTCCAAGTAAATTCTTGTTTTATTTACTTACTTTATTCAATGTCAAGATCCCGCCCCGATGGTTCCGCCTGGTTTCAACCCTTGACATACTTAGTCAAGCCATCAATCAAATCAAAAACACGACTGGTTCACTCTAAATCGATGTTTAATGACTAAGTTCAATATAATTTTCTGGTCCAATTTTCCTTAATATCTTGTAACAATGGAAAGTTTGAAATCCTTGATGGGGGCCTAAAAGTTTGATAAATTAGTGTTAGATGTGAGCGTGACTACTGAGCTAGGTAACCAGATTTTTGGACTTTTGTGTGATTATAATAAAAGTAGCTATACCCCGCGGTTTCGCTCGCGTTAAGTGTTAAGTTACGTCTTTGATTATTGCTCCCGTTGCTAGTAGAGTAAATGTTATGTAGCCTCTAGCCTTCGTGAATAAACAAGCTATACTTATTAAGCAAAATGATTTCTTTAAATAGGATAAGTAATTCCGGAGATTTGCGTGTTCAAACAAACAAATACCTACATCAACTCTTTAGCTTTATAATATTAGTATAATATAGACTTACTACCTACATCACGGTACGACTCCTGCGAAATCAAAATCGTTACTTAATGTGGGTGATAAAAACCACGCCTTCGAATTTGCGGACCAAAATTAATAGATAGTAAACTCAACCAACATTCCTATAATTCAGCTGTGATGTCAATGTCACCCTAAAAACCACCGTTCAAAAAAATACCCTTTTCCAAAACAAAACTCCTTTTTTTAAAGAATGGGAAATCTGGGTGGATCTGAAGGGAGTGTCAGACTCTTACTGACTAAAACCCATCCGTGTTCTTCCTAGTGCCCTTTGCGTTCCAGGGCCGCGGTAACTCTTTCGAACAAATTCCGCAACAAAACAAAAATCCTATCACAAAAATCTTTTCACAAAACAAACTAACACGGCAATACCACCATCTGCTCCGGTATTACGCCTTTCATTATCCCTAGTATTGATACGTGCACAGAAGGCGGGTCAAGGCTGCGGTGGCCAACATAACAGTGTCGTAATCAGGTGAGCATTGCCTCGGGGACTGCACCTAAAGTTTGCACGCGAACCTACGATGCGGCCAGATTATTGAAACTACGTATTACGTATATTGGAAGGGGATGGTTCAATGTTAGCGGTTATAATGTAGCTAGTATAGACGTCAGGGGCGGATCTATATATAGGCATTTTGGGCTGCAGCCCGGGCCCCATGAATATAAGGGGCCCCCAACCCTCAATGAGGACGAAACTAAAATTTAAAAAAATACATTTTTTAAGATTGTCCCAGTTTGTTTCCTACAGAAACCGTGTACATTATCATAGCAAACATTTTTTTTTTTTAAATGGCCATAAGTTTGGTTAGTTAGGTAGGGCCCCCTAAGTACTGTTAGCCCAGGGCCCCACGAATTTACGGTCCGCCCCTGTTAGACGTAGTGTTGTTTAGTATTACTAGGTAGGTACCTATTATACTAGATGTAAATAGGCAGAGTTATATTTAGATCTAGGTTCAATCAGTGCCTATTGAGGTATCTATGCATGGTGCAGAATAATGAAACATTGAGAGCCTTTTGTATTGTTCTAACGAAGTTCTATACATAGATACATGTAGGTACGAAGTTTATAGTACTTAAACTAGTTTTCACCGCGACTGCGTTAAAGTTTATATATTATCTCACGGAAAACGTAAACAAATCCGGGATTAAAAATGCAGCTTCTGTGCTATTCCGTGCTATAATCCATCTCTATGCCAAACATCCAGATCCATACAGCTGCCCTGGCGTGATTATGTAACAAACATCCATCCATAAAAACTTTTACATAATTTTTAATAGTAAAAATATTATAATAGTATCAGTAGTCATCCCAACATGGTAAATATAGACTTTCCGTAATAATTACTCTAAATTATTGTGGAAACCATATTAACATCATAATCATAGATTGAAATTCTAAACCGACTAACGTGACGTAAATGACTTAATTTTTTTCTACTTAAGTATCTATGTAATTAGATTTCAGTCAGTACCTACTTACAGCTAAAAATAAATCGCAATAAGAAGTAAAACAATATTTAAGTCGAAGCTTAACAATTCTTCGGCGTCTTACTAGATATAATCCGTACTTTGCTGTTTGTTTGGAAAGACTAAGCAATAGGCTTACAAGTTTCTTAATGTCCTACTCAAGTTATTAGGTACATTGACCAAATTTTATACCTATAGGACCTATACGCTTCAACCGTAAATCCTAAAATAAAATCATAATCGAGGCATTTTCTTAACTTGAATAAACATTTTTTTCTAATGAGTTAATTGTGATTTTCTTTTAGCAAGAGTGGTGATCAATGCTTGTGCCTTCTTTTTATGAGAAGAGGCCTTTGCCCTACAGTGGAACAATTATAGGCTAGATTATTTTTAAATTTTATAAATTTTACGCCACTGAATGAAAAACATTGTCATCTATCGCAAGAAAAAAGTACTAGGAAGAACACACTATGGGCTAGATAAAAAAAATACTTGAATGATTGCATTTATGTTTTTTTTTTAATACAATTGTGACGTTCGTAATAAACTAAATAATAAAAAATTGGAGTCCACACCGATTAGTAGGGTAGATACCACGGACACACAATAAAAACAAACCTTGGATAAACCTCACGATACATAAATTACGACAAAGTAATAAACTCGGGTTTGGCGAATGAAAATCAACACAAAATGAATGTGATAAATTGTCAAGGGCACGTGAGCGGCTGTGATTGGCTGTTGATAATTTAGTTAACCAATCACACCAGCCTGACATCGCGTTTGACAATTTGAAATATTATTTTTTTATTCTGACGGTACGTTTGGCGCAGTGGCTGCCCGATTGACAACTTTGCTGTGTCTCGCGACTTCGATTCCCGAACGGAGCAAATATTTGTATAGCCTATAGATCAGGGTTTCTTAAAGTGGGGTCCACGGACCCCTTAGGGGTCCGTAGAATGTGTATCAGGGGTCCGCAGTAGGTCAGTTTGTAGAGTGTAATAAGAAATTGTGTAGTAAACTCGACGAGACGCATTGTAGTTGTTGAGTGAGTGGTGAATTCAATACGTAATCACAGACAATTTAATATTCTGATTGAAGCCAAACAGTAGCACCCTTCTCATTAGTTTTAGTAGTACTTAAGTACCAAATAAAGATTTTTATTAATACAAATAAGTTTTTTTTTTTCTTTTCCAAATATTTTTTTGACAGGGGTCCGTGGAATTTTTTTAATTGTGAAAGTGGTCCGTGACTACAAAAAGTTTAAGAAACCCTGCTATAGATAGTTGTTCCGTGTCTGGCTGTTTGGGCATGTGAATTTAAATGTTTGTAAACGTACCTTCTTTTTTTTTATAGACGGGAAATCATCAAATAACTTCCTCCGCCCTAGTGTCAGACTTTTACTGACTAAAACCCGTCTATGTTTCTTCATGTGCTTTTGCGTTCCGGGGGCGCGGTATCCTTTTCGAACAACCCGCAGCCCCGGCATGTAAACGCACCTATGACAGAAGAAATTCTTAGTGCGGGGAAAAGATTAAAAAAAAAAACATCTAGTAACCATAAATGTGAATATTGTGTATACTGCAGCCCCTCTAGCCAAGTCGCAAACGATAATCGTAAACGCTCGATAGGTACCATTAGATTTTAAACTTTATACCCCAGAGCCTTAAGTTAAAAATCTATTAAAGATTTATAAGCGTTAGCGACTGGAACGGACGAAAACGCTATGTAATCTTCATTACATCTTCAACTTAAAACCAAGCAGATAAAGTTGAAGATCTATTAAAGCCTACTCAGCGTTTGCGTTTATCGTTTGTTACATGGCTACAGGTGCAGGTATCATCAGATGATCCCCTGACCCCCATGACCCCCTGTAACATGGGATAAGGGTAGGAAGATTCCTACCCTTATCCCATGTTACAGGGGGTTCTTACATTATGTCCTATCAACCGTCATGATAACAACACTGACACCCTTCTCTCATATCATTATTCACACACACAATCCATCTATCTTTTGTTACTGACGAAAAAATAATTTTATTTTATTTTATTTTATTTATTTGGAACAACAAACAGATATACAATATATGTTATTAAGGAGTAACATTTACATACTTAATTTACTTAAATATAGTGTATACAAGTAGGTAGTAACAAAATTATACAATTGTATATCCAACCACGTTATCCACAAAATATGTGAGTTGTAGTACTAAAACTACGTCATGCAATACTGTCTCAAAGAATAAAAGACAAAATATATATATATTGTAATTTTGTAAATGAAAAGTTTAGATAGAAGTAAAGTTACTTTTACATTTAGATATCTAGTGAATCTAGTGTTTTAATTGCAAGGTTTCTAAACTTACCAGCAGGATTGGCAAACAGGTCAAGGTTTTTAAAATATGTGTTAAAATTATTAGTTACTCGGCGCAAGGGCGCACGGATACCTGCTTTAGTTTTGCATGGTGTTACAGCAAACACAGGCCGATTACAGACAGTACGTATCAACGTCTTCCTCGGAACTACATAAAATAATTTATTGCCAATATCTGGACAATCATACGAATGGTTACATACATCAAATAAAAACATTGCTTCAAGAAATAAGCGCCTGCTCTTTAGCTTAGATATTTTGTACTTATTAAGCAAGTTCTCGTAAGACAAAGTAGAACGATAACATCGATAATGCATAGCTTTTAAATATTTCCGTTGAACTCCCTCAATACAATCAGAGTATTTGGCATAATGGGGATTCCACACTGTAACTGCGTACTCCAGTTGTGATCGAACCAGTGCTTTATAAAGATACAGATATGTACCAGGCTTTCTAAATTCCTTTGCAGATCTCATAATGAATCCATACATTCGGTATGCATTGCCAACAATTTTATCAACGTGCGCATCAAGATGTAGTTTTTCATCAAGTAGCACACCAAGATCTCGTATCAATGACACTCTGTTGAGGCTTATATTATTTAAAGAATAAGAGTATTTAACGACATTTTTTTTCTTTGTAAAGCTAATACAATAGCATTTTGAGATATTAAGCTGAAGTTTATTTTGTAAACAATAATCAGAAAAACTATTAAGGTCATCCTGAAAGAGGTCACTGTCATGGCTGCTTTTAATTTGTCTATAAATTTTAAGGTCATCGGCATATAGTAATATTTTTGAATTTTTGAAACATGTCTGTATGTCGTTAATGAATATTATAAAGAGTAAGGGTCCTAATATTGATCCCTGTGGGACTCCTGATGTAACTTTTATTGTATCTGATTGAAAACCGTTGGCTACAACTCTCTGAGTTCTATTGGATACGTAGGAAGAAAACCATCTGAGTAAATAACCACGTATACCGTTATATGCTATTTTCTTTAGTAGTAGTACGTGATCGACCTTGTCAAATGCTTTTCGGAAATCAGTGTATACACAGTCAACCTGTACGCGTGAGTCCATACTATTAAACACATAATCCAGAAAAGTTACTAGGTTAGTAGTTGTTGACCTTCTTTTTACGAAACCATGTTGGTACTGAGTTATATTATTGTGAAGAACTGGGTACAATTCGTCATGGACTAACCTCTCGAAAAGCTTTGACAAAGCCGATAAAATAGATATCGGACGATAGTTTTCTACATCACTCTTAGGGCCCGACTTGTAAACTGGAGTGATATTTGCGTGTTTCCACATTACTGGAAATATACCTTCAGACAAAGACTTATTAAAAAGAATCTGCAAGGGAACGCATAGATTAGTAGCTGTATTTTTAAGAAATATTACTGGTAAACCATCGGGTCCAGGCCCTTTTGAAGAGTCTAGAGATTTAAGTGCTTTCAGTATTGATTCTACGTTAAAATTAATGTTATTTATCAAACAGCAATTATCTGCATATTCACATGTTAGATCTGAACGGTTATTAGCAGACGGTTCATAAACCGAATGAAAATAGTTCGAAAATATATTACAAATTTCATATGCATCACTGGTGTACGCGTTCTGGTAGTGCATTGTTGCAGGGATACCGGTTTTACATTTGCGATCTGAAACGAATTTCCAAAAATATTTGATGTTGTTCTTAATACTGTGTTCAACTGTAGCTATATAATCATGGTAACAACGTTTACATTCAATTTGAAAGCGATACCTATACATTGAAAACAGTTCATAGTCCGAAATATTATGAAATTTTTTCCATCTTATCCATGTTTTTGTCTTATTTTTAAATATATGTATAAGGGAGGGGGAAAACCAAACAGGAAAGCTTGTAGATTTAACTGTAGTCAAAGGTACATAAGTTTTTATGACACGGAATATACTGTCGTAGAATGTGTTTACTGCGTCATCAACAGACAAACAATTATTATTTAAAGATTCATACCAGTCTATTTTATCTAATTCGCGTCTTATAATGTCATAGTCAGCTTTAAAGTAATTATATTTTTTTAAAGGTTTACTTTTTATAAATTTTTGTTTAAGATTTATGGGTACTGTGATACAAAGAGGTGGATGATAGTCATCAGGCTTGACTAGAACATCGGAAGACGCACAAACTTCCACGATATTGTTGGTAATAACCAAATCTAAAATTGTGCTGTTTATGTTTTTTACCGTATTGTATTGATGAGCATTAATCAAATTCATGAAAATATTTAATTGTATACAATTATTAGAGGTACCTTTGCAAGTTTGGTTTTGTATTGAGGGATCATTTGGACATAAAACCCATTCTATTTCTGGTAAATTGTAATCGCCTATTAAGTAGAAATATTCAATATTATTATTACTAAGTTGAGATCGCATCATGTTGAAATAAGACACATATACAAAATCTGGGGTGTTTGGCGGGGCGTATATTGCACTAATAACTTGGTATTTGTTTTTACTGGAGCCTGGAACACGTAATAGAACATGTTCTATATGGGTGTGTAACGAAATATCCGATGCTATTTGCACGTTATTTAGATTTCTGGAAACTGCAACAAGAACACCACCCCCATCTTTTTTCCTAGTTGCTGCGCGGTCACGATCGCACCTATGCACTACGTACCTCTGGTCAATAAATTCGTTGTTCAATATATCTGGTGTTAACCAGGTTTCTGTTAGGATGATAATATCATAGCAATTCGATAAAATACTTACATACAAGAGATGCAGTTTAGTGCGGAGTCCCCTACAGTTCTGATAGTATATTATTAAGTTACTGTTAGCCATTGGCACTATAGATATTATAAAATGGGTTTTTGTTATGAATTTGATTAACCGAGTTATACAAGCGTGAGAAACGTTTATTAATAATACATAAGCGAAATAGCCAAAAGCAGTCGCCCATTTGCGAAAAATTAATGAGTAGCATGAAAAAACTCATCAAATTAGCTATGTTGTAGGAAAAGCTGGAATTTGCAGAGACATTGTGTACACTAGATATAAATGCTAAGTGATATGTCATATCATTTATACATGTAAATATTTTGAAACTAAAACAATACAATAAAACTGAAAGTTTTGCAAGAAAAAGTAAAAAAGAATAAAACTTATTTATAGAACACAGTAAGGATGCAAACACAAATCTAAGTAGACAATGCAGGAGCGTGTCCGGGCTTAATTTTGGCAATATCTTGTTGCGATCGAATAGGAAATGCTTTGAGAGTTTCTTTTTCACGGACGAGAATTGTTCCGTGTTTAACCCACACGAATTTGTAATTGAATTTTTTACATGCTTCTTTACATTCACGAAATAAATGTTTATTTTTTAAGGTAAGATGTTCATGCATCATAATTTTGCTTGAAGAGCCAGATATGCCTATTTGTTCGGTATTAAGTTCTTTAGCTAAACGGTACGCGCTGAGTACATTATCACGTAGTATACGTGAGGTCAGTTTCACCACGATGTTCTTGGGATTTGTGTTCTCTCGATGTGCGTGTGGAACGCGATGAATTGAAATAATATCTTGTTGACGAATAGCGCAATTTATTTTGACCCCTATTTTTTCAATTATTGACAATAACTCCTCATTTTTCCTTTCAGGTATATTGCACAACTCTATATTGCACTGTCTAGCACTCTGCTCCAAATAGTCTATCTTAGTGCCCAACTCTGTAATTGTATTTTGTAAATATGAAGTGTCTTGCATATTTTTATTCAAGGTTTCAATACGGCTATTCATAGTTCTTTGTTGTTCATCAGCAAACTGGACAGAGTCCTGAAGACTGGCAATATCTTTCGCATTAACATTATACCTGGATTCTAAGTCGCGTAGCTGCTGCTTAAATTGAGTATGTTCCGATCTGATATTGTTTATTTCGGCTTTTATTTCGTTAGTCGTTTGGGTTAAGTTGAATAAATCGCTGTGAATAACAGCTACATTATCCGATATTTTTGAGATGTTTTCATTCATATCTTTACGCCAATCGGTTAAAGTAGCCCTTAGCTCCGCACTCAGTGCATTCATTGCCTCGGCAAGTTCTGATTCCGGTTTCTTGCGTTTACGAATAGCTACATTTTGCTCGTCACTAATTGAAGGCACTTTATTTAAAGCGCTGTCCGATGAGCATTTTTCATTCGAATCGAACAAACTTACGAGTATTAACTTTTACTTATATAATTTATCGGTCGACCAAACGCTAAGAAAATACAAAAAGACAATGAGCACTCGTGGGGTTTGAACCAGCGCCACCTCAGTCAAGTAATAACGAGGTACACTGCTACGCCCCTCGACCAAAGTATCTTGACAGCTTCAATCAAAATTAGTGACCATATGCTTCAGAGCTTGAGTGACGTACGTTAATGTTAGAGTGAGTAAGAGCAAACTGTACTCTTCGCACACACACTATAAGGTCACAGGAATGACACGGCACCACGTTTTACTTTGTTTTAATTTTAGTTTTACGACACTAATTGTGATGTTTTTGATATTGTTTTTACGGGTTAACGTTAAACCAATGCCACTAAATGTTTATCAATATTTACTTTTCACTTTATTGAACTTTTAACACGAAATATCAATTATTTTCTAAGAGACAAACTGACGTACACTGTTTACGGTCAGAGTTCGCACGACGTATGTGTAATATCTACCTACCTACGAACAATTTTTTAACTGGTCACACCTATATTAATCCGACATTCAAACAGTAATTTCCCGTAGGTATTAGCTTCAATTATGCGATCATGTGTGCGAGCAAATACGCTTAGCAAATTTAGGTACATTGTTTCACTAATTGAGCCTTGTATTAAGTAACAAGATAGACTGAGACTGGGAGTCAACATATCTATCTATATACCTATACTTAATATTATAAAGAGAAAAGATTTTTTTGTTTGTTTGTACTAACCGAATAAGGTTTAGAACTGCTGGACCGATTACAACCATTTTTTCATCAATAGATAGCTACATTATTCCTGAGTAACATAGGCTATAACATCACGCTGCAACACACGGGAGCGGAGCAGTAACCTAAGACGTAACTTAGGGGTGAAATAAGCCACGCGGGCGAAGTCACGGGCAGAAGCTAGACTTCTATATTATAAACTAGCTTTTGCCCGCGACTTCGTCCGCGTGGATTAATAGATCCCGTTCCCGGGGGATTTCCGGGACGAAAACTATCCTATGTCCTTTCTCGGGTCCCAGACTATGTCTGTACCAAATTTCATTGAAATCGGATCAGTGGTTTAGGCGTGAAACAGAGACAGATAGACAGACAGACAGACAGAGTTACTTTCGCATTTATAATATTAGTACGGATAATAAAAATGAATGGCTAAATATGTTGTTAAGCTCAAAACCTCGAGTACGGCTGGACCGATTAAGCTGATTCTTTTCTGTTGTTCTCGTTATTTCCCGGATAAGTTTTGTATGAACGAATTTTTTTAGAAGCTACAGTAAAATTCAAAAATTTGCCGGAAGCCGGGGCATATCGGTAGTTTCTGTTAAAACTACCATTATTTTCTTTTTTTTTCATAATAAACGGCCATCTATTCACGTGACTTCGATTTACGGTAATCGTCCCAGTTCGACCTTCACCCTCCATCGTAAATCCGAGGTGTTACGAGTTACGATAGGTATTCAATTATTTCCCCTTTTCAGATCGAAGATACAAGTCATCGGAAAGGCGGAGGGGGGACATTTTTAGTGCCGATGAATGGTGGTATTTGGACGATGTGCGTGTCTCTAGAAGGTATATCTTCATAATAATATACAACACATTTTTAATACTAGGTATAAGGCGTTTCACACACTACACGGCATCACGGAGCGCAGCATGCATGTTCTTACATTGTTTGTATAAAAAACATGCGTAGTGCAACACACAGAAAATGTATTCTCGCGCAGTCGCCACGCACCTCGGAGCGTAGTGCGGGGCAGTGTGTGATTCGCCTTAAAGTAGAGAACTTTTCTTCTAAGACGTTTTTGTTAATTTCAGAGGAAGAAGTGTCAATATTGTCCAGGGCTGGGTTCCCGTCGCAGCCGGTATGCACAAATTATTTAGCAAACAGTGAGGATGAAGAGCCCCGTGCTGATTGGCAGCATCGTAAGTACACATAACAGTTGTAAAAATAATTATCATATCTGCCATTTTTTTTTTGTTCGGGAACATATATACATATCTGGGAACCGTCAGTTACAGAGATATTGAAAGTCAACGTTCCAATTTTATTTACATTCATCATCTGCCTAGCTTTTTCCCAACTATTTTGGGGTCGGCTTCCTGTCGAACCGGATGCAGCTGAATATCAGTATTTTACATGGAGCGACTGCCTATCAGACCTCCACAACCCAGTAATGGGTAATACGATACTCTTGGTAAGACTGGTTGTCAGACTTTCTGGCTTCTGACTAACAATAACGACTGTCAAAAATCTACAAATGACAGCCGGGACCAACGGCTTTACGTGCTTTTATTTACATTATTTTACGAAAATAACTTTTAACTTTAAACATTATAACTGATCGCACACGACCCCTGCATGCACCTGTAAGCTTAATATTTAGCGTGTGTTAGATAACGCATTACCATAAAAAATATTTTGTTACACCAGAAAATAAAAGTAGTTTCTCTGTAATAAATTCGCTCATGTTACTTAATTTGAGTGCACGTAGTTAAAAGGTATAGGTAATAATATGATGTGGCTTTTACACCCCGAATTGTTATTTTTCTGAGTAGTTACGTTTGTTTCATACAAACAGACTTCAGCACATTAATTTTCTCATAAAACTGAAACCCCACCCAAAGCTCAAGTAATGAAGAAAAAAGTACTTATTTAACATTTTTAACGAGCTGTAAACGCTTCATAAAGCTGTCATAATTATCCTTTCGCGATAATAAAACCAGTGTTCATTATGAAAACTATACTAGAAAGGTTTAGGTAGTTAACTAAATGTAAACAAAACAAACCACGTGACTCATGGATGCTAAACCTTTCACATCAAATTTTAAAATCGTATTATTTAAAGTCGTATAAAAATAGGCTCTAGTCTATATCAGAATTTGAGGAACTATCTGCCACGTTAATAATAAAACAATCAGTGGTATTATCAATCATTTTATCTAATTTAAACATTTTCTGTTCTTGTTTTATTACATGACCCTCGCAATTTTCAAAGGCGCCTGGTTAATCGACTAAACGTAATACCTGCAATTTTAGTTGCCATACTACATCACGGGCGTACTCTTCAATTTAGCGACGTTATCTAATTCATCGTATCTTCTAAAAGGTTTTGGGAACCTGTCTTTTTAGGCTCTTTACAATAGACAGATTACAAAATATTATACTATTTTATAAAACTAACAAAAAAGTGGTGTCCAAACAATGACATCTATGAAGAGTAGTTTACGAATAAATGATAAAGTTTAACATACATTAATAAAAGAGAAAAGTATCGCATAAATCGAAATTAGAATTGATTTTGTTGTAACGTATTTTTAAACAAGGAAGTGTCAACTATAAAAAACCTTTTCTACGATTTGTTTACCTTTAGTTAACTACCTAAACCTTTCTAGTATAGATGTTAAAATATTCAACGGCGATAAGTCAAGGTATGCATAAACAACGCCCTTTCATCCCTCGGTGACTCAACCTTGGAGAACCATTTGCTTTCGGCTAAGTTCATTTATCAACGTGTTTTGCAACTACGAGAAAAAAGTTTCGTTCGGAAAATACATTTGCAAATTGTTTTTTTATTTGGTTGGCTGGTTTTGCAGGAATAGGAATTAGAGATACAAGTTGGGCTCGTTGGTTCGCCGGCGGCGCGTAAAGTTTGTTAATATTAAAAGAAGACAGCTGTTTGGTTGTTTTGAACCGGTCTAATGTCGACTTATTTTCGGTAATGAGAATGAGTTTAATAAGCTAGGTCAAGAGTTAGACGCAGAAGGCAGTCGTCCTGGACACGGCACGCATAGTGAGGAGGTTCCTTACTCTGCATTCCTAACCACCGCTAGCTTAGGCCCCCTTGCTGCGGGCAGAGCACTATTTGATAATTATATTTTATTTAAAAAAATATACAAAAAATAACGGGTGTAAAAAGACACGTAACGAAGCAGAAAGTTACACAATCTTCTCACCATTGCGATCATTTTTTAGAGTACCAGATTATCGAGACCACCTTGTCTTGATAATCTGGTAGGTACTCTTCCAAAAACAGTGAAACTTCACATGAACTAAAATTCGTGATGTGATGTGTCTTTTTACAACCCATAAATTAGAATATAGAAGTCAGTAATCAAAATGAAAAAAAAATATCAAAAATAAAAATGTATCCAGGTAATTCGATAAAAACAGCCTCATCATCAAACCAGACGTGGCGGAACGCTCTTTGAATGTTTAATGAAAGTTTTCAGCTCAGAAATATTTCGCTGTAAGCGTCACATTTCAGTTCCATATTCAAACTAAAAATTAATGAAGCTGCGATATTTTTAACTAGTTGAAGGCGGAAATTTATATTTTCTGCAGCAACGTTAATCGTCGTTCAAACCCTTTACATGTTTAAAGAGGCTTGCTCGAGCTTTTGACGTGGGGCCGTGAATATTTGAACATGATATTTATGTACCATTAGAAGATCGGGTTCGCGAAAATTAATTGATATTTAAGAGGTGCAAATATTTGTTGTTAATTTTGGCCATGACCGTGATTTTGGTTGATATTTTGATGGTTGTTAAAGACGCATGACCTTACTGGGAACTTGGTGGATTTATTGTGATATTAATTAGGTATAAATAGCGTAAATTGAAATCATGCATTATGTATATCGAAAGACCGATGATACCTAGCTACTCGTATGTGTCTGGACTGTCTGGATAAAACCACACTACCTACCTAGCCAAAGTTATGTCACGCGTACTCTTACCAAAGTCCATGTTTTAAAGATGCAGCCTACATAAATTATCTTAACATAAACAATATTTAAGCTTGTAAAAGTAAATTTTCAGTGCCCGGATTATGATTGTGATTTAATTTTCTAATTGGGGTGCTCGAGGGTGTGCGTTATTCCAGTTGTACATAGGGTTACCAGATGAAAAAATCAAAAGTCCGGAGAAAAGGCCTGATTTTCATTGAAATATCCTGAGATCCTTTACATTATCAAAATTTTCTCTCGTATTTACTTAACAATTTAATAAAGTCGTAATACTATCGTTTTTATACATTGTGGATCTTACTAAAAATGTATTCAATTGTATATCTTACTTAATGATTAAGTAGGTACCTACTTAGATAAATAAGTACTGATTTTAATTGTGCAATTATTACCAAAGGAAGATATTTTTTTTTTAGTTTAATTTTTTATCAAAGAGATCTTTAAAATGTAAGCTGTATTTTATAGAAAAATCAAAAAATCCTGAGATTTCATGAGATTTGCAAAATCCGGCCGCAATCCTGAGAAGAGTCCAAAAATCCTGAGATCTCAGGACAAATCCTGAGATATGGTAACCCTAGTTGTACATGTTGTATAGCTAATATAACTTCACTTCCAGGTATGCAGAACCTATCCATATCATGCGCGCTGGTGTGCCTCATAGTGCTTGGCAGCGCGGCTCTGGTTGGCGCGTTCGGTATTTGCAAGCATCAGATCAGCGCTGTACTTATAACTGGCGTCATGTATCTATTAGCCGGTACGTATAACTACATTGTGTCGAGATGGCCCAGTGGTCAAAGCACATGTTTCTCGTACATAAGGTTTAGGTTAGCTGAAACAGTTTTCTTCCAAACATTCAGTCGCAATACTTTTTGGAATTCGATGTAGTAAAAAAACATTTTTTGTACTTGGTTGGCCATACTCGAGTCAGATATATCATAGCAAAAGTAAATATGACGAATTAAAAGTGCCGTGTCTTTAAATGATATAGTTGAAGCCCCCTAAACTTGAAGTAAATTACATCCCGGTACCATGGTCATATCTGAAGATTGACTACAGTACTTTCTAAGCTTATTTAGGACATCACTGTCATCGGGAAAGGAAAACCTCGCGAGGCAACGTGGATTTATAATTTGTAAAAGTCCGAAATGAACCATCCGCCTTAAGCAAGCGTGGTGATTCATCCTCGTGGCTTTGCACTGCAGTATAATAACAAGCGCGGATTATTGTTATTTATAAATGTAATAACATGCGGTGTATCCTGGGCGCTCATGGTCATTAGTAAACTTGCTGCCTGGCTACGTATGGGTCGGTCTACACACTTACGATAACATTTAATTGAATATTCCGACCCGCTCATGAGTATACCGACCCTAATTACCACCAAATCTACGTATTTTCAAAAAAATGTATTCGTGTGTGCGTTTGTAAGTTTATTACAACAGAAATATTGCATATTATATTGGTATTACAACAGAAGCCAACTTTCTGATCATTTCCTATAAAATATAACTACCTACCCGCAAATCGATTTACCGGCTCTGCTGCTGATTAGATTTGTAAATTGGATGGTAATCCTACCATCATTCGGTTGTTAGAGTCGATCGTAAATTAGTTTCCAAGATCAACTCTTGCGATTTTATTGAGGTGCTGCGTATTGTGTCTAAGTTCCTACACGTGCAGATACAGACAATAACACCAGCTACTTTCAGAAATACTAATAATGAATAAACAGAGACCAGAGACTAGTCAGACAGCGGGTTTAAGACACCTTGACCTTTATAACAGCACGGCTCCGTTACAGAAATAATTTTGACAAGCAAGTTAGATCTTTGAACCGCGTGCGTTAAAAGATCTTTTACAGTGACAAGATAAAAAGGTGACGGTTTGCGGGTGGCGCGCTGGTAGCTAACGGTTGGATTGTGCAGTGCTGTTATAATGAGCAATTATAAAGAAATATAATAAAAACTTACTTTTTCATTTCCAGGTCTATTCGCCATGTTCACACTAATGATAATCCACTTCAAGCGCGTACAACGCGTGTCCGCGCGCGGGTCGTCCCACGCGGACGGCACAGGCGACGGCGTGGTGGGACCGCGCGGACCCGCCCTCTCCCTCCTCTCGGCCCGCGAGTTCTCCACCGCATGGTCCCTAGAACTCGGCTGGGGGGGCGTAGCCCTAGCGACGACGACGTCCCTCCTTTGGATACTGCTCTCCAAAATAATGAGATATAATCCTATATCCGCTATGCTGTTGTTAATCTAAAGGTGTATTGCACGTTCGGAATTCAGAACAAACCAGAAGGTACTCACATAGATCTGAGAAAATTGAAACTAAGTACCCAGTTATTTTTATTTTTGTTTTCTGCGTGTGGCATAAAGTACATATATTTTTCACATTACTTAAATGCTTTCACTTGTGAAAAATTAACATAGCTTTTTTTTCCTTGTGTTAGTTTTTCGATATTGAGCACACAGCCGTTAATTTTTTAATACGTTTTATGTAATATTTAGCTCTAAAAATAGTAGAATATTGCCAAGTTAGCTATTTATCTCGGAAGGGAAGAAAGGCAGTAGAACGATTTCTTTTGTTTTTGGACTCAGTGCGCGGCGTGTTGTAGGTGTTATGACTGTAGGCACTTTCTGGTTTGTTCTGTATTCTGTGATCTCACGTACCGCATCTGAAATCTTCCCTAGAATAATTTCATACAAATTAACTAGTCAATTACCAATTTTAAGGTTTTGAAATGTTGGTTAGCAGGCGTAGCCGTGCGGGGAAGATCTCATTTGATGTTCATTTTATAAATATATAGATACTAATAAGATTAAAAAAAGAACAATTTCACAGAGATATTATTTGCTAAATACTCCAAGGCTTTGTAGTAAATTGTACCTTTTCAGACCCATTTCGTAATCTTTTTGAATTCTTAACTACGAACCTTACTTTTTTCTCCAATGTTACGCTTTGAATTTGAATAAGCTTTAGATAATTGCCGAGCTTGCTGCCGTCCATTGCTATTAATGTTATTGTTGTACTTCTCCTTTCTATACTTTTACGTATTTCACGATACCTACCTAATATTGCTATCTAACTTTTAAATTATACAATGTTACGAACTTATAAATAATCGTTTAAATACTTTAGGTATTTGCTCTAACTACTTATTCTACAGAAATACGAATATTAGACGCTTTCGTAGTCAGTAATGTTCTGTACAATATATTAATTCCAGATAGATATCGAGATATTTGCTCCCGGCCTAACCAGAGGCGTAGCTAGGTAATCAAGGGCCCCTGTGCAAAAATTACTGGGGCCCCTAACTGTTTAAGTTTTAGCAAGTCAGCATTTATGCATATACATAAACACTAGGTACAAAGCTACTATATCATCAACTTTTTTTTGCAGTGGTCGATAAATAGCTGACAATAAAGAAGCTAGCGTAGTAGAAAATTGACATGTATTATTTCAAAAGAGTTGCCATGATTAAAGTCGTGTTTCAAGCTATTCTATTTACACTCCAAAGGTGGGAGAATTTTTAGTTAGTTCAATACAAGGTTTTCTGGTCAGGATCGGGGGGGGCCCCAGGACTGTTGAGCTTGGGGGCCCCTAGCATTTCGGTAGCTACGCCACTGGGCCTAACGTTTAAATATTTCAAATCTCACTGTTGGTAGTTGTAGACACGCAGATAAACAAAAATAGTTTCAGATTTCAAAACAATAGTTTTAAAGTTAAAGTACATGTTATTTTTAAAATAATATTTAGTAGATTTAAAGAGTTATGGTGCTTTGAGTATCAAAGAAATATTAAGTATCTATATTGAGTACGTAATAATAAATTAATTAAAATTAAGTTTTACTTTGTGTTGTTATTTAACACAAGCAAAACCCTCTTATATAGAAATCGAATTAAATTGTGAATGTGTCATTACAATATAATAAATAAGTATCTACATAAAATACATTTAAAACAGAAATCAACCAAACTAATAGCATTTAATTACGCACATTTATTTTAAATGTAAGAATTTGAATTATTTATGTTTGAATAAAACAAAATAATTATACGCGTATACACGGTGGAAAAGACATCGTTACGAAAACTTTTACCAAGGATTTTTCATGATTGTGGACCTCCTAGCGCGGAAATGTTTAAAGTCAAAGTTAGTCAAATCATAATTATTAGACCATTAAAAGAGCTGAACAGATTGTCAGTTAAAAGGGCCACTAGTGTATCTGAGAAAAAAAATGTATGAGAACAGCTGATTTGTTTTTAAATAACCGACGACACAATTTTTAACGCTCGGTCTATAAATGAACTAAATCCACGGTAGAAGTTTTTATTACGATGTTTCTACAAATTATAAAAATATAATAAGTTAAAATAAGCCCGAAATAACTAAATCGGAGATCGAAAGTGGACGTTTCAAATAGTTTGCGGTAAAAAAAACGCATCTTGAGATTACAAGACGTACCTAATACTGTACAAAAAGCAAGAAAATGTTACATGTAGTTTATTTAATAAAGAAAAAATCATATTTATGTACAAGCAATGCAGTTGCTGATATAAAATATTACAACTATGCTTAAAAGCACTTTTGTAAAGAAGCATCGTTCCCATTGTAATGTTATTTCATTTCAATGAATGTTGTCTGTTCGGTGTTTTTGTTAATTGTTCTTTTATACTTTGAATGCATAAAGCAATATACATAAATTTATTTTGTTTATAAAATGTTGTTTCATTTGTTCCACTCCACCTCTTGTAGTTAATAAAAAAGGAAGTGTAAAAAACAGTGTTTATTTTCATAATAACAGCTTATTCTATATTTACAAAATGTTTTATCTTTCAAAATATCTGTGGCTTAAAAAGGCACTTTAAGGACGCATTTGCAAATCTGATAAAAATAAGTAGTGTTTCGGTGTATTGTGCTGCAAAACGGAACTAAACCACATGTAACTAATAATTACCACAGATAGATTACTCCTTCATCTTTAAATCGTGGTAACTTTTTATTCGGATATTTTGATTTATAATATTTTAAAAAAATATTTCCGTTGCCACTTCACACGAAAATAACGATATCGTGTTGAGTTTTGGTACATTTTTCTCCTATTTAATGACATAAACTTATTTATTTTTAAATATTTTATGAATGTAGACATGTTCAACTCAAAAAGTTAGTGTAAAGAAATATCAAAATGTTACAAAAAATATCAGAAAATAAATAAAAATCAAATCTATTTTTTCACTTATTTTGTTCTAATACGTAAATCTTAATGGATTGAATTAGGGGTCATTTTATTGGTCGCTTTCTTTGTTTATTCCAAAAACAATTGACATTGACATGACATGACATTTTAGTCTGCGCTCGGGCGCCGTCGTGGGTGGACACTGTGTCGCTTGTAAGCAGCAGCTCGTGTTGAAAAAGATCGCTGTACGAATATAAAATAGTTGACATACCAAACTTGATACTTTAACATTTTATACGGTCCACACATCCAAGGAAAGATTTTATTCACAGTTACTTATATTTTTGCTAGAAGTAAGTGGGAATCGTAAATTCATATTTCGTTTCGGACTTGATGGAGTGACCTGAAGATGTACTTCCAAATCTGCTGGTGGAACTAATAGACGAATAGAGCTACGGGTTGAAGTTTAGAAACGTGCTGCCTCAATAGGGTTCCATGAAGTAGTGGGGGGGAAGGGGAGGGGAGGGGGGACCCATTCCCCCTAACTTTGCTTGCCGGAAATGCGTATTTTTTAAAATGTTTTTTTAATCGTTTTGTCACAGCAAATGTAGATTCTGGAGATTCTGGGGGTGACGGAGGACATTAAGCACCCAACCTAATCCAGTCAAGTTGGTCTGAGTCGGGCTCCGGGCGCACTCGGAGCCAGACATTACGACGTAAATTCCATTCCTAATCTAAAAATTTTGGACTTTTCTTTAAATGCTTTTGGTTAAAAGGCCTAATACGTTTTGGAACAGCTCTCGTAAGAAGCTTCATGCCTGTAGGCATAAAGCAGAAAAGCGAATACGGTTTGTACTTATTTGATTATCAAAAATACATGTACGTTATTATGAATAAAAATTAAGTATTACTTTCATTAAAATAAATTATTATTATTTTTATAGGCAAAATTCTGAAAGTAGGCGTGATACTAGTATCGCGACGTACACATCCGAAGTGTGCCTGTAGAGGAATGACCAAACGAGTTGCAGTATTCCTAATGACAACAGTTTGGAAATATCTTACATAAGTTTAAAATTACATACCTAAAATTACTGATATGATTTGATTATTCAAATACTTTTTTGCTCTAAAAACCAATACATATATTTTCTGTATTGTTTTAGAACACGAACAATGAGGAAACAGAACCTATCCAGGTTTCAGTAACTACGGTTATTTCATGAAACAGCTTCAAGAAATCGTAAACCATAGCTCTATGTTTAATTTTGGTTTTGTTTGTATTTTTATTAAAATTCGATTCTATAAGAACTGCCTCCTTCCAGAACTGAATTATCCAAGATTTAAAAGATACATTGAAGTTCGAAAACATTCTTCACATTGTCCTAATAATGTTATGAAAACTAAGTTGCTTTTTTGTTACCCTGTTTTCGATAGTTTTGTTCAGTATTCAAACATTTTTATGAGCTTCATCCTTAACTATGTAAGGGAAGTCAAATCATTTATTTCAATTGGACCATTAAATGGCACTTTTGAACGTTATTACATGAAAAAAAACAATAATATATTGAATCTAGTTGCCCATTCCAATAGGATTTTTTTGGAAGTGCAAATGTATGTAAAACCCATAATGATACGGTACCATCGAACCAATCTGATTATGATCTGATCTAAATACTACAAAATGTGCCAAATCAACTTCTTTTTCTTTCTACTTTTTGACATCCATACCAAATAAAATAACGCCTAAAAATTAAATAAAAGTATCAAGCCGTGTCAGTTTACTCATAATTTCGCCGCTTCGCGCATGTCGCTGTGTGCGTAAGCCGTGCACATGTAGTAGTAAGACTCAATACCTAGAATTGAAGCGTGTCAATTCGTAAATGCGTCCTTAAATATTTGTTTTTTTTTCAAGCTTACAGTTAGCTTAAATATCCTTATTATTCGAAACCGTAATAATAGCACGTCACAGTACAGTACTCAAATAATTACTCCACGTACATGCATAATCTTCACTTAGCTATATATTCGGTTTGGCATCCCCAGTACAAACTTTGATATCATTGTATTAAAAATGCCGAACCGAAAGCACCGATCCGGTGTACACGAAAATAGAAATCCTATACGGAAGAAAATTCCAAACTTCACCACAAGAGGACGCTGAGTACATGTCACTTGTCAGTCAACTTGAGTGAAAAGCGACCAATCATCGACAAGTCGCAACACATAGCGACATCTAGTGGCAAACTTCACAACAACCACAGCGTCATTTACTTGGAACTAATTTGACAGTTATCTTCCCCCATTTTTTTTAACTTTCGAACGTTTTTAAAAGATAGATAGTGATTACGATATAACTCAGTCATCGTCATTTAGTAATTGGTCTTCTATATCGAAATCTTCGGCCTTCCGTTTCTTGGGTCTCGGTCGCTTGCCTTGTACCATTTCCATTTTAGCCTTTTTAGATATTTTCTTCTTTTCTTTTAACTGGAGTTTCCTCTTGGCTGCCTTCTCGGGGTTGTTTACTTTCTCTTGTAGGAGTAACTGGAAAATAACATAGTTTTTAGTGATGTCCACATAAATTTTTGATTCGAAGTTTTTTGACAGTTTTTGAAAGAGAAAGTAAATTTGTTGCTATGAATAGTTTGCCTATTCCTCAACGGCAATCGAGTGTCGACATACTAATAATAGCTTAAATTACTAATAGGCATATCTTCTGGAACGACCAATAAGCTTATAATATTCTTCTACACTCATATTATAAAGAGGCAAAGTTTATGTATTTTGTTTGCAAGAGGTAATATCTGGAAGCAAATTACTAAAATTCTTTCACTGATCGAAAGCTACGTTATCGTCGAGTGTCATCGGATAAGTTTTACATTTTACTTAAACTGTCGAAACCGCGGGCAGAAGCACGTATGCTATAAGCTCCAATACAGCTTAGAACTTCAAAGAGTATTGAATACAAAACAAAACGCAACAAAAAGCTATACCAACCTTTTTCCTCTCAGCCCGCTTAATATTCAACTTTGTCTGTGCCTCAGCAACGAGTTTGCTATACTCTATCTCCCCAATCTTCCTTCGTAGCTTCTTGCCGAGTCTACCAGCCAGTTGCTTGGCGACCGTCGCCGGTGTGGTCGCGTCGCCGGTAGACAGCTCCCGAACTATTGGCGGAAGAATCACGTCCACTATTTTATTTACGTCGTCAGTTTCTAAAGAGCTGATGACGTGTGTCCACATTGTGAATATTGATGTTCTCTGCGGGAATAAAAGGTTTTATTTGAGTTATATTTACTTATATTTGAGTGTTATGGAGAGCATTTGTTTGAGGCATAAGGTCATCGCTGATACAGAAAATAATTTGCCATTTAAATATGGGCTTTCAATCGTAAGCATTGAAATATTTTTCATAATGACAAGATAAAAAGGTGACGCCTCGGGGACAGCGCGCTGTTAGCGAGCGGTTAAACTACATTTTCGAGGCGATTACGGCCAGGCCGTTGAAGTGCCGGAATGGTGCTGTTTAGTAAGCGATAACCATTAAATTTTAAACAGAAATCTGACAAAAAACAGTATTTTATTTGATTTACATTACTATTTTATTAAGAAGGTCTGAGAATGTGAACAACGGTTCGTCACCCACGCCGTTGAAACGTACCTATAAAAAGACATGCTCATTATTAGTAACTTATCGAATATTTTACTCACAATATCCATATTAGTAGGTGCTCTAGCGACTTCTACGTTGATAGCTCGCCTCAGTTTGAACAGGATCCAGCGGATGTTCATCCTGCTTCCTCCTTCCCCATCATCGCCGTCTTTTCTAACTTTCTTTTCTAGCTTGAAACTAGGCATTGAGTGGACCAGCTTTAATATTACGAACAATACTGCTGTCACCTGCAAAAAATAAAGACTTAGGTATTTAAAATAAATAATTTTAAAATGGGAATAAGAATAAGTCAAAGTATTTTTTTCGGATAGGAAATAAACTAACACGGGTTTCTTATTTAGATATATAGTCTCCACCTAAGCTAACTTAGTAGATCATGTGTATTTTTATGTACAAAAAACACGATTGTTGTAAATAAAATCGACGATCTGTGGGCCCGTAAAGCCCAAGATTGGTGTCCCCAAATGGCGGCAAAACACGAAGGAGATGGCAGGACGATTTGATCGGATTCTTGCGAATTTGCAAATTGCGATAGGTAGGAGAAATGGGGGAGGGCTTTACCCAGCAATAGTATGGGTTTGTTGTTGTTTGTAGTAGTATGGGCTTGTTATAATAATAACCAAAAACAGCATCCTTACCTGTTCAACCATTTCCTTAGAAGCTCCAGTAGTGTACTGCGCACATAGATCCAGGACCAGACTCCTTAGGACCTCCTCCGTGTCATCATAAATAAACCCTCTATCACTCTCCTCCTTACTCCTCACAACACTATCCAAATCTGCAGCATCAACCACAGACAACAACTGCCCCAATATCTTAGCAGATTTCAACCTCACCCAAGAATGAGGGTAGGCAAGCAATGCTTTACATTGCTGCGCTATCTCGTCGAATTCACTCACGTACTTTTTATTCGTCAAACTTGACGCGCAATGGAATGTGATTTTTTCTATTAGGTTCAATATTTGTATTAGACTGTGATCTTTTTCTTTTTGTTTGTCTTCGTCTGTTTTGTCCTCTGATTGTTCTAGAGTTATTTTGACGAATCTGCCTTCAGTGATGTCGTTGCTGAGTAGAAGGATTTTGCCGCTGACTAATGATAAGACAGTGTTAAGTCGATTCTTGAAGTTGTCTTGCTCTACGTTCACGAAACGTGTGCTTAATTGAGCTGCTAGTTCGAAGTGTACTGGCTGTGGGGATGATAACAAACATTTAATTTATTATATAATTTATCTCTTCCAAAAAGATAAATAGTCTTTGTCTGCGATTCAATCACATCCAAAAATTCTAGCTTCTAGCTCTATACTTTTTTACAAATAAATTGTATTGAAATCAGTTGCAAACATGTACTGCCAAGCTGGGGCATTTCTTTTTAATGTCACCCTTATTTTGTTCTCAATAATAACAACTAACACTATTAAGGGCCCTGCCACATTTGTCAGGCTAAATGAGGAAGAGTTGATTCACCAGATGGCATGTGGCCAATGTAATAAGTCACTAAGTAATAAGTAACTAAGTAACACAATTCAGCAAAATTAAAATAATGACATCTACCTGATTATCCTGGAAGAACGTCATGACCAGATCAAAGAGTTTGTTCCTCTCTTGTAGAGGGAACCTCTTCAGCATGGCCTCTATGCAGGTCGCGGCGGAGGCGCGGCATTCGGGCGCGCTGTCGTTGAGCATGCAGGCGCCCAGTGCGAGCAGGACATGTGCACCGTGCTTTGTTAGTTGTACCTAGAATAATATAATAGCAGTTGCTTTAAGAATAGGTAAGTAGACATCGTAATTCCCAGATTAAGAGCCAGCTCACACCGAGACACCAGTCAAAATATAACTTTATTCACTACAGAATAAGATACAAATTTCATTGTTTAAGTTCAGAATAGGTTAAATAAAAGCTTTTAATAATATTCGCCTTAGTCATTAATGACAAGAGACATACCCAGTGTAGCGCAATTTTCCCATAACTTTCTTGACACTAGAAAGCTCGGCTTAATTTGTATTTTTGAAGACGAGGACGTCCACATAAGTAGAAATTGGCAGTTGCATTTCTGACATCACTTTCAAAAATAATATTTTGCTTAAAAATAGGGTTCTGAATGGATTCCCCAACAAAAGGCAAAGAAATGTATGTATGTGTAAGTAGATGAAGAATTCATAAAACACTTACAACATGTAACTTATTGATGATCATTTCCAGGAACTTTAGACAAGATTCTCTACCATGTTGCAGTTCATAGTTGAGCTGTGACACAAAAAAGTCTATATACTTCTCCAATCGCTTGCCAGGAGAATAATGCGTTAGGTAATTGACAAATATCACTCGAGCTTCCTCCCTGAAACAATAACCTTAAGTTATACACGATTATATTTTCAAAACATACAAACAGGTTTGTTCAAGAATCTATTGGGAAATGCAAACAAACCCGGCCCTATAATTGAGCCTTTGGGGACTCCCATTTAAATCCAGTGCCCACAAAATACTGGGCCCATTTTTTTTTTTTTTTTTTTGCTGCTTGTATAATTACATGATAGCACCAACTCGCATGATGACGCACTTCCTAGCGGCTCAGCATACAAATATATTTATTGTGATCAACCCAATCGAATGCCTTGGAAAGATCACGGAAAAACTAACCGCAATCTGTAAGTTCTACCAGAGTTCTAAGATTTGAATGAAAAGTGAAGTTTTACCGTCTGTTGAAGACGAGCTTTGAACGCACAACTGATCGACACTAGTGTAAAATTAAAATTGCTCATAAAGAGTTTTGTTGAGAGCCTTTGTCACACGCAATACTAACTAAAGATAGACTAGGATATACTTGGCCGCCACACAATAAAGCATATTATAAAGCAACAGACATAAGCATATTATAGACATCATAAGCAAGAAAACTCGAAGAATTGCTACTCACCGTGATCTAGCCGACTCGCTCAGTATACATATTTTGGAAACTTTCTCCATAACTTCATGTAATTCATTCGAAACAAGTCTAGCTTCTAATATAGCTTTTAATAAAGAGAACGAGTTAGATTGCTTCTCATCATTCTGACAGTCTTCTTCCGCATATAAAAGAAGGGTTTTCAGTTGGTCTGCTTCTAGTTTATAGTATTTTACGTTGCGTACTAGTACTGTTACTGCCTGCAAAACATATAAACATATTATATTATTATTGATGCTTGAATGTTGAAGGGTTTCTTATGAAATAATGAAACATACAGTTTCGGAAAAATGAAATATAAATGTAATTTGACTTGTAAGTATGTTGAATTATTATCAATTTTTTGCCATCTAAGACTATGAAGAATCAACCTTTCAATCATCTGTAACTTAGAAGTTTATAAAAAGTTCTTACCTTAAAAGCAGTTCTAACTAAATGGAAGTTGTCGTTCTGTTTACTTATTTCAAACGTTGCATATTTATGCAATGTCAGGAATATAGTCTTCACAATGTCTTGAATCATTTCTTCCAACGTTGGCGTGCTTACTCTTATCGTCCACAAAGTAGCTATACACTTCATAGCAACCGTCGTCACTTTCACATGGTCACTTTTCAATGCATCTACTAATAAAGGTATAAGAGGGTCTACAAACGCCCGACAATCCATTCTTGGCACTTTCTCTCTTTTCAATATCACATACAGTATATTCAAACTGAATTCAATCAGAACGTGAGCATTTGCTTTCCCAGAAGTTTTAACATTTTTAGCTTGGGACTCCTTGTTACGCTTCGGAGTTTCAGGAATTAGGAAGCAATCAGGTTTTGCTCTTAGCATTTGTTCCCTCTGCTTTTCAGTAATTTGTCTCTTCGGAGCACCTAATACGAATTCTGGTATACTCTCAGAAGCAACTCCATGCAAGAATATGAATAGAGATTCGATATCTATAAACTTATTTGTTACTAATCCACTCGTAATATGCATTAACGCTTCCTGAACTTTCAACACAATCTTTTTCGAATGATGCTTCTGAAGGACGTCTTTGAAAGGTAAAATGAGATTTATAAGATATTGTTCTGTAATATTTTGAGATACTATCATAAGTGTAACGTAGCTCTTCTTGCTAGGTTTCGCTTCTGGCGTCTTATAATGCAATTTGTCGACTTCTTTTTCTTCTGACAATGCTCCAAAAAGATCGTTGGTGCAAACATCGAGTATGTAATCAAGATTTCCGTTCAGATCTCCAGCTTTAAACTCTGCTTTCAAAGCGTCTAGTACATTGTGTATTGTGGCAACTAAGACATGGACTTGGAACCCTCTGGTTAGCAACAAAGTCAGGTGTTCCAGTAGAACTCCTAGGTACGAGGTTCCAACAGTAAGCATGATTTTCTTAACGATATCACGGGCAGTTATTCTGACTTGCTTCAGAGGTGACTTTAAGAACGAACAGAGTTTTATGATGATACTAAAAAATAAAGTAATAGTTACGATAAATAGACAGTGAAAGTAAGTTTAAAGCAGATCGGGATATTGTGAAAATAGGTAAAAAACAGATTGAAATATTTACAAAGTTGCATTTTGGATATATGAAATAATAATTCATTTTAAAGTTACATAACTTGTATATAAACTCACCCAGGCAGCTGATGTTTGAGCAGTTCGCCAGGCAATCTTTGCAACAATTTGACTAGCGCCAGAGCTATTGGTACTCGTAGCATATCTTCTTCCTGACGATCGAAGCCAGTTTTACGACGATTCACCTTGTGGGACTCCTCGTGGTCCGTCATTTTGCCGATAGCACTGGAGAAATAAAATAAAGGTAAGTTTCTTTTTTTATAGTATATGCAGCACATTAACCAAGTAAATAATTTTACTTACCGGTTCAGTTGTGGCAACAATCCAGCGGACAAAGATTTGATAATTCTTTTAGCTACTGAAGGCGATACGTTTGTTATCCTCTCAAATGCAGGAACGTTGGTTACCTCTTTACTAGGTTCTTCATTCTCAGCTTCATCATCAGCCGCTTTAAGTTCACTTTCTTCATCTAAATCTTCTTTAATTTCTGATTCATTTTCTTTATCCTCGTCTTCAACTATTTCTTTCGTAACTTCTACTTTTTCCTTATTTTCCGAAACTGCTTTAGCCATTTTGAATTTATGTACATTCGTTAGGAGTGCTTTGGGCAGTTCAATATTATCTACTTTTGAGAAATCAAAATGAAATGCGTCAATAATTCCAACTAATATTCGAGTTAACTGTTTCTGGTGTTCGGAAGAATGTCGCATTTTATTCAAATAAAGTTTGAGTATAACCTCGTAGTGGTACCAAGGTAGCAATCTACAGCACGTAGAAACGACTTCTATACACGCATCTATCAAAGTATTTTTATCTGTATACTTATCATCACAAATATACATTGTTGCCAACGGTAAAATAAAGTTCGTCAAAGTCCTAGCAGTAGGACACTTTGTCATCTTTCTGGCGATTTTGCAGAATTTCAACAATGCTCTCACTCGTCTATGCATTTGAAGATGGCACATGTTATCAAAGAAATCCACTTCTCTATCTTCTTTATTAATGAAATGAGCTAAATCGGATATTACTACATCAGCATCGGGGCATTCTCTTGCTAATTCTCCTAGCAAGTTGATGCATTCATTTCTCAATAATTCATTTTTAGTATCTCTTATTCCAGTGGATATTAGCGACAAAACAGTATCTCTAACTAAGAATTGGCCATCATTCGTAGATCTGTACTTCATGAGCAGTTTTGGCAGAATCCGTTTTAAACATAGTCCAGCACTGTCTCTCAGACCAATATCTTTCTCAGTTCGAATAAAGTAGAAGCAATTGTTAACAATAAGTATTGCAAGGTCTACATCAATTTCGTCTTTTTCTAGTAACTGGTATATGAGTTTGTATGCGTCAATTCTTCGGTCAAAATCTGGCTGCTCGATCCATCTCTTGTTGAAAGCATTCATTTCTGCTACCATACTGGCCATTCGAGAAAGAACATCTTTATTATTAGGAGCACTTTCAGCTATTGATGTAAGAAGTTTCATCAGCAATTTTCTTACTTCTACTGGACCAACTTTGTTGAACAAAACTGCTATATGCTTTATGTATACTTGTGGATTAGTGCTGTGTCCTAGCAAATTAATGATTGTGTTCACTGCATATTCCATATTTTCTTCCGCCATATTCATACATACTTTCTTTACTAGTATCGGTAGTAGCAAACTCAGTAATTCGTCACATAGTTCTGGTGACGCAACTAACTCTGTGATTCTTGAGAGAATCAGCAAATCTCTTTTGTTCACCGTATTAGATTTTGCAGAATTCGCCATTCGTCTTTTCATGACTTCTAGTATGCTCGGTATGTGCGGTACCAGAATTTTGCTTCCGAAATTGATACCAGTTACATTCTGAGGAGCTTCAACTGGTAAAACGTTGAAAGATTCTATTCTTGGAATTTCTTTGTCTTCTTCATCTTCAGTGAGAGTTATTAATTTTTCTATCATGTCTAGTATCATATTAACCACACCAGGACTTGTTTTTGGAGCTAGAAGAAGCTTGAAAATAGCTGGGAGTGGTGTTATTGAATCTTTTTCAGATGAAGTAATAAGCAAAATGTAATATGGAGGATTCTGACACCAAGCATTTAGAAGTCTTAACAGAGCAGTTGGGCTATGAATACCTTCAATGTGCAATTTAGGCATTAAAGGCCAAATCAATGTCTCATACATAACAAATAACTCATCTTTATTCCAAGGATATTTGGTAAATTGTTCAAATAACTTCCTTGTTGTACCCAAAGCAAGTGTACGAAGGTTTTTCATAACTTTAACGTAACCAATATGTACTTTATCACCTTGAGATAAGACAACAGCTACAGTAGAACAAATTGCAAAATATATGTTGAAGAGCTGCGACAACAACTCCTCATTCATACACCCGCCAAAATATTCACGGACCACTTCAAATAAATTTAAAACACTGTGAAGTTTTCCAGGGCTGGTGACAGACTTCAAATCTACGTCAGATGTAATTTTCTCATATATTTCACGAGGTTTCATATCTAAATACTGTTTGTAATACGAGAATGCCATTTCAATGAACATTTTAATCTCGTTCTCATTACAACCAGCTAAATATCGCATTACAAGGGACCGTCGGTTCTGCCCACCCCCTTTTTTCTCTGCGACTAGTTTTGATGTCATTTTTCCATAAAGAATTCTTAATATTATTGGCACTACATGTTCTCTGTCTTCAGGCTGAATATTTTTGGCATCATCAGTTATTTTGAACAATGTCAGTTCATCTTTGAATTTCTTTTCATCTACTAAATTGCATAAATTACTTTTGTATTGGGTGACATTCTTGTTTTTGTAGTTTAGGACACAATCCAAGGCATATTTTTGAAGACCTGGATTTTTGTGCTTTAAAAATTCCATGTAAAGTTCCCAAAAAACTGGCTCTTTATGCAAAGCTCTTGGATTCTTAAACTGAGATAGGACTTGCATAATATTAATAAGAGTTTTAAATACAATTTTTCCAGAAACCGTCTCTTTTGTCTCATCAATTTCTTCAATTATTTCCTCAATATTTTCAGCACTCTCTTCAGGTTTGTCTTCATCAATTTCCATATTCTCTCGTACTTTCATATCAATCTTTAGAGCATTCATATTATCATTCCTTCTGTATTCTTCGTCAATAAAATTCAAGAACAAGACAACCACATCGCGATTCCTGGCTTCACAAACTTGAATGCAATTCATCATAACTTTAAGGATCAAGTTCCTATAGTTATATAAATCAGGTCTTTCAGATATACTGTTGTAATCAGAATACAATTTCTGGAGTATTTCGAAATCTGTATCAATTTCATCATCAAATTGGAACTGTTTAAGATTTTTCTTTGCGTTTACGAATGAGGACTCAAGGGCACCATGAAAAGTAGGCCAGAAATCGTCAACATTTAGGGCATTTCCGTAACCTGCTATGAATTCAGTGACAGGTTCCCAAAGCAGCTTAAAGTTTACATACAAAACGCCTAACATATAATTTAATGCAAAGAGATGGAAGTCGGTGTCCTTAGCCAGGGCATACTGACTAGTATTGAAGGTCATTTTCTGCAGCATGCTCAACTGAGCTCTGTACTCCTGAATAGACGGCGATATAGACTCGACTGAGTAACATCTACTGAAGATTGAAAACTTCTCAACAGTGCCCCCAACTTCAACTGTTTTATTTAGCTCCTCCACATTTTCAAATAACTTGTAAACGTGGGTAGTTAGCAGACGAACCTGAAAACATTTTTATTTTTAATTTATTTTACTGGCTAATGAATTTCTTTGTAAAATGGAGAAAAGTATTTTGCTACACTTACCACATGAAAAGGCGAAGACACATTCGATTTCAGGTAGGAATCGACTAACGATAAATATGGATAGGTTAATCCATGTTCATGCTCATAAGCTGTCAAATACAGGTCAAGAAGATGTAGCGAGCACAGGTAATTAGGGTCTGCGGCACACGGGAGAATCACCGGTAGCAACGTGTCAATATCACAAATCTCTTTTAACTTTTTACAACTTGATATGTGGATAGCACTTTCAAGTGCCAATGACAGCATAAATAAGACTTTTCTAGAACATCTAGATAGTGCAGTTGTGTCACAGTGGAACTTGTTCTCTTTAGGCTGGTTCTCAAGGTTGTAACTTTTCAAAATATCTAGCAGTTTTGATATCAGCTGACCCAACAGCTTTATACAATAGTCAACATCGATTTTCTCCACATGCGGCAAGCAGAACAACACATTTGTAAGTTTAACAGGATTCTCCACATACTTTTCCAAATCTTCAGACAGAACACTCTTAAAATGTTCCATGAAATTAGGAAGGTTTTTGCCAAAATCTAGGGGATATTTCACCCACTCAAATAACTTTATACCGTTCATAGACAAAGGTGCCTTCTTCAAGCATATTTTAGTCAGTGTACCCAAAGCCTCATTATCAAAATTAGACTGAATAACAAACTTGATGAAAGGAGGTAGTATGTGCAGATCAAATTGTGAATACTCTATGACATTCTGAACAAAGGTGATTAGTATATTGGGGAATGGTAGAGGCAGTAGAACTTTGACAATGATTCCGGCATGTTCTTGAGATAGAGACACATTCGGAGAGAGGAGTAACACAGCACCTATCTGTGCACAAACTTCTAGAACATGTTCTGAAGACTGTTCACAAATAACTTTTATCAGGAGGAGTACGAACTGTGGTGGATTTGTCAGGTACTTCCCTTGCTGGTGTTCTATGACTTGGCCGGCAAGTCTGAGAATGTATTCTAGCCCTTTACTTTCTTCATCATCCTCCTTCAAGATGTCTGCGGTAAACTTTATGATGCTTGCCCAGAAGACTCCGTACTCCTTGTGTGATATACTTTGTAAGCTGTCTTCTACTGTTTGGGTCAGCACTTTGAACAGTAGTTCTTGGTGTTCTTTATTTTCTTTTAGGTATTGAAGAAGAAGGGGCAAGAATGTTTCTATGCAGCTGTGGAATTTGTCTGTTACACCTCGTAGTATTTCAAACATAAGATGACCACAACCGGTGATAGCCTAGAAAAGGTATTTTAAAACTATTTACATTTAAGCTTTTAAATTTTCATAGCTTAATTATTTTATTTAAAAATGTTGAAGCAAAATATAAAATAGTTAAAATACTGGCCTATTATATCTTACTACAAGGCCAATGCCGCTTTTCCTAGGCCTCCGCTAAAGCTTTTAACAAATGCAGCATAAAATACACAATTTCCAAATATTTAGCAAATACTTACATCATCATTAGTTTGCAAATAGTTCAGCACAAGACTGACAAACTTCTTCTTATCCCTTATATCTCTGGCAACAAAAGCAAAGCTTTCAGCTGCAAAGTTATTTATATACTGTGGCTGAGATTCACTTAGTAACGGTATGATCCTCTTTAGTACAACAGCAATGTCTTTCTTCAAGTATGGTTTCAGGACTTTAAACAAAAACGCTAGACAGACTAAGGTCCATTCTAGCCTTTCAGCATCCTTAGTGTTTAGCAGCTTAATAAGGATGTCTAGGAACCTTGGAAAGTGTGGGTAGAAGTCCTCCCTTAGGTCTTTTGCTACTGATACTAGGATTCTGGAAGATAAAATAATTTTAGTTCATAAGGCTGCAAATTAGAAATTAATCTTTAAATATTATAGCTGAGAACTCAAAACCAAACAAAGCATAACATTTTGTTAAAACCATAATTTTACTTGCAATAAAAATTATATACTCGAAGACAAACCAACTTACTCTAGCAACGGTTGCAAACACAAGTGGTCTTCCAATTTCAAATATTTCTCCAATATCTCAACCACTTCATCTTTCTTGTGAACAAGCTGTGGCACAGTTATAATACCAAAGACTTCCTTCCTGAATTTTTTAAAGTTGTCTGTCAAGTTGAGCACATGCCATTTTTGTAGTGCCACAAAGAAATGAGTTTCATTCTCTTGAGGCTGCTGTGCATATGCATGCTCAATATGATACAGAGCTGCATGGCGGACATCAATAGCATTGATTCGCTCGGCAAAAGGTACAAACTGTAATAAATGTCATGTAGGTTTTCATCATTTATATTTTTATAAAGGTGCCTCCTCATATTTTGCGCTATTTAATTTTGAACTTTTGGTCTACAATCATCATAAGAAATTTAATCAGGCGCTAGGATGGCTTCCAGCAAAATTATTGTGCATTAAAAACTCATCTATTTCTGATTGCTTATTACACAAGAAGAAAAAAATACACTTTGTATACAACATTCGCACTTAACCTAAAATATCAAAATAAAACCAATTTTTAGGACTTACACGGAAAGTATTTGTTGACTTATGTTTAACAGGTTTACTCTTCATCTTCAGTATGTTTATTTAAGGTTACAGCAAGTCATTTATTATATTTAAAAAATACTCGAAAACTGTAGTAAATAAATCCACATGCCGATTGATGCCGATGAACGTCGTCGCTGATTTGACAGTTTGACATTGACAAATCACAAAATTGACATTACCGTATCTTGATTCCGGAGATGCCCCTAACGTAGTTTTAATACCTACCTACCTCTTTGATGACCATAACTTCTTCTGAGAGAACTGACTAGTAACCAATTCTATAACATTAAATGAAGTTTATTTTGCATTGCGTATAATAAAACAGCCAAAGCGACAGATTTTTAAAAATTTGATTAAGCTATTTTTCGAATTAGAACTTAGGCGAAACACAGACTGCCCCGCGCTAGGCTCTGAGGTGCACGACGCCACACGTGCGGACGAGGGAATGTAACTAGATGTGCATCTTCATACAGATTTCTCTGCACAAACGCGCTGAGCTGCAGTATAGTCATGCAGTAACCTATAGTGTGTTTTTTAATCTCGAAGACTAAATTGACAGTTTCATACGTCAAATATAAAAATAATGTGCTTTCGGCTCATAGACATAAAGCACACTATTTTCAAGTTTGACGTAAGAAGCCGTCAAATCAGACTCTGAGATTAAAAAACACACTATAGAGGCCTCATTTCATAGCAGATTATAATAGTGCAAAGCATTGTTTTTTATACTAAAAATGGTTATTCATTTCTAAATGAATAACCATTTTGACTCACACATTCAGGATGCTGCAATTATTATTATTGTATATTACTTCACTCAAGTTCACTCTCTGTACTCTATCACTATATTCTTTACATTTCATATTCCAAATTGCTTTACGACTTTCGATTTCAAATATAAATCGATCGATACCGAGATCCATTTCGAAATAGAACATCTATATTATAGCTCTTTCAAAATCACGCACGATACTGCAGACTACTCTTTGCTGCAGACCAAACTCGGTGTGTGATGTGCAGTGCAAGTGTGTTTTACCTTGCGTTCTGGTCCGCACACACGCGCGTGGCAGCGTTTTCAGTGTGTTACACTACGCATGTTTTCTATTCAAACACAGATTCAACTTGCATACAATGTAAGCCCACGCACTCCCGCGCTACGCGGCGTAATGCGATTGCGATGCAGTGTGCGAATCGCCTTAGAGAGTAATTTTAGAAGTGTGACCTTATTAAGGTCACACTTCTAAAATCACCTTAACATGTTGTTATTGAACCTACAGAATTTTAACAGAATAAAAGAGATGTAACTCCTAAAAAGTTTTCTTTTTCAAGACCGATTCTGTGCTTGTCATTCCGGTTTTACTGCGTAGTACATTCTATGGTACATTCCATTTCCACATTTCCACGACAACAGCTGTCTGATAAGGTATTTTATTTTTCCGTGCTTGATAACTAATATTTTGATTAAAAAATCATCCATAAATCACAAAATTTGCAATTAATAGTTTTATAAAAATCTATTCAAAATGCTTGCCAGGTTTGTTAATTCTTTGCCGGTCGGCTTATCAAATCAACTCACGAAGATATATTTTCAAGGTATTTTTTCATATTATTTTTGTAACTGGGGTATAATGTGTCAATCATATTTTTATTATTTCAAAAGGAGCTGTTATTTGGAGCGTAATCAAAGACATACATATAAAAAATCTCTTTGTTCTATCTGTCTAGTGTCTACAAAAAAGACAAAAAAGCATGTACACTAAAAAAAATTTGCAGTGAAGCCAATATTATTAATATTTACGAAAATAGCTTATTTATATTTTATAATATTTACATTTGGGATTGTAGCTGCAAAAATGGATAAAAACGATAAAAAGAAATGGCGAAAGAATAGTAATAAACCTGGTTATAATACAGTAGTCCTTATGTTAAAACAAATAATGTTATCATGAAGATAAGACAGTCCATTGCATGTTACATCATTATTATTTTAGTTTAGTAATTCATAACATTCTTATATAAGTAATATTATTGTACTTATAGTAGTTTAGTTATAGTAAGTAAACATTACCTCCATGTTCACTCTGTTGCTAAGCTGTCATTCAGTTGCTCATATTCAATTTGAAAAGAGAATCTGTTCTGGTCAGGCAGGGTAGGTAACTTTTTAAATAACTGAGCTCTATTAAATTTAGAATTGTTTCACGTTTGCAACAGGATTAGACACAAGCCTAATCAAAGTCCATACCATTTCCAAGAGACCCAAAAGTTATATGGTACTTAAAGCTATTCTTGCCTTTCTCCTCTATACCCCTAAAACGGTGTAAATCAATAACAAACTATTACTTTTTTAAATAATTCTGAATGAATGGGATTTGCAATTTCATATATTCATGTAAGTATCAGAGGCGGAAGGGTAAAATGAGGAAACAAAACTTAATTACAAAATTATAATCGTTTCAGTAATATCTCGAAGACAACGAGGGGCTCACAGCTACACGGAAGATAACCAGTACACAACCATGGACGTGAAGATAATGCCAGTACTTCAGGATAACTACATGTACCTAATTATAGATAAATGCACGAGAGAGGCAGCTATAGTAGACCCAGTTGATCCGAAGGCAGTGTTGCAAGCTGTCGATGATTATCAGGTCAATCTAACATCTGTTTTGACTACTCATCATCACTGGTAAGTTTTATATGGTTTGTTTTGTTCTCCCGATGTAGAAAATGAAATCTATACTAATATAATAAAGAGAAAAGATTTTTTGTTTGTTTGTAACAAAAAGGCTCTGAAACTACTGGACTGATTTAAACCATTTTTTCATCAATAGACAGCTACATTATTCCTGAGTAACATAGGCTGTATAACATCACTTTACGCATGTGAAATAAGCCACATGGAGGAAGTCGCGGGTTGTTCTCTAGGACATACATATTTTTGTCCCCTTTAACTAAAATTTGCCACAGATATCAAGCCAATTAATAAAATCCTATGTCTCCCAGGGATCATGCTGGTGGCAATGAAGCCTTAGCCGCCCAGGTTAAAGGGATTCAAGTTTATGGAGGAGATGACCGCATTGGTGCTTTAACTACGAAAGTGGGCCATAATAATATATTGAATATTGGGCAGTTGATAGTCCAATGCATCTATACTCCCTGCCACACACAAGGCCATATGTGTTACTTTGTGTCTGCACCATCAGGATGTGAATCTGTAGTGTTTACAGGTATAAATATTTTTTGTTTTTTTATCATACAATTTTTCTATTCAGTATCTTCGTGGCAGAGGAACCATAGCCTAATCTACTAGTCGCATTTTATAATGGTGATATAGGCATTTTTTTTTTAATTACTAAGCTGAAATGTTAAGCAGTTACAACAGTATGGCTCTTAGAATCATATTGACACTTAACAAGAGGCACAGCTTAATGTCTAGCTTCACTTTCATTCTAGTGCCTTGTGTTCTTTGAAATGATAATATTATTTAAGTACTAGAAGATACACTACCATTAAGCACACTATATACACGTATTTTCAAAATTATTTAAATCCAGTTTTGTTTCTTTTTCAAAATAAAGGAATGTTTCCTTTGAGTAAAATTTGCTATCTTCAGTATTTAGAGTACTTTCCCTCCAGGTAGCATGATAAAATTGCACCCTGTATATACACACACACACTATATATATATATGGCTATAGCACTGCCATTAAGCATAAATAGTGCCCCGGCTTTATGAAACTATTATTCCAGGGGACACCTTATTCTTGGCTGGTTGTGGAAGATTCTTTGAAGGTACTCCCGAACAGATGTATAGAGCAATGTCACTCCTAAGCCAACTTCCAGATGATACTAAGGTGTATTGTGGCCACGAGTATACATTGCAAAATCTAAAATTTGCCGCACACGTCGAACCCGACAATAGAGAAATATATCTCAAAATTGCTTGGAGTGAGCGGAGACGACGAGAGGGGAGACCTACGGTAAGCAGCCTAATTTAAGCGTCCGTTTAAGCCGGATTTTCAGTCAGACTCTAGTGCACTCGGTCCAAGCCAACTCTGACTGAAAAATCGCTCGATGAGTGAGCTTGGATTGCGTGTTTACAAGATACGAGTAGCGCCCGAGTAGACATCGGGGCGCCCTCATTTCGATCCAACTCTGAAAACCCGTCTTTAATTTAATCATTGTCAGATCAGGTGCCTGTGTATGAAACACATTCACATATTTTTCTAAACATATTTCCCCATTTATCCACAGGTTCCATCAACTATAGGCGAGGAGAAGATGTACAATCCATTTATGAGGGTGTTTGTGCCTGCAGTTATGAAGCACGCAAATTCAAATAGTGCCGTCGAAACTATGAGGAATATTCGACTCGAGAAAGATAATTTCGCATAAAATGTACATTGGTGTCGATTCTGTTATGCACAAGCTAAACTTAATTAAGACCATTTCTATCTTTTTCTCTCCAGTAAAACAAGAAAGGGACGGACGTGAATAAGACTTGTCAATTTTAGTTGATCTAAAACCTCTGTACAATTATAGTTGACATGTCAGAACGCGTTGATTAAAAACGCGGAAAAGTTCAAGGCAAAACTAATTTGACATCTCTAACTTAGTTCTAAGGTATTACATTACAGTCCTTTTCTTTCGCTGTATGTTGGTAAGAGATGTCAATTCTCTAATTTTAGTTTAGTTTGTGAACAAGGGAATCGGCACCATTATCAACAATAAAATAGAGTCATTTTCTACTTGTGGACTAAACAGGAAAGAAACTGAAATAAGAATAAGGTTGAACTATAATTTATAATAGAAATTGAAGTTATAAAAAATATATTTTCTTTCTAGTTCCTACTTCTTGTTTTCATGTATTAAGTACATAATATAAAAATGTCTTGTAATAGGAGCATCTGATTTGCGTGAATTTATGTATATGTACAGAAGAAATATGGTATAGAGTTGGGTTTATTTATGTTTCAGATTATTTTATGGTTTAATGTTATTTTGTATTGATATGTATGTGATACAGGGAATAAATTGGCACTTGGTTTGGTGGCATAAATTATTGTAAAATGTAAAACCAATCTGTTTTTTTTTTCCTAATATTATGTGCATTAGTAAAACAGAACAAAAAAATATTATGTAGCTTTATGAAGTTCCATACAGTTAAATGTTACATGTGAGACTGTACACCATTTTGTTTTAAATAACATAGGTTCTAAAACCATTGGTTGTAGAGAACTAGGCGGACTTTCAAACTTATATTTTTTGTTTGTAACAAATAGGCTCCCAAACTACTGGACCGATTTGAACCATTTTTTCACCAATGATAGCTATATTATTCCTGAGCCTATGTTAACATAACGCTACGACACACGGGAGCAGAGCATTAACAAAAGATTTATAGCAGGTGAAATAAACCATGCGGTCGAAGCCGCGGGCAGTATGCTAGTGAGGATATAAATCTTGATAGCCCAAGGATTTTCTTAGACCTAAGATAATAAAACCATTTCTTCTTACAAAATACTGTTTAATAGTTAACCTAATCTTAAAGCTGATGATCACAAGAAAATTAAGTGCTATTATTGGCCGTTGTTGATGTATGTCATTGTTCCTTCTTTATGTAGGCGGACATTTGTTCTGCATACTTTTCCTTTGATCGCTCAAACATTGCCACATATACCTAGAAAAATATACATATTTTTATTTAATAACAAATGAACAAATTGAAGAAATGAATTAAAGATTCTGGATACTAGACAAACTACTACTTGATACTAGTAAATTAATAAAATATGCAAGTACAATTTTGGAAAGCTCATATTTGATTTGTTATTTAATCATTATAACTAGTTACCCTTTTTTCCTCGTTATTGAGTGCTCTCCAGCGTGATGCCAATTGTCTAGTGACCTCCTGCTTCGAAGGCTCTGACCCTAACTCAGTGTTAGCCTCCGCTACCACCAGAGGCCGCTGTTCTTGGCAAAATTGGAAAAATGCATTGCAAGGCTTTTTGGGAGCATTAGGATCTCTTTCAGGCTTAAAATAAGAAAAATACATACATTACAAAAGATAAATCATAGACCAAAAAAGATCCATTATGGAAAACATGTTTTTTTTTAGTATGAATTTATGAACACCAGAGGCAAAGTAACTGGAACTTTTATGATGCTTCCCTATTTTAATAGCTGTACATTCGATTCTACAATTGCCCATTTATATTTTTTAACGCTAACAATCGCAAAAAAAAAAAAAAAAAAAAAAAAAAAAACTTTCTTTATTTGCTAAAGTAAGTAAATCTAACAACCTAGCGCAATATTTCTAGACAGTTTTATCAAAGCAAAGGCAAATTTTAAGCTAAGTCTAATTTAGTGTAGGTAACACAACGTATTAATTGGTTGTTAGTTTATACGGATTTGATTCGCTCTGTCCCCCGTACTAGTATAAACTGTATTACGGTGGAACAGTTTTCCTCAATCGCAGTATAGGCAACTATATAAATATTAGACTTGTGGTATAATTAAGTATTTGTATTAATTAACAAAGCAAAGAAAGTGAAATTTATAAGGTAGGAGTTACATTTTTAACATGTTCTTTTTTTATCTTGTAGGTAGTTCTTAAAGTTTACATAGTATATGCAAAGTTTTTAGATGCTTTGCTTTGTTTACTAAATTAGTGTTTGTACATTTTTATAGTAGATTTATCACTTACTCTTAGTTTAAAATGCAAGTTACAGAAAAGTAAAATAAAACTAAATAAAATAAAATTAAAACAAATTTGGTCGCGATTATACTGCTTAAAGTTTATGTGTATGAATAGTGTAGTGTTTGTATGTAGCGGTGTGTATGTGTTAGTGAGTGTTTTAGTGAAATGATGTAATGAGCATATTATTATGTTTTGTTTTATATTTGGTGATTCAATTAAGTAATGGATTTGATGATTTTCTCAGTATTATCATAATTCAATGAGTTCAAAAAATTTAAAATTTGGGATTTAAAGGCATTTTTATTAAGATGACGTATTTGGATTTGCTTTGATATTTTATTATACATGGACGGACCTAGGAAATGTATGAACCTTTTCGCAAATGCAGTTTTACAGTAAGGCACGGCGTAAACAATATCTTGCCTTCTTTTTTTGGTATAGTCAGGTAAATTTTTATGTTGATTTTGTATTGTGTCTTTGATAAATAGTTGCCTTACTGTAAGAACTGATAATTCGGAGTATAACGTATGGGTGGGGTATCTAAATTTTTTGTGACTCATTACCTTGAGAACTGCACGTTGTGCTCGTTCTAAAGCAATAAGGACTGACTTGGAAGCACCCCCCCACGCAGTAATTGCATAAGTTATGATAGACTGGCATAAGGATAAATAAATTATTAAAATCATATTTGGTGGACAAAAGCATCGAATATTTTTGAAAACATATATGAGTTTTCTGACTCTAGAAGTAAGCATTGATATATGTTCGTGCCAGTTTAGGTGTTGATCAATGACTAAGCCTAGGTATTTAATTGAGGGCGTTTTTGCTAGTTCATGACAAGTACAGTTATCCGGCGAATCACATGTGTGAGCTTTTATGTGAATCGTTCCAGGAGGTGGTTGACTGCTCTTTGTGATACTAAAAAGTATGTATTTAGTTTTAAGTGCATTTAGGGTTAGTAGATTTGACTGTAGCCATTTCGATACCTGTTTGAAGCCTAAATTTGCTACATAATTAGCCTCTTTCCATGTCTTACCACTAAACAAAAGGGCTGTGTCATCTGCATACGCAATTACCCGCCCCTGCTTCAACTGTAGATCACACAAGTCATTTACATATATAAGGAAAAGCGTGGGTCCTAGAACACTTCCTTGTGGCACACCATACGTCACACACTCCAGCTCACTCACATAGTCATTAATCCTAACACATTGAGCTCTGTTAGACATATAGTCTGTAAATAGTTTTAAGGCTGTTCCCCGAATTCCCACGCTTTCCAGCTTTGCTAGAAGTAGGGGAACAGAGACTGTGTCAAACGCTTTAGCTAGATCAAGGAATACACCAATGGTCTTCTCTCCTGCATCTAGGCTATCAACAATAGTGGAAGTTAATTTTTTTATAGCATCGTCTGTCGACTTGTTTTTCCTAAAACCAAACTGGTTGATAGATAGTAAATTTTGAGATTCTAGGTAGGAAGTTAGTCTTACATTAATAACCTTCTCAAGTACCTTAGACAAGGATGGCAGCAGCGATATAGGTCTATAGTTAGAGACGCAGTCTCTGTCCCCCGCTTTGAATATAGGAATTATCAGAGCCTTCTTGAGAACTTCAGGAAAAACTCCCGTCAACATGCACCGATTACATATCATGGCTATGGTACAAGCCAAAGTATCCGCGCCTAATTTTAATATTGAGACAGGAATTTCATCGCAGCCAGTAGCGTTAGATTGTTTTAAATTTAATATGATTGATTTTACTTCTTCGGTATCCGTTGGTAGAAGAACGAGAGATTTGATATAAGTGGATCTAATAAAGGGGGTATTAGGTACGCTCTGGCTGTTTATCTGAATATCCTTGGCTAAATTGAGACCCACCCTTGCAAAATAGCTGTTCACGTTGTTAATAGAACTCTGTGGATCATGCTTGATTTTTAATAGTTCTTCGTGGTGATTACGTTGATCAGTAAAATTGCAAACATCTTTAATCAATGACCATTGCTTTTTGAGATTATTTTTATGTTTATTGATTTCGGATCTTAAGTAGTTATTTTTGAGTTTTTTTAGAAGATTATTGCAGGTGTTGCGATACCTTTTGTAAGTTATGTTTAGAATGACGTTTTCTGGGTCTTTGCGAAGATTTTTATGGAGTCGATCTCTATTTCTAATACAGCGGCATAGACCAGGTGTTATCCATGGTCTTATGGCACGCTTCCTTCGAGAAAGCCTGTATGTCACTGTGTGACTCTTTATTGTGTCCTTAACAGTTGTTAGAAATTCATTAGTCATAACATTACAGTCGTCGGTTGAAAATATAAATGGCCAATCGATTTGATTTAAGTCTTCGATAACAGCCTGGTAATTTATTTTTTTATATGTCTTGGGTTTGTTAGCATGAGTCTTGGTTTTTTTTGATATAGAAATCATAACAGACGAATGATCAGTAACGGTAGTTTCACAGACAATGGTTTGACATAGAGACGCGGTTTTTACAAAGCAATGATCTAGACAATTTTCCTTTCTGGTCGGTAGTTTATGGGAAGCCAATAATCCATGAGTTGCTAGTAGGTCCATATATCTTGAAGAATTAGGACTGCTGTTGTCTAAAATATTGATGTTTATGTCTCCTATTAAAATTATGTTTCGATATATTTTTAAATTATTTAAGATGCTATCTAAAGCGGTTAGAAAACGATCAATGTTTTTGAACACGGGCGATCTATAAATCGATATAACAGCAAGATCGTTTTTAATAGCAGAAACTAGGCAGTTCATTTCATCGTCATTGCTGACGGGTTCAATAATTTTTGGACTCAGATTTTCCTTATAATAAATAAGTATGCCATCATTTTGATTAATTGTCTTAGCAGTAGCGAAGGTTTTAAATGAGGTAATTTTCGGCAGAATTGCGTTTTTTAAAAAGCACAAACCTTTTCAGTTAGATCTGCTACATATAAGAAAACTCTAATTTATAAAAGGAATCACTCAGAAGTACCTACCTTATCTGCTTTGCTTTTCCTTTTAGGTCCTGGTTTCTTGGCACCACCAGCATTCTGCTTGTCTGTTTGTTTTGCCACTGCTTGCGTTTTCCCTCCAGAACGGGGTGGCCGTACTATTACCTCAGGTTTCGTTTCAACCTCTAAACATGCAGTTCTGAACTGATCGCCATGCCTATCCAATCTGTTCACCAACAATTTAATATCCTTCCGGTAGCGCTTGGTTATTTTCTTCGCTTCATGTATTCTGCAACAACATTAGACGCTAAATTATTCACGAATGCCGTTTATCAACAGATATTGAGCTTAAAACACAAACCTATTGATAATTCTTTCGTTATCCTGTTGTAAGACTTCACATCGCTCCAACAACAATTGGTATTTTCGCCTATAAATCTCTTCTTCGGACGGTAAACTAACCATATCATCGGAGTCGTCAGAAATATTCGAGTTAATCTGTTGGACTGTCATTTTAATTTATTTCCCAGCTTCAAAGTTCAACGCGATCAAATTTCTTTTTATTTAGCTGTCGCCTGTCAAATCGGTCCACTCCAGTCAACAACTGGTTTGTAGATTATTTTTATGTTGGCACTACTGTTATGATGGCTGTTACACGAAACAAAAACAAAACAATTTCGCATGATTGAGATTTATAAAGCGGTGTTGCTATATTTATTATGTAAAAGATATTGTTTTGTTCCGTGTATGGAACACTGCTGATACAACAGAACAAGAAATAAGAACATAATAATGTAATTATTATTGAAATCCTTAGTTACACACAATTTGATTTTAATAATTATGTATTTTTTCATAAGTTTCGGATTTCCAAATTTTTTTTAATTACCAACATTGAAAACGTTTTTAAAATATAAGAAGAAAAACCGGAAGTACGCTAGTGACGCGATTAAGCGCGGTAAATTGCCTTCGCGCGAAATGCGATTTTCCGACCGTCCGACTCAGTGTCGATTCGACAGCGATTGTGCGCATCGTGATTCGTTCCAAAGAAAATTGCATCGATCGCTCATAAGCACTGCTTGTTCAGTGCGTGTTAACCACGGAGTAAAACCCTAGTACCATGCATATCAAATTAACGTGAAAATATGGAAGATAGAGCTAAAGATTATAATATATTAGTACTTTGTATTGAAAATATTCGTATATAGAATGTTGGGTGTAGTGAACTTCGTTTATTGACGAAAGGGAAAACAAAGCACTACAAATGAATCCGCAAAATAGCAATGAGATGGATACCAGTGCTATCAAAGCGAACTATGTTTATTTGTTTCATATTATTATTTCTATTATATTTATTTTATGCTTTGAATTGTTGTTTAGTTGACGAAAACAGGGTGAGTGATGAATACTTTTGGCTCCTACATGTTTTTCAAGCACATACAAAAATGTGATACCTGCCGGTAATTCCTTATCAGAAACCTTTATCTTACCAGAAGTCTTGCATTTCTTTTTCAGTTTACAATAAAATACATATTATTGAAGCAGCATATTTCGAAGTACAGGGCAGCAAGCGTGCGTTTCGCTTCTCTCCTAGGATTCAACGTGGACGAGAACTACGAGTACAGGCGGTTGAAGAAGAACCAAGTACCGGTAAAGAGATTACCCGACGCACTCATTATAGGAGTCAAGAAATGCGGGACGAGGGCCTTGCTCGAGTTCTTGAGGTGGGTTTCAGTTAAGTTTTTAATTAAGTGCTATTATTGGCCAGTAATATTTTCCACCCTACTATTTATATTGGCTTCCTTTACTCTGTATTTGATTTCTGGAGGGATTGAAAATTAAATCCAGAACAGTCACAAGCATAACAATATTGTATATTATTTAAACGTTCATAAGACTCCTTAATAGTATAGAATCCAAAATACTATAACATTCATAACACCATAACATTCTATTTTCTTTTTATGAGTAAACTGCTTTCTTGCTAAGAATAGATATTTATGCTCTTGACTGTACCTGCTTACGGAAGCATTCAGTTAGGGAAACAATAATTGCCAATGTATTTGGTAAAAATCTATGTCTTCTTCCACGTTTTTGTTCCTATATGGCACTGGCACCAATAGATGTATGTAGGTAGCTTCTTCTTACCTTCACAGGATGCCTTAAAATTTTATTCCTTTTTGGATTTCTCAAAGTTTTCTTATTCTTCTTTCAGGTTACACCCAGATGTGAGGGCAGCAGGATCAGAGGTTCACTTCTTTGATAAATTCTATCACAAAGGTTTCGAATGGTATAGGTAAGACCTTATTTTTTAAATAAATATGGATATACATATGTACCCACTGTATCTACTGAAGCAGTAGGGTTATAATTATACCTATTCTTTACCAAATTATGCAAGGTAAGAGGTCAATTATGAATGGCTTTAAAAATAGTAGAACTATTTTCGAACACAAGTTTTTCGACGATTTTGGTGATGATAGAGTGAATATTGAGGGCATACCAAGAATGTTTCGTATAGAGCGATAACAAATATAAAACCACCTAAATCAGTGACGTCATCTTTCAGGGATAAAATGCCGCCAACACTCGAGGGTCAGATTACGATGGAGAAAACTCCTTCGTACTGGGTGACGAGGTCGGCCCCTAGACGCGTTTACGCCATGAATCCTAGCGTCAAACTGTTAGCTGTCGTGCGGGACCCCGTCACTAGAGCCATTAGCGACTATACGCAGTCAGCCAGGTAATTAAACCTCGTTTGTTTTTTAGTACTACATTAATTAAAATATTGTGCCGAATAAAAAAAACAATCTTATTACCTGAAGGATTCTAGTAATTAAACAGGTTAAAAATCTAGTCGTACTCGTAACATCTCATATTAGCGACAATCAATGTTGAATAATGTAAGTAAATTAGAGAGAGGAATTTTAAACAGATTGTGATTTGTGATTTTCTAAATATTAATAGAATTTCCCCCTAGAACAGGTATAGTTCCAATCTTTCGAGCCACTTTACTAACCTTGTCTAGCTTATATTAGGTATAACATGACAACCAAAAATGTATTTTTTATTCCATGCTTCTCCTAGATTTTTTGCTGTAAAAGGGGATCCAAAGGCCCTAAAATACACTAGTTTACTTTTCCATCTAGGTCCTAATTAATGCTTTTCTGCTTCCAGTAAAAGACCATCCCTCCCTCGTTTCGAAGACTTGGCTCTAGTGAACAGTTCGGCCGGCTGGGGCGGAGCACCTTCAGTGGTGGACGCATCCTGGCCGCCCGTCCGGCTGGGCGTTTATGCGAGACCGTTGAGGCGATGGCTAAGGAGGTTCCCGAGGCAGAGGTTACTGTTAATCAGTGGGGAGAGACTCGTCGCTGACCCGGCTGCTGAGATGGCTAGAGTACAGGTGACAATGGTCTTTTCGTTATTTCGATGAGAAGTTTTTGGTAAATAGTCTTTAGATCCCTTCATATACAACCTTCTTTTACCAAATATTTACTAAATACGCAAAAATTCCACGTGGAAAAAGCAGCTAAAAACAGATAAATTCAGAAATGGATCCATAGAAAAGTTTTTCTATGGATCCATAATGATGTGTAGATACTATGACCCCTTTTCACGTTTCTAGTAAATAAAAAATAAGCATGTATAAGTCGACATCCCCCATTTAAGGGGTTTATTAAATACGAAAAATTGCGTAGGGAATAATACACACGGGGTCCCACGTTCCAAGAGTGATAACGATTCTTAAAGGACCTTAATTCCCTGTAAAAATTGTACTACACTAAAGATGTCCTCTTTTTTCTTACAGGAATTTCTAGGCCTGAAAAGAGTAATAACAGAGAAGCATTTCTACTTCAATTCCACCAAGGGTTTCCCTTGTCTCCTGAAATCTGAAAGTCGATCTACACCGCACTGTCTAGGCAAGACTAAGGGCCGAAGTCACCCACACATAGATCCTAGGACTTTGGAAAGACTGAGAGACTTCTATAGGCCATTCAATGAGAGATTCTACCAGTTGGCCGGCATGAACTTCGGATGGCCTTGAATCGTTGTGATTTTGAATTTTTGGTATACGGTTTGGGGAAGAACGGTATTTTTCACGAAGATTTATGAGGTAAATCAAATTTGTGGGTAAATGCAATGTATTCTGAACTAATCTCGGGCGATATCAGTATTAGATAATTTAAACTTAACATAATATTTTGACTACTCGCGCTGCTATATTTTTGCGCTAAGTATTACGTAAGAGAATTCTTATTTTACTCTATTTACTTAGATAATGTCCTATTTCATATTGTTCAAACTATGTGATATTGTTATTTAATGAAGGGCTGATTTTCAATTAGCGACATAATTCATATGGAAGTTATCAAATATACTTAGCCAAATCTGAATCTGAATCTGATTTGGCTATATTTGATAACTTGACTTGGCTAGACTAGATTCATTAGTTTTAATTATTTTGACGTTCAAAAGTGCCTTTTAATGGTCTAATTGAAATAAATGATTTGAATTTTGACTTTGACTACCTCGGCTAACATAATATGTTCTAAATATACGACTCAAAAACAAGGGCCGATTTTTCAATAGTCTGTTAACCTTTATCTAATGTTTAACATTAACTAGACCTAAAGAAGTTCGGTTTTCTATACAAAAGCTGTCAAACCACCATATTTATTCCTTCCCTATGAATTATGTCGCAATTGAAAATCATTGCGTCATTTTGAGGTTTTGGAAACAGTTATGTTTGCAATTAGTTTAAATTAGTTTTATGATACAAGTCAAAATTGTTTATTTGAGAGTATATTTAAATTGAATCCATTCCACTAAAGTTACCAGAGACGTATAAATTAAGATTATAAGACTTTAGCTTAATCGAATAATTCGCATAATAATTTTAGTCGATGCTGTATTTATGCGGGTAGCTGCGTCATAGTTCCTAGTCGGCATTCCTTACTAAAGTGTTCCATTTGATATCATTTATGATCGCTTCATAATTTATACGATTATGAAGTTATATCATTATAAAATTAGCAAGCTTATTATTAGGAATATCATGTTTTAGGTAGATGAGAATTTTTAGATGATTATTAGAAACGCAATATTTCCAAAATGAGAGTAGTGTATTAGGAAGTCGTATTTTGACGCTTTGAAGAGTCTGCCTACTACACCGTATCATACCATGACCGTGCTATGAACGTATCAGGCGCTGAAAGTAACGTGATACGGACTACTTTGCCCAGAAGAGCGTATAAGCAGATAATTGTTGATCAGTGATGGATTGATTTAGTGGGCATAGTCTCATGCTTTCCAATACAATTCCTTGAAGTTGTAGGATTGAGTAACAGATCAAATGACTGATACGTAAGCTGAAAAACTAAACTAACCACTAGCTTGCGACTAAATTAATAGCAAATCTAAAATGGGTCAGACAGCTTCAAATAATGTATATGAACTGCTAATCTAGTACCTAACTACCTACTTTCTACTCAATATACACGGTGGAACTGTGGAAGGGACATCTTATTTGAGATTTGTGACACAAAATTTTAACATGGATTCAGTACATTATTATTAATTATTTATTTATAAAAATCGCAACTTAGAAACTATGCCTCACAAAACCGTTTACACGGTTCTATAGTTCGAGACTCCAGCGTTAGCCATAAGCAGAAATTTTGTAATTTCATACCCCTTTGTAATTTTTCCCCTTTGTCAGCAAAGGTAAGCTCTTTCCGCCTCCTAGGCTTACATAAACAATGGTGTATTTTTTCAAATCTCTTCTTGTTTTCATCGTCCTTACAGATCAAAACTTGAAACAATCGAATTGAATTCAAAGTAAGCAATTCAAAGACCCACCTGCTTTGCTACTTTGTAATATTGAATGGAAAAATTACTAGCTGTGAGTTGTTTTTTTTTATAACCGTCAAAGTTTCCGCTCTTCCACCTTGTATTAAAACCCTTCTTGCGTCTAAAATTACCTAAAAAAAAGTATTTATTTAAGCTAAACTATCCTCCTATTTATCAAACGTCTTGCCATTACTGATATAAATACGAAGGTTGTGTACTATGAACGAATGAGAGACAGTGTATAAATTAACGTGCCATGTAGGTAATTTAGATAATAATGTATACTAATTAGATACAATTTTATACAAGATAACCTTTAAGTGAATTCCTCTTTAATTACATAAGTTATGTCCGAATTTTAGATTTATTATTTGGGTAGATGACACCACTAATCAATTGACGTTCTTTTTATGAGCTGTCAAAACGCGATTCCCCCCATAAATGTTGAATGACAATACTAAACTATGACGTCACTTTCTTGTCATGTCAATTCACTAACTATTTATTGATTTCAAAGCAACTAAATCTAACCGAATTTTATAGTTATTTGAACCTCCATTGGGTTTTCAGGGATAAAATAGTGTTTTTTAAGGAAGGTCTGTCTTGGAATTGTCTGTCTTTGGGCACCGTTTTATAAAAAAAGAAAGAAAGAAAAGAAGAAAGAATTATTGTTTATTAGTGTCTACTACCCAATTTTATTGTAAAAGCAAATAGCTTCTGTTATAGAGTGATTCTGTTTCAACTTTTATTTGTTCGAAATACAGTATCTGTCTTTTATTAACAGACTTCATGACAGGAAGAGGTTATGTTTCAAAATTTCGTATTAAATATTTATAATGAAAGAAAATGAACGCGTTATCGATAATATTCCTAATAAACGGCTCAAACATATATGCTAACTAATTATTTTATATCACCAATTTAAAGAAAATAAGCTTGATATTTAGTGATACATGAATAAATTAATTAATGAAATAATATATTTATTATTATTTTTTGTTGCTTTTTTTATTTTTTTTTTATTTTTCATTAAATTAAATTTAAAAAAAGTTTTCATTAATTATATAATTAAATTAATGAAAGAAAGCTTTATTTACCAGAATAAAGGTACATTTTATATGGTAAAAGTGACAAGGTTTCATAATAATATAATTAGTTAGCATAATCTAGATAAATAATGCAATGCAATGTAGTGCTTAGACCTAGTAATATTTGCACTGAGCCCTCCGAATCACTTGTGCCATATAGACGCTTAGTAGAATAGATAGCTAAATATATAATTATAAGGCTGTTTAAAAAAAAATGAATAAAATACAAATACCATAATTTACAGTTGTTTTATTTCATTACCATTCGTAAATAGACACATACTTAAATATTCATTCTTGCTTATGGATTTTGATCAATATTATACTAAGGGTGAGGCCACATGAACGTAATTTGTGAGTTGAGACATTTTTTGAGCCGCGTAATGTACTTTCTACTGAAACTGACAAATCATTTTGCGTCGCCGCCTGATCGAAACAGGAGTTTTGTCTGAAACCGAATGTAGCAGATATTACGCAACCGAAACTACGCGACTTAAAAAAAACAAACATTTGGAGGGGCCACTTAGGGCCAATGACTGCCGGGGCTGCGGGTTGTTCGAAAGAGATACCGCGCCCACAGAACGCAAAGGGCACAAGATTGAACATAGATAGGTTTTACTCAGTAAAAGTCTGACACTCCCTTGCGCCCCGCCCAGGGCGGGAGAAGTCACTTGATGATTTCCAAATGGTAAAAAAAAACTAAAAATATTACCTTCGTCTAGCTTCACCCTTATAGGGACACGACATTTCTGCCTTACATGTGATGATGTGATAATTTAAGAAAAGTGTAGAGGTCAAATAAATGTTTTACAATTACTTAAAAACTATTGTTTTGTCGAGCTCGATAAAGAGATGGTGTTAGCACACTAATCGGTGCTGAAAACACATAAATATCAACTACATATGTAGCATAAACATGCTATCTGCTTTGGCTTATGAAACCTTATTACCTACAAAATACAGCTTAATATTCAATACATTTTATACAAGTAGCTATATGTTGCTGAAACAATAGTAAATCGCTTTTCACTTACTACTTGAGAATATTTTATTTGATTTTTTAACAGTTCATTGCAAAGTCAACTTAATTTGTTAAAGAATAAAGGTGACATCTGTCTAATTAATATGCATATCGTTTTTGTATAATACAGGAAAAGATTTTAATCAGAGAATAAACTAGAAGGAGTTCTAATAACTAAGTTTTTTTTATTTTGACACGGTTTCGTAATAAAAAATAAAGTTATTGTTTATGAAAGATGTCTACTTCAAAGCTTATTTCATGGGCACTGGCGAGAGAACGACAGTGACGCAGTAGATAGGTATTAACTGTGCACTCGGTCCATGTGCCGAAGTGAATTACTGACTGCTAATTTCATCAACTACGAACTAAACAGTTGTAATTTCAGTTCCAAAATGCAAAAAATAAAACATAAAAAAAGTATTGAACAATTAATGGAAATATGTTCTTTATACTGAACTACCAAAAATAATTTCCGCACATATTAAAAACTTTTCCTGTATAGGCCTTCTACATTTTATATTATTGTACTTATATAAACAATCTGTATAAAAGTTATAAACATTTATACAGTTTTGGAAGCAAAAACATAATTCAAAGAAAAATCACTCCAAAGACTTGGAAGAATAAATTAAATTTTAAGAAAATTTAGTTTCCGCATTTCATTAAAAATGGAAACTAAAGTTATGAATACATATTTTATACATAATATACAACTTACCACTATATATTTTATACTATGTCGCTACTTGGAACATAAATAGGCAAGTCTATTGGATTAATTTGTAAATAGGAAATGGATCCTGTACTAACTATGGCAAAGACAATTGGAACGTCATCTTTGTATTTCGAATGTAGAGACATCACTTCCGCTGCCGATGGAACACCTGACGCGTCACTGGAATAGACAAAATAGATGTGACGTTAAAAATGGATAATATTATAATTATGGAGTACTAGTTTCTACCCGCGACTTTTTTTTTTTTTTTTTTTACTTTGGTATATTATACTACTGGGACCGCACATTTTTCCAGAATAAAAAGTATCCTATGTGTTACTCCACACTAAAATCTATCTCAGTGCAAAATTTCGTCTCGATCCGTTCAGCCGTGAAACATCCATTTATCCTCACAAACTTTCGCATATTAGTAGGATGTAAGAAAAAGAAAAAAAAAAGTGAGGCAAATACTTCGCTATGTTGTCACAGGAAAGCCAAATGGAAAGGACACCAAAACGAAATGTCGACCATAGACTCGGTAAATTATTTTAGACCCCCTAGAGTTAAATTTGTTGTTACTATGTGGGATTCCACACTGTTTGGTAAAAGAATTTACTTAAAAAAAAAGTACAATAAAAAAAGAAATGTCTATCTATCTATTTATAATCAGTCAATTCTACTTACTCAACGCAAATAATTCTGAAATGTGGTTTCGGTGGGCACCTCTTCCTAAAGTTTTGTACATTTCTATTGTACACATCAAATGTTACTTTCAGACTTGTCTCAATATCAATATCTTTATTATTCTCTATTATCCTTAGCTTCTCAAGAACTGTATTCATATCAGAGCTATCTTCATAATCTAAAAGCGGTTTTATTCCAGTGCTAGATGAATCTGGATCTTGAGGTTCTTCACTTTTAAATGCAATGTTTGTTTCCTCTAAATATCTTAGAAAAGATATTTTGGCTTCCGACCAATTTTGATACTGTTCAAAGTCTTCCCTCATATACTCAAACACGTATTGCTCTTTGTTAGAAAACATAATGCGAGAATTCATTAATCGTTTAGGTACAACTTCGGCTTTCCCGAAGTCTTTCTCATGCGGTAACCAACTTTCAGTGAAAGTTGTCATTAAAATTGTACTATTTTCTTTGATAGTCTCCGCTGGGTCAGGATCAATTATATTAGGATCCGAAGAATCATCTTTGCTTGTGCCTGGAGTGTTAATGGATTGCATTCTCTCTGAACGACGTTTGAGAATACTAAACGGATTCTTTAGTTTTTTTGGACGAACTCTCGGTTGTTCTTCGACTACACAATCCGATTCTGAGCTCGAATCGAGTGTAATACATCGCCTGTCGATAACTTCGTAATTATCGAGATCCAAATATATATCGGCATTGTACGATTTATTGAAGGTCTTGATTGCCTTAGACAAAGCTCTTCTATGAGTAGCTGTAGCTTTGTCTTTAATCTCTAGGTCTCTCAACCTCGATGCTAACTGTCGCAGTCTATACAGATTTTCATAAAATTTATCGTCATCTTTCTCTTGTTTACGTTTTTTCCTTTTTGATCCTTCATCATCATCCAAATCAATAGTATCTACAATCTTTTCTTCATTAACAACGTCAAAATTTCCCGTTAATCGCAATCTAGTTTTGTACCTCTGATTGTATGAGTGCAGTAGACTGTGCAGGATTCGAAGATTTTCCATATCAGTGTTACCAGCTATAAGACATTGTTTCAATCGCACAGCTAAATTCTTTATGCTTTGAAAGTGCGCTGATTTGCAAGTTCTCATTCTTTTTCTGGCGTTGTGACTTAAATTGGTATTCTGTGGCATAAAATTGAAACAGGGCCTTAAAAAGAATGGATGTGTCCTCTGATTGTACTGGATGCGGGTTTGGAAAAACATCAATTGATAATAGTTAAGGTTATTTTGCGGTCGCCAAAATCCGTAAGGTCGGAATTGTTGATACCTTGGTAATCTTCCATGAGGGAACACGTTTGGATTCTGAGAAATTTCACCACCAAGTACATCAGAGCTACTCCTAATTCTTCTTATGTTGGTACCATTGACTTCGTCGGAACTGGTGTAAGCTGGTGATTCAGAGGACGCAGACCGGAAGGACCTCATCTTAATATTTTGCAAGTTCAACTCATAGTTCGCTTTATTGAAAAATATATTGTCCGGTATAAATTGTTGATCCGGGACACTGACGGTGACAACACATTCTTTAAAAAATTCAGGGATATTTTTAAATGAATTCTGCATAGTTTGTGAGTGCCTACGTTTTGACTGATTCTTCATTATTTTCTCTATTCTATTCACATAACTGTATGAATCATTGTCACTAGTGTAGCAAAAGTTTTGTGTTATATTTTCTAGTGGTGTGCCCCGGTTTGATGAGCTTGCATCTTTCTTATCTTCTAGAGTTTCTGTGCTATCTTCAATGGTCTGGGTGCCTGTGAATGTCAAAGTAAAATAAAATCTTAGTTTTGAAAACCAACACCATATAAATTCATATTATCTTGTCATCATAACTGGGTAGCGTCCACCACCATCAGTTGACATACTTTTTATGAACTGTCAAAACGTGATTCTCCTATAGGTTTTGTATGGCATTAGCACGCTGTGACGTCACTACGTGGCCTACTCAATTGACTAACTATTTATTGATTTTGAAGTAAGTAAAAATCTAATTTTACAATAAATTGAAAATTAATCGGTTTTCATGGGTAAAATAAAGTGCTTTTTAGAGAAGTTGTGACTTCAAATTATTGGTTAGTGGTGTCAACTACCCAATTATCATATTGCTTGTAATATCTTAAAATGATTACCGGTATCCTTTGTCTCGATTTCTATGTTTGTTACAGAAGCACTATCTTTATTTGAATCCACCATTTGCACTGAAACATTAAAAGCGTCGTCGCTGTAGAATATAATTGAATTTATTAAACAAAAAGAGTTACACTCGCACAAGGTTCCATTCTACTGTACAATATTAGGACTGAGCAAAAAAATCTCCGAAACGGGAACACTTATTAGTTGTACGGGGACCCCTTTGAATTCTTTACTTTCATCATCATCACAATATCAGCCGCAGGACGTCCACTGCTGGACATAGGCCTCCTACATTTCCAAAAGGACCGGTTGGAATCGGCAAAAGAGTATGCTATGATATAACTACCAAGACGTATTGGAACATCAGATGATATTATGCTACTAGGTTCCTCAGCTGAGATAGCTTCACCATCTGCAGGCCTGACATCACTGTCTTGCTTTGTAACAATAACTGAAACAATAATGACGGCCTCATGATAGTCATTATTTGTCAATATTATTAAGTTATTTAAAAAATAATGTATGTATTCTCCAGACCGATTCCAGACCGCAACTAATCTTAATGCAGACTAACTAAGTACGCAGGGTAGTGCACAAGTGTGTGCGCAAACACAGGTGCACTCCCTCATCCCTAACTCTCATAGTCTGATGGGACGGCAATCCGACACGGCTTTACGTGCTTTCCGATACACGAGGGTGTCAAACCACCACCTACCAAACTCCAGGCTGCTACTGAGAAATTCCTGATGGAAAAAACAAAATTACATCTTTTGCTCGACCTGGGAATTGAACCCAGGACCTCCTCATGCGACCACGAGACCAATGGGGCAGTTTAAAGTAAAATTATACATACCAAAACGTTCTTGATCTTCGGGACATATATCCATACTATGTACTTGATTTTCAACACTTTTTGGTGACATTTCCTGAACAATCTCAACTTGATTATCTGTTTTCGTTAATTCATCATTGTCTACTTCCATTATATTTGGAGATTCATTTTCCTTAGCCACACTGTTTTCAGCGTCATATTGTTCAGTAATTTCCTTAACATCTTTAACCTCGCTCATTTCAGTATCCTCAATTTTATCACTACCTGTAACTTCTTCTTTATTTTCTATTTCTTTTTCTTCATTTTCACTTAGTTTACTAACCTGCGATTCTATTGGGGGACTCTTACTATTTGGATCAGTAACTATGTTATCTACTACTTCAACAGAATCAGCTTTATCAGGGTCTTTAGCAGGACTAGCTTCTGATGGATCAACATTTTCAGATGCGTTTACTACAAGCACCATTGGTTCATGTTCAGAGTTATTGAGTGTAGAAGCTATAGGTGAATGAACACAGTCAGGTTTATTTGTAACTACTTTAGGTGCATCAACATTTATCAATCCATTATCCTTAACAACTGTTGGCAAATTTGGCGAAGTACCATTCTTTAATTCATATACTTTGCTAGATTTTTGGCTGTAAGTATTTTTCTCTTCATTCAGTTCAGGGCCTGTATGTCTAAATACTCTGTAGCCCAGTCTACTTAGCGATGAATAAACTCTGTATTCAACCATTGTTGTTGATGAATTCAGTAGTAATGAGTATGCTTTTTGTAATGACACTGTGACTTCATTGTGTTTTAGTAAAAGGCAATTCTGTAAAGAGAACAATGATTTTTAAATAAATGCTAATTGATTTTTAATAACCTGAAAGAAATTGTAGAAAATTGTATCAATAAATTAAATTAGATTTCCTCACAGTGGTTTATTGATATTGTATGTTTAAGGTACATAAGCTTATTTGACTATATGGCCCACTTTCACCACAAATAACTAAACCTATTATCGCTAAATCTGTTAAAATTATCATACTGTCTCTTTCATCTTCTAATAATGTGTCAGGGATGCAATGATGTTCTAAATACATTTAGGTACTGTATGTATTTAGTGATTTTAGTGAAAGTGGGTCTAAATGTAAAGACCTTGCATGTGCCTGCATAATTAATTCCAAACGACTTACAACTTCCATCAGAAACAACGCCTCTTCAGGTCGAAGGAACAGTGACTTGCCAACATTGTGGCCAAGGTACTGCCAGTACCCGCCAACCTTCTGCGTCACTTTAGCGAGCATGAGATCATCACGCCATTCAGCATGACTTAGGGTGCCACTAGAATTACAACATAATTATTCTATTTATCTATCTATCTACGAGTATATGTTTAATTAAAAATTAATGGCTAAATGTGTTGCTAACGGCAAAACTCGAGAAGCTCAGCCTTTTCGGAGATTAGCCGGAACAAATACACAGACAGACCAAAATTTAAACAAATGCTTTGCCTGTATAAGTACTGCGTAAATATTTATGTTTCATATTCATATATTTTTTTAAAAGCTTTTACGTTTACATTACAAACAGACACTTCAGTTTCCTTTATTTGTATAGATAATCATATTTATTTATTTAAACTTTATGCAACAAAAGTACAAAGGCGGACTTAATGCCATCATAATTATTTATAAAATATTTTTTGTTACAATATTAACACTCAATAACTAACAACAACAATAAACACAAATACATACCATTTCTCAATCCTCTCCACTGCAATTAAGTACTTGCGAGCCTCTAAGGCGGCTTGAATCTGCTTCTGTTCCAGCCACGAGCCATTGGGTGTGACATCTTTTAGACCAACTTCGGGCAGGGATGCATCTGTCTTTGTAATGCCTTTTGCTACGAGAACTTCACCACTGGAAATAATAAGAACAATGTTGTTAAATAAGCAAAGAGATTTTAATAGACGGCATTCTAGAACAGAACGCAAAGGGCATTAGGAGGAATACAGATTGGTTTAGTGAGTAAAGTATCTAACACTTTCTTCCACTCGGACCAGAGTGGAAGATGGCATACGAAGATTTGACATAGTTAAAAAAATTATAATAGGTGTTTTGAACAGGATGACACCTATCAACATCATCATTATATCAGCCGAATAAAGTCTACTGTTGGACATAGGCCTCCCCTAAAGAGAGCTACAATGACCACTAGGTTGTTGGTCCACGTCGTAGGGCCCTCTCACAATTCACCCCAGCGCGTTGTCGCCACTCGAAAGACTTCCGAACCCAACATCCCGTCGACCCGTCCCCTCTACTAGTTATGAGCTCCACCCATTGCTATTTCAGTCTCTCCATTTGCCATTTTCATGACACCCATAATCCCATGCTAATATTATAAGGATTTAGTTTGTTTTTCTGTTTAAATGTGCTAATTTCTAGAACTTCTGGTCTGATAAAAAAAAACAAAACTTATCCAAAGCTACTTTATATCTAAGTACTATATTTTATTATTTCAAAATAATTGAGGTGCAAAAGAAAATTCATGACAAAGTTGCAGATAAAAGCTAGTGAAATATGAAAAAAAATGTTACATCATCAAGTTAGCAGAGGACTATGATCTAATAGAAATGTCTTTCTTAAAATATTAATTAAACCTTTTCACTCAATAAAGAAACAGATTTGTTGGTTTGGTGTACATCTTTTCTTACCGGTAAATGAATAAAAAATTGTTGATTTTCATGACTTAACTTCACAATAATGTTGTTTCTGTAACTATCATTAACAACATTGTTGGGAAGTAATGCAAAATACAATATTATTTTATAATGAAACTATTATGTTACGATAAGAGCCACAGAGCTAAAACGCTAACCCAGGCTAGACCTAGTCCATGGTTAAAAGTAATTTCTCATTGCTGTTGACCTGATAGGGTAGATTCCGTTCCTTAGCATATCAATAGTAAATCATACATACTAAATAATATATTTTCCAATTATTTTTTGGCCCAGAATTCAGAAATTGCTGGATTGATTCTTTAAAAAGGAGGTTATAATCCAGGACAGCTGTTTTATAAACAAAACTCATCACAATATAATAATTTTGTTGAAAACTACCAACACCTTGCGGTTTCACCCGCTAAGGTACATCTTTGATTTGCTCTGCCCTCATGGGTCGTCGCGTAATGGTAATCACGTTTATAACCTTCCTGAATAAACCAATTACACATAAATAACTCAAAAACACTTTTTTGAAAATCCATAAATCCTTTCTAAAATTACTACATTTAACCAAAGCAACAAAATCTTCAGCATTATAATATTTAGTATAAATGAGTATGGCATGAGTTTATAGTTACATTTTGTTATTAGAAGATTTTCTAGGAAATAACAGCTGATTAGAATGTTTATTATGAAATTGTAGATAATGAAAGCCATATCAAAATGGGCAGGTACACTAGGTACCAATCTTTGTCCTGAATCTTTAAATTAGACCTCGTTCAATTTTTGCGGCTGATACTTTTGAGAATTGTTTTTTTTATTTTAGTACACACCACAATAAGGAAAATTGAGAATATTCTGTGAAATATGTCCATCGACCGACTATTACTATACAAGAAGGCGTTGGTTTTACTTACGACAACATTCTAGGTCCCTCCATTTTATATTTAAACACTTTTCATTGCAAAAAATTGTTATATTAGAACCCGAATACATCTGAAATCCTATGTATTTCCATCAAATTGTTATTGACGTATCGATTGACATATTTTGTCGAAAATGAGGGAGGAAAATAATTTGAATTACACTATTGCAGGGACTTTAATGACTAAGTGAAATGGCGCTATATAATTCCTTAGAATTAGAAAAAGTAAGCAGCAGAAACTCGATGCAGTCGATGCCTATCTACCAAGTGTATGGAACGCACAATTCGATACCGTTACAGTGTACGGTGTTGCCAAACACAAAATAAAAACTCTTTGTTTTTCTGAGCGGATAAAATAAGTCGATATAAAAAGAAAAATAGAACATGTTTATTCAACATAAATAACTCCTTATTCAATTATTATTATTATTTATCTTATTGCAGGACTTCTATTAATCCTGGGTCAAACAGATGCATTTATACCCAAAAATAATGGTTATAAATTATTTTAACCAGTCTTCGATAGATGGCGTGGGTAAGCCAAATTTCCAAAGAGACGGAATGTAAAAACTTCCAAAACACAAAATCATGTCACATTCGAAAAGTTTCGCGTGGTCAAAAAGAAAGAACTCCAGTTTCGAAAAGTTTTAAAAGACGGTTCAGGGCCGTTCATACTAATTTAGGCCTTCGATAATTACGACTAAGTACCTAGATTCAGAATGTAAATAAATAAACAGCAAGTTATTATTTTAAAGACGACTTGTATCGTTTCATGTAATGGAGTGAGTCTCGAGTAATGGATATTTTTTTTTTTAGTTAGGCCGGAATTCTGGCTAAAGAAATATATCCATTACTCTAAAATTCTGTCAATAATAAGTCTTCGAGATTTTTCGTAGCAGTAGCAGTCTACGTGAAAACTAGCGTAGCATTCACCTTTCACCGACATTTGGCTGTCTATTTCATTCACCTTTGCGCGTTACGTCTCCGGTACGGTCAACCGCAAATCAGTAGTAACACTTGTACTACGAAAACTAATCTTACTGCTACGGAATAAAAGCGCTGGCAAAGTTGAGCTGTATCTAAGAAATGGTTGACTGTAGGAGCCCTAGGAGCGTAGGTTCTTGACTTTAGTGTCATGATGATGGCGAACAAGAATTTTAAATAAAAGTTAATTGGTTGCAGTGAAGCTGGCCTATGATTTTTCGTAGCATTTCGCAACTTTTATAGTCAGTCTTTATTAATACTTAGTTAGTAAGGGACAGGTTTTTAAAATCTGCAGAGAAATCAGCATAACATGAGAAGGCTAAAACCTGAAACTCTATAAATGAATGGACATTCGATTCATCAATTGACATGAACAATTTTAATTTAAAAACTGTTCACACCGAAAATAACCAAATCGGAACGTAAACCCCGCCATTTACTATCACAGTTCTACAATTAAAATGTATTATTGGTGCAGCGAGGCCGCCACTGCGACATTGGTAGACTGCAGAAACAATTAACCGGAACAACACTACCCAAAGATGTAAGGGCGGCGCAACAACCCCACTCGTCGAGTCAAGTTCGCTGACTTTTTAATTTAGTTGGATAACAACAACACAACCGTAGCGTAAGCTACAAAGTTGTAGACTCGCGTAGTAGCTACGTTGTAACGTAGCACGTCGGTAGCATGCCTAACGTGTATCGATTAGTCTTCCGGAATTACCCGACGACAGACGAGCCTCGCCGAACGCTTCCGACTTCATCCGAGATCTACGTCCATACATAGCGGAAGTAATGAAATGTACAGAAAGATATGAACCGGAAAAATTGTCGCTCTCTTTTTCTTCGCGTCGCGTCTTATCCGGATCCCTAAAAAGGCTTCCTTTTGTCGGTTTTCCCTTTCAGCGCATTTCGCCTTCGGGCTGTAACGAATGGATATTTATATCAAAGATGACAGAGGAGCGACGACAATGCATTTAAATTCTATAAGTCATTTACACTTTTTGAATATTCGGTAAAAAAATATTAACATAATAATAGAAGAGGTAGGTAGGAACAAACTTTTCTTTTATAAGAAGGTAGGAATCTACCTGCCGTAAAATTAAAAATTCCCTTTCATACTTATAACAAAGACTACGCCTATTATAAACTGCGAAAGCTACCCAAGTTCTTTAATGGAAAAGCGTCATTAAAGTTGTAGTTAATTGGCTGTATGGTGAGAGCCTAGTCGGGATGTCGCCGGGAAGTTCCCGCCGCGTTACGACCGCAGTCGGCGAGGGCTGGAGGCGATTTAACGTATTGTAATGTGAGTTTATACGACGTTCCTCCCCCTCAGCCCCGACGCCTTGCAGCTTACACCATAGCTCAATGATAGTCGCCAGTTCACGCACGCTAAGGCCCGGCCGCCATCGATTTAAAGAATTTAAAATTTTGAACTTTCAATATTTCGTATCGAAACCGAACCTTCTGTTTACAGACGATCGAAGGGCGGGGATGGGGTGGCGCACCCCAAATACGTACCGTGTTATTTATGGTATATTTTGACGTGCTCGCTCGTTGCTAACTTCAAGTCGCGTAGTATAATGGGGTGATGGATAGTGTTATCGGTCGCTATTCATGGTGTTCCGCGTTCAACTCGTGCATTTATTATTACAGTGTACCGTGGAAAACCCTGTATTTAACTGAAATTGTGGTGAACAGTGTTCTTCCAGTGATTTTGTAGGTTGTAGCGGTTAGTGACCGGCATTTCTCTCAATGCGGATTTTACAACTGGATAAGCTGAAACTATTGGCATACAGTTTTCTAATAGTTCTTTAGTAAAATTGAAATGATCTTGTGGCTAAAGTGAGGTGAAGTTACAATATATTTTGCGTGAATATTGAACATTATCATAGGAGTCATTAAGGTAAGTTTTAACCTAGTCTAGAAAAAGGTTGTAGGTAAAGTATTTAAAAAATATTCAAACTTAAATAAAAATTGGCGCTTAAATCTAAAAAAGAAGAGGATTTGTTATGTAAATAAATGGACTTCATGTTGGTAGCAATAATTTATTGTATTTGTTTACTATTTCCACAACCGTTGTAATGGTGAAAATTCTAATAGTAGTTCGAAGGTAAACACAGTCAGTTTTCTCGTTTTCGTGTTGAGTATAGCGCCATCTCTGGGTAGGACTAGCCAACTAGCACAGTTTGCGCTCCTGCCGTTCATCAGTGGCGCCGAAGTGTCAGCCGGCGACACGCCTGCAGTCACGCGGCGTTGACGCGCGTCGCAACATGTTTGCGTGGGTGTAGATCGCATCGTGATAAACAATTTATGTGTTTTCTTCCTTATCAACTAATCAAAGTGGTGTACACAAGTTATCAAGCGTGTTGCTAGTACAACGTAATTGGATCTACGAATGTTTACAAAAGTGTATATTGTGGAGTTCTTGTTAGTGTTTCGTATGTGTCAGTGTTTTGTTTTTGCCGATACCGAGGGCAGGATTTTGGCCGTGCAGTGAAGGTCTAGGGCCCGGCATGAGGAAAATAAACGGTGAGGACACGAATATTCAAGATGCTTGATGCATGCAGCGCATGAGCCCAAACAACTAGTTAAATAAACACAGATAAGCGACTGTGGAAATGTCACCGGGTTGTGTCCAACGATAACGATGAATAAAATACATAAACATCGAAGTAAAACACACTTCAAGTTGATTTAATATTCAGAACTAACTAATAAGAATTTAATTTTTAAACTTTATCGCAAGAGATTGTCGTTCGTAGCCATTATGTCAAGAACATGGGGTGCTTGTAATTTAATAGGGGACCGGACCGGTGTGCCTCCGTAATAATAATAGCTGTAGGGTTCGCACTTTTGCCCTTGAATTTATCATCACGGAAACATTAACTTCCACAGCTTCACATAATATTAAATTATTCACTTGTGACCATATTAAGAAGAGTTCGTAACTCACGAAGAATGTGAAATAGAAAAAAGCTTAACTTTATTAAAAAGTTATTAAGCATGTACCCATCAGTCTCGCACTAGAATTACACAAGCGACGGAGGAATGACCGAAAATCATTAACCGTAGCAGATCCCATACAAATGGTCCATAAACGTAATCCGACAATGTTTGATGGGTTGCCGGCCGGTCGGGCCGTTCGATTGCGAAACCGGCATTTGGTGACTATCTACCTACTAGACAAAAGTTGAGTGAGACATCAAGATTACTCGAGATAGACCAATATTCATACATCGGAATTTATTTATTAATAACTTTACCCTTTCTCAGATAGAATGCAAATTGCTAAAACGAGATGCTTAATATCAAGACTTCATCGGTCAAGGTCCCAAGACAAAGATCGTTAAAAGATCATCCACCGGGGACAAAGCCGATGATGTAATGGCTCTAAGCTTTAAAGGAAACCAATAGCACTAACGAACATTGAGCTGTTTACTTAATATTCCATGCAGAATCAAATTTAAATTTTCATACATAATTTACAGTTTCCATTTTGTGAATGTGACACGTTGTGAGTTTGTGAAGTCTGTGTTAGACGCGCAGCGAGATTTATCGTTTAATGATTGCGACACAGACGGCGCAGAACATCTATTTGTTTTAATAACATGCTACAGCGAAGACACATTTATGTTACATGACATCTTGATGGTCCAGACTCGTTCAGACGAAGTCATAAAGGCTGTTCTTACTGATGTAATGGCTAATTAAACTGTACCCATCAAACTTTACCTGCCAATAAACAGAAATTCGGACGAAGTTAATTAGGTCCATCTCCTCGACCTTACGGTAACGTGGTGCGAACATCAAACTTGCGGCAGTTTTATGAGCTCAAGGAATGATGGGGCAGCGGGGGTCGTTGGCCGAACCTTAGTTAATATGCTTGCACGTACCGGCACAAAATCAAATAAACAGGCGCTTTCATCTCCGGTTTATCGGCGATGCACTTGGTAGCCTTGCACTTTGTGTGTGTGAACAACTGTTCGGTCGCATCGACCATTACTCAGACATTCGAGGTTGCCGACTCAATTGCAATTCGTATCGATTATTTAATTTGCATTGCCTGCCGACCATAAAATGCACACACTTCACTGGCATTTCCCTAGAGCTTGATTAAAGTTTTAATTCCTTTAATTGTTGAGCAGTTATCTTGTTGTGTACCTTTAATGAGCTGGGGTTAATTTCTGAAGATAATAAAGCCTCGCTGCCATTTGGCATTCCAAGTAAAATTGCTATTACTTTACGTCCTTCTTACTGCAGATGCGAGTAATGTAAGTACCAATCTGTCTATTGTCTCCTGAGAGTACTTCATTCAAGTCCATTGTTTGTTATTCATTAGCTCATAAAACAATTTCTAGCAATCATACGTCTAATAACCGATAATGCCTCTATTGATTTTGCCAGTGGCTCGGAACAGCACTCCAATATTGACAATGAGCGGTAGTTTAGACGCCACTACGTGCTTTGGGAGTTGATGAGAATGGTACGTGACTCTCAGTTCATTGCTCCAGTTTTTTGCCACTTGATCTTGTGAATGAGTTTGCAGACCTTGGCTCGAAGACAAGGATCTCAAGCGGCAGGATTTATAGCTACAAAAACACTTTACGATTGCCCGGACAAACTCTGTGCATATCTACTCACTGCCTACTTATTCAGTGAAATAAACGTTTTAGTAGCACTACGGTAGAGCCCGAGCCGAGCGCCGGGCCCGCATTATAATACAATTGGCATTATTGCGGAACGATCATGAAACGTTGATGAGTTTGTGAGATAACGTTGTCAAAACGAGTTATCACTTTCAGAGACATGTAAATTGTTTCGTGTGAAATCAATGAGTGTAACTAGGCGCGTTAGTGCGGTGTCGACGCCATGAATGCTGATTTTCAATAGCATCGCATTAGGAGTAGTTGTCGTGGCGCCGCGCGTGATTGCCATGTTGATTGAGATCACACGTATGTTACAAATTGTCGCTCCAATTCGCGTGTGCCGGGAATACGCACTTATGCACAGAAAGTTCATCGCAACCAGCTTATTAAAGGTTTCCTTTGAATTCTCGCGACTGTATCGCTTTTGTACAGTTTTAATATTGTGTGTTACTCGTTAATGAAGATACCGTTATTTACATCCTCAATCTAGAGCGCAGGTAAACGAGTCTACTTGGCTCGTTTACCTCAAGAGGGTGGTGTGATATATTCAGGGCCCATTTAAATATTCCCAGGGGTGATACAAGGGAAGGGATGTGCGCCGGTTAATCAAGTAACGTGATCCATTTATCTGGAGCACTCTTGATATGGTGCCGGTGAACTTTGGAATATTGTAGGCTCATTTTGGGGTTGAGATTGAAAACGAATACGGGGGATATGTGGTAACTTTCAGTATCACACATAACATAGATAAAATGTAGTAATTTTCAGTGAAACTTGACAGCACGTCCCTTTTACACGAAGCAAGTCACATTCGCATTACCATCTAGTTTTACTCTCACATTGTTGCTAGGTACGAGACTTTTAATAGCTTAATTAACGAGTGGAAAGTTTTCTAACAAATGACCAGACCAGACCCAGTTACAGCGTGTCCGCACTAGTGCTACAGGTATTAAGATATTTCCTTTATTTCATGCCGTAATTACTTACGATAGACTCAACGATTTCTATGCCGTCTGGTGCTTGCTCATTGACATTGAATTTATAAACTTGTATTATTTATCAATGTTGGTCATGATTTACTATTCAAGCGACGGTTATTATTTTTAAATTATCTATACCTAGATGATTTATGAAACGGTTTGTGCTTTTTGAATTAGGAAAGTATTGCACATAATTTAGACTTTTAGTAGCTGGAACACTAACTCCTGTCAGGAACGAAATTGTAAACCGCGTCTATGATACTCTGGACCAACCACGCACAGCAACTTACGAGCTCTCGACAATTGTTCTCATTATTTTTTCTTTCAAGAAACTAGAGTTTAATTGAATCACACAGTTGGTTCAATAAATGTTCAAAATTCCTTAAGAATTTCTTTCAAAGTGCAGACATTTTATTGGTCTGATTTCTCTAGTATCTTGGCAATATCGATTGAATTCTATTGATCGCATTGCAGTGAAATTGGAAACAGACGTGTACAGTGGCTTTAGTGTATGCAACGTTCTCGGTTTTACTGCATTCGATCTATTTACGGGTTTATGAACGTCGATAAACTTGCGGCGCGTTGAACCGTGCACCCGTCAGCCTAGTGCCCAATAGATACGTCTGCATACAAATTGACTGGTGTTACTATCATGGCCAATAGAACAATCAATGTGCTCGATTGTACCGTTGCCTTCATGTTGATGATTTTGTGCTTGTTTGTACATTTATTATACACCCTATCATATTATATCTTTGGTATTTAATTAGCATATCTGGCTGTAAAGAAAACCAATTCTTTATTTTTATAAGTTTATATTTTTGGACGGTGTGAGGTTTTATTATTTCCTTATTGTACAGAATTGCCTTTCAAAATGCAGCCTGCTTTCTCAAGTTCGTCTTACTCGATTTTTTTAATCTACCGTGTGGAATACAAAACAGCGAAAGAAACTGTTTTCGCAATGCAGTCAAAGTTATGGCAAAGTTTATGTTAATTCAATTTGCGTTAAACTAAAGGCGAAAGTTGAATGCAAATTCAGAGTACAAGTCTGCGACCAGCAGTATCGATCTTCCGCGATCCGCTGTTGTTGTAACTGGTTATAAAATTCACAATAAAGAAGAGCACTTAAATCTCGTGCCGAAATGGCCGCCTACATTGACCTTTAGAAAATTGGAAGGTATAAACTTTGTTCGGTCCATGATCCCAATTCCCGAAGGAATGCGGCGATCGGCATCGGCGTTAAAATTACTACGTTAATCGTTGAAACCTTAACTCTCTAACTCCATTACCAGTTTACACTGCGAGTTATCGCGTCGAATGCCTTAGCATAATGTAAGTCGTTCATCGGCCCAGGAAATGACGTCACCGCCTGGCCTCACACATGCTTCCTGCACGTCTTCTCGACCTTCACCTAAAAGCCTTAGAACAGTGCTTTTGTCTTTTTGTTCAAAGCGGTTTGATTTTAGAACTTGTCATTGTGACTTACGGTTTTAAGGCCGAGATACCGACTGTAATTTAACTGCCAGTATCTTTCACAAAGAGATTTTTCAAGTAGAATCGCTGAATGTGCGATTTTCGGCTAAATTTTTAGGGGCCTAAGAACTCATATTTAAATAAGAAAAGTAGGTGCTTTATATCCAGAGGCTCAGAGCGAGAAGCACCATCAATTATTTCCAAATTTTTTTTTCTAGAAAACCAATAATATAAGCTTTAATATAGAATAGCAAAGCATTACATACTTAGGTATATTTATTCATATAGGTAATATTTACATAAAAGTCTATCCAAAAAATATTTCAAGCCATCAATCCTCTTCACAGGAGACACCCACACACGCATCACTTGAAGTTGAAATATTTAGCAGATCTCGATATGCCATTATGTTGCTCACAACAAAAATCAATGTCTCCCGTGGAACAAAGACGCCATAGTTCACAGTCTAGCCTTAGGGCATCCTGAGGGTCATGTTCGACAAATAAATAGACATTTCGTATGACTTTCTTCGTTGATTAAGCGTAGGTCGTGAGTCACGAGGTTGTCTAAAGCCATCTTGCTACCGAGTTCACAATGCGATGTTTGGTTCCCGACTTTAACAATGTGTGTTTGGACTCCCGACAAGGAAATGTCCGCTGTTCGACGACATTGACTTCATAATATTTCATTGAGAGACCATCGTTGCAGTCAACTTTGTCTTGTCCGACATGTTTGCATAAATACGGTAGAGCTACTGTTTCTAGTTCTGTTTGCTAGAGATAGTGCATAATTTTGTGTCCTTTTCGCTGTGTGCGGTTTTCCAATAAGCATTGACACAGTGTTGCTTTATCGGGCGATAAATAGGACATTAGGACATAAGACGAGAGAGGCTGGTGTCCTAAATTTAACATGATGTAATTGATGCTAAAGTTGTTGCTGCTGTCGTCTGTTTAGTTTTTTCAAATAATAGATACATACAATTTACGAAACTTTTTGTCCGCATCGCTGTTTTAATGGGATAACTACCCAAAATACTGGCAGCATTGCCACGTTGTATGGCATTTAACCTAATTTCGTCTGTTTCCTGAAAAACAACGTCCATCGTAATCAAGCCAAGATAGAATCTACAAAAATTGATGCCTCCATGAAATGCAAGTAGAAACTTGTAATGCTAGGAAATATCGTTTGTTTTCTATGTAATAACACCGACTACGCGTTTACTATAACAGGTTTAGCGGGGCTTTGTTGACAAACTCACTCCTGCCAGGTGCAAGGATCGCCCACAAACCACGCTCACATTTACTTTACTTACTATAAATTATAAAATTATTGTACCTTGTTGCAGTAAAGCAACTAAGTGGAGAAAGCTGGTCGGTGTAGTATAAGAGCTCTAGCAAATTATGTATTTTTAATAGACTTACAAATTGGACAATATAAATGACCACGTTAAACTTTAATTATAGTTAAACTTTAACGTGGTCATTACTATTGAAATGACGATGTAAATTAAAGATTGGAGTCAAGTCGAGTCTAATGTGTTATACATATCCTGGAAATAAGGCAGACAAGAAGAACAAGGCAAAACGAAGAAAGAGTAAAATGTTAACGACCTAGTTGGTAACGAATATTGGTATTCAAATAATGAAGTATGTATGTGGGAAAGCTGTTCTGCACTGCAATTCTGTTCATCTAAATACACCAAAGGAGATCTTTACCCGAACAAAACTAATTAATGGTATTTCTTTATATCATAAAATGCCGTGTCTCCGATTTCTCAAAGCAAGACAGTTTTTCATTCGACCTTTTCTATGGTGATACATCAGTTTGAATATCATCATCGTTCATCCATTGAATACGGAATGTTTCGAAACGATTTTAAATAGAGAAGCAAATTTTGATACGCACCTCGTCCACTATTGTCCATTTGTGTCACAGCATATGCAGCCAGCAGACTGTACGCGATTCGCTTGTCCGTGTAATTGCTTACCGCGCCGTGTCTGTCGCACGCGGACGAATTTTGTATCATGTACTATTATTAAATTACCATAATAACACCATGATAGCGCAGTAATGAGGTAGATGTATAATTGGTAGGACATGTTGTCTACTGATCCGTTAGGGTCGATTGTTGACCGGGGACAGCCTCTTTGAATAGAGGGCTTATTTAGAAGAACCTAAAGGAGAGGCGTAAAATTGTGAAGAGAAAAAATTAAAAATTTAAAAAACCCCCGACACAAAATACATAGCTCCCTTTAAAAAGTAAAAAAATAAAATACGTCGCGTTGGGGGACCGATGTTGCATTTGTGTACGACCGTCCCGAGCGGTCCCCCAACGCGACGTATTTTATTTTTTTACTTTTTAAAGGGAGCTATGTATTTTGTGTCGGGGGTTTTTTAAATTTTTAATTTAATTTTTTATTTTATACTTTTTATAGGTAAGTACATACTTATTATAATGTCGATTTTGTTAAGCTGTAAATACATAGGTTCCTAATAATTTAATAACTCACATGACAAATAATTTTTAGTTTTTCTTCCCCACTTTCACACCCATAACTTTTAAACGGCTCAACCGATTTTCATCAAACATGTCTAAGAACACTCGTACATAAGTCACCTTTCATACAAAAAACTAAATTGAAATCGCTTCATCCGTTCGGGAGCTATGATGCCACAGACAGACAGACAGACAGACAGACAGACAGACAGACAGACAGACAGACACGTCAAACTTATAACACCCCTCTTTTTGCGTCGGGGGTTAAAAATACAACAAGAGCTCCAAGGGTCCTTTCAGGTATTCTATCCTGACGCTACCTTCGACCAGCCCTCGCGGTGCGCAATACAAGATTAGCCAAGACAAAATCCTTGGCATCTAGAGCATCTACTTCATCTACACCAGGATAAAGCTTTGTAGGACGCAGCCCTTGCATTCTATGCCCATCTTTATGTAAACAAACACTACAAAGAAGTCCAAAGAAAATGAGAGTAAACAAATCTGCAACCAGTTCATTTGTTTGTATGTGGACGACTCCTTGGGAACCCGGTCCACTGTTTCAATGATAATGAGAGAGAGCTAGCTTGTCATGTTTATTTGAAACGACAGCCCACGTGGTACTGAGCTGAGCCCGGAACGGTGGGAATCGCGACACAGCCCCACTCACATACCCTCACCATTCTTTACTACAACTCCACAAATCCATTGTTTTGCTATCTTAATAACCTATGAATCCTTACATTATTAATGGTGGCGTTTCGGAACCCTGTTTCACGTTTCGTAACATTATAATCTCAGAACTTGGAAAGACTATTCTGAAAATCCGAGGATTAATTCCTTGTGTATTTTATGTGGAGAAAGGCGATGAAAATGCAATATTACTCAACGATGTGTCAAATAAACTAGCCTAATTAGGGACCTACATTATTGCGTTATTTAAGTAAAAATAGGTTGAATAACACATTCGGCACTGGTAGTTAATCTAAATCAATCCGCACGTCAGATTTGAAAGCGTGTTCTTTATCGTATGGTATCGTAATAAGTGTTGTAACAGTAATAAATAGGTGTTAAGTAATATAGAGTGATCGATATTGATATTGCCTAAAATTAGCACCACTAGAGAAAGTACCGGCAATCACCTAGCTAGAATTAGGTACTTAGTCAACTATACACTACACTTTCATCCGACTGATCTGCGTACTCCTTTTTTACATGTACTTGCTTATTATTTTTTCTAGCTTTTCCTCGCGTTACGTATTTGGTTACTGCTCCGCTTCCGTGTTGCGCTTATCTGTCTGGTTGTTCCAGAGATTGAAACATACAAACAAATGAAACATCTATTTAGCTTTATTATATTAGTATAGATTCCAACCTACGGAGCCATTACAACTGCAACTAAACAACATACTAGCTTGGCAGTGTCTTAAGCGAAGATTCTATTAATATTCCTAAAACTTGAGAAGGGACCACAGCGGAGTCATTCAAAGTACAAGTCAATGAGACAATGGTATGCCCCACGGTTCAAGATCACGACCGGTCGGTGCACGGTGGCGCGCCGTCATCGCTGTCTTACGTAAAGGCAAAGGAAACTTTACATTCAGCCTGTTATGAAAGTTCGCGTAGGAGCCACTTGATAGGCTGTATATCTGCTGACCTTTTATGTTTTATTTGGTATGAGACACAGATCGTTTAAGGATACCCATGTAACCTTCTTCGCGGTTTAAAAAACAACTGAATTAATTGGAGTTGTAGATGAATAGAGCAGCTATAACGGCGACGAAACTTCGAGGAGGTACATAGTTAGGGTGCGAAACTCCTTTTGACATGAAATGTTATAAATTATATACTTTTTATCACACAATAAATCATTGTAAGTACTAACTTTCTCAAAAAGAGTCTCTCAAAACTGTAATAACAAAGTTTAACCAAGTTGTTACAAGTACCTACTGATAAGTTATCAACAGCTACTCTGTCTACAGACTTTAATACTTATCTCTGGCCACTCGAAAAAGGTTAATTGTTAAGAAGTTTTGCGTCATCATTCGAACAAAAGAAATTGAAAGTCTGAGATTAAAATCGATACAATTTAATATGGTGGACAAAAAAACAATGGGTTCTATTACAACAATGTCATCCGGTCATTGAAAGAGTCATTAACTTCACCGTCACTAATGTCAACGGAGCCTAACAAGAAGCGTCAAAAGTGACATTAAATAATTTTGATACGGATTACGACACAGGTAACACCGCTTCGTGAAAGTACTCTCGACAACAGCTTGGATAAGAAGAAAATTGGAGCGATGGAAATTAAAACGACAACAATAAATGTTACTATGCACTTGATTATGAATGGTTTATGGCTTATAGAGAATTGCGCTAGAAATATCGAGAGCATGGAAATGTAAAAAGGAAAGCGTAACCTAAATATTCTACTTTGATGAGCCGTAAAGTTCAGAAGGCTGTCAATACAATGTAAAATACATCATTATCATTGACGGAGACTAGTTAAATTGAATGTTCCCGAGGTTTTACAGCCGGATGCAATTTGCACTTTTATCCGTGTCTGTACGTGTAAGTTGTCACTTTCGAGTCGTGACTCACGAAGACAACGAGCTTTCGTTGCCTCCATCTAATGCTAGGGTCACTTTGCTGTCATAAATTGCGAATAGTTAGCATTTAATATCCTCGCACCCGTGTCTTAAGGTACAAATCGCATCGTTAGCATTACTCGCGGTTCCGTTACTTGATGTATTGTGCAACTGCTCTAATTAATAGCAATCTGTGAATGTTCACATCAATATTCATGTTGCTGATGTAATGCTTAGTGTGCTTGTGTTTGTGTGCGCGTGTGTAAAATGCTTCGTAGAGATGATCTAATTTATTGAGAAACGACTCGCGGAATGGTTATGAATGTTACTGAAGTTGAATTGTTTTCTTTTATTTTGGATATTGAGGGCGGGACGTTGTTCTCTTACCATTAAAGAAAGGAAAATACTGAATTCAATCAAGTGAACCATACCCATTATTGTATGTGAATTGAGATCCTTAACATGTGTAGAAGGGTGATGCCAATGGTTAAGCGCCCGCCTCTCAAGTCTCGTGCATGAGGTTGGGGATGCGATACCAATATAACTTTTACAATTCATATTATGTACTTTCTAAGTTCATCTTAGACATTACTGACATCGGTAAAGGTTAAACATCGCGAGGAAATGTAGACTTAATTAATATAAGCCTGAAATCACCAAACTGCCTCGAACAAGCGTGGTGATCAATACTCGTGTCTTCTCTGTATGAGTAGAGGCTTTTGCCTTGCAATGGAACAATTATATGCTGGAATTATAAGATGTAGAAATGTGAATAAGTAAAGAAGTTTGCCGCGACCGTGTTTATGTTTTACATGATATTTGTCGGTTTTTGATAAACCGATTTATCACCAGTCCAAAAGTTGCATCGACCAATTTCGGTCACGTTTTTATCGAAACGATGTTTGTCCCCCAGAATGCCAAGTTATAAAACTTTCTTAATCAGTACTTTCTTTGCTCGGAGTGCGAAATAAGAGTTTTCCGTAAATAATTTTCATCCAAATTCTATCTTTGACTTCGTAATCATTTCGTCGCCAGTATAATGTGACACCAATTCGCCGGAAATAAGGTTCGATATCCCGACGAGGGACACTCGAAATACGTAAAGTACTTAATGTTTTCAATTCCGTATAATCGGTTTAGAATTTCCAGAGTTCCGCGTCAGTAATTGGATTGGACGAAGTTGGCCGCGGCTGGGGTGAATTTTTCAACGGTTTTAACCGCAAAGCTTACTTAGGAATCAATGGTAGGCAGATTGCGTCTAATCAGTATTTGTATTTATTCGATTTCTATTCAAATTCGTTTCAAATGCCTAGTTAGTCACACTGTATGGTGAAGGTCGCAGCTACATGCAACAGTGGAGAGAGGTTAATTTTCGTACGAACCTGAAGTAAATATTTTTTTATTCTATTAGCTCTATAAATTTTACTTTTCTGAATTTAACATCATCTGATTGAATCTTATGTTACTATTATAGCTGCGAAAGTTTGGATAGATGGATGGATGGGTGTTTGTTACTCAGCTACGCTAGAAATGGATCTAAATAAAATTTGCACAAAAATATGGGTAAATATTGAAATCTGGAATACTACTGTTTATCCCGGAAAAATGTATGTAAATAAGTATATCAACTTTGAAATACTACTAATTGCAATTTTTAAATTCTATTTTTTTTTATGGCAGCTGTGTAGCTTTTGTTCCGAATTTCCGAAAGGAAGCCGGTGGGAATGGAATTGTATGGTTTGCTCTGTGTTTCCAAAACAAATAGATGATACATGTCGGACATTGACAATGGAGTTTGTTCGGATGTCATGTCCTGAAAAGTATTTTCTTTTGGCTAATTTGTTTACCATCATGTCACCATTGTTTATTTCGCTTACATAATGTGTATTTGGGAACAATTATTGTCTTGTGGCTAAGAATGAGTCTCAAAGAGCTGCAGTGTGATCAGCAAAGCAGAAAGGTATGATGCTATCACATTGTCATTATTTCATCAACTTCTATTGACCATTGTCTAAACAGGGCGTAAATGTAGCAAATAACATCAAACTTTCTAACTCTATTTGAAACAGGGATGATATGATTTAAATCATTTGATTTTAATCAGTGATTTAAATCGCGATTAAAATCAAGTGATTTTTTTAAAAAAATCGTTGATTTAAATCAGTACTTTTTTTATTGCAACCAAAACAGCCAGAAAGGGTCGTCCCTTAAGGAACTACGGCGCACACATACGTGTGCATCGCTAATATGCCTATAGGTATCATTATACGGTTCGGGGGTTCCCCGAAATTTAAACTCGCGCCTAAAATCTCTCTTTTTATTCGAATCGTCGTTTTTATTTTTTGTTAAATGTTACAAAATGGAAGTGGTGTTTTTTAATTACCTTTAGAAGAATATATGTCTGTTTATTTTCGTTAATGTCATTTTTTATAAATTTAATTAAATATTTTTGTTAAATAGGCAAATAATTATGCTACTTCGTTTTTTTTTTATAAAAGAATGACTTAATAAAAGAACTAATATGTTATTTAACAAAAAATATGTCGGTTTTTTAATAAATAACTGTCGTTCATACTGAAAACGATCCGATATTTAAAAAAATCAAAAAAATCTGATTAAAATCAAATAAATCCGATTTAAATCAAATTAATCTGATTTATTTGATTTTTTTATAAAAATCATGATTTTTATCAACCCTGATTTGAAATACATTTTTTTTAATGCAGTGTAAATGTAATACATGATATTTTTATAATTTGAAAAAATATTATCCCACGATTTCAACGTCCGCGATAACAGACGTTTCCGCGGGCGAAGTCGCGGCCAAAACCTAGCGTAGTATATTTCAATTTATACAGTTAGAACTCTGTATTTCATAAAATATAATAAACGGCAAGACGTTTAGAATATGGCGCGTGACTTTTACTCAACATGAAGACGACGAATAAATATATCTCGTACAGGGATTATTGCCGGTTCGCAAGCAGTGTGTATTATACTCCTTCAATACACATTCATGGTTCAACACCGTCATATTTCTCGACAGACGACGCTTTTTTTTTATTATAAACTCGCACCCACTTTGCAGAACTTTTAATATTGTAGGGGGAGCAGATGTTGAAAACCTTTTACCTATTCCGGCTCTCTCACACATCACAAGGGTAGGCCTAATGTGCACGTCGCGACGCGTTGTACGACAAAATGTTGAGAGCACTTCACATAATCGTTTGAGGAGCGTTTTTCTTGATTTCGTCTCACCTACGATTAGTTGGGAATGTATGATTGCGTTTCTGGATTTTATTAAAGTGTGGCGAGAATTATGGTATTGGGAATAAAGCTCAGAATGGAAAGTGAGAGAGAAAATGGCGTCTATGTATAATTCGATAAGATGCATTTAGGATTGTTGCTTAATATTGATTGGCAAAATTATCGCTTTTGACTATGAACGCCAAGTTGTCATAGAGTAAACATAGGAGACCTTTCCATCTTTTAGATTCACTTGCGCCAGCCGGGGTTATCTTTAAATTTCGTTGTGCCGTTGTGTATGACAATTTTTTAACCTCTTGTAAGCTAAGTCATTTAACTTGGAGTAAAGTTTTTAGCACAAGTAGACCTTAAAAGATCAAAATTGTCTTCAACTCTGAACCAAAACTTACAACGATGCAAGACCCAGACTTCAAGTCTTTTATTCCGCAAAACACTACCAAAATGAAAAGACTGAAATGGTATAGCAAATCTCGTGTCCCCGATACCCATTCTCGCCACGCTAAATGTGCTTGAACCGCGACTCACGACCTTTAGCTTGACATTCAGCACCTTACCTGCTCAGTTTATAGGCTCTTAACATTGACAATGGTGTATTAGAATAGTATAGAATTTAAACTATGGCTCCGAACTGGGGCTGCGAGTACTGTGACCGCGTGGTTTATGGCTACTAATGTAAAATGTATGCCCGACTAACGGTCTCGTCAGATATGAATTGTAAAGGAGCAAGAGGCCGCTTTGTGCCACCTGAAGTTACAAAGTTGTTCGTGAAAATACTTTGTTCTGGATTTTACTGGATAAGAAAAGGTTTGCTGCCATTGTAAAATGTTATGTTAGTTTTGAAATTTAAAAGCTCATGAATTCTAAGGTTGCTTGCTTGCCTTGTTAAGCAATTCTGATCCTACGCAAAACCAATTTTGATTGCATAGGTAGATAAGAATAATTATTATGCATAAAACAATTTTTATTTTTCGATTAATTCTCAGAAGCTAACTGCAAAATAATGTAGCTCTTTGTAAAGGAGCTCATTCGGAGAAGTGTTACCACTATACCCTTTTCTGCCACAAAGCAGCGTTGCTGTGTTCCGGTTTGAAAGGTATGGATACCAGTATAAATACAGGCACATGAGACATTTCAACTCCGTTTCTGGTATGGCAAGGGCTCTGGTATTGCGGATGGGCCATCGGCTAGTTTGCCATCCAATATCCAATCATACATAAAGATGTTTTGGAAGCTTCGAAATCCAAGAATAGTCAATTCAAAAAACTTCAGCTTCCATCAAATATTTCATCAATGAAAAATGTTTGGGTCTAGTTGTCACTGCTCGTAGTGAGACACTTCACACTCGCTAAGATATTGTTATCGATTGGTCGCAGGAAACGGAAACGTCGCGAGAAATGCTCAGGGAGCAGTTTGCGGCGGTCGTTCGTTCACCTCGCGACACTTTGTTGCGACGTGGTGTGTGATCATGTCCTTATTTGTCTTATGCTTCGGTTCTCTATTTGAATCTTTGGATATAAATTGTGGCTTTGGCAGTTTGGTGTCCTGTTGTAAAGACCAGTTCATACTTGTTAATTTTAATGTTCAAGTTTATGTGAATCGGAAGGGCACTCTTAGTTAGAAAGTTCAAAAGAACTGTGTAGAAAGCGCGCTTCGTACAAAGCGTAGTCTAGTCATATTTTAGTCAATATGTAATTAAACTTGATGACATTTGGCAGATAAGATACGAGCACTAATGTCTAAGCTTTTGGATAGTCAGTTTTTCGTAAAATAACTTAATTTAAAAAAAAAAACAATATTTCGTAATGGAACATACATTACGATGTTTTTGTTATAAAATTTTCATAAACGCATCTCTACAAATTTGTTTAAATAACGTTTTGCTCTTCAACGCTTAAAGCAACACACCTAAACACAATATAAGCGGCGTGTTCGGGGCTATTACATATTTACGCTTACTTAATCCCCAGGAGAAGATAATAACACTTACTGCAAAGTCTGGAAAGTTTTGACGTAATACGACCCTTTTACACGGATCCATATTCTAGGCCGTCTTACCACTCAGCCGACCCTCATGAGCTCCAAACCTTTTGAAATATTACCACGTAATTATAGTTGGTGATAACCTTCAAAGGGGCGATTGTACGAAACTCCCGGTAGCACGTTTGAAATATTCAGAAGTATCCCAACTTAATTAGGCCGGGTACTTTTGCACAGGAAGAGAATTTATGACTGGAGGGAGGGGGACGTCGTCAGGCGAAAGTCATGGCCGATACAACCCGGCCGAGTCGAGTAAGAGGTGTAATGTATGTAAGGGCTCAGCAATAAGCGTTCTCCCTTCTTGACCGGATTGAATTACTGGCGCCATGCCGTCTAGTGCTGACCGCACCTGCGTATCGATTTTTTGGACACCCTCAAGTGAATTCGTGTAATTAGAAATGAACGAACACGCGAACGCTTCAAATTCGTGCGAATGAAATTTAATTAATATTAACAAGGGCAGGTGTAGGTAGTGTTATGTTAATTGTTTGAGATATCACTAAGGCTCGACTACGACGACTGTTCCGCTTGTTACAGCTTTCGTAATGCTGAATTTAACTATTTTCCTTTTATTATACCCCGATTAGAGAGTTGAATAGGTACTCTCACAGAAATGTTCTACTTTTAATTAAGTACCAGCTGTTGAACCGACGGGGTAGTAAAATTTTACTTTCCCTAGTTTACTGACACTAAAATTAGTCCTCCTAAATCTAATTTAACTAGACGTGCTATAAGTCAAGCTAAAATATATGACAAACGTTGAAAAACAATGTAATTTATATTCGTTGACCCAAGGAAATGTTGGAACGTTCAGTCAGGCCGATTTATCGACATTGTATGGATGTTTCCCAACACTAATAAGAGCAAATGTCCACTGCTGTGAGTTATACAGTCTTGAGCGACGGCTGCCCGTCCCAGACTATTTCCTCTTTGATCCACTCGACTCTGGCTGCGGCTTCTATTCCTTTTATCGAATAGGTACTTTACTCCCCCCTTTTTGCAAATGTTTTGGATTTTACGAGTTGTTGTGGTCGATTACTATGTAACGGCTGCCGGCAGAAAATGGGAGGCTCGTTTTCCTTTGTTGTTGCACCTTGATTAGCAGAAGTTGGGCATGGGTTTTGACATCGTTATTAGCGTTTATAATATTAATAGCCTTTTATTGTCCCACTGCAAGGCAAATGCCGTTTTTCAAACAGAGAAGGCTCAGCATTTACACCGTTTTACTTTCCATAGTAAGTAAGTAAGTCTTATTTATTGACCAAAAAAACGAAACACCCCAGAAATTCCAGAATGTGTGTACCTACATGTTATCAGCTACACGAATTCACGTTCATGGCTTGTACTTTAACTTGAACATATGTTAAGTGGTCACCCTAATGAAACCGGCTCAGCGAACATTGAGCGAAACCTCGCTTATTTGTAGTTGGCAAGACCCATCCTTCGAGTGAATATGGACGTCAAATACGACTGGATAATTGACAAGTTCTCGACATTTTAAGCCCTTAGGATTGGCCTTTGGCATGCGATTAGATGGCGTTGTTAAAACCTGTCAGCGATTAAGGTTTTCACGAAAATGAATGTCTGTCCTGTCCATGTTGCAAGTATGCACAATCCGGATCACTGTCAGGAAGAAGTTAATGTTATGACACCAGTGCAACATTCTGTGTCATTTTATTATTTATTTTTTCGTTAGTAAGCAGTATGGGCAATGTTTTATTCCTCACGAAACATAATACAATTTATCCTCGTACTTATATCACCGTCAAAGACAAAGTAACTTTTATTGTCTGGAGAGGCCAGAGAAGGATGATAAATATGCCTTATTCAACACCTTCGCTAGGCTAAGGTATCCAAATATTTACTTACCTGTTCATACTTCCAGTCCTTGTAGACGACAGGTGTTTTTTCATCGAGAATTATGTTCGGACCCTCACAAAAGCCGGAGTTTTTACTATCTGAATTATATATCAAGGGTTTAGTAGCTCGGCCGTGATCATGAGCGTGGAGATTATGAGGCGAATCATGTTTTAGGGGAGCCCTAATTGAACTTATCCTTTGTGTTCAACTAATTATTTTTGATGCTTTACTTACGCAGAAGTATTTATAGAAACTTAATTTTTTCGTATTCAGGGGAAGCCAACTTTACCACAAATATTATTCATTTAAGAAAAACTAACATTTTATTTTGACCTATAGTGAAGAAGTACGATTGAGTGAACTTTTTAAGATAGTGTTCGAATAGCCAAGGCCTTACATTACAAATATTGTAGGCGAAGATTAAACTATATCAAAACTTAATGAAAGCATTTGGTATCAAAACAAATGGCTTAAGAGTCTTAATCCCAAAGAGATAACATCAAACAATACCTAACCTAAAAATAAAATAACCGCACCGAAAAAGCGTAGACAACAATCGAATTTATTTTTAATGTCTGGGAACTCTTTTGTGTATGAAAAAAAGTTGTTTGAAAAATAAAACGACGAAAAAAATCAGCACGTGTTCACTTTCAAACAATGGTTGGAGCACACACAATATTTGCTATCGGATTAGTGTGTTTGTGTTTCTCATGCGATTCAGTCGGTCAACTGTTGTGTCTTAAGCCAATAATCCTTAAAACATTGTACAAGTTTCATAGTAACAAGCGGAGACAAAGAGAAAAACTTAAAAAGCTTTTTATGTAACTGTGAGCATAGATGAACGGAACACCACTAAAATGACTTTTTGCCGCCCGCAATCAAACGGTTTTTTGCAATAAAGGATGGAATTAATATTCGATTTTTATTCAAAAAGCTATCAAGTTTTTATTAGAATTGCACGGATCGCATCGGTTTTTAGTGTCAGTTTTTAAGATTCATTTTTCAATTTTGCTCCGTTGGCAACAAAAGTAGAAAGATGTCATTTTTTTAAGACTTTAAAGGCGGTCCTTCACCGGGTTTATTCTTCTGTAATGTAACACTTCAGATTCGAGTTCAAAATCAACTCTTGGATTATTACCAATGGTCGTTAGTCAGTGAGACAATAGGTATGGTAACGTAAAGGCCACACACGTGTGATATTATTACAGAGGAGATGATATCCTAGATTGCGAACGTTGCGTACGTGTAAAGGATCGTGCAAGATCCAAATTAATTGTTCAACGGATAGATATCTGAATATCCCCACCTGTGTGGAGAGGCCTTAGTGCTCAAATCGAATCTTCGATTATTACATTACAGGCCAATGCTCCGGTGAGGGAGCGCCTTAACATGATGACCTTTACTAAGTATACCTTGGTTTTAATTACAGTCTTAATTACAGCACTGGCTGTTTGACCAATAAAATTATGCATGTCAGAATATTCTTTTTATTCTAAAGTTGCCCAACACTATGAATTTCTCCTGTATCGTGGATCGTGGTTACCACAAACCGCCACACCCTGGACAACTATCTGTAGGCCATACAAATATTTGATCCGTGCAGGAATCGCACCCAACACGCAGTAGAGCAACCAATCGCCAATCGTGCCGTTGAGTTTCTTTACGATTGGCATGTATTTCAAGTCTCCCGTATCCCTTCATCACATCCTCATTACAAACTGCGTGCTCGGTCCTCACGCGACATCTTATTAATGGGCGACAACATTATCTTCAGCATCTCGCCGGCACCGGTACTTGTTTGACACTATCGGTATCTAGTGACACCTGCATCTAGCTGTTGGCGCATTAATTGTACCTTTGTAGCACACCTGAACGACTGGTGGACCTCACTTAATTACTCCGCATCTTTGGAATTCGTTTGTTGTTATACCAGTTTTGAATTTTTAGTATGGAAATTGGTTTTTAGATCAGTTTCAAAGAAGTTGATCACGACATTTGCGAGAGACTACGAAATCGTTAAAGCGCGACTGCTACGCTAGATGTCTTGGGTTCGATATCGATTTCCAGGTCGAGCAAAAAGTGTTATTGGGGTTTTTTTTATAAAATTCTCAGTATCAGCTCGGAGTTAGGATTTGTTCCCGGGTAATGACAATAGGCTCGCCCCCTACTACTACATGAGACTTAAATAAACCAGTGAACTTTGGGTGTACAATGGTTCCCCTCTACCTAACCCTTCTGGGAATACAGTCATGGAAGTAGATATATGTATGTGTGTAAGAAGTCGTTCTAAATGTGGATCCATAGAAAAGACTCATAGTAGCGGCCATCACGTAGGACCTGAAGAGAGATACAAAAAAAAACAGAAGCCAGACGACTGTTGTGTAACACGTAATGAATGCCAACGCCTTCCATCTTGACAGATAAAAAATATTCATTGCGTTATTTACGTTGTTGAGCAGATGAACTTTTCAAACATATGAAGCAATGGATCATTTATTTCTGTCAATATCCTACGAATTGAGATAGCAATGACAGCTATGAATGTTGCTAAACATTTTCAAGATAATGCTCGTTACATACCTTTGCCTAATTAATAAAGTACTACTTTCTACACGCGACTTTGTCCTCGAGGATGTCGAGGATATGGAGTTCTTTCTATCAGTGAAAGTTTATTTTACAATTAGACCCATATTTTCACTTTACCTCTTTATAATATTACTAACAAAAAAAAATACAAAAGAATATAACATGCATCGATTCGAAAAGAAAAATACTTTATTTGTAACCGTTTGTCTTTACAACAACCAAACCATTATTCTATAGTGCATCTGTTGCTAATACTTCCTCGAACACTTACACTTCATTCAACATATAATAATTATTGTCATCGAAATCAATGCCATCTGTCAGGGAGGCCATTTTATTCGCACATTGCGTGTCCACCGGCACTTCTGCAAAGCGATTGGTGATATCTGCTGACACCTGCGACTCCATTTTGTTTGATTCGTTCTTGTTTTTCAGAAAGTCCGCAGTTTTTGCAATTAGCGGTACCTACTTAAGTATACTAATTATTTTTAAGAAACATGTTCTTACAAGGAAAAATTTGCTTTCATGTTTCAACGAATGAAAGTAGAGGTTGCAAGACACGCATCGTAATTTTTGTGTCCAGTATTAATTTGTGAAACTATATTGAATATGATAAAGCTGAAGTTGAAGTGTTTGTTTGTTTATACATGCTAATCTCTGGAATTACTAGTCGTATTGGAGAAGTTATTTTTGTATATGATAGTCAGATTCATGAGGCATAGTATAGGCATAGACTATAAAAGATCACGCTGTGGCCCACGGTAGCAGAGCAGTAACCAAAGACGTAACTTGCCGCCGCTGAAAAACACCACACAAACAACGTCACGGGCAGAACCTAATCAATTAATATTGAGATCATGATTATGTCAAATTTTGAACGTTCACTTGAAACGTACTTTTCAATTACGATAACATTTAAATCTTATCAATGAACGATTGTTGGGCAAAATTGCCTTTGTAATCTGAAATTTCATCTCAACCGCAGTTTTACGGGGGACCACACCGCGGAACATGTTTTATTCAGAGTATGCAAAATTAATTACACAGACCTAACTTAAATAACTCTCTCTGTACTCTGTACTTCATTGTTAGCGCCAAAAAGCTTATTTTCCGCTTCCTAGGCTTTATTCTCTTCAAGATATTTTAGTAGGACGTCGAACAAAGCGCGGACTACTAATGTGAGTATTATGTAGATGGCACAGTGCGTTCATTTGGAAGACTTGCTGTAATTTCTGGTTTTAGTCAATATCGCGCTTTCATATCTTTTGCCGTACCTAAATACAAAACCTGTTTTAAAAAGTCCGTGGGCGTTCTCGGTATTGAATAGAGCGAATGCTTTTCTTTGTGAAGGCATAGCAACCCTTCCAGGGGCGGATTTGTTAGGGTTTTTGGGCTGCAGCCTGGGGCCCCTTGAATATAAAGGGCCCGCATCCAGGCTCGACTTTAATGACAAACTGAGATCAATCAGGCTAACCTGATTGAACTCAGTTTGTCATTAATCCATTTTGATACTAATATCAAAATGGATTATTATTATTCTAATTTATTTCCTAAAAATACCGTATTTAGAAAATAGTTGTTTTTTTGTTGACAAAATAGCAATTAATTCGATTAGTTAGGTAATGCAAACAGTACTTTTGGGCCGCCAAGTAGCCTAGTAAGTTAGCCCAACGCCCCACAAATTCACAGTCCGTCTCTGAACCCTTCAGTTCTCCGAAGAATCACGAGCTCGTGACAGTTGAGTCGCCTGCTTCCAAAAATGGTAAGACGGCGTCTGCGCACGTCGCTAGATCCGCTGACACTGTTCCAGAGCGCAACTCTTGGCATTAGGCCGCTATTCCACTGGCGTTTTACGAGTGTTGGCATTTATCCAACGTCTGCGCAACGACAACGCTGCGTGGACGCGACGTTACGACTGTGCACGTCAACGCAACGTTAACGTCGCGTACATGCTGCCGGACAGCGCGGGACGGCGTAATTGTACCTAGGGCCAAAAAAACGCAACGTTTTGCTTGCCACTAGAGACTCGCGACGTCAACGTTGTGTTTGCGTAGCGTTGTCGCTGCGCAGACGTTGGAGAAACGCCAACGCTCTTAAAACGCCAGTGGGATAGCGGCATTACTTACAAACTTTTAATCTAATCTCCAGAAGTCTGTTAACGGTCTTGACATAGCGCGATTGATCGTTTTCGGCCGACAACAACTTAATCCAAGTTCTTAACTTTCGATTTAGTTAGACAATGTTGTTAACAGAGCGAGACAGCAGTGAAAATATTGTGACAATTTGCCTACAGCCGTTTTAAAGTTTGGTCGCAAATATAATGTGCGGTTGACGTCATAGTGTAACGTACAGTAAGTGTAAACATTTGGACAAGTGCATGAATGTAACCCACACGCCACTGCTTACATGATAATTACTCAGAAATGCTGCTGTGTAGGTACAAAATATTATGAATAAATAACAGTTGTATTTCTCACTAAAATATAATAAGTAATAAATTAAACTTACAAATTATGTAAAATTTATGCAAGGTTCCAAAATAATCTTCTTCTAATGCCACTAATTCACAAAAGAAGAAAATAAAAACATATTTTATCTATTTATTTTATTGAATGGATTAGCAGTATATGTATGTATATGAGCTTAGGCCAGTGTTGGGTCGTAAAAAATAAAGTAACGATTTATGACCAATTTTTAAAACGAACTTTGTAGTCGGCGAAAAATTATGAAACTACTCTTGAGTTAATTCAGAACCCCGTTTGCGCCAACAAGAGTTAACTTTTAACACCTAGTTAGTGGCTAACACGGGACTATAATATTATCTATGTACATTATTTAATACTACGTACATACGTGCATGTTCTTTTTTACTACCTACTACATTTTTTATAATTTAATATTAAGAGTAAAGATTTTTAACTACCCCGTGAACTGCCCCGTTGGTCTCGTGGTCGAAAGTGCGACTGCTGTGCAAGGGGTCCCGGGTTCGATTCCCAGGTCGAGCAAAAAGTGTTATTGGGTTTTTCTATGAAATTCTCAGTAGCAGCTCGGAGTTTGGATTTGTGCCCGGTTAATGGCAATAGGCTCGCCCCCTATTACATGGGACCTAAATATACCGGCGAACTGTGGGTGTGCATTGGTACACCTCTGCCTAACCTTTCGGGGAAAACAGGCGTGATGGTAGTAAAGATTTTTCTGTTTGTTTGTTTATATCGAATAGACTCCCAAATTACTGGACCGATTTAAGATACATCATTCCTAAGTAACATAGGCTATATAACATTACGCTACAACCCACAGGAGCGAAGCAGTAGCCAAAAATGTAACTTAACACGGGTGAAATAAGCCAAGCGAGGAAATTCGCTATTGTATTTATAATTTAACTTCTTGTTAGCAACTAGCTCTAAAGATGTTCATATCAATGTGTTCATAATAAAACTAAATGAAATGGAATTAAATTATCTTCGGACGTACCTTATAACATCTGTCTACATCGATCATTTATCTGTTTTATAACTCTATGCTCCCGGCTGAGAACTTGCGTGTTGCATTTCTACTATTTAGCACCCCGCAACGCTACTAAGTTCTCAGCAAAAGGTGGTAGGTATAACATAAACTTGTAGTAATTCTAGTAGTGGGTTAAACTATTCCTCTTTTAATCTTAACTTATAACTTAATATTATAAAGCTGTAGACTTTTTGTTTAAACGCACTTATTTTTGGAACTACTGCTCCGATTATGAAAATTCTTTCGCTAATAGGATGCTACGTTATCCAGGAGTGGCTATAGAAAACGTTTTATTGCGAAAAACATAGGACGAACGAAGAAAATTCACGCTCACGAAGTCGCGGGCAAAAACTAGTATAAAATAACATTAAATATGCGACTGAGGCATATTTAAACGTTTTTTGTAGAAATTTGCACATCATGGTTAAATGTAAAAAAGTGTTTTAATGTGGAAGCAAATAATAACATGTTGTATATTCCCACACATTTCCTTCCTAAAATGGTACTTAATTATAAGGTTTATTATTACCATTATTTCTCATAAACAGAACAATTGTAATGTATGTACGAAGGATCATGGAGTTTCTTCTATTATACTTCAATACAAAGTGTCTGCTAGGGTCATAACTTGAGTGCACGCAGCGGCGCAGGCGCCGTTTCCGTGTCACTGTCCCTCTAAAAAATATAGCCTCGTGGAAAATCTAGTTCAGGTTCGACCTAGTTTATTGGTTTACATTGTAGAAATACTATTGAGGGCTAGTTTACAAGCTCTTGAAAATGTTAAATTAAACGCAACAAATTGTTACACTTGTTTTGTTTTAGATCTAAGTAGATAGATATAAGAGTATAATTTTCAATGTTTATGTTCTGTATAAATAATCTAGAGGACATGGTCCACTGTCATCATGGTCAGTGTTCACAAGCAAATGAACAACGTATATAAAATGTACCTTTTATTTACATACAGTGTTGATATTGCTTTTACGAGATCCAGTCAACCAAACGCAGAGCTATGAAAAGATCAGATTGGATTGCTGCTCCAACAAAATATCCTATCTATACAAGTAGTATTTTTCACTCTAAATAGGAGCAGGTACTTACTTTTTTTGAACACATTAATAATAAGAAAGAAGAAGATGATAATAATTCCAGCCTCCTATTCTGCCGTGATAACAAAGAATGCAGTAATCGACATTTTTGTGATTTTCACTTTTTTCCAGAAATGGCATCCCAGGAGGTTCATGCACATGAAAAAAAATTATTTTCATAAAAAAATTCACTCGAAGTATGTTTTTTATGATATGATTTTCGCCGTACTTGCATGAAAACTGCTTCAATGATAAGAAAAAACGCAGTATTAAGCATGCTCTAAGAAAGAATGCAGTACTTGCAAGAATAAACTAAAATAGAATGCAGTAATATCCACTACTTTATTGTTTTGTTTTACATCCAGTAGACAAATTGCTAAATCAAAACGCAGTACTCCACATTACTGTATTTAAGTGTAGTAAAGACTTGCGAAGTCGTAGCCGTAGTCGTAGCAGTGCGATCCGGGGTGCTGGTCAGAAAACCTCCAAGCGTGCCGTCGGTTGCTTGTCCCTCCGGACACGTCTTGAGGGAACGGCAGCTGGCTGGCCGGTGCACCCTGGGCGCGGGTAGTGATCTTCCCTGAGGAATGGGAAGAGATTCCTATTCTTTGGGGAATGTCACTGCTCGTGGCCAATATTCTGACGGGCGGGGTCCGAGGACGGACCAAGGGCGTTTCTCCGCGTGTCCCTCTGATCAGCAGAGGGCACAGCGGAGGAGTGAGGACGGGCTCGGCGTGCACTCACCCTGCCACCGAGCAGACAGAGAGGAGGGTGGTCCTTCTCTGTCACCGTCGTACATCGTAACCCCATATCGGAGTGTCGTGGTCATGTCTCGCGGCTTCGATTGGCACCGAGGGTCTTGGCTTAACCGCCCGGACCGCGAGGTAGAAACCCTCTATAAAAAGTCACCCCGAATCCCAAGCGGCGGCGCACCGTGACGGGATGTATGGCTGACGGGCGTCCCTATGGGACATCAGTCGCTAGTGCGAACCACTTGTTTTTTGGTTGGATGGTTGGAAAATGTTTATACTCGTGGGACTTAAAATGGAAAATTTAACAAACACACACACAACAAATAAAGACGCAGTAGGAGGGAAGGGAGATGCCGAGTCGGACTCCGACTCGGCATCGACTTCCAGCATGGTGAGCGTGAGCCCGTTGGGCTCCCGCCATCAGGTGGTTGATCTGGGCCAATTCTTTAGGAAGCGGCCCAGACCGGAGGACGAGCGGGCGTCCTCCGACGGCGAGCAGCTGGCCTCGGCTCGCAAGATCCCCACCAGCAAACGCGGTGGGGTCCAGGAGAGAGGCCCAGGGAGGGTGACTGCCCTGAGGAGCAGTGTTGCTGGGCGACCAGCGACACCTGCGATGGTAGGGCAGCACCCGACCGCGACGACGTCCTGCGACGAGGCAGATGCACCTGGCGGCTCCGAGGAGGAGCGTAAGTCCAAATTTATGGAAGCAGTTAATGCGGCGGTCGCGAGCGTGGCTCGCAAAAAAATGAAGGGGTCGAAGTCTCGGGCCATGCACGAGGCTTCGGCCACTATTGCGGCGGCTGCGGAGGCCCGGTTTGCGGGCGAGGTCCCGCAGCTACGGGCGGAGGTGGCCCGCCTGTCGGCGGAAATGAGGCTCCTCATGGAGGAAAATCGGAAGCTCCAGGCTGACCTGGCGGAAATCCGCGGGTCCGGTTCCCGCCAGGCGCCCAAGTCGAGTGGCCAGCGCGGCCAGCCCCAGCCCCAGCCCCAGCCCGTGCCCGTGCCAGTGGAGAACCAGGTCCTGGCCCTGGTTCAGAGGGAGTTGGCTGCATTCAACTCGCGATTCTCTGTGCTGGAGGGAATCGTGCTGCGCCCCCCTCTGGCGGCGAGCGGGACGGCCACGGGCGGCAGGCGGGCCTCCTATGCGGCCGCCGCCTCTGTGCCGAGGCCGGGCAACCAGCCCCCCGGCAACCAGCCCCCCAGCAGGGCTGTGCTGGCCCCCGCGAAACCGGCTCCGGCTAAACCGGCGCCGGTGCAAAAGGCGGTGTCCTCGAGGGGCAAGGCGGCGTCTCAGCCGCCCCCGCCCCCCCCGCCCTCTAATCCCAATCCTCCGGCAGAAGCCGAATGGCAAGTGGCCGGAGCGAAGGAGAAGGGGCGGAAGGCGGCCAGAGCGGCCAGGGCGGCCACCAGGAGGACAGAAGAACGGCGACGGCGCAGGCAGCGAGCTGCCGAGGCTAAGCTCCGCGCCCCGAGATCCGCGGCTGTGGTAATCACACTGCAGCCGGAGGCGGAGAAGCGGGGCGTGTCATACGGGCAGGTCCTCGGCAAAGCCAGAGCGGCGGTGAACCTCGCGGAGCTCGGCATCACCGGAGGGCTCCGGCTCCGGGTGACGGCTACGGGGGCCAGGATGTTGGAGGTCCCCGGTGCCACCAGCGGCCCGTCCGCAGACGCTCTAGCCGAAAGGCTGAGAGCGTCCCTAGACGCGGACGAGGCCCGAGTCTCCAGGCCCGTCAGATGTGCAGACCTGCGCATCCTCGGCCTGGATGACTCGGTCACCGCGGAGGAGGTGGTGGCCGCCGTCGCCAGGACGGGTGGATGCCCTGCCGAACAGGTCAGGGCAGGCACCATCCGTCCGGAGCACTCGGGCATGCGGGCTGTGACAGTCAGCTGCCCTGTGGCGGCGGCCAAGGCTATTGTTGGGGGCCGCAGACTGTTGGTGAGCTGGGTATCGGCGCAGGTCAGACTGCTGGAGCCCAGACCCATGAGGTGCTTCCGCTGCCACGTGGGAAATCACGTGGCATGCCGATGCGCCTCAGAGGTCGACCGCAGCGGCTTGTGCTTCCGCTGCGGCAAGCCCGGTCACAAGGCCGCGACTTGCGATGCCCCGCCGCACTGCGACGCATGTGCGGGGGCTAGCAAGCCGGCCGATCACCGGGCTGGGGGCAAGGCCTGCGCCGTGCCCGCCAAAGCCGGGGGAAGGCCCCGCGCCGCCGCCGCTGTCACCGCCGCCACCGCTGCTGTCGCCGTGGCCGCAACCGCAGCCGCCGCTGAGTCCGCGCCAGCCGTCGCCGCAACGGCTATTCAGGGGGGTGCAATGGACTGCCAATAACGGCACCATTGCGCCTCCTTCAGGCGAACATCAACCACTGCGTCGCCGCTCAGGATCTGTTGCTCCAGAGCATGGCGCAGTGGTCGATACACATCGCCGTGGTCGCTGAGCCGTACTTTGTCCCGCCCAGAGAAACCTGGGTGGAGGACCTTAGCGGCTCAGTGGCCATAATTGCGTCGGCCGCCGCCGGCACCCCGTCCCTTGAGGGAGTCAAGAAAGGACAGGGGTGCGTAGCAGCCCGGTTCGGGGGGATCGTTGTAGTTGGTTGCTACTTCTCCCCGAACCGAACTCTCGCCGAGTTCCACAACTCCCTCATGGAGTTGAGTGTCGTCGTCGGAAGCCATTCCCTCCCCGTGCTAGTGCTCGGGGACTTCAATGCCAAAAACTTGGCTTGGGGTTCTCGCTGCACGGATGTGCGGGGGAGGATGCTGGAGGACTGGACCCTGGAGAAGGGTCTAGTCATCCTGAATCGGGGTTCTGTACCCACGTGCGTGCGGATGCGGGGCGAATCGGTGGTGGACATCTCGTTTGCCAGCCCCGCTCTGTCGCCGCGGGTTCTTGACTGGCGCGTTGTGGAGGGGGTGGAGACCTACTCCGATCATCGGTACATCCGGTTTGACGTCTCCGCCCCGGACTCCAGCGCGCCGGTCGTGCAGGCCCCGAGTGGTCCGCGTTGGGCGCTGAAGCAGTTGGACCGGGAGCTCCTCCTGGAAGCCTCGATCGTGCAGGCCTGGGTGTCATCACCGGACAGGCCTGCCGACATAGACAGTGAGGTGGAGTGGTTCCAGGGGGCCATGTCCGAGATTTGTGACGTGGCAATGCCCCGAGTCCCGCAAGGCGGCGCCCGCCGGCAGGTGTACTGGTGGTCGCAAGAGATTTCGGCGCTGCGGGAGGCATGCGTCGCTGCGCGACACCCGTACGCCCATCATCGCAGGCTCCGCATTCGGCCACCGAATGCGGCGGCCATTGAGGCGGAGCTGTACGAGGGGTACAGAGAGGCGAAGACCGCCCTCAACGAGGCCATTTCGCGGGCCAAAGCTCAGGCCCGCGAGGAGTTGCTGGGGACTCTGAACGCGGATCCGTGGGGGCGCCCTTACAAGACGGTGCGGGATAAGATCCGCACCTGGGCCCCCCCGCTGACGCAGAGTCTCCGGCCGGAGCTCGTTGAGGACGTGGTGAGCGCTCTGTTCCCCTCGCGGGGAGAACATCCTCCCCCGCCCATGGCTCCGCCGCCTGCGATGCCGGAAGCGGACCACACCGACGACGACACACCAGAGGTGACTGGGGTAGACCTGAGGGTGGCGGTACGTAGGCTGAAAGGCAAAAATACCGCCCCGGGACCCGACGGCTTGCCTGGGAAAGCCTGGGTCCTGGCCTCAGAGGCTCTAGGGCCCCGATTGGAGGGGCTCCTAAGCGCATGCTTGGAGAGGGGCCAGTTCCCACTTCGTTGGAAGACGGGGAAGCTGGTCCTCATTCGGAAGCCTGGGCGCCCTGCGGACTCACCGTCCGCATACCGGCCCATCGTGCTGCTCGACGAGGTGGGCAAGCTCTTTGAAAGAGTGATTGCGGGCCGCCTCGTCGGGCACCTGTCTGGGATGGGGCCGGACCTTGCGGACTGCCAGTTCGGCTTCCGCAGGAGGCGCTCTACGGTGGATGCCATCATGCGCGTCAGAGCTCTCTCGGCGGGGGATGCTGTGTCCCGGGGCAGGGTTGTGCTGGCGGTGTCGCTGGACATCGCCAATGCGTTTAACTCCCTGCCCTGGTCCTGCATTAGGGAGGCACTCCGGTACCACCGGGTGCCGAACTACCTCCGTCGGGTGGTCGGGGCCTATCTGTGTGATAGAGCCGTGATCTACCCTGGTCGAAATGGTGAATGGAACCGGCGAGAGATGTCGTGCGGTGTTCCGCAGGGATCGGTGCTGGGGCCGCTCCTGTGGAACATCGGCTACGACTGGGTGCTACGTGCTGACCTCCCCGAGGGCGCCAGCGTAGTGTGCTACGCTGATGACACGTTGGTCCTGGCGCAGGGGTGGTCGCACGAGGCGGCGGCCGACCTTATGACACGCGGGGTTGCGATAGTCGTCGAGAGGATCCGGCAATTGGGTCTCGAGGTGGCCTTGCACAAGTCCGAGGTCCTGTGTTTTCATGGGCCTCGGAACGCGCCACCGTCGGGATCCCAAATCACGGTAGGAGGGGTTTCCGTCGGCGTCGGGTCGACGATGAAGTACCTGGGACTTGTCCTCGACAGCCGATGGAACTTCGTGGAACATTTCCGACGTTTGGCTCCCAAGTTGGCACGGGCGTCGGCCGCTCTTAAGCGGCTCTTGCCCAATTTGAGGGGGCCAAACGCCTCCTGCCGGAGGCTCTACGCGGGGGTCGTGCGTTCGATGGCCCTTTACGGGGCCCCGGTGTGGGCGCGGGGCTTGAGGCGGCTTGCCGCCCATTACCTAAACGCGTCCCAGCGGGTGATCGCCATAAGGGTCATCCGCGGATACCGCACGATCTCCGGCGAGGCAGCGAGCCTCCTTGCCGGATTGCCGCCATGGGATCTGGAGGCGCTGGTCCTCGCGCGCCTACACGAGTGGCGCGCGGAGGCACTGGGCCGGGGCGAAACTCCGCTGCCGCGGCAAATTGCCGCCCTGCGGACGGAACTCCGGCTCGATCTCATGGCGACATGGAGAGAACGACTGTCGCAACCTCGTGCAGGGCTCGCCTCGATTGAGGCGGTAAGACCCCTCTTTGAGGAGTGGCTGGAGCGGCGCCACGGCGCCCTCACCTACCGCCTGACGCAGGTCCTCACCGGACACGGATGTTTCGGGAGGTTCCTGCACCTCATCGGGCGGGAGGAATCGCCCGGGTGTCACCATTGTGAGGATCGCCCCGAGGACACAGTGGAGCATACTTTGGCGGTGTGCCCTGCTTGGGCTGAGCACCGCCGAGTCCTCGAGGCGGCCATCGGCGGCGGCGCCCTCTCGCGTCCGGCACTGGTCCAGGCCATGGTCCGGAGCGAGGGGGAATGGGAAGCAGTCGCCTCCTTCTGCGAAGCTGTAATGCTAGAGAAGGAGGCGGCGGGACGGGAGAGGGAAAGGAGGGTCCCCCGTCCCAGCGGCCGCCGCGGTAGACGATCCGGGCGTCGGGAGCCACGTGACGACTCCCGGCCACCGTAGACGCGGGTCTGTGGACGGTGAGCAATGGGTAGCTCACCGTCCGTACGTTCACTAGCGACAGACCGTGTCGACGGCGCGTTCGTGTTCCACGCGCGCCTCAAAGAGATGTCAGCAAAATTGGATGGGGCCACTGAGGGCCGATGCCTGCCGGGGCTGCGGGTTGTTCGAAAGAGATACCGCGCCCCCGGAACGCAAAGGGCACATGAAGGAACATAGACGGGTTTTAGTCAGTAAAAGTCTGACACTCCCTCCCGCCCCGCCCAGGGCGGGGGAAGTTATTTGATGATTTCCCGTCTATAAAAAAAAAAAAAAAAAAAAAAAAGCAGTGCGATCCATTGCCGCGTTTTGTCTTAGTAAATCAGTTCGGCGACGTCATTCGGTGGAGTAATACGAATACGAATTTGCAAAAACATGTTTTTTTTTACTTCACCCTAATGCTGCATATTATAAGAACATAAAGTAGGTTTTTAACATCCGTATAGTTTACTCAATACTTTATTTGCATTCCACGATGTAAAAACTTAGGTCGTAGCTAAGAAACTAAAAAAACCTTAACCTTAAAATGCACCTATATAAATCGTTGAGAAGACACAGTACACTTCAACTTAGTTCCGAGCATATAATAATGGCAATAATTACTAAAAAAGAATGCAGTAATCAACTTGTGCTAAGACATAATGCAGTAATACGCGCAAGTGCTGCATTTAGTTTTAGTATCCTGTGACTCGGAAACGACCTGATGATAAACCGAAACGCAGTAATACGTATTATAATTGCATATATTAGTAAATTAAATAAAAGAAAATTATCTTGTAAAAGCTTGATTTTTTTCCGATTTTTTAGATATATAATATGGCCTATAAAATACGGACAACTGGCTCAGATCATATGAAATATGTTTTTTGCGTTTATCTCGGAACCGCCATTTTGCGATTACTGCATTCTTAGTTATGACGGCAGTATTGTACCCTTCTCATGTAGAGAAGGTATGAGCATGCTCAAAGCATGTTAGCAATTTTCAACCCTCAACCTGGTGCAAAGAACCTACTTAACCATTGGACCATGATGGCATACCGCCCTGCCAAAACCACCAATGCAAGGTTAAATAAGATTAGTTGGCGAAACTTCACAGACGTTCAAATATTCGTAACCTTAACGAAGACGAAGGTGTCTCTCCTAAAACCTTCAAAACTTGACGAGTCTCCTAAAGATTAGTGCTCAACATTAAAATAGATATTTGCTACAGCCGTAACTGCCTCGGTAGGCTACTGGTACTAAGCGTGATTTGTGCCCGGTTAATGGCAATAGGCTCGCCTCACATGGGACCTAAATATGTACGCAAACTGTGGGTGTACATTGGTACACCTCTGACTAACCCATCGGGGATACAGGCGTGATTGTATGTATGTATGTATGTATGCTGCAGTCGTCTAATGTCCTACTTCTAACATACTCAGCTTGTTATCATAGGAAGATAAGTTTGACATGTCTAATCTCTCCTGACACGGAGCGCTTATGAAAATAGAGACTCTCTATGTTATGTTTGAGGACAGTGCGTCTGGGGTTCGGTGTGTGAGTTGTACCTACTATGACTAATAATGAACCTATCCTATCTTCTTCGATTCGGAATTGAATCTATTTTAAATATTGTTTAATAGCTGTGCTCGCTGTTTCGGTCCGGCCCTTAGTGTAATGGAAATATCTAAGTATTGAATACTATTTCATTACTTAAATTCTTCAAGTGTACCTATTTGGTCTAAGCCTTCTAGTCTTGAAGCAATCCCGTACTGTGAAAAAAAAACAGATTTAAAACAGATGTGGATCATCCCTCACCAGGCCTCTAAACTGACCGATCAGTAGGGAAATATTCATTCAAAATTTAAACAGAATCAATCCTTTATTAATTGCGTGATGCTTCAACATGGTTTTGTTATAAAAGATTACTGTGTAATTTTTGACATTTTAAACATAATAATAGGACATTTTATCATAATGGTAGGTTTGCACAAGATACATAATGTTAAATCATCTTGAAGAAAGTATTCTATGTACGTATATATTCACAATCAATCGACCATTTATTATTTAAAGATGCAATTAACCTAATTCTGACTCAAACCAACCGATTTAATGTCTACCAAGTCTTGCTCACGATATTAAAAATTATGACTGTTTGTCGGCATTTTCTTTACTTCTTTTTAACCTTGTGTTGCAAGATAATGAGAAAGCACCTGTGGATCTGGTATTCAGACGACCATTAAATTCAATGAATAACGTTAAACATTTCGTAAGCATATTTAATGTCGTTAATAACTTCTTTGTGATGAAAAATTTATGGCCAATACACTATAAAGTGATAATTAAACTTCACAAATATAATGGTAAGTTGTCGATGCCCCATTACGGTGCTAGTTGTCAATGATTGATGCCCGTTCAATGTCCCACGGTATTAATTTCCCTCAACCAACAGATTCTATTTAAAGAAACCGCTCGCGGCATTCAAATCTGAATTTTATTCTTATCGAGCTAAAATGTAGAGTCCGATGGAGGTTTGCAGTACTAGTTAACCCATGGTAAGTTGGAATTTTTCAAGTATTTTAAAGAGATTTTTTTATAAAGTAAGTACTTAACGGTAAGTTGATGTAGTGGGAACTTTAAGTGTTAATTCGTAAATCGTTATTGATATGGTTTTTCGAAAGTTTATCTTAAAGTTAACGGTCCATGCTTGTTAACACTGTAATGATAATGTGCGAAGTATAATTAATTAATTAATGATTTATTACACTGGGCAGCAGCTTCTGTTATTTTTCCGGTAATAATAAAAAAAAAAAACAAACAACAGCTTGGTGACAATTTTTTTTCTATGGTAACACTACTACAGTGACAACCGTAACGAAACGTAACTGTCAAAAAGTGTATAACGTTTAACCATGTTTAGTTCCTGATGTGACTCTAATGAACGCTAACATCTATGTAAACGTAAACCTGACCTACTAAACGTCACGATAAATAAAACACACCCAAAACCGTCATCATGTCAGTCTTATCACACGCATTATGCGTACGATGTATCATACAAAACAGATATTTCAAATCGTGCGTGCATTGTTTGTGCGAAACACTGTCTCGTTTGCAAGTTCGTCACGCAATTTTCCCCCTTCTACGTAAAAATAACGGAGCATGCGACGTGTGTGTTGCCATACTTCCCATCGTTCACGTAACACGTCATCACAGTGACGTGTTACCCGTTCATATAAAAATTTACGACTGTACCTCACATGTTAATATGTCTACTGATGGCGTTTTCTCGTATAAAAGGGAAGGTATTTTGTGTATCGCTAACAACGACATAGCAGGTACATACATATAGAACGCGTTGTTAAGTTTTATTTTGGTGCGTGAACTATCCTGGCTGACTTGCGTTCGAATTTCAAAATTTTTGTTTTCTATTTTAGGTGTGTCAGTATTTGAATTTGAATCCGTTTTTTTTAGAACAGAGCAGATTTTTTTTTGTTTTTAACATTGCTGTTTGATGTTCAGTCTATGGTAGAATTGGCGCCAGAAATGGTCTTTGGCAAGAAACTGCGACTTGACATGATTGGAAAAAGGTTTGCGGATTTTTCGCTGACATGTCCGGCTTCAGGCCAAGTTGCAGACTTGCAGTATACGAAAAGTTGGTTAAAGTTTAGAGAGAAGTCTATGCATTTAAAAAAAAACAGGATATCGCCAAATGCAGTTTCTTTTTACAGCGCAACTTTTAGGATTCCCGTGTCGACGGCGCGTCCATGTTCCGCGCACAGAGGTGTCAGCCACTGGAAGGGGCCACTAAGGGCCAAATGCCTGCCGGGGCTGCGGGTTGTTCGAAAGAGATACCGCGCCCCCGGAACGCAAAGGGCACATGAAGGAACATAGATAGTTTTTAGTCAGTAAAAGTCTGACACTCCCTCCCGCCCCGCCCTGGACGGGGGGGGGGGTCATTTGATGATTTTACCATCTCTAAAAAAAAAAAAAAAACTTTTAGGATTAGTCTATAGTTGTGTGCTGTTTTGACGTTAAGCCACAACTCAACACTGTTGGAAAGTTTTATATTCTTCTGAGCACAGTCTCAATTATTCATACTGTATTAACCTTTCTTTCAATGAATTTCAACAAATCTCCAACACACTTTTAGCCAAACATGCAAAGTACAAATAAAAGTGTGAGCGAAAGCGATGAATGAAAACATCAATCAAGAGCGTACCTAGTTCAACCAACAGAGGTGAGCCCCATTGAATGGGATCGGGACCGAACGACTTGTGAATTGAACGTTTGATTGAAGTTTGATTGGTCGCTGCTATGTGATACCTGTGCTGTGGTTGAATTCAGATACTGGGAGCTGTATTATTTATTCTATATTACCTACGCCCCGCTTACGTATATTGATCAAAATGGATATGATAATATCATAATATTTAAATTCAGAAAGAGTACCTATCCTTTGTGCCTATTGGCGTAACCTTGTTCTGCCTCCTGCTTGGAAGAACGTGGAAAGTTATTTCTTATACCTCTGCTGTTCTTTTCTTATTCATTTAGTTATGGGAACTAAGACAGTTGAACCGTTCCTCCGGGACTCGTCTTCATTGCTTTGTGCGCTTTTCTAATGGTCGCCACTGTTGATTCTGACTTTTAGGAGATGCTGTGGTACCTACGAAGTCTAAGCAACTGTTGTTTTCTTTTATGTAAGATATAATTATAGTTAGTATTGCCATTGTTTACCTTTATGGAAAACTGATCCCATGTTTGTTTGTAAACTTTTTCCCCAAGAATAAAATAAATCCCAAGATCGGATTAACTAACTGCAAATACACCTGCCACAGAATAAAATCTCGCTTCAACCATTACGGAGCGTTATAATGCCTGTCACGTCGTCCTATGCTTCAAGTATAACAGTACTTCAACACAAGTTTCTACAATAAATAAGGCTTTTACGACCAATGCTCGAGGCTCGGGGCTTCCAAGGCTCCTCGGTGGCGTCCCAGCCTCGTATTCTCCCGTATTCTCGCTTCCGCATCTCGCATTATCGAGAGAGCTTTACCAAAACGGTGTTAGCATTCGCGCGGCGGTGTTTTTGTGGCCGTCTGTAGGTGCACTTATAATGTGTCATGCATTATGTATGTTTTGTCCGTTTGTTACTCGACACTGTGAGAATTGAACGCGATTACTGTGCGGAGATTGTCGCTTGTTAATTTTGTTGGTTTATAGCTTTTTATTGTGATAAATTGAGTGTTGGTTTTAGGAAGGCTTTCCTATTTTTCTTTCGTAAAATGAACATATATTTATGGCGTGAAAACTTGACATAATCTACATAGCATTTTCGATGTTTTGGTTTCAAAAAGCTTTAATAAGTGACCGAGAGCTTTAATTTATTACATTATTTATTTTGTACTATCGACCTAACTGAACGGTATGGATCTTAATCTAGACTTGTATGCATTAAAATAGATGGTCCTAGGAGCCAGTCTCATACAATATCTTAACTTCTTTGCTCCTACGCCTCCTACTTCAAGTTCTTCAAAGTTATTATTATATTTGAACTTTTCACAAACGTCTCTGGTATCTACAATTTCAATAAGTACGCGAAATTATGGATGGTATTATTCCAGACGTGTTTTTACTAACATTTATTTTGATAACCAAAACTGGAATGAATACCAACTCGATTTCCAAGAAGCTTGTTGCTCTTCGCCTAAAATTATCTCTTTGGTACCTAAAGAAAATTGGGCCCCAAACAGACCCCTTTTTTGACTTGACAAAACTTTAGCCCCTAGTTCCTTCCCAAGTTCCCAAGATATTAATTCTGGAAGTGTCTGCAAAACATCAAGTAAGTTGGGCGAAGTTTCTTTAACTACTAAAGTAGAACTAGAACAATATAATCCTTTGTAAAAGCGGTAGGACATGAATACTCGACCTTGTAAGTTGTAAGTTAGTGCTTTAGTTAAAGGATCTGCTCGCTGTCTATGTAGGTAACCCTTGACATGAAACTAGGCGCGCTCATTAGGTTATGGCCTAACTAATCTCGTGAGATGAAATGTGGCCAATGAGAAAGTATTTTTTTGCATTGATGCTTTTGCTCACAATTTCGTTCGCTTGAATGTCTTTTTCTAAAACAAAAGTAACAAAGTTACTCCTTATAACATCAGTTATCTGCCAGTGAAAGTCACGGCAAAATCGGTGCAGTCGTTTAGGATATTAAACGCAACACACAGGCAAACAAAAATTAAAATGATATTATTTTTGGTATAAGAACCGTGTAAACATAGACAGAAAGAGTATAGAAGATATATATTGTTTTTTATATTGAATCTATAGTAGCGTAGGTATTCCTTTCATCTTTTTAGGCAAAAAAAGATTCTAGAAAGTACGTATTTCAGATTTGACAACAATACGCTTGAAATACTGCCTTATATTGTATTTTCTATCGAGACACTGACAGCAAAAAAGTTGAGACAAGAAAAAAATAAAACGTATTCTTTGGTTTGCTAGAAAACTTTATCTAGGGCGTTCGCCGACTGTTACAGAAATAGAATTTCTTCTATTTACTAACTTCCCACCCATATAGGGTTACCAGATGAAAAAATTAAAAGTCCGGAGAAAAGGCCTGATTTTCATTGAAAAATCCTGAGATCCTTTACATTATCAAAATTTTCTCTCGAATTTACTTAACAATTTAATAAAGTCGTAATACTATCGTTTTTATACATTGTGGATCTTACTTAAAAATGTATCATCACATATTAAGTATGATAAATCTGATTAAGTACCTACTTGGATAAATAAGTACTAATTTTAATTGTGCAATTATTACCAAAGGAAGATTATTTTTGGTTTGTTTAATTTTTTATCAAAGAGATCTTCAAAATGTAAGCTGTATTTTATTGAAAATTCAAAAAATCCTGAGATTTCATGAGATTTGCAAAATCCAGCCGCAATCCTGAGAAGAGTTCAAAAATCCTGAAATCTCAGGACAAATCCTGAGATATGGTAACCCTACACCCATATAAGTTCCAACCACGATTCTAAAGAACTATTCTGTGGATTGTGAGCCAAACTGGGTTATTCGTCAGTATCTCTCAAACAAAGTGTTTATTGTAGAAGCCGTGGCACATTTTCAGAGCCCGCATCCATCAATTAACTTTCAATAAAATAGCGATATGTGAGCTGTCGATGGTTCTCAAGCTTTGGCAGATCATATTTCTACATTACATTATTTTATTTCGATGGTGGAATATTTTGTACGTATTAAGATGTAGTAGTTTTTATGCAAGATATAAAATAACTCATTCAGGTATGATTTTGAAATAAGAAATGTTTTTTAAGTTTTGGAGTTTCATTCTCGTTCTTCTCCTTAGGAACGTGAAACCTGAAAGTGGATACCAGATTTCATATTTTTTTCTATATATATTTGTTTTTACTTAATTTATGTACTGTGTTTTCTCTTGGCTCTGAAAAACACCACGCGTACGAAGTCGCGAGTTTGTGTGTAGATGCCTGACCACCAGACGATCCACCAATAGCCATACACCTTATAAATAAATAATTAATGTGACTACCGCCATTAGATACGTGTTGCGGTAAGCGAATCGGTTACACCGTAGCTCCTCGTGTTTCTCGTAAAGAACACTCAAGTCTGTAGCTTCTGTCGGCTGATTTCAACTCGTTCCCTTTACTTGACACTTACAACTTTCTCGAACGATTAACATCTAATACATGCTGTTTTTCTTTAATTAATGGTCTGTGTAAGTGTCTGTCGCTGTTTTATAAAACGTTAGGAAGTTTATTTGTTACTAGTTTATGCTTGCAACTTCGTTCGCGTGGATGTCAATTATTACTGGGTTTCTTTTCTACACAGAACTCTATTTTTCTAAAATATAAGTAACATCAGTATCTGCTGGTGAATGTCCCGTCGAAATCGGTCCGAGATTCGCCGGAACAAGCAGACAAACAGATCCACAAGACCGACTAATAATAAAAATATTGTGTTTTCAGTGTAAGTGCAGTTCATTTTTGGTAAAAACCTGATATTTTAACATGACAAAAAGGTACTCCAAATTTTTTTTTTTGTAGGCTCTTAGATTTGCCGGCTTGTGTTAAAACGAATTGTTTCGTTGCTCAGATCATGTACTACACAGTAAAAAAAAATCCCCTTATTGTGAATAAAATTACTGTTTTCTTATGTCTCTATCAGAATTTCACATAAGAAATTAATTTAAATCTTTATAGGTACTCTGCTTATGCTACTAAATTCTAAATTGACTTCCTCCATGTCGTAAAACTAACATTAAGTATAATATGGACTAGATCAAACATTAAACTAGATTTGTTTCACCAGATATCTACCTATCTTTATGGCTTGCGTTAATATTTCAATTAGTTTCTGAGAACCGTGCCGTTTATTAGTTTTAGTCTATGTGTATCATGGCTTTCAATAATAGTAGTTTTGACTTCCTGACTTTCATTCTAGGATAGGCAGTACTTATAGTTGGTAACTTTGACTACCTCATTGGTATCGTGGTGGCAAGCTCGACTGTTAGAATTAGGAAATTCTCTGTAGCAACCCGGAGAAGTTGGTGGTGTGACATCCCCGTGACTCGGAAAGCAGGTAAAGCCGTTGGTCCTGCTCCCGGTCTCTACCCGGTCGTGTCGGATTGTCATACCATCGGACTATAAGAGTTGCTTACACACTTGTGCACTATAATATCTCCTGTGTACTTGGCTAGTCTCCATTGTGATTTGCCGCCGTGACCGAAAGCGGTTTGGAAAATATTATTGTTAGTTGGTAACTAGGTTTAGTACACTTTTAATGTCTCTTTAGGTATTTTAAGTTCATGTTGACTGGTGATGAACATGTTTACATCCAAGTAACTAAAGATTTATTGTCGGTTTCATTGTCTAACTTGGATGAGTTTTATAGCTGATAAGTAATTTATTCAAGTACTTTACTTACTTTGTGAAATTCTCCCACGGTGAATTTGGAAAAGTGACTTTGAGCTGAATTGTGAAGTATTTAGCATGGTCAATTTAAGTGGGATAACAGGTCACTCCAACCAAATTCACTGAAGGAAAATTTCACAGAATAGACCGCCAATTCCAAATATTAATTTATCAGGTAACTAGTGTCTTTACTGTGGTAGTTGGTGGAACAAACCTTTTAATATATTCGGTTCAACTAGCTCGACACAGTTTTGGGAAGTACCTAACCTAGAAACTTTAAGATATCGACTACCGCCTTCGTCAATATTACAAGTGTTACAATGTGAGTAATCTGAAGTACCTCTTGATTTTACATTTGACTTAAGTCAACTTAAGTACTTACTTGAGTCTTAAACTGAAGTAGGTATGTCGTTTAAGGGTATTACATCGCTCAAGTCCTAAAAACACCTTATGTTTAAAGAAATTTGTTGAGGAATCCTTCCGTACGTTTTCCATATAAAAAATATATGTTATACTTAAAGTCATCCTCAACAGATCGCATTGATTAGAATTGTAATAAACTTGCCCAAATTTCGGAAAAAAAATATTTTAAACAGGTCATTTTTCAATCTAAATTGCAAATTGTTGGTAAAACGGCTGAATAGTTCGGCATGAATTTTATACCTAAAGACATGTAATGACATATCAAACAATTCGCATTGTTTACTTTTTCTTGTTTCTGTTAAGATTTTGTAATAATAACTAAAAACTCGAAATTTCATCAATTCCCCCCACGAGGCACCCCCGCTATGCCTGAGACGCCAAACTTCAGTGCCTTGATGGCTCTTGTCAAGGGTGGACTATACGCATGTTATTTTTTCCAAAATAAAAACCAAAAGTTCACTTTTTGAATAATATATGAATGAAGCAATATTGTAAATAATACAAATGTAAATATTTCGTAAAATAGGAATTGAAATTAAGTTCGTAAATAAATAAAAACAAATTTGTAATTTGGTTTAGTTTTTGAATCTATCATAGAGTAAGCCTGACTTATATGCCTATGTATAAAAACAAATGCTTGACCGAGCTCTCCAAAATGATTGGAAAATACCACGGATATCTATGGTACATACCTACTGTTTTAGTAGATACATTATTTCTTTGGTGTTTATTTTTTTTATTGTTTTTACCCTTAAGAATTTCGTTTCACGGAGAACATATTTTTAGGTGTTTCTTTTTTAATTATTTGCTTACCAAACTTTCAGAATGTATCATGTATGAGCACAACTATTTCCGTTACTGAGATCCAATAAGCACTTACTTGGTCATCACCTTTAGAATGTACCACAGAGTAGCACACGTGCTTAGTTAGATAAATATTGAAAGCTAGGTCATCCTAACTATTTTCGTTTCCGACAACCGATAAGTGAATATTTTATTTACACGGTTACTTTTACATCATTCGGGAGCCGAAACACAGGAACTCCAGTAAAGTAATAATTACTATTGGCGTTATTTTTTTTAACACGTCTCATAGAATTTGAAATTTTTTGACTTTTTTTGTCAAAAGTCAAAGTCAGAGTCAAAGTCAAAGTTTTGTCATTCGAGATGTTAGTGCGTTTCTGCCTGATCGATGAATGGATTTTTCAAAGGCTACCGTTCGCATTTGTATAGTATAGTCGATAAGGTTTACACAAATATGCATGGACTGCAAAGAAGCGTTTACTTCGAGTTCTCACTATTTCACAAATTAAACAATCATCATCACGCCTGTATTCCCCGAAGGGATAGGCAGAGGTGTACCAATGTACACCCACAGTTCGGCGGTACATTTAGGTCCCATGTAAAATGGGGCGAGCCTATTGCCATTTATCGGGCACAAATCCAAACTCCGGGCTGCTACTGAGAATTTCGTAGAAAATCCCAATAACACCTTTTGCTCAACCTAGGAATCGAACCCAGGACCTCTAGAGTAGCAGTCGTGCTTAGGACCACTAGGCTAACGAGGCAGTTCAAATTAAATTTTCATGTTATTTATTGAAAAAATATAGCCAATAGTTTCTGTTACTATGACAGAGTTTATGGCTTTTGGTTCCAGAACGATGTAAAAGTAAGCGTGTATAATAAAATAAATATAAATTACGATGTACCAAATAATACATAATATAAGAACAAAATGTAGGTTTTAGATCTCTCAGAGAGCGAATCAAACAGGCAAAAACAATGACAACTCTGCGACGCATCTGTGTTCTTGCTTAATGTTAAGTTCCTTTTATCGTAGCATAGTGGATATCGGTAGATGGCGCTAAATTTAAAAAATAATAGTACAGATGTCAAATCCTCAAGGACATCGGGCGGTGTAATAACCTTAAGTATATGTTACTTTCAAATTGCTTTTTACTGTAGATGTCCAAAATGTACCTATTCAATTTTCGTGTTAACCACTATTGATGCTCACCATTCATGGCGTACGAGATATCAGCTGTTGAAAATGGAGACCATGGGCATCAATAAATAGCATTTAGATGCTGAGTGTTTAGTGTGTGTGTTTAATTTAGACCAACTGCATACTTATAAGTCAATTATTTTAACATATAATATTATTAAACAAATTGCTCCACGTATGTATGGGTAACAAGTAACTTTAATTACAAAAAGAATATACGAATTTACTTGATTGCTTAACATACTTGACTTCCTGAGTAGCTGTACTACTATTTTTCGTAAGGACACTATAAAACAAGGCTAAAGCTAACAAAAGCTGGCGTGATCAGCAGACCCTTCTAATTTGAAACCAGATATTAAGCTCACGAATCAAACTCTAATTGCAGAAGCACCTCGCGAGATTTATCGGCTGTTTTACGACTGAATTGAAAGTTTGAGCACCGCAACGTTATCGAGTGCTCGATCGGAATGATTGATCAACTCACGCGCAGCCACTGGTGTGGTCTGCTGCCGTGACGCAATACTTCACAATGATGGGAATGCTGCCAGCTGATGCTGCTACGATTCTAATGATCTGTTGTGATTTTTACGACGTTGTTGAATGTTTGAAGCACGATTTTGCATTGTCTGCGCTCGAGTTTTTGCGGGGCAATAAAATTGAGGTGGTGCTTTAAAACTGCAATTCACTTGAAATGTTATTACCTAACTTCAAAACGCTACTTTTAAAAAGACTAGTAGTAGTAGAGCTCTTTGTGGGGAAGCCCATCTGGGGTAGTATCTATCTCTGCCGCTAAGTAGCGTTGCTGTGTTCCGATTTGAAAGATATGGCTACGTATTTGTAAGGCCTTTGGTATTGTAGATGTCTTTAGCAGCGGTGGCCACTTAACATCAGGTGGGCAGAAGCCGACTTGTTTGCCGTACTTAAAAAAAAACTTGCAAATAACTTGAACATGTTTTAGAAAATAAGAAACTAATCCACTTGAGCAGTTAAGCCACACCCAATGGATTCCGAAACTCTTTTATTTCTTTCCTCTTGTCTTCATAAAAACTTTGTATCATAAACGTTCGATAACTTTTTCATCTCTTTCAATAAAACGCTCCGTCAACACAGTTACGAGGCGTTTTAGTTACAGAACAACTTTAGAATGTTTGTAATAATGCCCGATTCCTATAACTTACCGACCGGTATTTGTTAACCATAGTGACAAATAAATATAAATTTTCGCTGTTATTAAAGTTTATTTTCAGCATACGGGTAGGTATATTATATCCATAATTTTATAAATATTTCTTACATTCAAAATTGTCACCAGTATTTTCATAAACGACCAGTCAAGCATTCAAAGGCTTACGACTGGTAAGTTAAACTATCCGTTGTGCATATAGGAACCGGGCATTAGTCCTTCCAACAACTCGTATGCTCCTGACGTCATCATTTCCTCCCGTGAACGCTAAGTGTTGTTTTGTAAAAGCTGTGTTATTCGATTTATGTGCACGCCGCGTTCTCTTTATATACTTAAATGGCCCTAGTTTCAAAGAAACTATTTACATGTGAGTACGGTCAAGGGGTCCAAAGTTCCCCAACTGTTAGTTATTCTGGGCCCGAACAAACCACAACTGTTATTAACTTCATAAGTTGAACGCTTATTTGATGTCATTATGTAGGTTTACTTTTGTGAGATTGAAAAGGGGAAGGTTGGGATTTAATCGATGTATAGAGTTTCAAATGCTGTGGGGGCCATAATTGAAACTCGATTTCAATTATGGCATTTTAGTGTCTTTTGTACTTTTTTTACTGCTTTGTTAGTGCCTAGTGGTCCTAACTGCTACGCGAGAGGGTTCGATTCCTCCAAGTCGAGCAAAAAGTGTTATTGGGTTTTTACCCGACTACGGCAAAGCAAAACGGAGGGTTATGAAGATGACCGGTATTTTTATGAAATTCTCAGCCTCAGCAGATCAGAGTTAGCAATAGACTTGCCTTTTATATTGCATGGGACCTATAACATACCGGGGAACTGTGGGTGTATACAGTGAAACACCTCTTCCTAACCCTTCGGGGAATACAGGCGTGTTAGTAGGTTATGTAAATTTTTGTATTCGATTTATTTTCATGAAAAAAGAGCAGTCAAAACAACTAAAAACTTTGCATGTTTTTGACCACAAATAGATTAAAAAACAAATGATTTTAAAGTTGCCGACCGTTCAAAAACGTGCGCCCAACAAAATTAATAGCCAACACGAATTTTTATGCAAAAAAATCTTGTCACCGCCGCCGATTCAATTTCGGGAAAAAACTCCACTACAGAATGGTTCTGTGTGAAAATTGTTAAATTCATTGCGTTACGGGAGTCACGTTGCGGAGATGTGATACTAGGAAAAAAGTATAGTTGGACTGAACCGTGTTGTTGCCAGATTTACTGGCTGTCATTGCAGACAGGATTAGTTCAATGGCCGTCTGTCACACTCGAGCTTTTTGGAATTAAATCTTTTTCATTTCGTTTAGAGATGATCTTTTATACATGATGACTGAATTGGCACAATTTTTATGTTGCAGATACAATACTACCTATACACCATTTATTATAAGCATGACAAAAACCGGCCATGAGAAGATAGTTATTAGGTTATGTTGTTGAAATACAGCATACAGTATTTTAGTGATGATTTTTAAATGGAAATGACAAATAGTTTACATTGCTTTCTTTGTAAAATAACGAAGCTTGTTTATGCCACCATTAATGGTAGTGTTATAACGATATTTGTCTAAAGTTATAATGATTGAAGTAACTTATTAACTAAGTATTTAAAATTATAAAGGTTTTTCTATCTGTAAAACGGAAAAAGATAAAAATGTACCCTTCCAAGCTTTCTATGTTTCTTACTGACTAAAGTAGAACAAGGGCTTAAAATTAAGAATAAACTGTGTTGTTAATTGCCATTTCTGTTAAATACTGAAACAAATAATACCTCAAACAATAAGGTTTCATTATCAAATACCTAGAAACCTGAATTACTCCGAAACGACTGATAATATACAAAAGGTTTGCCACGGTCCATTTAATATCTAGTTTGTTACAAAAGAGGACCTTGAGGCGAATTTAAATTTATTATACCATCGTAATTTATCCAGTCTCCGTCTAAACTTTATAATAGGTACGTGTGTATAAGACACAGAGAACAGTTCATCATCATCATTATATCAGCGACTGGACGTCCACTGCTGGACATAGGCCTCCCCATAGATTTCCAAAGGACCGGTGGGACTTCCTGCGATCTTGATCAGGAGAGTAGAGTTCTCCCTCTTTTTTTTAAGGTTGGGAAATCTTCATCTGACTTCTTTCGCTAAGGGCGGAGCGGAAGGGAGTGTCAGACTCTTAGTGACAAAAACGCACCCGTGTTCTTCCTAATGCTCTTGCGTTCTAGGGCCTATTGTCTCTTTCGAACAAATTTCGCAATCAATATTGCCCCTGCAACCGTAAGAACCAATGATCTGCAGACAAAAGGGAAGTTTGCTTTATATCACACCACCTTTAGCCCGCGATTTCGTTACGTCCTTGTTTACTGCTTAACTCCCGTGCGCCGTAGCGTAATGTTATATAGCCTATACCCTATACTATTCCTCATGAATCTAGATACCGTATGTATCCAAAAATAAAACCCGATCCGACGGGTACTTTCAGAAACTAGCGCGCTTAAACACACAAAAACAAAACACTCTTCAGCTTTGTTTTACTAGAGATCATGCGCCTCTTATGCCAGCGTAAAAAATACATTCCCGACAAACAGAGCGGAAAATATCATTATTATTTTTTTGTTTATTGCATTTTTGTATCGTCAAGGGAATGCTGGGAAGGACTGTCCGTTTTCGTATCTTTTTTCGCCTAACTCCCTATTTCTATTAAATTTTATTAAGCGAATAATTTGTTGATATTATATTCATGCAATATTCATAATATTTTTTTTCCTCTAAGAAATATTTCGGCGTAATTTCTTATTGTTTACTTTTTAGACGAAACGTTAAGCTTAATATTATTTATTTTTATTTATCTTGAGACCACTAAGAGCGTCCTTTATTGAGATCTTTATCCTTATACATGATATACAATACAGGCTAGCAGTAAATAAATATTATTTGAAGCCAAATATTGGGGATCCGTGAGGAATTTAATAATGTTTGTTTTTTAATATCATAAAATAAAAACAACTGATCAAACGAATATTCCATACACTAGTACGTAATCCATACTTCCATACAATCCTTACTAATATCCTTACTAATATTATAAATGCGAAAGTAACTCTGTCTGTCTGTCTGTCTGTCTGTCTATCTGTCTGTCTGTCTGTCTCTTCTTCACGCCTAAACTACTGAACCGATTTCAATGAAATTTGGTACAGATATAGTCTGGGACCCGAGAAAGGACATAGGATAGTTTTCATCCCGGAAATCCTCCGGGAACGGGAACTATTAATCCACGCGGACGAAGTCGCGGGCAAAAGCTAGTCTATAATAATTATTATTAATGCGAAAATAACTCTGTCTGTCTATTACGCTTTCACGACTAAAGTACTGAACCGATTTAGATGAAATTTGGTACGGGATACCCCGTACCAAATTTCATGCTTGAATCCCAAGAAAGGACATTAGCAATTTTTTATTTCGTGACTTCGTTCTGCATCAGAAGGAAGGAGTTAATATATTTTACTTAGATAACTCCCAAAATAATTTACTAAAAACATATTCTAAAATGTATCTCATAAGTACTTAAAAATCCGTTAAAGTGTTGAGCTAAGTACCATAAAGTGTAGACTGTTTAAACCATGATTTATACAATCGTTAAGTAACGATAACTGTATATTAATGTAAAGTAGTTATTACCGTCGGTGGGTCATCAAATCCATAGTTTAATATTATAAATGTAAAAGTAACTTTGTCTGTCTGTTTGTAAGTTTTTACGCTTAAACCGCTGAACCGATTTTGATGAAATTTGGTACAGAGATAGATCAGACCTTGCAGAATGACATAGGCTCCCTTTGTAATGAAAGTTTGTATAAACTACATAAAAATAAAAATAAACATTATTAGGGTTCTTGAAAAATTTGTATCTTAAAAATAAAGTCCCATAGTCAAACCGATAACACGGCTCAGAGGGGCAACTGCTTGTAAACCTGAAAAAAAAAAAAAAAAAAAAATAAGACTGAAGTCGCGGGCAAAAGCTAGTATTAACATAAAGTAGTTATTACCGTCCGTATGTCGTCAAATCACGTTATAAGTAGGTACGTCGGTTTGTCATTATACCCCACACTCAAGTTACTCCAAGTGTGGTCTGAGGTTTACACCGATGATATTTATTTTTGATTACGTATTTATAATATGTGCTTTGAAATCGATACGTTTGTGTTTAGCTTTTTAATGTGATAGGGTTACTTACTTTGTGTGTAACGTATATTTTTTTAGGGAACCAGTCTTACCAAAAGGTGTTGAGTTGCCTAGTAACTGGGCTGTGGAGGTCAGATAGGCAGTCGCTCCATGTAAAACACTGGTATTCGAGCTGCATCTGGTTAGACAAGAAGCCGACCCCAATATATTTGGGAAAAGGCTAGGCAGGCAGACGTCTTGTCCGCCAAAAGTAAACAAAAATGAACGAACCTCAAAGTATTGGTGCTTTATTTAATAATTTTACGTTACCATTTATTTCACTGTATTTGTTGTTTTCGATCAGCGTTTTAATGGTATATTATGAGACTAATGAGGTGAGTTTGTCATAACGGTCGAGTCTAGATTGCAGACTGACCTAAAGACGAGAACGTAATATAGGCAAGTGTGTAATGAAAAATGCTCACGCGTTTCCTACGACGTTTTTCAATAAGCATTAGGAGCCCACTTTACAAGCAAGTGTGTTGAAAAAGATTGAAAGATTATGTCTATTTGAAAGATGATTTCATTCGGTTTATTTCCGATCTTATTATTTCTATATCTTTTCGACCTGCTTTATACCATCACTCATCATGAATCATGATCATAACCGACACTAAATTAGCTTTTTTTTTCATTTGCATATCTGCAAAACCCAGAAGGCTATAAATCACAATTTTTACACACCCAAAAAGGTTTGCAATCATGAAGTTATCGTCTTCTTTCTTAATATATTTTTTATATTAACACCGGCTAACGCTGTAGGTACCTATTCTGCCATCAAATTATGGCATGTCAGCGTTCAATTATCACTTAAATATCCATATTTTGTTACGTTATAAATATTTTTAACATAACATTAATATGAGTTGTCATCCAATTTGTCATCTCGGATGAAAATGTTCTTAATGCTCACCTCTGTGGGTTGTTAATCTAAAATTATGATGACATACAAATGCAGTTCATTTCAAATGTTAGATATCAATTGGTTTCAATGGCATTCAAATGAAAATTAGCTGTTTGCTTCGCTGACTTATATGCGGGTTTTGAAATATTGATGAAACCTTTCTATTTTCTATTGTAGGTTTCCTATAATAGGAATAGATATTGGAGTAAGTAGTCATAAAGTTTAAATAGGAGGAAAGTAAACTGTGTGGCTATGAATTAATGGTTGTGTAGAATGGAGAGCTTCATTTACTATCAGCTTTATTTAGTACCAACAGTTCGCGACTTCGTCCGCGTTGCTTAATTCACCCGCCATAAGTTACGTCTTTGGTTAATGCTCTGCTCCCGTGGGTCGTAGCGTGATGTTATAATAGCCTATGTTACTCGGGAATAATGTAGTTATCTATTGGTGAAAAAATTGTTAAAATCGGTCCAGTAGTTTCGGAGCCTATTCGTTACAAACAAACAAACAAATCTTACGTCTCTTTATAATAAAAACGGTAATTTAAAAAACTAAAAAACCCGACTGCTATTCTTTAAAAATCCCTAAAACAAGATAAATTGTAGCAGTCGGGACCCATTCTAGAAATGGAGGATTAGTGAATTGAGAGCACATACCTACCTATATTACATTGCAGATGGTCCCGAATGGGTCCCGACTGCTACAATTTATCTTGTTTTAGGGATTTTTAAAGAATAGCAGTCGGGTTTTTTAGTTTTTTAAATTACCGTTTTTTATTTTTTATTTTTTTAGTGTTTTAAAAAAGAAATTAATATACCCAGTATCACTCTTACAGTAAATACGAATCTACCGACACCTCTCAAGCTAAAATCCATCGAGCCGTTCAGCCTGCAGAGCGAGCCAAACATTTGAATTTGGCGCCAAAAATCCGCCATTTTGTTTTTTTTTTATATATATACCCAGTGTCACTCTCACAGTAAATACGAATCTAACGACACCTCTCAAGCTAAAATCCATCAAGCCGTTCAGCCTGCAGAGCGTGCCATACAATTATACATACATACATACAATTATACATACATACATACAAACATACCCTCGAAAAACATAACCCTCCTGTCGCAGTCGGGTAATTAGTATAAAGTAAATCGATTAGGTGCTAGTTTTAACAAGTAATTGTAATATTGTCCTGGCTGTAAAGTTATGAAAGTGCAAACTGTAAAGTATGTGTTTATTTATTCTCAATAGTCTTTGTACCTATTTGACGCCTTTTACCTAACTAAAACTTCTACCTACCGTAAATAAATAATTTATGTTTATTTAAATAAATAATGACTTCTTGAAAGTCTGTGTTACCTGTGGTTACGTCACCTGGCGGCTCCGAGGAGGAGCGTAAGTCCAGGTTCATGGAGGCGGTGAGGGACGCGGTGGCGAGCGTGGCCCGAAAAAAAATGAAGGGGTCGAAGTCTCGTGCAATGGACGAGGCTTCGGCCACCATTGCGGCGGCTGCGGAGGCCAGATTTGCGGGCGAGGTCCCGCAGCTTCGGGCGGAGGTGGCTCGCCTATCGGCCGCCACGGAGCGCCTCATGGAGGAAAATAGGAGGCTCCAGGCGGATCTGGCGGAGCTTCGCGGGACCGGCTCCCGCCAGGCGCCCAAATCGGGGGGCCAGCGTAGCCAGCCCCAGCCCGCGCCCGTGCCGGAGGAAAGCCAGGTTTTGACCTTGGTCCAGAGGGAGCTGGCGGCCTTCCAGGCACGGTTTTCCGTCCTGGAGGGCATTGTGTTGCGCCCCCCTCTGGCGGCGAGCGGGACGGCCGCGGGTGACAAGCGGGCCTCGTACGCAGCTGCCGCGTCTGTGCCGAGGCCGGCTAATCAGCCCCCCAGCAGGGCTGGGCCGGCCCCCGCGAATCCGGCCCCGGCAAGGCTGGCGCCGGCGCAAAATGCGGAGCCCTCGAGGAGGGGCAAGGCGGCGTCCCAGCCACCTCCACCCCCTCCGCCCTCTAATCCCAATCCTCCGGCCACGGAAGCCGAATGGCAGGTGGCCGGGGCAAAGGAGAAGGGGCGCAGAGCGGCCAGATCGGCCAGAGCGGCCACCAGACGGGCGGAGGAGCGGCGGCGACGCAGAGAGCGGAACGCCGTGGCTAGGCTTCGCGCCCCTAAATCCGCGGCTGTAGTTATTACGCTGCAGCCGGAGGCGGTAAAAAGGGGCGTGACCTACGCTGCGGTGCTCACCAGGGCCAAGGCGGCCATTAATCTCGGCGAGCTGGGGATCACGGGTCTCCAGCTCAGGGTGACGGCAACGGGGGCCAGGATGTTGGAGGTCCCCGGAGCAACCAGTGGCCCGTCTGCAGACGCTCTAGCAGAGAGGCTCAGAGCGTCCCTGGATGCGGACGTGGCCCGAGTGTCCAGACCCGTCAGATGCGCAGACCTGCGCATCCTGGGTCTGGACGACTCCGTCACCGCGGAGGAGGTGGTGGCCGCCGTTGCCAGGGCGGGTGGATGCCTTGCCGAGGAGGTGAGGGCAGGCACCATCCGCCAGGAGCGCACGGGCATGCAGACCATCACGGTCAGCTGCCCAGTGACGGCGGCCAAAGCCATCGTTGAGGGGGGCCGTAGATTACTGGTGGGCTGGGTGTCGGCGCAGGTCAAACTGCTGGAGCCCCGGCCTCTGAGGTGCTTCCGATGCCACGTGGGGAATCACGTGGCATGCCGGTGCGCCTCGGAGGTGGACCGTAGCGCCCTATGTTTCCGCTGCGGTCAGCCCGGTCACAAGGCCGCGGCTTGTGATGCCCCGCCGCACTGCGACGCATGTGCGGGGGCTAATAAGCCGGCCGATCACCGGGCTGGGGGCAAGGCCTGCGCCGTACCCGCCAGGGCCGGGGGAAGGCTCCGCACCGCCGCCGCCGCCGCCGCCGCCGCCGCCGCCGCCGCCGCTGCCGCCGTTACCGTTGCCGTGGCCGCACCTGCAGCCGCCGCTGACGCCGCGTCCGCCGGCGCAATGGATTGCCAATAACGGCACCATTGCGCCTCCCGCAGGCGGATACCGTGGACACGGTTTGTGGACGGTGAGCAATGGGTAGCTCACCGTCCGTACGTTATTAACTAGCGACAGACCGTGTCGACGGCGCGTTCATGTTCCGCGCACAGAGGTGTCAGCCAATGGAAGGGGCCACTAAGGGCCAAAATGCCTGCCGGGGCTGCGGGTTGTTCGAAAGATATACCGCGCCCCCGGAACGCAAAGGGCACACGAAGGAACATAGATGGTTTTTAGTCAGTAAAAGTCTGACACTCCCTCCCGCCCCGCCCAGGACGGGAGGGGTCATTTGATGATTTTACCATCTCTAAAAAAAAAAAAAAAAAAAAAACCTGTGGTTACGTTTATATTTTTAATTTAAATTTTTCAATAATCGTTTTATAAGAATACTTAGGCAATTTTGTTTAATTCTGTTTATTTTTATGTGTTATTTTATTTTTGGTGACGATATAAATCCGAGACTGATTGTGAGTTATGCTGTCATACAGACAGGCTGTTGCTGACAGGCATCATACAGGCTGTTGGCAAATCTTAACAAATAAATCAAATATTTTTCTGAAGACTGAAAATTTTAGTCGGTAATAAAATGGGCCTTTTTGCTTGTATAATTATTATTGGAAATCGGTGACGTGCAATAGTAGGTTATAAATAAGAATAGTCATAAAGTGGAATAATAATAAAGCTGGAACTTCATGAAAACAGTCCATCCTGCTATGTCATATTTTATTAAAATATAAACAGTCGGGATCATAATCGTTGATATACTTACACCCAGATCGAATTCCACAAGTTTCTAACTTAATCTAGAACTCGCAATAGAACAGCCTATTTCCCACATTTAAATATTACTTACAACAGTAGCGCAGGGAAAACAGTGAATAATTTTCTAATCTGTGCAAATCTATTAGGTCTATCAGTAATCTGTGGTACTGGAACTGCTGGCTTCTTAACCTATTTAGGTATACTATGATTAGCTGAAGAGTTTTTTTGTTCGTTTGTTTGTATGTTTAAACGAGCTAATCTCTGGAACCACCGGTCCGATTGTGAAAATTCTTTTTGTATATGATAGCTAAATTCAAGAGGAATAGTGCAGGCTGGTCAAAAGAGATACCGCGCCCCCGGAACGCAAAGGGTACATGAAGGAACATAGATGGGTTTTAGTCAGTAAAAGTCTTACACTTCCTCCCGTCCCGCCCAGGGCGGGGGAAGTTATTTGATGATTTCCCATCTATAAAAAAAAGGCTGTATAACATCACGCTACGACCCACAAGAGCGGAGCAAAAAAAACAAAGACTAACACGGGAAAAATAAACCACGCGGAAGTAGTCGCGGGAAGAAACTAGTATAGTGATAATTGTGAATTTATTTGCATCTTTTAAACAAGTACATCTTAGTAGGAGTTCCGTTTAGATTAATTTGTTCGGTGAAAAGTGATAATGGATTTTCTCTCGGAGTTTATGTTTTACGCGGTATCGGAGAGAGCTTGTTCCACGATGATTGATACTTTCAAGATTAGATGATTTGCTTTCAAGGTTTATGGAAGTCTATTTTAAATGTGCTTTAGCTTTTGCCTGCGACTTCGTCTGGGTGGAATATGAGGATACCGTAAAACATGCTATGACTCTCGGCAATTGTGTAGATGGAAATCTAGTAATAGAAATTAGTAAAAGAGTTTTTGTAATCTGACCATTACTTCCAGAGATGCTACTTATAAACAAAGTTTCATCATCATTATCATATCAGTCGTAGGATATCCACTGCTGGACATAGGCCTCCCCAAAAATTTCCAAAAGGACTAAACAAAGTACTGAGTAAAGAGGTATACTCTTTATAATATGAGTATAAAGTAATTTCGCAGAAATACCTACTAAATATGTTTACGCTGTGTTTTTTTATTGTTTATTTTTTTCTGTCTCAATACCGTTACCAACGCTACGTCTGAAAAACAAAATATCGTCTCAACAAGATATTACAAAACAAACCTCATTTTTTCCCTTTTCTTGTTTCAGGTCAGTATATTGCGAAAAACTAACGAAAATGGTATCAAATAAAAATGGGAGAAGAAATATTTTGCTTCATCGGTTGGTAAGTAGGTACCTAGGTATCTATTTTTTATCCTAATCACCTTTATGTTTACCGGAGCGTATCGTTAGACGTCGCCAGACAATTTTTTTATGAAGTTTCAATCAAAGCAATTGGAATACAAAGAATATGGTCTAAACTCGGACGGCTGCGATCGATTAACAAAAACCTATGTCATTGTATAGTTAGCGATAAAAGTCAATTAAAATTGTAATTTTTGACATAATATCCTGGTAATGACACTACTTTTCAGCGTTTTAGGTTATGGGTAAGATAGACGGGGCCCGCTAGCTCCAGTGGCCCGTCAGTGCCTGTCTGGGTTGCGGAATATGTTCGAAAGAGTCACTGTGGCCCTGGAACGCAAAGGGTATTAAGAGAAATACGGATGGGTTTTGGTCAGTAAGACTCTGACACTTCCTCACGCTTGGCTCATGATCGATGATTTCTTATCCCTAAAAAAAAGAAAAAATGGTTTTACTTAGCTAAGATTTTATTTTAACTAGGTTTGAACATCCATTAGGTACTTACGTATTTCTTATATTCTCAGTCATTCGGATTCTAAATCTGAAGTGTTAAACGACTTTTGACACTCACTGTACGTTGCGTTGCAAATTGTTTTTGTGACTATTTCGCGTCCGGCAGTTCCTTTATAATTAGACTAGATTCCACGTAAGTCTGAATTGGATTCGGTTTCTATTTTTTTTTAACAATGGTTTCGAGGATTTTGTCGAACAGCTTCCTTATTTGCGCTGATTCTTTGTACCTAAAGAATGCTTAATTTGGGGCTAAATGAAGCAGAAAATGCACTAAGCGTTCTTTATGAAAAAATATAGTGGATATGAGTTTGTTTTCTCGCGTAGGATGTAAGTGTCTCACAGACTTACTTGTAGTTAAAACCATGCCGTCTTAGCATATTTTGTGGCAACACGCAGGTCTACATAAAAAGGTGTTACTTAACTATCAACAGATAAAACTGTTGACAGGTAACCTATAAATAACACGTTCCTCCCAAGTGATCACTTAATTAGTAACAAATATGAATCATGTTGAAATATGAGTTGAATTAAACATATATTTTATTGTTGACCTGGTCAACCTCATCAGAGGTATTTAATTTACATGATATTATCATAAATTAACTGTCATCAATCGATACTTAGAATCATTTCAATCAATATTTTCTATTTAATAGTGCTGCCCTTAATAGAATGCATATTCGAATTATGAAACCGCTGGAGTAAATTGAAACGACCTAATGTCACTTTTAAAATAAACTGTCACACTTATTGTAATAGTGATTGTTTAGAATTAATCATAATCATAAGTGTAGTCTCAATCCCGCCCCGCCCAGGACGGGGGGGGGGGGTCATTTGATGATTTTACCATCTTTAAAAAAAAAAAAAAAAGTGTAGTCTCAATGACAATTTGACTTTAAATGACAGTGACAGTTAAGTAGGACCTGTCAGATAATTACAGAGAATTCATATTCGATCAAGGACGTAACAAATAATATATTAGTTCTGTGAATTAAATAATTTATTATAAAGCAATCATCTATAAAATGTAGGAAAAGAAAAGAATATAAATACCTAAATAATACTTATTTATGCATCGATACTTTTCAATCGAATCTTTATCAATCGATAGTACGTTATCGCTTAATCTAGGTACAAGAGGCGTTACTCGGATCGTCTTAGGACGTCGTCTGTTTGACAAATGTGTCAATTGCTGGCACCGGATGTTGGGTCAAGCGCTGGTGGACAAATCGTGTGTGTCAGCCCTGACGGCCGCTCGTTTGTGACCGTGAAGGGATATCGTTTGTACTAGAATTTGTTTAAGGGTTGCCTGTCACTTAAAAAATAAACTAGATAGTGTTCACAAATAATCTAGACTAGCTCCAATCAGATGCAAAGTGGTTAGTCAGAATAACAAAACAAGGAAAAAATATCCTTTCGCAGAATTCGAGAGAAACTCAAGTGAAATAATGAATGTGTTTGCTCGTTGCTGTCACTTCGGTCATGCGGTCATGCACAAAGTATTCGGCACATAGGTACTCGTCTCGTTGGACAAAGACATTCTTTAATTTAATGTCAATTGTTCATGAGAGCATCACAAGTAAGTACGATGATTATAATGACATGTCGTTCTTTGATGTCATTCCTTTATTTACCTTCTAAATTAAAAGTAGGGGTGTAAGGTAGATTAGTTTACTATCATTAGTTCATTAAAAATTAAATGTGGCCTCAAGTGGAGCCGAGAGTTATTTCATTTAATATGGTGTAAGCTTAGTGCCGTAGGCAGAAATTCTGACTGCTGCAAACTTATCCCTGATTTTTCGGGCAAAAATCAACGCAAAATTAATGTGACAGCTTGTCAAGCGCGCTTAAGCTACTGTGATTGGCTGTAGATAATTCAGTCAACCAATCACAGCAGCTTATGCGCGCTTGTCACGTTAGTTTTTCGTTTGATAAATTGAATGTAAACCATGGTCATGAAAATTTTACTCCGTTAGCAAATAAATTGCACTTTTGACAACCCTACGAATTCCATCATCAGGGCTGTCAGGGTGTTTACGGCCGGTTTATTACAAGACGGATGTGTCAAATGGAGGGCGCTCAGTTCACACGATTATGAAGACCCTACCGATGACCAGTATATAAACGATTTTTATGTAACACTCGAATTTGTCACCCCTACGGAACGAATTGATATTAATTACGACTCGTTAGTGATTTGTGCTTAGGAATATGGATGTTATTGCTGATGGACAAAATTTAGTCGATTGTGTATTGTTTTGTTTAACCGACTTCAAAAATAGAGCAGGTTCTTTATTCAGCTGTTCTTTTTTTATGTTTCTTACCTCAGAACCTCTTTATTTATTATCATTTTGTTAATTTTCGAAGTTTTTTTGTAAAGCAGGTTTTTCAAAATGAGTTTCGTTAGGTACACGTTATCTTATTTGGCATGTGTTTTAAAAAGTACTAGGAGTAGTGCATCCGTTCTGTGTTCAGAGTAACAATTCTATTTACTTTTAGAAACGATTGCAATCAAATCTCTGCCTCAATCTGTGAAAAATGCCCCTAGTTTATCAACATTTTTTTGACATTGTCGCTCAGATGAGAGATTGCGACTAGATTTTGAACGTTTTTAATTAGTTAATGGCCTTCTGTTCTAAACAATGACACTACAAGTTTCTACGTACCTAATTTAAAAATCTATCGATATGCAAAGAAGAACTTATCACAAAATATTTATTTTAATAGGCGTCTGTGTTACCTCTATTATTACGTACAATACCAGCTTCCAAATGATGATTCCACGGCATTACCTTTGAGCAAATGTTTATATTTTCATTAAAACCGTATCGAATCAAGCGTGCTTATCTGCTTTGCACCATAACGCATTCCTCTCAGTTTACGTACAGCGTCCAAAGTGTCTTGACATTTCGGGGTGGCGCTACTTGTTAAGGTTAAGTGTCAGATTCAGTACATTTAAATTTAGTTCCCTTTTCGGCCGCATCCCAAGATAAACTGGCCTCTGTAAATAAACCCGTATCACTCAGCAACTGTGTTGTTCGTAATTGATCCCTTTATACACCATTTCGCTTCCTTACTAACACTTGTAAACTTTCCAATGAAAACCGAACTTTATTTGCTTTTTCTAAAGTTCAAAATTTGATGTAGGTGCTGAATTTTTTGTAAACTTGTTAATATCGAATTTCTATGAGTTCCTAGTACCCTCATAGTTTTATGTTCTTCGATGTTAAAGTAATATTCCCTAATTCTCTTTACGTGCTTGTAGGGAATGGATATGGGTTCCTGAGAAATGGAAACTTTCCTAAAAGGCTCTTAAAGTTGGACACGCAACTTGAACATAGCAATTGATATACTTACTTTTTTATGTTCCACTTAAAAAGTATTTGATTGTTTATGGTTATTATTATGTCTGAGTTAGCTGAAGAATAAGTTAGAAGAGGTTGTTACTTTTCTAATAGAGAATTCGAAAAATATTAAAAACGTGCTCATTTGAAGTGATGGTGTTATTTAATGTTATAGAATTATAGACAGTTTTTTTTTTCAGATTTTAAACGGTTTTCACATCAACGTTTATGTATTTTTTTTTATTGCATAGAGGTGATTTTTAAATCTACCCTGAAAAGTGTATTGATAATGTTAAAACGCGCAATATTCATATCGCGTTTGTTTACCAAATAGGTAACTTAAGAAAAAATATACTGTACAACATATCTAACTTGATCAAAACACCATACTTTCTTATAATTCGATAAATTCACGCGCTGTACAAGATAATGGTGGCTAATTTGACAGGAGAAGCCATGTTACTGATTCAATAAAGCCCTGTATGACGGCAAAATATCGTATCATCAATATTCTCGTAAATTATTGGTACTTTTGAGTAGATATGTTTTAAGGTTTCTGCATTTGTACCCACGGAATCAAAAGTTATTGATTTTTGTTAAAGTAGATAGTAGGTAGGTAGGTACTAACGATTTTTTATTGGTAATTTTAAATTAGCAGCTTTTGCCCGCAAAGCAAGGCGTGACGTCTGCGTGAAAATCAAAACACCCCTTAATACGCCCCTGTCGAAAAATCTTAACTAACGTCATACTATGGACCTTTACGCTTAGACGGCCGAAGGACACTATCTGAAATTTGGTCTAGCTTAACTAGTGAAATATTTTTTATCCCAAATTTTGTGTTCCCATGGAATTTAGAACTGTAACTTAAACCTAAAGTTAAGGCAGGCAAAGTCGCGGGCAGAAGCTAGTATTAAGAAAACAAAGATGGGTAGGTATATTCAGGACAAGGAGAGCTTACCCAGATAGGTACCTGAAACTATCCACAGATCTATGCCCAGGTTTCTCCTTTCTTTTGTGTTATAATTAAAACTTTTATTCTGTTAGGTAGTTTTTTTATTTAATTATTCTTATGTCCGATTCTCTCTCTTATTTCAATTCGTTAAATATTCATCGCACACATTCTCAATATCAATAAACATTTGCAAATAACAATAGCCCATTACAATCTTTGTAAAATAAAGTCTCCGGTCGTAAGACTATAAATCTGTCAATATTATCATATATTGTATATCTTTACAATTATGTGGTAATATCTTTATTTGTCGGTGTATTAAAAATTGAGGATAGTTATGGTTGGCACAGTGGCTAAGCGATTGACTGCTGCACTGCGTGTCACGGGTTGGATTCCCGCACGGGACAATTATTTGTATGGTTGTAGTGGTAGTTGATCCGGGTCTGGTTTTTCTAAGGTAGAACTAAAAATTTTAGACTAGAAATTTCTAGTGTTGCGTTGTTTTTTACAGAAAAGAGAAGTAAAATGTTGTGTGTTGCACAAATCTTAAAAAGCTTCACTGATTGTTTTCTGTAAACAATGGAAATAGTGAGATGAATAAGTACTGTACATCTGTTAACTTGCTTTTTTGCAACTATAGAAACGGAGAAACTTCTAAATGGGAGAAGATTCACACAAAAAATAACTTAAATATTTTATAAGCCACAAAAAATTGATGCTAGTGTAGATATTTTGCGTATAAAAATCTGATTTATTTTAATTTCCTCAGATTTTAATTTCCCGTATTTTCCTCTCAAATTCCTCCCATAAACATCTTAATGATCCTCATAAACTGAAATAAAAAGCACGCGTAAATAAATTAACACAACATGCAAATGCGACTCTATTCCGTCATTCTTCTTACATTACGCATATCAAAGTAAATGCGAGGTCGTTATCATACATCCGAGTTGTTTGCTATCATTGTATTTAATACATTGTATGTAGTTTATACTTCGGATAATACGGATTTGCATATTTACATTAAAACTGTAACAAGATTTCTCTGGGAATGTATCTAGATTATCGTAAGAAAGCGGTTTGCTCTATTTTATTTTAATAGTATAATAATTCCAGTCAATTATTAGTCCTACTGTAGGGTTAGCCTCTTCTTCAGCTCATACAGAGAAGGCACGAGCATGAACACCACGCTTGGCGATTTCAGATTTTAATTATAAGTCTAGGTTTTCTCACGGTGTTTTCCTTTACCGATGTCAGAGATAGCATCACGTCTGTATTACCCGAAGGGTTAGGCAAAGGTGTACCAATGTACACCGACAGTTCGCCGATATGTTTTAGGTCCCATGAAATAGAGGTCCCATGAAATAGGGGCGAGCCTATTCTGTCAGAGATGTCCAAGATAGACTTAGAAAGTAAGTAAGTACCTATGAATGTAAACAGTAACATTAGTATATGCCCAGTATTGAACCCACGAACTCATGTCATTCACGTCACTAGTAAATAAACAAAATGTTCCATTGTTACATTGTCCCATTTCCAACAAGAAAATCTGAAGTCGTGAAAGCTCATTAACTTACATTTATTTTTAAGTAAAACACAACTTTATGGCGGGTTAATTACAACTTGATGATTATGTACTTAATTACAATGGCTATAAAGCTCATATTAACTATGAAAACTGTGTTATCCGCTGTTAATCAAACAGATTCTATGTTTTCTCCAATAAATCATGTTTTCTCTTTTTTATTGTCATTATCCACAGCCATTAATGTCGTATTTCTCTATCTAACTTTATTAATAATAATAATTTTATGTTAATCAGTCATTTTCCGGTACGAAAATGACACTACTAAACCCTCCAGGTATGGTCAGAACAAAAAGTCATTTAACATTTCATTTCAAAATACATTTTTTTTGAATTCTCAGTAGCAGCTCGGAGTTTGGATTTGTGCCCGGTTAATGGCAATAGGCTCGCCCCCTATTACATGGGACCTAAATAAGCGGGCAAACTGTGGGTGTACATTGGTACACCTCTGCCTAGCCCTTCGGGGAATACAGGCGTGATGATATTTTTTTTGAGACATTATATAATGGGATAGCCTACTTTTATTTGGTGTCTATTTCAAATTGAATTTATGTGAAATCGACTTCTCTGTCGTTGACCGTACATTTGTAAAACTTCAACCGATTACGGGTATACAACACCAAGGTAAGACAAAATCCAATTGGTAATACAAGAAAATAAAACGTCTCCACGGATCTTTAAAACGGACTTAAAAACTTATACAAGGTTCACCCCCGGACGTGCTTGCTCGCAAAAGTCGCAGACCTCCACAAATGGACAGTGACAGACTTCCTACTCTGCAACATATTTTCATCATCTCTCTCCCTCTAATATACTGTACACTTGAGTGTGTGAAAGAAACAGCGTCAGTGCAGCAGAGATACTTGCTACTTGTAATGCAAGCGTCGTTAGTTGCAACTTTGTGCTTCTTTGTTGCAAACAATTACCTACGGGACAATACTGGTTGTATTTAATATGAATGAAATATAAACCGTAACCGTTTTAATTAAAGTAAAAATAAATAAATAAGTTTATTACCTACTTAGGTACTAGCTCTTGCCCGCGGCTTCGCCCGCGTGTGTGTCGGAAAATATCCCACTTGAACGTACCTACTACCGGGATTAAAAGCACCCTATGTGAGCGGCGCGCGGATTGATACTACAAAAATGACGATTTTCCATACAAACTTTTATCCCCTATTTAACTCCCTTAGGGGTTGAATTTTGAAAACTCCCTCCTTATCCTTTGTGTACATACAGTATAAAGGGAACCTCGGTGCAAAATTTCAGCTTTCTAGGTCCAATGGTATGGACTGGTCGTTGATGAGTCAGTCAATCAGTCAGTCAGTCAGGACTTCTCTTTTTATTTATATAGATAGATAATACTTAGCAATAGTGTACATTTCTATCAGTGAAATATTTTATTGTAATCGGACCAGTAATTCCAGAGATTACCGCTTACAAACATCATCATCATCATCTGCTTAGCCTTTTCCCAACTATGTTGGGGTCGGCTGCCAGTCGAACCGGATGCAGCTAAATATCAGTATTTTACATGGAGCGACTGCCTATCAGACCGCTTACAAACAAAACAACATAAAACAAACAAACTTAACATCTTTGTGATATTAGTATACGCAGATCTAGATACTTATAAACAATGACAAGAGCAATACCAAGTAGGTACAGTGGCTCACGAAAGTGTTTGCTGTAATATAGGCGGGTGTGTGTCAGTGAAACGAATGTCGTGACCTCACGAGCTGTCATTCACACTCACACTTATGTACCTACTAAGATAGTGTAGCGATGATTTTTAGTTCAGGTTGTAGTTTGAAACACAAGCGAGTAGACACTTTTGAGCTTGCCTGTACTTTTGTAACAAATATTAATATTTTCTAATGCAATTGCAAGACTCGATTTTGCTGTGATTTGACTTGGTGACCATCTTTTATTTTATTTATTTATTCAAACTTTATGCATATAATGTAAAAAATACACCGTACAAAGGCGGATTTATGCCTTTTTTATATTATGAAAACTTTTTTATTAACTTCATCATCATCTTATCAGCCGAATGACGTCCACTGCTGCACATAATTATGCCTCACCTATGTATCTTATTAACTCGTATTGGGCCACAGCTAATTTACTACTTGCATACTTTAATAGGCTAGTGCTAGTTTCTTAATACGAACGACTTTGCCATTTCCCCATTGGGTCGAGAACACACCATAAATACCAGGTACTGAAAATCCCGCTACATCCCTCAATTTGCACCACATTTCACGCTAGACGGGAGTACCAAGGATAATTTGCGATTTGCGTCGCGCACCTCTACCGTCACTTTCACATAGAAACCGTGATACAGTTCCACAACACTATACGAGCATGAAAAAATAATATATCTTATATTGAATTGATATTAAGTTTATTATGGACATCAGTAAAAGAAAATATCGTAAGGAAACCTGTACTTATACATAATAATATTATAAATGCGAAAGTAACTCTGTCTCTTAAGCTTTTACGACTAAACCGCTGAACCGATCTTGGTTAATTTTGCTAAAGAGAAAGATTAGAGCTTGGAAAAGGATATAGGCTACTTTTTATTCCGCGACTTCACACAGACATTACGCGGAAGAAGTCACAGGCAAACGCTCGTAGTAAATATAGGTCTGAAATCGCCAATCCGTCTTGAGCAAGGGTGGTGATCAACCCATGCCTTCTGATACATACAAGAGGCCTTTGCCCCGCAGTGGGACAATAATAGGCTGGTATTATTATTATTTTACACTGAAAGAGACCACCTGTATACATATAAGTCCTGTAACAAAGAGTGTACGTGTCCTTTATTTCAGACGAATTCTTATATACGAGATGATGGCGACGCATTCGTGCTCGTATTGTCCCGTTTTTAAATCAAGCCAGGTAGGTTACTATTGCTTTTTGTGTTGCTTGTAATGAAAAAGCTTGGAGGGGATAAAAATAAAGTAAATGACGATCGCAGAATGGGTAATACATATTATTTTTCAGAAGAGACCAAAGCTCTGTTTATAATAAATTAATTTGCGTTAAATATATAACTTGGAAAAATGGAACTATTTTGACACAGGTAGTTTCTTTTAGTATTTCTAGATCAGAAGTTTAGTTTTAGTTAGTTTTTTGTCCAGATGGAAATTACCTGCGACTTAAAAAGTGGTGGCTATTAATTAACAAAAAGCGTTAAATTACGATTATTTAAATACTTTTTTGCAATACTCAAAGGCAAAGCATTTATTTCATTTAGATCATTTACAGGCACTTTGAAATTGTCAAGAAGTTACAGTTTAAAATTGAAGCTAGTTGCTTCTTCCAAACGTATGTGTCTATGGAGAAGAACGAGCAAGAAACTCCACGGACATTCTTTTCATTCAATTTGGTTTTAAAAACATCTTGGTAACAATGTATGTAATAATAACATCATAAACCCAGCAATAATATTGCTTTACAAGGCCATGAATGCACCTACTTATCTAACAACTAGTAATCGATAGGAATAAAGTCTGAAGCGGCTACTGCCTCGTATTTCTTCACATAATTAGCTATAAACTAAACCTCTGTTCTAGCTAAACTGATTACAGAGAAGAAACAATTCTCGTTCAGAACTATCAACATTTATATTTGTTGTTTATGAATCATTTTACTAAGTGAATGCGGAATCTTTGTGAACGATACATTGTATATTTTGCGACTGGTGAGCGTGGGTGGGGTCCCTGGTTCGATTCCCAGGTCGGGCAGAAAATGTTATTGGGTTTTTTTATTGGAAATTTCTCAGTAGCAGCCCGGAGTTTGGAAATTGGAGGTGTGACACCCCCGTGCAGCTGCATCTGGTTAGACTGGAAGCCGACCCCAGCATTGTTGAGAAAAGGCTAACCAGCTGATGACATTTTAATATAGAAATATATGCTTATTGGAATGTTACCCATTATAAGTAGGTACGTACTAAAAATGATTGGTCATACACACCTATACTCCATTGATCACTAGCTTTAAAGCTATAACTAGCTTTACAACTTATGCCCGCGACTTCGTGTGTATGAATGTCGGTATCACGAGGTTTTATTTTTTATGCGATACTCTAATTATTTTTCTAAAATAAAAGTAGGCGACGTTGCTGCTTATAACATTAGCTATCTGCCAGTGAAAGTCCTGTTAAAAACGGTTTAGCCGTTTAGGAGATTAGGCGGAACAAACACACGGACAGATAGGCAAACATATTTTTGTTGTAATTACCCTAAAAATATTTTAATTTATTTAGTAATTGCGTGAAATAACAATAGCATTATATCGACATTTGTATAACAAAAACGTTGAATTATAGCCTGATCTATAGGGATCTTAAAATTATTGAAAAAACCTAAGTACATACATTTTCACAAAGTCAAATACTTTGCATATTAAAAATACCTAGATGCAGCAGTTAAAATGTGTCGCATCGAAGTTAAACCAGCTCTACAAAGACGCGACATTCGGGCTCGGATCGAGTTCTCTTGCTTCAGAATTGGTGTCCTATTTGGTTCGAAATGTGTGGTAACCGGAGCCACACTTTCGTATATTCCAGGTTTTATATTTCTCACGAAATAGTAGTAAGTGATTCTCCCAACTTTGTAGTATCAAAGTTGGTACCATATCTACGTCTAGTTCACATATTCCCTTCAATATCAGCACTAACACACGCTAGAGGTAGGTTCGACTCTCAGGTTGAGCAAAGTGTTATTGGGTTTTTCTTTGAAATTCTCAGTAGCAGCTTGGAGTTAGGATTTGTGCTCGGTTAATGGCAATAGGCTTGCCACCTATTACATGGGTCCTAAACATAGCGGCGAACTGTGGGTGTAGATTGACACACCTTTGCCTAATCCTTCGAGGAATACAGGCTTGATGGTATGGGTGTATCAGCACTAAATATTCTCTTCTCCCTCCTCTAAAGTAGGTAAATCTGAGACGTATCTGTTCATAATCAGATCATAGCATAAATAAAATATACCTATTAATATTCGATGCAAAATGCATGTCCATAACAGCATGGAACGAGGTAGCTCGGTGACTTTCCCTCTACGAACCGTGTCCGTACAATTGGTTCCGCTCCTGAACCAAACAGCTTTCCTATCTACCGTAAACTATAGCGAAATAACCTGAGTACCTATAAAATCTACTGGCTCCTGTCCGCGACTTCGCCTGCGTTTTTGACATATTATTCTATCTCACAAACTGTAATTTTTTCCGGGATAAGGAGTAGCCTACGTGTTATTTTACACTACAATTTATATCAGTGCTAAATTTCATCAAGATTCGTTCAGCCGTTTAAGCGTGAAAATGTAATAAACATTCATTCATTCATCCATCCATCCATCCATCCTCAGAAACTTTCGCATTTATAATATTTGTAGGAATGAAGTAGGATGGTACACAGATATCAAAAAGAACAGGACGGTCTATACAAATATATAAAGGAAAATATCAAATATAATAAAGCTAAATAATTGCTATGTTTGTTTGAACGTGCTAATCTTCGGAACTACTGAGTGCTTCGCACTGCTGGGCAGCGTTCTCCCGTTCGGACCTCCTTTCCTGCGATACCTCGAACCATCTCTTGATCACATCTAGTACTGAATGATAAATAAAATCGTTTTGGATGTAGAGATTCGATTGTTAGATAACCCTTAAAAATGTTATCTTCACCACTTAGGTGCGAAGGTGTAGTGAACATTTTCAATAGACGGTAAACAGCTGCCTTCGATCGTTCTCAAGTCTTCAATATGAAGCAAAACCTAAACTAAAACGCACTGAACTGCTATAAATTATAGTCATTCATTGTTTTGTTCCCAAATATTTGCAGCATTACTTAGCAAAAATGATCCCTAACTTTACGAAATATGAAATAGTTTACTCTGGCTCACTATTTATATTTTGCCCTAAATTCTTTATTGCTTTTTAACCAGCCTCTTCAACGATAATTATTTCAGTTTATTTCATAGTTTAGTAAAGAAAAAGTTATTTTTAAATGTAAGGAATGATGATTGAATACGGCTTTCAATGGATAAGATATTTTGTTTACAGATTTATTCAATGGTGTTTACATTTGATTCAAAGGAACTCTTACATAAAAATAAAACAAAACGCAGAATAAACTATTGCTCGGCACGGCTGATTTTCAAGTGGCTGATGTTTTTATTATTTCTTTAAATAATTCATTTCAATGTCGTAATGGCCGATGGCCAATGGTAATGGTTTAAATGGTAAAGCGCCCGCTTCTCATGCATGAAGTTGTTGGTTCTAATCTTAGCAAATGCTAATGCGACTTTTTCAATTCATTTGCTCAGCTCATTCGCCAATTCGCCTTGAGCAAGCGTGGTGATCAATGCCCATGGCTTGTGTGAGAAGAGGCCTTTGCCCTGAAGTGGGACAATAAACGGCTGGCACTATTATTATTATTCATTCAGAAACACGACTGAATTCTTAGTAACAACACCTGATTTCTATAGAGATTTTAAGATTTTACAACTGCAATTAATCTTCCTGTAAATTCCATTAATAACAAAGGCGAATTGAATTCACCATTATCCAAGGGTTACCTTGATGGATTACTGCGATTAATACTCAGGCCACAATGAGATTCAGTAGGCATAAATCACTAATGCGCTTAATGTATTCAATAAACACAGTGGTACCGTGTAAACCACTCGAGTTAGTATCTTAGTAAGTTGTGACTACTTACGGTACTGCCTCGCTAAGTCGAACTTGATCACCGCTATTTCGTGTCTGTTTGTCTCCGTAAAAATAGCAATATTCTTGAGAGCAATTTCGGTCACATTCTCAATGGAGACTAGTCAAGTACGCAGGAGATATTATAGTGCACAAGTGTAGGCGCAAACATAAGTGCACTCCCTCTTCCCTAACTCTCATACTCCGATGGAACGGAAATCCGACACCACCGGGGAGAGATCAGACTCAGGAATACTGGCTTTACAGGCTTTCCGAGGCACGGGAATGTCACACTACCAACTTCAAAACTCCGGGCTGTAACTGAGAAATTCCTGATGAAAAACTTACCCGACCTGGGAATCGAACCCAGGACCATACGTTCAGCAGTTGCGCTTGCGAGCACGAGTACAACGGGGCAGTGAACGGGTCTACTTGTCTTATAGTAAGCAATAAGCGGTTAACTATATAATTTTATCGTGTAACTTTAAATAACATTGTTGTAGAAATACTGGGATGTAATTCGATACTATCATGGGCTAGGATAGGACTTGTTTATGTTGTGTTGAAAAGCCTATCGAAACCTTAGTGCGCTTTGTTTATCTGCAAATAAACATGTACATTTATTTTAGACTGAATTGCAAAATTAGTCGGACTGTTCTGTAAAAATCTGCTTTGATGAATTTAGATGGGGTTAGCTGGAGGTGGCGAGATTATCTGGATGCGTACTACGATGTGGAGCCGGAAAAGAGTTTCTGGAAGGACTTAAGGCTGGTCTCCACCAAAAGCGGAGAGGACAGGAGATGTCTCGTAAAACCAATTGGCTTGCCTTATTTTCACATCTTACCGCTTAGCTTAAACACAAGACACGGTCTTTTTAACAACCAATAGGACACTATTGGTTGTTAAAAATACATCTCTCCGCTTTAGTGGACTCCAGGGCTTAGAGGAGACCCTGGTCTAGCAGAGGCACAGCGGAGGCTAGGGGAGAAAAGCATGAGGTGTGCTACCTTTCTACAAAATACTAACTAACCCCAAATTCACCCAAGATTTACAGAAAAGCACTGCTGATTTTAGTCCTAAAAGGTCAAGTCAAAGTCAAAGCATCTATTTCAATTAGACCATGTATAGGCACTTTTGAATTGTCAAGAGTTAGACAGAAAGTTGAAGTTAGTTCCAAAACGTGGGTAGAACTGCCGCAGAGTATATTATGTAAAACACACATACCTATTTTGCGATAACCCTGAAATAACACCGGAAATTACATACCGTACAACCGCAAAGCAGTTGAGTATGTATTTGATTTACTATCCGCATTGTGGACAGGAATCAATGAATATATATCGATAATAAAACGGTTCCGCTATTAAATAATAATTGATTTTATTTCAATAAACTTAGGTGGGTAGGTACGTGACTTCGTGGCACTGCCGCTTAGGCTTTTGAATTAGGTTTAAAATTCAATTGTGATAAGTGTGTTAACTATTTCAATTTTTAATTATTATATCGCTAGCTTTCGCCCACAACTTCCACCACGTCAAAGTTACAAATAGACATATAGTTATTATCCTAAGGAATCGAACATTTTCCGGGATAAAAAGTAGCCTATGTGCTAGTTCAGAATGTAGGTAATCAAAACTATATGCCAAATTTCATCCAGATCCGGTTTGCAGTTAAAGTGTGAAAGAGTAATAAACATCCATCCATGCTTCCATCTATTCTCACTTTCGCATTTATAATATTAGTAGGAAGTACGATATTCGTAGGATAGTAGGAAAAATTTGATAAAATTTTTGCTTGTCCTAATTAATGTTAAAATCAGTGTAACAGGACAGTTTCCCTTAAAGGGGAAGAAGTCGATCTCCAAATATTTGTATACTTATATACAGGAAAATTTTTTAACCAGTGCTTAAATTTTGCCATAATAAACTTCAACACGTTTTATTAAACACGTATATTTTATTTTGATATGTCTTAGTACTAAAAAAAAAAGTTATCGCTTACGAAACATGTATACTTAAAAACCATATTTTATTGTAACTCAGCGCTAGCGCATTCCCCACCCCCTCACCCCAGCCATGCGCCCGGGCGGCGGCCAAGAGTTGTCATTGATAGTATGGCGAATAGATTATGTCCATGTTTTGCTTATTTCAAACTCGGATAAGGATGATTTTTTTTTTTATTTTTTTTTTAACTAAACACGGAAATGTGTTCTGTTACTGACACTGAACTACCAAAAAAAATTTACGCACTGGTTAAAAACTTATCCTGTATTTGTTGCAGTCAAAACTCTTAACCAGTCAAAAGTACTTTTGACCAGCAAAATCAGTCAAAAGTAGTTTTGACTGAACAGGTTGGTCAAAAGTACTTTTGACTGCAAATTTGCGGTCAAAAGTACTTTTGACTGGTGGAATCAGTCAAAACTCTTAGAAATCTGTCACTAATCTACAATTAATTATATCTATTCCTTATAAAAGTAAATTATAGTATGCAAGAGCGAGCGAAGCAAGCTCGGGACTTCTTATTCTTCTTAGCGTTTCGATGACAAACTATATTGTAATAAAAATAAATAAATAAATAATATAATATACTATTATTATAAATTATATTGATGCGGCCCAGAATTTGGCCACCAGCTCGGGACTTGAGGCACCCCGACTTGGACAGGTTAGGTTAGAAGGGGATGGCGGGGTGTAGAGATCGAGCGAACAGACCCCGCCATCCACTTCTTGGCCATTTTCTTTGTCGAGAAGCCCTCGACAAAGCCTTTGGCCTCCCTCTTCCTTTCCATCCATCCACAATTATGTCCAAAACCCTTTTGGTCACATGTGTGTCATCCCTTCTCTTCACATGCCAATACCAAGAAAAACGGTTCCCCTTCAACTTTTCTGTCACTGGCGCTACTTTCAATATGGTTCAAGGTTAGTGATATAATTATATTACTTGATTATACGTGAAATAATTGTCCTACTTTCTTGCCCTAGAGATAGAGCCAGAGATTGCCCTAGTGGCTTAAAAGGCATAGTCCGCCATCCCCTTCTAACCTAACCTGTCCAAGTCGGGGTGCCCCAAGTCCCGAGCTGGTGGCCAAATTCTGGGCCGCATCAATATAATTTATAATAATAGTATATATTATTTATTTATTTTTATTATAATATAGTTTGTAATCGAAACGCTAAGAAGAATAAGAAGTCCCAAGCTTGCTTCGCTCGCTCTTGCATACTATAATTTACTTTTATGTGGAATAGATATCATTAATTGTAGATTAGTGACAGATTTCTAAGAGTTTTGACTGATTCCACCAGTCAAAAGTACTTTTGACCGCAAATTTGCAGTCAAAAGTACTTTTGACCAACCTGTTCAGTCAAAACTACTTTTGACTGATTTTGCTAGTCAATAGTACTTTTGACTGGTTAAGAGTTTTGACTGCAACATATTAAATATCTGTATTCTTGTCAATATTAATAAATTTTTCAACTCCTTGGCGGGTCCGAAAGGGTCATTTGAATGCGAATGAAGTCTCAGGCATGAGTCTGGCATTAAATATTTTACGGTTTTACGATATGATATCCAGGAAATCGAATACGGAACTAGAAAATAATTGCATCATAAATTCATAAACTATCAAAAGTTTAACTACACCCTATAATGAATAAGCATTCGTCAATCACAGTCCGCAACCGTTATCAGCTGCCGTAGTCCACAGGTCAACTAATTACCAGTCTTACGAACCTGTAATTAAGTTATTATTCCCTTGGCCTCTGCGTCCGAGCTTTCCTTTAAATGACCTGTTATGATATATTGTTCCTGAATGCTTGTGCGCAATAAAATTAATAATAATGCTGAGTACGGTTGCGCGGTCGCTGACTGTGTGACCTTGCCCTTTGCGTAATTTATGGAAATAGGAAAGGTTGAGTTCGTCCTAAGTTTTCTTTTTATTATTTACGTCGTGTTCTGTTCGCTCGATCTCTACACCCCGCCATCCCCTTCTAACCTAACCTGTCCAAGTCGGGGTGCCCCAAGTCCCGAGCTGGTGGCCAAATTCTGGGCCGCATCAATATAATTTATAATAATAGTATATATTATTTATTTATTTTTATTATAATATAGTTTGTAATCGAAACGCTAAGAAGAATAAGAAGTCCCAAGCTTGCTTCGCTCGCTCTTGCATACTATAATTTACTTTTATGTGGAATAGATATCATTAATTGTAGATTAGTGACAGATTTCTAAGAGTTTTGACTGATTCCACCAGTCAAAAGTACTTTTGACCGCAAATTTGCAGTCAAAAGTACTTTTGACCAACCTGTTCAGTCAAAACTACTTTTGACTGATTTTGCTAGTCAATAGTACTTTTGACTGGTTAAGAGTTTTGACTGCAACATATTAAATATCTGTATTCTTGTCAATATTAATAAATTTTTCAACTCCTTGGCGGGTCCGAAAGGGTCATTTGAATGCGAATGAAGTCTCAGGCATGAGTCTGGCATTAAATATTTTACGGTTTTACGATATGATATCCAGGAAATCGAATACGGAACTAGAAAATAATTGCATCATAAATTCATAAACTATCAAAAGTTTAACTACACCCTATAATGAATAAGCATTCGTCAATCACAGTCCGCAACCGTTATCAGCTGCCGTAGTCCACAGGTCAACTAATTACCAGTCTTACGAACCTGTAATTAAGTTATTATTCCCTTGGCCTCTGCGTCCGAGCTTTCCTTTAAATGACCTGTTATGATATATTGTTCCTGAATGCTTGTGCGCAATAAAATTAATAATAATGCTGAGTACGGTTGCGCGGTCGCTGACTGTGTGACCTTGCCCTTTGCGTAATTTATGGAAATAGGAAAGGTTGAGTTCGTCCTAAGTTTTCTTTTTATTATTTACGTCGTGTTCGCGGTTGTACCTGTACTGTGTACTATGTAATTACACCATGACTGTACCTTATGTTTAAAAAATACATAATTATACCATCACGCCTATATTCCCCGAAGGCTTAGGCAGAGGTGTATCAATGTACCTACACCCACAGTTCTTTGTCTGTATGTTTTTAGGTCCATGTAATAGAGGGCAAGCCTATTGCCATTAACCGGGCATAAATCCTAACTCCAAGCTGCTACTGAAAATTTCATAGTAAAACCCAATAGCACTTTTGCTCAACCTGGTAATCGAACCCAAGACCTCTAGCGTAGCACTGGCGCTTAGAACCACTAGGCTAACGAGGCAGTTACAGTTTGTTATCTTTATACACTAATCAATAAATATTATTTAATTCAACAGTGTTTCACGATTGAGTTGTATTTCTAATAAATTACTACCAAAGTTGGTCCAATTAATTAATAAATTAATGAATTAATTAATAATCTAGCCATAACGATAATCATTTTATTGACAGTGCTATCATAATTATTAATAGTTTAACCATAATCTCTAAATTAACGCCTTTTACGGGAAATTGCTCTCATAAAGTAGATATCGAAATCTTTCTGACGTCACTTTCATTAATGGTTTTAACTGGAACTGGATTGCAAACAAGCGGACGGCCCACCTGATGTTAAGGTGCAACCTCCACGGTAGCCCGCCAAATTCAAAATTCAGGTTTAATGTTGATTAAAGTAAGATTCGCGGGCGTAAGAAGTATGTATTTTCAGAATTTCAACCATTAAAATCAGTAAAATAACTCCTTAAGTCGGTATAATTCCAAAATGTCAAGATTTCATGAAATAATCATTCTTTGGGTTTACCTGGCCCTATGGAGTTTTATTGCTGACTTAAATGGTTATAATTCTGAAAATACACAATTCTTACGCCTGCGAGTTATACTTTAATCAACATATAACTTAATACTAACTTGCAAATTGCAAAAAACGTAAGCATTAACGTAACTTCGCGGGCTACCGTGGAGGTTCCACCTTAAATGGTCACCGCTGCCTATAAACATCTGCAATACCAGAGGCTTTACAAATGCATTGCCATCCCAGAGACAAAGTTAAAATATCTCATGTGCCTGTAATTACACTGGCACCCATAACCTTCAAACTGGAACACAACGCTGCTTTGCGGCAGAAATTGGTATGGTGGTGGTACAATTGCTTTTTTTAACAAAAAAACAACGCTCAAAAATGTATGCACACCGTCCCCACTTGTAGCACTTTAAAACCTATGTTGATTGAAGGGCTATAGGCATCTTATTATTTTATTGTACAATAGCGAAACTGAAATATCCATCCGAAAATATTTATATCGACATGAAGAAACCGGAATCTGCACTCACAAGTCACAATTATCGGTTAAACGGCTTATCGATATTCGATGTTCAGGAATGCACTATCGTTACCAAATCTACATTATCAATATATCACTGTGATATGAATGAGTGTCGTTGTTTGATCTCTAAAACATCAACCAAACGTTTCGGGTCATACGTGATAAATCTCACGTACGCAGCAAACGTTTGGGGACAGACGTTATGGAGCCGGGAATGACGTCACCATGTCGACCGTTTCTAGACATATCTAGATAATAACTGGTAACCTTGTAGGGCCAAACTAGGCGATAAGTAATATCTATGCCTGGAAATGTGTTGTTTAATGAATCATGATGGTTCTTGCTTATGATAGTAATATGTCTTGACTTTGTTATCCTGGTATGTTGCTTGCTACTATTATAAATGCGAAGGTTCGGGAGAATGGATGGATAGATGGATGTTATTTTGTTACGGAATTAGCTTAAAAGGTATCAAATCATTTACACTTCTGGCATTGGCACTTTTGAGTCAAGGAGACAGTCAGAACAAACAGTAGGTTTGTATGGAAAAGACCGAGCAAGAATCTCCATGACATGCTGTTGAATTTTCTTACCCACCCCCCACCCCCCATTTCTATTTTAAACAAAAAATACCCAGATAAATAAACTCCTTTATAATATTAAATATAGAAACTACAGATAAATGCATACATTAGGAACAGGATACTTTTTCAACATAAGTATTAATCCTGAAAACCTAAAATGTCGAACTTGCCTTAGCTGGCACTGGCATTGACACTTGACCAAACGGTGCGACCCGCGCTGTGGTCAAAGCCACTACGAGCAGTAACATTGAAAACCATTTACAGCAATAAATAATGCAACAGTGATAAAACTTTACTGCCATCGTAGACAAGGCAAGCCACATATGGACAATATGGACAGACATACATAGGTACTGATTTTATATGATCATATACAGGTTGATAGGTTAAATATGAGACGTAGGTACTTTAAGTACTCGTGAAAGTTTGTATGACTACCCTGTGTGGTCCAAAAAGGTCGGGCAGAAAGTGTCGTTAGACTTTTTAGCAGCCCGGAGTTTTAAAGGTTGGTGGTGTGACAAACTGACAACCTCGTGTCTTGGATAGCACGTAAAGCAGTTGGTCTTGTGTTGTATTGGATGGGCTACGGCACCCATCGGACTATAAGAGTGAGGGAAGAGGGAGTGCTCCTGTGTTTGTGCACTAAAATATCTCTTGAGCACTTGGCTAGTCTCCATTGAAATTGGTTGTTGTGATCGAAATCGGTCTGAAGGATACCATTGTTACTCATAAAAATTAACTTATGTTACTACATTTTGTCGAGTCAAAAAACATTGCTGCTCTATACATTTATGTAGCAGCTGATTTCTTTTTCTTTTATTTCAATGTCGGGTCCGTTAAAAAACTTCTTGATCTTCACAAGTAGACACTCAATCCACTTAAACCACCGTCTCTTATGTAACCCAACACCCGGTATACAGAGGGACATTGCAAACTGATCTCCGGTGTCATTTAGAAGAATGTCCCAGACTTCTAGTAGCACGCAATAATGAAACAAAGGGTAATTAATGATTCGCGTAACGATCAGTTGCCAGCACGTACGCAAACACGAGGTTGATGACATATACCTACATCCTTGTTTTCATTTGTGAGAGACTGTGTTCCTGATAATAGGAGACTGGTGAACTTTTTAGGGTCATAGGCCTGTATCCTTTGAACCGTACTAGGTACACACTTGAAGCTCGACTGCTACTCTAGAGGTCTTGGTTTCGATCCCAGGTCGAACCGTGTTATTGGGTTTTTATATGAAATTCTCAGTAGCTGCTCGTAGTTAGGATTTGTGGCGGATACCATCGAACTGTGGGTGTACCTACATTAGTTGTATCTCTCCCTAACCCGTCAGGGAATACAAGCGTGATGGTATGTTGTGTTATGTTGAAATTTTTACACAGTATATAGCCATTCTAACAATATTAGCGTATAAAAAGCTACGTTATTTCGTTAGAAAAACAAAACTACATATCGCTAAAATTCATTTATTTCAACGATGTATATAATACAATAACTAGGCCGCTTTTTTCTTAAGCTATTATAATAAATGGAGTATGAATGTCTACATCTTATTGTTTATTTGATCTGATGACTAATATTGTAATTAGTACCTATTAATAACAAGTAATGCACTAATATCAGCTACTTTATTAATTAAGGTCGTATCTTGTCTGATAAGTGATAAAATTGCAATCTTGTATTTATTTGGGCTGCACTGCACTTTATCATGTTGATAAAAATGCGACAGATTATGTTTCATTAATAAATAATTCATAATAGTTACCTAGTCAACATAATTATGATATATATCTACGATATCCTTTATTATTTTGTAGTTGATGTAGCATAGTAAAACAACAACGGTCTTGCCAGATTGACTTGGATAAATTAAACCGCTAGCTGCAAGCGCGCCACCTGCCAGCCGTCACCTTTTCATCTTAAAATTTTATTATAAAAAATACTTTAATGCACGATATTTAAAGCCCTAACTTGAATGGCAAATTATTTACTTTGAAGAATCCATGCTGTCATAATGTGCGAAGATTGTTATGCCCAAAAACTTCTAGAAAACTAATCAATTATGATCAATTTATTAAATAAGTACCCATAATTGTTATCTACTGAAATAAAAAGCTGCTATTGCTACGAGTTCACATCATCTCAGGCTTTTAACTGAGAGAACCTATTTACTTCGTATTTTATTTCTATGTGTTTGACTGTTTCGAACCACGAAAACTCGTTAACAACAGAACATAAATCCTAAAACAGGGGTCCCTAAACCATGCCACAAGGCCGGAGCAACCAAAGACAGTGATCCTTAAACCACAGACCAGGTCCTTTGGAATTATAGTCCGGACCATAGATTCCATCAAGTATTTCGCCACATAAAACGTGTATGGCGACACCCCAGAAGAAATAACTGCGCTGATGTACCTACTGCATCATCGCAAAACGGCTTGAATAAATAGCGATATTTAGCTAGCCTATTACAATGGTACGCTGCGTTGTAAATGTCCCCCGGAGCGAAGCAATTTGCACAAAAAGCAAAGTTCTGTGCGATTGCTACACCACTTGACTGTGATCCATGCAGATCATGCTGTTGTTGCTTACTTTGTAATTTTATTGCTCTTAATTTCTAAAGGGTGCAAGTGGCACGAATTGCACAGTGACAACTTAGCAAGAGATGGATTATACAAGTAAGTAAACTTTGGAATATGGAGGAGACCTATGTCCAGCTGTGGACGTCCTACGGCTGATATGATGATGATAAGAAACTTTTTCAAAATTTGCAAGGAAAACTTGGGACTCAAATCATTTTGCATAGTAGAGGGTAAGAGAGCAGGTTTGGAGGATTCCCTCTAACCTCTACGCTCAATTGTATGGATGGTTGACATCACGAACTAATTAATCAACATTTTTCTACGAGGCACCAGGGTGTGCAAGAGGTTAAGCAACCTAAAGGTCTTGCCTGCCCCTCGATCAGCAATTGTTTCTTTTAACGTTTTGCTTGTAGCATTACATCACAGATCTTGGCAAGTAACCTCAAGTGACTTTGTGTGGTCTTTATGTACGAATAGGCCATAGACCACCCATCACTTCCCGTTACCGTCGTAAGTGATAGCACTATACTAGGAAGACAGAGTGTTGCTCCCACCTGCGTACTAATCAGATGTTAGTGAGGGAGCAAATCCGCTTGCCAACTCGTGATTATGGCAATGCTGGGATATTCATCGTCCACTTTAATGGTTATCTCTCCATGTTTGGGGAGCCCCATGCTTTGCACGTTTATGGGTCGATATGCTGCAAAGAGTGTAAAGGTGCTTCTTTAAGATAATCTTTGCGTATGCCCTGATGACTTAGACTATGGTTTTCTGCCCAACAATATGTACAAGCTTAGTTTTAATTTACCGTAAACCTGAAAATTATTATTTATGACATTTACTTCAGTTTATCCGTATATTGATGTTCGTAAGTATAACTCAACAAAATAGATATTACAGCTGATCTTTATTTGGCGACTTTAGTGTTGCTCCTTTTCAGGTTTCTGGTAAACAAATAATTTGTAAAGGACCATAGTATCACTTGTAGAAGTTTCATCACACGACATCGTCCCCGTCGCATTATATTTCGTATTTGCGTCTCGTTTCAGGGGTTAATGCATTGAACCCCAGCAGTTTATTATTTAGTCTCATCCTTAAATGCATACTAATACACTACCAATATAAATGCAAGAGTCACTGTCTGATTGTTTTTTTAAGCTTCCACTAAACTGCTGAACCGATTTTGATAAAATTTGAGATGGTGTAAACTTCAAGAGAGGACACAGGTTAATTTTTCATCCGCGACATTCGCGGGCGAAGTCACGGGCACAACCTAGTAACTCATAAATGAACATGTCATATTCAGTCTTTCTGACAAATTAGTCTACAAGAATACCTTCACTTTCTGTTTTAAAACTAATTGCATTGCTTAGGTATTTAAATGGTACACCGCCTGGAGTGAATCTATTTGTAGTTGTCACACTTAAATCTCAATTTTAATTGCCTCGTACTAGCTGTAAGTTGTAAGTAAATAGTTCAATCAGTGGCGAAGGGTCTATTTTCTATCTCGTGAATATCTGTTACCTGAGAGGTTTTAATGTTTATTTCGCGAGACCGTAATTCTTTTTCGAAAATAAAAGTAAGTTTAAGTGACTTTCTTAGTTTATTTTAGACATCACTGATATCTGTGAAAGAAAACATCAACCTAGATAACTCTGAAATCGCCAATCCGCCTTGAGCATCCTCTCTCCTATATTTTTGCTGTGCCCGAGAGGATCCATAATGAATTAATGATACTTTACTTTTATATGGTTAAGAACATTATGGAACGCAATAAATAAGTGTTGTGATCAATGTTCGTGCGTTCTCTGTATAAGAAGACGCCTTTGCCCTACAGTGCAGTGGGACAGTATTATTCTGGTATTATTCTCATTATAAGTCTTAAAGAGTTTATTACATCTTTTAGGTTGCAGACTTCACCTCGCCGTCATGTTTTTATTATGTTAACCAGCGGTTGTCAAAAATTCAATTTAGGTTTTTTAGGCGTCATCCTTTGCAAGCATAAACGCGAGAAGCACTTTTTTATCTTCTCACGGTACCGTTAAAACATTATTAAACTTGCGGTTGTAATATTCTACTTGAACCCAATAACTGCTAGTACACTCCCTTTCAAATTAATAAAACATACCACAGACCAATCTTGGTTGGCCGTACATTTGTCCATTGCGGACAAATCGCCCCCTAATGGTCGCGTCGTGATAGAGCAGCGTTACGTCACACCAATCGACTGATAATATAGCCGATTTATCGATTCATTTGCAACATTATCGAGTATAAACGTTTTGCCGATCGACCACTAATTTTGTTATCGTCGGCAGGATGTTGTGACATCTTTGAAATCGCTTGAAATGTACGTTTATTTGAATATTGTCTTGTAGTTAAAGTTAAAGTTGCTTAGTACGCTATACATACTATAGGTACATACTTTTTTAATCTTTGACCATTTCGTTATGATTTAATCTTAAGTATGTCATAAAACAATATATAATATAAACTTGATATACTCACAATAGGTACATTTACGCATGCAGAATGCTAAAACAGGAACCGAAGACTATCGGAGAACACAAATCCAATTCTTATTCAAATCACGTCTTAAACACGGCAAATAAATTCCGTCCCCAAACAAATCTGTAACAATAAAGTATCCGAAATAAATTACTCGCTACATTAGATCAAATTATAAATAAAACTTAAATCGCACCTGCTGCTGAACCCCAGATTAAATCCGTGTGGCAGAAGAAAGTTCCCCAACGTTTCTGGTCCTTCGGGACGCGGCCACCATGCGGCCCACAGCGCCACGCTGATCAAAGCTAACAAGATTTATAACCAAGACGATATATAAACCAAATGTACGGAAGAACTGCCCGGACTAAAACCGTGAAATTCAGAACGAGTTAAAATTGGGTTTCAAATGAAACGCTTTGAGATTTGTAGACATGGTAATAAAATTATTTGTGAGACGTTAGTCTGATGGGGATGTTACAATTTGTTGGCTTCCTATGTTTTGTGTGGGATTAACGACCGTGTCGGTGCTATGGTTGGCAGCGAATATTTGAATTTGGGATATACATTCGTTTAAATCTGAATCTCTAAACTTAAATTAGATCATTACTATATTCTGGTCCTTATACACCACATTGTACACTTCATCAAAATTTCACGCTAAATCTCTCATCATTACACATGCACGATTCCTTAATAATGCAGAGTTATAATAACAGGTTGGCCCGGTCAGGGATCTGTAACTCTCTAAGGTCTTCACCCTCTTAGCAAAGATTTTGAGATACCCTCGGACTCGGAAGTAATTTGGTTGCTTTATAATATATTCCAACTAATCATGCATGAAGTTGCAGTTGTGGATACCGGGCAAGCACCAATGTGACTCTTTCAATTTTCAATTCATAACATGTATTTTCAAAGTTCCTTTATCACTAACGAAGGTGAAGGAAAACATCGTTTGGAAATCTGAACTTATGATATGAGTCTAAAATCGCCAATCCGTCTTGAGCAAGCGTGGTAATCAATCCTCGTGCATTTAGATGAGGCCTTTGCTCCACAGTGGGGCAATAATAGGCTGGTATTATTATTATATTTCCCATGTGAATTTAGTCGTAGAATATACTCTTGTTGCTCTCAAACCAAAAGCATTCCATAAAACTGTACCCAGTATTTAATAACATTTCACATTTTACAAGCACCACATTCTCAAGCATTTTTATTAAAAATTCTTCAAAGTTTCGACGTAAGAAAATCTGCAAAATTGTTTTAGATGTGCAAGGGATTAAAAGTCGTTTTTACTTTATAATAATATACCAAAGTAATGCCATTATGGGCAGAAGTGGAATGGAAGGTACTCACGGAGACGCGATAAATAATAAGCGAGCCACAAAACCCCATAGTATTTATTAAACGATGACCAAGTTCGAGTGGAGTCGATGAAAGGAGGTTTAAAACAAAACCCCTTGTGAAAGGAAACTTATGCTGTGATCCCAATATACCCTTCCGAGCTTCTATTATATTTTCAAGAGCGTTTTTGCACCGCCTTTGTTATAGAATTTGTGGCCCAGAATTTTTATGTCAATTGGTATTTTGTGCTTTTTTATCTGAAGGCATATTGTACATGGATGATACGATATTGTATGGCTAGAGTAAATTACTGGTCTTGGCTTTTTCTTTCGGTTTAGCGTTTATGTTTAACTAGTTTTCGTCTTCGACTTCGTCTGCGTAGAAGTCAAGTATATCATAAAACAAAGCTTAAGACTCTAAGCAATAGTCTAACTTTCTATAAGTGAAATAACTTTTGCTATCGACCAGTACTTCTTGATACTACCTCTTACAAACAGAAACTCTCTGTCAAACTTTACATCTTTATAATATGAGTAGTGTAGAAGTATTACTAGTAGATAGTGCTAATCTAATTCTATAATCATTAATTTGTATAAGTTTATTTATTCTTTATGAAGAATATACTAGATTTAAGATAATGCATTAACAGCTTCAACATTTTAATAACCAAAGTATAAAATCATAGTTAACGTTTACAAACCATCAGCCGGCGTCAGTGGCGCTAGTAATACAATTAACATGACAGTTGTTATGTTGGAAGCAGAGTTTTGATTCAAGTTAGTAACAATCATAAGTTAATTTGTAGGCCATGTCAACTGCATTGTCGGTGCATAATTAGCAATTGTAATGCAGTAGATTGTAACATGATTGATGCATGTCGCGACTTGTTTCGAGATTCCCATTCCCTCTGCTATAACTGTGCATAGGGAATTCAACGTAATGAATACATATCTTGCATAGATTATAGACATTCTTAAGGTCGATTTTCCTTTAAAAAGACTTGTTTGCCCAGACAGATTTGTTTTTTTATTACCAAATATTTCAGTTTAGCAAGCAGATTGTTTGCAAATAGAAGGAATAAACTTCATAGCATTGTCGGAAAATGTAAGACCCTCGAGGGAAATCAGAATAACCGCGTAACAACGAGTGGCTATCGGTCTGTCGTAAATCACGAAAACCTAAACGTAGATTTGAAATGGCGTCCAAAAATATTCGCGTCATCAAACGAGCGAAACTTTATTAGAAAGGTTGATAGAAAACAATAAATTGCAAACATAGTGCATATCCAAAACCGTTTAGCACGTATTATATGTAGAGCGGAACCCCCTGATCGCTGACGCATCGGAAAAGGTGTTTGGAACAATCAATAACACGACCACTTTCGCAGACCCCTCCTTGAAACTCCGCTTTTAATAATAAATTCAGCACTTGAGGGGATCGTGAGGAGTATCGGGGACCTTCTTCGTCTGGTCCTCAGCCAGTTCTCGCACGTCACTCGCTATAATCCGGTCAATAACATAAATTTCTTGGAGGCACGCTTCTTTATTGGATTTGTCGTTGGCGGCGAGCCGTTGAACCCCACTCATAACCTATTCGTGTAAGGAACTATCGAAAATAAAATTTGTGAAAAGCAGGGAAATCTGTAAGCAAAATTGGGAGACTTATTGTAGCTTGGAGAACGTACTGTAGGTTCGGTAACATTTTCATTTTGTTATACATTCATAATTATGTATTTACAAGACGTCGTGATGACTGGTCCCATACCAGCCAAGCACCAATGTGACTTTTTCAATCCATATTACTTTCTAGGTTTATCTTGGACATTACTGGCATCAATGAAAAAAAAACATCGTGAGGAAACCTGGACTAAAATAATTAATAAAAATCTGGTAAATCACCAATCCGCCTTGAGCAAACGTGGTGATTAATGTTCTTGCCTTCTCTGTATGAAAAGTGGCCTTTGCCCTGCAGTGGGACAATGAATAGGTTATCCGAGAGTGTACATAATATGTTGTTTCATGACCAACGTAGTTATTGCTAATAGATCAATATTCGCTTTTCAATTGTCGTCACATTAGTTACGCAAATCTTTCACGTGGACGGAGCATGTGATCGTTAATAGACTTGATGTGTCTAGTTTATGTTTATGTGCCCTTGTTGTCGTTATGTGTGGGCCATCGATTTATTGAACGATTGTTTCGTAATTACTATTGACAGTCATTTAAATGATAACAGTGTTGGACATTAAACATTGGAGGCCTAAAAGATTTTGTGTTAGCCGTTGGTTTCCGGACAAGTATCAATATAAATCTGAAATCGCCAATCCGCTTTGAGCAAGTGTGGTGATCAATCCTCGTAGTGCCTATTCTGTAAGAGAAGAGAGCTTTACCCTGCAGTTAAACAATAATAGGCTGGTATTAGATATTTACTTTAATAAGATTAATTTATAATTCAACAGGTGCCTTGTATAACATAACAAATGCCTAAAAGTTTTAACATATCAGAAATTATAGAAGACGTATGTAAATAGGCACACCACGCAAGGGGCATGTTTTACAAACATTTGTCAAAGTTCCAACAAGTTCCCACATCCACGTTCAAGGTTTTGACAAATTGTATGCACTGGAGAAATGTACAAGGAACATTTCAACACATGTCTTGCGAACTCATGCAAAGCACCTCGCTCGCTCTGAGCGTTTTGTCTAGACGAATGTTCAACATAAATGTTAGATATTTTGCTCTTGTCCCGGCGAGGATCCCGCCTCCATCCCACCTTCCTTTCAGTACAAAACTTCGCAGACTGCCATGACAAATTTCCAATTAAATGTTTCTTTGCAGATATCTAAAGAGGTTTTAAGAGAAGTTTATCGCACAAGTTCCCATTCCCCGAAGCAATATCTGTTTCTTTCACTCGTACATGCGAATTGTTATAGCTTCCTTGACATCGGCCGTTACCGGCACATGTGTGGCTTAATTACGTACATATATCAATACGCATATTTAGTAAGACAGTATACGAGATCGGCGTCTCATCCAGTGGCCGGTTGCCATAAATGGATCGTCAACATTTTTCTCCGCCGGAGAAAGTTTTTGTATGCGAGGACGCGTCGCGGTCATCCCTGGCCTTTTAAAATATTTGCATTTCTTTTGCATACACCGTGCAGATAGGTTCTTAAGATTCTTTACCCAGGTGGGTATAGTTTGAGCATCGTCTAGCATACTAATATGGGAATCTTTTATTAGTTCAGTGAGAATTCTTAGAGAAAATTCTTTCATATAAGCGCTTTGGATACCAGCCAAAGATCATAGTCGCATTAATGGACAGAAACGACATAGACCAAATTGTTTTTACAAGATGGCTTTTTATTATTCTTTTTTAAAGCCCTTCAAAAGTATACTTATCAAACGTTTGTTTAGATTTAATCATGTTTGAAATAATATGAAGAAATGTGAGGTATTTGAAATACATGTCTTAAATTCAAATACAAAATGAAAATAAGTAGGTATTTAATTTTGTATTTGATATGCTTTGATGTACATATTTAGTATTTCTAAAATTGAAAATTCTTTTCTTGAATCTTTTTACTTTATAATTTGAAATAAGAATGTTTTAACAGACAGTGCAGAAAAAAAAGAATCCCGAAAACTCTTTTAAATATTTTTGCAAACCTTTAGACAATGTGTCTCAAACGCTTATTCAAGATCAACCCTACGTCACGCAGGCTTTTTATCTTACCCTCATTTCAGGATTTCAGAGGGATCGGCACACGACAGTAGGTGGGTAGGTACTGTAGGTAGGTAAGTAGGTAGGTACTGCCCCTCTAGCCAAGTCGCAAACGATAATCGTAAACGCTCAGTAGGTACCAATAGATTTTTAACTTTATACCCCAGAGCCTTAAGTTAAAAATTTAATAAAGATTTCAAAGCGTTAGCGACTGGAACGAACGAAAACGCCATGCAATCTTTATTAGATCTTCAACTTAAAACCAAGCACATAAAGTTGAAGATCTATTAAAGCCTGCTCAGCGCAGCGTTTGCGTTTGGTTTGCGGTGCTGTTATAATATCATAGTCTACAAAGTGAAGATACGGTACCATTACCCGTGTCACATCACTACCTGCGCTGGAGACAATTAAAATTCAGCCATTGTGGTCCGACGCGTATTGTCTCCTCCTTTATCCATGACGTCATAACCCTACATTCACTATAGCACGGTGTAATTAAACCCTCTTTAATATAACCGGTTGCGTTGATTGGATTTTAAGGTGTTAAGGAAAAGGCGATTGAAATTGAATGGGTTCTAGAAAATGTAGAAGCCTTGAAAAGATAAGGATTTTCAGGATAATTAATTCGGGGTCCTTGTTTAGTGATTCGGGAATTAATTTCGTGAGTAATCCAATTGGGTTTTTATTTATTCAGAGTCTGTTGAAACTGTTAATCTGCCGTGCTATTCTGAAAAAATCATCCCCCGTGAATTTAGGTGAAGTGAGTTTGAGGTGTGCTTTCAATTTTCAGCATCGAGCGGGATTTATGTATTTATGTTTATTTGTCAGAAAATACATGTTTTACAAAGAAAAACCTTACCACCTAAAAGTCATACAGAAACAGTCGTACATTGCCTGCAAGCAAGCGTGCAAAATTATTTTTATTTACATATGTCATGCAAGCTTACCTCAAACTCACTTCACCTATGAAAGCTTTTTACAGAATACATTAATTAAAAATTATTTTCAGTCAATACGAGAGTAACTACTGCACTTATCACATACGCGACAATAAAGTCAGTAAAAGCTTGCTAGTTGCAATCGAATTGAAGACGTGTTTACTTTTCTATAGAGTTCAAACTTAAACAACAACAACAACTTCACACCTATCAGCGAAACAACATAACAATTAAACGTAACAATTCATTAAGCACAAGATAAACAACTCACAAAGTCAATGTCCTTTGTAAAAGGAACTTTATAGCATTTCCCGTAAAACGAAGTAAAAGTGGACTGTCAGTAATTACTGACGCGCTTATCATGCAGTGTAACGGCTAGATAATTGCTCTATGCGAGTATGTAGGTCGGCTGTTGGTTGGTTTATTGTTGTTTAACGAGTCAATTGCATCGGGCCATTTCGTCAGGAAGGCCTGAATGAGAGGCTCCGTTGATTGGATCCCGATAACGCTCATAGATTTATGGTTCTTCATTTGAGGTTTGAAGGTCTGATGCTGGAAATGGCTGGTATAAAAGTGACTGACTGAACTTTGTATGCAAATACTGATAAAGACACACGATGGCGCGATTAGCGCAGTGTCCGAGCGATTGGCTCTGCGTGTCGCGGGTTTGATTTCCGTACGGAATAAACATTTGTATGGTGTACATAGTTGTTCCGGGTCTGGCTGTTTGTGTATGTGAGTTTATGTGTTTGTAAATGCACCGACGATACAGGAGGAATTCCTAGTGTGGAACAATGTTTAGAAAAAAGGAAGGAAATAGAAGTTACTAAGTAGGACATTGAAAAACAAATTTGTATGTTTGTTTGTACTAATGTTATAAAGCTGAACAGTTTGTTTTTCTGTACTCGCTAATCCTATGAAACTGCTGGTACGATTCTGTTTTTTTTTCACTAATAGGAAGCTACGTTATCCCTTGGTGCTATAGGCATTTTATTGTCACATTTCATCAACAAAAGCTCGCATTGGTTCGTTTTTGGTTAATTTAATGAACGACACGTTGGCTTTATGTTGCCACTGTTGCGGTATTACACCGTTATACCTATGTTACATTTTATGTTACCAGCCTACTACTGTCCCACTCCAGGACGAAGGCCTCTTCCCATACAGACAAGCCACGAGCATTGATCACCACGGTTGCTCTAGGCGGATTGGAGATTTCAGACTCATATTCATTTTAAGTCCACGCTTTCCTCACGATGTTTTCTTTCACCGATATTAACCGTCAAAGCATTTATTTCAAAAAGACCAACAGGCACTTTTCAATTGTCAAGAAGAGACACCAAGTTGAAGTTCGTTCCAACACGTAGGTCTCTATGGAGAAGAAAGAGCAAGAAACTCCACGGATTATGGATCCGTCATTGATATCCAAATTAAACTTTAAAAGTCACATTGGTACATGCCAAGTATCGAGCCCGCAATCTCATGCATGAGAGGCAAACGCCTTAACGCCTGCACCATCCCGCTATTACAAAGTTACTCTACCAATAAATAACTTTCACTTCCTTAATTCTATCATATTACCACCCGATAAATTCCAAATGGTACATTAGTGGAGCATTTTATAGATTCATTGATGAGCCTGAGGCATAGTTCATTGCTGTAGGAAACTAAGGCACATTCGATTAAGTTACTTTTAAAACATGTTGGTGTACTAATTGTTGGTGTAGTGAGTGATCGGTAACTCGTCGCCGTCGGGGGCTATCTATTATTCCCAAGTGATTTACTACTTCCTCAAGTTAATGGTTGTACCTGTTCAGGTGTTAGGTTGGTACTGAATTAGTGCTTGCAGGGTACTGGGATTTCTGTTTCATTGTTGTAGGTGTACACAGTGGAAAGGAGACTTTTACTATGAATTGAGTTCTTGCTTATAGGCATTACGGGGTAAAAATATTTGATCGGCAATTTAAAAAACGTCTGCTATTCCACACGAAAGCACAAGCTGTTGTTTTTATAACCTTTGAAATTCGTTAACTGTTTGTTAGTCTAGAACTATCTAAGGGCTCCATAACAAAAGTTTGTGTTACGATGTCGCTTCCTCATTGTACACATGCAAGAAAGGCACCTTAACCACAGGGCCCTCACGACGTCTGCTGAGCTTTTAGTTTTCAAACATATATTATAATGTCTCGCTGTCAGTGCACCCCAACCAAACACTGCTTGGTCCCTATGATTTAGGCATCCAAAATTATATGATTACACAATGCTAATAACTTGCATTACAAGCAACTACATAATACGTACGTTGTAGCTAGTGTTCCTTGATTACTTGTTAACATAACAAAAAAATACCACAATTAAATTCAACCAAACTCATGTTGCATATTCACGCTCCACCAATATTAAACATTTACCCCAACAAAGGCAAAGTATCCAGCAGCTATTTCAGTTCAGGCGAACAGTTACGAAAGCACACGATCGAAAACAAACCAACACAAACAAGATTGTTAACATATTCCGTATCATTATACACGAACAATATCCCTAAACTGTATCCCAACATTGTTTGAAAACTGTACGGTACAGATATTAGGCAGACGCCTCATGTGCGGCTAAAAACCGCAACTCTCAATACGGAAGCGTACGCTTAAATGATGGAGGCGTCTCGACGGGGTCGTCGATCTCATACGTCATATCTAAGGCGCGATCCACATGGGGCGACATGCGATCAGACGCGCGGGTAAACGAATCTCGCGTTTATCGGGGTCGATGAGGCGCGATATGTTTCCGGTGAGGACGTCACAGAAGGTGTAACATCAGATAGTGTTCGCTGACTGTTCTGGAAAGAATATTTTGGGGGACCGATGAAGAGTAATAGAGATAAAGAAGGTTTAAGCGAGTTAAAATCTGTAAGGTAACTTGGTCTGTAACTTGTTTTAACCAGCACTGCAAATCACGAATGAGATAGTACATTATATTATTATTGTTTACAAATTTTATATTTAATTTAATTAAAGTTCAATAAAGCTACAAAATCTCGTAAATAATTCTAAAACGGGTTATAAAAGCTGCTACTTTTGCGTATACGGTTAACATTCTTACGTTAGCGTTACGCATTAATTAATAAGTTCTAAACTTCTAATACAAATACATAACTCTCCAAAATAGTCACTAACGTTATCACGTTATGATGCAACATTACGACACTGTCGGTTCAATAAAAAAAATCCTCAGTAAAAAAAAAAACAGTAATAAATGACAACTCGCCTGAAGCTCACACCTAAACTCATAGAGAGAGTTTTTTTTTTACAGAATACAACACCTGTAATACAGGTGTGCCACCAAAATCGCTCAATGTGTAAACCGCCTAAACCGCGGCGGGTGCAAGATGATAAATAGAACCCGAGTGTATCCATACCCACGTGATTAGGTACTGCATATTGATAGCTCCTGAATAATTAGGCGGCCGACTAATTAACAGGGCAATACTAAATAATGCATGCTTTGCTTATGAATTAATTACTTAATGTTCTTTTGTAAAGAGCTTGTTATTTGGGCGTGAGATCGGAAATTAGATACTGTTAAATATTACGGTATAGAATTTTAAGTAGTTGATAAAAAATAACTAATTTTAGGGAACTAATTATGACAGTTGCTTAATTACATTGACATAATGCTTAATTAGCTTCGGGTATTGTATGTCGGATAACATTGTCTTTTACTTATTTTGTAATTGCTGTCCTAATTAGTTACAGATGTGGGAGTTGCCCTTATTTTTTTGTTTAAAGATAAATAGTCCGTTTTTCTTTGAAGTTTGAAATGGTCTTGATTTACAGAAATATCGAGAAGCTTGCCAGTTTCGAAAGAAAATGTATTACTATTTTGTTATCACGAATTCACGACTGCCACCACGTATTGAATATTCGAATCTTCGCTTTTCAAACTACTGAAAGCTTAATAAATCATAGACAACATTTTTTTTCTGATCAGCCAGTCGTTTTTGTAAGTACAATTTGTTCTCGTCCTGCGTCAAAGTGCCATCGCTTTTCTCCTTTCTGGCTTCACTCCAATCTCTTTCCTTTGCCTAATATATTTGTGAATAAAACTGCGGGGTATTGCGTAACAAAATGGTGTAGGCCATGGGATGTGCCAGCTATGAACTTTTTGGTTAAATTAAATTTATTTTCTAGGGAAATAGTGATTGATGCTCCTAAATATAGGCCATCGGAAGTAATATTTCGCATAAATTTAGCTTAAGTGTATTAAATGAGAAGTATATGCAAGGTTACTTTTAATTTAACTAAAGTTTTCTCAAAATGGCGCCGGATTAACAAGCTTTTAAATCTACCCGACAGGCTTGTCCTACAAAATGGAGCACATTATCAACCGGCCTCTCCCTTGTTTTACACGCAATAAAAAACTAGATAAATGAAGGTGCCATGTGCTAATAAAAACGTAGGATTTATTCCATACAAACGTGAGGAGGAGTAAGAAACAAAGCGGAAAGTTTGGAAGACTGCGGTCAAATCATAGCCCTCTTGGGACAATAGTTTCCTGGAACTTTCCGATCGCATCGAACTCACCTTATGGTCAGGGCCGGGTGATAGCGGACAGCGGTTTATGAAAACCTGGAAAAATGAGGTACTGCACAGGATTTCTAATGTAGTTTGAGATCAACTTGATGCTTTTGGTTACAGCCATCTACGTGATCCAAACATGATTTAATTGAACATATAAAGTATGTGACCGATATGCTTTTATTGGTTAAAGTTGGGCTTGGAACACGCGTGTTTTTGAAATGGCTAGATTTATCGGGCAAGATTCACACCGTAAAATAACCAAAGTCTGTATACTGATCTCTGTCCTCTGTATACCTACACAATCCTGGACATTTATACTATGCCTAACCCTTTTTAAACTTAGCCTAAGTGCGTTCACCGCTATCGCTTCAGCTTCTCATATAACCGAAGGCCTAGGCCGAGCGGCGGCGATCCGATACGACCCTGATGTAGCTTCGCAATAAAAGTCTGAAATAAGTTGGAGTAGTACGTCCGGTCCGGCCACGATACACATTTATTTTGTTTGAATATTTCACCGCAACCGCCCGTTTAAATTTATTTAGTCTAGCAACTTCATTTGCTAAATTAAAAAGCTTGTAATTTTGTTTATCCAAGTTTGAATTTTAGTGTCAAATACTTAGGGACTTTGTTTGCAATGCGCTTGATGTTGTCACCGCACACAGTATAAAAAAAAAGTTTTGTTGATCACGGGCAGAATTACTAACTTTTAATCGATACAAACTGTTGACTGGTAGAAAACGCCAATGTAATTTTTGTTGTAGTAAGTTTAAATTAATAAATACTGTTCTAAACGGTTATAAATTATATTGCACTAGCTTCCGCCCGCAACTTAGTCCGCGTCAAAGTTAATATTTATTATCCTACGGCAACCGAACATTTTTCAGGATAAAAAGTTGCTTATGTGCTATTCCAGACTATAATCTAAGTGCCAAATTTCATCTAGCAGTTTAAGCATAAAATAGTAACAAACATCTATCCATCCTCACAAACTTTTGCATTTATAATATTAGTAGAATGTCAACAAAACTTAACAGGTCACTGACCCCTGTAAAAATCAAACTCACTTCAAATTTCGCACTCAGAACCCCAAATCCTTATAACAATCTTCAACATAACTTACGTATCAGCATACCATTACTTGATGTCCCCCGAGACTTGGGTACAAGAAGCTGTTGGTTTTTAATTTTCAAGCGCCATCTTGAGCTGAAGGAAGTGCCTCGGGAATAAACTCGTCGACATGTCCGATGACGCTCAAAGGAAGATTTTGGAGGTATAAAATATTGTCGGTAATTCAAAGGTACATTGCAAATGAGACGGTGTTTAGAGAGTGAGTTTTTTTTTTAGTTGAGTTTTGTCATTTTAAGGTTGATTCAAGTTGAGAAATATTTGGAATAGAAACATATTTTGTCAGAACATTATGTACCGCTTTGCACAATGATTGGTAATACGATGCTTTCTTAGCAAGGGCCATAATAAACTGGACCTAATTTGCAAAACATTTGACCCTCTTCTTCTTTATCGTGTGGGCAGTAAGGTCTAACGACCCCACCGACCCAGTGTCAGAGTTTCCAAACCGCTTCAAGGGCCTCTGACATGGTATGGGCATTTGACCCTGAAAAGTTGATGCCCAATACACAGGGTAGATTTTCAAGTTATTACTTTTGTTGTTGTTAGTACTTTTTAAGCTTTTGAATGTCTTTTTTCTCCTTTCGACTAATAGCTCCTAATTGAAAGAAATCTATTCAAATCTCCAATGCTCTAACATAAATTCAAACCAGTATGGACCCCATGGTTTTGGGGTCAAAAATGTCATATAATTTGCATGTTCTCCAAAACAAAAAATCGATAGCTCTATTTAAAGCTAGGTTTAGATGTTGCTACATGATTTCGGGTGGCCAAACAAATGATCAATAAAAATCGAAAAAAAAAACGCGCGTCAGAAAACCGCTCCTTATCCTATAACCATCTGAACTAAGCCTTATACAGAACAATGGAAACTTAATGTTTTCCCTTTAAGTGTTGCCACATAAATCAGTTTTCCTTTATAATGTTTTAATTAATAATTGTTATTCTTATTTGCAGGTAAGTTATATTTTCATTACTTGGCGGTTCAAGCTGGTAAGCGAGATTAAACATTATATTTAGGTACACACTAAGGAAATAAGTTGAAATACAAGTCTTGAATTCTGAATGAAATATGTTATGTTCTCATTAAATTGCTTATTTGCTTTTGCAGTAATGTCTTACGGATTGGAAGACGGATTTTTCAGTTTAGATTTATCCCTTTGAAGACGACCCGCTCGCAGACGGATACGAGACAGCAAAAAATATCCTGATACAAATTCCATAATTTAATTGACAATGAACTAAATACTAACAGAAATAAAGTTCAAAATTGCGTAAATGCAAGTCAATAAATACTGCACGTAATGCAAATCAATCGTAATGCAATATCTTGCAAACATTTTTCAATTCTATAAGTAATGCTGTTAAGTTCATTATCAATTAATCAATGAAAAACGTTCGAGCATACTGTTGTTCTGACCCAAAATGTACTTACTCATCCTAACCTTACCTTGGACACTTACCCACATTATCATAATCTTCATCATTAGTGCCAAGCTACCAACGTAACCGTGCTAATCCAAGGCGACAACTGTCCGTAAAGTTTACAGTAACAACATTAGCAGTGGCTAACTGTTACAGTTAACTTGTTAGAGCGTTGGCATATTGATTTTATCTTAAACTACGAGAGCTGGTAACCTCCTCTTGATCGAAGCTGGTGTCAGTGAGCTGTCGACACGGTGAACTGGGACGACAGCACGAAGGGAAGGTTTTGTGCGATGTAATTTGAGTTATAATGGAAGAGAGTTAGAATTAATTTTTGAATAGCGTCTACTTCTCGTTTGTGTTGCAACGTTTTTGGTAAATGACGTGTGTATTACCTGTACAGTATACATATAAATAAATATAATTGAAGGGTCTGTTTGTAATGTCAAAATAAAAGATTTTTACTAAATGTTGACACAACAAAGAAACAATTTTTTTTGTCTGTCTATTTGTTCCGGCTAATCACCTTAAGGCTGGACCGATTTTGAGGCGGTTTAGAATCTCTGACACACTAGGGTGTCGTTAGACCTTACAGCCCACTCGAGGAAGAAAGATTGCATTTAAGAATCAATAAGCACAATACGTACTAAAAACCATTTCTAATTTACCTATGCAGTGAAGTACCCGATTTTTTAAAAATTAGTTTAGCATAAAGAAAACATTGTTCTCATGTAAGTAACTTCGTGTCTTTATTTGAAAATGAAATCTATAACTTAAACAACACAGTGCATTGACACAGAAACTACAGTTGTGTAAAGTTCAACTTCACATGGTCATGGTTTGCAAAACCTAATCTACCATGATGTACCATTGTCCTAGTACGGCTATCCGGTACAAGTTACTACAACTTACAAGGTATTGCAATGTTTTGTTACTAGTAACTATGTACATATGTAAGTACTTATGTTTTCCGGTTGACGAAAAACTTCTACACAATTGGCAAACTTGTAGTGTTTTTTTTTAAAGATAGGGAAGTTATCCAAAAGATTTAGCGTTTGGCAAATTCGTCTATGCATACACACAATCATACTAGTAGATAAGTATTTTTACAAAATAAATATGAATATTTAAACGGCGCTCATGAATAAAAAATGTCGGTGTATTTGTTCCGCCTAATTCCGGCTGGATCAATTTTAAAGAAACTTTCACAGGATAGCTGATGTTATAAGGACTAGCTTAGATAACAAACCAACTAACTTCTGTTTTAGAAAAACATATTAAATTTTCGCGGACAATAACTAAAACCCCGTGAAAACCTACATTCACGAAAACAAAATCAAGGGCATAAGCTGGTCTTTCATAAATAACAAAATACCGAAATCAAGATCTTCTGTTATTATAACGAATAACAGCCTTACTTATAAAAATAACGCTAAATAATACTCAGCTACTTCTCAATTGATAACCTCTCAAATCCTTGACTAAAAATCAATTATTTTTCACATAGCAACGACTTTCAACGGTGTCTCAGGTGAAAAAATCTTACCTATAAACGTTAATCAGCGTTGAAATGTTGCCTAAGTGACAGAAAATTTAAACAGCATCGACCCGTTGTTTAAGTATAGTTCGGAAGTAAGATGGCGGGCTACAATCAGCTGTGACGATGACATTTTTGGTCTATGGATTCTATTGTAAATTTTGTCAATTATGCTCAATTGTTCGTTCGATTTCGTTCTTTAGTCGAATAATGTGGTCATGCTCTATGCTGACGGCCTAAGTGTTGGCAGATTAAAATAGTGTTTCATCGTTCAGTCAGTCACATAAGAGGTAGCTGAGTATGAATCAGCGTTATTTTTATAAGTAAGGCCCTAAAAGTTTTAAGAACACAAAAGTTCAACAAAGTTCCCAACTCGCATTACAAACCTTATTTTCATTAGCAGACAGTTTAAAAAAGAAAACGCAATAACTAACCGGTCAAGATAAAACGTAAGTGAAATACTAGTCCCTAAATTTTATCTGGTAGGTACAGACTATCTGAAATCTAGAATAGGCCGTACATAAATCTAAAGTGCCCTTTCACATAAGTAGCTCTTTTTATTCGGGTCAAACGCCATTTTAGTCGGGATTTCTTTTTATTATATGCTCTTTCAACGCATATTATGGACGAAGAGTTTCGCTGACTATTTTTGATTGTAGTTTTATTTCTTCATGTTTTATTGATGTCTTTTGTTTTACTAGCTGTTGCACGCGGTTTTACTCGCATGATAAGGACCCTTCACTTGTAGGTATTTTGGTAAAAAAGTATATTTTATGTGTTGGATCAAATATAGGTATAATTCCAGAGTGCTAATTGCATCGGTTTAAAAGACGTGATTGAGTAGGTAACATATTATCATATCTTCACAAACTTTCGTTCTACTGTTGTTTTCTCTCTCTTATTTCTCTCGTCACTCTCTTTCTTATATATTTATTTAAACTTTATGCAACAAAAGGGACAAAGGCGTACTAGGTAATTAATGGCTTTAGGCATTTTCAACGAGTCGACCAAAGGACATAACACATGGCAGGTCTAAATTATCGTATTCTCTCTTTCAGTTCCCTCTTTCGTCATAAAACGTAGGCATGTGAAGGTTTTATGTATAAGACCTAGACTAAGTACTAAAAGGCTCTCGTTATTGTATCAACAATAAAAGTCCACTCTAAGTGGGTGCTATATTATGTGAGACTTGTGCCTGTAAGCATCCCCACGATAAAGGAAAAATCCCTGTAAAAATACAAAGGCTGAAAATCAAAGCAAAAGCTGAAAGGAAACTAGGGCACCTAATACAAAATACCTACCTACCTAAGAAGGTAAAATGTTATAAAAATTAGGTACACAGAATCAATGAGATCCTCTTACGAGCGAAGTGAAAAACATCAAAGCTTTCAAAGGCGATATTGACGAACCTTGAAGCGCTGTACATCAAAAAGAACTCAATTGAGAACTCGATAAGGTTACTAGTCTATTGTGCGAAAGTATCATGAGGTTTAGCACTCCGTAGTGACAAGATTATTAAGAAAATAGTAAAAAGTAGTAGAGATAATGTTCTCTCTAGATATAGAGAGAACATTAAGCCTAGTCAACACCTTAACGGAAAGGTATTATATTAGAATCCTTTTAAATTGGAATGAAGAGTATCTTCTAGCATTTTGGTTTAATTTTATACAACACGCACAATTAGCATCTTCCATTGATATGAATAAACGCTTAAAACTAAATAAATATTATGAGCGAAACGGGCATTTTTTTATTAAAAAATCGAACTATTTACTTAACTTTTATTTGAAGCCTTTGTATATAATTTTTAACTAGGAACCTGTCATGTTAATTTGTCATTCTTCTATCAATTGATAACATGCTTGAATTCTAGTCGTAAGGAGTACGACCGATTTCTTGACAGATTTTTTCGTCGGCGAGAATGGAACGTATGCATTCCAATATACCACGCACACGGCCGACAAAAAATCGGTAAAAATATCGGTCGTGGGCGAAGACCCTAATGCCAATTAGGCTCTTCGCCCTAAACACAATTAGCACATAAAAAAATACTAATAAGTAGTTCTTGTTCCATCGGCTTGAACTGCATGTTCAAGAATAGCTAATAACGTTGTAAAATTATTGCCAGGACAGCGCGCTGGAGTCGGAGCAGACTAACTGACTATGGCATTGCCACTCGTCAACATTATTAATGCACCCGTGCTTACCCGTGCTAAACTTTAAGGCTGCAAGGAGGTTAATTTAACAATACCATACACTTATAAGGGGTATCCTTGAAACCAAGCATAGACAATAATCAATTTTGAACATCCAAAATCAGATTGTCATAAGTTTTGAACAATTGAGGGCATTAGTGAACGGATTCTCAAGTTTAAATCTTATTACAAACTTTAGTCAAATCTTCAATTTCTCACAGAAGTTATTGATTGGTAAATCTGTATTTATACGTCTATGGTTTGTTCCATTTTCAAAATTTGAACAGCTTCATCGTTAATGTCGAAGCGCATTATTATTGTTATGAAAAAAAAAAACATAGTGCATGGAATGCTATAGTATAATTATGTTGCTTGCGCAGCATTATACGAATTGTAGCAAATTGCAGACCCTTTATATTTTCTGTGCATTGTTATGACTACGGTGCATGTTTTTCTATACAACGCTGCTATAAATGTATTCTCCAACTCATTATTTTGGTCACTTTGGTTTCATTAGTTTTGACAACTAATAGTCCCTAACCGTTGGTTATTTCAGGATCATATAGGTTATCCGTTCCTATAATGTTATAATTTCCTGTACTTTTCTACGGTCCACTCAATAGGGCTCTTTACATTTTTACGTGACAAGCGACATCGCGACAGACTCAGGTGGAGATGACGGGATGGACCAGACTCTTGGTAAAAACTGGTTCCAAATTGCACTATTTAGAGAAAAAGGCAAGGAAGGAGGCATTTGCCTTGCAGTGGGAAAATTGGGGCAATACGTTTGGAAACGTTAGAAGGTTTTCTTTAGAGCCGGTAGCTTGGACCCTGTTTCCGATATCAGTGGACTACAATTAAAATGTAATTTATATGTACGTGCAAATGAATAAATTATTATAATAAGTACATAGTTATCTTTAACTAAAACAGGCCCAAACTTAGCGGTAACTTAAGACGAGCCTATCATAACTTAGACCTTCCATAACTTCTTGATACACATTTAACCAGCATAAAACAAGCTGCTATAATTTAATTTTCCGCAAATTCAGCATCCGTCGTAAAGTTGGCCATAAACCTTGAACAGTTTTTATGGCAACCTAGACGAGTATTAGTGTATACGAATTATCGTAAAAAAGTTACTTAACGACCAAAGACTCAGCTAAGTTCTACCACTTATTACAAGAAAACGTTGTTACAAGTATTACGCTAGCGCCTCACGTTGGACCAACGTTTTCGCCAACGCCACTCTTCCATTGTGTGGAGAACTGGATAGAGTAACTAGCATTGGCCCCAACGTTGGCCAGTAGCGTTTCGACCAACGTGTAAACTTTATTGCTGTTTTGTTAGGACGTAAGATTTGTGTACAATAACCATACGTAAAGGATGTTTCCCGGATGTAACACCTTTAGAACTCCTCAAAAAAGGCGCTTATCTTTCCTGCTTCTTTGTCAGTTACCAACATGGGTTTATGCCTTTACAAGTTTATTTGTGTCTTTATTTCAACAAAATAACTACTACCTAATACAGTTTTATGTTCAGCAACTTCGCTCGCAGGTCGCAAATTCGCTTACATCACTGAGGACGTGGGCTCATAACCGGGTACCAGTTAGAATTATGACATTTCTCTCCGTTACCTAACCGCGGACACAAAAGCATTGTCAAGCACACACCTAAATAATGTGGCAGGTATAACTTACAGCTTGAGTGCAGCTCGACAGTTTACTGTTTGCAGTGACAGTGCAATGGACGCAAAACAACTCGATATCCTCAATAAACGTCAATGATCCATCCAGGGGTACTGGCATGGAATTCTATGGGCACTCAATGTGGGCATTTATTACTAATTAATCTCTAATCTGGTTGTATGTTCACAGATCACAATTCACCTAGTTGCAGGTATAATGGGTGTGTTTAAAACAGCGGTTCTTAAACTTTCAGTGTTGAAGGGTCATTTGAAAATAAAATTGTCTTGCCAAGGAGCTCCTCTTTGGCGTTAATATTAAATGGTCAAATTATTTGAAACTAATAATTAAATTATACGAGTATAAAGAAATTGGTATATCTATTATTTGCATATTATATATACACCAGATTTTTGTGGCTGACTAACTATTGAATTTTTTGTTCAATGTAACATTTTTTGCAAGCAAACAGTGTTGTGTTTTGTCTCCTATGACGCGTCGATGACTCTTTGTAATTTAATAATTACACTTCTAGTGCTTTCACGGGCCACCAGGGGTCCACAGACCACAGGTTAAGAACCACTGCTCTAAAACCTCAAATACAGTTGTACAACCTTTTATTGTTTCGATCGTAATAATAAAACTGTCGCGTTTCAGTGTTGTCACTGACAGGCCTCGCCACACGTTTAGGGCTGATTCATATATCGTACTTGGTGACTATAAATGACACACTGAGTGATATATGTGTGGAGATAGCCTGCTTTGACTATCAAGGTTGACGCTTTCGAACAATTTTAGATAAGGATTTCACGGTGGGAGCGAGCAGCGCATAGCTATTAAATTTAAAGGTTGACACGATTTCAATTTAGTCTAGATGTTTTTATATTTCACGAGCGAACAGCTGCCCGGGGGTTTCGTAAGAGTGCAAACTTCCGGTGGATTTCAAAAATTTTAGTTCCTTGTAATCTTTGTTCAAGAAATTACGAACACGACACAAAGAGACTCAACCAAATCAATCCAGTCATTCTCTAGTATTTCACTTAGCAACATATTTAGCTATTCGTTTTTATTTATATAGATGTTTTGTAAAATATACAGTTATGAAAACCAGACGTTACACGTGTACGTAAGTGAAGAAATTACCTTTTTTACCTGATGGCGAATTCTAATAACTTAAAACGTCCTTTATTCTCAAAACTTCAGCCATGCTAAAATAAGGTAGTCCTGACGACTCTTAAGATAATAGGCCAAACAAGGAAGTCGTTAGTTGAACCGTACCTAAACCGTAAAACACAAGTTTTTAAAATACATCATTCTATCCCTTGACACAACAATGTGAGCCTAACAAAATCCAAAAGTATGGCCCTTCTTACAACTTCCTTGTACCTTTCATTAGCTTAGCTATGCAAATATTTGTTCTCTGTCAATCATTCATCATTTGTGCAGGAACACTTCAGTAATCTTTGCATTTTATTGCTACGGAGAAAACAATGGACAATCTATTAATTCTTTCCCTTTCTGTTGAAAATGCTCTCCGAAAGAGATACCGCGCCCCCGGACCGCTAAGGGCACAAGAAGGAATATGGATGGGTTTTTCAGTAAAATTCTGACACTTCAGTTGATCATTTCCCATCCGAAAAAAAAAACTTTGTTTGTTTATAAATAATAATCTAAGATGTCAAAGTCATCAGATTTACGTTATTTTAGCAGTTAACTGAAGGCTGAAGTTTCAGGCATCAATACAGGAATATGTAGTTTAGGAGGTATATATTCTGACCAGCTTTTAATGCTGGGCCCTTTTTTAGGTATCTGGTATAAAGGGTAGGCAGAGGTGTACCAGTGTACACCCGAAGTTCGCCGGTGTATATTGGTCCCATGTAATAGGGGGCGAGCCTATTGCCAGTAACCATTATTGCCATTTATTGCTATTGACATTATTTTCTCCTATTCAATTAAAAATAAATGTTTGTCTTCTGTGTGTTCCTAAACCATTGGTCGAGGGCAGTAGCTAGTATTATACCGACATATAACGTACAGGACGTTGAAGAAAATTATGAAAGCTACTGACAATGCGAAACTCCGCTTCAATTAATAGACTGGCGCTATTCAGGCTGCTATTGTCAACTTTGATCAAAGTTTGATAAATGCACTCAAAAATAAAACCAGAAATCTTGGATACTTACCCAATAGTGTGTGTTAGTGTTACATGGGAGTGTTGCAACTCATTTAATCACCTTGCTAAATAAAGACAACCATTCAAATTCAATAAAAATCGCATCAACGCTTTACTTTCTCGCGTTTATCCAGCGTTTACTTAAAAGTTGTGCAACCGTTTTATCACTGAATTAAAATGTAATTCTTTTGTCAGACAGTGTTTCATTTGATCTGCACCTTTTATTGTATTCTCGGATTTTATGGGATAAACAGTTTGTTGCGCCTTACAATAAAGTAGGACGTTGCAATGAGGTAGTAAGAAATGGAGCATTTATTTACGTATATCCGAATACTTCGCTGCTATAAAAGTTAGCGCCAGACAGATGAGTAGCGACATTGTCTTGTAACGACGTATTTCTTATTAAACATTCATGCTGTAGAAAGGTACGGAATTAAAACTAGCAAGTACCTTCATAACGATATATTCCTCTATATATCCTTAAAATGTCAGCTATATTAACATGACGTAGGCCTGACTATTCGGTGATCTTAGACCAAAAGGTTTGTCGTGACATCCTTGTTATTGCTTTCTCATGTTATGCCATTGGTCATAGCGTAATGTTATAAATATGGCTTATAACCTTCCTTGATAAATGCAATTTATAAGTTTTTTAACCGGTCCAGTTGTTTCTGAAATTAGCTCGTTAAAACAAACAAACTTTTCAGCTTTATTAACTTTATAAGCATACATTAGTATAGATTTTGTTAGCTTCAACCACCAAGGCTCTTTTGCCAGACATGGTCAGCATGGCAGTATGCTGACCATGTCTGGCAAAAGAGCCTTAACTTACAGTAAAGGAACCTATTTTTACTTTGATTTCGACACTTTCTTGCACAACTACAATCGAACATGCATCTATGTGATTGTTAGAACGACTGGTTTTTAGTTAGTACTCCATTTTTATGACACTCCATGGTTACCGTTGAACTCTAGTATTTTGATGTCAATGTGTAGTGGGCGTCATTTTATAGTTTACTTATGATTGTATGGAGTGTGGTGAATTTGTGACTATTTTTATGACCATGCTATCTTTTGATATATAAGTCATTGATAGCGGTATTTAATGGGCTAGTGGTATTTCTTTTTTATTGTTTAATAATCTCTCATACTGGAAACAGCTTTCCAACTTATTGTTAGAGAACAAAGTTTTGAGGTAAAATTTTTGAATTCGATAAAACTCGTAGGTAATTTAGCAAACAATGTATCGAACGGTTTCTATTCAGCATTTATTTAACAAATAACTGTATACACGCTTACCTACATGACACAATTCCATAAACCCCATTTCAATCGATCTGTCATCCACTCTCAAAAAGTCTGTTAATGTACAAGCATCGGCTTATCCGTCGATACCCTCATAAATCCACGTTTGACGTGAGCAATCTTACAATAAATTGATTCATACTGTCCGGCATAAGCCCGCTATCCTACAATATCTACCCGCTGTGCAAATAGCCAATTTATACATCGCCAGTTACACCTTAGTGTGGCGGTTCACGAGTCGCGAGCAAAAGTCGCTGTTATTATCGAATAAAGTCGAAGTTATCGAATAAAGTCGATTGGTATTGCTGCGTTATCGTCTTCATGGCGGTCGATAGTGTGTTCGAGACAGTTTGATAAGAATTGAGCTGAATTCTGTTTGAAGTTTCGCTTGTTCGTTGCTATGAAGAAAGAATTACTTGTACACCTATTTGGTCCTGTATTCAATCAGTTTGAACTCGCTTTTTATCGAATAAGCCAAAATTATTGTGTATGTAAAGATTTTATGATTAACCACAGCTGTGGTAAATAAAAGTTTTATTCGCCAAGTAGATATAAAATTACCTACTTTGAAACTGTCTTCAAAATTAAAGAAAAAAAAAATGCAATAAAATGCGAAAGTCGCATCTTCGGTCGTCGAAGAAGACACTAATGTTTTATTTTAATGAGTTCATTAAAAGCTGTTGATTAATCATGTAAGTGTTATCTTATTACTTATGTGTAATGTTGCTACTGTTTCTAGTCAAAGGCATAATTGAACAAATTTATGCTCAATTACTTATGTTTTAAAATGTTTATTTAAATTTTTACCTAAATGGAATCTGGAATTACGTCTTGTTGTTTCATCGTCATTATTCCTTATCCCACCATTAATGTATTTAGGGTGAATTTCACCAAACTATTGCACTTATAAATATTAACTTGCAAATAAAGTTTGAATTTTTGACAATTATTCCATACAAAAACTGTCGAGACGTCAATTTTATTCCACTGATAGACTAGCTTTAAAAGTTTGGCGAAGTTCACCATTAATGTCTTTGTACTTCTACTAAAATATTAGCTTATTTAATAATAGTATTTATTACCTCATTAACTTATTACCAGCAATAACTGTTTAACTTCATATTTACCCTACGGATTTACCCTGTACCCCGTGTATTACCCCACTAAGAGCTAATTGAAATTCATGCAAGTAATTAATCCACTTGGGTGCGCCAACACCCTCTAGGATAATTAGAGTAAAAAGTTGCGCTACTTAGGTAGCAAATCCTGTGCCTGGAAGCTTGCTTGCGATACCTGGTACGAAAAATACGCAAGTACGAGTACCAATTTTCAACCTTATGATCTTTGTAATAAGGTTGAAAACTAGTCAACCGCCATTGTCCGCGGTTGTACTTACTTGTGACTGACAGAATGGTTCGCTTACCTATTTATCACTTAAGTGTGGATTTTTTCTTACTTGTCTTAGGCTTGTCGACTTTTCTCGTGTATAGAGGGCTGGCCTATTTTTAGGCCAAAGATTCAGTATTGCCTTAGGCTTACAACGTGGCAATGCTGCCAGTTGCGTCAGGTTTTGGGCATTTGTCCTATTAACAGCATGCTATAGGGACGAATTTTTGATGCCCTACATTTACGTTCGCATAATTCAACTTAATGTATGGATCAGTCGGTATTTTTCGAGATTTCAGGAATAATCCCATAGTAAAAGTTGTTCATAATAATGAGTACATCGACTTCTTTTCAGGTTTCTGGTAAACAAAAATAAGCTTGCACATTTATGTTGGAATATTATTACTATTATATTTTATAAGTTTTGTATATACGTATATAACTTGTTATGGATTTAGGGTAAATAAATAGGAATTATTTCTTGTATTCAAAATCCTTTATTTACCGAAATCCATTGACGCTTCAGTATGGTTGGCGCTCTGTATGAGAGGCCTACGTTCAGCAGTGGACGGCTACGGACTGTTATGATGATGATGACGATGATTGACTCCTCTGACACACTGGATGGTCTCCCATCCCATCAGCCAGATAATTGAAGGCCAGCATGGAACAGGATTGACTGGCCAATGCCCGTGAATGACCAGGTCAATCTCGAAAACTCGCAAGCAGGTAGGTTTCTCAGCTAAGTTTATGTCTTTGCATTACTTAAACGGCATCGGCGTTTGTGAAGATTATAAGTGGGAGATAAATCTTCGATTTAAGTTTTCCATTAACAATAGAGTGCTAGGAAAGGCTATAAAATGGCCTTGGTAATGGGAAATGCTAAAGACCTGACCTGACTTGAACTGATTTGAATTAAATGGAGTTTAATAATTATACATATGGCTGCTAACCGTTCCAACTGGTCCTATTAGAAATCTATGGGGGAGGCCTATGTCCAGCAGTGGACGTCTTGCGGCTGATATGATATCAGCCGCAGGACGTCGATGATGATGATGAAATGACTACTGCGCTGCGTGTCGCGGATTCAATTCCCGCACGAAACAAATATTTGTATTGTTGTTCCGAGGTTGGCTGTTTGTGTATGTGAGTTTATATGTTTGTACGTACCCACGACACAGGAGAAATTACAAGAGTGGAACTCATGTCACAAGAGTGGAGTTCTGCCACAGTTAGACGGGCTCGGAGACTGGAGAAGATGGCGTTATGCCTTAGATATCTTCCTCAGGAACTAGCAGGAGGAAGCACAACTCAGAGGTAAATGGAAGGAATGGGGGGAGGCCTTTGCCCAGAAGCTGGAATGTAGTGAAATGAATGAGCAAAAAAATAAATATAGGTTCTTCTTATACTTAAATTTTCTGTCGTCAATACAAAGGCGAATCTAAAAAATATATAATTGAAGAAGCTGGATCGATTTTGAAGGGACTTTCACTGGCAAATAGACGAAGTTATAAGAAGTACCTTTACTTTTTTTTTATAAAAAGAATTTAGTTTCGTCACAAAAAAAAAATACATAAAAACGGACGTTAACGCGAACAAAGTCGCAGCAGAAGCTAGCCTTTAAATAAATCAGATGAAACGAGTCCCGATTCAGATATCAATATCGTGTAGACCAACAGTTAGAGAACAGCTTTATAGAAAGCAGTTAGCTATACAGAATGGGTCCGATAGTGCTGCGGGTGCAGGAATCCAGTCACAGTCGGTGTTGCCAGCATCCGCTCACAAATCACTCGCCGCTTAATTGAACGCCGACCGGTCCGGACACGCGACTCTATTGTCAATGGTGACGATTATGAAGCTTTGAAGATTCTATGAAACGTCGGTCCATGTACAAGTAAAAATAATGGTAGGATAGATCAGGGGGGTAATTCTTGTGACTTTTCGAAAGGTTGGCATTCTAATCTCAGTCTCACTCTCAATCTGTCAAAAATGACAAGATGATGACGTTTGACAAGTTTCTGACAGTGACGGTTGCAAACATGAGCGCTGACATGTTTTTAATTTCGACAATAAGCGCTGATCAATAATAAAACAGCATTTGAGTTATAAATAAATAAAACGCCGTATATGTCTAATGTAAAATCTAAATCAACGTCGAATAGCAACACATTAAATACCCAATAAGAGCCATTAATCCAAAGGAATTTCTCCGAACCATCACTGGATTCAAAACTAACGTCAATGTGAAGCACGAGATGTCATTCCGTACATGAAGTGTTATTGTCCCGACTACTTATGGCCTATGTCCCTCGTTTCACTTCTCTGTGGCCAATTTATTGCTCCTACGTCGAATAACATCGTCTGTTTATGTAAATGAGGACCATCTACAGTGTTTAGAATCTCCAACGTCGTATTAGAATTAGGTTCGCTATTAACAGTAAAACTTGCCAGTTTCCCTCAATCAAGATAGAAGTTCTGTTTAGGAATGTCTTTGAAGAAAGTTGGGAGGATTGTAGGTAGTTTTGCTGTTTATTGGTTGGTTCATTTGCCTTCTAAGAATTAACCCTGGTAAACTGCAATTTGCGCCGTAAAGGTGGCTAAGGCAGTAGTTTAATTAGTTTTTTAAACGTGACATCAGATAAATTGCCCTCGTTTTTCTTGCTTCCTTATTGAAATTCCAACCTGAAGATGTAAGAAAAATGCAAGTTGGCTTGTAAAAGTTCCACATTTCTGATTACCGGTTGCAAAAAAGTCCAATAAAATAAGAGCGGTAACCTGGAGCACCTACCTGAGGCTTTTAATACCTTTTCTTTGTTGCTAAACAATTCCTATGTAAAATTTTACTCGTCGTTTGACACGATTCCTATTTGACTGTATTCAGGTGAAGTTTGTCGTTCCGTGGTGAGACTAGTTTCACCGCGTGGGCCGTCGCTTCACGGTCGTCTCGTAGTCTCGGACGTATTAACGATTTGTGAGCGAACCATGTCACTGTTACAACACGTCTCTCCGTCGAAATCTTGGAAAACGTTAAGTAGACCAGAAATGGAGCACGTCCTTGATTGGTTGTCGTTTTGCGGCACACTTCGAGTTCAAATTGTTTTGCGAAGTATGTTGAGTTATTTTGGAATGCAATGTTGGAAGAGGGAAATGTTTTTCGTAAGCTCTTTGTAGGGTAGGAATTAGGGGTAAACTCATTTAAATCGCAAAGGACTTTAACATATTTTTGCGATGGCAGCGGGATGTGTTTATGTTTTGGAAAAATATAGCATTCTAAGAGTGTTATTAACATTTTATGAAGCATCATGACGGAATGTTCTAAAATTTCGTTTTACAAGGTAGCTTAACTTGCTTTTTAGTGGTTAAACAATCGTACGAGTGAATGGAAGCTATAAACCGTATAACAACGAGCCAATATCGTTTCGACTCACAAGATCGCTTAACCAAGAATTCAAAGTTCGCGTAAAAACGACGAAATTCGGCGTGAACAGAAACCGATTTTTCGAACAATCGGTTCTGAAGGAAGATTTTATCTTTATAGGGCAATGAATGATAAAATCACTTTATTTCATAAGCTCACCTAGAGCGTTTAATAATTTTATCCATTGTGGTGGCGATAACCCGGCAAGTTGGGCCGTTGGCGCAGATACCTCCATGCTCTCATGATATACGAGCCACTTTGCGACAGTTCCGACCAGGGTTACCGAGTTTTGTTATTAAGGGTGTTACCGTTAACGTTTACCGTAGAAAATGTTGCCAAGATTGCGATAGTTTATCAAGTGGTTTGGTTTAAAATCCTGGAAAATACCGAAGGTTGCTAGTTGTAAATAATCGGTTCTGTTTTATGTTGCATACATGCTTTGCGGTCGTGTTGTGATAATAGTAATTGGCTTATTTTTATTTAAATAACTGTCGACCTCTGATATAATCACTGTAAAAGTTATCTCCAAAGTTTTATATTCTAGAATAAAATTAATGACGTCAATATAATTATTAAAAATTGTCTCCAAAAAACTGAACGATGTTTACTGTGGAATCTTCCATTTCCAGACTACGGATTATTTTTTAAATTGAGCACTTACAACGGCTATAACTTTATCGGATGATCTTACCCACATTGTCACAAAGCCGCAGCCTTCAGAACTAATCTGTAATTGCAGTGAGTCCCATCAAAGGCTTATGTTACAGGAAAATGACGTAACACTTTACAGGCAGCCCTAGTTCCCCCCTCCCGCTTCCCCCCTTAGCGTCTGTGACACTCCTATCCTGCCTCGGCACTTGATTTTATGAACTAGCACTCTCTTTTGTAATTTGAATATATCTCTGATGGAGGGAAGTGCTTTAAACACTTAGGCTGCGAAACTTTGCATCATTAATTTTGTAGGCTGATGACATTTAGCGTTATAGGCGAGTCTATTATTTATTGGGAAACTGGCATTGTTTGAGGATAATGCAATGATAGATGATGGGTTCAAGCCTATTGCTGATTGCATTTCTCGTATTGCCGAAATGGGAACATTATCTGTAATTAACAAGTTTCACATGCGGGAAGAAGAAAATAAAAATAAAAAGATCTGAAGTATCAACTGTATTATAGAGTAGGTACTAGGTACTTATAATTTAGTAAATTGTACTAGTGATGCCGAATATTCGTAGCAAAACAAAACAACAAAAAGAACCAAAGCCGCCGACTTCTAAAACTAAAGTTGTTTTTCAATCTGTAGTTTTTGAAAGCGGATGTCTTTTTTGCATAAAAGCTTTTCTTCGGACCAGCACGGCAATCCTCGGATTAAGTAGCAAACTGTGACAAGCGATTCGACATTATTTACACAGAAATGGGTCAAAAATTTTAAAATTTTCTCTATTTAAAATTATAGTTTAGCTTTAGACGGTACATAGTACTTACCTTCTTAGTAACATCGATATTCTAAAAGAAAATAATAATAAGTACCTAAGTACTTACGTTATTATTTACTTACCTACTTCAAATATTTTGATAAACCACGTGGCTTGGCTACATAGGATTAGATTATAAGTAAGTATAAACCAATATTTAGGCATGTTGGAAAACGTAATGACATAGATAAGCGGTCATGTTTACATTTGCGCGGGAAATATGACAGCTGTCACATGTCACTTGCAGTTGACATAGCGACGATAGAAACAAACTTTTTAAACACAGCTTGTTTCTATTACTTTTTATTTTAAAACGAAAAGCCTAAGTTACTATTTCATTAAAATAATAACAGGAGTGGGACAGTAATGGCTAACAAAAAAAATAAATAAAAAAATAACAGTTTACGTAAGACATCTTGAATTTCTAACTGCGGCAGTACGTTTGCACTTTTATAGCCTATAAAAAACGTGATTTTTTAATGTAATTTGGATGTTCAAATTGCATTTTTACTAACTTTTACAATAAACCGAACTACTACCAGCATAACATCGAGACTAAAATAAATAATTATAGAACTGCATTTGTGACAACAGTAAATGTGGTTTATGACTTATTTCGAAATTAATCTATCGAGCCATTTTATTAAAGAAAATATATCTTAAAGCTAGTGAGTACTAAAGACTTAAACCATATAAATATACTTGGAATGTTAGAAGTAATGTCCAATAAATCCGATATGTACCTAATAGAAATCTCGATTCTGCTCAAAAGATAGAATTTCTTCCTCAATAAATCAGTATCCATCAAGTAGTTAAGTACTTAAATATTTAATACATCGAGACAGCAATCAGTCAGTGTAAGTTTCAATATTTAATCAGAAGTTTTCCTTTGATCGACTGTTTATACTCGGTTCTAAGCCACATAATTGATGTAAAGTGTGATAAATTTCTCTACTGCTGTAACCACAAGTTATTATTAAAGTAATCTGAGAAAATAATTTCACTTTCCTGTTGATATTCGCGTAAATAAAAGGTTTTATTAGTTTGTAGATAGGTAAGATTAAGTTATAAACTGAGAAGTATAAATTAAAAATTCATAATATAGGTTCAGATTTATAAATGTTTGAAATCCCGAAAAGGTTGAACTTAGTTCTGCCAACACATTCCATCACGCCTGTATTCCCCGAAGGGTTAGGCAGAGGTGTACTAATGTACACCTACAGTCCGCCGGTATGTTTAGGTCCCGAGTAATAGGGGGAGAGACTTTTGCCATAAGTTATGCCAAATCTCTTAATAATTAAAGCATCATCATTTTAGCCAAATGGCGTTAACGTTACTGTTCCACTGTTAGGTAAAGGCCTCTTCTCATATAGAGAAGGCATGAGCACCGATGGCCACCCTGGCTCAAGGCATATTTTCGATTACAGACTAATTGTAATTATAATATTCAAAGATTCGACGCGATATTTTCCTTCATTGATAAACTTTAAAAGTAAATATCTATGAATTAAAAAAGTTTACTAAATTCGAAAAAATTGTGTATACTACACAATACGTAGTAATTTAGTAATAAATGTCGTTAAATTATCCAATCAAAACAGATTGTTGTGTAGGGCTGCCAAAAACATTCATGATCAGTTTAACCCCAAAATTCTCCTTCAGAATTCCTATTTCGGTTACAAGATAAGATGCAAGGAGGTACTTTAGGTACTGTGATAAGGAATAGGTACCAGGTTGAGTCGCACGCCCGTCAAAGCGATAACTGCTCTCATGATGTATATTGTACCTGTACGATAACAGAGCATTGAACTATTGCCGATAAACTTTCAACGCTTTCGGTAAATGGAATACTTGGTACCTACCTACATTTGATGACACGGTAGACGCAGTTGCTGAGCGATTGACTGCTATGCTGCGGGTTGTGAGTTCGGTTATCGTATGGAACTAATATTTGTATGGCTTATAGGTAGTTGTTCCGGGTCTGGCTGTTGTGTATGAGAGTTTACATGTTTGTAGATGTACCTACACGCACTCACGTTACAAGAGAAATAACTAATATGTGAATAAATACAAAAATAAATATTTTAAGTTCAAGTTAAGGGTTTAACTCTTTCCACTAGCCAAATATTTTTAGTGACCGGACAAGTACCTTGCAGATATTGCCCTTATAATATAAGTACCTAGTTACCTGCCCCGTTGGTCTCGTGGTCGCAAGTGTGACTGCTGTGCAAGGAGTCCCGGGTTCGATTCCCAGGTCGAACAAAAACTGTTATTGGGTTTTTCTATGAAATTCTCAGGAGCAGCTCGGAGTTTGGATTTGTGCCCGGTTAATAGCAATAGGCTCGCCCCCTATTACATGGGACCTAAATATACCGGCGAACTGTGGGTGTACATTGGTACACCTCTGTCTAACCCTTCGGGGAATACAGGCGTGATGGTTACCTAGTTACCTAGGTATAGAAGACGACTCTACGGCGCTGCTCAAATTGAAAGAGTCTTAATCCTACTGAGTTATTTCATTTTTAGTGCAAGAAATAAAACTATTTCAAATTACTCTGGTCTTTGCGTGGTCGATATAGATTCTAATAGTCTGCTCACTTCTGTTAAAATAATGGAAATATTGTTGAATGGTCTCTGGAATTCATAATTTAAGTAGGTAGGTAAATAAACTGACTAAAATAAAATAGAAAACTAACGTTTATTTTTCAGAAGGCATCGTCATAATCTTTGATTGATGCTAATATTATGATGTCTTATAAACATAATCCAATCAAACGATCGACCATAATATTTTCAACATAATTATACGAAAACACATTAAGGCAACTTAGCAATTTGCCGCTTTTACGGCGATTCTAATTCTGTTTGCTCAATTACCGAGCTTAAAAGCATTAATATCTTTATAATAGACCACCTTGGAAATAGTGATGAATGGGTTTGTATAAAAAGTCACAAATAAACTATTAAATTATCGTTTTGACCTGCGCTTGCGATGGGTTTGATAACCCGAACTTAATTATTATTTAGACACTTCTGCGTTTAATTACTGCTACCGACCTATCTCTGTGGTAATTTTGGGTTTTGGAACCGTTAGTTGTAAAAGCTAGTTTACTATGTGATGGTAAGGTTCATGTTTATGGAATAGTTATGTGAATGGTAATTTTACGAGGATTAAGATAAATTGAAATTAATAGTAACTGACCCTAGTAACTTAACTGCTTCGTTAGCTTAGTGGCCCTAAGTATGACTGTTACGCTAGAGTTCTTGGGTTCGATGCCTAGGTCGAGCAGAAAGTGTTATTGGGTTTTTTTATGAAATTCTAAGTAGCAGCTCGGAGTTAGAATTAGTGCCCAATAAATGGCAATAATGGTTAATGGCAACAGGCTCGCCCCCTATTACATGGGACCTAAACATACTGACGAATTGTGGGTGTACATTAGTACACCTTTTGACGGGCCTGTTGGTCTAGTGGTTAGCGGCCCTGACTGCTAAGCCGGAGGTCGTGGGTTCGATTCCCACCCAGGATAAACTTTGTGTGATGAGCATGATTGTTTGTTCTGTGTCTGGGTGTGATTTATCTATAATATGTATGTATTTATAAATTATATAAGTATGTATATCAGTTGTCTGGTTACCATAACACAAGCTCTGCTTAGCTTGGGATCAGATAGCCGTGTGTGAGTTGTCCCAAGATATTTATTTTATTTATATTTTACCTCTGCCTAATCCTTCGGGGAATGTAGGTGTGATGGCATGTGTGAAATTAATAGTTACGAAAACCGGAGACCAATTCTACAAATTAAAACCGTTCCAAATTATCTCATCGCTATCTCATTTCAGCAAAAATCAATGGCAAAAAAAAAGTAAATTAAAAACATTTTCGACACATTGAAACTGAACTTAGATTGCGATAGTTTCCAAAAGTTAATAAGTTAATAGAACTTCCCCTCAAATTTAATTTTGAATGACAAGTTTATTTAGGTAGTTTCGTTTGAGTGTGTAAAAAGAACACAAGTCACAGGTTCATGCCAATAAATCTAAGAATCTGTTCAATAAATAAAACATCAGCAAATACTAGTTTCTGCTACCGGTTCGATACGAAATTAATCATATGAACAGGGGCAGATGTGTCCGCCTCTAAACTCTGATTATAATTACACTAGTTGCTTACACCGCAATTACACAATCGCGTATTGATCATCGAAACTAGGGGCTGTTGAAAGCAAATTAATTCGTTGCTTTCATTATAAATATGTAGCTGGTTGTAAATTGATATTTATGTAGTACATAATTGAGCAATTTTTTAATAAATGTTGTTGATTTTTTAATTGAAAATTGACCGTATTTTTTTATTGGTTTGTGATCCGTCGATATATTTTGTTTGGGCTATTTACTCTATTGTATAAGTAGATCTAGTATATAAGAGATATAAGAAGATCGGGCTCAGTGGCGCATCTTGGGAGAGGCCTATGTCCAGCAGTGGACTGCGATAGGCTGTTGATGATGATGATGATATAAGTAACAGTTAAAACTATTGAAATTAATATTCGTCATCACCCTGTAGTTAATATTCTTTTTGACTACGGGATAAACATTCTAACTTGCAAGTTCCAAGCGAGCACATTACTTTCGTACCAGTAGAGTGAATAAATAACTTTTAGAACATCGCTTTCACAGAGCCAAAGAGAATAGAAAATTCTCGCTTACAAATTAATCTTCCACAAAAACTCGACTGGAGAAAGAATGTGTCCACCCTAACCCTATAAAACGCAGGCGGGTCATATCTACCCGCGGCAAGCGACGATAAATCAGAATTTAATAACACGTTACGCTGCACTAATATTCACTGCAACTTATTTATAGAAATAACACTATTTATTTTCCGCATGTGTGAATGTAAAAAGAGGTTAGATTATTTGGTCATAACATCCATCCAGCTTTTGAATTTATTTGAAATCTAAACCGGTACCGAGTACTAATACCTACTCGTATCTAATTAGACTTAAACTTGCCTTTTGTTAGACAGCTCATAAATCATTCGTCTTTATGATATTTGATATTGCCATACCTCTCATGTAGCTTTATGCCTCAAACTTTATTGGTGATGTTAAATCCATTTGTAAAGCTTACTATAAAATAATGCAAAAGTCCTACTTATATACTAAAGGCTTTTCAGCCTTTCACACGACGGGTAAAGTCGTGGTAACGTTCAAATGGGTATCTTATTTCATAGAAACGTTCAAAGGTACTGCATACAAGGCAATTTGTAAAATGAAAATTAGCATGAACAAGACTGCGGAGGTGCTTCAGACAAATAGTTCCCGTGTTCTCGAGACGATGCCAGTTTCAAGTGCACCGGTGGGTACGTATTTATTATGCTAATGAACGTCTGACTCCAGTGCTCTTGCCAGATTCCCTCAATTGTTACTCAATGTTTTGTATTTTCTTTTGTCATTCACTGAATTAACACAGATTTTAATTTTGATGGAATTACAGCAAACCTAATTAACAAAACTCATTGTGTTCCTGCAAATCTTATTTGTGCAAATGGTTGCCAGGTAAACGTTTTTTCCGCTTAGCAAATAATGATCTCGATACACGTAAAATAGTGTACCACTTAAACCGACATCATTATTCTTCAAAAGAAACGACCCCTGAAGCGTTTACACATGAAAGAAAAATTTTCCCTATACACACAAAGATGTTACTGCCTCCGTAAGACGTAACAACTCCATTCGAATTTGTCTGAGAAGAAAAATTGTAAGCACCTGCAACTAAATGCATTCGAGGGGTGTTGGGGCTTCGTTTGAAGTGCGCTCATTTCACACGCGTCTGGGGGGTTGACATGTCGTATCATTACGGACATGTGTCGAGGGTGGCAAGTTTGTGCGGATAATTCGGATGTTTTGAGTGCCTCGCGGATCTTTATGCCGCCGCCGAGCGCTGTGAGGGTTAAATTGCGCGCAGCTGCGTAAAAACATTGTCAATATTATTATGTTCCATTTAATTGACTCGGGTTTAAGGTTTTTTCCATTATTTTCAGACACGGCCTTGTTCTAATTGATATCATGCCAGTCGTGTATGTTGTGCTAAGTTCAGGGTATATTAATTGTTATCATAACAGTAGTTATCAATGACTGGATTTGTTGGTATTGATAATAATTGACAGGTTGTGAGTGAGACATTGGATACAAATATTAGTGTAATCATCTTATAATTAAGCATATTATAAACATGTAACGGAAAGTCAATTCCCGTAATTTGAAATGTTTAAAATCCAATAGCAATCTCATCTCATCAACAATCATTGCAAAACCTATCAAAAATGTTACATTTTCGGCCGTTTGTGGATGAGAGGTTAGAACGCGAACGTCCTTAAAAATATGACAACTGTCCCTATGATACCATCATCGGATTCACAACAGTAAATTCAAGTCACGATTTAGGATAATAAAGTGATTAAACATTAAACAACATTATCTTCAGCGCGCTAAAATAATTAAACTCGCTAATATCTTTAGACAAAGAGTTTATCCAACGAATTAATATGACATTATGCTAAAAGTTGGCTCAGTTGTTACGGTAATGACGATGCAAGTTAGGAAGAAACTCAATGCTGGAGTTTTCCCTTGTGTTTTGTCGGTGTTGTTGGCTAGACTGGCCGAAGCTCCCACTAAATTGTTTGCAACATTCAGACGATCAACTTTAGCATACGTTCTTATCCTACACATGTTTACTGAACATTCCTTTTGTCTGCGGCAGCGAAGCTCGGAACTCATGCCCTTGTTGTTATTTTTCTTTTGATCAGAATTCATACAATTTTGCTTTTTAATATCAGGATGCATGGCCGAATATTTTTGTTGCGAGCGAACGTAATCGAGAATGACGTTCAATTGAATACAATTGGGCACAAACATTATTTTTCTCAATCATTTTATTTGTATGACAAATCGTCTTGTTTCGTACATTGGTGTGTCATGAGACACTACATTAAAAACCCCAGCTAGGTAGGTACAACAATAGCCTTTACCAAAATCAATTTCAGATATCACCGCTAAAAGCAAAAATAAAATTACCAATATTAGATTTCACAGTCCCACTAAAAGTTCAATTACAGGGAACCCTTTTTACGTACCACACGGATCCCGAATCCTTTTTATCTCCCTCCAATGATATAACGGACAATGGACTGCACAAATAGGAGCGAACAGCCATCTTACCGTCACTGCACATGTGACGAATGACTGGGGTGTGCAGAAGTCCTGGGGTCCGTACGCACCCCACACTAAGTAGTCTCTTCTTATTGTTATTTACTTTTTCCCACTGTTCCCACTCGGAACACGTCACTACAGTGTTTGTTTTTCCCGTTTGTTTTGATTTAGAGCAGGGAAACGATGCGTTGTTTCGAGAACATACGGAAATGTGGATGCGAACATGTAAATAACTGTTTAGTGTATTGCATTGAACATTTTGCTTCATGTATGGATATGCAATGTTACGTAATTTGAAATTCTTTTCAATTTTATATGGTAATTAACAATTAAAAACATTGATCGTATTGCTTATGTCGGGTGAATGTCGGTTTTCTGCAGGGTTTTATTTTTATTGCGTGGAACCCTATTCCTTTTTCTAAATTAAAAATAAAGCCTAATTTACTTCTTGTACCATCACATCACATTGACGATTTTTACTAACAGGTAGCTGTCAGAGACGTTCGTCAAAATAGGTCCAGTCTTTCCGGAGATTAGCCGGATCAGACAGATGACAATGTAAAAATGGCTTGATAAACACACCACTCCACAACCAACTTCGACTAAATAGCAAAAATCTGTTATTTTTTCATTATAAACAGATTCTACTGCGCTGTTGTAAAGATGACATTTCATTGCAGGGGAAGGACCCTAGCGGTCCAAAACAGCAATAAATAATAACCCTGACGAGACAGAGAACTTCAAACCTGGCTCTTGAATCTCGAGGTTTAGAGAAGGGATTTACAAAGATTTATACCAGCTACCTAAAGATTTTTAAATGTAAAAACATCTCGGAATCCATACTCCACATTATCGATTTTAACATTAGCCGAGCAACTGAAACACTCAACGTTTCCGTCGGCTTTGCTCACAATAATCTTCTTTACAGGAATAATTTCGCTCGTTTCATCTCGGTTATTGGATTTCCCGGAGTGAGCGCCGAATTCAACTCACAGTTGATATTTGTAATAAATTTTTATATTCCCTTTAACGCGGTCTTCAGTTTTTATTGTTTGCTTCATTTGCATTTATTTTATAAAGATTTGACCTCTTTTGTGTTTGGTTAGATTCGTGATGATAACATAAAATCCTGATTATCAAGTTTGCATTTTTATATCCAAACTTGTAACGTAAAGTAAATTATTTTATTTATTTGTTTAAACATGGTGTACATTTGCAAGATAATAGTAAAATAAAAAATAAAAAAATCTAACATGTCGCCGCATATCGCGATAATATTCATCAAAATTACATTTCTTTATAATTCATTAAAGATTAGGTATTATTACAATTGATTAGTTTATTGAAATCCACACTAAAATTATAAATGCGAAAGTAACTCGGTCTGTGTGTCTGTTACGCTTTCACGACTGAACTACTGAACCGATTTTAGTGAAATTTGGTACGGGGTTAGTTTAAACCCCAAGAAAGGACATAGGATAGTTTTTATTCCGCGATTTCGTCTGCGTCCACGATATTCGAAATTTACGCGGACAAAATCGCGGGCAAAAACTAATATAATGTAATGTGATATATTCAGACTTGTAGGTGATGGGCATCCACCCATACATTTTAAACTGTCTCTTGAACTTCCATCTCTAAAGTTTCACCAATAACATTAGTTGTCATTTTCTTAACGCGTATTTAAATTGTCATGAGTCCATTATTTGAAACTAAATGTGATTCAGATTCAAGTTTTTCATTTTAATATCAACCATTATTAGAAATCTGTCATATAAAAACCGAAAGTCAACACTGAAAATCGTTTTAGAATATTGGATTATTATTAAAAAATGTTAATGACATATAAAATCCACAATCTCTAGAATAAAGGTTGCCCAAGCTTTTAAGTTTTATATTCAAATAGCACATTATTTAACAAAATTATCACCTAATATTACTTTTTTGATAACCCCGTGCCACTCTCAGCTTATTTTAATGAAACTGCGTAGTAACATTAACACATTTTTCTTGTTTTCGAATGTAATAATCTCGATGCATTTGATCCCAGAAAGGTCAAGGCATTTTGTCTTACACCCACATGTTATCAACTTTATATAATACGATGAAATAGAAACCTTCATTATAGGTAGCTATGGTCTGTTTTTTAATGAATATAAGTTTGTGTCAGACCAAGGCGAAATTGGCGGAACTTGTCTTTTAAACCGAAAGGGCTGTTCAAGGAAAGAAAAGTATAGGAACCAATGCTCCTGTGATAATTTAAGCGAAATCCTTTATCTATACTTTTTAATATTATAAAGCTGAAGAGTTCGTTTGTTTGAACTCGCTAATCTCTAGGACTTCAGGTCCGATTCTGAAAATTATTTTGCTAATACAGAGCAACGTTATCCCTGGGTGTTATAGTTGTTTTTACTATCAATACAAAAATGGATCTATTAGAAAATTCACGCGGACGAAGTTGCGGAAAATTGTTATTAATATGTAAACCGAAATATCATTTATGCTTTTTCTGAATTAACACGAAATCGCAGAAACTACTATCGATCTAGGTATGAAACTGAAATTAGGCACAGGTAGTTAATTCTTTTATAGGTAGGATATGCCAGCTAAGAACGGATTTCGCGACAAGGCCAAATCGAAGGGTTCTTTGACACGTGTGGAAAAGCTATCCATTAATAAGTACAGATATAAACCACATAATTTCACTACAGCCTGTCGATATACCATAAATAAATATGGCGGCCAAGAACACGTTTCCTAGTTCATAAACCAACTCATTAGAGTGTTAACCTCGGTCAGCCGGCGACTTTCCCTGCTGATCTAATATCAATTAATTCTGACTCTTACTTTATGTTTATCGAACGTGTAATTGAGCCCCAGTAATTATCAGCTACCGTGGTACGCGCCACGCCTGTACACTTGCGTGCATAGTTATTAGCTAGTTAGTTTAATTCGACAATAAATTGGGGATTTGTTTGTTTTCGGTTTAACGAGGTTTTGCTTTTTTCTAATTTTATTTGGTGTACCTAAGCTTGTGCTCGCAATTTTGTTTGTGGAAATTTTTGTACTGTGTACTGGCGGGGATTTTTTTCGGGGATTATTAAATATTTTTCTAAAATAATAGGAGGGTCGGTAACGCCTTATAAAATCTGTCAGCAAAAGTCTTATCAAAATCAATTCAGCCGCTTGGAGATTAGCCGGAAAAGAAAAACACAGACTGACAACGATTTTGGTATTAGCATCTTGTAAACATTCATATATTCCTTTAGAAAAAAGCTGTTATTTTGACATTACAAACAGATACCTACTTTAATTTTATTTATTTGTATGAATTTTTTAACGTATGATTTGTTTCTAAGTAGTTTTTTAATCAACTGCGTAATTTTGATTTCAACTTTAAAATCATTAATGAAATTAATTAAAAAGCTATACTCGTAAGAATAAATGAGGTAAAGTATAAAATAATTTCACGCATTCTTACGTTTATTACTTCCAACGATAGAGTAAGGGCGATAGCCGACAAAGTAAAATATAAGGGCCATCAATTAGCCATATAAACGCTTCTAATTATGTGTAGTTAATTATCAAGAACTTCTGAAGTGAGAGAATTTGAATAACATGAGATTGGTTATTATCCAAAATCACTTTATATTATCAGAAATTCATCCACTATCGAGCAATAAAAATCGTGAATATATTTTCATAAATTATTATTTAACGATTACTATTAAAGTACAGACTACAAATGACATCAAAAATGTTAACGCAATGACAGTTCGTTGGATTTATGAAAATTGAAAATGTATTTTTATTAAACGGCGTCGAAAATTGGTATGTCATGTTATTGTAATTTTCTATTACCGCTGGTATAAAATTAACTGTAATTGCAATCATTTTGTAATTTTAAGTTATTATTAATTCGTCACTGTATTGAATTTGAATTTGTTTGAAAGCCATTTATTTTAATAAAAAAATTACCATGCGTCTGTAGTGGGAGGAAGATTTCTACCAAACGTTTGGTTATTCCATAAAGATTGAAACGCATGCCAACTTAAATTCCGTTTCGTTAACCTCATTTATGTTTCACAATTCAGTGTTGCGGTGTTTTCACGGCACAGAAAAGCTTTGTTTATACACTGCTACCAATTTATAGGTAGTGCATTCACTGTACTGTACTTCTCTTTGGGGGTATTATAACCGCAATGGAAACTCGATACATTCAGGTTTTGAGTACAGTTTATACTCCGTTGCTTCTTTTACGGGTTTCATATGTTTTTGCGGATGAATAAAGCTGCAAATGTAATGAAAACAATGCTTAAGCCATCAATCTCATATAATTCAATCCAAGACACTGAATATCTTTTATAAAAATACCATCACGCTTGTTTTCCCCGAAGGGTTAGGCAGAGGTGTACCAATGTACACCCACAGTTCGCCGGTATATTTAGGTCCCATGTAATAGGGGGCGAGCCTATTGCCATTAACCGGGCACAAATCCAAACTCCGAGCTGCTACTGAGAATTTCATAGTCCCAATAACACTTTTTGCTCGGCCCGGGAATCGAACCCAGGACCTCTAGCGTAGCAGTCGCGCTCAGGACCACTAGGCCAACGAGGCAGTTTTATATTAGAAACATTTATGTTATCTATTTCTGTATACGAAAATAGACATTAAATATAAAAATAAGTATAAATAATAATAAATATAAATATAAAAAAGCAGGTGATCTTTTAATAAAAATACCAGCATGTTATTCTTCTACTGGGGAAAGGCCACTTGTCTTAAAGAGAAGGCACGAGTGTTGATCCTTGCTTAAGGCGAATTGGTGATTTTAAACTTATTTGATGTGAAGGAACGAGAGAGAGAGTGTCCAAGATAAAATGATGTCCAAGATAAATGATGTCTAAGATAAACTTAGAAACTACATAATGCTTTGAAAAAGTCTCTCCTCAAATGCTGGGCCATCACGACATATACGCAAAATAAAACATATTTATTTAACTGCTGGATACCAATAACCAGTGATTTATTCGTACCATCATCTCATTATTAACTTCCACAAGAAAGGATTGCTCACATCACTCTGTCTGCAAAATATCTCAGCGAATGGAAAAATGTGATTCGCTTATAACTCTTTTAGGTCGAGACCCGTCGGATTTATGTTCGGGGAAATCGGTTGCTTTTCCTTCTTCGACTACGTAAATCATTTTCACATCGCGAGCCTGGGCGCGGTGCTATTCGCTACACATATTTTGTACACTTTCTGCCTTGAGAAAGTGCACAGTACAGCACTGGACGGATAAAGGGCTGACAGATTAAATTAATACCGGTCTAGGTTCGTTATTCGGAGGATTAGTTTATTGGTGGACTAGTGGGGTTTTTTTTGGGGTGTATTTAATTCTAAATTTGTTCTTTTATTATATTAATTATGGAATTTATTGAGTCTTTATTTAATTAATAACTAAATGTGATTCATTTTCACGTCTCAAATTATTTCCTTAACTGAAAAAAAGACACGATTTCTAAAATGTGGTCCGTTTTTCGTCCAGGACTTGTACATGCACACGTCCTCGGGACTTATTTGCCAATTTAACGTCTGTTTCGCTAGAAAAATCTAGCCGATTTGCTTTGCTGCCTGCAAAAGGTCGTGCATCAAGTAGGTACATGAATTACGTTACTCTGATTTTATTTTGTAGTAAACGGGTTCCCGTATGGATCGTTAGCAACAGCTTTCTGAGATTCGTGATTCGTAAATACTGAACTTTGCGGTGTGGGTAAATATACTTGGTCGGATGTGTACTTAAGTATTTGTTCTTTTTCTTTATTATAATGAGTTGTTGGTATTGCTGTTGTCGATGTTTTACATAGAATTTGTATTTTCGCAAATTTTTTTTTTTTTATTTGACGTCACTTGGCGCATTGGCTGCTGCGCTGCGTATCGTGGGCTCGATTCCCTCATGGAAAAAATATTTGAAAAATATTTTATTTAAAAATATTGAATTCTAAAGGTAGTTGTTCCGGGTCTGGTTGTTTGTTTATACCTATGTTGGTAAACGCACCTACGATACAGGAGAACTTACTGGTGTGGGGCAAGGTTAAAAAATATGTATTTGTAGGTAACTAATAAGGTAACAAATATTTCTTTGTAAGAAAACATAATTTACAGTGTGAAGTATCTAAGCATCTAGAAAGTAAGTAAAATACTGTAACAGTCTTTTAGAGTTAGTTATTAAGTAATGCAAATAATAACTTTATCTTTAAAAGTATTTTGTAATCCATCTTGTTCAATCTAATGTTATTTTCTGACTAATCCCATCTGCTTTTTTATTAATTTGAAGTCTTGAATGTCAATTTAATTTAGTGACGGAGAAAATTACTGGAAGTTAAGGTTTTAGAACGAAATTTTTAATATAAAAGACTACACCTCTGCCTAATCCTTTGGAGAATGCAAGCGTGATGTTATGTTATACATAATAAGATAATCACTTAATTTCGGAAAAAGTGTGCCAGCTTCTATAGTCACTAAATTAAAAAATTGATAAAGCCGAGTGCAGGCAGGATGTGCGGTCCCGTGATTTATGTAAGCATTATAATTTTTATATTTATGGCGCGTGCGCACGCCGTTACTTCTGTATAAGACATCGACAATAAGAATTTATTATTATAAGCTTTATTAAATTATGTTCACTGGTTTATTAAGATGAGTATTTCAATTTACGCTATCGGGTGGGTCCTAAGACAGGCTTTTCTTCTTGTAAAAATAATAATTCTACATGTGCAATGCCTTATGTAATGTCAGTCTTTTTTTTAACGACTTAGGATGGCAAGCAACCCGACGGCCCCCCTGATGTTAAATGGTCGATAGCCTTGGAAATGCGTTATCATCCCAGAGACAAAGTTGAAATGTCTCATGTGCCTGTAATTTCACCCCCCAAACCGGAATACAGCAACGCTGCTTTGCGGCAGAAATGGTTATGGTCTTTGATATTTATGTCAAGGAACAAATTCTACCTGTGCACGCGACGTATACCATAGGTATAGCCTAGCCTATGACTTTCTATCAGTAAAATCATTTTTTCTCTTCCGCCCTGTAGGTAGCTACTTCCGAAGTTTACCTCTTAGAAACAAAAGAATAAAAAAACAAACTTTAACTCTTTTTAATACTAGTTTATACATCAATCTTGTTCGCTACGTTTGATGAACATTTAAAAAGTCAAAACGTACAAAGATCTTACCATAATTACTGACCACATTTGGAAAATAAAATGATAATTTAAATATGTTACCAAAAACCAGATGAACGCCGATCTAAACTCACCTTTCCCCCCACGCTCTGAAGATTCAATTTCCCTTTTCAGGAACAAATCCATAAAGTTTTCCTCTAATCGCAATGCTCTTTAAATAAACCATCCCTGCACATAGGAGGTCTAGGATTCACCTTGATTACATCATTTTTCACAGCTTGCCTAGACTCTCGTAAAATGCTCGCAGGCTACAAATGGCTATAAGCTAGAAATATGTTAGCCTCTTGTGAGGCTATAATACTCGTAAGCTTTTGTTATTAAAAGGCTAAAGTGGGGATCTACCGATATAAATTATATTAATGAGCTATTATATAATAGGTAGTTGGTTGCGAAACTGTTTGTGTAACAATTTTATCGTCATTTTAAGTATTTATTTTGACTATAAATTGTTAGGTAATGTTGTTAATTGCAGGGATTTAGTAAGTAGGAAAGGCTGAGTCAGGAAGTCATTATTATTGGGAAATGTAAACAAAGCTTAAAGGGATTGAGTATATCAATAATGTTTTTTCTCATTTTTCTTTTAACGAAGAATAATTGGAATTTCTCCTGCATTGTACCTATTTGCGATTATGAATTCACATACGCAAGCAACCAGTCCCGGAACAACTACCTGTAGGCCATTCTTTGTTCTGTGCTGGAATCGAACTCGCGACACGCAAAGCAGCGGCCACTTCGCCAGACGTGTTGCTATCTCGCATAACATAAAGCAAGTTTTTAATCTTCCAAATTCATAACAGAAACTTTTTCATAAACTAGCTTTGGTTGCCATTAATAATATAAATTCGTGTAGAAAGTTTCAGGAAAAAGATATTACTCCTTTTAAAATGGTGTTCGTATTATTACCCCTGTAATAATGCAATATTATTACGCTTACGTTCAAATTATTGCACTCATAATAACTGTAATACTTATTTAATATTATTTCTGTTGCAGGTAATGCATTGTGAATAAATCGCGTCGGGTTTGTGAGTACAATGTTCATAAATTGAGACCCTGCGTGAAGTTCATTGTTTTAATCTACATACTTATTAAAAAGTCAAATGTTTGAAAACTTTACGTTGTTTACATAAAACTGTTTAAAAATGTACATTGAAATGATTGCGTTTTACTTGTCAACTTTGAATGAATTAGCTGTTTCTGTTACTTTTTTGAGGCATTCATTCTCATTACGTTCTTGCGTTTAAATATACTGTTCTACGGAATATATTTTTTCTTTGAAAACCAAATTCGTTTTTAATTCGTTTTTGCGTAAATAAATTATACTATTGTACATATAAAATATTGCAAAGCGTTTTTTCAAAAATAATCATTCTTAAAAAAATATTAAGTAGGTAAATTTAAGCAAAGCTAGCTTTATGAAGTTTATTGCATATTCCGAAAATAAAAATAAAAAGTTTATTGCAACGCAATCGCAATCGTTTATTGTCCTCTACACGTTTTGGAAGAGGCAACTATACATATGTATATTTAATTATTTTGTCTTGTAAATCGTGGCGTTCAAAACCGCCTTTGAATCATCTCTAATTGAAATAAAAGATTTGACTTTCACGATCCTAAAAGTGAACAATGTTTAGCTCTAAACAATTTATTTTATAAATAAGATACTTACCTAATATTATTTAACTTTATTATTACGTAAGTTTATTTCATTTCCCGTACCTCGGCCCATAAAGCCGTTGGTCCCGACTGTCATTCTCCTGTCAGTGACAGTCGTTACGGGTGAGTCAGAAGCCCGAAAGTCCGACAACCAGTCTTACCAAGGAGTATTGTGTTACCCAGTAACTGGGTTATATAGGTCAGATAGTCGCACCCATGTTAACACTGGTATTTAGGTGTATCCAGTTAGATTAACCCTTTAACCGCCGCAGCCGTATATAAGCAACCCATCATTTTTGAGCCCATGGCAAAAATGGCATGCAACGTGGTGCCATGGGCTCAAAAATGATAAGTTGCCTATATACAACTGCGGCGGTTAAAGGGTTAAAAGCCGACCTCGATATAGTTAGTAAAAGGCTAGGCAGATGATGATGACATTTGTAAGTTCATTAATAAGAAACTAAATAACTAATAAAAATGATCTTATGTTCTTTCTAGGGTCTCAAACTTGCCCCGTACCAAATTTCATAAAAATCGGTTCAGTGGTTTAGTTATGACAGTGTAGTAGACGGACAGAGAGTGTTACGTTTACATTTATAATATTGGTATGGATTGGCCAATTACTCCTTAAGCCCAATTCTCAGACTCAAAATAATGTCAACGTTTTATTTCGTTGTTACAAAATAAACTTGTAACAATAATCTAAAGTTACAGTCAGCAACAAAAATATATTAACATTTTAGATTTTTAAATCCTTAGATATTATTAATCACAATATCAAAAGAATTACGAAATGAATCTAAAATTAAGTTAAAATGAACTCTTACAGTTGCCTAAAATTCTGAATAGCAGTGAATTGTGTTATTTCTTGCCTATTCAAATGTTATGTAAAAGTAACATTGTTAATCGACTTTTGTTGCTGACCGTACCTACATTTATTAAAAAAGTTAATATCAAGTCCTTATCGGTCGATTATTACAATACATCGATGTCAACTTTTAATCCAGTAGTTCAGGGGTTCCCAATTTTTTTGATAAGTACTGCGACTCTTTTTGTATTTTTTGTTGCGATGTCTTCCTATACTATCATATTTGTGTGTAGCAATAGTAAACATTAAGAATACTTTATGTAATTATTTGTATTTAATCAAACAAAACTCAGGAACTGGAAAGAGGAAGCACACAGAGGAAAATGGTAGGAATGGTGGAGGCGTTCGCCCAGGAGTGGGACAGTAATGGCTATTAAAAAAATACTCCAAAGATTATAATCTTAATTATTACTATTTATTAAAAAATATAACAGTAAAATAATTGTATGACAATCAATAAAATGGACGTCGATCATAAGCCTGTGTCTACGCTTCGCAGTGTCGCGACCACAGAAATATAGTTAAAATACAGCACACTTTGTAAACCCCTGCAGTAGTGTATTTAATAAATTTTTTATCAGTTAAAATCGATTCGATTGGCGTACTTAATAGCGAGCAGTTCGAAAGTCTGTATTAACTGCTCAACACCGATTACTTCGTCAACATATCGGCCTCACAACTCTTGTAATTAGCCTCCGATCAATTAAGAGGCTTACTTGAGACACGTGAAGATATCTGATAGTAGGGCCGACAGTTGGTGGACAATCTGGGAAAATATTGTTGTTGAGCGAATTGTCATGTTATGTTATGTAATTTTGCCGTGTTATAGATATTTCATTCGACTTATAAAGAACTATAGCTTCAGCCTGCGTCTTCGTTCGTGTTTCTTTATTACCCGCATTAAGTTACGTGTTCGGTTACTGCTCCGCTCCCGTGTGTCGTAGCGTGATGTTATATAGCCTATACTGTTCGTTATGAATCTGGCTATCATATACACAAATGTTTTTTTCCAAAACGACTTCAAAGTCAAAGTCAAATCATTTATTTCAATTAGACCATTAAAAGGCACTTTTGTACGTCAACAACAAGAGAAAAAAAAAATTATTGACTCTCGTTACCCATTCCAAAAGGTAGATTCGTATGGAGAAAAATGGGCAAGAAACCCCATAGAGACTGGTAGTTCCATGAGGTTAATTTTTACTATTCCATATATATTTATTTCATTTATTTATTTTTATTTAATTTATTTGTTTCTTTGAAGTTATTCTCTACTATTCCTCATAAATTAGCGTCAATTTATCATTTTTTAAAGTAATATAAAGTCGCGGGCATAAGCTAGTGTAATTATAATGCAATAATGACAGGCTCACAATAAATTTTCATTTAACATTATTTTAAGGTATTTACACGTTTTCAATTAAGATACAACTACGATGTTTACTAGCCTTGATTAATTATGCAGTAAACAGTAAATCTAAAGTTTGTTAAATTTATACACAGTGGTTTATGTTGACACTGGCGGTTAAATAAGAAATATTGATAAAGCTTTAATGTTTATTAATATGCTATATTGGAACTTTGTCTTGCTCGGAGCCTTGTTTTGGTTAAGACTAAATAACGGAATATTATCAACTAAGTACCTCCAGGTTATATTGTAAAGGGGTAAAAAAAAAATTCATTCATATTCCAAAAATGTCGGGATCAGTGTTTAAGGCCTCTGTTTTTCTGTTTAATGCATTAGGACAAGTATCAATTTGACTTTTCCGGTTAATATCTACTTTCAGATTTTATCTTGTACTTCAAATTCAAATTCAAATTCAAAGCATTTATTTCAATTAGACCATTTACAGGCACTTTTGAATGTCAAGAAGTTACAGTTTAAAGTTGAAGCTAGTTGCTCGTTCCAAAGCGTAGATCTCTATGGAGAAGAACGAGCAAGAAACTCCATGGACACTCCTTTTCTTCAATTTGGTTTTACAAAATCTTGGTTACAATATTCATGTTGCTTCTATATGTGAAAACAATGAAGGTGAATATTAAACAATTAAATAATACTAATAAAGATGTAGGCCATGGCAGATAAGAGTTGACCAGTCCCAACTGACAGCGCCCGTTCACGAACATGACGCGTGCCTCAGCACCGTTCAGCTCAACCATCTTGGAGGGAACTGAACGATCCAATGCACGCGCCACCGTCAGCGAGACATTTAAGTGAGCATGACAAAGCTCTCAACCGCCTTGCCCTTAATGTCCAACACATAGTAACTTAAGAGAAAAAATATAGTAAGTGCTCCATGGTACTCACATTTACAAAATCGAAATAAATGATGTTAAGTTATATAAAACAAAGTTTTTCAGTGAACCTATTTGACAGATGACCTGTGGTATGTTAAAAAAGAAACAATAATAATAACGTAAACGTTATTTACGTCAATAAAAAAGGTGCTAAGAAACAACATTCCCTTTAAAAAGAAATATATATATATTTCATTATGTTTATTAATTAATTTGGAAGCCCGAGTGGCTGTGGAGCAGGACCAGCATTAAGCCAAGCATTTTTATCATTTATGTAATCTTCTAGTTTATAATATGCTTGACTACATAGTGTGCGTTTTATGCATGTTTTAAACTTTCTCTCGTTTAGTTCGAGAATAACGCGCGGTATTTTATTATAAAATTTTACACAGTACCCCATAAAAGAAGTGTGTACTTTTGATAATCTGAAACTTGGTTGATCTAGTTTGTTCCTATTTCTAGTATTAAAATTATGCCTATCACCAACTTTTTTAAGAAGATGAAGGTTTTTCCGAACATGCATAATATTTTCATATATATATTGACAAGGTACCGTCATGATATTAATTTGTTTAAACAATTCCCTTAGGGATTCGCGTCTGCCAAGATTATAGATGGCTCTGACAGCCCTCTTTTGCAGAATAAAAATGGAGTCTATATCTGCAGCCCGCCCCCAAAGCAAAATACCGTAAGACATGATGCTATGAAAGTAGCTAAAATAGACCAGCCTTGCGGTATCCACGTCCGTTAATTGTCGGATTTTTCTGACAGCGTAAGCGGCTGAACTTAACCGCCCTGCAAGAGATATTAAATGAGGACCCCACTGCAGTTTTGAGTCAAGCGTAACCCCCAGGAAAACTGTCTTGTCGACGAATTCTAGTATTTCCTTATTCAATATAACATTACATGCACTACTTCTAACGTTCGGTAAAGCAAATCGTATGCATTTAGTTTTCTTCTCATTTAAAACCAAATTATTTTTCGTAAACCAATTATGAACCTCAAACATAGCGTTATTTACGTCGTCAAGGTGCTGTGCCCGTCTATTCACTTTAAAAATCAGTGAAGTATCATCGGCAAATAACACCATTTGAGGTTGGTTTTCCAGTAAATGAGGTAAATCATTTATATATACTAAAAATAGAAACGGACCTAATATTGAACCCTGCGGAACCCCCATCTTTACTTTTAAACCTGAAGAATTTACCCCGTTTATTTGAACTTGCTGCAGTCTGTCATTCAAATACGAATTTACTAAGCTAAGCGCTAGTTGACCGAGTCCGTAATGCTCAAGTTTCAGGAGGAGTGTCTCGTGATTTACGCAATCAAATGCTTTTGAGAGGTCGCAAAAAATGCCAATGGCATCTTGTGAGTCCTCCCAAGCATTGAAGATGTGTTTAATTAAAGTGACACCGGCGTCAGTAGTGCAGCGCCCTCTGGTGAAACCATACTGTTGATCGTGTAGGATGTTGTTACAGTTAAAATGATTGAGCATTTGATTTAGCATCACTTTTTCAAACACCTTGCTGAAAACCGGCAAAACAGAAACAGGTCTGTAATTGTTAGAGTCTTTGCTATCCCCAGATTTAAATAATGGTATAACCTTGCTGTATTTCATTAACGTCGGAAAAGCTCCTTGGTCTATACACAAGTTAAATATTATAGCTAAATAGGGTGCTACTGTTTCAATAATCGATTTACAAACATTAGTAGACATGCCCCACAGATCTTCGGTAGCTTTGATCTTGAGTTGTTTAAAAGCCTTTATAACAACCACAGGGTTAATATGTTTAAATTTAAATTCTTTAGGACAGGCTAAAACATTCGCTCTTAGTAAATCTATAGCAAGTGAGGGCGAGGAATCTAAAGTTTCCGTAGTTTTAATTGGAATATTCGTAAAGAATGTTGCAAATTCTTGAGCCACGTCTATATTAGCGCTAATGAGACCACGGGAAGTCTCCAGAGTGTAATCAGTATTATGGCTTTTGTTTCTATTTGTTTCACTATTGATAATTTTCCAGACCGTTTTTATTTTGTTGTCTGCTGATTTAACCTTGTTGCTAATGTACAAGGCCTTTGCTGATTTACAAGTATTTTTAAATATTTTAGAATAAGTGGTAACATACTTATTAAAAGTTTCCGTGTTTATATAAGGCTTAAGGCCATAGAGCTCAAAAAGTCTTTCCCTACTTTTCCTGATACCTTTAGTCGCCCAGTCACTGAATAAAAATTTAGGGGAAATTGTTTTAGTTTTTTTCTTAAAAATATTATTGAACTCTGTTTGTACAACTGAAAAAAATTCTTCATACAAAATATTACCATTATTCATATTATGGCACTGAACACATAACTGGCTAATTAGAGTGTTATTAAATTTATTCAAATTACCAGATGTAATTGGTCTTGACTGTATTTGCACTTTTTGTAATGGTGTGTTGTACTCAAAAGTAACGGTTTGTCCGCTGTGATCAGAAGGAAGATAATTTACAATGGCTTTATCCAAGTACTCGCAGCAACAGAAAACATTATCAATACATGTAGCAGTATTTAAAGTTATTCTTGTTGGTTCTAGGAACACATTTGACAAGTTGAATGATTTAAAGAGGCCTACGAATCGACTGCTATTTGAATTGTTTTCTAAAATATTAATATTGAAGTCACCACAGATTATTACCGATTTATTACCAGTTCCAAGTTTTGCCAAAACATCTTCCATTATCGACTCAAATATAGAGTAATTTTGATAATTTGGGGGTCTGTAAACGCACACTATAACATGCTTATCTAGCTCAACACAGGACAGCTCAATAATGTGTTCAACCGATAGTTCAACTATGTCTTTACGTGGCTTAGATTTAATACTGTTTTTAATTAAGATTAGGGAACCGCCACGCAGCATGGATTTGCGGTTGAAACAACTGCCCACACTATAATTCTTGTAATTAATTATCATTTCACACTCACTACTCCACTGACAATGATGTAGGAAAACATAATGAGGAACCTTTTTTTTTTTTAAAGACGGGATATCATCAAATAACTTCCCCCGCCCTGGGCGGGGCGGGCCGCGGGAGGGAGTGTCGGACTTTTACTGACTAAAACCCGTCTATGTTCCTTCATGTGCCCTTTGCGTTCCGGGGGCGCGGTATCTCTTTCGAACAACCCGCAGCCCCGGCGTAATGAGGGACCTGGACTTATAATTGAAGTCTAAGATCGGCAATCGGCATTGAGCAAGCGTGATGATACGTGCCTTCTCTGTATGATAAGAGACCTTTGCCCTGCAGTGGGAGAATAATAGGCAAGTATTGTAATAGTACGTCGTATAATCAATCTTAACTTCCAAACATAGCATAGTAAGCCTTGTAGGTATCGTAAGAAAAACAATAACCACTGTTTTCACTGACCAAAAATAAATGTCACATCCTAAATCAGTATGCAAACAATATAATCTTGATATCCCAAAAACAAAACATAACAGTACAAATACAACTTTGAACTTAGACACACCCCTAGATGGTCAACAATTGAAGGGAAACGAGCATATGGCAGCCCTGCGCCGAGCCAATATATTTCGAAATAAAACCCGCCGCGACCATATTCGTTAGCGAAAGTTGACTCTCTCGATGCAAAATTTCGCTATATTTGTATTATAAGTTGGCGTGTCATAAACTTTACATCGACACAAAGTGTTCATAAAACATGCGCCCGTTCATAAAATTCGCTGAGATAAAATGTTCCGATGCAGTCCACTCAATTGTTGTACACTTACTAGTACTACTTTTTGTTGCAACTCTAAAGTGATGAAAATGAAATGATGACTCCATCTTATCGTTGCGGGAATAAAGTTTTATTCTCTTCAAGACGATTGTGAAACTCGCAAATTGTTAGCGTTTTGTTCTCGACTGCTCTGTATATTCTCCTTTTGTTGAAGTAACGGCTATTATTAAACATGAGGTCAATCATAATCGTGTTAACCTTTGTATCTTTGATAGATAAACTTTGGTGAACTCGCTACCATAAGCGTAGAGCTAAACGGGTTAGGCGTTGACTGGAGATCGAGCGCTGAGAATTTAAATCCAGGTCTATTAAACTGTTATATGAGGACCATATTCATCTTAGCTGCAGATGTTGACGGGTATATTAATAATGGGCACCACAGCATGTACCAAATTGGAACTATGCCCAATACCCATTGAGGCGAATGTCATGTCCAACATCAACGAATTGCAGACTGATGAAAGTGCACTTCTGCCCTTACATTCGGAAATTTCACGCCAGAAGGTCTTTAATAAATTATCTACTCATCAAGATTTACCTGAATCGGAATTACGTCAATAAAAGTTTATTACACTATTCTATTGTCGGATTGCAAAATATATTAAAATTACAGTAATAAACTTTCCTCAATTAATAGAAGTTTAGTCTGTGGCAAGGGAAAATTCGTGTCACCTCCTTGGAACTTTCCCGTCGTTTCCAGCTAAGCTGCTTTCCTTTGCCGCGTATTTTTCAATTGAAACAGATTTGTTTATGGTATGCGGATTTCGTTCGGATACAAGTTTTTGAATGGTTTTTGTGCGGCCCAAGTTGGTTCAGGGATGAATAATGATTTTGTCGCCGCCGTATTGGTCCCAGGTGTGGGTTGCATGTGTGTACGGCGAGTAGGACTGCCAACTTTTGTAATGAATGCGGGACGCGGACCTTTTGAAATATTAACAGCGAAAGCTCCGCAACAATTAGGTGCTATATGCTGCTTACTGCATTGGCATTGAAATGGGGGATTAAAAAAGAGCGTTATTATTGGGATTGGCTTTTTGAAATTATTTAAAAAGCTGCTATGTTGCACATATGCAATTAAGTTGTAGAAAAAATTGTATTCGTTGAACGTGCACTGCCTATCGGTTTAATAATATAACTAGCTTCTGCCCGCGACTTTGTACACCTCAAAGATGACATATTATTATCCCACGGGATTCGTATATTTTTTCGAGATAAAAAGTATCCCATGTTTTATTCCACACTACAATCCATCTCAGTGCCAAATTTCATCTAGGTCTGTCCAGCCGTTTAAGCATGAAAGAGTAACAAACATAAATCCATCCTCACAACTTCAGCATTTATGAAATTGGTAATGCAATATAGTACGTATTTATTAGGAAGTAGGATAAGTAGTTTAAGATATTCTCGTATAATCATAAGATTGTCCTGTCTAACTCAAGCCGCCTGGTCTCCTTACTGAGTAGGTATATTCGTGGACATGGCCGCTTTAGGTTTTTTATCGAGTCTAAATAAATAAGGCACGGAGCAGCCGCGTCGATGAGAGAGCCCTTTTTGATTTATTTATACTTTGCTTGGAGGGTAACGATTTCCTGATTCAATTATTATAATTGTACCGGGGCTTGGCTGAATCGAGATGTCGATGGCTGCTTCTGCTTTACGATTATTATCGATTATCGGCACCTTTATCCGCATGTATGCCCATTGAGAGCTGAAGAGTGTGCCACTCAGCTTCACAAATAATCTTACGTCACGGAACGGGGACTATACAATATCATCGGAATAATAAATCAATTCTCCTCGACCGATTTTTGATCGCGGTGGCCAATCACAATAGGGACTAGCTAAGCAAACAGTTGTTGTTATAATTTTGTGTAGTTTCTGCCCATTCTTCTCCATAAAGAACTACCTTTTAGATTAGGCAACTACCTAGATTCAATATTAAAGAAAAAAATATATACCATCACGCCTGTATTCCCCGAAGGGTTAGGCAGAGATGTACCAATGTACACCCACAGTTCGCAGGACATATTTAGGTCCCATGTAATAGGGGGCGAGTCTATAGCCATTTATACCCGGACAAAAAAAAATTTTTTTCTTCTAATAAATAACGTTCAAAACTTCGATCACGTTTAAAAGTGCCTTTTAATGGTCTTATTAATTTATTTGAGTTTTAACTTTGACTGACTTCAATTTATCTTGAAAACCTTGTTTCTTTTATAAGATATATTTGAGGATCAACGTAGGTCACTCGCTTTATTTCCAAAAGTTCATTTATTTTAAATTACGTCTGGGATCCATTCGTATACAAGGTGCATTGCAGCAGTAGTGGAAAAGATGGCTTTAATATATTACTCAATGTAGAGCTCAATCTTGTCTGTATTACACTGATCAAAAAAGTAATGCACCTCTCTTGCTTAGGTCATTCAGGTTGATGAATTAAAAATCCTTAAAGATGTAAAGTTTCGTTCAGACAGAAGGGTTGCTGGTTACTTGTCAGTTTGACATAATTGTATTGATTTGACAGGTATGTCAGATAGTACAACAATGTCACACTGACAACTGATCGACGCAACCACCTCTGAAAAACACATTATATTGAAGTAGCTGAAAAACAAATGAATATTTTTTCAGGTTTGTTTTTCCAATATAAATTCAAAAGAATTGACAAAAAATATGAGGATTCTATGCTAATTTTTTCATAACTTGTCATTGTCACCACTGCTACAGCGTCTGTCTGAACGACGCTTTATATTGCAGTATAATAGCCCAAGATACAAATATAAACTTTTTCATCTTCACCATTCTGATATAGAAAAAACGCCATATTTATAAAACAAAAATCGTGGATTGTTATAATTTTTTTGTCCATCAAATCCATTTAAGAAACAAAAGAAGAAAGACAATTTACCCGTTAATTACCAAAAAAGCATTCAATCAAAAAACTACAACTACACAACACAATAACGTGCCCAAATAATAAAGCACCAATTTTAACAAAAACGCATCTGGGATTCCACAAAACGGTCTAACTGCTCTGAACACGGTCCATTGGCAATTTGTTAGCACAATGAGCGTCTAATTCAAGTATTCTGTGTGTGTACAGTGAGCTCGCTGACAGCTGAATAGTATCAAATGAAAATAACCAACAGTTTATGCTTGTTCGACACTGAAAACGGGAAATGAGTATTGCAATAAGGTTTAGGATGAGACTCGTCTATACTGAATAATGATGTTAATTGTTGATATATTGTTTAATTGACTTGCTTTGATTTGCGTGTTCCTGTGTTTCGATTTTGAAAATTTGAAAGAATTTATTTATTTTTTATTTGCCTTGTTGTAGGTATAGTGAGAGCATGTCGAATTTATTTCTTGGACTGTTTTAACAATTGAACAAAATTTTAAAATGCTTCTACAGTTTCGTCGATTTTCAGCTTGATTTTTATGGCGTCTTGTGACATTATGGTTTCTATAAAAGTAATTAAGATGGAATTGTCTGTTGGAAATGTCAAAATAACAGCCATAAACTACATGCATCATTCATATTATCATATAAATAAATAAATAAATAAATATACTTACGGTACATAAAGAATTTATTTTGGAAAAATAGTTAGGGTTCCGCGTCCATCCGCGTCATCCTCTCTCACTAAATATTGTCCTAATAGACTCTCTAGCGATAGACTGCATTCAGCAACCTTTTTCTTTTGAAGCTCCTGATTACCTCACTTCCTACACTATTATTCGACTATTATTTAACACCATGTTAATTCTACATCTCAGTAATTTACGACCAGTCACTAGTTACTGCCATAGTTATTGACGTGACGCTGGTGTGCATATTATATGTTGTTTACAAAGTTTACTGCCTCGTCTAGACTTCGATCCTTTAGCCTTTGTGCTGTTGACTATAGCCTACGGCAAATCCTGCCATGAATCTTAGATTGTTGCCGTAGGACTGCACGGCAATGTTTGTGTTAACTACTTAAACAATAACCGGCAATAGGTAGTGTTTAAGTTAACTTATACGGGGTGTAAAAAAGACACATTATAAAGCTGTTAACTACAAAAAAAAACTAAAAACAAGCTGTTAACTAAAAACAGTCTATGGTATCATAGTTTCTTTGGGTCTTCTTATTGTGAGTGAGAATAACCAGTATCCATCTTGAAGCGTAGAATACTGTAGGTCATGTTCATGTCACATGTGTGTTGCCATACTTAAATATGCTTGTTAGATCTAAGAGGCAATTCCCGTATTTTTAAGCAGCAATCGCATTGGAATCTTAGTCTCAATCTGACAAATATGCCTGAAATTTTCTAACGGTTTTGATATTGATTGTAGCTGATGAGATTGCGAAAGATTTTGTGTTTATTGGCTTTAAAAAGCTTGCCAATGATAAATATGTTTTAGTATTAGTCCTTCTAACCACTGACTTCAGCAGTAAACCGTACAAAGTCTGAACTGCACCAAAACAGACCACATAGAATATTTAATCCCCATTTCCACACAAAACGTTTCTACATATAATTTCCTGTGCTACAAACTAGGTTTTCTATTTCATATCCAGTTTACCACCATTTTCAATGGAAGAGGACGCTACAAATTGCATCTGGCGCGAATTCCGGAAGCGGACGGAGGCGGGGCGGCGGCGCCGGTACGGTCTGACCGCGCCGTGTGTGCGTGCCCTAATGTTCTAACCAAACTATTGTATGAACCCGACATTATGCGTCAGAAATTGAACACATTTGTTTAATTTAAATGTGGTTTTATGAAATTATGTTATGCTAGCTTATGCTTGTGAGTTCGTCTGCATGAATGAAGGTTTTCAGCGAGTTTTAACGTTTTTGCGAGGAACTCTATTATTTTTAAGAAGCAACCTAGGTTACATAAGCTCTCTGCCATCAAAACTGATGCTACTACTGATTACTGATTTGATTTTGAGCTAGAACATACAGACAACATTTTAAAAGTTGATTCTTTGGTATTAGTACCATGTAAAAATTTATAATTATGCATTTAGTAAAATGCTGTTATTTGGACTTTACACACAAACACTTCAATTTTATTTATTTGTATAGTTTTTTTATGCTTTTTTATTTAATTATATTATAATATTGAAATAAATTCATAGGTTTAATAATAGTTCAATAATGTATGTGTGGGTACAAAAAAAAACTGACTGACGGACATTGTTCTTGTCGTTCTTTTGCATAACATCGTCTAGCCGGCGTCTGGCACAAGATTGATAGCTTGTCTAACAATGATTCGTATGCGTATTCTATGACGTATGGGCCCGCTAGTCGCTTCCTCTGGGTGAAGGAACTGTGCCAAGTGTGCCAACTGAATAGTCTCCCCTTTTCTTGGCCTATTAAAATGGTTTTGAAGGGAAGCGATTCATTGGGTGAAGGAATAACATGAACATATATAAATAAAACTGATTTCCATGTTTAGGGTAGTAAGAACTTTAATAAGCAGTAGGTGTCCACTGTCCATGCCAAATCTCATTTCCACCTTTATAATACCAGCCTATTATTGTAAAGACCTCTCCTCATACAGATAATGCACGAGCACCCTTGCTTAAGGTAGATTGGGAATTTCGAACTCCTAATTATAAGTCCAGGATTCCTCTCGATATTTTCCTTCACCGATATCAGTGATGTCCAACATAAACTTAGAAAGTACATATGAATTAAAAATTCAGATTGGCACTTGTCCAGATTTGAAACTACAATCTCATCCATTGATCGATTCAATCGATTTCCATCGTACGAATGCCACATTTTTTACATCCTGCGATCTTGTATCGATATAGGTAATGTGCACAATCATCAGCTTAATGCTAAATAGGTAACTCATTATCACATCATCATCGTTTTCTTCTATGGCTAACAATAGCGTTCTAACTTACGTCAAACGAGACAGTCAATTTGATATTGTTAAAAAGAAATACATCAAAGTCACTAACGACGTATCATTATAATCTTCTAGAACTGTCATTTTTTGTGTCATGGCGTCTAACTACTAATGTGCCCTTACGCCAGTAATCACGACAAAAAGCTGAGCTACGTTAAATTAGCTAATAAAACCTTTTTAGAGTTTCGTGACAAACGCTAATATACCCTCGTCCTAAAGGCTGTATGCTTTATCCTTAATTGGACGGCGATGTCAGTTTAAAAAGAAAAAAAAATCGTTTCGAAAAAAGAACGCAAGCGAGTAAATACATTTGATTAAATTAAACAGTTAATGTTTGATCGTCTGCGGCATTGGACGTGCAAAAAGTCGATGTTCTTTTAGCATAAAATGTTTATTATTACAATACTGGTTCATTAAGGCAGTACAGGAATAAATTGCAATTAAAAACTATGTAAGAATGCGTGTAAGTTCCAGTAGTTCGGTATCGAGTGTTTTTATTTTTCATCGCTTACAAATAGCATTACTATCGGGTTATTTCTGTTCATTCTTGCCACACTGCAACAGTGCAATTAAAATGGACGATCATATAAATTCATTTCCGTTCACTGCTACATTCCCTGCAATAAAACACTGTGGATATTTTTATCTGCACCAAGAAACAAGACCGCCTGTAATGCTATTAATCATAATCCGTCAGAACTGATCTCCTGAAAACGGCTACATGAACAACCTTTGTTCTGAACGATGGATACATATAACCGCTATTTAATTCACTTTTTTTATATCACTGTATGGCAAACAAAGCAAAGGCCCACCTGATGTTAAGTGGTCACCCCTGCCTATAGACATCTGCAATACCAGAAGCCTTGCAGTTGCGTTGCCATCACAGAAACAAAGTTGAAATGGCTCATGTGCCTGTGATTACACCGGTACCCATACCCTTCACACCGGATCACAGCAACGCTACTACAGGTGCTATATAAAATTCCATAAAAAATGAGGTGAGGTGTCAACTCACCGTTGCTAGAGATTGGAAATTCAAGCTCACTTCACCTTCACTAGAAAATCATTGAAGTATGAATTATTAGTAACGATATAACAATCTGTTTTTTCAATTGTATCTTTAAACAACGCCGTGCTTTTTTTTAAATCCTCCCCAAAATCAACAGCTACAAAACTACCAAAGAATAGGATACTAATACCGTAAAACTATTCTAATTTGAATCTGATCTACATGCAATAAGCTAAGACGAGTCGCTTGATCTTCCACCGTGTGTAATTAAACCTATCTCTTGTTCTGTTCCCCCACACACTGTTTTGTTCCAATAGCTGCTTCTAATTTGTCCCGTGTCAAGACTCCAATATGCACGCGTTTGTCCCGAAGGTTGACTGCACATTAGCATCACAAAGTCGACGCGACGAAATTACCTACACGCATGGAGCTTTGGCGTACCTTCGCTTATAAAACTGTTTTGTTTTGTTAAGTATAAATGAGTAAGTTAATTTTAAAAATGCATTTGCTCAGTTTTATTTATTTTTATCCTTGATTGAAAAAACGTTGAAATAATACTGAAATTATAGCAATAATACCGAGCCTAAGCCAATTAGTAGATAGACCGTTTCTTATTAAACAAATTAATATCTGACACCAAACACAATTAGTATAAAATCCTCAAAAGAAGATTGTTATTTAATCCAAATAAGATGATCTCTTGATCTCTTAGGCCACGTCGCCTGAAACCAATTTCTCAACATCAAAATCCAATTTAGGCGTTTTTAACCACATTTTCCTAATGCTCTTTAGTCGGAGTGACGTAACGAAGTCATCTTTACTCTGTTTAGAAGTCAATTTATTATTTAAAAGGCTACGAAGGGTACCTATGTACTTAGAAGGGTGTCACTTAGTTATCTCAGACGGATTACATTAAAGAGATGAAAGCTGTTTTTACAGGCGTGAATTTTAAATTGCGTTTACGTAATGCGGTGTACCTTGACAACGCGGCCATTTTGGTTTTGTAAACAACGTTTGGAAAATTTGGGCGAGGCGGTGCGGTGAAACTAATTAAAGAAAATGATTTATTGTTACAAATAGATGTCTAAAATTAAACTAGGTCGTTACTTGGGTACTTGGTATAATTTCAGACATTGTTTTTATGAAGAGATTTAGTAGTTTCGTACATACGAGTATATATAAAATTTCTTTTTATGTATTAATTGTATCTGCACTACTGACGATTGTAATAAATGACAAAGTCAATATTTCGTACAGATATGTTCTACGACTTTTTAAGCTTAATTAGTAAGTGCATAATTTTAAACACGTTATTAATTTACCAGAATATATACGAAAAGCGTTTTGCACTCACCATTACTTAAACAAAAGGTGCTACACAGCATATTTGAATTCTTGTTTTATTATTATTCATATGTTAAATACACAATCATTTATAATTACTTAATAAAGAAGTTCAGTACTACGCAAGTATTGTATGTAGCCATTTAAGAGATTTATTTGACTTTTATTAAATGAAAATGTTCTAATATTATGAGAACTTTATCGCAAGGTTGTATGATAAACAAAGCACAAGCAGTTGTTTAGTAAAAGTAAACATTATTATGTTAATTTTATAGTCTTCAAATTCCCAGGAATCAGAACAAGGCTTTTGTAGTACCTATTATTTTGTTTAATTGTTGCGTAGCAGTGGAAATATATGTGTACTTACCTATGTACAGCAATTTGTGTATACGGTGCAAGAATAGGTGCAATATGGCGGCTTTATCGTGCTCGGCGACATTTTTCAGGAAATTTTCGCATGGAAGTTTGTGAACGCGCTGATTAAAGTATCAGTCTACCTCATGTGAAGAGTAGAACGTTGTAAAGAATAGATAGGATAAGCTTTGATTTCGTAGATGTTTTTGTTGCCCTTATAATATTAACTAGCTTCTGCCCGCGACTTCGTCCGCGTCACAGTTGATGTGTTATCCTACGGGTACCGTACATTTTCCCGGGATAAAAAGTAGCCTATGTGTTATTCCAGACTATAATCTATCTTTGTGCCAAATTTCATCCAGATCCATTCAGCCGTTTAAGCGTGAAAGAGTAACAAACATCCATCCATACATCCATACATACAAACTTTCGCCTTTATAATAGTAGTAGGATTTCATTAGTTTTGGAATTTAGTGATTTAACCAATTTTTCATAACATCTATATTTTTCTGTTTTTTTTTCGTTATTAGATGCCGATCAGAAGGTCGATTGTATGAATAAAAAACGTTCAAAATTTAGCAAAATCACATGACTCATCTCTGCAAAAATGTCAATGTAAGTTGGAGCTAATTTTGACATATTAAGACTGAGATTAGATTGCGAATGTTCATACAATTTTATAAAATTTTGGCCCTAAAATAGGCTCTGTATCTTAAATAATATTATGATGACACATCCGACTACTGTTAATCTAGTAACACAATACTATCAGGTAGTCTGTTAAGTAACTAAACTTAACCGGGATTATCCCGATGCCTCTAATTCGCCTGTTTCCAAACCTGGCCGAAAGCCAAGGTCAATAAACCCTTTTGTTTATCCGTGCATACCTTAAACTTACACAGCCTCTACCGCACCATATGAGAACAGCACCCAATCGATTCTCAAACGTATGCTCCAACAATTAAAGAACATTTTGCGGTGTTCGAATGATATGTAAATAAAGAGGGATGTATCCTAAACAAATATACAGGGTGTCGCGCGGTAGCTATCTGCGACTGTGATTGTGAGCTAACCAATTTGAGTTGAGCCCTCTAACCCCTGTGTCGGTTTAATTTAACCTTGCATTTCGTGTACTCCTAGTTCTAATTATACTGGTTACAAACAAAGGTTATGATTTTTTAAACAGAATGCTCGGATTAAATGAGGGTTTTCCTGAATATCTGTGTTTGTTATTTATATGCGTGTGAGCAGCCTGATAGCTGAAATTAACTGTTACTTTTCATTAATACAGATCTACAAATTATTTTTAATCTGTGCAAGCTTTTTCAAACGTGGAAATATTTGTGGTGTGAAGCAAATATCGTTATACATTGAAACTTTAGTTAACAATGCTTGGATACACAGCAATACCCAACGGGCTATGTACAGCAGGCTATTAGATGCGATCTACAGATTATTGTGTAGTAACATAGCTCCTTGCTATTAAGGTTTCGGAGACTCCTCCTGGGAGTGCACTTGCGTTGAATGTACCTATATGGTTTCCAATACTTGCCCTATTTAAGCATCCATTTTAGTGTAACTAAGTTTATAATGTACGAGGTAGAGTAAATTGGGAAGGGAATTGAATGACCAAGTTACCCTAATGACAACAAACCAAAAATAACAAAGATTAACCAAGATGTTAATCTTTGTTATTTTGCTAAGCTCTTGCTTATAAACCTTATAGAGAAAAAGAAAAAAAGTAAAGAAAGTAAGTAGAGAAAAAGAGCTATTTTTTTTATTTATATCAGTTTTGCAATCCTCTATAACGCACATCATACAGAGGCTATTTATAAACAGAATTAAATAAAAACTTTAATAATCTTTATCATAAACGCTCTTAAAGCGCTATGAACATCTACATAATCATACATTGACATTTAAGCGTCGCCTAACTTTAAGCAACGCTCATAAATTATATAGTAAATCGATAAGTCACACCAAACACAAGTGTATTGAAAATTTCATATTAATAGGCCCTGTTTAGGCGTTTCGGGGTCAACGTCACCTAACACACAAAATGCACACGCGAAAACCACCCTTACCGTTTTGTAATAAGGGTTCCTATAGCGTATAATTTATTAGCGTAGTTGTACAGCAAGTGAAGCATAAAGAGGACTATTCACGAGCCGTGAAAGCCTGTGCCATAGACAGGGAGGTAGAGGCGCCGTAAAAATGATTTATGCTCGTCTATAGGGCCTTACGTCGTGTTGAACTTCTAAAAATGTAGATCGGGCCTAAAGATATTATAGTGTTAGTGTATAGTTTTAGGTCAATAACATGCTTATCTGGGTTTATTGATCAAGGAATATTTTACTGAATAGCACTGCTCATTTCTGTAATCTGAAGTAGAAAACTGTATTGCCTACAGAAATAAAAATCAAAAATAGAATAAAAAATATCAGCTTAAATCATAATGAACCACAATAAAGATGCAAAAGAATTGCTATTATGTATTTACTTAAATTTTCATAAGAAAGAAATATATTATTTCTTGCCCGTATTGTAGTAATTGGTGTAAATTGATCCTAATAGTCTTACAAATAAAATACAAATTTTCTTGTGTCAATTTCCAATACAGTATGTATATATCCATCATTATTTTATCACAAGAATGTGCGATGAAACTTTATCTTTACAAAAAGAAAAAATACTTTTATTAATCTTAAATCTTATCTAAGTAATTTATAAAGAGTGTAGAAGATAGAGGGTGTAAGAATTTCTGAAGATATTTCTATAAATCAAAATAAATAAATGATGGTGTTTTTAAAGTACAGCCATACTGCTTTGTTTTATGTCGATCTTATCTTCATTGCATCAGTTAGTTTCCTTTATTTGTTAAACGCGCGTAGAGAGAAGGGCTGAAAATGATTAAGTACCTACTAATTCCAATAAAAATACATGAAGGTACGTACTCAGCTGAACTGTTCATATTAATTTCAAATATCTTTTTACATGGTTGTAGAAATACCTGAAATGATTACTACTTACTATTTTATATTAATCTTTAAAATTGACAAACAAAAACGCTTAATTTATTAACTGTCATGAAAGCATGTTCACTATTGTCAAGCTTCTATAAAAACGATTGGAAAATAAGACTACATAAGATGACACCACTAATCAATTGACGTACTTTTTATGAGCAGTCAAACGCCATTCCCCCATAGATTTTCGATGACAATACTCAACGAATACAATACTATGACGTCACTTTTTTGTCATCTCAATTCACTATTTATTGATTTCAAAACAACTAAAAATCGATTTTTGTAGTTATTTAAAAAATCATCGGGTTTTTAGTGCTAAAATTAAATGTTTTTTTGTGAAGTTGTTTTTGAAATTATTGGTTAGTGGTGTCATCTACCCAATTGCGACTGACGATGATCAGTGTCGAATGACCGCGCCTGGCCAAGAAAGAGGTGGTGAGATGAATTAGGTGCGCAGTGTGAGGGCTAATACTAGGTGGCGTAAGGAAAGAATACCTGGAAGGACCCGGGAAGGCCTTTGTAGAGCAGAGGAAATTACAGGCTAGTTAAGTAAAAATTGTAACTGATATTCCAGTCACTTATCGATATTTTTTTTAAGGATGGAAGAGAATCATCCAGTTACTTTTTCAAAGGATTATCAGACTCTTTCTGACTAAAACCCATCCGTGTCCCTCCTAAGCCCTTTGCGTCCCAGGGCTTTTTTTTTCCCCCCGCCCTGGGCGGGGCGGGAGGGAGTGTCAGACTTTTACTGACTAAAACCCGTCTATGTTCCTTCATGTGCCCTTTGCGTTCCGGGGGCGCGGTATCTCTTTCGAACAACCCGCAGCCCCGGCAGGCATCGGCCCTCAGTGGCCCCATCCAAAATTGCTGACATCTCTTTGAGGCGCGCGTGGAACACGAACGCGCCGACGACACGGTCTGTCGTTATTTAGTGAACGTACGGACGGTGAGCTACCCATTGCTCACCGTCCACAGACCAGCGTCTACGGTGGCCGGGAGTAGTCTCTTGGCTCCCGACGCCCTGAGCGCCTACCGCGGCGGCCGCTGGGACGGGGGACTCTTCTGCGTCCCAGGGCTGCGGTGACTCTTTCGAACAAATTGCGCAACCCTGGAGTTACTTATAAACCATGGCTGCCATACTTGGCCATTGCACCATTTGGTACAAGTCTGCGGAGATAACAGGAACAACTAATAGCTCCCTAAACTACTTGCTATATCTACCGACAGATTTGTTAAAGTAATCACTAGGGAATGTCGATCACAGATACGCGTGCCCGGCTGGGTACACACGAACAAGATATTCAGCCAATAAGCAAGCTGTTATTATTCTTAGCAATAAGTTTAGTTGGTAAACTTAGAGTAAATAATGTTGCTGATTTAGAGGAGAGTCAAATATAAAGTTTTGGTTCGTTCTTCCGCAAACAGATTGATTTGTTTACAGATTGATTTTGGATTAGGGTCTAAGAGAAAATATCTCTATTTTTCACTCTAATCAAGTTTGCGTACTTAATGTGACACATGCATGAAAAAGATCGTCGAGCCATAAGTACGCGTACTCGTCCATGCGTCTTTTGGTCGCTTAAATAACATTTTCTGGAGATATATATGTCACCGGAAAATAACAAGATCCGTAATTTTATCAATTTACTAGGAAGTTTATAAACTTTCGTAAGATTCTAAACGGGAGATAAATTGTAATATTTTACGTCCACATTTTCGTAAATTTATCAATTTCCGACGTCATACGGTAAATTTATAAACTAACGAATATCTATTCGTAAGATTTTATATGGTTCCACTAATCACAGAAACTCTTTTAAATATACGATCTTTGAAATACGTAAAATAACACACTGCTCTCTGATTGGTCAATGTTCATAGTGGCAATGCTTGTGTCCATAGGAGGAAGGAGAAGTGACACGTGACAGCCAACCAATCAGATCGCGCGTAGCGTTTGGTTACTGCTTACTTATTATTTTACGAGTGAGTTCAGAAAGTTTATCAATTTACGAAAATGTGGACGTAAAATATTACAATTTATCTCCCGTTTAGAATCTTACGAAAGTTTATAAACTTCCTAGTAAATTGATAAACTTACGGATCTTGTTATTTTCCGGTGACATATATAACACTTTAAGGAGTAATACGATCGATACGATATTTCCACCTGGGTTTTTTCACCTGAATCATAGTAAGTCCCTCAAGACCCTCAAACTGCAATTAAAATATTGACCTGAAAATGCAGTTTCAAAATTGATACTAAATCTAACCAACAAGCTTATACACCTACAAGCCCGTATGTAGCAGGGGGCGGTCGAACTGTACCGATGTGATTAATGACGGTGACCCCACGGCATCGCCAGATATCGGTATCTATGTGAGCCGCGATCACTCTTGATTGCCCTGTATTGTTTGAGCCTGTACTTACTGGCACAGCTACTGTACCTATAGGTATGTTGGATGAAATGTATCGACGGATTGGTGGTATAATGTCTGTGAAAGGAAGTGTATTAGGTCATAGCGGAAACTAGCGAGACAATGGTAGCATAACAAGTTTTGATCACATAAAGGTGAAGAGGTATCAAATTAAAGACGCATTACTTTAGGTTAGAAAAAAAAATGAAACTAAAGGTAAACTGGACGGCACGGTTGGCGCAGTGGCTGATATAACTGTATGCTTCAATTCCCGCAATGAATAAATATTTGTATACCCTACAGGTGATTGTTCCGGGTTTGGTCGCTGGTACACGCAGCACTCACAATACAGGACAAATTCCTAATGCGGAGGCAGCCATAAAAAAAAGAAAGAAAGAAATGACCACCTTCTGCAGACCCATTAACAAAATAAATGGCAACAATTAGTTAATTTTAGAGTTTAAACCCCAAAAGCGAAAATAATGGACTGAAACAAAATAATTTGGGAGTTTACAAAAGATTTAAATACAAAGGACGAGGTGTCTTCCACATAGAAATTAAATGAGGCAGACACAAACACAATATAAGCTTTAGCTCCAACCACAAGTAAAATTACCCCAAAGCGGGTAACGTAGTCAAATGCAAAGCCAATTAGCTACGAATTACATGTGGCAACATTAACCACAAGTTCTTTGTGAACTCTTCTTTGTGTTGCAATGGCAACACTGGCATAAGGTAATATGATAACGTATTTCCCGTATGAAATTGCATTGAGATTAGATTTTATAGGTTACCTAAGTTTTGCTGCATTTTAGATGTGATTAGCTTTGAAATGAAATGTTATGTTATGTTATGGGGAAAATGATTAAGGATTTGATTCTGATAGTTTCTATATAGGCTCTATGGTTTAGTATTAGTTATCTTTTTACGTCAATGTTGTGGATGGCGTACTTAAAAAGTTATAGCGCTTGTCTCTTGTGCACTAGGGTGTGGCAGTAGCAAGTACTAATGTGACTTTTTCAATTAATATGCATTTTCTTAGTTCATCTTGGACATCGCTGACATCGGTGAAGGAAAACATTGTGAGGAAACGTGGAATTAATAATTAATATAATAGCCTTGAGCGAAGATAGTGATCAAGACTCGTGCCTTCTCTGTATGAAAGAGGCCTTTGCCCGGTAGTGGGACAATAATAGGCTGTTATTATTTGTAATTTTTATCTCGATTCGCGACTTCATTTACATTTAACCTTTAAAAATCTTAATTTGCATATTTGCAAAAAAGTTCTATGCATTTAAAATGAAATAAATGTTAAAAACACACCAAACCGCTTTCACTAAATCACACGAATAATTTTTCTATTCTGGCAACACTTGAGTTGGTATGTCAACGTTGGCAGAATAGGGTTTTCCGTTGCGTTGGGGTGTGCTAATGATTTTTTAACGTCATAAAAATGGCGACGCTTTTGTTAGCATTGTGAATGAAGACGAGCCCGTAGAAACGTAATGTGGAAAAAACGTAGTATGAAAAATGTTTTCAGGGCTTTTTCGTAACCGTGACGTATTGTTTGGTGGACAAGTTAAACGTAGAACGTTTGTGTTTGTGTATGTGTATTCTCCGAAGGGTTAGGCAGAGGTGTACCAATGTACAACCACCACACAGGTCTCATGTAATAGGGGGCGAGCCTATTGCCATTAACTGGGCACAAATTCTAACTACGAGCTGCTCTACTCAGAATTTCACAGAAAATCCTAAGACCTCTAGCGTAGCAGTCGCGTTAAAAGCTTAGGAGCCTATATTTCATCTCTTTACCACCTGTCAAATAAAAACGTAACTTAAAACAAATGACTGCCTGAAAACCGTGAATGACACTACACATTGTGTCTAAATTACGCCGTCATGTTGTTATCGCTTTCTCTTTCACGCTGCCCTATGCACAAGGGATAGGAGTACCTAAGAGCAATACTTCCACTAATGTAGTTACCACAAAACATTGAAGTGAAGTTCGTCAGGTCAGAATAGGGCGTGGTGCCCCCCATTAGGGCAGCCGCACCTAAATCCGTACTTATTTTAATCACTTGTACCCCGCTGGCTTTTATCATGCGTGTTGTTGATGGCCTATTCCGAAAACAACCAATAAACAACCCTACGTCCATCACTCAAGGTTGCTTTCACACTGAAAGAACCACCCTAAGCACAGTTGAAGGAGGAAAATAAGGATATAATGTGGATAGCAAGTAAAGCTGCATCATAAGGTGAATTGTTCTTGTAGATTTTCGCGAAGAAATTGGCTAACCGCTGTTTTCCGCTTTGCTTTTATTTTCATTTTTTTGAGGAAAATATTTGACACTCTTGTGAAAAACTTATTAAACTTTGTTTATAAGTATACCTGTTTGTAGATTAGAGTCAAAAGAGGGCGAATATTTTTGGTCTATTTTCTTCTTTTGATACACTGCTATACCCTAGGGACACTATAGTTACTGAGCAACTGCCATACTCAGAGACGTTTAACGGTTACTTAAGTCGCTCCTTAGTAAAGATTTCGCTTGAAAATCTTTACTAAGGAGCGACTTAAGTAACCGTTAAACGTCTCTGAGTATGGCAGCAAGAGTACCCCAGCGCTTCTGTCAACTGTTGAATGGTTAACCTTATGACCATGGTATATAAGCTATTATCGTATTGCAATATAGTTTGTAGCTTGTTCCAAAACCAAATAATAGAACAGGAAATTATATTTACTCTATTTTCAACCCGAAACCCAGTTTTAATCCTCTAAACCTCAACACTAACTTTGTGAGCCCGAACGGAAATATTCGTCATAGTGACACCCTTACAAAGAGCAAATAGACAAACGGGAAGTGAATATTATAGGGGGCAATATATTGCAAGGGGTCCCTTTACTGCTCAACTAAATGACTTATTGCAAAAGTTAGGAGGCGATATGACTCAGGCAGCATCAGCGTCATGGCAGAGCAGTGACGTGGAGAAGGTCCACTGACGCTTTGGAGCTTAGATTTAATATCAACTAAGGAATATGTGCTGGGAATCATTTACCTCCCCAATTGGCAGCTAACTAAACTGTCCAGTTGGTGTCATGGTTATAAGCATGACGTGTAATTGGGCTTTTACGTAAGAAGTTTCTCAGTAGCAGCCCGGATTTTGTTTTTGGGTGGTGTGACAGACCAACAGCTTCACGTGTTTTACTAGAAACAGGGAGTTTCTAGTAAAGCATGTTTCTAGTGAAGCTGTTGGTCTTGCTCCTGATATCTGCCCGCTCATGTTGGATTGCAGTCCCATCGGATATATTTCAGATACCTCTTGCGTATTTCGCTAATATCCAAGGCGATAAGCCGCCGTGACCAAAAAAAAAAATCGGCCAAAGTGACCAAAATTCGGTCGGATGAATATCCGTCTACCTAAACTGAAAGATTACTGTGGAATGGATGGATGGTAAACAGTGCATGTGTACATGATGGGATCAAACTTATGACATGCAATCAAAACATTCGTATCAGTCCAACGGCCTGACTGTCAAGGAATTACTGTTCTATTTTCGAACTGTGTTTGTTTCATAAGAACTATAAACTACTAAAATAAGGTTGACAATAGCTTTTCCAGCCAGAATCTCTTCCTTACCTAGTGGTATTTCTGTTTAACTCCACTGTGACATGATCATCTGGTTAATGCAGTGATTTGCGTAAGACGTGGTGTGTGTTTAGGCGTTAATATCATTTCAGATAATTGAGTGTCATTATCTACGTTATCCGCCCAGTTTTTGCTTAATCAATCATGATATCTTGTGCTTAACAGGTCTTGCTCAAGGGTCTTTACTTAGGACAAACATCATTAACTATGTGAAAATAAAGTCTTAAATAAGCTAACTTAAAACGGTAGCCGCTACATAATAAACTTAATTGAAAAGAGTGTTCGTAGAGTTTATTGCTTGTACTTCTTCGTAGAACACCTACCTACGTTTTGGAACGAGCAACTAGCTTCAACTTTACTGACTGTCTGCTTGACAATTCAAAAGTGCCTGTAAATGGTTTCAATGAAATAAATGCTTTGACTTTGACATAAAAATATAAAGTAGACAGCTTTCTCAGATCCACTCAGACTGAGAAAGCTCTGTTTAGCTGGAACTAACTTTATTAGCTCGGAAAAATAATTTGATTGCCCAATGTGACACTAGCTTTCACAAGCTAAGCTTCACTCACTTGGGCCTAACCAACAGCCTTACTTATAAAGCAGTCTCAAATATTTGAGAAACAGTTAAACATAAATCAGTGACTGATCAGCAAAAATTTCACTTATAAACGTTAATCAGCGTTGAGAAGTTGTTGAGCAACAGCTCAAATCTAAACAGCGGCGACCCGTTGTTTAAGTCTGGTTCAAGATGGCGGATTTCAATCAGCTGAGACGATTACATTGACATGTCGATTTGACGTTATGTTATTGTGACGAGGTTGACATTAGTGTCTAGTAAATATAATTTGTGAAATTTATATAATATTATAAATAAGCAATAATGGAGTTGTACAGTATACCCCGCGATTTTCAAAATGACGTGGCAGAGCTGAGATACTTTGCGACTCCACGAAGACGAAGGACGAAGATTTATAAAGTGCGGTTTAATCCTCTGCTAGATCTTTCCGACTCTGAATTTCGGCTGCGATACCGCTTCTCGAAAGCAAACATGAGCCGAATTGTCAGTATTGTGGGGAGGGATTTGCAGGTGGACACCCGAGGTGGTGGTATACCCGTGGAGCTGCAAGTCATGGCCGTGGTACGATACTGGGGCCGTCACGAGGTACGTACTAATATTTTGATACATTTTTAAGCATGTATGTGCCATGCCAGATAGTAACAGATTCATTTACTTACAGATTCAGGAGGATTGTGCCGACATACATGGTATGAGCCAACAGACTCTGTCACGTTTGTGTCGCAAAGTGGCGATTGCGCTGGCATCCAAAAGTCCACGTTACATTAAAATGCCAGCCAACTTAATCGGGGAAAGCAAGGCGATTCAAGCCTTCCAACAGATTTGTGGCTTTCGGCACATAAGTGGTGCCATTGACTGTACACACATTAAAATTAGAAAGGTTGGTGGTGATGAGGGTCAGTATCACATCAACAGAAAGGGGCATTCTTCTATAAACACCCAAGTAAGCTTCTTGATACTTTTTTTATACCAACTAAAATATGTAGGCCTTAACATAGACAGGGTCAAAAATCAAACATGCAATTTTAAACCCTTTCATGCCCTGACTTTCACATACATATTAAAGACATATTATAGTGCTTCCATACTATTCCTCAGCTTAGCCTATCAACACAAAGCTATTTAAATAAAAATTGTTTTAAGGTGGTGTGTGATGCTGACCTTAAAATCTGTGACATTGTGGCACACTGGAGAGCAGTACACACGATGCCAGGATTTTTCGGGAAAGCTCCATCAAACGACGGTTTGAAGAAAATGAGTTTGTGGGGAAGCTGATTGGTGACAGTGGCTACCCCTGCACCCCTTATTTATTGACACCAGTGCTAAGGCCCCAGACTGAAGCAGAGCGACGCTACAACAACAGCCATATTATTACTCGGAACGTTGTGGAAAGATGTTTTGGGGTGTGGAAACAACGGTTTCGCATTCTTCAGGGGGTCATGAGGGGTTCTTACACGACAATAAAAATCACCATTATCGCTTGTGCTGTTCTGCATAATTTAGCGATTCTTTTTAATGAAGAACAAGGTATGTACCAGTGCTAGTTTAATTAAAAATACAATATTTTCTCTATAACATATATTTTTATTTATTTATTTAAACCAGTCAACCAAAGATGGTGAAGAGTTGATATGGGAGGTTCGACAAGAGTAATACAAAAAATTACATACTTAAAACAAAAAAAAGACTTAATGCAAGAAAGAGATAAAGTAATTGTAAACAAGTAACATTTTTACAGTTTAGCTTCATATTATGCTGTGTGTACAATTAAAAGATACGACTTTCTTCTTTACAGATGCAGCACAAGAACCAGCGTTGGTAATTGAGCAACCAGAAGAAGAAACTCACGCAATCCAAGACGATAATGTCGCACACATATCTAGAGACGCCTTCATTCAAACCTATTTTAATAATTATTCTACATTGTTTTTTACATTAAAGCCTATACATATAAATCACAGCCTTTATTTTAATTGACTTAAAAAATAAATAAATAGTTTAAAAAACACAAAAAAAACACGTTTTAGCTTTTTATCATGGTCAAAGTTCATTACAAGACCTTTCTAACAAGTCCAAACACGGCTATGATACGATATTTCATCATGGAATGCTAGTGCCTATCTTCCGGCTTCATCATCGGATCTTGAAACCTAATCATGGTCAACGTTCATTACAAGACCTTTCTAACAAGTCCAAACACGGCTGTGATACGATAATCCATCATGAAGTTCCAGTTGCAGTGGCGGACTTGGAGGCGGTAGACCGCCTCCAGTCATATTTCTGGCTCTTATAAGAAAACTCAGTTCTTTTTGCACGATTTTTCATATTACGCCATTGCGTTAGCAGTAATTGTGGCATGTCCCGTTTGGTGGGGCTGACTGCATTAAAGCTGAAAGTAATAAGTACATAATTATGAGATACGTATGCAAATGAAGAACTTTACAAAAATAAAAACAGCCAAAACCAACCTAGACAAAACCTCCTCCCAAGCAACTTTTTTGGCGCTATTGGCAATCGTCGTAGTCCCTTTATTTTCAATAATTGCCACCCGCTCGAGAACCAGCTTCCTGAACATAATCTAAAACAGCCTTTCGTGTTAAACGTGCAATATTGAAATATCATTTATGTATTACAGAATAATTTTATTGTCCACTTCACAATTAATTAATGATGTATTAGTAACCTTTTCCGGTTCACTGCAGTTGATGGAGCTCGCTCTTTTTGTTGGGGGCTCCATCTGCTCCATGTTTATGTGTGTTGTTATTTAATAAATACTTTAAACTTTAATATTATTATAAGATCGTTGAAAATTTTTGAACACAAGGCGGCAATCGACACCAAACAAATGTCATTTGTTAAAGTCAACTTCAAAATTTTGACACTTGACCATGATCAGTTCCACAGAGTACATCATATATATACGGGATCAGTTCGTTCGATTTCGTTCTTTAGTCGGATAATTTGGTCATGCTCTATGCTGACCGTCTAAGTGTTGACAGATTAAAATAGTGTTTCATCTTTCAACGACCGTTCACCTGAGATACCATTGAAAGTGGTTTATAAGTAAAAAAAAGTTGATCATTACTTAAGGACTTAAAAGTTACTCAATTGAAAGGTAGCTGATTAGTAATCAGCGGTATTTTTATAAGTAAGGCTGTAAGTGTCTAAGAAAATATGTGTTGAATACTTTACTTCTATAATCCTCCAGGTGAACCGACGAATCCTTATGGCGTAAGTGCTAAGATAAGAAATGAGTATTCTATAATACATAAACTCACGTATTTCTCCCATAGAAGTAGGCAGAGCCCACAGAACGCCACCTAACACGATCCTTACATATTCCTTTGGCCTCATCCACGTTCATACATCTAGTCATACAAGCAGGCATTCTATACATCTTTACAAATATCTATAGTCATTTAGCAGAAACTATTAAACTTATCCCACAAACAAATTCACCGAATCATCAAACAGATCACAAAACAATCGCGGTACAAATCCTTCGTCCGACTAGTTTATAAGCCGGCCGGTTAGCGGGGATTATCGCGCGTTCCAAAACGCACCCTTTCGGGGCGACGACCCTCGTTACTACCCACGACCCGTTAGACATGTGATGAATCTTTCCTCTGAAAGATATCGCTGCTACTTGGTACTGGCGGAATGACAAGAGGTTTTCCTTAGTAATTGTGTGTAGGTTTTCTTCTTATGCGACGTAATTTGGGGATTACAATGGGAACAATGAAATCGGTTCGTTGAGTCCTGTGGCTGATGAAATAATTTGTTTTGGGGATCTTGCTCCTTCCAGAACAATTTGGAGACAGATGAAGAAAAAATTGTTATTGTGTCAGAAAATTTATGAGAATGCGATAGTCTGTCTTGAACTTAGATGTTCTTCAATGCCCCGTTTAAGCAACGTAATGTTGATTTTAATTATCAGTTTCTCGTTCCTATGAGTTCTTAGAATTGTATTTGGTAAAATAGCCAAAACCCCGCGTATAAAGAAAATAATAAAGTTTCTTTTTCTTATTTCCTTTACCAAAGCAAGACAGAGAGAAGACAGTGCCTTTTTACAAGCCTCTAAAAACTCATGATGTTCATTGCTCGTAGAAACTGCATTAACTAAACAAATGGGCACCGCGGGGGACAAGAATTTTTTACGACCAGCTCTGGGCTGTCACAAAAATTCGCCCCCGCTGTTCCACACTAATTCGCGGATCTCGGCCAAGTCTACACGGAAGAATTTATCGTATTTAAATATCTAACACACCGATATATAATCGAATTTACTGCCATTTTCCGTTAGTCGATTTTCGATAATGCTGTTAGTAGGCATAAAATGTCGTTTAAATTATGAATGACAGATAAATTTGATCAGAATGTTATCGAAACTGTATGTTTGAGTCAAAATAAATACTTTGACAATCTTTTATTTACCACGTATCGAATTTTTGATAGCTTAAATTAAAACATAAATAAAAAACAGCTAAACATTTGTGGCGTTAAGTATAATAACGGCACATAAAACTAAACACTTTAACATTTTAATATCAACATTATGAACACGATGTTAACTTGTCCAATATTAAAAATAATAAATTCTTTTGATTGGACATTCCAAGATGGTGGATTGTAACAAAGTTATAGTGTTCTCAACTTCTATGATCAACAAAATGAAAAATAAAATTTGAGCATTTGGCGCGAATGGATCTTTGGCTTTTATTTATTTCTTGGATTTAGCATTATTCTTCGACTTAATTATTTTTTCTGAGTTTATTAATCCATTCAGTGCGGGGTGACGCATATGCGCGTTTTTTTTGAAGATTTGCGATGCCCGCTCTGAAATCATTACGATTATCCAATTAATTACCCTGTTTTTCCGGACTTCTAGTGAACAAACACACTCATACTGGATTGTTTGTATCTTAATTTTTTGCGTGCACGTTGCCCGTTCCTCACAACGCATTCAACACTAATTCACCTTTAAATTAATACCATCCTTTTCGTTTTATTTCCGTATTAATCAACGTACGTTATAAATCACACCGTTTATTATTTTTAACATCCATATTTTATTAATTGAAAACAATTCACGAAACACGATTTAAGTGAGGGCGTTGTTAAATAATGTTCAAAATGGTATCCCTTATACGCACTTAAATAAGTTTGATGATATTGCATGTTTACAGTGTCGTAAATCTGCTGACATTCAAGATTTATTGTTATAGGATGCTGGGGCCACAAATTATGTTCGACACAATTCGGCCTTTGTCTGAACGGAACGATTTTTGTGATTGCTTTCCGAGTCTGGCGTTATAAGTAAATCTAAGTGTATTGTTCAGAGAAATTCTCCTCCTAGACGTTTCACTCTCGATAGATTGTACCTACACTACGTAGACTTACAAGAGTAATCTCGAGATGACTTCAAGTGTTTTCGTAATATTCAATCTGAGTGGCTGCTTGAAAACTCAATGCTTAATACAAACTCCTTCAGTTAGATAATTACTCGACAACGTCAACACGTCTCAATGATTAATATTAAAACGAAGGTTGTTTTTATTTCAAACGAAAAATTAATTCGCAGACAATGGCAATAGGTATATAACAGAATATTTAAGCGAAGCTATAGAGGCATTGAATATTAATAAAGTCATTAAATATGTTATTGTATGTCGTATGTATGTTACACCGTCGAGAACCTTTGGAGTATTAATTACGATCCACCTGATTCTACGATAACGTGTTTGCTTGATCCATCATCGCTAAACAACGCAAGTGTATGCTTAAATACTCAATCACTATCATAAATAACAAACGATCCATACTTCGGATCTTGATGGGCGTACGTAGGAAGACGAATCTAGGAGCTACGGAGCGCACTGAGTCATCATAGAATCTAGCAAATTAAGGTTAAGGCTTATTCTTCAGACAAAGATGAAAATATTAAATAATTTCGTCCAATTAGGACATAATTGCCCAGTGGTTAGGGCGCCCGCGTCTCATGCATGAGCAAGTACCAATGTGACTATTTAATTCATATTGAGTTTCTTAAATTTTATCTTGGACAACGCTGACGTTGGTGAAGGAAAACATCGTCCAGAATATATTAGGCTGAAATCACCAAGCCGTCTTAAGCAAGGATGGTGACCATTGCTCGTGCCTATATGAGAAGAGGTCTTGGCCCTGCAGAGACACAATAATAGACTGGTATTAAATATTTATTACAAGCAACAAGATCAACAGTAATTTAGGACCAAAGAAACCAATAAAATCGAGCAGGATGTCGACTCAATACAAATTAAGTGTAGAAAATCTATAATAACAGATAACAGACATAAAAAATCCACAACTCATGAATATCCCGGGTGTACCAACCATGTAAGTTCGTGGGCGTACCCTGACTAGGGCCAAGTTATTATCGCGCATAAATCCATAATGATTGGCCGTCTTGCGAGCAGATAAGTGCCTATTACAAGTGATCGGTGTAAATGAGGTGCGTCACTCAAAATTAGACCTTGTTCTGGGTCTAATGCGTTGGCAATAATGAGAGTGCTGAACTTGTAGGCAAATTAAGGTTTTAGCGTCTCCGCACATGACCGATACCGACGAAGAAATCTGTCAAAAATTTGATTGTTGACAGATTCTTCGTCGGGGAGAAGAAACGAAAATCAGCCGCTTAAAGTATGTAAGAAGATAAAGAAGCAATAAGAATAATGTAACCGGGATTTTGTGAAAACTTAATTGAAAAGAGTGTCAGTGGAGTTTTTTACTCGTTCTTGGAGAAGAGACCTGTTTTGGAACGAGCAACTAGCATCAACTTTCTGACTTACTGACCAACTCCTTGACAATTAAAAGTGCCTGTAAATGGAAGTAAATGCTTTGACTATGAATTACTTCCGCAGTGCTCTTGAAATGGTTGGAAAATAAAGTGTGTGAGGAAATATGGGAGGCAATCTGAAGATTGCGTCTGATTGTTTATTATTGTAGTTGTCAACGATGGGAAACGGGTTGCTATAGTAAGCCACGGCTATGGACTAGTGGTCTCGCTAACTGAGCTTTATTGCACCAGTACATTCTGCTTGAAGACGACGTGAATCGTTTCAAACGGTACCAACACTTAAAGCAACTGCGTAAGAGCGTAATCTATTATTTCATTCCTATATACCATCACGGCTGTATTTCCCGAAGGGTTAGGCAGAGGTGTGCCACAGTGCACCCACAGTTCGCCGGTATTTTTAGGTCCCATGTGGCGAACCTATTGCCAGTAACCGGGCACATATTTTAACTCCGAGCTGCTACTGAGAATTTCTTAGAAAAACCACATTATATATATTTATTTATTAGCCTGTTTTTTTACAGGCAAAGGCTTCCTTCCTCTTCCTTTCATTTTTCGCAATTCCGTGCGTCATCCTTCCAGTTTTTAAGGATTCCATCTAGTTCGTCCCGCCAGCTCCTTCGTAGCCTGCCGCGACCCCGACTCACTGTCTCAGGCACCAGTTTTGTGCTACTTGGGCGCACAGTTTGACCGGCATGCGACAGGCATGTCTAGTCCAGAACCATTTAAGTTGGGCAGCTTTTTAATCAGCGTCAGCTATCCCTATTATGGAGCGCAGTACAGTGTTTCGTACTCGATCTGTCAATTTATTTTTTACAGTATTTTTTGTTTTCGTTTTTTTCCTTTTGAATATTTTTATATTAACATTCTTTGTTTTGACAAAATTAGGTTAGGTCTTTGTGAAAATTGATTGAAATCTTTTCGGTTGATTTGAAGAATTCATGGTATGAATACCATATAATGCTCATTTAATTTTGTTTTAACCATTTTCGTAGTAACTGAAAAAGTATTGAGGTTATTTTTCAGGGTTAAGTTGGCCTTGGAAACCAGCCGCTAATTTCATCGATGTATAGCGTAGGCAGCGTGGCCGAGTGGTCTAAGGCGCTGGTTTTAGGCACCAGTCCGAAAGGGCGTGGGTTCGAATCCCACCGCTGTCAAAACTTTTTACATTTTATTTTGCTTATTTTTCTGGGTATGTTATATTTTTTTAACCATTTTATTTTTTTTAAATTATGAATTAATATTAAAATAATATGATGCATTTTCATAAATTATTTTTATTAAAACACATGTTTCTTATTGTTACAGGTATGGCGAATTGGATGATATTTCGAAGTATCGGAGACGACTAAAGATCGATTTTGGGTGGTTAAGTAAAATAAATCATCATAATATTTAATTCTCCGGCACCCCTAACTCCCAAACCACACGACAATAAAAGAAAAAGAAAAAAAATTGTGCGGTCACTGAGGGGAATTTCCCAAATACCATAGATAAGTCCTGCAAACTTTCGTCTGCAGTTTAAGCAAGGGAAAATGTGTTTTAATGCTTAGATTTTAAGGTGTAGGTGGGTGGTATAATTAAGTTTGCTATAACAGCAAAAACGGGGCCAGAAATCTGTCATTGCATTTGTCATTGGATGGCACGGACAGGGTGAATCCATGGGGTTTCGTCCAACGTCGTTTATTTTTTTTTGTTTTGTTTCAATATTTATCTTGTTTTCGGTAGCCCACATTATTAGCTGTATTGTTGTAACAGTTTCAATGTCTGCTGATATGTAATATTCTATTATTATTTTGTTTAACTTATCAACTAAATATTTTATGTCCGTCACCTTTGTGACTTTGAGGCTATCAGTATTTTGCCTTAAGGCGAGGACCATTTTTTTTTTACATAACCAAATTCAAATAATTATGTTCTTCGTATTGAATTTTATATTTTCCATCAGGTTTTACATGAAGTTTATTTACTTTATATGTATTTATCACGTCTTTATAGTGCAGCACATCAGCCAATCGCTTTTTGCTTAGGAAAATTGATACAATTAGTAGCTTCAAATGATAAATATTTAGTATTTGGATGCAGCTATTAGGGGTGTTCACCCCCTCAACTATTAACTAGATCTCTTAACCGGTAATAAACCATTCGATTGTAACAAAACATTACACAGTTGCCGTTTTATAATTTCGTCGAACTGAATCTGTCATGAAACATACACAAGTTTACCATCGCCTTAAGCTCCACATAATATAAAGACTTAATAAATTACGCTACTCAAGCGCCTCTTACGTCATTAATTCACACTACATCTTTAAGAGGGTCTATTCAGCTGTACTGGCGTTTTTGAAGCCCCACAGTAAGGACTGTTGTTTCATGCCTGTTGCCCATACAAGTGTTGACTACCGTTCATATGAATTTCAAATTTTATCGAATATTAGGAGGGTTCGTCGTATGTAGTGGTGTCGTGTATGTGTACCTTTATACACTTAATAAAATTGGGTAGGTTATTGGGTGAGTGCAGGTAATGAATTTAGCATTGGAAATTAATTGAGGGAATTTTTGGGTAGGTATTTTGAGCAAAATTTTGTGGTGTCTTACTCTTGATGTTTAGCGTCTCCGCACACGACCGATACTTATCGGGCCGATTTTGGACAGTTTCTTCTGACCGACGAAGAAACCTGTCTAAAATCGGCCCGATTATCGGTCGTGTGCGTAGACGCTTAAGCTATAAACAGACGAAATGCTATAAAGGCTCTGCCACACTGAAGTGGACTTGCTTGCACGTGTGCGTTTTCGGTCGCAGTCATACAATGCAGTAGTATTCGTATGGACGGGTCCACACAAAGAGGCCACCCGCACAGGGGTTGTCCGTTTGATACCTAAAAAATCTTCAAAACAGCACTTGAAATATAACCGCAACCGCCAAGATGACGACATAAAATAATTTTAAAAAATATAACCGCAACCGCCTTGACGACATAAAATAATTTAAAAAAATATAAATCCTTCTCGTCTTTTCTTCATTAGTAGGTAGGTATGGTGCGTAATTTCATTATATTTTAATCATTCAAGATAACAACCTTAATAATTTAAATTTTTTAATAACTCAATGTTTTTAAAAATAGAAAAACAATCAGCCAAAAGCATCAATTGGAAAAAATCCTAAGAAAAAAAAATCTAACCTTTAAACACACAATTCCTACGTCAATCCACGTATATTTAGAACAACAGAAATCCGTCTGTCTGTCACGCCAACGCCGATCGGTCTCACGGCACAAATGTCAGCCATTGATTTGCGCCGATAATTTGTATGCGAACGACACCGCGGCGCTTCATTAGTCAGATGCAGCCGAATACAAGGAATTCATAGTGCGTGCTGTGAACTGCTGTGCTAAGCTGAGGAAATACAACTCATTATGTAGTTGACATACAGACAGGATAGCTAGACGAACCGAGAAAAGTATTAAATTTTTAAAAAGTAATTATTAGAGCAGTTAATATATTTTTTTTATATCTTTGGATGGGAATCAAGCCCACAGCCCACCTGATGTTAAGTGGTTAGTGCAACGTAAATACATTTGTAATAAAGAAGCTTTGCAAATGCGTTGCCATCCCAGAGACAAAGTAGAATAGTCTTGGATAGTGCGCAAAACGCCTGAATGACATTTGCTGAAATTACTCACATATATTCATTTATTTATTTAAACTTTATGTACAAAAAAGTACAAAGGCGGATTTAATGCCTATATATGTAGATATTGATTTGCTTGCTTAGCGCATAGGACAATCTTAATTGTTTTTATTTTCCCGTGGGATATCTTAGTACTTTAGCTGAATGTTATCCTGAAAATTTCACATACAAAGTCCCAAGCAAAACCTAGTCAGCCATATATCTGCGTTCAAATCCATTAGACATTCCACTTGCAAACAACATGCTTGTTGATACCCAAAACAGTGTATACAGCTCGCTAAGCTAAGGAAATACAAGCCATTACGAGGGCTCTATATATAGCGGCGTCGTCCGTCCGTCGGTCACGTTCATACCCCATTAATACTTGTAACTAAGAACGGGCAAACACTGAACTTGCGTCTTGTTCAACATTGTGAGACGTTAAAATTAATATTGTGCTTTGCGCATAAGTGACGTTGAAATTGCAAACAGTTGTCGAGTTTTGATTTGAATATTGAATTGTGTTTTGATTAGATTGTGAAGGATTGCTTTTTGGGCGATAGTGAAACATAAGGTCGATTTTGTTAATTTGTAGTACATTCAGATCTTCGTAGATATACACGGTGAAAAGGGCCAACGTGGCGCAAACTTTTACCATGGATTCAATACACAATTCTAAACCTTCCAATATTCTGCTGTTTCGTACATTTTAACCGTATAGGTTGCAATTTTGACTAATAATAACAAAAAAAAATATCCGCCAATATTAATTGATTTACGTATGAATAGAACAGCAGATATTCTTTGAACCGACGAAAAATTTTAACGCTCGAGAGTGCCAAGCCAGTCATGAACTGAATTCTTGGTAAAACTGCCTTCCACCGGACAATTTGGAAAGCTTTAAAACCATAACTGTTTATTAGATCTTCCTTTGATCCGTTTCACTCCCACTTCCGAGTTCACTATGAACGGAAAGACAATCTCCAACAAACGTCTGAAAGTAATTATAACCATATGCCAGACAGAAATCCCAAAAAAAAATCCTAAAACATTAATCTGACATAATACGTACTAAAATTTTAGAACAGCGATTTAACCCTTCAAATAACTACACATTAATACCATAACATTACTTATTAACCCCAAACTAACCATAAGGATCACTATTTAACATTTCTAATAACTTAACTACACCTTATTAGGGCTCGTTATCTCGTCACTCAAGAGACTGTCGTCATTTATAATAATAAAACGAAGCTGTCGGCTGTAAAACAGAATCGTGTGAACAGCAATCAGTGCTTCATGTAAACATGAGATCCTTGCCACATGTGTTGATAAACTGTTGTCAGTTAGACGCTGTCGATGGCTTAAAAATAGATGGCTTATGTTCCGAATTCGCGGGTTCGTCTGGTTGTACTATATTGTCGATATTATTACTAATACGCTGCCTTGGACAGAGGCAAAGCTGTGCTGTCCCATGTGGCGATGCCGTAAAGCTCTTGGTAGCACTACTATTTGACAAAGCGGAGAAATGTTTTTGTTTTGGCTATCACTAGTTTTCGCATATAATATTTTGTTATTAGACTAGCCAAGTACGCAGAAGATATGTACAATAGTGCACAAGTGTACAAACACAGGTGCACCCCCTCTTCCCTTACTTTCATAGTCCGATGGGACGGCAATCCGACATAACATGGGAGAGATCAGGCGCAAGTCCAACGACATTGCCAACTTCCAAACCCTGGGCAGTTACTGAGAAATCCCTAATGGAAAAACTCTAAAAATACTTTATGCCCGTCATGGGAAGCGAGTCCAGGACCCTACGCTCACCAGGGCAGTCTAAGTAGGTACATTGAATATAATAAAAGTGATATAAGGTATAACTACAATCACTATTTCATGTTCTCTATTTGAAGCAACGTCATGTAAAGGCTCAGATAATATTAACACGTAACAAGAGACAATTCAAGGGGAGGACGTGCTGTCACAACTATTGGCGCTTTGTGATGGATTGACATGAGGAGGTTATCCATGGACGCGACACTGTGCCAAGAATTTGAATTGTTGAACTTGAGTTGCTTTTGTATGTCAATTGAACAACAGCTTTAGAGCTCTCTCGTCTTCCATATCTTAAACTTTGAGATGAGCTGGTGATTTGGAGAAGAGTCTTAGAAGAAGACAAAAGACGGTCGTTATTATTTTGATTGTGTATCTTCTACTTCTTTCTTTTGCAATTGCCAATCCTTCAGTTCTATCCTGCAAAAAATATCCCTCGGCGAATTTCAGCCATAGCATCTGGCCCACCTAATGCTATGGATGATATTCGCTAAAGTTTCATCCCAATGAGAGCTCACCATAAGCTCACTTGACCCAAATTCACCGAGAACGATTTTCACAGATTAGCACTGTAGACGAGCTCTGTATTCCATTTAGTCATATTATGCAAATCAAAGTACTTAATAAGTTAAGTTTGAACAGCTGGCTTAGAATTTTTGTTTGTATATTCTAGTCTAAATTAATCTTGACATACTTTCTAATTATTCGTTACAGCCCACATCTTATTAAATCCTAAGTAATTGAGACAGTTAAAAGAACTCGGTTTCGAATGAACCAAATTGTTAGCTGAGATCGAGCAACGCGCACAAAACCATCCATCTCTCTCAAATCTACAATTATACAGCGCATTCTTTAGCGTATAAACAACGGTTTTTCGAAGTCCTTAATTTTGCAAACGAGTTCCCACTGAATTAATGTTTTGGGCAATTAAAATTTTAACTCCGTCGACCTTCAGGTGAGTGAAAAAAAAGCAACGATTATGGAAGGCCGTACGCTCGCAGCCCACAGCCTGTATTCCGGCGATGCATACCGTTTTAACAGAAACGAATTTCGTGTTTTTAGCTCTGATCACTTTATAATTACTCTTTTTGTCTGTCCGTGTCGTCTTTGTGTTGTTAGACACGGCTTTTGTAGTTGTTGTTTTATAAATGCTGATGATATTTTTGCCGTGTCCGCCATGACAGATTAAATTTTCACAAGCATTACATAAGAATTTTGTATCTTGTTTTGTAATGTTTGGGGGCACACTTTCTTATGGATTTATTCCATTCTAATACCAAAAACTAATACCACTGGTATTTGTTTCAACTCATATTTTTTTTCTATTCCGAACCGATACCATTGTTTAAACTAATACCAAAACAAGTTCAAAGATATAAGGTACAGTCAGTAAAAATGCTTTGTATGTAAATATAAGACCTTTAATTGAAAAAAAAAAACAGATAACTCCAAAAAAATCAAATTTTGTTAGCAAACGTCTTGTTCAATGATAAAATATCACTTAAATAATCAACTTTAATATAATTTTAGTTCCTCTCTATACCTGTATAATATATTTTTTTTGCAAAAACATCAAACAGGAAGAATTTACTTACAATCTAAAAATTACAAAATATCTCAAAAAATTAACTCTTAATTTATATTGAAATTTATCTGACATAGTTATTATTAGATAGGTACGTAATTATTCACGTCTACCTATCTCATAACAACTATGTCAGGTAAATTTTTAACAAAAATAAATCACTTTTTATCTAACAATTGTAAAATATCACAGAAAATAACTTTTTGTATAATCTAATCAGTCATTCATCACCTACATAGCAATGAATCAGCATTTTTTTTTTGCAATAATATCTAATATGAAAAATTCACTTTAAATCTAACAATTATAAAATATCACAGAAAATAAACTTTTTGTATAATCAAATCAGTCATTCATCACTTACATAGCAATGAATCAGCATTTTTTTTTGCAATGAATTCTAACCTTACCTAACAATTGTAAAATTTCACAGAAAATCAACTTTTTGTTTAATCAAATCAGTCATTCTTCACCTATATAGCAATGAATCAGCAATTTTTTTTGCAAAAACGTCATATATGAATAATTCACTTATAATCTAAGAATTATAAAATATCACAGAAAATCAACTATTAGTATAATCAGCTAAATGACGTGTAAATAATTTCTTATATTTCAACAATTAGTAGCTAAACCCTTAATTTTTCTAAGCAGTGACCTACGGAGATTTTGTTTTTGAGGAGTTGGTCAGTTACGTATGTGATCCACGAATTTTTCATAATAGTTGTCTGTGCACATCGTTTTGCGGGGGGTGCGTTTGATTTATATTGAGTAACAACCACTGTTTGTAAATCTGCGTCCTCTTTCAGCACGTTCAGAAGCTGATATAAATTAGCATTCTTTGACTGCGCTGACTGTACCAAATTCAAGTTGTTGGTATTCGTTCGTACATTAAATGAAATTATTTAAAAAGTGGTATCCGTTCGGAATAGAAAAAAAATAAGAGTTGAATCAAATACCAGTGGTATTAGTTTTTGGTATTAGAATGGAATAAATCTTCTTATGAAATATAATATTGCTAATAATAAAAGTACATTTGGTTGACGTCAAGTCAAATGAAGGGAAAGGTGTAATTTAATGAGTTGCTTCGATGACGCACTGGTAACGGTTGCACCTGCTTCTACATAATGTATTTTTACCATGGAATATAATGTAAAGTTGCCACTGAGGGCTTCAACCACAAAACACATGTCTTATGTGAGTTTAGTTACTACCATAATCAGCCAACCCTCAATCTTTCAATAAGTAACTTAATTATATTACCTACTATCCAGCAATAACATGTCAATGAACATCCAAAATATAGGCTTAGAAAGATTTCTAATTAATGACCGTTAAGTCATCATCATATCTTTCCTCCCTTATCCCATGTTACTTGGGGTTGGTGCCACACGTTTTCTTCTTCTATTGCGTCTTGTCAACCGTCATGATATCAGCATTAAATACAGACAATTTTTCCAACACATATGCTTTTTGAAACGTGACAGAAATTTTGAAGTAGATTAGTGCCTTTCTTTACAACTATACCCACGTAAGGGCGACTTGCCTAGTTCTACCATTTTTCCAAAAATTCCAGCCTAAACTGCAATAAACGCAGCATCCCATTCTTACACTTGTAACGTCCGTGTCTACAACTCCCAATTTAATTTAGACCGCGGTTGTAATAAATAAAACAGTACACGGACTAAGCTTTTATCCCCGTTTCACTCGGCACGTAACATTTATTTTGTCTTTCGTTTACCGGTGTTTTATTTCTATTTCCTTCGTAGGAAACGAGAATGTTCGTTTGTGTCGTAAAAATAATATCCATTATTATAATTGGGCCGGCAGCGGTCGGCCCACGTGCCGTCTTCAGTTCTATAGTTTTTATGTTTTCTGCCGGATTCCTTCATGTAATGGTTTTGTTCTGTAAGGGCTTAATTAAGAGCGTTTTTGGGATTTTATTAGTTCTTTCTTTGATTGTTTTAACTTTCTTTATTTGGTTGGTTCTCTTTTGTTGCTTTGTCTTCGAATCTCTGAGGGTCTGTTGGGCCATTATTCTTTGTTATTGGTAAAGAGACATATTCAGCACTATTTTCAACGCCATTTTTTAATTCAACAATTTTATATAGCGAACTACCTTCCCCTACATATTTTTATTCCTTTCTTCAACTTCATTTGTTACATGGCCAATGTATCTTAGTTCTTGACAGAAATGCAATTTTCTTTCCCCTCAAATTAATTAAATAAGTTGCAACAATGTAAGTATTAGACAATTAGAGACCCAACTTGGGTTCCTAATTTAAAAGTTTGAAAAGTTCTTTCTTTAAAACTTTCAACTTATTTGAAGTCACTCAAGTTGCCGACCCATTTGAGCAAATCATTTAACTTTTTAGTTTTGGCAATCGTGCTGTAATTAAATCGCTTAAAAGGCAGGTTATTAGCAATAAACACAAATCAAATTTCGAAGTTTTGGCGCTTCTTTTTGAATTTTAAATATGGAGTGTTAAGGAATCATTTGGTTTTTAAGAATAGAGACATATATTTTTTTTTTAAGATTAAATAAGGAATTTTTGCTTCTGTGCCTTTTAATGATCTAATTGAAACAAATGATTTGAATGACTGTTTTGGTATGAATAATGCTGATGATGATTTTATTCGCAGAAAACACAACTAGTACATACCTACATACAAAGAAATTAACACTTCACAGCTATGAAAGCTGTTCCAAGTACTTCAGTCAACAATTCAGTAGAAATTTCTATCTCATAGAGATAGTGTACAATTTTCCTGGAACGTCTAAAATATATTACAATGGAAAATTAACAGTTGTAGTGTTTAGTAGAAGAGTTAATATCACAAGTGCACTCAAATGGTGCAGGTTGGCACGTAATAGCCTCGAATGATATTAAATACTTATGGGACTTCACTTTATGACAAAGGCACCTGGGATGAATATGTAGGACTTTCGGTGAACAACCATTCTAGTCCAAACTAATATTTCAACAGAAACCACAGGTTTTTTTGTTTGTAATGGATTAACTGAAACATTACTATACCGATTTTGAAAATTGTTTTCATTTATAAAAAGCTATGTTTAGTGTAGGTGACACAGGCAATATTTTTTGTTTTTTTAATAGGGATAAGTTAGAAAAATTAAATGAAAATAATTAATTAAATGAAATGGTGGGCAAAATCTAGTCAGATTCATAAGATATTATTATAGGCACAGGCTATGTAACAACACGCTATGACACACGGGAGCGAAGCAGTAATCAAAGACGAAACTTAACGCAGATGAAAAAAGCTACACGGACGAAAATAGTCAAAAACAAATAAAGAAACATTTAAAAGCTCAAAAGAGTAAATTACATAGTTTAACTTCCTTTCCGTTACGCCCATTCAGAACCCGAATAATTGCTGTTATTTTTATCACAAAAACAGTCATAAATAATTCATTCAACACATGCCATATGCCACGAAAACATTAATTATAAATTTAGATTCGGCATTACTCGTTTTATGTGTATACGGACGAAGTAATGCGGACCAACCATACGTGAAATTATGGGTTGTAAGGGCACGAGCGAGTTGTCTTCTATCTCTGTCATTTGTTATAGTGCTGGAAAAAGATAGGTAGTTTTTGTTACAGGTTGTTGGACAGCGTAGTAGGAATCCTTAAGTATCTTTCAGGTTGAAATAAAAACAAAAAAACGCTTGTTTAGTGCACCTCTCTCGATCTCTTAGTTCTGTCAAAAAGAGCTAAAACGCAATGTCTCAATAATGAAATTAATTTAGTCACACTAATTAAATATGCCAAAAGACGTATTCCATTAATATACAACTATTACATAATATAACGTAAATATCTCTTCTTAGGTTTAAAGTAGTATTCATGGAGTTTCTTGCTCGTTCTTCTCCATGAGAACACACTTGCTTCAACTTTCTGATCGACTCTTTGACAATTCAAAAGTGTCTGTGAATGGTTTGTTTAACAGGGTAGATAAGTACATTAAAAACTTATGTTCAGAGCATATTTAAAATTAATCTAAATAAATAAAACATTCATTCTACGACCTCGAAAAATGGGACAAATTTTAAGGTGTCTTGGTTCGTTTTAACAGAACTGCACCTATGAATAGTTTTTCAGTGAATCACGGAAGTGCTAAATTATGTATTTCCGATGCACAAAAGAAAGATATACAAAAAAATCAAGTTATATCTAATCTATATTAGATTTAAACATTACGATTTTCCGAAAGTAGTTATATACGGGCTTATCTCTAGATTGTGCCTATCGATAGCTCCCAGATAAATGATTTACATAATTAGAATAATTATATAAAACCATCAATAGTTGGAATCAATCTTGAAATCTGATCTTTTTAAATTAAAATGTAGTTCTAGAAAAGTTATCTTAAAGTCCATTAACTTTACAAGTCACGATTAAATAGATTAATACAGTATATGTTAATTAAATTAATATGCTGACCTGATTAAGTATGTTGATAAAAGCAATTAATAATAACGTCAATAAAATTTCAATACATTTATCAATTGAAGCATTCAAGGTATCTATCACTGGGCTATCGTAATGTCCCTTCGTAGAATATAAATATATTACGGTAGATTGGACCCTACCCTACCCTAAATTAATAGGCCCCTATCAATTGAGCGTTAAAATATGCAAATAAAATTGTCGAAAATAGCCCCACGCTGACGGTGTGACACGCTGTAGGAAGACCACGATTTATGAGGTTTTTATTATTTTTTATGTGACAGATAAATTGGGAGACACGCACGGATAGCGTTAACATTCAGATATACAGATAAACTCAACGAGGGTACTGAGGTGATTTGATTATTGAGGAAGCAGTGGCCCGCCCGTGATTTAAAATTTTGTACTTTTTATAAATCCCAAGCTATTTCAAAGTAATGACTTCCAATTTTCAAATCATGCCATCTTAAAAAGCCATAAGCAATGCCTGTAAACACAAATAGCCAATATTACACCGTTCACATCTCGCATAACGGCTCTAAAGTTACACAACAGCTAATCTTAACACAATAAGTCGCAAAATTGTCGAAAACTCATAGTCGTCCTACTTCGTAATCCTATACTGAAGCGCTCGGCCAATTAGCGCGCGCGGGAAACTTGCTATCCAGTTACTGAGTTTTTGTGTCAAATGAGATGGAACGCTACCATAGAATAAGAATGTGTAGAAGGGAAATTCGGACTCCGATTGCATTGTAAATGCCTACGGTCTCAGTGGCGGGCGTAAGAAACGTTCAACACAGTCAGAGTATCATTATTGTGTCGTCGTGTCGATTACGGAGGAAGCTAGATTATCGTCAAAAATTGATAACCTATCTTGAGAGAAATTGGGTTGCTTGTAGCGATGTGGCTAAAATACCTTTCGCCAAAACTGTCATGCCTGTCAATGAGTTTCGCCTCTGTATTTTCTTATTCTTTGACTCCATAGTTTGGGCGTATAGCTTGATACTCCAACAGTATTGGGTGACGTCGAGGAAATTTACATTAAAATACATTGTTAGCGGACGTTTAGGACACTTTCCTGTGTATCTCTTTGACTATTGTGTTGGGTCTTTGATCTGAAAGGCTGAAGGTGGAAGTTGGATGGCGCAATTTCCGAAAGCTGATTTTACAATAAAACGTACCTTCCTTACCCAATTTATTCCAATTTGCCGAAGAAAATTGGTTTAGTTAGGTTGGTTATCATGTTTCATTATTGATTGGCTCAAAATGTACGAGGGTGGGTCAAAAAGTTCGCGGAATGAAGGGGTTAGAGAGGGGAGGGTAGGATTCTTTTTACCTGTCACTACTTGGTGACTCAATACAACTATAAATACCAAGTTTCAGCCCGATCGGTTGATTAACCTTTGAGATATCGCAGGATAAACAAGTAAATCGGGAAGAGAACACCAACTTTGGAAAAAATCGAGTTTCGTGCAGTAATTGAGTTCCTTACTAAGCAAGGAAAAACGCCTCAAATCATTATGGAAGAGATGCCATCTGTTTACGGGGACTCTTGCCCTGGAAAATCAATGATTTACAAGTGGCATAGTCTTTTCAAACAAGGCAGAGACTCGATTGAAGACGATCAGCGCTCTGGTCGGCCGATTGAGGCAACATCCTCAGACATTGTAGAAAAACTTGAGAAACTATTCTCGAAGATGCTCGTCTGAAGAAGAAACAAATCGCAGAGATGACTGGAGATTCATCTGCGACTGTTTTGAACATTCTCCATGACCATTTAGGCATGTCTAAGGTCAGTGCAAGATGGGTGCCGAGAATGCTCACACCGCTTCAAAAACAGCAGCGCGTCGAGTGTTCTCGCGAGTTTTTGGAGCTGTGTAGTGAGAACAAGGATGAGTTTATCAACAGAATTGTGATTGGAGATGAAACTTGGGTTCATCACTATGAACCTGAGTCAAAACAAGAGTCCGTGCAGTGGCACAAAAATGGCGCAGCACCACCTAAGAATTCAAGGTGTCACAATCGGCCGGAATGATTATGGCTACAGTTTTTTGGGATTCAGACGGGATTTTGTTGATAGATTATAAAGATAAAGGTGTCAATATCACGGGGCAATACTACGCTACGCTACTGGAAAAATTAAAAAATGCGATTAAAGAAAAACGAAGGGGAAAGTGGTCTCGAGGTGTGCTTCTTTTGCACGACAACGCACCCGTTCACAAGAGCCATGTCGCAATGGCTGCCTTGCACAAATGCGGCTTCCAAACTTTAAACCACCCCCCTACAGTCCAGCTTTGGCTCCTTCTGATTATTATTTGTTCCCAAATATGAAAAAAGAGCTCCGTGGAAAGAAATTTACCGATGACGAAGAAGTGAAGTCTGCTATTTCTGCCTATTTTGAGGGCCTTGACAAATCATTTTTTTTAGATGGTATTAACAAATTAATTGAAAGATCTGAGAAGTGTATTAGGGTTCAAGAAGAATATATTGAAAAGGAAAAATAATTTCATGTTTTATTTCATGCCCCTTCCTTTTCATTCCGCGAACTTTTTGACCTCCCCTCGTAAATGTCATTTAGCCAATCAAGTGCCTCAAAACTATTGCTATGTTGACAAAATAAAGGGTTTATATCTCATCATCAATTCTGCCCTCTGGTCACGAAGACAGCACGTTAAATATATAGGTTATTGACCGCAATATAGTTACGATGATAAGCAAAAGTAAACACATACATAATTATGTCGTTAAATGGACATATTCTCGTAATGAAGTCACCTTTAACTTCACACACGTCTACAAAGGAATATTTATCATCGATTGCAGTAAAAGTGTAAATAACAACGCCGGCGAGGTAGAAAGAATTCCAATATATTATCGATACTGTTATCAGAACAATGATAACGATGCAGGTACCGATCAATCATCGAGTATCGATTGTTGCTCAACGCAAACAATCGATTGTTTGCAGACGGGACGGCACCGGCTTATCGCTTGACTACTGTTATGAAACGTTTTGTTTTTATTAAGTGTGCTATGTCTGGAGCAAGACAAAGTCCAAGGAACTGGAATAACATGTCTGTTGTAAACTGATCTAAGATAAAAATGAGACTGATTGTTACGAGTTACGAGAGACGACTTACAAGGTTACCTAGATCCCACAATACGGTTGGTTTTTATACGCTCAAAGAGTTAAGGTAAAGCTTGGTAGTGATGTCGCTAAATGCGGTACACTTACTTCACGGGGAAATCCTCATAGATAACCTAAATCTGGGGAAACCAGAAGATTATGTTGGACGTTTACCGACTTAAACACCACGGTTTCTACCATTATGAGTCAGGTGCCCGGTATACACTTAACACATGATTCGCGCCGCTGCAGCTGTCTGGTGTCGGACCACCGTCAGCGGGCCCCTTCACCATGTGCAGCCTGTCCTGGTGACTGCACATTCCCCTACAACCGTCGCCATACTCCTACCCTACCAATTGTCTAGTTCTGTACATACAATACCAACCCTACTATACCAACTATGACTAACTGTTGATTACGTTCGTATTAATTAAAGTTCAATTTTATTAAATTCGTTATTAAATGATTGATCATTTTTTTGTTATCAATTTACCAACAAGACAGACGTTGGAACTAAGGACCAAAAACGTAAAATTGAATCACATAAAAACAACGTACAGCAAGTACCCACAGTCAAATCTGTGCTACTTATAACTCACGCACTTATCTCCGCTTTCCGCGGGCCCAAGCACAAATAATTGGATGTTGGCAGGAAGAACGCATTTACATATGAAATACCTCCCGGTAGGTAGCTGTGTGTTGTAGGTATGTTTCATGAATTAGCATCAGCGGCCAACGACATACACGCGTAATTACTTGCGCAGGCGCTGTACCCAGCTTAATGAATGAACGAGTGCGTGAAATGTGTTTAGGAAGCGGTTAAGACTTTTTGCTTGATCTAAATAAAGTCATTACCTAAGATTGTCTAGGGCAGCGATTCCAAAAAGGGTTCTGAGGAAAACTCACCAAGGTTCCACGAATTTGTTATTTTTTAATCTGATTGGTAGTTCCAGAGATCAGCGTTTAAATAAACAAACAAAAGCCCCTTCAGTTTAATTATATTAGTATGAAATAATCTCAATATTGATTTTTCGCAATAACACATCCAACTTTGAGGAAGCATGTACCAGTTATAAATTCTCCAATTCTTATTTCTAGACAAAAAATCAATCATTTTGTTACAAATGTTGATTGGCTGACACTACCAGGATATATTAACCTGGATTTCTTCATATAAGGTTCCTCTGTCCTCTTAAGGAGTTTTAAATCGAGCATCCAATTGAGCGGTGTTAAGTCATTTTCGCTCAGAAACATGACAGTTGGTGCGTTAAGGATTCCGCAAAAAAGGAGAAACTGGGATTATAAGGAATAAGATCGGATAATAGCTTATTTTAGACTGAAATGGGCATAACTGGGTTCAGGTTTAGATAGACTCGGGACCAAAAAAGGACCATTTTCCGCATCTTCTTCTTTTCGTGTTGACGATACTAGAATACTTATTTATACATATAGCCTAAAGATAATGGTTTTGATTTGTGTCTGTGAGTTCATATGTTAGTAAATGTAATTTATAAAAAAAAATTGCCCCATACTAGAGAGCAGCCACAAACATAAAACTAGAAATAATTGTTTAAGTGTGAGATACAAAAAAAAATGCTTATAACACATTTCCATAACCAAAAGTTTCGTAAACTCACTTCGCAAACAAATATCACCCGTATTTCATATGTAACAAGGATACATTTAAATAATATTAATGTGAATCGAGTTCACTTTCTGAGTCATTATTTCTTTGAATTTGTTAACTGTTTACTTACCGTTTTGCGAGACAGTAAAGAAATAATTAAAAACTAAAGAAAATATATTAAAACATTGCTACAAGTGATGGTTGCAAAGTTAATTAATTTTGTAGCTAAAACTAGAAACTGCTAATTATTTTGCCGTTATTATAACAAATAATAACTAGCTTTTTGTACAGTATTATATTAACAGCAGTTTGCACAGCATTAAATAGAAAGGATTTATTAACCACTATCTTTTGCCCGCGACTTTGCCCCCATGATTTTTCATTCGAATCCCATTTATTTTTATAATATTATATAGCCTGCGTACGTAAACGCACTTACGACACAAAAAAAAAACATCAAAAATGGGCCAACGCTTTAAAAAATAATAGAACAGCGATGTGAGATCCTAAACATCTGTTAAAAATGCAAATAATGACTCTCAAGCTAGAATACGAAGATTAGTTAACAGTGGCAGCCGACACTCACGAACTCTTACCGCTTCTTTTCAACAGAAAGAAGTCCTCACGAACCTCCTTAGAATAATTCCCTCATCTCACTTCAAACCTTGTATTCGCTTACCTATTATTACCTAATTAAATGCAAACAGAATCCCAATCAAGACACGATCCCGTCAGGCATAAAAATAAACATGATTTAATATTCTGACTACACTCGTTGGTACCAACGCAGTACAAACGTAAATGGTGGTAACGAACATTAGATTACAAACATAATCAGTAGATAAAATAACGCTTATGTGATATGAAACTTGATTGTGTTGTGTGATATCATGTTTAAAAATAAATATTGCAGTATAACATTAAAAGGTTAAGCTTATTAGTTTTGGTTTAATTGACTTTTGGCGTCTAGGATGAATGGATAGTATTATAATCTTGTTAATAGTGGACCACTCTTTCTTCAGAAAAATAGTAAAAATCTAGGTACTACATATTTTTTTACTATATTTACAGGTGAAGCTAATAAAAGTGTGATAAAAAATAGGGAATCCAAGCTTCTTTTTACGTTGACCCAAAACTTCTCACACTGGTAATTCGTGTATAGGATCGCCATATCGCAATAATATTATGTGTGTATTAGATATTACGGACATCGGTTCTGAAACCAAGAAACAAACGCCTAACGTTTTCGCACACAAGGACCAAAAAAACCTGGTCCTTCTATCCGCATCGCTGAAAATTTTGGCGATGATCTCACATATGCCACAGCAACTTGACGCCACTGTAGAGCGAAACTATTTACCAATTTAAATGTGCCCATAATTAAGTAAATGAGGCTGTATGTAAATCCATTAAGGACAATCAGCTGAATGAAAGATCAATTAAAAAAAGACCGAATAAAAAATATGTGGAAAAAGTCTTGTTAATGAACATGCCGCGTCGTGCATTACGGACGAACAGCTTGACGTTTTAATTATTATTTAATTTATTTCTGTAGTTCTGTACTCGGCGTACACATAGTGATGGTGAAGGAGACATTTATTGCCAGATTGCGCCTTTTTGTTTATTTATATTGCTCGTGCTGTTCGTAATAGTCGTTCATTGGTTCAATTTGCAGTTTATAACTTCACTATTTGTTTTTGTTTTAGAGTTTATTTCTTAACTAGTTACTATCTGTCTTTAAGAAGACATTGCGCCTTGTAAAACACTCGTGCAGAAATGTTTATAAATTATCAAACTTCTTTAAAAATCCATGCATTAAAATGGAAATCAAATGGAGATTGTGTATATCGGATTAATTTGTAAGAAATAGTGATTTTGCATTTTAAGTGGTCGTTTAGTATTCAAATATTTTAATCCAGAATAAATATGTCCGTGGCGCCGGCGCCATTTATTGGTCTTTTTTTTAACCATAGGTGTTAAGAATTACCAAAAAACAAGAGGTCAGGAGCCCGAAAGTCTGACAACCAGTCTTACCAAATGGTAACCGTACCAACTGGTAACAGTTACTGGGTTGTGGAGGTCAGGTAGACAGTACCTCCATCCATGTAAAACACTAGTACTCAGCTGCATCTAGTTAGACTGGAAGCCGACTCTAACATAGTTGAGGAAAGGCTAGGCAGATGATGTGGTTTTTAGCGTCAGAAAATATTATCTCCAAAGATCTTTCCGATATGGACAAATGACTTCGATCATTCATGAAATCTTCTTAATACACTGATCAGATTCCCAGTTACCAAAGTTCTATAGAAGCTCTATCTACTACAAAATTAAGTAAGTAGATGCTGATAACACGATAAAATAAAGCTCTTTTCAAACATCTCGAAGATAAATGATAAACAACAAAAAAAAATACCCAATTTCCCGTTCTGAAGATAAATACGTAGGTTACGTCTGCTGAACGGTACATAGTTAATAAAATCGGTCAAGCTCGATTCGGACACACAAACGAAGAGTTCCGTACTACCATACAATATTTATGACACATTCTTATACAAATACATATGCACCAACATAATATCTTGTATGGGGACCGTCTTTAATTATTTTTTTATTTAGCGGCCATAATAATACAAAACAAACTGTGAATTTCAAGTGTCTACCTATTACTTTTCAAATGGTACAGAACTATGTGACTAACAGCAGAGTCATTAAGGTCCCGTTTCTGGTCTTTCGAGACGGAACCCTATAAAAGAATGTAGCTTCAGGTCATCGTAATTTTTTATACACAACAAGTAAGTAAAAAATTCTTACATAAACTATTAATTATGAGATTATCGATAAGCCACAGGCAGAAGATACCGTAGACTTGTTTTGGAACATGTTACCTCATATTGCCATAATAATTAAATTAATAATCCATAACCGATTGCCGCCAGAAAAAATAATAATGATTGATGATGAATCTCCATTATTAATAATATATTAACTGTAATTATTTCTATTTTGGTTTTTATGGTTTATTTAAAGAATTGATTAACGGTGACTTGTAAAAAATGCGGATTCTAAACAATTGTTTGTAAACAAAGACCACATAGCTATTATTTAAAAGTGGGACAAAACTAAAATTGTATTCGTTAACTAACTCGTTAATTTACGTCCTTAGTTGCTGCTCCGCTCCCGTGGATCGTAGCGTCATATGATTCGGCCTATACTATCCTCAATAAACGGGCTATGTAACACAAAAAGATTTTTTCAAATCAGACCAGTAGTTCCTGAGATAACGACGCCCAAACAAACCAAGAAACAAACAAACTCTCCAGCTTCTATAATATTAGTATAGATGTCAACAAAGCGAACCGGTGAAGACAGAATGCGTGGCCACATGACAAGTGGGCTCCCAAGAGCGTAGGCAGACCCGATTATGAACTCAGCCGGTGAAATATTGTGGCAGGAATATGAATATAGCAAAAGAGAAAAGTCAGAAGAGAAAATACAGCGTCTTTTTCAATTTGTGCCTTATTTTGAACTAAATAAAGGCGATGAAATTCGATTTTTCAATAATGCTATGATTGCTGAAATTTCAGCGGACACCAATAAATGAGATGGTTTAAACATGAAAGCTTTTTAAGTATTAATTAACTGTATATATTGACATCTATAGGTACATAATATACATACTACAAATAAATAAAGAAAATTAAAGTGTCTGTTTGTTAATATCAAAGTAACAGCTTTTTTACCAAATGAAAATGAGCAATTACATGGTACGTAAAAAAAATGTTTTGGTCAGTCTGTTTGTTTTCACTAGTCTCCGAAACGGCTGGACTGATTTTGATTGGGCAAAGACATTACAATCTCGCGGGTAGCCGACATTCACGCAGACGAACTCGCAGGTATAGACTAGTGTGAAAATGTCTTTTGATTATAAATTTATAACAGTACGAGTATGTTATATTTACTCATTAATGTGTTTTGTAACTTTACGAAGCAAAGTTAGATTGGTATCTGAAAGGAACGGAAATTAAATGCCACACGTATGTTTACCTTATATATCAATATCTGTAAGATAATATTTTACAATGGCCCAGAATCTATTACAGTCAAAGTTTAATTAAATATACGGTGTGGAAGGAACATCGTTACGAAAAGTTTTACCATGGATTCAGTAGATACATGATTCTAGAAGGACCAGCTTCAAAATTTAACCCCGGTAATAAAAAAAAAACAACATTTCCATATGTGCAATATCTATACGTTCAAATTATATTCGATGAAATATGTAAAAAGTTTTCGTTCTACCGTGTATATTACAAAGCGAAAAACAAACTTACAACGTGCAAAATAACATAAAATTTTCAATACACGAACTTAATTAAAGTACTCATTATATCATTCCTCCAAGTGTTTAACTGGAAAAATTACGAAAAATTTTAACAATTATTTCCAAGTTTTTTTTTACCATTCACCATTGCAATACGTAGTTTGAAAGTAGCCTCAAGTTGCAAAAATGCTCGATCCAATCTTAATTTCTCGAAACGCGTATCTCGGTCCCTTTCGACTGAGTGAGTGCAATGACCAACAACACCGGTTTTATTAGCTAATTATCAGTTTTCGAAAAGATATCCCTAATTATGAGACCCGACGGTTGAAAACTGAGACTTCACTTTACATTCAACCAAAGCAAATACACTTAATTAATTATTGATATGAACTTCAACATCAATAATACCAGCCTATTTTATAAAACGCTTCTTCTCATGGTGAGAATTTCGAAGAAGGCTTGAGCATTAATCACCACGCTCAAAGTGGTTTGCCGATTTCAGACTTACTCCAATTATAAGTCCATGTTTCCTCACAATGTTTTCCTTCACCGATGTCAATGATGTCAAAAATAATCTTAAAAAGCACACATAATTGGAAAAGCCTCATCGGTATTTGTCCGGTAGCGAACCCGCCATGCATGAAACGCCTTAAACACTGGACCATCACGACACTCAACTTTAATAAGATAAATTGCAAAAGTTGAATTTCAGAAGCACAAGTTGCTGAACTAATTAGAACTCGTTTCTCTTAATCCCAAACAAAACGCGAAGTTTTAATACGAACGTCTAGCTCCCATAAAAAAATAATTTTAATAATAACGGGCTTTGTAGAATCGTGACCCGTCTGACGTCCTTGAGAGCCGACCTTCCCAGAACTTATTCAGAGAATAAAACTAAAAGTAGAGAGCCCCAAGCTGATAGACGGGCTCCGATGCCTCTGATCCCAAACTAGTTTAACAATTTATCGCTTCTGTACGATCTGTGCGGAGATGGGATTATGTATCTAATTACTTGGGTGAAAGATTCTTTTTTGGTGTGAAAGGTAACATTTTGGGTTAGTGGGATCCCCTTGAAATTAAATTAAAGAATTCAGAAATACAGGTTACGTTTTGATGATTTGGAAAGAATGGCTCGTGATGTATGAATGATTGGGGTTTATAATAACCGTCTGTGAAAATTGATGAAGGAATGGGGTTTATTATAATACCCGCCTGTGCGAAAGTTCGTCAAAGAGCACAAAGCTTGCTTGTAAAAAATAATGAGTAGAATTAAAATATTGGCCACAGGGGCTTCGTCAAATGAGACTAGCTCATTAGTCTTAGTCGACTAATACTTACACAACTCAAATATTCCAAACAGCATAACTTGATATACGTATTATCACATTATTTTTTGATATTTTATTTTACGCCGAAGTTATCGTCGTTACTACCTACAATGATTAATCGATTGGACCTTTCAACTTTTAAATGTAATAGAGCTCCATCCATCTTCATAACATTGAATTTTACGAGTTCAAGTCTTCGTTCATACTTGCTGACATGTTGTTTGATATTCACATCTGGAAAAATATTATCTTTGATACTGCGAGTGGTCCACATTGTATCTATGAGATCATCTTTCACAGTGGTGTGGCGGAGTGTGATTGTGTCGCGTCGTTATCGATGCGCTCGACACGCCGCTGCACCGCCGAGTGCCATACACCCGATAACGGTGTCATACCTATCGTACCATAAATAAATTGTACAATCTCTTTTATTATATTATCAAACAGGCTTCGTAAGGGCCATGCGCCCACGAGCGTATCGCGGGTCCGTCAAATCTCGACCTCAAACGAAATCCCGCGTAAAAACGAGAAAAATTTCATACAAAGGCAGGTTTCTAGTCACGACAGTTCCATCGAGCCATCGTCGGATTTGTTGGGTGCAGTGTTCGGGCACGGCGACAGCGCGGGACGGGGGAGCTACCGCGCGCAACACCGGGCCGCACCGCGTGTGCCGCCCGGCCAGCGCTAGTCTACCAATCGCTCAGCGCAAGGACGGACGCGCGCTTCGGTGGTGCGACTCTCAGACGAGTGTTTAATAACTTGTGACAAACTTAGTGCACTCTGGTTACGAGTGGATCGGATTATCTGCAGTGTTTGTGACGTTCGACTATGATCAATGTGTGTTTCTAGTGCTGCGACTATTTAATAAAAAAAAGTTGTGTAAACCGAGCCGATGGTCCTCTTGAATAGTAACATGAAAATTAATGGTAAATAAAGTCTTCCAATAAGTTTTTGCATGTGTTCTTATGGATATGTTCACTGTTACTGTTGGTATGCTGTTATTCACCTGAATGATCTGATGATCTTGGCTTGCACGACGCACGACCCATTCGTACACACTTTACGTGGTGGCAGCACGCGGGAGATCTGGCACGGGATATAAGACTCGGAGAGGATCCAGGGTTTATTTATTAAAATATTCAAATGAGCGCTGCGATATTCCATCCGGACCACCAAAACGGCCAAAACAATGGCGGACCTTGTGTCTGTCAGGCGACATTGACTCTCCGAATGTAAATTTGAGTTAGCGCGAACAATCGAACCTAGTGAGTTGAGTTTAGAAGTCGATATATGAATAAAAGCTAGTGTGTGTGACCGTGGTGCGCCTACGGAACCAGCCGCTGTGGGTGGACGGCATAGTTCCGAACCGCCTAGAACGACAGTGGGTGTTTGAATGGAGCCAGTTAATAATAATGGTGAGATTTAATCACCGCCATAGAGGTTACACAACAAAGCTATAAGCATGCCCATGGCTCGATTTGTAGATGAAAAGCCCTTTATAACATGTTCTGAATAGTCACTAACAAAGCTTTCGTCAGAGTAGCAATTGGCTTGTAGTTTACATAGGTACTAATCATTAATCCGAATATTATATTTACTTGATAAATGTACATTGATCAACATCTGTACGTCTGGACTGTTTGTGAGACGCTAGCAGTAAATTAATTCATCCTTGTGACTGGTATCATTAATAAAGCAATAAAAACTTTAGATGTTGAATAGATCAAGAATCCGTACAATCTTCAACATCCTGTTGCTCTTGGCAAGGAACATAAATTTCGCACATGTTACGGAATAGACCTCAGATGTCGACTGACAAAAAACAGACTCCGTTCCGCACATGTGCGCGCCCAAATTCAGGCCAGAGAGACTCACACGACAACCAAACGTACCTTAATGGAAGAAGCTTCAAAAATAAAAACAATCCTAATGGTAAACAAACCGAATGACGCCTACGCAGCGGAATCAAAACAAAGGGGAGAAAGAAATTTAATTAAAGAATGAATTACCCAAGGTACCATGTTATTACAGTATGCATCTGCCCCTAAATGATGAATGCGTTCGTCAAGAAAATAACAAAAAACAAGCTAAAGAGAAACCTGCGCGGGCGAGGGTGGCACGTGGGCAGGCAGATGTGCAAGCGCATCCCGAGGCCGATCTGTGATACATACGACTCTTTATCTCACAATCTCGCCGAGTTTGCTTACAGCTGCTGAGATTTAAGATCCATTATTCTGCAGTTAATACTTTTAAGGGCCTCGATATAATCTCACAAAGGGAACTGTCACGGGTCACGTTTCTTCAGCTAAAAGAACTTGACACTACCAAAAAATTCGATAAGCATCTTAAAAAAAAGCATATTGTTGGTACAGAAGCTTTACGTGAAGTAATGGGTGTCTAAGTTCCAAAGAGGTCAAGTCCGGCTCGTAGGACCGAGTTTTTCCATCGATTATGATCGCCTGTATCTCGTAGACGGTCGTCGCCTTTTACGGCAACCTGCGCTCGCGCCGACTTAGTACTGACAACTGTGGGATAGTCGACATCAGTACCTAAGATAACTATCGACTCTCTAGGTGTTTTCATAATTTCTCTATCCTTACTCGAGGTGCGGCTATAGAGAATATTGACTGTGACCGCTTGACGAAGATAGCCTTCCATATTATAGACCAAGATTGGAAAGCTCATAATTCACAATGTCACGTAGTGCATAATGGTGACTTAGAGAAATTGCTTGCTCATTAAAGTTTTGTCTGAGAAAATCAAAGTTTTTGTTTTGTTACAACTCTTTCTAAAGAAATGTCAGTAACTCGTTATGGTTGTGTTAAGCAAAAAAAGTAAGAACAAAAGTCTATAGACGAAAGCAATACTGTTGCACATAATAACACGTTTCTTTAAAAAGAAAACAAGCAAAGCAATAAAGTATAACAATTTTACGCATCAGTGGAACATAGCAACGAGCTCAAACATAGTTTGTAAGTGGTAAAATGTAATACAATATTTCCATTTGTTACTGTATTGGCTGTAACTTGGTACGGCAAACACATTGTTAGCCTGAACAGTTCTTAGGTAAAACGTATCGAGTAAACTCAACTCAGAATAATGGCTGAGAACGTTTTAGGAATATTAATGTGACGCAAAGTGTGTAAGCAGCAAAATTATAACAGATGCCATATGTCTTAGAACATATTTTGGCTTGAAGAATATATTACTCTTAAAATAAGCTTCATAAGTAATTATGTTGGGCACGTTACTGAACCTAGAATCTGCTTTGAATAAATTACTTTGCGAAAATATAGACATAATATATTTTTCTGCACATCATATTTTAACTAAGAATATGAACATGTGAATGAGATACACCTCATGTATGAACTTAATAATAATTCAAGGACAGCATATGGTACAAATACATGCTGTGACAACAATATATCAGACACATGTACATACTGAGATATTTAGAGGATTGATTAAAATTACAAATAATAAGAAAAGAAAAGAAGCTGCAACTAACTAACTAAAAGATCTGTCTGTCTATAAAACCGAACTTAAAACAAACAGTGGCATAAAATAACACTGCTAAAACAGCAACTGGAACGAATGCATTTGTTAATCAAAACAACACAATAAAGATGTAATCCTTCAATAGCGGGCACGTACCAGCCACCTGCCCGACAGCTGTACGAATTTACATCTGACGGTGAAAAATTACTCCCCCGGCTACACCCCGCAAGTGAACAGATGTTTTAAAATCATCGTACGCAAACCACACACACAATTTGAGAGTTTCACTAGAATTAAACACCCGGGTGAAATGTAGACTGAAGCGGGGAAACTCGTTTTTTTAATTGCAATAATTGACGGTAGTTGGGGAATTGACCGCAGTATCGGTTTTAGAGATGAGTTAGAAAGTGCAGAAAGTTGATATGAACAAATGGTATCAAATTGTTATGATGAAATAATAGCAGCTGTTGAAAATACTCGGACGATAAACACCAAACAATTTCTTTATCTCGTAAAAAAAAATACTTAACAAAAATATTGTATTAAAGTTTCGTCTTTTATCAAAGAAAGAACATTAAAACCATCACAAAGGTAAAATTCGCAATAAGCTTTCAAGAGTTGCGAACAAGAAAAAAGTATCGTAAAAACTTGATAAGAATATAAAAATTAATAAATTCCGACCTCAGAAAGGCCTCTGACAACGTTAAGCTTCTTCATTACAGCATCTAACAGAGTTTTCATTCCAACTTAATTTACTTCAAGAATCTTGACGGATTCATTTATAAAATTAATTCCTTCAAACGCACCCAAAGAAGGGACCTCTTAACTGAAAGTGCCAAAGACGAGCCGAGTCTAATATAATTAATCTCATCCCACCTTTAATCCCCTATTTCGTGCCTGATATTATTGAGATAAGGCTTTCATGTCTCTCAAAAGCCGTAACCTTGCGTACCCGAACCAAGTCCGTCCATGTGACTGCCACTTTTGTTTTCATTTGCATGTGTGTTACTCAATTCAATGAACATGTTTTTGCCTAGCATGTAGTATCCAACAACACGATATTCTCGTCCTACGTATAACATCAACATTAACGTAACTAAACAACGTATCTATTCAGTAAAAGTGGTATCACATCTCCGCCGGTGCGTCTGGAAAGGAAATTGAGCTGAAAATAAATCGCCCTTACAACGAACTTATACTAAAATAGTCGAACATTCGACGGCTTCCATTTCTTTGCCACCATTACCATATCCTGTGCAGCGATGTGTTTGGCTGAGTGCGCGTGCCCATAACACTAAGTTTTGAATACTTTTATGAAGCTTTTATATTCTAGAAAAGAGCTTTTGGTTGGAACCCTTAAAACAGAAATAAATGTTCTATTCCGAAAATAAAACAAATTACATTATTATGTTACTCGGAATTGAGCCACATTGGCTTTGACATATTTCTATACTGCATGCTAGTTTGAACTTACCTGCTTTCGTTCCATACTAAAGTATTATGTAATAACGGTTAATTATGGCGCGGAAGGTAATTTACTTCACGCCAAAGCATTACAATATTGCTATTATATAGCATGACTCGAACATTGTGGCTTGACGAGGGGCGGTCCCGGTGACATTACATCGTTAATCACTCTCATTCTTCATAAAGAAAATTTTGATTTTCAATTTGAATGGCCCACAGTGATTACCAAATCCAACACTTGTTGATAAATGACATTGTTTAATTAAAATTTCCAATATCTTTGACGTGCGAGCTTTCTTTTACTGAAACAAGTTTGTTAATAGATAGGTTAAATGTTAAGAACGAAATCGATTAATAGAGCTCCATTTCAGGGTCGTTTAATGTAAAAAAAACCAGCCTATTATTATCCCACTGCAGGGTAAAGGCCTCTTCACATACAGAAGAGCCACGAGCACTGATCACCATGCTTGCTCAAGGGGGATTGGTGATTTGAGATATATTAATATACTCCAGGTTTTCTTACGATGTTTTTCTTTTTTTCACACCTCTTATTAATGCCTTCATCTGCATTCCCACCGATATCACTACACATGTCTTGCTTGTTCAATAAATCGTATATTTATAGGAAAATAGTGACATTTGCATCCTTGGGGTTCCTAACCATCTGAAGTAACTCATTATTTCATAGTTTATTCTCGTCTACTAACACTTCCATCTCCTTTGCCCTCTAAATTGAAATATGGCTAAAGGTCCGGATGTGAGTATCCTTTATTTGTTACTTTCCCATAGGGTTGCGCTTTTTATCATCCTGTTTGAATAGAATTAGTTTGGATTTGGTATTAGCTACAGATGTTCGTTTTTTAATTTCCTCTGTTTTTGTTTTGACTGTTTTGGGGTGGTTTTTTGTTTGCCTGTCATTTGTATGTTTTTGTACACTTAGTTTAGTGTAAACGTGTTGGCTTTTTACTCTAAACATATGTTGATTTACTACAAAGAATGTTTTAGTGGGATCTTCTTTCAGTTTTGCTCTGTTTTCACCACCAAATGTGTAAAATAACCGCATCTTGTTGCTTGTTCTAAATACTTTGACTACTAACGACAAATGAATACCATATTGACTATTGGTATTACTACTATTAACTTGTAAGTCATTATTCTGAAAGAAAATCGCGCTTTCTACTAAGTAGTTCATCAAACATTATTCCATTGTAGATTGTGTGATTTCTTTTTTCATCTTCCTTTACAAGCTCATCAAAACGGGTAACATGAAACCTCTTTTTGTACATCTGCGTAAATTTTGTATTGCATTACGAAAAGTTCTTTTATATTTTAGTTGCAGAATGACTTCATTTTTAAATTCTCAGTACTATTGGATCACCATGATTCAATTGTTTTCGTTGAGCTAGATTAAATTGAGGACACATTTAATTTAATGTTTATTCTAGTATTATTGCCACTAGCTCTGCAATATATTCTTAGTTATATTAAAATCGATTGTTAATCTGGCCAACTCCTGCAGCAAACAAGTTCAAGTCACGACTAAAAAGGATATTAAGTGTTGAGAAAAACAGATGATAAGTAAAACGACCTTGTAGTTTGTGCTCTAAACGCTATCCGCTATAGGAGATTACGTCATAATCTGACATTTACTTAAAACAAACAAATAAAACACTTTACACATGCGAGCTTGAAACGGTAAACGTAGAGTAACTATTTTATGAATCTAAAAACTCTAATTACTGAGATTGGTAAAAATAAAGGAATCATCAAGTTAGCTACGTTTAATACTACTCTAGCGATCCTGTAATCAAACCGTGCAACAAACCAAATTTAGATTTATTCTGTTTAAACTTAAACAGAAAATATACAGTTATTTTTTTTTCCAACCCCAGAAAGCACTGTCTGCCTTAACAGCAAGCTCCAGACACAAATCTTGTCTAATACTGCTCTCAGTGTCATCTCGCACAGTGCTCGTTGAACATCTTACACCTGACGGGATGAGTGTGAATTGCAGGTGCCTCACTCTGATTAATGTACTGGCACGTTGCCAGCCAAGCTTGCAACAAGTCTGCGCCGTCTCCAATGGATTTTTACTCGGAAACGATCATGTATTGTAAACAATCTTTATATTAGTGGTATTGGAATAAAAGAAAACGGACTTTGGACTTGGATTTACAAATTGAGATCGTCTGTTCAAACAAAATATACGCTTGTCGTATAGTGTTGAAGGTTTAAATAAGATTGATGTTTGTTTGACTTGAAATATAACAACATAGCATTTCGCTTGTCCTTCCTGAAGGGTTAGGCAGAGGTGTACTAATACTAATGTACACCCACAGTTCGCCGGTATGTTTAAGTCCCACGTAAAAGGGGCGAGCCTATTGCCATTTACCGGGCACAAATCTAACTTCTTTGTATTTAATTCTATTGAGAATTTAATACAAAAACCCAATAACACTTTTTCCTCGACCTGGGAATCGAACCCAAAACCATAGCAGCCGCGCTTAGGACCACTAGACTAACGAGGCAGTTAAAACACAACAAAGCTGCAATGAATCATATGTCAAACGGTTTCAGGAGCAGAACTGTTATCAGTTCTTTCTTCGTTATCATCTTTGTTCATACCAGAACCACTTGAATCATCACTACATGTTTTGCTATCTACTGTAAACTTATTTTCTTCACTAAGTATAGCTAGAGCTATATTCTTACCATTGTTATACCTTAAAAAAATATCTTCACAAAGCAGCTTTCTAATGTCTAAACACACAGACACTAATAGTATACTTGTACCATCACTCAGACATTTTATCTCCCCGCCAAATCCGAAGACGTTTCTTAAGATTAAATCTCAGATAAAAACCTTGTCCATTTGCATAGCACCTAAATTAAAAAAGAAAAACGAGGTGTTTGATGGCTGATTATTATCTGTGCCACGAATTTTATTGCATTAAAACGAAATTGTTCTGTTTTATTTTTATCCTGTTTGTCGTTAAAATGCTGTAATTTTGTTAAATCATCATTTGCCGCTGTTATCCTTTGTTCTTGTCTATACTTTATCATTGTTTATTTCCTTTGAGCTGGCAGGTTGCCGAAAGACATTGAAAATGATGCGTTGTTTGTGGTTGTCATAAAAAATATAAAAGCAAAATTATTATGCAACTGCTGGCAATTTCGCTAAAATATTTTCCAATAATTTTATTAAAGTGGCAGAAGTGTCATATAAAATAAGTGGATGTCATCACTCGATAAACGATACACGATTTCACGTCCATGTCACAGTTGGCGTGTAAAATGTTTTCGACGATATTTAAAAAGTGTTTTTATTTTTTATGCTCTTGTAGAGGCACAATTAACGCATGTTACGTTCTGTCGGTGTCTCACGTACCCTTTTTAACAAGAGTGCATCTGTCTCAAGAACTTCGACCCATTTTGTTCGGTCGTGTCGCGATTAGTCAAGGTTTCCATACCGGGCGGTGTGTTGTATCAAGCAAAGACACTTGGTGTAATCTGTGTGCCATATTTGGCACTACAATTAGCTGTCATTTCATTTTCCTTTGTGCACGTTTAGTCTGTGTAATTGTATGACTGATGCTTTGGATTTCTTTTATGTTTGCCATGTTTGTTGTGTGATTGTGTGTTTGTTTATGTATCTTTCTATGTTTTCTCTTATACGTCCATTAATTCCCAGCATGAGTTAGACCGTAATGAAAATTTTTGTAGTCAATTAAAATTATCAAATTCTCACTATCTTAAATACTTACTTGATATATTGTACCAGTTGGCTTATCTTCCCTATGGGAATTGACGGCACCATAAATCCTATTATCACCTAACTCCTTTGAAGCGAATAGAAAAAAAGAATAAAAGTAATCGATTAATTCAACACACGATTATTAATTCGAACCTTTCGAATATAAGACAAGATCTCCAAACGATTTGTCTATAGTAAAACAATAAATCAAGTGCATTCGTCGAATTTAAATGAGCTTCGATTAAACTGCTTCACCTGTACGTTATTTATCTTTAAATATGTAAATATGTTGTTTGGTCTATGTAAAATAGCTTCGTAAATTAGATGTTATATTACCGTTCGTTATGATGTAAATAAGCCGACCAATCGTGTAAATAAATCGTCACAAATAGTTAATTATTCATTAAACATTTCATCAAATAATCAATATTTTTAATATTCATAAAATATCTGTCTCTATATCAATCAAGATGTTGACATTCCTGAAGCTAAATATGCATGTATGTGAATTGAAATGATCAAAACTTCAAAAACAAAAGAGGCACGAGATCACGCCACCGATCCTTGACCTCCTGTAACTCAAGACCGTCATAAAAACTAATTAAAGTGTTACAAACAAAGGATACGATACAAGAACATATTATTATAGCGTTATCAGCTGAACAAAGGGCCGATGTGTCTAAGAAAGCCGTTTTAATGACTCCATAAGCTCTACGAAGCGTAAACAATGACAACGGGAAGGTAGAAACATACTTAGATGATGCTACTCCTTTTAAGGTGTATAGGCATTAGATCTAAATAGAGGACGGTAAGGTGGGGCTTTATATGCTTAAAACGGACGAAGATCGTCAATATACGCTTGGTTTTAAATTGCCATGGAGTGAATAATTTCAATATAGACAATGAATAGACTATTATGGTCTTTGATGAAAGAGGTACAGAACAGAACCTTCTGGGGTAAAGAAATTTGCGATAATGGCTTTGTTTAAAGAAAGGCAGAGCAAACATAACTTAATTTTTGCTGAAACCTTTTAATGTTTCGCAAGGTTTTCTTCTCTATCCTACGCTGCCCCACAGATGAGCAAAGGCGTCCCCCAAATCTTGCAGATACTCTTACCGCGCCACCTCGAACCAGCGGTCGTAGTTCGCTAGGTTGCAACTGAGAACACCAAAGTCGTATTGTCCAAGACAATATTCAATGTTGCCAGCTGCAATGTACAAGCGTAAGTTAAGTGTGTCACAGCTATCACCGTGTGTGTTTCCGACGATTTATATTCACCGGGTGACGGCATGAATACTCAATTTATTTCCACCGATAATGTCACCCGCTAACCAATGATTATCATCAGTCCTATCAGTAACCTCGTGGTAACGCGATACAACTAACTATCTGTCATCGACAATACAATTGATTTTGTTTTGTTCAACTTTGGGCACCAGTGCATTTGTCATTTGGTGGAATTCCTTACGCGTTTCCATGTTCTCACGGAGTTGTAGTCCCATTTGTTAAGTTTTCTTGCCTTGTTAGTAAAGGAATTTGTATTAGAATTTTGTGTAGGTTTGTGTTTATTGCCTTTGTAAAATTGGTAACTAGTTTTTACTCGCAACTCTGCTCGTCTGCATGTAATAGTTACTTTAGAGCAGTTTTTTTTAAGATACTCATTTTTCAAAAACGCCCAATAAAATGATTATTTTTCAAGTGATTAAATGCAAAGTATCATGTTTTTATCTTAGTAATAATGACCTGACTCCCTTACAAACTATTTCAACCCCTTCTCTCACGGTAAAAGGTACGTCTTTCTCCAAGGTCTAATCTATCTCTGTACCTATCAAAATCGCTTTAGCGGTTTAGGCTTTATAGCGTAACAAACAGACAGAGTTACTTTCGCATTTATACCATGGACTCGAACAATTTGCTACAACATTTAATTTAGTTAAGTGCTTATTATAGTAATCAGCCTTTATGTTGCCATATTTTACTAGAGCTATTACGTTTTGTTTAAAATCTAATCACTTATTGTAGGTACTTACTTCAACATTTTATTACGTCATGTTACGACTTCTACCAATTTCCTATAATGAATTTCCGACCGCTCGCTTATCCAAACATATGATTATTAATTGAAACCCATAATAAATATTAACATTTAGAAATTGGATGACTGTACAATAGAAACGGAGGTTACTACGCTTGACAGGCCAATCCATCATACGACGCTAGTACTATGGGTACAGTTAAACCACCTCCGGTCCAATCAGGGTTTTTATTTGATGTCAACGGCCGCTCTATAACCAGACGAGAAACCGAATCACGCCTTAGACACACACAATCAAAGCAAATATAAATTATATTAATCACTATCATCTACAATGAAGGTTGTGAAGCGAAGTAATTTTTTTCGCGCGTATAACTCGTTCGTTTTTGCATGATACACAATTACGACTAACGACTCTAATATGAGTTCAATACGTTTTCGCCATGTCTCTATTGAACGCATTTTAACGGTCTTAAGAATTCAGCTTTCTAATGCGAGCTTTGTCGTGAGCCCTCGCATTTGGCTTAACAGTCGATGTGTTTATCAGATTTATCGCTACAACAATTATGAGCATGTCATGATGCTTCAGAGTATTTGAAACTGCATAATCATCTCTGACCTGAGTGCGTTCGTGGTAATACAAATCGATAATGTCTCGGCCGCTTATGGCCGGTGTTCCGTTACGTATTGATGATCGGTGTAGCGTCACCGCGTTAACAACAGCTAACAAGCTTCACATCGCACATATCGCGGAACTTAGCACCGCCGTGTTATTATAATGTAATCATGTCCCGTAAAATTCCACGTAACACGCTAAAAATACAACTGACAAGTTAAATAAATCTTCTAAGTATTTGAGAGGTCCTGCCGCGACCTCACGTATGGCCCCCTCGCCCCAAAAAGACAGAATACATTCACAAAGAACAAGAGAATGCTTAAATAACTGTCAGAGCTATCGTGTTTTTGTCATGTAAATCTTGTAAAAAATTGAGAGGAATGCACAAAAACTGGCTTTCATTTAAACAGCTGTCCGGTAAAAAGATAAAATAAAGGTCCTCGCAACGTTCGTGCACTCGAAATGCAAACGAGACGACAGAGATTGGCAAAATTCTGCCACAACGCGAGGTGCGCCGTGCGCCTGACATTCCCAATTTACGTCCTCTTCCACTTTGAATTCCAAAAGTGAACTTAAACACTTTTGACAACATCAATATCCTTTTCTGTTCAGTATTTCTTTGGCATTATGTCATCGGCTAATAGATTGGATGCAAGCTGCCGCCCATCAATCTCGTTAGCTTCAACAACCTGTATCTACGTCAATGTCAATGGCTCGGCAAGGTGAGGTCGTTTACTATCCATTGACGAATGATTTGCAATTTCGTCAGCGGTTCCTACATTTTGTCGAGTCTTTATAGCGGGCCGGGTAACGATGGCCTTACTCGTGGCCCGGGGTAATTTAGGACTATCAGTTGGCCCCGCTTTCACTACTGATGAATGACCCGGGTCTCGCGTCCCTTCACACTTCATGACGTGCTATTGAGCGGCACAAATCGCTTCCCTTTCATCGCACTCGCTGTCTTGTTTACCAGAAATTTCATTTTAAAGGCTCTCGTTAAGGTGTCAGCGGTGGTGGCGTCTGCTAGGAAGTTCCACTATGAATTTGCTTCGCTCGGCAGTATCAATTTCGCAACCGGCAATTGCTCTGTCAGTTGCGAATTATCAATGCAACAATTACGGCTTTCGATGTTGATCTGTTATTACCATACGTCTGGTATCCGATGCCCGGGGGACTCGACAGATTAATCGATTGGATAGTCGCTTTCTCTCGTGCCGGGGTCAGGTATTGTTGGCGCTAATGTGACTGGCGATCGTCGATGGTCACCATGCGAAAGTGGTTGTTGTTTAGTGTTATCAGTTTGTGGATTTCTCTATGGCATAATATATGATCTGGAAATTTCCCTCTTGCCTCCCGCTCTAGCCAATTAAATGTTACAATAGCATACATAGATAAATCTTTGAAGGAATGAATGGCTCATGGTCATGGAAGAAATATTTGTACGGTTTACAGGGTTTGTATGTGAGTTTATATATTTGTAAACGCACCCACAATACAGGAGAAATTTCTAGAGTGGGGCAACGATTTATTTTAAATAAAAAGAACCTACCAATTTGACGCTCACGTAATCTTCCTCTAAGAAGTTATTTAGAGTACTCACATCCGCGTCTTGTGCGATATTTTAGCGAACAGACGCTAACTGTTTAGTCCAACACTGTTGTTTATTTAATCAATTATTATGAAGCTTATTTTATCACTCGCCAGCCGTCAATGTTTTGCTTGTTTCTTTGATGTAATGCAAATTCGATTTGTGAGCAATGAGGCCGGTGTTGAGCTGTTGATTTAATAATATACTTAGCAATTATAACAATGATTAAATGTTTGAATAATACCTTTATTTACTTGAATATAGGATGTACATCAGATGCTCGTACACAGGCGTGCTATAATAATTTGTTTATTACACAATATTTAAACTTTTGGTCGAGCAAATGTTGAATAAATAAATATTTGCGTGAATTTTCTGTCGGATCAACGTTTTTTTTTAATATTACCACTTTTCTCGCTTATAACGTAGCTTTCCATAAGTGAAAGTATTTTTAATTTTTTAAGCAGTTTTTGAGATGATCCATTACAAACAAAAACACAACTGTCTTCATAATGTAAGTAAGTTTAGATTATTTAGAAAAACAGACCCATTGAGATAAAGTAAAACCTCGCAATTATCTGTATGGAAAATAAACAAATTAATGAAACGAGGTAATCTGAAAAAGGTAATGAATAAAAAGCAACATCCTACTTAGTTGTTTAATACCTCAGTGTTAGTAATCGCTTCTATTTTCTTCTAATTAGAGTTGGTAATTAGACGGCAATTGTAGGGTAAGCTTTCCAAGTGCTTTCTCTAGTTTAATTAGCGCTATCAATTGTAAGCAGATTGGTTCGTCTTGTCGATAGTACAATATACAGTAAACAACGCTTTAATGGACTAAAGAAAATGTAAAATTTACTTTGGAGCTCATTCAAAGACTTTTTATTTTACAGCTATTTATTTTATGCTATCTGTTATTCCACATTTCGTTGGCTTGAAATTAAAAAGAAGGTTCCACTCGGTACCCTAATTCTTATTTTTTAATAAGTATCCTATTTCTTCATTACATAGTATAAAACAAAGTCGCCCTTTTCCCCTTGTACGCGTTAATCTTTAAAACTACGCAACGGAATTTGATGCGGTTTTTTTTAATAGATAGAGTGGTTAAAGAGTAAGGTTTGTATGTATAATAACATCCATTAAATAGCAGAGAAATACTGTTATTTTTGAGGTTTCTAATGTGATGTCGTAAATAATTTCATTTTTTTCCGCTTACATTGCAAACGCTGGCTGAACCCTACGAGATTTATCAAAATAATGTACTAAGTATTGTATACATTGAAAAGGCCTACAGAAAACTCCGCGATGGTATATGTCTATTTCTTATGGATATCCCACAATAACACTTTTTTGTCATTTACTTTTTAATTAATTTATTAACTAATTTTCGAAGCCATTTTAACCAATACAGCATTAATCCTTATCCAATTAAATACCTTAAATACATTGTTGATTTAATATAGATCTATATGGCCTTTTACAGCATATGATTTAAATGAATATTTTAGAAGATATTACAGATTTAAAAATTGCGGGACGTAGCGTTTGCGGCGGAGCGGGCCGCTTTTTCTGTAGTGTATTTAGTATCAGCATTGCACCCGTGCGAAGCCGGGGCGGGTCGCTAGTATAACATAAGCTATATCCCCCCATAGCTATAGCTAGAGTCTCGTCGATATCGATGCAGCCATTTCGAAGATTAGCAGGAACATACAGAGAGACAGATACAAACAAAAATGGAAGCTGTTAATTCGGCATTACATTTTAATTTTATTGGTAAGTATGTTTGGACGGGATAAATGATGTCATACCTACCCATAAAATTTTAATTAATTAATTAATTATTATTTCTTCTGTCTCCATAAAATATTTCCCGAGGCACAAAAGTCAAAAGCAGAAACCTTATTACCAAAGCGTGTCACAGTAATATACCCTGTGGTAATTGACGTATTACGTAAACTGATCGCAAGTGGCTCCCGCTTGCCATCACGCGAATTCATTCACAATTACAAACAGACTTTATCGAATCCAAGGCTTGGTACTTACATTTTGTACCAATCTTAATGGATATCAAGTAGGTTAAAAGCTGCAATAAGGTATCATGATATTTTCAGTAAGAAGGTTCAAGAAAGCAACCCTCAATCGAAATTTTGTCCTTGAAGCATTTATTTAAATTAAATGTCGATCGACAATGGACCTGTCAAATATTTTAACTATTTTTATGGACAAAGTAATTTAGTCCTTCTAAATATACTGTTAAGATTCAACATTCTTTGTCCTTATATTTTACGATAGATACTATCATTTCATTAGCAAAATCGCAGCCATTTCTATTTTAAGAGACATGATACTTCGAAGTGGGTTACCGAAAGAAATTTTATTTGCAATGCAAATATGTATTGGTGTTTCCTTGTAAGTTTCCTTTGCACATACCGACTAGTAAATAACTTAGTTTACGAACAATAATTTTCAATATTAATTATCTATACAAGTAAATAAAATGTAAGTGTCTGTTTGTCATGTAATGTAAACATGAACGTTCATACGGTACGCACAACCAACCAACAACAAAAAACAATTTTTCAAACTTTTGTTTGTCTGTCTATCTTATTGATCCGGTTGATCTCTAAAACGGCTGAACCGATTTTCACGGGACGTTCACTGTCACAGCTGATGTTATACGAAATAACTTAGGCTACTATTATTTTAGAAAAAGAAAATAAAGTTACATACTTCCAAAAACCGTGATTCACGCAAACGAAGTCGCGGACATAAGCTAGTTAATTAAATAGTTTAATAACAATAAATACTTGTCAACTGGGTTCTGTAGTACTTACTTGATATAATTGACGTTCGAGTGTGCTAATTATCAGTTTACACTAACAGACGTAGTGTTGCCCTCAATAGCTTGTCGAAGGTCAATGACCAATGATAATATAATTGAATTCAATTCTACGACATTTTATTGTCGAAAGTAGGAAGGTTTGTTTTCCTCCTTTTTATTTTTTTTCCGGCTTAATGGTTTTCCTGGAAGCGGGTTTAAAAAAAATATGAGCAAGAAAAATAACGTTCCTTTTTTATATTAGCAATCAGAAAAGTATGGTTTTGTTTGTTTTGGTAAATAAAAATAAACATTTTAGTATTAAAACATCTGTTTTTTTTTATAAAATTCGAAAAACAGTTTCACATTTTTTTACGGATGTGAAATCATCAAATGACAACTTCAGCCCTAGTCGGAGCTAAAGGGAGTGTCAGACTCTTACTGACTAAAACTCATCCGTGTTCCTCCTAATGCCCTTTGCATTCCAGGGCCACGGTGACTCTTTCGAACAAATTCCACAAGACAAACAGTAACCTAGGACAATATACAGTTTTCAAATAAAGCCTAGTTTGAGATATTATACAGGAGGCGTGCTACTGTATATTATACAGGATGAACCCATAAGACGCAGCAACCAATTAGCAATTCTAATAGATGCTGAGTCGAGCTATTGCAAGCAGTTGCTGAGTTGCAACGGCTTTCGATCTTAGTGTTTGGCTAGTAGGTAATGAAAATATCTATATTATTATATTAGCTATACTTTAATGACTGGGATTTTTCCTTTGCCGTTGGAACTTCGAAATAAAAAGTATATAAAAACACTCTTCTGTTAAAATACAATGGTGTGTAAAAACGTTCATATTAATCCATCGGACACACACATACATAAGCTCCCGTGTGTCGTAGCGTTAGCCAATAAAAAATACAAAACATAAAAATATGTAATTCTTTCTTCGCTAACAATAACAATCTAATTATCAGATATCTTAAAAACAAGCGCGCTATCTGTTCTCCGCCTGGGTGTGGCTGCTTAGGTATGTATGATAATGTATGATGCATAAACATTATCATACAAATCGGTCTCGGATTATTGCTATTTTTGTAAAACATCTAGAAAAAACCTTCGCAAAAACTATGGAAATTTCTGTCAAAAACATGTACTTTCTTGAAAAAGATCCTGATGCTCCATTTATTTATGTTTGCATATTATAACTTGGAAAAATTCAATCAGCCGACTTTTTATGCAATTTCAGGGTTGGCCCAACAGAAAGCCGGACACTCTTTTTTTTCAACCTGTATTATCCCAATGCTTGGCAAAGGTCCCCATCCCCATTGACTTCCACTGATTCCTAAGCGTTGCCTTCTCTGGCCGATCTTCTATAATCAACCCAAGTCACCACACCAGCGTTTCTAGGCCTCCCTCAGCGGCGTGTTCCATCTTCTGGCATCCACTCCTTGACGTCTCTGACCCATCTGCCTTTATGCATTCTGCATACATGGCTTTCCCAATATAATTCATAATGATGAGTTCAATGACCTTTTATCAAGATTATTTCAAACAAAACCTAAGGTCATTTAAAGAGCATATTATTATAATCTCGGTAGGTATATGTCTTCCATATCAGTCGTACATACATATTTATAAACGATTTATAAACAAGTACTCACATTATGTACACATAAACACGCTAATTCTACACACATCATGAAATGACTTGGTAAATAGAAATAAGCAAGAATGTACATTGAGTCATGCGCTGGATATCAGATGTCATATCATTAAATGTTTAATATGTCTATGGTAATGTGTCTATTCTCAGAAGCCTAGCTTGACATATCGAATTTTAAGATGAGAGGTGAACAAAGTATATTTGTACAGGCTGTAAAAAGACACATCATATAACCGTTTATATGCAAAATACCCATCAAACTAAGTAACTGACTGACTGCCCCGTTGGTCTCGTGGTCGCAAGTGCGACTGCTGTGCAAGGGGTCCCGGGTTCGATTCCCAGGTCGAGCAAAAAGTGATATTGGGTTTTTCTATGAAATTCGCAGTAGCAGCTCGGAGTTTGGATTTGTTCCCGGTTAATGGCAATAGGCTCGCCCCCTATTACATGGGACCTAAATATACCGGCGAACTGTGGGTGTACTTTGGTACACCTCTGCCTAACCCTTCGGGGAATACAGGCGTGATGGTATATAAGTATTAGGACTTGTAGACACTTACTTCTTATCTGACGACCTTCTTTTACGAAACCCCGAGATGTCCTGAAAAACAAACAACACGAATCAAAGTCCACTAAACTAAAACGCAATAACATTCGAAATTCAAAATCAAATTCAGGGAACAGCCGTGCTTCTCTTGTTTACTTTCAGGTGCCATATTTGGACCACATTACCCAACATGAATGCATGCATCATAATACATTACACAAGCGAACAGCCCGCAACTTCGTCCGCGTGGTTGATTTCACCCACCATAAGTTACGTCTTTGGTTACTGCTCCGCTCCCGTGTGTTGTAGCGTGATGTTAAGTAACCTATGTTACTCAGGAATAATGTAGCTATCTATTGGTGAAAAAATGGTTAAAATTGGTCCAGTAGTTTAGGAGCCTATTCGTTACAAACAAACAAAGAAATCTTACCTCTTTATAATATTATATTACTTTGTCTTGTCTTACATCATCTCATGGCCCCCATTACCCCCCATTAACCCCGATCATTAACAATATTTAAATTATTCATTGTATAATAGTATTTATTCGGTTATTGAAAAGGTAATTGTTTTAATGTTGATTCTCTTATATGGGTGCTGATGTTTAATTGACACTTAAGATGTATTGATAAGTTGTGAGGAGCTTACGGTGTCGTAACTTCAGTTATTGCGTTTATTTGATCGGTGTTTATTTAAATATTAAAGTTAAATTGTATTTTATCCGATAAAAAACAGTTCTTAATAAATCGGGAATTTATATGTTCTCCTCGTCATTGCGATATTTTTTTTGTTCTGGATGATACTTGGAAACCTTCTTGTTATGGATATATTGAAGGTCAAAGTTCCAATTTTTATTTATGTTTTTTACTAAAGATTTGAAAGGTTTTAACTAGCCTTAACATACCCCCATGACCTTTGTACTGTTGCACTCGTAAGCACAATTCTTTGCGTGCGTTACATTGCGCACTACCATAAACAATGATTTTTCACACCAAAAACAAAAGTCGTTTCCCAGCAATTATTTGTGCTCAATGTTGCTTAATTTGATGGGATGTTTGCATAGGCAACAGCTTTGAGTTTTGTCTTTTTACACCATGTATATGATCTGCGGTAGTAATAAATTATTAAATATTCTCATTTTACTCTCCAGAGATAAACTGAATCTGATATTTAAGAAATTAGGACAGAGAGACCCTTATCACGTACTACTTTACCTAATACGGTCCATGACTGTATTTAAGGTTTAAGCCTTATGTAACATATTTTATAGATACCCATTTTTTTAACATCTTCGGCCCACCTGATGTTAATAGTAACCTCTGCCTATAGATAGACTTCTGCAATACCAAAGGCCTTACAGATGCATTGCCACCCCAGACACAAAGTAAACATTATGGTAATCAAATAAATGCATATGAATAGGTACTTGTTAGCAAGCACGATATTCTCCTAAAACCTGCTATTCCAAACGAAATGTACTCGATTACAAAATTACACGAACGATCAACATCCGTGTAAACACAACAATACGGCGTTGGCAGCAAAACACAGATCCCATTACACTTCACACTATTGTAAACACAATTAAAATTACAAAAGAGCATTAATAGTACATAATCAATGGGTGTCGTAACCGGCGCGACGGTTTCCGGCGCCCAAATCTATGTTTATATTGTTTAAAAACCTTCTTACATTAATAAGACTTGGGTAAGTGCCACTCGCGTTTAAACAAACTATTTTTAACGCCAACCGTTTTCGAGTGGTACTCTAAAATGGTAGCTACCAAGTTTTTTGGTTCAAGAACGGATTTCTGCGATAAGGAGACTTTAAAACAACGCGATTACTTGACTTTAAAAGCAAAATTTAAAGTTGAATACTTATTAATATAGCAGTAAAAATATACTTGAGAAAAGTAGATGTTTTGCAAAAAGTGGGTTATACAGTTTTTACGTATATTTTTTTAGCACTTTTGTACATCCGCTGAGAGTTGAGTGAACTAGATTTAATTCAAACTCAACGACTCTTTGACAAGATAAGCGAAATGTCAAAATAACTGGTTGGAAATAATTAATGGGTCAAATACATCTTCAACCGTAACCTTCTTTTTAAATATTATCTAAAATACCTTCATCTTCACTCCTTACTTGACACATTTGTCACCCGAACATACTTTTATTGTCTATTCTCAATTTCTCACGTAGTTCCCCATAGTTGACTACAACTGCAGCAGTTGTTCAAAGTGTAGGTAACGGGGCTGATTTTAACTCACAGACAGTAAACCTCATAAGTCATAACAATTAACTCTGTAAAATAAACCCTTAGACATTCAGATAGTTTATAAAAATACACAATATAATTATTTGGTACGTGTTTCAATAAAATCCAGATAGCAATTCTACCAACTTTTAGGAGTGATTACCATCTAACCCGGGCCGCATTCTGTTAAAAATGTGTCATTTATTTACGTATTTTTGACATTGATTGTCTCTAAGATGAGTTGCTTGAAGATTTTTAATTAAATTAAATTATATTTTGACGATATTTAGTTAGTAGAATTGGACTTCTGATCTTACCTAACAACCATTAATCAACATCCTTTTCAACAGCAATTTGAAAAGGACGATGTAACATTTATACATAACTCAATCAAAGTCTCAAATTTCCTCAAAGGAGATGGATAAATGGAAGTATAGACCACTGCCCCACGCGCCAGGTACCATGTATGAATATGGTACCTAGCACAATGTAATGCTGAATGGTTAAATATTAGTATTTCATGTAAAAAAGATTCAGATACTTTTTGGGAATAATATAATGGTAAAATAATATTGCCTAAAAAGGAAAAAAAAGGTGTGTGACAGTATATAATTTTCTTCAACTGATAAAAAATAAAACGAAGAAGAATAAAACTAAAAACGAAAATGAGGTTGTATATTTATAAGCGAATGTTTGTGATGAAAAAGTTTTTTTTTTAGATACTTTATTATGTTTAATAGTTCACGAAAGTGCTAGGAAAATATTGAACACTACATAATTCATAAATGTTTTTTTAAATATTTATGAGGCTATGTAAGATTCATATACATTCCAGAATGTATCTGGCCCAGGGGCAGCCATTTAGCCATCACCTTTTATAAAGACTGAAATATTCTTCAATTTCCATACCATCAACGATATCTAAATAGTTATTCAGTAAGTTTTTTCATTGATACCATCAAGGTGTCTTGTGCGACGAGGTTGTAGTTTTCATTACAAGACTCCGTGGTTCATTTCACGCACGAGCGCCTTCTGTAGTTCGTTATAAAATATCTCTGGGCGATGATAGTGGAAGCAGTAACAAGGCGTGATAGGTGAAAGATACTGCGTTTATAAATGGCGAACTTATTTATTAAATTCTGTCGTACCTAGGTCTAAGACTTCTCCGATTAATAGCAGAGATAGGTAATGTCGATTACGTCAAAGTTTCCTAAGCATTGCATACAAATGTGACAGAAATAAGCCAAGTTAGACAATATTGAGCAATGCCTAACAATAAAATAGAGATTATCACATAAAACAACAAAGTTACAATATTCATAAAAGCAGAAAACGAGACCATTTCTGCCACTTGTATTTATTTACAACTGTTATCGTTCCCTGTACGCTATGAAGCGAATAAAGATTCAAGCGATAGAAACAACGCTTGACCGCCCCGAGGCGCACGAGTATTTAGCATTGACTTATTGAAATATCGAACATTAATATTCAAAATGTTGTTCCAAAGCAATTTCTAATTGCTTTGAATATAAGCAAAAGTGGATTAAATTAATGGCTTTGCCCGCAGCGGTACACACGTGATTTTCGCCATGGAACAATCTTTTAATTGCTGGCTTATCGTTCTACAATATAATGTCCCTGTACAATTATCTAGTAGCCATTTCAAAAGTGAAAGTTCCATTTTCTAATACTGCGATAAAAGTTTTGATACTTTCAAAGTGATTCAAACTAAAATTAAGTTTTCTACGTCCAATTTTATTCAGAAGTCATTTCATGCTATCGATTTACTTTTCAACAAAGATGCATTGAATGTTGAAGCATCCAATTGTTTTGTTTACGTAACCAAACCATTGTATTTTATGCTCAATCATAAACATAACAAGTCGAATGAAGAATGAATGTTGAAAAAACTGCTATTATTCAGTTTAAGTAAGATAAATTGTAGGAGGAAGCGAACGTGGGTGAATGATGCAATCTTTTAATTTTTATCGTTTCTAGGCCTTAATAATGATAAATGCATTCAAGTGTATGCTACTAATGATTGTGGAGTATCTAGTTTGAATGTGTACGCAAGTAAAGCTGTGGTATACGTAATTGTTTAATAATTATTAGATACATTTTGTCTAAAACGAATACCACAGTTATAGTTTTCATCAAAAATAACCACATAATAAAAATGATGCTGGACCAAGACTGTTCTCAAAAAAGTGTTACAATTTAACGGATTATAAGAAAAACACAATTTCTCAACCAATCAGCTTCCTTCATCAACCCTTATTCAATTCGTATAAGTGCAATCATCATCATTATTTATCTCGCCTCCTCCTCTTCAATTACAAAGTCCTTTTCAAATGGAAAAGAGACGGCAACATCGTTAAGAATTCATTAATGAGTCTAATTGACATCACTTCATTCAGTAGCTTGATTGCCTCGTCGAGTCGGATAATTGGTATCAAGGCTACAATTTATCTATCATTTACTTACATAATCATCAGATACACTTTAATGAAGATATCGAACTCTTGTATTACTCTCAAGGAGATGTAAAATATTGGAATCATATTCTGCCAATTTTGAGTAACTTCATCGTAAGATCAACGCAACGCAACTTTACTCATAAATTCTTCTTCTGGAATGACCTAAATTGTTTCTATGGTACATTTTAAACTCACATAAATTCGGGACACGCTCCTTCAATAAGGAGCTCATTGACGTAGAGTGAGTATCCTAACAAGCAGGAAATGGTACCTAATTCGATAATTGTTCGAATTCCGTCGCACTAATCGGATAGTTTCCGAGGACAGTAGTGGACGTCACTAGGCAGGCTAGTGCAATTGTTGGTAATTACGTGTCGGTCATTAGCCACTTGAATTGGCGGTCGAGTTGTACTGGCTCCCAGTGTGTTTATCACTTGAGACACTCGTACGTTTACGCTACTAGGCGAGACTAAACAAGTATTTAAATGTTTGGATTAATGTAGAACGAATGTGATTTTATTGACAATCTCTTGTGTCGCGTGTTTGTCTAGAGAAGTGCTTTGGAGGTCAAAGCCAACGCTTTTTTACGACAGTTTATTTAACAGAGCTACTATTTATAAAGGCAGAAGTTTTTACAGTAATACCAAGCTTAACCAAAAAATTTATGCTTGAAAAAAATTTGGTAGGTAATCCGGAAAACACAAAAATAAAATCTACAAATTATTGGCCGTTACAAACGTAATAAGTTAGTAAAAAAAGTTTTTTCCATGAAAAATGCGGTCTGTTAAAGCTGCCAGCGTATAAACGTTCCGTGATGGTATCAATAGATTTGACTTTACCGCGGCGTCGGGGATGGTAAACAAATTTTATGGGCATGAAGCTCACAAGGTGCACTAGTCACGGCATCGTTGTTCTACTGCTGCCATACACGCACTTAACACTATGTGGCCGATAGAAATTTATCCACGGTCCAATCAGAAAAATAAAAAACAAAATTCAAAACTAAAAATAAAAAATTCAAAAGAAATATAGACCCCAATATCGTCTTTACATAGGTTTGATCTGTCAAGTCTTTTTTTGCAATGATTTAATTAAAATTCAGGTTGTAAAAGCCACGCTCCAAAATTCGGTTACCAAGGCTACACAAGAGTTCTTTAACACCAAAAACCTCTTTAAGATGACCCGTGTTAAGTTTATTACCCCAATATAAATAAACTATTAAACGGACTCTTTAATGAGGTTCCCAATTAATTTACAGCCTGCATAACTTCTGACACTACATGTGAATCATTAACATAGTCGTGATGAGTTGCTTACACGTTGTCTGATTGTGTGACTGTCACTTCACTGTTGTCGCTTGTCTAAACGTGTGCTGCACCAGTGTTCACTTCATCGAATTCATCATCATCTGTGTGAAAAGCTTCGTCGTGCAAACCAGGATCAGGCTCTCTACAAGATTTCAAGTTTTCAATTTGACCGTTTCTTCGTCAGGTCACTAATTGGACATCAGCTTAAAATGACGATTGACAGAGCCGGCCGGCCACCAGCCCCAAGGCGTGCCTCCTCTACTTACAGAAGCTACGATGAGCTAGGAGTCATTGACCGCGCGAAACCCTTGAAGTACAGACATGGAGGCATTGAAGACCTCACAGGCATAGAGCATCTCAGGAGTTATAGAACATATGAACCTCAAGACATGGATGACATTACAGTCATTAGTTCTGAAGAAGTTCCCAAACCAAAAAAGAAAATAGCCGAGGGTCTTGCGAATGGTTTTCGGAGAACATTTTCTGTGAGAAGCAGAAGAAACACAGAACCAGAAGGAATACCTATGGATACTTTCAATGTTACTTGTGAGGAGAATTTCGCGACTGTGAGAGGAGCGCCTTTCGGAAGGCGACGGTCTTTGTCGAGAGATAGGGGCTCGTCGCTGCTAGGCAGAAGCTCGTCAGAGGGAGATGTGAGGATGGTTCCTCCCCGCGCCCCGCCCGCCGCGCCCGCGCCGCGCCTCCACCGCTGTCTGCGAGCACTTGGCGGCAGCTGGAAGAATCTTTTACTATGTGAGTCCTCGAGATATGTGGTGTACCTGCTTTCTTACTTAATTCTTTATTCCATTACTGGCGACGAACTTGCGCAGGATTAACCGCTAAGCAGCCACAGACCACTGTAATTAACATCATCTATTAACCGTGTCTAAAAACGTAACCAATGCGTAAACATAACTCTTAACCTTTACAAATCCGGTTTCTTCTCTCATTATTCTGTTATTTAAATGGTAGTTAACCGTTTACTGCTCTCGGCTTGTCTGGGTTAATTATTGGTGTGACGGGTACAAATGACCACTAGGAGCTTAGTTAGTTTGAACCTGTGATTAACCGCGTAGCTTAACCGAATTAAACGCTTTCTTTTATGTAAATTAACTGATTGTTTGTACTTCCAAGTAGGGTGGTAATTAATCTCGGATTAGACAGTGTGGCTATATTTTATTGGGAAATGATATCGCTTAATTAAGTTTGACATAATAGCCGAATGATATCGACGGTTCGTTAAGGTTTATTGTGATTTATCGCCCCCATGGCGCCTGCCATCACTAATTGACCATAAAGTTTACTACTCAAAAGAACAAATTAGGTGATTAATCTTACTTTTCGTAAACAAACCATAATTATGTGGACTATTTCGTGTCTCTCTTACTTCTAGGCACAAATTCAGGCACAATTGGCCGAACATCTTGCATATTCGTTCACATAATTGTTATCGCCAGTTCGCGACGTTCTAGGACGTAACTTCCTTTAGCCTTGACACTTAACGTGCTCTCGACAATGTTTACTTAACTTTATCGCTAACATTTTACTTACAAAATGTTCGTTATATTGCATGTAGGTGGCAACCGTCTTTTTAACCTAATTAAAAATACTTAAACCTTGACTTTATGTTCATACAAACATTTATAGTGGTATTGCTACATAATGTACCAAATATCCTGACCATATTTTGTATTAAAATTGAGGCTTACGCCTCCAGCATCGCCTACGTATGGTGTAGGATGCGTATATTACTTACAACATTTTATATTAGCTCTTTTATATGGTAAATTATTGTTTTTAAGCGGATTTGGATGAATATTAATAGCTATTTATCTCTGTTTTGACATTTTCTGGCTACCCATTGCCTGTTCTTAAGTAATTTCTGCTTATATGGATTTTTATGGAAAAATTGAAACAATAATTATTTATGTGAGTTAGATAGGATAGAATGGATATACTTTTTAATATAACATACGAGACTCAGTCTGATTACATCCCAAAATTTTAACGTCTTCCACCACTTCTGTGACAAAATTGGTCACAAATAAAGTCACAAAAAACCATAGCCTCATAAGCTCCCCATGAATTAATGAACACATAGCCTTTATGTATGTAAGCTGTTATCTCGTGTAGTGTCGTGTAAGCCGTGCTAACCCCCCGCTGCGAGTGGGCTCATTAAGAAAATGGCCTTTTTAATTTTCCGTTACACTGGTCTTACAAGCCCTTGTCGAACAATACACGGTTAAGTGGAACTGAATGTTCTAGTTTTGTTGGGAACACATACTGGAACATGTGTTCCACATTGTACCTATCTATGTTCGGTCTAATTAATAAAAAAACGAAAGAAATTGTTTCAGCTATCGTCGTAAAAATTTATTAGACACTAAAGTTTCTCGTAGACGTATTAACGTCAATAGGAATATTCAATGCAATAATACTTTAACTGCAATATGGATAGTTTTATTATGGCTTTAACAGTAACTTGTTATGTCAAGTTTGGTTTGAAAATCGATCAAAAAGAACGTTAGAGGTCGTTGAACCTTGAATATTTTGGTTTTGACAGATAAGTGTATAGAAACGTCATAAGTCTATATACACCTATAAAATGGACTGCAAAACTTTCAAAATGTATGGAACAGCTGAACATATTTTTATTAGAACATATTTTTTTCATATTTTCTAGAAGGTCCCCTAATAAAAGCTGTTCATATTCATGAGTTTTTTCACCCCCTGAAAGATGTATAGCGAATTAAAAGTCATGTTGTGTAATAATGGCATAGCCCTACATAATGCCTCATAATCAGGCACATTTGGCAACAGAAAACACCATCAATTTGTCAACCCTACACGAATAAAAAAAATATATGTGTGTCTGTATATCTGGCAGAGTTACAAATGTACGATATTACATGTTTACTTCAATATTTTTCACGATATCTTACGTAATATTTGTTTTTCTGTATCTTGTGACGCTAAAAATAAATGACATTTGAGGGTCGCTTTGATAAAAACAATTGCTTCTCAACAGCACCAAAGTAATTAATCTTCCCGTCTACATTTGGCTTCAATACGATTAGCAGACGAAATATCCCCCAAATATCACAGATTCTAAATATCCCTCTCCGTAATATCACAGACAGCGGTTGGGGGTTGTCTATTCTGTCGACGACTATACACGGACAGACGCTGACACACGACTGTTGCTTTTGGGGCATTTTAGCCTAATTGGTTTTGTTTGGATTGTCATTGCTTTTACGTTGTTAATTAATTATTTAATTAATATTAGAAATAATTCTAACGCTGTTAGTAAAAGAGGGTAGGCTGTGATTGCTGTAAGATATATCTTCTGAATTTAAGTATAAAAAAACCGTTCGCATTCTAATTTCGCTCTTAATCTGTCAAAAGTATTATTTTCTATGATTTTAACATTGATGGTCGCTGAGATGAGATTGCATAGCCTTTATTTCTAAAAAAATTTAGAAATAATCTAGAAGCATTATGAAACTCAACAAGAAAAGGGATCTAAATGAAAATTAATATCACTAAACAGAATATTTGCGGTCATAACAGTGGTAATCTATTTTTATCTGCAATGGGCCTTTCTAGCCACCTCACGTAGTGGCAGGGTCATCGCAGTCACGTCGATATTGTGTGTTGAACATGATATCTGCACATTCCGTACGCACGGACCAAGTTCTCAACTCTTCTTCAACTTTGCGCGCCATTTTAGAATTCAGTTTAAAAATTGAATTTAGAATTCTAGAATGTTTATTTTTTAAACGTTTGCGATAGGTCGTTGATCGAGTTAGTTATTTTTAGAAAGGTTGGTGTTTTCCTTTTTTTTACTTTTCAAATATGGAAGTAGGTAAAGTTGTTTTTAATTGATTTGATTTTTATATTGTTGCCGTTGCTTTTATCTGTAGTGTCTTCCTGTTGAATGATGGCGCAAGTCTCATTCCTAACAGGCGAAGCAAGAAGACAAAAATAATTATTTTAATTCATCTACCTATACATACAATCTATGCTAATACATGTAAAAGCATTTATGTTTTTTTTAACACCCTAATCACACGAACTAACAGTCAGATTGGCAATAAAAATAAGTATATACACATACACGGTTGTCGTAATTACCCCAATGCACTACACAAGTACCTAATTACGTAGCAGCACTAACAGAAACACACGCTACCACCTAATCCCTTGTACCACGTCATAACTGGTGTATAAAGATTACCCTCAGATTATTAGGTCAGAGCAAACGACACTGAGATTGCACCACGACTCGTACGGCCGGTAATAAGGCCGTAAGCGGTGCCAATAACCGTCCGTGGCCGCTAGGGTACGTGTTTCAATGATCTTGGACAACGTGTTATGATGGATTTTATTGAGTTATCTTTGGTTGTAGATGATATTGGTAGTAGTATAACAAATCGGAGATTTTTTGTGTATGTGGCAGTGAAAAAGTTTGTTGAACCCGTAGAAGAATTTGTCAATGAAAAGGCTTTTTAGATCTCCTCTTTCTAAAGTTGCCGGCAAAATCTAGGTTCTTTTCGTATGCTAAAGATCGGGATTTTGTTGTTATTTGTAAGGACCGCTATACACTTTAGCAGGTTAACATAGTTTGTATATTAGGGTGATTCGGCATTCTTAAAATAACCTCTAAAAACGTTGTATTGAAAAACCCGAACCGAATGTGCCGACCCGGTTACGTGTAAGAAATATTTAATTGAGATCTAAAATACAGCATACTCGTAGGTACTGGTTTACACTTCTGCCATTACAATAAATAATGTAAGTGTCAGCTACATACAATATAATATTTTGAGTTGACAACCCAAATATCGGAAAAAAACTTACCATCTGCTATCTCCCTTCTATACACCAGGAATATATTTATTATTCAACCAAATCAACTGCTCATAGAGCTCAAAATCCTGTAAACTCCATTTCGCATAAGCTTCTCAACTGCGGTTACAGCGGTCTAAATTCATTACGATACCAATATATAGGTGAACTCCCAACCCTCGCAATTAATAATAATAACTAAGTCAGGCCTGTTCCTAATTTCCGTCTTATGAATAATATGAATTTCATCCTCGTCGCTTACAATTCATCAATTTGTGGAAGGATGTGGTTGAAGGCAAGACTGAAATTCATAAAGGTTGGTAGGTATTAGTTGAAAGATAGAATTGAATAGCAGTCTGTATGTATCAAATCTTGATTTATTTAAAATTTTGCCATAAAATGTACAAAGACTTAATGATATAATCTTTATTTTCAGACCAGATATCCATAACAATAAAAACTAAAATTTAATGCTTCAGGTATTTTCTTTTACACGTGACGTTTACTCTGCGAGTTTGCATCCTTCCAGATTTAAGGGGACAATTCTCGTATTTTTTAGTAACGTTCCCATACTAATGTCAGTCCTAATATGTAAATCATGCCTTTAATTCATAATTTTTATGACATTGAGAAGGGATTAAGACTAAGTTTGAACGTTATAAATATAGGAAAATCGATGTTCAGAGTATCTGAAACAGATGAATACCTAAATCGAGAGCTATCGACAATATTCACGCTAGAATACCACAGCAGTGGAAAATTTTGATTTCGATATAATTATATACGTGACCAACTAATACTTTGAAGCTTCCATAAGGTCAATCAAATTCTTCTAATGCAAATCAATAAACGCAAATAACAACAAATAATTGCAGCAACAACAAAATGGTCTAAGATCCCAGTGTCACTAGATCTACGTCTTCGTTAATAAACCTGAGGGGCAATTCCCCTATTTCTAAGAATGTTTACATTATAATCTCAATCTCAGATCCAAAATACTTACCTCTGATTAATTTAACTACGTTTTTGACATTGATTGTCGCTGAGATTTTGATTGTGATTCGAATTTTAACGGTCCTAATTACGAGTATTGGTGTTCACATTTATTTAGAGATAATTAAAACGTAACTACAATCATTAATACTGGAAGTAAGGTATACATGGACAAGAAAAAAAGTACATATCTAATATTGACATGTGTCATAAATAAAAGCTTACAACTAACATGGGACAGTGAACACCCTTACAGACTGTCTCTCACAGAATATCAGACAAACACGCATGATTACATTCTATTTATCCGTAATAGATACCTGAACAAGAACTCAGTATTGTAACTGACAAGTAAAAATACCAATTTTTTTTTGTTTCAACCTGTACGGTCCCACTGCTAGGCAAAGGTCTCCCTCATTGCCTTATCAACGTATTTTGTCTATCTTTCACCAAATTTTACAACCATTACGCCTGTATTACTCGAAGGGTTAGGCAGTGGTGTACCAATGTACACCCACAGTCCGCTGGTATGATTTAAGGCCCATGTAATAGGGGCGAGTCTATTGCCACTAACCGCTAACTATAAATAATAACTCCGAGCTGCTACTAAGAATTTCATACAAAAACCCAATAACACTTTGCTCGACCTTTGAATCGAACCCAAAACCTCTATCGTAGTAGTCGCGCTTAGAACCACTAGGCTAACGAGGCAGTTAAAGCCCCCAAAATTTTACCCATTCTTAAATGACGTAGCTCGGTGACATTGAGCTCCTGTACTATAATAAACACACTGCGCATGCACTACACATACTCCATGTAATAAGAAACAACACGATCAATTGCTTGCCAGTCGGCAAATGTCAATTACAAAGCAATCAGATATAAATAGCGTGTAATAACAGTAAATCACTGGCTTGTTACTTTAATATACAAGGATTTATATATTTATTTACTGTATACATGGTGTTTCGTAATACTTATATTTTGAAACGTCGTGTTTTGCTACTGAAATAGAAGCTTTGTTAAGCAAGAAGCGGTGCTTTCCTGTAAATCTCTTCCGATGAATTTAGATAAAGTTAGCCAAAAGTGAGATATCTTCTTATTTAACAACTCACCTCAAGCTCAAGTTCATCGAGGGAGATTTTTATAGAATACACCTTACTTTCGATATGGTATTATTTCAGATTAAATAAATCAACTTTATTTACACACAAGTTATAACTATCAAATAACTTGCTGAATACTGTTGATCGAAACTTATCGCGCTCCCGTTTTCATAAAATTAGTACATACTTTAAATATTTAAGTACTTAAAACTCCTCTGAGTTTTAATATGAATAAATGTTAAATGTTGAAGGGTAAATCCTTGTTGGATCAATCTACATTGTGGTGTTAAGTACGAATATATAAATACGAATTTGTTGACATCCTGTATATAAAGATTAAGGCATATGTATTTACGTATGACGTAAGACTCCGCCATCTTGTTTTGGGACTAAGGGCCAGTGTTGAATGGGTGGTGTGCAGTGTTTATGCCGCACAGTGTGAATGAAGCCGTAAATTCACTTCGGTGGAAGTATTATCAGGGTACCGCCATACTTGGGCAAAAAGACCCCGTTAATCTAGTTATGGTGAGTTAGGGCTACATATTGTGACCGTGTAGATAAGTATTATGAACTGTTTGCCCTTAGAATTCAGTTGACATGTGGTATACCGTTTAATTATTGTGTCACGTACTTTATGAAGTACGTGACATAATGATTAAATACATAACTCAAAACATACTTTATTAAGTACCAAAATTGAAATACAAGTAACTTAAAGTTTTTAAGAAGTTTTTGGCTAGTTCACTTAAGCAAGTAATCATGAAGTGGACAAAAAATAATTTATTTGAAACTCAAAGAATTAACTTATGAATTAAGCTTAGTTTGACAAACGACCCGACTCACAATGTCTCAGTAATTAAATTAATTACGTGAAACTATTTCAATATGCCAAATGTGTTACATAACCCACAGCAATAACAGTTCAAATGTTCAATGTCAAGCTCAACTTAGATTTGAATTTTTATTATTTATTTATTTATTAAAACTTTATGCACAAATGTAAAAATACACCGTACAAAGGCGGACTTAATGCCTTAGGCATTTTCTACCAGTCTACCTTAGCTTATTTGCTTGGCTTATTTTTCAGCGTTCAATATCAAAACTCTTTTCGAAAAAAAGAGAAAAAATTGTAACGTGGGTTGGTTCATTTTGACAGTACTAACCCAAATTGTTCGCTTCACAGTAAGAGTTCATCCGCATTGTCCCCAGATGTTTATCAGTGTGTCCTACTTTTAATTTCACGTGATTTCACTGATGACATGTTTCCAAGTCCTATTGTTCTCACACTCATATAAACTTGCTTTAATTGACACTTTTTATAAACGTAACGGTCGGACTCACTCGATTTACAATCGATTTAATATAAAAGTCGGTAACTTTCAGTGATAGGTAGCTATCGAATTTCGAAAATGTAGAAGATATATTTTTATTGGTATTTTTTGCTTAATAAAGTTCTTGAGTTTTATTTATATGTATAGCGAGTGACGTAAATATAAATAAAGACTTCTGTTTAAGTCTTTGGGCCTTCTATGTAAACGACAACTTCAGTATTATTCGGTAAAAATCTCCTGTTTGATGAATTTATGTGAAGTGAAATCGTGGCGAGATCTCAAAGCTTAGCATTTGTGGACTGACAGCTCACTTCGAGCTCACTTCACTTAAGCAGAAGAATATTTACTCATAAGACATTTCTACAGAATAGACATATTCTTCTTAGGTTTGAGCCACTCTTCCAGCAAAACTAATACAATTTCCACAAAAGTAGTCTAACATTGTATAAATATTCTTCAGAGTCTGGTACAACAAAGACTGCTCCAAATATACATCGCGCCTTCACCATTCTTCATCTAATTAAAAATACAATAAACCAACAATGTCTGCCCCAATTGGCCTGTAACTTGAACACTTCTATCACCACTAATAATTTCATCAGAACCGTCGTCCATCACAATAGGACATCTCAACCAACAAAAAGTTGACAATGTTTTATTAAATACGCGCTTTTGTCCTAAAAAAATCCCCTCTCGTTCCCGACATTGGACAAAGCATTCGTGCAAACATTTATAAAAAGTTAAGCATTTCGTTTTCCTCGGCACGATTGTCCCTCCCTTTTAGGGAGTAACAAGAGGACATTTGCATTTAATGGATAGCCTAGCGAGGATATCATTTCTGCACTCTTATTGGTTTAATAAGAGAAGGCTATGTTTGTGAAGTTTTTGCAACATCTAGATTTGGGTTAGTGTAATCGGTGAAAATGCAATAAAATGTACATAACAATAAATAAATCTATAGTTTAGAGCTATCATATTGTTTTACAAATTATAAAAATAATTATTAAAAATGTAAAACAGTAAAAGCGGATGACCTCCTCTGGACACAACGCAGAATAAATTAGAGACTGGATAGTTCACACGAGTCACAATATAAAAACTATAAATAATTTGAATAATACGAAAATAATATAAATGATAATACAATCAAGTCTACAAAATACTCAAATCGTCTCGCTTTCAATTTCGTCTATTCAAAACGTTCACTTTTACTTCTTTTTTTTATCAAAAAATCAAACGGTTTGTTTCGCAAGAAGTCGCACAAAAAATCGGACCTCGTATAAATTCTTTGGGTACGTCGACTTGGATTCTCTGAGCTATTATTTGAAAGCATGTGCCCTTTGCAGACTGCTTTCAATACCTTTATTGTTCGTCCCTATACGCTCTGGCCCTTTGTGTCTACCCTCCAACTGAGGGCCAGCGGCAAAAGTGCTTAACTCTGTTTTTTTTTTTATTTAATTTAGATAAATCGTTTATCAACAAAAGGACAAATTGTAGCTTTGATAGAGTGAATTTCTTTGAATAATAAAAGCTGAATCAATTCCAAATACCAACTTTGTGGAACGAATAGGTCTCAACGCCTTAAACCTGTTATTGTGATTTCTCTTAGAAATAACTAACGATAAAAATAATAAAGGCAAAAAGTATTCTGTGAACATCTACTTTTTCCTTAAAGTTAAACAATTTGTGGATACTTAGAATGGGATCCTTTTGACTAACCTATGACTAGCACTCTAGAATTTCTACAAATAGCAAATAACGATTTCTTGTCAAACTAAGAAAATATAACAAAAAAGTTCCAAGAAAAATAATTGAAATGTCTATGACAAAATGACGATATTTGATTTACCTCCTTTTGACTCACAACCGTGGCTTTGTGTGAGAGTAAAAAAACTTGATTTCAACTTTAAGCTTTAAGAATAGAGTTGATTTTCCTTCACGTTATTATTAATATGGTTATTAGGCGGAATTAGCCGAAGTTTCGCGACACACGTGCGAGCGATTACAATGGATTAAGAATCCCTTTCTATACGAAATTTGATCTATTGAAGCGTGGAGTTAGGAAGTTTGATAAATTAACCTATTCCAAGTAAATAATAAATATATAAAGTTTGTTTAGACGTTTATTTATTGTTGTTGTTTTTGTTTCAGGTGAGTACTTCGAGCAGTTAACCCATTTCTACTTGAGAACGTAAGTGGAGTTAGAAAGTGTTCGGAACTCATTTGTTTTCGACTTTTCAAGCGGTTCTAAATTTGATTTGCTCCTCGTAAAATTATGTGAAAGTAAGGATGAGGCTACACGAACGTAATTTTATGTCGCGTAATTTACTTTTTACTGAAACTGACCACTCATTTTGCGTCGCCTGTGGATAAAACAAGAGTTTTGTATGAAACCGAATGCAGCAGAAATTACGCGACTCTCAACTCAAAAAATTACGCTCGTCTGGCTTCACCCTTAGTCACTTGCAAGGAGTATTATTATATGAGGGTATTACCAAGCAGTAAGTAGTATTCAATATTTACACAGTGACAGTCTGAGTGGGTGTCAAATAACGGATAAAGTAGTTTTTCTCGTAAAGATTATACAAATGCTATATGTTTTTTAAGAGAAGAAAATATGGTTTTTGTAAATCCGCATGATAGGATTATTTAAAAGAAATAATATAGTCTCACTACTGGGCAAAGGCCTCTTCTTATACAGAAAATGCTCGAGCATTGATCACTACAGCGCTTGCTCAAGGCGGATTGGCGATTTTTGTCTTATTATTCAGGTTGGTTCATGGCAAAGCGCTCGCCCCCTATTACATGGGACCTAAAACATACCGGCAGACTATGGGTGGACATCGATACACCTCTGCCTAACCCTTCGAGGAATACAAGCGTGATAGTATATTTAATAGTACGCAAAATATATGCAACATCCTCCAACAGAATACTAAACGAAAGTAAGGAAAGTGATTCAGAAAACAATTACCTAAGATATAGGCCGCGATACCGCCTCGGTATCGCTCTTCAATCGCTGCCACCTGACCCACGATGTAATTGGCATAATTATTGTAAATATACATTATATGTATAGCTTCGTTATCGGCACATCTTGTGTTTAGGAGATGTAGGAGCCGGATATGATGGTAAGGGGCTGGTGGAAGGCATGAGCGAATGGCTAATCATTCTATGTTCACTGAGGAGTAATGTTGAGGAAGTGCTGTTGGAGCTATTGTGAACTCTATTGTCTACTCTATAAAGAGCGCGAAAGCAAACCAACCAACAGATTTTATAAGAATAAAGTAAAAAAATCCATATTTGAACAAACTCAAAATAAATGTTTAGCCTCCTACTGTGGGTGAGAATTTGTATGATAAGAATAAGCAAAATTTACGGTCTATCTAAAGAAAGACAAAATTAACGGTCCTTAATCGCTAGTCGCCCAAATCTTGGCCCAAACTCAAAACGCTTGAAGCGAGTGTTACCCATTCGCCCCTGACGAGCCCTGAAGATACAACCGTCCAGATAAACAAGTCCACTCTATGAAAACTGTTTATTTTGACGCCATTGTGACGCATTCGGCACCCATCCACTATAATTCGTAGGCTCCGGACCGAATCGATCACCTAACGCACTTGGGTGTAATTTGGGATCTATATGGACGTGGGATGCTATTGATTTAGTAATGGGACGTTATCACGGAGAAGTGGACGTTTTAAGAGTAGTGTTTGAGATTGTGATGGATAGTATTGCTTGTACAGTCAACGTTAGGACAATTACCGACGCCTGCCACTCCATCCGAACGCAAGTCGTCTATTGAAGTTAAGTGTTGGCAAGCACATTGGAATCTTGTAATTTTCACTATATAGTATCCGGTTACTGCAATGCTTTAACCACATAACGTTAGTTCTAATGCTAAAAGCAACAGAAACATAGGCCATAAATAATTTAAAATAATCATAATTTACGTAGAAACACAAACTGCTGATAAACATCTGTATCTGCATAAGACACAGCTTAATGTCACCATACTGAATGACCTGAGACTTTGTAAGGCGCCGAAAGACTAAAAGATATAATCTACCTATTACAAATGTATGCCAGAACAATACAAAATAGGCACAAGTAACTTTCCTTTGTTTGTTGCACTCCCTAATGATGGGTAATCTTGCTAATCTCTTATAAAAAAGAAATGTACCCTTAAGGGCATAAACTGCGTTACGCGTGTGCACGCACGTGAGCACGTCGCGGGCCACGCTTCTGGTGCACGCACGTGAGCACGTCGCGGGCCACGCTTCTGGTGCACGCACGTGAGCACGTTCGCGTGCTTATGCGCGGGCATCGGCGCGTCAGTTTTCTCAGTACAATTTTGACGTTGGAGGTGTACAGTCGAGTAATTATGGATAAATTAATGTTGTATTATTTATCAAGACGACGGCGACGACGAATTGCCAAAAAAAGACGCCAGCCAGTAAGCCCGTACGTTGAATCTAGGTTACTGTGCGGGGAATTCGTGGTGAAGTTTGGTATATTAAGAGAAAATGAAAGGTTTTTTTTCAAATATTTTAAAGTTTCATTACAAGTCTATGATGAATTATATTCAAAACTGGAGCCCTATTTGAAGACTAACAATCTACGATTGAAATCTACGTCAATCGTATCACCAATGGAACGATTTGCAATGACATTGCGGTAAGTAAAGACATTTCGATATTAATAATCATCTTTATTCATGTAAAAAAAACAGTCATTATTTAACAAAAGTTTAGAACACTCATACTTATTTTTTTGCCAATTTATGTAAGTCACACTACTGTTTAGCCACATCAAGCCAGAAAGAAGAAGAAGTTCTTATTGTTTCGGCAGTGACACCTGAATATGGCTTAAAATGTTTTTCTTGATGTGGTGCACTCTGTTCTTAGGGCCGAAACACATAACCGCACACTTATTAATCATCATATTAATCACAGTTTCTTACATTTATTAATTATATTTTGTTATTTCTAAATTACACAGTTTTATCGTTTTCGTTTTTTTTTATCTATACCTACTTATTTACTTATTTTTTTATATAATCACAACAGTCATCACAGTGTCTTGCATAAACGTTACGTTACAATTAGTTTTTGATTATTCATTTGAAATACACTAATAAAATCACAGGTTCAAGTTTAAAATAAAAAAACACAATAACAGTTAAAACAGTACAATAAGTCTAAATGTCTTAATTATAATAATATACCTACCTTACAAAGTATTAATTATAATGACGCATATTGATTGCAAGTTTTTACATACGAATATTTCCCTTATTAATTATTCCCTTCTATTACTAGATCGGGTACTAATATTATTTTAAATTCTTATTTATCATCACAATCATAATCACAGTTTACTACATAAAAGATTAAATTTAAGAAGAGGATATATGAAGGAGCAATGTTATGAGTAGGTTCAAAAAAAAGGTCCATTAAGTAAAAAAAGGGGTCTATTGATACACTTTTTTATTTGACCCTAAATAGGGTTTAAGATAAAAGTGTCCGAATCGACCCCGTTTCTTTCCTTATGAACATTACACTCAAGTGTAATGTTGTTGTAAACTTTTGGCGAATGCCCTTGTATATCATAATAATTGCACATGAGACCAGAAAAATATAAATATAAAATTGCGCTTTTTACTAACTTAAATAGTTCTTCATGTTCTTCTCTTTCTTTTGTTCTTAATAATTAAACAGTCTTAATCAAATCTTCAGTCTTTCTTGTTACCTATTTATTCATTGTTCGTGTCTGATCTTATATTTAAGGATTCTAAATCATTCGTTACCGTATTTTGCGTTAATGAAAGGTCATCAATGGTAATAATCATTTCTTTTTCTATATCAATTAAAGCTTCTAATACTTTTGTACGAAATAATATTTTTTTAAAGCAACTCAATTTTTTCACAGTTGGTAATAATGACTTAAAAAAATTCAAGTCTTCGTCCATATTATCTGCAGTGTTATTCTTCACGCAATTTAACAACTCTAATTCGAAATTAGTTGGCGATTCGCACTTACGTTTCTTGGAAGATCGTGTTTCTTTGGTAACGCTGGAGCTGGTGCTAGGTACATTAATCAAATCTTCTTCAATAATCGTATTATTTTGTGAAGTTCTCGGTGACGCGTTTTGCTCTACTGACTGATTAAAATCGTCTGCCGATTCTTCTCCTTGAGTATTCGAGTTTGAATCTAAAAATGACAGCATGTCATAGTAAATGTATGTTTTATTTGCCCTGGAACCGGAACCTGATTTAAGTTTTTTTTTAGTAGACCTCACTCTTATATAAGTGTCTCTTGCAGTTTTCCATCTTTGCTGCAGCTTTTTCACTGAAACAATAACACAGGTATTTTATTTTATTACAGATATTTAGTTAGTGGACATACCTTCGTCGATATTCATCTGGCGTATCAGACAGGACTAACCACGGTCAGAAAAATAGTAACAGAAGTTTGTCAAATTATAATTGAAAGGTTAAAGGAAGAATGTATACCAAAATTTTCCCGTGCGCTATGGGTAGAGACTGAAAAAGGTTTTTTAACGCAAGCCCAGTTTCCTAACTGCATAGGTGCAATAGACGGAAAACATATACGCATTATAAGACCTCCACATAGTGGTTCCCTCTATTACAACTATAAGCATTACTATTCTATTGTACTGCTTGCAATGTGTAACGCCAACTATGAGTTTACCTATATAAATGTGGGAGTGCAGGGTAAAGAATCTGACTCCGCAATTTTCACACAAAGCCGATTCTACGAACAAATCAACAATGACTTAATAGATATTCCTCCTGCCAAAGCATTGCCCGTAATACACAATGATAAACCAACCAACACTGCTGCAACCGCAGCTTTGCCCTATATTATTGTAGGAGATGAAGCATTCGGGTTATCTAGCCATGTCATGCGGCCATATGCTCGAGCTCTCGATTTAAACTACAAAAAAAAAATATTCAATTATAGGTTAACGAGGGCGCGACGTTATATTGAGTGTACATTTGGTATCATGGCTAATAAATTTCGCATACTCCATCGTCCATTGAACGTTGGAAAAGACAAAGCAATTTGTTTTCTTAAAACAATTTGTATTTTGCATAATTTTATAAGATCAAGAAGTCAAATTAATGACTTTCATGATATTGTCATTATACCAGACCATATACGTTCAGTTCGGGGGTTAATTGGAAATACCCACAGAGATTCGTATACATTACGCGATAACTTCGCAGATTATTTCGTTGCAGACGGACAGCTGTCATGGCAAGATCGCAGTATTTATTGAAGATAGTTGGCTTTTTTATAATTTATGTACATTCAATAATTGATTTTTCACGGTTTGTTACCACACATTTTTTATTAACATAGCAGGCATATTTTAATAATATACCTAATGATTTTATTTGTTAAATTCATCGGATGTAACCAAATAACTTAGATTGTTGTAAACTAAAGTTGAGAGATGTCAAAGAAAAACCTACAAAACTACAAAACGCACGCTTATTTTACAAAGTTACTAGCCCAATTCTAAAACCAATATAATAAATATTTTAGTTGATAATTGTTTTATTTATTTACCTACCGATCCACTGTTTCTGCCCTAAAATGATTTTGAACCCTAAATACACCGATAGTGTGAAGTAGTGTGAAGCTCGCAGTCGTGAACATAGGTACTGGTTGTCTCGTGACGCGCAAAATGGCGGCGACCGCGTGGCCGAAAGAAAGAACTTTGGAATTTATCGAGCAATATAAAACCATACCAATATTATGGGACATTGTTCACACGAATTTCACAATGTTCAGAAATACGCAGTATCTCTGCACTAGTTTTGAATATAAGCATGATTTTATATTTACATAGGTAAATTATTGTAAATATTCCGAGTTTTAATTTTATAGTTGGATTAATTGTTGAAAACATTTAATTGACACAAATACAAATAACTAATTATATATAACTAATTGCATAGATTATTAAAAATAAAAATTTGGCGCAAAGAATAGTTTACCTAACCTACGTTATTATAAAATAAATAAAGAGTGTAGGTACTTACCTTGTATGTTTTTTTCTGCTTCACTCCAGTCATCAAAATTTTGAAACAGTACTGTACAAATGTCTAGCCATGCTTTTGATTTAGCGTCCCGGTCTTTAAATATTTCGCTAGATTGGTCCCATATGGCAGGACGACACTGAACTTCAACAATTACCCTTTCTGTATCAAAATTTGTCATTTTGTTATGGGCCGGGCACGCGCGTGCGGTCGGTTCGAGATAGCGCTGTCAACTGAACAAGCACGCGCGTGCACCCGCTAGCGGGCTTCGCGCGTGGACCCGTCCAACGTGATGCGTGATCACGTCGCGTGCATGCGTGCCCCGTTGCACGGAAGTATCACGCGACGGGCGCCCGACGGGCTCACGAGCGTGTGCACGCGCATGGGCACGCGCGGGTCGGTTTTGTGTGGACACGCGAGAGGCACGCTTAACGCAGTTTATGCCCTAATTCCTCCCAACACAAGTAATCCACCAGGACTTGTTAGTAATGAATGGAGAAGAAGGAAAATATATACGTTCAGCTTTCCTTAACACACGTGGGGGAGAGAATGGTAGTAAAAATGTTTATGGGGATCTAATGGGGTTAGTATATGAAGTATTCATACTTTGTTCGTAATAATATTTCGGCTTAATGAAATATATAAAGTGTTGAAAAGAAACTCGTTATATGCGATTGTAAGTTTGATGTCGAAAGTTTTTATACAAAATAAAGGATGGTAGAATCTACGATTTATCTAGAAGAATGTCACTGACTTTAATGAGGAAATTTGGTCTTAAACCTAAGTCTGAAACCACCAATTTGCCTTGAGCGAGCGTGGCGATCAATGCTTGTGCTTTCACTGTATGAGAAGAGGCCTGTGATCTTTAGTGGAACAATAAAAGACGGCTAGTATTTAGCATATACAATAAACTATAATACAATTTCCTGACTAATCAAATCTTTGCTTAGAGAAAACCGAGATTGCATAAACAGGAAAACTTGTCAATAAAAGTAAAATCCCGACCGAATAGAAACGTCAGAAGCAAGTGTAAGAAGTAATTAAGAGAAATCGTAACAGGAATCAAGATCCACAAAGTAGTAACCGACTGATAGGAGCTGAATGATTTTATGACCAATTAGCGCATTGGAAACCGCCATAGGAGATTATGTTTGAAATTCAAAGTGGTAAAGTGGACTAGTTTTTAATCTTAGGCTCCCGGTGGGACTTTATCGTCGAGTAATTCTATATCTCCTGCTTTGTAAATGTCAACGGTACGGTATAAGCGTTTAGTTGTACCTGCTATGGTTGTTGAGACAGCCGATTTTGGTCTTTTTGCATCGATTTCTTCATTATCAACTATATTTAGATCGATAATGTTATGTCATTAGACTGCAGAGCCTTTTCCCATACAGAGAAGGCTCGAGCATGGATCACCAAGCTTGCTTAAGGCGGATTGGCGTTTTTAGATTCATATTAATTATAAGTCCAGGTTTCTTTACTACTCTTTCACTTACAGTCTGTAATAGATAGACGAAATTTAGCTAAACCGATATGATGAAACCGAACTGGCATAAAAAAATTACATCAGATCAACGTATACTTTTTCGAAAGAAAACTCAATATTTGCTTCAACACCTACTGCCATTAAACTTCTTATCTTCTGTTGCCAACCCTAGAGAAACTCTCGGTCCATCGTGTGAACATTAATTTTACGATCGAAAATTACTAACAAAAGTGTGCAAAATTACATTTTTACATTTCCGTTTATAATCGCAAAGTGATGACTTACTCGATTTTATGGGTTTTTATTTTCAAATATGGAAGTTTTAACAGATCATTTTTAGGTCAAGAAATAAAATCCACCGTTACAAGTGGACAAATTTGTTCAACACGGATTCCACTTAACATCAGGCGTAAAATTTTATTGATATTTAAGACAAGGATCCGGTAGATTATACGTAATTGATTGGTTTCGAATACAAAAGTGACAAGATTCAACTGTTCCCAGTTTCAACTTTTTAAATTTTCAGTTATTGCCAACGATAGATTCTATAGCAAAGCTTGAAAACCAACTGGTTTAAAATATGTAGGTGTCCTATTTGTAACCCTTTGTGTAGGAATAACCTACTTTGTAATACCTGCTAGGTATCACAAAGTAGGCTAACATAACAAACAGACGATGTAACAGTCTTTACGCTTCACTAGAAATAGCATTTTAGTGACATCTTCGTTTCGCTTGTTACTTTAAGCTTTTTCAACAGTTATAATACTAGTCCTAGTGCAGTGCAGTGCTCTCCTCATACAGAGGTGGCATCAGCATCAATCACCACGCTTGCTTAAGGCGATTTCATATTATGATAGTCCAGGTTTTCCATCATCGACGTCAGTGATATCCAAGATAAATTTAGAAAGTACATATGAATTGAAAAACTCGCATTAGTATATGCCTCTCATGCATGAGAGACGGGTGCAGTAATCATTGGTCATCACGACACTACAATGTTAACATTATATTTCCTTGATCATAATTATAACACTCGAACGCAGAAGTACGTTTAATTTCCACCTTTTATTAAAAAAAAGTCATTACTTACAGTATTACCGTTACTTTAATTATGAGAAACGAAAGAAACGAAAAGATCGCCTTTTTAAGAAAATCAGGTGTATGCAACAGTGCCTTGCGACACATAAATTAAAGTCTGACGTACGTCCATCATGGGTTTGGCAGTTTTATCTCTTAATTTCGGAGTTTACTTTTATTCTGATTTCGACGTTATGTGCATAGGGTGAAAGTGTCATTAGCTTGATCTGATCAGTAGCAAATTCTGGAAATTGTTGGTCAAGAGGTACTTTCCTTGCTTCTTCAAAACCTGTAGTTATTTGTAAGAAAATGCAAGCTTCTACTGCCTCGTGAGCCTAGTGGTCCTTTAATTTCAATTTCTCAGTGGCAGCTCGGAGCAAGGATTTGTGCCCGCTATTACATGGGACCTAAAACATACCGGCAAACTGTGGGTGTACATTGGTGAACATTTGGCCCTCTGCCTAACTCTTCAGATAATACAGGCGTGATAGTATGTTATGTATGTAAGCTTCTAGTTCTCAATGTACTCTTTATCTGCTACCGTAATAAAGTCGTCAAATTTGCATCTTTTCAATACTTTATCTGACAAGTATAAATTAAAAACACGTTCACTGATATTGAAACTTGTATTTACTTAAAATTGAACTTTATTTATTGCTTTTTGCCATCTTGCACATCGAATTTATAAACTGCAAGCGAAAATCAAAGTTGACAGTATACGGAATCAGAGTAACCGTAATTAAAATGATTATGATGAAACCGTATATCTACACACCTCCTACATATTTGATCAACATTCTACTGAAGAGCTAGAGAGAGCCTATAGAGGCTCCAAAAAGAGTCAAAATAATAATATTGGTGGATTTTTGACTTTTCGTTGAACCTAGGGACTAATTCTACTAACTTTTCTGAAAGATCGCAATCTAATCTGTCTTAATCTGTCAATAATGACTCCAGTTCACCTATATTTTTTGACTTGACTTGTTATTGAGTTGAAATTACAACTAGATTTTCAACGTTTTTAATTTATAGAATTGGCTTTTTGATTCATTCAAAAGTCGCGTCCGCTGCCGCTTCAGTCCCTGCCTTGCATTTTCTACCACGACAGTTGACCAGATTTCTCATCAAGTAATTACATAACGTGAATCAGTATTGAGTTATGACTTTAATTGCGACTTTATCAATGTACTACCGAATACATCAGGTTTTGACCCCAACCGATAATTATAGTCCAAGTTAAAGTTATGTATTCTTTGTTGATTTTAAAGGTCTTAATTAAATGTTATTTATGTCTTACTAGTTAATTCCCGCGACTTCGTCCGCGTAATTTTGTCTGCTCAGAACCCGAATTATTTTTCTAAAAAAATATAAGCCTAAGTTACTCCTCATAATACCAGCCATCTGACAGTGAAAGTTCCGCCAGAATCAATCTAGCCGTTTAGAAGATTACTTGGAACAAATAGACAGACAGAAAAAAAAACAGCTTTTTTGGTATATGTACCGAGTAAAGACTTATTCATGTATTTAGTAAAAAGCTCTTATTTATAACAAACAGACATTTCAATTTTATTACTTGTATACGTATAGTTCGACCGTAATGGACGCTGCCGTGCGTATACAGTTACAGATGAAGAAACAGGTGTTTAATGGGTGTTTATTATTTCGTTAATGGCAGTGATTAGGATAGAGTTAATATAAGTTAGGACATTCAGCCATAAAGTATATATTAGCTAGCGCCTACGTGTTGGTATTTAAGTGGCGCCTACGTTACTTAGTTGAACTACCGGGCTTAAATCTATTGATAGCTTTTACGTCAGCCTTCGATCGGGATTTGTAATCGGTTCCTTAGCGTCAATTCAAACTAGCGCAGAGTCAAAGCGCATTAAAGCGCACTTTAAAGCGAAGCGGTCAGACGCACGAATTCCGTCAAATACGCGCGAATTCGCACGTCTTTTTTTATCTTAGAAGAAATATGTGCAGGAGCACCGTACTCGCAATGCAGTAGAAATTATGTGTTTTTTCTTACGCCTCCGCTGTCCGCCTTTTCTGATCGATTTCATTGCGGGATCCAATTCAGTTTGAATCGTTTTTCCGGGACTCGTCGCTGTGATGCTCTTCTGGTAGACACCACTGTTGATTCTGGCTTTCAGAAGTTGCAGTGGTTTGGAATAATGTGGCGGGGTTATCCGAAATAAAAAAAGATTATTAGCCTCATTAAAAAATCACATATCTATAAACATTTATTGATTCACACCAAGCAACTGTTGCCCTATTTGTTTTTTATCTTCGAACGAGTAATCGTATGTACTTATTTAATCGTATGTACCTTACACCCATATGCTAACAGATAATTGCTGCATAATCTCACGCTTGAATCTAAACAGTTCGCACCCAAATGATTACTGGTTCTGTCATAGATTGACACTTTAATATGCCTCTGCTTAATATCAGCTGCCAATATGGTCATCGTCTATAGTAACGTAGTATTAAAACCATCGGTGATACAGTAACAACCTTGTTTAAATGATAATCCGGCTGATAATGCTGATTTATCAATGAGTAATTTGGCTATCAGAAGATTATAGTAAAGATGTGTGTTACATTTGTGGATTTGATGGCAATTATTTATGGTTCAATATATAATTCCATCTGTCTTCAGACAAATCTATACTTATCCATTTATAAAATATTAGAAAAAATTATGAAAGTTTTTGTGCTACATTGTTAAAATGACTGACTAACATTTAGGTAATACCGGCTCAAAAAATACAGCTACCATGCTTTTATATTTATCGTGAAATAACAGAGCTTATTAAAGTAACGATAGCTGAAAAACCTTACATATAACTAGTTCCATATTCTCTCTACGTTATTCGAAAAAAAACTGTAAATATTTTCTGTTATTACACAAACAAAACAATATTTCCTTTCCATGTTCCTCCCAACCCTTTATCAAACATCAGCACTAGGCCAACTGATTTGTTTATCGTTCGTAAACCAATAAGGTAGGTCGGTAGCTCCCTTATTGGCACAAATTGTGCTCCTACTGAACGACAAACACAATTTGGTGCCCCCCGCGTTTCCAGTACACTTGTATTTACTTGTTTATATCAGACAGCCTTGCGCACGTGTTTTATCTATATCTTGGAACGAAATGTGTACAAACAACGAGTTGTTTTTAATAATTCATGGGAAGTAGGTGCTGGTCTAGTATCGAAGGTTGTTAGGCTAAGATTGGGGACAGAATAGAATTAGATTAGATTTAAAAGTTGGTGTTTTAGAAGAGCAAGTTCAAGGATGTTGAACAGTTTTCGGCATATACACTTTCAGGTATGAAATGATTGATTATTTCAAAATACTTACTAACGTGTCTAATTATGTTATATCTTACTCCTCCCGTGTTCCTTTCTGATTAATTTCGTTGCGAAATCCAAATCAGTTAAGTAATTATTCCGGATCTCATCTAGCGTTCATTAATTCAGCGCTTTTGAGGTGGTCACTACTGACGATTCTGTCTTTCACGAGCTGCAGTGGTTTGGAGTAATGTGCGGATTATCGTGTATTGTATATGCCCTAAGTAAAGAGAAGCTTTACCTAAAGGAAACCTGTGACGTGACACGCACGCGAAATGGCAACATCCGTCCAACATCAAAGACCTTCACAATCTCACACCCACTCTAAAATCAAATAGGCAAATATTGATAAAATGCAAAGCCGATAAACTTGGCAGATGTCTCAGTGTGCAGGAGGCACCCTGCCATATAATTTAATGTCGTAGGGGGAATCACAATAGCTATCGATTCCTTTGTGCCCGAGGGAAATCGCTGCTTCATCTACGTTTTTACAATGTCACCGCAAAACAAGCGAGCGTTGTACAGTCGCCGGCTGGAGGTAAACTGTACATTATTATGCATTAAGAAGCTAGGGAGATAAATAACTGGTATATTTACTTACGCACATACATATTTATAGCGTTTGGTTTTACGAGTACTGTTTTTGCTTTGGTTTGCTCTGTTTCTGTTCGGACTCTGTGAGTAACGGCCTGTTTTGTTTTTGTTTCCTGCCGCTGTAGCTAGCGAAGCATGACACCAAATTTTTGGATCTCACAGCGACATAAGGTAGCCTATGTCCTTCTTCTAAGGTCTAATTTATCCGTACCAAATTTTATCACACTCGATTCGGCGGTTTATGTATGATATTAGTAGGGAAGTACAGACAATGAGGTAGAAAAAATCTACATTCAACTTTCAAAACAAAATCGCATCTCTTCTGCAATAATTCTATCCACGAAATCAACATGCATTTCTGAATCCAGTTCCAAATTCGAGCATTAATCTTTCAGGTAAGGACAAAAGCAATAAATTAAAGTTGGTTACATCGAATCATCACGTTTCCAAACCACATTGTTTCCACCTTCATAATTCTAATTTAGGAAAGGAAACACTTGGCGTTGATTCACCGTGAATCGGTGCTGAATAATTGATGGGGTACCGGGGGGCGGCCGGCTGAATGATCACTGTTGGCAGATCTATTGACGCTACTACAGAAGACGAACTCGATCGTCATCCGAAACAAATGAGAGACTAATGGTATACTTATCATAATATTTATAGGCTGAGATCCTATGGAGTCACCGGATCTACGTCATTATAGCATGGCTGCAGTTTAAGGATAGGTTCAGGAATATGTCGTTAAGAGGGGTGCGTACTTGTAAGCTTGTAACACTTTCTAAATACCTTCTTAAGGATATATTCGTCTTATATATCCTGAAAATGTTCACTAAATTATAAGGTGACATATGTCTGACGACTCCAGGATCCTGAATCATTATGATATTTGAATGTAGAGCACGCGTGGCTTCATCCCGAATCCCAAAAACAATTTTAACATGAGTTCGGCAAAGTACTTTGCGATCTCAAAGTCATTTCAAGTACTGAAGATAAACATATCGGTGAAACTGTGGGTGTTCCCAAACTTATGATATGCCCTGAACACGAGCTTAAAGGTCACGGTGATATTTGACGTAATTGGCGATGAAATTATAGATTTAAAAACATTAATAAAGGCAATTTTGTAGAAAACAAAGTTGTTGGATCATTGGTTTTCGCTGAATTCATTGCCTACAGCGGCTTTGTAAATAAAGTTGGTTAAAGCAACAATATTATTGTTAGGTTAGAACAATAAAAAACTTTGTATTCTACAGAATTTCCAACAATACAATTGTCTAGTTTCCAACTAATTTCTATTCAGAACAATATTAGGATTTGTACACAAATTGAACGCTAAACTGGCAAGTTCCAAAATGAGAGAGATGTTATCGTATTGCTCAAAAGTCAGGTAAATATCAGACCAATTTCGTTCATAGTAGAAAATAAACGGTTTCATCGCGAAGCCGGCTGCAAAGGGGTTAAATTAGTATTTCCGCCAACCTTTGTCGTACTCCACGCAGGCGGACGGAATACTTAAGTTTTTCCACGTTTTATAGAGCCGATTGTGAAGCAAGATTTGGGTGAATTTCTTCTACACCTTAGTGTATTTTCTCAGTCTGCCGAGTTCCTTACCGTGTTATTTGTCGACCGACTCGCAAATCTCTGCATAATATAAAATGCAAAATCTTTAGAAGTCTCATTTTGAACGTGAGAACTGCCACGATCCGTTCTTTTTGTTTTTCGTTGTTTAGCTGGGTTTTTTTGTTGCTTTTGTTTGGCTTTAAAATTAGGGCGTTGAATATTAAAGCTACAGTAATAGAAAAACGCTTACACTTTTATGAATTTTTACATCATCTTTTAATTAAGTAACTTTAAAATAAAGTGTATTGGTCTATGTTCACTAACAATATTCAATCCAGCAGCAAATAGCTCTGACACATAGTAGGGGTCGATAGTAGAATGGACACGTTGTTACCCACTAATTTAATCAGCACCCGTCTACAAAATCTCTTACTATGATTGATCTGCGGCCAATACGATTGCACCCGGGCCACTGTATCGTTTTACACGTCCATCTTCGTTTATCTCTCACATCCTTCATAAGAACTTCAAAATATTCCATGTTTTTAAAATGTAACAACATCAACACAGATAAAACACCATTGCAAAAATACAGACCGAAACATTGGAATTCGCAAAAGAACCCAACAAAGTAATTTAGAACGCTTCATTTGAAATTACGAACAAATTTTTCCGAGGTGTCCCCACATATTTCGAATTCCCAACAAAGAATAATCGGAATATTTTTTTCCTTAATTTTTCATTCAGCTCAGTGGGGCACTGAATCCCTCGGGTTTGCTTTTACTTAACGGAAACCTTATTTAAAATAAACAGGCTGGTGTAAACGGCCGACGTGCCTAAAATTCTGAACGCGTCGATACCGGTGTATTATTTTCGCTGGCAATAAAACGGGCGCGACCTAAAATGTGTTTTTTATTTGTTTTAACTTCTCTTTATTTATTTTGCGGTGGTGATATTTAGAGGTGTGTCGATGTCGATTGTACGAGTATCCATTGTGTGCGAGGTACGAGTATTGACTCGTCTTTTTGCTTGGCGTGATATCAAGATACTCGCACTTGTTGATACAGCTCATGTCACTTTCATTTTTGCGTCAGCCAAGTGTTATCGACATTGAATGTTGAATTTTTCATTTCTCTTTTTGCTCCGAAAATCAATCTATATTTAAGAGAGTTGTACTGACAGCTCGCTACATGCGAAATGTAGTCTAGTTATATTATGTAGCTAGGATAAAGGTATTATTTTCTAGGTTTTTGCTTAGTCAAATAACACGAATTTTTATGTTCCCGTTTATCATTTTGGAATTCATTTATTTAACGGGAAATTGAAAAACCACAAGGCTAGATTTTAGGACCCTTATCTTATTTACAAATGTCATCGAGTTTAGAGTATTCATGACCAAAATACGGTTTGGTTCGGAAGATTAGGTTTATACATTGTATGCTCATAAGATTAAAATTTCCAAGCTGTAGTAATATTATAAAGGTGCAAAGCTTGTTTGTAAGAGGTAATTTCTAAAATACTGGTCCGATCGTAAAAAATATTTCACTGATAAAAAGTTTCACTATTGCCAAATGTCAGAGGATATGTATAATGGTATACTTGACTTCCACACGAACGGACAAAAGCTAGATGTATAATACCATTACGTAACACCAGGTGCCAGCCGCTTATAATTCTACGACCAAAGCTTAAGCAAATTGCTCTAATTCAATCATTCCTTTACGAGGTTTCGGACATAATAAACCAGATCGATCCGTCGGTAACAACGCAACGCGAACATTCCCTGCACTAAACGACGCCTACTGGCGGTACCACTGAACAAATCTAGGTTTACGACGCTCATACAAGCGAAATCTTTCATTTTACAACGCAGTTTTATGTTAATAAAGACGTTACAAAACTAATTTATTGGTAACATGACGATAAAATTGAAAGTAAATACTAGTTTATAGAACCTAGTGATACTGTCTTGTTTTCACTTATTGTTATTTCGTCCCCCGCCAAGGAATCTATACAGTGGGAGGGACATCGTGTCACAAGCTTTTACTATGGATTCTGTTTACGATTCTAGACCCCCCAGCATTGAAATTGAAGTACAATTTGACCATGTAGATGTCGCACTTTTGTATGAAACAGTTATATTCTTTTTGATAACTGACGAGAAAAGTTGCCGTTAAGGGGTTTTAAATCATGTACTGGATGTTTGATAATATTTTGTATCACGACAATTCTTCGCTATAAATTTGAAGTTTGCAAACTTTATTGGCGTAAAAGAAGTAAGTTCTTGGGAGGTCTACTACTTGAAAAATAGGTCTTTAAAGATCTAATTAAGATCAAAATTCAAATACGTTCAACAATTACTGACAGCTGTTAACAATTTTATAATTATATCATAGTTTCAAGAACAAATATTTATCAATATCGACCATCAAGAAGTTGGCATTTGCACTGGCACTTACTACAACGAGATTATTTAGATTGTATATCTAATGCTACTTAAAGGTGAGGTGTTTGCTAATAATAACTAAGGTCAGCAAGCATTTAAGGATCTGTCTCAAAAGCGCACTTGTGTTGATCTAGGTTAAAGAGATGTTCTATTAAAACTATATTTGCTTTCCTGACGTCTGACTCGGCATCTATAGATTTACAGTCTCTCATAGATTTACAATGTCTGATTTACAGTCGAGACAAGTAGTCAGAATCCCGAAAGTGTAACAACCTGTCATATCAAAACGGAGGTATTGCCCAGTAACTGGGCCATGGAGGTCTGCATGGCAGTCGCTCCAAGTAAGATACTGGTATTCAGCTGCATTCTGTTAGGCTGAAAGTGACCCCAACATATTTAGGAGGACTAAACAGATGAACTCATCTGATTTTGGTCGAATTACTCATGGGAAAATCCCATAGGTACTTATCATGTAAAATCGCGGACCATTTGAATGAACCACTTTTCATCCTTACACCTTAGTAATAAAGTGATCAACCGCCATTGTCCTCAGTTATGCATTGTTCGAGACATGGTTTAACATGAGGCTGTAATAAAACATTGTACATTATCGATCAGTGTTGCGAGGTCACATTCGAATGAACCTCTCAGGAGAACCCATTAATCTCTATGTGTCAACCACTTAACTAAGTAGCTTATAGTTACTACAACTTGAGTGGGTAAACAAAACTAAGCCAGGAATGACTTAGCTGCCCCACTTAATAGTTCTAAAGTACCAACTCTTAGAGGGCAACAAATAGAGCTAAGCGAGAAATGACAGAGCTGACCAGTCGCATTATATGTAAAGTTATTCGTCGCAAGCGCAGGTAGTTCATCCCACACGGCGTCGTACCGGCGCCAGCGCACAGAACAAACCTATACATTTGATCTAAAACCAATCTAAATGCTCATTAAAATTGATGAATTCTCTAAACTGTTGTTTTGAGGTTACCATATTTATGTTTAAACATTTCGTGGTTTGTTGAAAGTAGTTCCTCTTGGCGATTTCAGTTCAATGTTTACAGCTTGTTACTCGTTAAAGCTTTTGTTAACGTCTAGACATCTTTTGTTTAAAATATGATGCGTTTTATAAAACTTTTATGTTTTAAGATTCGATTTCTTCTAGATTTTGCCCGCAACTTCGTCCGCGTAAATGTCCTTTATCCTTATCACGGATGCAGACGAATTTGAGTCCTAAAAAGAGGCCTATGTCCGTCCTTGGGGTTTAAACTTACCCCATACCAAAATTTCATCAAATCGGTTGAATGGTTTAGTCGTGAAAGCGGAACAGACAGAGTTATTTACGCATTTGAATTATTCGTATGTAGGATGGTATCTTCTACATTTAGTTTATTTATTGTATCGTCAGTAAGAAAATTAGCATCACTACCAATATTAACATTCAGAACGCATTTAACCATTCTGAATTCTCAGACATCACCATAGATTCTATTGTTTATTTCCGCATTAAATTGGAAAAAATCTAGGCACTTATTTAGAACTCCATAGTCAACTACGTACGTATGCGTCGCTTTGTGTTCCTGTAAATTAACGGCGCCTACACGAGTGATTAAGTGGATAAGCAATGTACCTCAGACTTCACTTTTACCTAGTTAGCAATCGACGACGGCCGACAGACGCCATTCTCTGACAAGTCTCGCCGTATCAATCATGTTTCTTCGGTGTTGCCATCATTCAATATTTTTTTATTACCGTCTCTAAGAAGATTATCTTTAGAAATATTTTTTCTTGTACCGTTCTTCGAAGAGATATTAAGTAATGGAGATTTATCATGTTATACTAGAGGATAAAAGCGGACTATGTGACTTCTGCTAAGCTTGATGGGATGAGCTTGATAGGTGATATCGAATAAGTCTTAGCAGACTAATTCAAAGTCAAAGTCAGATTATTTATTTAAACGTTTAAAAGGCACTTTCCGAAAGTCATTTACAAGATTAGGTTTTCAATCTGTATCCTGTAAGCAAAAGAATACTGCTATACATAATTACTATAATGCATACACATACACATTAAAAACTCGAAAGTAATCACCTAACCTAACGCATTTAAAAGTTCACGGCCTACACCTAGGTGTTCTAAAACTTTTTACGAAGCATTACGTGTATAGCATAATGTATATTTTAATTATTTTTCTGGCAACCCAGCAAGCGTGCGCGGCCTCAATGGCGAGCCAATAGCCGGCGGTAATTGAGTCGCCGGAGCCTTATAATTGGCGCCTTTTTATTTAATAACACACCACGTAATTGTTGTGACCAGACTGTGACGGTGACTACTAATGACAAATGTAGAAATAATTGCACTGGCAACAATTTTATTGATAGTCTAGAATTTCAGATCATAGGCTCCGAACCCGTGGGTACTTAGTATAGTTACCCTTGCTGAGGTAAAATAGTTTCTATGCGAAGGTACTTAAAGCTAGTGTTATTGAAAAAACTTATTGATAATTGTGAGTATTGGTTTAAGAATGTATTTCGTGATTCGTGTTATGTGATTAATTGAGCCCATTTGTACATTTTAAATGAAACATCACTTTCATTAAAACGTCTTGTGTCACCTGTACACGTGAGGACCTAATGACTGCGTCAGCGGATGGCAAACAAAATAATTTAAAAATATATTATTTAGTTTGCATATTTGCCATCGAGGCTAAGAAGATGAACACATCATAGCGGAGACAAGTTAAAAGGTTAGAAGCTGTTCTAAATCCAGGTTCAATTCACAGTAGTCTGACGGACTGTTGAACTAACAAAATGTCTAACATAGTTGTTAAATTGGATTAGAAATCAGTTGCAACTGCAATGAGAAATAACAGGTTCAATTGAGCTGGCCTAATGTAAGTTGTTTGCCTTAGTTGACGGTAATGATTTGCAGAACGCAGCGGTATGAGATCACTAATGAACTTAAATTGTTGGGACCGTTTAATTAAAATGTAAATGTAGTAATGGCTCAGTGGTTAAGGCAACCGCCTCTTCCACACGATGTTGTGGGTTCGTAACCGGGGACGGGCGAGAAACAATGTGACTTTTTCTATCTTTCTAAGTTTATCTTAGACATCCATCATAGATGTCGGTGAAGCAAAAACATTTTGAGGAAACCGGGACTGGTATGAATCAGAAATCGCCAATCCGCCTTAAGCAAGCTTGATGATCAATGCTCATGCCTTCTCTGTTTGAGAAGAGGCCTTTGCCCTGCAGTGGGACAATAATAAGCTGGTATTATTACTAACTACTTTCGTATGGAAGATTCTAGTAAGACTTTGCAACAATCTTTATGAACTTCGCTTTCGCAATTCAAATTACAAAGTAAAAGCTTAACATTTCTCCGCAAGGAACACTGGATAACCACAAATAAATTACAGAAAAGAATCCGAAGTGCTGACATTTATCCCTCAAGGCTCGGCCGCTTTCGAACACTGTGCCTTATAAAAAATCGACTTTTATAGTTCTTTATTCTCCTCAGACTAACCGTAGTCATTTCCAAGCAATAAATTGCTATTTATAGACATTTCATCCATTTTCTTGTCGACTCGCGTATTATTCTCAAATGGATTGATCGTAAATTGTGACAAATTACATATTTGCGTCACACTCACAATTGTGATGTTTTGCTCTTGAAATGTTTTCGATGTTAGCTTTACATTGCTGTGTAAGTCCCACAAGTTTCACATCCACAAGGATTCCACACACATTGGATATCAAACAAAGGCGAATGTCATTTCGTAACAGATAATTTCAGGGATGGTATGTGCGGCAGTCATAAATATAACATGGACGTCGGGTACAATGCGTGAATTTTACAGCGTTTTTATTTTACGAGGATCACTAAAACATTTTGGTCCCTACAATAAAATAGTCCGTGTTTTTTACGATACCTGGAGGTGAATGCGCGTTTGAAAGTGATTTTGGACCAATAGTGTGGGAGTGTGGGCTGATAGTTGGTGTATTACTTACGAATCACCGCACGTAACTAGCCGCCGCAGTGTTAAAGGTTGCGGCGAGATCTGTTCTGTTTACTGCCATTAAAATTGGACTAACTTCTCTAAACGGGGCCATGATGTTAAAACTCGGTGTTTCGTCATGTTGGACACTATGTAGTGCACTCGTAATAAACACAGAAAGAGAACGACTTCGCTCTCTGAGTTTTGGAGTTATTCCTATTTATGCTTATGAAAATTTTATTTCAATGTCTAAAGTTAAGCGATTGTTTTGCCGACATTTTTTCGTTTATAAGTATAAATACAGACTCATATTGTGTAATAGTATAGAAAAAAATATTACTGTTTCACATTTACACACTTGGAACGCTATGAATTTCTTCTGAATCACGGGTGGGTTTACAAATATTACAACTTACATACACCAATAAAAAAACACGGTGCAATTAACCTATAAGCCATACAAATATTAATTCCTTGCGGGAATCCAACTCACGACAAACAGCGCAGTAGCTAAGCACTCAGCCACTGCACCAACCGTGCCATCGCATACATGTAGGATGTATGATGTATATGTGTATTACACGCCAATAAATAAGGCCCACAGTGTAATGTTATCATTATTTCATATAAACCACGCTGTCACATCCTGGATCACTGCTGCCTCGTCCAATAAGTACGCTTCCTGTTTAGAAACAATTGACTGCGAGTTATGTTCCATTTTAACCATAACGTTATTGTAAGTCAACCAATTCAAGATACTCTGGAACTAGAGTGAACCTTTTTATTTTTATTGATAGGGCTGAAGATTAAAATTAGACTAGCTTTTAACCACGACTTTGTCTGTTCGCAATTATCGCGGACGCTTTATCAAGATGACAGACTACTTCTTTGTCTTCAATAACGATCGGTTCAGTGGTTTTGTTATGATGCGGTTACAAACAAATAAACAGATAGAGTAAATTTCACATTTATAATACCATTATATAGTGTATGTTAGTGTGTGTGTGTTACCATGCTAAGTCAAGAAAATATTGCATCTTTTTTAAAAACAGTTAAACAATATTCAATCAGATTACATTCACTGCAATTTGGAGAATCAGATTTTTTCAAAAGCAATGCAGATTTCGCTGATGTGTGGTGTTCAGAGCGAAGTCTTAAAACTAATTTAATTATCAATATGAATACCTACGAAGTAATAATTCAAATAGTTTTCCTAGTGTACATTGAACCCCCAGTACTGTAAGCACAGTACCTAGCTAGACCATAACAAGTGTTGGTTATTCAAACACTCCACTATACACACTTCGCCACTACATTCGATAACTTTAAGACACTGCATCATGCACTTACGATATTACCCACCCGGAACGTTATAAACTAGTTCAACTACTTACTAGGCCAGGGGTGACCAACCTTTATTGGCGAACATGATATTTTTTTTTATTTGAAAACATAATAAAGCCTCTCACTTGACTTGAATCTTGATTTGGTGATACAATGTAGAAAAATAAAATTAGATGCTATATATATCCTCTTGGTTTGCAACACGAAATCTGTACAATCTAATTACTTACTACAAGTTTCTAGCCGCGACTTCGTCCGCGTCAAAGTTAATATATTATCCCACGGGATAATATACACATACATTTTTTCGAGATAAAAAGTAGCCTTTGTGCTATTCCAAACTATAATCTATCTCCATGCCAAATTTCATCCAGATCCATTCAGCTGTTCTGGCGTGATTGAGTAAAATACACCTGTCCATCAAAACTTTCGCATTTTCAATGAAATAGTATCAGGATTTTATCTTTAATTAGATAAACAAAGGTTAGTGTGATTTCCGCTGTTACAAATTAGATTTGAAATTAAATACAACTGTCAATTCAATAATAAACGTGCCTATATTATTTCGTCGAATGCCACCGCTAGTGTGACAATTGTTTGCCATCCCTGTACTAGTCCATTGTCAATATATTTGTCAACGGTATCACAGAAATAGCACAGAGGATTATGAAACTTGATGTCTTGTATTCAAGTATTAGATCTGAAGTCGGCGTAGGTAGCGCATTCCTGACGGTGTGGGCCCAAATGGCATCTATTATATTGTCTCCACATTCCGGACTGAGGTTAGGCATGAGATATTTATTGCCACATGTGAGTCCTTCGATAGGGAAAAGTAGCTGATCAAGTGGCAAGGATGCAAATATGGGTAAATGATGTTGATATGTCAATTTCTGCCCGCGACGGTCTGCCAGGAAGTTTAGTATATACCATATCATAAAAATATGGCAGTCGGCAATAGTTTAGTTTTCTATAAGTGAAAGATTTTTTGTAATCTGGCCTGTCCCAGTGATTACCTCTTACAACAGACAAACAAAAAAGCTTTACCTCACTTTGGTTCCTCATTTTTATTTATAATTAAATATAGGTATCCCTAGCCGTCAGTAACCCTAGTAGCCCTTGTACTCAGGGATAGCGTAGCTTCCTATTACCGAAAAAAAATTCAGAATCTGACCAGCAATCCATAGATTAGCCCATTTATACACACAAATCAACTCTTCAGCTTTATAATACTAGTATAGATATACATAAATGTCCGTCCCTGTATTTCTGTTAGACATAATGGTCACTTTCTCCCACACGATACTTAGATACATTTTGAAATCCTATTTCGTTATCTTTATCTCGAGCAATAAGAGATGGAGATCCGGCTTCCACGTTTTTGCCTTCCTTTCCTCATTGAAGAATGATCTAAAGAAGTCTTATTAAGACTGCTTTGTTAACATTAATTTAATTTGTGGTCGATAGCCATCATTATCGGGTTTCTACCACCTATATAAGAAGGAGGAAAACGACGCTGCAATTCGAATGTAAAACTAGAACCTTTTTCTTATTTACAAGACATACAGTGAGTTACTGTATGTATAACTGCTTTCTAATAAGTTTTGCCGATTCATATAAAAAATATACTGGCCAGGTACGGTATTGGACCCGCACGCGATGGGTGCTAACACCGTATACAATACTAGCTGTTCCCCGCGGTTTCACCCTCGCTGCTCAGCACCTGTTGGTCGTAGCGTGATGTTACATAGCCTATAGCCTTCCTCAAGAAATGGACTATCCAACACTAAAAGAATTTTCCAATTCCAACCAGTAGTCCCTGAGATTAGCGCGTTCAAACAAACAAACTCTTTAGCTTTATAATATTAGTATAGATTTAACACTACATACAAAAAAAATATGTTTCTTGTGTTTTGTTGTTGTTATAGCTCCATAATATTACATACTCTGAGAAATTTTAAAGTGTCCTTTTACCGTTTGAGAGATAAAGCCTTGTGACAGACTGACATTCAGAAGGAGTCTTGTAATAGGGTTCCGTTTGCCACACCATGAACCCTAAAGATGACCGTATCGAAACAAGACCATATCAATGATATTTTCGTCAATGCATTACAACTCCGTTACAAAAAAATGTTCTAAACAAGTGCGTTATTGTGTCATAATAGTCTCTTTTGTAGTTTATAGACACACGTGTTTATGACGTAGGTTTTAATAGGATCTAATAAAGCGGATTATTGTTAGTACGCTTCTACTAGCTAGGTGTTAAAGTTTACGTAAGGGTTTAGTATTCCTACGTCACGCGTCACTCTGTGCTACGGTGGATATTTCTAGACTTTGCTATGTAATTACCTAATTATTGTATTGCTGACATATTGCAAGTACCAATGCCCGAGACTTCGTGCACATGCCGGTTATCTGCGGAGCTTTTTTTATGCGTGGAACCCTAATTCGTTTTCTGAATTAAAAGTAGCCTTTATTAGGCATTATAATATCAGCTATCTGTCAGTGAAAGTTCTGTCAAAATCGGTCTAGCCGTTTTGGAAATTAGCCGGAATAAAAATACAAACAAAAACTTTCAAAACAGTTTTTTTGTTACTAGTGTCGAATACTTTCTTAAGCAGGTAGTATAACAGATACTTACTTTAATAAAAAATAAAAAAAAAGTTTTTTTGTATAGATAGATTTGTAAAACATTGATTGTACTTTTGACACCACTCACATTCAACTTAAACAAAATAAATAAACAAAAAACCCGAAAACAAAACAAATGCCTCCCGATAATCTTACGATACAAAACTTTTTTTTTAATCTCCCGCCCAAACTTGTTGCGGACATTCTCGGCTTTTGAGATTTAAAAAAAAAACCCTGCAACCTTTTCTTAAGCCACAATGTCGGCTAGTGCCGTCGCCATGATGTCGGCAGATAGCGGGTTCGAGTCCCGGCTGCAAATATTTCCGTCTAATTACCTACGCTTTGGCTACCAGGGGATTTAAGCCTAGTATGGGATTGAGATAAAAGCCAGTGATTTTAGTTTCACTGTTTTATTTACGTATTTAGAATTCACTGCAAATTTTCTATAGGAAAGCGGTGTGGAATGGATGAGAGATGTTTTTTCTTGCACACTAAAAGGATGATAGAAATCTAATAAATTAAAAAAACAAAAAAAAAACATAAGATTGTGCGACAGAAAAAGGAGTGAACAAATGAAAGTTTATTAGATACAGAAACGTATAATTTTAAGTCATTTTTTTTTTAAAACATGATTAAGTCAATTCAAATTCTTCGATTTTGTTTACCTATTTACTTTTCGTCTTGTCATATTTAAATATTATTCCTTCCAACCCGTTCAAGGTTTGTCTACATATTAAAATACTAGCTGTTGCCCGCGACTTCGTTCGCGTGGCTTATTTCACCCTCTAGGATACGTCTCGGGTTACCGCTCCCGTGTGTCATAGCGAGATGTAAAATACCCTATAACACTTACATATAACGTATTTTGTATGGGTAAAATATTTTTTAAAATCGATTCAGTAGATCCAGAGATTACCCCCTTGTGCCCCGCGGTTTCACCCGCGTTGTTGATTTTGGTTACTTTTCCGTTCCCGTGGCTCATAGTGCGATGTTATGTAGCCTATAATCTGTTATTCTGAGGTACAGGCTACGGAATGTCACGCAGAGTCATTATTTTGCTGCGAAGTTATTTTAAAACTGCGATATCTCCTAAGATATTCATTGAAATTAAATGATGTAAAGGGCAATTTTGTTCAAAATTAAACACTTGTGATGAATAACGTATTTATGTTGATAAGGATTAAAACTATGTTCATAAAAACACCTTCGCAAATAATGCATTATTTTAAAACAAATTTTCTGACTATAAAAATGGCTATACTGAGTCAACCGTTAAAGTTAGGCATGTACTACCGCGGACTTTTTTTTAGAATATTGTAAGAAGAACAATTCTCTCATACATGATTTTTGCGTAACTTTAACTGTTTACGCAGCGCACGCAACAAAAGCCCTCGAAAAGAATATTTTTTCCCCGTTTTTGCCACATTTTTCATTGATACTCCGCTCCAATTGGTCGCAGCGTGATGTTATATAGCCTATAGCACTCACGAATAATGTAGCTTTCTACCAGTGAAACAATTTTTAAAATCGGTTCACTACTTCCGGAGATTACCCCCTACATACAAACTTACAAACTTACAAACAAATTCTACCTCTTTATAATATTAGTATAGATTTAAAGACCTTGATATTTTTATGCGTTAAGTTTATGACTATAATAATATTTTATTAATGTTCTTTCCGCCATTGCGCGTTACTAATAACCGTGTAACTAGTGCACGATCGCTATTTACGCACGAGTAATTAAATAATTACGATAGTCACACTCCACGATGTACTGAATCTTACTGAAAATTATTATGGGAACGTGTATTTAGGTTATGGATTATAGTTAAACCTGGCATGTTAATAATATGTCCTTGAAATGAGGCAAGGAACTGTCATTTCATATCTGATACCTGAACAACACCGGCCAATACAATACTTGACAATACATACGCCAAAAAAACACAGTATTATAATGTTGATATAGCGGCAATAGAAATATACACTCTCTGCGAAAATTACAACATGACTGACGACTGATGGGTGGACACCGGAGGCTTAGTAATAGTTACCGAAGGGTCTCAATAGCAACCTCCGGCATCCTAAAAAGCATACAAAATAGCAAGTAGGCATACCCTCTTAACGACATATTCACTTATCTATCCTTAACATTTCGGACATCCTAAAATGACATAGGTCTAGTAAGTCTGGGATCTTAAACTAGAGGAAATCATAAATAACCCAGGCTTCTCAACTGCGGTAACCAAAACCAGAAACAGAAACGTCGTAAGTCATAAATAAAGCTATTGCATAATAAACAATAATAAAACGACTTAACGCGAAGTCGGCACGAAATTCTTGACGAAACGTCACGAATCTAATTCGTCATAGACATAACTGCTGTTTGACGACCTTGGTCGTTCGTGTAGTTTGTCGGCAAACCTTCGTCGCTAATAATAATACTAGCCTATTATTGTCCCACTGCAGGGCAAAAGCCTCTTCTTATACAGAGAAGGCACGAGCATTGATCGCCACGCCTGCTCAGGGAGATTAGCGATTTCAGACTTGTTTTAATTAAAACCTTAAGTTTCCTCACGATGTTTTTCGTGACCAATATAACATCCTTTCAACTTGTCAATCATGGATGCCATAAGACTTTTGGAGGAGTCCTTATACCTCTCTTGGGTGATGAACAGTTCATTGAAACCTGTCGTGACTTAAGCTAGACTGTTGTTTTAACTTTAGTACTTAATTTGTTCTTTTTCTCTTCTTTCAGGTAAGTTCCAATTTTGCTGTACGACTTTCGTAGTAAGTAGACTCTCCTCTCTCCTGGATATCCTCGCTTCCATTTGATAAGAGTTTTATGGAATCTCGCGGGATTTGATCAAAATTTTCCGTACTTAATTAAATCAAACAATCTACAAAAACAACATCATTATTTGTTTATAATCATTCAAATCCATTTACTATTCCGATTGGTGGTCACGTCATCTTTAATTATATGGAAGATTGTTCAACGCATTACGGGTTGACCAGACTGGCCTGTGACATCATCAACCAACATATCTTGATCTTCCTCACCCCCCACAGCCCCCTACATCGTAGTTATATTGAACACGATCAGATATTTGGACAGAAGATGAAAGGTCTAGTGTAAATGGTGGTACACGAGTGTCATCTCAAGGTTATTTGAAGATTTCACTAATATTAACGAGACATAGATGACGTGTATTTTGCAGAATAAAATGAATATAAAATTATTTTATTGAAATCTAGCTTTTGCCCGCGACATCGTCCGCGCAAATGTCGGTTATCGTGGAGGCAGACGAAGTCCCGGAATAAAAAGTAGGCTTTGTCCTTTTTTGGGGTTCAAACTTACCCCGTACCAAATTTCATCAAAAAGGGTTCAGTGGTTAGTCGTGAAAGCATAACAGATAGACAGAATTAATTTCGCATAAATAATATTATTATGGGTAAAGGCTTATTCTAGAAAAATCTCAATTTACTTGAGATACGCATAGTGTTGCTGATGGCAATATAAAGACAATAAAAAGCTATGATTATAAAACAAGATTCTGATAATGCCTCTGACGCCACAGATTACAGTGACCTCACGAATACATACGTAACTTTTTACTTATGGAATGCATATTACCTTTTTAATATACCTTTTAATGGCAATACTCATTATAAAAGTGGGATAATGCAATGCAAGTAACACAAGACTTGTTTGTTTTTACAAAGAGAACTTGCTCCGGAGCAACTTTCTGTCTTACGACAAATTGATCACATATTTCTATAGCCTTCCTGATTTAAATGTACATCCAAATATGTCGATATATTTGCGAAATATTGACAACTATTAATATGTAAAAATACTTTAGTGGAGTCAAATCGCCGGCATTATCCGGTTCCTTAGCCGTCACGCCAACATTCCCAATTTGTCGTCTTTTGCTGTACATCTCACGTCTAGTATTTTATTTAAAATCTTATGTCTTAGTGCTTAAGGCGCGTGGCCATGCAAAACGCAGCGGCAGCCGTTTTTAGGGCAGTTTTTAGGAGCCCACTTCTCTATATCAAATAGAAATACCAACTAATAAAAAATACGTTAAATTTCTACACATTCTTGACTCGAAAATGGTAGATTTATTTTTAACTTTTTAGTAACATAATGCTTAATTATAGGGTCATAACGAAACTACAGAAATGAGAAATAATATTTTTTGACATGCATCTCCTCGTAAAGTGAACATTATTTTGATTTGCGACTTAAACTAATAATTAGGCAATTTAATAAAGAACATTATGCTAGTTTTATTTTTTTTAAAACACGAAAATTTGATTTTATATAGATTTTACTCTAAAATCTGAGCGTATTTTCTACGTATCTCTTGCGCCGCGTTAGTGTGCCGCCAAAGGAAAAAATGCTCAAGGTTATTTGGTCAGGGTAGCGCCTTAAGTTCCAATTCGCGTGGCTGGTTGTTTTATAGTGTTGTAGTTAAGTTTGCAAGTGCATAACGGTGCCGCGCCGTGGAGGGAAAAGCCAAATATGGTGTGTTCCTGACATTCGATTTGTTGCAGTTTTATCTCGCCCCTTCCTCGTCTTAATGTTCACATGTTAGTCGGATCTTCTTTTTGATAAAATCTTATTCTTTTTTTAAAACGCTTTCTTGAGTAAATTCTTTTTTTTGTGGCTGATCTTGCCCGATGGAACTTTTTCGCAAAAAGTTGATTAACCTTACTATCTACAGTTTGATAAAAACATGGAAATCAAAATGTGCATTAATTTCATGAACTCATCGGCGTGTTAATAATCCGGCCTTTGCACCGAAAACAATCAACTCAAATGAGGTTCATTATATTCAATAGCATTTAATAATCTCATTGTCAAACTAAATGAAAACGGTGTTGATCAGCGAGCACTCGACTCGAATCCATTTAATATCGAATAATCGATTTAACCAGTACGAGTACGGATATCGAATAGCACCTATTCGACTCGTTTTATGGTCGAGTACCTACAATATACTGCAGTGCAGGTTTTATGACAGGCTGTAAGCAACTCTATCACGTAATTGGCTTTGAAAAAGTAATCCATTTTACCGCTCAGTATTTCATTATCAGTTTTATGTTAGCTTATCTTGGAGCTCATTATAATTTTGATTAGACTTGATTTATTTTTCCCACCAAAACTGGTTTTTCTGTTTGAATGTGCAACCAAGCGTATAAATCTTAACTTTGTATTTATTTAAAAAAAGAACGCCTCAAAATAGACAATGAAAAAAATTAAATTTAAATTTCGAACATGTTGTGACAGATGTAATATTGCTGAAATTATAACCTGTCATTCATTCGGATACACACAACAATCATTTCACAATTCCAATGAGGAGGAGCACTAACTTTTTATCACGACAGAGGGCGCATAAGCAACTGTACCCTGTTTTGACATAACAGTTGTCAAATCGTATGGTTTTTTGCATTCAGTAAATATTATTATTTATTTTTTCCCTAATCTTAAGAAAGATGCCTCAGTGTAGTGCGTTAAATTGTAAAAATAGATGAGTACATTTGTTTCCTAAGGATAATAAACGCAGAAAACATTGGGAATCGGCGTTACGGATTAAAAACTTTAAGGCAAGTAATACTGCACGCTTGTGTGCTGCGCATTTTACTGAAGACGATTATCATGGGAAAAGCAAGTATACAGGTGAGTCATCGCAGTGGTTCTACTTATAATATTCTACTATCAGTCAGTAATTGATGAACCTAAGTTCTTAATTCAATAAATATATTTCTTACATTATCTACTATCTTATGTATATAGAAAACAGCTTCTTAAATATTTATTATTTGAATATAGGTACCTACTTTTCAAAATAATCCTGTATGACCTCTCTTTTGATCATTGGTAGAGGAGTATCTACATTTATATCTATGAATGTGTTTGTAGGTGGACACTGGTACACGGAGTCCTCGTGGATGTAGCAATCGGCACCAAAATTTTGATTCCGGTCATATGATTCTAATCCACAAATAAAATAGGATAGTTAGTCCATAGAAACAAAAAAAAAACCTTACAAATCAATTATTACCTCAACCATTTTAAGTCTTTACCTTTCAATCAAATCGGCCTTTTTACCGGCAGTTGTCGCATTCCTCTTACGTAACTCATCTTGAAGTTGAGGGACAGTCAGAAAAGAGTACATTTTAAATGAATTTAACTTAGAATATTAACAAAAAATCAATCACAATCTTGTCTTGACAAGTAAACACGGTACAGTTGCTCCTGGCGCCATCTATACTCAGTTTTGCCTGTGGCTCCTCATTGTTCCGTCTCAAGGCTGTGTACGCCTTGGATCTTTGCCAATTTAGATAAAAACTAGAGAATGGTTATTTATGAATGAACAGAAACTGGTTTGGAGCGAGACATCCTGATGTAACTTGTTCTCAGATTTTATTATACTTTTATGATTAAGAATTTGTTTAACGTTGCTATAAAAAGCTACAAGAAGATGTTTGATTAATGATGTTGGTAGCTAGTTTTTGTTTAGAGTTTGAATAAATGAGGTTGCTAAGATTAAACCGCGGACGTGTCTCTGTATTTAAGTTAATTAAAAAATAGTTTATTTCAATTTCAGTATGTGTACAATTAGGCAAGTTCACACTGACTCTTACGAGGTACTAATATGAATGCGAGGGTTTGTATGGATGGATGTTTGCGACGCAATCAGGCCAGGACGTCTGAACGGATCTGTTTGAAATTTGGCACAGTTATAGATTATAGTCTGGAATAGCACATAGGCTTTTATATACAGTTCCTTAGGGATAATATATCAACATTGACGCGGACGAAGTCGCGGGAAAAAGCTAGTACCTAAATACATAATTTTCCGTAACAGTTTTAGTTTAATTTAAAGTCTATGAAAGAATTATTTAAAGAATTATTCTTCGAAGAAAACTTTCCATCCGTCCATCCATACAAGTTGCCCTCCAATTTACGTATACCATGCAAACGAAGTTGTTCGCTGTAATACACCACTAACCACCACTAACTTAGAAAGTCAGTGCTGATTAAATCAAATTGCTTCATCAACTTCTAAGATTACAACAATCATCAAGTTTATTAACCTACTGCATCTGTACGGTGCTTTCATCTCAAGCATTAAGTCTAGCATTCTAGACTTATCTTCAAGCACTATTTTACTTATTTCCTGCTATCTTTTGAGAACTCATTCAGGTAATTGAATGCTTAATCTAATTAAGTCTTGTCACTGAAAAGCAAAGTGTAAGTCGGACTCGCACAAGTATAGTTCTGTACTGAAATCAAGCAAATATTGTACTTATGATATTTGTAACTTTTTTTTGTATTCTGTTGTTATAGTGGCATTAGTAATACACGCCGTGATCATTGACGGACGGACTGTGGAGGCTTAGTAATGACCCTAAAAAGTAATTTTGTCAAGTGCATTTTTGCATATTAATTAAGTTTTCAGACTGAGATTTAAATACTCATATTTATACAATTCAAACCGGTCCTTTTGGAAATTTATGGGGGAGGCCTTTGTCCAGCAGTGGACGTCCTGCAGCTGATAGATATAATGATGATGATTTATACGACGAAGTAAAAATTTCATGGCAACTTTTTTTAATCGTTCTTTGTACAAACTTGTGAGCCAATGTACTCATACCCAGGTACACAGTATTCTAAGGAGTATTGTGGATCACGTCTCACTTTTCTTGCCTGCCGCTAAACCTGATGTGTTCGCTTCTGGGATTACTGAGAACCACTCTTATGTCAGCCGACGGTTTTTTGCACTATTATAGATGGCTCTGACTGCAGTGTGTAATTGTGTTTGCATCTCACGTCAAGCACAAGGAGTTCTTATAAAACATTAGCTTCTGCCCCCGACTTTGCCCGCGTGGTGTTATTCACCCGCGTTAATTTACGTCTTAGGTTATCTACTTATCCGCTCCCGTGTGTCGTAGCGTGATGTTATGTTCCTCATGAACCTGGCTTTTTTTAATCCGACTAGGTAAGGTAGGTTTAATCAGCGCATTCAAACAAAGAAACTCTTCAGTTTATTTCTTTTTTTCAAGAAATGCTGTCTGTACATACTATTACCTAATGAAAACAATGATGGTGCCAATACAGCTTACACTGGCATCAAAAGTCAAGTCGTGGATTTATTTTTCTAAAATCTACTGAAAAACTGTTTTGTCTCTAGGATGCGGCACTGCCTTAGAACTCAAAGATAAACCAGGTTTAAATTATTCGAAACATACAAAGCCAGCAGTGTAGACTCAGAATAAAATATTAAAATTATGCACTCGCTAACTTTAGTACAAGCGAAGTTATAGGAAACAAAGGACAATATTTTACATTCATTTCTCCACGGTGGGGCCTAGGCAATAGCCTAGAGAGGACGAAACAAATTAAGCAAACAAAGCATCTACATAAATGAATATTGATAGTTTCCTCAACTAATATTTAAATTTGTGAACCTCAACCACAAAATTAAATATGGTTTTAGTTAAATAAACAGTTATGTTAGGAGGCTGAAGGATTTGTACTGTGCTTTTAAACGGGAGATTAGACTGTTCAATTTTAATCGAGAAAAATATATTTTAGGCGATTTTTTTATGTAAGTTATCGCAATGTGTCACTCATATACTTGTGACAAAACAAAAGTTGTTAAAACTGTTTTGTCTATGGTGAACAAAACTGCTTTGTCTATGGCAAACAAACCTGTTTTGTCTGTGGCGTGCGGATTGTCTTAACCAACACAAACACTAAGTTGAAACAATCCGAATCTCGGTGCAAACTTCACAAACATCAAACTTGAGTAACTACAACTCGATCATAACATTGTCTATTCAATTTGCAGTTTATCGTTCCCTTGCGCGTTTACATTGTCAGTCGCTTTGAAATGATCGCTGCCGCCTGTCAATGTAACTAACACAATACGTTATTGTCACTTCCGTGTGTGGATCGTAAATTGTGTTGTACGTGGCCGTGGTTAATACATTTTAGTATACGAAAAGGAATAACTACATAATTATTTATATAAAACAGGGGTAATTTAAAGTTTGCATTCTAAAATCAGTCTCAATCAACAAAAAAAGGAAAACAATATCAACTGGTTGCTAATTCAATTATTTCATCAATTTCGATATATTTTTTCTTTTACATTCATTCTACATTCGGTAATTACGATTGATTACGCACTAACTCTTTGTCTGTTAAAATATTAGGAATGTTCGTCTACGATCACAGTATTGTTATCATGTGATCTTAATTTAGCTTTCATTTCTTAATTTGTAGCACATTCCCGCCGTTAATGCCACTTTGTATGCAACTAAAGAGGCATTTCACCACATTAAAGGCTGGATTTTAAAATTACCTACCAAAAAAAATATCTGTAGTACGTGTTACTACAAAAAAACGCACAAAAAATTCTTCGACTAGACTTTGGACACCAAACATACCACCATCAACCAAACTTCGCTCAAACAATCACAAAACCTTCACTCGAATCAATCAACCCTTACTTCCCCGTGCTGACCCACATCCACACAATGGCCGCTAACCAACCAGCAACCATCCTTAAAAGATTAACACGTTAATTTCCTTAGACGTGGCCACAACACAATTACTCAAACTTCAATATAGGAATAAATCTTCGTTCGTTATTAGGACACCTCTGCATTCAACCATTGACATTGCAATTCCGCGTGGCTTGTCTTTCAACAAGAGTTATGGGTCGTTTTTGCTATTGAAAACGGACACTTATGTGTAGTGTATAATGTAACAGCCGATGAATAAGTTGTTGGAAAGTTTGTCAAATTAAATAGCGGGGTTTTGTTTTTGAAAACTACTTAAGCTTTAGAATTCATTTGTTGAAATCAGCCTTCCAAGCAATATGCAGCTAGATTTCATTTCTTCTGTTTAATGGCTTCTATTCAATAATGAAGAAAACAAAACGTTATTAGCGTTTAATATTAAACAATTGATTTGCATGGCCTGGTAATCACTGATATCGGTGAAAGAAAACATCGTGAGGAAACCTGAATATTATAAGTCTGAAATCGCCAATCCGCCTTACGCAATCGTGGTGATTATTGATCACCTTCTCTCCATGAAAAGAGGCTTTTGCCCTACACTAATAATAGGCTGGTAGGTATAATTATTATTAGGCATAACTTGACATAAGCGGCCATTTTAATTAAGCCGATTCCCGCCATCTCCAAAACAATTTTATTGAATCTGTGGTAACAAACGGTATTGCCATAAACAAAAAATAATTGAGAATCGGTTATTCTCTCCATTACATCTCCGTTGCCATTGAACCTCCATCTTTATATTCTTAACCTTAATCCCAATGGCTTCACAGGTCCACAATAATAACGTTCATAACACAGCACTTAAGGCGACTGTCACCTCTCTCACGGTATTTTACACCACCGAACTATGTAATGACAATAATTTGACATTAAACTACAATATCTCGAGGTTGTTGGAGTGGTCTCCTGTGGTCAGCAGCGGTCGCCGCCCGTGGTTTAACATAATGTCCTCACTCTAAATTGAGTAGTACCTGTTTATGTACATTTTGACACTTTCTGTAATAGTGCTGAGGTAGTGTGGCTTTGAAATGAGCGGGCTAGAGGAGCCACAGACGGTTAAGATGATGGTATAGATTTGCTATCAATGAAAAGATTAACGAAACAACATGCGTTTGTTTCTTTTTCACTTTTGACGATGGCAGAATTGTAATTGGAATATCCTATACACCTTGGTAAGTATAGGTTTTTACTGACAAGAAAATATTGTAGTTGAAAACGAACAACTGCAATTTATTGTGATAGCCGCCATTTGTGTGTCTGGCACAAGAAAAAATACACAAGATTTTTGTGTCATCTACCCACACCGCCATTTGGCTATCGCCCCACGATCAACATCGCTTTCTTCGTGGCCCACAACTTATTTGGAGCGCTATGTAATTCTACTTTTCCTTAATGTCTCAATATGGACACCAAAATTCAAGATTATAAAGATTAAATTAAACTGGTACCGTTATATACGTCAGATTCTCGAGTTTTGTCATTACAAACTGTGAGAAAGAGAGAATAAAACGTACTTACCTACTAAAGTATCAAGATTACCGGTTTGTTGTGTAAAATATCATGTTAAATGTTCATAATTTTGAATTAAGGAAAATTTGCTTTATTTCATTTAAAAGTGTGACTTTAGCTTGTAAATGGCCTCATAATATAACTATTTAAAAAAAAAACAATGATATAATGCAACTCTTAATTGGCCTTAGTTCTACCAAACCAAGTCAACCCACAATAGTTAAATCAATTACATAAAACGAATTCAATATTCCAAATATTTTTTATTACTATTCAGAAACCAATTTTGAAGTTGCTTAGTCCGATTTTTAAACTTCAGCTAGACATAAAATAGCATTCAATGAAAACAGTAAAAGCTACTAATTTTAAAAGACTGAAAAACTTAAATAATTTATACTGAAACTAGTTTACAAGTAAAAGATGTACCAAAATCTTGATAGCAAACCACATTGCGTGTATCAGCTCTATAAAACTGCAGCTGTTATCAACACTAAGTGGGTCACCGGTTTCAATTTCCGCTTATCATTACGATTGAGATCTAGTCGGTCAGTTATCGGTTCTCTCTTAATCTTATCGGTCAACGCTCCCGTAATAAATTGAGTTTTTTTCTTGCCTTACTTTGTATCTTTTTCTTTGTAGCGTGAAATGTATGTATCTGGCTACTACTCTACTCTTGTAGATTAGGTAAGGTACCTACTTGGACATAATAATATCTAACTACTTTCTTAAACGACAAATCAGTAGATAACCGGTTGGTAAAAGAACAGAATATTGTTCTTAGTCTAACCTCAAATTCCTTTGTTCCATTTTTAAATAATTTCCCCTTAATGAACTTTTAACAAAGTCCCCAGCATCTTGTAAAACAATCAGCTAGTTCCTCTCGCGGCGTATCTAAAGGAACAAGAGCAAACATGCAAGCATTTCCTCGAAGATAAACCACTCATAAACGGTATCATTAAGATAAGCTCTGTTAATTTCCTAAGAAACTATTAAGCGGTGTCTGTGATATTAAAACCTGACCTTTGTAGAGTTTATGGTGTGGTTTAGTTTTTTTTTTATTGTTCAGAGTTATATGTCAACTGTTTTGAAGTGTCATGTGTCAAAGCAACCATAGAGTAAAAGTATTCTGAAAACTCGTAAAAGTAAATACAGATAGGATTCTGTTTTTGGTAGTGGAGTAATTCATATTATAATTCTAATTGGATTGTTCAGGTTTTAAGCAAAAATAAAATTATTCAGTGCACAGATAACACAAAAAAGAGAAGGAGCAACATTCTCGTTGTGCAACCGATCACTATCCTGTCATGTTACATCACTACGAACATGTTTAAGTATGGAAAATGTAAATTAAACAGATCCAACTGTCCCAATATGGTATTGGTTGGTTGACATGACCGTCAGTTGTAGCAGGGTTGTGACTTGATGGAAAATGCGTACGCAAACTTTCCAAAAGTAAAATAATCGACTGTTGACTGATTGATTCCAATTTTTACCCGACTACGGCGAAGCAAAAAGGAGGGTTATGAGGTTGACCGGTATGTATGTATGTATGTATGGATGTTCATCTGTTCCCTCATAACTTCTAAACCATCCAACGTAAATTGACAAATGAGGTGTCATTGGAAGCGTCTTGATCGTCCGCTGGTTATAGGCTACGTTATGTTGCAATAAATTGTATATGGCGCCCTCTAGGGCTCATGAAGATGTGAAATAATATTTTTTTTTCTTCCAAATATGGTCGTGTTGCATATCAAATTAAAGGGCTTAATTAGCACATTTCAAATATATATATATTGTATAAGTAAATTGTACATAGCACCCTTTAGAACGCATCATAAACCTAGCTAACTAACCAATATTATTATTTAATATATTGTGTATATATGTTGCAGTTCCAGTAATATTACGTATATAAATGTCTAAATTTGAACCCCAAAATAATTTAAATAAAAAATAAGTTTAAAAAACTAAAACCCGACTACCAAAAACCACGTTCTAAAAAGTATGAAACAAGAAAACATTCCTCATCTGAAAGCCGTGGTCGTATGCCACCTAATTCCGGTAAAACAGTATGTGTTTAGTTATAGAACATGAATCTTTAGCACTAAAGTTTCGGGCAAAGTGGCATACGACCACGGCTTTCAGATGAGGAATGTTTTCTTGTTTCATACTTTTTAGAACGTGGTTTTTGGTAGTCGGGTTTTTGAAAGGAAAAATCTTTTTATCTTTTCTTAAAAGAATACGTTACAGGAAAAATTACTTGTGAGGGGTCACTAGGATTTTTTCCTGTAGCGTGACCCGCGTTTAATTCAAGCAGACCATAATTAATTGAACATTCAAATAAAAATCCAGATTTTTTGACAATACTTCGAATAAAATGTCAAGGAATTACAACCCTGCATTTGTTTACGATTGCACATTGCACACGTTATTGAAACAAAGTGTATTAGAAATACCATTAAATTACCAGTTTCATGCAATTTGTAACACGTCCAAAACTAAACCAAAAGTTGAATAACATGTAAAACATTTAACGGGAATAAATCTTTACTCAATAATAAAGCTTATGTCGTTACAGTAATGACCACAGAAAGTTATATGACCGACTAATGAATATTCCCAATTCAATTAACACCTACATAAAATAATAACGCTAACAAACTGTTGAATAACAAATCTCAATATAATAAACTATGTTGGCGCCATTAGTTGTGGCATTCACCAGCCCCCGCTGTGAACAACCGACCCAAACCACTAGGTATCATATAAATTTTGTATAAATTAATTGACATTTATGACTTTTTATATTTATCGTATTGTAATAATATTCGAGCGAATCTGATCACGGCCATTGTCACGGAATTCAATTCCAAATTTATTCCAAAGCGTCAGCAGTTGACCGTGGAATGGAAACGCATGTTAAATGTCAAATTTTGGCGCCAATTTTTTACAGACACAGATAAAAGAAAATCTATGGTATATTTAAAATACGAATTCCATTCCACATTTCATATCAAATACTTAGGTCTAACATTGTACAACAAATACATAATTGAAGTGCCCCATTACGCCTTCAATTACTTAATGGAATATACATGTAAAGTAGAGTTTACTTATTTATTTTGTATCAAGAACTTGGAGCAATATTGTTAACATTATAATCGAGATCCTACAGGCATAATCTTGAAATAAAATAGAACATTTATTGCGCAATATAAAGCCAGGTGTAGACTATTAATGGCCATATTCATTTTATGGAATTTCCTTGTTAAGTATCTACTTAAAGTAAAAGTCTCAGCAACTCAATTTTTATAGATTATTAAAATAATGTAGTACTTCCATTATTACGGAATGTTGGTTTACTTACAAAATAAACACATACTACAACAATTTAAATAATTGTGCTGTCTGTCAGTTCATTGTAGCGTGAAATATGATAATAAACATTGTTTTAACCTTCGTACGTAAATACTAACACCTGAGAATTGAGTCTAGGCCTGGGGCAATTCAATTGTCACCACCTCCTTATATAGTGCAGTAGGTTTTATTAATATTCTGGTCATAACACTATAGAACTGCATAATTATTTATAAATTACTATACTACAATAACAAAACGTAATAAGAAAAAAGTCCAGTAAGTAAGTATAACGCTAAAAACCTAAAAGAAAATATGCAACTGGCACAAAAGAAATCCAGAAAAAGAAACAAAACAATCCTCATTTTGTTTTAGGAACACAATAAATTGTGTACTTGCAATAAAGCTAGTCGTACACTAAACGTATACTATACCACAATCAGTGTATTGAACTCGAGAGATGCGCTCACACCGCGTTATTAGCGAACCGAGAATTAAAAATAAAAGAAGTGTAAAACCAGTCCACACGCCCACGCCAACAAGTCGAACCAGACCCTTATATTATCTGGAATTGCTTGTTTATTGCTTGCATACTTAGTTGCATTGGAATCGTTCTATTTTCAAAACTTTTCTGCCGAACACCGTTTTTCTATTTTTTCAAATTTTCGAGTTATGCTAAATAGTAGGTACCTGTACTATGCAACGGTTGTAAACACTTGTCAACGTGTTCTTATGTCACTTTTGAAAAAAGAATATATTCTTTTTTTTTTAAGTCGTAAAGCACCGTTGTCTAACTTTTCTCATCGATTTGAACATAAATTCGATTCGTCGCAGTCATTTGGACGTGTAACATAAATAAAATTGAATAGTTTCGTTCCATTTATCAAAGAAATTCACGTTTTGTACGATTATTTAAATTTTATGTGTCTTAGATTTTTGTAATAAAACACTTTTTTCGACATTTAAACCCAACGTTCATAAAACCAAGCCAACTTTTATGTGAATGCTAGCTTATCCCCGCGACTCCGTCTAGTCTATGGCACTCAGGAATAATGTAGCTTTCTATCACTTTACGCTATCACTTTCAGAGATCATCTTTTAAAAACAATGTTAAAAAAAAAACTTCTTTACATTATCAGCATAGATAAATCAGTAAGTACTCATATAAAACCATAAGATCTTTCTAAATGCCATATTTTTGCTTAATAACATCCTCAGTTTCACATCCTACCATTAAATAATTATCATTAACTTGTACTTCATTTATCTAATGGTAAAATGAAACTCGATTTGAAAGCAAATTATTTAATTCGCCCACTTCGAGCGTAGGCGCGACTTTTCCATGGGACGTGAGATTATTTAATATCCGGTTATTAAAATTACAATAAAAACCTTGGAGTAAGAACACACCTATGTGTTCATATCTTTATTATTAGGAGCTAAATTTATTTACTAGCTGTATCCTGCAGTTTCACTCTCGTTATGTTACGTCTTTGGTTACTGCTCCGCTTACGTGATGTTAGTAATTAGCCTATGTATACTATTCATCATAAATCTGGCTGTCATATGCAAAAAGATTTTTTCCAATCCGACTAGTAGCATACATACAAACAATCACGCCTGTATTCCCGGAAGGGTTGGGCAGAGGTGTATATCCACAGTTCGCCGGTATGTTTTAGGTCCCATGTAATTGGGGGGCGAGCCTATTGCCATCAACCGGGCATAAATCCTAACTCCGAGCGGCTACTGAGAATTTCCTAGAAAAACCCAAAAACACTTTGCTCGACCTGGGAATCGAACCCAAGACTTCTAGCGTAGCAGTCGTGCTTGGGACCACTAGGCGACCGAGGCAGTTTACGACTAGAAGTTCCAAAAAATTTCGCGTTTAAACAAACAAAGAATAAAATTCTAGCTCAATCATTTTAGTATAGATTTTAACATCGATCAGTACCTAAGCGATTTAAGCAAATTGCATGCATTGGATATCCTAGCTTACTTCCTTAATTCGCATAAACTATTTACTAAACTACTTACCACACGTGACGTGTAATCAAGCTCTGCGCAAAGATATAACTCATATTGTGTATTGTGGTGATAATGACCTCCCGTGGAGCGTCGCGGGGCCCCAAGTTATGGGCCCAACATGCTGGGAGCAAGCAGTCTCACTATTAAGACGGGGCCCCGAACAGGTGAATAAGCTACCGAATATTTTGGAAGCCATGAAATATTTATTACTAGCTTCTGCCCGCGACTTCGTCCGCGTCACAGTTGATGTGTTATCCTACGGGTACCGTACATTTTCCCGGGATAAAAAGTAGCCTATGTGTTATTCCAGACTATAATCTATCTTTGTGCCAAATTTCATCCAGATCCATTCAGCCGTTTAAGCGTGAAAGAGTAACAAACATCCATCCATACATACAAACTTTCGCCTTTATAATAGTAGTAGGAAGGATGGTAATGTGTTAATAAGCTTTTGTAATTAAATTAAGGTTTAATTTTGTTATGTTTTAAAAACAACGGCTCGCGAAAATGGCATTCAAAAGCGCTTGGTGGAGAGTCTTTTGGTTGATAGTCATGAAAAAAATAGTGGTGTGTAAACACTAGTAAATAGTTAAGTACATACTCATGAATAAGATAAACTTTTAATATTAGATATATTCTGAAATATAAGAAGAGAAATCAGCTGCTTTCTACAAAAATACACGATCAAAATGTAGGTATGTTGTGGTGCAACATAGATATTTTTCATATTTTATGCTTGACGCTCTAATAAAAGTTATTGGTATTTATGAATACACCCTTAAAGATGCGCATTGAGTTATTATTGTAATAAACAGAATATACAGCACGGTTCAAAGTAATATAGGACTAAGTGAATGTTAGCCAAGCGGCCAAGTTTATAAGAACCTAACAAGTCTCGAACAGGACTTCGCAATTTCTATTAACAATAATTTGCATGCATGTCTATTAGGTATATCGAATAACTTCACAGATTTTCGCAACGCTCTGGAATGTTTGGTCCTTGGAGTATTGGATAGTTATTTAGCGTACCTATACCTTTCTCTCAGAGTGTAGGCAGTGCCTGTATAATAAAAGGGGAGTTACTCAACCCTAGATTTCAGCGAAAAATATCACACAAATTACATAATAAATAGACAGGATGTAAAAAGTCACATAACAGCCGATAAGTGGGTACGTTTTCTGCCCATGAAAAAAAGTAACAAATAAATAATAAAAAATGTTGCTGAGCAACTATTTTCATTTTCACTGTGTAAAATTATCGAAACTGATCGAAAACATTGTTTTAACTTTAAATATCACCGTAACTAGAAGTTTCTCAGACATGGTTCATACTAAAAAAGTATCACATGATAGGAAGAAAATGTACCTAACTTTCGGTATCGTTAAGTGCTTTTTATACCTGTTAGATAGTGCCTTTCACATACAAGTATGAGTTGCTCAGTAACAAATTCTAGTCAAAAATATTTGATGTATTTACAGGTTGATCGTTACTTGTTATAATTAGAAAACGCACAGAGAAGAAAAACATGAAGCAAATTATTAAATCCATATAATAGTCAAAGTTAAATCTACAGATCCAGACTTAAAGTTCACCAATAGATTAATAGGTTTAGGGCAGCCCAGTGCCATGCCAGATTGTAGCCAGATGGTCGAGTGACAGAACTGGTTGTAACCTGATACTTCTGATAGGAACCTAATGCAAGGAGCAGGACTCAATACAATGTGACTTACGTTTGACCTTTACACAACTATTGTTGTTTGTTTAGAACTTGATTCATAACAATAGGGTACTGTCAGAAATTAATGATGTTGTATTGTTGTCCCAATTAAGGTTTCTTGGCTCTCACCTACGCTTATCATGGTAGCTTTGAAGGTATTTGATTAAAATGCTACTGAGATTCATCGTTTAAGTATTAATAATCAGTCTTTTATTGTGACAATGCAGAATAAAGTCCTCTTCTCGTACAGAGGGGCCACGATTGCCATCTTAGGAATACTTATAATAATTATTAGTCCAGGTTTTTTCACAATCTTTTTCTAAGTCGTCGTTAGTCTTTTTCGATGTCAGTGATGTCCAAGATAAACTTAGAAAGTAAGTACATATGAAATAGAATTTAATTCCGAACGCACTCCGAACCTCTTGCATGAGAGGCGGGCGCCCACAAGCCACTGAGCCATCACATGTTATTTTTCTAATACATAATAACATACATCTTACAGACCATCACGCCAGTATGCCCCGAAGGGTTAGTCAGAGGTGTACCAATATGTACACCTACAGTTCGCCGGTATGTTTAGGTCAAATGTAATAGGGAGCGAGCCATTAACCAGGCACACATCCTAACTCCGAGCTGCTACTGAGAATTTCATAGAAAAACCCAATAACACTTTGCTCAATGTCAAGACCTCTAGCGTAGCAGTCGCCCTTAGGACCACTAGGCTAACGAGACATAAATTTTTTAATACATAATAAATGGAATATAATCTCACAAAATACCTCATCTACCCTGACTAAACAACAATAAAGTAACTTTAGAGCACGTTCTAAAAACTAAAACTATCGACGTCGCGTCCAAACTGTGACGCTAGATAATTCCCGTCGACCCGTGCCTGTCTCGTATACTGCCCGATTATGCTAATGACACGATATCACTGCGCTAACTGGATATGACTCGACATACGGAGCTAGGTAGGTAGGTAGCTCATAGGTAGGTATTGTAGGTACTGCTGTAGCGTGTGTAAGGGTGTGATTGCATTAAGTATGAAAAATCGTGTTCAAGTTTCTTCTATAACGTTATATTTATATAAAATAAACTGATATACGGGAACCTTTATTTAGGCCATTCAGTTAATATCTTGCACACGCCCACCGCGGGCCAGCCGAGCGTCGAACCTGCGTCATGCAGCTCAGCAGTCCAACTCAGCCAGCCGTCGTCGAATTAATTCTTCGTTGTCATAATGGCAACAAAGTAATTAAACTTTGATTGACCTAGAAGGAATAAATTAACCTTGACTTGCAAGGAAGAAGAAAAGCAATGAAATACTATAGTTTTTGACAGCGTTTCGTCGTTAACCTTTGTCATGCTGGTTACCTTAACCAACATTCTGAAACAACAAAAACATTTAGTCTGTCTTTAGTCACTATCCCTAAGTATTTTCAGTAGGTACCTACTCAACCGAAACAATGAGATCCCTTTCATCGGAATAGAGTGTTGTGTCTTATGAAGTCAAAGCATTTATTTCAATTAAACTATTTACAGGCAATTTTGCATTATCAAGGAGTCGGTCAGCTAGTCAGAAAATTGAAGCTAGCGTTGGCTAAGGAGAGGTAACTTGGTAGAGATATATTAATAGGCTGATAGATGTAATTGAGCCAGCCTTTTACCTAACTCAATCTATGTAAACGCGCCCTATGCTAATATGAAGCGAACTATGAGCTTAATCGGGAAATTATATATGAAATAGCCTGCTCGTGGCTTGCCGGTAATTGACGCGCAAATAGCCAAGTGATAGTCAAGTTAGTGCGAACAAGCCTGCTACTACTTGAATTTTAAATAAGCATCATAACTTCAAAGGGTTTAGGTCCTGGGAACGTTATTTTGCAATGTAAATGTTGTAAAACTGACGTCAAATATATCTTGTGTTTTTAATTAAAAAAATAATTACGTAAAGATCATCTGTATGTTCTGTAACATTGTACGAAACGTTTCAGAGAAATATATTGTTACATGACGCTTAAAAATATTGAGTAGATACCTAATTGCATCTTTTATGATACTTACCAATACAATATTTTTCATTTTTTTTATGATACTTACACATTTAGTATCATGTTGTCCAGTACCTGAGTTGGGGCTAGGCATAGGCACTCGCTTCATGTAAAATACTGGTACCTATTCAGCGGTATTCAGTCAGACTGGGAGCTGACCCCAGCAGACTATTTTCCCCTGAGTTCAACACATTGTAGAGATATAAATTAAACACCCGATCGACCTACCAGTACCTACCACTATCTCTATATCTGTTATTACTATACACTACTTAGGAGATAGGAACTAATTTCTGACTACCAAGTAAATCCATCTTCTTTTTTTTTCATTAATTTCTTTTAAATGTTTGTGCAGCCATACGACTTAACCCTATCTACAGTCCCAATGTTTTAAGAAATCAATAAAGATATTATATATGTACAAAATAGTAAGTTCATTATATACAGGAAATTTTTTAACCAGTGCGTAAATTTTGCCATAATAAACTTCTACACGTTTTATTAAACACATATATTTTATTTTGATATGTCTTAGTACTAAAAAAAAAAGTTATCGCTTACGAAACATGTTTACTTAAAAACCATATTTTATTGTGACTCGGCGCTAGCGCATTCCCCACCCCCTCACCCCAGCCATGCGCCCGGGCGGCGGTCAAGAGTTTTCATTGATAGTATGGCGAATAGATTATGTCCATGTTTTGCTTATTTCAAACTCGGATAAGGATGAAAATTTTTTTAATTTTTTTTTTAACTAAACACGGAAATGTGTTCTATTACTGACACTGAACTACCAAAAAAAAATTACGCACTGGTTAAAAACTTATCCTGTACCTACACTATAAAAATTAAATTCACCAAAAAAACTACTCCCAAAACTTTCAAGTTGTCACGTTAACGATATTATACAAACTAATCAGCCTATAATTATGGACAAAATTGTGTCTCATAGCAAGCATACGGGGCAGTAACAGCTGTCGGTAATTTGCGGTGACTACAGCTTTACGGTACGACGTACCAGCTACTACACGTATGTAGCCTCAACGTGACGATATTCCTTATTACCTACCTATTACCGAAGCTACTACAGTAGAACCTCGGTTATCCGAACTAATTGGGACAGAGGCTAGTTCGGATAATCGAAATGTGGGTTTTTTGGGACAAGATTCCACCTGCCCCGTTGGTCTCGTGGTCGCACGTGCGACTGCTGTGCAAGGGGTCCCGGGTTCGATTCCCAGGTCGAGCAAAAAGTGTTATTGGGTTTTTCTATGAAATTCTCACTAGCTGCTCGGAGTTTGGATTTGCGCCCGGTTAATGGCAATAGGCTCGCCCCCTATTACATGGGACCTAAATATACCGGCGAACTGTGGGTGTACATTGGTACATACGTGATGGTATTTTTTATATATTTTTTTAGATTAAACAAAAACAACACCTTTTCACCTAAAATCTGTACAGTCTATTAAAACTTGACATAGAAATTAACGTTGAAATATAAAACACCAAAAACAAGTCCAATACTTTTCTTATAAAATAGTCAATTTTAAATTGACGAACAGCTGCAACGCGTTTTCTGCAACAAATTCTCGCTAATGTTCGGATAATTGAGTGTTCAGATAAACTAAGTCAGCGTTCGGATAATCGGGGTTCTACTGTACTACATACATACATGCATAAACTCACGCCTTTTCCTAGCTACTGCTAATAAAGAAATAACTGTTCGTCGTTATGACGAAGCGTTGTTGGTAACTGTGACTGCAGTCGAACAAGTTTTTAGCGTTCGGAGAAATGGATAGTCGGTAAGTCATAGGTCGTGCTTGGTAATTCTCTGTACATATTATAATGTACTAGTTTTTATGCAAGGTAAATTGTATTCACGTGTAATCCTGTATGATAAGTACCTATTTCATATTGTCTTCTCCATACGAATCTACCACTAGAAACGGGCAGCTAGATTCGATTATTTATTTTTTCTTATACATGACGTTCAAGGATACTTAAGGACCACCATTACATTGAGTTTATTCACTACTTAACTGAAGTCGGAAATTCTTGTTAATTAATATAAAAATCATTCATTTTCTTTTCAGGATTACATAAATTATGTCACATATTACATATTCTGCCTTCAAAATTAACACTCCACGGACTTCCATCGACAACCGAATAAAACATTTATTTCAATCAGTCCCAATTAAAATTCTGCATCCCATAAGAGCTCATTTTAATACAAAATTCTCGTTTCGCATAACCGCTATGGTATTAAATGGTTGGTCGCGTCGAGCGATTCGATAATACCAGCGTTACATGCAATAATGTTCTATTAAAAGGTTGTAATAATATAATGTAGCTGGCAACACCGACATGAGTGTTACCACTTTTATGATAATGAATCTGGTTTTACCGTCCTGTTTGTCTATGTGGGTGAAATTTTAAATAGAATCATTTTCAAATATAGAGCCAAATGCAATTTGACAACAGAAGTGAAACTTATGTCGAGATAGACCAGTTCATCAAAACATGGCAAAGAACAAGTAAAAATGACTTAAGTTGATATTCAAAATCTGTAATCTTTTTTTTCTGGCAACCCTGTTTGTAAACTACTGCTGGAAAAAAAGGCTCTCTCGAGTCCATTTCCATATTTTCTTGCGCCACCTCAAACAAGCCCTGGATTGCCAGCGGGTCTAGGTCATCTCGCCATCTCTTCATAGGCCGGCCTCAGCAACGCCGACCATCCTCAGGCACCCATTGCGTGGAGACTTTTGGACAATGTGCAAACGCTTAACGTGAAATAATCTTAGAAACAACATAGCAAAGGAATCAAAATTCCTTAAATAACCATTCGTATTTTAAGTGTGTCATCTCACAGAATCCTTTCACATAACCCTTTCGGTATTAAAGTCTGGCGGCTGTCGCCTCTGATTGGTTAATTCGATCGTTATGGTGTAACGCGCGCCCGGCCGGCATACACACCGCCCGATTATGCAAATGTGCGATAACCGGAGCTCCAGCCATGACTAGGGCCTCCGCAGTTGAGACAGGTGCAGAAAAATTAGCTACACTATTAATTGGACTGGTAATTTTTAATTGCTCGTTGAAATCTTGTTGCTCATTAGAGCAAAGTTCAATTTGCATAGGAATAATTTGTACTTTACAAATTGTATTAGGTCCAATTTTCTACTGAGGCAAGTTGGCTTTGCTCCTCATACTTATATCACATAGAGTTATTCCCAGTATCTGATCAATCTTGTTCACAACGTATAACATTCATCCACATACCAAGGTAGTAATTCCACAAACTTTTAAAAACGATCGCAATCTAATCTCAGTCTTCTCAATCTGTGAGAAATGAAAAATTTAAACGTTTTAAAGTAGTACAATGGCCTTCGACCATTGATGTAATGATGCCTACACTAACACTGACAAAGCATCCACCAACATTCAAAACAATGTCCCTTTCATAACACTACCCTTCTAAAAATAACTGGAAATGATTTGCATCTCCCAGATTATCCTCAGCCTCCAGAATCATATCTACAGCATCGCTAAGCACCTCGGAGGCTCGGAACTGCGCCGTCTCATCGTACCAGGGCATCGCAGTTTGCATTGAAAGCCCTGGCTTGTAGGCTCTTGTAGTTGCAGCGTGTTGCGGGATTAGGGCATTATAAATACCAGTAACAATAGCAATAACTCGCCCGCCTCCGTGTTACGCCTAGCCCTATTGTATTTTAAAGAGATAAAAGACTTGGTGGTCACCGATTGGAATTTGTTTTATGTAGAATTTGTTTGGAAGATGGAAGATTATAAGAGGGATAAATGAATAAACACAATCTAACGCCGAGAATCGGCAATCATCGAGCAAAGGAGAGTGTCAACCCCTAGATTGATAGACCGATAGCCATATAATGCGATGGGTACAGACATAAAGACTTTACTTAAGAAAATACACATTATGAGAGAAACATCTTGAAATGTCCAATAGTCTCTTTGAATTGAAGTTATGGAAAATAAAGTACCTACATAAGTACTCTTCTCCAGTCTCCAATTTGCAGTCAAAATCCGGTGCATCTGTTCCACTCCAGCCATAAATTCTTGTAACCCATAAAGTCAAACAAAAACATTCCGGAGTTGATCGGTAAAACAACATCGATGACCGTATGGTAATGAGGTTCTATTGAGCTCCAAATAGGTAACATAATTATGCGGCACGTCTGCTTGAATGCGGCGCATCCACCTGACTGCCGACTATTCAAGTAACTGGACGTCGTTGAAGAGGCGGCGCAAGGAGAAGGTGATAGCGGAGCCAATTTCTTTTTACTTTGGGTCGGTGTAGAAAATCCTCATGGATGTCCATGGATGGAGGGATCTTTCTGACTCTTACTGACTAAAAACCACCCGATGTTCTTTCTCTTCCCACACGCGGGGCACAGATGCAACATTTTTCGGTTTGAAATATAGAATCATCGTCTGCTTTGCTTTTTCCAATCTATGTTGAAGTCAGCTATCAGTCAGATCAGATGCAGCTGAATACCAATATTTTACGTGAGGCGACTAGACATGCTATATATGTATTATCAAATGGTCCTGGTGGTCATAATTAAAAAAAAACTAGTAATTTTTAATAGTAGCATTTACACGTTCTCTCTCTCCCTAAGGAACAGTAGGTACTTTTTTCCATGAAAGGTACTATGACTTTTTTTCTGTGCCCCTTGTTATGCGAAATTTCATGGTGGTCGGTCGGTACGAGCTGTCTAATTGAGAAAGAAAGTCCAATCTCAAAATTTCAAAATGCACACATTTAATTTTGACCCGGTACTCGCTATCTCTCCTAACTTGTACCATCCGGGAAGATTTCAACGATTCCTCGGTGGACAATGGACGACAAACATTGAGCAATGTGTCACTTGTCACTCACGACCGGGAACTGAACGCTAAATTGTAATTCTAAACATTCTCGATGGATCTTACGAACTGGAATAATATCTTGGAAGGTTTCTATCAATATGAATTACGGAACAGTTCGGGATTCCGATACTGCGTCCGAACGCAGTTAGTCGCCAAAACGCGATACAGCATCGCTAAATCGCGCGATTTGGCAGCTGCGATCGAACGCAGAGAGTCGCCAAAACGCGATGCAGTATCGATACAGTTGCAAATTCGCCGATTCGCGCTACTAAAAGTAGCGTGTGTGCTGTGTCCCTTATCTGCGAAGAGATTTGATTTTAGTCGATAGTAGTTTATTGAGGGCTAATTTATTCCCATGAATATTCGCGTGAATGGCAGTTTTCTGCGGGGATTTAATTTTTTTTCTCATATCCCTAATTCCTTTTCTATACCAATATTTTAAAGAGGAAAGATTTGTTGGTTTGTTTGTTCCGAATAGGCTCCGAAACTACTAGACTGATTCTAACCATTTTTTCACTAATAGACAATTATGTTATTCCTGACTAACATAGGCTATAAAACATAACGCTACGACCCACAGGAGCTGAGCAGTAACCAAAGACGTAACTTAACGCAGGTAAAGTAACCCACGCGAACTAAGTCGCGGGCAAAAGCTAGTCTAAAATAAAAGTAACCCTGGAGCTGTTACATTTTATGTAAAACATATATTATACTTGAAAAAACAAACCAATTCCATGATTTTAACTTAAGAGTTCAACATCTAATATAATGATTGTTTCTGTCGTATTTTCGTTTCACATTTGCGTACGCGATTTCCCGGAAAATTATTCAGAAGGTAATGTAACTTATCAGCAACAATAGTTAGTTCCAAACTTTCTTCCCACACAATAGCACGTCTGGTATATAAATCTTAACTGCACCGCTTTCACAGAGCATTACTCTTAATAATACTCCAAGTGTTGTAACAAAAGCGTTACAGTATCCATGTGACGTTCACACAATGTCTGGATAGGGCCAGGAAAAAAGCGGTGGAAATAAACCTAGCCATGAGCTGTGCCATGAGGCAGTTTCAACCGAAGAAAGTTCGAAAAAAAATGAAATTTTGGTTGTGTTTAATTGTTTCCTTAAACTGCAACTCAACTTTCGTGAACAGATTATGTCTCTATTAATATTAAGTTCTAACCTTATTATTACGCTGCTGTTGGTTGTCCCTGAGTAAATAAATAAATAAACAGCTCATTATGTCCAAATATAAGGGAAACTACGGATATCCTTATAACGGAAGTAAAACCGTAAACAACAAGTAATTATAGATAAAATGTAAGTTTAAGAAAGTTTTTATTTTTGTTTTTTAGTTAAGCCACGATGGGAATGGGACTGACATAATATCCTTATTAGAACAAAAGTCCCCAAATAAGTAAAGCAAAATAAAAACCAGTTCATTTGCAACATTCTCAGTCGTTATTCCATAGATATACAAACTTATAACACCCCTCTTTTTGCGTCGGGGGTTAAAAACTGCAAGTTGCTACTGAAAAATATTTGGGGGAGTTTCTTGGTCTACATTACTATGCAATATCATTTATCATTGTTAGTATCGGAAAGGATAGCAACCTGTCGTAATTACACAACGCTGTTTCTACAGCCGAATTAACCATACAAACCAAAAAATTAACTTCAAAGTTAACCAGACAGACCATAAATCAAACATTTTGGCACATTCCAAAACTGTGATCTCGTTTTCCTAAACCACTAAACCCATCTTCAAAGTGTCCGCCTATGATCCACCGCTGATTTCGGAACCCATCCTCATTCTGACGTAATCCATGGTGACCGCACTAATCTGTTGAACAGATTATTTAGTATGGTTACACGGCTTACACCATACATTAATTATGTCATATTTTGACTAGTGGGGTTCTGTTATGTGGTTTTTAGAACCTTTGAAGATTCACATCACAACTCACAAAAGTAAGGTTTATTATGACTTAAGCATTTAAATGCCATCGTCGTGTTGCCCAGTTACTGGGTTGTGGAGGTCAGATAGGCAGTCGCTCCATGTAAAACACTGGTATTCAGCTGCATCCGGTTAGACTGGAAACCGACCCCAACATTAGGTAGGAAAAGGTTAAGCAGATGATGAAGCATTTAAATCCCAATTCCTCATAATTTTAATTAATACAATATTTCAACAAGTGTGGGTTCGAATTTGCATGTGAATTTAAAATTCGAAAAATATTGTCTCCTTTTTTGGGAAAAAGTAACGAAATAATTCTGAATGATATACAACGAAGTGGAGGTTTACCTTAAATATATTTGTTAAATATTTTTTCTGCCCACTGTGCAAATTATATTAATCAACCGGAATAAGGGCGAGCTATAAGTTTCTATGTTTATGATGACTTATGAATAATGTAAGGATACATAATAAATATAATTAAATAAATAGTAAATGAATACTTATTCAAAAATAAATACAAGTAACTAAATACATACCTAATTACAAATACATATTAAATATATTTGAATAAATAATTAATATAATTAATTAAATAAATAATTCATGAATATACATATAAATATTTAATATAAATATATAAATAATTACTTCGAATTCAAAAATTGTAGATAAATGGAAATATAAAATAAATGTAACATGAAGAAAATTATTAAAGCGCTCATTCCTCTCTCCTCTTATTTAAAATTTTGCTGTGCCCGACAGGGTCCATAATTGTTTCTAAATATATATATTTAACTACCACCTGTATGTGTACATTATGGATTGCAATAAACGATTTTGATTTGATTTGATTTGATTTATGATTAATGTAAGTCTGAATTCGCCAATCCGCCTTAACCCTTTCCCAGTGCAGTGACCCATATATGGTTCGTGGCGATTGATTAACTATTGTGTCTGCTTAGCGGACAGTTAACGTGTTAAGTAGGAAGCATGGTGATCAATACTCGTGCCTTCTCTATATAAGAAGAGGCCTTTGCTCTGCAGAGGAACAATAATAAACTGGTATTTTTTTTACAGCCAATCACAATACCTGCTGTCTGTCTGTTACATGTGTATATTTAGCCGGAATAAATTAATTGAAACAAAACAACGTCCCAGCCATGCCATACTAAACATTACATGCAACCATTTACAGAAAATCAAATCAAACCGTACCGTCAAAGTGAACGCTGCGCGCACGCATACATAATTCAAAGGACGTCGCAACTAGTCCCGTATAATTACGACGTCGAATATATTACACAGAGCACTTTAAGAGCATCTCGTTAAATATATTATGTGCTATAAATAAGTGCCAGTCGTTTGACAAATTGTACAAGAAATTTAGGAGGCGGCGTTTTACGTCACGTCAAAGAATATGACAGGAACTTATTATATGTGGATGGAATGCGGTTTAATGGTGAACTTCACAACAGCATCGCTTCGGCATAGCAATAGTCCCCTTCAATAATGCCTTGAAAAATCTAACTGCCGCCCGCGAGCCGTCACCTTTTTTTATCTTGTTATAAAAAATATTTTAACGCACACGATTTAAAGTCCTAACTTGAATGGCAAATTATTTTCTGTGTTGAACCAACCTTAAGATTGACTATTCTTCTTCTACTTTTTAACTACAAAATACCTAAAAAATTCAGCTGATTAGGTACTTTACTTAAAAAATTAAAAGCCATACTTAACTTATGTTTGTTTGACAACACGGTTGGTGAAGCCGCTGCTGCCGCGTTTGGCTGCTGTGCTGAGAGTTTCTGTTTTGAATCTCGCATGGTAGAAATATCTGAATAGTCTACTGGTAGGTCTAAGTCTGGTTGTTTGTGTATATGAGTTTATTTATGTAAGTTTGTAAACGCCTCCACGATTGAGAATAATTACCTGGTGTGCAACACTTAAAAAAAGGCTACAAAAACAAACAAATACTTACTTTATGATTAGCTAAAGAGCTTGTTGCAATCTCCAACATACTAATCTCGATACGTTTATTAATTTCCGATGGCAAATGGTCCGGCTAATAAAATTAATTACACTCGATCATAAAACAGATTAATTCCCATAATTGCCGCAAATGCTTTCTAAAATCAGATCGCCATCAAACTTATCATTGAAATATTAACAACACGTCTTATTAATTAATCCAATTACCGTTAATTATTATAATTAGTTAACGGCGGGTCAAAATAAATATTCATAAAATGTAAATTGTTGCTGAACCGATATTGCGAATTGATAATTACGAATTTATTAATTAAGATTTAATCACGGGGATAAAATTTGTAAACGTGGGAGTGAGTGGGGAAAAAATTCTGGTTTCTTTCTATCTTCGTCGTGTTTGAGTTGTAAAGTTTTATTGACGGCTTGTTAAAAGGAAAGGTGATTTAACCCAGAAATGTTGTTCAACTCGTGTCTATGTGCTAAAACTGTAATCGTGGAGAAAAAAAAAATACTAGCTTCTGGTCGCGATTTTGTGTTAATATTATTAACCCACGAGGACGGTACATTTTTCCGGGATAAAAAGTAGCCAATATGCTATTCCAGACATCTATCTATCTTTGGGTCAAATTTCATTCAGAACCTTTGAGCTGTCCTGGCGTGATAGAGTAGGTAAGAAACATCCATCCTAACTCCCGCATTTATAATAGTATTAAGACTGAAATTTCTCTTTTATTCTTTTATTGCCTGGCCAACTTTTTACTTTGACTGTACTTTAAGGTGTGTCCAGGTACGTAATATCTAAAAACATAACCTATGTATATGTAGCGTTGCGAGTCGGGAGCGTTACGGATCGGACCTTACCCAATGTATCTGGCTGTATCTTTAAAGCAAAGTTTTTGTTTATAAACCTATAATATAATTGGGTGTAAATAAACCAATTCACGCTTCCAAAAGTCTTTCTTTTATAATCTAGTAAACAATTTCGCAAACTAAAAGGCTTAGCTTTAATTAAACAAAAATATTACCAAACATTTAGCCTATTTCAACCATTTTAGTCTACGTTCAAATTAGTTCGATTACTTAAAATACTAGTCTAAGTTAGTCCCCAAATCGTGTAGGCGAAACAGCCGTGAGAGCGATCCCTGGGCGCCAAACAGTTATCACTGACATTCTCACCTCATTACACACTTAAACACTTACGCAGCAAGACCTATATTCGCTTATCACAGCGACCAAAATAAAGATTAGGTAAGTAACCTCACTCGTTTATCCTTTCCATATCTGTATGTTTATCTATTTGATGTTTATTAGAAGTTACATCCTTACATAGATAAACCAGTGAACCAAGATACGGGTAACGTTCCGCTCTCTTCGTGAAACCTGTAAAAGGTAGTTAAGGCGCGTGGCCATGCAAAACGCAGCGGCAGCCGTTTTTAGGGCAGTTTTTAGGAGCCCACTTCTCTATATCAAATAGAAATACCAACTAATAAAAAATACGTTAAATTTCTACACATTCTTGACTCGAAAATGGTAGATTTATTTTTAACTTTTTAGTAACATAATGCTTAATTATAGGGTCATAACGAAACTACAGAAATGAGAAATAATAATTTTTGACATGCATCTCCTCGTAAAGTGAACATTATTTTGATTTGCGACTTAAACTAATAATTAGGCAATTTAATAAAGAACATTATGCTAGTTTTATTTTTTTCAAAACACGAAAATTTGATTTTATATAGATTTTACTCTAAAATCTGAGCGTATTTTCTACGTATCTCTTGCGCCGCGTTAGTGTGCCGCCAAAGGAAAAAATGCTCAAGGTTATTTGGTCAGGGTAGCGCCTTAAAATGATGGGGTTATTAGGGGTCTCTGTAAAATAGTTGAGATTTACGTGTGGTCGTAATCTTTCATAAATATTATGACGTTTTATTGGTTTTTGCGGTTGGTATTTACTTTTATGTAAAGCGTTGGTGTCGTTTTTAATTTACGAGAGGATCAAATTACTTATCCAAATGTTACAATGTATTGTTAGCGAAATATTAATGTCCCACAGGAAATATTAATTTTCCGTAAAAGTAGCTTATGTTAGGATTACAACCTGGATTAGGTTGTAATCCATCCAAGTGCCAAATTGTATGCAGTTCTGTTTAGCCGTTCTAGCGTGATTAAGTAACTAACATGCATCCAAACTTACGCTTTTATAATAAACATAAACTTAAACTTACCATAAACTTTTAGTAATCTAAAGCCGACCATAAAACTTCAGCGTAACCAACAACACTGATTAAAATAACCCCCTCTCACATAACCACAGAGTACGCAAATCAGCAGGTGAATTAGATTCAGGTTTTTAATCTAACAACGACCATAAAACTTGAACATAACCAACAACACTGTTTAAAATGACATAGACGCAAGCAATCCTGGAGTTCATCACAGCTGCTGGGTTTGGTGGCGATCTCTAACCACTAAAGCGACGATCACAATAGATCAACTATAGTCGAAGTGATACTACAGCCGCAATCAGTCAATATAAAAAAAGTATCTTCTTTTATGCAACCACAGAGTACGCAAATCTGCAGGTGAATTAAAGTCAGGTTTTTCTATTAATACCCTGATTCCTTTCACTCTAGCTCGCCCACGTGGGTAGCTGGCGCCTAGGCCCGTGGGTGCGACAATCCCTGCGATATGCTATGAATGTCGAATCCTAGATAAAGCCTGACTCGTAGGTAATTAAAGTGGACAACGATTGTGATTTATTGTGTTAAGGTGCGCTCGTGATTTCGTGATGCCAACTTTGGAAAATAGACGAGTTTATAGTGTGTCGTCAGATTTGTTTATCGCCGTATAAGGTATTTTTATCCTTATTTTAATGAGTTTAGAATTCGTACTAGGTTTTGCCGAATCACGCCGTGGCCTGCCGCGACGTCAGTCAGCGTCAGCCGTTATCAAAACTGGATATACTGTTTCAGCTACGTGTTGGATATTGTTACACTGTACTGAATGATGAAGGCACAACATTTATCATTTACCTGGCTGTTATTGGCCTTAATCAACAGAAAAAAGCCTAAATCACAATTCAACCGACATTCAATATCATAAATATACCTACTTTTGTACCGTTTCCATCTTTCAGTAACAACATAAGGATTATTTATTTATGCTTTAAATCTTTACCGATTTCTGAAACATATGTAACAATTATTCAAAAAAGAAATGAATAAGTAACTGGCATACATTGTCGGTTCATAAAAACGGTTTTTATAACCATGTGTCTTAGTTATTGTAAAGAAAAAAACTTTAAACAAACCGCTTTGACAGATTTATTTTTTTCGCAAATTAATGTGTTCGATAAAATATTTTTTGAAACATATCTCCAGCGCAAATTCGTTTTGTAGCGTGTTTCTACGTCTCCAGTAGGTCAGGGCTTCGGTGGGGCTTCGCCCACGACACCACCGGCGCCCCGCCTTAGTCAAATATTCCTCTGATTTACACAAATCAACATAAACGCATAATCCAGGCCATAAAACAACTGAACCTCAGTTTTGTGGGGCCACTTGCCCAATTATGGTGTTAGAAAAAAATACAGTAGCGATTTTGAACGATCAAAATCGAATGAATCATAAGAGTACTATTTTGGTATAGGTTTTGTTGGGTGAGTGACATCATAGCCATACTACAAATCTTAATCAGTCACCTACTTAATCCCCCTTGGTGAAGTGAGCTTAAGGTGAACTGTTATCAAGATCAACCTAATGCTAAAGATTGACAGCCCACTTCTAGCTCACTTCATCTTAATTTACAGATAGACATTTATAGTATGTAGTATGTATGTGTTCTTCTGATAAGCTTTTTGATATAAGCTTACCATTCTCAAACAAAACTGAAAGTCAGTGTCAACTAACTTTTCTCAATAAACGAAAATTTTAACTACTCAGAACAATAAAACACAAAAGATCACTTCCTATCTTCCTTCTATCCACTAACACCTAAAACAACAACTAAAAGGTTGCTTACACGACTTAAACATGGCCGCAGCATTACCTGCATTTTACGAGCAATTAATTTTATTTTAGTGCATCGAAGCGTCTGTCTATAGGACCTTATTAGCTGCCCAGTTCCTTGCCACACTGCCGGTTTTATTTCCAATTGCTTCCCTTTATATGGGCACCGGTAATATGAGCTATTGTAAAATGAAATCGTGAGTTACCGAACTCATATATGGCAAACCTCTTATGTAAGTATGGGAAAACTGGAAAGCCATAATTTTATGTCTCAATTTTGGCGCTTATGGGCAGATGGCTGAACCGGCTGTTAAATTCGGTGGATACTGTTTAGGTTTAGCTGCTTATAATCGCTTCTATGAGAACATTCTGAATCAAATGTCTATACGAATTTTATAAGGGTGAAGAGATTGTTAAGACCGTAAGAAAATGCTGGATGCGGGCCGCTTCCTACCGGTCCTTTTGGAAATCTATGGGGGAGGCCTATGTCCAGCAGTGGACGTCCTGCGGCTGATATAATGATGAAGATGAATAGTTTGTTTCTTATATATTATTTCGATAATCTCCAGAACTAGTGGTCTAATTCTGAAAATTATTTCGCTATTAGGAAGTTACGTTATCCCTGAATGCTGAAGGCTATATTTTATATACAAAATATTAGGGATCTTTAAGACAATTCACACGAACAAAGTTGCGGGTAAAAGCTGGTTAGTAATAAAAGCCAATCATGTACAATAACTGAGCAGCCCTTTTCCCCTGTCTTCCATAACATAGGAGTAATAATAATAAGCCGGTTATTAAACAGTTACTAGCTAAACCATTTCAGTCAATCAACATAAACGGACGAACACAAGTAAAGCTTATTACTTATTTATTGATTTTATTTATTGATTTACTTATTTATTGACTAATTAAAACGGTAGAGCACCAATTTAAATAATTAACATAGAAACAAGCATACCGGCGAAATGTGGGGTGTACATTGGTTACACCTCTGCCTAACCTTTCGAGTAATACGGGCGTGATGGTATCATGTGTCAACATAGAAGGAAACAAGTAACATGGAAAGGCTAAACACTTATTAGTTAAAATTCCGCCATTTTGTTTTTTAAGTGCCCAGTGACACTTGCGCTGTTAAAAGGAATCTATTGACGTATAATTCATCTAAATCGGTTGAGCAGTTGAATACTTAGTTGCGTGCAGACATACATACATACATACACACAAACAGTTCAAACATCACCTTCCGTTTGGGCTTCACGGCAGTCCGGTAAAAAAAGGTACAAATCTACTAGTTTCTTCTAGAACTTAAGAGATAAATATTGTGGGAAGGAATGAAGGAACCGGGTCGATGTTTACAGGATCGTAGCGTAGGTGTGTGACCTGTCACATGTCACACATTGACAGTGACACTGTAAACAAATGAATTCGTGTAATTACCTTCTACAACTACTACAAACGTATCGGCCTGTCTGTATACGTTTATGTGTACACACACACAAACAGAGAAGTGACGAAGGATCAATTTTAGAAAGAGGGAAGCCGATAAATCTGCAAAGTGAATATAATAATGATTTACCAGATTATTATTGGCCCCCTGTAGGACACAGGCCTCTTCTTTCACACAGAAGGCACGAGTATGGCACTGACACTTTAATTAACAAATACACGACAATCAAATTATCAGTACTTAAATGTCGCTTTTTAAGTAGTCAATAATAATTATTATAATTATTTCACATTTATACATGTTTGGTTATACAACAACAATCCTAACAGCAACAATATGCCTTCCACATAATATCTGACACAATACCTTTACCAAGTTATGTAATTACCCATAATTTCGAATTTTATTTCATCGCTATTTTTAGTCCTATATCTATCACACAAACTATGATCCCACGTATTTCTTCAATTGAAATTCCGTACTCTTTTTGATAGAGAACGTGTAACTGCATAATTTATCGCGAAATACTTAAGTACGGCGTATAATTACCTAATTCTTCAGTGAACGTGTGAGTAAGATGTTAGGTCGGTAGTCAGTCAGTAATCAGAGGCGGCTATCGGCTAATAGATGCCGATTTATAGGCATGCCTTGCGAGACACTGAAGAGAGCCCGTTCTATAACGCTAATAGGCATAGATTAGGAACGTCGTAGATAGGCACCCTATTTAAAAAGTGAATTGTTTAATTGATTGATTTAAACAATGTGTAATTGAATTAACCAACCGTTTTCGGGTTTCAGGTAATTAAAAGTTACACCTTGCACTCTAATTAGAACACATTACATAACATACAATCACGCCTGTATTCCCCAAAGGGTTAGGCAGAGGTTTACCTACCAATGTGCACCCACAGTTCGCCGGTATATTTAGGTTCCATGTAATGTGGTCTAATTAGAAAATAATCTAAAATACAAAAAAGGTCTCGTTACATTGATCTTACATTGTACCCGTAGATCCAACATGAATGATGTAACAATTTTTTTTAAATATTATTAATTTTAAAAGTGTTAATACAACTTCTTGCTCGTTCTTCTCCATAGCAACTTACTGTTTGGAACGAGCAACTAGCTTCAATTTTATAACTGACTAACTCATTCGCAATTTAGAAATGCCTGGTAATGGTTTCATTTGATTTGGTAAATATAGGATTTTAATAGACTTTCTTACCTTGAAATAAATATTAATAGAACGCTTGTAAACTTTTGAAATGTTCATCTAGAAATATGGTTTCAGTTTCAGAACCGGATAATTGCAAAGATTTTGACTGATTTTGAAAACACTTAACTACTTACTTAAGAACTACTTTAAATGTCTTGGTATAGACTGTAGTAACGTGTAATCTTTGTTTATTATCATTAAAAAATACCGCTATCAGTTCTCCGTCCTTCAAAAATGCAAATATTTAATTAATTCGTATTTAATCCTCTGAACATAATAAGCGAGATTATCAGATTACCCATATAAGATTAATAGCTTGTCATCAAAACGAGCTTTAATACATATTAATGTCTGTTATTATTACCATAGGATCGTTTTTTGATTAACAAAAATTTTAATAAATAATAATTTATTCAATTATTTGCTATTTTTGCGAATGCCTCTCCTCGTATCTTTGCGATCTAATCTTTGATCGAGTGCGAAGTCTGCGTGCGGCGCTTGCGCAAGCGCGTCTCAGTGGCGCCGTCTACCGTGATCTATTGGCGCCGGCAACCGCCCGCCTCATTATATATACTCTTATCGCCTCAATGCAAATCCGACAACATTTTAATCTTAGAAAAGTCCGTTTTCGTGTAAATACTCTGCGTATTTTAAAGGCTCGGGCGGAGTGTGGGCGGTAAGGATTGTGAAATTCTGTACGCTTTTTCCTTTGCGCGTGGGCAGCTAATTATATACGTCTGAATATAAATTTATGTTGGATAATATCGTCGAAATTAATGGTGTACTGTTTGTGTACTCTAGCTTGATAAGAGGACGAAGTTCGTCGTAGTCGTAGATATGATTACTTTAGTCCACTTTATTTTGTACGTTTGCCACGTTTTGAGAACATTAAGATTTTTATCGTGCTCTTTATTAAATCTGTGTTTCTTTTTGTTTTCAGGTAAGTGCGAGACTTTTCTTCGCAGCTCCCAGGTAACTGACACTCATGTTTAAAGTGAGCGCTGCGAGATATCTAGTGTTAATATTCAGCTTGCCTCCACCACCCGCAGTTTCCCAAAGCCTTACGTTCTCTATACAGGGTGACAGAGCTCGCAAATATAAAATCTTTTAACAAACTCCAATCTAATTCCCCTGCCTAAAATCATATAAATAAATAATGAAACAGTAAAACTATATCTTCACGACGCGATACGAGCGTGTACAGGATTCAATTTAATAATTCAGACATAGGCAGGGGTACTTCGAAACCATAAAAGCAATTCTAAAACTCGTACTTGACTCGTAAAATCGAAACGGAACGAGGAAAAACGTTTACATGCCGTTCTGGGAACCGTACATGCGATCCAAAAGGTTAAATTAAGGAGAACGTGTATTGTGCGAGTGTAAAATCGGAAAAATGAGACGCTTGTAAAGTTACAGGGAAATGATGAGGCGACAGGGAAATGAGACAAGTGGTAGGGGCTACAGATATTCATGTTTGGTGGTTTAGACGATATCTCTGTGGAAGGAGTGATATTATAACATGACATGACTGAGTATACTGGTAAAGAAAGACGAATACGTTGTTTATTTATGTGAATTTATGTCCTCACCCCGTATAAACTCACAAAAACTGGCTAAATCTTTTATCATGGATTCAGTACAGTACATAATCCTAGACCCCCCAGGAAAGAAAAAATCAACTGTCATATATTTTAATTGTCATACAAAATTGAAACACTGTCACGATCAAAATTTAATGTAACAGCAGATTTTTTTATAACCTTTGAAAGTTTCTCTCACCATGGGATATCGTTTTCTATCCTCTATGTTTGTCAACGCACATACCATACAAGACGAAGGTAGCAGAGCGTACGTTCTTTAAAAAAAATACCAGAATAGAGTTCTATCTACTCTAGCCTATAAATATAACATGCTTAATTTTACCAAATTAACCATACCACACATTTTATTCATGTTGCATTTCGGAAACCGTTCTCTAAAAACGTTTTATTCTTTTCTTCTTCACTGTACAGCCGTTCGCGATACAGGTTCACCTTTTCAAAAAATATTATAATCCCCGCAACGAATGAGTAGGTGTTCTCTAATAAGGGCCGAGCCACCCGCCTGATTGCCAACCTCGTCGTATTTTATTTTCTCCTTTATTATTCCATGCTGTATTTCGTTTTGCAGCGATACCTTTTAAACTTGTGCATTTTTGTGGGAAATGAATATTTGAAATCGGAACATGTTCATTCATACTTTCTGGTTTCATTCGTTGGATTGTTAAAAGAACAATTTGTAGGGTCTAATTCAATGTGTTGTTTCTATTGGGTTTCATCTATACTATACTAAACATAATAAAGTCGAAGTGTTTTATTTTTGTTTAATTGTTTGTTTAAGCGGGCCAATCCTACTAGTCGGATTTGGACATTATTTTTGTATATGGTAGTCAGATTCATGACAAATGGTATTGGCTATATAACATCACTCTCCGGCTCACAGAAGCGGAGCAGTTATCAAAGATGTAACCTATAATAACCACAATCAGTATACGATAGCAAAATATGGTCCCACATATCTCAACCAAACGATCCTATCTGGCATAATGGTATCAGACAATAGGCTTTCTATGATCAATAACGATAAACGGGACGTCAATCATGCATTTAACCTTTGTTCATTCCTGAACATTATGCGTATACGCAGATAAAGTTAAATTCGCCCAGATTTCTGAGAACCGTGCATAGTGCATTGCGTAGGAGGCGTGTGGGTACATGCGTTTTGTATTTTCAATATTTATGACGTTTTTACGCTTGTCAGATTAAGTTCTTGAAACATTTCCCGTGACTAATATAAAATGGCCGTATATTATGATTTTATGTCCAACTTGTGTAATTTGAACTAAACTAGGTGTTTAAAGTTCACAGTTTAGTGAAACTGATAGCGATCTACCCCTAAGGCTTTATATATTAGTTGGATGAAGCCCGGATAGGTCACAGGTATTATAAATATTAACTTGAAACTTTTAGTGGGTAATATTATGTGAATTTTGCTTAAACCCCTCAGGTATCTTGGGTTTCAAAACCGTTTTTGTTGTGGCAATAATAAAGGTGTAGGATATTTTTAACTGACTTTTACTTTATTGTTTGTTTGACTAAAATACTAAAAAATATAAACCGCTTCCATTTATGAAATCGGTTGACTTCAAAAAAAGGCGGTGCTCAATTCGAACGTAGTTTTTTTTTATATATTAACAATTATTTTGTTTGCGTTGCTTCATGTGCTTATTTCTTTTTTCTTTCCCGTTCGTTTAAACATAGAATGCTTTATTTAAATGATTCATCAAGAAATATCGTCAGATACATAAACCTTCATTTCAAATCTACATTCATTTCATTCCCCCGCGTCCATCTGAATGTTACTTCATTCCGCCGAAATTTCAAATCCTTTTCAATCCAGGCTCGATACACAACAAATATTTCCTGTCCCGCTTATGATGGGTATGTAAGAGGGAGATGTGCGTATTTCAGGAGAAATCCCCATGGAAAATCAACAAGGGAACGCACACAGGGGAGGGACCATTCTTTTTCTCTGTATAAATTATTCAGGATCCCCCGACCGCTTGTTTGGACGACGATTTCATCAGCTGACTTACCCGCTTTGTATTCACACTGTACATATAAAATCTCTTTTTTTTGTATATCACTCGAAAAGCGCGCTGAATGATTTTTTTTCCCGTTTTCAAATGGAAAAATTAAGGGTTAACTTTCACGTCGTTTTTTCTTTGTTCAAGTGGTTTAGTTGGCTTGGAGTGTTGATTGGGTGCTTGATTTATAAAACTAATCGGAACGGTGGAATTAATCATAATTCAATTACAGTTCAATCTGTGTATTTAAAAATCAATCCCTGCATGACTGAAAGTTCGTCAGCTGAGAATTACTCGACCGATTTGGCTGTCTTTTTTTGGTGTGTTCCTAATTTTGTCTGGACACTGTTTATTTGTTTATTTATTTACTAAATGGAAAATCAACAGCTTTACAAAAAGTTTGCATGAAATATTTTTTTGGGAAATCCGTCGAATTTCCACGGTGTTTTAGAATAAATCTCTCAATTAAAAATTGTGGCGTTATGTCAATTGCGGGTCGCTAGTCTTATAATATGTATCATTATTAACTTCACTGTTCCAGGTGAAACAAGCTGTCTAACCACATGAATGAGAATCTTTAATTAAATTCCATTTACAATCCTAATCTTTCTACTTAAATCAGAACGAACAAATGTATAAAGAGCAAATCAGTTAAACCTGAACATCAGCTCTTGTAGTTGCAAAAAAACCTTTACCTTAGTCAACTTTCGCGCAAATGAGAAATGTGTTCAGTGGTTCAAATAAATGTCTCTTATCAACATTCACACGGAAAGCCAAGCTGAATCAACTTGGCAACGGGTTTTTATCCAAGTAAGGTGATCGATGTTTAATGTTATCAGCTGGTATTTGCGAAAATATGCTGAATGCCCTCTTGATAGAGTGGTGTTATTTATTTTGCTCTTTGACGGAATTCGTGTCGCTGTTTTTTGTTTAAGGTCAAATCACTGGCCTGGTTTTAAGTTATGTTTTGGAACATACGACATGAATGTTAGTCAGGTAATAATAAATAAAATTGAAGCGTCTGTTCGTTCCGGCTAAAATCCGAAACTGCTGGACCTATTATAACAGGTCTTTCATTGGCATATAGCTTATGTTGTAAGGAGTAACTTAAGCTACTTCTATTTTAGAAGATAATTTAGAATTCTGCACAGAAATATGAAAACACCGTGATATTCACGCGACCAAAGTGGCGGGCAAAACTAATTGTAAATAGCAATGCAAATAAAAACAAATTAATACTTTTGCAATATAAGCAAAACACTTGTTGTGTTTGTGTAATGTTATTCTACATATTACGCAAACAATAATTTAACAAACAAATGTTGTTCATCACAGTTTAATTAAAATGAACAAGTTAACAAACATAAATATCCGTGATGTCAATGTGACCGAGTTCATTTAGACAGAAATTCACATTTAAAATCTTATTACTGCGTTTGCGACCGAGAGAGATCCATTCACAATCTCATTCCCCTGCCTATGTCTCTCAAATTACGAGGGAACGGCACCATCGCTTTGTGAATTATCCTTTCAGCGAATGAATTATTTAGTAAAATAAATTGGTGTTTCTAATAATGCTGAAACATCTATTCTACTTTATGAAGTGAAAATCTGAGAGATTGGAAAATTTTGTAGGAGTGTCATTTCCCTGGTGCGACTTTTTTCAATTTAATTTTATTTGCTAAGAGAACATTCGGACAGCGCTTCGAGGGAATCTCTTGAATCGAATTCTAATACAGGAACTCACAAATTTTCACTGCTGAAAACCAATACTAAAGCATTCCTTCAGATGTCGAATCCCATTTTTTTCCCATAATATTCTAGTTCGGGGACAATTTCCCGAAGCAGAATATTATGGAAAAAATGGCATTCTTGCAATGACTGCTTACAGAAGTGAAAACTTAACGTGACATTAGCATGTCGGTGACAGAAACCCATAAGTGTTGCCCCTACCAAATATCTCCTAACTCGAGTAAAATAAATTTTCACTTCTAAAAAAACTGAAAAATAAAACTCACTTCCCGCTTTTAAACCTAGACATCGAGTTTCCACAGTACCATTACACAAGTGCAGAGCATCAAAAAGTTAATTTGGTCGGAATGAAAGTGGCGACTGTACAAAGGCTGGCGCGTGTAATTTTTCTTTCATTACATGTCAAAACGAGTCGCCCTCTGTCTCCCAGTCGTCTGACGAAGTAATATTTCACGAAGCACTCTCCCTTTTCAACGCTTTTGTACTCAGCGACATTAGGTACTATAAATAAGGTTTAATTTAAAGAAAACTTTTCTTTTAATTTAGAACAATGCTTAAAAATACTTCAATAGTCGCGTCCCGCCGTCTGTATGCTTAGATCTTTTAAACTACGCAACGGATTTTAATGCGATTTTTATTCATAGATAGAGTGATTCAAGAGGAAGGTTTACACGTTTAGAACATCACGCTACGACCAAAAGGAGCGGAGCAATAGCCAAAGGCATAAGTAGCTAAATTCCACGGAGTATATAGCTAGTTTTTGAACAAAGACAGAATTCATTCCGTTTCTAAATTTTTAGAGTCACACGCTTTATTTTCGCTTCGTGTGAATACTAAACCTCTTTTAACAGACTTCTTCGAATCTAGGAATAGAACAATGCAAGTCTAAGCATTAATAATTTATGTTGGAGCTCTAATTTATTAGCAATGCACGTGTTGAATTAATGATCGTTTAAATACTTCATAACTTACGGTATTGCCAGCGGGGATAGCATTGAGTGATGAAAATTGGAATTGGAATGAGTATTGAGTGGAGAACAAGGTTAAAATGAAGGTGAAAGTCAAAAGTCAATGTTAAAAGTCAAAGTCAAGAATTTTTTTCAATATAAAACTTTTACAGGCATTTTTGAATTGTCTAGAAGTCAGACAGAAAATTTAAGCTCGTTCCAGAACGTAGTAGATATTGGCCTCTATGGAGAAAAAACTCCACAGACTCTTTTCAGTTCGTTTTTACAAAATCCTGGTTACATTATACTCGTTATTTTAAATTTGAAAACAATGTAAATGAATAGCAATTTAAAACAATTAAAGTAATAAAAATTCCCAAACCGTGAGCACCCGTTCCCGAACATGACCCGTCATTTTTCGTTTCATTTAGCTCAACAAGAAGTTAATAGAAGGTGTCCCTACAAACTCGTTCAAGAGTAAACAAAAGTCAAACGTTTCAATTTACCGCCGTCCTCGCTTTGCTAGCTGTATTGTTCCTCAAAAACTTAATTTCCGCACACAGCCCGGATTAGGTTCACGTCGTGTTCCATACATGTTCCGTGCTTCGATTGGCTGGCGGCCAAGCGATCTGTCACGCCGATCCCTGTAACTAATGTTGCCATACGTTTTGCTCGTTTTGCTAAATGACATGTCGCTATTAGGATCTCGCGCGTTTAATTAATTCATAATTATTTAATTATCGATGATTGGTAAAGCTTCTTGTGTGGTATTGAGATAATGTGGAATTGATATTGCGGTTTAGCTTTAAGATGTATGCGTATGTTAATTTTATGATGCGAATCTAATCTTTATTTACATTAAGTCATCGTTTTTCACATGAATTCTACTTTTAGCTTTTTTTTTTGTTTCCTGGATCCGTCTGGTTTCGGAGATATTGAAAGTCATAAATATTGCAACTTGTTTTCTACTTTTTTTTTACGAAAACAAGTTTTCGATGGTCTAACTGAACTTTATATACCTTCCCCTGAACTGTAAGATGTACCTATAAGCACAATATTTTCCAAAAGCAGAGATTTTTTACACCAAAAATAAAAATTGATTCCCAGCAATAATATTTGTTCAGTATTGCTTAGTTAGTTGGGGCAGTATGCTTATTTAACGGGTATGTGCTGTATCCTTTTTACACCTCCTATAGCACAGTGTGGAATCAATTTCCATGCCACTTGATCTTTATCTTTATATTTATGCAATACAGAGAATTATTGTCAATGCACACTATAATGCTAGTTATCTGATTTACAATAAAGTCTATGGTACTAAAGGTCATTCTCTATGATACTGACAACGATATCGTTTGAGTCTTCGTCTATGGTTGTGCGTACGATTGACGATCTCGAAATTTGAATGAGAATTCACCAATCCTTCTAGTGATGTTACCATCAAGATTTACTTATACAAGATTAAGATCTTGTCCTCAATATACTGTGTATAATAATGCCTTAGACGTCAGAGGATAAGTCGCGAGATGGGAAGCCTTTGCCTTATATTGAGACAGTAGAGGCTAATAAATCGTTCCCTTATAAACATTGAGGTATCGATGGAACTGTACAAGTGCATTTAATGATAAGAGTTATAGTGCATTTGAAATATCATTTACGCCCTGAGGATTGCCATACTTAAAATGTAGTTCTACTAAAATAAGATAACCCAATATGTCATAGTAATTAAATTAATTACGATTTCTGTCTATTACAGTTTAATAGACATCCCAAATTTACGCATTTTTATTTATTTATCTGTGTGTTTATTTCGGAAAATAGAAAGAATTTAGACGTCGGTCTGTTTTGGCACAATCAAACCTAATTATATAAGTATAAGTATCCACGACAAATTCTATACTAAAAACAACACTGAAAACTACAAATAAATTCAATGCGTTTCTGATTATATCAAGTGCTTAGGTACCTGTGTCAACAACATCTTATCATCCATGCAACTTGTAAAGCTAAGGGAAACTAGTTATTGTTGTACGTAGGCGATGGCAGACCGCTTTCTCTAGTTATGCGCTATTTCCCAACATAGCCTGATGCATTGTATAAAATTGTTCACTTTTCTCGACTCAAACTGTAATGGTACATCACTATGGTGAAATTTTGAAAAGCATTGTTTAGAATCGAAGACAAGAATTGAGTTCGAAATTTGAATGTTTTTCTTATTCTTAGGAAACTGGCTGGATATAAATTATATTTTTTAACTAGGTTAGATAAACAGTTTAAAAAGTTTTTAAACAAAAGAAGCTCAAGGCTTTATTAAATAATCTAATTCTGACACATTGAACCTAGTTTTTTTAATAAAAACTAATAAAATCGCTCATTGATCCAGTTTCCAAAGCCACAAGGACACGCGAACCCGATTACTTTACACCATCGTCCTACATAATGTTCTATATTTTGTTCTAGTTTTGAAACAAATCGGTCGTTATGGCAATTAATTAAACCGCGATACGTTAGCGGTGGGTCGAGCCGCAAAATGTTGCCATAAGTAAATAAGTTTGTATATAACGTTACGTTACAACTAAACGGTTTTACTGCTTCCTGATTACGATAAGTTATGTTTTGAATAGATTGAACACATTTACTTAAGCGGTGTTCATTAGTTGACATAAGTACAGAATAGGGAAGGTTAGATACGGTTAATTTGTCGTGCAGTCCTTAAGATCTCGTTGATAACTTAGACTTGTCTAAGTGCCCGCTAAGTAAATACTAATATGTAATGATAATTAGCAAGGTTACCATTTATGTGACTCGTATAGAGAGACTATAGAAAGAGCTTTTTCTTACAGTTTACTTTGTAAAATAAAACATCTTACAAAATGTGTTCTTTTTACAAAAGTTAATTTGAAAGAAAAACTATTTGGAATTAAGTAACTAAAAAGGTCGGTACTTCAACAGGATCATAATAGGTTTCCTTTTAACCAGATTATATTTAATCTTAAATTTAGACACCTTCTTTCACTCCCTGATTTTAATCAAAAGCCTCGACTACACAAATATATCGCGGGTCTCAAACCATAGGGGCGTATCCACCAAACACCTACTTTTCAGGAGAGACAAAAAACTTAATAACTTTTCTTGTGATTGACCTAGGTTATTGTGTTTCTGCATGTAGCTATATATTTACACTACGATTATTATGAGATGCTTGATTTTAAGGTATTACCGCTATAACACTGGTTTTTGGTTGATACGTCTATTTGGCATAACGAGTATACGGTAAAACTTCGTCAAAATTCTCCCAAAAATGCATGGACGTTTTGGACGTAAAACTCGTGTCGTTAAATTATTAATATTTATACAAATATAAATTTTTACCTAGTTGGTAACTTAAAATATTGCAATTTAGGAATGAGAACCCATCAAAATTACCGTTATTTATGTGATTTTAAAAATTCATACGCCTTTCTGGCTTGTCATTAATATTAAGAGATATTTGAATTCAGAGTAGAAGTATAAACCAGTCTTGTTCTACAATCTAGAAAAAAAAAACAAATAATAGTAATTACACAATGTTTGTGTGAAAATAAAAATAAGAATAAATAAAAAAATATTCATAAATCCGAAAATTATTATTTTATATTACTTAAAATCATAAACATTTGAAATTGCGATCAGGCACATCCCAAAGAAACCAAATGTAAATTAAATCTTATAAAAAAACGTCTAAAAATTAAAATTTCTTAAAATAAAACTCTTAGGCTTTTACATCTTCAGAGGATCCGGCAATTGGGTCTCGAGGTGGCCTTGCACAAGTCTGAGGTCCTGTGTTTTCATGGGCCTCGGAACGCGCCACCGTCAGGATCCCAAATCACGGTAGGAGGGGTTCACATCGGCGTCGGGTCGACGATGAAGTACCTGGGACTCGTTCTCGACAGCCGGTGGAACTTCGTGAAGCACTTCCGACGTTTGGCTCCAAAGTTGGCACGGGCTGGGGCCGCTTTCAAGCGGCTCTTGCCCAACCTGAGGGGTTCAAACGCCTCCTGCCGGAGGCTCTACGCGGGTTCTTGCGGTCGATGGCCCTTTACGGGGCCCCGGTGTGGGCGCAGGGCTTGAGGCGGCTTGCCGCCCATTACCTGAACGCATCCCAACGGGTGATCGCCATAAGGGTCATCCGGGGGTACCGCACGACCTCCGGCGAGGCAGCGAGCCTCCTTGCCGGATTGCCGACGTGGGATCTGGAGGCGCTGGTCCTCGCGCGCCTACACGAGTGGCGCGCGGAGGCACTGGGCCGGGGGGAAAATCCGCTGCCGCGGCAAATTGCCGATCAGCGGACTGACCTCCGGCTCGATCTCATGGCGACATGGAGAGACCGACTGTCGCAACCTCGTGCAGGGCTCGCCTTGATTGAGGCGGTAAGTCCCCTCTTTGAGGATTGGTTAGAGCGGCGCCACGGCGCCCTCACCTACCGCCTGACGCAGGTCCTCACCGGACACGGAAGCTTCGGGAGGTACCTGCACCTCATCGGGCGGGAGGAAACGCCCGTGTCACCATTGCGAGGATCGCCATAGCGAGCATACCTTGGCGGTTTGCCCCGCTTGGGCGGACCACCGCCGAGCCCTCGTGGCGGCCATAGGCGGCGGCGAACTCTCGTGTCCGGTACTGGTTCAGGCCATGGTCCGGAGCGAGAGGAAATGGGAAGCGGTCGCCTCCTTCTGCGAAGCTGTAATGCTGGAGAAGGAGGCGGCGGGACGGGAGAAGGAGAGAAGAGTCCCCCGTCCCAGCAGCCACCGCGGGAGACGCTCCGGGCGTCGGGAGCCACGAGACGACTCCCGGCCACCGTAGACGCGGGTCTGTGGACGGTGAGCATTGGGTAGCTCACCGTCCGTACGTTAACTAACGACAGACCGTGTTCCACGCGCGCCTCAAACAGATGACAGCATCTTGGAAGGGGCCACTAAGGGCCGATGCCTGCCGGGGCTGCGGGTTCTTCGAAAGAGATACCGCGCCCCCGGAACGCAAAGGGCACATGAAGGAACATAGATGGGTTTTACTCAGTAAAAGTCTAACACTCCCTCCCGTCCCGCCCAGGGCGGGGGAAGTTATTTGATGATTTCCCATCTATAAAAAAAAGGCTTTTACAGCAATGAAATCTTTAGAAATAATAATATCGAATTATTTAATAATACAAAAATAGTCATAATAAAAGCCAAGGAGAATAAATTCTATAAAACAATAAAAAACAAAAAAGATATCCGAAAATTAGAGCAGAGGAAACATTGCAAAAGTAAAAGACCACTAAGCGTGTATCAGAAAGCCCACCTTTCTGATACACGCTGTAGATACTTAAGTCTTTCTTACTTTTCCTATGTAACAATCTTGGCCTCATTTATGCAATTTGTCATTAAAATAATTAAAATCTGTCAAATTTGCAATATGTAAGATTGTAAGAGTTCGGGATTGCCCCTCCGTCACCCCCATGATGAAAATCCATGAGGATTTCTAATGCGCCAAAGTACTAAACGTAGGATATTGTGTCTTTGCTTCATGATTTATAAATAAATATATATAAAATTACAATCTACTCGCTATGATAGCTCTCTGCAGAACGACTGTGTTGGGTGTTGTTGACATGACTATACGTCCGCGTATTGAAGAAATCTGCAGTGATTAGGTACTAAATATCCCCAGGATAGTGTTGATATTGACGGTCGTATGAACATACGTCTCTATGGCCCGACACGTTTTCCTTGGTTTATAATAAAATTTAAAGTCGTACGTGCATACGTCTATATGGCACTTCAAAACTGACTAAATAAGCAATAATATTGCTCTTACGTCCAATATACGGCTCTATGGCTTGAAAATAATTATAGACTGTCTATCTTACGGCAAACGATATTTTGCAATTTATACAAAAAGTAATTAATATTAAATTACAAGAAAAATTTAGGTTATGTATTGCATATAGTAGAATCCAATGGCATTAAAAACGAAAAATCGCATTTTTGCATGTACGCCCCTATGGTTTGAGACCCGCGATATTTTCTTCAGGTACTTACTTAATTACAAATGTCGATTAGTAACCTTATTACGAAACTATTACCGGCTATCAGTAAGTGCTGTCTCTGGTCTAATTATAACTTATAAATCATATCGTGTATCTGACCTCGAGTGACCCCTGACGCCTCCGCTATTTGAAACTAGCTTTGTAAACGGTTCCGTCCTACTACAAATGTCATTTAATTGTGAAATAATAAGGCCTGTTTCACTTACTCCCAAAAAGTTTCGTTTTTATTATTTGACACATTATTTAAAAATAAATAAACTGTTCCATTTTTAAATATTTATGGTTGGTCTATTGAAAGGTAGTGATGTCACTATTTTTTTAAATTAGATAAGACAATTTAACACAAATTGTGACGATGAGAGTATGAAAATAGCTGTCAAATAAGATCAAATAACCAAAAAAGTATATTTGAAAAACGATGCAATGAAAGAAGTAATTAAAATAATGTCAATCAGTCGTATTAATCCTTCAACAAAGAGATCTATTATAAATTAAACCTAATATTTTAATGAAACGAAAACATAAACAGCTATTACAATGTTATTACTAACACCGTTTCTGTTTTAATTACTAATGTGCGAACATCGTGGGTGTCTCACGTTAATAATTATTATATTATCAGCTGTTGCAAGGAATACGGTACCTAACACATTACTCTCAGACATTTCTACGCCTATTGGCGTTACAAATGTGCGGACGCCAAGCATTCAAGATATTACAAATTGGTGTCGTGAACCGTAATTAAATAACACACTTTATTTATTAATAAATTATTAATATTGCCTACCTACGCACGGTAGACACTCCCATATTTATGACTACTTAGTTATTATTAAAAATTAACAATAAGGACTAATAAAATGTCGGCTTACTTCAAAATTGTGACGTTTGCTGTCACTTTTACGATTGAGTGTGACATTTAATTTAATTCGAAAAATTGAAAACGGTACTCACTAAAATTAAATTAGAAAATACTCTTATTACTTGATTGTTAGGTATATTTATATGTAAATTAGTAAGTGAAGAAAGTTCTGGATGTACCTACAGGCAGGCCTCCGTCACTCTATGTACTTGCGCGCTATAATTGCCTACCGCCCGGCCGAGCGGTCTCGGGCCGTTTGCGAACCAAATTCAGTGCGGTTTTCGCAAGCGCATCACGCACGTTGTTCAATTTTAATAGTTTCATTCGTTACCTACGATGCCGTCTGGTGCCTTATGTGTTGTAGATGGGTGCAAATCAAGTAAAAGAAGGAATAATTATGTTTTATCTAGATGTATTGCTCAGTCAGCACCAATTTATAAAAAAATATTTTATAAACATTTACGATACAATTTTAAACTGCCACATATAAGTCAGAACATATTCACAGTTCTCAATAACATAGACATAAAAAGTTATGTTAATTTAATTTTATCGAAAAGGCGGCCCTACGATTGTTGTGGGATCGCGCGGTGCGAAGCGATCACAACTGTACGCTTGAGCACTTAGGCACATTTTAGTTTGCAGTGGTTGCTGACGCGAGTTGACGCGACGGAGTAGGCTATTATAGCAGTAGGTATTGGAAATTTTCTACTGAGTGAAGTATCTGTACTTATTTAATCTGTGCTACAGGCACGTTCTATAGCCAATACTCATTAATAAATTATAATATTCAATGTCGTGAACTCCTGACTGATTTATTGAAATAAGACTTTCGATGCAATGGACGGGCACGTAACATCAATATGTTTGAACGTACTAAACGATACAATTAAGAGCGTCTTACATACAAATTCCCCTTTAATCTCATATCCTCTTTACCGAGACATGTCACCTGGTATATGAGTCACATCACTAAGAGAAAGTAGGGTGACATTAAATGACAGTTACTCTAAAATAGGCATAAAAACAAACTACTGTATGGTTACATTAAATCTTTCCAGCCATAAAATTCGTAAAAGGAAGCGCGAATAAATCAAACGGTCCACGAATTCATAAATTTTTATGTCTCTATCAGCCCATATGAGGGAAGTAGCCATTTTTGCATTTTTATTTTTTCCTTTGCGGCGACAAACGGCATCTGTCGCCAATTAGAGCAGAATCAATTTAATAGTTCCATATTTAATTTATGATATCGTTAATTTTTTATGTACGCGTGTACAGGATATAAAAAAATAAAATATTCAATGAAGAAATATTATAGACTAAATTAATATAAAATGACAACTCCTAATCTAAGAATTGTTAAATTAAAATAAGAACACAAATATCAACACGTAAAGTGTTGCCAGCTTAAAAATGTTACGAGACAAACTTTTTCTAATGTATCACAATCAATATTTAATTAGGTACCTATAGTGTTACCAGTTACAAGACAAAACAGTTAGAAAACTAATCAAAGTAAAGGTAATGAATACATAATAGTTATTTATATTACCCATTTAGTTAACGCCCAAACATTTTAACAGATATTTATTTCTTAATTTCGAGCTCTAGATTTAGCTATAAATTATTCAGTTTTCAATAAAGGTGCTCTCATTTCTAAAATAACCGTTATTTTGGTAATTAGCGGGCGTCTGCCTAATGAGTTCCGGTTTTATTGTAAAATAATAATAGGTACGTTGTAAGTTACGAAAGTAATCTCATCTTAAGTGTAAAGTTTCGTATCCTCTTCAAATTTAAGAAGGTAACTATGCAACTGACTCTTCTCACGAATCAATAATAAAATAAATAGGTTTTATATTGTTTTTTTTTTCAGGCAGGGCGATGATCCTACGGGCACCCTGCCTATAGTCGCGCGATACTGCCTTCCCCGCATAAGCCACGGGGCGATTCTGTTATTTGAAAGAGGTCTATTCTGAAATACCGTCCAATGTAAACACTGGGTGTTTTAATTTTAAATGTTTTTTTATTATGACAACCTCCTGAAAGATGAGCATGCATAACTGCACTGTATAACCCTTCCAAAGTCACAATCGTGACAGAATACTAAAATTTATTAAATCATGTCTCATAGAACATGCTGTCCCATTTCATAGTTTTAATAATTCAAGGTACAAGTTCCCTCACATAAAATCGTTTGATGTCGGAGGCACGGCGCGACCTCTGCTATGGTGAATTACCATGGGGTCCCATGGTGGCGTGCTAATGCTGTAATTTATACCCCATTGTCTGCCACCATGTGACAGGGGACGTGACGAGAACGGCTAAACTCTGCACGGTTTTAACCATTTTGTACATATTTTGTATGGGAAATTACTTTTTAAAAGTTTTTAGAAATTTAAAATGGTTGACTTGCTTTTTCGTGATCGTATGTGGTTGTGGTGTGTGGTAATTTGTAGGGGAATGCAATTTTGCACAATTTATGTTGTTTGAAACTATTTCTTAAATGCTTAACTCATTATTACTTACGTGCTGTAAGCTCTGGTATAGCGAAAAATTCAAGATGGCGACGTGATAACTGTCAAAAAGTTGCCATTCTCTCCGCCATTTTTCAAACTTCATACTTGCGTTGCCCTTCTTTCTTGCTATTTTGCTATAAAACTTATATAGAACTGCAGATGCTGTTTGGCAGTATGCTAATATTTGCAATACGCTTTTATGGCATTTAAGGTCTTGTGTAGGTAGCCAATTTGACATATTGAAATTCTGTTAATGTTTACTGCGAATAAACCTTACATTTTGTTTTGGTTAAAGTAATGGCGATTAATCTTTAATCAATAAATGTTGGAGACACTTACTCTACTTTCTTCAAGTATAATTTCAACAACAAGACCTTCATAAAACAAACACCGCAATAAATTAAATCCAGTTTAATAAAGCAAAGGAAATCGTAAAAAAATAATAGTGATATCACAATTTCATATTTCTTTAGTTCATTAGCTGTCCATAAATATCGAAACATAAACTTAACGGTTAATTCTTTAAATATACCACAGAGTAAAGAGTAGAGCAAAGACAAGACAGAAGGCGCGATCAAAATCTCAACAGTTATTTTAAAATTTAGTGTTGTAATAATTAGCCGTTATAGCGTTAACGAGTGTTGCGCTATTAACTATATTAACGTAGTCACAACAGTTTTAACGATTAAGGGAAGTCGTTTTAACAGGCGCGACAAGAATGTTTTTATGACAACACTATTTATTTGACAAGTTTTTCCGCTTCTTTGGACTTTGTTTTTTCGGTATTACGATGACATTTTAAGTGTAACTTTACAAGTTGACGTAATTATGAATCATTCAGAGAACTACCTACAAGGTGCTTTGATGTTTAGATAGTAAAAATTCCAAGAATTATAGTTGTTGACATCAAAAGTTTAATGCTACTAATTTGTCCGTAGAGGAATTAAGTGGTAAGGTAATAAAAATAAACTTGAAAGATACTTGTTGTAATTAAAAACTCACTTCTAAGTTTATCTTGATAGTGGTCCGTGAGGAAACCTGGACTTGAAGTTGATATACGTCTGAAATCTAAAATCTACCTTAAACAAGCGTCATGATCAATGCTTGTGCCTTCTTTGTATGAGAAGAGGCTTTTGTCCAGTAGTTGGACAATAATCGGCTGGTATTATTTAACTGAATACTTTGCTACCAAAAATTACGTCTAAAGAAACTCCTAATTTAACCCTCAAAACATCAGCCAATCACTACACACAGACGTACAAAATACAAGCTTCCTTTCAGCCTCAGAGGCCGTGCGGCTAAATCAAAACAGCTAATTTTCATTTTTCATTTCCGCTTTAAAGATAGTCCCGTCGCCATCGCTGCACGTATATGGAGTTTTAATCTCAAACGTGTTCGAAGCCGAAAGCCGAAAGCCGAGGGCCGAAAAGGAAATGTTCCTCACGATGTCATTACGTCACGGTTTCCATTTTTATGTATACATACATATTCATAAGTTGACACTCGTCTGCGGTAGGTAGGTTTCTATAAATTGAGCTGGAAGGGATTTCCTTTGCCACACTACTTAAGTGATGAAATCAAGGGGTAATGTTGTGTTCGTATTGCACTATTCTGCATTGTTCTGAACAATGCTGTCGTTTTTATTTGATGCTTCCTATACTCTATTAGTTTGTATTGTCATTCAAGATGCTATGGAGGTACAGGTCGCGCGATGATTCTAGATCGCTCGAGGAAAGTAGTGGGGGCAATCGTTCAATCATAAAGACCTTAAAATTGAACACTGCGCATGCCCTTTCCTTTTGCCGAGCGATCATAAACCACCGCGCGACCTGTAAATAGGATGTCATTAGGATGGGAATTGTTTATATTAAAGGTGTACTAATCATTGGTTTACTTTATAGTAAATAATATTTTAATATTGTGATGATGGCTCAGTGGTTAACGTGCCCGCTAAGTTAATCTTAGGCATCACTGACATCGGTGAAGGAAACCTCTGAAATCAGCAATCCGCCTGAAGCAGGCGTTGTGATCAATGCTCGTGCCTTCTCTGTATAAGAAGAGGTATTTGCACTGCAGTGAGACAGTGATAGGCTGGTATTATAGGTGAACAAACTATTGGTTATATTATAGGAAGTACTATCTGAATAAACATAAAAATATATTAGGTACTTATACAAAATACTTAATAAAATTATTATTTTTATAGGCAATGCCGAAAAATAAATACTTAAATCTCACAAGCCGATTGCATTACGCAACCAGAAAGAAATCCAAACAAAATATTATTAGAAGCAATAATATCGCTAATGCTTCCTTATTTTCATTGCCTCTTCAAATATTATATCGCTTGAATAATCAAACTGTCACAATAAAGTCTATTTATAAAATGTTTGAAGTCATTTAAAGTCTCGGCACATCACCGATAGAGGCGCTCAGTCATAAAACTCATTGTTGGTTTTATTCATAAATAAAATATTAAGTTTTAATATTAAATTATCTTTATTTTTGTTTTTTTTTTTTCTTAGAATTTTTATACTGGTTTTTCGGCCTTTTTGCACATCACTACATAATAGTCATAATTACATAATTTATTTACTAATTAAATCAATAAATTCACTTTACTAGTTTAGCTACCGTAAAACTTACTTATCGCCATAAACCTTTTATAATAATTAAGAATACTGCAATAAGCTTTGCCAACCTAACTAAGTATGAAAATCCTTACATAATTAATGTAATTTACTTAAAAAGGTAATCAAGAATCCATTTACCTAACACTTAATGTCATTTTTGAAAATATTATAAAGTATATAAAAATCATGGCGTCTTATAAATATGGTTATTAATATTCGTCGAATGTTCGCATTCGGGGATCGTGCTATACGTTGGCATCAAGATCACGACCAAACAACACGATGACTTGAAAACCTTTTGTATGATAATACAAACGACTTTTTGATATTTTACAGTACTTATTTTGGATTTTATTACTATTGAGGTCCATTCTCAAGGAGCGCAAAGGCAATTTAGTTTTATTTAAGCAAATGTTTTATTAATAAAAGGTTTCATTACAGGTAGCACTTTTTTGAATGCATTTTATTGGTTTATATCAACGAGCAAAAAAACCAGTAGAGAGCGCATGCGGAGGCTACCGCGGTCACCAAGCATACGCTACTTTTAGCCATTCTCGATAGTGCTGTTCGCAACATCGCGACGATTGTATCGATCTAATTTAAAATATATCGATATAATCTTTCTTATTTTTGTATTTTTATTGCTTTATTTTAAAACATGCTTATGCCCTTGGCTTTGCTAACAAATGTGCAGAGAATGAATAATATGTATGTTGAAATACATAATACTAGTATAAAACTTTACTTGTACATAACAGAAAAAAACTGTAAGCGTATGATGCCTATGCCTGCCTTTTACACAAAATTTAGTTTAAGATCATTATATAAATAAAAAAGATTTTTCACCGACGCCAAAAAATGGAAGTTTTCAACAGGACACTTATTTTTTTTTTGACGTTTGATTACGACTAACTTTTCACAGTGTAATCTGACTTCAATGATTCTTTTTTTAAAGAATAGTGTGTATATCTCAAAGTTTGTTTTTGTATTAAAAGGGGCTGAATGGTTAGTATGCGAACACTTTGCTAGCCCCATTTATTTGTGCACGTGCTGTAGTTAACGCCAATGTAATAAGTTAAAAAAAGTATTTTATATGCATTAAAATTTGCTGACTTCCCAACGATGACATCGAGAAGAAATTTGGATTAGAGCTACACAAAAAAGTTATCTCTGATTGTATAAATGAAATCTTGTAAATAAACACCTGTTTTATTTCAAAATCGAACCAGAAATCTCCGTATCAAACAAAGTCAAATAATTATCGATATCGATATTTTTAAAGTACATTTTTGGAATCACTAGATAATCCGTTGTCATTTGTTTGTGAATTCTTTACCCAATCACAGCGGCGAGTCTTACCTCTCCCCCCGCCGTTTTTAGGTGACTTTGATTTAGAACAAAAGCTTGTCAATGATCTCTCTACTGGTTGTTGTGCTCTGTGGTTTATATATTGATTTTGCAAAGTGAAAATTTCTTACAACAATAAACTGCTCAGTCTTCTTGCTTTCGTTGTAAATGCAAGCAAATAAATTATTGTAGGGCGAGAAAAAAGTTCGGTTATGTCAACTCCTTGGATGTTCCAAATACAAATAAGCTACAATCTAACTACATTACGCGCTGAAAATGACACACGTGCAATATTCGAATTTCGAACGTCAACTAAATTTTAAATAAAGAACACCATCACTGCCAATAATAAAGAAAATTTATACCAGTGCCAGTATTACTACAAGCAAAATATTGAATTACCACAGAAGTAAAATACCTGTGACTCTGTTCCACGACATAAAAGTCTAATCGATGCATTATTAAGACCTCGGGTAAACACAGGTCGTTTGCGGCCACTTGTGCGGTCGAAATTTGGCCTAACGACGCATAAATATCAAATTTACAAGCAGGGCATGCAGAATATGCTCCCAGACGTTTACTTCAGACTAAATTTTGCACTTAGGTACTGAGTTATACGTTAATACAAATTGCTATTAAATTTTGCATATATAAGCATAAACTTTATTCTTTAATATTTTATTTTGGCTAAAAGCTCTTTGTAATTACGTCTGTATTATTTGAAAGTTGCTTCTAATTGTTTCATTGTCAGCCCGCAGCCACTCCTCGAAACTGTACTTTTTGCATCACGTTTGCATTTTAAGGAAAAACATAAGTAATGTATTATGCGACATGAATATTATCGTGCATTTGTGCACACCGAGTGAGCACGTCTAAATTTCGGCACGACACATAAATCCGAGACGCCCACAACACTACGGACTAATAGGGCTGCCACCCGGTAGATACAATCATAACACAAAAATATGGAAAGAAAAATAACCACAGAAAGGAAATGATATAAGTAGCTGGATATATCAGGACAAGAGATTTAAAAGGCCATAAAGAAGCGTATAAGTAAAGCTGATGAGACGTAAATAATAATGCGTTTAGAAAAAACAGAAGATATAAACGCAACGCCTCCTTAAACTATGACTTCAAACACTCTACCTTCTATATTGCAATGCCAAACACTTGCGTTGGCGCGAACAAAAACCGACATTAAATACAGTCAACTTAGAGCCCATAACAATTACATAACAAAAACTAAAGAACAACCACGATAATTCAGAACCTGACTGCAACTTCCAGGAAAACTTATAAAAACGCAACAAAACACGAAGGCATCCCTGCTGCATCTCGCCGAATAGGGCTGTGCCAACTCGTTTATTTACGACGAGCCGATTACAAATTCTGCGTGTGGGTCGACGCGTGTGCTGCATCCCTGTTGCACAATGATGCATAAAAGAATACGTGAGGCTTTTGAGATGAGCCGATTTGTCGTCGTTTGCAGGGAGTGTTGACGACACTGTTAGCTGTTAGGATGTGTATATAGTGTGGCATTCTGCGAAATTGGGCTTATTTTTAGTGTTGGTCTTTTTGATTAACCGGTTCTGTGATATCGAATGCTAAGTCTTGAGTTTATTATTTCATTTCCACAATGATACTTGTAGAGCTCAGACTTATGCTCTACTTATGTAGTTATTTATCATTCGACTGCTCAACGATCAGTCAATTTTTTTACACAACCACCAATCTACCTCAGCAGCTCAAATATATTCCTTCTTCTATTCCCTCCATATCATTCGCTTCCCCCACTGACTTTCCTCGTACGATCTCACAAATACTCAAACTCACCCAAATTACATACAATCAACATTCCCCCGGAATAACCCTTTCAATATCGAAAAAATAATACGAAAAGTTAGCAGAAGTTGTGAGCCCGCGGGCCTCAGATGACAGCATGATATATTCCACGATATGATTTGTTACACACAATGTTACATGTTACGTAGGGTTACCATACGTCTCGTGCAAACGGGACTGCCGCTGTATTTGACCATCGTGTACCATATTGCTACATGTCCCGTAATTGTCCCGTATTTTAAGCAATTTTGATAAAATTCGGAAATGGCCTGACGAATAGAATATTGCAATGTCATGCGCCTAATGCTACGAATAATCGAATTCTATATTTAAAAAAGTAAAATAAAGCTCAATAAATTACTGGGTCAAAAAATAAACGTACCTATTAATTTAAGTTAAAAACAGTTCATTCGAATAGAAACTTTGATATCGACTTGTATAATTGATTTCTTTGAAACGTCCCGAGTCCCTGAAACTAAGGCAAGCCTACATAAGTATTACTTTATGATTTGTAACAAGCTGTATATTTATAAGGAAAACGCGAAAAGAGATGTATGTTGCGTAATATTAGATCTTAAAATCCTCTGTGATGTGCTAAAGATATATGTCTGGTATAACTGACATTAATCGATGGGTCTGCAATAAAACGGCTTAAATATGCAATGAAGACTGCACGTATAATTTAGTTAAACGGGCACGTAGAGAAAAAAAGTCCTCCGTAATTCTAGAGATGAATGGGAATGTTATAAGCTGTTCTTTTTTCACTGGTAAGGCTGAGATGTCCTGCATAGCCAATGTGATCGTTTTGCTCATACTATTGAAAGGTTACCAAATGAATACTTTGTGCATAATTATGTGTTGGAAAATGATTTCAATTTCATACTCGATTTCTCTTAAGTCACAAGAGAACAGTAAATTACAAGAAGTATAAAATAACTAACAAAGATATTACATACTTTCTATCATGTCACAAATCGATTTTTACTTCAGCGAAAGTGTCCTATTGACATTTTGGGAGAGTATGAGCGCCGCACTAACAAGAGAACTTGCTTTGACGAAATATCGACATCTTAATCAAATTACGCACGAATTATCACAAGGCTAGATACGGACGCACGACGCACACATTAATGCATGACAGCCCTAACTCAGGGCTACCGAATTTCAAACTTAGAACGCATTTATTCAAATGACAATTTTGAATTTCGAATACTTTTTTTATTTTAAAGTCTGATTACGCGTCAGCGAATACACTTATCATTGACACATGGCGCCATTAGTTTAAATTAGGCCCTAAAGTGGTGAATATATTTTAATTGCCATTGCCACAAACAAATAAAGGAACACCGAAGTTGTTTTCTGTCCCAGATGAGGTCAGACACCTCTAAAACATTCAAGGACACTTGGTCCTGAAATATCCTAATCGGACTATATTAATAGCAGCCCTAAAGTATCCGAAAGTCAATGGTGTGTAATGGGCACGGTCCAATCAATTAAGATACGGCCCCGTGTCGAGACAACGCCACCCGCGCCGATGTAATCGCGGCTTTACGCCTCAATTACTTCTGCAAGTGTGTGCCCGCCTTTATACGTTATGAATTTTGCTCGACGAGTTTGCACGCGATGTCTGGTTATGTTTTACTGTGCAAATCTGACCACTGGTGGAAAACCTGATCAAGTTCTTGAACAACAACTTTGACATCAGTTTTGAAAGGGATGGAATCATAGAAAGTTTAGAGATATCAGAAAAATGGTATGAAGGTGAGAAAAAACTAACAAACCAAGTTTAAGATGAACTGTTATCCAAATACGTATCTAGGAGCTCGAACATCAAAATGGGAATTCAGTTTTTTGTTTTTACTGATTTATTTGAGTAGCTGTTGCCGCGCGTCTTCGTCCGCGAAAATGACGATTATCGCCGACGCAGAAGTCGCGGTATAAAAAGTAGCCTTTTCTGGGGTTCAAACCTAGTGTTACTTTTGCGTTTACAATTTACTATTTAGTTACTTACTTAATTATTTAAACATGAGAACAACATACAAAAGATATAAGTACCTACCTAGCCATCTGAACGTCAATAGCCATACAGATGGTTAGGCAAACGAAGTCATAATCATAACTTTGCCATAATTGGGGATAACATAATTGAAATCATTTCGATTAAATACGATTGGACATACAATATAATATACCTAGACACAAAAATATTTCATGAAAATATTCCAACAAACATTTTTAGAGCCTATAAAAGTTACACTTTAATTGTAAATGACTTTGAACCTACATAAACTGTAAACAGAATTACATACGATATGGAAATGTGTGGGTACATATAATAAAATCGTTACAAAGCTATGTTTGTTCAAACATCACGCAATTACTACCGGATAGATTTTGTTCTAATTTTGCAGGAATATTCCTTACTGATCTAGTCAGTATATAGGCTATACATTATCACGCTATTTGCTATGGGGGATCAGCAATGTTGCTTTCTTCCACAGTTTTCCAACGCGAGTGCTTTAAAATTTAGACACCAACTAAGATTACTTGAAGGATTGTGATGACATAGTGCTCAATACTTATTCCTTCCGTTACACTTAGGTCCACGTAAGCGAAGCCGCGGGCACAGCTAGGTAACAAAATGGGATCGGAAAACCTTTTAACGAGTCTATAACAATTATTTTTTATGATCCATTACTTGTTTGCCGACGTATTGGGTATGCCGCAGTAACATGCGACCGATGTCAATGGAAAAAGGGAATAAAAAACACATAATTATAATGGGTGGTAACAATCACCCAATGCAATTATGTACTAAACTGCAATGGGGTGCTATTCTGTGTAAATACACTTTCGAGTCAACTCGCTGTTGTGTTCGTAATTTGATCCAAATTGTGACTACGACAACTGGCTGTCCGAATGCAGCAACGAGTTTTTACAGAATAAGTAGTAATTTCGGCTGATCACCGTAAAAGGCTTTTTGAGCAAGTAGAAGAGATCATGTAAACAAGTTAGTTAGGTTTATCATAGAACACGGCTGTATATTCAAATGCTGTGTATTTAAATCAGTTCTACTCCGCTTAAACGATTAAATCCTGCATAACTATAATTTCATTGTAATTCGTATATTATTATATTTTGTCTAGTGTAAAGGGCATAATTAGGAACACGGATGGGTTTATTTTAGTCAGTAAGAGGCTGACACGCGAAAGAAGTCATTTGATGATTTCTCATCCTACTTGGATTAATTGCCACTTTCAACAAAAATGTAGAAAGCACTGAATATTCCCTTCCATAGTTAAAAGCTTTCTAGAAAACCAGAAAATTTCAAACTTTTCCAAAAATTTCCTTAACATTTTTCTTCTAACAACTTTCTATGAAGAAAATCCTGCAACTGTCACATTTTAGTATGAAATATAGCTCTGTGAAGCAAACTACGAGTTGCAAGGGTAGTAACAGATGGAAGAACATGACGAGTACTTCCACTCGCCAGATTTATATTAACTCCTTTGAACTCTAGATATTAAACTAGGTCTTATTAGTTTTATTTTTGCCGCCCATTCCTTGTCGGATACCCTTATATACGTACGGCTGTTTCGTATATGGGAAGTAGGAAGCTCTTTGTGGTTCTTGTAAACTTATATGCAGTCGGTTTTCTGACTTACTGCCTGACATACACTCACGTGCAAAAATATTGGGCCATTGGCCCAATAGCCTCGTCGACTATGAGTATGGCTATGATTTTTTCAATGAGAAAATAGTCTTGGTTGTTTTTTTTTATTCGAGATGGGTAAGCTCTTGACTCTAGTCTTGGTCAGAGGTGACATAGACTAAGTCTACGATGGAGTGAATTTTGCTGACTGGCTTAATTTTTTTGCACGTAAGTGTATATCATGTCACTGGCATTATTTAAAGCTAAAGTTTGGTTTTTATATTAAGTTAGTTATGTTTTGCAATAGATAAAGCGCCGCCTTTCAGATGCAAAACAGTCGCTATAATTTTGCAACTAAACTAAACGATTACAAATGCTTTTAATGTTCGTACCAAAACAATAAATTATGTAAACATGGTAACAAAAGCAGACAAAATATAAAGGGACACAATTAACTGCTAACTGCGTCAGTATTTAGGGTTATTACCAACTAAGTATATTTATTTGTATTGCCCTACACAACTGCTCAATTATAACCGGGACCCGCAGTGTTTCAGTCACCGATTTCTATCATAATGACGATTTACACAGTAGTGCAATAATTATAGCCCAGAGCTGCTGCGATGAATGAAGGGCTTTATTACTTCGATTGCACATTAACACGTTAGCACTCACGATTAAAACATTCAATTATTTTTTATTGCTAAAAATTTGGTTTAGTGTGTGTAATTTTGTTTTATTGTGTTGTATACTTAACTAGTGGCTTCATCAAATTCTAACTTCACGATATAAGTATGTCATTATAATCCTCTAAGTGAACCTTGTTGGTCTAAGTCGAAGAAAACAGATATTGCTCATCCCCCATAGCAAAAGAGCGTGATAATGTATAGACTATATACTTACTAGACCAGTAAGGAATATTCATGCAAAAGAACAGAACCACAGATATCATGCAAACAGCGAAAAAAATTCAAACGATGTCAAGCATCCAACAAGATTGTTTAATCAAACATGACACACTCTTACTTTCCACTTTCTTATTTACCTTTTAGCTCCTTATTAACATATTAAAACAAATGACAGTACTCATAATCAACAAAGAATCTGTCAGGTACACTCAAATACGTCATTTCCGGCAAATTTTCTTGAACAGTCCAATTCCTATGGCGCCTGCGCAGTAAACTTCTTATTATCATTCATTTAGGTGTAATAGCTAGTTTCTTTGTCTTTGTTTAGCGAGTTGTAAACTATTATGGGGTTTTGAAATTGTGGGGTCGGGTTGTTACAATTGCCCAATGTTTGTTTGCCCGTTTTTCGGGCAACCATTCATTCGAACATCGGGCAATCGTGACATAGTCCTTTCGGTCTGTCCTGTAAGGGTAAGATGGCGGTTCAAAAATTGGGGCAATGAAGATGTTCTTACGGTATGGCTCAAACGCGACAGTAATTTTATTTTATTACATTTAAAATCAACGTTTGTGTAATATTATAATAATATGTAACGTATGTATGTAATTATAAAATTAATGTAATTGTACATTGTTATTGAATACCTTTAAAAGGACGAGACATGTAGGAACCATACAATATTATTAACACCTCTGTTAACATACCATGCTTCTGGCAAACAAACTTTATATTCTAAAGCAATCTTGATCAATAAATCTACATAAAAAAGTTCCGAACTAAGAGAATTTTAATTAAACGAACCTTACCTATAATTAACCAAGTTAGAAACACTAACGACATAATACATTAACTTAATATTATAATAAAACCAAATTTAAACAAAATTTACGCGAATCTCAATCAATATTTACATGTAAATCTCTGTCAACACCACACTAGGTGTCAGTAATTAATTCATTTACATACTGAACTGAAGGAAGTTTTTCTACAAAGCCATATAAACTCGTAGAATGGCTTTCTAGGTCTCACCTATAGCTGCTTTGCGTAGACCGATACGGTATAATTGACTGATTCCAGTCGGTACTTGGGTAACATGTGTATTCCGAGTACGGATATAACATAATCAAGACTGGCGTGTCGTTTCTGAAGAAAATGTCGGTTACACCAAAGAATAATTAAAAAAGATTCAAAAAATATTCTTTGCCCAACACTAGGAATTTGTTCTATATTTTTGGTGTGTACAACACATAAACTCACATATACAGAGTAAAGATTTAAAAAAAATCTCGTGAGTATGAGAGTAGGAGTGTATATGGAGCAAACTGTGTGATGTAGGTTAATGTGGACTAAGCGCTGGCAACCGAAAGCAGAAATAGTTACGGCAGAAACAGAGCCAGACAAAACAGAGATATGATTGTCAAAAACTAAGGAGTAAGCAATAGAATAATGTCGTAGCACATTTAATTAATTTCATCGTAAATACAAAATGTTAATCAATAAATAGAGATTTATTTAAGAAAGAGGTCCTACCTACTATCAATGCCTAATATTATATAGCATACTAAAACCGCCACATAACCATCATAATGAATCATAATATCAAACAAACATTCATTTCCAAGGCAAATATAGTAAAATAGAATTGTCATTTGAATAGTAAATCGCCGCTTTCTCTTTGTATAAACAAATGATAAATCATTGTAACGAAAAGCCATTAGATTGAAAGATGCAAACTCGAGATTGAACTGCAAGTCGGAACCGAGGTCGGTAGTACTACTTTATCAGAGAGATATGACGCCCACGCACGCCGCGACGATACTGACTATAAATCACTTATGCACTCACCTTTTATGTACCCCCCACCACTCGCGAGCAGCGAAAGTTCAATACATTTTTTTTTCGGAATTGCCTCTTGCATGTCAACCTAGAGAACACCGGGGTGGTAGTTAGTAAGTAAGAGTCTGAAAGACCCCTCTCCGGGTGAGGAAGAAAGCTCAGAGCGATACCCTTACCTCGGCCAATAGTAACTGCCATTGGAAGGAACACCGTGGGCTTTTAGTCGGTAGGAGTCCGACTAAACGCAGCGCGACAAAAAAAAAGCGGTTGACGATGGCATCATAGACTGAGTTTTCAGTGGTGCCTTAAAGTTAAGGTCTCCAGCCCTCCAGCCAAAGCTTTAATTCAATACACGTTTTTTTTGCAAACATCAAGAAGATTACAAAGATCTAAATAAAACGCTACATTACCTACCTGAATTGTGGCAGTTTATTCGATCTAGTAAATGCGTCTCACATCTTCATACCGTAAGAGCTAACCGCTCGCCTAATATCGTTATCCATTTCGGACACATTTACGACTTCTCCTAGGTAATACAGTTAGCAACGAGTTATTAACACTGTTCACAGGAAACCCGAACTCTCTAAATGCGTTCCGAGGCTTCTATTGAATTACAGCCGTCGAACTACCAATAGTTAAGTTAAATACTTGGCTTTATTACCAGCACTTCAGAATACGAAAGGCTCTATTCAGTTCTCCAGGTGTTTGCCAATTTAGGCCGTTATAAACGACAATAAACCGTTGATCTATCGAATGCTCACTTTTGTTTTCAAATAAAGCCACTTTGATATACAGCATCGACAAACAGCCGACAGATCGTAACATAATTCAAACCGTTTAATGACAAGGCGGTACAGACATAACTTATTTTTAATAAAGCATTCGATTTAAATGCGTGCGACTGCCGATTGAGTGCAAAACTAATAAAATGGAGGCAGGCATCATAAATCGTTCGTATATCGGTTATCGAGTGGGTTGGCGCCAAGAGGTAACATACGTCCGCCATCTTTGTGAAAAATGCGCGCGAGCTGCCTGAACGCTAACAAGCTGCGTGCGTGGTGCGCTGCGCGCAACGTCGTGCAACGCACTCCCGCAATATTGAAATACGGCGCCTAAGACACGACAATTTATCAAAATTAATACGGTTCCCGTCGTATGTTTACTTTGGTGACATAGTTATTTCCTTAACACATTACAAACCTGTTGTTGGCAAGACTCGTTCCATAAATAAATCTCCAATAACTAAATTAACACCTTAAGGTGCGAATAAATGGTAATTTTGTAACACCATTGACAGTAATTGCGTATAAGACATTTAGAAGCAGGACATTATTGAAGGCATTATAATGAAAACTAGCTGTTTGACGACAGCTTAATCAAAATTCACATGTTTTACATTAAGACGATTTTAATAGACAGGTATCGGCAGTGGATACTTCAGGAAGGAGTTAATTAAACCTTCATCTCGTACTACGTAAAAGCACACTCTATTTGGATTAAAGGAATTTTACCGTAATAAATCAAATGAATTTGTCTATTTTATATAAAGGTATTCCCAACCCAACAATCTCAACAGAAAAAGGTATCTTAGTTATAAACTGACACGCAATTCAAAATTCGAACGTAAAAAGCACTATCACTTTGGAACCAAGTTATTTCATTTGAAACGGCCTAACACAAGTCTTGTGTATTTATTGGTGCCCTTATCATATCTACAAAATTTCATCGAGTCTCATTAGTTACAAAAGAAAATACATAATTATGATTGGACAAAGTTTGTATGAGGCGCACTGTAGAAAATACCATCTTATAGATAAAACAGAGTAAAAAAAAATATAGGAAGCCTTCAGGTATTAAAATGTCCTTGAGACGGTAACTCCAAAGTTAATGCGTTTCAGATTGAGACGCTGGCGCTTAGTTGTCAATGACTATTTGACACATGTCAGATTAGTACAATTATGTCAAAATGACAAGTGACTGCCACCACTTCTGTCAGCGCTTTGAATTTACACATTCAACACTTAATACCGAAGCAAAAATATACGCGCCCTGTCCAGTCGGCCAGTTCGTCCCACGTCGAATGGAACCTGTCCTTCTTTCATACCGGCTTGTGATAAAATTTCGCCGTAAATACCCTCAGATAGGGAGAGGAATGCCGATAGCAATCACGTGACACGTTTTATGGTCGGACCACATCAACGGACTATGGCATTCAATCTGCGCCGAAGAAAGGAAGAATTCTTTTTTTTTTTTGCACTCATTTTTTGTAGTGACATTGAAAAGTTAATCTGTGATTAAATCGTGTTTAAGGAAGTCGTGGGCGCATCTTTTTGGACCGCTTGTACTTAAAATGTTGAACTTGGAGAATATTTTTAAAATGTTAAGCTGCCAATTAATTTTCTTAAACAACATGTCTGAGATTTCTTCCCCATTCTTCTCTACACGAAACTACATTCTGGAAAAGACAACAAAATTCAATAAAATATTTATCTTGTAAGAGACGTTTAAAAGTGCCTTTCAACGGTCTAATTGAAATTAATGATATTACTTGTGACTTCCCAAGCCTTGACCGGCGTTACAATCCCCAACTTAAACTTTCTCCTTAATCCGTAAAACAAATACGGTATCACATACCTGTCATGTATTTTAAACCCTCCGACCACCCAACTTCAAAAAACTGACATCAAAAACAATAATATCGCATGTACCGAATATCGTTAGATATTACAGCTGTAGATAGTGGTATCATTAATAACAGCCATGTCAACGGCACTGCCAGTCGATAACATTTGTTAACAGCGGCCAATACCGCGGCACAATGCGGCTAACATGGCTCGGTGGACGTTAAAATGTGCTTATGTCACTTGCGTGAACAAAAATCGGGAATTAAATTCGGGAGTCGGATTTTACTGTATTTGCTGTTTATAGTTCAGGCAATTATAAAAAGACTTAATTATTTCTTCACGGATTGTTTTTGACATCTTTCTTTCTTTTTTTTTAATACGGGTGTAATTTCTCCTGTATCGTGAGTGCGTTTGCAAATATAACTTACGCTATACAAATATTTGATCCATGCGGGAAACAAGCCAGCGCAACCCAGCGCACCGGCCCATCGTTCGACTTAATGCAAAAATGCAAAAATTATGGGAAAAATGATTTATGTTAAAACGTATAAGTTTAAAAAAATGCAATAAAATCTGTTTTATAGGCAGCAACAAGATCATGATACACCTATAAACTAAAAAGCCTTGAAAAGAATGTGGGCGTAATCTACCTACAATATACTTCCCTTGAGAGCCGTAAATGTCGCATAAAGAAAAAATATGGTTAAACCCTGAACTAGCGACCTAACATGAAAGTTAGAAAGCCACTGAAACCCTTATGTTCTTGTCACTTCTCAAGTAACATAACACCTCTATTTATTTCGCTAAGGTGGGCCACAAACATGTACCTAAGTGTTCTGTCTACGTAACTTACGCACGGCACCTAAAATAGTGCGAGTACCTGCGCACATCCACTTAAGACTATCGCAATTTAAATCGTACCGCGCCTCCGGGAATAAACTTTAAATGGAACAATCTTGTTCATGCTACATTTTAGGGCTCAGAAGGCCGAGGTAGGATGCATACTGTTTTCGTAATGCAAAACTGCATCTCAGCCTTTGTTGGGATACAAACGACGATCCGGTTTTCCGATTGTCAGATAGCCTGTTGACCCCTGCTGTGTGCCATCTAGCAAACAAAACACTAATCCCTATACTTATGTAGTAACAACGATACTTTTGCTATTCGCACGCAGAATATCTCTTTAACATAAATCTGACGACCCAATTCGCAGCGGCCTGTGCACCTTTTGTGTTTAGGGTCACGGGCTCAATTACTTCGTTGTTGGAAATATTTCTGTGCTTTTCAAATGTTGAGAGCCTGTGTTATGTCGACTGCTCCGTTGGTCTCGTGGGGTTAACCGCGACTGCTAAGCGTGGAGTCGTTTCTAATACCAGATCGGGCAAAAAGTGTTGTAGAGTTTCTCCATTATGAATTTCTTAGTAGTAGCCCGGAGTATGAAAGTTGGTGGTGTAACACCCTCGTGCTAGAAAAAACGCAAAGACGTTGCATAAAGCACCGTTGCTCCTACGCCTGTCCTTTCTCTGGTCCTGTCGGATTGCCGTCTCATCTCGTCTGACTATGGGAGTGGGAGAAGAAGCAATGCACCTATGTATGTATAATTATTATATCCTGTGCGTGCTTGGCTAGTTGACTTGGTCTGAAGAATATTAATATGTTGAACTATAAATATTTCATAATTAAGTTTTCTTATTAAAAGCCGTTCTAAATGCCATTTTGATTGCAATAGAAATCAATGATCTAGTCATACCTTTAACGAGCATAAGCACACAGATGCCATAAAACAAGATACTTAATTACACTTCATTAGCTTAGGAAATTATATCAATTTCCTGTACCAATCATAAACCAATGATTTAGAATTATACATTATTCTCTATCAAGTTATTTCCAACTTGTTTTTTTTTTCTGACTTTTCCCCACTTTAGTCATTTCTCCTTTGTCGTGGGTGCGTTTACAAACATATAAACTCACATTCACAATCAACCAGACTCAAAACAACTACTTGTAGGACATGTAAATGTTTGATCGGTGCGGGAAAGAAACCCGCGACAAGTAGCGCAACAGCCAATAGCTTTGCCACTGCGCCAATCATGTCGTGTTTGATGATAGATGCTTTCTTTAAAGCGATAACGGCCAAGATTTCTCTCTATACACTGATCGATTTCAAGAAACATGTATCATTCACTATATTAAATACTAGAGAACTGCTGTGGTTAATTTCACCCGCGTTATGTCTTTGGTCACTGCTCTGCTCCTGTGCGTCGTAGCGTGATATTATATAGCCTATGTTACTCAGGAATAATGTAACTGTCTATTGATGAAAAAATGGTTAAAATCGGTCTAGTAGTTTCGGAGCCTATTCTTTACAAACAAACAATATTTACTCTTTATAATGTTAGTATACACTATAGACTTACTACTCGTTTATGACCTATTATATGTAAATGCGAAAGTTTAGATGGATAGATGTTTGTTACTCAATTACGTCAGAACGACTGAACAGATCTGGATGAAATTTGGCACAGAGGTAGACTATACTCTGGAATAGCACGTAGGCAAAAATGATATATACGATACCCATAGGATAATACTATAATATCAATTTTGACGTGGATGAAGTCGCGGGCAGTAACTAGTAATAAATAAATAATATTGGTAATAAATGCAATTAATCAGTGGGCAGTAGTTCCTAACTGATTGATTAAGGAACACGCAGATGTCTGTGTTTGAGTATCTATCAACTGAGGGTTATTTATTCAACTTGTATTAGCCATCTCGCGACTGATTTAATGCGTTTCCTTTAAGACTAGGTTTGATTGATGCAAATCTTGTTTTAATATTTTAATTTGATTTATAACTGTTATTACAGTCGTTTTATGAATTTGTTTTATTGGCCACAAATCTTGTGGCCAATAAAATAAATTAAACAAATTCACAATTCACAAATTATTTTTATTAGTCACTAGCTTTTACCCGCGACTTCGTCTGTGTCAAAGTTAATATATTATCCCACGGGAAGCGTACGTTTTTTCGGGATAAAAAGTATTCTATGTGTTATTCGACACTATAATCTATCTCAGTGCCAAATTTCATCCAGATCCGTTCAGCCGTTCGTTTCGCCTTTATAATATTAAAGTGATGTGATGTTTGAAGTTAGATGAAGTTACGAACTTGAATAGGTAACTAATGATAAAATAGGATGCAATGCTGTAAACAAACAAAAATATATTAAAACACGAATACAAGGTGCAATATTATATCGCTGTGTGCACTCGGGTTCAACGCTCCTCCTGCCTAAACCCAGCGACAAGATTACTAAATCGAATTCGAAAATCAAATACTTAAAAAAATCCTATTTAATCGAGTCGAGCATCACTAGTTACCTTCTTGAATTTAACGACGATCCAAAACTGCATCTTGTATAAGGAAAAGAGTGCTCAACCAACACAAATGCAACACAAGACGAGAGAATTTTCCAAGAATTAACTCAGGCTTGCGGCGATAGGCAACCTATATATTAGTTCACTGTTGCGGGTCTTACGTGACTTCAACAGCTACAGTAAAAGAACTAAGGTGATGTCAGAATAAAACCTGTTAGTGTTGCCAGCAGTGACTCATGAGGTTGCGATTTTTTGAAAAACACCAAATGGAAATTGGCTTCGCGCGATGCAATGATCGCGTCATACTACCGCGAAATTGAGTTTAGGCTGTATCGTGTTTTCTCTATGGATATCGGAATCATTGATGAAGCTTAGGTTCTAAATCACGTGTGTATTCTTCTTCAACATTAAAACACCGTCTCAAATAAATCTAAATACGATGACCAGATAAAATTCTTAATTAATTCATCCATAATTTCGCAAAAACTAATAATTTTTAATAATGCATATTTTTTACGTCGTTGAATGGTAAACAAGCCTCTGGCCCACCTGATGTTAGGTGGTCACCGCTGTGTATCTGCAATACCAGAGGTTATGCAGATGCTTTACCATTCCAGAGACAAAGTTGAAAATTGCCATGTGCTTGTAATTGCATCGGCATCGGCTTTGCAGTAGAAATAGGTATGGTGGCAGTACTTTAAAGTAAAATCAATTATTATAATTTGACCATTGAAACACACTTTTAAAAGTAATTTACAAGACAAAATATTATCTGGTGGCACGTTCCAAAGGTGTTTCATATGAGGAAAAAGGGACGAAAAAAATATTTCACAATCATTTGTAACTTCCCCGCACGAACTCCTTCACATAGATATCTACTAGGTACTACTTTCAAATTGACTTCTTCATTTAAGACCAAACAAACATCAGTCCCACCTTTCTATGCAATAGAAATGTCACACACGCCACTATAATAACTTCACAGCAAGAATTCTATAACAAGTCGATAATCTGTAAATTTACCGGCAGTAAACATGTTCTGTACTCAGTAATCCCATGTCATAGGCTATCAGCAGCGTGTACCGGTAGCTTAACCTGTTACCACTCGTTATAGACATAACTTCTACAGGCAATTGTGGCGAAACCACTTGTAGACATTTCCCGAAAGTAATCAAATTGAATATATTGAAATGTAATTTTAATGGCTACTGTATATTGATAGATGAAATTGATATTATTTGTTTTAAGTGCTAGACTCATAGTGTTGGTAACAATTTATTTACAAAGTATGTAAGTGAAACATTTACAGTAACAAAAAATCTCTTCGTGCCATCTCTACTGCATCGTCTCAGGTTTAGCCGAACCCTTGCAGCATAATTCTAAAGACCATTCTGCTAAATTGGCCCTCGTTGAACATAGGTGAAATGAGTTTGAGGTGAGCTGTATCCTACATGATGCTAGAGATTGCTAGCTCACCTCCAACACCTAAAGTGCCCGAGGGTGATTTTTACAAAATAAAAAGGCTTCCTACTGGAGAACCTGATGATGCTGGTGATTTGAGAGATGGAGAAGAATACCTTAGCTGCGTAGTAAGGCAATATTAGCAAAACTGGCTACAGTTCAAAAGTTTATATATGTCACCGGAAAATAACAAGATCCGTAAGTTTATCAATTTACTGGGAAGTTTATAAACTTTCGTAAGATTCTAAACGGGAGATAAATTGTAATATTTTACGTCCACATTTTCGTAAATTGATAAACTTACTGAACTCACTCGTAAAATAATAAGTAAGCAGTAACCAAACGCTACGCGCGATCTGATTGGTTGGCTGTCACGTGTCACTTCTCCTTCCTCGCGGCCGCCAGCTGGACACAAGCATTGCCACTATGAACATTGACCAATCAGAGAGCAGTGTGTTATTTTACGTATTTCAAAGGTCGAACCATATAAAATCTTACGAATAGATATTCGTTAGTTTATAAATTTACCGTATGACGTCGGAAATTGATAAATTTACGAAAATGTGGACGTAAAATATTACAATTTATCTCCCGTTTAGAATCTTACGAAAGTTTATAAACTTCCTAGTAAATTGATAAACTTACGGATCTTGTTATTTTCCGGTGACATATACATACATGCTATTGCATACTGTATTCTCCGCGAAGCTACCGTAAAGATTCATTAAGATAATCCAACAGAGTAAATATGACGACATTTATCACAATAAGCACTTAATATTAAAAGTATTAAAATATGGGGAATAATAAAACAACTGGCACGTGCGTTGTGAATATTAATCAGTGAATTCGTAAGGAGGTTACATAAATATGGAACCTGTTTCATCAATGGCGCCATCATACCAGACCTCATCAGACCAGACGAGGCATGTGTGTCACGGAAATAAGAACAGTATTAAGGCCCGGCCACACTGCAGCGGACAATTCGTGTCCGCATTCACGGTCGTGACCGCGGTCAAATACTGCAATAGTATTTTGCCTGAGTTGATGTGGTCCTGTCCATACGAATACTACAGGAGTATCAGACTAAAACCGTACCTGCAAGTCATCCGCTCCGGTGTAGACGGGTCTTTATTGGCTTTTGATATCATAATGTCGTCTTTTGTTTTCATGTTTGTCTGTGCCAAATGTAACTGCACAGTCATCGTTCTCGGTATGAACACACGAAAACAAAAAAAGTCATTTATTTTGAAATGATTTTATTTAACCCCAGCAAGCTTATTGCCATTGCTATTATCCAGACAGGTTTAATTTCTTTACAAAATAAAAAGTTAAAATACTTCAAATCTAAGAGGATCTCACATTTGATACCTCTGCTAAGATAGAACAATGTCGCAACAAGGAAACAATAGGAAGTAATACAAATGAAAATGCAAATTATCCTAATTTCAGCGACACACATACACAAGTTACGTTTTGTTTAACATATAAACTTGAAAAGGGATCATTGCACTCATCATTATGAACGACTTTTACTACCGAACCAAATCTGATATCGCGAAAAAAACAACTGATCCCATTGATATACAGAATGGCTGAGCCATACACCATCGAATGATGAGTACAATGACCCCAGTTCAGGTTTACAATAAACAAAAACTTAGGTTTGTATTATGTAAGTTCTTATTAAGTCTACACGATTCCAATCCCAGAAACGTAATTGGGAACACAGAATGTGTCTCAAACTGTCACAAAGCTCAGTTTCACAAACAAATAGCCACAATTTGCTCCAGCAATTGGCACTATTTATCCAGCTGGCCGAATGCACAATGATACATTCATCTCAGATTATAATCTGCCACGGACAAATCGCTATGTTACCCGTATTTGCATTTTGATACAACTTCCATTTATTTAGGGTGGAACGACCTGCTAATGTCTTTAGCTACGTTCGTAGATGCTTGAACATTATAATCGTCTTCGCGGTTCATTGCTTATGTGTTTGTTATGTACTGAATTCGTTTCGATGGTTCAAGACAGTTAGTTGAATCGTTTCTCCGGGACTCGGTCGAGATTCATTGCCTCGGCGATTTCTGGTGGCCGCCACTGTTGTTTCTGGCTTTCTGGTGTGGCATAGACATATAAAAAAGTACTGAATGATGACTTAAGGTTTTTTTTTTGTCACAATCAATAGACATGTTTGCCTTTTACAAGCAATTTACGTTTGAAAATAGAAAACGAATCGTCATAACTGACACCCAATAACCCATTATTGGCCTTACCAAGTTGGCATTTTAATGCAGCATAACTTAAATTAAAATTATTGTTAAACGACAAATCGTGCAATACATCATTTACTGGTACATGAACTTTAAGACACAAATAGAACTTCAAAGAACAAACCTGAATGGGGATTAAGAATACAACATCAATAATGATGTTTTAATTAGGATTTATTAACGTTTAGATGTTGGGAGGGGAGTACGATCACTAAACCGGGTTTTACTATTTCCGAAGTAACGGTGATGTAGCAATCAATTTGGGAATGTAGCTTGTGAAGGACAGGCATTATTAAAAAATCTGCGTCTTCTCATACTGAGAAGGTATGAGCATTGATAACCACGCTTGCATTTCCGACTTATATTGTTTATAAATGCAGGCTTCCAGACGATGTTATCCGACGTCAGCGATGTTCAAGATAGATTGTTGATCTTAAAATTTTGCATTTTCAAAGGATTTGTTATATCTTAGTAAGAAGTTTCTGGACACACTGGTATTGCAGATGTGAACTCAAAAGGGCGTAATTTTCCTTTTATCCAAAATTATGAAAATGATCCAAAAATTCAATTTCAAAATATTTGATTGTGGGCATATGTTAGATACAGATCTAAACAATGAAAGCAATTATTTTAGAGATTCCATATGAACTAAAGAAAGTGATAGTTAAAGTGACACTTTACTGTCACTTGACTACTTTACTTTAGATCTGAGTAACTCGATAGACAATGTGTCAAGCTGCTGTTCATCTTAACTTGACAATGACATTGAAAGCGCATTCACATTCACAAATCAAAACATATTTTTTTTACCTCTTCTCGAGCACTGACACCAATCCATACTGCCTCAGGGTCGAGACGGCACGCTTTCTCTAATACACATATTGGCGCCAAAATTCCTAACCTAACATTTGACAATCACATTCTAATTTAAAAATTTACTCAATTTGATTACTTTTATCGTTTTATCGGCTTTAGTAACTCCAATAAATCTATACTCTATGGATACATACCTACATCCATACTACAAATAAATAAATAACATTAATGTTCGTTTGTAATGCCAAAATATTAGCTTTTTATTAATTAAATATATTTTTTTATAGGGTACCTACTAAACATTTTTTTGTCTTTCTGTCTAATTGTTCCGTCTAATCTCCGAAACGGCTGGACAAATTCTGAAAGGAAAAAGAATTAGGGTTTGCTTTTAAAAAAATAAACCCCTGTAATAATTGTCATTCACGCGAGCGAAGTCACGGACATACGGGCTAGTAACATAACTAAATAAATAACCAACATAATTTATACTTCACAAACGGGTTTATTGAAACTGTCATTTTAACACGATACCCTTTAAAACATGTTCAGACAACCGTAGAATTAGCAGCTAACTGAGGGACAAAATATCTGTGTAATATAAGCATCGATAGCAATGGAGCGGATTATTGCGTACGACATGTTGACGTATTGCACGGCATGGGGATAAAATATAAACATACCTAATGAAATACCTTTTTATTAATTTAATATTGCGTTCGTAAGTGTGGAAGGACAAAATGTCACTTAACGAACCTCTGAATTATCTGTACCCGCTTGAATAAGACCTTATTGAATAGATTTGACACATTCTATATTCAAAATTCTGCGAAATTCTTTAAAAAAATATTTTGGTTACTTCTGCCAAAACAAATCAACACACGTAAACATTTCTTCCATTTTTTTAAATAATTTTAATGCTTTTCGGATATTTAACGCTAAATAATTTAAAGTCTATTCTAAGCATTAGTGTAACATAAATTATTATATTGGTATATTGAATTTATTTGGCGTAATTAATTTTATTATTCTAAATTAGGATCTTTTTGGAATCAAAAGATACTGGCCACAAGTGTTCCGAAGAAATAGACGTATAACTATTTATAAGTATAAAGTGACGACAGAACAGGACTACAAGTCTACAACATTTGCCAATCAAATTGCGAACTACTAGAAACATAATGCTCATCTCTCACACGCATACTTGCTCGTCCCATTAGAGGCGACAGTCGTCTTCACTGGGCCCTCGACATATTTGATCTGTTGTTCCTCGAACGCCGCAAGTACCTACGTGCTTGTCGAACAGTAAACCATTACCATTTAATAGATCGACTTGACCCACTGGCTAGTCACGATCGTCTGAACCCGACGTTGCCGCCTCACGTATGCAGATGCACGAGGCATTGTATTTTTTTTTATATCTATGGTTTTTATTTGATGGATTGAGCTTTAATTATCTGTAGTTATGTCAAATCTATGGAAATAGTATGTACTATAAGTGTGTAGTGAGAACTAATTTCCCCGCAAAAACGTTATAAAAATCTGTACAAAATTAGAAGGGTTTTTGACAGATTGACTGACTGGTGTAAACATTTTTTTTAAACGAGTATCGACCCTCTATTTAATATGATGAAGAAACATAGAGGTTCCTAATGCTCTAAACGTTTATTTTTCAGAATGATTATAATTTTGCCTAATATTATTTTTCTTTTTTCTGCAGGTAAGAACACGTTCAGATGCACACACCAAAGAGAAGCAACATGGCTAAGTTTATTACCTACTAAATTAATATCACCCATAAAATTAAGGATGCTTAATTAAAATAAATACTTAGTTAAAACACATTATGTATTTAGATCAAGTCTGACATCTAGGTACATAAATTCGCCAATCACCGTAACGCTTTTGTCCAATTAATGCACAAGTAAATGAACTCGCCAAAATTCATTCCAATCTGTTATTTGCACTAAAATGATTTCATTGAATTCAATAGGCAAGAGTTGTTTAATCATTGTTTATTGTCGACAATAATTCATGCGATTGCCGCAAACGTAGGCAATAAAATAATAATTTACTATTTCGTGTTAATTAGCTACAATAGATATGTTTCAATATCGGCAGTTATCTGTTGTGAATTTTGTTATAATGACGTCAGCGACCACAGATTTTATCAAATTATAATCTGTGGCACGGAGCAAAATGTTATTGCTGCATTCAGCACTTAACATGGCCGCAAAATCTAGATTATGTTGCCTGAAAACAATACTATATTTGCCTATTTTTGTATTCTTAATTGTATTAAAAAGCCCTAAAAATAAATAAACCAGCCCCAACAAAAATCCAAAATTAAAACTCGAGAGAAAACTTTTTTGCACAGGCAACATTCTTCCATTCTATTGTGCGACTAATAAAAAAATAAGGCACGGCATACAAATTACGAACAACAAGGTACGGTCTGAAGAGGCGACTTTTTTACAGCCGCATTTAATTTAGCCCCCAACAAAATAATGAATAAGACCATTTACAAAATTGCTAATTACCTGACCGTTTAATGATGTCGGCTCGCCCCACGGCAAGTCGGCCATTTTAATTACATTTTAAATTTTGTCGTATATTGCTACATGAATTTATTATCCAGTAGTTATGTGATGCGTAATTTGGGTAGGGACTTCATAAAAATTATTGAAATTAATTTGTAATTGGTGGAAAATATAATCGTTATGGGATTTTAATTGGAATGAAATTTCGTATCGGAGGAATGAGGAGTTACGACTGTTTCTGAGGTAAAAACCAGACGAACACCCTTTTGTGGTTATTGAACTACCAATAAATTCGCGAACTTAATTTTTGTATCATATTTCTTGTTACTTGAGTACTAAATAGCTAAGAGTCTTTAATTTTTAAATAAGACCAATGGAATCTTTACAGCTTACTAAACAGTAAAACCCGGTTTTTATTTATTGATTCAATCACAAGGTTTCTGCTGTCATGGATCAACTACGTAATTTATTTTACTACCTAGCTTAACTGAAACCTTAATTAATTAAGTATGGCAATTGGCAATAGGTAAATCAAACAATATAAAACCTACCTAGCATAGCTAACATAAACATTAAATTATTCTGTGGTTAGTAATTTAATTTCATACGAAATTAATTTACCAAATGTGTTAGTGTTACCACGTAAAACTGTGGTGTTACCTGCATTAAAATTATTGCAAAACCTTCGTGCGTAAAATACGTAATCCATAAAATTTTCACGTGCGTATAGTTCGCAACCCATAGTCGTGTTTCAAACCACAAACTGAATTTTAATATGAAAAACTCTCTTTCGCTTTTCCATCGGTGTATTGTAAAATACATTATATGAATAGTAAAGGTCGGTTTATTTGTCACTCTGTAACATTTTCAGAAAGATTTGTATGGTAGTAGGTACTTGTAGTGAATATGATGTTAGATCCTCAATATTACAAATAGGTACCTTCTCAATCTTTTATGGTAGAAAGGACATTGTAATGAAAACATTTACTATGGATACATCATTCTAGGCGTCCAAGAATGAAACATTTCATTGGTTATCAATTAAAAAATCAGCTGTTCTTTACTAAAGTACATGTGCATGTACATAATTATGTAATTAGTACTACTAATCACATATGTAAGTAGAAGTCCCAGACTGAGGCTGTTTTAGTATGCTTTTGAAAAATCCCTGGAATGGGTAAACCTAATAGGTAAAATCATACTCACTTTACCCACGATGAACGAGGTAGTCTGATAATAAATTCAATCAAATTAAAGTATACAAAAATTCAGGTGTTACTCTTTTTATTAAACTCGTTTCATAAAGTTATGAAAGCAAGCAACACCGGAGTTTTTAACTAGTTGGAACATGAAACTCCCTGTTTTTCGGTTAGCTATCTTCCCTAGGGGTGAACGGGGAGTGGTTACGGTAAACAAAACCGTAACTTTTACCGATCATTTTACGTTTGTTGTTTGAACACGATTGTGAAATTGTTAAAACGATAATTTTTGGTAGATTTATACACGTGTGTAGTAAACATAGCCAGTTTTGTCGATCGAGATTCTATAGGCGAAGGATAAAATAACTTTACGGGTTGGTGCTTGTCTATATTTTTTTCGTAAATATAAACAGTGTAACATTATTATTCCCAAGAATCCTAATATTAAGAAGATGCGCTAAGGTTGCCTTCGAAATTCCATTTTTTTACGATTTTTGGCCAAGCTTTACCGTGGTAGACCACGAAGGAGATGGCGGGACGACTTGGACGGCTTAAATAAAGGCCTCCCTCCATTCCTTCTATCCTTTGCCCAGTAGAGGGACGGTATGGGCTTATTACAATTTTGCCATTTGCAGCTCAGTATCATGTTGTAAGGTAATTAAAAAGTAGTTGTAACAATAAGATGTGTATGTATTTACAGAATTATAATAATTAAAGTCCTAAGTAACTCCCTTAGATATAATTGACCGCAAAGGTCACGTAAAATTATCACATTTACAGATTACACTGACAAGGAGAGATATTATCATAATGATTTTAATTATAATAATTGTGTTATTACGTATATGTGATATACAGATATACTCGTAACTACCTATATTTTTATTCCATACAAAGTTGCTCAGCTGCAAATTGCAAAAAACCGCCCTACCCTAGCGTTTTTACTTCAAAGAGCATAATCCCTTTAATTAAGCTTCTGTAAAACTAAAAAGTAATTAAATTACAAAACAATCCCCTCTTACAGTTGCACACAATAGCCATCAGGTAGCTTAAGCCCTAAAAGAGGCGCGCCTCAGTGTTACCCCAGCAATAAATAAAATAAAGCAATATTTCAGTATTACATGGCAACATAAAAACGCCGCGGATCGATGCGAGGATCCACAAATTTAATAACACCAGTTCCCCAGAAGCAATTAGAGATGAAACGAAGGGCTTCAATTGCCGTTTCTTCGAAATAATCCCGTTACGTTAAGGCGACTGTTACCTACTCATTTTTGAGACTATCTTCTCCTCAATTTTGCACCTTACTCCCCCGCAATAAAATCCTTTGTCATCAATTTACCTATGTTCCGGACACTTGTGATACTTCACCGGTTCAGTGATATTTATTTGATACAAAGAAAGTGGTGAAATCGTGTGTGATATCACGACACCCAATTATTATGAGTTGTCGTCCACAATCTCTTAACAACGGCCCTTGTTACTGAATAACACATGGAGCGAACGTATCTCAGAGACAAGTGTCCATTGGATTGTGACAGTTCCGATAAAAAAGCGTTACGAAATATGTACCAAGTTAATGTATTATTTACAAAAAGTCTCAGAAATACGTATGGGATTACATTTATTGACGTCAATGACATGTGGATGTAGAAAAGAAAAAATAATAGACAAAAGTGCAAAAGTGTCGCCCAGAACATAGGTAAACTGTAGAATTAAATTAGAAATTGAACCCTTTTGCGATTGAATGCAAACTCATTCTAAAAACACATCTGTTCAATCGAAATGTTTTAAAATGATACCTACTTGGGGTCCTATTCTAAAAATATGCTTCTCCGTGAAACTCGATTTGAATAGATATTGGTATGAAATCAGATAGTTTTCAATCGAGGTTCAAAATTGGCAATACATGTGACCTTAGAATCTCTCACAAACTACTCGATGCTACCTGAATAATATTTGAGAAGCAAAAACACAGCGATCACATGTGTCATGTGTTCTGACAGCCACTTCCTAGGGTCTACCGGCGACCGGCGAGATGGTAGATAGTGTCGAGCAGAACTAGTAACGCTTCGCCGGCATTCGGCATCGTTCGGCTGTCGCGTGATTGGCGGAACTTTGACTGCTTGTGTTACGTGGGAATTGTGTTCCAATACGAGAAACTTATTTTTAGATGCTGTACGCATTTTTTTGTTGATATCCGATATTTGTTTGTGAGAAAGATATTTGATATCTTGATTATTGGAGTATAATTGTCGCTTCTATTTCATAGGAAACAAAAAAAAGCAAAATCTAGGTAGAAGACACTGTCAAACAATACACATTTCCAAGACACAATTTCTTTTAGAAAACACTTTATTTTACCCCTAAAACCCCGATTAATTTTAACTTAACTATAAAATTAGATTTTTAGTTGCTTTGAAATCAATAGATAGTGACTTAAGATGTCAAAAAAGTGACGTCATAGTTTAGTATTGTCATACAAAATCTACGGGGGAAATCGTGTTTTGACAGCTCATAAAAAGTCAATTGATTAGTGGTGTCATCTCCCCAATTCCAGACACAAAAGTGTTATTGCACGTTTATATTCTAGGCATCAGTTGATGTATTATCTACCAGTTATTCCTAATCATAACTCCGATAGAGAGGGAAAGTAGATGCCATGGCTCATGCGCAACGGACGCAGCGTCCGGTCCACGATTGGATTCTGTTTCACTTCCTCCACGGAGCCACGGACCTCGAGTCCACCGATAAGTCCCACGGTTATCAATAGATCGCGAAACGGCGACATTGTGTGACAGTGTCCAATACAACTTTCTGTATATTCCCGTTTAAGGAGTTATGGTCACGGAATTTATTTCAATGTATGGAGAAACTAAGTTGTTTAATAGTGTTGGTTTCCTTATAAAAACTGAACTGTAGTTAGCATTATTTAAGAATCTCGCACGCCGTGCACAAAATATCATATAAATGTGAAACGCTGTAAAAAAATCTGTATCAGATAAAACTGTTACATAGTATTTTCACAAAAAAATAGATGGCGTTGTTTTCAATACGGTAGAAAGGGAACTAATATTTGCGTCGCTCTGCGATACGACGTTTGACGTCGGGGATTTGAAGGCTGACTGCCACGCATGTGAATGCGAGTTCGGAATCAAGTTCATACAAAAAGTTTTTTCACATTATTCCCACTATTATTGTGGCGTCGTTACTTGTGTAGCGATGCCTGGACTGTGGTGGGATAGATAAATGGGTGAAGAGCAACAAGCAGGTATTGTCCAATGAGGCGCCGGCTTCTGTAGCAGCCCGAACATTTTTAGTTTTACCAGTTGTATCAAAATAAACAAAAAAATAATATTGAGAATGCCCCCTAAATATTCTAAAATGGTTATTATTTCTTCTTGGCTATGACTAAGTCAGATAATAATAAAAATAACTGATGAGACAGTTTCTCTTAATACGAAAAATGTACTATTGATTCCCGTGTAATCAAATTAATTTAGTTATAATGTGTAATAAATTATCAATTAAAAAACCTACATTTCAATTTATTTTTATGGTAATATTATCTTTGCATGTAAATTAAATCTACGATTGATACATAGTACAGCAGCGCCATCTATTATGATGTTGTAACAATTAGAGGGTCTATTCTTAGAGCTTTTTTGTTCAACGTTTAATTAATCGTCTAGACCTGTAATCTGTGTAATTAGTTTAATTATTTTAACAAACAAAATTAGATTCTGCGTAATAGCGCGTATCAACGAATTAATTAAAAACTGCTTTGAGTAAGAACATAAATAAAGAAGATCTTAGATACTACTATTATAGATGCGAAGGTTTAGATGAATGGGTGTTTGTTACTCAATTACGTTAAAACGGCTGAACGGATCCCGATGAAATTTGGCACATTGCTAGACTATAGTCTGGAGTAGCACATAGGCTACTTTTTATCCCGGAAAATGTATTGTTCCCGTAGGATAATATGTTTTTTCAACTTTAACGCGGACGAAATCGCGGGCAGAAGCTAGTGTTTTATATAACAAAAAGATTGGTCGTTTAGTAAATGAGGTACCTACGCGACCTTGAATCAGTTCAACAGCTTTAACAAAAACAATTTAACAATTTTCGAGCCGAAACCACACCGAAACTAAATTGTTCTATAAAAAAAATTGTACAGCACTGATTTAATTTACAGCAACATTGCACATAGGGTTGCCCATATCCTAAAACCGGAGAAGTAAACTGACCAACCACTAGACAGTTCAGTTGGATTTTTGTGTAAATTTCCGTAAAAAGCCGCAATCTATTGCTTAATACGGGTTTATATCATTGATCTATTTGGTGTTTTCAATAATTTATCCTAATATGTTTCAAATTTGAATATTAACAAAATTACCGAGTAACTGGTTAAATATAAAAAGCGTAACAAAAGCCGTACAGGCCGGACATCATCTAATTTGACCGGACACGCCTCCAAAAGCTTAACAATAACCAGTTTTACCCGGACGCCTTTTTTAATGATAGGAAATCATCAAATGACTTTTTCCGATCTCAGCGGAGCGGAAGGGAGAGTGAGACTGTTACTGACTAAAACCCATCCGTGTTCCTCCTAATGCCCTTTGCGTTCCAGGGCCGCGGTGACTCTACCGGACAAATTGCGCAACCCTGGCAGTTCATACGGATGCTTGGCAACCCTAGTTGCATAGAACAGAGAATTTAGCGTGAAATGTGAATTAGCGCGTTCGTACATTAAGTTCGGCGAATGTTGAGCAAGTGAAGCTAATTGGTGACGGTTAAGTCATTACCGGACAATGCCCTCGCGGCCCTAATTGTAGCCCTAAACAGTGATAATAGTGCCCTTTGTTTTTACTTAGCAGACGGTAGCTGCGGTTATTTGGTAATTCGGTAATTAACTATTTTCGACAGGCTTTCTTCAGCCTCAATTGTTTTTGTTTTGATCGTTCGTCGGCGGCTAGCGTTGGTGTAGTCTCAGTATCAGTCTACACTAGCATTATTTATATGCGGCTATGTTTGTCTGTCTGTTACCTTATTACGATAAAACCACTGAACCGATCGTAATTAAATTTACAAAGAGACCGCTTGGTAACAACATCGGCTACTTTTAATCCGCGAGTTCATTTCGCGACCGCGTTGACTGACATTCATGCGGACTAAACTGGCAAAAGCTATAATTTTCACCTAATAATTACTTACTTGACATTCTACATTAAGTTCATACATTCAATTAGGAATTGCAATACCTCCTGTGAGTTATGGATGCGCCAAACTTTATTATCCTATCCTGTCATTATTTCACCAATATCAATTTAATAACACCAAACATTAATACATGCAAACATCTAGATAGCGTCACTTAGCTAAAAATATATCAATCAATCAACCGTGTTCCGTGATTGATTGCCTAACGAAACAATTCGGAGAGTAAAACACTTTCATAATTCCTTATGTCGAGATAATAGCAATCACGCGAGTCCAACGTACAATTACAAACGATTACTTTCGTTGATTGATTACAATAAAAGTAAATCGAGATAGCTTACAAAAATAATTTACGTAATAGGACCCTGTTAGTGAAAGCGACCAAAGAGATTGCGACTAAAGAGCTTACACTATGCCTTTAAGGTATATTCTGTCAATATGTTATATCCCAGTACAAAGTTTCTTAATAAACATTGCTCGTTAACTGTGTGATGATAGTAAAATAAATATAATTTCTTGCTCTTAAAAGAGGTTTGGGAGGAGAAAGATGAATCCTTTCTTTTTGTGTCTCCCTAGAGATGCAAAACAAATTACTTACTTCACAGATTCTAACCATCACTATAAGAACAACCAAATATTTTTTAAATTGCAACAATTTTTTTACATAGGTAAACTTAAATTATGTAACGATCTTATTAACCCCCGACGCAAAAAGAGGGGTGTTATAAGTTTGACGTGTCTGTCTGTCTGTCTGTCGGTCTGTCTGTCTGTCTGTCTGTCTGTCTGTCTGTCTGTCTGTCTGTGGCATCATAGCTGCCGAACGGATGAAGCGATTTCAATTTAGTTTTTTTTTAAATTAAAGGTGACCTATGTGCGAGTGTTCTTAGACATGTTTGATGAAAATCGGTTGAGCCGTTTAAAAGTTGTGGGGGTGAAAGTAGGGAAGAAAAACCGAATGTCTGTAAATATACTCGAGTGGGGTCTCAAACTTAACAAAATCGACATTATAATAAGTAGGTACCTATAAAAAGTATAAAATAAAAAATTAAATTAAAAATTTAAAAAACCCCCAACACAAAAACCTAAGTTCCCTTTAAAAAGTAAAAAAATAACAAAAAAATACGTCACGTTGGGGGACCGATGTTGCATTTAGGATACGATCGTCCCGAGCGGTCCCCCAACGTGACGTATTTTTTTGTTATTTTTTTACTTTTTAAAGGGAACTTAGGTTTTTGTGTTGGGGGTTTTTTAAATTTTTATTTATGAAATTCTTGTGGCGATCTAAGTTTTATAAGTTTGACCGCCATGCTATGCTAAATGTGAATAACATATGCTACACTTTGGGAAACTGTATTAGGCAGGTATAGGGCTGCCATCCGTCCGGGATTGTCCGGATTCCTCCTAGCTTAGAAGGCATTTGAAAACCCTTTCCGGACGACCCAATCCGGAAGGGGTTTTCAAAGTATCCTTTTTGGACACTTTGAATAATTGAAAGATAAGCAAGAAATTATTAATAATAATATTGTCCCGCTGCAGAGCAAAAGCCTCTTCCCGTACAGAGAAAGCACGAGCATTGATGATCACTACGCTTGCTCAAGGCGGATTTGCGCTTTCAGATTTGCGTAAAAATCTCTCTCGGTTTCGGATGACAGATGAAGTGAGTTTGAGGCGAGCTGTCAACCAAATCATAAGCTGACGAGGTCGGTATACTCCGCAAGTTTCAACTTTTCAAGCAGCATTGCTAGTTTCGTAACTAAACCGCGCGCACGACCCCTTCCCCTTAAGGGAAGCCGACCTATTATAACATCACCTATAACTCGATCGAATTTTAATATGATTAGGAAAATCGAAAATTTTATCAGCCTGGGGAATTTTAAGAACAGTCACACGAACGTATTCGATAAAACACAAATTCCTACAGCGATTACCATTAGTATTCGCAAGCCGCAAGCTTTGAAACTCGATCCCTTTGTAACAATAGTCTGTGCCTAAGTTAAATCAATAGTAGCCGTGTCCGCGCCTAAAGCTTTATTGTTACGCAAATAGTGACATTAAGATAACTTTAAAGTTATTGGTGTGGTCTAATTTTGTGACGCCAGCGATAAGCAAGTTGAAATGGTTATTGGAAATAAATTAAACAATTTGGAGCGTGGAATGGAATTGTTTTAGTCTGTGCCTATTTTGAGACTGGGTAAGGGATTCATGGTAAAATGAGACAAGTCACAATCTGTCAGTGTCAATAAATAAATTTATAATGTGAAACTAATTTAATATTACAAATGTGTTACATCACTATTCAGCGATAGCACTACACTTACCAAAACGGATGATTAGAAGAGAAAATACCTCCAATAACATGGTTAAAGACACAAATGAATTTAAAAAAATAGTAGATTAGTCTTTGGATCACGATAATCGGTGCGTGTTACCTATCAAGGTGTAACATTCCAAAATTCTAATTACTACGTTGCATAGATCTTAGATGTTGAGAAAATCCTCTTTGTGACAGCCGGCGAAAAAATGACTCTTATAGGGCTCCGCTCATCCTTTAGACTCTAAGAGAGACTCTCTCTTTATGAGCGGAGCCCTATAAGAGACAGAGATTCTAAAGTTTAGAGTCTCCGTTCCTTAAAAATATAATCAGTTACTAATGTACGACAAAGACCTATCGACGATTCGCTGGTAAAGCCACGCTTACAAGTCGCGTTTGTGACAGAAGTTTAAATCAAACTTTATTATCTTAGCATAGGATTACTATTTACGACGCCGTTCAAGTGGTTAATCTCGAGTCCTTTCTAATCGTGCATCGTAAATTCAACAACTGAATACTAAGAAATATATAAGACATCTTGTCTTGACTCAAATGTCTGATTATGCGGAGCCAGCCTTAGGACAAAATATGAGAATGAGCGCTTAGATGTTGCTTCGAGTTTAGGAAAGAGTGTAGAATGATGCCCATGATGCCTATCAAGCCAAAGCAAATCTAAATGTTTAAAACCTCATTTGTAAACAATGATATAAATGCCCTTTAAAATTAAAACTATGAATTGTATTTGAATTTAGAATTGTATAAAATCTGTGAGTTGTCGACAAGACATTTACTATAGAGATATACCACCGGAGATACTCTTAACTTCTAAATGTACTAAAAACCGTGATATGTCTGCCATTAGGTATGTGTAGTAATTATCTGAAGTAAGATTCATATTGGTATGAAACACAACGAGGCGCATACTATTTGGTAGCCTTTCTGTATCTACATAAGCAGCTCTTTTTTAAAGTTGAGGCCCGTCCTGAAATGTAATTGACATTTACTAGTTTCCTGCCACATGCTTCATTATTTTCTTTACTAAGTTTTTCTCTAACTAAACAGTCATTTTCGATGTTCTTAACATTCCTTAGCTAGTTACCTCACAGCGGAAATAACGTGAACGTATGAGCCATAATGACTATCAGTCAACGAACGTTTAGAGCCATTGAGTAACCATCCTCGTTGCATTTGTAATTTATGCCCACTTCGAACGAGCCAGGCATGTATGTAGCGTGCATCCATACATACAGGAATTTCTATTGTTAATAGTTAAGATTATTTAATTGTTTTTCATAAAACGACGAGCTGTAGGCTGAAAACGAGTGGCTTTAGGGATCGAAGGTTTTCACAAAAAAAAACGTTGCCACCAGAAATTTCTCCTGTATCGCGTGTGCGTTTACAAACATATAAACTCACATACACAAACAACCAGATTTGAAAATTATTCTCATCTATAAAAATAGTAGCCACGGTATGACCACACATGGACTGGTAGATGGAAGAGTCTAAGCAAACATAGATTTGGATGACAGGAACTAAAAACATATCGAAAACAAAAGACAATTCAAAATCGTTCTATTACAACAGCGACTCATTTTCATTCCTGATTGTCATTTATTTTATTTCTTCATTGTTTTGGAAAGATAACCGCTCATGAACGAAAATCAAAGATAACGTTACAAATTGACAAGCGCGCGTTACTTGCTGCGATTGGATATTGATAATTCAATCAATCAATAGCAGCTTTCGCGCGCTTGACAATATGCCACATTAATTTTTCGTCAAAGAAATTGAAATGTAGCAACTATGTCTGAATATTTTCGACTAATTTGACTGTAACTTTTGGTGTGTGTCATGGCAGCTTACTGAAAGCTCGTATAGCTCGTGTCTGGTGCATGCATTCTGATTTATAATAACAAACAAAATTACAATTTATGTTGCCACGTGCATTTCCTCATAGGTACCTACATCTGTTTTACTTCATTTTGTAATAAACTTTTATTTTTATTTCGTAAATATTTAGAATTTTGACAGTTAATAAAAACAAATATTGAGTAAATATCAAATAAATACATGTATTAAATATAATTTCGTATGTTCGGGTGCAAGTCCAATAAATAATTTTACACTGCATAATCCTGTAGCTAAACTAAACCCTGCGTTGTTTATGGTAGGAACCTATTTGTTATGGAGAAAGGAAGAAAAACTTATTGGTTTCTAACAAAAAGCTTCCTTTTTACTATCAGACTACAATGCCAAGTTTTTACACGTTAGTATTCTTTTAAAAGATTCTTCGGGATAATAATAAAGCAGGATAAATAACAGAAATCGCCTCAAATCGTTTACTATCATTTTTGCTCAAACAAATACACTTTGTTATCGATACTAAGTTACTTAGTTAATTGATACTGGTCTTAATTGATACCTGATTGTCGACAAACTGATCAAATAACGTCGAATCGGTGGACAAACGGGGAAATATTGGACAACAAACAATCCTTGCAATTGCAGATAGATGCGCTGAGAGTTCAAATTGCTATAACACAAATATAATTATATAAAATGAAGTCAAACTTTACTATAAAGGTAAATAAAATTAAATGAAAAAATTACTTACCTATGACATTTTTCAGTGTCAAAATTGACACATGTCAAAATAAAAAAAGGAAAACTTATCTTTTTAATTTAAAGGATTTCACATGCTGGCGTGAGCTTTGAAAACAAGCTCGACTTTCTACATCTAGGTATATTTTAAACACCAGCAGTTACTACCAGTAAACGTCTATCTGTAAGTAGATAGTTTTAAACGGTAGGAGCGGCGGCCATCACTATCAGTACCTAAGTGAATTTAAAACGCGGTTGTAATTTTCTAAAACCATTTCTTAGTAGCCGTTAACGCAGTGAAAGCCTGAACATGTCCCGATATCTTTACACAGTGGGCCATTGTCCGCCAGTCAATTAGTCAAACGGTTGATAACCGGCCACATAAGGCTGTATGCGTAAATTCCTTTGACATGAACTAGGGCGGGTTTACGACGGTTTTGTTGGCGGGAATATGGAAACGCTTTTGAAATTGCTTTTAACTAGATTAGGTTTTATATCTGTCCGTTGGATTTTATTTTGGTTTTAGTTTAAATTGGTGGATTAAATTTTCATTAGCTTATAATAATGAAATTAGGTACATACCAAAGAATATTAACATGGCATTTTGTTCATGATTTTTATTGTGATTTATTCAATAGTAAAACTAAATTTCAGCTTTTTTTAACTTTAACGCTGTATTGCAGTGATGCGCCAAGTTCTGTTTTGCATGATCTTCATCAAAATAAATACTTACCTAGATATTGCAATAATTATCAATTGTATATACTTGTGTATTTCTTATTACAAAAGTCCCTTTTTAAGTCTAATTACACACAGTAAAAAAAAAGAATGTATGAATGTATGTTCTAGAAAAAGTTCGGCTTTGTAGAGCGTCGTCTCTATGACTCGATTGTCTTTGTCTAAAGTTCATTCATGGATGTTTGTTACTCTTTCACGCTTAAACGGCTGAATGGATCTGGATGAAATTTGGCACAAAGATAGATTATAGTCTGGAATAACACATAGGCTACTTTTTATCCCGGGAAAATGTACGGTACCCGTAGGATAACACATCAACTGTGACGCGGACGAAGTCGCGGGCAGAAGCTAGTGTGTCATATAAACACTTAAACACCCGACGAGAGCTCTGTAGAATGTTTCTCTGTAATATACTGAAGCAATATACGAACTTAATGAGCACTATGACAGTTATTATGTCACAAATGTTCAGTACGAGCTTACAATTAATCCCTTTAACTACAGTTGCGACGATAGTTATTATTTTACATGATTTAAGACTCTTTTCGTAGTTATGTAAAGCTGTAAATTGATTAATGAGAGACTTTAGCTTGGCGACGTTGGTAAATATTTGTATTAAAAAATTTGAATGCCTGGAATTTAAAAAACATTTTTTTTTTAATGTACTTAGTGTGATGATGTCTTTCCCGCGGTTGATTACATTTAGAATTCCATAACAGTAATTATCGCGTTGTGCGGAGTATTTTAAGAAATTCATTTTTTTTTCTTTTTCTTTTATTCGAATAAAATGTAACGTGTCCAAGAAAAAACGATTGCTTTCGGTAAACGAAGCGAATATATATATAGACTGGTTTGCTTAACATTTGTAACCTGCAAATTTTGTTAACAGATATTAGTTTAATTATATAGAGTAATAGGAAATAATACATCACTTTATAACGAAGCGTTTATTACAGCAATTGAACCAGATTTCAAAACGTAAATATAGCGCCTGAAAATGTATCTACTCTTAATAAATACCTATTAATAACTCCCAATCGATCCTATCAAGTCTTGCATTTTATTGCTATATTGAATTCTATTCGTTTCAATTTCCCGTGAGAAATATGCTGCCAATGGTAATTTTCTGTTTTATTCTGTTTATTGCATGTCTTACTTATCGTGTTTACGACTAGTCTGCTTATCAAACTCATCGGGACTTTAAAATTATGCTTCATTGGTAAGCATGCAGCCTAACTAATATGGGCTTCTAAAAATAAACAACGCATTGATGTCGGCGCCGCATAATTGTTAATAACGTCGGGTCGCTTGCGTATGTCAACAGACACTAATATTAGCAACTTACTCGATTCTTCAGATACGTCTAATTAATTCTATACGACGTTACTAGATGGCTTCAGTAAGTATGCAGTAGTCTATCACCATTGCCTCGTTACTTTGACACTTAAGGTAAGCATATAAGGTTTACATCGATCTGCAGTTCAATTAACCAATGGCAAAAATAAGTTTGTACAGTTGGTAATAGTGGCTTAATCACAAGCTTAATCGTCGGGAATTAGCAGATACGCACTTATTTATTACGAGGCTGAAGTGCTACCGTTTTGCTTATTGGCAATTATTGCAAGTCCCAACCTGTGGAACTATTGCCTCGATACTTTGATAACCATAATTATTTATTACCTTACTTATTAAAGCTATCTGTTTGTATGTCAATTATAAAACTAATAATCTTGTAGAAATGGGTACCTAATAATCAAATTTTATGGACTCATATTCTATTAACTTGGTACGTAATAAAGATAAGAAAGCTTGCTGTGCACTTAATTTAACCTAATGGAAGGTATAATTTAATGGGCAGGTACCTTGATATGTACTTTTACTTTATAATTGACACATTTTAATATTCTATAAGACGCTAAGCGCTTGAAAGTTTATTTTACGTGCATTCATAACTTAAGCCTGCGGACGTTAGTTCAATAAACGTGATTATATATACTTCCATACTAATATTATAAATGCGAAAGTAAGTCTGTTTAACAGTCTGTCTGTAATGCTTTCACGACTAAACCACTGAACCGATTTTAATGAAATTTGGAAAGAAAGGACTTTGGCTTTTTATTTTGCAACTTCGTCTATGTCCGTGATAACCGACATTTAAGCGGACGAAGTCGCGAGGAAAAGCTAGTAATTTATAAATTTATTTTTAATTCGATGAAGTAAAAAAAAACCAGCTATATTTTCAACTATACGTTTTTACGATTTTCGTTTCTACATTCATTCTCAATCTCGCAATTCTTACAAGATACCTACTATTAAGAAGCATTTGTTTTACACCGATCAGTTTAATGACAGACATATAAAACGCCAACGTTTTTCGTGATTTGAGACAGTACCACCACGTCTAAATGATCCATCAAAGTGTAAGGTGGCCAGGTGGGTAATCCACCACGATAATGACAGGGTAATAAACGTAAAGTGGGTGGCAATGCTTACCGGATTACCAGCCACTCACCCGGATCATTATCTGACATTCTTTACTTATGTTTTGAGTAGTTAAGCTTATTCATTGTTTTTTTTTTCTTTCAAAACAAGTTAATGGGTAGATCCCTACATGATAACTACTTAAATACCTAATGAATAAAATTACTTAAGTATAAGATTCTTGCGAACTTTTAGATGCACTGCCATGCATCCAAACCTTTTCAATAGGTAAACAATTGTTAGTGCAAGAGTATTGATAATAATCATATGTTTTATTTAAATTCGTAAATTGTTGAATAAAACAATAACAAGATTTAGCTAAAAAAAGTTATGAGGGAACACATTCGTTTTGAAAATGGTTTAATTCAGTTCACCATATTGTAACATAAATGCAGATAGATCTACGCTACGAATACTTCGTCGTTGTTTTTTCACAGAACCTGCCCATTTCATTTCAATCTTCTACAATTTCGCACGCTGTTCAATTCACGTGTTCGCCGATATTTTTATTTTATTTCTTGATTGAACCTTTATATTCCAATATAGCGTGCGTGTAATTGAAGCCATAACTTTTAGTACCAAAGAATGTTGTGGCATATAAAATAATATTTACGCTATTAAAACCGTAGGCACTCGTTCTGAGAACCTTCCCTGTATCTCACTCGCTCTCGTTTTGTTTTTGTTTGTAAAAACAACCTCGTTGAATCTAATGAACAATTTCTTCGCCAATTAACAACACTAGCTGTTTACAAAATAAAAAGACTTTCGAACAACAGCAACCTTATTATTCAAGCGAGAAATTGTTTTTAAAAACTCCATTCTCGCATAAATTCGCCAAGGTTTCCTATCAGGGGTTTGCATCGCAATTAATTCGATGTCGATTTTTCCCGCCCATTAGTTAACGTTATCGATTCGACACAAGCAATTAGGTGGTCGATCCGATCCGGGCCGTCGGTCGAAGCGTCCGATCTCTGCGATGGGCCAAACATGATTGATGACGTTTTTACCTTATTACCGAAGTTATCCCCTCCACGGCTTATCAGCTTACAGCGGGGGGAGGGGGGGGGGGGGAGCTTCTCATTACAAGATTGCGGTTACGTCGTGTTCAAGCCTGATAACAGTGTTTGAACTCTTTGAAGGGTTTCATTTATTTCATTTACATCCCTTTGGGTTCCTTTGCGTATTCATTATATTAGGTTTTAAGGGTCTAAAGGCGAACCCTTTATTTGAGTGATGAGATTTCGGTCCGTGCAAATATTGTGCGGAGGTTAGGTTAGTGGTGTGAGGTGAAGCCAGACGGAGTAGGTAGTGTCTGCTATTCCATAGAAACATCCTATTCTATTAAAACCATTAACCGTTTTCACTGAAAGAGCTGATCTCTTAATTAACACTATTTCATTATATGTATTATCAACGCAAACAACAATAATCGTAAAACCACGTTTCTTACTAACAAGTTAGTGCAAAATAATCTTTCGATGTGTCATAAAAGGTCTTTCACCTTCGCCAACACGGTGCGAAAATTAGCGTGAACTTATGAAAACACAAATACTTGAAAATACATATCTTAACTATTTATCTTACTTAACTAGTGAAATCCATTCATCCTGGACATTCACCATCACAATTAAACCCACTGTCCAATTTATTAACTCACGTGAAATCTTCTACCCGTGCCAATAGTTATATACCTAAGCACCCACCATGTAGCATAAGCTGATTTCAACGCAAAAGCAGATAAACCTACACTCAAGTCAAAGTTAAAGTCAAAGCATTTATTTCAATTAGACCATTTACAGGCACTTTTGAATATCAAGAAGTTACAGTTTAAAGTTGAAGCTAGTTGCTCGTTCCAAAGCGTAGATCTCTATGGAGGAGAACGAGCAAGAAACTCCATGGACACTCTTTTTCTTCACTTCCACTAAACCTGGTCCTTCTCTCCACAGTGGGCGGGATGTCTCGCGGCGGGAGCGGCGCCGGCAAGACGGCGACTGCCAAGCGCGTGCCCCCGCCAGCGGTACCCGGAGATGCCTTCGGGACGCCGCAGCACCGCCACTCAGGGTCCAGCTTCGGCTCGCAAGGGTACGCCTCCTGCGAGGAACAGCCGTACCCACAGCCGCCTGATACGCCATCACACACCAGAGGTAAGGATCTATGAGAATTGAGACTATGTAACATCTGGCTCAAAGCTCATAGTTATATTTATTAAATCTTTTGTCACTCTTGCTAGTTGAGCTCAAGCAAGCATTCTTGGAGCAGAAGAGATAGTCAAAGTCAAAACATTTAAATGGACTTATTTCAAGAAGTCCATTTAAAGGCACTTTTGGAATACCAAGAAGTTACACAGAAAGTTTAAGTTACCAGACCGTAGGTTTCTATGCATAAGAACGAGCAAGAAATAATTAATAGATTTTAACATGTCCGTTTCGAATATGTATTAGATTTATAATCATCATCATATCAGCTGCAGGACGTCCACTGCTGGACGTAGGCGTCCCCTATAGATTTCCAAAAGCACATTATTAGAAGTGTTAGATTAATCTCATCTAACTAAAAAGCAATTTGGGTCTTTAACCATAGCATACTACTCTGTGTAAAAAGTACCGGGAATTTCTAAATTACAGAAAGCGCGGTAAACCGATCGAATCATATTTATTTTCTATAAATTGGTAGCTCTGTTCTGAGTTACCGTGATAATTTTGAGCGCTATATGTCACTCAGTGTAATTACAGCTGCCGTTTTTGTACTTCTCGGTTGTCTGCGATTTTGTTAAGGAAGAATTTTTTGAACAAAAATTGTTTGCCTTACGTTTTGCGTATGAAACGATTTTTTTTTTGTGCTAAATCACTAAAAATGTTGCAGAAGTCTTAAAGTGATTCGTGTATCTTAAAAGCACTGGCATATGAACGGTATAAAGTATTTAAAGAAGGTTGACAAGTGGTAGTTGATTTGCCTCGTTCTGATCGGCCCCCAAAAGCTGCGAATGATCAAAACATCATTTTAATCAAGAGTCTGGTACTTGGAAATCGTCGTATGAGTTTTAGACACGATGCTCTCGAGGCTAACGTATCTTTTAAACCCGTTCATAATATTCTGACTGACATTTTGGGCATGAGACGCGTCGCCGCACGATGAGTGCCAAAAGAGCTCAATTTTGTCCAAAAAGAGCATCGAAAGCAGGTTGCTGGAGACATGATTTTCCGAGCTTCTATGGACTTCACCTTCATGAATTTCATAGTAACTGGCGACGAGACATGGGTTTATGAGTACGATAAGCAAACTAGTGAATAGTCTGCAGAATGGCACGATTCGAGTCGATTGAATCTAAAAAAGAAAATTCGCTGAAGGAGGTGAACACCATACCTTAATCAGCTTACAAAAAAAATATGGAGGACTGGTTCAAGCACTGGCGTAGCTGTATCGCAAGCGAAGGGGCCTACATTGAAGGTGACATAATAAGTTTTGACGAATAAATTACTTTTTTGGTTTTATTGAACAATTCCCGGTACTTTTTACACAGAATGTATATCATGAGCTGGTCACGACCAGCTTTAGTCTGGTTCTTGAGCCAGACTACGAAAGACGAACATATTAAAATGTACTCTGTGAGACGAACCCAACCGCGAAGAACAGCATACCTCTACCAAACACCAACACATTTCCTAATTGAAATTATTTCGTTAATTCCAGATGACCACTCAGACTACGGCAGCACAGTGTCCGGCGTCTCCGGGGTGTCGGGCGCGAGTGGCAGCCTCGGCAAGAGCCCGGCAGGTGGCGGCACCTTCACGTTCCCGCCGCCCGCGCAGCCCCTCACGCACAAGGCGGCCGTCTACTACCACCATCAGCTAGCACTTAGCGACGACCAGGGGATCGATATGACACAGGTGAGATAGCAAGACAAACCTCTTTGATTTATATAGATTACTAGCTGTGTATGTACCCCCACGGTGTCATGTCAGTGTCACCTGCATTCAGTTACGTTTTTGGCTACTACTGCGCTCCCGTTGGTCGTAGCATGATGTTCTATAATTATAAACCTTCCTCTTGAATCACTCTATCTATTGCTGAAAACTGCATTAAAATCCGTTGCGGAGATAAAAGATCTAAGGGGACATACAAGCGCGATAGACTTTGTTTTATAATATGTAAGGATCTTGAATAACTTACAATGCACTCTACTACCAACTTTTGTAGGTTTTTATAACAACCGAATTGCCGTAATTAAGTTTGAGCCAAAGTAGCTACATCTTGCCATTTCAAAAGATAAAGTGCCACTTATAGCTGTCGAACTTGATTACTGTCTGTCTGCTATAATAATTCGTTTACAAAACAACCTTCACGAAGAACCTTACCTATTGACATGTTACAACACTGCTTGTTTTATCCCACCCCGGAAAAATGGCCTCTCCATGCTTCCACATAAGAAACACTTTCCAAAAACCCTATGTTGACCTCTTTCGTCCACATTTTCAGAGTCCTGGCCGCGACAGCCCCGGTTCCTCGTCTGGGTCTGCAGGGTCTGGTTCCCGCCACTCCTCGGCTTCCCTGGACAGTGGGCGCGCGTCAGGTCGCATGCCTCACCACCACCACGCTGCGTGTCACTGTGGGGACCTAGCTGATAGGGTGCGGGCAATGATAGCGCAGGGTCTGCCGGTGAGTATAAGACTTGGTGGTAAAGGAAGAAAGAAAAATTGTTGCCTAAATACTACCCTTATAAATAGTCTGTACGAAGTCACATCTAAGCCAAATAAGACTGAAATACACGAACAATAACGACACGGTTGGCGCAGTGGCTGAGCGATTGGCTGCTTCCCTTCGTGTCGCAGGTTCTATTCAGATCAGGCTGTTTGTGTATGTCAGTTTATATGTTTGTAGAAGCAGCCACGATACAGGAGAAATATCTAGTGTTGGGCAACGATAAAAAAAAACTTGCCAAAGACAAAATATAACACGATTTTTTTTTTATTAAGTATAGGAACTCTTTTTTTTCTGCAATAATATAGAAGAACATGATTAACCCTCATGCTCTTTCCAGGTAGATCTATCCCTTATTTGTGGTCAATTTCAAACTTCCCATTTAACATTTCAGGACACAGACATAATCCACGCGTGTCTAGCAGACCTTCAAATGGAGGAGTACGCCCGACTCTTCATAGACGCTGGCTACGACCTGCCCACCGTCACGCGAATGACGCCCGAAGACCTCACGGCAGTGGGCATCAAAAAACCTAACCATCGCAAACGGTTAAAGGCAGAACTGGCAAATCTAAACGTACCGGATAACCTGCCTGATTATATACCGGTATGTATTAAATTAGGGTAGATATTTTTATACTCAAGTAATATTTGTGCATGCCTCATGTACTACAATCTCCTTTTCATTAAATAAATTGGCGTTATTATAATGTTTCAAATTGAAATTATTTTAAACTATAATGAGTCCATAGTGTAAACTATAATTTTACAGTTTCACTGAGAGTTTCAATAACAAAGTAAACCAAATGATAATAAGTAACATTATCCTTCTCCAGTGCTACGAAAGACCCTCGATTTTCGAATATATTCAAGTTTTGGACACCCATTACAAACTCTTTTCCATTCAAACTTTTTTCTGAGTTTTTCCTATAAACTTAGATCTTCTTTCAATTTCTTCTACCACATAGCCGACTAAAACATTTTCTTCTTGAATTCCAGGGTTCCCTAGAAGAATGGCTGCGACTACTTCGACTGGAGGAATACGGGCCCGCACTGGTAGCCCAAGGTTACCGCACCGTTCATGACGTCACGCAACTCGCTTGGGAGGTGAGATACTACCATTATCAATTTATTTGAGAAAGCATTCAAACTAATAATCAAGTACGTTTCATGTACTAGCTACACGACTTTTTATTGTTTTGGTTAGGTAGTTAACAAAAAGAGAAACTGTTTATTCAGCTATAAAAACAAATATATGTCGAGAATGTGTTGTTTGAAAGAATATTTTTGAACCCACCTGTCGATCGAAAAACTTATTTGATTTAATTGGATTTTTTTGTTAGAAATTTATATCTTTAAATATAGATATATAAGCCACAGACTTAAAGGTTAAAAACCGGCAATAAGTTGTTATTATTATTATTAATCCAGGCTAAGTTCCGGGGCTCCTACAAAAACATAACAAATCACCAAAAAAGTTAAATTGCTTCAGACAAATCTATAAAAACCTCTTATTTCTTTTCAGGATTTAGAAGACATGGGCATAGTCCGTTTGGGCCACCAAAAGAAAATACTTCTTGCCATCAAAAGAGTGAAAGATATTAGAGCAGGCAAGAGAAGCATTAGCAACCAAGGGTCTTTGGACTTTACGAGAATACAACCTGGCCAGGTCAGTACCATAGACTACCTCATAGTCCCAGTGTCATTGTGTTTGTAGTGATGTTTTAGAATCTAGACTCTTGATAGATTAGGGCTTATTTTGTAACAGACTTTGGAAGCCTATAGAGTAATGTTGCTAATTTCTTATTTAATGGGAAAAATACGTTTAAATATCTCCATTTGGTAGGTACCCCAAACTCTGATATAAAAATAGCCCACAGACAATTTATGACAGCGGATATTATTTAAAAGAAAGTTAAAATCCGCTTTCGTAATAAAATTCTAAATAGACCGTGCAATAGAGAGCAAATTAGATTTCTATTCTGTCAAACAAAAGATTACTTTCAAAGCATCACTCCAAATCAATAAATTTTTACATTATTTTGTCATAATTTTATGATTTGTTTATTTTCACGTTACATCTCATTTCATTCAATCGGCCATCTTGATTTTTGCCGCCAAATCTTCTAACAGAAACTATTTAAAAACTTTAATAAAAAATCTAATACTTGCCTACGTAATTATTTTTCTTTTTATACTAACTGCGTTATTTTAACAATTTAAAGCGATTTAATATTAGCTTCATTATTTTGACATTTATTTTACTAATTAAATATTTCCGTTAAGCCAGTCTAGGCTTTTGTTGTTAGATCCAAATGTGTGACCCTATAGCACAAAAATGGCTGGAAAGCTTTGTTTGCCAAGCCGAAAGCTGACACATTATGGGAAAACTGATGTAATGAACCGATTGGCGTAAAGTTTATATAACAATATTCAATAATGATAACTAGTGTGGTGTTAAATTTTTTGTGGACTTTCCCCGATGCGTTCAGAAACGTCGTTATCATTTCGCTTAGACTTTAGGCGTCGTCCATCGCCATCGCCTTCGCTGGTCGGATGTCCAACAGTTCTGCGATATTATAAGTAGATATAACCTCTACAATCATAACATTTCTTTTACTTTTGTTTCTGTCTTTTACATAAAAAGTACACTTTTTGTTATACCTAACTCTCACCAATAAAGTAAATTCGTATATAAAAAAAAAATTAATTAAAGGAAGCATTTTTAGAAGAAAATGTTTTCTTTGCAAGTAGTTTTCTAGCCGAACGGCATTTCTTCTTACAAAGCGTGAGCAACATCGGTTAGTCAGTGAGTCAGAGTCGCAGGGTTGTGATCCGCCAGCACACACATCCATCCGCTGCATCCACCTCATACCACTAGCCCGAAGCAGCATGTGAATGTTTTGTTTTCTTTTCTTTTTCCAAACACAAACCGCACCTTGGACATAATCGGCTAAAGGATTTATATCCGAGGGAGCTACATTACCAGCCTTGGGAGAGACAACGGAGTTACCATAAACCCCCCGACCTAAACTTTGATGCCATACCGACGCCCCTTTGTGGCACAGATTTGGTCCCCATCCAGGTATGAGACAACCTCCTTTGGCACAGGTCTTGTCAGTTTGTTCTCGATGCACCCGAGCACCCGGCTTTTATGTGCACACGATTTTATCGTTATAGTGAACGCAGTGTTTTCCATGTGTGTGTTTTATTTTTGTACGATTTTAAACCTTACTCCCACTACCGTAGAAACCGCTGTGATTGCCCTTCCCTGCACGGTAGCTAGATGTTTCACTTTATTTTTAATTATTATTATGAATTAATACAATATTATACTAATTGCGCATGATTTTAATAACGCTAACATTATAAATATTAAAAAAAATATGATTGACTGACCAAACAAAATCTTAAACAGACAGCATGGTACGAGAAGCGACATTAACGTGAATTGTGAAAAGGTTGATGCCGTTGTTTGTAAATGTTTTTGAACAAACTTTCTCTGTAATATAACTTTCAAAATTTAATTGGACAACTTAGGAATCCGGGATAGAACTAAAACATGTTATAAATGCCAACAGATACGTCACCCTCGCGGGAAATCACTAGAAAGTCTAGAGGATCCTTCAGAAAGAGCGTCGCATACCACCTTTTCGCCCGAAGCTGGATTTTATTACGGGGGAGGTCAGTGGCGACGCTCGTACGACGACGGCGACATTACTCCGACGAACGACAGCTCTTACGAGGGTGGCGGCACGCTGCCTCGCCCGCGCGGCCTCGTGCGCCCGCGCCCCGTCGCCAAGATCGCGGCTACGCCCGCCTACCGGGACAAGTCCCCCGACTACACGTACGACGAGATCGCGTACTCGGCGCGCCTGCAGCGCGTGGCCTACGGGGCGAGTCCGCACGTGGCGAGGAAGCCGCCGCCGGATCCTCCCAAGCGTCAGAGCTCTCAGTACGCGCCGTTCTCTCGCTTCGGGCAGACGACGGTAGAGATCCACCCGGAGAAGTCCCTGCCGCTGTCGCTGCCGGCGTACCCGAGCTCGGACTCGCTGTCTGTGTCGCTGGACAGCACGGGCCTGCTGCCGCCGCCGCCCGCGCCCTCCAGCCCGCCCCGCAGGTACGACGACGACAAGCTGCGCACGGGATCCGATGCTAGTTTTAAGGTGAGTTAGAACTGTATGAACTTCCAAATATCTAACATAGTCATGTAACTTTTTGAAGTCACGCAATGAAATAAAGATTCAACAGCAAAAGTAAATTGGATAGCCTACTCATTATTTTGGTTATCAATCAGCAACAGGTATCAAAGCGAAAATTCAAGTACCGTACCTATATGTTAACGTTCTCCTATTTTCTCATTTTACAGTCAAGCTCCAGCACAGAATCGGATAGCATTCCGTTCGCGAACGAAAACGCAGGGACCATAAAGCAGAACCGCAGTCAGATCGGAGGGCGGCCGCACACCGTGGACTACGGCCGCACCGGCATCGGGCTCGCCAGCCTGCCGCCGCGCGGCGCCGACCTCAAGCCGACCACGCCGCACGCACCGCACGCTCATCCCGAGCATAAAGACGAGAAGAGCACAGAACCAGTCGACGTACTCAATGACATCGGCAACATGCTTGCTAACCTAACGGACGAACTCGACGCCATGCTCGAAGAAGAAAAGCGCCAAGGACTCACAGATTCCTAAAACCCACAGACTATCTAGAATAGAATACATATTTGTACTCGAATACATTAAAACTTGTCAAAAAATTCCAAAGAATTGGACATCGGCAAAGACTTCCACTAATTTAATGAAATGCTGACATTTTGATAACGCAAGCAGCTATTTAATAAGCATCTACATTATTTTAGGAGCGTAGCAATATGAAAGCAATCTTTTTGTGTATTGCATCGTTTTGACGATTGTGAATTTCGGATCACGCGATTACTGGATTTAGTGTTTTATCGAGCTGAGCTGTGTAAGCATTTCTTCCATTGCATAATTATATTTACCTCTATGTCAAAGGACTGAGTAAAGTAAAATGTGATGTTACTTCGACTTTCGAAGTCTTGGGGGATTTTCCTCGAAATTGTAATGTGACTAAAATCTACGAATTTTACCAATGTTGCTTCAGTGTGTGACCATTCCATTACAGCGCAGAGATTCGCTACACATGAAGCAACGTAGATGACACACGTCACTTGCCATCAAACTATTCCTACACGACAAAACAGATAATATACATACGTAGGTACTATATAATAGTTTTGTAGCATTTTGTACCGACATAGTACATTTTATACATACCTACTTGTAATTTTAACATATAGTTTGCTAAATATCCTCTGTTATTTAAATTTTGTGAGCTGTGTATTTTTGTTATTACAAATAATTAGTTCCTTGTAATATTAAAAATTGAGTGTTTTTTATTGGGATAGTAAAGAAATTAGATGTTAGACGGATCCAAAAAACAGACAAAAATGGCTATTTTTGTAAATATTGTTTTACTTAAATTATGTCATAGATAAAATATATCCCAGTAGTTAGTTTTTCATGTACAATAATTGTAGAGTATTTGATTATGATGTAGAGATTAAAGGTAGCTAGAATTTATACAAAACATTAGTCTAGTGATAGTGTGAAAAACTAGGGTTTATATATTAATGTATCATAGACAATTATAAAGTTAGCTATAGACCTCATAGACCTTGTATGTTAACATTCTTGTAACGCATTAAGGACATGCCGTTTGCCCCATCATTGAAAACGATTACAAAGTTATGCTTCCACTCATAAATAGCCATATTCCTCCATCTAAACGCTTAGCAACACCTTGCTTGCAACGGAACGCAGATACGCCCTCGCTAAAAATGTTTATGGTGTTACCGAATTACATTAAAAACTCCTTTGATACTGTTCGCATCCGAATAAAACCCACAAAACATTATTTCTAATTTATTTTCTACTTTTTTCAACGCATGTCCACTTCAAACGTGATATGAAGCGGCCATAACAGTTATATGCTGATATTTTGTGATGGCAATGTTATGTAAAATGAAACTATCCATAGACAAACCTGCGAAATAAACAAAAACTCCGTTCCTTATTTAAATATTTATGTGGAATGCGAATGACTAATGATATATTATTTTTAAAATTGTCATCATACAGACCTGCTATGATATGTAATTAGCTAAGGTAACCGTGATTGTTTTATTGTAATTATTATAACAATGTCATTTACGATTTGATGTTATATTTTACCTAACATTGTTTACAAAATAACGCCCTTAATATTGAAACAATAACTAATACAATCCGTAACTAACACCGTGAATGTAATTAAAAATAACATCTTATTAAAACGTAGAACAGTATATTTAAGCTTAACTTTGTAAATATCTTTATAGAAATCAGTGTTTCTATACAGTCTTCTTTGATATTCACTCTCAAATGTAAACATTTTGTATACCTACAAGTTAATATTACAAAACCATTATGGCCGCCACTCATATTTTGTAAGGTGCTAGAAAAATGAAGCAAAATGATTTACACAACATATGAATTTTAGTTAAGTAACGTTCTTTGAACTAGTCAAAATTTTATTGCGTTCGAGTGGCGGCAAATGAAAGCAATTTATAATTATGATAAAACAGAATTATTTCAAATGTAATTTAATATTATTGAGCAGCTTATGATCCTCATTTAGTTCGTTTCTTATTTCAATAAATATATTTGTAATATCTAATATGAGTCTTATTTCTCCTTGTAATCTTGAACCCTTAGTGTGAAGCCAAGTGAACGAAATTTTGTAAGTCGCGTCTTTCAGTCGCAGTTTATGCTGCATGAAAAGGAATGCAGCGTAAATTGCGCGACTCACAACTCACAATATTACCGCCTTTTGGCATCACACCTACTCTTATTACTAACTCTCAGTTTTTGGAAATAAAAATAATGTGGAAAATATTTAAGGAATATTAAACTCCACAGTAAAAAAAATACAAAGAGGCAGTCACGCACGGGGATGCTGACAGAAGTGAAAAATAAAAATGTTGAATAACTGATTGGCGAAACATGTCACTTTAGCCTTTTGGGGAAGCGGACATATTAGCATGTCTTTGACGCAAAGCCATAAGTTTTTTCCCTACCAAAAAACGCTCAACGCGGCTAAAAAAGATTTCACTTCAAAAAAGACAATAAAAAAGTAATCTAAGGAAATACTGTAGCTAGATAGGACAAATACCTAACAGCCAATTATATTATTAAAACCTATAGTAAATGAATTTGTTTGTATGGACTGTCAGTGGCACCTACCTACAGCAGGCAATAAATCGTGACGGACACGGACAATTATTTATCTATTATAATACAATACCATTGTCCATTATTTGCCTACTACCCAACAACACTTTTGAATTACATTCCAGTTATTATTTGTTAGTAGAATTCTAGAATATAATGCAATACCGATCATTTAAACCACTTATTTTACTTGCAAAAAGTTCAAGTAACTGCAAATCCCTACTAATATCTTATCTTATCTTTCATAAATGCCGCGCTATGATTTCATTTCCGTTATCCGGAAAAGCCGAAAGTAAATAATTATGCGCTCGTAACGCCATCTCTAATACTTTGTCGAAAACAATAAAAGCATTTTCTTTTACTAAGTATCTCACAATTTCATTCTTTTGTTTAACACAAACGATGTTCTTATTAAAAAAATAAAAATGTTGTAATGCAATATTAAATACCTAATGATAAATATATCTGAGAAAGTACCTACCTACTTATTTATAATGCTTACAGTCCGTTTTCTTTAGTCTGTGGTACATTTTCCTAAAAACCGAATTTTCCCAACGCCTATTGGCAACCCTAATACAGTGGTATTATTCCGACCAATCAGAGCGCGCTACAGCAGATCGATTCCGTAACGCGGGCGTCGAGAACGCAGTAATGTCAGATTTTCCCTGTTGTCATCTGTGAATTTGGTCTGCGCGATCGATAACACAAATTGGGTATCCGTAGTAACTTACGGTGAATACTTATTGAGCCGTTTAAGGACAGATAGTTAACGTTTGTGCTTCTAGTAGCCAAATTTTCATTCCTGAGTGAGAATTATGGATGCGAGCGGGGCGTACGGTGGCGGCAAGGCCGGGGGCGCCTTCGATCCTCAGCAATTCATCCAGAGGCCTCCCGTAATCGTCAGGGCGGTCTGTTGGGTAAGAGATACTTCTACGCACTATAAACTTGCTTTTATTAATTTCATAGGTCACAACGAACGAGTTAATAAGCGTTTTTAATTTACGGAAAAGCATACCAGTGTACCTATAGCTTCTAACATTACGTACGTAAAAGGTAGGAGGTTCCCTAATTTGATAACGCGTTTGAATGTTTAGGTATAATTTATTATGGACGTTTTAAACTTAGTACATAATTAAATTTCTTATTATGTAGATAGGTACCTCCAAAGCAACAAAATAAGAACCTACGGGAAATCCGATTAAATAAAAGTATAAAACCAACTTTTCCATCAAATAAAATTAATTTCAAATTTGGAATCTAAACTAAGACATAAACGCGCACCAAAAAGTCTCGATATCTATGGATTTTTTTTAAACAGATAATTTTCCAGACTTAGCAAGTAGGTTTTATAGGGCATGTGACTGGCCTTGTGTGAACTGTTAAGTAAAGAGCTATGTAACCGAGAATATACAATTATGCCACTATGTGTGCATTGTATGTTGATAGTAGTCATTGAATCTTATGTTACACTGCACTATGCATTGATTACATCATGGAGCAAGTTTAAAAACGTAATTAAATATTTATAGACTTTATAACTGGGTCACTTTGGATCATTATTTAATCTAGTCTGAAAAATTCTATTTTTGAAGATAGATGCTCTCTCTGTTTGAGGCCTAGTTTCCGTAATTAATTTTCAAAATAATAGCCATTAAAAACCGCACAAACAACAATAGGTACCTACTTGTTCTTCTATAGGTAAAGCTCCTTCTAAGTGCATTCTTGACCTAATTAAAAATGAATTGAAATGGCAAGGACAATATTTCCTTACAATAAAACAATTCAAAGCGAAAATAACATAGCTTATTCATACTGTTTGAACTAAAACAATATGTTTTAATACAAAAGGAAGGTCATCAACATTGTTTTATATACATAGGTAGGTTTATCAATCCATTACACTGTACTGATGGTTGAATGTTGATGTTTTAAAAAGATAATCTCAAATGTACGTAATTGAGTAACAGTTCAAGGATTTTCGAAATCAATAAAATGTATCTAAATATGTAACATAAATTGTATCTTTTCATCCATTTACAATTCTAAACACGTCTGAACTTAAAGAAAATAACGGTCGGCTTTTTTTTGTTCCATTTTACGTAGTACTTAGCTCAAGCTTGCCAGTATTATAAATTATTGATGTCCCATAGCATTAAAGTGGGTCGACAGTACCTAAACTAGATCAATCACGCATGCAGTACCTATTACATAAATAATTCTTTTTTTCTAAAGAAGACGAAAGACGGCTTTTACGCCCGGTTTCTCGAATGAAAAATGTATGTGAAAAACCGTCACCGCACGTATGTTGCCGTGATTGGTTGACTGAATTATCAATAGCCAATCACAGTAATTTACGCGCACTCGACAATTTGTCATATAAATTTTTTGTTCGAGAAACCGGCGACTGATTCTTTGGAGCGTTTCCTTGATTAGAAAAAAATCGGATTCAAGCAAAGTGCACAACCTTTATTCAACCAAACAATGGGTATTCCTACGATAGCTCATTATAAGTACGTAAGCACAATTAACGGCTATCTATAATAAAAGCAGTTCTGGTAGCTGAATGAATGACACGGATAGATGACGTTTATTGTTTATTGCTTCAACATAAATAACTTATTCTAGTTACAATGGGGAGAATCCTTTTAAGCAAGTAGTTTGCTTGTATTAAAACACGACGACGACGATTAGTATGCCATAGAAATATGAATTTCAGAATATACCAAAGTATATGGTTGATATCTTAGATGGTAGGCACTTAAAGCGTGTAGAGGTACACCAAGAAATACCTAACTTTTTAAAACTGTATGGTAATAAAGCCGCGAGCAACACCCTCCATCTTCGCCGCGACCACATTCTCATCAGGTGAGATAGCAGCTAAACGCGAGCCTACCAAATCCATACTCCCAAATTAATATTATAAGAAAGGACAGAATGCTAGTTTTAATTCCAGACTTCATCTGCGTCCGCGCTAAGCCTTTGACAGACGAATACGAATACAGGCGAAGTAGTCATACACCCCCATAATAAACTCGTAGTAAAGTTACACCACTATAAACATCCAACCATGCATTATTCGTGAAGAAGTTAAGTTTGGCTTAATTTGACTACATTTTGAACAGAGATTAAAACAGATTACTACTATCTACGAAAAACTAGACTAGTCTCTCACCTACATTGACTAGCCACCACTTATCAGTGATGTTCCTTATCAGTATAATCCCTTACTCCACAGCTGTTCAGCGTCATAGTGATGGGCTGTATATCAGCCAAGGGTTGGCGCACTGGAGAAGACGGCAAGGAGTACTGTGTGTACAACGATGACACGAATGCGTGTAACTATGGCGTGGGCATCTCCGTGATCGCGTTCATAGCAGCCATCGGTTTCATCGCCGGGGAGTACCTCTTTGAGCAGATGTCCTCTGTGAAGACTAGGAAGCACTATGTGCTGGCTGACATGGGATTCTCTGGTAAGTGGTTGATACTCTTTTGTCTCTTTGTTTTTTTTACAGTTAGCGTTACTTTGTGAAATTTCAGTTAATAATATTGGTCTTTAAAATGGGAAAGTAGCCGCGTTTTCCAGGGTTGCAGAATTTATTGGAAAGAGTCACGGCGTTCCTGGAACGCGAAGGGAATTAAGATGAACGCGGATGGGTTTTAGTCAGTTAAAGTCTTCCGCCCAGAGCGGAACAAGACAAGTCACTTAATGATTTTCCATCGTAGAAATAAAACCCCCCGGACTGCCCCGTTGGTCTCGTGGTCGCAAGTGCGACTGCTGTGCAAGGGGTCCCGGGTTCGATTCCCAGGTCGAGCAAAAAGTGTTATTGGGTTTTTCTGTGAAATTCTCAGTAGCAGCTCGGAGTTTGGATTTGTGCCCGGTTAATGGCAATAGGCTCGCCCCCTATTACATGGGACCTAAATATACCGGCAAACTGTGGGTGTACATTGGTACACCTCTGCCTAACCCTTCGGGGAATACAGGCGTGATGGTTATTTGATGGTAGAAATAAAACCGCCGCCAGTTAGGAACGTGAAGCTGACTTTTTTGTTTGTTTGTTTATTTAAACGCTGAACTTCCAGTCGGATTAGAAACATTCTTTCGATATGATAGCCAGATTCGTAAAGTATAGTATAGGCTACATAACACCACGCTATGACGCACGGGAGCGGAACAGTAACCAAAGACGTAACTTAACGCGAGTGAAAAAAACCAAACGATTTATGCGAACTTACGGGCAGAGGCTAGTGGGTATAACAATCTATACTAATATTATAAAGCTAAAGAGTTTGTTTGTTTGAACGCGCTAATCTCAGGAACTACTGGTTGGAATTGGAAAATTCTTTTAGTGTTGAATAGTCCATTTCTTGAGGAAGGCTATAGGCTATGTAACATCACGCTACGACCAACAGGTGCTGAGCAGCGAGGGTGAAACCGCGGGGAACAGCTAGTGAGATATAATGAGTAGTGTTTTGTTTTTAATTGATCACCATTTTTTTTTTTTTTTATATACGGGAAATCATCAAATAACTTCCCCCGCCCTGGGCGGGGCGGGAGGGAGTGTCAGACTTTTACTGACTAAAACCCGTCTATGTTCCTTCATGTGCCTTTTGCGTTCCGGGGGCGCGGTATCTCTTTCGAACAACCCGCAGAATTGATCACCATGGTTATCTGTTTACCACCCTGTAGAGTAAAGACTGTCAAAGTACGTTAGCAAAGTAAATATACCTGAAAGATGTGTTGTTTTACGTAAATTTAGCACTTATATGTGTTGCATTAGAAGCTACCAGTAAAACGTGATAACTTAGTGAGTATGTAAATGTTTACTAGTTTACGGTCTATAAAACTATGAGACTTCGATATAAATTGCAATAGAATACAATTTGTTGGCCACTGTTATGTAACGTAGTCTACAAGTTCCTCTTTATTTAATAAAATTGCATTTTTTTTTAAATTCGTTATGGATATGCTCTTGACTCTAGTCTTGGTCAGAGGTGACATAGACAAACTCAACTCTACTGTTCATTCTAACTTTGCATTTCATATTGAAAAAAGTTTTAGGTAGTATCCTAATATTAACCAAAAAAAAAAGAATTTGAATTGAATTGTGTTCTAATATTTGAATATGGAACACTCACTAGTTAAGCTCTACTATTTTACCGAGTTTTATACTTATTTTACGAGTCTTTCAAACCGCGAATATTTTTTTTTGGTTTTCTAAATGTCAATTATATTAGTCGATTAGGTAGGTAGGTAGCTACAAAAGTCAGATAAAACTCGCCCTAAGTCTACTATCAAAGACAACAGCTCGCTTAGTCATGGTGATGTAACTGGCAAAACGTCCGCTCCACTTAACTAACCTTTGTAGCAAGAGGGTTGGCAGCTCTTAAATTCGGAAAGCCGAACCACCAACAACTTAAGCCTTTTTAGGCAGAAATTGGGTAAAAAAGAACTGGGGATTTTATGTCTGAATTCGAAATTAAAATGATAACAGTTTGAATTTTTTCGATACTTTATCATGATAATTATTAGTTTCTAATGAATTAAATATTAAGCCTAACCAAAGCCGGACAAGCCAAACATCAACTAATTTAGCCGGACACACATCCAAAAACCCTGTCCATATCCCGCTTTATCCGGACGCCTGGCAAACCTAGTAGCAATTAATACATATTATAGCCATAGGTACTACTTTCAAAGTAAAAGGGGTAAATGCCACTAGAGAAATACTAAAACTTAATTACCATGTGAGTGACGTGAAGCCTTAAATCTTGCACATAATTGCAATGCTTCAAATGTAACACGTGGCTCTGAAGGTCGAGACCCCAAGCCTCTTTTGTACGAGGTTAGTAGGACTTCATCTTTCAAGTCAATGGATTTTCGAACTTATTAGCTAATCACGGAAATGTGATTAAACCTTATTTTAAGGACCTACAAAGACCTTCCGAAATTGGTTCGATTTTTGATACTAAATTAGTAGGTACCTACCATTTTCGCACTTATTATTTAATTAATAAGAAGGCGGTCTTTTAGCGGTGAAGGAAGACATCGTCAGAAAACCGGGACTTTTCAATCATACTCGTATAAGTCTGAAATTGCCAATCAGCCTTGAGCACGCCTGGTGATTAATGGTCGTACCTTCTCTGGGCGACAAAAATCCTTTTTCCTGCAGTAGCACAAGAGCTAGACTTAGGCAGGTAAAATAAACCTTAAGTACCTAATAAGAACTTATTTAATAGCTTACATATTACAGCTTTCAAAGTATATAGCGACAGAAAATAATTACCCACTGTAGTATACAGCGAAAAGTGGGGGGCATTCGGCACTCAACCGTCATAGCGTGCGGACGTGTTTCAACGCCTGTTGTGTATACATAGTGATAGCAGTGAGTGTATTATTGAGCATTCTACAAGTGGCGACGAGGAAAATGTAAGTCCTAATGCACAAATATACTTTGAAAAAAAAAGAAAGAAAGTAATGGCATAATGTGGTTGGGGGTAAACAAAAAAATAAATAAAAATAAATGGAAAATTATCGTTAACGTAAATAAGATGGCAATCTTTCTTATTTCTTTAGTAATTACGTGCGGTGACCTACTGGTCGACCGCGCAGAGTCATGTTGTTTACCAAATTGCAGGGTGCATTAGTAATGAGGTTAACTAATATTATAATAACAAGTTGATAAATGAATGAATGCGTAAATTGACGAACGTATTCAATAGAAAACAATTTTATCTATCCTATCAGCACAAATGAGTTGTTATGATTTATTATAATAAAATCTAACCTTAACAGGAAGTTTATGCCGATTTGTAGACACTGAACACATCTATTTCGATTTAATTGTCATTAAAGGTGTTAGTGTATTTGATAAGTATAATTGCAGTGATTTAGATGTAATAAACATCGTAATCACAATTATGCATTAGACACGAATATAAACACGTAGATATATGAGGAAGTACTGGTCGACCGCGCAGAGTCATGTTGTTTACCAAATTGCAGGGTGCATTCCTAATGAGGTTAACTAATATTATAATAACAAGTTTGATAAATGAATGAATGCGTAAATTGACGAACGTATTCAATAGAAAACAATTTTATCTATCCTATCAGTGCAAATGAGTTGTTATGATTTATTATAATAAAATCTAACCTTAACAGGAAGTTGTGCCGATTTGTAGACACTGAACACACATCTATTTCAATTTAATTGTCATTAAAGGTGTTAATGTATTTGATAAGTATAATTGCAGTGATTTAGATGTAATAAACATCGTAATCACAATTATGCATTAGGCACGAATATAAACACGTAGATATATGAGGAAGTACCAAAATAGAAGGAAAGATAGGCATATTATGGTATTTTACTGGAAGACCAATATGACAGGTCACTAGCAAATATAGGTGTTATGAAAGTCGATAGGCGACTGTGATTGTGGGGTCAGTATGAGAATGGCCCTGTGTGAAATAAGTCAATAAGACAGACTTGCAACGAAGTGTTAAAATAAGTCTCCGTAGAGAGATTATTGGTTGAAGGTCAATATGATAGACATTGTAGTGAATAAATAGTCAATAAGAAAGGCTATGATATTGTATTATTGGAGGATCTTTAAAAGATCGCTATGGTTAATATTGTCAATATGATAGACATTGTGGTGTATAAATAGTCAATAAGATAGGCTATGATACAGTAATATTGGAGGATCTTTAAAAGATCGTTATGGTTAATATTGTCAATATGATAGACATTGTGGTGTATAAATAGTCAATAAGAAAGGCTATGATACAGTAATATTGGAGGATCTTTAAAAGATCGTTATGGTTAACATTGTCAATATGATAGACATTGTGGTGTATAAATAGTCAATAAGAAAGGCTATGATACAGTAATATTGGAGGATCTTTAAAAGATCGTTATGGTTAACATTGTCAATATGATAGACATTGTGGTGTATAAATAGTCAATAAGAAAGGCTATGATACAGTAATATTGGAGGATCTTTAAAAGATCGTTATGGTTAACATTGTCAATATGATAGACATTGTGGTGTATAAATAGTCAATAAGAAAGGCTATGATACAGTAATATTGGAGGATCTTTAAAAGATCGCTATGGTTAATATTGTCAATATGATAGACATTGTGGTGTATAAATAGTCAATAAGAAAGGCTATGATACAGTAATATTGGAGGATCTTTAAAAGATCGTTATGGTTAATATTGTCAATATGATAGACATTGTGGTGTATAAATAGTCAATAAGAAAGGCTATGATACAGTAATATTGGAGGATCTTTAAAAGATCGTTATGGTTAACATTGTCAATATGATAGACATTGTGGTGTATAAATAGTCAATAAGAAAGGCTATGATACAGTAATATTGGAGGATCTTTAAAAGATCGTTATGGTTAATATTGTCAATATGATAGACATTGTGGTGTATAAATAGTCAATAAGAAAGGCTATAATACAGTAATATTGGAGGATCTTTAAAAGATCGCAATGGTTAATATTGTCAATATGATAGACATTGTGGTGTATAAATAGTCAATAAGAAAGGCTATGATATTGTAATATTGGAGGATCTTTAAAAGATCGTTATGGTTAAAATTGTCAATATGATAGACATTGTGGTGTATAAATAGTCAATAAGAAAGGCTATGATACAATAATATTGGAGGATCTTTAAAAGATCTTTATGGTTAATATAGTCAATATGATAGACTAAAACGGTCAATAAGATAGACCGTACTGGTTGAGCGAAAAGGTTGTATGGTTGGGTTATGTGAGCCTTAATGTAACTAAACAAACAAGTTGTAAGCAGTTATGCGATTGTTACAGATCGCCCCATTATGGCTCAGATAACATCAGCGCTTCCAGGTCTTGAACACTTCGATTGCGAAGGTGACTCAGTTTCAGTAGGAGTCAGATGGGAAAAATGGAGAAGGGCCCTTGAGATATATTTCCTAACGGCTAAAGTTTCCGCTGACTCACTACAGTTTCAAATAAAAATCATATTTATATATAAATATGAAGTTAATTTCATTAAAGTAAGGACACATCATGTTGCGGTTACTAACGTCAGTAAGTAGTGTTATTATGGACGAGTATTTAAGTTTATAAATGTAATGTTATTGAAAGGCTCGCATACTGGAGGTGTCGAAATTACAGAGATGACGCAGGATGTTTGGTTCTGCGCAGGTGTAGCTGTTGGCTCAGCTGCTCTCACACGACTCAACTATTTGATAGTAATTAAATATTAAAAACTATACCGCATTATGAGTCACCTTCACTTGCTCTACAAGAATCAAATAATGAGTTTAAGTTGCTAAGAAAACTCCATAAAGTTGTTGACAAGAATTTTAATTAAAACATTAAACTAAACCTTACGTAGTCGTTAATCGGTTAGTCATGTTTTAATGTTTATTATACAGCTGTTGCGGTTTGATGTTCCGTTGGTTCAGCCTTGCTTGGTTTCTGAGGATTATAATAGGTCGCACCTGCCATGCTGTCTGCTGCTACAATGTTAAACAAAATATCACGAGCTTTTAGATGGCGGATGACGGCTGACTCCAATTGGGCTGCTTTCCTGCTAGGAAAACATGATCATAGTGTATTGAACTATAGTAAGCCAACGCATTTTATTATGTTTTACTCACTACTCACCACCATTATTGCTATGGCTTAACCATTTTCAGAGAACTATAAAACTCACCTTTAAGAATCGCCACGGAATTCCTATGGGACTAGAATGAATCTAGATATCCACCAATCGATTCCAAATGAGTATTAGTATGTCTATCAGCAACTTGTGCAGTCGATTAGCGCAAACTGTTCGATAATACTCAGCCAATTCGGGGTCAAATGTTAATAATATCGGCAATCGCAAACGGAAATCTGTTGTCGCGAATACAAATAACAGACGAAGTGCGGTCTGTGGCGGAAGATAAGCTCGCCATGGCTTGAGGATAAATGGGGCCGGCTAACAGGGCCAAGGTACTGTGTGCTACGGTGAAAACTGGCTTTAATTGTGTACCAGTAACTAGGTTCCCGTATCTCGGAGGGCACGTGGAGCCGTTGGTCCTGCGCCTGATCTCTCTCCGGTTGTGTCGGATTTTGCACATCGGGTTATGAGGGTTAGGGAGGGAGAGCGCCTGTGTTTGCGCACACATTTGTGCGCTGTGATGTCTCCTGTGTGCCTGGCGGGTCTGCATTGAGATCGACCGCCGTGGCCGGAGTCGGTCTGGAGAATTACATTTTCATTACAGTAGTGCGATTCTCTAAAATGAAAACTCGAAAACGAGTCTCACTAAAGTGATCGCGCTCACTTCGATAACGAACCAACTTGTCATTGGTTTAGTATTCGTTCGCCGTGGTGACGTCACCGGCGTGATCGTGTTTAACAGAATACCATTTTGTAATGTCACTGCGGATTCAGCTTACGAATTACGAAGTGAGGCTTAGAGAATCACACTGCAGTTACTAGGTGCTCGTCTCGTCTCGTTCTCGTACATCTATTAACACAAGCGTTAAGTAGGTACTATCCCAGATAGAAACGATTATAATAGCTTTGATGTATAAGTGTAGTTTAATATGCAATTGCGTTTATAGTTCTACGTAAATATTTACAGGTCAAGTATTTTCTAAAGATTCCCCGAAGAATCCTTTCTTTGATATTTTTCTAAAAGACAGGGGAAAGTTAAAAGTAACGATTTTAGAATAATAATAAAATCATTATAGCTAGTCAGTCTGTTGGAGATGCTGTTGTGTCCATTAACTTCTAATATTCATTAATATTTATGATTTATATTTATTCAATATTCAATTGTATAACCTTTATTTGACTACTTTCTTCATTGTAACTATAAAATAAGAAGCTAATGTCGGTATCACTTTCGGTTGTGATATACCTACCTATAGCAACAGTGACTAATTTAATTTGATATTTTATTTATATATTGCCAAAACAATGAAAACGTGAGGCCATGACTAAGGGTTTAATTAGTTGAGTAGTTGACTTAATTTCTCTATACTACACCTACGAATTGAATAACTTACCTACATACTTAATATTATTATATGTAATAATACCTGCTAGTCAATAAACGGAGTTCACGATACATTACTAGGGCCCAAACAAGTATGAATTTATTTACATTATATTTGCCATCAACACACTAAAGAGAAGAAGAGAATTAGTATACACATAAGAAGTATATTGTAAGTGCCTAGTAATGGTGTGTTGGGAATATTGTACGCAGCAGGTTTCAATCAGTATAAGGATGCAGGATAGATGCCAAACAATATAAGCAGCTTCTGTAGAGGAAGTACTTAATTTGACGTTGGTTACTATGACTCACGCACCTGTCGATGTCTTGTCTTGTTTCGAATGCCGAAGACAAGTGGACGTAACAAAACACTAGCGATGTACAAAGCTTGTCTATCACGAATTGTTCACCGGTTTTATCGCAATATATTCATAGCAAGAACGGTTCTAAAGTGCTTATTTAATTAGTACGCATTACAAGTTTTATAATACTTGTATAATTAAATAAACACTCGGAAAGCTTATTTTAGCTTATGCTCAATTAAGTTTGATAAAATAAATTATAAGTTTGCTTAAACCTACAAATCAATCATAGTAATTTAATGTCATATTTTGCGCGTATTACTTATTTGAATCAAAACGAAACCGGATATTGATTCAATCTGTACTGTGCTACTATCAAAATAACATTAAGTTTATTGGAAATCGATGACGGCTAAATGTTAACCGACACGATAAATAATAATCAATATCGTTTATGGTATGGTGGTATGGTATGGTGGTATGGTATGGTGGTATGGTATGGTGGTATGGTATGGTGGTATGGTATGGTGGTGTGGTACGGTATGGTAGTATGGTATGGTGGTATGGTGTTTTGGTATCGTTTATTAACCCTTAAAACGTCGTATGATCAAACCTTGATCATAAGGAAAATGGGTCTAACCATAACAAATAAAAAATAAAAAATCTTGGAAAAATGACGACAATTGGGAGGTTATTGAGAAATGTTCTAGAGCGGCCGAGGGGTTAATAAATAGTTTAAACCTTCGGCATATTGTTAAAGCACATTTATAATATGAATGGAGTTCTAGAAATATGATTTCTTTGGTAGAACATTTGTGACATAGGTACCAATAAGCAGGTAGTATTTTGTTGGTTTGTAAGTACAAAGTTATTTCTCAATAAAAGAAAAAGATACGGATGTAGTATACAGCGAAAAGTGGGGGGCATTCGGCACTCAACCGTCATAGCGTGCGGACGTGTTTCAACGCCTGTTGTGTATACATAGTGATAGCAGTGAGTGTATTATTGAGCATTCTACACCCACCACTATAATCTTCTATCAAACGTGCGCATTACTCAAAATCTTGAAGTACCTTAGACTCCATTCCAAGCTAAGTATGTCAATAAACTCCGGGAGGAGATAAATTGAATTTGAGGTCGAATTAATTGGCCTCATCAGTGGCGGGCAGATTTATATCTATTTGTAGGCACTGCAATTCTGTGTCACTGAAGGTTAAGAAACTGCAATTCATTGAAAAAAACGTAAACTGCAATTAATTGCAAATTATACTGGGTAATGGCAATAGGCTCGCTCCCTATTACATGGGACCTAAATATACCGGCGAACTGTGGGTGTACATTGGTACACCTCTGCCTAACCCTTCGAGGAATACAGACGTGATGGTATATGATACTGGGTACGTACTAATAATATATCTTTAACTAACTAGTATTTCAAATGTCTTCGTAAAAAGCATACAATCTGACCAAAAAATAGCTCTGACTGAATAGTTTTATTCAAACACTCCGACACTGGATGCAGGCCGCTTCCAACCGGTCCAATTGGAAATCTATGGGAGAGGCCTTTGCCAGCAGTGCACGTCCTGCGGCTGATATGATGATGATGATGACTCCGCCAAATTCCAGATGGGGTTTAAATTGGAAGAAAAGGCTACTGTTTTTCTTTAAGGGCAAATCTGTGTTGCTCACCGTAGACCACGTCACGTCATTTGAATATAATAAAAATTATAGTCTGTGTTTTTACCAATAGTAATTTGGAGGCCTCCAGCCTGTACCCTGATCACAGTACCTACCCCTCGTTTAATTAGCTATTACGGGCTATACAAAAAACCCGACTTTTACAGCCTCGTCGTTATCACTGTATGGGACAATCTCTTTCAAACTGATTGCTTAGGTTAAGTTTTTATACATACTCGATAGCGTTAATGTAAACTTCAATTGGTACTGAAACCGGAATAGCACCGTCCAGTGACAACAATGGTAGTCACAATTATTCAATACGAAAGTAAACGTTAACGTAAACGCGATCAAATAGGTTAAAAAAGTCTCACTAGAAACTCTTTATTTAGTACCTACTTAGAACGAAAAACAAAACCATAAAGTTATCATTTATCGTGGTTGCTTCCGACTTAATGGGCGTTAAAAAAATATAAATGTGAATATAGTCGCAGGCAGGGGCGGACTGTGCATTTAGCCCTGGGTTAAGAAGACTACTGGAGGGGGCCACCTAATTAATCAAACTAATTTTTTTGACAAATAACTGTTTACAGTCATGCATACAGTTAGAAACATTGTAAGTTTTTTTTTGCTAAACAATTTTAATTTAAATAGTATTTATTAGTTTTTTCCATATTTTATTGTTTATATTACAATATCTTAGTTTAAATACTCAGTACTTACGTTGGTACAGTAATCTATGTAACGTAAGCTACTGCTACTGAAACACCTGCCAGCTCACCAGTGACTTAGCAAATTCAACAGAATTTAAATTTACACTTCACAACATCACAATGTCTCAATTGGATGACATACAATCGGCGCAGAGGAGCCTTGAAGAATGCTTCCTTAAGAAGATGGGAGAGCTTGAGGCGCAAATTCAGAGTGCTGGACCCTCAAAGGACACTGTTGCCAAAATAGCTGATGAGTTCCGCTCATTCAGGGAGCTCATGTTTGGTATGTTGGGCCTACTTCGGAAGCAGATCTTGGAGTGCTCTAGAGTGGTTGATGGGTTGGAGACCCGTTCTCGGCGAAAAGCACTGATCTTCACCGGCATTGCTGAAGCTGAGAAGGAGGATTGCCAGGCCTTGATAGTGGACATTCTTAAGAGCAAGTTGGCCTTAAAGGATGTCACAGAGTCCTCTATCACAGTGTGTCACAGGTTGGGAACGTCCAGCAGTAGTCCGACCAGGAGCAGACCAATTCTGGTAAGGTTTTCATCCATACAACTCAGATCTGCCGTCTGGAGAGCCAAGGTGAACCTCAAAGGCTCATCTGTAACCGTCAAGGAGTTTCTGACCAGGGCTAGACAGGCTGTATTTGGTGGGGCTCGGTTGCATTTTGGGATGCCGGCTTGTTGGTCTCAGGATGGGGTCATATTCATTAAGTCACCAGATGGAGTGCGGCACAAGATCACTACTATGGAAGAACTTAACCCCTTGGTGGCGAAGTACCCCAAGAAATCTGCAGTCACACCTGGTACCAAGCCCAAGAATGCGCAGTTGTGAGGTTGTTTTAGTGTTTGGTCCTTGGTATAATGTTGTTTGCACATGACTTTGTGTTTGTGTTCGGGAACTTTTTCTATCTTGAAAATAATGTTTGTAGGTTTACTTATATTTCACACTTGTTTACCCGCTTATTCAAAGTCTAATATTCACTTTTCATTCCTTTTGGTCTGGCGGTAATTGTTTTTTTTTATATAATATTCGGTCGGTATAAATTTTTATTTTTGTTATAACTTGTCAATTGATATTTTGTTGCTTGACGTCTGTTAATTTGACGTATGTCATATGTCAAATTGTTTGTATCATGTGTCAATTTAATACGACAATGACAGCTGTTTTTCGTTTGTTCCATGTTTGTATATTGTGTTGCGTTCCGTTTTCACTGTTTGTTGTATTACTGCTTTATTTTAATTTTTTATTAGCTTTATATTCCCGGACATTGCATATCCGTTTTTTTTGTATGTGTTTTGCCATAATTGCTGTTTCTTTGCTTCTGTTTTACTGTTGTTATTATTTTTTTAAATCGTAATTTACTGGTGTCGCTGGTAGGTGGTGAACAGATAGTAGTTTTGAAGTATTTGATTTTAATTTAATTTAATTTTAGTTTTTTATTTTTTATTTAACGTACCTTTATTTTATTTATATATATATATAGTATATATAGTATGATATCTGATGATGATTCCTTTTGCTCTGCTATTAGTTCTGTTAATTCGTCTGCTAACGTAAGTTTTGACTCCCTGCCTGACACTCCGGGTGACTTTGTGCGTCGAATCTTCACGAATCCCAAAGGGCACTTGTTTAATGTTTGTCACATAAATGCTCAAAGTATACCGAGTCATTACAATGATCTGCTTGACACCTTTTCTGATGTCAATGTACACGCTGTTCTGGTATCTGAGAGTTGGTTCAAACCTCATCTCCTTTCTACAACCTACCCTCTTCCTGGTTTCATTCTTGTCCGTAACGATAGGATTGGTAAGGGAGGAGGTGGTGTGGCTATTTACATCCGTTCTGATTTCTCTTTCAAAGTCCTTGCCTCTTCTTGTTCTAATTATAGCGCCAGCGCAGAGTATCTCTTTCTTGAAGTTAATTTTAAAGGTGTAAAAGCTCTCCTGGGTGTTGTTTATTGTCCGCCAGCAGTCGACTATTTTTCCAACTTAGAACTGGCTCTGGAAGCTGTAGGATCGGAGTATGCACATTGCATCATCATGGGTGATTTTAACACCGACCTTACTCTCCATACTCCTCGTACCCGTAAACTTCTCCATATCCTCGAATCCGTCAGTCTCCAAGTCCTTCCATTGCAGCCTACCCATTGTAACATCTCAGGTGTTGACACTTGGCTCGATCTAATCCTAACATCCACTCCTTCTCTCGTTTCCTCTCATGGTCAGTGTCCTGCTCCTGGTTTTTCCCACCACGACCTCATCTACCTATCATATGTCCTTAAACCTCCCAAACTTCTCCCTAAAGTGCTGCACATGCGTTGTTTTGCGCGCATGGATGCGGACAAGCTGCGTCAGGATGCGTCGGAATTGAGTTGGGATCACCTTACAGCGGCAAGGACCATTGATGACAAACTGTGTCTTTTTAATCAGACTGTCCTTGCGCTCTACGACACCCACGCTCCTGTAAAGAAGGTGAAGCTTAAACGTCCGCCAGCTCCGTGGATGACGAGAGGAATTAAAATGGCGATGAGGCGTAGGAATCGGGCTTTTCGCAGATTTAGGAAGGAACGCGATGAAGAAAATTGGATTCTTTACAAGGTCGCTAGGAATCGGTGCAATCAGATGATACGCAACGCTAAACGCCGCCATATTCTTGAGAATATAACGTCTTCTTCTCCTGCTGATATCTGGAAGTTCCTTGGTACTCTGGGTATCGGCAAACAACGTCATATGGATTTCCCTAAGACTATTGCCTTAGATGATATCAACCGTCATTTTACTACTTCCTGCCTCTTGGATCCCCAAGTGTTGTCTCAGACGGTTGGTTTCATTGCAGGCTTAGCTAGGCCCGATGTGGATTCCTTTAAGTTTTCTCCGGTAACCGAGGATGAAATTAAAAAGATCATCCTATCTATCAAATCCATGGCCGTGGGTTGCGATGACATAAGTCGTTTTATGGTCACTTCAATCCTCGACTTCCTACTTCCTCCTATTACCTATATTATTAATTTTTCTTTAGATTCTGGCGTATTCCCGTCCCTTTGGCGCAAAGCTTATGTCCGTCCTCTCCCTAAAATCTCAAATCCCAGCCTGCCCAGTCACTTCCGGCCCATTTCCATTCTCCCGTTCCTGTCGAAGGTGCTTGAGGCCTGTGTCCATAAGCAGTTTTCGGGGTATGTTTACCGTAACAACCTCGTGAGCTCTTTGCAGTCTGGATTCAGGCCTGGTCACAGTACTACATCTGCCCTCCTTAAAGTGACTGGCGACGTTAAGGAGGCAATGGAGAAATCAAAGGTTACTGTTCTTGTATTAATTGACTTCTCCAATGCTTTCAACGCTGTCAGTCATGATATTCTCCTTCCTATGCTCTCGCATCTTAAGGTTTCATCTGAGGCGCTGGAATGGTTCTCTTCATATCTTCGGGGACGTCAGCAGTCGGTTCGCGTTGATGAGAGTGCATCGAGTTGGCGTGATCTTGGCGCTGGTGTTCCTCAAGGCGGCATTCTCTCTCCTTTATTGTTTTCTATTTTCATAAATTTCATTACTCCCTTTCTTCAGTGTGCGTATCATTTGTATGCCGACGACCTTCAACTGTATACTGCGACGCAGGTGGATAACTTGTCAGCGGCCATTCAGGATATAAACCGGGATCTGGATGCCATCAACAATTGGTCTAACAGATTTGGGGTGGCTGTAAACCCCACAAAATGCCAGGCCATAGTTATAGGAAGTTCACGCATGATGAGCAGAGTGGCGGTATTACCTCTTCCTCCTATAGTTTTTAATGGTGCTGTCATCCCAGTGAGCCCTTGTGTGAAAGATCTCGGCTTATATCTTGATTCGACGCTAAGCTGGCATAGTCAAGTTTCCAGTGTTTGTCAGCGGGTCAATGGTACCTTGCGTTCCTTATATCGTCTGAGGAACTTTTTGCCTGCTAAGACGAAAACAATGCTTGTGCAGACTTTAATCTTTCCTATTCTTGACTATGGTGATGTGTGCTACTTCGACTTGCATTCAGTCCTGTTGGATAAGTTGGACAGGGTGCTGAATAACTGCATTCGGTTTATCTTTAATTTGCGGAAATATGACCACGTATCGAGCTTTAGAGCGGAGCTGAAGTGGTTGCCCATTCGTAAGAGAAGAAATTTGCGTGCGTTAACCACGCTTTATTCCCTCCTCAATTCTCGCTCTCCTCCTTCTTATCTTATTTCTCATTTTCAATATCTTTGTTCTACTCATGATAGGAGTCTACGTTCCTCTAATAATCTTCTTCTTAACTGTCCTTCTCATACTTCTGATTTTATTCATTCTTCCTTTCATATTCAGGCTATTCTTCTTTGGAATGCGCTTCCTCTCGATATCAGGACGGCCATCACTCGGTATGCTTTCAAGCAGAAGTTGCGGACTTATTTTTCAGAGCAATAGTAAGAGTTGTCTCATTTTTCTCTTTTCTATACTTTTCATTAGATATGTATGTATTTTATATGTAGGTATATAGTTGTATATTTATGTATGTATGTATGTATGTATGTGTGTATGTATTTTTATGTATGTATATTTGTTTTATATTCGGTATTAGGAATCATTTAAATTATTAAGTCATTGTTAGGTATAGTCATTTTCAAGTTTAGAGTATTAAAATTATTTTGTACTTGTGTACATTTAATTTTGTTTACTCGCGTACAATAATTTGCACCTGCTGTGTTATCTCTTCACCACCTTTGGTTGACTGGTAGAGAATGCCTAAGGCATTAAGTCCGCCTTTGTACTTTTTTTTTTTGTGCATAAAGTTTAAATAAATAAATAAATAAATAAGTCATAACTCCAGGAGTAAAACCAATATTTAAAATATGTTATTTCATAGAAGCTGTAGGCAAACCTCTTTCAATAAATAAACATTGTCATCAAAGGTGGCTGGGGCCCTTAATATTGTCAAGGCCCTGGGTTGCCCATAAACCCCTTACCTATCTAAATCCGCCCCTGTAGGTATTCAAGTTCCATTTTTAAAAGATCAGTGTCTGGTAAGTAACTAATTATGGCCTATGTTTGCGCGGTCCATTATCTCTCTGCCGACTTAATTGATGGGTTACTCATAGTCATGACAGTAGACAACCCATAATACAGAGCACGATAATAATAGAGAAACTTGTGCTCAATATTAACTGAAGGAAATAGGTAATGTCCGAAAACATTACGGATTGAGTGCGTATTTCCATATCAATTCGTCACATTTATCGTAGGTAGTACACGGTCGATTTAAGTGCGAACGTATACTGTGATTTTATATTGCACGATTATTACATATAAAATATGGTAGGGCGCGCAAAGGTGATAAAAAATCTCTACGAAAGAACTAAAAAGCGATTTTAACATCATGCTTAAAAAATCGAATCGCGTCGCGGTACGCGCATGGTCTCATACCTATTTCGTTGAAAAAAGCACTTTTATCGATAAACGATTCAAACGAAATATGAGTGAATTAACTCTAAAACGCAATTCAGAATGATTCAGTTAGTTCGTTTGAATCGCTTATCAATAAAAGTGCTTTTTTCGACGAAATAACTAGCCGTGTCGCCAGATGGAATGCCATCTAGCATTTAGTGCAGTGACTGATCGATTAGCTGCTACGCTGCATATCGCGGGTTTGATACACAAGAAAATTCCTAGAGAGGAGCAACGTGTTTTTTTCTTTACTTTAAAGACACCTTTAGACAAACTGTATCACATTCAATACAAATTGTGAATTGGCTATCAAACAACGGCTTTCTTTTAAAAAACCGTTAACTCTTTCTTCCTAGGTTCCTCAATCCTTAAGATACATTCTCGTTTAATCTCCTTAGCCAGAATAGGCACTTAAAATATTAATTACCACCTATAAAATAAAACTTAGAGCTACGGTCCCTACATATTTTTTACAACTCCCATTAATGTCAGGTCATTCGATCTTTTATGACTCCACAACAACAAGATTCTAACGCGGTTCGATCGGCTCCACAATAGGTACCCCTCTTTGGGTGTAAAATTTTATGGATCGTAAAATCTACCCTAATTTGTTACTTATCGTGTGAAAACGGATTCACATTTACGAGGTCGAATACGCTCACCTTACATGAAAAGCCACTTTTCCTATAGTTAGTACCAGTGTGAAAGTTTTCCTGTAATTTAATCAGGAATTCAGGAAATATTAAACTGCGATATAACAATACAACAATAAAATATGCAATAGGTACTTATTTAATATATCGTAATGTAAATACCACTATTGTCACGAGTCTGATTGTATATTATTTAATTACTAGTTTTATTATATCAACTGCACGATATTACGTTACCCCATAATCGGAAGTGATTATACATGCCCCAAGGTTTATGAAAGGTTAATAAAAAAAAACTGTTCTTTCATACATTGTGGCCGTGTATGTCTCGCACATTTGTTCGGTAAAACTGTAAGCCTTCTCCCGATATATGAAGACCAAATTAAGTTCTATTTTTAATGTATCAAATATGTGGTTCTATTTTTGTATAATATTTGTATTTGCACCTGCTGACAAGATATCTCTTCACCACCTTTGGTTGACTGGTAGAGAATGCCCAAGGCATTAACTCCGCCTTTGTACTTTTTGTTGCACAAAGTTTAAATAAATAAATAAGACTAGCTCTAAGCTTCCAAAATCCAGTTGCAATCTCATCACAGCGCCATTCAATATCTAAAACCCGACATCGTTTCGTCAGATTGAGACTGAAACTAGAATGCAATTTTCTTAAAAATTGTCCTTTGAAGTATAAACATTTTCTAACCACGTGTATCATTATTTTCAGCATTCTGGGCATTCCTGTACTTCGTGGGCTTCTGCTACCTGTCCAACGCGTGGGGCAAGACCGACAACCCGCCGGTGGGCACCGCCAACAACATGCAGGGAGCCATCGCCTTCTGCTTCTTCTCTATCTTCGCCTGGGTGAGTGTGTTACGATGTCAGTTAACAATAACGACAGTATAGACCGAGTATAAAGTGAAGGTTGTGGGAATCTACATGAGCACGTTTGGTCGTTGTGGCAACCCTTGTGGGAGGCATGACCCCGGTTTCTCGAACGAAAAATTAATGCGTCAAATTGTCAAGCACGAGACACGCGCAGGCGGACAATTAATCAAAAAATTAATCTTTATTTTTCGTTCTAAAAACCGGGAAATTATCGAGCAGACTTAGAAGACGTGTTTCGCCTGGTTGATGATGCTGGTTTACATCGAGACGAGCTAGTACCTTATACTACGGTTCTAACTTTCTTCACAAGAACAGCTGAACTTCCAAAAGTAGAACTGCAACATATCAAATGTTGTTCTCTCCAGGTTGCATGCGCCTTCTTCGCCTTCCAACGATTCCGCGTGGGCGCCGACGCGGCGTTCGCGCCCGCCTACGAGGTGGAGGGCGCGGTGGGCAGCCCGGGCGCCTTCCCCGCCTACCCCGCCGCCCCCGACCCGCAGCCCGCCTACAGCGACCCGCCTTTCTCGCAGCAGACACATGGCTCTGGTGAGTAACAGCCTAACAGGTCTAGAATCCACAGACTGTTTATATCTTAGCATTATCAATTGAACACCAATCAAGCCCAGCCTTTACAAAGATGATGGTGATCTTGGTGGCTCCAGTCTCAATCGTAGCATACTAAAACCATAAAGGTGGCCACAAAGTGATCCTATGTCGGAAAGACTGTTCTTCTCATAGGATATTTCAAGCGATTTATCACCCAGACCTTGAAAATGTAGATAGGTGAATAGTATATTATATTCTGTATTAAGATTAGCTGCTGTGACCGGAATCGGTCTTGAGAATTACATTACAATACTAGGTCACTACAATACTGCCCCGTTGGTCTCGTGGTCGTAAGCGCGACTGCTTACGACCACGGCAGCAAGGGGTCCCGGTTTCGATTCCCAGGTCGGGCAAAAAGTGTTATTGGGTTTTTCCATTAGGAATTTCTCAGTAGCAGCCCGGAGTTTGGAAGTTGGTGGTGTGACACCCCCGTGCCTCGGAAAGCACGTAAAGCCGTTGGTTCTGCGCCTGATCTCTCTCCGGTCGTGTCGGATTGCCGTCCCATCGCGCTATAAGAGTTAGGGAAGAGGGAGTGCACCTGTGTTTGCGCACACACTTGTGCACTATAATATCTCCTGCGTACGGGGCTAGTCTGCATTAAGGTCAGCCGCCGTGGCCGGAATCGGTCTTGAGAATTACATTACAATATTAGGTGAATAGGTATATATTAGAGAACACTAGAGGTTTGTGGAAATCCTCATGGATTTCCTCCCTCATGGGGGTGACGGAGGGCCATGCCGTACTCTTACCGGCTTAAACCACCGCGGTATTCCAACTTTGACCATGGCCGGGGGTGCGGGATTCGCATATGCGTTAACCGTTCCCTCGTTTTTTAAGGGTTTACATTTTCTAACACTAGCCCCATTTTCATTTCAGGCAACATCGACTACACGGCCCCAACATACTAAGCTGTGTCTCGACAACGGGACAAATGATTCTCAAGTTTTATTTGCAATCTCACACATTTACTGCTTAAGTAATAATTGTTATAACTAAAGCAATACCTTTGAAAATCATTATAATTAAACACCCAACTGGAAATCAATAAATCAATCGTATCCAGACGATTTTAAAAACTCGATTTTCATAATCGATACCTAATATTTTAGTGTCACTATAACCAAAGATTTACCAAAATATTTTGTACATACGAAAGTGTATGTAATTATTGATTATTATTATTAAATCTTGTTCAATGATAGCAATCATGTCCATTTATTTTAATGAAGCTTATTTTTCTATTTATTTATTAAGTGTAGTCATAATCAGTCATTACTACATTAATTATACCAAAGTTCATGTACATTGTAATCAGATGATATATTTATAATATTCATGTAAATGAAAAACGTGTATCGCTTCACAGTACCTGCTTGTAGGTATATCTCGACAATATATAATGTAATAGTATAACATCATATATTATATGTAAATAAGTATGTGTTGTAAACATATTGAATACTACAAAATATTCCGGGTCTCAAACGACGAAACAAATATGAAAATTCGAAAAAAGAACATTAAAACTCGCAATAAAAGGGCCCAGTACTTATTTCATTCTAAATAGTCTCATACGCATAAACCTCTTTGAAATCATAGAGTAAAAAACTCGATAGTGCTGCCATCTATCGTTTGAGACCACAAACCCAGTGTCATGTGATACTTTATTTCTTAATAATTCTTCACTTAATCGTGCCATGTCTTTATACTATAATAGATCGTTTATTTTTTTATTAAAAAGTGTTATTTTGTCCTAATCAGCCAGTTTCAAGTCACCCATACCTCATTGTAGCTACGTCGTATAGGATAATACATAACTATTAAGTATATTTAAATTAAGAGCAATCCTTGAAACAGAGTGGTTACTGAGAAAAAATATATATTCCTACCTATTAAAAAAAAATAGATATCATGTATAAAAATTAGTTATTTTATCCTAGAATACATCTTGTTGGCCTTATGACTAAAGATCAAAATTGCACTATTTTATTTATTGCAAGTATGTATTCGAATTTTGAAAAAAGAAGTCGCAATAACAACCTCCGGTTTCTCGAACGAAACATTAATGTGACAAATTGTCAAATGCGCCTAACCTGTTCTGATTGGTTGTTAATAATTCAGTCAACCAATGACATCACCTTACACGTGCTTGACAATTTGACACATTAATTTTTCGTTCGAGAAACCGGAGGTTGTTATTGCGACTTCTTTTTTCAAAATTCGAATACATACTTGCAATAAATAAAATAGTGCAATTTTGATCTTTAGTCATAAGGCCAACAAGATTATGTAGATTCTTACCTTATTATGATAGTGTTAAGGTTTTGATCAGAATTCAGAATACAAGGCCCCAGTTAACCAACTAAAACGTATAAATATAATAACAATATTTATATGTATTAAAAAATGTATATCATCTAAAAACTATCTTAGTAACCCTGTGTAATGGTACAATGTAACCGCGCTTGGATATATTGAGAAAAATCCTATATAAACTAGAATGAAATATTAATTAGTTAAGTACAAAGGCCACACCAAACTACCCCAATCTGTCAAATTTCTTTGATAGTTTTTTGACCTTATTCCAACACCATAAGGTTCATGTTCGATTGGAGAAATTTTACAGTTTGGGATATGTTGATGTGTTGTCTGTACGTTAGTATATATTTACTCGTAAACAGCATATCGTCATTGCAATCACTGTAACACCACATTGGATCACGAATTGTTAAGTAATAGACGCTTATGAAATGCGTAGTTTATATAAACGTTAAATGCAATCGGCACAGATCAAAAATACTTTATTTTTTTTGACATTGGAACTAAAAATTACTGTGGTGAATATTAATATTTTCCAATGCACCAACTTATGAGATAGGTCTAAAATATTGGTGTATAAATCAGGAACAGTCGGTTTATTATACAAAAGTCATTATGAAGTGAGCTTGAGGCGAGTTGTTATCCTACTTGTTGCACATTTTTCAGTGAGATTCACTGAGAGAAATTTTAATTAAAACACCAGATATTGGTCAAATTAGGTATAGTCACGAGCATAAACATGTTTAAACTTAGCAACATTCTAAAGCAATTTCCTGAACCTTGTCGCTTTTCAATTTTGCCAAGTGTATACATATTTACACAGTGCAGGACCATTGGCGTATCTAGAGTTAGTTTTCAGCGGGGGTCTGGCCCCTAAGATGCCATGGCCGATGCGATGCAATGCGGTCAGGCGGAAGGTGAGCCCTACAGCCTGGGGTAGGCACAAGACCAATCTGGGGTGGGCACGCCCCCCCTATATACGCCTATGTGTAGGTCGCCCTGTTGCACGGCAGGCAGCGGATGAATGTGGGCTGCCCAGGACCGGGATGGTTGGCGCTCTTTGGGGGAGGCCTACGTACAGCAGTGTACGGCTATAGGCTGATATGATGATGATACATGTTTATGCTCGTGTCTGTACATTGAAAAATCAACCTGTATTTTGCATTTTCAAAGACAGTGTTCAAGGCAAATGTTGTATAATTGTATCTCAAATATTTGTAAAAGGTGTTACAGTGTTAATATATTGTCTTTCAATACCCACAAAATGTAACGTATCGATCTTAATACCTTCAGTATTAATACTTAATTATATTATTATGTATGACGTAAGCGCTTTAGCCAAGATCATAGTATTTTTTTAATATATCAAATATATTCTAGGTAATACTATCTTACTAGACTATATATAATTTCTGGGCACATTTTTATTATTACTCTCATATTTTTTTAAATGTCTTACTGTGCTAAGCTTTCTAAGGAATTTGAGGTCTATTGGAGTACTGCTAAGGTCTAAAATTGAGTACAAAAAAATTGACCCCAGGGTGAATAATTGAAATGTGTCCTAGTAGGGCTTTCAGGAGTCGGCTTGCTGATAGATTGATGTTTAATAATGGAAAACTATTAAATTATGTCTGTAAGTGTGATTGTTGTACTCACTGTGTATAGAAATGTACCTAGGTACTTACTTATTGTGTGGAAATGGTGCCCTATACAAAAATATCAATGTTGTAAGTCAATAGAATATTCGTGAGAATCTCTGTCAAAAAATATTTTTCAACTCGAATATGATTTTACAGTACCTACGTGAAAATTACGCGAAACATAAATTCGCATTTCTTAACTAATTCTAGGATATTAAATGTGTGCAATAATGGTTCTAAACTCTATTATTTTTAATATATTAATAAATAATTATAGAGTGATATTTATTAATGTTGGCTTCTTACGTCAGCAAGCCTGTAGTTACCTATTATAGATGTTTTTATCACTTCCATAGCTTGCACTATATACTTTATAAAGAATTCTAGCAATAATATCGGTATTCAGATGTATTCTTTATTCAAAAAAGTGTTTTTTATTCACCGTTAATGTTGGCAACACTTCGATTTTTTACGCTTGCAAGCTTTCCAGAGTAAAGAGTGCATCTGAATTGTGTAAAGTTCATATCAGTCTTATGTGTTAAGGGCATCGTCGTTATATATTAAAATATACATTTCAATCAAGGTATATATATTTAGGTACTAAAATATATAACAATTATAATATCAAACAACTGTCATATCCACTTCTTAAAAAAATATTTAAGCACGCATTCCACTACGATTCGCTTTCAAATGTATGCATTTGCAAATCCATGATAAATCTACAGATAAAAACTTAACTGAGAGTATTTTTAAGAAAGAGATAGAAAATTACTCTATCACCTGGGAAAGCATACAGAAGGCAAAAGTTCCATTTCATTTTCCATCTCTTTTTAGCAATGCGTTGCTCTGTTGTCTTGACTCCGGTAGTCAGAACACCTATGGATCTATAGGTATGACGTATAGTATATTATCTGTATGACGGCCATAGACAGACTAACTGTTGGCGCAAACAGAGCGACAATATACGTATACTCAAGCAGCTTTTATTTTATTAATTGATAATGCACTTAAACTCATTAAAAATAAAGTTGAAAATTGTTTGCATGATATAATTCTGAAAAAGGGAAAATTCTGCTCTATTTCCGTTGTGTTTAATTTCATTATCAATTGATTAATTAACAGTGCGTGAGAATGCTGCTACTCTGTCTTCGTTGACCGTTAAAAGTTTAATCGTAAATGTATGTACGAACCCATTCTATTTTCAAAAACGCAATTTCATAAAATGCCCTTCAAACACACGATTGATAGAAAATTTTCAAAAAAAAAAAATTGTTGTATTGTTTACATAATCGCTAAAATGTAAACAATCGTCTGTACACTATAATACGTAGATAATATTAGCCGTAGATATTATGTATCTTGTATGTTGGTTAGTATGTTCTGAAGATAATAAAAAAATCTACTAAACATTAAAAAAAATATTGTAATAAGTGTTGAGTATTTTAATGCTAAAGTCGTTCAGTGTTCGGTAAATAATTAATATTAAGACGAGTGTATAAAAAAGAGGTTTTTTTTTCTTTTTTTTTTGTATTGTACTTATTTTAAGTTACCAAAGACATTTCCGTGAGATGAAATGTGGAAAGTTAAAAATCTCGAAAAAATTTAGCTCGATTTATTTTCTTATTTACCTTTATTTTTACTATATTTTGAATATGGATCTGACGTTTTGTTTAATACCAAAATTACCTAAATGACAAAACCAATTTTGCATTTAAAAAAAAGTATTTTCTCATTTACCTAAACGAGGAGTGGGTACCTATTTCTTATGAGCAAGTTACACTATGATAGAACTAACTGCAAGGTCTCTAAATAATGAATTTTAGATGAGGGTAGATACTTTGATGTGAAAGAATAGTTACCTTAAATTCTCGTCTTGTTACAAGTACCTAAATAGGTACCTATCTAAGAAATATTCTGCATCTCATCTCGGAATAAAGACATTAAAGTGTATTTATTTTATTGTTGTTAATTTGGGCTCAAAAGCCAATAGGTTATCGTTTTTTCTACATATTGGATATAATTAACGTTTTGGATTTCAAAGGTAGCCTTCTTGTTGCTTATATTAATTACCTAATTTAAAAAATATATATTTTATGTTTAATTGAAAAAAAGACAATCTTTTGAAAGGGTACATGCTAGTGCTGTGCCTAAAACCGGTAAAATCGTATATCCCTATCAGTGTTGCTAGTTTGTAGCTAAATCGTTTTAAAAGTCAACATAACTTTATCAAATATCCGTTATCAGTAAACTGTTTACAATGTCCGCGATAAGCCAAGATAACATAATACGGAATTCAAAGGGCTTATCATAAAATTCAGTGACCTGATTTTTGTTGATAACAGTTTTTATAGAAAGCGCTGCCTGTAGGTGAGAGCGTAACGCACCAGAATGATAGGTAGGTAGGTAAGTAGGACTGTTTATCACGATTGAAGTTTTTAACTATTGCATGAATCTTCTCTTGTTTATTAATTTAGAATCTCATAATGACCCGTGTACCTACCTACCTATCTATTTTTTACCTTTGTAGATCGTTTAAATATGTAAAAGGTAAACCCAAGACCTAATAATACTAATGACTACATGATCATGCGTGATTTTCGTTCAACAATTTTATTCTGAACAACTCCCAACGCACAAACCAAATGAGTTCAATTCGTTAAATATATTCATTATGTAGGTACTTCTTCCGTAATGTGTTTAGATGTTTGATAATGTGCAAATGAAATAATGGTAAATAAAAATTAATTGGAATAATAGATATTGTGGACGGAGTGTTTTATTTATACCCTTTTTTACCATCGATTTGTACTTATTTTTGTTAGGTGACTGATTCGATTTCTAAACGTGAATTTTTAAGTAGTCGTTTTTCAAATGTTTGGAAATGCGGGTAGTTCGAAATATCACCTGACGCTTACAATAATGACCACCCATCAAACTTCAGTCATAACGCAACCACGGTCAACGTGTCATCAAGGTTAGTGTAAATCTTACCTTTGACCGCCACTCATGTAAAGATGACAAACCAAAATGTGCCCAGCACGCCAGCCACAATCTCATGCCAGACTTTTGAACATAAATAAAACTTATAGAACAACATCGTTATAATTCCAAGCTCATTACTATTTTTAACCGACTTCAAAAAAGGAGGAGGTTCTCAATTCGTCTGTATGTATATTATTTTTTTTTTTTTTTTTTTTTTTATGTATGTTCACCGATATTTTCGTCAATTATTGACGGATTTGAAAAAAAATTTTTTTGTTGGATAGAGTTCACTTCCGAGGTGGTCCCATTTTCATCAGTCCAGGATCTGATGACGGAATCCAGGAGAAATCGAGGGCAACCACCGAAAATTGTATGCTCGTATGGTGTTTTTGTTACGTAATCATGTCTTACTCAGGTATATACTTCATGGTGTCAACATCTGATGCTGCTGTCCTGATGATGATGCTACAGTACTCCTTAACGGTAGTAGTTTTTGAGATAGGGACTTTTTATTATATTATGTTTGTTCGCGGATAACTTCGTCGTTTATAAACCGATTTAGATTATTCTTTTTTTGTTGGAAAGGGTAAACTTCCCAAATGGTTCCATTTAAATTTCATATAGATCTGATGATGGATTACGGAGACAGACAACGGAACTCTTCAAAAAATTTCAGCAAATCAACCGCGATTGCTGCTATCGCATAAATATGCATTGTGTACGCAATTACACAACATAACATCGCGCCTGTACACTCGAAAGAGTTACACAGATGTATACTTACAGTAATAATTATTTGAAAATTTCTCATCTAAGTAAACGAAATCGCGTAGGTATTCTGCTTTCTTATGACTTTTTTTAGCGGTGTCATGTTAATTTACATGACATGACAGTTCCTTCATGGATTTGGATAAAAAAATTGATACTAAAAAGCGAGAAATAAAAAACTTTTTTACAAAAAAAGACAACCGCCTTCAAAAACTAAAAAGAGAAAAATAACTTTAGCTTTGGAAGTCGGTGGCAATACAAAACAACAAACAGAAGCAAAGCCGCCGACTTCCAAAGCTAAAGTTATTTTTACCCGACTGCGACAGAAGGAGGGTTATGTTTTTCGAGGGTATGTTTGTTTGTATGTATGTATGTATGTATGTATGTATGTATGTATGTATGTATAATTGTTTGGCACGCTCTGCAGGCTGAACGGCTCGATGGATTTTAGCTTGAGAGGTGTCGTTAGATTCGTATTTACTGTGAAAGTGACACTGGGTATATAAAAAAAAAAAAAACAAAATGGCGGATTTTTGGCGCCAAATTCAAATGTTTGGCTCGCTCTGCAGGCTGAACGGCTCGATGGATTTTAGCTTGAAAGGTGTCGTTAGATTCGTATTTACCGTGAGAGTGACACAGGATTTATTAATTTTTTTTTTAAAAACACTGAAAAAATAAAAAATAAAAAACGGTAATTTAAAAAACTAAAAAACCCGACTGCTACTCTTTAAAAACCCTTAAAACAAGATAAATTGTAGCAGTCGGGACCCATTCGGGACCATCTGCAATGTAATATAGGTATGTGCTCTCAATGCACTCACCCTCCATTTCTAGAATGGGTCCCGACTGCTACAATTTATCTTGTTTTAAGGGTTTTTAAAGAGTAGCAGTCGGGTTTTTTAGTTTTTTAAATTACCGTTTTTTTCTCTTTTTAGTTTTTGAAGGCGGTTGTCTTTTTTTGTAAAAAAGTTTTTGTAGGTATTAAAGGATGAATTCGTAGCTCAGCGCCGAGGGCACGTTTTTGCTTTTCTGACGTGGCGATCAAAAGGTTAATGAATTTATTAACCTTTCCTTGTATATTTGGTACCTACCGATCGAATACTTGAATTTTTAACGCTCTGCTCAGCGTTGAGACTTAAAATCCCAAACAGTGGGAATTACAGAGTAGTCCTATCTACTTCCTATTACAATTATAAAGGCGTCAGAAGATGAATTTCTTACCAACTCTTTCACGCTTAAACGGCTGAACGGAATTAACTATTTGGTACACATGTAAGTAGATATTGATCTAGCTTAACGAAATCATTTTAATCCTCTTTTTATATATCCATGGGATAATTTAAAAGACTAACTAAATTATAAAGTCTACGCAAACAGCCACGTGTAAATGCTGGTACTTTCAAAATAATAATTTGTTTTAAGACGCCTCCGAAAAACTATTTACAATAGATAACAGATAGACTTCAAACAGGTTTTATTTTTATTTAATTAACGTGTCGACTAGTACCAGTTGCGATCTTCGGTCGAGTAGATTTTTTTTAAATTGTTCGTCCGCAAAAATACTACCTTTATAGGTACCAACTACTTTTGAGCAGACTAATAATAATAGAGAACTGCCCGTGACTTCGTCTGCGTGGCGTATTTCCCCTGCGTTGTCTTTGATTACTAATCCACTCCCGTGTATCGTAGCGTGATGTTATGTAGCTGCCACTCAAGAATTATTGTAGGTACACTAGAATTCACACACCTACTACTTTAGGAACAAATCACTCTCAGACAGAATACTGGATTGGCGCCCAACATGGGGTATACAGTATACTAGACAAAAAAATGTTTTTTTTTTTTTGTGAAATAGGGACTCTACGTATCTGCCTTATTGGAATACCTAGGCGCCATTTTCACGGGATCTAATATTAATACTAGGCTATTTTTGATCCACTATAGGGCAAAGGAGTCTTCTCATACAGAGAAACGCTAGGTGGATTGCGATTTCAGACTAACATACCGTAACATTACCACCGTATTTCAGACAGTCCATATTGCACTTCCCAAATAACATCATTTTTGATCCGGACACATTCCACTGAACGCGTTCGGGCATCTCATGAAGGTCGTTGATACCCCAAACTGTCAGATTTGCAACATGAGGGAGGACGCCTACCACGCTTTAGTGGAATGTGCTCGGGTTGCGATAGATCGAAGAGCTTTAGAATCAGAAGAAGGAATTAGATTAAGGGATGGGTATGTGTAATTTGATTTTGTCTAAACCTACATCCAAATTAGCTATTGAGTTATGTCTGTTGATTGTTAAATTAATTAAGTTAAGGTCCTAGAAAGTTTGTTGCTTTAATTTACTTGTTTAAATTACGAGGCTGACATAATCGCTTTGCGATTAAAGCCTTTCTCCAAATAAAGATTAAAAAAAAAAACATCATTTTTCTCTCCGTGCCACCTAAAAGTAGCTAATATAATTTGAACTTCAAAATCGTTATAATCTCAATATTGTGTACAATTAGAATAAAACATTTCAGGGAAACATTAAATCATACAACGACTTGCTTTCTGCATTCATTTTATTTGACACTTTTACTTACGATTAGAATTATCACAAATAAACAGTGAAAATTACTGATGATTCACAGAATCTAATAAAAACGGCAACGGGTAGACCTTTAAATTTCTAATGCAACTTGACACAACAGAAAGTGGCAAATTGTTATCAACTAAAGATGCTTACATTGCAAAATAACAATACAGAATTTAAAACAAACTTATCCAACTAAAAATATCGTAGACTTTGTTCAGTGCTATTTCAAAAATAAGTATTTCACAATAATTTCAGTGTGTTCACCTCACTAGGGTGATGCAACGATGGCTTTTAGCGCGACACTATTTCGGGGGCAGCCACCCAGCAACACGACTACACGAATCATTGAACTGTTCACAGCAGCTGTTAATGAGGGCAATTAGCGTAGTTCACACGCCGCACTCGAACGTATAGTATCTAAAACCGTTGTGGAATTACAGATTTTGAATGAACAATTGAGTCACGAGTATGCTTTCACTGTTCTGTTGATACCAAAATAGCAATTAAACTAACTTATGAAACAGAATGGAACCAGTAACAGAAAAGAGCTAATTAACAAAGACAAGCAAAAATCATTCATTATGCTAACATTAGTTTGGGATTTTACATTTATTTACTTTTGTACATTAGACGTGGAAGTACGAATTCGTAAAAACTGAACAAGTTTGTTCTAAATAATTCCCACTAGTTTATTAAATACAGCATTTAGAACAAACTTGTTCAAGAGAATATTTTAACAATAACAGGCTGCCTACGCGGACCTACTTCTACACGCAAACCCGTTTTAGGGCATCGCCTAGTTAACATAATACACCATTTTTAAAATATTTGTGGGCCGACGTGGGTCAGTGTAAAAATAATTATGACGTAATATTTACTGTCTCAATTATCCAAGATTACAAACGTCAACAAGGTCATTATCCTTTATTTTATACATATTTGATACTCACAACTTCTGTATAATATATCGCTGATCAACACCGCCTTGATTGGACATGTGGAGTATTAAATAATTAATTATTATTAACAATGAACAACGTTGTTTTTAAAAATGTTCTGAGGCAAATTGCAACTGGAAAAAACTGCGGCAAAGTTGCCAGTTACGCAGTAACGCTAACTTGTAATGTTGTCATCACAACTAAAAGTCCTACTTACATTTCTAAGTTTTCGTAACAGTGTCACAAGGAGTCGTAAACATATTAACGACGAAGGTTACATACTCTTAAAGCTAAATTAAACAAGCATACTGTCAGACAGTTTCATTCATCACTGTAGAAACTTAAATTAACTTAATCATTAGTATCACTGTTACCAGTATAAAAAAGGAACTGAATCAGTTGTAGAATACAGATCTAGTTGACAGTTAGATTAAACTTTGGGACGAAAGTGGTAAAAAGAGTTTAATTTCATTGACCTTTGAAACTGTTCCAACCAATGGTGTATGTTTGGTGTCCTCCATACAGGGGGCCTACCACCAAGTTTAAATCAGTACCATTTTAACATTACTTAGGAATTTCAGTTGATGGGTTTTCAACTCTCGGCGCTGAGCGGAGCGTTGAAAATCCAACAGCGCGAAAGGCAAAGTAATGTTATAATAATATTGTTTTAAGAGATGGTGCAGGCCCCCCAAGACTCTCATCTGACTTGAAGATAAAACCGTCTTATAATTTATCGCGCATGCTCAAGTTGTTAGCCAGTAAGTGTAGCTATGGCCTTTCATGTCAACATTGGAGGTCAACAACCTGATGACGTCACAACATTGTTGATAGTACGCCAAGTGTAGATCTAGATTCTTTAATATTTTTAAATATTTCTAATCTATTAATTGTTTCCATAGAAGTGGACCAATGAAACCTACTCTTATTACCACTGAAGTTTTATGATTAGACTGCTGGCAACTCTAAATAAGATTCATGAATTTTGTACCATTTATCTTATTATCCTAATGATCTTATTTTTAGTGTAATTAACTAGCTTTATAAATGGTTTCAATGCTCCCACGACATTGGGTGTAAAATGACAATAATACTAATTTAATCATAATATTAATGAAAGGGTAGAGTTACCAGATACAAAATTCACCATTGCCAAACAAAAAATTAAAAAATACAACCGGCAAAAATAACAGCTCATCAATTTGAGTTTTAAATTCATTAATAAATGTGTACCTATTATAATTTGCCAGAATCAACCACTTATAAAAGTGTAATTATGTTGAATGTATAATTAGTGTCATAATGAGTGGTCTGAGTCAGCTGCATACATAATGCATGTTTGGTCATGAACATAATGATAATATACACATTATCTACATTCAATTGTTGTTGATATATTTACAGATTAATTTACAAATTCAACTGAAATAAATTGAAAAAAAAAAGAACTGAAAGATAATCAACCAAATTCATAAATCTACTAATTGAAGGCTTCGTTATGCACTCACAACTTTGTATGACTATGATTATTTTTTTGTTTACAAACATTATATTTTTTTACTTATTTTTCTATATTTTGCCTATTCTACCGTTACTTCCAAATGCTTGTTAGTCCTTCACTGGTATATCTTTAGACCAATTTTTATGTATATCTACCTTAACTTCAACAACAAATGCCACAGAACATTTGATTTTATGCCTTAAAGCATTTTTGCAACTTACCAATAATACTCTAGCAATGATCTATTTAACACTGCATAAAAAATAAGATGTGCTTTTAACATCCCATTTGAGTAACTGTAAAGAAAAAGTTATAAATCTCACACTCACAAAGTGTCCACTTTGAGAGTTGGATCGTTTTTGCGTAACTATGTCCATCTCCCAAATTTCCACCCCGAATATTTTGTAATTCAAAAATGTATGGTGATATTCGTCATTTAAAGTTCAGAGTATTCATACAGATTGTGAATACTATAAAATTTTGTACAACATCCACATCCCATACAAGCTCTAAAGGCACTTTGAACCTCACCAAGGCGCCTACCCCTATCTCTCAAAAGAGTGTTTTTAATATTACTTTGCCTTGCACCCGTCGGATTTTCAACACTCGGCTCTGCGCCAAGAGTTGAAAATCCAACGAACTGAAACTACAAAGTAATATTAAAATGGTACTGTTTTAAGAGGCAGTATAGATTCTATTCAAAAAACTCATATGAGATGTTAAAGTTACATCCCAGCACATTCAACATTATACATCAATAAACAATTTATTAGTTCTTTTTTAAACAGGCCAGCTCTTAGAGAAAGTCCTTTGGTTGTGACTATTTACTTCGGAATTCTCTAAGCAGTGCCTGTTAGCCTGTACTACTTTTTAGCTTTTGTTGAATTCCCCTGTTTATGGGGAGGCGTCCATCTCAACGCAGACGGATCTACAGTCAACCGGGGTTTCTTGAAATGAGTGCTTGCTAACTGCTCGGCAACTATTTTGGGTGTCACACATATAACATGCTGCCCTTTCCAATATTTCACCATATTCATAGATTGTAAAGTTGAAATTATGTCTGTTTGTGAAATGCCTGTCATTGAACTCAGATCTTTGATACTCAACGTACCTCTGCTTACACTTAATACTTCTAATAAGACATAGGACCAGTAAGACCTGTAACTTAGTTTCCCCAGGTCTGATAATGGCTTCTCCGGACTACCCACTACATGCTCTAGCCTAGACAACTCGTAACTGAATGCTATAAGCAACTTACCATAGCCCTGTCTTTGATATGGAGGTAGAGTCAGTATACATGCAACATTGTTACCTTCTGGAGAATCCTTCTCTTTAGAAAAATAGCCAACAAGATGAGCTCCTTGCTTATCAACTTCACACAGTATATAAAATAAGAATTGCTCTATATCAAAATATAATGTTTTGTGATCTAAGAACAGTTTTGCAATTAAACAAAGATTTTGACAATATATTTTGTGTTCTTTGCCGTCTGCTTCGAATATAGCTATTGTTCCTTTCCTGTATATCTCACTACCTAGTGGTTGCCGCGCCGTACACTCGCTCAGGTGGTACCTGTATGTTTTTTCCATTCGCATGTATTTCAGACAGTACTCGCATATCCAAAGCTTCGATTGTTTGCCATATTCGTCAGGGTAGGGGCTGAAGTACCACGTATCTATCTCGTATTTGCCGAACTGAATCCTGTCGATGTATTTAACTTTAGTGATAGCTTCGTGTTCCTTCTCGAGCGCCGCTGTCGTGGGGTCCATCTCCGCGTAAGACTTCTGAACATGATTGATTTCATCGTGTTTACGTTTCTGGTTCCTTGTTATTTTCCGGCCGGACTTGTCGGTAAGCAGGTGTTCGCAGTTTATGTTGTTGTTCGACTGTTCGCACATGTCGAATCTATCTGACATAATCCTGTGGCGGGATACCCATTCATCGAGCCTTCTATCGTAGCCGACATAGTGCACATAATACTCGTAGTAGCCTTCCGTGGCATTGTATCGCGTCTGTATAATCTCAGCCGGGTGCCATGAGTCATCCGTACGCCGCACCAAATAATGCTCTCCGATGTCCAGAGCCTGCTCCGGGGCCGATTCCGAGTCTTCATGATCCGTGCTCCGACACTCCGGATTAGGTAGTTCATTATTCACTATTGGTTTTTCTAACTCTTTATCACCTTTTGCCATATTATAACGGAAATCAACAATCGTATCACGCAATACCGCGCAACGCGATCTATCGAAGTCGCCATAATAGCATAGATTATAGATAATCAAGCGCGCAAAAACGTGCTACGATAGAGTGGTTACCAAAAACCGTAATATTTTGGAAAATTCGTAAACTAAAATAACTAAAATATATTGTTTTATTCTCGATAATATTTTGGTATATATATTTATACAATAAAAGTATTACTCAAAGTGTCTGAAATATTAAAAATAGTCATTTTAGCTAGGATTAGTAAGATTGCCATGTGCTAAAAAAAAGAAAAAAATATTGTTAATGGTACATCAATATGACCAGCTTTAAAAAATGCGTGATATTATGGGAGATTTTAGTATAACCAGGATAAGCACTTTGTAATTTATTATGATAGTTGCATCCGAAAAAGTGACATTGCTACTAATGAGAATATTTTTTTCTTTTTTTATGACTGGTAAATTTACTCAAGATTCTGCTTGCTTTATTGCTGCGGTTGTAGTTAAATATATTGAAGCCGTAGAAGTTTTGGAGGTCTGTTTTACAAAATTATGACTTAATTATACAATGTGTACCCGAAGGAATGAGGATTTTTTTTTTTTGGCATTTAGAAATGGAAATGAGAAATAGGTGAAATTTAATTTAAGGCTGGCAATATTATTTTTACTGCCGAATGTGATCGCCATCGGCGAGCGAAACGTCTCCAAAGTGAATGAAACGGAAACGGAGGATTCATGAACAAATTACTCTTATCGCCAGCAAAGAGATATGAAATTAATATTTCTATCTAAAAACTGTGCAGTTCACTCATACAAGTGTTGATTGTGATGCGGATGTGTATTGATTGCAACTAAACGTGGTAACAGTGCAGTTTTAGCAAATCCGAGATTCTGAAGCCACCCTTGATAAATTGTGCTTTATTTGTGGCAACGGTCGAGTAGAACTCAAAAATGCAGGCGATTAAATGTGTAGTGGTCGGTGACGGGTAAGTTTTCTATATTTACTTGAAATGCATGCTTTCATAACGTAACAATTTATTGGTAAACTGTCTGATTCTGACGTCATATTTTAAATTGACTCTTCGTACTAAATGTCCAGCGCGTTCAATTTAATGCTGGTTAGACAGAGATAATATACGTTTTATTTATTATTATCGTTGTTCCATTGTGTTCTCGGCCTATGCGGGTACTGGAAAAAGTATCGAGGAAAGAGGTGATATAAAATAACACGCCAAGTAACCTGTAGGTTCTTGCGTTCGGTCTTAGCAACGTTTGAAACATATGCCGTCATGGCCAGGGTCACGAATAAATAGCCAAATGCTCGGCTGAAGGAAATAAACTTTGCTTAGGTCACCATATCATTAATATTGCAAATATTTTGCTGTTTTTGTATTGTTGATGAATGATTGAAGTTAGATGGTAATTGAACCAATTTATGTAAATAACTTGTCATAGTTATTCTTGTTTAGACAATTTCCTCAAACATTTCTAATTATAACATTAAACAGTTGACAACAAGTACATAAAGATAGGAAAAATTATGTTAGTTATGGTTTCCAAAGAGCTTTCCACAAGAATAATACATTATCAACTAATTACTTATGTATACTTAATACCATCAATAAAGATACAACAATAAAACAAATTGAATCCTGGATTTTCCATTTATCTTTATTTCGACTTTCATTATCATACCTATTTAGTTCTAAATTACACTTTCCATAACTAAGTGCTTCCTTTTTCCAATTTAGAATAGCAATTCAACTGTACTCTTGCCATAGAGCCTAATTTGAATATGTAACTTTTTAAATTAGTGGCAAAGGAAGTCACTGTATAAAAATCCTATGTGCCAAGAATATCAAATCAGAATCAAAATGGCATAATTTGTTATTTTGACCATTTATTGAACATAATAGTGTAAAAGTAGATTTGATATCTTATCAAGAAACCTAATACTTACAGAGTATAGATAAAAACAATGATAAAAATGGTAAAATCAACTGAGGTACACTTATTGCTTGTTTATCTTTCAAATCGTAAATTCAACCAGGTGGAAAATTTTAACTACCTACCTTTTAATAAAAGTTAAATCAAGTGGCACTGAAATATAACCACTATTTCAATTACAAATGATTAATTCAGGTAATAATTTCTGTGGCTTTTGATTGGACATAAGTTTCATGTAAAGTTTCAGAATACAATTATTAAAACTTTGAATTTTTACAAAAAAACGAGCAAAGGCATGTAAAACTCGCACACTCCTCTTACCTATTTTGCACATAAAAAAATACATGTTCTCATAATAAAGCCCCATTTTTATACAATTTGTTGTTGTATATTTTATGTTATAACAACAAATAAAATAAAGTTAAAAAATTTTAGTCTACCTACTATAGTACCCCACTGACAGACAGTTTGATGGATGAACAACAACAACAGAGGCTTGATAATATAATCCCATTGACACCTTTTGAGTATGGAACCCTTACAAAAAATTAATTACTTCATATTTGAGGACCTACAAATATTTGCACACCAATTTAATTGAAGTCAAGCATTCTAGATCTTATGCTAATATATGCATGTCTTCAGCGACCTAGGCTCAGAATCTCATATTGCATCCTAGCTCGCACAGATGTTGAGTAATGTGATATTCTGCAGTTAATTGATACTGTGATATATTGCTTTGCAATGTGAACCTGCCCTTACTGACTCATACATATACTACATAAGTCTTTATGAGATCATACACAGTGACAGAGCCTGTGTGCTATTGGAAAAAGATTTATTCCTATGTCTTTCAGTGCCAATTTACTTAGTATACTGAATAGATACTTAGAATGAGCGCTGTGTGCAGATTAACTATAACTGATAATTCAATTATAGATATGCAATATGTATATGAATTTAGGTATTTGGAGATTCAAGCAATGGCTACAAAATTACAAAAAAATAACTAAAACGCAATATTAATAAATTGTGCTGTAAAATCACAATGCAGTGCATTTTTGTATTTACCTATGTACTGTCATCTTACCTACTTACTTTTGGTTCTTAATATAATCTTACCAAAAGTAAGTAGGTAAAATGAAAGCAGTTTTCCATTAAGCTAAAAAGTGGTCATTGTACATCATCATGAACAATGTTTACTTTGGAACTAACCCTAAAATCGCAAGAAAAAAGTGATAAGTTTTCTATACATTTTGATGATTTATGTGATCATAAATGTATGGAACATGATTTCGGTAAACAAAAGTTAACATTGTATTACAAGTGACTTTTCTATTATTATTTTGATTATAACTATTTTAGGTACAATTAAAAGCATTGTTTCTGTATATCAATAATTTCCATAAACAATAATATCAGAGTACCTAACATGAGCTTAATCATATAGATTTATTTTCATGCTATGCAATGTTTAGGTAGCTAGCATTTCTCATACAAAGTGTACAAGTAGGACAGTCTCATTGAGCAAATGTTTAGTTTCCTTTTAGCACTATGTACCTAATCTCCTTACCTAGAAATGCATTCTGCACTTATTACAGTTGAGCACTGTTTGCAATTACTATTTGACCAGCTGTTTCTAATTAAACCATACCACTAACCACCAACTTGACATAATTATGAGTAGTATAATGTAGGGCTGCCATTGCCTAAATTGTCGACGCAAAAAAACCCCTGAAATTTGGGTGAAATTGAGATTTTTCCTGAACGCCCCTGAGATAATTTATACAAAAAAAAAACATCGGTACAGAAAATAAAAACATCGGTTACCGGTTTCTTTATTTTTCTGGTTGTTTTTATTATAATTTATTGCTTATCTTTTAATTAATCGGGATTCCCCTGACACAAGTATCCCGCCTCTACCCACTGTTCCATTCTGCAGCAGTTTATTTTGCTTACAAATAAAGTGCTGCAGAAAGAAAAAGCTTTGGCTTTTGATATTTCTTCGGATGTTAGGCGTTATTTATTCAGCCTCAAATAGGTAAGAAAGTAGTTACTCATCGAACATGCACGAGTCGCGACCTTTGTTCTATAGGAGCTCATTTTGTGCACACATTTCTGCACACAATCGTCGTAACAGATTTTTTAAACATTATCGATAAAATACGCTGACGTTTAATTTGTTAGCAATGCAGTATTTATCTTATATCTGCAGAAAATGAGACCTAGGCTAACGTAGCCTACTTTCCACACTAATAATAAAGATCTATTTCTGTTCGTCACACATTCTGGTGTTTTAACAAATCCGCACGGAGCTTGAAGGTCGTCTTAAACCGAATTGGACGCACCTATTACTTTTAATACTGTTTTTTACGAGTTGATGTTCCTTCCTATTTCATTTAGAGCTACGACTTTTGGGTCGCGTAAGACCACAAGTTTTCGCACAGATTCTCCCATAAAGAACTAAAGCTTCTAGTTTATATCAGGCATCCATTCTCCAATTTCCAGGACCATTCGCGAGATCCGTAATTCCCAATCCCAGACTATAAAGAAAAAATAAAGCAAAGGCTTTATTGCAGAACTTTCAAACCTGTTTTCGTGAGCCTCTCGAACATTTTAGATTTATTTGCGGAGCTTCCCGCCAGGCCACCATCAAGTTTCTGAACGACTTTGAAAATGTATTACTCAGCGTTTTACAAGAAAGGGATTGCAGGCTCCTTTCTAAAAAGTGCACGATCATAGAGTTCGTTAGGTTTACATCTAATCAATCACGTTAATCTTTGCTTATAGGGACTTAGAAGTCTTTGAACTTCTTATAAAAGTCCTGCTAAAAAGTCCGATGAACGACCTCTTTCGTCAACCGATGGATATAGACAGACAAACGAACTTAGCCTTGATCCTCAAAGGGCAGAGGTGTATTGTTAACCCATAGATAGCCGGTGACGGAATGAACTATTCGATCAAATGATGACACTAAAAGGCGAGGCCAATCGGTAGCTAAACATATGAAAAAAAGGTGTGTGCCTTTATCTGCAGTGCAAATTCAACTGTGTGAGTACTTTATTAGCGAAACGCTACCAACCTCAAACTTTCTTTGTAAGTTCACGAAGATTGGAAACAGACTTTCTACCTTTTGGCAGCTTTTCCTGTCATTGTGAATAGAAGTCGAAACAATGGGGTTTCATTTGTGAAGAACAAATAGGGCACGGCCCTAAAATACAGGCTTTTCTAAATACCTAACTGCCTACCTACCTAACTTTTGTTAAGGTGTTTTTGTTTTCGTATAATGTTGCATGATGTAAGTTAAGATACGTAGTAGATAATTTTGTATACTTTAATTCAATGATCAATTCAATTATCGAAATATTATTGCATACACCTGCTTGCACTAACCAAATACTTATAATTAATTAATCATTTATTTCCTCTTCATTTTGCCTATTTAATGGTCTCGAAAAGAAGTTATAATATTACACGAAAAATTGACAAAACGAATCTTACATGGAAAACTGATATTACCATACCAATTCCGATAATTTTCCATGGATAGGAAACATATTGGGAAACATTTGTCACCTAAATAGAACCGTCCAAAACATGGCATCTGATATTGAATTTTCATGTTATCACTATGAACAATCAGCTATTGATTGAGTATTTTTATAGTATCGATAACGATAGCGATTAGCAGGCTATTGCGTTCTTAGAAACGATCTAGGTACTTTTTACTATCGTTTAATACCTACGTCTAGATAACCTTATGCGACATTAAACTTGTAATTAAAACGTACTAATCGTCGTAATCAAATGAAAACAATACAATACGATTTATCTCCAGCGAGTAACTACGGGTGTAAAAAGACATCATATAACTGTGAACTATGTATACTGACCATCTAACTAAATAACATTGAGCAGAAAATATTGTTGGGATTGTGTTTTTGATTTTTGGTGTGAAAAATCAGTATTTATGGTATATTGGGGTCGTGGGCACTCGTGGGAGTGTTTAATTTTATATTTAAAATTCATTTCGTAAAAAACTTGACAAAAGCGTAAGCTGAACAAAAAATGAACACAACGATAGGAAGAATAATTATAGAACTTTCGTCTTCGTTAAGTGCCATTATAGCCATTAATCCGTCCTGTATTATTAGAGATCACAATTTCTCGCATATAAAGCAAATAAAAACAGTTTTAAAAATTAATCTCCTGTAATATTGCCAACAATGAGAGTCATTAGCTAGACAGCTGAAACTGACATGTTACACCAGTCTACTTTCGTTTCTATTGTGTAACGTGATCAATCGAATTAGACATGGGCAGCCGCGGGCAATGTTGCACACATTCCGACCGTGTGTCCCCACGAATTCAGACAATGCTTACCCGCATACAGAACCAGCTTAATACTTGTACGTAATCAAATTAGTGAGCCAGTCGTACAAATCCCGCTCTTGGCCACGGTCGCAACTTCACAATCTGATTGCTTTTATTAATTGATGGATGCTGGTGGGCAAGTAGACAGATGTTTTTGATAAACGATTGGAGCCCTGATATGGGATTATGTAAGTCAGTCAGTATGAGGTTATACTCTTTTATGTAACGAAGCATTAGTGTGGAGCAAGATTATGCATGGATTAGACGTGTATCGGACGTTGAACTCGTGTTCTTAAAACGAGAGTACTAAAGATGATGTTTTATTTGACACTTGACCCCGACTGCGTCCGAGTGAATTTTCTTATGGTCTCCAAATTTTTTTTTTTTTTTTTTTACAAAATAAAAAGCCTCTATTCCTCGCTGGTACCGTGGTTTAGCTTTCCATAGTTGAAAGAATTTTTAAAATCAGTTAAGTAGTTTTTGATTGGTCCATTCAAGTCCATTGCAAACAAAAATACAAATCTTTTTTCTTTATAATATTGGTTAAGATATTCCTAAAGTACAGGCTGACAAAACAATACCGTTACTGCGATCAATCGCAGTCTATACGCTATTAATTAATTCTGTCCTCGCTAAAACGTTCACAACCAGTTTCTATAAGTGAAGCGAACCTTGGCCGTACACTGAAACGCTTGAATGAAGAAGAGGTACAAGTATCGTATTCTTTCAAATTGACTATGATTCAGTCTTCAAGTGGGCCCAAAAATATCATCCATGAGCACGCCACGGGTTGCTAAATCTTAAAGCTAATTAAGGCGAAGCACTTGCGTCTGGTTCGTATTTTTAATCGCTATCCTAATTGGGCTCAAGGTATTTTGTTATTAAGATTTTCGGAGAGCCACGTTTTCTAAACTTGGGTCTTGAGATCGTTTAAGTTGCGCCTTAATTGCCTACTAATGATCGCGTTTTTATTTAAGACTGTGTCCTTAGACAAAACTGCTGGGAATGTGGTTGTTTGCAAAAACTTTGTGCGTTTTGCCAGTAAATATGTGTATTAGGTACCTACCGACTTTTATGGCAATAGGGTATCTATTTTATTTATTTATGAATATGGTTAGGCGTTGTGGGGGTCAAAATAATATGCCTATAATAATAGCTAGTAGCAACACAGAATTACCTACCTATACATATGAAATAATTATTCATTATGTAATAATATTACTTATAATCGGACAAAAATAAACTTGTGCGGTGTTTCGTTGTTAATCTAAATTTGTTTTAAATTATTCTTCTATATTTATGATTGTTATGGATTTTCCTTCCTTTTCGATACCAGGGCCCTATTTAATAAAGCTGACAAGCTGACTTTTTTGTCAAAATCGGCAAATTGTCTTCACAAGTGCTGTTTAATAAAACGGACATTTATGACATAAGTCATGCAAGATAAATATGCCTGTGACAATTTTTCTGTTCCTTTTCACTCTTGAACTTTACCGCGATTTACAAATTATGATTTAATGTTTTTGCTGCAACCTAAAATTATAGTCGTAAAATACGGAATTCACTAAATAACTACTAATTAAATTAAATACTGCCAAAATATTACTGTCTATAAAGAAAACCAAATTGAAAGAAAATTCAAGCATAGTGATATGTGTGTAACGTAATGTGTTTAGTGATGGGATGTTTTTATATGATGGATTATCGATATTTTTTATAGAAAACGAAGTTTACGGCATGTATTTTAAAATATAATTTTTTACATTTAAATGTGTCCGGTACGTAAGCGACCATTTTGCAACGCGACAAAAGGGTACGTACAAAGAATTTTTTGTTTTGAATAAATATCGATTGTGTGATGAATGTATTTTTTATATTTTGTATTAAATAAATATTTAAAAACAAATTTCAAAATAATAAAGCATTTTTAAAATATTTATAAAAAGAATGAGATTTTAACGACTTACAATCGATATTAATAAAATTGATTTGCAAAATGTCACTGCCCTAGTATTTGCCATTCTGGCATGTGTCACAGCCAACATCCTTGGACGCATAAATACGTACTCATACTGAGTTACATTTACTTATTTCAACCAAAATATTTAGGAATTATCATATCTTTTTGGAGTACATCATTAGTATTCCTAACTAGCGAGTTTTTATTTGAGTAGTGGTTGATAATATTTATTGAATTTGAATGACAGTTCCCTGTAAATACACATCAAACAAAAACTTATCGAGTAAAAAGAAATGAAACAGCACAGTACAGTTATTATTGTATTTATTTACTCAATTACATTTGAAATAATCAGTTCATATAATTACTTATATGTTTCCCGGCCACTGATTTGAACCAGCCTTTGCACGTCATTCGACTCACCGAAATTCACCGAATTAAGTATTTGATAACACAATTATTATTATTTGACCATAATCCATGATAAAAACAGCCCAGGCCACCTTAGCCAGTTTGATCGCCTTCTTTCTTATCCGGGCATAGTATTAGTAATAGAATTCCCGTAATCATGATAAAATTGTGATCCGTATTGTGAAAATCACATGCAACAACATGACAGCTCTTCTTGAAATTGCGAATCGGTCAACAATGATCTATCTTCTTGCATAATGAATGCACATTGATTTTCGGAACAATAGACGTTTATGCATATTATACGAAATCACAGCGATTGTAAATTAATATAACATTTTAAAAAGTATACACGAGAAACCACTCCAAGTATTCGAACGTCAAAAACTCGTATATATTTCAACTATACTATAGTCCAACAAGATGGTTCTCAACCACCATCAAAGGGGCAGTATAAACAGAGTAGCTATAATGTTTGAGCACTTTGTCTTTTATAAATTAGTAATTTGATTTGAAAAACAATTTTCAACTTTATTTTTAATGTTTATGAGTTAAACATTAAAAATAGAGTTGAAATTTTTTTGCAATAAAAAATTTCGCGCCATTATTGGCACGTAAATACAGTACGTACATAGTACGGTACATTGATCTGACACGTAAATACAGAATTTCTACTCTTTTTCTTTTTTTGATAATGTACCATCGAAAATACTCCGCTTTCACCGCAGAGCAAAGGCCTCCTCTTATACAGAAAAGGCAAGAAACGTGAAACACCACCACACTTGTTCAAGGACTGTTATGTAGGTATCGTAGACTATTTTTTCGTATAAATACGCCCGTAGCTTGCTCTGAAGTTACCCTAGTTCGTAAAATCATGTACAACAAACGAAATAATGTATCGCTGAGTTTTCAACGCGAAAAGCCGCAACTACAGCTGTCGGACTATGATGATTTTTCAGTTTGACGTAATTGAGTCAGACACTGTCAATACAATGTAGAATACCATATCAGATAATTAAAACTAATTAGGGAATAAAAGAGGTTACAACCAAAAACGTAATGACTACCTCGTTGGTTTGGCCGCATTCGTCTATTAGAACAACTACGCTGCGCGCGCTGCGCTCTTTTGTCAAATCCTTTCGACATCTGTCTTTGGAGCTTTTTATAATCCTACCAAATTTGATATAAAGTAAAATGACCATACAATGACGCCATTTTAGTGAATTTTAAATTCTGTCGTTTATTTTTTATCATTGTGTTTGAAATTCATGTTTTTGTTACATGTAAATTTTTTTGTGGTTTATCGTATTATTTCTTAGTAAAAAGCTATTTGATTTATGAAGAAGTGTGTATTCCTGACTCTTTAAGAAACTAAAATCTCGTAACGGATTTAAAGAAAGCCCAATGAACACATCAGTACCTCAAGTAAGTACCATTGCTATATGTATTACATGTTTATTTGCAGATTTTCTTCTACACAAATTCTGTTAATATTATTTATTATAATAATCATATCAGCCGACCGACTTCCACAACCACCGGACACTTCTTCCCTTTCAGGAGAAATAGAACAAACTATTTTGCTTTAGTAAAATTTTAGGTGCAACTTTCGTGATGTCAAATGACCTACCACCACAAGAATAATTTATATTCGTTGATAAACCTTTGTTTTTATGTTTTCAGCTTATAATCTACCTACGGCGAAGAACCACTGGCCTTTGCGTTCGAGCTAACAGTGCGCAGGCATCATTTCAGAAATGTTCAGCTATATCTATCACATGATGCAACGTGTTCCGCTCACTATAACTTAATTTTGTAATTTTTTTAATGTTACACTGATATTAAAGCTTGATCTGACAAAATTGATTCAATCGTTTTACTTAAAAAATCGCTCGCACCTTATGGTCTAAGATCCGTAGAAGAAAAATATACCCTCATCCGTTATTTAATAATTTTATGGTTTATATGCAAGATCAGACATAGATTAATACATCGCACATGGGTTGCCTAGCTAAATCGCGTACCAAAGGTGTTAAATATTAAAAAATAAGGGCCAATTTTTTGGGTAAAATCCCCCCATCTGTTATTTAGGTAAATCGTGCATTAGCTGATAGAATATACCCCAAGGAGTAAAAAAAAGTAGGGTTGCCTAATCTCATCCGGGGCTAACTGTAGGGTTGCCTGGTTTGAAGGTGGGCAAAAATGGAGTAAAATACCCCCATCTGTTATTTAATCGAGATGTATGTCAAATGAAAGGTAATTTCATTCCCAATCCAACTGTATAGGGTTGCCTTATCAAAGATGGGGCTAAGTCCAGGGTTGCCTAGATTTTAGTTGTAAAATTGTCATGTTGAAAAAATGACACCTAGTAGCAGTTTCGCTCAATATCTCCTTTCTGACTCATTTTACGATATAAACATGTTGAACAAAATTAAAGAACAGGAAATTTCCTACAATTTGTGGTAAACATTTTTTTTATAAGATCAATAGTTCTGGCGTACAAGTGCCGCAAAGTGTACTTCAACATGTATTTTGGCCAAATAAACTTTTTAGCAATATTTCATCATTTACTTCCATATTATGTATTCATTTGATCTTAAATTAAAATGCATTTAAATCATTAATATTTATTACAAATAAGTACCAATAATTGACTTTAGTCCTAGCAGAATAAACCAACATTTCTCTCAATTTGTACGTAATGATTTTGGATATTTAACGCTGATTAACTTTATCTTTATAAATACACTCTCATCTGGTATTTAATCGAATGTTGTATCAAATAAAAGGTTATTTTATTCTCAATCCAAATGTATAGGGTTGCCTCATCAAAAAGTTGGCTAAGTCAATCGTTGTATAGGTTTTAGATGCAAAATTTTCATATTGTAAAAATGGCACTCAATACCAGTTGTTTTGACAATATCCCCTTTCCGGCTTGTTTTACGATAAAAACAAGTTGAACAAAATTAAAAAACAGGAAATTTCCTACAATTTGTGGAAAACCATTTTTTTATGAGATCGATAGTTCTGGCGTACGAGTGCCGCAAAGTGTACTTCAACATGCGTTTTAGCCAAAGAAACTCTTTAGCAATATTTTATCATTGACTTCTATATAGGTATTCATTTGACCTTAAAATAAAATGTATTTGAGTCATTGATGTTTATTATAAGTAAAAATCAATCATTGGATTTAAGTCCTGCCAAAAAAAAAACCCAATTTGTATCTAATGATTTTGGATGTTTAACGCTGATTAAATTTAGCGTTATAAAATACTCTTTCCTGTTATTTAATCAAGATGTATATCAAATGAAAGGTCATTTTATTCCCAATACAACTATATAGGGTTGCCTTATCAAAAAGGTGACAAAGATAAATAAGAAGAATATATGCAGTAGTTGACAATATTTCCTTTCCGACTTATTGTGCGACTAGCGATCCGCCCCGGCTTCGCACGGGTGTAATGCTGATACTAAATACACTACAGAAAAACTGAAAACGTTGTATATGTTACCGGCCAAACCCGATTTCAGGACAAACTAGTTTTGCCTAGGCTAAACTAGTTCATCCTAAGACCAATAGGATAAATCAGTTTAGGCTAGGCCAAACTAGTTCATCCTAATATAAGCACGCACAGAACCAGGATAAACTAGTATGGCCTTTGTTAAACATTTTAGAATACCTGGAAAGGCAAAATAAATTGGTATATTATTAAATTTTAATTATTATTGGTAAAATAAGATATTCCGTAATTCGAAAATAATCTTATTTATTAAAATATAATATTTTGTCGTTAAAACTAATGGTACTAACAGTTATGGTACTTAATACAAACAATCACAGTATCGATTATTATTACTTCACTTCGAGCTGTCAAAATCTTAATGCACTAATTGGAATCAAGTAAACTAAACAAAAAATACTCCGTAATTGGAAAAATAATCATACTTATTAAAATTATTCAGATTTAATCTTAATAATTTTAATCAATAACATTATTGTCGAATTACGGAGTATCTTATTTTACCAATAATAATTAAAATTTAATAATATACCAATTTATTTTGCCTTTCCAGGTATTCTAAAATGTTTAACAAAGGCCATACTAGTTTATCCTGGTTCTGTGCGTGCTTATATTAGGATGAACTAGTTTGGCCTAGCCTAAACTGATTTATCCTATTGGTCTTAGGATGAACTAGTTTGGCCTAGGCTATACCAGTTCATCCGATCGTGTATAGGACGAACTAGGAGCCTAGGCAAAACTAGTTTGTCCTGAAATCGGGTTTGGCCGGTAACATATACAAAAACATAGCGGCCTGCTCCGCCGCAAACGCAACGTCCCGCAATTTTTAAATTTGTAATATCTTCGAAAATATTCATATAAATCATATGCTGTAAAAGGCCATATAGATCTATATTAAATTAACAATGTATTTAAGGTATTTAATTGGATAAGGATTAATGCTGTATTGGTTAAAATCGCTTCGAAAATTAGTTAATAAATTAATTAAAAAGTAAACTTTTTAATTATTGACAAAAAAGTGTTATTGTGGGGTATCCATAAGAGATAGACATATACCATCGCGGAGTTTTCTGTACACCTTTTCAATGTGTAAAATACTTTGTACATTATTTTACATTATAAATCTCGTAGGGTTCAGCCAGCGTTTGCAATGTAAGCGGAAAAAAATGAAATTATTTAAGACATTACATTAGAAACCTCAAAAATAACAGTATTTCTCCGCTATTTAATGGATGTTATTATACATATAAACCTTCCTCTTTAACCACTCTATCTATTAAAAAAACCGCATCAAAATCCGTTGCGTAGTTTTAAAGATTAACGCGTACAAGGGGAAAAGGCCGACTTTGTTTTATACTATGTAATGATGATAATGATAATCACAATATGTTAAACAAAAATAAAACTCAGGAAATTTCCTAAAATTTATGGAAAACTTTTATTTTGTACGATTTATAGTTTTACCGTACGAGTAGGTACCGCAAAATGAAAATGTCTCACGCTGTAAAGTTTACATCTAAAATCTAGGTACACATGGATTTACAAGCAGTGTGATACTGCTGGATTGGTAAGTAAGTAAATAACCTTTCCTTTGATATGCAATTCGACTATATAACAAATAAACTTACATAATAAAATAAAAATCTAAAACCCGAATTGAGAACCTCTATTAAAATAAACAATTAACATCAAAGACACAAACGTATTTTATTTTAAAAACAAATAAATATTTAAATATAATTAAATAATAAAATTTTACCCAACGAGTTTTTTTTTTTTTGCCAAGACGCATGTTAAATTACACTTTTGGACACTCGTACGCTAAAATCTAGGCAACCGTGGATTTAGCCACCTTTACGATAAGGCAACCCTATACAGTTGGATTGGGAATAAAATAACCTTTCATTTGATATACATCTTGATTAAATAACAGGTAATAGTATATTTATAACGCTAAATTTAATCAGCGTTAAACATCCAAAATCATTCCGTACAAATTGGGTTTTTTTTTTTGGTAGGACTTAAATCCAATGATTGGTTTTTACTTATAATAAACATCAATGACTCAAATACATTTTATTTTAAGGTCAAATGAATACCTATATAGAAGTCAATGATAAAATATTGCTAAAGAGTTTCTTTGGCTAAAACGCATGTTGAAGTACACTTTGCGGCACTCGTACGCCAGAACTATCGATCTCATAAAAAAATGGTTTTCCACAAATTGTAGGAAATTTCCTGTTTTTTAATTTTGTTCAACTTGTTTTTATCGTAAAACAAGCCGGAAAGGGGATATTGTCAAAACAACTGGTATTGAGTGCCATTTTTACAATATGAAAATTTTGCATCTAAAACCTATACAACGATTGACTTAGCCAACTTTTTGATGAGGCAACCCTATACATTTGGATTGAGAATAAAATAACCTTTTATTTGATACAACATTCGATTAAATACCAGATGAGAGTGTATTTATAAAGATAAAGTTAATCAGCGTTAAATATCCAAAATCATTACGTACAAATTGAGAGAAATGTTGGTTTATTCTGCTAGGACTAAAGTCAATTATTGGTACTTATTTGTAATAAATATTAATGATTTAAATGCATTTTAATTTAAGATCAAATGAATACATAATATGGAAGTAAATGATGAAATATTGCTAAAAAGTTTATTTGGCCAAAATACATGTTGAAGTACACTTTGCGGCACTTGTACGCCAGAACTATTGATCTTATAAAAAAAATGTTTACCACAAATTGTAGGAAATTTCCTGTTCTTTAATTTTGTTCAACATGTTTATATCGTAAAATGAGTCAGAAAGGAGATATTGAGCGAAACTGCTACTAGGTGTCATTTTTTCAACATGACAATTTTACAACTAAAATCTAGGCAACCCTGGACTTAGCCCCATCTTTGATAAGGCAACCCTATACAATTGGATTGGGAATGAAATTACCTTTCATTTGACATACATCTCGATTAAATAACAGATGGGGGTATTTTACTCCATTTTTGCCCACCTTCAAACCAGGCAACCCTACAGTTAGCCCCGGATGAGATTAGGCAACCCTACTTTTTTTTACTCCTTGGGGTATATTCTATCAGCTAATGCACGATTTACCTAAATAACAGATGGGGGGATTTTACCCAAAAAATTGGCCCTTATTTTTTAATATTTAACACCTTTGGTACGCGATTTAGCTAGGCAACCCATGTGCGATGTATTAATCTATGTCTGATCTTGCATATAAACCATAAAATTATTAAATAACGGATGAGGGTATATTTTTCTTCTACGGATCTCGTACTATTAGAAACACAATTAGTTCCCATCTATATAGTAATATTATAAAAGAAAACACATACATATCATCACGCCTGTATTCCCCGAAGGGTTAGGCAGAGGTGTACCAATGTACACCCACAGTTCGCCGGTATGTTTAGGTCCCATGTAATAGGGAGCGAGCCTATCGCCATTAACCGGGCATAAATCCAAACTCAATAAAAGAAAAAGATTTGAGAATTCTATCAAAAAAGAGTAAAAGAGGAAGTGGGTGAAGAGTGAAAGCTTTTATGAGAAATACATAGTCTACACCGACAAAAACAATAGCGAAGTGATAATTTTCTAATAAATATTCGTCGTCCCTATTCGACGTAATATATTTTTAACCATTTCAGCAAGAAAAAAGAAATTTAAAATTCTCAACATACGGCTTAGTTGCCGGTCAAATTCCAGTGACAATTCGCAATTTCATGATATCACGTGATGTATTCAAATAAACGTCAATCTACTGTCAAACAGAAATATGTCAAGATTTTCAATGTATTTTGGGCTTTATTAAACAGAAAATTGACAAAACCTAGAACTGTCACCGTTATTTTGTCAAATGTCACCTGTCAGCTTTATTAAATAGGCCCCAGATTAAATTATAATTATAACGAATCTATTTCTAAATCAGTACTTCCGAAAAAAACTATGATCTCAGTTTATTTTTAGAAGCAAATTCAGCAAATTACAATTTTAAGGATATCCCCAAAAGCCGCATATCTAAAAATGTAAATGAACCATAATTAGGGATTCAAAGGAATTTGTTACAAACGACAAAAGTTATGTCAGTTAGTAGCCAAAAGCAACTCGAATATCATAATAATTTTCCTCGTTATAGGTACCTAGTTCAGAAATTAATGTCAGGATGTTTTCAAATTCAACAAACAACTTCTATTTCTATAATAACAAGGTACAGTTTAGAATTACTATTCGTTCTTACAAATTCGGTACGGTAAGTTTTACCATCCACTCAAACTAAAATCCCTTTAAATCAACATCCTATGCTCTTGGAGTTCGGAGCCCTCCGGAACAGTACGCTGAAAAATTAATGCTCCCAAACATTTTTTGTTTTATAGCTGTCAGTCCGCCACTGTTAATCATAAAAAGTCGTAAATTCCGTTTGAATTTTAATTTTTCATTTCTGTTTTTTGTCTCGGTTGGACATGACAGGCCCGAGTATTGCTTCGTTTTTCAGCCTGTTTTTATCCGAGCCATTCCGAGCCACTTCAGCTCCGTAATTGAGTGTCTATATTGCGAGCTCTCGCACGCTTCTTGTGTTATCAAATTTAAGAGATGGGGAAATGTAATTTAAACCTCCTTCCACTTTGACCTGCATAATATAATCCAGGATTCCGTGTGTCAATAAGTACGCAGTACCAAGTTCCTTATCTGAAATGAGGGTAATTTAAAACTCTGTAAGACTTTATGATGCGTCAGACAATTCGAAATTGTGGGAACAAGCAGGCCCATTGTTATGTAATTCAATCTGCAGTTATTGTATGGATTGTATTTCTTTACGGTTATTGTATTTTCTTTGTGGTTATGGTTACTGTACTATCTGTTACCTGCAAGTCTGCAGTTCGGTTAAGTCGATGTTTTATAAATTATGTCTTCGTGGAAAAAGAGAGGGACAGTATCGTATCGTAAAAAAATAAATTACCGTCATTAAACGAAAATAATGACAGCATTGGTTAGTATCGTGTCTAGTAATGCGCCTGGAGTCGACATTAACCTTAGAACCCATTACCGACAGTCAAAGACGACCGTGGGAAACTCGCACCAGCCATCCATAAATTATTTTTGATGACACGAAGTCGTAACGCTCAATAGATGTATGAACGTGTATACGTCTGCAAGTCAAGCAAAATATGAGTTTGGAACACAGTTTTAGTTCGATCACGAAGTAAGTATTGCGTCGCACGTGCGTGCTAAATAACGCGTAACCTTGCGCTCCCCTCGTCCTGCAGGAACCGGTCGATCCGGCGTATAGGTACCGGAATTTCACTCGGAGACAATAGTGGATCCAGTCAGTCGAGCTCTCCCGATCCCCCCGGTTCACAGACGGGAAAGTAAATAATAGCCAGGGATCAAGAAACCTGGTTAGCTTTGTGCAGTCAGTTCGCTTTACGAACGAACTACAGATACCTATGTTCGAATGGACTGAAAGCATACGCAGCACTGCAATATTTATGAAATTGTTACGTTGTAAAAGCTTGAGAAAATATCGTATCTCTTGCATAATATTATCTATGGACAAGAGCAAATCGAAACTCGGACAATATGATAATCTTGAATTACAAAACGTTTCTTTTTAGAAACCTGAAGCAAGTACATACGCGTGGGTTCCGTCAAGGCCAGACAGACGCTGCCACTGAGTTGCAATCCGCCGAGCTACAATACGATGAATTTAAATACCCATAGCATATTTGTACACTTCTAATACCAAGCGTATCGCATGCGACCGCGTTCCAATTCTAAATCAAATACACCACAGCTGGTCAAGAACAAGACTCCATAATTCCACTTTCCGAATTCCGTGAAAGTGATTACAAAGCACTTGTTTTGATTGGTGGAACTTAGCCACTCAAGCGATAATGGATGTTATTCACGAGCATTTGAATCCTATAATAAATCACGAAGAAAAATCGAAGAAGCCGACTTTCTAATTTCTATTGGATGCCTCGAAGCCAACAATGATGTAAATGTAAAGTAAAACATCCAAAACCATAGTTATTATAGAGAAACAAGCAATAAACAAACAAAGGATTTTCGAGTTAACCCACTTCCGTTTTGCCGTGTACCCGAGATGGCTCGAAATGCTCAACAAGGCGTAACAAGAGACTATTTCCCTCACAAAGCCCTTTCAGCTCTGCCGGTTCGACGCTAGGCCGCTGAGCGTGTAAGTAATTACTGCTCTGCCCTAATTCCTGGTGCCTCTGGGATCCCGACTAGTCAGTCGAATGACCTCTTTGCTTTCAATGCAAACTGCATCGGTTTGTTGAATCGATGAGTTTCAACCGAGAGCGTTTGATTGGCGAATTTAGGTTACTATGGGCAACCAGCTATGATGAAAATGGAGGCCTGCGGCTATTAATGAATGAAAGACAAACTGCAATAAAACCACTCCATTTAAGATAACTTCGGTACTACGTCGACTAACGTGACGGATGCGAGTAATACAATTATTGTACGTTTTGTGTCTGAACAATGGGGTCAAAATAATTACGCTATCAACGCCGGCAACTATTACGAATAAGAAATAGCATCGTGAGTCCAAACAATAAAGTTATTGTTACCCACGAGTAGCATACGCGTTTTAGTTGCGTCATCGTATGTACCGCGTGTTGGGCTCGTAATCGAAGCATTACTAGGGTTATTTATACATGGATGATCTTATGTTGGTAACATCAAAAGGATCGCTGGGCCTTCATTATTGGAAAACTTAATTTGAAACTGAAACACGTCCTTGAAAATCTGGATCTACGGAGAAAATTGAGTTAGCGGCTGGCTCGCTAAATTAGGTCCCTTGATATTCTTTGAAATTCCATCAAAACTCGTTCCAACACAAAAGATTTTGCAAAATTATGATTTTCGATTAATACTTTGGTAAGACCCTTCCTAATGAAAAGTGGTCTTGTAAATCAATTGCGCTTGCATTTTGGGGCGTGCACTGGCTCATGAAAACTGCATAAAGGTGGTTTCATACTTGCGAGGTGAGGCGTGGATTGGAAACTACTTTTTGGAAGGATCCTGGAAACTAGATTAATTTTTTTATTGTCTTGTCTATGACGTTAAAAAGTACTTTTTGATGGCCCAAATGATTTGACTTTGATACCGTGTGACCCTTTCACACCGAAACATGTACTCCGCCGACCAGCACTGCCACGGACCGCTCGCGCAAGATTTGTATTTCCGTTTTGCAAAGTACCTAATAAATACTCTATTATTACAGAAATACAGTTCAATGCTGTACGAACAATTATTCGATTCACGTCTCACCAATCTTTGGTGTGAACGGTGAAGCGCGTTGAAGTGCGAGGCGAGGATTGAAATATTCATGAAGAGAGTATTTATTACTTATACAAATTTTGATTCTCGCTTGTCCAATCCACTACTTGCCTCGTCGGTGTGAAACCACCTTTCCTCATGCTATTTCGACAGCTTCTAGGTACAATAGTTTACTGTCGACATAAGCTCGCTATTAATTTGCACAAGTATTTTATGGTCCCACGTAAACCCTGGCCACGTTACTGCGCCATATTAGCATCTCTAGGCACTAACTAGTAAATGAGTTCACTGTTCAGCGCAGTGTTTGTTGATCAAACAGATACCCGTTGTTTAGTAACCGCACTCAAAATAGATGAGCTTTTTGTGTAACCTGGCGGGAAGCGAAAATTCCATGAAAACGTTACGCTAAATTATTTGTTGCATGTCTGTCAGTACTTTACTGATATTCCTGCTGCACATAATATTGGAATGGATTGCATTGAACCGCTGACCTTTCAAATGGCAGTCATCAACATAGTCGTAAGGAGGCCATTAGGTTTACTAGTTTTCTAGCAAATGTGGCATTATTATAATTACGCAATACAGGCTTATGTCTAGTTTGGCTACAGATTTTCCATTTATTTGTAAAGGCAAAACAGTCCCTGTATAATGGTTATTATTACTATTACTTCAGCAGTTATCTTACCTAGTTGTTAGGAAACATTTAAACACATTACGCAATAATTCATCTCTTAATCTGCTATTATCATTCCTACAGTGGAGAACCATGTAAATGGTGCTTTGAAAACTCCAACGTTGCAGGAGTAAAATGAATTGCTTTCAGAATAAGAGCATTAAGTAGATGTGACTGCTTTTAGGCCCCGAGTGCTACAGTAATAGGGCTGCGATTTACCGAGTTTTAGTTGTTATACAATTGTTACTTCCAGGATTTAGTGGGTGTAACTCGACTGTGGCTTTACACTAAAGTTTACTGACTTAGCGCAATTCTGGAGCAATTTAAACAGTTTCAACTAGAACAATTAACGTTTTCGCTCAAGATGCTGGCTTTGCTAAATTAAAAGTTTTGGTTCCACCGGAATTTGTGTGGCTCCCTAAATCGTCCGTGTTTGAAGGAGTCAATTCCATTGTAAATCTGCCAACCCTAGTGATGATTTTCTCTTACCCCTTTGCGCAGCGCTTTCTGCATCCATGGTTACCACTTTACTCGAGCCCATGTTTTATGGCTTGAGCTTCCCCATAAACTTACATTTATACGTTTGGGCTTGTGGAATTCAGTGCCGCTGCATATTAGCATATGGTATTGCGAACTTATGTCAGTTTGAGCTTTCTTGGTAGAAAACCGCAATTCGACGGGAATTCGTATTCATATTGCATTGTGCTTAAAAAATATAGCAGTTACTGTGTTATTTTGTTGAATTGACTGCATTTTGGCGTTATGGTTTTTTTTTAGTAGCTAAAAGTGCTTTATATATCGTGAAATAGCAGAGGTTATTATTCGCTAACATAATATTGTTTTTCTAATGTTATTATGAGTGTAGCCTATTCATATTTGACCTAATGCTAATGCGGTCTTTTCAGCCATACCTATTTCAGTGCAGTTGTTTAGGACGTGTTTGGTAACGAAATGTTTATTGTTATTGCAATAAAGCACGCGTCGGTTTCTGTTCTGTTTCACGAACGTGTAAAATTATATATATATGGTGTTGTGTTTTAAGTTAAATTACGCTCCTATTGTTACGTGGGGGCAATTTTACTCACATTTATTAATCAAATCCCAGTCTTCAATTTGTCAAAAATAAGTCTAATTTTGCATTTTTTGCGATTAGATTCGAAACGTTTTTCATTAGTAGGAACGACCTTCAGATTATTACTGCCACTTTTGTAAAACAGCTGTTTTGTTGGTTCTTCAATTACTAAATTAATAATTACTTGATTGTAGACTGGGCTAGTCTGTGTAAAGTCGTAATATCACCTACCTACGTTTAGGTACAATGTTTTTTGGTAACCATATGCCTTCAGCACCTATTAGATAATTGGTATGCTGTAACATTAGACTGTGTCATTAAAAACACGATAACAATGACTATTGATGTTCGTACCGTAGAAATGACATTTTGCATTAAATATTAAGTTATTTAAATATTTAAGTACGTCATGTATCTACAAAATTTCCCAATACCTTACTGCAATTAGTTTTTCCGTAGTTCATGGCCGTAACTAAAAAAACGTCATGTTCCTATTTTAAATACTTACTCGAGGAGTTTACATTGAGAAAATCACGCAACAGGAACAATTCGTTTACAACAGTTTGTCCTACTATTGTGATTTTACACATTCAAAATAGTCGTTTGCGGTAACACTTATAACGTCTGCCTGCAATGACGTCACTAAATCATATTTATCCTCATTTAGTACACCATTTGTAAAACAAATAGACTTATCGCTGCTGTTGTTGTAGAGCTTATCACGTCCGCATAAAGTATAATTTACATTGTTTCTTTTGATCTTTCCTATGCAAAGTAGGGTTTTGCCTTTCCACAAAGTTAGTGCTCCCTGGTGCGCGTTTTGCTTTTGTTCTATTTACCCGACTGGAAAGGGATGCGGACGATGCGGTTTATGTGATGCCTAAAAAGGGGCCGGAATATGCCTTCATTTTCTCGTTGTACATGATCATCGTACTAATTTTATTCATTGTCTACTGGTGTTATCACTGTGAGTCAGAACAATAAAGTGTAATTAATTTATGGTATTTTCATATTGATACTGGCTGGATTTAGCTCAAGTACATGTACATGACTGACCTCCGACTTTTATATGATTACTAGCTTTTGCCTGATGTATTATCCTGCGGGAACCGTATACTTTTCAGCGATAGAAAGTAGCCTATGTGCTATTCCAAACTATAATGTATCTCTGAGCTTAACTTCATTCAGATCCATTCAACCGTCCTGCAGTGTGATTCTCTAAGCCTCACTTCGTAATCCGAAAGGTGAATCCGCAGTGAGATTACAAAATGGTATTCTGTTAAACACGATCACGCCCGGCGACGTCACCACGGGTTTGACGCATTTGGTGCACTTCTCAACTTGTACACCATGCTCAAATGGTGAACTTAGCAACTGGTGCACTTCTCATATGGTACACTTCGCAACTGGTGCACTTCTCAACTTTTTGAGATGAGTGGAGATTTGGATTTTTTTTCTGAAAATGAAAGAATCTTTGGTTTTGCGTAGGTAATTTACAATCAACAAAATAATTTTAATTACTACATAATCACAATAAGGGCCTGCGCCCACGACCGAGAATCGGCCCGATAATCGGCCCGATAATCGGGCCGATTATCGGTCGTGGGCGCAGACCCTTTCATTTAATTTTTTACAAAAAAAAAATCTCCAATTATTTAAGTAATTTTATTTATAGCTATTTGCTTAATTAATAGTAACAATTACTAAGTAAGAAACAAAGGTTCATCTATATTATTTATAACCTGTTTTTGAGAAACAGGTTATGATGGTTATGGTTTAATTTATAATAATAACTATAACTAAATAATGAAATAAATGGTTTTTCTTTCTTTCTTCTAACTAAAAGAAGTACAGTTCAAAGGTTATTGATGTAATATGATATTATATCATGTCTTTATTATGATAACTTTTTGCTGTAAATCAAATTACAAAAAAAACGGTAATTTAAAAAACTAAAAAACCCGACTGCTATTCTTTAAAAATCCCTAAAACAAGATAAATTGTAGCAGTCGGGACCCATTCTAGAAATGGAGGATTAGTGAATTGAGAGCACATACCTATATTACATTGCAGATGGTCCCGAATGGGTCCCGACTGCTACAATTTATCTTGTTTTAGGGATTTTTAAAGAATAGCAGTCGGGTTTTTTAGTTTTTTAAATTACCGTTTTTTATTTTTTATTTTTTTAGTGTTTTAAAAAAGAAATTAATATACCCAGTATCACTCTTACAGTAAATACGAATCTACCGACACCTCTCAAGCTAAAATCCATCGAGCCGTTCAGCCTGCAGAGCGAGCCAAACATTTGAATTTGGCGCCAAAAATCCGCCATTTTGTTTTTTTTATTTTGATATACCCAGTGTCACTCTCACAGTAAATACGAATCTAACGACACCTCTCAAGCTAAAATCCATCGAGCCGTTCAGCCTGCAGAGCGTGCCAAACAATTATACATACATACATACATACATACATACATACATACATACATACATACATACATACATACAAACATACCCTCGAAAAACATAACCCTCCTTCTGTCGCAGTCGGGTAAAAAGAGCAAAAACTGTTAATATATTGGGTTTTTCTCAGAAATTCTCAGTAGTAGCTCGGAGTTTGGATTTGTGCCCGGTTAATGGCAATTATCTTTTAGCTTAATCAATTAGCTCGCCCCCTATTACATGGGACCTAAATATACCGGCGAACTGTGGGTGTACATTGGTACACCTCTGCCTAACCCTTCGGGGAATACAGGCGTGATGGTATATTTTATTTTTTTATAAAAATATTTTTCTGATTACTTATGTAGAGATTAATTAAAATTATTTTGTTGATTATATTCTTAAGAAAATTACCTACATTAATAAAAACCTTCATTCTTTCATTTTCAGACAATTTCTCCAAATCTCCACTCATCTTAAAAAAGTGCTCCTTTTGCGAAGTGCACCAGTTGAGAAGTGCACCAGTTGCGAAGTGTACCATATGAGAAGTGCACCAGTTGCTAAGTTCACCATTTGAGCATGGTGTACAAGTTGAGAAGTGCACCAAATGCGTCAAACCCGTCACCACGGCGAACAAATACTAAACCAATGACAGGTTGGTTCGCTATCGAAGTGAGCGCGATTACTTTAGTGAGACTCGTTTTCGAGTTTGCATTTTAGAGAATCGCACTGCTGGTGTGATTGAGTAGCAAACTTCCATCCATCCAAAGTTTAGCATTTATAATACTACCTACCTAGTAAGATGAAATACATGAACAATTTTCCTTACAAAAAAGAATATCTTACCCCAAAATCTGAAATGTTTGTCGAAGAATATTCTGGTGTATTCAAACGAGAAAGTATTTCTTATTGCGAACATTGTAAAGATCACAGCTTTGGAATATTTACCTATTGGATATACATAAAAAAGTGGGTCAAATCAGTGATCTTTTCGGATACGGAACTGCGGATAAATTCCGATGCGTCGCTTCTCCAAATACAAAAATGGAAATACATAAATGAGAGAGGAATGCTGTGTAGCATTCCCGTAGTTACGTAAATATTTATTCTCGTATGCGCTTTTGGTTTCCGATTGGGAATCGAAAAGTTTGAAAACACATTTTCGTAATGCCCCGCCATTTTGCAATGAAAAGTTTTGGTTTAACGGTAAAACATAACCATTCAGTGTGCGGTTGAATGTTACGGTAAAGATGGGAATAAAAGTCACAATAATAGTACATATTTTCTACATTAGTAAGCAGTAGTGACGTCAATCGAATCAATCCCTTTTAGGTGTATCTACTTATTTATAGAACAAACAAAGGGACACATTCATTTCCTTAATGGAAAAAGTATTATTACATGGCAAAGAATTTTATTGTTCTGGAATTGATAAATCTGTACTAAGTTATTTTGTTAAGCTGGTTTGGGCCCCCCTTATCTCCGAAACTGCTGATCCGGTTTTGAAAATTCTTTCAGTAATCGAAAGCTACATTATACCTTAGCGATTTGAGCTATATTTTTTAATAAAATAATTATAACTATGACGGTAATAACATCCGAATCACTCTCCCTCACATCACACAATGAAGTAGTTTCGGAAACAGCTACTATTCATCTTGATAAACAATTGACGCAAATGTCAAGGAGTGACATACAGTATTTGGTTCCGTTCCATTTATCTTGACGTTTCGTCTCTGGGCCATGCCACGAAGGCTTTTATCAACATTTTGTATTCAGCGTGGTCGACAACCGAGAATGTTGGATGAGATACTGTCGCATTTCACTGTTATACGTTTACCTCATATCTGCACATGCCTTGAATCTATAATCTTGTTTTCAATTCCGCTTTTGGCAAAAGAAGGTATTTAAAAAAACAAAAAAACTGGCTTGCACGCGGAACGTTAGTTTTGTTTTTAATTTTGTTAAGCGCTAATTGTCCCCTTAAGCAAGCGAAGTGGTCAATCGTCGTGCCTTCTCCGTATGAGAAGAGGCTTGTTCCCAGCAGTGGGACAATAACAGTCTAGTATTATTAGCCCCGTTAAAATCATTTATTTCAATTAGACCATCTACTTTACAGGCACTTTTGAATTGTCAGGTCTTTTTCATTGTCAATTTATTTAATACAATCATTATATGAATTTCCTTTTAAAATGAATATTAATAGAGGCTATATTAGCTAATGGACTATGCCTATAACAAATATAGTGCCTATGTAGTAGACTATTTTTTACTTAAAACTTTAATGTCCCTTAACCAGTCTACCATCTGTCATGCACTTAATGGGTACTGCTATAAACCTTTCTACCTTGCACTATTTTAAAGGAGTGTCTGAGGGAAAGCTTTTAGTACTTGAGCATGAGCTGCACATTAAGTGCTGCTGCATACTGAGCTACTAGTGGCGGCTACTAGTCGCTAAGGTCCGCGGACACGCGACTGATGCCTCAGAACAGGCATACGCAAAGAGAGCCAGGGAAATTTACTCATAATAAAAAATCTGTAACTTTCTTCTATTTTATATAAGCCATACATCAAATAATTTGATAAAAAGTACTAAAAAATAATCAATTTCATACCATTAGATGCGAATGTTAGTGTCAAGTCAGTCTGTTTTTTATTACTTTAGGGCTCCATTAAATATTTCGGTTTCCAAAAGGGTTCATAGTTTGAGAATCGCTGCCGTAGAAAATGTATGAAACATTTCGCCCACAACTTGTGGCAGCCATTAGTGGCTCAGTATGCAGCACCATTTAAAAACGTTTTATTTTAATTCCGGTAGGTGGGTGTTAGTGAACTAAAAACTAACATAAAATATAATTCTACAGAGAGATTATTAAAAGTTTAATGCTGATGAAAGCAATAAAATGATTCCTGTCATAACTGAGTCGAGAACAGATTGCGTTATAAAAGATATATTAAATGTGCAAAGAAAAGCATTAAACTCTCTGGTTGCCTCAGAGCTTGATGTGATTGTATCCAATTATTTCGTAGCTTTGAATAATCTATACTGGAATTATGAAGCTGAAGGTTGGTTTGTTTGTTTTGACGCTGAAATTTTGGGAACTGCTGGGTCGACCCGAAAATATTTTTTTGTGTTAGGTATATCCATTTATTAGGAAAGGTTAGGCTTTATTACATTACGCCACGGCCGACCCCCGGTGAGAACTTAACACGGGTGAAACCGCAGGATACTGCTAGTAATTTCGTAAAAGCAAAACAATATGTCGCAGTTAGGAACAAAACTCAAATACAATTGAATTTAAACAAAGGATGCGATTGAAGTATAATATTTTTAATCAACAATGTTGATATAACATTATGCGATGACAAAACAAACATACGTAGATTCAATTATTGCATCCAGCTTCCCTGTACGAGGGACATGATAATAACATTAATGTTTGAAATTCATCTCGAGAATACCTGGAGTTTCGCGGTGTTCAAACACATGGAACGTCTGGGATACCGCAAATATTTGCTCGGACCAACCACGCCGAGTTATAAACCATTTAACTGATGAAACTGTCTCTATCTATGGATGTGCGTGTGTTTGGATGGATGGAGTGTGGCGTGTCCATTTGTAATGTCAAATTAAAAGCTTTTTGACAAAATAAATGTGAATTTTGACACGATAATATCAATTTTTATCATTTTTGCCTGTCTGTTTGTTTCGACTATTCTCTGAAATGACTACACCAATTTTGACGAGACTTTCTCTGGTAGATAACTTTAGCTTACTGTTGTTTGAGAAAAATAATTAGGGTTCTGCGAAAAGAAAATCCTTGTTAAGTAACCGCGAATAAAGATTTTCGTAATTATTAATTTCCAACCAAGTTTCGAGAAACCAATTTAACAACGTTATAGATTCATGATCACCAAAATTTCACGTCACGTCATATCAAAGGGCTGCACTCAAAATTCACTTCATACCAAATCAATTGGACCAATAGTCGGACCAAGCGATCCGAGTATAGCCGCGCTGTGAGTGCCTGGCAGTAATGAAATTAGCATAGAGCTCGTACATCATGCGAGGGGAGAAAGGGCGCAGTGCACTAGCCGATAGGTACTTATATACTACCTATTCATTGAGTATAAGACTGGTTTGCAACATGTTTTACGTTTCTATCGATGGAGTGGCACTGGCAATATCAGATACTAACTTTAAATTCAATCGGTTAGTAAATGACAGTAATGTCGGTTATATTTCAAATTCAATCATGATTCGAAAGAGACGTGGCGCCATCTTTTATCATAAGAAAGTTATTGTTGTCCTCCTTGGAAACAGTACTTTTGTTCGGGATGGTAAGGTAACCGATGTCCGTTTCTGTACACCTGACAAATGATATGCAAAATTTCAGGATGATCGGTTCAGTGGTTTAGGCGTGTAAAGGTAACTAACTTACTTTCGCATTTACAATACTATTTAGGATTATGCCCGTGATACTGAAATATATTTCTACATTGTTATAAGTATTTAGTATTTTTAATAACGGGACACGAGTGCGTTCTCGGAATAATAAAACGGTTTTCCATGAACAGACTTCTAACAGAGATGAGATCCACAGAATTCTAACCACGCCCGTTAGCTACGTAAAAAATGCATCAAAATTCATATAACAAGCTTACGCTGCTTACGCATGATTACGCATTAGCTGTTACGTTTCCAAGTAACGGTTTAAAGTGCACTTATTGCACTTAATGTTATTTTAACGTTTCTTGAGTCACACATAGTAGTAGTCCCGTTTATTCAGTTTCGTTACCCGGCGACGGCCAAGTTAATGAGAATCTCGAATGAGTCATACGTTCATTAGTCACTCGGGCCGTAGTACCGGCTGGTACTTAGTTTAGGTGCTAAATAGATTTAGTGGATACTATGGATTGTATCGGTTACCTAACAATTAGCTAGAGGTCGTAGCTAAAAGGTAACTTGTTTTTCGTTATCATTAGATGTTCTTTTCGGGTTTATTTCCTTGCGGGATTCAAGACAGTGTGATGGCCACGTTGATTCTGGGTTCTTGGAGCTGCAGTGGTTGGGTAGTGTGTCGTGCATGTCTCAGTAAAAAAAGATGATTATCCAATTTCTCGGAAGCTATCACGGGGTTTGCCAACTTTGCTCATACTATTACTATACCTACATTATCTCCAAGAAACGCGAACATTTTCGACTGCAACCTTTTCGTATGTTACGTTCAACGCTATAGCAATTTATCTTTCATCATTACGTTGTTATTAGGGCATGCAAAAACCGGGTTGTTTAAAGGACACGGTTTTTTCGGGTTTTTATTTTACAAAACCGGTGAAACCGGTTTAATCGGTTATTTCGGTTTTTTTCCATTTTTATTATTGAAATCAGAAATACGTGTGTAAAGAAATAAAAATGCTAAAGTTTAATCAAAATGGCGTGAGCGTTACATAGAGTAGCGCGACAATGATCTATCCGAGACAAAAAAAAAATCGAATTCGAGATCAAAAATTTAAATAAAGGTGTTGCGAATTTGAAATAATAACTTCAATTGTGCAGTTTACCCAAAAGTACTATTACATAGTTCTAAAATTGTAGGCATATCTTTAACGATTAAAATATAATATTACACACAGTTTTAAACTAAGTGACGGAAACGACGATCCAAGAATAAAATATAGCTGTTTGAAATAAAATCGTGCAAATATTTTTTTCTACATGCAATATGGCAGTGGTCATAAACATTTACACTTCATTTAGTGTTTTCTAATAGCGAAATGTAAATTGTTAAAAAAAAAACTTTAGTATTCCTTTCGCTTACCTTTCCTATAATATTAGGAGTAATTAGGACTAACCTCAGGCTATATTTCATATCATAGTTCTTCCAAAACCATTAAATTTAAAAACTAATTCAATAATTTGAATTACTAGGGAAATGTTGACTAACCCTAAACTGTCACTTTGGCAATGACATTTCTTTGTTTTACATTTTTGATCTCAAATTCGATTTTTCGGTATAAATTAACGTTGCCGGCCGTTAGTGCCGTTGGAACTAACGCCGTCTTGACGTCCTGTCGACGTTTGATAGTGATAAATTTAAGATTTTGTTTGAAAAGCAAAACCGAAAAATCCGAAAACACCGGTTTTGTTTTCATAAAAAGCCCGGTTTTCAAATCAGTCGGTTATCCGGTTTTTTCGGTTATCCGGGTATCCGGTTTGCATGCCCTAGTTGTTATTCTTTGATTTAATGTTAAACCGATCGCCATTCATTCCTCTTATGGTACACGTTATTAAATCAATCTGAAATAGGCCTCACCTCTAACGAACCAAACGTATGTGTTAATTGTTTTGATGTTAATTGATTTGTTGCACGTGCAGTAAATAAACAAAGATTACATCTACTATGCATAATATTAATATTACACGCATGAACTCTGCACTTTATATTTCAAATCTAGATAAAACTAGGGCTGCTAGGCTGTTATCCGTTAGGGATTTTCTGAATTTTCCTTGTTTACCGGTGTAAGTTTTCAGAAGGTGTCAGGGGAATCCAGATTAATTAAAAAATAAGCAACAAATTTAAATAAAACATGAAAATGTAATCGACTTTCTTTTTATTTTGAAAATATTTTTCCTAGGGGCGTCCGGGAAAAATTCTTAATTTTTCCCAAATATCCAGGGTCTTAAGATTTTTTTCGGCGTCGGAACTTTAGGTGATGGCACCCCTAGATAAAACTAATCGTTGCAGTTGTGATAATTACTTTATCTACCATACCATACCATACCATCACGCCTGTATTCCCCGAAGGGTTAGGCAGAGGTGTACCAATGTACACCCACAGTTCGCCGGTATATTTAGGTCCCATGTAATAGGGGGCGAGCCTATTGCCATTAACCGGGCACAAATCCAAACTCCGAGCTGCTACTGAGAATTTCATAGAAAAACCCAATAACACTTTTTGCTCGACCTGGGAATCGAACCCAGTTACCAGTTACTTTATCTACTGAACATTAAATTACATAATTATAGCCGTTTTGGTTTACTTCTCTGCTTCCATGGGTCGTAGCACTCCTAAAGTTTCTGAGATAAGCGCGTTCAAACGAACTACAGCTTTATAACCTCAACTAAGATTTTGCACAACAATAAATAACTTTATATGCCGTGTCAAATTGTTGTACATATATTTGTAAACCTATGTTTTATGCAGCACCGTCCCAAGTCGAAATACAAATCCTTGCATTTGAAATATGGAAATGTGTGTCCTATATTTTCTGTTAACTATTGTTGGATGACCATGACGATGGCATCATCGTAGGAAACTGGAAACTGAGTCAATTATAGCCATTACATATTTATAGGGAAGATTCTATTGTCATGTCATCATTATTCGGTCACGTCCGCCTAAGTGACGTCTTTGTAATTAATCTTCCTCAAATGTAATAAACCGCAACATAAGTACTTATTACGTTTGTATTTCTGATAGTTCTTCATAGAAATTCATAGGACTGTTCTCTGGCTATTAGGGCGACGCTTACGTTTTAATAGAGCAATACAATATCGAACTTACTACACATAGTAATAAGTCACTAAGTTAAAAAGTGCAGTGCATGCCTAATTGCGTCGTGTTGCATCTTGGTGTGAGTTGATCCTGAGGTAATAGGTACCGATACAGAATCAAATTAAATATATTTTATTACTAGTTGGCCTCTGAAATATGAATTCTATGACATAACAATCCTCCTAGTTTGTCTAAGTCTAAAGCAATCCCTTGGTAATCTGTGACACATATTACAACATTGTTCATCCCCCATATAGAATATATATACATATCCTATAGACAAACCAGACCAGTAAGGAATTTTCAAGCAAAATCTAAACAGAATCTATCCAGCAGAAAGTACGTGATGCTTCAACAAACAGTACTTTTATTATTACAGATATTGTATCCTAATCTTTGAACAATTTCCTCCAATCGGAATCGCAGCGGTCTAGCGGTTCTTATCAGCAGCCAGTGTAATCACTGCCTGCAACATAGCATTATCTCTGCTACAGTTAGTTTGTGCACCGAATAATGATACCACCATTAGATAATTCCATGTAATCTTAACCAACAACTTTAACGACGATTTACTTTGTATTTGCTCTAGTTTTTACCTCGTAAAGATAAGGCTGGTTGCAGTAAAATAGCAGTTAAGTTTTCTGGTTATTGTGGTCCAAACTTAGAAACTAGACTTCTGCCAAAATGAAACCCACAATCTCCTCATATTTTAATGAATTATGTCAAAGTAATTAAATACCAATGCCAGATGTGTAACTATTCCGCAAAAACAGGTCAATGTACACCCAAAACTAATGCTTAGATTAGAATTGAAATTATTCTATTGTAAGGCTTAAAAAAAATGCGAGAAATTTTGACGTGAGTTCATTTGTTTTGGCAAAACTAAACCTAATCTATACTAAGCATAAGTAAAAAAAATGCGTGAAATTTTGAGGTGAGTTCATTCGTTTCAATTTGCAAAACTAAACCCAAAATATAATGGGGCTGTGTTAGCAACTAACTCGAAATTATTAACAAGCTAACCCTGGCTGGCAAAGCTGGCCTTAATAAAGAAGTATCATACATAAGTCTAACCTCTTTGCATGAAGGAAATAAAAAAAAAATGTTCCGAGCATATTACAACGTTGATTGACGTCCACGCAATCTGAAAGAAATTAAACCATCGTAACGGAAAGAGCCTGACATAATGATGAATATCAACATGTCAAGTTAACTGTAATTTACAAATTATAAACAGCATAGTAAACTGGTTACAAATATGTATATTTCAATGTTTTTCCGCCAAATTAACCCATATTCTAAACATAACACGCGTTGATTGCGTTATCATAAACATGAACTTGTATGAGTTGTATGATAGATACTGTATCCGAATAAACAATTGCGTCTGCGAAGGGCGTTGACCTCCAGCATTGCATGGTGCATGTGTTCTCATACGAGTACAACTCACTTGTAAAAATATTATTAATAAAATAGAAATGCTTGAATATTTGTATACAGTGCCGGTCCAGTTCAGTTCATTGACTTACAAAGAAATTGAATGGGGTCATACAAGGACTTATTCACTTTATTGTAATCGATAAGTCTCGTCCTATTGTATGTGTCATCATGCTAAAGGAAACTACAGTAATTTTTATTATTGTATAATTTTGTATACCGAGTGAGGTAGCCAACTAAACTACGCATTTCCGAGAACTAAACTAAATCTTTTCCTGCTTTAAAATGGGGCACACACCACAATTATTTTAACTGATAATTATATACCGCTAACGTTACGGATTCACGGAAAACAAGGAAACAGAAGGTTCTAGGATTTAAGGAAAAGTTAACAAAATGGTGTGAAAATGTTAGTAAAACTAAATAGCTATCATGTTATGATGGCCATTAGTAAAGGTGCTCGCCTCTCATGCACGACGCTGTGAGTTCGGAACAAGCCATGGGCATCAATGTGTCTTTAATCTAATTCATACGCACATTCTAAGTTTATCTTGGATATCGGTCAAGGAAACCATCATGAGAAAACTTAAACTTGAACTAAAAAAATATAAGTGTGAAACCGCCCATCTGCCTTGAGCAAGAGTGGTGATCAAGGCTTGTGCCTTCTCTGTATGAGAAGAGGTTTTTGCCCTACAGTGGGAAAATAAAAGGCTGGTATTACTTTTTAACTCTACATTAGAATTAGAATAGGAAATAAAAGAGCAAAGATCGTTTGAGTCAGCTGGGCTTACGCCCACAAAGCATCTAGCCGAATATGCGTCATCCTGTTTGAATGTTACTTTTTTTATAAGGAAGTAATGCATGATAATTTTATTGTATGTAGTGTGGTATAGAAAATAAATGACTTAAACCACACAGTACAATGAGTATTTAATTCAGAAATTAGAAACCATTTATTTGTTGTTGTTTTTTCTTGGGTAAAGAGTACGCAGTGTGCTATGTGTTGCCATTGTTGCCAATAATGACACATATTTCACAAATATTTAATAGGTATGATAAATTAGAAAATATTACCTATTTTTACATAGGATATCCAATTTTAATTTGTATGGTAGAAATCGTAAAACAAAATGCTGTTTATGATTATCCAAAAAGGTAAAGTTGAAAACAAGGATAGTTTTAATGTTACCTTTGCATTGTGTCACTACTTCCATTTAGTACCTACCTACTAATTAATCATCAGGAAACATTATGTATATCTGTGACAGTTTATAATTTAACTCCGTAATAGCAATAAAATCTGAATTAAGACTTTAGTGCCGTGCAATTGAACCTAAAGTTGTAGCATTTATCGTGCTTCAAACCTTGATTTAGTCTATCTTACGCCACTTCCTGATGATACTTTGAACAATGTAGTGCCTACATACGTAGTAGTTCGTGCAGATAACTTCAAACCACAACATTAATGGTGGGTCCACACGACACAGACTTTTGTCTGTACAGACATCTGCACAGACTATAAAGTCTGAGTAAAAATTTTGACTTTGCCAAATGTCTGTGCAGACTTTTCATCAGTTCAGACTTCGATTTTAATGAATAAATTAAGTAATTCAATAATCATGAGTTTTGCTCCGACAATCGTACAGACATGTACGCAGACTTCCGACTTTTCTGGTACACCGACATTTGTCTGTACTGATTTGTTGTAGGTACAGACAAAATTCTATAGAAGTCTGTGTTAAGTCTGTGTCGTGTCGACCCACCATAAAAGAACACGAATTGTTACAAGCAAACGCCAAGTTTGAAACTAAACAAAAACTTGCCAGGTAATCGTTTCGGAGCAACCGAAACCGCAAGACGTGAGATTAGTCAAAACACGCTGTTGATACTATCACAACAATCCCTGGGAGCGATTAAACACTTGTCTCAACAGACCATTTTACTAGGAAAACATTGAGAAACCAAATTGAAGGTCATCGTAGACGAAAAACGTCTAAATTGTTTTAAAAACTTCCGTTTGAGACTTCTTTGTCTTTTTACCGGCATTTATTTCGTCCAAACACATGTTATTGAATTTATGTAACTGCGTTGTCTAAACAACTACAACAAATAAATAACAAGTTATTTGTTTTAAGAGTGGTTGATTGTTTTCAGAATTCCATTTCTCACAATTCAAGTGAATCCAATCTATTTGTAGATAAACTATCAAGTTCCTAAACGTACCTATAGATAAAATCTTTCAACGATCTATTTCTTCAAACTCATTTACAGTTGCTTTACTTCACCGTGTGTGGAAACATGGCAAAGTTAAATTATTCCAGTCTAGACAGATAAAGCTTCTTCGTCGTACTTCTCCGTGACCGGCTATTACGATGAATGACTTCATGTATTTACATTATACAGCTTTAAGTCGTCAGTTACTCCCGTCTATTTATAAAGTTCGTGTAACTCTCCCGCGGTGTTGTGATTTCGCGACAGCCCTACGCTACGCATCAACAGGACTGTAACTCTGGTAACTCGTTCCCATTTCGTTATGGAACTCAGATTTCTTTACAGAAATTGGTATGCTTTTATTTTTTTCGTAATAAGGAATTGTGTTCGGGGAACTATACTCTCCATATAAATACTTACGGTAAATAAACAATTAAACTCGACAATTTATTGTAGATAGTATAAGGGCCCTTGTCTGTAGACCAGTGGCTAGACAGTTCTCCGTCAAATAACTTATTTTTAAATGATAATCTATTTTAGTGATCTTAGTCTATTACTTATTGTACAAAATATGACTAGATAAGACTACTTTCGTTCGGACCGCACAACAGTACGCTGTCAAGAGTAACCTTTAAAAAATTGTAGGCTCTATTCCTTCCTTCCTTTTGCGCGGTTACCGCAACATTATTTGTTAAAATTAATGACGCTTCGTCGGTCTGTAGCACCCTTCCACGTTGCCTACTTTCTTTGAATCGGCAACATGGCAACCGGGTATTTTATAAGACCGTACCTCATTAGCTGGAATTACAGACTTAAAAATTAGGCAGCCGAAGATTGTAAGCGGTGCCGGTGTTATTTCACACGAAGACACAGTAACCCCCGCGTGAGTTAATGCGATAATTAAGCGAGATACACACATGGTTAACGTGTCACCAGCTATAATGGAACACGTGTTTTAAACGATTCATGGCGTTATCTGTGGACCAACGACTCCTTTGTGGAACACAAGCATGGCAGAAGTGGGAGACAGGCTCCAATGGACTCGGCGTCAATTGCAGACTTGATTTAACAAATTTGCTATAACAATTAGTAGTATCTATTTCTTTTGGGACAAACCTGCTACACTTTTCTAGACCAGTGTTACTCTTAAAAGGTAGAATCAACCAACCAAAGCGATTAAGCTCGACGGATCCCGGAGAAACAATTCAACTGTCTTGGATCCCGCAACGAAATGATTAAAAAAAACAGCTGAGGAGTAAGGAAAAAAACATAATTTTCACTTTCCTCCACACAAGCAAGAGACAGAACAGAACTAGGCTAATAGGCACAAAGTGACGTTTACAATGTAATAATGGCTAGATTCTAGAAGGAACGAGAGCTTTGAAAAAGCCACCTAAAGAAACGCTTGTTTATAAATAAATATCAACCTTGGAGACCGGAAGATACGATTGTAACATCGGCCCGATTTTGAAAAACAATTCGAAGCGAGAAAACAAACACCAGCTTTGGACAGACGACGACGTCCCACGGTCTTTATTGCTGGATAAAACGTACGAAATAAGTCTTGACCGTCCAAACTTCTATTTACTCAACGTTTGCTTTCTTGACCTTCGTTGACTCACGGATGATGAGTCAGTCACGAAGAGATATTATCGAATCGTTACGCGAGTATTGACGTATCGGCTTCATTTGTTTGATATCCAAGTGTCATGTTTGTTAATACTTTTGGGGATATTTCATGTGTTCGTGCCTTTGTTATTTTAATTAAACCCTCCTGTCAGAGCGTTGGCTTGTATTATGTTTATGCAGACGCGTAAATGCGGTAGTTTTGACATAATTCAAAACTGCATGGCTGCGAGTTGCGAATATTGTTTGTAGCGCTATTTCTTAACTAGCTTCTGCCCGCGATTTTGTATGAGTGGAAGTCAGATCTTATAACAGTCGGCAGTAGTGTAGCTTTCTAACAGTGATAGCATTTTGGTAATTGATCTAGTACTTCCAGAGATTTCCACTTACAAAGTAATAGAAACAAACCAACGTTACCTCTTTATATTTGAAGTATAGATAGATTGGACGTCTAATTGGCAATTAAGTTACCGAGAGTCTCACTAAAAATCTAAAATCAACGGTTGATCGATAACCTCGTTTTTAATTTGGGTGAAAACGAAACTATCTTATCGTTGTATTATCTAATTTTAGTTTACTGCCAGCAGTAGCACACATCAATGGTGGGGCAAGTCTACCCATTGATTCACGATAACGTCTATCAAATGCTAATAAAAGACTTCTTAGAAAACACAAACGTAATAAAATATTTAATTCTGATTACTATCATGATACTTAATGAGTCAGAACGGATATTGTAGTAGTGATTTATTCTTGTTTCTAATCGTCGGTGACTAACAATCCCAGGTCAGATGTTCCCATGTACAGAATTTCCTTCTAGCTGGCTGTTATGCAACGTGATTCATTTGTGGAATGAAGAGTGATCGTTGTAGAGATGCGTACGCGCCGGGTCGCGGGTTATGGGCGGTCGTTCTACGATCTTTCCTTCTTTATATTATTCGTCAGGGTTCGCACTGATGTAGTCGTGTTATACTACTGTGATTCATTGTTTGTTTTGCAACTTATTGATGTAATTTTTGTGATACGGTACGTATATTTTTAATTAGGAATTTTGATGAAATTATTAGCGATAACAAACCTCAAAACCAACTATTCATGTTGATGAATCATTGATATACATTTTATTTGGAAGCCATTAACAATTGTATCTTTTCACTTTCTCTCGTAAAAACAATACAAATTCATTGAACAACATTACACACAACAAAACCGAGTTTATCGACATCGTCATTCCCTGGCCAGGAATATCTGACAGGATGTCGTACTCGACACGATACGAGGGCAGAATATTAGCGATCGTTATAACACGACCAATTTATGTTGTGCACTTGTGACCTCTAGACGCAGCCCAGAATAGAGGACAGCGTTGTGTTGTTTTAAACACAGGATTTGTAATGCATAGGTATACCGCATACTCGTAGGTGGCGAATATAATGTTGTCTATTTATAACAGCAGATAGCAAATACCTATAATTTGTGTGGTATATTTAATCTGGGTTCTGATAACGGGTAACAGAATTCTGTAATGTTTTTTCCTACATGCGAGCTAATTAATCTTTTGTTTATGTTTGTTTACTTTGGTTGGAGTCGGGTTTACTTTTTTTTACGAAACTGCAGTAAAATGGCGTAACGTGTGTATTTTCTGAGCCATAAATAGCTACAGCTGCTACAATTTTTCTTTTCAAATAATTGTATTTTAAACAGCCAACTTTAAAATCTTAAATGTGTCAGGGTTTTACAAAGTCTGTATCTAGGTCTAGATTTTTTAAATTTATTTTTCTGCTGTGGCAAGCATGTACTGTTCACTCAATGTATCACATCCTTCATCCTTAGTACGCAAGAACGTGCTCAAGTGTTGTTTTTTCTTTAGGTCAGTGTAATGCGCCTTCTTCCTTACTATTTTTGAATAAAAAAAAATACTGGCAGTTTACCAGACATCACACTGATTTGAAGTCGTGATACGAAAAAAAAAACTACGTTCTATAGGTACTTACTTAAAAATATTTAAGCGCATTTTTGCAGATTTATAAAAGATAATTATGGTTCGAAATGAGGTTGCAATTTCCGTTTATGAAGTTTTTGTTGGCTTTAAACTTTGTTCCTCAATCTCATCCTATTTGCGAGATTTATGATGACGGTTGTCAACGAAATTGGGCCGAAGCTCCGAACTTTGGACTTTTGTTTTGCTAGAGTGTCAACTCACCGGAGACAATGTTTAACGTTTTTCATTTCTTTGTTCACAGAGCCGTCGGTAAAACATGCCTGCTCATCAGTTACACCACAAATGCCTTCCCAGGAGAGTACATACCTACAGTGTAAGTATAACGAATTGTTGAATTTTAATTAGAAATGTTCAATATCTACAACCAAAGTTATCCGCAGCTCGTTAGCAAAGTTCAACTAAATCAAACAAAATGTAACAAGATCCATAACCTATTATAGGTAGGTATATATTTGTAGTTGTTTGACCTATTTTCCGAACCCAGAGCTTCATCAGAATGATTTAATTGGTTAAACAACGTCAAAACAATTTTATATAGTGGTTGCTATCCTCGGGAGTTCTCCAAACTTAATAAATTGGCTTTATAGCTGATTAGCATTTAATATGAAGTCCACCAGATGAATTTATTTATTCATTTTAATGAAGCATTATTATACAGAAGCGAAACTAGCATGACTTCTTTTTGTTAGCCATTTTTGCAAGGTCGACTACCTAATTGTTATCTATTAACGTATAGATCTCATCTTTGGCATTGGCAGTTAAAAACACGCAAGAGTTCAATACCTGACATTAATTAAAGTGGTCTCCTAAAAAGAAATGGGGTTAAAAGGATCTTATCCGAAAGGATATTGTAACGAAAACGTTTACCATGGATTTAGCATGTGCTAAATCCATGGTAAACGTTTTCGTTACGCTAGAATTATGTAATTCTAGACATCCCAAATTCATTTTAAGCCAGTTATAAAACACAGTTGTTCCATACATTTGGACCGTGTAGGTTTTGATCCGGTCACATTTCTATGGAGCAGCAGATTTCAGCAGATTCCAACCCGCTATTCGTTTAAACATGAATCTCCAAACATCCTCAGATTCGACAACTACTCGGCGAATGTGATGGTGGACGGCAAGCCGATCAACCTGGGCCTATGGGATACGGCGGGTCAGGAGGACTACGACAGACTGCGACCGCTCTCCTACCCACAGACTGATGTCTTCCTCATATGCTTCTCGCTCGTCAACCCTGCCTCGTTCGAGAACGTCCGGGCTAAGGTGGGTCCTTACTTCTTAAAATAAAACCTGGTCTTTTGGTCCATCCACCTAAGCTGTTGGCAACAGGACCAAGATCTACCATTTCTTGTCACGTGCTTTATGTTTGTCAATAAGTAAGAAAGAACAATGCAATACATATTTATAGTGTTAGCTGTATTATTAAGCTACGTCTCATATTTGCCAATTTGTTACGCTTTAACAGCTAAATCATTGAATCGATTTTGATAAAAATTGGTTCTGGTAAGCTGGAAACTCAAGAAAGGATATAGGATACTTTTGATCCGCGATAATCATGATTGTCGTGGTTAAACTTGCGGGTAGAAGCTAGTGATGATACATAAAGATAGTACAAGCACTTACAGTTTCTCAGAAACCGCCCTTTTTAGGTAAGGGAAACTTCATGATCATAAGCATTTCTAGCAGGCTACTAATAAATTCATATCATTATTCTTTAAAAAAAACGCCCCGCTATAGAATATTCTCCTGTATAATGGATACGACTACAAACAAAATAAACTTACACAAACAACAAGACCCGGAACAACCGCCTTTTGGCTTACAAACATTTGTTCCGTGCGCGAATCGAATCCGCAAAACGCATCGCAGCAGCCAATAGCGCAGCTGCTGCGCCAATCGTATTGTAACAATGGTCGTAAGTCGTAACAAAATATCAACTTCGTCACGTCAATATCAAAACGTGCTGAAATAGGAAGTCGTAAAATCTTCGTCCCGACTGATAACAGAACGTAATGTTGCACATATGCCCTTGCCTTGTTCTTTGTTCTTGACTTGATGCATGTCACTAATTAATTATTTCTATGGAATATGACTCACTAAATCAGGAAGTACAACTTCGCTGCTTTGACGAAAATCTTAACGAGATATTAATGTTATGTTGTAAAGGACCTTTGTTAGTACTTGGGTTCGTGTAGTTCCAAGTTTTCATGTAGTTAGTACATTCAATTTTAGAAATATGACAGCTCATAAGTATGTGAAAAGCCGAGGCATAGAACATGAGATTAACTTTATGGAAATTTCTACTATGTTAGTTGGAAACAATGAATGTAGAAGCTATTGGCCAGAAGTAGGACTGATTTTATAATAATAATGAAATATTGAAGCGTGTCCGCGTAGTATTCAAGTATACCATAAAACATTGCCTGCGACACACAGGAAAACAAAGCTATCGAATGAATTTTCAGAATTGGGCCAGTAGTTCCGGAGATTAACGCGTTCAAACAAACAATGTAACTCTCCAGCTTTATAATATTAGAATAGATGTGTCGTTAGCATAGATTAGCAGCAATTTAATTTCCCGTGCCAAACATAAAAACAACCTTTCTACACGTATGTGTAGAAAGGTTGGCCGAAGGGCTAGGCAGAGGTGTACCAATATACACCCACAGTTCGCCGGTATGTTTAGGTCCCATGTAATAAGGATTCTATAAGTTACTAATCTTGTGTTGTTTGCCTTCCAGTGGTTCCCCGAAGTGAGGCATCACTGCCCATCGACGCCCATCATCCTGGTCGGCACCAAGCTCGATCTCCGCGAAGACAAGGACACCATCGAGAAGCTGAAGGACAAGAAACTAGCTCCCATCACTTACACACAGGTAAAAATAACTTTATTTCACGTACTATGATAACATGAGTATTTTCATTTGGTTTTTTGTGACTTGCAATTCACATGTACTTTATAAGTTTATCTTGGACAACACTGTAATGGAAACATGTCGTCAGGAAACTTGGAATAAATGGTGTCTGAAATCGCCAATCCTCTTTTAACAAGCGGTACTACTTGCTGGTAATACTTGCTTATCGTGCCTTCTAGGTGTGAGAAGAAGCCTTAGTCCTGCAGTGCGCCAACAATAGCTAAGTTGATTCTGTTTCTCACCCCCCACCCTAGTTTTAGGCTTTATTTTCGTTGGATCCTTGAGACAATCCCAGACTGTAGAAAACTGTTATTTCCCTTAACAAACATCCTATGGATTTTTCCATTATGGCAGTCACACAAATCAGACAGTGTAATATTATAAGCTCCAAATAAAAAAAAAACACAATGGCAGATCAAACACATATGATGATTCACATATGATTGATACTGTAATAACATATCGTAGGCAAGGTAAACACAAACCCCGGCAATATGTGCGTGTGTTGCGTGACACTTGATGTATTTTCGTGGCGCGCTTAGTTATATCGGAGGTGGAAAGTGTCGTGAACTGTCGCCCGCAGGATATTACAAATGTTCGCGTACGTATTGCGAATATTACGGCGTTCTATCTTATGCAGATGGCACCTGATTCTATTGGAATCTTGTTATGTGGTAATTTTGTCCTTGCAAGTTTTTCTTGAAATTATTCCCATTTAAGACAGTTCGGTCTTCTTAAGGTGAATGTTCCGACCAGCCCGCGAAATTTAATTTTTCTTATTCTTATGTTTTTTGCAATTTTTTTTGCAATTTGCAAGTCAGTATTAGGTTTAATGTTGATTAAAAGTCACTTAACTTTAGTCATAAACTTGACATTTTACATGAAGCTTGACTTATGGAGTCATTTTAATGGTTATAATTTTGAAAATACATACATACTTCTTACGCCCGCGAATCATATTTTAATCAACAGTGTCAGCAACATGTTTTCGCGATGTCAGGGTTAGTATAGTACATTTAAGAAGTAGTTTGTTAACCTATTCCTTTAAAGGTATGTGTAACTATGGTGTTTTTGGTCCATTCTTCACGATACACCTTTTGCCTTTTAATAGTCTAATTTAAATAAATAATTTGACTTTAACTTAGACAGTCGGTTCGGCATCTTCAATAACTTTTAACTATTCTTCGATAACGGTTGAAACTGCTGACCTGATTATGACCGTAACCTATTCCAATTTTAGTAGTAATAAAGCTTGTTATTAAGGAGCTCGTCCGGGAAAGTACCTACTACCACACCACCATACCCATTTCTGCCGCAAAACAGCTTTGCTGTGTTCCGTTTTTAAAGGTATGGGGTTTTTTTTTTTTTTTTTTTTTTTTTTTTTTAAGATGGTAAAATCATCAAATGACCCCCCCCGTCCTGGGCGGGGCGGGAGGGAGTGTCAGACTTTTACTGACTAAAAACCATCTATGTTCCTTCATGTGCCCTTTGCGTTCCGGGGGCGCGGAATCTCTTTCGAACAACCCGCAGCCCCGGCAGGCCTTGGCCCTTAGTGGCCCCTTCCTTGTGCTGACACCTCTTTGCGCGGAACATGAACGCGCCGTCGACACGGTCTGTCGTTAAATAACGTACGGACGGTGAGCTACCCATTGCTCACCGTCCACAGACCGTGCCTACGGTGTCCGCCTGCGGGAGGCGCAATGGTGCCATTATTGGCAATCCATTGCGCCGGCGGACGCGGCGTCAGCGGCGGCGGCGGGTGCGGCCACGGCAACGGTGGCGGCGGCAGCGGCGGCGGCGGCGGCGGCGGCGCGGGGCCCTCCCCCGGACCTGGCGGGTACGGCGCAGGCCTTGCCCCCAGCCCGGTGATCGGCCGGCCTGTTAGCCCCCGCACATGCATCGCAGTGCGGCGGGGCATCACAAGCCGCGGCCTTGTGACCGGGCTGACCGCAGCGGAAACACAGGGCGCTGCGGTCCACCTCCGAGGCGCACCGACATGCCACGTGCTTCCCCACGTGGCAACGGTAGCACCTCAGGGGCCTGGGCTCGAGCAGGCGAACCCGCGCCGACACCCAGCCCACCAATAAGCGGCCCCCCTCAACAATGGCTTTAGCCGCCGTCACTGGGCAGCTGACCATAATGGTCTGCATGCCCGTGCGCTCTGGGCGGATGGTGCCTGCCCTGACCTCTTCGGCACGGCATCCACCCGCCCTGGTGACGGCGGCCACCACCTCCTCCGCGGAAACGGAGTCGTCCAGACCCATGATGCGCAGATCTGCGCATCTGGCGGGCCTGGACACCCGCACCTCGTCCGCGTTTAGGGACGCTCTAAGCTTCTCAGCTAGAGCGTCCGCGGACGGGCCGCTGGTGGCGCCGGGGATCTCCAGCATTCGGGCCCCAGTTGCGGTGACCCTAAGCTGGAGGCCGGTTATCCCTAGCTCGCCAAGGTTGATGGCCGCCTTGGCCCTGGTGAGCACCTGCGCATATGTCACGCCCCGCTTTTCCGCCTCCGGCTGTAGCGTGACCACTACAGCCGCGGAAAGGTATGGGGTGCCGATGTAATTACAGGCACATGAAACATTTCAAATTTGTCTCTAGGATGGCAACGCATTTACAGGGTCTCTGGTATTGCCGATGTCTATAAGTAGCGGTGACCGACCGTAGGCTTGTTTGCCATCCATTGACATAAAAAATAACTAATATAATATCTAGTTTAAACCACGCTTTACTATCATCAGTCATCAAAACCAACGTTTTATCTCCCATTCCAGGGCCTCGGAATGTCTAAAGAGATCAGCGCGGTGAAGTACCTGGAGTGCTCAGCGCTGACGCAGAAGGGCCTGAAGACGGTGTTCGACGAGGCCATCCGCGCCGTGCTGTGTCCCGTGCAGCCCATGAAACCGAAGCGGAAGTGTAGACTGCTCTAATGATTTGTCTAGTGTTGTCTGATAAGGTAACAAGGATTTTCGACATTGACATAGTAATACTAAACATGAATTTTAAATAACTTTCCTGAAGGATTAGGTATTGAACACCATTCATCAATAATTCCAAGACAACTTCTTTAAATAAACACTTTATTTTTGCCCTAAAAACCCGATTAATTTAATTAACAAAAAATTACATAATTATGTTTAGGTCCCATGTAATATTAGGGGGTCTATTGCCATTAACCGGCACAAATCCTAACTCCGAGTCTTGTGTGTTGCAAGCGCGATTTCCGAGTGTGATGTTTTGGGTTCGATCCCCAGGTCACGCTAGCTCGGAATTCAAAAGATGGTGTGACACTCGTAGCTCGGAAAGCACCTAAACGTATTGGTTTTGCCCTTGGATTATATGCGTGAATAAAAAGAAAGTGCGCCTGTGTCCCCATTGTGACGGGAAAATATTACTACATCATCCCTCCATTAGGCTTATATCTTGAACAATAAATGAATGTTTCCAATTTTTCTTTCCAGATAGCGTAGTACAGACGTCGATGCCAGTGTATACAGCATAGCTTACAATAGAGCGCACCAACATCAGTATAAATGTGCATAACACACGAGCGCTGTAACTGAATGGACTGCAATAAATGCATACATAGATGTTAATTTTTACTGTTAAAGTACGCATTATTAATTAATATGTAACGTGGGTTGGTGTGAGTGAGGTCCGTTTAATGTGTAACGCTTTTTTATATCGACCGGATATTCTCGTCACTGGCAGTTTGTAAAGGCTGACCTTTGCCTAATGGTTGCAGAAGTTTGTCTATGGATGTCACTCGATTCTTTATTCAAATTTTCTTGTAGTTTCATTGTCTTTATGTCGTGGAACTGTCGTAATACTTGTGAACTTCTACCTCTAGCTATGTAATTGATAATCAGATATTTGTAAATTATTTCACGTTCACGACGTAGCCATACCACCGCCTGTCAGTGACTGCTAGGTAACTATCCGAGTGTAACTCATATTTGGGTGCTTTATCATAACTTGACCGTCGCTAATACTAAAATGTAATTACATTCCTACATCTATGATAATTTCGGGTACAAATTGTTTAAACTTACTTCACCGTCGTTTCTGAACGGTTAAATTTAAAAAATGGAATTGTTGAAATTTGTGTTTGCCAGAGATTATATTTTTCGATTTATTATTGATTTTTATTTGTTTCCACATTGTTGTGTATATCAATATTTACAGTCGACTCTCAAGTTCGTATACATTTTCGTCCTTATGAGTAAAGTGTTAAGGTTCAAATTGTATACGAGTTACAATGTCGACTAGGACTAGTGGCGTAATAAGTACAGCATTCGTTCGTAAGAAAATGGTTAATCATTAAAGTTTCGTATTCATTGTATATTTAATTAATTAAATGGTTATAATATGTACCTATAAATGATGTAAACTGTATTTCGTTTTAATATGCTACGCAGATTTCAGGATAAATTGACTTCGATGTGATTTGTAGGTTAAAATGTCTTTAAGTAAGAACCCACTGTACTGTACAAAACATAAAACCCAAGCACATAATCCTTGCATTTAATAGCTCATTAAATTACATAACTTCAAGTAACTACGAATTCCAAAGTCTACTTTGATTGGAGTCACAAACTATTAAAAGTCATTTGGTCAATAATATGCTATTTCAAAACAATATAGCTGTTGCATTTATCGAGCTGTGTGAACATTGCATTTTCAATCTTATGCCGCTGACACTAAAGCATAATGCAATGACTATATTTCATTACTGCGTATTATTTCTCTGAATCGGCTAAAAGCTTAAGAGTATAAGCGCCCGCGTGAATGGTCAATACTTAGATACATATCGTTGGTAAAGTGTAGCTATGCTATCGTGACGTCTTTGTAATACTAGTGGCGGTAGATTTGCGATTTTGAACCTTTCGTCTTGAGAATAGAGTCAATTTTACCATATTGCCGGGTGAGCATAGCCTTTGATGACTCGTGCAATATGTAACACGTTTCTTTTAGTTTGCAATCGCAGATCTATAACTACTAGCGCAGTTTTCAATAAGCAATAAGATTGTATCGCAAACGTTTAGCCTTCTACGGCTGACGTGGAATCCGCACAACTACTTTTAGCATTAACCGACCGAATCGCGATGAACAGCATTCTGTTCCACAACGTCTCGCTCGCCGACCATCTCGATTCGGTCGCATAACTGTCACGGGAGGCATTTTTAGCTAAAAATGTGATAAACGGGTTTAGGCTCTAATTGACTGTTTAGACATTTTTACACGGCCTTTAGATATGAGACGCTTTTTTTACCTTATACGCCTAACTTCACGATTATCGTAGACTCGACAGATCGTTTCTTTAGTAAATAAAATGGCACTAAGTTAATTACTGTCTAAATCCACTCCTAAAATATAAATGTTATAATAAGAGAAACAGTACACGTAAGTTTGTGTTTAAGTGTGCAATTGTTGTTGCTTGTCACCGAACGCGGCACGCCGTTTATAACTAGATGCCATAAAGTTTTATTCTTCAAAAAGTTTATTTACTTTGAGTTTTTTCTCTTCTGTTTCTAAATTTAAAAAAGCTCGAACAATTGCACAGAACATCCCTAGCGGTAAGATTTTAATGTATGTATTGTTCAGATGCAAATATTTAGAAGAATCAACATGTAAATACCGGTAATTTAGTTTTAAATACAAAAATAAAATATACATACGCCATTTCCTTTGGTGTAACATTTTTTATACTAGATCCAATTTTTTCACCATGTATGGATTTTTTAATGCTAAATCAAAAATTAATAATTTCGCTGTGTAGTCTTATGTATTCTCGTATTGTAATACGTTTATGGTTGAATGGACTAACTATATTATGTCTAGTTATAAAATATATAATTTTAATAATAAGTCAACAATATAATAAACACGTTGAGGCAGCGAGGGAACGAAATATGAAACATAAAAAAATATTTTTTAAACTTGAAACAGATGCGTATTATTTTGTGAAAAGAATAAAATATTTGTCAATATTTTTTCAACGGGTGAAATGAGTGAAGGCGTCATAATAGCCAATGTGTCGATAAATCTTAATCAAATTCATGCAATCTATAACACAGGACTACTGCGATTGTATAAAAAAGTATTTTTAGTAGTTGAGTATGTCCGTTAGTCCAAATTTCCTTAAGTATATAATTTCTAGTGTATGTTCGACTCGTTTATTTGTATTGGTGTTATGTTGTCATCTTGTTGATTGTATTGTATTGTTGGATATGTAGTCACTCTGCCATGTACTGCATTTGCTTTCATTCAAAGTAACAGCTTGTATAATATTATTATTTTTATACAAAATTGTATATGTATAGATATGCGCTGTGTCTATAATTCGATATGATAGTTAGATACGCTGCTGTCGAGTAATTCTTCCAAATATTGTAAAGCCTCTGAATAATTCAAAATATATTTATATTAACTGTTCAAACTATGTGTTTTATTTATGTATCCTATTTATATATCATACATAAAAACTCTTTGCTCTTGACGCCATATTTTTAGTAATATTATCCGTACTTGGAGATCTTAAAACAAATATTTATAAAAACATCTGACCGTATGGTAAGAATCGCTATTGTAAAGTAAGTAGTAGATAAAAGTTGTCCTTAATGAACTTGTACAAATGGTAGAAGATAAAAAATTACGTAACCTTGGCAACAGATATCAAATCTTCTATGTAGGTGATAATGTAAGGAAAAAATATTGTAGCTATGTGGAGATTACTCGAGAAAACATTCATGTTTAAGATACCATTGCGGGCGATAAATACATAGTTACTTTAAAAAAATAAAAATCTTCCCACAATATATCTGTCAGATAAAACCTATACAAACACTAAAATATACCCGAAAACTACATTCGTGTTAATAGGATTAACTTCCGTGGTTCCATAGCAAGGGTACTCAACTTTTTTAACAGTCGGGCCAAAACGATCGATTTAGAAATTTTCCGCAGGCCACTAGCGATCCCTATTTTAGTTACTTTTGCTACTTGTGCTAAAAAACAAAAGGTATTATAAACTGTAATAGTTGCTTAATAAAAAAATTCATGAATAAGGAACACTTTGTCAGCGGGGTTTTTAAAACTTGTTTAGGCGGGCCATTGAAAATCCATCCGCGGGCCACATCATGGGCCGTGGGCCTGCGGTTGAACATCCTTGTTCTATAGCATAGAAAATTGATGAATGTGTAAATCTACAGTACAAAGTTCGCGCGGCATCGCGTCATATAGCTAAATGCATGATTGCAGTCAACAGCTGTGTCAAGGTCCCGTAAACACAGTCGCCATTATTTTGAAGGCGAGCGAATATTATACAATTTCGCAATACGGAAGATGTATAGAAAACACAACATAAGTGTCCAATATAAACAATCAATGATCATTAAAATATCTATTACGTTTTATTGTGTTCTATGACTACTGTAAATTGACCTGCCCCCTCTTTCTCGATCTAAACTGCTCGCTAAGTTTGAGGCGAAAAACATAGTTCAGCGTAAACTGGATGCGAATAAATGTAGTATTGACAAGACGCTTTGTAATCAGTCGTTTGAGTGGCGCTGCCAGTGAGCAGTCCTCTACGTCTGCCCCGCGTTTTAAAAACAATAAAATACTAAAAACCGTGCTACCAAAAAAAATACTTTAAAATCTAAGTGAGAAGGTTCATTTTCCAAAATGTCGAAAGTGCTACTGAGTAAAGAGTTGCCTGATATTGAGGTTAGTGATAGCTATTTCTATTTACCTACTAATGTTTTGGTGCTAGACAGTTAAAAACAGGTTTTGGATAAAATTGTATCGATAATATCGCTGTTCTGTTTGATAGGGTCACTGATAACTAAATAAATGTAAAGTTTATTATGGAAGTCTAGTAAATTATTAATAGTTAACTCGAGTAACGATCAGTTTTAATAATAAAACATAATTATTATACCCGCCAATCTAATGTTAAATTAGTTTCACGATAAATAAATTAATAATAACAAAGGTTTATATGTAGCTACCCTATTACCTACCTAACTCTAGGTAATTATTGCGGACATACTTAATTAACATTGGTGTGTAGTGTGATTGGTCAAACATTTGAACCAACACGTTTTTTTAATTGGTCGAGGTCAGTAGTTTCTTCGCACAGACAATTAAATAATAATGTAGTTTACTTTGCTATCTGTATTCTTATAAGATAGTATATTATAGTATTAATCAAGCTAGGTCGCAATGCAACGAAAAATATACAACCATCAAGCTTGCCTTTACAAGGGAGAGACAGAGAAGGAACTCAACTAAACTGTTTTCCTAACTGGTATCGCAATGTAACCCTTTCTGATAAAAAGGCGTGTTTCACAGATTCATTGTTGATTTCTTGCCAAATATGATACGATTACTTAGTTACTGTTCTCAATGTCAAAGGTTATCTTTTGTTAAAGATTGTGTGAAACATTCTTTGTATTCTACGCATTTGTATCAAGGCCAATATTTACATCATTAATACTGTTTATATAGTGTTAACATGGATAGTGAATTGAGCCTGCAAAGTATTTTTGACTAAAAACTTTGATATTAAGATAAAAAAATAATTTGAATGAATATCGGTTATCTGCGGGGCTTTTTACTTTTTGCTAGGACCCTTAATTATTTTGCTAAAATATAATTATCCTTCATTACTCCTCATAACATTAGCCGTCTGCACGTGTAAGTCCCGTCAAAATCGTGACGGGACGTCCATCCGTTTCGGAGGTTAGCCCGAACAAACAGACATACGAGCAAAATTTTTTTAATCCTTTTTAGGTAAAATTACCGTTTAATCATTATTAAGCATGTAGTAAAACCTTTTATTTTGACATTACAAACAGACACTTTTTTTATTTGTTTAGATAGATAAATTCCAATGATAGGTACTTAACTAAAATAAAATATCTAAATGTTAATTGTTTACCTTGTTGTCTATGACTATTTCAGAACCTGTTAAGGCTCAATCCGACAGTGAAACCTTACACCAACTTGGTCCCTTCAGCTCAAACCAAGAGGAATAAGCAGCATTGGAAGAGGAACGAAGATCGAAAATGTACCGTGAGTGTCAAGATATTTATAGCGATTTATTTTTGTTCTGTATGGAATTTCTGTTCAGTAAAACTCGCGAAGTATCAAGTAGGGTCAATCACACTTTTGTTATTTATTATGAAACGATTACCCTGTGTTGCTATATACAATCGCCGATAAAAACAAGTAAACGGGAACATCGTAAAATGTCTACATCCATTACCTACACCAGAATATTGTATTAATCTAGAATGACTAAACCTCTAATTCACCTAAATTGTTTGACATTGATTGTCGCTAAGATTAAATGCGACTAGATTTTTTAACGTTTTTAATTTGTAGGTAGAATTTGGCCTTCAGGCACTGCTTAGTGTATGAATTCAGTTCAGAGGACTTTGCAAATTTCCACCGTCGGATTTTCAACTCTCAGTGAGGAGCCGAGTGTTGATATTCCGACAAAGCGCAAGATAGGATGAGATGGTACCCCCAGCAGTACCTTTTTTTTTTTTTTTTTTGGTACGCGGTGGAAATCCTCATGGACTTCCTCCGTCATGGGGAGTGACGGAGGGGCATGCCGGACTCTTACCGGCTAAAACCACCGCGGTGTTCCACCTCTGCCCATGGCCGAGGGTGCGGGATTCGCATAAGCATTCACCGCTCCCCCGACAGGCCTCGACCCGCTGTACCTTAGCGGATCCCTCCACCCCGTGCAGCCATTCCAATAATGGCCGCACCCACTCTTGAGTGGCGCGCGAGGAACACTGCGCCGCTCACTCGGGCCTTCCTGGTCGGACGACAGACGCCCCGTAGTCCGCCGCCCGCAGGCTACCTCTCATGGAGGCCGTAAATCATTTTGCACCCTTCTCGGGCGCCCGGTGCGTCTCCTACGAGAGGGACGAGAGGATGCAGCTTCTCTGTCCCGCTCGGCCGCCTCCTTTGCCGACATGACATCCTCGCAAAAGGAGGCAACCCCATCCCATGCGCTCACGCTCTCGACCATCGATTGAACGACGGCCGGAAGCGAGAGGTCCCTCCCGCCTATTGCCGCAATGAGGTCACGGCGCGGCCCTGCCCAGGCTGAGCACTCCTCCAACGTGTGCTGCGCCGTATCCTCCGGGCAAGCAGCACAGTGGTGACACACCGGTGTCTGCTCCCGACGTATACGACACAGGTACTTGCCAAAGCAGCCGTGGCCAGAAAGTACCTGCGTCAGCCGGAAGCTGAGGGCGCCATGCGGCCTCATGATCCACGCCTCCATGACGGGTCTTATCGCCGTTATGACGGCGTGCCCTGCAGTGGGTTGCGCGAGTCGTGTCTCCCATTCTAGCCTTAGGGCCTGGCGGAGCTCTGACCGCCGTGCCTTAAGAACCCGAGGCAGGGGACTCCCGCCACGCTCCAGTACCTCCTTGCGCCACTGGTAAAGTGACGCGAGTGCTTTCGCCTCCAGGTCCCAAGGCGGGGATCCGGCAAGAAGGGTCGCTGCTTCGAATGAGATCGTGCGGTACCCGCGAACAATCCTGATGGCCATCGCCCTCTGCGGCCTTCGCAAGATAGCGTTGTTGCGGGCCTTCAGGTTGTTCGCCCACACGGGCGCCCCGTAGAGCGCCATCGACCGCACGATCCCCATATACAACTTCCGGCAGGACGTGTCGGGCCCCCTCAGATTGGGCAGCAGCCGCGATAATGCTCCCGCTGCGCCCATCAATTTGGGGACCAGTTGCCGAAAGTGCGGCTCGAAGTTCCATCGACTGTCGAGGACAAGTCCCAAGTACTTCATCGTCGACCCGACAGCGATGGAAACTCCTCCCACGATTAGGTTGGATCCCGAAGGTGGCGCGCGCCGAGCCCTATGGAAACACAGGGCCTCGGATTTGCTCAGGGCCACCTCGAGACCCAACCGCCGGATCCTTGCAACGACCCGCGCAACCCCTGCCGTCGCTAGTTGTGCTGCGTCTTGGTACGTACTCCCCCGCGCTGTCACCAGCGTGTCGTCGGCGTAGCAGGTGACGTCGACTCCATGGGGGAGCGTTCCAGCCCCACCGAGGGTATCTCCACGTTGTCGTCGTGGTGGGGCTTGCGTGTCTCGATGATCTTTGGGGCTATGCCGGTAGAGTCACTCACGCCGGACAGGTCCAAAAGGAGAGACCAGACTAAAAGAGATACACGGAGGGGTCTGCTCCTTTCTGTCGCTGGACGAAAGTCTAGCGACAGAAGGGATGCAACCTGGGCGACAGACCTGGTCTGTGGACACCACAGATTGGTCTGACACCGCTGCGGTGCAGGCGCACTAATGCGGCGTTTGTTCTCTCCTTTTACAGGAGAGAACTTTCGGCGGGTTCGCTGAGTCGGGTTGGCCGGACAGCGAACAGAGGTATGATTAATACCGCCGTCGGGGGCTTGGCTTAATTGCCTGGCCCAGAGGAAGGGTACCTCTAAGATAAAAAAATCCCCTAATCCTAAGCTTGAATCGTGGCGAGAGGATGAATGGCTGGAGGGTGTCCAGTTGTTAGCGATTCCCCTGCAAAGTACCTGCCGCCCTTTGCAGTATTAGGCTTACCCAGATATGAGGCTCTGTTTGGGTGGACATGTATTTCCTCACTACTCGTGGGAATAAGAATGGGAAAAATTGAAACCCCCAGCAGTACCTAACTAGCATATTATTTTGATAAGTTGAACATAAGGTACTTATGTGTAGACTATAAGATAGCTGTTGTATATCACCACATCCTTGACTATATCAGCGTATATCATAAAAAGTAAAACGTAGAGATATAAACATTGATAAACCATGCAATATAGATATGATACGTGCACCGTTCTGTGTAGCGTCACGGTTATTGCAAAGAGATATTTAATTGCGGGCTTACTCGAGCGATTTTTGGATGTTTGTTACTCGAATCATGTCAGAACGGCTGAACGGGCTTGGATGAAATTTGGTGTAGAAATAGATTATAGTCTGGCATAGCGTAAAGGCTACTTTTAATCCCGATTCCCGTGGCATAATTTAGAACTTCTGGCTAACTTCTGAAATGTATGCAGACGAAGTTGCGGGCAGAAGATATGTTTTACTTTCTTTTTTTTATTCGAGGTGGGTAAGCTCTTGACTCTAGTCTTGGTCAAAGGTGACATAGACAAAGTCTATGATGGAGTGAGCTTACCAATTACCAATTTATTATTAAATAGCTGCTTTGTCGACGCTATCCCTTAAAGGGGATTAAAAAAAGTGCATTCTTGCACATATTTGTCACCTGCGTTACCTATTTGTTACACTTGTTTTATCTCTGATACTAAATCTGCACGTGATTACGTGTTTGTACCTACTTGAGATAAATGTGATTGATTATTGTATTGTTTAACTGAATTGTATGGTAATCAAATAGCTCTGTTTGTAAGGAGCTAGTATTATGTATTTATGTAATACTACCTAAAATGTAATAATATTCTCCCGACCGTATATCGATCACGTAGGAGATATTAATTATAGTAAACAATTATGTGCATAAACACAGGTGCACTCCCTCTTCCCTTGCTCTCATAGTTCGATGGGACGGCAATCCAACACGATCGGAGAAACATCAGGCACACAGGACAAACATTTACTAGACTAGACTTTACGTGCTTTTCGAGGCCCAGTGGTTTCACACAACCAACTTCCAAACTCCGTTCCCCTACTGAGAAATTTATAGTGGAAAACTTAATGTTACCGACCTCATACCCTTTACAAAAGGGTATTGATATGATGTTCTTTACCCTACGTTCGTTAGGCGAGCTGATTCAAAGTCAAATAATTTATTCCTATTATTATTCCATTTATTGCAGGTCGCTTCCGACCGGTATATGTGGACATCTAAAGGGGAGGCCTATGTTCAGCAGTGGACGTCCTATGGCTGAGATGATGATGATGATGATGATGATTAGACCATTAAAAGGCAATTTTTAACGTCAGTCATTCAGTTAGCTTATAAATAAAACTTCTATTGTCACTCCTTTTGTGTCTTTCCAAGTAATAAAAGCATTATCATCTCAGATACTGTAGATCTTTTATTTTCAGAGATGACGTTTGACATAGTAGTTAAAAAAAACTTTTATTTTCAGGCCTGTCCAACTTTAACAAAGAACTTCGACGACATCAAGCACACGACGCTATCAGAGCGCGGTGCTTTGAAAGAGGCGGCGCGGTGTCTCAAGTGCGCAGACGCACCCTGCCAGAAATCCTGTCCCACGCAGATCGATGTCAAGAGCTTCATCAGCAGCATTGCTACTAAGGTTTGTTGACCAACTATTTTTGAAATACAAGGAGGTTGTAAGAGCAAGACTCGTTTAAGAAATCGCCATCATCGACGTCATTTATCAGCCGAATGACGTCCATTGCTGGACTTAGGCCTTCCCTAAAGACAGCCACTCTAAAGAAATACTTTAACGATTGCCTGTATTGCGTACACGCAGCATTTACAATAGAATTCCTATAACTGGTTATTCGCCAATTATTTGTACTTCACCGAATATTATTGAAAAGTTGACTTTAGTTCGCCCAAAACAAATTAAACCACGTCAAAATATTTCCCCATGTTTTCAAAGTATTCATTTTAGATATTTTAATGTAAATTAATTTTAATTAATTTTTTTTTTATTATTTTTTTTTTTTTATTTTTTTTTATTAAGCATTGATTTTAAATATAAATTAAACTGTTATTGTTATGTAACACATTTGGCATATTTAATGAGTGAGACGTGATCAATTCACTATTGACTCATTGTGGATTAGTTAGTTTGGGCAGAACAAGGCTCAATAATTGACATTGACAATGCCATCGGAAATTTATCTATCCTTTGATTTTAACGTATCGATTTTCTGATTTCATCGATAACTAAACGCGAAGGGTTTTCCCGCGAGTTTGCGAGTAATCGCCTGTTGCAGTCGCAGACTCGCTTATAATCCAAAAACACAAATACAGAAACTACACACTCACTTCTCAATGCTCGCCAACATGTTTTTGTGTTTAGCGCTACTCGTTTCTCGCTAATAGTCGGCGGTGGGACAGGTATCTTAAAATAATACCATGCAGCCTATTATTGTCCCACTGCAGGGCAAAAGACCTTTTCTTACACGAAGAACGTACAAGTATTGATCATCACCCTTGCTCAAGGTGAATTAGCGATTCTCGACAAGACCTTTTGTCGAAGAATAATTTATCATTTGTTTTCAGAACTACTATGGGGCGGCGAAAGCGATCCTATCGGATAATCCTCTGGGGTTGACGTGCGGCATGGTTTGCCCCACCAGCGACCTCTGTGTGGGAGGATGTAACCTCCATGCCAGTGAAGAAGGCGCCATCAACATTGGTGGACTGCAGCATTTCGCTGTTGATGTAAGTATTTAGATAATTCGATTATACAGGTCTGATGGTAATAAGTTTTTTGGCTTCTTGCATCATAATTAACTGGTCAGGGGTCCTTTAATCGGCTGTGCTAGCGGTACCTAGGCACAGAGCGCAGACCCTGGAGGGGCGTAGAAATGACCAGATCTGGACCAGTTTTTTTTTTAAAGGGCGTAGTTATAGACTCTCGCTCCGGGCGCATAACAGGCTGGTTACAGTACTTCTCTCTAGTTGTGTTGTGGTTTGTCGGGCCCCTGCATGGTCAAGTCCACATAAACATGGACACTGATATGAAACTAGTATATGATAATATTTAAATGACTGCCAAGCTAAACAAAACATATCACTTGTGATAGCAGCAAGATGGAGATGGCAGGAGGCTGTGACATTTTTATCACGGCAAAAATACTCTATAGTAGAGAATTAATTCCAGGTGTTCATGAAGATGGGCATCCCTCAAACCCTGGATCCCAACACCAAGCCGCTTCCAAACGGCGGCGACCATAAGATCGCGTTGATCGGCGGTGGCCCAGCCAGCATTAGTTGCGCCTGCTTCTTGGCCAGGCTTGGCTATAAGAACCTTACTGTCTACGAGAAGGAAAAGTACTTGGGTGGACTGAGGTACGTATTATAGACGAGATTTTCTTTTAACTTACTGTCCTTCTTTACTTAACTTTATTCCCAATATTATATGTAACAAATACATTAAACAATTATATCTCTGTTTTTTTTTATTGGTAAAATGGTTTAACTATGGCACTGAAAACAGAGGGCTCTTTTAATTCCACTAACTTTTACGAACAATCACAATCTAATCTTAGTCCCGATCTGCCAAAAATAAATCTAATTTGAGTTTTTTTTTTTGGCATAGTCGAAATCGTCGTTTGAAGGTTTTTAATTAAGAGAATTGGCCTTGTTTTCTCTACCTTATTGTAGTAAGTAATAATAGTTCTCTAAATAATACGACCAGCTAGCAAAGCCTATTAATATTAACTGTGGGTATAATATTTCAGTTCTGCAGAAATCCCTCAATATCGTCTTCCATTCGATGTGGTGCAGTTTGAAGTGGATCTTGTTAAAAATCTAGGAGTCAAGTTCGTCACTGGCAGAAAACTGTCTACACAAGACATTACTGTCAATGTGAGTACTTGATTACATTTAAATTATATAACGATGAATATGCAGTTACAGCAGTATCTTATTTAAAAGTTTTATTAGGCAAACGACTATTCCAGTGTTCTAGTATCTTCGAGGATCTTTATTTTTATTGACTCCTATCTTTCACGACTTAAACGTTATGTTATAGAAGTTACCTGATAATTGCGAACATCATAAGCTAATAAATAAATCTCTCGAAATTGTGAACCGATGAACAATATTATGTAAAAGTCTGTAAAATTATGAATATGCGTCTGATTGGTCGGTGACTCTGTATTGTTTGCGGTTCTTGCACAACTCATGCTTTTAAACTAATCAGCACGAACTTTGCGATTCTTTACTTGCCATCTTACAGTCTACTGTACTTCTAGGGCCTTCTAGAAGACGGCCACTCAGCTGTATTCCTCGGCATCGGCCTCCCGGAACCAAAAAGCATTCCGATTTTCAAAGGACTTAACCAAGAAATGGGTTTCTATACAAGCAAGGATTTCCTGCCTCTTGTGTCTAAGGGAAGCAAAAAAGGTACTTGAACATAATAGTTATTGGACCTAGATTTAATTAAGATACCAACATAATAAACAGTGAGATCTGTATCTTGAAATATTATGAAGTAAAAAGTATTGAGCAGAAACATCAAGTACTTATTTGACACATTTTCTTTGAACATAACATCTGCAATTAGTAAATGAGACTATAATGGTTATTTCTAAAACCACGCTTGCTTGCCAGCAGATAATACCATGACTTTCAGATTGCAAAATCTTACCTTAACAATGTGTTTTCTCGCAAAAAGAAAACTAAATAAATACAATGGTGAAAAAAAAAAACAATTATAAAACCGTTATATTTTACAAGCACACTTCAATCATAGCAATTTAAACCTTGTGCCAATGACGTAAAAGTCACGTACGTTACGTTATAATATTGGGACGACTAGCAGTATAATTCTAAATTCAAAGCACAAAATCTTCAACAAAACCCTTTATTCCAGGTCTATGCGCCTGCAAATCTGCGCTACCCACCTTGCACGGTAACGTGATAGTCCTAGGCGCGGGCGACACCGCGTTTGACTGCGCCACCTCTGCCTTGAGATGTGGCGCCAGGCGAGTTTATGTGGTGTTCAGGAAGGGCGTCACCAACATTAGGGCGGTGCCTGAAGAGGTAAAGTTTCAATAGCCTAGCTTTATTTATTTATTCCTTTCTTTCAGGTAACTAAGGCCTTTGACACACTTGGCGGAAATTTCGTCGTAGATCTTCCGCGTCGGAACGCCAATACATGTTATTGCATATAAATGACTCCGCGACGGAACGACCGATATTCCGCGTAGTGTGTCCATTATTAGTCATTTATATGAGATAACATGTATTGGCGTTCCGACGCGGAAGATCTGCGACGGGATTTCCGCCAAATGTGTCAAAGGCCTTAGGCCCATAAAACACAATACATACGTATATATAACGCAACTAACTATGTACCCCAACTATCCCAACTTTCTTGAGATTGGCTTCCAGTCTAATTGGATTCAGCTGAATACCATTGTTTTATATGGAGCGACTGTCTATCTGACTTCCTTAACCCCTTTACTGGGTAACACGATACCCCCTGGTAAGACTGGTAGTCAGGCTATCAGTAAAAACTATCAAAGATCTATGAATGACATCCCGGATTACCGGACTGACGTGCTTTTTACAAACACACACACCACTAAATTGATAAAAAAAATATATAAGTTAGTTTTATTGTTTGTTCCAGGTTGACTTAGCAAAAGAAGAGAAATGCGAGTTCGTACCATTCATGTCTCCCAGAGAAGTCATAGTCAAAAATGGAAAGGTATAATATTTTCTGTCATTGATCTTTTTAAGAGCCTATGGGAAGCGATCCCCAAGTATTTTCACATATAAACATATTTTTTTAAAAGAACATACAATAACCTGCAAAAATACATATCTTAGAATGCTATACAGCAAATAATTTTTCAGGGCATATCTTCATACGACTCTTGTCAATGTAATTTGTACCTTTATTCACAGATTGCAGCATTAAAGATGTGTCGTACAGAGCAGTTGGATGATGGAGAGTGGATCGAAGATGAAGACCAAGTGATGCAGCTGAAAGCTAACTTTATCATCTCGGCGTTTGGATCCGGACTTTATGAAGCTGATGGTAAGAGAATTAATTATGTATTTTCTTTATGTTTGAATGCAGGTTATTTGATCCATGATGATGAATGAGGCATTAACCATGGGGTGCATAGTTAGTTAAAAATAAGCTAATTCAAAATCAACCTATTTCGATCACTAATTTTTGAATAAAATGTTTCCCAAATTACCTCTAGCTTTTACTCTTTCACTACTTCGAGTACCTCGTTAGCCTAGTGGTCCTAAGCGCGACTGCCACGCTAGAGGTCTTGAGTTCGATTCCCAGGTCGGGCAAAGTGTTATTGGGTTTTTCTATGAAATTCTCAGTAGCAGCTCGGAGTTAAGATTTGTGCCCCCGATTACATGGGACCTAAACATACCGACGAACTGTGGGCGTGCATTGGTACACCTCTGCCTAACCCTTCGGGGAATACAGGCGTGATGGTATGTTATGTTTCGCCTTTTGAGGAATGTATCGATTACCAATCACTCTGTATACAGTACCATTCCGTCACCTATTAACCTAAGTTGCTAGGACCCAGAGGAAACAAACCTCAAACTAACCCTCAAATACTCAAAAACACCTAAAACAACCAAACTATCATTTCTCCAGTAAAAGACGCGATGTCCGGCGTGAAACTGAACCGCTGGGGGTTGCCCGAGGTTGACGAGGCAACCATGCAGAGTCGCAGCAACCCGAAAGTGTTCGTGGGCGGAGACCTCGCGGGGGTTGCCGAGACTACGGTCGAGTCTGTCAACGACGGCAAGACTGCGGCGTGGTACATGCATTGTTATTTACAGGTTAGTTGGATGGATGCTTTTTTATTTATTTATGAGCGATGGAAGACTTACAGCTAAACAATACAGAATATACTTAAACAGTAGGTGTAAATGACAGCCATTACAAGACTGCACTGATAAAAAATAGACTGGAAGAGATGCTGCACTTGTTATAAGGTCTCGAATGTGCAACCAACAAAATAAATAAATAAGGAAATTATAAAGGAATACAAAATGGAAAAAAGGGGGAAAAAAACGATTTCACGCTTGTTCCCATAAAATTAAAATGATGAGTTCAATAACCTCTTTTTATTATTATTTATTACATAAAGGTCAAGCACTGTCGAAATACAATATTTTTTGTGATAAAAACATTTTTCCAAAGGTTATTTTTATGTTTCTGAACGAAACTCGGCTGTGAATCAACATGCAACGTTTTATAATGCAGCGATTTTTTTCCCCTTAGTCTGGTTTATTTGTACACACATTTATTTTATTTCAGGGTATACCCTTCACAGCCCCAATAGAGCTGCCCAAGTTCCACACGCCTATCGATGACGTAGACCTGTCAGTAGAGGTGTGCGGCATCAAGTTCGAGAACCCGTTCGGTCTCGCCAGCGCTCCGCCCACCACTAGTACGGCAATGATACGGAGAGCCTTCCAGCAAGGATGGGGCTTCGCTGTCACCAAGACTTTTGGACTTGATAAGGTAAGGTTTTTTGTTGATCAAATATAAAGTTACCTCACATTAGGATTTTTTTCTGTTTGGTGGGTACTGCATTGATCACCACACTTAAGGCCGATTGGCGATTTGAAAGAAAAAACAACTGTTTATTCACGTGAAAGTGACGCACATACATAAGAATTGTTGTTTAGCAAAATCCCAAAACAAGAACAACATAAAACAAAACCACAAACAAAAAAAAAGTAAAACGAAACAAAAAACAAAACAACATTTTTTTTAACAAAAAATAATATATTTTAATATAATAATAATTAATAATAAATGATTTGATTTTGATTTGATTTGAACAATAAATAAATGTTGTGCTACTCCTAGACGAAAATAATGCTGTATAATGCCGTCTCCTGTGCACGAAGGCACGAAACCAAGGAGCTGGTTTCAGATGTTTTTCTTTACCGATGTCAATGATGTCCAATAGAATGTAAATATGAATAGGAAAAATCACATTAGTAACATGAGGCCCTTAACCACTGGGGCATAACGTAATTTTTCTAAGGAGTCACATTAACACAATAATATTCTCTCACATGACCAGGACCTAGTAACGAACGTGTCTCCGCGCATAGTCCGCGGCGTGACGTCGGGCGAGAACTACGGCCCCGGCCAGGGCTGCTTCCTCAACATCGAGCTCATCTCCGAGAAGTGCGCCGCCTACTGGTGCCAGAGCATCACCGAGCTTAAGCAAGATTTCCCAACTAAAGTGAGTATCATAATCACATCATAATGTTTAACATCTGGAATACCAGACGCATCGCTGATACCTTGACATCCTTGTCATATATCTGAAATTTTGAATGCGCCTTTCAGTTCATAATACAGCAAGAATAAGGTGTAGTAAATTTTTTGAATAAAAATGCAGTTATTTGATCAATGTAACTTAAACGAAAAGTACCGTAAAATGAAGTAAATAGGTACAAGGCTTGAAAAAAGATTTGACGCAGAAATAATTAAGTTTATTGCCAAAAAGAACTGTAATGTTCTTATTGGATTATAATTTTCTATTTAGTGTGCTTCATCATCATCATATCAGCCGATGGACGTCCACTGCTGGACATAAGGCCTCCCCTATAGATTTCCAAAGGACCGGTTGAAAGGGGCCTACATCCAGCGTCTTCCGGCGGTTTTAATTAATTGTATTTGCAGGCAATAAACTATTTATGTATTATTTACGAGTAAATAATAAAATCTCTTAAAGTTATGTCATTCACCAATCACCCCGTTATATGGTATCCTTATTTAGCCGCTTTTTATGTATGCCATACTATTGAGAACATTTCCGTATTCCAGATAATAATAGCATCGATAATGTGTTCGTACAACGAGTCTGACTGGACGGAGCTGGCTCAGAAGGCGGAGGCGTCGGGCGCGGACGCGCTGGAGCTCAACCTGTCGTGTCCGCACGGCATGGGCGAGTCCGGCATGGGGCTCGCTTGCGGACAGGTACGCGATTCTACAGTACACTGGCCATAAACATGTCCCACTTGCTTGTGCCCGCGACTTCGCCGGCATGACAGACAAACACAGCTACATAGCCTATAGTACTCGGCAATAGTGTTGCTTTCTATCAGTAAAAGATTTTTTGTAATCGGACGAAAATTGGTTTGATTTTAGAGGTTTCTTATTTTCATCTTTTATATAATTTTTGTCTAAATAATGGAGGAGCTCGTGGCTAAATAATTACAGCCGCATAGACCGATCTTCCGGGTTAAGCCACGCTTGCCGAGGTTGGTCTGTGGATGGGTGACCATTTACCATAGCGAGTTTCCTCCGTGCCTCGGAAAGCACGTAAAGCCGTTGGTCCCGGCTGTCATTTGTAGATCTTTGACAGTCGTTACTGTTAGTCAATAGCCAGAAAGTCTGACAACCAGTCTTACCAAGAGTATCGTATTACCCATTACTGGGTTGTGGAGGTCTGATAGGCAGTCGCTCCATGTAAAATACTGATATTCAGCTGCATCCGGTTCGACTGGAAGCCGACCCTAACATAGTTGGGAAAAGGCTAGGTAGATGATGATATCATTATTGTCTACTTTACTTAGCCCGTACTGTCCCACTGCTGGGCAAAGGTCTCCCTCTATTCTATCTGACACAACTTTGCGCCACGTCATAGACTGTACGTTCAGCGACAAGTCTAGTAAAAATGTTATTTTTACATATCATATAATCATCATCTGCCTAGCCTTTTCCCAACTATGTTGGGGTCGGCTTCCAGTCGAACCGGATGCAGCTGAATATCAGTATTTTACATGGAGCGACTGTAATGGGTAATACGATACTCTTGGTACGACTGGTTGTCAGACTACATATCATATAAATAGACACAAAATACCACAATTCACTGCTATTCAGAATTTTTTGCAATACCTAAGAGTTCATTTTATCTTAATTTTAGATCTATTTCGTATTTCCTTTGATATCGTGCTCAATAATAATAAGGATTTAAACATCAGAAATGTTAATCTACTTTTGTTGCTGACTGTCGTTTTTGATATAACAATTTTTTTTCGTCTTATCCTGTTGTATCTCACTGATGGACAAAATAAAATGATTATATATATACCATCACGCCTATATTCCCCGATGGGTTAGGCAGAGGGTGGGAGGTGGGTTTAAAATGATTATTTAATATTTTTTCCTTTAACAGGACCCCGTGCTAGTGAAAGGCATATCAGAGTGGGTGAGGAAAGCCGTGAAGATCCCGTTCTTCGTGAAGCTGACGCCGAACATCACTGACATTGTCTCCATCGCTGTGGCTGCCCATGAAGGTAGCTATTTAAATATACCTATATTTTTTAAATAATACGTACTATTTCATAATTTTATCTAACTACCTATAACTTAAAAAAAAATGTTTTATGTTACCAGGTGGTGCTGACGGTGTTTCAGCAATCAACACAGTATCTGGATTGATGTCAGTCAAAGCTGACGCTACACCCTGGCCGGCAGTCGGTAAGTACAATATTGCCTTTCATTAAATCTTGAAGCGAGCACGCACTGCGTTTTTTTGAAAGGATAATTTAACTCTAGAAATGCGTCGATTTTTTTATCGCCTTTGAGAACATTTACGCATACCTATACTAATTATGTTTAAATGTTCTCAAAGGCGAAAAATCTCAACGCTGTAAAACATCACATCGCAGTGTGTTATCGCTCCTAGACGGTACACAGAGTCCGGGGCCCGCACCACATTCTGCCAAGAGGCCCTTGCTTTTCTTTGGTTCTTAAGCTAAAGTTGTGAAATAAAACAGAACAGCTGGTTGGTGGCTGGTGTGGTTGACTGGTAGAGAATTCCTAAGGCATTAAGTCAGCCTTTGTACTTTTTGTTGCATAAAGTTTAAATAAATAAACAGCTATCATTCATTTTCAAACAATTTCGCGTCCCAATACACAGGCCTTATTGTATTTGCTACGTGGCTAATCCTTTACTGACAGTACATAATTCCCCCTACTTCCCAGGAGTAGAAAAGCACACGACATACGGCGGCGTGTCAGGCAACGCGACGCGTCCGATGGGCCTGCGCGCTGTGTCCGCTATCGGGAACAAGCTGCCCGGCTTCCCTATCCTGGGTATTGGCGGGATCGACTCCGCGGACTCCGCGCTACAGTTCATCATGTGTGGAGCTCCTGTTGTACAGGTATAGGACTTTTTATTGTTGGTCTTTTTGCAGATTAGCGGTTAGATTTAGTGATAAATGCGTTTAAATTACCATTCTGTCTTTGTCACTTTTTAACGAGGTTTCCGGCAACTGGAACCGCAATACTGGGTTCGTGGTCCCACTTGCCGGTTCCATTTAATTTTTTTTTTTTTTTTCGGCGACTGGGACCACCCATTAATAAATAAAAACTTCTGTTCAAGCCAAAAACGTACACTCAAACGAAACTTAACTTAAATATCTTTGGTGAAAGTGGGTCTTGGAGCCACTCTCTCTTACCAAAATCACTAAATACAATTACAAACATATTTAGAACATCATTGCAGCCCTGTCACATTATTAGATGGTGACAGAGACAAAGCGATAATTTAAACTCTTTTAGACCATTAAGGTATGAGTAATAAAAATTCTTGGGTCTTGGCTTCGATTCCCAGGTCGAGCAAAAAGTGTTGTTGGGTTTTTCTATGAAATTCTCAGTAGCAGCTCGGAGTTTGGATTTGTGCCCGGTTAATGGCAATAGGCTCGCCCCCGATTACATGGGACCTAAATATACCGGCGAACTGTAGGTGTACATTGGTACACCTCTGCCTAACTCTTCGAGGAATACAGGCGTGATGTTATAATAAAAATTACATAAATCTACAATACTTTTCCATACATTGTTATTTGTATTTTTTTTTTTCGTGTTATAGTATTTGTTTCCTTCTTCAGATATGCAGCGCAGTCCAGAACCAAGACTTCACAGTAGTCGAGGACTACATAACTGGGCTGAAGGCTCTCCTCTACTTGCGGTCCAGAGGTCTCGACGGCTGGATGGGACAGTCGCCGCCGATCTTCAAGCATCAGAAGGGCAAACCTGTCCAGACGCTCTACGACGAAAATGGCAAGGTAAATTGATTCTTATGTCTATTGAGGTAAAGTGCCTTTTTGATGTTATATTTTTAGAAGCGTGTAAATTGAACTCTTTTGTTGTAAAAATAGAGTTTATTGTTGTTGAATCGTGGCTGCTTTTATCTATAGGCACCATAGAGCGGAAATAGTCTGCTGACGGATAGATAACAAATGAGATCTCACATAAAATGAGGCAAACCTATAATGTATTTTTTATCTACCTTGCAGAGTCAATTTAATATTAACCTTGCCTCGTTGTAATAAAGTCGAAAATAAATTAACAACAGCCAGAATTTCCCAAGCTAGTTTAGTCGTTTCGCGAACGTGGCCTAGTTACTTTATTTTCAACTTTATTTCTGCGTACGTAAGGTCGATATTTTGAACAGGCACTGAAGTCTAGTTTTCCCTACATAGGGCTAGAACCTACTACAACTTGCAATTAAAAATTTCGTTATTTTCCAGGTATTAGCCCACTTCGGACCATACAGCAGAAAGCGCGAACAGTTACTCCACGAAGCCAGACTAAAATCAGATTTACTGGCAGACAATAAGGTCCAGACGTACATGACAAATGGCTCCGTCAATGGTCACCATGAAGATAATGCAGAGGTTCCTAAGATCAAAGATGTGGTCGGCGAAGCGTTGCCCAGAGTTGGGACTTACAAACATTTGGATAACACGAAGCAAGTCGTCGCACTCATTGATGATGTAAGTATTAGTAGAGGAGTCTTTAGAGGATCGGCAGAAGTGTTCTGTTTTCCGTTTTAAGGTACCTAATTTTTCTCGAATATGAAAAGATGCTTGGGAACCTGGCAAGATGCGAAAGCAATAAGAAAATTCAATTCCTTATCAGTACTTTTATGGATGTGGGATTTGAAAGCTTATACATACATAGGCTATATAATATCACGCTACGACTCACGGGAGAGGGGCAGTCACCAAAAACGTAACTTACGTGGGCGAAGTTGCGGGCGGAAGCTCCGAAATAAGGTTTTGTGTGTATTTAATTATTAAAAATGCCTTTTCGGAGAAAAATGATATTTTTAAAGTATTTCTTCATGTAATAAACCAAAAATTATGAATATTGTAAGCTAAAACTTTGCCTTTTTTCAGGACATGTGCATAAACTGCGGCAAATGCTACATGGCTTGCGCTGATTCAGGATACCAAGCTATCGAGTAAGTAACTCTTTGTTTTTTTTTTTATTAGCCTGTTCTGTCCCCACTCTTGGGCTGGGAAAAGCCTCCCTTCACTCTCTAGACCAGCCTTTCCCAAAGTGGGCGATAACGCCCCCTTGTGGGCGCTGCAGGCCTAAAGGGGGGCGGTAAGAGACCCAGAGAAAAAATGGGGGCGTTGTGTAGAGGCTTGGGGGGCGATTTGTAATTTCATCTAGCTAGGAGGACTCTTAGACACCCTTAGAAGGAAAGTACGCGGAAGGCGTTATTTGAGTGATTTTAGTAGAGGACCCCCCGTCATGACTAATTTCAAAACGGTTACGGAAAAAGGGGGGCGCTAAAAAATATTTTATTCTCAAAGTGGGCAGTAGACACAATAAGTTTGGGAACCTCTGCTCTAGACCTTGTACATTGAAAACTTTTACCATAAAATCCATAAAACAATGTAGGGCTTTTTTTACCTTGTTTGTAATAAATAACAAAAATATATGTGAGAATGTGGCAAGTCCGCCATTTTGACTACCAGGATATCTATAGAAATAAGCTCATATTCTTATAAAAGAAGCATTAATTATTTGGTGGCTATTTTGTGTCTCAAAATGGCAGCTTTTATTCCTTCCACTTAAATATAAGTCAGTGCTAATTTTGTCATTTCTTATTAAGGTTTCCAATGCCAAGACTTTCTAGCTCTTCACCATCATCATATCACGTCCATTGCTGGGCATAGGCCTCCCCCATAGATTTCCAATAGGACCGGTTGGAAGCGGCCTGCATGCAGCTTCTTCCTGCGACCTCACCCAATCAAGCCAAGTGAGATCAGAGTGTAATCAAACTATTATTACTTCTAACAGATTTGACCCCAAGACCCACATACCGCAAGTGACGGACGACTGCACAGGATGCACGCTGTGTCTGTCTGTTTGCCCCATCATTGACTGCATATCGTGAGTATTTTGTTTAGCAAACTTAAATAGAATAAAACTCTTGGGGTGGAGCCAGACGAGCGTAATTTTTTGCGTTGCGAGTCGCGTAATTTCTGCTACATTCGGTTACATACAAAACTCCTGTTTCGTTCACACGGCGACGCAAAATGAGTTGTCAGTTTCAGTAGAAAGTAAATTACGCGACCGAAATTCTGCGACTCACGACTCACAAAGTTACGCTCGTTTGGCCTCACCCTTTTACCTAGGTTGTAAAAAGGCACATCGCTTACCCTTTAAATACGCAAACTCCCCATCAAACTGAACAAAATTGAGCAAAAATTATTGCAGGCAATTGTAATGCACACAAAACATTGCGCTTACAGGTGCATCCGACAGTACAGATCGTCGGTTTATTTAAAGTTTAGTTAGAACATTTCGAACTTGTTTTCGTAAAAAAAACGTAGAGAAATCTTGAAATTTTGTCCTTCAATATGTCCTTACTCAGAAAAGTCTCCCCAGGTATGATCAGACAATAAAAAACAATGATGGGGAGAACATGGTAACTTTCGGATTTGTTATGTGCCTTTTTACAACTTTTATGTGTGTCATAAAAATCCAATCTCCTACTGACTGTTGACTGTCTCGTTTTCTAGTAGCAAGGCTTATACGTTTCTAGGTTCCACCTCCTAGTCAGAACAGGTGTTTTTGGGGTTTTCTGTTATTCATTTCTCAGTAGCAGCTTGGAATCTTGGATTTGTGCTCGGTTGATGGCAATTGCTCACTTCCTATTAAAAGTGGGTGGACACACCTTTATACCCTTTGAAGAACAGATACATAATTTTATTTAAATATTTTACAGGATGGTGCCTAAGACGATTCCTCACGTAATCAAGAGGGGTTTGCGCTACGATATACATCCGATTTCACCTCTAGATGCGGTGTGCCAGTAAAAGTATAAATCATACAACATGTATCAAAAATGTATATTAATGTAAAATAAAATAATAATACAAAAAGGAATATTAATCTCCATTGATCACATTGTTGTAAATTTTTTTAGCATTTTGTCTAGCATTTTCCCAAGAATATACCCAACTATTTTCAAGATTTACACCTAAAGTTAAAGCTGATAATGGTTTAGGGCAATCATAGTGACTTTTATCTACAATATTCACTCCAATATCACCCTTCATTTTATCATGTAACTTTTCACAAACAAAGCATTCAAATTTATCAACAACATTCAAACCATCAAACTGATAAGGCCTGTTGTGATACTCATTCAACAATCTTTGGTTTGTAATCAATTGTTTTGTCTTATGCTCTAAATATTCTTCATACATACTATTATTGTTCATTAATACCTCAATGTGTTCATACATAATCTCTGGTGTGGGGTAATCTTCCAAGAGTATTGCAGACTTACTATTAGGTAACCAGTCTCTAATAGTTGGTGAACCAAAATATATGGGAACAGTTCCCACCTTGATAGCGCGCCAAAACTTTTCGGTTATGTAATCATTGCATACGCCATTCTCTATGGCTATCACGAATTTGTACCTTGCAACAAACTTTAGAAACTCATCCTCATTCAAGTTATTCAAGTAGTCATTCTTGAATTTTGATGGCATATCTATATTCTGCAAGCATGACCCGTAAGAATCAATATTTGCATATTTCATCAGCTCTCTGACATAGGCGTCTCTTTCAGTCGACGTTTCACAATCGCTTTGTAAATACATAATTGGGGCGAGGTCTTTCAAGAACTCGTTTTTCTTTGTAGTTTCTACAAAGTATTTTTTACTTATTATATCTGCATATGATTGTAAATGTTGCAATGGAAAGGGGACATTGCTAAACCTGCTAAATGTTGCAGAAAAATTAAACAAGCTTAGTGCCTTTTCATGTAAAAACTCTTCTACATTTCTCGGAGATTCTTCATGGAACAAACCCCAAATGACATCATTAGGCTGTCTTGGTACAGGAAGAGTCTTAAAATCAATAGTACTTGCATAGAACAAGTATGCTCCTACATTATATTGTTGAGCCAGCTTTCTATCACTGTAAACATAACACTTGACACCATTGGAGCACTGTTTAGTACTTGCTATGCCAGGAAACTCCATAGTCCACCAGAGTATCACCGGATATGAAACCGCTACTTTGGTTACACTTGTGTTATACACATCACTGAATGTCCATCTCAAGATGAAAAAAAATAAAAAAACTAGTATAAACCAAATTAACACTCGCAATCTCACTTTCAAAAGTCTTGTAAAAATATTTGTTAACATTATTAAAATATATAATACAACTGTCCATGTACAACGTTTTAATCTTTTTACACATGTATTACTATGGCACATCAATTTCCTTTTTATCATCATTAGTCACACACCCACACATTTGTATAACTTACAGGATATAGCTGCGTTGGACATTATCAGACATCCTAAACTCAAAGCTCTGTTAAAAATAATACAATTGTAAAGATACCAACAATTTTAATGAACAAATTAATAGGTCCAGCCTCTCTCTTTATGCTGGTAGTATAAATCCATTGACAATGCTATTATTAAATCTACATAAAACAATCCATATATGGCTCCCACTACTTTACCCATTGCAAATAGATTAAAAAAAGCCAATACAGTAATCACTAGCTCAATGGTGGCGTAATAGAACTCGGCCTCATATTGTACTTGGTCCACAACATACAGCACCATTATAAGTGTGGAGCACATGATAGTGGGCCCGGCCACCAGGCATTGTAAAATGTCCAGGGGATCCACAACGTGAGGCAGTATATTGAGGAGCAGAGCCACTACCTAAAAGTAAGAGACGGACCCACTTGTAAGTAGACTTATTCATGTTACAGAACTATTTATAAGAATAATTCCTTCAAAATTTCGAATATTGAAAACAGCTTAGTGACGTGTTAATGCTCAAAACTACTGAATAATACAAATATTGTATGCTTTTATGAGCATTTTATTGAACTTCAATCTGTTTTTAGTAATGCATATCCTCTCTCCCTAATGATAAAATACAGATCTATGCACAGTGCTATGAGCAGATGACAATAGAATAGTCCGTAAAAAGCTCCAGAGGCGCTCGCATCTACCAATACTGATATAAATGTAATGACATTAAAAGTTATTTGTAGTGTTAAGTATAGTTGTTCAGCCAAATCATGCACTTGATCCACTAAGTATAGCACGATGAACATAACAGACAGGACGAGGGTCGGAGCGACGGTCAGGCAGTGCATGATTTCGGGCTCCCTTATACCAAACGGGAGAATCATGAGGATCAATGATATAACCTAAAAGTAATAATTTTAATGACATTCAAGTCTCGTATCTTTCGGGACTTACCTATGTATGTAATGCTCTGGTGTCAAGATAACATTTAGTTTGTACGTTTGAGTACCTCAACTACCTGCTGTTGTTACATCTTTATGCAGTTTATATATCGCGACTTAAAATCTCAACGGCTACCTCATCAAATGTTATCTAATTAATGTCTCGAGAAATAACAATATTCTATCACTTTTAAATACTTTACACCCAGTTCGAATCATTGTTCGTGTTACTTAACACTTTATCACGCCCTCCTATTAACTCAACTCATTCGTTAACGACTTATTTTTCCCACTGTCTGTCTGTCACTGTCATCAATGTCATCATTCATCAACCGTCTCAAATCTCAATCGACCATTAATCAATTCGACAGTCATACGAGTCATGTGATAATGACAATAGTCTGTTCTACAGAATTAGTCTGAATAGAATTGTGCAAGCATCATGAAGGGTCAAGAACGTTTCACATTTACTGGTGTTATTCATAAAGAATAATGGGCAGATTTGTATGAAATCTGGCCGGCTTATGTATACAAAGCAAACTTATACCTTATGAGAGACCAATTTTTTTAGTTTTATTTCAGTCTGAGAGACACTGGTGTCAATTCTGTTATGCTCAAGCTAAACTTAATTTAGACTATTTCTATCTTATTCTCTCCAATAAAACAAGAAAGGGACGGACATGAATTAGACTTGTCAATTTTAGTTGATCTAAAACTCCTATACAATTATAGTTGACATGTCAGAACGCATTGATTAAATCACGGAAAAGTTCAAGGCAAAACTAATTTGACATCTCTAACTTAGTTCTAAGGTATCACCGTCCTTTTCTTTCGCTGTATGTTAGTAAAAGATGTCAAATCTCTAATTTTAGTTTAGTTTGTGAACAAGGGAATCGGCACCATTGTCTTAACTGTAGAAGTAAGGTTTTTGCAAATAAAATACCATAAAATTCAAATCTGTTCATCGCATTTATTTAATTCTGACCCGATATCGACTTAATTATACAGATCAACGTCATACCACGTTTTCACGAAAGTTTCAGTTATAAATATATTTTTTTATCACGGCAATATTACTCTAAAAGGTTCCGGAAAAGCGATAATATATGCACTTTATGCACCTGTCCCATCGCTGATGTCTAGCGAGAAGTTGGTAGAACTATAGTGTGTTTTTTAATCTCAGAGACTGATTTGACGGCTTCTTACGTCAAAGTTGAAAATAGTGTTGCTTGAAATTGCTTTATGTTTATGTGCCGAAAGCACATGATTTTTATATTTGACGTATAAAACTGTCAATTTAGTCTACGAGATTAAAAAAACATCCTATAGAAACTAGTTGCCGAGCAGCGAGAAACGTGTATAGAGTTCTGACAGTTTTGTCGCTGGGCTAATGATGGAGTATTAATAGGAGTGTGGCAAGCGATTGCTAGCACTGCCCCTGGCATGCATAATGTACCTACCTTAAGAGAGTCTCTAGGCGAGTGTTCTAAGCGCCAAGCGAGGATCGCAACATTTTTTCTTAATTGTTACTACAAAATATTTTTTGTTGTATATTAGGTATAGTAAATGTTGTAACGGAAAATGGATGACGTTAAACCAGCTAAAAGTTTAACAGAAATTTTACAAGACATATAAAACTACAACGCTTTTTTTTTCACATTTATTATTTACATAACCCTAACAAGATGAAGAAAAAACATCATAAACCAAATTAACACTCGCAATTGTACTTTCAGAAGTAATTTGAAAATATTTGTACAATGTTTTAATTTTTACACGAGTTTTACACATGGATTACTATGGCACATCAATTTGCTTTTTTATTGTAGTATGTCACACATTTATATAATATACAGGATATAGCTGCGTTGGCATGAATACAATAGGTATCCGATATAATAGCTGAACTCAAAGCTCTGTTAAAAATAATACAATTGTAAAGAAATCAACAATTTTAATGAACAAATTAATAGGTCCAGCCTCTCTCTTTATGCTGGTAGTATAAATCCATTGACAATGCTATTATTAAATCTACATAAAACAATCCATATATGGCTCCCACTACTTTACCCATTGCAAATAGATTAAAAAAAGCCAATACAGTAATCACTAGCGGCGGCAGCGGCGGTTGTGGCGTAATAGAACTGGGCCTCATACTGTACTTGATCCACAACATACAGCACCATTATAAGTGTGTAGCACATGATAGTGAGTGGGCCCGGCCACCAGGCATTGTAAAATGTCCAGGGGATCCACAACGTGAGGCAGTATATTGAGGAGCAGAGCCACTACCTAAAAGTAAGAGACGGACCCTACCACTACCTAAAAGTTGTTTGGTATAGTTGTTCAGCCAAATCATGCACTTGATCCACTAAGTATAGCACGATGAACATAACAGACAGGACGAGGGTCGGAGCGACGGTCAGGCAGTGCATGATTTCGGGCTCCCTTATACCAAACGAGAGAATCATGAGGATCAATGATATAACCTAAAAGTAACAATTATGGTGATATTCAAGTCTCGTATTTTTTAGGACTTACATACTAGGTATTCGATGCTCTGGTGTTAGGATAAAAACATGTTTGTATATTTCAGTATCTCAACTACCTGTTGATGTTAAATCTGTAGGTATGCATTTTATATTTCGCAACTTAAGCTTTCAACAACTAATGCAAATAATTATTATATAGATAATTTTACAGAATCTTTAGGACATTACTGACATCGGTGAAGAACATCATCATAAGAAAATCTGTGCTTGTAATGAATTAATATCTGAAATCGTCAATTTGCCTTGAGCAAGCGTGGTAATCAATGCTCATGGAATGTCTTGTTTGCCTTTTGATAACTTTTGGCCTGTCTTAGTGCCATGCGAGCCTATATCTAGGCCAGATGGGACCTTTGGCCAGGCTCTTGTGTCATGCGAGCCTAAATCTATGTCAGATGGGACCCTTGGCCAGGCTCTTGTGTCATGCGAGCCTATGTCTATGTCAGATGGGACCCTTGGCCAGGCCCTAGTGTCATGCGAGCCTATGGTGCTACCACTACTTTCACTAGTATCATCACTATCATGAGCACGAGCATATTTATCTTTGTGTTTACGTTTACCTCTTTTACCTTTATATTTGCCTTTACCTTTATATTTACCTTTTTCTTTGTCTTTACCTTTATGTCTGTCTTTATCTTTATGTCTGTCTTTATCTCTATGTTTGTCTTTATCTTTACCTTCACGTCTATCTTTGTCTTTATCTTTATGTTTGTCTTTATCTTTACCTTCACCTCTATCTTTGTCTTTATCTTTATGTTTGTCTTTATCTTTACCTTTATGTTTGTCTTTATCTTTACCTTCACCTTTATGTCTGTCTTTATCTTTTACTTCACCTTTATCTTTACCTTTATCTTTATGTTTGTCTTTATCTTTACCTTTGCCTTTATCTTTATGTTTGTCTTTGGCTTTATCTTTGCCTTTGTGTTTATCTTTGTGTTTATCTTCGTCTTTATCTTTGCCTTTCTCTTTGTCTTTAGCTTTGTCTTTATCTTTGTCTGGATCTTTTCTTAGTAATATATATCCTCTTTCCTTGACGACAAAGTACAGGTCTAAGCACAGTGCAATGAGCTGATGACAATAGAATATTCCGTAATAAGCTCCAGGACCGGTTGGAAACATAAATATTGTTGCAACTGCAAGGGTGTTAAAAGATATTTGCGATGATAGAAAAAGTTGTTCAGCATAATCATTCACTTGATCCACAAAGTATAGCACGATGAACATAAACGCCAGGATGAGGGTCGGAGCGCTGCTCAGGCAGTTCAACAAAGGAGGCACCGTTAAATAATGCGGAAGAATCATGAGGGCCAATGATATAACCTAAAAGTAACAATTTTTATGACATTGATCATGTCTTGCATTTTTTTTTACTTGCTACCTAAGTTTTGTAATCAGAATAAAATGGACGGCCTGAATACCTGGATATATTGAATACCTGTGCTACCTGCTAAAGTTAGAACTGAACGACTCGAGGCAAAAATTTTATAACGACCGGATGAAACAATAAAATAGTCTATCACCATTATCAGAAACTCTATGTATGCACGCTCAATACAAATATTGTTGGTGTTATTTAACACGCCTATATACCTCATTGTTTATTTGACTGACCACAGTTGCAACTAGCGCCGTCATCAATCGACCACTAATCGTCAATCATGTGACTTATGTAATCATGACATTCAAGTCTGTGTTTTAACTGAATGGAAGTGCAAGGGTGAAGGGCGCTTACTAGTGCTGTTCTAAAAGAATCATGGGCAGGTTTGTATTAAAGCTGGTCGGTCTATGTATACAAACCAAACGTATACAAAATGAAAGGCTTTTTTTAGCTTCATTTTTGACTAGGTACGCGACATTTTGTTTTAAGTACCGGAGGTGAGATTTTTGCACTTTAAGTAAGCCTAAAATTCATGTCTATTCATCGTATTTAGGTATTTAATGCTGCCACGATATATACAAATCGAAATCATAATCGTAATACACAGCTCTATTTTTAACTCCTAAGCTTAGAAGGAGCTAAACCCCCACCTGTGAAGACTCGACACATCCCTCCACTCGAATTCTCCCACTATGTTAACCTGGTTGATATCGCCCCGCGTGAACATACTGCTATAAGGGGCGTCGTATTTTATTATTTATGTGGATTTTAATCACCTACGACTTGCTAAAACTTTCTAATCAATGTTCATACTTAAAATTAGTAATGATTTTGTCTATGGATACTTTTAATGGACAATGAGATGTAATTCCCCCAGATTTATAACAAGTGCCAGTTGGGGCATCTAAATTTTACTATGGCGACATACTTCAAATATGTGGGTTTATGAGTTATTAGAACTCTTCAATAATAAACATGTAGTCTGATTGATTTGGTTTTATACTGAAGATTCAAATATAATGTTACCGTTTCCTAATACTTTTGTATGATAAGATGTGGGTAAAAAAAATACTTGGTTCTGTTAGATGTTTTGTAATGCCACCGACTTTCGAAACTAAAGTTATTGTGTTCACTTGTAAGTTGTAAAATAAATAATTTGTTAAATAAGGTTATATATTTTATAGTATGTGATATATTTTCTTAGACATTAAGGATTCCAGCTAGGGCTTGAAAATACTTAAAAACTAAGCGGCTACACGCTCAGGGCACCCTCTGTGGGGTACGAACCTCGGCTTAGAGTGTCGCTGGGGAGGGCAGTAAAGGGACATGCTGGATCAATTTATAATCAATCAATAATTTTTAATTTATGACGCATTTAAAGCTACAAGCTCAGCTCGCGGGCTGGCTCTAGCAAGGGACTCCCATCCCTTGCTCGAGCCATATAGCTCTGATTTTGGCTAGTTATTTAAGATAATCTTTAAAATCTTTAGCACTAACAACGATTTTTGTATTTCTTTTGGTTCTTGTATTAGCGTCTAATTACATTACATTGATTTGAATACTAAATTGGTTATAATATGAAAATTGTAAGTAGGTGATTCAAGCCCACAAAAATAATAAATAAACAACCCTTTGCGCCGCGCAGACGGGTGAACAAATTACACCTACTATGTCAAATCACCCAAGTGAACATAGTGGAATAATCCACTCTACTCAGCTTGCCTTGAACAGGGCCAGTTTCCCTTTCAGTGGTAATCATATAATCTGGTCCTGCTCAGGAAAGCGACACGCCATTCAGACTCGTCGTTTTCTTACCAGCCCATACTTCCGTAGTACTTGTCTAAGCCGTCTTGGCATTTGTACGGGACTACAATCAGTCCGGTTTTCTGCATGGTTGGTCCAGTATCGATGCTACATCGCGAGTTAGAGGCAGAGGAAGCGGTGTACCGAGATTTGGTGATGCTGGCGGTGTTCTCTGACATTACCAACACACTCAACACCCTGCCCTGGAGATGTATTCGGGAGACACTGCGTTATCATCCGGTGCCACCCTACTTCCGTCACAACTTTAGGGATTATCTGCCAGAAAGGTGTGTCACCTAAAAGGGACGCATTGGTGTGTGCGCCAGCGCACATGTGGGGTGGTGTTCCGCAGGACTTCGTGCCAGACTCGCTGCTGTGTGACATCTGGTATGACTGTGTTAAGAGGTGAGATTCAACCGGAAGCAGACTTGACGTGTTACGCGGAGGACATGCTGGTTACGGCCTGGGGGAGCTCCCCAGGAAGGCAGCGTTATTGGCTCTGGCTGCAAGCGGTCTCGCAAGTTAAGGGGTCGATACGGTGCCTAGGCCTGAACGCCGCCCCATTCTCACCTCCCATTCTGATCTGAGGAGGCTACAGGCGGAACGGTACCAGTCGAGAATTGAAGAAGGCGCGTATAATCCTGGTATCCTCGTTGTAGTTCTTGGAAGGAACGCTGGGGTAGTTTTCATCCTTTAATTTCACATCCATTAGGATTTTCCACCCCGGAAATAAAAAAAGACAATCATTACGATATACGTAATAGGTACGCTGTATATTATGGAGTTCCATTTAGAATTATTTTACTGTAATTTTAAATAAAGAATACCTAATGAATTTTCGAGAATTACATGTAGAATTTTCCTCACTTCCACATGACTTTAGAGAGATGTCGCCATTGAATAAAATTAAACTTTTAACTAGACCTTTCATGCAGTGTAACTTTGATTTGTATAGACATACATAAAAGTTTTTTATCTGATATGGCTTAATAAATCATAAAGATTTTGTTTACGAAAGACGTCTACTTTGAAACTTATTTTATGCGCGGTAGGTAAGTATTAACTGTGCGCTCGCTCCATGTGCCGACACAAGTTACTAACCGCTAATTTAATTACGAACTAAGCAGTTGTAATTTCAGTTCCGAAATGCAAAAAATAAAACATAGTTATGCATAAATTAATTAAAAATATAAACACAATAAAATTCAAATTAAAACAACGTTACTTAACGTATTTTCTCGGGGTCTGCCAAAGTCTTGTGCCTGATTCGAGGTCTTCAACTGTTCGTATTCAAGAAGCCTTTGATTGGCTGCTAAAACGGTCCTTTTATTAGGGACCGCGAGGTTGTGGATCACATTCCCAAACTCCCCCTCGAAAACGATCTTCGAGCTGCTCGTGAATTATCACCACACTTATTTACTACACCTCATACACACACACTCGCGCCATCTCGTCAACCTTGCGCTTAGTAAAGTTCGACACCGTCATCTTTTTGCGCCCTTTGTGTATATGTTACGGGTAATGCCAGAAGATGGAGTAAACCTAGGTTTACCCGGGTTAACTTAGTATTACCCAAGCGTAAAGGGTAAAGTCCGAATAATGAGTAAAATATATTTTAATTCGGGGTTTACCCATGCTCGCCTAGGTTTACCCAACTTTGGCTGGGTAATGTTAGGTGTTGTGTAATTTTCAAGCCCGTGACCTAAATCGCCTAAATCGAGTCCAAATACCAGATGTCGACAGAGGAAGAGGCGAGTTTCGGAACGTGCTTATGGCAGTTGTGGAAAAAGGTTGATGATGGATGATCTGTATAGGCTAGGAAACGAACGTGGTACTATTGAGGAAATGTTCTCAAGGAATCAGTTTTCTGTGTGTCATGATAAACTGATTGATATCAAAAGTATATCACCAGACAAAAAAGCTTACGAGAGCATGCAAATGAACAGTCGCTTTCAGGAGGCCAGGGTTATAAAAGGTGTAATTGCAAAACAAAATGTGCTTCAAAGAAGTGTTCATGCAAAGCTGCAGGAAAATTTTGCAATTCAAAATGTCACAGCAGTTTATCTTGCTCAAATAAATAATACCAATTTTAATAATAACGACTGCTATTAGTTTTTGCCATTAGATTTATTAGTTTTATACTCTTCAAGCGATTATGTTCGCTTGAAGAGCATTTATGTATGTTTTTGGAATAACAAATGTTTAAAATGCCCCTGGATTTTCATTTCACTAATTAATTAGACAATTTTTTAACATTACCCAGCCATAGTTGGGTAGACCTAGGTGAGCATGGGTAAACCCCGAATTAAAATTTGTTTTACTTATTATTCGGACTTTACCCAAGAAGCTTGGGTAATACTAAGTTAACCCGGGTAAACCTAGGTTTACTCCACCTTCTAGCATTACCCGTAACATATATACTACACCTTTTGGCGTGGTATAACATTGACTTAAATAGATCCTATGTATCAAATAATATTCTCAGGTACTTAAACTGCACAAATACGATTTTCCGTGACAAATCAAATCAAATCAAATCAAATCATTTATTTCAATTAGGCCATTAAAAGGCACTTTTGAACGTCAAAAAAAAATTAAAACTAATGAATCTAGTTGCCCATTCCAAAAGGTAGTTTCGTATGGAGAAGAACGGGCAAGAAACTCCATACATACTCTTTTAAAAAAAACGTATTACATTATATTGTACAATTACATGCATTCCATAATAAAATATGCTAATGTCAAAACGATCTGTTAACAATAAAAGTCACTAAAAGTACTACAATGCGTACTAAGTGCCACGAATTAAGAAATGAAAGCTAAACCAATTGTAATACTTAACACCAATATTGAGATCGAAGATGATCACTTCTAACATTTGAAAGGCAACGAATCAGTGTGTGAGCCATAGTAATCACCAAAAGTAACATTATTGTCTAAGAGAAAAATAGAAATAGCAATAATAGTCAAAAATAAATTACTAATTTAATTAGCAACCAGTTGATTTTGTCAAGACTAAATTGTCCAGTGGAGCAGGACCAGCATGTTTCCAAGCATTTTTATCTTGGATATAATCCTCTAATTTGTAATATGCCTGTTTACAAAGTGTACTCTTAACCTTTTTTTTAAATTTTGTTTCATTTAGTTTTAGTATATCGCAAGGTATTTTATTGTAACATTTAACACAGTACCCCATGAAAGATGTGTGCACTTTTGATAATCTAAAAAATGGTTGTGCTATTTTGTCCTTATTTCTGGTATTAAAATTGTGTCTATCACTTATTTTATCAAAAAGATGTAGATTTTTTCTTACATACATAATATTTTCATAAATGAATTGACAGGGCACTGTCATAATATTAATCTTTTTAAATAGTTCCCTAAGAGATTCGCAGCGACGGAGATTATAAATGGCTCTGACAGCTCTCTTTTGTAAAATAAAAATGGATTCAATGTCAGCAGCCCGACCCCACAGTAAAATGCCATACGACATAATGCTATGAAAGTAGCTAAAATAGACCAAACGCGCAGTTTCGACATCAGTTAACTGTCTAATCTTCCTAACAGCAAAAGCTGCTGAGCTTAGCCGCCCTGCAAGAGATGTTATATGTGGTCCCCATTGTAATTTCTCGTCTAGCGTGATTCCTAAGAAAATAGTTTGATTAACAAAAGCCAGTTTTTCGCCATTCAATATAAGGTCACATACATTACTTCTAACATTTGGTAAAGAAAATCTAATACATTTGGTTTTCTTTTCATTTAGTACCAAATTGTTTACCGTGAACCAATTTTGAACCCGAAGAATTGAGTTATTTACGTCGTCAAGATTATTGGAACGTCTGTCTATTTTAAAAATTAATGACGTATCATCCGCAAATAACACCATCCTAGGTTGATTTTGCAGTAATTGTGGCAAATCATTTATATAAGCTAGAAATAGGAATGGACCTAAAATCGAACCTGACCTAAAAGTAATATGGCCTCAGTAAAAAGGGAGCTATAACTATGTTTTTCAAGTGGTGTAATTTTAATTTGTATTATTTAAGCTTGGCATGAAATAATAACAATTATAATACACGAATTCTAAGGTATATAAAGTGCATAATATACATATCTCGCTTCTCCGGGGCTTTACAGTAATGTTGCCATAGTTTAAACTTAGTTTATAACTGGTGCTTTCCCGTGGTTAAATCTTTGATTCGTATACGCAAGGCCGGCCATATTGCTCATGATTCTTTGTGTACTATTTTAAAAGCAGTCTTAATTATTTTATGATATATTTATTAAAATATTCCTTTGTTAATTGGTTGAATCAAAAGACATTTATTCAAAGAAAATTGTATTAAAATACTAATTATGCCTGGTACACGTAAAACTGTTTATGTATATAATAAATTGTTTTTATGCGCAACTAAAAGTACATCCTCTTTCATTAGCAATCAAAAATAAATCGAGCGCTAATGCTGTTAACAATCCAAAATAAAATATACCGTAAATTAACCATAGCCAAACTCTAGCAAGATTCAATAGAAAACATTGAATAAAAGCACCAAAAGTAAACAAAATTTGGAAAAATAAATACATTTTTTCCATAAATAATGGCACTTTTCTTCGTAAATACAAGATTATGAATAATAACGATATTATTAGTGTAGGACCAGTTGATATGCAGTACATGTGTCCCGCTGGTCTTGTAATTATCCACGGTAATATGGTAATTATAAGTGCAATTCCCTACAAAGAATGAAAACGTAACTAATATAAAAAAGAAAAAAGAAATCAAGAGAAAGAAAAAAGAAACTTACAAATTCAACAAGTTTCATTATAAATATGTTATATTTGATTAACTCGTTCCATTTTTTATCGACTGGAACCGAGTCTGAAAAATAAAATAAACATTGTAGGTAGGTAAACTGAAAACAACTTAAGGTCAGTTCACACCGATACTCCAGGGTCAATTCTGCTGGGCGGAGGTGCTTGGTGAAGCCATCTGTAGTGCTATTGTAAATAGTTAATTTGGGTTAATTAGTTTCGTATTCTTTAAATGAGTGAGTTCGACACTAGCGCCACCGCGTGATGTCGTAAGTGAGAAGTATTATATCGAGTGAGTATTTTGACGTTTTTCCGGTTTTTCAATAGGGTTTGGTATTCTGCGAAGTGTGTGTGACGTGCGAGATGACTTTTGAAGTGATTTGCCTATTTCAGAATAGCATTGCTGGTCTTTATGGACGAAGTGCGCAGCGTGTGCGATAAGCTGCGTTTTCATAAGTAGTAGGTCTATTGTTAGTCGCCTATGTTCTAGTCTAGAGGCAGATCTCGGAGCATCTTACTGCACTCGGTGTGAGGAGCAAATAGAACAATAATACCCTGCCTAAGCGGGACTTCTGTCCATAGGTTGCGATCACTAAACCCGCGCGAACTCGCGTGCATAAAACAGACTTGTGCCCATCAGGGCCAGTAGAGAGTAACTTGGGATAGCGGCTACACAGTGGCAATAACTGTCTTTAAGTGGATAAAGCAGTTCAAACTATTTACGGTAGCCAATATTGTGGTGATGTTAAAATTATGAATACTTTTCTGTACGCGATCCAACACACTAAACCGAAATAGAAGTTGGAGTTCTACCTATACTTACCTACTTGTTTTAGGGTGCAAAGAGTATAAAACTATAACGGATAAAAAACGAATGTATTTACCATTTATTATCATATCCGACATTTTCCAAATATTTTATTCAACCCTTTTTCTTTAATTGGAAGTAGATCATTTATTAAACCTTTAAAGAGATAGGAAATAATACATATTTACAAAAATAAAATAATAGTTTCAAAAACTGTGTCAAAAACAATATTCATGACAGTAGGTACTACCAAAGTGCAAAAATTATATAGTACTACTCAAAGAGTAGCACCTACACACAATCCTTACGAAAGAAATCCATAAGTCATCAAACCATTTTTTAAAAGCCACCACTAATTTAAAATTATTTGCTAGAAATTCATAAAAAGCCTCCTGCGGGAATGCCGTGTTGAATATTATGCACTTCATCTTTGCGCATTTGTGCAAATGTGTATGTCAAGGACATGGGCCACTGAAATAGTATGCCCTATTGAATGGCTATTAGACTATGATTATGATTACCACTGAGTAGACAAGACTTCTACTGAGCTGACTGACGTCGAGTCTAAAGAGACCCACTCTATCCTCTATGGTAGAGAGAAGCTGTTTTATTTTAATCTGTCAAAATCACGTCAAAAATGGTGGATTTCTGTCACAGTGGCGTTGCTGTGTGATTTTTATATAAATTTCATGTATTTAATGCGGTCATGTTATAGCTTCGTTTCCTCAAATACGTTACAGCAAAATGGAGGAAGAAGATCCTGTAGTGCAGGAGGTAATACCTACGTTATAATATTCATTAACAACGTGGTTGTTCATTAGGTTATGTTGTTGTGTTAAAAATGTCGCTTTTTATTTAATTTGGCCGTTTATTTGTTACAGATACCTGTGTTTCTGTCTCAGGCGCTATCAGAGAATCTGTACATATATCAATATCCAGTGAGACCAGCCAATAGGGACTGGAAAGACGTGAAAGTTATTAATGCATCCGTGAAGCCGAGGAACAAGATGGTGCGACTGGAAGTCGGCTTGGACACGCACAGCGACAAGTATTGCCCGTCTAAGGGCGAGCAGATTGCGCTCAATACTGATGGCCAACAGGTATTAATATAAGATCCTTATGACCGTGGCGGCTTACGATATTATCGTAGGTATTGGGGTGACAATGTTTTGTTGTCATTGCTTTTGGATTTGTGATGTTATATTAGCTGAATAACTTCTACAAAACATTGATCGTTACATTATATTCACATAGTTCCTGCCGCTTTTTCTCTTTACATAACTTCTTACGCCCATTTACAATATTAAAATCAACACCAACAGTACCTAAGGTTACCAAAGTAATGTTTTAGTAACAATTATAATACAATATGTAATAAATAATAATGCTTGGATGCACTGGCATAATACATACAGGCACAATTATTGTTGGTTGGTGTTTAATTTTATCTTAAACCCGTTCAAGGGGCCTCTGCGAGTTGGCTTCGGCCCCTCAAATGCCTTTCAAAGGTCTGGGACCCTAGGGTCCCGTGTTCAATAAGTAAATTAATGTGAGCTTTAAATTGTCAACAGGAATCTTCATGGCACATTAAGGAAAAGGACAAGTCGCAATACTTCCGACATGGCATTATGGATAAGATTGTCTATGAGAGTAGTGCTCCGTGCACAGAAACCCAGCATTATGCTGTGGCCATATTGCAGGATAAGGAGTTACATTGCACTCCTATACAAGGTATGGATTTATAGTAATTATTTCTTTTGAAAAGAGGGCCTGCCTGGAACTGGCTCGTTAGCCTAGTGATCCTAAGCACGACTGCTATACTTAAGGTCTTGGGTTTGATTCCCAGATCAAGCATGTGTTATTGGGTTTTTCTAAATAACACATTATTATTATTGGGTTTACTGTTTTTGTGTTTTTGGGTTTTTTGGTTTTTTGGTTGTTTTTGAAATGCTCAGTAGCAGGTGGAGTTAGGGGTTGTGCCTGGTCAATGGCAATAGGTTTGCCCCCTATTACATGGGACCTTAACCTACTGGCAAACTGTGGGCGTATACTGGTACACCTCTTCCTGCTTCTCCCCTTCAGGGTATATAGGCATTATGGTATGTATGTTATGTTATTGTATTAGCTATACTAGGCTAACAAGGTACTAAGCCATTGGCTAGCAAGCAGTACTAGTACTTAGGCATTATTTTTTATCTACATTATTAATTATGTTTTCTTGATTATAATTTCCTTTATAGGTATTATTCAAATGAGGCCTTCTTATTCCTACTATGATAAGCAAGACAAGCGTAGTAATGATAAGAGCAAAGCCGATTCTGACGATGAAGACAAGGAACCTGAAGCACAACAGGTATGTACTTTAGTTTATGTCATGACTAGTGTCTGCCTACGACTTTGTCTGTATCAAAGTTATTCTCTCATTAGAACCTACTCCAGACTATAATTTATCTCTGTGCTGTCCCTGTTTATCCAGAACACTTTAGTTTGGAGTGATTCAGTAACAAACATCTATTTATCCTCACAAACTTTCGCCTTTACAATATTCATAGGATGTTTGGAGTTTATGGGGCTTTAATGATTTTATAACCACACTTGTCTTGCAGGTGACAGTGAAATTTGCGCGTCAAGAGACGGAAGTATCAAAGAAGGCGCGAGAGAAATCATTTGAGACGATATCTCAGCGAATTAACGAAGAGGCGTGGTATGACGCGCTTTGGAAACCTAGCGATACAGATCATGCTGAGGTATGTAAAAAAGATTATTATGATATTATTTAATGTTTATTAAAAAACTTTATAAGAAAACCTCGATTTATAATTAATATGAATCCGAAATCGCCAATCCGTCTTGAACAAGCATAGTTAATAATGCTTGTGTGTTCAAACTCAAACTCTTTAGAGCAATCATAACCACATAGTTGTTTCATTTAAAGAAAGTAACAGTATGACGTCCGGTAAGGGGCAAAGCAACATAATAATAGTAGGCAAGATTAAATTTGATTATATCATTAGGTACATATTATATAGTCAGTAAAGTAGTCTGTGGTTTCTGCCTACACCCATGGGAAAAAGGTGTGAGTTTCTGTTTATGTATGTGGTCATTAAAATCTATCACCAGTAGGTACTTTAAACCCATTTTTGAATGAAAACAGACCTTTCTTCTTTCTGTTTTTTTTTCCTGGGAAAAACGGAGGTCATCCACATGATTACCATGTGGATACCCTCCGTTTGGGGTAAACAGAGAGGTATGTCCTCCTGTTACCATAAGGACCCCGGTATTCGCTTGACGCATGATCCGCGCTTCCGACTGGACAGGCCTTTGCCTTACAGTGGGACAATAATAGACTGGTATATCATTTCCACTACTTGCATATCAGCAGACAGGCAGCTTGTATCAAACGTCTGTGTAACATTGCCCGCAGTTGGAGCGCCTGAAACTGTTCAGCGCAACGTCATCGGACGGCTCTGCGCTGACGGTGCGTGCGCGGGAGTACGTGCGAGCGCTAGTGCCCGCGCCGCCCGAAGACGAGGCAGACATCGCGCCCACAAAACGACCCTCGCCACACGACCAGTTGAAGGAAATACTTGTTAGAGGTTTGTGATGATGATAAGCATTTATGGTTCTCTAACAATGCGTTTTAACCCTTTGACTGCCACTGTCCTGTATAGATGAAAAATTAAAATGTGCCCAGAACCGAGTACATTTTGGGCACGTTTTTGCTTTTTTGATGCAGCTGTCAAAAGGTTAAGGCTTTTTTTTTTTTTTTTTTTTTTAAGATGGTAAAATCATCCAATGACCCCCCCCCGCCCTGGGAAAGGTTAAGGCTTAAGTTATATAATATGTGCTTAGTCAAGTTATTGTGCAAGCAAAGTTTTGCACCAGGGAATTGGGTACTTGACACTGCTTATGATGCGACATACTTTTTATGCTCTGTCTCTGTCAGAGCATAAAAAGTATGTCATACAACTACAAAGAAAAAAAAAAGAGATCTTTAAAAATCAAGTGATTTTTAAAGATCTTGAAATTATTTTTTAATGGTACATAATTGTGATAATATTATTTCACGGAGTCACTTTCAGCATTTATACTAGAAGGCGCCTGTAAGGCTAGCCGCACACACACAATAATATTAACAATCCAATATTGTCAGAATTTCAAGATGTATAGAACAATACCGCAATACAGGCCGCACATACACAATATTATTGACAATACGTAATTTATTGTCAACTAGCTTCTGCCCGCGACTTCGTCCGCGTCACAGTTGATGTGTTATCCTACGGGTACCGTACATTTTCCCGGGATAAAAAGTAGCCTATGTGTTATTCCAGACTATAATCTATCTTTGTGCCAAATTTCATCCAGATCCATTCAGCCGTTTAAGCGTGAAAGAGTAACAAACATCCATCCATACATACAAACTTTCGCCTTTATAATAGTAGTAGGAAGGATATTATTGCGTGTGTGCGGCTAGCCTAACAAGCACATCAGCAACTTTATAAAGAGATTAAAAATCTAATACATTTATAACTTCCAGCAAAACTAATGACGTTCAACGACCTCCGCGGCCTCATCCGCACGGACGAGGGCCCCATCAGCGAGGCGGCGCTACTGTCCGCACTGAGCGGCGCGGCGTGCTGCGTGCGCGGGCTGTGGACGCCGCGCTCGCCCGACCTCTACACGCGCGCGCTGCCCGTGCCCGCCCGCCTCATGTGTGCCGCCAGGGACCATGTTGTGCGTAGCGTGTCTCTTGCGTTAACATTACATCTACATATCTTAACCTTTTGACTAGGGTGTGTGGGGTCCTTAGACCTTATTGCCCACCCGATAAAAGAGAAGAACCTTTTGATCGCCAGTCATGTAGCTGTAGAAGATAATGTTCACGATCCCATGACAGACTTTTATACGTAAATAAAAGTCGTATAACAACGTTGATTTAATTCCGAACTCATTGCCATTTTGTAGGTATTAAGGCGTGAATTTGTAGCTTGATGGTGAGGGCACGTTTTTGCTTTTTTAACGTTAAAAAGGATAATAGGTTAAACAGATTTGGTGAGTTTTTGAACAAATGGCCATGTACGGCAATGATTATATTTTGTTTGTGTTACATAGACTCACCCGTCCATAGTCATTAACTAGTTACAAATCTGGACTTCGAGCTCTTGCTAAGGTGATTTTGATGAAAGGACCCCGCCAGCCAGCCAATTCGAGCATTTAACCCAAGACTTAATATTCGGTATTCGCACCTAGGACCACTAAACCAACGATGTAGTAACTTGCTTCTAGTATAGGTAGTAAAAACAAGAGCGATTTTTATTTATATATTATGGATTTTTTCTCTCCAGTTGTATCTCTTCACACAACATGCGTACGTCGATCGGCGGAAGGTAGCGGCAGCTGTTCGTCTCCCACCCGCAGAAGTTTTAGAAATCATTCGCTCCGTCGCCAAATTCAACCCCAAGACCGGTTGGGAACTGGTCATACCGCCAGACATCGCCTTCGAAACTAAATACCCCGAAGTAGTCCAGCGACAGAACTTGTACTGGGAGGCTCGCCAGAGATTGTTCAACGAAATGTTAATCGGTGAAAACGTACCCAAGAGACAACGGAAAAAATCACAAAGAGATTCTGTATCATCCGATACTATGATGAGTCCAAAACCGCGGTGTAACAGTGTTTCCGAAGAAGACAGTGATAGAAAAAGACACAAAAATAAATCCGCCACTGGTAGTGGGAAAAGGACTAGGCATATTAGCTCAAGCAGTGCGCAGGATGCGACGTGATTCTCGCCCTAGTTAGGTTATCAAATTGTAGCGTAGTGTCACCCACCAGTGCTTAGTGATCATAAGTGAACTGTGAGCCTACATGTTGTGAATCTACATTATTATACATTTTGGTGCTGCTAATCAATGTGTGAACATGTACCAGTATATTATCAATGGAGTCCTGAAAATTTTGAGTTTATCATGGATATAGGAAAATGTCAGTTTGTTATAAAGGAAATATGTTGTTTCGTATTTTTAAGTCTAATCAATGAAATGTTTTAAAGCTTCCTTTGCATGAGCATTTGTTAAAATGTATATTAGTTTATAATAGAAAGAATATCCAATGAAGTATAATTTCTTATAAGTTAGCATTATATATCAATGTATTCATTTATTGTTGTTCATTTTTAGTGGTTTGTTTTTTTAACTATTGGTTCATAGTTCACTTGATATTTGTAGATTATCATGAGTGATCGAAGTCAAGACTTTTAAAAATTATTAAATTGACATGACTATAGACTTTTAATTTGGTAACAAAGTTACAATGTGTTTTAAAGGCGATGGAATAGTGTTTCCATTTGCAACTTGAGCATTGATAAATTGTTTAAAATATGTTGAAAAACTAGTAGTCTGTAATTTATGAAATAGAACAGTGGCATATTATAAGTAACACTGCAAAGCAGTAAAACAGTTTGATTTTAGTACATTTAATAAATATTCCTAATAGTGATTCAACAGCATAGTTCCAATTAATATCAAGTGTATGCAACAAAAATGTGCCTAAATAATGTTTTTGAATAGCTTTTATTGAATCTAAGATATTATTGTACTGTTACTAGCATAAAATATACTAACTGACCGATAAAAATTATCATAGCCAACACTGCCACACTGCTTTGTTGAATTAGAATAAAACTAAACATGCCCTTTTAAACAGAACCTAATTCAAACAAAATAATGTAGTCTGACCAATAAACACATACCATCATGCCTATATTCCCCGAAGGGTTGGGCAAAGGTGTATGTTCATCTGTTTCATGTTCACAGTTCGCCGGTATGTTTAGGTCTCATGTAATAGGGGCGACCCTGTTGCCATTAACCGGGTCCGAATCCTAACTCCGAGCTGCTACTGAGAATTTCATATAAAAACCCAATAACACTTGCTCCACCTGGGAATCGAACCCAACACTCTAGCAGTCGCGCTTAGGACCAATAGGCTAGCAAGGCAGTTCTGACCAATAAACTATCTTATTAATAAATATCTCTTGAATTAAAATTCGCCCAGTCAAGCTTTCACGTGGTGTTTACGTTTCAGCTTCGCATGTGTGACAGAGCGTGGCAAGATTTTTAATTGTTTTTTTTTAATCTGTTCGAATTATGTAGTTCGCATTCATGCATTGTAACATCGCCACGTAAAAGTTGGTTTAGGCAAAAATATCATCACATATACAGGGTGTTAGGGTAAACGAGGGACTAGCTTTAATTAAGGAGTGCAGCACTCATGAAAATGATCAACTTTTACTATAGTACGAACCGTAAAATCGCTAGAAAAAATCTATCGCTCCATACATTTATGTTCGCATAAATCGACGACATGTTAGGAACAGCTGTTTTTGTTTGATTTCGTAGTGATAGATGTTTATTTTCGTTAGCACTACACTCCATTAAAGTACGTCTCTTGTTTAAACGAACACCTTGTATAAACTAATAGAATATATCTTCTAATGGTAATTCAATCCCGAATGAGTGCTTAAATACTCTTAAAAGTAAGTGTCCAAGTCCATATATTTTAAAAGCTGCAGTCTTACTAGGTGAAAAATGTTAATATATCGCATTTGTACATAAATGTCGTTTGTATTTAAAACAATTAATTGTATGCTATCATAATGTGAAATTGTGTATGAGCAATTTGTGATTTTATCGATAAGTTGTTAATTTTTGTAAACGAAATAAAAACCGTTTATTATTTATGTAATATGTGTTTCAATTACTTTTCTTCTTTTCGTATCGATGATATTTTCAGAATTATTAACGGTACATACCTGGGCGAAGTCAATTCATACTAGCGCAGAGTCGAAGCGCGTTGAAGCGTTAATCGGAAACTTGTTGGGATCGGCTTCCAGTCTAACCGAATGCAGCTGAATACCAGTGTTTTACATGAAGCGACTGCCTATCTGACCTCCACAACCCAGTTACGAAATATGTAAAAATACCAACGGAGATTATTACTGAGTAGCAAACGTCAGACATTTTAAAACCTAAATAAAAATTTAAACACGAGATCTACTTAAAACATTTTATTTCAACTATTACATAGTTCTATTTGGTGCGAGTTACAACAACAATATTATATTCTCAAACATCAACATGAAGCGTTTACTTAGTAACAACTTGTGTAAAAATATTGTGCTTATACATAAGTAAAGGAATTAAGAGTTAAAGAAGTGATTAAAATGCGATTTAGAAAAATAAGTACATCCTTAGCCTAAACGGGTCCTGAGTAGTACTTAGGTACTTAGAATGTATTATGTACTCATTAATCTTTTGACCGCCGCAGTCATTTATAGATGACAACTCAAAATGTGCTCAGCACGCCACAGTCACGATCCCATGACACTTTTATACGTTAAAACTTTTCGTGGCTTGGCGCTGAGGGCACGTTGTTGCTTCTTTGACGTGGCGGTCAAAATGTTAAAAATATTTAAATAGTGCACTTCAGAATATATTTTCAAGGACCAGGCTATACAATAATTATAAAAACAAAAATAATACTGGCCTAAGAATGTTAACTTGATTTATAAAACACATTAAAACTATCAAAATTATTTAAAAAAAAGTAACAGTGCAAATCGGCCATAGAGATAATTACATTTGATTTTTAATATAATAATATTTTCTTTCATCTATATGAAGTACAATTTATATCTTACGTGTCATTTCAGTTTATGAAAAGCATGGCATCTATTTACATAAAAAAGGCAACACATTTTGCGAAATGCAATTAAATTTTTTGTACGATTGAGGTGCGTTGAGAGATACCCAAGTGAATGGAATTAAAAAGTTCTTTGTTTGCTTGCTAATAAATATTTGACTGAAAACCAAACATCCAGTTTCTGGGCGATACTAGAATACGTGGCAAGTGATGACTTGTGTCAAGTGATCTGATTGGCTGTTGAAGATTCAGTCAGCCAACCACAGCATTTGAATTTGTTCTGATTTTCATTCAGGAACCGGATGTAAGTGCAAATACATGGTCATTGATATACCTACTAATATTTTTCTTAGGAGTATCTAAGCAAGTCTAGGTGACCTATAAAAAATATTTTAATTAGGAGATGGCTTGTTCATGCGAAGACACTGTTTTGATCATTCACATTTTTGTTCTTAAATTCTGTCTCCTAAATGCAACAAAAAGCGTTTTTACACATTTTAAAACGCAGGTAGGTTCCAAAAAATGCTTATATCCTGATCACAGTATACTTTAGAATAAAAGCGATTGCAGCAAAACTAATGGCAGTGAGACCACTCAATTTATTAGCATTATTGCAGAATTCAAGGTCGCATTTCTTCGCGAGCTCTCCGAAACGGTTCTTGACTGCCGACCAGTCGCAGAGTCCTACTCTGCAGTCTGGTAAGTTGATTGGATGCTCGTTCTCCAGGAATAGGACCTGATACTCTTCGTTTACTTGGAAGTTGCCGTTTTGGGTGCATCTGGAAAGATGATTAAATTAAGTAAGATACTGGAGGCTTTTTTTTTTTTTTTTTGTAGGTAGGTATGCCTTTGGATGGCAAATAAGCCGATGATGACGGCCCACCTGATGTTAAGTGGTCACCGCTGCCTATAGACATCTACAGCATACCAGAGACAAAATTGAAATGTCTCATGCGCCTGTAACTACACCGGCATCCATAACCTTCATACCAGAAGTCAGCAACGCACAAAACATCTATATAGAATGGAATATCCAGTGCCGTAACTGGGGCAGTGCCAGCGGTGCCCTGGCACAGGGCGCAGACCGTGGAGGGGCGCAGTAATGACCAGACCAGGACCAGTTTTTTTTTAAGGGCGCCGTCCTAGAACCACGTACAGGGCGCCGTTATAGAAGCTCGCACAGGGCGCACAAAAGGCTATTTACGGTGCTTTTATTTATTTTATTTTTTTAAGACGGGAAGTCGTGTAATAACTTCCCCCGCCCTGGGCGGGGCGAGAGGGAGTGTCAGACTTTTACTGACTAAAACCCGTCTATGTTCCTTCATGTGCCCTTTGCGTTCCGGGGGCGCGGTATCTGTTTCGAACAACCCGCAGCCCCGGCAGGCATCGGCCCTCAGTGGCCCTATTTACGGTGCTGGGAATATCTTATTCATATAATCGTATCGTATTAGTGCGACTATTTCTCACAGCGCAGTTATTTCAAGGAATGACAGTTGCCAGAATAATTATAATAATATTATTGTTTGCTCATAGGTAGACTTGGCACAGTTTATGATCGTAAACTTCCCTAAACGTTCAAGGATGATGGTCGACTAAAATGGGAAATATATTATAGAGCCGAATGTTTATACAATACTGTCTGTTGCCCGCGACATCGTTCGCGCCAAAGTTTCATCACAATTGGTTTAATGATTTAGGAACGCATCCAGGATAAACATACGTACAAACACTCATTTTTTATTTACATATATAATTATGTAGATTATTGTACTAACTAAACATGGTTTTTAGAGTGCTCTATTAAAACGACACCAACAGGGCTAGACTACCAAAGTTTTACACTAAGTTTCTTTATCCGACTTTCATCTGATTGTCTGTCACAGGACTCATAGGGCAGTAGGTAGGTACTATGAATACGGCTTTACGTCGCGAGTCATTCTCATAAGTGATTTTTAATGCTCTTATTATATTAGTCTTATTTATTTACTTTTTTTATTTTTATTAAAAGAAATGATTTGACTTTGGCAGTCAAAGTCGAAGACTCTTTTGAAAGTCAAAGTCAAAGGCACTTTTGAAAGTCAAAGTCAAGTAATTTATTCCAATTAGACCATTAAATCATTTATTCCAATTAGAACATTAAAAGGTGCTTTTGAAAGTCAAATTAATTAAAACTATTGAATCTAGTTTGAAAGTCAAAGCCAAAGGCACTTTTGAAAGTCAAAACGAAAAATAATAAAACTTACTTGTACAACACAGCAGCTAGGTTGGCATTGAACGGGGTCATGGTAGAGGTGGTCCACTTGCGGGACTGCACGATGGCGGAGTGGTAGTTGTCTCCGGTGAGCGGGGCGGAGTCCTCGTGCGCGCCCATGGCGGTCAGCGTCATGAGCAGCATGGCGGCCTCCGTGAAGTGCACCATGGCGCGCGGCTCGTGCGGTGGCACGTCTGGAGAGATGGATAATTTACACATTATATAAGTTATAAGATAACGAATTCAGCGTACCTACATAGTCTTTTATTCCTTACATTTTACTTAACTTGGGAATGTTAGAAACAAGATTAATTTTAGTCGCGCCTAAGAGGCCTGTCGAGTCCCGAGCATATCATAAAGCGAATGACGGTAATTTCCAACTTTTCAAAAAAGGACTATACTATCACGCCTGTATTCCCCGAAGGGTTAAGCAGAGGTGTACCAATTTACACCCACAGTTCTCCGGTATATTTAGGTCCCATGTAATTGGGGGCGAGCCTATTGCCATTAACAAAGGACTTTCTTACGGTTTCTATGTTTGTCTGGGAAATTACGAACACAACAAAGAAAGAATCAGCCAAATCGGTGTAGGCGTTCTCGACTTTTGCGCTTAGCAACAAACACATTTAGCCATTCTCTTTTATTTAGCAGATCAGTTCGTAGTCTTCCATGTAACCTTGTTGCCTAACTTAAAAAATAAGTATAATTATAAAACGTTGGTAATAATCCCAATTCAAACAAACTTTGTTTTTGTCATGCTATATAATACCGCATATTAATGCAAGTAACGTTTAATTCAACAATATTTTCAATAACTCCTGAGTCACATATCGATATTACAATAATACACATACCTACCTTGGTGTATATCTATGTATAGTTTAGAGAAGTAAGATTTTTTGTTTGTTTGTAATGAATAGGCTCCGAAACCTTACTCCGTATTCCCCGAAGGGTTAGGCAGAGGTGTACCAATGTACAACCACAGTTCGTCGGTATATTTAAGTCCCATGTAATAGGGGGCGAGCCTATTGCCATTAACCGGGCACAAATTCGAACCGCCGAGCTGCTACTGAGAATTTCATAGAAAAACCCAATAACCCTTTTTGCTCGACCTGGGAATCGAACCCAGGACCTCTAGCGTAGCAGTCGTGCTTAGGACCAATAGGCTAACGAGGCAGTAGCTCTGAAACTACTGGACCGAGTTAACCATTTTTTCACCAATAGATTTTTCCACAGCCGTTGGTCCCGGCTGTCATTTGTAGATCTTTGACAGTCGTTACTGTTAGTCAGAAGCCCGAAAGTCTGACAACCAGTCTTACCAAGAGTATCGTATTACCCATTACTGGGTTGTGGAGGTCTGATAGGCAGTCGCTCCATGTAAAATACTGATATTCAGCTGCATCCGGTTCGACTGGAAGCCGACCCCAACATAGTTGGGAAAAGGCTAGGTAGATGATGATGAGATTTTTCCACATTGTTTCTGAGTAACATAACATCACGCTACGACCCGCGGGAGCAAAGCATCAACCAAAGACGTAACTTATGGCGGGTGAAATAAGCCACGCGGACGAAGTCGCGGGCAATTCGCTAGTATTATATAAATAACTAAAATGACTCAACAAAATAAATTACTTGAAAACAAGTTAATTTTATTTTCTTATGTCAACAATATGATGCGTTAATTGACATTTTAACGTTAATAAGGATACAGGATATTGTTCAAGGTTAATCATTTATTTCATGATAAAGTGGATCTCTGGGTCACTTTGTGGGTATAATTGAATGTTTAATTGGGATAATGGCGTCAGCAGCTGCATTGGTCACGTAGACGAATAGCCATTTGTCGTTGTTGTCGAGGTAGGGTTAAAAGCATTTTTTTTTAGGATTGACCTCTCACGTTAATCTAGGAGGTTGTCAGTCGGCTGCAAACTGGACTTTCCTAAGATGCTTTAAAAATTAGGACCTCCAGCGAAAAACTTAGGTAGACACTTGGTAAAAACTTAGTAATTTTAAAATCGATCATTTTAGTAACTTTTTAAGTCCATGCAGTTTTTTTTAACGGTCAAATGATAAGTGAACCACGTAGGTCAATATCTGAGGCGGTCTTTTGAAGAGAGACCCCAACAGATTTAAGTTGTACTGTCTAAAGTTTAGTCCACAATGTCACATGCATGCACTGTTTAGACTCTAAACAGTGCATGCATGTGACATTGTGGACTTTTGGAGAAATATTTGAATGGACATGTCCAGACAGTGTGTAAGCTGAACTCATAAACTTACCTTTCCCAACGTATTTCTCGAAGAAGGTCATCATATCCTTGACGAGGGTGCAGCCGATGTCCTTGTTGAGTGCGGACCCGTAGCCGTACCGGTAGTACGTCTCCAAGTCCTCAGCGTACTCCAGCCGCTTCAGATCCTCGCGGGTGAAGGCCTGGGAGGAACGTGTTTAATAAATAAACTGTACTGTTAATAGTAAACTGCGTTACGGTATTGAGCTTTAGATGTGACCCAAAGATTCGTGACATTTTCTGGTAAAACTTTGCAAAACCAGAAGAAGGGTGCGGGCTGGTCCTGCGCTTGATCACTCTCTTAGGCGTTTTGTATTGCTGCCCCATCGAACTACGAGTGTGAGGGGAGTTCAGGGGAGAGAGAGTTCACCTGTGTTGGCGCACACACATAACTATTATGCACTACACTTATTATCTCCCTCCTTGACATAAAATCTCAACGGAGTCGCCGTTGAGATTGGCCTCCATTGAGAATAATATTATGAACAGCTTGGTATATGTTAATACTTACAGCGCACCAAGGCGATATCTTCACGACGTCCCAAGCCTTGTTGTATCGGCAGATCTGGTAGATGCGGAGGACGACCTCCTTCTGTATGTCGTAGTTGAAGCCCAGGCGGAGGGATATATTGCTTATCATCTGGTTAACAGAGATAAAGAAATATACATTGAGACATGCTATGAAAAATATGACTAGAGATATAAATACCTCATTCCGCAAAGACAGTCAATTCAGATACTTTTTATAAGCTGTAAAAAGGCGATTTCCCTGGTTACCCCTTTTGAGTTTGTATGGCAAAAGGGTGTTGTGTCACTTAATAGCCGATAAAATTAATTAACTATTTCTTGATTTTAAAGTAATTTAAAATCTAATTTTATCGTTAATTTAAACTAATTGCGTTCTACAGGGTTCAAATAAAGAGTTTTTTATAGAGAAACTGTATCTTGGTATTGTTAGGTAATTGTTTCTACACCAATAACCAATAAATTAATTAAAACAAAATTACGAATTACACACGTTAACCGAAGTCCTTAAGTAACAGGCGAAATCTTAGTTTAGAAAAAAGTTAGGATATACATTTATCATAACTTTTAATAACATTATTTAATCGTAAAAGTATTTTTATAATAACCAGAGTAAGTACCCAATCTTTTATTTGTGGTTTCAGACAAAACTTGGACCATCTTGAACCCAATTAGCGCACATCGAAAATTAACACAAAAAATACTCTGTTTCCGCGAAATGTGAGTAACCTTACCGACTTAATTAAAGCTTACGACCAAGGTCATCACGGTCGTGTTACAATCTATTTAAGGTTTTTGTAATTAGCAAATTGTAAGTAGATCGGTAATGTTTATGTAGAACTTTGGGCTTAGGAATCTGATTTAGGGTCCAACAGTTTATTTACATACCATCACGCCTGTATTCCCCGAAGGGTTAAGCAGAGGTGTACAAATGTACACCAACAGTTCGCCGGTATGTTTAGGTTCCATGTAATAGGAGGCGAGCCTATTGCCATTAACCGGGTACAAATCCTTACTAAGAACTGCTTTTGAGAATTTCAAAGATAAACCCAATAACACCTTTGCTCGTCCTGGAAATCGAACTTCTAGTGTAGCAGTCGCGCTAAAGAGCACTAGGCTAACGAGGGAGTTTGATTTTCACAAAAAAATTCACCTAGACCGTAGGTGCGTTTACAAACATATAAAGTCATATACACAAACAGCCAAACCCGGAATTAGTATCTTTAGGCCATGTAAATATTAGTTCCGTGCGGGGATCGAACCCGTACCACGCAGCACATCGGCCAATAGCTGAGAACCAATCGTTAATACAACGCTTTGATTACGAGATAAGAATTATATTTTCTGATACACATTTTTCAATAAAATTAAGAGCATCAACTTAATTATAGTACACAGCTGGCAGTGGTGACGTCATTTGCAAATACATTCGGCAAATTGATAGTAAGACGACTGCGGGGTTGGGGGGGAGGTGGGTCGGGAAGGCCACATCCCAACTACTCATCTAGGTACCATACGGTTCTCGTTATATATCAGCTTGATAAAAATACTAAAATTCTAAACATATTTTATTACTAGCTTCTCCCGCGACTTCGTGCATGTGGATTATTTCACCCGCGTTAAGGTCTTTGGTTCAGTAGATCCTGAGGTTACCCCATACAACCTTACAATCTTTACCTCTTTATAATTTTATTAGTAGGTATAGCTGCTGCAACTAAGTAACTAACTGCCCCGTTGGTCTCGTGGTCGCAAGTGCGACTGCTGTGCAAGGGGTCCCGGGTTCGATTCCCAGGTCGAGCAAAAAGTGTTATTGGGTTTTTCAATAAAATTCTCAGTAGCAGCTCGGAGTTTGGATTTGTGCCCGGTTAATGGCAATAGGCTCGCCCCCTATTACATGGGACCTAAATATACCGGCGAACTGTGGGTGTACATTGGTACACCTCTGCCTAACCCTTCGGGGAATACAGGCGTGATAGTAGCTGCTGCATATCAACCTATATCAATAAATGAAAACTGACATGTTGCTGTTGTCTATGCTGACCGTTAGGCGAATGAGTGGGATTATGATACGAAGAAAGAGGAAGCCTGAAAGTGGAATTGCTGGTGTTTTTTTTTTTTTCGTCGATCTTTATAAACTCTTGACTCTAGTCTAGGTAAGAGGTGACATACACAAAGTCGACGATGGAGTGAGCTTACCCACAAGAAGCCTGTTCACTCTAACTTTGAAGAGATTAGGGTTGGAATTTGGATACGTTCGGAAATGCAGACGCGTTTCTTCTATGCTGTATAGAAATTAGTTGCCATGATAGTATAAACATGACCGTTACGATGAGGAACATAGGAACATAGTAAATATATAGTTATAAGTGAAGGGAAGACTTATATGAAAGATACATGACTAGAATAGTAGACCCTTAATAAAATGAGGCTTAAGACAGGAGGGTTATGATTTGTAACAAAACTTACCTCTTTGTATTCCCTCTTGGACTCGAAGATGTTCAGCTGTGTCAACGTGTCGTTGTTCTCTCCCACAGCCTTAGTCCATGCTGGGCAGAACTTGAACGGCTAGAGAAACAACATGTGTTTATATTACAAAATATAATATACTAACGTTATCGCAGATGCAGATTAAAAAGTAAGTAGCATTTGTCCTTTCTTGGGGTTTTAAGCTGTCTGGAGCTAGTGTATACCAGCTTTCATCAAAATAGGTTAAGTTGTGTAGTCGTATAAGTGTAACTAACAATTAAACAAATTCACTTTCGAATTTCATTTTTTTTACAAGATTTCTTTTTCCATACTTAATTTAAAATAGAAGAGTGTCACTTACTATCAACACGACACGTTTATTCAATAGAGAAAAAATGATAGAATCCTTAAAAAATCTTGTCCTAGCTTTAATTTTTAACGATAATGTAGATACTGGAGAGCTACTAGTACTTACCCGTAGTAATTTTTCATCATTTTCTTTGGGTATATCGAAGCCTTCTGCTTGATCTCCGAACAATCCTTCCGTGAACGCCTTGAAGGTGTTGCTCGATCGCTCATCGTTCACAAACTTGAACTGAAAATAAGAACGTAAATATAACGAGGGTCGAATCTTGGAAGTCCATCAAAGAAGATTTAAAAACTTAAAAAGTTCCTTTGCTTCACTGTTTCGACTTTTACTCCATTGAATTAAAACCGCTTATGAATTTTCTAATTAATTAACATTGCGCCTGTCTGCTCTTTACATGCACTAAATTGTAGCTGTTTTTTTTAGCTTTTCATAATAGTTGAGTCACGAAGGAAAGAAAGAAGAAGACCGCTATGGGTTTTAAAATAATACGTTTTGGAAATGAGGATTGAGGTTGATCCGGTGATTAAGATCAGAGAGAACGGAGGGCACAAGTACGCTGACGTTCGAAATTTAGTGGTACTACTAAGAAATATTACACAAACTCAAACACAATATCAGTTTGCCCGACCTGGGAACCAAACTAACGCTCAGCAGTCATGCTTGACACTACGAGGGCAACGGGGCAGTTCTTTAGAATAAGAGAATCTACGATAGTCCGTATTGTTTTGTGATAGAACCGTCACAATTAATTGTAAAATACCAGAACTCATAAATAATATAAGTTCACAATAAGTACCCTACATGCTTATAACAAGAAACAAGTCTACTGACGTTACTATCACCAGATACAGCAGAAGTGAGTCACACCCGAGAATACGTAATGTAACTGAAATTGTAATGCACCTCCTTGGAACTAATGGATCATGGAGCGGAGACCGACGCAGTTGGTACACATCTAGGACAAACTACAAAATAACTACGTCTGGATGGCCAAGTTAAATGAAACGTGGATTTGAATTGCACCATCTAGATATATGTAGAGGAAGTGAAACAGATTAGAAGGATACTGTTAATATTCGAGGTGCATGATGAAACAAACAAATGGAGGTACCTATTCGTCCCCCAAATTTTAATTACATCACTGCAATAAATAAAACTGGAAGTGAAGTTAATTAACCCGCATACCAGTGGTTACCCTAAAAACACCGGCGTGGACACTTTCGTTCGACTTTTTAATTCCATTTTTTCAATTTGTGACAGAATTTAAATACATTGCTTTGAACCGGTAGGTTTGGAACCACAATAATGACTTTAACAAGGCTTTCTAAAACTTGAATGAATGCTGTAATATGAATTGTAGGAAAGACCATATTTGTCCAACAATTTATCTGATTAGCATATTTCTTACTCTTTTCATATCGATGGCACATCTATAATAATTTATAATATTTGGGCCCAGTAGATGGCCACGTTAATTGCTGCGTCAAAAGCGTTGTAGTCGTTAAGGGAACGGATAATTGGGAGACTTCAGTATATGAGACATAGTCTGATATTCTGCAATTGCACTGGGTATCAGACTGGTCTATCTGCCTAGCCTTTTCACAACTGCGTTGGGGCTTGGGGTCGGCTTCCAGTTTAACCGGATGTAGCGGACTGGTGTACGATATAATAATATTTCTGATATTTGTAACTAGCTTCTGCCCGCGACTTCATCCGCGTCAAACTTGATATAGTAGCCCACGGGATCCGTACATTTTTCCGGGATAAAAAGTATCCTAAATGTTATTCCAGACTACAATCTATCTCATTGCCAACTTTTATCCAGTTCTGTGCAGCCGTTTGAGCCGGAAGAAGAGACAAACACACAAACTTTCGCCTTTATAATATAAGTGTGACAACAAGAAGGCATTCCATTACAGCTCTTATACGGAGCAGAGGATATAGGCAGCTTTTACTCCACCAATTTATGAAAGTCAATTGCATTGTCTTGCTTCAATCGTAGGTGTGGTGGTATGGGCCGTTACGCAAGTATATTAAGTAATCTTCGACCGTAGGTTTAGGACTAATAGACACACGGATCACGTACACAATAGAGTGAGCTATGGATAATGCATTTACCGAAAGCGGTAATCAAACTATCGGAAAGATTATTAAACGGTTTTTGGGTAGGAATGCAGGATGTCCATGTGAAGGTAAAATTCAATATACAGTCAAAAAGCCAACAGAAAGAGGAAAAGCAGGTCAATGACATTAAGGGTTTAAACCCTTAATGTCATTGACCTGCTTTTCCTTTTTTTTTGCTTTTTTTTTTTTTGCTTTTTTTTTTTTTTTTTTTTTTTTTTTGACTTTAAAGTCAAAGTAAATCCTGTATTACCACTAAACTGCCAATCTATTCTGTGAATTTAATTGAAGTGGGTTAGATTAGAGCTATCTTTTCATCGATTGGTAGGTTGGATAGCTCACCTCAAGCTCACTTCAACCAAATTCACCGAGGGAGATTTTTAAAGAATAGGACTATTGAACATTGTGTCATCATAATTGAACAGGGCCTAGGTAACAAGTTTACCTCCCCAACGATATTATCTATAATTATACATCACAGTTAAACTGCAACTCTTTCTTACACTATCAGCACAAAAAACAACTTACCAAATAGTTATGTCGGTTGGTAGTAAGAAGTCCAGGGAACCTCTGCTTCCAAGCCTGGGCGTGTTGCTGCGTGGTCATGTACCCGTCCGCGGTGAGGTCTCCTGCGAACGTGGCGTTGTGCCGGTTGTTCCACTGCCACTGTTCCAAGATGTTCAGGTCCGAAGAGCAGATGCGTTGCTGTGGAGGAAATGGTGCGTTGAGAACATATGATGATATTTCTTGTACCTTTTTGTTCTTGGTTTAACGGATAAGATGGTTATGTAACTACGTGTATGTCTGGGCGGTACAAACCCTGGTTCTTGGTTTAATTAACTGATAACATGGTTATGAAAGGTATACATAATATCTGTGCACGGTAGGTACATGTTGTAATGTGGATTAAGTTTGGAGCCCTATGATGAGTGAAGCCTCTTGGACTCCTCTTTTATAATATCTCACTAGCTTTTGCCCGAAACTTTGTCTATGATGGGTTTCTTATTCTTTTGATAATAGAAAATGGAATAACGTTTGACCAAGGATTACGTAGTTTCCTATTTGCGAAAGAATTTACCGATTTGGACCCGCGGTTCCTAAGATAAGCGCGTTCGAACAAACAAACTCTCTTCCATTATCTCATATTCCTGTCCTGTCCTTATCCCAATAAGACTTAAATAAGTATTATTGTTGCAACTAAACAACCCGGTAAGACCGTGCTGGCTTGGTATCTACAGTCAATTCGGAGGCCCTACCAGTGTTAATGTTGGACCTCATAATTAGGATGAGTAAGAAATCGCAAATCAACAAGACATTGTAGGTTAAGTACCTACAAGGTGCTAATGCTACACCTCATGGAACTTTACATGGTACATAGAACAGTACATTTCCGTAGCTTTACGGTCTTCCAAGGTAAGTAAGGCCAGTAAACTATTTACTCGTGTCTCCGAAACCAAACATTCTGGCTTCGTTAGTCATTACTTACTACCTCGGACAGCTGTTTGTTTAAATTCGTCGTTGGCATGCATTTCGCTATTAAAATCTGTTATGGCATTATCATGAATGATGCTATAGGGACTACTATGTATACTTATACAAGTGACGTTTCTCTGGTGACCAACCTTGAAATATGAAAAAAGACAGTTGTTCAATACATTTTGATCTTGTTTTAGATAATCTAAACTAGAGTATAGACTAGCAGCAAGCCCGTGAAAGCATTTATACAGATACCCAAGAGAACCATTCCTTCACCACGCCTGTATTCCCCGAAGGGTTAGACAGAGGTGTAACAATGTACACCCACAGTCCGCCGGTTTATTCAGGTCCCATGTAATAGGGGGCGAGCCTATTGCCATTAACCGGGCACAAATCCTGACTGCGAGCTGCTACTGCGGATTTGAAAGAAAAACCCAATAACACTGCTCGACCTGGGGATCGAACCCAAGGCCTCTAGCGTAGCAGTCGCGCTTAGGACCACTAGGGTAACGATAACGAGGCTGTAGATAATAACTGCAAGGTTTCAAAGTAATTGTGAACCTAGTCTTTGACCTTCTGAAGTTTTATCTAAGGAGATAATAATGATAATCATCACATAATGATAATGTTCTTGTTACTCACATTGGTATTCCTAAAGTTGCCATGCTGGTAGTTGGTAACAATATTATTCTTCAGGTCTCCAAGTTTCTGCAACTCAGCGATCTCGTGGGCCTCAGGGTTGTGGGAACCGTGACGGTTCAGCAACCAGAAGGCTGTGGGTTGACAACCTGACAAAAGAGAAAACCTTTTTTACTTTCAGAAAGTGTAAATGTAATTCTCTCCAGACCGATTCCGGCCACGGCGGCTAATCTTAATGCAGCCTAGACTAGTCTAGTCGACTAGACTACGCAGGAGATATTATAGAGCACAAGTGTGTGCGCAAAACACAGGTGCACTCCCTCTTCCCTAATTCTCATAGCCCAATGGGACGGCAATCCGACAAGACCGAAGAGAGATCAGGCTTTACGTGCTTTCCGAGGCACGGGGGTGTCACACCACCAACTTCTATACTCCGGGCTGCTACTGAGAAATTCCTAATGGAAAAACCCAATAACACTATTTGCCCGACCTGGGAATCGAACCCGCGACCCCTTGCTCAGCAGTCGCGCTTGCGACCACGAGACCAACGGGGCAGTCAGTTTCAGAAAGTAGGGTAAGTATGTTAGAAGAAAGAGATGAGACTTGTCATTTCCGTCCTACTTATCTTTTTACCCGACTGCGACAGAAGGAGGGTTATGTTTTTCGAGGGTATGTTTGTATGTATGTATGTATGTATGTATAATTGTTTGGCACGCTCTGCAGGCTGAACGGCTTGATGGATTTTAGCTTGAGAGGTGTCGTTACATTCGTATTTACTGTGAGAGTGACACTGGGTATATAAAAAAAAAAAAAACAAAATGGCGGATTTTTGGCGCCAAATTCAAATGTTTGGCTCGCTCTGCAGGCTGAACGGCTTGATGGATTTTAGCTTGAGAGGTGTCGGTAGATTCGTATTTACTGTAAGAGTGATACTGGGTATATTAATTTCTTTTTTAAAACACTAAAAAAATAAAAAATAAAAAACGGTAATTTAAAAAACTAAAAAACCCGACTGCTATTCTTTAAAAATCCCTAAAACAAGATAAATTGTAGCAGTCGGGACCCATTCGGGACCATCTGCAATGTAATATAGGTATGTGCTCTCAATTCACTAATCCTCCATTTCTAGAATGGGTCCCGACTGCTACAATTTATCTTGTTTTAGGGATTTTTAAAGAATAGCAGTCGGGTTTTTTAGTTTTTTAAATTACCGTTTTTTTTGTTATAAATAATAGGACATAGTAGGTATGTACAATGGTGCTCGGTACGGTAATAATTATGTTAATGTACCTATCTACCTACATAATGAAGAGATATCTTAGGGAGTGTGCTCACTGCTAAATCGAGTTGGCGTCACTTCGGCGTCGGCGTCATTGACGCAATATTCTAATGTAGGTGTGATACAAGGATGTATCAAACTAGTAGGCGATTTGTAGGCGTGATTGCCATCACTAAGCCGATTCGAATCAGCAGTGAGCACACTCCCTTACAAACATTGCAAAGTTGAATTACAATAAACAATAATCATATTAAACATACATTAAAATTCTATAAGGAAAACGTAAGTAGGTACTCTTCCTAACATGCGGGTAACTTTCCAGATAAAAACATCCTACATTACATTAAAACCTATTTAGGTACAAGAAGTGTAAGCAATATCAATAAAGTTTGTAGGTATATTATTTTACGATTATGAATTTCTTAGATTTATAAACATTAAAATTGTTTATCCGTACTAATTTTAAAAATCCGTCCGTGTTAATATTAAATGCGAAAATATCTCTGTCCGTCTGTCTGTCTGTCTGTCTCTTCTTCACGCCTAAACCACTGAATTTTTCCACTGAATTTCAATGAAATTTGGTACAGATATAGTCTGGGACCCGAGAAAGGACATAGGATAGTTTTCATCCCGGAAATCCCCCGGGAACGGGAACTGTTAATCCACGCGGACGAAGTCGCGGGCAAAACCTAGTGAGTTTTAATTTCAGCATTCTCTTAAACATTCAATGCGCAATCATTTTCTAGCCAACAGTTAAAATAAGTTTACTAGCATCGGCATGGTTTGACCGCTAGACAAATTGTTTCACGTTGCTTGATTGGTTACCTAGAGCAAATCCTCTTTGCACGTGTATGACACATTTTTTTTTACCGTATTAAAGTCAATTCACACGTCTGCATTATGTGCAAGTTCATACTCGAAACTGCATGGTCATCTTTAATCAAGCCTCGATTTTTAAAAAAGATATTGGCATGTTAGTGATTTGTTTCAAAAACAAAAATGACAAATTTTCGAAAACATCCATAACCTATGGCTCTCATTTGCGCTGGAAATATTAACATAGAAAAATATGATTAAGCAGAAACAATTTTTTCAAAATTTTTTTTGAGTTTTGGTATGACGCGTTGTTTTTTGTTATGAGTGGTATTTCCAGAGATTAGCTCTCTAGAAATACCACTTGGATTGTCAAAATTTCGTGTGATAGCCAGACCCGTGAGGAAGTACCCAAAGGCAGTATCATCACGCTACGACACCACGACCACGACCACGGGAGCGGATCAGTAACCAATGATCACTAACCTAACCTAACTTAATTCGGTAAAAAAAAACACGCCCGTAAAGTCGCGTCGAGAGTGTTTTGATGATAAAAATCAGCTCTATCAGCGAAAGGTTGGTCGAATAATGTGGCTCTAGCATTTTCATATGCATTAAAAAAACATGTTGGACATCCACTAACAATTACACCTGTCCCTGCATTCCTAAAAACGAGTCCCAATTTGTATTACTTACACACGTCTAAATTATGTAGATTACATCAATACATCCGGTGTGCGCACTAACATTAGTCCATAAAACTAATTCGAAGACTCCGTGTACATTGCATCTTCCGCATCGCCCGTCCTCCGTTCCCGGAACCACGCGGTAACGTTCCACGGAATATACCATGACATTAAAAATAGATTATGTACTCGTAGTTAGGGCTGCCAGGTCCTACATCCGGAAAACCGATAAAGCCGAAGTTTGGGTAAAAAAATAAATAAAATGATATGATAATCTTTTTCTAAAATCGTTTCAACGTCTAGAGTTTTAAATAAATATATTTAAAAAAAAACACATAAAAGTCTGACAAGCCGGGCACCGATAATTTGCCCGGACATGCATCTAAAAAGCCTGATTATGTCCGACTCTATATGGAAGCTTGGCAACCCGACTCGTAGTGCGCATTCCCATGGTGTATTATTTATATTACTTGTCATTATTTTTGCTGATGTGGAAGTACATCAAAACATTCAGATGCTGTCTTGTTTCTCATGTTCATCCTAACATTATTTATTTCATCTTCTGCTCTGTAACATGAACTTTATAGTCTATGTCCCTTTATAATTATACCTACATACTTAGGGGATACGTTTCATTCTTATTAGTTAGTTCTTCCTTATTCAAAACTATACTGATATTATAATGCTGAAGATTCTGTTTGTTTTTTATTTTATTTTAACACGTTAATCTCCGGAACTGCTAGTCCGATTCTGAAATCATTTTGCTTACAGGAAATTACGTTATCAAAAAAATATTATCCGTTGGGAAATTCGCGCAAACGTCACAGGCAGGTGTAGACTTTTGAACATGTACAGTCGGTTGTCAACATTATCTGACCCACCCTAAACACAAACGAAACTGGACCCTCTGTCTATGAAAATAACGTTTATTCAATTTATATGAGCTTATCAGTCAAATGGTCGAGGACTCAATTAACAAATAGAATAATAATACACACACGCAAATTTGATCTTTATCACGTTAGCATTAGGTTAAATATTATAACAACTTGTTAATAATATAATTAGTGTAATAGCTTATTTTAATGATTTCGGTCAAGTTATTCTGGTCTCGTGGTCTGTGTATAAGACTGAGAATGACAAGTTGCGAGATCAAATCCTGCGACGAAGATATTGTTTTGCTTACAATTTAGATTTTTTTCTAAAAGTATTTCTTGTATTATTGTAAAGAACTATAGACGGATAATCTTCAAATATAAAGTTTCTAAAATGGTAATACTTGTAATAAGTGGGTAGTTGAAAAATAAATATTTGTATTCATTGTAAAACTGGTATTCAAATGCTACTGACTAAGGGTATGCAGTGACAACGCGCAAACATATTTTACCTTGCCTTACTAAATTGCAAAAACAACTTCTCTTTACAATTTATTTTTTTCTATTTTATAGGTAGTTTTTTTTATTATCATGTCTTAATGGAGTGATTAAATAATGAAGGGATAAAATACAAAATAATCTATTTGCACTAGGATAAGGTTGGCTGCTTGTGCTGTGCAAAAATAAACTTTATTAAAGTATACATATGGTTTAAATTCTTTAGTCTTGTGGTCACTAATCGTTGTTTACGTTCGAAATCAAGTTTAACCTAAATATAGCTTCTGCTCAGATGTTTCTTTTTTTATTATTTTATTATACTTTTTTTACATTTCTTTAATGGACAACGTATAGAAATAAAACTAAACAATTGCAAATTAAAAATGTTTATTATAACACTTAGGTAAGATAAAGTAAGTAAATGCTCACATATTTCCAAATTAATATACAATTTATATGAGTATGCCATAATCAAATTTAACCATTTATAAACATTAAAAAAGGCATGTTTATGCTTGAAAGTTTGTTATCGAGAAAATTAATTCATCTGTGAAATGCCTTACAGATTTATAGCTGCCTATGTGTAGTGAATAAACATGTCATTTAAATAGAAAAAATCTATTTATAACAATAACATCACCACGTAATTGGCAACATTTAAATGGTTTAACAATCTATCCATTGAGCATTTACTTACATGGTGTGTTTAAAAATATCCTAGATTAATTAGTAGCGGAGTGATGGTGCACCGTTCCTTGTTACGTTCATCTTTGTTCGATTTAAATGATTTTTTTTCATCAGTGAAGATCACAACATTTTCTTCCCAATTAAAATTCCCAAAAAAAATATTCCTGGGCAAAACGGACCCTTCTTCGCGATGAGCAGGTGTCAATGCTATTTTCTGTGCCGGTTTATAATTCCTTATTCCAGCAGCGTGTAAATGCCTTCTCACTGTTTCCACTGAAATATCGTGTTTTATTGCGGTTACACTAACGGGCAATCGCATTCGGGACTATACTTGATGTTTTTTGCCCCTTGACGAATCCGCTGAATATTTACTTTGCCTCCATAACGTCTTAGCTACAGTCGTATTTCTCTAAAACAAAAAAAAACATTTTTGGAACCGTTTATGTAACTTGTAAGGAGTGAATGTAATAGTAAAATAGCCAACTACGCGTTCATTAATCACAATCAATTAAATAAAATAGGTATAAAAAAAAACACTTACTGCTATATTAAGACGACGACCAATCTCTCTAATTCCAACATTCTGCTCATGTAAAAATATGATTTTATGTTTGGTTTTTACACCAAATTGCATAAAAATACTTAACGAGTTATGCGAAACGATTTACAAATGTGTGTGCGCAGTCACTGCTAATAGGCGTAGTGTAACTTTTGTCACTTAAGTAGACGAATTTATTATCTACCTCACGAAGCAAATATATGTGAACTTAAACTTTTTTAATTTACCCACCTGTTTACAAGATAAGTTATTAGGCGTAAGTCATATTGGTCGTTCTTTAATAATGCAAACAATTTTGTAGAAATGAATTCAAATTAAAAAAGAAACTGATAACAGGTGGACTGTGTTTTCGAACCCACATGTTGTTCCTCGCCAATCCAACATCAAACCGCCAAGCCACAAGAACTTGTTAAGACTCCACGAAATTAAAGATTGGGTTCTAATTATGTAGGGTGACTTAAAAGGTTTTTAACTTTAATGTCAACGAGATAATGATTAAAATAGCTTAACAAAATGATATAATGCCGGTGGCTCCGACAACGTTGGGTGGGTTTATGCGTGTCTGTATTCATCGAGGCTCATATAAATTGAATAAACCTTATTTTCATAGGCAGAGGGTCCAATTTCCTTTGTGTTTAGGGTGGGTCAGATAATGTTGACAACCGACTGTACTTTCCTACTGTACTCAGATTTTGATAAAACGTAACAGACAGGGTAGTATCTGTCCTGAATACTTTGAAAATTTCACCTAGAATGTGAGTAAACCAGAGAGCAATAGCTAATAATTAACAACTCACTTAACTTTCATTTACTGAACCTGTAGCCTGACCTAGCCCATTGACAATTGCTTTGATTAACCTAAGGGACCTGCAGCAAGAACTACCTATAGAGCATAGCATGATGGAGATTTCAATCAGTGAATTTGTACTACTGATGAACTCGTGAAATACCGTCTACACGCTAAATGTCATTTGAAGAAATATAATGGTATGGTAAGGAGACGATTTGCCAATTATGGTGTAGATTTTGAAACTAATCTGATTACTGATCATCAGCAGATTACGGGTGACATTATTTATACTTTTATAATACTAATACACGGTAATATAATAATATTACCGTGACTAATATGTATGTAAGAAGAAAACTCTGAAAGTACTTTGTACTGGGAGCAGGTACGTCCAATTACGAATAATCTTCCACTGATAGAAAACTGCACTATTGGCGGTGTCTTAGGATATTTTTGTATGGTATATTTGACTTCTACAGGGGCAAGAGTAAGAGCAGATGCTATAGTAATCTTTACCTTTTATGGCCTGAAGATTAATGAAGGTGATTACATGTTTAGTTAGTTGCATGTTCCTATAAAAATGCTCGTAAGTAATAGGTCATGCCAGGTCGAGCTCATAACAAAGATTGATCGACCTATTAGCGACCATTTGTCAATCGAACGAGCCCGCCCATTATGTAGATTGATATTTGCCACTATTAGATTATTGGGAGCATTCTTTAGTTGTATAATTAAGTTATACAGGTTAACAGGTCAAATGATTTGGAGAAATTGGCTATAAAGTCCAATACCTACCATATCTACCCGCATGCAGGTAAAGTACAACACTGATAGTTCAATTAGGCAAAAATTAAGGTCATTTTCTAATTTATGACAATTAATTAATTAAAAGCGTGTACTTTTACTACCTGAAATTTATTTAAAAACCTATAAATGGATTTGGATATGAAGGCACCTCCATCTCATGCTTGAAGTTGCGGATTCAATACTTGGCAAGTACCACCGTGACTTTTTCAATTCATATGCACTTTTTAAGTTTATCTCGGACATCTCTGACATCGTTGAGGAAAAGCACATGAGGAAACCTGAACTTATTATGAATATAAGTCTCTGTATGGGAGGAGGCCTTTGTCCTGTAGTAGGCAAAATAACAGGCTGGTATTATTATTATGACGTGCCTTTGCTATAAACTCCCGATCTCCGTTGAATAAAGGGTCCTCCTACATAACCTTCACTTGCAAGCTACTCTTTAGAGACTAGAGGCTTCATCTCGTCACATAATGATGTGCTATTTATAGTAGCACCCTCCATGCATAGCCATAGTTAACAATAGCCTGCAAAAGTGTGTCATGTCGTGTAGCGTAAGTATATACATGCCTCCCCTGCTGTCACCCCACACAGAGCGTCCGACATAGGATAAACTTAGCTATACAGATTAGCCTTGTTCCAGTCTATTAACCCAGCAGCTTTATGAAGGGTTAACCATAAAACTAACTAGAATTTTTATTGAAAAATATGTTATGTATTGAAGTAATAGTTTCACGTTGTTCTTACTCGTTTTATTTTTATATAGAAACGTTGAGCATTCTAGAAATGTCTCCTGTATCATGGGTACGTTTACAGACATTTAAAGTCACATACATATACAGCAAGACCTGGATCTGTAGGCCATAAAATGTTTGTTACGTGCGGGATTCGAAATCGCGACTCGCAGCGTAGTAGCCAATCGCTTAGATACTGCGCCAACCGTGTCGTCCAATTATGGTCGCACAATGAAAATGAAAATAATAGAATAAGAGAATTATTGCATTATCCTATTGTTCCTAATGAGGCAGTTCAGCAGTAAACGTTTTAGCCTGATGGTAATCATCATTATAGCCGAACGACGTCCACTGCCGGACATAGGCCTTCCCCACAGATAGCCATAATAACCGGTCCTGCGCTGCCCGTATCCACCTTCGCGCGACCTTTACCAGGACATCGGTCCACCTCGTGTGGGGCCTTCCTAGAATGTGCTTTTCGGTGCAAGGTCGCCACTCAAGAGCCTATAGGCCCAGCCAATGCCACTTGAATTTCGCAATTTTGGGAGCTATGTCGGTTACAATTATTCTTCTGCGGATCTCCTCATATCTGATATTGATCTCGCAGAGAGACTCCGCTTCAGCCTGATACAATGAGGCAACAACTCTGATAATAAAGCCGAAAATACGCCAATATCATACTAACACGTGTTAATTGCGTTCTAAGGTAAACGGTTCACGCGGTGTTAACTTTCAAAGGCCCATCGTTCCTCGTTAATGAAGGTAGTGACGTTATTGGACCGCCTCCAAATATTAAATACAGATTAAAATTAAAATAGGACATCGCGTCATAGACAATGATACTCTACAGGTACATCTATGACACTGTATCAATAAACATTGGTGCAAGATTAAAGAGAGAGATAATTGAGTTGGGGAAACTAGCGAAATGTTTTGGCATAAGCAAAGCTAATGGAGGCATGATTCATTATAGCAATCAATAGCATTATAGGTAGTTTGGTTATGTCGTGATGGCATAATGGTTAAGTCTGAAATCGCCTTGAGCAAACGTGGTGATCAATGCTTGTTATGCCTTCTCTGTATGAGACGAATGCCTTGGCCCTGCAGTCGAACTATTATAGGCAGGTATTATTTATTTATTTTATATAGACCTACTTACTAGGTATTTCCGTAAAATTACGACAGTCACATAGAACTACAATAAGTCCATCAATAATGTTTTCTAATCATTGATCATTGTGGCTATTTTTAGGGGAGGCCTGTGTCCAGCAGTAGACGTCGAACGGCGGATATGATAATGATGATGATGAAACAAAGGTTTAAATTGAGAATTGCTTTTGATCTAAGGATAATAATGATTGTACACAGACACATATACAACTCCAAGAACATCAATCTATTTTATTGGATATTAAAGGAGCTACCACGGAGCAACGAGATTTTTGAGCTAATGATTTTATTTCCATAATAATCAGTGTTTGTAACGAATCCCTGATGTTATCTCAATAGGCACTTGATGGCAGGTTAACGTACTCAGTTTTTGTACATGAGTGTTACACAATACGCGTCGCCGGTGTGAGAAATCACGTATATTGTATTACAGGGGTTAATGTGCCGATTGTGCACACGTCTGGTGCGAGAAAAATGGTAATAAGTTTGCAACTAGGTGTACATTAGCATGATTCTCTCACACAGTTCCATATAAAGAAAGCTTGCACTAGAATGAGAGGTAAGAAGTCAGACTGTTTAGCTGACGATAACTTAGGAGAAGCCATACTATCACGCCTGTATTCTCCGAGAGGTTAGGCAGAGGTACACACATGTATAGTTAGGAGAGGAATCTTTTTAATATAAAATTGGACGAAAATAAAGATAATTTTAGGTGCGTTATTGAGAAGTGACGGGGTTACAATTAGATTAAGTGTTAGTTATGGTTTATTGTGTAAATAATACGATGTAGAGTGTTCATATATAATTATATTTAAATGTATTTTTTTGGCGTGTAAAGTTTTCTTTTGTCGGGCTATATTTTTAGTCTGTTTGTGTTTCTAGGCTATCGGACTGTGCCAAGAAACCTGTAATTTTCGTTTTTAATGCTTTGAAAAAAAAACCTAAAAACCAAATACACAACAGCTATTGTATTTGCTTATAATTAGTTTCATCAATCGTACCAGATTTCAAGAGATTCAAATCGAATGGAATAAGCTGAGTACCAATACTAGGTCTGCCCTGCCCACGTATATAATAGGCACTGCTAACTACACAATGTCACGCCTATTCACACCAATGCCTGCTGCGACTAGAATTAATAGTCTCGTCACACACAAACCAGCAATTGTGAAGCCTAGACTGCAAAACAAAACTGCCGACAATACTGACATTATTATAATCACAAGCCGACATAAGTGCCGCTTCGCTGACGCCGAGATTATCAAGACCACGAAATATAAGGAAAAAAGAGGCAAAGGATTTATTCTGAGATCTAGGAGATGACGTTAGATTTTGCTAAGTTCATTGGCAAAGTATCAAAATTGAACAGTTTCTCCTACAAAAGGGTTATACCTGTATTGTATGTCCGTTTACAAACATATAAACTCACGTACACAAACAAACAGGCACAACAACCTGTTTGCCATAATATTTGTTCCATGCGGGAATTGAATCCGCGACACTCAGCGCCATTGTCAAACGCTTAGCCGTGTCATCGTCGTTCGTTTGTCATGTGGAACGAGCTAATTTTGTATAGGGTTCATTAATTAATGGTACGACAGAATACTCATATCTACCAGATTTCAGATCAAGCTCTCGGTAGGCGTGAATTTTCCATAGGTGGAATATTTTTGTAATAAGTTAAGTAGGTAGCTTTTGAGTTTATCCATTACAAACAAATCTTTTCTCAGTATAACAATAATGTTAATCTCCCTATAATAACATTTTAGTTTAGACTACGTACTGTCATTATTAGGTAGGTACATTGTTTTACAGCCTTTTTTCATGAACAATCCAACAATTTAATCTAGACAGGTAACCGAATATTCGTTAGTGAATAGGATTCCAGTTACCGCTTCGTTTCTCTTTAGGTACTTTATCTCGATAGGTAATCTAGCATTGTCCATTATAATTTGTGCTTCCTGCACTAAAAGAACAATTAAACCGTAGTTTATTTTTAGACTTTACGTGATCACTAGATTAGGTAAATTAAATTCTTCATGAATTTTTAGCTCTTTGTTCTTTGTTTGTCCGGGAAAGTACTCCCACCATACCTATTTCTGCCGCAAAGCAGCGTTGCTGTTTTCCGATTTGAAGGGTACGGGTGCCGACTGCCGCCGTAATTACAGGCACATGTTATAGAGAGATATTTCAACTTAGCTTCTAGTATTGCAGATGTCTATAGGCAGCAGGGACCACTTAACATCAGGTGAGCCTGGAGGCTAGATTGCCATCAAATAACTTTATATAAAAAAAAAAACTAAAAACCTTCGACAAATGATGAAACGTAGTCTAGGCAGCCATGTAGATATAGTTAGTCTAGCTTCTTCTGTTTTAAAATGAATTGTTTTCATTGCGTTTGATTCGTTAATTGGTTGATTGGTATTAGTTAGTTAACTAATATCTATGAGCATTTAAATGTGCTGTAGCCATTGTTGGAATAAAAGATCCTTGGAATAAAAAAAAAGTCTAGTAGTGTTCCTGTTTATTCAAGAAATTGTAACATATTCAAAGTTTATGAAAGCAGTTATGTTTATACAAGCTTATTTTTGCACAACTTTTACTGTGCAACCAACACTGAAACGTCGTTAAAAATACATCTATTTCATACATTATAATGAATGTTCGCTTTTATCTCGATAAAATGTAAGATCAACAGTGTTTTTTCATAATTTGAAAGTTGGTTCCATAGTCAAAGTTGTTCATAATGATGAGTACAATGACTCTTTTACAGGTTTCTGGTAACAAAAAATAAGATTGTACAGGACACTGGATTGCACAGTTAAATTCATAAAGAAGGTAATGGTCAAGCAAATCTGTTTTCTGCCATTTTGTTTGCGTTGGACGGTAAACAAAAGTTGCAAATTGACCGCAGGCCACAGTTTACATTTGCGAATCCCGTTACGTTCTCTCTACGCGTAAGCAATTCAATCGCGAAATAAGAAATCAAATATGTAGGCGGTGGGACTCGCAAACCTTTTGTAGTATTTACAAAGAAAAACACGTACAGAATTTTAAGTATACCGCAAAGAAACCGGTAAAGTTATAACTTGAGAATGGTCTAAGTGCTGAGTAATTTATATTTCTTATGTTTTACATATTTCAGCAATTTATCTTTGTGTAGATTTTAATCATATGATTAATGTTTGCGTATGTAAGCTTCTAATTGGCAATGAAATGGATTTTGTTTACAATTTTTTTTGTAGTAACAAGTCAGCTGTAATTGGCTTGGCCCTATTACATGGGACCTAAACATACCGGCAAACTGGGGGTGGATATTGGTGCACCTCTGCCTTACCCTTCGAGTAATACAGGCGTGATGATATGTATGTAAGTCAGCTGTCAGGGAGTCGGAATGTTGATCTTTCTTGGGAAAAATTCGTACGTGGAACATCAGATTGAAAGGTCGACGACTAATGCAAGACATGCTGATTAGTTCAGGTCAGATCAATGTTTATTAAGTAGCAGACATTCGTAAGACGTACATTTTTTTACCGGCTTTATAAATGGAGGATGTTCTCAATGCGATTGTATTTTTTTTAAGATTGTTCCCTCAGTACCCCTTTATTTATCAACCGATTCAGGAAATTATTTTTATTTGAAAGGATTATTTAGATTGGTCCCATAGAACGTTTTTCAAAATCAGTCCAGTAGTTTTTTCTTTTAATTCACAAAGAAGCACTAGAACTTTGCTCTACTGAATCGAATGTTTTTCGAAAGTCTAAAAACAGTTAATGACAATAGGATATGTAACATTAGCCTTAAAATATCTTCTTAGTGAAAGCAATACATGTACGGTTTTCGTTTGTAAAGCCATTGCTATTTAAGTACTTTCTTGAAATCGATATTTTATTTTCGAAAACATGAACAAAATTTCTGAATTGAGTCCGTGAGAATGATCGGTAATACTCTTTCTATTATACATAATCTATTAAATATAGCGTAGAGTAGAACCTTAGTTGCAAAATAAAATAAAGGGAATTATACTCAAAACCTTTATTTAGGTCAAATTATTTGAAAGCTTTGGTCATTTGTTATTTTTATGCATCCAAATCACGTAAGTTCAGAGGGTTTTTTACTATTTAATTAAGTAGAGTTCTGTGGAGTCATTATACGCCCGTGGTTTTATTCGTTTTTTTGGGAATTATGTTTACCCCAACCTCACAGCATTTGGTTTAATGGATTGGTCGGAATTGTGGAACGAGGTGCTTTGTTGCTTGTTCTGCACAATTCCGAGACGATTCTCAGGTAGTTAAATGTGTTGTGCATAGTCGATTCAACCACATAATATGTAAAGCAGGGCCATTCCAGTAACTTATATAAACGATCGCAATCTGATTTCAGTCATTATTCTGTCACGAAAACGTACTATAATTTATGTATGTTCATTTTTGGACGTAGACTGTCGCTGAGATGAGATTACGACTAGATTGTAAACAATTTCAATTAGTAGAATTGGCCTTTAGATCTAGTAAATACATTTATTAGACGCTGAAACGTCAACCCATTAGTTTCTCAGATCACAATCTATTACTACTGTTACTAGACATTTTATTTTAATCGTATTCAAGGCGCTGGCTCTTGGGCCTGACACCCAGCCTTTCTGAGGGTAGCATTCTGACTGTCATGTGGGGGCTGTTATTATATTAGGCTTAAAGTCAAATAATAAAAAAAGCCAAAGAGATCAAGAAGTGGCTACATACGAAGGCACGTCTCATCAACCTACAGACCGTATCTAATAGAGGTTTACCATTCAGTCAGTAATGAGATGGAGTCTCGATCTTCAACAGCGAGGAACGGTCTAAGGAGGCGGAGGATAATAATAAGCTACTTGCAGTAAGAACCTAAAAACGCAATAGGTTGTATGCAACTTAATCTTTAAAAGACATTTTTTTATCTTTTAATTCTACATGTATAGTTTTAGTAAGTCTAATACTACTAATGCATCTTGATCATGACCTTTGTAAAATATCAATATCCTATCTGGCAGGCCGGTGATCTGTAATTGACGAACATTCTACTTTAGACACTTTTGTCTATTTAAGACTAGCTTGTACCCGGGACTTCCACCACGTGAAAGTCAAGTTTACTATAGTTCAAGTTCTTTATTTCATAACAAAAATAAATTTGTGTCGAAATATTTGCACAGTAGGTAAACAATCAGAAGCAACAAAACATGGCTTATGGCACTCTGCAAAAGTGTAGCTTCCTTCCTATCAATGAATTTATTATTGTAACCAGTCCTGTTATACTTTCAAAGATTATTTGTCTGTTAACAACAAAAAAAAAATAACTACAACATTAGTATTCATTGTTCAAATTAATAAAGATTTAGATCTACTTACCAGGCACATCATAAGCTCTCGTGGTAGGAATGTCCTTATTAGCGAAGATATAAGCTGTCTTCGTGCCGAACAGGAGATAAGGGTCATCCTGCACGGAAAGGCAGGTCTCCTCACCGCTGGCGACGGCCAGGACCGATAGAAGCAACCACCACATCTTCTAGAAAAGAGAAGATTTGATCTATGAAGCTCTAGTTGTAATCCTGACATTTTAGTTACGAAGCTGGGGAAAAAAATGTTCAGGGAAAAGTCATAAAAAAAATTACACGCACATAGCACATATCATCACGCCTGTGTTCCTTGAAGGAATAGGCAGAGGTGTACCAAAAAAATTATGAATGAATAATAAAAAAAAGTCTGTTTACTTTTTGGATCAATTTCCCCTGAACATAATAATTTTTAAATTTCACCCGTGTTTACTGTTCTCATAACTATAGACTGATAAAAGTAAATATGCAAATACGTATCTGAAGAAAACTCTGAACTCCTTATCAGGCCAATACATAACATCACCTAAAATATGACCGTAGGCGACCTGGATTTTGATAATTGGTGCATACCTATCTTAATTTGTGAAATGTAGGTCTTGTAACTATTGATATATTATACCTATAAAACGAAAGTTAATTGGGTATGTAAATCATAGCTTGTAAGTTGACAGTGTACAATATTATTGTAGTTAATTTTTAAATAATGTACCGTACCTATACGTATACAAGGTGATATAAAATTAAATAACGAAATATCACACAGAAAAGTTAAGCTTCTCCAGCCATTTTTAACCGACTTCAAAAAAGAAGGAGGTTTTACTTCACTTAGATTCATGGGTATATACTACTTACACACACGTGTAAGTAATATATTATTTATAATGTAAAATACATTATGCATGAACATGATCAGCAGAGAATACATGTTTTAATAACTTATACGAGTAATGGTAATGTATCTAAGATTATTGTTTTTATAATTCATCGTGATTATGAACTAAATAAGTTGAGCTTATACGAAGAAGACATAGATAATTATGGTGATAACTCAATGTTAAATTACGAGTGATCGTTATTTTCGTAAAAAAAAAGCTTGCCAAACTAGTTTACTATCGACAACTTGACGGATCTATAAAAAAGTGGGCATAGCCTACTACTTAAGTTTTGAGATTCGGTGTGAATTAATTTGTTTTGATTGATTGAAGAGTGCTTGTTATTATAAAATAAGCGCCTTTACGTAATTTTACAATAGTCCTAAAATTTTTAGAAATATATCTAATAATTCAACAAAACTACGAAATCTGAATGACACCGGCTAATCTAAAGTTGTTGACAATTTAATAGCAAAACAGAAAATTCGCGGGGTCTACTTATTAACATTGAAAACACGTCGGGTAGGTACCTTTTGGCTGAATAGTACAAAAAAAACTGGGCACAACTCTACTCAAAGCAAACTAATAACAAAAGCAACACAATGGGCGTGAACCTGCACTAATGTGGCACACTTGAACACTTCACAAAAAAAGTATTTAACACAGAATAATTAAAACGAACGGTACGTTGATTACCTTTGCGCGGGAAGATTCGGGAAACACTATGTTTGTCAGTGGTTTCAAAAACGCGGGAAACGCGGCGACCCGCGGGCGCTATGGCGGTGGCACTGACTTGACTGGGCTTGGTATCCGAATACCGAGCGGCTGCCTCGGTTGCCCCACAACTCACAACTATGGGCCCTCGCGGCGTGTAGTACAAGTTACAACCTCAAAACATTTGCACTATCATTGAATGAAGTTTGAGTTCCATCAAAGTCAATTGTCGAGCGAAAGAATTTTCTTTCAATGTCAGTTGATGTTTATACAGCTGACTTTGCTTGCTTGGATGTGCAACACATTCATTTTATGTAACTACCTACTTACTTACAAGACATGATCAGTAAATAAGTGAATAACACAAGTATGAGTCAGACAGGTAGATTCAATAAGAATTTGTCCCACTTAGCGATGCTTGGGATTAGATTCTACATTCGCCTTAGTAACTTTCTTCCTACATATATTTTAAGTTGGTTAAAGTTTTCGCGTCTTCACTACGTAGCTTATCTAAGCTTAACCAATGGAGTGTAGACGCGGAGACTTTTTAGTAATAAGACGCGATTGTAAATTAAGTTTACACAGATGTAGGTACGCTAATAGGTAGATATGATCTTACTTTTTGCATGACTGTCCATTATGTATAATGATGATAAAATACCAGTAGGTTCCCACCTACCTGCCTAGATAATATAGATTTTTCCAGATTTTTCTGAAGCAGACGTTGGATGCAAAACACGTTAATACGGTAAGTAAGGGTATTGATAGTTTTTGTGTCACGCACAAGCCGGCCAGCGGTGACATCGCTTCATTGTCACTAGTACCATTAACAGTTCCATGATGGAACTATTGATGATTTTTGTAACCACTAGTTCCATTTTGCAAGGCAAATGAAAATAATGGAACTAATGTTGAATCTTCGTTGTCACTAGTACCATAACAGTTCCATGATGGAACTATTGATGTTTTTTGTAACCACTAGTTCCATTTTAAAAGGCATCTTAAAATAATGGAACTAATGTTGAACCTTCGTTGTCACTAGTACCATAACAGTTCCATGATGGAACCATTGATGTTTTTTTTAGTCACTAGTTCCACATTATGACTTTAGGCACTTGTGAAATTTTTTAAGCGTTAAAAATCACTAGATGTAAAAACACTTAGGTTTTATAATCATTTTAATCAATAAAATCAACATATTTTTTTTCATTTACGATTCGGATTCAGAGTATTAAAATCATTACAGCACGTGCTCAACGAATTTTATCTAAAAAAATGGCCCATAGATATTTCGCATGTTATTAGTTGCATTTGGGTTTCAATGATCAAGTCATTTCTGTCTTGATTCATTCTTCGCCGTTTAGGTTGTGAGCTTAAAATGAATTTAAAAAATATTTCTTCACGTTTTGGATGATCATTGAAGCCCAAATGCAACTAATAACAGGCGAAATATCTCGAAATATCGCGAATACTCTGAATCCGAATCAAAAACCGAAAATCGTACGTTATCTGAATCGTAAATGAAAAAAAAATATGTTGATTTTATTGATTAAAATGATTATAAAACCTAAGTGTTTTTACCTCTAGTGATTTTTAACGCTTAAAAAATTTCACAAGTGCCTAAAGTCATAATGTGGAACTAGTGACTAAAAAAAAACATCAATAGTTCCATCGTGGAACTGTTATGGTACTAGTGACAACGAAGGTTCAACATTAGTTCCATTATTTTAAGATGCCTTTTAAAATGGAACTAGTGGTTACAAAAAACATCAATAGTTCCATCATGGAACTGTTATGGTACTAGTGACAACGAAGATTCAACAATAGTTCCATTATTTTCATTTGCCTTGCAAAATGGAACTAGTGGTTACAAAAATCATCAATAGTTCCATCATGGAACTGTTAATGGTACTAGTGACAATGAAGCGTGACATCACGGCTTTGTCGAGAAAACAGCGAGTGAGGTAATCAGGGTAATCTATATTAAAAGATACGTTACGTACATTTATCTAATTATCGCATTGTACACTGTGAACTTCACCTAAATGTGTAAGTTATTCGATAGAGCTGTTAATACATTTTGAGAAGGTAGATAAGCTCTAATTTGACTGCAGTCAAAATAACGCCATAACGTAGTAGGTAGATCTTCTTTTGTTTATTTATGCTGCTTTTACTAAAATATGATACCCAACTTTCAGCACCTTTTTTTTGGATGTTATATCGGTCATTTTATTGCCAAGTACAGAAGCTGGACACTGGCTTAATTTTTTCGCCACCTTAAAGATAAACTGGCTACGCTTAAATGCGGCTTTAGTCCCTAGTTTTCCCAGTATCTCGCAAAACCACCGCAAGAAAATGACGTAAACCGTACGCCCTATTTTCCGGCCGTTTGTCTTGCTATTTGATTGATCCGAGACAATAATCGTATGGGAACATTTCTCTGTAACTGATCAATGATCATTGTGCATAAGTTTGTGTAAATTTGTTTGTAGGATGTGTGGACACGTTAAAAGGCTTCTTGCTTATGCCCGATTCCTAAAACTTACCAACCGGTATTTTGTAACCACAGTAACAAATATGCTTTCGTATTTTCGCTGTTATTGAAGTTTATTTTTCCCGACTATTCGGGGTTTTTTCATGTAATTATAAGGACATATATCACCAAGCCTGTTGATTGGGTCATCTTTCTCCATCGACCCAATCTTTTTAGAAATTTATATCTTTTACTTGCACAAGTGAAGCAGAATAATAAATATAATAATGTAGGAACTATTTACAATGTTCAAAGACGTGTTCTCGCAACGTTTTATGCACGCATTAATCATGAGTTTATTTCAGTGTATGTTTGTTGTCGAGGTGTAGGTAAATAATAACGTATGTGCCCTGCCCGAGTCGTAAAAGTATGTGTATTCTTGTTACATGACATCATGACATAGACAGCAATGTCCACGGAACACGATTTGTAAATAGAAGACTTGGTCCGCCGAATACTTATGTAGTCCAGGTTCCAGTACCAATTAAGGTACTTATGAAGCTGAAACCATACTTTAATGTTATAAATGCGAAAGTAACTCTGTCTGTCTGACTTTTCCGTTTTCACGAATAAAACACTGAACTGATTTTGATTAAATTTGATTGGTACGGGGAATGTTTGAACCCCAAGAAGAGATAATAGGGTCCTTTATTCCACGAAACCGACATTTACGCGGACGAAGTTTTTTGCAAAAGCTAGATGTCTATACCTAATTAACTAATTCCACTAGTACCTACCATAGACCAACGACTTCCCTCCAAACATTTGTTTATTCAACTCTCGAAATCCCGCAAACATGGACAATACTTAATTTAGCAAAAAAAAAAAACCAGTTTGAAAAAAGAACAAACACTCTAATCATAGTACAAGCCGCAATCAACATCGGTCAGTGGCACTGGCTGTGACGAAAGAGGTAGGTACCAGTATTAAAACCTGCGTAGACTTGCGACCTCGTTCAAGCTTGAGCCCCGTAGAAAGCGGTGCTTCGTATAAGCTTGTACTTACTTACACCATACTCGAGCTTTAGATAAGAGTTATGAAATGGCCTGATAAGGGGATTAGTGTTCTGCTTGCTATTTATGGAATGTAAGATGCTGGGTGCACTTTAATAGCTCTATTAAGTTTGTAGTAAGAGTAGAACGTCATATTTTGTGAATGGCAACGAGATGAGCATGTTTTTGAATGAGTAGGTTTGTAAAAAGCGTGTTGTTGCATGAGATTTCTTAGCAATCTTGGTAATTTAGCTGAGAAAATTGGATGCAATTTACATAGATTTCCTGCCAATGCATCCAGTTTTTCTCAGCTTCGAGTTTGTATCTATAACGAAACTTATAACCGTGGTTTTCATTGACCTACCATAGTATAGGTGATTATTATAAAACAAAGCTTATGGTACAAATCGATAAACTAGCTTTCAATCAGTGCAATAATTATTTTATTCGGACCAGTACTTTTAGAGTTTACCTCATACCTTTTTAGAATATTTGCATACATTTGGATAAAGTCAATCGTGTATCGTGGACTGTAATACCCAGGTACAGTTATTACTTAGGTAGGTAATGTAAAATAATGGAAGTTCCGATTCTTGATATAATAATATTCTTAAATCAAAGCTTTCGCCTTTCGCGTCATTGTTCTATGTTCAAATCACATACATCCTAGCATATCTCTCTCTCATGTTGCTTTGCCATTCAAAAATAACGGTAGGCTAAGTAGCTTTGAGACAGAGTAATGACTTATGTAAGTATCTATGTACCTAAGCTAATATTACCAACAGGCAATCATACACGGCTTAAATTGTTATTCTAAGCGCGCGCGATTTTTTTCATATATATTTCTAAAGCATTTTCTTTTTATTAACTTTTAGCTTTTCTAGCGTCTAAATGAATTTTCTCTTTGAAATTTCTGTTGTTACCTAATTTTTGGAATGAAGTTCTTTAACGCTTGCGGTAGGATTTTACTAGCAGAAATCGTCACCTAAGGAAAAGGCGTAGGTAAAGGCGACCCTTCTCATTATTGGACAAAAATAAAGACTTCGGGCTGCTACAGAGAAAAGGAGGATAAATCAAGCCAACAAGTGACAAAAGCCAAGGTTATGGGAATAATTCGCACTATCACAGAATTTCTTCATGTAAACAACACGTAGCGAATCGATAAATGCATCTAAGTTATCGAAAGTTCGAAATATTCACACGACATACTTAAATTATAAATTGTCAATTAATCGAAACTCATCTACGGATGCATGCATACCTTCGCGTTTAACATCAAGTAGGACAGTCAGCAACAAAAGTAGATTAACATTTCAGATATTTTTATCCTTATTATTGATCACAATTACAAAGGAAATACGAAACGGATCCAAAATTAAGGTAAAATGAACTTTTAGACATTGCCTAACGGAGGGGTCACACAGGGCCGATGCGGAACGCAAAGGGCACAAGAAGGAATATGGATGGGTTTTAGCCAGTAAAAGTCTGACACTCCCAATGGGCGGGAGAAGTCATTTGATGATTTCCTATCCGCATAAAAAAGGTAGGTATTACCTAAAATCTTAACGGCAGTAAATTATGTTATTTCTTGTATATTTAAATTATGTGTCAAATATGTTTATTTGACAAAAGTCGATTAACAATGTTTTGTTAATCGACTTTTGTTGCTGACCGTAGTATAACAGTCTTAATAATAGCTACGTACAGCTAACTATAGCTACACCGCGCTGCATGCAGTGCGACCTCAATTTTCGTGTGCGCTGACCCGTCAGGCGTCCACAAATGCCACCTCATCTGTTATACGGATGAGGTGCGTGCTGTAGCGGCAATTTAATACATTGGCTCAGTAGAGACTTGATAACCTGTCACAACGAATTCGGATAATTCAAAATCCGAATTATTGAGTACATATATGAAGAAAAGTGATAAATTAAACTTATATCAAGCAAAATCAAGATATTAGACCTAAGTATATTTTCTAAAATAATTGTAGTTATAAAAATAAATATATAAATATACCATCACGCCTGTATTCCCCGAAGGGTTAGGCAGAGGTGCACCAATTTATGTACACCCACAGTTCGCCGGTATATTTAGGCCGGTATATTTTCGTAAAATAATTAAAATATTGCAATTTTAATCATGAAATTACTACTAAGAAAAATCGCGTTCAATCATACAAATACATTCAACTATATTCTTCTCTTAATCTCGTAAGTGTCGGCCAATGCCAACTGCCTTTTAATAGTCTATTTGAATTATATGTATGTAAGTGTTGACTTTTTTTAATTTCTATGGTTTTTTTTGTATTAAAAATTAATGGAAGAGCTGATAAAAAAGCTAAATGATGTTAAATGGTATTACTTTTCGCCTATAGACAGATATGAGACTGATTGTCTTGAATAATCATGTATTAGCTTACCAGTATTAGTAGGTAGTTACGTACCTTATTTACCTACTACTAAATACTTAGGAGCATACTTACCTAATGAGACTTTATGAGACCTATAACTCTGCTCTGACATACCCCTTGCTTAATATACTAGATCTTATGAGAGGAGATGTAAATCTCCCCTAATAAAACGAGTGTCTACATCTTGTTTGGTTTAACCATTTGGCTTCGTTATTTACTTTTACTCCGCATCTGAAAAAGCAATAAGTAATAATAATCTGTTGTATTTAGTGAAATCAATGTTGCAATCAATAATCAGAACAAAAATATAATTAAATAACAAAAAGATGAACCCCTAAGATGACCTACTGACCGAAATGATTAAAAAATCATTTAAACATTTTATGGTATACATACCTTTCGCTAAAGTTGTTTTCAATAGTTGTGCTTGTTTCAGTTAAAAATATTGTAATATTTTATGAGTTCACATCCAAATATAATGTAGCCTGTGATTTGCATTTTTTTCTAACGCATTATACAATATTTATTACTTTATAGATTGTTCCAGCAATTTAATTTAAAGTAAATTTCCTTTGCCAAACTTTTAAATTTTCCGCCATGCAATCCCGCCTTGGTATGTTTTATTGTCTATGGATAGATGGCAACAGACAACGTATTGTTTTAATACAAAATTGATGAAATTTTTAGTTTCAAAGTTATAGTAATTTTTTAGTTAGTGGTGAGACCGTACAAACATTATTGTTAAAGTTTATCCATCCACGTATTTTTTAATAATATAATTGAAATAATACTTTTTTACTGCTAACAAAACGCAATTTCAGCATTATGACGAGTGAAAGTCAAAAATTCGTTCTCTATGCTCAGTCACTAATGGCGTGTCTTCCTGTTACACACGTTAAATCGTCAAAATGGCTAAGAAAAAAGGCGACGATAAAGTGAACCCAGCTCCTCAAAGTGATAATGAGGAGCCCAATTTTGACGAGGAGCCCGATTTCGAGGATCCGGAGGGTTTCGTTGATGATATTCCCGATGAAGGTGGGCAAATTTTGGGTGACAAGTTTGACCGGCCATATGCGTCACCCACGCATTTTACAACTTTTCATTCATGTTGTTACTATTTTTAACGTAATTGTGAGGCTTAGTGTATGTTGGCAAGTGTCCTTGGTTAAAATTTCGAACTTTACCAGTGAGTTTTAGCAGTGTAATGAGAGTCATAAAATCCTAACCTAACTTTGACGTTGCAGAGTTGTTGGCCGACCTTTTAGAGCAGAAACCGAAGGAATCTGACAGTTATGAGAACGTGGTCGTGGTCGACGGGTGCCCGCAGGTCGGACCCGAGCGCCTGGAGAAGCTCCAGAGTGTGATAACTAAGATATTCAGCAAGTTTGGGAAGATCGTCAACGAGTATTACCCAACCAGCGAGAATGGAAACACTACTGGTTACATTTTCCTGGAGTACAGCAATCCTCAGAACGCCGCCGAAGCCGTGAAGGCGACAAATAACTGTAAATTAGATAAGCAGCACACATTCTTAGTGAATTTATTCACCGATTTTAAAAAGTAAGCCTCCCTGTCCTTTTTATCGCTATTTAAAATTCCTAGTTGTTAATTATTCAAGGATAAAAGTGTTATCATGTTGAGTTCATTGAATTCTTACAAATTAGATATTTACTAACTGATCTTCATGTGACAATTTAATTGGATGTTTTCCTGCTTTTTTGTTAGTCACTAATGGACATCATAGTCATTAGGAGATAAACATGATCTCCATCGAAGCAGAACTAAAATTATGCTTGCACTGGAAAAAAAAACTGTGATCAACTTTTGTAGGTTACATGTTAGTTTGCCACATAACATGTTTCCTTATTGCAAATAAATTTCAAAGCTATGTAATATTTTGAACATATTACATACTTTACATAATTTTTTTATGAATGTAACACGCAAACTACATACACCAACAAACACCTAAACATTATGGAATGCAATAAAGATTTGAGAAAGGTTACCTAACTCACTTTTACTCTGAATCTGATTAAAGAGCAGGCATTGAGAGTTGCTTAACAGCAGTGCAGTAATAAAGATTATAAACCATCTAAGTAACACACAGAACAGTGATGTATTATTAGTATATTATGTTTTCCATCAGATGTGTGTGCACCCTTCAATTTACTTTACATTCAATTTACTTTTTCTTCATCAGATATTCAGATATCCCTAAAGAATGGGAGCCGCCAGCACCTCAACCTTTCAAGGTTGCATCAGACTTACAATGGTACCTGATGGACCCTGATGCATATGACCAGTTTCTGGTTGGCATTGGCACTGGTGTTGCACTGCAGGTGTGGCAGAATGCCCTACCTGAACCTACGCTTATGCAGGAGAGACCGGTAAGTTCTGAATGTAATTACACCATACTTTTTTAAGAGCCTTTAATAGTTTGACCAGCACATAATTATTAAAAAAAAAACTATTGAATGGTTAAAAAGTTGTATTGATTGTATGTTATGGCTGACATATCTTGACGAGTCTGAAGTTAGCCGATTAGCTGCGCAGTAGACAATTTTGTTCCTAAAAGATTCATTTTGCAGCCAAACGGCTAACTTTAGGACCTCCAAGATACATCGGCCATATTGTAAATGTTGTAATTTTTGTAGAACCCTAATGGCACTGGGTCTTACAGTAATCTGTAAATGACTACATTGTAGCATTACAATGGCTATTTGAAACAATATTAACAAGTAGCTGTAAAATATACATCAAGTCATCGAGTGCTAGTTAAACATTAGTGACTATACTCTCATTTAATGTTATCCTTTCCCTCAGAACTGGACGGAGACTTATGCCGCGTGGTCACCGCTAGGCACGTACCTGGCGACGTTCCATTGGCGGGGTGTGGCCCTATGGGCGGGCCCCAAGTTCTCTCAGTTCCAGAAATTCTTCCACCCAGAAGCTCGATTTATCTCCTTCTCACCGTGTGAAAATTATATTGTTACGTTTTCACCAACTGGTGACAGGGGCGAAGATAAGAAGCTCATTATTTGGGATATTAGGTTAGTATTAGCAGCTGTTTTATGATGTTCCATATGATTTTGCACATACATTATGTTTAGTTATGTTTTAGAACCTTTTAGGAAACATTTTTGTGGTAGAAATATGAAATTATTTTTTTTTAACTACAATTGTTTTGCAACATGTTGCATTATAGTAATTTCATATCATTTACATTAGACAGATTAACCGCGACATTTCGAATATGCATCAATACGGTTGTTTTAGAAAAACATGCATTTAAAGTTTATTTACCCAAATTGTCATTTTACTATTGACATGCATACTGCTATTTACCTGTCGCCTACTTGGTACAGTTTTACCCATAACCAATGGACTACATATTTTATATAAATTGCTGGTTTTTGTGTGCCTATTGTAGATGAAATTATACACAGTGCTTATAATTCAGCACTGTTGTTGTATTTGTAGCAAAATGTTCTACATTTCTAATTCTTTAGTACAGCCACATCAGTGAATTATTCTTCACGCAAACGGGTTTGTTATTACGTATTCTAGTCGCGTCATACGAGCTGAGAGTCTGAGACAGTTAGAATACTAACAGGTATTTACAGATTTACATATTATGGACAAAAACTTTACTAAGGATATTTCTTTTATGAGCTTTTAGGAAGGTTGATGGTGTAGAAAGTTGACTTTTCATGTTATTTTGTAGGATTTATTTATGAAATAGTTGCAGAAACTTTGAATTACTTCATACCACTGAAGTTGAACTGCAATATTTCAATAAATTTATATAAGTAACAAAGAATCTAAATTTATGCAATTATTGAGATGCAACTGTTATTTTTTTTTAAGTTGTAAGTACATGTGCTATGTTTGCTTTTTTGTTTTACTAAAACCATTTTATTTCACACAGGACGGGTCTAGAGAAGCGTAGCTTCCCGCCACCAGACGAGTATGTGACGTGGCCCGTGTTCCGCTGGAGCAAGGACGATAGGTACTTCGCCCGGCTTGGCCAGGATGTACTCTCGGTGTACGAGACGCCTAGCTTCGGTCTTCTAGACAAGAAGTCGATCAAAATACCAGGAATCAGGTAAGAGATGGTGTCATAATTATAAAAATGTTTTTAAGAAAAGTTCAGAATATTAGTTAAGGCCGGTTACAGTGCTCCACTGACCGTCAGTACGTACGGTCCGTCCTGACGATACGCTTGAACCGACCGTCAGTTTGTATCATTCAGTGCTCTCCTGACCAACAAACTGACCGGACTGGTACAGTCGCTCGCAATGGAACCGTTTACGTCCACCGGTCGGTGCAGCACTGAACGCGTTCATATGTTTCCATAGCGCGTCGGTCGACCGACGGCACGCATGCGGACGCGCTCCACCGACGGTCCTCGTACGCAGTGCGTACCAATATACGCGTGCGTACGGTCAGTCAAGCACTGTACGGTTTGTGAATTTTCATAAAATGACAAGCGCGACTGACGTACGCACCGACGATCGGTCAAGCACTGTAACCGGCCTAAGAATCTTAGGCTAACTTTTACTACAAATCATTGAAATTATTTAGCGCTAAATGTATTAAAATTATCATTCTGTCTCTGTCACTTTCTAACAATTGCTGTGTAACAGGGATGCAATATTCTCAATATGTTTAGGATCTAAATGTATTTAGCGAAACTGGGGCCTAGTCTCTATCTAAAAACTAACTAAAACAACTATACCAACTGCTGCTGCTGCAACTTTTGTAAATGTGCTACATCTAATTATGTTGTATCAACAATACCTGCATACTTTAATAAAATTACACATTGTTATGCATAACATTCTTTTCGAGTATGTAGGTTATAATACTTCTTGCATTCAGGAAATAAAAGTGCTTAGTCTGGCAAATTATGTGTTTTTATTCAAACTTAAAATTCGTATGCAACTTAGATAACAACACAAATAGTAACTATTATTATTTCTCTAGTTTTCATTTTGAACCTGTTAGTTGCCGACTTGCTGTATTTTGACACATTTTTTTACCATTTACAGAGACTTCAGTTGGTCCCCAACAGACAATATAGTAGCATATTGGGTAGCAGAAGACAAAGATGTACCGGCCAGGGTAACACTCCTCGAGCTCCCCAACCGCACAGAAATCCGCTCTAAGAACTTGTTCTCAGTAGCTGACTGTAAAATCCACTGGCAGAAGAGCGGAGACTACCTATGCGTTAAAGTAGACCGTTACTCCAAAGTCAAGAAAGACAAAAACGAAATTAAGTATTCTGGAATGTACTACAACTTTGAAATATTCCATATGAGGGAGAAGGAGATTCCGGTTGACTCAGTAGAGATTAAGGAACCTATTCAAGCGTTTGCGTGGGAGCCTGTCGGTTCTAAGTTTGCTATCATCCATGGTGATCCCGCTAACATCTGCATTAGTTTCTACCAAGTGAATACGGGTCAGGCTCCGACTTTGCTGAAGAAGTTCGAGAGGCAGCCCTTCAACCACTTGTTCTGGTCTCCGTCGGGACAGTTCATCGTTCTTGCTAACCTTGGACTGACTGGTGGCGCTCTGGAGTTCTTGGACACTAATGATTTTACTATCATGAATGTTTCGGACCATTATCAGGTGTGTATACGGCTTTATATTTTTTAAGTTCATAGTAGTGTAATGTGTCTGTCTATCTGATTAACAAAAGGAATAAAATTAAAAATAACTATTAAATAGATCTCTGTTTATCCGGCTTATCATGTTATTTCACTCGCTCAGTATAGCAAGTGACTGAGAGAACATTATAGCGTCACCTTTTTTAATAGTGTGCGTCTTTAAACGGACGGGTATTTCTTAGTTTAAAAATATTGGGGCTGTCTCTAAAAAGGTTCTTTATTTTAGTCTTGAAATCCATCATATTTCTTCGCATTTTCACAGGTAAAGTATGTCAATTGATTAGTAATGCTCAATTACCATAATACCATACCAATCCAATTATTAAACCAAATACCATAATATTGGTGTCGATTCTGTTATGCACAAGCTAAATTTAATTTAGGCTATTTCTATCTTTTTCTTTCCAATCAAACAAGAAAGGGACGGACGTGAATTAGACTTGTCAATTTTAGTTGATCTAAAACCTCTATACAATTATAGTTGGCATGTCAGAACGCGTCGATTAAAAACACGGAAAAGTTAAAGGCAAAACTAATTTGACATCTCTAACTTAGTTCTAAGGTATTACCGTCCTTTTCTTTCGCTGTATGTTAGTAAGAGATGTCAATTCTCTAATTTTAGTTTAGTTTGTGAACAAGGGAATCGGCACCAATGTTGCATTGAAAAAGTAAAAATACTAAGGTCCACTTTCACCAAAATCACTAAAGATATTTAGCGATAAATGCGTTTAAATTATCATTGTCTCTGTCATGGTTAGAGTGTGACAGAGACAGAATGATAATTTAAACACATTTAGCGCTAAATATGTTTAGTGATTTTGGTGAAAGTCGGCCTAAATCGACTTTGACAATTGGGTAGTTGACACCACTAACCAATAATTTCAAGTCACAACTTCTCTAAAAAAGCACTTTATTTTACCCATGTAAACCAATTATTTTTCAATTTATTGTAAAATTAGATTTTTACTTACTTTAAAATCAATAAATAGTCAATTGAGTAGGCCACGTAGTGATGTCACAGCGTGCTATTGCCATACAAAATCTATGGGAGAATCGCGTTTTGACAGTTCATAAAAAGTATGTCAATTGATGGTGGTGTCAACTACCCAATTCTAAGAAGACTAAGTTATTAATCAAACATCGTATTCTCAGATGTCTGGCATCGAATGGGACCCGACCGGTCGCTTCGTGGTGACTGGCGTGTCTTCACTCAAGAGCAAGATTGATACCGGTTACTACATCTGGTCCTTCCAGGGCAAAATCATAAGAAGGTTCGTAAACACTACAATTTTTTTTTTATGTTACAGCCCTGTAAATGCCTGTGTCTGCCTCGTTAGCTTAGTGGTTCTAAGCGCGACTGCCACGCTAGAGGTCTTGGGTTCGATTCCCAGGTCGATCAAGTGTTATTGGGTGTTTTTCTGTGAAATTCTCAGTAGCAGCTTGGAGTTAGGATTTGTGCCCGTTTAATGGCAATAGGCCCCTATTACATGGGACGGAAAACTACCGGCGAACTGTGTGGTGTGTGTCTGGTGTACATTGGTATACCTCTGCTTAACCCTTCGGAGAATACAGGCGTGATGGTATGTTACAACCCTGTAAAAAATTGCCTGAAGTGATGACTATGAGAAATGGGAATGATTACCATTATCTGTTAGTGTTTAAATAGGCGATTAGCTGTTGTTGTGATATGGAGCAGCGTTTATTCATATAACAATATCTAATGCACACAGATTGCCTTAGTATACAAGCAATTATGCAGGTTTGATGCTAGGCAAACCTGCAACTTGTGTGTTCTTTTTTTAAAACCCAACATCAGTATCAGCTGTTATTTGTGCTGAACAGATTTTGATCATGGATGATGTATAATGGATGTTAGTTTATCCATACTAAAATTATAAAGTTGAAGTTTGTTTAATTCTTAGTTAGGACGCGCTTATCTCGTAGTACTAATCTACGGGTCTCGAGGGTCTACTGGTCCGATTTATAAAAATTGTTTCGCTAGTATAAATCTACGTTATCCTTGAATGCTGTAGGTAAGCTAAAATTACAGACCGGTATTATAAATTCACGCGAAATGCTAAAGTTAGTTAATTATAAATGTACATACATATATCATATATTTTTATTACGTATACAGAGTGATGAAGGAAGGGTTCGCGCAGTTCAACTGGCGGCCGAGACCTCCGTCGTTACTCTCCGAGAAGCAGCAAAAGGACATCAAGAAGAACCTCAAGAAGTACTACTCACAGTTCGAGTCTAAGGACCGTATGCGCAGTAGCAAAGCTAGCAAGGTAAGAAGCATCATTATTATTATGAATTTAGAATATATTAACAGCGTCCACAGCACCTGGGCGGCTGTTTTCATATAAAGGAGACGAAAACGCTTTCATACATTCTGGGGCCTGGTTTGTAAAAAGATTAAATTAGTGGTAAATATACAACCAAATCTTCCCTGAAAATTATGCGGATTTTCTTAACCAAAGAACAATGTTATAAGTGAGCTCCCAGCTGACCCAGGAGCAAAGGAAGAGCATCAAAGTTGGTCAGCAGCAAACCTGGAGGCTTCAGCATTCAGGTTTTTCGTGCGAATACCTCCCGCACTTACGATCTCTCCCCGGTCGTGTCTAATTATCGTCCCATCAGACTAAGAGTGAGGGAAGAGCAGCACCTGTGTTTGCGCACACACTTGTGCCCTATTTCTCCTGCATACTTTGCTAGTCTCCATCAATATTGGTTCATCGTGTCCGAAGTTCGGTTGGAAGAAATAAAAATCTAGACTGAAAAGCTCTAGTAATCTTTTGGCTTGAAAGCTAATAAATATTTTGTTTAATAGGAATTGGTGGCGAAGCGTACTGAGCAGATGAAGAAACATGTGGAGTACCGCGAGGCCAAGGTGCAGGAGTGGAACGAGCAGAAGCCGCGCCGGCTCGAGCTCAGGAATTGTATGTTTTATTTTATCATATTTAGAGCTTATTTTTCTATTTTCCATTCAAAATAATGTTTAATTCTAATGTTATTTCAATGTTAGTATGCATGTATTAAGATGGGTTATTTTCCAATAAATCATATTTATAGTACAACAACATAATTTTAAAATGTTAAATATGTATGGTTACAAATTACGTATTACAACAATAGTTACTATGATCAATTATTCCAACCGGTCTTTTTGGAAATCTATGGGGGAGGCCTATGTCCAGCAGTGGACGTCCTGCGCACGGTAATATAATAATACAGTAGTGTAACTCGGCCGCATGATAGAAATAAATGCCTACAGCCGCGCGGTACGTAAACATGCGTTAGGGCTACCCGTCTCCAGCATTTTAATTACATTTGCCTACTTTCTGTTTCTATTTAGTTTTGTGATTGTAAATATCCTTTTTTCTAGTATTATTTATACACACAGATATAAACAAATATTATTAATAATAAAATACCACGTCTTTACTGTGAATTATGCAAACTAACAAAACACACATGCACCGAAGTTTTAACACAAGCGTAAGTAGGTAGGTAGGTACCTACCGTATCATGATTCATTCAGAACCGTATATAACTACCTATTTCACTCGTCTCAATAACTTTCCGTTACTCTATTCGCTTTATTTATTAACTCAAACACCTTTTTTTTCGTGAGATAAGGGGAAATACTTATCTATTAAAAAGACACACATTATGTACCTACCTATTAGTAAGTAAAATTATTTTATAGTCTTACTTTTCAGAGTTTCTAGGTAATTTAAAAAAACTTATGTGTGTGGATGCGTTATTGACGGATTCATACAACCAAAAACAGCACAATATTTCCTACTCGTCATATTAACTGATTTTTAGAAAAAAAATCGCGCGGTTATTGTTAAAAAAACAACACACCGTCGACGACACTACGGTACAGCCGTGACTGTTTGCACCCGGCGCGCACCCCAAGAGCAAGGCGCGTAGGTATAGCTCGCGTTTCGTCCGTTTGTATGAAGTTGGAGTACTGTATTATAATATTACCGTGTCCTGCGGCTGATATGATGATGATGATGATCAATTATTATAGTTACATTTATACTGTACTAATTTCTGAACTTTGACTTAATTATGATGAATTAAGCTGAAGTTCTAAATACATAGTCACACCTGATTAAAAATAGAATTAAAATTATCGTGTGTGTTAAACAAGATCAATATTTATAGTGTGTGCCAAATTCATACTATTCCGTTCAGCCCATTCAGCATGAAAGAGCAAGAAACATCCATCCATTCATCCATCCTAAAGCTTCCATCCAACTAACCCACTTTTTCTGTCTACAGATGTTGACACAGACGGTATCGACACCGACTCGACAACAACGACAGTAGAGGAAGTTGTAGAATTTTTGGTGAAAGAGGAACAAACGGTCATCGAGTAGTCACCATTCCGCGCAAACGTTAGGGGTCGGCGTGTGAACACCGGCCTCGGGTATATCCGGACAACGGATCAACACATTTTTAATAAACAGACCACAAATAATACAGTTTTTTTATACCTCCATCCTGCTTAAGTCACAAAAGCATTTTATAAGCGAGTTTCATTATGTTCAGTGTAAGATTTCGGTTTATAAATTATACAATAGGTAATGTTTATAGAAATCATATTAAATTGATATGTTTCAAATGGAAAACTGCCTTTTAATACCTGTTTGTATTTATTTTTTGTTACTTGCGTTTATTTATAAGATGATGGTATGAAATAAACATTTAATAACATCCGAAAAGGGAGAATTATTTATGAACACAACAGCCAATTTGAGGTAAAGTATTGATGTTTGCCTTATTAGCTTTTAAAGATAGTGAACCGTGATATTATTTTGCTATCAAGTAGTCTAAACATTCTCAAAACAACAACATTTAATATAAACAATACCTATTATTGTTTCCATGAAAAGTGATGAATATTTCAAGAATAGGTCGATAGCTATGTAGACGTTTTAAAGGTCAGAATTTTTTTGCACATTCGTTTCTTGAAACGTTTTGTGAACTAATGTACATTTTAATTTCAGAAACATTTAATGAGGGTACGAGTAGTTAGTATGGCCAAAATACTGTATTCCAGGGTTGCTAACTACTTTTTTTAAAATAATTAAAAAAAAAATAGAAGTAATCAAATATAATTACGATCTGGCCAATATTTAATAAATGCTTGTTTTTTTAGTTGCAACTATCAAATTACAGTATTCCAGAATACTCCTCTCGCAAAATTCAGAATCACCCAGTTACGTATGCGGTAGGCAGAGTTGTCGCGCGGCTATATTAATGTGTACATAGCGCCTAAACCCTCTGGCGAGATGGCTACCTCGAATTTGAAAATCACGTCAAAAAAAAAAAGGATTTCAAAAACATTTTATTATTGATTCGTGAGAATCACGAGCTTATTTAACTCTTTGAATTTGTCCAATCAACGCCTTGTATATTAAAAACTACGACCCATAAAGTGTGGTCCCTCAGTTCGAACTTCGAACAGACAATCAGCCAGACTCTCGAAAAGTACTCGTTTCTTAAAAAATAAGGTTTTGTAAATACAGACATTTAGTAAAGAATTTGTAAAGATATTTACTAAATAACATACCACAAAGCATTAATTAAATGCAAAAGAGTTATTTTTCTTGCATTTTCTCGTCTTAGGCACTGAACTAATCATGACAATATCACAACATTAACGTTCCTGTGATAAAAGATGGCGCCACGTGTCTCTCTGCGTCCGTGATACTGATAACCGATATAAAACGAAGACGAAGTCGCGGGCAATAATTAGTCTTTAATAATATAAAAAGTAATCAGCGTAACTTATGATTGCCTGCTTTGAGTAGGTATGTAACAATGAAAAAATAGCTACCAATCAATGCTGGCTCGGGACTCTCATTTACCTTTTCCTGTTTATCTTATGTTGAAATAGAAAAACGATGTTTTATTTTAATTTTAATTTTTGATACTATAGAAACTTCAACGAGCAAGATTAATGTTTCCACGATTCACGATTGTTTTAATACCTCGGTATGTTTCTTTCATACACATGGTACTTACCTACTTTAAACCGGCGTACTTGTATAACCTAATGTATGAACGTGGACGAGGCGAAAGGAGTATGTAAGGTTTTGTGGTTTCTGCCTACCCCCATTGGAAAAAGGCGTGAGCTTATGTATGTGTGTATGTAAGTTTTGTTTTCCAAATTGATATAAATGGTTACTTACTTACCTATTTATATACCTACAACCACGCCTGTATTTACCGAAGGGTTAGGCAGAGGTGTACCAATGTCCACCCACAGTTCCATCGTTCCACGGTTCCATGTAATAGGGGGCGAACCTATTGCCATCAACCGGGCACAAATCAATTTCATAGAAAAACCCAATAACACTATTGCTCTAACTGGGAATCGAACCCTAGACCAGGGTTTCTTAAAGTGGGGTCCACGGACCCCTTAGGGGTCCGTAGCATGTGTATCAGGGGTCCGCAGTAGGTCAGTTTGTAGAGTGTAAACATATTAAGAAATTGTATAGTAAACTCGACGAGACGCATTGTCGTTGTTGAGTGGCGGATTCAATACGTAATTACAGACAATTTAATATTCTGATTGAAGCCAAACAGCAGCACCCTTCTCATTAGTATTATTTCATTAGTTTTAGTAGTACTTAAGTACCAAATTTTTTTTTCATTTCCAAATATTTTTTTGACAGGGGTCCGTGGAATTTTTTAAATTGTGAAAGTGGTCCGTGACTACAAAAAGTTTAAGAAACCCTGCCCTAGACCCTGTCGCGCTTAGAACCACTAGGCTAACGAGCCGGTTAAAATGTTACTTGTTGCTTATTATGTTGAACTATAATAGCAATAGGAATTAATTACATTATTTTGTGCGTCGAGGACGATTAAATGCTTTACATTGAGAAATAATGCCCGAAGAGTACACCTACATTGATAAAAAAATAAAGCCACAGAAAACTAACAAAAAGGTTTGTTATCAAACGGCACACGGCCACAGGTCAAACGGATTATCGTTTACGAGGTTTCTTTTGCCGTTGCGTAGGCAAGCAAAAACTGTCCCATTTTCATGGCCCGGTCAGCGAAGCCCACAAAAAGGTAGTTTATTTTCATTCCATCAAAGATAAGCTTTGCTCAAGATTGTGAACTTTAAGCTTTAAGTGTGGATAGTACTGGATAATATGATAGATACTCAAATGGCGTTAATTATTTTGACGGTAGGTATGTAGGTATAGCTAGTATTAGAATAGGTATCTACTCTTTGAAACCAAAAAGTATCCTACTCGATGTATGTCTCGGAGTTACACCCAACATACTTTAAAATTAGAGATGAAAGGATGACCGGATAGCCTTGTACCTAATATCCGGCTGGATACGAGATATTTAAAAAATATGTAAATCTTTTTCTTTAGTAAAGTGCTAGATTAAGGCACATACATACATACTATCACGCCTGTATTCCCTGAAGGGTGAGACAGAGTTATCCCAATGTACACCCACAGTTCGCCGGTGTTTAGGTCCCATGTGATAGGGGGCGAGCCTATTGCCATAACTCCGAAATGCTACTGAGGATTTCATAGAAAAACCTAATACTTTACTCGACCTGGGAATCGGACCCAAGAGACCTCTAGCGTAGTAGCCGCGCTTAGCACCACTAGGCTACGAGGCGGTTTTTATTACGATGCCAAAATATTTCTACATTGGCGACTTTTTCTTTAATAAATTAATAATGACGTTTTATTTTTGGTTTTACTGCAGACAACATTTGATCCAATAATATATCATGCTTCGGAATCAACGATTAAATAGGTAATCAAATTAATAACCTCATACGAATCACGGACCATCGATTGAGCAAGACACTTTATTACGAAAAAGGCGAACATGTTGGTGTTATTGGAATTGATATTAGCAGAAGGTATCTTAATTCCATATCCAATAACCCTTAGTCTGACCTGTGAATTGAACTCAAGACTATCAGCAGTCACTGCGAGACCACGCACCAATAGCGCAGTAAAAAATATATCATGATAGTGTTCGAGCGACGGATATATAGGTCGAAGCAGTCGAATTTACGACCTAATCACTTTCTAGAAAAAAGGTTTAATTACGTGTCCTAAGCCCCAGTAAGGCGATTTATCTTATCTACTGCGAAAGTAATTAGAGCCGTCAGTTCTTGTAGGAACCTCAATGTTATGGTTCGGTCGAAGTTTGGGATAAGATCTTTCAGTAAAAACCCTTAGCCTAAAAGGATCGGTTCATTTAGATTGGGAAGAAAACTTATATATATTTTTCTCTCTTTTTTTCTTTATGTAGTGTTTTCTACACACTAGGTAAAGGTGCTCATTCTACATACTTAGGAACTTGATCATATCATACAATATACCATCACGCCTGTATTCCCCGCAGGGTTTGGCGGAGGTGTACCAATGTACACCCACAGTTCGCCGGTATATTTAGGTCCCATGTAATAAGGGGCGAGCCTATTGCCATTACCCGGGCACAAATCCAAACTCCGAGCTGCTATTAAGAATTTCATAGAAAAACTCAATAATACTTTTTGCTTGACCTGGGAATTGAACCCAGTACCTCTAGCGTAGCAGTCGTGCTAAGAAGTCTAAGAACCACTAGGCTAACGAGGCAGTTTACCGCGGCAGCTAACAAAATACAATTCACACTTGCATTTCTACATAACAATTATGCAAGCTCATCTACGAGCCCTTATGAGCCAAATTCGTATGTGAATTGAACCTGCGACCGTAGAAGCTAATTGCCCCGTTTATGCGCCACTCGGTCGGCAGTCGGCGAAAATCTAGATATAAAAGTCTAGGCGAAAGATAAATATCAATTTATTTGCTGTTACATGAGCAAATGATATACAAATGAATGCACGTAAAATATACATTATTTTACATGTAGCACTTAATTATATTTAATATCAGATAAAAGAAAAACCATAGCATATAGCCAGCTACCTACTATGGTTTTTCTTGTATCTGTTTTTATTTATGGTTTATACCCACAAAAAAGATTACCTAAATGTAGGGTAAACTTAACACTGACGACAGACATACCTAAACTAAAAAAAACTTGTGTAAAAGTAAATTAAAGAAGTAATAAAAATACTTGTTCATTTGTTTATTTGTTGTTGATTTGTTGACATTAACTAATAACAAATATGTAGACACATATTGTTTACGTACTTGTGAGAACTTCCATGAAGATGCTACTGGAAAGTAATGCAAACAACGTTGATACGAGAATTCGATTTGCACGGAAAAACAAAATGGCATTTTAAGGAAGACATTTCTCTGAAAAAAGAAAATTGTACTTACGAGTACATTATAATTTTACATACCACACATAAATTCCACAATACTGCATTAAAAGTTAGACATGATAAGAATGGGTAAATGTCGGGATGTAGGTAATAACAGTGCTGCAAGAGATTACAAGTTTCCCATTATTAGATCCGTCGCCGGGAACGTACAGAATTTTCCTCGCTTTTAGAACAAACCCCTGGACGCCCAGTGCACTTAAACACGAAAATATATTTTCCAGCTAAAGCGTGAAAAAGCTTGAAGTCCGTTGGAAAAACATTCGCTGTAGCTAACATGAGAGCGCATGAGCGTGGTCGCGACGCGTCCATTCAGAAGCGCCGCCCTTCAGTTCGACTCAAATTTTCTTCTGAACGCACGCCCGGGGACATTTTCCCGCGCTTTTCGAAATCCGAACTAATTTGAATTTTAATCGTTAAGTTCGCGCGCCTAAGTGGCCAGTAACGAGTGTTAAAGTGTCGTACGTGTAAAAAGTTTGAATTTTGAGAAGTTTTAATATTTTTTGAGTGTTTGTTACGGTTTAGATAAAGTTTTATTTTTTGTTTGCGGATTTTTTTTGTTGGCCTGCGCGTCGTTTATTATTCGGTAAGTTAAGTTTTTTATTATCAATTACATATTAGAAAACATGTTGTAGGTAAGTAAATTTTTTATCATCAAAATTTGACTGATTTTCATAATAATATCACGCAACTAAAGAAATAAATAAATTTTCTTTAGAGTGTGGGTAGTCTGAAGAACGATATTTTACAGAGGAGTGTTGCAACGTATTTAATTAAAAAGAAACCAATCATCATCACTTGTCGTGCGTGGGTATTTCACAAATGACTATCTAAAAACAGCTATTTTGGTTAGTTGGGAAATCTGTCACAAATATTTTATGTAGAAACTAAAATAGAAATAAATTAGTTGAAAGGCGGCTTCCTTTGGTATTAAATCAAGGAGTTGACTTTCTTTGGATTAATAATAATGGGCATAGATAATTTATAAAAAGTATAATCAGCTGATGACAATAAAAAAAAAGTTTCTTGGAAATGACGAGTAAATATTCTTTTGATAATTTTGAAAGAATGCAAGTTTGTTACAATTATGTAAATATTGATCTCTGACGTTGACAAAATTCTCTTTCATGAATTTTTAAAATATTATTATAAAAGAGTGCCTACACTGCTAGATGCGTCAAAGTACGTACACAAATATTTACAGAAGTTCAAAGCTTACACTTTATACAATAATATTTACAGATTTTTAACGTGTATTATTACTGCATTATAGTTTTTTTTTATAAAGAATGTTTAGGAAATATTCTACGTACCTACATCATTATTTGCTATCTCGCCTTTTAACCAAGTAGGTACTTACGCATTAGGTACATCCGAATTGGTCGGTCTTATCGTTTTTAATTAACTTCTGACCTTTCCGACTCTCTTTAGCATGATTTTGATTTTGTTATCATTTAAGATCTTAAGGAATTACTTAAGCTTAGGGGATATTTAACAATTTAAATTATTTATTCTCTAAATATTTTATCATTGTTGGAACAGGCCTTTGTAAATCGTTTCATGTGCTCAACGATTTAAAAAATAAACTGGCTGCATGGAAATTCCAAAGCCATTTTGTTGAACAAGTAAAATGGTACCATAGACACGATTTATCAGCGCAGAGCGCAGTGATAAAAAATATACGTTTATTTTCCAGGTTCGATTTTCGAATTTCGGTAATTGTTGTTCTCGGATTTCAAAGCTAGTGGGCAACTATTATTTCGTATGGTTAATTTGTACAGCTACAATTTTCGTTAATGACTGCAATCTATTGTTTTGTGCAGTAATTAGAAACTAACGAACGTGGATTAGTAAAAAAATATTCTCATTTGATTTAGTAAAAGCTGTTAAGTACCAAACTGTCGCAGATTCAATGTAAATTGTTTTCTATCGAAACTTGTGTATTTAACAATATTTCTAATTAAATGACCCACAGGAAACTTATAAATAACTAGCTGTCTGTGATGCTTTTACGACTGTGCTGTTAAACGATTTTAATGAAATTTCGTATGGGGTAAGTTTGAACCCCAAGAAAGGACATTCAGCGAATTTCGTGTGAGTCCGCGATGACCAACATTTACGCGGACGAAATAGCGTGCAAAAGCTAGTGCCTAATTAATAAATTATAATTAATTAGGTACGCACAATTTGTGGTCGTCGAAAATCCAATAACTACTAATTTATACTTGTACTTTAGGTACTCTTTGGCTTAGAAATTACAATTAATTCTTCGTACCGCGAAAGCAATTTAAACTTCAGCCTTGATTCATTGGTTAGAGAAAATCTATCAATTAAATTAGAACCCTGTGACTGACGGATTATGGTCTGTAATCAGGGCAGCTGTATTCAATCGCGCTGCGGTTACAAACAACGTGATTGTCGGTACAGGATAATTACCTCTGTCTTTCAATTTGATTGATTAAAATGAGACATTCATTTATATAAATGGTTTCTAGAAAACTGAGGCGTCGATTGGGTTCGATTTTCGTATAGGTTACTTAGTTGGGTATCTTAGTAACACACATACTATCACGCCTGTATTCCCCGAAGGGTTAGGCATAGGTGTATGTCCACCCACAGTTGGACGGTATATTTAGGTCCCATGTAATAGGGGGCGAGCCTATTACCATTAACCGGGCCCAAATCCTAACTCCGGGCTGCTACTGAGGATTTCGTAGAAAAACTCGATAACACTGCTTGACCTGGAAATCCAAACCAAGACCTCTCCAGTCCCGCTTGATTACTAGGCTAACGAGGCAGCCCATCGGGGTATCTAAGCAGCTAACAAAGTAAAATCTATAGGCATTATTATTATAAAGTTGAAGAGTTTGTAATGCGCGAATTTCCTTTATAAAAAGATACTTTATTGGACGACAGTTTGACAGTTTGGATTAATATTTAGTGTAATGAATTAATTAAAATTATATCATCTTATTTATTATTTTATGCCCAAACGAATACAACCGTTAATTGTGAGAAATCGCCGCCTTGTGCAAGCATAGTGATCTGTTCACACCTTTTCTGTTCGGGAAAAGGCCTTCCCCCTTTTTTTTATAGATGGGAAATCATCAAATAACTTCCACCGCCCTGGGCGGGACGGCAGGGAGTGTCAGACTTTTACTGACTAAAACCCATCTATGTTCCTTCATGTGCCCTTTGCGTTCCGGGGCGCGGTATTTCTTTCGAACAACCCGCGGCAAGGCCTTTGCCCTGCAGTGGGGCAATTATAGACCTTGTATTAGTCTTCATTTCGATCAAAATCAAAAGTAACAAATGGAATAGTTTTATTAAGCCCCACTTCGTAACTAATATCAAAACATTTGTTGTTGGCAGGACTTGGGCCTAATTTTCCTTAAAGTGCTACCCAATTTGCGTCGTTTGCATCTGGTGATGTTAAATTGGATAGGTACTAAATGTACGTTCGGCTTTCTCTGTAATTAGGTCCTTGACCTATATAGGTTTTAAGACCCAAACTGGTTTCTTGATCAAGGCTAATGGTCCTTAGTAGTGCTGCTGTCTTAGAATCTTTAGTCTTGGGAAGGTTTAATTAAGTTTTTCTTTTAGGCCCAGATTAGTATAATTGTAATTTATAATTTTGCACGCAGAATGGCTAAAACAGATGGCTACCTTCTTTTGGTCATGGGGTAATTCTTATGGATACCCTCCATCTGGGGAGAAAGGAGGGTTATGTCGGACTCTTACCGACTAAAAACTTGCAGTTTCTACTATAAGTTGAGAGCCTGTTATTTGCTTGACGTATGATCCGCGCCCTCGACTGGTATTAGACCGCCCTTGGCAAAATTGTAATAAAACCTAGCCTAATTCCTATTAGGAAGCTTAATTCAATAATGGCCAACAGTGGACATAAAATCTCATTTTGAGGAGAATATCATGACCGGCTACATACGAGTACAGCAAATAATCCCGCGTTATCAAAAGCCATTAGTGAAGCGACACAGAGAATAGAGTTGGCACTGCTCATTTAGTCGATTATAATGAATTCATTCGATCATTCGAATTCATTTGCGATCGTTAACTTTCGCAATCAATGTTAAATCCGTAGGATATTAACGTTCCGTTTAGTTTAATGGTATTCGATGGACGGTTATGAGATTGTGAAGATACGAATTATACTTGGCAAAGTTTGGTGATTAGTGCTGTTGAATATTATTAATATTTATTGGGTTTTACAGTCTCTGGCTACAGTAAATAAACTCCAAAGTTTATCTAAATAAGATTCATTATAAGTTTTAGGTGGCTTAGTTATGAAACGAAATTTCACACCAGACCACTCTATTCTGAAAATCGATTGAATTTTATAAACTTCTGCATCGACGGTGCTAGTGAAATAGTTTTTACTGTGGATGCAATCGTGGCTTGAAATCACGATTTTGCGGGATAATACTGAAAGTAGAATTTTTCATTATTTCTACGTTTTGTACATCGGATTAGAAGGGACGAGAACTTACGTCACACATTTTATTTTCAATAAATATTTATAGTGTTCTATTCTAGAATCTTGGTGTGGGTTTTTATGAACGTTCAACACTGTTATAGAAATAAAGGGTGTAATACGAAGTCGTTAGTAATATGCTCTTTTCATCATTGTAATCATTAGGAACCTTCTGGTTACGAAGATTTCGGAAGTCAATGTTCCAACTTCTTTTAAATATTATTTTTACGATAACACGTTTTAAATGTTGTAACTTAATAAAAACCGCCACGACCTCTATATATACTGTGGCAAACACCCATAAGCATAAAAAGCCCGGTTAAGCAGTACACAACCTCCTAGGTTGAACTGCGAGATGCCAATCCGAAAAAAAAAACCATAATCACAATGTTTTGCGAGCGTCATATTACGCGTGTAAACAGTGGTTTTTCTCACAATACTTACATAAAAATCGTTTCCCAGCCATAATTTTTGCTTAATATATGTAACATTTTAACAAGTTATAGTTTGATGGGCAGTATACATAGTTAACGGCTATATGTGATAAGTCTTGATACGAAGTGTAGCGATGTATTTATATGATGTACCTACCGTTCAAAAGTGCCTTTTAATGGTCTAATTGTAATAAATGATTTGACTTTGTCTTTATGTTTTTAATGAAAAACGCACAACATAATACCATGACGCCTATAGTCCCCGAAGTGTTAGGCAGAGTTGTACCAATATACACACAGTTCGCCGGTATGTTTAGGTCCCATGCAAAAGGGGGCGAGCTTATTGTTACTAACCGGGCACAGATCCTAACACCGAGTTGCTACTGAGAAAAAAAAAGATTTTATTTTTCAGTTAAAAGTTCAAATGGCCCAATTCTTCTCCAGTCAATTTGCCTGTCTACCATATATCCCGGTTTCCTCTGCCATACATAAACACAACCACGTGGACGTAATTTTTTTCCTGCTTCTTTCTTTCCTTATTTCTCTTACCCACCACGCAACGTTGAATCTGTCTTCATTAACCCCAGATTAAGGAAAGGGATTTTTTATCATTCTACGGATCTCAACAAAGAACAGTAAATACGGTTTAACTGTTTTTTATAGAAATACAATACTAGGTAACGGAAGGATTTGGCAAGCTGTATTTTTCTCCGAAACTGAAATATTATGTACTTAGTTAAATTAATGTGAGTTTGTTTTTATCTGCCTGAAAAATAAATAATGGACACGCTGGGACGACGATTATTTTTTATTAAGAAAACATTTTTTATGAATATTATATTTGTTTGTATTATATTATTATTCTCATTTATTAGTTTCATATACATATTAAATACATTTTTAAATATTAGTAATAATATTATTATTCTCATTTATTAGTTTCATATACATATTAAATACATTTTTAAATATTATTATAAAAAAATAAAAACATTTAAAAATATAAAAAATAGTAGCCCACCGGCGTCGGGAACAGGGTCCAAGCCACCGGTGGTCAGGGCTCCTGAGAAAGGAATCTCCTAACGATACGCGCCGTGTCTAGGAGTACCGCTTTCTGAATCAAGCCCTTGATCCAACCGCCCAACGAGAGCCTCCTCAGGTGTTGGTCGAGGCTCTTGGCTATTATGCCATTGGCCGTCACGACTATCGGCACAATGATTGCCGTATTCACATCCCACATGTCGACAACCTCGCGAGCCAGATCAAGATACTTAATTTGTTTATCTTTCTCAGCTTTCACGAGGTTCTCGTCATGCGGGACAGTAATATCAACGATCATTGCGCGACGCTCTAATCGATCTACCACCACTATGTCAGGCTTATTGGCAACAATAGTCCTGTCAGTGATGATAGATCGGTCCCAATATAACGTGATATGACCATTTTCAAGAACTGGGTCGGGCACATATCTATAGTATGGTACTTCCGATTCCACAAGACTGTATTTCAGAGCAAGTTGCTGATGGATAATCCTGGCTACAAGATTGTGTCTATGCAAGTAGTCTCCGTTAGCCAGACGAGAACAACCAGATATAATGTGACGGATTGATTCCCCGGGACGATGGCATGCCCGACAAATGTCAACCGTACCGTCCTTCACAATATATCTCCGGTAATTGTTCGTCATCATAACTTCGTCCATAATAGCACAGACAAAACCTTCGGTTTCCCCAAAGAGGTCACCAACGCGCAGCCAGGATACGGACGCCTTGAAGTCTACATCCGGCCCATGTAGGGCCCGGTAGTAGCGCCCGTGAAGCTCCTTGCTCTTCCATATCTCCATGCGATCTTTAGTATCTAATACTATAGGTTTGCGCCAGTTCTCGTTCGCTAAAGAGAGCGGGGTGAGGCCCTTGTCCACTGAGACCACATCTCGGTGCATCCCCACATCAGCTTCCAGGAAGTACTCCCTGAGACTGCATATCTCACGGTTGTGCAGGGTCTTAGCATTTAAGAAGCCTCGACCACCACACTTCCGCGGGATATACAGTCTCATTACTGACGACCTTGGGTGATGCATCCGATTTGCGGTCAATAGTGAGCGAACCCTCCTATCCAGGGCGTCAAGTTCTGTCTGAGTCCATTATTATTATTATTATTTGGTAACTTATCTCGGGACCCTAGGGTCCCGGGCCTTTGGAAGGCGTACGAGGAGCCGAAGCCAACTCGCAGAGGCCCCTTACATGGCTTTACAATGAAATAGAACACCAGCCGACAATTATCCCTGTTTGCATTATACAAATGCACCCAAGGACAATCCCCGGCTGGCGCAGGACTATTACAGAATATGGAAACTAAAAATAAGGCTATGGGTTTGGGTGACTAAAATGGACTGGTTTCCTGACACTATGGAAGGACTATGGCCCCTGCCAATCAATGTTTTTATGACAAAGATAAAATGGCAGGGGGTGACTAGCACACTCGATAAATGGGCCCCCTAAAACGGCCGCTAGCACGTAGTGACGTAGCGACAAGAGGGCAACACAGACTGAGGTGCTTGAGGAGTGGAGAGGTATTTCACGGCTATCAGGACAATCCCGGAAGTACGGTCAAGATCCCTACCAGCACCTTACTGAAATACTTCCTTCCCCCGAACACGAATGCTCTTGCGATTCTACACTCAAACCAGCCAATGAAGGCAAGAGAGAGGTGGGAGCTCTGTTCCTCGTCAGTGTTCACTCCGGCCGGCCAATAAAGGCAAGCCAGAGATTATTATTATTATTATTATTATTTGTTTTATTTGTTATTTTTTTTTTTTCTATTTGTTTTTTTTTAAAGGACTCAAGGTCTCTTCTGTTTTTCCCCCGATTTGTGGAAAATTAATACAAAATGAATATGACAAATTGTCAAGCTACTGTGATTGGTTACTGATATTTCATTTAACCAATCACAGTCGCTTACGCGCGTTTGACATTTGGGTACTAGACATCACCAATGAACTGACATACTTGCAATGCAATTGATTAACTCTTTATTGATTTCGAAGCAACTAAAAATCTATAATTACAGTTAATTGAAAATTATTCGGGTTTACAGCGCTAAAATAAAAATGTCTTTTTAAAAAACCGTTGTCTTGGAATTATTGGTTAATGCTGGAAACGGTGGGTTATCCACATAACAAGTACTATACCGATGCTAGTTGATATTAATTATACACACCTCAATCTCATCTATTTATTCTGTACAATGTGACCTAGGCGATCGTATCTCCATCGTCTGCGGTCACAATTGTACGCCATTGCGTAATTATTTTGTATGACAACATATTGTGTTATTCATCAGTAGTAACGTTTAAAAATAGCTAATCACAATTGATGAACTCACACGTTGTAAAAGATTTCAATTAGTTAGGTAGTTTATATACCTTTATATCCAAGGTGGACAGACGACCTGATAAAGACAGCAGGAACCAATTCCAACCGGTCCTTTAGGAAATCTATGGGGGAGGTCTATGTCCAACACTGGACGTCTTATGGCTGATATGATTATGATGATATAGGTACCTTGTTGATTGCCTCGGTAGCCTAGTGGTCCTAAGTGCGACTGCTACGCTAGAGGTCTTAGGTTCGATTGCCAGGTCGAGCACCAAGTGTTATATGGTATGAAATTCTCAGTAGCAGCGCGGATTTAGGATTTGCGCCCACTACAATACCTCTGCTTAATCCTTCAAGGAATACGGGCGTGATATTATATATAATGGAGTACTCATAAAATCTGTAACATGTCTGCATCTCACACGTACAACTTATAAATGAAGTAATGAGGGTTTCATGATTCAATAGAAAATCCCAAACAGATGTTCGGGATTTGAAGGGAAAGTAGGTACATTGCTACATAGATACCATTGTACTATTTGCCCCGACATGTCGGAACTTTCATGGGTGTTAACCATTATTCTTTTGTGACTCTCAGAGCACGACACGCCGTAGTTGACTACGGCGTGTCGTGCTCGAGTTAGAAGCCGAAAAGTTTTGACAATCAGTCTTAATTTTTTGTTATGGTGTCCTCTACTAATTTGATTGTAGCGGTTTTTTTACATACAATGAATGATATGAAAGAGAAGGAAGTCAGTGATAGTATGACGGTTGACAGGTTGGCATGGAAGAAGAAAACATGTTGCGCCGACCCCAAGTAACATGGGATAAGGGCAGGAAGATGACGATGATGATGATGGTTTTTTTACATACATTGGATGTCAAACCAGCCGAAGGCCAAACTGACGTTAAGTGGTCACCGCTGCCTATAGGCATCTGCAACACCAGAGGCCTTGCAATTGCGTTGCCATCCCAGAGACAAAGTGAGTAGGTACCAATAAAACAAAAAAAGAAATGTAAGCCATGGTACATTTTTGGTGAAATCGCCAATCTGCTTTGAGCAAGCGGGGTAATCAATGCTCATGCCTTCTCTGTATGAAAAGAGGCGTTTTCCCTGCAGTGGGATAATAATAGGCTGGTTTTATTATTATTTTGTGTTTAGTTGAGAATGTACATACTTACTTTTTTTTTTTATAGACGGGAAATCATCAAATAACTTCCCCCGCCCTGGGCGGGGCGGGAGGGAGTGTCAGACTTTTACTGAATAAAACCCGTCTATGTTTCTTCATGTGCCCTTTGCGTTCCGGGGGCGCGGTATCTCTTTCGAACAACCCGCAGCCCCGGCAGTACAATACTTACTTAGAGTATATCTAAAATAACGTGGTGTACATTACCAATCCAAAGTACTTTGGAAGTACACATTCATTGAAGCTTTTTAATTTTAATATTTCATTTTAGAAAAACAAGGTCTTTGAATTTATAAAAATATTTTTGGGAGAACTCATTTACTTAAGTGAACTTTTTGTTGAAAAGGAATTTTTTTTTTGTTAGAGATATTGTTAAAGTACTTATTTGTGCTTTCAGTTGGAAAATGGGGTAATTTTCCGTATAATTAACCGTGAATGCTGGTGGTGCTGGTATATTAAACTTCTGTACTTTAAAGCCCGCAGCGGTTTATAAATGATAATTATATTACCATTTTTTTTTTCTTTTCGTTGGATAGCAAACAAGCCAGCGGCCCATGATGTTAATTGGTAACCTTTGCCTTTAGATATCTGCTATACCAGAGGCCTCGCAAGCGCGTTGCCATTCCAGAGACAAAAACAATAACAATACCATCACGCCTGTATTCCCCGAAGGGTTAGGCAGAGGTGTACCAATGCACACCCACAGTTCTCACTGTTCACTGTTTGTCTCAGTGTTCACTGTGGGTGTGCATTCCAGAGACATAGTTGAAATATCTCATGTTCCTGTAATTTCATCAGCATCCATACCCTTCTAACGGGAACACAGCAAGGCTGCTTTGCGGCAGAAAATGGTTTGGTGATAGTACTTGCCCGAACAAGCTCCTTCATAAAGAGCTCTACACCACCACCAAACATACCAGCGAACTGTAGGTGTTCATTGGTACTCTCTGCCTAACCCTTCCGGGAATACAGGCGTGATGGTATGATGAGATATAAAAGGTACCCTACTCATATTCAAGTATGATGGCCGCTTTTTTGTTATATATTTTACAGCACATACACATATAATACCAATACCGAGTTTGATTGGTAACACAGATGTTTGGAGGCAGATCGTCTGTGTTTCGAGACTGATTGCCTGCAATCAACCATTGTTGTTCATCTCTGTAGAGCTATTCGAATCGAGATGGACTGACTTTGTACATAGCAGTCAATAGATATACTCGTTTACAATACAAACTATTCATGTATCTGCGAAGGCGCGTTTCTGAAAGAAGATAAGGTATTGTATAGGCTCCTGGCTGGCTGGGATATACAACCTTATTTTGAAGGAATGGTATGGAAAGGTAAGAGATATTTGTTATTTAAAATAGCAAAGACAGATAAAGCCTTGACTTGAAAGACCAGCCCCCTAGCCAAGTCACAAACGATAATCGTAAACGCTCGGTAGGTAGGTACCAATAGATTTTCAACTTAATATCCAAGAGCCTAAAGTTGAAAATCTATTAAAGATTTCTAAGCGTTAGCGACTGGAACGAACGAAAACGCTATGCAATCTTCATTAGATCTTCAACTTAAAACCAAGCACATAAAGTTGAAAATCTATTAAAGCCTACTCAGCGTTTGCGTTTATCGTTTGTGACTTGGCTAGGGGGGCAGACTTGACTAATAAAGGTATAATAGGTACCATATTATAGGTAAATTTTCGTAAGAGTAAGAAATTATAATTTGATTACTAGCTTTTGCCCGCGATTGCGTCCGCCTGAGTGTCAGTTTTATTTAAAATTCTATGACGATTCAAAAGACACATAGCGCCATCTATTACCACAACAACGTTATTGTTGTTTTCCTCGGGAACAGTACATTTTTTCGGTAAAAAGGGGCCCTACTAGCACTTAATAGAGTGAGCTTAAAGAGATTTAGAATTCAATTCAATCTTATAATTTGCAGACTTTAACGTTTAGCACATTATCATCCTATTTCAATTAACAATCAGGTACAAACATAACCAGAACACTAAACTTAAGTATATACGAAGCTCGGAGGAAGCACTAACTACCACCGTACCTACATATTTCTGCTGCAGAGCAGCGTTGCTGTGTACCGGTTTTTTTTTTCGGATGGGTAATCATCAAATGACTTTTAATGACTAAAACCCACCCATGTTCCTTCTTGTGCCCTTTGCGTTCCGGGGGCGCGGTATGTCTTTCGAACAACCCGCAGCCCCGGCAGGAGGGATACCTATGGTGTGATTACAGGCACATGAGACATTTCAAATTCGTCTTGTCACATGAGACATGTCAAAAGAATCTGCAAGGCCTGTAGTATTGAAAATTAGGCAGCGGTGACCACTTAACATCAGGTAAGCCATCGGCTTGTTTGACATCCAATGACACAAAGTTTTTTTTTCTATTTTACGAGGCCTTTCCATCCTGTTCCATAGAACAATATTGCCTTAGATTAACGATTGCAATATGACGTTATTAAAGCACCAAGATGCTTCTAAGATAATCCATTACTTGCTTTTACGACGTATCGGGAAAAGATGAAAATGCCCATTTAACGCCGAGAAATGGACGGAAAATAAATCTAACAAACCCAGCTCCATTTGTTTCGAAAAAGATACAAATAATTGAACAAAATGGCTATATTATTCGATCAATATTAGCTCATTTGTCAGAATCAAAGTAATTTGTATTTGTTCGTAACATAAATGATATCTAAAATGATGTCTATTCAATCAGGAACCTGAGGGGTACGGGTGAATGAACAAATTGTCATTTGCTGGACACAGGGATGGAGTTGGGGCTAGAATATAATTATAGATAATGAGACAATTATTAATATTAGACTCCATTTCACGTAGTTTAACCTTAAATAATAAGTATTTTGATAAGTGTTTAATATCCCAGAATATTCTTGCTAAGTAAATTTTAATGACAGATGGCAGATGGTATTTCTAATTTCAACATAAATAGTATTGCTAATGTCTCATGCTTTGGAAAGCACGTAAAGCCATTGGTCCTGTGCCTGATCACTCCCAGGTCTGGGTATGAAAGTTTAGGAAGAGCGAATGCACTTGTGTTTGCGCACACACTTGTGCATTATAACACTTCCTGCGCATTTGGCTAGCCTTCATTTACATTGACGCCGTGATCAAAATTCGATCGAGAGTATCTTATTATTATTAGGTACTAATTTCATATAGGTACCTCATTATCTCTACAGATTTATTTCAAACTCACGAGAGTCTCTCCCGAGTCCGGGCCACTAACCAAGTCCTTCGTTAATACGGTCCCTACCTGTCGGCCATAATATAATTTCTGTCCGTGACAGGTGGGTACCGAAGCAGTACATAAGTACCTACATATAGGTATTGAGTTTCCACTGTATTTGTGTTTTTATTTCCAACGCTTACAAAATTGGTGGAAGGGATACAATAAACCTGTAATGGGCTTTGTGGCCGAGATTTTTTTTGATATTTCTTTCTTTTTGTATATGATTTATTGATTGCGTTTAATATATGTCTTTATCATGGTTGATTTAGGGTTTTATTTTCAAATTAGGATGTTATTTGGTTTTGATGCAACGTGTAAGTCTAATGAGCTTAAGTGTGTTATGTGATGTGTATCGACCGATTTCGGCCAAGGCGATTGCTTCAGCTCGGCTGTGGTTGTCGTTTGTGAGCTCGCATGTGGCTTATGTTACCAATCTTCTTTACAAATAACCTTATGTATTGTGTCGTTCAAGATGGTCTCTTGTCCAGGCTTTCAGAGTATTACACAGTTTTATGTTATTATTGTCTCTTTTAGCCCTTTCGTAGAAGGTTTATCACAATAACCCAATAGGATTAAAAACCTCTTTCTAAAGCCGTTTAAAATTGCCGTTAAAAATAGACGTTTGAAACTGCGGCTTAAATTGCTGGCTAAGCAGGAGCCAGCAATTTAAGCCGCAGTTTAAAAAAAAAAAGAATGTGACATATTAACAAGACTTCTTAAGCTGGACTTCAGGTTGATTAAATTGTCAATAACCAATTACAGCAGCATTAATTTTGTCAGGGTAAGGCTCTTTCAAACTGCTGGAGACAGTCCCCTCTGTGGGCACGTAAAATAGTTTTTAGACCAATAAATCCTCCTTTCTTGGTTATCAGACTTTCGAAGAACTGACAGGGCAGACAAATAAATCATTATCTAAGAACTTAAGTACTTATCATAGTTATCATAAAGTTTATAATAGATCCACTAAAGCTATAAAATGTGTCAGATACGAAGTGTTCATGATTGAAACCCGAAAGTCTTAACTTCGGATCTGCCTAGGGGGTTAAGGCACATAGGATACTGACCGAGGGTGTCACCCAACCACCCCACCACCCCACAAGCCTGCCTATCCCCACCCAATTATTTTTAGGGTTAAAAGGATCTATGTATCAACTTGACATACGGATATTTTTTTAAGTTGAAACGAAATGAAGACCTTTTTCAGTGTTCCAAAGACAAATAGAAGGGAATTTGTATTAGGCTGGGAAGGGGAATACATGCCGATGTTTTTGTAGGTATTCAATTTGAGGGGTGGATGTTATATTTTAGAAGTTGAATAAAAATGTTTAACATTGTAAAGAGATGGCAAATAGGAATTTGTTTATGGCAGGATGAGGAATACACACTTTTTTTATTTTGTATTCAATTTGAGGAGTTTGAGTTAGTTACATTTTAGAACTGAAATATTTTATTCGGATCAGTATCAATACATTTCTTTTGTATCATTCGATGGCCAACAAACCGACGCACGACTCACGTAATGTTAAGTGGTCATCGCTGCCTATAGAAATCGGCAATACCAGAGGTCTTGCAAATGCGTTGCCATACCAGAGACAACGTTATACAGCAAAGCTGCTTTACGGCAGGAATAGGATGGTGGTAGTACTTCCCCGGACGAGCTCGTTCACAAATAGCTCTACTACCTACAATTATTTACAATTATTTTTACCTACTGTTTTATGGGGAACTTGAAGTATTTGAACTAATAATAGCCGTCAACAGCCTGATGTTTTTAAATTAATCTATAGACATATAATTTCCTCCAACAGTCTATTAATTGGGCAAGAAAATTGGGCACATCAAAGGAATTAATAACTTATATTGACACAAATAGGCTCTTTTTTTGCACAATATTACTGAAATAGGCTTATAAATTATAAAGAAATAAGTATTTTTGTTGAAAACTTCGTACAAGTCGATCCTTGGGTACACTTACAAAGAATGGAGAATGTCCTATTTAACTTATTCTTTTGTAATCGTTCAATACGTTTTGTTAGTACGAGAGATGTTCACTGTTTGCGTTTATATGTCTTTTTCATTTAAAGAGACGATCATTGTTCAATATTTTTTTGGAGCAAATAATAATGCCTACTCGGTTGGCATCATTATTCGTAAAAGTAAAGTGGTTCCAATATTTTTGACTTTGGTAGCAGAAGTTAGAAGTCTATGGATGACTCACATCTTACTAAAACACACATCTTACATGTAGCCAAGTTTGGTAGTGGGGTTTTTTTTTATGGTACCCAGCTCGCCACAATATTTTCAAAACACTGCAACTCCTGTAAGCCAGAACCATGCATGTTTATATTTTTTCGTGTGAAATTCTATGTCTATATTTTGCTCGACTTGGGAATCGAACCCAAGACTAGCGTAGCAGAGGAAGTGCATATGTTGTAGCGTGCAACTCGGCTAAGGTCCAGTTAATCATCGTTAAATTGGCTCGATTTTGCAATATCTACATTATCTGTTTAAAGATATTTCTACTTCTAAAATAGTTGTTCAATCACCACGAAGTTCAGGAAATCGGATATAAATAGCGGTCAAAGTTCCATGTCTTGTTCTACGGAGACCCACGTATATCTAATTGCTTTTACCCGAACTGGTCTAACTACATAAGGTACACATGTACATAGAAATAGGTAAATCGGATGTTTCAGGGCACAGTATAGATATGGCACAGAAAATTAACAACAGAAATTGATGTTATAGCTTCGATAACGTTCATAGAAAAGGTTCATCATCATCATCATATTAGCTGATCGACGTCCACTGCTGGACATAGGCATAAAGATAGTCACAATGCCCGGTCCTGTGGAAAGAGGAAACACATGGAAGGATGATGGCCTAAATAAAAATCATAAGTTCCAAGTTTCTATAGTACCGCAGGTTGTTATAGAAACCCATTTATGTTAATTTATGAAAGGGTATTCAAATTTCAAGTATAAACTTACTAAATTATGATTTATAATCACAGTATATTTTGTTCAGTTCTTTTTACAGTGTATTTGTAGCACCCATTTCTTACTAAAGTGTATCTTAAGTTTCTGTCCTCTATAGCTACTAATACTTCTGCCATCTATCTTCAGAATAACATTAAAGAAAAGGGGCCGAAACGCTATGTCCGTCAGCAATCAAAGGTGCGGTTTCATTGAAAGCCGAATGAGGTTACGAGTGTTGCTAGCCTTAAAATCTTCGCATGTCATGTGTCCTCCTTTGTGGCCAATACTTTTTTATTGACACATTAACTTTAGTCTTGACTGGCCAGTATAAAAATAGAACTTAGGAGAACGTTTTTGGGGTAATGTATTTCGGACTCCTTGAAGCCTGCGTGATTTGTCTATGCTAAAGCCTAGCTGACCTGAATTATAAGTAGGTAATATTATTTTATACGCATTGGCATAAAATCTCGTTGATATTTCATTTTGAATTCGGAACGTGATATTTTTTTCAGCGTAAGATATTACGAAGGTAAATAGCGGATGAGGGAAAACGTTTTCTTAGTCTATTTATCTAGATTAGAGAATTTAATGCGTCCCTTTGAGGTTGTTTAAGTAATGAACACGTGTACTTAGAGTGCTGCGGTTAAAGTGTGTAAGTAAATGTTTTCCCAAAATCTTTTTCGCTTCTCTTAGGTAATGTATGTAGATTTCGAGGCATGCAGTTTTTCTTTTCATGGTTTTAAGCCTGTTTTATGCATGTTGGTGTAAAACGGTAAACTTATACGATACTCTATGCCGATGTGTCTCACATGGTGAAAGCAGGTCTACCACTGTTAGGTGAGTAAAATTCCAATTTAGATTTCGATTAGAAAAAAAAAGCAAATCATTATTAACATACCTACACGCCTGTATTCCCCGAAGGATTAGGCAAAGCTGTACCAATGTACATTCACAGTTTGCCGGTATGTTTAGTTCTCATGTAATAGGGGGCAAGCCTATTGTCATAAAAAATATATACATTAATTTAAAAAATTGCAGCTTACACCAATAATTTATACTGGTAGACAAATCATAGATAAAAAAACTTGTAAAGAGGTGGTCTCAGCATTCAATTTCCTCCATAGATATCCACAACTTTCAAATTCCGAATACCGAATTCTTCAATCTTCCGATAAAATAAAAATAAAGTTTTCAATGCACCGAAGAAAGTATTTTACGCTTCCTTCCTCATATTTTCATGGAATTCTTTATAACAGATTGTCCTAATTCCGTGTCTATAAATCAAAATATATAACAAAATCACCGATAGATACCTATTGGATATACATCTGCGCCTACGCGTTCAATGTAGTCGTTACAAAGATTTTTATCTGTGCCACACTATCCGTTTAGGTAAATAGTGTTGGCTTGTAGCCAAATAGATGTGTGTAAAGGCGTTTACACATGAATTTGGTGATAATAACTTGTCTATTGAAGAGTGTTAGGGAAAATTGGACGTTAATGTGGCACTTTTACGGTTTTCTTTGTTTTGAGACGAAGCTTTGACTAGGAAGTATTTAGAACTAAGCACTCTCTAGTTTCTCAAGTTTTTAGAGAAGTACATGGTGGATATAAGAGTGCGTCACGATTGCTCGAAGCTCACTTGCCTAAAGACCACGTTTGCCTGAATGAACTGTTGACCCAAGAAAGTTTGCCCAATTTAACGGTTGCTCAAACGATCGGACTGAAAGAGTTTGCCCGAATGAAGGGTTGCCGGAATTATCATTTGACCAAAGAACGTTCACCCGCAAAAACGATCGCCCAAAAAGGCTTGTCATGATCAATATTGACTCTTCTAACAACCTGGTTAAAGTCGAGTATGCAACACTGCACCTTGTTTAAAGATCCCAGTTATAAACAGTACATTGTTGGTCATGTGTGAAATTATGTACAATATATGCGTCATAGTTCTAAAATAAATCACGTTGCATAAGCAGATTTATGGGTTGGTAATACAGGTGAATATTGTCTGCCTGTAAGCCCTAGAATTTGTGCAATGACGTGTGATAATATCAAAGTAAAATATGGATATATGTTAATGGCTTGCAGTATTTGGTGGGTTAATGGTTGGCTTCTTTGAAATTTTTTTTTATAGACGGGAAATCATCAAATAACTTCCCCCGCCCTGGGCGGGGCGGGAGGGAGTGTCAGACTTTTACTGACTAAAACCCGTCTATGTTCCTTCATGTGCCCTTTGCGTTCCGGGGGCGCGGTATCTCTTTCGAACAACCCGCAGTTCTTTGAAATAATAGTAGTTTAGTAGTAGTAGAGCTCTTTGTGAAGCAGTTCCTCCAGGGAAGTACTTCCACCATAAATATTTTTGTTGCATAGCAGCGTTGCTGTGTTCCGGAAATCCGAATGACTTCTTTCGTTTTGGGTGGAGTGGAAGGGAGTGTCAGACTCTTACTGACTAAAACCCATTCGTGTTCCTTCTAATTCTCTTTGCGTTCCAGGGCCGCGGTGATTCTTTCTAACAAATTCCGCAAGGGTTGCGGAAGAATAAGCTTACAGTCAGCTTAAAGCTTGAGAGCTTAAGCTCAGTAGTGGTAAAGCGTTTTGAGGTTTATTAACACAAAACTTAACATATCATCACGCCTGTATTCCCCAAAGGGTTAGGCAAACGTGTACCAATGTACACCCACAGCAAGAGGATCGAGTCGGATCGAGGATTATTAAAAAAAAAAAACTATATTTTTTCATTAAGTAGATCTACAAACAACACAATTATTGTGTAAGTGCCAGTTATCAGCCGTGTCTGCGGTAAGAAATCGAATACTACAGCCGCAGTCGGTTCGCTGTAAGGGCATCGGCCCCGTCAGATTTATCCGCTGTTACTGGGTTTCATTCACTAGCCATGACGTCACAGCGATGATACGTTAGCATCACTTAAGGTGCAACCTCCACGGTGGCCTGCCAAATTCAAATTGTCTTACGTTTTTTGCCATTTGCAAGTCAGTATTAGGTTTAATGTTGATTAAAGTAAGATTCGCGGGCGTAAGAAGTATGTATTTTCAGAATCATAACCACTAAAATCAGTAAAATAACTCCATAAGTCGGTATAATTCCAAAGTGTCAAGATTTCATCAAATACCTAGTCATTCTTTGGGTTTACCTGGCCCTATGGAGTTTTATTGCTGACTTAAATGGTTATAATTCTGAAAATACATACTTCTTACGCCCGCGAATTATACTTTAATCAACATTAAACCTAATACTGACTTGCAAATTGCAAAAAACGTAAGAATATTTGAGTTTGGCGGGCTGGTCGGAGCATTCACCTTAACGGGCAGCTGACCCAATATCTCATATTCAACGAGCGGTTTATTGTGATAACATGAAAGTTTATCTTAAATAATGCTATAATCTGGCCATAATGTGTGAGATAAAATAGAAACATTAGCGTCTGCTTGGGTGTTCGTAAATCGAGCGAAGGCCAGAGATTGCGCGGTGATCCTTTGAATAAACGCTGGGAAATCCACTTTTAAGATTTCCGCCTTTATGATCGCTCTGGTTGGATCGGGGATAACTATATCGTAAAAGCTCGTCGGAGGTATGATGGTTATACAGTTATAGAGTTCGCTGATAGCTGGAGATCGGATCTAATGTTATTTGACTGAAATGATTTTTTTGCTAGGAAAGTGTGGATACGACTTTTAGAAATAAATAAAAAATAGTGATTCCAGGATTGTGTAACAAATCAAATGCATATTAATTTACTTTAGTAAATAGTTTTTTTTAGCAATTCATATATGTAATTAATCACGCTTTTTGGAAAAAGTACTTTTGTATCGTAGGCACTTAAAAATGATATACCAATTTTTTTGAATGCTTATCGGAATCCAAATGATAACTTCATCTAAAAAGGTTTGATTGAATAGATTACCTACGCGTAGTTTTTACTGCTTTAAAATAGAATCCACAATCCGAATTGATACTCAATACAAAAACTATTGATCATATGTCTCCTTGTACCTTATTTGTTGTGACTAGTATATTGTTTGGAATCAATTGATCAAGTCTATTTTGATACCTATAAAAATAGTCCATTTACTCCGCGCAAGATGTAGAAAGAATATTTATGACTTTATTAATAAGATTTATTGTTGACAAAAGTATTGCTTGACACATTTTTCTTATTTATTTATAAAATGATATTACCATTATTTTCACAAAATATTGCAATTTTTTTATTGTTTATCTTGACTTTAACTTTATTATTTGTTTTTGTGGAGGAGACATCACAATTTTGCCGATGTCAGGTCGTGGGTACGGTGAAAGACTATTAAATGCTAAAGATTGTTTTGGACAGTGAATAGAAGATATAAATGAAAAACTAAAAAAGTAAACTACGTATTTCTACGCTGACGTAGGCAGGACAGAAATGTCTCAATACTCAATTATTTATTGCGTTCCACAATGTACATAAATGGTCTAAAAATACAAAAATACAGAATCATTATGTACCCTGTCGGGTACAGCGAACATTTAGGAGACAGGATTCTGTGTTCCCAAAGAAGAATAAAAAAACAAAGTTTCATTGTTTAACCAAATTATACAAATTTATTTTATTAATAGCTAGAGAGTTTACACGTGTATAACATTTACGCGAAGTAGATAACTTAAATCCACTCTTATCAGAAAAACTAAAGCTAATTTTTTCAGCCTGTTGGCGTTTAGAATATATATTTTTCTACGCAGTATCTAGGATCCCCTTTTATTTGACAATTCAGTGAGCATTCTCATAAGTTTCTTTTTCGTGAAGAAACAATTTATATTCCGCTTAAAAGACGAGGAAAAGCTACGGGGGTCTCACGTTTTTAATAAAAACTGTGTGACGAAGGAGGCCGATAAAGAACGCCACCTGTCATGGGGTCATTTACTATACGATTTGGGTGTTTTGAGGGGTCAAGCTACCTAGTGATATGGAACTTTATTTAATCTTTTAGTGAGTTCCGGATGGGAATCTTTTTCTCTGCAATGTCACTTTAGACATCTTCATTTTCTATCAATTTCTCATTTTAGCGATAAACAATGTTAAAACTTGTCAAAAATGAAGGAAGAGTAGATATATTTTTGACAATTTGGGGCTGAGGTTAGAATGAGATCGATACTAAACTTTTAAGAATTGCCCATCTGAAGAAAATACATGTATTTGGTAAAAATGTTAGAATCAGGATCGAATTCAAATAATTGTACAATTCCTGATTTCATTTTTATTAAATTTTAGGGAGATTATCAGTCCTTTGTATCAATTAGATTATTAATGAAATATGTAATACCTAACACCCGGTTCCAAAATATCTAATCAAGTCACTGTTTACTAAATCTACTGTCAAACTAATCTCATAATAGCAGTTGTGTTGTGATTGGTAATCCGAATGCACTTGATAAAAGATTAGGCATAGGATTATTGTATATTGAATAGGATTTTAGAAACAGATATAGTAGTTCTAGCAGAAATAAAGTATTTGTTTTATTCAAAAATCCCCAATAATTTTAGACTCAAATTCAACATTTTTTTTTGTAAATAATTGGCACAACAGGTTTGTAAATAGAATTATAAGTATGAATTGTAAAGTCGCACAATTTTTATTTATTAAGGAAAATGCCGTTGCTCTACACTAAAAATGTCTCCTGCTCTCTCCATACAAATATTTGTCCCGTGTAAACATGAACTCACGACACGCAGCGCAGCAGCTAATTACCCACTCACTGCGCCAACCGTCTTGTCTATCACTTTAAATCACTAAACTCAAGGTGTGCACGCTCCAAATAAACGTAATCACGACAGACACTCGGGAAGAACATTTGTCTAAGTACCTACCTTCACAAAGACACATAAGAAGACGTAGATCGTCAAAAGAACTATTATGTACGTACATAGTTACCTATCTATGTGTGTCGCGTAACCTACAAAACCACTCAACTGATTTGGGGCAAACTTTCAGTAATGGAAGCTTAATGAGAACATCTGAAATATTATATTACACTAATGTAATAAATGTGATAGCGTGAAGAGAATCCTTTGAATGGTATTTACTTATATAATTTATGTGATTACTGGCCCGTTGGTCTGGTGGTGGCAAGTACGACTGTGGAGCGTGATGTCCTGGGTTGGATGCTCAGGTTGAGCAGAAAGTGTTATTAGGTTTTTCAATGGAATTCTCAGTAGCAGCTCGGAGTCAGCATTTGTGGTCGATGGCAATAAGTGGCGAGCTTATTGCCATCATTATATGGGACCTAAAACATACCGGCGCGGACTGTGGATGTATATTGGTACACCTCAGCCAAAGCATTCGGGGAATACAAGCGTGATGGCATAAAGTGCCTAATTAAACACACGCGGAAATCGGGTTACCCATTTTCATTTTCAAGAGTACAATGAAAAAAATTGCATTCAACGTCAATTCGTTCAAGCAAAGCGAAACCTGAAAATGACAGTATCGGAAGATATATTGAATGCTCTCTAGAAAAATTGTACCAGAAAATGTTTCAAAGAATTTATGTAATGCATATTTTAGAGCATGACCTACAAAAATAAGCTATAATTTTTATATGACGCATAAAATCGACAGCTGGGATTTTCAGGTGAAATTCAGCGTGCATTATTCAAATTTTTATTAAATTTTCATCACATATTCTTCGCCACTTTCAGCAGGTAAAGCCGTTGGTCCCGGCTGTCATACATATTTTTTTTAAGGATGGAATATCCTCAAATGACTTCGCGCGACCTGGGCGGGGCGGGAGGGAGTGTCAGACTTTTACTGACTAAAACCTATCTATGTTCCTTCTTGTGCCCTTTGTGTTTCGGGGGCGCGGTATCTCTTTCGAACAACCCGCAGAGCCAGAAAGTCTGACAACCAGCCTAACCAAGAGGTATCGTGTTGCCCAGTTACTAGGTTGTGGAGGTCAGATAGGCAGTCGCTCCATGTATAACATTGGTATTCAGTTGCGTCCGGTTAGACTAGAAGCTGACCCCAACATAGTTGAGAAAAAGGCTAAGCAGAAGATGATTCGTCGCCATTTTGTTTTCGTTGGAAACAAAGGTCATTGACACTGTAAATGAAAGTTTATGACTATTATATTTGTGTCTGAAGTTTGTTTGTTTTATTAAAGGAAAATATAGTGGTTTGTTTTCTACCAGTGGTTGTGGAAAGTAAGGCGATAGCTTTCAAGATTTATTTAGTAGGGACGGACAGCAGGGAAAGTAATTAATATTTTGTTAATATTTGTTTAAAGCTTTTAGTTTGCTTTATGCTTTTGTTCATAAAAAATCTGTTTTCGCTATCCTACGGTCCCACTGCTGGGCAAATACCTCCCCCTTTTAGGAACTCATTTCCTCAACCAACTTGAACCAGCCCTCGTGAAACATTCCCAGATCATCTTCCCACCTCTTTCTGGGCTGTCCTCGGCGCTGCCGTTCACCTTCAGGCATCCATTGCGTGTTAACTATAAAAAAAAATTATAACACTAAAATTCCTTTTGGTGCTGGTAAACAACAGTGATAAAATAAAGTTGAATTTAGTTTACATACACTCTCGCGGTTTTCCCATTGGAGGTAGGCAGAAAGTACAGAATGCCTGCTGCGATCCTTACATACTCCTTTCGCCTCGTACATAAGTCAACCTAACAGCTTTATGTAAATACCTATGTTTTACAAATAAATACTATGATTCAAAGTCAAAGCATTTATTTCAATTAAACCATTTACACAGGCACTATTGAATGTCAAGAAGTTACAGTTTAAAATTGAAGCTAGTTGCTCGTTCCAAAACGTAAGGTCTCTATGAAGAAGAACGAGCAAGAAACTCCATGGACACTCTTTTCTTTCAATTTGGTTTTTTCAGTAGCAGCTCGGAGTTTGGAGTTGTGCCCGGTTAATGGCAATAGGCTCGCCCCCTATTACATGGAACTGTGGGTGTACATTGGTACACCTCTGCCTTACCCTTCGGGGAATACAGGCGTGATGGTGGTTTTTACAAAATCTTGATTTTGATTCTGACTCGTCCACGGTAAATAATTTTATTGAAAACCTTACGCTGCTGTCTGTACCACCCACGCGAGTATTTTTATAGATTCTGTGACAAGAATAAGTTTCTGAATTTAGCTTTACTTCTATCTGTTTGGGTCTGTTTTCTTCGGAAGTTTCAAAGTAACAAACGTATTAAGATTTGGTGAAAAAAGTTTTATTTCACGATTTTCAATTAAAGTCGAAAAAAGTAAAAAAGAACTTTGTGTAGAATGGGTTTATTTAGCACTTTTTATGGCTGAATGTTATCACGATTTGTCTGCAGAAAGTTGTTATTATGCTAATTTCTTCTTTGACACTTGATTGTAGTTAGCAGAAAGTCTCGAAGTTTCTGGAAATGTTTGGTATTACCTGTCTTTACACATAACATATCATAACGCTTGTATTTACCGAAGGATTAGCCAGAGCCGTACCAATGTTATTGGGTTTTTCTATAAAGTTCTCAGTAGCAGCGAAGTTGGGGTTTGTGCCCGGTTAATGGCAATAGGCTCGCCCCTTATTACATGGGACCTAAAAAATACCGGCGAACAGTGGGTGTACATTGGTACACCTCTGCTTAACCCTTCGATTAATATAGGCGTGGTGGTATGTATGTATTTTTTAGGTACCGTATTTTCATTGCAAAATATTTTTTAAACAATTTAATTTTTCAGGATAAAACTTTACCTACGTTACTGTAGAGATTCTGGTTTAGCCATATTCAACCTTATCTCAAATACTAATTAAATCGATTTTGCAGTAAACTATTAAGTTTACTACAGACCTACAAAATAAAGCCAAGCTATTTGATAACGTTAGTTAGCTAAAGGTTAGTGTAGATATAAGTGTTCAATGATTGTACATGCATGAATGACAATCTATGAATAAATTACTAGGATAAACTAGTTGAGCTTGTAAACGGATATATGATATTCATGTAAAATCTAGTCTAGATATTTTATGACACGGATACTTGCACTGAAATATTGTTATGGAGATAAAGTAGTGGCGTGTGTAATTATATAGCCGAGGTTTCTGAATCATTAAAAAAGTTTTTGATGCGATTTTGTTTTAGTTTCTTTCTTAGTTCAATGGCTTTTTAATTATATTATTTTTCATTATGTTATCTTAGTTTAAGCCTGTAAAGATTTTACATACATAGTAAATCTAAGAAAAGTGTCTTGTTCCAAGATTTAAAAAAAAAAATGCAAAAAGGTCATGTAAAGCTTTCTAAATATTTTGAAAGCTTTGCTTCTGAAATTCTGTGTTTAACTTGATTATTTATTTTAACTGGCTTGTAGGTACTACGTTTATAATAGAATCTCGAATGCAAAAGATTGAAAACTATTCAGGGGATCTGTTTTTCTGTTTTATGGAAATTGCAAAATTGAGCTTTAGCTTTACCCGACACAGATATATTAAAACTACTGACTATTAACCACACTTCCCTCACTCGCAAACAATATAAGAAAATTCATCCAAAGAATCCTGACTTAATTCAGTTACAAAAATAATTTAATGAAACTCAGCATGTCGGCTAATTATGTCACTTACCCTTATTTTTTTATTTTTTTTATAGACGGGAAATCATCAAATAACTTCCCCCGCCCTGGGCGGGGCGGGAGGGAGTGTCAGACTTTTACTGACTAAAACCCGTCTATGTTCCTTTCATGTGCCCTTTGCGTTCCGGGGGCGCGGTATCTCTTTCGAACAACCCGCAGATGTCACTTACCCTACGTTCCACTTGCGAGCAATTAATTTTAAAACTTCAACGTGAACAACTTATAAGTTCGTCTTAATGAGACGTTACTGCTCTGGAATATTAGTCTAATAATAATAAACTGGTTAAACCAAACCCCTTTCAAAGTCGCCTGAGTAAAAAAGGTTTTAATTTTTCAGGATAAAACTTCAGGGAATATAGAGACTCGAGCTGGCAGCCATATTAAATCTTATCTAAATATATGTATAGAAGAGAACGTGATTGACTGACATATAGCGCACAGCTGAAACTACCAGTAGTTAAATTCATCGTTTTCTATTAAAATTTCACATTCCTAACTCCAGAGTTAGGAATGTGAAATTTTGAAATGCAACCCCTGAAAGAATGAAAACGAGAGTTCAATTATACAAAAAAAAATATTTCTTGCGTTCATCAACTTGAAACTTGGCACAACTGCGAACCTAAGTATATAATAAAATTTTAACTACGTATATTTTAAAGTAAACTACTCCTCTCAGGAGTCAAATACGATGTTGTGTTTGAAAGGGAAGGATGGAATCTATGCAGACGAAGCAGGTTTCAGATACTTCTAAATAAAATCGGTTCGGAGACATTGTAATTTAATAGGTAACGTAGAAGTAGCTATACCACAAAGTTAAGTACCAAATTCGGATTAAGGTAATTAATAATGTTTATTTTAGTTTTCCAATAAAGCCTTTAGCTTCAACCACAATTGATTCAAAGCCTCTTTGATGTGGATTCAGTTCCCTCAATAAATAGTAGGTACCAATCGCTATCGAACTCTTCAACCTATATCTGGAACATTGGACCAATCATGGCCCGAATCGGATTCCTGTCAAAACTGAGTTTTAAAGTTTCCATTCCATAGCTAGTAGGTAACTAAAATGGCCAGAATAGCCGCAAAAGTTTTAAATTGATTTCTGGTGGTTACAGAATTACCTAAAGTTTTTAGGTTTTCGTAAACAAAACGCAACATTGAAATCCGTTAATAAGGTACCAAAACTATAAAGAAAAAGAAGCCCAAAGTAAAAAAGCCAAAGACAAATTGTTTATTTCAATACTAAACTAATAAAAGACACTTTAGAATGCCATTTACAAAAAAAATAAACTATTTTCCCTTTGCATTGGTAGTTTTGAATTTAGAATGGGTAAGTTATTTCATACTTATTTACTCTTTTATTTAAATTAAATGTTTTACAAAATGTTGAGTAATTTTATATTGAAGGCAAAAGATGCATCCTACTAAATATTATGCCTCCAACGATAAAAAAATATATCAAGAGTAAACGTAAACGGGCTTAATAATATCGGAAATTACTTTGTTTGCGACGCGACCTCATTTTTACACACGTAGGTAAATGATTTTATACGATCTTTCCCTTAATATTTTGCCCGTGACTTCTCCACGTTGATTTTTATTATGGATTACTCATTTTATTGAAAACTACCGAACATTCCGAATTCGTTGGCTTATTTCAAGTTAAGTCTTTGGTTACTGCTCCGCTCCTATGGCTCGTGACGTGATGTTATACATATAGCCTATACTATAGGCTCTTTTTTAGGATACAGGCCCTAAGCCGTCCTCGATAAATGAACAATCCAACAAAAAAAAATTTTCAATCCGAACTAGTAGTTCCTTACATTAGCGCTTTCAACCAAACAAACAATCTCTTCAATAATACGTCATATGCTACAAGCTTTTTAATATTAATATAGATAAAACACAGCTTATGTTACTCGCTGTTACTGTAGCTTTCAATAGCTGATTTTTTTAATATTTGTTATGTAGTTTTTGGGTTTATCTATTGCAAATAAAAAAAAACTAATCTTTTCTCTTTGTATTATATGTATTTGATTAGATGATTATAATTTAACATACGTTGGAAGCTCAATTCGTCATCCTGATTTCGTGGAAGTAAAGTATAAATCCGTAATATTATACCAGTTCTGGTAGCTACTAAATATTCATGTGACAATATGCTAATGTTTTTGTATTCAGTTTATACAATAAGTGTACTCAGTTTACATTTGAGTTCCCTGCGGAATGTGTGGGTTCCGGGCCCACGCATATCACAATAAAGTTATTTTTGGGGCGTCAACTTTGAAGGTAAACATGGGTACTTGAGTACCTAGGTTTCCTGATTTGGGGAAAACACGAACCTATTTTGAGGGCATAGAGATACATTTTCCTTTGAAAAATGCTGTTGAGAATTTTGTTTGATACTCGTCAGGTTTTTGAAAGGACTATTTTATATTTTAATTATATTTGTTTGTTTTTCATACATAAAAGGTACTTCAATAATAATTAAATTACAAACTATATGTTGTATGGCAATGCTGATTCTTTGGGCCAAGAAAGGCATAGGGTGTGAGTCTATTGCTATTAACTGGGCACAAATAACTCCGAGCTGCTACTGAGAATTTCTTAGAAAAACCCAATAACACTTTCCTCGACCTGCTAATTGAACCAAAGACTTCTAGCAGTGGAGTTTAGGACCACGCGAAAATAAAACAAAAAAAAAAGAACAAGAGAGACAGAGAGACGATTGTGACTTTGTGGCCAGTAACAACACAGCAGTGTTCCAAAATGTAAATGCGAAAAACCCAAACGTCTAACATAAATCCAAAAAGCAAATACGGCTGTCAAGTCAATCGTTATGACCGAAAAAGGGGTTCTGTTTTAAATTCGATGAATCTTCGACATCTTAGGTTTTTGCTTCGAGAAAAGGAATATTTGTTAGTTTAGCTTTAAGGGGTCTGCCCATTGAACCCTATATCATGACCATGTTAGAAACGTGGCAAGCAAAAAAATATTCATTATAAAATATTGAAATATACATATGTGACTCCGTCATTAGCCTAGTCTAAAATGATTAGTTTGTTTAAAATAAATAATAGGGAAATAATAATAATTGACTACAATATACCATCACGCCTGTATCCCCCGAACGGATTAGGCAGAGGTGTACCAATGTACACCCACAGCTCGCATATTAAGGTCCCATGTAATAGGGGGCGAGCCTATTGCCATTAACCGGGCACAAATCCAAACTCCGAGATGCTACTGAGAATTTCATTGAAAAACCCAATAACACTTTTTGCTCGACCTGGGAATCGAACCCAGGACCTCTAGCGTAGTACTCGTGCTTAGGACCACTAGGCTAACGAGGCAGTTAATTAATTATTTACTCTTTCCAAAAATATCTTCTACCTACACAAATACCTTCTGATAATCATGTTCTTCCCTAGATCTGTGCACCACTTATAGTTCATGTCAGATCTACACTAAACAAATGTTAAAATATTAAAACATTATGGAATGCAATAAATATTCTTTGCATAGACTATAAACACACACAACATTAAATATATGGAGTTATTTCTGTTTCTCTGAATTAATGTCCTATCTATGTTTATGTTTGGAGGGGACGAAGCTAAAAATGTCCACGTTAGGCGTGTGTATTTTTAGCTTACCTTTATGAAAGTCAATTGAAGGTTCGTTTACCATTATCATCTCATGCACGAGACTGGGCAAGTACCAGTGTGACTTTTTCTATTTCTTATGTACTTTCTAAGTTTATACTGCGCATCTGACACGGGTGAAGGATAACGTCTGGACGTATAATTAATATATCGGAAGTATGAAAGCCGCAAAGTTCTCGGATGGAGACCGCGCACCGGTAAGCGCAGCGTAGGACGTCCACCCTCAAGGTGGACGAACGACCTGATTAAGACCGCAGGAAGACGCTGAATGCAGGCCGCTTCCAACCGGTCCTATTGGAAATCTATGGGGGAGGCCTATGTCCAGCAGTGGACGTCCTGCGGCTTATATGATGATAATAATGAAGTCTGAAATCTTGAGCAAGCGTGGTAATCAATACTTGTGCTTTCTCTGTATCAAAGAGGCCTTTGCTCTACTAGGGACATAGTCCGACATAGTAGGCTGGTATTTTTTTTATTTTTTTGATACCTTTATGATCAGGAAATATTATTATGATATTTTTAAGTTTTTTTTAGTAGACACAGAAAAGGGAAAACGTTGTCCTATGCAGTAAATCGTGAAATTATTTTTTCGATTGTTGGTCTTAATTCTTTGTAAATATTTTTACTGTAGAGTGGCTGTTGTTCCGTGTTTTTTTTTCGTATTGGTGATGAGATGACTGTGTGAATCATAACATTCCGTAGGATAGCTACATTATTATAAACAACAAAAATAAACATAACATTACATTATTTGTTTGGTTTCAAAAGAAAAGCATAAATTCCAAAATGTACTTTTCCAAATAGTTTTGCAGTTATATGATTGGCAGGTGTTTTCTAAGTTACTGATTATTATAAGATCCGTTGGTCTCGTGATAGCTAGAGCGTGCACTGAGTGTGAGATCCTGAGTTAGATTCCCAGGTTGGGTTTTGGGTATAAGTGTTATGGGGTTGCACCTGTGTTTCCGCACAGGCCTGTGTACTGTAGAGATGGAAGGATTTATCTTGTACGTGCCCGTAGTTACGCACGGACACCCTTCTTAATCTTATATTTAAATAGTAGCATCTATCTCATAGTAAACCTTGAAAATGCGGATTTTATTTTGTTTAATCAACCAGAGTTTCTATAGTTCTTGACTAGTCTGCATTAAGATTTTCCATGCTGATCAAAATTCGGTTAAGAGAATTAATCATTGTAAGAATGCTTAGGTGCTAACATCTTAATCAACAGAACAATTCATTTCAGAATTCTCATCTATATTTACCAAGTGAGGTCCTACTATTTGCACATGAGTACGTATATATCATCATTTAATCAAATCTAAACAGTGTAAATAAATAAATAGAAGCAGCAACAAGATATTATGTTAGACAAACTATGCGGTGATATCTCTCAGACGTTTGTGTAAACTTATAACGATGAAACTAAATAACCTTGGTTTCAGAATTCTCTTGTGTCACACAATATTTTTATAAAGAGGACGTTCCATAGAGAAATAATAACGACAGCATGTTATGGGAACATGACTGATATGGATGGAGATTAAAAAAAAAAGGTTTAAACATGGAAGCTTGGTTTTTGAATATGGAATAAGCCTTCTGTTTTCAAAAACGCAAGAGCGCGCGGCATTCCAAACGTAAAATAAATTCGCTAGCTTTTTGAATTTGGAATGCCCACTTCGCATAAGTTTATTTAGTTTGACAGCTTTATTGAAATCTATTAAGAGGAGATACTAATAAATTATTGTGCATGTAGTCTAAAATTTCAACTAAAAATGCCCTTTAATTGAGGACGTTGGAGTTTCTGGCTAGTTTTTCTCCATAGAAACCTACGTTTTAGAACTAAAAACTAGCTTCAACGTTCTGTCTAACTCTTGATTTAAAAGTTCCTGTAAATGGCCTAATTGAAATAAATGCTTTGACTTTAACGTATTTCAAATTCAAAAATTGACTAGTATTCTTGTACTTCGTCAAGCTTGTGCTAGGGCCAACGAAACGAAAAATACAATAAGCAACTTTTCGAACTCATTTTCCCCCGACAATATGTACTTAAGAATTATGGAGACAACCGTTAATACGTAGGAAGTGATGTTGTCACGGCCATTTTATAAGCTTTTAGTGTAGGAGTAATACGACGCTCTTATCAATTCTGACTTTACTCTATACGTATTATATTTACATAAGAGATGGCAAAATGAGTGGGAAGCTGACTTAATACGACATGTCGTTTGACATGATTACCAGTAACCAAGGGCTTTATAAGTTACTCGATGAAAGGATATCGTAATACAAACTTTTACCACGGATTTAGTTTATGATTCTAGGCCCTCTATTGTTAACATGTTTCGTTGATTATTTTTACAAAGTTTAGATTAGAAGTAGTAAGTAGTAGTAGTGTAGTAGGTAGTAGTTTAAAATATTATGGTGTACCATCACGCCTGTATTCCCCGAAGGGTTAGGCAGAGGTGTACCAATGTACACCCACAGTTCGCCGCTATGCTTTTAGGTCCCATGTAATAGGGGGCGAGCGAATTGCCACTAACCGGGCACAAATCCAAACTCCGAGCTGCTATTGAGAAATTCATAGAAAAAAATCATTGGGTTTTTCTATGAAATTCTCAGTAGCAGTTTTGAGTTAGGATTTCTGCCCGGTTAATCGGCTCGCCTCCTATTACTAGGGACTTAAACTTACCGGCAAAGTGTACATTGGTACACTTCTGCCTAACCCTTCAGCAAATACAGGGGTGATGGTGTATTATGCTTGTCTACCGAAAACTTCATACTTTATTTATATCTTAATCAAGGCGGGTTCGAACACGAAAAGGCAATCAGAAGTTAAAGTTCAGTGAACTGAAAACGTCCATTTATATTTATTTGGTTTAAAATGGATTAAAATAAATGTTTGGTTTTCGTTTATTTGCAAAAATAAGGGTCGAAATGAAGATTTTTTAAATTGTTGTTTCAACCTTTTTTTATAAATAGGTCTGTTCTTGACCTTGATACAAATAAATAAAACCTAAATATCTTTTTGTCATGTCAAAGCAGTTTTTTTACTAAACACATATGAATGTTTACTCGTTACTATACGCTTTTGACACAATTTAGAATATGAACCTTTACACGGTACGTACGTAATACAAGGCGTTGATTTGCATCCTCGTCAAATTGAAGGAGTTAACTATGCTCGTGATTCTTAACACGAATCAATAATATTTTTTTTTTGACGTGATTTTCAAATTCGATTAGCCATCTCGCCAGAGGGTTTAAGCGCTACGTACACATTGATATAGCCGCGCGACAACTCTGCCTAACGCATACGCAACTGGGCGAATTTTGCAAGAGGAGTATTCTGGAATACTGTTATTTGATAGTTGCAACTAAAAAAACAAGTATTTATTAGATATTGGCCAGGTATCGTAATTATATTTGATTTCTTTTTTTTCTTTATTTGAGGTCTTGGGTTCGATTCCCAGGTCGAGTAATGGAACGCCGTTGTTATTGGGTTTTTCTATGAAATTCTTAGTAGCAAGGTATTTGGATTTGTGTAAGATTCATGGCAATAGGCTCGCCCCCTACTATATTTGACCTTAATAAACCGGCGAACTGTGGGTGTACACTGTTACACCTCAGTCTAACCCTTCTGGGGAATACAGGCGTGATGTCATGTATGTATGTAGGATTAAGTTATACCTTACCTCACTGGAACTATCGTTTGTTTGTATTTTTTCTCAACACTGCAGTTAGTAATGACAAATCGTGCAATTTTGTTTCTTTATAGCAATTGCTGGGAGGTGCAATAAATATTACGACGTAATTGTGTACGCTCTCACATGAAATAACTAAAGTTTCTATTTTAGTAGCCTTTATTCCCCAGAGATTAAAAACTAAAATAAACAAATGTGTGAACTATGTTGGGTGAGTAAATAAACCTAGTATTTTTAGGTGACGGGCCTGTTGGTCTAGTGGTTAGCGGCCCTGACTGCTAAGCCGGAGGTCGTGGGTTCGATTCCCACCCAGGACAAACTTTGTGTGATGAGCATGATTGTTTGTTCTGTGTCTGGGTGTGATTTATCTATAATATGTATGTATTTATAAATTATATAAGTATGTATATCAGTTGTCTGGTTACCATAACACAAGCTCTGCTTAGCTTGGGATCAGATAGCCGTGTGTGAGTTGTCCCAAGATATTTATTTATTTATTTATTTTTAGGTGATGCAGATTGGTCATATTTTTCAGTTTGAGCGGGTTACATTTGTAGAAATTGTGAGGTTAGTTTTTATTAAAAATGCGTGGACTATGTTTCTGTTTTTTACTTTTATTGTAAGACACATTTTCACACATTATTTTTTACTTTTTGTTGTAGAGTTCATTTATTTTGACCCACCCTGACTGTGGTCTACCTACATAGTTTATCTGGCTTGTACTAGGAGTATGTTTTGTTTCCGTGGTTTACCTTAGGTAAACTTGGAGTACCAGAGGATTTTTTTCCTCCTTTGGTACACCAGTATTAATACTCATTAGCCGCCGTTGCCGGAATCGGTCTGGAGGACATTACATTAATATTTACAAACTATATTTGACTTCATTTCTTTCGTACTGTTAAGGCCAACACTTCATAATAAATGATGTTTCTTTGTGTTACTAACCCACAATATTAGTTCAACTTTATATCAAAGTAACACACGCTCATATTCAAAGATTATAACACCAGATCCATATTATACAATACTTTGGTACAACTCAACCAATATAGGGATTAAAAGTAACCCAACATTTATACCCGAGCTCAGAGCACGCTGGACTTCAGATATATACTTCCTAAATACGCGACTTTATCTGCCTTAATCCTAATGAAATCACACATTGCAATTATTGGAACCTATACGTAATCGAATGACGGTTTGACGAACAAATCGATTACATCGAGTGGTTATAATTAGATAACTGTAATGAGGTTTTTATGTCGTAAATACATGTTTTTAGAAAAGGGCTTTAATAATGCGCACTGGAGTGGAACTCTCTACCTGCGTCTGTATTTCCGAACGCATTCAACCCTAATCTTTTCAAAGTTAGAGTGAACAGGCTTCTTCTGGGTAAGCTCACTTCATCGTAGATTTTGTGTATGTCACAAAGAAAAGCACATGAAAAGTGTTTTCTAGGACCACTTTTACCATGTATTTTGGTAATATTGTTAATGAGATGTATCGAAAATTATAATATAAACAGCTATAACTTTGTTGTTGTCTGGGCTCAAAGATTAGATTCATGATAACCTATCGAATACATAGACCTACCTGTAGGTGATGTCTCAATTCAACATTGTGTTATTTTTTATACAGGAAAAATTTTTAACCAGTGCGTAAATTTTGCCATAATAAACTTCAACACGTTTTATTAAACACGTATATTTAATTTTGATATGTCTTAGTACAAAAAAAAAGTTATCGCTTACGAAACATGTTTACTTAAAAACCATATTTTATTGTCACTCGGCGCTAGCGCATTCCTCACCCCCTCACCCCAGCCATGCGCCCGGGCGGCGCGGCGGCCGCGAGTTTTCATTGATAGTATGGCGAATAGATTATGTCCATGTTTTGCTTATTTCAAACTTGGATAAGGATGAAATTTCTTTTTTTTTTTATCTAAACACGGAAATGTGTTCTATTACTGACACTGAACTACCAAAAAAAATTTACGCACTGGTTAAAAACTTTTCCTGTATAGGTTTTTTCAAGTGTACGTGGAAAGTATTGGGATCTAAAGGGGAGGCCTATGTTCAGCAGTGCACGTCCTATGGCTGAGATGATGATGATGATGATGAACGCTAATTAATTTAACATGTATTTTAATGATAAGTTTGGGATGTACATTGAACTGTTAATCCTGTATAGTAATACACATACAGTACATTTGGCTTATTATATTCATCATCATTATATCAGCCGCAGGACGCCCACTGCTGGACTTAGGCCACTCCCATAGAATTTCAAAAGGGCTGGTTGGAAGCGGGCTGCATCCAGCGCTTGAAATATTAAATTGGGTTGACGTAATTTCATTATTGAGTGATTGTCGATTATATCGTTTTTTTCTCAAGTTACATAAATTCAATCTACACTTAAGTAACTTTACCTTAGTTCACACCTGTAGAGAGTACCTGGCATCAGCAATGTCTGTGATTAATCTCAGGGGAAATAGGGTCGGGGAATTTCCCCTATCCCCATTAAGATTGCAAAATCAAGCGAATAATTTCCGATGTTCGGTATTTGGCATTTTAGCAGAGCTCTGATTATGGTGTACGTGTGTGGGTTTTCGTAGCAATGGGTTTTTTTAAAGGTTGATTTTTTCCGTCTGTTTTTCATTTTTTTGCGACGATTAGCAGTCTAACAGGTTTGAATTATTTTTGTACTACTTTTTAAACAACGTGAATTATTAACTGCCTCATTATCCTATTGGTCCTAAGCGCGACTGCTATGTTAGAGGCCTCGGGTTCAATTTCTAGGTCGAGCAAAGTGTTATTTGTAGTATTAAATAAACGGGCAAATTGAGGGTGTACATTGGTACATCTCTGCCTTACCCTTCGGAGAATACAGGCGTGATAGTATGTTATGTGAATTGTTACTAACAAAAAAAAAAAAACTAACGTGTATCACAGATCACGCGACTTTATACCGCAATTTACGCAGTATAACAACTCTTAATTCCACGTAACTAATATAAAAAAGCCACAGAGCAGAAAGGTCAGTACAGTAAGACAACAAAGGTCTAAGGTCAGGGACATATGGGTCTCATAACACAAATTATCAGGGCTGACCCTAGATAAATTGGAACTATTAATTACGAGGCAGTTCTGAAACAGGGTAGGTTTTCGGCTATTGTTTGAAGCTGGCGTGAACAACCCGCCTTTTGTTGGGCTTATTTTTTTATTGCAAAGATTTTTCACAGTCTATTGTGTGTTCACTGAAAATATTTTTTCGTTTTTGGAACGAGGGTAGTGCTTTTATGTATAAAATTGATCAACGGCGTATTAAAATTTTATTTGGTAGTGAAAAAAATGTATTCTTCGAGTTAATAATATTTGACAATGGAGTTATTCTAAAACTGACTTTTCCTAAAAGTTGATTGTTTAATCTCAGTCTTAATCTATTAAAAAATGCCATAAAACCATTTTTTTTTAAATATTTATTGTCGCTGAGATGAGATTGCGACTTGATTTTTATCGTTTTTAGTAAGTCAGACCTACAGATTTTTTATTTTCAAATAAAAAGGTTGCCCCGTTCGGGCAATTTCTCCTGTATCGTGGGTGCATTTACAAACACATAAACTCATATACACAAACAGCCAAAATCAAACTTAACCAAAAACTACAAATATTATTTTCTTTTTTTTTCATAAGCTACTTGTTTATTCAATCATTTCTGCCAACCCTGTATAAAAGCAAGCCCGAACACACAAAATAGCCTCACATTTACTGAACAGCAACCGCGTAAATATGCACGTGTTATATATTATGGCTTTTAATGATAATAATCATTAAAAGTTATAATATATGTACTGTATTTTTAATTGTTAAAGGTGTATTTTATGATTTGTTGATACCGGAAGTTGGTTCGGTTATGATTCAAATCATAAAATCATAGCTAGGACCAGTTTTACGTTATTTATATTTTATTATTTATGTCGTTACATAATTATAGCTTTTTATACACATAAATATAATTTCTAGACACATTTGTACAAGTCTCTGTACTAACGACTCGATGACTCACTTGTTTGTCACTGTCTATAAAGGCGAGAGCCCAACGCTTTGAGTGTCATTCTTATCTGAGCTGTCGGACAGAGCAGATCGCTAGTTAAGTATATTTCCTCTTTTATTAGATATTATAATTATATGTTCCTTATATACTTTTGTATTGCTGGTGGCAATATTGGTTATTTACTTTATTTGGTTACATACCTGACATGGTAGCTAAATAATGTTACCAGTAAGCAGTGATGTTGTATAAATACTATGTACGTATGTATATATACATTTATATGTATATATACGTATAAGTATGTGTATAAAGGTACTTTTCTATAAGTGTTACTATATATATACTTTTTTACTGCTGATATCAGTGTTGGTTATATACTTGATGTAATAACTAAATGATGTTACTATTGAGTAATGATGTTGTGTACATAGGTATATGTGTAAAAGTATTTTTGTATAAATGTTGGTGTGTATACATGATGATATAGAATCATTGTTTAATACAGATGTAATAAATGAAATGAGTAATAATGATAAATGACTTTCATTGATACATAAGGTTAGTTTCAATATTGAGCAACTTAAATAAATCGGATAATTGCCATATATTAAATAAATAAATATATTTCATTGAAATTTATTTTAATTATTTTACCCCTTTCTCTATCTATTTCTAACATCAGAAGTGGGATCACCAGGTGCCATACCAATATTTATAATAATTATGTTTTTATTTTTATATTAAAATGTAAATAAAATGAGGATTTATTAAGTGAATGAGAATATATTTCCAGGATTTTTGTCACTACCCGAATGGAGACAGAGATTATCCAGAAGCTGCTTACTGCTGACAAATAAGCGTTATCCAGCAAGCATCGGCAGGATGACGTGGATCTCTCAATATTTGATCCAAGCGCCACCGACAGCAGCGGCATGTTGAAAAACTGAGAAAGAATTTGATTGGAACGACTTAACTAGAATCGCAAAGGCAGGTAAGGCCCTCGAGGGCTCTGCATTATCATGGTACGAGCCCTGGCAACACCAGGAAGGACCATATGAACATTTAGGTGCTGTATTAATTTCATTATACAACGATTATAACACTACGCAAGAGAGGTTGTAAAGAATACTAAAATTGTATTTTCAATAAAATTTAGTCTAATAAATATAACTAGTTGCGGAGGTATTCGAAACAATAATGTGAAAATGGCATCTTTTAACAGTAGTGTAAATACGTCTGAATTAATAGCTTTATAAAAGCCTAAAAAGTTACCATTAGATCAATCTTCCCACAATTTACACGGGCCAAGAAAACATTACAAGCCAATGCTAAAAACCGACAAAAAAACACATTTAAAAAATATCGTTACGTGAGGTGAAAAAGAACATTTCTGTACACAGTGCACAAAAACTAGTGAAACAATTTCTTCACCAAAGGACAAAAAAAAAATGTACAATCGTAAATTCGATAAAAAAAAAACAATTGAACTCTGAGAAAAATCAATGGGTAGATGCTCAAGTCACTTTAAATAACGTTTAAAAATTTAAGCTAATCAATGTCACCATTTGTAACATGTCTATTGTTTCTATTATCGATACAGAAGCAAGTTGTAGCACTATACGAGAATCTATTACCAGACTACAAAATTATAATGTATGGTACCTACCATGCTCTAATAGAATAGAAATACTTGACTTTTGTAATTATCACAGTGCCAGTTAAATTTGAAAACGTCTGTATAGAACTAGATTTACATACCCGTGACAAAGATATTCCATATGGTCTCCTTATTGGTAGGAATGTAGTTCGTCATCCTGATATTCAAATTATAGTACTTAGATTCTGAAGGTTGTAAGGCCTACATGGAAAGATCTATCTCCTGTTGCCACTGTATATCTAGTTAATCAGTGTGATGCTTATGTTAAGCTTCAATTCTCAATACAGAATTTGAACACAAACTTAAAAGAAAATACAAAAAAAAAAAACAGGCCAATTGATTTGTTTGATTGAAAATAATAAAGTAGTAAATTACAGACCATGTAGGTTAGCCCCCCTTGAAAGACAAAAAGTAAGCATAATAGTTACATATTTGGTTGATAAAGTCAAAGTCAAAACATTTATTCCAATTCGACTATGAAAGGCACTTTTAAAACGTCAATTAATTAAACTATTAAATCTAGTTGCCCATTCCAAAAAGTAGTTTCGTATGGAGAAGAACATGTAAGAAACACCATTACATTATGTTGTACAGTTCTATAAATATACTAATGTCAAAAACAATAAGAGTCACTCAAAGTACTACAATACGCACTAAGTGCTACGAATTAAGAAATGAAAGCTAAACCAATTCAAAATAACCAAGATAAAGATAAGACAAAGATACATTATTGCATAATTGTGTACATTAAGATCTTATTAATAAACATTACATTTTTAGTATCAACAATCCACCCAGGTCGGATATTTTTTGAGAATTAGGTATTTGAAAACTCACAAATATTATTTTTTATCAAAATACTCATTACATAATTATCATATAAATATTATTTTGAATTAAGATATTCATTTAAATTATAAAATACTTTTTAAATTAAAAAAAAAAAACAATTTATATTTGAACATATTTCCAGTTAATTTCTTGATGGCTGGTGGTAGGTGGTTGTACACACGAATAGCAGTAACATAAGTACTTTTATAATACATCATATTGTTAACAGCCGGTAGATTATAATGTCATATTTATACTGTTTCCGTATGTTTATTTTAGAATCCGATTCCAATTAAAATTTGATACGAATTACCAATGTTGTAATCGTAGATGATCACTTCTAAAATTTCAAAAGACAACGAATCAGTGTGAGCCATATTAACCATAAAATAATAATAATGAAATAAAAATAATAAAATAAAAAATGAAGCATTATTGTTTTAGAGGAAAAAAAATAGTAATAATAATCAAAACAAATAATTTATATACGTATAATTAAATTAGCAAACAGTTGATAAATAGATAATTCGCGAAAGTCACTCCCCATTCGCTAGATCTATTTTGTTAGGTAAGAAAGAAAAAAATGGGGGCGATGACCGTTCATGTATCGATCATCGTTCACCAAATAAAATATAGAAAAGGACAGGTACTCATTAATAGAGTTGTAGTTCTAGAAACCATTAATCAAAGACCAATTTTTGGTTCCCATTAATGGCAGCATTTGTGAACAGGTATTTGTACCATTGCTTCATTTATGTAGAGCGAAAATTCCATTCTGGCCCAAAAGACGGACACATCCAATATATAAGTCACCATACTATTCACTCGGTTTGTGCAGGGCCTTTTCCCACAATCCACAGACGGTTATAAGTATGTCTTCCTAATTATTGACGACTAAGCCAAAGACTTTCGGGGCAGCTGAGCTAGTATCTATGATCAGAGACACAATTACTCTATTTGGTACCCCATCATTAATAGTCACCGACCGTGGCACAAATTTTAGTTCCAATTTAGTTTGTTCTTTATATCGAGACTTAGAAATAGAACACCACATGATAGTCAACGGAACACCGCGGTAATATGTCAGATTGGCCGAACGAACTATGGAAATGGCAGTAATCCATAAATACCATAGTTCAAAAACTACGGGTTTTTCCCCTATACGACTACTAATTGGTAGTAATGCGAATATAATTTGTGTTCAGCCTCGCTTGAACGAAATTTATGGTAAATAATAATCATGTTAATATAATATAATAATCATGTTGCGAAATGTGATTTTAACATTCAAGCAGGTCGCGAACTCGGTCACAATCGTCTCATGGCTCAAAAATTTAAAGAACGTTCGATGCAGTACCTCCTTAAATATATATAATAATAATATATTATTTAATTCAGGTAACAAAGACCCATAAAAAGTAAAAAAATCACATATAAATATATACCACGTAGGGAATATAGTTCACGTTTATCAAGACCATAGATGTCATAAAAAGCTTTAGCTAAAATTTAGGGGCTTGTATTGAAATTCACGATTAGACAGGCTACGATTTTGGCCAGATGAAATTATTTATGAGAATGCTATTGTTGAAGATGCTATTTATCCCCAAATATTGATAAATTATAAGTTATTATTATATTTGTTAAATAAATGGCTGTGCCTATAATAAAAATAAATAATGTGGCTGTGCCCATGGCTGTGCCTATAATAAAAATAAATAATGTGGCTGTGCCCATGGCTGTGCCTATAATAAAAATAAACAATGTGGCTGTGCCCATGGCTGTGCTTATAATAAAAATAAATAATGTGGCTGTACCTGTGGCTGTGCCTATAAAAATAATAAATGAATCAATCTAAAAAAAAAAAAAGGCTGTGCCTGTGGCTGTACCTATAACAACAATAAATGTACTACTTAAAAAGATATAAAAAAATATATCATGATTGTACTTCGAGAACGAAGTACTTATCAGAATGGCCGTGTTATATATTATGGCTTTTAATGATAATAATCATTAAAAGTTATAATATATGTACTGTATTTTTAATTGTTAAAGGTGTATTTTATGATTTGTTGATACCGGAAGTTGGTTCGGTTATGATTCAAATCATAAAATCATAGCTAGGACCAGTTTTACGTTATTTATATTTTATTATTTATGTCGTTACATAATTATAGCTTTTTATACACATAAATATAATTTCTAGACACATTTGTACAAGTCTCTGTACTAACGACTCGATGACTCACTTGTTTGTCACTGTCTATAAAGGCGAGAGCCCAACGCTTTGAGTGTCATTCTTATCTGAGCTGTCGGACAGAGCAGATCGCTAGTTAAGTATATTTCCTCTTTTATTAGATATTATAATTATATGTTCCTTATATACTTTTGTATTGCTGGTGGCAATATTGGTTATTTACTTTATTTGGTTACATACCTGACATGGTAGCTAAATAATGTTACCAGTAAGCAGTGATGTTGTATAAATACTATGTACGTATGTATATATACATTTATATGTATATATACGTATAAGTATGTGTATAAAGGTACTTTTCTATAAGTGTTACTATATATATACTTTTTTACTGCTGATATCAGTGTTGGTTATATACTTGATGTAATAACTAAATGATGTTACTATTGAGTAATGATGTTGTGTACATAGGTATATGTGTAAAAGTATTTTTGTATAAATGTTGGTGTGTATACATGATGATATAGAATCATTGTTTAATACAGATGTAATAAATGAAATGAGTAATAATGATAAATGACTTTCATTGATACATAAGGTTAGTTTCAATATTGAGCAACTTAAATAAATCGGATAATTGCCATATATTAAATAAATAAATATATTTCAATTGAAATTTATTTTAATTATTTTACCCCTTTCTCTATCTATTTCTAACACACGCATAAATATGTGGCATTGAGATTCCTCTTATCATGTTTACGTCGTAAATCACAGCGAGAGAGAGACGCGTTCGTGCTGAAAATTGAGCCTCCTAACCACGGAATATACTATTGTATGGCTCTCAGCACCAAATTGAATTTTATTTTTGCATTTCGTACAGAATGTAAGTATGAAATATTTCGATGGTTTTTCATCTCAAATGGTACTGGTGTTTAGAAACTGCCTCGTTAGCCTAATGGTCCTAAGCGCGACTGCTACGCTAGAGGTCCTGGGTTCGATTCTCAGGTCGAGCAAAATGGTATTGGGTTTTTCTATAAAATTCTTAGTAGCAGCTTGAAGTTAGGATTTGTGCCCGGTTAATGGCAAAAGGCCCGCCCCCTATTACATGGAACCTAAACATACCGGCGGACTGTGGGTGTATATTCGTACACTACTGCCTAACCATTCGGGGAATACAGGCGTGATGGAATGTTATGTTACGTTAAAACGTTTAGAATTGATCACACGTTTTTGTTCTGGATACTTTTTTTTTGTACTAGTCTTTACTGACAATTGGCTCATTCCATTCCTTCCCACCAATTCTTGAGGAAGCCATCCTAGGCGTCCCGTCATTATTCATTTGTTTATTTATAATTACCTTACAACTATCGTTATCTTCTCCTCGATCTAATGAATACCAACCAAAATTTAATTTATGGTAGGTATTCAACTTTGTGATTAGAAAAACACCTGTATAATTTTATTTGGTGAAAAGATTCTAATCGGGCAGAACCTAATTTATTTACGTACCCGATAACAGAAAGTAGCGATTGACATGGCGATTAAAAAAAACATAACTTTTACGAATATAATAAAAAAATATGAACGTTTTTACTGAAAGGGCCTTTTGATAGGTAACTTTACGGTTTTGTGCCGAAAAATTAAAAAACAAAACGTGTTTTGTATTACAAAATGAAACTTTTGAGTTCTCAAAAATATGTTAAAGATTACAGGTTTAAATACATTTTTTCCTAGAAATCATATTAAAATTGCCTATTTGAAATATTTGGAACGTGCCATGGCCTTAATAAAAGATTTCACTTTTGACAACTCGTTCTAAAATCAAATTCTAGCTGCCAGTTACAGAAATGGCGCCAACTCGATATCGAAACTCGTTGACAAGCCCAGTTCCGTCCTCTTTCTAATATTAAATCCGCGGCTAGGTATCTCTTGCCACTTTTATTTTTATGATTACAACACCGCGATGTCATCAAACTTTCGGAAATCACTTTTCGTTCGTTTTTTGACGTCCAATTTGAATAATTTTTTACGTTAAACATTTTTATTAGTCGATTTTTTATTTATCTGTTGCGACAGTCATTTCTTGGAATAGTTCGCTGCCTTTCGTCGTTTTTATTCTGTGTTACGTAAATATGAAATAGTTGTCATAAAATATTATTTATATTCGACTTCCGCAAAGTCACAAGAAGGGTTATGATTAAAATTTAACAGTCTGATAATGTAGCTGTGTATATGAGCACATTTATCTTCAATATTATCGTTTGTCATTTTTATCATTGGTCGTACTTATTATTACAAAAAAATATTTTAGACGATACAAACAATATAGTTACAGTACAGTTTTTTTAAAGTCATAGTAATTGGTATGATCCACCGGCCTGTAAAATAACAATAATGAATTGATGCAAAAAAATATTGACTCACGTCTAATATTATTTTTTGATAGTCTGTGATTTATAAAATTATATCACAATAAAATTTAATATACCAACTAGAAGTTTTGTTTATAGCTTTTCAGTGGACGTTTTAGTCGTTTTAGCCGGCTTTTAGATTTTTAACTTTATTGTTTAGCTGTTAATGCTGGAAATTAGGTATAATTAGTGTGGTATATTCGTAAAACCCGACAATCATCAAGGGCCATTACTATATATTCTAAATGTCAACAACAATAACAATAAAACTGAAAATTGTAAAATGTTTTGTTTTTAATAGTTTCCACGTTTCCATATAAAATAGGTGATTAGTTATTTTTCATGACTTTGGGTCTATTTGAGAGATAAAATCTAAAGTACTTTACACTATTATATTCCGTTTTAATAGCGATACAACGATAAAGCAACCAATATTGAACTAATGAAATATTCAAATATGACTTGCGTTACGTGCTTACTCTAGCCTAAATTAAATTAAATGGGCCAGGCTTCAGAGCACTTAGTGTTTGACGCGTCTATGCCCGAAATATCAGTCTCTCGATTTGGGTACAATTTGGACATCACAACCGTCCGTCTACAGAATATTCTGCTCCCTTTATGGACCTAAAATTCTGAAGCAAATATTAGTCTAGAACACACATTTTGACAGTCAGAAATCCCAATCAAGAAACTTCTGTTTGAAACAATTTGAAGGTTCAAAGCGGGAATTGTAATTATTACGCTAGACTGGTATTAGGCAGGCAGACTGGTATTTGCAATTTGTCGTTGACATCTCATCTTTGGACTGGTAAAATATGTATAATATGTGTTGTGAATCAATGATTGAGAATATAAATTGCATATTCCTATAACTTTAGTTAAGTTGCTAACATTAGTAGTATTATTTTAAGTTCAAAACTGTTAGGTTGTGTTAGTAACAAAAATTATAAATCCCGAAATATTGTTATTGGCTGAAGTGTTTTTTTTTAATTATTTTAATATCTAATAATAAAGCTCTGCGAAGGTTTTACTGTTTTACATATAACCCTGTATATCTGATCTATTGGGCCTTTATTCAGGTCACCGTCCATTAACGACAAGTGAAAACAGAGTCTGATTTAACTCGATTAGAAGCGAAAAAAAGAAACTGCCAATCTCCCTTCTCGCGCAATTTGCTCTTAACGTAAATTGATTCAATTTTCAAGGCGGTGGCTCCAACGGGCCGTATTGCTATCACGTCCCTGAATAATAAACCTTAAGGCCTTGTAATAAGGTCGACTGAAACGTAAGCGGTTCTGTTTTTTCATTGGACGTGATTAGAGGAGAGCTTGTTTAATTTCCTGCTGCTCTTTTGTTTAAGATAAATCTTTGCATTGTCATGTAGATTTGAGTGTTTCGTTTTAATTGGAAGATGACGGACGGTCTAAGGAGCCGATATTAATTCTTAATTAAAATGGGTTCAGAGTTTTAGACGTAAATAACGTGACAGACAAAGACACTACTGATATGAAAATATTTTGTGGATTGAAATATTATTATTGTTGTACTGTAGAGCAACGGCCTCTTCTCATACCGAGAAGGCATGAGCATTGATCACCACGCAAGGCGGGTTGGCGATTTCTGACTTACGTTTATTAAATAGGTGTAAGTTCAGGATTCTTCACTATCTTTCCTTCACTGGTGTCAGTAATGCCCAATATAAACTTAGAATACTGGACGTCCCTGGTATCGAACTGACATCTTCATGTATGAGTGAAGAGAGCCCTAACCACTGCCATCACGTCATACAGATAGACATCAAAAATGTACCTAGTGTTTTCTAACATAAAGACTAATTCCTATTTTCTTTTGTCCACAGGTAAGAATCTCACACAAAACCTATGTTCTTCGTCGTCCCAACAATTGGGTAGTTCACACGTGTGTGTTTTTATTGTTCTGTGGTTCACACCACCATCAATTGACATACTTTTTATATACTGTCAAAATGCGATTCTCCCATAGATTTTGTATGGCAATAGCACGCTGTGACGTCACTTATCGGTTTACTCAATTGCACTATTTATTCATTTTTAAGTAAGTAAAAATGTAATTTTACAATAAATTGAAAATTAATCGGTTTTCGTGGGTAAAGTAAAGTGCTTTTTTAGAGAAGCTGTGACTTGAAATTATTGGTTAGTGGTGTGAACTACCCAATACTAGGTATGATTGCACCTTCCAGAAGTAAGCTTACAATCTCAACACGTTCTAACACCACAACAATAGGGTACAAACAAGACAATCTGTGCTAATATTATAAAGCTGAAGAGTTTGTTTGTTTGGACGCGCTACTCTCAGGAACTAATGGTTTGAATTGAAAAAATCTTTTTGTAATGGTTAGTCCTTTTATCGAGGAACGTTATAGGCTATATAACATCACGCTACGACTCACGGGAGCGGAGCAGTAACCAAAGACGCAACATAACACGGCTGATTTAAACCACGCGGGCAAAGTCGCAGGCAGAAGTTAGTCTCAGTATAAAGAAGGAAGTGGGAATTTCTCGTAATTCCTGTGAGAAGCGGGAAGTGAGGAATTAACGTAATTCCCAGGGTATTAAGACACGCGTCTTCGTGAGAGCGACAAATCTAATATTGACACCGCTGTTGTTACTCGTGTGTCGTGAGTTCGGTATTGTTTTAACACTGATGAGGATTGTGAAGATATTTACATTATTGATTAATGCGATGTTTTGACAATATTTTAAGGTATAAAAGTATTTTTAAGACGTAGTAATCATCCTGTGTGTACCTATTTAACATGCTTTCGAGGTTATAATTACAATAACTAGGTCCAAAGTAATTAAATATGCCAAATGTTAAATGTTACGTGCTAAACTCGTACTTGGAAAAGTTGATATAAAAAAAAAACATAATTACTTCTAAAAACGAGTTTTTTTTTTCTTTTGGCTGAGAGTATTACATTCAGCTACATTAATGCGTCTATAAATAATCTAAGGGGTAACGTGTCAAAGATATTTTGTTAATTTCAATATGGCGGGCTGTATATGATGAACATATCCGGGCCGGATATTTACTAGTTTGTATGGCCTCTGGGTGTCGTCAGTGGGGGAGAGTTAGGGAAATCCCGATTAATTGAAAGATATTCAATTAATTAAAACAAATCTTGGTTAAAAATTAATTCATTTACAATTCAGTAATCGTAAACCCCATTCATACTAATGTCCGGGATTTAAATAAATTTCACAATTAGATGTACACGGTTTATGAAGTTCCTGTCTAACCTCAGCAATTAAGATGGGCAGCCTCATTCCTGTATCTACATAAAAACTTAGAAGGTATTAGCAATAAATAATAATAATGGCCTGTCGTTAACAGTAATTAAAAAAGAATCAGCATCTGCGCTGACACAGTTAGAACGTACCATCCCTACTCCGTCCAAGTTATCTTAACAACTAGCTTTTGCTCGCAACTTCGTCCGCGTAAATGACGGTTATATTTAAAATTCAATCATAATTCTAAAGACACGTTGCGCCATCTATTATCATAAGAACGTTATCGTTATTTTTTTAGGGAACAGCACTTTTCTCGGGATGAAAAACTCTTGTACCCTATATCTGCCTGCCGGGGCTGCGGGTTGTTCGAAAGAGATACCGCGCCCCCGGAACGCAAAGGGCACATGAAGGAACATAGATGGGTTTTAGTCAGTAAAAGTCTGACACTCCCTCCAGTTCCGCCCAGGGCGGGGGAAGTTATTTGATGATTTCCCATCTATAAAAAAAAAACCTATATCTCCCTACCCTACCCTATGCCCCTATTTCCTACAATATGTCCGTTTCTGTACACCTGTCAACGTGTATGAAAAATTTCAGGATGATCGGTTCAGCGGTTTAGGCGTAAAAAGTTAACAAACAAACAAACTTAGGTACTTTCGTATTTATAATATTATAGTTAGGAAGTGAGGATTTAATGTCCTTCCTTCAGTCATAAAAATAAATAAGATAGCTCCATTTGAGACCAGGAACTACTCACAATTTAACTCTTTATTACCCTAAAGGAAATATAAGGAAAAACTCTATTTACTTGACAAACATAGCGGAGACATTAGGCAAAGAAAGAGATTTGAAATGCGTTGGGGGTGAAACTAGTAAACATATAAATCTAGTACTAACGACTATTTTCCATAGATTACATAGGTACTTAATAGTCTTTGATCCCACTATTGCCAAACCTTTTAGCTCAAATGTATATAAACGATCTTTTCCCCACTATTTTGGCGTCGCAGCTGAAAACCAATAAAATCCAAGGAAATCCTGTTCGACTAAATCTAACAGGAAGCAGCTGAAAACCAATGTTTTACATGAAGTGTCTGCCTATCTGACCTTCACAACTCACTCAGTTAACTGGGCAACACAATACCCTTTGGCTAAGTCTGACAACCAATCTTACTTGGGTGTCAGACTTTCAGGCTTCTGACTACCTGTAACGACTGTCAAAGATCTACGAATGACAGCCTCCATGCTGATAATCTTTTGTACTTGATAGTTAAAAAAGGTTTTAGCATGCAAGTTGTCGAGTACATAAGCTTTCTTGACTACATATTCCTCCTGGTATGATAAAATGACGTAGTTCTAGTGACTACGGGATCTTAGACAATAAAGACAAATGAGAAAATTGTAGAATTCCAGTCAGATTGACCTTTCATGTTTCACTAATGGGGCATTCTACGTAGACTGTATTATTGTTATTGCCAAACGTGCAGACGGCAGATGATGCTGGGTGCTTTTATGTGCACGATTTGTAATAGAACACCGGTTTCGTGTGGTCGAAAGTGTAGTTAGGATTTTGTAGATGTTTCAGAAATTGTAGGTGATTTTTGTTTTTGTTGGTTTTATGGTGCAGTAAATCTAGCTTCTTAATGTACAATTGTTTAGACTTAGGTAGACTTAAAAAATATGAGATGGAAGAGCGTTACGAAAACTTTTATTTTGAATTCAGTACATGATTGAACCTCCAGCTATAATTTTTTTTAGGTGTTCCGTACAAAAATGTAACACCTATAGGGGCAAAATGTACAGAATAGCTGATTAAAAAAAATAACTACCCGTTATTATCTAGAATTATAAATAATATTACCAATTTCCATTCATCATCATCGTATCATAGGTGTCCCCCACAGATTTACATAAAAACCAATGTTTTAATCGGAAAATTGTTGAAACCGCTTGTTTACTTTACACGTTTCAACCTTGGTCCAATATTTTACAATCTTTTATCTGCCAAACTGTTTACTGTATCAATACTTCTATAATAATGTTATAAAGCCGAAAGGTTTGTTTGTTGACTTTTATTTGATCACGGATTTCATCTCCGAAAGTACTAGTTTGATTCTGACAACTCTTTCCTTAATAGAAAGCAACGTTATCTCTGAATTAAATATTTATTGGGGTTTTCTATGAAATTCTTAGTAGCAGGTCGGAGTTATTATTTGTGTACGGTTAATAGCAATAGGCAGCACCGTAATTAGCCTTTTATGCACCATGTAATTCTATAACTACGGCCTTAAAAAAAAAAACTGGTCCTGGTATGACCATTTCTGCGCCCCTCCAAGGTCTGCGCCCTGTGCCTGGGCACCGATCACCCCCTTTACTTGGGACTTAAAACTAACCGGTAAACTGTGGGTGTACATTGGTACACCTCTGCCTTACCTTTCGGGGAATACACGCGTGATGTTATATTATGTCATAGGCTATGTTTTATTGCACACTTGACTTCAACGCTGACGAAGTCACAGCGAGTAATTATAACCAGACAGTACGTTTATTTTCTAAAATGAACATCACAGGTTACAGGTGGCAAAACTCTCGCCTTCCCTGAACATTACACACGTTTTAGTCTCCATTACGTTTTCACGTCGACCCTCATGCCTTGATTAATTAATTTATGGAAAAGCTCGCTTTTACTTTTACGTTGTCCTGATTTTTTAAATAGGGACCTACTTATTTTTTTTAGAATGGCGCTACTTCGTAGGCAGTAGGTACCTTTAATTGATTAAGGGTTTATTTACCATATCTTAATAGTAAATAGTTCAGTAATAAACTAGGAAGAAGGGCAAGCCTGCCACACTATTCCGAAGCAGTGTTACTCCTGAAAGCCAGAACAAGCCAACAGTGGCAACCCGCAGAAAAGCACCGGGGCAATGAAGAGAAACGTCTTGGATCCTGGCGGAGTAAGAATTAGGAGAAACAGGGGTAAACCACAGTAATAGGTGGTGAGGTCTTTTTTTTAAGGGTGGGATGTCATCAAATGACTTCTTCCACTATTTATTTATTTATTTATTTATTTATTTTTACTTTAATTAAAACGGTTACAAGTGAACCAATTACAATAATTAAAGGCATACAATATAACATACTTTAAAATATAAAAGAAAAATATAAAAAAAGAGGACACTTCCTTCCACTATGAGTGGAAGGGAGTGTCAGACTCTTACTGACTAAACCCCATCAGTGTTCTTCCATGCCCTTTGCGTTCTAGGGTCGCGGTGACTCAAACTCTCTCCTTCAAACAAATCCAAAAGAAAAAAAGTGGTTGTTACGTCTTGAGTCATGTACTGAATCCTTTTTTTTTATTTTTTCATGATGGGTAAGCTCTTGAATCTATTCTCAGTCAAAGGTGACATAGACAAAGTCTACGATGGAGTGAGCTTACCCAGAAAAATCCATAGAAAAAGTTTTGTAACGATGTCTCTTCCTTCTCGTATATATTTTTAAATGCCATCGCGTGTTTGTTTTTCAGTTAACAGTTCATTTACAGTTAAAACAACAATGAATAAGATACCGTAAAGTGTACTGCTATCGTGCATTTTCCTATGTTCGGTCACGGTGTTAACTCTCACAGAATCCCGCTTATCTCTTGATTAACAAGATAAGCGATTGACGCAAAACAATTTAATTTGAATTAGTGATACGGTGAGTGATCGAGGTACCCAGACTTGATGTGTCATAACATGAATGCCTTTGAAAGGACGAAGTTCTATATACTTGAATATAAAAAAAAATATATACCATCACGCCTGTATTCCCTGAAGAGTTAGGCAGAGGTGTACCAATGTACACCCACAGTTCGCCGATATATTTAGGTCCCATGTAATAGGGGGCGAGCCTATTGCCATTAACCGGGCACAAATCCAAACTCCGAGCTGCTACTGAGAATTTCATAGAAAAACCCAATAACAGTTTTTGCTCGACCTGGGAATCGAACCCAGGACCTCTAGCTTAGCAGTCGTGCTTAGGACCACTAGGCCAGCGAGGCAGTAGGCTATATATACTTGAACTTTTTCTAAAAGCCGATGTTTAATATTTTTACGGCCGGGAAGTACTATTTACTATGTGGGCTCCATTTTCTTTTATACTAGCGACTGGTCCTAGTTTCGTGCGGATGTAATTCACTAAACATCACACTTTTTTATTGAGGTTTTCATACATACTTGTAACCGGCGTGCTTGTATGAACTTGACCGAGGCCTGCTACGATCCTGACATACTCCTTATAGTAAGTAAGGATCGTACCAGGTGGCGTTCTGTGGTTTCTGCCTGCCCCCATGGGAAAAAGGCGTGAGTTTATGTATGTATGTATGTATGTATGTATGTATGTTTTATCATACAAATATACCATTTAAACTTTCTACATTTCTGGTAATTATTTTTCTAAAAATATTCTTTTACAAGCTTTCTTTCTGAAATAATGACGACAACCGAAAAGAAAAACAGCCAAATCGGACTCACCATTCTCAAGTATTGAACTTTCAAACGTGCGGCGATAGACTTTTATATCGTCTTGTACTAGTAAATATTGCAGTAAACAATATTTCAAAAATATCTGCACAATGTTGTCTGCACATAACATGATGTTATTGTATGAAACTTACACTTTTATCGAGAAAGAGACAATTTTCAGAAGATTGATTGCAACCTTGAAACTATCTTCTCGTAAACATTTTTACACTATTCTGCTTTCGATATTGAAGGTTATTTCACTGTGAAAGTATATCATCATTTACATTTATTTGTGAAAGCTTTGTTATGCGCGAATCTGACACTAATAAAACCGTCGTGTCGTAAATTATACTATCACGTCTCTATTCCCCAACGGGTAAGGCAGAGGTGCAAAGTATACCTACAGTTAGCCGGTATATTTAGGTCCCATGCAATAGGGGGCGAGCCTGTTGCCATTAACCGGGCACAAATCCTAATTTGGAGCTGCTACTGAGAATTTTATACAAAAACCCAATAAATATTTTTGGTCGAACCTGGGAATCGAACCCAAGACCTCTTAGCGTAGCAGTCGCGCTTAGGACCACTAGGCTAGCGAGGCAGTAAAATTATAATAATAACTAACTATCCAATTCCGCAAAGTCACCCGCTCTCAGATACGTCTTTGGCTGCTCCGCTCCCGTTGGCGGTAGCGTGATGTTCTAAACGTAATAAACCTAGTTCTTGAATCACTCTATCTATTGATGAAAACTGCATTAACTCCGTTGCGAAGTTCTTATATCCAAGCGTACTGACGGCAAATGGGGCCTTTGTTTTATACTATTATTTTAGTAAGTTTTATGTTTGAAAAATAATACCATTTGTCTATGTAGCTATAACAAAACATAAAGTCCATTAAGATTTGTCAACAGCCACTTAAAAATATTTAGCATACCAGGACAGTAGGATTATCATTAATATTAACAGCTGCAAAATAGAATGAAATGAGAACAAGATACTCGTATATATCTACTATAAATAATTATAGTTTTATTATTTACGAAATATCTTTTTGGTTGACAATAAATTAAGCTGATGCTGAAAATTGTTTAAGGGGTTTCTCCCGACAGCGACTGAATACAAAAGTACTAACTAACTTAATTTCAAAATAATCCGTTTTTCAAAATTACGTTATTTGACGAGGTACTAACGTACAACTGCTAGCATATTAGTGCCTTATATTTAACGAGTTGAATTATTACTTATGCTTACTATGAATGGGTGTACACCTCTGCCTTACCCTTCGGGGAATACAGGCGTGATGGTGTGGTATGTATGAATTACTTATTGACCGTTACATGACTAAAACTACTTATGAAACTCGATGTCGGGAAAATCCTCATAATAAGTACTTCTGATGACACTTGATTACACAAACATTTACCCAGATGTGAGTAATTTTATATTTTTTTAATCATTGTTTGCTGCAAACATCGAATCAACTCGAATCATTATGTATTTCAAATACATTGTCAAGGAGTCAGTCAGAAAGAAGAAGATAGATATTCGTTCCAAACAGTAGATTTCGATGAAGAAGAACGAGCAAGAATCTCCACAAAAATAAATGATTACCACTCGCGGGGAAGTAAAGGCAGGTCGATATAAAGTGTTGTGTTATTATTCTTTGATAACAAGAAAGTATAGGCTCCTAAATTGGAAGCAATATTCGATATTACCTCCACAATACTTACCAGGCCGGCGTCAGTAACAAAAGGAGGTAGATTAACGGCGGCAGGTCCATTTTATTGTTATCTACAAAACTATTTGTTACATTGTATGCGAGCCTGGTAACTTTTGGGAGCTGTTTTGTAGTTTCCAAGGTTAAAAACCTTTGGAGGTTGGGACTGTATGTTATATGTTGTTATTTTATCCTTTATACTCTTTAATAATGTGTGCTATTGAAACTTTTATGAAAAAAAAAAAAACGTTTCGGTCGGTAAATCTGGGTCTTGCGCCTGATCTTCCCCTGGTCTTGTAGGATTGCCGTCCCGAAGGACTATGCATTTGCATGACATTATGTCATGATTAAATATGTTAAACTACTATTACAATACCACTGTAAGAACTTTTGTGACCTAGTTTATCTGCAAATAAATAAATTGATTGATTGATTAACATGAGAGAGAGGGAGTGCACTTGTGTTAGCGCACACATTTGTGCACTATATTATCTCCTGCGTACTTGGCTAGTGACCGCATTTCGGTCGCGGAACATATGACTCACCCAGATAGTGACAGGAAGTGAGAATTACTTTTATATCGAAGGCTCTAGTAGGAAAATTCTTTGGGAAATTCTCGTACTATCTTAACGGCAGCACATGTTTTATGATACTAACTATCACATAACCTTATCAATGTTATCAGTTTCGTTATTATTTTAAGGTTTAATCGATTTGATAAGAGTCTTATCCTGATTATGGAAACCTGTCGGCACATCGTTAACACGACTCTGATGGTATTAATGCGTGTAAGTATGTAGGGTTACATTATTTTTGAGGTCAGCTGGTAACCAATCCTGCCGGGGCTGCGGGTTGTTCGAAAGAGATACCGCGCCCCCGGAACGCAAAGGGCACATGAAGGAACATAGATGGGTTTTTGTCAGTAAAAGTCTGACACTCCCTCCCGCCCCGCCCAGGGCGAGGGAAGTTATTTGATGATTTCCCATCTATAAAAAAAAAGCTGGTAACCAATAAGATACAGTTTTGTTTCTTTTTTAAAATAAAGGAATGTTTCCTTTGAGTAAATTTTGCTATCTTAAGTATTTAGAGTACTTTCCCTCCAGGTAGCATTATAAAATTCCACCCTGTATACAAAGAGTGAACAGAGCAAAGTGAAAAACGGTTTTATCCAATCATTGATCCGGCTCTATTAAAAAAACTCGACACCGTGAGCCTCGACACGTGGCCCGGCTTGACGGTGACGAGAGTTCAATCTACTAAAATAATTTGCCTCATTACTTTGAATAATTATCTAAATTATTATTTTATCTAAAACTATGTCGGTCCTCGTGGCGGACTATCAAGACTTTCTAATTTGAAACAGACTTATTTTATTACAATTATTACTAATTAAATTAGGCTTGCAAATAATATGGCTAAACTAGATAAAGTAACCTCCTTGCATTTTGTTTTTAGCTTTGATGTAGAAATGTCCTTATTTTTGCTCTGTACGTAATAAATATGAAGATCCCTCGGACGAGTTTGAATGTAATCAAAATGTTGAAAGTCAAGATCCTCGTTTATCATTGCACTCCGGCTGTCACAAGGAGACAGTTGAAAAGTTTCTCTCAAGTGCTTGTTAGCTATTTCATAAAGGAGGTCCAAGTGCGAGCGCTACGGAAACATTACGTATATTCGACTAATTTTTAAAGTGTTGATAAAGTGGATTAAAATCTGAAATAATTTCCTTCACCGTACTCACCCTATCAATTTCAAAGTTTCAGCCATTATTCTCTATTTTAATCTAGTTGCTTTCTATTATTAAGTTCTCAAACCGAGGTGTCATGATATATTAAAGCAATAGCTATCTAAATTCCTCTCTAATTGACGAACAGACACCTAAATTTCACGTATCAAAATTAAGGCAAATATACACACTATGACATATTAAAACCTACCCAATTTCAAAGCCGCTAAAGTCTGATTTCCAACAACTACTTCTCTAATACATTTCACACAACCTCATAGCCAAATTAAGCTTTATTTACAAGAAGATACAGTCGTGATTGCCTCGGTATTTCATAATTAATATAAATAGATGTGTCCCAACATACAATATTAATTTCTTCAGCAGGATTATGTCACATTCAGGGTTTTTTATTGCTTCCTGAGAAAAAGTAATTAAGAACCGCTTTATGGCTCTGCATGATTAATTAGGTTTTTTTAATGTTTTTTTTTGGATAATAAAGCTTTTTATAAGTGTTTAAAATGACTTGATTGAAGAGTTTAAACACTGAAGTTGATATCTATTATTTTGTCACGTGACCTAATTTTTTAAATATTTTATTTGTGTTCTTCTTTTGTTTCATAATTTATTGAGCTGGTTCAACTTTTGATATCTTCATCGCGTATTTAGATAGATTCAGGTTTAAAGATATTTTTTCTCACAAAATGCTACAGATAATACGGTAGGAATACAAAAAAGTACTTATTTGTTAGATTTGTCGCATAATTCGATTATTTGTGTAGGTATAGGCTACTACTAGATTTTAAGAAATTTTAATTTTTTTAGTCATCAAATAAATACTGAGATGCAGTGTAAAGGAGGATGGCGAGATTGCATGTACAATGGGACCCACAGTTAGGAGTATCGTGCAGTATGGAAACTTATACCTAGTTGTAGAACTATATAAAACTAGCAAAAAAGCAAATGGGCAGTAAGTCGTAGAAGTTGGGAGAAAAAAGATATGCAATGTAAAAGATTATAACCTAAAACTAATCTAATAGTGTTTATTTTATAATACAATTTTTTTTTATGTTGGTATTAAGTATGTAGTTTCAAAAAGGGGATCAAACAGAATATAAATATTTACCAACACAGAACACTACCATCGTGTTTCTGCACCTCTCTTGCCAAATATAGGTACTTACTCAAAATAAAAATAAGTCTGGGAGCTAGGAACTTTAATGACTTGGTCAACGCGAGATATGAAATAAAATACTGTAAGCATAGACTAGACTGATTTTAGGATGAAACTATAACCATTTTTGGAAAAAAACTAAGCTGAATAAAGCGCAAATATCTAGCAGATAATGTAGTTTTATGGCTCCCATTGGCGCAACGTGTCTAGTTGCGACTGAGATTCTTTCTAAAGTCGGGTCGCACATTTTGCCAGTTACATGATTGATTGATAAAAGGAGGGTGAGCCAACTGTCGCTAACCGAGCACATATTGTAATGATAGATGTAAGTTGGAAATAAATAAATAAATAAATAAATATTCAGATTTCAGTTTGCCTGTCTTGGGAATCGAACCCAGGACCCCACGTTCGGCAGTCGTGCTTACGATCACTAGACCAACAAAGCATTCGAAAACGAAATGTAGGTACTAGGAATAAATATCAGAGCCATCCTACATAAATCACAATCATAGATCTCCTGGAACTCTCTTCATGAAAAGCAATTTATCAAAGACGCGATTTTATAAACTAATAAGAACTTGGATTTTTAAACAAGAGGTTTCTTGAATAAAACAATACATATTAAGAAAATCTTTTATTTCGTTTGTGATTATAAAATACAGGTTGTGATAAAAAAATTGGATAGGGGCAGGAAGATGATGATTATAATAATTACTGATACAGTAATTGTATATTCGTTCTATCTTGATACTGTTCCTTCATCGATAGCCTTTAATGCATTTTATCTAATTAAAAGATTATCTAAGAACATATCTTTGGTGTCTGGCATAACCCATGTACCACAATATGCTCATTCTTCTTCTTCTTAGCGTTTCGATGACAAACTATATTACAATAAATAAATAAATAAATATACTAATAATGCTCATTATATGAGAGCAACAGCCTACTGTCCGTGTCCCTACGGGACAGTGGCAATAATATCCTAATATGGCACTTCGCCCCTCCAGCCTTCTTTCTTTCATCACTATCTCCATTTCGCATTTTACACAGAAATGCACTAAAACTTTATGGTTGTTTAACCGTGCATGGTACTTCTATTAATATTTCATTATATTCTTCTTTTGTCCGTCCAAACCAGTACTTAAAAAGATGGTCATCAATACTTTAAGGATTCAGAAAATCCAATTTTGAATCATCTGCTAGTAAATACACAATGTCTTCTATATGAGCAGCACTAAATGTTGATATAGCATCTTCATTAGCATACAATTCATGAAATAAGCTGGCACCTAAGTGAAAATTGCAAATTCTGGCATTTCTGGGTAGGTATATAGAAATTAATATCCTTAATAATCTGTTTTCTCAGTCCATCAGGCACTCATCAGGCGTTTTTCACTGTCGTTACACTCCAAAAACAAGCAACGACGTGCTGTATCAGCTGCTCTTCTTAATGTAGGCAACACAATTTGTGAGCAGATGTTACCTGCAGTGGAGGTCTGGTGACTGAAGGACCAGCCTTTTCAATTTCCGGTGTGTCAGCTGCTTGTGTTGTGGGCAATATTTGATCAGCAGATGTTTCATCCAATGGATGTTCAGATGTCGACGGATTACACTCTACAACTTGCTCCATCTGTTGCGAAGATATAGGTTGTGCACTACCTCCTACACTAGACGTGGAAGGTGCAACAGGAGCAGAACTTCTGCGAGAGCTATCAAATACTCTCTGTACACGTAAATAGCAAGGCACACATACTTCATCAGTGTTGGTTAACTGAAATAATAAAAGTGAAAAGCTTTAAAAAACAATCACAAAAATAATGAAAATACAGATCTATTGATTATGCACGTCATTATTACTTAGTAACAGTTTTTTTTTTAATTACAAACCTGGCGGGGTCTTATCCATTCAAACACAACATTTCCTATTTGGATTTCTCTTTCAGATATCTCTGGTCTAATGACCAGTCTGCTCCTGATTCTCAAAAAATAGATCTTCCACACCCAGCACACACATTACGATGGCCAAGTCGTCAAGAAACAATACAATCGCATAGAAAATAATAGATACCCCACGTGAGCCGTTGAAATCAAACAATGGAATGACATGACGATAATTGTTTTGACACCGACAGCCAACTCCAATTGACAGCATAACGTTCCATTCTACGTTATCACAAATAATCGTAATAATTATAATATTGTACATTTTTTGTATAAAAAATGTAAATGCATTTTTAATATTAACTTTTGTATGTCTTTCCCATATTTTACAAGTTCTGTTAAAAAAAAAAATTACAAGCGTAAACAAGTGTAAGAACGTAAATCATGTAGGTAATGAAAGAGTAGGTTGGAATGTAATCTGAAACACGGTGCGTTTAATAACTGCATGTGATGACTTATTTTTATGTAAATAAAAATCTTCAATAACTTTTAATTCCCAACACCATATTTTTTATATAATCCTCTTACAAACTCTTAATTATAGTAAATATGAACTTGCAAGTACATGACACTTAGTTAATTTATAAATAATGTGGGTCCAAACTCGCCATCCTCCTTTACGCTTCATTGTGTCCAATTACACTGATAGCGACAGATCGAAGTCGAAGCAAAAGCAAGTGTCTCTGAATGTTAGCCTAATGAAAAAAACGAAAGTTTTCAAGCATGATCATATTTAATTACTATAAAAATATTGCGTGACGACTGACTGACAACCGTACAAAATCGCCTCTTTATCATTGAAAAATTATAAAAAAAGAAATGCTATAATTAAAAATATATTAACACAAAAGAGGATAAAAATGAAAACTGAAAGCTACAAAATTACGTGAACAGCCATTAATTTAATTATAATAGCGTGTTCGCTCTGATTAGATAGAAACTGTCGGTCGTACGCAGTTTTTTTGTTAGACTTTATAAAATAATATATGAAACACTTTCCTTTCAATTTGTTTTTAGTAAATTAGATTATATTACGATACGGTTGGCGCAGTGGCCGAGCTATCGACTGCTGCGCTGCGTGGCGGTGGTTCCATTCCCATATGAAACAACTATTAGTATGGCCTAAAGATCCGGTATGGTTCCGGGTCTGGCTGTTTCTGTATGTGAGTTTATGTGTTTGTAAACGCACCCACGATACATGAGAAATTCCTAGTGTGGGGAAACGTTTTAAAATAAAAATAAAAATGTAAGTACCTTTTTTATTTATGCCTTATGAGCTTCGTCCTTCTTTTTTTTTATAACTTTTACAAATCATACATAAACTTACCCTTTTTCCCGTGGGGGTAAGCTGAAACCACAGAACGCCGCCAACTACGATCTTGTTATTTTATTATTATTTATAAGTTTTTTGTTTCGGTTAATCATTACGATCAAATCAAATATGCTAAATACATTAGTTACCATTAGTTAGAGTTGCTGTGTAGTTACCAATATATCACTTGGGAGTAATAATGTGTTAATAGTTAGTCTTACTTTGTAATTATTGATATTATGTATCGTTTTTTTTTGAGTACGTTATTGGTAACAACTAAGCATCTACATATTGATTAAATGTGGACTAATCATTGGAACACCAACTACCTACATATTAACTCACATACACTCACAACGAGACCTGGAACCTGTAGGCCAAAGAAATATTTGGTGTCGTGGTTTCAAAGAAATCTGGAAAAATTGCATGCAACCTGCAAATGACAACGCGACATTTCCCCTTCAAAACATGAGTATATATGGCAGCCACCACACCGCATGAATGAAAGGAAACGGCAATTTGTCATCGCCCACCATTTGTACCGTTGCTCTAAAGAAACGTATTTCACAGTTCAGAGTTGACAACGAGGCGGAAATTCATTGTTGAAGCACGTAATGGCTCTAGATGGCGCCACAGCATTGGTGAAAAGAATTTTTGAGTTTTATGAATCGTTCAAACGGCGTCATCAATTGGTTACCCCTCTTACATTAAAATTTGTTCAAAAGAGGGTAATCAGTTGATGACGATGTCTGTACCAATATTACATTCAATATAACGTTAAATACGTGTTAACGTTACTACGATATCGTTATTTCAATGTTCAAATAAGATCTGGTATTTCACGATTTCACTGCCTAAAATCCTCTGCATTGTTTTTTCATCCTTGTTATGTTACGCTTTTGGGTACTGGTTCGCCCTCGTGGGTCTTAGCGTGATATTATATTTTTCCGATTTTTGTAATCCGACTGTTATCTCCAGACATTAGTTTGTGTGTAAAAGAAAAAGCTTCAGCGTTATAAAAATCTGTAGATACAGACCATTACAAAAACAAAATTTTACCAAAGTGCTATGATAGATCGAGTATAGGTGTAATAATATAACGAGTAATTTTCTACAGCGATACGTACGAAGAAAAACAAGTTCGGAAATATACATTTGGCTAGGGCTGTGAGCAGACGTGAGTCAAGATTTTCATTACTTTGAAAAATTATGTTAACGCACACACTCGCAGGTAAAATTGATTTGTTTTGGTAGGAAAACTTCTCTGTCTTTAATAGGCATCACTTTTATTTGTATAGTAGTATGACTGTGTAGGCACGACATGACTAACTAAGGTTTTTAAAACTGATGCAAACTTTGTATTTTAGTAGTTGTAGGGTACATTAGGGTACATAGTTTTAATTTTAAATATACAGAGTCTGGTTTTTGTGATTTTTTAACAGGCCTGTTTAAGTTGACGTTTTATAGAATATTTGCTATGTTTGAATGCATACACAAATAAAATGACATAATATGAATTTTGCAAGTCCAAAAGGCTAATGAGTTCCCACACATTAATTTTCATTTAAAAAATCTCATAGAACTCATTTAAACAGTCTTATGTTGGTCATACCTCAAAAGCCTATTAGGCATAGCACACACTGCCGCACACCACGCAACGCGGTACAGCAAAGGGACTCGTGCGTGATTTTTTCATAATTACAAACTTCATAAAAACGCGATCCGCAAGGCTCTGCTTCCCACGCCCAATTCCCGCCGCAGTGTGAACACGCCCTAACGAGCGGAGGCGATAATTCACGGCAAATTGCTTGGCTGCGGTGAATGACCTCTGCAGGGCTTACGTAGCTTGGTTTTTGAACTCATATGTGTTTTTTAATGTCTGAAATGTTGTTGTTCTTCGTGAAAAGATGAAGGCGTCTCTAAGGTTTTTAGTTTAGATAGTGAAATTGCTTTTGAGGCAAGGGAAATAACTTGTCGTTATTAGATTGTTTAAAAGCTGAAGCTGAAGGATTAAGGTGCACCTAGTGATTGTTCAGGTTTGATTTTAGGTGTGATCAGAGAATAGGGCTTAATAATAAAACATATTTTTATCTGTAAAGGGGGACAATTCTAGTAACTTTTAGAAACGTTTGATTTCTGATCTCTGTCTTAATATGATAAAATTTCCTGTATTTTGACTTCTAAAGAAGTAGGTGGTGTATCTTTTTAACAGTCATTAGCTCAGATGAGATTGCGATCAAAATCTGAACGCTTTTAATAACGAGAATTACTCTTTTGGTATTTACGTTTTACACAAAATTTCTGTCAGATTACATGAAAGCGGTAATACCTACTGACAACACTTACGTATATTAATTAAAATTTATTTCCCAATATTATTTTAAAAACATAAACAGAAATATACACTACTCTACAATACCAGAAGGAATTTTTATTCCCGATAATAATACTTCTAGCATGAATAACAGTTAAACCAATAAAATCGAATTACGTGTTTACCGAGTTCTGTTCGCCGTCAAATTTCTGCGCAAAAAAGAAAAATTCTTTACCAATAAAATACGATGATTGTGTATGAAGGAAATCTATTGAAATACAGACAAAATTATTTACAGCACAAAGGCCCTCGTTAGTACATTCTATCCTGTCTGGAATGATTGGTAATTTTATATTCTTGTGACTAGTTAGGACTGGGAACCTTGACATTTTGTACAAAATGGCAAGGTTTTGTGACTTAGAGCCGATTATTCAATCGTTGGACGAACTAAGAAATAAATATGGCGGTTTGACAGCTTTTGTATAGAAAATATGTCAAAGTGACATACGTATTTGAGTAATAAAGATGGCGGTTTGACAGCTTCTGTATAGAAAATAATTATGTCAATCTGACATAAGTGTTTGGGGGATAAAGATGGCAGTTTGACAACTTTTGTATAGAAAAATGACAAACTATCACATTCTTCAGTTAATCATTAACGGACTATTGAGAAATTTACCGCTAAAGCTTATACCATATTTTTATCTATCTACCGAATCTAGGCACTTTATACTTTACGTAAGATAAACACGTTTAAAAAACGAACGTAGAACATTATATTTAATACTGTTTAATAGACAATAGAGATTTTCTCCCTTCCCTTTAAAAATAACAATATAAATGTTTTAATTATTGTAAAAAAAAAAATTACAATGAACCGCGTGGGCTTTTTCCTTACGACGTGATAGGCCCTAATTATGAAAGCTACTTACTATAACGACCTTACCTAATTACCGATTTTAAAATTACATAGTCTATCCAAATAATTAAGAAATATGTCTAAATAAAATGAAAAATTATTAGTACATATAGATATCTGCTAATAATTTTAGAAAAGAGGTAAATGTTAGTTGTTCTTTTGTTTATAAAAGGTAATCTCTGAAAATACAAGTCCGATTATAAAAATTCTTTCACTGATAGAAAACTACACTAGTAACGAGTGCCATAGGATCTGTTTTATAATAGTATATTTTACTTCCATGCAGACGAAGTCACGGGCAGAAGCTAGTATTTTATATAAATAATAAATATCTTAGGACAACTCACACACGGCTATCTGATCCCAAGCTAAGCAGAGCTTGTGTTATGGTAACCAGACAACTGATATACATACTTATATAATTTATAAATACATACATATTATAGATAAATCACACCCAGACACAGAACAAACAATCATGCTCATCACACAAAGTTTGTCCTGGGTGGGAATCGAACCCACTACCTCCGGCTTAGCAGTCAGGGCCGCGGGACGGGAGAGGGAAAGGAGCGATGAATGAGTGAGATGAATGAGTGATGATGAATGAGTGAAGGAGTGAGCAATGGGTAGCTCACCGTCCGTACGTTCACTGAATAACGACAGACCGTGTCGACGGCGCGTTCGTGTTCCACGCGCGCCTCAAAGAGATGTCAGCAAACTTGGATGGGGCCACTGAGGGCCGATGCCTGCCGGGGCTGCGGGTTGTTCGAAAGAGATACCGCGCCCCCGGAACGCAAAGGGCACATGAAGGAACATAGACGGGTTTTAGTCAGTAAAAGTCTGACACTCCCTCCCGCCCCGCCCAGGGCGGGGGAAGTTATTTGATGATTTCCCGTTTATAAAAAAAAAAAAAAAAAAAAAAGCAGTCAGGGCCACTAACCACTAGACCAACAGGCCCGTCGAAAATACCTAAACGTTTTATTCTTTCTCAAAAACTAAAAAATATCGTTTATTTTTATAGGGCTTATTTGTATAAGCCTTATTTTATTTTTTGGTATTTGGATCCTACCAATATCATTGTTTTATTTGGGACCCTTGTCAAAACTTGACATTTTACATAGAGGGTACAAATTGTAATTTCAAACTGGAATGGCATACAGACCTACGTCTTTGTTACTACACATTTTTCATATTGTCAGCTTCTAGTAAAAATTTGGAGTTCTATTCGTTGAAAATATTTTTTCGTTTTTCTAAATTACTTTTTTAGAAGCGTTTATGTTATTTGATACAAGAAAAAATTATTTTGAGTCATGTTTTTGGGCTGAATATATTTTTGTCATTAAATATACAGAAGATAATAATATGACTTGTGGAAATGATTATACTATTCACCTTCTAGTCTTCCGAAAAGATTAATAAAAAATAAAACTAAAGAAACCAAAACAGCATTATTCCAGATTTTATTCCCGCGATCGAAAGTCGATTGAACTCATAGTGTGTGTCTTATAGTATATATTCTCAGTTATTTTATTCAAATTGCGTAGCCACTTTTATCGGATTGTACTAAGGGTTGGATTTCATAACGGCGAAGCAGTACGTTGCACTTGCAATCAGATAGAAATGGCGCCTTTAGATAATAATATTGTCTAGAAAAACCGGTCAAGTGCGACATGGAAAATATTCAATAATAAGTAAGATTTAATGAAATCCATAGTTTTTCAGTCGAATTTGATCGTAAAATCAAACATTTATTTAACGACATTATCGAAATATTAATATATATATTTTCTTAAGTTACCTGAAAAAATATGATGCGATGAATCTATGACGAAAAACATATGCTTAAATAGCTTAATTTATTCGGGATCTTCGATGCCACAGACAGATACCGAAAACCTACTATAAAACTTACTAGCAACTTAGTCAACGTCAAAGTTGATATATTTTTCAAAAGGTAAAAAATAATTTTGTAATAATTTTGTCCGGGATAAAAGTAGCCTATGTGTTATTCTAGACTACCTACAATCTATTCCAGCGTCAAATTTCATCCAAATCCGTTCAGCCATCCTTCAGCCTTCAGCATTTGTAATAATAGTAGAAGTTATAAGTTTATTTTTTACAAGTTCGTTCATTTTTTTTTACAAATTAACAGTTATACAATTAACTATTTTTTTAATAAATTAAGTACAAAATCCTTTAAGTTGGCAATGTATCTTCTGCTTATCAAGTTAGATATGATTAACTAAAATCTCGGAGCAACCGGCAACCCCGCAGGGTTCACGCGAGGTGTTACATTTGCACAGGATTATTTGCTTTAGCTTAAATAACTTGTCACTTCGCTGAGACTGGCTTAAATGTGAAGCCATTTACATTTTACGAGGTAATTTTGTATTACAAGTATAAAATGACGTGTGAAAATCTTTTAGTTATTTGTTATGTTAATTTAATTTATATGTATTTATTTTATTTTAATTAAAGTTTTCAAACCCGAATATCAGTTAAGGTGGTGAATATAGCCAAGTACACTGGAGATATTATTGTGCATATTTGTGTGTGCGCAAACACCGGTGCATTTCCTCTTCCTTCACTTTTATGGTTCGATGTGACGGTAATCCGACATGACTGGAAAGAAATCTGGTGGTATGCGCCAGATTTCTTCCATGGCAAGCACCAACGGTTTTACGCACTTTTCAGAATACAAAGAATTACTGGTTATTACTGTTCTATATATATAAGGATACCTAATAAATTATTTAGTATATAGTGATGATAGTATTCAATGTAAATTGCAACATCTTCTGCCTTTGTCTAAATAGGAGTTACAATGGGCGCCGGGCCAGCCAGTTTTTTTTATTTTTTATTAAGACATCTATTATTTTAACCCTCAAAACAAAATGTAGAAACCAAAGGTCAAACGATTGATAACAAAGAAACAGTAAAATTGAACAACGGTCATCGGAATTCTTAACCCATCGGAAGTAATAACGGCTATCGGAGGTCTAAGTGGCCCTCGCAAGGGTTGGGATCGAAAGCGATTGCCTTCCGTCGGTCAGAATAACCCTAAGATATTTACGGCTTCATGAATGAAACCAAGAAACTCATTCACGTTCATTCGTTCACTGCTTCGGTTTTGCTAATTGGTCGTTCGGTTATTTTTTTTTTCCTTAGACCTAGACGGCAAATGAGCCGACGTCCCACCTGATGTTAAGTGGCCAACGCTGCCTATAGAGTTAAAGTTAAATCATTTGTTTCAATTAGACCATTAAAAGGCACTTTGAAGGTAAATTATAGACATCTGCAATACCTGAGGCCTTGCAAATGCATTGCCATCCCTGTCAAGGTGGACTGTATAACTTTCTTGAATAGGTTCAATTAAAACTTCAGTGTGGGCTTCTTGATGATTTATTCGGGACTTCCTTCCTTTAGAGTTGCTGACAAAATACTACAAAATTTCGGCAAAACTGCCCGATTTATATGGCATCGCACTATAGTGCAAGTAGTGGGTGGGGTAGAGCACGGTTCCCTCGCTTTAACAAATCAGAGCGCGTATTTATAATTCCGGAGTGTCCGTGCTCCCGACAGGTTTCGACTTGTCCGTACAGGTCGGAACCGCGCTCTGCACCACCTTACATCGTGCCTATTCCATTCGGTACTGGGTTAGAGTAAAACAAACCTAATCTAATACATGATAGAGTCCCTAATTTCAAATCAGCTTTATTATTTTAATAAAATAGCGACGACGTCCGTAATATCCTCCCCCCGGCGCAGGGCTCCCGAAGCCTAATCTTCTACGCAGAGGACGGCGAGCTTCGTGACTGGGCGCCGTAGGACGCCCGCTGCAGTTTTGACGTCGGCTGCTCGTACTTTGTTGTCTGGACCGTGGTAGACCTTCTCCACGACGCCTCGGGGCCACGTTCCTCTCGGGAGCGTGGAGTCAACGACGACCACCAGGTCGCCAACTTGGAGGGGCCGTCGTTGGTCATCTGATGCCCCTCGAGGCACCAATGTAGGCAGATACTCGTCTACCCAACGCCGCCAGAAGTGATCGGCGAGCGCTTGGGTAACTCTCCATTGTTTGCGGCTGGCCTCCTCACAAGGCCCGGTGCGGGGAAGGCCTGAGGAGGTTCCGATGAGGAAATGATTGGGTGTGAGAGCCTCCGGATCCTTAGGATCAACAGAGACATGGGTCAGAGGCCGGGAGTTTATAGAGTGTTCGGCCTCTGTCAACAGCGTCAGCAGCACCTCTTCCTTCAGTGCCCTTTGATGTAGGGTCGCTCCCAGCGCCGTTTTGACGGAGCGCACAAGTCGTTCCCACGCTCCCCCCATATGCGGCGCCCCTGGTGGGATGAACTTCCACTTCATTCGGTGTTCAAGCCCAAAGTGAACAAAATGTTTTGCCCACTCGCTGTATGCCACACGTAGTTCGGCGTCTGCACCTCTAAAGTTGGTGCCATTGTCAGAATACATAATTCTGGGCCAGCCTCTTCGCGCCGCCATTCTTCGTATCGCCATCAGTGCTGAGTCGGTAGATAGACTCGATACTAACTCAAGGTGCACTGCTCTCGTGGTTAAGCAGGTGAAGAGAGCGCCCCATCGCTTCTCGTGTCTTCTCCCAATGACTACTATCATCGGCCCGAAATAATCGGTTCCGCAGTGGGTGAAGGGTCGCTGGGTCTCCACTAATCGTTCCGCAGGTAAGTCCCCTGTAGTCGGCTTCACTGGTGTAGCTTTTCTGACGCGGCAAAGCTGGCATCGTTGTGCAATTGCTCGCACTGTGGGTCGTAGGTTGACCACCCAGTGTCGTTGTCGTAACTCGTTGATCACGCGTTCATTATTAGCGTGACCAGCTCTGCGGTGCTCTTCTTCTACCAGTAACCGCGTGAATGGGTGTTTGCCATGTAAAATCACTGGCGTCTTCTTCGTCTCCGTGACAGCCGCGTGTCCGATCCTTCCTCTGACTTTAAGGATTTGATCTTCGTCTAGATAAGGATCCAGTTTGTATAGACTGCTGGATTTGGGCACCGGCTTCCCCTTCTGGAGTAGCTGTATTTCTTCGGCGTAGTCTTCGAGCTGTGCCTGTTTCAGCCATAATTTCTCGGCCTTCTCTATTAGGTCGACGGTCATCTGGCTGGCTCTGTCCTTGCACTTTTCTTTGAAGAGGAAGGGCATGGCTGTTGCTCGTAACAGCTTCTCGTACGAAGAGAATCTACTTATGTCGGGCAGGTAAGAAGGGTATTCTCTTTCTTTTTCAACTGTCACGTATGTCACTTCGTCTTCGGTTGTGTTGTCTTTGGCTTTTTCCTTCGGCCAAGACTCTTCGTCGTGGTACAGAAACGCGGGACCGATGAACCATCTGTCATCTGGTCTCATGTGCACGGTGTAGTTAGGGCGTGTAGCGTCGTCTGCCACGTTATACTCGGTAGGCACCCATCTCCACTGGCTGGCGTGAGTCAGCTCAGCGATCTCACCCAGGCGATGTGCCACGAATGGCGTGTACTTCACAGCGTCTTTCTCAATCCATCTTAGGACTGTTTGTGAGTCCGACCAATATGTCACGCATCTGGGCTTATCTCGGTGCTCCTTTATTATGGTCTCAGCCAGTCGTGCGCCCATCACTGCTGCCTGCAGCTCCAGTCGCGGGACGGTGACCGGCTTCAGGGGGGCTACTCGGGCCTTCGCAGCGACCAGCCTCACGTTCACTCTTCCGTCTGATTTCTGGATCCTCCAGTAGGCTGTCGCTGCGTATGCTTGCTCGCTGGCATCACAGAACACGTGTAAGTCTATGACGTCATCTGGGCCCTTGCCGTAGCACCTGGGTATGCGAAGTTCCGTCACTTCATTCAAGCTCCGCATCCATTCCTCGAAGTGCTGCGCGTCTTGTTCTGGGATTGCCTCGTCCCACCCTAGGCCTTGCCTCCACAGGTTCTGAAGCAAGATTTTACCGGTGACTGTGAAGTGGCTGATGAGGCCTAGAGGATCATAGATCGCCATTACTGCTCCAAGAGCCTCTCGTTTTGTCGGTGCTCTATCGCTGGTTTTCACTTCGGATGCCAACCGACTAAGTCCGGTGTTAAAGCCTAGCTCGTCTGAGCCAGTTTGCCACAGTAAGCCTAGTGTCTTGTCTGTGTTTTCTTCCCTTTGTCCGAGTTTCACTTCTGTGTTGTGCGCCTGTTTTCCCATCGTTATGCTCTTTACCACGTTGAGCTTATTTGAGCACCAACCTCTCAAATTAAAGTGCGCATTCTGGTGAATCTTCATGACTTCACTCGCTATCTTGATCGCCTCGTCTTCGGTAGCAAGACTATCTACATAGTCATCCATGTAGTGGCTTGACGTTATAGCTTGCACGGCGTTGGGGTATTCCCGTGCGTGTAGTCTCGCGTTGGCGTCTCGTACTGAGTGCGCAATGAAGGGTGAACATGAAGCCCCGAAGATCATCGAAGTCATTTTGTACTTCTTCGGTGGCTTAGTACGTTCCTCACCTCGCCAGAGAAACATCTGCGCAGCTTGGTCTTCTTCTCTTATTTTCACTTGAAGGAACATCTCTTGTATGTCCGCAGTAATGGCTACTGGACGCTCTCTAAATCTGAAGAGAATCCCTGGCAGTGACTTCAAGAGATCAGGCCCCTCCAGCAGGTAATCGTTCAGGCACACTCCACAATATCGGTGCGCGGCGTCAAACACTAGGCGCATCTTCCCCGGCTTATTTGGGTTCACGACCGGGAAGTGCGGCAGGTACCATACTTTCTTGTTTTCGTCTTCTGTTCCATTGCACTCCTGAGCGTACCCTTTGTCAAGTAGGTTTTTGACAAGAGCGCTGTATTGTGTTGCAAAGTGTGGTGATGAATCCATCTTCTTCTCAATTATCTTTAATCGTCTAAGAGCGCCGTTATAGTTTTTCGGCATCGAAGCATCTTCATCGCGCCATGGTAACCCGACTTCGAAGTGATCACCAACCTTTCTCATGGTGCTCTGGACCACGTCGATCGCTTTCTGATCTTCTGGTTTGATCTTCTTCGCTAAAGAGACTCCAAGGGCGTCGATCCTGAAGTGCGACTTTACTAACTCTTCTACACAACGTACATCATCTGTCTGTCTCACTGCAGACACATCGTATAGATGTAGCACAACTTGTCCCTCTTGATTCTTCAGCGATGCGCGTGGTGCAGTTCCGTGGATCACCCAACCCAACTGAGTGTACGAAGCCGCGGGTTCATTCTTCTTGCCCATGCGTAGATCACGTGTGACAATCAGGTGCCAATTATCGGCCCCTATTAATACCTTCGGTGTGGCTTCCTCGAAGAACACATCTCTTTGCATGTCCTGGAGGTGTGGATAGTTATTTAGTGTCAACCTATCCACTGTCTGACCATGAAGTCGTAGGTCTCTTATTGTTCGTGCGCGCAGTTCCTGGAAGTCGCCGTTCTGGCCGCGTATCTGTAGCTTGACATCTTGGCTAGATTCTTCGCGTTGTTGTGAGGTTACGCCTTGTATGCGTAAAGCGGAGACCGGCCCAGTCACTTGTATACGGCGTGTCAATTCTTCGTCGATGAGCGATATGGTAGAGCCTTCGTCTAATAAGGCGAACGTCGACACTTGCCCGCCGGGTCCTTTTAAAGTCACAGGACATATCTTTAGTAGCACTCGCTGCGACGCATTGCTTGGCGCGGAGACGGTCATCACTGATTCCTTTGGGTGTAGCTTCTCAGCGTCTGTCGCCTTATCAGGGTTCTCACTCTGTGACGCTTCTCTGATCTCTCGTTCTTTGTGCAGCAGCGCGTGGTGTGGGCGGCTGCACGTTCCTTCGCCACATCGTTTCGCTCGACAATGCTCACGTCGATGGCGCTTTGATACACATTTGAAGCATACTTTTCCAGCACGCGCCCAGTCCCATCTTTCATCGACACTCATCTTTCGGAACTTTGCACATTTAGGTACTTCGTGGTCACTGCCACAACACAAACACTTTTGTTTCGTTTCTTCATCCTTTTCTGATGTGGTGTATACCACTTCTCGGCCCGGCCTCTTCTTTACATTAGTCTGTGGCACACTTCTTGTTTCCTTCTTCGCAGCGGCGGCGGGTGCGGGCGTCGTGTTTGTGAACGCGAATCTCATAGCCCGATCGGCCTCCCGCATCAGGAACTTAGATAGTAGCATCACTTCTGGTTCACGTGACGACTCTGCAGCTTCAGAAGCATAATCACACCACCTTGACTTAACGTGCGGGCTCAACTTGTCCACTACCTCGCGGACTAACATTGGATTCCATATATATCCTCGGTTATCCATGTTAGATAACACACACACAATGTTTTGTAACTTCACCGCGAACGCATTTAATTCACTGGCCGCACTTGTGAGTCGTGGTAATCTCTTTAAATCTTCCATCACTCGATCCATAAGTATTTCTGGCCTGCCGTAGTACTGCTCCAATGTTTTCATTATCAGTTGCGGGTCTGACGCGGTATAAAGGAGCGCAGACACTGCCTCTCTTGCTTCGCCTTTAATGCAGTTACGCAGTCTTGCCAGGTTCTCGGTCGCGGTGAACTTGTATACACTCGATGAGTCGTTGTACGCTGCTTTAAACGGTAGCCATTCAGTGGCCGCTCCCGTAAATGCAGGTAACTCAGTCACTTGTCGTGGCGGCGGGCGTACGTGCATCATCTTCTCTAATGTTTCGGCCAACTGTTCAATGCCTTTTCCACGGCGTTCCCCTCTGTGAGGTGATCGCGAGGTCGATCGTTGTCTTCTTTGGTCTATTCTAGCAGGAGTGATGGCGTTGACACATGTGGTGGGTTCGGCGTAGGCGGCCTCTAGAGCGGCGTGCGTAGTGGTGGGCTGCGGGGGTCGTTCTCTCTGCGACTGTTCCGCGACTGGAGGGTGACTTCGGTCAATACTTTGAAGCCACTCGTCCACCCTGTCTTCACTTCTGTGCACGGAGCCCTCTTCACGGGCTTCTGCCTCTGCTTCAATCACCGACACTTCATATTCGAATCGCTTGTTGACGAGCGCCTTTTCAAGTTCCAATTGCTCGTTACGTATCGCGGCGATTCTCTTCTGTGCCTCGTATTCTGCCTTCTTCACTCTGGCCACATCACTATTATACGATCTTCTAGAGCGTATTGTGCTTGCCGTATCCCTTACGAAGGCATCGTGGGTAGCTGTCATAGTTCTCGTAGATTCTTGAGTATGATGTGCGGAGAGCGTCGTCGGGTAACACGAAGCGGATGGCGTGGCGAGCGATTCCCCGTGGTCACACGCGGTCGCGGTCGCGGCGGCTCTACTCGCCAGGAGGCGTGGAGCAGGTGCGGCGGGCGCGGCGGACGCGCTGTCGAACACTGTCGGCGCAACTCTCCCCGTCGCGGCGGTGACGGAGGGTGCGATCGCGAACGCGGGGTCGCTGGGATCGGTCCCAGTCGCGGGCGCACTGATCGGAGTGCGCAGGGGTGCGGACGCGTTGGTCGCCGGCGACCTAGGCGGGTCTTCGAATCTGCGGGGGCGTCGGCTGTCGTAGCCCGATTCCGATTCGCTTTCCCTGGCCGTGACGCTTCTAGTCTTCATACTTGATCTCGAAGAAAGTCTTAGTTCAAATCTTCAATCGGCGATCCGGCTCGAAGGACCAGCTGTCAAGGTGGACTGTATAACTTTCTTGAATAGGTTCAATTAAAACTTCAGTGTGGGCTTCTTGATGATTTATTCGGGACTTCCTTCCTTTAGAGTTGCTGACAAAATACTACAAAATTTCGGCAAAACTGCCCGATTTATATGGCATCGCACTATAGTGCAAGTAGTGGGTGGGGTAGAGCACGGTTCCCTCGCTTTAACAAATCAGAGCGCGTATTTATAATTCCGGAGTGTCCGTGCTCCCGACAGGTTTCGACTTGTCCGTACAGGTCGGAACCGCGCTCTGCACCACCTTACATCGTGCCTATTCCATTCGGTACTGGGTTAGAGTAAAACAAACCTAATCTAATACATGATAGAGTCCCTAATTTCAAATCAGCTTTATTATTTTAATAAAATAGCGACGACGTCCGTAATAATCCCAGAGACAAAATTAAAATGTCTTATGTGCTTGTAAGTAGGTACACATACCCTTCAAACCGGAATACAGCAAAGCTGCTTTGCGGCAGAAATAGAAATGGTACTAGTACTTCCCCAGACGAGCTCCTTCACAAAGAGCTCTACTACTACTGAAAGAAATTCGGTAATTTTTGAAGGTACCGTTCGTAATGATGAAATTTCAGAAGCATTCAAATGGGTTGAAATAATGAATATCATAATAAACACTTTGCATATTTATGGCGTGAATGTCATTTAATATTATAATACTTTGTTACGGGTATTGTATAATTGCCTTCATTAATTTACATCGCTTTATTCGTGTCGAGTTTCGTTTAAGTCGTTAACAAAATAATCCATTAATTTGGTGACTCTGACACTCGTGACGCTTGACTATTATACTCTTGAAACTCGACTGTCACACTGGCGATACTCATCTCTGACAATCGCGACACTTGTCTGCGAAGCTCGTGTGCGACACTCGTGCGCGACTCTCGTCTGCGACACTCGTCTACGACACTCGTATGCGACACTTGTATGCGACACTCGTCTGCGACACTCGCCTCTGACACTCGCCTCTGACACTCGCGGCAGTCGTCTGCGACACTCGTCTACGACACTCGTCGCTGACACTCCCGCCACTCAACTCTGATCGACTATCACACGAGCGCCACTCCACTCGTACTCTCGCGATACTCGAATCTGACATTTATGACTCACGTTTATATCTTTAGAGTGAAAATTGTCTCACGGGTCAACTTGATTACTTCAGTGTTTAAAGGTTCCCTGGAAAAGGGGTTGAAGTATGTCGAACGTCATCCCGTATGTAACTTTATCTCTTAACAAAACATTGTATTTCGAACTTGTATTTTTAACTACCCGGAGTTATTAACCCAGATCAGTTTTTCAGCTGATCTTTATCTATACAAATAAATAAAATGGAAGCGCCCGTTTGTAACATCAAAATAAAAACATTTTTAATTTTGATTGTCTGTTTATTGTCTGTTTAATGGGTAGACCGATTTAGACAGGACATTATGAGAAAATTTAAAGTTGTACTTTCCTCCTGAATTGAAAAACAGTCTGTATACTGTAAACCGGCCTTTTTTTAGACTGGTAAATCATCAAAAGACGTCTTTCACCCTGGGCGGAGTGGAATGTCAGACTCTTACTGACTAAAACTCAGCCGTGTCCCTTCTAAAGCCCTTTGCGTTCCAGGGCCGCGGTAACTCTTTCATGAATGAAACCACATACAAACAATAAAAGGTATTACATGTTTCAATTCCCATAATACAACTCGGATAGAATAAGAAATATGCTGTAATCAAATGCCAGCGCTATGAATGCTCGGCTTATGAATGAGTTGTATTCACGACGCGACTCAAGCATCGTCTGGGGGCATGTATTCGCTTCTTTAGAATTAGAATGGTATCTACTCGTTTCGTATGAGTGCATTTTGAATACCAGCCAAGTGCAAAGGAAGGGTTCATATTCATATTTATTTATTTGCATACCATAATGTGTATAAAGGTGTTACATAAGGCTTAAAGCTTAAAGCAGTTATGGACCCTGTTAGGGCACAGCAACATTGAAGGTAAAATTAAACTGTGAAAAATACAATTTGAAAAAATAAAAATAAAAACATAAAATAACACTTCTTATACAATCCGGTTCCATACTACCGTGCAATTTTACACTTCATACAAAGCAGCTCGGAGTTAGGATTTGTGCCCGGTTAATGACAATAGACTCGCCATTACATGGGACCTATAACATTTTAGCGGACTGTGGGTATTTATTGGTACACCTCTGCCTAACCCTTTGAGGAACACAGGCGTAATTGTACTTCAAACAAAAAAAGTGTTTTTTTTTTCTCATAATTCTTATAATCTTATAAATAATTTTTAAGCTTATTTCATTTTTGTTATGTGATGTTTTAGCGGGGAATAAATATTACGGGTCAAAGCATCCAGCCGCTTGACAGACGGTCCCGTTGGCCCTATAAATTACATTAAAAATACATTATTTTGGTTCTAGAAGTTAATTTTGTAATATTTTGCTTAGAAAATTACAATTTTCCGAATGACTAACCAACGTAGCGGGGTCTGGGGTCTGACAATTACAAATTATACGTATTAATCCAATACAAAATTTGAATATTTTCAACTCTGCAATTTGAAGTTTTGATTACAAACGGCCGATGGCAAAATATTTTACCCGCTCGTTGGGTTGAAATGAGTTGAAGAACGGTTAAACAAAATGTAATTTTCATACTTAATTTAAAAGTATTACGACACATTTTATAGTGAAATGTTTTCTTATATTTATTCAAGGTTTTGTTAATTATAATAATTTAAAATGAAATGAATTTAAAGATTATCTTGGCGCCTCTTATTTACTTTTAACGTTTTAAAGATGTATTTATTTAAGGTATTTGGTAAATATTCGTAAGTTTAACCAGTTTGTTACTTTGAGGTACGGAACTCTAAAAATAATAAAAATTGGCCATTGACATAATTCTATACTAAACTCTGTTACAAAACAATAAATAAAATATATCTAATAAAAAAAGGACTTGAAAAAAAAAAAGGAATTTTCGTACAATCAAACCTTTTCATCCCCACAGGGGTTTAATTTCCAATTCCCTTCTTAGGCGAGACGCCTAAAAAATCTGAAAGTTTGTGAGGAAGGGTGCATGATTGTTACTGTTGCAAACTTAAAAGGCTAAATGAATCTGAATTTTGTCAAATTTCATGCAGATCCGTGGAATGACACATAGGCTACTTTTCACCCCGGAAAAAAATACTATACCCGTAGAATAATATACAAACGTTGACCCGGACGAAGTCGCGTGCGGAAGCTAGTTATATATAATATGTAGATAGGCCTCGGGGAGTTCCGGGGATCATTCTTGACTGCTTTTATTTTTTATATGATTATTTATATCATGAAACAAGGAAAAAAGCTCCCTAATAAGCATAAACCTAATAAAATACGACATTGTTTATGACCTTTTAGGAAACTTTCTACTCTCTTTGATATTTTCGATATAAGAAAGAAAGAAAGAATATTGGAACTTAGAATTTTGTAAAAGAAGTTTTTTTCTACTTGAATTATGTAAGAGATATTTATTCTCCGGCCAGATTTCGCTAATTTTAATGGAGACTAGCCGTACGCAGGAAATATTATAGTACACAAGTGTTTTGCGCAAACACAGTACACTCCCTGTTTCGTAACTCTCTCTCAGACGGTAATCCGATCCAACCGGGAAGAGATCAGGCGCAGGATCAACGGCTTTCCGTGCTTTCCTAGACACGGGGGAGTAACACCACCAGCTTCCGAACTCCGGGCTGTTACTGAGAAATTCCTAGTGGAAATACCCAATAATACTTTATGCCCGACCTGGGACCCGAACCCTGGACCTCACGCTCCACAGTCGCGCTTGCCGCCACGAGCCAATGGAACAGTTAACTTAAATTAAAACGAAGTGTCGAAACGAGGTTTTTAATAATAATTATGTCGATACGTTCTAAGTTCATTATTAAATAATCTTAATTAATTAATCAAGTTAAATGTCGAAGTTCAGATTAAATCAAGGGATCACCCTAATGGGTATTGTGATCGCAAGCGAGTCACGCAAGAGAGATCGTCTAAAGAATATTCTCAAAGTCACTTTTTAGTTAGGACAACTTTTCAATATTTTTTGAATTTTAGATTTTAACCAGAGTTTTTTCAAACACGTAGTTTTAACTTTTTGATGAAATTCTGCGTAAAGGTCAGTCTGCAGTAGTTTTTTATAAACTCATTACTGTTTTTCATTTATAATGAGGTCACACTAGCTGTTGAATAATGATATTGGATGAAGGTTGAATATGATTCGTTTACATTTATTTTTTATTTTAATTAATGCTGCTATCATTTGCTTTTCAAAATTGTTCCCTATGTTTGATTAAGAAAATGATATTAATAAGTATACAATGTTTTAGTGTAGTTTATAGTAGAGCTGCCTCGTTAGCTTAGTAGTCCTAAGCGCGACTGTTACGTTAGAGGTCTTGGGTTGGATCCCCAGGTCGAGCAGAAAGTGTTATTGGGTTTTTCTATGAAATTCTCAGCAGCAGCTCGGAGTTTAGGATATTTGTGCCCCGTTAATCACATGGGACCTAAACATACCGGCGAACTGTGGGTGTACATTGGTACACCTCTGCCTAACCCTTCCTAGCCTGTATTCCCAGGCTTGATAGTATGTTACTATTAAATATGTTTCAAAAAGTTCGAAAGTGCCAAACGAAGATCGAGCAATTAAATTCTCATTTGTTTGAATTTCCTTCTACATTTAAGTAAATGATTTGACTTTGATTTATACATTTAATTAAATTTTCCACCCATTGTTCTCCTTCTTTTCTTTTGTACCAATAGCAAATGGCTTGATAACACAATTCTTTAAAACACATTCTAAAATTTGAAAGCAACGTTGTAAATAAAAAGTAATTTTCCAGCGCCATCACGCGTCTCTTGAAATGCATCCCGCTACAGTTGCAAGCGTGCAACCGGAGCGTGAACGAGTTGTCGCTGTCTCGGTGCACCTTTTGTTAAGCTGTCTGCTAAGTAAGGACGCCATTTAATACAAACGTGCACGGAAAATTAGTGTCTTATTTTATCTTTAAACATGTACGGTGAAGTTTACTTTATGACTGTTAAGTAAACACATTTTCGGCTCATGGCTATAAAGTGTAACTACTTGGTTAAGATGATGTTTGTCTATTAAGCAACATATATTCTTTGTATGTTAGTGTCTTTTAACCTATGTTTTGTCTCTGCATCACCCTAAGGTAGACTGGTAGAAAATGCCGGTATCTGCCGACCGACCCTCTACCGATTTTGATAGGACTTACACTGGTAAGTCCTATCAAAATCGGTTCGGCCGTTTCGAAGATTAACTGGAACAAACAGACTGACCAACAAAAATTTTAAAAATATTCTTTTTGTAAAAAGGTGTTATTTTGACATTACAAACAAACACTTAAATTTTATTTATTTGTATAGATTTCTAAGTTTCAAGTATTTTTGGCGTAAAGTTTAAACATACGATTTTTAAGTAGGTCGACTTGTCAATTATTTACCAAAGCTGTAAAAAAATATAGTTTTTCGCACCATGTGCTTGTATTTCTCACGTTGTTACACTTGGTACAAGAAAACGATGAGTCATTGTTTTGCAATTAGTACTAGAAACAGAATTGTCTATTTATTATGTACACAATAATAGAGGTACAGTGATTTCATATCAGACTGTTATCAGTAGCTGATTGAAATTGTACCACAAATAAATCGCACGGGTATCCGTCTATTTAACTATATTTTGTTTGGTGTAACATGAGAACGGCTCTCCATACGCTTTTGTAGGCAGCGTGACGTATATATTTCTCTAGAACCTTTAATTAAAAACGAAAGTCGTACAAAAAGAGCAATTTTCCGTGGAAATGCATCGCGATCGCAAGCGGAGCGTGAATAGACAGGGCCGTGCTCGCGACGTGACGACGTCTAGGTGGCCTTTTTATACGAAGCTTAACCAAATGGGGCGTGACACTTTTATAAACGTTGTTTATTCTAATATAATATTTTGTTTTTAAGGTTATTGAGGTTGTTCTGAAAGGTCGGGAGTACTCGTAATCGTATTTCTGGAGTGAAGACCACGTCTAGGCAAACGTAGTGTAGGACTGTCCCCCGGCTAGATGGAGCGACGATCTGCGCAAGGCGACTGGCAGAAACTGGATGCGGAGAGTCGAAGAAGCCTCAGTGGCGCACCTTGGGAGAGGCCTATGTCCAGCAGTGGACTACGACAGGCTGTTGATGATGACTCGTAACCGGCGTGCTTGTATGACCAGATGTATGAACGTGAAAGAGTCCAAAGAAATATGTAAGGACAGTAGCACGTGGCGTTCTGTCATTTCTGCCTACCATGCTATGGGAAAAAAGTGTGAGTTTATGTATGTATTTTCTGATATTCAACGTAAACAAACGACATTTTTGTTGTAGTATTTGGTGCAAGTGTAGCGTGACTGCAGTTATTGTGCATGAAGGACGTGACGGTGTTACTCGTATAGCGACCTTTTTATCGAGCGTTCCAGTCAATGAAGCATTAAAAAAACATGTTTGTCGGTAAAATAATGTCTTTTGGCATTTAATATAACTAAAATGTTCTTTTGAAATCCGTGCAATTTAAGCGTGAAGAGACAACTGTCACGTATTTCGTGTTTTTATTGAGCTTTAAATAAATATAATATTGCTAGCTTTTGCCTGCGACTTCGTCCGCGTGAATGTCGGTAATCGTAGATGCACATAAAGTAACCTATGACCTTTGTTAGGGTTCAAACTTACTCCGTACCAAATTTCATCAAAATCTGTTTAGTGGTTTAGTCGTGAAGGCGTACATACAACTGCCCCGTTGGTCTCGTGGTCGCAAGTGCGACTGCTGTGCAAGGGGTCCCGGGTTCGATTCCCAGGTCGAGCAAAAAGTGTCATTGAGTTTTTCTATGAAATTCTCAGTAGCAGCTCGGAGTTTGGATTTGTGCCCGGTTAATGGCAATAGGCTCGCCCCCTATTACATGGGACCTAAATATACCGGCGAACTGTGGGTGTACATCGGTACACCTCTGCCTAACCCTTCGGGGAATACAGGCGTGATGGTATATATATATTGATGGCGTACATACAATCAGAGTTACTTTCGCATTAATAATATTTTTATTTAATTTTATTTGATTTGGCTCTTCAACTTTTCTTCTCTTTATTTCTTTCTTCTTCTATTACTACGAATGTTATATTTACCAACAATTCCTAAACCTATAAGGCAATATAATAAAAATAATGGAAGTGCAGTCGCCAGACGGAGCGCGCTGAGACATCGTATTGCAAGTGACATCAAAACATCTTCAAGGTTTCCTATTGAGCGAATGTTATTTTTCTATCTGTTGAAAACAACAATGTTATTTATACTTACCAGTTTATTCTAATACTACGTATAAGAGATAAAGTATATTTGTATTAGAAGTAAACGCTAGAAGTACGGGGCCAATTACATTTTTTCCCCCGTTAGTTAGTTTTTATTAATTAATTTAAATCAGGCATCAAGGCCCATTAAACTATCCATCCAACACAGCCATCCAACCATCCATCTCACCAAAGCATCCATCCCATTCAACTAAACCATCCATTCCACATCCAACAATCCATTCCACTAAACCAAACCATTCAACCATCCACCATCCATCCAACCATTCCATTTAACTTATCTTATGCAACAAAGCCTTTACTTATTCATTTCATTCATTAATTTTATTAATCTGTACTAATATACTACTAATATTATAAATGCGAAAGTAACTGTCTGTCTCTTCTTCACGCTTGAACCACTGAACCGATTTCAATGAAATTTGGTACAGATATAGTCTGGGACCCGAGAAAGGACATAGGATAGTTTTCATCCCGGAAATCCCCCGGGAACGGGAACTATTACCACGCGGACGAAGTCGCGGGCAAAAGCTAGTTTTTTCTATTTCATAATTTGTGTAAGTGCTCATAAGTCTCTATAAAAGAGAAGTAGTACTATTTGCCTTGCATAGTTAAATCCTAAACCAAGTTTATTTTAGGAGTCAATTTATCAATAGGATCTTGTTCTATTTCAAATGTATTTACACAGTTGCGCTCAACATTTTGTCAATGCCAATGTTGTAATATCAAGTTCATACTCTGTTGTAGTTGGCTTGTGAATGAATACGATACTAACTATACCCCGTATACATACATATATTATTGATTCGTGTTAAGAATCACGAGCATAGTTAACTCCTTGAATTTGACGAGAATGCAAATGAACAGCTTGTATAAACCTTCCTCTTGATTTACTCAATCTTTTGTTAAAACTGCATTAAAATCCGTTGCGTAGTTTAAATGACCTAAGCGACCTTGTTTAATACTATGTAGAGATTTTATATTGGCATTAGGTACGTTTGTTGGTTTAAGGATCCCTGGAAGAAACCTTGGCTTGAGGACAGGAGCTAATAAAGAAAACATTAGAACGGAAGGTCCATTCAAATATGGACCTTCTTTTTACGACTACTTTAGTCAGAGTGGTCTTAGAATGGTCTCCTATAAAGGCCACTTTCCTTTTGCTATGGCCAAAACATTTATCGATACTTTTACATTTGTTCTGTCGATAATTTGTTTAACTTATATTAGGATGACTTGTATGACTTCCTTGTAAGTCTGACATCCAATCTTACCAAGAGTATCGTATTACCCATTACTGGGTTGTGGAGGTCTTATAGGCAGTAGCTCCATGTAAAATACTGATATTCAGCTGCATCCGGTTCGACTGGAAGCCGACCCCAACATAGTTGGGAAAAGGCTAGGCAGATGAGGATGACTTGTATTTCTTTTGTCACCCTGTATATGCATTAATTACTTTTATACTTAAATGCGTTAATACTTGATGGAAGCTTCATGATGGCCCGCTGGTTTTAAGCTATGTATTATCACAATTTGAAAAACTAAAACGGCAGAAAACAGCACACATATTGCATAATAAAAAAAAAAATGTGTAATTATATCATGGTCATGGGTATAGTGGAAGGTCCTTATATCCTAAATAATTTAATTAAAAATAAAGTTTAAAAACTCAAGTCTCTTTAAATGTTTAAGAGTGTATTACATACAAATAACAACGAATGTTTTTTTAGCAAATTGTTTTATCATTATCCAAATGTCAATATGGTTTCTCCGAAAGCGTTCCTTTCAAAACCTTGAGTAGGCGAATGACCTTAACCTCCCATATTATTACGAAGCGAGCGAAGCATTAGGGCGACATTATCCTCAATCTATCGTTCAATTACTTTGTTGCCATCCAACATCGATCGTTGACATTCACCAAAATATACCATCACGCCGATATTCCCTGAAGGGTTAAGCAGAGGTGAACACCCACAGTTCGCCGGTATGTTTAGGTCCCATGTAAAAGGGGCGAGCCTATTGCCATTAGAACTTCCGGAGATTAGTTCAAACATAAACAACAGACAAGCGAACTCTTGAGCTTTTTAATATTAGTATAGCCTAGCTTCTGCCCGCGACTTTGTCTGGGTCGTGATAGGTATATATTACATGTAATTTTTTTATGTGTTATTCTACACTATAATCTGTCTGTGTCAAATTTCATCCAGATCCGTTGAACCATTTCAGCGTGAAAGAGTAACAAACATTCATCCATCTATTCTCATAAACTTTCGCAACTATAATATTGGTAGGATATAATAGGAGCATCTAGTAATAGGTAGGAACAAGTACCTACATTCTCAGCATTCGATAAAAACTCATTTCAGTTACAATCACTGATATTGTATCATTACCTCCATTGTTATTCGATATTTCACAACATTTTTGAAAAGATTTTATTGTATCATTTGATATGTTCGTTCGTTGAAAATTGTTTGTATAGCGTGCTTTAATATTTAAGAGGCATTGTTCACGCAATGTCTAGTACAGCTGTATGACCTAGGCAGTACCTAGGTCATAAGTAGGAAGGTAGGTAGTAATTATTATTGAAGGACAAATAGGATGGTCTAAATGAAGGTGAACACTGACGTACCTATCAAACTAAAAATCCAATTTGTAAGTACATAAGTTCCTACGTCAGATGAATAACAAAGTAACTAATTGCTAACTATTAATTAAAGATCTTTATACAGTTTTAATGAGAAAACGCGTTGAAAAAACTACCACCTTTTTCGGTTTTGTTAATAATAATTAAAAAATACCAGCGTTTTTCTGTCCTACTGCAGGGCACGGGTCTCTTCTCATAAAGAGAAGGCATAAGCATTGACCTCCACCCTTGCTCAAGTACAGGATTATTCACAATGTTTTCCAAGATAACCTTAGAAAGTGCATATGAACTGAAAAAGTCACATTTATACTTATAAACGTAGCTAGCGCCGGCCATATACTCGTATACATTAAATTCTTCATGGTTGTTTGAAAAAAATTTTTTTTTTCGAAATCACTAATTTCTAATCGTTACTTAACCATTATTTATAATTTATAGAATGGTAAATAACGATGAGGAATGAGTTTCGTGTTAAAACTCATTTGTAATCGAATAATAATTAAATAGTAATTAATAACAGAATAATTCTTTTAAATTTTATAACATCCTTATTTAATAAAATTGTTATAAAATTTCGGGAGCCTGTAAATTCACAATGGCTTAACTCAAATTCCATGAGGTCTCATTTTGACATTTAACTCGATGCCCAGCAATATTGATGGGTCTCAAAGGTTTTGTATCAGATTTTAACAAGGGCCTCGAATCACGATTTATTTTCCCGTATACCTGCGTGAGCTACTGAAATATGAACACTAACCTAATACAGAAGAATAAAGGTCGAAAATGGAATAAAAAAAATCTAGAACATTTTTCGGCTCCTCACAAAAGAAATATTCATATTTCGTTGTCATTGTGGAATGTTTTATTGTTTTGTAACGCGAAGTTTGGAATTGCGTGACTTAATATTTGTGAGTAACGTGAAAATCTCCATATTTTGCCGGCAATTGCCTGAGGGTTAGCTCATTCTGGCTATGTTCCAGCCTGTTGCTATATTTTGCCTAATTTAAAAAGATTTATTAGGTACTGTAAAGGTGAGGGATGTTTGTGTTGTTTTATTTGTGTACTGTGTATAGGTACTGAAGTTTTAAATATTATTATATTTTATATAAATCTATTTATACTTATGCTGACGGCCGTAGTGACGATCTGTCACTTTTCAAAATATTTAAAAGAGGCATCTATCTCATAGCGTACACTTTTTCCAAAATAAGGTGGTTTTCGACTCTTTCAGACAGAACCTCTACAGTACCTATAAACATAAAAAAAATAGCATCACGCCTATATTCCCCGAAGGATTAGGCAGAGGTGTATCAATGTACACCCACAGTTCACCGGTATATTTAGGTCCCATGTAATAGGGGGCGAGCCTATTGCCATTAACCGGGCACGAATCCAAACTCGTTGCTACTGAGAATTCCAACACTACATAAAACACTCACTGTAGAATTAGTTTCCAATTTAAATTGTAGAATAGGCAAGAAAATCTTTACAATATCAGATTCGTATAACTCATTTACAGAATAAGGAGTTTTCACTATTGTTTTATTTGGAAAATGAATCAGCAATTTCGCTGTTAGCTATTCGTTTTCTCAAACCTGAAGCTTGAAAGGCAGAGGTACTTTCATAGTTCGAATTCCTCTTCAAATTTTGTATTTGGTAACAGACGATAAAAAATTGCAATAATTATTTTGAGAAACAGTTATATAACGACGGTAAAATGACGCTTTAAGATGCGGCACCGCAACGCAATGCTCAGCGGCAAGTTAGGATGCCGCACCGCTCAAAAAATACGTGTATCGGCCTTACCGCGGTTTTGTGATATTATTTAAAAACAATCCTTTTTAAAAGATAGATTGGGAAAAAAATCTTAAAAGATGCAAAATATTGAAGACGCTCAAAGTTGCAAGTTCTGATTCCCTGATTAACAAAAATTAAGAATAATTTCTTTCATCAACTCTACAGCAAGATTTTTGCACCGAAGCGCCGAAAGGTGTTGAAACAATGTCTTCAGTGAATTTATAGTGTGCAATAAATCCGGCTAGAACTGGCTGGGATTAAGTGGCAACCATTTCCCTTAAGAGTCTTATCTCGCGGACGCCGTTTTCTTCAGATATATGCTGGTAATTGAATTTAATATTGGATTTGTTGGGTTTAAGTATTCAGTTTTGTTCTACGGGTCGTTGACTCTTAAGAGAAAAAGTAAAATAACTGTCTTTTGTTTTTTTGAAGTGAAAACTTCTTTAGCGGCGTTGTGCACGTTTTATGGAATGGGTAAAAAATTTTAAACTCGTGTCAGGACACGTGACCTGATCGAAAATTTTACGAATTTATCGTACGCAATGTGTGTGTTCGCTACCTATTCGCTTTCATGTGTGGCACCGTTTGTCTAATAGTAGTAGGGCTATTCGTGAAGGAGTTCGTCCGGAGAAGTATTACCACCATATCTATTTCAGCCGCAAAAGAGCGTTGCGCTGGTACTGGTTTGAAGAGTATATGACTGCTGGTATAATTACAGGCACATGAGACATTTTAACTTTGTTTTATGTGACGGCAATGCATCTCTGCAAGTCCTCTGGTATTGCAGATGTTTATAGACAGCGGTGACCACTTCACATTAGAGCCCACCTAATGGCATTTAAAAATGTAAAGATATAAAAATTAATGCTCGCCGCTCATTTCGGCGTTGAGACATCACACACGCTCATCAACGATCACTGTCGTAAGAAACAGTCAAGTTACGCTAAGGTTGCAGGACGCTCTGAGACGCGGCGCCGCAACGCATACCTTAGCGGCGCGATGCGATGCCGCACTATAAATGTGACGTGTGTTGGCCCTTATCGCGGTTTGCGTGATTATTTATTTTTTAAATTTTAATTTCCCTTATTATATAGGGACAGATTGGGATAAAAAATCATCAAAGAAGCAAAATATAATGAAGACTCTAAAAGTTGCTCACCATGCAAAGTGAGACGGTATCTTTTTTAATGAGCAACGCGGCATCGAAATTGGTATCTCGTCATTTTTGTTTAGGCTTACATTTTTCTTTAAAATTAACAAGGGTTGAAATAATTTAGTTAAGAACCGTACATATTATGAAAACACTGTTTTTATCGTAAATTGTGTTTTAATTGACATTTATATTGTGTTTCGTTAGTTAATTTAAGTGTAATAAAATAGTAAGTAAAAAAAATATTCCTTGTTTCTGATTCTCGTTAAAGTTTGTTAAAGTTAGTTGTTATATAACAACTTCTCAACGCTAACTAACGTTTATAGGTGTCATTTTTCCTGATCAGCCACTAAGAAATGTTTAGCTGTTTCTCAAATATTTGGTGGTCCCCCGTGGTCGAAATGCAGAGTAATGATACTTTTAAAGTTTTCGTTACAAATTTAAGTCGCTTCCACCATATTTTCTTCTTTATAAAGTTAACAATAACGCTTGCATGCGCGCAAAACATAATTCTCCCCCATTTTAGTATTTATTGAAGCAACAAGTCGTTTGCACGCAAAATATAAAATATTTTCAAAATTCACGGAATAATACGGCTATTTTGTTAGCTTCTCGTTCCGAGTGTTGAGTTCAGGCTACACCGCAGTGCGAGCTAAGCTATATTATACGTAGCTTAAGAAGCTTGGCAAGCTAAAATATATAAACGTTGTTCACGTCAAAAGTGAGTCTTTATTTACGTAGCCTAGATACATGTGGGAATTAAGTAAGACCGAGTTCTCTTTAAGACCCGACTGCAACGAAGCTGTCATTTTGCGGTCGCGGTCATCGTTGTGGGCGTGGTCAGACACTGCAGTAGTTTTTGTATGGGCAGAGTCAATCGATCGCGTGTCAAATTCTAGCTATATATCCTTTTTTAAGGATGGGAAATCATCAGATGACTTCTCCCATACTAGGTAGAGCGGAAGTCAGGGTCAGACTCTTACTGACTAAAACCCATCCGTGTTACTCCTAATGCCCTTTGTGATTCTGTGCCGCTGCAAGTCTTTCAAAAAATCCGCAACTTAGCTAACTCCTATACCTAATCGTGTAGCTCAGTTAGCTTTCTTAGCCTAGTAGCTTACAATCCTAAAATAGCTTATCTCGCGGTGTAGCCTGCGCTTTATAACAGTTTGCAGGATCCTTGCGTAAAATTACGAACATCCATTTATTTTTTTAAGTAGGTACCCAGAATTTATAGCTCAAGTTTTGGCATAAGCCGTGGGTAGTGAACAAATTGTTGAATTTAGTTTCAGGAAAGTATTATACTTTCATAATTCTGTAGTTTTTGTTTATAATTGTCTAGAGGCTATGCCGAGTTTATATTGGCGAGATAGTGATAGAAAATCTTGTACGTAACTATGCAATATAAACAATTATATTTATTCTCATTTGTAAATAGGTACGGGAAGCAACAAAAGTCGATTATCAATTTTACTTTTACATATCATTTAAATAGACGCGAAATAACACAATTCACTATTGTATGGCAATACCTAAGAGTTTATTTTATCTTAATTTTAGATCCATTTCGGATTTCCATTGATATTTTGCTCAATAATAAGGATTTAAAAATCTGAAATGACAACCTAGTATTGTTGCTAACTGTACCTAGAATTGCGTTCAAAGCCATCCAACTGGATTGATTTGTTTTTCTTCATTTTCGGTGAAGCTTTTGCTTTGAAACCATACCTCCTGCAGGTGTGGCTTCAAAGCTGTCAGTCGGTCGCTGAAAAATTTGAATACTTGTATAGTGTTTGTTTATTTTTTTATGTCGTTGGATGGCAAACAAGCCGACGACCCACTTGATGTTAGGTGGTCACCGCTACCTTTAGACATCTGCAATACCAGAGGCCTTGCAAATGCGTTGCCATCTCAGAGACAAAGTTGAAATATCTCATGTGCCTGTGATTACACCGGCTCCATACTACTATGCGGCAGAAATAGGTACGGTGGTAGTACTTCCCGGACGAGCTCCTTCACAAAGAGACTACTATTTTCTATACTTATTACTATTTTTCATAATTTCCAATAAGTGTAATATTAATTACTCACTATCAAATATTAATGTACGTCGTTAGATGTTGTTTTGTCATTCATTATTAAATAGTCTAGACATTTGAGTTTTGACATGATTTTAATTATAATTTTATAAATGGATCATAAACTATAACAATTTAACAATAATTGAATTCGTGTTTTAATAATATTTTGTTTACGCAGCATTAACTTGTACACGAAAACTTAATCAAATGTTAATCAAAATTTATTTTCCATTAAAAGTTTAAAATAGTTTGTATTTGCTGTCAAGCTAAAGCATTGTGGTAGTTGAACTATGATAATTTATATTCGAATTTATCCCCGGGGTAATAAGATCTAATTTTGTTTAACTTTAAACAACTTTTTATAATATAAAGCTGGCCATTAAAATACAAAATAACATGCCATTTATAAAGATCTTCTTTTAATTGCACCGATAGCAATGACTTTTCTTCGTCATTATAATGTAGATAATTTTATCGCATTAGATACATACATATATTTTACTACAACTGCCTCGTTGGCCTAGTGGTCCTAAACGTGACTGCTACGCTAGAGGTCTTGGGTTCGATTCCCAGGTCGAGCAAAGAGTGTTATTGGGTTTTTCTATGAAATTTTCAGTAACAGCTCGAAGTTTGTATTTGTGTCCAGTTAATGGCAATAGGCTCGCACCCTATTACATGGAACCTAAAAACATACCGGCGAACTGTGGGTGTACATTGGTACACCTCTGCCTAACCCTTCGGGGAGTACAGGCTCGTAGATATGTATGTATGTATATATTTTACTAGGTTTAAATGTCCGTGTGATTTTTTTAAATGAATTTTTTTTTAAATAAAATATTGCTAATAGCACTCAAGGATGAAAATTCTTTCAATAGAAATAATAGACAGCTTTAGCTTTTTAAATTCAGACCGAGATAAGTCTGAAACAAATACCAAAAAAGAAACCCTTTTGCTTTATAGCATAGCTTGGAAGTAAAATACTTATAATTAAGCAAGTTATTAATATCAGACAGTACCTATCTTACCCAACAAACTAAAATTGCACAAACAGAGTATCTACAATTCTTCGAAACTTGCACAAAGTAAACTAAATAGACCTTCAATTTGTGCCAATTGCGACAAAAAGTTTAATCGATAGTTTGTCAACGTTGAAAGTTCAGCAGACTACCTATTAACACTGACTCACGATCTCCGTCCATTAATCAAATTGCTTTATTTTATCACTACTATAATTGCCTCGTTACCCTAGTGGTTATAAGCACGACTACGCTAGAGGTCCTGGGTTCCATTCCCAGGCAAAAAGTGATATTGGGTTTTTCTATGAAAATCTCAGTAGCAGCTCGGAGTTTGGATTTGTGCCCGGTTAATGGCAATAGGCTCGTCCCTATTACATGGGACCTAAATATACCGGCGAACTGTGGGTGTACATTGGTACACCTCTGCCTAACCCTTCGGGAATTACAGGCGTGATGGTATGGAACTACTATCAAAGTTTTCAATGCTTTTATTTATAGAAACACAAGGTTTGCTGCAGTTAATATGCATTATGCAACTGTGGTATCAGATAATACGTCGCGGGTTCGATTGGCGCAGGCAAATATTATATTTGTACGGCCTGCAGTTAGTTGTTCCGGGTCTAGTTGTTTGTGTATTTTGTTCTTATAGGTATATGACGTTCAAAAGTACCTTTTAAAAGTCTAATTGCAATAAATTATTACACTATACGTATGATTTTTAAAAGTACCCATGATACAAGACGAATACCTAGTGTGGGGCGACGGTTTTTCAAACAAGAAAAAAAAAACTAACTAATTTAAACATTCAAAACATAAAACAAAAACGCATCTAACTTTAAAACTTACATTTTTATTATTTTCTTATGAACTGCTCATAGTCTTAAAATATTAGCTTTAGGATTTGATGTCAAAAATTTAGTATTCAGCAGTTATGTGATTCTTCTATTTGCCCATCATAATGTAGGATTAAAATGATATAAGCAGCTAGTTATCAATATACTCGTAAAATAAGGTTATCCGCCTATATCACTGTTTAAAAACCTCTCCATAGCGACAAAAATCTTTAGCTCAAACTTGGAACAATGTCAAAGATGCTCAACTTCATTATTCCTTAATGATGGCCGTCCTTAATCGCTGGTGGAGCATACTTAGTTGGGATAGGCCTTCCATTGTGACGTCACGCACCGCTTTTGTTTTTAATGGCTGATGCTACGGTGTGCTAACTAGCATATTAGGGAGAATTTTAATGAGGCATTTTTTTTGTGCCCGGTCAATGGCAATAGGCTCGCCCCCTATTACATGGGACCTAAAAACGTACCGGTGAACTGTGGGTGTACATTGGTACACCTCTGTCTAACACTTCAGGGAATACAGGCGTGATAGTGATTGTAATTTTGATGAGAAAAATTTAAGGGATATTGTACACAGATCTGATTATTTGATCTCATATAAGCAAAATGTCGTGATGGCCTCTCATGAATGAGGCTGCAGGTTCGAAACCGGACAAATGTCAACGTGATTTTTTAATTCATTTTTACTTTCTAAGTTTATCTTGGACATATCTGGCATCGCTGAAGGAAAACATCGTGAGGGAACCTAGATTTATAATGAGTATAGTCTGAAATCGCCTCTTTATGACCTATCATACAGGGCAAAGGCCTCAAGAGGCCTTGCCTGCAGTGGAACAATAATAGGCTGGTATTATTTTATTCTCATTCATTTTACATAAATGAATAATTTTATAGATCTAAAAGGAAAGTAAGAAAAAAACTTGAAATAAGATTGCGTTTTTTTATTTTGACAGCTCCTTGAGTCACAATTCTGTAACCTAGATTTAATTTAATCCACCTTGTCTTCTTAGAATAAGAAGACGCTTTTGCCCTGCATTGTAACAATAATAGGCTAAAATTATTATTATTTCACTCAACCAAATTTCATTGCAAATGTTTGAAATTTAGATATTCCAATGAGAATGTAATATTCGCATTGTGGTGCGAATGCTAGATAACTAGTGCGAAATTATTTGGCAACACATGTCAGTATTTCAAGTGTGGTCGCTTAAGCATTCAATTAATACTAAAGCGGTTGAATTGGATTATGGTTGGGATTTAACTGGTAATTCTGTTGGCTGTGGTCTGGCCTTGCTTCTGCCTATTGTTTACTTGATATATAGTGAGGTATCTGCTGGGAATTTGATTTGGAATTGTCTGCTAGATGATGTTTCAAAGTCAAAATATAATTATTTATATGCCAATAAGACCAATAGGTACTGAACTTCATCTGCAAGATAAAGGAACAACATGTGTCGAAGCATTCCTATATTATATACAATCTTCTAATTTGTGATATTTATGCTTGTTTACAAAGTTTACTTTTAATACATTTTAAGCTTTTCTTAATAGTTGAAGTATCTTAACGAAAACTTATACCATGGATTTAAAGCACAATTCTAGATTCTCTTATGTCGATGAGTGTTGTGTTCCGTGTTCCGTTTGTAAAAAAACCAGACATTCCATTCAATTTGAATAAACGATGCGGATGAGTTTTTTGAGGCCCTATGAGCTTCCTTTTTTATAAATTGTACATAGTTTGTAATATCTCGTACTTAAAAGTTTTTTGTACGTTTTGGATAGAACAACTGTTTTTTTTTAATAACCGATGAAGAATTTTATCCCTTGGACATCTTAGTACCATGTACTGAATTCAAGGCAAAAGTTTGATGATGCTAAGTGTACCTACTTTACAATTACAAAATAATAGGTAAGTAGCTACAATCAGGTACATACAACTTCATAATAATATTTCATGGTAAGGACAAAATAATCACTTGAAAGTGCAACTGCTCGTAAAATGGCTGTAAAAGTGGCTAGTTCAATATGTAATATAACTATTGAATATTTGGGTAACGACCCATAGGGATGTGACGAGGATTTCATGTTCGATGTCGATTTTAATAGCATGCGAGTGATTTATTGAATACCCTTATTGCTTATTTTATTTTTTGCAAAGAGCTCTGAAATGTGTCACAGAGCCGTTAAGTAGGTACACATACTGATTATCAAACTAAGTAATATAAAACAATAAGGATTCCATTGTCTTAAATAAAATTACAGCTGATTGTGATTTATTTTTATTACTTTATATTTTATTGCGGTGATTGGAGTCTTCATCATCAGCCTATGACAGTCCACTGCTGGACATAGGCCTCTCCCAAGGTGCGCCGCTGAGCCCGATCTTCATCAGATCAAGACCCCAATCCCCGGCTAACGGGGTCTTGAGCTAATTAAAAAAATCGTTTCTTTGTGAAAGTCACACGCAAAGTGCAAAGTTGTGTTTCAGTATCGTAACCCTCTATAATCATAGTTTAATCCATCATTGTATTCTACCATCTTTAAATTATGTAAAAGATAAAAATTCTCGGAACATTTTTATGACGCAAGATGTCGTTAGAATTATCGATTAAAAATTGTGTTTCCTCGCACGACCCCATTCTATATTTTTTTTATGTATTACACGCATGTCATAAAAATAAATTATATTTAGGTAGGCCTTGACATTTTAGGTGATAAAAAAATTCTAGTTCTTTTTTTAAATTTAAGCCTCTTTACTCATGAGACATGGCATATACATTATTAACAGAGGTGTACCGATCAAGACATATATACTATTCAAACTTGGTTAGGCACAGGTGTACCAATGTACACCCACAGTCCGCCGGTATGTTTTAGGTCCCATTTAAAAGGGGGCAAGCCGATTGCCATTATCCACACTGAGAATTTCATAGAAAAACCCAATGACACTTTTTGATCGACCTGGGAATCGAGTCAAGACCTCTAGTATAGCAGACGCGTTTAGGACCACTAGGCATTAGGAAGAACACGGATGGGTTTTAGTCAGTGAGGTTCTGACACTCCCTTCCGCCCTATGCAGAGCAGATGAATGGTTTCCCAACTTAAAAAAAAAAACTCCTGGATAAAAGCATTTGATATAGTTTTATCCAGGACCTTTTTGACCCTGCAAGTAATTATTTGCTTAAAATAATCAATATCCTGCCATTGGAAAAGTTGTAACACGTTGAAGTCCCACAACAAAGCCGCGACTTGTCCACAGGTGTATTTATTTATATTTATACGGCTACGTGCATCGGGTGGTATATCGGCCGTGTAATACAAATTGTAAGAGTCGACACAAACCACCGTTTATGCGCTCCATTGTACCTCACACATAGCTAATTTTCAAAGACCCAAGACGCTTTTCGCATTTGCATTAAGAGACGTGTAATCTTTACATAGTATAAACAAAGTCGCTTCATTTCGTCTGTACGCCTACGTCTTTTATATAACGCAATGCATTTGAATGCGGTTCTCAACTATAGATGGAGTTTCAAGAGTTTCCTCTTAAAACTAGACCTTTTTTTTTTTAATATGGGACAAGCCCGCCACACTGTTCCCAAACCACTGCAACTCCTGTAAGCCAGAATCAACAGTGGCGACCACAAGAAAAGCGCCGAGACAATGAAGCTCGACGAGTCCCAGAGAAACGATTTAACTGTCTTGGATCCCGCAACGAAATTAAAGATTAGCGGAGGAGTAAGAAAAATATAATTTCCACTTCCCTCCAAACAAGCAGGAGACAGAACAGAATTAGGCCAATAGGCACAAAGGGATTATTTACAACTGGGAGAAGCCCAGATTGCCAAGCACCACGGATTGCAATTATCATTAACTTTAATGGGTCAAAAACTAGACCTATTGTTTAACTTTGATTACTGCTTCGCCCCCGTGTGTCTAGTAGCCATGAATTTGCTATTTTGTTTGCTATTCCCCATGAATTTGCCTATCACATAGGTACGAAAATATTTTTAGGTACCAATCCGACTTCCGAATTCCCAACAAAACATTTTAGCTTTGTTATAACTATGTACTAGTAAATCTATACTTACTCATACCACTACTCACTATATAGTTTCCACTCCGTAGTGAAAACTGTTAAAAGGATACTTTAGAACTGCTCCAAGATCCCAAAGTCGACAGACTTACGTTATCTCAGTCATGCTGAGTGTAACTCTCTAACTGCGTCTGTATTTCCGAACACATTCAACCCTAATCTCCTCAAAGTTAGAATGGACAGTCTTCTCCTGGGTAAGCTCACTCACCTGGGTAAGGTCACCTCTGACCTAGACTAGAGTCAAAAGCTTATCCATCCTGAGCTACAATGTGTTACTCCTGGGATTTACGACAAAAAGGTGTGAAGCCATTTATCGCACTTATTTTTTTTACAACAAGAGCGAAACATCCAGCTTTTACCAGCTAGGCACTTCATTTGGTAGTTTCTCAAAGAATTCCACTCACCATAAAAATATTTGATAACGGGCCAAAATGCTCAGCATTCCTAAACACATAACAACGATGTAAAAAAGCACTCAAATGTATATGGTTCATAAGCTCTTTTAATTATGAAGCTCCATCCTAACCTTAGTTATTGCCAGTTTTATTGGCTTTTTGAAGGTTCGAAGTTACTTTGTCGGTATCGTAAAATGGGGAGGAATCGTAAAAATGATCAGGTAACAGTTCTTTTACAAGTAATAGTCGATGGAGCTGAATCGTTCTGAAGAGGCAATTTTTTTGCTACATTGTGGAGTCAAAAGCCAAATCATTTATTTCAATTAAACCATTAAAAGACTCTTTTGAACGTCAATAAGAAAATAAAAAATTCATAATATTTAATCTTGTTGCCCATTCCAAAAGGGAGTTTCGTATGAAGAAGAATGGGCAAGAAACTACATACATACTGTGAGTGAAGACTTAATGGAGGTGGCAGGTAGCAGTGGTGAGGCCATATAATTCGATACCCACCGGCTTTGCTTCGGCATTTCGGAAAAACAGCTACTCTATCGCACTTTTAAAAATGGAACAATTTGTTGTGCCTCCTGTCTATTAAACATAAAAAATACCAGCTTATTATTGTTCCACTGCAGGGCTACTCTCATACAAAGAAAGCATTAATCACCACGTTTGCTTAAAGCGGATTAGCCATTAACCTCACAAAAGTATTGAGGTCTCTTTCTTGCTCTTGAATTGAAAAAATATACGAAACAAGTTGTATTTCGTGAAGTGTTTAGCTAACAGTTTTAATCTTTGTTTATCTAACACTTTCATTTAACATTTTTACAGGGGACTTTATAACCCATAAAATTAATACGAAGTGAATATTTAAAACATAAGAATTAGCAGACCTAGCATAAAGTAACGAGGAGTTTTGTTAAAAGTTCGGTCACGTATTGTGTGAGAGATTGCACAAACCCCGTGACATACATTTTGACTCGGTAGCCACTCGCATTATGCCCCATAGCATTAAGCTTTAATAAACTCCAACCTTCCAATTCCCTTAGCCTTGGAGAAACTTTGTGTCGAACAAAATTGGGTGCACTGTCTGCCCAGATCGATTTACTACAGCCACGGTACAAAGTTTTGTAAGAAAAGACAGGAGAGACCGTATTTTATTGAACGAAACTTTGAGGGCACACTGTAGGTAGCATGAAGATACATTAAGCTATACATATCCAGTGAACGGCGACCTCTCAGTGTAACGAAAGTCTATACACTCCGAGGTCAGTTTGTACTGGATTTGTGTGTTTTTCATGTGTTGTCTTATACTTGGACAAAACAATACACTTAGAAATAAGTGGATGTAGGTAGGTACTTACTTTATTTCATTTGTTTTACACAGTTAGTGAAAGTTTCAAAACTCTGTTATGACCGTCCTTTTATAAGATGTGATTTGTTTTTGATGTAGTTTTTAAGATATTGGTTCAAACTTTGTTTCGTTCGTGTCTTAAGAAATAAAACTTGGTAATTGATCTGGACTTTGGTAGTTATTACTTAGTTAAGAATTCGAAAAGGTTAAACTAATCAAGTATGTTTTTAAACTTTTTTTTAGAGAATGGTAGAATAAAAACTCTTAACAAGGCAACAAAAAGTTTGTTTATTTTTCTTTTATTTGGAAAAGTTACAGCTAGACACAAAAATAAGATGAAATTAGTGACAACGAAAAGGCCATTTAAAAATGTTCACAGATAGAGGATAGATATTCATAGGTAAATAAAAGCAACTTTATATAAATAAAATCGAAAGAATAGTTAAAGTAAAATTAGATAAATAATGCATCGAAAAAAAGCTACACATAGATTTCTTAAGTCTAATGCTACAATTTAAAATATCTTCTTAGCGTATCGATGGCAAATATAGATATTAAATAATAGTATTTTGTCAAAAATAAGAAGCCTGCCCTAAGAAGTGCTGGTTAGAGCTCTTTGCCATCGCAGTGAAAGGATTAGCCAATCGACAGAAGTCCAAGAGTACGTATTAGGGGAGGCTCATTTTATGCACCCCCTTAACTTCCTAACTAATATTATATGCGAAAGTAAGTTTATTTGTTACCTTATCAGGCCTAAACCACTGACCCGATCATTCTGAAATTTTGCATATTCGTTGTCAGGTGCACAGAAAAGAACATAGCGTACCTTTCATAGGGCACGCCTCGATTGAGGCGGTAAGTCCCCTCTTTGAGGAGTGGCTAGAGCGGCGCCACGGCGCCCTCACCTACCGCCTGACGCAGGTCCTCACCGGACACGGATGTTTCGGGAGGTTCCTGCACCTCATCGGGCGGGAGGAAACGCCCGGATGTCATCATTGCGAGGATCGCCCCGAGGACACAGTGGAGCATACTCTGGCGGTGTGCCCTGCTTGGGCTGAGCACCGCCGAGTCCTCGAGGCGGCCATCGGCGGCGGCGCCCTCTCGCGTCCGGCACTGGTTCAGGCCATGGTCCGGAGCGAGGGGGAATGGGAAGCAGTCGCCTCCTTCTGCGAAGCTGTAATGCTAGAGAAGGAGGCGGCGGGACGGGAGAGAGAAAGGAGGGTCCCCCGTCCCAGCGGCCGCCGCGGTAGACGATCCGGGCGTCGGGAGCCACGAGACGACTCCCGGCCACCGTAGACGCGGGTCTGTGGACGGTGAGCAATGGGTAGCTCACCGTCCGTACGTTCACTAGCGACAGACCGTGTCGACGGCGCGTTCGTGTTCCACGCGCGCCTCAAAGAGATGTCAGCAAATTGGATGGGGCCACTGAGGGCCGATGCCTGCCGGGGCTGCGGGTTGTTCGAAAGAGATACCGCGCCCCCGGAACGCAAAGGGCACATGAAGGAACATAGACGGGTTTTAGTCAGTAAAAGTCTGACACTCCCTCCCGCCCCGCCCAGGGCGGGGGAAGTTATTTGATGATTTCCCGTCTATAAAAAAAAAAAAAAAAGCGTACCTTTCATCCTGAAAAAAAGTACTGTTCCTGAGAAAAACAACAATAACGTTATTATCAAAATAGATGGCGCCACGTGTCTTTCGAATTATGATTGAATTTCAAATGTAACCGACATTTACGCGGACGAAGTAACAGGCAAAAGCTAGTTTAAAATATCAAAAGCAATAAGAGCGTTACACTCTGTAGCATTTAGCGAACAAAGTGGGTTAATATGTGGAATGTCCTCGCATGTGGCCGGACAAAGTGACAAAGAGTGCCCCGCTTGCCGCATTCAACTAGCTTGGTAGCCAATTGGACATACATGCTCAACTATATAGAGTTTATATATTTATTTAAACTTTATGCACAAAAAAGTACAAATGCGGACTTAATGCCTCAGGCATTTACTACCAGAAGAGAAAGTCCTTTTGTGTTCATTGTATAATTTGAAAAATGAGTATAAGTTTACCGATATCATTGACATCGGTGAAAGAAACAGGAAAACCTGGACTAATTATTAATTTAAGTATGAATCGCCAATCCAATCCATTGACGACACGGTTGGCGCAGTGGCCGAGCGGTCGACTGCCGGGTTCGATTTCAGCACGATACAAATATTTGTGTAACATACAGATAGTTGCTCCGGGTCCGGGGCTGCGGGTTGTCCGGGGCTGCGGGTTGTTCGAAAGAGATACCACGCCTCCGGAACACAAAGGACACATGAAGGAACATAGACGGGTTTTATTCAGTAACTGACACTAAGGGGGGGGGGGGGGGAAGTTATTTGATGATTTCCCGTCTTAAAAAAAAAAAAAAAAGTTGCTCCGGGTCTGGCTGTTTGTGTATGTGAGTTTATATGTTTGTTAACGCACCCACGATACAGGTAAAATGCCTAGGGCGGGCCAACTTTTTTTTTTAAAGTAAAAAAATCTGTTTTGCCTTGTGATTTTTTTTCCAAAAATTCATTTCAAAAGTATCTTATATAAATAAAAATCAATTACACAATGCACAAAGTATGAAAGAACATCACTCGAGAACGGCTTGACTGACTTGGCTGATTGTTTTTTCTTTGAGTTCATAATTATCTAGAATAAGTTTTTAGAAAATTCACCGATTTTTCATTTTCTTCATTAGTACATTGCACCCGAGCTAAGTTGAGGTTGGTCGCTAGTGAAATATAATTATAAAACAATCATCGAATTCTCTAAATATTATCATTATGCATAATAATTGCTCAATATAACTTAGTTACCAGTATTTATTATTGCTTTACCCACGGGCTCGCTCGAACAATGGAACTTTAATCGTCCCTGTATTTATAATTACTCGATATTTTATGCTATTCTTGTATAATTTGGCCATTAGTCGACGAATCGGATTGTTTTGTAATTATTGAAGGCAATCTATAAAATTTACTGGTGCAAATATACAGTATTTAATCAAATAATACAGAATTGTGTTTGGGGTTTTAGAATGGGGCGGTCTGATATACTTTTAATAGTTTGCATAGTTTGAAATGTTTATTTTATTTATTTTCTTTGGTTGTTTAATCAGTTGAGAGGATAACATCGATTGCGCATTGCATACAAACGCAGTGTCATCATATGTGATCGATCTGTAGTTTCAAATAAATAAAATTTAAGTAACTGTTTATAATGACAAAATAACAGCTTTAAAAAAAAAGTACGATTGTTTCCACAGAACCTACTTATACGAAAAATTATATCCTGCGTGCTGGTCTCCAAAACGGCTGAACTGATTTTGCCGGGACTTATACTAGCAGTTAGCTGACGTTATAGGGAATAGCTTACGAACTATTTCGTACTATGCGTACCAGGGGGCCACTGGGTTGTGGAGGTCAGGTAGGTAGTCGCTCCATGTAAAACACTGGTAAACCGGTAAGACTGGAAGCCGATCACAACATACATAGTTGGGAAAAGGTTAAGCAGATGATGATGAGTTACAGACATTAAAAGTTATGTTATTGAATCCCCTCACTGATTTTTATGCATTGTAAATAGACTTTTGCCCAATTCCTAACCACAAAAATTTTCCAAATACACAAACATGTTAAAAAGTGTGCCACATAAAAATGGCATTACAACGGCCTTCTAGGTACATTACAATACAACACATGTTTATATGGCTAGCACACGAAATGGCGGAGTCGTGTCGCCAAATATTTTACTTAATAAAAGCCTACCACCAACCATTCGCGTGTTTCACGTCTGTTATAATTATTACTCTTTTTGAGGTTTATTTTTTTAATTACGATGACATTTACTTTGTATTGTATATATCTGTCACAGCTCTGACACAGTTAATAATTTGCCATTGATGTTAGAGCTTTAAATCGTATGTGTTAATTTTTTTTTACAATAGCAATATAGAAAAGGTGATGGCTCGCAGGTGGCGTGCTGGCAGATAACGGTTGTATTTAATAATTTTAATTAGCGTTAACCATCATCATCTGCCTAGCCTTTTCCCAACTATGTTGGGGTCGGCTTCCAGTCGAACCGGATGCAGCTGAATATCATTATTTTACATGGAACGACTGCCTATCAGACCTCCACAACCCAGTAATGGGTAATACGATATTCTTGGTAAGACTGGTTGTCAGACTTTCGAACTTCTGACTAACAGTAACGACTGTCAAAGATCTACAAATGACAGCCGGGACCAACGGCTTTACGTGCTTTCCGAGGCACGGAGGAAACTCGCTATAGTAAATGGTCACCCATCCACAGATCAACCTCGGCAAGCGTGGCTTAACTCGGAAGATCGGTCTATGCGGCTGTAATTATTTAGCTACGAGCTCCTCTAATTAGCGTTAACCATTAGGTATATAAAATAATTATTGAGTCATTTCATTAGAGAAAAGCAAAGCACACAGAAGAAAAAGAGACAAATAAACAACAAAAATAATAAATGAAAAATCTTTTATTTCTTGCAATATCGAAATCAGAAACAAAACACTAATATTTACAGTACGTAATTGGGTGAGTTTATGACTAATGGTCTCCGTTCTTCATCTTCTCGAATCTCATCCTGCGATTTTTTTATGTACTCCTGTTCATCATCTGATATTTGTGTCAATGACATTATGTATTTTTCTTGTTTATTATTGATTACCTATGTAGTTAAACAAAAATAATTTAGGAATATGTTTAAAACATTACAAACAATGTAAAATGTCTGCATTCATAACAATTCACTCAAATTCCACATTCATCTTTGAACCCATGTTTACCTTGAAAATATTTTTAAAGGGCACTCACGTATCCCAGGGGTTTTTAGGTTTTATATGAGCAAAGTTATGATGACACCTGTAGTTCTTTATATAAGGCCCATTTTGCCTTGGGGAAGGGAAGATAACGTCAAAAAATAAAAATAGAACTGTAGGGTCTAATTACATTTTAAATAGGTAATCATTTATTATGATTGATGTGTCATTATAGACTAGCTTGTATCTGCAACTTTGTCCGCGAGATGGCAGTATTTTTGTAATCGATCAGTACTAATAAATTTGACCTAATAATAAACATCATTATAGATCACAGACTGACTTCTGCCTACGACTTCGTTTACGAAAATAAACACACATATACACCATTACGCCTGTATTCCCCAAAGGGTTAGGGCAGAGGAGCATCAATGTACACCCACAGATCACCGGTATGTTTTAGGTCTCATGTAATAGGTCGCCACCTATTACCATCAACCGGGCAGAAATTCTAACACCCAGTTGCTACTGCGAATTTCATAGGAAAATCCAATAACACTTTTTGCTCGACCTGGGTATCGCACCCGCACTCAAAATGCTAACGTAGCAGTCGCGCTTCGGACCACTAGGCTACCGAGGCAGTTACGAAAATAGGCACATGATTATTTTATCATGTGTGAATAAAAATATATACTGAACGTATTAACACATTATACACAAATTTATTCAACAAGAACAAAATAATGATCGAATTACGGACTCATATTTACGAATAACGTTATCTTGAATCTCTGCAGACATGAATGAACAATTTGTATTTATATTTTGCCTGTCTAGACTCCATCAATACACGTAATGGTATTAATTCTATCATCTGACGTGACAAATCCTGCTAAACTTAGCCGAAGAGACTATAGAAATTGAGAATTTGTGAAATATTGACCAAGTTTTGTATCGAACTTCTTATTTAAAGATATTTGTGTTTTAACTTTTAAATTATCTATACCTACATATGCATATAAATAAAAATTTAGTTGTCTGTTTGTCAGCTTTTGCACAATTATGAAAGTATATACGGTACTTATAACAATGTTTTTTTTTGTATGTCGCTTCATGTAAAATACTGATATTCAGCTGCATCCGGTTCGACTGGAAGCCGACCCCAACATAGTTGGGAAAAGGCTAGGCAGATGATGATGATAACAATGTTTTTTTGTATGTCTGTTTGTTCCGGCTAATCTCTGAAACGGCTGGACAGATTTTGACGGGACTTTCAATTGCATTTAGGTAATGTTATAAGGAGTAACCACTTTTATTTTAGAAACTTTATTTATTTTAATTAAATATTTATTTTAATAAAAAAGGGTTACGCGAAAACAAAATTGGGACACACAAAACAAAGTCGCGGGCTACAGCCAGTTTTGAAATATTTTCTTACCAAGAACGAGGTACACTTAGGTTTTTTTTATAACTTTCATGAATGCCAAAATTCCCTAGGCATATTCCTAGAAGTGAGCCTTAACAACTTTATTTTAAAGTTGTTAAGGTCAAATATTTCTTGCTCGTTTTTCTCCGGAGGCCTATCCACATTTTGTACAAGCAACTTCAACAAGCTTCAACTTTTCTGACTAATTGACCAACTCCTTGACATTTCAAAACTGTCTGTAAATGTTTAATTGAAATAAAATGCTTGGGCTCTCATCCCCCCCTCCCCCCGATTTAACTTTGAATCTGAATTGTATTTTTTTCCATCGTTATTTGTTTTCAGGTTTTTATCTAAACTGATATGGGAACCTCATCGAATCTGATATTAAGATGCTTTCATTTCAGTGGAACAGCGTTATAGTTTTTACTTCTAATCAAATCTCTGGTAAAACTAAACCAATATTTTGTTTGTTTCAGGTGATCTCCATAAATTCACGAAACATAAATTAAAAGTGCAAAGTGCGAATCAGTGTACCTAAAAACTAAAATCAGTGTTAAGTGTCGTAAAAACGCGTAAAAAGGAACGGAACGGATCGGAATTCGAAATTTAAATAAAAAATGCTATAAAAGCGTGCGTTCGTTGACAGACGTGTGTACTCTTCGACGGCAACACGAGGACTACGTCTAAGCAACGATGGCTCGGCCTGAGGTTGTGCGATGAGCCGGCCGAGGAAGAAGGGATGGACGAGCCTAGCGCCGCCAAGCGGCCGTCAGTGCTAACTATAGATAGAGCCGCCTTCTTACTGCTGAGGGTCAAGAGAGCCTTCAAGAAGAAGCGGCAGCAGCGGAAAGAGAAACAGTAAGTATAAGTAGAATTAGATTCAAAACTCTTACATAACTTGGTGAGTCACGTAATTTTCGTTGCGTAAAAGATCTGTTTTTCCACACGGCGACGAAATACATTACGTGAACTCACGAAATAACTTTTGTATAAGACGCCATACAAACCAAACCAAACCTGGGATTGGGACAACACTCCTAGTGTTGCGGAATTGGTTCGAAAGAGTCACAGCGGCCTTGAAAAGCAAAGGGCATTAGAAGAAAAACAAATAGGTTTAAGTCAGTAAGAGTCTGACACTCCCTTCCGCTCCGCTCGGAGTAGAAAAAGTTATTTGACGATTACCCATTCTCATCATCATCATATCAGCCTATAGCCGTCTAGTGCTGAACGTAGGCCTCCCTCAAAGCCCGCATTCATCCGCGCGATACAGAGACATAGCACATTCCCATTCTTAAAAAAAATGACTTCACATGAAAAAAACTTCACTGTAAAAATGAAAAAAACCTCACGTCAAATAACCTTCTCACTTATACTATGTCACTCCACTAATAAATACATACATAATAAAGCAAAAGAAATAAAAAAAACTTTGATAATAAAAAATGTAGGCTTAATTCTTTAGAAAAAAATAGTTGATTTTCTATTCTTCTGCAGATACGACAGATATAACTCTAGTAGCAAGATTTATTAAGGCTTCTTTCTGTTCAGACTTTTCTAAGCATTAATTTTAGATACAGGACACGTAAATGCTGAAAACAAGCGCGAGACGAAGTCGCGCACGAAGGGTTCAGTACCAACGCAAAAATTTTAACAATACAATCGAGTTGGAAGGGAATTTGTAACTAAAACTTGTAGCAGTATTTAGATATTTAGGGTCCCCAAGAGATTGAGACCCACTAAAATCACTAAATATATTTAGGGCTGAATGTGTTTAAATTATCATTCTGTCACTGTCACCTACTAATAATGTGACAGGGATGCAATGATATTCTAAATACGTTAAGGCGCTAAATATGTTTAGTGCATTTGATAAAAGTGGACCTAAATCTTCAATCCAATCCACGGGCAATACCTATGCTATTAAATGCTATTTTTTTCACAACCGACGAAAAATCACAGTACACAATGTATGGCTAAAGTTTGCGTTACAAACGTAACAAAAAACGCAAATGAAACCGTTACTTGTGTATGACCCTTGAATTTTTCACTTATTTTTTTTTATTAGTTGTATGTAATTGTAATAGCAGCCATATACACTCTGTAAAAAATGAAGTGTCTACCAATTACGGTTCAAAAGATACAGCTGACAAACAGACGGACTTTGGGTACTAGACTCTACAATAATGCCCGTATTGCTAAACTTGATGAAACATATCCCTCAGGCCTATTTACTGTATAGTGTAGTTATGCCTATGTCATTGTGTAGGGAGCAAGATACTATGAATTGCTCTCCAAGGTGTCATTAACTTCCTTAAAATAAATAAGCAGTTTCAAGATTGGCATCTTGAGAACGACGAAGCTTCTTATTAAACTAGTTTCTGCCCGAGATATTGTGGTTATTTTTTCACCCGCATTAAGTTGTGTCTTTGGTTAAAAATAAAACAAATACATAATCTACACTAACATTTTAAAGAGGAAATATTTGTATTTTTGTATGTAACGTATAAACATAAAAACTACTGGACCGATTTCAAAAAATCTTTCACCGGTGGAAAGCTACATTATCACTGATTAGCAGTAACCAAAGCCGTAACTTAACGCGGGTGAAATAAGCCATGCGGACGAAATCGCGGATAGTTTGCTAATTAATTAATAAGTATCTATCTTGACTTGACTCGCGACTTCGCGAGGTTAAATGTAGAGAACCGATTTTGAAAATTGTTTTACCCATAGAAAGCCCCGTCATTTGTAAGTGCCATAGGCTATATAACATCACGCTACGATACAGCAGCAGAGCAGTAACCAAACACCTTAATGCGGACAAAAATATCCACGCGGGTGAAGTCGCAGGTAAAACTAGTAATGAATACAGGAAATATTAAATAATAAAAATAATGAATAGGACCCATAGCCCAACGAAATGAGATGACTAATTAGATACCACGTAAGTAGGTAATAATAAAAACATCCCACGAAAAGAAAGGTCTAATTGCTCTGACCCCAATCAGCCATTGTGGTTCTCATTACACGTTACCTGCAGATAATTCCCTTTGCTTATACAAATGCAAATGAGGGTAGTTCGCATTAAAGACACGTACTACGTTTACTGAGCCCCCCATCCGCCTACGTAAATCGTATATACGACGAACATATTGACGGGGCGATATACACTGCTCGTTTACTACGTTGGTATTCTTTGGCCAGAGAGGGTGGCGACCACTGAATGGAAAGTACTGCGTAATTGTACGCATAAATAAATGTCAGGGTACAAAATAACTTCATTACGCTCCGGTCGTTTGACCCGAGCGGTCGTGTTTGCTGTTTGACTTATGATTATTGCTCTTTTAGTTCGATTTTGGGGTAAATACTAAAGCTGCTGACTATGATTTAATTTTAATAACTCGTTTATAGCCGCGTTTTCATCCTCGTGAATTTCGGTTTTCTGAGGGGTCTTACTTTGTTTTGGGCGGAACCCTAATTATTTATCTAACATAAAAGTAGCCGACGTGAGTCCTTGTAACATCAGTTATCCGCCAGTGACAATCTTATCAAAATGGGTTCAGTAATTTTTGAGATAAACCAGAACAAACAGACATACAGACAAATCGGTTGTTTGTTTGAAATGTATTTAATATTATATTTACTCTTATTAAACAGGCACTTCAGTTAAATTTGTATTTGTATAGATTCGACTACCGCACTATGACTAACGCGGATTATTTACCTTGGTAACAAAATAAATTTGTCTTGTAGCCCAAAATGACATCAAAGACAAAATTATTATTCTGAAACTAATTTTAAAATCGAGAACATTTTAATATTCCGATCTTGCTTAGGTAATTTGTCAAAGCTCAAAGTCAGAATCGAACTACGTTTAAATGATAATTTTGCAAGAGTTGGCAAATCTATTTGATCTTCACCACGGTTTATCCTGGTATGATTTAACTGATCTATGTTAATTATTGGTGTACCATTTTATGATGTTATCTACTAGTCTCTGCTTGTGATTTTATTTGCGTCGTTCTTTTTTACCTGCTTTAAGTTACGTTTTTGGTTACTGCTTCGCTTTCTTTCATGAGTCGTAGCGTGATGTTATAATTATAGTCTATACCTAATGATTTTGGCTATCATACGCCAAAAGAATTTTAATTCCAGATTACATTTTTTTAAGGTTGGGTTGGGGTTGGGTTTACCCAAAGAATTCAAAAGCCCTTGCACATCCAACCGTCCGTCTGTTAGTCCCATTGTCACAAGGTGTACTTTTTGAACCTTAATAACCGACACCTGAAAATGTATTATTCGACTTCTTTTTCCTAAATTTTGTACGGTGGCGCAGAACCCCTCATGTGCTAGACCGACTCGCACTTGGCCGGTTTTTAGTTTCACACTGTCACTGCCCATGAAGCAGACATAACAGTTAAACAATCACACTAAACCATATGTCGCTCATGGAACAGGGAATGGGTTAATCCAGTTTTAACAAGTTTAGTATGATCCAAAGATCTTTTTTCTTTATCAAATCTACATCAATGGTCTATGTAAGGTTAACTAAAACTCTATTTAAATCCTCATTCTACTTTATTTACTACATTCTCATTACACTGCATTAGGCTTGCTAGCAGCCTCTATGATGATCGTATCTCCTTCTTCTGCCGGTTTATCATTCTCAGTTTCTTTAATATTCTTCTGTGGAGCACTCAAATCTTTCTTTACTGGAGGAGGTGGCAATTTAAATTGATTGATATTGTTTTCCAATTTCTTATCACCAACAACTGTTATACCTTCTTTGGGAACTGTGTCTCTTTTCTTTGTCAAGAACTTTGACATGTCGAAGTTACTAATGACACTAGTCATGTCCTTCTTCTTCGGGAACAGGAACAGCTCAATTGACTTTGTCTTCGTGTTGGAAGGTAACATTGACTTGTTTGGGATCATGGTGTCGAAAATGAAAGGCATCATTGGAGGAGGATTCGTTCTTGCTGGGATTACAGGTTTTTGGTTGGGAGCCAATTCGAAGTACACTGAACCTTCATGTACAACATGCTCATGAGAGTCACAGCATAACGAGGAACGGACTGGGTCATTGTGGAAAGAGAACAGGTCGCTATTAGCCAGAAGTTTGTTGAATAGATGAGCAGGGTTGGATAGGAAGGAATCTTTGGCGTTACGGAGACTTGAGCAAAGACACGGTTCTTCAGTAACGGTCTCCAATTTTGGGAAGAAAGCTGAAGTAGGTGGCAGCACGTGGTCTGGTTTGGCGTTATGAGAAGGGGTATCTGAAAATATTAAGCTATGTTAATTTGATGTTATAACCATCTTTGCTAAAATTTGTACAATCTATTATTATAAATGCAAAAAATAAGTCTGTCTGTCTGTTACGTTTTCACGAATAAACCACTGGACCGATTTTGATGATATTTGGTACGAAGTTTAAACCCCAAGAAAGGACATAGGCTACTTTTTATCCCCGGCTTCGTTTGCGTCCGCGACAACAGACGAACGAAAAAATTGCAGTTGTAGTTTGTTTGAAGATTCTAACGAAAGAAAACTGTAAAACTATTATTTTTAGAGTTTTCTTTCGTCACAACACACTTTGTTCTCCAAGTTATTTTAGAGGGCTTTAATATATTTGCATGCTTTTCTTGTACCTTTCTTTTTGGGCTTACGTCCTATTTATCCAAATCTTACCACGAGAGTTACCCGAGAAATAAAATGCGATTTCCATTTTTCCGAGGTTCACAAGGGAGTTGGTTATGGTTGGCATAGGTCGGGGCATTTCCCTGGAGGAGGCGGCGGCCATATACCCCACCAGTACAGTCAGCGTGTGCAAAAACATCTTCTGAGAATGAATAAAAAATATGGGTGATTTTTTCGGATTTCTTTGTGGTGCTATATCTAGAAATGTGTGAGACAATAGATTTTTAATGGATTTTGCTTTTAGATAGATATTTATTATGTAATTCTTTATCGTATTTCCGACTATACACATTATACATAATCACTAAAGTTCGTGAAAATGAATACATGGAGGTTGGTTCCTCTTTTACGCTAAATTGGCTGACCGGAATCAACTGAAATTTACGAACATAGATAATATATTGATCTAGCTTAACATGCAGAATATTTTTTATCATGTCTCGCCTTGCAAAATTTAGGGTATTGGCTTTTATTTCTAAAGTCCTACGCAGATGAAGTCGCCAACAAAAGCTAGTGAGTAATAATATTTTTTAATCATTACCGTCGAATTCTACAAACTCATAAACGTGACGTTATTTATTTTATCATGCCACTCCATCATCATTTCTGCTTCCTATTTTAGCATAAGCAAACACTTTAGTAGATTAGTATCTAATTGCAAAAATATTAAAATAAATACCATATTAGATTCAATTATTTTTAGTTCTGACAAAAGCTAAAATAGGCTCGATTTAAAACAAAGTAAAAAGGATAGACAAAAAAGCAATATAAACATTTAGAGAATACAAAATCTAAAAAGCAAAGGCTTTAGAAAAAGCTTAAAAGGGAATATTTAAGTTTTAAATTTTACTTACCGTTTGTCCTACTCAACGAGCAATAACGAATTGATTGAAATTCTGATCCAAATCAAATTCTTTTTGTTTCGCAACTTTCAATTCGGTTTTATTGGTTTTTCAATTTATTGTTACGATTGAGAAATACCAATTGTTGGGAAATTGCTGGCTGGAACGATATTATAAAAGCGATGATACCAATTTTTCTTATGACAATTTGAGGAATGGCTTTTACTAACTATAACTATACCCCGCGGTGTCACCCGCGATCAATTATGTTTTTGGTTACTGCTTCGCTCCCGTTAGTCGTAGCGTAATGATATATAGCTTATATTATTCCTCATGAGTCTGGCTATCCTTACTATTCCTTACTAATATTATAAATGCGAAAGTAACTCTGTCTGTCTGTCTGTCTGTCTGTCTCTTCTTCACGCCTAAACCACTGAACCGATTTCAATGAAATTTGGTACAGATATAGTCTGGGAACCGAGAAAGGACATAGGATAGTTTTCATTCCGGAAATCCCCCGGGAGTGGGAACTATTAATCCACGCGGACGAAGTCGCGGGCAAAAGCTAGTCATATTCATAAAGATGTTTTACAGTCTGACTGTCAGTCCCGCGTATGAACCTTCCTCTTGAATCACGCTATCTATTGATAAGAACCGCTTTGAAATCCGTTGCGTAATTTTAAAGATCTAAGCGTACAGGCGGTGGGAAGCGACTTTGGTTTATAATAAGTAGCGATTAGGTTTTGTAAAGCATGGAAAGGGTTTCGATGGCTTACGTATTGTTCTTTGATATTACTGGCTTTAAGCAGAATAGAGACGTTTCAAAAAGGGATTTACTACCATCACGCCTGCATTCCCCGAAGGGTTAGGCAGAGGTGTACCAATGTACACCCACAGTTCGCCATTATATTTAGGTCCCATGTAATAGGTGGCGAGCCTATTGCCATTAACCGGGCACAAATCTAAACTCCGAGCTGCTACTGAGAATTTCATAGAAAAACCCAATAACACTTTTTGCTCGACCCGGGAATCGAACCCAGGACCCCTAGCGTAGCAGTCACGCTCAGGACCACTAGGCCAACGAGGCAGTTCAGGGATTTACTGTATGAAAAATTAATTGACTAGAAAAGATCCATTGTAAGACAGTTGTCAATATTTTGCTGATCCAATTTCGGTCACCATTAGTTTTGATAAATAAAGCCCCATGAGAGGAAGTAGCCTAAAATATCAAAATAACAAAGAAAATAACTCCTGTTAATTAATGTCTGTCCCGATACGGAAATAGAATCCGTTGAACTGAAAGTCCACCATTGTGACAAAAATAGCTAATGGAAGTGAAATAATATTGTCTATTTTATTATAATGACTTTTTAGCTTATCAATAATTAATTATTGTATTTATACCTTCCGAAACTGTTTTGTTATTGGAAATATATCTTCATGCCTAAAGTCAAAATCAAAGTCAAATTATTTATTACCATTGGAAGGCACTTTTTAATGTCATACAAGAAAAAATAAGAATAAATTTTCGGTGCCCCTGCTAAAGGGTAGTTTCGTTAGGGTAATAATCTACACCATCAGAGCAAACAAGCGTGAAGTTAACATGTTGTTGCGGCTCAGTGGTTAAGACGGCCCGCCTGTGCATGAGGTTGTCGGTTCGATATCGGGCAAGGACTAATGTGACCTTTTCAATTCATAATGTACTTTCTAAGTTTATCATCGGTGAAATTAATTAATCCGTCATAAGAAAGTGTGGTAATCATTGCTCGTACTTTCTCTGTATGAGATATTATAAATTAATATTTTATAAGTACTATATTCTGCATGCGACTTCTCCCGCGTGGAAATTTTTATCCTTAGTAGCTTTCTAACGGCAAAAGAATTTTTGAAATTGGTTGAGTAGTTTTTAAGTTTATTCGTTACACAAATGCAAATCTTTCCTTTATATTAGTGAAGCTGTAGAGAATTTTATTGACAGTTGAATATCAGTAAGACGCAGAAGCGTAAATCGAAATACTAATTACAATAATTCTTACTAAGTACTTATACCTAATCTTCGCTAAAACTATCAAGTTAATGTAAAACTTGATATTTAAGGAATATTAGACGAAATTTCCTTTATTCTAATAATATTACAATCCATAAATTCTATGAAACTGTAATGGCTTTTACGTGTTCAAATGGATTTTGTTTCGAACACCGTTATGTCTGGCTTTAGTAAAGGTTCCAGCAGACTAAGTCGGACTAAGTAGATGCCAATTTAGCAATATTATTTAGGACTAGCGAACTGCTCGCGATTTCGTCCGCTTGGAGCATTTCACTCGCGTTAAATAACGATTTTCGTTACTGCTCTATTCTAGTACTTCATAGCGTGATGCTATACAGCCATACATGTTACTTAGGAATACTGTAGCTATCTTTCGGTGACTGCCCCGTTGGTCTCGTGGTCACAAGTGCGACTGCTGTGCAAGGGGTCTCGGGTTCGATTCCCAGGTCGAGCAAAAAGTGTTATTGGGTTTTTCTATGAAATTCTCAGTAGCAGCTCGGAGTTTGGATTTGTGCCCGGTTAATGGCAATAGGCTCGCCCCCTATTACATGGGACCTAAATATACCGGCGAACTGTGGGTGTACATTGGTACACGTCTGCTTAACCCTGCGGGGAATACAGGCGTGAAAGTATATTAAATTACGTCTTTGGTTACTGCTCTATTCCAGTACTTCATAGCGTGATGCTATACAGCCATACATGTTACATGTTACTTAGGAATACTGTAGCTATCTTTCGGTGAAGAAATGGTTAAGATTAGTCCAGTATTTTCGGGGCCTATTTTTTACGAACAAATAAAATATTTCCAATTTATAGTATAGATAGGTAATAATTTAATATTCTTCTTAAATATTATTCTTCTTGTTTTATTGTAATTAAACATGTTGAAAATCTATTCGCTACCTATCTTCTTTCAGCGACAATCAATGTCAAAAACTTGTTAAGAATGTTGCAAAACTGTAGTCATTAAAATATGAATGCATTTTTAAAAGTTACGAGTTTTTATTTTATTATGCAGCCTCTCTTGTTGCCCAGTAAGTTAAGGCGCACTAGGTTGTGGGTTGCAATCAGGCCCGAATGTGGTGTTAACCAATATGGCTGTTTCAGTTTCAGATATACTTTCTAAGTTTATGTCGGTCATCAGCAACTTACTCATGGCTTCTCTATATGAGAAGAGGCCTTTGAGCTGAAGTGATATTATTATTACATGCAACTCATATAAATCGATAATTGCGATAAAACCGCCTATTTATCGATATCATTCCATTTTTGAACAATTCGTTTGTACAGAACCTCCATTGTTAATACGGAGTGCAATAAAAACTTTCAAAAGTCAATCTTAACAGTATTTTTTTAAAGTCTATAATGGCAAACAGACAGTGTGAATATATTTCAAAGAATCATTCGTAGTATGACGTCATCGGTGAAGGAACTCAACATTCTGCCTACACTTTGAAGTGTCGTTTTATTTATTCCTATTTCGATACGAATGCATTTCAGCATCGGCGTATGCAAGCAATAAAATGCGTTTAAATTGTATTTATTTATAAACGTCCATTTCTGAAACTGATCGTAAAATTTCGCACGTTTCGTGTTGCCAGTGTTAGGTAAGCTCCGTTATTTATGGGAGAATATTTTAGTAAGAATTTTTTACAGGTTTATTTTGTTAACTGTGTTTTTCTGAGTGACTCTTTGTTCAGTTCTGGTTTCAGTCCTGTGGTGATTTTCTGTAAAAATCTCTCTCGGTGAATTTGGAAGCCCATCGTCTGTTCTATAAGTCTGCCTACAGACTATTTATTTTATTTTACAGAAGGCTTACGGACTACTAGACCCATGGTATAATAGTAATATTAACAAAAAGCTAATAACATGCCTCTACATATAGAAAAAAATATATATATTACTGCATTACGTTACAGATGTTTGTTTTTCGATTTGGTACAGGTAAGTTGTATACGAAATGTGTTTAATACATTTATTGAGGAACGAGCTGGCATTAAACCTAAAACCTCAGCCGTTTTTAATTACACTGAGGGTACCTATCTGCATTATTTTCTCGCCACACTACCAAAAAAAACTAACCTTCAATCGGCGAAATGCTCCCTTATGCTGGCAACACCGTACAACGGCGGACTTATTGGTTCGTACCACGTCAACAGTAAAACGCAATGGCGGGTACACATTTGGCATTCACATTACTGGTATGTACACACACATACATACATACAATATTGTTTTACGTCTCCCGAATAACGTTGTTTTGGCGTTAGTCATCGGGGCATGAGAATATATCAATTGGTTGTCTGTCGAGTTTCCTTTGTAGTTTTTCTGAAAACGAGTTTATAGGCTTTTCTAGAATTTTTTCAAATAGGTACATAAGTCACGTTTTTATCGGTGTAATAGAGACATTTAACAAAGCCAAATGTTATATCGTTTTCCCATTAATGTTAATTTGTGTTGAACCATACTTGGGATTTTTGAGGTTATAAAGATTTTAAAGTCAAAGGTCAAAATTTTTTGAAGTGAAAACTTCTTTAGCGGCCGTTGTGCACTTTTTTTGGAATGGGTAAAAAATGTTAAACTCGCGTCAGGACACGTGACCCTGATCGAAAATTCGTAAGCGGCGTTGTGCACCTGTTTTGGAATGGGTAAAAAATGTTAAACTCGCGTCAGGACACGTGACCTGATCGAAAATTTAGCTTTAGCGTTTTTACTTCTGCCAGCACTCCCGGAGTGCAACCCGTCGTTTTTTTTAAGAATGTTCTTCTAACTAACTAACTGCCTCCTTGGCCTAATGGTGCTAAGCGCGACTGCTACGCTAGAGGTCTCGAGTTCAATTCCCTGATCGAGCGAAAAGTGTTATTGGGTTTTTCTATGAAAATCCCAGTAGAAGCTCAAAGTTAAGATTTGTGCCCGGTTAATGGCAAGAGGCTCGCTCCCTATTATATGTGACCTAAACATACCGGCCAACTGTGGGTGTAGATTAGTACACCACTGCCTGACCCTTCGGGAAATTCAGGTGTGATGGTATGTTATGTTCTAACTAAACTCTAATATCATCTCGATCCCTTGGGTAAACGCATAAGCAAAATGTTTTACGTGCTTCGCGTAATGTGCTTTCATAAACAGTGTTTTTATCACAACAAAAATAAAGGTAGTTTCACAGCCATAATTTTTGCTCAATATTACTTAGTTTGATGAGCAGTATACATTCGTCATTATCCTCATCATATTCCACTGAGGGCCGATGCCTGCCGGGGCTGCGGGTTGTTCGAAAGAGATACCGCGCCCCCGGAACGCAAAGGGCACATGAAGGAACATAGACGGGTTTTAGTCAGTAAAAGTCTGACACTCCCTCCCGCCCCGCCCAGGGCGGGGGAAGTTATTTGATGATTTCCCGTCTATAAAAAAAAAAAAAAAAAAATCCTCATCATATTATCAGCCGCAAGACGTCCACTTCTGGACATAGGCCACCCCAATAGATTTGCAAAAAGAACGGTTTGAATCTCTGCATCCAGCGTCTTCCAGCGGTTTTAATCAGATGTGCCTTACATTGTATATATTTTATCTACTTTTTGAGGAAACTTTACCTCCTGATTGGTAGAATGTGGATGACAGCGGTACGATCTGACGGTTGACTGTTGAGTAATTAACGTTCCGTGGTCTAAGGATACGAATCGAACTCTGTACCTAATTAGTAGACGTCTGTTACGTCACAAATAGGCACATGAAGTGGTTAGTCAAAGCTATTTGACGGAGTTTTGGCCCTTTCGTGTCCTACGTTAAGGGATTGGACAATACTAATACATGTGTGTTGTAAGCAAAGTAAAGTGCTATTGGGTTTTCCCATGAAATTCTCAGTACCAGCTCGGAGATATAATTTGTGCCCTGTTAATGGAAATAGGCTCGCCCCTATTACATGGGATCTAAACATACCTGCGAACTGTAGGTGTGTATTGGTACACCTCTGCTAAAACCTTCTGTTATGTTATGTTGTGTATTAAAAAGCTTGTTTGAAAGCCCTAATCTCCGAAACTATTGGTTCGATTCTGTTTTTTTTTTTAACTGATATAAATCTACTTTATCCTTGAGTGCTATACATTTTATATTATTTAAAAAAATGGGATTACGGATCAACGTTACGGATGATGAGGTTGCGGGATCCAAGACAGTTAAATCGATCCAGTTGCATCGTTTGCCCGGGACTCCTCGAGCTTCATTTCCTCGGCGTTTTTCTGGCGGTCTCAACTGTTTATTCTGGCTTACAGTAGTGACAGTAGCTGGGTATAGTGAGGCGGGTTTGTCCCATTCTTGAAATTTTCAGTATAATTAAGGGTGTACATTGGTACACCTCTGCTTAACCCTTAAAAGGCAATATAGGCGTGATGGTATGTATGTACGTGTAATGCAGAATAGTGTCTTGAAAAAAGATGTCACTTGTTTATACCTTCTGCATATGATTTACTGTAAAATAAATCAGTTACATAAACTGTTCGCAGTCGTTCCACGTGCCAGTACGTGCGTCACTCTACATTCGATAAGCTTTACTTTTTCAAGGCGTGTCTATAGGCCGACTTTCAGTAAGGAATATTTTCTTATCGTGTCAAAGATAGTATTTGAACAATAACAGGTTAACCTTACTAGTAAGATATCGGTTTAAAAGAGTTTGTTAATTTAAAATGTATGCAACACAATGTGCAAAGATGGGCTTAATGCTTTAGCCATTTTCTAGGCAGCCAAAAGTGGTTCTGATGTCAGTGGTATCCACGATAAACTTAAAGGTACATATGAATTAGAAAAGTCATATTGGTACTTGCCCTTACCCGGTTGCGAACCCACAACCGTGCATGGGGAAAGGGTGCTTTAACCACTAGGCCATCATCAACAATATTTAAATCTAAATAAATAAAAACAAGTGTCTAAATGTGTTGCTAAGCGCAAAACTCAAGAACGGCTCCGCCGATGTCTGATTCGTGTTTTGTTGTGTTCGTTATTTCCCGGACAATGATTTTATATCATACATTTTTGATAAGTTTTTGACATCGACGAGATTGCAAGTAGATTTTGAACGTTGTTAATTACGGTAATTGGCCTTCTAGTGTAGTTAACTTCTGCCAAACCATTTGGGAAATTAAATAGACACACGTGATGTAATGTTTGTGTTGATGGAATTATCGTTTATCTTGTACCAGTGATGTTTGATTGGCTAAGTCAATATGTTGTATGGATACATATTATTTCTATTATACATATAGGTATATAGATCTATATTATTTATTCGAATATAAATCATGTTAACCTTTAAATCGCTGGGGAACACCGTTGTCGTTGTATCATCAATTTGTTATTCCATTTCAAAATATGTATACAAATAAATTAAATTGAAGTGTCTATTTGTAATGTCAAAATTAGACCTTTTTACTCAATAAATAAGAATGTTTACACGGTACTTACACGAGAATTTTTTTGTCTATCTTTTTGTGGTTAATGTCAGCTGGACCGATTTTGACGGGTGTTTTTTTGGCAGATATCTGATGATTTAAGGATTAAAAACGGAACAATTACGGTTCTACGAATAAAAACCGATATTTAAGCGAACGAAGCCGCGGGCATATGCTAATCGATAAATAAAAAACAAACAATGTTTGGTATTACCAATTTATGGCTTGGCGTCGTTTGGGTGGTAATTTGCCGCTCGTAGCGCTGGAAAAGGGTAATTTTATTTGGCTTGGGTCAGCCATAGTAATTACGATGATTGATAGACCAAGTGTGAAGGCTTGTGCATTATTTCTTATTCATATGATTGAGTATTGATCAATTATTAGGTAAGTATACTTGGTGGAACTGCCTCGTTAGCCTAGTGGCCCTATGCGCGATTCCTACGCTGGAGGTCATGGGTTCGTTTCCCAGGTCGAGCAAGAAGGATTTATTGGGTTTTCCTACGAAATTCTCAGTAGCAGCTCGGAGTTAGAATTTTCAGAAATGTAAATGAAAACGTTTCAAATGATCAAAATTATATCGAAAACGCCAACGTAGGTAAGCTAACAACAAAATCAAACAAACACCAAAAATTTGAACAATAAAGTTTTATGAATTTTCCCTAAAGTTTAACGCAAGCTAATTTGTTGTGAAAATAACACTGATTCTTATTAACACAGTTAAAATGAAACGTGACGCTATGGAAATTACAATGTAATCGTGCTGTTCAGTCGAGTATTCTATGACTAAAATAGACTCCCTCATCTTTGTTTGAAGGAGGCTAAAAGGGTTAGATAATAGTTTAAGGTCTTAAAGTCGCTAAATCTACGTCGTTTCAGCATGGCTGAAGTTTTGAGGTTTTATAGGGGAATAATTATGTTGTTAAGAAGGTGTGTACTTGCTAACTTCAATGCTGAATTCTTTTCTACTAATTATAACTGTTAATACGCAATTAAGAAACCTTTATTTATTTCATATAAATAATCGTGATGCTCTTAATTTTATTGTTGCATTTTAAGTTAATAGGAACATAGTTATATTGCTGTGTTCTAACAGGGTTCATAAATGTGCTTTAGCTTTAAACCTTATATTACATATTTCATATACAATATGGCATGCAAATACTCGTACGTCGTAACTTTCTGTCCAACTTCTTGATAATTCAAAAGTGCCTGTAAATGGTCCAATTGAAATAAATGCTTTGACTTTTGAATATTTATTTAACCTTACATTTTTTTATTGACGTAAGTCTGGCGAAACTGTGATCTCAAACTATTAGCGACCTGCATCAGCATTTTTTGTTTTTATGCAAGCTTTAGAAATCTCTAGATATGCATAAATTGAAACATCAAACTGCCCCAACAAAAGATCTAAAAAAATGTACTTACTTACACACCTTTATACATAGTATAGGCGATTCAACATAGCACAAATATTCTATAAGTTTCGACTTGTAAATCAATCAAGAAATTGTATTACAATTTGTTTATTTATTTATTTAACGCAGCATGGAAGACTTACAGCTAACAAACTAAGTAGAAAGGAAACTATAGTTGACAGGAAGCCAATTACATGTCTTCGCGTGTAGAATTTGACAAAAAATTAAACAATTAAAAGTGTGCATACCTTAGACACAGATTGTTGTTTAACGATTAATTTGCAGACACATTGTTGTATGGTTAATAAATAATTGTTCCGGGTAAAACTGTTATAGTGTGTGTGAGTTTATACCCGTCTCCTAATCGTACCCACGATACAGGAAAAACAAACTTGTCCCACTTTTACCTTATCTTATAAACAGGTTTAATATATTTTCCATAGGTACTAGCAGGACTGGGAGACATTCAAGCCAATCTAAATGCGCATAATGGTTCGATAAATGCAAAGGCACATCTAGACCCGAAAAGACGAAGTGAGATAGTAAACGAAGCGTTTTTAGAACAAAAAGATAGTTTATTAGAATTGGTACGTATTTCATAATATTTTTTAGTTCTACACAGCTTTAACAGCTCTCTTTATCAAATGCATTCCTATGCATGTTTACACGGGACTTTTTACAAATAAAAAATATTTTTTGACGGTCTTTCTGTACCGGGTAATCTCCAAAAATGGCTACGCCGAATTTACCGGGACCTTCACTGGCAGATAGCTAATGTTATAAGAAGTAACTCAGGCTTTTATTTTGGAAAACCCCGCAGAAAACCGATATTCAGGCGGTCGAAATCGCGGCTATAAACTCGTAGTATATAAGTAATATATGAAGTGAGGTAACTGCTTCCTTATGGTAAATCCGTACTAATATTATAAATGCGAAAGTAACTCTGTCTGTCTGTCTGTCTCTTCTTCACTCCTAAACCACTGAACCGATTTCAATGCAATTTGGTACAGATATAGTCTGGGACCTGAGAAAGGACATAGGATAGTTTTCATCCCAGAAATCCCCCGGGAACGGGAACTATTAATCCACGCGGACGAAGTCGCGGGCAAAAGCTAATAAAATTCAAACAAGCAAAAAGTAAGTTGTCTGGTGTAATAAAACTCGCTATTTATGGCGTAAACGTGGGCTTCCTAAAAAGACACAAAATATAAATTTAGCTCAAGGATGTCAGGGGCAAGGCGACTATCATAAACCACAAACCAACGAGGCATCCCAAAACAGAAAAGATCAAAGCCCAAACAAAACTATAGTTCACAGGAAATGAGCACATAATTAACACAAAAGTATCCGAAACATGGAAACGTCAAACCGTTCTCATTTCTAATGTTCACGAACTTTCAACTAAATTGGTGATCAGGGTTTTGGTACATAAAACAATTGCTCCTTTGGTGAATTACCCTCGATGTGCGAAGTTCGAAACAAATCAATTATCTGATGCCGGAGGCTTCGGGACGGTCGAGTAACCTTGTTAGGTTCCCCGTACATGGTGTAACTTGGATGTGTCATATATATTGTAATATATCTAGAAATTTATATACGTATTCCTAATTTGGTTGCGAGATCCAACAGTTGAATCGATTTTCCGGGACTCGTCGAACTTCATTGCATCGGCATTTTTTTAGCAGTCTTCACTGTTGATTCTGGTTTTTAGGCGTTGCAGTAGATGGGAACAGTGTGGCGAGCTTGTCCTATAAAAAAAACACCTATCTCTACATATTATAAAATAAAGTCGCCTACTGCCGTCCGCCGATTTTTCAAACTACCCAACAAATAATACGGTTTTCATCAATAGATATAGTGGTTCAAGAGATAGGTTTATACGTATAGAGAACATCACGCTACGATCAGCGGGAGCGGAGCAATAATCAAAGACGTAAAGGTACGCGGGTGACACCACGGTGAATATAGCTAGGTGTAATATTATGTACGAAGTCAGAGAGAATGATAACAATTTCCAATTGTGAGAGAATGACGACAATTCATATCTTAATTGTAATTTCGACTTGGAAATATTTGCATCTTTGCTATCTACACTTATTTAATAACGCTATTTCTGAAATCTAGAATATTTTGATGAATCTAAAATGTTCATAGCTCAGTCTATTGATTGATAGAAGATATTCAGTAGTTATCAATTTTATAGATTTGTTTTAAAACTCTGAATTATCTTTATCTTTGTTATATTTATTCTTTTTCTGCCCTGATGGTATCGTGGTTACAAGCGCGACTGTTGGACGTGGGTTCAGAGTTATTGGGTGTTTCCATTAGGAATTCCTCAGTAACACTAGACTCAGTTTAAATTAATTGACTTCCAAAAGTGCCTTTTAATAGTTTAATTGGTATAAATGATTTGACTTTGACTTTGACTTTTGAGCCAATACTCTAGTGTGGGTCAGAGGTGTCAGACACAAGGTCGACGATGGAGTGACTTACCTAGAAGAAGCACTCTAACTTGGAAGAGATTAGAATAATATCAAATCTAGTTTAGAAATAATATTAGTGTATTATTATACTTTACTATATATCTATGTTAGTAGCTCGTAGTTCTTCTAAACATAATCGATACAGATCGTCTTTTGTCAAGGTCAAATCCATCACTTTATGTATTTTCTTGTTAGCTTTAATGAGATTCACGTTATTTCTTCTATTGACGTAATATCTGCTATTATACATCATCAGTATCTCTTCTATTGCGCATTAGTATCTAAATTCTATATATTACCTATTGCTTTTATACTTCTTTTTGTATCATTTACTTGTCTACGTATATCTGTATTTTCACTTTTCTCTCAAATCAGAGTAAGTTAATAAAATATCACAGTACCTAGTATCAAGACAATACCTCTTTATGTTTTAGTAATAACCTAAATCCTATCTTACTTTCGACTATTATTATAAATGTGAAAGTTTAAAGGATAGATGGTTGGAAGTTTGTCACTCTTTCACAGCTTACATTTGGTGCCATTATCATAATTATAATCAGCCGAATGTCATCCACTGCATCCGCATCCAGCGATTTCTCTTACCAGGTCGTCATTCCATCTCGCTGACGACCCTCCCACACTACACCTTCCGGCGTCTGATCGCCACTCGAGAGCCTTACGACCCCGACAGTCGTCGGTATTCTTATAAATATTGATCCGGTTTTTATTTTCCCGTGGGATAATATAGATAGACTTCATTTAGAAGTTAGTACTAAATAAAACACAACATTAATTTCAGCTAGAAACAAAACTGAAAGAAGTAAGAGAGAAAAGGAAAAAGTCGTTCCTGAATGATGTTGCGGGTAATGGCAATTTTAACAATGGTCTTGAACATCTAAGTAATCTGAACCTTAAAATTAATGGCATAAGTGCCATTGGTGATGCAAATATGGAACTCAAGTACGGACCTGGTATGAAAACTAAGTTTATTTCTCTTTTCGATTCAGTTATGTTGGTAATATGTCATTATGATCTCTGGTCACCGTAAGGAGGGGCTTGCGGGTGGCGATCTTGGGGCAGTACGTTACTCATCCAGACGATCAAAATATGCGGGTGCACGGATCATGTGTCAAGCGCATACCGGGCTCCCGACTCGTGGTAATGGGAGGAATCTTGTGGTTAGTCAGTAAGAGTCCGATAACCGTCTATTTTCCCCAGGCGAAACTAAATCCATGAGGATTTCCCCAAGAAAAAACACAAAAATGAAATGTCATATTTGTATACACGGTCCAGATTTAGGCCTTTTAATGTAACCTACGTTGGACAAACTTATGATTAGGTCCATAAAAAGAAATTTCAACATTCTTATTGAATGTCAGTTTCAAGTTCTGCAGTAAGACGTACATTATTTAGTTGATATTCATGGTCTTCGAACGATAAACGGTGGTAAATAAAGTCACATGTATTTTTACCAACATTTATGAAATGAAGATTTATTTGCACTGTATTTTTTTTGTCCGGAAAGGGTTTCACTTTTAGTAACCGGACAATTCCTGAAAAGAAAGATAAGCAATAAAGTAAAATAATAATATGTAAACGTACCATAATTTTGTTTTCACTAAAATATTTTTCTCAGGGGCGTCCGGAATAAAAAACGGTAATTTAAAAAACCAAAAAACCCGACTGCTTTTCTAAGTATTTATGAAAAAGCCCTAAAACAAGAAAGTCGTTGTACCCGATTGCACTTAAAATTGTAGCAGTCAGGACCCATTCTGGACAATCTGCAATGTAATATAGGTATGAATCAATACACTAAGCCTCCATTTCTAGAATGGGTCCCGACTGCTACAATTTTAAGTGCAATCGGGTACAACGACTTTCTTGTTTTAGGGTTTTTTCATAAATACTTAGAAAAGCAGTCGGGTTTTTTACTTTTTTTATTTTTTATTTACCCATTGTCACTCCCACAGTAAATACGAATCTAATGACACCTCTCAAGCTAAAATCCATCGAACCGTTCAGGCTGCAGAGCGATCCAAACATTTGAATTTGGCGCCAAAAATCCGCCATTTTGTTTTTTTTATTTTGATATACCCAGTGTCACTCTCACAGTAAATACGAATCTAACGATAAAAAAGTATCCATTACACCCAAATGCCCGGAAATTTTAAAATTTTTAGCAACCCTATTTTCATAACCAACGTTTGCTTCAAAATTTAGAAACATTTTGTCAGTCCACGCCTTCCTTTTATTAAAATGCGGCAAAGTTAAGTCAATTAAAGCAAGTCCTCCATAAGTAATAAGCGCTGACAGGGTAAATTAATTAGTGATGACGTAAGCTTTTAATTACGTTTAATGTTATACCAAAAGCTCCTAAAGAACATTATTTTTAAACAAGCTTAGTTAAATTAGTCAGATTTGATCAATGTTTGAATAGGAAAATGATTTCTTATAGTTTGCAAGTTGAGAATTTAAAAAAATCTAAAAAAATAAACTGTATTTTTTGCTGCCTCATTAGCCTAGTGGTCCCAAATGCGAGTGGTGCGTTAGAGGTCTTGGGTTCGATTCCCAGGTTGAGCAAAGTGGTATTGGGTTTTTCTGTGAAATTATTAGTATTAATAAATTATTAGCTTGGAGTTAGGAATTGTGCCCGGTTAATGGCAATAAGCTCGTCTCCATACCTATTAGGTCCCCTTTAACATGGGATCTAAAAGCATACCGGCAATCTGTGGGTGTACATTGGTACACCCCTGTCTAACTTTTCGGGGAATTCAGGCGTGATGGTATGTGTGTTTTATTTAAAACACACATACCACTCAGTTAGAAAAAAACTTTGGCTATGAATGTGTAGGCCATACGTTTCAAACCTCAAAACTAAATAAAAGATGAAGCTATTAATCCATTCGTAACACTTAGGATTAGCCTCGACAACACATACGGACAACACAAAATAAACGAAGCTGGACACAATATTTATGTTAACAGAGCGTATAGTAAAATATTTTACCCATTTCTCTGGAAATATATGTAAAATCTATGCAAATAAATAAAATTGAACTGTCTGTTTGTAATATCAAAATAACTGCTCTTTTTACAAAATAAATATGGAATGCCAACGCTACGCGGTTGAAAGAAACAATTGTTAAAAATGTTGTATGTCTGACTGTTTGCTTCGACTGATCTCCGAAATGTCTGAACCAATTTAAAAGACTCACTGGCAGATACCTGATGTAACAACAAGCAGTTTAGGCTACATCCAAGCTGAAAAAAATTGGCTTACGCCCAAAGAATCCCGCTATAATCGATATTAAACCGCGGATATACTCGTAAGTTAGTAGAAAAATACATATTAGGTAGATGTATCTACAACAATAAAACCTTGGCGGGCACTCATAAGCGTTGTATGTATACTTGACAAAATATTTCGAGCGCATCATATCGAGGTCCCAATAAATGTTTATATTTAACCAACAACAGATAAATCGGCATTGACCCCCACCGTGCCCCCCACCCGATGCAAGGCTAGTCAAATAATGGATGTGGAAAATCGTTCTGATCTTTAATATTATCTACGGCTAATAATATCATACCTGACGTCAAAATCCGCCTTGACATGGAAAGTCAGTTAGCAAGAGGACAGGCAGACGGGTAGACCGGAAAATTGTAGTAAATCAAGTGAATATAAGTAGGCTATCTACAGATATGATTTTTTTTTTAAAACTATTCTAATATAATAAGTTTTAACAAGCTACTAATATAATAACGTCCCTTTGTGCTTATTGGCCTAGTTCTGTTCTGTCTACTGCTTGTTTGGAGGGAAGTGGATATTATGTTTTTTCTTACTCCTTCACCAATCTTTTCTGATTAATTCCGTTGCGGAATCTAAGACAGTTGAATCGTTTCTCCAGGACTCGTCGAGCTCCATTGTCTCGGCGTTTTCTGGCGGTTTCCACTGTTGATTCTGGGTTTTAGGAGTTGCAGTGGTTGGGAATAGTGTGGCAGGCTTATGCCATAATCCAATAACACTGATGAGTTTTTTTTTGTTTGTGTGTTTATTTAAACGCGGTAATCTCTGGAACTAACGGTCAGACTGGAAAAAAACTTTTTGGATATGATAGCTTTATTCATTTGGAGTATAGGCAATATAACATCACGCTACGAACCCAAGGGGGCGGACGTTTAGTCACCTCTAGGATTTTTACTTAACAATAACATAGCAATAAAACCAAGTTTCTTAGAGAAAAGTGTAATGTAGCAAAAAGGCTGGAAAAACACGTTTACGAAGAGAAATAACGAAAAGTCACACATTCAATAAACGGGTTCCTAATACTTTCTAACAAGTAAACATGAGACAAGATAGCTTCTAGATCATGTATTTAAAGTGCGGGTTGCAGAGACTAGCAAAAGGGGGCTGGGGGCATCAGTGTAATTAAGGACCTTATTTTCTAATTACGAGCGTTCATGTACCTTTTTTTTTGGTTGCAGGTTTAAAAGTTAGAAATTTAAACATTTTCGGAATAAAAAGTTTAATGTTTTTTTTTCTATCTGTGTTATCTTTGATAGTAACATAACCTAAAACTATAATACCATGGCAGGTAGGGCATGCAAAAACCGGGTTGTTTAAAGGACACGGTTTTTTCGGGTTTTCATTTTACAAAACCGGTGAAACCGGTTTAATCGGTTATTTCGGTTTTTTTCTCATTTTCATTAAAAAAATGTGATATTCGTGTGTAAATAAATAAAAATGCTAAAGTTTAATCAAAATGGCGTCAGCGTGGCATAGAGTAGCGCGACAATGATCTATCCGAGAAAAAAAAAATCGAATTCGAGATCAATTATTTAAACAAAGGTGTTGCCAATTTTAAATAATAACTTCAATTGTGCAGTTTGCCCAAAAGTACTATTATATAGTTCTAAAATTCTAGGCATATCTTTAAGAAGTAAAATATAATTTTGCACAGTTTTAAACTTAGTGAAGTAAACGACGAACCAAGAATAAAATATAGTTGTTTGAAATAAAATCCTGCAAATATTTTTTTCTTATTTTTTCTACATGCAATATGGCAGTGGTCATAACCATTTAGACTGCATTTAGTGTTTTCTAATAGCGAAACGTAACTTGTTACTAAAAAAAAACTTTAGTATTCTTTTCACTTACCTTTCCTATAACATTAGGACTAACCTTAGGCTATATTTCATATCATAGTTCATCCAAAACTATTTCATAAAAGTTCATAAAAAAAAACTAATTCAATAATTTGAATTACTATACTAGGGAAATGTTGAGTAACCGTAAACTGTCACTTTGGCAATGACATTTCTTTATTTTACATATTTGATCTCAAATGCGATTTTTCGGTATAAATTAACGTTGCCGGCCATTATTGCCGTTGGAACTAACGCCGTCTTGCCGTTCTGTCGACGTTTGTCAGTGATAAAAAACAAAACCGAAAAATCCGAAAAAACCGGTTTCGTTATCATAAAAAGCCCGGTTTTCAAATCCGTCGGTTATCCGGTTTTTTCGGTTAACCGGGTATTCGGTTTGCATGCCCTAATGGCAGGGCGCGCGTCTGCCAGGGTTGCAGAACTTGCTAGATTAACACGGATCAGTTTTAGTTAGTAGTAGTCTAACAGTCCCTTCCGTTCCGCCCAGAGCGGAGGAGTAATTTGATGATTCCCTTCCTTAAAAGGGGGCGCGTCAAAAATAAGTCTGCTAACCCCTGTTCTAGAGAGAGGAGATAAAATATGAAAGCCCTACTATACCTAATATATTTATTTTAGGTAAAAGTCTTATTCACATGGATGCAAACGGAATATCTAATATTGGCAAAGTTCATCTGGAATTAGGCACTGGAGATATTGGACTTTCTATACCAGGATTAAGTGATTTATTCCTTGGTAAGAATCTTACTATTATCATTGATGTGCGAAAGTTTGAATTCGTTTGTTTGTTTCGAGGAGCTCGTGGCTAAATAATTACAGCCGCATAGACCGATCTTCCGGGTTAAGCCACGCTTGCCGAGGTTGGTCTGTGAATGGGTGACCATTTACCATAGCGAGTTTCCTCCGTGCCTCGGAAAGCACGTAAAGCCGTTGGTCCCGACTGTCATTTGTAGATCTTTGACAATCGTTACTGTTAGTCAGAAGCCCGAAAGTCTGACAACCAGTCATACTAAGAGTAACGTATTACCCATTACTGGGTTGTGGAGGTCTGATAGGCAGTCGCTCCATGTAAAATACTGATATTCAGCTGTATCCGGTTCGACTGGAAGCCGACCCCAAAATAGTTGGGAAAAGGCTAGGCAGATGATGATGGTGCGAAAGTTTGGATTGATGAATGTTTGTTACTTAATCTAGCCAGAACGGCTGAACTTATCTGGGTGAAATTTAGCACAGAGATAGATTCTAGTCTGGAATAGTATAAGCTGCAGAAAAATGTACAGTTCCTGCAAGATAATACATTAATTTTGACGCCGATGAAGTCGCGGGCAAAAGCTAGTATTTATCAAATCAACTAACTCTTTGAGAAACACTTAATTGTCTCTTTTTTGTAATTATTAAACTGTGAAGTGATAAGCTTGATTTAATTTAGTTTTGTTATTCCATTTGTGATTTGTTGACACTGAAAGAGAGCTTGAGAAACCAAGTTTGAACTAAAAGATAATAGATGATTGACTTAAATAATCTTTATAATGTTTCCACTGTAACTCTTTTGTTGTCTATACAAAGTTGTTGTCTATAAAGAGGTAAAGTTTGTTATTTTTTTGTTTGTAAAGGTCTGGATATATTCCCTGATTCATAGTTTCACAATTGTAGTGTGTCATATGATATGTCTTAAGATATTTTACTTCAAAGTGGATGAAATCGCGGACAGGAGCTCGTAATATACCATATTGAGGCTAAAATCCTGTCAAACTAAAAAGATACACAAGTATATTATTTTGTCGCGTGTGTGGAAGCCGACTTATAACACTAATTCTAGCATTTAAGAAACCGGGGCTGCGGGTTGTTCGAAAGAGATACCGCGCCCCCGGAACGCAAAGGGCACATGAAAGGAACATAGACGGGTTTTAGTCAGTAAAAGTCTGACACTCCCTCCCGCCCCGCCCAGGGCGGGGGAAGTTATTTGATGATTTCCCGTCTAAAAAATAAGCATTTAAGAAAAACGAAAATATTCTCTCTCTTTGTGTATATTAAGAACACTACACATAATAACTTATTTTGTTAACTTTTAAAGAACGTGGACACGTAAACTGCACCAAAAACGCAACTGGAGTACAAGAAACAGAAAAGGCATTTGATTCACAGAGACTAGGAGAAGACATCGCTTTGAGGCAATCAAATCCTGGGACTGTTCCTCAAACAAACCGCACGACTGTCATGAATCATGGAACTGCCAACAAGAATTCAACCATCCAAATATGGAATACACCTGGATCTACTAGCACTGGTGCATTTGTCTTTGTACCCCTCAATTCGACAACTGTCACTGGAACCAATAGTACTGTTTAGTTTAAAAATAAATTCAGTGAAATGTCGCTATAGTATAAATTTCGACTTTTAGCGTCTCCGCACACGACCGATTTTTTTACCGATTATCAGGCCGATTTTTGACAGACTCTTCTCGTCGACGAAGAAATCTGTAAAAAATCGGCCCGGTAATCAGTAAAAAATCGGCCGTGTGCGAAGACGCTAATGTGACAATGTCAATTTTATTGGTACAATTTGATATTTAATAGAAATGACTATTGGAAAACCTGTAAGATTTGTTCTATGGTATAGCATGTAGCACTTACTTATATTAAACACCATTGCATGCATCCATTTGTATTGTAATCTACTTATATTAAACAAATAAAATAATCTTTATCTTTTATCTTTATCAATTATAATAAAGGATTAATTGACAAGGTTACTCTTCATTTTTTCCTATTACTTCAAGATGGAGGAAAAATAAAGTATATGAATTCTTGAAAAAGCAGCCAAATGGGACTTAATAAAAGCCTTTTAATATTGTAAGTAATATTTTGATTGCAAATGAAAATAATTCTAGACAGTAAATTATGTTATTTTTTTATTTTCCTGTCGTACATTTATCTTACATGGAAATAACTGCGTAATAATGTGCCTCTTTGAAGTCGTGATGACCTGGTAATTAAGGCTTATCATACGTTAGGGTATGGGTTCGCAACTGGGCATGGGCAGATACCAATGTGTCTTTTCCTATTTCATTTGTAGTTTCTAATTGTGGGTCCACACGACACAGACTTAACACAGACTTCTATAGAATTTTGTCTGTACAACAAATCAGTACAGGCAAATGTCGGTGTATTAGTAAAGTCGGAAGTCTGCGTACATGTCTGTACGATTGTCGGAGCAAAACTCATGATTATTGAATTACTTAATTTATTCATTAAAATCGAAGTCTGAATTGATGAAAAGTCTGCACAGACATTTGGTAAAGTCAAAATTTTCACTCAGACTTTATAGTCTGTGCAGATGTCTGTACAGACAAAAGTCTGTGTCGTGTCACAACAAACATCACTGACATCGATGAAGGGAAACATCGTGAGGAAATCAGTACCCCTAGCACGAATATTTGGAAGTTTCGTATCGCAAACGTATCGAGTTCTCGATACGATAACGGAGTACAACGCAAGTCGGAAGCACGAAGCACTTTCGAAATAGTATCGAGAGCTCGATACGATGACGTTAGTGACGTCATACTAACGTAAGAAAGGATGGGACAAATTGAACGAATGATCTTAAAATTGAATGAATTTTTTGTTCAGAAACTGGATAAGTATTTATTTAATTAAAAATTTACCGATTTTAGGGCATTTAAAACTTTCATTTATAATGCAATACGAAGAAACTGCAGAAAAAGTTAATATTCAGTTAGATAAATGGTATAATAATTTACTTATTACTAAAACGTTGTGCTTGGTTTGACTGTAGGTTCCTAAACGAGCGACGGGTGGTCAAAGCTCATGTCAACTTTGTTTTGAAGTGCACTGGTTTTTTGTTGTGATTTAATTTGTGAAAAGTTTAGAACTATTTTATTCTTCGAAAATGAGAACCAACCACCCGCAGTACACCATTATTACACCGTTGGTCCTGCGCCTGATCTCTCTCCGGTCGTGTCGGATTGCCGTCCCATCGGGCTATGAGAGTTAGGGAAGAGGGAGTGCACCTGTGTATGCGCGCACACTTCTGCACTATAATATCTCCTGCGTACGTGGCTAGTCTGCATTAAGATTAGCCGCCATAGCCGGAATCGGTCTGGAGAATTTGTGCCGGACGGGCGTGATCGCTGGATGCTATGAGTTTCGAATTGTTCCAGACGGCGCTGACGTCCTACACCTATAGGTTCCGGAGTGATCTGCTTGAAGATTGTTCTATGTGCGCCTGTCGATGTGTAAGGGAAGAGGTTTCTTGGTTGAAATTAAAGTCATACGGCTAATAAGTCTTCATAACCTTTCAGGAAGCGGTCTGCGTAATCCTTCCGGAGTACAATAGTGAGATAGAGGGCGCTTTAAAATTTCCTTGCCGATGACTACGAATTCACGATTTCGGCGCGCGAGCCTAAGTACCGCGAAACTTTACCGTAACAAGAACCGCAGACCGCTTGCTAATTAGTTGGTTTATTTATTATAATTTTTTACAATGTTTGTGTACAAAACGTGTAATTATACGATTAAATTACTGTAAAGCTATGGTGTGTGACCTATCATTAGAATCCTCCTAAAAGCGTCCGTCTCCTGAAACTGTAACCCCGATTGCATCTATAAAACTGAAAAACTATAGCAGGTGTAAAGCAAAATATACTATAAAAACGGGACTATTATTTTACTTTACGGGTTATTGTTTCAGGAAACATTATAGCAAATCGATAATAATAATAATAATAGTCCGCAGGGCAGCTTGTGGCGAGCTGTTGGGCAGTTGCGACCCCACGGACCTGACCTCCCGGGAGAAGTCTTGTTCTTCATCTCTGGCTTGCCTTTATTGGCCGGCCGGAGTGAACACTGACGAGGAACAGAGCTCCCACCTCTCTCTTGCCTTCATTGGCCGGTTTGAGTGGAGATTCGCAAGAGCATTCGTGTTCGGGGAAAAGGAAGTGTTTCACTAAGGTGCTGGTAGGGATCTTGACCGTACTTCCGGGATTGTCCTGATAGCCTTGAAACACCTCTCCACTCCTCAAGCACCTCAGTCTGTGTTGCCCTCTTGTCGCTACGTCACTACGTGCTAGCGGCCGTTTTAGGGGGCCGAATTTTGTATAAAATCTGTAAATAAAGTATTGTAAGTAAAATTTTCTAGTATTAAATATCTTTCATATTTGTTTGTTTGTTTTGCTTTCATATTCAACTGATCCTCCTTTCGCTGTTTAACATTCCGGCCACTAAATTAGTTTTTATAGGGCTACATCGTTATTACTGTGTTACTTGCTTGCTTTTTATAATATTTCGCTGCTCTCGTGTTGTTGGAAATTTCACAAAAGTATTTAATATTAAAGGGTTAACAAGAGCATCAGTAACCTGCCTCACATATTTGCTCACTGTAGTTTGCCCTAAATATTTAGCCATTCCTACTATTCTTTGATAGGAGCCTGTAGCATAAAATGACAAAGCACACAGCACCTAGAAATAAAAATATTAGAGAGTTAATAGTTTTAATTTTGCTGTATATTATTCATATAGCATAGTATTTAATGTACACATTATAGGTTTAAAAGATATATACCATCACGCCTGTATTCCCTGAAAGGTTAGGCAGAGGTGTACCAATGTACACGCACAGTTCGCCGGCCGGGCACAAATCCAAAACAAATAAAATAGGTATAAAAATAGTTTAGTTAGAAAAGCACCTAAGTTGCTTATTTATAACACTTACTTTGTGTTCCAGGCTGATCCTTTTAGTTGATTTTAGACTGGATTTTTCTTTTAATTCGCGACACAAGAACAAAAATGCTTCCTTACTTAGACGAAATCTATTTTTAAATTCTGTGTCGCTAAGGTTTTGTATATTTATAAAATTCTTTTGGAGTAGAGCTCTCCTTGAGATTTCCCTGTAAATGAAATATTGTATTTAAAAGATAACTTGTTTTTTATTTATAAAAATATATAGGTACCTACTTAGTCCCCACTGCCCCGTTGGTCTCGTGGTCGCAAGTGCGACTGCTGTGCAAGGGGTCCCGGGTCCGGTCAAGTTGTATACAGTAACTGTACTATAAACCTGAAATTGAGCAAACGTGGTGATTAATGGTCGTGCTTTCTCCGTAGTATGAGAAGAAGAGGTCTTTGCTTAGTAATAAAATATCTGCGGTTTCATACAATTTGACCTTTTAGGGTTGCTTTTTTGTATATAAAAGCTATTTTGATAAGCGGCAAGTTTACTATTGAAAGCCTTGTATGATTCACCGACTATCCCATTTGTCTCGTGGTCACAAGCGCGACTGCTGGGATTGGGGTTCTGGGTTCGATTCCTGGGTTAGGCCAATGTTATTGGATTTTTCCATTAGCATTTTCTCATTTACCAAATCCAAGGTAAAAGTTTGGGCGTCAATATATATCCTTCATCTTGTTTACGTCGCTAAATGACATGCTGTCAGTATGATGTGACGAGTGGTATGAGTTTACCTTGTACCTAATCGAACTCGGTAAAGAAACATTGGTCACCGGGGCGCTTAGTAAATAATTATTTTAATATATCACTAGCGACCCGCCTGTGGTTCACACGTGTGCTATGTAGATGTCGTGAAAAATTATCACCATATTTCAACAAATTAACATGAAACAATATAAAACTATATACATGAACCTTCCTCTTAAATCACTCTATCTATTGATGACCGCATAAAAATCCGTTGCTTGGTTTAAAAGATCTAAGCGTACAGATGGCGGGAAGCGACTTTGTTTTATTGTATGAAGAGATTAACATTGAAGGAGTTTCTTTGTTTTGTCACTAACTTTGAGTAATACAGGATACAGGACGGCAGCAGTTCACATGAGTGAAACATATTTCCACGAAAGACAGCAAGCAAGCTGAGCTGAGCGAGTCTACTTGCAGGAAAAGGCAATTGCGCGAATCCGCTTACGCGGTTCGACTTACGCGAATCATCCAGCGCGATTCCACTTACGCGATAGTCTATATGGGACGGTTACGAATACGGATGCTTAAAAGTAGGTACTATACTTATCTCGTATAAGTTGTAAAAGTAAATCAAGATGTATAAAACATTAAACATGTTCCCAACACAAAAAGGATCGTAAAACTTATGTACCTATCGTAACTTTCGGTATTATTTAACTTGAGCTAAGAAAACACTTTGACGATAATGTTACCTGTTATATTTACTGTGTTAACATGAGGAAAAATATTTTAGCGTTATTACAAACAAGATAAAGTGTAATGTATAATCCATCTCTTATTCTTTTCTTAATGTAATACGTTGTACTTATTTTAGTACAGTGGTTTATTCAAGTTACATCGTCTTCACGTGTATTTTATATAATATCATAATATGTTATAGGTAGGCCAAGTTCTCAATTTGAAGTCGCCTTTAATTATTATGCTATCTCTTTCGCCTAAAGGTGTATTGCAGCAAAAGAGATACATTTAGGAACGGTTTTAAGTTTAGTGTCGTTTGGGGAGTTAGGGTAAGTATGGAGTTATTCGCGTTTTCCAGATTTAAATCGTTCAAAAGCTAATGAATAAACTTTTTCATGACAAATTGGCTCTGATACTTTTCTCCTTTGTCTGATATGAAAGTCAAAGAAATTCTTTTTTTTTTTGGATGGGAAATCATCAAATGACTTCTCCCGCCGACTTTTACTGACATGCATATTTTTTTTATCCATGTTTTTTCTTGTTACCTTTGCGTTCCGGGGGCGCGGTACCTCTTTGGAACAACCAGCAGCAAAAAAATGCTTAAGGGTATTACATCGCTCAAGTCCTAAAAACACCGTATGTTTAAAGAAATTTGTTGAGGAATCCTTCCGTACGTTTTCCATATAAAAAATATATGTTATACTTAAAGTCATCCTCAACAGATCGCATTGATTAGAATTGTAATATACTTGCCCAAATTCCGGAAAAAAAAATTTTAAACAGGTCATTTTTCAATCTAAATTGCAAATTGTTGGTAAAACAGCTGAATAGTTCGGCATGAATTTTATACCTAAAGACATGTAATGACATATCAAACAATTCGCATTGTTTACTTTTTCTTGTTTCTGTTAAGAATTTGTAATAATAACTAAAAACTCGAAATTTCATCAATTCCCCACGAGGCACCCCCGCCTTGCCTGAGACGCCAAACCTTAGTGTCTTGATGGCTGTTGTCAAGGGTGGACTACACGCATGTTATTTTTTCCAAAATGAAAACCAAAACTTCATTTTTTTTATAATTTATGAATGAAGCAATATAGTAAATAGTACAAATATAAATATTTAGCAAAATAAGAATTGAAATTAAGTTCGTAAATAAATAAAAAGAAATTTGTAATTTCGTTTAGTTTTTGAATCTATCATAGAGTAAGCCTGACTACTATGCCTATGTATAAAAACAAATGCTTGTCCGAGCTCTCCAAGATTATTGGTAAATACCTACTCTTTGAGTAGATACATTATTTCTTTGGTGTTTTTTTTTTTTATTATTGTTCTTAGCCTTAAGAATTTCGTTTGACGGAGAACATAGATTTAGGTGATTTTTTTAAAAAAAATTGCTTACCAAACTTTCAGAATGTATCATGTATGAGCACATTGAGCACAACTATTTCCGTTACTGAGATCCGATAAGCACTTACTTGGTCATCATCAGACCTTTAGAAATATCACATGAACACTCCGTACTCAATTAGATAAATGTTGAAAGTTAGGTCAGCAGACAAAGTGAATATTTTATTTACACGGTGTTACCTTTAGTTCGTTCGGGAGCCGAAACACAGGAACTCCAGTAAAGTAATAATTACTATTGGCGTTCTTTTAACACGTCTCAAAGAATTTGCAAAATTTACGACTTTTTTTTGTCATTCGAGATCTTAGTGCGTTTCTGCCTGATCGATGAATGGATTTTTCAAAGGCTACCATTCGCATGTGCAGTCGATAAGGTTTACACACAAATATGCATGTACTGCAAGGAAGCGTCACTTCGAGTTCTCACTATTTCACAAATGAAACCATCATCATCACGCCTGTATTCCCCGAAGGGCTAGGCAGAGGTGTACCATTGTACATCCACAGTTCGCCGGTATATTTAGGTCCCATGTAAAAGGGGCGAGCCTATTGCCATTTATCAGGCACAAATCCAAACTCCGGGCTGCTACTGAGAATTTCGTAGAAAATCCCAATAACACCTTTTGCTCAACCTAAGAATCGAACCCAGGACCTCTAGAGTAGCAGTCGTGCTTAGGACCACTAGGCTAATGAGGCAGTTCAAATTAAATTTTCATGTTATTTATTGAAAATAATATAGCCAATAGTTTCTGTTACTATGACAGACTTTATGGCTTTTGGTTCCAGAACGATGTAAAAGTAAGAGTGTATAATAAAATAAATATAAATTACGATGTACCAAATAATAAATAATAGAAGAACAAAATGTATCTGTAATATACATGTCGGAGAAACAGCATCCTTCTCGACGCCATTGTTAGTTGTCAGGACTTGGTGGGCGTCATTGGGTGAAATGCGAGCACTAAACAAAGTCCGTATTCACTTTTAGTACAATTTAATAACAGTTTTACAACATTTAGTCACTGAACGAATAAGTACTTCACAACTAGTTTGTAAACACGTTAATTAACCAATTCTTTTTGAGCAGCGGGTTCGGGACACCAATTCAACTTTACCGTCCAACAAAATCATAAGGCTTCACAAGTTCACATGTCTCCAGGATCCAACTCGATCCACACTTCAACAATACTAGCATTAAACATAACCTCACTTGACAATCGTCCTGATTGGCCCTGTTTATTTCAACCATTCTAATATTCCCGCTCGACCGCGCGGGAACACGCATGCGCGCGCCATTGGTCAAATATAGCACCTCGACCCCGCTCGAGGCGTATGCTCTGCTCTGATTGGTCGTGAATTAGAATACAAAACAATAACTTTAATTAAATTCATGAGATATTAAATCGTAGCAGAATGTAACTAATCAAATTAAATAATATTACGATTTTACAAAGCATTTTTGGTAAACAATAGTCATCCCGCGTTTATTATCAACAATCAGTTCCATTTCGTGTGCTTCCTCCGACATACATATATGTAATCTCTTAGAGAGCGAATAAAATAGGCAAAAACAATGACAACTCTGCGACACATCTGTGTTCTTGCTTAATGTTAAGTTCCGTTTATCGTAGCATACTGGATACCGGTAGATGGCGCTAATTTAAAAAAATAATAGTACAGATGTCAAATCCTCAAGGACATCGGGCGATGTAATAACCTTAACAATAAAATCTACACAATTATGAGCAAAATTCCCAGCATGTCATGTAAGAATACAAAAAAGTAACATTAAAAGAAAAAACAGAACTATATTCTAAACTTAAGGCGGCTGCAAACGACGTCCATTTACCCCCGCGATTTTGAAAGCTTCTTCTCAAATTCTATTGGGCGACACGGCAGAAGCATTTGGCGGGTAATGAGCGTCGTTACCCACAGACGGCTCCTATAACCGCCGTGTTGCATTATGATGTCACGGGAATACTCTAGAACCGGGAATAAAACTGTTTAGAGGACTTTTAAAAACAGAATGTTTAAGATTTTCTTTTTTTTCTGCTTTTTTTAGGGTCTTGTAGTTAGAAATGAGACTGCCAGTCTCATCAAAACCTAAAAAATTAGTTATTTTATACTATCAACTATTTTATAAACGCGTGGTTCATTGAATAGTAGGTAGTCTTGTCATATTTTGGTGAACAACCAAGCTCAATGAATTTTTATAGATAGAATAAGTGTACATATCTATGCTTTTTTTTTTTTTTTTTTATAGACGGGAAATCATCAAATTACTTCCCCCGCCCTAGGCGGGGCGGGAGGGAGTGTCAGACTTTTACTGACTAAAACCCGTCTATGTTCCTTCATGTGCCCTTTGCGTTCCGGGGGCGCGGTATCTCTTTCGAACAACCCGCAGACATATCTATGCTTACGATTAGTAATGTTACCGTTGTGTCGATTTTTAATTATTTACTATCATTTTTAACATGACTTTAATAAGACCGTAGCAAGGCGCTGGATGCGGGCCGCTTTCAACCGGTTCTTTTGGAAATCTATGGGGGAGGCCTATGTCCAGCAGTGGACATCCTGTGGCTGATATGATGTTGATGATGTTCCCATTAAGCAAAACAATGTCAAACTGACTAATTTTAATTCTAATTCGTATTTATTTACTATGGAATCATGCAGGCCTCTTATGCACGCGTTTGCATATTCGCAATTGGGCACGGGCAAGTATTAATATGTCTTTTTTATTTCACATGTATTTTAAGTTTATCTTGGACGTTACTGACATCGATGAAGGAAAACATCTTGAGAAATCCTGGATTTACTGTAGTTTATGTAAGACTGAAATCGCCATTCCGCCTTGAGTAAGCGCGATAATCAATCCTCGAGTATTCTCTGGATCAGATGAGGCCTTTGCCCTGCAGTGGGACAATAATATGGTGGTATTAAAATTATGTTCACGTTCTTATTTCAAGCCAATAAGAGCTTATAGAATCAGCATAAAATATGGAAACATAATCTGATAAATGGCTTACGTATACGTATTATTTCTGTAGAACTTATATGACAAATTGATATTCCCTGAAGATAAATTATACCCAGTCGTAAAATAATAGGATCTCACAGAAACGACTTTTACTTTTCACGTATTCGAATGCTAGAACAATATTTCTTTATCTAAAGTTACAATTACCATTTATCAAGTACCAATCTCAAGTAAATCAATCCTTTTCTATGAATTGTTCATTTTCTGCCAGATAGTTTGGGAGTTTTATAGTTTTGTGCGAAGATTTATTGTAAATTGGATCGTAACTTGATTTATATCTTCTGACAATTAGTTAATTCGCCCCAAGTTAATTTAGAGACGGCTTTATTAGTTTTCTTTGGTTATAATGAATTTGATCTTTCAATTTTATAGTATCAAGATTTTTGAATCGGTTTAAGTATCTTAAGTACTAGCTAGACTCATTAAACGTCAGAACTTTAAAATCTGGCAGGAAGTATTATCGAAAATATTGTAAGTACCTATACATAATTATAAGGGGTGTAAAATATTTGCGATGTTTATTAAATATTTGTAATAATATTTTACTTGTCCCGGACCAATCCTGGGAATCTTGGTTAAGTAAATATTGAAGGTCAAAGTTACAATCTTTATATGACGTATTTTTATGAAAATGTCCTAATTGATTTTAAATACCCACTCCTGTATTAGTAGTACAAGCAACGATATCTATACTATATACTATAATATTATAAATAGGTAAAATTTGTTTGTAAGTTTGTATGTAGGGGGTAATCTCCGGAAGTAATGAACCAATTTTAAAAATTGTTTCACTGGTAGAAAGCTACGTTATTCGTGAGTGCTATAGGCTATATAACATCACGCTACGACTAATTGGAGCATCAATGAAAAATGAGGCAAAAACGGGAAAAAATATTCTTTTTGAGGGCTTTCGTTGCGTGCGCTGCGTGAACGGTTAAAGTTACGCAAAAATAATATATGAGAGAATTGTTCCTCTTAAAATATACAAAAAAAAAGTCTGGGGTAGTAAATGCCTAATTTTTAAGGTTGACTCACTATAGCCATTTTTATGGCCAGAAAATTCTTTTTAAAATAATGCATTAGTTGCGAAGGTGTTTTTATGGAAATAGTATTAATCCTTATCAACATAAATACTTTATTCATCACAAGTGTTTAATTTTGAACAAAGTTCATTCATCATTTAATTTCAATGAATATCTTAGGAGATATCACAGTTTTAAAATAACTTGGCCACAAAATAATGGCTCTGCGAGGCTACATAACACCGCGCTATGAGCCACGGAACGGATCAGTAACCAAAAACCTAACGTAACGCGAGTGAAACCGCGGGGCACTGCTAGTGCAAAATAAAGGTTTCCCAACCAAATTTTTGCTCAATGCTACTTACTTATATACTTACTTGTGGGTGTACATTGATACACCTCTGCCTAACCCTTCGGGGAATACGGGCGTGATGGTGATGGTGCTACTTACTTAGTTTGAAGGGCAGTGTGCGTAGGTAACGGCTAAGTGATGTGTCTTGTTACACTGTATATTAGTCTGGAATCTTAGTCTTCTATTTTGCAATTCCTATTACAGAAGAGTTCAGTTGCAATCTCCGAAGTAGGTACAGCTTTCTAGTTTCTTGTGCATTCTTTGTTACTGTTCGTAGGTGAATGTCAAGGTACAGTCAAATAAACTATTTGCTATACAGCAAAATTATTCGTCTTTGAACTACACTGCCAATATTATTTTTTGTTGTATGCGTAATAACTTTTTAAGCTTATGACACACATCAAGAGAATGATGTTAGAATACTGAGTGCTCCGCACACTCATAACTTTGTTTAGAAGTACCTAATTGCAAGAAAGCTGCCTGTATTATTTTTCTTTTTTAAAAATCGTTGGATGGCAAACAAACTGATAGGCCCACCTGATGTCAAGTGGTAACCGCTACCTATCGACATGCATTGCAATTTCGTTGACTTGCGACAAAGTTGAAATGTCTCATGTGCCACCGCCACCCGAACCCATCAAACCGTAACAGCAACGCTGATGCTGCACACCAAATAATTTGTTTGTCTGTACCATTAACTACCCTCGACAGCTATTATGTGAAACAAGATGGCGGAGCGTGAGAATGTATGTCGTGTTTGATTTGCAAGCGCGGCTCTGCGTGTCATGTTTCCCTCTTTTATATGATTTTTATGGGATAACATGTTTTCGTTGTTATTTTCCCTTTTGGTGCGTGACTAGGAACAATGTTATATAATTTTATAGCTCGTTCAACCGCTGCTCCCGGTGGTTAGAAGTCCGAAAGTCTGACAACCAGTCTTACCAAAAGGAATCGTGTTACCTAATAACTGGGTTGTGGAGGTCAGATAGGCAGTCGGTCCTTGAAACACTGGTATTCACCTTTATCCGGTTAGACTGGAAGCCTGTCGGCTTCTAACAATGCAAGGAATACTTTTCCCAACTATGTTGCAGTCGCAACATATTTTCTTTTTATAAAAGTATTCCTTGCATTGTCATAGTGATTTTTATTTCAAAAGTAGGTAGTTAGTTTTTCGACTACGAAAAAGAGAACCTAGGATATTTTAAATTTCAATTAACTGACTTAGGTATAGGTAACGATAATTGGGAAGGTAGATATGTAAAATGAAAATGCCAAAGTGTGCAGAAGTACCTATTCGTCAATGTATAATGTTGCTGGCTGACTGACTATTATCACAATTTATTTTAAACTAGCTTTTGCCCGCGACTTCGTCCGCGTGGATTAATAGTTCCCGTTCCCGGGGGATTTCCGGGATGAAAACTATCCTATGTCCTTTGTCGGGTCCTAGACTATATCTGTACCAAATTTCATTGAAATCGGTTCAGTGGTTTAGGCGTGAAGAAGAGACAGACAGACAGAGTTACTTTCGCATTTATAATAGGGTAGTTTAGCCGGTTTGCCGGCCACCTCTGGTTTTCGGCCAGTACGTTGTTATATTAATATAATAAGGACACTTTAACCTACCCATTTAAAAAAACAACGCCTACTTAATGTATTGGTATAAACCCTACAACTTTTGAATTTTGTAGAATTTTAATGATCCAACTGTGTCGTCTGTGACCCTCCGAAAGTCTTACAGTGCACGCGTGTGTCGAAATTAGTGAAAAAAATAGTGCGCGCATAATTTTTGCAAGCTAAGTTACAAAGTTGTTTATCGGTTTTATAAATATAATTATTGTTCTGTGCACGGGATATAAGTTTAATTAGTGTTATTTTAATTAAAATGGAAGAAAGATAATGTTATTTACATTTAAATTTGATGGCCGGTAAACTAGATAATGATTTGGGAGACTATTTACTTCTCGGCCGGCCGGCCGAAAACTAGAAGATGACTGTTTATATTTAATTGATTCTTTTGATTATTAAATAAGGAATTCTTTAAAAAGAAATGCTTTATACACAAAGTAGAACCGCTTCTCATTTGTGTAGTCAGATGTCGGCCGCATGTTTTGACCTAATTATGTGGTAATAACACTTAATAGTTATTGAATATTTGACGGCCGAAAATTAGAATTTTAATATTTACCTTTCGGCCTAAGCTAATCGATAGGGTCGAAAACTAATAATTTACTAACTGATTCTCGGCCAATAAAAGCTAACGATAATAAATCAACTAACTGAATCGAAATCATCACTCACACGAACAATACAGGCATAAAGGGACTTCCCCAAAATTTATCTTATTAGCTAGTTAGAAAATTAAGCAAGTTGATCAACGGCCGGAAACTAATTAATTTAAATTTGTTTTTCGGCCGTGTTTGAAGGGATGGTCGAAAATCAGTTTAAAAAATCTTATTTTCGGCCAGTCAAAAAGCTGATATTTTTCCATAATCTCAATTATTTTTGCTATGCCATATTATCCTTTTTCCTTTTTGACCAATGTTCCTACTATTATGTTTAAAATGTTTCTATATGTTTAATATTTTAATTAAAATCGTTGATTCAAACGTATTTTTTGCTTTTAATCCATTATAGAACCTACTAGTTAGCAAATATAGATCATTTTTCAAATAGCAGATTAGTGGCCGAGAACTAGCAAAATAATGGCCGGAAACTAAAACAGGTGGCCGAAAACAGGCGAAATCGCTATTTTCAGACATTTTAATTTTCAGTAATTTTAATTTAACGCTGACGAGTAAAAGGTCTACAAATATCAAAACTACATTATATTTCGAGTTCAAAAATATTTAAGAAACTAGTCTGCGACTTTAATGTCATGGAGAAAAATCGTCACAAAGTCACACGTTCGCTTAAGTGGCCGAAAACCGGCTAAGTTACCCTATTAGTAAGGATATTCATGACTAATTCAAGTCATACTACTGATTTTACAACAGATAAATTTCAATACAAGTATATTTTCAACTACCTCTTAAAATAACAATTATATTTTTTTTGTAGTTTCATAAATTAAAATGCATTTCAAGTTTCGTTAGTTCAGTAACAAAATACAAACTGTTTTTCAAATTAAAGTATCGTTTTTACTTTGAGCTTGGTTCAATTTATTTATGCCAGGACGGCACTGGGTTGGTAGTTGAAACTTTTTCCAATTAAATCTGAAGGTTTCTGTTTATTCGTACAGCGGTGCGATCATTTTTAATAAATTGTTTGCTTTGCCAATTAATATTTTAATTACTCTCTTTTGCCATTTCAAACACAAATTAAGGAGTGTTAGATCTTGTTTTCGATAAAATATTGTTTAATGTGGTTTTTTTGAAGTCGTTTTCAAAACTGGCTAAATTTACGATTATTACCTACTTTTTTTTTCTTAGGAGTTCAACGTTTTACAAACAACTGAATGAAGTAACCTATGGTAAATTACTTTTGTTTATAAAAATAAGGACTGCAGTTTATTGAATGGCTTCTGCCCGTGACTTTGTACGCCAGGGGGCTTGTTTACCCTCGTTAAGTTACGTCTTTGGTTACTGCTCGGCCCCCGTGGATCGTAGCGTGATATAATACAGCGTATAATATATCTCTTGAATCTATCTATCACAATACAACAAGATTCCAATCCGATTGGTAGTACCAGAGGTTAGCGTGTTTAAACAAACATAAAAAAAAAACTGTTCAGCTTTATTATATTACTATAGGTGTACAGTTTTACACTATCTTCTTGCCCCATTGGAAACATGATCCGTCATCCCAGTAATAAATGAAGAATTGCCTAACTTAAGAGGCAATGGGTGGAGCATATTGCTTTCGTAACAGATGAGCGATGAGGTCGAAAAGTTCTGTAGTCCCCGAAGGCGCAGCGTGTGTAGGGAGTGTGGCGTGCACTGTTATTCTGTAAACAAATAGGTGGACACGGTGAGTGAGCTTGAAGTGAGTTAGTCTGAGGCTACGGATTAACAGCTCGCCTCATAATCACTCAAATTCGTGAAGGGAGATTTTGACAGAATAGTACTACTTTTGGCATACCTGCCAAGAGCAAAAGATCCAAAATCAGGTTGCAACCTGACCTCAGCTATTATTAAAGCCAAGTCAAAATAAACAAAAGATTGAGAATGACATTTGAAGTTTTTTTTCCGTTGTTAATAGCTCCTTATAATATAGGTCTCCGCATTTTTATGAAAACAGTTGTTCCCAAACTAGGCGGTGCCTCTCTCTTGGGGACCAGACCATTCCAAATAGTTATTAGTTTTTCTTAATAGAAAACTACCTTTTGGAATGGGCAACTAGATTCAATATTTTTAGTTAATTGTCTATTTGGAATAAATGATTTGACTTTGACTTTAATTTTGACCTCACAATATATCTAACTGACTTTGTTTTTCTTCAACAGTGCGGCGGCGGCAGCGGCGGCGGCGGCGGAGGCGCTGGGCGGGGGAGGCCGCCGCGCGCCCCCGCCCCTGCTGCGCTCGCGCACGCTGCCCGCCATCATCGCGCCCGGCTTCTCCATACTACACGCTCAAATAGACCCGCAACGAACTAATGGTGAGTAAACTTGAATTGGTTACTTAAATTTAATAGGATTTTTTACAAAAAACCACTTTGCTCAACTCTAAGAAGTTCTTCGGAATCGTTAAGCATATAAACTCACATACACAAACAGACAAACCCGAAACAACAGAACGATACTGTCGTTAATTTTAACTTAAACGTAGTTATTCTTTGAAATCTAGTGGAACTTGACTGAATTAGCAATGAAGATTAATAGATAAAGCGCTTTGATACACTCATAAAATAAAACAAAAACGTCAATAAAGGTATTAGAAAAAACAAAGCTGTAACCACGGCAATAGGTACTTGGTAGGCACTAAGTCGAGCGACCCAGCTTACTGATTTTAAGTACTAACCAAATAGGTCTTTAAATATTTCTCTAAATTTTTTTAAAGCCTTGACTTTTCACATTATTATTTCAATTTTTCAATTCAGAAGCTATTTCATGCCCTATTTCTTAAGGCATAAACCCTCAATTCGCTAGGGACACACCTAGTATTTAATTCAATCTACTAATTCTACTCCTCTTTTTACGACGAAAATATAAAACATTTATGCATTGCAATCAACGAAAGTTTTTATGGTTTGTCCAAAATGAAGTAAAGGGGAGGTGACACGATAGGCAGTAAAGTGAAACTTGCAATGAATTGCGTGACAACAGTCTTTATACTCATTTTATTATGTCACAGCTTTATGAAAAATGATTTATTTTTATACTGATTGCATTTTCTAGGTTACGATGTAAAATACATAAATACTTATTACACTCACAGTGAGTTCTTTAATATTTTATGCGATTTATAGTGACGAATATAAATAGGTTTTTTGTAAGTTTATCTTTAACATCATTGAGATCGGTGAAGACAAACATTGTGGGGAAACCTGGACTGTAATTAATTTAATTCTGAAATCGCCAATCCACCTTGAGCAAGCGTGGTGATCAATGCTTGTGCCTTCTCTGTATGATAAGATTCTTTTGCCTTGCAGTGGGACAATATTATAATAGGCTGCTATTAGTATTATAATTATTTTACAGACCAGCCTACTGGGTCCAATTGTAAATTAAAATAATCCAGGGATCCATTCATCCTGTCGGGGGAGCGGTGAATGCTTATGCGAATCCCTCACCCCCGACAATAGGCAGAGGTGGAACACCACGATGGTTTTAAATGGTAAGAGTCTGGCATGCCCCTCCGTCACCACCACGACTGAAAAAGTCCATGAGGTTTTCCACCGCGCACCAAAAAATGGGGCCCGTTCATATGCACACAAAAATAGGTCCAGCCGTTTAGGGGGAGTTCAATGTCATACACACGGACGAAGTTACATATACAGGTTATATAGTAAGAATTATTTATCCAGTATAATCCTACATGACAGCGACAAATGCATCTCCTTTAAGTGCACTAAAAAGCCATTTGTCAAAATAAAAATAATGTTGACGTTTTCTCCACAAAGGCTTCAAGCACATTATCTTGCTACGATAGAGTACCCACATTTTTTTCTTCATTCTTCTTTATAATTGAAACAATAGCGAAAGATAAAACGGAGCCGTCAAGCAGTTTGTTTTAAAAATGTTTAAGAACTGCGTCCATATTCCTGGTGCAAATTACTCCTTTGAGATGTTTTTCCTTTATCTGAAGTATTCTAAAGTACACGGCGCTTACCTGTGGAAACAAATGAACTCAGTTTTTCTTCTGGTTTACATTTTCACTTGAATTTATAAGCGTTGGTAGGTAGTTCTATCTTACTTGCTTTTTTTAAAGGGAATCTATCTGCTCTTGTTTTGATTTGAGAATTAATAGAAAATAATTTTAAGTTTATAAAATAATAATCGAAGAATAGGTTATTGTAAAAAAATGCAATGTATCGGTGGAATGGAATGTGGAATTAAGAACACATACCATCACGCCTGTGTTCGCTGAAGAGTTAGGCAGAGGTGTAATAATATACACCCGCAATAAAATTAAGGAGGCTGGTGGCTATTATTGTCCCTCTACACGACATAGGCCTTTTCACATACAGAGAAGGCACTAACATTTATCACCACACTTGCTCAAGGCCGATTGGCGAGTCCAAACTTAGGTATATTAATTATAAATCCAGGTTTCTTCACAATGTTTTTCTTCATCGATACCAGTGTTGTTTAAGATAAACTTACAAAATTACATATGTGTGAATTGGAAAAGAAAAGAAAAGACACATTCTTATTTATCCGGTATCAAACTCATAGGCATGAGAGTGAGTGCCCTAACCAATGGGACAATATTTCCTTTTAGACAAAAAGCAAAAAAGCTAAAAAGATAAAGAGTCATACAGAATTGTCGTGAATTACCACATGTTAGCCAATATTAGGGTCATAAATCAACAGAAGCAGCTTGGTACAAGAATGAAGCGAGTGGCCTTGAATAATAAAGTAGTCGCTTTAAATTGCAATTTCAGCAGAAGAAAATGTTACGTGAAAACCGTGAATGAGAGGCTGTTATGTAAATGGTAGGAATAGCTGCAGCCAGGCAGATCGAGTTTTGGGAAAAGTTGATTTTGTAAAGTAACTGTATCTTATCTTAGGCAGCGAAACACTCAATTAACCACTTTTATTTTTTTTACCCCCATTAAATGATTATAATTTTATTAGTACCTGGCGAACTGCCCCCACTTCACACGGATGTAAATTTCGGACTTATCCGGCGGATTTTGAAAAAAGGCACCCCGCCTCTCATGCACCAGGCTGTGTGTCAGAGTCTGAAATCGCGTGATAATCAATGCCTCTTTTTAGGAATGGGAACTTGTCTGCCTTTGTATGAGAAGAGACCTTTGCCTTCCAAACAACAATAATTGGTTGGTATTATTTTATTTAAATTAAAATGTTTACATCAATTGTAAACCTGTATCTTAATATTCAGGATGATTATAACTTTCTCCACAACTAAAAAAGACTTACACACTCTTAGTCTACTTGGAAAAAAGAAAAATGACAATTACTAACACCCCACTTGGAACAAGAAAAGACTATTTCAGGCAAAGTTAAGCTGCTAGCGCTCTAAAGGAATTTAATTAGGTGAAAAGTGAAACAAAAGGAAAATAGCAGTTTGAAACTTTTCTCGTTAGCAAACTGTATCGTGTCTCTGGGACTGCTAATCCTTCTTTTAACATGGGATTTTCGGGATAGTGGGTTGCATTAAGGCCCTATAGTAAGCAAATAAAACAAAACGCATCGCGGTAACAAATAAGATTCAAAATAGCAAATAGTAAGGTTTAATAATAAATATATCAAGTAATTTTGAGGTTTTCATTAAATTGAGAAAAAAGAAATAGGTACACGGCTCAGTGGATTAATTATAGATATTTCTTTAGTTCATGAAAATCCCTATAATAATTATCATTACATTATTATCTGACACTCCATCCTCCCGCCCTGCCGGGGCTGCGGGTTGTTCGAAAGAGATACCACGCCCCCGGCACACAAGGGCACATGAAGGAACATAGATGGTTTTTAGTCAGTAAAAGTCAGACACTCCCTCCCGTCCCGCCCATTGGGTCATTTGAAGATTTTACCATTTCTAAAAAAAAAAAACCTCCCGCCCTGCACCCAAAAAAGGCCGAATTAAGGGGGTCTTTGATTTTCGCGGGCATTAGCTGTAATGTATACATTTTTTTATGTATATACTTTTGTGAGACATATTCGTGAAAATAAAGGCATAAAAATGACGGTTTGATTTACGCAACTGTTGCCGGTTTGCTTAATTAATTCGGGACAACAGATTATTAGATAGGTATGAATAAAAATATTTCAGTGCAAGAATAATCCCAAAAACAAGTAAAAGTGCACGTGCGTAAAAACTTAAACAAACAACAATAGAAAATGTGGATTGATCGTGACGGTCTATGATAAAAAAGGTGCAAAATAAAAAATAAAGTTATAAAATTTATTTAACGCACCAATATATGAGCGGTATTTTTTGACGTGAACTTAATATTCGACTGCAGCAGCGACCTCAGCTTATATGAGGAAATTAACGACTATGCACATAATGGATTGTAATAACACATTTTTCATACTCAAGCCTGCATAGAAATGACCGCATTGCCGCATATTAAATACCTGAAAACGTAGCTATTATACCTGAAAACGACTCCGAAGTTAAAAATAGCCCTAGTGCTTCCTGCTTAATGTGAGTTTGTAAAATTCCATTAAAGTTCGCGTGTTCGACAATAGTTTCTTTGGAGGCACCGGGTGCATTTCCTTTGCACGCAATCTTTGGGGCTATCGCAGAAAAATACAATCTGTCAAGAGCTTGTGAAGGTTGGTTATCGTGGTACAAAGATTACCGCGCTTTTGGTGATTTGTTTGAATTCCGAATTGGAACGTTCTTTTTTTGGATTTTTGTATTCTTTATTTTGTATTGTAGTATTTATTACAATTGTTAGCTTTAAATGCCTCGTTTAGGAGTTATTGTAAAACTTCTTTATCGTTTTTTTTTTAAACGTCATATTTGACAACATCGTCTTCAGTAAGTATCGATAAAGCAAACTTTCAAGAATTTCGTTTTTTCAGAGTCCTTCGTATGGGTATTTGTTTTGAAGTTTCTTAAGTACAACAGATAATGCTTCCACTAATTAATTTTACTATTAAAAATTATAGGTTCACTTGAAGGAATCGCTACTGTACGCCTGTCGCGCTGTACATACATGTTGATAGAGCAACATACACAAAATATTTCAATTCATCATAAAATAATAATATGTCATGTATAACATTAACAACCTAACATTACATTACATTACATTACATAACAGAATTTATCTATCATTTTGTTACTAAGTAGACTCAATGTTCCACAATAATCACAAATTACATAGACACAAATACAAAATAATGATATACTTACGACAAATTACTGCCAACGAAATGTCGCAACCGAGTGGAGCAGCCCACATGATACGAAATATCCAATGATATATCTAATGATATATCCTCCTGATAAATAATACTGTAATAATATCGGTATTCGGAATGTAATTTTGGTTCCGATTCAACTTATAGTTTGGCACAAAGAATAAGGAAAGAAGTGATAGTACCTTCTTATAAATATTTTTTTTTTGCAGAAAATATGGTTGGACTTTTTGCTTTCTTTGACAATAAATTAAAAAAAAAAAAATTCAAACAAAAGAGATACTGGAGTAACATTCTTGATACTTTTATTTGAGGAAAAAATGTACGCAAGTATTTCATAGCTTTGAACTGTTTCTTCATATGTGTCGTAGGATAATTTGATACTTCGAATCTTCGCGGAAATCCTAGGGGTTTTGCGAAAACGCGGATAATTAGACATAGGCGAGAAATTATCAAATCTTACTGGACAAAGTCAGGATTCTTGCGAAAATACTCGTTACTATAGAAAGATTTGATGGGGTTGTTCGCAAAACCCCTAGGATTTCCGCGAAGATTCGAAGTATCAAATTATCTTCCGACATATGCACGTTCCAAATATGGATATTTAGTCAGTTGTCTGCAAGATGTCGTGATGCCATCTTGCAGACAACTGCCTTGCCTGCCCTGCTTACAGGCCTTCCCTTGCGTGAGGTTTCCAGTAAGATACCGGGAAATTACGCATGAGACTCTCTAAGTTTGTTTAGGAAATTGAACACACTAAAATTGGTGAAGAAAAACATTGTGAGAAAATTTGGACTTATAATTTACGTAAGTTTGTAATAGCACCTCCGCCACAGTAAGTGTGGTAATCAATGCTCGTGCTTTCTCTGTATGAGAATAGGCCTTTGGAAAACATCGTAAGGAAACCTGGATTTATAATTTACATAAGTCTAAAATTGCCTATCCTCCTTGAGATAACCGTGGTGATTCATGATGACGTCTCTGTATGAGAAGAGGCCTTTGCCTATAATGTAATGGGTCAAAAATTCGCAATGCTATTACACCCCTCTCCCGCTTTCAGTTCACACTTACACCTTACAACAGGTACAGTCAACAAAACTATTTGCTATACAGGCAAAATTATTCATATTCCTACTACACTGCCAATATTCATTTTTAAGCTTATTTTTTTTTTAAACTTAAGGCACCCATAAGAGAGTTATTTAAAATAATTGACGACTCAGCACACTCACAACAATGTTTAAAAGTAATCGCAAGTAAGCTGCCTGTATACCAAATAGCTTTATTGACTGTACATACTTTTATCGTGCCAGTACGTGGAATTCCTCGCGACGCTTCACCTAATGCATTTGTCAAACAGACGCAGGAAGAGCCACTTGTACCTACGTCATTCTGCCATTTTCAAGATAAACGGCTTTTATTAGAAAATATTTCAGAGAAACATATCTTGAAGGAAGGAGAGACCAAATATTATTGTGATTGTATCGTTGATATTGAAACTAATAATATTCTCCCGACCGAATATTGGTCACAGCGGCTAATTTATATGGAGACTAGCCAAGGATTTAGGAGATATATTATATAGGTAGGTGTGAACGCAATTATAAGGGGAGGGGGAAGGCAATCCGATACGATTGGGGAGAGATCTAGCGCAGGATCATCGGCTTTACATGCTTTCCGAGGCACGAAGGTGTCACAGTACCACCTTCGAAATTCCGGGACCGGCTACTTAGAAATTCCAAATGAAAAATCCCAATTACTAAATTCGTCCGACCTGAAAATTGAACTCAGGACCACACGCTCCAACGCGCAACAGGTAATAATTATAGACGAACAATAAACAAACTGCAGCTGGGTCAAATCAAATTCAAGGAAATTAAAGTTACTGACTCAATAATAAAGATGAAGTTTGCAACTTTTGTTTCTGCAAACTCCACTCAAATACTCAAATTAAATTATACTGATAATAATATCATCGTTAATCATTTTCAAACGATTTCCAACAACAAAGTTTATTTAATCAAATTACTGTGGAACATTAAATCTATTCGATACATAATAAACAATTTTGATCAGCGCTTATCGGCAGCAGCTGTTTGCTTTGAAAGTTCTTTGTTACTTACTTCAGTTTTCCTTGAAACCTATTAAGGATAATTGAATAACAGATTATTTTCCCTATCTTAGTTCATTAGACGAACAATAATTACTTACAAACTATTACTTACTTTAACAACGATCTCATCTCAATTACCTATTTCAAAAATACTTCGAATTTTCCGTCATTTTTGACTAATGTTGCTGATATTATGAGATAGCGATTAGATTTTGAATGTTATTAGTTACGAGAATTAACTGTATTGACACTTAGCCGAGTATTAGCCTTAGTACTTAGTAGGACTAGTCTTTTGAACTCTGAAATCACTACGAATTAATTCTTAGCTGAATAGGCCTTTTCACAAACGTTAGTTTGCGTACGTCACCTATGTGTGAAAGCATACGTCAGCTGCGTGAGAAACCACAACCATTGACATAGAGGGTTTAAACCACCCTCTACAATAACAAAAAAAAAAAATGAAAAAGTCTTAATTCTGATAAAATATTTAGGAGCTCTAATAACGTGACTAATGAATTCCGAAAAAGTTTCAAAGCAACTAAAAGTCACAAATTGAAAGATCTCAAAGAGCCGAAAAAATAAACTTTTGTTCGCTATTTAAGGGAAGAAAGTTTCCAACGGAAAGGATTCCAAAGTACTAAGGAGGGTTTTATTGAGTTTCCGACAAAATTCACCCACTTTTCTAACTAGACGAATATATCGGTTTTTGTATTGAGAATTTTAGGGCAGGTAACTTATATTATAAATGCGAAAGTTTGTGAGGATGGATAGATGGATGTTTGTTACTCTTTCATGCTTAAACGGCTGAAGTAATCTGGATGAAATTTATCACTGAGATGGAATGTAGTGTGGAGTAACACATAAGATACTTTTTATCCTAAAAAAGTGTGATAGGGACTTGTAGTTAGGACTTGTAATTAATAAAAATCTAAAATCGGCAAACTACCTTCAGCAAGTGCAGTGATGGATGCTCTGTAGTGACCTTTGCCCTGCAGTGGGACAGTAATAGGCATTGGGTGGGCAGTATAGGTAATAAAGTTCACTAAATTGCTTACTCTACTTTGACTGCCCCGTAGGTATCGTGGTGGCAAGCGCGACTGTTGAGCTTGGGGTCCAATGGTCGATTCCCACGATCAAAAAGTGTTATTGGGATTTTCCATTAGCAATTTCCCAGTAAGAGAATGGAGTTTGGAAGTTGGTGGTGTGACACTCTTGTGTCTCGGAAATCACGTATAACCGTTGGTCCTGTGCTTGATCTTTCTTTTTATCCAATCTATCACGACCGGGTGGTCGTGATGGATTGCCGTCCTATCGGACTATGTGAGTTAGGAAAGAGGGAGTGGTCCTATGTTTGCGCACACACTTGTGAACTAAAATATCTCCAACGTACTTCGCAAATCCCCATTAAGATTATCCGCCGTGACGGAAATCAGTCTAGGGAATATATTACATTACATATTAATTCTGTGAAATGAGAATTTGCTTATATAAATGTGTTTACGTTAAATCTTTATTGCTTACGTGTATCTTGGTAACACAATGCTGAATACGGGTTCCCACGGGATCCTCGGCCGTAATTAAAGTCATAACTTAAGCGGTATTCAGACTAACCGTAATTAACTCGTTGGAAAGTTTGCCTATTAAGATCATTGCTGTAATTTGTTGTGTAGAAATTCCGTTAATGAATTCATTTATACACTCATATGGTTTGGGAAATCTGTGGTGTTGCAGATGTTCATAGGGTTCTGTGTATATTATCATCCAATACAATACCAAAATCTATATACTTTAATTAATAATCAAAAGTTAAATAGTTATTTTTGTTGGTTAGAACGCGCTAATCCTAGGAACAACTGGTCCGAATATAAAAAAATATGGTGCTCTATAGCCTGTCTATTGAGGAAGGTAACCGCTCCAGTGAGTCGTCGCGTGATATTAAAATTATAGCCTATAACTACTATTCCTCATATATTATTCAATGCGACTGATACTCCCAGAGAATAGTGCGTTTCAACAATCAAAAAAACTGTTTAGCTTTATTATTTTGGTTTAAAGTTTTTTTCAAAATCATTTAGAAATCCACAAGTTCATTGGTTAGTAAAGATTGATGTACACCTGCCATGAATATTTTTTTATGCTCAATGATACACAGTTCCCTAAAGCCTTCTCAAAAAAAGTAGTGCCTGAAAAGGATTCCATTGGCATCCGACATGTAGATTGGCAGTGAGTGGGGTTCGACGTTAAGCCACTGCGGATCCCTCATTTATAGTTCCAGAGCCAGTATCCAATCAGTAAGTTTCAAGATTCCCTATCAAAAGTGCAAAAGATGAGGATTTATTTTCCACTAGCTACTGCCTGCGTCTTTGTCTGCATGGAAGTTAAGTATATCATAAAATATAGGGAATAGTACTAATAATTATAGAACGTAGCTTCCTATTACCAAAAGAATTTTCAGCATCAGATCAGTAATTCAGGGGAATAGAGATTAGCACGTTCAACACACACACACGTTACCTTTTAGTCTTAATTATGTATGGTTTTTGTTTTGTTACTTACTCGTATGTGTTTTTATGTTTTTTTATTGAAACCGTTGCATTGGTTATGGAGAATCGACCACCATTATTATCATTATTAGTACTAACAACACTAACATAGTATATTAAGTACATTCTGTTACTAACTCACTAACAATGTTATGGACACTTTGGGTCTGAAATAAAGATATTTTTTATTTTTTTTATTTTTATTATACGAGAGAGACTGGATCCTGCGACACAGGGTATCCTAGTGCAGGATCCAGGGTCACATCTTAATATGTAACACTTTTCTGAATCAATAAAACATTTTAATTATTTTTTTTTAATTTAAACAATAAAATAAACCAACACATTTTTTTTGGGCCGAGTTGACGAATTTCAAAATTAATATTTATTTCGTTCATCATCTCGTCCCACTTTATTTTTCTTCAATATTTTAAGTTGTTTTGGTACAGTCCAAACCAAAACTGTTCACTATATACGAGTAAATAAAAGCCAAGAATTTAGGGAATCAACATTTATATAAGTAATAATAAAATTAAATAAAAATATTGTATTGTATATCACAGATTAACATTTTCTGAATTAGTCAGTCCTATACTCACTAGAATTTTGTAAAATCACTCAGTCCTACTAAAATTTAAAAAACTAAAAGTTTAATACAAAGTTCAATTGTAATTTCGCCTTTTACAAATTTGTTCACCACATTGGCAACGTGTTCATCGATTTCACGGGTGTGTTTTTTTTTATAAATGTTGCAATTTTTAATTAGCAAAGTTTCGTAGTACCTAATTGGCTTCATTTTGTAAAATTGTTAAAAAATGTGGGACACTTCTTGGTTTTGAATTAATTTTCTTGTTTATAGTCGAATGCCAGTTTTCAACCATATTAGTTGTTCGATGTGACCTATTATAACAACACCATTTATCAGCAAGGAACGAACTCTCATCTAACCAAGTGGTCACAAAATAGTCATTAAATTGTGTCACGTTTATATATCATTTTGACAATGAGACATGATATACAGCCAACCACTATCAATTGTTTCTCTAGGTAAGTGTGCTACTGCGGTACAATGTTTTATGTGTTTTCTAAGTAATTTTGATTTTATAATATTCAATTTTTCTGCTTTCCTCCACAAACTCCTGGAAAAATGGAAAAAACAACCACCAACAGGTGTTTCAGGAAAGACAGATTTAATTGCTTGCATTGCAGCTTGTTCGAAATCAAGTATGAAAGATTTTGGCATCCACTCTGGTATTTGACTCTTTATCAACCGAAACATAATTTCGTAAGTTCTCTTGGTTTTGTTTGGAAGCAGAGCAAAAATTATGGGTATAATATTATTGTGAGTTTTAGTGCTTCCTAAATCCACATGCAGCGAGTATAATTGATAAAAGGGATGCAAACAAAATTTAAATGTTCCATCTCATAAAACGTCATAACTGGTGTTGATTAGGAGAGCTCTACAAGATTGATTAGCAAAAATCATGATTCTATTTGTAGTTCTGTAGTCGGCAAGTAAGAAACTATGAAAATTTTCTGGTATAACTATTTCCCTTAACACATCTTTTTTCCTTTTTAGGCAATATTATTTTACCATAGATTATTCCCTAAAAGTATCTGAAACTTTTTTACATGAAATACTAATATTTAGCCATTCAGCGTGAACGGCTGGACCGATTTCGCAAAATATTTTTTTAGAATATTCCTTGAAGTACGAGGATGGTTCTTACGGAGAGAAAAATTTAAAACGACTCATGGGGGCGGAGCAGTAACCAAAGACGCTGGTGAAACCGCGGGGCACAGCTAGTAATATTATATTATTCAATATCACATTATTAACAAAACTGGCCGAAATTCAGTATAGAACCCATTAACCACACTGTTTGATGAACTGTTTGTCATTGTACGCTATTCGCCGGGTAGAGAGAGCGTGACCTTCACCTCTCTCCTTAGTTTGACGTCCTCTGATTGGATTCCCGATAACCCTTTGTCCAATAACGACGCTTCACTGTCATTGTGCATGGTTGACTTTGACCAATAGTATGACATCAGTGCAGTGTAACATTCATAATTAATCTTAGCCTAAACAAATCAGCGCGTAAGCAAAAGAAGTTTAAAAAAAAATCACAGACACTTTTCTTTCTGACTGTTTTTGACGATTAGCTATTGTTAATATTTAACAGAATTTAGAATGGGACGAGATAACGAACAAAAAGAATATTATTTTGAAATTCGTCAACTCGGCCCAATGGTCCGAGTTTGTTTTGGGACGAGCTGACGCACGACCCTTTTTTTGTTGCGGACACCACCCCGTCGCTTGTATAAATACCAATAATTGTTTTTACAATAAGAGTTTTTGAGTATGTTGTAGTAGATTATAACCATATTAATTTATCAATCGTAAATTCGTCAAAGTCAAGCGACAAGTTTAAAGAATACCTCAAATACATTTTCCAAAAGGTATTTTCGTATGGCGTAGAATGGTCGACATGGTGAGTATGGTGACGGATGGTTTAGGAGCTTTCATACTTACTTTTTTTTAAATGTTTTACAATATTTTCTATATATATATATATCAATTATTTAATAACACGAGGGTCGTGTGTTTTAAACTATTTCTTATTGTCTGAAAACTATTATGTTAGTGCTATTCTGTCGCTTATTAGCTGCAACCATCGAGTTAATTATGTTCTGTGATTTGCGGTTAGTCTTTAGAAAAACATGCTTATTTTTCCTTTATGTCACACTCATGTAACCTGTTAGGTTTTCCTTTATGTTACTTTTATATTATTGTGGCATTTATGAAATGAGCATATATGTTGATTTTGACCCATATATATTCTCTCTTCTGAATAGTTTGCCACGGACAGATTGCTTCCTGAACGATTATTACAGCTGGGTGTTAATCATTACCAAGATTTATCTTTCAAATTCTGGCTTGCCAACTGATGTCATCGTTAGTAGCTGCTTACGATTTGACACTTCCAGAAAATATGCGCTCGAGTGCATTCATAGTTTTGGCACCGTTCACTTGAATATTAGATAATGTACTCATTCCAGTTATTAGAATAGAATCTAGGTTAATAATATTGGTTCAAGTGTGTTTTCCTAGATCTAACCTATAATTAATGACATTTGCTTATGCACAGTCGCGGATAATTGCGGTGAATGAATTTTCATTCTTATGCTTTTAGTCACAAGGTTGAAAATGGGTTAACTACCAGTGTCCTCGGTAATACAATGACATATTTTACTCCACACTGTGTCTCGTAAAGTTGTGTGTAATGTTTTTCCTGCAAAAACGCTGAACGAAATCTTACGAGTAATTCTATAACTTTTAGGAACATTCTAATGTCAAAAATCTTAGTATCAGTCTGTCAAAAATGTCTCAGTCTCAGTCTGAATCTGTCAAAAAAGTCTCTGATGTAACTACACTTTTGACAAGATTTTGACATTGATTGTCGTTGAGATGAGATTGCGACTTGAACGTTTTTAATTGGCCGAAAATTGGCCTTCTAATGAATGATTTATATTCTTTTCTTCTTCTTTTTAAGGCATAAAATGCTTGTCAAAGATTGTAAAGGCAAACTAAAATGGACGCGGCCGCAGCCACGGGACAAAACGCTAGTTGTTATATAAACACTAAATTGAAAAGTTCAATTAAATAAATATCATAATTTATTCAGTTGTGTGCAGAATTTTAACTGCATTAATAATTATAATTAGAGTAAACAATGCTGGCCTTTTTAATGTAATTGGATTATAAGGATGTTGGTGGTCGGATTAAATTATGACGGACACTGAAACATATTCACCCTTCGTTCATTGAATTAGCATCTATTACTGCGTACTAGTTTACATTTTGATTTGGTTTCGAAGGGACAATAGGAAGTAGTAGTTTTTTGGTCATTCACCTCTTTAGGAACCTTTCTCTGTTCGACTGCCTCGTTGGCCTAGAGGTCCTGAGCGTGATTACTACGCTTAGAGGTCTTTGGTTCGGTTACCAGGTCGAGCAAAAAGTGTTATCTGGTTTTTACATCTAACATCATTAATAATCATTAATATTAATAGACTAAAGATCGCGAGGAGGTATGGCAGAGTAAAGAGCTTCACGGACGCTTTTTCCGGGCCTTACATGGGCCCGATGTAGATTTCTTAGCGTCCGTATCCTGGCTTCGCTTTGGTGACCTATTTGGAGTAACCGAAGGTTTTGTCTGTACAATTATGGATGAAGTTATCATGATGAATAACTACCGGAGATTTATTGTGATGGATGGCACGGTTGACATTTGTCGGGCATGCCACCGGCCGGGTGACTCAATCCGCCACATTATCTCTGGGTGTTCTCGTCTAGCAAGAGTACTAGCATAGGCACAACCTTGTGGCCAGGATCATTCATCAGCAACTTGCTCTAAAATACCGCCTTGTAGAATCGGAAGTAACGAACTATGGATATGTGTCCGACCCAGTTCTCGAAAACAGCAATGTCACATTGTACTGGGACCGACCCATCATCACTAACAGGACTATTGTAGCCAATAAGCCTGATATAGTGGTGGTGGATCACGTAGACAAGCGCGCAATGATTGTTGACATAACAGTCCCACATGACGTGAACCTCGTGAAGGCCGAGAATGATAAGAAGATCAAGTAAGTATCTTGACTTGGCTCGGGAGGTTGTCGACATGTGGGATGTGCACTCAGCGATCATTGTGTCGATTGTCGTTTCATCCAATATTAAATATGCCAAATAAGCCATAATATTTAAAGCTCGCTCTTTTTCCAACAAAGCGCACGCATCGAGAGGCGTGGTTTACCAACTCCTCCAAGTTCGACATGGTCGCTAGTCACTTATGTAGCCGTAGTTAATGAAAAATTACATTATTGTTCTATTCGGCGAAATTATTTTGCTTTAGCTTGTTTTTGGGAAATATCTCGAGAACCCCATTACCTACAACTTAACGGCCATATAACAAAATGGAGTACACACAATTACCTATTCAATGACGTATGTTACATCACTGTTGAGTAGCTAGACCAACTCCCATACATTTTTGCCCACTCTCCTTTGTGCCCGGTTAATGGCAATAGGTTCGCCCCCTTTACATGGGACCTTTTTTGCGAAACCGGTAAAAAAAACGGGCGTATACAAGCGGCCTTACGATATTTTCCAACACCTTCAAAGTTTCGTGATTACTGTAAACCCTGGACGCGAGATTACAGAGATAATCAATTATTCACCGCTTATTCAATTATTATTGCGTGTTTGTGTGTTGAAAATAAATTATTTTATAATGTTATATTTTTATCTATTTAAAACGTCTGGTCGGCCCCTGTGGTGGACTATTATATTATCTTTCTTATTTTAAACAGCGTTTATCTCATAGTTTTAATACTACATATTTTAATGAAGCTAAACAGTTTCTTTGTTTGTTTGTTTAAACGCGCTACTCTCTTTAACTTTCAGACGGATTAGAAAAAATAATTTTGTATACATATAATAGCCAGATACACGAGATAATAGTATAGGCTAAATAACATCATTCTACGACACACAGGAGCGGAACAGTAACGTGGGTGAAAAAACCGTGCGTACGGTGCGGGGTATAAGCTAGTAAAGTAATATAATAAGGTTTGATATGGCTGAGCCAGCCAGAGTCTCCAGGGCTGCGGGTTGTTCGAAGTGATACCGCGCCCCCGGAACGCAAAGGGCACAAGAAGGAACAATGGAACATAGATGGGTTTTAGTCAGTAAAAGTCTGACACTATGGGTGGAGGAAGCCATTTGATAATTTCTAATCTTGAAAAAAAAAGAGCCGATCTCTACTAGCCAAACACCTAACAAGCCTAACAGGCAAAAATTCCCCCCATCCCCTACCATCCATTGCCAAGCCCCCCAGAATATCCATCATACAGCTTGCAGATCCTGGCAGCCTTCCAAAGCGATTACCGCGACCATTGAGCCACATTACCGTTGCATGGGACACGAACACCTATTTGCACAGAATGCCACCATAACTTTGTGTATTTGGTGCTGAGTTTATTTTGTGGTGGGGTGAGTCAGTTAACTGGAAATGGCGTTTTTATGTATTTTTTTTTAATAGTGATTAAGTTTTTGTTTGCGATGATTTGTAGTAGATGTAGATGAATGGTTTTGGCTGCGATTGGATGGAGAAAATGTATATTGACATAGTGTAGGGCAGGGCCAATAATATTAAGGTTTTAGCTTTTATTTCTTTGGGCCATTATTTTTGGTTAAAAACAAGAATACGTATTTTGAAATATATCTATAATTACCTTGACAGGTATTTGGATTGTTTTTTCAGTGTGTATTTTTTTTGTTATTTGTAAAAAAATCTACGTTACCATCACGCCTGTATTCCCCGAAGGGTTAGGCAGAGGTGTACTGATGTACACCCACAGTTCGCCGGTACATTTAGGTCCCATGTAATAGGGGGCGAGCCTATCGCCATTAACCGGGCACAAATCCAAACTCCGAGCTGCTACTGAGAATTTCATAGAAAAACCCAATAACACTTTTTGCTCGACCTGGGAATTGAACCCAGGACCTCTAGCCTAGCAGTCGCACTCAGGACCACTAGGCCAACGAGGCAGTTCGAATTCTACGTTATATTCATACATTTCAACCTTATAGGTATTTTTGCATGAAACAGCTGTTTTTTTTTAAAGCGACGCAAAATATCAACTTTCAATCTTTTTACATGGTTTTTTCTTAGATCTAGTATCGAGGCTCTAGAGTCGATCCACAAACTTAAAATATTAAAATAATATTACATTTTAATAGTAGATATAATAAAAATAAATATGACTTAAATAATTTACGCCTTTGTTAGTCCCTCCTGCATAATTCCAAAAATTCCAAACCAGTATGTAAAACTAAATGGAGCATAAAATTAAGAGATTGTTCATTAAGGAATAACTTTTGTACTGAAAATTCATTTTATTACACAAACACGAGAGACTGACCGCGAGCACCAACTAATTAGTTTGCTTACCGACTAAACTGGGGATTCATTTCAAAATATTGTGAAGTTTTATTAAAATATTTCACTTAGCAACGGTGCTGTGTTTTTTTCAAGCTGTTTAGAAGAAAGTTTTAATTATCTGCATGTTTTTTGAAACCACAGTTTACACAGTGGCTGTTGGGCTTGCGTGTCACGGGTTCGATTCTCATACGGAACAAAAATTTGTATGGCCTACAGTTGTACCGGGTCTGGTTGTTTGTGCACGTGAGTTTATATATTATTATGTTTGTAAACGCACCCCAAGATACATGAGAAATTCCTAGCGTAGGAATTTTTTTTTGTATAAAAAAATATACACACTTAAACCAATTCTCGGTAAATTGATAAGAAACAATTTGAGCATTCACAAAAGTAGAATAGCTTTTACGCAGTTATTATAAACAATTGACAGTTGCCTCGAATGCCTAATTTTAATGTAGCTTTAACAAGTGTCAAAAATACTGTAAATTCCAAGCAAATAAAGATGCACAATCTATAACAGTGTGGGTGTCTCAACTAATAATATTAGAAAGCAGAAAGCTTTGTATGTGATGAATAAACTCAAAAACTACCGGAACGATTTCAAAAATTCTTTCACCATTTAAATGCTACATTATCTCCCTGATTAACATAGGCTATATAACATGTAGAGTAACAACACGTAGTAACCAAAGGCGTAACTTAACGCGGATGAAATAACCCACGCGGACGAAATCGCGGATAGCTAGGATTTTATATTTTTAATTACATATCTCGTTGCCCGAAAACTTCTCTTAACAGTCGAAACTCCAGTCTTGACTAATGTCAGCCGACATTAGCGGAAGTGCCAACTGGTACCTAATGGCACCAAACACACGAGCTTAGCATGCTAATGTTCCAATTACTTCGTCGAAAGTGCAGTTTTAAGTTGAGCTTACGTGAGCTTTGATAATGGGGCTGTTATGCCAGGGACTCGTTTGGCAACTGGACATTTATATGAAGTTTTAGGACTGAGGTAGTCTGGGAACGTCTTTTCATGGCTTTAAGGCGAGTATGAGATCAGCAGTGCGATTCTCTAAGCCTAACTTCGTAATTCGAAAGCTGAATCCGCGGTGATATTACAAAATGGTATTCTGTTAAACACGATCACGCCGGTGACGTCGCCACGGTGAGTGAATACTAAACCAAGGTCAAGTGGGTTCGTTATCGAAGTGACAGCGGTCACTTGAGTGAGATTCGTTTTAGAGTTTGCAGTTAAGAGAATCGCACTACAGATCACTGTAGCCTGTAAAATGCTGCGTGGCATTATTGACGCCCCTGATTTGCATAATGTGCTAGCTCGCTTTTTTGCCCGATTTGCAGATGGAAAAGACTTGAAAAAAAAAACTGTTTGTTCCGTTTCGATATTATGCAAGACCGCTTTGATGAATAAATTTTACTTATTTAAATTGCAGCTCTGCAGTGCATCTGACATTGTGATCAAAACACGACCTAAAGAGCTGCATTTTAAAAAGGTGTCAGAAAATTCTGTAATTTTTGGGATACCTTACATTATTCGACTTAAATTACTGCTATATCGCACGGCAGTAATATTATACTCAAGTAGATAAAATATAATAGGTACTGGTGATGGTGGTAGGTATTCTATTATTGCATTAGCTCAAGGTAAAACTAAACCTGCCTAAAAAACACTAAAAAAACTAGGCCTTATAATTCCTTTCTGTTACCATTACATAATGTTTATTTCCATTTCCTATTTGGTACTTACAATTAAATTCAAATATGACCCCGGTATATTTTTAAACACCTACATTACAGATTTTAGCAGCATTACAAATCGCCTTCCCCAAGATTCAATTTAATCTTCCGAATGAATTTATAGCGAGTAATTTTCCTCATATTTTAACCCAGAAATCAATTATCTTGCCCAGTTTTATTAGTAATCATAAGATACGACCAGAAGTTGCCCAAGCCCTCCATATTTATAGGGGTTCGTTCAAAATTGACGCTGAAAGTCGTCCCGTGGTCTTATTTGCATAATACTTGAATTTTAATTGTCAGCTTACCTGAGCGGAGTAAGGATTGGGTTAGGGCTTTCGGATGTCGTACTTTTAGGTAATTTAGAGCTCTGTTGAAGATCTAATTCAATTGAAACAGTTGAGTGTTTGCTTTGTTACCATTGACGTTGTGGTTTTAATTTCTATCGTTATTATGAACGGACAAATAATAAGGTGTTTTGTTGGTGTTGAATATCCTCTTAAGATTAGGTGTAATCTATACTAATATAATAAAGCTGAAAAGTTTTTTAAACGCCCTAATCTAGAACTACCAGTCGAAATGGAAAATAATGTTTGAGTCAGATTCACGAGGTATGGGCTGTATATGATTTGGCTACAACCCAGCAGTGCAGTAGCCAAAGACGTAACTTAAATGACATAAACCACTCGTTCAAAGTCACGGCCAGAAGCTAGAGTCTATTTATGCGTGTTCCTATAATATGTACATTTTATACACGACATAACCGATTTACTTTTTACGTTTAAAAATTTCAGTGCATTGACATTTTTGATTGCTAATGCCATGTTTATTGCAGCATCAGTAGCATTGTTAATGTCCTCTAGAGTCCAGTAAGAGTCAGTCTCTGTAGTAAGTCAGCCATTGTCGCACCGCTTTTGTACGGGGTATCTGTGGGATCTTTAATCCCCCACTTTGCTAGATTATGTTTGCACAGCTTTGCTGAAACATCCTGAATCATATCTGTTGCCACAGCGTTCAACGTTGTCTAAACTTGATGAATCTGCGTTACCTTCAATATTCATCCAAAGCCACGTTGATTACGATCTCCCTCGACGTAGCTGTTGTACACAAATTGAATGATAAACCTGAAAGCAACCCAGCATCAATATTCATTACTATGTAAATCAAATTCTGGATTGCAGTTGGTACTGCACCTAGAACTTCGACGGTTTTAGTTCGAAATTGAAGTTTGGAAGAAACTACGGTTGATTGCCATTGGAAGGTGATTAAAATTGAAAGTCTTTGGAACAGCTTCAAGTTTGTGGAAACCAGACCAAGTGTACTTTCTTCTTAAGCCCTAAAGTCTTAGTTTGCCGAAGATATTGTAAAAGTTTTAGGGATTTTCGCTGTAGCAGTAATAAAATAGATATACTTAATGTAGGTAGGTACAGATGAAGATTACAGGTACCTTAAAATATTATGTATTTGCGCGTTTGCGTAATACCACAGAGGTTTGTGATGATAAAGAGCTTGTAGAACAAATTCTATGAAAAAAAAAATACCATAGTCTTTTTTATGCTTTTTACGGTAACACTTGAAAACCAATGAGGAGTTTTATAGGTAGCTTTTGGGCGTATAACCAGCTGACTGATACGTAACTAACTAGCATTTTTCTTTTATCTTCAGTACTATGACCAAATCAAAAAACCTGTACTATTCGTTATTGAGGAGTTCTGGGACGATCTCCTAAGGTCTAGGTCTAAGAAACCATACTGGAAATAACTTCATAAAAACAAATCATATTCCGTTGACAAACGTCGGAGATATATGAGGTACCTGACGGAAAAGTAAAAAAGCGTTGGTTTGAATTAAAAACACCGTCCTTTATTTAGAGACTGTTAAATAAGAAACTCATTTCGCAGCGCCACCGCCCCAGTAAGCGTTGTTGTGCACAGAGCAGAAACCTCATTCAATACCGGTTGACCTATTAGCGAGGACGGCTAATAAATAAATAAAAAGGAACTTTAGCTAAGACTCGCTAAGTATAAAGTTCTAAGTGTCGGTCAGAAAAGTTGGAATCTTTTGTTCTTTGTAACTAGAGAATGCCATTCTGCGCAGAGTTTTAAATAAGATGTCAGCAACATTAATCTTCAACATTTCTAGAAGTATTAAGTTTCTACACAATCTAGATCAGATAATTGAAAAGTGAAGGGTGATTCGATCTCGCAGAGAAACTCCGAGTATATGCCTCTTCATTGCTCTCTAAGCGACTTTGAGTTTCCATAAGAGGCTCATAGTAAGGCACCAATTTTCAAAAAAGAATTAAGGAGATCGGAATGGAGCAAAATAAGCATAAACGAGAAGAATAACTAAGGTAACCGATATAGCTCTCAAAATTGCGAAACTCAAACGGCAAGGGGGTAGGGCACATAGTTCGGAGAGAAGACGGCCGTTAGGATCCTAATGCTCTCGTGTGCAACCACACACGAGAAAGCGCAGTGTGGGAAGGCCCCCCATGCGGTGGACCGACGACCTGGCAAAGGCAGTGCAGTACTGGTGTACTGCACTGCCCGCATCCAGCGATTTCCCGCCTAAAGATAGCACAGTGACCACACTGTAGCTATCTTTATGGGAGGCCTATGTCCAGCAGTAAACGTCATTTGGCTGATACGATGATGATGATTAATCATCACCCTCTAAGTCAGCTTAGAGGGTGTTTTAAATGTTCCAACTCAATTTTAAATACCCCCATGATCCTTGTAATGTTGGATGCACAATGCGTGTGTTATATTAAGCAATAGAAATAAAAGTCTATAAAAGGTCGTTTTCCAGCAATAAATTGTGCTAAAAGTTACTTAGTCAACTAAGTAACTCGTGACACAGCGCAGCAGTCACTGCGCCAACCGTGTCGTCAAACACAGAGAGGGCAACTAGTACGTATGTATTTAAGATGTTTCAGACAAACATGTTCATGTGCGACAAATGAGCAAGTTAGTTTAAACAGTCGCAACACTGCAGTCCTCTAGGACCTGTGAGTGAATTAGTTCTGTCTACGTGTTTTTGATGTTAATGGAATTTTGACCAAGTTCGCGTCCTTGAATGTTGCTCTGAGGTCATTAGTATGATTAAACTAATATGGTGACGAGGTCGTCGCCCTGGCGAAGCTGTGTATGTGGTAATAATTATTTTTAAATTAATTTATTTCATTAGTTTGTCGCAACGTGGTACGATGCGATGTCGTATTGTGTATCTGTATATGTTTTGGCCCTTAAGGGTCAGGTAAGATTATTTCATATACATATTATTATGTCTATAGGCCTAGCAGGAGCGTGTCAACGTGTAAACACATTGGATTCAATTTTAGAATTTGCAATAAGACTGTACTAAAGCATTTTGTTTTAATTTTATGCGATAAGCACAGTCTACAGATTGAAGTTTTCTACCTTCCAATTTTAATAATATTGGTCGCGAGACGGAAATTTTCGAATTAAAAATTCGATGAATATTCCTACGTTACATTTAAGTAGTCCGCTCGTTTTATGTGTTCTATGTGGACTATCCTTTACGTTCTAAATCTTTCAAACTACTTGAGTACATGGGATTCTAAATTCAAACATCATAAAATCATGAAGTTATAAAGCGTAAGCGTGACATTATGAGTGGCCAGTAATGTTTATTGCTAGCCATTAGAGCAGTTTATAACTGCACAAGTTATACTTACTGCAGCGTAATTTTACGATATTATGTTTGTGTTTTCACTGCCCCCATGCAGTGAAATCATCATGCATCTTGAGTTCGATTCCTGGAACTCCAAAATCTTCTACTTGTAAGGTGGTACTTATCTACCTATCTGACAAAGTGTTCGTCTTGTAATGTTTTTTCTAAATATCAACTATTTATAAAATGCATTTTTTTTTAGTCTGTCTGTTTCTTCCGGCTAATATTCCAAAGGGTACTGACGGGACCTAACCTAACAGCTGGTATTGATTGATGATTTTTTGATTTTTGATTGATTGATTTTCATTGGCAAACTAAATTTAGGCTTAGCAAAATAAAACTTTGCAGACAATTAACCAACATGCATGCGGCATGTCTGAACCAATTTTTCTTTAAGTTATCTTAAATGCACTTTTTATTATTGTCTGTATACCTACATTATGATTCGACAAATAAATTACTTATCACTTGTCGTGTAATTACTTGTCTTACACTCGGACAAAAACGCCAAGATAGTTACGAAACATATCTAACTTAATGTTATTTAGCTTTAAAAAACAATAGAGTCACTAAACCACTTAGTCTAGACGGTAGCGAACGCTTTAAAAGTTTGTAACAGTCTATAACGGCGACGATAAATCTTCTATGCTCGACGTTTTACCGATAGGTAACCATTTAGTTATTGAGACCGGGAAATACTGAAACCCTGTAATTGAGATGAATTTATTGCGGTATTGTTGTAATTTGTTACAGATGTAAAGCCGCAAATTGGTGGAAAATTTACTTTAGATAAATCCTAAGTGGCTATCTAAAACTCGCAAACATTCTAATGTCTTACCATCACCATCACGCCTGTATTCCCCGAAGGGTTAGGCAGAGGTGTACCAATGTACACCCACAGTTCGCCGGTATATTTAGGTCCCATGTAATAGAAATCCAAACTCCGAGCTGCTACTGAGAATTTCATAGAAAAACTCAATAACACTTTGCCCGACCTGGGAATCGAACCCGGGACCCCTTGCACAGCAGTCGCACTCGCGACCACGAGACCAACGGGGCAGTTAATAATAATTAACTAATTAATTAGTTAGTTCTAATGTCCTCTTTCGGAAAATCACGAGTTTTTACATCGATTTTCTTTATTATTACGTAATTAGTTTTTACATATATTTACGTAACCAGGGTTTCATATACAGGAAAAGTTTTTAACCAGTGCGTAAATTTTTTTTGGTAGTTCAGTGTCAGCCATAGTACACATTTCCGTCTTTAGTTAAAAAAAAAAAAAAATCATCCTTATCCGAGTTTGATATAAGTAAGCAAAACATGGACATAATCTATTCGCCATACTATCAATGAAAACTCGCGGCCGCCGCCCGGGCGCATGGCTGGGGTGAGGGGGTGGGGAATGCGCTAGCGCCGAGTGACAATAAAATATGGTTTTTAAGTAAACATGTTTCGTAAGCGATAACTTTTTTTTTTAGTACTAAGACATATCAAAATAAAATATACGTGTTTAATAAAAACGTGTTGAAGTTTATTATGGCAAAATTTACGCACTGGTTAAAATTTTTTCCTGTACAGTTACAGTCACGTAGGGTAAGTACTTACGTATATTTAGAGTGCAATTTAGAAGCACACAATTACTTTATAGGTGCACTTAACCCTGGAGTGGTCGCGCGGACTACATATGTAGTCCACGGTTGTTTAAACTGACATGACTTTTTGCGCACTTTATTTTCATAGCTGATTTAAACAAGATCGATGAAGATTTATGTTTGTTTTTCGTTTTAATTTAATTTTAGAAGACTTAATTTGTCATATTTTAATAAGAAAATAATAAAACAATTAAATTTAATTTAAAAAACGACAAAACAAATTGCTACATATGTAGTCCGCGCGACCACTCACGTGACTTTTTAAGGCGCGACCACTGCAGGGTTAAACGAACGACCTCATCTAGTTTATAGATAACCAAAAATATAGGATCGTCTTTTGTTTTTACACGAATACCAACAGAGTACCTTCCACAGCTCCCATAGGATTGCGTCCATAAACGTTCATATGAGTTTTATGAAGAGCCTCGGATCCCACTGGGGGTTATAAACTTTTATCTTGACCTTCAAAGTTACATTTTATGGACATAAGACCTAGCGCGCAGTGCGATTTTATTTCCAACGCGAAATGCGAAATGTGACGTAGGTATATAGAAGATGGAATAAATAAGGCCCGTGTTAGCTGTTCCATACTTTTAGACCGTCTAAGTTTGTATTAAAGATTTTTTTCGTTTAATAACTGACGAACGAATTCGTCACTAGCGTTTCTAGAATCATGTATTGAGGCCATGGTAAAACGGTAATGAAAAATGGAATAGGTCTCGTTTATTAAAAAATGCCATTGTAGTTTTTATAAAAGTCAACATAAAACTTTGATGAAAAAAACACAAACAAGAATAAAGATTTTAATAAAAAGATGCAGAAACATAAGAAAGTAATAAATAGATAGAACAATAAAGTGGGTACAAAAGTTATTGGGAAAATATGTTTACCTATTATATAAAAAACTCAGATTCTGTAAGCTTGTGTCTGCATAACACGGGAAGTAAATGGGATTTACTTGAAATTTACAGAAGATTGTATTTTAACAGAAGAGTGTTTCTTTGCATATTTTTATATATTTTACTGAGCCACAGCATAGCTAGGCTAGGTTTAGGTTGTAGTTAGAATACAATGCATTAGTGTTTCTATGTATTACGCAATAAGGTTTACAACCGGCCGTACTGTCCGTCGGGGAGTTTCTTGTACAATCCCATGATATGTGCAGGTCTCATCATATTTGTGAATTTTGATGGTACACGTGGTCCAGAACGATGCACACCTGGTAAAAAGAGTACTTTTACTGTTAACCCCTAATAATTTATCAGTGGAGACTAGCCAAGTGCGCAGAAGAAATTATAGTACACAAGTGTGTGCAGAAGCATAGATGCACTCTCTCTACCCTCACTCTCATTGATGGGACGGTAATCCGACACGACCGGGGAGAGATTAGGAGCAAGAACAATGGTTTTACGTGCTTTACGAAAATGAAATACCTCCAAATGGCTTACTCCAGACTGCTTTGAAAAATTACTAAAAACTAATTGAATAACCTAAATATCACTTTTGCCTGACCTGGAAATTGAATCCAGGTCCGCACGCTAATCAGTCACCCTTACAACCACAAGACCAAACGGGACAGTCAAAAAGTTAAATAAAAAAGTAAAACTTTGTAAATTACCTTTGTGGCCATGTTCTTCAGAGTTTTCATCAGTTTCATGATCGTCATTGTCACCGTTGGAATTATCATCACTATCGTTATCAGAATCATCGTACGAATCATTGTCACAGTTAACTGAATTAACATAAGGATAATTTCCATTATCGTCGTTATCTTCGTCAGAACCTCCAATCGTATCATGGTAATAGCGGATTACATGCTCATCACAACGCGGTCTTCGAAAATTGTGACCGTGTTCGTCACCATGCCCGGTAGTGTCTTCAAAAGAATCATTGTCAATAATTTCATCAGAACCATCGTTGGTATCATCGTTACCATTATCGTTGGAATCATCACTATCATCTTCGTAGTAATCATCGTCAGGATCATCGTAGGCGTCTCCGTCAATATCTTCAACCGTGTCATCATGATGTTTGTGGGCTACATAATCATTGAGATGATTCTGAATAGCTCTGTGTATAGGGTTTCGATTATTTTGATCGCGTCCATGGCTTACTGTTATAATCACTAGGATTACAAGTAAAATTAATGTTATTTTCATTTTTGTGATCTATGTGCACTTCTAATAACGATTCATAGATATATCGTTAGAACTGTGCCTTGTATTCCATTATATACATAATTACGTACTGATGTTGAACAATTGATTACAAAATTAGATTTACATATTTAAACAATGGTATACCTATTTTAAATACATCTCATAGTAAACGTATAGATTTACCTGCATGCAGTAAATTCCCTATATATAAAAATAAATTGATTATAAATAATTATATTTATATTTGTATTTACCCAGTTTACCTTCCTTGTTATAGGATGGCGTCAGTTCTATTTATTAATATTTTTAGAATAATAAAGAGTATTATTTTGATATCGTAGCATTATACGAAGATGCTTCTGTAAATTGAGCTTAACTTTAGGTACATTACATCGAAAAAGGACTAGGCCAATAGGCACAAAGGGATATTTACAACTGAGAGAAGCTCAATTTTCCAAGCACCACGAATTGTAATTAACATTAATTAATGGGTTCTTATTGTGAGCTGTTACATTTAAGTCTAGTAATAGAGACGGCAAATACGCTCTAGTGCGTATAGCTCTATTGTATAATCACAAGTAGCACCTCTAGTGTATATATATACACTTTTTTTTTTTTTTTTAAAGATGGTAAAATCATCAAATGACCCCCCCCCCCCCCCCCCCCCCCCCCCCGTCCTGGGCGGAGCGGGAGGGAGTGTCAGACTTTTACTGACTAAAAACCATCTATGTTCCTTCATGTGCCCTTTGCGTTCCGGGGGCGCGGTATCTCTTTCGAACAACCCGCAGCCCCGGCAGGCATTTGGCCCTTAGTGGCCCCTTCCAATGGCTGACACCTCTATATATATACACAAGAGGTGCGATTTTACTTTTACGTTTACACAAAATAAAACATTTATTTTAGTAGTAAATATATTGAGTAAACAATACCTCGTTTGTGTTTTTGTTAAGTGGGACATCGTAGCGAAAACTGTTACCACGGGTTCAATACATGATTCTAAATCGTCCAGTTTTAACATGTTATCGCTTTTTCGAAAACTATCATCTGTTTCATACAATTATGACTGTGTGTATATACAACAATCTATCTCAGTGCCAAATTTTATCTAGATCCAGCCAGATTCCGCCGTTTAAGTGAGAAAGAATAACAAACATCAATCCTTACAAACTTTAACACTTATAATATTAGTAGGAAGTAGGATTATTTGTAGGATTCATGGTGAAAGATGTCCAATCTCTAAAGCAACCAGTGAGTTTTCACTATTGAAAATCGGTTCTAATTTTTCTTTTTCACTAACCTTACCTTTTTGTTCCAAAACCGTTTGAACACGTACATACAAGTGACGAGTGCTCTAATATTTACGGCGCGGGAGTCCCTTACATCTCCTAAAATTGTTTGTCCGAAAATCATTATCTATAACACGTTTGATATAAACCTCAGTAACCATAATGTTAAAAATCCCGAAATTTTGTGTAACATAATTATCTTTAGTTCTAAAAGTATTCTGTCATAATATCGAGTACTATAATATTTGAAGCTCCTAATTTTACATGACCTAAAGTCATATGTCCTAAGAATTGCGTTAAATAATGTATATTATTCCGAATGTTCATTTATAATATTTTTTTGCTAAAAATTAGGTTTTAGTGACAGAAACGAATCGCTGCAAAACCGACTCCACGTAGTCTTGTCTGCCCTACCCCTAGAGTGTAATTTAAAATCGCGTAGGCGCGGAGGGGCGAGGCGGCCCGCGAGCCGAGGAGCAGGTGGTTTTGACACTCGCCGCCGCGGCTGAGGCTGGCCGGCGAGGCCGGCCAGCAAGCCGAAGCCGCGGTGGTGAGCGTGAAATCATCTGTGACGATAAGCTCGCATGGGACCGCCGGAGCCCCGCAGCGCCGGAGCCGTGACAGAATGCTGCATGCTTGCTTGCATGCTGCATGCTTGCTTGCATGCTGCATGCTTGCTTGCATGCTGCATGCTGGCTTGCTTGCAAAAACGATAAAAATAAAATTCTAAAATCTAAAAAAAAAAATGTTTTTATTATTTAAAAAAAGTGTTATGTAATTTGAATTTAGGATTTATAACTTTTTTCGAAAAAGGCTTTATGTCTTTTGTATATTATTGATTGTAATATTTATGACAAACGGATTTATGACATATTATATTTAGGGATTTCAATTTTATGGCATGTGATATTATGTGATATTAAGTTCAAGTAAGTTATCATTCGGCCAAATGATGATTAGGACAAAAAAAGTTATGGCACTTTAAATTATAGATAAAAAAGTTAGGTGACACAATAGAGAACCTTACGGCGCGTGTCTGTGCAGGAAATTAAAAGAAAGCTCGCAATATATCAACTGTCTACCTTTTTGCTCTGGCGGCTCCACATCCGTTGACGTATCAAAGAATCCAAGTTACTTTACCGTTGGTAAACTTGTAGAAAATATCTTAACGTCGAAATGATGTGGGACCTAAGAAAGTGTTTATATTTTTAGCTAGTGAACCGCCCCGTCTTTGCACAGGTGAAAATATCCGAATTTTCCTAAAAAAAACTTTCATTTAAACATCCGGCCAATTATGAAAATGCAAAAAATTACAAGTTTAGCGCTTAGCAACACATTTACCCATTTTTATTTATAATATAATATTTTGATAAGTCAAAGAATTTACTTTTATGATTAACTTTAATAATTAGCACAATATTATCCAAAACTATTGCAATAGCCCTAAAAAACTGAATAAATTGACTTTTGACTTTGTTTGTATATGTTTTTGTACGTTTTTTACATGACCGGGAAGAGATCATTCGCAAGACCAACGGCTTTGACTAATAAAAAGTAAACTCCGTCATTAGTTTATTTATTTAAGCTACCGATTTATGTGAAACTGAACGGATTAATTAATTGCAGCATTTATTGGTTTAATTAATTCGCTGGACGTGATTTAAACGGTATTAAGGTCGGTAGATGAAACCCGGGATTGGTGTGCAACCGGCTGGCTATTTGTCTTACCTACAGCTAGGGATTGCAAAATCCGGAGTTTTTTCAAATCCGGATTTCTGATTTCTCGTCCGATTAAAATCCGGATTATCCGGAGTTTTCGAAGTTTTTGGTGTTTTAAATTTTTTTGATAAAAATTATATAAAATAGTATAAATTAATTAAAATCTGCATCAATTGGCTCAATTCACAGCTCGATAGAATAAAAACAACTAAAATAATCAATAAATTTTGGGTATCAGTAATTTTTCTCGTTAACATAATCATTACATAACATAAACTGTACTTAAACATTGATACTCCAGCACTCCAGTGGGGAGGAGTTGGAAAAGCACTTTTATTGAAATCGAAAGAGCTCAAAGAGCTGTTATCAAAGTGATGCGTAAAAAGCTTTTCAGCTTTTTATTCTCAGTGCATGTTCACAAATCCATAAAAAAATGGAGTTAACTACCATAACCTACTCTCGAAACGTATTCTACATGTCCCTCTTCATAATGCAAACAAACCAGACGATGCCCCTTTTATTTACTCACACATATCTACAATAAAGCAAGTAAGTACTGTGAATATCAAAGATCTCACCTCCCATTCATGTAGAAGAACCACAAAAAGCTGGCTTCTTTCACTGTCATACAATTAAACCGAAAATTGCTAAATTATCAACAAAAAATTTTGATACATGTGCTCCTACACAAGTTCCTACTCAAAATAATCCTAATCTCAATATTACACACATACACCATTTCACCAGCACACATCTCATCTCACTATTACAATATTTACAATCACATTTCATAATTATTACCATCACACCCACACACCTCATTACACGTATTCCCCGCGGCCCGCGCTACTAAACACCTTAACATTGTAAAACAACTTTTTTTTGTTTTGTTATTGATTCCATATTTTATTCTAACTTATAAAAAGTTGAAAATTAGATTGCCTTGTTCAATCTCATATTAAGTCTTGATTTAAAAATTAATTTAAGCAACTCTAACCCTCAAGGTACGGGCGCTGCCTATTATGGGGACTGCCATATATTTTATAACACATTTATTTTATAAATAAATTGTCACACCATATCTATACTAATTACTAATAATATTATAAAGAGGTAAGATTTGTTTGTTTTTTTGTAAAGAATAAGCTTCAGATTACTGGACCGATTTTACCAATTTTTTCACCAATACATAGCTACATTATTCCCGAGTAACATAGGCTATATAACATCATGCTACAACCCACGGGAGCGGAGCATTAACCAAAGACGTTATGAACTTATGGCGGGTGAAATAAGCAACGCGTACGAAGTCGCATGCAGTTCGCTATAACTTAGAATAGCATACCATAATATGAAGTACTTTTAAGTTTATTTTGTCTTGTAACAATGCACCACTATTTTTTTATTTAATTTTTATTCTTATTTTCGCATTAAAGTAGCTAATACCGATATACCGATTAATTACAATCAAAATTATTATTATAATCAAAATTAATTACAAATATTATGCGTTATAATCAGTTTTGACTGAAATCCGAAAAAATCGAATTTGAGTCTTAAAATCCGGATTTAAAAAAGGCAAGAAAATCCGGATTTTTCAGTTGTTTTCGGATTTCGAAGAATCCGGATTGCAATCCCTACCTACAGCTTTGTGGTTCGTGAAATATACGTTGAGTTACATACAATTTGACTATTTAAGCAGTTTTTGCTTTCTTTGTATTTCTATTTTAAAAAAACTGACTTTAAAGTTTAATCAATCAATTATGTCTTTAAGGGTCAATTTTACCAATTTTTTCGTTGGGGACAATTCTCGTAACTTTTAGGGACGTTCGAATTTCAATTTGTCTCTTATTTTTATTTTTTTTTACGTTTTTGACATTGATTGTCGCTGAGATGAAGTTAAGTGAGACTACGTTGGATCCATTTTCATTATGTTTGCTTAAAAATTTACTACATAAAACTATACTTATTGTATTTATCTGAATGTGAGCTTAAAGTTAAGGTTTGTTCAGACTCTAAATCTCCCACAATTTTTTTTTTTGCTGACTGTTGACTGTTAGTCAACTTTATTTTTTAGATACTATGTAATTTGTGGAATAAATAAATTAAGATAATTGTTATTAAGCATAATGGCGTTCTTAGCAATGTGGTTGAGAAAATTTTCTAGCTGTAAGTAATATTACGTACAATATGAATGTAGTTTCTCTCACAAAGTTGTTGCGTCGCTCCCAACAGGTCCCAACTTATGCATCATGTGCGTAATACGAGGAAAACAGCGCTGTTACTGCTTATTATTAGCAAATGTTACTCTGAAGAAACTTGATTAAAGTTAGTTATCCCTCAGACGAGGTGGTGAGGACGTGACCTCGGAGGTTAGCAGGCCAAAGGTGAAAAAGGTCATAATACAGGCTGACTTTTAATTCACTGCGCATCTTTTAGGGGGTGAAAGTACTCATGAATACGAAGAACTGTTACTATGGGATCTACTCTGAAGTTAGAAAAACAAAAAACCGTCTGTTTCCTAGATTGTACTCTTATTAGAAGTTTCTTTGTCTAGTCTATCGCCAAGCGACTGCTCGACTCTTTAAGTGGCTAAAGGCACAAGAAAAGGCCAGTGCCATTTCTAGTGCCAAAGAATCAGCATTACCATAGAACATGGCAATGCTGCCAACCTTTTGGGCACATGCCCTATTGACAGCAATGCGGGAGAGTTATTTAATGCCCTATTTTCTTTTTTTTAACTTATTAACTGTACATACTTTGTAATTTAATTATTATTTATAAGTTTTTTGTTTAGGTTAGTTAAAATCATAAAGTAAATAAATAAAGACCATACACGCAGTAAAACATGGCATACTTAAACAGTCTAACATTTATTTTATGTAAAATATTTAACCTAACAGATAAATAACCTAAAATGCATGAAACTTGTTTTCGCAAAACCTCGTAATATTCAGTACATTTACACAGAATTAAAATGTTTTAGATGCCAATAAAACCAAATGGCTGTCGAATGGACCTTTTAAACCTATCATTGTACTTTTAGCGAATAAACTTGAAGATTATTTACTTTCTAATAGATTCAATGTTTAATGGAGTTTAAAACTTTTTCTTTGTGTATATCGATAGGGCTTTGAAACTTTCTTTCTTTGAAAATCGTTAAAATTTGATCGTCGAGTTACTTTGTAAAGATGTTCGGATTTTATGATTGAAGTTTTAAAAGGTTTTATAGTTGATTGAAAGTTTTTATACCATGACCAAAATACTGAGTTGTCATACATTTTAACATAATTTTTTATGTTAGTAGGTGCTGCATTTTACTGTGGGTGTGGGTTGACAAAATTTTCAGTGTGTATCTCTAGGGTGTCTAGAATTATGAACTGACAATATAGTGAAAGTTTGCATCACTGTCCCTGCCACCAGGTATAAGACATTAACGCAAGGAGAAGGTATTTTTTTATGTCTTTGGATTGTACACAAGCCGACAACTCACCTTACTCGATGTTAAGTGATCACCGCTGCACATAGAGTCCTTGCAAATACGTTGCCATTTCAGAGACAATATTGAAATGTCTTATGTACAGTCAGCAAAAGTTTTATCATGAAATTTATTTTTATTAATAAACAGTTTATTAATTAAATAAAATTTCATTTAAAAACGAACATCGGTTTGAAAGAAAACTTCAACTATATTAGACGGCCTGGTTACTTATCTCTTTTGTTGACCGTACCTATAACTACTGCCCTCCAACAATAAAAGGGTACAGTTTCTGATGTTAATCTGCCTAACACTAAATGCCTTAGTCTTCGCAGCCACTCAAGCTTTTGTTCACTAACTATTAAGACACTTTAGGTTGATTCAAATCGAAATTCATAAAGTTAATTATCAAAACCCTTCAAGGCGTTAATTAAGCAGTGCGGCCGTGCGGCGTGATGAACAAAACTTTTAAGCCCACTTACACCAGGTAGGGATTAATAACTCCAGGTTAGTCGCTTACACGAGCCTATTATGTACGACATATTGTAAGTTAACCTCGTTTCAGCGTCAAACTCTTAGTTAAGGTTATGGCGCAAGTGGGCCTAAGCCAATTAGATAAACTATTGCCGGACCTTCATCAAAATAGTTAGCAGTTTTGGACATAAATGCCTCCATCTACTGTTATGAAGGAATATTTAATCTGAACTTTCATGTAACTGATTTAAGGTTTAAATTTAAAAACCCCTGACTGAAACAAAACTGAATTACATTTATGGGAGATGTTTACAGGAACAGATGCTCGGCAGCTAAAGTTGCTTCTGCGGGTTGTTCGAAAGAGATACCGCGCCCCCGGAACGCAAAGGGCACATGAAGGAACATAGACGGGTTTTAGTCAGTAAAAGTCTGACACTCCCTCCCGCCCCGCCCAGGGCGGGGGAAGTTATTTGATGATTTCCCGTCTATAAAAAAAAAAAAAAAAAAAAAGCTAAAGTTGCTTTGTCTGTGGACTCTACCAACATTAAAGTAATAAAAATAAAATACATAACATCACGCCAGTATAAATGAGAATGAGAGAGAGAGGTGTACACCTCTCTCTCCTAACAGTTCACCGGTATGTTAGGTCCCGTGTAATATGGACCAAACCTATTGCTATTAACCAACGTGTGCGACAAAAAAAACGGTCGCCGATTATCTGACGTGAGCGAGCAGTGTTATACACTTCCCGAGATACGCGGGTGTCACGTCACCTACTTCTAAACTCCGGGCTGCTACTGAGGAATTCATAATGGAAAAAGCCAACAACAATTTCTGCTCGACCTGGGAATCGAACCCAAAACCCCACGCTCAATAGTCACGGCACCCGTTGGTCACGTGATTGCCCCGCTGGGCAGTGAAAACCCGGCCGGTCGGAGATTGCCTAACACTACATAGGTATTTATAAATAACACATACCTAACTCACCTACCTACAGTCGTAACACCGTCTATTGATAAGGTCAATAAATAATAAACTTCTTGTAAATAGCACACATTCTTCTCCAATCTAGGCTGAAATCTTAGCATTTTTTCTCGTGCCCCAAATTCTTTATTTTATTCCTTTTATGAGATTCCGGAAATTCCATGTGATCCTCGATAATTTACTGCGAAGTTGATTCACTTATTTTCCCTATAACACATTTTCTTAGACTTTCTCAAGCTTGTGATTTCTTATGCTTAATTGGAGTTTATATTAGCGTTCGCGCATTGAATCTGAAAAATCCAAAGAAGAAATTTTATTTTGACTGAAACACTTCGAATACTCCGGATAGTCATGTTTTTAGAATGTAGGTGTATCATTTTTGACTAAGGTTTTAATTATTTAAAAGAAACAACCTGTTTCTTTGAATGGGGGAGGCCTTTGACCAGCATTGGAACTGCTGGACAAAGGCCTCGACCATGTCCCTCCAAGGCTGCGGGTTGTTCGAAAGAGATACCGCGCCACCGGAACGCAAAAGGCACAAGAAGGAACATGGATGGGTTTTAGTCAGTAAAAGTCTGACCCTCCCTTCCGTCCCGCTCAGGGCGGGAGAAGTCATTTGAAAAATCCCACGCGAAAAAAAAATGCTCCTCTAAACATTCTTTTTCTGCGCCACCTCATAAGCTAGTTTTTGAAACGCCAAGTTTAGTATGGCTAAAACAAAAGAAAAGTCAATAAAATGTGTTTATCTATTTTATTTATTCTTTCAAATAACTTTATACCTTCACCAACTCCAGTACAATGATTATGTTTCGTCTTGTTCTGACGTTGATCAAATAATGGGTTCGTTCAGTATTCACATCAGGTGCTCCCCTTCATCTTGCGACGTTCGGTGACGTCGTGAATGACTGGTGTCTGCTCGGCTAAGCGTTACACCGGGTTGTATTTACTCAACTCTTGGGATTTATGTGTGAGATTCTATTAAGGGTTTTACGGAGTAATCTTTAGGTAGATATTATTTTTTCAGGGCATTACCATTTACTAGCCATGATTCAGGGGGTGACAGTATTTATGATTATGAATAACTTTTATTATAAAATCAACTTTGAAATATGAAAAGGAAAATCGGTGTTTCCTACAAAAATGCACAACAACACGATCAATTTTTATCCAGGTTCGATCGAAAAAAATGTTCGTATTCATAAGTACTTTTTTACATTAAAAAAAGCCAATAAATAAAAATCAGGGTGTACGATCGTGGGGTGCTAAATCGATAAATGAGTAATTCTTGAGCGTGGAAGAAAGATATATTCAATTATTGGAATGATAATATATTACCTAAAAGTTATCTACAAGTAATATTTTATTACCTATAATTTCGCTTTTTAGATTATTATGACTGTATTTAAGTATTGTTTTATTATTGGTTATTATTAGAAATATCCTAAACCACACATATAACGGAAAGGATAAATGAAACCCTGCATTCGAAACGATGGACAATAAAAACCTACCTACCCAAAAACTAAGAACAGTCTCAAGGAAAACTTATTTTCTTCACCTTCCATAGCAACTCATTTTACTTATCAACATTTATTATTCACCATAAATAACCTCACAACACCGGACGCAACCAAGCGATAAGATTCTGAACTAGTTCCTTCATTCTGAGTGAACTATGTACATATTTAGTTCGTTCGTTCTTTCGGAGTGATCCATAATGAGCTGTCAGTAACTCCTGCTTACTCCAATATTATTATAACTTATTGTAGGTATTTTCGTGGGTTGATTAGATACGTCAGGAACTTACTATGTGTTGAAATATATTAATACATTTTCATAATTATCTTGTCAGAATTTTCCAGGCGAAAATGGGTTAGTTAAAATAATGTTGAAAGCAGATATAGGGTTAACTAAATTCCGCCCGAACTTTGTAGGTGTCACAATTTGATATATTAGTCCACGAGAACCATACATTTTTTCTGGGATAAAAAGTGGTTTATGTATGTGTCATTTCACACTACAATATATGTCAGTGCCAAATTTCATCCAGATCTGTTCAGCTGTTTTAGCCTGAATGAGTAGCAAACATGCATTCATCCATTCATCCTCACAAACTTTCGTATTTATAATATTGTAATAGGTATTAGTAGGATAGTAAATCTATTAGAAATTGCAGTGTAAATACTCTAGTATTCTAATACTAGAGAATTTACACCACAATTTTAGACAGCACAGTTTGGAAATGCAAGGTTGTGGTTGAAATCCAGTGTGACCAATATTTGATATTACCTGGAGGTAAATACTTAAATGATCTGATACTGTGGGCACTGCGGTACCCACAGAATCGGTTTATGAGAATTGGACTACGTATTACGAAACTAGTATTTAATACGTTTGATATTTATGCCTCCTACCTAAATAGCTATGTTTCTGTCAAAAGGTTTGTGGCATCTTCTAGTGAGAGGTTTAACATGGGATCAAGATACGATAGAGATTACCATTTCTTTTTGAAATATGTGTGAACTTCGCAATCGAACTGATCGGAAGACACCAATTTTATTGACTGCTTTCGCTCTGGGCGGAGCGGAAGGGTGTGTCAGACTCTTACTGACTAAAACCTATCCGTGTTCCGCCTAACCACCTTTCAGGGCCGCGGTGACTCTTACGATTAAATTCCGCAATACCATGGGATCAAGCTACAATGGAGATTACCAATTATTTACCTACGCTATGCGTGTTAACTAGCTTAATAAAGCCAGGCTTCGCTGTCGCTCGGTCTGGCGATAAAGAAGGTCATTTGAAAACACCCTTCTGTTAAATTGCAACATTGTGTAGGTATAAATTTCAAGTCAATCCAAAGACTTCTTTTCGAGTATTGAGGAGACAAACATTTAAAAAAGCTGTTTTTTTTTTATATATTATAAAGATTATATTCATTAAAACAGTCCATTTAGAAACCTTAGATCGGAAATAGACAATACAGTTATGTAGCTGTCTAAGTATGTGTGTGACTTATTTAAATTTATTTACACAAAAAGCACTTTTACACCAAAGCCCCTTGACACACACAATACCAATTTTAAAACAAAAAAATATTCAATTAATCTCAATGGCACGTATGTACGCGCGTGAGTTCCGACTTGTGTCGGGTACTCTTGAGGAGCAACCCTGCAGACACGGGAACAATGCACAACAGGATCGATGGCGCGGTACGATGTAATGAGATCCACCACTTAGGGCTGGCGCGGAAACAAAAAAGCAGTTTTGACTAAAAATGTTCATTGGATTATTTATTTATTGTCCTATATTTATAGGCCTATACAAGCTTCTTATTAAGAGATAACAATTGTAACTCGCCTATATGAAGGTGAAGGAGCTCTTCTCCTAAATTCATATAGTAACTAGCTTTGTCCTTCGACTTCATTCGCGTATAATGTCGGTTATCGCGGACGTATAGGAATTTGCGAAATACAAAATTCTTATTCTTTTTGGGCCACAAACTTATCAAGTACAAAATAATAATAATAAATAGTACAAAATATAAAAAAAAAACGGTTTAGTTTTAGTCGTGGTAATAGCGTCCCAGACAGACAAAGTTACTTTCGCATTTTTAATATAAGTATGGAGTATGGATATATAGTTATTTTAAAAACTTGAAGTTGTAGGTAGCTCCTTAATAATTATAATATTGCTACAAATATTGGTACAAAAATTCAAGCCTATTCAACCCTCGACCTATAATACCATACTATTGCTAGAGACACTATGTGGAGGCTGTAAAGTTTCACAGTTACTGCCCACAAACTGGAATCCAACCAATGACGAGGTAGTGACGTCATAAAGTCAGTCATCCGCGCGTAATGCGTTGCTGACTGTGGAGAATGCCTCTTATGTTTTACGAGCAACCCTAATAAACACACATGCAGTTTCCGAATATAGCTGGGAACTAAACTGAAATAATGATATGGAAATATAATTACAATAATACTAGCGTATTATTGTCCTACTGCTGGGTATAGGCCTCTTCTCGTACAAAGAAGACACGAGCATTGATCACCATCAATCCTCGTATCATAAGGTGGATTGCGGACTTGTGCTAGTTATAAGTCCAGGTTTCCTCACAATGCTTTCCTTCAGTGAAGTCTAAAGAAAAACTTAGAAATAACTTATGAATTTAAAAAGTTACAATTGGTATTTCCATAATTACATTTTACCTCTAAACAAGACTAGAGTCAAAAGCTTACCCATCTCGAATTAAAAAAATATATTTAGGTGTCATTGAGTTCATTTAGTTTTAGAGAAAATTTTATACGTTTTAAAATTGGTGTACCTACCTATGTAACGCAAGACTGTTATCAAGTTAAGCGCAACTATATGACTGAGAATAAACTAAGAATAAAAGTTTTTTATTTACTATACCTTTTTTTTAAACACAAAACCATAATGGTATTACATATTTGGTAACTTTCCCCCTACTTGCCTTGCCAAGTACGTTATTTTTTAGTTCTTCCGAGTGACAGCCCTACATCCAATAAAGGGCCGATGGCCCACACTCTGCATTTTTAACGAGAAACGTGACAAAGTTATTTGAGGGTCCGCGATAATGACTTTGTCCGCCACACTGGTCCTCAATGGCGCGGGTTCCGCAATACCTACCCAAAAATCCTTATTTAAAATTAGAAGAGTCTTTTGATGTCGAATTTGCATTAGTGAGACTTGACTGATTAGGAAGCAAACGGTGTCTGTCTAGGCTTAGACTTTATGTGTGTTAGGTCTGTGTTGATAGGAGCTGAAAGAGAACTCGTAGACTTCTTGAATAGATTTATTTCCTTAAAACCTTTCACTTTTTACAACTTTTAGGATTTCTTGAATATGCGAAATATACGAGTAATTATACAATGCAATGGTCGTAGCTCGTAATGACCGCGGCGCGAGTCCTTTTATAACCTACGTCGGGTGGGTGGGGGGAGAGGTGAGTGCGCCCCGCACCTCGCCGTCCTGCGCTTTAACATACTCCCCCCGTTGAAGGTCGCACCTTCAACTTTCCTTCATCCTGCTCGAACAGGGGGCACAGCCGGTTGATGGCGCGACGCACAGTGCCACTCGCCGTCCTCACATCAGCTACTCTGGATACTCCATCGTTACCCTTGTGTAGGGTTTGTATACGTCCGATTTTCCATCTTAAGGGCGGCAGGTTCATTTCCTTGATAATGACCATGTCTCCAATGTTGAGGGAGACATCAGGTTTGCGCCATTTGGTCCGATGCTGAAGCTCAGTTATGTACTCGTGCTGCCACCTCATCCAGAAATGCTGCCTCATTTGTTCTAACTGTTCGTATCTGTGGAGTCGACTTGAGTTAATGTCTGTCAACACTGGAGAGGGAAGAGCTATCAGCGGTTTGCCGACGAGGAAGTGCCCGGGAGTCAGGGGATGGAAGTCGTTGGGATCGGAGGACATGGGAAATAAAGGTCGGGAGTTCAAAATGGCTTCTATTTGGCAAAATAAAGTAGACAGTTCCTCATACGTTAAATGTCTATTCCCTAATATTCTTTTTAAATGGAACTTGGCCGATTTTACCCCGGCCTCCCATAACCCTCCAAAGTTCGGGGCATAAGGAGGAATAAATGCAAACTTCATGCCTTCATTAGAACAAAATTCAGTTAATTTATCTTTATTCTCTAATACAAATTTATTTAGTACATTACTGGCACCTAAGAAATTTGTCGCATTATCACAACATAATAAACAAGGTTTCGAGCGCCGAGAAATAAATCTCCTAAGGGACAATAGAAAGGCTTCGGTACTTAGGTCGCTCACAACTTCTAAGTGCAGTGCCTTAGTAGTAAAACAAACAAACACACACATATAGCATTTACTTATTTTACAACCGCGACCTTTCCTATCAGTTATAAAATAGGGCCCAGCCAAATCAACTCCGGTAGTATCGAAAGGCGTCCCTGGATTCAATCGCTGGTTGGGTAAGTTACCCATAATTGGCACTACAGACTTAAATCTAAATCGCTTACATACTATGCAATTATTTACTATACTCCTAGCTACCTTTCTTGCGTTTACCACCCAGTACTTTTCCCTGACAGATGATAACAATAACTGAGGGCCCGCATGAAACAACTTTAAGTGCTCATTTTCACAAATAAGCCTTGTTAATCGATGTTTATAATCTAAAACTAAAGGATGTTTTCTTTCATACGAGAGAGGCGAGTTCCTAAGCCGACCTCCTACGCGTATTACATTAAATTGTGAGTCCAAGAAGGGACTAAGAGATAAAATTCTACATTTATTATGTAACGGCTTATTATTCACTAATCTATTGTATTCATCACTAAATGCATCTAATTGCGCGAACTTAACTAAATACATCATACTATCATCTAATTCATCTGCCATTAAATAACTACAGGTGAGTCTATTTTGTTTTACCTTGATTCTACAATTCCTAACAAATCTAAGCACGTAGGCCATTGCATGTTGTACCTTATGTAGTTTAGAATAACGCTCAAAGTCTATTAACGTGTTGTTAATGTTGACATATTTTACTAATGACCCTACGTGCTTAATTTCTGGTAACGTTATACTATTTAACATTTGATTGCCCACTTTAGGCCAATGAGATTCTGCTAAAGATAAAAAATGCGGACCACTCCACCATAATGTTTGTACATTTTTATTCAGTTGGTCTACTCCCCTAGAAATATAATCAGCGGGATTGTGTTCGGTTGGTACGTATCGCCATTCACAGTTCTTAGTTAAACAATTAATTTTCTGTACTCGATTTGCTACAAACACCTTTAATTGCTTAGGAGTCGCGCGCGATGTATTTAACCAACCAAGCACTATCATTGAGTCTGTCCAGTAAACACAACGAGTTATAGTACAACGCAAGGAGTGAGTCACCTTATTCCCCAACTCAGCGGACAACAGCGCGCCGCATAACTCGAGTTTAGGAATTGTTAAACTTTTTAATGGGGCAATCCTTGATTTCGAACAAAGTAACTGTACATGAATGTCTCTCTTTTGATTGATAGAACGCACATAGACACATGACCCGTATGCACACGCCGATGCATCCGAGAAAATATGAATTTCGATATTCAATACATCTTTACACATCACGTGTCTAGGTACCTCCATACAGCTTAAGGAGTTCATGGTTCTTATAAAATTATACCACATTTTTTTTATTTCATCATCTACTGGGTCATCCCATTCTAATTTGCATATCCATAATTTCTGTAAGATTAATTTAGCCTTAACTACAAATATACTTAAAAGACCTAATGGATCAAAGATTTTTGCAATTGAAGATAATATATTTCGCTTGGTGATTTTTTCATGCACATCTACTTGTACTGAAAATTTAAACAAATCAGACTGAGGCGACCAGGTCAAACCTAGGGTACTAGTCACTGTTTTAAATTCGGTAAGTTCTTGTACTTCATTTAATTTATTTTCTACAAATAATTGATTGGCGTTCGATCGAAATTTTCGTAAATTAAAACAAGCTGAACTTAATTTTTTGGTAATTAATCTGCATATACGATTTAACCCTTCCTCCGTCTGATGTCCAGTTAGCAAATCGTCCATGAAAAAATCATGTTTAATTATATCTTTAACTTCGGGATCTTCACACTCATTAGATAATTGCAAGAGACAACGAGTACTTAAGTACGGCGCAGAAGCGGTTCCGTAAGTAATAGTATTTAATTTCAAATGTTTTACTGGTTCCTGTTCGTTCTCTCTCCATAATATCATCTGCAAATGCCTTTGACTCTCCGAAATTAATACTTGTCTATACATTTTTTCAATGTCTGAGGTTAGAACATAATTATGTTGTCTGAACCTGAGCAATATACTAAATAAGTCATCTTGAATGACCGGTCCCACCATTTGTATGTCATTTAACGAATACCCACTGCTGGTCTTTTCAGATGCGTTAAATACCACACGAAGTTTCGTTGTCTCGCTCTTTTCTCGAATTACCGGGTGATGTGATAAATAACATGCAAAGGCGGGTTTGCTAATCTCAGATAAGTGATTTAGATGTTCATATTCATTAATAAATTCTACGTAAGCACCTTTTACGGTAGGCTGCTTCTTAAACCGTCTTTCCAAATTCATTAAACGAGATTTAGCCTTCATATACGAATCTCCTAATACAGAAGGAGAAGTGTGGAAAGGCATTTTTACACAAAATCTGCCACTTTCAGTTCTATACGTATTTTTTATAAAGTGAGTTTCACAAAATTCTTCTTCAGTACTATACGGTAATTGATCTATACATATTACTTCTTCAACCTTCCAAAATTTCTCCAACTGTTCGCTGACGGTCCTAGCTAAATTACATTTTGCTTCACGATTAGGTATACAAATATCCACGGGACCCGTAACAAGCCAACCTAACTTTGAACTCTGCAATGTGGGAAGACCCTTACCTAATTTTACTTGTTGGCCTGTTACAAGTTCCCAAAACAAATCGGCTCCTATCAGTATATCTACCTCAGAGGGCTCATAAAATCTGCAATCTGCTAAATCTACCAATATGTTACCCGGAATATTTAATTTATTTGCATTTACCTTTACACTGGGCAACATATTAGTTATTTTAGGTAAAATCATACAATTTACTTCTACGGAAAAAATATTACGCAATGAGTTTATTACAAACTTACAACTTTCTGCCAATTGTATCTTCGTATTTCCTATACCATTGATATTAAAGTGATGATCTATCGGTTTGCAAGGTAATCCTAATTTATTACAAAAGCTTTCCGTTACTAATGAAATTTGACTACCTGAATCTAACAATACGCGGGCTACATAATAATTCTTTTTAACTTCGCTATAAACATTAACGAGCGCGGTTGACAACAACACATATTGAGTAGCAACGGTAGATAAGGAAACCGGTTCCGCGGACGTAGGCACCGCGGTGGCCGCGGCGGCCGGCAGATTAGTAGATGTCGCTTCGCATCCATTCTGAGCCACTATTCCGACCGACGTCGATTTTGCCGCAGCCGTGTTGTCCTGGTTGAAAGGTACCCTGTTGCTACTGTTCTCCGATTGAGGTTTATTTCTATGCAATAATACGCTGTGTTTATATTTACAAATTTTACAACCAAATGATTTGCAATTATATGCTCGATGACCCGGTTTTAAACAGTTAATACATAATTTGTTCTTAGAAACAATCTCGTTTCTTTCTTCCAAACTCATAGAAATAAACTTCGTACATTCAAATAGGCGATGATCTTGTTTACAAACGACACAATTATTATAAAAACTACGGTTGTTACCAGCTTGAGCGGATGCAACAAAACTAGCTGCCTTCTCACTTTTTCTATTTGATGTACTTGGCCTTGCTGATTCTAGTACATCCGCTCGATCACGTAAGAACTTATAAAACTCATCGAGGGTAGGAACTTCTCCTAACGAACCTTTATGTTCCTCCCACTTTCTACTCGATGCACCATCCAGTTTATTTGCGGTCAAGTGGATAATTACAGTATCCCAATATTCTACAGGCTGGCCTAATGTTTTTAAACCTCGCAAATTTTTAGTAACGTTATCGATCAGAAGACGCAACGATTTATCGGACTCTTTGGTTATACACTCCATATTAAACAATGATTTCATATGATTACTTATAAGAAGGCGTTTATTGTTATATCTTTGACATAATAAATCCCACGCTAAACGATAGTTATCAGAGCTAAACGTTAATGATTTAATAACTAAAGAGGAGCTACCCTCTAATGACGATCGTAAATAATGGAACTTATTTATTGGTTCAATGGAATCATTGTTATGGATTAATGCTTCGTATGTGTCTCTGTACTCTAACCATTGATTGTAATTTCCGTCAAATGTTGGTAATTTGATTGTGGGTAACTTTATCGACCCAGTAAATGAGCTCGCACTTTCGAAACTACCGGATTGCTTTGTATTGGGATGAGCAAGACTTTTTCTTCTTACATTATATTCGTCTATTTTATCCAAAACACACTGACCCTTAGAAATCAATACATAGAACTGACCTTCAATCTCAGAACGAATCTTCATTTGTTCCACAGGATCTTCCGATTCAATTTCAATTTCGGATTGTAAGTCGTCGAAAGTGGAGAAACACGCTTCTAATTTGGATAATCTTAACCTTAACTCGGAAATTTGCTGATCCGTTAATTCATCTAAAGTGGTAATATCCTCTAGATAACCTTTAAAAATTGTTAATCTACCTTTTATGTAACTTCTCTTTTTTATTGGATCTGCAATTTTTCTAGAAGCTACAGACATTGTTTACAATACGAAAAATACTACGTTGTGTTATATATATAGAAATGAATAATACCAGGTTCTTTATTTGCAACAGGATATCAGAAACTTCTCCAATAATTTGCCAAATAAACTGCACACGGGACTAAGAAGTGGGTAGGTAGGGAAAAAAATGGAACGGGCTCACCTCGTGGCGTTTCGCTAATCCTTGTTACTACTCTCTCTTCCCTTCTTCCTTTAATTCCTTTTTATCTTTGTCCTTTAAATGTCTTCCTTTTTACTTTGCTCAATCTCCGATATCCTGGTCACGGCACCAAAATGTCTAGGCTTAGACTTTATGTGTGTTAGGTCTGTGTTGATAGGAGCTGAAAGAGAACTCGTAGACTTCTTGAATAGATTTATTTCCTTAAAACCTTTCACTTTTTACAACTTTTAGGATTTCTTGAATATGCGAAATATACGAGTAATTATACAATGCAATGGTCGTAGCTCGTAATGACCGCGGCGCGAGTCCTTTTATAACCTACGTCGGGTGGGTGGGGGGAGAGGTGAGTGCGCCCCGCACCTCGCCGTCCTGCGCTTTAACAGTGTCTGTAAAAGATTGTACAATTAGTGGTTCTGCGGCGTCAGCAAATGAATCCTTAAGTATTATGGAAATCAAAAGAATTTATTCTCGTTTAAAGCAGGAAAGGTGAATAAAGTTTTTAAGGCGCTGCTTAGAGAACCTGCGAAGAGACCTTTGAGGTAAAAAATCTACTATTACAAGAATATAAACCTAAAAAAATTGTCGAAATACTAAAATCTGACTTTGACAAAAACGTTCACCGAAAATCTATAAACAAGGTTTTATGTTGGTTATTCTAATAAATATAAAATAAAATAATATACCATCACGCCTGTATTCCCCGAAGGGTTAGGCAGAGGTGTACCAATGTACACCCACAGTTCGCCGGTATATTTAGGTCCCATGTATGTATTGGTTATTCTAAGTGTTATAATTTTATAAATCACAAACTATCAAACCATAATATTAGACTGATGATTATTATTTCATAAACCGATGAATCATACACACATTGTGGCACTTGCAGCAACGCCATATTCGTTAACATACGACGAATACTTTAGAAGATATGCGCACACAAATGAACACATACCTTCTACCTTACCTTCAGCTGTGCAGTAGTCAAGTACAAACAAAATCGATTTCACAAAAAGTTCTAGACGTCTAAATCAATTTCTGAAACGTTAAAAAATGTCACAAAGAAATGTCGAATCCATCATGGCAGGGGTGAATAAAATATTGATGATACAATAAAGTCTTGGTCCTAGGAGACGGTAGTTTCGGGACACAAACTTCGTTATCTTGAAGTACATGATATTTGACGTTATTCGTGGACGTAGACGCAACTGGATAGTTCAGACGTGTCTATGTCTTTGTCCCAAGTTTCTAGTGCTTTAGAATAGGTTCAGTTAATAGTAAGATTGGACGATAGCAAAGATTGATTTTAAGTTTTTCCATTTCTTGGGTGATTTGAGAATTTAATTGAAGTTGGTTTGGTGAAATAGATACTTTAAGTAGGTATTTATTTGAACTAAATAGAAATCTGAGTGTTGATGGAGTGCCAGATGAAACTAGTGATTTTGTTAAAAATAGCTAGCTATTTAGTTAAGGACTCTCCACACAGGTGCCATATTATCTGAAAAAGATATTGAGATATCTCGTAGAACAATTTCAATTAAATGTCGCACGAACCTTCAAACGTAACCGTCGTACACAACCTGGGATGTTATCTTCCCTGTAATAATATCAAACGAGTTTGGTTAGGCCTATATTTTATCCGTATTTAAAATAAAGTACGCCACACATTGATATACCCCTGCTTAACCCTTCGGGGAATACAGGCGTGATGGTTTGCTATGGTTAAAATAAAACATAAAAAACTCCATTCAGCATCAAGTAAACAAAAAGATTGAAACAATTTGTGTCAAACAGAAATCTCTTGCGATACTTTTCGAATCGTAAATGCTACAACTCAGGACCATTCTGGATAAAACGTTGCTACTGAGCAATTTCCGACTCGAAGGACCATTTTTGATTACAATACAAACCACAATTGTGTTGCCAATATCGCTTGAAAACCTATCGGATTCGTTAAAAAGGTCCCAATATGTATTGTTATATATTTAGAATCCACTCCGAAAGGTTTTTTTTTTATTTTTTCGTTAAGAACCTTATTAGGGGAGGTTTCTTTTTTTTGGAAGGTTGTCGAATTAACTTTAGCTAAAGGTTGCTGGTACCATTTGGTTTGAAAACTGACATGATTTGGCTAATGAGTATTCTTATTTTTTTGCGGTATTTTTTGGATTTAATATTTATAAAACTAAATTCGTTAGAGAAGGTACATTCTTTGCATTGTTAACCTCAAAAATTAATATATACGTTTTTACACACAACCCAATAACTATAGAATTTTCTTGAACCAACTGAAAAAATGTAGGTGTATTAACACTGAAAAGATTCGCGTTTTTTTTTTTGTTTTAAAAATTGCCGTAGTGGATTCTACTTAGAAAATTGACGTCTATCAACACCGAAACGCGTTTTTCAATTTTTGGTTTTAAAAGCTGCGAACACTAAAATTTTCCCTTTTTTTTAAATTAAAATATCTTACGTCACGCTAGGAATTTCTCCTGTATTAGTTTTAAGAACATGTTTGTTTCAAATTGTTGTAGTACGATTTTTGGTGGTACAAAAGGTCTTACAGATATTTTTAAGTAACTTTACGGTTCCCGTAGTATCGTGGTCAGAAACTAGTAAATTATAAATACAGGATCAGTAGTGTACAACGCCCAACATATCTTGGCCATCCTAAAGTTAGCAGAGCAGCTCAGTACCAAGAAATTCGTGAATAGTATGGTTGCTTTAAATTATCAACACTATATTTAGTTTTTGCGTTTGCCTTTTCCATTATATTCAACACCATTTTATACCATGTGTAACCCAAATAAAAGATTTATTATTTTGTATTAAGAAAGCCATTTTCTTTTAGAAAGATATCAGTGCGTACCCACAGTTATAGCTATAAATAATAACAGTTACAATATAAGTGAAAATCTTCCGACAGCTGGCCTCTTATTTCCCTGGAGAGGCAGTTGAACTTATTGTAGGAAGCTCAAGAATAGATGGGCACTTTAGGCCAAGTTTAGGTATACGTGCGTATTGTCGAGGCTCTAGGTGGTTCAACCATAGTCCAACCTTATATCAATGGTTTATTTATTAACGCTAACAGATGACTTAGCTAGCATTAAGTAGTAATTTTTACTCAAAGACAAAGTCATTTCAATTAGACCATTTACAGGCAGTTTTGAATTACTAAGAAGTTATGCAGTAAATTGAAGCTAGTTGCGAGCAAGAAACTCCATGGACACTCTTTTTAAATTGATTTTTTACAAAATCATGGTTGCAAAATTCTTGTAGGTACTGTGTTATTGGGGATTTCTATGAAATTCTCAGTAGCAGCTCGGAGTTAGGATTTGTGCCCGCATCTATATATTATATAATAGGCTCGCCCCCTGTTACATGAGACTTAAACATACTGGCTCCCCCGCCCTGGGAGGGGCGGGAAGGAGTGTCAGACTTTTTCTGACTAAAACCCATCTATGTTCCTTCATTATTCTTCCCGACGCCCTGTGCGTGTCCCAAGGCGGCTGCTGGGAAGGAAGATTCTTCTCTGCCTCTCCCGTCCCGCCACCTCCTTCTCTTATCTTCGCATCTTTTTGCGAAATTTGTTCGAACGAGTCACTGGAGCACAAAGGGCGCTAGGAGGAAAAGGGATGGGTTTTACTCAGCAAGAGTCTTACACTCCCATTCGCGATCTCGCAATCTATCGCGATTTTGAGCTACATTTTGCCAATTCTGTTCAAATTGAAGTCTAATCTCCTCCATAAATATTAAGATGAAGAGGACAATTCTTCAAATACATACATAATCTACGAGGTGTCAAATTATAGACAATAATACGGGAACAAGGAGTTGAGATGTACAATTGTTTCCAGTATTCCATTGTCAGTTTAATCTCTTGCTTTCAATGAGATATAAATGAGCTCATCGGATGCTGGAGAGGTGTTGAATAGATCTCAATAGAGATATACTAAGTGGCGCTAGAATTATTAATAGTGAAATTATTATTCTGAAAGATTGCTGCGAGAAGTGAATATCGAGTGACTATTAGATCTACAATGAAAAGAGAATGTTTGTTCGTTTCTATGTTTTTTTGTTTGGATGAAGTTGTTTTTTTTTTTCACTAAAACATAGATAACTACTATATTTTGTGTGCTATGTTTTACGATACATCCGTCTTTCACGACACAAGATTACAATATAAGATATTTAATTTTAAAAACGTTTTTCTGAATCTTTAGGTATAGATGTTACGTTTCATTCATGAGCGCTTCAGTCATTGTCATCCATACTAATATAATAAGCTGAAGTTTTTTGTGTGTTTGTTTAAACGTGCTAATATCTGGAACAACCTCTAGCATTGGAAAAAAAATCGTTATATAATTATGACAGCCTGAGTCATGAGGAACAGTATTGGCTAGAAACGCTACGCTAGGACTTACGGGAGCGGAGCAGTAGCCAAAGACAAACGTAGGTGAACAAAAAACATAGACGAAGTCGTGGACCGAAGATAGTAGAATAATAAAATTACGTAAGAGTTACGTCATGACGCGCGCTCTTAAATTGCAAGAACTGTAGGTACCATTTACTATAATCCTTGTCCCTTCTGTGCAATTTATTCCAATACTACTAAAACTAGAAAAAAGAATGGCCTATGAGAATAAAATTCGACCATAAAAACTGACGATGGGAGCTCGACGAAAGAAAAAAATATCTCACGTCGTATTTTGTAGAATAAAACTCTTCAGCTGCGAATAAAGATGAGCGTTCAGAGATCAAAGAAATTGTTAAATTTCTTTCTTTAATAAAGATGTATGAATAAAATAAAGATAAAAAAAATCGGCGTCAAAAAGGGTCCCGTACGACCATCCAATAGTAACCCCAAAATTCGGCGAAAAAAAATGGGTTTCTTGTATGGGGACACTCTTTAATTTTAACGTTAATTTGATTTTTATTATGTGTTATTAAAGCAGCTATAGTAATACACAATTTGTGTAAGTTTCAACTCTCTACCTATTACGGTTCATGAGATTATAGCCCGCTGACAGGATGACGGTCAGACAGCGGAGACTAAGTATTAGGGTCCCGTTTGGTCTTTGGGTACAGAACTCTAAAAACAAAAAAAGATCATCTGCTACAGTATCACAACTAAGTAAGTTTTAAACATGCTTCTTCACAGTTTTGTAAAAGAATGGTCTGTATAGCAATTGTCGCGGTTTTTGTTTACTTAAACCAGAATTAATGATAAAAGCTACTTATCCCCAAACTGTTTAGTCCTTTATTTGTAAATAGACGTGCCCTTGGGCACGATTGGATGACATTGGGTAGATTCTAATTTAAAGGAAAAATGGTCGTATTTGAAAAGGAAACAGAATTGTGAATTTTATGTGTGGACTACTTTGCATAATGTACATATATTCTCCCGCCCGAATTCGGTCACAATGGCTAATCTCAATGATGACTCGCCAAGTATGCAAGAGGTATGATAATGCACTAGTGTTCACGCTCACACAGGTGCACTCCCCCGTCCCTTACTCTCATAGTTTGACAGCAAACCGACACGACCGGGGAGAGATCAGGCGCAAGATCAAACGCTTTACGGGCTCTCCGAGGCACGGGAATATCACTGTACCAACTTCTAATCTCGGAACCGCTTCTTAGATATACTAAATGGGAAAGAACCAATATAATAACATGTTTGTAAGACCTGGAAATCGGGTCCAAGACACACTCCAGGTCCATACACACAGAAGTGATGCTAGCAACCATAACACCAATAGGGCACACAAAACAACTTAATATATTTATTTATTAAAACTTTATGCACAAAATGTATAAAATACACCGTACAAAGGCGGCGGTATATAAGTATCTACCAGGTTCTTAAGAAAATCTTCGAACATGACGTATTACATGTTAAAAAAACTGCGGTAAGGAAATTCACGTAACAATAAATCTTTCTAAAGCTTATGAGTACCATTAGGTAAGCCGGCAAACGGTCCATAAGTTATAACAAAGAACAAAGAGAGACATCAGATAGTACGCGCGATGTAACATGAGAATCTAACAGAAAGACGTGACTTCTTTTCTTTTAAATATAACCGGTTAACCGGACCACGTTAACAAGACAATTACGGACAAAGTCGAGGTTAACCCTAATCAGCTCGTTAGTTACTAACTGGCCTTTTTAACGGAGAAGGGAATTTCTTTAACCCTACTGTAGGTACAATAGATTTTTTTTCTACTTGTAAATTAATCTAGTCGTTTCTGGCGTGGGGGGTCACAGTTTTAGCCTACCTACCTACCTACTTATCTACTATTTTTAATACCATTTTTTTTAAATAATTAACTCTCTAATGTTTTAAAATATAAAATAACAAATAAATGATTGTCTAATAATACGTTAGAAAAAAAATGTTATCGGATAATATTTTTTTAAGTGAACTGTGTGGCAAACTTGTTGTTGTATTATGTAATGATGAAATGAGAAATTAATTACGATTTTGCCAATCGTTGCTTGTCAAGTAAAAATTGAATATCAATTTTCGATGAACTGACAAGACAGCCCTCAACAAATTGGTAAAAAAGGGCAAAACAATGTCAAATACAAAGACAAACATGAAACTATAATCTAAACCCACATAATCATCAGGATTGACCTTTGAGGATCGTTTGTTCTTGAAAATAAAAGGGTCTCATTCCGCCCCCGAGACTTGAGAGAAAATCCTTTTGTCGAAGAAAATCAACCGAATCCTAGAACTATCGCAATATATATTTGGCGAAGGCAATAAAAAAATTCTTCCCTTAGCTTTTTCGTCGTCCCAAGTATTTGTCTTGTATGCCAAAATGTTGGGGATAATGGGACCCAATATGCTCACTGCATAAGCGGTTTGGTATGATTTTATTTACTCGCGTATTGCTCCGGATGATGGTACAGAGTTACTTTCAAGGGTTCGTCGAATACGTAAACAAAAAGAATTTTAGCTTTTTGTAAGTTCCGTTCCTTTTAGGAAAAAAGCTTCCCCACAATCATAAGATACATTTTCGTTTATGCAAAAATATTGCACATCTCTATTAATACCTACAAATAAAATATAAAATTACAGGGTCTGTATGTAAAGTCAAAATAACTTCTTTACCGTTTTCGTAAGTATCGAGGTTAAACAAAGAAAAAACAAAATTCAAAATATGTTTGTACGTCTGTTTGTTTGTTTGTTCCGGTTAGTCTTCAAAATTAAACTGTTGAATAAAAATTAGATTATGAAGGATGGCACATTAAAATGTTGACAATACAAATGATTAATAATGTGCCTTTTACTTCTAATTCAATGAAAACGTTGAACGATTTCTGTGCAGCCATATAAATATGGTTTTTATTTTGTTACAGATATAACCCAAAGTCAGATGCTATGCCGCGGCGTGTCGGGCCACAAAGTGGGCGGGTTGCGTGCGCATGCGCCGCGCATCTCGTTTACCAGCAAGGACGAGCCGGACCCACACGAACTGCGGCGGAAATCCGCGAGCAGCCGCCTGGGGAGCTCGCCTAGAAGTAGTATCGCCAGTGAAGACAGAGCTGATGGCATTGCACTTAGGTAAGCACTAACTCTTTTTAATTGCCCCGTTGGTCTCGTGAGCGAGGGTCCTGGGTTCGATTCCCAGGTCGGGCAAAAAGTGTTATTGGGTTTTTCCATTAGGAATTTCTCAGTAGCAGCCCGAAGTTTGGAAGTTGGTGGTGTGACACCCCGTACCTTGCAAAGCACGTAAAGCCGTTGCTCCCGGTGGTCATTCGTTGATCTTTGACAGTCGTTATGGTGTTTCTAACTCCTTCGCTTATACATTAATAGTAGTCATACATTAACCGGAAAAAAAAGTCAGATAAATTTAGCAAAAAGAAAATTGTTTGCTTCCGTAAAAATACCGTGTAAAAATTCGTATGCATTTATAGAGCCAAAAGCTATTATTTTAATAGTACTAACAGACACTTTAATTTTATTTACTTGTATAGCAACCTACAATAATCTCTAGGGTTGACGTCAACTGCATTTATTTTCTGAGAATTTATATTCTCTAACTTCTGCAGTCTGCAGAGTGAATAGACTTTAAAATAAGCTTCCGCAAAAATATCGCGGCAATCGCCTTGGGAGTGCACTGCAAATATTACCAAAGGAATCCCTTGAAGCAATTCTATCTACTCCATTCAGAGTGTATGGAATAGCGAGTAGAAACGAAAGTGCTCAGATTTGTATAAAAATAGAAAATATGGATGCATTTACATTTAAAATACGGAGTGTAAATAAATACATCACATATGCTTGTCACGCTAAGTGTAAACAAAAAGTATTGCTGGGAAACGACTTTTATTTTTGTTGTGAAAAATAACTGTTTATGGTAATGCGTAAAATGTTGTGTTTATGGGGCGCAGGGGCCGGTAGGCACAGGCAGGTAATTAAAGTTTACGTTCAAAACTTTTTTCGTAAAAGAGCGTGCAAAAATCGGAACTTTTACATTCAATATTTCCATAACTAGAAGGTATGGAAATATTGAATGATCCATGTATGATCCGGAACAAAAAAATATAAAAAAAAAATATAAAATATATACCATCACGCCTGTATTCCCCGAAGGGTTAGGCAGAGGCGTACCAATGTACACCCACAGTTCGCCGGTATATTTAGGTCCCATGTAATAGGGAGCGAGCCTATTGCCATTAACCGGGCACAAATCCAAACTCCGAGCTGCTACTGAGAATTTCATAGAAAAACCCAATGACACTTTTTGCTCGACCCGGGAATCGAACCCGGGACCCCTTGCACAGAAGTCGCACTTGCGACCACGAGACCAACTGGGCAGTTCAAAAAAATATATCGCAGTAATAGGAACAATTTTATGTAACTTCGGCTTCGTTAGTATCTTTTTGCACCCGTTTTGAACCGACGGTGTTTAGACAAGATAAATAAACGTTGCTTAGCACGTGCTTCGACTTAGCTATGTTCCCATCTTTGTCTTGCACTTGTAGCCTGGAATTTGTGCGATAGTGATGGGAATAATTTTTAAGGTGTCTTCAAACCTGCGAGCAGTGGATTGAACGAACGTGATTTAAAATCATGCTGATCTCTATCACACCAAAAGATTTATCGCATCGACCATTGCTGGCACTGCCCCGGCTCGCGCTATATTTGTGTATTCATTTATACAAATTTCAATCTCGGCCATCCAATCAACCCCTCGCTTCACCGGTATGAAACAGCCTTTAGCCAAACAACGTGCTAAGATCTCTTTTAATTTAAGGGTTTGAAATAGGACTGCTATAGCGCTGAAATAGTGCAGGTGTCTGACAGCATGCATTTTTTTATGCATGTGAAATCATAAATAAATAAATTAATTAATTTGCGGACCGGAAGGGAGTGTCAGACTCTTACTGACTAAAACCCATTCGTGTTCCTCCTAATGCCCTTTGCGTTTCAGGGTCTGTTCCAAACACAACAACTCCGCAACCCTGGCAGGCACTGGCCCTAGCGGGCCCCGTCTACGACTGCGTACATATAGTTGACATTTTCATATTTGGCAGTGACATTTTGACATTTATGATAATTATACTAAAACACATAATTGAATACCGGTCGTACAACGACGATGCTCTAAGATGATCGCATAGCCTCCGGGCAAGGTTCCCATATTGCTACTCTTTCCAATATTACCATAAACCCTTTGTAACTTTACCCATAACAATAAATTTTGCTTTTGGAAGTCAACTTTGCCCTAATCAAGAATTCGTTTGAAGCCTTTTATTGTAATGTTTACTTACAGAGAAACTAGGATCTCTGCGTAGAACTAAGATTTTCCTGTGACAAAAATATTTTTTTACTTTTTTTACTTGAAACCTCATTCGAGTTGATTTTTATTTCAGTCTTTGGTATTTATGTACCTACGAGCACGTTTGGTAAAGGTATTTTTCATTTACCTACCTTATTTAATTTCCTTTTTGAAGCTTGAATGATTGAGGCCTTCATTAGGTTGTGGGCTCAATACCGGGCAAGTATCAATGTGACTTTTCAATGTATATGTACTTTCTAATTTTATTTTGGATAACAATGACATCGGTGAAGGAAAATATCGTGTGGAAACCAGCCCCTGTAGCCATGTAACAAACGATAATCGCAAACGCTGAGTAGGCTTTAATAGATCTTCAACTTTATGTGCTTCGTTTTAAGTTGAAGATCTAATGAAGATTGCATAGCGTTTTCGTTCTTTCCAGTCGCTAACGCTTAGAAATCTTTAATAGATTTTCAAATTAATTCTCTGGGGTATTAAGTTGAAAATCTATTGGTATTGGTACCTACCGAGCGTTTACGATTATCGTTTGCGACTTGGCTAGGGGGGCAGAACTTGTAATTAATATACGTCTGAGATTGCGCCAGCGTTCCTTCTTTGTATGGGAAGAGAGCGGCCTTTGCCTAAACCCAATGAGACAGTAATATGTATTGATGTATTATTTGGATGGGCCATCATTTCTAACTTAATTTACTTTCACAAGGAAACAAACAAATCAATATTAATTATAATTAAAATTTACAATCAAAACATTAATTCTGTTCGTTATTCGATATTTTCGATATTAAATTTAAAGAATCATGAAAGAGAAAAACAATTCTATCCTACTACTATTATAAAGGCGAAAGTTTGTATGTATGGATGTATGGATGTATGGATGTTTGTTACTCTTTCACGCTTAAACGGCTGAATGGATCTGGATGAAATTTGGCACAAAGATAGATTATAGTCTGGAATAACACATAGGCTACTTTTTATCCCGGGAAAATGTACGGTACCCGTAGGATAACACATCAACTGTGACGCGGACGAAGTCGCGGGCAGAAGCTAGTTTCCAATAAAATCCAAACTATTTTCTTCTATAAAAAATATAGTTACATAAAAATACCTAATGTCTGCGTGTAAACTTGTGACCTATAATGTTCAAGTAAAAGTCAGAACATTTGAACACTTTAGAAGTTACCGGTAAATCCCGGGATTAACCGCTTAGCTCACGGCATAAGTAAAGCTCCAACTTTCGGTATGATTTAGATAAGTTACCGCAACTTATTAATCAAAGAAGACTTACTTTATATTACTTAAATCCTTATAAACTGCTCATACTTTTTCAGTACACTAAGTTCTGCTCTCGACTTCGTCTGTCAAAATCCTACATTATCCCATGGGATCACAAAAATGGAAATAATATTATCTTGTGTGTTAAGCTAGATGAATATGTGTGTAGTGTGACAAATTTTAGCCAAATACGTTCAGCCGTTTAGGAATGAAAGAGTAATAAACATCCATACATCCTCACAAACTTTTGCGTTCCTAATCGTACTAGTAGGACTGGTTGGACTAATTGGACTTGTCGGATAGTAGGACTATTTGGATAGTAAAACTAGTCGGATAGTAGGACTACTCGGATAGTAGGACTAGTCGGATATTAGAACTAATCGGATAGTAGGATTATTCGGATATTATAACTAGTCGGATAGTAGGACTTTTCGGATAGTAGTACTACCTAGTCGGATAGTAGGACTAGTCGGATAGTAGGACTAGTCGGATAGTAGGACTATTCGGATAGTAGTACTACCTAGTCGGATAGTAGGACTAGTCGGATAGTAGGACTATGTGGATATTAGAACTAGTCGGATAGTAGGACAAGTCGAATAGTAGAACGAGCCGGATAGTAGAACTAATGGGATAGTAGGACTAGTCGGATAGTAGAACTGATAGGAAAAAGCATAACACTTAGCCTTATCACTAAGTAATCTGTAAACATAAATACACATGTAGGTCTCAAGGGAGACTCTTAAATTAATAGGCAAGTAAAACTACTTAATAGTCTAATAGCTCTAAACGGTTGGTTGGGGGCGCTATCGACCCCAAATTAGAACCCCCAGAGTATCAAGCGTCGATCAGAAATTAAGTGACGTGGAAATTGTATGGTGTTCGCTTGATGGGACTTCTATCAAAGTTTAATTAACTTGAAGTCCGGTGATCTCGTCGTAGAACATGGCCACCTGGCAAAGATGCAATCTTTGGCGACACAATGTCTTATGACTTGAAAATTTGCTGCCGCCGCTGTCTAGAATATCTTCTAAAGTAAACTCTAAAAGAGTAAACCCTAAAAGTATGTCTAAACCGTTTTCCGGCGTTTTCCCTAACGCCAATTTAGGCAACGCCTAATTAGACGAAGTACAAGTTCTAAATGTACACTATTTTTCTTAAAGAGTGATGACAACTAGGAAGAAAATAATGTAAATAGGACATTGTACATTCCAAGTTTTATTGTTGAATATAAATTAAAAGAAAACTATACATTAGCTTTAAGCCTTACGTAACATATCTGGAAATGTTACATAAGGATGGAATGCTATAATGAATTACATTTTAAACTCTCTAAGGAATCATGTACTAAATCCATGGTAAAAGCTTTCGCAACGACGTCATTTTACGGTGCATTCCCACAGAAAATAGACCAATACAGCTAAACTATTAGCATTAGACCTCAGTATTCAGTTTAAACCGACCATGTACAGCGCATTTGATTCAAATCACATCCACTATAACCTGATTTCCCTCGGTCGTGAATGATCTGTTGTATTACCGCGGTAATAGCTTACACGACTGACTTGCATGCCGTAGGGAAATTCCTATTGCATTTTGTTATCTGCTTCTATCTACAACAGCTCAAAAACAACCCTAACATGACCAAAACAAGATTCAATTTTGTGAAGCTGAATAATTGAGCCTTCGAGTCTTTGTACCGATCCAAACGTAACAGATCTACTTACAGTGGTCCTATTTCACGTTATTTATGTAACCATGTTACTTTGACACCTGAGTTAACGAAATTCCTTCCGAATGTCCTGTAACGTGAGGAAACGCATCCGGCTGTAAGAAAAGACATCTCAATTTGAACTTTATACCTGTGCGTGTAAAGATAGAAATGGAATGGATGGAAATGTCGGTCGGAAAATGATTTGGTATGATGAAACTCGAAGGCGAAAATAGGGATTCTGAGCTTTTGGCGTCGCTAGCGAAATACAAATACCTCCTTACTCTTATATAGACTTGAGGTTTCTATTAACCTTTTTGCGTTTTCAGTACGAAATGTTTCAGCAGCTTTCTGTGAGCTAGAGCAGAAATATACGCATGTTAAATGCGTAGGTATCATTACTATGTGTAGAACATTTAAAGACATGACTATTCTAAGAATAAGCGATGTTGCTTTTCAATTTCGGGAGATATTCAAATTATATCAATGGAAATGAAATAAAAATACTATAATAAACTGTCACCTTTTTATTTTGTCATTATAAAACATATTATGCCGTTAAAGATTTAACGCCTTAATTTGAATAGCAACATATTTGCTATTTAAGAGCTGTTATAACGACCGATGACAGTGCAGTGGCAGGCATAAACTTTGTTATTACATCACGTTGAAGCGGTGCTCGACACGGTACGCTCTGATTGGCTAATAGGTGCATGATAACAATGTTACCAACTACATTATAACAGCTGACGTATTTGTCTTGTTTAAACAAAGCAGCTTTAGGTACCAATACCTACCGAAAATTTTGATTTTCATTTATTATTTTAGATCGTTATCGTGGATGCGTTTACAAACATATAAACTCATACACAACCAGACCCGAAACAATTACTTATGGTCTTTACAAATATGTACTAGTTTCATGAGGGAATCGAACGCGCGCCACGTACCATAACAGCCAATCGCCCAGCCACTGCGCCATGGGGAGTAACTGTAGTAGGTATGAGTTACAGCTGAGCATGCACACTGGGTTCGCTCTTCAGGTTACACAGTGTAATTGAAGTTTCCTCTGCCTCCGAAAATAACATTTTTACAACCACAATGTGGCAATGCGTTTGTGTGTTTTTTTTTTACCACAATGTGGCAATGCCACCAGTCTTTTTGGAACGTTTTCAGTTAACAGCGATTTTTTTTTTTTTGAGATGGGAAATCGTCATATGACCCGCCCCCTGGGCAGGACGGGAGGTGTCAGACTTTTACTGACTAAAAACCATCTATGTTCCTTCATGTGCCCTTTGCGTTCCAGGGGCGCGGTATCTCTTTCGAACAACCCGCAACAGTTGACAGCGATGCGATTGAATTTTTTGATGCCATAAAGTTTTATACCGGCGAATTGTGGGTGAACATTGGTACACCTCAGCCTAACCCTTCGGGGAATACAGGCGTGATGGTATGTTTGTGTAATTTAAAGGTTGTAAATATTTAATTATGTTAATCTGTACAAATAATTTTGAAAACAATTTTTTTTCGCACGAAGCGCCAAACACGACATGTGAACTATATTTTTTGAAAGGCAAACTTGACACTTCACCAAATTTTTAGTTTTTTATGTCATGACGTAACAAGATTATGACTTTGTTTAGTTATGCATTGTCATGTCTCGTTTCAGCGCGAGATAATGGGACGACAAATTAAGGCGAACATTTTTTGACCTAGCTTGTTCTTGTTTTAAATTTCAGCACGGTATGCTAAAATATTAACATACTCATAATTATAGATATAAAAGTAACTCTATCTGTCAGAAAGTCTTTCCTGCTGTTACTCTTTCGGCTAAACCACTAAACCGATTTTGATTTATTTATTTATTATTATTTATTTATTTGATGAATTTGATTTAATTTGATGAATTTTGGTTCTAAAGCTACATACGCATTTTGTGCAAACCGTAGGCTTATGGCAATAAATAAATAACATACAATCACGCCTGTATTCCCCGAAGGGTTAGGCAGGCGAGTACAAATGTACACCCACAGTTCGCCGGCATATTTAGGTCCCATGTAATAGGGGGCGAGCCTATTGCCATTAGCCGAGCACAAATCCAAACTCCGAGCTGCTACTGAGAATTTCAAAGAAAAACCCAATAACACTTTTTGCTTGACCTGGAAATCGAACTCAGGACCTCTAGCGTAGCAGTCGTGCTTAGGACCACTAGGCCAACGAGGCAGTTAAAATAAATAAATTAATTAATGTAAAACCCCAAGAAAGGACAAAGGCTACTCATTAATCCACCACTTCGTCTGCGTTCGTTACATTTAACTGTCATTCACGTGAAAAAATCTATCAAATAAATAAACAAACAATTATATCTATTGCCCATCATCATGGCCTGTTGGTCTAGTGGTTAGCGGCCCTGACTGCTAAGCCGGAGGTCGTGGGTTCGATTCCCACCCAGGACAAACTTTGTGTGATGAGCATGATTGTTTGTTCTGTGTCTGGGTGTGATTTATCTATAATATGTATGTATGTATTTATAAATTATATAAGTATGTATATCAGTTGTCTGGTTACCATAACACAAGCTCTGCTTAGCTTGGGATCAGATAGCCGTGTGTGAGTTGTCCCAAGATATTTATTTATTTTTATTGCTTATCCTACTTTCCAGTCATGCAATCCAATAAGTACATATAAGTTATCAAGAACCTCAGTGATTGAGTTATTCACTCACAATCCATCATAGTCTTTCGCACACAATGATCAACTAATCTTTTCCTCAACCAAAATGATTGATTAAACGAAGTATCGATATTGACACCTGTGTGTGAGTTAGGGTTTATTATTAAAATAAATTATGTTTAATTTGCCACATGAGTAAATATGATTTTGGTATTTATAAATTGTTCTTAATTAGATTCCCATTAGTACTGCGAGATAAAAACTAACATGAAAAATGGAACTATCTTTATTTTCCAGTAATATGCACAATATTTACACCTAGTACTCGTAGATAACTATATCAAATACTAATTAATAAAACAAAACTAAATGACACCCAATAATTGCACCGCATTGTTTTCAACTGAAAATATGTGTAAAAGACTGGCGGCAAGGTGCTTTTAAGTCAACCGTTTGGACAATTCTATAAAAAAGTTCCTTAAAAAGTCTTTAGGAAAAAATATGAATAATAATAATAATAGCCTATTGTTGTCCCACTGTAGGGCAAATGCCTCTTCACATACAAAGAAAACACGAGAATAGATCCCCACGCTTGCTCTAGTCCAAGTTTCCTCAAGATGTGTTCCTTCATCGATGTTAGTAATGTCCAAGAAAAACTTACTACTAGGTATTAGAACATTTCTTTTTTAATTATCTCATAGCCAATATACACTCTAGAGACCTCTCTTACAAACATGAAGGCAAATAAAATGTAACACTATGTTTATTTGATAAAACACTCCGGCCAACCGTAAAACTGTTTAAGTGCTACATTAAACAGCATCGTAAAATTTAGTACTTATTTGTTCAGCAAACGTATTGGTATGGACGTACTGGGTATCCGTATTATATATCCATTTATAGGGTGAATTTTCTAAGTGGGTGTGGAGGGTCCGATATCAGCGAGAATTACTTAAAGGGCTTGCGACTTCTATGAGTCGAAATGTTATTGTAATACAGCCCCGTTTTTGTCTAACTATAGGGCAAAGGTCTCTTCTCATACAAAGAAGGCACGGGCATTAATCACGACTCTTGTTCAAGAAGGATTGGCGATTTCCGATTTATATCAATTATACTAGTAAGTTCAGGTTTCGTCGCGATGTTTTACTTCACCGATGTCAATGATGTCCAAAATAAACTTAGAAAGTACACATGAATTAGAAAAAGTCACACTGGTACTTGCCCAGTCTCGTGCATGAGATGATAAAGGTAAACGCACTATTAATTGACTTTCATAAAGGTAAGTTAAAAATACACACGCCTAACGTGGACATTTTTAGCTCCGTCCCCTCCAAACATAAACATAGGACGATAGGACATCAATTAAAAGAATACCATTTGATAGTGTTGCTAAGTATAAAATTAAGAAAAGTAGTGACATGGGGAAACTTGTTCTTTATTTGTGCTTGTCTTAAGTGCTTGGAGTTAAACCTATGTGAAGCTAATTATCATCATCATCATCATCATATCAGCCGCAGGACGTCCACTGCTGGTCATAGGCCTCCCCCATAGATTTCCAATAGAAACGATTGGATACGGCCTGCATCCAGCGTCTTCCTGCGGTATTAATCAGGTCGTCCGTCCACCTTGTGGGTGGACGTCCTACGTACGATATTGTGTGAAGCTAATGTGCTTCAATAAACTTCTATTGTGATCGGTAGTTGATCCAGTATTGTCTAAAGTCATGTAAGCATATTAGCCCCACAATAGTGCAGTGACATACCACTATGTATCGAGTATTATAGCTCATTGTTTGACGTAGTTCCAAGACGTTATCGGATATGTATTTAGTGCCTAATACTACACTATAATCTTAGGATGATAATTTTTAAAGGTTTGCATGTTGATAGACACATTCAATCTTTGATAGTTATTATGCCAGCTGCGCTAAGTCTTAAAACAAAACAGAATTATCTTGAACCATCAACTCGAAAAGAAGAAAATAAATAACACATACCATCACGTCTGCATTCCCCAAAGGGTTAAGCAGAGGTGTACTTATGTACACCCACCGTTCGCCGGTATATTTAGACTATAAGACTACAAGAATATAAATACTAAATAGTTTTTAAGTTTCAGGTCCTAAATAGAACTGTTACATCTAACGGTTCGAAAAAAATTAGTTCCCATTACACCCGTCATTATGATCGGCTTTTCCCGATAATTTCTAACCGACTTCCCTATCTATTATTTTTTTTAAGTGTGTCGACGAACCAATGGTGTAATGCTGTCAATTCGTTATCGACCTATTTTAGGGACTGGGTGTCTAATGTTTTATTCATGCACCATCGATTCCCGTTTTGTTTTTGTTTACGAGAGCTACACGCATTGAAGCGACGGTTTAACAGAACCGTGGCGGTGTCAGTTTAATATAATACGGGTGAAGACACTATTAACTAATAATAATGTTTTCTTTAGTAGTTGTGTATTGGTATTATACCAATACTCAACTACTAAAGAAAACACTTAATTTTAGCCCTGAAAACCATTTTCGGTTAACTATTTAATAAGGCTTTTGGTTACTTTGAAATCAATAAACTTTAGTCAATTGAGTTGGACGATTTGAATACGACCGCAGGAAAACGCTGGATACAGGCCGCCTCTAACCAGTGTTTTTGGAAATCTATGTCCAGTACTAGACGTCCTGCGGTTGATATGATGATGATTGAGTTGTCAAAATAAGTGTCGTCACAGTTAATAATGATAATGATGTCAATGTAAAAAAATGGCTAAATCAAAAGCATCTTTAATAGATCTAGAGAAGACTATCTCCGTCTTTAGAAGAAGACAATGTCACAGAAAAAGTAAAATAAAGTTTGTTGCTTATTTCAGTTTTTATTTTCGACGAATTTCCTGAACGCATTCTAAATGTAAACACAACGGTTAGGAAACAACAACACATAATTATATTTCGATACCCTGGTTTCGATAACCTGGTTACATTTCAATAATATCTAAGCCTTTGATAATGACAGCCCCCTGTTACTAAAGCTTAATTAAAGGCTTAACACAGAGCAACATCGTGTGGTTTGTTGCTGGTTTGACGACAAACCGGTAATCAGAGCAACGAGCAACAATAGCCATGGATTTGAGCAGTAAGCTTGCTCCAACACGCCAATAATTAATAACAAACAACTAGGAAGCAGATAACGTTGATTAATAATTAAGTTTATTTTGAAAATTAATAATTATTGTTAGATATTGGGTTTGAATGTTAATAATATAGATAGCGTTCTGTGATTTAACCTACCCCCATGGGAAAAAGGCGTGAGTTTATGAATGTATGTAATATAGATTGCTTTAATAATCTAGGTCAAGTAATTTATTTATTTTACCTAGTAGTTAAGTAAATAAATTAATAATTTTTCATTGGATAAACACTTCAAAGATTAAAGAGGTACCTACGTGAAGTTTCTTGTCGTTCTTCTCCATATAGGCCTACCTAGGTTTTACAACAAGCAACTAGCTTCAACTTTTTAACTAACTGTCGGACTCCTTGACAAATCAAAAGTGCATGTAAATTGTTTAATTGAAACAAATGCTTTAAATTTGACTAATAATACCAGCCTTATATTTTTCCACTGCAGGGCAAAGGCCTTTTCCAAAGCAGAGAAGGCACGAGAATTAATCACCACGCTTGCTCAAGCTAGATTAGCGATTTCAGAAACAAAAGTCAGGGTTTCCTTACGGTGTTTTCCCTTCGTTAATGACAGTGATTAACACTTACTTTTGGACATGCATGACATATAAAAAACTTGCTTTTGCCCTTTGCGTGATAGGTCACGTGTATCATAAAACACAGCCTATGGCACGCGGCGATAAAGTCTCTATCTATCAGTTAAAATGTTTGTAATCAGATCTCTATAAGCCAACAAACTTTATCTCTTTTTGTATTTTTTTTATTGAACCTTTCAGCCCCTGTAGCCATGTAACAAACGATAAACGCAAACGCTGAGTAGGCTTTAATAGATCTTTAACTTTATGTGCTTGGTTTTAAGTTTAAGATCTAATGAAGATTACATAGCGTTTTCGTTCTTTCCAGTCGCTAACGCTTAGAAATCTTTAATAGACTTTCAACTTAAGGCTCTGGGGTATTAAGTTAAAAATCTATTTTTACCTACCGAGCGTTTACGATTATCGTTTGCGACTTGGCAAGGGGGGCTGGTCTTGAGTTCGTAGAAAGTGTTTGGGTTTTTCTATGGTATTCTCAGTAGCAGTTCGGAGTTAGGATTTGTGCCCGGTTAATGGCAATAGGCTCGCCCCTTATTACATGGGACCTAAACATACCAGCAAACTTTACCTAACCCTTCGGGGAATACAGGCGTGATGGTATGTATATAAGCCCGATTATCTAATATCTTTGAAAACTGCATTGTGTCATGAGCTATATGTTTTATTGAATATTGGGTTTACATGCGGACAAAATCTCACGCAGTTGGTAGGTATTTTGTAATGTAACCTCAAGTTGACTACTAACTCTCAAGTGAAGTTTTGGCGCAAGGGGCTATACTAAAAATATCACAAAAGGTCTCCAGGGATCGAATAATTTATCACAAATTTATGTATGAGACGAATGTATGAATAAAAGTCAGATTTCTTTCTTATTTTCAGTTTCCATAAAGGTTACGTGCGAGTAAAAGAATTTAGACCAATCTAGAAGGGAATCAATATAGCTGACGTGATTTCGTCACTATTTTGTAAGCATTTAGGATTGGATTAAGTTACAATATTCAGCGGGAAATTAAATAAGTGAATTTTTAAAGTGAAAGTTTTTACTTTGCAATACCATCACGCCTGTAATCCCCGAAGGGATAGGCAGAGGTGGAAAAAAAAAGAAAGTGAAAGTTTTGACTTCGACTTTAAAAATACTCTCATTTGCAAATGCTTTGGCATTTATTCAAATTAAACCATTTCGGTACAGGCAGTTTTGAATTTTCAAGGAGTTGGTCAATTAGTCAGTAAAAAGAAGTTAGTTTCTCATTGCAAAACGTGAGCAGGCCTCTTAGAACACCATTGACGTATTTGACCAAAAACGTCGTAAGGAAAGCCAACTAAACAGGGTGATCATTTTTCATACGTTATCCGTATAAGAAGAGGTCTTTGCCCTCCAGTCAAACAATACTAGTCTAGTACATACTATCACACCTGTATTTCCCGAAGGGTTAGGCAGAGGTGTTCCAAAGTACACCGACAGTCCGTCGCTATGTTTAGGTCCCATGTAATAGGGGGCGAGCCTATTGCCATTAACCGGGCACAAATCCAAACTCCAAGCTGCTACTGCAAATTTCATAGAAAAACCCAATACCAAGTTTTTGCTCGACCTGGGAACTAGGCTTGTATTATTATATTAGGATTCCTCGAAATCTCGTAAACACGAATCGCTGACCTTTCACGACTTACACCACACAAAGGACTGCGCCCTGAATTATTTATATAAGCTGGACTCTTTGACGACCAACTTGTGGTATTATGATAAGGGGCGTTATGTTAAGTAAATGCTTTATTGATTATTATGTAGCATTGTATTTACTTTATCCCAAAAAACGGAAACGAAAGTTTGGGACAGTGACGTCATAAGTTTTTTTTTTTTTTTTTTTATAGACGGGGAATCATCAAATAACTTCCCCCGCCCTGGGCGGGGCGGGAGGGAGTGTCAGACTTTTACTGACTAAAACCCGTCTATGTTCCTTCATGTGCCCTTTGCGTTCCGGGGGCGCGGTATCTCTTTCGAACAACCCGCAGCCCCGGCAGGCATCGGCCCTCAGTGGCCCCATCCAAGTTTGCTGACATCTCTTTGAGGCGCGCGTGGAACACGAACGCGCCGTCGACACGGTGACGTCATAAGATAGTAAGAGTTGTTATTTAGATATCTATTGTAATACTATAAAGAGGAATTGAACCCAAGACCTTTTGCGTAGCAGTCGCGCCTAGGACCACTAGGCTAACAAGGACGTTAAGTTGGATTGAGCCTAGGTGAAATTAGATACGCTCTCGTGGTTTACACAGTAAAAAAAGAGGTCATAAGTCCTTTTCAATGAAGGTAATTGAATACATAACATGTTTTCATTTGTAGATTTTATGATTCAAATATGAACGAAAAGGTAAAAGTTGATTGAAATAGATATTTTGGTGACAATATCAAAATTGTACTCGTTTAAAAAATATGTCACGATTTTATCGCGTGCAACAAATACTAAAACCGCTAACAAATTGGTTGACCTAAATCAATTACTCCAATTCAATAGCGTTGCTCTAAACAATACAGGTATAATGAATAACAATTAATGCAATAGAATGCATTGCAATATTCAGTAGCTAACAAACCGGTATTGAATACCGGTAGCACCAAGTATGATCTCATATTTTTTTTATTTTAAAAGGGTATTCATGGGGTTTTGCCTCGTTAGTGGTGCTAAGCACGACTACGACGCTAGAGGTATTGAGTTCCATTCCCAGGTCAAGCAAGTGTTAATGAGTTTTCTATGAAATTTTCAGTAATTTATTTTGCATAAATTCTTTTATTTTCTATAATAATATATTGATATTTATTAAAAACAAAAAAAAACTAATTTGGTTTACATTTGGTTATTTTTCCATTGTAGCAATGATAATTGTTCTATAAGTTTTCCAAAAAGAAGATCAAAATAAATAATCCGGAAAAACGTACATCTTACACACACAAGTGATTGACCTAAATATCGTTAGTTGAATACGGTGCGCTTCAATATCGCACTACATCATATCGCAATCGCTCTCGTCTGGAATTAGTTTATCACGCTCCCGGCTCTCCGCGCAATTTCTACGTTTATGTCGTGTCTGTCAATAGCAGGGAAGTGTTTGTTATTGAACGGAAATATGGTTAGAAAGACTTCTTATGTTTTAACATCCTTGGAAGGCAAAAAAGCCGACGGCCCACCTGATGTTAAGTGTTCACCGATGCCTATAGACATCTGCTATACCAGAGGCCTTGCAAATGCGTTGCCATCGCAGAGACAAAATTGAAATGTCTCTTGTAACTGTAATTGTACCGAAACCCATACCCATCAAACCGGAACACAGCAAAGCTGCTTTGCGGCAGAAATAGTTATGGTGGTAGTACTTTCCCGAACGAGCTCCTTCACAAAGAGCTCTACTACTACTAAACTTTATCGGTAGTCTGTGTAAAAGCTATGCGCATCCTTAGTCTGTCGAGTAGGTTTATTGTTTTAAGATTGACTAGTAGGTAGTAGTAATGTCACGAACTGCTTTTCTTTTGTTTTTTTTGTAAGTGTTACTAACATAATTTGGATGCAAATTGTTACTAACCTCACGAGTCTTGGTATTTAATATAAAATATGATAATAGACATTTCAAAACCAGAAGCATTATAGCCAGGTGCATTCACTACGTACAGTAAAAGGTGAACTAGATAGTGTGTCCACTATCTAGTTCTTTGTCCACCAATTAATTGATAAACATTTTTAGAGGCTGTCAAAACGCGATTTGCTAAGATTTTCTATGGCAGTAGCAAACTGTGACGTCACTAATTTTCCAACTCAATTGACCGTTTATTGATTTCAAAGCAAGTATCAATCTATCTAATTTAACAGTTAATTGAATATTAATGAGGTATTTAGGGTTTAACAAATTAATTCATTAAAACCTAAGTAAAAATCTCACGCAGAAGATAGAACAGAGCTTATACCAACAGAGGTTTTCCCAGTTGCTCAACACAACGGATTAAAATTACAATCCTAAATCACGAGTTAATTGTTACAAACTGTAAAGTAATTGATCCAGAGCTTAAACAACGCTTTGTAACTATTAACAGCCTTACTTATAAAAATACCGCTGATTACTAATCAGCTACCTCTCAATTGAGTAACTCTTAAGTCCTTAAGTAATGATCAACTTTTTTTTACTTATAAACCACTTTCAATGGTATCTCAGGTGAACGGTCGTTGAAAGATGAAACACTATTTTAGTCTGTCAACACTTAGACGGTCAGCATAGAGCATGACCAAATTATCCGACTAAAGAACGAAATCGAACGAACTGATCCCGTATATATATGATGTACTCTGTGGAACTGATCATGGTCAAGTGTCAAAATTTTGAAGTTGACTTTAATAAATGACATTTGTTTGGTGTCGATTGCCGCCTTGTGTTCAAAAATTTTCAACAATCTTAAAATAATATTAAAGTTTAAAGTATTTATTAAATAACAACATACATAAACATGGAGCAGATGGAGCCCCCAACAAAAAGAGCGCGCTCCATCAACTGCAGTGAACAGGAAAAGGTTACTAATACATCATTAATTAATTGTGAAGTGGACAATAAAATTATTCTGTAAGTACATAAATGATATTTCAATATTGCACGTTTAACATGAAAGGCTGTTTTAGATTATGTTCAGGAAGCTGGTTCTCGAGCGGGTGGCAATTATTGAAAATAAAGGGACCACGACGATTGCCAATAGCGCCAAAATATTAATATTGCATAATATTTGCATACGTATCTCATATGTATTTATTACTTTCAGCTTTAATGCAGTCAGCCCCACCAAACGGGACATGCCACAATTACTGCTAACGCAATGGCGTAATATGAAAAATCGTGCAAAAAGAACTGAGTTTTCTTATAGAAGAGACAGAAATATGACTGGAGGCGGTTCACCGCCTTCAAGTCCGCCACTGCAACTGGAACTTCATGATGGATGATCGTATCACAGCCGTGTTTGAACTTGTTAGAAAGGTCTTGTAATGAACGTTGACCATGATTAAGTTTCAAGGTCCGATGATGAAGCCGAAAGATAGGCACTAGCATTCCATGATGAAATACCGTATCATAGCCGTGTTTGGACTTGTTAGAAAGGTCTTGTAATGAACTTTGACCACGATAAAAAGCTAAAGCGTGTTTTTTTTGTGTTTTTTAAACTAAGTATTAATTTATTTTTAAAGTCAATTAAAATAAAGGCTGTGATTTATATGTATAGGCTTTAATGTAAAAAAAATGTAGATTAATTATAAAAATAGGTTTGAATGAAGGCGTCTCTAGATATGTGTGCGACATTATCGTCTTGGATTGCGTGAGTTTCTTCATCTGGTTGCTCAATTACCAACGCTGGTTCTTGTGCTGCATCTGTAAAGAAGAAAGTCGTATCTTTTAATTGTACACACAGCATAATATGAAGCTAAACTGTAAAAATGTTACTTGTTTACAATTACTTTATCTCTTTCTTGCAGTAAGTCTTTTTTTTTATTTTAAGTATGTAATTTTTTGTATTACTCTTGTCGAACCTGCCATATCAACTCTTCACCACCTTTGGTTGACTGGTTTAAATAAATAAATAAAAATATATGTTATATTTCTCTATAACATATATTTTTATTTATTTATATTGTATTTTTAATTAAACTAGCACTGGTACATACCTTGTTCTTCATTAATGTTTTTCCTTTTGATTGTACGCATAATATGGACGGTGTAAAGATTGTCTGAAATAAAGCACATTTTATTTTATTTTATTTTATTTTTTATTTATTAAAAAGAATCGCTAAATTATGCAGGACAGCACAAGCGATAATGGTGATTTTTATTGTCGTGTAAGAACCCCTCATGACCCCCTGAAGAATGCGAAACCGTTGTTTCCACACCCCAAAACATCTTTCCACAACGTTCCGAGTAATAATATGGCTGTTGTTGTAGCGTCGCTCTGCTTCAGTCTGGGGCCTTAGCACTGGTGTCAATAAATAAGGGGTGCAGGGGTAGCCACTGTCACCAATGCCCCTTTCTGTTGATGTGATACTGACCCTCATCACCACCAACCTTTCTAATTTTAATGTGTGTACAGTCAATGGCACCACTTATGTGCCGAAAGCCACAAATCTGTTGGAAGGCTTGAATCGCCTTGCTTTCCTCATTTAAGTTGGCTGGCATTTTAATGTAACGTGGACTTTTGGATGCCAGCGCAATCGCCACTTTGCGACACAAACGTGACAGAGTCTGTTGGCTCATACCATGTATGTCGGCACAATCCTCCTGAATCTGTAAGTAAATGAATCTGTTACTAACTGGCATGGCACATACATGCTTAAAAATGTATCAAAATATTAGTACGTACCTCGTGACGGCCCCAGTATCGCAACACGGCCATGACTTGCAGCTCCACGGGTATACCACCACCTCGGGTGTCCGCCTGCAAATCCCTCCCCACAATACTGACAATTCGGCTCATGTTTGCTTTCGAGAAGCGGTATCGCAGCCGAAATTCAGAGTCGGAAAGATCTAGCAGAGGATTAAACCGCACTTTATAAATCTTCCTCCTTCGTCTTCGTGGAGTCGCAAAGTATCTCAGCTCTGCCACGTCATTTTGAAAATCGCGGGGTATACTGTACAACTCCATTATTGCTTATTTATAATATTATATAAATTTCACAAATTATATTTACGAGACACTAATGTCAACCTCGTCACAATAACATAACGTCAAATCGACATGTCAATGTAATCGTCTCAGCTGATTGAAATCCGCCATCTTGAACCAGACTTAAACAACGGGTCGCCGCTGTTTAGATTTGAGCTGTTGCTCAACAACTTCTCAACGCTGATTAACGTTTATAAGTGAGATTTTTGCTGATCAGTCACTGATTTATGTTTAACTGTTTCTCAAATATTTGAGACTGCTTTATAAGTAAGGCTGCATGTCTTTAAATAATTCTGAATGAGTTAAATGAGCCATTGCCCGTCATTCAAGGGTCACGGATCGCTTCGGAACGCTCTGCTGATCAAGAGATATATTCTGTTTTTAGACTAGAACAGTCTCACGCTTGACTTGTCAATTGCGAGCGTAGTTAAGTGTTTTTGGAGTGCATGTTTATACGTGGTTTTAGGTTCACTGTACTTAGGTGGCAATGACATTGACGGTGTTAGTAGATTATGCTGAAAGCTTGATAATATTAGGCTGGTTTTCCACGTGGTAACAAGTGACGATCGAGTTTTTTAGGCAAAATTGAATCTAGTGCAATGTTAACAGATTTAGTGCCAACTTTATGGGTTCCTCATTAGCATAGTGGTTCTAAGCGTGACTGCTACGCTAGAGGTCTTAGGTTTGATTCTCAGGTCGAGCAAAAAGTTTTATTGGGTTTTAGGCTTTAGGATTTGTGCCCGGTTAATGTCAATAGGGTCGCCCCCTATTACATAGGACCTAAACATACCGACGAACTGTGGGTGTACATTGGTACACCTCTGCCTAACCCTTTGGGGAATACAGGCGTGTTAGTATGTTGTTGTTGTAATATAGTTGACTTGTTTTCTACAGACAAACAAAAGTTGATCGTTGTTGTGTTTCCTGTTAAGCAACATGTTTACTGCTTTGTGGGATTTAATTCAATGACACATACACACAGCACTGTATAACGACTATAAAAAAGGTCTAGTAATCGTCGAGCTTCATTGTCTCAGCGCTTTACTGCTGCTACTTCACTATTAATTCTGGTTTTCAAGACTTGCAGTGGTTGGGAATAGTATCATCATCATCATATCAGCTGATCGATATCCTCTGCTGGACATAGGCCTTCTAGGGCAATAGTATATTCCCTCAAAATTCAAATAAACCTAGAAATAAATAAACTGTAACTGAGATCATCAATTGAATAAGAGATAGTGAATTAGAATCGTATTTTATTTCCTTAAGTTACTAACTCAGTAAAAACTACTATTTAAATAAGAAGGACATATAAAATGTAGCAAGAAACTCGCTTTCCAGTACTAACGAAGTTAAACGCAAAAACCAGGGTTATATTTCTTTTCCTCTCGTGTCTTTTGAATATATAATAAACCCAAGGAGCATTATCCTAGTAACGCGGCAAGTAAGGTAGCAATAAGGAAATGGCTGCTTTTCCGTAACTAAAAAATATGAGTTTTGGGATAACCTTTTAAATTATTTATTTCGTTTTCGCCATCAATGTGATTGGAGATAAAGTTGTTTGGGTTTACGAAGGTTTAGTGAGATTATTATAAAGACCTTAAAAAATTATGTATTTTTTATACCACTTTGGGTTTAGGTAATTTAAATGATTTTGAATTTTGATATTTAGATACCATCACGCTATTCCTCGAAGGGATAGGGAAAAGTGTACCAATGTACAACCACAGCCCGCCGGAATGGTTTTAGGTCTCATGTAATAGACAAAAAAAATTGGAATGAATTGATGGATGAATGAATGGTATAGATGGTGTATTGTAGGTGGTGTGTGTTTTGATATTTAACAGGCATTCATTTGAAATATTTACAAAGCATACATACCGTTATTCCTGGATAGTAATGTTACATATTTGGCAATATTTAATTAGTTCGTCTTCAATTAGTTATTATTTTAATTATTGAAAAATTCTGGAATGCATCGTATTAGCAACAATAAGCTCACTGAATTAAAAAGATTCCCTTAATAACATTACCACATTTTCCACGATTCTGGAAATATTGATTGCACCTTCCACCAAACTTCTTTGGCAAAAAGTTATAACTTTTCCAAATAGACTTTATATTCACTTTGGAATCTAGCCAGTATTTTCTATCGCAGACTGTTACACGTATGATGTATGGAACTCCCATACATCGTATTGTAAAGAATGCTGAACGGAATATGAATGAATTCCGAACTATTGAGACCTACTTATTTTACTTTTCTCAAAGAGGTCTGGAGAAAAATATTACGATATAATCTATACTATTATAAAGAGGTAAGATTTTTTTGTTTGTTTGTAACTAATAGACTTCGAAACTACTGGACCGATTTCAGCAATTTTTTTAACAATAGATTGCTACATTATTCCTTAGTAACTTAGGCGATAAAACACCACACTACGACCCACGGAAGCGGAGCTGTAACCGAATTCGTAGCTTACAGTGGTTAAAAAAAGCCACGCGGGCGAAGTCGCGGGCAATTTGCTATACGTATATAATATTTTGGTAATATGAGACGTTTTTAATTATGTACTCAACAGATTTTAACTTGAAGTAATAATTTCCATTAAGGTAATTAAGTTAGCGATCTTAAAAAAATAGTAAATTAAAATCGTCTTAATTATTTTTGGCTTTAACAAACAAACTTTTTAAACTCTGTAAAAATACTGGTAATTAATTTATTGATTAGAATGTTTTGAAACTTTAATTAACATTTGAAAAGTATTGAACAATACATACATACATACCACCACGTCTGTATTCCCCGAAAGGTTAGGCAGAGGTGTACCATGTACACCCACAGTTCGCCGGTATGTTGAGGTCCCATGTAATAGGGAGCAACCCTATTACCGGGCATAGAGCCTAACACCGAGCTGCTACTGACGATTTCATAGAAAAATCCAATAACACTTTGATCGACCTGGGAATCAGCCCCAGGCCTCTAGCGTGGCAGTCGCACTTCGAACCACTTGGCTAACGAGGCAGTTAAGGAATTGTTAATAGTTGAAGAATAATTGCTATCAAATACTTAAAATAACAATAAACTGCAACAAAACCTAACATCATTAAAAAATACGACACAAACTGGCTTGAAGCACCTCTTTTGTTCCACGAACCGACTCTACCACAGATAAATAATTTTACGAAATAAAACCTCCTTGTTCTGATTTCCCTTTTTACTCGGTTACCAATTACCAAGTTCTAACTAAAAGTTAGCGAGGGTTTTTGAATGAAAGTAACTATGTCAATTTTGTTTAAACTTTTGGTAATAACCCGAAGCTATGACGTCCCATTAACTTGGTTTGTGACTGAGAAATGCTAAGTAATTCCGGGAAGCCTAGAATGTTTGTTGTTAAATGTTTATTAACAAGAATGAGTTTGAAGGTCAGATGATATCTTTGGTGGGAGTTAGGGGTTTTAAATAAGGTTAAAGTTAGGTAGGGCTTCTCATGCACGAAGTTTAGGGTTCGATACCGGGCAAGTACCAATGTGACTCTTTCAATTCACAAGTACTTCTAAGTTTATCATAAACTGACAAAGATTAAAGGAAACATCGTAAAGAAACTTGGACTTATAATTAACAAGCTTCTGCCCTCGACTTCGTCCGCGTCAAATTTGATATATTATCCCACGGGAACCGTACATTTTTCGGGATAAAAAGTAGCCTATGTGTTATTCCACACTGCAAACTATATCATTGTCTTTCATCCAGATCCGTTGCTTCATTTAAGCTTGAAAGAGTAACAAACATCCATCTATCCTCACAAACTTTCGCATTTTTTAGAACACACCACCCTTGTTCAAAATGAAAGTGCGATGCCAAACATATAGCTAATCGGCTACCCTACTATAATAATCCTTACTAATAATATAAATGTGAAAGTAACTCTGTCTGTCTGTCTGTGTGTCTCTTGTTCACGCCTAAACCACTGAACCGAATTCAATGAAATTTGGTACAGATATAGTCTGGGACCCCAGAAAGGACATAGGATAGTTTTCATCCCGGAAATCCCCCGGGAACGGGAACTATTAATCCACGCGGACGAAGTCGCGGGCAAAAGCTAGTAAATTATAAATGCGAAAGTTTGTATTAATCTTCGTGCTTTCTTAGTACAACAAGAAGGCGTTGCCCAGCAGTGGAACCTGTTGTTATTATTAATATTGTTATTTTATCAAGACAGCAGAAAAATAAAAACGTTTTTCTAAAACGTCTCCGGTTTCACACTGCAACCGCCTCAAAGTACTTACCTACCTAAGTTATAAGCGTCGTGACCTACTGAGGCGTGTGAGGTCGTGTTAAGTTGCCAGTTAAGTTAAACTCAAGTTCAGCTTTGTTGTTTAAGACGTTAAACTTAGTTTACGAGCTTGATAAGGGATAGGGTCAGGCTAGCTCCTTTATTAGATGACTTTGTTTGTAGGACGAAGTAATTAGGACATGGAAGATGGAAATAGGTATCTTCTTATACAAAGTAAGGGGGCGATTCCTGTTACTTTTAGGCACGTACGCATAAAAATCTCAGTCTATTAAAAATCATTATACCTATCTAATTTCTCAAAAATATTGACATTGATTTTCGTTGAGACTAGATTTTGAACGTTTTAAATTAGGAGCATTGGTCTTCAGGTATAAGCAGTTATTCAAACGGTTAATTTTTAAAATTATAATTATTTTAAAACAATGTTTATCTTTCACATACACAGAAATAGAATAAAGAGTAAATAGACATTGAAGTAAATACTTTTGCTATGGTTTCTTCAGTAAATTATTTTAGATTCTTTGATTTCATGGATTATTGAAAAAATTTCAGCTATTCCATATATTTTCTTGTGTAGGTGATTGTATAACCGTCGTTTCAAAGTCAAAATATATATTTCAGATACACCATTTACAGGCACTTTTAAATTGTCAAGGAGTCAGTCAGTTAGTCAGAAAGTCGAAGCTCGTTCCAATACATAGGTAGGTCTCCAATACATAGGTAGCCATTTATTTATTTATTTGTTTTATTTGATAAGTTACTATGTGTTGGACACTGAGTATGGCAGTTGAGAGCTTTATCATGCTCACTTTAATGTCTCGCTGACGGTGGCGTGTGGGTTGGATCGTTCGGTTCCCTTCAAGATGGTTGAGCTGAACGGTGCTGATGCACGCGTCATATTCGTGAATGGGTGCTGTCAGTTGGGATTGGTCATCTCTCAACTGCCATGGCTTACATCTTTATTATAATTTTGTAATTTTCTTTTTATTCACCTTCATTGTTATCACATGTAGAAGCAACAAGAATATTGTAACCAAGATTTTGTAAAAACCAAATTGAAAGAAAAGAGTGTCCATGGAGTTTCATGCTCGTTCTTCTCCATAGAGACCTACGTTTTGGAACGAGCAACTAGCTTCAATTTTAAACTGTAACTTCTTGACATTCAAAAGTGCCTGTAAATGGTCTAATTGAAATAAATGCTTTGACTTTTTTTTTTACTTTTCTCTATAAAGAAGAATGAGCAAAAATTTCCACAAATTAATTTCATCCCTTTAAGGTCTACAATAATTACCTTTTGGAAATCTATGGGGAGGCCTATGTCCAGCAGTGGACGTCCTACGGCTGATATGATAATGATGAGGTCGACAGAATCCATTATAAAGTTTTCATTAGAATGTCCTTTCCACCCTTAATCATTTAAACCCAGCCTAAACTATTCTAGCAATACGCATAACATAGACATAAATGGAAAACCGCATTGTTATCAAATTAATAACGTGCGAACCGAACCGCATGTAATTGGGTCACAACCCATAGGCCTCGTCACTAATCACGTTAATTGATAACGGAATTACTTGGCGCGTCAATTAACGCGTTAGCATTCGCTTTTAGACACGATTTTCACTTCAATTTTTTTCTTTTAAGAGGACGAATTGGAAATATTGGCATCAGTGATCTCTATTTTCGTCAGTAATTACGAAACGTATAAAAATGTGAGTTGGTGTTCTGAATAGTTCATGATGAAAGCCTTATTTTGTTAGTTTTCATTACCTACATGATTAAGTAACTTTAGTAACAGAGAAAAAAATATCAAACATACCTCTTTTTAAATAGAGATTCACATCTTATGGCCAAACGGGACCGATTTTAGCCTCTCAACTTGCTCTGTAGACAAGTCTATAAATACTCTTTAAAATTGCAGAAGGATTTTCTCAAGTTATCATTTCCGACTAAATAAAATAACAAAAAGCTTACTTACCGGGGTGTGTGCGGGTTGCGGGGGGCGCGCGCCTGGTCTAGAATTATTGTTAAACAATTCGTCGCCTTAACTTGCTGGTGCATGTGGTTTTAGTCGCATATAAGTGAAACTACCTATAAAGTTTTACTTGCATATAAATGAAACTATCTATAAAGTTTTACTTGCATATAAATGAAACGACCTATAAAATAGTACTCTATTTATAAGAGCATTAAATAATGGCAGTGATTGTGTTATATTGTTGAAATTACTATTTTTTGGTAATATTTTATTTGAATGGCTATTATATATGTAATTATTATATTATGAACTTCGTAGGCGTAATTTTCAGTAAATTTATATTGTTATTGCCTTTAAATGACAGTAAGATTCCTTATTGCGTAGTATGGAGGCAATGTAAAATAGATTCGACGTTCGCGTGTTATGTGATTTATACATAATTGATAGATTCCTTTTTTAGGGTACCGTATCCAAAGGGTGCCAACGGGATCCTATGGGAAAAATGCTGTCTACATTGCCAATTGCGTAAATCTTTACTTTATATCATAAATTATTTTTTGTTTGTTTGTTTGTAACGAAAAGGCTCCGAAACTACTGGACTGATTTTAAAAAATTTCATTACCAATACATAAAGACGTAACGCAGGTGAAATAAGCCACGCGGACGAAGTCACGAGCAGTTCGCTAGTATACATATAAATAACGTATTAAGAAAATATAAAACATTACTTTCTTCCCACTACGCCACTACGGTACTACGCCAATTCGATACTCCAACAATACGCCAATACGGTACTATTTCCAGAATTGAAAACAAAGCAATCCCAGTGCATCCACACGTTACGTCTATAGAAATCAAGCTGAACAGCGAACGCTTCGAGTCGGAACCAGGCGACAAATAGTTATAGATAGGGCTGTCGCGTAGGAAACTAGAGGATTATAATGAACTGTCAATACGTACTACGCTTTTGAACTTCACAATACGACGATGTTATTTGACGGCTTGGTTGGTGCAGAATGCAAGGGTTGAGTGAATAAGAATTTTGAGAAGAATTTTCTAGTAACTAGTTATAATAGAGGTCTTTGTGAAGGAGCACGCCCAGGGTTGTACTTACAGTAATTTTTTTTTCGTTTTTATTCGATTTGGGTAAGCTCTAAGACTCTAGTCTTTGTCAGAGGTTATTTCTACCGCAAAGCAGCGTTGCTGTGTTCCGGTTTGAAGGGTATGGGTACCGGTGTAATTTCGGGCACATGAGACATTTTCAACTTTGTCTCTGAGATGGCAATGCATTTGCAAGGCTTCTGGTATTGCAGATGTATCTACATATGATGCTAGTATCCGCGAGGGCTTATTCGCCATCCAAGGATGTTTAAACATGGAAGACTTCTTAGGCTTCCTAACCATATCTCCCTTCAATAACAAACACTTCCCTGCTATTGACAGACACGACATAAACGTAGGAATTGCGCGAAGAGCCGGGAGCGTGATAAACTAATTCCAGACGAGAGCGATTGCGATATGATGTAGTGCGATATTGAAGCGCACCGTATTCAACTAACTATATGTATTTCGACTTTGTCCCTGGGATGGCAATGCATTTGCCATGGCTACCTCATTTGGGGATTAATAAGGATGCAGGGGTCAATGGAGACAAACTTAGAAAGGGATTTTAACGCTAATATAATATAATTTGTTACCCAAAAGGGCGCAAGTCGTAAATTATAGTTTAGTAAAAATATTACCTACACACTAAACATACATACATACATACCAAACTCACGCCTTTTCCCCATGGGGGTAGGTAGCAACCACAGAACGCCACCTGCTACGATCCTTACATACTACTTTCGCCTCCTCCACGTTCATACATCTGGGTCATACAAGCACTACGGTTACGAGTACTGCGCACCCGACATTTCCGAAGAACATATTACATTCACTTTTTTTTCTTTCTCATAATAATATAAGGATAATAATTATTGGAACTCAAATTAAAATCACCTGTCAGTCATACGGATAGACAGTCAAGACCTATGGTTTCATTTTCAAACGGTGTTTGTTGCATCGACACTGTAAACTTCTAAAATAAGATTGGGCTCGGCTAAACCAATCAGAAGATAGCCCTAGTTTACACAATGTAGACCGCGTCGGATAGCCTGTACAGTGTACCCTAGATAGACTGGACTGAGAGGCTCTCCATCGGCTTTAGTTGGTCAAGTAGTCAATAGACCTCCGGAAAGGTTCGAACTAAATGTTACTTTTAGAATTTTGCTTAGCCGGCTAGCTTTGTGGGCAGGGTGCATTTAGTTGCAACGTGTTTTTAGATTCTGGCTTGATCGTGTTTTTACAAAGCCAACAATATATGTACTTATATACCTCACGGCCAAAAAAATGTTGGCCTGTCGGCAACGTTTAAGACCAATTTTCGTAGACAGTTGATTTAATTTATTAAGTAGGTAAGGTAATGATGTTTTTTTTCATCATCGTTAATTTACGTGATAAATTAACGAGGGTGAAAAAAAACCATGCGAACGAAATTTCATAACATAAAATAGTTGGAACTTTGGCATTCCATAGCTACGTAACTAGAAGGTTCCCCATGTATGATCCAGAGCAATAAAAATAAATATCAGTATGATGGGTGGGAAGAACATGTAACTTTCGGCTTCTTTAAGTATGTTTTTACACCCCTTTTCAATGACTGATTTGTAATCATTGCTCCCCTGTATTATCGGCTTTCTTATAAATCCTACTTCCTATCCTACTAATATTATAAATGCGAAAATTTGTGAGGATGGATGAATGGACCCGATAGATGTTTGTTACTCTTTCACGCCTATACAGCTGAACGGATCTGGATGTTTAACACTAACTTTTCCTGAAAAATGTACAGTTCTCGTGGGTTCATATTATATCAAATTTGATGCGGAAGAAGTCGCGGGCAGAAGCTAGTTCTCTATAATTTAATTTTCCAAAGTAATCAGTAAGTAATATTCGTCTCCCAAACAAAATATTGAGTGAGTGAAGCGATTCATCAACTCTGTCTTATTACCAAGAAGGAGTCGCGTAGGTGTTAAATATAATTATGTCACAATATCCTTCCTCAATTTCAAAGGATAATATTATGTTGATGCTATTTTTGTTGTAAAAGAATAGAAAGAATAAAATTATAACCGCAAACAACTGTTATTGGGGGACATTTTCAGTAGCAGCTCGGAGTTAGAATTAGTACCGGCAAACTGTGGGTGTACATTGGTACACCTTTGTCTAACCCTTCGGGGAATACAGGCGTGACAAACAAATAAAGAAGCTCGTCCTAGGAAGTACTACCACTATAGGTACCTATTTCTGCCGCAAAGCAGCGTTGCTGTATTCCGGTTTGAAGGGTATGGGTGCTGGTTACAGGCACATGAGACATTTTAACGTTTGTCTCTGGGATGGCAACGCGCAAGGCCCCTAGTATTTGAGATGTCTATAGGCAGCGGTGACAGCTTAACATCAGATGGGCCGTCGGGTTGTTTGCCATCAAAAGACATTAAAAAAACGATTAAAATAATAAAATTATTATTTCATTTTAAGCACACCAATATAATAAAATAAAATTACTACGATATATATCTGTTTTTTTTAATGTTTAAACATTTATAAAGCTATTATAATGTAATGCAGGCTGCATTTCATTATAAAAGCACAATTATCCCCACTTTCACAATAAAATAAAACAAATGCAACCTATTAGTAACTAGGCAGACATTTATTGTTCCTCCCACAGCATTAAACTTCCACAGATGTCAAATTGTTCCGTAACAAAACAATAACAAGAATATTACTCAATCTCCAACAGCCTATTTATACTCGCACCACTATCTTTAAGATTCAGCAGTCTAACAACTTAATAACTCTGTCACGTCTGTAGGCTGTGTATTAAAACTTTTCTGTATTAGTTCTACAACTCGGTGTATGCCGATCTTGACCGTTCGGCAATCTTCGGCAATTTTCGCCAATCTTCGGCAATCCTCGGCTTTTGGCAGACAGCCCCATCCAACGATTTATGATCATTGCCGCTCATAAAACTAGGGATACGTATTGGTTTGTGATTAAAATGTTTGTGCAAGCCTAAGAGGGCAACTGGGAAAAATATATTGGGTTATTTCTTAAAGTGGGGATTAACTGCAACAATTGCTTGTAATGTATCATTTGAGGCGATCTTAGTACATTACAGCGATACATGTAAACACGGCGATGGCTCACTTTGAGTTTGTGTGCTTTACTCTTAGTCAAACTCTTAGACCTGAACGCCAATCTTTGTAAATACAATCATTTAATATCTAATTGCATTATCACCTCGGTACGGCAAAGCGATTGGCTGCTGCGTTGCGTATCGCGGGTTCAATTTCCTCACGGAACAAATATTTGAATGGCTTATAGATAACTGTTCAATGGCTGACTGGCTGATGACTGGTTGTTTATGTATTTATATTTTTGTAAACGCACACATAATACAGCAGAAATTTCTAGTGTAAAATAATATGAACCATCACGCCTGTATTCCCCGAAGGGTTAGGCAGAGGTGTACAAATGTACACCCACAGTTCGCCGGTATATTTAGGTCCCATGTAATAGGGGGCGAGCCTATTGCCATTAATCGGGCACAAATCCAAACTCCGAGCTGCTACTGAGAATTTCATAGAAAAACCCAATAACACTTTTTGCTCGACCTTGGAATCGAACCCAGGACCTCTAGCGTAGCAGTCGCGCTTAGGACCACTAGGCCACCGAGGCAGTTAAAATAATATGTTTGAACTAAAAAAAAACTAAAATGTGGGTAAATTAGACTGAGATTAAAATGCCAAAGTTCTTTAGAGACACGGGAATTGCCAATAATAATATTATTATTATTGGCATATTACCACAAGCATGAATCTCTTATAAACAATACCAAAAACGGCTTTACAAGGTTATTAGCTTACAGCCTTACACATAGCGTTCAAGTTCAATCAAGGCGAGCCATCTCGCCGTTTGCCCACATCATCTGGTTGTCACACACAAGCGTATGATAAGGGTTCGTGTCGGGATAGTTACCAGAATTCCAACCCATTTCTATTGAGCCAGTGACAGAATACTTGTGACAAAAACAAGGATTTATTGCTTTTTCTCAGATTTGTTTTGTTTGGGCTGTCAAGCCCTTTATTGTTAGAAAGCGACTTGGAAATACAGTCTCGGATTTTTAAATAACGCACAGTAGACTTTTAAGTAAGCTATTAAAAATAAATGCTAAAGAAAAAGTTTTTATACAGTTTTAATAACGACTTACTGGCAATCATTTTGGAGTTATATATATATTTTTAATTTCTTGTCAACCTTTTCAAAAAACTCTATAAAGACACTTCATATTCTTATTCTGAAACGTAATGTATCCGAATTTTAATTCACATCACTTTGTCAGACCTCCTCAGCGTGGCTTATTTCACCCGCTATAAGTTACTGCTCCGCTCCCGTGAATCGTAGCGTGATGTTATATTCTGCCGTCATAACTAAGAATGCAGTAATCGCAAAATAGCGGTTACGAGATAAACGCAAAAAACATATTTTATATCATTTGAGCAAGTTGTTCGTATTTTATTGGCCATATTATGTATATCTAAAAAATCGGAAAAAAATCAAGCTTTTACAAGATAATTTTCCTTTATTTAATTTACTAATATATGCAATTATAATACGTATTACTGCGTTTCGGTTTAGTATCAGGTCGTTTCCGAGTCACAGGATACTAAAACTAAATGCAGCACTTGCGCGTATTACTGCATTAAGTCTTAGCACAAGTTGATTACTGCATTCTTTTTTAGTAATTATTGCCATTATTATATGCTCGGAACTAAGTTGAAGTGTACTGTGTCTTCTCAACGATTTATATAGGTGCATTTTAAGGTTAAGGTTTTTTTAGTTTCTTAGCTACGACCTAAGTTTTTACATCGTGGAATGCAAATAAAGTATTGAGTAAACTATACGGATGTTAAAAACCTACTTTATGTTCTTATAATATGCAGCATTAGGGTGAAATAAAAAAAACATGTTTTTGCAAATTCGTATTCGTATTACTCCACCGAATGACGTTGCCAAACTGATTTACTAAGACAAAACGCGGCAATGGATCGCACTGCTACGACTACGGCTACGACTTCGCAAGTCTTTACTACACTTAAGTAAATACAGTAATGTGGAGTACTGCGTTTTAATTTAGCAATTTGTCTACAGGATGTAAAACAAAATAATAAAGTAGTGGATATTACTGCATTCTGTTTTAGGTTATTCTTGCAAGTACTGCATTTTTTCTTAGGGCATGCTTAATACTGCGTTTTTTCTTATCATTGAAGCAGTTTTCATGCAAGTACGGCGAAAATCATATCATAAAAAACATACTTCGAGTGAATTTTTTTATGAAAATTAATTTTTTTCATGTGCATGAACCTCCTGGGATGCCATTTCTGGAAAAAAGTGAAAATCTCAAAAATGACGATTACTGCATTCTTTGTTATCAGGGCAGTATTGCCTATGGAACTCACAAATAACGTGGATTTTTAGGGCTAAAAGAATTTTCATAATTGGTTCAGCAGATTCAGACATTACCCCCGACAACGTCACAAACTTTATTACTTTAAAATATTGGTATAAATTAAAACAAACTGCTATCTTTGGTTGCAGAGTCCCGACACCACGTGGGTCAGTCTCCAGCACGAGCAGCACTAGCACCGGGTCCCGCCTGGCCAGGTTACTGACACAAGGAGTGAGAGGAACTCCCGAGGAGATGGCCATCGACGCGCCTAGGAGACTCAGTTGGGAACGGTAAGTAACACCATGTATATTGTTATCTGAAGATTATTGTATGAACCCTTTATCATGGTAACATATATGGATCTGGGTCTTTGATCAAAGGGCCTACTTACAAACGTCTACATTTCTATCTATTTCAATGTTTCCTAACCCATACTATGTGGAAGTAAATGGAAATCATTGACAAACTATACTTACTATAGGTAGTTGTTCCGAGTCTGGTTGTACGTGGAATTGAGTTTTTTATATGTTTGTAAACGAACCCACGACACAGAAGACATTCTTAGAGTGGGGCAAATTTTTGTAGAAATAAAATCTAATAACTAACTATACGCAAGATACTGCGGGGTATTCGCCTCTCATGCACGAAGTTGTGGGTTCGCAATCAGGCACGGGCAAGTACAAATGTGCCTTTTTATAATTCATATGTACTTTCTAAAGTTTATCTTGGACATCATTGACGTCGGTAACCATATCCGGGGACCTTGAGGCAGTTTAGAAGCTCTGACACTAGGGTATGTGGGGTCCTTAAACCTTACTTCCTATACGATGAAGAAGAAGCGGGGTATACAGCTAATAATAAACAACTTGATCAATCGTACCTAAGTAGCGTATACAAATTCCTGTACGGACGGAACGATACAGATTTGAAAGGGAAATTCAAAGAAGATAGCTATGTAATATTATTCCTTTATAATATTATTCGCATGACCCTTTATCTGGTTCGCAGAGAAATACCAATTCATGTATACATAAAGTTTTATTGATATTAAGAGAGATACCGTCCTATATCCTCTTTGCAGGAATACAAGGATATAACATACTTAGGTAATTCCTTTTATTGGTAGAGGTAGAACGTATAAAATGTTAATAATGAACAAAAGATTATTTGAACCTTAAGCGATTTTCTGACCGATAATTTTCCGCCGAGAAAAAAATCTGTCAAAAATCGATCCAATAATGGTTAGAAAAATCAGTCGTAGGTATGCGGAGACGCTAAAACAAAAGGTCATTTGATTGACTGATTTGTAAGACATAGTAGTAAAGCTCTTTGTGAAGGAGCTCGTCCGTTAAAGTACTACCACCATGCCTAATTCTGCCGCAAAGTAGCGTTGCTGTGTTCCGGTATAAAGGATATGAGTGCCGGTGTAATTACAGGCACATGAAACATTTCAACTTTATCTCTGGGATGGCAATGCATTTGCATTTGCAGCGGTGACTACGTGGGCCGACGGCTTGTTTGCCATGCAACGATCATTGGCGTATCTAGAGTTAGTTTTCAGGGGGGGCCTGGCCCCTAAGATGCCATGGCCGATGCGATGCAACGCGGTCAGGCGGAAGTTGAGCCCTACAGCCTGGGGTGGGCACAAGACCATTCTGGAGTGGGCACGGCCCACCCGCCCGGCATAGGCGTCTATAGGGGGGGGGGGGGGGCCTATAGACGCCTATGCCAACGATGTATATAAAAAAACGAGCAACGTCTAAAAAAATCACCATCTTATTTTTAACGAATAGCTGAAAGCACAAATGTGTTCACACGTTCCGTCCTGTTGATAAATTGAAAGAACAAAGTATAGTTTTGTTTGTTTAAAAGGTCTGTATGTTTTACATTATGTATTGCAACAAAAAAATTAGTCATGTTATTTCTCTTTCCTAAACAAAAATAAATATCAATTCTCTCTCAGAAGGTATTACCTTCTCATAGACGGTGAGGTTACTTGCAATAAAATCCGACTAGCATCATATCACTATAATCTCTTTAACCTTTTACCGTGAGCTGAACCGGTAAATAAGCCGGGTATTAAGACTCGGTACTCACCGGCGGCACGGCACGGCAAGGAATTTTTACCAAGAATTATCGTAATATTATGACGTAACTAAACTTCATCTGAATAGACTTTAGAATTAAGCCTAAAGTTTTAAATGATCCTACAGGAACACAAAAACGGGATAAAACATATCTTATGTGTTAATGTATGCCAAATATCAACTAATTCCGATCAGCAGTGTGATTCTCTAAGCCTCACTGCGTAATTCGTAAGCAGAATCTGCAGTGAGATTACAAAATGGTACTGTGTTAAACACGATCACGCCGGTGACGTCACCACGGCGAACGAATACTAAACCAATGACAAGTCGGTTCGTTATCGAAGTGAGCGCGATCACTTTAGTGAGACTTGTTTTCGAGTTTGCATTTTAGAGAATCGCACTACAGCTGTGCGATTCTCTAAAATGCAAGCTCGAAAAAGAGTCTCACTTCGATAACGAACCAACTTGTCATTGGCTTAGTATTCGTTCGCCGTGGTGACCGAACGAATATAAACCAATGACAAGTTGGTTCGTTATCGAAGTGAGACTCTTTTTCGAGCTTGCATTTTAGAGAATCGTACTACTGAAGTTTAACCATGAAAGTGTAACCAACCATCCATCTATCGATTTATCCATTCCCACAAACTTTCGCATTTATTAATTTATAGTAATAGAAAGAAGAATACTTAAAATTTTAAACACGTACTGCCACGACATTGCATAGTACGTATTTTTATAGTTTCGATTATCATTGAAACTTCAACTATAAAGTTATTAACCATCCATCACGCCTGTATTCCCCGAAGGGTTAAGCAGAGGTGTGCCAATGTACACCCACAGTTCGCCGGTATATTTAGGTCCCATGTAATAGGGGGCGAGCCTATTGCCATTAACCGGGCACAATTCCAAACTCCGAGCTGCTATTGAGAATTTCATAGAAAAACCCAATAACACTTTTTGCTCGACCTGGGAATCGAACCCAGGACCTCTAGCGTAGCAGTCGTGCTTAGGACCACGAGGCTAACGAGGCACTTATAAAGTTATTAAGTTAAGGTATATTACGTTTCGTCACATTAAATTCCTTACCGTGCTATGCGGCAGTGGGCATCGTGCTTAAGGGAGCGCCCAGTCTCTGCCTTAATTCAATTGAAATAATTCCCGCATTCCCCATGGAGAGCACAGCTGCCGATCTGATCAAGATATTACTGATTAAATAAATGCATTTTACTCATTAGCAGGATTGGAATTTTAAAGTCAGAGATATTTTATATTGGTATATACATACATACATATATAAACTCACGCCTTTTCCCATGGGGGTAGGCAGAAACACAGAACGCCACCTGCTACGATCCTTACATACTACTTTCGCCTCGGTATATAATGTGTAAAAAAAGTAAACGATATTTATGAGATCTATTTTTATAAACAAACAGCGTACATATAAATAATTCATTCTCAATATGAGAAGTATCATGAGAACATAATACGTAGTACATTATAATGTACTGTGTGTGTAAAAAATATACTTCGTTATAATGAAGTATAATTTTTGCACGCGTCTTCACCCCTCGAGAGAGTAATTCAGATGTCATTAGTGTTTGCTTGGGTTTCTATTCAGTATTCACAGCTTGCTCGCTTGTTGAATAATATATTTTTTGAATGAATTATGGTAGTTTTTAACAAAATTTGTGAGCTGTAAAATGTGCCGATTTTTAAAATAAAATTATTGTCAAAACAATACATACATATAGGCAATTAAATTAGTTATTTCAATTAGACCCCAATATAATCCAAGTCAAATTAATTACTTCAAGTAGACCATTTATTTAATAAAAGGCACTTTTGAACTCCAATTCGAAGAAAAATGTCTGAATCTAGCTGGCCTTTCCAAATGGTAATTTTGTACGCAGAGAAAAATGGACAAGAAATTCCATACGATACATAACCCTTTTAAACTTTACAATATTGATTAATGTTTTTTTTTTATTAACGCAACCATTTAAGTAGTTGAATTTTAGGAGGATAAAATACATCGTGAGTTCACACTTAATAAAATTATCTCTAAAAAGTAATCACTAAAAATAGTTGTGTAAGAAAATATGCCTACGATATTTCAAAATAACATAAGAAACATAATAAAGCTACACAAATATCTATATTGAGTGATTACCCTAACAACACAATTTTCTTTTGTAATAATTAATCATAACGATCTTTTAATATCAATTATCTCTAAAAGTAATATTATTTTCATTTGATAAGTGGCTTCGACAAGTTTTAAAATTGATACCTTCATTTTTATGCCAAAGACTTTTACTCCCCGACCGATATTGTTTTAAGTTAATCTACATAAAACTTGGTATTCTTAGGCAAGCCGTAATCGAGTTATTTCTCACAATGTTCTGCAGAAATTTTAGGATAATAAAGTAAATGAACCGTAGAGTTTGTATTTTTAGCGAATTATGGAAAGAAAGTGAAATGTTTTAGAAAATTTGATGATGAAGGTTATGGAGTGACATTTCAGAATAGACAGATGTTTTCAGAAGTAGCTTAGAGCCTGAATTTGTGTCTGATTAGTTGCAATAGAATGCAGACTCAAGATTAGCAAACCAGTAAAATATGATCTTAGTACAGGCGCACACTGACTCGCTAGTCAAAAAGCTCTGGACTTATAATTAACTAGCTTCTGCCCGCGACTTCATCCGCGGTTAAGTTAATATATTATCCTACGGACACAACATATTTTTCTGGGATATAAAATAGCCATTGTCCTATTCCAGATAACAATCTATCTATGTGCCAAATTTCACCCAGATCTGTTCAGCCGTCTAAGCGTGAAAGAGTAACAAACATCCATCCATTCTTATCAACTTTCACATAATAATATTTACATATAATTATAATATTATTACCTAGTAGGAAGTAGGATTATTATAGATTTATAGGTTCGGAAAGCCTATTCGGAACCATGTGAAATAAACTTTAGGGTTTCCCAGTTGCTGTTTTGAAAACTAATAAAGTTATTCAGGCGTGTCGCTGTTAGTCAAAATGTTTGACTTGTCAGGACTTGTCACATACTTCGTCGAGTCAACACGACCGCTCTCTTGATTAACTGGGTGTAAATGTGTGCGTGTAAGTGGTCAGTAACAGGGAACAAATCAGAACTCTGGGCTGTTACTATGAGAATTCCCTGCTAAAGTTTCGGCTCAATAAAATTGTAAATGAGAAAGTTTGGATGGATAAAAATCCGTTACACAATCACGCCAGAACGGCTATACAGTTCTGGATGAAATTTGGCACAGATATAGATTAATAATAATAATGAATACCAGCCTATTATTATCCCACTGCAGGGCAAAGGCCTTTTCTCATACAGAGAAGGCATGAGCATTGATCACCACACTTGGTTGAAGTCACATCGGTAATGGCCCGTGCCCGGTTGCGAACCCAAAGATACATTATAGTCTGGAATTACATATAAATTTTTATCACGGAAAAATTTACAGTTCCCGTGGGATATCACATATTAACATTGACGCGGGCGGAGTGGCAGACAGAAGTTAGTATAAGCCATTAAACATGACACACAGGAATAGTGTAGCTTTCAATCAAAAAGTTAAAGGTATTTTTATTAATATTTGATAACCTCTTACAAATAAACAAACATTACCTCTTTATAAAATTAGGTATACATATACATATAGATGAAATGGTAGCAATTCAACTTCTTCATAACAATAACTATTAATATCTATGGAACAATCTCCAAACAACATCTATAAGGTCAAGGACCTATAAATATAGCCATTTTAGTGTAAATAAGGCCTAAGAGGCTATTCATCATTGTCACAACATAAAGCTACGTTCACACTTCTTCAGCCCCTCCGGAGACATTCAGCCGCTACGATTAATGCTGGCTATTTATTTATAGCTACGCCGCTACGTGGCTACGAGCTACGTGTGCTACGCGGCGCTACGTTAACAATAGTGCTACGGCGTAGCTTACAGATATTTGAATTACGTGACTTTATTTTTGTGACGTTTTTGAAAACGTTGAGTTTTATCTTTTTGTTAGGAAAACGTGCGTAGTTTTAATAAAAGTTCTGCAGTTTGATAGTTTTAAAATGATTTATAGGTTTGGGTTATTTATAGGCTTTTTGGTGCTTTTTGTAGGTAATATAAATTATTCAATTTTAATATTCATAGATTTTCATTTTAATATCGTGAAGTTTAGTTATTATTTAAAAAATATCATAAACTTGAATTGTATATTGTTAACTGAAAAATATATTCCACATTTTAACAGAGATATGTTAAAAAACGCAAACGTTACCTGTTTTTTTTTAATTATAAAATAAATATACTGTCGACCTATTTTCGTTGCTGACTACACAAGACACACATATCTTGACACTTGTCAGTTTTATGACTTACATCACCTACGTGTTACAAAGATACACGACAGAGAAACAATGTCACATACATCCTGAAACATACTTGTACAATGTATGACATTAACTAAGTTAGTAGAAGATTGAAATCGCTTGTGGCGCAGTCAAACAAACGAGGGGAACGGGGGGGGGGGGGGGTTTATACAAATGTTTAAATGCTCAAAACTCTTAGTAATCGTTTAGGCCTAGTTGTGGAAATTTAGTATTTTGTACTACGGCAAATTCAAACTTTTATTGCAGAACTTATGTGTTGAGTAGGTATTACATTTTTAAGACTGACATAATTGGGTAGATGACACCACTAATCAATTGACGTACTTTTTATGAGCTGTCAAAACGCCACTCCCCCATAGATTTTGTAAGACAATACTCAACTATGACGTCACTTTTTTGTCATCTCAATTCACTAACTATTTATTGATTTCAAACCAACTAAAAATCGATTTTTATAGTTATTTAAAAAATCATCGGGTTTTTAGTGCTAAAATGTTTTTTTGTGAAGTTGTTTCTTGAAATTATTGGTTAGTGGTGTCATCTACCCAATTATGGCCGTTCTTTTGAGGTCGGGTATTTTTCTGTAAGTGGTACTTGTTTTTATAAACTACTAGCTTATGCCCGCGACTTCCTCCACGTCAAATTTGATTTAGTATCCCACGTGAACCGTACATTTTTCCGGAATAAAAAGTATCCTATGTGTTATTCTACATTACAACCTATTTCAATGCTAAATTTTATCCAGATCCGTCCAGCCGTTTAAGTGTGAATGAGAATCAAACAAACATCCATCCATCCATCCATGTCCTCACAAACTTTCGCATTACTAATATTACTAGGATTTCCAAAACAAGTTGCTCAAAACCACTTTTATCTAGAATTGTATTTAAAATACACAAATAATAACAGACACATAAATATTTGTCTATTCTTTTCATTCAAGATATGTTCCCTTGTGCCCCTTAGTCTAGGTCGAAAAAAATATACATTCTCTTTTCAATTTTTATTTTAGTCAGCATGATAAAAATCTCCAAAGTTTCGTAAAAAATTCATCGCTCGAAAACGTTGCTTAAATATTCAATGATCGGCAAAAGCAACCCTATATAAAGAAAAATAAGGAATACTTATCAATGTTCACTTGCCTGTTTACCTTAACCTTTTAAGAAAAAAATAAATGAAGATGCTTAGCACACCATTTTATAAATAATCCCTTTTAAGTTAAAATGTCTTAGTCGCCCTGTCATCTGTCGGATGACTACCCTTGTAATTTATTCATATGACTAAAGTCGGCCGTATCTGACATCTGGCCTTCCAAGACAGAATGATGGAGTGTTTCTGGCGAACTCGAGACAGAAAATACGTTATATTTGCTAGGCTTCAAATTTTTGTGGGAATATTTATTATTTAGTATGTGTAAAGTGCTTTTGAGTTCAGTTTTTTGTTAATGACTTTTTTTTTGTTAAATTAAAAGTTTACTTAATACATAACTGTTATCACGCTCTTCTTCTTAGCGTTTCGATGACAAACTATATTATTGGTATATTATATTGTTGGTCGATGGCCCAGAATTTGGCCACTTTGACTGCGTTGTCGGTGGCAGCCATTAAGTCTTCCTGCGTGCAGCTGTTAGGGCATGCAGGGCACGATGTGAGATGGGCCATCGTTTGTGCTGTACCGCACAGACAGTTCAAGTCGCTACCGTCACCGAATCCCCACCTAAACAAGTTCACGCTAGTATCACGCTGAAAACTGAGATAACTGACTCAAAGTCAAAGCATATATTTCAATAACTGCAGACTATTTATAGGCACTTTTGAATTGTTAAGAAGTTATACAGAAAGTTGAAGCTAGTTGCTCGTTTAAAACGTAGGTCACTATGGAGAAGAACGAGCAAGAAACTCTATGGTCTCTCATTACAATTGGGTTTTTCACAAAATCTTGGTTACAATATTCTTGTAGCTTCTACTCGTATATGTGAAAACAATGAAAGTGAATAAAGAACAACAGAATAATAATAATAAAGAAGTAAGCCATGGTAGTTAAGAAATAACCAATCCCAACTTACAGCGCCCGTTCACGAACATGACGCGTGAATCAGCACCACTTAGCTCAGAACTTGTTATATACCTAACATGACTCAAAATTTGGTTAACCTCCTGAAAGCCTAGCACAAGCGTGCGCAGTAAACGTAACATAAATTAAATCGACATTTAAATAAAATAGAAATAGAATATACTTATTTAAAAATTATATTAACGTCAAAATGCACTTCGAAAAATTACATTCTCTTCAACTGCTCATAATTTTTTTGTAAATACATACCTACCAACACATCTCAGTCGAAGCTAAGTTAAAATTATATTAAGCTTGGTAATTTATTGACTTAAGTGCACCCCACGCGTGTCGAGTTGATTGAAGGCGACGCGTCGGGTGCTCGACGTCAATTGACATTACACGCGTGAATAGACACACGAGGAAGTGTGGTACACGCTTTGCATTGGTGCGTTTAAGGATGAGATAATGACATTATTATCATCGATGTGGGTGAAACTGTCGTTTGACTAATTTATGTATTTGTTGATATAGGTTCAACAACAATTTCTTTGTATGACATGTCTTAGGTATAGGTTAATACATTAATCATAATTTTTATGTTATTTTCATTCACACAAATGATAAAGATATATAAAAGAAAGTGAAATAGGTGTTGCATTTATAACATTTAAGGGTCAAAAAAGGCTCCAAGTGGTTCGTGTAATATTACACACGGTGCTGCTCGCCAGTTCTGTTAGCTGGGACTTGGCTTGACACGCTGCCCCGTGTCTAGATTAGTATAAACTTTATGCAACAAAAAGGAACTAAGACTGACTTAATGCTTTAATAGTGCGAATTCTCTATCAGTAAACCAAAGGTGGTGAAGATAGTAGTAGTTATTTTTAATTTTCTATTTGTCATAAATCGGATCGGATAGACACGCCAACTTTTGTCATGGATTTAGTACATGACTTAAAGTCATGTACTAAAACCCTCTAGCGATCAAAGTTTTTGTCGGTTATGAAAAAGAAAACCTAACAAACCTAAGAACACCATACGTAAGTGCAGCACCTACCCGGTTAAATCTTTTATTAATAATAACCGTCGGGAAATGTTAACTTCGATAATGTACCTTTCACTCCGTAAACAGATAATTTACAATTAAAACCACGTTCATTAAAACTCGATCAACAATTTTAATTCACGCGCAAAAATATTTGCAGACCGTTCACTGTATCGAACAGAACAGTGAATATTTAGGTGGCAATACATCGACAAGTATTGGACGGCTAGTCGTGTCCATGTGTCCTGGGCGTGACACCGGATGCGTGTCCAAATTCCGGCGTGACGTCCAATCACGTTTAACATGTGACTACGCTCGGACTGTGGCGATTAGGTTGGTAATTTATAGTAGACTAGCTTTTGCCTGCAACTTCGTCCGTGTGGCTTGTTTCAACCGCGTTAATTTGCGTTTTTGGTTACTGAAGACTCCGCTCCCGTGGGTCGTAGCGTGATGTTTAATAGTCTATATTACTCAGGAATAATGTAGCTATCTATTGGTGAAAAAATACAAACAAACATACACAAAAATCTTTCCTCTTTGTAATATTGTTAGTATAGACATATAAAATTGAATATGTACGAAGTTTTAGTATATATTAATGAGTTGCCTTTAAAAATAACAATTTGCAAATTGGTTTCATAGTAATTTTAATAAATGTAAATATTAAAAAAAAAAAACATAAATGTAAAAACCCGTGTCAAAATGACGGACAGAAGTTTTTGATGTTAGCAAGTAGACACTGAAAAGTTTCTAGTGGATTACACAAGCAACAAATTATTGGTGCTTGGCATTAATTAATTATTAATTATTCAAGTTTCCATCCAAATTGTACGAGTAAAAAAATTAACGCACAAAGGACACTGACGGAATGTTTCGATGATAATATAAAAGCAGACCAATTTTAATGGTTTAAAAATCCATTGCTCAATTCTAAAGTCTACGTAGACAAGGTCATGGACAGAAGCTAGTATATTTTTAATTTAGCCATGAAGCTGAATAAATATTAAGTTATTAAAATAAACGATCTCAAGTGTACCAAGACTTTTAGAATGTTATTAAGAATGGGAGTATAAGCGAACGCTAAGAGTTTTATTAGCCTTCGAATTCTTATAAGTTTTCATTATAGGATAACTTTGCTGCTGCCGTCCTGTTTAGGGTCCTGTCTCACTGTTAACGATTAGCGAGAAGCGAGCATAACTACGAGGGGAGATCAAAAAGTAATGAGAATCGGTTACTTCAGGTCCGCATAAAAACGCAAAATTAGTTTTTTTTGCTTGCTTATGTAGTCACTACTTCAGCCTAAAAAAATCATATACATATATCACGATTTCCGGGAGTTATATTCATTTGAATACGAACTGTCGAAGAGATAACACCAATTTGGAGAAAAACGAAATTAGAGCAGTCATCAAGTACCTCTGTTTGAAAAAAAAATCTACAATAGACATACACAGTGACTTAGTGGGAACATTGGGGGACTCTGCTCCTCCATATTCTACAGTTGCACGCTGGACCAAGGAATTTAAACTGGGCAGAGCATCCACTGAAGATGAACATCGCGAAGGACGCCCATCCACGTCCCTCACTGAAGACAACGTGAAAAAAGTCGAAGATGTCGTGTTGCCAGATCGAAGAGTGACCATCAGGCATGTAGCTGAGGTCACAGGGATCTCATATGGCAGCATTCAAAAAATCCTTGCGAACGAGTTGCATATGAAAAAGGTCTCCGCGCGTTGGGTACCCAGGATGTTAACCGACGAGCAAAAGCAGCGGTTCACAAAGCCGCAGTTGCGATGGCTGCCATTCAAGAAACGGGATTCGAACTGCTCGAACACCCTCCCTATTCGCTAGATCTGGCTCCTAGTGACTTCTACCTCTTTCCTCGGCTCAAGGAACACCTCCGAGGCAAGAAATTTGAAGACGATAGCGAAGTGATGGTCAATTTTGAGGCGTTTTGGGAGGGCCAAGAAAAATATTTTTTTCAAAGGGAATCCTGGGTTTAGAAAAAAGATGGAATAAATGTATTGATTTGTAAGGAGACTATCTAGAAGAATAAATTATTATTTTAACTTTAATTACCGCGTTTTATCTTCATTCTCATTACTTTTTGATTCGCCCTCGTATAAACTAGTTGACGATATGAGTGTAGTGGTTCCTTTGGTCGCTGGGCTATTAGTGTGTAAGTGCGACAGGTGATTGTTCGCACCATTCGCTCGGCTATCAACGCTGGTAAGAGTGCCAAGCGAGTCTCTCAGCGAGGATGGCTTAGCGGGATTTTTCTTTAATAGTTCTTGTCGCTACGATAAACAAGGGTTCTCGCCGCCAGTGTGAACAGTAAGAGATCAATTATTCTATGTATCCCTTTTATTGACACCGGATCTTTCTTCCTTTACTTTTCTACGATTTTTTCTCGTATCGTAGGTGCGTTTAAATACATAAAAACTCATACATACAAACGGCCAGACCTAGACAACTATCTGTAAGCCTGTTTACAAATATTTGTTACTATCCATAAGCCACTACGCCAACCGTGTTGTCAGCCGGGGCTGCGGGTTGTTCCCGGGGCTGCGAGTTGTTCGAAAGAGATACCGCGCCCCCGGAACGCAAAGGGCACATGAAGAAACATAGACGGGATTAAGTCAGTAAAAGTCTGACACTCCCTCCCGCCCCGCCCAGGGCGGGGGAAGTTATTTGATAATTTCCCGTCTTAAAAAAAAAAAACCGTGTTATCAACCTACGTCGATATACATCTATTGCCTGTTTCTTGAGCGAGAAAACAGTTCATAGCTAATCGCTTCCCGTCTACGGTGGGACAGAAACCTTAGGATGATTATCCGATAATGGTGACAGAAGGCCAATGGGGGAAGGGACACATGTGGTGATTACGTCACTCCCATTAGCCGCGACCTGTTTATCCGAAGACTGCTATTGTTCCGCAACAGGATATCCGGTGCTCGGGTTACCGTTACAAAAGCCGGACATTCCGGACATGTCTTTGGTAAAGGTCAACATGTCCCATTTTTTATGAAGGATGGGTTTTTTTTTTCAGTTGAAACTTGTAAATGGCTTTTAACTTTGTGTTTTGAGGGAGCACTGTTTAAGCTATATTTCTAAGTTACCCGCAAAAAAAAAAACGTTTTGTTAGTCTTAATCTGATGAAAATGTTATTTTATGTTTTATATTATGTTTTAATTTTTTTTACTAAAATATATAATTTTTTTGTCTTTATGCCGAAAATCCATCTAAACCGTAGTGACAGGAAGCTGAACTTATTGAAATTATTAATAAACATTAGACGGAAATACGTTGTAACAAATCTCCTCAATTTATGCTGAAATTAATAATAGGATTAGTAGAGCTTCTGGTGAATTTCTATGTTATGTTTTAAACAGTGTAACAAATTAATTTATCAAAAGATTACAACTGTTATTTAAACATTAGGGACGTTATTATGATCAGTTCAAAAAATTATGGGCAGTTATTGGTTAGGTTTTACTGCTGAATTTGTTAGTGAATATGCATTTTATTTATTTTTACTTACCAATTCAACAAGATACAAGTGTGTTGCCTTTTATTAAATACATACCATCACGCCTGTATTCCCCGAAGGGTTAGAAAAAGGTGTACTAATATTCGCCGTCATTTATATGGCTAAAATTTTACTAATCCCCTTTTCCATGGCATAACTTATCTAATCATTATTCCTGTCAGTGTCAAACAACTGTCAAAGTAACAATCCAAGATGGAGATGAGAACATAGCTTAGCCAAAGGACGACCTAAATAACGTTAATTTTTCTCAGCCTAAGTTATAAGTAGGTACTTCCATATTTAGGCCAAATTCCTCTATAAAAGTTCATGATCTATGAAATAGCAAGTAACGCTGACGTCACAGAAACTCCCTGAAGCCGATATTGAATAGATGACTCATTACTTTAAAGTTGAGATGTTAAGTCGAACTTCACTGATGAAGTCACGATACCCGTGATTGATCGGCTTTCAAACGAAGGAGTCTGGTATGTAATTATGTGTGTGAATTACTGGAAGCCGAAATATGTTGTGGGTTCGCAACCGGGCACGGGCAAGTACCGATGTTACTTTTCTATATCATAAGTGTTTTCTAACTTTATCCTAAACATCACTGATATGGGTAAAGGAAAAATACTTTTTTTTTCAACTTTTATTATTGCACTAACAAAAATTTGCTGTTCTTGAAATTTTGTTGAGTTGCGAACAGAATTATATAGAGCAGCTGTTTTTGTAAAATTATGTTTTAAATGGCATCTGTTCGTAGATTGCTGCTGAATATTATCAGAGATGGACTGTAAATAACAGTATGCAACCAAAATACTTTCTACTTATAAAATCCACACAAAAAAAAAGTAAAAAAAAAATAACCAAAAGAGTTCCTTTAATCAGTAAAATAAAAGTCGAAAAAAGTTCCGTTTTCAAAAAAAAAGAAATCATGATTGGAAGTTTCCCGTTCCTGCAAGTGCACTTGCTAAAACCACACATTTCGAATGCAATTTAAACTTGGAACGTTTTACTGGCAATGACATTGTTTTTGGCGGGAAGTTTTTCAATTTCATGTAGAATAATCTGGTTGAGATGGGACATGAAGCTATGCTCGCGGGTACTGCCAATCCGGATATTACTGTGTAATGTACCTATGTGTGTGTGTGTGTGATTGCTTGCAGAATGTTCCAAAGGATTTGGTTACAAATTTTTGAAATCTGGTAGCTCTAGCTCTTCTGTGGTTGTAGTTTTGCGTGGTGAAGAAAAAAGGGAATCAATCAACGGCATCCAAACTACATTTTATACTTGAACTTACAGAATTTCAGGGCAACACTAATATAGTCGAGTATTTTTTGGGTTTTGAAAATGAACTAAAAACTACGTGGAACATGATAAATGCGGCGCGAAACTATCTCACAGAAAAAAAAAATGGGCTGATACATACTTTTATATTTGCATAACTCGACAGAATCTATTGCTCAAGATTCAAGATGTTTCTTTTTGCGCTAACATTCTTAGCTGTTTTTTTTTTGGGATTCCAGAAATAAGCTACCCCTCTTCTGGTTTCTATTTGACATAAAATAAACTTCACTGACCTATTTGTCATTTAAAATTAATTATTGATATTCCTAAATAAAAACTTTGCTTACCAAAATAAAACCAAAAACAAGTCAAAAAGAAGTTACATCACTTCAAAAAATCTTCATATACCTAAAACTTTTTAACCAGCCCACGTACCAAATTCATTCACAATAATACCAACAAGATCTAAGATAGCCCCGGACATGTGGAACTCAGCCAAGGCATAGACAAACATTACTTTCTCCTATTGTCAAGCGAAAGAATAGGTTTCATGCAGCCTTCATCCCGCTGAGGGAATTGTAGGCACCCTGCCAGGTCTCGTATTAGGATTTTTGTGAATAAGATAGTACTTAGTAATATGTAGGTTTTGTGTTGCCAACTCTATTATACGGGTTTTGTTGGACTATTTAATGTGAAATTGTTTTATTGTTGATGTTAAAAGATGGGATTGTGGAGGGAAATAATGCTGGGTTTTTTATTTCTGTGCCTTTGTCTGTGTGTGTGTGTGTTGCGTTTTGTATTTTGTATGTGTGTGGTGTGATCTTTCAAAAGCCGGCGTAAGACACAGCTTTCATGCTTTCGCTCATCAATGCGAATTTATTAAAAAAAACCGGCCAATGGCGAGTCGGACTCGCGCACGAAGCCGCTTAAGTATTTTTTTTATTCTGGTTTTTCGTATTTCTTGTTATAGTGGCAACAGAAATACATCATCTGTGAAAATTTTAACTCTATAACTACCACGGTTCATAAGATATAGCCCGGTGACAGACGGACAGAAAATACTTAGTAATAGGGTCCCGTTTTACGCTTTTGGGTACGGAACGGAACCCTAAAAATGGCGTTTCTGATCAGGTTTTCCTTATCTATTATATAAATGTGAAAGTTTGGATGTATGGATGGATGGTTGCTACTCAATCACGGCAATACTGCTGAGCGGATTTGGAATAGCATGTAGGCTACTTTTTATCCCGGAAAAATGAACAGTTCCCGTGGGATATTAATGGGATGCGGAAGCTAGTATGTATAATATTTTATTTATTTACATAACATACCATCACGCCTGTATTCCCCAACGAATGGAGGTGAGGTGTATCAATGTAAACCCAAAGTCCACCGGTATGTTTAGGTCCCATGTAATATGGAGCGGGCCTGTTGCCATTAACCGGGCACAAATCTTAACTCCGAGCTACTAGTGAGAATTTCATAGAAAAACCAAATATAACACAGTAACATTTTGCTCAAGCTGGGTAAGAAAGCCACGAACAAAAAATAAATATTATTAACTTTATTCTATAATTAAAAACTGTTGTGCTCAAATACCTGTACGAAACATCGCAGGGTTATAGGTACATTATACAAAGAGGGCGAGAGAAAGTACAAATCAATCCGTTAAATTCACACCTTGAACTAAACAATGCTTTGCCAGAACCGCACGTTCTCGGCAACTGATCGACTGATCGACTCGATATTAGTAAAGTTTCAGGCAGCAACAATCAAAGTTGGTTACTTAGTTGTTATGTACTTTGTACGACTTCCTGAAGTACTCACGTCTACATATGTATAAAGCTACTCATTAAAGCATTCAAAATTTTTTCCTAATCTAATGTCTAACACCCGGTTTCTGAAAGGCTGATCAAACCGTTGATCAACTAACACAACTATTAGCTTAGCAGTTGTGTCAAATCAATTTGGGTTGCTGAAAAAATGTTTAGCGAAAAATTTACTAATCTGTGATCATTTTGATTTGACATGTAGATTATTTTAACTATGGTTACATTGGTTAGTAATTTAGTTTATCGTTCAATAGTTCGTTCTCAACTGTCAAAAAGTGCCATAAGACCTTGTATCAAACTGGTAAAAAAAATATCTGTTGTCATTCTTGATAACAAATTCCGCCAATTTCGAATAAAATTTTCTTATAGAGATTTTGTTACAAACAACTTTTTATGAATTCGCGCTAAATACTATCCAGCGTTTGATGGTTTTATCGCAAGTGTAATTGGCAAAATTGTGGTGTCTCGTCTACAAGAGAGAGATTTTGTTAGAATGGCTTCACGAGGGAAAAAATTCACAGAAAAAGAAAAGTGCAAATTACAATTTAATTATACATCTACAACAAAACACAAAATGAAATGATTTTTGTAAAAACACACAAAAACACTGTTGATTTAATTGAATGAACACGATTTACATACCGTAGAAATGATAATCTGCCGAGAAATCAGTAGATTCAAGTAAATAAACAATATTATTTATTGCTTAATTCGCCAACATGCACTGATTACTTGACCAAGCTTTTGACAGCAGTTTAATCTATGATCAAGGCGTAATTAGCGTTTCAGAAACCCGAAGTGGAGTTTGACATGTAATTCTTACCTTTGATTTGACAGCGCAGTCAACTAACAAGATGATCAAATCAAAGCAGCAGATCATGCTTTGAGCAACTCAATTGATACTTAGCAAGAGATTTGACAGCTAGTTACTTAAGGGCCTCCGCCCACGACCGATTTTTTACGGCCGATTTTTTCTCGGCGAGAATGGAACGTATGGATTCTAGTACATCAACGCACACGGCCGAGAAAAAAACGGTCCAAAAACAAAATCAACGCATCCTGGCCGCCGATTATCGGTGAAAAATAGAAAACAGGGTAAATGCTCCAGTGAATGAACACTTAAGCAATCTTCAGACTTCAAAAAATCATTACATTATGTTGCCTCTAAAGTATGCGGTTTTATATTTTGGTAATCTATGTCTACTAAAGAATATTTTTTAACTTGGTTTTACGACATAACCTGTATACTTTTTTAGATATTTGGCAATATATTGAAAAAATACCCTAAAACCCCAGTGAATGAGTGAATTTTTCCAGTAAATGTACAGCATTAGAACCAGTGAATGAACACATTTTTTTGTTTAATTAATAGTAACGAAAAATCCTTAGCCTCTAAATCATCTACAATCTTTTTTTTTTATATATCATCATAGTGTAAGCCTTCAAACTCTTACTTAATCATTATAATATACTTTCATAAGGCTAGCCAACGTCATCAATCAATTCATCATGATATGAGCAGAACGATGTCCACTACTGGACATAGGCCTCTTCAGTAGTACAGAAGTGATTCCGTCTTCCTCGGCACCTTGTTGTCCTTAAGTTGTTAAGAAGCCATATTTATCTCATATAGGCTGACGTCCGGGATCTCATCGGTGTAGTGCCAGGTCAGTCTAGCTCTTGGGTCTTTAGTTGGACTAGAGACGGGGTTTTAGAACTTCCCTACCTCCCTTAAAAGCTCTTGTTTAGACAAGATGATCCTGCCATCGTTGGTCTCCAGCTTCGTCAGCGTTTAAGGTGTGTCACGTTTGATGGATTTCAGGATCTGCCTTATAAGCCGAGCTTATTCCGACTGAACCTGCACCCACTGAAGACTGCCCGTTCCGTTCCCGTCTTTCCTTTATGAGCTTGGGAGTAGAGTCTCAGAGCTTTGTTCTATTTGTTAGTTGTCCGTTCTCTAAAATGATGATTACTAACTCAAAATGTGGTATTCATTTATTTATTGGTTACATTTTTATGACGAAAGCTTATATTTTAATATGATGAAAATGTTAGTTCATTCACTAGATTTCATGAAATTAACGATTGGCCAGTGAATTAACGGTCGTTTATTCACTGGATTTCAAACGTTTTTAATGCCAATGCTGGAAGTCTGGAACACTCAATAATTTACTTAAAACTAGCTAAAATTGCAATGAAATTGATTTGATACATATATTATAACTACCCATTACTCGAATTTATAAATAACTTATAGTACATACTTTAATTACGGCTGCAAAGTGATATCAAAAAATTTGCGTCTGACCCAAGTCCTAAATTCTTGCCCGAACAAAGAAAATTTACACCAGCACTGCCAACTTTAAACGCTCGTCATTTTAAAACGAACAGTATCGCAATACATGAATGTTGTTACTATGTTAGAATAAAGAGCAGCAATTACAAAAAAAAAATTACTGCGTTGGGTAGAAGGTAATATCTTAGTTTATTATTTTTTGGAAAATACTCGGATTTGTTAATTCACTGGGGTGTGTTCATTCACTGGGGCACTTACCCTATGCGTCATGGATTTACTAGGGAAGAACGTTGTGTCATTGCTAAAGTCAAAAGTCTAAAGTCAAAAGCAGTTATTGCGAATTAAGTGTACAATTGTGGTGTTATGTTAAGTTAGTACTTATGAGTTTGAAGCATTTGAATAATAACAATAATTTATTATTAAAAAGCTTATTTATTTATTAATAATATGGTAAATCATTTTTTTCTAAATTAATCGTCTGTGATTTCAATAAGTAACTAATATTGTGTTGATTTACGCAGGGTTTTAAATACCGGTAAATATTTATAAAATTACCTTTGACAGAGTTACCGTTAATATAAAAATAACGTTAATGGATTAAAAAAATAATATATAATCAAACGAATTTAATAAATTCTTAAGAATGAAAATAACATTCGTTTTCAACGACTAAGCTTGCTAAATATGTAATGACTTAAATCCAGGGCTTGTTAACGTTATGAAATCAAAAAATAATAATCGTTACGTAACGTTAATTTCCATGAACTCGAAAATTTTGAAAAAAGTAACTTTATAAAAACGTTATTTGATAACATTACCAGTAATATAATGTTAATTAACATTAATATAGAATATTAATTAATCGTTATTTTTACCGTTAAATTAGGTAAGTTGCCGTTTTGTACGTTTATATTAATTGTCACTGACTAACTATATATTGGGCTTGTGGTCGCAAAGCGCGTCTGATCAGCGTGAAGTCGTGGGTTCGATTACCAGGTCTAATAATAACATATACGGTTACTTTTACATCGTTCTGCAGCTGAAACACTGGAACTCCAGTCGAGTAATAGTTATTATTGCGTGTTTTTTTTTAAGACGTCTCAAAGATGTTGGAAATTCGTCACTTTTTTTTTGTTAATTCGAGTTAAATGTTAGTAGCGCTCCTGTCTGATCGATTAATGTATTCTTTAAAGGCTACCTTACGCATGTATAGTCGATAAGGTTTTCACACAAATATGCCTTGACTGCAAGGAAGCGTTACTTCGCGTTCTTACTATTTCACAAATGTTTGAGTTATTTTATTTATTTTTGTTATTTATCGAAAATAATAGTGCCAATAGCTTCTATTAGGTACTATGATGGATCTCATGGCTTTTGATTTCAGAACGATGTAAAAGTAAGCGTGTATAATTCTCATTCGTAAGAATCGGGCAAAGTATTGTTAGGCACTACATTAGCGCGACGCTAAGGTGGGCGACCCGCCACACCTCCGTCTTGCGCTACTTCCATCTTAGAAGGATCAATTGTTTAAAAAAAACGATAAAAATATCGTCAATAAACAATTTAACGATAAATTGTAACTTAAATAACCTTAAATCTATTAACGTTATTTTTATACTATCGGTAACTCTGTCAAATAAAAGTTGCGATATAAAATTTGACCGCTATTTAAGCTCCTCCCTCGAAAGTCACCGACAAAAACACGGTCGTGGGCGTTGAAATTTTTGAAAAAACGGGCCCGTTTTTCTGCCCGATTATCGGTCCAAAAAAATCGGTCGTGGGCGGAGGCCCTAATTTTTACGTTGATCAGCCTTTCAGAAACCGGGTGTAAGACAATAAATGTCAAAAAAAGAATTGTTAAAATTAAAGGCATTTTGGACAGATTTACCACTTTTAGAGATTAGATTGCGATTGTTCATAATAGAGAGTCAAATTGCCCCCAAGAATAAAACCAAGGGTCAATTAAGAAACTGTACAATTGTTGGTTTTTGGTGTGCAAACAAAAAAAATACAACTGGCCAAGTGCGAGTCCGGCTCAGGGCGTCTTTACTACCGTAGAATATTTAACACATTCGTTCCCTCTTTCTTTCTTTTTTTTTTACTGGCCTAGTAATTGTTGCACACTCTGTAAACATTTCAAGTGCCTACATATAACGGTTCGAAAGATGCATCCCTCTGACAGACGGACATCGGAATCTTAGTTACGGGTCCCAATTGGCAACCTGGTAGGTACATAATCGTATAAAAAATACAAGTAAGTATTTTTATACGTGTCCTAATATATAAAAACTTTTTATTTTGTAGAAGTGTTGAAGCGAATAATGAAGTTTCATTCTGATTAAGCAAGCGGAAGTCAGAATGTCCAGCTGACGCTAGAGGGGAAATAATGACGCCCCTGGGAAATTGTACCGAATTCTTTTTAAATAACTTTGTTGTAGTGATGTCAGTGAATGGACACTGTACGGGAGAAGTGCAAAAACTTATACGTATAAAATAGAGCGTATATCTTTGGTTACTGCGCTGTACTCATGGGTCGTATCATGATGTTATATACTTTCTTTGATAAACAGGCTATTAAAACAAATCTACAACTAGCTTCAACTTTAAACTGTTACTTCTTGACACTTCAAAAGTGCCTGTAAATGGTCTAAGTGAAATAGTTGCTTTGACTTTGATCTTTTTTCGAATTGGAACAAAATTAGTGCGTTCAAACAAACAAACAGATACTCTTACTTCACTTTATAATATTGCCATAAACATATCAGAGGAAAATTATTTCTGAAGTTTAAATCGTATTTTTCATGATGGTTAAGCCCTTTTATTCTTATGACAAGGAATAAAGGTTAATTAAAGAATGAGGTAAATAAGTATTTCCGGGTTGAGGAAAAAAAATAAACGTATTTCAACCAGTTTCACGAAAAAGGGAAAATTATTTGATCTCCCTATTTTACCAAGGATTTAGTTCTTAATTCTACACCACCAAGGGACGACTGAGACTACTACTATTACTAGTGAGAGGTTAGATCAATGTTAAAAGTTTGCGATGTCTGAGTATTTAACTCTATCATTAATTTCTATTAAACGTGTTTTCACGAAGAAATGATAAGATCTGTCAGATTCAACACTGGACGGATATTAGCTCGCTATCTGCGGGACGCGTGAGGCACAAACCTTCGACGTTACGATCAGATTAATTGCACAGATGGGATTCTAAATTTAGGAGATATATTGAAAGTATTTCTAGAAAAATATATTTTTAGTTTGATGGAGAAAATGTCAAAAACTGATCAAAATTTAGTCATTGTTATCATCATCTTAACCAAAAAACGTTGAGTGCAGAGCATGCCTTTTTGTAACGTCTTATACTTGTACCTACCTACATTGTTGGCACATAATCTGATCTAATCATCACAAATCTTGGGCTCCTGCACGCAAAAATAAAAAAATAAACGTTTGTAGCGAATTTGTGCTGTGATGAGATGTGCCAAACATTCAACATGATTGTGTTGCTAATTTCTCACTTTAAATATTACATTGCAGAAACACATTCTTAGATTTTTACCGAATATTTCAAAATTATTTCCCTTTTTCTCTCATCTACGGACAGCGTGGGCAATTCACAGAAAACATATTATATTAATAAAATAAAATGTATGCTGATATTTTCAAAGTCATTTGTCAAACCATTTGGCAAGCTTATGGAATTTCTGAATACTGAAACGATTGAAATGACCGGTAATTGACCTCATGTCACTGAACTTTCTTTTTATGTTTTCTTTCAAATAAAATGTTTACTATGTTATTCTTAAGAAGTTTGATTTAATAAAGAGATGCTTCTGTTATTTTTCTCTCTGACATCTCTAGTATGTTCCCCTAAAACTTCGTTAAGTGTACTTAGCACTAAGGGCCTCCGCCCACGACCGATTTTTTTGGACCGATAATCGGGCAGAAAAACGGGCCCGTTTTTTCAAAAATTTCAACGCCCACGACCGTGTTTTTGTCGGTGACTTTCGAGGGAGGAGCTTAAATAGCGGTCAAATTTTATATCGCAACTTTTATTTGACAGAGTTACCGATAGTATAAAAATAACGTTAATAGATTTAAGGTTATTTAAGTTACAATTTATCGTTAAATTGTTTATTGACGATATTTTTATCGTTTTTTTTAAACAATTGATCCTTCTAAGATGGAAGTAGCGCAGGCCGGAGGTGTGGCGGGTCGCCCACCTTAGCGTCGCGCTAATGTAGTGCCTAACAATACTTTGCCCGATTCTTACGAATGAGAATTATACACGCTTACTTTTACATCGTTCTGAAATCAAAAGCCATGAGATCCATCATAGAACCTAATAGAAGCTATTGGCACTATTATTTTCGATAAATAACAAAAATAAATAACATAACTCAAACATTTGTGAAATAGTAAGAACGCGAAGTAAAGCTTCCTTGCAGTCAAGGCATATTTGTGTGAAAACCTTATCGACTATACATGCGTAAGGTAGCCTTTAAAGAATACATTAATCGATCAGACAGGAGCGCTACAAACATTTAACTCGAATTAACAAAAAAAAGTGAAAAAAGTCCAACATCTTTGAGACGTCTTAAAAAAAAACACGCAATAATAACTATTACTCGACTGGAGTTCCAGTGTTTCAGCTGCAGAACGATGTAAAAGTAACCGTATATGTTATTATTAGACCTGGTAATCGAACCCACGACTTCACGCTGATCAGACGCGCTTTGCGACCACAAGCCCAATATAGTTAGTCAGTGACAATTAATATAAACGTACAAAACGGCAACTTACCTAATTTAACGGTAAAAATAACGATTAATTCATATTCTATATTAATGTTAATTAACATTATATTACTGGTAATGTTATCAAATAACGTTTTTATAAAGTTACTTTTTTCAAAATTTTCGAGTTCATGGAAATTAACGTTACGTAACGATTATTATTTTTTGATTTCATAACGTTAACAAGCCCTGGATTTAAGTCATTACATATTTAGCAAGCTTAGTCGTTGAAAACGAATGTTATTTTAATTCTTAAGAATTTATTAAATTCGTTTGATTATATATTATTTTTTTAATCCATTAACGTTATTTTTATATTAACGGTAACTCTGTCAAAGGTAATTTTATAAATATTTACCGGTATTTAAAACCCTGCGTAAATCAACACAATATTATTTACTTATTGAAATCACAGACGATTAATTTAGAAAAAAATATGATTTACCATATTATTAATAAATAAATAAGCTTTTTAATAATAAATTATTGTTATTATTCAAATGCTTCAAACTCATAAGTACTAACTTAACATAACACCACAATTGTACACTTAATTCGCAATAACTGCTTTTGACTTTAGACTTTTGACTTTAGCAATGACACAACGTTCTTCCCTAGTAAATCCATGACGCATAGGGTAAGCGCCCCAGTGAATTAACACACCCGAGTGAATTAACAAATCCGAGTATTTTCCAAAAAATAATAAACTAAGATATTACCTTCTACCCAACGCAGTATTTTTTTTTGTAATTGCTGCTCTTTATTCTAGCATAGTAACAACATTCATGTATTGCGATACTGTTCGTTTTAAAATGACGAGCGTTTAAAGTTGGCAGTGCTGGTGTACATTTTCTTTGTTCGGGCAAGAATTTAGGACTTGGGTCAGACGCAAATTTTTTGATATCACTTTACAGCCGTAATTAAAGTATGTACTATAAGTTATTTATAAATTCGAGTAATGGGTAGTTATAATATATGTATCAAATCAATTTCATTGCAATTTTAGCTAGTTTTAAGTAAATTATTGAGTGTTCCAGCATTGGCATTAAAAAACGTTTGAAGTCCAGTGAATAAACGACCGTTAATTCACTGACCAATCGTTAATTTCATGAAATCTAGTGAATGAACTATAACATTTTCATCATGTTAAAATATAAGCTTTCGTCATAAAAATGTAACCAATAAATAAATGAATACCACATTTTGAGTTAGTAATCATCATTTTAGAGAACGGAGAACTAACAAATAGATCAAAGCTCTGAGACTCTAACTCCCAAGCTCATAAAGGAAAGATGGGAACGGAACGGGCAGTCTTCAGTGGGTGCAGGTTCAGTCGGAATAAGCTCGGCTTATAAGGCAGATGATGAAATCCATCAAACGCGACACACCTCAAATGCTGTCGAAGCTGGAGACTAACGATGGCAGGATCATCTTGTCTAAACTAGAGCTTTTAAGGGAGGTAGAGAAGTTCTAAAAACCCGTCTCTAGTCCAACAAAAGACCCAAGAGCTAGACTGATCTGACACTACACCGATGAGTTCCCGGACGTCAGCCTATATGAGATAAATATGGCTTCTTAACAACTTAAGGACAACAAGGTGCCGGGGAAGACAGAATCACTTCTGTACTACTGAAGAGGCCTATGTCCAGCAGTGGACATCGTTCGGCTCATATCATGATGAATTGATTGTTGACGTTGGCTAGGCTTATGAAGGTATATAATGATTAAGTAAGAGATGGAAGGCTTACACTTTGTTAAAAAAAAATGATTGTAGCAGATTTAGAGGCTAAGGATTTATGTTCATTTATTTATTCCATTTTGAACTGCATTTGATATAATAATAAGGATTTTTCGTAACTATTAATTAAACAAAAACTTGTGTTCATTCACTGGTTCTAATGCTGTACATTTTTTGGAAAATTTCATGCATTCACTGGGGTTTTAGGGTATTTTTCAATATATTGCCAAATATATAAAAAAGGTTATGTCGTAAAACCAAGTTGAAAAATATTCTTTAGTAGACATAGATTACCAAAATATAAAACCGCATACTTTAGAGGCAACATAATGTAATGATTTTTTGAAGTCTGAAGATTGCTTAAGTGTTCATTCACTGGAGCATTTACCCTATTTTCTATTTTTCACCGATAATCGGCGGCCAGGATGCGTAGATTTTGTTTTTGGACCGTTTTTTTCTCGGCCGTGGGCGTTGATGTACTAGAATCCATACGTTCCATTCTCGCCGAGAAAAAATCGGCCGTAAAAAATCGGTCGTGGGCGGAGGCCCTTAATGTCGGTACAAGAGGCTACTACAAAGCACTACTCATCAAATTCTCACTTGATTTATAAAGCGAAGAATCCTGGAACACAGAATTAGAGTACTCAACAATACATTGTTTTTCTCAACATTTTGTAAGTATAATAATACCAGTACATTATTTTCCACTGCAGGACAAAGGCCTCTTCTCATACAGAGAAGGCGATCGAGCATTGATCACCACGCTTGTTCAAGGTGATTTGGCCATTTCAGACTTAATATATCCAGGTTTCTTCACCATGTTTTTCTTAACAGATGTCAGTGATATCTCTAAATATATATAACTCAAAGGTGACTGACTGACTGACTAACATAGTGATCTATCAACGCACAGCCCAAACCACTGGACGGATCGGGCTGAAATTTGGCGTGCAGGTAGATGGTGTGATGTAGGCATCCGCTAAAAAAGGATTTTGATAAATTCCACCCCTAAGGGGATGAAATAGGGGATGAAAGATAATACTTCTTGCGAGCGAAGCCGCGGGCAAAAGCTAGTCCAAGATAAACTTGGAAGGTATGAAATATGAATAATACAAAAGTCACATTGGTGCCGTGTCCGGTTACGAACCCACAAGCCCCTTTTCTATTAATTAAATTAAATATCATTCGATATACTTTCATCGTTTTCTAAGTTCAACTATACCTGACGACTCTGGTAACTTATCTATTTGGTTGTCTGTACATAAAATAAATATTTATTTCGAGCCCATTTCTTCTTCTTTCAGAAAGTGCCTCTATTATTCATGATAACTATAACATAGTGTAGTGGAATATGCTCTCACGTTTAGATAAATAGTCATGAAAACAAAAGAAATACATTTTATATGAATTCAGTAAATTATATTAATAAATAATGAAGATTTCAGTGTCTCATATAAAATGGAAATGCGTTTGTTTCATATTACTTTTTTATTAAAAACTAGCGTCCCGCCTAGTACGGCTACAATTTATTGATGCAATTCTCTAAACTAAATATTTTATACGCATCTTCTCCTGACAATTATATGCGGCAATTGTTTTTATTTATACAGAAAAGAAATAGTTTCTATTAGCTAAGCCATTTATTAACCATCACCATCACGCCTGTATTCCCCGAAGGGTTAGGCAGAGGTGTACCAATGTACACCCACACTTTTATTACTATGTAATAAATATTAAAGGGCTAAGTATAATCTATTACTAATATTATAAATCTGAAGGTTTGTTTGAATGCGTTTATCTCAGGAACTACTGGTCCGATTTGAACAAATCTTTTTGAGTTATATAGCATATTTATCGAGTAAGGTTCTTAGTTACATAGTATCAAGCTGCGACTTATGAGAGCAGAGCAGTAACCACAGATGTAACTTAACCGCGAGATACAGCTACGGAGTATAAGTACAGATTTATATATTTTTTTTAAATAGATTGACACTTACTAAGATTTCGAATATCACAATGGTTTCAACACACGTCTTATCTTCCTAATCACGTACCTAAATATAACTGCATTACCTACTGACATATTATATTTAAACACTAAAACCATTTCTTAGAATACAAATAGACTTTGCCAACGCCGAGGAATGCTCTCACAAATCTTCAACGTTGCAATTTTTAACAGCTTTCTAATGGAACATGTTTTCAGAATGCATTTCAACGCTTTTGAGGCGAGCTCAGAGTTTATCTGTGTGCTGTGAATGTTAGTCGACACTAAAAAAATAAGATAAAGATAAAGAAATAAGAGCTTTTATCGTAGAAGTCTAAATTATTTTATTATACATAGCTAAATCATTACTGATATGATATTCGTAAATAAATACTCCCACCCAATAAACCGGACCAAGCAAGAAGGTTTTAACGTTTTGTTTCTTTTGGACTTCATGGTTTTTGTTTATGGTGACAACTGACGTTTTGCGTAGTGTTTTTTTGGGGACATTTATAATTATTCGGTTTTTCGGTTTGACCACTTTTGAATTCGGCGTCATCTATTTTGTTATTACATAGGTATTAGTTTGTAAGGAATAAAACTTCCTCAGTTATGTTTAGCTTTGTTTTTTTTTTAATTTTGATCCCTAAGATTATGATATAATACCTATAGCTGAAAAGTTATTTGTCTATTGGTGTGTATGTTTAAATGCGCTAATCTCTGGAACTACCACTCGCATTGAAAAACATATTTTTGTATAATAATTATGACAGCCTGATTCATGTCTAAGCTATATAACATCCCGGTTCGAGTCTCGGGAGCGGAGCAGTAACAAAGACGTAACTGAAAGCTGGTGAAAAAAAAAACCAGTCTATTATTATTCAAAAGGCTTCTTCTCATACAGAGAAGGATCATACCACTTGCTCAGTGTTAAGATGGGCCACACTAGTTGTTTTACAAAAACAAAACAATGAATTAGTTTATACCATAAATAATTATTAAATCCGATGTCAAATGCACAGTAATCAGATTAATTGGTCCGGTAACATTTGGGTCGGTAAACTCTCATCCCTTTCAATGTGGTGCCATCTGGCGGACGTTACCGGTTACACGGATATTGTTGCAAAACTGAATAATGGCTTCGATAGAGTCTAAAATAGTTTGTTGTAAATTTTTAATAGTTTGTAGGTTATACAAAATGACAATACCTGTCTATACTTTTAACTCTGCAGACCGCTCATTGGTTTAGTTGTGACCGGGTACCTATGTGTCACCCACGTTCAATTACGTCTTTGGTTACTGCTCCGCCCCCTTTGGTCATTGCGTGATTTTATGTAGCGCATATACATTATTGTTTTTTTTTTTTTTATTTATGTGTTGTGCGTCTCTTTCGCAATGAATAAATGGATTTTTTGTTTGTTTCTTTCTTTCTTTCTTTCTATACGTATAAACCTTACTCTTGAATAACTCTATCTATTGATAAACATTAAAAATTGTTGCGTAGTATGAAGATCTAAGCGTACAAATGAAAACACGGCGAAAAGCGACAGGTTTTATACGAGTACTATGTGGAGATATAAATATAAAAAATTGAGTCTATTGAAGTCAAGTTATGGTTATCTCAAAGTCATCATTTTAGAATAACACAAGGGATTGTCCAATCACATAACTGTTAAGAGAGAGTTACGTGACGCGTATCTTGTACAAACTTGAACGTGCTTATTATTGGCGCGTCCTCGTACAAACTTTGAACGTCCATAAAATTGAAAATTAATGAACCAATTTTAATTAAACTTGATACATTAAGTAACGTACAATCACTCTAAATTAATTAGTTGCAAAACTCTTTTTCAAAATCTTATGAATTCATTATCAAGTTTAATTGAAATCGGTTCATTAATTTCCACGGATAAAATAATTGCAACGGATTTTATTGCGGTTTTCATCAAGAGATAGATTAATTTTATTCAAGAGGAAGGTTTAAATGTATAAAACATCACGCTACGACCGGTGGGGTCGGAGCAGTAAACAAAGACATAACTGAACGCGTGTGGCCGCAAGTACTAGCTAGTAGCTAGTCCTACTAATTATCAATACGGAAGTTTGTGAGGATAAACACGCTTAAACAGCTGAACAGATCTGTATGAATTTTGGCAATGAGAAAGATTGTAGTGTGATAACACATAGGATACTTTGATCACGGAAAAATGAACAGTTTACGTAGGATAATATATCAAATTTAACGCGGACGAACTTGCGGACCCGCTAGTAATACAATAAAGGCAAATATATTCTGTTCCAACAAAAACAACCATTTTCATTCATATTACCTGATTATTAGCACAAGATAATATCTGTTTTTTGTTGACGGCCCTATTATGTAATGTCGTTTAGTTTAGGCAGAAGAGTGGCGCCTACCCGCGTCCGACCTTCAGCTTCCCTTTATAAACCCCACGCTAATGACACTGATAACCTATTAGAGTGAATAATATCTTCATATAGGTAAAATATAGTTCTAGATTAGTAAAACGGTCTATCGGTTTGTCACGATATGTTTTTTTGGAAATTGGGAAATAGAACGAGGTGGGGATGTGCAAACTACTGTGTACGCAGAATTTAAATAAATAAATAAATTAAAGGATTTTAATGAATTTTAATAACATAGGCTATTTAACATAGCGCTACTACCCACTAGGTAAAATAAGCCACGCGGACGAAGTCACGAGCGGTTCGCTAGTTTTATATTTAAAACAGCAAGGAAACGCTGATTGCAGGCCGCTTTCAACCAGTCTTTTTGGAAATGGGGGAGGCCTGGGTCCAGCAGTGAACGTCCTGCGGCTGATATGATAAATATTTTCTCCATTTTTTTTTTGTGATTTCTGCCTACCCCCATGGATAAAAGGCGTGAGTTTATGTATGTATGTATTTTCTCCTAGCCATCAGCCGTAGCTAGGTCTGTCATTTTCTTGTTATTTTAAGCTAGCGTTCATTTCATAGCATAAAGTAACTCAATGAGTTTGTATACGGCTAATTCAGCCAGCCTCTACAGTAGGTACCTACAAGTAATTGCGCAAACAAAGCCAAGGACTCAACTTGTTCTAGATTCTGTCGGTAACTTATACGTAGGTGGCTCCTAATATTATTTTATTTCTAACACATTATCTCCTAGCAACACTTAGTTAATGATTACCTACATTTGAGAATTTCGGTAAAATATTGTAGCGTTGGTGGTACATTATTTACAGACGGTTGGTAGGTCTAATGTAGCTCAAGGTGCCATTAAGTAAGCGAAGGTAATTTATGTAATACGTTTTTACTAAAACAATTTATAATAAAAAAAGTGTAAATGTGTAAAAAAAGTGTAATTGGGTTTTTCTATGAAATACTCAGTGGCAGCTCGGAGTTAGGATTTGTGCCCGGTTAAAGGCAATAGGCTCGCCCCCTATTACACGGGACCTAAACATACCGGCGAACTGTGGGTGTACATTGGTACACCTCTGCTTCATCCTTCGGGGAATACAGACGTGATGCATGCAGGAATATTGTAATAACAAGTTCTCGTCTCGTCCGGTACTCTCTATCTTTGGATGTCTATCACATCTAAGATAGCGTGATTTCAGATCACAACTATTCTATCCAACCCACGCCTCGCCGGTGTAAACTAAACTTAATTTGTTTTTTTTAACCCTTTTTCAAAATCCCTATCCCTTTATTTAAAGAACTTTTGTTAGAGGCAGAAGAAAAAAAATAAAAAAAAAACAGTTTAAATTATATTTAAATAGTCAGTTAGCTTATTCTTAATCCCAAAGAAATTATTAAGAACCCAACTAAAAGTTTGAACATGAAGTCAAGATGTTGAGAAACAAGAAAACAATTAAGTTCTAAAGTTTTTCTTATAAGTTGTTCTAGTTTTGTTTTTATTAAAACAGCTGGTGACACCTACCCTATATAGGGTTGGCAACGATTTAATTAATAGTTATAAAAATAAATATGTATTAAAATAATCGTTGCAATATACATACATACCAAAGGTTTAGGCAGAGGTGTACCAAAGCACACCCAGAGTGCGCCCGTATGTATAGGTCCCATGTAATAGGGAGCGAGTCCATTGCACAAATCAATTCATATCGATTTTTTGTAGTCGTTACAAACGTTTTAAATACTCAATACTTCCAACAGTTAGTTTCGGCATCACGAAAGAATATGAATTAACTGGCTTTTACCCGCGACTTCATCCACATTGTTTTTGGTTTCTGTTTCGCCCCCGTAGTTCTTAAGCGTGATGTTATATAGCCTATAGTATGCCTCATGATACGCGCTATCATATACATTAAGATTTTTTCATATCCAAATAGTAGTTCCAGACATTAGCGTGAACCAACAAACAAAATTATTTAGCTTAGTTATATTAAAATAGTTTGTCATCTTATTTAGTACAATAAAAGAAATCCAATTTCTACACTAAAACCGCCTAACAACATATAACCTTGTTTTTTGTTTACCTGAAACCTGAAAAGGGGTCACTGTACTCACAACTGTATTACTAACAATTTTTATTATTTGGCAAACTTCGAAATTGCGAGAAAAATACTAGCTTACATATATGATCCTTATTTACATGCATGTTAGCCATACATACATACATATATATTTATATAACCAGAAAGAATGTGTTCAGATCAGCAGATTGTTTGATCGGAATTTTTACACTATATAATAAAAAAATAACAATGACTTGGACGATGGACCCAACGGCTTTACACGCTTTCCGCGTCACGGGGGTGGAGCACCGCCAACTTCCAAACTCCGAGCTGCTACTGAGCATTTCTTAGAAAAACCCAATAACACATTGCACGACCTGGGAATCGAACCCAAGATCTCTAGCGTAGCAGTCGCGCTTAAAACTACCATGCCAATGAGGCAGTTCAAAACCATATAATAATAATACTATATGTATTTTGAACCAATTATTAACTAATTATATTTAACCACTAATATTTTGGAGTTAACTTAATAATCAAGATTAAAAAATATACCAAATATCTGTCATCCCTAGAAGAAAGTTTTAGTTCGATTAAAATGCAAATGGGGCGGTAAACACAGCGAGCGACGCGTCGCCGCCGCGGCGCCTCAGCTGCAAATAACTAAAGTATTTCATTAATTTTAATTCAGGCTGTACTGCTATTCAGTAACAATCTCCCTCCATGAATTTAGGGGACGAGAGCTGTCAAGCCCTATCAGCGGCCGGTGTATTCTGTTAAAATGTTCCTCAATGATTTTGGGTGAGGTGAGGTTGAGATGAGTTGTTGTGCCTCTTCCTGTTAAGGATTGACTGCTCACTCACTTCACGGACATTCACAGAGAGAGTTTTTTATATAATAGATCGAATAAGAACGACGTGAGTAGTAGAATAAAACCAAACCTGAAAAAAAACTGTGATGCCTTTACTCTCAATTTTGAACTTATATACCGAAATGTGCAGGAATTCGTTGGATGCGAGAGGCACAGGACTGAAGGATGTGGTGTTGCACGGTCCGTTCTAAAACTTCAGTAGCTACACATTTTTTGAAGTTATAAAACTTTTGTACGGCACGCATTTGAAATACGTTTAATGGAATATTGAGATAGGTTAGTAAGCAGAAATCTGAAACTATCAGAGATATAGTAAACTCTGGAGATCATTAACTCCCTTAATTATAACAAAACCGAGTGTGGGAAGGTTCGATTCCAATTACAGATCAAACCATATCTTGTCTATGTCATCTATGCTTGTTTCTTGTAAGTTTCTTTGAGGTAAACAATCAATAATTTATATAAAAACCTTCTTGAAAGCTACATATTTGAACTGTTTGGGGTTTACTAGGGCCATGAAGTCCGAGAGCTCATCTAGTTTTTCGGGACATCGCCAAGTGACTGGTGTAGACTGTTCACGTGACCAGAGGACTGGCGTTGTCTCGGGCTAAAGAATCAGCAACGTGGCAATGCTGCCAGCCGTTTGGGCACTTGACCCATTGACAGCGATGCGGATGAGCTTTTTGGTGCCCTATGGCTAGCCGCACACACGCAATAATATTGACAATAAAGTACGTATTGTCAATAATATTGTGTGTGTGCGGCCTGTATTGCGGTATTTTTCTATAGATCTTGAAATTCTGACAATATTGGATTGTCAATATTATTGTGTGTGTGCGGCTAGCCTATGAGCTTCCCTTTTTTAATAAACTATACATACTTTGTTTGTAATTTAATTATATTATTTAAGTAACTTCTATGTTTGAAAAATAAATCATTGTAAACCAGCAAGTTCTAAAATAAACAATTGCAATTTAATTTTGCGATCTGCCAACAGTTTAGTTCGAGTACAAATCTTACGTCTTAAACATACAACCCAAGTTGTAGGTAAACTATAAAATAATAGCACTGGTATGAATTTACGTATAAGTTCCGTTACAAACTTCAAACTTGATCCAAAGATACTCTGAAGCCTTTGTTAATGCAAGAGTAAAGTTTCCTTAACATAAAGTTATTGTTGTAATCACGCCAAGTTAGCAAGACACCAACTTACCGCTTTGAAGGATTGGCAAGTACTACATTATGAATTATTATTAGCTTAGGACGAAACAAAATTAAGGGAAATTGAATTTTGTTGACTTGTTTTAAGGCATTTATTGTGTTTGGGTATTGCTAAGTAAATCGGCTACCGGATGATATTTTAAGCGCGACGACTGAATGCTTTCGATGCTAAATTTAAAGTTGGCTAACCGACCAGGCATTATATGACCCAAAATATTGGTTTCGATTGCTTTCTTAGCCTAGTGGTTCTAAGCACGACTGCTACGCTAGAGGCCTTGGGTTCGATTCCCAGGTCGAGTAGTGTTATTGGGTTTTTTACAAAATTCTCAATACCAGCTCGGAGTTGGGATTTGTGCCCGATTAAGCTATAGGCTCTCCCCTCTCCATTACACGGGACCTAAATGTACCTGGGAACTGTGGGTGTTGGTACACCTCTGCCTAAACCTTCGGGCAATAGAGGCGTGATGGTATGTATGTATGTAATCGTTTTAGGTAATTGATATAATAAGTATTTATTTACTTTTATTATTCGATTAGTCTATTGTGTTTTCAGTTACATTTTCTTTCTTTATGTTTCAAACCTTGGCAATTTAAAAGTACCTATATATAATAGCCTAATTATATTAAAAGCTTCGATTTTGACAACACTTGGAAAGAGACAGTCCATTCTCCTTTGATATCACACCATCACGCCTCTATCCCCTGAAGGCTTAGGCAGAGGTATACCATTTGATTGTACACACGCAGTTCGCTGGTGTATTCTCTTTTAAACTTATAAAACACCTTGTTACAGTCGCGAGTCAGCAGGCCAGCTTCCCCGCTCAGCCAGCATCGACTCGATGGTGGAGGCGGCGATCTGCGCCCGCCACTCCGAGCCGAGCCAACCCACGACGCTGCAGCTGCCGAGGTCCGATCGAGCCTTCAGCCTAGCCTCGCCTGTCGTCGGCAGGAGGGCCAAGACGCAGAGGGGACAAGCTGGTAAGTTGGAACAGTACAAGTAGAAAGAAGCTAGATGTTTTCATTTGTTTGTTTTGCACAATTGTGGTATATAAAGCAGGATTACCGGAGGTTCAAAGCGGAAAAATGCTGAAGCAGTTTTCATTTATCAAATTGATTACGAACTAAAACAAGGTAAAAATAGAGTTGATAATTGTGTGCAAGAGATAATTCCGTTTAAACTACTCCGTTGGTCTCGTGGTGAGAAGCACGACTGTTGAGCGTGGGTCCTGGGTTCGATTCCCAGGTCGGGCAAAAACTGTTATAGGGTTTGTCCATTAGAAATTTCTCAGTAACAGCCCGCAGTTTGGAAGTTGGTGGTGTGACACCCCCGTGTCTCGAAAATCACGTGAAGCCGTTGGTCCTGCGCCTGATCTCTCCCCGGTTGATGTCATCAGACTATGAGAGTTAGGGAAGAGGGAGTGAACCTGTGTTTGTGCACACACTAGTGCACTTTAATATCCTCCTGCGTACGGGGTTAGTCTGCATTAAGATAAGCCGCCGTCGCCGGAATCGGTCTGGAAAATACATATTGCACAATGGTGGTAAGTGAAGCAAATTAAGGTTCAGAGCAGCAAAATGCTGAAGCAGTTTTCATTTATCAAATTGATAATGAACTTAATTTAATCACATTTACAGTTGATAATTGTGTTCAAAATATAATTCCGTTTGGTATTTATTATTTTGCACGCAATACATTTTCAACTCTCTTTCTGTCGAATTTGAATTAATTTCCAATAATTAATGAATACTGATTGCTGACCGTAAATACCCCATTACCTGTTTACAGCCTTTTGAACAAACCATTTTTACATAAAGCGATTTTTACTGGATATAATTTTATATTTTCTGTCTGTCTGTTTTTTTTTGTTTTTCTCCACAGTTTTTTGTAGTTTGCCCCCGCAGATTTTCCATTGTTTTGTTTTTAACAATAAAAAAATAGTTTTGCTATGTATCTCAAAATGGCGTTCTTCGTCTTTTTTTCGTATCGATGACACATTTATCATTATTTACACTACATGGGCCCAGTAGCTGGCCACGTTTATTACCTAATCAGCGCTAATCAGATCACGCAAATGGGGGTACAGAATCTAAAATAACCTTTACCACAAACTACTGCTAAGTCACTCTAAATTTCAACACAATGTTAATAGACAAGAAAACTCCACGAACCTCAGCATTCTCAGAAGCATAGCTCAGAATTCAGCTATGCGGTCGTGAAGTTTCCAAGTTAAGCACATGTCGAAGCGACATACAAGACGCCAACTTAAAACTTAAAGTTGTTCCAAGCCACCACTAGTTTTACAGCTTAATATATTCTTTGAGAACAGCAGAGAAGATCTCACGTAAGTACTTGAACCAAGTTTTGATTTTCACTTGAAAATGAAGTAGGTACCTACTTATCTGCATTGCTATTCTAGAAACCGGCCAAGTGCGAGTCGGACTCGCGCACGAAGGATTTCGTTTCATTATCTATAAAGACGGCGAAAAAATCATGTCTGTTGGAAAGGAGCCCCCTTACATAATTTATTTTATTCTGTAACTCATGCATGAGGTAACAGAAATACATCATCTGTGAATGTCACGGTTCTTGAGATACAGCCTGGTGACAGACGGACGGACAGCGGAGTTTTAGTAATAGAGTCCCGTTTTTCCTTTGGGTACGGAATCCTAAAAATCATTGGTAAATTTAGGCGAAGTGGATTTGAACTTGTGGTTGGTGGTGACTTGTATAGGGTACACGTGATCTTGAGTGGAGACCGCGAATCGGCAAACGCAAGGTGGGACGCCCTCAGGCTCGGTGGAGCGACGATCTTCCTAGGGTTACTGGATGAGAGTTGCTAAGAATCGAACTAAGTGGTGAACTGATGAACTTAAAGTGAGTCTTAGCAACTTGGGAGAGATTGCGACTAGATTGCAATTTTAAAAACGGGCACATGGCCTTCTGGTTTATAGAGAGATAATCCTTGTATAAAGTAAGACAGATTGGCTCTGATAACACTACATCTCACTTAAAAAACTTATACACAAGCATAAGTGACAGATAATGAGCTCTATATTCAGATAACACGGCATATATTTGCTTGAAGAATGTGTAAAAAAACACGAGCACTCAAGAAAGTTGTTTAGTCACGCCCGCACACCGCAGAGGGAATAATGAGGAGGTAGTGTAGGTAAAGAGGGTTAGATGTACCTATACCTATGTGAGGAGGAATATGCAATGACGGGTGGGTATGAAGATAGTATTTTTTATATGAAACATAGGTATTTACGGTAAGTAGGCCCGGTTTATATCAAAGCTTTGAGGAGAGGAGATGTCTCATGCAACCAATGGGGTTGACATATTTGTACATGTTACCGCGTGCGTAGCTTCAATCAAGCAAGCAATCGAGTATCCTTTTTAACCCCCGACGCAAAAAGAGGGGTGTTATAAGTTCGACGTGCCATTTTAGTGGTAACCAGACCTTATGATCCAAAATCCTAGAGCTGCCAGTCGAGAGCTGGCTGTTAGAATAAATGAAATAATATGTAATAATTGTATTGTATTGTATGACAGGCAGGTGTTCGTAACTCCGCTTCTTGGCGCGTATTTTGTGTACGGAAGAATAAGTAATATTATTATGTACCAATGTATAGTTCAGAAGGTATGTGTTGTTGCGAGCTTGAATACTGGACCCTTCTTTCTTCCTTAACAAGACCAAAACTTCACCCATTAACGTTTAAGTGTGATGGCTTGTTTTATATCGCACTAAGTTTTCCCGCTACTTCGTCAAATTTGATATAAATTATCCCACGGGAACCGTACATTTTTCCGAGATAAAATGTAGCCTACGTGCTATTCCACACTACAATCTATCTCAGTGCCAAATTTCATCAAGATCCGTTCAGTCGTTTAAGCGTAAAAGAGTAACAAACATCCACCTCACAAACTTTCGCATTTATAATATCAGTTGGAAGTAGAATTCAACGTACTGTAAGCTAATATAATTTCGTATTCATCTATGGAAGCTTGTTATTAGCAATTTAGTTATATATTATTGTTATTATAAATTTATTAGTTTGTAAGCTTTTCTAAAATAAAATAAATAAACAGAATATTGTAAGCCAGTAAAAGTCAATCTTCTAAAGTGTGTTACTTACGGATAAATCTCAAACGATATGCAAAAAAAATGTATCTAACATAAATAAACGTATTCCTACAAATGGATAGTGGTGGCTTGTAACCTTTCCCTACTAATAAATTGGAATCGCAAATCTTTTCCGCAGTTAACCGAAGATCACAGCTTTTTTTTAAATTCCCCTACGTCCCAAGAGTTGCTCGTAAATTGAAATTTCCAATCGGAATACGCTCCAAACAGTTTTACGGCTTGATTGATTCGCACCGATTTTTGTCTCGGTGGAGCGAAAACCGTATTCGCTCGTGATTCGTGTTGTTGAGTTCGATTTTTTATGATTAGGCATTTTTGTGGCTTTAGAAAGATTATGTGAATTGGGAGTTGGTATAAAATAAAAATACGTAGTTATTTGGGAAATCTGGGTCTTGATTTGGAGGGCAATTTTATGGTTCTGTTATGTTAAAGAGATGGTGCAGTGATGTATAGTTGTGTCTTACTCTCGCAGTAAATAAATAATAGCACGAACTCTTCATAATGAACTCAAATGAATATTTGATACTCATAATTCAAGTTGGGCTTTTTTTTTAAACCAAACTTTTATGTGATTTGCAGTTATATACGTGGTTAGAATTGCCAGATACGTTGTATCCACAGAAGGTTGTATCTAATAAACTCCAGTTGAATATAAGTACTCAAAATTATTCGCTTAGTTTATTATTTTTGTTTTTTTTTTTAAAAAAAAACGTTGCCCCACACTAGGAATTTCTCCTGTATCGTGGGTGCGTTTACAGACACATAAACTTAAATACACAGACGACCTGACCCGGAACAACTATCTGTAGATCATATAAATATTTGTTCCGTGCGGGATTCGAACCCGCGACACGCAGCGCAGCAGTCGATCGCTCGGCCACTACGCCAACCGTGTCGTCAAACGACACGACAACGATTATCTTTCTTACTTTCAACGTATATCGCTATTTATAGTAAGACTAGCTTCTGCCCGCGACTTCGAACGCGTTATGTCTTTGAGTACAGTTTCCGCGGATCGTAGCGTGGTGTTCCCTATATGGCGTACACTATTCCTCATGAATCCGGCAATGATATGTATACAAAAAGATTTTTTGTAATCCTACTGGTAGTTCCAGAGATTAGCTTATTTATATATAAACAAAAATAATGGAGCCATTCTCCATTGGGTTTTTCTATGAAATTCTCAGTAGCAGCTCGGAGTTTGGATTTGTGCCCGGTTAGTGGCAATAGGCTCGCCCCCTATTACATGGGACCTAAATATACCGGCGAACTGTGGGTGTACATTGGTACACCTCTGCCTAACCCTTCGGGGAATACAGGCGTGATGGTGGTATATATATTCTCGTACATAGCTCGAATAAGTGTCCGCAAAGTTTGATAACTAAATACTATATAACAATTACTTAAATACATAATTAATGTCCTTTCTTTGCGATTAAATTGCAAAACAGTTCAAGAGAAACCGTATACTAAATTGCTTGATTAATATTTTTTTAAGGCAACAGAAAATATAAAACGCTACTGGAACGGGTCGGCGGCGCCTTTGATATGATAATGAGGTCACGGCTGCACTGGACGCCAGTACTAGACGCTAGTGTTGTGCGTGAATAATAAACTTGCTTGCAAAATAAATATAAGAAAGTTCTTAAAGTCAATAAAAGTGATAATTGGGAAACAAGAAAGGTTCTACTAAAGAGGCTCGGAGTTCTGATCCAAGCCTTAGACATAATATTATTACCCAAATTAATAAAAATCATAACGTACTAAATACGTTTTTGGAAGAACAAAATAAGCACGATAATACGAACTATCTTCTGCCGCGTTATCATCTACAGCGTGGAAGTCAATAAAATTAAGCCATAAAACATTTTTTAAACACATTATCAAACATCACGCTACGACCCAAATTGGCGAAGCAGTAACCATAGACGTAAATTAAGGCAGGTGAAATAAAGCACACGGACGAAGTCGCGCCTAAATAATAAAGAAATACGGAGTAAAACCACAAAGTTTAATCCCAATACAAAAACGTACAAAGTTTATTTACTTTGGTTACTTTGTTTTTCCTCGTTTCGGCGGATAAGACACCATCTTACCTGAATTGTGAAGGACCAGAATGGCCCTAGAGTTTATACCAATAATCAATTACCTTAAGTAACTTTCCACAATGGATTTTGGTCTTTAACCCATACAGTAAAAGGTTTATTTTTGTAGATTATTGAATTTGAAAATTGGTAGTCGATTTTAAAGGCTGTAGAAAGGTGATTTGAATGAAGAATTGGAAAAAATTAAAAATACAAATTGCTTTTGCAACAACGAAATCGTTATTCTTGCAAAAGTTTTTTTTATAAAGATATTTTACCATAGAGATGCGTAATCCAACCTAACCTAATTTACTGTTTATCTGCCCCATTGGTCTCGTGGTTACCAGTGACTACAAGCGTGGGGTTTTGCGTTCGATACCAGTCTAGCAAAGTGTACCTAGTTGAGATTTTTCATTAGGGTTAGCAGCCAGGATATTAGAAGTTAGTGGTGTGACACTCTTATGTCTCGAAAAGCGCACACAATTGTGCACATAAACATCTCATGCTTACTTGGCTAATCTCCTTTAAGATTTGTGATCTTCACCGAAATTCATTTGGAACAATATAAAATATTAGCTACTAACTGGATTTAATTATACTGTTAGCTTACTGCAAGTTAACGAAAATGCATTAAATGTAGTATCTAATAAGTCCGTGATAACGCAAGTGCCTGTGGGTGATATACCTAAAATATGGCATAACTTAGGTACTTATGCTGAAGTTACCTGCTAATGGAAGTCGCTATGTTACGTCAAGTTAACACTGCAAGTTAGGTTATGTCACTACGAAGATTTTAAATAAAAATAAATAGTGTGTAGATAATGTTAAATTAGTAGATTTTCATTATTATATTAAAAATTCTGGCCAAACATCATCCGATTTTTTTCACCCGCGTTATGTTTTGCCTTTGGTTACTGCTCCTTTCTCGTGTGTCGTAGCATGATGATATAGGTACCTATATATAGCCTATACTGTTCCTCATGAATCTGGCTATCATATACAAAAATATATTTTCAAATTCGACTGGCAGTTCCAGATATTATTGCGTTTATACAAACAAAAAAATTATAGAATGTACATAGAGTTTAATAGAAAACATTCCTATTAAATTATATTGATTATTTTTATTTCATTGCATTGGGTTAATTTTTTTATTTTTTTTAAAGTATCAAATTTTGTTCTTTTAGATACTTATAATTTGCACCTACCGTGTTATCTCTTCACCACCATTGGTTGACTGGTACAGAATGCCTAAGGCAGGGATGGCGAACCAATGGCACGCGTGCCAGTAGTGGCACGCGACAAAATAATTCGGGCACGCCAATATATATGACAACTGTATATGTATTTGATCGAAAACAATTTACAACAGCAGAAATCACACTAACCTTTTATTAAAATAAACATAAAATAGTAAATATTACGATTCTTGTACAAACTAGTTGCAAACAAAGAGTGTTAACAGCTTCTAGTTGTCTTTTCTCCATTCAATGACTAAGCCAAGATTCTTTGATGGCACGTCATAGTCACATTATTATTTTTCTATAAAAAATGGCACTATCACCGATAAAGGTTCGCCATCCCTGGCCTAAGGCATTAAGTCCGCCTTTGTACTTTTTGTTGCATAAAGTTTAAATAATAAATTCCTAATATTTTGAACTTTTTACTTTTTTTTTTTTTTTTCCTTTTTTTTTTTTTTTTTTTTTTTTTTTTTTTTTTTTTTTTTTTAGCTTGGGATCAGATAGCCGTGTGTGAGTTGTCCCAAGATATTTATTTATTTATTTATTTTTAAATTTGTATGAGATACCATGCAGCGTAAACTGCCTTAATATACTGCTGTAAATCAAGAGTTCCTAGTCTCTACGACTCCATAGATGTAGTACATACTGTATCCATGAAACCGCCGCATTAAGCGCCTGCGTGTGTTAAATTGCTAACAAGATACAACATGCTGCTATACGCAAAGTTGTAGGCGCTTGATTATTTCGATTCAACTTTGTTCATGTATGTTAGTTTGTTCCTACTTCTTGTTTGCAATCAAATAAGTATTTACGTGTTTTCAGACAATCTACATTACATTTTTGTTGTTATTACAACTAGCTGAAGAGCATGAATGCTTCATTTTGAAAGGCTATTAGGTATGCTTACTTGTAATAATATTGACTTATAACTTTTGTCCTATAATAAACGTTAAACCAGTAATTGTAATATTTTAGTGAAGGTATATTGCACTATAATTCAAATAAAAGGTATGGTGTAACAGTTCCTTGGACGAGCTCCTTCGCAAAGAGCTCTACTATCTACTTATTCAGTAAATATTTAGCTAAAACTATACAACAAGTTAATTCTACATAATGCTGTGACGTAAGTAATCCTTTTATAGAGAAATACTAATCACAAAAAGTTAAGTACAATAATATGTTTGCGATAACGTAAATTGTAGGCAAAAATAAACATATTTTTCAGCTTACCAGAAAATGTAACTCCATTACAATTTGGAGATAACTGTTAGTAGGTTTGGTTTTTACCCAAATTGAGCTAAGTTCTGTCAAAACGACCCAACCTTCAATCTCATAATAATGAGTTCAAACTAATTTATTGTGCAAATGTGAGTCTGTCTTGTGTTGATAATACCTAGTCTAAATTAAACAGTTCTTGTCGGAAAAAAATTAAAAGGACGTTGCTAACCATACTGTCTATCTGCATGGTATAAAACAAATTCGATCTTTCAAACTATGCAACGGAGTTTCATGCGATTTTTCTCAATAGATAAGAGTGATTCAAGAGAAAGTTATTTACGTATAGAACATCACGCTCGGACCAACGGGAGCGGACCAGTACCACAGACGCCGCAGGGTATGTACCTAGCTACTTTCTTATAAAAAAAACATGATTTTAATCGGTCATTCTCAGATTAAGCGTTCTTCGCCTAATTACCGTACCCATTTTAATTTTTCACCGATTTGACTTAAAGACATTAAAACATGAAACACATCCAAGAACGAATTCAATAAATTAATGAGACATTTAACGCCCCATTAATTAATTGTTTTAATTAAAAATTTTTCATGCGTTTAAGTCAAATCGGTGAAAAATAAAGATGGGTACGGTATTTAGGCGAAATTTCTAAAGACATCGCTTAATCCGAGAATGGCCGTAATGGCTCAGAAACTATGGTCTTTTCTCGAAAAACACCCGTCAACATTATCCTAAACTTAGAAAAATGTTATAATATCAAATGAAAGCTAGGAACGTATCACTCTTGAGTTCATTAACATATCAAAGGCGCCGCTGTTGGCCCTTTTGGCTCACGCAAGTCGCACCGCAAAGGAAACCTTGTTATTTACATTTCCCTACTTGTTATGTTAAAATAATACTTTTGGAAGCAATCAGTTTGATGTGGCAGATTTATTTGAAGAATTCTCAAAGATTTTTTTGTGAAATACATGTCTTTGCAGCAGTAGTAGAGCTCTTTGTGAAAAGCCACCTCTGGCGAAGTACTACCACCATGACTATTTGTGCCGCAAAGCAGCGTTGCTGTGTTCCGGTTTGAAGGGTATGGGTGCCGGTGTAATTACAGGCACTTGAGACATTTCCACTTTGGCAACGCATTTGCCAGGCCTCTGGTATTGCAGATATCTATAGGCAGAGGTGACTACTTAACATCAGGTGGGCCGTCGCATCGGCTAGTTTGCCATCCAACGATGTTTAAAAAATAATCTTTTTACCCTAACGCCTTTAATAAGGGTCGAAGCACATATGCTACTTTTAGCATCGGCGATGCAGCATCGATAGAATCTCTAAAACACGTGATTTTAATACTACGATGGAACGCAGAGAGTCGCCAAAACGAGATGCAGTTTTTTTTTTTTTTTTTGGGACAAGCTTAAAGTTAATGTTATGAGATGCAGTATCGATACAATCGCAAAATCACAGATTGCCAATGCTAAAAGTAGCCTGTGGGCTTTGGCCGATCAACTGCCATTGTCTTCAATTGTACCTAAATGTTACTAACGTGTATAATATGCCAAATAATAAAAAAAAAAATGAGACAATTCCCTTATATTTAATGAACGATCGCATTCCAATCTCGGTCTCAATCTGTCGAAAATGATTTACCCACATTTTTAACAAGTTATTGACATGAATCGTCGCTGAGATGAGAATCCGACTACCTTTGAGAATTTTAAATTACGAGAATTTGACTCCTAGAATTTTTTATTTCTGACCTTTCTTTCGTTTCTTCTAACACGTCCTATGTCATAGTTTTTTTTTTGTAATGACATAGTTATGTAGAAACTTACATCGATTACTTGATGAGCCATGCCTCATTTATGTAGATTTTCAGACCTGAATTACAATCGGCCTATAAAAACATTTGACGTACTAAATAGTCTTAACTCAGTGTAATATTTAATTGTTTATTGGACAGTAGGTACTGTAGTGACCCCGATGGTTCACAGTACTGGATCGGGGTGCAAGCTTCCAAAAATAAACTCAGATAACGATATTACGATAATTTGTAGGGCAAAAAGTGTTATTGGGTTTTTCTATGAAATTCTCAGTAGCAGCTCGGAGTTTGGATTTGTGCCCGGTTAATGGCAATAGGCTCGCCCCCTATTACATGGGACCTAAATATACCGGCGAACTGAGGGTTACATTGTTACACCTCTGCCTAACCCTTCGGGGAATACAGGCGTGATGGTGATGGTTATTTTGTAGGACATCAGCATAGTAAAACCGCTTGTCAGTCCTCGCGGCAGACTGTCAAGTTCCTATTGTTCTATTTTAGGACGGGTGTTATCTCATTATTCCATTTATAAACCACTAGCTTTTCCCGCGATTTCTCCCGCATGAATGTCATTTCAAGTAGCTTACCATGAATGGAAGAATTTATGAAATCGGACATTGGTCCGATTGACTGAATGGAATGAATTGGTCTATATTGATAGACCATTACGGTCAAAATGTATGGAATCGCTGATTTTTTTTCTAAAACACGACGATAAATGATAACCCTGTGAGTCTAGAATCATGTAAGCACTAAATTCATTGTAAAAGTTTTTGTTACGATGTCCCTTTTAACCCATATAAATATTTTATATTAACGCGAAAGTTTGTAAGGATGGATGCATGGATGGTGGATGAATGGATTGGTGACTGAAGGTTGGTTACTCTTTCACGCTTGAATGGCTGAAAGGCATTAAATAGACGCACATGAATTTATATTTCAAATAGGATAATTAAAAGACACGCATTCCTCCCATGGGGCTAGGCAGAGACCACAGTACGCTACCGGCCTTAAGAACTTAATAAAATAATAACTAAGAACGATAGTTAAGAGACAAAAGAACTTTGTCTCAATTCTAAAGCCAACGCAAACGAAGTCAGAGCTAGTCATAACTGCCTTATTTCAGATAGTTAGGTTCACATCATAAAACTGTGGCTAACTGTAAAGCTGTAATTTCCTCGGCATCTCTTCTTCATTAGCCAGAACGGGTTTGAATCGCTTGCGGCGGTGTCCTCAGCAACGTGCTGGATTAATATCGCATTAGCTTGGGGCAGGACAGGTGCTCAGCGGTTTAAGGCGTCGTAGTTGGTTATTTACTTCGTATATGTTAACACTAGCCTTCTGCCTTCCGACTTCGTTTGTGTAGAAGTCAAGTATATCATAAAATAGTTTGGAATAGCGTAGGTTTCGATCAGACGAAGAATTTTTAATCAGAGCAGTCCTCTCTGAGTTTCAACGTACCTACCGTAGGAACTATTGGTTAATCTGTGATTTAACTTTTAAATCTTTATATGGGGTAAGGGTGTCATATTTTTGGAGTCTCATAAGTATTCTATCTAGTAGGAAGTATAAATATACCATCACGCCTGTATTCCCCGAAGGGTTAGGCAGAGGTGTACCAATGTACACACACAGTTCGCCGGTATATTTAGGTCCCATGTAATAGGGGGCAAGCCATATTGCCATTAACCGAGCACAAATCCAAACTCCGAGCTGCTACTGAGAATTTTATAAAAAAACCCAATAACACTTTTTGCTCGACCTGGGAAACCCTGGCTCTAGTAGGAAATACTTTGTCTTAAATAGTAACCTAACCATACTATAGCGTAGACTAACATTTTTTTTTAACAATAAATGATTTAATCTTTATACCTTTATGCTAGCTAGCGGCATGATCTTGAGAAGAAAAATATAAAAAAATATTCTTTGTTTTAAAATAGCTACCTAACCACTTTTTCCCAAAGCCGTCAACGGTTAGTAAGCACAAAATAAATATAATTATAATTTTCTCCTCCAACGTTGAAGAACGCTGAACGTTGTGGATTATGTAGATAGGTACCGACATAATAATTACTCGTACAATAATTATTGTGTTGATCTTTTGGTACCAACCGGTAGCGACAAACAACGACATATAAACTTCATGAAACAATTTTTTTTTTGTTATTCTATAAAGTTCTTTTTATTTTATTATTCTGGCCGTGTTTGGACAGTAAACGTTTGACATTTAATGGTAGTATATACTCGTAAATAATATTCGTCCAGAGAGCCTAGACTTTTTATTATAATTACCAAAATATGCGGGATGTAAAAAGTTGTCATAGATCCGTTACGGCGCAAAAATATTAAGTATTGCAGAGAAAAAACTTTTCTTTTTGGTGTAAAAAGTAGATACATAAGTCGTGTGCATATTTAAAGTTTTGTTTGAACATTTAAAAATAACCTAAAAAAAGTTGGGTCTTCGACCATCAGTATCTCCAAAGGTTTCCCAGGTAGATAATATGTTCTGCAACAAAAAACAAAGATCGCAATGTTAGATACAACATATTATTACAACCTTCAGCATCCTTTATACTCATCAATAAAATTACCTACTTGATCTTTAACCGAACACGTTCGATTGACGTAGTCTATACCGGTTTGTGATCTACTGACCCCTGCGCGTTCGAAGCGTGAAGATGACCGATGCGATATGCTACTGTTAACTTTCCACCACCTGGTACTTTATTCCCATCGAATAAAGTACCAAACTCACTGGGAATGTGCACCCAGATGTCGGGTGCACATTCCCAGTGAGTTTATAAACTTAATGAATGAACAACTGTTTTAGGCTTCTACACCCAAAGGATGGTAAACGGGACTCTACTACTAAGACTTCGCTGTCTATCCATTCTGTGAAACACACCAACAAGCAGGAAAAATTCTTCAGCTTTAGTTTATGACAATTCTTGGATGTTTGTTACTCTTTCACGCTAAAACGGCTGAACGGCTTTCGATGAAATTTGGCACTGAGATAGATTGTAGTGTGGAATAATACATAGAATACTTATTAAACCGGAAAAAGGTACAGTTCTCGTGAGATCAAATACCAAATTTGACGCGTATGAAGACGCGGGCAGACGACATATTCATTTAAAATCTGGGGTGTCTAGAATCATGTAGTAAATCCATGGTAACAAAGTCCGTTATCCCTTCAACCTGTTATAATTAGGTATCCATAGCAACCTACATCGATGGTATCAAGCGGTGACGCAGGACTGCCGGCAGCTGCAACCTGTTTATCGAATACAGTTATATCATGGCCAATGGACACCGTCGCGTTTCCTATATCGAGTTTTTCTTAACACAGTTTACAAACTTGACAGTTGTGTGGTTTTAATTGGATTTATCTTGATTTTTATTTTACCTGGATTGTGCTGAGAACGTGCATTATTTTTATTTTTTTGTTTAAGGAATACAAAAAGAGATATACTGACAATACACAGGAAATACAGAGTATTAAAGTTCAGGTTGAGACAAAAAAAATAGTCTTGTTTTATTTTGGTAATAAGTAATTAAGCCTGATGAAAATGATATAATATGCCTAAGGGTACATAATATCTAGGCTTGTGGTCAATTTTAAAATTATAATGTTTTTCAAATCTTGTAACATTTTGAAATTAAGTTATTTATTAGAAAACTGAATAACCAAGGGCCGTAACGTATTTACAAAATTTCATGGTGTTTAATAAATTATCAAAATATGACTAGACTATTTTTGTTTAAAAGCATGCCGGTCACGAATGTCCGAAATGGCAAAGAATAATAACAGTTACTACATAATACGAATAAAGTTTAAAATACAATAAATTCTAGGGTCGAATAGTCGACTATGTTGACGTAGTGACTAAGCAATTGGCTGTTGTGCTGTGTGTCGTGGGCTCAATTCCCGGACGGAACAAATAATTTTGTATGACCTACAGGTAGTTGTTCCGTGTATGGTTGTATGTGTACGTGAGATTATAGTTTATAAAATCACCTACGTACGTACATACAGGAGTAATTTCTAGTGTGGGTCAACATTATTTTTTAAAGAAAAATACTGATTTTTTATTTGTCATTAGAAAATTTACGTTTGCAGTAAACCAAGTAAATACCTATTATATTTGCTGGTCCTTATCTTTCGCAATGGCTCCATGGCATTTCCTGTAAAATCAAGAATGTTGCCAAAACATGTTTCTCAAGAAACGTCTAGACTTAAAAAACCTTGACCCTAATTTGGTTTTAATGTTTCTTCAAGTTTTTAAAGACCAAGTTCAAGTAACGACTCTTTGAAATTCTCCTCAGTTTAGTACTGTGAGCAGAAAAAGAAATCATTATTTAATAGACAAAAATAAAGGGGAAAAAATTATAGAAGTAAAGTCCGTCTTCTATATTTGTATTTATAAAAACATTGTGTTGATAAACAAAATAATTCAAATGATGATTGCAACCGGTCTTTTTCTGCCGGGCTGCGGGTTCTCCGAAGGAGATACCGCGCGCCAGGAACGCAAAGGGCACAAGACTGAACATGGATGGGTTTTAGTCAGTAAAAGTCTGACACCTCTCCCGCCCCGCCTAGGGCGAGAGAAGTTATATAATGATTTCCCATGAGTAGAAAAACCGGTTCTTTTGGAAATCTATGGGGGAGGCCTATGTCCAGCAGTGGACGTCCTGCGGCTGATATGATGATGATGATGTTAATGGTGATTAGTACTTTAGGCACTTGTCAATAAATCAGCAACACAACTCACCAGACTAAGTTTAACACAAAAAGGCACAGCATGGCCGTTTTCTACAATTATTGTAGGTCGTGGGTTCGATTGCCGTATTAAGAAAAATATTGCTTCAGCCTACGGATATACTAGTTTTGGTTTTAAATAACCACACTAGACTTGTTTAGACAAGAGTCAACTATAAGTAGGTATATATAATAGGTACTAAAAGTCAATGACTTCGAAACCAAAATTGATCTTTACATGACCTTGCTTAGAAATTCTTTCAATTAAATAAAAATGTAACATTTTTCTTTTTTACTTTACATAAAAATCTAATAAAGTAGCCATTATTCCAAACTAGTTAAACAGTAATAAAATTAAATTTTACAATTCCAAATAAAATATTATCAAAAGTTTTATTTCGCTACTCATTTGCACATTTAGCAGATTTTCTCACATTCATAGTAGCTGTTAATAAAACCAGTTCTCATGTTTATTACTATAATAATACATAAACATAATTAAGATTAATAATAGATGACTGCGTCAGAGGATGGCATTGACGTAGCTGAATACTGGGCGTAACCACAAAAATAACAAAAAAAGATTAATTAATTTAAACTTTATGAAAGAAATAAAAAGTACAGAGGCGGATTTGAAGCCTTAAAAATGTACAGGGTGGGGCTTGCCACCTGTATAATTTTACAAATCGTAACAAAAACTTTTAGCTTAAATTAAGTTCATGATGTTAATGAAATTAAGTGTCGTGATGGCCCAGTGGTTAAGGCGCCCGCCTCCCATGCACGAGGTTGTGGGTTCGCAACCGGGCACGGGCAAGTACCAATGTGACTTTTCCTAATTCATATGTACTTTCAAAGTTTATCTTGGACATCACTGACATCAGAGGCCCTTGAGGCGGTTTAGAAACTCTGACACAAGGGTGTGTGAGGTGGGGCTGCGGGTTGTTCGAGGGGCTGCGGGTTGTTCGAAAGAGATACCGCGCTCCCGGAACGCAAAGGGCACATGAAGGAACATAGACGGGTTTTAGTCAGTAAAAGTCTGACACTCCCTCCCGCCCCGCCCAGGGCGGGGGAAGTTATTTGATGATTTCCCGTCTATAAAAAAAAGGGTGTGTGAGGTCGTTAGACCTTACTACCCACACGATAAGAAGAAGTTCATGATTGTAGGCACCAATCCATATTTTTTGTCAGTTATTAATAAAAAACGTTTGTTTCATACAGTATATAAATATAATATAAATTGCAGCACCACCTGTATAATACACGTGTCGCTATATGATATCTGCCTACCCCCTTAGACAACCTTCCCTTCATAGGCCTGAACATCTATAGATACAGTACCTACGTTTATTTATACTAAGATTATAAATAAGGGAAATGGCCATACACTATTACTTCTACCGGTTTCCGTCATAACGTATGACGTGTTGTGTTATCACCAGTTATCTCACTACTTTTTCGTTATCTCTTATCTCATACGTAGTTACTGTATTTTGGTTTAAACATAGACAAGGTTAGTGACGTCATAGAAAAATACTATGTATGTTTTTAATGATGATTCCAGTACTTACATTACAATTAACTATTTACGAAAATATAGGCACGATCTGATGGTATAATAACGTTTGGTATAAAAATTCTTGGTCACTCTTAATGATATTTAAATACTTATCTATTTAAAGAAAATGTTTGGTTCTTATCAGCTCATAATCTATTAATTTTAAATAGAAGGTAATTCCACAAACTTTAAGAAATGATCGCAATCAAATCTGTCTCAATCTGTAAAAAATGCCTCTCATTTACCAAGACTTTTTGACATTGATAGTCTAAGATGAGATTGCGACTAGATTTTGGTCTTGGATTTTTTTAATTTCTCATTAGTAGAATTGACCTTCTGATTAAAAGAACTCATTAAATAATCATGTGCGAAATTGCCAACGAAACCGTTCATTTCGATTACTAAATACTATACCTAACAAATATTACAGTTACATTTAAAACCAGTTTAAAATCAGGCTACTCACTACACTACAACTTTTACTAAAACAGTCCACAGTCTGACTGCACTTATAGTAAGCACAACTGCAAGTGAACCCGAGAGCGGAAGTCTTGCAAATTCAACATAAATCAAAACAACTACATCTACCTACCACACAGCGTGCATATTTTAATCCGGGCCAAAGTGGAGCCTCAGGTTAGAGCTTTTAAGGCTGCCCTATCCCCCCTCTCGCTCACACACGAACAAAAAAACATCGCCGTCTCACTCCCCCCCGCCGCGCGCGCCAACTAGCGGTAACCGGCCGGACTAGTTGACAGTTGCCTAAGCGCATGCTCTTTGTATTGTGTCGCGTTCTTGTTATTACTACGTTAATTCGTTTTAAAGTGTGTTTAAAAACTTTTTAAGAACAAAATGTTTAAAAGTGTGTGCGATTATGAGAGTGAAAGGAACAAAAGAGTGTGTTTGTGTCAGTAAATGGGTGCCCGAGGTATTGTTGACATACCAGGATTGTTTTTTACTTGGAGTCCGAAGAACAGTATCAAAATAAAGCTCAAACGTATGTATTTAATTTTGTGTATTTAATTACTCACATATTACATGCTGAATATATTTCAGACAAACATAAATATGAACTGAAAACTAATTATTAAGTTTAAAATATATGAACCATAAACGTCCCTTAATTGTTTAATTTACCCTAAAATATTTAATTAAAAGTTTAATTTCAGTAACGCAAATGCGTTCATTATCTTCAATACCTTCTGTTATTAATTTAACCCTAGGATTATTAATATTCATAAAGTTCTATTAAGAGTAATTCGATAATTACGAAGGTAATATTTTGAAACGCAAATTAAAAATAAAATGGTCTACGTAAAACATTTTTTGTTATTTGAACGACGACGTCTTTAAATATTTTGGCTCCTTATTTTTTAAGGAAAATTTTCATCGAAAAACAACTAGTACAAAAAAAAATATATACAAGAAAAAGCTGTTAAAAAGGTCGAATGCTAACTCCCTGATTCCCTAGTTCCTTATTATCACTTACCAATTATAGTACAATGGACATAGCTAGGTCTCTCCAAGCGTCTAGGTACAGTCATCCAGAGCGCAACGATCGATGTTTTTTTTCTGCATTCCTCTACCAAAAATATGTTCTCAAAACTATCTTTGTTTTATAAACTACGATGAATAACGATACTTTGATGATAACTCACTGTTACAGTATCAATGACTTCAGAAGGCCAATTCTGCTAATTAAAAAACGTTCAAAATCCAGTCGCAATCTCATCTTAGTGACAGTCAGTGTCAAAAATTTAGGGTCAATTAGAGACATTTGCGATCGCGATTGACAGATTGTCAATCGCGTTCCTAAAACTTTGTATAATTGCCTCTACTTAAATAAATCATTCATGTCCTTCTTGTAATCTTTCCTATGGCAATTTTAGCGACCTTCCTTCCCATTTAATATGCCTATCAGGTTCCCAATTTTCCTCATATTATAATACGTACCTTAATTTTTCCACATCCTCGATTCCGGCTGTGTATATAAAATGCTTAGTTTTTAATTTGAAATTTTGCCAACGTCTGGGTCTGCCGACGCAAATCGCGGCGCGCATTTTAAACAGTGGGTAACATTCATCAGCAAAATTCCTTACACTATATTAGGTTTAGTTGAGAATAATAATAGTACTGTCTTGTTAGCCAAGTGGTGCTAAGCGCGACTGCTACGCTGGAGGTCTTGGGTTAATTTCCAGATCGAGCAAAGTGTTATTGGGGTTTTCTATGAAATTCTCAGTGGCAGCTCGGAGCTAGAATTTGTGCCCGGTTAATGGCAAAAGGCTCACCCTCTATTACATGGAACCTAAAACGTACCGGCGAATTGTTCATGTACATTAGTACACCTCTGCCTAACCCTTCGAGGAATAGAGGCGTGATGGTATATATGTATGTAATAATAGTGTTGCACCCAACGTGTTATGGTTCTAGGAAACTGATAAGGGCATTCTAACATGTGTATATAGCTTTAATTGCAACGACCTGCGATATGGCGGTCACTGTAATCAGTAATTGTTACTTGCATTTGCCATTTTTAGCGCGCATTTCCGTCTTAATTTAATTTATAAATGGGCTTGCTTTAACAGTAACAGGTCTATCAGCTGATTGACATTTTATATTACCATTTAGTAAGGCATATAGATGGCATAGGCATTTAGCAGGTAGGGCTACTAAATGCCTGTATTTGTATAAGCAATTAGAGAAAAAGGTGCTCTTTTGTTTGGAAATACATTTGTTTTCCGATATTCTTTCTATATTTAACCTACTTTTATTAGTGAACTTTCCCTGTAGCAACCGATACTTCGAAGGGAAAACTATTTGGACATCTATCTTTATTAGGCGTCTTGCTCCATCCATCATCCGTACATAGAAGGCACGAGCATAGATCACTACGCTTGCTCACGGCGGATCGCCGATTTCTATTACTAAATATTATTATGAGATATTTTTTTTTAAATATGAGATATCACCAAATGGCTTCTTCCGCTCTAGGTAGAGGAAAGGATGTGTCAGACTCTTACTGACTAAATTCCATCTGCGTTCCTCCTAATGCAATTTGCATTCCAGGGCCGCAGTGACAGACGCAGGATTTTAAACTTAAACATTAATTTTAAGACAACATTTCCTTACGATATTTTTCTTCACCGATGTCAGCAATGTCCAAGATAAACATATAACAACTAGCTGTTGTTGCGTTATTGTTACAAAAACACCAACTTCCCGCAACGTCATCTAAGTGGTTTATTTCACCCGCGTTAAATTACGTATTTAGTTACTGCTCCGCTCCCGTGTGTCGTAGCGTGATGTTATATAGCCCATGACGCTCACGGGTAAAATAATTTTCAAAATCGGTTCAGCAGATCCAGAGATTTTCCTCTACAAACTCACAAACAAACTTTTCTTCTTAACAATTGCCGGGGCTGCGGGTTGTTCGAGATAGATACCGTGCCTCCGGAACATGGATGGGTTTTAGTCAGTAAAAGTCTGACACTCCCTCCCGGCCCGCCCAGGTCGGGAGAAGTCATTATGATGACATCCCATCCGAAAAAAAAACCAACCTCTTAACAATATTAGTATAAATACAAACTTAGAAAATAAGGAAGAATATAAAACAATACGTAAGTTAGAATAGCAACAGTAAAATTCTGAATGGCTATAAACCAGGACCTAAAGCCATACTACAACACACCGATAAAACTAACCCAGCGCACTTTTATTACGAGTCCACCAATCGCTGTTAAGAATTAAAATGTTCAACAAAGCAAGGCTTTAAGTAAATAAAGATTTGTTATGTGGAACTGTATACCAGAATCTGATGGCATGGAAAAATAATCAGAAAATTAGATTTTCATATAACAATGTCAACAAAGTCAAAGTCGAAGCATTTATTTCAATTAGACCATTTACAGGCACTTTTGAATTGCCAAGAAGCTACAATTACAAGTTGAAGCTAGTTGCTCGTTCCAAAACGTAGGTCTCTACAACATCTGATTTAATGCGCGTTTTATCTATACTAATATCATAAAGAGAAAAGATTTTTTGATAGTTTCTTTGTTCGTTTGTACCGAATACACTACAGGACCAATTTTAACCATTTATCCACCAATAGATAGCTACATTATTCCAGAGTAAAATAAGCTATATAACATTACGCTACATCCCACGGAAGCGGAGCAGTAACCAAAAACGTAACTTAACATGGATGAAATAAGCCACGCCGATAAAGTCGCAAGCGGAAGCTAGTATGTAATAAATTTGTATGTAAATGATTGCTTTATATTTTAAAGTATATTCATGTTCATTAATATGATACAAAAGACCAAATAAAAATAAAACCTTATCGCGATCGTTTAAATCAATTTCATACTTATACCAACAACTATTCCTTAGCGATATAAACGTACCTAGTTTAAGCTAGTTGGAATTGCGGGTACGTTTTAGAATAATTTACATGATGCAACACTAAGCTTGGAAGATGCAACGCAGCTTAAATAGGAGCAATGTTACAGGGTCTTAATTAAGGCATTTTAGTATTCCTCAAACGTTTTATTGTGAGCTGCACTGAATGTCGAAAATCTAGCTTTTAAGATAAACTAGTGTCAGACTTTTAGCCAGCAGATTAGTCCGCTTGGGTCCCTTAGCTGATGTCTCCTGCCTGACAAATTTTAGCCTCATAGATCACCAAATTTTCGAAATATCATCCTTAGTTTGTGAGTAACTGATTGTCCTTTAGCTTTTCTATTATACCCTCGAGATAAGTACACCATATCCATAAATATTTTAGAGGAATTTTTGATTTCATAAAAATCGGTTTTGACATTACATACTTACAAAAACACTTAAATTTTATTTATTTTTGTAGATAGAAGATTTATGTTTGACTTTAACAGGACCTCATGGACTAGCTTATCTGGGTGGGTCAAGTGCCCACTCGCCCCACTCTGTCCCACCGTCCCTACTACGCTCATTATTATAATACTACTGTCGCTCTCTAGTGTTCCAGAACTGCTACCATTCAATGTCAAAGGTACTCCAATACACCCTTATTAAACACAACCACCATAAACTTAAACACTGTCAATCGACCATAAAAGCAGCTAAAAGTCGCTTTCTCTAGACTTTGGGGTCACATAACGGAAGACACTTTAGCGCCAAAGTTATTGAATATATTATAACATCACGCATGACTGTGGGTCAGCGGTTGCGTGTTTTAGATCATTCTGTATCACCCGGCATTGGGTCACTAATCTAGATACAACGTCTTTTAACATGCGCTTGCGGTTTGCGTGTAGTTCTTTTTTGTTTCTGATTGTAAAATTGTAATGAGGAAATGGTTTTTTGAACGTAATTTCAACTATGTTGTTGGTTTTAGGAAACATTTTTCCACTTTTTTTTATAGCCTATTATGGTCCCACTGCTGGGCAAAGGCTTCTTCTGATACAGAGAAGACACGAGGATTGATCACTATGATTGCTCAAGGCAGATTGGCGATTTAAGGCTTATAATCATTTTACGTCCAGGTGTCCTCATGGATCAGTTTAGTCTTTCAAAATAAATATGTCGAATTTAAAGTTAAACACATTTAAATTATATATGACTATCGCACAAAACAACAGCAGCGCCCCCACGCGGCAAATAATTTGCCATTTAAATTAGGGCTTTAAATCTTGCGCGTTAAAATATATTTTAAAATGACAAGATAAAAAAAACGGTAATTTAAAAAACTAAAAAACCCGACTGCTATTCTTTAAAAATCCCTAAAACAAGATAAATTGTAGCAGTCGGGACCCATTCTAGAAATGGAGGATTAGTGAATTGAGAGCACATACCTATATTACATTGCAGATGGTCCCGAATGGGTCCCGACTGCTACAATTTATCTTTTTTTAGGGATTTTTAAAGAATAGCAGTCGGGTTTTTTAGTTTTTTAAATTACCGTTTTTTATTTTTTATTTTTTTAGTGTTTTAAAAAGAAATTGATATACCCAGTGTCACTCTCACAGTAAATACGAATCTAACGACACCTCTCAAGCTAAAATCCATCGAGCCGTTCAGCCTGCAGAGCGTGCCAAACAATTATACATACATACATACATACATACATACATACATACATACATACATACATACATACATACAAACATACCCTCGAAAAACATAACCCTCCTTCTGTCGCAGTCGGGTAAAAAGGTGACGGCTTGCGGGCGGTGAGCTGGCTGGTACGTTTGGTATTTGAATATTTTAAAGCGATATTTGCCGGACCGCTGCCGTGTCGGAACAGTGTTGTTGTAATGTATGATGACCACTAAAACTGGTTTTAAAGTTCTACAAGCCAAGTTGTTTTGCAACAATGACGCTAACAAATGATTTATTAGTTTAAATTATTATTTGCATATAAATATCTCGTAAACCTGACTTAATTAAAACGAATGAATACTAAAGTCTTGTAAGAGATAACTCAGAGGTATTTGAAATTTAAAACGACCTCAAAATGTTCAAAGTAAGCAATTATAAGATTCCTAAGAGAACAAATTGAAAATATAATGGCTTAGGCTTACAATAGATTAATAATAGCGTGGTATAATAAGATAATTGTTGGTGTACATGTTTTATACAATTATCTATAGTACAGTCGGTTGTCAACATTATCTGACCCACCCTAAACACAAAGGAAATTGGACCCTCTGCCTATGAAAATAAGGTTTATTCAATTTATATGAGCCTCGATGAATACAGACACGCATAAACCCACCCAACGTTGTCGGAGCCACCGGCATTATATCATTTTGTTAAGCTATTTTAATCATTATCTCGTTGACATTAAAGTTAAAAACCTTTTAAGTCACCCTACATAATTAGAACCCAATCTTTAATTTCGTGGAGTCTTAACAAGTTCTTGTGGCTTGGCGGTTTGATGTTGGATTGGCGAGGAACAACATGTGGGTTCGAAAACAGTCCACCTGTTATCAGTTTCTTTTTTAATTTGAATTCATTTCTACAATATTGTTTGCATTATTAAAGAACGACCAATATGACTTACGCCTAATAACTTATCTTGTAAACAGGTGGGTAAATTAAAAAAGTTAAAGTTCACATTATATTTGCTTCGTGAGGTAGATAATAAATTCGTCTACTTAAGTGACAAAAGTTACACTACGCCTATTAGCAGTGACTGCGCACACACATTTGTAAATCGTTTCGCATAACTCGTTAAGTATTTTTATGCAATTTGGTGTAAAAAAGCATCATGTCGCAGCTTAATGACTATACCAAACATAAAATCATATTTTTACATGAGCAGAATGTTGGAATTAGAGAGATAGGTCGTCGTCTTAATATAGCAGTAAGTGTTTTTTTATACCTATTTTATTTAATTGATTGTGATTAATGAACGCGTAGTTGGCTATTTTACTATTACATTCACTCCTTACAAGTTACATAAACGGTTCCAAAAATGTTTTTTTTTTTTGTTTTAGAGAAATACGACTGTAGCTAAGACGTTATGGAGACAAAGTAAATATTCAGCGGATTCGTCAAGGGGCAAAAAACATCAAGTATAGTCCCGAATGCGATTGCCCGTTAGTGTAACCGCAATAAAACACGATATTTCAGTGGAAACAGTGAGAAGGCATTTACACGCTGCTGGAATAAGGAATTATAAACCGGCACAGAAAATAGCATTGACACCTGCTCATCGCGAAGGAGAAGGGTCCGTTTTGCCCAGGAATATTTTTTTTGGGAATTTTAATTGGGAAGAAAATGTTGTGATCTTCACTGATGAAAAAAAATCATTTAAATCGAACAAAGATGAACGTAACAAGGAACGGTGCACCATCACTCCGCTACTAATTAATCTAGGATATTTTTAAACACACCATGTAAGTAAATGCTCAATGGATAGATTGTTAAACCATTTAAATGTTGCCAATTACGTGGTGATGTTATTGTTATAAATAGATTTTTTCTATTTAAATGACATGTTTATTCACTACACATAGGCAGCTATAAATCTGTAAGGCATTTCACAGATGAATTAATTTTCTCGATAACAAACTTTCAAGCATAAACATGCCTTTTTTAATGTTTATAAATGGTTAAATTTGATTACGGCATACTCATATAAATTGTATATTAATTTGGAAATATGTGAGCATTTACTTACTTTATCTTACCTAAGTGTTATAATAAACATTTTAAATTTGCAATTGTTTAGTTTTATTTCTATACGTTGTCCATTAAAGAAATGTAAAAAAAGTATAATAAAATAATTAAAAAAGAAACATCTGAGCAGAAGCTATATTTAGGTTAAACTTGATTTCGAACGTAAACAACGATTAGTGACCACAAGACTAAAGAATTTAAACCATATGTATACTTTAATAAAGTTTATTTTTGCACAGCACAAGCAGCCAACCTTATCCTAGTGCAAATAGATTATTTTGTATTTTATCCCTTCATTATTTAATCACTCCATTAAGACGTCATGATAATAAAAAAAACTACCTATAAAATAGAAAAAAATAAATTGTAAAGAGAAGTTGTTTTTGCAATTTAGTAAGGCAAGGTAAAATATGTTTGCGCGTTGTCACTGCATACCCTTAGTCAGTAGCATTTGAATACCAGTTTTACAATGAATACAAATATTTATTTTTCAACTACCCACTTATTACAAGTATTACCATTTTAGAAACTTTATATTTGAAGATTATCCGTCTATAGTTCTTTACAATAATACAAGAAATACTTTTAGAAAAAATCTAAATTGTAATCAAAACAATATCTTCGTCGCAGGATTTGATCTCGCAACTTGTCATTCTCAGTCTTATACACAGACCACGAGACCAGAATAACTTGACCGAAATCATTAAAATAAGCTATTACACTAATTATATTATTAACAAGTTGTTATAATATTTAACCTAATGCTAACGTGATAAAGATCAAATTTGCGTGTGTGTATTATTATTCTATTTGTTAATTGAGTCCTCGACCACTTGACTGATAAGCTGATATAAATTGAATAAACCTTATTTTCATAGGCAGAGGGTCCAATTTCGTTTGTGTTTAGGGTGGGTCAGATAATGTTGACAACCGACTGTACTATGTTGCTTGCAAATTTTTTAATCAAGATCTTTTTATAAAACGGAAGCTTATCGAATTTCCGGATTCCGTTTCTTTGTACATTATGTTGTTATTACATATCGCCTGTACTACACAAAGGGGTAGGCAGAAAACCTCAGCATTTTTTTTTTGCCGGTATAAAGGTTCAGACCCAGATAGATACGGAGTCGGACTCGCAAATAAAGGCTTTTATACAACCGTATATTTAAAAATGTATGTATTTTTAAATATGCGGAAAAAAGATGTTTCTTACCCCTTTGTTTTTTTGGTTTTTTTTTTTACTTTATTTATTATTTATTGTTATAACGGCCACTGGTAAACTACACGCTGTAAAAACTTCAAGGTCGCACAGCCTGATTACGACCGCAGGAAGGCGCTGGACGCAGGTTGCTTCCATCTGGTCCTTTTGGAAATCTATGAGGGAGGCCTATGTCCAGCAGTGGACATACTGTGGCTGATATGATCATGATGATGATGATGAAAACTTCAAGTGTATATTACTACGATTTTAAAGGTACAGCTCTATGACAGGCAGACGGATAAAAAGACAGCCATGTCTTAGTAATAATAGAGTAATGGTCTCGTTTGATACCATTTGGATACGGATCCCTAAAAAGTGGTATCAAATGCGATCTCCCCAACTTCCTCACTTGTTTACTATATCTTTTCAGCCATAAGTGGCGGCAGTGGCCAAACTTCTAATTAGTTTGTTTATCTAGTAATAAAATCGATAAACGCCTGGTTAATTGGTATGTTGCCTTATATAAAAGCAATTGGTATAAGTATGGGGTATTTTACTGCTGTAGATGTGGAAGGGGCCCTAATTTCGCAAAGGAGTGGCGCAATAGATTGTATTATGTTATTATTACTATTTCTATTATTTTTAACTGCCTCGTTGGCCGAGTGGTCCTTAGCGCGACTGCTATGCTAGCAGATAAAAAGTTTACGAGAAATAAAATCTAATCGACTGAAAAGATTAGGCTTCAACTTAAACTTATCTACCAGGCTTATAAAATTAATGATTTTATTAGAATACGGTCTTGGGTTTGATTCCCAGGTCGAGCAAAAAACGTAATTGTGTTTTACTATGAAATTCTCAACTAAAGAAACGATCGCAAATTGATCTCAGTCACAATATGTATTATAGATTTAGTTTTTTTTATTATTATTAACCTTTTTTATTTTATTTTAAGGCTGTAAATATTAATGAGTAGTTTAAAATAAATCTCATGTAACATTTGAAAATTTTTGACATCGATTGCCAATTGCCACTAAGATGAGATTGTGACAAGATGTGGAACGTTTTTAATTTGTAGAATAGCCTTCAGGTATCACATTCAAAAGGTACTTTTCTTCCCTTACATTTAAATTCATATGATATCTATTTAAGAATTGGTTTAAATTTTATTATTCGAATAAAATCATTACTTTTATTAACCTGGTAGATAAGTTTAAGTTGAAACCTAATCTTTTCAGTCGGTTAGATTTTTATTTCTCGTAAACTTTTTAATGACTTGCTGGGGAAGACTCACTGAATCCCAGTTAATTTTATGTTCAACGATAAGGTAATAATTATGGAATCATAAAATGTACTATTTATTTCCTCAGTGGGACCAAAATGATGGGAAAGCTTACTTTGAATTAAAAATTACTTAGTAACAATTTTATTTAAAACATTGTCCCACACTAGGAATTTCCTGCAACGTGTGTGCAAACATATCAAACATAATATACACTAACAGGCAGACCTGGAACAACTATCTGTAGGCCATAAAAATATTTGTTGCGTGCGGGAATCGAATTTTTAAATAGTGCGGTTCGGCATCTCTCTGCTAGAGACTGTCAACTTACAGCATTGTTTTATTTTATTTTATTTACGAGCTTTAGCTTGCTTCGTTAGTAAATATCAGTTACCGCGGACGCAGACGAGTCGCGGAATAAAAAGTAGCCTATGTCCTTTCTTGAACCCGTACCAAATTGAATCAAAATCGATTCAGTTGCTTACTAGTATACCTAAACATAAAGTTACTTTCATATTTATCATATTAGTACTTATGGATTTATTTTTGATCTCCAAAAAATGTATAACCTACGTCAAAAATGTCAACAAAATAATATAAGTATATTAAATTAATATAATTATTAATATAAAGTATATATTCGTTCATAGGAGACCACAGCATTTACATACAATAAAGTTAACAACTAGCTTACAGACTAATAATAATAAAATAATTAAACGAAAAAAAAAACAATTGGTCAATTTTCACGTGGGAATGTAAGTACCAACCCAAACCCAAAATTACAAACCATGTCGAACCATCCCCATGGATTTGGATGAACGAGCAGAACAGTTGGTCTGACATATGGGAACAAAACACCACGCATCATACTGCCCCAGAATAATAATAATAATGCAGCCGTCATGCCGGCGTTGTCTTGGCTGATTCAACTTTCCTTTGCCGATAAGGATTGTTTATGAATAATGACGTCACAGATATGTACGTGGTGGTATGCTGGTGTTGGGTTTCTTGTTTTCTTTTTATTAACGTCAGCAAGTGGCTGGTGATAAGAGAAACATACATACATACCATCACGCCTGTATTCCCCGAAGGGTTAGGCAGAGGTGTACCTACCAATGACACCCACAGTTCGTCGGTATGCTTTTAGGTCCCATGTTATAGGGGGCGGGGCGACCGGGCACAAATCCAAACTCCGAGCTGCTACTGAGAATTTCATAGAAAACCCCAATAACACTTTTTGCTCGACCTGGGAATCGAACCCAATATCTCTAGCGTAGCAGTCGCGTGTAGGACCACTAGGCCAACAAGGCAGTTATAAGAGAAACATGTACTGAAATACCGGAAAATGTGGTGTAAGGTTACATCGACTATACTTATGTATTTGAGTTGCTGGATTGCGGTTTTAATGTGTAATTGGGTAGTAGATACTGTAAATCAATTGACATATTTTTTATGAGCCGTCAATACGCAATTCCACCAAAGATTTTAAACTGTAACTTTCCTTATTTGGCAACTCAATTAGGTAACTTATTTATTTAAAAGCAACCAAAAATAGAATTCTATACCAAAAAAATCTATTTTATCCAGTTCCAATTACTCGCAAGGAAACATCCTCACGACCACGTTGCGTTTATCAAAAGAATTACAACGATAAAAGAATATTTCTAGGAAAAACTAAAACCCAGCTTCTTGTAGATCTACTTCATTATAATCTCAGTTTGCTGGCGACTACCCATGCATAAAGAAGGGGGACACGATTGATTGGCTCGCTTGTTTTAGCAAAGATTACCAGAGGTATAATACAAAATGACTTTTATATCATTGGCTATTTTATAGGCGGTGTAAATAAATATAAACAACATTAGAAATAAAAAGTTTCCTGTCAAAATGTAAATACACGATCAAAATGTAGGGCTAAGTAGGTAGTTTACCTAGGTGAGTAATTTAAAAGACAACCCGTTCTTTTGAAAACTTGAACTTGAGCTTCGCTTTTGTAACTTTCACGAACACTGTTTTAGCTTAGTAAGTTTTTCGAATACTTACAATAAAAATATAGAATAGAACAGATTATGAATTTGCCAGAAACATGATATGTTCACAAAATTGTAAAGATATTTGCAGAGTGCTATAAGTATGAGCCCAACTTTAGTCAAAATCAATTTACAATAAAATTCTTCAATCTTTGCCCATGTTAACAAATAAATATAATTGTATTCTATTCTAATAACATTAATTTCAATAACATTAAATAAACAGTAAAGAAATCGCTTTCTGTTAGAATAAAAACATTGAGAGTTTTACCATCCAGATTTATCGTAGAAAAACGGACTCGAGTCGTGTTCAAGCTCATTCCTTTATTTCTTCAAGAGACTTTGAGACCTCTCAACTTCGTTCTCACAAAATAAACATTGGTACGAATTCATGAACTCAACTAAAATTAGACATTTGCCATCTCTTGCGGACAAGCGAGTAAAGAAAGGGACAGTGATATAAACATTTGAACTAAGTTAGAGATGTCAAATTAGTTGTGCCTTGAACTTCGCCTTGTTTTTTATCAATACGTTCTGATAGATCGATAGTAATTGAATCTAGTTCTGTCAAAAGCAAAACAAACCTACGTCAAATTATTCGAAGTAATTGTGTTGATTTTTCATTATTAGTCGAACGAAACGTATTGGCACTATTGGCTTTGTCTCTTAATTTTTATTTTTATATCATTGGATGTTAAACTTTCCAACGGCCCACCTGATGTTAAGTGATCACCGCCGCCTATAGACATCTGCAAAACCAGAGGCCTTGCAAATGCGTTGCCATCCCAGAGACAAATTTGAAATGTCTCATGTGCCTGTAATTACACCGGCACCCATACCCTTTAAACCGGAACACAGCAACGCTGCTTTGCGGCAGTAATAGGCACGGTAGTACTTCCCTGGCGCGGCGAGCTCCGTCACAAAGAGCTCTACTACAACAACTATTATTTAGTCTGAGTTCTTTTATTAATTAACAAAGTCGAAACTAAATTATCAGTCGAGACCCTAAACATAGTTTCCCTGGGTACATCTAAAGCTATCTACGAAGTATGTAGATACGTAAACATATCGTAAACTATGCGTAATTGTCCCCAGACTATCTAATGATAATGGAACCTTAACTAACCGCCGCACACACAGAAGATAATTAAACATTAAACTACACATAGAAGATAATTGAAGTCTAAAATGTCTCGGCAATTAATGATGTGTTGGTCCACCACGTTATAAATGGGCAACTGTATTTTATTTTTAATTAGCTCTCTTAACTCTTTCTTAAATTAAAGAAAACTATATAGGTATTTAAATTTGGCTGAAACTCAGGGCATTTAGTGTGTCAAAAGTTACGAAAGATAGCCTGCGAAAAGCTAGCCGTTCATCAATTTTGGAAGGTGTCATAGCTCACTTTTCAACTTTACTCCCTTAGTCATAAGGTTAAATAGTGTACATAACATTATTACGATGCCTTATATCTGTTCCGTGATTTCTGCCTACCCCCACGAAAAAAAGGCGTGAGTGTATGTATGATATCTGTATATCTATATATATCCACCTGCAAGTTATCTTTAGGTATGAGACTAACTGAATTTCAAAATGATACCTGACTCTAAATCTACCGCATTAAAAAAACATTATCTTTAATACAAACCACAGCCTAGATATTAATCCCCTGATCCTATCTACAAAAAAATCTTCAAGTTTGTTTATAAATTTACCGAAATATGACTAGATTATGTATGGAGATATATTGCCTAGAATATAATTAGACTATGTTTCTATGGAGAACATTGTCTAGAATAGCCACCTAATTCGGAGTGCGGTGGTAAGGGGACCAAGATAGCACATTTAGATAAAACAAGACCATTTACTACGTATTCCCCATTGTCAATACCCTAATAATGTAAACCACCACTCCTCGTTGTTGGATACCTTAATACCCAAATGTTGAATGGAAGAACCTAACTATTATGTATGACACAATATCTTTAGGTAACTTGGTTTAATTTCAATGATAATACCTAAAGATCTGTCTGTCATAGATCTAACTCTCACCTTGTTCTAAATTCAAATTTGAATTTCGAAGGGAAAGTAATATACTATAGTGACCATACTTCTTTTGAAAACTTTTGTGTGGTTCAGTGGTTTAGGCGCCTGGCTGTCATGCATGAGGCTGTGGGTTTGCAACCAAGCTGTACATTGTACTTTCTATTATCTTAGATATCACTAATGTCTGTGAAGAAAAATATTATAAGAAAATCTGAACTCATAAATCAATATAAGTCTGTAATCGCCAATCCGCCTTGAGCAAGCATGGCGATGCCTTCTCTGTATGAAAAGGGCTATGCCTGGCAGTGGGACAGTAATAAATTGGTATTACTATTTATTACTTACATTAGCTTTAACACTCTTTTTCAAAAACGAAGTCTTTACTGTTATGTCATCTGGCATATTCGTATCAACTTTTATTCAAATTTATTCTTTAACTACCATCATTTTGGGCATAACTACATGCATTTATTACCTATACCTGTGCGAAAATTACCTAAGTCCTAGATACCTCTTATCGTGTTCTCCCACATCGAATATGCTAAAGTTTCAGACTAATCTGTCATAATACCACACCTGTCGGTCCTAAAAGCTGGAGCACCCAAGATAATGATAATGCTTAAATATTAAATAGGCAACACATGGCCGAGGTATGTGGAATTAGTTGAGAAAGGTAACTTGAACGATCGACATAAGTTAGGACTAAGTTAGGCTTGCTACTTAGTCCCTAATGCTACCTAACCTTACTGCCTACCCCTTTGTATTTATCTACATTTTTCGGCTCATTTTCTTGAAGAGAAAAAGAGTTGGTTATTTTGGAATTTCCCGCTAAGGAACCATAAACCGCAATAAACATATTGCAGGATAATTCTAATCAAATTATTCACAAAATGTTAATATTTATCTATAGTATACTAATGTAATAAGCTAAAGAATTTCTTTATTTGTTTGTTTGTTTGTGTAAATGAGCTGTTTGTAACTTACAGTCAGATTGGAAAAAATATTTTTGAATATGATAGCTAGATTCATGAAGAAAAGTACACACACCAAAGACGTAACTTAAAGCAGGTGAAGTCGCGAGCAGAAGCTTGTTTTCCACAAAATGCAATAATATAAGACAAGAAATAAACAATTTGTCAATAACTAAATATTGCAACTGGAAAAACCCACAGCTCACATCTTTTAATCTTCAATATTACGCAAATGGTTGATCTTCACCTCGGATGTGTGTAAAAAAGTGGAAGTCTCCTATAATTAGGGCCGTTGTGACGTCATTGCGCAAACGCAGACCAAGTGAACAAGCATCATTTGCATAATAGAATCAAATCTTCGGCTTCGTTAGTCCTTCAGCGAACAAACTGTCGGAATAATTGGATAAATTATACTGCTATGTTCCAGGGAGTAAATTAATGTTTATTAGTTGAGACAGTGCGTGGAACTTAGGTTACTGTTTAATTGTTCATGTTTATTTTCTGTGTTGGGTTCAGCAGAAATATTAAATTCAATTTCGGTATGGTAGAATCGTGGAGAATATCACTGTTAGTCTTAAATAAACTTAAGTTAAATAAACTTAATATTAGTTAATTAAATTAACTAATATTCAATTAATTTAGATAACTGGGAAGCAATTCTGCCAATTTTAGAAACGATCGCAATCTAATCATAGTTTCAATCTATCTGAAATAATTTGTAGCTGAAATAAGATTCTAGTTCTCCATACGATAGTTTCTTATGGAGAACTAGAATCTTATTTCAGCTTTGGGAATGGGCAACTAGATTCTATTTTTTTTTATCACCATGACGCCTTTATTCCCCGAAGGGTTAGGCAGATGTGTACCAATGTACACTCCCATTTTTTTTCTTTCTTGTAAATGATATTGCAAAGTGCCTTTGAATGGTCTAATTGAAATAAATGATATGACTTCGACTCGATTTTGAACGTTTTTAATTAGTAGAATTAGCCATTAGAACTTGGTTTATCAAACATCGTGAGACAATAATACCTTTAAGCTGCTGGTAGTTCTATCAAGGATGAATTGCTCCGACAGGGGTTGTCAACCAAAAGCACAAACCCACAATTTCCTGATTCAAGCTATATTCGTGCTTAAGACCGCAGATCTCGAGTTCAGGCCGCAGTTATCCTATTAAGCCACAATTGTAGGTAGCTTAGTTATGATAATTCCAAACATTTACCGATTGAAACCGTCGACCTCGCTCCAGTCAACTCATGTTGTCTCATTTTGCAACTGAACATACCTGCTGAGGTACCCACATGATTATAGCAATATATTGTGCTTGTATGACCAGATTTATGAATGTGAACGAGGCGAAAGAAGTATGTAACGATCGTAGCAGGTGGAATTCTGTGGTTTCTGCCTACCCCCATGGGAAAAAGGATGTATGTATTATGTGTGTATGTATGTATTGTTCCATTGCAGGGTAAAGGCCTTGCCTCAAAAAAAGGGGATACGAGCATTGATCACCACCCTTGCTCAAGGCGGATTGGCTATTTCAGGCTTCGTCCAGGTTTCCTCACGATGTTTTCTTTCACTGAGCAATGAAGTCCAAGATAAACTAGGAAAGTAAATATGGATTTAAAAAAGTCAGATTAGTAGTTGCCCGTGCCCTGTTATGAACTGACATCCTTGTGCATGAGTGGCTGATGCCTTAACCACTGGGCCATCACGACATTTCGCCAGAGATAGCGAACCTTTATAAGTAAAAGTGCCATTATTTATGGAACAGTATGCGCTAACATTTTTCAGTCTCAATTTTTGGTAGTGGAAAAAAGCGCTTCAAAAATAGCACCGTATTTCCTAGCTGAATTTTGAATAATCCGGTGCTTGTTACCATTTTTTCCTGAGCAGAAAACCGGCCAGGTGTGAATCAGACTCGCAAACGAAGGATTTCGTACTAGCTGCCGAACTGCCCCGTTGGCCTCGTAGTCGCAAGTCGATGACGTGGGGTCCTGGGTTTGATTCCCGGGTTGGGCAAAAAAAGTGTTCTTGGGTTTTTCCATTAGGAACTCTCAGTAGCCGCCCAGGGTTAGTTAGTGCCCTTATTCTGTGTACAAAATTTTATCGAGTTTTGATCTTTACCAAAATATGACTAGAATATGTACTGTCTATATTCCAGTATTTATGGTCATTAAAATATCAACCTTCGACTCATCAACTCAAGGTCGTGAATAAACCTCTTCCCTTATTTGTTTACTTTTACCCGACCTAAGCTTTCCATGACATTATCAGGCTTGCCACTCCATAGCGAATATTCCATATGAGTCCAATATTATGTAAACCAAATTACTAAGTAGCTATCTTCATTGCAATAAAAGATAAAGTCCCATGGCAAAGAATTCTTGGCACAGGATTTTGGACCTTATTATGACGTTGTATTGTCTAAGCTAACGCGTTTATCTATACTAATATTATAAAGAGGTAAAATTTTCTATACTAATACTAATACTAATAATAATATTATAAAGAGGTAAAATTTGTTTGTAAGTTTGTAAGTTTGTATGTAGGGGGTAATCTCTGGAAGTAATGAACCAATTTTAAAAATTGTTTCACTGTTAGAAAGCTACATTATTCGTGAGTGCTATAGGCTATATAACATCACGCTACGACCAATTGGAGCGGAGCATCAATGAAAAATGTGGCAAAAACGGGGAAAAAATATTCTTTTTTAGGGCTTTTGTTGCGTGCGCTGCGTAAACGGTTAAAGTTACGCAAAAATAATGTATCAGAGAATTGTTCCTCTTAAAATATTCTAAAAAAAAGTCCGCGGTAGTACATGCCTAACTTTAAAGGTTGACTCAGTATAGCCATTTTTATGGGCAGACAATTTGTTTTAAAATAATGCATTATTTGCGAAGGTGTTTTTATAAACATAGTATTAATCCTTATCAACATAAATACGTTATTCATCACAAGTGTTTAATTTTGAACAAAATTGCCCTTTACATCATTTAATTTCAATAAATATCTTAGGAGATATCACAGTTTTAAAATAACTTCGCAGCAAAATAATGACTCTGCGTGACATTCCGTAGCCTTTACCTCAGTTGCCTCAGAATAACAGATTATAGGCTACATAACATCGCGCTTTGAGCCACGGGAACGGAAAAGTAACCAAAATCCTAACGTAACGCGGGTGATACCGCGGGGCACAAGGGGGTAATCTCTGGATCTACTGAATCGATTTTAAAAAATATTTTACCCATAGAAAATACGTTATATGTAAGTGTTATAGGGTATTTTACATCTCGCTATGACACACGGGAGCGGTAACCCGAGACGTATCCTAGAGGGTGAAATAAGCCACGCGAACGAAGTCGCGGGCAACAGCTAGTTGAGTCATAAGGAGACGATTATGGACTTAGAAATGTAGGCTTGTTGCTTCTGTTATTGAATCAGCGCCAGAAACGCGTCTGATTGTCTGCACGTATGGTTAGTTATATTCGGAAACGACTGTACAAATTAATTTAAGTTGTACATACACCGTGCCGAGAAAGAGTGTTTTTATTTTATAAGGTTATGTTTTTGCTGGAATGTAAAGTATATATGAGATTTTTAATGTATTTATTATAACTTCGTGCGTCTGGAAGTCAGGTATACCTACCATAACGTACCATAGACTATGGCACTCGGAAATAATGTAGCTTGCTATCTGTGTAAGATATTTTGTAATCAGTCCATATTAATACCTCTTATAAACAAACAAGTCGGCGTCTGGTACCGTACATTCCTTCAGAATAAAAAGGAGCCTATGTGCTACTCAAGACAATCTTTGTGCCATATTTTAATCCAGATCTATATAGCCGTCCTGGCATGATTGATTAACAAACTTTCATTCATTCAAGATGTGTAGATTTAACCATTCGGTGGTTAAGGCAATCAAAAATGGATTAATATTATCTCGCAAGATTTAGATGTTTTTTGTTGTACATTGGCGGAATTCGAAGGGACGACACTTTCCTATTTGTCAAGATAGAAGTGTGACGTTAAGAGTTTTTTGTTATTTGATTGTCGAATTAAGTTAGCCTGTAAGGACAATTTTAACATGTATTTAAATAAATAAATAAATTTATTGATTTATACACCAGTAGTGCTTATACCTTTACTTTTTAAACATGAAGCTTCATTTGTCAGACAACCTGACGGAAGCTTCCTTTCATTATGCAAACAAAGCATTTTGATTCCTGTGGGGTTCATAACATGTTGCTACTTATGCACAATCGTGACTGCACATCGTGATTAGCAATACTAATGCAACAGGCATTGATTGTCACGTTGAACTTGGTGGAAATTATCATTCAAGCTTGATTCCTGTTTATTAAAGGATTAGGGGTGCTGGATCCAGCTTCTGCCCCCTTGTTATTGGCCCTTGCCGGCCTTTCCCAGGGACGCTCTAAGCTGCTTTTTTTTCTTCCCCTCTAACGTTACGGCATTGGTTACTGCTCCGCTCTCGTCCGTCGTAGCGTGATCTTATATCGCCTATACTATTCCTCATGAATTTGGCTATCATATCCAAACATATTTTTTCTAATACGACTGACAGTTTCATATTTACAAATTGCATTAAAACACACAAACAAAACACACTTCACCTTTATTCTAATATTAGTATATCTGCATATTTCTCAATCCTAAAACGCTGTGTGACATTACATAAAATAAAACAATATTTTAACTAGATTTAATCACATCTATAAATAGGTAACATTTTAACCAAACCTCCAACAAGCAGAAAAAGCTAAAACAGTAAGTTATAACTAAACCAATTCAGAACTCAGCAAAACCACTTATCTTCATTTCCAACTGTGCTTCACTTCTGCAACGGAGGACCAAAAAACGTTGAACAGAACAAGTTGACCCACTTCTGCTAGTTCCCCTCATAAATATTACACAGCAGCGCTATATTTCTTCGGCCTGACCTGTCAAGTCGTGAAGTATGAGCATGTTAGGCTATTAACTACTTACCGGGGGAAAGCGATTAAGGGAACCTTATACTTAGACGGTTTTAAAATTCTGTATGATTTTTCGTTTAAAATTCTGTAAGATAAGAAAATAACGGGCAAGTACCAATATGATTTTAACTATTTCATTTGTAATTTCTAAGTTTATCTTGGATATCACTGACATCGGCGAAAGGAAATATCGTGAGGAAATCTGGACTTCAAATTACAGTAAGTCAGTAAGTGTTATTGGGTTTTTCTATGAAATTCTCAGTAGCAGCTCGGAGTTTGGATTTATGCCCGGTTAATGGCAATAGGCTCGCCCCCTATTACATGGGACCTAAATATACCGGCGAACTGTGGGTGTACATTGGTACGCGTCTGCCTAACTCTTCGGGGAATACAGGCGTGATGGTATATTTAATATATATAAACCTGAACTTATAGAAGACTCAAAACATCAAACCGCCTTTATCAAGCATGGTGATCAATGCTCGTGCCTCTTTCTCTGCTATTATAATGGTATCTAGTAGTTACCTCAATAATCAGGTTTCAAAAGTCAAAAAGTTTTTGATCACAGGATCGTTTCTTGTAGTAATTTTAATTTTTAAAAGTTTTTAATTTTTAGGGTTGTCTTATTAAGACCGTTTATTTGTATTATAATTATACCCTCATCACACTTTACTAAGAATCGAACACGCAATTTATTATTGAGATAAACGCAAGTAAATATTTAAAGATTTTTCCAATACACGGGGTTTGTCGCCTAGAGATCTTCTACATAAATAACTGTAACCTTATACTGCCAATAATTTGTTTCATTTATTGATAGCGCAATCATTGTAAAACAGATATCAGAAAGCAAAAGCTTTCAAAGTCCCGACAAATGAAAGTCAACCTACAGCTATTCAAAATTAAAGCTATTTCAATTCGGCAAATTAGTTTTTGTTAAAAGTTATTCAGTAAGAATTTGATAGCTCAGCTATAAAGGGAACCTGTCAAGAAGACTCTGTTTCTTTGACCTGACGATCGAATACTCAGCCTTTTTCAACTTGATTCGCGAACAACGACATTCACAAAGATTCATTGTTGGTATTACAAAAGGTTTAAAATAAATACACGAAAAAGTTTTTTATCAGTAAGTACATAAATATCGAAAAAAAACATAAAGTAAAACAGTTTAAATAAATACAGAAAAAGCTTTTTATCAGTGCGTACATTTTGACAAAATAAACTTAAAGAATAAACACGTACATACTTTTTATTTTGATATGGTTTAGAAAAAAAATAAAACAGTTGTTATTTTAGTATCAAAATGCAAAAAAAATCAACATAAAAAAGGTTTGAACAATTAATGGAAATGTGTTCTACTTATTAATACTGAACTACCGAAAAAATCCGCACACACTCTTCGCAACCGCTGCAACTCCTGAAAGCCAGAATCAACAATAGAGATCGCCAGAAAAGCACCGAGGCAATGAAGCTCGACGAGTCCCGGAGAAACGATTCAACTGCCTTGCATCCCGCAACGAAATTAATCAGAAAAGATTAGCGGAGGAGTAAGAATTAATTTCCACACATATTAAAAACTTTATTGGCAATAGGCTCGCCCCCTATTACATAGGACCTAAACCGTACCGGCGAACTGTGGGTGGACATCGGTACACCTCTGCCTAACCCTTCGGGGAATACACGAGTGTTTTTTTTTATACTTTTCCTGTGTAGGTATTTGATTCGCGAACAGCGCCATTTCCGTACAAAGATTCATTGTTGATATAACAAAAGGTTCCCAAAAGGTTTAAAATAAATATTTATTTAAGTAGGCACGTGAATTTCAGGGTATTGGATTAAACGCTCCCCATTTGGGATTCATTATATAGGGACGCGTGTCCTCAAATATTGGAGGGATCAAGGGTTTCCTGATTATATCGAAGGAATTTTTAGTGTGAGTCGTTTATAGTACTGGAATTAGTCTGGCATTTGGAATTAACTTTCTTTTGTAGGGCTCGAAGGGTGCCAACAGGAACCTATTACTAAACCTCCTCTGTCTGTTCGTCTGTCTTTAGTATAATAATAGCTAGAGAGTAAAAATTTTCACGAGTGGGCATTTCTATAGTGTATATTCTATATTTAACAAATGAATAACAAAAATAAAATATATTTAAAATTAAAAGGGAACACGTTGGCACACAGAAACCAACGTGTATCGCACTTGGCCGGTTTGTAATTATAATTATATTCTTGTATACAACTGTGCTAGTAATCTTTGTATACGGAACGAAAGCCCCAAATTGCTCGATACAATTAAGGAATCCAAATGTGTGATCTAGGGCTTTAACCAAATATGTTATCGGGCAGATGCGGGCAACACAGAACTTTTTTTAGAGAAGGCTTCGGCTGATGGTGATGATGACAGAATCTGTTGTGACAATAATTTGTTATTATTCATTTTATGAAACGGCTGTATTTTTACACGTTTCAACTCTGGTACAGTTACCTGCATTGTATGATAACAAAAGCAATTTCTCCATTTATCCACTAGGTACCTAATTGCACGGCTTCGTTTGTGACTCATTTGGAGCACCAATTATAGTTCATAACGAACTGTGGCCAGCTGGGACTTACAGATTGGACTGAAAATTGAAGCAGATGTGAAATTGTGAACTAAGTTTTGTTACAATGATTGCTATATTTAATTGAACGAGCAACAATGAATAGCAGTAATGGGGTGATCAGGACGACAATCGAATTTTTAAATTTTTTTTCATTGCTTCTATATTATCTTCCGATGTCCAATAAGTAAAAAATTAGGAACGTATAGAGTTAAAAAATCTGAAGTCTTTAGAATAATTTTCCCGACATTTGTTTTGCATATTTATATTTGACATGATCTGGGGGGATATTCAATTATCCCAATCTAATCCCAGCCTTAATCTGTCAAAAATGCCTCTAACTTACATGAAATTTTTGACGTCGTTGAGATGCGAATGCGACTACATTTTTAAACGTTTTCAATGTTTCATCTTATACTTCGTCAATTCTATAATATCCTTCTACGAAATGACCGCAATAATGTACGTCATATTAATAAAAAACCGTCGGAAAACTACCGCCTCCTTCATACGTAGTCATCATTAAGTACCAAACACTAGCTCATTAAAGTTAAGCGGCATATCGTTACTGTCATGGCTGCCGTCAGTACGTACCAGGGTTTTTTTTAGGGATGGGTAATCATCCAATGACTTCCCCCGTTCTGGGCGGGGTGGGAGGGAGTGTCAGACTTACCATCACGCCTGTATTCCCCGAAGGATTAGGCAGAGGTGTATCAATGCAGGTACACCCGCAGTTCGCCGCTATATTTAGGTCCCATGTAACAGGGGGCGAGCCTATTGCCATTAACCGGGCACAAATCGAAACAGACAGCAGTGTCAGACTTTTACTGATTAAAACCCATCTATGTTCCTTCATGTGCCCTTTGCGTTCCGGGGCCGCGGTATCTCTTTCGAACAACCCGCAGCCCCGGCAGGACGTACCAGGCTGGAAGCTGACGCGCCACAGACTCGTTAGTACTTCCATCTCATTACAGAACTCCTCGATTCCACTCACAGACAGATATTTCTACTTCATTGATCGTCTTTTTGCGAATTAAGATTTTCTTTCATTTCGCATCTTTTTTAAAGTTCGTTGGGGACTTTAGGAATTGCGCCTGTATCAAAGTCAAATCATTTATTTCAATTAGATCATCAAAAGGCACTTTTGAACTTCAATTACATAAGAAAAAATAAATCACATTGGATCTAGTTGCCCCTTTCAATAGAAAATATGTATGCGAAGAATTGACCAAAACCCCACACAAACTCTTTAAAAAAAATGTGACTCGTGCGTTTACAAACATAAACTTACATACATAAATAACTAGATCATTTAAATACAAATACTGCATTGAACTAACTTATATCTATAGGCCAACTCTCTTAACTACAAACGTTTGAAGTCACAATCTCATCTAAGCAACAGTCAATGTCAAAAAAGTAACAAAAATTGAGACAGAGATTTGAATGATAAAGGGTACTGAATTGCCACTCAAATCGTATCTTCTGAATACAAGTGCTGCATTGAAAATCCAACTCTAAAAAGTTGCTCACTAACTTCAATTTACACTGCATTCTTTAAGAGCACGATTAAAGTCTTTACTATTTCTCAGTTGACTAATTGAAATAAGCAACTTCACCAGCAAACTTGTGAATATTTTAAAACTTTGGCGCTTATTTCTTAGTCAGTGCAAAGTTTCAGCTGTGCTCATCACAGGTATAAAGGGAAACACTAAATTAGTTAGGTGTTTATATTTCTACGGACACTGAAGGAAATGACCGCAAAAGATGAGCTATTTCAGGCTTGGAGCAGTTGTGAAGTCTGAAAGTTTTCTTAACAAGTTGTTTGGTATTCTTTGAGAACCTTTTTTTATGCTTTTAATAACCAAAAAAAAAAACACGGCACTAGATAACTTTCTTTTTGTCTTTGAAAAGGCAAACAGGCCGACAGACGGACGGTTCACCTGATGTTAAACGGTCATCGTTGCCTATAAACATCTGTAATGCTGAGGCCTTGCGGATGCGGACAGGGTATGGGATCCTTCAACACGGAATATAGCAACAATTCTTTTAAGTTTAAGTTTTATTTCACAATAAATGCAACGAAAGTACACTACTAACTACTTAGATTAAATAAATATCACTAAAATGCAGTAAATTTAACAATATTTGTAGTTAACCTAATAACAAACTTTATGTGGCTGCTTTATATCTAATAAGTTACTACATAAACGAAGTATACATACACCAAAAACTTTCGAAATATTCTACATTTCATAACAATTTTGTTTAAATACAATTTCCTTCTCTTTGTAACTTTGATTCATCGAATTTATACTTTTCAGAGTTATTTTCAGCACGATCAGCTATTTCACTCTCTCCGCCCCCGCATTTTTGTTTCAAAGCGTTTTTCTATGCAAATGAGGTCTTTGGTTAAATTAAGACAGAAATTAATATGCGAGGCGAATAAGTCAATCATTTGTTATTATTATCTTGGCACTTGTCTAAATGCCTTCGTCTCTTCTTTATTTTAAATAAATGGATGCTATTTAACTTTGCATTAACCTTTATACCTATTAATCTTACTACAGACAGTCGTTACTGTTAGTCAGAAGCCCGAAAGTCTGACAACCAGTCTTACCAAGAGTATCGTATTACCCATTACTGGGTTGTGGAGGTCTGATAGGCAGTCGCTCCATGTAAAATACTGATATTCAGCTGCATCAGGCAGATGATGATGATCTTGGCACTTTTCTATTTGCTTTCGTCTCTTCTTTATTTTAATTAAATGGATGCTATTTAACATTGCATTAACCTTTATATTAATCTAACTACTATTATAAATGCGAAAGTTTGTTACTCAATCATGCCCGAACGGCTGATCGGATTTGGAGGCAAAGACATAAATTTTAGTCTGGAATAGCACATCAGTCTACTACGCTACTTTTCTAAAACAACTTTTTATCCTGACTTGTTAGCCTAGTGGTTCTATGCGCGACTGCTACGCTAAAAGTCTTGGTTTCGATTCCCAGGTCGAGTATCAAAGTGTTATTGGGGTTTTTCTATGAAATTCTTAGTAGTAACTCGGAGTTCGGAGCATGGGGTTCTTCAAGAAAGGAGTTTTGAAGTTTTTACAGGGTCGGCAACGCACGCGTGATGCCTCTGGTGTTGCAAGTGTCCATAGGCAGCGGTGACCGCTTAACATCAGGCGGGCCGTTAGCTTGTTTGCCACCTCAAGTGGTATAAAAAAGAAAAAAAAGTTAGGATTAGTTCCCGGTTAATGTCAATTGGCTCGCCCCTATTACACGGGCCCTAAACTTACCGGCGAACTGTAGGTTTTCATTGGAACACCTCTGCCTTCAGCCTAAGCCTTCAGGGAATATTAGCGTGATGGTATGTAAAGATTAATCTATTAATCACTAATCTGCAGTAAATAATCCACGACTACAATTCACGCCTTGCTGCAGTAATCATTCAATGATAATGACTAGATCGTTTGTTTCGTGACAAACAATAATTAATGTCTATCGCTCCACTGCAAGCTGATTAACTTCAGTAAATAAAACATTAGTTGTTAAAACGGTTGATAACTGTTTAAGTATGAAACTTAAAGTATTTCTTACAGTTTCAAAATTATCATACACACATACCATCACGCCTGTTTTCCCCGAAGGGGTTAGGCAGATGTGTACATACTAATTTACACCCACAGTTGACCAGTATGTTTATAAGTCCCATGTAAAAAGGGGTGAGCCTATTGCCATTAACCGGGTACAAATCCTAACTACGAGCTGCTACTGAGAATTTAATAGAAACACTCAATAACACTTTGCTCGACCTGGGAATCGAACCCAAGATCTCTAGCGTAGCAGTTGCACTGAGGACCCCTAGGCTAACGAGGCAGTATCTTATAGTCATTTAATTTTAGCTATTTTCTACCGCGTGGAATTCAAATATTCCATTAAACATAATCCTATGGCATTTGGCAGAAGCTTTCTCTCAGTGAAAGATTGTTTGTAATCGGATCAGAATATCTAGAGCCTACTAAACACCTCATATAAACAAACAAAGAATTTTTACCTCTTTATGTTAATATTAGTTTAGATCAACTCTTTAGGGCGACAGATTATGTCGGCATTCTCAAAGCTACTGTTGTCGGTTTTAAAAAAATATATCTTCTAAATTAAATTCTCGTGTCACAATGTTAGTTACCATACTCCTCCAAAACGGCTGGACCGATTTCAATAAAATTTTGTGTACATATCACGTAGATCTGAGAATCGGCCAACACCTAATTTTCATAACCCAAAAAAAAATGGCAGTACAACGTTTGCGGGGTCAACTAGATTTCTACAAAATTCTCAGTAGCAGCTAGGAGTTAGGATTTGTGCCCGGTTAATGGCAATGGGCCCCCTTTTACATGGGACATAAACATGCCGGCGAACTGCGAGTGTTGCATTGGTTACACCTCTGCCAAAACCTTCGGGGAATACAGGCGTGATGGCAACCCCAATAAACTTTTATTAAACTCGGAAATCGAACCCAAGATCTCAAGCGCAGCAGTCGCGCTTAGGACCATTAATCTAACGAGGCAATTAAAGATCTATCCTAAGCACACATAGCAACAACTAACTTTCTAGGAAGACAAGAATTTTTCCCAACAGTCGCTAGTTGGTAGCAAATTTCTTTACCGTCACATGATACTTATCTACCTTGCAAGTACGTCTCTAACAATTACATAAAACACGTAATAACATACCCAGATAAGGAATGGTGGAAAGCTAATTGTGTAGGATGAGACTGAACTGAACAAAAGAACTGTTAGGTTGCGTAACTTTTAGGGTCTCCCCTATTGTTCGAACGATTTGAGTAAAAGCGGTTCATTGTATCCGAATTTGTAGTAATGTGTGTTAGTATTAAGTGGCTTAGGGAATAGTGGCGTTGTTTATTGTGATTTAAGGTCCATTTTCATATATATAAAAATATACCATCACGCCTGTATTCCCCGAAGGGTTAGGCAGAGGTGTACAAATGTACACCCACAGTTCGCCGGTGTATTTAGGTCCCATGTAATAGGGGGCGAGCCTATTGCCATTAACCGGGCACAAATCCAAACTCCGAGCTGCTACTGAGAATTTCATAGAAAAACCCAATAACACTTTTTGTTCGACCTGGGAATCGAACCCAGAACCCCTTGCACAGCAGTCGCACTTGCGACCACGAAACCAACGGGGCAGTTATTCCATTCCGGGGGGTCCATTTTCAATCGTTAGGTAACTCAGTGTAGTAAATAAGTCAAACTATCATGAACAAGAATATTGTAACCAAGATTTTGTAAAACCAAATTGAAAGAAAAGAGTGTCCGTGGAGTTTCTTGCTCGTTCTTTTCCATAGAGACCTACGCTTTGGAACGAGCAACTAGCTTCAACTTTGAACGGTAACTTTTAAAAATTCAAAGGTGCCTGTAAATGGTCTTATTCTTCTTCTTCTTAGCGTTTCGATGACAAACTATAATAGAGATAGTATATTGTTGCGGCCCAGAATTTGGCCACTTTGACTGCGTTGTTTGTGGCAGCCATTAAATCTTCCTGCGTGCAGGCTGTTAGGGCACGCAGGGCACCATTTATTTCAATGGTCTTATTGAAATAAATGCTTTGACTTTGACATGTTTGTATTTTTGGACTTTATTTGGACCCATTTTATTTTGTTATGTAATGAGTCTGTTATCATTTTAATTTTAATTTCATACAAATTTACAACCATTTGCATTAAAATTATAAAAGCCATCTAACTATTGAAAAATCGACTCTGAATGCGGTAAATCAGCTATTAAGTTCTCTAAAGCTTCAACCTACTAAAAATACTATTCAAAGTTTAGTTTTTCTAATTGCCTTGACTAAACAACAACAACATGGTCTTAAACCCAGTAATCACTTTGATCACTCACTTTGATCACTTCCTGAACGTGTTTCTCATCACCGTTATTACTGAGAGCATCAGCCCATAGCCACATAACGTTCCATTATACTCAGTTAGCGCCAACACTTTCACTATCGGTGCTACTCTAGCGCAACAGCACGTGTGTGTCAACGACTGGTAACTAGAGGTGGGATGCGGGTTTCGTTTGAGGAAATTATCTTTATTGGTTGGTTTAAAACTGCGGTGATGAATTAGTTTCGGGACGTGTTTGGGCAATCTCCTTTGCGATAATTGATTTGTCACTGTGCTTAAAGTCTACTCAAGATTAGGGCCCATGTCCAAATTTTGCAGGACCAATTATCGGACCCTTCAATAGATCTATAGTTTTGTGAGACCTGAGTTTTAGTAGGACATCTGCGTTGGTATAATAGATTTCATATGTTTATTTCTCTCCGACAAAAAATCGGTCACCGACTTTCTGACGGCCTTTGGAGCTTATTTTGTTTTAAAAAAATCCTTTCTTTTGTCTTTTTGGTTTAGCGTTTAAAGCTTTCATGCACGTACGCTACCGGGCAAATACAAATCCGACCTTTTTAATATTAATAAATAATATTATATGTTTAACTTGAAAATAAATGGCAACTGAAAAGGAAAACATCGTCAGGAAACCTGGAATTATATAATTATAATGAATATAAATCTGAAATCGTCAATTCATCTTGATCAAGCCTGATGATGAATTACTCTTACTTCTCTGTACGATATTATTAAATCTCACCCAATAAACCAGTAATTGTCTTTATCTTTCTTTTAGTTGTAATCGCAATATTTTACTGTAAGCCATCTTTAATCCCTAACTAAGGTATCTCACTATTTTAAAAAAGCTGTCAGTTGCTACGAAATAATTTAGGTACTCGTTAAAATGTCTTGCAGCGCTTCTTTTGTATTCATGGAGCTGAGTAAATACCTACTTGGCATTTAAACTCCTTACAAGAAAAAATCTTTTGAAACACGAGGCGCTTCCAAATCTCTTAAGATTTAAGTCTGGGTTGAAAGCGGGCACCATTTTCTACTATTTCGCACATTTCGCTAGTGTTCCTCGTCTTCTTTCTGAAAATGTCTAGTAATCTTTTCCTTTCTTGCGCATTATGTTCTTTGCTTTTATTACAGATACAGATTTATTATATATTGTTATTACTATTGTTATTACTATTCTCTTACTCCTCTCATTTTATTATTGATCTCATTGTATTGTTTTATTTTTTTTAGATTTTACAAATTTTATTCACAATTTTGTTCCAAATTTAATTTAATTTTAATTACTACTTTGTTTATAGTTAGTACTTTGTTAGCTAGTTGTTAACTTTCCTGTGCATGCTGTGGTCTCCTATAAGTGAAGGAGTACACCTACATAATACTTTTGTTATATTGTTTTTATTTCATGATTTGTGTATATCTTTTGTTGGAGATCCTAAATAAATAAATAAATTATGGGGTGCTTTTTTTAAAGACGGGAAATCATCAAATAACTTCCCCCGCCCTGGGCGGGGCGGGAGGGAGTGTCAGACTTTTACTGACTAAAACCCGTCTATGTTCCTTTCATGTGCCCTTTGCGTTCCGGGGGCGCGGTATCTCTTTCGAACAACCCGCAGCCCCGGCAGGCATCGGCCCTCAATGGCCCCATCCAAGTTTGCTGACATCTCTTTGAGGCCCGCGTGGAACACGAACGCGCTGTCGACACGGTCTGTCGTTAATTATGGGGTGCTACTGTCCCAGATGAAGACGTTTATAAACCGGTTTGATTTTTAACCATCACGTCATCTTTAGGTGGCTATTGTGTTTTTTGATCTGTCATAAGAGTAATAAATACGAGTGGAAAGGACTGGGATTTACCGTGGTTTTCCCTAGCATTGATGATTTTTAAATGCCTTCCCCCCCCCCCCCCGCCCCCTTCTCTTCATAAATTGTTAACATTGTTTCATATACATAGTTTGAACGTTTAGGTCTCGCACTGTTGTATGGAACAACTGTTTTTTTTATTTTCAAAAGCAACCAAAAATTTTATCATTAGCGGCTAAAATCAAATACTAAATCCATGATAAAAGTTTTTATTGTATCCATGTTCCTCCCTACCACCCATAAAATGTAACTTTACTTTGTTTAAAAACATCAGCTCAATCAAATACAGCTGACGAATTAATTAGACACTATATTTGTTCGGTACAGTTGCTGGCTGCAAGAAGTTTCACTAATTTATTCAACAAGTTTGTTCCCTACAATTTGATTAAGCACCCCTACTACACTATTGGACTAAGTTACACTTTATTACTTTGAGTGAGTTTTAGTTCGAGGCAGATTTAAAAACAGATTGAGTTAACCCAAATCTTTTACTGGGAATCAACCAATAAAAGGTCTTTATTGTGTACTGCTTTCGATTAAGTTTTAATAATCTCTCGACTTTTTATTGACATTTTATTATCAACTTTGTTCATTAACGGTACCGTGTGTTCAAAAAATTACGATCAGCTTTTACTTTTAAAATTGATTCTGTTAAACATAATATTATAAAGCTTAACTACCGGCGCAAGAGCAGAATGCAGTGATCGAACAGGTTCGTCAAAGTTCATTCGTTCCCCATTCATTACTACAAAGGCCGTTGACTGCGGCGTAGTCGCCGGTCGGCCATATTGATCCGCCATATTGGCAGCACTGACGCCATCTTGATTTATGTTGGTACCCCTGGCGACTGCAGCTAACTTCAAGTAGCAGCGGTTTTACGCGAACGTTACGTTAGTTATGTTTTGAACTGTTTGTGTATCGGCGTACGGTTACATAAATAAACGAATTTTGAATTTTCATCAATGGAACGAACTTGTTTATTTTCTTTGACAATCGTACAACGGGCTTTGTGTTATTTTTATGTCACATAAAGTGTTGTTAAGTGATAAGTGTTAGAAATAACGTATTAGTGAAAGTTTGGTTATGTTGACAGTTGAACTCATTAAAGCAGTTGATTGTACCGTGTTCGTAATTTAAAGAAAAAATGTGTAATTAGGTAATTATCGATTGTGTGATTTTTGTAACAAGTTGTATTGACAGATTAACAACTACACATGACGTGACGTGTTGATTTGTTGAACCCTGCATCGCGAGATCTCGCAGAGCCCGGTCTTAGACCTTCAACCATTTATGGCAATGATTCGAATTGATTTCGTCTCGAAAAGGCACTATTAAGTTACGCTCCTTGAATTAAACTTACGTTGGCTAACTGTTTCCGGAGAAACCGTCTGCCATGATAAACTAATTGACTATTATGCTTTAGTTTCATGATCTCTGCACTTTTAGGTCCTTTACTCTTTCGGGTCTGGCTGTTTGTGTATGTGAGTTTATATATTTGTAAACGCACCCACAATACAGGAGACATTCCTAGAGTGACGCAACGTTTTTTTTAAACTAACAACAAAAACAAAGTTTGTTTATAAGTAAGCAGGTATGTTGTTTAAATAATTGCTTGTTTAACGGCTACTTACCTTCTCTTAAGTATCTAAGTAATTACCTACTTACGTGTCAACAAAACAAGTTTACATGTACTTAAAAATAATAAATAATTCCGGAAAAATTAGTAATTACGCAATAATTGTGTTACATAATAATTAAAACGATGTCTGTGTAATAGTACCAAATAATAGTTGTTTCTACAACTGCATAATAAAAACTGGCCCAGAATTGTAAAGTCTGGCAGGTAATAAAAAGTGTTCGGACTGTTTGGTTACTAGTTATAAAAAAAAACAGTATCTTTATATACCTCCTTACGCTTATTTAGCTTTTTATTATTGAAGGACTATTATTTACTTTTACTTAATTAACGATGGTAATTGATAACTTTAAAACATTTTGTCATATTGGCTACAAGAATGAGCAAAACATGTACGAAATAAAAAACTTGTGGATTTATCACCTATATTAAAATGGTAATACATATAATCATTATCATTATAAATATATAGAAATCTATACCACTCATGCAAACAAGCTAATGGCCCCGCTGATGTTAAGCGGTCACCGCTGCCTATGGACACTTGCAACACCAGAGGCATCACTCGTGTGTCGTACTATACAAAAAAGCTGTTGTTTTATATCTGGAACTAGTTGGATTAGGAAAATTCATTTTGTTTATGATAGCCAGATTCATGAGGAATAATATCGACTATCTATATACAGTAAAAACAGACGAAACTGAACGCGGGTCAAACCGCGATTTTGGAGCTTTCACCCCGGACATTTCAATACTTTTTTCATTCACTTACATCTTGATTAAATTATATTTTACTCCGTACTTGGTAGAAGAAAACTTAAATTTTAAGCCTCTTTTGTTGCATGAAATAGTGTTTTTATTCGTTCTTGTGACAACAAGTGAACAGCGCGTGCAGTGAAATACCTAACCCATAGCTTTTACATAAATTATGGGAACGGGATCTGATTGAAAACCCGGACTACAATTTAAACCCCGCCCGGACTCTCCCCGGACGTCTTCCAAACTAGGACAAATCCGGGGAAACCCGGACGGATGGCAGCCCTAGCTATACCCCACGGTTTCACCCGCGTTCAGATACGTAAACGTACGAGTACGTACGTTAGTTTTAGCTAAAAATAAACATTTTATAGAAAACAAAAGGACAAAAAGCATTTAAATACCACACAAACACAATAGATGCGGTAATCTTTATATTTAAAAACATAAACTACGGACAAACATCCTCAAACGTACATAATTCAATTTATCCATTTGCCTAAACCACATTATATTATTTAATGACTTCAAGCCACACAATAGGTGCCTATCTTACCCCGATTAGCTATTGGTAGCTGTAAAGTACAAACAATATTCAATAGCAATATTTGATTTTCATTGTCCAGTAACAACATTAAATAATTAAAAAACCATTATTGTTATGACAAATTACATAAATGAACATAAAACTGTTATTTTTCCTGTAATAACAATTGTTATTCGCAAAGTAAATAACAAGGAAAATTTAATAATTAATGTATTTACGAACCTACTTTTTAATTAATTAATTTTAAATGAAACAATTTGCTCGGCAGGAAAATGATCTCATTATGATGTTATGTCTGTTTTGCCCAGAACGTGCGACAACTGTAGTGCGATTCTGTAAAAACTGAAATAAACATGAAACGAATTCCTTTTCCATTCCATAATGTTTGAAATCTATACAGCCGTTACGGATAGTCAGAAGCCATGAAGTCTGACAACCAGTCTAACCAAGAGGTATCGTGTTGCCCAGTTACTGGGTTGTGGAGGTCAGATAGGCAGTCGCTCCATGTAAAACATTAGTATTTAGCTGCATCCGGTTAGACTGGAAGCCGATCCCAACATAGTTGGGAAAAGGCTAAGGAGATGATGATGAATGTTTGAAATCTTTAACGTTAATCTCACTTCAAGATTAATAATAAATAAATGATACTAGTCTATTATTGTCCGACTACAGGGCAAATGCCTCTTCTCGTATTGAGAAGGTCACGGCCAAGGCCATTGAGCACCACGCTTGCTGGAGCCTGATTGGCTATTTCAGACTTATGTTAATTATAAGTCCAGTTTTCCTCAAGATGTTTTTCGTCACCCATGTTAGAGATGTCCAAGACAAACTTAGAAAGTACATATGAATAGAAAGCTTCATCATCATATCGGCCGAACGATGTCTACTGCTAAACATAGGCCTCCGATAAAGATAGCCCCAATGACCAGTCTTGCGCTGCCGGAATACTTGAAAGCTTACTTCATCTAAATTCACCGAGATACATTATATACAGAATAACACTGCAGATGGGATGAAAGCTCCCGTCAAGTTCACTTTAACTTTGACTAAATCCACTGAAGATAATTTTTACCATCTCGACTGCTTTAGCACTTTTTTTTATAGTTGGGAAATCATCAAATAACTTCCCCCACCCCCCTTGTGTCAGACTTTTACTGACTAAAACCCATCTATGTACCTTTATGTGCCCTTTGCATTCCGGGAGCGCGGTATTTCGAACAACCCGCAGCCCCACTGCTTTAGCACTAGCTTACCCTTAAATTGAAAAAAAAAGACTTTATATATTTACTTACTAGATATCTCTCATTCGTAAGCTACGAATGCGAGATTCCGTTGTATTGTCAGAAACTGCTTTCTTTGCAAACTCTTTTCATTACTTATTCATAACTGGTATTTTAATTTAATTTTAATGCAGCTCAGTACGAGTGTTAACTCTGTCTGTTTGTAAAGCTTATTACAACAGCGGCTCCAACACAGTAAATAATTTGCCATTCAATTAAGGTCTTTAAATCGTGTGCGTTTAAATATGTTTTACAATAACAAGATAAAAAGGTGACGGTTTGCGGACGGCGCGTTTGCAGCTTAAGCCAGTAAACAACCAATAGGATACTGTGTTATGTTGAAGCTAAGCAGTATATTAAAAAAACGCAAGCCTATTTTTTCTACGAGACATACCCTCACGTCCCCACTTTGGCTGGCTTTTTTCGAGACGATTCCGGCTGTCCTGTTGCCGTGTTGAACGATGACTATTATAGTTACATACTAAATGTTCAAAACTCAGTTACCCCACAAATAACACCAATATTCATCGAACTAATAGGAATAAGGCCAGCTATCTCCAATTGAGTCAGTTTCCGGCAGTTAGTTGCAGCACTTGCAGCGCTGATTATTGTATTGTGCAGCGCTTCAAGTTGCGCCAACACATTCATTTGGTCCTTTGTGTAAACGTCGAAGTTCGTTCTATCTCTTGTTGGTTGAAAGTGTTTGAAATTGTTCTTAAAATAGTTACTTGTAAGAGCTATTTTTGCTAAGTTTTCATTGGGAGTTCAATTTTGCTGCTTCAAAACATGAAAGTGTCGAAGCAAAAATTTATTTATTGTAATAGGAATTAGGTTTACAACTGTGCTGAATTGAACACCATTTATCTTCAAATCGAATTTCGAATACTAAGGTTTTGTAATGTGTTTATTTGATGGTGTATTTAAATAACTGCATAGTAATTTTAATGGCAGTAGTAGACAGCTGATACTGACGCTGTCATTTTATAAGGCAAAGTAACTGTTGTTTCATACTTCCGAAGGGAAGCTGGTAGGAATCGAATTGTTCAAGTCCTTGCTACTGTACTAAATATAATTATAAACTAGCTTTTACCCGCAACTTTGTCCGCTAAATGTCGGTTATCGCGAACACAGACAAGTCGTGGAATCAAAAGTAGCCTATGCCCTTTCTGAGGTTTATCAAACTTACGCCGTACCAAATTTCAAAGGGAAAGGGTAACAGACACACAAACAGACATAGTTACTTTCACATTTATATTATTAGCATATATAGATGTGTAGATTGGTATGGATATACTTATCAAACAATAAGTCAAAGCATCAAAGATTTAGATAAATAATTCCAACCAGAGAAACAAAACATTTCTACTACAATGAAACAAAAAAAAACAAAGAAATTTCTTGAAGTCTTGAATTAAAACAACAAGAAAATGAAAGCTTAGACAAAGGACTAGGTCTCGCATAGTTTTAAAGTTATTTCATTATTCAAGTAAAGAATGGAAGTTATTTGAGTGACATAAGAAAACTATGGATAAATTCTATACGCACAATTTCACAATGCCACTACAATAGTTAGATGTATTATATAACCTAAGACAAAGCCTACAATAAATGTGCGGAGTAAACAAACAAATTCTATTATTTTTTTTAATTAGGAATTTCTATTTCGATTATAATACTCATTGTGTTATAAATGCTTTGTTAATGTCTAGCTAGCTTTTACTTGCCACTTCGTCTATTAATTAATAGACTATGTCCTTACTTGGGGTTCTAGCTTTAGTCATTTATATCTAACTAGCTTTTACCCTTGACTTCATCAGCCTTTAATGTCCTTATTTAGGGTTCAAACTTAGGTTGTACCAAATTTCATCAAAATTGCTTCAGTAGTTTAGCCGTAAAACTGTTACCAATAATTAAACTCACTTTCACATTTTTACTCGTAATACAATTAGTAAGGATTGTGCTTAATATTAAACCAAAATGCTATTGGATTGTGGTATGTGTATTTCGAAAACGAAATTAGACTCAAATCAGATACATACTTTCACGTTGGCACACTCGTGCTAGGCCCACAAGGCACAGCAAACCGACTGGTTGTAAATTGTCTTAATATGACTCAATATAGGACGCAGACACAAAACATTAAACTGGGACTATAATCAATCTTCCTTGCTCCGTCCGCTACGGAAACAGAGAACAAGCTGAATCTCAAGTTTCCAATCTACAATGATAAAGTAATAACTCAAAGTGTCCAAATAAGCACTTCTCGACTCGTTTTAAATGACACTGAAATACGAAGTCTGCTCTTCAAATTTCTCCCTCCAAAACTGGCGTTCGGAAATTGACATAACCTCGTATTCCATTGCGCAGTTACTGCAAACTTTGCCAGCGATGTTATTCAAATAACTACGGGAAAGCTCGATGGAATGTAAAATAAAACTCAAAGGAGTCGTTTCTCGATTCAAGGGATGCCGTCGACGGATATTACCATTTTAATAGTATTCTTCGAAGTTCGACTTCCGGAATATGGACAAAATCAACAAATTAACATAAATATCTCGACCTCGATAAAGGGTCTGTGAATCGAGTCGTTTTATTCTGTTTCATGGTCTCCTGAAGTTTGGAGGAATTGATTTAGGAAAGGTTTGAACTTTTCGGGGTTTTGCTCAATAAATACGCAACTCTCGCCGCCTACGAAATGTTAATTGAATAATATTATCAATTGACGCGGTTCCATTGCTCACGCTTACTTTACATTTTACGTAAGATTGTGGGAATGCTGATGTGTAAATCTTCAATGTTTGCCGTACCGCAATACCTTTGATTACTCTTTGTTGATAAACATGGCACTTTTGTTTCAAACCTGTTCCAAAAGAAAAGAAAAATCTTTGATTTCTTTAGAGATAAGCATTACTTTTGTACAGTCCGACAAACTGTTTTGTTGTATACAGGAATATAACTTGTAATTGCACTTTCAAATATGTTGCAAGCTTTAAAATTTGGGCTTAAAAAATAGCAGTTGTTTTTTTTTAACTATATAGATACCAAAAAGCTTGCTCAACTGTGCGTATTTTTCTGTTCTTTCTTGCATAAATGGCTAAATAAATAAATTAAATAATTAACAGTAGGTAATAACTCGTAATAATTTAGTTTAAGTGTTTATACCAGTACCTAATTCGCTCGGCAAATTAAAACGCTTTTATAAATAGAACAGTTGCCTAATGAGGATTAAACATAATTAATGTAACCTTGTACTCTTAATTTACATAGTTATCACCTGTATAACTACCAAAAAGTTCCGACTAAATTATTTGACAAATCATTTCACATAAATTCTGTTCCAATTTCGAATAATATTATCTGGTCAAGTGTATGTTGAAAGGAGGAGCCATAGACACACTCATTGACTCTAGAATTATTAACTGTCATCAATTTATAAATGTTTTTATTTTGATATAAAATCAAATGGTTTTTTTTTTATTTTAATAGTTGCACTTGAAAAAAGCATGTTTCTTTTGTTAACAAAATCCAATATCTATGAAATTACAAACTGTTTATTTTTTCTTTGACAGTGAATCTCATAGCTGTAAATAACTGGTTTTTCTACTGTATTCTTAATTTAACGCGAAGGAGGGATAATACGCGTAAAATAGGCTGTTTATTCGATATTGAGAGACTCGCTATAGAATCGATTAGATTTGAATGAGATAAACCTTTATCGATTCTAACATAAATAAACTGAAAATAAAATTGTTGACTAGACAATGGGATAACATGACACAATTACCTATCTGAAAATGATTATTCAATTACCTACTTCATGTAAAGGGTTTTAAAGTGAAAATCAAATGATTAGGTCACATCGGGTGTAAAAAGACACTTACATATTCTTCCCATCAATGCAAATGTTTTTTGTTCTGCCATATCTGGGACCTCTTTTTCTAGTTACGAAGATATTGAAGGTTTTTTTTTTCTTATCTAAGTATGTAATTTTATGAGAGTGATTTTTAAAAGTGATAACTAAAATTTAAAAAGCTCCACGAACCCTGATGCTGTTTCATGCACCGATAAACATAATGTTTTTCTTGGTTTCATGGATAGTATGCATAGGTAACGACTTTTTCATGTGTCTGCTTACAGCCCCTAGGCCTCTGTGCAACTGATGCCATCACTAAAATATCATAGACGAAAATCTAGAGTGATGGATAGGATGAGTCTTTATGTTGAAGTTAGCACACAATTTGAATACTGGCCACATTATGGTGACATAGTAAAAGAAAGAAGAAAACAAGGAAGGTCAGTGACCTTCACGTCATGACTTTGTAAGACGTTAACCATAGACTAAAATTGATTGGATAATTATGTCACTCTAATGATCGTATTATAATTAATTTTACGCTCTCCGTGTTCTTTGATCTCTCTTAATTATAATTGTTGTCTCATGCAGACACCCTTGTAATTATAATGTGTCCCAAGTGACCGTATCTGGGAGACGTATGCTTTTAATTACCACCAGCTTTCACGGCCGGGTGAACTGGAGTTACGAGCTATATTTGGTTCAATTTGGTGTTAGTTATCAAAGGTTTTATTGGTGTTTTATGATTATAATAAAGAAGATGAAAAAAAAATAACATGAACCGTCATGAACGTATTTGCGTGTAAAACATTTCTTTTGATCCATGAAATGAAAAGTTGAAAATAGTTTTACTTTACCGTGCAGCAAAAAAGCGAGACATTTTTGTTTGTTTCTCAATTTTTTAAAAAATATTTTCTTATCTTATCGTTAAAGAGTTTGTTATCGAGAAATTGAAAACTACTTAAACGATTTTCAAAATTCTTTTACTTATAGAAAGCTACTTTAACATCGAGTAACATAGATTATTTTAGAAAAAAAATCGCGGGCAAAAGCTAATTTTACATAAAGCTTAAAAAAAAGTTTGCATACGTTGTTACTACCTCGTTATCTTAAAAACCTGCTAAAACTTAACGGAAAGCTTGTATTTGCAAACGTTAAGTTACGAAATGTAACAAAAACCCGGAACACATTGGAAGATAACAAAGAAGTAGAAGAATTTTAATGCGAGGGTCCCACACGCACTTACATTAGGGACTGCACCTGCTACCTGACTGACGCATGACTAGCTTCACATTGGTTCCAAATTTAAAAACCGAACACGTGGCTTTTTTGTTTGGAATTTTAAAATTGGAATGGAAAGGAAAGGGAACATGCTTTGTTATAATGTACCTGCTTCGACGTATTTGATAGTTTTGACCGTACTTAAAAATTATAAACACGAAAGTTTGTGAGGTTTGATGTTTGTTACTCTTTCACGCTTAAATGGCTTAACGGAATAAGCTGAAATTTGACACAGCTATAGATAGTGATCTAGCCTAATATTTGATATTTATTTATAACGGGAATAAAATAATCGGGAAAATCACAAATTGTGGGAACACTCCCATGGGATAATTTAGGACTTTGCCGAAGTCAACTTTTTTTTGGAAGCATTCAACTGAAATCAATGTTTATTAAAAAATACTACATGTACGGTATACCTCATAGTAAATTAGTAACATAACGTTCTATTAAAACCTCTTTTATAAAAATTAAGCACTTAGCGATCAATAGTGAGGTCGGTATGTTACGTGGACATGTTTACTGCAAAGTAAATTCAAGCCGATTTGGGTCAACTACCCACGGAAGCTCTCGTTTTATCGCGTCGCCCTATTTTTATTTTTTATATGTCTGTAGTAAGTTACCGGCCAGTATTATTAAGATGCCTATTTGTACAGATTATAAAAACATGTATACAGACGCTATGGTGATAAGTTTAAAACTTATAAATAAGCTTTATTATATTAGTAAAGATTAGCTACTAGCTACGATAAGTATAGTTATAAAATCGTCGTATCGTAAAAGACTTTTGTTAAACCTATTTTAAACTTTGATCTTCAATATCTGCGTAACCAAAGACCTTTAATGGACTGTGACAGCCCATTAATCTTAATTATTAAAAAGAAATTCGGTTTTAATTTCTAACTTTCCGGTTTACATATTAACTTTACGGAACTATTGAATGTAAGCTAGAGCTAAAATACACCATCATTATAGTTCATATATCTCCATGCCTTTCAACCAGTTCCCTCTATAATTAAAACAAGTCTCGTGATCAATTATCGCATTGAAGTCTCAATAAATTCAATGCTGACAAATTGACTGCCAATAATACTTCCATAATAGTCGTAATACTCCATTATTATAATAGCGGTGATCGTTTAATTAAATTGTTTCCTTTTAAATTATATTTGAAGTATGTCCGACATGCATTCTAAGAGACAATCAATGAGGTGCAGTTAAAAAAAAGGTTGACTATACAAATATAAAGAAGGTAACAGACATGTATTTCATATTTGGAATTGTAAAACGGAACGGTCTGACGTTCAATTGTTTTCCCGCTAAATCTCAGCGCACTGCTCCGAATTTCGAATTTCGAGTTTAAAAATAGTGCCGTTGCTCGGTGCCTAGCTTTGCTCGACCATTTCAGAGGCATAGACAAAAAAGGTTTGTACGCCTCTGCTGAATTGCACGTAGGTGTCCAATTTATTTTAAATTGATTTATTTCAACATTTTCAACTCAAACTGGTTTACTAAAGTAGCACATTCTAGTTTTCTTATGTACAGCCCATGTCAGCCTTGTTATCTAAAAATTAAATATGTCTACCTAATATTTATTTGATTAAATATTTTCGCTAAGCCATAAGAATGGTTACAAGGCTTGCGACGTCACTCATGTATGTTATTGCTAATTTTACGTCCTATTAAGTACGAACATGGAGATAGAACTTTGTCTCTGGTTACTAGGAGCCATATCTCGGCCAACTTAGTAGAACTTTCGTCTCATTATTAAGTTCTTAACTTTGATTTATATTCGCACAACTTAAGCTGAAATTTAATAGTTCACGGTTTTAACTATACTAATATTATAAAAAGGTTTTTTTTTTGTTTTCATGTTTGTAACCAGTAGGCTCAGAAACTACTGGACCCATTTTAACCATTTTGCTACCAATAGATAGCTACATTATTCCTGAGTAACATAGGCTATATAACATCACGCTATGACCCAGGGGAGCGGAGCATTAACCAAAGACGTAACTTATGGCGAGTGAAATAAGTCACGCGGAGGAAGTCGCGGGCAGTTTGCTAGTTTATTATAATAAGTACTTATGAACGTAGTATTAATACTGTTATTACCTATTGAACTGGTAACAATATGCAACAATATCTAGAATTTTGATCTAATTGATAAGTAAAACTTAAGTGTTAGTAGTAATCTTTTACAATTGATGAGTTCCAAGTATCAATGTGAGTAATATATATAGCTATAATACCACCAGACTATTATTTTCCTACTGCAGGGCAAAAGCCTCTTCTCATACAGAGAAGGCACGAGCATACAGTAGTATATGAATAATTTTCAGAAGTCAAAGAAGTAATTTTAAATGTCATTTAAAATCATGTTTTCATTTGCTAATTCCAAATTTTTATCATTATACAAATTAACATAATCCTTACGTAACCATTTCACATGTGAGTAAACTTCACCGGTACAATTTACTTAACTTTAATTGAACTTATAATTAATTCGGTTAAAAGGCACTTTCGTTAATGCAATGACGTTCCAAAAACCTCAATCGGAAATGCAGAAAATCATGTAACTTGAGTATAACAGTAGAAGTTACCTAACTTCTAAGTAATTATCTCGTACTCGAGTTATGAGACATAGCTTAACCTCGTTCACTGGCAATGCTCAATATATTAAACGAATGATCGATTACCGTACAGTTGTCGGCACTCGGCGCCGCTAGCGTGCTCTGCATTGCCGTAAATCAAGCCAGCCAGCACGAACATTGCGAAACAATCAATACCAACTGTAAAAGCAATGCACCACCTTTATAATAGTCACCATTTCAAATCAACTTATCTCTCTGTTCTTACAATGTATCTCAGAATCACGTCACAACAAATCTGACTCGTGAACGCGTATGCCAAACAATAATATCTTATCAAATCAAATGATTGTGCAAATGAGAACAGTTTATCAGACAAACGCTCCGGGCTACTGCGAGGTCTCGGCAAGCAGTGCCCTACCAGTTACCACGTTGTTGCAGGCCGCACTCGACTCTCCGACGCCGCACCGAGTGAACGTCGGGAAGGAAAGCGACTCACGTAACTATCGTTAGTGAATAGAGTGCGCGTAGTCGATCGCGACGTGCAATGCCCAGGGCCCAGCGCGCCCCGCTACCCCTCACAGGGCTATGGAGACCCTCCTCGACAAGTTCAAGAGGGAGCAAAGTGGCCTACGACGCACCAGATCCGTCCGCGCTTCCCTACGACTGATAGGCAACCGCTGGCGGTCCAAGGACGAGGAAACAACAGATGATATTGAAAAGATCAAAAGCAACGGAATATTTTTCACGAAGCCGATCTGGACGGAGAAAGATTACGACGTAGCGTATACGGGTATTGAAGGGACCTATAAGCCAAAGACACCAGCCATGGCCAAGCGAAAGCCGGAGCCGCCCAAGCAGAGGAAGAAAAGTGGAGACATCGATTTGAATTTGAAGCCGCAGAGACCAAAGAAAGTGGAAAAGAAGTTCACGGATTTGTTTTCAAACAAAAAACAGAAGAGTGTGTCGGCTAAGGACCTAATAGTGCCGGAGAAGATACCGCCCAAAGCAGCGGCCATCCTCCACATACATTCACCGGAGACTGACAAAATGAAGAAGAAGTTGAAAGGGATGGGGAAATCCGAGTCGGCGAAATCGATGTCAGAGTTGATGTCGCATAAGCGCGTGCGCAGGGGATCGGAAAGTGACATGTGTCCGAGCGAGCCGCGCGGCTGTGTCAACCAAGCGTTTGTGTACAGTACTCCACCGAAGGACAGGAAGATGCCGATGTCACCCACCGCTTTTTTGAGTACGTATTTTAATATTTATTTTCCTTATTTAATGATCTTATCGTTCTGAGAAGACCGTTACTGGTACAATCTAAATTAAGACTAATACTTAAACAACAGTCATGACAGTTTGTCACTTTTCGTCGCCGCCATCCCCCCTCCCCCTACAGTTTGCTCAAGCAGTCGGAAAACTCATTGTCTGCTACATTACCAATCATATATACTTAAGTGTCACTAATTATACACTACAGTACTCGCGATGCACTTGTACTATGATAAGAAGATATCATTTGAGTGCCTATAAGTGCTCAAACTAGTATTACGTTTATAGACTCTTGTTGGTGTTGTATAATAATGATGTAGCTATTTGTATTTGTAATCAATGATTAAGTTCTTTATTCGAATACTTATTCTAATATTTTTTATGTTCTAAATTAAAATATAAGAGAATAATAGACTGCTACTCCGTTAAGTACTTATATGTTTTCGCGGCTAAGCTCCCAATTTTAATGAAATTTTCGGGTAGGTAAGTATCTTCAAAACTAAAATGAAAAAAGCTTTTTTTATCCCTGAAAATTAAACTCGACGCGAAAAACCCGCGTATAAAAATAAGCCGATAAACAGCCTTACTAAGCTTTAAGATACTTATTACCTAAATGCGTCAATATTTCATAAATCAACATCTTCTAATGGACTGTCAAGTTGGTCAAGTTTGACGTGAAGCGACGTCAAACTTGACCTGAAAATTAAAGCTTAAAATATCTAACACGGTAAAATGTTACCGTTGACCTTTCGTTACGCAAGTTATACGGTATAGCGATTATATTTTATTATTATAACATTTCCGCGCTTTCGTAATTTTTTTCACCCAAAATGTACCTACCTATCTCTACTATAAAACGTGTTAGACACTCTTTACTAAATCACTTCGTAACGGTTAAATCGATTTAAATGGGGAATTATTTGAAACTTGCAATACATAATATATGGGGTGGGTGAAAAAACAAAACAGTTACTGCATACATTTTTCAAAAGTAGAAGTTGCAGTTTTGCATGGAACTGCCGATTTTTTTATAACCAACGAAAAATTTATCCCTTGAGACTTTAGAATCATAATACTAATCCATGGTTAACGTATTTATTTATTTAAACTTTTAACACCTAAAAGTGTAAAGGCAGACTTAATGCCAAAGCCAGCATTCGTTACGATGTCCCTTCCACAGTAATCTAGACTCAAAAGTGTAGATAAATGTAAATCAGTACAAATTGCAGTTTCCTTATCTTATCCGGAGTAAGGCGCGGGCAAGGTGGGTTGGAGTCTTAACAAAAACAGTAATGCATGACAGAAACTAAGTAGGTGTATCAATATAGTAGTTTCGCACAAATAGTAACAGGTTCTGACACAATAACTGGTAATCTGTTTACTTTATTCGATTTACAAACGTATACCTACCTACCTGCTTTAAAATTAAATAAGGAATAGACTGTTGTTCTTTTTTAAATTCTGATAGATTTAACGGAAACCTGGGCGATTAGATTCACTGGCAATGCCAGAAAGAAAAAAAATACTATCCGTATTAGTCTATACTTCTAATACGAATACTAATATATCATACTAATACTAATATTATTATGAAGAAGTATTTTTTTTGTTGATAAAAGTCCGATTACAAAAAATCTTTGACAGATAAAAAGCTACACTAATGTCGAGTGTCATGGGATAATATTTTATGGTTTACGTGACGTCACGCAGACAAAGCCGCAGACAGAAGCTAGTTTCGAATAAAACTTTTAAAATGACATTGTAAAGCTTACTAAAACAATCAAACGAAATATACACCCTTCATCTATAATACTTAATCGTGTATAACTACCACGACTGGCAAAATTACTAATTCAGCTTTATAATTAAAATTAAACCGAGGATTAGCGAGATAATGGTTGAAATCTCTGGCTCGTTAGTCGTTGTTATCCGTCAGTAATTAACAATAAACTTTGATCTTTGTGCTTCTCTCAAGATCACTTTAAGTACTTTTAAAAGGGTTGTCCATTTAAATAATATTTTAAGTTCTTTTGAGACGGCTGCTTGGGGTATTTTTATGATAGGGCGAATAACATGATGTCGGGAAATATTATGCTTTGTTTAATCTCCGTAAGAAAATGGATTACTGTTAATCTATTATGTTTATTAATGTAGAGTTTCCTGCTCGTTCTTTTCCCTATAGACCTACGTTCTGTAACGAGCAACCAGCTTCAAGTTTCTGTCGAACTTCTTGACAATTCAAAAGTGTCTGTTAAAAGGTCTAATTTAAATAAATACTTTGACTTTGACATTCATTCTTTAATTTTAATCCTTATTTTTTTAACTTTTTCGATTAACTTTTCCAATGTCAAATGCTCTTTTCGCAACAGCTTCATATTATGTACTTATAGGACCTTATGTAAGCAAAAGTTAACATAGCTTAGCTAATATACTTAGTAGTATTATAGTATTATTATAGTAAATTCGCTTTTGATGCTAAAAACGCACTTATAAATAATGTGAATGTGAATTTTCTTAACATCGGCGTCGGAAAACGAATATCTACCCATTTTTTTTCGATTTAGTGTACCTACTATATGTTTTTCACAGAATAGCGCCTTATGAATAAACACTAGCTTCTAATTAGAATCCCAACTACTCTTAATTACGATTCAGAATTACCAAATCCACGTCGCATAAATTAATTATAGAACCACAAAAAAGTATCGATGAAACCAATTACATAAGCGCAGCGCATACCAAAAAAAAAACAAAGTAAGTAGGTACTTCAAAACTCAATAAAAAACGAAAAATAAATCAATTAGGTACCTAGGTACTAACCCCAGTTTAAAAAAGGAACACATTTTCAAAGAGTCAAACAAAACTCTGTGCGATGGCTATTGAAAATCGAACAATTGTCAGTGGATGCTCTCACAATAAAAACGCATGTTGCTAAAATCGCACAGTTTTCAATGGCTTAAAAACGGAGCTTACTCGCCCAAACAAATTCGAATGTTCTTTTTTGTCATGTATTCAACATCCATAAAAGTCTAAAATCTGCATTCGTTTATTTAGGCACCAAACTGTACAGGAAAAGTCTGAACATTTATTTTCATGGGGTTCAATTTAGTTGCCCTTTCCAAAAAGTGGTTTCGTATAGCCAAGAAACTCCATACGCACGATTTTTAAACAAAAACACTTAAAAAACCAATTATACACGTACATTAATTCCTTCATTACATGAATTTTAGGTGGATACATCTAAAATAAAAATCAAAAGTAAGTAAGATCAACTAAGTTTAAAAGTACAAAAACTTTTGAATTAAGAATAAAGCAACAGTATTAACTGGCGTGTGTATGCGTTCTACCTTATCAAGTAAAAACGTCAGTTCGCCGTGAACGGATCATTAGGTTCTGTTGCAACTGCTAAAATTATGTGGTTTTTTTGGTACTATACCATTATTACTTAACACCCGCATAACTAGGCGTTATTAACCATTGTTTCGTAACGTGTTATCTACCATTTTACTTACACTGACATCGGTAAAGGGAAACATAGTAAGGAAACCCCACACTGTTGGAATTTTTCCTGTATCGTGGGTGCGTTTACAAAAATAATCTCACATACACTAATATAATAGCCAAACCCAGAACAACTATCTGTAGGCCATACAAATATTTGTTCCGTGCGGAAATCGAACCCTCGACACCTCAAAATCGAATCTCGGATTGTTGCGTTACAGGCGAATGCTCCCGGTGAGTGGTGGAGATGCATAATACAGTTTATGCCAAGGCCAAATAAATTAGAGCTGAGTAAGTAGCAGATGACCCCCCTATCCATCATTTTCGTATGTTCAATGTTCTGCCAAACAGCCTGTATAAATAGGATAATGACCAACGACATCGCTTCATTTTCATAACTAATTAGCTCGTCTCTGGTGGGAACGCAGCCTAAGGCACTGCGTAAACATAAACACTTTGCTGTCTTGTGTCTGAAACAAGCAAGCGGCAACCAGCAGTGAATGAACGTCTATTTTCATATAATTAGTATAGAATCAACTTACTTGTACGCAGACGCAGCTACTGTGCTTACCCGTTGTTTCCACTTGATACACACTTATTGCATGACACGCAAAAAAAAAGGAGTAAAAAAGATGTTGCAAACATTAGTTGCTTGAAGGCCTGATGGATGTTCACCGCCTTCCCCGAAATATTCAAAATATTACATTAATATTATTAAGAAGATTAATGCCCTTTTTTACCTAAATTTTTTATGGGATTTTATATCTGTTATGCACATTTTTCGAAAAACTAAGCTACGTCCTTGAGGATACCACTGAAGAAAATTTTGGAAGACGAGCACCGAAAGTGTCTAGTACTACTGGCTACTGAGTCCGGTGGACGTCATCAGACACAGCAACGGCCGGCATGGTGTCTTGGGTCGGTAACAAAACGTGTCGAATTTGCGCAGATATTTAAAAGGAGAGTGGGCAACCTGGTCTACCTACTCAACAGTGATGTAACATACGTCGTTGAATAGGTAATTGTGTGTACTCCATTTTGTTATATGGCCGTTAAGTTGTAGGTAATGGGGTTCTCGAGATATTTCCCAAAAACAAGCTAAAGCAAATTAATTTCGCTGAATGAAACATTAGTGCAAATCTTCATTAACTATAGCTATATACGCGCCGCTGGCTTACTGCTTTAAGATCATGAAGTCGTCACATGTCTTAATCACTCAGCTGTTTAACTGATTACACTTTAGGAACAACAGTTTGCTATTTTCAAAAAGTTCTTTTTTCTAGTTATCCCGATTGGTAATCACTTTAGACAACACATCAATAATAATAATAATAACTGATGTAGCTGTACTGAAGGTTACAGGAACTTTCAGTAGCGCCATCAGGATGGAATTTAGTGTGGACAAAAATGTGTGGTCATGTATGTCAAGCGAGAAGAGATTGTGGTGTTCATCTCTCGGAATCCATAAACCTTAGATCCCTTTCTTTAACGGAGACCAATAAGTATTTGGGTATGTCGGAAGCGTTAGGCATCAATACTGTTGTCGTGAAGCAATCGTTGAAGGAGCGCTTCTTTCGCCGCCTGAAAAAAGTATTTAAGTCTTTTATCAGGCGGAAGCAGGGTTGCCTTCAACGGGTGGGTCATGCCGGTATTGATGTACTCTTTTGGCATACTAAAATGGACTCGGGACTCAATGCCCTGGATGGGAGGGTTCGTACATTGTTAACGGCATATCGAATGCATCATCCACGGTCATCAGTAATGAGACTGAATATTCCGCGGAAGTGTGGAGTTCGTGGCTTCGTAAATGCTAAGACTTTCCACAACCGCGAGATATGCAATCTCAGGGACTTTTTCCTTTTAGCCGACGTGGGAATGCACCAAGATGGTTCATGGCATGGCAGTGGATAAGGGCCTCACCCCGCTCTCCTTGGCTAAATAAAACTGGAGCAAATCAGTAGTGCTGAAGATCGCGAGGAGGTATGGCAGAGTAAAGAGCTTCACGGACGCTTTTTCCGGGCCTTGCATTGGCCCGATGTAGATTTCTTAGCGTCCGTATCCTGCATTAGCTTCGGTGACCTATTTGGGGAAACCGAAGGTTTTGTCTGTACAATTATGGATGAAGTTATCATGACGAATAACTACCGGAGATTTATTGTGAAGGATGGCACGGTTGACATTTGTCGGGCATGCCACTGGCCCATCCGCCACATTATCTGTAGGTGTTCTCATCTAGCTAACGAAGAGTACTTGTATAGGCACAACCTTGTGGCCAGGATCATTCATCAGCAACTTGCTCTGAAATACCGCCTTGTAGAATCGGAAGTACCGAACTATGGGTATGTGTCCGACCCAGTTCTCGAAAATAGCAATGTCACATTGTACTGGGACCGATCTATCATCACTGACAGAACTATTGTAGCCAGTAAGCCTGATATAGTGGTGGTGGATCACGTAGATAAGCGCGCAATGATTGTTGACATAATAGTCCCAGATGAAGTGAACCTCGTGAAAGCCGAGAATGACAAGAAGATCAAGTATCTTGACTTGGCTGACAAGGTCTTAGACATGTGGGATGAGCACTCAGCGATCATTGTGTCGATTGTCGTTTCAGCCAATATTAGATATGCCAAATTTTAATAAGCCATAATATTTAAAGCTCGCTCTTTTTCCAACAAAGCGCACGCGTTGAGAGGCGTGGTTTACCAACTCCCCCAAGTTCGCCACGGTCGCTGATCACTTATGTAGCCATAGTTAATGAAAAATTGCATTATTGTTCTATTCGGCGAAATTATTTTGCTTTAGCTTGTTTTTGGGAAATATCTCGAGAACCTCATTACCTACAACTTAACGGCCATATAACAAAATGGAGTACACACAATTGCCTATTCAACGACGTATGTTACATCACTGTTGAGTAGGTAGACCAGCTCCCATACATTTTTGCCCACTCTCCTTTACCTGTTTCTAACACAATATTTTGCAATCAAACAATTTAATCATCAATTTATTTTGGAGAGTTATCAAGTTATTGAATCATTTGTTTACTCAAATCAAAACATGTCACCTAAGATTTAAAATAAGACATACCTACGTGACAAAAAAACTGCAGTTCAGATAGATAATATTGGCGATTTTTTATCAATTTGCGTGTGACAAAGCATTAGTCTCGATATGACAATCAAATCAGACAGTGACTGATGTTGTAACTACGTCTTACGAACACGTTTTTCACCTACATGATGTAATTCCTCTATCTGTGCCTGCCTTTTTGTATGACGAGCATTTTGGTATAATATTTAAATCTATCTATACTAACAATATTATAAAGAGGTAATTTTTTTTTGTTTGTCTGTTTGTTTGTAATGAATGGGCTCCGAAATTACTGGACCGATTTTAAACAATAGATAGCTACATTAACCCGTCTTGGGTCGGGTCGGGCTTCGCCGCTACTACTGGGCCAATTTTAACCACTTTTTCACCAATAGATAGCTACATTATACCTGAATAACATAGGCTATAAATAACATAACGCCACGCCAATGGTGGGTGAAATAAGCCACGCGGAGGAAGTCGCGGGCAGTTCGCTATACTTAATATTATAAAGCTGAAAAAAGTGTGTGTTTTTTTGTTTGAACACGCTTATCTCAGAAACTACTGATCTGATTCTGAAAATTCAATACTAGCTTCGTTCGTGTGGCGTTCAAGTATGCCATAAAACGTAGACTATGGCACTCGAGGCCAAAGGTGGCTATGTTTTATGGTATACTTAAATTTTATGCAGGCGAAGTCGCGGGGTGTAAGCTAGTCAGTTTGAATTATGAATAGATAGAATATAATTTGCAAGCGTATTAACATTATAAGTACATAACTATTTTCATTCCAATATTTTCTTATTGCACTAAATGAAGAAATAGTGACATTTCTATAAAAATATTCGATTGTCTCCATTGACATTAGTTCTATGTAAATGAACACAATCGAATTTTTTTTTTATGAGATCATTATTTACATTTTTGAACAAAAGTTTACACCCCCCCCCCCCCCCCCCCCTCTCCTTTTTGAATAGCGATCTTAGTAAAAACAAATAATTCATTCAGTATTCTGCCTATTGTTGTTGTGCCATCACCAAGCAATTCATCAATGTGTAAATATCCTCAAATATCACTAACCTCAATGCTTGGGTGCCGTATCAATTATTTACAGATTTACATTTAGGTCAGAATAATGTACCTAGTAATGTAGACGACTTAGTTCAAGACTTAAAAGGGAAAGACATTAGAATACCATTCATTATTTATAGGACTAGGCACAGGGGTGGATTTACATTTTGTTTTCTGGGCTGCAGCCCTGGGCCCCGTGAATTTATAAAGGGCCCCCAGCCCCCATTGAATATATTAAGATATGTTTTTTTAACACATAATATAATAACATGCCATCATGTCTATATGAACCGAAGGGTTAGGCAGAGGTGCACCGATCTACACCTACAGCTCGCCGGTATGAATATTATTATTAATATTAATATTATTACATTGGACCTAAACAGGTCTAATGTAATAGGGGGCGAGCCTATTGCCATTAACCAGGCACAAATCCTAACTCCAAGTTGCGACTGAGAATTTCTTAGAAAAATCCAATAAAACTTAAACCTTCCGACCTGGGAATTTAGACCCAAGAACTCAAGCATAGCAGTCGCGCTTAGGACCTTAGTAAGCTAACGAGGCAATCATGTCGTGTAGAGGCATGTTTTTTAAATCCATAAGTATTTATTAATAAACAACCTTGACTGTAATGGGCTAATGTCATTATGTGTTTTCTCTGGGTGCCATATACATCTTTATACGCAACCAGTTATTAACGAAATAGCGCTTGGATTTATTCATTAAATAGGCCCCCAGGCCCCAGTTAGTGTTACCTTAGGGCCCCACAAATGACCAGTCCGCCACTGGCTAGGCAAGATCTTTAGTCTCGTAACTGTTAGAAACAAGCTGTTTTGCGCGCCATTGTTTAGATCTAAATTAATGAAATACGTACGCCTAATATTTACACTTCAAGTATAAATATGTTACTGGATTAATAATAATAATAATACCAGCCTATTATTGTGCCACTGAATGGCAAATGCTTCTTCGCAGAAGTAGGCTTTCAATGAATTTGTGTTATTTATTTATGGTTTCAATGTTAGGCTCAATTGCGTCATATCAAACCTTCATTTATTTTAAAACTAGCTTCTGCTAGTATTTTTGACCCGCGTTGGATTTTTGGTTATTGCTCCGCTCACGCAGGTCTTAGCGTGATGTTATAAAGCCTATGTTACTCACGAATAATGTAGTTCTATTGGTGAATAACAGTTTTCAAATCGCTGCAGTAGTTTCGGAGCTTATTCGGTACAAATAACAAATCATCATATGCCTACGACAGTCCACAGCTGGACATACGCCTCTCCTCATGCACACCACTTGTCTCGATGCGAAGATCGTCAACAAAGAAATAAAGCAACAAACAAATCTTTCCTCTTTATAATATTAGTATAGATAATAATATCATACTATCTACAATCAAATTAATAAAAATCAACAACACCTGTATTACCCGAAGGGTTAGGCAGAGGTGTACCAATGTACATCCACAGTTCGCCGCTATGTTTTAGGTCCCATGTAATAAGGGGGTGAGCCTATTGCCATTAACCGGGCACAAATCCTAACTCCGAGCTGCTACTGAGAATTTCAAAGAAAAAACCCAATAACACTTTTATATAAATAACACTTTTATAATAATATCAACTTTTTAAAAGAATGCAGAATACAGGTATTGTAATCCTAGTAACTACGCATTAATGTGTACAATTAATAATAGACTTGTTTCGTACTACGAATTCCGTCTTACATTTTGCTGATAAATCTAACAAAGAGTCCATTGTGTAAGCAGTTCCCATACCTACGAGTGAAAATGTATGGTTTTCCATGTTATTATTATCAACTATTTACACTTTCTGGTGTACACCGTAATGGGTAATATAAGTATCACAATATAACTTATTTTACGCTGAGTGCAAGCCGCTTCCAACCGCTCCTTTTGGAAATTTATGATCCCAGGCTTATGTCAAGCAGTGCACGTCCTGCGGCTGAAATGATGATGATGATGACGATACCTTTTTTATTACAAGGATGTAGGTAATGTATAAAATTAAAATAGGATTCAAAATGACATTACCTAAAAGATTAGCAAAAACATGTGAAAATATTAAAAATGACATCATTCCACTACTATTATAATAGATGGAAGTTTGTTAGAATGGATGGATGTTTGTTACTCTTTGAAGCTTAAAGGCTGTACGGAAAGCTTTCCCAAAAATCTAGCTAAATCTAGCTTACCCATAGGATCAGTTCTATCCGGTTTTGGTGTATCCGTTGGATTTAGGACTTAGCTCTGAAATCTACGTAAGCAAAATGACGGGCAGAAGCTTGCAACAAAATACACCATAAAAAATTAAAAAAAGAATAGCAAAAACGAAAAATATTCAAAAAAGGAAAGTTGGCACAAATATTTAAATTAAAACTAAAATAATGAGGTTCAAACAATGGAGGATCAAAATACTAATCATTTATTGCATACTTGGTTGTAATTTGAAAACATAATAACTCTTTACGTAATAAATAAACTGACAATGGCTGGTGAGAATTACGGTTACGAAATGTTTATGAAGAAAGCCTGCTGAGACATTGACCTTTTCTTTGAATCGTTTAATGACCAATGGAGCCTCTTTGGAAGCTTCTTTCTACATTACCGGCTTATTCTGTAAGAAATCTCCCTCAGTGAATTAAGGTGAAGTGAGCTAAAACTGGGCTGTCTGTCACTATACGATGCTAGGGATTGACAAGTCGCCACACGCTCACTTCACGGAAGGAGGGTTTTACAGAATAACACCGCTGTTGTTAATGATTCTGTTGTGTGTGGTTGCTAGTTAGAACCGACATTTGATTTAGTCCATATAATCGTATGTTTAATTAGAGTTACTCCTGTCCTCCACCTAAAATGCCCAAAAAGAAACAATATTGTTAGTTTTTTATTTGTTTTTAAACCTTGGTAATGTTAAATTGTGTAGTAGACACCACCACCCAATAATTCTAAAACGCAACCTCTCTAAAAAAGGACTTTATTTTAGCCCTGAAAACCGATTAAATTTGAATTTATTGTAAAATTAGATTTTTACTTGCTTCAATATCAATAAATAGTTCGTCAATTATCCAATTAAATCCCATGAAAAAAAAAACTAGGATATGTACTAATAATAAGTCCTGATTTCTCAGAAAAATTAAATTCTCGTTTCCATATAAAATACAAACTGATTTCAACGTTCAAAGTAAACCAAAAAGATATCAAGTGAAAATAAAATTGCATTATACATATAACAGCACTATTTGGTAATAAATACTAACCCATATTAAAAGAAATTCAGTTCAAGTTGACAAAAATTAGATTAAAATGTCGAATACTAATTCCGTACATTTCCAATTCAAATCGGCAATTCGGCAGCAACTGATTTGATTACTTTCTCTTAGATTATGTTGTCATCGTCGCTAGATATGAACTTCCGTCACGTAATTAGAATCGAATAATTTATTTATTATTCGATTTACATAATGTTTATCGTTGTTCTATAAAAATGACTTGTTTATGTTTGTGGTGTGTCGGAAGTTACGCATTATGTTTGCCTGTTTATGCTTCATTGACTTACATTCTTAGGAATGACCTATATCTGCGGAATTTGTTTGAAAGAGTCACCGCGGCTCTGGAACGGTAAGGGAACACGGATGGGTGTCAGTCAATAAGGGGCCCACCCCCTTCCTCTCCACCCAGTGCGGAAGAAGTCATTCGATGATTTCCCATCCTTATGAAAAATAAAAGAATGACCTATATATTTCCATGACGAATTGGTAATGAAGAGATGTGAATTTTGATATGAAAGTAATTTCCAAAATCGACACTAATTAAAAGAATAATGATTTCATAAAATAGGCTGTACTGGCTGGAACTCTCAATGCAATTTAAATAAAGAATTTACGACTGAAAAAAAAACTACGCCAAACTAAAATATTAATATCGTTTAGTAGGAAGTCCATTTGCGTTTGCCATCAGTGCTAAACTAATTTGAGAACTAAATTGAACTTCCACTCAACCTAGTTAGTAAGGTGTCGGCTCACACAGGGTTTTAAAGCCGGGAACACACTGGACCTTGTCGAAAGACCAGAAATTGCATTTTCATTCGATTAGTGGGCGGTTTTCCGAAGTAAAATTTTCCCGTAAAAGTTCCGCTTCAAGCTTCGTTTGACACGTTTATTAAATTAGTATTATTATACGCTTTCATCAACGGTTTACCGATACTATGACATGCTATAATTTACTTTCATTAATTAGGTACTATCGCAAAGAACACAAAAATAAAAATTAAACTAAAAAAATAAATAAAGTAATTACGTACTTCACACGTAACGGCATACTTGCGTACTATTACTTCAAAGAATTGTTTGAATAAAAACTAATTAGTGTACGACGTTATGACAGTGTAGTCACAGTTTTAAATGACGATGTCGCCAATTAAAAAGATCTAGATAGTCCGCACAATGACCAAACTCAGAATCGTGCGACCATCTCAGTTGCAACTATGATACTGCAATGGAGCGACATGTTAGAATTTATCACCTGCGGTCAGTTCTATTTTCAAAATATTATTTTTTTGTGGCCAGTGAAGTTTATTTTTCGGTGTCGGTGAATTTCGACCAGTGTTTTATTCGGTCGCGTTCAGTTTAATACTTTTAATTCGAATACGATTCGAATTCTTTTAATTCGAACAAGTCACGTTGTGTTATCGTTTATTTTTATGAAAGTGTTTATTAGTGCTAACAATTAAGTTACAAAAAGAGTGTAAACGTTTTATTTAATCGGTTTTATGGGAGGCGAAATGCGAAATTTCTTGCTTTCTCAGTTGGATAATGGTTTTAGAGCTGAGTACTTGTTTTCGTGAGTTATTTTGTGAATATTAATTGCTGCAGCTACGTACATTAAGTTTGTAATAGTAGAGCTCTTTGTGAAGGAGCTCATCCAGGAAAATACTACCGGTATACCTATTTCTGCCACAAAGCAGCGTTGCTATGTTCTTGTTTGAAGGGTGTGGGTGCCGGTGTAATTACATACATATTTCAACTTTGTCTCTAAGATGGCAACGCATTTATTTGCAAGGCCTCTGGTATTGCAGATATCTATAGGCAGCCGTGACCATTTAACATCAGTTGGCCCGTCGGCTTGTTTGCCATCCAATAATATTAAAAGCGCAATCACTCGCTCGACCAATAACCTCCCAGGGCTATCACCATAAATATTTTACATGCTATTCAGCAAAGGTCACTGCTTACACAGCCTTCTCACACGCAGCATGATACTAATTTATTCGATGCCACGTTCCGCATCGTCGTTGTTTCCACAATCGATCCTTCCGCGTTCTGTCCAATACATACGATTTACGATGCATCACTGTTGCTTTCATGCAGTTTTTAACCGTTGAGTAATGATTACCCACGCGATGCGCCGGCGCACGGCAAGAGACATGGCGTAGGGTTGCCGATGTTGATGTTATGTAAATTGATGCGAAATTTGATGTAAATTGATGCGTAAAATTTGGGACCTTTTGTGTTCTAAATTCAAATATTTTATGGGCAGGCATTGATGTAGTAGTAGTTGGTATCTCAAATAGTTTAGAAACTACGTTATTAGTAACAATTAGTCATTCAAGTAGAATATTAAAAAGTTTATAGGTACTTAAGGCTTTTTATGGCAGTTTCAAAATGAGAACTAAGTAACTTTATGTGGTATTGTTGCCTTTAGTAAACCAATGTCTACGTAATTTCTGAACAAAATTTTCGTAAATATCTCCAAGTTTATCCTCTTTAAATATGTTTTTAGATGAGTTTGTGAAAAAGAAAACCTAATATAAACTTAAGTACTTTAGTGTTAAAGTTACTTTTCCAAAATGTCTATCGAGAATCCTGCCAACATGTGGGTGTTAGCACACACACACCAATTACCGCCTAAAAAAATCTCCTAAATTGCTTTTTCTCAAGAAAAAACAAACATTATCTAAGCATACGCATCTTGTTCGAAAGAGTCGCTACCTAGAACACAAAGGGCATTAGAAGGAACACGGATAGGTTTTAGTCAGTAAGAGTCTGACACTCCCGCTTCACCCAGAACGGAAGAAGTCATTTGATGATTTCCAATTCTTACAAAAAAGCCTAACTAACTAACTGCCTCGTTTGCCTAGTGGTCCTAGCGCGACTGCTGCGCCAGAGGTCTTGGGTTGAATTCCTAGGTCGAGCAAAGTTTTATAAGTTTTTCTATGAAATTCGCAGTAGCAGCTCGGAGCTAGGATTTGTGCCCAATTAATGGCAATGCACCCCCCCCCCCCCCTATTACATGATACTTAAAAATGTAACGGCCTAACCCTTCGAAGAATACAGGCGTGATAGTATTTATGCATGTAAAAAAAAGCCTATGTTACGTAACATAGGAAATAGACACATACTTTGAGTAACTAGCGTAATGACGATTCTCTCAACCCTCGAGTGATTGGAACAATAATGCCTGCTATACAATCATGGGAACCTTTCACCTTGTCTCGTTCTGGGAGTTTGGTTCGTGACGCTTTCCTTTGTTTGTGTTACGTTATTAAGCTGCATCGCTTTAAAGCGGAGCTGGTAACACCGAGATTTCGTGTTTTAATGTAATTCATGTTATTATGTAGGAATTTGGTCGTACTTTTCGTTCTTTTTTCGAACTGACAGGTTATTTTTAGGTTATAATACGTTAGATATTAGGTTGGTATTCGTATTAGTATTAGATTATTTGGTATTAGGTAAAATAACTGGCAAACGTCTTTAACGCAATGCTCTAGCTAGTGCAATGGTGCAAATGCTCTAGAGACGTCTCAGAGACTTGTTTGAAAATAGGCACGCGCACTGCGCACTCCATTCGTTCCTTTTATAAACAAACGATTTTATACCTACTGATACTTTAAACAATCATCACTAGACAAATTTTCAATTTTTCCTTTTAGGCGTATTTTCTTCTTATTTTTTTTAACCGGCTCTTTAACAGTTAATCGTTTGGAATTTGGTATTTTATGAAAAATATTAGGTAGGTACTCTAAACGCAAGACAAAAAAGAATCGTATCTAAAATTATTATTTACCAGCTTCTACCCGCGACTTTGTACGTCTCATTTTTATTACTATCCTTAAATACAGCCTATGGCACTGCGATAAAGTGGCTTTCTATCAGTGAAATATTTTAGTAATTGAACTAGCCTACCAAATCTTAAAACAGTACCATTTCAATATTACTTTGCAATATCTGTTGTTGAATTTTGAACTCTCGACGTTAAGCCGAGAGTTGAAAATCCAACAATACAGTTTCCAGAGATTATCACTTACAAACAAACAAACTGTACCTCTATATAAAGATCTCAAGTTGAACTCTCACAAGTTTCTTTTTCTTTGAGTAGGTAATAATAATAGCTATGATCTTTTAAATTGCGACATTGCATTTAAGAGTTGTGGATGTTGGTAATTGATGTAGAGAAAGTTGACATGTTTTTGCAAAACAAGCTTTCGTCTAATCACGATGACAAATGCTGAAAAGAATTATGTTGTTTGTTAAATATCTAGTACCTAACTAAGTGGGTATTATAAAAATATCTAGTCATCGTTTCTCGTCTACTTTACGAGTATTTATTATCTAAAGTGTATTTCTTAATCTCGGAGACTAATGTGCGAATTTTAACAAACGGGCGGCACAGGATCGCATTTCACACGTGCTACAGAAAATGTAAGCTTCTATATAATTGTTAAGGTTCATGTTTCGTTATCGGTATATGCACGGACCTAACCAAGTTCCATTTTCATCACCACGGTGTAAAATGCACTCCTGCGCCGCCCAATTGGTGGAAATCGTACATAAATTGTCAGTTTCATAAGTCAAGCATAAAAATAATGTGCTTTCGGCATTTCTATAAGTAATTATGAAGTTTAGTTATTTTCAAGTTGGACACATAGAGCTGTCAAATCAGTCTCTGAGATTATAAGTTGCCCTTTAGGGCCTCCGCCCACGACCGATTTTTTACGGCCGATTTTTTCTCGGCGAGAATGGAACGTATGGATTCTAGTACATCAACGCCCACGGCCGAGAAAAAAACGGTCCAAAAACAAAATCTACGCATCCTGGCCGCCGATTATCGGTGAAAAATAGAAAATAGGGTAAATGCTCCAGTGAATGAACACTTAAGCAATCTTCAGACTTCAAAAAATCATTACATTATGTTGCCTCTAAAGTATGCGGTTTTATATTTTGGTAATCTATGTCTACTAAAGAATATTTTTTAACTTGGTTTTACGACATAACCTGTATACTTTTTTATATATTTGGCAATTTATTAAAACCAGAACCAGAACATTAGAACCAGTGAATGAACACAAGTTTTTGTTTAATTAATAGTTACAAAAAATCCTTATTATTATATCAAATGCAGTTCAAAATGGAATAAATAAATGAACATAAATCCTTAGCCTCTAAATCTGCTACAATCATTTTTTTTTTTAACAAAGTGTAAGCCTTCAATCTCTTACTTAATCATTATATACCTTCATAAGCCTAGCCAACGTCAACAATCAATTCATCATGATATGAGCCGAACGATGTCCACTGCTGGACATAGGCCTCTTCAGTAGTACAGAAGTGATTCCGTCTTCCCCGGCACCTTGTTGTCCTTAAGTTGTTAAGAAGCCATATTTATCTCATATAGGCTGACGTCCGGGAACTCATCGGTGTAGTGTCAGGTCAGTCTAGCTCTTGGGTCTTTTGTTGGACTAGAGACGGGTTTTTAGAACTTCTCTACCTCCCCTAAAAGCTCTAGTTTAGACAAGATGATCCTGCCATCGTTAGTCTCCAGCTTCGTCAGCATTTGAGGTGTGTCGCGTTTGATGGATTTCAGGATCTGCCTTATAAGCCGAGCTTATTCCGACTGAACCTGCACCCACTGAAGACTGCCCGTTCCGTTCCCGTCTTTCCTTTATGAGCTTGGGAGTTAGAGTCTCAGAGCTTTGATCTATTTGTTAGTTCTCCGTTCTCTAAAATGATGGTTACTAACTCAAAATGTGGTATTCATTTATTTATTGGTTACATTTTTATGACGAAAGCTTATATTTTAACATGATGAAAATGTTATAGTTCATTCACTAGATTTCATGAAATTAACGATTGGTCAGTGAATTAACGGTCGTTTATTCACTGGATTTCAAACGTTTTTTAATGCCAATGCTGGAACACTCAATAATTTACTTAAAACTAGCTAAAATTGCAATGAAATTGATTTGATACATATATTATAACTACCCATTACTCGAATTTTTAAATAACTTATAGTACATACTTTAATTACGGCTGCAAAGTGATATCAAAAAATTTGCGTCTGACCCAAGTCCTAAATTCTTGCCCGAACAAAGAAAATTTACACCAGCACTGCCAACTTTAAACACTCGTCATTTTAAAACGAACAGTATCGCAATACATGAATCTTGTTACTATGCTAGAATAAAGAGCAGCAATTACAAAAAAAAAATACTGCGTTGGGTAGAAGGTAATATCTTAGTTTATTATTTTTTGGAAAATACTCGGATTTGTTATTTCACTGGGGTGTGTTCATTCACTGGGGCACTTACCCTATGCGTCATGGATTTACTAGGGAAGAACGTTGTGTCATTGCTAAAGTCAAAAGTCTAAAGTCAAAAGCAGTTATTGCGAATTAAGTGTACAATTGTGGTGTTATGTTAAGTTAGTACTTATGAGTTTGAAGCATTTGAATTATAACAATAATTTATTATTAAAAAGCTTATTTATTTATTAATAATATGGTAAATCATTTTTTTCTAAATTAATCGTCTGTGATTTCAATAAGTAAATAATATTGTGTTGATTTACGCAGGGTTTTAAATACCGGTAAATATTTATAAAATTACCTTTGACAGAGTTACCGTTAATATAAAAATAACGTTAATGGATTAAAAAAATAATATATAATCAAACGAATTTAATAAATTCTTAAGAATGAAAATAACATTCGTTTTCAATGACTAAGCTTGCTAAATATGTAATGACTTAAATCCAGGGCTTGTTAACGTTATGAAATCAAAAAATAATTCACCTCCGTCCTGCGCTACTTCCATATTAGAAGGATCAATTGTTTAAAAAAAACGATAAAAATATCGTCAATAAACAATTTAACGATAAATTGTAACTTAAATAACCTTAAATCTATTAACGTTATTTTTATACTATCGGTAACTCTGTCAAATAAAAGTTGCGATATAAAATTTGACCGCTATTTAAGCTCCTCCCTCGAAAGTCACCGACAAAAACACGGTCGTGGGCGTTGAAATTTTTGAAAAAAACGGGCCCGTTTTTCTGCCCGATTATCGGTCCAAAAAAATCGGTCGTGGGCGGAGGCCCTTATCTACACTCCGCGTCGTTGGTTATTGCTTCGCTCCCGAAGTTTGTAGATAGATGTTATATAGCCTGTATTATTCCTTATTCTTCTGACAATGATATAAAAATAAAACGAATCAGACTGGTAGTTCCAGAGATTAGCGGGTTTAAACAAACAAACAAAAAATCTTTATCATATCAGTAAATATTATTACGAAATTGAATGTCATTCTGAAAATGCCAAAAAAGTACCAATTCATAAAATTGTACATAAATAAAAAATGTGGATAAAAATATAATGCACACCAAATCAATTTTCTCTTTCATCTTCTGTGCCGGATTCTCCCGTCTTCAAGCATATGAAAAAAGACAAAAATTAACTTAAAAGTACAGCACGAACACTTAAGTGTTTAAAACCGTCTACGACTAAACATTTGCATTATGACTTAAGAGTTTATTTCGATTGTACCCACACAGGCTAGGCCTGTTACTGTAAAACCGTTGTTTGATAAGATAACACTCCGTATTTTTCCATTTATACTAATTACCGACAAAGATTACTCTCATTAGACTGCCCCTTAGTAGTGACTCAATTATTTTCAAAAGATTTTTTTTTATTATTTTTTATTATTTATGTACCTAAATATTTTAAAAAGAAGAAATTAAACTTTGAAGTAAACCATCATTTGGTAATATTATCTTAATTTATATAATACTAGCTACCGTTCGCGATTTCGTCTGCGTGGCTTATTTCACCCGCGTCTTTGGTTACTGCTCTGGTCTCGTGTGTCGTACCGTGATGTTATAATATAGCCCATGATACTCAGGAATAATGTAGCTATGCATTGATGAAAAAAATGTTAAAATCGGTCCAGTAGTTTCGGAGCTCATTCGGTACAAACAAAAAATCTTTCCTCTTTATAATATTAGTATTGAGAAAATAAAATTTCAGCCCGATAGCTGCAGTGAAAGTGAGTAAAATAATGAGAAATGTTGATTGCAAAATTCCAGGACATACAAGTAAATTAAATAGAAATTAAAAATAAGAAAAGTTTACCTTGGATGTAGTATGACATACTAAGATATATTGTTATGCACTTGTATGAGTAATAGAATAATAAACAAAACAGTACTACTCATAAAAAGTACACATAATTGTTAATAACAATACCTGGGAAGTAGGGAACCACCGAAATGACTAACAACTGTATGTGCAGTTACATCTTCTCGTAAACCATATTCTGAAGTAAATTTAAATACAAAACCACTCCCTCGTTAGCCTAGTGGTCCTAATCGCCACTGCTACGCTAGAGGTCTTGCGTTCGAGTCCCACGTCGAGCAAAGTGTTATTGGGTTTGCCTATAAAATTTTCAGTAGCAGCTCGGAGTTAGGATTTGTGCCCGGTTAATGGCAATTGGCTCGCTCCCTATTACATGGAACCTAAACAAACCGGCGAACTGTGATTGTTCATTGGTACCAAACTGCCTAACCCTTCGGGGAATACAGGCGTGATGGTATGTGTTTAAATACAAAACTTACTGTGAATATTATCATTCCATTGAAAGAAACATGACACGGACTACTATGTCCATTAAAACGTTTCAAACAACAATTGCCGACACGCGCATGGCACGCCACGATGTTGGTGTTCGGTGATGGAACGGTCTAGTAGTCTCATACTTTTCAATAAAGACCTACATTTTTGCCTGACACTTTCCTGTGGTATGTATTTGGTATGGAAACTTTCCCATTATAATACGATGTTGTTGGCAGACTCCTTTATAGCAGCTATTAAGTTTCAAATTCATTCACAGAGAAATACCATTTAAGGCTGTTTTTAATATAATGCAGATTTTATCACGCATGCGGGATTGCCCCGCATGCTATTCTGCTGCCCAGGAACACGCCCCGTGTACCGCGTGCGTATTCCATGCATTACAATAAATACTTGTATGAAAAAGTCATTTGCGGGGGATACGCAACGCATGCGTGGCAATCCCGCATGCGTGATGAAATCCGCACGATATTAAAAACACCCTTAACGAGATATTATTTATTTATTCTACCTTAGCATAAAACGGCTATTGGCCAAGTGATTGAAATGTAATCAATTGGCCAATTTTTTATCATTTTCATCATCATAATTGTAACTAAGACAAGATAGCCACAATAATCGGTCTTGAATTTTCATCAATACTAATCTAAAACTTGAACCAAAGATATCGTGTCTCCGTTTTCTATCTCCGGAGGAACAATATCCGGTCCTAAGCTTTTAATTGAAACCCCGATTATCTGACGAAGTTTCACCTAAGTGACCTTCGCTGCACAAGGCGAATATTCCGACAACGACATTGAAGTGCATGTGAGCTCTTTAATATTCCAACACGTCAACATGTCACCTTGTAAATTCGATTTGTAATCGATATTGAATTCGATACCTAATCATAATGCAGCCTGATGCTGGAATAAGGCTATTAGGCGTTACCTCGGATGTGCCTTGGGGCATTCCTTTAGGCGATAAAAGTATTAAGCGTAGTTACGTGACATAGCTTGACTTTATCTGGTGATTTCCGTTCCAAATGTAATTATATAAGCTAGTAATTTCGCAATGAAAAGATTGGACAGATATTGAGTGACTTTGCGTTAGAAGCAAAGCTAAAAAGTAGAAAAAACAAAGTCATTTTTTCAATCTTGGTAGTAGTTGCGCCGGTGTTCCTAGTAATTTCGTAAGGAAAGGAATGGGCCAAAAAACTCAATACTTGCTTTTTTTATTATCGCAATTGTATACGCAGAATAAAGGATAAACCATCATTACCTAGACAAGAAAATAACAAATTATTTGTCTTGCAAAAAGTTATTAAAGATCAGCTAAAAGGTTCTCACTACAACACTCGCGTTAATTAAGTGTTTCTATGGACCAAGTGACCGTGTAGGTACCAACATAGCTCTCAAAATTGCGACACTCAAATGGCAATGGGCAGGGAACATAGCTCGTAGAGAGGATGGCCGTTGGGGTCGTAAGGCTCTTGAATGGCGATCATGCAGCGCAAAGCGCTGTGTGGGAAGGCTCAACACTAATTGGACTGACGACATAGTTAAGGTCGCGGGAAATTGCTGGATGCGGGCAGCACCCAGGACCGGTCATTCTGGCTATCTTTAGGGGAGGCTTATGTCCAGCAGTGGACTTCCTTCGGCTGATATAATAATGGACTAAGTGTCGGTCAAATTTCGTGCCACACATATCGGCCAAAAAGTTGAAAGGTATTAAGGCCTATTCAGACCTAAGCGGTATTCGCTGCCGCCTGCGGCAGAGAAAACCCAGTGGGTATGCGGTAATATTACTGTTCACACCTAAGCGGTATTCGCTGCCGCCTGCGGCAGAGAAAACCCAGTGGGTATGCGGTAATATTACTGTTCACACCTAAGCGGTATTCGCTACCGTTCGTAACCCGCGTGGTATGTACCTCTACCCACAGCGGCAGCGAATATCGCTCAGGTCACTCTAGCCGCGGTACTTGATACTAAATACCTGAGCGAAACCCGCGCGGTATGTACCTCTACCCACAGCGGCAGCGAATATCGCTCAGGTCGCGCTAGCCGCGGTACTTGATACTAAATACCTGAGCGAAACCCGCGCGGTATGTACCTCTACCCACAGCGGCAGCGAATACCGCTTAGGTCTGAATAGGCCTTTAAGTAGGTACAACAAGTTGGCGCACATGGTCGGCATTGAGTTAATCATGTACATTGTTATTTAAGTTAACCTTTGCCTGTCGGCTGTTCGTGGGTAGTTTGATAAATGATCCCGACAGACGTAGGTGGGTCGGAAGTCCTAAATAAGAATGTTTTTATAGAACCTGATTTATTCGAGCTAGTTTCAATTTTGATCTCTTTTTCCATCATTTGTAGCAGTCAAAGAATTTATTTGAATTAACCATTAATAGGCACTTTTGAATCGGCAAGGAGTCGGTTTATTATTCAGTAAGTTTAACCTAATTGCTCGTTCCAAAACGTAAGTAGGTCTCTATGGAGAAGAACAAGCAAAAAACTCCATGGACACTCTTTTTAATAAAGGTACTAAATCCTGGTTACATTACTAGACGTTCCAAAAATCATTTGTTATTAAAATGATGTTATTTGATTAGAAATTGATAAGTCGGATTAATTCTGACAAACATTGCATACGGCACGATAAACTGAGATGAAACTTTATATCCTTACGTATTCTTTAAAAACTAATTTATACAAATAGTAAAGTTCATATTTTTGTTCTGAATGAAAGATAATAATAACTACCTTACAATTTATAAGCACACAATTTATTACCATATTATTTTTATGTGACATTTTATTTTGATCCGATATTATTTTTTTGTTTCTTTTTGTTCATTTTCCCCCTTTGTCCTATAGAGCTGCAGTACGGCGCGCTTCTCGAGGGGTGCGGGGGGGAGTTGCCGTCGCTGAGCGCATGCGCGCCCCACCCCCCGCACCTCGACAAGGCAACGCGTCGGCAACAGAAGGACGCGCGCGCGCAACAAGACAAAATCGCACAAGTTAACATACATTTACACGGTATTTGTTTCGTTTTTTTTTTCGTTTTTTTTATTTTTATTATGTTGCGAAGTATGTGTGGTGTAACTTTGAGCGATACAGTGAGGAATGAGATTAGAGGAGAACGTTCCGACTTAAAAGAGGATGTAGTGACAAAGGTTCAAAAGGGTATGCTTAGATGGTTCAGTCATATTCAGAGGATGAGTGAAAGGCGACTCTCAAAAGGGATTTATGTGGCAGATGTGAGTGGCAACGCCGGGAGGGGACGCCCTAGAAAGACCTACCCTGACCTTACTGATGAGGTTCTTCAGGTCGGGTGTGCAGTACTCGTAACCGGCGTGCTTGTATGACTAGATGTATGAACGCAGACGAGGCGAAAGTAGTATGTAAGGATCGTAGCAGGTGGCGTTCTGTGCTTTCTGGCTACCCCCATGAGAAAAAGGCGTGAGTTTATGTATGTATGTATGTATTTTATTTTTATTATGTTGTTTCGTCTACCTATTCCAAATTATCTAATCATACTACTACTGTTTTCAACTTACTTATATTCTTATTCTGTGTTTTACAATATTTTAATTTACAGTTTGTTTTATTTATCAGTTTATCTTATTTTCTACATTATACAACATACACTTTGAACATGCGTCTATTTGTATCACTTCTGCAGTATTCAAGATCATGTTTCAAAATAACATTTTCTTCGGTCTCGCTATTGCTTCTATCAGGTGGTGAACCTTCTTCTAGGCTTCAACTTTCGCCGAACGTTTCTTACCTCTGCCGTCTCTTCTATCTTCTTCATCCAGGTTTCTCTCCTCTTCTTCTCAACAAAGTGCAACAGCCTCATCAACTGTTAACACCTAGGATATCAGTTCATCAGTAGTTCTATAAAGTGAATCTTAGTTCTTTTTGTTACAGCTCTGTTTGCTGCCGTTGAACATGGCTACCTCGACAAGGCGCGAAACATTTTGGAGTCCACCGACGTCGATGTCAACAGGTTTGTGATTCATTTACATTTTATGTAGAACGTTAACTGAGTAAATTATATTGGAAACGATAAACTCTGCTTTACTATTCAAATTATGGATACGTAATATTGTTATCAACACTTTCGTATCGGATTTTCTAGGCTTTGATAAATTGACATTAAATCAATCTAAATATTGGTATTTTTGAAGTGATTCAACCAAAAACCCATAATCCTAGATGACTGTCTCGATAAGACAAATCAAATCACAGTGAACCACTCAAAATATTTGACTTTATTAACGCAATCATTTTAAAAAACCCAGCGTCACTCATCTTAGATAGCAAGAACGTCGATAAGACCACACTAGTAGAAATTCAAGCCACAAAACAGTTTAGAAAGATAAATATTCAAAGGAAAATAAACTCTAAAGCGGAACTGGTGCCATATATCAAAGAACAAGTACAATAGAGTACACTTGAGACAACTGTTACGATCAATGCTGCAAACAAAATGCATCCGTTGGGGATTTATCTCCGTCCAACTGTTCCTGTTACTAAAGAACAGTTCCGAGCAACACCTGCATATGTCAGAGCGAAACAAACGATGGAACTGTTTACAGATTCGACTTCTGTCTTGGAAGAGGATTGCTTGTGGTTTTATTAGAAGGTTTGAACTTTAAACTCTCCTTTGTAGGGTGCACTTTTGCATCCTTGTCAAATTTTAGGAAGTTGACATAAAAGACATACAAAATCAAATGAAATTACAAGACCTAGTCAATTCTAGTAATCGTACTGTTTATATAAATGCGAAATAAACTTTGTGAGGATGGATGTTTGTCACCCTTTCACGCTTAAACGGCTAAACGGATCTGGAGGACATTTGGCACTGCGATAGACTGTAGTGTAGGCACGGAGTGTAGGACACATAGGCTACTCTTATACCGGGAAATTTACGGTTCCCGTGGGATAATAAATACCAAATTCGACGCGGAAAAAATCGCGGATAAAAGCTAGTAATTAATAAATACTTGTCTATGTATGACAGTATTTCAGAATACATCTCTTTCAAAGTACAGGATTGCCCCGTTTTGCATGCGGTAAGCAGTAACTCGTGATTATCACTGTGTGCGTGCGGGTCCGTCGCCCTGCCTGGCTAAACCAGCCAGCGGCAAGATGGATAGTTCGAATTCGATAATCAGCTACTAAGAAAAACCCATTTATTTTATCGTAGATACGTGTTGACTATTACTAGCATAGTTAGCTCCTTGAATTTGACGAGAATGCAAACTGCATCATAAATAGCTTCTAAATGAAATCAGTTGTCTATAAAAGAGACAATATATTTATTTCATTAGGCAGAGGTGTACCAATGTACACCCACAGTTCACCGGTATGTTTAGGTCCCATGTAATAGGGCGAGCCTATTGCCATTAACCGGGCACAAATCCATAACTCCGAGCTACTGAGAATTAATTCATAGAAAAACCCTATAACACTTTACTCGACCTCTCTTCGGAATCAAACCCAAGACCTCTAGCGTAGCAGTGTACATTTTAACGACACCTGGATTATTTATAACTATATAATTTGATTACATTATGTTTTTTTGACATCACTTCTTGACAAATTAAAGCCCACACATTATTAAATGAATATTATCTGACATAGGCGGTTTCACTTAGCGAGCATTAACTTGATAAATTATATTAAGTAACTTCTGCATGATATCGTCAGACAAAGCCCTTATCTGAGACAGTTAACAAAAGTTAATCATGATATCCTTTTGCCTTTCCTCTGAGGCATTAACTTGTTAGAAGCATGTTCTTTGATATCCCTCAGTGTAGAGTTACATGAATATAATGAAATTGACCTTTGAAAATTGATTTTCAACCTTTTTCCCTTACAAAACTACATCAGTAATGTTTGAATTTTCTGAAGTAAATTACTCTTTTGAAACTTGATCATTATGTCTGCCTCATGTGATTTTGGTCCCAGTGTGGTTCTGGGTTTGATTCCCAGGTCGGGTAAAATGTAATTGGGTTTTTCTATTGTGAATTTCTCAGTAGTAGCTCAGAGTTAGGAAGTTGGTAGTATGAGACCCCCGCGTCGCAGATAGTTCCCAAAGCAATTGATCCTGTGTTTTATCTTTCTCCGGTCGTGCTGTCCTATCAGTCTATGAGAGTGTGAGAAGAGAAAGAGTACCTTTGCACACACACGTGTACAATGTAATACATATCTCCTACATACTTAATTGATCCAAGACTGTTGAATCGTTTCTCCGGGTCTCGTGAAGCTTTATTGCCTCGGCGCTTTTCTGGCGGTCTCCACTGTTGACTCTGGCTTTCAGGAGTCGCAGTGGTTCCAAACAGTGTAGCAGGCTGTTCCCATTAAAAAAATACTTGACTGATTTCCATTAAGATTGGCCGCGGTGACTGAATTTCAGTCAGTATAATATTATTACTATGTTTGTGGAATTCTTGCTTATTTTTTTATATTGTTCCAGCCTCAACTCTGATGGTCTGTCTCCCCTCGACGTGGCTGTACTTGCAACCAACAGACAACTTGCCAAAATGCTCATGGAGTTCGGAGCCAAAGAAGGAACACAATGTAAGTCGTTTCATTTCTATCTTATTCTCCGTTGTTATCTAAAACAAACAGTTTGTTTTCAATGTTTCTGAATCTTGCAAAACAAGAAGCTGAAATCTTGTTTGCTTAGGTATTTGTGCTTAAATAAGAGGATTTGTTTGTGTTTTTTACCACCAATTTTATCGTAAAACTCGAAACCGCGAGGTATATCTATACCACGCGGTTTCGAGTTTTACGTTTTTTATTACTGCTCCGCCCCCGTATATCGTAGTATGATGTTATATACCCTGAAACCTTCCTCAATAATTGGACTGTATAACGCAAAAGGACATTTTTAAATTGGACTAATAGTTTCTGAGATTAACGCGTTCAAACAAACACACACACAAATAAAAGTCTGCAGTCTGCAGCTTTATTGGGTTTACCTTGATTTAAAGTGTCAATAACCGATTTGAAAGGTAATAACCGAAGATCAAAACACGTGAATCACTTCCGAAATGAGGAAGAGATTGCAACAGCTGTTCATCTAATCAGATTTTGAACTTGTCAAATAGTGTTCTCACTTCACAGTGATTCAGTTGTGAGTGAGTAATTCCAACGAATTACCTGATAACAGACATGTGCCCCTCGTGATAACCTTGTAGTTAAACCCTTTTTTATTATATTTGAGTGAGTGTCAACTGTCAATACTTTTCTTTTGTTTTTTATGGGTAAATACATAGTTGCAGATCCTCGCGGGGTTATATAACTAGTTTATTTTTTCTCCTTTGTTTATGTTCTTCAACCATTCTTTCTTATTAAAAAAACCATTGCCCTATACTAGAAATATCTCCTGTATCGTGGCTACATTTCTAAGCCCATGATCTTTTATAAATATCTATCAAATGTCTGGTTAATTAAAAACTCCTTTGAAAATGTCGCCATGGATTTCAAAAAGAAAATAATACATAGTAGGTAGGCATCTTTATACTAACAGCAAAATGAAACATTACCAAAAATTTTCTATGCTGCTCGTTTCATACAAATTTGAATACGGAAATCAAATAACCGTACAACAAAAGCATCCAAGCAAATGCACAATAAATACATACCTCCTGAGAACTCATACATTTTCAATTTCTGAAACTACTTATACTCGCGCCATTTTCAGGAACACTACCTCCTTTCAGTGCTGGAAAATTATGGATCACTAGCTTGTGCCAGCGACTTCGTCCGCGTGACTCTTTTCACCCGGTTTAAGATACATTTTCGGATACTGCTCCGCTCCCGTGGGTCGTAGCGTGATGTTATATAGCCTATAGCCTTCCTCGATAAATGGGCTATCCAACACAAAAATAATGTTTCAAATCCTACCGGTAGTTCCTGAGATTAGCGCGAACAAACAAACAAACTCTTCAGCTTTATAATATTAGTATAGATTATTCCTCTCTGTCATTCCTCCGTCTCATACTTCGGGCCCTCAGGTATTTTTATAATTTGCATTCCCAACGTACGCGGGAAATAAGGGCTTCTAGAAATGTGCCTCGGTGCAAAGAATAATGTTCAGATGACAATTTCAAGTCTTGACAAAATCAACTGGTTGCTTATTTAATCATAAAACTAATTTGTTTTGACCAATAATTGTTTTTCTCCTCGACATTAATTCTACATTTGAGTTTGACTCACACACTGATTCGTTGTCTTTGAAATGTTAGAAGTAATCATCTACGATCACAATATTGGCGTTAAATATTATAATTAATTTAGCTTTCATCTCTAATTTGTAGCACTGAGTACGTATTGTAGTACTTTGAGTGACTTTTTATTTTTGATAGATCGTTTTGACATTTATATATCTTTTTATGGAATGAATGTAACTATACAACTTATTGTAATACATTGTTATTTAAAAGAGTATGTATGGAGTTTCTTGCCCGTTCTTCTCCATACGAAACTACCTTTTGGAATGGGCAACTAGATTCAATATTAATGATTTTTTTATGTAATGACGTTCAAAAGTGCCTTTTAATGGCCTAATTGAAATAAATGATTTGACTTTTGACTTTTTGACTTTTGATGGAATTTTTTCACGGCATTCTGTGCGTAAACGTGAATCTGGAGGCATATAAAAGAAATTATGAATCTGGAAACATGTAAGAGCGGTTGACAAAAGCGTGTTTTTTAATCTCTTTGAACGAAAGCGGATATACGAACGAACATAGAACACGAGTCTAATACTAAACCGCCTTTTTTGAAGGCGGTTAAGGGACACAGCACACACGCTACTTTTAGTAGCGCGAATCGGCGAATTTGCAACTGTATCGATACTGCATCGCGTTTTGGCGACTCTCTGCGTTCGATCGCAGCTGCCAAATCGCGCGATTTAGCGATGCTGTATCGCGTTTTGGCGACTAACTGCGTTCGGACGCAGTATCGGAATCCCGAACTGTTCCGATGTTAGATCGGGTCGGCTGTAGTGTTGCTGATCCATTGTCGATTATCGATAGTTTGCCGATTTGCAATGGTATTGTTTATCCCACTAATTTTATAAATGCGCATGTTTTAGGTTAGTTAGGTGGTAGGTTAAGTGTTAGGTGGATGATGGATGGAAACATTCATCCATCCATGCTCAAAATGCATAAGTTTGTGAGGTCAGAAACTTCGCATTTTTTACATTACAATTACAATAAATGGATGGATGGATGTTTTCATCCTGGATGGATGAAAACATTCATCCATCCATCCATCCCTCCTCACAAACTTTCGCATTTAAAGTCCTATTAATATTATAAATGCGAAAGTTTGTGCGGTTGGATTAATGGATGGATGTTTGCGTAATGTAAGACGTGAACTGGTTATAGGATGTAACCAATACCGCCTCCGGAGCGATTGACATTTTCGGTTTATCAATATTGCAGGCAGCAGTGCAGCTTCATTAGAATCTATCGTAAGTGTGTAGCTTCGTCAAAATCACAACACAACACTAGTCGCATTATGTTCCACATAAAGGTCTGCCCCCACGACCGATAATCGGGCTGATTCTCGGTCGTTTTTTCTCGCCGGCAAAAAGTCTGTAAAAAATCGGCCCGATTATCGGGCCGATTTTTGAAAGTTTTTTTGAGTACATACACCCTGACACACCCTCACACACGCGGAACTGTGGGTAATGTCGTACCTTATAGTTCCGAGACAGCGACACGCCGGCTGACGCTGAAAACCAGCGCTGTGGTTCCGTGTCTCGTGCACGGGCCACGGCTTTATGCTGAACGTCAGCCTTTTCGCGCGGTAGTAGCGCATTATAGATTATTGTTTTTGTTATTTTTATTTTTGTGTTGTGCGTCGCTTTCGCGAGAATAAATGGTTTTTCTCTCTTTCTTTTTTACACACAGACAGCACAGACAGATTTTCAGTTTTTCAGTGGGACAGTTTTTTGTTAGTTTTGATTATCGGTCGTGGGGGCAGACCCTAATTATGTCAAAACGCTGCGATCGGCATCTTACAGTGTGCGGGGGGTAGCGATTAGTCGCTGAATCGCGCTTCCGAAAAGCGACTAAATCGCTGCGATTGGCGATTTCAAGTGTGCGGGGGGTAGCGATTAGTCGCTGAATCGCGCTTCCGAAAAGCGGCTGATCGCCGATTCGCGCTACTAAAAGTAGCGTGTGTGCTTTGTCCCTAAGAGCCTCTGCCCAGGTCCGTCCGATTATCGCACTGTTCCATAAATCCATAGTTTCGAGGACCGACCCTTTGTAGGACGTGTATGTTGGTATATGAGAATTCATATTTAATGTTCCATTCTCACCGACACAAAAATCGGTCGTCCATTGTCTGACGTGGGCGGGCAGCATAAAACAGCACATTTTCCTTTTAGAAAACGTTAATCCCGAACTAAAAATTTCTCCTGTATCCTAGGTATAGGTTAAAGTCGGTTAAAATTGCATGACATTTTATTTCTTTTACAAAAGGTTACCCCACACTATTTACTTACTTTACTGTTTTTCCTGTATCCTGTGTGCATTTACAACCGTATAAGCTCACACACACACACTATCACACTACAACACTTATAAAGTAGGAAAATCGACCTTATTACGATGTAATTGACCATACCTACGTGAACAAAGCAACTGAATGGACACGCAATGAGTACAAATGCGTTAACAAGCACTTGAAACGCATCGCAAATGTCACTGAAACACAATAACGACGGAACTGCGCCAATGCTAATACAGTTTGCTACCAATTACATATGCTGATGCTAGCTGCCTGTTCGTACAAGCAGGTAAATAAATGGTGATTTCATGGAAGTAGATAGCGCAGTAAACCAGTCTATTGCTGTGCCACTGCAGGATAAAGGCGTCTTCTCATACAGAGAAGGCACTAGCGTGATCAGCATGTTGCGGAATTTGTTCGAAAGTTTCACCGCGGCACTGGAGCGCAAAGGACGTTAGGAGAAACACGGATTGTTTTTAGTCAGTAAGAATCTGACACTCTCTTCATTCTCAAGTCATTAGACGATTTACCATCCTTGACAAAAAAAGCGTGATAAGCCTTGATTACCTCGCTTGGTCAAAGCGGATTGAATATTTCAGTTAATACCTAAGTCCAGACTTCCGTACGATGTTTTCAGTCAATGATGTCGAAGATATACTTACTAAGTACGCAAATACCAATGTGACTTTAAAAGTCGCTTTGATATATGCTTGGTGTTACCGTCAAGCAAAACAGAGGCCAACGCTAAAGTCTTTTAAAAAACAATTACGCTCTTGACTATCAGGACTTCGCCAAGCATAACCCTAAACCCGCCACGTCCTACCATATTTGTAACAAATCAGTAAACCAGTAGCCATATAGGGTTGTCGCTTATCCGGTCCAGAGCTAGTGCTAATTATACACATTGTGATTATAAACGCATCCGAGATTGTAGATAAAACTGGTTACGATTTTAGGATTCCGTACCCAAAGGGTAAGGATGGGGCCACTGAGGGCCGATGCCTGCCGGGGCTGTGGGTTGTTCGAAAGAGATACCGCGCCCCCGGAACGCAAAGGGCAGATGAAGGAACATAGACGGGTTTTAGTCAGTAAAAGTCTGACACTCCCTCCCGCCCCGCCCAGGGCGGGGGAAGTTATTTGATGAAAAAAAAAAAAACCCAAAGGGTAAAACGGGACCCTATTCCTTAGACTCCACTGTCCGTCTGTCCTTCTGTCACCAGACATATCTCACGAATCGTGATAGTTTTAGACGGTTGAAATTTTCGCAGATCAACAGAATAAAATAAATATTTAAGGGGACAACAGACCTGATTGTTTTTGCTTGTTTTTATAGATAATGGTACGGAACCCTACGTGCGCGAGTCCGATTCGTACTTGGCTGTTTTTTTTTTAATTTGTTTTTCTCATGGATCTGTAAATAAATTGAAGATTTCGTCTTGATACTTCAGTCGCGTCTGGCGAACGGAAGACGATCGAGTGCTTGGAATAAGATTTGTTCGGTATCTTAATACTTACAATCAATCTTATTAAACTTGCTTTACAGATGAAGTTGAATTCTTTTAGATTTCTAAAAGAAGCTTAAACTAAATGAAGTAAGAAGTAAAAATAACTAAAAATTAACCAATCAATTGAGTATCAATAACGTTTTCATATAAAGTAAATTTAAAAGTTTCTTGCCCATTTTTCGCCATACTAAATCCTGACTACATTTCTTTTGGAAAGGGCAACTAGATTACATATATATTCTTCTTTTTTATGTAACATACAATTCGATCAAAATGCCATTAAACGGTCTGATTGAAATAAAATAAAACCTTACACCCAATGTTTATAACTGAATTGTCTCATGGTTACCTTAGTCACAAATTTCAGTTCAATGTCCAATTTAACGACTCTCTCTAAAACATATACGTCCATCGCAGCATGTCCACTGCTAGACAGCCCCGTCCTGCACAGCCAAGCTGTCCTGGATGACGAACACGCAATTGTTACGTCGCGTGACGTCACACACGGCCGTATACGCACAGTTATGTCACGATATGTGGACTACAATGTGCACTTAACCGCATTTACTATCTCATTTCTAATCTCGACCTTATTATTGGAATGTTAAGGTTCGATATACATGGTTAGATGGGTTTTAGAGCTGCAGAATTGGGGAAGAATGTCAACCGGTTATGTTATTGGATTTTATGATCGTGTCTCGCTTCACTCTTGTCGTTAGTTTCCAAATCTTATCTACTTCTTGATCAGTGAAAAATAATGAAAATCAATATGTGATTAGCCACTTATTGAACTATTGGATTAGTCTCTCAAAGTCAAAGCATTTAGTGCAAACTTAAGTGTGCAATGTTGGTCTTATGTTTAACAACCTAGTAGCTTGTACATACTTATGACTTAAAAGTATTGTAACTTGTAACCTTATTTAAATATAAAAATTATCCCACTACAGAACAAACGCTTCTCCTTATCCAGAAAAGGCATGAGCATTGATCACTACCCAAGTAGCACAAAACTTCATTATAAGATGTCACAAGAGGTAACATCGGTAACTTTAGCACTTATGAAGAGTTATTACAGTACACTCGACCTGCAATAGGTGAAAAGTGAGCTTTTGCCTGAATAAGAACGTTATTATGTGTCACAGAGACCACACTGTAACGCTTGCAGCGTTAATATAGGTAACAAGTTAGTATTGTACAGCTTTAAGCAATTTAAAGGATTTTTGTGGACTTTAACTAAACTATATTCTGAACTGAAGACCACAAGTGTACTCTTAGACCACTTGCATTTTAATAAAGAACACGTGAGCTACTATAATGTAATCAGTTATTCTGTGGCTTCAAATAATAAAGATATAATGCCTTTTGCTGCACACAGTGGAATTTGTGTAATGTTAATCAGCTTGATACACGCAATCGTATAATAGCTCTTATAAAGGCCACATGATCACTATGGGTGAACATTATATGATGCTAAGTTAAAGCAAACTGCTCTATATTAGCTCACATGTTACCCTTAATCTCCGTGAGAGCTGAATACTTGTACTATCGTTGACAATTAATCTACTAGTGCCGTTAAATAAGACCTTGAAGACTTCCTTATTCAGCACTTCACATCACACTTCGTGATTACCTACAGTTATTTGCATACATGTTACCCACTATCAAGCATTACGTGAATCTGTTGCTGACTTGTGTAACACAAGAACCAACCATAACAGCTCGTTACTGATTTATGTACCACGAGTGGACACTTAAACAGCTCATGCCGTTTGATTGTGGTTACTAAGGTACACATTGCTTGTCTGCCATTTTTTAGATTCCAACCTATCTACATACAATATTATAATAATTTGTTTCTATTTAGTCAAAGAAAATAACAACCGAATTTGAATAGAAAATGTAATGATTTTATACGTAAACAGCGTATTGTCAAATTACAAGGAAAAATAAAAAGACTTTTTTTTATAATATTATCATCAACCTATTTTATACTATAATTAATTAATTAATTTTCAAATAAACAGTGATATTTTGAGAGCGCGTGAAAATTTTCGTCTATAATTATATAGTATTTCACAATAAACTCTCTTTCCCATTCGAATTTCATGGACATGGAGGAAAAACAAAGTTTTACTTAACGTTATTCTATATTTCTCACAAACACTTTACAAAATGGTTCACAGAAAAGATGTCAAAATAATATTAAGTAGTAGGGTGAAAATTGTTCACAATTTTGCCACTTGTTAATTGTCAGCTCCTTCAAAGAGTTACTAATATCCTGGAGTGTATTTTGTGCTGAAAAATAGGTAAAAAGTACTCTATTATTCAGCCCTTGTAGTGTAAAAAAGGTAACGCATACCCTGATAACCAGTCATTATTCAGCTCTTGGGGCGACTGTTACCTTTAATAAAGCTCAAATAACGCTGATATAGTGCAACCAGCTACATTATTCAGCTAACAGCTGATTAATTTGTGCCCAAATCAGAGTTATATCTGCTGAGTAGGCGCCTCTAACGCTATTATTCAGCAGGTTTATTCAGCATAAAATTCCATTGTGAACAGTGATTCAGCTACTATTCAGCGCTTCTGTGCTACTTGGGTACGTTTGACTTATATCAATTACAAGTCGAGGGCAAATGTTTTCCTTTGCTAAAGTCAGCAATACACTGATGTGTAGATTTTCAGCCTGCCTCTTTCAACATAGCTGCTATGTTCAAGACACTATGTCATGCTTCCTTGGTACCTAGTATTTCAAGTATTTGATCCAGACAGATTTTGCAAGATAGGTCAATCAGATTACTTACCAAACAAATAGTTCAACGGTAATCAATCACAATACCCGTCACTATCTATCGTTTATCTCATCTGCTGATTACTTTATTGTTTACATAGTGATTTGTTTTTCTAGTAGTATGCATAGTAACCTTACATTTCATGAAGTCTGACGTCTACGTCAAGCAGTAGACGATTTACTACTCGATAACGTACTACATACTCGAATTTGTTGTTAGAAAATAACTTTATTTTATCTTGATAGGAACTAAAAGATTTGGGTAGGTGAGCTAGTTTTTATCGCCGTAAATTGTAAGGCTCGTAATGCCTTGTTCCCCTTTAATTGAGACAAGAGAGTTTTAGTAGTAGAGCTCGTTGTAAAGGAGCTCGTCTGGAGAAGTACTACCACCATACCTATTGCTGCCGCAAAGCAGCGTTGCTGTGTTCCGGTTTGAAGGGTTTGTGGGTGGTAATTAACACACACATATAAGACATTTCAACATTGTCTATGGGATGGCAACGCATTTGCAAGGCCTCTGATATTGCAGGTGCCACCTGCTTACTTGCCATCCAATACTTACATAATATTTTAAAAAAATAACCTGTGCAATCACTCGCCCGAAATGAAATTCCTGGCACATGAGACATTTCAAGTTTGTCTCTGGAATAGCAAAACATTAAAGACCTTTGTTATTATTGCGAAGTTTATAGGCAGAGGTGACCACTTAACATCAGATGGGTCAGATTGTTTGCCATCCAACGATGATAAAAAAAGAGAAACTTGTCATCCGCTCGACATTTCCTATAACAAAGCCATGTACAGTCACCGACATACATGTGTACGACAAATCGCACAAGCCCCTCACATGTCAATACTACTTTTTATTTACGGACGAGAGATAGGAAATAGGAAAGAACAAAAAAAAGGAGGTAATACAAATACCGGGATCTCGGTCGGATTGCCGCCGCGGGCAATACTTATCGGCTCGAGCACGGCCGAAGACACCCGAAGTTACCCGAAGTTTACCGATCTATGTATGACACGTTGTTAGTGACCCAGCTAAGTTTTGGTCTGGGATTGGAACATGCGTGGCTAAGTCAGATAAACCAAAACTTTAATAACTTAGTTGCTTACTTCTTCTCAAGGAAACTTTTAAGAAAATCAAAAGTTATGTGGTTTTTGCTTTTGCTCCACAATTTTAGGGTGTCTCGAGCAACAGCCAATAAATAAATTAATGGCGAAAAATAAACACAAAAAAAACAGAGAAAAGGGTCCCTTCATTATACTGTCCTTTGTAAATATTGTTTTGCAAAGAAATAATAGAGACCGGTAATGCAAAAAAAATAAGGCAATGTAAGGTATACTACGGCAAAAACAGATACAAATATACTTAAGAATAATAATAACAACAATTCGATACAACAATCTGTTATCTCCTACTTTTTTGTCTAATATTTAAACCGTCTATTATCATCATCACTAAGGTATCGCCATAACATAGTAATCAACTCTGCGGCATACAATATGAAAATAAATATAAAAACCGCAAGCTGCCAAATATAAAAAATGCTCAAAAAACTAATTCTCATTGGCATTCGAGTTCACAGCTTGTTAGCTGCAATACCCTTGAGCAATAAAAATCGGGACTGCACCAAAAATTGGGAGGATTGCCAGAAAATACACGAGAGGCTTTCAAACCCGGGATATATTCTCGCCAATACAAAAATGCATTGCATGTTATTGGTTTCAAAGGCGTCGGTTCGCGGCGAGGAATGCTCTCTGTACATATATGTACGTTCAATATAATATTGCAAATGGAATTCGATTTTCAAATATACGGGGACAAAATATTTTTATCTTTTGGGATTCAGTTAAAAAGGCAAAGATCAACCACATTGACTTCTTGACGGATACTTTAAGAAATGTTTATAATTTTTAATAAAGTGTATTTTAATGGAATTTAATACTCCAATTTTAAGTATGCAATATAAACATGACTTTTTAATGACAATTTAATGATTTAAATGAACTATTCGTACTAGCTAACATGCATTACCTATATTTTGTACAATCATGTATCATGTATAAAATTAAAAGTACGCCTTGAGAGGTAAAACATATTCAAGCTTCGGATAGATTTTTGATCTTGCATGCTTAAATTTGTCTGTAAAAGCATTTTTAGTCAAATTAACTTTCTTTATATGTAAAATATCATTCATCTCCTCTTCTTGGAACCTAAATCGTAGCGCAAAATGTGGTTTCAGTAGAATTTCCTCCCACGAACGTTCAGGGTGGTTAATGAGCTCCCTGCTAGGGGGAAGGGGGGTGAATTAGTTAGGTGGGTCGGTAATGCGCATGTGAAACCCCTGTGCCCTGGTGTGGTTACCGTCTGCAGGCCACGGTGACCGCTTACCATCTGGCGAGCCGTACGCTTTGCCACAGTCGCAGTAAAAAATAAATAAAAATAATCGAGACTGTAATATATGGCTGTACGTATTTCGAAGTACATTGTGTCTGTTTTTATCGATTAATCTATACTAATATTTATAATATTAGAATCCACTTTATAAGAGGACAGATTTTTTGCTTGCTTGTTTATGCCGAATAAGTTTCGAAACTACTGAACCGATTTTATTAATTTTTCACTAATCCCAGCTACATTATTACTGAGTAACATTAGCTACATAACATCACGCTACAAACCATGGGAGTGGAGCAGTAACCAAAGACGTAACTTAACTCGGGGGCAATAAGCCACGCGGACGAAGTCAAGGGTGGAAGTTACCTAGTTACTTATTATAAGTCAAAGAATGCACATTGCACTTTAGTGGCTTAGATGACTTTAATGCTTCACCGATAATGCGATGGTAATTCTAATGTACCCTTGTCCTCGTAACATTAAAATACAAGTATATTATTCCGTAACACTATCTTTTGCCTGCGACTTTATCCACGTGAATTTTCTTAGGGATTTCTTACTTTTTAATAATTCAAAAGAGCCTGTTAAAAGTTAGGGATAACATCGCTTCCTATTAGCCAAAGAATTTTAAAAATCGAAAAGCAAAAAGAAACTTTTGCTTTATAATATTAGAATACATTATTCTTTAAGATCAACAAACCTTACACTGCCTTAATTCTATAAACATGGAAGAAATATAATCAACTTATAGACGTCAGGTGTAAGCAACATAAAATACGAGTATGTTACAACGAATTACCCTAAAGGCAGATAAATATTTTATCAAAACCGTTTTGAGAATATGTACCTACGTACACACCTACATCGAGAAACACTCAATCATCATTAGACATAAAGAAAACAAACTGTGAAGCAATTTTATCTCATATTACATAAGTAGCGAACTGTCTGCAAATTCGTCCGCGTAGCTTATTTCAACCGCGTTTAGTTATGTATGTCTTAGGTGACTGCTCCGCTCCCGTGTGTCGTAGCATGATATCATATAGCTTATGTTACTCAGGAATAATGTAGCTATCTATTGGTGAGAAAATGGTTGAAATCGGTCCAGTAGTTTTGGAGCCTATTCGTTACAAACAAACAAAAAAATATTTCCTCATTATAATATTACTAGCGGACTCTCCGCGACTTAGTCTGTCCGTGTCACTTATTTCGCCCGCGTTAAGTTACTGCTCCGCTCCCGTGGGTCGTAGCGTGATGTTCTATAGCCTATCTTACTCAGTAATAACGTGCCTTTCTAACATCAAAAGAATTTTTGAAATCGGTCCAGCAGTTTTGCAGTTTATTCGTTACATACAAGTATACAAATCGTTCCTCTTTATAATATTAGTAAAGATATAGATTAAGTTATTACATAATAGACGAGTAAGATTTTCTTGTTTTCTTGCTGCACTGTTTTCTCTTCGATAAACTTACGACAAGATTAAAAGGGAAAATGTTGAGCTTAAAATGTGGAGCGCGGTAAAGAGCACTTGCTTAGGACTTAGAAGTGAGAATATTTTTATAAACATTTACGGTTAATATTTTGCTCCTGAAGTTTTATAATAACAAACATAAAACCATCACGCCTGTATTCCCCAAAGGGTTATGCAGAGGTGTACCAATGCACACCCACAGTTCGCCGGTGTGTTTAGGCGCCATGTAATAGGGGACGAGTCTGTTGCCATTGGCATTAACCGGGCACAAATCCTAACTCCGAGCTGATATTGAGAATTTCATAGAAAAACTCAATAACATTTTGCTGGACCTGGGTCGAACTCAAGACCTCTAGCGTAGCAGTCGCGCTTAGGACCACTAGGCTATCGAGGTAGTTAAAATTTTATAATTTACTACCTTTTTTTGGGGTCACTTAGTTTGCGCTAATGTCGATTATTACAGATACAGACAAAGTCACGGATTTAAAAGAAGCTTATGTAGTTATCCAGATTCCAACCTACCTCTTTGTTATATTTCATTATGATTGTTTCAGTGGTTTTGTTGTAATGAGGTTACAAACAAACAAACAAACAGACGGACAGACTTGACTTTCGGATTTATAATATTTATGTAAATAAGTAAAATGCCTTGTTTATAAATGAGATTCAGATTCGCGATTTCAGTTAGCCAAAGCAATATAAAACCCATTGTTTCCTTATTTGTTTAACTAACCATTGTTTTTGCTACAATATCCATATGCCATAATCATAAATCCTTACTTAATAACACAGAATTATCAATTTATCATATAGCTGAAGATTTTATTTATTTTTTGTTTGAACGTTCAAATCTCTGAAACTACTGGGCCGATCCTATAATCCTTTCGCTACGTTACATTTTTATTGCTAATAAAAAGATATAGCCTAATGAAAGCAATCAGGGATGCTTTAGTTAGACTATATCTTATCATTAACCAAAAAAATGGAATTAGGGTTGGATGATAATTATCCCTGATCGCAATAGGCTATGTTTAACTCTAACAAAAATTAAGGGATTAGGGCAAGATAATTACGCAGACGAAATCGCAGGCAAAGTAAGCAAGTAATTTCACATCCACGATCAAATTCGCAAACGACGGTCTTTCCTAACTAATGAATATCCATCAAAGTAGGTCGTATACATCGCTTCTAGTTGGGCGAGCATTGCGTGTAGCTCAAACATATTCCTTCAATATGGAAAACAACCTTCACTGGGTTTGCGACGCCTGGCTTCAAGATTATAGAATTATTCAGCAACAAAACTGCCCGTCTGCTACGCTAGAGGTTTTGGGTTCGATTTCCAGATCAAGCAAAAAGTGTTTAGCACCTCGGAGTTAGGATTTGTGCCCGATTAATGGCATTAAGCTCGCCCCCTATTACATGAGACCTAAAACATACCGGCGAACTGTGGGTGTACTACATTGGTACACCTCTGCCTAACCCTTCGTGGAATACAGGCGTGATTGTATGTGTATGTTATAATGAGCACAATATCAAAAGAAAAACGAAAGGGATCTATAATTAAGAAAAAATGAACTCTTAGGTATTGCCTAAATTGTGAATAGCAATGAAGAGTTATTTCGTGTCTATTTAAATGATATGTAAAAGTAATATTATTAATCGACTTTTGTTGCTAACTGTACCTTTTCACGCAAGTAAACAGAAATCTATGTACAGTCAACAAAAGAGATAAGTAACCATGCCGTCACCTATAATATAAGTTTTTTGTCGCTGAAGGTTGATTTCAATTAAAATTTAATTTAATGTTCAGAAAACAAACATTTCATTTATTAAAACCAAATTAAATTCGCAGACATCTTACAGTTTGGACGAAAATTTTAACCGTATCTGACACCCTGGTTACTTATCTCTTTTGTTGACCGTACCTTTTAGGCATTTTATATTTTATAGAATGGGTCTTTTTTTTTTTTTTTTTTTTTTTTTTTTTTTTTTTTTTTTTTTTATAGACGGGAAATCATCAAATAACTTCCCCCGCCCTGGGCGGGGCGGGAGGGAGTGTCAGACTTTTACTGACTAAAACCCGTCTATGTTCCTTCATGTGCCCTTTGCGTTCCGGGGGCGCGGTATCTCTTTCGAACAACCCGCAGCCCCGGCAGGCATCGGCCCTCAGTGGCCCCATCCAATTTGCTGACATCTCTTTGAGGCGCGCGTGGAACACGAACGCGCCGTCGACACGGTCTGTCGCTAGTGAACGTACGGACGGCGAGCTACCCATTGCTCACCGTCCACAGACCCGCGTCTACGGTGGCCGGGAGTCGTCACGTGGCTCCCGACGCCCGGATCGTCTACCGCGGCGGCCGCTGGGACGGGGGACCCTCCTTTCCCTCTCCCGTCCCGCCGCCTCCTTCTCTAGCATTACAGCTTCGCAGAAGGAGGCGACTGCTTCCCATTCCCCCTCGCTCCGGACCATGGCCTGAACCAGTGCCGGACGCGAGAGGGCGCCGCCGCCGATGGCCGCCTCGAGGACTCGGCGGTGCTCAGCCCAAGCAGGGCACACCGCCAGAGTATGCTCCACCGTGTCCTCGGGGCGATCCTCACAATGGTGACATCCGGGCGATTCCTCCCGCCCGATGAGGTGCAGGAACCTCCCGAAACTTCCGTGTCCGGTGAGGACCTGCGTCAGGCGGAAGGTGAGGGCGCCGTGGCGCCGCTCCAGCCACTCCTCAAAGAGGGGTCTTACCGCCTCAATCGAGGCGAGCCCTGCACGAGGTTGCGACAGTCGTTCTCTCCATGTCGCCATGAGATCGAGCCGGAGTTCCGTCCGCAGGGCGGCAATTTGCCGCGGCAGCGGAGTTTCGCCCCGGCCCAGTGCCTCCGCGCGCCACTCGTGTAGGCGCGCGAGGACCAGCGCCTCCAGATCCCATGGCGGCAATCCGGCAAGGAGGCTCGCTGCCTCGCCGGAGATCGTGCGGTATCCGCGGATGACCCTTATGGCGATCACCCGCTGGGACGCGTTCAGGTAGTGGGCGGCAAGCCGCTTCAAGCCCCGCGCCCACACCGGGGCCCCGTAAAGGGCCATCGAACGCACGACCCCGGCGTAGAGCCTCCGGCAGGAGGCGTTTGGCCCCCTCAAATTGGGCAAGAGCCGCTTAAGAGCGGCCGACGCCCGTGCCAACTTGGGAGCCAAACGTCGGAAATGTTCCACGAAGTTCCATCGGCTGTCGAGGACAAGTCCCAGGTACTTCATCGTCGACCCGACGCCGACGGAAACCCCTCCTACCGTTATTTGGGATCCCGAAGGTGGCGCGTTCCGAAGCCCATGAAAGCACAGGACCTCGGACTTGTGCAAGGCCACCTCGAGACCCAATTGCCGGATCCTCTCGACGACTATCGCAACCCCGCGTGTCATAAGGTCGGCCGCCGCCTCGTGCGACCACCCCTGCGCCAGGACCAACGTGTCGTCTGCGTAGCAAACTACGCTGGCGCCCTCGGGGAGGTCAGCACGTAGCACCCAGTCGTAGCCGATGTTCCACAGGAGCGGCCCCAGCACCGATCCCTGCGGAACACCGCACGACATCTCTCGCCGGTTCCATTCACCATTTCGACCAGGGTAGATCACGGCTCTATCACATAGATAGGCCCCGACCACCCGACGGAGGTAGTTCGGCACCCGGTGGTACCGGAGTGCCTCCCTAATGCAGGACCAGGGCAGGGAGTTAAACGCATTGGCGATGTCCAGCGACACCGCCAGCACAACCCTGCCCCGGGACACAGCATCCCCCGCCGAGAGAGCTCTCACGCGCATGATGGCATCCACCGTAGAGCGCCCCCTGCGGAAGCCGAACTGGCAGTCCGCAAGGTCCGGCCCCATCCCAGACAGGTGCCCGACGAGGCGGCCCGCAATCACTCTTTCAAAGAGCTTGCCCACCTCGTCGAGCAGCACGATGGGCCGGTATGCGGACGGTGAGTCCGCAGGGCGCCCAGGCTTCTGAATGAGGACCAGCTTCCCCGTCTTCCAACGAAGTGGGAACCGGCCCCTCTCCAAACATGCGCTTAGGAGCCCCTCCAATCGGGGCCCTAGAGCCTCTGAGGCCAGGACCCAGGCTTTCCCAGGCAAGCCGTCGGGTCCCGGGGCGGTATTTTTGCCTTTCAGCTTACGTACCGCCACCCTCAGGTCTACCCCAGTCACCTCTGGTGTGTCGTCGTCGGTGTGGTCCGCTTCCGGCATCGCAGGCGGCGGAGCCATGGGCGGGGGAGGATGTTCTCCCCGCGAGGGGAACAGAGCGCTCACCACGTCCTCAACGAGCTCCGGCCGGAGACTCTGCGTCAGCGGGGGAGCCCAGGTGCGGATCTTGTTCCGCACCGTCTTGTAAGGGCGCCCCCACGGATCCGCGTTCAGAGTCCCCAGCAACTCCTCGCGGGCCTGAGATTTGGCCCGCGAAATGGCCTCGTTGAGGGCGGTCTTCGCCTCTCTGTACCCCTCGTACAGCTCCGCCTCAATGGCCGCCGCATTCGGTGGCCGAATGCGGAGCCTGCGATGATGGGCGTACGGGTGTCGCGCAGCGACGCATGCCTCCCGCAGCGCCGAAATCTCTTGCGACCACCAGTACACCTGCCGGCGGGCGCCGCCTTGCGGGACTCGGGGCATTGCCACATCACAAATGTCGGACATGGCCCCCTGGAACCACTCCACCTCACTGTCTATGTCGGCAGGCCTGTCCGGTGATGACACCCAGGCCTGCACGATCGAGGCTTCCAGGAGGAGCTCCCGGTCCAACTGCTTCAGCGCCCAACGCGGACCACTCGGGGCCTGCACGACCGGCGCGCTGGAGTCCGGGGCGGAGACGTCAAACCGGATGTACCGGTGATCGGAGTAGGTCTCCACCCCCTCCACAACGCGCCAGTCAAGAACCCGCGGCGACAGAGCGGGGCTGGCGAACGAGATGTCCACCACCGATTCGCCCCGCATCCGCACGCACGTGGGTACAGAACCCCGATTCAGGATGACTAGACCCTTCTCCAGGGTCCAGTCCTCCAGCATCCTCCCCCGCACATCCGTGCAGCGAGAACCCCAAGCCACGTTCTTGGCATTGAAGTCCCCGAGCACTAGCACAGGGAGGGAATGGCTTCCGACGACGACACTCAACTCCACGAGGGAGTTGTGGAACTCGGCGAGAGTTCGGTTCGGGGAGAAGTAGCAACCGACTACAACGATCCCCCCGAACCGGGCTGCTACGCACCCCTGTCCTTTCTTGACCCCCTCAAGGGACGGGGTGCCGGCGGCGGCCGACGCAATTATGGTCACTGAGCCGCTAAGGTCCTCCACCCAGGTTTCTCTGGGCGGGACAAAGTACGGCTCAGCGACCACGGCGATGTGTATCGACCACTGCGCCATGCTCTGGAGCAACAGATCCTGAGCGGCGGCGCAGTGGTTGATATTCGCCTGTAGGAGGCGCAATGGTGCCGTTATTGGCAGTCCATTGCACCCCCCTGAGTAGCCGTTGCAGCGACGGCGGGCGCAGACTCCATGGCGGCCGCGGGAGCGGCGGCGGCGGCGGCGGCGGCGGCGGCAGCGGCGGCGGTGACGGCGGCGCGGGGCCTTCCCCCGGCCTTGGCGGGCACGGCGCAGGCCTTGCCCCCAGCCCGGTGATCCGCGGGCTTGCTAGCCCCCGCACATGCGTCGCAGTGCGGCGGGGCATCACAAGCCGCGGCCTTATGCCCGGGCTGACCGCAGCGGAAACACAAGGCGCTGCGGTCGACCTCCGAGGCGCATCGGCATGCCACGTGATTTCCCACGTGGCAGCGGAAGCACCTCATGGGCCTGGGCTCCAGCAGTCTGACCTGCGCCGACACCCAGCCCACCAACAATCTACGGCCCCCTGCGATGGTCTTGGCCGCCGCCACGGGGCAGCTGACTGTGACTGCCCGCATGCCCGAGCGGTCCGGACGGATGGTGCCCGCCCTAACCTGCTCGGCAGGGCATCCACCCGTCCTGGCGACGGCGGCCACCACCTCCTCTGCGGCGACGGAGTCGTCCAGGCCAAGGATGCGCAGATCTGCGCATTTGATGGGCCTGGAGACTCGGGCCTCGTCCGCGTCTAGGGACGCTCTCAGCCTTTCGGCTAGAGCGTCTGCAGACGGGCCGCTGGTGGCACCGGGGACCTCCAACATTCTGGCCCCCGTAGCCGTCACTCGGAGCCGGAGCCCCCCGGTGATCCCCAGCTCGCCGAGGTTCACTGCCGCCTTGGCCCTGGAGAGCACCTCGCCGTAGGTGACGCCCCGCTTCTCCGCCTCCGGCTGTAGCGTTATTACTACAGCCGCGGATTTCGGGGCGCGCAGCTTAGCAGCGGCAGCTCGCTGTCTCCGTCGCCGCCGCTCCTCCGTCCTCCTGGTGGCCGCCCTGGCCGCTCTGGCCGCCTTCCGCCCCTTCTCCTTCGCTCCGGCGACTTGCCATTCGGCTTCTGCCGGAGGACTGGGATTAGAGGGCGGGGGCGGCTGGGACGCCGCCTTGCCCCTCCTCGGGGGCACCGTATTTGGCGCCGGTATCGCCGGAGCCGGCTTCGCAGGGGCCAGCACAGCCCTGCTGGGGGGCTGGCTGCCCGGCCTCGGCACAGAGGCGGCGGCCGCATACGATGCCCGCTTGCCGCTCGTGGCCATCCCGCTCGCCGCCAGAGGGGGGCGCAGAACGATTCCCTCCAGCACGGAAAACCTGGCGTTAAAAGCCGCCAGCTCCCTCTGAACCAGGGCCAGAACCTGGTTCTCCACAGGCACGGGCTTGGGCTGGGGTTGGGGCTGGGGCTGGGGTTGGGGCTGGCCGCGCTGGCCTCCCGTCTTGGGCGCCTGGCGGGAACCGGACCCGCGGAACTCCGCTAGGTCGGCCTGGAGCCTCCGGTTTTGCTCCATGAGGAGCTCCACCTCAGCCGACAGGCGGGCCACCTCCGCCCGTAGCTGCGGGACCTCGCCCGCAAACCGGGCCTCCGCAGCCGCCGCAATAGTGGCCGAAGCCTCGTGCATGGCCCGAGACTTCGACCCCTTCATTTTTTTGCGGGCAACGCTCGCCACCGCGTTGTTGACCGCCTCCAGAAATCTGGACTTACGCTCCTCCTCGGAGCCGCCAGGTGCACCTGCCTCGTCAGAGGACTCGTCGCGGGTAGGGTGCTGCCCCGCCACCGCAGGTGTTGCCGGTCGCCCAGCAACACTGCTCCTCCGGGCAGTCACCCTCCCTGGGCCTCTCTCCTGGACCCCACCGCGTTTGCTGGTGGGGATCTTGCGAGCCGAGGCCAGCTGCTCGCCGTCAGAGGACGCCCGTTCGTCCTCCGATCTGGGCCGCTTCCTGAAGAATTGGCCCAGATCAACCACCTGATGGCGGGAGCCCAACGGGCTCACGGTCACCATGCTGGAGGCCGAGTCGGACTCCGACTCGGCATCTCCCTTTCCTCCTTCTGCGTCTTTTATTTTGTTATTTATATTTATATTTAATTCCATTTTTAGTCCCACGAGTATATAAAGTTCCAACCATCCAACCAAAAAACAAGTGGTTCGCACTAGCGACTGATGTCCCATAGGGACGCCCGTCAGCCATACATCCCGTCACGGTGCGCCGCCGCTTGGGATTCGGGGTGACTTTTTATAGAGGGTTTCTACCTCGCGGTCCGGGCGGTTAAGCCAAGACCCTCGGTGCCAATCGAAGCCGCGAGACATGACCACGACACTCCGATATGGGGTTACGATGTACGACGGTGACAGAGAAGGACCACCCTCCTCTCTGTCTGCTCGGTGGCAGGGTGAGTGCACGCCGAGCCCGTCCTCACTCCTCCGCTGTGCCCTCTGCTGATCAGAGGGACACGCGGAGAAACGCCCTTGGTCCGTCCTCGGACCCCGCCCGTCAGAATATTGGCCACGAGCAGTGACATTCCTCAAAGAATAGGAATCTCTTCCCATTCCTCAGGGAAGATCACTACCCGCGCCCAGGGTGCACCGGCCAGCCAGCTGCCGTTCCCTCAAGACGTGTCTGGAGGGACAAGCAACCGACGGCACACGTGGAGGTTTTCTGACTAGCACCCCATATAGAATGGGTCTAAAGCGTGAATAGAAAGTTTATAGCTCTGACTCGAGGAAAATAAGGCTTAGTTCAATGACCTAAAGCTAAGTAGTCATAAGAAAATGCTGGTTTTTCGGAGAGGAAAAAACGTTGCCTAGGTAAGGAGAATTATAAGGATATTGATGATTTCTAAAGGCGCGACGCGTTAGTTGATTTTCAGTTCTTTTTCCGCAAATATAAAAATTTTCTAATCAACAATACCATCATGTAGGATCTATCAGGAATACAAATGTACCAAAGTACTTCCTACTAATGTTATAAACGCGAAAGTCAGGATGGATGGATAGATATGTGCTACTCTTTTACATTTAAACGACTGAACAGAAATAGGTAAAATTTGGTATCCATATACCAGATATTGATTTAGCTAAAGACATAGGATTTTTCTCTCCGATTTGTGTATCCGTGGGATAATTTAGGTTTTTGGGCTGAATTTGAAGTCTACGTAGACGAGAAGGCAAAAGCTAGTTTATTCAAATACTGAAGGCAATCTTCCAGAAATAGCTAGGTATGTAGTATTAGGGTAAGGTACATGTCATAAGGACAAAGGTCAGCTTTAGGATGCCATTACAATTACGGCGATATTAGGCATCCTTCACCGATCGTTTATCGATAAATGCCGAACCGAATGCGCCGACCCGCATAAGTGTATAACGATATAATTTTATGGAACATGAAAATACTGCCTCTTTAGCCTAGTGGTCCCAAGCGCGACTGCTACGCTAGAAGTCTTAGGTTCGGTTCCCAGGTCGAGCAAAAAGTGTTATTGAGTTTTTTATGAAATTCTCAGTAGCAGTTTAGTTAGGATTTGTGACCGGTTCATGGCAACAGGCTCGCCCCCTATTACATGGGACCTAAACATGCCGGCGAACTGTGGGTGTTTATTGGTACACCTCTGCCTAACCCTTCGGGGAATATAGGCGTGATGGTATGTTATAAAATTTATAATACGTCGTTTGTCTAGGTACTGATACTCGGTGAATCTCTCAACCACTCACGAGACTCGCTTAAAAACTTTGAAGAGTTCTGCTAAAAGTTTTGCAGTTAAATCTTTCAGGTTTTTACCGTAATAGGAACACCCACACAACGTAAAATGGCTTCGAACTTGCATCAAATTTAATACTTAGAATCCAAGTAGTAGTAGTAGAACTCTTTGTGAAGGAGCTCGTCTGGGGAATTACTACCACCAGTCTTATTTCTGTTGCAAAGCAGTGTAAGTACCAGTTTGAAGGACGATTAGGTTGCGAAATGCGCTCCCTGCTAATGTTTTCCCAAGAAAATACAGCGTGGGGTTCTTCAACAAAGGAGTTTTTAGGTTTTTACGGGGTCGGCAACCCACGAGTGATGCCTCTGGTGTTGCACGTGTCCATAGGCAGCGGTGACCGCTTAACATCAGGCGGGCCGTTATCTTGTTTGCCACATTCAGTGGTAAAAAAACGGTTATGGGTGCTGGGTATAGTTACAGGTACATATGACATTTTAGACCAGGCAACGCATTTGCAAGGCCTCTGAGTATTGCAGATATCTATAACCACTTATTAAGGGTAGGCCGTCGGCATGTTTGCCATCCAAAAATGTTTAAGAAAAAACAGCTTTACAAACACCAATGATCCAAGTCTAGAGATGGAAACACGAAATTGTTCAGACTGAAATATCAAATTAATTTCGTTTGCGAACACCAAACATATTGTGACGTTTATTTTTCTATCGAGAAGACCATTATCCCCCCGAGCCTCGATAAAGCGTGTCAAAGCGGTTTAAAGCGCCCCTCTGAAACATAAACATTGTAGTCGTATTTACGCGCGTTACAAAAAATATTGCCACCATTTCTTTAAAAGCAACCATAAAGAGGACCATGATCATGAATAATAAGGTCCATAATGCCTTAGCAGGGCCTGAAACAAACACGGCTGTAATAGGAGACGCTTAAGTACCTACCTATCTTTAAGATGCTCTAAGTACTGGCCTTGGAGAGCTTAAGGAAGGGATAATAATTGGCTAATGGTAATGGGAAAAGGATAATACTTAATGTCATTATTTTCTTGTTTTATTGAAAGCCTTATTTCCTTCATGTGTTGGAATACCTAGGCACTAAAGGACGTCCAGCGCAAGCAGAGGCAAATCGATAGCTAAAAAAAAATATATACCATCACTCCTGTATTCCCCGAAGGGTTAGACAGGGGTGTACCGATGTACACCCACAGATCGCCGGTATATTTAGGTCCCATGTAATAGGGGGCGAGCCTATTAACCGGGCACAAATCCAAACTTCGAGTTGCTACTGAGAATTTCATAGAAAAAACCCAATAACACTTTTGCTCGACCTGGGAATCGAACCCAAGACCTCTATCGTTAAATTATTTGGTTTGAATCCTTATACATATGTCCTTTGTCTGTGAAAAATGGAGGGTTATGTCGGACTGCTACGACTACAAGTACCCCATAGTTCTTCCTGCCACCATAAATCGGGGGCCCGGGATATACTTGCACCCCCAACATGCCCGGCTACTGATGTTATGCTAATTCGTTACCACGATCTTGTTGGAATACGTCACTAAGACTATAAAGCCCTCGACCCTTTTATAGTTATATAAGATTTAGGAGGTACCTAACTTATTTAGGTTTAACGAGCCATCTGGTTTCTGTATATGTTTCACTAGATTTTTGCCTGCGATAAATTGTCTTCCGGATCTCGAAAAACTGCCTATAGTATTTAGGAAAAACGTAGCTTTCTGTTAACAAAATAATTTTCAAAATCGGATCCGTACTTCAGGTTATAAGCGCGTTCAAACAAAAAAATATCAAAGTCTTCGGCCTGCGACTTCGTCCGCGGTTCTTTGCGCCCGCGTTAAGTTACGCCTTTTGTTACTGCTCCGCTCACATGTGTTTTAGCGTGATGTTATATACCTGAAACTATTCCTCATGAATCTGGCTATTACATACAAAAATATTTTTTTCCTGTCCGACTGGAATTGGGTTCTATAGATTTGCGCTTTAAACAAACGAACAAAAATACTCTCGAGCTTTATTATATTACTACAGATTTTATAGAAGTATAGATTACATATTGTTTAAAATCATTATTCATTATTGCCAACTGATAACAATGACAGCCGCCATCTTGGATTTTAATTTCGGCCCCCACCCTTCAATCAAGGCTTTATTGTTCGCGAAATGGCCGTAAATCATATCAACGGAATCAATAAGAACCTCCGTGATCCAACAACAATCAATTATGCAGGTGCGTTAGTAAACAAATCAGTTTTGTGATGAATGAACGCGATCGCCATTCAAATGGGCTTTATTCCGCGATTAACCGTAGTTATCTGAACGAAATTGAACGGATTGACCTGAACTGAATACATTTGGCAATACAAATGGATTCAGTGATGACAGGGCTTTGTATGGATATGTAGTGGCTCGTTACAAATATTTTTCAAAATATTTTAGAAGAGTAACTATGGTGTTTGCCGTTCTTCTCCAAACCTTGATATGATCGAAAGGCATTTTCTTCAAGACATCTTCCAAAAGGTGGTTTATCTTTTGGAAGGAGCAACTTGATCAAATTCTTTTGTCTTGTAAATGACATTCAAAAGTGGTCTAATAGAAATTAATGATTTGTCATCGACTTGCCTTTTGTTATCAATTCTAGATACTCATCCTAACTATCTTTGTTACAGTCAAAAACTCTGATTCTCTTGGCACGCACCTTCGACGGCTGGCTCGCGAGGCGGAGTCCAAACTTCACGAGGTGACGGGCTGTGCTCCTGAAAGGACCTGCAGGGAAGATGCATGCACCAGGTACGCTTTTATGTAATACATTGAGACTTAGAAAGAGACTGATACATTCTGCTTGCTCCAATGGGAAATTGACGTGAATTTATGTATGTATTCACGTCATAATGCAGAGCTACAGTTATAGCGTATCGGTAATTTCGTTCTATTGCCATAAGTCTTACCCAAACATCCGTCAAACAAGTCTTGGCTCATTTTTAGGATTCTGTATCTAAACGGTGCCACATAGGGCCCTAATAGTACCTAAAACTCTGCTGTCTGTTAAAGGGCTGTATCTTTAGAACCGCAATACATAGACACTAGAGTTTGTACTCACGAAATGTGTATATGCTATTATGGCCGCTATAACAAAGTATTATACTACTAATAAAATAAACGTGTTTTTGGGCGGTTTTTGCTCGACCTTAATAAATACACGATAGCGCGGAACCTTTCATGTGAAAGTCCTACTTGCTCTCGACCAGTTTTATTGTATTCAGGGCATCATGATAAAATGAAAGCCAAATCCCTGCAAGTATTAGCCTCTCGGGGAAAAGAGGCAAATTCTCACAAAGATAGAAGGCCGAAGCAGCTTAAATTATGCAAGCGAATATTAATCAACTTGAGGATTAACGAGTTAAACAACTTTGGAGGAGAGCTCAATATTCGGTTATCTTCTTTTGTAGGACGAATTTGGTAAGCTAATTGTCAGTTAAAGCTTGAGGGAAAATAGTTACATATAGGACTAAACAATAATCTTTTAGGAACAGCGTTTTTTATAAGCGCTTTTAAGTTGCGTTTTTGCACAATACTTCGGTACGCTTAGACACAAACTTAGGTATAACATATTTGTTTATAGGCCGGTTATCAAGTTAATATCATTTCTTTTTATATACCCTCCCTTCTGCGAACGAATGATTCGAGGATGGTGTATTAAGTCCAGGTTTCATTACAATTAAAAGCTCTGGTCCTTCGGTCCTTCAACCAAGACTACAGAGTATTGATAACGCTAGAAATAGGCCTCCTCAATTACCCTTTTTTTTTTTTTTTTTTATAGACGGGAAATCATCAAATAACTTCCCCCGCCCTGGGCGGGGCGGGAGGGAGTGTCAGACTTTTACTGACTAAAACCCGTCTATGTTCCTTCATGTGCCCTTTGCGTTCCGGGGGCGCGGTATCTCTTTCGAACAACCCGCAGCCCCGGCAGGCATCGGCCCTCAGTGGCCCCATCCAATTTTGCTGACATCTCTTTGAGGCGCGCGTGGAACACGAACGCGCCGTCGACACGGTCTGTCGCTAGTGAACGTACGGACGGTGAGCTACCCATTGCTCACCGTCCACAGACCCGCGTCTACGGTGGCCGGGAGTCGTTCCTCAATTACCCTAAAGGTTGGTCCTGTGCTTCCTGCAGCCAACATATTTTCACAACCTCCACTAGCTCCTGGTCCGTAAAGACGGTTAGAATTATATGGCTTTTCTGAATATTACAGGTCATCGGCTGCTAACCAAGCGGCGGGTACAACTGGATGCGCAGGCGGCACCGGTTCTGAGAAAGACAAGCAAGCTCAACATTGGGAGAGGAGAGTGAGGACCCTCAAGTGAGTTTTCTGATAAGGAAAAAAAACGCAAAAACAAAAACATGTGAGAATTTATATATTCTTCTCATCACTGCGATTTTTTTTTGTTTTCACCATATCTGGGAATTTTCTAGTAACGGACATACTGAAGGTCAACGTTCCAACTTTTGACACGTTTTTTTTAGGAAAACCAGTTTTTAATGTTATTTTCGAATTTTGTTAATATGATGGTCAGTGTGCGTATTGGGTAAATTAATTTCGTGTGGGGTTCATAAATGGGTCATACTCAGAAAAAGTGTACATTTGATATATTTTCTTGTCCCGCTACTTCAGATTTAAGTAAACATCTAATAGTATGACATGTTTTCTTTTCCCGCCTCTTGTTGTTATGTTAGTCTATTAATATGAAGATTTCTCTGGTATTTTTACCCGACTACGGCGAAGCAAAAAGGAGGGTTATGAGGTTGACCGGTATGTATGTATGTATGGATGTTCATCTGTTCCCTCATAACTTCTAAACCGTCTAACGTAAATTGACAAATGAGGTGTCATTAGAAGCGTCTTGATCGTCCGCTGGTTATAGGCTACATTATGTTGCAATAAATTGTATGTTGCGCCCTCTAGGGCTCAAGAAGATGAGAAAAAAAATTTTCGCCCAATGCTTGTGTACCATACCTTATGACATCAGTTTCGTGACGGAGATTCTCAGTATCGTTACCTATCAGTTTAGTTACAAATTTTAAATGTACACTTTTTCTGAGTATGACCCAAATACCAAAACACACACACACACATACACAGGTACCAAACGTAGACCTCTATTTTATTTAGGAATCAATTCGAGATGTTGTAAAAGATACTATAAGAAAAGATCGCGTGATGATTTGACACGGTAAGGTGCAAATTGTTGCTAAAGTACTACTATCTCACGTAAATTGATCTGAAGAGCCTTGTAACAGATTTGTGGTGAGAGATAGGACAAACGCATGTTATCATAAAGATTATGTCACTGCACATTTTGGTCGAAAGCATTTTATACTATCTGATGAAATAATCTCTCCAATCACAGCATCGTTCGCTAAAGACGTCATCGGTTACTCGTAATGCATTTACATGTCGAAGTGATAGTGACAATATTATAATCCATCATTATTTCGTGATAAACAACAGTTGTGTACCTATAGATGTTTTATCTTAGAAAGACGAGTTGGTAAAAGTGTGTGTAGAGTTGTGGAGGCACGTACACATTGTGTCTGTGTGCGTGAGACAACTCGGCCAATACTGAGCGCCCCCGAATTTGCACACATAGATACAATATGCACGTGTATCATACACACACAATGAAGGCGCACCCGCCTTAGTAAACTGCAAGATCTATACGATGTATCTTCTACTACTCATCGATGTATCGTCTATCTCTCTGCTTGTGCATTCAAGTCATGCATCGTCTGGTGTAAACAACGATCTAAAGAACCAAATTTTATTTTTGTCACTTCATAAAAAAATAATGCATCTTCTGTTTTTAATTCTGGACCCAGTGTCTACGTAAGTAGGTCTACCTTCGCTTAGCAAGAAGCTTAGGATGTCCTATGTCTTGCGGTTTCTTCTCCCATGTTCAGAAAAAATCCAAATTCAAAACTGATCTTTCTTTGTTCATGATTGCCTCATCTGCAATCACCAGCCCTTTTACCAAGAGTAAAGTAAGATCCCAAGAACTTCAATTGGAAGGCTATTGGATTAAATGCTTTTTCCTTCTCCAGACGTCTAGTGGTGGGCTGGCAACAGACCCGAGTGCCGCCTGCGCCTCCGGCCCCGGAGCTCGAAGTATGCGGTGCTCATGCGGTCACCGTGCGTCTGAAGGATACTAGAGCCATGCAGCCTGTTCCTAAGGACCTGCCTATCATTACTAAGTATAAAGGTTAGTTGACTTTCATCCCGAATGAATGGGGTTGAAAGGATTTCGTAATGAAAACTTTTATCATGGATTTAATACATTATTCTAGACTCCCCAGCACTGATAATAATTTATGTTGCTTTAAAAAAAAACTGCTGTTACATCACATATATTATAACCGAAAGTTTTCTGTACGATGTCTTCCACACGTTATATTCTCAGACTTATAGAAACACCGGTTTGGATCTTTCAAAAATGCACATTTATGTAAACTAAATACCTTTATCTACTAATCTTGAGTATGAAAAATTTTGCAATGACCTTTTATAATCTTACAATATTTTTAAGATTAGGCACTCGCTCCATGCACTCGTATTCAGCTGCATCCAGTTAGACTGGAAGCCGACCCCATGCTAAGCAAATGATGATTTTTAAGATTAGGGCTTTTTTAACTCTTTGCTCATCCTATTGTTTATTTATCTTATGTCTACGTATTCCGCAGTGGAATGGTCATCCCGTGCCGACTTCTCAAACGTGTGCGGTTGCCGTGAGGTGGCGTCATCTGGCACCAACAGCGGCACTCGCGTGCTGGCTGCGGGCCTGACCCGCGGCCGCCGGTACTTCTTCAGGGCGGCTGCAGGGAACATCAAGGGTTGGGGCACGTACACCGTGTCTGTGCCCAGGAGTGTGGTTCCTAGCAGTGAGTATTTAAGTAAATTAAGCTTTTTGACATTTTTAGAAATCGGATTGTTACATAAGTTGTTTGTGGCTTAATGAATTGGATAAAACATACATACATACCATCACGCCTGTATTCCCCAAGGGGTTAGGCAGGGTGTACCTATGTACACCCACAGTTCAGCCGGTATGCTTAGGTCCCACGTAATAGGGGGCGATCCTATTGCCATTTACTGGACTCAAATCTGACTTTGGTACTTTGTCTATGTCACCTCTGACCAAACTAGAGTCAAGAGCTTCCCATCTCGAATAAAAAAAAAAGAGAAATCCTAACTCCGAGCTATAATTTGACCTTCTCCAGAACCTATATTATGTACCAAATAAACCAATCGAGTTACGGTTTTCAGCAACGTAGCAGCTTTGATTTCCACTTCCCAAATGGTGGTGCTTCAACCAATCTCTTAATTTTTTTGTATTATTTCTTCAGGTTGGCGCGACGTATGCACACGCGGTAACCGCGGGCACGGCGGCGCGGTGGCGGCCCTAGAAGCCCTGAGCGCTGCGGCTGCCAGCGCACGCGCACGCCCCCTCGCGCACCACGCGCGACTGCCGCGCAAGAAGACTGCCACCATACGACAGCTGTTCACTGCTGCTAGCAAGTTCCAGAAGAATCTGAGGAGGTATGTTCGGTTGTTCGAAAATTTTGGTAGGACATTATGTGGGTTATAGATGCCCATGCCCACATAAGGTGGTCCGATAGCCTGGTAACGGTCACAGGAATATGCAGGATGCAGGCACAGAATTGGTCCTTGTGGTGATGCTAATGGATGCCCATGATCAACAATGGATGTCGTAATGATAGTTCAATGAAAATGAAATCGTTATTTACCAGTTATAAACATCTTATTTACTTCAAACAAATACTTTAATACCGTAATAAATAATAGATTATTTTGTACAATATTACGTACTAGGGCAGCAAGTTAGGTGAGATTAGAATTATTAAATTGACGGTTCAACCACTCGTACCTCGTACCCTAATGTACAAAAAGAGAAGCTATTACTTATACCCACATAAAAAGGAGACACCAATTCCTACTAGTTTCAGTTTAATCTTAATATGCTCATCCTTGACTTCTTCTTTCAGGGGCGTATACCTAGCGTGCATCTTATACCACGAGGACAAAGTGTTGGTCACCAGTGAAGAGTTCCTGCCTGTCATCGAAGTGGACGAGACGTATCCCACCTGCATCTACACCGACTTCCATTGGCTCATGAAGGTAAGAATTTCCCTTCCTTTTTTCCGAAAATTGTTTTAGACGAGGGTTTTATAAAGTGCTTTTTTGTGCCCTAGGAGTTGAGGCATTTCGAAAATTAGTAGTATAAGGCCAAAACAAAAGTCACCCACCAAACCGGGGAACCTACTGTCAATATTTGAATGATTTCGTGGGTGAAGCTTTTTGTGAGACAGGCACAGCCCAGTGCAAAAAGTCTTTTCATTGCCTTATATAGATATTTCTCAAGAAAAACCAAACTTAAATGTTGTAGACGTAAATTATTTATGTAACCTTATATTTTCATTAATAAACTTTTTTTATCATGGTTAGCAGGTACTATTATGCCTTTAAGGATCGCGTTTGCCATGTAAAATGTAATTCTCCACACGGATTCCAGCCACGACGGCTAATCATAATGCAGACTATCCACGTACGTAGGAGATATTGTACTGTACAACTGTGTACCCAAACACAGGTTCACTCTCTATTCCCTAGTTATATATTGTACCGTGTGCCATAGTTAAATATTAGCCCGAAAAATCGAGATCGACGGATAATGTAACCCACTTCAAAGCTCAACTATAACTGGAGTTCAAAGTTCATTAATTTTGTATCTAAGTACTTCTGGACGTGACTGATAATGCTACAGGTTTCGCTAAATTCTTAAGAATTAAAAGTAAAGCTAATCTACTCTATTCCAGGTGTCCTGTTCTTGGGACGACGTGAAGGCGTTGAGGTCCGACATGGAGAAGCACACTTCTTCGTCCATTCACTTCAGACTCAAACTGCTGACGGCCGCCGCACAGATGCAGTCCGCACTTTGTATACAGGACTTAGGTAAGTGCTAGAGGGAAGGAGAAGCGGAGGGAGGGTTTCCTCACTATGAGTCTTGAAAGCCGCCCTAACCGTCAACGGTCCAGGAAACTCTAGACCATCTTAAGTATCATGGAGAAACTCATTTTTATGCAATCGGAATTGAACCCTACATGCACTTTATGACTTACACAGAAAAACCTTCACTAAGTCAGTTTATCTGTGAACATCCTTCAACTTTTAAATTATTGTCGCTGTCTTAAACTTGTGCGCGTAATAAGTAATCTAACTATACTGTCTTATTAAAGTTGAATTTTTATGCACCATAAGTCTCAGTAGGTGCCAACTGTTAAAAATACCACCAATTGCACTGTAAATAAATATAATCCATAATTTCTCTTCAGGTCAACTGTACCACAAGCCACTCCGAGACTCTCACGGCACCATCGTCCTGTCCTGCGTGAACAGCGTCAAGTCTGTGAAGTCAGTCTCCGCGTTGAACTCGCGGTGGGCGGCCGTGTCGCGGCTGCGAAGGAGGGTGCTCAGCGAGGATAACACCATCGGGGAACTGCTCATGGCCTCCGTTCATGAACAGATTGCTTATCATCAGGTAAATAACGTTTTATTGCCATTGAACTTTTCCAAAATTATATCTTAGTAGGGTAGTTTAGCCGGTTTGCCGGCCACCTCTGGTTTTCGGCCAGTACGTTGTTATATTAATATAATAAGGACACTTTAACCTACCCATTTAAAAAAACAACGCCTACTTAATGTATTGGTATAAACCCTACAACTTTTGAATTTTGTAGAATTTTAATGATCCAACTGTGTCGTCTGTGACCCTCCGAAAGTCTTATAGTGCACGCGTGTGTCGAAATTAGTGAAAAAAAATAGTGCGCGCATAATTTTTGCAAGCTAAGTTACAAAGTTGTTTATCGGTTTTATAAACATAATTATTGTTCTGTGCACGGAAGATAAGTTTAATTAGTGTTATTTTAATTAAAATGGAACAAAGATAATGTTATTTACATTTAAATTCGATGGCCGGTAAACTAGATAATGATTTGGGGGACTATTTACTTCTCGGCCGGCCGGCCGAAAACTAGAAGAAGACCGTTTATATTTAATTGATTCTTTTCATTATTAAATAAGGAACTCTTTAAAAAGAAATGCTTTATACACAAAGTAGAACCGCTTTTCATTTGTGTAGTCAGATGTCGGCCGCATGTTTTGAGCTAATTATGTGGTAATAACACTTAATAGTAATTGAATATTTGACGGCCGAAAATTAGAATTTTAATATTTACCTTTCGGCCTAAGCTAATCGATAAGGTCGAAAACTAATAATTTACTAACTGATTCTCGGCCAATAAAAGCTAACGATAATAAATCAACTAACTGAATCAAAATTATCACTCACACGAACAATACAGACATAAAGGGACTTCCCCAAAATCTATCTTATTAGCTAGTTAGAAAATTAAGCAAGTTGATCAACGGCCGGAAACTAATTAATTTAAATTTGTTTTTCGGCCGTGTTTGAAGGGATGGTCGAAAATCAGTTTAAAAAATCGTATTTTCGGCCAGTCAAAAAGCAGATTTTTTCCATAATCTCAATTATTTTTGCTATGCCATATTATCTATTTTCCTTTTTGACCAATGTTCCTACTATTATGTTTAAAATGTTTCTATATGTTTAATTTTTTAATTAAAATCGTTGATTCATACGTATTTTTTGCTTTTAGTCCATTATAGAACCTACTAGTTAGCAAATATAGATCATTTTTCAAACAGCAGATTAGTGGCCGAGAACTAGCAAAATAATGGCCGGAAACTGAAACAGGTGGCCGAAAACCGGTGAAATCGCTATTTTCAGACATTTTAATTTTCAGTAATTTTAATTTAACGCTGACGAGTAAAAGGACTACAAATATCAAAACTACATTATATTTCGAGTTCAAAAATATTTAAGAAACTAGTCTGCGACTTTAATGTCATGGAGAAAAATCGTCACAAAGTCACACGTTCGCTTAAGTGGCCGAAAACCGGCTAAGTTACCCTAGGTAGCAAATTTCTGGTTGTCAGTAAATGCAAAAATGGAAATGGAATTATCTCTAAATATTGCCAGGAGACACATTTTTTGGTACTTTGAAGAATTCCTCGTTCCTTATTATTTGCCTTTACCCTGTAGTCATACCATAATTTGATTTTTTCTATAATGGTTTTTAGAACTCGGGGGATGTTCAGTCTGTTTATTTATACTTACGCCGTACCATCACATTCATATATTTTCGTTTCATGGCAGGTATCACGCGTGCAGCTGCCCCGTGGGTTATACTTGGGCTACCTAAAGCTACAGTCGTCAGTGGAAGTGGTGCGCATCGTAGCTCCCGCGCGTACACCCAACGTACCTCCACACACTCGCGTCAGAGACAACCCTCATGTGTCTGCGTAAGTATCCCTTGGATCTCACTCATTTGTTAAAACAGCCAGAGTTAGTTCAGAGTGAGTTATTTCTATAACGAATCTTATCTTCTTCTTTACAGAGAAGAATGGGAACACCTGAAAAACCAATCGGGTAAATCCGACGACTCGCAAGCGATCAACAGCCTCGTCATCAGCGGTCAGGAGAAACCCTCAGAATCTCAAGAAATGTTCCTCGATCTAATCGCTTCGGGCGCACGAAAGCTCTTCAAGGACATGGAGATTCCCATCGAAAGCGTCATTGCCCACCGAATATACGACCTCGAGGTCGTTGAACTGAACAATGACGTCAGTTTCATCATGATATGTCCTCCAGCAGAGCAGGCATGCTCAGTGCCAGGACAGAAGGAAATACTCCTACAGAAGGGTGATCTACTCAGCTTACCGATACAAGCTTTTGAAATGATACACCTGCAAACGTATCACACGAATATTCTGAACAAATACTCGAAACTCAGCTGCGTTCTAGAATTGGACGTAGCTTTGGCCGCCCACTCTCATAGAGAGGCGTTCTCGTGCACGGAGTTGCAGACCGCTAAAGAGAGACTATCGAAACTGGAAGATCTCCAGAATAATCTGAACACGGTATGGAAGGCAGAACGGTGGCTCATGGACCTCATAGGATTCGCGAGAGATAAGGACAAGGCTGCTCCCAGTTCTGGAATATTGCTCAAATACATTTTCGACAAAACACCATCGCAGTCTGCAGAGAACCCTGCGGAGATCAGTGAGGCGGATAGCAAGTTCAAAGACTTCCTCCAAATACCATCGAGAGATGGAAAAATTACAAAAACATCTCCTGGCAGGGGTTCATGGCCCGGCCCCGCTGGTAACGGCAACCATGCCAACTTACATCCAGAGTTTAGCAAATCTGAACAACAGTTAAGTCTTTCTCCTCGACAAACATCAGTGTCGACGCTCAATCTATGCAGCTCACAGTTTTTAAACCCAGATACGCAAAAATTCCCCAGAAAAGGCAGTGCTGACTCCCAGTACACGCAATCCAGTGCTATCAGTAACAATTTTATGAGCAGCAATTCGCAATTTGACATAAAGTCGTCAGCCAGTTCTCATAATAGTATTGGTAGCAGTCGATTACCGCCATCCCGGAGCGAAGATACTCTCGTGCTGCAGAACGAAAACGTGGAACCGAAGCCGAGGCCCCACAGTATTAACGCTAGTTCCACCACATCGAGTCCACTGCTAACAGTGAAAGGTGGATATTATCCAGGGAGTATGATCAGCGTAAGAACGTCTAAGGGTAACGTCTCCGAATCCGCCCAGAGTCTGTCAAGTGACTCAGAGAGCCAGACCTGTCCGCTAACGACAGTTCCTTTGAAAGTCCGTCCTCAGGGAAAGCACTATAGGAGCCCTTGTAGCGTCATAGCTTCCAAGAGTATGACGAACGTAAAAGGAGAAGTAGACTTCACTGACACGGGGCAGGAGTTCGTGAAGTCAAGTTTGTGCGTCAAACGCCAGCCATTGTTAGAGACACAGGAGGACGCAGAGTATAACAACAAAGTTCCAAAGACTGATGAGAGGAGGGATAGTGAAGAAATGAAGGCACCGGAACAACGCACTCCCGACCAGGCCGGGATATTGCAGGTAAACGACAAGCCATTTTAATTTAAACATTCCAAAAGCCAGGCAACCGTCAGATTTTGAAACTTAATTAGCAGTTTGTTTCTAATGTTATTAAATACTTAACTTTTTTGTTTGCGTAGATAATTAAAACCACTACTTAATGAAGCGATTTATGTGTACATAATATCTGCGATTGCATTTATGGTAATGCCTGTTACATCAACCTGTATTTACAAATGCATGATTGATACTTATCGTTTTTTCCAGGTATTCGCTGCGTACGAAACCGGCTTAGCGGCAGGGACCTCGCTCAAGCTGCACGTAACGCCTCGCACGTCAGCGCGGGAAGTCATCGACCTAGTTGTCAAACAACTCAATATGGCCGCCGTTCTCAAAGGCAAACCTGGCCCCGTCTATGGTCCAGAGAAACTACAAGACTTCTGTCTTGTAGCCGTCATTGGCGCCCGCGAAAGATGCCTCCGAGATGACTTCAGACCTTTGCAGCTTCAAAATCCGTGGAGAAAGGGAAGATTGTATGTAAGGCTTAAACACGATGTGTTGGCAGCACTTCAACATTCTGCCAAACAACCTGCTTACATTTGAACGGGTTTTATGTGTATACTAGGCAAAGAAATAGAGATATTTTTTCGTGGCATAGGATTTATTGTTGGAACTGCTTAGTCACCGTAGGAAGATAGATAGCGTTTGTAAATAAGACGTGAATTTGAGAATGACTGGCCGTCTTAATACTTCACCGCCTATTGTTATTATTTCAGACGAATTTTACAATTATTTCTGCCTACCTGCTTAAAATCGGTAATCGTTTAGTCAATTAATTAAGATTCAATTTTAGTTTTTTATTTTACTTTCTACAGTGACTAACATCATTAATAGTTTCATTTTGGTGCCAATTCTGATTATGTTAATGCTTTAAATAGTTAAGTGAAAGTTGTGAGTAATAATAGAACATATTTAAACAGAATTTATGGTGCTTTTCACTGTAAAATATTATCGCTTTAATGTCTCTTTCAGATTTCCACAGATTATTTGTTTTAGACTGGTATAGAGTTTATGCTTAATGAGATACCTAGCTATTCCCTTTTCCTGTTTAGATGAATTTCGAACTCTTATCGTGCTGTTTATGTAGTTCTATCTATAAACTATCTTAATGGTCATAGACTCTGTCGTTACTTACCTTAAATCTTATTCAGATAACATAGAGGATCATTAAAAACTCATTTCTCTTCTAAGGTAAATTATTTAAGAAAAAGTTTATTTGAAAACAGAACACAAAAATAAACTCTTTTTTTCTTATATTGGTACCTATAACAAAGAACTTTTTTTTAATTTATTGAACTCGTACAAAGTGTGTCAAAGTGCCTGATTACTTTCGAAAAAAAAAAACTGATAAAGTCATATCTCTGAGGTGAACAGGGTTACATTTTATTACATAATCCATGATTCTATTTTGACAGATATTTACCGCAAAAGATAAGCGAACAGAAATTATTTAGGCAAATACTCTTTACTAATACCTAATACGTCTTATATAATCAGAAATTTCATAGATATTCATTGATATTTTTTACCACCGGCGCATGTACTAGATGTCTATTTGTCTATTTAGGTGAGTAATAGGTAGGTATGTATTACGATTCAAACTTAATGGCAGCTCGGAACTTAGCTGTCAAACTTAACTGTCTCAACTCTCAACTGTTTAACTTAGAGTGCAGGTTCGCGCAGATTTATTCGAGTTATTAATAATTTAGGCTCCATTTAATGATTTCTAGATATATATTTATGCTATAGAAGTAATGAAATGGGGCCTAAATTATTATTAACTTGAATAAACCTGCGCAAACCTACGAACTTTCGAATCGCCATTATGTTTGGACCGGATCATACATTTATCAACACGATTATAGAACTACTTGCCTATTCTAAGCAATTAAAAAAATATACGTTTTAGAGGCGTAATATAAATGTAAATAATTTAAAACTAATAATAATAGGTATTATGTAGATATATTTTTATAATTTAAACTGTGCGAATGTAGAGTGAAAAGTTATTTTGTAAATAACTTTTATTTCCTCTTTCAGATTAGTTTAAGTTTGAATAAATATTATTATTATTTACTTGTACGAAATAAAAAAGAAATATCAAAAAATATAAATGGTCCCAAAAATAATTGCCCTACATGGTGTAGGATTTTTTTCTTAGATCTCGTAATAAAATATTTTGTTATGTAAATTCTTTATTTTGTATCTTATTGACATGCCTGTGAATGGACTGCATGAATGTTCATTATTTTAAAATAATTATAATACTCAAAATTTGTATAATTATTATTTACAATAATTTTATTGTAATGTAATTGTAAATTCTGTAGTTAAATGCTGTGTACAAAAGAGAGTGTAAATTAGAACAGAAATTAAAAAATATAAAGATGTAAAAAAAAATTATCAACGATTCGAGCCATAAATAAAAGATACATATATTGCAATTTTTAATAAAGCCTAATTGAATGTCTTATGATATAAATAATTTAAAGTTTTATTTTAGATTATCATGTATGTATTCACCCTTTCTGGTGTTGTACATTAGAAATTAGCGAGAGTGGGGTTATGAAATGATGCACAAAAATAAATGTATTTCAAATCTTTTTCTGTGATTTTATTTATTAATATACCTATCGCTATTCTTATTGCAAGCGTGACTGTCAAACATGAGGTCCTGGGTTCGATCCCCGAGTCATGCAACGTCAAATTAAAGGTTTTTCCATTTGAAAATTACGTATCGCTTACGAGATGACTATTACACATTACTTTGCTTATCACGCCTACGAAACGATTGCTACAAGGCAACTATTGCTTAAGTTACTGACTATTTGACTAATAAGCTGGGCCAGCGCGGCAGAGCTGCAATTTATTAATGTAAGCAATGGCAACATGTTTGAACAGTTGTCATTTCCGCCGCTTAATCACTCGGTCATTGACGTTCAGTCTTGCCAACGCTATGGAAATTGTCGTGCTCTAAGGGACACAGCACACACGCTACTTTTAGTAGCGCGAATCGGCGAATTTGCAACTGTATCGATACTGCATCGCGTTTTGGCGACTCTCTGCGTTCGATCGCAGCTGCCAAATCGCGCGATTTAGCGATGCTGTATCGCGTTTTGGCGACTAACTGCGTTCGGACGCAGTATCGGAATCCCGAACTGTTCCGATGTTAGATCGGGTCGGCTGTAGTGTTGCTGATCCATTGTCGATTATCGATAGTTTGCCGATTTGCAATGGTATTGTTTATCCCACTAATTTTATAAATGCGCATGTTTTAGGTTAGTTAGGTGGTAGGTTAAGTGTTAGGTGGATGATGGATGGAAACATTCATCCATCCATGCTCAAAATGCATAAGTTTGTGAGGTCAGAAACTTCGCATTTTTTACATTACAATTACAATAAATGGATGGATGGATGTTTTCATCCATCCATTCATCATCCATCTATGCCTCCTCACAAACATTTGTATTTAAAATCCTACTTATATTATAAATGCAAACGTTTGTGTAAAGGGATATATGGATGATGGATGGAACCATCCATCCACCCATGCTCAAAATGCCAAAGATTGTGAGTTTAGAAGCTTTCGCATTTTTTATATTATGAATACAATAAAATGGATGAATGGATGTTTTCATCCTGGATGGATGAAAACATTCATCCATCCATCCATCCCTCCTCACAAACTTTCGCATTTAAAGTCCTATTAATATTATAAATGCGAAAGTTTGTGCGGTTGGATTAATGGATGGATGTTTGCGTAATGTAAGACGTGAACTGGTTATAGGATGTAACCAATACCGCCTCCGGAGCGATTGACATTTTCGGTTTATCAATATTGCAGGCAGCAGTGCAGCTTCATTAGAATCTATCGTAAGTGTGTAGCTTCGTCAAAATCACAACACAACACTAGTCGCATTATGTTCCACATAAAGGTCTGCCCCCACGACCGATAATCGGGCTGATTCTCGGTCGTTTTTTCTCGCCGGCAAAAAAGTCTGTAAAAAATCGGCCCGAATATCGGGCCGATTTTTGAAAGTTTTTTTGAGTACATACACCCTGACACACCCTCACACACACGCGGAACTGTGGGTAATGTCGTACCTTATAGTTATAGCGACACGCCGGCTGACGCTGAAAACCAGCGCTGTGGTTCCGTGTCTCGTGCACGGGCCACGGCTTTATGCTGAACGTCAGCCTTTTCGCGCGGTAGTAGCGCATTATAGATTATTGTTTTTGTTATTTTTATTTTTGTGTTGTGCGTCGCTTTCGCGAGAATAAATGGTTTTTCTCTCTTTCTTTTTTACACACAGACAGCACAGACAGATTTTCAGTTTTTCAGTGGGACAGTTTTTTGTTAGTTTTGATTATCGGTCGTGGGGGCAGACCCTAATTATGTCAAAACGCTGCGATCGGCATCTTACAGTGTGCGGGGGGTAGCGATTAGTCGCTGAATCGCGCTTCCGAAAAGCGACTAAATCGCTGCGATTGGCGATTTCAAGTGTGCGGGGGGTAGCGATTAGTCGCTGAATCGCGCTTCCGAAAAGCGGCTGATCGCCGATTCGCGCTACTAAAAGTAGCGTGTGTGCTTTGTCCCTAAGGCTTTCGAGTCAAAAAAATGCAAAATCTATCTAATTACTAATCTATCTAATCTAGAAGCTGCAATGTCATTGGGCTTAGAAAATTCTTCTACCTACGGTGCATGATTACCTAAATCATGTGCTTTGAAAATATTTTACTGCATCGATCCATAGTACGTGTTCACCTGTGCTTGTGTTATTAAATTAAAACCTCGCAAAATTGCCTTTTCGATGGATGGAGGTTTCCTGATTACTAGCTGTATTTGTTTTTGTTTAGGCCTCCTTCCCACCTCCTTTCTTTTTATTAGGACAAAAAAAATCATTGGCAACACTATTCACGACGTCAATTCTACATCTTCTTGTTCATTGTTGTCAATGTCAACAACTCTGACAACTGACTAGTCACTTGTCATTGTCAGCAGTTAGTAGTTTCTTTAAAAAGGAAACTATCTTCGTCGTATTGGATTTTATTCAGTTTCGAGTTTTGACAACGTTGCACTTTCTAAATAAAAATAAAATAATCTTTTAAGATGAGTTTAGTAGCTAACACCGGGTAAGATGATTTATATCTGAAGTTAAGTACAGTTGTTTGAACTACTTTCTTTAAATTTTTCGTATCGTTGTTAAATTAGGAAATTGGCTGGCCGGACGCTGTTCATTACTGGCGCGTCTCGAGGTATTGGTAAGGCTATTGCTTTGAAGGCAGCGAAGGATGGTGCCAACGTTGTTATTGCCGCCAAAACAGCTGACCCGCATCCGAAGCTGCCTGGTACTATTTACACTGCTGCAGAGGAAAGTAAGTGCATTAACCTTCTTTAGCCGCTTTGCATGCCTTCTATCGTTAGCAAAGTACCTCGTTTAAGTCATAATTGTACAATTGCTTGATAAAATATGAAATTATTATGAACTGGACTTTGCCCTCCATATTGGTTTGGACTTCGAACTCAAGATAATTGACCTAAAAGTAGATACGATTTGTTTTGTAAACGATCAAAACATTGTTATGTAGGCATAACTATTGTATGAGGATACATAATACCTATTTTTGTACATCCTATTATCATCATAATTATTGGTAAACAGATCTTTTAGCAATTTATTTCTAGTCAGTCATATTTGGTTGAAATTTTATCTTATTTAGCCACCCACTGGATGTAAGCATTACCACATAGATTGAGCATGTTGTTATCTGATGTTAAGTAATCAGATAAAAATATTTTTCATGTCTTATTTAAGTCATAAATACACATACAATCTCTTGATATAATCTTGTGCTTACTGGGATTAAACTTTGTCCTCTATTATTATTACTACATGGACTTTGATCTTCAGTTAATTGACCTTGATTAATTTGTTTTTGTGAACGGTTGAAACAATGTTTTATTTATAAACGGACAGAGATGCCTTTGTAAACTTTATTCAACCATTTATTACTTATATTTTGTTAAATGTTTATCATATTATTATGTGACCATTTACCCTCTGGCTTGATGAAGACATTGGAATGATTGTACTGTAGAAACTGTCCGGCTTAGCCAAACTATATCCAACCTTATTTTATTTGTATAAAATTCATTTGAGTTAAACTATGTTCTAAATTGGAAATTGTTTGACAGTCCCCTATGAGGGCTGGACTAATGAGGAAATAGTGTTGGTGTGAAGAAGGGTTCAGTCTTCTTGATACTTGATACCACCATCATCTCAGAAGCTACATTACTTTATCTTATTAACTTTATGCGGGTGTGGTTTCACTGACTGTGGTTAGAGATCGTCACCAAACCCAGCAGTTGTGATAAACTGCAGGATCTGCTTTGAGGCAATCTCCATTAGTTCATCCGGGCTTCATTACTTACCCAGTTTTCAAAATGTTGAGTCAGATTATGGTTTTTATTTTTTATAATGAATATGCCCCAACTTCTTTGAACACTTGTTTATTTATAGATCAGTGATAAAACTTCCATAATAATATTATAGTAAATCATGAATTACTTTGTTTTTAGTTGAAGCCCTTGGAGGCAAGGCCCTGCCATGCATTGTCGATGTAAGGGATGAGAAGCAAATACAGAAGGCTGTTGATGAGGCTGTCAAGAAGGTAATTCAATTATTATAATAAATAGGGTTTACTTTTGTGAAAATGAACCAATCCTTGTCAATATTTTACCCATCTTTTGAAGTAATTATAATAATTTCAGATATTGGTGTCGATTCTGTTATGCACAAGCTAAATTTAATTTAGACTATTTCTATCTTTTTCTTTCCAATCAAACAAGAAAGGGACGGACGTGAATTAGACTTGTCAATTTTAGTTGATCTAAAACCTCTATACAATTATAGTTGGCATGTCAGAACGCGGCGATTAAAAACACGGAAAAGTTCAAGGCAAAACTAATTTGACATCTCTAACTTAGTTCTAAGGTACTACCGTCCTTTTCTTTCGGTGTATGTTAGTAAGAGATGTCAATTCTCTAATTTTAGTTTAGTTGGTGAACAAGGGAATCGGCACCATTGAATGCCAATTAATTTTAAACCTGTTTCTTCAAACAGATTCATTGGTTTGCTATAATTCGACTAATTACTTTGATAAACTATAAGCTTTATTAAAATATATTTAAAAAATCAATGCAATTTAAAGTTCATCTGATACAACTCTAACATAGGCAGCTCAAAAAAAATAACTCTGACTTTGTTAACATTTCCAAACAGTATATGAGTGTGATTATTTTTGTATGAGTGTAGTTATTTTTACACATTCAAGCAACAAACAAAAAATATGTGTATTATGTAAGTATGTATTATAATTCTTTATTTTTAACATAGAAAAATAAAGAATAATAATGAGTGTTGTTGACTACTAAAACTTCACACATAATTAATTATTTATTTTTACAAATAACCTTGTGTGGGCTCTCTGTTCTTAGATAATTAAAAAGTAGTTGGTAGTAAAATTAAGTAGTAGGTATGTAATTCACTTTGGTAGTAGTAACATCTAGAAGAATTTTACATTCATACATATACTCACGCCTTTTTCCCATGGGGGTAGGCAGAAACCATAGAATGCCACCTGCTACGATACTTACCTACTCCTTTCGCCTCATCCACATTAATTCTGGTCATACAAGCACGCCAGTTACGAATACTGTGCATGATTAAATTTTTAGTGCTACATATCTGTATTGTAGCTTTAATTGGACTGTTTCTATGTCCGACCGAAGGCCAATTCTACTAATTAAAAACATTTAAAATCTAGTGCCAACATCATTTCAGTGAGAATTGATGTCAAAAATTCCAGGTAAATCAGAGTCATATTTGAGAGATGTATTGAGTAATACATTTAGTGATATTGGTAAAAATAAGACTGAGTTTAGATAGCAATCATTCCAAAAACTTTTAGAATGAGGGAACTAATTGCAAAATTTTATCGGTATTCATTTCTGAATGGCTATGATTACTTTTATTTTTAAATCTATTCAATGATATTTTAAGTGATAATATCAGACCTATTTTTGTATTTTTGGTTTATCTTAGTAATATTATGTGTGTTGCTAAATACTTATTGTTTATTTCAGTTCAATGGCATTGACATCTTGGTGAACAATGCGTCAGCTATCTCGCTGACCGGCACCGCTGAGACTGACATGAAGAGATACGACCTCATGCACAATATTAACACCAGGGGAACATTCTTGGCGTAAGTAGTACAAAGTCAATCGTTTATTTCCATTAGACCATCGAAAGTTATTTACAAGAAAAAAGGGATAATGTCATAATTATGGAGAAGAATGGGCTAGAAACTCCATACAAACTTATTTGCAATAATTAGCAAATTTACAGATACATTAATTAAATAATTATAATAATATGAAGACAATATAACTAAAATAACTGACTAAAGAAACTGTTTTTTTTCTGTAACCAAAAATGCTGTAAAACAACATAATGTGCACAAAAGATAAATCTGTATAAAAACAAACAATATTTCGATAATGTTATGCAGATAAGCAAAACAATTGAATAATTTTAAAATTACTCCCATGCAAATAAAATTGTTCAAATTATACCTATCATGTAATAAATTGAAGTTACCTTGACTACTATGATTGCTTAGAAAATACAAATAATTTTACATCACGTCTAATAACCCGACAGGACAAGCAGGGGTGTATAGAACAGGGGCCCTACTACCATCTCTTAAAACTGTATTATTATAATATAACTTTACCTTGAGCACTGTTGGATTTTCAACTCTCGGCTCACCGCCTATAGCCAAAAATCCAAGAGAGTCTTAAGAGATTGTAGTAGGCCCCCAGATATTTTAATCCCATATGTATCAGAAGGCGAGCATAGATAACATACATGTTCTGCTATTGAGATTATAACAGGCGTAAACAGACACTCAACAAAGCCAAGTTACAACCTATTCCCATCATTGTAATAATTTTCTGTACTAGACCACACCTGAAAACTTTCTGGTGTCGGAGATTTTGAAGGTTAAAGTTCAAATTTAAGTTTCTTTTATAAAAACAAGTTTCAAATGTTATATTTAAACTTTGCCTACCCCCACGTCTCCTGTACTGTCAACCCAATGTTTTTTTTTTTTGCTGAAACTTACTTCTTTTGATGAGCAGCATGCATAGTTAATCGCTAAGTGAGCGCTTTTTATGCCCCGTTTGTGCTTCTTTATAAATGTTTCAGGGAATAAATATAAGGTCAGCTTCTGTTAAAATTTACATTATTTTCTTACAGATCCAAGTTGTGCCTTCCTCATCTGAAGGCTAGCAACCACGCGCACATCCTCAACTTGTCGCCGCCCCTTAACTTGAACCCCTACTGGTAAGTGGAAGTTTAAATAATCGGCATAGCCACACTATGTGGGTCACTTTACAATAGCTATTTATTTGCCCACACTAAATATCTTTATTCCCTTTTCACATGCTGCGGCTATCATACAGTTAAAACTGAGTAAATTGTGCCCTAATTCGTATGTGGCAAGATTATTTTTTTTAATATTTTTATGAACTTTGACCACGACACACGCCATCGCCAGTGCTGACTATCAGATAGTCAGAGCATTTAAAATAGCACTATGTTTAGTAGTCTGTTTAGTAATTGAAAAAGAAAAAAAAAACTTTAATTCATAGCAGAATTCTTCTGTTATGAATTAATGTATTTACCATGTACCGTCAGGCGTCAGGTATTGTTATTTTACAAACAGTAGGTATAATGTAATATCATAATATTAATTTCAGGTTCTCAGTCCATGTGGCTTACACAATGGCTAAATATGGTATGTCGATGTGTGTGCTGGGTATGTCTGAGGAGTTCAAGCAGGATAACATCGCTGTCAACGCTCTCTGGCCCAAGACCGGTAAGTACAGTAGCATTACAAATAACTAAATAAAATATTTCAAAAAAGCACTTTTTCTTTTTCTGGAAAAGCACTTTTTCTTTTTTTGGCGAATAGCTCATATCTTTCCAACCTTTTTGCAAATAGCTCGTATCCTTCCAACCTTCTTGCAGCCAAATAACATTATTATTTATTTTAATATGGCAACACTCTTTTACAGCTATTGCAACTGCTGCCATTGAGATGCTGACTGGCACCAGCTCCACGAGTCGTAAAGTAGACATCGTGTCTGATGCTGCATACGTCATTCTTAGCAAGTATGTATTTACTAACAGTTTATTTTAATTCAATTTTTATTTTTGACTGAATATAGACATATTCACTGAAGTTGTTTTTGGGTGTCACCCAAAGACAACTTCAGTGAATGGCTAATGTCCAATTATCAGTCATTGCAACTAGTTATTAGATAATATCAAATTCTATACACAACAAATCCAACAGGTTTTGTAGTTATCTCTCCTTAAACATCGAGGTTCATGCTTGAGATTTGTTCCAAAATATTGATCTTCGACTACTTGTTACCAAGAAATGTACACATAATTTTACTTTCCACAGGGACCCCAAATCATACACGGGCAACTTTGCTATCGACGAAGATATTGTGCAGTCCGTTGGCGTAAAGGACTTGACTCCCTACGCCTGCGACCCTAGTAAGTATTTGAACTGAGCGAAAATAGACGATAAGTATAAACTTAGAAAAATAGATTTTTATATAGGCAAGATGCCTGGAATTCCAACTACATAGTTGCAGCTAGTGGTCTGTGTTGCTATGTTTGCAAGTAACAATACATATTTACATAGATATTAATTACAAAAAAAAAACATTAATTAGCCATTTGAATTTAACCTTGGAAACCATATTAATCACCAAAGTCAACTTTAACTCCTCCATCTCATAGTTTTCATAGCATTTAGTCATCACACTTAGTAGTTTCGTTTCTACCATTCTACCATAACACCTCTGTTTTTTAATTACTCTGTATCAAAACAGTGTTTCAATGACACCGTTGTCTAAACTCAGAGGATCAACTACACAGAGTAATGATTGATCACAGAGAACGCTGATAACTTATTACTGGATGGTTTCCTGGATCTTCCTGGAGCCCTCTCACAGCACAGGGCGACTGTCACATCGGCTAACCGGGTCAGACAGTATCATACCTCCGCCGTCCACTACAAGGAAAAGGTTTGTCTTTGAAACCTTACACTGTGGAGGTTTTTAGAAAAACAGGTCGTAATATGAAGTGTTAATAATGCCTTCATTTTTCAGTGTGAAAGAGGGAAAAAGTATAGGCTGGTAACATTATCCCTTTTGCGTACAAAACGATGATGGCATTAGAAATAGTATAAATAGTTTTAGTAATTTTAGTTTATTTATTGCACCTTCTCTTGTAAGATTTGACAACCAAAATATATTTGTATCAGCTTTGTATATAAGGATGCTGTTTGCTTGTATATTAACCAGAAAAAAAAACAGTGGTCAAAGGTAAAAGACTTCCACAGGTCAGGCATTTCCCAGGTCCAGGAAACCAGTCCAAATCATTAATGGATATGAAATTTAAAAAATAAACGTTTTTTTTTTTCTTTTGGCATTTCAAATTGGGAATCTCCCTTTGTTCACAGATAGCATAGACAATTTGTTACCCGACTTCTTCCTGGACCTACCGCATATGACCAAGAAGGAAAACAAAGCCAATACGGTGTGAAAAATAAAAATAAATGTCTAGATTTATCTATGACCATTTGTTTCTTTGCATGTTTGTTTTTTATTTTGTGCTGTCCAACATATTGCAAACATTTTTATATATTTCTGCTGATAAGGAGTTTCGGTTTATCCCAGATTGTAGCATATATTTCCAGCTTTAGGATAGTAATGGTGTCTCAGAAGTATTATCCATTGTGTATTAAGTATTTAAACTAACATACCTAACTTTTTTACATGTTCTTCATAAATAAACATAGGTACATGCTTACAGCCCTTCTCAATTAGTTACCTATGAATGGGCATTAATGTATGTATCAAAAATTCACACTAACAATAATATAAAAGTAAAAAGGGTGAAGGTGTTGCTTTTACTAACATGGTGAACATCAAAATATCATTACACAAATAAAACTGAAAAAACAACTGATAAAATATTGATAACCAGTAAAAATATAAAATCGATAAGATCATGGTTATCATTAACAACCAATCATAAGCAACAAGAGTGTATTTCTAAACTAAAACAAAAACTTTTGCCAGTTATTAACATGTTTGCCATAGTCAGGTAAAATCTTGTGCAATATTATTAACTGTTTTATTCAAGAAAATACAAACTTATCATATAGGTATAATAAGGTCCACTTTCATCAAATCACTAAACATATTTAGCGCTAAATGTGTTAAAATTATCATTCTGTCACTGTCACCTTGTAACAATGTGACAGGGAGGGATGCAATGATATTCTAAATACGATTAGGCACTATATGTATTTAGTGATTTTGGTGAAAGTGGGCCTAGGTATCAAATAAACCCAGAATATATCTAATGAATTGCAATTTGAATGTTTTTCTTCAAAAATGATGAAAACAACATCGTAAAAGATCATAGATTCATCAAATTCTCTGCAATTTACAGGAAGGCGGTTCAGACGGCCAGATCCCGACTCTGTTTGCTTCCATCAGCAAAGTTATGTCATCAGACTTGGTGCAGAAGACCCAAGCCGTCTACCAGTTCAATGTCAAAGGTATTGTGTTATTTATCTTTTACCCTACTTCCAACTATGGATGGATGGATGTTTGCTACTCTTTCACGCTTAATCGGCTGAAGGGATCTGCATGAAGTTTGGCAATGAGATAGATTGTAGTTTGGAATAACACAAAAGTAACTTTTTATCCCGGAAAATGTAGGGTTCCATGGGATAACGTATCAACTTTGACGCGGACGAAGTCGCGGGCAGAAGCGAGTTTGCAAAATGTGAGAGCTGGTGTCACCATGTAGAATACTGTCGAATATAGAAGTTATGCTACTTTTAATCATTACCTACTCACATTATTCATAAGTCTCAGATTAAGTAAAAACAAGAAAAAATACACAGAATGATTACCTAGTAACTATACTGTTTCATAGTTCCGTTAATACATTCAGTGCGGGCGACGCGCATGCGCGTTTTCTAATGTTTGCATGCGCGTTGCCCGCAATAAATGAGTTATCAAGCGGTTTTTATTAATTTTCACGTAACTTTGCTACCCAGGTAAGGAGGAAGGAGTGTGGCACATCGACCTAAAGAACGGCGACGGACAGTGTGGTCAGGGCGAGCCCAAAAACCCCCCGGACGCGACCCTCACCATGGATGGACAGCATTTCGCTGACATGTTTGCTGGTTTGTACAATAAAAATAATATACTACAAAAAAGTTGGCAGTCTATTACCATTTTGAGTCATTTTTATGCAAACAATAAGTTGCATTTTAAAGTTACCATTTTGAGTCCTTTTTCCAATATTTTGTTTAATAACATTTTAGTTTTTATGAAAACCTCATATAAAATAATAGGCATGATTACACAAATACTTCTTATGCTGTAAAAACGCGATATCTCTACTCGTTTATTAACTATTTATTGATTAAAAAGCAACTAAAAATATAATTTTCTAGTCATAATAGAGTTTTTTTTAAGAAGTTGTGTATTGAAATGATTGGTGTTCGTCGTCGTCGTTATCGTCATCATCACATCACATCTCATCATCATCATCATCTCATCATCATCATCATATCAGCCACAGGACGTCCACTGCTGGACACAGGCCTGGTGTCAAGTATCAAATTGTTATGCTAATTAACTTCAATTTATTTTTAGGTAAACTGAAGCCTACTACGGCATTCATGATGGGCAAACTCAAGATCAAGGGAGATATCCAGAAGGCGATGAAATTAGAAAAGATGATGAAGTCACTGGCTAAGAAGAAGTAATAATTACGCACTTATCCCTCAATGAGAAGACTTGTAAACTATGATATAGTGAGATAGAATCACAAATACTTTCAAAGGGGATATTATTATTATCAGCTTAGTTTTTATTGATAATAAGAAGAGTACTCGGGGAACTGATCAGTTCCTCGGTAAAATGTGACAGATAATTATTTTGTTTTAAAGCAAGACAAATCAAGTGACACTGCCTCTGACAAACTGTACAATACATTTGTATATTTGTAAATATCAGCACATTGTTTTCTTGAAAATTTAATTTTGAATAAAACATGCTGATTTGTGTTTTTCTTTATATTTATGTAAATTGTGTATGTATATGAATTAAGCACACTGCTGTCCTGCAGTCTACTCATTGTAAACTTTTACAAACCAGTGCCTTAGATCTATGTAAGTTCTGCCAAATTGTTGTATTTGTCATGCAGATTACAGTACCTAGTATTTTTTTAATAAAAAACAAAATATGTAAGTAACATGAAATATTTTAATCTGTTGATGTAAATAAAACATATTATTTTTACAATTTATTGTCTTGATTTATTTTACTACCAATCTTAGTTCAAAATTAATTTGGTGAGTAGGTAGGTACCTGAGATTGGGATTGTTATTTTAAATAAACATGCTTTGTTCACAAACTTTTCCATAATAAACATGTTGTAGGTAAAGATATAAATTCAAAACAAACGCAAAACAAGCACTTGTTTTTGTTCATTTTGCAAATGAAACATAGATCCAGTAAGCCTATCCATATTTTTTTTAAAGGGAGTGTCACTTAGTACCTAAAATCTATCCATGTTCCTCCTACCTACCTAATGCCCTATGCGTTCCAAAGTCGCGGTAACTCTTTCGAACAAACTAGGTACGCAACCAGTTGCCTTGCCTACAGGTCTAATCAACTCTGGCCTTTCTTTTTCCCCTGGTAATTACTACATAACTACAAAAGTCAATTTGTACATTAGTTACAATAACTCTAGCTTTCAATGATGAAGTAATATTTTGTTTGTATTAACGGGGTACAATACGCGATCTATTTTCATCACAAGTTATTTCAAATTTCATCATGCGATCAACATTATTAAGATAACCTTGTTATCGCAATTGAATTCTCCCGCCGATTCGCCCGAACGGTTTTGTACTTTTGTTATTTGTTAGGTTATATTCATTCATTAAAGTGTCAGCTGTATGCGGCTATCGACGTAACAAGAAAATAAATAGTGTTCTTACATTTTTTAATCAGCTGTGAACCATGTTTTCTATTGACGCTCCCGTGGAAATACAAGATTCAGAATATTGCAATTACCGGTCTCCACTAAGTACTAGATATGCGTCGAAGGAGATGCAATATAATTTTAGCGACCAGAAAAAGTTTTCAACATGGAGAAAGCTGTGGATTTATTTGGCGAAAGCTGAAATGGTATGTTTATCTTATAATATTTTTTTAAACCTAGTAGGTACCTACCGTGTTTATTGATAAATCGTACCTATTTTGTTTAATTTTTTATTTATTTTTAACCTTGCTTTTTTATTTCGTACTGTCATGTTAATCAGATTTGAAACGAGGTCCTTTTATCCTTCTTTAGAACTTTTTCGTCGGACCCAAAACCAATCCAAATATTCACAATAATGGTCGTTGTCGTAGGAATGACGCAAGGAGGCCAAATATTTCAATCGTTGAAAAGTACAATAACCCATATTAGTATGATTTGTACAAAATCATAGTTTGCAGTTATCAGTAAGAAAGAAAAAACGAGTCGAAAATGTCAGCGATAATCATGTCCTCTCACTCACTCGCTATACTGTGCGAGTGAAAGAGCTTTATGTTAAGCTGCTTTCCTCGACCGTACCTATTCTGTGGTTGTAGTTTCTAACTAGGTTGGTATAAGTATAGGTAACAACAACCCTCCTATTGGTGTGACATAAGATGGCCACAGCGGTCTTATTTTATCTAGCTAATTCTGAGAAAATGGCTGGCATAAGTTTTACTTTATTTGTATTAGTGTTCATTAGCAACTACGGAAAGATTATACATTCAGAATATTAAATCAAATACTGTTTTTGATATTATGAATGTGACAATAGGTATATCAAATGTCAGGCATTGCTCTCTTATTTGGTACCAAATTAATAGTTAACTATGTTTATCCCAAGCCATTAATGAAACGATTGAAACTGAAGGCCAAACAAGAGCATATTGGTTTACCTTTCCACTTACAGGGTACATAAAATGTGCGGATAAAATGTATGTGGCGACATCTATCGCACCACATGCGAATACAACTGACGTATCGCGATATCAACGTTCTCCACGATGTTATCAATAATTACATAATATGTATACAACATCCCGACAACAACCGCCGGGGAATAGCCAACCAGACACACGTCTGATCCGAGGATTCTCTCTTTTCAATGAAGGATAAGGGACTTTATGGCCCGTTCCTTATATCTACCTCTAAAAGTAGTGTAATAATTTGCTCCTTGTAATGTTGTACATGACATTAGAAAGGACCTATTTTGGAAAAAGCCTTTTTAAGTAAATATAGGTATGAAACCTTTGTGCAACGCCCACCAACTCATCACAATCCGAAAGTGTTTGTTGTCATAAATCCTAAAATGTTTTGTTATCTTTCACCATAACTGGCTCATTAGCCTAGTGGTCCTAAGCGCAACTGCTACGCTAGAGGTTTTGGTTTGGATTCCCAGGTCGAGCAGAAAGTGTTTTTGGGTTTTCTATGAAATTCTCAGTAGCAGCTCGGAGATAGGATTTGTGCCCAGTTAATGGCAATATTCTCACCTTTTTACATAGGAATGGGACGTAAACAGCGGCGGACTGGAGATGTTACATTGGTACACCTCTGCCTAGCCCTTCGGGGAATACAGGCGTGATGGTATGATGATCTTTCAGCATAATTTTAATCTGTTTCTTTTTGAAATGGAGGCAATCTTGTTCAATGGTGAATGCCTGAGGCATAAAGTCCGCCTTTGTACTTTTTCTGTTGTGCATAGAGTTTAAATAAATAATCTATTAGCCATCCCTCTTTAAATATTAGGTACCTAAATTGTCATTCATAACCAGTGAGGTTCTCTCATTCGTATAACAGTAATCGGGGTGAATAGGGCAATATACAAGCGTTCTGTGCTAGTGTACACATAATTTTTATGAGCTGTCAAATCGCGGTTACCCCAAAAATTTTACCTAGGGGCTAGGGGTGGGCTAGGGCCATAAACAAACTGACGTCACCAACTCAATTGAATTTATTAATTTCAAAGCACCTAAAAATTTAACTTTACAATAAACTGAAAAGTAACCAGGTTTTCGTTTTCAGAGCTAAAATTGTGTTTTTTTATAAGTTTTTTGAAGTTGTATCTTGGATTTATTGCTTGAACATCTGTGTGCAAGTAAATACGCATTACCAATTACTGTAGGCCTATAGGTAGGCCTGTAGATACCCACTACAGTACATGCCTCAGCCTCCTTTTTCAACCCCCGACTCAAAAAGAGGGGTGTTATAAGTTTGACGTGTCTGTCTCTGCATCGTAGCTCTTAAACGGGTGAACCGATATGAACGCGGGTTTTTTGTTTTATCAAAATCGGTTCAGCCGTTTCGAAGTTATCAGCTCTTTTGTTAGCTGCAGTACAGATCTTTATTCTAGTGCCGGGGTTTACTGATTTTTATGAGATAAAAATAACAGGAACCTAAAACAATTTACGTTCTTGACGATTCCGCTGTCAAATTCGAAAACGCCCAATATTCATATTAAAAAACCATCTGAAATGAATTTAAATAAAACAATATTTAATGCTTTTATTTATTAGATTGTTACATACAGATACATGTGTTATATAATATTTATATTCTTACCAAAAGAGTTTAGTTTGTGAGTGACGCGGGTACCTTTTGTTTTTCTTTTGTTATTAAATGGGGAATAAATAAGGTAACATTAGCGCCGGTTACATATGTTATATATTTTTATGTACATGTTTCATATAAATCTTATATTTTTCTTATTATATACTTTCACAACTCACACGTAATTTAATAATTATAACATTTAAATCTAAAACTAATCTTTATGATGATGAAAAATATTCTATGCTACTACGATTAAAATTTAGACACCAATCGAATCTACAAAACTACTTTCGAGAAAAAGTAAATTACTTAATTAAATAAGACAAAGCTAAAAAGAAATTGGCTTAAACATAAAAGTGAATACAATAAGAATTATTAATAAGAAAACATAAGTTTAATCAGATCATGACAGTGAAGTTAAGGTTAATTAATTTTGAAGACGATAGAAATAATCTGAAGTTGTCAGAGAAAACTTAACTACCACTGGACGGATACTGATTACTGCTTTGGTTTATCCTTTAAACTAAAAATAACGTATATTCACTTAAATAAACAACTTAAATTTATCTAAACACTAAATTTAAATGATATTAAAACGTGTATTTTACTATATTTTGGTGAATCATAAATTATTTTGCCGCAAAAAGAAAATTACATTTTTGAGGGTTTTTAAAGAAATAAGGGGACATAATAAAAATACACGGTGGTATTGCTTCACTTATGCGGTATTAAAAAAAATACGCAATCCTTACCAAAAATAAAATAGTTACTTACTTTTTTTTCAATTTTTTCGATGATAATTTTGCAAAACAAATACAAACATATTTTAAGTTGGACTGATTTTAAAACACTGTCTGAAACTTTCTCATTTTAATACGCGAATTTATTAAAGTAGTTTTATACGTGGTAAGGATCACAAGTAAAATACGCTTAAAAGCTAAGAACAAAATAAAATTTATCGGAATGTTATAGTAATATAATAACCGAATATTGAAAAACCAACAAAATTACACAAAAATTCCTCGTAATATGAAAAGCCTCTTATCCAAGTCTACATTCTACACTTTCTAGCACTTTCTACTCGACTCGAACCTCAGCAAAGATTTTGCCAAACCTACCTAGATATAATAACCGTTACACACCCTTATGTAACAACTTATCTTTAAAACTATACTTGCACTTTCGGCCGAAATATCTTGCATTGTAAAAAGGGCTGAAACATCTGCTTTCGCCATTTTATATACCTACTAATGCAAGAAGAGGTATACATCATAATGCTGCCAGATCAAAAAATAATTAAAAATTGCTGCGTTTTCGTAAAACTGCCTTTATGTAGCTGTCTTTTAAATACTGAACGTCAATTATTAATAAAATACTAAAGCTGCCTAAATTAAAGGTCAAGCTGCTTCTTCAATAACGGTTTTAAATAAGTGTTATTTAAAAATAGCTGCTTTTAAAATAGCTCTGGATATATAGCTGCTTTTAATATAACTTAAAACTGTTACACTTACAACGTAATTAATAGCTGGTTTTAACGGCTCTTGGTAATAGCTGTACAATATTAAACTTATTTGTAGCTGCGTTTTGGACAAAATACTAACAAAAATAACCTGCCATTAAAATAACATTTGTGTTTTTAATTTTTTTTTCTAATCCTTTTTATTTTCATTAAAAAAGCTTGCCTTAAGATATGCTGCTCAAAAATAATTAGGTACCTATACGAAAAAAATAGCTGCGTGAATTTAGAAGAAGTTGCCTGTTTATTTAATATTAACTAAAATAAACTGCCTCATAATTGCCAATGAACAAATAATAATACATTGTTTCATAATTTTATAATACTCCACAAAAAATAGAATGCCCGCTTGTCAAATAAAATAAGAAAGTTGCCAATATCATTATCTAAATTAAATACCTGCCAGTTAATAATACACAAGGTTCTAAAAGCTGCCTATATTTTTTAGATAAAATAGTCTATCTACTTCTTGTGCACGAAATAATCTCATGAAAAGTTGCCTTCTAATAATTTGAATCAAATTAGCTGCATTATACTAAAATACGAATTACAATTTATTTAAATAGCTGTCCTTTATCAATACTTATTACTTACTTAATTTTAATTATACCTACTAACATACATATTAAATAAAATAGAAACATAAACATATAACATAATTATAATGTGCTGCCGTTATGTTAAAGATATAATATTTGCTGTTGAAATATGAAATCGAATAATAATACACTTTAGATAATATAGATACACATATTATTGAAATAAATTAAATATGCGCTGCCATTTATTTTTATTAGTTGAATAAAAATAGCTGCAATGACTAATACCTCCAATTAAATGTTAGATAAAATCGATAAATGGACTATTATGAAAATTAAAAACATGTAGCTGCTTCATATAAAATATTAAAATTATAAAAAAGTTGCCATTTTAATATGTGTATTATAAAAATTCTAGCTACTGCAGAGGGCAATATAATAAAGATATTAAATAATAATAAAAAGCATTAGCTACTCAATGAGGCAACATATCGATAAAACCTTTATACACTTAAAATAAATGGATACAAAATACTTAACTACAAATTATATCTAAATAATACTCTTAAAGGTTAAACTTAAAATTATAAGATCTTTGAATACGTAGGCTTGCAACGGGTATAAAATAAAAACTAAAATACAAGAGAGCACTTGAAATGTAGCGGAAAGAATATCCAATAATGTTTAAAAAAATAATTTAAAATGAGAACAGCCGAACTTAAGAATTATTTGAATAAAGAAGACCAGTCATTGTCTATGCTCAATAGTCGGCCTCCTCTCTGAAGGTGATGAAAGCATGAACAAGGAACACTACAACCTCTATGACGGAGAATACCCCTGAAGCTATGAGGAGGTCGTATGCTTGCTTGTTCGGGCGAAGGTTGGCGTAGTAAGACCTGTGCCAGTCTGTAAAAAATATAATCACAAATTAATTTTAATAGTAATAAACACAATCAGGTTCGAGAAGAGGCATGTTGAGAAATGTTATATTAGTTTTTAATTTACAGAATGTATAAAATGTCAGCCATCTTGAATATCTAATGCCTTTGACATTTATATCGAATCCATAATCGTATTTTTCAAAGAATGTAGCGCCAGGGCACCTACTTAGTCAAATATATAATAAAAATTGCGACCAATATAATTAAAAACATTACTTGTATTAGAAAGGAACGGAAGTTACACCTCACACCAATCCCCATAGACTAATTGTCTACATTTTTAATAGGCAACGCGAGGCGTAGGCCCTGCCTTATACAGCCTAGTGGGCTCGTAGGTGCACTGTGCATATTGATTAATATTTTTCAACTATCCGTGACTAGAAACCTTTATTTAAAACTATTTAAATGTCTGTCAGAACAAAACTTTTTACCACTACATAATTGCTTCGCAAATAAATAGTTACCTTCATAAATTATTTCTATTCAAAAGCTAACGTGGAACTTGATGCTGATATCAGAATTACCTGCAAACAGCATTAGGTAATACCTAATACTGTATACAAACAAGGTGCATTCTTCATCTATGTACCTATGTTTTAAGCAAACCTTAATCGTAGAACATAGCATAACACTTACGTAATTAAACAAAGTAGGTAGGTATTTGTCTAATCAATAAACAAGCACACATATTTGAGCATTCTTCATAGAGGACCAGTTTTTAAGTACCTATAGGAGCCTATCTATTGCAATGTTATTATCCACGCTCTATCGGATGACTGGTCATGGAAACTACAAGATTACCAACCGTTTGTATTCTTGAATAAATATCGTAATTACTAGTTGATACGAGTGTAATTTTAGAAAAAATAAATCAGTACACAACGTTGCTTATTAAAATAACATGTTTGTTTAGATAACCGTTGTAAAATAACATGACTACCACTACCTAGTTATCTACTTACTAACGTTTTGAAAGAAAAGACAAAGTATTGTAATATAATTGTAAGCACTCTAAAAATTAATAAAGAGTTTCACTTATACAGAAAAAATCTGGAACTCCAAAAAGGCCAAAACCTATTCGCCAACAATAACACACTGGATAGCTAGAAAAAAAAAACAATTTAAAATTGGAACACTCACCATAAAATATGACAGCAGCGGCGGCAGTAAACATGATGACACCCAGAACTGAGAAGCCGATGGACGTCCTCCATCCCGGAGACTCTCCGAACAGCCTCGCGATGATTAGCACGCCCGTGATGATGATGTAGCCTGAATCATATCACGTCATTAATATAGAACAATAATTGCATGTAAAGTCAACGACTACGCTTTTTGTAAAATACAACTAAATGCATTTGCAGATTATTATAAATAATTTGTCATACAATATGGAGTAGAATGTATCCTAAACTCGATATAGTCGAAAAAGACATAAAGTTGATGGAATATTTTATGTTAATAAAATTGATTTAAGATCGTAATGATAACAGACGAACGTCTTGCTAGCATTTGTTATCATCAAACTGTTATATTGTTCATCCATAACAATATTTTTATGTATAAATAAAGCCTCTAGCCTTTTAAATATAAGCTTTGCCGGCGGATTCGTCGATAGGTAACATACTATAAAACAGCTTAAGCCATTCGGCAATAATGTTGTAATTAGTAGTTATAAATCAGTGAAAGATTTTTATAATCTGACTAGCACTTCCAAAGACTACCTTTTACAAACAAAATAACAAACTCACTTTATCTCTTTATAATATTATTTCTAATAAGTAGATAAAAGTTAAAATTATTTTGTAACTCAACTGAAGTTACCGTTAATTAATTATAATTTCCAATGTTTATTTGGCAGCAAAAATAATTTGTAAGCAATCGATTACCGTTCCTATCAAACCTTTTATAACAAATTGATTATTACAATTAATTTAATAATGATTACGTGAAACTTAAGTTTGGTGGGTTTCTAAATAATTAGACGATTAAATAATCGGATGAAATCTATAATATTTATTAATGACGATGAGTGCATACAGGCATTTATTAATCTTTTTTGTTGTAATTAGTTTCAAAACTATTTTAACCTATGAAAGAAGTAGAAGTAGGGTAATATAGGTCAGCCAGCCTTTATTTTAATAGGGTTTTTCATAACGTAAACAACATAAATCGAAACGAAATACATGTTACCAGTTGCGTATAAACAAGAATAATCGGTAATCGATAATAATGTTATGAACAATAAATCGACCATCGACATCGCATTCAGGAAGTTATCGTAAATCGGTTTACGGTTGACGGTTTACGTTTACAAGTGTTTACAGGAATTATTAGGTTTCACTTTCTCAAACAAAGTTCATTGAAACCAATTTTCCACTCGACTATGAAGTGAAACCGATTTATAAGATAAGCACGTTACCATCAATGATGCTTGGGCGATATTTCATGAATATTTAAGAACAATATGAGAATTTCACTTCAATATTCATGGATAATGAACACTTGGTTCTTAAGAATTGTTTTTGTCTGTTTTGTTACAGTTATTGCCCATTTTTTACGCTTTTTTTTTATAAAACAACAAACAAGGCCAATATTTTGTAGAGAATTTCATGGTAAGAAACTACGAGTATTGTGTCAATAGACTGCTCAGTTAGGCGTGAAATCATTGTTGAAGTACATCCGAAGGATACTAAAGGATGCGATTTGAACAACAAATTACACGCTGAATTAAAAACTAATTAACGAAAAGTTGATTGACACTAATAACGAACATCTAAGGAAATGTCCAGTCAAAGAACTAATGTTATTTTTTTTGGTAATTTCCCAAATACTGCGTGTTTCTTTTTTACTCCCAATATATTTTTAATTATTTTGAATAGAGTTCCACTTTGTTTTTATTTGTTAATTGCCAGCTTGTGAATTTACCGTCTGACCGGCCATGAAATGTGCCAGAATCGATTCTGCGACAATTGGTAAATTGAAAGATTAGAACAAAATTCCATTGGAACGAATCGGGTCATGGCTTTAGCTTTATTCTAAGTGTTTTGTGAAACAAAGCAGATTTTTGATGCGATAAAAACTTTGTACCATCGTGTTCGAAGACATGATAGAAATCAAAACATAGCTGAGACATCCATCCTTTTAGAAAATGATGGTTTCTTTCGTATTACTTGTAAATGATTGGAATGAATTGGTGTTGGTGATTCATGCATACTACTTACTCGAGTAGGCAGAGTATATGACGGCTATGTGCCTATGGTCCGACTGCACCACTTGCGGAGAGTACAGAGCTCCAACGATGAGACCGATGGCGATCACCGCAATTATCTGAAAATAAAACGTTAGCTGAAAATTGGTCCAGATAATAGGTGTAGAAGACAATTGGAAGCTTCTATAAGAAACATAATTACATAGTAAAATAAGAAGAACTAACGATACGGTTTTTCCTTGTCTAAGATTAGCGTTTGCCTTCTACTTCGTCCGCTTGAATTTTCTAACGGATCCCATTCTTTTTGCTCTAAAATAAAGCCTATGTGACAATGTAGTTTTTCATTGGTGAAAGAATGATTAAAATCGGTTAAGTAGTTTTTGAGTTTATCCATTACAAACAAAATAATCTTTTATCTTTGTAATGTTAGTTTACATTTAGACAAATTTTGAACTAAATAGTTTTTAATGTTTCTACTGTAATGAAAGTTCGTAATCCCTCAGTCACTTGTCTTTGCGGTTCGCAAACCGTATTCGCAAATACTCATCAACTTTTTACATTGTCTATTTTCCAAATAACTTTCATTCCTTTTTTGCAATTCTCCCAAATAACAAAGGTCACGTACACGAATAAAAACATGAGATCGTTTAAAACAAGTGTTCTCAAGTATTTGAGTGAAAGTACCGTCCGTCCATCGGTCTGGTCGCATTGTCCAATGCCTGTTTTCACCTTCTGAATACCGCAAGACAGTGATTTTCCAATACCGCAAGCATCTTTGTAAATGATTATTAGGGTTTTCACTTTCGCGCATCGTTTGTTTGGTCTGAGCCTTTATATTATTGTGATGTGTTACAACTATTATAAAGGCGAAAGTTTGTAAGGATTCATGAATTTCTGGTACCCTTAACCCTGAAACGGCTGAACGTAATTAGCTAAAATTAGCAAAGATTTTAATCCCGTTTTTGTGGTCATTAATTTTGAAGCCGAAGTAGCCCAAGTCGCGAATAGAGTGTCAGTTTTGCACATTTTGGAACTGTTTAGCAATGTTAAGTAGGTATTTCAATGCATAAAGGCTGACTAAGGACTGTTGGAACTGTATTACGGTTAGTACTATACAAGTCGGCTACGTACCTAGCTTAAAGCCTGGACTTTGAAGCCCTACATAACATATCCTTTAAAGGAAAAAGGATAAGTCGGTCAATGCACTAATTTTTGCGCTGTTTTTTGCTCATTGTTCATATTAATAATACCAGCCTATTATTATCCCACTGCAGGGCAAAGTTCCCTTCTTATATTGAGAAGTCACGAGCATTCATGACCATTGATTTAAAAAGTTATATTGGTACTTTTGCCCGGTTTCAAACCCTCAACTGCATGCATTTCCACATACTTCTAAATGTAGCAACTCCATAAATATTAGCAGAGTAAAAACAAAGTACTGTATTTAATTACGCATAAGTAGGTACGAGCACAAGGAATCCTTTGACTTCAAGGGCAGTGTGTCGTGGTACAAATTATCACGTCTTGATCGCAACATGGTCAGTTCCCATACTGGCCATGATTGCAAGTAATTACTGCCGCGCAGAGCGCCTTGCGATCATCCAGTTGTATCGATTTCCAATTAGACAATGTATTAAATGGTTTCGTCTATGTGGACTAGTTTTTAGTTGAACATTTTCTACTGCTTCGCATTTTTGTTTGCGGTGTTCGAGTGTTTGAAACTTTCACATCTTCATGTTTGCTTCATCCTCTGTTGAGTATGTATGATTAATTACTTTCTTATACGGAGCATTTGCGAAATTCTTCTTGGTAGCATTGTTCAAAATATTGCTTAGACTTTCTGGATTACTATCTTCTATTGTAGTTTCAGTTGTATCTTAGCAGTGTAGAGTTATTTTGTCAGAACCACGCTGGTATAGCCAATTATCCGTCGAGTTGATTATCATAATATTCCAGTTTGTCGAGATGCATTGTTGAAGCTGGTCTCAGCGTCTTTCACAGTACATCTTTATATGCCGTAGTAACTTACTCATCAGCTCAATGATTCCCAGCCCTACACACCATTCCTGTAAGAGCGTCAAAACCTCGCCTTCCACGGTCATGGGAACCCTAATCGGCTTCTTGGCAATATAAGAAAATCTATCATGTATCTGTAAGTGACTCACCAGCTCAACAGCTCGTAGCCCCACGCACCAGTACTGCTTCAGGGCGGCTGCAGCCCTGCTGTCCCGGTCGTTGGAGGCAGCTTCATCGCCCTTCTTGGCCTGAGCCTCGGCCTCTCGGTCGCCCGCCGACATCGCCCACACTACTCGAGCGCCACCTCCGTACTCAGAAACCTGATGGAAATAATGAACAGTTATTGATTAGAATGGACTTTCCCTGATCACCACTAAGTTTATTAATGACATTGTGGGATAGTTCGATATGTTATTCATTAAGTATTGATTACGTAATGCTACGCGTGAGTTAATGAGTTTATTGTCCAGGTTTATTTATTTTCCTGTACGATTCTCTCGTAGGTATTATATATAACGCAGCAAAAAAAAATCGTGACCCAAGGCCCAAAATTGCTACGCAGTTGTGTGTTGAAAGCAACTACCCGCCAAAACTAGTTTGTATTTCTTCCAAACCCCGTCATTACTGCCTCGGGGTATCTTCAGCTAAAGGAGGCATCAGTCAAATTCAGAGTTCCTCTAAAACATTGTAATAATGTTCTAGTTTATAAGGAAGTCTTGCGCTACTATTAACGCGGCACTTATGGTGTCCAATTTTATATGCCTCCATAATAATAATGGTAACCATAATCAAGTGCGTAATTACTGTTATTGTCCCCCAGTTTGCGTGATCCTGACAGAATGATATATCTTATTCTTTAGCATATTAGAACGTGACTCACTTGGCAAAATTAACATTACCTGACAGAATGTCTGGCCAAGTAAATAATGATGGCATATTCAAATAGCGTGATTGAATCACTTAAAATTATTAGAATCACACATTTCCCTAATTAAGTCAATTATGACCAACAAGTCTTGGTAACGCGTGTTGTTAATATTGTAAAAGTAGTCTGTTATAGACGACAATGCATAAATCATAAACAGGCTGAATGCCAATCACTGAAACGGAACGCAACTCGCGCGTTTGATATGCTTTCCAACGAAATATACTTTTTTACAAACATTAGTGCTGCTACTGAATAAATGAAAAAAACATCACGTAATTGCTTTGTAATGGATTGAGTATTTATTAATTTTGTAGATTAGTGGAATATTTATGAAGTTTTCGGAGCCGAGGGAAATTGTAGAGTAACAAAGCTAAATTAGGTACATTTTATACTATTTCCTGAAAAAAAGCCTAATCAAGTCACAGCGAACTGTTATACTTAAATACCTAAATCAGCTAAAAAATCAACTTCAAATAATATTACATTATGTATTTAAATACGCTTCTAAAAGCTGAGAGTGAGCTTTCTCCTATTTCGCGCCAAAGCTTTACTTTGGAAATCTTTTTTTGCAATCAAAAATATACTTAAGAGTAGCACATAACTAATTGATTTTAAATTGTTATCTAAACATTTTAAATGCACACACCTTCAATATTTTGAATATAACCAAAATGCGAAATAATTAAAAGCATATATGTTTTAGCAAATATATTGCTAATGATGCGTTACCTCGATTCCAAAAGAAATAAAATTGCATGTGATAGATCATTAAAAAATATATAATTTGCACTACAAAAACATATTAAAATGCTAATAGGTGCCGTATAATGATAACATCAAAACATGTAATTATTTTATAATAGGAGGCAACTTCACTTGCATGCAATCAAATTAAACAATAAAATCTCACCAGAAAACTCCTAGCTGCGACAATGAACGCACTGTTTTAATTGTTTTTTTTTCACTTGCACTTTGAATTTCAAAATGTTAGACGCTTTCGGTGTGGCGGGGTGTTTACTAAGCTCAGTGCAGGCACGAGTGCGTTCGGCTCACGACGCGATGCGACTACCGCTTGGCCAACAATCAGCGCTCCTCTATGCTTCATTTGAAAATAAACCAATGGTCTCTGATTGTCCTTCCGTTTTCCCTTACGACGCCCTTTGTCTTATGCAACGGGGGAGCCATGAGAGGTCAAGGAAAATTGGCTGTTGAACCGTAGAACCGGCGTAGTAATGCGTAGCACATGAGTAAACAGCTTTCATTCATTTGTAAAGTTAATGCCTAAGAACATTATAGAATTTTACTATTCTGATGCGTTTGAGGTGGGTCTGTGGGCTTATCTGGAGGCGGAAACTATACCTATGATTCAAAATACTTTGGTACCTAAGTCAATTTAGAATGACAAATATTTAACTTAGTCATAACTAAATTGCTACGTAATAATATCATTAATATTGTGAGCTTTTTGAACCGATTAATCATTTTTTGTTTTTAAGCGGAACACTAACGTAGTTCAATTAAACATTAACAAGTGGTTCCTAATTAGTTACGTGTTGTTACAGCTACATTCTCTTTTTTATATAATCCTACTAAGTAGAGTTACATTCGAAATACTTATTTTGACTGCTGAAGCTGAATTCCACACTCGATAAATACTAGGTCATCATAAAAATACATTTCCCTACGAGTTCTGCAGACGCGAATGGTCACAGAACAGTTCCCTTAAATCGTTTGATCAGTTTATTTCGGTACGCATTCGTTCCTATCGGCAATCAAGGAGCTCCCGAGTCCCAGAGATGGTTGCAAAATACTTCTCAATCTATTAGATAATGGAACAGAACTATTTGTACTATTATTGAAGTAGGCTGGTTTGTTTCATACTTTACGATGTTAATTTTGACAGTGTTAGTGGTTGGGCGAAGGGAATTTTTGTTGGTTGTTGGCTAAATATCAAGACACAATTCTAAAGACATGTTGTGATTCCGAAAAAATATGCTGACATATTTATTTACATAAATCTTTCCCCTCTTACATGGGACCTAAATAATGGGTGTACACTGGTACACCTCTGCCTAACCCTTCGGGGAATACAGGCGTGATGGTATATTTTATTATATAAATCTTTACATAGTATAAAACAAAGTCGTATGCCGCCGTCTGTACGCTTGAGTATTTTAAAGTAATACACAACGGATTTCAATGCGGTTTTCATCAATAGATAGAGTGATTTAATAGGAAGGTTTATACGTGTAGAACATCACGTTTCAACTAACGGTAGCGCAGCAGTAACCAAAGAACTGAACGCGGATGACACCGAGGTGTGTAAAATATAGCTAGTATTTTCTAAATATACATCAATTTGAAAAGCTAAATAAGCGAAGCACTTATTAGAAAATGGCGAAACGCGTGAACGTAAGTAACTGACACTAAAGTAAAAACGCGCGTAAGGTAGGTTAGTTTTATTTGTTTTCTGTAATTTGTTTATTATTCATGAATGAATTTGAGCGAACCTGTTTTTTTTTTTGCAATAGAGTATGTAAATGCAAATTGCTGATACATATGTAGGTACTTGTACCTAATATTTTTTTAAAGTTACTGCCACACTTACGATTAATTTTAAAAATTTGCTCTTATGAAATGTAACTTTTTAATTAATTTTGAGACTACCTCTAAATTAAACACAAATTAATAAACCTACAGGATATCAATCACGGCCCAACATAAATATGATTTAACATCACCGTGCGCGTTGAATCGGCGCAAGCGCATTTATTATGTAGCTATTCGTAAATTGAAAAGCCACTTTCTAGCGTTTTCCGGTCTAGAAGTCAGCGCGCATAACTGCGCACACGCATGCGAAGCGCACGCACGATGCCCGGCGATAACTATGCGAAATTATAGCTATGTTTATGATAATATTATGAAGAGGAAAGAATTTTTTGTTTGTTTGTTTGTACGGAATAGGCTCTAAAATTACTGGACGAACTAACTAGATGCGTCGTTAGCCTAGTGGTTCTAAGCGCGACTGCTTCGCTAGAGTTCTTGGGTTCGATTCCCAGATCGAGCAAAAAGTGTGTTTGGCTTTTTCTATGAAATTCTCAGTAGCAGCTCGGATTTGTGCCCTATTAATGGCAATAGGTTCGCCCCTTATTACATGGGATCTAAAACATGCCGGCGAACTGTGGGTGCACATTGCTACATCTCTGCCTATCCCTTCAGGGAATACAGGCGTGATGGTATGTTATGTTTCGTTACTACCGGACCTATTTTAACATTTTTTTTACTCATAGCTACATTATTCCTGAATAACATAAGAGATATAACATCGCGCTACGACAGTCGGGAATGGAGCAGTAACCAAAGACGTAACTGAACTCGGGTAAAATAAGCCACGCGGACGAAGTCGCGGGCACTTCGCTAGTTTGCTATAAGACAGACATGCCATTTTGTGATCTTTATTTATAGGCCGGGATGATATTTATACGGCAGTTTAGATATTGGTGTTAACATACATTTTATGTGGTTTTTGAGACTGTTTATAGGTCTGAATAAGTCATTTATTTGAATTCTCTTTGATTTTATACCGTCGTTTATTTGGTCTTATTTAAGTTCCTAATTGCGTGCGTGATCGAAATTGTTCAAAATATCAATATGACGATTTTCAGCTGAAGTAGTAGAGTAAATTTTGTTTTTGAGTAATTCTTTTACATTAAAGGAACACAAATTACAGGTATCGCGTATTAGTGGCAATTAGTAGGTGAATTAGAAACTACTTGAATTTTTTGAAAAAAAAACATTTTTACCTATTCTGTCTATAGTATTAGGTATGGGGTACTAGTAGTATGATTAATTCATTTACAAAATCCTGAATATTTTCCTGTATTTCAGACGTCAACAATGTCATGTTGGCCATAGAATTACTCGTAGCAGTGATCTATTTCATTAGAATATATGACTAATTACATTGAAATAATTGTATTAGATCCCATTACTCATAAAACGTAGGCACTATGAGGAATTGTTTTTATGGGACACATCCTTCCATTCATAAGTTGACTAACCAGAAAAATAACTCGGTTAAGGTCTTAACTGTAACTTTATGTATTACTTTTTAAGGAAAACATTTTAAACATAAACATTGTGTTTAGATAGATACCTATTTTACTGCGATTGGAAAATTTCTCTTTCTACCTGCGTCTGTATTTCCGAAAGTATTCAATTCTAATTTCTTCAAAGTTAGAGTGAATAGGCTTCTTCTGGGTAAGCTTACTCCATCGTGTCTTTGTCGCCCCTGGCCTAGATTAGAAACAAGAGCTTCCACCACCAAACCCGAATTAAAAAAAAAAATGTATTCGTGTATTTTTGAGTTAGTGGTTCACTAGCTAGTAGCATTATATTTTTTTTAGTCGTGACGAATTTAATAAGAACAATTTACTAAATCTAAACAGGTGTCAACCGTCCCATTAATAACTGCCGCTAATGTTGGTACTTTACGTTTTTTACAAGGATTAACCTTCATGTTGGCCATGGCAAACGCTGCGCAGACGCAAGGTCATTATGATACAGGTAACAATTACGTTTCATAGATCCTCTATCTACCGCAGTCTAACGGAAAACCACCTGTGAGTCAGCGTGAAAAATGTCACATTATACCTAGATTGTTAACTTTTGCAGAATGATCTATTTTCTGCTAACACGATTGAAATAATTAAGGTAATCTGATCTTATTGTTTTAGAACCAAGTTTTGAACTAATATTTTTTGTGTTGCTGTTAAATATTTAGTTTTTTTTTTATAATTTTTCATAGTAATGAATTCAAAAGAAAAGCAGTCTATGTGAAAATTCAAGTAAGGGTTTTTAGACGTATAGTTTATGTTTGGCAATTCTTGTATTTTTTTATGATTCCATACAAACTCATGAAACTTTTACACTCATTTCTTTCAACGTCTCCATCTGAACTGTAACACGACCCCTAGGTGAGTTTCCTTAACATCAATTGTTTTAAGGCAAAATCCCGTCGCAAGCTGCATATAAATGAAATATTAAACCATAACTGTGGCTTTTATTGGTAAGGGCAAAGACTGAGCACTGCGAACAATGAGTATTTGTCGCGTTCACGGCTAATGTTGTTAGACGTCGCTGGTATGAGCCATTGTTTTGTGCCCATTACTTACCAACACGCAGCCAAACCGACGTTTTGAATTTTTGACATACTTATGCAAATGCACCTGGTTTGCTTTACCAAATTAAGATCGCGTATGGGGATTCTGAAATTGGAATTGATCATTTATTTGATCGTAATAAAAACAATCATAATGGTTTCAATAGACTGCAGCAAAGAAGGGCAGTATTGCATCAAATTAATCATTATTGACTTGAAACAACTCTTTCAAATCCAAGTTACCAACATCATGTTTGTTTATATTAGCAAAGAAATCCTTATATTAATTCATATTATTCCTTAAGAACATAAAATAAACCCGAGTCCCGGAGTCCCGCCAATATGGCGGCGACGGGCGCCATGCTGACGCCCGTTTTGGCGCCAAAGTGTCCGCGTCAGGGGGTGCGTTCCGAGGCTGTTGTTACAGTGACCTATTTGACACAGAACTTGGGTATCTGCTCCTTTATGAGCACATTGTATACACAGGCCTAATGTCTGTGTACATGTCTTGTAATTACTGGTGTAAGTAGAACTTGTGGGTTAAGTCAATTTCCTTGGATGTAACAGGTACTTACATAGGTACTAAGTTTTATTTCTTTATTTACTTCGCTCAATGAAGTCATATTATGCAACTTTCTATTAGGTATGTGCTACTGTTCTTTTCAAATTCATAAACCGTAGCAATACTTCAAATTAATGTGTGGTTGAATCCCGTCTGAAGATCTGATCAAAAACGCCTTCGGCCCTATGTTATGCTATCGTACGCACGAATATTTACCTATAACTTGTTCATGCGTTCCAATATCTAGGCACACTTAAGCAAGTCAAGCCTATTATTTCGTTGTTTGTTTAGGGTAGACTTTGAAGCAGCGTAAACGCTGCGTTGACGCTAGTCGAACAGTATTGCAACTTAGTTTTTTTTTTCAAAATGAACGTGAAATACTATTGTTAGTTATTGTTAGACCAGCTATGGTAAAACCCAATTAAGTACAGAGTTTTTGGTTGACAGACTAAAATTGCTATTTCGTCACGGTCGTCGGCTCTCAACATTCATCCATATACATTGATACAATATTAAATATATCGTTTACAATACATGCCTGCCAGCTGCTTTGTTTACGATGGCTGCGACCAAACCAAGTGTGTGAATGGAGTTACCGTTATGATTAGTGCGAGATTTTCTCTCACGTGATTTTAAATAAACAACAGACGGACAATCTACTCATAACATTAAAATTGGGAAGTATACATAATAAATTACGTAGGTATACAAAGTGTGAACTGCCTCGTTAGCCTAGTGGTCCTAAGCACGACTGTTACGCTAGAGGTCCTGGGTTCGATTCCCAAGGTCGAGCAAAAATGTTATTGGGTTTTTCTATGAAATTTTCAGAAGCAGCTCGGAGTTTGGACTTGTGCCCGGTTAATGGCAATAGGCTCGCCCCCTATTACATGGGACCTAAATATACCGGCGAACTGTGGGTGTACATTGGTACACCTCTGCCTAACCCTTAGGGGAATACAGGCGTGATGATATACAGAGTGTAAAGACGCATTACATAGCCGTTAGCTACGCTTACTGCCCATCAAACTTAGCTAGTGGGTGGCGACTTGTTTATGGTAGCGCACTATGTAACACACGCAAAACATTGTGATTACATACGGGTGCATACAACAGAGTACAGGGGTCATGGGGGTTAGAAGAAAAATGAAACTTTGACCTTCAATATCTCCAGAAATTATGGTCCCAAAGTGTGGTGGTAGGAAGGTATGGTGTTAACTATAGACTTCGTTTTCATACACGTTAGGTAGATACTAATTGACTAGGAGTATTATGCAAGGTCAATTTTCATTAATCTGCCATATTTCAGGGCATGAAAGTACTCATAAATACGAACAACTTTTGCTACAGGACTAACCCAGATATATGAAAAAAGAAACCGCTGTTCGGTACATTTTAATCTTGTTGTAGCGCATTTTTGCAGGGAACAACTGTTACTTTTTCATTTTTCAGAGTTGGTTCCATTATGAAAGTTATTTATATTCGTGAGTGCTTTCACCCCGTGAAAGATGGCAGGTGAATGAAAAGTAACCCTGTATAGCCACGTGCTTACTCTAACAATCCAACAATCCTCAACATCATATTTAACCGACTTCAAAAAAGGAGGAGGTTCTCAATTCGTCTGTATGTATAATATTTTTTTTAACCGACTTCAAAAAAGGAGGAGGTTCTCAATTCGTCTGTATGGATAATATTTTTTTTTTTTTTTTATGTATGTTCACCGATATTTTCGTCAATTATAGACGGATTTCAAATTTATTTATTTTTTTTGCTGGATAGTGTTTACTTCTGTACACTCGAAAGAGTTACACAAATGTATACTTACAGTAATATTTGAAAATTTCTCATCTAGTAAACGAAATCGCGTATTCTGCTTTCTTATGACTTTTTTTTAGCGGTGTCATGTTAATTTACATGACATGACAGTTCCTTCATGGATTTGGATAAAAAAAATTGATACTAAAAAGCGAGAAATAAAAAACTTTTTTTACAAAAAAAGACAACCGCCTTCAAAAACTAAAAAGAGAAAAATAACTTTAGCTTTGGAAGTCGGCGGCAATACAAAACAACAAACAGAACCAAAGCCGCCCACTTCCAAAGCTAAAGTTATTTTTCTCTTTTTAGTTTTTGAAGGCGGTTGTCTTTTTTGTAAAAAAAGTTTTATATAATACCACAAGTTCAATACAACAATATGGTCTTATAATTATTCATACCATGGCCCTTATTTACAGGAAAATTTACAATTGCAATCCAGTTAGGTAGTAGGTACCCATGACTGATGGCATGACATTGCAGTTAAACTGATGTAGACTCAGCAAAGGGGGAATTTTCAGCGAAGGTATTATTGAAACGGGGAACTAAAATTCCCAAATCCCAGTTCCATTACTTACTGTTGGGATAAAATCATCTTTCGATCTTCGTTAAGCTTTTGCAAGGAGGTTAGGATCTATAGAAAACCTTTTATTGTACAATAGTTTCCTAAATAAGACGACGCTTAATTTGTTGCTTAAATCTTTCAGAAAAAAGTAGTTATTCCCTACAAAAATGCACTACAACACGATGAAAACGTACAGAACATCTGAATTTTTTCTCTATTGTTCTTTTTTTATGTTTCTTAGTAGGTCCTATGATAAAAGTTCTCCATATTCATGAGTAGGTACACAGTACACCCCCCCATCTCAAAAATGTAAAACATATTAAAAGTCATTCTTTTTGTTTCAATTTCAATATACAAAAATCATTGATCTATCTTAAATTAATATAAGACTACCTAACTTACAAGTGCGCCTTACTAACCATCAGATAACGAACTGGGTAACGACACCTACTTATTATGCTAATGACCCGTCCCTTTAGTGGGCTACAGTTAGATGCGCCTGCGCGTGCCTCCGTGGCGTCATGACAGTACAGTTACCCACGAATCTGGGTTGACCGCCGATTATCATTCACTTGTTCACATATTTCTATAGCCAGGGAATTTCTATTGCTAACAAGTTACGTAATTACCCTATGAGTTTAACTTAGTACCTACTTTCTGTATGAATAATGAAATGGGTTTACTGAAAACTGCAAAACAATATGTTTTTCTGTAGTATTTACTTTCCTTATTTTTTCAACAGTTGTAGTGAGAGTTCTCTCACAATGGCGTATATGATAACTTAAAAACAGTTTTATAATAATGAGAATATTCACAAGACTTTAGTAATTTGAGTACTTATAATTAAAACACTTAGACGTACCAGGTTTAAAAGTTCTAATAAAATTTCCTCCAAACGCATATTTCGATGGTATTTATAAAAACCTGTTTTTGACCTACCAAAGGAGGCAATGTCAAAGAAGGGTTATATACAAATGTGTAATTAGCCTATAAACAGACGAGCTACGCTTAATCTGCAGTTAAACAAAGAACAGTTGATACCTAGTTAATATAATGTTAGGTATCGCCATTGATTAATCAAAAGCTTCATACACATAAGTGTATGCAGCGATCGTTCCAACTAACAGCTTTAATAACTCACGTTTGTCTACGAAGTACCTAGCTAGTGATGGGTTTAGTGCCACTAACTTCTCGTATAATATTATTTTACATAGGTAGTAAAATAGCAGAACTGTAAAATCTACATAAAGCTGAAGTTTGTTTGTCTGTTTTTATGTTTCATCGCACTAATCTTCAAAAGTACTGGTCCAGTTTTGAATACTCTTTCGCAATAGAAACCTACGGGATGCCTGAGTGCTATATTTAATAATCGAAAATAAAGAAAAAGAAAGAAGGTCCATAAGAAAATTTACGCCGTCAAAAATATAATTTGGCTTAATTCCGCTAAAACAAACACCACGTACAGTGGCGACCAAAAGTGCATAAGCAATCTCAAAACGTATTACTTTGACGTTTAGTTTGACTTACGACCTTTTACTTTCAAGAATAGACACATGTATCATCGTTGTGAATGTAGTTCATAATTTCAACATGTTTACATGAGACAAAATGGCCTAGCGGTTAAGCGCGCCCAGTTAGTGGCGTTAATCAGCGTGCCGCGAGTTCGAATCTCACATTTTGTCTTTTTGTTTTTACTCAATTTGAAGAAATGGACAGAAATATAATATTCTTTATCTTGTTCGCTTTGTTCACACATTTTGTAAAGTTAAAAGTCATAGAAAATTAATAAAGAATTTAGATTTCTGTGAGGTAGACATGAGTTTTATGCATATTTTACTTGATTGGAATTAGCGTTGTCGTTTGGTTGTAGTTGTTGGTTAGTGACGAGTGTTTTAATAGATAGCCATATTGTAATTATTCTCAAAACGCAAACAAATAATATTACTGAGGCGATGGCGACTATTATTGGGCTGCATAAAAGTGGTCCCAATTTATATCTTATGAAACCGGACTGAATGTGAGTATTATATTAACGAATTGTAAATTAAACTTTTATTTGAAATTTATACCTAAGATTATTTGGTAGCATTTCAATTAATTCTTATTATTAATTTTTAAATCTATAATGACGCCAAAATAAATGTGTTTATTATGGAATTTATAAATTAATAGTTTTAATAAATTTAAATGATATTGTTATATTAAACAAATATTATTAAATTATATAAAAAATTAAGTCACTTTAGTATTTTGTTATAAATGCCTAATATTACTTTTTTTGTTTTGTTTTAGAGAATACTATTCTTAGTCTCTGGATCAAGAAATACGAGAAAGAGGATAGATAGCCTTGCTACCTTCTACTCAACAGTGAAGAGGATGTGCTATGACGACACAATAAATTATGGTGGTTTCGTACCGATGAGACACTCATTACAAACTGTTTGCCGCAGCATGAGGGCTCATGCTGAAGGCTTGCATCATTAAAGACCAGCTACAAACCTTTTTTGACAGAAAGGCATAAACCAGAAATATTACATTTCGTTTTTAATATGTGGGGATGGAGTGCAACAGTGCTACTTATGAAGAAGTATTAGACGGTGTTATGTGCGCAACGTTTAATAACCTGGATGTTTTAGTTTTAATAGTTAGATGGTGTAACTAAATATTTAGTACTTAATAATTATATATTCGTAGATAGTGATCTTAAATTGAGGTTTATTTTCAATCTTCTTTTCATCAAGAAAACGAATACTTAAGCTATTACCTCAATAAGTTTATTGTGACGTTACATAAAAAAAAACCTGTTCATAAAGTCTAAATTATAGTTTAGTTTTAATAAAGTCTGCTGAATACCGATTCAGAAACTTAATACGTGAGTATCACCAAATTTATTTGTGTTATTAAAATATCCTTTTCTTATCATGTTATTATGAATTTTATTGAGTTAGTGGGTATACAACAAAAAATGCTATGAACGGTTACAATAGAACTTCTTTTATGTCGGTAGGAATGTGACGTTACAAATCTCATAAGTTTGTTAATTTTATAGGTAAATAAATTTTTGTTATTATTTAGCACGTTTTGTTTTATTTCCTTCTTCTTATTCCAAAAAGTTATACTAAAAATCACATAAATACTTAAATAAATATTACAATAACTAATATTTGCTTATTATAAAACATAAATAATGAGCATGAATACGTTATCAATCAACATAAACCTAAAAAGTTTTTACCTAACATTATTATGGTTTAAAAAAAAAACAAAAAACAGCCACACATAGTGTAAGATTCGAACTTGGATTTCAATGATCGTCAACCATTTCTTATCCTAAACAGCTGCCAGGACATGTTATTTTTACGCGAAATTTAGCAATGCAAAATGGTAAGAATACGTCACGCGTCGGGTAGGACGTATAAACAGAAATATAATGCCATCTCGCTTAGTGAGCGCGACGATAGTTCATTAGTGTGTGTTATCTGTGGAATGTTGAGACATCACTCGTAAACACACATGCGCACGCACTGACTGGATCGCGCCCGTGTTCACAGCAAAGTGAACCTTAGCGTGCTTATGCAATTATGAGCGCCTACTGTACATTTTTTTTAACGCTGATTAATTTTAAATCTATTTTAATCATAAGTTTAGAACATACATCCCAGGTCGAGCAAAAAGTGTTATTGGGTTTTTCTATGAAATTCCCAGTAGCAGCTCGGAGTTTGGATTTGTGCCCGGTTAATGGCAATAGGCTCGCTCCCTATTACATGGGACCTAAATATACCGGCGAACTGTGGGTGTACATTGGTACACCTCTGCCTAACCCTTTAGGGAATACAGGCGTGATGGTATATTTATATTTATATATAGAACATACATTGAACAGTTAATGCTGGGTACCTAGTAATGTAGGCAATGTAATACATGGCATAGATAAATAATTAGTTTCACGTAATTAATTTAATCATTGAAAGATTGTGAATTAGCAAATTTTTACTGAACTAAGCTCAGTTTTAATCGATATGTTAAGTCAAGTGTAATTTTATGTAGAAACTAGAATGTGGTTTAATAAACTATTCCTTAAAGACAATTACCCTTTCAAAGTATGCTATAAGAATGGATGGGGGAAATTGGGTTACTGTGGTAAAAATGGGGACAGTGGTGTAGGCACCCGTAGCACTTTTATTGCTCACATCACATAACAAGTCTGTGATTTGTGTCGAACATGACCTACTCTGCTGTACTTACTTATACTTATTCATATAAATATAATCATAAATATATTTCGCATCAATATCTGTAAGCCTTTCTAAAATGCTTGTTTTTTAACCTACGCCAATTTCTACCGACCAGTGTAAAAACTTCATCGCCTATATGTGAAGGGTCATGAAAGATATTATAGAAATTGTTCTAGAACTAGATATCTCAAAATCCCCCCTGTGATAATATTGCACCTATATGGAGAGAGCTTTTATGTTGCTCTATGTTATTAATTAATAACCATTATATTTATTAGAATAAAAATAATTAAAGTATCTATACTTTACAAGCTTCTGACCGTAACTACGTACATCTGCGTAATCTTCAGAAATAACCCAAAGTTTGAAAATATCCCACAGGAATACAAAAACTTAATAATATCTTATGTGAGCTCGATCAATATCTAGGTACACGTGTGCCAAATTTCAGCTGATTCCGTTCAGTCGTTAAAGCGTGAGAGAGTTACAAACATCCATCCCTTCTTCATCCATCTCTCTATCCCCACAAACTTTATAATAGCTATAGGTTTGCTAAAAGCCTTAGTGTCATTTTTAAAGTAGCTAGCAAAGATAAAATAAAAATACATCCATTATTTTTACAATCGATTAAATATAATGAATCGCAACACTATGCAGTATGTACTCAATTCGTGTGCACCTTAACAATGCACCATACACCGAGTGCGTTGACGTGTCTAATGCGTGACACGCCTTATATTTTTACTCTGTACCAAACGATTATTATTAACTGTTTAATTTTCATTGCACGTCCAGTAAGACAAGTTCAAATCAAAAGCTTCATGAATATCGCAATGTTCGATAAACAATTTTTTGTTTTCGTTTTCTTTTCTTCTGGTTATGGGTCATGGTTTTAGTACGATTAAGCTTATGTTTGTACATGTTTCATAATGCAACTGTGTAGGTACATAATGTAGGTAGATAATAGCAGTGTAGAATATTTCCTATAGATGTAAAAGTATTCAAAAGTAAAAGTAGTTGGATCGTAAATATATAGTTACTGTGTAATTCTACAAAACCTGAAAAAACTGCCCTTGATCTGCACACATATAACTTTATCTGCTTTGCATTTTCTTTTGTTTAAATTAAAACTTTTACTTACGGTTTCCGTTAATGGAGCAATTGTGACGGTTTCTACGTCGACTTCACTCAAAAACTCCTTGCAATCGGGCGCAATGGTTACCCAGTTCGCGTATAGATGCTCCACTTTTAATTTTTACAATCGATTACTTATTATTTTCAAATAAAAACGATAAAACTTCAACAAAATTAATTGAAATCAACGACAAAAACAAACTACGACCGCGTTCTATTTTTTTTTAAACTATTCTTTTTCGAATGCCAATTGTTCTTTTTTTAAATGAGCATAAGGCAATTGAACTATTCCAGCCTAGTTGTCGTGAAGTTCGTAATACGAGGAATAGAAGACTAATCCAAACTTCTTTATAGCAGTGAGTCAGTTGTTCTCAACGACGGATCGCACTTAACCTGTGACCTTAGCCAAGACTAATTTGACTCCTAGAGTGACCCCGGACAGTTATCCCATGCTAGCTTGTATACCTGTTGTTTCCTGATAAATCTAGGTCTAGAGAAATTAACTTGTATTAAAAAAACCTGGATAAACTAACCCTTTCTTTTGGATGCTTAATGAGACATTTTCAACCAGTTCTTAAGTTTAAAATGAGCGAATGGTGGGTGTTATAAAAGCTATCTTTTGCAAGCATAATGTCCAAAAACACGAATCCAAAAATCAATCCTTTTCCTCCTTTTTTTCTCTTTTTTTTTCTTTTATTTTTTCTTTTTCCTTCTTTTTCTTTGTTTCTTTTGCTTTTTTTAAAAATTAATAAGAGCTGTGGATTTTGTGAATAAATAAATAAATATTGGATAAGCCCTGAACAGTCCTTCACTCATATAGTTTTAATTTAGAAGTTTTTGCTAAGTGAGTCGCAGTCCAGTCAACTTTGGGAACTTTGCTAGTCACATGAAAGATACGTACAGTCAGCGTCAGAGAAAAGGAACCCCCCAAGACTACGGTTATACGGTTTGATGTCATTACCAAAGGGGGTTCCTTTTCTCTGACGCTGACCCTACATGTAATCCCAGCTGTACGTAGGCACCTACCTATCTTACACGTAATAAGAATAAGGATAAACTGTCGTGACAACGTGCATGTGCTTGTGTTACATGTAAGGTACCATATTGTGTGACGTATTTATGTTGATAGTAAGAAGTATCCTTATTACGTAGGAACAGCTGCTGACGTTGTGTTACTTCCCTAAATGCTGAATAGTATAAATGTATTGGATTGTATAATAATGTAACTACATGTGCGAAAAGTGCGGGGGAATTTCCTAGCTCAGGTATCTCATGTACAGTTGGAAATAACTGAAATAAATGAATTTGCAATTAATAAGTGATGATGTATGATAGTTATAACGTGACATAAGGAGATGAGTTGTGATGTTATATTGATTGTTTGAGATACTGCTTTAAATTGAAAATCAGTATTTTCTATACTTTAAAAATATACAAATTAAATTATTTTTCATCTCAGAAGCTCTGCAGGTCGTAGTTAGAATTTGTGCCCGGTTAATGGCAATAGCAAATATGTAATAGCAATTTTTAAATTTGTCTTAACGTCAATCACAGCATTATTCAGAAGCAGTTCTCTTCTATCGGTATAGGATGACTACAATTGTATTTACCTCGAAGATGACTGACAGTCGGACATTGCCCTGTGACATGGCAAGAATGGTGACTGACATTTTACGTCATTAAAATTCCCCGTAATACTGTATTTCAGAATATGTATTATCATGTAAATATTGTATTAGCGAGTGTTAAGTCTCAATTCAAATCTTAATAAATGTAAATATACAATTCGTGGTCATTGTCAGTCGATCAGAATATAGTTAAGGTAATTTGAACTTACTGTGTTAAATCAGATAGCTTATTATAAAGTTTATAGTTTTCCGACAATCATACGCTTAAGAAAATATCAATAATTAAAATTATTGAGGAAAAATAAAAACGCTAAATATTTCACATTCATTTATTTCAAAATAATAATTACATTAGAAAATTAAAACCATACAAATCAGGTTCTAAATAATTAACTTACGAAGAAGGTGGGAAATTGAAAATGTTTTGCGCGAGAGCTAATAGGTACCTACTTAAGTAGGTATTTCTGACATTTAATTCATTGGCAATATTATATTGATATATTACAATCCTAAAAAAACGTAATTCGTTTTTATCATTAGTTTGTGTTCAATATAGGTCCAGTCAGCAACAGACGTAGATTAATATTTTAGATTTTTTAATTCCTATTATTGTGCACAATATCAAAGGAAATGCGAAATAGATCTAAGAATGTAATGGAATTAAGATAAAAATGAAATGAACTCTTAGGTATATCCTAAAATTCTGAATAGCAGTGAATTGTGTATTTTTAAATGATATGTAAAAGTTACATTGTTCATCGACTTTTGTTGCTGACCGTACCTAACTAAAATACATGGATACACATTCTGTTTCAATATAAAAATAATTATTTGGTTTTAGTTTTAGTTTGTACCATTAATAGTACCTTATTTCGAACGGCATTTAGATAAAACACGCATATCTCAACTCAAGAATAAAAAAAACTTTTTATCGGATATTATCGAGCAGTAGACGGTCGTTCGTTTAAAACACTTAAGTAATTGTTCTTACAATTAAATAAAATTAAGTTTATTTACGTTTAGAACTAGTTTACATCTCTTTAGTGTAATGTATGACGGATAGTGCTGTGTCTAAGAGGTACACCGCTCCGTTGATAACGCAGAGGGCGCCGACAGCCAATCCGACCTGAAATATAGAGGAGGGAAATTAAATAAAAACAAATGAAATAAAAAAAAAGGGAAGAGAAAAATGGGACTGAATGGGAGTGTAAAATGTGTACAGCCTACGTACAGCAGGCATTGAACCGACAGCGTGCTCCATAAAAAAGTAGTCTTGTCTTCTTAGAGTGTCGATAATAATATATTTTAAATAAAATGGTTTAGCCCAGATTTCAGCTATGTCAATAGCATCCACTAACGCACTCATTAGGTCCTCACGTGTGCATATAGCAGGAAGAGTCTAGTGATATTTTGTTCAATAAGTGCTGAAACTCGATGAAAAATTACAGAATAAGAACACGAATGTGTAGTCTTAAAGTTTGTCTTATTTTCGTCAAATAACTTAATTTCGTAATTCACGTAACTCGTACCTAATGGAAAACACAATTTTATGAGAAAAAAAATTGAAAATTTCCCCACTACATACTGTTCCATTTCATAACTGAATTCATAAGAAGAGCTTAGCGATACCGATATTTGGTACGAAATCTGGTCTAGCCATGATTGCTCTCACTGTGTTTCAAGCAACAGTCACCACACCACCTCTTAGCAGTGATGCTACTGGATTCTTTACCTGTTTCTCAGCAAACACGAACTGATACTGGTGCTCGCCCTGGTACCCGCCCCAGTAGTGCAGCGCCACGGCACCCACCGCGATCCACATGAACACGCCCACGAAGTTCATCACTATCTCTGACAATGCTCTGCAAAATTGTTAGATAAAGTTTATTTTGTGATTTGTAAAAATCTTTAATGGGGTATTTTTGGAGGTTAATCTTCATGCATCTAAAAAAAAAACATTGTAGAGCAGGGTTTCTTAAAGTGGGGTCCACGGACCCCTTAGGGGTCCATAGCATGTGTATCAGGGGTCCGCAGTAGGTCAGTTTGTAGAGTGTAAACATATTAAGAAATTGTGTAGTAAACTCGACGAGACACATTGTAGTTGTTGAGTGGCGAATTCAATACGTAATCACAGACAATTTAATATTCTGATTGAAGCCAAACAGCAGCACCCTTCTCATTAGTATTATTTCACTAGTTTTAGTTGTTCTTAAGTACCAAATAAAGATTTATATTAATACAATTTTTTTTTCAAATGTTTTTTTTTGACAGGGTTCCGTGGAATTTTTTAAATTGTGAAAGTGGTCCGTGACTACAAAAAGTTTAAGAAACCCTGTTGTAGAGCATAAAAAGAGAGTTATAATGATGTTTTCCTCCTCATGTGTAGAATTTCCTCCTCATGTGTAGAATTCAGTACCTTTTTTTTCTTAATCTCTGAACCGTATTGGTACGTTTCTTACGGAGGAAATTCTAGTAACTTTTAGGAACTACCCCAATCTTTCTTATTTTCAATCTCTCGAAAATGCCTCTAATGTACATTCATTGTTGCTGAGTCGACATTGCAACTAGATTTTGAACGTTTTTAATTGTTAGAATTTGACTTATGACCACAACTCCCAAAATTTATCTCTAGAACAGTACAAAAGTACGTACCTTTTATGTTCAGTAGTGCCAAACAAGAACGTGACGATTTGTACGAGCGTGTATATGAGATATCCCACGATGACCCCCGAGGCCACTATCTCAGCGTCCGGGTTCTTCTCCTCATTGAGGTTCCACGTGCCGCCCACACCCAGGAACTCGCCATTGTACCCCGTTCGATAGAGGACCAGGATGACTATGTTGAGGACCTGAGGAAGAATAAAGAACAGTTGATACTAGCTTATGAGTACCTACCTGCGACTTTTTCTGCATTAAAGTGGATATTTTATCCCATGGAAACTTAAAAACGAAATTAAAATGATATGTTAATCTAAATCAATATTTAAGTGCGTGCAAAATTTTGACTGCTTCAGTTCACCCGTGAATAGGTTAGAAACATCCATCCATTCCCACAACTATTCACGCTTAAAATAGTACCTATACTTATGTAGTAGAATTGCAATTAGATTAAAACTATGAGAGTTATTGGCAAATTGATTTAACTAAAATTAGAGACTGTTGATAAAGAAACCAAAGTAAAAGATCTGGTAACTCGAATTAAAGCGTTGGGACTTGGGACGTATAAAAAGCTAATAAAGATTAACCCCCAAGAAGTCACAGGCTAAGTGCCTAATACTAAGCCTAGCATTACATTAGAAACATCTTACATCCTGAAGATATGTTCGTTAATGTGGTCACTAATTTAGCCTTTACAAGTAATTTACCGTGACCGTGGGAAGTTTTTCAAAAACAAGACTATTTTTTTAATTCTTATTTTTTGTGTTCACTCATGTTATCATCAAAGCAATTCTATTAACTTTTAGGAACTAGCGCAATCAAATCTCGAGTTCTGTCAAAAATGCATACGTTACATATTTCATTGATCATTGCTGAGAACATATTGCGACTAGATTTTGAACGTGTTTAATAATTAAAGATGACCTACGTCTTAATCTTCTGTCCCAAAATTCAACATGGTAGATTCATTCGTAAGTATAGTAAGTAATGACTTCCTAGTATATCTTTCGAACAATGTTATTCATTAGCAGGTAGAAGCTCTTCCTGTTGTTGAGCCAGTTATCGTCACTTCCGATGAGTCTAGCTAATCAGTGGGTGCTACTGACAGCCGCGCAACTATGCACTGACTCACTGATATGGTTAAGACGAATCCTGCTAATGACGATAAGTTTCATGACGAATTTGTTTTAGGCTTGCAAGATTGTGTTTATATCCGGTAGCGATAGCGATGTAGTCTGTTATTTTGTTTAGTAAGTACCTGTCTACCTACTTAGGTACATAATTACATGAACTCACGCCTTTTTCCCATGGAGGTAGACAGTAACCACAGAACGCCACCAGCTACGATCCTTACATACTTCTTTCGCCTCATCCAAGTTCATTCATTTGGTTATACAAGCACGCCGGTTAGAAGTACTACGTTACCGACTTACTAGTTTTCGTTATTAAGATATTTGATGACACACTGACTAACTACAAGTTTACGTAAGGTATTATTGCTCGTACCCTCTGTAGAAAATCCTATCAAGTTTAACTACATATTGGTTATTAATTTGCAGCAGCTTTTGCTGTTAGGAAGATTAGACAGTTAACAGATGTCGATACTGCGCGTCTGGTCTATTTTAGCTACTTTCACAGCATTATGTCGTATGGCATTCTACTGTGGGGTCGGGCTGCTGACATTGAATCCATATTTATTTTGCAAAAGAGAGCTGTCAGAGCCATTTATAATCTCCGTCGCTGCGAATCTCTTAGGGAACTATTTAAAAAGATTAATGTTATGACAGTGCCTTGTCAATACATTTACGAAAATATTATGTATGTAAGAAAAAATTTACATCTTTTTGATAAAATAAGTGATAGACATAATTTTAACACTAGAAATAAAGACAAATTAGCTCAACCATTTTTTAGATTGTCCAAAGTACACACATCTTTCATGGGGTACTGTGTTAAATGTTACAATAAAATACCTAATGATATATTAAAATTAAATGAAAGAAAATTTAAAAATTGTATTAAAAGCACACTTTGTAAACAAGCATACTACAAGTTAGAGGATTATATTCAAGATAATAATGCTTGGAAACATGCTGGTCTTGCTCCTTAGGACAATTTTAAGTCTTGACAAAATCAACTGGTTGCTTATTTATCATAAATCTAATTTGTTTTGACCAATAATTGTTTTTCTCCTCGACATTAATTCTACATTTGAGTTTGACTCACACACTGATTCGTTGTCTTTGAAATGTTAGAAGTAATCATTTACGATCACAATATTGGCGTTCATTTCTAATTTGTAGCACTGAGTACGTATTGTAGTACTTTGAGTGACTTTTATTTTTTTATTTTTTTTATTGATCGTTTTGACATTTATATTTTTTTTCTTATGGAAGGAATGTAACTATACAACTTATTGTAATACATTGTTTTTTAAAAGAGTATGTATGGAGTTTCTTGCCCGTTCTTCTCCATACGAAACTACCATTTGGAATGGGCAACTAGATTCAATATTAATGTTTTTTTTTATGTAATGACGTTCAAAAGTGCCTTTTAATGGCCTAATTGAAATAAATGATTTGACTTTGACTTTGAAATTACTAGACTACTTTTCAATGGAACGCTCGGTCGGTACAGTCACCATAAATATATTTTTCTAATAATAGTTTTCACACCTGTTATTTTTGTACTTAACATTTTTTTTTAATCATAAGATTCCTAATTCATTTCGATTAGCTTCCTCGTAGTTACAACAAAAAAAAAAATTTAAAGCAATATTTTACCAAGATTCTGAAGCAATTCCGCAGCCTTAACTACATATATTTAACTCTTTAAGTAATAAAAAATAACTAACTTAAATTAAGTTATAATAATTACATACATAGGTACATAAATAAACTCACGCCCTTTTCTCATGGGGGTAGGCAGAAACCACAGAACGCAACCTGCTACGATCCTTACTTACTCCTTTCGTCTTTATAATAATTATTTCCGTGAAAAGTGAAAACTTGCGCAAATAATCGCAACCGGAATAATATCGCTACATCGTACAATAGTTTGTGTGTCACGAATCGATAAGATAGCATATCAAAGAATTCCTGATAATCGACCACACAGTCATTATTTCCAGTTACAAGAAACATTCTACCTTTGTGTTTCGATACTATTGACGGAACTCGGCAAATGGCGGATTGAGACGCTGATTGGTACATACTAGGAGGATAGGAAAGTTTTATTTATAGATGATGTAGGACAGGTCTAACTAAATAATGGGTAAAGGTCCGAAACCTTTACCTACCCATTATTTTCTCTAGAAAAGTATAGGTACTATGTACTGGAAACAGGCTGGAAAAGAGATGTCTTTTCCAGCTAAGTTTTCAAATGATGATTTGAAAACTTTTACAATTAATTAAGTAGTTACTGATCGCTAGTCCGTTCCATCCGTTACTACTATCTAGGTACTTATATTATAAAAAACAATCTTTACCAGTTTGTTCTCTATGCGTTCCGTCAGAAACGAAACTTGGTTGTACTCGTAGGTTCTGCGAAAGTTCTTGGCAGAAAAAAAAAGAAATAACAAAATACCATGCACGAAGTCTCAGGTAGCTAATACTTAATGAATAATAAAACTAGATTACATCATGTGTCATGTTCGTCTGCGTAAAAAAATAAGTAGTAAGTGAAAATTAAGGTTAATGTTGTCATCATTAAAGCATATTGTTAACTGACTCCAAAACAGTCGTAAAGAACGAAATTATCGCAAACGGTAGAGCACGAGTAACCACAATATACAGTATACTATGATATATGAATTAACGATTTCATGGAGTTTTAGGGAAAAAGCGTGCAAGAATTTCAAACTGGTTCTAAAAATAAGCTTAGATCCACTTGTACTGAAGTGATGACTTAATTGCTCACATGAACTTTGCCATAAATACGCGCTTGGTATGGTATTGGAATTGCCAATCCGCTTTGAGCAAGCGTGGTGATCAATGCTCATGCCTTCTCTATATGAGAAGAGGCCTTAGCCCTACACTGGGATAGTAATCTAATAATACGAAATTTCGTATTATTAGACTTTTTGTTATTATTATTAGATTTGATCGAGAAGATCAATGAAATCCAGAAGCGTTTCGTAGAAAAAATAACAAAAAGAATCCGGTCGGAAACGTTTCAACCGCACTCAATATTGATAAAAAAGTTATTCTTGAGATGTCATTATCAGAACGATTTGTTGACATTGAGTGACGTCATGATAAAACCATTGCTATTCGGACAAAAAAACAAATCTTGCAAATAGTTCGAGATATTTGTCAAGTCCACTTGCACCAAAAAACTTAACTAAGTTAGATATTAACACGAGGTTAAAAACAAATCTCTACAAATATTCTAAATACGGTAACCGCTTAACATCAGGCGGGCCGTTTGCTTGTGTGGTATAAAAAAATGCGAAAGTAACTCTGCCAGCTAAACCACTGAACCGATGTTGATGAAATTTTGTACGGGATAAGTTTGAACCCCAAGAAGGCCATAGGCTACTTTTTATCTTCGTCTGCGTCCGCGATATTTTCGCGCACGAAATCACGGGCAAAAGTCACCCATGTACAAATGAGGCTTTTTTGCGGCGATTGGCTTAAGACTTGAATTAATTTGAAATTTTGAATCACTAAGATTTTATTACTATTTGGGTTTGTGCCATACAACACGATCACAATGTATGCAACAGCAGTATCTTTTTTCATATTGAAGGGTCGATGCCATACTAAAAACTAGGGTTTTTTAACTTCCTGAAAGATACGCAGTGACTTAAACATCGACTTGTATTCGAGTACTTGTATGTAAAGATTGGCATGCGCTAGATATCCCTAGACCACACACAATCTTTCTTATCTGTCCACATTCTCTGTGGAGGTAAGTTAATGTTAATCCTATTTATATTCAATAAAGATTCTAGTTCATTTGATTATCGCACTCGTGTAGCTACTCATGTTTTAAATCTAGAATTTGCTGTATTAATTTCATTTATTGTTGAAATTCATGCTTTGATCTTACTTTGTGTTTTTTAATGTTCTTTGCCATCGATACCACAATGTCTACCGTTGGTACTTAATATTCAATGCCCATCGTTGCTACCTACTTAATAGATAACCGTTCCTTCTCTTTTGATATCTATTTCGAAAGAAGTCAAAAGTGCCAATATTTATATGACAATAAGGAACCACTGAAAGTTGTCGCTGGCGTGTTGTATCGTTACTTAAATTTGAAATAACTTGTTAGCACACCTTTAGTATCAATACCTACTTATAAAAATACCATAATTCACGATCACAACTAGCTTCAACTTTTAAATGTAACTTCTTAACAATTCAAAAGTGTCTGTGAATTGTCTAATTGAAATAAATGCTTTAACTTTGATCTCTCTCAGGTCCGTAGAAAATATCTAGCAAAATATTACACATAGTAACAATCAACGCTTAACTTCATAAGTAACAAAAATAAATGAGAATTAAAAAAATCGAGTGATAATGCCGTGTGTTTCAATAGTATCTACATTCGATTGACACACGCGACCCCCACATTAATCATCAATGGATTGCGTCTGAATTATTTCATCGTTACATTATTGACCCGTGATCGAAATCGCGCTTCAACTTCGCTATCGGAATAATGCTACGTCATTTATATTATTATTGTATGACAACAAGGTCTATTTTTCCATACTTGATTAAAAACACGTGGATATAGAACGCAATCATCGAAAATGGTGTACTTGGAAAACATAGAGTTTTCTCTTGGGATCGATTAGGTATTTTTACGACTGAAATTAAAATATAATGCCAAAATACAAATAAATTGTAAGGGCAAAATAACAACTTTTTACTAAATGCAAATAAATATTTACACAGAATTAATTAAAACAAAAAAAAACATTATTTTTTAATTTACGTCTATCTGTCGGTTCTTCAGAAAAACGAAATAAAGCTCCACGCAAAAAAAAACAACTCCACAGATTACCGCGGATGAAGTCGCGAACATAAGCAAAACATAAACTAAAATACAAAAAAAATAAAGTTCAAAATTGCTTAAACACTAACCGCACCTTCTCCAACGCCATATCAGTTGCAAAAATTAGGTGTCCGAGCATGTGTTGCACTGCATCTGTCTATCTGTCATCTCATTTGTTATGCGATCCCAAGGTCCGGGATAAGGACAATTAGTTGATATAATCGTTACTCATGAGGTCAGGAGTCATGGGTTAAGGAGCACTGACTTGACTTCGGATGGTGCAGACTAGTGGCGAGATGAGGAAGTCGATATTTTCAGGGTTTGGATGGGAAAGTCGTAGGTGCTGTATTAGACCATAATTATTAATCCTATCTCTCTTTCTCTAACGAGTCTTTAATATCATATTATTAATTTTTTATGTCTCTTATGTCATATTTAGTCATAGGTTTTGAAGAAAGACGATTACTATTAATGAAACGATAAAGAAAGACGATTGCTATTAATGAATAGTAAATCCTGGTAAATTAGGTAAAAATTAGTAATTTAAGTAGTAAATCGTAAACACTAAAACTCAGTTAATCTAAATTTACAAGTTTACAACTGAAGCACACTGATTCCATGATCTCTCTCAATGCGTACGCGCATAGAAGACGAAGAATACGTTCAAAATTATTAAAGAACTTCTCAGTTCCTCCACAAACGTGTCATCGATCTAGCTCATCCTGTACACCGTCTCTATAATAATTAGCCAACACTAAACATCCTGCGTGTTTGTCCGTCTGTCCCCTAAACTCTCTCCGCGCGAGCAGCTGACAATTACGACCAATCAGTAATAACAGCTTTAATTACGGCAGACAGGAAGGATTCGAACATTCACTGATTTCCTGTGCGAATCACGTTGTGGATTGAGCTGGCTTTTATTAGGGTGTTAATTAAACTTTTGATGAGCAATTGACATTTTTAAAACAGCTGGTCGTCTAGAAAGTAGGTGTGGGTCACGTTTGGCAATTACTCGTGGGAATTACTGCTTTACGATATTTTTATTGGTGTTTTTTTAATACAAAAACGTTGCCCCACAGTAGAAATTTCTCCTGTATCGTGGGTGCGTTTACAAACATATAAAGTTACATACACACAGCCAGACCCGGAAAAACTATCTGTAGGCCATACAAATAGATATTTTGTGCGGAAATGGTAGCCGCGACACGCAGCCAATTACTCAGCGATAGGACTGCATCAACCATTTTGATGTGGTGACATTGGTAACCCTCTGCCTAACCCTTCTGGGAAAACAGGCGTGATGGTATGGTATACATTGGTAAATAAATTCGAATAAACCTTGGGAAATATTTAACAGAACCTTAGCTGTCTAGGAACCGCGTCTTTAAAGCTGTAGAAGTAATATTTATCTCTCGCAATCCCGTCACTCATACCATATCAGTGGACTAAGAACCTAAGAACAATCGGTAAATTCAAAGTCAACAATGAAACTACTTCAGTCAGAGTACGTCAATACTCCGAAGTCACAGAGCGAATCGATCACGTACATAATGTGGTACATAATGGGCGCATTCAAGGTAAATAGCGTACGATTTGATTGTCTACGTCGCTTGGGAGAGCCATTGTATGCGTGTGCGCAGTTGATCGAGATGTCATGCATCTGTAATGCGGGTTGGAAAATGCGTGGACTAGTAATGCACATGAATACGGAGGTTTAACGAAGTCGAAAGTTACATTTTCTTGTCATCATTATTGTGATCTTTTATTTTATTATAGACCATACCTGGCCCTCTAGCCAAGTCGCAAACGATAATCGTAAACGCTCGGTAGGTACCAATAGATTTTCAACTTTATACCCCAGAGCCTTAAGTTAAAAATCTATTAAAGATTTCTAAGCGTTAGCGACTGGAAAGAACGAAAACGCGATGCAATCTTCATTAGATCTTCAACTTAAAACCAAGCACATAAAGTTGAAGATCTATTAAAGCCTACTCAGCGTTTGCGTTTATCGTTTGTTACATGGCTACAGGTGCCGGAAACTTTCTAGTTACGGGTCTAACTTATATTCACGTATTTTTAGGAAAATTCAGTTTTATATGTGTAACTAAACTTTAACTACTACCACGATCTCCATACTGTTACATTCACCAAAGTTCACTATTTAGTGTGCGTTACATTGCGCACTTTAAAGATTTTTTTCGCTTAGGGCATTAAGATATATTCGCACCAAAAAAAAAGTATTTTCCCAGTAATAATTGTTGCTCAAAGTTACTTAATTTGATGCCCAATATGCCTAGTTACCTAACAGCTATGTGATATGTCTCCTTTCACCCCATATAGAACAAATGTACTTTTAAAGAACTTAATACCCAAAGCATTAAGTTTACTTTCGCTTCTTGAAGAAAGCTTGCGGTGTTGCCAATTTAGAAAACACTTTCATTTGAAACACTACAATCACATTGTACAAATTACAGACTTTCAATCAAACGCCACAGAAACCTATGTTATTCTATATCTATTATTAGATTATTATTAACTTTTGCTAACTAAGTTAGAACTGCATTTTCTACAAGATTACTTATAATAGAAAGACACTCAGAAAGAACTATTCTTCTTTATAATATCAGTACAGATGGAAATGCAAGTTGGTTTAGGACTTAGCAGTGAAAGACTTACTAGCATTATTCTCCTTACAATTCCAATTCTAAAAATAAAATAAAAATATACCATCACGCCTGTATTCCCCGAAGGGTTAGGCGGAGGTGTACCAATGTACACCCACAGTTCGCCGGTATATTTAGGTATATTTACATGGGACCTTCCAATTCTATTACGCATTTTAATACGAATATTGTAAAACATTATTGCAAAGGAGTAAGTATGGAGTGTTTTGCCCATTCTTCTCTATACGAAACTACCTTTTGGAATAGGCAACTAGATTAAAGGAGACGGATACTCTTTCATACATTCTTGGGCCCGGGTGTAAAAAGATAAAATTGGCATCAATTAATGGCTTATAATATAATAACAATGTATTACTAAACATTCGGCGAATTTTGAATCTGAGAGCAGAGTTATAGAAGGTTTTCTAAAAGTGAGGTTATGCAATAAATTGGCAAAAACCGAAGAAAAAGAAAAAAATGAAGAGCGATTGCTATTTTATTATGTTATACTGTTATTTACTATATTAATTGTACTGTATTGAGTGTATTGTATTGTATTTACTATATTAATTGTATTACATTAGGAAACTCACAAAACGATATTAAAAAACGAGTGAATGACAGTCTACTAGAGCTGTCAAAAACTATTCTATGTCACTGCCAGCACAGATTAAAAATACAAGTAAAAAATCGAATTGTAAACGATAATCAAGTTTAAGATTTCTTTATATTATGTGGTTTTTTATTTTAACTGCGGGCATTATGTTAAATCAATCATCTGGTGCAAGATTTATATTGTGTTCAATTGTTGAAACTCATTCACATTAATCGATTATAGTAATCGATATCCCCTTTTAGTCGTGACATAAACTTATTTTTAAGATTTCTCGTCTTCCTGACATCGAATTAGGCAATTTTTTTTTGTAAATTGAAATAGAAAAATATGACGCTTTTTTTAACCCATATCACAACTTAATACAATTTGGCCCAGAAATCCCCGTCTCCTTTTCTTATCTTGTATATGACGTTTAAAAGTGGCTTTTAATGGTCAAATTAAAATAACGATATCATTTGACTTTGAATTATAATATTTTTAAAACCTTTTTCATCTCAATAAACTTTACAAATCATTTCATCCACCATCTTTGTTTCAAAGACTCCCATACAAAGCAAACATGAGTCATACAAAGTACGATTCAGTCCCTAAACATCCAGGTCTAGTATTGTATTGAACCCATAAGTTCCATTACTCATGGCATTAGTCAGTGGTACGTGTTGTGCCTTCAGGCGTCGGTGAGTAACGCGTTATCTGATAAATTTGTTTGTTCTACTGTTTTGCAATGCGCTCTGCGGTTGGAGGGCGTAGGACCACAAGATGAGTGGGAGGACTAACACGTGAATGATGACTTAATTATGATCTAAGGAAATACTGACAATAGGTATAAAAGGATTTATATATTTTTTCTTATAAAAAAGTCCAGCAGTAGGACAGTATGGCCTAGTTATTATAATGTTGAAATTGAAATATTAACACAGTGTTGGAATCTTCTCGCTGTTGACGGTATTTCAGAAGAAGTTGCAGGTGCAATGATTCACACCAAACCCTTAATAAGTTAATTTGTAGACACAGTTTCATGATTATGTTTCATTATTTAAGTCGTACTTATTAATTATAGACAAATTAGCGCGTTATGGAGGTCAAATAACGACCGAATAAAATTATTGAGCATTATTGGCTCTTACAGTGAGAATAAATGTCATTGGAATTATATGATCAATAGAAAATCTGGAAACGATTTGAGTTATGCTAATACGGCTTAAAGATGAAGTAAAGATGAGAGAAGTTAACGTTGAAATCACCATTGAAAATAAAAATAGAAATAATTGGCAGACTACTAATGAAGTTCTCATAGTCAATTAGAGTGTCTAAAGGAAGGCAGATATGCGTTAATTAAACTAAACCATGAGTCAAAAGTACCTAAATATTCCAAGGTGTATCTAAAGATAAACTAAAATTTGAACACTTTATAATCACATGAGGCGACTCATCTCAAAACCTTATTGAAATGCTTCATGTAAAACATACAGATGGTAGATTTTAATAAATAGAAACAATTATAGACCCTGTCGGACACAGTTTTTTTAATAAGTATGTGAAAAAGAAAGTGAATTAAGAGAAGGAAGGGAGAAGATAGAAGTGATGAAATTAATATACTTAAAGATTGAAGTGTTGAAAATTTTTCTGAAAAAAAAGTCTGAAGACTCGGTATAACTTCTTCAAATAGAACATAACGCTAGTTAAAAGAAACGTAGTAATTAAAGAAGAATGCGGTGTTAAAACGGTGTTGTATCAAGTAGGTAGGTGTGGTTATCACGTTATCAGTTTGATAGGGAATGAGGCCGCTAGGACCGATTAACCTTAACGTTGATGCACATACTTACGCCAAATAAACTGATTGTGAAGATTTCACAGGTGGCGTTGTTTTAACTGTCTTTAGGGAGTCAGGTGTCAAGATAGCCGTTGACGTCGACGTTGCTGTTGGCAAAATTGTGACTGTCGAAGTTGTCAATGGTAATTGTCGAATTCGAAGTGATTGTCGATGCCGAAAATGTCGAGGTCGAAATTATCGATGTCAGAATTGTCGAATTCGAAGCTATTGTAGTTGGAATCGTCGAATCCAAAATTGTCGATGTCAAAGTTGTTGTTGCCGTTGTCGTCGTGGTTATCTGTTCCATTATTTAAGATCTACGATCGCCTATTTTCCAGTACTATCTACTAGTCCCGCTCTTAGCCTAGCTACCTTCTTTATTGGCTCTTTAGCATCGATTATTTCCACCTGTGCTACATCCATTAACTTATACTTATTGAAAAATAATTTGTGCTGAATTAAATGACTCTTTTATTTTCTTCGATGTTTCAATGCTACTCCTACTTTTGGTACTTTTCATGACGTAAAGCATTTATTTATACTTAGGTACTTCTACTTATCTATTGATGCCTATTCTGATGCTTGACTCTTCTATCGACGACGTAGTGTCGCGTTACCCTGTTTATGCACCTACTTTAATTTTTTATGCATATTTCCTTACCTTAATATTTTTTTGTTTTTTCTTTTATTGGCATCTAATTTAATGCCATAGATATCAGCAAATACTTGTTTATCAGTAAGCATGACATCATAATGAGACAGAATCAAAAGAAACTTAACATACTTGTATTTTTTATATTTATAACTGTTCTAGTTTCAAGTCAGTTTTAATGATTCATTTACATTGTTCTTAGTTATTACTTTACAGCGTTTAATTAAGTAAAGTAATTACAATATTACATTAATTTTATTAGATGACTCATGCTTTATCCTTCGTTATTTTATTAACGACACAAAGGTCGAACCCGTACTCAATATTTTATTGCGTTTCATATTGTTTTGTTTACATATAGACCCCTACTTAGGTATTGTGTACTCTGGCTTAGTGAGCTGAATACAAACTCTTTTAAAATGTTTATGCTATGAGATAAACATCTTATTGTTCTCATGTTAGTTTTGAAACTAAGATGAAAATGACAGACCCTTTAAAATTACAAATATTGTACCTTTACAAATAGGTACCAAAGCTATTATGGCGAACTGTCGCAATAATTGTTTAATAGGATAGTCGACACCGCTAATCAAAATTATTGATGTACTTTTTATGAGCTGCGAATGTCCCCAAAGATTTTGTAGGTATAACAATTTGTACCCGACACGTCATTTGTTTGTCAACTCATTTGACTATTTATTATTTTTAACCCGTTCCTATCACATGGGCCACATGGGTCATAGCGATTGTTTAACTATTGTGTCTGTTCAGCGGATAGTTAACCTGTTAAAGCAACTACGAATATAATAACAGTCAATTGAAAATAGGTCGGGGTTTTAGGGCTAAAATAAAGTGTTTTTTAATTAGTGTTTTGGAATTATTGGCTAACAGTGTCAACTAGGCACTCGATTGTTTTAAACTTAATATTCAAGCCGCACCTATTTCAATGATTGTACTTATAATGACACCATATCTAATTCCATACAAAAACAGTTAAAGTTACTTACAATTTTGAAAGTCTTCACGACAATTGTCGCGATTGTTTGTACAGACACCATTATCACTTATACACAGAAATCACTGTAATTATAATAATATAACACTTCTTTGTCTTTATGTCCGTTTTCGCTAAAGCCCGTCACTGTATGACTCGGGTTATCAGTTTGTATGGTTTTATCAGCACATTCGAGTTCTAATCTTATCTATTCTAGCGAATTAGTAGGGCAGGTTGCACTGTACCTTTATTTCACCTGCTTCTCGAAATTTGACTTTATTGTGATGTATTTAGATATAATATTTGTATGGTGTTTTGTGTTTAGTTGTTGATCTAAGTCTTTATCATCGTTTTTAGGCTACTATTCTATTATTTATGAGACTTATTCGAACTTGAGTCATTTCTGAGCGGCCCTTATTATTACTTAGTTATTTTTAATGTAGAATTTTCACCATAATAGAAAATATTGAAGATTATTTATCGCCGTGGAACTTGTCAATAGAATTGGTATTATGATAACGAAGTAAAAGCAATTTATAAGTTCTTCATTAACGTTTTTAGTTCGCGCGGGAAAATTGACAACTGATAGACGCCATGTTCTTTTTTAATACCTACATTTCGTAAATTAATGAGACTTGTACGTTAATGAAAAGAAGCTGATAAAATATGTATGCTCACTTGCTTGATTGTATTTTGTAAAATAAAAAAATATTATTCATATTTCTTGAACCCTATTAACAAACAACTAAATAACAATTCATATTAGTTCAAGAGTTTGTTTCTTTTTAAACGCTCTTATCTCCGAAACTTCTTATACGATTCTGAAAATTATTGAGCTAATAGAAAGCTACGTTATCCCCGAGTGTTATAAACTAAATTTTATTATAAAAAAAAATAAGGAATCCATAACAAAATTCATACAGACGAAGTCTCAGGCAAATATTTCTGCACAGAATTATAAAGAAATCCCTTGATTGTCATTTAAAATAATGAATCATGCGAAACAACCACTAATTTGCAATTATTAATTAATTGCGCTAACAGCAACTTGATTAACAATCCACCGTGTCATATCGAAGGTTAGAAATCTATTAAAACAGCGTCCTACATAACTAACTCTCATTTACAAACAAAAACTTGGCAAATACGGAGACAAAGGCAAAGAGTACTTGCGCAAGGAAACCAAAGTGTTTGGGAACTGTAGAAATGTTACGTAAAAGGGTTTCCGGACACCTTAAAACGAATCGTGACACATTGTCTGTACCAATAAGTCTTGCAGGTGTTTAGATAAAACGATCTAAGTATCTCAGTATGCCAGGGTTGCGGAGTTTCCTCGAAAGGGTTACCGCGACCCTGGAACGCAAAGGGCATTAGGAGGAACACGGAGGGGTTTTAGTCAGTAAGAGTCTGACACTTCCATCCGCTCCGCCCAGGGTGGAGGAAGTCAGTTGATGATTTCCCATACTTAAAAAAAAGGTACTTTCACTTATCGTGTCAGCATGACCGAACCATCTTAGCATACTCTTTTCAATCTCTTTGGCTAAATATTTCTCGTTTATTTCAATATAAATAGTTGGACTACCTTGAAATGTAGATTCACTAGATTCATGATCATTTGAAATTCATTATGTTTTCATTGCCTGAAAATAAACTATGAAACAATATTGTGCTGTGGGTAGTTATGTACCTACCTAGTTAATAAATGCATGTCCAAATATTTGTGTCGAAAACAAATGATGAGCATAGCTCAGTAAACCACAAAGCCACAAAATAGGTTTATGAATGAAATAATGTTTTCTTTAAATAAATTTAATTTTTAATGGTCTTACTTATAGTAAAGCTGGAAAGTTTTTTGTTTGTTTATTTATTTACTTCTTGGTGTAAACTGACTTACCTCTACAACTACCAGTCGGATTTGAAAAAATATTTTTGCATTGCATATGTTGGCGAGATTCATGAGAAATATGTAGTATAGGTTATATAACATCTAGAGGGCAATGATACAGCTTTACAGGTTGCTCAATACTAATATAATTGATAATTGACTACGCATGTTACCTCTATAAATATTTGTATGTCAAAATTGACAAGACATAGCGCACTATTTAGTTCTTAAGATCCATCTGTCATCTATCCTATGTTTCACAAATAAATTATTTGATTTGATTTGATTTGAATACTGGTCGGACATAATTTAAAATGAGCCAATCGACTCTAAAAGATGAAGATCACGCTACAACCAATAGGAGCGGAGCAGTAACCAAAGACGTAACTAAACTAGTTTGGAAACATGCAGACGAAGTCGCGGAGAGAAGCTAGTGGTCTATAAAACGTGCAGTGATACTTACAATGACTAAGTATCGGCCACACAGATGGATCATAGTCTTGTAACCAAAATAACATGTTAGATCATTTTACTTAGCGCCATTTCTTGGAAATTCATACAATATGTGTTTAGTCTACTTGTTGTTATTTCATTTTAGTCTGGAAAAGTACCTATTAGTACAGCAGGAAAATTATTTGTATCTATGGCCTACTTTTGATTCTCAGGTGGCATTGAATACTTAGTTACGTGTTAGTATGAAATAAAAGATGAATTGAATTATGTTTCAAAGAAGTCAAAAAACCTCTTTGCAAACTTCTTCTCCTTTTCGAGTCAACGCTTCAAGGAAACCCATTTTTTTTCGTTAGAATATTTGGGCCTTGTAGGTGGCCTCGTTAATCGGCAGCATCAGTGACCGAGAGTTTAAAATGTACTGTAAAGTGCAGGTATAGGGACAGTTTGATCACTGTAGTGTAGGTAATTGGGCCTCATTTCTTTACTCTAAACCTTGTATTCTGGTGACACAGGTTTCTCCCAAAAACCTATATCAGGCACCAGTTTCTTACAACTGTGGAATACAGCTGAGACATTTGTCGTAGACATTAACATTAAGTCTGCTTTGTGAAGAGAGAATTAATGTTAAATGATTATTATCTAAACCTTCTTTATCCTCATTCCAGGAACTCGGTCTTGACATAACCAAAGATCAGATCGCGGAGCTAGAAGCTGCCGTACACGACATCGATTTCGAAGCTGCTGCAGCACATGAGAAGAAGGTCCGTCATGACGTCATGGCTCATGTCCACACCCTCGCCGAGAGGTGCCCTAAAGCCGCCCCCATCATCCACTTGGGAGCCACCTCCTGCTACGTGGGGGACAACACGGATCTCATCGTGTTGAGACATGGATTAGATCTGCTGTTGCCGAGATTGGGTGCTATTATCAGCCAGCTGTCGAAGTTCGCTGATGAATACAAGTGAGTAGATGTGATAATTGGTTGGTTTATGGATTTTCTATGGGTATTTGTACAGTGGTTTAGATACCCGCCTCTGATGCATTTACATTAGTATATTTTCATGGAATTAATGCAACTCTACAACTTATTGTGAGCTATTTTTTTATGAGTATTTATGGAGTTTCTTGCCTGTTCTTCTCCAAACGAACCTACAAATCAAATCAAATCAAAATCAAATCAAAGCATTTATTTCAATTAGACCATTTACAGGCACTTTTGAATTGTCAAGAAGTTACAGTTTAATATTGAAGCTAGTTGCTCGTTCCAAAACGTAGGTCTCTATGGAGAAGAACGAGCAAGAAACTCCATGGACACTCTTTTCATTCAATTTGGTTTTTACAAAAACTTGGTTACAATATTCTTGTTGCTTCTATATGTGAAAACAATGAAGGTGAATATAAAAAATAACAAAATTATAATAAAGATGTAAGCCATGGCAGTTAAGAGATGACCAATCCCAACTGACAGCACCCGTTCACGAATATGACGCGTGCATCAGTACCATCTAGCTCAACCATCTTGAAGGGAACCAAACGATCCAACCCACGCGCCACCGTCAGCGAGACATTAAAGAGAGCATGACGAAGCTCTCAGCTGCCATGCTCAGTGTCCAACACATAGTAACTTAACAAGTAAATGGCTCCATGGTACTCACATTTACAAAATTGAAACTACCTTCTAGAATGAGCAAATAAGAGTCATGATCTAGTTGAAATAAATGGCTTGACTTTGACTTTGACATGCATGCGGTTGTCACTTTGATGCCGAGCAAGTACTAATAGGACATTTTCAATTCATAGTATTATGTACTTTAAAAATTTCTCTTGGGCATTTAGACTAAATTAATGTAAGTCTAAAATGACCAATCCACCTTGAGCAAGCTACCTACGTGATCAATACTCGTGCCATCTCAGTATGAGAATCAGTGGTACAGTAATCAATCAGGCTGGTAATATTATTCAACTTTTGTCATCGATGTTTGTACTACTAGTATGTTAATTTTGATAAAACCTTTTTTTTTGTATGTAGAATCTTGGTGACTAACCATGCTATTTATTTTAGACGCAATACGTAATGAATTCCATAACATGAATGGACCCATTGCTAAAGTTAATGCGTATGTACTACCTACATAATATTTGTGCCCATCTAAAACCTGACATCCTGCTTGACAAGTTTGTAAGAAGTGTACCTTACCCATAACATCATTTCACAAAGTCAAAATATTTATTTCAATTAGACCATTTTACTTTTATCTGGTTTCGCTTTCCAATATGTAATTTCGCATGGAAAAACTCTATACTTATCTACTCTTTTAAAATAAATGTTTAACAATAATTTTGATTTTTGAACATATTTTTTCACGTCCAATCGCGAATCCACCTTAAACAAATTGTTGTGGTCAATGCTCGTTCCTTCTCTGTATGAGAATATGCCTTAACCACGCAGTGGGACAATAATGGGCTAGTTTATTTCTAACTAGCGACCCGCCCCGGCTTCGCACGGGTGCAATGCTGATACTTAATACACGACAGAAAAACTGTGAACTTTGTACATACAAAAACATAGCGGCCCGCTCCGCCGCTACGCTACGTCCCGCAATTTTTAAATCTGTAATATCTTCGAAAATATTCATTTAAATCATATGCTGTAAAAGGCCATAATATAGTTCTATATTAAATCAACAATGTATTTAAGGTATTTAATTGGATAAGGATTAATGCTGTATTGGTTAAAATCGCTTCGAAAATTAGTTAATAAATTAATTAAAAAGTAAATGACAAAAAAGTGTTATTGTGGGATATCCATAAGAGATAGACATATACCATCGCGGAGTTTTCTGTAGGCCTTTTCAATGTGTACAATACTCAGTACATTATTTTGAAAAATCTCGTAGGGTACGTAGGGCCTGCGTTTGCAATGTAAGCGGAAAAAATGAAATTATTTACGACATCGTTATTATACATATAAAGCTTCCTCTTTAACCACTGTATCTATTAAAAAAAACCGCATCAAAATCCGTTGCGTAGTTTTAAAGATTAAAGCGTACAAAGGGAATAGGGCGACTTTGTTTTATACTATGTAATGATGATTAATCCAAACATACTTCTAAACACTGAGTACTAGAAGTTATACTAGAATAGCCAAACAAATAGTATTAAATTAAGACTTCAATCAAATGTCGCAGCCATTACAACTGATATGTTTAGCATACAATAACTTAGAACAATAAGCAATAAACGTTAACTGATGTTTATATCGTAGATACGTACTACTTGATATCTAGAGACAGATCGCTATGTTTGAGCACATTATTAATTAAAAGGGGCTTCCTGATTAATTGAGTGCCTTTAGCATATACGACAGGTAACTTTAAAGGATATTAACGCCTGTATTCCCCGAAGAGTTAGGCAGAGGTGTGAACGGCATGCACTGCCCCAATTCGCCGGTATGTTTAGGTCCCATCTAAGGGGGGGCGAGCCTATTGTCATTAACCGGGCACAAATCCTAACTCCGAGCTACTGATAATTGTATAGAAAAACCCACTAACACATTGCTCGACCTATAAATCGAACCCAAGACCCCTAGCGTAGTAGTCGCGCTTAGGACCACTAGGCTAATGAGGTAGCTAAAGTTTAAAGTATGTTATTATATCTACTTAATTATCTCAGCTTTGGATGGCACTATGATGATGGTGTATTGTTTTGCCTAGTAGCTGGGTTGTGGAGGTCAGTCAGATAGATAGTCGCTCCAAGTAGATTACTGGTTTCCAGCTGCTTATGGTTAGAATGGAAACCTAACCTTGGGAAAAGACTAGGCAGATGATGATGGATAACATAATGATTGTCCCACATCCATAATTGGATAAAAAGGATGTTTGTGTATTTTTATTATGAGGCTAATTTGAACAAAAAAATAGTAATATTACAATATAATCTATTAGATATCTTATTATGTTTCTCATATTTTCAGGTCACTTCCAATACTCGGCTTCACGCATCTTCAGCCGGCACAACTGACTACTGTCGGCAAGAGGGCTTCCCTCTGGCTGAGTGACTTGCTCATGGACGAGCGCGCCCTCTCCCGGGCGAGAGATGACCTCCGCTTCCGAGGAGTCAAGGGAACCACGGGTACCCAAGCCTCCTTCCTGCAACTCTTCAAAGGAGACAACGAGAAAGTCCGTGCCCTAGACCAAAGAGTCGCCGAACTTGCCGGATTTAACAAACGGTACATCGTCACCGGGCAGACGTATTCCAGGAAAGTTGACTTGGAGGTTATTTCTGCGTTGTCTGGACTAGGAGCAACCGTCCACAAAATGTGCTCAGATATCCGTCTGTTAGCCTCCCGTAAGGAGCTAGAGGAGCCATTCGAAGCCTCCCAGATTGGGTCAAGCGCTATGCCATACAAGAGAAACCCGATGAGGTCGGAACGTTGCTGCGCTCTCGCCCGTCATCTCATCACACTACATGCCAACGCTGCCAACACCCACGCAGTTCAATGGCTCGAGCGCACTCTGGACGACTCAGCCAACCGCCGCATCACCCTCGCTGAAGGCTTCCTTACAGCTGATGCTACTTTACTGACCCTGCTAAACATTTGCCAAGGGCTGGTCGTGTACCCTAAAGTCATTGCCCGTCATATTGCTCAGGAGCTCCCTTTCATGGCCACCGAGAATATTATAATGGCAATGGTCCAGGCTGGTGGCGACCGCCAAGTGTGTCACGAGAAAATAAGGGTACTCTCTCACGAAGCGGGTGCCCAAGTGAAGCAGCATGGAAAAGACAATGATTTGATCGAGCGTGTAAAGAAAGATACTTACTTTGCGCCAATCATATCTCAACTGGTTAAGATTCTAGATGCGTCTACGTTCATTGGTAGAGCTCCTGAACAAGTGACAGAGTTTATTGAGGAAGAGGTTAATCCTATCATTGCTAAGTACAAACACGCTTTGGCTGAAGTAGGAAAGCCAGTTGCTTTGTTGATCTAATTGATTAATGTTTATGTTTTTATAAGTTGACATGTATTAAAAATACTATTAAATAAAAATAAATCGTTCATTGAATAAAATCGTATATTTACAAATTACAGCATATTATTTCTATAATATTAATTTATAAAAATAAAAAATTATGACTTCACTATTTTACAATAACATGAACTAGATAATGGTAACTCTAATTCCAATAATGAAAATTCACAAGGCTTAGCATAAGCAAGCTTTAAGCTGAGAAAGAGATTATGTAATAAATAACTATGAAATAACATTAACAAAACCGAACAAATAAATAAGAAGCAACTTAAACAAGAGAGAGACATATCGTCCGACTGTATCGAAGACAGAGAGTTAGAGAAAATTCGTGATCACATTTTTATCACAATTTCGATGGCACGACGAGATTGGCAACTATGTTAAGGTACTTAAAGAACGTTGGTGAGGAGTGTGTCTCCCTGGCACGCGGGGCCCTGACTGGGCCAGTTGCACGCGCCTATGCTGGGGTCGAAGCTCAGCTGGATGGGGCAGTTGAAAACGTGGAGCGTGAACCTCTGTTTAGTACAGTCCCATCTGCATGCGTAGAACTTGTTACATTGTTTCGGATGACGGAACAGGCCTGCTCTCTGGCAGTCGACCGATCCTTGCAACGTCTCGTCTCTGCTTCTCCATCCACCGGGACCGTAGCGGTCAAACGCTTGAGAGTCAATCGCAGACCCGGCTTCAGATCCATCCTTAATTGTAACAGTTGGTGTTACTTCTTGATTCAACAACACCGTCTTGTACGTAGGAGCAGCGGTAACTGCCTTCACTCGAGGTCGGACTCTGACGTACCTCTCTGTAGTTGATGCCACAATAGGTGTGCTGGAAACGTAGCTTTCGGAGTACACTTCTTTGGGTCTCGGAGTAACAGCTACATTATAGCCATTGTGCTCCTGGAAGTCTTGATAGAAGGAGTCATCGGGAACAATGATTGGGTTAAAAGTGGATGACACAATTGGAGCAGCAGTGGCAACTGTGCCCACTGTGGGACCTTCTACTTTAGTGTATCTGTGACCGTATCCACCGTCACCGATGTCTCCGCGATTAGAATCGTCGTAGTCATTGAAGTCGCCGAGATCTTGAGGAGCTTGAGTAGGCCTCTTTCCTTTGAGGACTAGAACCGGTGACTGACAGCTGCAGACAGCTCCTAGCTTGCGTACGAGGAATGGGTTGAAGTCGTTGATCTTTGTCACAACGGCCACTTTAGGTTTAGTTCTTCGTGCAGGCACAGGTGACGGTGAGACTTCGAACAAACCTTGCTCTTCAGGAACGTATGTAGAAGTTACTGCCTTCGGTGAATACGAGTACGATTCGGGGCTAGATACAATAATAGGTGCTGACGTGGTGTATGACACTGGTGAGACTAGGCCTGCATCAGGGCCAACCGTGCCAAAACCAAGTTGATGGGACTTAGCTGTTTGAATGACTATGTTTTGTTTCCTTTGAATTGGTGCGAAAGTGACGTCTTGGTAGGAGTTGTATTGGCCATCAGCACCAGATACTTGCTTGTTGTATCCGTAACTTTCAATATTCACTTCCGATTTCAAATCGTCTAAAGGCGGTAAATATTCTGGAGCTTGATACTCCGTTGTGGTGCTATATTTGTAAGCAGGTCGTGCGGTTGATTTTACTCTTGGTCGGTATGAGGAGGAAACAACAGGTGCAGCTGTGGTATATGTTACTGGAGATACTAAGCCGGCATCAGGTCCTACTGTACCGAACCCAAGTAGATGGGACTTAGCTGTTTCAACTACAATGTTATGTTTCCTTTCAACAGGAGCGGAATCGTGGGTAACAGTGAATTCTTGATAGGGATTGTATTGAATCTTAGAAGCAGCATTCGCATCATTGAAACCAAAGCTTTCGAAGTTTACTAATTTAGTGTTGCCATCTTCTAGAGGAGGCAAGTATTCCGAAGCCTTATAGGATGTCGTAGACTCTGCCCTGTAAGTCGGTGTGGTTGACTTGACGATAGGTCTAGCTGTGGTAGAGGACGGCTGGTATTCATATTTGAGTTCTACAGGTGGCAAGTATTCCCGAGTTGTAGAAACCGTCGAGTAAGTTCTGGGTCTATATGTAGATGTTACAACAGGAGCGCTTGTAGACACCACAGGTGGTAAATATTCTTCGCCCTTCGAGACAACTTGGATCTCAGGAGATTGGTATTCAACCTTCTGATATGGCGGCGAGGCCGTAGAACTAGGGAATGAGAAGTGGATGGATTCCACTTTCTGTGGCTGTTCTATGTGAGATGTGCTGAATGAATGCTGGTGGACTGTCGGCTCCGATTTATGAACGGTTTCATATTGTCGTGAGTAATCATAATTATCTTGAGTTTGGTGGAACACAGCGTTTTGTTCAACAATAGGAGACGATGCAGTGGAAACAGAGTATGATTGGTAATTCGACTGAGGCGCAACGTATTCCTGTGCTTGATGAATAACAGAGCTTTGGTGGACGACCGGGGCCGAGGCAGTGGAGCTAACGGAATAAGAATTGTAATCCGTCTTAGAGGTATCGTACTCCTGACCTTGGTGGGTAACAGAGCTCTGATGAACGACTGGTGCAGAAGCAGTTGATCCAACTGAATATGATTGGTATTGTACTTTAGGGGCAACATATTCTTGAGCTTGATGAATGACAGAGCTTTGATGAACAACAGGCGTTGAAGCAGTCGAGACAACAGAGTATGATTTGTAGTCGTTCTTTGGTGGTACATATTCAGGAGCCTGGTATGTTTGTACTTTCGGAGAATCAACATCAACGTAATGGTCTTCATAAACAAGAGTGGATGGTGTAGTTGAAACTTGTACAAAATCTTTCCCAGCATTGTATTGATGGTTCACATTGGATTGATGGTAAACTTGATGAGATACCGCACTCGCATCAGAATAGCCTTTAAGCTCCACATTTCTTTGAATCTCAGGCTGGCTGTATGAATATCCTTCCTGGCTAACATGTACCTGTTGTTGTTCGTATTGTACTGGTTGGCTCACAATGTGTTTGACCTCGTGTTGCTGAATGATGGGCTTGTACGTCTGAGTGTATACTGCCGCTGTAGGCTGCACGTAAGTCACTGGAGTTACCTTCTGTGTGTACTTGAGAATGGGGTTCTCGTATGTTGACACGGCTTGTTGGTACGACAAGTCAATATGTGGTGCGGGAGTGGAAGAAATTGGAACATATTTCTGGGTTTCCACTTTATGGATAGTTTGATGGCTGTATGTCTGAGGCTTGTACGTCGAAGCAACAATTGGCGATGGGGTAGAGTATTGGAACACTGCCTTAGGCGCTTCTACGAATTTGATAGCGGGTTTATTGTACTGATATCCATCAGTATCTTGATTGTACGTATTGATTTGACTAGCATCTACGTTGTGTAGGGTCTGTTGACTGTACTCCTGTGGCTGGTAGGTAGAAACAACTGACGGTTGTACGGTTGTGTAACGAACTTGCTGATTAATCGCAGGTTTGGAGTATTCGTATCCAGATTCAACATTATAAGCCTTATTGTTTTCAACCTTATGTATGGTCTGGTGGCTAATTGAGTGAGATTTGTATGTAGGCTCGACGTAAGTAACAGGGGTTGCCTTCTGCGTATATTTTAAGAACGGATTTTCATAAACTGTGACTGGAGTCGACTGGTAACTGATCTCGTATTTAGGTGTTGAAGAAACTGGCACGACGTGCTGTGTCTGAATAGAAGAGTGATGACTGTACCCTTGAGGTTTGTAAGTCGATGACACAATTGGTGCAGGCGTTGAGTACACATTATTGACTTCTTCAAATTGAACAGAAGGTTGCTCGTAGTGGTAACCTGACGAAGAGTCTCCAGAGTACGTGTTTACTCGATTAGCGTCAACTTTGTGGATAGTCTGGTGGCTGACCACTTGCGGCTGGTAAGTAGACACGGTGGGCTGAACAGCGAGAATGGGTTGCGGTGTTGTGTACTGAACTCCAGAGTTAGAGTAATCATAACCAGTACTTACTGAAGCAGACTCGACTGATGGAGTGTAAACTTTGCTACTTTCCACTTTATGGATTGTCTGATGACTGAAGGAATGCGGGGTGTATGTAGCTTCGGTAGGTTGAGAGTAGGAGGAGACTTCTGGTCCGGTGGTGTAAGCTACGACCTTCTTGAATGGTTCTTCATACACTGGTGTAGATGAATATCCGAATCCGGCAGGCACAATATGGTTGACAGTTTGCTGGTTATGGCTGATGCTTTCGGGTCGGTATGTAGATACAGAAACGGCAGGCGCTGCGGTAGTGTAAGATATACCATCTTCAAACTTAATGCTGGGCTTCGAATAGTCATACCCAGATTCAACCTTAGCTTCACCGTTGTAGCTGCCAGAATAATCTTTGCTTTCATATTGGTAGTTCAAAACTTGATTATGGTCAGTTACGTGGACTTGAGGAGTGACTTGCTTAACTGCAACAGCTGTTGGTTGAACATATGTAACAGCAGGTTGCGTTACACCAAATATTTGCTTTATAGTCGTTCTAGGAGCTTCGGGAACATAAGTAGTCTTATATGTCACAGTTGGTATTGAACTTGTAACTGCAAACGGAGTGGCAGTAGTCGGTACACCAGAAGATGTAGGGGTAGTCACAAAACCGTATCCATCTAGGTTGTTACCATCAGTTCCGATATGGTTTATGGCAACAGCTGGTTGCGAGACATGAGCTGGGTGCAATGTTTGTGTGGACTGACTGTAAGCCTTCGATCCTTGATAATTACCTTGATCATGACTGTTAGCACTTGATCCATAATAGCTACCCTGATCTTGGTTGTAGCCTGTACTGGCTGAACCTGATTCCTGGTAGTACCCTTTGCTGTTGTAGTCAGCATCAACTAAAGTAGTCTTTCCAACTAATCCAACATTGATAGCTCCTGCAGTCAAAGTGTGAGATGAACCAGTATTAGCCTTTAAGTCACTGATGTAGTTTCCAGCATTTGCTTCACTGTAACCGTGATACTGTTGGAAGTTAGACTGGCTTGTTGCTTTACCTTCGCCAATGTGGCCGTTGGCTCTGTATACTCCAGCTTCGTAATTGCCAGAGTCATCATGTTTATATGTGCCAGAGTAATCAGCATTATAACCAGTGGAATATCCAGTTGAATAACCTCCCGTGTAACCAGTACTTCCAGCGCCAGTCTCTACATACGCTCCAGAGTTATCCTGGACATATTGTCCATTTTGGTCTCCGGCGTATTTACCTTCATAACCGCTTTGAGAAGACCCAGAATATTTACTCGAGTCGTAATAATCGCCAGACTTTGTGTAGGCAGAACCGTCGTGTTTGTATGGTACAATTGGCGAGCCTTCATGTTTGTAAGGTTCGGCGATGTCTCCCGTAGGATCATGAACGTAAGCTCCCGAGTTGTCATCATCATAGTTTGTGCTTTGGTATTGCACTGCCTTTTGACCTTGTCCTGTAGAATATGAACCTGGGTATCCATTATATCCAGCAGTGTTTCCTCCGGTTTGGACAGTGTATCCCGTAGAGTGTCCTGCAGCCTGAGCTGTATATCCAGAATTATGTCCAGTTTGGGTTGAGTATCCTGAAGCTTGTCCTCCAGATAGGGTGTGCCCAGAAGCTTGACCGCCAGACTGAGCATATCCTGTATTGTATCTTCCAGATTGGGCATCTTGTCCAATATCAGCTCCATGAGCACCGTGGCGGAGTGCTTCCTCTTTAGTAGGAAGTCTGTAGTCATCCAAGATAATGGAACCACTAGAGTATTTCACTGGTCCATTATATTGGGTCGGTTGAACAAGTCCGATGTTGCCGTTGTGAGAACCGGCGTCACCAACTTGGTAAGCTAAGCCATTGCCAATTTGGGCAGAGCCGTGACCGATTATGCCATTTTCAAATTGAGCGGAACCATGTCCAATTTCATAGGCGTGCCCAGCGTTGGCCAGTTCTTGGGAAGCGATGAAGTTGGAGTCCAAAGCGTCGTCTTTGGTGAGGAATCCTCCTTGGATGCCAACCAGGTTGTTGAGGGAAGCACCGGACACCAGGCTCTGATGAGCAGCTACGTTAATTGAGTCGGCGGTTTGGCCTTGGTAACCTGCTGCGCCTGAAATTATAATAAAATCAATCAATGTTTACTATGCTTATTTGCGTAGACTTAGTGAATCTTTTCATCACTTAACGAAAGGATAAATAGTTTTACTTTCACGATAGTATTATTTACTTTAGAATTAGGAAGAAGTCATGGACCTAAACATACCGGTAAACTGTGAGTGTACTTACTTTGGTACATCTCTGCCAAACCCTTCGAGTAATACAGGCGTGATGGTATGTATGTATATAAGAAGTCACGTCAGAATAATGTAAAGTAAAGATCTAAACTTACCAGTGAGAGTAGCAGCAGAGAACCCATAGGCCTCAGCCTCGTATCTTGCAATGTTTCCACAAGCTGGCACCAACCACGGCCAGTCGCACTTGAGTCGCTCAGCGTCGAAGCCAAGTCCAAAGGGGCAGCGGAACTCGTAAGCCGTCAGCGGAGACTTTCCGTGGTCGAGACAGGCGAAGAACCAGCGGCAGTTCTCGGGATCAGCGTAGTAACCTACAAGATGGATTTATGGTAATGTAGCTGTTATAATACTCAGAAGTGTCGTTAGTCCGATGCACATCGGGAACTGTAGAAAGAATTAGTAAAACACAATTTCTGGTGGGTCTTCTATGCTTTAAAAAGGAGTCAATGATCAATCTTTAGGCCTGGTGGATTCTTTGAGAATTCTTTACTGCATTTATGTAGTAAAGAATTACTGCATTTATCAGTTATGTAGTTTTCTTTATTTTTTCTTTTATATTAAAAAACCTTTTTGTTACTATATCTGTGTGCACATGGTTTGTGTCAATAAACTTTTTCTTTCTTTCTTTCTTTCATTTTGGACTTTGATGGTGTCAATTCTAAGTCAGTTTCATAACAGCTGTGCTTCAAAGATTCTACTTTACCTTCATGTTCAGGACAGATGAACCGAGTTTTGGGTACTGGAGCAATTTCGGAAGATCCGGGACAGGCCTGTGAGTGTGGCAGACTACCAGGCCATACACATACTTCGTAGCGGTTGTCGAATGCCAGACCAGCTGGGCAGTCGAATTCGAAGACCTAGAAGTCAAAAATGCTTATAATGAAGTAGGATAGAAACCATTTTCCCGTCTCAGTGACACATTCCAATAAAATCTGCATCTTCAAGTTGATAAACGTACCAAGCAAACTCCACTTCGACTAAAGATTTTCGTAGCAAATCGTTTGATTTGCTACGAAAATCTTTAGTCTGTTTTATAAAACAGTGAACAATGGGATTTATATGTTTATATAAATCCCATTGTTCACTGTTTTATCCACCTCATGCATGTATGTTTCGGGAATATCCAACAAATACGGCCACAAAAGGAATACCCTTTTGCTGAGAGAGTTTATATGCCGAGTACCAAGAGTTCATAGGTAGTCTTAGAATTACCAATGTGAGTAAGAACTTACGGTATATTCGGGTGAGAGCTGGTCGAACTTGACGCATCGGTAGAAGCGAGCGCAGGAGCGAGGGTGCACGAAGTAACCTTGACGAGAGCAAGAGAACTCCGTACGAGTGTCCTGTTAAGTAAGGATAGTGTGTTGATTTGGATTGTGCGTTTTTATTTACACTAGATGTTCCAGTGAACTTCGTACCAGGTGGAATTCTTTTTTCTAACAAAATATCATAATATTGTAGAACAAAACTGAAAATAAATTATTCAATAGGTCGAGACATTTTCGACTTTCTGCGATAATAGCACACGTATCATTTTTTTTCTATTCAAAAAATGGTCGTTGGTCTCGGGATTAGAAACGAACTATGTACTTTTAAAAATAGAACATAGGTAATATCCACACTGATCTTGTTTTATTCGATTGGCAACCCTACATAATTATGATAGATAACTATTTTCTTAATCATAAGTTTTTGCTGTCATGCTCTGTATAAATCCAAGTTGTAAAACTTCAACGCAAGTTGCTTGTGAAAAAAAAACGGTAATTTAAAAAACTAAAAAACCCGACTGCTATTCTTTAAAAATCCCTAAAACAAGATAAATTGTAGCAGTCGGGACCCATTCTAGAAATGGAGGATTAGTGAATTGAGAGCACATACCTATATTACATTGCAGATGGTCCCGAATGGGTCCCGACTGCTACAATTTATCTTGTTTTAGGGATTTTTAAAGAATAGCAATCGGGTTTTTTAGTTTTTTAAATTACCGTTTTTTATTTTTTTTGTGTTTAAAAAATGAAATTAATATACCCAGTGTCACTCTCACAGTAAATACGAATCTTAACGACACCTCTCAAGCTAAAATCCATCGAGCCGTTCAGCCTGCAGAGCGTGCCAAACAATTATACATACATACATACATACATACATACATACAAACATACCCTCGAAAAACATAACCCTCCTTCTGTCGCAGTCGGGTAACTAAGCTTATAGTGTGAAATCGAAACTGGATATTACACTCTGAGTTTTATACAGGTTGACTTTTAATTTACTGCGCATCTTTCGGAGGTGAAAACCCTCATGAATACGAACAATACGCAACCATCTCTGAAACCTAGACTATAGTCAAAAGCTAAACTCACTATTTCACAAAAACAAACGATAATTCTAAATGTTTGTGTTTTTTTTTTGTTATATTTAAAATAGTAGTGCCAATAGTTTCTGAGCTTCTGGCTTTCGGTTCCAGAACGATGTACATGTAACCCGTGTATGCTAGAATAGAATAGCAGAAAGTTTTGTCAAACCAGTTGTAATTCAATGATAGCAGGTCCATAGTTACCTCTCTTATGGAGTGTATGACTCCATCAGAGTCGACGACTTGCGTGATCCGGTAGGGTGACACCTGCAGCGCGTCGATGGCGCGCACGTGACCTGGAGCTGACAGGATCTCGTGTTCCAGTGACCTAGAAGTTACATGTGTGGATTTAATGGAATAAAAAGGAATATAATGGAAGAAAAACATTTTAATTTTTCTCCAGAGCATAATTTTTGACAAGTCTTTTTTATATTCTTGTCAATAAAAAGTTAGATTGTCCAGAAAATGAAAAGATATTGGCCCTGACAGTCCGGTTGATAACGGCCGAAAATGATTTTAAAAAATACACAGTTATACACTACACGTTACCTCAGTACAGCAGCTCTAGGAGCTCTGCTCTGCTGGTTGAGCACCTTAGCGAGGGAGGCCCTAAGTGTGGGCCCACAAGCGGAGTCCACGTCGCGGTCTGCTTGGTGTAGCGCCAGCCCTGCCAAGCCACGGACTCTGGCGTACTTGCCCTTCACGTCGATTGAAGATGAGTCTTCAAATGACATCCATGTCTTGTTCCTGTAATGTAATTGTTAGGTCGTGTTGGGTAGGATGTCGATAATAAGAAGGGGCCGCGGATTATACATCAAGTTAATACCGGCTACCCAACTAATAGTAAACAACTAGTAGTAAGTACCGTGGGGTCTAGTCGGTAAGAGTCCGACCAAACCCTCCGTTTTCAACGAAAGGTTATGTTCAAGGTTTCTCACAAATAAAAATATTACAGTGAAAACAACACATTCAATTTACTTATCAAATGCATAAATCAAACTTATTGACTTTAATTGTGGAAAGTTAAAAAGGTTATCAATAAACTTCAAAACGAAACATAAAAAATCGCCGATTGGGAAGAAGTATATTTAGGAAAAAAATAACAGACTAGTATTCACTTTATTATTAAATTACTATATTATTCCCTCCATCTGCATGTTTTTCTAGCAAGGTAACGAACGCCTACAGAAAACCTAATTCGTAATCGTCTTCACACCACAAATCCCAAACACTCACTTGAAAGCATAAGGCGCTGACAAATCCTGGTCCCTCTCCAACGTCCACCTTCCACTCCTCAACTGCCTACACAGCTCAGCCTGGTCAATCTCCTTAGGCTCGTCTTCTTCTGTAGGGCTCCCAGGAGTACTGAGGGTTTCATTGACCAGGGTGAATTGTCGGGCAGTCGCTGGCAGGCTGATGACAATCTTCGATGATGGCACGCCAAGACCTATGACTAAGTCTACTACGGAGTCCTGTGGGTTAAGGGAATTTTAGCTTTTTTTATTATATGCTAGAGTTTGTTATTATTTGAATACTACTATGTAGTTAGTGCTATGATTTTAAGGGACTGTACAGTTATTGACCAAATTATGACTGGACCACATTTGTGTGGTAATTTATATCAAATGCTATTTTCAAAAATAATTGGAACAAATATTGCTTTCGTTTGATTGTAATCTTATCGGTGTCCAAAAATTTCGTATGATGTTGGTAAAAGGCGACACGCTTTAAATAAGTAAATAAGTATATTATACATTTATTTCAAGTTCATCATGAAAACATGCTTTATAAAAAAATAGGTAAGCTTAACTAATTAAACGTAGCAACAGAAAAGATCACCTTTGGTTGACTGTTTTAGAATGCCTATAAAGGCATTAAGTCCGTCTTTGTACTTTTTTATTGCATAAAGTATATAAATAAAAAGTACCTAAATGTACTCGTTTCAAACGACCTTAACTCAATTAGCGCCTACTATACGCTCCTTAGCAATAAAACAGCAAAGTGATAAATTAAAGAAAAAAAAAGACATACAAGCACCAATTAAGTGCCATCCATCCATTTAAAGTGCCCAACATTCCCACACATACCATACAAGTTAGACCGTTGTACACTCAAAAGAGATGCACCTGCTAATAACTGGCCTACATACCCTAAATTGTACAGGTTTGACCAACTTAAAACAACCACCTAATCATTGAAATTTCAACCTTAACGTTCAACTTTGAAGAGTCATCATGAGTGTACTGCCAAATTTGTTTTTGAAGTTTTTCTCGCAGTGCAGTTAGCCTTCAAGTGGGTACTATCGTGACCGAAATACGAGTGATGGATTATAAAAAGATTTTTTATTTGAATGATTGATTCCTAATTATTGAAATTGCGTGCGTGTGTTGCTAAGTAATTATTACTTGTCAGGTTGTTGAGTACTACACGATTGATGCAAATTATTAATTAAGTAATTATTTTATTATAACTTTAAAAGCTGCTTAAAATTTTGATTACCTCTAATAAATAATAATTAAACTACAAACTATGTACAATTTATAAAAAAATGGAAACTCGTAAGACATTTTTTTTTTATTCGTGATGTGTAAGCTCTTGACTCTAGTCTTTGTCAAAGGTGACATAGACAAAGTCTGCGATGGAGTGAGCTTACCCAGAAAACTCATCCATATTCCAGCATTGCCATACAACGTGGCAGCATTGCCACGTTGTATGGCAATGCTGATTCCTGACCCAAGAACAGGCCAGCTCTCTAGTCACGTAAAGAGTCGACCAGTCGCTTGGCGATGTCCCGAAAAACTAGATGAGCGATTGGATCATAGGGCTCTTGTGTGTCAACCCCAAACGGGTCAAACTTTAGCTTCCAAGAAGTTGAGGTATTATTAAATTATAGAATGAGAATGTTTTTAAAAAAAAATAAACAATTTTCCTGTATGTACATGTATATGGCAGTAGTGCTAGCCTTTATCATAGGGGTCTAACTACGTTTAACTATAACACTGGGTTACTTTTATATAATGTAAATTATTAGTAAATTTAATGTTGAGTGCTCAATGAATTCGAATCCCTAAAGGAATTCGACTATAAAAACGTTTCAGCCAGGTTACCGATATATGCAGTCTTCACAGTACCTACTAACAATGTATATTTAATCCGGTTTCAATCTAATCCGTCAACCTAGCGTATCCATATTACCTATACTTCTTCCGGGTAATTTATCAACTCTTTCGAAATTCCTCAATAGCAATTGGAGCAGCACTCGATCTTCAACTATTTTTATATAACAGTGCATAACGCCTTTGTATTTGATTACAAGTATTACATTACTTTCCTATATGGTATATACCTGTAGGCTTGGCTTTACTTGGCTATTGTTCAGATAATCATCTTTGTTAGTTTTGTTCATTCTTTTGGCATTCTCCGGTGTTCATTTGTTTTCTTTTTTTGTGGGTTTTGGTAATTTGGTTTTATTTCGTGAGGAATTTATTGTTGTAGGCCTTTCAATAACCTGCTATGTTTGTAGTGCAACGAGACATTATTTCAACTGCCAAATGACGGTTTTAACCTTAAGGCCTTTGAAATCGGAGAACTACGTGATTCTCTTTTTCTTATTAAATCTAGCTTTTTTAAAGCGTTATTATTCTCACACTAGGAATTTCTCCTGTATCGTGGGTGCGCTAACAGAGATATAAACTTACCTGCATACACAAAAAACCAGAACATGTAAGCCATACACATATTTGATTCGTGCGGGATTCGAACCAGCGAAACACAGAGCAGAAATCGGTCAGCCATTGCACTAGCCATGTCATCATCCACTATATACACGCTAAACCCAGAAAACAAAACCAAAATCAAAAATACTCACAGTATTCATCATATCCCACATGCCGCTCAACCTACTAGGATGATAAGTCATCTTCTTCATCATCCCCAAAGCATGGGTCTGCACCATCAGCAGATCCACTTTCTTCATCAACGTCCTCAGGTCGTAGTATTTAGCCAGGAGTTCTGGATGGGCCGGGAGTGCCAGGAACAGGGGTCCACCTCCCGAGGAGGTGATGGCTGTGCGGGCAGCCTCCACAGCCTCCAGGACCTTGGTCCTGTTGAGGGTCTTGTGGACATTATGCAGCTCGAGACCTTGCACGTGCTTCGATTTCAGAAGGGTGCGGAGATCCTGAAACAAGTGAGGGTTGGATTAGATTTTGTGTATTTTAGTTTATGGTGCTGTGATTGGTTGACTGATTTTTTATTGAGTGGAACTCTCTACTTGCACATGTATTTCCGAACGCATTCAACCCTAAACTCTTTAAAGTTAGAATTTGTGAGCTTCTTCTGGGTAAGCTCACTCCATCGTCGACTTTGTTTCTGTGACCTCTGACCTAGACTAGAGTAAAAAGCCTACCCATTTCAAATTAAAGAAAAATTACCCTCAATTACATCAGCATACGTGTGTTTGTTCCTTCGTCACATTATTTATCCGTTAGAAAAGATGGGAATTAGCTTACTTTTGATAATTTAGTTGGTTACGTTGCAAAGTTCTATTATAATGTACGTATGATTTAGAGCGCATTGTCTCTTGATACGATTCCTAATTTCCAAACATTAATCACCAGGACACGACAATACAACAATTCCCAAACACTTTAGTTGGGATGCAACTTGCTGTACCTAGTTCACAGTGACTAAAATTATTTATAGTAAGACATTTCTAGTATAAGTCCACCTATCATCATTGTATACGGAATAAAACCTATACATAACTCCATATAAACGATAGAAGGATATGAAAATGTAAAGCTTAATAAGTCATCGTGTATACAAGCCTTATGTTACCTATTTTACAAAGCTGCGAATTAATTCGCCAAACATTTCAATTTCAAACCACTATTTCAATATTTGTAATTAAATTCTAACAGATAGACATCTACAGGCGTGTTCTTGTTCCCATTTCGTAGCATATCCTGGTAAACGCAGATACATAATATTTGTCACCTGTGCATAAATCACATGTGTGCGTGTGCGCACGTATTCAGGTACAGTCGACAAATTAGATAAGTGACTGGTCTTAAATTTTGGTCGAGTTTTCGATCGATGTTTTCAAATTTAATTGAATTTAAATAAAATAAATGAAACAGTTTATTCATTAAATTTAATTTAATTCAAACAAATCCATCGGTTTCTAAAAATAACTTAACTAAATCTGACGATCCTGATTACTTATCTCATTTGTGGACTGTACCAACAAGATCTAACGAGAGCGGTTTGACTAAACCCATATGACTTTATTTATGTGCAGGAAACACGTTGTTACGTTGATATTGGTCAATGTTTTTTGTGACATGAAAATGTCGCTACGTTCTAGTCGTTCTGTCAGTCAGGAAAAACATGAGATCTAGCGAAAAACTTTGCAACGAAGAGTGAGGTGATTTTCATTATTTGGTGTACCAATTTTTATGAAGATGAGATATTTAGTTAGTGCCTATATGATCATCATGATGCCATAATATTATCTCGAAACTGTCAGTGAAAATAAATATTTTTCAAGCCTGGCGACACGTCCTTATTTACCCTTGATTAGAACGCCGAATGCCCCGATTTTTCACTTATTCTGTATTATGATAGTAAAGTTTGTCAGGAAAATTATCCAATATAGGTTTTTAACCTGTAAGCTATTAATTACTACGTTAAAATATTCTGTTTTTAATATTTTTTCAGTAAACTCACAGAATGTTGATTAAAGAAAATCTGTTTGTTTTTTGTCGTTTTACTGATTTTAAAATCCAAATCCCGATTTTTTTAACTATCCCTGCTATTTCACACTATAGTGATATGTAAAGGTACACACTACCTACAGTTTATAAATTAGTGGACCTGCCTGACACCTGTATGACCGGTTCGCAGCAAAAATCCAATTGTCTTTGATGTAGAAAGGAGATAAGTAATTATAACTGAAGGACAGCAGCTACCCTTTTGATTAAATTAAACAGCGTGTCTAAATTAAATTCTGCATATTAAGTTGACCAGATTTTTACATACTTACACAGTTTACCTTATTTCAAGTAATTTATGAGTACTATATTTTTTATTGTTTTGATCATTATTACAAGCTAAAATTACGTTTTGCATAAACACAAACCGAGCTAAAGTGAATTTTGTAAATAAAATCAGATAACAAACTAACGTAAGTGCAACCACCGTGTTAGACTATCGTAACGATAATCTAATTCAACAATTAACTTTACATTATCAACACAAGTGAGTCATAATAAGTCATAAATAAAAATGAACAGTCCTGTACGATGTCGTCACACGGGAGTGTCTAGTATCGTGTGTCGTGTCAAAGGCTTAGGGCCAGTTCACACGCGACGAAAAGATACACATTATATTGTTTGAATTCAGAATACGTTGCAAGTGCAACGTATTCTGAATTCACAAAAGATATATGATATGTATATCTTTTCATGTAGTGAATAACGTTATATTTTGAGTAGCTCTATTAATAGGTGCAGCGTCGCGTCTCGGTGTGAATTGACCCTTAGTTAAACTGTACCATATCTGTGCGTCTAGTTGTTAGGTAAGTAATTTAAGACCTTCGTGGTAGACGTGAGAGTAGCTTTCAGGTGTTAGTGCTCTAGGCAGAAACAGGAGCTACAGAACTGTCTGTCATTTGTTTTCAATTAGTAATTTCAGGGGGCAATTTATTACTAGGTTGAATACGAATGACAGTAGTTGGTTATGGAATATATCTAATTTAATTAGAAAATTTTGACAGATTGAGGCTAATATTAGAATGCGAACTTATCTAAAAGTTACGAAATCTGACCCCAGATTAAAGTACAAAATCGTTTTATTTACAAACAAAATAATCACTAACTTGACAGACATGGTCAGTCAACAAAAAACGGCTTAAATTCAGCACAATGTCACAAGACAAGGAGTGCCTCGGCTTATTTGGTCTAGAGAGAGAACCGCATGCGCATGTAATCTGACCAATCCCAGACCAGCTTTGTTAAGAATAGCTACTGTGGCAGGTATTAATTGAGTCGAAAGATTTATTACACTATTCTGTCAGTGTAAAATCTAGTACAAAAAAAACTTTGAGTAAATAATTGCTCAGTTTTTTGTTATAAGATTTTTTGCTTTAATTATTTAAACATTTTAGATCGTGTTGCAGATTAGATGGAGTCATTTGCTTATGAATGAATGTAGTAGAATTTATAATGGCTATGTAGTAAGCTTGGTCATTAATAGGCATAGGTAGAGCTGGCTTCCGTCCACGATTGTGCAATGACGGCAACGAACTCGAATATTAATCTAGCTTATACTTCAATATACTGTATTTCTAAGCATGAGTAATTTGGGTTGCTTCATCAACGAAGTATTTACTTACTTAGTTAGGTCCTAAGATTTACTCTAAGAAACCCACTTTATGGAAATTTATTCCTTCAGATATGAATGGGTTTACACCATATCTTCGCCATAACCATCACTTTTGACAATTGACTTTTACTCAATTTAGAAAATAAAATAAGTTATTAGGTAATCTTAAGGGGTATTGCCTTGTCCAGGGTTGTGGTGGTCAGAATAGGTAGTGAGTCCATGAACAATACTGGTATTTGACCGTATCCAATTTGAGTGTAAGCTAGGTCAATGATGAGTAATTTGGTAATCTAAACTAAAACCTGCTTTGGTTTTCCTTTTGAACCTTTGCGATTCCTAAACGAGCAAATTAAAAGCACTTGACGACAGCTGATAAACTTCGTTCTCTCACGATTGATTGATTGAGACTAAACACAATAAAGTCACAGCTACATAATACACAAGTAGGCTATAGAAAATTCTGTTCAAACTAAAACAACGCTTTAAAAAGCCTTTGCCAACTCTAAATAAACAAATAAAACCAGTCGCCGACAGCTGAAAAGCATCATTACTTTTGATTGATTGACACTTCAACACAATGGAGCCACTCTTACAACTACCTAGTTACTATTATACAAGTAGGCTGCCATAACCGAAACAAATTAATAAATCATTACATAGGTGTGCAAACTGGCGACATAACGTTTAGTATAAATCTCCTAGCGAGTAATGTGCATAATGTTAGTCAGTTTATTATGCATAATTATATAGCTTATGTTACTGTTTTAAAAGCTTGTTCATTCAATAGATCTTATACGAATATTCAGTTGTTTTTCTTTTGAAAATCTTGTATCTGCCCCCCTGCTTCGTCCTCGTCAAATTTTATATATTATCCCACGGGAGCCATACTTTGTTCCGGGATAAAAAGTAACGTATGTGTTATTCCACACTACAATCAGTAGGAAATAGGAAGTAAGATAGGATAGTGTTAAAAATTCGTCGTTCATAGAACTTACAACTTTTAAATAAAACTTTTGATGCCTTTTATGAGGGAGACAGATGAGAAATAAAAAAAAATACTTGTAAATAAAGGCACAGTTATTTTCTCCAATACCTACCTTAAGTTACCAATAGTTCCCATTTATTGTTTCGGACGAGTCTGTCAGACTCTGACTGACTCAAACCACCCCGGTGTAGGCCTTCCCACGGCCGGGATTCCAGGAGCGTAACTGCCTTCCGCGAACCCAAACTGTAGCAATAGTTGCCATAAGCCAAGCTTTTATTGCCACATACGTCTAAAACTTTATACAAGCTATATAAAATTGCGCAATTAGCACAAATGTGTTCTACTCTCAGCAGTACTGATGGATTGCACAGAGGCACAGCTAATAGGAGCGTATCTATCGCGAATACCTTTCCATTCATGTCTTTTCTAGATACAGTAGATCGGTGGTTCTACTGATTGATCGTGAGAATTTTCAAAGGGAATTTTATAATGCTCAGAAACTTTGTTGATTCGGTAAATAAGGTACGCTCTATCTACGTCACTTATACAAGCAACAAGAATATTGTAACCAGGATTTTGTAAAAACCAAATAGAAAAGAGTATCCATCGCGTTTCTTGCTCGTTCTTCTCCATAGAGACAAACGTTTTGGAACGAGCAACTAGCTTCAACGTTCCGTAAACTCCTTGACAATTCAAAAGTGCCTATAAATGGTCTTATTGAAATAAATGCTTTGACTTTGACTTAGGTATTAAATAAAGCGTTTTAGCACAGTTCGTAAAGCCAGTTATCCTAACTAAAACAAACAGCACACCGAATGATAGCCGGCCTCCACGCTACTTATTAGGAGACACCACTTTATGCCACCTGCACTCTATAATACTTGTCTACAACCCAATATCTTGCGGTACGTATGTTTCATATCCGTTTGTCAGATTTGTAACGATTCGTCGTGGGTAGAACGGTCAGCAACAAAAGTCTAATAACACTGTTATTTTTACATAATTATAATTTAAATAGACCAGCCCCAGCAGTTTAATCAGTTTTTCTCAAACATCGCAGGGAGGGGGCGCCACTATCAAGGTTTTGCCCCGGTTCGAAAAAATCGTAGATCCAAGGCTGAAATAGACTAGAAATAAAACAATTAACTACTATTCAGAATTTTAGGCAATACCTTAGAGTTCATTTTATCTTAACTTTAGATACGTATTTCGTATTTTGTTTGATATTGTGCTCTATAATAAGGATAAAAAAATCTGTAATATTAATATAAGTACTTTTGTTGCTGACTATGGATCGTTAGTGGGTAGGTGAAGTTGGCAGATATTTTTGACTCAACACTTGCCATTATAGTTTCTTAATTAGCAATCTTGTTTAAAGGAGTGTGGTCTTATGTCATCATTGTTGTTCCTAGTAGGGCATACGGAGCTCCGCGACACCTTTTAGATATGGTTTGCTGTTGATAATGGGACAGCGCATTAGAATCTTGTTGGTAGGTGCTCCCTTTTCGTCTGATGAACATTACTCCCTTTCACATATCGTTCTTTCGTAAGCTTTGCTTGTGCTTGTAAGTGCAAACACAAGCATTCCTTTGTTTACCAATTTGATATTGTGTTTGGAACCTGCAACGATTTTGAATTAATAATGAGTTGGTCTCGTTCGTCGTTCGTGTTTAACTCCCAGATAACGCTAAGAATTTTTTCAAGGAACTTCTCAGTAGCAGCCCGGAGTTTAAAAGTTGATAGTGTTACACACCCATGCCTCGGAAAGCTCGTGAATCCCTTGGTCTCGGCTGTCATTCGTAGATCTATTACAGTCGTTATGGATAGTCCGAAAACCGAAAGTCTGTTAACCAGTTTTACCAAGGGGTATAGTTGATATCCGACGATATCCCTTGGACCCAGTTCCTGGGTTGTGGAGATCACATAAGTAGTCGCTTCACAAAAAAACCACTGATGCATCTGATTAGACTGGAAGCCGACCCCAAATTAAATAGGAAAAGGCTAGACAGACGAATAAGTTTGGCATGAAATAATAATGCTTATATATAGTAGGCCTAGATAGATTTTACAAGTGACAACAGAGTCTAGTTAGGGCGTAAATTTAGTTAATTAAACTAACTACGCCGTGTTTTTAATAAATCTTGATAAAAATTGAGTTCAATTGCGTAAGAATGTATTAAACGCTGGCCTTCGCAGGGCAATTTATAACTATAACTTAAAAGCTGGCTGTGTTATTGGTAACTTGGCAAGTAAATTGATTTCCAGAGACAGGATGCAAGTCATAAAAGTTTATTCACTCGGTCACTTTAGCGTAATACAAGCACAATTTTAATTGATTACCTATCAGATTAAAAATGTTTAATCATTTAATAATTTTTAATTGATTACAGTTATGATCTATCAAGGATCTATTATAAGAAAAAAATATGAGTCCTAAAAATAATGTAGATAGGTAGGTATTTGCGTAGATTTTACACGACGGAAATCTGTAGGAATACTCTTCCTAAGGTGTCTCCACATACAACTGATAAAATATTAATCACTGGGCGATAATGTCGCTTGCGAAATAGAAATTATTCTATGGACTATTATGGTGATAGGTAATATAGCTTGTACGTGGGGATGTCTTTATTCAATAAATCGTACATCATATAACAAACATAGCTATAAAAAGTAAAAAAAAAACATCGTAAGGTTTTCGAAATAACTTCTCGTAGTAAAGTTATGAATGGCAACATGTTTACAGATTCAGACCATTAAATCTGCCTGACCTCATATACAGAAATAGGACTAGATCCTATTTAATATTCCAACTGCGTATAACTATGACCTGAGACAAGACCATGTTCGTTTTACAAAATAACCAGTCTAAATATAAACGCGCTGAATTTTTATGAAACTTGTCCTATTAATGATAAGAGCTTATCTTTATGGTTGACCTACACAATGGACAATGATGCCAGGTTACTGGTTATTGTTCTAAATCATTTTGATAAGCTTTTAGTGTTACGGTGGATGGCAATAATAATATTCGCTTCAGAATAGCGTTTATTTCTAGTCTGATAAAAAAGCTGATAAAAATAATTCTAGTCGAGTAATAATAAAATATACAATAATACTGCCTCGTTAGCCTAGTGGTCCTAAGTACGACTGCTACGCTAGAGGTCCTGGGTTCGATTCCCAGGTAGAGCAAAAAGTGTTATTGGGTTTTTCTATGAAATTCTCAGTAGCAGCTCGGAGTTTGGATTTGTGCCCGGTTAATGGCAATAGGCTGGCCCCCTTTTACATGGGACCAAAATATACCGGCGAACTGTGGGTGTACATTGGTACACCTCTGCCTAACCCTTCGGGGAAAACAGGCGTGATGGTACCTATATAAAAAAAATAAAACAATACATAGTGGGCAATAGTAGCCCACTAATATCGTCAACAGGGTCAAAGCTACCGGTGGTCAGAGCTCCTGAGAAAGGAACCTTCAAATATTACGCACTGTGCCAATGGGTATAGCTTTATATAAAAAATGGAGTTTTTGATAAAATTTATGTTTTTTTTTATTACTAAGTATTACATTTTAATATTTTTTCTATTGCACTTTGTCAAACGAACGTATGTATGTAAATTAAAGGCATTTTTGACAAATTGACACTAAGAGGCAGATTTCTATCGACCCTAAAAGTAAGTAGTATGTATCGCTGAGTACCTACAATCAGAGTAAGAATTGACAACCTCCTCTTTTTTAAAATCGGTTAAGACCTCATTTGACGTAATAAACAACCGTACAAGTACATCAAACATTAAAACAATAGAGCATCTAGGTACACACTCGTGCGAACGACCTGCAAATATCCCAAGGCGGCCCTTGATATCAAAACTACGCCTCTTTCGTGTTCCATTGCGTATTTATACAGCGGTATATCTCCCACCTGCCAAACAGAAGCGGCCTTGTATGTGATGCATTGTATTTCCGCGGTTTTGTGTTGGCTATCAGGGCTATTTGCTCAAGGATGCTAATGACATTACAATACGATTAATGAGTTGACCTGTCTCTTGAGATTTATTGTATGATGAGGTAAGGGACTTGGTACCTATGAGATACAATAGCCCAACGGCCAAGGTTGGAATGACACATCTAGATCGTAAGTTCGTACTTTGCACATTTACTTATCTACTCTACCGAAAAAAATATTTTAAAGTGATTCCTTTTTTGACTATTTAGGTACTTACCTAAATGGAATACCCACCTACCTACCTTTATTTTTTAAGGATGGGAAAACAGCAAATGGCTTCTTGTCTGGTTTGGAGCGGAGCGGAAGGGACTGTAGGACTCTTACTGACTAAAACCCATCCATGTTCCTCCTAATGCCCTTTGCGTTTCAGGGCGCGGTGACTCTTTCGAACAAATTCTGCGACCCTGGCAGATCCTAGTCGGCCCCGTCAATAACTATCTCCCTACGAGAACATTTTATAAGAGACAATACACAATACTCAATTTCTTTTATTCGTTTTCTACTCATGTCCCATTTTACTTAATACATTTTTACTTTTTTTTTCAATATGATGTACTCGTTATTAAACGGTTACTCATACAATTACAATCTAGACCTTGAGGCTAATAAGTAATTTAAATTTAACTTAATTTACTAACACTTAGAAGTTAAGAATGTGTCCATTAACACTTTTCTTATAAATACATTTTTACTAATTTAATTTTCTTGGTTTATCTAATTTAACGGATACCTACTTTTTTTTATACATGGGAAATCATCAAATAACTTCCCCCGCCCTGGGCAGGACGGGAGGGAGCGTCAGACTTTTACTGACTAAAACCCATCTATGTTCCTTCATGTGTCTTTTGCGTTCCGGGGGCGCGGTATCTCTTTCGAACAACCCGCAGAACGAATACCTACTGCAAGGTTATTTAAATTAATTCAGTTGTCAAAATAAACCTAAAAATCGTCATAGGTACCTACCCAACATCCTGTTGGTCTTGAAACAAAGTCACTTACAGCGAAGCACAATGGTCAAGTTAACATTGTCCTTCGCTAATGACTTAGTAATGATACCTACTACGTTAGTCATTTGTTTCATGAATCACTTGTTTCAGAATATTGTTGTGCCCGTCATTTGTCATGTCATATAATTATATTTCTTGGTATGTATTAGACAAAACAACTAAAACTAGTTAACTTATTACTTAACTCTATTCAAACCTGTTTTTTTTAAGCTTGTGGAATCATCAAGTTACTTCTTCCACTTTGAGCTAAACGGGAATGTCAAACAAAAATGCCCTATGCGTTTCAGGGCCGAAGTGACACTTTTCAAGCAACTCCGCAACCCTGGCAGGTATAACTATTCATACCTACACAATTAATTTGTTTAAGTTTACCAATATTCTCCAAAAATGTCGTAATAGCCCAGAGTTTAGGACGCCATACACGACTTTGTATGTTTGCAACCGTAGCTTATAGTTTGGTGTAAACTTAGGTAACTAAACTATGAAGTCTATAAAAGTAATATTTCACGCATAACATAATTTAGAATTGCCAACTACCAATCAATAAAAACATCCTCATAAAAAAGTCATTAAACGTCTTAAAATTAGTTGGTAAGCAACAATCATTTAAAAAAAAGAAATCTATTATATTTCGCAGCATTCTAAGCATTTATTTATTTCTTTAACCTCAGCTGGTTACAGAAATCACATTTAAAATGGTATTATACACATAAGGACAAACCAATAATAAATAAACGTAATACATTACTTTTATTGCACATAAGTCATCACGTAAAACTTTCGCAAAACATGTTCAAAATGATAGATCGGGAACTATAAGAAGCAAATGATTGATCAACAGTCACACGGGCCTAAAACTTGAACTGATTGATCAATCACACCAAACTAGTTGACATTCTGTTTTATAGTATTTAAATGGCTTATATTAATTTTAAGCATTAGGCTTAGGTAATAATTAACGCCTTCGCAGGTGCCTAAACGTAGTAATCTGGTTAGGAAATGGTGTAGTCTAGCTATAAGTCTGGCTTGGAAACTAGGTTATCAATGAAACCATCTTAACATGCGTGTAACATTAAGCAAGTGGGAGAATTTAACTTAATAATGTTATGCTGTAGGTACAAATATTATGAATGATATCTTAATACGATTCACTTCATTTATCCCTTCAACTGTCGCGGCCATATTGGCGCGAAAATTACACCTGTCATCACACGTCACAGGTTATGAAGATAAGATTGTCAAAAAGTATTCTACTATAACTTTTTAATTTAAAAAGTTGCATAGTAAGTTCGCGTTTATGTGTGAACGCGGTAAGTTACGGAATTGCTGGTCCAATACCGACCGAACCTAAAGTTACGTTATCCTGGGATATAGGGCCATATTATATTGACAAAAAAAATAGGGGACCGTAAGAATATTCACGCGGGCGATTTTGCGGGTAAAAGCTTAAATGTTTTTAAATTGTTTTAATTTTGATTATTATTTATTAGATTTATATTTATAAGATATAGGGGGAACAGTGTAGTTATTGGCCCCTACATAGTTATTAGCCATTTCAACATCGGTATTGAAAAACTAGCAACCCACATTACTACATGGTAAATTTTAAAATACACTATGACAACACAATTGTTAACTCTCAAAATGTTTCGGTAAAACACCGCTAGGTGAACTCGTTCTTTTGTAGTCTATGGTTTTTTCGTGCCGGTATTGAAAATAGGTAAGTTTGTTTAATAAATGTTAAGAGCATATAATTTTAGAATATCATATTCTGAAATTAATTTACAAAGTTCAGTGATTTAAAATCCGTACAATATATAGAGTGATATGCATAGTACGCGTATTTGAAGTGTAAAACGACAAAATCATAACATAAGCTTAAAAAAATGTAGTGGCCAATTACTGTCAATAATTTAAATAACATTTACAGTAAATGGCCCCCTATGTCAATTACTATATTAATTTCACGAAACGATCTTATCTATGTAGTCAAAAATGCTTGCACTAACTTATCCCTTTTTTAACATTGATTGTCTCTGAGATAAGGTTATGACTAGATTTTAACTGTTTATAATTGCGAAGATTCTTCTTTAGTTACTTGACGGAATGTATAACTTAGTATCTTTATAGAAATGGCATATCTTGTCTTTATGGCACGGTTGATGACAGCAATTGGCAGCTGCGTTGCGTGTCTTGAGTTCGTTTCCCGTACGGAACAAATAATTTGTATAGCCTACATGTACTTGTTTCGGGTCTCATTGTATGTGGAAAATATCCCGGATGATGACGAATTAGTAGATTTTATATGCCACAAATGTTACGTAATTAACGATGATTCCGAGCCATCTGATGATGAGAACATTTTTAATCCAATAACCCTCGCTGGGTTATTGGATTTTTGTTAAAGTTTTTATTTTATAATTTAATTTTATTATTTTGTTTTCTATGGCCAATTACTGTAACATTACATGGCCAATTACTGTGATTATGGTGGCCAATAACTGACAATTCAATATTTGTATCTTTATGTTGAGTTTATTAAAAACGTGTATGGTAAAAGAGTATGTAAGCCATACCATTGAATAAATACGTTAATGTTATATATTTTAAAAATTATTTCATTAACATCTACCCGTTTTATATTTTTATATATTATAAATAGTGTCTTGAGGTGGCTTAAGTGGCCAATAACTATACTGTTTACCCTAGATTTATATGAATACAAACTGACATTCAATTTTAAAAACTCTAGTGACTTTATAACCAAATATTAATTACAAAGATTAATTATCTACGTCTATATGTAAATTATTGGCCAACTCAAAAAAGTATTGTTCAATTTCCGTACCAGCTGAAAATTTTGCAACCTGCAGATGAAAAGGATTTTGATCCTTTTCATCTTTGCAGTACTCTGCAGTAGGTGACATTCGTCATCTCATACCAACTAAATGACTGCTTACCGACTAACTGAAGCATAAACTGCCAATGACATTGTATTTAATTGTAGCGTAATCAGTGTGAAAGGGTAACACGAGCCCCTTAACCGGTAAAATGATCCTTATACCAATTGCAATAAAGTTCCTAGTGTATGGAAATTATAATTTATGTGCATGCTGACATTAGGTGTGAATAGATCTTTATGTCATTATCATACACGTTTATTAAAGTGTTTATACGAGATTTAAGACATGAGTGTTATAGTTTATAGCTGTTTGGAACTGAATTTATGAGAACCGAAATCGTTTGCATTTGCATAAAGTTTGAAATTTTAAATAAGTACCATTGGTTTAGTTGGACTGTTTATCTGTAACTACGAATATAATAAAGCTGAAGAGACGTTTTGTTTGTTTGTGTAAACCCTCAAAGCTCGAGTCGTACCTATTGGAAAAAAATCATTTTTGTCTGTTACAGCCAGATCTGCGGTATCTGCCTACCCCCATGGCCAAAAGGCGTGAGTTTATGTATGTGTACAGCCAGATTCATAAGGTATAGTTTATCTACACTAACTATATTACAAAGAGGAAAGATTTGTATTTTTGTATGTAAAGAATAAACTAAAAAAAAAATACTGGACCGATTTCAAAAAGTCTTTTGCTGTTAGAAAGATACATTATCACTGAGTAACATAGGCTACATAACATCACGTAACGACTCAACGGGAGCGGAGCAGTAACCAAAGACGTAACAAAACGCGTGTGAATTAAGCCACGCGCACAAAGTCGCGGGTGGCAGCTAGTTTGTTAAATAAAGATAGTTACAGTGCAATTAACACTATTTTAAATACACTCAACGTTAAAATCGCATATTTAAAAATATGTTGCTTAGTCTCAGTCATTTAATTTAATTGATATTGGTATTAATTAAATAGTAATTTGTTTACCTTGAAATAAACTATCATATTTTTAAACAATAACTGTCTCTTGCAAATAAATAAATTGTCCCGAGAGTCACTAGTTACGCTATCTAGATATTTTTAAACATAATTGTATTATTAAATTTGTTTTTTTTTAAATAATTATACGTAAGCGAAATAAAAAACATAATTAACAAAAGTTTATTACACAACTAGCTACGTAGGTACCCTTTTTTTTTTTTTTTTTTTAAAGATGGTAAAATCATCAAATGACCCCTCCCGTCCTGGGCGGGGCGGGAGGGAGTGTCAGACTTTTACTGACTAAAAACCATCTATGTTCCTTCATGTGCCCTTTGCGTTCCGGGGGCGCGGTATCTCTTTCGAACAACCCGCAGACGTAGGTACCCTGCGGTGTCACTAGTGTTCAGTTATGTCTTTGGCTTCGCTCCCGTTTGTCGTAGCGTAACGTTTCGGACGCATAAACCTTCCTCTTGAATCTCTTTATCTATTGATGATAAACCGCATTCAAATCCGTTATTTAAAAGATCTAAGTATTCAGACCGCGGGAAGCGATTTCGTTTTAAACTATGTAGACATATTTCGATTTAAACCGAATACCTACTTCCCTTTATAATGTATGGAAAAATAAATAAAAGCTGTTGTGTTGTTAGATAGAAGGTTTTTCTGCAAAATATGATACGATTTTTATAACACCAAGTGTAGTTGACTCCTGCCAGAGCTAGTCACCGATTTAATATTATTATTATACAAGCACAGGTAGTACTAATATTATTCCACAGCAGCTCTATATATCGAAAGGGCACTTGCACAGGGCGCGGTCGATATTACATATTGTGCTCTTGCGCATAAAGCCTTTGATTTATGCCCGTATGAATATGCATTGTTCTAATATATGTGTCCTTTCGTCACGCAATTATTCTAGATACTGTAATAATAATGTTTTAGTCTAGATTTTGTTATAATCTATGCCTGTGTAAAATATAATTTATTCTCTCCACCGATTTCGGTCACGGCGGCTAATCTTAATATAGACTAGCCAAGTACGCAGGATATGTTACAGTGCACAAGTGTGTGCGCAAACAGACCTGCACTCCTTCGGCCCTTACTCGCAATTTTCATCGTCCGATGGGACGGTAATCGGAAACAACCGGGTCAGGCGCAGGCTTTAGATGCTTTCCGAGCCACAACGCCGACAGTGTCAACACCAACTTCCAAACTCCGGGCTGTTACTAATGGAAAAACCTAATAACACTTTTTGCTCGACCTGGGAATCGAACCCAGGATTATACGCTCAACAGTCGCGCTTGCTACCACGAGACCAACAGGGTAGTCAATTTATATGTACCACCATAATAAAGCTAAAGAGGTTTTTGTTTTTTGTTGAACACGTTTAATCTCCGAAACTACTGTTCCTATTCTGAAAATTCTTTAGGTAATAAGAAGCTATGTTATCCCTAAGTGCTATAAGCTATGTTTACAGCATACTTGACTTCCATGGAGACGAAGTCGTAGTAGCAGAAGGGTATAATCGGGGATTCTGGCACAACTCGCGTCGCTTCGTTATGATCTAGAATTTCCCCAATTATACTCCTGCTTATTAGATAGCACTCCAAATTAAGTACAATGTAAGCAGTCGAACTAATCGAAACTTGATTCGTTCTGTTCAAGAAGGAGAGTGATCCAATATTTAGTAATAGATACTATTATTGTACACTACTCTATACTTAGACGTAACCAACGCATAAAACGTGTGCATTGTGTAATAATGACACAAGAACAAGATTCTTTATGATCACATCATGCAATAAAATTGCTAGAATTTTGTCATGGTAAGCTATAAATTAGCTATAATTAACAAGCAAGCGCACTAATTACAATAGGATCGTATTAACTTCATTAATTTAGGGAGTGACCTAAATTAATGGAATAAAAGATTTGAATACATACATAATATATACATACAATCACGCCTGTATTCCCTGAAGAGTTAGACAGAGGTGTACCATTGTACACCCACAATTCGCCGGTATGTTTAGGTCTCATGTAATAGGTGGCGAGCATGGGGGGGGGGGGAGATTTGAATATAGATTGTTAAGTTTTGGCTTCCCAATATTATGCATTATTTTATCTGACATTGTTTTTTGTAATCAGTGATTCACAGACCACAGAAATAAAATACTAATTTAGGTTATTAATAATAAACCGGAGACATGACCATAGATACCCTGTTTACAGTCATTAAAAAAAACCTACTCAAAAAACAAGTTACCTTTAAATAAAAAAAGCAATGAACGAATGTCAAAAAAAATTACGTGGGTACGAATTTTAAAACAAGAGCTCTTAATATCAGTCATAACTACGTAATACCCCATAAAACGGACGATTGAAACGCTTGCGTCCTACAAACTTGCGCCTGCGCAGGTATCGAAACCACTACGCACTACAACTTGCACAAGGGACCATAAACTGTACGATTTATCGACGTTTACTTGCCCTATATCTGTCAGGCTATTGACAAAAATGATTCGTTATATGGCTGTCAAAATTATAAAAGCAAAGTTGTCTACTTGAACGTGACTTTGATATGTTGAGTGGAAACTTCAAGTCTGAGAGCTTTGCCCACACTTATGTCTTAATCAAAATATATGTGCTACTGTAATGTAATACCAAACAGCAGTCCTGATTTATTATCCTTCGCAAAAAAATGAAGCAATTTTATTGAGAACTATAGCTTATGCTCGTGACCTTTTTTTTTCACGGAACCTTTTTCTATTAGCTTTCTGCCTGAAATCCCTTCGAAAGCGGTCTAGTCGTTTTGACGATTATTAATTGAAACAAACAATGTGAGCTCCGTGTAAACTTTCATATTTGTACTGTAAAAACACAAATAATTTGACGTTACAGAGAGTCATTTCAATGTTATTTATTTGCTTAAAAACTTTGGCCTTTACATTTTGACAGCTGACCAAAGACAAAACCACTAACTCACAAAGCAAAGGCAACAACCCGTTATGCCAATAACCAACCTTGTTGACCACACCTTAAAAGTTTAAAGTATTTAAAGTTCTGATAACCCCAGTCGGACAAGTCATAAAGGTCGTAACATACGAATAAAAACAACCCACAAATGAACTAGATAAGTAAATGTTTCAATGTCGTCCCGTTGATCCGCTAATGGAGGCGATATCGTGACCGGTTTAATAAGGCGAGCCTTTCACTGATCCTTGCATTAAATTTTAGTTTATCTGCACATGATTTGCATACACCGTGAGTATGTGGGGTGCAATTAATCTTTGCGAATGATTATTGAAAATTTAATTGAGGTATCAGCTGTGATTTATAGCGGTAGGTATGTTTTATGAATTGTGATTGACGCGAGGACGAGTTAGAGGACGAATTAATATATAGGCTCCTCTAATTAGTGATTATTTTTATTGCATCGTTATTTGCAAAAAAAAATTATAGGCTACGAGTAAAAAAAATACCCACCTGAACACAAAAACGTGATAAAAGTTACCCTATGTGTTCAGCTAGCTCAATATCTCTAAACATGTGCCAAATTTCAGCTAATTCCGTTCACACCTTTTCCAAATGTCAAAAAGAGTAACAAACATCCTTGAAAGAACTTTCGCGTTTTTAATAAAAGTAGGTGTATGTCGTGATCGAGAATAAAAATTCCTTTCCCTGTCCCTGCCTGTAATGTCTTAGCTACACGGATCTGTAATCTTACACCTCACAAACAATATAAGTTGGCATTATAGTCGTCTGTACCAGGTAGCACATGGCTGCAATTAGCAGCGTCACATGTTGGTAACAATATCTCAGCACGCCACCGGTATCATGTTACTCTCACACCTCACTTGGCTGACAATTTTCATCAGGTATGATTAACTATTCTAGACATCTTATTTCTTTTTACCTGGCTGTGCGGAAATTAAAATTTCGAACATCGAAGTCGAAATTCGAAGTTCAAAATTTAATATACATGTCAAATTTATTCAAGTAGACCCCATGTCATGGTTACGGAATTTGTTTGAAAGAGTCACCGCGGCCCGTACACGCAAAGGGCATTAGTCAGTAAGAGTCTGCCACTCCCGTTAGCTCCACCCTGAGCGGAAGAAGTCATTTGATGACTTCCCATCCTTACAAAAGAAATGGCCCCAGAATATGCAATGCTTTATGACACTTCAATGGCACCGGCTAATTGCCATTTCGCAAGTTGTCCTTTACAAACAAAGTGTTCGCTAAGTTAAAAGTCTGCAAAATTTTCTTTAACGGCAATAATTAGGACTCTATTGAGCCCTTAGTTTACAAATGTCAACATTAGGGGAAGCACTCACTACGAGACGTTTTTCTGTTTTCTCTTGAACAGTTTGTAAACAAAAGACGTGTTACCACATATACAAATGACTGTGTGAGTTACAGATGTTTTGCAGTTACAATAGACAACGGCAGAGGTCAAAGTAATTGTAAGAATTGCATAATATTCTATTATGACAACTGAGACTATAGAAATATACTCATAGTAAGCGTAAAAAGTTCTTCGTGTCCGAGTACGGGAAGAATTACAAAAAATAAACAGCTACTACTTTTAATTAGCGCATCGATGATATCCGTACTCATATTATAAATGCGAAAGTAACTCTGTCTGTCTGTCTGTCTGTCTCTTCTTCACGCCTAAACCACTGAACCGATTTCAATGAAATTTGGTACAGATATAGTCTGGGACCCGAGAAATGACATAGGATAGTTTTCATTAATCCACGCGGAGGAAGTCGCGGGCAAAAGCTAGTAGATAATAAATAAATAATTTTGAGAATGGACTGCTTGACTCTGAGGAGAGCCGATTAGAAACACCTTTAATATTTGACTTTATTCTATTTTTTGTTATGCTGGCGCACACACTGTGGAAGATTTAAAATGTCTATATAAAACGGTTCAAAAGATACAGCCCTCTGACAGACAGACGGACAGATACCAGACTCTTAGTATAAGAGCGGTTTCGCACTATGTCCGATCCGAATCCGATCCGAACCCGTGAAAATTTGGTCTAGAAATCACGAAAGAAATCAGATGACGGAGATCGGATCTAGTGCGTAAATTACCATAGAAATAGTTCTACGGCTACTGCGGACCATATTTTCACGGGTTCGGATCGGATTCGGATCGGACGTAGTGCGAAACCGCTGTTAGGGTCGGCACCCCGTTTGGCACCTTTTAGGTACCAAATCCTAAAACGAAAGTAAATTAAGAGCAAAACCAATTTTGCAAGAAAATGTAATGGCTACTTAGGTACCTACTAAACATTTATTGCGGAAGGCAGTAAACGGGCCATTGAAAGCGAAAGGATAGATGGAACTACTCTTATCTCAAATAGTATCGATCTCGGAAACTCGTACGTAAGAAGATATCTTTGCTAAACTATTGACAGGGTAATCTATTTTATCTATAGAATTTATCACGCTGAGGTGTTAGATATAGGTACTTAGGATAACAATCGCATCTTGTAATCTGAATTTTATTCCTATATCTTTGTTTGCACATATGAGCATAGTTCTGCCAAAATGAGCCAATTCACAACCTCTTAATATGCCAAGTGTATTTCATACTTAGGTTAGTAAAAAATCTAAATTAATCAGCAATAAATAACAAAAAAAAAAATTGCTGAAAAAAATGTACGGCATTCTCATGTGAATTAGTTCGTTTTGTCGAAATTAACCAAAACAATACTATGTAACACTTAATGTTATTATGGTGATGAAGAACAAGATAGCTTTTCTCTGTTCAGAGCTGATGCGCAAGATTCGCCGATGATCACATACTTTTCAAAAACCCAGGACGAAGACAAAAGGACGTGCTTGGAAAACTGATATTTCTCACGTACTTACTTATTGCAATTTTACCTAATATGGGGAAAAGATAAACTGTAAATTAAAACAACACAGGTGACATTATTTATCCCTTTACATACCAACACATGTGTTTAAGAGATTTGTATTCGTAACGTAACTGCCCCCGTTGTCCTCGCATTCGCAAGCGCGACAGATGAGTGTGGGGTACTGGGTTCGATTCCCAGGTCGGGCAAATAGTGTTATTGGGTTTTTCCATTAAGAATTTCTTAGTAGCAGATGTTAGTGGTGTGACACCCTCGTGCCTCGCAAAGCCGTTGGTCCCGGCTGTCATTCGTAAATCTTTGACAGTCATTACGGATAGTCAGAATCCAGAAGTCTGAAAACTAGTCTTACCAAGAGATATCGTCATCATCATCATCATCATCTCAGCCATAGGACGTCCACTGCTGATCATAGGCCTCCCCTTTAGATGTCCACATATACCGGTCGGAAGCGACCTGCATCCAGCGTCTTCCGGCGACCTTTATTAGGTCGTCTGTCCATCTTGTTGGTGGACGTCCTACGCTGCGCTTGTAGAGATATCGTGTTGCCCAGTAATTGAGTTGTGGATGTCAGATAGGCAGTCGACTCGCTCCATGTAAAACACTGGTATTCAGCTACACCCACATGTAAAGTACCAATACATGTAGTATATCTTACTAATATTATAAATGCGAATGTTTTTGTGGATGGATAGATGAATGGTAGTTTGTTAGCCTTTAACGCTTTAAGGGCTGAACGGATCTGGATGAAATTTAGCACTGAAATAAATTGTAGTGTGGAATAACATATAAAATACCTTTTTATCCCGGAAAAATGTACGATTCCTGTGGGATAATATCAACTTTGACGCGGATGAAGTTGCGGGCAGAAGCTAATATAGTTCCAACATGCATTTAAGCGATTTGTATTCGTAACAAAGCAGTATTATTTAAGTTGGCTCAGCAGCTTTTGGCACTAAGTACAGCGCCCTGTTTACCTATGATGTCATCTACTGTAATACCAGCCAGACGGGAACTAGGCTTTGTGCAATATAATTTGAATACCGTGCGCTTTTCAAAGATATCGGTAACTCTGACTCGGTTGCGAGTGAACTATATGGATGTAAAAACAACAAAATAAAAAGATCATTGCATCAGATCCTGATCATAATAAAAATATGTACTTATGTATTTTTTTCTTAGTTTTATGTTGGCTTGTAAACTTACATGTTTACAAATTAACATGACAAATCTAGTGTATGTGGTACTTTTACCGACATTGTCATTGACAAGTCGAGGGCATTCTAGGAGTAAAAAAATAAATCATTGTTGTTTTCATTTGAATTGTTATTGCGCTGGATGCAGCCTTCGTGTTAGGGAAAAAATCTAGAGGATGACGCTATTTAACATCGTCATGATGTCATAGGCTCAATTAACTGTAGGTTAGTATGTACGCGTGGAATACTACACATAAAATATTTGATAAATCCTCAAGAAACCGCTTAATTGAGGTCTTAAAGGAAAATATCGTGAGAAAAACCTTGCCTTCCTTCAGCTTAATCGGAAACCGGTGGTGGCAAGTGGCAGTAGACTAATCACTTGGCAAGCAATATGTCTTACAAACAATATTGCAAAACATAATAGCTACACAGTTTCAAATCTATTAATCATGCAAATATTGAGACAAACCAGTTGTCATCGCACGCTTTCTGCATTCCAAACTCAAAAGTTGACATACCTGTCAAAATTGACAAACGTCAAACGTCAATAACAATTGCGTGCCCTTGACCCGTTCTGTCATGCCAAGGTCAAGAACTTCATAAGTGTAGCGTATGATTCATTCTGACATTCACAAATGAAAGAACGAGATTGCAGACTCGCACGCATGATAAAAAAGCATATAAGTACATAACAATGTGATATTTAATCATGATAACTGGTACAAATAAGGTTATGTACCTAATTTGTATCATAGTTGATTTTGCAACTGGTTTTTAGACTTAATCGAGATACAAGGTTATAAAATTAATAATTTTTTAGAAATAATTACAAAGCTTTTGCTAACTTCTGGGGTAGTCGGCTACAAGAATTTCTAACAAACCATGAGGAAATTTTACTTAGATTGCTTTTTTAATGGATTGATACGACATAAAAGGAACCAAAGGCTCCTTTTAAGTACACCCACATTAATAAAAATACCATTAATAAACTATCTCCTAAATGATTACCATAATTAATGACTAACCAAACAAGACCAGTAACTGTCGCAAGTAGGCGAGACAGGCAAGCCGCTGGCGCCTTACGACATTGACAAGTCAACTAGAACACCCACCGATCGACACCTATGTCGATCATAAATAAACAATCGTTATATTACTACCAAGTTATTCCGGTAACCGTCCGTCGTGACGTCATCATCATCCTATTGTACAGCCTGCCGGTCTGTTCTGTAAAAGTATACCACAATGAATTTTGGTGAAGTAAACTTAAGGTGAGTTGCAGCTTATCTTAGGCTCTCTTCTGTGCTAAATTCGTCGGGATTTTTACATAACAGCACTGCATCTGAACGTGGTGTGACGATTTGATTAGGTTTGCAAGGCAAGACACAACATAGTGTAGTACAGAATAGTAAAGTTTGGGAGAAGAAAGGGGGGGCCTTTGCCCAGAAGTGAGCCAAAAAATAGGCCTGATAAAAGCATAGCTCTCGGATATAGTTTGGACTACTGCACACTGCACCTATCCAACCGCACCTCATTCTGCTTATGGAATTGGGTAGTTGACACCACTAACCAATAATTATAAGTCACCACTTCTCTAAAAAAGCACTTTATTTTACCCATGAAAACCGATTAATTTTTTAATTTATTGTAAAATCAGATTTTTATTAACTTTAAAATCAATAAATAGTTAGTCAATTGAGTAGGCCACGTAGTGACGTCATAGCGTGTTATTGCCATACAAAATCTATGGGAGAATCGCGTTTTGACAGTTCATAAAAAGTATGTCAATTGACGGTGGTGTCAACTACCCAATTGGGTAGTATACACACTATTAAATAATAATTCCAAGACATACCTTCTAAAAAAACACTTTATTTTAACCCTGAAAAGTGGATTAATAATAATTAATAACTATAAAATTAGATTTATAGTTGCTTTGAAATCAATAAATAGTTAGTGAACTGAGTTGGCAAAAAAGTGACGTCATAGTTGAGTATTGTCATACAAAATCTATGGGGAAAATGCGTTTTGACAGCTCACAAAAAGTACGTCAATTGATTAGTGGTGTCATCTACCCAATACACTCTAGATCATCGCTCCACCTAGCCGGAGTAAGGACTCCTTTGTTAGGAGGTCATTTCGGACGATTCTAAACCACATTCCAACTACTTGCCAGTTGCCAGTGTTAGTCAGTAATTGGTATGTAGGCGTAGAGATGTTAAATATTAATAATGTAAAGGTATTCATTATTTGGGCGTGAATTGTTATTAGAGTGTGGGAAATTGGATACGGAGCTGGGAACTGAACACAATGTAACAGATGGTTTCAAGGAAATTGTTATCAATATTGGGCCTTGTGAGGGTCAGAGGTTGTGTACATTTTCTTAAAGTACCTCGTTAGTAAGGCGGTGCTGTAATTTATTATTAAAGAGAGGAGTATTATGTTCGTGATGTGACGTCATGAATCAGAGCTTTAAAGTCTGTTGAATCCATTTCATTATTTTTATACCTACCTACATAGATCAATATTCATTGAGTATTATCTATGAATACATACTAATATTATAAAGCTGACGACGAGATTGTTTTTATGTTTGAACGAGCTCATTAAACGAACTATTGTGCTATGGGTCCCATTTGAAAAACTCGGTATACTGCACCAAGACTTAAGTTTAACATAACGGAGTGAAGCTGCGGTATACCCATATTCATAAATAAATGGAGCTCTTACACTCGATTTCTCTGAAAAAAATATTAGACAAATAGTCAAACGCGCGTAAGCTGCTAAATTGGTTTTTAAACATTCTGTAAACCAATCCAAACAGTTAACTCTTGACAATTTGTCACATTAATTTGTCGTTCGAGGAACCTAACATTAATGTGACAAATTGTTACTCGTAGGTACATATTTACGTAACTGTAAGTACCCTTTACCGGTATACACAACATTCAACAAACCCAATCTATCACTAGGCCTTCCCATCAAGTTACTTAACACAAAAGCCATGTATTTAACTCCTTAGATAACTTTATAATAACGTACTATCGATTATAATCTATAGCGAAAGGTAACAAGCGATGAAAGGAGAAACACCATGATTAATATCTTATGTAGCATTGTTATAAGACTCCAATTACGATGGGGAAAAAAAGAAAAAATAGAGGTTAGTGATTATCTCGGGAATCTCAATTATTTCTGGCAAACGAGAGTGTTAGAAAAATTAATAAGAAATGAAGTATAAAGTAGGGCTTTGAATTAATGTTAATCCTTACAGTACTTATATCATAAAACAAAACCGTCTGTGCGCTTAGATTTTAAACTAAAGCGGGCTACAGACCTTCAGTTTTAACTGCTCAGTTTTAACTGGGCAGTCGAACTGTTCAGTTAAAACGTATGTGTGTAGGCAAAACTGAGAACTGTACAGTTGAACAGTTTTGCCTACACACATACGTTTTAACTGAACAGTTCGACTGCCCAGTTAAAACTGAAGGTCTGTAGCCCGCTTTAGCTTTTAAACTTCCCAGCGGATTTTAATGCGGTTTTCATTAATAAATAGAGGAAGCAAGGAATAGAGCATGATTCAAGAGGAAGCTTTATACGTATAGAACATCAGGCTACGACCACCGGGAGCGGACCAAAGACGTAACTGACCGCGGGTAACACACGCGGGGTATAAGTAGTCAATTATAAATCTGTGTACCTAGTCTACGGGATGGTATAATTATGGTATATTTTACCAAGTCATATAAAGCGTCCCCCCCACACACGGGCGGTTTTATCACTGAGCTAATAAAATCGCCGGCAAAATAGAAACAGAAATTGTTCTACGGATAGATATCTCAATACCCGCTGATAATCTCGCACGTATGTGAGGATACAAAATTCATAGTTTTATTATTTCAAGCCCAATTAATCCATGAGTAGTTGTAGTTATTGTAATAATGTGCCTAAATTGAAGTCAGGCGGAAAGCTCTAGATTGTTTAGGAAGATAGTCTAAAATATAACAAACTAGCTTTAGCCCGCGACTTCGTCCGCGTGGATTAATAGTTCCCGTTCCCGGGGGATTTCCGGGATGAAAACTATCCTATGTCCTTTCTCGGGTCCCAGACTATATCTGTACCAAATTCCATTGAAATCGGTTCAGTGGGTTAGACGTGAAGAACAGACAGACAGACAGAGCTACTTTCGCATTTATAATATTAGTACGGATGGGACGCAAATATAGACAAATATAGACTACAATCGTGATTCATTTTGAAAATGTAAATATTTATAGATTATAATAACTTTTTTATGACACCAAAGAAAAGCTCCATCCTTTACTGTTCGTCGTTGACTAATTTATCTTCAGTTATAAAAGCTAGGAATGATCACAATCTAATCTTAGTCTCTATCTGTTAAAAAATCCTCTAAATAACTCTATTTTTTTTGACATTACACACACACATTTTTATAAATATTTATTTTGGCTGAAAATTGCGACAAAATAGAAAATGCTATTTAATAGGCTCGCCTCGTATAGCAGGGGACCTAAACATACCCGCTCGGGGGGATCGTTGTAGTTGGTTGCTACTTCTCCCCGAACCGAACTCTCGCCGAGTTCCACAACTCCCTCATGGAGTTGAGTGTCGTCGTCGGAAGCCATTCCCTCCCCGTGCTAGTGCTCGGGGACTTCAATGCCAAAAACTTGGCTTGGGGTTCTCGCTGCACGGATGTGCGGGGGAGGATGCTGGAGGACTGGACCCTGGAGAAGGGTCTAGTCGTCCTGAATCGGGGTTCTGTACCCACGTGCGTGCGGATGCGGGGCGAATCGGTGGTGGACATTTCGTTTGCCAGCCCCGCTCTGTCGCCGCGGGTTCTTGACTGGCGCGTTGTGGAGGGGGTGGAGACCTATTCCGATCACCGGTACATCCGGTTTGACGTCTCCGCCCCGGACTCCAGCGCGCCGGTCGTGCAGGCCCCGAGTGGTCCGCGTTGGGCGCTGAAGCAGTTGGACCGGGAGCTCCTCCTGGAAGCCTCGATCGTGCAGGCCTGGGTGTCATCACCGGTCAGGCCTGCCGACATTGACAGTGAGGTGGAGTGGTTCCAGGGGGCCATGTCCGACATTTGTGACGTGGCAATGCCCCGAGTCCCGCAAGGCGGCGCCCGCCGGCAGGTGTACTGGTGGTCGCAAGAGATTACGGCGCTGCGGGAGGCATGCGTCGCTGCGCGACACCCGTACGCCCATCATCGCAGGCTCCGCATTCGGCCACCGAATGCGGCGGCCATTGAGGCGGAGCTGTACGAGAGGTACAGAGAGGCGAAGACCGCCCTCAGCGAGGCCATCTCGCGGGCCAAGGCACAGGCCCGCGAGGAGCTGCTGGGGACTCTGAACGCGGATCCGTGGGGGCGCCCTTACAAGACGGTGCGGGACAAGATCCGCACCTGGGCCCCCCCGCTGACGCAGAGTCTCCGGCCGGAGCTCGTTGAGGACGTGGTGAGCGCTCTGTTCCCCTCGCGGGGAGAACATCCTCCCCCGCCCATGGCTCCGCCGCCTGCGATGCCGGAAGCGGACCACACTGACGACGACACACCAGAGGTGACTGGGGTAGACCTGAGGGTGGCGGTACGTAGGCTGAAAGGCAAAAATACCGCCCCGGGACCCGACGGCTTGCCTGGGAAAGCCTGGGTCCTGGCCTCAGAGGCTCTAGGGCCCCGATTGGAGGGGCTCCTAAGCGCATGTTTGGAGAGGGGCCAGTTCCCACTTCGTTGGAAGACGGGGAAGCTGGTCCTCATTCGGAAGCCTGGGCGCCCTGCGGACTCACCGTCCGCATACCGGCCCATCGTGCTGCTCGACGAGGTGGGCAAGCTCTTTGAAAGAGTGATTGCGGGCCGCCTCGTCGGGCACCTGTCTGGGATGGGGCCGGACCTTGCGGACTGCCAGTTCGGCTTCCGCAGGGGGCGCTCTACGGTGGATGCCATCATGCGCGTCAGAGCTCTCTCGGCGGGGGATGCTGTGTCCCGGGGCAGGGTTGTGCTGGCGGTGTCGCTGGACATCGCCAATGCGTTCAACTCCCTGCCCTGGTCCTGCATTAGGGAGGCACTCCGGTACCACCGGGTGCCGAACTACCTCCGTCGGGTGGTCGGGGCCTATCTGTGTGATAGAGCCGTGATCTACCCTGGTCGAAATGGTGAATGGAACCGGCGAGAGATGTCGTGCGGTGTTCCACAGGGATCGGTGCTGGGGCCGCTCCTGTGGAACATCGGCTACGACTGGGTGCTACGTGCTGACCTCCCCGAGGGCGCCAGCGTAGTGTGCTACGCTGATGACACGTTGGTCCTGGCGCAGGGGTGGTCGCACGAGGCGGCGGCCGACCTTATGACACGCGGGGTTGCGATAGTCGTCGAGAGGATCCGGCAATTGGGTCTCGAGGTGGCCTTGCACAAGTCCGAGGTCCTGTGTTTTCATGGGCCTCGGAACGCGCCACCGTCGGGATCCCAAATCACGGTAGGAGGGGTTTCCGTCGGCGTCGGGTCGACGATGAAGTACCTGGGACTTGTCCTCGACAGCCGATGGAACTTCGTGGAACATTTCCGACGTTTGGCTCCCAAGTTGGCACGGGCGTCAGCCGCTCTTAAGCGGCTCTTGCCCAATTTGAGGGGGCCAAACGCCTCCTGCCGGAGGCTCTACGCCGGGGTCGTGCGTTCGATGGCCCTTTACGGGGCCCCGGTGTGGGCGCGGGGCTTGAGGCGGCTTGCCGCCCATTACCTAAACGCGTCCCAGCGGGTGATCGCCATAAGGGTCATCCGCGGATACCGCACGATCTCCGGCGAGGCAGCGAGCCTCCTTGCCGGATTGCCGCCATGGGATCTGGAGGCGCTGGTCCTCGCGCGCCTACACGAGTGGCGCGCGGAGGCACTGGGCCGGGGCGAAACTCCGCTGCCGCGGCAAATTGCCGCCCTGCGGACGGAACTCCGGCTCGATCTCATGGCGACATGGAGAGAACGACTGTCGCAACCTCGTGCAGGGCTCGCCTCGATTGAGGCGGTAAGACCCCTCTTTGAGGAGTGGCTGGAGCGGCGCCACGGCGCCCTCACCTACCGCCTGACGCAGGTCCTCACCGGACACGGATGTTTCGGGAGGTTCCTGCACCTCATCGGGCGGGAGGAAACGCCCGGGTGTCACCATTGTGAGGATCGCCCCGAGGACACGGTGGAGCATACTTTGGCGGTGTGCCCTGCTTGGGCTGAGCACCGCCGAGTCCTCGAGGCGGCCATCGGCGGCGGCGCCCTCTCGCGTCCGGCACTGGTCCAGGCCATGGTCCGGAGCGAGGGGGAATGGGAAGCAGTCGCCTCCTTCTGCGAAGCTGTAATGCTGGAGAAGGAGGCGGCGGGACGGGAGAGGGAAAGGAGGGTCCCCCGTCCCAGCGGCCGCCGCGGTGGACGATCCGGGCGTCGGGAGCCACGTGACGACTCCCGGCCACCGTAGACGCGGGTCTGTGGACGGTGAGCAATGGGTAGCTCACCGTCCGTACGTTCACTAGCGACAGACCGTGTCGACGGCGCGTTCGTGTTCCACGCGCGCCTCAAAGAGATGTCAGCAAAATTGGATGGGGCCACTGAGGGCCGATGCCTGCCGGGGCTGCGGGTTGTTCGAAAGAGATACCGCGCCCCCGGAACGCAAAGGGCACATGAAGGAACATAGACGGGTTTTAGTCAGTAAAAGTCTGACACTCCCTCCCGCCCCGCCCAGGGCGGGGGAAGTTATTTGATGATTTCCCGTCTATAAAAAAAAAAAAATAAAAAAAAAAAAAAAAAAACACTGCTGTAAGTGTAAATTGGTACAACTCTGCCTTACCCTTCGGGGAATGCTGCGGGTTGTTCGAAAGAGATACCGCGCCCCCGGAACGCAAAGGGCACATGAAGGAACATAGACGGGTTTTAGTCAGTAAAAGTCTGACACTCCCTCCCGCCCCGCCCAGGGCGGGGGAAGTTATTTGATGATTTCCCGTCTATAAAAAAAAAAAAACCCTTCGGGGAATATAGGCATGCTGGTATTTATTTAAAATGCTTTAAATCAGTAGAATAATCGGCCTTCAATTTACAAAACAATAAATCCGAACAACACCTTCCACACCTTTAATTTGCATTTCGCATATCAAAAACACTTCATACCTTTTCCAAACTATGACGTCATCGAATTAATACCCTTACATTAACCGTGGCCTTTTTAACATTATTTCCGACATGTGTCGACTTTTACGTAATGAGTAATTAGCCTCGATATTATTGTAGCGTGATTTAATTACAAACATATCAGCTGATAATGTGTCTAGTACATATTTGTATGACCCTCGCAAATATTAGGAAGCTTTTAAAGCTCATCGTGCAGGTGTACTGTCCTGTCTTGCATTCATTAAATTGATGTTTTATTATTTTATTATTAATTTCCTGTATAATCTATAATCATTATAATAATATGCTCTTATTCTAGGTTTTAAGTGTTGTTTAGTAGCGCTAATCTAAAATTTGCAGCGTGGATTTTGAACTACTTTCGAATTTAGTTTTTTCGTTCTGTTTTTTTGTCATACTCTTACTTTCCATTTTTAAATCTTCATATTAATACCTTACTCAACCAAAAATGTACCTACTTATTATTAATATTCACAATAAAGCACTAAAACCAAACTTATGTGAGCTTTTTTCAATCACAATATTTTGAAGATATTATTTATTATAGTTGTACGTATAATCTCTCATAGATAAGACATAAATAATAATATACCAGCCTATCATTGTCGCACTGCAGGGCAAAGGCCTCTTCTTATACAAAGAAGGCACGTGTTTTTGTCACCACGCTTGCTCAAGGCGGATTGGTGATTTCAGGTTTATATAAATTTTAAGTCCAGGTTTCCTCACGATTATTTCCTTCACCGATGTCAGAGATAAACATATGGAACAGTTAAGATGCTCTCCAAATATAGGACCTCCTATTTTGGCTTCCATATAACACGTGCAAGAAAATTGGGTAGTTAACACCACTAACCAATAATTTCAAGACACAACTTCTCGAAACAAAAGCACTTTATTTTGCCCATGAAAACCGATTTCAGTTTTTTGTAAAATTTAAGTTTTACTCAATTGACTAACTATTTATGATTTTAAAGTAAATCAATAAATAGTTAGTCAATTGAGTAGGCCGATAAGTGACGTCACAGCGTGCTATTGGCACACAAAATCAATGGGAGAATCGTTCGAAGCTTTTTGACAGTTCATAAAAAGTATGTCAATTGATGGTGGTGTCAACTACCCAATTCTCTGTCGTAACTATTTGGCTTTCCTGAACTTTACTTGCAACTAGCAACATTTTAAGAAAATATCTCACCAAGTTTGGTTGTAACCTTTGCGCGACTGATCCAAAAAGTATTCATGTAATCAGTCAAGTTTTTAAAGATAATGAAATGAGAATCCGCTTATGGTTAACGGTAATTATTTAATTACGATACAAGAAGGTAAAAATGACATTGAAATAGCTTATCTTCAAACAAATTACTTGGTTTTTTGAACCGAAAGTTTGTGAGAATGGATGGATGGATGTTTGTTCCTCTTTCACGCTTAAACGGCTGAACGGAATCAACCGATTTCACTCATACAGGATATTGATCTAGCTTAACACATGTTACATTTTTTATCCTACGTATTTCTATATAGTGGGATAATTTTGTACTCTGTTTCAGCAGACGAAGTCACGGGCAGAATATAATTGTCCCATAATTCGAGCTTTTTTTCTATTGGAATAAGTTAGGTAGGTGTTGCTAACTTAAATCAGAAATTGATAGATAATATATATGAATCATCATTAGTACCCCTTCTTGTAGGCATGGATGGATGCCACGCTTCTGTAATCTGTATTGCTTGGTTTGGTAGACTAACATAATTATGTCTGATTAAATGACTCTCATATCTCAGATATAAGAAAATTAAAATGAAACCTTTCAGGACATTGTGAAATCAGTTTCCACTTGCAACGTATGCACAAAATGTAGATAATTTTAAGGTATTTTTGACGGAGAAATTTGACAGATTTTGGTGCGCTCACAAAATTAAAAAACTGAGTCTGAGATTAGGGTGCGAAAGTTCTTCTATTACGATCACCTCCCTGTATACATTCATATCTCTGGCCATTACTGTCAGTGCTATAAGATCGTCATTCATAACATGGTTGCATCAGTGCAGGCTGCAGATGCAAGTGTCTGCCGGCCCGAGGTCGCGGACGTGAGAACGCACTTGTTATGTGACGTCATCGCTCCCGTCCACCGAAGGAGGTTTAAGGTGACGTTTCCGTGCAACGTGAAACGTGATGAGAATATATAGAACATACAGATTTAAAATCGTCATGGATAGAATTGAACTACAAATTAAATACAACTAAATTAAAAATGACAAATTAAAAATTGCTCAAAAATATTGGTGTCTTTTGTGCCAACCTTTTTGGAATGACAAATGCTTTTCGATAACTTAAAAGGGCGCTAAAGAATGTCTTTAAAATCTTTTTACTTAAAACAAAACAAAGATGAATTTGGAACTACACAATAAACGAAAGTTAAACTACCTACTGCACAATTTTAATTAATTAGATATCTATACTAAATACAATTAACCTAAAGAGTTTGTTTGTTTGAAGACGCTAATCTAGAACAACCAGTCACAGTCCGATACTGAAAATATAACGCTAATAGAAAGCTCCGTTATCTATTATATTATCAAAAAAAGCTTGTTACTAATAAAAGTTCTACAAAAAATCTACGTGCATTTTGTCTCGATCCGTCGCATGTATCAGACGGCACCTTAACTCGCAACCAGTTTCCACGTAACGCTGGTAACACCGACTCATTCCGTGCTCCACATACGAGAGTAATTTCACTGAAACTTGCGTAAGGTCAAGTCGGCCATATCACTTGACAGGTCAATCAAGTTATTTTCGGAACAACAATGTTTACAAAGGTTGTTCGAAAACTTCGAAATCGGGTGTGAATTACACACAAGATGATGTAATAAATATTTGCAATGTCGACAGGGTTGAAAGATAATATGTGGTAGGTTTTTTATTGTAAAGTTTGGTTGTGAAAAATGCTCTAGACCTACTTTACATCTTGAGTAATAAAGACTTTTGTTTTTCTTTTTTCAAACTTCGCATGTCTTAATACAGGCTGAGTAAAATATAAGACTAAATAATGGAAAATGTACCTACTTGTATAAATTTGAATTTGGAAACAGATTATGCATTTACGATTTAAGTATGGTCAATGGGTATTAATGCCTTTTAATGTCCCACTGCCAGACACAGACTTCATAACTCAAATAGAAAAAGCATGGGCATTTATGACTACGCTTCCTCAAGGTGCCAGACTTTGTTTTGTTGAACTGGTTGCTCATACGTGGTTTGACAAGCTACCGCCCTTACGGGCTGGGTACATCTGAATGATCGCCAAATTAGACCAGCTTGGCGAATACTGGTTTCTCTAATTACGCAAACTATCTAGATTGTAATAAAATCTCCGTGGCAGTGCTAGATAGCTTGCTAGTTTCAAAATAAGGTGTAATCCAGGGCATACCTGATTCATGGCGATGGCCTTAGAGTTTTGGGAAACATCATGATGCCCGTGAAGTTGGATAGGTTCAGGCATTATTAATCATCATGTGACAGATAGAGAATATAGAGCAAATATTATTATGTTTAAGAAACTAGATCATCATTTAGAAGGATTACAGGATTTATAATAAGGTAGTTTTTTTTAAATAAAAAATGTTCTTAAAAATCAAGTCTATTTATCTATCTAGTTAACATTATAAAAAAAGGCAAATTGTTGATTTGTAAGAGATAAACTCTGGAATTACTCTACTGATCCGGATACATATAAATTTTTCACAGATGAAAGTGCCGTTTTGCAGAAGCTTTATTGTATGATATACTTGACTACTACGCGGAGTAAATCGCCGGCAGAAACTAGTTCATTCTAATTTATTTTTAACAGCTACAGTGTCATAACTTGTTGAGCAATGATTAATAGCTCTAGTTTGTCATTTGAGAAAACAAATATGAATTGAGTCATCTTATAATCTAAACAAATCATAAACAGGTACCGTGACAATGATATCATGTCATCTACGATTAATTATTCATTACTAGGTACGTAACCGTGGGAACAGAATTAATCTGTATATATTTAGTAATGGCCACACCTAATCTAGACCGGTGTTAAAACCTTTTTAAGTTTCCGCTCGAACAGCTTGTGGTCTATGGTTTTCCTCAATTGAATTTTATAGAACGTGTTCGCGCCTTTTCTGGAGAACATTGCCAATTTTTGGTTCAAATATAGAATTTTGTGTTTTTTTTTACATTGTTTTTTTTATGGCAAGTTCGAGAGTGTGTTAATTTAATTTGCATTAAATGTGTTGTCGATTTGCTAGATAATGTTATGTTCACGTAGGTATTTGTTTTTACTTACTGGCCCATTTAAATCACATGAAAATTTATTGATTTAAGTTTATTAAGCTTGTACAAAGTTACAATTCCATTACGATTGTAGAATTTGTAGAAGTTTGTCGTGTCTGTCTAAACAACAGATACATATTTAGATAGATAACTAGATACTTAGGTAACTACTTTCGACATTGTTTCTTTTAAATTACTTACCTACATTTTTACGAGACATATCTTTTATGCCCTAAGCACGAAGAAAACTGATCACATCGATTTCGATCACCACAAAAAGTTCGGTCCACTTCCCAAACCGTAGTTAACATGTCCGACAATTAGCATATGATTACGAAACAATGCTCTCTTGGTACCAACTCAATTAGTGCTGGTTGTACACTTTCCACGCGACGTACGATCCACGTTTACATCTAACAAAAGAATACATTGCAGCTCATCAATATGGGCGAGACGAGTCGGAAACGTTATTTAACGAATCGGTAAAAAGCAATTAACTTTATGTAATACTTAACGATCCCGTAGATACGTGTTGAGATTTGATAATGATGTGTTTTCGAAAGACAAAGTTTACCTTATCAACCTCGGAGACTCTCAGTATAATTTTCAGCCGAGGGTTGTGCTTTCTGTAGTCCTTCAGCAAAGCGTCGAGCTTGTCGCCTCTCGCGTCGCCCGCGTAAACGAGATGTGTGCACTCGGAAAATCCGTCGATCGCGCGCGCGCTTTCCACGTAACAGACGAGGCGGGCGGCGCCTGCGCCGGCACTCTCGACGCCCGACAGCACCGCGGCCGCGGCGGCAAGAACGAACCAGAGCCACATGATTTAAAAAATCAAACTGTCATTCCGAACGCGTTCTATTTTGAAAATTCGAATTATAAGTTTGGAAGCGCGTTCGTCGTATCGTAAGCACAGTACGAGTGGCGGAGTGGCGCAGGCCGGCCGCAGTCATAGGCGCCCCCGCCCTGCCGGTGGTGGCGGCGCAAGGTCGCGCGCTCTCCGGCACCGCCGCACCGGCCACGCCGGCCGCACACGAATGCTGTTACATTTCATTCGTCACTGGTATGCCGTCGTGTGTCACATTACAATGACTGATGGAGGTTGGAGTTAAGAGGCTGTCAGAACAATGAATAAATCTTCTCGTTTTACGCTGTCAGCTACTTTGACATTGTTTCTTGTGATAAGATAGTATTGACTTATTTAAATTATTCAATTACTTAAACGTTACTCTAGTACTGATATTTTTACGTTTCGAGTAAATAATAAACACGTAACAAGTTATTTATTACGAACCACACAAAAATCCTACTCAAAGGACAGTTTGCACCAAATATTTAACTGAGAGTTAGCTGCTAATACATGATTAAATTACAAAATGGCATACATTTGTAATTTAACTTCGCGTTAGCTACTAATTCTAAGTTAAGATTTAGATGCAAACGAAACTAATTAGATGCAAGTATGTAAATTTTCAATAAAGAAGAAGCATGTCACTGTTACATCGTTTCAGTAACGAATTTCTTAGTAAATTACGTCAGAAGCTGTAACAGATGAATCATAATTCATGACTAAAACTGACCAGGTATATAGTCAAATAGATTCCTACTACGTATGAAGGCATATATTTTCAACTGATTTAGCTGTTACTAAAATTAACTAAGAATTAATTGAATAAACTAAAGTGGGTCATTTTTCAGGATTCTCGTTGCCGATCGCCAGCTCAATAAAGTATGCTAAGTATTTTTTTTTTAATCGTAACGATTCTTCTTTAACCGCTATTTGTACACCCACGTCATAAACAGTCATCACTTTAAGTAAAATAAATAAAGAAAAAATAACTTAAGTACGATCGAAACAAGCAAAGTTACCAAAGTTAATTAGATACAGAACATAAATTACAATAGATTCACGGAAAACCAGGTAGGTACAAGATTCTTCATTAACCGCAATTTGTGTTAAAATACGTCACCAATAGACATCGCTTTAAGTAAAATAAATAAATAAAAAATAACTTAAGTACGATCGAAACAAGCAAAGTTACCAAAGTTAATTAGATACAGAACATAAATTACAATAGATTCACGGAAAACCAAGTAGGTACACGTGTTTCTATTGTGTTGGTATGTCATGTTTCCTTATAACTTGAGAACAGCTGCACCGATTTTCGTACGATCTTCGTCCATTGTCTTAAATAAGGTAGCTACGTTTTGTATCTCCGACGGTATCTCACGCGAATCTAACCTAACATGATGTATTGTAATTAAATTGTTATTTTTAAAATACACTGTTAATTAAATACAGTAGTCGAATGGGAGTTGGGTTTTTGTAACTAACATACCAGTCTATTAATTGTCCCACTGCAGGGCAAAGGTATCTTCTCATATAGAGAAGGCATGAGCATTAATCACCACGCTTGCTCAAGGCAAATCGGCGATTTCAGACTTACATTTCATAATTTGTAAGTCTAGATTTCTTTAAAATTTTTAAGATAAAGAAATGTATGTAGATATTTACATATGAATTGAAATCTTCACATTTGTACTTACCCGGTATCTAACTTACCACCTCATGCATGAAAGACGAGTACTTTACCCACAGGGCCATCACAAAATTTCATTTATTTATATAAGTAACATTATATGTATATGCGTGACGTTCCACTGGTTCCACTGCGAATCAAGATTTTTGATGTAGGCACCAGAGACATGCGTTGCCATCCCAGAAATAAAACTAAAAAGTTTTATAACAAACCGGAACACAGCAAAGCTGTTTGGTGGCAGAAGAATTATGTACTAGCATTATAGCTACCTAAGTTATAATGCTAGTACATAATTCCACGTTAAATATCCTTCACAGAGACTTCTACTACCTACAACTAAAACTGTTATATCCTACAAGTACCTAAATCTAGTCTAGATTAAATTTAGTTTTGATTAATCGATCGGATATTACGTAGGATATCATAAAAAGCTCGTTAAGCTGTTGTAATTTATAGTCTCACATTAAATAAATCTAGAAACTGTGAGTCAGTTACCGTGTTTTTATTAAATTTTCCTTGGATTTAGTTTTTTTGGAATTTTCATCACTGTCAGGTACCAAATTAAATCACTTTTAAAAGTTAACTAAGTCGTAGTTTAGGGCCGTTTTTTTAAGGATAGGAAATCATTAAATGACTTCTTCCGCTCTGGGTAGTGTGGCAGAGAGTGTCAGATTCTTACTGACTAAACCCATCTGTGTTCCTCCTAATGCCCTTTGCTTTCCAATGCCGCAGTGACTCTTTCGAACTAATTCCACAACCCTACTAGCTTGCTTGCAGCTTTCGACATGGATATCGGACAAAGATTACCTTTTAATGCGTTATTTTTTTGCGTTATCCAAAATAATGTATTAAATAATATTATACAAGCTTAATTACACACAAAAATAAGTCATATCTGACAGAACATTGGCTATTTAGCCTTTTTGCTAATCATGCTGACTGGCAGAACGATTTTAACTAAGCAGGGACATGAATTCAATCTCCATTGAACTTTAGATTAGCAACCGGTTTGAATCTGACAATAACAAAGCTATGAACAAACAAAAAAAAACGACGTTATTCAATTAAAAAATAAAAACTCCCCATGTGCGAGTTGGACTCGCGCACGAAGGGTTCCGTACCATTATCTATAAAAAGGGCAAAAAATAAAATCTTCAATTTAATTATGCTTAAAGTGAATATATAACTAAATATTCTGTGCATGTATCAAGCGTATTCCTGATGCCGTTATCAATTTCGAGCAAAAGAAATTGTGTGCTTTGTATGGGCGCCCTTAAATATTTATCTTATTCTGTTTTTTAGTATTTGTTATTATAGCGGCAACCGAAATATATCATCTGTGAAAATTTCAACTGTCTAACATCACGGTTCATGAGATATAGCCTGGTGACAGACGGTCGGACGGACAGTGGAGTCTTAGTAATAGGGTTCCGTTTTACCGTTTACGGAACCGTAAAAAAGGAACTCTGCACAATATCGGTTCCGCTCCGCGATCATATCGGTAACCCTGACATTACCCCGACGCAGGCGCCGAGCAATGCGATAATGTTCTATTAAGTCACTGTGTGATCTCAATTTTTGAAAAAAGAACGGGATGTTGGTATGTAAAGGTATATCTGTGAACTTACCGCTTCCAAGAAAAATAAATTAGAAGGCCAATTCTAAATTTAAAAAAGTTCAAAATCTAGTCGCAATCTTATCTCAACGACCAGAAGTGTCAAAAAGTATAGGAAAAGAAACTCACATACATACTATACATACGTTAACTCTGAAAACATAACACTCTTTCTTTTGGGGCAGTCGTTTGAAAGAAATACCGCGCCCACGGAACGCGAAGGGCACAAGAAGGAATATGGATGAGTTTTAGTCAGTAAAAGTCTGACACAATGGGCGCGAGAAAATATATGATGATTTCCCATGCCAAAAAAAAATGTCGTGTAATTAGAGGCATTTTTGACAAATTAAGACTGAAATTAAATCACGATCGTTTCAAAAGTTAATTTAACTGAAACCCTCCAGATCTAAAAAAGATAGTTTTTTTTTTTAATGACGCTGAATTCTGCTTCAACAGCTATGGACGGCAATAGGCATAAATATCCTCAATTGAACGCTTAATTAAACATTAATTTGCTATAACAACATGCTCTTTTAATTGGTAACCACTCAACACAAGGATTTTAATCACGATAATTAAGTAAACATAGAAATTATTAAAGCCGGAAGTTCCCTATCAAATGTATGACTCATTTAAATATTTGATCGATTGCTTAAAATAATAATAAACAAGCGTGGCACTCGCCATTCTAATTGTCATTGCTGTACTTAAGAGCATTTACGTCGTACGGTATAACTTACAAATCAAGGAAATTTATTATTGAACTTTAAGTCGAGATCTGGGGCTCGATTCCAAAGGTCGAGCAAAGTGTCATTAGGCTTTTCTATTAAATTCTCAGTAGAAGCAGTTAATAGCTCCCCCCATTACATGGGACCTAAACATACCGGTGAACTGTGGGTGTACATTTGGTACACCTCTGCCTAACCCTTCGGGGAAAACAGGCGTGATGGTATATGACGCTAGATTAGTTCTGTATGGAGCTCGTTGTAGGTACAGTCCCATTTTGCATCAAATTGCAAATTTACAATATCAAGTACCTACATAAGTTTTGTCAACATGCTCTGGTAATTAGATACATCCTCGGCGCAGGCGCAGTCATTGTCACGAATCACGGAACACTCAGTGCAACGTTGTTGTTCCACATATCCACTTCGAAAACGTCGCGGATACGGTTATTTTGCATTTTCGCTATTTTAAAACTCCCACGCGAAGCTAAACCGCTAAATATTATTGTAAATGGGCCAAAGTGAATTTTCGGAACTTCAGTATTTTTCGCAACATCGTAAAATGTCCTTCTCCGGGAAGAAATACAAAAGAATTGGTTCTGAAAATGTTGAAGAGTTGGTCACTGCCACAAGTGAGTGATGTTTTATGTGTGTTGTGTATAGTGCTAGGTACGGTGTGCTGCTTGATAATCAGACCTAATCATGTTCGCGCTATAATCATAGATTTTTTCTATGATTTTTAATTGGTTCTACAATTAAAAATCATAGAACACAGAGACAGCCTCCCTGTCCAAGCTTTAAAAATTTTTGAACCAACCCATTTTTGGGTTGGTTCAAAAAAGATTTTTATACCAACCTTAACAAAAAAGTTGTTAATAGATAGAATATTTAAAGTAATCAGAGAAGAAGAGCGCTATAATAATGTTGACTCTTTCAATGCATGCCTTTTGTGCTGGACTTCTGCAGCGCTATAGCAGTGCTGGTGTGCACTGCACACGAACGGTACTCTTTTTTTTTCCGGCACCAAAAACACGAAGTGACCTCTTAGGCCGACTAGCTTGATACTCAGAAAAACAATGTAAGTCTCATATCTAATGCAACCCTAACAACTTGAAAATAAGCTTTATTTTTCTTTTTTCTAGATACAAATGTAAACCTCATCAAGATGTTAACAAGTAACGCACCAATATTCTCGTTCACTCGCATAGATGAGGATACGTTTAACTTCACGCTACAGATGCAGAACAGAACTATGACCCATCAGTTCAAGCTGGGAGAAGAGACCGTAGTGGAGAGGAGAGATGGAACCAAGGTACTGTAGAGGCTTTGCTTAAAGGAGCCTATACAGCCTCTTATTTATATTTTATGATATGGATGCCGCTTTATTATAGTATTAGAAGAAAGTAGCAGTCAGTCCGTTAGAGAAGGGCTGTAGTTAGGCAACGAACTAGAAGTAATATATGCATAAAATATAATATATGATTACATAATTAAATAGCGTTTAAATCAATAACGTCTTTAAATAAGTAGTGTTTTGGTCCCTCCACCGCCCAAAGCGTTACAGTACCGAGATGACAGGGGCGGAGCTATCGCCGTATTAAAGATACGGACCCCCCCCCCTACCCCCAGCTACAGGGGCCCCGAACCCGTATAAGTCAAAATTCCAAATACTATCCACTATCTCACTTAAACTTTTTGGCTGTACACTAAACTTCCCGGGAAAAATTACATGTGGTTTATTATGCGAAAAATCCTTACCGTCCATTTAGGTAGAATAGGAATAGGGAGACTAACCAAGGCTAGGCTAGGCATAAGTGTGTTTTTAAACCAGTCTACCAGTCGTTTTAAATTTGCAAGAAAGTACCCTCAATGATAGGCCTCATATTTCTAGGTTATAGAAACAAATACATTGGAAAGTGACAACGTATTAGAACAAGTGATGGTGCCAAAAGATGGAGGAAGGATTACATACTTCAGACGAGAATTCAGTGACAAAGAAGCAAAAATGGTAAGTTATTCATTTAAAAAACCAAATAATAGGAATGGTTCTCTAGGTAAACAAAAACACATAACTGCACATATAAATGTAAAAATACTTATTCTAGAAAGATATTTATTGCAGTCCATTAAAACCTTTTTATTTTGGCAACACACTGGCTTTGTGAGGTCAAAAAAGTATAAAAAACCATTAAAGTTTTTTTTTTTCTTTTTTTATCAGTAAAAAGCATTGAATATTTTTCTGGAATAAATCAACCAGTATTTTTAACTTTTACTTGTATTCAACCTATTTATTGACCAATCTTTTATTTATTACTGTACAAACACTTTATTACATGATTGTGTTCAAGCGCTATGCAATGTCATACGAATATTGTAAAAAAAAACATTGAAAGACTCAAATATAACCTAGTTCTAATTATATTACATAGTAACATACTTAATCCTAATCACAATAAAACTAAAACCAATAACTAGACTGCCTAATATAATTATTCATCCTAACTAATACGTTAAATGCGAAAGTAAGTTTGTTTATTTGTTACTTTTTCACACCTAAACCACTGAACCGATCATCCTGAAATTTTGCGTATACGTTGTCAGGTGTACAGAAACGGACATAGGGTACCTTTCATCCCGAAAAAGTACTGATACCGAGGAATACGACGATAATTGGAGCCACGTGTCTTTCGAATCATTATTAAATATTAATAAATAAAACAGATATATATGCGGACGAATCCGCAGGCAAAAGCTAGTAATACTATAACGTAATGCTATTACTGCACTCAAAATGTGTCTGTAACACAATCCATTCTGGACCCAGATTACGTTTCATCTCATAATAATAAATTGCCAGTCAACTGTCTAGAATTACTGATCCGTTATAATTGGCTAGATACATGTGATACGTAACTATTTCGTAACGTATGCTACTGTCTTGTACTTAATCATGTCTAGTTATAGATAGGTAATCGTATAGTAGACGGGGCCCGCTAGGCCCAGTGCCTGTGAGGGTTGCGGGATTTGTTCGAAAGAATCACCGCGGCCCTGGAACACAAAGGGCATTAGGAAGAACACAGACAGGTTTTTAGTCAGTAAGAGTCTGACTAAAACCCGTCCCCCTCCACTCTACACCATCACACAGAGCAGAAGAAGTGATTTGATGATTTTCTATCCTTAAAAAAAGGTGCTGGTTCTCGGAGATTTTTTTAAATAAAAATGGTAATAAATTACTTAGGTACTGCTTTCAGAAATAAGGAAAAAGCAATTTCGAAAAAAATCAAAAACACAAAATAAAACAAAACTTTACTAGCTTAGTCTGCGTAGACTGTAATTCTATAACCTAAGCCAAACTCCTAAATTATCCCACAGGAACACGAAATTAGAATAAAAATTATCCTATATGTGCAAGATCAATATTTAGATGTGTGCAAAATTTTAGTTATTCCATTCAGCCGTGAAAGCGTGAAAGAGTAACAAACGCTCATCCATCCATCCATCCAACCTCACAAACTTCCACGTTTGTTCCAGTACCTAATAGGACAGGATTGAATATGGTATGTCAAACTAATGTATTGGTTTGTTTATTTACAGACAATCAGAATGGAAGGCTTGGAAATAGTGGCCACTGTGTATTACGCGCTTGTTGAATAAAAAGACCTGGTACTGCAGTTTCTGCAACTGTAAATGCATCATCATCTTCCTGCGCTTATCCCATGTTATTTGGGATCGGCGCAACAAGTTTTCTTCTTCCATTCTGTCCTGTCAACCGACATGATATCACTGCCTCCTTTCTCTTTTATATCAGTCTTCACACAATCCATCCATTTTTTCTTTGGCGTCCCTCTTCCTCTCTATCCAGATGTAAATGTAAATTATTGTTTAATAACCACATATTCATTTTTTTAAATAAAGTATCTCAACTACCTCATAAATAAATGTTTATTGTTTTTTTTATATTTACTTCAAACTGCTACACCTGCCTAACCCTTCGGGGAATACAGGCGTGATGGTATGATGGTAAGTTCAAACTGCTCTCTTTTACAAGCGCAATTTTATTTTTTTGTAAATCTTACCAGTTCTGTGTTCCTGGTTTTCTAACATGGAAATTGCAAAATCTATCCATCTATACATTTAAATAATAATCAATTATCGCGTGAATGACCGTCATTTGAGAACACTGGACTGATATGGCTGATTTTTTCTTTTTGCTCGTAGATACAGGATAAGGTTTGTAGGAAACGTTTTTCTTTGAAAAACCTACCGGAAAATTTAGAGATAGTATATTTTTTTTGGAAAATCCATCAAAAACATCGATGTTATTTTTGTATAAAAATTTCAAACTTAATAATTGTGAGGTTCCGCAAAATTGCACCCGTCCCCGACCCCACCATAGCTGGAAACATGATAGGCACATAAAGAGTAAACTGCACCCATGCGAATCCGGGGCGGGACGCTAGTTTCCAATAAAACCAAGAAGTCAATTAATCCAATTATGGATAAAATACATAGCAACGGTGACACGGCAATCTAACGTCAAATCTTATCGCAATGACTATGCGAATACGCAACCTATCTGTAAATGGACAGAAATATAATATTGTGAACACTTCACTTTCAAAAAAAGTACAAAAATGTCGTTCTCCGGGAAAAAGTACAGAAGAGTTCGTTCTGAGAATGTCGTGGAATTAGTTAATGCGACAAGTGAGTGTTATGTGTGTGTTCATCAGCTTTTGTGTGTGTGATCAAATAAATATGCGCAAACGCACGTGTGGCGTGGTTCGTCTTGTGATTATTGTGATTTGTACAAATTATGGTGATGGTATTTTTGAGTGGTGTTAGTAATCAAACTCAGATAAAAAAAAACAATTGAGCATCATTAAAACTGTTTCATAACTCTTTAAAAATCTATTTATCTATGGTAAGATGGACCGAATTCAAGATATTTTCTTTTAAATGAATTAATTTGCTTCCTGCTAAAACATGGTGTAGTTATGGTTACGAAATTTAAACATTTACCCCACTTATGTCTGTTATCTACCGATATGAAAAAGAAACATTTTGTTATCGGATTACATCAATGAAGATTGTACATATCTACTGTGTATTTACTTTACAATATCTTACAATCGATTTTTTTACCCACGGTTTTGAAAACGAACATCAACATAAAATAAAAGTGACAAATGGTATAATTGAAACCAATAATTTCAAAACACAACTTCTATATAAAAACACTGTATTTTAGCTTTTAAACCCGTTGAATTTTCAATTTACTGTTAGATTTGATTTTTAGTTGCTTTGAAATCATTAAATAGTTAATCAATTGAGCTTGTGAGTGATGTTACAGTTTACTATTGCCATACAAAATGTATGGGGGAATAGCGTTTTGACAGCTCATAAAAAGTATGTCAGTTGATCGGTAGTGTCTAGTACTCAATTGTCAAGCGCTTGACTGTTGGTATTTTGTCAACCAATCACAGGGATTAATGTCTATCTATAGATACTAATAATGTTTGTGTATTAAAGCTAATTACAAAATAACCTATCGTCTCACTGAATGCCGTCCCTATTTCTTGTTGCACCATTCTTAAATTACTTATTTAGACAAACCATTTCATCTCCGTTTTTCATAATCCAAAGTGTCATATCAATCAAGCATCAAAACATCATGAACATCAGGGGCGACTTGCATTGACAGTCATCCTTTAGCTTACCTGCGAAATAAGCCTCGCTGCTTCAGCCATTTTTAGACCTACCGCACACTGAACCTGAACCTAGTAGGGACTTGCGATCGATACCATAGAAAAAAATATGAAAAATTTCTTTTGTACAACTTGTGATGGCTTTGCTGTGTGCGTCACTAATCGCTAAGTGTGCTATAGTACTTAAATACAAGCAGTGGCCTATGCAATGAGGTTCAAAAACCAGCCTTTGTGCACGGGCACTCCAACCCAGCCCCATATATTAAGCAATCCCAAACTGTAAAATTTTCCCAATTGAACATGAACCTTATTCTTTTGTAATAAAGTTAAAACTATCAAAGAAATTTGACATATTGGGGTAGCTTGATATGCTCTGTGTTGTGGCCTCTGTACAAAAGCTACATTTTTTTGTTACTTACAGACTTCATTAAATATTTCCATATAACTGTATGATGTATGTTTTTTAGATTCAAATAAGAACCTTATCAACATGTTGACATGCAACGCGCCAATATTCTCGTTCACGCGAATAGATGAGAGCACGTTTAACTTCACGCTACAGATGCAGAACGGGTCTATGTCACACGACTTTAAGTTGGGAGAGGAAACTGAGATGGAGAGGAGAGATGGATCTAAGGTGAGTGGGATCATGTTTACTTAGGGCTGCTATCACCTAAATTGACGATTTCAAAACCCCGGACATTTGAGAGAAATTGAGATTTTCTCTCACACTTTCTATTTCTCATTCTCCTTCATCTCGATCTTTTCATTTACCTACATATTTTTATTATTTTATTGCTTTTTTTATTAATCGCGATTCCTCACACAAATAGTACCCGGGCACTTTTGGAAAACCCCCTCCAAAAGGCCCCCCGGTGTCCATAAACTAGAACAAATCTGGGGAACTTCAGACGGATGGCAGCGATATGTTTACTGACTTAAAGTAGTATCAGCCTAAGGCTGTCTATACATATAGATATGTAGAGTGAGAAAGCGGAGAAAAGTGACACAGACGGTCTCCCTGTGTACTAAAGCGTAATTGACGTCATTCGCGCTCCCAAAATCATGCAAACTCACGTGATTTTAGTTGATCTCCATTTCAATGGACTGGATGCGTTGAGATGGTCTTTAAATCTACCTGGTTACTTTATTAATTGAAACCACCCGTTTTTTGTTCTTGCTTACAACCTATAATAATGAACGGTTTCGTATTTCAAGGTACGACTCACATACACATTGGAGAGCGACAATGTTTTAAAACAAATTATTATACCACAAGGGGGAGGGAGGGTTGCATACTTCAGGCGAGAATTCGGTGACAATGAAGCTAAAATGGTAAGTTTTCTATGTAACGTATCAAAAATATATTTTGTAGCACGAATACCTATGCAAAAGAACACTAGATTTAAATTCACATGAATGTAAAAAGTTATAAAGATTTTTGATGAATAAAACCTTCTTCAGGTACTTTTAGACAAGCCACAACACACTGGTCATAAGAGGTCACAATAATTTGAAAAGCCATTAAAGTTTTCTTTTTCTTTTTAAGGAAAATGGCTTTACATGTTCTTTTTTTTAGTAAAACGGCCAGTGTTTTAACGCAATAAGAACTGTCAAAATAATTTAAAAATTAAATAGATAAAACCTCATTCGTCTTCGAAGCACTTTATTAAAAAGTTACATAATGTTATAAAAACAAATATATTCCATCTTACATGAAACTAAGATAAAATTTATAAGAGCTGTGAATTTTGTTAATAATTAACTGAATGGAAAGAACCTCTTTCCATTAATTTTTATATTTGTGTAGCATAACTTAACATAATTTTGGTGCCTACCGAGCTCTAATTACGACAATTTTTATACATAATGATGAAAATATGGCAGTAACGTAAAAATAACAGTTTTATTTATTTACAGACAATCACAATGGATGGCTCAGACATAGTAGCAACAGTGTATTTCGAGCAAGTTGAATGAGACGAGTACACTTACCATAAGCTTCGTGAAGATATACTATACGACGATATATTATTAAACTTAAGTACCTAACAAAAACATGCTTTTTATTAAATCACAACTCTTTCAAACTATTTACCACACATACCATAACGCCTATATTCCCCGAAGGGTTAGGCAGAGGTATACAAATAAACACTTACAGTTCGCTCTTATGTTTAGGTCCCATGTAATAGGGAGCGACACTATTGCCATTAACCGAACCCTAACTCCAAGCTGCTACTGAGAATTTCATAGAAAAACCCAATAACACTTTTTGATCGACATGGGAATCGAACCCAAGACCTCTAGTGGTAACGGGGCAGTTATTAAGCCACAACTCTTTAAAAAAGAGATTTTTTTACCAAGTCATTAAAGTCGAAATTCGTATAGCAAATTTTACACTATACAAAGTTATAGTTAATGCAATGACACCATAACTCACATCGACCATATCTCACCGTTCCTCGCACCTGAGTTCATTCGTCACGCCCACTGCCATTGTCTAGGCACCACAACTTATCTAGCCTAATCTAAAATTGTAACACGACCAAATTGCATAGTCAAGTGAATTATATTATGCGTGTTTGTAACTCTGTATCTATGCAAATGATGTGTGTATTCGAGGCTTGCATCATTTTGTTGGAATAATGAAGTTGTCAAATTGGTCCCAGGTGATTCCTTCAATTTAATTGCTACATAGGTTTATCTTGGACATCACTGACATCCAGCTGAACCTATAAGGTACAAATATGAAAAGAAAAAGAAAAAGTCACTTTGGTACCTGCCAGTACCCTGTTGCGATCTCACACCCTAGTGAAAAAACGAACCACCCAAAACTTTCAATTAATTAAAAAAAAAATTAAACCCTTACACGAATCCAAACTCCGAGCTCCTACTGAGAATTTCATGGAAAACCCAATAAAACTTTTTGCTCGACCTGGGAATCGAACCCAGGACCTCTAGCGTAGCAGTCGTGCCTAGGACCACTAGGCTAACGAGGCAGTTTGAAGGAGCTTAGTTCAACAAAAAAAAAATCGTACAAGAAAGCGTAGACCGTCAGCACAATCACACGCGTCTCAATACGAGTGAGCGATGTAGGTCAGCCGCGTTGCCTTTTGCGGCCGCAGCGATGTAAGCCTTAATGAACGCATGCCGCGCCCCGGGCTGTGAGACACGTATGTAGGGCTGACACTACTGTAAGACTACTGTATTTATATATAAGTAAGTATGGATAGATATGTCCAGCGGTCCTGCGGCTGATATGATGATGATGAAGTATGGATAGGGGTGTAAACAACATTAACCAATAATTCCATTAAGAAATATATATATATACCATCACGCCTGTATTCCCCGAAGGGTTAGGCAGAGGTGTACCAATGTACACCCACAGTTCGCCGGTATATTTAGGACCCATGTAATAGGGGGCGAGCCTATTGCCATTAACCGGGCACAAATCCAAACTCCGAGCTGCTACTGAGAATTTCATAGAAAAACCCAATAACACTTTTTGCTCGACCCGAGAATTGAACCCAGGACCTCTAGCGTAGCAGTCGCGCTCAGGATCACTAGGCCAACGAGGCAGTTCCATTAAGAAACACTTTAAATTAACCCTGAAAACCCAATTTATTTTCAATAAACTGTTTAATGAACTTTAATCAATAAAAAGTTAGTTAATTGAGTAGACAAATAAGTGACGTCACAGCAACCTATCTCCTTTTCAATCTATGGTAGAAATATGGGGGTCACGTTTTGACAGCTCATAAAAAAATGTTGTCAATTGATTAGGGTTCTCTACACCCGTGTCCGTGTGGAGGTCGCAGACTCGTCAGACCCACGTCATTTAGCAGAGCTGAAATTTTGAAGACACAGTAGAACCTCGATTATCCGAACCCTCAATTATCCGAACGCTGACTTAGTTTATCCGAACCCTCAATTATCCGAACGCTGACTTAGTTTATCCGAACATTGGCGAAAATTTGTTGCTGAAAACGCGTTGCAGCTGTCCGTCGATAAAAATTTACTATTTTATAAGAAAAGCATTTGACTTTTTTAGGTGTTTTATATTTCAACGTTAATATGAACGTCAAATTTTAATAGACTGTACAGTTCTTAGGTGAAAAGGTGTTGTTATTGTTTGATCTTGTCCCCAAAACCCACATTTCGATTATCCGAACTTTTTATTATCCGATCTAATCTCGGTCCCTATTAGTTCGGATAATCGAGGTTCTACTGTAGATAGAGGAAATATATAGGTCAGTACCTGAAAATATTAATCTATGGTGCCAACCCTTTTTTTTTTGGAAGGGTGGGAAATTATCAAAAATCTGCTGGACGGAGCGGAAGGGAGTATCTAGCTCTTCCTGATTAAAACCCATCCGTGTTCCTACTTGCCCTTTGCGTTCCAGGGCCGCGTTGATGGCAGAGTGAAGTAAAGTAAGTAAAATAAAGTTAATTAACCATTGTTACAAAGGTCTCTTGTAATGAGGTTATCATAGTATAAAAAAATGTTAGTTAGCAGTCGACATTTGTAGTGAAAAAAAAAACAGTGATCCCGAAACTAGGCGGTGCCTGTATCTTGGGGCCCAGAATCCTGGGTGCCAACCCTAGCGCAGTAATGCGTGTACCGCGCGTAGTCATAATCATGGCATTAACCTTATCGGACAATGACAAACGCTACGGTTTAGTAAGTAGATACCTACTTACTGTAAGTACCTACTACACGACCCGCTACACGAAACCACGTAACCGTATTAACTGTTAGATAACCAGCTGCTATTCATGAAAAACAAAAGCGAGATTAATAGAAAGCTCGGAAGTGTTATTCTGGAAATTTCTCTCTTGGATAGAAGTTGAAGTGAGCTATTCACACTCCAACTAAGCATTGACAGCTTATCTTATGCTCATATTAGCTAAATTCATTGAGGGAGATTTTTCCAGAATACCCCGATTGAGTATCACGTTTTATAAGCTTTTCAGCGCAACGCGTACCTAATACAGCAACACGGTTGATTAGGGTGTGATCCTCCCTGGCACGACCATGGATTACCTTAATTTTAATGCGGTATGTACCGCATGTTCATGAAAAAATGTGTACTTTATTGTATACCTGCAATACCAGCGGTCTTGCATATGCGTCGCCATCCCCAACACAGTTGAAATGTCTCATGCCTGTAATTACAACGGCACCCACACCCTTAGTGCCATTCTCTACTTATATTATAGGCCTTTGCGTAAGAAACTAAATATAGGTACGTATAAAATATGACACGAGAACGTTAAAATAAACCCATATTCTGAACCATATATTACTAGAACTAGTCCAATCAGGACAGAAATCACACAATATGTTAATACTAATAAAGTTGCAGAGGTGTGGCAACATAAACAACAGGCTATACTGTACAAGCTGTTATTATCTACCTGTCATAATTTGTAAACAAATATGGCGTAGGCCTTATGAGATTTTGAATAAAAGTTCATGTGTTTAAAGTAGTGTATTCCAGTTTTGAATGATAAAAGAAGTACACAAATTAGAGGTGTATTTAATAGTTTAAATGTTTGCTTTTAATTTGGAACTGGCCAACACAATAGTGTGTTTCGTCACAATAGGACTGGAATCTGATTAAAGTCCTGTAAATAAAAAACAAATTGTTCATTTCGATCATTCATTTACGTACTACCTATTTAATAATGTATTCTTTCTTACAAAGAATAGGGTGCTTGTATGACCAAATGTATGTACGTGGACGAGGCAAAAGAAGTATGTAAGGATCGTAGCAGGTGGCGTTCTGTGGTTTCTACCTACCCCTATGGGAAAAAGGCGTTACTTTATGTATGTATGAATAAGGTTTTTATATCGTGTTTGTTTACAAAATAAGACATGTGAAGTGAAACACACTGTACATACTCGTACACACTCGATCTCGATATTTCAAGTTATGCAACACATTTTGCATGTACCGATATGCAGGTACGATTTTAGCGTAATGCATGATAACCTGTCGCCTTCGGACATGTTATATTATGTCGAAACTCAGCTTTGGGCACACATATGGTGCGTACTATGAGCAAGAATGATGGAAACTAGATGTGAACTACCATTTATTATTTGTATTTCACTATATTAAAAAAAAAAACAACAACATAATATTTATTAATAACTATAAAATAACAAGAAAATAATCTCAAAATTTGTGAGGATGGATGGATGTTTGTTACTATTTCACCGCTTAAACGGCTGTAATAAGACATAGGACACTATTAATACCGGAAAAATGTACGGTACCCACGGGACAATATCAAATTTGACGCGGGAAGAAGCTAGTCATTTATATAAAGAGAAATTGGGAAGTTTAAAGGGCATCAAAAAAGTCCGCATCGCTGTCAATAAGACAAGGTGCCCAAAAAGCTGGCAGCATTACCATACAACGTGGCAATGCTGCCAGTTTTTTGGCCCAGGAAACCGCCGGCCTTCTGGTCACGTAAAGAGTCAATGACTATGCGATTAAGATAAGCTCTCGGATCCCATGGCCCCAAATCTAGAATTATTTTGCAAATCGGTACCGCTACCTTACCGTACCTACCTTATTTAAACCTATTTGTATTACCTTAGGTATTTCGAGGATAAACCCTTTCATAAGAAACCTCGAATTTATATGTACTTAACCGCAAATAACACCTAGTTAAGCTTAGGGAAAACCACAACTGTTTTATTAATTTTCTTATCTTAGCGAGTAACATTGCTTAACTAGGCAAGTATTTTTTTCAGTGTGGTATAAGGTCATAGTTCGATGGGACGCAATCCGACACAACCAGGGGTAGATGAGGCGCAGGAGCAACCGCTTTACGTGCTAACGTGCGCGCGTGTTTCTTTCGAGATAATGTCGATAAAAAACCAAACGACCTATACCTATACCCCGCAGTTTCACCCTCATTAAGTTACGTTTAAGCCTACTTCCCCGGCCCTATGTGTTGTAGCGTAATATATTGTCTATAACATTCCTCGGTAAACGGGCCATATAACCATTTTTGCAAATCGAACCAGTAGTTCTTGATATTAGCTCGATCAACAACAAATCAATCAAAAATCTCTTAAGCTTTACAATAGTCTTTACTAATATTAGGGTCTATACTTTATATAAAACCTATTTGATATAAGAAAAAGGCGACAGGCCCATTATGTTGAACAGCTGTTTTGTCTCCAATCAATCACATAACTAGTAGAAAGCGACTTACGCCCTTAGCAGTACGACTCAAATTAACACAATTGCATCAATGTCGAAGTAATCCGGATTACGGAGTCTTTGACGTTTGCGTCACCGCTGTTACGCCGACCAACACCTGTTGAAGAATAAATGTGAATCTAAATAAAATAAATACAAATACGAAATTAGGCCTAATTGTCATACAACCTCAGGTCTACAGGATGAGGATGAGGGCAGGTCCAACTTTTAGAGTCCAAAAGTTGGACCATTTTTTTTTTTTTTTTTTTTTTTTTAAAGATGGTAAAATCATCAAATGACCCCCCCCGTCCTGGGCGGGGCGGGAGGGAGTGTCAGACTTTTACTGACTAAAAACCATCTATGTTCCTTCATGTGCCCTTTGCGTTCCGGGGGCGCGGTATCTCTTTCGAACAACCCGCAGCCCCGGCAGGCATATGGCCCTTAGTGGCCCCTTCCAATGGCTGACACCTCTGTGCGCGGAACATGGACGCGCCGTCGACACGGTCTGTCGTTAGTTAATAACGTACGGACGGTGAGCTACCCATTGCTCACCGTCCACAGACCGTGCCTACGGTATCCGCCTGCGGGAGGCGCAATGGTGCCTTTATTGGCAATCCATTGCGCCGGCGGACGCGGTGTCAGCGGTGGCTGCGGGAGCGGCCACGGCGACGGTGGCGGCGGCAGCGGCGGCGGCGGCGGCCGCGGCGGCGGCGGCGGCGGTGCGGGGCCTTCCCCCGGTCCTGGCGGGTATAGCGCAGGCCTTGCCCCCAGCCCGGTGATCGGCCGGCTTGTTAGCCCCCGCACATGCGTCGCAGTGCGGCGGGGCATCACAAGCCGCGGCCTTGTGACCGGGCTGACCGCATCGGAAACATAGGGCGCTGCGGTCCACCTCTGAGGCGCACCTACATGCCACGTGCTTCCCCACGTGGCAACGGTAACACCTCAGGGGTCTGGGCTCGAGCAGTCTAACCTGCGCCGAAACCCAGCCCACCAGCAAGCGGCCCCCCCCAACAATGGCTTTAGCCGCCGTCACTGGGCAGCTGACCACAATGGTCTGCATGCCCGAGCGCTCCGGGCGGATGGTGCCTGCCTTGACCTCCTCGGCAAGGCATCCACCCGTCCTGGCGACGGCGGCCACCACCTCCTCCACGGTGACTGAGTCGTCCAGACCCAGGATGCGCAGGTCTGCGCATCTGACGGGCCTGGACACTCGAGCCTCGTCCGCATCTAAGGACGCTCTCAGCTTCTCAGCCAGAGCGTCTGCGGACGGGCCGCTGGTGGCGCCGGGGATCTCCAACATTCGGGCCCCAGTTGCGGTAACCCTAAGCTGGAGGGCCGTGATCCCCAGCTCGCCGAGATCGATTGCCGCCTTGGCCCTGGTGAGCACCGCCGCGTAGGTCACGCCCTTTTTCACCGCCTCCGGCTGTAGCGTGATCACTACAGCCGCGGATTTCGGAGCGCGAAGCCTACCCGCGGCTTTGCGCTCGCCGCGTCGCCGCCGCTCCTCCGCCCTTCTCGTGGCCGCTCTGGCCAACCTGGCCGCCCTGCGCCCCTTCTCCTTTGCCCCGGCCACCTGCCATTCGGCTTCCGCGGCCGGAGGGTTGGAACAAGGGGGCGGAGGGGGTGGAGGCGGCTGGGATGCCGCCTTGCCCCTCCTCGTGGGCTCCGCATTTTGCACCGGCGCCGGCCGTGCCGGAGCCGGTTTCGCGGGGGCCGACCCAGCCCTGCTGGTGGGGTGATTAGCCGGCCTCGGGACAGACGCGGCAGCCGCGTACGAGGCCCGCCTGTCGCCCGCGGTCGTCCCGCTCGCCGCCAGAGGGGGACGCAACACGATGCCCTCCAGGACGGAAAACCGTGCCTGGAAGGCCGCCAGCTCCAGCTGAACCAGGTTCAGCACCTGGTCATCCACTGGCTCGGGCTGGCTCCCCGCCTAAAAGTTGGACCATGAATTGTATAATTTGCATACCACACAACTTACTTCTTCTACCTCATTACATTTTTTTACCGCCCCTGTGCTCTTTTCTGATTAATTTCGTTGCGGGATTCAAGACGTTGAATCTTTTCTCCGGGAATCATCGAGCTTCATTGTCTCGGCGGTTTTCAAGTACCTAGTCGCCATTATTAATTCCAGATTTTAGGAGACGCAGGTAGGATTTAGTGCGCCAGGTTTGTCCAAAAAATACTAAACTACTTGGCAACAGCAGAAGTATCTTAATTGCTGTGCTGCTTGCCGCGAGCTCAAATCCCGTAAAAATATTAGTTATGCTCCACAGGTAGTTGTTCCGGGTCTGGTTGTTTGTGTATGTGAGTTTATATGATGTAAACGCACCCACGATACAGGGAGATATTCATAGTGTTGCAACAATATTTTTCAAAGCAAAAAGTTAAATCAAATTATACACAGCTCAACTTAAAGTTAAGCATTAAGTCTGCCTTTGTACTTTTGAAGCATAAAGTTTGAATAAATAAATAAAGTAAATATTTTTCTAAAAGCTATACCTACCCTAAAATGAACAAGCTTTAAACACAAATACCAAAGTCTCTAGACCTCTAAATACAAGGAAATTGATCAGAGGTCGTATTATTCAGAGCTGAAGTGGCATTGACCATGATTGTTGATTCAGACATAATTGCGAACAACTTCAGACCGCCAACGGCAAGGACGCTCCTTGACCAAATAAAATATAGCAAGAAGATGAGGCGAGTTTATAGTTAAATAGCGATGAGCATTTGTTTTTTATTGTTAGCTCTTGGACTGGATAGGGAAGTCGGAGGACCAAATGTTGTTGGTGGAAATGGAAGTTATTACGCCCAGTACACAGCGATTAACACCTAATGCTTATGAAACTGAACCTTTGGTTGACTGGTTGAGAAAGCCTAAGGCATTAACTCCGCCTTTGTACTTTCTTGTGCATAAAGTTGAAATAAATAAATAAACTGTCAATGTTAACAATAAGCATAGTCCAACATATAAAAACATTAAGTTCAACAGAGCCGAATTACCGTTTTAGACTTCCACAGGCTCTCTACGAATTTCTCCTGTATTGTGTGTGGGTCTACTGTTCACACAAAAAAACAGAACAACCCGTCACCATAGGCCCATCTGTAGGCCATTCAAATATTTTATTCCGTGCGGGAACCGAACCTGCAACACAAGCAAGCAGCCAATCGGTCAGCCACGGCGCAAACCGTGCCGTCTGTCATTTCTATACGCAGCATGCTGCTTAGATACAGAATAATAGTTATATTTCATTTCTTCAGAAACACGTTATGATCTTCAATCATACCATAACAGTATTTGTCGAATAATCGTTCGGAAACTTACCTAAATATTACCTCATTTGTAAATGAACAAATGCCGAACCACTATGCTTATTAGGACCAGCAACATGGCCAAAATAATTAGCTAATAACGTATTATTAATCCACTGATGTCATTGCACATTTATATGCAAATATCAACACCTAAGGCACTTGCAGTATCTCCTTATATGAGAAATGTAGCCTAAGGTACCTATTTTGCCAGAGTTGCGGAATTTGTTTGAAAGAGTCACCGCGGCCCAGGAATGCAAACGGCATCAGGAGGAACACGAATTGGTTTTAGTCAGTAAGAGTCTGAACCTCCCTTCTGCTCTTTTTATACCTCTGAAGGTGGCAAGCAACAACAACTGATGTTAAGCGGCCACCGCTTTATTTATGATTTCCCCAATCATAAAAAAGCCCAGGTACCTATTCACTACTTAGGTTTTCTAACACCAGTAAACGTCTCCGCACTCGACCGATTTTTTGACGGATTACTGGACCGATTTTTGATTTGATTTGATTTTCTGTCAAAAATCGATCCGATAATCGGCCAAAATATCGATCGTGTGCGGAGACTCTTACTAGATACTATTCTAACTATTACTTAAGGTTCTATTTAATCGGATTTGCTGTCCAATTCATCATTGCATTATCTACAATCAAGACTTATCTTAATTAGTTATGAATTATTTAGGAAAATGATTAAGTGGTTGTACTCTCGTTTGAGGAAGTTATCAATAACTAATTACTTGAAGCATTTCGTTGAAGCATTACTCTTATTTATGACATTAAGATTTACACTGCGTTCAAAAATAAATAGCGCCCTATTACGTCACTGTTAACATGCAAAAAAGCAGGTTACATTTGCCCTCCTGACATTGTCATTTTTTCAAAGTAAGTCGGTCACCACTGTGTGTTGGTATTCCCATTCCACATGCCCTCCACTCAGTTACGTGACCACCCTCGCGTAGAAGGTTACGCCAGCAGGTAGACGGTACGTACCTATAGGTAGTTCGGTACCTACATAGCCCAGGCCACAATGGCCTTTACGTCTTTTTTTTCCGTCGCGGAATCTGGATGGACTACTTTCGAAAACGTGAGGTGACCCAAATTTTTGTACCTGACGTGTAATGTAAATCAATACTCGCGTGGAAGTTTGACTTTGAAATTGTTCGCATGTATTTTGGAGTTCCTTAGAGATTATTTTTCAATTTAATTAGGAGACCATTTCAATATAATAAAACTTCTTTTGGTGACCTTTTAATACAGTTGCATTATTTTAAAATATTTAAATAATGCTTTTACGAGTATAGGCAAACAAGCAGACTGTATAATTTTAAGTGCAGATTTCGATAAATAAAAACTAGATTTTATTGTACGGAACTTCCGAATTTTTAATCCTACTTGCTCTTAGCAAGACTTTTAATTCAGTTTTTGTGTTAGCTTCGGGGTTAAAATATTGTTCATGACAATGAAGGCAACTTTTATCATGCTGCAATTATTTTATTGTCTCAATGCAATTGTGACAAAAAACTTTTTATGTAAAAGTAATTGTTGGCACTTTATAGGTAAAAGATATACGTACCTAACTATAAGTAAATCGTCAATCAAAAAGTAATAAATATGGAATATTCCTTGACTCCGGAATCAAGCAATATTCCACATGTTATTAATACCAGGAGCCCATTGCCTTCAAACCGGAACACAGCAACGCTGCTTTGTGGCAGAAATATGTAGTACCTATTCACAAAGAGTACACAACAGACTAACTAAATTAATAAACAAACCACTAACTACACTCCTAAATTACTACTTTACTAAGTTAATTAATTGCATACTACAATTAAGGATCACTGGACTCCATAGATCACATCAAAAATCCGCTACAAAAAAAACTACCTTTAATAAAGGCGCCAGACAGCTGTAAATAAAAATCTGATCTGATACATAAATAAAACGATGTACAAATTCAATTAAAACGAACGAGTTTAAGTGTTAAAATATGTCTTACAAAACCATACGAGGTATGCTTAATTATTTTATGAATACTATGTAACGTAGGCTTGTGGTGCCCTGGGGCAGTACTGGTCACAACTCTGGTATTCTGTGACCAACCAAGTTGGTTCTGGGCTATGAATAATGGTTTAAGACATTCAAGATTGAATAATTACACCCTTTTGTCATTGTTATGAATCATAAATGATATCATGAAGTACAACACAGTCTGAGGGGGAGAAATACGAAATCGGTTACCTATTTTAACTAATATTAAAAATGCAAAAATGCCGTTATACGCATTCACATTAAATCATGAAAAAATTAAATTAAATAAATAAAATCGCTTCAGTAGTTATACTGAAGCGCTTTTCATGAAATTTTACATATAACGTTATCAAATTGTACCGATCCTTTTCCACACCCGGAAAAGGTTCTGAAGGGTAATAAAAATAACTTCTAGGATCCATAACTTTATCTGCATCCGAGAAAACTGACATTTACTCGGACGAAGTCACGGGCAAAGGCTAATGTAGCTATAATGGAAAAAAACTGCACCTTTTCGATAAACATTTATCTGGAATTGTACAGCTGATGCCGTGTGATCTCTGAATGAGGAAAATTATATCGTATAGTTGAGTTCTGTACCAAACTGCGTAGTGACACACTTGCTGATATCATTTCTGAGCATTATGTAGCAATAATGTATTAAGTAGTATGAAATTTGTAATATATAATAGGCACCTGCCTAAGTAGTTCGCTATTACACCATTTTGAATCATGCCTTAGAATCTACTGTTGTCAAAAGATCTAAGAATAAATCAATCGATATTTAAGACAATTCAAAAGTGTTGATTGTAATTAAGAGTGTTGCAAATTTAAAACAAAACAAGACAACACACACATACATATAATCACGCCTGTATTCCCTGAAGGGTTAGGCAGAGGTGTACTAATGTACACCCACAGTTCGCCGGTTTGTTTTAAACAAGATAAATCAATTGTTGATTAAGTCACAAATAATGGATCCCAGATACCTACTCCTAATAGCTGATGGAGGGTGTTGATCCTGACTTGTCAACGGATGTTTGCCATCTACCTTTTTTACCGTTGGGAAATCATCCAATGACTTTACCTCTCTTGGCGCCCTGCCAAGAGAGGAAAAGTCAACGGGAAGGGAGTCTCGGACTCTTACTGACTAAAACCCATCCGTTTTCCTCCAAATGCTCTTTGCGTTCCAGGGCCGCAGTGAGTTTTTCGACCAAATTCTATCTCGCAATAGGCTCGCCCCCTGTTACATGGGACCTAAAACCTACCGGCGAACTGTGGGTGTACATACATTGGTGCACCTCTGCCTAACCCTTCGGGGAATACAGGCGTGGTTCTATGTTGTTGTTCTATCTCGCTACGTTCTTCTAAAAGATAACTTTGTGGTACTCCATCTTTTCTCGTATTTTCCAAACTACTTGCTAGTTAGTAGGTCCTGCGGTTATACTAAACGGTGGTTTTATTTAGACTATAGTTGTCGGGATCACGCAAACAAATTATGAGTTTTTTACTGGAAGTAAGTGAGTAGGTAATACAGTACGCTTGCAATTGAAAGCATTATGTCATACAATATTACAGTGTAGCTTATAATGTAGGTAAGTAGGTACTGAAGTTATGTGTTGCTAATTGCTGACTAATTGTAATTTTATTTAAATAAGCTTTTATATAACGGAAGTCGGGAAGTATTTTTTTTTTAATAGCTTGTGACACATACAGGCACACACAACCTATATGGCACATACACTTTTATCTATGATATGCATGGTAAGTTATGATATAAAGGCCAGTTCCACTAATTAAAAACGCTTAAATTCTAATCGCTATTTCACGGCAGCGACCATCAATTTAAAAAAAATATGTCACATAGATACATTTTTGACAGATTGAGACTGAGTTTAGAATGCAATCGTGACGAAAAGTACAGGATTACCAAAATTAAAAAAAATAAGGCTCAGTTTCAAAACCTTCGAAAATTAGTATTTAATTTGTGTAGAGGCTAAAAACACGTATCGAGAAAGTAGTATATAGCTAGTACGTCACTGGCGTCTTCCTCATTGTCAATGCGTCACAGCACAGCGCAGATAATGCAAGGGACCTTGTTGTACTGGGACTGAGGGCCTAGCTTGCATGTGCGAACCACAGATATAAGGTGCGTATGCAACTTAACGTAAATCCGATCGTTTTTTTAATGGAAAATACCATTTCGCACATAATAATCAGTTTGAAGGCTTTATTACTATCAAGGGGTGATAATTATTGTGCTTGTTGTATCAAAATCAACCAAAATGCTAGTTGTATTTCCATTTAGGTAGTTACCTCCATTAACCTTAGATAACTCCAGGACACAACATCTTTAATAAAACACTAAATACCTGATACTTTTTTAAATTATTAGTTGCTTTGAAATCCATACGAGTAATCAATCGAGTTAGCATATAAGTGACGTCACAGTTTACTTTTATCATACAAAATCGATGGGTGTATTGCATTTTGACAGCTCATAAAAAGTATGTCAATTGATTGTGGTGCAAAATACCCAATTCGAAAATCAAATACTTTTAGGTCAACACACTTGCGCTAGGACCTCCCATCGAAAGGTTCCGTCACCCAATTCTACGCCCCAATTACGAAAACAAACGACAAGGTGAGAAAAACAAAGAAACTGCTGCCATTCGCAACGACTTTTCTAACAATAATATTTTGACGTTTCGTTTCACGCAGGTACCATCTCAGTTACGAAAGCGTATTGGAGTAACGTTCATTGTTTGAAATGCAACTGAAATTTCGCCATGAGCAGAAATATGCTAATTATCACCGAGTTACGTTGAAACTCGAACTGTTACCATTCCGGGAACACCTTGTAATGTTCGGTTCATGTTACCGAAGTAATGATAGTGCTTATCGGTGTGGTAATGGGGCTTTTCCCGAGGTTGGTGGAACACTGACCCCGTGGTAGGAAAGCATGTATAAATAGGTTCATTAAATCTTAAGCAACATTGGCTACCTGCCAATGTATTCTGTTAAAATATCCCTCGGTTACTTGAGATGAAGTGAGGTTAAGGTGTGTTCACTATGCTTGAGATTGAGTGCGGAAGAATGCTCAGTGCGGTACCTGTGCAGCAGCCAATGGTAGTTGGAGGAATACTGTGGGGTTTTATTCGGTAGTAATCCGACACACCCCGTCGCCTTACTCGAAGCAAAAGCCAATTTTCAGGATAGCACTGCCGTATTAAATAATTGTAGAGTTCATGTTATTCGTATCGATAAGCGGTGGGTTCACTCATTTTACTAAGTCCCGATGAACTTATGGCTTCATTCTGGACAACACAAGAACATTTATTTGTGGTACAATGGTGATCAATGTTGAAAGGCATACTTAGGACCGACACAAAATACAACACGTCAATAATAATATTCGAAAACCGCAAACTGAGTTTTGACATTTTAAAACGTCACCTTCATGAATGTAATTGGTGCAACTAGTTTTTTCAACACAATATATCATTTCCCGATCATTTTGTTGATCATTTTGACTGATTCATGACGTATACAGAAGTGAACTGATTCACAATCAACAGGATGCTCAAAAATGTGAAGGGGATTGTAAGGACAGCAGATAAATTATATGCAACGATAATTTACTTCAAAAAATCTTTTTTACAAAAAAAGAAAACCGCCTTCAAAAACTAAAAGTGAAAAATTACTTACGTTTTGGAAGTCAACAGTGGCATTAGTTCTGTTTGTTGATTTGTATTGTCACCACATTGTGTTGTTTGTATTGCGCAAACACAGTTGCACTCTGTCTTCCGTAAATCTCATAGACTGATGGTACGGCAATCCAACACAACCGGGAAGAGATCAGGCGCAGGACCAACGGCTTTACGTGTTTTGCAAGACACGGGGGTCCCACACCACCAACTCCCAAACTCCGGGCTGCTACTAAGAAATTCTATGTTAAAACCCAATAACACTTCTTTCCCAATAGAGAAATCGAACCCAGGTTCATACGCTCCACAGCCGCTCTTGCGACCACGAGACGAAGTTATATAAAATAATAAGAAGTATAAACGCACTATTTCACATTGTACACTAAATTAGTAGCCAGTAGACAAATGTGAAAGCTGATAGTTAAAAGTCGACATAGCATCGATCAATTGCTGATCTTATCCTTTTTCAAACAACATATTACTGACTACTATGCCTGCGATTTTGCCCGCATGTATTTCTGTTATCTACGAGGTTTATTTACTTAAAACTATGTTAGTATAGGTACAATCATTCATAATAAAAATAAAATAACAAAATCAAATCTAAACGAAAATTTATCTAAATTTTATGCGGAGCCCTAATTATTTTTCTTGATTAAAAATAGCCTAAGATACTTCTTAAAATATCAGCAATCTGCCAGTGAAAGTGCCGTCAAAAATTGTGCAGCTCTTTCGGAGATTAGAAGTAACAAACACATAGTCCAACAGAAACAAACAAGTTTTGTAGTACCGTGAAAACATTCATATGCAATTAGTAAAAAGCTGTTATTTTAACAATACATACAGACGATTCAGTTTTATAAAGTACTCTAGCTACTGCCCGCGACTTCGTCCGCGTTTAATTTTTTTTCCCTCTTGACTCTATCTATTGATGAAACCGTATTAAAATCCGTTAAGAAATATATAAGATCTAAGCGTACAGACGGCGAGAAACGACTTTGTTATATGCTATATAGAGATATCTGATATTTCGCGACACATTCGGCGCAGGCTGATGTCGCAACAGCGCACATGTTATGAATTTCTCGAATAGATAGCGTTTCTATGAGCGATCTTGTCACTTTAAGTGGAACGATGTTGTGCAAAATCGCAGGTGTGCTCGGTACCAGCCGGTTTGGTACCGGATGGTACAAGTTTGATGAAGTCGCGGAGTAGTACTAAAGCTCTTTGTGTAGGAGCTAGTCCGAAGAAGTATTACCACCATACCTATTTCTGCTGTAAAGCAGCATTGTTGTGTTCTGGTTTGAAGGGTTTCGGTGCCGGTGAAATTGCCTTTGCCTCTGGGATGTCAACGCATTTGCAAGGCCTTAGGTACTCGTATTGCAGATTACATGCAGAGATGACCACTTAACATCAGGAGAAAAAATGTATTTACAAAAAGTACTTAACCCAAGCGACTTATAGAAAGGAAAAAATAATAACCTATTTTAGAAATAGCTGTAATCGATTCGGCATCTGATTATGAGCAAACTATTTTCAGTATGTGAGTTCAATAATGTTGAAAAGAAATGCTGTTCCATACAGTTTGATCATTGCCGACAAAGCCTCGATAGTGCAGCCGTAGCCGCTTGTCATTCATCAATAGTGTCATCATCATCATCTGCTTAGCCTTTTCCCAACTGCGTTGAGGTCGGCTTCCAGTCTAACCGGATGCAGCTGAATACCAGTGTTTTACATGGAGCGACTGCCTATCTGACCTCCATAACCCAGTAACTGGGCAATACGATACTACTTCAATAGTGTGTGTTCTTCATACATCAATAGTGTGGCGAACGAAACAGCTCGACTCCCCCAACTTGTACCACACACCCAGATTTAGTTAATCCGCGTATTTAAGTGCACTCATACCAATTAGAGCGGCCATAATCCAAGGTTAATGAGACACCTTTGTTATGCCGGGTGTGGTATATGTTACACACCTAGGGGTGAATTGATTGATATATGAATTAATTAGCTGCAAATATTTAAAGATTAAGCTTATTTCTGCCAAAAACGAGACAAGCTACCATCTCTTCCTCCAAAATTAAAATATATTAATTAGAGTGAAATATCCAAAATCATTACCTAAGTCCTTGAAAAATGAAAGAAAAGACTACTAATTTATTCTGCAATAAAAGTGTTGTTTTTTTTTGTACTTTACGTATTTCCGTACTAATATTATAAATGCGAAAGTAACTCTGTCTGTCTGTCTGTCTCTTCTTCACGCCTAAACCACTGAACCGATTTCAATGAAATTTGGTACAGATATAGTCTGGGACCCGAGAAAAGACATAGGATAGTTTTCATCCCGGAAATCCCCCGGGAACGGGAACTATTAATCCACGCGGATGAAGTCGCGGGAAAAAGCTAGTTTGTAAATAACTGATATCTGACTATTGAAAAATCAGTCCACCATTTTCAGATCAGCGTTGCTTATGCAGCTTGTCACTTACCCAACAATAAATCAAGGCGCAGGCGTTCTGTGGCCTTTTCGACAAATTGCCCTTTTTGACCTGCATTCTTAACACACAATAATACAGTTTAAATTTTCTCGTATGAGTTGAGCATATAAATGTTGACAGATAAGTCGGGCGGCGCGAGCGTAGTCAATTGCTCGAGAAATGTCATTCACATGTCATAGGTCACGTCAAGTTTGTATAGTTCAAACACCACGCATGCGCCCTCGTCTCCAAAGGGAGGTGTGAAAAGTTACACCATAGTGGCCATGTGAAATAACGTCCCTTCAATAGGTAACAGTGACGAAGAGGCAATTGCCATAAAAGGAAAGCCGAAGTAAAATTATTTAATTATTTTTGTAATTAAAATAATAAGTACTTTAAGTCGTTACAAGTATCAAGTGCTAAAAATTTAAAAAGTAATTTGTTTGAAGATACTTCCGAAGGGACGCCGTTAGGAATCGAATTCTATTGAGTTCTCGCGGCTGATGTATTTTTTTTAAACATCGTTGGATGGCTAACAATCCGACGGCCCACCTGATGTTAAGTGGTCACCTCTGCCTATAGACATCTGCGATACAAAAGGCCTAACAAATGCGTTGCCATCCCAGCGAAAAAGTTGAAATGTCTCAAGTGGCTGTAATTACACCGGTACCTACACCCTTTAAATCGAAACACAGTAACGCGGCTTTGCAACAGAAATAGGTACGGTGGTAGTACAGTCTGTTGTCAACATTATCTGACCCACCCTAAACACAACCAAAATTGGACCCTCTGCCTATGAAAATAAGGTTTAATTTCAATTTATCGATGAATACAGACACGCATAAACCCACCCAACGTTGTCGGAGCCACCGGCATTATATCATTTTGTTAAGCTATTTTAATCATTATCTCGTTGACATTAAAGTTAAAAACCTTTTAAGTCACCTTACATAATTAGAACCCAATCTTGAATTTCGTGGAGTCTTAACAAGTTCTTGTGGCTTGGCGGTTTGATGTTGGATTGGCGAGGAACAACATGTGGGTTCGAAAACACAGTCCACCTGTTATCAGTTTCTTTTTTAATTTGATTTCATTTCTACAAAATTGTTTGCATTATTAAAGAACGGCCAATATGATTTACGCCTAATAACTTATCTTGTAAACAGGTGGGTAAATTAAAAAAGTTTAAGTTCACATATATTTGCTTCGTGAGGTAGATAATAAATTCGTCTACTTAAGTGACAAAAGTTACACTACGCCTATTAGCATTGACTGTGCACACACATTTGTAAATCGTTTCGCATAACTCGTTAAGTATTTTTAAGCAATTTGGTGTAAAAAAGCATCATGTCGCAGCTTAATGACTATACCAAACATAAAATCATATTTTTACATGAGCAGAATGTTGGAATTAGAGAGATTGGTCGTCGTCTTAATATAGCAATAAGTGTGTAATATAGCAGTAAGTGTTTTTTTTTTATACCTATTTTATTTAATTGATTGTGATTAATGAACGCGTAGTTGGCTATTTTACTATTACATTCACTCCTGACAAGTTACATAAACGGTTCCAAAAAAGTTTTTTTTTTTTTGTTTTAGAGAAATACGACTGTAGCTAAGACGTTATGGAGACAAAGTAAATATTCAGCGGATTCGTCCAGGGGCAAAAAACATCAAGTATAGTCCCGAATGCGATTGCCCATTAGTGTAACCGCAATAAAACACCATATTTCAGTGGAAACAGTGAGAAGGCATTTACACGCTGCTGGAATAAGGAATTATAAACCGGCACAGAAAATAGCATTGACACCTGCTGAAGAGGGGTCCGTTTTGCCCAGGAATATTTAAATTTTAATTGAGAAGAAAATGTTGTGATCTTCACTGATGAAAAAAAAAACATTTAAATCGAACAAAGATGAACGTAACAAGGAACGGTGCGCCATCACTCCGCTACTAATTAATCTAAGATATTTTTAAACACACCATGTAAGTAAATGCTCAATGGATAGATTGTTAAACCATTAAAATGTTGCCAATTACGTGGTGATGTTATTGTCATAAATAGTTTTTTTTCTATTTAAATGACATGTTTATTCACTACGTATAATAGGCAGCTATAAATCTTTAAAGCATTTCACAGATAAAATAAATTTTCTCGATAACAAACTTTCAAGAAAACATGCCTTTTTTAATGTTTATAAATGGGTAGATTTGATTATGGCATCCTCATAATATATTGTATATTAATTTGGAAATATGTGAGCATTTACTTACTTTATTTACCTAAGTGTTTTACTGAAATAATAAACATTTTAAATTTGCAATTGTTTAGTTTTATTTCTATGCGTTGTCCATTAAAGAACTGTAAAAAAAGTATAATAAAATAATTAAAAAAGAAACACCTGAGCAGAAGCTATATTTAGGTTAAACTTGATTTCGAACGTAAACAACGATTAGTGACCACAAGACTAAAGAATTTAAACCATATATATACTTTAATAAAGTTTATTCTTGCACAGCACAAGCAGCCAACCTTATCCTAGTGCAAATAGATTATTTTGTATTTTATCCCTTCATTATTATTTAATCACTCCATTAAGACATGATAATAAAAAAACTACCTATAAAATAGACAAAAATAAATTGTAAAGAGAAGTTGTTTTTGCAATTTAGTAAGGCAAGGAAAAATATGTTTGCGCGTTGTCACTGCATACCCTTAGTTAGTAGCATTTGAATACCAGTTTTACAATGAATACAAATATTTATTTTTCAACTACCCACCTAATACAAGTTATGCCAAAATATTACCATTTTAGAAACTTTATATTTGAAGATTATCCGTCTATAGTTCTTTACAATAATACAAGAAATACTTTTAGAATAAATTCTACATTGAAAGCAAAACAATATCTTCGTCGCGGGATTTGATCTCGCAACTTGTCACTCTCAGTCTTACACACAGACCACGAGACCAGAGTTACATGACCGAACTCATTAAAATAAGCTATTACACTTCTTATATTATAACAAGTTGTTATAAGATTTAACCCAATGCTAACGTGATAAAGATCAAATTTGCGTGTGTGTATTTTTATTGTATTTATTCCTTCTCAGTTCTCGAGCACTTGACTGATAACCTCATATAAATTGAAATTAAACCTTATTATCATAGGCAGAAGGTCCAATTTCGATTGTGTTTAGGGTGGGTCAGATAATTCTGACAACCGACTGTACTTCTCCGGTAGAACTCCTTCACAATGAGCTCTACTACTACTAAACACTCGCTACTAAACTCTAGATAATTGACCTAGAAGTACCTATTAGCCATTTTTCCAGATTTGATGAACTTAACCCTGTCTGCGCCAGTGGCAGAACTAGCCACTTCTTAATGTCAATGCTGACAGGTTTGCTTACTTAGGTTTAATTACATTACCGGTTCGTGGTCTCCACTCAAGGACTGGTCACCGCCTAGGTCCTCGACAGATTTGGCCATAGCCACTTCTTATTCCGGGCAATCTTGTCTTGGATCTTTATCCTTCAAAGAAACCGCATATACATGTATCTATTTAGCCAGATTATTATTACTCTTGTTAGATCAAGTTTACATATTAGACCTATTCGGTATAACAAATGGACCGACCTACCTTGCTAGTTAATACAAATAAATTTAATTGAAGTGTTTGTTTGTAATATTAAAGTAATAACTTTTTACTAAATGCTTATGAATTGTTTACACGGGATACCGTGTAAACAATATATAGCAAAAACCATTCTTTTACATTTTAGCGTCTATCTGTGGATCTATGCGACTAATCTCCAAAACGGCTTGGTCAATTTTGGTGTGACTTTCAAGTGCAGATGTTATGAGGAGTAACTTAGGCACTTCATATCTTAAAACCCCACAGGAACCAATCTTTAGACGGATGAAATCAGGGACTAAGCTAGTTATTCATAATCGATTTCCAACTCTTAACATCGATTCGATTATTCAAAATCGCAAATCGACCTTGATTACAGACTTAAATTTAATGGACAACTCCCACATCTGAACCAGATCGATTAAATACAAAACAGAAATGGACGACATTTCTGTTTTATGTAGATTTTAATTAAAATTATGACTTAATAGACTTGTTTACCAACTTCTTGCTGTGACTCAGAATAAGGTTGCTTTTCACAACAACAAAATTAAACCTTAGGTCTCCTTTGTTATACAAGACTAAAGGCCTCTCCAAACACGTGGAATCTTTATCATAGGGGTGATAATTTACCATGTCGACGGCGGGTTCGTGTTCCACGCGCGCCTCAAAGAGATGTCAGCAAACTTGGAAGGGGCCACCGAGGGCCGATGCCTGCCGGGGCTGCGGGTTGTTCGAAAGAGATACCGCGCCCCCGGAACGCAAAAGGCACATGAAGGAACATAGACGGGTTTTAGTCAGTAAAAGTCTGACACTCCCACCCGTCGCGCCCAGGGCGGGAGAAGTTATTTGATAATTTCGCGTCTATAAAAAAAAAATGGGTGATAATTTCCCAGGTGGCGTACGTCGCCCATGTGCGAAGGGTTGTGCGAAGTACCACAGAAATTGTTCTATGTATAGATTTCTCAATATCCTATCTAATCATTCATGATTAATTTCATTGCAGGATCCAAGACAGTTGAATCGTCTCTCCGAGTTTCGTCGAGCTTCATTGCCTCGGCGCTTTTCTGGCGGTCTCCTCTGTTGATTTCAGGAGTTGCAATGGATGAGAATGGAGAGGTGGGATTTCCCATTAAAAAAAAATATCACACCGCTTTACTTTATTTTCTATTTTAGAAACACATACCGACAGATCAGTTGCTATTTTTACCGGACTGCGACAGAAGGAGGGTTATGTTTTTTGAATTGAAAATACGCCTATACTATCTAGTTGTATCACCAGTATCTCTAGCGTATTGGTTAAGTTGTATGCAACCAAAACAATTAGCTAAAAAGCCTTCAAAAACTTATTATATACTATCTTTTGCCCGCGACTTCGTCCGCGTGAATTAATAGATCCCGTTCCCGGGGGATTTCCGCGATGAAAACTATCCTATGTCCTTTTTCTGGTCCCAGACTATATCTGTACCAAATTTCATTGAAGTTGGTTCAGTGGTTTAGGCGTGAAGAAGAGACAGACAGACAGACAGAGTTACTTTTGCATTTATAATATTAGTACGGAAAAGTACGGATTATGTGCGAAACGAGTATTTAAAAACCGAACTTATTTACATTACGTTTAAGTACACTGTGCGTTCGAGCAAGGCCCTCAAAATACTACAATACATTATACTAATTTTGCACAATAATACGCTACCCGTCTTACCATCTCACCTTACACACATAACATACCTATGTACAAGTACCTATAGAACAATAACAGCTGTATTCCCACGCCTCGTTCAGAAACGGATGTGGGCGGAAGACCTTGAACAAATATGTAACAGAAACTAAAAGAACTCGACAGATGACGTTACAAGGATCCGGGAATGAATCGTAGCTTCATGATACATTATTAGTATACATAGTAATTAATGCCATCGGTAATTACGTACCGTGTCTACAATTTTTATCATGACATTTCACGGTGTAAAAAAATACAGAATCACCCTGTGAAAATGTCAAGGGTTATTCTCAAAGCAATCAGTCGGCGGAGTAATTGTATCAATAAGGTATTTTAATTACTTAAGTTCGTAATTAATATAATTTAATGTCAACAGTACGTAAGAAAAAAATAAATGTCAAATTCTTAGATCTACGAATACAAAAGTAACTTGTTGTGTCATTAGCAAACTGTGTGTCCTTTTAATTATTTTTCCTAGCGTATTATCACATACCTGAAGGAATAGATAATGTCAATTGAAGACCTAGTATTACTTTAAGACACCCACATACCGCGGAAACTTGTCATCCTGAAAAATAGTATCTTGTCATAGATTTATAATTATTTATTAGAACATAGAAGACGTATAACAAAAAAGAACCTACAAAAAGGAAAACATAGTCGACAGAAAGCCAATTACAAGTATTTGCGTTTAGGCTTCATAGGCGTATAAAGGGGGGGGCCGGGTGGGCCGGGCCCACCCCAGAATGGTCTTGTGCCCACCCCAGGCTGTAGGGCTCACCTTCCGCTAGATCGCATTGCATCGCATCGGCCATGGCATCTTAGGGGCCAGGCCCCCCCTGAAAACTAACTCTAGATACGCCAATGTTAGGCTTAGGTATACTAGAAATAGCTTTTGCCCGCGACTTCTTACACCCGCGTTAAGTTGCGTACCTATTTGGTTACTGTCACCCAGCACCGTAATTAGCCTTTTGTGCGCCCGGTGTGAGCATAAATCAATGACGGCGCCCTTAAAAAAAAATCTGCTCCTGGTCTGGTCATTTCTGCGCCCCTCCAGGGCCTGCCCCTGTGCCTGAGCACCGCTGGCACTGCCCTAGTTACGGCACTGCTGCCACCCCCGTGGATCGTACGCTATCACATACAAGTTTTTCCCAATCAAACAAAAGACTCAATTTCATATTAATATACATTTATAATGTCGATATTTTGAATACCTTACCAATGAATAAAAACAGGATCAATGAATCAGCAAGCTGAATGAATAGCTATCGAAACCTAGATGCAATTAAGATAGAATAGTAGAGCATATTCATTATTGTTACATTTTAAAAGATCGTTAGTCACTGACTCAAAAGTCGTGTCTTGCTGTCGCTTGATCGCCTTTGAGAGAACGGTTTAATATCTAAAGGCTGCAGCTGGGACTTCTGACTGTCAATTAAAATACTTAAAACAATAAGATCGTTGCTGTATGCCTACTTAAAGTCCAACCTTAGCGTCTCCGCGCACGACCGATTTTTGACAGATTTCTTTCGCAGACAAAGAAATCTGTGAAAAATCGGCCTACACCACGTACCGTCACGCCTGTTTTCCCCGAAGGGTTAGGCAGAGGCGTATCAACGTATACCCAGAGTTCATTGGCATATTTAGGTCTCCCATGTAATACGGGGCGAGCCTATTGCCATTAACCAGACACAAATTCTAACTCCGAGCTGCTACTGAGGATTTCATAGAAAAACCTAATAGCACTGCTCGACCTGGAAATCGAACGCACGACGCGACACAGTCGCGCTTAGGACCACTAAGTTAACGAGGCAGTTACCACTACATCAATTTGGAAAAAAAACTGACTCAAATAATAATTAAGATAATTAGTTAATCATCTCATTAATCATTGGTTTAACTTGTGATGGAAGTGTGTAAACAAAAAATAACCTATTATTAATGACATGCATTGACCCTTCTTGTCTTAGTAGTTAGAACAAAAGCATATTTCGAGCGACCGCGATCCGACGCCCACGCGACTCTTGTATGAGATAATATCGACCACCATTATACGTTTGTGTATCTGTCAGTTCGTTACAAGTGTGCAATTTGCTTTTGTCAAAATGAACAGCTGTTTTTGTTGTTTTATAAATTAGTTTATTATTATAGTGCATTTTTTGTTGAGTTGATTGACAACCTGAAGTTGAACTTGGCTTAGTGGTACACACCTTTGTTGATCTGAATTAATAGGATTAGAGGTTAAACCTAGTTTAGCATTGAAGGTGTTTTGAAGTTGCACCTTTTTATAAATAAAATTTTATTTTTTAACTAAACTTATTATATTTATATTACGTTGCAGTGTGCTTTTCATTTAGCGGTAGGTAGTAAAACCACTAATAGTATTTCGCTTAGTGCAGAACAAATAATGGTTTTACACTATCTCTTATAAAAATATAAAAACCATTCGTCACACTTGAACGAAAGTTAGTATGAACAAACACAAAACTCTTCAGCTTAAAAAGCTCACGACTGGCCATTATCAAAAGAAAATATACTTTTAAGATGCCTTTAGATTTTATTTATTATTATTACTCCTTTTCTCCGAAAAACGGCTTCTACACTTATTTTTTTCCGAATTTGGCTTGTATATTTGTTACAGTTTAGAAACAAACTTTTTTTGCAAAATACACTACCCTAAGTTGCGTCGTAACTCGTATAGGACCTACATCACCTTTATAGTTATTGATCAAATTACAAAAAAAATCTTCACCGATAGGAAGCTAAGACTTAATACTACTAAATATACTTATTCAGCTCTATTCAGCTTTCGTCTTCAGAAACGCCAGTTTCGTATAGCGTCCGGTCAGACGCGGAAAGTTGAACGCACGCATACTCATCTCCAGTGTATTTAATCCCTTATTGTGCCATATAGGATTATGTCAATGGGACCTATGCTGGTCATCCATGCGGTAGAAGACTCAGGTAGAACATGGCAAAATTTCCCAGCCAACACAACTAATTACTTTATTATAATGCAGAGCAGCTATAATATTTGTAATGTGCTATAACTTTAATCGCATAGCCATTAATTCAAAACACAAAAGGCAGTCAGTCTGAAATGATTTAGTTGCGTTCAGGATTTAATTTCACCTCAGTCTATTATCTGTTTATCTAGACCGGGCGGGTCACGAACTTGCAAGGCCGTATTATCTGATATTATAGATTTGGACTTGATTTATTGCTAGATCAATTTGGTTGGTTGGTTGGAATTTCTTAGTAGCAACCCGGAGTTTGAAAGTTGATAGTGTTACACCTACGTGTCTCGGTAAGCACGTAAATCCGGATATGCGCCTGATCTCTTACTGGTCGTGTCGGATTGCCGTCCCATTGAACTGTGAGAGTGAGGAAAAAGGGAGTGCATTTTGTTGTTTTGCGCACACACTTGTGCACTATACTATATTATGTCCTGCATACTCACTAAGTACCTTCACAAGTACGCCGCCAAATCTCAATGGAAATTAATCAGTCCACATTAAGATATGCCTTCGCGATCAAAATTCGGTCGGGGGAAATTATGAGAAAAATCAAAGTAAAAGCTTTTCTAGGAAACTGACAGTTAATAAAAAAGTTGAAGCAAATTGCCCATTTCAAAACATAGGTATATGTAATAGGTAGGGTAACTTCTATAAATCATCAAATGAATTCTTCCGCTCTGGGCGGAGCGGAGGGAGTGTTGACTCTTACTGACTAAAACCGATCCGTATCCGCACCCTCCTAATGCCCTTTGCGTTCCAGGGGCGCGGTGACTCTTTCGAACCAATTCCGCAACCCTAGCACGGATACATGCTCTACTCTTCACCGAAACTGCGTGCATATGGTAATACTTACATTAATGAACTACCTAATTCTGCAGTTGGCGAGTCAATGACGTCACCACCGTCAAGTCTATCTGATAACATTCACCATTTGAGGCGTCCATTTGTCAAGTTCGATGTATTGAACGCTCACTTACAATATTACATGTGGGTTACACTTAATGGAACTCGTTTTGATAGGTGGCCTTGAAATGTAAGTATTTGTAGCAGTAGGTCGGTTAGGTACCTTGGCAGTTCGCGAAGTAAGTAGTCACAAGATGATCTGATAATCGTGGGCCGTTCTATTTTTTTATGACGGTAAAATATGATATGATTTTTTAAGTTAATTTTTCATGATATTCTTTTTTTTCGCGTGGATGCGGGCTGCCCAAGACCAGGATGGTTGGCGCTCTTTGGGGGATATGATGATGTATGATGTTCCATTTTTTACCCGACTACAGTGAAGCCCAAGAGGGGTTGTGTTGGACCTGTATGTATGTAACATATATGTCCGTTCCTATTTACGCTCGCAACTCAACGGTTCAACCGATTTTTATAAATCATCATAGATTCGTCTTGATGGCGCGATTATTACTGAGATATTAAGTCTTAAATAAAAAGGGCCGATTTTTAACTAAAAGTGTAATTAGTAACTATACCATACTGTAAATTTAAATTTTGAATGTAGTTTTACTGGTAGTTGGCGATTTCAGATTTTTATTAATTATGTAAGTTCAGGTTTCCTCGCGTTGGTATTCCTTCACCGATTCCAGCGATGGTAAAAATAGACTTAAAAAGTATGATTACGAATTGAAAAAGTTACTTACTACTTGTGTGATATCGAGCCCGCAACCTCGTGCATAATAGGCGGGCCGCCTTAACCAATGGTTCATCACGACATATGGTAGGTGTCGTCCTGCCTTTGTAGCAAAAAAACTCGAATCATTTTTTGAACAAAACAAAAATCATTTTGACATATCAAATGACAACCGTGTTGTCTAAATAATTGTGTTCAAAATAAAAAGTACCTATTGCTAATACGGCAGGCAAGTGTGGGTCCCGCATGTGACCCGACCCGAAGGTCAAGCGCCGACCTTGCCACTGCGCGGGCGCAGATAAGCGCACGATACGATCGACACCGATCTAGATCGACAGATACCGTTGCGCAATACGCGGCTTAAGTAACCTACAGACGAACCTGTACTTGGCGCCACCACCATTTATTGTATTGTATATTAATTGAAACTTTATGCAACAAAAAGTCGAAAATCGGAATTAATGCCTAAAGGCCTACGCAGACCGGGACGGCATGGCAAGGGATTTAAATTTTTATCAACGGACATTCAAACGTATCGATATAGTAATACGATATAATTTGCTACCTATGCTTTAGATCAGAGGTTCCCAAACTTATTGTGTCTACTGCCCACTTTGAGAATAAATTATTTTTTAGCGCCCCCCTTTTTCCGTAACCGTTTAGAAATTAGTCATGACGGGGGGTCCTCTACTAAAATCAATCAAACAACGCCTTCTGCGTACTTCCCTTCTAAGGGTGTCTAAGAGTCCTCCTAGCTAGATGAAATTACAAATCGCTCCCCATTTTTCTCTGGGTCTCTTACCGCCCCCTTTAGGCCTGCAGCGCCCACAAGGGGGCGTTATCGCCCACTTTGGGAAAGGCTGCTTTAGATGATGCTGTGGGTTTGACAAATCCGTTGCCATGCCGCGGCCGTCCAGGTCTGCGTAGGTCTTAAAGCATTCTCTGCCAATCAACCAATGGTGGTTAAGTGATAATAAAATGGCAAGTGAAAATTATTGAAAGAGCATAAAACAACAACAGTAAGGTTGGTGTCCGCAACACCACGTCTTGGTGCTTATTGAGAATTTTAACCACCCTATCTCCTGAAGAAAGCCTTGATTTTACTGGCGATCTCTTGAAGGGTAGGTACCGGGAGACTCGTAGGGCGTGTGGACAGTTCCTGTTTTTGTCAGAAAACGAGTTCATAGCGACATTCGCCCTGACAAGCTATAGGTACTAGGCGCCAATTTTTTTCTTACATCTCCGCTACTTAAGATTAATTTCGTAGCGGAACCCAAGACAATTGAATCGTTTCTGCGGGACTCTTCAATCTCCATTGCCTCGGCGCTTTTCTGGCGGTCTCCCCTGTTGATTCTGGCTGTCAGGAGCTGCAGTAAACGGGAAGTGTGTCGGGCTTGTCCTAAAGAATTAGAAATATACTAGGCGCCAAGTCGGGTTGTGTGTACACTGCTTTATATTATTATTTAGTAAGCTGCTCATTTGTTTCATTAACTCGCTGATCGTATCAGTGACTATTGTTGTTTTTTCGACTGGGAGAACTGGAATTCAATGGAGTAGCTTTCTTTTTAATAGACTGGTGTAGCCGTTTAATGAAGTTGTTTGCGAACTGCAGTAGGTACTATTCTGTAATAATCTCCCTTGTGAATTTAGTTGAAGTGATTTTGAGCTGAATTGTCTCAGCATCAGGTGAGATGACAGCTTTTGTCAAGCTCACCTCACCTAACCTCACAGAAGGTGGATCTTACAGAATAGACTAGTTGTACAAGAAGGTAAGGCAGCGTTTCCAGCAGCAATGAGCGGGCAAACGTAGCATAACACACATTGTTTATCTCCAAAATAGACTGTCGAGTTCATGTCTTAGTTTACGAGTCGTAATCTAACTTTTTGAATACTTCTGTGGTACATTCACCTAAAAATAGAAATGTACAGTCAGCAAAAGAGATAAGTAGCCAGGGGCACCTAATAAATTCAAAGTATTTCAAAAACCAATAGAAGTTTTTTAATGATTTTTATTTTTATTAATAGGAAATAGACAGTTTATTAATTTCATTTCATTTCATTTAAAAACTACCACCGGTTTGAAAGAAAACTTCAACTATATTAGACGGTCCGGTTACTTATCTCTTTTGTTGACCGTACATGTAACTTTTTTGTACTTTTGGAAGAATAAACTATCTAAAGCATGTTGTACAAGGCTCCAAATAATAAAGATCTATGCAAACCGGGACGGCATGGCAAAGGATTAAATTTTTTACCAAAAGACATTCAAACGTATTAGTATAGAAATACGTCATAAATTGCTATGCTTTAAAATGATGCCGCGGCATCGATTTATGACGTATTTCTATAACCATACGTTGAAAGTCCTGGTCTGCGTAGCTGCCTTAGGGGCTCGCGTACACAGAACATCGGATCAGTATTTTAATACAACTACATACGTCATCACCCAATAAAAATATTTACGGAAAAGCGGATCTGTGAAACAGACCTCTATGTAAACGAGCACTCAGTTTCAACCGAGTTCATATTTCTATCATTTTGATAGCACATGACCTAGTATAAAACCGGTTATTCTAGCCTAGAATTTTATGAACCAGACTCGTTACAACTAGGTAAACTGCAGGGCACTTAAGTCAATGTAAATAATACAACAATATTTTAATAAATAATGTATTACGTATACAAATTATAAACATTGTATTTACTATATTTAACACTTAATTCTAGTCTATATAAATGCTTCTATCACTACGCTTATAAGGCATTATTGTACAATAGTATTTAAGTAGTTTTTAACACTATTTGCGAGAACTTTTGAAAAGTTTTCGAGACACTAAAGAGGCGCTTACAGGGAAAATTAAACCTTAACAAAACAATGATTAAATATATTATAGTTTCTTAAAAACATACTAATGAGTTGCAATTTGTAACATTCTTGAGTTAGAATTGCTTTTGAGTCATTTCGTTAAGGCTCAGCAAATCAGCGCAGAGTAGATGATTTCTTTTTAAATTGAGTGCATAACTCTGGTTTCACAAAACAAAAATCAACGCAAAATTAATGTAATAAATTGTCACCCGCGCTTGTGTTATTGTAATTGGCTGTCGATGATTCAATCAACCAATCACAGCAGATAAGGCGCGCTTGACAATTAATAAAATATACCATCACGCCTGTATTCCCCGAAGGGTTAGGCAGAGGTGTACACCCACAGTTCGCCAGTATATTTAGGTCCCATGTAATAGGGGGCGAGCCTATTGCCATTAACCGGACACAAATCCAAACTCCGAGCCGATACTGAGAAATTCATAGAAAAACTCAATAACACTTTTTGCTCGACCTGGGAATCGAACCCGGAACCCCTTGCTCAGCGGTCGCGCTTGCGACCACGATACCAACGGGGCAGTTGAGAATTAATCACTAAGTATAATTTTTATTTGGGAAGTCTAAGAACAGTCTCGTTTTCATTGAAAACCTCAAACCAATTTCAGTTATGGACACTGCATTGAATTAGAAAATAAGTGAGCGTTATTTTTATTTTTAATAGTAATTTCAGCCTGACAATGATATTTTTAGGCTGAAAACATGCTACAAATTTAAATAAAATTTCAATATTTTTGACGGGCCTGTTGGTCTAGTGGTTAGTGGCCCTGACTGCTAAGCCGGAGGTCGTGGGTTCGATTCCCACCCAGGACAAACTTTGTGTGATGAGCATGATTGTTTGTTCTGTGTCTGGGTGTGATTTATCTATAATATGTAATATGTATTTATAAATTATATAAGTATGTATATCAGTTGTCTGGTTACCATAACACAAGCTCTGCTTAGCTTGGGATCAGATAGCCGTGTGTGAGTTGTCCCAAGATATTTATTTATTTATTTAATAATGCTGGAAATTTCAGCAATTGATTATTACCACAAATAAGAAAGGTCGAGTGCGCAGTACTCGCAACCGGCGTGCTTGTATGAACGTGGATGAGGTGAACTGTGGTTTCTGCCTACCCCATGGGAAAAAGGCATGAGTTTATATATTATGTATGTACAGAGTCCTTACATTTCCTCACGATCCATCCTGATTCTGCAACTGTTTCAATTGCTTCAAGACGGTGTCGAGCAACTTCCTTCTGTCTCGCTCATTCTTCTTGAGGACGGAGAAGACAGAAGACTTCTGTTCAGCCTCCTTCAGTTTCTCGAGTAGAGTGGCGGCGTCGCGCGGCGTGACTAGTGAATACTTACCTCCTTCTATGCCGACGTCGTGGAGGTATGATGACCAGTCCCAACCTGTGATCAGGTCCAGGAGTTGTCTGGAAAAATGGTTTTGAATGCCTTAATCCCAGTTATATCTATAATAATACCAGTCACACAAGAAGAAGAAGAAGAAGGAAGGAAGGGTAGAAGGGTTAGGCACACCTCTGCCTAACCCTTCGGGGAATACAGGCGTGATAGTATATATTTTTTTTTTTTTTAATACCAGCCCTTTGTTGTCCTGCTGCAGGACAACACACTCTTCTCAGACATAGAAGGCAAGAGCATTGTAGTTAAAAGCAGGTCGGCGATTTTAGATTTAAAATAATTATGTTGTATAAATATATGTTTAAATTTTTCTTTCCTACCTGCTTAAATGTTTGGCCAGTATTGAGCAACCTGTACAGCTGTTGACAGTAACAGCTGCCAAGGTCTAAAAGAGGACAGCCTCGTTTAGACCTTGGATGATGCAGGTTGTGCACGACGGGCAACTAAGGAGGTGACGCATGTCCTATGGTAGTGCTCCACACTGGCACTGCGTTTGGAATGGATGAAGAATGCCCCATTTGGCCAAATTAGTTCCATCTGTACCCTGGTGCCTTACCTCAAGCTAGCAAAATGTTCAAGCAGCTCTCCCTCCCGGAGGCCGGGCACGGGCTCGCCGGCCGCGAACTGCTCGCACTGGATGACGTCCAGGTTGAGCTGGTCCAGCGCGCCAGACGAGATCTGCTTCACGGCCGGGTCGAGCAGCAGGTTGCGGAGGCGGGTTGCTATGCGGTTGGTTGCTGCTCGCACTGCTGCCACTCTGGGGGAGGGGATAAATGATTATTAATATTGTATTGGTTGCCGCGTCCGCGTGGCTTATTTCACCCGCGTTAAGTCGTAGGCGTTAAGGTCTTTGGTTACTGCTCCGCTCCCGTGGGTCGTAGCGTGATGTTGTATATTATGCCTATGACACTCACAAGTAACGTGGCTTTCTATGGGTAAAAGAATTTACAAAATCGGTTCAGCAGATCCAAGATTACCCCCTACAACCTCACAAACTTTACCTCTTTAAAATATTAGTATAGATATTTCGTTTAAGGTTATTACATCGGCCGATGTCCTTGAGGATTTGACATCTGTTCTATTATTTTTTAAATTTAGCGCCATCTACCGATATTCACTATGCTACGATAAAAGGAACTTAACATTAAGCAAGAACACAGATGTGTCGCAGAGTTGTCATTGTTTTTGCCTATTTTATTCGCTCTCTGAGAGATTTAATACCTACATTTTGTTCTTATATTATGTATTATTTGGTACATCGTAATTTATATTTATTTTGTTATTCACGTTACTTTTACATCGTTCTGGAACCAAAAGCCATAAACTCTGTCATAGTAACAAAAACTAATGGCTATATTATTTTCAATAAATAACATTAAAATTTAATTTGAACTGCCTCGTTAGCCTATTGGTCCTAAGCACGACTGCTACTCTAGAGGTCCTGGGTTCGACTCCTAGGTTGAGAAAAAGGTGTTATTGGGATTTTCTACGAAATTCTCAGTAGCAGCCCAGAGTTTGGATTTGTGCCCGATAAATGGCAATAGGCTCGCCCCCTTTTACATGGGACCTAAATGTACCGCCGAACTGTGGGTGTACATTGGTACACCTCTGCCTAACCCTTCGGGGAATACAGGCGTGATGATGATTGTTTAATTTGTGAAATAATGAGAACTCGAAGTAAACGCTTCTTTGCAGTTTATGCATATTTGTGTGTAAACCTTATCGACTATACAAATGCGAACGGTAGCCTTTGAAAAATCCATTCATCGATCAGGCAGAAACGCACTAACATCTTGAATGACAAAAACTTTGACTTTGACTCTGACTTTGACTTTTGACAAAAAAAGTCACAAATTTTCAAATTCTTTGAGACGTGTTAAAAAAAATAACGCCAATAGTAATTATTACTTTACTGGAGTTCCTGTGTTTCGGCTCCCGAATGATGTAAAAGTAACCGTGTTAATAAAATATTCACTTAATCGGTTGTCGGAAACGAAAATAGTTAGGATGACCTAGCTTTCAATATTTATCTAACTAAGCACGGGTGCTACTATGTGGTACATTCTAAAGGTGATGACCAAGTAAGTGCTTATCGGATCTCAATAACGGAAATAGTTGTGCTCATACATGATACATTCTGAAAGTTTGGTAAGCAAATAATTAAAAAAGAAACATCTAAATCTATGTTCTAACAAAAATAAACACCAAAGAAATAATGTATCTACTAAAAGAGTAGGTATGTATCATAGATATCCGTGGTATTTTCCAATAATTTTGGAGAGCTCGGTCAAGCATTTGTTTTTATACATAGGCATAGTAGTCGGGCTTACTCTATGATAGATACAAAAACTAAACGAAATTACAAATTTGTTTTTATTTATTTACGAACTTAATTTCAATTCTTATTTTACGAAATATTTACATTTGTACTATTTACAATATTGCTTCATTCATAAATTATTGAAAAAGTGAACTTTTGGTTTTTATTTTGGAAAAAATAACATGCGTATAGTCCACCCTTGACAAGAGCCATCAAGGCACTGAAGTTTGGCGTCTCAGGCATAGCGGGGGTGCCTCGTGGGGGGAATTGATGAAATTTCAAGTTTTTAGTTATTATTACAAAATCTTAACAGAAACAAGAAAAAGTAAACAATGCGAATTGTTTGATATGTCATTACATATTTTTAGGTATAAAATTCATGTCGAACTATTCAGCCGTTTTACCAACAATTTGCAATTTAGATTGAAAAATGACCTGTCTAAAATATTTTTTTCCGAAATTTGGGCAAGTTTATTACAATTCTAATCAATGCGAACTGTTGAGAATGACTTTAAGTATAACATATATTTTTTATGTGGAAAACGTACGGAAGGATTCCTCAACAAATTTCTTTAAACATAAGGTGTTTTTAGGACTTGAGCGATGTAATACCCTTAAAGCATTTTTTTACAAGGACTTAATATCGCTAGTGTTAGTAATATACATTTGCTAAAGAAAAGTATGTTCTCTACTGACTTTTCGACGTATGCATCATATTTACTACTAGAAAGTTTGTTTGATATCCTACTTTTTGTAAAGATTTTGATTTCATACAAACTTTAGACCTTACATTTTAAAAACAAGTGTAAAGATAACAGCTTCGTCTGTATTTCCGAACGCATTCAACCCTAACCTCTTTAAAGTTAGAGTGAACAGGCTTCCTGGGTAAGCTGACTCCATGACTGATGACACTGATGTTATTTAGTCTATGGCACTCACAAATAACGTCGCTTTCTATAGGTAAAGAGATTCTTACAGCCTCACAAACTTTACCTATTTATAATATAAGTTAGTATAGATGAGCTCACCTCGCTCTCTCCGGCAGCTGTTCCAGTGACGTCAGCACACCGGACAGGTAGCTCAGCATGTCGGTGACGAACGACGACGCCTGGCCGGTAGGCTCCACTATTAACATACAAACAAAGAGTTTCCATTATACAACTAGAGTTAACGTGCCTAAAAAATGTCGTAATAAACGCTTTTGACGTTGACATAACATTTGTATTGTATCAGCTCTCGTAACACGCAGCTCAACAGTGAAGCTACTTATGACTACTAACAGTGATATTTAGGACTTGTACTACTAACAGTGATCCTACTCACCCAGCAGCCAGTCATAGTTCTCCAGGTCGAGGAACTCGTCCACCTTCTTCTCCAGCTTGTCGCAGATCTGTTGCTCGGCGTCGTCGCGCGCCGCTTGGAACATGCTGCCTGCCGTCTGATATACACACAACAATAAAACGTGTAAGAAAGGAAAACACACTTATAAATAAAATATCTTTAATTCGATCCTAGATAATCCTAATGTCTTTAAAGTTAGAGTGAACGAGCTTTTTCTGGGTAAGCTCACTCCATCGTTGACTTTGTCTTTGTCACCTCTGATCTAAACAAGAGTCAAGAGCAAACCCAAATCAAATCAAATATTCTTTATTGTGGACCATAGGTTGCTGCATACAATACAGATGGTGTCAATTAAACAATCAGGACCAGCTATGTCCTACCCTTATAGGGCGTACAATATAACTTAGATAACTATAATGCATGTACTATAATTTAACATGCATGTTTATACGGAAACGGAATAGTAATTTATCGGCATAGAAATCGTTCATGGAGTAATAACATTTATTTATGGAGCCTCTTTTTAAAAGATTTTATTTCAGTTATTAATCTTATGGACTTTGGGATATTATTAAATATATGTGGAGCCCAAAATACAAATAAACAAAAAAGTAAAAAAATACAAGATGTAAACGAAAAAACATTAAAATTCCTGTGCCATAGACTTCTATTCCGTTTGCCTATTATACCCTATTTTTAACAGACGGTAAAAAAAGTCAGCTGGTATGAGTCTGAAAGTGCCAATCCGCCTTGAGAAACAGTTGTGATCAATGCTCATGCCTTTGCTGTATGGAAAGAAGCCTTTGCTCTGCAGTGGGCAGTGTGCTGGTGTTATTATTATTTATTTTATTTTACACATGCTTACCTGTGTAGTAACTAGCTCAGAGCCAGTGATGTTGCTAATAAACTCGTACAGACACAGCGTTGCACCTTCTAAGTACTGCGTATCCACGATGATCTGAAACAATGTATGAAAGAAGCTGTGTGAAGATTTGGAGTTCATACAAACTTTAGCCTAATATTTAAAAGTGTCTCTAAAGTGTAGATATAACAGCCGCGTCTGTATTTCCGATCGCATTCAAGCCTAATCTCTTTAAAGTTAGAGTTAACAGGCTTCTTCTGGGTAAGCTAACTCCATCGTCGATTTTGTCTTTTTGAGTGCCGCGTCTGACGTAGACTAGAGACAGAATCTTAACCATCCTGAATAAAAAATAAACACTTTCACAAGTTTCACTGGATTAATTTTTACTTGTGATTATCTTTTTATTTTATACCACTGTAGTTGGAAACAAGCTAACGGCCCGCCTGATGTTAAGCGGTCACCGCTGCCTATGGACGCCTGCAACACCAGAGGCATCACTCGTGCGCTGCCGACCCCGTAAAAACCTCAAAACTCCTTTCTATATAAATAAAAATGAATGGCTAAATGTGTTGCTAAGCGCAAAACTTGAGAATGGGTGGACTGATTTGGCTGTTTTTTTTTTGTTGCGTTTGTAATTTTCTGGGCATAGCTTTTAAACATTTTTTTAATTGGAAAATCGACCAGTAATATCTTTAATTTGCATCCATGCAAAGCCGGGCGGTCTGCTAGTTAATAGATAATAAACAGACATAAAATTAACACAGAACGTTTTTTTTTATGTAAAGAGTGCAGTTTTTTATGTTAAGGTTTGTGGACCTATGACTTAGTAGGTAATAAAAAATTACATCGATGTTAAGCTAGAAATTGCAAAAAAAAACTAAGAAGGCTCATTGATTTACCTGCACCAACTGCATCAGCGGCAGCGGCCTCCTAAACAGCGCGGACAGACAGCCGGTGAAGGAGCGGCTCAGCAGCAGCGAGGCCGAGTGCCGCGCCTGCGCCGCCCGCCGCCCGCCGCCCAGCCCCAGCCCCGCCGAGTACTTCAGCCACGCGAATATGAACTCTTTTACCTGGACGTATACAGCAGGGACTGTGGTTGAGAATGGGAACCTGCGGGGATGACAACAATTACTAAATGTATATAAAAATATACCATCACGCCTGTATTCCCTGAAGGGTTAGGCAGAGGTGTACCAAACGACATTCTAAAGCAGTTTCTGCCCAAAAGATCGATTAAAATATAGTGGTGTTACGAATATCATATTCTGGATCCTATATTACTATGAAATCGATTTTATCTCAACGTTGCAATTGTTCATTTACGAGAAAATTGCTTTTCATTTTTGCCAAGTGTATACATGTTTTTGCTCGTGACTGTACACCCGCAGTTCGCCGGTATATTTAGGTCCCATGTAATACGAGGCGAGCCTATTGCCATTAACCGGGCACAAATCCAAACTCCGAGCTGCTACTGAAAATTTCATAGAAAAACCCAATAACAGTTTTTGCTCGACCCGGGAATCGAACCCAGGACCTCTAGCGTAGCAGTCACGCTCAGGACCACTATGCCAACGAGGCAGTGAAACTAAATATTACTAAATATATATATCCTACTAATATTATAAATACGAAAGCTTGTGAGGGTGTATGGATAGATGGATGAATGAATATTTGTTACTGGATCTTGATGAAATTTGGCATAGAGATTTTTATAATCTAGAATAACATAGAACATAGCTACTTTTAATCCCAAAAAAAATACGAGGGTGCTGTAGAGCACGTCTTTTTTTTTTTTTTTTTTTTTTTTTATAGACGGGAAATCATCAAATAACTTCCCCCGCCCTGGGCGGGGCGGGAGGGAGTGTCAGACTTTTACTGACTAAAACCCGTCTATGTTCCTTCATGTGCCCTTTGCGTTCCGGGGGCGCGGTATCTCTTTCGAACAACCCGCAGCCCCGGCAGGCATCGTAGAGCACGTCTGAAGTAAAACTTCTTTAGCTCCATCTAGTTAGTACCTGGCTGCTATAAGAGGAGAGAGAGAAAATGTGCGCACCTCTCTTTCTTGCCCCTACAGTAATAAACGAACCGTAACTCTCTCTCTTTCTATCTTCACTAACGTATATCTCCCTCTCACCTTCCGTTCGCCTCACCCGATCACACTTTTCGTAACGCTCTCATCGCGCATTCACCAGCCAAGTCAAGCGTGCGTAAAGAAGTTTAACAGTTTTAAGTGTAAAATGGATACATCCATTTCAACTTTGACACGGACGAACTCACGGGCAGAAGCTAGTCACATAATAATTGAGAATTTATTTGTGTTTTTCATGTTTTACTCACTTCCTTGGGAAAGGTTCTGTTTCCAATTCATCCCCATCGTACGGGAACGTGTCCATGACACCGTCATATTGGTCTTGATTCTCGACCTTAATACAAAACATAAAATTAATAATGATAATAAAATCTATAATTATAATATTTTTTTTTTACTTTGCGCAATTAATCATTATAAAAACATTATTTTTCTTTAATCGTTGAGCCACTAGGCATTTCTCCTGTATCGTAGGTGCGTTTACAAACACATGAACTCACATACACAAACAACCAGACCCGGTACAACTGTATGTAAGCCATACAAATATTAGTTCCGTGTGGGGTGCCGGAATCGAACCCGCGACACGCAACACCAATAGCTCAGTCACTGCGCCACAGAGTCTGTAAACCTCGAATACGAGCGTAAGTAAATAATAAAATTTGGAAGTTTTTTTTGTACTCCTCAAAACGGTTGTAGGAGTTTAATTGTGTAGTGGAAAGTACTAAATCTACACGGATGAAGTCGCTGGCAAATGCTAGCAACAAAATAGTTACCTCTATGGGTAAGAAGGAGGCGTTATCAAGTATATCCCGGAAGACGCCCACCCATCTCTGCATCAACACCTCGGTGTAGTGCTCCGCCATCTCCTGCAGCAGCAGCGGAATCGGATCCGTAGGGAGGCCGTAACATCTGCGAAACATACATACATAAACTCACGCCTTTTCCCATGGAGGTAGGCAGAAACCACCATCTGCGAAACGTTAGCAAGATTTTTGAGATGGTTACTAAGGGCAGGTACCTTAACCGTTATAATTACAGGAAAACATTCCTAGGAGATCCTTCATAACTTTTTGAGATATTCTGAACTACATTCACAGATGTTGGAAAAAATGTGCAGTCAGCAAAAAAAAAATGCTAAAATACGAAAACATTATTTTTTACACCAATCGGTCCTATTTCATATAGAGATCAAAAGAGTCTATGGGATCATTTAAGGTACAACTACTAGAAATTACAAAAATCGCCAAAAACTTTTCCCATACATTTACTTCGAGATTTTATTCCAGAAAAATGAACGGTTCCCGTGAGATAACCACCGCCGCGTTCGCTCCGAGCTCTTCTACTTCTTACTTTCTCTCACCTGTCTACTGTCTCTTGTTCTATCTTAATATTGTCAGCGAAAACTTGTAATTGGCCTTCTTTTACTATTGTCAACCTACGTAAAACGTAGCTGTAAGTTTTCTTGAGTAATAAAATAAAATAAATAAATAAAATAATATATTAACTTTCACTCGGGTGGAAACTAGTAATTATTAATAGCCATTAAGGTTCAAATTCAATTGTTGCAAAATCCATAGATACAGCAGTATTATGACTAAATAAATAACGCACTTCAAGGTATTAATGAACAGCACGATCTGGTGTTTGATGCTCAGCATGAGCGTGGGGTCCGTGATCAAGGACGTGTTGGTCCGCAGCGTGGACGCGACCTTCGTCACAGACATGCCCCACATGTCCAACAACCAGTCTTTCGAAACCAGACCTGGAAGAAAGAAAAAAATATTTATTTTACACAAAAACAACAATTAAATATAATCAATAGTTAAAATAATGTAACTAAAAGACCAGTACCCAAAGTAGGTACGCTTAATTATTCTTTTCTAGCTTCTGCCCGTAACTTCCTCCGCGTCAAATTTGAGATATATTATCCCACAGGTACCGTACATTTTTCCGGGATAAAAAGTAGTATATGTGCTATTCCAAACTATAATCTATCTCTGTACCAAATTCTATGTAGATCCGAGCAGGCGCGCAGCCACATGAATAGTCACACTGGACAATCAGTTACTAACGTCGAAAAAAAAAAAAGTACCTGCGTCTGCGCTTAAGAGATGTTCTTCGAGGATGAAGAATCCAAGGACTGCATTCAAGTAGTTCTTTACTCCCACTATTGAGTCGTGAAGGTTGGTTGACGCGGGGATTAAGACCAAGCGGGCCTGTTGCTTGCGCTGAGACCTGGAATAAATAAATTACTAGGTTGAATACATTATTAATGATCTAGGTGCAGGGACGGATCTAGATATGGGCGATATGGGCTGTAGCCCAGGGCCCCGAGAATATTTAGGGCCCCCAGCCCCCATTGCTGACAATGGTACTAACGGCCCAGGGCCCCATAAATTCACGGTCCGCCTCTGTACGTATGGTGGCTACGAGAGGGTGGAAAACATTCTCAAGATATTAAACACAAAATCGAAAACGACTTGACCTATAAAGCTGAAATTTAAGTGTGTAGTTTATAGATAGACATCAACTAAGAATGGATTTTACGGCAGGACCGAATTATGAGGGTCTTTTATCGAATGCCACAGACTATACACTAGCAAGTGGCATAGAGTATACTTGACTTTCATGCAACAATAGAGTACCTTTCTATCAGTAAAAGATTTTATTTTTTGAAATCGGACACTGGTGCAATTGCCAAAATTAAATTGTTTTCTTTTCACTAACAAAAATAAAATAAAAAAACAAACAAACTGAACATCTTTAAAGTATTAAATAACTGTTGCCTGTGACTTCTATGTTAATTTGAAATTATAAACAGACACTTAAATTTTATTTATTTGTTTGTTTAGATATAGATAAAAACACCTTGGTTATAAATTACCTGTAATACTGTATGAAGTCGTTCTTAGCGCCCAGCACACTGTGGATGTGCAGGCATCTGTGCAGCGGACTGAAGTCCACCAGCTCATGCGGGCACTGAGGTCCAGCGGTGATGTTTACTGGTATTCCGAGCGCCGTCATATCTGGCCAAAGATATGTGCAGACAATTAGACCAAAACATTAAAATGACCACACCACCACCAGACCGATTCCGGTCACGGCGGCTAATCTTAATGCAGACTAGCCAAGCACACAGGAGATATTAAAGTGTATAAGTGTGTGCGCAAACACAGGTGCAATCCCTCTACCCTAACTCTCATTGTCCAATGGGACGGGGCAATCCGACACAACCGGAGAGAGATCTGGCACAGGGCCAACGGCTCTACGTGCTTTCCGAGACACAGGAAAACATTATAATAATGCTACCCCAATAGTGTATCTAAAACGATTGCAAAGTGATGTTCGGTTCAATCCTCAGGTCCGATAGCTAGTGGTAAAGTTCATTTCATTTACGTAAAACTCAAATAACATAAAATTTAAAATTATACAAAAAAAAATCTAAATCACTATTAAAATAAATAAATTAATAAAACTAAAGTTTTATTATTTTACTAGCTTTTGCCCGCGACTTCATCCGCGTGGATTAATAGTTCCCGTTCCCGGGAGATTTCCAGGATGAAAACTATCCTATGTCCTTTCTCGGGTCCCAAACTATATCTGTACAAAATTTCATTGAAATCGGTTGAGTGGTTTAGGCGTGAAGAAGAGACAGACAGACAGACAGACAGACAGACAGACGGACAGACAGACAGAGTTACTTTCGCATTTATAATATTAGTACGGATTTTTATACCTTTTTTGTTTTGCACAATGCTGGCTAGACTTCTTCCTAGCATTTCTTGCGTCTGTCGCAAAGCCATCGCTCCCACCTACAGACAAAAAAATGTTTATAAATTACAGATTTACATTAGCCAGTAAGTAATACACAGCATTGTTTTTTTTTCAGATTGTAATGAAATGTTTTGTAGAAAAAAAAAACATTTGTTTTCAGTAACTTGTATAACTTTTACAAACTCCTCCACACGTCGTTCAAGATTACATAAGCCCCAAAGGGGCTGGACTAAGAGGGTTGCTCTTGCTTACTTTTTCTGACTAGGGGAAGGGGGAAAATTACTTAAAATTATGCTTAGGACTTAACTAATACTTGAATGGCCCCTAAGGCACTGCGCAAACGTAGACACTTTTAGTTTCCAGTTACCGACACCGAACACTTTTTGATCGTCATGAGTATGTGTTAAGTGGAAGCAACTAGACACAAAAAATGTTTACGTATGCGCTGGGAGTGGATGGTTTCATACTGGTTCTATAGTAATAAAATATTCATTGGTAGCTTGTATCTGACACAAGACACAAAAGTTTCCACGTTTGCGCCTTGCCTTAATAGTTCGAATTTGCTTCAAACGTGCTTTGAAACAACATCAAGATGTCCTCCAAACACCAACTAACCTGCGGGCTAAGCTCCCGTATATTCTCTAGAAAGTCCCTCAGATCAGCCATGGACGCGTCTTGTATCGCTTGTCGCAGACGCGGGATGTCGGCGGAGATCTGACCACACCACTTATATGGACCAACCCGGGGCAGAAGCACATGTTCCAGTTGTTCTAGAGTCTTTAGTGCTGGGTAGTATCTGTGAAGTAATGAAAGAATTTTAAAGGGTTAAATGTTAAAACGGTTGCAAAAACAGTCAGTCGGTGGAGCAGACACGTATTACAGTGAAGACCACGTTTAGGCAAATGGGGGACGCCCACGTACAGTAGTGGTCATGTATTGGCTATAATGTTGATGAAATGTTAAAAGCAGTCAAGAATCTCCACGCATCAATGACGTTCTTGGGACATAGATATAAGAATTTGCAATCATATTTAAGACTAGCTTTTGCCCGCAACTTCGTCCGCGTGGATTAATAGTTCCCGGGGGATTTCCGGGATGAAAACTATCCTATGTCCTTTCTCGGGTCCCAGACTATATCTGAACCAAATTTCATTGAAATCGGTTAAGTGGTTTAGGCGTGAAGAGACAGACAGACAGACAGAGTTACTTTCGCATTTATAATATTAGTAAGGATGAAAAATGCAAAAATAGCAAAAATAAAGCGTTTTTGTTTTGTTAGTATGATATGCTTTCACAGCTACATTACCAAACCAATTTTAAAGACGGCCTGGCCGCATTCACTTTGATACAACCAATTGTTAACACAGAGCCGCCTGCCAGCTGTTACTTTTTTCATTGTGTCATTATGATTAAATATTTTAATGCACACGATTTAGAGCCTTAACTTGAATGGCAAGTTATTTGCTGTGTGGGAGCCATGCTGTTTATAATAAGCAATGAGTTTTGCTCTTTTTTATTAATACGAGTATGTTCATCATACATACAGGAAAAGTTTTTAACCAGTGCGTAACTTTTTTTTGGTAGTTCAGTGTCAGTAATAGAACACATTTCCGTGTTTAGTTAAAAAAAAAAATTCATCCTTATCCGAGTTTGAAATAAGCAAAACATGGACATAATCTATTCGCCATACTATCAATGAAAACTCGCGGCCGCCGCCCGGGCGCATGGCTGGGGTGAGGGGGTGGGGGATGCTAGCGCCGAGTGACAATAAAATATGCTTTTTAAGTAAGCATGTTTCGTAAGCAATAACTGTTTTTTTTAGTACTAAGACATATCAAAATAAAATACCTATACGTGTTTAATAAAACGTGTTGAAGTTTATTATGGCATTTACGCACTGGTTAAAAATTTTTCGTGTATAAAAAAGCGAATTAATAGGAATACTATAATAGTGTTGTTGGATCGTGCCCATCTACCACAGTCTACAAAATCCACATACCTTTTAGCATCCACCTGTGACTTGAGTTTAGAGTATGTAGTCAGTAAGGGCAGACATAACTCCATCTTTTCAATGGTAGCTGCAATGTTTAGTTCAACTCGTCGAGCCCGTATCAACTCCTCAGCTTTGGCACAAAGACCTTTAAAAATGAAATGGTTGGTATTATTTTACAATAATAAAAACCGTATCTCTAGCTTGTAAGAAACTTCAGGTAGATACTATACTGCCACCACCAAAGCCATTGGCTATTGGCTAGTGGTCCTAAGCGCGACTGCTACTATAAAGGTCTTGGGTACGATTCCCAGGTGCAGCAATAAGTTTTATTGGATTTTTCTATGAAATTCTCGTTGGCAGCTCGGAGTTAGTATTTGTGGCTGATTAATGGCAATAGGCTCGCACCCTATTACATGGGACCTAAACCTACCAGTGAACATTGGGTGTGCATTGGTACACCTCTGCCTAGCCCTTTGAGAAATACATGCGTGATGGATGGTATGTTGTACAAGATGGAATTTAATCTCATGCATTACCATTAACGTCCATATGCAAAAACGTGCAACACAATACGTGCGTACTCAATGCTGCAGACACCAGTCCATTACTGCTCAGAGACTTAATAATGCTTTCAGAAACAACACTGTTTGAACGTGGTAAATCTAAATCTCCAGACCAATTCTGGTCATGGCGGCTAATCTTAATGCAAACTAGCCATGTACACGGGAAATATTATAGTGCATAAGTTTGTGCGCAAAACACAGGTGCACTCCCTCTTCATAGCCCGATGGGACGAAAATCCGACATGACTGGAGAGGGGTTTGGCGCAGGACCAACAGCTTTACGTACTATCTTGAGGCATGGGACATGAATGGGTATGATAGTCTCAAATAAAACAATCTTCATTCCTCATGACTACTTACTCTCAGTGGTATCTTTAACATTAGCATCTACATTTGATATGTCTGCATGCAACTCCTCAGCATGTGACCGCACTTGTAGTAACTCACGAATCGAGTCAATAAAGCCCTGAAAACATTCAAATGATGAAAAATTGTTCCTCATGGCCACAAACCCATTAATATAATATGTTTAATTGTCTACAAGTACATTTAACACCAAATAATCAATTGTAAGACAAACATTCGTCTCTCTGCAAACTGTTTTACAGATTCAGTTTTAATACTGACAATCTATATTTTTCACTCTACTATTGGGCTTCGGTCTTATTTCAAAAGAATACTTTATGATTCACAGAATATTTGTTAAAAAACCTTCTAAGTATCTGGCAGTACTTATAACAAACTAATACTATGCAAGAAATCTTTTTTTTTATAATTTACTTTCATTAGCTAGTCAAGTATCAGGACTGAATCTGCAGGACTGAATCACGTAATTCAAATATGTATATCTACAGTTTGTTCTACCTGATAATGAAAATTGCACAGCTTCTCGATTTCCTTGTCATGTTGCTTTATCCGCTCATCCAATTGTTGAACAAACGCTTCGTGGCCTTCGCCCTCATATATAGAACGGAAAGCCGGGCCCCAGTAGTCATCTATACCCTCTATTTCCTGCAGATTTTGACAAAACGCAAAAAGAAACAACAAAAAATTAATAAAATTTTAAAGCAATATTTTATTTTCATTATATTCATTATGCAGTGTGTTGCAGTGTGGGAAGGCCTTCATGAGGTGGACCTGGTAAAGGTCGCGGGAAATCGCAGGATGTGGGCAGCGCAGGACCGGTCACTATGCCTATCTTTAGGAGAGGCCTATGACCAGCAGGACGAAGTTCGGCTGATGTGTGATATGTATTACAACATTTCGATATTAAAGATAGTAGATAGTAGTTTAGCAATCAAAAAGCCTTATTATTGTTTAGTTACGCTACATCAGAATTCACAGTAATTCAAAGTGGGTGTATACCTGGATTGTAGCGTTCGTCATTTTAACTCACTATTCTATTCTTGTTTATTATACACCGTAAGTATAAATATCATGAATAAGTAAATTATAATATTCTTCGTTATATGATTGGAGATGGATATCTTCAAGGAAAAAATCTCATAATAATACCTACTCAAATAATCAAATGTATTATTTTGATTTTGACATTTTGAATTTCTCTCTGACAATTATGTCAGACAAATTATGACAATGACAAGTGAAAAACTGAAAAGTCAGTCGTGACCAGTGTTGCAAAAGTCTAAAATTATAAATCGGGAAAAATTGGGTGACTTTTATTTGCATTAAAACAAGAATAAAATTATATATTAATGAAACAAACTTTAATTAATTACTTATTACTTTGTGCTAATAAAGTACATTAAATCAGACATCAAGGCCCATAGAAAATACACGCGTACACGCGTGCGTTTAGCTCTATCACTGGTACAGACGCCAGCACATCAAGCTACTACATCTGTCAAATTTCTTTAATAGATTTTCAACATTATCGTTGTAACATATGGTTCATATTTGATTGCGAAAATTTGACAGTTTCGAGTAGCTTGATGTGCTGGGGTCTGTACTGCCCTGATAACAAAGAATGCAGTAATCGACATTTTTGAGATTTTCACTTTTTTCCAGAAATGGCATCCCAGGAGGTTCATGCACATGAAAAAAAATTATTTTCATAAAAAAATTCACTCGAAGTATGTTTTTTATGATATGATTTTCGCCGTACTTGCATGAAAACTGCTTCAATAATATGAAAAAACGCAGTATTAAGCATGACCTAAGAAAGAATGCAGTACTTGCAAGAATAAACTAAAACAGAATGCAGTAATATCCACTACTTTATTGTTTTGTTTTACATCCAGTAGACAAATTGCTAAATCAAAACGCAGTACTCCACATTACTGTATTTAAGTGTAGTAAAGACTTGCGAAGTCGTAGCCGTACTCGTAGCAGTGCAATCCATTGCCGCGTTTTGTCTTAGTAAATCAGTTCGGCGACGTCATTCGGTGGAGTAATACGAATACGAATTTGCAAAAACATGTTTTTTTTTACTTCACCCTAATGCTGCATATTATAAGAACATAAAGTAGGTTTTTAACATCCGTATAGTTTACTCAATACTTTATTTGCATTCCACGATGTAAAAACTTAGGTCGTAGCTAAGAAACTAAAAAAACCTTAACCTTAAAATGCACCTATATAAATCGTTGAGAAGACACAGTACACTTCAACTTAGTTCCGAGCATATAATAATGGCAATAATTACTAAAAAAGAATGCAGTAATCAACTTGTGCTAAGACATAATGCAGTAATACGCGCAAGTGCTGCATTTAGTTTTAGTATCCTGTGACTCGGAAACGACCTGATAATAAACCGAAACGCAGTAATACGTATTATAATTGCATATATTAGTAAATTAAATAAAAGAAAATTATCTTGTAAAAGCTTGATTTTTTTCCGATTTTTTAGATATATAATATGGCCAATAAAATACGAACAACTGGCTCAGATCATATGAAATATGTTTTTTGCGTTTATCTCGGAACCGCCATTTTGCGATTACTGCATTCTTAAGGCCTATTCAGACCTAAGCGGTATTCGCTGCCGCCTGCGGCAGAGAAAACCCAGTGGGTATGCGGTAATATTACTGTTCACACCTAAGCGGTATTCGCTGCCGCCTGCGGCAGAGAAAACCCAGTGGGTATGCGGTAATATTACTGTTCACACCTAAGCGGTATTCGCTACCGTTCGTAACCCGCGTGGTATGTACCTCTACCCACAGCGGCAGCGAATATCGCTCAGGTCGCTCTAGCCGCGGTACTTGATACTAAATACCTGAGCGAAACCCGCGCGGTATGTACCTCTACCCACAGCGGCAGCGAATATCGCTCAGGTCGCGCTAGCCGCGGTACTTGATACTAAATACCTGAGCGAAACCCGCGCGGTATGTACCTCTACCCACAGCGGCAGCGAATACCGCTTAGGTCTGAATAGGCCTTTAGTTATGACGGCAGTGTACTTGACTTGATTTGCTAACAGAGGTGACAGAGTCATTATCGGATTCGGACATTTAAAACATAAAACAGTTTATAAGTCATCAACAGAAGAAGACAGGTGCATGCAATTCTATAAACAAACAATACAATCACAAAAGAAATACTTTATTTTAAGGTGTTTCAGTCCAATTTGCTATAAGCATACCACTGATTGTATTGGACGTAGTGCAAGGTTGTTTTACAAGTTTCTTTTAGTGTTGCTTTTTTTGTTTATAAATATTATTTATTTTAGTTGAAGATGCAAAAAAAGCCGGGACATAAGATTGCTAAATCGGGATATTGGGTTGGGGGACAATGATAAAAAGAAGTAGATCTCCTGATAAATCGCGAAGTTTTTCAACACTGGTCGTGACCATTGGTAGGGAAGGTCTTAGCGATAGCGTTGAATCAACGAACTAGCTGAATCAACCGTTAATCTCCTTTCACTGCAATTAACATTAATAGTTTATGAATCAACTAGTTGAATCCTTCCACGTTTATGAGTTAACTCGTATACATCAGCTAAAGTCGAGAGCTCAAACGCAACAAACTAAGAAATCGAAAAGTTTATGTTGAAAATAACTTCACAGATTGCAACCAATGACTGTGATTTGATTTTTGAAACATTTTCATAAAAAAGTATTTTTTCGCCAAACAGTTCCGATTCAATGCTGCAATGGCACAATACCCTTTGACGAATTAAACTAGTGGATCAACTTGTCGACACACTTAAATTAACGTTAGCGTTAAATTGACGAAAAACCCTTCAACGATCCATAGCTAGCGTGTTGAATTAAAAAAAAAACTTTACATCTCATTGTTTTTTTTTTTTATTATATATGATCGCACGGGGAATGGTAAAATCAAAATTTGAAGTGTGCAATACCGAGGAAATTGGATTAAACAATCTTGATAGGTACTGTTAAATTTTCATTGTTCTTAGTAGGATTCATGAAGATGAAAAAGAAATCTATCGTTTACATACTAACTCCTGCCCGGACTTATCAAATTGCCCGTAACATATATGTATACTTACTTATTGAACATCGCTCCTCCAGCATTTAAATTATTCTGTCTCGGTCACTCTTTTAACTTATTTCTAATTAACTCTAAATCGAAACTATCCAAATAGATTTTAGTCTTCCGTGGTCTTCCGTTCTAACCTCTTTTTACTAGTCGTGAGAAATACACCATTATTCGACGTGTCCCTCGCCTATGATTCTCCGTGTAGCTGTACTGGAAACTCCTATAATTTCCCAAAAAAAGTTACAATTATGTAAACCAAACTAAAAAAAGTATCTAAATACTCAGTCCAACTAACCGGTCAACTCCATAACCACGGAGTAGAGAAAGAAGTCCATAACGCAATTTGAGTGAGGGGTCAGGTGAAAATAGGTATCGCTCTAGATTCTTCTTCTTTTCGAATCGATTCAAGTAAATCCTCTTTATCGCCTTATGAATACAACAATTTATTTTTCATGTTATTATATTCTGATATGCCTATACTCAATCCTATACTCCTCTAATAATTACTAGAAACTGGCAAGTTGGACAAGAGTGTTTGAAACACTAATAAAAACAAAATACAAAGACAAACTATTTTGTTTTTAGAAAGTAAGTCTATTTTAAATGAGTTTTTTGTTCTATTCGTAGACCACTTGAAACATAAATACCCTTAATAATTGTGTAAGAGAAATTATACATAGGTAATAATTATAACATCTACTAATTATTCTTATCCGACTTTAAAACGAAGGAGGTTCCCAATTCAAACCGTATGCTTTATTTTACTGTGCATGCCAAGTTATTTCTAAGACCTTTCTCAATGGAATTAGACAATGTTTTTTTTTTTCCTTTCCGTATGGTCTCACTTTGATTTTGGCATTTTGACAGAACAAATAATTAACGAAACGATGTGTTTTAGGTTTAGGATGTTTACGATTTTATTCAGTTGACACTTCCGAATAAGGCCCATGTAAAAAATATTGAACGGAATTTCCCGTCCAAATCTCCACGAATTTAAATCAACATTTTGGATATGGCAACTACAACAATAAAACGTCAAGATCAAGTGTTAAATAATCTGCCAAAGCCAAAGTGCCAATCCAATCCTGCATTCCTGCGTATGTGCAGTGGTGGGCAGTGTGAAAATTTTTTTTGTGGTCTTCATCGATCCATTTATTAGGCATTTTTTATTTATTTTACAAAATCCATGTTGCCGTAACTTATTTAACTGTAAAGTTGTTTTCAAACCTCAATTGATTCTGTGAAGTCCGGGAATCATGGCTCACTGTATAAGAGTTTTGCATGGCCAGGCAAGTTCATAATTAATTCCACGTTTTGGTTACTTAACGAATATCTATTATTAATAAGTTAATATGTTTATGCAATTTCTTCAAGTTTGTTTACTGTAGTATCGCAATTGTAAGCGATATAAATCCTGATAAACCCTCATGAATGGATGGGTCAGGTCACGTAAAATAAGCCATATGAGGTCAACCGGGGTCGCGATTATTACATTTATCAGGAATTCAGTTGCTATAGTGTAATTGGAGCAGTTGCCGCATAGTGTATGAAGATTTTAAAGGAATTTATTGACGTCGTAATTTTTCTCCCAGGGTACCAGGACAAGATACGTGTTGTTGGAAATCCAGAAAAGATGCTTCAGCGTGTCCCCCCTCGCCGCTGCTGCGGCCCAAGTACGTACAAACTGCAAAAAAGTGATATTTCCAATACTTTCAGTGATAATAAGATGTTGTTATGTAATCATAGTTGCAGTGAAAATTGGTTGTTAACTCTCAAAGTTGATGTTTCTGAGTGCTGTATGATGTGTTGTAGATGTCGAAGTTCGACAAGAGCCCGCTGCCGTACGAGAAGTTGAACCAGAATTTGGAAGTTGTAAAGAAGAGGTTAGGTCGTGAAATGACCTTGTCTGAAAAAGTGCTGTACTCTCACTTGGACGACCCTCAGGGACAGGTAAAGTGTTACATAATACCTCATTATTCAGGGCCGGATTAAGCATGTTGGGGCCCCTAGGCAATGCCCATCTCGTGGCTCCATTACCCCCTAACATACAATATCTTCTAGCTAGAGCAATGCAATTTATTCATAATCATGCTGTTTTATGTATGTGTTCTACATTTAGTGTATGAAAGGCATATAATACTTATGTGTATTTTTCCATTTATTGATATACTTTCAAATAATTGCATGTTTTTCTCACACTAAGCTCCATCCTTATCCTGAGCTCCTAGGCAACTGCATACACTGCCGAATGTTTAATTCAGCCCTATCATTAATATTCTAAGGGAAATTCAGATAAGTTTATTGATCATAAGATAAGCAGACAACTGTGTGACCTTTTTACAAGGATATCATCCTTTCAACATTCAAAGAGTCAACATGTATTCAAAATAGAATTTTAGACAATTTCCTGTATATCTCAATGACAAATTATAAATTTGAGGAAAGTTCCGAACTACAATATTTTGAAGTACATCAATATCTTTGCTAATATTTTAGGGCTCTTTCAATTTATGCGTTTGGTGCCGAAACGCTGCGGTGGCGAAGCGGTGCGTTTGTCGTATTGCGTACGAACGGTCGTTTGTTTTCATACAATGCGCGCGGTGCGGCAACAGTGCGACGTCGGTACCTACGCACGCTCGACGGCAGGACGACAGACGTCACGCGTCAACTGTATGAAAAAGGACAACCGTCTGTATGCAGTCCGAAAAACGCGCCGCCTCGGCACCGCAGCGGTCCGGCACCAAACGCATAAATTGAAAGAGCCCTTAGTCTGTATAAAGTTTGTAAACCAAACAAGTTGTAAAAGGGATTATTAGTTCTTATCAAAGACAATACTCGCAATATTTTTTCATTAGTCTTGCTTATTAGCTCTAGAAATTATTAAGTTCCTGTGAACAAAGTATTGTTTTATCAACACATTAAGTGATGCCTTTGTTTTAAACAGATTGTTCGAAATAAAAGATAACTACACAAAAGTTCCCCTGCCCGAACATTGGCTTGCTTTATCTCCTGCTAGGTCTAATTCTGAATTTATACCATCTATGGACCTACTCAAACATACTCAAAAAGTCTTTAATTTCGGTCCTGCCGTTTAGGAGGACTTACATGACATACACACATATACAGGAATTATATTTACAAATAAGAAAGTTTGTTCAAATGAAACTTGATAGTATGAAGTTTATCTTCTACAGCTACCCAATGCTGATAGCTGATCTCAAAAGACGAAACAATGTTCTTACAACAGAGATTCTTCTTTAGAGATCTCTTCAATGGAATTCAGGTCTTCATCGCATATTTATATTCTACTAGTTTCTGCCCAAGACTTCGCCCATCTTATAGTCGAGTAAACCATAAACCGTAGCCTACAGCACTTGCCTATGAAGTAGTTTCTATACGTGAAAGGTTTTTTTTAGTATTTCCAGATTACTTCCTACATATAAAAATACCATCCATCATCATCACGCCTGTATTCCCCGAAGGGTTAGGCAGAGGTGTACTAATGTACACCCACAGTTCGCCGGCACATTTTTAGGTCCTATGTAATAGGGGGCGAGCCTATTGCCATTAACCGGGCACAAATCCAAACTCCGAGCTGCTACTGAGAATTTAATAGAAAAACCCAATAACACTTTTTGCTCGACCCGGGAATCGAACCCAGGACCTCTAGCGTAGCAGTCGCGCTTAGGACCACTAGGCCAACGAGGCAGTACTAGGCCAACGAGGCAGATATAAAAATAAACAATCTTTATCTCTTTATAATATTATTCTTAGTATAGATATCTATATGTACAGTCTGTTGTCAACATTATCTGACCCACCCTAAACACAACCGAAATTGGACCCTCTGCCTATGATAATAAGGTTTAATTTCAATTTATCGATGAATACAGACACGCATAAACCCACCCAACGTTGTCGGAGCCACCGGCATTATATCATTTTGTTAAGCTATTTTAATCATTATCTCGTTGACATTAAAGTTAAAAACCTTTTAAGTCACCCTACATAATTAGAAGCCAATCTTTAATTTCGTGGAGTCTTAACAAGTTCTTGTGACTTGGCGGTTTGATGTTGGATTGGCGAGGAACAACATGTGGGTTCGAAAACACAGTCCACCTGTTATCAGTTTCTTTTTTAATTTGATTTCATTTCTACAATATTGTTTGCATTATTAAAGAACGACCAATATGATTTGCGCCTAATAACTTATCTTGTAAACCGGTGGGTAAATTAAAAAAGTTTAAGTTCACATTTATATTTGCTTTGTGAGGTAGATAATAAATTCGTCTACTTAAGTGACAAAAGTTACACTACGCCTATTAGCATTGACTGCGCACACACATTTGTAAATCGTTTCGCATAACTCGTTAAGTATTTTTAAGCAATTTGGTGTAAAAAAGCATCATGTCGCAGCTTAATGACTATACCAAACATAAAATCATATTTTTACGTGAGCAGAATGTTGGAATTAGAGAGATTGGTCGTCGTCTTAATATAGCAGTAAGTGTTTTTTTTATACCTATTTTATTTAATTGATTGTGATTAATGAACGCGTAGTTGGCTATTTTACTATTACATTCACTCCTTACAAGTTACATAAACGTTTTTTTTTTGTTTTAGAGAAATACGACTGTAGCCAAGACGTTATGGAGACAAAGTAAATATTCAGCGGATTCGCCCAGGGGCAAAAAACATCAAGTATAGTCCCGAATGCGATTGCCCATTAGTGTAACCGCAATAAAACACGATATTTCAGTGGAAACAGTGAGAAGGCATTTACACGCTGCTGCAGCTGGAATAAGAAATTATAAACCGGCACAGAAAATAGCATTGACACCTGCTCATCGCGAAGAAGAAGGGTCCGTTTTCCCCCGAAAAAATTAAATTTTAATTGAGAAGAAAATGCTGTGATCTTCACTGATGAAAAAAAAAAACATTTAAATCGAACAAAGATGAACGTAATAAGGAACGGTGCGCCATCACTCCGCTACTGATTAATCTAGGATATTTTTAAACACATCATGTAAGTAAATGCTCAATGGATAGATTGTTAAACCATTAAAATGTTGCCAATTACGTGGTGATGTTATTGTTATAAATAGTTTTTTTCTATTTAAATGACATGTTTATTCACTACGTATAATAGGCAGCTATAAATCTGTAAAGCATTTCACAGATGAATTACTAATGATGATTAATTTTCTCGATAACAAACTTTCAAGCATAAACATGCCTTTTTTAATGTTTATAAATGGTTAGATTAGATTTGATTATGGCATCCTCATATATATTGTATATTAATTTGGAAATATGTGAGCATTTACTTACTTTATCTTACCTAAGTGTTTTAATGAAATAATAAACATTTTAAATTTGCAATTGTTTAGTTTTATTTCTATGCGTTGTCCATTAAAGAACTGTAAAAAAAGTATAATAAAATAATTAAAAAAGAAACACCTGAGCAGAAGCTATATTTAGGTTAAACTTGATTTCGAACGTAAACAACGATTAGTGACCACAAGACTAAAGAATTTAAACCATATATATACTTTAATAAAGTTTATTCTTGCACAGCACAAGCAGCCAACCTTATCCTAGTGCAAATAGATTATTTTGTATTTTATCCCTTCATTATTATTTAATCACTCCATTAAGACATGATAATAAAAAAACTACCTATAAAATAGACAAAAATAAATTGTAAAGAGAAGTTGTTTTTGCAATTTAGTAAGGCAAGGAAAAATATGTTTGCGCGTTGTCACTGCATACCCTTAGTTAGTAGCATTTGAATACCAGTTTTACAATGAATACAAATATTTATTTTTCAACTACCCACTTAATACAAGTTATGCCAAAATATTACCATTTTAGAAACTTTATATTTAAAGATTATCCGTCTATAGTTCTTTACAATAATACAAGAAATACTTTTAGAATAAATTCTAAATTGAAAGCAAAACAATATCTTCGTCGCAGGATTTGATCTCGCAACTTGTCACTCTCAGTCTTATACACTGACCACGAGACCAGAATTACTTGACCAAACACATTAAAATAAGCTATTACACTTATTATATTATAACAAGTTGTTATAAGATTTAACCCAATGCTAACGTGATAAAGATCAAATTTGCGTGTGTGTATTATTATTGTATTTGTCATTCTCAGTTCTCGAGCACTTGACTGATAACCTCATATAAATTGAAATTAAACCTTATTATCATACACAGAAGGTCCAATTTCGATTGTGCTTAGGGTGGGTCAGATAATGTTGACAACCGACTGTACAAGCATGAGGCCGCTCATTCACTCACTGACTAAACATGAAATCCGAAAACTACTTGAACTTTGAAGCTGAAATTTGGTAAGAAGATAGTATAGGGGTAGGAGATGACAGCTAAGCATGCTTGGCTGTCGAAGATGACTGCTAAGAAGGCTTGGCTGTCGAAGATGACTGCTAAGAAGGCTTGGCTGTCGAAGATGACTGCTAAGAAGGCTTGGCTGTCATTGCTTAATTTTTAGTACTTTATAGCTATTGTAGTATTTCTATCTATAGTAATTTTTAATTTAGTTAACATTGAGTACATTCTTATAAGTAGTTATTAAATTAATGTACAACCTGTATTATAATTGTATAACTTACTTTTTGTAAGTATGAAGTTTCTTGCCCATCTTCTCCAAACGAAACAATTTAGAAATATCAACTAAATTGCCTTTTATAGATCGAAATTAACGACTTGACTTTCACTTCTGAACGGATTTGCGAGGGCCCGAGGCAAGCGTGTCTTTGACTTGAGATGGACAAAATCGCGGGTAAAAACTAGCGTTCATAATTATTCTGACCATTTTAATATTCGTAACAGGAAATCGAACGGGGTGCCAGCTACCTGCGTCTGCGGCCCGACAGGGTTGCCATGCAAGATGCCACCGCCCAGATGGCCATGTTACAGTTCATCTCGTCAGGGCTGCCCCGCGTCGCCGTGCCCTCCACCATCCACTGTGACCACTTGATTGAGGCCCAGGTTGGGGGTGACAAGGATTTGGCAAGAGCTAAGGTAAGATTACCTAAAATCGAAGCTTACTATTCCGAAGATCATGATAAAATTGGTAGTTAATTTGTCTACGTCCCAGTTTATTCGGAAAAGTCAATAATTTGGATTTTGTAAACACTTAATTAACCAAGAGTGTCTATGTAGTTTCTTACTCATTCTTCTCTATAGAGACCAACCTAAAGGCCTATTCAAACCTGAGCGGTATTCGCTGCCGCTGTGGGTAGAGGTACATACCGCGCGGGTTTCGCTCAGGTATTTAGTATCAAGTACCGCGGCTACAGCGACCTGAGCGATATTCGCTGCCGCTGTGGGTAGCGGTACATACCACGCGGGTTACGAACGGTAGCGAATACCGCTTAGGTCTGAACAGTAATATTGCCGCATACCCACTGGGTTTTCTCTGCCGCAGGCGGCAGCGAATACCGCTTAGGTCTGAATAGGCCTTAAGTCTTTGAACTATCAACGAGCTTCAACTTTCTGATTAACTGACTGACTCTGTGACAATTCAGAAGTGTCTAAATGGTTTCATTGAAATAAATAATTTAACCTTTATCACATCCAAACATATTGCTGGGAACAAAATAACCAAGCTCCCCAATCCTTAGGACCTGAACAAAGAAGTATACAAGTTCTTGGAGACCGCGGGCGCTAAATATGGCGTCGGTTTCTGGAAGCCAGGCTCCGGTATCATCCATCAGATCATCCTGGAGAACTACGCCTTCCCCGGACTGCTCATGATCGGAACTGACTCCCACACACCCAACGGTGGAGGTCTTGGTGGACTTTGCATTGGTAAGATAAAACTTGGCTATTAATTATTTTACTAAATCCTGTCTAGGTTCAGTGAATGTTTGGTAAAAAAGACCTTATTGCCATCAACAAAAAATACATTTTAAATGTTCTGTCAAAATAATTTGTCTGAAAGCAGATAACCTAAAAAAAATCTATGTAACAAAAAATAAAATCCAAAGTAAATTACAGGCTCTTCCATAAATCAAGTTATTTGTTTGTATATCTACTGGTCTGATTCTGAAAATCAGACCGCGAGACCGAAAGGCTGTATTTTGTAAAAAAATTAGAGACACGTCAGACAATTTATGGTGATGAAGTGCCCTCATGCGTACCCCATCACGCCTGTCCTCATTTTATGGGAAGGCAGAGTATGTAGTACACCCTTATACCATCTGCTTTTCTCCATGGTGAGTTTCCGAATTTTTATCCAAGTTATTATTCCATTGTACAGGTGTTGGCGGTGCCGATGCCGTAGACGTAATGGCCAGCATTCCTTGGGAACTCAAGTGCCCGAAGGTGATTGGTGTCAAACTCACTGGTAAGTTGTTTTTGCTCAAAGTTGTTATCATATTTTTGTATTCCTATTTGTGCTATTATTCGCGTTAACATAGCTCGCAGAACGGACGGCGGTTGAGGTCGTTTGGTTCTCGAGTGGCAACCACGCACCGGAAGGCGCAGTGTAGGAAGGCCCCTCACGAGGTAGACCGACGACCTGGTAACTCGGGAAGTCGCTGAATGCGGACAACGTAGGACCGATCCTTGTGGCTATCTTTAAGGGAAGGGAGGCCTTATAGGATTCGACAAAAACAGGCCAACAGACCTGAATTCGGTTTATATTTCAAATTTTCTTGAATAAGCGTTTGCACCATTCTATAAGTACTTATAGATTGGTGCAATGGTGCCTATTGGGGCCGTGGCTACCAAACCATTATACACATGAAAAAAAAATTGACTCAAACTGTAAAATACACTTTGTAGTCTACAAAATGTATTAACAAATCTGAAACCTTTTTCGGCAATACTGTTTAAGTAATTATGCAAATAAGTACTATTGTCTAACATTTGTATGGCTTTATTTAAATGACATGTTCCCCAGTCACCTTGCGAAGAAACTTAATAGCGTACTCGACATACTAGCGGTAATGAAGAGTAATGGACTAATAGCCTGGTACATTATATATTCGCGGCCGCCTGCCTTACATAGTGACACTATTCACACCAGTTAACACCGGTACGATATTCCTGAACGTGACTTTTGATCTTGAATAAAAAGTTTTTTTTTTCTTCGAAACTTAATAATTTGTACTGATTGTATTATCAAAAGCAATTTAATTTTACGTCTACCGTAAACATTGCGTGCGTACAATGTAGTAGGTACTTTTAATTATCTTATAAATAACATACCGTAAAATATTTATGTTTTTCTTAGTATTCAGTTTTGCAATATGTTTAAATATTTGTGTGCGTTGTTTCGCTTAAACAAAGTTAACTTTAATGTCATTATTATAGGGTTTATTTTGCATTGGCCGAACAATGCGAATTTTAGTCAAATACTTACGCGAAGTAAGTATTTGAGCTCGTGGCTAAATAATTACAGCCGCATAGACCGATCCTTCGGGTTAAGCCACGCTTGCCGAGGTTGGTCTGTGGATGGGTAACCATTTACTATAGCGAGTTTCCTCCGTGCCTCGGAAAGCACGTAAAGCCGTTGGTCCCGGCTGTCATTTGTAGATCTTTGACAGTCGTTACTGTTAGTCAGAAGCCCGAAAGTCTGACAACCATGATTACTAGGTTGTGGAGGTCTGACAGGCAGTCGCTCCATGTAAAATACTGATATTCAGCTGCATCCGGTTCGACTGGAAGCTGACCCCAACATAGTTGGGAAAAGGCTAGGCAGATGATGACTTACGTGAAGTAAACTGCCAGCATCTAATATATCAATGTGTTTTTTGTTCTAGTTCAATTGCACTGAAAAAGTATAGTGCACATAGATATGTTATCTATGTTTATACATAATTATATAGTGTGACGAAAATAGCTCGTAAGATTCACGTGGCGAGGCGCCAACCTGCCAATGTCAAATCGTAGAACGAAAGAACTTTCTAGGGTTCCGCAATGATTGGAATCTCGCTGATTGAATAATGTAGCTGTTCCTTTGTCTACAATTTGATTGTCCTTCTGGGCACACGTTACCGGTACTAAGGCCATATGACCCCAATAGAGGAAAATATCTTTACAAAAATTCTTATGACGTATTTAAAAAGCTATATCAACAATAAATTGCGAAATCGCGCGCAAAGGTTAAAGAAAAATGTAATGCAAAGAGTTTGCATTTGGAATTTTAATAGAATTAGAGAGCCATATGCGCTTCAGGAAGATATTACGAGAAACAGCTCCCGCTAAGAGTTTTTTCTACTTTATTTTAATGGTTTTTTAGTCTGTTTTATCCATATTTAATTGTATTAGAAAATACGACGTTCCGCACTTCCCAATTTTCCATTGATCTTCAAGACACAAATATTTCCTATTGTCGGTAGTTCTCACCGGCCATCTTTTAGGGAGTGAAAGTACTCATGAATACGAACAACTTTTGCTAAAGAACCAACCCCGATATATGAAAAAAGGCAGCTTTACCATACATTTTGACCTTGATGCAGTGCTTTTTTGTAGGAAACAGAAGTTTTTTTTTTATACTTAGTTCCATTACTTAGTAGCCAACTGCCCGCTGCACATACGGGTATTTTGCATTCCTAGCCGGGCGAAATTATTTTTGCGGTTTTTTCTGCTGTAAAGTAGGTAAGATTAACTAAAATGTACAGACGACCAATGGGGAGGGACTAACCATGAGCTTTATTGGCTGATATGATGATAATTAAAACGAAAATGTATTCATGATTCGGAATAGGATTTAATTGATTAAATAATTACATAAAATATAGATAAGATCTAATTTGATGAGGAAGAATGCCAGGGTTCATCGTCACTTTCTCCGACCTCTTCTGTTCCAGATTCCGAATCTGAATCATCTTCAGACGGTGGAAACAAAAGAGCTATCGCTTCTTTGGAAAAAAGTTCCATTCTGCTCTTTGGTTTTGGCCTCAGACTTGTGAGCAGTGGGTCCGAGGATAGTAGAAGTCAATTCATAACATCTGCATTGCAATCTATTCTCGAAAACTTCCTCGCAAAATTATATCTATACAATCTGAAATGTTTATTCCTAGCTCCAGCAGCCTCTTCCGAAAGTAGTCCGATAGGCAATAACGCCTTTTCCATGACTGTAGCATAATGCATCAAAATTTTATGTTTCAAAACTTTTAATTGTTCTTCATTAAAGTTTTCAGACGATAAAAGGTAATTTTCCAAATAATCGACTTTTTCATCAAAAGTGTGTAATTTTTGATGTTGCATTTTATTGCACAGGTATTCTCTCGTTACGACTTTGTAGTTAGAGACTCCTGGTGACCCTAAAACAATGAAAATGAAAAACATTTCATAATTTGCTTCAAAATAAAGGTTAATTTTTTTTAGGTAACACCAACACAAACACATACGTTTTGTCAAAAGTAGCAAAAAGTAGCACCCAATTCGTAAAATATCTATAGTATGACAGTGTTCGTCATGCGCTACAAAAGAAATTGTTAGTCGAAAGTACTCGGAAGGATAACTAAAATCACTTTGAAATTTAAAATTCAGATGAAATTTGCTTAAAAAATTGAGATGTTGTAAATTGATTTTGAACCTTACAAATAGATGTAAACATTAGTAAATCTTAATAAATAAAACTGTTCTTACCTGTATTATGATAATCCATCGTAGATTTGGTGAAATAACTCGCTATAAAAAAGCACTGAAGTCTCAAATGCAGTACGATTTTAATGTAGCCAATAACTGACGCGAGCGCATGCGACAACGATCGAGTTCCGGCTGGCTTGTTACCTGAAGGCGCGGGTGCTCGAGCCTGAAAAGGGTCGTTTATTGTTCCTTAGCTACCTGACTAGCTGAAAAGTATTTATTTTTGCTTTTGTGTTGGTATTGTTTTTACCAATTTCACCCGGCTAGAAATACAAAATACCCGTATGTGCGCTGCTTGGTCCGCGTGGCTTGTTTCACCCGCGTAAAGTTGCGTCTTTGGTTACTGCTCCGCTCCCGAGGGTCGTAGCGCGATGTTACATTGGTGAAAAAGTGGTTTAAGGTGATACTCCGACCCACCCGCGAAATTTAAATTTTCTTACGTTTTTTGAAATTTGCAAGTCAGTATTAGGTTTAATGTTGATTAAAGTATGATTCGCGGGCGTAAGAAGTATGTATTTTCAAAATTATAACCATTAAAATCAGTAAAATGACTCCATAAGTCAAGCTTCATGTAAAATGTCAAGATTCACCTTAAATCAGTCCAGTAGTGCCGGAGCCTATTCGTTACAAACACACATTTCTTCTTTATAATATCAGTATAGGTATAAGTTGTTCATTCATTTCCGTAGATGGCAGGCGAAGGGAAAGTGAACTTGTATGATAATTACAGGTTCTTTACCAAAAATGTCAAGTGAAGAATCTGGAAAGTCAGATGACCCTCACGTGAAAATGTTTGGTGAGATGTCGCTCTTTTGTTGTTAGTAGTATTGGTATTTAGGTTCACCCTGTATAACATGTACCTTAGACATAGATATGTAGGCGTACTATAGATACACGTTTGAAAGAAACAGACGTCATCTTATGGTTTATTAATTAATTAATTGGTTGGTTAGATATATGTATAGTGGTATGGTTAGATAATTGTCAGTTGTTCCATTTGTTATCAAGGTACCTAAGGGGCAGCAGCTGGTTGTATTCGGCCCCTCGTAAGCTTTTTAAAAGTCCCAAGGCTCCCGAAATATTTAAAGTAAAAATAAAATTAGCAAAGTTAGTCTGAAATTAAAAAATAGTTAGTCAGCTGAGTAGTCAAAAAAGTGACGTCACAGTTTAGTGTTGCCATACAAAATGGGAAATCGCGTTTGACAGACAGCTCATAAACAATTTGCATAGCGCAATTTTTTCCATTGGCATTTGATTCTCTGCGATATAAACTGCTATTTTTGTACGGAACTGCGGTGTTATTCTGTAAAACCTTCCTTTCGTGAAGTGAGCGTGTGGCGACTTGTCAATCCCTAGCATCGTATAGTGACAGCCCACTTTTAACTCACTTCACCCTAATTCACTGAGGGAGATTTCTTACAGAATAAGCCGGCTGGTCTGTTTTATTACAGTTCCATTTTTAAATGTGGGCGTGTAGTGTTGTTTATAAAACGCAAGAATTTAATGACGCGATATAAATGATAGTGTTTATGCGTTTGTTGCCACGAATTTATTATGATATAGCCTAGCTATACATACTTGATATTTTCTTTGATCGATTTTAGAATTGCATTATGTAACGGGAAATGGTATAGGAAATCTTTCTATCTGAGAGTATACAATAAAAGAAATAGGTTTGTTTTGTTTGTGATTTTGGTAATACTTTCTTTATACCCAAAATGATAAATAAAAAATATAAGTACATTTTTATGTTATAATTTTTTTTTTTGCTAAATTGTATACTAATAATCTTTCAAATATTTGTGCCGAACAAACTCGGTAGCACTTAAGAGGTAAATACATGCCAATTATCACTATAACATCCTCCAAGAGTAATAAGAAGGCAAATATCCGGCAGTAGAGTTATTGAACCTGGTCTAAAAAGACTAGCAAAACAAAACTCCCAAAAAATCACAAGCTTATTAAATCAGCATTTAATAATGAACTGGAGTTAGTTCTGCTAAAACAAACCGCATTGGATTAGCCGCAGGACCCATCATCACGCCTGTATTCCCCGAAGGGTTAGGCAGAGGTGTACCAATGTACACCCGCAGTTCGCCGATATATTTAGGTCCCATGTAATAGGGGGCGAGCCTATTGCCATTAACCGGGCACAAAAACTCAAACCAAACTCCGAACCGCTACTGAAAATTTCATAGAAAAACCGAATAACACTTTTTGCTCGACCCGGGAATCGAACCCGGGACCCCTTGCACAGCAGTCGCACTTGCGACCACGAGACCAACAGAGCAGTTAGCCGTAGGAATCTTTTTTTTTTAAACGTTGCATGCTAGGGATTTCTCTTGTGTCGTGTGTCGTCACATACATAATCAGTCAATCAAGAAGTATCAAAGCGAAGATAGACATGTCTTTGTTCTACTGTTAGGGTAAATAAATAAATAAATAAATAAATTATTTATTTATTTATTATTTATTTATTTACTGTTAGGGTGACGTTAAGTTAATAGTCGTTTCCGCGACTTTATCCGCGCGACTTTTCTTGTTTTTAAAAGATTATAATGTGCCCCATAGCACTCAAGAATAGCGTAGCTTCCCATTAGTGAAAGACTTCAGAGCAGTAGTTTCAAAGATTTGCGAGTTCAAACAAGTAAACAATCAAACAACTCTGACAATATTATAAAAGAAAATGTATCTAGTGTTTAGTGTGACTGCTACGCTAGAGGTCCTGGGTTCGATTCCCAGGTCGAGCAAAAAGTGTAATTGGGTTTTTCTATGAAATTCTCAGTAGCAGCTCGGAGTTTGGATTTGTGCCCGGATAATGGCAATAGGCTCGCCCCCTATTACATGGGACCTAAAAACCTACCGGCGAACTGTGGGTGTAATTGATACACCTGTGCCTAAGCCTTCGGGGAATACAGGCGTGATGATATGTGTATATGTGTGTATCTAGTGTTCACGTGACTGAAATGTCGCACGAGTAAACATATATATACCTACATATAATTCTACATATATTCTACATATAATATCTAATATCTGTTACGCAGTGCTCACATTCAATTGCTTCAATTTGTACAGCGCATCACGTGGACTCGTATTAATATCTCTCGTTTTTAGATTGCCTAAGTAGGTACCTATTTATTACTGTCTTTTTTTATATTGTTGTATTTAGAATTTATTTATAACAAGCAGTATAGGTACGGGATATAGCAATTCAAAGTCAAATAATTTATTTCAATTAGACCTTTAAAAGGCACTTTTGAACGTCATTACATAAAAAAATCATTAATATTGAACCTAGTTGCCCATTCCAAGAAACTCCATATTGTAGGTAATTGTAGGTAGAGTAACCGTATAATATTTTTTTATCGACATAGGTAAGCTCTTGACTCCAGTCTTGGTCAGAGATGATATAGACAAAGTCTATGATGGAGTGAGCTTACCTAGAAGAAGCCTGTTAACTTTGAAAAGATGGGTTGAATGTATGGATTCAGATCATGATTAAAGAACTCCAAAAGATAAAATTTTTCACCGGTTACTAAAATAATATGACAAAATATTCTTTGTTAAGTGCAGTTATTTACAAAACAAACAACTGCTTGTATTTGTTTTATCTCTACTAATGATAAGGCAATGATAACAGGAAATAGTACTACGCAACGTTTACCTACGATTTTCACTTCATTTACTAATTTCTTATACCATTATCTTCAGATTGGTGTAAGTAAGTAATTGATAAATTTTAAACACTTTGTAATGGAATTTTTTTCAACATCAATGTCAACTTGGACAAGGTCGCCCTTGTTGACGAGGTACAGTCACGAGCATAAACATGTATTCCCTTGGCAAACTTTAAAAGCGAATTTCTCTTGAATTTAAGTCGTAGTATGGGATCCATAATATGATATTCGTCTCGCCACTACATTTTAATGAATTTTCGGAAGGGAATTGCTTTAGAATGTTGCTAAGTGTACACATGTTTATGCTAGTGACTGTACATAATAAGGAGGTTTTACTCTAAATCAAATATTACATAAACAATATTTACATAAGGTACTGCCTTCCTACATCTACTTAACATCAAAGTGACGAATTAATGTGACGTCACGAGAAATCAAACAAAATGTACCGGTTTGCTGAAGTACGTGAAAACCTACGTTGAATTTTTACACACAACAACTATTAGGAGAAAGAGAGTTTTTAAACCATTTTCTCCTTACCACAAAGGAATCAGTAATGTCAAAAATTAATAAAACTACAAAATATTTATATTTACTTACTTTGGTGAAGTGAGGTGATACAACACCTGTTTTGTCGGAGGTTCCTCCCTTTTTAATGGGGAGTGATACTCTTACTTCACTTATTTATTTTTAAAGGCGGCATGCCTCTAAAATTAAAAAAAGATTTTTTATAAATGTCTATAAATTATATTTATACATATAAATTAAAAAAAAAATGGTTCTGCCTACCCTTTATGCCTAGATAAAAAAATATACCCACATATAAGCATCCAATAAAAATGCAACACAAGGTACCTACTTAAATTATATTTGGCGAATCAACTTGGCAAAGTAAAACGGCGCATGCGCACGTGGCTATGTTTCACAAAGAAAGTTCTCGTGGTATGTTGCCAACATTCATTGACTATACTATCTTCAGCCCTCGACTTCATCCGAGTTGTATTTTTCAAACGCTTAATTAATGTCTTTGGTTACTGCTCTGCTCCCGTGGGTCTTAGCGTGGTGTTATATAGCCTATATTATTCTTCATGAATCTGGCTATCACAAATATCTACTAAAAGATATTTTCCGATCCGACTGGTTGTTCCAGACATAAGCGCGTTTGAACAGACAAAAAACTCTTCAGCTTTATTAAGTTACACATACATACATCACGCTTGAATGCCTCGAAAGGTTACGTAGAGGTGTACCAGTGTACACCCACAGTCCGCCGGTATGTTTTAGATCCCATGTAATTGGGGGCGAGCCTATTGTCATTAACCGGGTACAGATCCTAACTCCGAGCTGCTACTGAAAATTTCATAGAAAAACCCAATTACATTAGGTGGACCTGCGAATCAAACCCAAGACCTCCAGCGTAGCAGTCGCGCTTAGCACCACAAGGTTAACAAGGCAGTCAGCATATACCACGGTGGTTATTATATTAGTATAGATTATAATTGCACCATATACCTAGTTACTTAATCTGTAGAAATAAACGCTATCATTGCAATTACAATGATGATAAGGTCCTGAATGACGATCAACTAACTGTGAAGCAGACGTAAAATTGTTCTATTTTACGTCTGCTTCACAGTAAAAAAGGGGTTTGGTAGATTATACTATACTAGCTTTGGCCCCCGACTTCGACGCGTAAATGTCAGTTATATTTAAAATTCAATCATGATTCGAAAGACACGTGGCGCCATCTGTTATCATAAGAACGTTATTGTTGTTTTTCTCGGGAGCAATACTTTTTATCGGGATAAAAGGTACCCTATGTCCGTTTCTGTACACCTGACAACGTATATGTAAACTTTCAGGATGATCGGTTCAGTTGTTTAGGCGTGATAAGGTAACAAACAAACTTACTTTCACATTAAGTAATGTATATTAGTTAGAATTATATTGTATTGTAATGTTTAGGTAGTAACAAATCAAGTTGTTATCACTTTATCTTGATTAGAATTTAGGTAATAGTTACAAGGTTTTTAATAGAATCCAATCTGTAAACACTGCTGGCTAAAAAGAAAAAATAATTTCTTTCGTCTGTCTTGCAAAGAATTTATTCTTTCTTTTTAAATGTGGGTAACGTTCAAAAAGAAATAATAAATTCGACTTCACACAAGGAGTTCTCATGTGTCGTGGATGCATTTACAATCATATGACACACATTTACGGCACTGTTGGCGTAGTGGCAGAGCGATCAGCTGCTGCGCTACATCGCGGGTTCGATGCCTGCACGGAACAAGTACTTTTATGGCCTATCGATAGTTGTTCCAGGTCTGGCTATTTGTGTATGTGAGATAACATGTTTGTCAACGCACCCATGATACAAGAGAAATACCTAGTGTGGGGAAACAATAAAAATAAAAATATACCCAAATCCAGAACTACTACTTATAAACCATACTATATGTTCCATGCGGGAATCAAACCTGCAACACGCAGCTCAGCAGCCACCACCAACCGTTTCATTTGATTAACATGAACCTTGTACTCCAGGTCAACTGAAAGGCTGGACGGGTCCCAAGGATGTGATCTTGAAGGTCGCAGGCATCCTGACTGTGAAGGGAGGTACCGGCGCCATCGTGGAGTACTTCGGACCCGGAGTAGACTCCATCTCCTGCACTGGAATGGCTACCATCTGCAACATGGGTGCTGAGATCGGAGCTACCACAAGTGTGAGTAACTATTTGATATAGTTAAACTTCGAATATTGGGTGTTCATTGAACTAGAACTACTCCTAACGGACTATTCAGTAAAAATATCCCTCGGTTAATTTGGGTGAAGTGAGATAAAGGGACTAAATACAATTATTCAGCCCCATTCATTGTTTGTTTAAAAACGCCAGTTTTGTATCGCATCCAGATGCGATGTGTCTCCATACTAGAATAGAGTTTTCTATGGACAGAAGCTGAATGGAGCTGAATAAGTGTTTTAGTCCCTAAGGGTGACCGATCAACTCCTAGCGTGGTGGGAAGACAACTCACCTCTAGCTCACTTCACCTAAATTCACCAAAGGAAATTGTAAGAATTTGTAATTGTTATTGTAGGTATTGTGTTGACAGTATAGCACTTAATTTTAATACTGAAGCCGTTGTCAGTAAGAGCAATATTAGGAAATTAGAATTTACTTAATCTTTTTTGCTTTATAGATAGTAGATAGATAAACCATTTATTCATAAACAACTGACACTCACTGACTCACTGGATTCAGTAAATGATTCTAAATAGTTCCTCCAGCGTAAACATTTATTGTCCGTTAATGAAGAAAAAATTCTGCTCACCCATATATTTTGAACTTATAGAAATTTGTCAAAAATCTTCGTTACCTACAATATTCCTTCCACTAGTTACAAGTATGTATAACGGTGCAGTATAGGAATAAATTCAATACAAAAGCAGTAATTGCACTTTGTTCAAGGCTGTCACATGGCGTCTATTAGTTTCTGCACGCACTCTAGGTCAAGCGATACGAACGATCTGAGTTCAGGGCCACTTACTTATCGATTGAATTATCTCTATAATGTATTACTCATACATTAAACACATGTCTAGACCAGAGATCATAATAAATATTATGTAATATGAACCTAAAAGGCTGACCCGGATTAACGCTAAAAGAAAAGCGTTCGAGAGAATTAAGCAGGCTGACTTTAGCTGCTTTTTCCTACTACTCCGCTAATATTTTAAGATAGTTTTAATTCCAAGATAGTTGAATCGTTCCTTCGAGGCTCATTGTGCTTCATTGCTTCGGCGCTTTTCTGGCGGTCTCGACCGTTGATTCTGGCTTTCAGGAGTTGCAGTGATTGGGAATAGTGTGGCGGGCTTGTCCCATAAATAAAAGGCTGAGTTTAGGCTATCGAAGTAGCGGAATAAAAAGTAGCCTATGTCCTTTCTTGGGGGTCAAACTTACCGCGTACTTTTCATTTACCCCGTACCAAATTTTATAAAATTTCAGTTTCAGTGGTTTAGTCGTGGAAGCATAACAAATAGACAGAGTTACTTTCGCATTTTTAATATTAGTATCAATTTGTGTACACAGGTGTTCCCCTTCAACTCACGTATGGCGGCTTACCTCAAGTCGACAGGCCGCGGAGCCATCGCCGAGGATGCCCAGAAGTTCAAGAACCTCCTCACTCCCGACGCTGGTGCACCTTATGACCAGGTAACAAAGCACAGTTTGCATTGACATGTCATTTTAAGACGAGTCCTTTTTGTTGGAGTGAAATATGTATTACTACTTTGTTGAATTATAGACCTTATTGTGGTACACAGAAAGCTATTGATAACCCATGGCAAATAAGTAATTTATTGCAGAAGTTAGAGAAACAACATTTTATTTTACATAATATCATTTTTGCAACTTTGAAATTACTTAGTTTCTTATTTATTTTGATCACATAACATTATCCTACGTAATATTTGACAAATGATCAATACCTACTATATTTCTCGTATAAGATTTGTTTCAAGCAACAACCATAAAACCTTCCCCAACAGGTGATCGAGATCGACCTGTCAACCCTGGAGCCCCATGTGAACGGGCCCTTCACCCCCGACTTGGCCAACCCCATCAGCAAGCTGGGAGAGATCGCCAAGAAGAACGACTGGCCCATAGACATCCGCGTCGGCCTCATCGGATCCTGCACCAACTCCTCATACGAAGACATGGGCCGCTGCGCCAGTATCGTGAAGGAGGTCAGTTTTTTTTTATTCGGGATGGGTAAGCACTTACTAGTCTATGGTCTATAAAGCTGTGAGATTCCGATATAAATGTATATTGCAATTGAATGTTATTGTTGGCCACTTAAGTGGCTAAGTATGGATGTTCCTCTTTATTTAATAAAATTGCATTTGTTTGCAATTTTATTGGTGCGGCTGCGGGTTGTTTTAAAGAGATACCGTGCCCCCGGAACTCAAAGTTCACAATAAGGAACATGGATGGGGTTTAGTCAGTAAAAGTCTGACACTCCCCGCTCAGAGCGGGGAAAGTTATTTGATGACTTCCCATCCGAAAAAAAAGTCTGTAATTACACCGGCACCCAAACCCTCCAAAATTTCTTGGCCATTGTAGGTAGAAAAACCAGAGATAACCGACTGCCATGTTACCTCTTCACCACCTTTGGTTGACTGATAGAGAATGCCTACGGCATTAAGTCCGCCTTTGTACTTTTTGTTGCATAAAGTTTAATTAAATAAAACAAAACATTTTATATTCAGACGACCAAACTCGGATAACATGTGTGATAAATATCTGGATTGCTTTGGTTTCGTTTAAAATAGGCTCAGGTCACAAGTCATTGTCGTATAAGTAATTGCTTTTTTATCTGTTCACAAATTGTAACTGTATACAGGATGTAAAAATACGCCATTAACTACGCAGACTGCCCATCAAACTACGTATATGCGATAGTTGATTTTTATTTCTATAGATAGAACATGGTTTTTTAAGTCATTAAATTGCAAACATGCCCAGGGCCCACCTAATGTGAAGTGGTCATCGCTACCTATAGACATCTGCAATACCAGAGGGCCTTGCAAATGCATAGCCATCCTAGAGAAAAAGCTGAAATGTCTCATGTGCCTGTAATTACATCGGCTCCCATACACTTAAACCCGGAACACAGCAACGCTGTTTTGGGACAGTAATAGGTAATCTTCCCCAAATGAGCTCTTTCACATAGAGCTCTACTACTAAAGACAAGGCAAGTCAATACAATCTTTATAGCCATTGTCTATTACTATGTACAGTGAACTTCTCCAACTGTGTGCCCCGGTTAAATACTACCGTAACAGGAGGCATCATTGCCCGTGCCCAGTCGCCCATCCCGCTCTCTTGGATGTTAAGCTTGACTGTGATGTGTTTGCGGACGAATGGAAGATGATCTTGTCAGTATGTTTTGGAGTATTGTGAGATAAGCGTGTGAATGTCGTTAACAATGAATATATTTTTATGTCTTTAGCTAATGTAATTGGCCAACTGTTTTATATTAAAGTAAAATAAATAAATATTAACATTGTGATCTTTTCGCAGGCGCTGAGCCACGGCGTCAAGTCCAAGGTGCCGTTCAACGTGACCCCCGGGTCCGAGCAGATCCGCGCCACCATCGAGCGTGACGGCATCGCGGCCACACTCCGCGAGTTCGGAGGCACCGTAAGTACATACTAATCGTCTTCCAGCTGGATGGAATCCATCTGTCCACTACGCATCACCATAATAACTGGCATTTTTCTAACACCCAGCGGGTTCTTAAACTGTAAAATTATTTTCATCTTGGAACGGAACGGAGGCGAAATCCCTATAGATTTTGCTATAACAAAATGTAATGACACTTATTTGACAGTTAAATTATCTACAAATTGTTTACAAAGCAACTTAAAACCTTATTTGACAGTTAACTGAAAATTAATCGGGTTTCCAAGGCTTTCTTTTAAGAGAACTGTGTTCAAGTTATGTCTTAATATTGTGTGTCCACGCTTCTACAACGTCGTAACGATGTCTGCGGGGACTGTGAGGATAGAAGATGGTCTGTATGATCGAGGCGTTACTGTTCGCTCGAGCGCCGCGCACACACACTGGCCGATAGATCGCCTTCGTTTTAACAACCAACTTGTCAATTTTGTAATGTTTAATATACTTATTTATTCAAAAAGGTTTGCCAACAGGTTCTATGTATAACGTTACGCGTAGTTCCAGTACCGATAATTTGTACCGTTCCACCAGGATCGTAACAAAATTAATACCTTGGCTATAACGATACTGACAAACGGAACGAAATCTTAAAGTGTTCACTAACAATATTATCAATATATCGTTATTAGTATAACGATATAATAACGTTATTCATTCATGAGACTTATACAGAAAAAAAGTTAAAGCTGACACAATCACATAAATATATAGAAGTAGGCAGATGTCGGGAAAAGATGCGCACTCTCGAACGAATACAGTGGTGGCTTGTGCCGAGGCTACCGGGCGACGACGGAGCGGTAGTCAGCGAGAAAAGTTCTTAAGAATAACGTTACAAATGAATCTGTAACGTTTCACCTGTAACGTTATTACAAGCGGATAAGCTTAATGATACTGATACCTGTAACGTTACTTAAAATTTTGTTCTACGAAAATGATATTCTTTAACGTTTCTTTCTTGTAACGTTATTGGTATTTTTAAGTTTTAGTATCGTTACAAATTTTGGAACGTTATATGATAACATTAATGATAACGGAACGAAATTCATTTCGTTTTCAAGTCCCTGGACCTGGACTCACATAAACAGTTTGTTCTTTCGCTTTGGGTAGTCTATTATTTCTTAAGTTCCTTTACCTAACAGTGTGTACATTTAATTTGTTCCACCGCAGGTGCTGGCTAACGCGTGCGGCCCCTGCATCGGCCAGTGGGACCGCCGGGACGTGAAGAAGGGCGAGAAGAACACGATCGTGACGTCATACAACAGGAACTTCACCGGACGCAACGACGCCAACCCCGCCACGCACTGCTTCGTCACCAGCCCCGAGATGGTTACCGCTCTGTCTCTTGCTGGTAAGCTTTGATATATCTTTAAGCGAAACAATTATTGTTTTATAATCCTACTAGCTTCTAGTAATATTACTAGCCGCGATTGCATCCGCGTCAAAGTTATATCCAGTAGTGGTGTAGTTGCGGGACGGGAGAGGGAAAGGAGGGTCCCCCGTCCCAGCGGCCGCCGCGGTAGACGCTCCGGGCGTCGGGAGTCGCGAGACGACTCCCGGCCACCGTAGGCGCGGGTCTGTGGACGGTGAGCAATGGGTAGCTCACCGTCCGTACGTTCACTGAATAACGACAGACCGTGTCGACGGCGCGTTCGTGTTCCACGCGCGCCTCAAAGAGATGTCAGCAAATTGGATGGGGCCACTGAGGGCCGATGCCTGCCGGGGCTGCGGGTTGTTCGAAAGAGATACCGCGCCCCCGGAACGCAAAGGGCACATGAAGGAACATAGACGGGTTTTAGTCAGTAAAAGTCTGACACTCCCTCCCGCCCCGCCCAGGGCGGGGGAAGTTATTTGATGATTTCCCGTCTATATAAAAAAAAAAGTAGTGGTGTAGTTATAGGTATATTATCCTACGGTAACCGTGCATTTTTCCGGGATAAAAAGTATCCTATAATATGTTATTCCACCCTACAATCTATCTAAGTGCCAAATTTCATCCGGATCCGTTCAACTGTTTAAGCGTGAAGAAGAGACAAACATACACATTCACATACTTTCGCCTTTATAAAAGTTAAAAGTTTGTGATAAAAGTTGTAAAGTAAGTTTTTCAGGAAGGATGGATGTTTGCATCTGGATGAAATTTGGCACTGATACACTGACAGATAGATTGTAGTTTGGAATAACATAGGATACTTCTTATCCCGGAAAAATGTACGGCTCCCGTGGGACATCGAATTTGCCGCGGATGAAGTTGCCGGCAAAAACTAGCTATACATTTAAGAAAATGCTTCTGTAGTTTCTACTTACCCCCATTGGAAAAAGGCGTGAGTTTATGCATGTATGTTTAACCTTAGTTCCCATTGAAAAACAATTTGCCAATATTCCTAATCACCACTATTCGTACCAAACGTCACTCTAACTATACGTTTTCCTCCTCAGGACGCCTGGACTTCAACCCGCTGACAGACTCACTGGAGGGCAAGGACGGCAAGAAGTTCAAGCTGTCGGACCCGTTCGCCGACGAGCTGCCAACCAAGGGCTTCGACCCCGGCCAGGACACATACCAGCACCCACCCGGCGATGGCTCATGTAAGTGTAGCATAATAAACCGAATTAAAGATCACAAATGAATGTCAAAGAAATGTCATTGTCAAAGTGACAGGTATTCGGAGGGGCCACTAAGGGCCGATGCCTGCCGGGGCTGCGGGTTGTTCGAAAGAGATACCGCGCCCCCGGGACGCAAAGGGCACAAGAAGGAACATGGATGGGTTTTAGTCAGTAAAAGTCTGACACTCCCCCACGCTCGGCCAAGCGCGGGGGCAGTCATTTGATGATTTCCCATTAGCAAAAAAATAAAATAAAACAAAATGTGTAGTATAGCACAGTTAGGCGCTTTGCAGACGAGCGACGGTGCGGGGCAGTCTGTTTGACCGTGAAACGGGTTTACACACAGACACGTCAAACTTATAAGACCCCTCTTTTTGGTGCTGGCGAGAGATCGCCAGGACCAAAAAGAGGGGTCTTACCACAAAAGCGGCGGTCACAATAGGTCAAACTTATTTGCAGTGATACCACAGCCGTACTAAGCTAATAATAATAATAAAAAAACCTCCTTTTTTGAGTCAAAAGTTAAAAATGGCCATTAATAATCACGTTGTTCGTCCAATCCTCAGCGGTACAAGTAGACGTGGCCCCCACCTCTGACCGGCTGCAGCTGCTGTCGCCCTTCGCGAAGTGGGACGGCAAGGACCTGACCGACATGACCATCCTGATCAAGGTGAAGGGCAAGTGCACCACCGACCACATCTCCGCCGCCGGGCCCTGGCTCAAGTACAGAGGGCATCTCGACAACATCTCCAATAATATGTTCATTACGTAAGGATTGTTTATTTAGTTTTTGTTACTTTATGCGATAAATTGTGCAAAGGTGGACCTAATGCCTTAGGCATTGTTTGGCAGACAATCAAAGGTGGCACATGCATGGCAGATTCAAATTTCGTACTAGTGGAAACCGGCCAAGTGCGAGTCGGACTCGCGTACGAAGGGTTCCGTATCTTATCTATAAAAACAGTAATAAACATGAACTCGTTTCTTGTATGGGAGCCCCCTTAAATTTCTATTTTTTTTTTATAGTATTAGTTGTTATAGCGGCAACAGAAATACAACATCTGTGAAAATTTTAATTGTCTAACTATCACGGTTCATGAGATACACAGCCTGGTGACAGACGGACAGACAGACAGACGGATGGACGGACAGCGAAGTCTTAGTAATAGGGTCCCGTTTTACCCTTAGAGTACGGAACTTTAAAAAGCCTACATGATTATGTACAATGAATCAACTAAGCATAGATCAACCTCGACATATTTAGATGATACCTCCTGCTTTGCCCCCCAGCGCCACGAACGCCGAGAACGGCGAACTAAACAAGATCCGCAACCAGAAGACCGGCGAGTGGGGCGCCGTGCCCGCCACCGCGCGCGCGTACAAGGCGGCCGGCATCCCCTGGGTCGTCATCGGAGACGAGAACTACGGCGAGGGCTCCTCCCGCGAGCACGCCGCGCTCGAGCCCAGGCATCTCGGCGGCAGGGCCATCATCGTCAAGTCCTTCGCTAGGTAACTATACTATTACTGTACTTCGTTATTTTGTCATCATTATCATCATCATCATATCAGCCACACCTGGACATAGGCCTCCCCCATAGATTTCCAAAAAGACCGGTTGGATCCATCCAGGTGGTAAGCGGCCTGCATCTAGCGTCTTTCTGCCAAAATTTTGTCATGAATAAAACATATTACAGCAGAAAGTAAACATACAACAGAGTCGAAAATGACTCGCTTTAATAATAGAGCATTTAATACAGAAAACATATTCCATTATACAGTAGAACCTCGACTATCTGAAATAATTGCGACTCAGAGAGTAGTTTGGATAATCAACAGTTGGGATAACCGAAATGTGGGTTTTTTGGGACCAGATGAAATAAATCAACACCCTTTCACATAAAGGTGTAAAGTCTATTAAAATTTGACGTACATATTAACGTTGAAATATAAAACACCTAAAAAAAGTAAATCTCGCAGCCGTTTGAGAAAAAGCGATCCAACGTTCGGATAAACTAAGTTAGCATTCGGATAATTGAGGGTTCGGATAATCGAGGTTCTTCAGTATATGGAATATTTATTCTAAAATAAATGCTCTATTACCATTAAAGCGAGCCATTTACGGCTCTGCTTGCTCCACTAATTACCCTCATGCACGAAAGGCGTCTTAACAAACGGGCTATCACGATATTACATATTATTAAATAATTTTCAGGATTCACGAGACCAACTTGAAGAAGCAAGGTATGCTGCCGCTGACGTTCTCGGACGCCGCCGACTACGACAAGATCAAGCCTGACGATAAGATCTCGCTGCTCGGACTCAACAACCTCAAGCCCGGCCAGGTAACTTACACAACGACTATTTATAAAGACACCCTATGCTATTGCCGTGTCGACGGCGCGTTCCTGTTCCACACACGCCTCAAAGAGATGTCAGCAAATTGGAAGGGCCAGTCAGGGTCGATGCCTGCCGGGGCTGCGGGTTGTTCGAAAGAAATACCGCGCCTCCGGAATGCAAAGGGCACAAGAAGGAACTTCGATGGGTTTTAGTCAGTAAAAGTCTGACACTTCCTCAAATTCATTTGATGATTTCCCATCCGAAAAAAATAACCCTATGCCATTAAAGAAACGAATCCAAAATTTCAGCGCTAATCGAATGATTAGATGCTTTTTTTATTTTTTTTACACTCGCAGAGTGTGTGAGAGGGAATCCTCTCACACACTCTGCGAGTGTAAAAAAAATAAAAAAAGCTTTTTCAATTACTGAACTGTTTATATATTATCACAAGAAATTCGAACCTCTTATGTGGGCAAATATAGCTTAATTTTCTTTAGAACATGTACAATAGTTTCGTACAAAGTACTTCAATCAAAGGAATAAACCGTGTCGGTCAATGAGGATGTCCCCGTTTGAATATAATATTACGTTTACTTAACTTTTCAACAAAAGCATTGTCTTTACTAAATTTATTTTATGTTTTATTTACAGCCCATCGATTGTGAGATCAAACACAAAGGTGGCGCCACGGAAAAAATCAAGCTGAACCACTCTATGAACCAACAGCAGATCGACTGGTTCAAGGCCGGCTCCGCACTCAACAGGATGAAGGAAATTGCTGCCGGAAAGTGAACGCACATTCGCCCCATTTTACAATCACCTTGCACTGGACGCCCGAGCCTAAAAGTAGGGTAAATTTAGACGTGTAGCAACATTGAGCCAAAATTAAAAATAAAACAACATGTGCTGCGTTCGTGTAATGTCACCGGTGAGTATCGGTCGCGTTCCCTTTTATTTGAATCACCGGTTTATTAGGAATTATCGTTATAGGAGAACTATTGTCATCGGAATCCATTTAAGTATTTAAATTTAAATAATTCTATTGAATTGTGTGCATTAATAGAATTATATATACAATGTTTATCTATGATAAATATCGATTATCTATATGCCTGCTCTACAGACCGTGAAAACATGTGATCATATCAATAATGATGCACCAATGGTAGACTCTCGGGAACTACCGTGTGGAAGGCCTTATTGATATGAACAAATAGTTAAATATTAGGGTTAACACAATTGCCTTTATTCCCGGTGCAAGTAGGATGTTACCATGTAGTTCAATGTATACTTTTAGCGCATTTCTCATTAATCAGACAATACTTAGTCACGTCGGTGATGAATCTTAAATCTAGCGTAGTACAAATCATCATGTCATAATGATTTGATATTAATTTATGTACATATTTACTAAATTTGAGAAATATATGTTACTTATTATTTTATGCGTAGTGTATTATTGCCCTTTACCCTCGCTATTAACCTTTTGAACGCCTCTGTCGTGTATAATCGACAAATGCAGTTGAAAAAAAAAAGCAATGTTTTCTTGTCGTCTATAGACATTTGTGGCGTGTTGGGCACGCGTTCATTTGTCGGATATACACGACAGTGGCGTTAAAAAGGTAAAACCGATGGTTGATGTTGAATCTTGAAAGACACGATTGATGCAGTGGTTGGCTGTTGCGCGTCGTGTGTCGTGTGTCAAACAAACAATGACCACCTACGGAACAAATAATGTGGCGTACAGGTAAACTAAAAGGAAGGAATAAATTTTGTTGCAAAGCAAAACAAACAAAGCTTGCACTCTATGATTTTTTTCTGTGTCCTTTATACCTTTACAAACATACACGTAAACCACTAGACCTGGAATAAACACCACCGTAGTAATTCCGGGTGGGCCATATGTATAAATAATTGTTGCGTCCTGGAATCAAGTTCAAGCCGCAGCGCCCCAGCCAAACGTGCCGCCTGCAATTTTATATTTTAGCTTAACAATTGCTGCTTGGCTGCGACAATAGGTATCTATGGTTTCTAAAACATTATTTAAACTGCCTTATTGGCCTAGTGGTCCTAAGCGCGACTGCTACGCTAGAGGTCTTGGGTTCGATTCCCAGGTCGAGCAAAAGTGTTATTGGGTTTTTCTATGAAATTCTCAGTAGCAGTTCGGAGTTTGGATTTGTGCCTGGTTGATGGCAATAGGCTCGCCCTTTATAACATGGGACCTAAAAATATACCGGCGAATTGTGGGTGTACATTGGTACACCTCTGCTTAACCCTTTGGGAAATACAGTCGTGATGATATGTATTTATGTATCTGAATTCAAAGCGTTGAACTACGTCATTGCTCGTGGTCGAAGAACGACTACTGAGCGTGAGGTACTAAAGTTCGATTCCCAAATCGGGCATTTGGATTTTCCAGTCGCCCGTAGCAGCTCCCTGCTCCCTTGTCGTTTATTCTAGGCAATAGACTCTCACCCTTTATACATGGGAGTTGGCCAAAAAGTGTCATTCGAGTGCATGTCAGTCAACACCATGAGTGTATGACGGAAATAGGCGTGAAGCCCATTATTGTGTTGTGAGCAACAAAAATAGCCATTGAAAAGCAGCAACCTATACTATGATTTGTATGGAAGAAAGAAGAAGAAGAATCTATATAATATAATTTATTCTTAACGTATCTCGGGACCCTAGGTCCCGGACCTTTGACAGGCTACGACAAGCCGAAACCAACTCGCAGAGGCCCCTTAGACAGCTTGAAACACCAACCGACAATTTAGTATCCTTGTATGCACTATCCAAATGCACCCAAGGACAAATTGCAGTTATGACATGGATAAAATAGCAGGGGGTGACATGCACACTCGATAAATGGGGCCCCAAAAAGGGCCGCTAGCACGTAGTGACGTATTGATAAGTTGGCAACATATATACTTAGGTGCTTAAGGAGTGGAGCAGTATTTCACAGCCATCAGAACAATAGCGGAAGCGCGTTCAGGATCCCTACCAGCACCTTACTGAAATACTTCCTATCCCCCAGGCACGTTTGCTCTTGCTAATGTCCACTCAAAACGGCCAATGAATGCAAGAAAGAGGTGGGAGCTCTACCTCGTCAGTGTTCACTCCGGCCGGCCAATAAAGGCAAACCAAGGAACCAGACTTCTCCCGCAGGTCCGTGGGGTCGCTACTGCCCAACGCTGATTAATTTATTTATTCTATTATTAAAGGCAGTGTGTTAATTTTTTTGTTTGTAAGCTTTACCCATAGAATATGTGGACGTGAACGTAATTCTAAGCGAGCGTAGCCGCAGGCACAAGCTAGTACTCAAACGAAATTGTTTAAAATTAAACCTTTTGACCACCGTCAAAAAAGCAAAAACGTGCCCTCAGCGGAAAGCTACGAAGTCATCCTTTAGTACCTACAAAACAGCAGCGAGTTCGGAATTATATCGCTGTTGTTTTATGAGTTTTATTTACTTAGAAAAGTCTGTCTTGGGATCGTAACCGTGGCGTGCTGGGCACATGGTTTGTCTACATACATGACCGTGGCAATCAGAAGACTAACACAAAATAAAACAAAGGCATAGTGTAAAACTATTTTATTGTGTCAATAGCTTAATCTTCATTGTCCTCATTGTCGCTGTCTGCGTTGATGTTGAAGTAGCGCAGCTCGTATGAGTCGTGGGCGGAAGCCACCACTCGCAGCCAATCACGAAGGTTGTTCTTCTTGAGGTACCTCTTTGTCAGGTACTTCAGATACCTCTTTGAGAAGGGAATGTCTGAAACAAGATAATACTAAGTTAGATTGTTAAATAACTAGGGATGGGGCGTCTTGCAAAAATTACATTTATTGTATTTTGTTATAGTTAAAATAAAAAGATCGAGTTAAGTCCTTTTTGAAAAGTTTATGTGACTACTTTTCACGATAAATACAGCACTAATTGTTATAAATAGATACTACTGAATGCTAATTCTCATGAATATATTCAAAATCTAGTTGGGATCTTGTGTTTGATCTCAAGCCACAATCAATGTCAAAAATTTAGGTAAAATAGGCATTTTTGACAGATGAGAGATTGTATGAGTAGAATGCAACTGTTCCTAAAATGGTACAAGTTTTATACCCTTTTATTTTATAATGAGTATCAATAATGACTGTCCATTGGACTTGTGGTCACAAGTGCAACTGCTGGGTGTGGGGACCTGGGGACCAGGGTTTAATTCCCTGGTTGTCAAGTATTACTGGGTTTCTACATTAGGAATTTATAAGTAATTGCTTGAAGTTTTGAAGGTGGCGGTGAACACAGCCATTCTCAAAAAAAGCACTATATTGTTAGTCCCTCGCTTGACGTGCCCGTTCATTTAGGATTTGGTCTGAGACTGAGGGAAGAGGGACTCCACCTGTTTTCATATACACTTCTCTTTTGTAATATAATATCTCCTGAATACTTGGCTATTCTCCAGTCGGATTAACCGCAGTGACCATAATTCAGTAGCAAGAATATTAATAAGTAATACAGACATGCAACTGTAACCAGAAAGTACCTAATCAAGTACTACGAAACTTTTAAATTAGAATGCATCGGAATGATGTTCCTAAAAAGAGGGTTATGTTTACAAAATATTAAGCAATAATACTTGTTACATAGTCAAGAAATTGAAAAACTAGCACCCATGTATTCTTGAAATTGAGTAACTGTGCCACCCAAGCACTAAGAGGAGTCACTGATTGATAAATTAATAATGGTGACAAAAATGTGGCCATTTTTTTTACATTTACATTACATTCGTTTAACTATTATTTCTGTAACAATATTGACTACCTATTGTGCACTGACCCAACCCTCATCAGACCGGGTGATTATAACCAAAACCATGCATGTAAACATTATCTAATTATAACGTGCCCTGAATGGGAACTAGAACAATGCCTGTAAATAAAAAGTTAACAGAGAATATATTAACATACTGGATAACGTTGACAGTCAATAAAAGTATTATTGAAAATGCCTACTAACCTGCATTGATAGAGATTTTAGTCTTGTCTCTAGCGATGACAACGTGATTGCCTAGGTTATTTGTTTTGCCCTCGACTTTGACGCGCTCCTTCAGATATTTCTCGAAGTTGCCGACGTCGAGGATGCTGTCTTCAGCGGGGTGTGTGCAGTCGATCATGAACTTCAGGTTGATCTTCCGCTTGATGCCTTTGCCGCGGATTTTACCACCTTTGACTCCTTTCTTACCAGTCTTCTGGTGCAGTTGGGCTTTTTTAGCCACGGGCTTCTTTGCAACTGCCATCTCGGCAACCTGGAATGTGCGTAGATAATTTATAACACACTACAATTGTATAACTCTTCGATTTATTAGAGATTTTATCGAATAACCTACCAAACACGTGTAGAGCAGTTACCGTAAAAACTGCAAAATGGCCGACGCAAACGTCACTTTTTGATGAAGTTGGCAAATCTGAATGCATTGTTGCCATGCTAAAAAAACCCTAACTAAAATTAGAGAAAGCAAAGGGGAGTACAGAATTTCTAAGCTTTCTTTTTCTTCCTTCTACGTTTTTTTTTTCAGAAGCCTTCATGGTTTCAAGACTTCACATCCACCGCCAGCAGCCAATGGACAGCCCGGCTGCCCTATGCAACGGATTCTTCTTCCTCTTCTTAGCGTTTTATTGGTTTGGTATATTATATTGTTGCAGCCCAGAATTTGGTCGAATGGAACGGATTAAAAAAGATAGACGCAAAAATATGGAAATAGTATGTACAACAAACAAAAAATAAAACACGTCGGCGTTGCCGCCGGCAAACGGAAAGCGAATGATACGCCGCCCAGAGGCAATAACGCGCGCAATGCGTTAAACTAGCCCGCGAGATTTAAATTTCTTTACGCTTTATTTTTTCAATTTGCACTTGTATTTAGGGTTTAAAAATTGGACACGACGAAGAACGCGAGAGTTAAATAATAGAAATTATTATGTTTTACAACACTCTCTAGTTTAAATTGAACGATATTAAAAGACTTTTTAATAAAAAATAACGTTTTAATTCTAATTTCTTAACATTTAAAATTATACAACTATAATTCAGTATCACCATGGCTAACAGGGGAAGATACAGGATACCAGCTAAACTGTGTTACTTCGTATAAAGTAATGATTTTATTAAAGTCTTGTGGAAATAAAATATATTTGTGGTGTTTCTTACTGTAGGTATAGGTACCTACAGTATAAAACACCACAGAGCTTCTCTGACTAGATGCTGAACTTGCGCATTCAGATAGGTCTGAATGCACAAGTTCAGCATCTATCAGAGAAGCTCTGTTTAATTTTCTGCTGCGAAAGATTCAAACCGAAGTAGCCTACTTGCATACTTTACGAAACAATCGCTCCGGACAAATTGAAGAATAATCAATCAAAGACTTTACTATTGTATTAATTACCTACTCCTTCCAAGTAAATAGGGTGCTATGTAGTCGCACAAGTAAAATGCATACATATAGAGTGCATCTAAAAGCCGACACAGAGAAACGAGCGAAATTAACGAAGTTTGTTAGCAAGTATAAATATTTAGATCGAGAATTGCATTGCAGCACATCTGGATAAAGTAACTTTCGGCCGTAGCAGCAGTAGCAGTATATATTATGTCAATAACGCCAGAAATAAACCTAATATGGATACTATAAACTGCCTACCTTACCTTGTAAAATAGTACATATTATATAGTACAGCCAACAAAGCTGTTCGGTATACAGGCAGCTTACTTGCGATTACTTTTATGTGCTTTTATACAATGTTGTGAGTGCGCTGAGCATTCAATTCTTTTAAATACATAACTCTCTTTTGTGTTTCATACGCTTTGTAATTACGCATACAATAAAGGTGAATATCAGTGTAGTAGAAAGATGAATAATTTTGCCTGTATGCCAAGTAGTTTTGTTAACTGTATATAAACTCCCACCTCGCCACATGGGGGTAGGCAGGAACTGAGTATAAGTACCTAAAGAATGATTATTCAGCTGTAAGTAATTTGATATAGGTAGGTAGGCAACCAAGAAAAGAGAACACTCGACCGGTCTTGTGCAAAGGGGAGCGGTTATACTTATAAGCGTAAGGCTATTGTCTTCGCTTCACCTCCGTGATATTATTTCCCATGAATGAACAACGCCAGTCGTCGACCGAGGTCACGGCGATTTTTTACCTGTAGTGATGTAATGCTTCACAGTTTTCATACGAGTCACATTCGCACCTTCGCAAGACACGCAGTCTCTTTTTGTTATTGTCTTATTTTGTTTCAATTTCAATCGTAACATGCCGTAAGTTTTGTGGTTTTGTAAACTTTCCGGCGGGAGTTTTCAAATTGCTAAGAAAGTCGAGCATGCGCATTACGTTATCACGGCATCGTGAACTTCGTGACTTGGCGCAAGGCAGGCCCACAAACGCAGTTTATTTACGCCGTGCACGGAAGCTGTCGGCTCGTGCCTCAGTGTATAAACCTATTTTTGTAGTTAACCTCACTTCTTCGAGTTAGTCACAGTGAATCATTATGTGGTTAATAGTTTGGAGTTCACGTTGTGTTCAAGTGTAATATCTTTGACTATCGAAAGTGTACCGATTGGGATTATATTCAAAAATGTAATAGGTTTGGGTGATTAATGGATCGATATTTGGTGTAAAAACAACCAAGGTGTTTCACAACACAAATGATATTAAAATGGATAATTGTTTTGTCGCCTGCGGCTGTGACGACTTTGAAGGAATAACAAAATCTGACTTGGATCGTTTCACGGACAAAATCGAAAATGTCCTCAATCATGAGAGAGGTAGAAAACTGTTCAGGAATTTTATGACCACCTCAAAAATGGATGCTGGACGTCGAGCACTGGGTGTTTGGGAGCACATAGAACGGTTGCTAAATTATAAGGAGAATACTGAAAGCGGATCACGATCACCCAGTAATTATCTGGATGACGTTTACAATATGTTGGATAAGGCTGAAAGAATAGAGGAAATCGATTTCACGACAATGGAGAGGCTCAGTGTTGCATTAGAATCAAATAATAAGGAAGGAATCGTAGAAGGTTTGCAGTTATTAAAAGTAGAAACGACAAAAGCGCTTAAAAGGGAATACAGTGCTTTCAGGATGCGTTTTATACCGTCGACATAAAAAAACACCGCTTAAAAACACGGAGTGCCTTGTGTTGTGTTTAGACTTTAGATAATACAATACTTTAGTTTGTAATGTGTAATAACTTGGTAGTTCTTGTTGGCACTGCTTGCTATCAAAGGTCAATGTAGTACAAAATAATTTACAATTCTGTAGCACGATAAAATGTGAAGAAATACCGGGCAGTGCCAGGTAACGGGTACTGTGCTACCTACCTAGTTTTTAAAATTCGCGCCGATTTGAGTGCTTAAATTGGAAGCGGGATTTTTAAAACAATCTATGTACCTACCTCATAAAAATGTTTAAACATTTTTCCATTTTATATACGTGCTTTTTATAACTTGTATCACAATATAATATAAATGTAAACACATATGTACCTACAATGTATCTATTCGTGAATTCCGTTGTTTCCGTCCTTATTTTCGTGCATAATAAATTATAGGTATGTGATGTTTTGTTTGGAGACCAATATAAAGTGTTCTTTTGTTAATTAAAATGCTAGTGTGACGCTTTTCGATAATAATATGTTTATAAGGAAAATAAATAATTTACTGAGATCGTTGTTGTTTACTTGATAATCGTTGCGTTTGAACGACTTTCTTATCATTGTTATCATGGGATGCTTTATCATTAAATTCCAATTCAAACTTGATTAAGTATAATAAAATAAAATTGTTTAAATTTCGGTCATTTAATAAAATTGCACAAGATTGTACATTACATTAAAAATTGCATTCAATTTGGAAGGCTTTTGTCGCAGTTTTGATTATCATTTAGGTACAGCAAATAACAAACTTAGGAGCTGCCTTATATTCAAATATAATATGATAACTACAGTTACAGTTCTTAAGTACTTAACTAGTACATTATTGGATTCAATTCATCATTCGATGGAACATTATAAATATTTACAATTTAAAAATCAGACAGTCCTAAATATTTAAAACAATTTAGTAAATTCTGAATTCTTTAAAAAATATAATACAATTCAATGGATACATAAAATAGAAGGACAACTTAAAACTAAAGCGTAACTTAGGTATAATAAATTTAATATTCTTGAGATATATTCCATTGATATTATCTTATCACAATTATCAGGAGTCCATGTCTCGTTTAATTGTGTTGTGTACATTAAAATTAATAAAAATTACTTATAAATACTTTATCACTGCACTTCCATTTTAGTTTCGTCGCTAAAATGTTGATTATATTTAGGTTTTCTTCCATGAGTAGTACATTTCCAGTGGTTTGTTTACCTGAATAATAAACAAATGTCATTAATATGTTTGTTTATAAACTGTTGTTACATAAACAATTTATACTAACAGTTACAGGATAAGTAGTATCAACATCAACAGGAAATTCATAGCATTTAACTAGCTGCTCAGAAAACGACGCAGCTGCACATTTCGAAGATTGAGGATGTCGTGGAATATTTGAGAGTGAACACCAACTGGACTCTGAGGGTCGAAAGGTTGGAATCGCCCCACAATTTCAAATTTAAGTCGTTCGTGGTAAGACTTCCAACCAACCAGTTACAACCTCCTTGAAAGAGGACTTTTGGCCGAAGGGTGTCGTATATCGACGTTTCCGAGGTCACGTCGGTAACGCGTCACCACACAGAGAAATACGATGCCGAGAATGTAACGTGTTTACGTTATATAGCTAGATACATATCATAATTGGCGGAATGATCGCGTAACAAACATACAAATAAAAAAACATACACTCGAGAAACTCCCCCTTTTTTAAATCGGTAAAAAAGTAGCGTATCTCCTTTCTTGGGATTCAAACTTACCCTTTACCAAATTGCATCAAAATCAGTTCAGTGATTTAGTCTTGAAAGTATAACTGACAGTTATTTCCGGATTTACAATATTTAAGTATAGAAGCATCGATTGTGTTTAGTACATCCACATTTTGATATTGATGTCAACCAAAAAACCAGAGATCTACACCCTATAAGACATACCCCATGCTGTGAAGTTGCCATATCAAAGAAAAATTTTTTTTTTAACTGTATCAGACTGATAATGACCTTCCAAAACTTATCATTGATCTGGCGTAGAGTCTGCGAGCCAGCCAGTGGCACAAACTGTCCGGGTGCTGGGGCCACGTAGATGCAGAAGTTGAGTAGACGGTATGCTTCCGGTAGTTCAGCATCCAGGTCTAAGGTCAGACGCATCGCCAAGTACTTGCTCAGGTGGTCCACTGGAATGAAACAGGTTTATTATATTGCTGATGCTTACAAGAGTCAGTATAATAACACATTCGTCCCTCCCTTCACTTCTTCAATCAAAATATTATTATAATTCTATTATTTATTTTTTATATCATTGGATGGCAAACAACCCAACAGCCCACCTAATGTTAAGTGGTCACTACTGCCTATAGACATCTGCAATACCAGAGGCCTTACAGATGCATTAAGATTGCATATACAGAAAGTTGGCAACGTCGCAAACAGCTGTCAAATATTTCCCTGTTTTGATTAATTTGTCAATATTACTGTATGAAAATAAGAAATATGGTTAACTAATACACTAGAATATTGATTATGAAATGCAATAATTAATGTCATAACATCGAATAACAGCTTTAGATGTAAAAAAAGTATTTGGAAACTTTACAAATGCCTTTTTTACACCTAAAATGGGTACAACATCAAATTCAGTGTTTTAATTGCAATTCATTATTAATATTCTAGTTCATTAGTTAGCCATAATTCTTATTTTCATACAGTAATATTGACAAGTTAATCAAAACAGGGAAATATTTGACAGCTGTTTGCGACGTTGCCAACTTTCTGTATATGCGCTCTTAAAGAGACAAAGTTAAAATATCTCATGTGCCTGTAATTACACCAGCACCCATACCCTTCAAACTGGAATAGGTCAGAAATAGGTAGTATTTCCCCAGATGAGCTCCTTCACAAACAGCTCTACTACTACTTGCACAAACACACTACAAAAAGTTATCAGTCTCTATACACTTACCAGAGGCATTGGCAGTGGTCTTCAAGTACCTAACAGAGCTATCTCTGAGAGCTCTCATCAGCTGGTTGTCTCCAGTCATCTCTGTGGGGTGAGGCTTGAATACCAGCTCTATCTCATTGGGATTAAGAGGCTCCCCCTCACCTTCTGTGTCCATTGAGTTCTCACCTTCAGTCCTGGAAGAAATCATACATAAACTTTAAATTTTTAATAATTCCAATTTCCATTTTTATTAGTATTGTACTAAATGCGCTATAGACAGAAAAATGGGTGTTATAGGAATTAGGGAGAGGCTCTGTTACCAATCTTTATATGTCACATACAGGCCATTTAAAAACTATCAAAATCAAATTGCAATCTAATCGCACCAATCAAAAAATTTGAGGCATTTTTAAAAGATTGAGTCTAAGATAAGATTGTGATTGTTCTTAAAAGTTAGTAGAAGCAGTCATACTGCATCAAATTTGCAGTATAATTAATGTGATTGTGACATTCATTATGTCACTGAACCTACAAAATGATGCCAGGGATTATGTAAGAATACTATCAGAATTTAATAAGCCATAACTCAAGTTGGAATAAGAAGTATGCAATTTCATTTCAATTTTGTAATAAAAAGCAATTCTAGTGTATGGTTATCTGCAGGAAAGCTGTTAACTGTGAGTTGAATTTGTGGTGATGTGGTACTACCATTTATGAAACACAGGTGCAAAGTAGTTAAGTGGGTTAACCTTTTGAACGCCACGGACGTTTATAGACGTCTAACGAAATCGTGCCAAACACGCCACCGACGTCTATAGACGTCAAGAAAACGAAATTTTTAAGTACTTATTTTCTACTTAAAAATGTCCTAAATTAAGTTTTTTGTGTTTCTCTTTCCTATTATTTAAAACTACATTAATGAAATATTGTAAAATAGCACAAAGATATATTGATTTCTTACATTTCACTAGAAAAAACAATAATCAAAAATTGCTAATCGAAATGCTGAATTGGTAGCTTGGCGTAGCAGTGGCGCCGATGTGTTTACGCTCTGGCGGTCAAAAGGTTAATAATAATGTAATTGTAATAATAACAATAAACACAACAAACCTGCCATCACTAGATTCACTTTCCTCACTTCTTTCTGATGTCAAAATAGATTTGGCTCTTTTAGTAGTGCTCGTATTTTTTGACACCGAACTAATATTCGATGGCACAGGAGATGGTGTGCTTCTCACAGAGGCTGGGTTCGATGTTGACTGGCCCGACGGAGTTGGGTTGCCCGTAGTGGATGTCCCATCCTTCGGAGCAGCTGGAACTGTGCCTGTACTACCGTTTTGAGCATTCTCTGTATTACCGTTCGAATTAGAGGTATTACTGTTATCCTCATGGTTTTTTCTAGATCTCTGAGGCCTGTTTTGTGACTGCAGTTTTATGCCCTCTGTAATAGAATTGACTAACGATGCTTGCGAGTGCGACATGCTCAACTTTGTGAGCAACCGTTCCTGATGAGCTTCATACTCATCTCGGCTGGGGTATATCTTTGATATCAACAAATCAAAGTTTGGGTCTGGCCTCAAAGAGCGTTTTGACACCAACTTCTTTCGACATGTAGGACATTCCTTGTTGCCTGAACGAAGGGCCGTTATAATACAGTCGTTACAGAATCTGTGAAGGCATTCCTTTGTAGTCATAGTCTTCTTGAGCATGTCTAAACAAATAGGACACATTAATTCGCTGTGTAAACTGCGGGGGGACACCGCGATCTCAGTGGCGTCCGTTATCACCTCCTGCGGCGTACGGTGAAGTTCATACAGGGAGAGCTCCCAGGTTTTGTTCTGGGAAGGCTCTGTTGACGACATTTTCGTGGTTTTGTATTGCCTCACTGAAGAATTATTTAGTTTTCGTCTTTCCGTAAATGACAAACTGCACTGCAACCACCATGTTGGGTTAAACACTAGTGATGTGTGACTTTTTCACTTTAGAAATGTCGTCGTGACGTTTCAATTGAAAATCGACTAAAAACATCCACAGATAACAAAGTTATAACCACAAACCATGATTTTGTAAATATGTATGGACCTGTGTACTCTAGACCAGCGGTCGGCAACCTTTTGGCAGGCAAGGGCCACATGGTGGCAAAATGAGGTAGTGGCGGGCCGCGCTTTCACATAATTTTTAACCGACTTTAAAAGGGAGGAGGTTCTCAATTCATCTGTATGTTTTTTTTAATGTTTGTTCTGCGATATTTTCGCCAATTATGATTAGAATTTGACGATATTTACTTGTTTGGTAGGTCATGCATCTGAAGTGGTCCCATAATTTTTTTAGCGATATTTAATTTCTTGCAGGAAAATTTAAAATTTTCCTATTGCTTAATTCTAGCTAAAAAAGCAATAGGCCTAATTGGCCTATTGCTTTTTTAGTCGTCTCTAATGGCAATAACCATATTTTTTGATAGGTCAACAACAAAGAAATTTTTTGCAGCCGCTGAGGACGATACAGAAGGAATAAGAGCGGATTTTTTAGCTGAAAAGGGTACACCTTTTATAGCAGAACTTTTTGAGTCATAATTTTATTTTGCATAACAACTGATAGCATAAACCTCTTTTCGCAGAAAGTCATTTGGCATCACTTACTTGGCATACATTTATAACTCATAATTCTGTATGGCAGAATACTCATTTCGCATAAATTTCATTTCCATAATAATTAAAAAGCAGAACCATCATATCGCAGAAAATTCACAGGCAGAATCGTCTTTTGGCATACATTTCGTATCTAAGTCCCTAGAGATAGATCCAGAACCCTCGAGGCTCAAAAAACATAATCGGGGAGCCGCCCGCCACGCGGGGCTCAAGAGTTTACAAAAAAAATAACCACGAAGTGGATGGCGGGGTCTGTTCGCTCGCTTCGCTCGCTCTTTATACTCCGCCATCCCCTTCTAACCTAACCTGTCCGAGTCGGGGTGCCCCAAGTCCCGAGATTGCTTCGCTCGCTCTTTATAAAAGTTATACTAAACGAAATTATACGAAATTATAAATATGCCAAAGGTAATTATGCCAAATAAAATTCTGCCATCTTAAAAGTATGCCATTTTAAATTCGGACATAAAAACGTTCTGCCAAAAAATAATTATGCTATAAAAATATTATGCCTTAAAAACGTTCGTCTAAAGAAGTTTATGCGAAGTGAGTAATCACGCCTGTATTCCCCGAAGGGTTAGGCAGAGGTGTACCAATGTACACCCACAGTTCACCGGTATATTTAGGTCCCATGTAATAGGGGGCGAGCCTATTGCCATTACCCGGGCACAAATCCAAACTCCGAGCTGCTACTGAGAATTTCATAGAAAAACCCAATAACACTGTTTGCTCGACCTGGGAATCGAACCCAGGACCTCTAGCGTAGCAGTCGTGCTTAGGACCACTAGGCTAACGAGGCAGTTGTTTGATACTCAGTCCAAAATAGAGTATTCATGGTTTTAGTTTAAGGATAAATGTCCCTTACACCCGATATGGGTATTATATGTGATGCACATACTTTTTTAAATGTAAATTTTATTAATGGGTACGTAGCACTACCTCAACGATACTATCGTCAACGATAAAGTAACAATAAATGAAAAAGAAATGTGAAAAAATTATATAAAACTTAAAAGCGAACTTCAAAGTTCTTATATAATCGTACTTATACACATTTCAGTGTAACGTTTGAGGCTGTATTTGAGTGACTATTTTCTTATACGCTAGCTTACGCGCCTAAAATCATTAATTTAGGTAAAATGTAAGAATTACAGTTTAATTTTCAAAACTGTCGCGGGCCGCAAGTAGGAGTGCCGCGGGCCGCATGCGGCCCGCGGGCCGCGGGTTGCCGACCGCTGCTCTAGACAATAAACTCCATTTTTTCCTATTAAAAAAATCTATTATTCTTATTATAATGCATGCTGAAATGTTCGCTGTGATATCTAAATAAGAATTAACTGGATATTTTTCACTAATGTTTTCTGATTATCCCTGATCGGGTAAAGCCCGACATGTATTAATGGCTTAAAACTTGAATTTTTTTTTTTGGTCGGAAATCAAATCAAATTTCTTCTCCGGCCCTGGGAGGGGCAGGAGGAAGTGCTTGTACCCTTTGCGTTCTGGGGGTGCGGTATCTCTTTTGAACAACTTGCATCCCCGGCACCGGCAGGCATCGCAGGTAGGTTTCAAATATTGGAATCGGTTTATTTTTAGGTAATTCTATAAAACTAGCACAAATTACTATATTTGACAAAGGAGAACGAAAACGAACATAATAATTTTATTTACTTTATTTTCTCGCAAAACATTGCCTTCAATTTCTCAAAAGAATCACTCTATTTTCCAGTGCTCAATATAATTGGGTAAGAATTTCCAGACTGTACTGGAATTAAGTACGAGCCACCTTGATTGTTATTATTATTGTTCTGTCCATTCAGTGGTATCAGTGTGTACACCGTGGAGCCAGGCTGGTTCTGGTTTGGAGACTGAACCAACGTCCCTTGCATTTGATTAGAGGGATTGGTGGCAATAATAACCTGAGTCGGTTGTTGGTTTGGTTGTTGAACGTAGATTGGCTGGTTGGACGGCGGCGCCGGCTGTTGCACCAACACGATTGGCTGGCTAGGTTGGTTATTTGGCTGTGGCTGATTGGTCATTACCATAATTGGCTGATTTGGGTCACGGTTTGCTGTCAGCGGCTGTTGGGTGTACACTATATTAGGCTGGTTGTTTGTGGCTGGTTGGTTCGTCAGGACCGACGGTTGGTTGTTGAGACGTGGAGCAGTTGATGGGTTGTTGACAATAGGTTGCTGGTTCGTCATGACGGTTGGCTGGTACTGTGGTGTGTTGGTATTAACAGGCTGATACTGTGGCTGATTTGTGTTGACAGGTTGGTACTGTGGTTGGTTGGTATTAACCGGTTGGTACTGTGGTTGGTTGGTATTAACCGGTTGGTACTGTGGTTGGTTGGTATTTACCGGTTGGTATTGCGGTTGGTTAGTGTTAACCGGTTGGTACTGCGGTTGGTTAGTATTAACGGGTTGGTACTGAGGTTGGTTCGTGTTAGCCGGTTGGTAGTTCGGTTGCTGGTTCTGAACAGGGTTATTTCCTTGTATCGGTTGCTGGTTATTCGGCGAGTTAGCGTTGGCCCGGTCCTGCAGGTTCTTGAAAGCGTCAGATGGGATGAAAACCCCAGTGATCAAGCTCTTTCCTTGCTGATTGTTCATTGGGAAGCCGTATGCAACGGCAGCAACCCCCAGCACGACAACCTAATAATATACAAAGTCTGTGTTAATTACATTGGATTCAGATAAATTAATGAAATATCTTCTTATTGCGATTTTTCAATAAAGTCTTATGAGGTAGCATAAACATACCTAATTATTTTAATCTTTATTACCAGCCTATCTTAAAGACTAGTTATTTAACCTTAGGTAGGCAGGTAGGATACTTCTTAGGAATTACGCATAAAAAGCCTTTTTTTTTTTTTTTTTTTTTAAAGATGGTAAAATCATCAAATGACCCCTCCCGTCCTAGTGTCAGACTTTTACTGACTAAAAACCATCTATGTTCCTTCATGTGCCCTTTGCGTTCCGGGGGCGCGGTATCTCTTTCGAACAACCCGCAGCCCCGGCAGGCCTTGGCCCTTAGTGGCCCCTTCTATGTGCTGACACCTCTTTGCGCGGAACATGAACGCGCCGTCCACACGGTCTGTCGTTAAATAACGTACGGACGGTGAGCTACCCATTGCTCACCGCCCACAGACCGTGTCTACGGTATCCGCCTGCGGGAGGCGCAATGGTGCCGTTATTGGCAATCCATTGCGCCGGCGGACGCGGCGTCAGCGGCGGCTGCGGGTGCGGCCACGGCAACGGTGGCGGCGGCAGCGGCGGCGGCGGCGGCGGCGCGGGGCCCCCCCCTGGACCTGGCGGGTACGGCGCAGGCCTTGCCCCCAGCACGCATAAAAAGCCTGGACTTCAAATACTTAGTCTACCACAGACAATGTTTCTATTGAGCTTTTTTTTTTATGGCAAGTCCATACTATACTTAGTCATTAGGCCAAAAAACAGTAATTACAAATCGTTTAGATACTTATAATTTAAGACAAATATTTTCTTAACTTACCAGTTGTACTGCTCTCATCTTGACAACACAGAACACAATGTTAGAATCTTCCAATATTATTGGTTTTATATCATAATAGTTTCACCGTTAATTGATAAGCTTAACGACTAAATCAATTGCTATTTGTAGCGGTATTTCTGTGTAAGTAATTTAGGAAATTCACATTTGTGGTCATGCGTCATTGGCCACCTAATTTTTATTTTGATCATAGGTAGTATTCCTTTAGGATTTTCCAAATTTGGATGGAATTGTCCATCTTCGAACATGTCCAGATATATACCTAGCTATACTTACATAAATTTTTATTAACGCGGCGTAGAAACAACATACAACATACAATCACGCCTGTATTCCCCGAAGGGTTAGGCAGAGGTGTACCAATGCACACCCACAGTTCGCCTGTATGTTTTTAGGTAGATCATATAAATAATGAATTAATCATGAATTGTTACTCTGTCAGCGGCAGTTTATCAACTCCAACATCCTAATGTAGCTATACACTGTGAAGGGGACATCAAGGCACAATCTTTCACTTTCAATTTCCTACTGAATTTGGGGATTGAAATTTGTTGTAGCTTATTAACAGTTAAGTACATACAATTTGTTACTGTTGCCTTTTTTATTTTGGTGCGCGGTGGCAATCCTTATGGACTTCCTCCGTCGTCGTGAGGGTGACGGAGGGGCATGCATGCCGGACTCTTACCGGCTAAAACCACCGCGGTGTTCTATCTCTGCCCATGACCGGGCGAGCGGGATTCGCATTTAAAGCATTCACCACTCCCTGGATAAGACTCCTAATAATATAGAAAAATGACGGCCCTATAGTGTTATAGGTACCTATTGATGATTTTTTTTTGTAAATGGCTCTACATTGCTTTGAAAGTATTTATTGTGAAAAAACGGCAGCGTTGTAACATTATTTTTCTAATGTTATATTGAATTAAGTACCTTTAGGCAGGTACCTATTAAAAAATCTACTTTGTGTCCTACTGACCCACAAGCCCACAACTAGCACAAGTTTTATGGTAATATCAGAAAATTGAACATGGCCGGGCTTTCCGTAATTATGTCGACCGATCCCGGGCATGGAACACCGCGTAGAGAGAACTTAGTAGAAACTTAATTGTACTTAATTTAGCGAGAAGCCTCTATTAGTGTTACAATTACCACTAGAGAAATTGAAAATATGGCCATTCTGAGCCTATAAAGTTGCCAGTAATATTTTATGAAGTACTTTACCGTTGCCATGGTTTTATGAAATGGTAATAATTTTCCGTCGTCGTCGTTCGTCATCGGGTGTTTATGGCTCGTTAAGGGACTAAATATACTTATTCAGCTCAATTCAGCTTTTGCCTATAGAAAACATTGGCCATCTAAGTAAAGACTACGTTAACTCGTACCCCACTGTAGCACGTACATAGTATACGCATTGCGGACAAACGGAAATGCAGCATAGGTAGGTACCTACCATTTTAAAATACTGCAGCCATTTGTTAAGCTGAATTTATTGTAGGTATGTGTGCCGCCCGGCCCACAGCCCACCTGACGTTAAGTGGTCGCCTCTGCCATTAGCAATACCAGAGACCTAGCAAATGCGTTGCCATCCCAGAGACAAGTTTGACAACACGGTTGGCGCAGTGGCCGTGCGAACGACCATTGCGCTGCGTGTCGCGGGTTCGATTCCCGCACGGAACAAACATGTTCATATTTATGACCTACAGATAGTACTTCTGGGGGTGGCTGTTTGTGTTGAGTTTATATGTGTGTAAACGCACCCATGATACCTACAGGAGAAATTCGTAGTGTGGGGCAACGTTGTTTTTTTTTTTAAAGTTGAAATGTCTCATATACTTGTAATTTCACTGGCACCCAAACCCTTAAAACTGGAACAAAGCTTTGCTGCTTTGCGGCAAAAATAGGTTTGGTGATAGTAGTAGTATTCCCTGAACGAGCTCCTTCACAAAGAGTTGTCCAGGGCCAACCACGGCGCCAACAGTGCCGAATTATAATAATCGATTGTTAAATTAACAAATCAGCTTTAACATCCATTGATGAATGGATGTCGAAGTGTGTCCGACATCAGTCATCATCCATTGACAGGATCCGTGACATAATTACCACTACAACAGGCTTCTCAGAATTGTGCTCATGTCAACTTCACGTAGCTTTAATCCTGTGCTTATCCGGCAATGCACAAAAAACGTTAATTATACAAGAGAGCTGCCGAAGGTTGAATTTATTCAAAATGAAAATACTGTCAAATCGAAGTGACGAGATTATAGTGGCAAAACACAGAATGCACTCCCTCATCCCTTTCTCGTAGTCCTATGGGAAAGCAATCCGACACAACTGGGAACAGATCAGGCGCAGGAGACACGGGGGTAAAACATACCTAACCCCATACCTAACATCCTAAAAGACAAACAAAAGTTTACCTGCACCTTTATACGCATTCACTCGAGTAGAGAACGATGCCCTAAGCTCCTTCATTAGCCCAAAGAAGCCCTTATACTTAGAATTAATTTAAAATCAGTGTTAAATACAATCATTGCACGTGACTTGTCTGCCTCATTAACCTTCTGGTGTTCATTTCACATAGAAACCGGAAACATTTCAAAGAAATGTCAGGCCTGTCGAAGTATTGAACGCTTCGGCAGCTTTTTATTAAAGCACTAACTATAAACTCCGCGGTGTTACCCGCGTTTAGTTACGAGTACATCTTTGCTCCTTTCCCGTTGGCCGTAGCGTAATATTCTAATACTTATAAACCTTCCCCTTGTATCACTCTTTCTATTGATGAAAACCGCATTAAAATCGGTTGCGAAGTTTAAAAGATCTAAAGCGTACAGACGGCGGGTAGCGACTTTGTTTTATACTACGTAGAGATTCAAATATCGTATCATTGTGTTCTTATAGGTATGTTAACGAGATTAAATTAATAAAGAGATTTAAGCGCTCGAGTAATTGGACGATGTGACCTGGGACGGCGAACACCTTGATGACATTGGTAAGAACTAGATCTAATTAAATCAGTATAGATAAAACAGTTATCTAGATGTTTGTTAGTGGGTCGGTGTTTCCTTTTAAACGTAGTGTTTAGAGTATTAATAGTCGCTGTACTGATGTTTGCATTGATCGTTATCTCCTAGAACTGTTCTGATGAAGAGATCCGGTCTTAATAGCCGCTATTAGGTATTCTTTTGAATTTTTAATTGAAGTTAATTTAAAAACGTGAAAGTAACTTTGTTTGTTTGTTTGTTTGTTACCTTTTCAAGCCTAAACCACTGATATACACAGGTATACAGAAAAGGACCGATGGTACCTTTCATCCCGAAAAAAAAACACTGTTCCCTAAGAAAACTACAAGAATGTTCTCATGATAGTAGATGGCGCCACGAGTCTTTCGAATCATGATTGAATTTTAAATGAAACCGACATTTACACGGACGAGGTTGCAGGCAAAAGCTAGTAGAATATATAACGACTTCTTTAAAGAAAGGTTAATAGTTCAAAGGTTTACTTGTATCTAATAAACAAATTGAAGTGCATTTACAAGTTTCCTCTAATAAAGATTCCTTTCCCATTTTCTTTCTTTCTTTTAAAGAAAATAAGCAGAATGCGCCATCTTTGCGTTCCTTGTAATTAAAACAAGCGTTTAACTGGATTCTTACAACATGTTGACGTGGAATGTTAAGCGACCTAATTGACTTACACGGATGTGGCCCTCACTTTATGAGAAAGATATTCACTACTTTTATTGTTCTTCACTTGTTTTGTTTGTTCTCAACTGTCAGATTTCTAAACGCCGAATTTAAATTGTCTATTATAATTTGACAGTGTACCGCATATTAGACTTCATCATCATCATCATCTCAGCCATAGGACGTCCACTGCTGAACATAAGCCTCCCCTTTAGATATTAGACTTAAATGAACATAAAATACGGTTAAAATTCACGTGCACTTATCACATCTGGCTACAGACTGCTGCCCAGCAGTCCCTGTAAATCCTACTTCCTACTAATACATATCATTAATGCGAAACTATGACGGACTGATGGATGAATGGTTGTTTTTTGCTACGGAATGTCGTGATGGCCCAGTGGTTAAGGCGCCCGCCTCTCATGCAAGAGGTTGTGGGTTCGCAACTGGGCACGGGCAAGTACCAATGTGACTTTTTCTAATTCATACGTACTTTCTAAGTTTATCTTGGACATCACTGACATCGGTAACCATGTCAGAGGCCCTTGAGGCGGTTTAGAAACTCTGACACTAGGGTGTTTGGGGTCGTTAGACCTTACTGCTCACACGATAAAGAAGAAAGAAGAAGAAGCTACGGCTGAACGGATCTGGATGAAATTTGGCACATACATAGATTATAGTCTGGAATAGCACATATGTTACTTTTCATCACGAAAAAGATGTACGGTTCCCGTCCGATAATATATTATGACGCGGATGAAGTCGCGGGTGGAAGCTAGTCGAGTAGTCGCCTTATATAAATATTTGATATTAGTACCTTCTCCCGGTTACAGTAGCCTACCTTAATGGAGGCTAGCCAATATTGTGCATAATTTTGCGCAAACACAGGTGCACTAGGCTTCCTCTTCCCTCACATTCCTTATCCAATGAGACGACTATCCGACGACATGACCAGGGAGAGATCAGGCACAGGATCATCGGCTGTTACTAACATTTAAACTTCTGGCTGCTACTGTGAAATTCCAAATAAAAGAACCCATAGTAGAGCTTGATAGCACCAGACCAACGGGGCATCAGGTCAAAAATACGTCATTACCATCTTCATATCAGCCGCAGGACGTCCACTGCTGGACATAGGCCTCCCCCATAGATTTCCAAAAGGACGGAAGGAAGGAAGCGGCGTGCATCAAGTGCCTTCCTGCTTCTTTAAAAATACGTAACACCTCTAAAATGTTAGTAAGATGTGCCGTGTTCTCGGTACTAATTCAAACGGTCCTAATTTATTCAAATGCAATAGTCAAACGTAGTCGGGTCGCGTCGTTGGTCGCACATTAGCGCACCAATCAAACGCATCGCAAATGGAGTAGTAACTGTACCGTCGAGTTCTGACGTCATTAGTCGTCGACATTTGACTGCTAACTACTAATTACTAGTACCTACATGACGTGTGGCCGCGGTTGTGACTGTGTTTTATGTGATGTGTGTAGCCGAGGTTAATGCAGTTTTGTCGCCTAATAGTTACGTACGCTCACAAATAAAAAAAAAATAAGTGTCTGTAATGTTAAAACAATGAAGCAGTAGCGAGTAGTACCTATGTATTAGAGCTTTTGTGAAGGAGCTCGTCCGGGGAAGTGCTACCACCATACTTATTTCGGGTCCGTGGGTTACGCTCCCAGTAGTCGAGGCACCTGTGGTCGACGCACCCGATTCGATTAATTTCATATCTTTTTTTTATAGTGCTTTTTCACTTAGTACAGTAAACGAAAAAAGTGTTTCATCATAATAATAAAGTATTTTTCCTTGCTAAACAAAAGTTATCTATCACATAGCAGAGAGTATACGATCGCCACTTAACCTTATCCTTGCACACCTTTAGTGAAAAGTGATGATTTGCTTGTACATATATATACTATTTTGTGTTTTTTTTTTATATATATTTAAGGTTTCACAGTAGATTATTACTACGCTAAAAAAAATCGCTACATTTCACATACAGTTATTTTAAAAGTTTGATTATTTTGTTATTGAAACTGACTGTTATATTTAGGTTTAATTATTCTCATTTGTTTGGTTACACAGTTTGATTATGTTTAATTATTATTGTTACAAAGATGAAAATAATATTTCACTATGTATAAACTTAGTTGCTCTGCAGTAATTTTTAAGACTGTTTTTTTTTAATCATTTGCTTATTGTATTACATGTGGGACTTATTATTTAATTAAGTTAAATGATTGATTATAGATTATAGGTGATGAAAACTGTGATAAGTATATAGTAAACAATTTTTTTTACTAGTGTTCTTATTGAGTTAAATAATTAAAGTATGAAAACTTACTGAATCTTAAATTTTTCAAAACATACTACCAATATAAAAGCATTTGTTTGTTTTAAATATAATTTTTATGTTATACATTATTCCAACAATATACCTACATTTAATATTTTTGTAAAACAGTTTTGTGCCTCACGTTACATTTGATAAAAAATTGACTTGAATTAAATAAATCGAATCGGGTGCGTCGACCACAGGTGCCTCGACGACTGGGAGCGTAACCCACGGACCCCTTATTTCTGCCGCAAAGCAGCGTTGTTGTAGTCCGGTTAAAAGCATATTAATTAAAGGCATATGAGAAATTTCAACTTTGTCTCTGGGATGGCAACGCATTTACAAGGCCTCTGGGATTGCAGAAGACTATTATAGGCAAAGGCGACCACTTACTATCAGCAGGGCCGTCAGGTTGTTTACCACAATAATATTTACACCACGGTAATTATAACAAAAAAAAAATCACTTTAAATTCTTGCCTATGGAGATAACTGAGATCTCGGACCAACACACACGTAAACTAGAAACTCTAAGAAAATAAACAAATTACAGAAAGCCAATCTTAATCCTACGCAGATGGATTATAAACCGCTGTTCTACTTACTTTGGTAATTAGGTTTATTAGCTGTAGTATCTTGAGATGCTAAATCACAGGGCAGTTCATTAGTTGCGAGGGTATTAGCGTTGGATTGCTCATGTCCATGTCCCACATTACTGGTTGATTCGTAGCCGTTGGCGGACGTGCAAACGGTATGGAATTAGATAGGTGTATACAGGGCCGGACTAACTATGTCGAGGGCTCTAGCCAGTGCATGTAGCGGGCCCCTCAGTGATTCTCGTCTCACCCGAAAAACTAGCAAATTTTGAGAATTCAAAATTATCATTTAATTATGTCTGCGGACAAAGTGCAAGAGAAAATAGAGTTAAAAGTCTACAATTTGGTGTTGGAGGCACTCCAATCTAACCAATGATTAAAAAGTTATTCACATTTGAACTTTGAGATTTTTGGGGAATGAAGTGTTTTGTTGTGGTAATGAAATTATGACTTTCGGGAATGAGTTGATTCTATGGGAATGACAAAAAACAGTAACAAACTTGTAAAAAAAAAGAAAGTGCTTTCTATATTAGTTTTATTATACTTGGTAACAATCAACAACAACACAGTAATTAAGCAAATAGTAGTAAATAAACTGTAACAGTCTTTGTTTCTATTCAATTAAGTCTAATAAGTCACAAGATAAATCACAGATTTTCAGAAAAGGTAAAAGTGGCTATTTTAATTATGTGATGTTAATTACATAAATTAAAATGACAACAGCTACGAGATTACTCTTAAAGTAAAATAAAAAAATATGGCCAAGTTTTTATTCTTCCATAATTATAAACTTATTAGAAAAAAAAATCAGTCTCTTTCGTTTTCTCTTTAAACCTTTGTATAATGATGTGATCAGTATCACTATTATACTTATAAATAAAAAATAAAGTAAAAACAAACGTAACAAAAGTTTTCATAATTATCTAGCACGATAGCAGTAGTTGCGTAACACTTAATAACATATTTTTATAAACCTTTAATGTATTAAATGATTGCGAAAATCTATAAAAAAAAAGTAATGCCTATACTTATTATTAATTTGTATGTAGTTTTAATCATCTGACTTGTTTTATTAATTATTAAGTATACAGTATGTTAATTAACCATATAACAATAACAATGGCGTTTCCTTTAAAGTGGAAGCTGCAGGTTAACCCGCGAAATTCTTTTTTTTTTTGCTTTTTTTTCTTTTTACAGCTCTGCAATGGACAGTACAGTAACAGAAACTATATTTACGATACTGATATGTATGTATTTAAACAATTATACTCATTAAACTACTAACATAACTTTCTAACAAAGAAAAGAAAAAACTTGACGTTTGAGATCAATTATAACTCAGAGGGTTTTAATGGATATAATTGTGTAAATACATACATGTCAGTATTGCAATTATAGTTTCTATTACCATACTGTCCGATACTCAACTGCAAATTGCAAAAAACGTGCGGAAATTTGAATTTCGTGGGCTACCCTGAAGCATTTACATTAACCAGTAATAATATATATTCATTTATAGATTCTAAAAATATAATTATATTCTCACCCAAAATAAAAGTGTGTGCAAATTTTAGATTAGAGAAATCAGTTAAGGACCTTTGCATAGATAACTTAATTAACGTACTGTATATATAGTAACTATCATGATTGTAGCCTTTAGTAGACATAATTTTAAACAAAACAATAAAGCTTTATTTTAACCTTAAAATTAATCTGTTTTTTTTCGCTTAGGAGCGTACGATTTGGACGTTGGCGTTGATGGGATATTTCTGGTCCTTGAGGATCCTGCTTTTGGTGGTGCTGGGAGTGCATTAGATATATTTAACGGAACTGTTTCAGACCATAGCGCTTGTGTATTTGATGTCGATGGGGTCGGTTCTTCTCGACTAATAGAAGTGGCTTCTATCATATCTTCAAAATCTTTTCCAATATTGCCAGAAGACACGTTATAAGCTTTTTTCTTTGGTATTACAAATGGGATCGGCTTTACTAACCGTAATTTACTAGATAATGATGCGAAATCTTGAACATTAAGTTTAATTTCAGATAAAACAGTAATCTTTTTAGATTCTGGTATAATTTTTTTTGTTACTGGCTTTTTAGGGGCTATCTCTATACCTGGGTTATTAAGGACTTCTATGAATCCCAAATGTTTTCCGTGCATACAAGGACTTGGAACATATTGACAAAAAAAGCAACTTAGACTTCGTGCGGCCATGACGGACGCATTAGAGTCCCAAAAAATTTGATGGACTTTCATTGTGCCTTTAAAAATTGGTACATTGTGAGGAATTAAACTTTTAAATTCGTTTATTTCATCCTGCGTTACAACTTCAATTTGAATATTGTTACTACACTTCTTAACGGCTGTAAGAAAATCAGTAAAAGTGCCAATATCATGTCCATAATTGACTAATCGGTCAAGAGAAGTTTTTAAGGCACCCCCAACGCCATCTGGGGCACCTTTACCGTGGCCAGCCTCGGTATAATTCCAGGTAATATTTTGAATTTGGTTGAAGCTAACATGGAGTTTTGATATAATGTAAAAAATAAACTTATTGCGGTATTGGCTACTTGGACTATCAGATAAAAAGTGAATAGTGTTAACCAAAGGACAATTTTTTTGAATGTATCTTAATAAAGGCATCAAATGTGCCCAGATGGCTGCTGATGTGTGATCCATACTTTCGCTAACAGTACAAAAAGCACGAGGAGTAGTAATGCCAGTCTGAGAATCACATATATAAATTACGGAAGTGTGTAAGCTGACATGGGCACGGCTACCTCCAAAATGGAGAGACTGTATTTCTTCCGTGTATTTAAGGCTGTAGTTTTCGCTCCAATCACAATGAATGATTGCCTCTGATATTGTAAGATTACGTTTAAGATCTCGTATTGTTTGATGTTGTGCAGCAATATTTCTTAAGTGTGTAAGATAAATTGGCATCGCTTTTTCAAATTTTAAAATAATATTATATGGTGATTCTTTCAATTTAGATTTAATAGTAATTGACTTACAACTTTCACGTTTTGTTACCCACTCATAATATACGACATGTCTATTGTTGTCGAATTCAAGGTATTGAATACTTCTTTGCTTGCAAGACTCACACTGTCGACTCAAACAATTAATATTATACTCATCACAACATACAGCAGAAACTACTTGACTTGCATTATGTTCTCTTATTATTTTAGCTTTATGTAGTGCAGTAATCAACAATTGCATATTAACGTGAGTTCTGCATAAACAGGTATCTCTGGTATTTTTAAGAAAACATACATTAAAAGGTTTGTTTCTGCAAAAGGTTGGATAGCTAATTTTTAACTCAGGATATACTATTTGAATTTTCTTATACAAGTTCCTTAAAGTGTCAGATAAAAATCTCTTTGGTTTACGTACACCTAATCTTTTAATAAATTGTTTTTTACCTGGGACTGGATAACTATTTAAATCGGATTCATAAAACTTTTGAACTATGTCGATGTTGCGGGGTTTTTTGATATTTTTAATATTTCTTTTCAAATTCTTAGGCTCTACTTCGACAATGCTATTTAAGACTTCCGGTGCTTCAGCAGATCTTTCAATTACTTCGACAGAATTATGCACCAGTCCTGCATGTTCTAATTCAAAAATTTTTCTTCTTAATTTTCTATTTTCCGCTTGTAGAACAGCAATTGTCCTTTGAGCCTGTTTCTTCTCTTTTTCCATTTTATATCTCATCTTTCTAACTTTTTTGCTAGTAACTTTCGATTGAATTGAACTGAGAGGATCGATCGATTCTTTCAGTGAAACTTCGTTAGGTTCGTGACTTTCTTCTATATGTACTTGTTCAAGTTTACTCTTTTTATTTTCAAGGTATTTTTTTAAAATACATATTTGTAAATTAAAAAAGGGTATAGGGCTATACCCTTTTTTAATTTACAAATATGTATTTTTCTACCTGAACGCAAGTTTATTCTTAATTACGTTTTTTTTTATTCTATTACATCATCTTATCAATATAAAAATAATTGTATGATGCAAATAAAATGAATTTAATAACTAGGAATGTGTATTTTTTATGTATGAACGTGGGCGCGGCGACAGGATTACCTATGTAGGGATCGTATAGCAGGTGGCGTTCAGTTGTTTCTGCCTACCCCCATGGGAACAAGGCGTGAGTATGTGTATTTTTCTAATCATTGTTTTCATTGAGGGTTTGTTACATAAATGTAATTTTCATTTGAAGAAACATTTTTAGTTTTTATTTTTCGTTTTCGGGCCCGGAATCCCCGATGCGGGGCCCCTAAGCAATTGCCTACGCTGCCTAATGGATAATCCGACCCTGGGTATACATATGCATTACTAAGTCAAAGTGATCTCGTTAGCGAGTGAGAAGCAACAGCGGTTAGTCTCTGAAGTAATATGGATATCTCTTCTGCAAGATGTGACTTAGGGTTCTTACAAGTATCGAATATCTGGGCTGGATCAAAATGCACGTGTATCTAAATGCTAATGTGTGTCTAAATATCTTCGTTGATATTCGATATTTTTGACACAGCTGTCTGAATAAATATAACAACAACACTGTGTACATGATTAGGTATAATAAAGTTAATAAAAATGATGAGAAATATGTGTGTAACACACATTTTATACAACATAGAAAATTCTATAATTGAAAGTGTGAAAAGCGCACACTGCGGTGAAACTTGATAACTTGACATGAGGCGTGGGTTGTCAGTCGCATCTCAAAGGGCACCTGATGGACAGGAGTGCAGAGTACCTAACAAATAATACCAGCCTATTATTGTCACATTGTAAAGAAAAGAAAGGCCTTTTCTCACACAGAGAAGACACGAGCAAATGATCATCACGCTTGCTCAAGGTGGTTTTGCGGTTTCAAACTTATATTCATTATTATAAGTCTAGGATTCCAATTTTTTTTTTCACCGATGTCATTGATGTCATTGATGTCCTAGATAAACTTAAAAAGTGCATGGGCATTGGTTTTACATGCTTCTCGGATTATAGATACGGAGATGTCGCACCACCAACTTCCTAACTCGAATGGAAGAAGAACCCAATAACACTTTGCCCACCCTGGTTATCGAATCCAGGACCCAACGTTCAGCAGGCGCGCTTGCGACCACGAGACTAAAGGGGCAGCTGTAGGTATTGTTTAAATCTTAGCTGGAAAACGAAGGTATATGGAGAGAGTTTCTCACAGAAGTTATTATACACTAGCTTTTGCCCGCGGCTTCGCTCGCGTTAAGAAGTATTATTATTAATTAGGTATTTCGTTCCATTAGGTACTGATAGGTTCAAACTAATATGTTTACATCCTCCATCATCCCTTATTTTAACCCCATGGGGGTTCAATTTATCAAAATCCTATTTAAGCGGACGTCTTCATCATAGTAGCTCCAATCTTTAATTTCAGTTCAATCAGTCGAAAATCTAAGAAGATTTATACAAACTTTCATCCCCTATTTTATCCCCTTAGGGGTGGAATTTATCAAAATCCTTTCTTAGGGGATGCCTACGTCATAGTAGCTTTATGCATGCAAAGTTTCAGCTCGATCGGTTTAAAATTGACAAAGTTTCATACAAACTTTCATCCCCTATTTTATCCCCTTGGGGGTAGAATTTATCGAAATCCTATTTAAGCGACGTCTTCATCATAGTAGCTCCAATCTTTAATTTCAGTTCAATCAGTCGAAAATCTAAGAAGATTTATACAAACTTTCATCCCCTATTTTATCCCCTTAGGGGTGGAATTTATCAAAATCCTTTCTTAGGGGATGCCTACGTCATAGTAGCTTTATGCATGCAAAGTTTCAGCTCGATCGGTTTAAAATTGACAAAGTTTCATACAAACTTTCATCCCCTATTTTATCCCCTTGGGGGTAGAATTTATCGAAATCCTATTTAAGCGACGTCTTCATCATAGTAGCTCCAATCTTTAATTTCAGTTCAATCAGTCGAAAATCTAAGAAGATTTATACAAACTTTCATCCCCTATTTTATACCCTTAGAGGTTGAATTTATCAAAATCCTATTTAAGCGGACGTCTTCATCATAGTAGCTCCAATCTTTAATTTCAGTTCAATCAGTCGAAAATCTAAGAAGATTTATACAAACTTTCATCCCCTATTTTATATCCGTAGGGGTGGAATTTATCAAAATCCTATTTAAGCGGACGTCTTCATCATAGTAGCTCCAATCTTTAATTTCAGTTCAATCAGTCGAAAATCTAAGAAGATTTATACAAACTTTCATCCCCTATTTTATACCCTTAGGGGTGGAATTTATCAAAATCCTTTCTTAGGGGATGCCTACGTCATAGTAGCTTTAAGCATGCAAAGTTTCAGCTCGATCGGTTTAAAATTGACAAAGTTTCATACAAACTTTCATCCCCTATTTTATCCCCTTGGGGGTAGAATTGATGAAAATCCTTTCTTAGGGGATGCCTACGTCATAGTAGCTTTAAGCATGCAAAGTTTCAGCTCGATCGGTTTAAAATTGACAAAGTTTCATACAAACTTTCATCCCCTATTTTATCCCCTTGGGGGTAGAATTGATGAAAATCCTTTCTTAGCGGATGCCTATGTCATAACATCTACCTGCATGCCAAATTTCAGCCCGATCCGTCCAGTGGTTTGGGCTGTGCGTTGATAGATCACTATCTCAGTCAGTCAGTCAGTCAGTCAGTCAGTCACCTTTGAATTATATATATTTAGATTTCTCAATTACTTTTCACGCTACAATCATACGAGATATTGCCATTGCCGATACGCTTAATTACCCATTAACAGATTACCTTATTATTAAATTACAAATCAAATCAAATCAAAGCATTTATTTCAATTAGACCATTTACAGGCACTTTTGAATTGTCAATAAGTTACAGTTTAATATTGAAGCTAGTTGCTCGTTCCAAAACGTAGGTCTCTATGGAGAAGAACGAGCAAGAAACTCCATGGACACTCTTTTCATTCAATTTGGTTTTTACAAAAACTTGGTTACAATATTCTTGTTGCTTCTATATGTGAAAACAATGAAGTGAAAGAATGAAATATAAAAAATAACAAAATTATAATAAAGATGTAAGCCATGGCAGTCAAGAGATGACCAATCCCAACTGACAGCACCCGTTCACGAATATGACGCGTGCATCAGCACCATTTACATCATTTACCTATGTATAATAGACTGATTATCTGATCTCGTCTGGTTTTACAGGCTCCGTGCATTATCTTAATTTTCATACGAACCACGCCGCCGTTTTATTAAACCCCGACTCAAAAAAGGGGTGATATAAGTTTGACGTGTCTGTGTGTCTGTCTGTGGCACCGTAGCTCTTAAATGGGTAAACAGATTTAAATGTGTAATAGTGAACTAAATATTTTAAGTATTAGAGTTGGAAATTGCTTAGTTCCGAGCAAGATAATAAATGTCAAGAGGTTACCTCTCAATGCTTTCCTTCACCAATGTCAGAGATGTCCACGATGAAGAATCTTAGTAAGTACAAATTAATTGAAAAAAAGTCTTGGTACTTGCCCGGTATCAACAATGCAATCTCGTGCAAGAGAAAGGGTCTATTTTCTTAATTGCTGTGATGGCACAGTGTTTAAGGCGCCCCCTTAAACACTGGGCCGTCACGGCAACTAAGAAAATAGATTAACTACTATTTCATAGACAGAGCATCAGTATAAAAAGTATTAGTTGCTCTATAAACACACAATAAGACAGATGTGCGATCAAAGAGAAGATCGCTAATAGCGGCCATTTGCAAATTAAATTATATGGCGGGAATTATCTTGATTACAGGTAAGAACAGTTTATTATTCGCTTAGACTGTTATAATGGACAGGTAATTGTTTAAGGAGGTCGATCATGGAAGCTAAATTGTTTCATGACCGGTAATTGTATTAAATAGTCTAATTATGACACCAATTTATTAGTTGGCAGCACCGTTGAAGCAGTGGCTGCTGTGCTGCGTGTTTCAGATTGGATTCCCGTACGGAATAAATGTTTGTATGTGGTAGTTGTTCTGGGTCTGGTTGTTTGTGTACGTTACGGAACCTACGATTGGAAAGAGCAACTAGCTTCAACTTTCTGTATAACTTCTTGATAGTTCAAAAGTGCCTGTAGAGGGCCTAATTGAAATAAATGCTTTGACTTTGACATTTAAAACGCTTTGCCATATGATAATCCATTGAAAACTAACCTCCCAACCTTTTAAGCCATAATAGCAATAATGATAGCAATCCGTCCATCATATTTGCGGTGGGGGTAATCGGACGGTTGCTCAACCATCCGTCAGTAAACACTGATAGGTTCCGTCAGTAATGGCGATGGGTGGCAATGATAGACTATTACTGTCACAGTTGAATAGGCACGTTTAACTTGTCAGCGAATCTTGCGACTGACGTGAATAGTTACCTATAGTGAGTTACATTAAAATATTGCATGTAGCGGAGATGAGAATGTTGAGGGATGTTTGGAGTGACCACAATGGGTAAGGTCAGGAAGAGTATGTTAGAAGAATTTTGAAGGTAGGGTAGCATCAGTGACAGAACGTTAATAGGGAACTGTTTGTCTTGGTATGGGCATGTGAAGAGGAGGGATGAAACGCATGTGACCAAAAGAGATATGAATATAAATGTGGATAGATAGAGAGGAAGACGGAGGCCGAAGAAAAGATTGATGGATTGTGTGAGAAATGGCATGAAGGAGAAGGTAGCCAGTGATATCATGACGGTTGACAGGACGGCATGGATGAGGAAAACGTGTTGCGCCGACCCCAAGTAACATGGGATAAAGGCAGGAAGATGGCGTTGACGACGATGAACATAAATGTGAAAAAAGGGGCCAAGTTCGTTAGATAAATCCTTCAGGGTAGACGATGTCACAGATACAAGAATTGGGATCCAATGGGTACCAAGTTCCATAGCAGTTACTTTAATAATCGTTGTAGGAATCTACAATGTTCTTCAATTCATTTAAAGAACAAATTGTGACTTTCTACAACAAGAAAGTTCTCTTGGTAAGTTTTAATTGTCAATAAATAACGCAAATTAATTAACTCTGGGTTTTAATTGTTAAATATGAAATTTCTAATAAGCAGTTAGTGAAATTATGTGGCCAAATATGGTAGTTAATTTCTAACTAGCTATACTGCCCACAGTGCCCACTGGATTAAAAGTAGCCAAAGTGTTATTCTGGACTATAATCTATCTCTGTGCCAAATTTCATTTGGATGCATTTAGCTTGTTAAGCGTGAAAGACAAACAAACATCCATCGTCACAAACTTTCGCACTTATAATATTACTGGTACATTTTAGGTTCTGCCCGGGACTTCGTCCGCGTCAAAGTTAATATATTATCCTGCGAGAACCTTACATTTTTCTGGGATAAAAAGTATTCTATGTGCTATTTCATACTACAATCTATCTTAGTGCCAAAAATCATCGAGATCCGTTCAGCCGTTTAAGCGTGAAAGAGTAACAAACATCAATCCATTTATCCTGATTAAGACCGCAGGAAGACGCTGGCTGCAGGCCGTTTCCAACCGGTCTTTTTGGAAATCTATTGGGGAGGCCTGTGTCCAGCAGTGGATGTCCTGCGGCTGATATGATGATGATGATGATAATCCATCTATCTATCCTTAAACACGTTCACATTTATAATATTAGTAGGATTATTGGATTAGTAGGATTGGAGGGGTCAAATTTTTTGAACCAATATCTCGGTAAGTATACAATTCTTCACGACATCAAAGTGTGCATCATCATGTGCCGAAGGGTGCCGAGCGTTTCCGACAGTTCCCGAGCGTTTCCGAAAGTTCCCGAGCGAGCTGGTGAGGCACCGAAGCCAGGCCGAGGGTTATGACAAGAGCAAGCACCCCTTGTTATCTTTCACGGTTCGATTAGCACACTCACTTCGCGCCGGCGCTATCATTAATAGTAATAGGTACTGGCAAGAACAGCGGCGGTAGTTTTTAGTTTTCATTTCTACACGATGCAAGTGCATTTTTAAAATAACTGCAGCGTCAATTCGACTTGGAAGATTCCAAGTCAAAGTGACGTCAGATGTCTTTTATCAGTTGTAAGTCTTCTAATTTTAACATGACTGATGAAGTGATAACGTGTCTATCTAAATATTCAGAAAAAAGAAAATTGCCTGCCAAATGTATTGTACCTTCTTAAAAAAACGATGGGTTGCACTCCGGGAGTGCCGGCAGAAGTGAAAACTTGAATATTAACGTTGTGCATTTTTGATATTTTGAACTACTTAGGGAATAATTTTGCACGAATTGCTTTAATTTATCAGTATAAAAGTACTATCATTTATGTGGTAGAATACAATATTTATTTTTGGGCTATTGTACACAAACATGACAATTCGCGTCACGTGATCTAATCGAAAATCTTACGAATTTTCGATCAGGTCACGTGTCCTGACGCGAGTTTAAAATTTTTTACCTATTACAAAAAAAGTGTACAACGCTGCTAAAGAAGTTTTCACTCCAAATATACAATAGTTATTGTAGGTTCATTCATTCATTCATTTCGTTTCCTTTCTTTCATTCATCCATTTTATTTAATTTTTCAATTCATTCATTCATTCAGCTGCCCCAAAAAAAATGATTTTAAGTTAGAGCTAGTAAGCTTCTTGGTTAACAGAAGTTCATTAAAATCAACAGTTTATATTTAGCCCCACACCTAGCAAGGTGTGGGGCTAAATATAAACTGTAAATATTTTATTTGTAAAATCTGAGTATACAGCAGTATACTCAGATTTTACAAATAAAAAACAAAATCACTTTCTTCGTCGCCTGTACTTGCCATTCAACTAATGATGGATCACTTCAATGAATCGCCAGCGAATGCACTTTGCGCACCGACAGTACCTGTATTGTATAAAAAGAAGTCTATCAAGTATCGTAATCTAAGATCATGAAATCATTAACATTCACGATATAGCTAAGAAGTTTCTGCAAAAGTGAATAAAAAAATTGCAGCAGCCGATCCTTCGATCAACAATGTAGTAGATCAGGGGTTTTCAAACATTTTTGGTGACGGAACTCTATTAGAAAATGAAATATTTATCAATTTTTTTAAAGTATTTTTTTGTTTTTTGTCTGTAAAATAAAATTAGCTTCACGAGTCTTAACAAATGATCGTTCGGTACCACCTCAAGATTTTCGCAATCATCTCGCTGACTGGCAAATAATTTTACCACGTACCGTCAAGAGGACTTCCTAAGACAAGACGGAGGTTTTTTTATTTAATTTAGTGTAAACTTCAGCAGATCGTTCGATACTTTGGCCAGAACTCCGACAAGTGATTTTGCAATTCGTAGATTCATTATTGATATCTTTTCGGACTAGAGATTATTGTAGTCAATCTCAAAACAGGCGGAACTTGATGAACTCCTCCATCTTGTAATAAAAAAAAATATGTATAGACCAATATAATTACATTGGGTGGCAAAAACGGCGTCTCACCTGATGTTAAGTGGTCATCACCCTGCCTATAGTACATCTGCAATACCAGAGGCCCAAATGCATTGCCATCCCTGACCATAGGCGTATATAGGGGGGGGCCGGGTGCACCGGGCCCACCCCAGAATGGTCTTGTGCCCACCCCAGGCTGTAGGGCTCACCTTCCGCGTGACCGCATTGCATCGCAGCGGCCATGGCATCTTAGGGGCCAGGCCCCCCCTGAAAACTAACTCTAGATACGCCAATGTCCCTGACTCAGAGTTGAAATGTCTCATGTGCCTGTAATTTCAGCGGCACCCATACCCTTCAAACCGTAACACAGCAATGCTACTTTGCGGCAGAAAAAGGTAACTGTACCTACTGCTCCGAACGAGCTCCTTCACAAACAGCTCTACTACTAAGTAAGTTTTCTGTTACAACAAAGTTTCTATGATAATTTTCTCTTCTAATACCTCCATCGCTTGTGTTTCTACAAATCAATCTAGGTAAATGGGTTACTATGATATCTGTACTTCAGACTGCAGACTGATGATCAAGTTTCACATCTAGGCATTACATTACAATCTATCAACTGACTTGCGCATTGCCGACAGCGATTAACGCATCAAGTGTCTATGCACTTTCCATCTAAATATTATAAGCTCTCAGTCGTATATCAATTGAAAGTGGTCATTGAATAAATACGGTTACAGTATATACCTACTCGTATGATAGCATGATTTGATTTTGGTAAACTTCTAGGTGACAATTCAAGGAACGTTTTGGGAAAACCATCTATGTTATATGTACTGCGCCTTTATTGCATAACAAGTTGAGTGAGTAATAATCTCCCTTGTTGATTTTTGGTAAAGTGAGGTTATAGTAGAACCAATGGCAGTTGGAGTAGATGTGTTCTTGAATGGAGACTGCGAATCGGCAAACGTAAGGTGGGACGCCCTCAGGCTCGGTGGAGCGACGATCTTCGCAGGGTAGCTGTTAGCACCAGGATGAGAATTGCCGAGAATCGAGCTCGTGAGATGGAAGAGACCTATGTTCAGCAGTGGAGTGCTGCATGCTGATGACGATGATGAGCTTGAAGTAAATTGTTATCCGATCCGGTGGATTAACAGCTTACATCAAGCTCACTTCACATAAGTGCACCGATGGTGATTTTTACAAAATAGACCGGAGTAAATTGAGACGTTACGAGTGTGTCATGAAATATAGGAATTGTCCTGTGTTGGGGTTGGTTATTGGGCCAAATCCTTCAAAACCTAAAATGTGAAAAAAAAAAACTTTTTGTTAGCTTTTCGATTAGGAAGTAAAAACGATTTATTTCACCTTTATAACTATTTAAATTAGTCTTCAACTATATGAATAATACACAGTCGGCAGAATTCGTTCATTGTGCGTACAAGCAGAAAGCTAAATAAATTACAGCACAAACAATTTTTCAAATCGGTCCACATCCACAGTCGACAAAAAAAATTTATGAACAAACATAAAAAAAAACATACTTAGGTAGAGACGAACCGCCTTTTAGAAGTTGGTAAAAGTTAAATAAATTAGACAATTAAAAGGCACTTTTGTACGTAATTTACAAGAAAGAAAAGAAACTAGTTGCACATTCCAAAAGGTAGGTTCGAATGGAGAACAACGGGTTAGAAACTCCATACCTACTCTTTAAAAAAATGTATTACAATAACTTCTTAAAAATAGGATCAAAACAAAATAGTAACCTACCTACAATAAATAAATAGCCGACAATCCAACACAAATGTTCATTCTCTTTCGATGCATTTATTAGACTTGTAAAACGTTTATTTATTTGCCGCGCGCTTTGTTTACAATCTACATTCAGGTGGTGTGCCTTCCGGTCGGGAGCGCTGAGCCCCTGATTAACGATACGATGGTGAAGCGAGCCAGAATCAATTGGCGAGCTACCCGAGCTACCCCAGCTTATTGAGCTGACCGAGCCAACCGAGCCATCGGGCGTGTGGACGTAGTGCTTTTGCCTAGTGACTGGCTTCACCACTTATTCATAGTCCGACATTAAAGGATTTTTGTATGGACTTTTACTAAAGGGATACATTATATGGGGAAGTCAAAGAGGAACTGAAACATAAGGATATTGAAAAAATAAAATAAAATGAAAAATGTGTAAAGAATACCTATACACTAATTTATCATGTTACTAGGGGGGCTGAACAAATCCTGAAAAATTCTTTCGCTAATACGAACTTGAGCGCTATTCTTTATATTGTGTTACCAAAAATTAGGTATCCGGAAGAAAGTTCACGCTGATAAATAAGGTCGCAGGTAAAAATGTTGTAATCCTAATTATAAATGCAAAAGTTTGTGAAGATGGATGGATGATACATTATAGTCTGAAATAGCATGGCTATTTATCCCGAAAAATTATACAGTTCCCGTTGGATAATATATTTACTTTGAGGCGGACGAAGTCGTGGCCGGAACCTAGTAAATTATATTTGCCATTTATAGCGACAACAATGTAGATTCCTCTATATGTCAGAGAGCCTTCAGCCGTACCTAATTGACTTGCCACTATTTAATCGCACAACTTTGTCGCAAACGTGTGGCCAGCCCAGTTTTCAACGGGAAACCACGTTCATTTCCCGCGTTGATTGTTTTAAAACGAGAACGGTAGCAATTCATAGAAAATGTGTATGAATTCACTATGTTCATTCCTGACCTAGAAAGTAGGGCGATGGTTGTAGTATACCACACGAGTTTCAAATATCTGAAAGTAATGTGTCGACAAAATATGGATGGAATGTGTCGCATTGCAGGTAGTTTAGTAGTATGTACTTAGTAGATAGAGCTCTTTGTGAAGGAACTCGTCCGGAGAAGTACCACCATACCTATTTCTGCCGCAAAGCAGAGTTGCTGTGTTCCGGTTTGAAGGGTAGGTATGGGTGCTGGTTGAAAAGAGTTTCTTGCTCGTTCTTCTCCATATTGACCTACGTTTTGGAACGGGCAACTAGCTTTACCTTTCTGTCTAACTTCTTGGCAATTCAAAAGTCTGTAATTGAATCAAATGCTTTGATTTAGGCAGTGACCGCTTAATTGATCCTTCTCTCAAATGCATGTTCCTATTTACAGTACTTTGACTTTTACACTTTTTTTACCTACTTTGACTTTATACGTCTTAAATAAAAAGCAAAACAAGTTGCACAACCTTTTTTATAGTCCAATTAAGATCATATATTGCCAGATTTGATGCATCGATGTTATTAATATGCTAATAGCTATTATTAACGATAATTGGCTCTAAAGACTCTCCTTACAACCTGTACTGTAATATGATACTGTATTTTTTCTTGTAAAATGCACGAATACAGGATCATTTTAAACCTGATGGACTAATAAGGTCGGGCAAAAAGTGTTATTGGGTTTTTCCATAAGGAATTTCTCAGTAACAGCCCGGAGTTTGGAAGTTGGTGGTGTGACACCGCCATGGCTAAGAAAGCACGTAAAGCCGTTGATCCCGGCTGTCATTCGAAGATCTTTGACAGTCAAAAGCTGGGACGTGTGACAACCAGTCTTAACAAGAGGTATTGTGTTGCCTAGTAACTGGGTTGTAAAGGTAAGATGGGTAGCTCCATGTAAAACATTGGTTATTCAGCTGCATCCTGTTTGATTGGAAGCCGACCCCACATAGTTGGGAAAAGGCTAGGCAGATATATAGCTCTCCGATCCTCGGTGGAACATTAAATGGTTGGCGGCTTACCACAAACGTCCGTGGCAGCCTTACCACGTTCGAATGACGTTCAAATAGCTAGCTTCCTACTATTTCTATGGAATTAATAGCGTTTAGGATAATATTTATTCTTGCAGTTTTGTGGTTTGTGTATAAGTAGTCACTTGTCTGGTATTTACTTTGAATCATTAATACACGTAATAATAAATGTAAATATAAAGGATATATATTTTGAGTATTCAGTGTTAAATTAAACAATAATATTTTAACTATCGACAGAAGTGAAAATAAAAACGTTGAAATGAAAATAATTAAAAATGTTTAACATAATAATATCTCCAATTTCAGTATTGTTATGGACAAACTATTCTTTAGTATAAGTACTAGTGGTTCATTGATGATTCATGGTAACTTAACACTCACACACACACACACCCACATACGGTACCTATATTTACACAAAATAATGTAGATAGTGAAAGCAAAATGAAATATTAATTAATATAAATAATATAATATTAATTAATAACCAACATTCATTCTTCCGATTTTTCGTTTACGAACTTAGCGGTATTTTTTTTTCAAAATGGTAGATAATCATTGAAGGATTCATCCGTTTATGATTTTTCAGTAAAGAAAATGATTGATGAGTGATTTTCGTGCAGACTTGAATAGATTTCTTGCAATACGTAGTTTCGATCGAAAGGAGAAAAAAAATCTGCATAATTGGTATAACTCAAAATCAACCTAGTATTGGTTACAGCTTTTTAGGGCAGGACAGGTCTTTTCAAAATAAGACCGATCCGGAGTAATCGAGAAGCATTCCACATTTTTTCCTGTGTCGGTGCGTCATGCGAAAACCGGGCTCCACACTCACGGGGGTTTTAGTCCGTAAAAGTCCGACATAAACCTCTATTTTCCCCAGATGGAGGATTTACCCAGGAAAATCATACGGGTTACAATAAGATAACTTAACCTTAAACCAATATTTCCAAGACAGTTTTTTTTTGGTAGAAGTGCTGAGTAAACACACAAAGCATAATCAAGTCCAAAGTTCATTAACATTGCCCAAACACAAAAGAAGTGGAATAACAAAAGCCTTTAAAGGAACTGTGCCAAATGCAGTAATTCGTTCCGAATTCACGATGTTAATTAGACATTAGCTGGCAAGCGCGGCAGGCCGTACTATGAACTGGCAACCGCCGAGTGCATTTCTAAAGGAGTCTGCCAACTGCTGGCATGGTGCCAGTCCCAGCTGCAAGCCAGTTGAAAGCATGGCGTGTTACTACTTGTCGAATTTCGATGCAGTACCGTGAGAATATTGGAAATTGCATAGCTTAAGTTCATCATGGCTTATGTTATGTGGTCATAATTTTGAGATTGAGGTATTTTAGTAAGAAGTTTTCTAATATTGATACTTAGGGCTGATTTTTAGGGTTTCGTATCCAAAGGGTGGGAAAGGAACTCTATATTAAAACATCGATTTATTTATACTTACGTATAAATAAACCTTCATCTTGGATCACTCTATTCATTGATGAAAAGAAAACCGTATTAAAATCTGTTGCGTAGTTTATAAGTTCTAAACGTACAGGAAAAAACTTTTTTTTCAACAAGCTGTCATTTTAATTCTTCTTTTAAAAGTTATCTGACTACTGAGAAATCAGGCCTATTTAAGGATGATACGTGCATAACGTATGTCGGTTTCTGTTGTTCGCCAAAACGTGAATTTAGTTCAATTATCTCCTCTCCTAGGATGCTCAAACACCAATCCAAAAGTCTAAACTAACCAACAAACTACGCTAACATTATTAGGTTTCAAACTGTCAGGGTAGAACCGCGCTGCGTTCCCAAATGCTAATTAGCAACTGAGACAGCTGCCAAACTAAAGTAGAACTGGGCCCGTCATGTTGGTTGCATACCAGAGAGCGTCTGCACCACGTGAGGATCTAAATGGAGGCTGGAAATTGGGAGATAGTACTGCGGTAGATCGCGGAAGGACGGTGCAGTGACCAACGACGGTTGATCATAAAGTCATAAGACTGTGTTCATACTAGTGCGAATTTTTTCGACGTAGAACTACGTTCGTGTCGCATATGAAGTTACGAGTCGCTCTTTCCTCAGAAACGTTGGAATTTAATAGTTGCGTCTATTGTTTTATCGTGAATTTTTTTAACGATATAGGGTACGAGCGCTCGCGCGTTGCTCGTATCGTCACCTGTCATTAGGATAATGGCGACTGGCGGAAATCGCTGGAAATGAATGGCGCAGGACCGGTCATTGTGGCTATCTTTAGGGGGGAGGCCTATGTCCAGCAGTGGACGTCGTTCGGCTGATATGATGATAACGTTAGGACTTAAGTCTCTGAGAGCACTTTCGCTCACAATCTCGGCAAAATTAATAGAGCTCGTGTGAATCGACCCTAAAGGTAAGGAATTAAGTACACGATTTCAATTAGAATCGACTGATTTTCTCACTTAATGTAACGGGAACTTTAAACCAAGTGAAGTTCTAAATTAACAGCCCTTTTAAGGAAAGAAGTGCTCAGCAGTACTAAACTTAAATAAGTACGTACACTTAGAAGATGAAGGGATTGCGTAGAAATAATTGATGTATTGTGTATGTTTTTAGGGTTCTGTAACCAAGGGTAAAATGGGACCCTATTACTAAGACTTTGCTGTCCGTCCGTCCGTCTGTCTGTCTGTACGTCTGTCACCTGGCTGTATCTCATGAACCGCGATAGTTAGACGGTTAAAATTTTCACAGATGTATTTCTGTAGCCGCTATAACAACAAATACAAATCATCATCATCATCATCATCATATCAGCCGCAGGACGTCCACTGCTGGACATAGGCCTAAATACAAATAATTCAATTAAAATAAAATAATTGGTTCCCATATTTCAGACATGATTTTTTTGCTATTTTTTGTAGATAATGGAACGGAATCCTTCGTGTGCGAGTCCGACTAGCAATTCGCCGGATTTTTATTACTTATGAATACGAGTTGAAGCTCTTTATTTTAAATTGAAAAGGTAGAGAAATGGAAGACTTAAACGTTTTTTATGGAGGTTAACAATAGATAATTTCCATTATTTGCCCGCTTTATTAAAAAAAACCACTTGTATAAAGGAATTTATCTATTTTATGGTTATTAAACTAATAACCATTCCACAAATAGAATATAAATGTTTACTTAATTAAATTTTTATTAGATGTTTTGCAGTAAAATTCTAAAGAATGTGTTATCAAGATTCTTTGAGTTGTTTTAACCAGATGCAGCTAAATACCAGTGTTTTACATGCCTATCTGACCTCCACAACCGTTACTGGGCAATATGACACAGTTGACACCGTTGGCGCAGTGGGTTCGATTCCCGCACGGAAAAAATATTTTTATGGCCCACAGATAGTTGTTCCGGGTCTAGCTGTTTGTGTATGTGAGTTTATATGTTTGTAAACCCTCCCACGATACAGGAGAACTTCCTAGTGTGGGGCCACATTTTCGAGAAAATTTCGTTACAAATTTTCCAATGGAAAAAACCCAATAACAATTTGTCCGACCTAGGAATTGAACCCATTAAGTTTGTCATTATGTATTTTCCTTTTAGCAATATACTTACCTACCATACTTACTCATCTACTATTAAAATCTTCAAAGAAAGTTGTAAAAACCAACATCAGATTATGTAGGTATTAAACTTTCATTATCTCGGTTTTGGTATTTTCCCCGAAGATTGATGACGTCACGGTACAGAAACCTCACTTATTCTAGGTTAAGCCGAGTGAGGTGGTATGAATCATTTAATTCATACTTCGTCGTATGTTATAAACTTGTGAAGTCAATGACTCTGTTAGTCATTAAGTGAAATTATAGGTCACCTGTGTAGCGGGGTAAGCGAACCGAATGCTGTACCTACCTGATTGTGGAGCCCAAGATGTTTAGCTATACAATTTATTTTTAATAGGAACCGGTATTACCCGGATTTTATAGTCAGCCAAAAATCTTATCGGTTTTTCTGCTCATTTTTTTTTTAAATCATTACCTTACACTAGGAATTTCTCCTTTATTATGCGTGTGTTTTACTTAAAACATATAAACTCATATACCCGGAACAATTATGTAGCATACAAATGTTTCTTCCGTGTTTGTATCGAAACCGCGACATACAGTGCAGCAGCCAATTTTTCAGCCGCCGCGCCATAAGTGTCCTCCTATTCATTTATAGTTGCCCAAACGCAAAGAGCTATGTAGACCCAACGTGGCATCACGTAGACCGTGGCGTAAAAGGTACGCAGACGCGACGCTTACGTAGCGCTAATGCTGCAAATATCATTCTTTTCACTGAACCATTGCATTGACTTGATTGATTACGCAAACTACAGAACAACCAACATAAACTATGTACTTATGAATTCTGAAGCAGTTACTCTACCCTTCTTTTTTAAGGATAGGAAATCATCAAGTGACTTCTTTTGCCCTAGGTAGAGCGAAAGGGAGTGTCAGACTGTTACTGACTAAATCCCATCCATATTCCTCCTAATGCCCTCCACGTGACAGGGCCGTGACTTTCAAACAAATTCCGAAGCCCTGAAGTTACTCTATCCTACCGTTCATGTTCCTAGAACACGAACGACCAACTCCTGCGCAGGCTATAAATGATTGCTATAAACGATTAATAACCACGCAGGGTCACAAGACTTGACGACAGATTACTTTGGATCTTAAAAAACCGGTCGCTCAGAGTGCGCATGCGACTTGTCGGAACTGCGGATCTTCAAACACTTGTGCCCGTAGCGGGGCATCCCTGATTTTGAAGTTTATTTTCCTCTTGTATTTCATTTTCAATATTATCATAATTTATGTTATTCGATAATTGTATGAAATAATATACTTATGTTTAACACAACCTTTATTGGCAGTTATAATAACAGCTGTATAATAATTACAAATATTTTTAAACTAAATAGGTGCCTCCATGACAGTGATACCATCACGCCATCACGCCTGTATTCCCCGAAGGGTTAGGCAGGCAGAGGTGTACCAATGTACCTACACCCACAGTTTGCCGGTATGTTTAGGTCTCATGAAATAGGAGGCGAGCCTATTGCCATTAACCGGGCACAAATCCTAACACCGAGCTGCTACTGAGAATTTCATAGAAAAACCCAATAACACTTTTTGCTCGACCTGGGAATCGAACCCAAGAACTCTAGCGTAGCAGTCGTGGGACCACTACTACTAACGAGGCAGTTGGCAGTATGACAGTGATATATTAAGCTTACGAGGTAAAAGTCCTTTCCATTATCGATATTTAGCGAATTCATTAAAAAACAATAAATAATTATTAGAGATGCGACAAGATGACATTTACATATAACTATTAAAATCAACCTTCACAAAAGTATTTATTCGGATATCGAATAATTAATGCAGTCATTAAAAAGAAAACAAAAAAGAATTTAAAAAAAGAACATGCAATTTGAATCTTTAAACGTCTAATTTAACTCGTCTTGTAGAAATGTAAGTGGATGATCTGACTGACGGACGTCTACTGATTTCACTTATCTATACTAGAAAGGTTTAGGTAGATAACTAAAGGTAAACAAATCGTAGAAAAGGTTTTTTTATAGTTGACACTTCCTTGTTTAAAAATACGTTACAACAAAATCAATTCTAATTTCGATTTGTGCGATACTTTTCTCTTTTATTAATGTATGTTAAACTTAATCATTTATTCGTAAACTACTCTTCATAGATGTCATTGTTTGGACACCACTTTTTTGTTAGTTTTATAAAATAGTATAATATTTGGTAATCTGTCTATTGTAAAGAGCCTAAAAAGACAGGTTCCCAAAACCTTTTAGAAGATACGATGAATTAGATAACGTCGCTAAATTGAAGAGTACGCCCGTGATGTAGTATGGCAACTAAAATTGCAGGTATTACGTTTAGTCGATTAACTAGGCGCCTTTGAAAATTGCGAGGGTCATGTAATAAAACAAGAACAGAAAATGTTTAAATTAGATAAAATGATTGATAATACCACTGAACGTTTTATTATTAACGTGACAGGTAGTTCCTCAAATTCTGATATAGACTAGAGCCTATTATTATACGACTTTAAATAATACGATTTTAAAATTTGAAGTGAAAGGTTTAGCATCCATGAGTCACGTGGTTTGTTTTGTTTACATTTAGTTAACTACCTAAACCTTTCTAGTATAGTTCAGGTAAACACTTCCTCATTACGCCAATTAGTCTTATAATCTGTTGCACAACGCACTTAACTGCAAAATACACTATGAATTTTCATGAGAGTAATTCAATTTCTATACTAATATTATGAAGAGGAATGATTTGTTTGTTTGTTTGTATCGAATAAGCTCAGAAATTACTGAACCATTTTTGGATTTTTCTTCATCGATAGAAAGCGACATTATTCCTGAGTAACACAGGTTAAATAGCATTACGCTATGACACACGGGAGCGGAGCAGTATCCAAAGACGTAACAAAATAAGCAACGCGGAGGAAGTCGCGGCCGGAAGATAGTCTTTAATAATGTTACACAAATAATTGCATCTCAAGTGAGCGTGATTTTGAAAATAAAAGTAAATGTGCACTTTCCCTGTTCAATGGGCGTTCGTAAAAGTATCAAGAATGTGTGCTAATGCACTTATAATAGTGTAATAATAACGTTTGGTGTAAAAGCTGCTATTATTATTCATGAGCGCTTCTAATTTGGTATAATTCGGATAAATTGCTGTAACGCATTAATGACATCGGCTACGAGTATTTGAGGTTTTGTTGTTTTGACTAAGAATTTTAATCCAAGCCAAGGCTGCAACGGGTGCATTTTTAGGGGAAAAAAAAATAATAACTTAGTGTAGCAAATAACTCTGTTTGATCGTATTATAAAAGTGAAACTTTTGGGACTTTGGGGGCCCTTAACGAAAGCTAAATGTTAAGAGTGAAAAGCATTCCCTTTGATGAATTATAATTGAGTCCAAAAACAAATGAGTGCTCTACTTTACAACAACAACAAAAAGAGTTTAACACCGAAACTGTAAAAGTATTTAAGTACAAACTTTAAAGAGAAAAAGATTTTTAATTTCACAGTAAGACAAAGACAAATTCATATTTCGTGGCCATTTCCTATTCAGATGTACCCGATGTACGGAACAATGATGATAATGCGGTACGCTTACGACATACAATGATTTAAATTTATTTACCTGTGGTATAACGGAACACGCATTCAACAAACTAGTGATCATTTAAGTACATAAATAAATCTTAATTAGCTTAAGCAATTTCATTTTATTGCCCATCATTTAGCCGTGTATCCAGTAATTATCCTGATCTTTTAATTGCGCAGGCCTATAGCTCGCGTCGGCACTAAATCGCTCATTCAAACTGCCAGGCATTCTTCAAATGAGCGAACATTACCGCCCCGCAGCGACGAATTGATTGACAGACGTCAGAAGGGTGGCGCTTCAGACGATGAGGCCGTATTGTCAATGCACCGGTGTGCAAAGCGATGCAACCTGTCAAGTTGCAAGTTCAAGAGCAGGCACGCGACTCGAGCGCGGCCAGAATCGCCGCAGCTTTCGTACGGAGCGCACGCCTACGTCACCCGCGGTCACGGCCGCCTCGCGATACTCACGAGTGTTCAAACAATTTTTCAGTAAAAAAAATTGAAGTGTTTTTTTTTATTTACGTGAAGCAAAAGCAACGATGCGGAACTTCGTACGGTGAGTTACCCTGTTATTATGCGATTTATGATAATTCGTACCCTTGACCGAGGGTTATTGGAAGTTATTCCACTCTGCCATCGATGTTTAAAAAATAAGTTAGTGCGAGTTTTAAATTATGGATGTGTTAATTAGTGTCTTGAACGAGGATAAAGAGCGGTTTCAATTGAGTTAGTTGTTGTATTTGAACATGGGCGAAAACTTAAACAGTAATGATCAGTGTTTACAATTCAATTATTCGAGTATAGAATTATATTCAATTGGCAATTACCATTATCAACAGCAGCCATGCATTACCAATTACGATTGCATTTTTTTATTTCGGGATTTTTTCGTTCCATATTTGAAAAATTCTGAGTCCCGCCATTAAATCATTAAAGTATTTACGAGTAATTGTCATAAAATTTAAAGAGTTTTAATGTAGGCTGTGTAGCCAGCTGGTTGAGCCACCCCATGTAAAAACAATGGAAATGCCAGCGATCTCACACAAAGATAAAAATACTTGTGAAGAGTTCGCAATAAACACTAGGCTATTAATGATGGATTATTGAGGCGAAGCGTTTTATCGCTGTACCTAAGAAATCAGAATTCTTGCTAAACTGCAACAGGAGATGCAGTGTGTTATGTGTGTTTATGTGGTACGTCGTAAAGTTGTACAAAACTGTACAATACAAGCCTTATAATAAAATACGGCGGTGTCAATACCTACATACAAATAAATCAAATTTAAGTGTCTGTTTGTCAAAATAACAGCTTTTAAAAAAATAAATATACCTGTATGAATGTTTACAAGATGCTAATAAATTTTTGTCTCTTCGTCTGTTTGATTCGGCTAATCTCCGAAACGGTTGGGCCAATTTTGACGTGACTTTTACTGGCGGACAGCTGATGTTATATGGAGCAACTATGGCTACTTTTATTATATGGTTTAAGATCTTTATTTCTCAAAAAGAATTACATTCACTTACATGAGAAAAACTTATTTCTAATTGGGATACATTAGGGGACGTGACGCGAATACTTAATAAAAAGCGGTTAAATATAACGATAAAAAATAAAAATAGGCGCTAGACAAAATGCTCAGGATTTTAAATCCGCTAAAATGTGTTTCTTTAGGTGTTGTTTAAAGGAATACATGGACTTTTGGTTTTTTACAGTCAGAAGCAATTTGTTGTAAAGCTGTGCTCCTTCATACAGGATAGTCCTCCTGCCGTAGACTATGTTCTATTATAGAAGAATAATTGGAGTTCCGCGCAAAATAATAAACTCTCGTGACAACCAACATTTACGCGAACATATAGTTAAATCAACATTGTGCAATCAAGCTAGAGACAAGCATAAAACCTTCATGGTATTATTGAGAGGATGTGATTTCAAAACTTCTCTGTTTATTATTCTGTGGTTGATTAATGTTGATACGGAAATGGATTTTACGACCCCTGGGGGCCTACCACCATCTCTTAAAACAGTACCATTTTAATATTACTTTGTAATTTCAGTTGTTGGATTTTCAGCTCTCGGCGCTGAACGGAGTGTTGAAAATCCAACTCGGTGCGAGGCAAAGTAACATTGAAATAATACTGCTTTAATAGATAGTGGTAGGTAGGCCCCCTGAGCATCTAAGGTGAATCATAGCTCATAGGTAATGTTAGTGCACCATGTAAGTAGGTTTTATAATTATGTCGATGTTTTATTAAATAATAACGAACTAACCGCGTCTTCATCCGCGTGGCGTATTTCACCCGCGTTAAGTTACGTCTTTGGTTACTGCTCCGCTCCCGTGTGTTATAGCGTGATGTTATACAGCCTATGACACTCACAATTATTTTTTTAATAAACCCCTTATTGGCGCTTATTGATAGAAATAGAATTAGTCAATTCACTACATATTTATGCACTTGGTACATTATCAAGGCTTTGCTAATAATATCTAAAACAATCTTGAACTTTCAGGTATTTCTTGAAAATTCATAAGAGTTAAGTTAGCTGAGAATGTATCTTGTAGTTTCGTGTAATGAAGTTGATATTTATTTTTATTAATTTCATTGTAAGTAAACGTTTCTATATGACGTTCTGGTAGATTTTAAATTAATATTTTGCATAAATCTATCATGATGACAAATCTGAAACAAGAAACTTTATTCATTTACTACTTATTAAAACTAATAATTCAAAACAGTCTCACAATCTTATTAAACATAATCATATAAACATTCACCGATAAAATATTCATTATCTCGAAAATCCACTAAACGTCAAGACTATCACTTAAAATGCTAATCAATTTTGTATAATACTCGCTCTAGGGAGGCGCAGACGCAGCTTGACTTCCATTTATCAAAGTACACTGGCAATAATTACGCGTCCAGTTGATTTACTAACTAGTGCCGTAATACATGCTGGCCCGTAATCATCGCGAATAATGAAATATTAATTTTAAAGCTGGCCCTGTAACTCATGGGCCGGACTTGGGGAGATCTTATCGGGTGGACCCGGTTTAACGCTCAAAGGCCTGGACCCTTTAAAAGTTGCGCGCGTGCTCCGTAATTAGAAAATAATTTCACACGTGTTTTCTATTTTTGTTTTGCTTTGTAGCTTTGAAGTTTAGGGCCGTGTGTGTAGTTTATGTATTTATTGGTGTTATGAATTTTAATAAGACAATTAGTCGAGCAGTTTGTCAAACTTTTATAGGTACCTACCTAGTATAAATATTTTATTTTGTAGTATAAAATTGACGTCTGACACATTTTGTATAGAAAATCTGTCAAAAATTCATTTATCCACAGGCTGTCACTAGGCATTAGAGTTTGGTGAAATTCGTCCTAAAAAGATGATACGGTTGAAAAAACTATACCTAAAAAACATACCCACTACCGTATTCTCTAAAATCCATACACATTTTCAAACCACTATTTCTCATAATGCACTGTACTAAAACAACCACAACTGTCATAATTACATAAAAAAACAATAGTTACTCAGAGCTATAACAGAAACGGGTTAGTATCCTTATAAGCTCGTGGGTGGTTAGACTAACAAGTTGTTTCTACATTACGGTGATATTATGTTCAGTCAATTTTAGACAAATCTTCCGTTCCCGTGTGCCTGCAAGACATAATTAGATAGAAGGAGCAATAACTTTTTGAGGCCCTTGATCTAAATGGGAACAGAATTCAATTAACATTGTAATTTGTGATATTAAACTATTGCCGTGTTTTCTATTCGGCCAAATTCTGGGTCGCAACAATATATTTTTCTATAATGTTTGTCATCGAAACTGGTTCTGGATAATATGCAAAAAAAACTTTCCTAACCGTCTGATATTGTATTAGTATATGTAGATACAGTCCTATGGAACTGGATAGTTAAAAATATCTTAATACCGTCCAAAGAATGTCATTCAGTATATTTCCCTAGTTATAACGCAACTGTGACATGATTCTGACTTTATACTTGCATTCCAGTGTAAAAAAAGTGTCATAATTCAAGTAAAAAAATAACCAACTACCAGTATCGTACCGTTATCAAGAATTTACAGAAAAAAAGCTAACGTTTTGCTATACAAATATAAATTCCATTGAAGACACGAATCAAACTCGAACAAAAAATACAACCGATTTCAATAACTGACACTTTTTCAATTTATGGCACAAAAGAAAAACAACAAAATGGAAACTTGAAAATACGAAAAAAATATAAGTGTTAGAAGATTTGCAGACAATTAGTGCACTCATTAATTAGTGGCTTTTCGGTCCGGTGGAACTGCGTAATTAATCAAAACGATTTTTTTTTGCTTGCTAAAAAAGGCAGTGAGAATGATAAAATAAAATTTTGAATTAATTTGATGTATTCTGTAGAAATCTCCTTTGTTAAATTTGTGAAGCGAGCTTGAGGTGAGTTGTTTATACCTGCAGCGCTGTTCTGATTCTCATGCGGAATTGAAAGGGCAATAGAAGGAACTCAAATAAGCTTTAAGATTCTGACACTCCCTTCATCTCCGCATGTAATCCTCCGCAGAAGTAATTTTATGGTTTTCTAACAAAAAACGAGTGATGGTTATCTAACCTCAATATCACTTAAAAAAAAATTACTGAAGATTTTTATAGAATAGTATCGACTGCAGTAATGTTTACAGCTGATAAAACTAAAACGTATTCCTCGAAAGGTAAGGCAGAGATGTTTTTGGTGAATTTGTTTAATGACAATCCGAAGCCGGAATATATTTAATCAGAAGTCAAGCGTTAAGCCGCAAACCATGTAGCTACTATATCTTCATAGATTAAGTATAATCACCAGAACCATTAGCTGCTAGGAAGGTCCATCTGTCAACACGAATCCCGTTGTGAGATCGTGAGCAACGCCTTTAAATTGCAGCGAAGTGACGTCGATGACACAGTTACCGAGTAAATACGATAAATGCTATTCAAATAAATCAAGTTGTTGTACCTCCTTTTTGATTATAGCATTGATGATAGTATTCATTCTTATTAATTCTTTGTCTCTTCACTGTCTTTTTGCAGAGACTTGATTTTTTTATAGAATGTGGAATAAGTAATATGGCTGCTATAACAGCAAATAATAAAGTTAAAAAAAATATATATTACTTAGATACAGTGCTATAATTGTACGTTAGTATAGAATTTCACGATGCGTCCAACTCGCACTTCGCAGAAAAAGTTTCATCTATATAAGGCTTCTCAATTTAATATAAAGTTTGTCTCGTCCTGGGGCGTCACAAACCAACTTTATTTTAATTTCCTTCAACTTTCATTTTCATCATTCACATTCCTAGTCATTTCCTTGACGAAGATAAATTGAAGAGTCGAAGCAGTCACAGTAAACAATTCATCATTCTGAAGAAATAATAAAATAGAGTTACACCATCTTAAGCTACATAAAACTTGTACATTACAACAAGAACAGACAACTCACATAAAGTTTTAGGACGTTATTACACTGGCAAGCGAGTCCAAAGCGGTGCGGTCGCGCAGCGTGCGCCAAACACGTCGCGAGAACACAGCGGCAGCGACCTCAGCCATTTCAGATGTCACTGTACTTCTTTAATGAGAGCATATATTCATAGGACCTTATCACACCGCCTGCTATTTTTGTAGAATTTGTTCCAAAGAGTCACCACGGCCCTGGAATGCCAAGGGCATTCATTAGGAGGAACACGTATGGATTTCTTCCTTCTGCTCCTTGAAGAAGTTGTTTGATGATTTCCCATCCTCAAGAAAAAGGGCCTTGTCACACTAGCAATTGGCAAGCTAGTCCAAAGCGTCACGAACTCGCCTCGCTTGCATATAGCTAGTGTGATATGGCCCTTAGAATAAACTTGCAAAACTCTTTCTTTACAAAACGTTATGAAGAATGACAGTCGGGTGCGTCTGCGTCTGCTATCTGATTTCAATAAATAACACCACAATGCAAAATACAAAGGCTTTTACTGGATTTTTATCTTACCCATTGTTGTCGTTGCTTCTTCTTTCAAACATTTTGTATGGAAATAATGTCTGTTAGATTTATTTTTAGTGGATGCTAATATGAATGTCTTGTGGATTTTCCCCTTTCGAATAAGATTTTGTGTTCATTGTAAGCCTTGGTAAATAGATATTGTATTGTTAGACTTTTCATTATTTATTATTGGCGTTGTCTTTAGGGTGTATTGGTCATTGGTGAAAAGCTGAATGGTTGTCCAAATTGAGCTGAAAATTCAACACAAAAGATACAAAATTGAAATAATGAATGGAACCTCCCATTAATCACCAGCGCCACAAAAATAAACAAAAAAGCAATTGAGTCAATATTACAACACTTTGATGTCGCCGCGTGACGCACAAGACGAAGACGAAATGTCGAGTCAATAGCATTTTTGTTTATTCAAGAATTGTTTGTGGAGGCCAGTGTTGCGTGTGGCCGGGATTCCGCGAAGTCCGGGATTGGTCGCGTGAGACCGGGAACGGGACACGTGTAGACAACGGCGCGTCATTAATCGCACGCGAAAGTGTTCCCGCCGATGCGCTATGGAGATAATGACATTGCGCCATGTTCATTTGAAACTTGAGCCTTTCATGATGGGACGATTTAGTTAAATGAATTCTCTCTCATTCAATGTGTGCCTTTAAAATCAATGTAATTAAAAATTGTGATGATCCCATGCATGTGTGGTTGTGGGTTCGCAACCAGGAACAGGCGAGTACCAATGTGCCTTTTTAAATTTATATGTACTTTCTAAGTTTATTTCGGACATCAATGACATTGGTGAAGGAAAACATCGTAAAAAAACTGGACTTTTAATTTATTGAAGTCTGAAATCGCTAATCTGCCTTGAGCAAGCGTAGTGATCAATACTCGTGCCTTCTCTGTGTGAGATGAGGCCTTTGCACTGCTATGGAACAAGAATAGGCTGGTATTATTATTAATCCGGAGACCACAGGGCTGGCCCTTTCTTGGCAATGCTGCCTGCCTTTTGGGCACTTTGCCCCGTTGAAAGCGATGTGGATGAATTTTTCGATGACATAAGAGTTTTCTTTTTTCTTCATAAATTGTACATATTTTGTACTAATTTAATTAAATATTTATAAGTTTTGTGTTTATTAATTATGTAATGATTTGTTAAACAAAATAAACTTTATGAATGAAACTTGAAGAGGCAGAGATAGCAAATTAATATTCTTTGGAGCGTCAGACGTAATTTTGCAATATGGATTCTAAGTAATACTTAGTCGTAAAAGTAAGCAGTGCCTCATGGGAGTTCTATTGAATTGTGTTTGCTGAGAAAATGGCGAGCGAAATTGGTGTATAAAATTGTAGAGTTATTAGCAATAAGTTGGACATTCGTCGAACAATGAGGCATTTTCCTGTGATCTACCGTTTGTTTAGTGCTGAACAACTTTAACTTGTGGCTTTTAGGTTGCATACCTTATTATAGAACAGGCTTTTGTTTTACTTTGTCCCTACGTTGCATGACATGTGGGTATTTAAAACACTGCAATTTATTTTAAGGCGCTACCCTGACCAAATAACCTTGAGCATTTTTTCCTTTGGCGGCACACTAACGCGGCGCAAGAGATACGTAGAAAATACGCTCAGATTTTAGAGTAAAATCTATATAAAATCAAATTTTCGTGTTTTGAAAAAAATAAAACTAGCATAATGTTCTTTATTAAATTGCCTAATTATTAGTTTAAGTCGCAAATCAAAATAATGTTCACTTTACGAGGAGATGCATGTCAAAAATTATTATTTCTCATTTCTGTAGTTTCGTTATGACCCTATAATTAAGCATTATGTTACTAAAAAGTTAAAAATAAATCTACCATTTTCGAGTCAAGAATGTGTAGAAATTTAACGTATTTTTTATTAGTTGGTATTTCTATTTGATATAGAGAAGTGGGCTCCTAAAAACTGCCCTAAAAACGGCTGCCGCTGCGTTTTGCATGGCCACGCGCCTTAAGTCTTCTTTTTGGAGGGATTGATTTTTGTTTTGTTGAATTTCTCCTGTATCGTGGGTGCATAAACAGCTGGACTCGGAAATATATATATGTATATATAAGGTTAAAATCGGTTGTTTTTCAGCTAATTCGATACAAACAAACAAACAAAAACCTTTCCCCTTTTAATATTAGTATAGATAGACTAATCAATTTTGACCAAGTTAAAAGATCGATAACATAATTTACACTATAGTACGACTACACGGTTTCCACCACTTGGTAGCTGTCATCGCAGTTTACAATAAATCCTAGGTTTGAACACCTTCCTTTTTCGTCCTTTTCCGTTCGCAAGAGTAATGTTCTGGCTTACTTGAGTTCTGGCTCACTTGAGTTCTGACTGACATACGGACAGACGAATAGCCATGGAATCTTGAGGTTAACGGTGAGCGCACACCTGACGGAAGATGCGTCTGTCGAACAAATTACTTAGTTTAGTATGCCCGACGCACTAACGCATCATCGGTGTGTAAGATTGAATGTTTAATTATCAACTAGCTGTGCTCACGGCTTCGCTTACGTGGCTGTGTATCCTACTGAAACTAAAAACTTTTTATCTCTTTGTATTTTTTGACACAAACTTAACACCTAATAATTTTCAAGTCACAATTTTGTGCGCCATTACATTACTGTCAAATACCGCGGTAGTGGCTCGCGACGTTCTCGACTACGAGATCATCGTAATTTCGTGCGAATTTTTGTCGTACGAATCCGCGATCAAACATACTGATGTTGAATAGTGGTGTTCAATGGCATCTGCGCGATGCAGTCCCGTGACTGTAATGTTTGTTAACTATTCGACGGCCGCATCGCTTACTCGCGCGATGATCGCGTAGTCGCGTAATCGCGTACTATTAGGACAACGCCTTACGCGGCAGACAATAGAAGCGCATCTTCAGAAGTCATAAATATACGTATAGAAGCAACAAGAATATAATAACCAAGATTTTATAAAAACTAAATTGCAAGAAAAAAATGTCCGTGGGGTTTCTTGCTCGTTCTTTTCCCCCTTCACCGTTTCGAACTAGCAACTAGCTTCAAGTTTCTATATAACTTTTTGACTATTTAAGAGTGCCTGTAAATGGTCTATTTAATAGTGTAATGGTCAGATATGCGCCCACCCTTAAGTAATCGCAGACGTTTGAATAGCGGTGTGTAACCGTTCCCTAGGATACGTACAGGTACCTCAGCTTGCGTGTCTGATATTTACACCAACGCCAACAATATACCACAAGAGGTAAATAAGTGAAATAGTGTAAATGACTAACGGGATAGCGTCGTACCTTTTACTGTTTATCTGTTCGAAAATGGTTGGTAAGTTCTGTATTTATGTAGTATTGTGCAGGGTTAATGGAGTATTGGGTTCCGGGTTTATAATTAAGCTGTAGGGTCTATGATGCAGGCCGCTTGCAGCCGGTCCTATTGGAAATCTGTGCGGGAGGCCTATATCTACCAGTGGCCGTTCTGCGGCTGATATGATGATAGGGACACAAACGAGGTGTAAGAAAACACGTCGCATTAACTATGCATACTGAACATCAAATTAAATAACTTTGGACAAAATTATTTCTGGAAAACGACTTTATTTTGGTGTAAGCACGGGTTTAAACCGGAACACAGCAATGTTGCTTTGCGGTAGAACCCCCATACGAGCTCCTTCACAAAGAGCTCTGTTACTACTAAATCAATTAATAATTAATAAACCGATTTTAATTAAATAAGTTTTCTAAAAGAAACTTTAAATCGCTTTACATTAGCTTTTACTTTAATTTATTCAGTACCTATTTTTTTAATGCTAATAGCTTTAGTCGAAAATTATCCTAATTAGTATTTTGACTATCACAAGAAGCATAATTTAACTTTCATAATCTCTCTCTCTGCCTAGCCTTTACCCAACTATGTTGGGGTCGACTTTCAGTCTAACCAGATGCAGCTTAATACCAGTGCTTTACATGGAGCGACTGCCTATCTGGCCTCCACAACCCAACTACTGGGCAACATGATACCTCTTAGTAAGACCGGTTGTCAGACTTCTTGGCTTCTAACTATACGTAACGACTGTCAAATATCCACAAATGACAGCTGGGATCAACGGCTTTACGTGATTTTTGAGACACGGGGTCACACCTCCAAACTCCAAGAATTTCCTAATGGAAAAGTCAATAACACTAATTGTCCGACCTGAGAATCGAACCCCAAGCTTCAAACTTTCTTTATCCTCTTACAAAAATCTGATCCGGTCTGTATCATGATCATTAACAATTTCAAATATTTCTAAGCGGAAACATGAGAAAAAACTTAGATCGGGTAATCTCTACACGGCATAATCATGACAATCCGCCGCCATGTATACCATTAGAGACAGTTTTTCTTCACATGTCGTGCGATCCGCTTCTGTTTCATTATTCACGCGATTCAATTAAAGCGGCCAAGTGTGAGTTGCACTTGAAAACAGAAGGTTTCGTATCACCGTACTTACAATATTTTTTACAATTTATACCTAAAAAAATACGTTTCTTGTTTTTATGAATTTGAAGTAAAATTTTTATATTTTTCATTTTTGTTGTTTACGCGCCCATAGTATGTAATACTGTGTAAATTTCAAGTGTATATCTATTATGGTTCAAAATATCCAGCCCTGTGACAGACCTACTCAAGGGCAGACACGAGAGTCTTAGTAACAAACAGGGTTCCCATTAGGTAAAGAACCCTAAAAATGAATGTTGTGCCATGCTGTGTTTGGTGAAAATTTCGTACAACATGAAACAGAGTGCGTGTTTAGACTGTAATTAATCAAAATTTTAAAACAGTACATAGGAAAGTTAGCTTTTAAATAATTTGCATGTCACCTGCTTTGCAAATGCGTGTCGGTGGTCGACTTAATGAAAAATTACCTCTAAAGGTCCTCCCTCACCGGGAGCATTCGCGTGTAATGTAACGTTACAGATTTGAGCATTACATCAGTGAAGGAGGAGAACCGAGCATTACTATGCGCACCTTATAATGATACAATGTGATGTGTGATCTTGATACAACTTGTAACATCAAATTTTACGTAAATAACAATGTCGAATTAATATTGCCGCATTCAGCACAACAACCGCTTCGTCTGACATCTTGCTATGAAATGCTCAAAGTCGAATCTATATGTTACATTACACGCAAATGCTCGTTAGTCAGGGAGGTATTATTGTAATGTAATGCTCAAAGTCGAATCTATAATGTTACAATACACGTTAATGCTCCCGGGGAGGGAGCACCTTTATAATAAAAATTGGTCTATGTAAGTTTTAACATCGTGTTTCAAAAGTTTACTGAAAATGTAGAGTGAATTTGAATCGGACAATGGACTTGTAAAAATATAGCGCGTGAAATGCTTTTTTTTAACCGACTATTTACCTATATGATTATCTTGCCAGAGTGGCCGGGCCACACTAAAAATATTGTTCAGTATGTCAGCAACATTTTAAGTGTAGTGGCTGGGCCATACTGAAGCTTAGCTGATATCATCTGGTCTACTGAGATCGGCCCCTAAGCACTGGCTTAGAGGCCGATTTCAAATAAGCAGATCGCAATTAAATGCCAATAAAGGTTTTATTCTTGTACCCGTCACACATTGCCGGGTTTAGTAGCACCATTACAAAAATACCACAAGTTTCACAAAGACAGCTTTCAAAAAGAACAAGAGATTCGCTGTCGCTCCCATCCCACTATGATAGTTATAATTAACGGTAAGCAAAGTGTTGTGCATTAGTGGAGTTGGCATTGTTGGCGCATTCCCTCGGCTATCGCCTCCAGCATCGCGCCGCTATCGCGATGTATTGCTTTATCTCAATGCATCCGGATGACTGGCAGCCGATAATTATCTATAAGATATTAATTAACGGCGGGATGCGATTCTGATTAGTATGCGTTATCATTACTGATAGACTAACTAGTCGAGTAGTAGTAGAGCTCTTTGTGAAGGAGCTATAATACCTATTACTGCCGCAAAGCAGCGTTGCTGTGTCCCGGTTTGAAGGGTATGGGTGCCGGTGTAAATACAGGCTCATAAGACATTTCAGCTTTGCCTCTGGGATGGCAACGCATTTGCAAGGCCTCTGGTTATTGCAGATGTATATAGGCAGAGGTGAAATCACTTAACATCACGTGTGCCGTCGGCTTGTTTGCCATGCAACGAAATTAAAAATAAAAACTAACTTTAGTTTATAGTCCGTTGTAAATGTTGTAGAAGTAGGTAGGCTATTATGCAAGTGGGTGAACAAACTGTGCTTTTAATGTCCATTTAGTTAATTAAATCTAACAGGCTGCATGCTAAACGATTCGGTTACTAACTGTGATTATGCAGCCCTAGTAACTATACCTTACGGTGGGTTCCGCGACAGCTACGGGTGGGTCCCATGTAGAAGTAGCCTTGGTTCCCCGAAATTACTTTTATCGTTGAATCGTTCGATGATGAAACAATTAAATATTAATAAAACAGTAGAGAAAACAATCATTTTGTCCGCGACTTAATCCACGTTTATTTTTTACGTCTGGTTACTGCTCCGCTCCCGTGTGTCGTGGCGTGATGTTCTATACGATTCCTTATGAATCTGGCTTTTATGAGCTTTATGTTGCTTGCAATCCGACTGGCAGTTCCAAAGATTAGCGCCATTAAACAAACAAACTCTTTAGCTTTATTATACTAGTCTTAATAAAGGTTTTTGTTTTAATTTTAAATTGCAGTGACCTTCATTTAAAATCATTTGATGTGGGGTTCTATTGTATCAAAAGTCTTTGTTCTGTGTTCCGTTGCATTAAAAGTTTAGGAATTGCTGCCTTAAAGTAGGGGATAGACGTACGAAAAAGAACACGTACTTTTTGGGCCATGTGTCACCTAAGTACGTGAACTTAAGAATCTTTTACGAAAAGCGTCGTCGAGCTTAAAGTACGCGTACTTGCTCGTACATAGGTATACCTACTAACTTACTCGTATATGTCAAATGCGGGGCTGAATACTCGGGAAGTCCCAACCTGCAAAGTAAATTTTTGAATTCATAATTATGTACTTTCTAAGTTTATTTTGGACAACACTGACATCAGTGAAGGAAATTATCGGGAGAACCTGAACTTTTAATTAATTAATACTAATTGGTGGTTAGAGACATAAGTCTGAAACCACCAATCCTTGGTAATTAATGCTCGGGGCCTTTGCCCTGCAATAAGTATTATTTACGCGGTCGTACGTCTATCGGAATTCCTAGAAAGCTGTAGGTTCAATATTATTGTTCGCTTGCCCATTGATAAGGTATCTGATTATTTCAGGAAAGTGTCCGGGTAGCATTACATGCCATTATAGTCATGCAATCCTTGGAAGCCATGTTGTCAATATTGTGTAAAATTTGAGGCCCTGGCGTGCTTCTATTTGTGACAGTTAACTTATACTTATTGCTTTAACTACAGTTAGTTTTGCTAGAATTAACCTTAATTATAATCGTTTAAGGCCTTTGACTTGTAGAGCCGGAATTAGGGGTAAATATTTAATTATAAATAACAAAAGGTTTTTAAACTTTATGTTCGCCATAACATTTGTTTGCCAAGTTCGGAGCTATTGAAGATTAACATCTGATACTTATACTTTCGGCAATGAAATGTCTGTACCAACTTGATTTATTTCTGTCAAAATAAACCAAGCTCCGTCAAAATATACCTAACCAATTTTTCGAAGTAGTTGCAATGATTTTGGCTCTCTATTTCTGATTTATTTTAAATGTATTCTAAGCTTATGTTTTAGTTGTATATTCAAGAGTTTTTACAGGTCAAAGGTCAAATTAAACTTTGACCTAAGCTAATTCTTCGTAGTACAGACAGTACTTTTCAAGACCATTATCCAACAGTTCAATACAAAGTAAACAAAGTTCTATATTTTAGATGCTAAAGTTGTAATTAAACAAGCAATAAATTTCAAAGTACTTAAGTAAGTAATGCGCTTGTACTATGAACTACCCACTAGAGGGCAATTACATTAGGACTCGGGTTCCACATATCATTTTAATTGAACATTAGTTTGGTGTCATCATGTACATGGAAACGAGTATGTTGTATGTATGTAGGTGGGTGCATTTACATGAAATAACTTGCACGTAGAGTATCTAAGTAAATCATTTAAGTAACTACTTTTACGACAATAGTACAGTCAAAGTTATGGTGACACTTTAAGTCATTTGATTATTAGGGACCCTAATAAGTTTAACGAAGCTAATAATTATTTACAAGCTTAGTTTTAATTTACCCTAAACTTGAAAAAGCTGTTCATAATGTCATCAATAGGAACAGCTTTTTCAGGTTATTGACTCATGTCAATATAAACAAATTATATATAGGACCAATCCTGAAATCACAAAAAAAAGCAGATCCATACATTTAAATAAGTCTTCATTCGATCCAAATGCCACTACGAAGTTTAAACTAGGGAGAATAATATCTAAAACAGGCACCCGAAATGGCTTCCATGTTGTTCTTGCGATAATTCGCAGACGTATTCAAGTTTCAAGTCTCGACGTCTTGAGAAGCCTGACAGCAGCAGATATTATATTATTCATTATTTCAAATACAGAGTTACATTTATGCCGACTTGAATGCACTATGTGTTATTGTTGTCGTGTACGAAAATAATAATTATTTTAGAGTTAGAACATTTCAACGCCGTTGAATTTGAATACAATTTGAAAATAGAAAGATGGAATGTATGAATGCAATTATGTAAATAAATAGAGCTCTATTTATTTACATAATTGCATTGAATCTCAAATTTTGTTTGATTTGCGCTGGTACAATATTTTTTTAATCTCTTCACCACCTTTGGTTGACTGGTAGGAAATGCCTAAGGCATCAGTCCACCTTTATTTGTTGCATATAGTTTAAATAAATAAATAAATTATCAATTATTCTATTCTTATGTGGCGATTAATTAGTGTGCAAAAAGCCATGATTCTACTTTTAAAACAGCACAGTGAACTTTAAAATTATCCATGAAAACCTCCTTTAGCGGTCCACGTAATTCGTAATTCAAATTATGCAAATGGCGGTAATTAGAGGAACGATTTGAATGTGGAAGCGTCGCGTTCACTTTGACGGCGACGTTCGTGTCAAACCGTTTGTTGGACGCCACGATTGAATCTGTTTGACCCATAAAGATGGAATGACCCACGGAGTACGGCCGTGGGAGCTAAACTATTGCATCTCTTCTTCATTTACTTGTACATTACGACCACAGATTTCTTTATTCCGTGATTACGACATTAACGGCACGTCATAAATAAACCAAAGATAGAAGACGTTAAATTAATCGATAATTCTACTTCCTGCAAATCCTTAGCCTTACTTTAAAATGCAAAAGTTTGTGAGCATTGATGGATGGATGTTACTCTTTCACGCTTAAATGGCTAAACGAATCTGGATGAAATTTTGCACTGAGATAGATTTTAGTGTGGAACCTACTTTTTATGCAAAAAAAAATTACGGCTCCTCTGACGAATTCGCGGGCAGAAGCTAGTAGCTTATAATTATGATAACTGAACACAAGCGTTTAATTACTTGGATTAGTATGGAGATAACTAAACTATAGCTAGAAGCTACGGTCAGTTTAGTAACTGACCGTAGCGGTTTTAATTTAACTGATTACTTAGAGCATGGTAGAGTCAAATGGATTTCAAGTGCTCTAACTAGTAAGTATTTTTCATTATTTCGCTATACTTAAATAATAATATATAAAAAAAAGACTGACCAAGTGTGACTCGTACTCGCACACGAAGGGTTCCGTACCGAAGTAAAATATTTAACACTCTTGAATTTTGTTATTTTTTTTTATTATTTGTTATTAAGAGACCATTACAATTCGAATGATACAGACCTGCAACAGACGGACAGACAGACAGCGGACTCTTAGTAATAGAGTTCCCTTAGGGTACGAAACACCTAAACAGAAATTAAATGTTTTATTTAGTTTGAATATAAGTTTAAATTCAGGACCTCAAGTAATAGAGTTTGTCATCGAAACGCTAAGAAGAAGAATAAAAGCTCGCATCGAATGCAGTTACAATCAATACCTACCTACTCTATAAATGGCCGAGACGCAAGGATTTAGATCGTAAAATAATACAGCTATATCTAAAACCGGTAATGTATTATGTGACACACATAACACACTCGTACTGCAGTGTAACAAGAATAACGGGGCGGCTAATGTTCTGGGAAATAATAAATCAGGCGCGTTTTGTTATAGTTTTGGGAAATAATTTGGCAGTAATTAGTATGAAGGTATTGTTAGTGTAGGTACTAACTGACATACGTGTTGTGTGTTTTCTCACGTCTCGTTTAGTGAGGTGATTACAATTCTGAGTGCGAGTTTTCTATCCATTTGAACGCGTTCGTACGTCGAGTACGTAAAGTTTGGAATGGCAATAGCGTCATCTAGTGATGATAATAATGGGAAATGCAATAATTATTTCATAGAAATTCGCGTTTAAATTAAATCGGTAGAAGAACTCGCACTAGGCAGCACGAGCGCGCGGAACAAATAAAACGTTAAGACCGATTTTTAAATTGGATAATAGTTACCTGATTCGCATTTCGTAATGTTTATTTAGTTTGAAGCCTTAATTACCAATCGATGATTTTAATTGTGCTTGTCGTACAAAATTAAACTAAAATGACCTTTTGATACGGAGACCTAAAAAAACATGAAGTTCACAATTTATTTTTATTTGAGTTGAGTTTGATCTAGTGTAGGTCAGAGGTGACAGAAACAAAGTTGATGACGGAGTGAGTTTACCCAGAAAAAGCCTGTTGAGTGCTAAATGCACTCGAAACTACGTTACAGACGCAAGAAGAGATTTAATATCCTTTGCTCTGCACATTAAAAAAGACGTCATATCTCTACGGGTATTAAACAAGAGAATTGAACGTCACCGCTGTCATAAAGATATCATAGACAATATATTTCCTGTTTGTTTTACTGTTTCTAATTAATGTTAATTCCCACACGGGAAGCAAAGAGAACAAAGCTATATTTTTTCCTCTAAATCTTTGTAACGGGATTCAATCGCATTGTAATGTAGTGCTTATTTACAAGTTTACTTAGACCTTAAGTGGGGGACAACTTGGCCTAAGTGGCCCTAAGTGGAGGACAAGTTTTAGGGCAAGTTGTCCTAAAGAATTAAAGTTCCATCAAGGATAGGATTTATTTATTGACTCATTTAATAAGTGCATTAAAAGCTTTGACGTGGACGAAAACCATTTATTTGATGGGATGTTTGCATTGTAAACCTCGACGTCAATTATACATGATTACCTTTGTAATTATTGCAAGTCTTGTGTATTTTATCATACCAGCAAGATGGATAGTAGTAGGTAGTAGAGTTCTTTGTAAAGGAGCTTGTCAGGGGAAGTAATACCACCATACCCATTTTTGTCGCAAAGCAGCGTTGCCCTGTTCCGGTTTGAAGGGCACCGGTGTAATTCCAGGCACATGAGACATTACAACTTTGTCTCTGGGATGGCAACGCATTTGCAAGGTTTTGGTACTGCAGATGTCTGTAGGCAGCATAGGCGTATATAGGGGGGTTGGGCCGTGCCCACCCCAGAATGGTCTTATGCCCACCCCAGGCTGTAGGGCTCACCTTTCGCCTGACCGCATTGCATCGCATCGGCCATGGCATCTTAGGGGCCAGGCCCCCCCCTGAAAACTAACTCTAGATACGCCAATGGTAGGCAGTGTGACCATTTAACATCAGGTGGGCCGTCTCGGCTCGCTTGCCGTAATTGCCATCCAATGATATAAAAAAAACAAAAAGCTTTTGGTACAGTTGAATATTTACATCTTTCATTAGGTAAGACATTTGTAAAGCCGTCTTGCCTATGTCACTTGTTTGACACGGTTTTCATTCGTGTAGGCACTATTAGCGCCAGTAGCTACTACTGTTTGTTGATTTCACCGTTACTAGAATAACAAACGAGTGTTTATTCATGCTTTTCTTTGTGTCTGTTATTGTTAAAGAGCTTAATTAAATATACCTATTTTATTTTTAATTTCTTTGGTTATACTTAGATATCTTCTTGCAATTTGATACATGTGAAAATTTTACAGCGGGTTTTTTATTTTTTTTATTTTCATGTGTGTCAAATTGTCACTTTTCATACACCTAGGTATTTAGTCCTACTAAAACTAACCATCAGTAGTGCTGTATTGTAAAACATCTCCAGGTGAATTTAGGTAAAGTGAGATTTTTGACAGGTAGGGTTTTGACAGCTCATGTCAAAGCTGTCAAAACTTTAGCATCGTAGAATGACAGATCCCTTCGATTTTACATAATCATTGATTGCATTTTATTGCAATATTCTATAGGCCAATATACAGCAAGTGATTGTACAAATATATAATTTTTTGCAACCAACTATTTATTTTTTACAATAAAATGTCCTTGTATATTTTTTTATTTTTTACCGAATCATCATTATCATCATCACATCAACCAAATCATTATTGTAATAACCACTTCCGTAAACCGTTGTTGTCCGTAAAGAGGCGCCAACTCGCAAACTAAGTGTTTGTTCAGACGGGGTCAGTACACACCCGCCAGTTTGATTAGACCGTCAGGCGAAATGGTCCTCAGTGCTAGTTCACACGCCTATTATTCGAGTTATTAACATAACAATGAGGTAGTAAACACATATTTTAATGTTAAAGAAAATAATAACAGGGTGGAGATAGGTAGTTATTTATAATTTTTGAAATTATTATGTGGGTCCTGTATGTCTTTTGTAGACTTTTCTATGTCAATAGGTCTACCTAATAGAACAAGACAAGTCTGGGATTTTAGTTACATATCATTTAACTAAAAATTACTTATTGTGAAGAGTATGAAATCACAAGGCAGCTTTCTATGTTCTGCTTAATATCCAGCTTTTCAAACCATTGTAAATATAAAAATATTGTCAAAACATTACAAGGTTTAGCAATCAATCAAATCTTTCCCAATAAAAAAAAAACGCGTGATTCAACTGCGCAAATTCCGAAGCGGTCAAACAGACTATCAAACGACGCATAATCGCTGTAATTGCAGCACACACAGGCACTCAGTCATCCCGCCAGTCAGCCTGGCACAAAGATTTAATTTGTCAATCTATACTAATATAATATAGCTGAATAGTTTTTGTTTGTTTAAAAACTGTAGAACCTCTAGAACAATTAGTTAAAATAAATAAATAAAATAAATAAATATCTTGGGACAATTCACACACGGCTATCTGATCCCAAGCTAAGCAGAGCTTGTGTTATGGTAACCAGACAACTGATATACATACTTATATAATTTATAAATACATACATATTATAGATAAATCACACCCAGACACAGAACAAACAATCATGCTCATCACACAAAGTTTGTCCTGGGTGGGAATCGAACCCACGACCTCCGGCTTAGCAGTCAGGGTCGCTAACCACTAGACCAACAGGCCCGTCAATTAAAACAAACCATTAGTTGTAATGGAAAAAATCGTTTTGTTTACAAAAGCCACATTGAGGAATAGGTATTTAGTACCTATAGCGTTCGCGATGCTTCGCGTAGCATTGCATGTCGCAGGTTTCATTCCTGCACGAAACAAATATTTGTATGACCCACAGACAGTTGTTCCGGGTCAGGCTGTTTGTTTATGTAAGTTTATATGTTTGTAAGCGCACCCACGATACCGGAGAAATCCTTACTGTGGGGCAATGTTTTTAAAAAACACAAACACAAAATACAAATAGGCTACATAACATCACATTATCTACCCATGGAGGTGTAGCAGTGACCAAGAACGTGACATAAAGCAAGGGTAAAAACGCCACACAAACGAAGTCGCGGGCTGAAGCTACTAAATAATAACACGCTACAGCCTATCATTTACCCACGTACATACATACCATTCGATCCCTAATTGACTAAGACAGCGCAAAAAGAAATAAAACGGACGCACTTTTTATTGATTTCTAAATATAGAATAGTCACTATTACCTAGTCAACATTTCAAGGAATAGCGACCCTAATCGCAAATGAAACTACGGCTGTGTATCCGCCATGACAGATCCATAGACAAGATAGACACTCTTTATGCTGTGAGTGGAATGTTTGCTCACATAATATATCATGTAATCATCATCATAATAATATTGGTTTGACTAGACCAGTTTTAAAATGGAAAGGGCACTTGTCAATATCGATCTGATAATTGATTTTGTACTATATTGGCGTCACTTTTTATTCGCAAAGAAAAATTTAAATGGCGGTCGTTTAAGTCTATGAAACCATAGAGTCAATTGAGCGCCCTTTTTATGCAATGATTATGGTTATGAAATCGATTAATTCTGTTATCGTTTAAATATTATAAGAAAATGTTCTGTAAGTAATTGCTTTTCATCTTTTGATGATCTTTGTATTCTGGTATTGGCTTAGATAAATAATAAATAAATAATTTTTAGCAAGCAAAAAGTTAGTCTTCAAACACATATGTATATAGGTATATCCATAGATTCAAACGGATATAACATTTGAATTTATGATAATTAAAACATGCTATTGCCGTAGCTACTAGTAGTACATACCTAATCAATATGTTTTACTAAGACCTGCACTAATAATTTTTCAGAAATTCTCGGAGAGTGACACTAATTTTGGTTAACTTTACTAATAGCCCGAAATCCTAAATGTTTCGAAAAATCATCTTTTGTTTTATAGTGCAACTGAAAATAAATTACTCATACTGAAGCTATGATTTGATAACATGTCAAACACATGTTTCTTTCTCTGTTATTTCAGACGGTTTCTAAGTACTTAGTCCATTATCAATTTATCATGAGAACTTTCTCCTACTGAAAGCTTACCTACCATTATGATCAAAGTCGGCTTGTGTATTTATGTGTGTCTCTGTTTAATTGTAGGAATTAATTAACGGACTCTGTGTCAGAGCTAAGATTAGAATTCCGATTTGATTGCAATTAATGAATGCGATTAGTCACTTTCTCGCGCCCGTGATACGGTAATCAACGTTTGACCGAGTCACACTTAAAATATTGCTTGAATTTCTACAGCAATTTTCACCTCTACTTAGCTACTAGATGATTAGTAGTGTACCGGAGTGTACCCGCTATATTATCAAGATCAAGTATCATAATTTTCTAAATTGTTAACTTCAAGTAATCTATTCAGTTTCATCTCCAATTACTCAGATAAACTGCTTAAGTAGGTGTATCTACGTGCATGTATCTCGCAACAAGAAATTTCGGACTATTTGTATGCAATTGGATCATCCAGTTTTTTACACCGATCTGTCTCAACGATTACTGGCTATAAATCAAGAGCTATCTTTCTGGGCTTTAATAGCATCATTACCATAACGAGTTGACTATCGAATTTCCGCCCAGCAAGTGGGTGTCAACAAGTTAGCGGGACCAGACCTGGCCCTTATCACATCAGCGAAACCAGTTCCAGACAAACCGATTCGTTACGCAACAAAAAAGCATTGCGACCTTGAAGTGCAGGCTTCAATCTGTGCGATGCAAATATACCGGCCGACCGGTAACGGTAACCCGATAAAAAGCAGATTGTCCTTTCAATGGGTTCCGTGTTATATTGTAGACTAGCGAACTGCTTGCGACTTCGTCCGTGTGGCTTATTTCATACGCCATAAGTTACGCCTTTGGTTACTGCTCCGCTCCCGTAGCTCGTAGCGTGATGTTATATAGCCTAGGTATTCAGGAATAAAGTAGCTATCTATTGGTGAAAAAATGGCTAAAATCGGTTTAGTAGTTTCAGTGCCTCTTCGTTACAAACAAACAAAAAAATCTTACCTCTTTAAAGTATTTATAGACCTTTTTCGGTCAGTTTTCCTTTTCAAATGTAAGCTGGTTGGTCCAAATTCAACGGTGAGTTATTACGGGTTATAATAATACCACAGTGGAACTGCGTGTCAGTTTAATCGGCCCATTAAGCGATGCCGCCGATGATGCACTGAGCGATTAGTCGGTGGTCGGGCGTGAGCCTTAAATACGCGCGCACGTGAGATTGACGGCGACAGTTGTTTTAAAGTAATCAACGTGCTCCATTGTCACTTAGGCGCCTATAATGTTAATTCAGATTCGAGCATTGCATCAGTGAATGACCCCTCACTCACTACCTAACATATATATGTAACCGTGCGCAACTTGTAATGATTAATTGTAACCCTCACCGGGACAATTTAACTGTAATGTTACAGTTCAGGGGGTCTAGCATCATCTCTTAAAATAGTATTCAATATTACTTTGCCGTGCGCACTTTTTGAAACAACTTAATTTTCTAAGTCACATCAAAATGGGGATCGTTGCAGGCCCCCAAAATCGAATCTTGGATTATTTCACGTCGTTTAACAGTTTAGCTCGAGTACAATTTATTTATCATTTGAAAACGTTTAAGTTATCCATTTTGATTCCAGAATCAATTTAAAGCGTGCGTTTTGTGATGCATCCCGTTAACAAGGCTGATGTGTAATCTTCTTTACTGGGTCACGGTGATTCCGACTGTGAATAACATTAAATCTTCCAAGTCAATCTTGGTAAACCTGACTTTAGTAGGCTGTACGATGCGGTAATAGTCAAGCTATGTAGCTTATAGTGTATGTGTAGTCAAATGTAGATTAATGTTGATTAATATTGTCGGCATGGTTGGCGCAGTGACTGAACAATTAGGCTGCTGAGCTGCGTGTCTTAGGTTCAAATATGTGATTCTGGGTTTTATTCATCGCGGTGGTTGTATCAAAAACTTTAAAACTTTTTTTTGTTAAAAAATATTATAATTTTTGTGGCTGTAATCTCCTAATTACTACACTCCCAGACTCCTAAATCGAGCCAAATAGCATAATGATTTAGTAACGTCCATAACTTTAAAAAATTGTATGAATGACATGATCAAAAAATAATTATGCAAGTTTGTAGCTGGCATAATCAACATAGGCTCATGTACTATTCTACTACGTGCACTATGTTCTGAATTTGATTTTTCATTCATTTGTCATTCATATATTTTTTTGAAGATAAGGACGATACAAACTCGTTGCGGTTGGAGGTGGCTCGATTTAGGACTCCGGGAGTGTATATGCTTAATTTGTGATTTCTTTTATTTTAATCCGCAACTCAGGATTGAAATCTGTGAGTGAACAATGAATCACCCCTATTTTCCCACATCTAGGGTAGGGTTTTATTCCGAGCGCGGTATATATAGCTACTCTGTAAAAAGTTATGTGTGGTCAAATGTAAAAGTCAAATATATAAAAAAAATATACGCGTTGACTTGAGAACCTCCTCCGGTTTTTCGTAAGTTAAAAATAAACTTATTACAGTCTGCTTTCTACGTAAACACAGCAAAGAATTCATAACTGCTACTGCACCGATTGACGGCAAAAAATGAACAGTGCAGAGGTCTGTGGGGCGACTATCATCGATTTCGATCAGACAATCGATTCGTTCTAATCGATTTTAAATGAAATAGAACGTGAAATATCCGACTGTCTATTGATTTGTTGAATAAATATCGAATTATCATATTTTATTTGAATCAAATATTTACCTACTGTATTTGCTTATTCCGGTTCTGTATCGATTTGCATTTTAGTTTGGTTCGAAGCGATTTCTTTCATGTCGCGTCAATCATTATTCAAATCGATTTTTTGTCATCGAGAGGAAATTGCTTGGAATGATATATCTGTGTCAAGAAGCTAATGACCGAATCAGTGGTTAGTTTAGTTCATGGCTTTATACAAAATATGTCCGATTGAATTCTGTATATTTCCCAAAATATTGTTACTACTGAAGAAATTCTGAAAGTTTTAATTTTGTACCCGGTGTCGCGAACGAAAAATAAATGTTAAAAATTATCAAACACGCATAAGCTCTAGTCATTGGTTGACAAGATTATTAACAACCAATCACAGACCAATTATTTTTATTATTAAAATTTGTCCCTCACTTAGAATATCTGAATTTCTCCCGAAACCCGGAACAACTATCTGTAGGCCATACAAATTTGTTTTCGTGCGGGAATCGAACCCGCGTTACGCAGCGCAGCAGCCAATCTCTTAGCTACTGTGCCAACCGTGCCGACCTTTTTAGTTCGAGGACCTAGGAGTGAGTGTCTCCGCAAACGACAAACTTTTGACAGATTTATTTGTTGGCGAGAAAAAAACGGTCCAAAGATGGGATTTATCAAGCAGCTTTAAATATATTAATCAACCAACAATGATTAGGTAGATTTTGAACAATAGACCACGTACTTAAGCGCTTTAGCAAAAACCAACAAAACACAGAATATCTAGCTAAATAAATAACAGACTCATCTAATCATATTTTTTGTGTGAATTCACGTGCGCTTGACATTGATTGACTGTTTTTTGTTCTTATTTTTTATTTGTTTTGTCACTTTGTCACCCGCCATTCAGAGCTAATTATGTCTAACGGAAATGACGATTCAGAAATAGACAATCTTGATTTGGTAGAGTTGTGTTGGTGGAACGCGGTGCCTGGTGAATCGTACTAAATTGACAGATTGACACTTTTGAAAGCTTACTTCAAGCTCACTGCCGCCTAAATTGAGCAATGAGGATTTTATAAAATACTAGCTATAGCCCGCGGTTTCACCCGCGTTAAGTTACGTCTTTGATTACTGCCCCGCTCGACGCTTCCGTGGGTCGTAGCGTAAAGTTATGTAATTTTCTTCTTTATCGTGTGGGCAGTAAGGTCTTACGACCCCACACTCCCTAGTGTCAGAGTTTCTAAGCCGCCTCAAGGGCCTCCGACATGGTTACCAATGTCAGTGATGTCCAAGATAAACTTAGAAAGTACATTATGAATTATAAAAAGTCACATTGCCACATGTTATGTAATGTGGTAATGTATACCCTAAAACCACGGTAATATTATAATATTACCGTGCTAAAACCGTCCTCCGCGTTATCAGATTTTATAAAAAAGAACAATTTCGATTCATAAAAAAAATATACTGCTGCCGCGCTGTTTTTTTAGAACCGTTAATTTTTATTCCAAGATTTCAAACATAATATTACAACTGCCGTATTACTACATTATTTCTCATTTCCTTGAGAACTTTAAAATGCCTAACAAATATACGAGTATTTGCAGACCACTCGAAATCTACACGATATCCTTTGCATACAAAAATGTCCAAAAACATTAAATTTTTGTTGGTTTCACAACGGTACATTTAACGCAGAACTTCGTAGAGATAAAATCTACCTATGTGATATCTTCAAATACTAAATAGGTACACTGGGTACGTATTAATTCCTTGTGAACTTACTTCATTTGTATGGTAGGACATTGATCGGGAGTTGCTACGAATGCTAATGACCTTTTTAAAAATCAATTCCTACATAGTCTATGTACCTATGTATATGTTAACGGAAAAGTATGTGATCTGTCATTGTATGCAATTCCTAGGAAATGTGTACAATTTCGAAAATACATAGAATAATGTCTATGATATATTTTGTAATATGCACTTTTCCTAGGAAATCTATACATTTCCTAATAGCGATCGGAAAGGAATTACATTCGAGGTGTTTGTAAATACAGCGGCGTTAGTGGAGTGAAGAGAACCAATATAATGTTTTTTATTAAAACTCTCGTTGACATAATCATCATACATGTCTTAGGCTAGCCGCACACACACAATAATATTGACAATCCAATATTGTCAGAATTTCAAGATCTATAGAAAAATACCGCAATACAGGCCGCACACACACAATATTATTGACAATACGTACTTTATTGTCAATATTATTGCGTGTGTGCGGCTAGCCTTAGGAAACGTGTGTTTTAATGAATCTCTGAAACATTGTTGCACATTTCCAAAGATGGCTCGGTTCGGCTTTTGCTGCAAAGCAGCGTTGCTGTGTTCCCGTTTGAAGTGTTTAGGTGTGATATTACAGGCACATGAGACATTTCCACTTTGTCTCTTGAATAGCAACGCATTTGCAAGGTTTCTGATATTGCAGTTGTCTATAGACAGAGGTGACCACATCACAAGTGGCCCGTAGGCTGGTTTGCCATCCAACGAGGCTTAAAAAAACTGCATACATTTACTAGGAATTGTGTACAATTCCCAAGTTTCATACATTTCCAGTAACTTTTATAAAACAGTGTAGAGTAAAATATTTAGATTCATAGAGAACTCGACGTACGTACATATTTGCGCGGACTACGGAACGATGATGAAATTCTTAGGAACTACAAGTTTGTATGAGACATACCAGCGGCCATTTTGTATGTGAATTTGGACGTATTAAATGTTTTATAGCTCCTGCTCACAATGGCCGGTGGTGACGTTAAAATGTGCATTGATAGATTCTTGCTTTGCGAAAATGGTGGATGTTATGGTAAAGAATGGTGGTTATGAGGGAAGATTTTGGTTTACTCTTAGATATAATATTTCTATAGGTTTACTTATTTCAATGGGTTTATATAAAAGTACTAGATTCTGCCTAGAACTTTGCTCGCGGGTTTTTTTACGAATTCTAAATTTCTTTGATAAAAAATAATAGCATAAAGCACTCAAAGATAACGTAGCTTCATAATACGGTTACGGTTAGTTCTGGAGCTTAACGCGTTTAAACTAACAAACTTCAACTTTATAATATTACTATCTGATCTACAAAACGACTGGCTTCATATCTATTTTACATTTGAAAAAATAAATCATAATTTGAGTTATTGGTCGCCGGTGGTGGGCGCCTAGATTAATTTATTATGTGTACGACTTCCAACAACATACAATAACGATATATTCTCGTACTACCTTTGCCCCGCGACTTCATCCGCGTAATTATATTTAAAACTCAATCATGATTCGAAGGATACGTGGCGCCATCTATTATTACAAGAACGTTATTGCCGTCCGCTTCTGTACCTGACTTATATGCAAAAATTTTTGGATGTTCGGTTTAGTGGTAAAGGCGTGAAAAAGTAACAAACACATAAACTTACATACCATTACGCCTGTATTCCCCGAAGGGTTACCCAAAGGTGTATCAATGTACATCCACAGTTCGCCGGGATGTTTAGATCCCATGTAATAGGAGGCGACTGGGGCGAGTCTATTGTCATTATCAGGCACAAATCCTAACTCCGTGCTGCTACTGAAAACTTCATAGAAAAACGCAATTAGCCCAATAACCTTTTCCTCAACCTGGGAATTGACCCCAAGACCTCTAGCGTAGCAGTCGCGCTTAGGACCAAAAGAAACACAAACAAACTTACTTTTGCATACTAGTTAAGATATAACCTGATATAGTCCGTGTTCATTGACGGTCTATAAAATCTATCCTTGCCGTGAGAAACTCCAGTACTTACCTACATTGTTGTATAAAAAGCTAAATAGAACGAGTTAGATTGCGCAGGCGCGGCTTGTTTGTTTTGCAGTTATTGTTGAGTCATTACGTGGCGGTACACATGAGCCCACCGTATCCCGAGGTAGATAAATAATGGTTAAACCAGGTAATAATGTCTATACTTAGTTTTTATATTTACTTCGGTAATGGAGGTATTTGGAACAACAAATATGGTTTGATGGATAGGCGACCTTCTTTTGTTTTTCTTGGGGCAACCTTGCATAGGTACTTTCCGTCTGGTAAGAACGGAGGATTATGGTGGTCTATTATTGTTGAAACCCATCGGTTCCCCCTACTATCATGAGTTGGGACCCGGTATTCACAACCCTACCCCAATCCTCTCAAGTCCTGGATACGGTCACAAAATCAGATGCGGAAGGTGGAAACTTGAATTTGCAGTAGCCGACAATGGTAGAAATTCCACATACTCCACCTTCCTAGAACATAGCCCAATTGAAGTTTAATCTACATATACCTAATACTGTAAACCTGCTAGAGTTATTTTCTTTGTTTGAATTAAGTGAACTATTGGCCCGATCCTGAAAACTCTTTAGCAGAATTAAGAAAATACGTTATCCCTAAGTGCTAATAGGTTATCAAAGAAATTAGGGATCAGAAAGAAAACGCAGATAAAGTCGCGGGCAAAAGTATAGCTGGTACATTACAACATGCCACAACAGTCAAAAGTCACACCGCCAAATTACCAGATATGGCGCTCAAAGCCATACTTACGAACGTAATGACAGTGATATGATCGTATATGGTCGTTTAGGGTGTCCAAGCACCCAATTGTGCTGTAAGTAGATAAAGCCCGTAGGCGTCGGCCATGCGTCGGGCACTCGTGTGTCCAGGGGCGGATCTATATATTGGCTTTTTGGGCTGCAGCTCTGGGCCCCGGTAATATAAAGGGCCCCTCAGCCCCCATCCAGGCCTGACTGCAATGATACACTTAGTGCACTACAGTCATAATGGACTTTTATTGTCCTTATTTATTTTCTATAGATACCGTATACAAAACTATATTGAACAGTTTTTTTTTTACAAAATAGATATTAGTTTCATTGGTTAGCTGGGGCCCCCAAGTATTGTTAGCCCAGGGCTCCACAAATTCACGGTCCGCCTCTGCGTGTGTCGGTCAAATGGTTATTGTTGCATTCTGCGTACGCGCATAATGCAACGCGACAATAATGTTAGGTCGTGCGTCGTGGTCCGCTACTACCTCGTGTAGGCGACTTCCGCGTGTTTGTTTGTAATATTTGGAGAGTTTGGTGTTATCATGATTTAGTGGAGAGAAGCAAGGGTACCATCGGTTTGGTACGCGGGCTAGGAATTTCCTTTTCAGTAATTATTTATGATGTTTGCTGAACGAAGTTTTTCATTTCTATTATACGGGAAAACCAAAGATATGATTCATAGTGCCATGGCAAAGGCCTCTTCTCATATAGGCAAGAGTATGAATCACATCACCACGCTTGCTCAAGGAGGTTTGGCGATTTCAGACTTAAATTCATTAGAAGTCCAGGTTTCTGCACAATGTCCAAGATGAACGTGCAAATAGGTTCTTATACTAATTATTATATATACTAAAAATTATAATTCTGAAGAATTTATTTGCTTTTTTTAAACGCGCAAATTTCCTAATACGCTGATCCGATTCTAGAAATTCTTTCGCTAATAGGAAACAACGTTATCGTTTAGTGCTATAGGCTAGGTTTTTGTTATCAATATAATTGATTATTATTATATTACCCACAGAAATATAAAAAAACAGATATTACCTATAGATCTGCAAGAAATTTCACTTGGGCGAAATCTTGTTTCTTTATTTTCTCCACACGATCAAATTTGCGAAAACCATCTTACCTATCACATTTAATGAAACACTCACTCAAATATTTAATTGTACCCACCTACAACAGAGCAAACAAGCAGTTTCGTGTTTGTCGAGCACTCTACATGCAGTGCACATACCGTAACGCTAATAAACACGAACGATAGGTATACAATGTATGAATTTCGTGCAAACTTCGATAAAAACTCTCCAACTTTTAGAAAACCCGCTTTGTAAACTGAACCCCTTGAGAAAGTCAACGAGGCAGAATGAAGTGTTGTCTGTGCGTAAGTAGAAAAACAAAGTTGAGTGACCACAGGGGGGCGGGCGCGGGGCGACCGACCCCGGGGGGCTGTTTGCATTACATCTAATAATTGTACACTAGGAGGTTCTCATAGACGTTTTTATGACTAAGCTACTGGCCTGTGTATGAATTACTAATGAGGTCTTATTAAAAATGATGATAGGTACCTACATTGTATGGCTAGGGTCAACCAGGGTTTTGTATCCAAATGGTCACTCAGTCACCCCATTAGTAAGACTACGTAGTCTGTGACAGTGCTATATCTTATGAACCGTAATAGGTAGAAATTTAAAAAAATTACAGACTTTGTATTACTATAGCCGCTATCACAACCAATATTAAAAAATCAAAAAAATTAAGGGGGTCCCCAATTACCTGTACAGTGATACGGAACCCGGTTGAAGAATGTCTCCTAAGAATGTTATTTCTGGATTTCCTTGAACTACGATAAAATTAAACCAGTCATACTCTCGTTCACTTACAGGGAAAACAAAATCTAAATAACAAAATAAATGGCGAGCATGCAAGGTTCCTACTTGCTACTGATGTAGAATTAACTATACATAGAAAATAGGCAGATCCCACTAATGATAGTCGGATCTTTACAGAAGTACTGCATTTTGGACCTTGAAAATATAATTTGTGGCTTAACGATGAAGTAATAAGATTCTATTAATTATGAACATTGTTTAGGCGTATCTAGAGGACCATGGTGAGGTGAAAGGTCCGTGTTTAATAGTTTGATAATGGCAATTATTAGCGACGTGCTACATCGGGAAGCTGATGACTTAATAATAATAAAGTATATTCTTCAAGGACACAGGAGATATTATAGTGTAGTAGTGTGTTTCCAAACACGTATGCACTCACTCTTCCTTCACTCATGATCGGACTCCACTTCGCACTTCAGTCTGATGGTACGGTCATCCGACACGACCGAGGATATATCAGGTGCAAGACCAACGGCTTTTTGTTTCACGACTTTCCAAGTCACAGTGGTGTCACATCCCTAACTACCAAACTCCGGGCTGCTATTGAGAAATTCATAATGGATGAACCCAATAACCATAATAAAGATGATGGGACAGTCTATTATAATCTTGGTAGGTAGCCTATGCTGACAGATTGAATATTACTTGACCCATCTAACTTTAATACAACATCAATGAAAATGAGGAATTGACAAGATCGTTACGGAATTGACAAGATCGTTACCGGAGAAAACACGTCATTCCGATGACACTTTTCTCCAACCATAAATAGACGTTAAATTCTTTAAGTAACCAGACGGAACTATTTTTAGTTTCTAATCTAAGAAAAAGTAAGAACAAGTTGAACTATGCGACCTGACAATTGCAACCGAATGTAGCACTGCACGTCTTATCATTGATCATCAGCAGAAAATTTTCACCGGTGAAAGTGATTTTATTGGCAAAATCTAGCTTCTTGCATAACAAGTCAAAAAAAAAGACCTTGTTAATGTTTTATTGGATGGTATACATGACTGATTAAGAATTGTAGACGAAGGTGGGTCCGTTTTGTGTGCAGACGATGTATTACGAATAGGAGCACTGTCTAGCCAATTCAGTAAATTGTATGGGAAGCAACTGGAACAAGATCGATTTCTCGAGCCGGCGATATAAAAAGAGAACTTTTTTTCTGACTAAAAGCGTCGTATTTCGTATTGGAGTTGAATGACGCTTTTCACTATTTATCTTGTTGTTTATTTGCTGTTATTTGATTAAACGGTTCGCTTGTTGTTTGTTTGTTTGCGTTCAAACTTTAGATCAGATGTAAACAAACTTCTTCGTAGTTTTCTTTGAGATTTCTTCGATGCTGTGTACAAAGATGTAGTATATTTATTTTATCAAGGAAGCCAAACAAGTTTTTCGTAATTATAGCTGGTGTCTGGTTATCAAGAAATAACTACTTTCAGTTTTCTTAAAATAAACTTGATTACAGCTACATTTACCGGTAATAGTGTAGGTAGCCATGAATCTATCAAATCAGTATCTAATTTGAAACCAATTGGTTCGTTTACCGATAACAATCAATCGGATCAAGATCTACTCGATACATGTATTCATGAACGTAGCGAAAGCTATCGGCTACCGAACGAGTTGATCTAGTTTCAAATCGATTACATTGAATCGATTTTAATTGTGTTTGAAGTCGGTTGCCGCGTGTAAATGATAAACAAACGGACCTAATAAATGGAGCAATTTAATTAAGATTGCAAATTGATGCTATAAGCTCAAAGGCTTAGATGATGATTTGATAAATATTGATTTGTATAAATAGTAATGTTTATATATTTTTATTTGATTTTGGATTTTCACTCGCGGAATACAAAACTCACTTACTTCGTGCTTACTCTATAATTTCTGCTTTTATAAAAAGGCAAATTTCTGGAATCAATTCCATTCAGAGTCGAATAAAATTGGCAAACGGTCGGCAGGGGACCGGACGCTCCACACGCGTGCTTGTGCTACTGATTTGTATCTACTCCTTCATTACTGGAGATTAGGCAATAATAGCAATGGGGTTGTATGCCGACGGATCGCCATGGAAGATGATCAATGATTGTATTATGTTAACATAATTACACGATAGAACTGATGGAAGGGAGAGCGAAACTCATTTTTTTTCCATCGATTGAAACCGGGAAATAATGGTTATCATTTTACGTAGGCCTTTTTTTTGTACACCAATTGTTTCATATTTTGATTGTGTAGTTATAGGATAGCATTTTTTTTTATTACGTATATCTAGAACCATGAGCTTATTGATGGACTGTAAAAATCTGTGTCACGATGTTCTCTTTCACCTGCATTTCCAAGCACACAAGAAAAAAATAGCAACCTATTATTGCCCCACTGCTTCTTCTTATAGGTACAGTGAAGGTAGGAGCATTGATCACCACGATTTGCTTAGTGCGGATTGACGTCCAGGTTTTCTCACAATGTTTTTCTCCAATGTCGTCAATGATATGTGTATTTACAAAGAGCCATAAAAAATCTTCACAATTACTTTGTCAAACAACTTCAAGAAAAAAAAACACACTCTGCCTATAATATTCTGGCACGAAACAATACATTAAAGTGTCAGTAATGTCAGACACATAAAACACGGCACAATGCTGCTATCAGCTGCGCGGATCAAGACAATAACAGAGCTGGCTTCATAAAGTGCACGCTATCTTGTGGCGCATCTAATTCATTTGCTGTATTAGTGCTATCATTTGTAGGGGTGTAGCTTGATAGGGTTGCGGATTTTTTTCGAAAGACTCACCGTGTTCCTGGAACGCATAGGCATTAGGAGGAGCAGGGATAGGTTTTAGTCAGTAAGAGTCTGACACCCCCCTGCCCTCGACTTCGTCCGCGTGGAAGTTAAGTATGATATAAAACATATTTTCTGTGACACTCGATAATAGTGTAGCTTGCTATCTTCATCATCATATCAGCCGTAGGAAGTCCACCGCTGGACAAAGGCCTCCCCTATAGATTTCCAAAACGACCGGTTGGAAGCTTTCTATCAGTGAAAGATATTTCTGAACAGTACGAAAGGCAACCGTCCATGTGCAGTCCGACAAACGGGACGGCTCCAGTGCCGCACCAGACCGGCAGCGGCACCAAACGCTTAATTAACTACCAGAGAAACTGAAATCGATTCACTCTCCCTCACTTTAAATAATCATAGCTCATAAATATAGACTTATTTGAAACAGATTACCAAGTCCATAAGCCAAGCCCAAGAAATAACCTTTAACTAAGGCAATAACTCAACGCGTTTCATATCAGGTGTGATTGACCCATCTGTGCTAAGCAAGAACATTGCTTAGATACTAGTTAGCAAACTGGCCCTCCAAGTACACCGCTCCAAGTATTACTATGCGAACCCAGTAGATTATAAAACCTGCAACACACTTGCAACACCCAACGCCACACCAAAGCCACGCAAATGACAAAATCTGGCTTCTTGAAATAAAATGTACTCAATGAACACGTTAATTTACGTCGTGTGGCATGACGTGTTGGACTGTTGGGAGCGTGTTTCCGCCTTATGCAAGGGCGCAATCAATGCAACCTGCTTGAATAAAAAATAAGGGATATCGTCTTGATGTGAGTAGGTAGGTACTTGTTGGTGCACTGGTTTTAGAAGTTTTCGCTTGTTAACGTAGCAAGTTACATTCTTAGAAGGAAAACTAGGGATTATCATGTCGGTCGATGTTAAAGATATAGGTAAGTAGATCGCGCTGCTTTGCAAGTAAAGGCGTGGTGAGATCAAAACATAAACATTCTGTATCTATTGTACACATAAAAAAATATTATAGCATGTATGATCTTCGCTTAAGAACGGCTCTATCGATAAGGCTATTTTTCGTTTGTATCAGGACAAGGTGTACTTGAAAGAATTTTTCTTTTTTGGGAAATCCATCGGAATCTTTGGAATTTCCGACACTTCGGACAATGATCACCATAATGAAAGTATGCCAGCTCGGGTCACTAGTAGTGTTAATATTTAAATAATTCCAATGATTTTTTGTAAAATCTCAATTTCAATTTTGTATTGACTAGAATCTAGACATTCACAAAAAGAAAACCATAGCTAGATCATTAATTTGATCTAACCAACCACAACCACTGTTTGATTAACACATGAAACAAAAACCTCCACCACAATCTAAATATATATAATTCAAAGGTGACTGACTGACTGACTGACTGACTGACTGAGATAGTGATCTATCAACGCACAGCCCAAACCACTGGACGGATCGGGCTGAAATTTGGCATGCAGGTAGATGTTATGACACAGGCATCCGCTAAGAAAGGATTTTCATCAATTCTACCCCCAAGGGGATAAAATAGGGGATGAAAGTTTGTATGAAACTTTGTCAATTTTAAACCGATCGAGCTGAAACTTTGCATGCTTAAAGCTACTATGACGTAGGCATCCCCTAAGAAAGGATTTTGATAAATTCCACCCCTAAGGGTATAAAATAGGGGATGAAAGTTTGTATGAAACTTTGTCAATTTTAAACCGATCGAGCTGAAACTTTGCATGCTTAAAGCTACTATGACGTAGGCATCCCCTAAGAAAGGATTTTGATAAATTCCACCCCTAAGGGTATAAAATAGGGGATGAAAGTTTGTATAAATCTTCTTAGATTTTCGACTGATTGAACTGAAATTAAAGATTGGAGCTACTATGATGAAGACGTCCGCTTAAATAGGATTTTGATAAATTCAACCCCTAAGGGGATAAAATAGGGGATGAAAGTTTGTATAAATCTTCTTAGATTTTCGACTGATTGAACTGAAATTAAAGATTGGAGCTACTATGATGAAGACGTCCGCTTAAATAGGATTTTGATAAATTCAACCCCTAAGGGGATAAAATAGGGGATGAAAGTTTGTATAAATCTTCTTAGATTTTCGACTGATTGAACTGAAATTAAAGATTGAAGCTACTATGATGAACACGTCGCTTAAATAGGATTTCGATAAATTCTACCCCCAAGGGGATAAAATAGGGGATGAAAGTTTGTATGAAACTTTGTCAATTTTAAACCGATCGAGCCGAAACTTTGCATGCATAAAGCTACTATGACGTAGGCATCCCCTAAGAATGGATTTTGATAAATTCCACCCCTAAGGGTATAAAATAGGGGATGAAAGTTTGTATAAATCTTCTTAGATTTTCGACTGATTGAACTGAAATTAAAGATTGGAGCTACTATGATGAAGACGTCCGCTTAAATAGGATTTTGATAAATTGAACCCCCATCGGGTTAAAATAAGGGATGATGGAGGATGTAAACATATTAGTTTGAACCTATCAGTACCTAATGGAACGAAATACCTAATTAATAATAATACTTCTTAACGCGAGCGAAGCCGCGGGCAAAAGCTAGTCAAGAAATAAAAGCACAAAGCTGCACACAATCCAAGTCAAACATTTCCATCAATAAGTTAATATATGGGCCACACAATCGCGCGGCCACACCACGGCCGCGCGTGATTAAATGCAATTGGTATGCGCATTCACGACAATGCGCCGCCACTAGGGACCCCCAACAAGCGCACGATGAACAGCGAATAGGTCTTGCTGGCAATTATCATTTATTCGTACCAGTGGCGAAGACTCCATACCATAAATAAATTCATTAATTTCAGGTAAATGACACCCTAAGCCAAACATAACATAATAAACATCAAAATAGAGAAAATAAAATCAAACAAACATCAACTGGCTAATGGCTTCCCTTCGGAGGTTTGGAACAACAACGATTTTAACGCCATTGAAAAATTGTGGTTTGAGTTGTACCTACTATTCATTAAATAATATACCTAGTCACATTGTAGATACTTTAAATCACGGAACATCAAAATAAAGCATTAAAATCTACATAAATTGCGTGGAACTAAATCAATATGCCGAATGCCAATCATTTCTATCCAGCAATAACAGGTAAATGTAGGTACATCCAAAATTAGAATAAGAATAGATTTTAAATCAATCAGCATCAAATATCCAAAATCATTACAATTATCTCGAAAACTGGGAGGATTTTTTTCAGAAGCAATTCCAATTGCTCAAACGCTAAAAACACACTCAAACGTATAACATGTCTTGCAATAAGGGCAAACAACTGCCCATGAGTGCTGAGACAGAGCTCCATTGATACCCCAATGAATCACCAGACAGTTTGTATGAAATTACCGGAATCGCCGACCGGTTCACAATACAGCTGACGCATATGGCCAATGTGTAGATAAACCGTACCATAGTGATGTGCTATAACTTTATATTCTAAACCCTGCGACGTGTGCTAAAGAAAGGTGTGATGGTGGCAGATAGGTACAGTCAACTCCCTTCATTACCTGTCTCTTCATGTTTATTATTTACTTATTGTAAAGTACGTAATACATTCAGGATCATTCTTCCCTCTTCTTCTTTTTAAGATGGGTCAGGTAATGCTGGGAATTGACTGTACCTAAATGTGGAAACAAAAGTCGGATGACACCACATTTAAGTAAGTGACGACGATATAAGGGAGAAAGCAGACGTAACTAGCTCAAAGTAATCTCCTATCCCAAATAACATTGAAAGACCTGACGAAAATTTCAAGACAACAAAAAGAAAATCGAAGAGTTAGCAGCCACCTTTAGATTATAGATTAAACCTACACTTCCTGATTGGCTGGAACGTCGTGTAGTTAACGATAGGTACACGCTTAGTTGACCCACTGCGGGATGATTAAGTCAGGTTCACACATTTCGCAGTAATGAGGTATTCGGCCATGTCGGTCGTATGTACATTTGCGGGCTCGCGCTAAGTGGACTCGGTCGTATGGTCGTGTGGCTGCGTTCCCGCTAGTTCTGCGGTCGCCGACCTCGGCCGCCGGTTCGGCCCTGTCCTTAGGTATGTCACCAACTTGAAAATGCTGAAGCCAGTTGCTTTCGTCACACTCATGATAATGTTATTCGTACGGACAAAACCGTTTGTGTTCGACAAATCGTGATTGAGCGGTTGGGATTTAAATTCTTTACGGGTTTTGGAATGAGGGAGATTTTATTTGAAGAGGTTTTTCATAATAGTGGTTTGAATTACTAATAATCGAATTAAATGTTGAATACCAGAGGCCCCCAAAAATTTCTTCCTACATTAATCTTCTAAAAACAACACAATTAGACAAAATGATTATACATAGATATTATTTACAGGCAGGTTTAGTTCTCCTCCTGCAGAGGATTGTGGGGATAGGAGTTGATTTTGATCTTGGAGATTCTAGAGATTCTATTCTTGGCGATACCAATCTCAAGGGACCGTACCGAACTGTGTAGAATTTAAAGAATTCTATCAAATTCTTGCCACTACTAATAACCACCCCAGGTGATATCACGTTTCTAATCTTGTGTGGTATTCTATACTAGAAAGGTTTAGGTAGTTAACTAAATGTAAACAAAACAAACCACGTGACTCATGGATGCTAAACCTTTCACTTCAAATTTTAAAATTGTATTATTTAAAGTCGTATAATAATAGGCTCTAGTCTATATCAGAATTTGAGGAACTATCTGCCTCGTTAATAATAAAACAATCAGTGGTATTATCAATCATTTTATCTAATTTGAACATTTTCTGTTCTTGTTTTATTACATGACCCTCACAATTTTCAAAGGCGCCTGGTTAATCGACTAAACGTAATACCTGCAATTTTAGTTGCCATACTACATCACGGGCGTACTCTTCAATTTAGCGACGTTGTCTAATTCATCGTATCTTCTAAAAGGTTTTGGGAACCTGTCTTTTTAGGCTCTTTACAATAGACAGATTACAAAATATTATACTATTTTATAAAACTAACAAAAAAGTGGTGTCCAAACAATGACATCTATGAAGAGTAGTTTACGAATAAATGATAAAGTTTAACATACATTAATAAAAGAGAAAAGTGGCGTATAAATAGAAATTAGAATTGATTTTGTTGTAACGTATTTTTAAACAAGGAAGTGTCAACTATAAAAAACCTTTTCTACGATTTGCTTACCTTTAGTTAACTACCTAAACCTTTCTAGTATAGTTCCAATCGCGAATCAATCGCATTCCTTCAGAAAATGTCCAGATTCTCCGACATGTTCAAACTTCGCCATGCCATTCGCAGATTTCAAATAAAAATGTATGATTCACCGATTACACTCACTGTAAAATGGTCCATCGATTCCATGCGGAACGGGGCACATATCTCGAAAGACAATTCAATTGCTGACGATGACACATCGCATGCTCTCACGACAGATGCCCCATCAATTAATTCTTAACAATTTTGAAGAAAGGAAGCCATGCCATTCGTTCACGCAACGTGGAGCATCAACAAAACACAATCATTACTAGATGATAATCTCGCATGCACGAAAAAATTACCAAAAATTTAAAAACAAACTTCAAAAATTAGCGCAAATGAAAAAAAAAACATTTCAGTAGATATTTAAATAAACATACCCATTAAAAAAAGAGAAGTTCATTGACCACCTTCGAATTTTGAATGTAATTAAAGAGTAGGTGTGCAAATCTGAATGTAAAATAACGAAGCAGTGTTTTTGTTATTTATGTCAGATTCAGATAAAGAACTCGTTATTTTTTTCTAATGACTGCACTTGCCTCTGTTCCGGTAGTGTGCATTCTAAATTCAAATGCTACTGGAATCTGCGGGTTGTTCGAAAGAGATACCGCGCCCCCGGAACGCAAAGGGCACATGAAGGAACATAGACGGGTTTTAGTCAGTAAAAGTCTGACACTCCCTCCCGCCCCGCCCAGGGCGGGGGAAGTTATTTGATGATTTCCCGTCTATAAAAAAAAAAAAAAAAAAAAAAAATGCTACTGGAATACTAAACACAGACTTCGTCATTTAATTAATTGCCTTCTAAGCAATTGCTACTGAAAATCATTAGCAGATTATGTTCGGTCGTTATGGCCCGTATGCACGCTACATGTTCATTGATTTTAAAATCGTACTTCTTCATTAAAAAGCTACCTGTCTTGATGTTGAAATTATTTCAACAATGTCTCATTCGTAATATGAATCGAGGCATTAGTGCCGCTACTACATTGTCTATGGACTAATAATAACAAACCAACAAGGCAGCTAACTGGCTCGCTTGTCAGATCACTGCACGACTCGCCTAAAATGTGTTCGTTGGTGATCGGTATAGACCAGCAATTTAGTTTACTCTCTTACAAGGCCTGTATAGAATTTTCTGACATTTAGTTCAGTTAGAAAACTTTTAATTTTTTAGTAATTAAAAGAAAATTGAAGAATGACATTTCATGGAAAAGCAGAAAGAGAAGAGTTTGTTTAAACTAAACTCCGGAACTACTGAGCGATTTTAAAATTATTCTGCTAATACCGAGCTTTAGCTTTAATTACACAAAGCATAGCTCTCAGGAATAAAATATTCCAAATGAAAGCTAGCAAACAAATAAGTAGGTATGCGAAATGATAAATGATAGATAATACATATGTAGGTACTAAGATAAAAATACGGACTGTAAAGAATGCACTTAAACAAGCAAAGCTACGGTATTTCAAATACAAGGATATCATTTGTCATCCATTATACTTTTACAGTGTATGGAACTTCCGTGTCAAAAACCAACTCATTATTTTCGTAAAAATAATATTTATAACATCGGATATCAATAAAGATGTCAATATTTATCAGCTTAACTTCCTGCATTCATGACTAAGCTTAACTAAATTAAGCTTATTTATATATGCCGTTATAAGTTATAACGTTGTGAATTCGTGACCTATATCCAACCGGTTCACGTTATTTAAATCACAACAATTTGGAACTGGTTTACCTGATTTTTAGATGAAGCATGGGTGAATCGGAAACTCAATCCTCAATTATTGATTGCGTTCCATAATGCACATAAATGGTTTTAAAAATATAAAAATACAGAATCATTATGGACTCTATCCGGCACAGCAAAAAGTTAGGAAAGAGGCAGACTCGATTCCGTTCTGGATTTAAAAATACCAGCCTAATATTGTCTCACTGCAGGGCAAAGGAATCTTTTCCTGCAAAGAAGGCTGCAGCATTGATCACCACGCTTGCTCTAGTTGGATTGGCGAATTCAGACTTAAATTAATTGTAAATCCAGGTTTTATCAGGATATTAGTAGTAGTAGACCTCTTTGTGAAGGAGCTCGTCCAGGGAAGTACTACCACCATACATATTTCTGCTGCAACTAAAGCAGCATTGCTGTATTTCGGTTTGAAGGACATGGGTGCCAGTGTAATTATAAGCACATGAGATATTTCATCTTTGTCTCTCTGGGATGGAAACGTATTTGCAGGGCCATTGAAATAGCATAATATGTCTATAGGCAGCGGTGACGATCAGGTGCGCCGTGGACTTGTATGCCAACCAATGGCATAAAACAATGTATTTCTTTTTCCATTTCAGTAAAAATACACCACCAACAACCCGAACATACCAATAGCAACATCATTCTTTCCAATTGAGTGTAAACAAAAGTAAATCGTTCAGACGTGTGGTGGTGTGCTGCATTAGGCACGTAGCTCTAAGCCACGCAAGTACAAGTCTGAATCGAATTCAATGAAATGTAACATCGATCGATACAATTCAATGAATCATTCAGTAGTTCGAGAAACTCCACTAATACCAGGTACCTACTTACTCTCTTAATTAAATATAATTAAGATAATTGTGAATGAAAGTGAAGTTTTTGTTCGGAATGAGATTTTTGCGCGTCCAAACTGTGAACATACTTCGGAAAATATTCGATTGTTTCATAGATTACGTTTTAGAGTTTTCTTGTGAATTCTTCAGTTTCTTTTTTAATAACACAGTCATGCAACACTTTTCAATTAAATGTCTTGTTATTATACGTCCGTTATTTATAAAATTATGATAAAATCATAGCATGTTTATCGGAACCAGCCTTATAATTTACTTAAAAATAAAATAATTTTCTACATGGTAACCCAGGCAAAAAAAAAACAAAATATTGTTTATGGTCACCTATTCCATAAGGAGGTTGGTAATGTGTAATGGCGACTTCGCATAACTGCATAATTTTGCAACAAGACATGATAGGTGGCTCATTAAAATTTAAATTTTAGCATAACTTGGCACAACAGGACACACGGGTTATTTATCTATATACCTGTCAATTAGGAGATATCGTAAGGCTGACCGTCCACGTCAGACAATCGGTCGGTGACCGATTTTTTCGTCGGAGGGAATGAACATATGAATTTTAATATACTGTACTACAAAAGGTCGGACCCACGAAACTATGTAGGTATCTATTGAATGGTCCGATACTAGCTCCTTCAAAAAGTCAAGGTACTAGTTACTAGGTATAATAGTAGTTCTTAATTATGGATTAATGGAGTTTGAGACGTAGTCTAAGCGACATGAAATGAAAATACTGCTCATGTTTTTTTACGTATGTAAATCCTCGTTTTATGGGCTTCTCGTGCATGTGAGACGCGGGATAATAGACTTCTATAGGCATGTCCCACTTGTTGGTCATCGTCTGCGCATAGGGAATAGGGTCTGAATCTATTATTACCAACGGAATAACCTTGAACTTCGCCATTTGACTAAGTTTTTTTCCCATCGTTTTTGGTGTTCGCTTTACTTGAGTTATTAAAATAATATCGCATTCGTAATTCGCTTATCACTTAAACTCCATTCAACATAGGTAACATTCGAAACATAACGTTACAATGCTATCGTTATTTTAATATTAGCTTATAAATAGCTCCGTTATTTTATGATAAATATAAAGCAATGTAAATTATTAGCTATTTACAAAAACAATCATTAAAATGCATTCATTTCAACAAAATAACTGCCGTTATTCCTCCATTAGTTTTCTAATGCTATAATAAATGGAGTGAAGAATATAATTAGCTAACGAAGATTGAATATAGACCTGTGGGGCTATGTGCACTAAGGGCCACTAGCTTCACCCCGCGACTTCGTCTGCGTACTTTTCAGAATTAACCCTTTTAGTGCCCAGCACCCGGCTCCCGAGTCGAATGTATTATCGTTGGACTCGGGAGCCGGGTGTTGGGCACTAAAAGGGTTAAGTCAAAGGCCTAAATTATCCTACGGAACACAAGGACGGGATATGTGTATGTATGTATGTATGTATGTATGTATATATGTTCATCATATCAGCTGCAGGACGTCCACTGCTGGACATAGGCCAAACCCATGGATTTCCAAAAAGACCGGTTGGAAGCAGCCTGCACCCAGCTTCTTCCTGCGGTCTGAATCAGGTCGTCTGTCTACCTTGTGGGTCCACTCTTACGCTGCTATGTATATGTATGTATTCCGTTCAGCTGTTAAAGCGTGACGCTGACAAACATGCATCCATCCGTACTCACGCCTAAATAGCATTAAGTAAATTGTAGACAGGAGATACAGCAACGCGGAACTTCAAAATAAGCCTTTTAAAATTTAACGTTTACCTCTTATCTGTTATGGGTAATATTCCAGCTAAGTACTACAAACTGCGACCCGCGGCAGCCTGCAATACTTAGAGTACTTTACATAGGTATTACACCTATCTACATACAAGAAAAACGAGTACATACATAAAATATTTTTACGAGCAAGTCTTCATTCTTATCACAATTAAGGATTACGAGGCAAGTCTGTGGTATTCGCCGACGTAAGTGATAGACCGGGATGACCAGCAGTGTGATTCTCTAAGTCTCACTTCGTAATTCGAAAGCTGAATCCACAGTAAGGTGACGTCACCACGGCGAACGAATACTAAACCAATGACAAGTTGGTTCGTTATCGAAGTGAGCGCGATCACTTTAGTGAGACTCGTTTTCGAGTTTGCACTTTAGAGAATCGCACTACTGGACAGCAGTGCGAGAGGATGACTCGCGAACGCCTAAAGCCAATTAGATATAAATAAACAAATTTAAATGTGTAAGGGGAGCAATTAACATGGCAGAACCGGCTAAGTGCTTATGTGCCCACGCGGTATTTATAAAAAGCTATTTCGAGAACGTATCACCGCTGAATGCTTAGGTAGGACAGAAGGATTCACGGTACTAAATTCTCAAAGTAAATCTCCCCAAAACACTTTCATTATGTTTGTATTGTATGGTATGAAGGGCTGGAGTCCGCAACTCCAGGTCTTGGTAGATTATTCGGCTCCAGCTTTACAAGGAAGGCCAGCAACGCCTTGACGTTACTTCCAATCTTGGAGAGTACCTGGGTACCGAAATACTTTGCCCTGTATGTAGCTGTTCATCATAGGCTGTTACCTCAGCTTTTTCCATGCGCGCTCTGCACACGATTTAAACTCTTCCCATAGGCATGGGTCGCTATATACTATTAAGCGGGTCGGCCTATTCTGTTGGACATTCTCAATACAACCTTTGATAATGTTGTAATGAGAAATAGAATTTCGATCCGAATGCGCCTATTTTACTTTTAAGACATTAATTAAAGGGCATTTTACAACGTAATTTTCAAAGTTTTCCAATATTATGGTCAAAATTATATAAGCTAGATACCTAACCGGTGATGGTTATTTGTACTATGACTATGTTTATGAGAATGTCTCGGAGACTGTTATGTACGGTCTGCACCTGAGTTGACAGTGAAACACAGGGCCGGCGGCAGGGCGGGAAAAGGGTGCATGGCCGGCGCCGTCATAAAATTCTTTAAAAATATTATCACACACTTTTTTACTTAAAATATTCATTTTAATAACCGATAATGGCCGGGGATTGATGGAAGTTAATAATTTTGAAGTAGTAAAGCGATCCTCCGAAGCATAGCCTCGGGCCCTCCCTTTACATGTTGCTACGACGAACAAGGTTTCAATCAGTTATGTATTGCTTAATACAGGATCGTCTTTATTGATGATTATCCCGAAGGTATTAATCTAAATAATTATCAATGACTTCACTTTTGTATGCCTTAGGCGTTTTCTGAACTGAACTTACTTGAAGGCCTGTTAAATTATTTTTTATAGTCTTTAGTGGATGTTTTGTTTGTGTCTGTTTTTATTAATACGTGAAAAACGCGATGGTAAGAGCCTGTCCAGATGAGGCGTTTTACGCGCGAGTCCACTCGCGCGTAGGCCCTCGTTACCTGTGGTAACGCGCGAGAGCATCTGGACCAGATGTATGTAGCTCTAGTATCTCGACTACGCGCGACTGCCTGGACAGGCTCTTAGAGGTATCTCATTTAAATTAATGTTAACTATGTGTTACGACTATCTAAGTATTTAGCTGAATATATTGAACATACTACTACACAACATATTACCACTGATTTATTACGTGTAACTAAGCTTTCTTTCCTTCCTCCTTGCCTATTCACTGGCAGCTATTTTTACGCCACACACTGCGTGTGGGTGTAAAGATTGAGTGCTAATTGGTGCCCACTGGTACCCTCTGAGCAATAGATGGAATCTTTACCAAAGAGGTTGTATCGCATTTTTATGCAAATACGACTAGCCAGTAATAAATAAGAAGTGCTTGTGGGATAACTATTCTTGACGGTCGCGTAGGCGTAGGCAGAGTGACAATTAAGTGAATGATAATAATATTTATTCTTATAGCTCTTCTTTGATTGCACGACTTAAACTAATATTGCGAAGAGGTAACATTTTTTGTTTATTTGTAAAGATTAGGCTTTTTTTTTTTATAGACGGGAAATCATCAAATAACTTCCCCCGCCCTGGGCGGGGCGGGAGGGAGTGTCAGACTTTTACTGACTAAAACCCGTCTATGTTCCTTCATGTGCCCTTTGCGTTCCGGGGGCGCGGTATCTCTTTCGAACAACCCGCAGCCCCGGCAGGTAAAGATTAGGCTGCGAGACTACTAAACCGATTTTAACCATTTCACCAATAGATAGCTACATTATTCCTGAGTAACATAGGCTATAAAATATCACTGAGCATTGATCAAAGACGTAACTTGTGGCGGGTGAAATAAGCCACGCGGACGAAGTCGCGGGCAGTTTGCTAGTTTAAAATAAGTACGCGTTAAATCAGCACTGAATTTATTGATCACTAGTCGATGTAAAGCTGTAAAGTTTATATCTGTTTCTTATTGGCTGTTATTTAATACTTATCCCTTCTATAAGTCGATAATTATTTACTTGTTACCTTCGCGTTTATAGCCTAGGAGTAAGACAGGAATAAATGACTCAAAAGTGCCACATTTTTCTTTTTATTCAATTCCGCTGGTAGTTTCTACTGTAAACAAATAAGATAAGTTTTTTCCACTTTAATTGAAGATGTGTTATTTTAGTCAGCAGTATTTATTATAGTACTAAATCTCTAGTCTAATTGAACGACGCAAACTGAATAACAGATATTATTTGTAACATGAGTTGATGGATTTTCAATTCTCAGTGCTGAGCCGAGGGTTGAAATTCTAACTGCGCACAAGGATTGCATTGCTCTCGTTTTCTGATTTACACACAACTTCTCAATTCGCATTTTTTCGCGTATAAAAAGATCACTACATTTCAGAATCAATTACTGCCATTCATTCCCTCGTTCACGGGCGCCTTGAACGACTCTCAGATCTTACAAACATGGGGATAGCAACATTTCCTCGCAAGTTTCTGTTTTACGAGAACTTATAAGGCAATTACAAGCCATTGTGGGGACGCGACGAGTCAATCTTGGGCCACTGTGTGATCGACTGGACGTCGTAAGAAAGCAGCATTTAATTTGCTGGAATTCTCGCTCCTGAACGTAAACTAGGATCTTGTAATGACAGAATAAAGGGACTCTGTACAGTTTCGCACAGTCAAAGGATTTGCATTTCTCTGCTACTTTTAAACTTGGTACCTTTAACTGATACTTAAACTGCCTCTTTGATCTTGTGATCGCAAGCGCGACTTTTGAGCTGCGGTCCTGGGTTCGATACTCAGGTCGGAAAAAAAGTGTTATTTGGTTTTTCATTAAGAATTTCACAGTAACAGCCTGAGTTTGTAAGTTGGTGGTGTAACACCCCCCCACGTAAAAAAAAGCCGTTGGTTCTGCCCTGATCTCTCTCTCTCTCTGGTTGCGACGGATTGCCGTCGCATAAGACTATGAGAGTTAGGGAAGAGGGAGTGCGCCTGTGTTTACCCATAAATTTATGCACTACAACATAGTTGGTACTCCTGCGTACTTGGCTGGTCTCCATCAAAACATACACTTACAAACTTACCATCATGCCTGTATTCCCCGCAAGGTTAGGCAGAGGTGCCCGGTTAATGGCAATAGGCTCGCCCCCTATTACATGGAACCTAAACATACCGGCGAACTGTGGGTGTACATTACATTTTATAGAATTCAATTAAATACGTATAAATGTAGACAGAGATAATAACTCTTAAGAAGGCATTACGTTGTAAACATACAAATAGCGAACTTTATTGCCGATTATTTCCTGAACGGCTGAATATAACGCTACGTAATAACAAATGTCTGGTGTAATTACAAATACCACACATAGGTATTATGAACAAATTGTACATTTTGATTGACAGGAAATATTATAATTTAATAAATGTTTATTTAAAACCATTTGGAAGGTTTATACGGATTTTATTACCGTAATGATGACAAAAGTAGAAAAAGAGCAGAGCAGTTATCAACGACCAACAAATTCTCAAACTACACAGGTACGCACTGCATCCTTGCTACATGATAATGGAAAACAGAATTGGACTTCTTAAGAAAACGTACACATCACTTTGAAAAGAGAACCGATATATGAGTGAATCGTGAATCCGTTCATGATGGTTGAGCTAAACGGTGCTGATCCAAGCGTCATGTTCGTGAACGGGCGCTGTCAATTGTGTTTTAGTTTTACCTTCATTGTTTCCACTATAGAAGGAACAAGAATATTGTAACCCGGATTATGTAAAAACCAAATTGAAAAGTGTGCATGGAGTTTCCTGCTCGTTCTTCTTCAACTTTCTGTCTAACTTCTTGAGAATTTAAAAGTGCCTGTAAATGGTCTAATTAAAATAAATGCTTAAACTTTGACTTTAAATATTTCGCAAAAGATCTTCTGATTTTAATAAAAAAAGGAAAAACAAAACAATCGACCATAGCTCACAAAAAAAGTAAACTACCTTTTTTCACTTAACATTTAAAATAGGATAAAGCGAGTTCCATTCTATTTCTTGTTGGCGGTAAAAGGTGGGAAGATAAATGGTTAATTGACGCCGGCGCCTGTAGGGCACAGGATACTGGCCCCTTTACACGGCTTCACACCTCGTTAGCATCGCTCGAATACTACGGATGGTCCGACGAATGCTGGCGATAAATGTAGTACGTATTACAGTGATTTTAAAGAAATAATGAATACATACTTAATTAAAAAGTATAAACTAAATAGAGTTTGTTTATTTTTTTAACAGAACTTTATGAATTGTTTTTAATCTATTTCCAGAAATATATTATTATAAATGATTAGTCATACCTTAGTAAAGTCAGTAACAGCATACACAAATATCAAATTCAAAACCACATGAACATAAAGGTACAGGTACAGGTAATCATTTTGACGAAGTTAAGTTTTTAAAAGACACATAAAATTCAATCTTAACGTCACTGTAGATCCCAAGCTTCAACTTCAAATGTTGGAATCAGGCATGCTTTAGATCTTTCTTAACTTCGTTTTGTTCTTATAGTAATACCTGAAGACAAGCATCATCCCATTCCCATTGGCTGTTCAGTACGCAATTAAATTTGAAAAAAAATATTACTCCCATACATGTCATCCTGTACGGACGAGATATTCAGATAAACTCGGCCCTTGATTGTACAAATACTTAAAATAAAACTTAATTACAGCAGTGATTGTATCTAATGAGCAACCAAATTAAAAACATGTAAGCTAAACGTTAGCAATCAACGCACAATTGATATACATTTTTATTGAAACATAAATTTACTCACGACGTGTCTTCGTAATGTATCGGCCATTCGTTTACGATTGCAAATATTACATCTTTCCGTGTGCTCTAAGGAATGAACGTTTAGCATATTTTAAAAATACGCTTCTAATATGCGCAACGAAATCACGCGAGTATTGCACGATTTAAAATGACAGATATGACACAGGGCCGTAATTGGGCAGTGAAATTGGGTGCATCGACTCTGAATTGGTGTAATTAGTTAATCGTATAAAAATCGTTTCTGTTTTTTATTGGTTGTTAATTTATTTATTTGGGATACATTTAAAAGCCATAATAGTAAAAGGTAATCAATATGCAAATGAAACGTTAAAAAAATTGCGCTTGGTGGTTGTAAATTAGGAAATAAAAATACGATTGATTAATTACTATTAATTAATTATGTAAATTTTAATTTATTATTCATGTTTTCTGCCCATTATTTAGAACCAATTAACTATTAAGTAGCCTCTAACTGTCACTTGACTAATTACTCGTACTATTGCTTCTGTTATATGACCTTAGTCCGCCCCACTATTATTATTATGCTCTAAATAACCAGCTAATAAGCTAATTGTCAGTCTAGACGTAAGTATGCATGTGGACAATTATTGCATGCTAGGCGGCGGGCGTCAGTGAGCGGCCTAAAAACATGGCTCCATGCATAAATTCGCAAATGAATTAACATAGTTAATACAAAATGATGCGGCGAGGAGAAAAGTTGCATGTTTCAGCTATCCTAGTTGTTTCAAACTATTCAGCGCATATTCATTTTTAAGCGACAAAAAGTGTCAATGATTTTGTTTCATCAATCACTAAGGTATAGGTATATTTGTTTGTTCTTTACCGACATTACTTTTAATTTAGGTAAAATAATTTTATGGGCATTAATAAGTTAATTGGAGCTGCATTTTAAATCAAAATTATTATGCTTAATTAATTATGTCAATTTTCTTAATAACAACGAAAGCGTTGGAAAATCTTCCCGCGAAAATTTGCTACGTTCCATACATATTTCAATTACTCTTCGAATAATAAGAAACGTAGGTATTAATATGTCTACGAAGATTATATATAAGAATAAAGTAAATTTAAATTTCTGACACTAGGGTGTTTGGGGTCGTTAGACCTTACTGCCCACACGATAAAGAAGAAGTAAATTTAGAAGTCTGCGGTCATGCAAAGACGTTGATCGACGATGCGGTCAAAGGAAAAAACGGAAAAATTGCTGAAGTATTTTTTAACCACATGGCTTTGTTTGTGACCGAACAGCATGTTTACATATTTTTATGTATGTTGCTTTGTCGCAATTAATAAATATGTACTAGCACTTAATTTTTTTAAATTAAAATACATAAAGCCAAATTTCTTAATTTTGTATTAGCGAAAGAATTTTCAGAATCGGACCAGCAGTTCCAAAGAATAGAGTGTTCAAACAAAAAAAAAACCTTAAATGTCTATAAATTATGTGTAATAAATAGTTAATACAATAGAACTCACAGAACAATTACTGAAGCGCTCCAATCGACAGAATATGGTACCAACAAAAGTTCAGTGTTACTCTTATTAAAAAAAATGTTTATCTGTAAAACTCTTATAAACGTAGGTAGGTCCATTCATAAATAAAAGCAATTCCAATAAACTAGATATGAAAAAGTAATACAGCTGAGAACGTTTTACTAAATTGCCCATTTGCTAAACGGCTATCAGTTTTTTATTGGTTCTTAATTTATTACTTGACGATTAAATATCGAAATTACTGTCTTTAAACGCTCAAGAATGTTGTCGTGTTATGAACTGGGTCTCGGTACTGAGAAGAAGTTGCAGCTAAAATTATGAATAATTACTATAATTTCAACTCTTTATAGTTCGTTTAATTTATAATCATCATTCAGATTTGCGGTTTTCTTGAATTCAATCTAGGAGCTGCAAAAACACCAAAATAAGTAAAGAAAAAATTTTGATTAATACTTCAGTTAATGTTATTACTTTTACTAATTTCATGTTATTAATTAAAGTTCATGATTTTTAAGGTGTTGCTTCAAAATAATTGCAAGTGCGTAAGAAACATTATTGCGTTAGAATTAACAATATTAGCATTATTGTACATCAGTCGTAAAAGAAAGTAACCACTTTCAGTGGTTAATAAAGAATAAAATCTTGTTTTATAATTACTTCACTAAAAATCGAACATTAAATTAATATGTTAAGTTGTATAAAATCGCAATTACATTCCTAGTAATAACAATATACCTATTTAATTGTGTAATTTTACACCACACTTAAAATAATATACTAAAGTTTTCCATCTTCCCAAAGAAAAGTTTATGTAATAATAAAAAAAGAACTCATCAGTGCCTTACCATTTATAAAATATGTACTTAAATATCTTAATTGGGTACACAAGCAATAATAAACAATTTTAGTACCCAATTCGCGACCCTACAAAACCAAATACGGCCCTGGATGAAAGACTAAAGAATAATAATATCTAATGTTTCATGCCCAATTTAACTTATTAATACTAAATGAACAACGTCAATCTAATCAACGATAAATAATAAAATTTATGTTACTATAAGACTGTAAAATAGCTCTAAGATTAGTTATCATTGATTCTGCTTGTTAATTACTTATTTTAAATGTGCAATTCATTAAATTAAGTACAGTACCTACACACAACCTATTAATTAACAGTAATTTGTTATGCTTTTACATTCTAAAGCCTACCTTTCATGAAAAATATTAGAAAAGTCCAACTGAGCAAGTTGATTTGTGTCAGTTGAACTGAACGAATACGTCCTCATGATAAACGATTCAAGCATCAAGCACTTAATCGAAAATAGACCTTAAAATAAGCAAAAACAGTTTATTCTAAATTAACTTTCTAATTTGAACGTCAAATATAATTGGAATGTCGTGTTAGCCCAGTGATTCAGGTGCGCGCTTCTCATGCATAAGATTGCAGGTTCGATTTCGAGATTCGACCAATGTGACTAATTCTAAGTTTATCTTGCACATCACTGACATCGCCAAAGGAAAAACAGCGTGGTAAAACCTGGACTTATAATAAATATGTCTGGAATCACCAATCCGCCTTAGGCAAGCCTTCTCTGTATGAGAAGAGGCCTGTACCCTGCAGTGGGAGGGTAATAGGCGTCAATATTATTTAGCTTACTAATCCCCTTTTTCAAATAACTTGACTTTAAAACAAAGCATAAAACAAACCAAGGGAACGCACATTCCACATTAAAGTCCTGACACAATGACCAACGCAAACCGCAGGCTATATTTCAAAACTGAAAATTCCATAATGGCACACCGTCAAGCTTACCAAAGTGCAGTGCGACAATGCATTGCGCACGCGGCTATCGCAGTGCGTTGACCCCGAGCTGACCCGGGAGTCGAGGTCAAGCGGTCAGCGGTGTTAGGGCCCGCCCACACGCGCTGCCGATAGCCCCCGGCTAGCTACGGGAACGTCGATACCCACCTTACTTATGGTGGGAACGAGCGTCTGAACGGGACTTTACGCTGCACGTTTAGATCGTAAACAGTGATGATGGACCTAAATGTTAGCGTAGTATTGTTCTGTTATTGTTGAGTAATTATGTTTTATTTGTATGCCAATAATTAATATTAATATTAAACCAGAACCCGAATACTTAAACGTAAAACAACTTAAATAAATTAAAACAAAACATTGAAAGAATAGAAGTGACAGCATGGGAGTCATAAGTTCATAACTGTGTATTAGTGTGTATTCAATATAGTTGCGTTGTGTATAATAATATGTATTATATTATGACATTAGTGAGTAAAGTTTGCCTTCCTAACTAGTGTATTAAAAAATGTATGACACGCGCTCGGCTCCATTACGCACTTGTCTTTGGCTCAGGCTGCAACGCAGCTTCGGCCGCAATCACAAACTTTACTCACTTGGAGCACAATGTACTTGTCATAAACTAAAAACCATAAAAACAAGTTAAAATAAAAGTCAACACGTACCCGACCTTAGAAAAATCGATTGAAATTGATTGCAAATGAGTTTCTTCTTTGAATTATCTGGCTGGCAAGCGATCGCTATCGATCGTTAACGCGCCCCCGTACGGAATCGTCTGAGCGTGCCTTAACAACCACGGCAGCTTCGTCATATTATGTCGCGAATACGGAATTACAGACTTAACTTAGAATTATGAATTGCACTGATTTTTCAAGTTTGATTAATGCAACATATTTGAGATATATAATTAGTTTGACGTAATTAATTGAATTATTGAGAGATTGAGGGTTACTAAGCCTAATAAAAAGAATTCAAAATCATTTATTTCAAATAAACCATTTACAAGGACTTTCATTGGTCACAAGCCCACTTGAAAGACCCAATATTATGCTTCATTTATACAAATACGTAGGTACTAATACGCAGAACATCGTAAATACAAACCTATTACCTACTCGCACGCTTCGCAGGCAAATATATGGCTGTCAAAAATTTAATTAACTTTAGAGAGACTTATCTACAAGACCATTAATAATCAGGAACGGGCGCCATCTATCGGACGGACACTTAATTGAATATTTTGAAACTATATCCGTCACGCAACGTCGACTCGATGGGCATGCGCATTGCGCACGTTGACGTTTATGAGCCTACAAACTACAAATTCCAATCGCAAAGAGAGTACATAATGTTTCTTGATAAATATGTTATACATAAACGATCTTCTTCTTCTTTACGTGTGGGCAGTAAGGTCTAACGCCCCCACACACCCCCTAGTGTCAGAGTTTCTAAACAGCCTCAAGGGCCTCTGACATGGTTGTCGTCATGTCAGTGATGTCAAAGATAAACTTAGAAAGTAAAGGAATTTTTACGATTGCAGAAAGTGATGCCAATTTAACAGAATCGCATGGGAGCACAAGCATATACCAATATTTAATCCACACGCAACAGATTAATAGTTCGACAGTAAAAAATGTGGGATACCGGCCTATAAAATTTTTAACCATAATTGGCTTAATTGAGCATAACTAAGTATATGTTGACATCATACAGGTTTTAAGGTTCAATCCTTAACTCTACGCATTGGAGCAGTACTGCTCCAATGCGTAGAGTTAAGGATTTAAGGATGACGTACCAGTGTCGGACCGCACACCCCACTGGCGGTTGCATTTCAGTTACATTTCCCATTGCAGTTTATGCGTTCGACACCCTTACTACTCCAGCGCCACACGGCATCAGTCCGGCACCAAACACATAAATAGATACATAGTACACTTACTTGTAATTACCGTCAACTGTACTTTTCAAATGGTTTTAGGAATACATACGCACGGCTGACCCGTTACTTAGCTTTTAGATCTGCCGGTTCAGTACTGGTCGTAACTTCAATAAAATAAACCCCATATAAGCAAAACACTATAAAATTCTTGTTTTATCTCTATGGGATCCATTATCTTCTACAAGTATGGTATTCTAAATGGCAGACATGCATCAAAAACGTATTCTTCCTTTCCTATTTCTTCTAGGGCTATAAATTCTGCCTCAAAATGGGTTGTGTTGTGATGTGCGTTTCCCAACAAACAAAAATTGCTCTTGTTGTGACTTATATTCCCAAAAATAATATTCTTATAGGAGCCGCGTTATCGCTAATAAGGGTGCGTTTGGGCACAAATTATAAAGGCAATAGCCTTATTCCCCCCTAATAGTTGCTTTATTGATCACTTTTTTTCCTTATACGTTACATATTATGACAAGGAACAAGGAAGTCAAACTTATAATGGCAAGAAAAAAGCTCCTAAAAATCCAACACACTTGAAAGGAACATATAGAAAGCGTTAATAAGGGCGATCACCCCTATACGTATTTTATTATGGTCCGATACAAGGGAGTTAAACTTATTGCGGCAAATCAAAGGCTCTTAAAAATCCGTAGGCCCTTATAGCCGTCTGTTTAAGATTATGCAATAAGTTTCTTTCTTAGTGATTATTACATTTTCGCAACAGTTGGGCGAAATGATGAGAAACGTCAACCATTTTACTTATGTACTTTTCACTTGATTTATGTGCTCGTTTATGGTGAAAAGTGTATGGGAATTCAAATGCATGATAAAATGTGGTATGCTAGGTCTTGTAGTATCAACCCGCCCCTGAATTGAAAATGTTTTTGTGCTAAAAACGTTATTAATTATTTAGTTATGTTTCAAATAGTGCTATTATGAGAGCAAAACGATTCGCACATCCTCTACAAGGAGTCTATGAGGCTGAAGACTTTATAATGGCCACATTTGTTGCTTATGCTATCGCCATTTTACATACAGTCAGGGTTCCTTTCTAACGAGTAAAATCCTGAACCTAGCTTGTTTTTTTCCCATATGTATAAAATGTATGTTTCACTATGAGTGGGTTGGCTGGTAGAGGTCTCTTTAAAGGGATAAGCTTACTTTTGTGTACCAATTTTAAGTTTGAAATATAATTATAATTGTAAGTTCAAAATAAAGAATATAATTACATATATTATATGTTCATCCGCAGATATTGCAATGATAGTATACATATACGTATTAGCAGATGTTGGCAAATTATATGTCAATATTATGTTGACATTTATTATTTCCTCAATGGTTTCCTTTTCATTCTCATTTTCTATAAAATAATCCTCTGCGGAACCACTGGCTGATTCGTTGGTTTCTGCTTGGTCATTTTGTAGCATCATAGGAGTAGAGGTGGTGGGTGTAATTCACTGTCACTATCACTGTATAAGGGAATACAGATTGCTTTCATCCTTGTAAAGATTATATACAATGTTAGAATTCGTTTGATGGATAGACGTCTTATCAAATGCTTCTATAAGTTAAAAAGCAACATAGTTACCTTGTACATTACTTTTATAAGAATAATTGGCCATATTAAAAGCCTTTATATGAATTAGAATATTATCCTTCCTACTACTATTATAAAGGCGAAAGTTTGTATGTATGGATGGATGTTTGTTACTCTTTCACGCTTAAACGGCTGAATGGATCTGGATGAAATTTGGCACAAAGATAGATTATAGTCTGGAATAACACATAGGCTACTTTTTATCCCGGGAAAATGTACGGTACCCGTAGGATAACACATCAACTGTGACGCGGACGAAGTCGCGGGCAGAAGCTAGTATGGCTATAAAGCAATGTAACTAGCCTCTACAAGAAGAACACATTTCGAACCCTTTTTGTAGCCGTATTAATTGAATTTATTAACGTTTACCCAGCCAAATTATAAGAATACAGGTAATATAGCCAAATCTTCTAATAATGTGCCACTATAAGGAACATTAACATAATAAATGCTCTTTTATAACAAGTACAAGAGTTTAGACCATATAGACTTAATTTTATAAGCTTTATAAGTAAGGTGTGTCGTAACAATTGTTACGACACACCTTCAAAATAATGATCCTTGTAACAAGCAATTAGGATCACTGTCCAATTAGTAATCCTAGATCCTGTCAAAGTAGTAGTAGAGCTCTTTGTGTAGGAGCTCATTCGGAGAAGTAATACCACCATACCTATTCTTCCGCAAAGCAGCGTTACTGTGTTCTGGTTTGGAGGGTATGGGTGCCGGTGTAGTTACAGGCACATGAAACATTTCAAGTTTGTCTCTAGAATGGCAACGCTTTTGCAAAGCCCCTGGTGGTGTTGCAAATGTCTACAGGCAGCGGTGACCACTTCACATCAGATGGGCTATCGGCTTGTTAGCCATCCAATAAAAAAGAAATTGCCCTTCGGGTGGCCCAAGTACCCCAATACCATTTTCTTCAGTAACTTAAACAGAATTCATGACTACTACTAGAGTATCCCTATGAGTCGCTTCTATCAAATTCTTTGCAGGTACATCCTCATCTTCATTTGCTTACTGAAACACAACATTACCGAGTATTTCTTGTAATCATTGATTAGGAACAGTTTCGCCGCATAGCGACGTTGACGTGACAATTATATGCTTGGCTATATTATTTGTATCCACGCTCTTGTGTAATGATGGCAGATTACTTACTACTTAGGCACTGCGTGGTACATACGGTACTACTTTTACCGCCATTTGGTTAAAATACGATGTGTATACTCCATAATTCCCTTTTCAGCTATCGTTAATTTGTCACGTTAAAGGCGTATTTCACCATCTTCGTCTTAAGTTCCGATTAAATTTTTTAGGCAGATCATCTCTACATAACACAAAAGAAAGTGGCTTCCTGCTGTCTGTCCCTCTGTACAGTTAGATTTTTTAAACTATTAAATGCGGTTTTCATCAATAGCGATTCAAGAGCAAGGTTTATAGTTATAGAAGACCACACTACTGATGATCTTTATTCAACACTAGCAGTGCCCCGCGGTTTCACTCGCGTAACGTTAGGTTCTTGGTTACTGATCCGTTCCGTGGCTCATAGCGCGATGTTATGTAGCCTATAATAATTATGTTATTCTGAATAATTCTGATGTATAAGCTACGGAATGTCTCGAAGAGCCATTATTTTGCGGTCAAGTTATTTTAAAACTGTGATATCTCCTAAGATATTCGTTGAAATTAAATGATGTGAAGGGCAATTTCATTCAAAATTAAACACTTGTGATGAATAACGTATTTATGTTGATAAGGATTAATACTATTTCCATAAAAACACCTTCGCGAATAATTCATTATTTTAAAACAAATTTTCTGGCCATAAAAATGGCTATAGTGAGTCAACCTTAAAAGTTAGGCATTTACTACCGCGGACTTTTTTTTAGTATATTTTAAGAGGAACAATTCTCTCATACATCATTTTTGCGTAACTTTAACTGTTTACGCAGCGCACGCAACGAAAGCCCTCAAAAATTAATATTTTTTCCCGTTTTTGCCACATTTTTCATTGATGCTCCGCTCCAATTGGTCGTAGCGTGATGTTATATAGCCTATAGCACTCACGAATAATGTAGCTTTCTACCAGTGAAACAATTTTTAAAATCGGTTCATTACTTCCGGAGATTACCCCCTACATACAAACTTACAAACTTACAAACAAATGTTACCTCTTTATAATATTAGTATATAGAAGTATAGATTAACGAGATTCTTATGTGTAACAAGGTGGACTTGATGAAGGACACGGGAAACCGCTAGATGCGGGTGGCGCAAGACCGGTCATTAATTGTAGCTCTCTTTAGGGGAAACCTAGGTCCAGCAGTGGACGTCGTTCGGGTGAACTGACGATGATGAACAAGTTTCTTATCATGGGGAATAGTGATATCTAGTACTGGGTACTACTTATATCAGGTTTTTTTTACCGATGGGAAATCATCAAATGACTTCCCCCGCCCTGGGCGGGGCGAGAGGGAGTGTCAGACTTTTACTGACTAAAACCGATCCACGTTCCTTCTTGTGCCCTTTGTGAAAAAAAAATGAAACCCATTGTCTCACCTGTTAGTTTAAATTTGCAGCAACAACTAATTTCCAATTAAATCTTCACAAAATATTGGTAACCTAACTAACTTAATGAAGAAATCAAAACATAAACAGTTACGTAATGAACAGTTATCCAAACGCAACTCAGATCACGTTTGTAAGTGGTCCAATGGTCGGATGCGCATGCGCAGTGGAACAGAGCCAAATGGAGCACTGGGCTATCCGGTACCTGTCTGTAAGATGGGTAGTGTAGGTTGAATTCCGTGATGCATTCGATTTACTGGTTTATGACCATAAGACTAAATGTGTGAAGTTTGGCTTAGTGTTGTCTCTGGCACTCGTTAACGTTGTCTTTCTTACTATTCTATACTTTCTTACTATACTATCTGTGGTACATTGTCTTTTCCTTTTAGTTTTTTTAACGGGTGGAATGGACATCGTTACAAAAAGTTTTACCATGGATTCAATACTTACATAATTCTAGACCACAGAGTGATTAAATTTTCCGACGGTTATAAAAAAAAATCTGCCTTTGTATACAACAATGCAACACCTGCGGTCATAATAGCTGGAACAGATGATTTCTTTTGTAATAACGGACGTACAATTTTATCTCTTGGAGGTCTAGAATAATACTCCGAGCCCATGGTAAAAGTTATCGTTATGATGTCCCTTCGAGGGACAAACCTGTAAAACACTAAGCAGTTTGCACACGAGCATATTGCCAATGTCATAAACCCACATAGCCAGCGGCCATATCTCCAACACATTGTGCGCTTCGCAGAAACCAACATTTCGCTAATACAGCCGACTCGCTAAGTTATTCAGTTACCTTATGACGAACGGAACGTGATTGAATGGCGTCGGTTAGGTTATGGATAATAAAACGTAAAACTCTTCTTCCATTCATTCAAGGCTTATTTAAATTTCTCTGAATGGATTACTAGATAGATAAAGAAGTCAAGCGGATGTCCAATTGAAAACTTCAGAAGCCTCTTTTAATGAGCTTTCCAAAATACTCCCCTGTGTGTTCTGCTATTTTTTCTAGTTTATGGGCTAGACGTTTTTGGCCTTATTATTGTTATTTACAACTGAACTCTTTTACATGATCAGCTGGTTTTCCAAAAACAAATAAATGATTAAATAAAATGAATAATATTGAAAAATGTTTACCTCGATTCAGATGTTGTTGATTATCACTTTTTCTGCTGCATTTTTCGGAAATACTTTTTAATAATAAATCCTGGTAACGTGGTATGTGGTCGATAAAAGAACCGCTTTTGTAATTATCACCTCAAGTGACAAAAACTTAGTTCATGGGTAAAAAATGCTAAATAAAATTAGTACGAGATTTTCAGTCACTCAAATTACTCAAAAGACGGGTCACAATGACCATAAAGTAGATAAGTTATACATGTATAGATGTAGACGTTTCCGTATTCTGTTCTCCGAAATGAAAGGCTATTAATTTAAAATGTTAAAACGACATTGTTGTGAACATTTATTACTATCTTCAATCCCGCACTTAATATAGTCATGTGAAATAATACGAAGCGCTCATAAATAACCATTTACATTGTACTCTTACATTGAACATTCACTTTACAATCTTCTAGGAAGCATAAAGCAAGAATTGCGACAAGTAATTATTCTTCACAGACGAAAATCGCACTGGTCGGAAAGCTTATTAGTCTCAAAGCTTTCTCATAGTACACAGTAGATACCTAACTACCATACCTATGCTAATTGCTTTTGAAATATCCAACGACAAGCCAGTCTCATATACAAACCTCCTCGGCTTTATTTAACTTTAGAACTTCCATCTAGAGTCGGCAAACAATTTGAAGTCACCGCACGCTCGGCGCAAGAAGCCGTGGAATGTTTGTAGACAGACTTCCAAATGGAGAATAATCTATTTTGTCGTAAAACACTTAATAAGTCATAAGGAATTTATGTTTGCTTTTTCTCTGGCTTATGAGTGTGAATGTGATCTTTTTGCGGGCTTTGCTGTTTATTAGTTAGTACCTTATTAAGAAGGTCGTAACTCTGTGCTATTGATGTTAACAGCCGCACGACGTTAATGTATTTGAAATCTCTGACTCTAACTTCATAAAATTGGCTATTGATGAATATGAGGTAATTATAAACGGATAGAACCGGCAAGCATAGAAGTGTAGATATTGGCACATACAAAAAGGGGGTGAAGTGAGGCTGTGTATGATGATGATAAAGATAGGAAATTATGGTATTTCATTATAACTGCCATACGATTTTGTCTTTAATCGTTCTAATCTTGAAGAAACCCCGAATGACAAATACTTGTTGAAATTATTTAAATACAAACTAACAATTCCCTTTTCATTGTTACAGGTCTTTAGTGTTACTGGTGTCAGTGGCGGCGACCTTCGCTGCTCCGTCACCTGCCTCCAGCGCCAACTCAGACAACGACATGGGCACAATAGAGCCCTCCACACACGAGCTGCTCAGTTCACTCGGCTTGAAGAAGCTGAGGATACCCGCCGCGCACCACAGGAAACGACTCGCGGAGCAAGGCAGGCGGCATGCCACCGGAGACTCGAGGATGTACGTCATCAAACTGCCTCCTAACACAAGCTACTACAGTCATGCTGAACCTGCTCCAGCTGCAGCAAGGACTTTACCTCTACAAATGACAAGTAATGGGAAGCCTGCCCGAGTATACCATTGGAACATTCCCGTCCTGCAAAAGTTCGCGAAAAACCGACCACAGGCGAGGTTTGACGATGATATAGTGGACGTCGAGAGCACGCCGACATGGCCAAAGGCAATCAGTCATCCGAACTCACTAGATGCTTTGGCGTATTACGTCCCAGCGAAGAAAACGTCTTTCAGGAAATATTACTCCGGCAACGGCAAACCTAAGTCCTTCTACATAATCGAGAAGAATAAGAAATCCGCGGAGTACCATAAATTATTGCCCTAATCGGATTACTTTGTAAGTCCCCGGTAGATATAAGTGGAGATATGTAATCAATTGAGTCTGAGTCTCTGAGTCTATTACTGAACAAAATATCGGTACTGATTCTTTATTTATTTTATACTTCTTCAAAATTTTAACCATAATATTGTGAATGATTTGATCGCTTCGAACCTTAATTAGTTATTTATAATTGACTTGCGTAAATTGGGTAATATTGGAGCTAAGCTCTCTCATGTCTTTGCTAAATCGAAGTTACGGCCTCTCCACAATGTGCGTTACTATCACAGGATTGATAATGATATCCAATCCGAAGAATACTTTTTATGTATGCAACCTGGGATATTAGCTGCCCTGTGATAATATCACACGTATCGGAGAGGTCTTTAAACAGTCTATGAGAAATGGACTCCAAATTGCAGCTTTTAATTCTATTGCAAGTAACTTCTATAGAACTGTCAGTAGCCCTAGCAAGGCCGCTAACGTAAATGTATCCATTCAAATCGATTTTCGAATTGAAGATACAGATAAGATCACCTATTGATACGAATAGTCTTCAAACTAAACAAATAAGTGCGAAACGAGCTTTTGCCCGAGTTTTTGCTCCTCGCGCGGGTGCTCTATGGCTACCTGCCGTCAAATCATTCCTAAACCCAGTTGAGACATTGTAGTTTCCTATGACTTAGTCACTTGACATAGTTGGTTGAGCTGCTCAACCATCGAATGTACATAAGGTGACAGAATATTTAGAAGACACTGCACTATATTAACATTAATAGGTGCTGTTAACTAGTGTCTGGAATCTGAAAATACACTGAAAAGTTTATTGAAAATCGAAAATCCACTCAAAATTTTTGACACATGTCAATGTGACATATTGTCAAGCACACGGAAGCTGCTGTGATTGGTTGTTGGGTCGGTCAGTTGACACGTGTTCGACAACTTGTCACATTAACTTTTCGTTTAAAAAACCGGGACTTGTCACTTTTATTTGCCATCTGTGGAGGCCTACTGTGAACTGTCATCTGTAGTATTTGTAGGGTTTTTTAACAAGGTAATTAAAGCATAAAGAAGGATGTAAAGGTTCATGGTAGCCCCTCTAAATTTTGTAAAAGGCATATGGGGTGCAAAAAGTCACATTGCATAGCTGTAAAATACGCATACTGCCCATAAACTAAATAACATTGATTAAGAAATAGGTATGGCTGGAAAACGAATTTCATTTTTTCGATAAGAAAATCTTGGATCAGAATTATTGAACGAAGGTGAAAATCACTGTTCATAGTAGCATAGCACGCAAAGTAAAACACGCAAAATATTGTCTTATGGTTGCATGTAACAGTACAGGGTTCGTGGAGGAATTTAAAGGTTTCAAAGGGTTTTGTGTAACTTGGAACCCTTACCTAATATCTCCATAACCAGAAAGTTTCCAGAACTAAAAAATGAATCGCAGTGATATGAAGATCACGTAACTTTTGGCTACATTTGTGACTTTTACACCCGCTAAAATAACATTTACCCTGACATATCCACTATAAGTAATGTAATCTTGTAACCTGCATTGTATATAAGAGCCAGCTTCCGCAATCTAGTATTAAGTGATCGATAGGTGCTTAGATGTTTTAGTAAGACTGCATCACGAATTTAAATTATTAATTAGACTTACGTACGCATTTAGATACAGCGAACATATTTATTTTTTAAGTGACTTAGGTACTTTTGATTTCTTAAAAAACACATCCAAACAATTATGCCTAGTTTTGCCAAAATGAGCCAACCCAATACACCTTAATAATTAAAAAACTGACTTGATCTCATGGGTCGACTGGGTTGGTCTGCTGTCTATCGAACGGATCATGGATTAAATTAACTACAATGTTGGGACCCAGCAAATGTGCAGTGTTGTGGCAGACCCAGACGAAGATGGCGGTACCAGGATAAGCTAGAAACTTACAGGCAGGATTGCTTGAAGCCTAGGATAGAAAGAGGCTAAAAATAAAATAATTGATGAACTTATTTACTTTACCTGTTCAAAATTAGAGTGAGTAGGCTTCTTCGGGCACGCTCACCTCATCGTCGACTTTGTCTTTGATACATTTGGGCTAGACTAGAGTCAAGAGCAAACTCATCACAGATAAAATAAAAAATAGTTTTGACGCTCACATTACAATCCAGCCATAACAGTCGTACGTCTCAAACTTATGCTTAGTTCCCAAATTTTTACGTGAACTGGATCATTTTGGCAAAAATAAACCCGTTAATTGCCTTTACATGTCTTGTAAATCTAAAATACTGCGAGGCTTTCAAGTGTGAAAATAGCTAAGTACAGTTTTATCAAAACATTGGCGGGAAAGCTATAAAAGCTTTCTAGTTGAATAAAATCTCATTTGATAGCAAACTTTGTCACTCTAGCAATAAGGTTTTCTTTCTCATACGTGTGCGAGAGTTTTTAATATGTTTAGGAGGTACATTATAATCAACGAATTACTGACATTTATACGTAAGTTTCTGCATTTATAATCTGTAACATTAACTGTCAAATTTAAGGATACGTTTATACTTAGAATCACCAAGTAGCCAATGCTAATGTAGAGTTTGCACTTAGTTTTATTGTATTGAAGACTATACTATGTATTTGTACTAATTATGTAATTAAACTTTAGGCCAAGGCGAAGCCATTGCTTTAACTGTTAGTCTCCTAAGTTGTTATCTTAGATGTAAGCATAATTATTTTGTACAACATACCTACTTAATGTAAATTAGAACAATAAATATTTTATTAAATTATTGTGTTGACTTTTTTGAAGTGTAAACTCCTTTAGCCTCTTAGAACAATTTTCAGTGCGAACAAAACTTATGAATACGCGTCACCGACATGATAACTTGGCCGCGTTACCGACATGCTAATGTGGTAACAACATCGCTGACACGATACAGTGACCGCGAGACCGAAGTTGCTGAAGTAAACGCATTACCGACATGATAACTTGGTCGCGTCACCGATATGCCAAAGTGAACGTATTACCGACATGTTATTGTGGTTGCGTCACCGACATGCTAATGTGCTTTACTTCTGTCAGCGGTCTCCATGACTACCTAATATTATTTATACAACCCACCAATATGAAAACAATCAATGATTTCTCGTTATTTACTCAAACTACAACCTGCTTTACAAGAATTAAGTCTAACCGCAAAATGGTTCTCTGAATTTGTCATTGAGAAACTAAAAGTAACCACTTGAAGAACCCGTACTGGTATTCTATAAAAATCTTCTTCGGTGAATTTAAGTGAAGTAAGGATGGTCTGAGTTGTTCCCCTGCATCTTGGGATGACAAACCAAAATCCACCATGGAACATTTTCACAGAACAGACATTTAACATTTTTGAAAACAAAGTAAAAAAAAAACCTTGTTAGCCTAGTGGTCCTAAGCGCGACTGCTACGCTAGAGGTCTTGGGTCCGATTCCCAGGTCGAGAAAAAAGTGTTAAGTATTGGGTTTTTCTATGAAATTCTCAGTAGCAGCTCGGAGTTAGGATTTGTGCCCGGTTACTGGCAATAGGCTCGCCCCCTATTACATGGGACCTTAACATATCGGCGAACTGTGGGTGTGCATTGGAACACCTCTGCCTAACCCTCCGGTGAATACAGGCGTGATGCTATGTATGTAAAAAAAAGTTCTTCATATCAGAAAGAAAACTAGAAATATTAACAAGCACAAAGAGACACCATTACCTATATAAAATACTAGCCTATGTCCGTTCTCGGGTCCCAGACTATATCTGTACCAAATTTCATTGAAATCGGTTCAGTAGTTTAGACGTGAAGAAGAGACAGACAGACAGACAGACAGACAGAGTTACTTTCGCATTTATAATATTAGTACGGATAGGTAAAAATAAATATTACTTACTGAACTGAATGCATTACGCATACGTAAACAATGCAGTAAAAGTTCCGTGTATCTTAAAGCAGCGCCATCTGTATGGTTTGCTTAGAACTACAATATTCACTTACCTCTTTGGTATCAATCAACCTACGTAGTCAACTTTAACATTGATTAGTTCTTCAAACAAAGTAGAGATGTCGCTGGCGTCGCACTGTTTTACCGACATCTCATGTCACCACATGCGCGGCAGGCTGCGCGATTTATAAAAATCGTACCAAATGCTATCCGACACAAATCCATAATCGTCGTCCATTGTAAAAATGTCAGAATCAAATGCATTCGCGAGTAACTCCGATAGTAAAATGAAAAATGCGGAAAATATTAATAGTAACAAAAGGACAATTGACAGTGTTAAAAAGAAAAGTGGTGATTATAATAAAAAGAGCGATTCTAACGTGAACAACAGCACAGTTATCAAAGTAAAGAGTGTTATTCCTAGACGACGGTAAGCTATTATTTGTTTATTGGCTTCTGTGGCACAAGCTTTAACTGCAGCCCATCCGACACTGTGACCTAATTGTTAAATTTATTTAATGTTATTAAAATAATTTCGTAAATATTTGTACTACACCCTTAATTAGACGCATGCAACCGCATATGTGTTCCAGTTTTCGCGATATAATTAACAAGCGCGCTCTAAAAATATCTGGGAATACAAATAGATTATTGCATTGTATACGGTTTTGGAGTAAAACTTTGTTATTTACTTTCCCGCCAATTCTTTTTTTCGTTGCAAGCGTTTCGGGCAAAGGCAACGTGTTGTACATGGAATGTGTGGCATGGAGTTCATCGTATTTTTATCTGATATGGCTTGAATTTTGCCAACAATATATTAAATTGATAAAGATTAGATAATAATGTGTGTTTACTATTGGTTACATTATCTAACTTTGTACTTAATTTTTTGTGTAAAATTTTGACCAAACTGTAAAAATATTTGTCGATATAAAATCGGTCGAAATTTTCGCTTTTCTTCGCGAAATAATAAAAAGAAAATCGACCGTAAGTAAAACTAGAACTAATTGCTAAATTACATACTATTTCAACAAGGTGTAGGTAATATAGGAAGTAATGGTGATAAACTAGTGTTACTATAAAGGTGTGGTACTAGCGTGGTTATATAGGATATCATACAAACAATAATGCAAAACAGCAATGTGACTAGCGTAGGTGGTTTTAGTTCTCATTCCTCACTGCGTGAAATCATTTTCTATACTTACTCAAATTATAAAGGTGAAGAGTTTGTAGAATGAATGTATGTTGTGCAGATGTATGAATGTAGACGAGGCGAAAGGAGTATGTAAGGATCGTTGCAGGTGGCATTCCGTGGTTTCTGCCTACCCCCATGGGAAAAAGGCGTGTATGTATGTTATGTATGTGAAGAGCTTGTTTGTTTTTTTGAACACGTTGATCTCCGCAACTACTGGTTCGATTCAGGTTCTTTTTTTAACCCCCGAGTGAAAACGAGGGTTGTTATAAGTTTGATGTGTCTGTGTGTCTTTTGCTAATTTGAAGCTACGTTATCCTGGAGAGCTAATAAAGTCATACGTCAAATCATTTATTTCAATTAGAGCAATAAAATGCACTTTTGAACGTCAATAATTACAAGAGAAAATAAAATTATAATATTGAATCTAGTTGATTCCTTATATCTAGTCTATTAAATCTATAATTTTATTATAAAATCACTTAACATCAGGCGGGCCGTTAGCTTGTTTGCCACCTTCAGTGGTATAAAAAAATAAAATAAAAATAAATTAGGGATCTGTAAAAATCTGTAAAAGGTAGTAATGGGTAAAATACCTATTTAGTAAGTTCGAAATCTATTATATAAGTTTATTTATTCACCTAGGTAACAGGTTACGAACCGCATAATAGTTGAAGTTAATTAGAAACAACCCAAAGTGTGACATTGACCTTATTACCGATTATTTTAAACAATCGTTGAATAACATTTTACAAAACTGTGTATAAAATTAAAATTCTACAAACCGTTTTACAATATGCACAGTACATGACAGGGATGAAATAAAATATATTATTAACGCTGCCGTAAAATGCATTTTTATAGTGTAGTTTTTTTGTCTGTTGGTAATAAATACAAAAAAAAAAACTAATAAACATATAAATCACAAACAAGTTAAAGAGGATTAGGGTCATCTAAAGTCTAAACTAATATTAAGAAGTCACGGTTGACACAGTGATTAAGCGATTGGCAGCTATGCTGCGTATTGCGGTTTCGATTCCTGCACCAACAAACATTTCTGTGGCCTACAGATAGTTGTTCCGGGCCTGTTTGTTGATGTATGTGAATCTATACGTTTGTAACGCTTCCACAATACAGAAAAATAAAAGCAAATGTCCAACGTTTTAAAATAAATAAAAAGCCGGTATAATTGATTAATTTGTTTATTTGTACGTGTGAGGTAATCTCTGGAAGTACTAATCCGATTACAAAAATCCTTCACTGGAAGCTAGATATTGCTAAATGCCATACGCTATGTTTTATGGTATACTAGCCAACTGTTCGCGACTTCGTCCGCTAGGCTTGTTTCACCCGCGCCGTTAAGTTACGTCTTTGGTTACTGCTCAGGTCCTGTGGGTCGAAGCATGATGTTATATAAATATATAGCCTATGTTACTCAGTGATAACGTAGCTTTCAAACGGCAAAATAATTTTTAAAATCGTTCCAGTAGTTTTTAAGTTTATTCGTTACATACAAAAACACATATCTTTCCTCTTTGTAATATTAAAGTATAGATATACAAGGTGTTGATTTGCATCCTTGCCAAATTTTAGGAGCTTGTCATAAAAAAATAGAAGTAAGTAATCAAATATAATTACGATACCTGGCCAATATTTAATAAATGCTTGTTTTTTTAGTTGCAACTATCAAATAACAGTATTCCAGAATGCTCCTCTCGCAAAATTCAGAATCGCCCAGTTGCGTATGCGGTAGGCAGAGTTGTCGCGCGGTTACCTATATCAATGTGTACATATAGGGCCTAAACCCTCTGGCGAGATGGCTAGCTCAAATTTGAAAATCACGTCAAAAAAAAAAGATTTCAAAATCAATTTATTTTATTATTGATTTGTGTTAAGAATCACAAGCATAGTTAACTCCTTGAATTTGACCAGGATGGAAATCAACGCCTTGTATACTTGACTTCCACGCGGACAAAGTTGCGGGTAGAAGCCAGTATTATAACATGAAAATAGATAGCTAGTTATTCACTACTTACAGTAGGTAGATACACATCCTTGCCTAAGCGCATATAGAAGCAGCATCCTATCCTTGATTTTCCGGTCGTTACAAAACCTAGGTTTACCTATTGATCTCATAATGGTGGCATCTTAAACCAAGGCAGCACTTGTAAAGCTTAGAATAATATTAGTCTAGTTACTAGACTCTAGTAACTACCTTCCTTTTGAAACCATGATTTACATAAGAACGATGAGTTATCTTCTGTATATTGCAGCCCTGTACTCAAGTAGATCAATGATCGATTTCATTCTTAAAAAAGCCACCATCATACCAGAAAGTTCTCAATTTCTTACTCTCTCATCTACGTTTTCCATTTGTCCTTATACGTCAAGTAGAAAGAAAGAAAAACTGTTTATTATCGACACGTGGAAGTGACGCACATAACATAAAAATTATCTTAAAATCTCTTATAAAAAAAGTAAAGAATTCAGTAACTAATATCTACCAGCCTATTATTTTCCCACTACTGGGAACCGGCCTTATCTTATGTTACAGAGAAGAGACGGCATAAATATCTTAGTTAAATATTGTTAGTTTATGAAAACACGGTCACTAACAAAATGTTGCATCTTTGAATTTGATCATAAGGAGGTAAAGACCTCGGGTTTATTTTTATTATTGCATACAAACTACAATGAATTTAAAATTAATAAAAAGCGCACGGTAAAGTTGTCATGGATGCATGATAAGGGAATTCGGTCAAGAATTTAGAGACATTGGAAAAATAACAATATCAGCTGACAGTAACGTACTAGATGTGGATTATTAATTATTTAATATGACAATATTATGTATCATATTTTCGTTGTTAGGGATATAGTATAGGAAGTGGCTGTCGCAAGCGCGAGTGTAGCGCTCGCTAAGGGTATATTAGTAAGGAGCAGTAACACACGGAAATCGTATAAAGTCACGGAATTATCCAAAGAAATGTTCACGAAAGGCTCTGCTTTGAAACGAGCAAAAAGATTCCAGGCAGGTTACGAGAGCACAATAACCTTACCTTCTTCATAATAATACATTTTTTATATCAGACAGTTCGTAGTAATTTGTATGTCTGTGATTAAGATTGATAAGTTACATCATAACACGAGTTTGCATGCAACAAAATCCAGCCTTGGCCGAATAATTTGGCAATCAAAATTAAAAACTAAGATCGTCGGAGACTCGTAGTCCACGGCAAACAGGTTTTCTGCACATTCCCGGTGTTAGAGTAACCTCAGTTATTTAATGATAGTATCTATTATTTTTGTGTAGTTAAAATACTGTTACTAAAAGAGTTATGAATATTTAAATGTGGGTGACGAAAGAAGCAGTGACGGTTGACATGACTGAATAGATGAGAGAATGTGTCGTGCCGACCCCAAGTAACATGGGCCAGGGGTTTTTTGTAGATTAGGAAATAATCATCAAGTGACTTTTTCTTTTTTTTTCTGGGCTCGGCAAATGTCAGTCTGTTTCTGACTAAAACCCATCCTTGTTTTTCCTAATGCCCTTTGCGTTATAGCGCCGCGATAACGCTTTCTAGCATATGCATTGCTGTATATGGGACAAGGGTAGAAAAAGTATGATGAGTACAAATACTGTTCCGAAATGCATTTCTAAGATTAGGTATATGTAGAGTCCAGTAGATAAGGTGGTGGAGGTGGTGGCTCAAACGCTCAAACGCAGCACATACGCGTCGAGATCGTGCAGTATCCACGCCGACTGTATTTGACCATTAAGAATATGCACGTTATGTCTAGAGGGTCTTTAGAGGCATAAAGTATGATTGTAAACTCTCTAATAAGAAACCAACAACTACGCAGAAAAATGTTGTATGTCTCGTCAAACATCTTGCTCCTGTGAATTAACAAAATCTTCAAAACAATTCAAGTTATAAAATAAACTTTAATTAGCACATTGCCACACTTGCCATTACCAAATTAGATACGATAAACATCTGATGTTTGCACTTATAATTTAGCAGCTTCCGCCCGCGGCTTCGTTCACATGTATTATGTCACACGCCGCATTAAGTTACGTCTTCGGTTACTGCTCCGCTCCCGTAAGTCGTCGCGTGATGTTATATAGCCTATGTTATTTAGGAATAATGTAGCTATCTATTGGTGAAAAAAATGTTAAAATCGGTCTAGTAGTTTAGGAGCTTATTCAGTACAAACAAAAAAAAAACTCTTTTCTCTTTAAAATATTTATGAGTAAAATAAAATATAACATAATCGGTTAGGCGGCACTGAATTGATCGTTAACCAGCTTTCGACACTCTTTGGCAATGATTTGATTAATGTATCGTACCTAGATTTTATTTTATATCTTAACAACTATGATTACACTTAAGGTTATGTTAGAATGTAACTATAACTTTGGCCTAAAGTCATTTTCTGTGAGGTCGTCCATAAATTTGAGCCGGTGTCTCGCAGGGCACTATCCTTGGTCTTGAATTGTTACATAATACTATAAATCACAAACGCGATTTGTTTGTTTCTAGAAATTCTTGCAACGTATTCGATAATCTGTTTGTTAATATATTATTTGTAAATGTATCGTAATGTAAATAATTTAAACACAATGATGCACAATTTTCCGGCATTTTATGGACACCCTTGCGGAGAAGCATTCTAAGGGGGATTTCCGAGGTTTCTGGAAGAGCACGAACAAAACCAACACCAGGCCTAGTCTTCCCGTGAGCATCGATGGGATAAGTGATCACGGGGACATTGCAAATGTCTTTAGGGACCATTTTTCTATCCAGTCCCCTTTGGGGCCAGCTGGGGGGGTGCACAATGCTGAGTCACCAAATGTGGCAGTCGGGTTCACTGCAAAAGAGGTCTCTAAACTTATTAGGAACATGACGAGAGGCAAATCCCCGGGGCACGATGGCCTCAGCATTGAGCACCTGCAGTATGCTGGCCCGCATATCTTCAGAATATTGGCAATGTTCTTATCACTATGCGTAGGCCACTCTTACTTGCCTTCGGATCTTATGAAATCTGTAGTTGTACCTGTGGTAAAAAATAAATCCGGTGACCTTGCTGATAAAACCAACTACAGACCAATCTCCCTTGCCACGATTGTGGCAAAAGTGTTTGACGGTTTGCTTAATACACAGTTAGACAAATATGTGAATCTGCACAGTAACCAGTTTGGATTTAGACCCAAACTGTCCACTGAAAGTGCGATACTGTGTCTTAAGCATACCGTCAGATACTATACGGAGCGCAAAACTCCTGTGTACGCGTGTTTTCTCGACCTGTCCAGGGCCTTTGACCTGGTTGCATATGACCTGCTGTGGGAAAAGTTGGACAGCATTGCCTTGCCACCTGAGTTGGTCAGTATATTTAAATATTGGTATATGCATCAGGTTAATATTGTCAGATGGGCGTGGGCAATGTCGGAGCCGTATCGGCTAGTGTGCGGGGTGAGACAGGGCGGTTTGACCTCGCCAACTCTGTTCAACCTGTACATGGATGCACTAATCGTCGCGCTCAGCAGTCAGCATGTCGGCTGCCATGTTGATGGCGTGTGTGTTAACAACCTTAGTTATGCGGACGACATGGTGTTGCTCAGCGCGTCGGTATGTGGGTTGAGGAAGCTGCTACAGACCTGTGAAGAGTATGCCTGTAGACACGGACTTAGATATAATGTGGCGAAAAGCCAATGCATGGTTTTTGAGGCCAGGGGTGGCAAACATCTCGAAACGGTGCCGCCTGTTTCTCTTAACGGTTTGCCCTTAGACTGGGTGGACCAATTTAAGTATTTAGGGCACATAGTCACTGCTGACCTCAAAGATCATGCTGACATCGAACGCGAGCGGAGGGCCCTGTCGGTGAGAGCGAATATGCTGGCCCGCAGGTTTACACGTTGCTCCGATCAGGTAAAGATCACTCTTTTCAAAGCATATTGCACTTCACTATACACGTGTAGCCTGTGGGTTAGTTATACGCAGGCTAAGTACAGCGCCCTCCGCGTTCAGTATAACAACGCATTCAGGGCAGTGTTGGGGCTGCCTCGTTTCTGCAGCGCCTCGGGCATGTTTGCGGAAGCGCGCACCGACTGTTTTCACGCCACCATGCGCAAGCGGTGCGCGTCCTTGGTGCGCAGGGTGCGGGACAGCTCCAATATAGTTCTGGCAATGATTGCCGGGAGGCTTGACTGCCCGTATATCAGGCATTGCTGTAGCAGACATGTTGCGAGCTGTGCTTAATGTGTTTGTCCTATTTTTATTAATTTGATAATTATGTTTTAGTTTCGTGTTATTTGATTTGAATTCTGTTTGTTATTTTTAATTGTATGTAATGTGGTTAATTTTTATTTTATATTATTTTATTTTTTAATCTTATTTATTCTATTTTTATTGATATGGGTTTTATAATTTTAATATGAATATGGATCTTGAAATCTGAAATAAATGAATTTTAATTTAATTTTTTTTTTAATTTTGGTTTTACAGTTTTTTGCTGAACAGGTTGTTGAGAAAAATAATGAGATATTACAATAATTAAAATCACATACAGATAGTTATTAAATAACAACAATTTTAAATAATTATATTTAAATGCTTGCTTTTTTATCATCTAAATTCCCAGTACCTAATGCTAAACATTTTTATTTTTCGACGAAATATATTAAATTAAAGAGTCATTTATTCACTGAAAATGTCTCTTAGTCGGAACAGGAAAGGACACGATGTTACCCAACTACGTAGATAATATTATGATCGATTATTCATATTTAATCGATTTGTGGAATTCGATGAAACATTGTTAAGCCGAACCTAAAGTGTGTGGAGTATGTACGAGTGAGTACGCATGTCCTCGTGTGGCCCTACGCGAACTTTAAACTCTTGACGTTTTTTAAACATGCATACTAATATTATAAAGGCGAAATCTACGCTTATCTACGCTTTCACAAGTAAACAACTGAACCGATTTTGATGAAATTTGGTATAGGGTAAGTTTGAACCCCAAAAAAGGATATAGGCCACTTTTTGTTCCACGATTTATCCTGCTTCCGCGATAACCAACTTCTTTACGCGGACGAAGTCGCGGATAAAAGCTATTTCGAGTATCGCCTTCGTATAATATTTCCAAAGAACTAAAGAGCTTTTGTTACCCTAAACGCCTTATTTTTCAACTTGCTACCTAGCTAGACCTCAATTCAATATGTTACACATATGCTGATCCAGGTTGGATAAAAATCTGTAGACGGAGCTCGCTAGGGCCAGTGCCTACTAGGGTTGTGGAATTTGTTTGAAAGAGTCACCGTGGCCCTGGAACGCAAATGGCATTAGGAAGAACATGTTTGGGTTTTAGTCAGTAAGAGTCTGACACTCCCTCCCGCTCCACCCAGAGCGGAAGGAGCCATTTGATGTATTTCCTAAACTTAACATAAGGTTGGATAAAAACAAATGCATACCATAGATGGCCACATGACAATATTAAATTAAAGAGCGCTGCTTGATTAACTTGATGGGTTTCGTAACTTCTTCCTAATCTTTTACAAACTAGGATGGGGCACTTCCAGTCTAACTAGATGCTACTGAATACATTACATGCATTTTACATAGAGCGACTACCTTACCTGACCTCCATGACCCAGTTACTGAGTAACACGATTTTATTTTTATTTAAACTTTATGCAACAAAAGGTACAAAGTCCTGATGCCTTAGACATTCTCTACCAGTCTACCAAAGGTGGTGAAGAGATAACATGACAGGTGCAATGTACGACACCACTTGGCAAGACTGATTGCCAGACTTTCTGGCGTCTGACTACCCGTAACGACTAACATATCATCATAACATACCACCACGCCTATATTTCCCGAAGGGTTAAGCAGAAGCGTACCAATATACACCCATAGTACGCCGGTATGTTTTAAGTCCCACGTAATAGGGGGCGAGCCTATTACCATTAACTGGAGACAAATCCTAACACCGAGCTGCTACTGAGAATTTAATAGCAAAACCCAATAACACTTTTTGTTCGACCTGGGAATATAACCCAAAATCTCTAGGGTAGGGTCCCGGGTTCGATTCCCAGGTCGAGCAAAAAGTGTTATTGGGTTTTTCTATGAAATTCTCAGTAGCAGCTTGGAGTTTGGATTTGTGCCCGGTTAACGGCAATAGGCTCGCCCCCTATTAAATGGGACCTAAATATACCGGCGAACTGTGGGTGTACATTGGTACACCTCTGCCTAACCCTTCGGGGAATACAGGCGTGATGGTATATCTCTAGGGTAGAAGTCGCGGTTAGGACCACTAGGCTAACGAGGCAGTCACGACTCTCAAAGATCTACAAATATCAACCGGAACCAATGGCTTTACGTGCTTTTCGAGGTACGAAGGGGTCTCGGTATGAATGATGGTAACGCATCCATCGAGCTCGGCCTTCGTTGCTTAACCGTGATCAATCGACTCATGCCGTTTCAACTTAGCCGCGGACCTATCAATTTTATTAAGTTTCTTCAGTTAATTTATGAAAACATATTATTTTATCTCTTTTGGGAAAGTTTTTTGTAACCATGAGTAGGTATAATCAGTGTTTAAGACCCATTACTTATCGAATATGGTTATAGGCTGTATAATATCTCACTACGTGTCACAGGAGTGGGACAGCAACCAAAGAAGGTTAGCGCCGTGGCTGAGCGATTGGCTGTTGCGCTGCGTTTCACGGGTTCGATTCCCGCACGAAACAAATGTGTGTGTGAGTGCGGCTGTTTGTGTGTGTGAGTTTATAATTATGTTTGGGAACGTACCCTACCCAAACAGGAGAAATTCCTAGAGACCACGTTTGCTTTAAGTACCAACACACAAGTGCATCCGCGATGTTTTATTATGTTTATATAGCATTAACAATAAAAGTGCTAGGTTGTTAGCCTCTTATTGACAAGGACGACTACCAATACCTACTTACATCTTCACAATACTACTAATACTAATATTGTAAATTACAGTTTGCATCTTTACTGCTTTGTACCTAAGTCAGTAAATCTGCAACACGTTAACAAATCACCACATTTCAAATGAATAAAGTTAAATGGTTATTGGTTTTTATCTTCTGCTGTTATAACAATAGTAATAACTGTTGTCGTTTATTATGTTTTAATTTGTTTAGTGTTTAAAAATTATTGGTTGTTAATATTTTTAAAGAGTGTCCATGGAGTTTCTTGCTCGTTCTTCTCCATAGAGACCTACGTTTTGGAACGAGCAACTAGCTTCAATATTAAACTGTAACTTCTTGACAATTGAAAAGTGCCTGTAAATGCTCTAATTGAAATAAATGCTTTTGAGTTTGAGTTTGAGTTTTGCAATCCGGTGAATAAGACATGTATATTTATTCAGAATAAATATAAATTACGAATTCGATTTTTCTGTTAAGATATAATTTAACCTATAGTACTTGGGGATAACATCATCATTTGCTTAGCCTTTTCCTAACTATGTTGGGGTCGGTTTACAGTCTAACCGGATGCAGTTTTATATACGAACACGTGGCTTATATGAAGCGACTGCACATCTCACTTCCACAACCCAGTAACTGGGCAACACGATATCTCTTGGTTAGACTGGAGATAACGTAGCTCCTATTAACGCAAGAATTTTCAGAATCGGACTAGTAGTTCCGGAAATCAGCGCGTTGAGATAGACAAACAAACTCTTCAGCTTTTTAATAGATATAAATGATAATAAATAAATGATAACAATAATTAATAATTAATGATAATAGTTATAATTTTCTATGAAATTCTCAGTAGCAGCTCGGAGTTTGGATTTGTGCCCGGTTAATGGCAATAGGCTCGCCCCCTATTACATGGGACCTAAATATACCGGCGAACTGTGGGTGTACATTGGTACACCTCTGCCTAACCCTTCGGGGAATACAGGCGTGATGGTATGATGATAAATATGTATCTAATAGCAGGTCTGAGAAGAAAGAAAATAATTATGATATAGTCATATCTCCTCCTTCCTTCCTAACATGCATAAGTACATTTTTTACAATTCTGGCTTAAATTCCTACGTGCCTATCTACTTATTTCTGCGTATTAGTTTAGTGATTGCACTTAACAACTCAAAAAGTTAATATGTTAAAAAACAAGTTGTAAACTGTGATAATGTACGATAAGTTATCGAACTGACCAATATTTCGTTATGATAATAATCGTTCCGTGTGCTCCGGTAATATTTATTTACGATAATTTAACTAAATATAACTAATCCTTGGCATAGTATAAAACAACGTTGCTTCCCGCCGTCTCTGTACGCTTAGATCTTTTAAAGAGCGCAACGGATTTTAATGCGGTTTCCATCAATAGATAGAGTCATTCAAGAGGAAGGTTTATACGTATACTAGCTTCTGCCCGCGACTTCGTCCGCGTCACAGTTGATGTGTTATCCTACGGGTACCGTACATTTTCCCGGGATAAAAAGTAGCCTATGTGTTATTCCAGACTATAATCTATCTTTGTGCCAAATTTCATCCAGATCCATTCAGCCGTTTAAGCGTGAAAGAGTAACAAACATCCATACATCCATACATCCATACTTACAAACTTTCGCCTTTATAATAGTAGTAGGATAATATCACGCTACGATCAACGGGAGCGTAGCAGTAACCAAAGACGTAACTGAACGCGGGTGATACTGCAGGTTATAAAGCTAGTTAACTGTCCTACTGTACAATACACAATAAAATTTTTTGGTCATTTACTTTTTAATTAATTTATTAACTAATTTTCGAAGCGATTTTAACCAATACAGCATTAATCCTTATCCAATTAAATACCTTAAATACATTGTTGATTTAATATAGACCTATATGGCGTTTTACAGCATAAGATTTAAATGAATATTTTCGAAGATATTACAGATTTAAAAATAGCGGGACGTAGCGTTTGCGCCGGAACGGGCTGCTATGTTTTTGTATACAACGTTCACAGTTTTTCTGTAGTGTATTTAGTATCAGCATTGCACCCGTGCGAAGCCGGGGCGGGTCGCTAGTTGTTTATAATTATGAGTTAAATGTTGAATACCCGCGTCTTCGTCCACGGAAATGTTGGTAATTAATTAACTAAATTATTTTTCTTAAAGTAAAAAAGCTCAATTTACTCCTTATAACATCAGCTATCTGCTATTGAAAGTAACATCAAAATCGGTCCAGCCGCTTAGGAGATAATCCGGAACAAACAGATGGATAAAAAGTTTTTATAAGTACAGTGTAACTATTTACAATTACGCATTTAGTAAAGAGCTGTCATTTTGATATTTCAAATAGTCATTAATTTTAATTGTATGTTTAGATTTACCATGTAGGTACCTAATTGTATTGTTTACAATTTTTTGGGGGTCTTGACCATGAATATTTCAGTTTTTACTTGTTTTCGTACATAATTATTACCTACTTATTGTTTAAATATTTGTAAAGCGGCAATGTCCTAAAACAACAAAACGCCTTAATTCATTTACACGATGATAATTTATGGGAGGTATCAAAATATCACGGCTCATAATTTATAATAATTATGAAGTTTTGGTTAATTTATTAGTCTTTATTTACCTTAATCCTATAGCGGAATGTAAACATAACTTCTGATACCAATTCTACTACTATACTACTTCCTTCTAATAGAACATTTCTTGGATTATTTTGGACGTGAATTACGGTTACCGTGTAGTAATTCATGCGCGCTACGACGGACTACAGCCTACGAAGCGTGAACCTGAGCCCGAGGTACCCCTATCCCCATGAAGCGCTACGATTATACAGCGTAGCAATGATTGGGGTAGCTCGTAGCGTAGCGTAGCTTAGCTCGTAGCAATGCTGCCTCCGGCGACATTTGGTATATGTTGCAATAAAAAAACACCCGGTCGATTGCGACTTTACTTTTACTTTTAGCTACATTTAACTAACAACTTTTAAGCATTTTTATTTTTAAGTATTTACATACTCAATCATAACTTAATGACATGCAAATCGGGCAATTCGATCCAAAGGGTACTGTATTTTAATAAAAAGAAAAATATTAAAGAATATTTTTTTTTCATTTTCAGACAAGATTTGCTGAAATGGTACGGCTGGGGCTACAAGGACTCGATGTTCAAATTGGACGGGTACAATGCTTCTTTCACCGGTAACAGGTAAGTCTTGTTTTCCATTGAATTTAATGAACTCGGGCGGTTGTGTTGTCATCCTCACTCGAATGTCGCGCTGCTTGGTTGAGCAAAAACGATGGTCCCTTTTAACAATGTCGGAAATACATTGTTACCAATTTTCACTTTTTTACATAAATAGAATCAAAATAAAAAGATCTATTTACGTTATATTTTATTTTATTGAAAATCAATTTATTAAGGCCCACTTAAAACAAAGTCACTAAACATATTTAGTGCCTAAACGTATTTAGAACATCATTGCATCCCTGTCACATTGTTAAAAGGTGACAGTGACAGAATGATAATTTAAACACATTTAGCGTTAAATATGTTTAGTGATTTGGACAAAGTGGGCCTTAGTCTGTTTCTTAGTTAATATTGTCGGTTTCAATAACTTATTTATCGTCAAAACAAACTTGAAACTGCTCTACTAAACAGTAGTACTTTTGCAAAACTGACAAATTAACAAATAGGGACAACGAAATGATACCGGTCCGTACGTCATGTTCGTGAACAGGCACTATTAGATGGGACTTTACTTCTCTTAGCTGCCTTGGCTATTTTAAATTTATTTGTTTTTTTTTTTAACGAATAGTGTTGTTGGTAACCAGTTTGCTATGAAGCCACTGAGTGGGCCTTCTGAATGTAAACAAGTTCTCACAAGTAAATTTAAATACTCTAAAATTCCTATTGTAAAGCGCGGTCATAATCTTTGTGAGAACAAATAAATAAATTTATTATTTATTGTTCGAGCCTCAAATAACACGACGTTAGTAGTAACTAATAAGTTAAAAGATTTATTATTTAAATAAACATTTGTGGTAACATTCTAATATAAACAGCAATACTTACATCGTCAACACAATTTACATATATTTAACAAACCAGTTTTAATTTGTGATTGACCTCTAAATGCGCCTTTTTATTTAACGCTCCTTCGACAATTTCGCAATGAACCTTGGTTCATCCGCCATGCACTACTTTGACACTCATCTGTAATATCCGATCTAGCCTGTTCAGTGTTCATGCTGTCCTTCCCTAAGCGATGCCCTAAGCCAAGGTACCCCACAGGGAGTTGCCTTGGCGTGTATTCGTTTAGTTTATAAGTTTTAAGAAAGCACCAAAAGAAAGTCCGGTTATGCAGTCGACACCCTCGATTTATTTATTCATTTATTGTTAATTAAAACGGTAAAATCAATTACATTAATTAACATAGGTATGGTATACAACAATAATTTAATTACTAACATATTGTTATAATAGAGGACTCCTTGGTTGACAGCGAGAAGCCATTTCGGAAAAAAAACAAATACACAAAAACAACTGCCTAACCGTTACTATTTTACCGTATTTATTTATTAAAGATAACCAACTTATACTAACAGTTTGCACCAGACATACAAGATATTCGTTAATGAATACCAAAAACATAAAATTTATATATACCATCACGCCTGTATTCCCAGAAGGGTTAGGCAGAGGTGTACTAATGTACACCCACAGTTCGCCGGTATATTTAGGTCCCATGTAATAGGGGGCGACATAACATTTAAAATTTGAAAAATTACACAATAAACACAATAAACGTAAAAAAAACAAAATTAATAACTGTATGTTGGTATCTGATTGGATGCAACTGAATACCAGTCTTTTTTTAAACACGAAACGGCAAGCCTACATCCTTCATGTACTGTTGGCTTATTCTCAAAAAGCAACATAGGTAAGTAACCTGGATCATCCGAATAATAAAAACCAAGAATTGGCAGTACTTTAGAAAAAACACCAGACTAAAGACTGGTTTAGCGACGGAACCCTTTTTAAACACAACGGTACCTTAAAATAAGCAAATTTATTTTATTGTTTATTTATTAAGCATTTAAATGAAAATCGTGCAACAATACCTAATTTACATAAAATTGTGGGTAGGTATTGATTTCGACTTATTATACAGCGTGTCACCTAAGTGTTACCTATCACAACAATGTACTTGTATAAATTTTATAATGTAACGAACTTCTGCCCGCGATTTTATTCGCGTGAAAGTTAATATTTATATTATCCCACGGGAATGGTAATTTTTTACGGGATAATAAGTATCCTATGTGTTATTCCACACTACAATCTATCTCAGTGCCAAATTTCATCCAGATCCGTTCAGCTGTTTGAGCGTGAAGAAGAGACAAACATACACACGCAAACTTTCGCCTTTATAATATTAGCTTGATGTCTTAAAATGAATTAATTTATTATTATAATATTATACCTACTCGAGATTTCGTAGTAGCATTGACAAAAACGCAGGTCCTAACTACTTATGCAAATATTATGTCTTATTAGTTCGTATAAAATTGCGAGTAAACGTATATGACGCAGAAAGCGTTACGTAGTACCAACACTATTATAATTATGCATGTACTACAAAGAATCGTCGTGTTAACCCAGTGCCTAAGGCGGGCGCCTTAGCCATTGCCCCAGTAGCATTTAGTTATATTTAATAGTTCACTTTTAGTTCACTAGTGAACTCTAAACATTAACATTGGCCATACGTGGTTCATTAACTGTATTAGAATGAACAAAATCACTTATAGTTGTATAAGGCATGTATAGGAGTCTAAAATTACCCTTTTAGTAACTATTGGTGTTATAATAGGATTTCTTTTAATCAGCTGTCCAATGTACACCTCTGCCTAATGCCTATGCCTATTCGCCGATATGTTTGGGTCCCATGTAATAGGGGGCGAGCCAATTGCTATTAACCGAGCACAAATCCTAACTCCACTAACTAGCTAGTTCGCTGCTGCTGACCGCGACGAAACCTGGATTTATTAATTAACTAGCGAACTTTCCGTGACTTTGTCCGCGTGGCTTATTTCACCCGCATTACGTTACATCCTTGGTTACTGCTCCGCTCCCGTGGGTCGTAGCGTAATGTTATATAGCATATTATGTTACTTATTGTTGATAATGTAGCTTTCTAACGGCAAAACAATTTTTGAAATCCGTCCAGTTGTATTTGTACGTACCTACTAAAATACAAATCTTTCCTCTTTATAATATTATTTGTAGATATCAATCTGAAATCGCCAATTCGCCTTGAGCAAGTGTGGTGATCAATGCTCGTGCCTTGCCTGTATGAGAAAAGGCCTTTGCCATGCAGTGGGACATCGAAATGTTCACTGTTTCTATATGTTTAACAATACAACGTGGACATAATATTCATCACTTAACACAATTATAAATTATATTTATTTTAGTAGTTAGTTGTTAGGTATTAAGACTTAACACTTATTAGTAATATATACTCAAATATTTTATTTAAGTAAGAGGAGGAGATGAGCTGTTGCTATGTAATGATTAGGACATGAACACTATGAACAGATATCGTAGATCGCCAGTAAATGATGATCAACATAGCAACTTATAGCTGTCCACTGCTGAACGTAGGAAGAAAAGTAGGCACCAAAGAACGCCAACCATCCCGGCCCAAAATTAAAGACCATCATTATCAAATAATTCCAAGACACAACTCCTTTAAGGAACTTATTTTAGCCCTAAAACCAGATTAATATTCAATAAACAGTAACATTCTATTTTATATTGGTATGAAATCGAAAAAATCTAAGGCGGATTCGCGTTTTGACGGGTTTAAAAAAAAACCTCACTTGGTTGGTAGTGTTAAATAACCATTTATACATCTCTCCGTTTATTCATGAATCTCATGCTCCCGTATCATAGCGTGATGTTATATAAAACCTATGACACTTACAAATAACGTGACTTTGTATGGGTAAAAGAATTTTCAAAATCTGTTTAGTACATCCAGAGATTACCCCATACAACCTCACAAACTTTACGTCTTTATAATATTAGTATAGATAGAGAAGGTCAAGGGCACAAATAAGACCAGACTAATATAGACAGACAAGAGACAGATAACAGATGGACTCTTATGTGTCTAGAGCAAAACGCAGGTATAGAAAGCGGTGTCAACGAGCTAATGACTATACCAGACTAGACCAGGCTTAGCCGTGGGCGGCAACAAATTGGCACTTCCCGCTAATTTGCCAGAGCACGTGCCATTTGACACGGCTCATCATTCCACACTCAATAAGTACATTGTTCAACTACACTTTGATGAGCTAACCGACTGTCTAAAGATCCAGACTAAAATATATAGTATTTTGAGTCTTATGTCGGATTATTTGGATGGAGAAGAAGAGGGAGGCCAAAAGAAAAGATGGCCGGCTTATGTGAAAAGAGAAGGGAGTCAGTGATAGCATGATGGTTGACAGCACGGCATGTAAGAAGAAAACGTGTTGCGCCGACCTCACCTTACATAAGACTATAGAACTGCCCGTGACTTCATCCGCGTGGTTTATTTCACCTGCGTTAAGTAACGTTTTTGGATACTGTTCCGCTCCCATGTGTTGTAGCGTGATGTTATATAGCCTATGTTACTCAAGAATAATGTAGCTATCTGTTGGTGAAACAAAAAAATCGTACCTCTTTATTATATTAGTTAGAGTTAGATAAGGGCAGTAAGATGATGATGATGTCAAACTGCTCACAGATTACACGTGCAGTATAGGTATCTAGAACTAATATGTGCTTTGAAATCCTGGAATCGTTTGCAAATTTTATCGTACATTGTATAAAATATTTATTGATTTAAATACAAAAGGCAAATTAAAATACTAAAACTCATTCAAAGAATTTTTGTTTTTTACTTACAAATATTGTTATACTGACTACCGACTGCTACACTAGAGGCCTTGGCTTCGATTCCCAGGTCGAGCAAAAAGTGTTATTCGGGTTTTCTATAAAATTCTTAGGAGCAGCTCGGAATTATAAGGATGTGTGCCTGGTTAATCAAATCAAAATCAAATCATTTATTTCTATGCTAACATGGTTACGTTACATAGATTTTCATTATAATAAGGTGCTCCATATTGTTTTTTTTGGTGTTAATAGCAATAGGCTCGCCCCCTATTACATGGGACCTAAACTTACCGACGAACTGCGAGTGTACACTGGTACAGCTCTACCTAACCCTTCGGGGAAAACAGGCGTGATGGTATGATAGATGGTAAATAATTATGTGGCTGCCTAGAAGTGCATTGCTCAAAAAAAAAAAAATGGAATTATTTAGTACCTGTAGCCATTATTTTTGCGTAAGATCTAAGAAGCACATATATGTCGGCATGAAACTTATTATCTACTATACAAGTTAGCACTTAATACAACGCATTCGCACGTTCTATTCATGTAAATAATGGCTGGAGATCTATAGAGTAATCATTGGCAGTGTTGCCAACTCAGTGGATTTTCCACTAGATCTGGTGGTTTAGATTAGCATTTTAGCGGACAAATTTTGGTTTTAGGGGCTAGTGGTTTTTCTAGTGGCTTAAATTGTTTCATTTAGTGGTACTGCCACAATTTACCCACCAGCACAATTTACATATCTACAGGAAAGAACTTGAACGTTTACATTACATGATGGGTATATTTTTTGATATGTAGGCAACACTCCTAGGCTAGGTGGTGTTTGTCGGGTATTCCCCGAAAAGAGTTTGTCAATTTCTTAAATTATTTTGATTATAGTCTTTATTTGTATGACTACTAGGTCAAATCTGATTTGAAATAAGAAGGTTTGTATATGTTTGTTTCGTATGCATGCACAAAAATATAACTTAGTACAGTTTTGGTTTTGCATCGGCACGACAATTAATGTTTCATTTTATTAATTTTGTAAAACTAATATGTCTAAGCCACAGTATATTCAAAAGTTCCGTGATAGTTGGTTACGTGACTCACAATTAAAGGACTGGTTACAAGTGGTGGAAAGTACTGGTGGTCTAGTTGCTAAGTGCAAATTATGTGGTTCAATTTTAAGGAATCATTATGGAGATTTAAAGAATCATGGATTATCCAAAAAGCACTTGCAAAATTCAAAGGTACGTACGTAATTAATATAATATCATATACATAAATTTTGAAAGAGTAGGTAAGTAAAGTAGGTTCTTCTCTTCTTTACATTCTGATCATTATAAAGTAGATTCCGTTTCTTTACAGATTATAGCTACGCAACCAAAGTTGCCTTTTAAACTAGACAGCATCGGAAAAAAGAAAGAAGAAGCTAGGCTAGCATTATTTACAGCGGCACATACCAGCCTACGTGTAGTGGATCATATGGGAGAAGTGGTTAATCACATGCACAAGGAGGATGAAAAAATTCACTTACATAGGACAAAATGTACCCAAATCATAAAAAATGTTCTGTCACCCCATTTCTCACAAAACTTAAGAGAAGATTTAAAAGATCAACCCTATAGTTTATTGATTGACGAATCAACCGATATTTCCGTTCATAAATATTTGGGAATAATAATTATTTATTACAGCTGCACTCACGAAAAAATTATATCTACATTTTTAGATCTTCCAATGCTGAACGAGTGTGATGCAGACGGGATTGTTGGTACCTTGAAAGCGACACTCGCTAAATTCAATATACCTCTACAAAACTTAATGGGCATCGGAACAGATAATGCTTCCGTAATGACCGGAGTAAATAACGGTGTATATGCCAAACTGAAAAAAGATTTGCCGAATCTAGTTTTGGTGCGCTGCATATGCCATTCTCTGCAATTAGCAGTATCAGCAGTAACAAAGCAATTTTTACCCAGAAATCTCGAATTCATTATTAAAGAAACATATGATTGGTTCAGCCGTTCTTCGTCGAGGCAAACTGCTTACAAAGAACTATACAAACTTATAAACGACGGTCATGATCCATTAAAAATTGTACAATCTTGTCAAACTAGGTGGCTTTCTGTAGAGTCCGCAGTGGCACGCATTTACACACAATGGTTGGAACTAAAAACACACTTTAATATAGCCAAATTGAAAGAAAGATGTTACACAGCAGAATTGCTGCATGCAATGTATTCAGATGACGTAAATTATGCGTACATTGCATTTATGTTTCCAATTCTCACTGAAGTTAACAGAGTTAATAAATTATTTGAATCCAAAGATGCAGATCATACAAAACTGTATGACGAATTAACAAATTTGATTGATTCACTTGTTGCCAAAATAATATTGCCTACTCAGAAAGTAGATATTTTTACGCAAAATATTCAAGATTTTGTAAATAAGAAATGTTATTTGGGGTACAGATTTGAATCTCATGTGTTAACGATGAAAGAACAAGGACTTCCACCGAATGAAGAAGAAATAATACGTAACAGGTGCATCCAATTCATTGTACATTTGGTTCATGAACTGAAAAACAGATTGCCCGAAAACTTAAGACTAATGAAAAATATTAAAAGAATCAGTGTAGATTGCGCACTGTCTCACAACAAAGAGTCGATCGCTGACCTGATGTTACATTTTAATAAAAATCAAGAAGATATTGCGAAAGTTGACGAGCAGTGGCGTCAAATCCATTTACTCAGTTGGAAAAATACAAAGAATACAAACAAATTTTGGTACGAGGTACTGGATTTCAAAGATATAGCTGGAGAAAACAGATTTAAAGATTTAGCCACATTTGCTATGTCTTTATTAGTTTTACCGCACTCTAATGCTGAAGTAGAGCGATTATTTAGCATGATGAATGTCGTCAAGACAAAACACAGAAACCGAATGAAGTTAGATCTGCTATCTTCAATTCTCACAATTCGTGCGGGATTAAAACGCGAAGGAAAATGCTGCAATAACTACATGTTACCGAACAGCGTAGTGCAAAAAATTGGAACTAAGGAAGTGTATTCTTCAAAATCAGAAATTGTAGAAGCTGATTCTTCCGAAGATGATTTTTAATGTTTTTAATCTATATTTTTTTATGTTTGTACCTAATAGAAATAAACTGATTTTGTGATACAATTTGGGATAATGTTTTTTTTGCCAAAAAGTATTTTGATAATGTTAGTGGTTTTCTGGTGGTTTGAAGGATAGCAAAACTTAGTGGTTTTCTGGTGGGTTAACACGCTAGAATTTGTGGGTTTGTGAAAAATTTGTTGGCAACATAGATGTTGGCCGATTCTCAGACCTACTCGATATGCACAAAAAATTTCATCAAAATCGGTCAAGCCGTTTCGGAGGAGTATGGCAACGAAAACTGTGACACGAGAATTTTATATATTAGATTAATAAAGCGGAAAGACTTGTATTTTTGTATGTAACGAATAAACTCAAAAACTACTGGACCGATTTCAAAAATTCTTTTGCTGTTAGAAAGCTACGTTATCACTGAGTAACATAGGCTATATAGATCAGGCAACGACACACGGGAGCGGAGCAGTAACTAAAGACGTAACTTAACGAAGAACGACGAAGTTGCAAATAGTTGGCTAGAAAATAAATAAATCATTCATTCTTGACTAAAACATTTTAAATCTTCAAGTACAGTCAACAAAAGAGATAAGTAACCATGCCGTCACATACAATAGGATTTTTTGAAGACGCTGAAGGATGGTTTCAATTATTTATTTATTTTAATAAAACAAAACAAACTTTATGCAACAAAAGTACAAAGGCGGACTTAATGCCTAAGGTGGTAAAGAGATATCGTGGCAGGTGCAAATTATTGTAAAAGATTAAAACAACATTTGATACATACTTTAAACACAAAAAAAGAACTCAATGCAAACTAATTGCAATAATTAATTACAATTTGATTTAATGATAAGAAAACAAACAGTATTTTTTTTTTTTTTTTTAAAACAAACAGTTCATTAATAAAATTTAATTTTCGATTGTAATTTAACTTTTATACAAAAATTTCAACTGTATCTGACACCCTGGTTACTTATCTCTTTTGTTGACCGTACATATATGACGCTTAGTGATTATAGGTAGATCATTATAGTATTTACATATTTATTTATCTTAAACAACAAAAAATTAGTCAAGCCAAAGTCAAAGCATTTATTTTAATAAGACCATTTACAGGCACTTTTGAATTGACAAGAAGTTATACAGTAAGTTGAAGTAAGTTTGCATTAGTTTTAGATAGGGTTGCCATCACCTAAATTGCCGACGCGCCGGGCAAAAACTTCTAAACCCCGGACATTTGGATGAAATTTAATTCTTTTCCCGGACATCCCAGGACATCCCAGGACTTTTATTATTATTTTATTTAGGTATCGCTTTATCTTTCAATTAATCGGGATTCACATTTTTAAGAACCCCTCCTGGACGCCCCCCGGACGCTCTCTAAGCTAGGACAAATCCGGGAAAACCCGGACGGATGGGAGCCCTAGTTTTAGAGTACCTATGCATTTCATTCAATTGAAATTGGTATCAATTGACTAGTCTTTTGGTGTCCTGGTGTCTTGTAGTTACGTTGAAAATAAATTGTCCTTAGTGTCATTTGTTACACTACCTGTATAAAAGTAATATACAACTATAATTGACAATACTTATTTCATATTCATTCGACGGATACCAATAGCACCCTTGATACCCCTGTACAACAAAATGTAATACGTTCTTTTTTAAAGAGTATGTATGAAGTTTCTTGCCAGTTCTTGTCCATATGAAACTACGTTTTGGAATGGGCAACTAGATTCGTTAGTTTTAATTAATTGACGTTCAAAAGTGCCTTTTAAGGGTGTTATTGGAATAAATGATTATTTGACTTTGACTTTGATAATTTTTATGACACCGAGTGTAGTTCGCCATAAACCATGACATTTGGCGAATTAATGAAACCTATGTCATTAGTTCTCGTTATATTTAATGCAGGTCCCAATAAATTGGGGGTTTTACTGCTTTTTAAGTGTCATTTAAAGATAAGAAAATCATTTGAAATTTAATAGGAAGGTCAATAATTATAATTGAATAGTCCATCTGAGAATCAACCTTGATCTACTTATAATAAGTACCTATATTTTACTGCCTCGTTGGCTTAGTGGTCCTAAGCGCGACTGCTACGCTAGAAGTCCTGGGTTCGATTCCCAGATCGAGCAAAAAGTGTTATTGGGTTTTCTATGAAATTCTCAGTAGCAGCTCGGAGTTTGGATTTGTGCCAGGTTAATGGCAATAGGCTCGCCCCCTATTACATGGGACATAAAAATATGCCGGCGAACTGTGGGTGTACATTAGTAGACCTCTGCCTAACCTTTCGGGGAATACAGGCGTGATGATGGTACCTATATTTTTTTTACCGGTGCTGCGACCGCAAAGGACATTAGTCATATTATAATAAATCGGAACTCGAAAATATATAACAATAGTGTTCAAATAAATATAGAAAGGTATCTTTGATTTTAAAAATAGTTAATTTAAACTGAACCTTCGCCATGCTTGATATTAAGTCCTTAATTGCAGATGATCCTGATGAGTTTCTAAATATCTTAGATTATATTTTTGCCTTCGAAGCTAAATGATAAAAACATGGTAGGCTTTTGTTAAAAAAAATGTGTTGTGTGTGTTAATGTTAAAAAAATATATTCCGTAACAAAATATTGCCTTGTATATTTTAATTTTGGAGCCTGACTAAAAATTTATTTAATAAAATTAAGCATTACAAATTACAAGCAAAAATATCCATTGAAGATGTATCTTGAAGTTCTATTTTGAATAGGAACTTTGTAAGAACGTCGCTGTTGAACCTAGCTAATTTTTATTATATAAGTAGGTATTATCTTTCCCTAGGTACAAAACTCGTTAGTGTGAGGCCAACTAAACGTACTTTTGAGAGTATAATGTTGCGTTCTTTGAATTGCGTAATTTACGCTACATTCTTTTTCACGGCGCACCTGATGTTTCGTGGTCACCGATGCCTATAGACACCTGCGGGCTTATTCTGTAAGAAATCTCCCTCAGTGAATTAAGGTGAAGTTAGCTAAAACTGGGCTGTCACTATAAGGTGTTACCAAAATATCTGCCACGGATTTAATGGGAGGTAGTATTGTGTTTAAAGATTACAATAGTGAAGAAATTTCATACCCAGAATAGTTAATTCAATTTGAGAAAATAAAGTTATTTAATAAACATTGACTCTAGTCTGCATAACGCGGTTCACAAATTTAAAAAAATATGACACATTATCAATAATTTATCTTTACTATTGTAATCTACAAACACAATACTACTTCCCATTAAATCCGTGGCAGATATTTTGGTAACACCTTATATATGATGCTAGGGATCGACAGGTCGCCACACGCTCACTTCACGGAAGGAGGGTTTTACAGAATAACACCGCTGTAATACCAGAGGTCTTGCAATTGCGACGCAAAATGATTTGTCAGTTTGAATTTAATGTACATAACTAATAAAAATACGTTAGTAACATAGTGTGAGGTAGGCCTCACGCTAAATGTTACACGGATCAGCAATCCAAACAAGAAACACCGTTTACTAATGGCCGCACGTCAATATTAACACTGTCTATTAAAAGAACGCCACTAAAAATACACATTAAGTAACTGTGACATCCTTTACATTATATCAGATTAAATATAGATGTTTGCATTACTCGGAAACCATCAAAATGATATTAAATGTGGTTGTTTGCGTCCGTTCCGTTCCGTTTAAGATTTTTTTACATGAATATTGTTATACTAGCTTTCGGCCGCGACTTCGTCTACGTGGCTTATTTTTACCCGCGTATTGCCCCGTTTCCGTAGGTCGTAGCGTGATGTTACACACATTACCAGGAATAATATAGCCATCTATGGGTAAAAAATTGTTAAGATCGGTCCATTAGTTTTCGGAGATAATTCGGTACAAACAAAAATCTTTCCACTTTATAATATTTGTATAGACGAGATTATTATCGTCCCGCTGCTGAGCAAAAGCCTCTTCCCATACAGAGAAAGCACTTGCATTGATCAACACTTGCTCAAGGGAGATTAATAATTTCAGATGTTTTATGTATTGAAAAAGTCACATCATTGGTACTTGCCAAGTATCGAACCCGGGCCACTTAATCACTACGCCTGGGCCAATACAACGTTATTCTGTACTTATATGTCTACTTTTTAATATGTATCAAAACTTAGGTCCTTTGTGTCATGGACATGTAGATATTGGTAGAAAAATTAACTAAACATGTTACACCATGACATTTTTGTTCCGAGATGGATAATTTTCATGGATATCTCCCCGCTGTGTGGGCAGAGTCGTCTGTCAAACTAACTGGAAAGTAAGTGTAGATTCTTGGCAATTACGCCAAGAATCCTGGAAGAGTACGACGCGCCTTCCGCAATAAATAATAAATAAATAATAAATCATTTTATTGTCAGGCAACTGAGGCCCATAGATAAAATACACAAAATAATGGTATACATTAATAAACTAATACATAATACATACATACAAAAACTAATTGACACGTAAAGTCGGTGTCAATACCCAACTAGTGCCGCCGCCCGCCCCAGTCCGCTTTTACGAAATTCTAAAGAGGCCCCACAGAATTTACACCTAGAAAACAATCGCTGGGTGAAATTCCTTTCCTTAGGTATTTCTTACTACCACCAATTAAATGCGTCATGCGCATTTAATTTAAATATCTATTAGGTAATAGTTTAATCCATGCCATCTTACGTGCGTCAACGTGAATTGTGAAATGACCTATGCATTGTGAATGAAAATAACATTATGCTTGATCCCAATTGTTGATCGAAGTTGATCCCATATAACTTGTGTCAAGTTCTGGCACCCTGTCAATACATCAGCGACATATGTCTGTAAAACGTAGGTCAAGTTAATTTCAATTATTTATCACTTTCTATTTTGTAGAAGACAATATGAAGAGGAGGGATGACACACATGTGACCAAAAGAGTAATGAATATAAATGTGGATGGATGGAGAGGAAGAGGGAGGCCAAAGAAAAGATGGATGGATTGTGTGAAGGATGATATGAAAGAGAAAGGAGTGAGTGATAGCATGACGGCTGACAGGATGGTATGGAAGAAGAAAACGTGTTGCGCCGACCCCAAGTAACATGGGATAAGGGCAGGAAGATGATGAATACTGAAGAGGAAAATGATTTGCTTTGATTTGATTTGGATAAGCTCTTGGTTCTGGTCAAGGTCAAAGATGACAAAGACGAAGTCTAACTTTGAAGTGATTAGGGTTGAATGCGTTCAGAAATACAGACGCAGGTAGAGAGTACCACTCCTCTGCCGCTTTGCTCCTTTGACTGCTTTCAAAAGGGCAATTCCCGTAAGCTTAACATCGATCGCATTCTAACCCGTCTTAGGTAAACTTAGGATCCTTACTAAAATATCATTGCGAAAGTGACTTTGGCTGTTTCTTTTACGCCTTAACCACTGAACCGATCGTACTAAAATTTGCGTATACGTTGTCAGGTGCACAGAAACGAATATAGGGTAACTTTCATCCCGAAAAACAAGTACTTTTCCCAAAGAAAACAACAATAACGTTGTTTGATAAAAGATGGCGCCACGTGCCATTCGAATCATGATTGAATTTTAAATATAACCGACACTTACACAAACGAAGTTAGGGCAAAAGCTAGTGTACAAATAAATTGTAAAAATTGTACTTGTGACAGCATAACTGGTACCTTGAAGAAGCTTCTACTCAAGGGAAGCAGTACCTACCGACCCTTGATGTTGCGAAAGACCTTTGCCTAGCTGTTGTGACCTAATGCGTAGGCAAATATTCGCGTATTTGCATGTTTGTCGTTCACAACCAACGACTACAAACACACAACGCTGTTTGTTAGCACTAACAATATTTGCTATGTTTAGCTCGATCTTAGATATTATGTTTCGATTAATCAACTATTCTTAGGTGATTCCACGCAGGGAAGAAGAATAAATCACAAAAGTTGCCTCATTTTTTTTTCCGAGAATGGTTTGCTCTTGGTCAAAGGTGACATAGACAAAGTCTACGATAGTGTGAGCTTACCCAGAAGAAGTCTGTTAACTCTAACTTTGTAGAGATTAGGGTTGAATTATCATTTATTCAAATACTGAAAAATCTGTCGAATGAAAAATTAAATGGGCTGGTTTTCCGAGATTTTTTGCTTAATGGAAGATTAAAATGGTGTCTCCTGAATTTTGAATACTAGCTTTTGCCCGCGACCTAGTTCGCGTGAATGTAAGTTATCGCCGACGCATACTAAGGCGATTGGTACACTGCCCCGCATCACGCGCACAGGCAGCGTGGACACGATAATAAATATTATCTATTATCGTAGCGTTCTTACGTTGTTTGCAAGTATCTGCGTTTGTATAGAAAACACGCGTAGTCCAACACACTGAAAAAGAACACCAAAGCTCCGTCGCCGCGCACCTCGCTCCATGATGCGGGGCAGCGTGCCAATCCCCTAAGCCGCGATTTATAATGTAGTTTAAATGTCCTTTCTTGGGGTTCAAGCTTTTATTTGTGCCAAATTAATAGGTTTGCCGATAAATGGTAACAAACGAACAGACAGACAGAGTTATATTAGTTTGGAGTTTGTATGTTACATTTGCCAATGTAACTCATATTATTACTTAATGGCATTTTCATTGTCATCATAATAATATTAATTTAATATATTTTCCAATAACTCGATATAGGTATACTCTATTCGTCAAGTAAACTATAGGTACATTAATTACAGCTAGCGATGTATTTAATGTTGGAACACCTGGCAAGTTCACGCGAGAAATAAAGCAGCTGCAGGAATATGAAGCTAGCGAACTGCTCGCGACTTCGTCCGCATGGCTTATTTTACCTGCCATTAGTTACGTCTTTGGGTAATGCTCCGCTCCCGCGGGTCGTAGCGTGATGTTATATAGCCTATGTTACTCGGGAATAATATAGCTATCTATTGGTGAAAAAATGGTTAAAATCGGTCTAGTAGTTTCGGAGCTTATTCGTTACTAACAAACAAACAAATCTTACTTCTCTTAAAAATATTAGTATGGATAACGTTGAGTGTCCGAATACACATACTTACGTATTAAAAAAGTTTACTGGAAATAAATGTTACCCGTACAGTTCGAGTTCAGTATTTGCTTTCTGTATGTACCCTACGATCGATAACAGCTTACGTCATGAAAGTGACTGAACTACAAACTAGGTCTTTCTCTAAAAACTAGATCTCTAGATTTTTGTTATTCCACGGCGAATCTCTCTTTTAACCGATGAAAAAGACTAGGCGGTTTTAGACTCTGCCTAACACTTTTGAACTCCGAAAATAAAAGCCGATACTCATACATAATTATGTTATTTTCTTCCCATCATTGCGATCATTATTTAATGAATGTACAGCTCTATTCTATCGTTTTAAGCTCTGAACATAGGATTATTAACTATTGATTTTCTTGTACAACCTTGATTTTAGGATTGTTAGGTAGGCCTGTATACTGTGTATGACATCATGTATTTTAACTTCGCAACCTGAAAATTGATAATATCCTGCTACAAACATTGTATTTGATCAACAAAAATGATGTGTGAAATGCAAATTTTATCGTCTTTAAATGTGAACTTTGACGTCATACACGTTAGTCTGTATCATTAGGTAAAAAAAACAGGCCAAGTGCGAGTCGACCTCGCATACGAAGGGTTCCGTATCTTTGTAATATGTTAACACAGCATATCAACAAACACGTTTCTTGTATGGTTTTCCTTACATTTTTAGTTTTAATTTTTGTGATTATGGTTGTTGTAGCGGTCATTGTTATAAACACTCAGTGTAAATTTCAAGTGTCTATCCGCTACGGTTAAAGACCTACAGCCCTTCGATAGACGGACAAGCAGACAGCGGAATCTTAGTAATAAGATCTTGAATATATGATTTAATTTAGACATTACTACGACCCCTATTGCGTGAGGTTTTGCAAATAAATAACGACCGCATAGTACGTACTACCACTATTTTATTACCAATATTCCTTTGTTCTAAAAGATCCTTTTCTGTTACAGATATTCCATAGGCGGACAATCCCTGCCTCACCTAGCACAATGGGCCAGCGACAACCTCGGCGTAGACCCGACGAGGGAGCCGAAGATTCCCGAGATACCCACGAACTTTGCCGAGAGCAGACTACCAGAATCGATCCGGTTAGAGCTGGAAAAGATCGCACTAATCAGTATCGATGGTATGGACAGGCTGATCAGGGCACATGGACAGACCCTGAAGGACATGGCCCAGTTGAGAACCAACAGCTTCCCGAGGATCCCTGATGCTGTGATATGGCCAGAAAGTCATGAACAGGTGAGGAAATGCAATTTTTAGCCAGTATCCTGAACCGAATCTTATTTTTTATATACAATATTCAAATAGGCTTGCGTTTGACCGCAACAACCCTGATCTTAAGTGATGATGCGGTCTAAGGTACTAGAACACGCCTGCCTAGGATGAACCGATTCACTCGTGCATTACTTAATTACGATTTTATTATAATGCCCTTAATTGAACTTGTCCCCAAACACTTCACAGTCAAATATTACTTACATTTCTTTTGTTTCGCCTAATTTTATTTCAAATTACCTCATTTATGGGCCTTGCTCTAACCGTTGCCATTAAACCGAAACCGTAAATCATATTTCGTAACTGTGTCATTGATTTTTTTGTATTTATTTTATTTTTTGATCTTCGCTATCAAAGTCACGGACAAAATATTCGTAATCATTTAATATCAATTGTGGGAATTTATTACACGTGGCGACCTAAGAAGGTCAAACTTCATTCTATATTTATGGTTCTGTTTATCTATGACAGGACATATTAATTGCAAATGGTTGATTAGGGTCAATGGCATGATGGTAAACGCATTTCGCCTTTCACATCAACAGCCGCGAGAACAGGACAAGATTATAATTGTTGTTTAATTGAAAGAACCTAAAACAAAGCAAGAGAAAATATAGTAAGGGATTCATTTATGTATGTATTTATAAATTATATAAGTATGTATAATAATAATAATAATAATTTTTAATAATAATTTATTCAAATAAAAATGTTTACAAAAAGTGTACATAAAACCAAACAGATAAAAAGCTTTCCATAAAATTACAGTGCCTAAAAATTAACTAAAACTAAATAATTATAGGAGCAAGTATCGATAGTTCGGAATTGCAATGTTAGGTAGCGACCCGCCCGATCTGTATATCAGTTGTCTGGTTACCATAACACAAGCTCTGCTTAGCTTGGGATCAGATAGCCGTGTGTGAGTTGTCCCAAGATATTTATTATTTATTTTAGCTGAATGCTGCTAGCTGATACATATGGTGAATCGGTTTTATTTGTACCTATATAGGGATAAGTGTTAGGTCTTCTGTTAGGAATGTTTCACCAACTCGGAGAAGCCTTTGTCTCTATTACATGAACTGGGTCATCATCCGTACTAATATTATAAATGCGAAAGTAACTCTGTCTGTCTGTCTGTCTGTCTGTCTCTTCTTCACGCCTAAACCACTGAACCGATTTCAATGAAATTTAGTACAGATATAGTCTGGGACCCGAGAAAGGACATAGGATAGTTTTCATCCCGGAAATCACCCGGGAACGGGAACTATTAATCCACGCGGACGAAGTCGTGGGCAAAAGCTAGTTTACTATATGTTTGAAACCTATGCCCTTTTTTGCCCCGGGTCGGAAATCCTCATGGGTCTCCCCCGCCCTGTTGGACTCTTACTGACTAGAAATCACACCTGTGTTCCCTTCCCACATTTTCGCCGTGGATCCTGGGAGCGTAGGTACATGCCTTCCGCGATTCCCGCCTTTACAACCCTCACCGGGTGGTGTGGTATTGGAGTCCCCCCGCGATGCCTTAGAAGGGGTTGCAGTTGTAACTGCTTTTTTCATGTTTGGTAATCGGTTTGCCTAAATTAATCTCTTAGGTCATCTGATGTCCTTCACAAATCCGTGTGAAGTGCTAGTAACGCATTTAAATATTGCGTGCAAAGAGATGATAAGTGATATTGTAATCATGATGTTTTGGCTTACGCCTTTGTACCGATCAGTATGTTTTTAACAATTAGGACTTTAGGCTTATGTCAATGTCATTTTATTTTACATAGGTATACTTAGTGTTTGAACTCGTCAAGGTTTTACTGGTTTATAAATAGACGATACGTTTGTTTATGATCTTCCTAAAAATAAAGATAGAAGCTACATAGTGTAAAAAGGAATATAACACGTTGACATTCGTTATCTTTTAGGCCCATTTTTTTCATATCACTTGTTGGAAACAGGCATACGGATCGCCTAATGATAAAGATGGTGAGCGGTTACCGTAGCCTGTAGACGCCTGCAACACCAGGGGCATCACACGCGTGTTGGCGACTCTTATAAAAGTACTATGAAGAATTCCATACTGTAGTCCCTTCACTCCTTCACTCACTGTAAAGCTCGGCAAACGCTTCGAATGTGGAATGAGCTCCATTCCACATCCGAAGCGTTTGCGGGAGGACATCACTCTGAAATCAAACTTCCTAAATGTCCTAACTGCCAAACAAACATATGTATAAACTCACATACACAAACAGCCAGACCTGGAAAAACTATGTACCGTGCGTGAGTCGAACCCGTGACACGCAATGCAGTAGCTAATCGCTCAGCCATTGCGCCCACAGTCGCATATTGTTCACAATGTTTATAAAAGTAATTATGCTTTTCGATTTCTAGGTAGAAGAGATAGTGTCATGCGCAACCCGCCACAACTTCGTGATCATTCCGTTTGGTGGAGGCACCTCAGTGTCAGGCTCTGTCACCTGCCCCGCTAAGGAGACCAGGCCGATACTAGTTCTGGACACCAGCGAATTGAACTCCATACTGTGGCTGGATAAGGACCAACTGCTGGCTAGAGTACAGGTAAAGTACCACCTTTGATTGTAACTAAGAGAGTAACCAATAATAGAACCTTTGCTCCTCGTAATAATACTCAAGTTAGCTTACCTGTCTACTTACCGATGGGCTATTTCTTTACCATAATATGAGCTTCGACGCGAAGGAAAATAATTATATCTAACTGCACTCATGAACCACCGTGCATTTTCCTGTAGGCTTAAAAATACTTATTTAAAATTTTATACTGCTTGGAACTTAAGCAGTATAAATTCCATGCAAACATGAACCTTAACTATTATGTTAGAAGCCCGAATTTTCTTTAGCACAGTGTAAATGCGCTCCAATGCCGCCCGGTTGGAGGAAATCGTACATAAAGCACTCATTCTGGACATATCGCTCAACATCTAACCGATATAGCCGATACGATCAACATCAGCAATAACTATCGTAACATTCCAGGCTGGTATAGTGGGGCAGGACTTGGAGCGTGAGATGCGTGCTCGCGGCTTCACAGTGGGCCACGAGCCTGACTCGTACGAGTTCTCCACCCTCGGCGGGTGGGTGGCCACGCGAGCCAGCGGCATGAAGAAGAACACCTACGGGAATATCGAAGACCTCATTGTTAACACTAAGGTAAGCACCACTAACTTAAACCCATTGGCGTCTTAATAGTATGAAAATAAAGTTGAAATTTCAATGTTAATGGTCGTCAGTACTAAAACTATACCGCGGTATGCTTACGACCGTTAAAGTTGAAATTTCAACTTCATTTTCATAGCGTTAGTCTTCCTATCGCAAGTACTCAGAAGCAGCTCGGATTTGCATGGGACCTAAACATACCGGCGAACTATGGGTGTACATTGGTACACCTCTACCTATCTCTTCGAGGAATACAGGCGTGATGATATGATGGTATGTATTTATTACAGGTGGTGACCGGTCGCGGCGTGTTAGAGAAGAGCTGTCGAGTGCCGCGCATCTCGTGCGGGCCCGAGTGGGAGCACGTCATCATGGGCTCCGAGGGCTGCTTCGGAGTTGTCACTGAGGTACACATACACACACACCATACACAATTAGTAAACAGTAAGGTATTCGACGCCTGCAATAATCTACATATAATGTACTTACCTACGCAAAATAAGAAAGTAGGTAAACCATAAATTAAAACAGGCTGTGGTGCATCATAATAAACAGTCTCTGCAATTAATTTTAATCTTTTATAAATAATTTCTTTATTGATACACCCGGGGGTTATCCTGGGATGCACGCCCATGTGCATACAGGGATAATAGTCGGTTGGTTATTTCGTTTCATTTTAAAACCGTCTAAGTAGCCTTTGCGAGTTGGCTTCGACTCTTTGTATGCCTCGCACCCTAAATAGGTACGTAAAGAAAACACAAACCGGGATACATATTTTTGTTATGACTTACAAAAATGTAACATCACCACAAGATGCTAATTGAAATTCAAAAGGCGCTTTTCGGCTTCTACATTTAAACCATAATCCTTCGTAATACATACCATCTTTTAATTTCAGGTCACGATAAAGATCCGTCCAGTCCCTCCGGTGGTACGCTACGGCTCCCTCGTGTTCCCGGACTGGGAGAGCGGGTTCTACTTCGAGAGGGAGGTTGCTAGGCAACGGCTGCAGCCCTCCAGTATACGACTCATGGACAATGAACAGGTAGCTACAATATTTATCGGTAAAAATAACTATTTAAAGACGCCCTTTTGAAAAAAGAATACGAGTAGCATAAAAAAACAGTTGTGATACTGATTGCTAGAAGATTTCTCGGGGATTTGATATAAAAATACTACCAGCCATATTATTGTCCTACTTTAGCAAAAAGGTCTCTTTTAATACAAAGAAGGCACGAGTATTGTTCACCACGCTTGCTCAAGGCAAATTATTGACGATTTCGAGCTTATATTAATTATAAATCCAGGGTTTCCTCACGATGTTTCCCTGTATGATCAATTTGCAACATTCAAATATCAACCATTTTCCTTTCATACGTATTTAGCTTAATAGGTATATATGAATTCTGTTTTTGTATTCCCATGGTACAATTAGGACTTTTCCTTAATTCTGGAATCTACGAAGACAACGTGCAACGAAACTAATATAATAATAACATTCCTTTACAGTTCCGCTTCGGCCAAGCCCTCAAAACCGAAAACTCATGGGGAGGGGTAATCCTCGATGGACTGAAACGCCTGTACATCACCAAGATCAAAGGCTTTGACCCCGCGAAGCTGTGCGTGGTGACCCTCCTCATGGAGGGGTCGGCAGAGGAGGTGTCGGACCGGGAGACGAAGCTCAACAACATAGCCGCTCAGTTCGGAGGCATCCCGGCCGGCGCGACCAACGGGGAGAACGGATACACGCTGACGTTCGTCATCGCTTATCTTAGGGTGAGTTACTCTTTAGGAATTTCTCAGTAACAGCCCGGGGCTTGGAAGTTGGTGGTATGACACCGCCGTGCCTGTGGAAGCACGTAAAGCCGTTGGCCCTGCGTGGTTTTCCCCGGTTTTATCGGATCGCCGTCGAACTATAAGAGTTAGGAAAGAGGGAGCGCATCCGTGTTTGCGCAAAAAAAAATATCAAAATCATTAAACTTCATAATATTAGTACCTACTATTGCTGGCATGATTGGCTTTGGCGTAGTAGTAAGTAGTAGGAGTAATTTTGCACATGTACAATTAGTACCGGAATACCTTAATTCTGCGCATCTAACGACTCTTGCCAAATTACATGGGCACATGGCCCGGTGACTGTATATCCTTACCTCTCAAATTAACGACCAAAATGCTCTTCCGACACAAGTATCCTCAACTATCATTCAATTTTCTCATCATTACCTATAACTTCAGGACATAGCTATCGAGTACGATGTGGTGGCGGAGTCGTTCGAGACATCAGTGCCCTGGGACCGGACCCTGGCTCTCTGCGCTAACGTGAAGCAACGCATACGGGACGAGTGCGCTAAGAGAGGCATCCAGAAGTATCTCATATCGCATCGATTGACGCAGACGTGAGTATTCGAAGAAGAGAATAATATAAGTTTCTATTTTCTTTGTAAAAGGATAAATTTAAGGTACCTACCTCTAGCCTACTGAAAAAATCCTTAAGTAAAAACCCAATTACGTAACTGTGCGAAAGATAAAGGGCAAAATATTTAAATGTTATTTTTCAGTTTGCGCAAACATAATGACCACAATAAGTATTGTACCTACATAATAATATTATTTTAATTGATTGTGATATTTTCAATGAGTAATATTGACGTGTTTTTTTCAGTTATGACGCAGGTTGCTGCATTTATTTCTACTTCGGTCACAATATCGGTAAATGCACGGATCCCGTATCTGTTTACGAAGAAATCGAAGAGGCTGCACGGGACGAGATCATTGCCTGTGGTGGTAAGCATAGATTTGTGTTTACGTTATCAAGTTGGCATCATTGATTTGGTCAAATAAAGTCAATTGAGTGATTGTACCGTTCTAGTAAACGCTCGAGTTATACTCTGGGAATTATATTATTACATAGTTTTAATTCCGTGCTAAAATGTATTTATTTTGATTTTAAAGATTTTAAGCTTTTCTAATGTACTACAAATGGAATAAAATAATACTCTTTATTACTTACATATTAATATAATAAATGTAAAAAAACTTATTATTCGACAGGATCAATATCACATCACCACGGCGTTGGCAAACTTCGCAAGAAATGGTACGCGGACACAGTCAGCGAACCTGGACGGCAATTATTACTCGCTGCGAAAAAAACTTTAGATCCTGACAACATTTTCGCATTAGGAAATATGGCATTTGAGGAACATAGCACCGACAGCACTACAGCAAAGAGTAAATTATAAGCTTCATGTGTGTGTTTGATTAAAATCTTGGTATTATTGACATAGATTGTCAACTCCCATTCAACATATGGACAAGTTACTATGATCGTTGACTGGTAAACCCCGCTTTTATTCAATCAAATTTAATTATCATATTAAAATTTGACAAACTAGAATAGGTAAGATTAGTTTAAGATTGACAAATATCGTAAACATTCAGTAATTTTCATTGTTATAGATTTTAAGCAAAATGCGCAGGCTGCTTTTATACTTTTTCTATGATAAAAGTTGTACTAAAGTAAAATCAAGCACTATCAAAGTTAAACAACTTTTTAGTGATAATGCCTGATTTGGGATGGGGTGTCAACGCAAATCCTAGAAGTTTCTTGTGCAAATATCTACGCTAACATTTTTACTTATGTAATTTTTAAGTAAAATATTGTGAATGCTTTTCAATTATCTTAAACGTAGAATTCAGTTTATGAATCGGCTATTTTTTGTAGTCACAGGCAGTGTACTGTGATACTTTGAAACTACATGATAACAAACACTCTGGTTTATAACTTCTCATCGTATTTGGTTATTTTAAGTAATTTGGATCGTTTTTATAAAAAAGAAAAAAAACACCAGGCAGTCATATAGACTTACTGTCCCAGTTGTTCTATTTTAGAACAATGTTTATCTCATTACTCATTTTACGTAATAAACTATTAAGGAAAAGTTGAACATGGTTAAACCGGCCAGAGACAGTGCACTACCTATGTATAACTAAAGGTAAGGTCTTAAACATAACATCACGCCTGTATTCTAAAATCCTGTCATCTCATACTGTCTCTGTATCGGTGCAATAAATGTTTATTAATTCTTAATTTTAAATACGTTTAGTAGGATTGTGAGTTACCCTAGATGATTTATGATGATGAATGTTAAAGATGGTAAAATAATTATCAAAAATTTGTAAGTATTTTAAAAGTTATGTTTCTAACCAGTGCCTTTACCATTATTGTGCTTTAATTACACACATTCGAAAGTTAGATTTTATGTAGCGTACGATAAGTTACTTAAGCTTTATTTAGCAATTTAACAATAGAATAATGCCATAACATTTTTTTTTTAATATAGTTTGTAGAGAAGCCAAAGAATTATCCGAAACTACTATGTTACCACACAATATTATGTTAATCCTGTTTAATTAGAATATATTATGATTCATAGATGTGACATGCCTCGTAATATTGGAACTTTTTATAATCCTTTTAAAACCTTCACAGATGCCTCGTTTTTATTTTAAGCATTAAATTTTGTGAAAATTATTCCTGTTTAGCAAGATTTATTACAAAAGGTTTGATCATAAAATAAATCCTCTAAAATGTAAGGGTTCTTAAAACTGTTCTATCATTTACCAAAAAATATAAGGCCCTTTTATTACTTAACAATCTGGTATCCGAGCTCTCTATGACAAGATTTCGCAGAATAAAACTTAATAAATCTTACTTACTCGGTGTAATTTCTATCATAAAGATACTGGCCGTAGTACTTGATCATAATTTAAATAATCTAGAGACTCGATGACATTAATGTCTTCGCATTTAAAGGGCCCTAATTTGTACGCCTATATCATAGATTGCTCAATTATATTAGTGTATTTATGGATGATAGTAATATTAATTATTTTCATTATTTATTCAAGAAAAAGTTACATTCCTTCTAAGGTTTCATTTAATGTAGTAAGTGTGATTAAATACGGGGTTTGTGATAAATTAGAAATATAATTGCCATGTTTACATTAGAGAGGGTGATTGTAATAACATTTGTAACTAATAAAGTTTGCGTTACCAAGAAAGTGTTTTTTTTTTTATTGTAACGAAGTGTTTTGTATATTATACGCAACCACGACCTCAGCCAATGACCGCAAAACCAGATCAGACTGTAGAAACCTCATGCACGTCGCGTTATTTATTTAAATAATTATCGGCATACGGTCTCCAACAGTCCGACTAGGTGCGGCTAGTTTTGCCAGCCTACTACCACGACTTCGTAGTTGTGGCTGCGCGGTCATAAAATACTGGCCACGATCATACAAGACATAATAACAATTTTTTGATGGCACGGTTGGCGTAGTTGCTTAGCGGTTGGCTGCTGCGCTGCGTGTCGCGGGTTCGATTCCCGCACTGAACAAATGTTTATATGGCCTTTAGATACTTGTTCCGGGTCTGGTTGTTTGTGCATGTGAGTTTATTTGTTTGTAAACACGCCCACGATACAGGGGAAACTCCAAGTGTGGGGCAACGTTAAAAAAAAAAAATTATAATCCTCCAGTTCAATTATTTTGAATTTTAACAGTATAACTCAATCGTTTTTCTGTCAAAAATGTATTTTCCCATTGTAATTCATTCAATAGAAAACAGGTCAAAAAATTGGAAACGCCCAAAGTAAATACCTTATCTTGCAAAATTACATTATGAATAAATTACAAAACAACATTACGTATAAACATTTGTTTATTATTTTATCCTGGTAGTTTCCGGTGCCTACGTATACCGCCTCATGAAATTAATCCTGTCGTTTTCATTCATATTCCGCCGTTGAGGTGACAGTGACAGGTCGTGTCAATTGTACAAGGAAAATTCGCGGGTAGTTAAATTTTATATTCTGCTCGAGATATTTTAACAGAATACTTTTCTTAACGCGGCGATCCATAAAATAAAACATGATTGATCTGTTTATGCCCTTTCGGGCATTTTTGAAGTTCGAAAATGTGTGTACGGACAACAATATATTCCGCATGCACTACAAGGTGACGGTGATCATGTTGCTTGTGTTCACTTTGCTGGTGACTTCGAAGCAGTTCTTCGGGGAACCAATTCACTGCATGAGTGACAACGAGAAGGACAGCGATAAGGATGCCGTGAACAGCTACTGCTGGATCTACGGCACTTACTCACTGAAGAGCAGATTTGTCGGTTAGTAAAAGTAGATAAAAATTATTAGTTTACAGTCCTAGAACTTTCTGTGATGCTACCCGCTCTTAAGACGAACAGAGAGACGTACACGCTGTAATAGCCTTGCCTGCCTGCGTGCTGTCTTTCCCGAGATACGATCGATCTAGAATCGATCATTTCTCTTGCAGAAGCATTTTCAGTCTCGAGCCAAATCCAAATTTTCTTTGAATCTAAGATCAAATAAATACGTTAAGATATACTAAATTATTCCAAAGTTCAAGGTTTTTAAACCACATTAGATAGATCTTAACTGCGTTGTCCCACTGCTGGGAGGCAAGAGGGAGCTCCCACTTCAATACACTTCTGTTTTCTGTGAATGTAGACCAATCCTTGTCCACTTATTTGCTTGGATATAGACATAGCATAACATCTTTGTTAATAATAAAACAAGTGTACAAATATTTTACCTATACAAATTAATTAATAATTTTATATTTGCTTGATAATCAAGACCACTTAAATTGCTAACTTTACAACAAATTATATGCTAACGGTCTCCTAATCTGGCCAACAGGTGTGGAAGGTGTGCACATGGCGTACCCAGGAGTGGGGCCCAACAAAGGTGACAACGACGAGCAGATAAAGCACACTTACTACCAGTGGGTGTGCTTCGTGCTGCTCGGTCAGTCTGTCATGTTCTACACTCCAAGATATTTGTGGAAGATCTGGGAAGGAGGAAGACTTAAGGCTTTGGCGGCAGATTTAAGTATGTATATTTAATTTTATTATTTTGTAATGTCTTAGTATATGGTGACCACAAAATATCAAGAACGAGGTTAGGCAGATGTGAATAAAGTCCTACTAATTTATACAAAAATGAAAAAAAAAGAAATTAATTAATAACCTACAGTAAACTCAAACACAGTGGAGAGTCGATAATTCGAAAGTCAATCAACCTATCTATTGTGCCCTCCCTTTTAGTGGTTAGGCTTGCTTTCCTTTTTTTGCTCAGCAGACAAAGTTCCAAGATTTTTTTTAACACAAATGTACTTTATCCTTCACGGGCTACATGTTTTACTAGAAGACTGTCTGCACTTTGTTTTTCAATTCAAAGTTGTTGTTAAGGATTATTATACCTAAATATGTATGGCCAATTAATACAGCGGATTTATTAATGCTCTACTGTATTTGAAAAATAATATCCTTGTTCCCTTAGGTAGAAATGCTATAATTTCCCTAAACATTATTTTAAATTATTAAAAATGTCGTCCTCAATTAGTATGTTACTAAATTATTATGTTTTTATTGCAGGTAGCCCTGTGGTAATTAAAGACTGGTCGGAGTTCCGTCGTGGGGAGCTGGTGTCGTACCTGAGCTACACAAACATACATACTCACAACATGTATGCACTGCGCTATGCCTTCTGTGAGATCCTCAACCTTGTCAATGTGGTGAGTACACCATTACCATATAATAGTGGTTGTAACAAAAAATTATAAACTTTGTTTTACCTAAAACATACTGGCAAACTGTGGGTGTACATTGGTACACCTCTGCCTAACCCTTCGGGGAATACCGGCCTGATGGTATGATATATTATATAGAATAATATGATCAAGCATTAAGCACTGCATCAAGCATGCAAATATAAATAAGCAAATATGTATAAATCATGAATATTTCCAGGTTGGTCAAATATTCCTGCTGGATGTATTCTTGGGCGGCGCATTCCGCAACTACGGTGCAGCAGTCGCTGCGTTCACGCACGTCCCACGCGTCCCCCCGGACATGACCGACTTCGTGGCTGTCAACCCCATGGACCAGTTCTTCCCCAAACTCACCAAGTGCTGGCTCCGAAGCTATGGTCCTTCTGGCACCATGCAGTTCAAAGACCGCCTATGCGTTCTACCGCTGAACATAGTCAACGAAAAGATCTTCGTCATCCTCTGGTTCTGGCTCATAATCTTAGCTTTTGTTTCCACGTTGGCTGTCATGTTTCGTATACTAGTGCTCTCTTTACGCCCTCTGCGCTCATTAATGATTGCTGGTCAACTCAGATATGTGAAGAAGAGCATGGTATCAAGAATCGTGAAGCGTTTTGGTTACGGAGACTGGTTCATACTGTACTTACTTGGCAAGAATATGAACCCTATTATTTATAAAGATTTGATAGTGGAACTATCCAAAGAGTTGGAACATAGATTGGTTACAGTTTAATTGTTTGTTTACTTTATAAATATTTCTTTGTTTAGGGATGCTAGTGGATTGTTTTTCTTTTTTTTAAATTAAACTGTTTTTACCTAAAGGTAATGTGTAGAGACACCATTTAAAAGTACTGATTATTATTAAGACTTATTTTAAAGTACTGCCTATTATTAAGACTTGAGAATAAATACAGTTCACTAGTAGATAGTCCCACTTTATCTAATAATCTCCATTATTTTTGCTCAATTTATTGCTCAAATACAATACATAGTATTGTTTAAGTATACTCATTTGATTACATAAGAAAAAGTGCCTTATTAAATAGGTATAGTTACTATTATTTTGAACATTAAAATTAATACTCAGTGTATAAAATATATCAATATTTCATTTCAATAATCTTTTTCAATGAAAGATGTATGAAGGTCCAATTAAAAACTTGAGTTATTGTTTCAAAAAAGGTTGATTTGTTTGCATACTGTTATGTAGCTAAGTTCTTTACAATTATTTTGTTTATTCATTACACAAGAATAAATTGTTAAGTTAATATAGATCAAATACAGGGTATTTGTTAGTAGGATCATTAACTATTATACCTAGATACTCTTTGTAGATGATTGTTATTGTTTAAAATGTATATTTGTTACAAGAACAACTAGTACTAACATCTAGTTTTTAATAATAATCTCTTTCCAAGTGTAAGATGATTAATTATAGTTTGTAATAAAATAAAATCTATGAATAATTATTGTTTGTTTTTGTTTCATAATTATTTAATTTTGTCAAGAGAGGTTCTACACAAACACTAATGTCATATTTATTAAAAAAAATGCTTTGGAATGTGGAATAAATATTTCCTTGCAATAAAATAATAATTGAGATGGACAGCTTTTTTATTACAGTTGTTTTTCAACTGAGTAGGAAGGAGATGGAATTGATTTCTATAAAAAATCTATCTTACCCTATAATCATATCCATAATATAGCAATTGTAGCATTTAAGTTTTGTTAAATATTTAGGTGTATGATTAATTATGAACACATTTTAACTTCAAAAAGGGATGCAAGTATGACGGGCTCATGTCCACAACTCCACGTTTCGGAGGGATTTGGGGCATAATTTATCCAGTTGCTTAAAATCACTAACTACAAATAAGAAAATAATAATTATGATATTTAAGATTATAATATTTACTAAAATTTACAACATTTATCCCGAACAACCCCTGCACCCACAATGAACACATTCTACTATCCTGCCTTCTTCTAGCTTGCTCTTGGGGACCCTACATATACAGTTGGTAGCAAAGTTAGTGTCTCTGGTCTGAATACAGCGTAAACAACACAAGTTTTCATAACCGGTTTTCTTCCACTTAGCTATAAGGTTGGCATCGGCTATTTTCTCATCTAAACAGTACTGGTACAACTCTCTGCTGATAGCCTTACGTCTGTAAAACAGGTCGTATATGTATCGAGACTTCTGATGATGTATCTTGAATATCGGCCATAGAGATTCTTGCTTGCGTTTTCCTTCATGAGGTTCGGTCTCGGCTGAAATTGAATTAGTTACCATTGGAATGTGCAAATTAAAGTATAAATAGTCGGGCAAGACAGGGCTAAAGTCTAATGGGGAACGTAATATACATATAAGTTTACAATGAATTAAACAAAAATAAAACATTTTGTTAGGTTAGGTACCTTCTCTCATTTTCTGTTCCAGTTCTTCCAATGTAGGTTCAATGAGCTCCCATCCTTCTGGGGGAGGTTTGCGACTGCGGCGTACTTTCGGCATTACGTGATTAAAGATATAAAAGCTACACAAAACTTTTTATTGTTTGGAACTTTGGAGTCACAAACAAAATTTATTCAACAAACTTTGACAGATTGACACTTAACAATAACATTTTATTGACATCTACGCAGTAGTGCGGACTGTAGGCGTACTACTAAAAATAAGGATTGCATAAAATCGACTATTTCAAATATATGATTGTGTGTATAACGACTAGGTAGACAAAAAGTTTTTAGAGTGTCGACGGCAATCTAAGTTCTTTGTGGTTTTGCGTTTCCATCACAAACATTCCAGACATTTTTACTAATAAATAAAAAAACAAAGAAAAGAAAAGTTGTTTCGTTTTTTTTTTTTTTAAAGTAACTTCTTATAAATTTCTCAAATCGATATAAAGCTATGATTTTAGTTTTTAGCCGCTTTCCAAAATATACTTTGCGCGCTTTTAATTGATAACTTCGTTCTGAAATAAGGCCTAAATACAACGACACGACATACCAAATGTGCTTATTTTATATTAGCAGAAAGTGGGGTACTTTCTGAATATCATGTATTTCATAATAGGTACAGCTGCATTTCAGCCAATCAGCATTAAACCGTATCACCAACAGATATGATATATGGAGAAGAAGTGGGAGGCTAAAGAAAAGATGGATGGATTATGTGCAGAATGATGTGAAAGAGAAGGGAGCCAGTGATAGCATGACGGTTGACAGGACGGCATGGTAGAAGAAAACGTGTTGCGCCGAACCCCAAGTAACATGGAATAGGGGCAGGAAGATGATGATGACCAAATTGACCACTATAATTGCCCCCATTGATCCAAAAGTCAGTCTTTCAGACAGTTATTTTGTATCTGCGCTTAAGTTACTTTTTATTTTTAAGAGTATAATAATATAAGTAGTAAGTTTTATGGAGTTTGTTCCCATTCTTCTCCATACGAAACTACCGTTTGGAATATGCAACTAGATTTAATTTTTTTTTTTCATGTAGTTGACGTTCGTCGTTCAAGTATGCCTTTTAATGATCTAATTGAAATAAATGATTTGATTTTGACTTTGACTTTCGGGAGAAAGCTAATACAACTTACCTACTTATAATAGCACTACTATACTAGCACTACTACAAAGTTTATTGCTACTACAATTTTTGTAGGCGTTTATAAACATATAAAATAAGTAAGTAAGAGAACAATTTTAGTGAAATGGTGAAAACTTATGACCACTAGTAAAAAGGCTTTCCCTTAATTAAGTGTACTTCTTGAATTAATATCACCATTTAAATTCAATGTTGCCGAAAAACAAATTAAGAGTAATCATTTCCAATGTAAATCATACACGAAATTGACACTTTAACCAGATAAAATTAATAAAAACATCAATTATATATTTATTGCCATATAACAGTTACATAAGTAATGTAATATTTCATTTTACGATCCCACTTGATAAATATACGTTTTGTATGCTTTCACTTTTATGAACAAACATTCACAATTTCTAAATCTTAGTTATGTAGGTAGATAATTTTACGTTTATAATTTTACGTCTAATGACCGTCTATCGTTGTTTGCAAAAAAAAATGTGTGAGATTCCGCTCTAGTTGCGCTGTTTCAATATAAGTGGGTAGATAGGAAGTACTATACAACTTACGCTGTTTTATTTAAGAAAGAAATTATAAAAATGCAAAATAGGTTGTCAACGCGATTAATTTAATAATAAGTCAATTTTAATGAGAGTATCATCGCAATTATAATTTTAATAATACCGCGCTTACCTGTGTATGAATAACGGGGCTACCTACCTATACAAGTTGAAACTTGGTTGTACTGCCTTTTTAGTGTCTCTGTCACACGAGCTCAAAGTTTGATGGTGTGAGCGAGAGGGATATAGGCTCGATTAGCACTCGTGGAATGCGGTGTTGCGTTCGCGCAAGCAAGCCAACTCCGGTCCAGTCATTTCATTCGTCGCCGACAGCGTTGTGGTGGTCGCAAGGTATCACTTAAAAACTTAACCGTGTAATCAAAATATGTGTGAAAATTGCCGTTATACGAGTGTTTCTCTGTTATCTATAAGTGAATAATATTGTGACAGTTGTGTACAACACTTGTGTTATGAAGTTTAGTGAAAGTTGACGGAGGTTTTCAAGGAACTCGGGTGTCTCGTCGCTTATTTACCTGTAAGTCAACTTCCAAAGGTATACGTGTCTGGGTGACGTTGATTTCGCGTTACAGCCTTCTAAACTACGTTTTTAAGTTTATTTACTTTAAAAGTTTCTTTTCTGTAGCCGTAATTTTATTAAGTACCTACCTACCTACAGAAAAATCGACTTGTTTTTTTTCCGACGTAAAAAGCGAATATTTCCCCGACAATAACTTATGGCTGCAAATAGATAAGTACTCATTAATAGCTGTACAATAATTTGTGTAAGTTTCTAAGTACACATACCTAATCCTTACTAGTGTAACCATGCGTCCTATTTTTAGCGGACACGTCTCGATTTCTCGGATGTCCGAAAGATTCGCCGGAAACGATCGTTAGTTAAATATCCGGTATAAATCTAATTAATTAATGCATAATCGATAAATGTAGATGTTAAATCAATGAAAGAGCTTAAAATAATCATGTTAGTTTTGAAGACAACTTTTACTAAATGGACCTCTGACCCCGCGGGCGCGGTCGTTGGCCTTGAAACCGAGATTTTGTTAAGTATTAATTCAACAAGGATCCAAATTTATTTAAAATGTTTAAAATTCCTCGATGACTGTATTTTACCAACTTCGTACCTTTGACTAACCAACTCGATACATAAATCAATTATCGACCCGCATTCACTTACGATTTTGCAACATTTGAATAAACCTGAAATACCTTACTACCTACTTACTCGTTAATTGCTTGACTGCGAATTTTGTAGCTCAGCCGGCAGACCGGTGTAGAAATACAAGGAAGGGGACAGGGTATGTCTGCCTTTACCTAATAGGTACTAGGTAAGTAGGTATTACTGTAAACCTTTTGACCCGTAATGTCAGGTATAAAACCTGTTTTTGTTTTTGTCTTGATTACGTAAACTTTTATTATGGTATTCGATTAAGGCAAGTATCTTGTATCTATTTTTATTTTACTAGGTATATCAGTCTCCGAATTTGCATGACAAACGCTAACCTCCGTTTCACACCTTTTCTAGAGTGTTTCTACAAGAGTTCCCTTAAAAAAAAAAAAAAAAACTCTAATAAATCTGGCTTTGAAATTACTACAGGAAATGATTTTAAATAAAGTTAAAAGTATCGACTGAGGTTTGAGCATCACAGCAGGTTATTAGTGTTAAAGTAATAGTACGTATCTACGTCTTTTATTAACTGTTTATCATTACAAAAGTTAATAATAATAAATTGATGGGTAGACACACAATCACAAAATTTAAGCTCAAGGCATTGACAGAACTTCAATAAGTTTCTGCAATTCTTATTTCTTTAAAGCTGCAATTGCAATATTTGCAATGTAGGTTGATAGACTCTCGAATGGTTGTGATGATAGAAATAGTGGACTTAGTAATACCTCACGTTCTTAGATATTATGCCGGGAATGTCTGTAAGCTTTAGCACGTCATGGAGTCAAAATACCTGCTTAGGACTACTTACAGTAATCCCTTCTTATGGGGAAGGAACAAGTTTTATCATTCTACGTAATATAAAATTACCTTATCCTGTCACTTTTGGTTCCATGTGGAGAGTTTACTACCTGGTAATCCTTATTAAATAAGCATATTACGGCCTTTAAACCAATGAATAATGATATACGTAGACAGTTTGGTTATGCCTATTACTATTATTCTATATGGATTTATGAACTACTAGCCCCGCGTTTTCATCCGCGTTAAGTTTCGTATTTAGTTACTGCTCCTCCGCTCCCGTGTGTCATAGCGTATGTTAAATAGCCTAAAACCTGTCTCGATAACAGGGCTTTAAAACGCGAAACATATTTTTAGTAGTTCTTGAAATTTGCACGTTCGAACAAACAAACATACTCTTCAGCTTTATAATATTAGTAAGTATAGATAAACATAACAGATGGGATTATGGAATGCATCGGTCATTCGGCCTTCTCTACGTAATCTACAGATTCTTACATGGCAGTACGCATGCAACATGATTGTCATGATCCAGCTTTACTTGCACCGAGTTGCATTGTTCTCCTATCAGTTTTATCTTCCCTTCCTTATCTTTTTAAAGCTTTTTTATCTCTGTTAGTCAAACATTACCTGCTCCAGCACCCAGGCCCCGAATAATAACTGTCTTAATTTCTATTGACTATTAAGCCTTGTGTACAAATACTACAAAGACCACGACTTCTGTGATCGCAGATAAGTTTTTATAACAAATTATTATGCCTTACTGATTCAGCGGCTGCACAGACAAGATGACGTAAGGTCACGTTTTTCATTTCATTCACGTTTATTTGAGCCTAGTCGTGCGGTTACAGAATGCTGTAGTATAAAAGACGAGGAACCTCTAAAGTCTGTCGGTCGAGCAGTATAAAGTTCAAGTTTTACTAAGCGTACACCTAAGATACGGATGGAAATTTTGGCATAGACACGTAACTTTTTTAAATTTACAGAAAGCTTTTATTTGTCATCTTGGTTAAAATAAGTGACTTATTTGCAACGAGCAGACTCTTATTTGCCATCTCATTCAGAGATAAATAAAAAATTCCAAGACGAGTTTAGCACACTATGATACAATAATATGTCTATTCAATGCTAAACACATCGTCTTTGTAAGTACCTTCGTTTGAGAGGCCTGCGCCTGCGCCGTCTCATGATTTGAAGGTTTCGATTTAATTATAGGCCTACGTTCAGTCGTTAATAAATAATTACACTGTACAGATGTTATGATGAGCTTGGAAACATCTCGGCGTGACAAAGGTAGTGTTAGCACTTAAATCATCATCAACACAACAACGATGCCTTGTTAAGTAATTTGAAACTATTACTTATTCGAGAAATTGCACTTTCTTTTGTGAGCTAGCCGGTCATTAATCTTTGCAATCAAACAAATTGTCCATAACGAAATCACTGGCAAAATAAGTAGGTATAGAACCTTAAAAATGATTGATCAATAAACATTTGCTTTTCGCACATTTCGTACATAGGCGTCGTCAAGTGAAGACGGTAAATAATGATTGTTAAGTAATTCGGATGTGATCTGTCGTGCTGAACAGTTTGATAGAGAAAGCGCTTGGTTCGTGGCTCGTGATGGACGTCGGACGATTCTAACGGATTTCTCCAATACGTTGATGATCTGATGTGTTAACAACTCCTGAATTGGACGTACGCACGCTAACGCTATTAAAATTTAAGATATTTTTGAGATTAAAAGATAAATCCCGTTATAAATTCTTGATATTGGATATGCCGTGGTAGGAGCAGTTTCATTAATTAATAGTCAAGAACATGCATCGATCTTTTAATTAATTATGAAATACTGCCTAGGTATATTAAACTCTTTTTTTATGAATCCGCTTTAGTTTACGAGTCTACGTATGGACTGAAAGACAAACCTCAGTCGGTGTGCATAATTTTTCATGCAAAGTACAAATATCCGTCTATCCAGTTTCAGACCCCATTATATTACTATGATCGTCTATTTTTTTAATTAATTTAAAGCACCAATGTACAAAACGTGAGTAAAGAAACGACAAGTGTAATTAGTTTTGCTGTTCGGTTCACAAATGATATCATGAATGAGATACAGCTAAGTCGACACAGAATCTCAATCTCACAAAAACTTTGAACTTTTTGCGTGTGCTCGCCCGCCATAATTACTAAATGATGTCATCTTCGAATTTATTGTTATTCCGTTTTTAAACAGGATATTAATTCATTATCAATTAAGTGATATTAAAAAACGCTTAGGTAAACGTATTTTAGATTGCATTTGATGACAATGACCTGGGGACCCTTGACCTAAAATGTACAAAACATAATACTCCTCGGAATGAATTCTGAGATTATTATGCAAGTATTAGATATTAGATGACGATGTAAATTACCTCTTGTAGTAGTAGACATAACATTATTACAAGCAAATAGTCTATAATGCTAGTAGTTATGAACACAAGGTGATGACTGTGCATAATTTTGCGAGCCACGAATATTTTGTTTCTTTTACGAAATCTGAATTTTTTTCTTGCTTATTTAGGTACTCCCTGTTAGCTTCATCTATACTAATATTATAAAGAGGTAAAATTTGTTTGTAAGTTTGTAAGTTTGTATGTTTGTAAGTTTGTATGTAGGGGGTAATCTCCGGAAGTAATGAACCAATTTTAAAAATTGTTTCACTGGTAGAAAGCTACATTATTCGTGAGTGCTATAGGCTATATAACATCACGCTACGACCAATTGGAGCGGAGCAGCAATGAAAAATGTGGCAAAAACGGGAAAAAATATTCTTTTTGAGGGCTTTCGTTGCGTGCGCTGCGTGAACGGTTAAAGTTACGCAAAAATAATGTATGAGAGAATTGTTTCTCTTAAAATATACTAAAAAAAAGTCCGCGGCAGTACATGCCTAACTTTTAAGATTGACTCACTATAAGCATTTTTATGGCCAGAAAATTTGTTTTAAAATAATGCATTATTTGCGAAGGTGTTTTTATGAATATAGTATTAATCCTTATCAACATAAATGCGTTATTCAGCACAAGTGTTTAATTTTGAACAAAATTGCCTTTTACATCATTTAATTTCAATGAATATCTTAGGAGATATCACAGTTTTAAAATAACTTCGCAGCAAAATAATGACTCTGCGAGACATTCCGTAGCTTATACCTCAGAATAACAGATTCTGCGGGTTGTTCGAAAGAGATACCGCGCCCCCGGAACGCAAAGGGCACATGAAGGAACATAGATGGGTTTTAGTCAGTAAAAGTCTGACACTTCTTCCCGCCCCGTCCAGGGCGGGGAAAGTTATTTGACGATTTCCCAATTATAAAAAAAAAAGAATAAGAGATTAAAGGCTTCATAACATCGCGCTATTAGCCACGGAAACGGATCAGTAACCAAAAACCTAACGTAACGCGGGTGAAACCGCGGGGCACAGCTAGTTTGATATATTTTATATTACTAAAATAGAAAATTAAGGTATTTTTGAAAAATATTAAATAAAGAGTTTCGTCTATTATATTAATAGTTTCGTCTATTTTGTAAATGCTAGTGCTGTCACTAGTTTCGTAATTTAAATACTTATATTCATTGACAGAGCTAAGGACGCTCACTATTTCATAAAATAATGCTAGTCTCAGTTCGACATGCACGAATGTTGTACAATATTTAAATGTGCTAAAGAGGCTCCACAATGTCTGTTTACAGTATTACAGTTAACCTGAATTTGAAATAATCACAAGACAACAACAAAATTAAAACAGGTAGGTATTTATATTTTAGTCATCGTTTTTTGACCCATTTTCAACTTATATTAAAATTATGAATCATTACAGTATTTTCTTATAAAACATTTTTAAAATAAATCATAGGTTCTTAGTCAAAATACCAGGTACCAAAATCGAAAGTTGTCTATTACGTTTCTACAAGACCAAAAAATCAAGAACAATAAAATCTAAGAAGACCCGCTTTTTACCGTAAAAGTGAAAACCAAGTGATTTATATTCTATCTGCATGTCATCAAAAAGTCTCAAGCGAAAACTAGGACATGTCCGGAAAACGCACATTTTATGGTGAACGCGTCAGGCTTGCAACACCGCGGCCTGCGTACGAACGGGCTCGCATTAGGGACACATGGGTCGAAGGAATGCAGACATTCTGCCTGCACGCAGCCAACGTGTTTGCCTAATTTAGCTGCCTAGAAAACTATGATTTACAGCGTAAATATGCACCACTCCTTTTTATGCGAGAACAGAATTCTATAAACTTGATTTAGTGCTTAGTTTGGAAGTGCCTCGGGCCTAGGGGGATTAGTCACTCATTCACTATTCACTGCTGGCAACACCCAGTTTAAATAAAGAACAACGATAGATTATCTCTAATGAGAGCAAACCTTCTCAAAATTAGTATTTTCTATCATCTAGTTACATAGGTACCTGCATAGAAGTTAAAACTCTTTTTGGGAATTCGATTGGGAAGCTTAAGAGAAGTCATACCTACTTCTGGATTTGTGGTACCTACCTATCTACAATTTTGAAATAAGAATCACGCAATCATTTGCGCGATCCAACTTAGAGGTACCTCCCTACACGCCAAGTTCTGTCACGTTTATTTACAAACTTGACAGCTTGGTAAATACCTGTTAAAACTACACGTAACAAAAATAAATATAGGTACCCATTTGGCAATATTAATTAACGAATTCGCATTGAGTTCTGTGGGCCTGTCATTGATTGATTCCATTAATATCCATGAATGACGAATGCAATGAATTAAGCTCGACCGCCATGTTGCCTTTGCCCACACAGCATAGACAAAATTACATGATTCTTCATTCCTTCGATCTTGGTGATTAAGAAGCAACTTGAAGCAAGGATCTATTCGTTGTGTTATTTAAACAATGAAAAGGTACTAGATCTATTAAATTTACGGATCTAAATCTTAAACTGCTTTCTGTATTTATCTTGGACATGATTAACATCGATGAGGGAGGGAATCTCATCATGACATGAGGAAATCTTATTTTTTTAGCATGGAAAATCATTAAAATGTAACTTTTCTGCTCTGGGTGAAGCGGAAGGGAGCGTCCGACTCTTACTGTCTAAAACCCATCTGTGTAGGAAGATGGCTTCCTAATGCCCTTTGCGTTCCAGGGCTGCGGTGATTCTTACAAACATTCCGCAACCCTAGATAATGAGGAAACCGGGACTTATGATTAAGCTTGAAAATGCCAATTTGAGCAAGCCTGATGATCAATGCTCGTGTCTCCTTAGTATGAGAATAGGCCTCTGCCTTGCAGTGGGACAATGCTAGGCTGGTATTATTATTATTTTAATAGGTGCTATAGGTACATACAATTACAAAGGTAGGTCTAACTCCACATCGGAAGTAGGTACGTGGGCTGTGCGCCATACATGGCGAGTACAATCAGTCACAGGAGCGATTTTATGATTTATTGATTTATGGTTTATTATTATTACGCATGGATGGAGAAAGTACGGAATTTTAATACCTAGTTGATGTTTAGATTTCTAAAACTGTATAGGTATTGGTAATGTTTCGCAATTTATTAACGTTAAAGCCAATTGTACTGGTAATGTCGGATGGTTGGCTAAAAAGCCGAACATTTCCGGACAAATACAGACTGATGGTGTCATTACATGTAAATCATATAACAGACAAACAATAATAATTCTGCTACTTGTGGGTGGTCTACCGAAGAATAACTAGTACGATTTTTCTGCCGGACTGTACCGAAGGAGTCACCATCGGTAAACAATAGCTTGTACCTATCCTCCATTGCGATTCGAAACGCCAAGACTTGCAACAGTTGCTATTTGCTACTGGCTTGCTATGTGAGCTGGCACATTATGTATTGGTTGATAGATAGTGACTATTTTCTGAAGAAACCTCTAACCTTCCTTCTCTATACCATTTATACACTTTCCATCTTTGCATAGACATGCCTTATCGATTCAAAGGTGTAACCAAATAGAACCTATTTAGTAGTTATTATCTTCTCAATCTCAATGAATCAATGGTGCCAAAACTGCAAACTTGACCCAAATTCTAAATTCAAATCTTCAAAAGTTAACTTTTCAGAGTGACAGTATTGAAAATCTTCTCAATCTGAATGAACTAATGTTGCCAGCCCTACCAACTTCACCAAAGTTCTAAATCCAAATCTTCGAAAGTGAACTTTTCAGAGAGACAGTATCAAACAGCTTCTGAATCTGAATGAACTAATGAGGCATGCCTTACCTACTTCACTAGAGTTCGAAATTCAAATCTTCGAAAGTGAACTTTTCAGAGTGACAGTATCGAATTCAAATTCAGTGGCCGTGTGTCCGATGCGCGAATTTCAATTGTTTGCCACCATAAATACTTGTCCCAATTCCTGTGGTCGCGTGCCGACGTGTGCTGACGAAATGTCAAACGAAAGAACTTGACCGTGAGTGGCTTTCTCGCACGCAGCTTCCATTCTCAATTTCGTCCCCGTTTAGTTGTTTTTATTGCGAATGCAAGTTCCTGATGCGGTTGTTCCGGATGACATTCCTAAGAATACTGCAACAGACTAAACAGAATAATGTTGCAGATCGTCATTTTGAAAAAAAGAATTTAGTTTTTTAAACTAGAAACCTTATTACAAATAGCTATTTACGAATTACAGTACGGCCGATATATCTTGGCGGTTCTGAAGTTAACCGAATAGCTGCGCAATTAGACAATTTTGTTTCTAAAAACTCCATTGCGCAGCCGCACTGCTAACTTCAGGACCGCCAAGATACGGCTGCCGTACTGGACCTACAGCGTTGCTCAAATAGAATTCGGGCATCATCAGTTTGCCAAATAATTATACACCCGACCTTAAATTCCGTTAGAGAAATACAGGCAATAACTGTATAAAATCCATCCTCTTTTCCAGGCTACCTGTCATACACAATACTTTCTAAGTACAGACTAGTCCACTTCTACATACACACGTAACACTAGCGGTGGGCAGTGATTCGCATCGACACGGCTTGGTGCCAGTTGACCGGGCTGCCGCGGTCAAGGTGATCACTGCACTGTGACCACTCGCCCGACCACGCCAAAGGACGTTGAACGTCTTAACTCCTTTTGTTTCGTTGCATTATTCCAAGATTCGATTCGCGTTCCACGTTTAAATGACGTAGAATTAATTGAATGAATTGGAAACGTCATTGTTTTTTTTTTTTACTAAGGCTTGACCCTTAAGGCTCTAGCTAGGCGAAAAGAGGTTTATTGAATTGCGATTGCAAAAGCTGTAATAAAATAATAAGGCGCTGGTCTTAAAGGTTGAATAATGCATAAACAGTAGCGTGCCAGCTCATTGCCCGCGGTAGTGTTTCCCTTCGTCGAGGCTCCTTTTTGCAAAGCTCGATAATGGAAATGGTAACTTGTTTGGAATATTTTTCCTGGGCAATGTTTTTGCAGTTGTATTTTTTACGACCTTAACGTGTCGAAGACAGATCAAGTTTTGAACAAAACACCGATCCTTAACCTTTTTGTTCCTTTTGTTAATCCATTTAATTAACTAGAAGCAATGGAAGGCTACCAATAGTTTGTTAAATTACTTTATGCGTCAGGTGTCAGGTGTCTCGCCGGCAAACTGTAGTAAAAACTATGTCTTAAAGTTAGCCGGTCGGCAGTGACCGTTAGTAAACACGTCACACCTCACTGTACCTAAACATTACTACTTAGCTATAAACAGTCATTATTTTACCCACTTATCATGACGGTTTGTAGAGCAAACGGTGTTCTAAATTTAAAATCATTGATTTGAGTTGGTGCGGTCTAAAAGAAGAAACTGGCAAAGGCATCGTCGCAACATTTACGATGAAGTCCAAATTTAAATCTGGCCAATGACATTTTGATTTAGCACAGCATTAAATTACAATACACAAAGCATTTTTTATTTAATTTTCTGTTACGATTATGAACCGGATCATCCTACTCACTCTAGTATCTGAGTAGATTGAATCTGTTTGTTACGGTACAATGTCTGTAACACTTTAACGATATGTCTATGGTCACATCGCCTCTCAAATTTCAAATATCGAATGCCCCGAGGGTATGATGAACGCGCCAAAGGTTGGATCATCAAGATGATCGCGTAACGGCGTCAAAATATCAACTCGTTTTATTTATATCATAAGATTCTGCAGAGCTATCACAACATCAAAGAAAATATCAATGCATTAATATAATTAGTAACATACCACTGAAGACCCCCAATTGTATGTTGTACATAAATTGGGAAAGAATACGTAGCGATTTTTTTAAAATCTACCTCTCACAAGGAGCTATATTTGGTACTTGTGCTTATACAGATGTATTTATTTATGTGCAACTGCAAATATATAATCTAGTTTTGAATAAATTCCACCGTTAGTTATCACAAAATCTCAAAAAAAGGCGAGACGTCTCCAAAGAACAGATTTGACTTTGACATCGTCATCCACACAGACGAAGTCGCGAGCAAAACAGCGTATTCATATTTTTCACTGTCGACCGTGTACAACTAGAAGCAAATTATGCCGGCGTACTGTTACGTAGTTACGTCTGGTCTGTTGAAAAACTGTGCGGTTGCCGTTGACGACAAATCTATGAGGTTATTAGCCACCGATGTGTGCCACTGAATCGTGTCAAGTGGCTACCATTACCAGGTATGATGTGGGCATAACATGTGCTACGTTGGTTGTGTGCAAAGTATCATGGCTACTTGGCTAGTGGATTTAAATGAGTGAATGAAAATTGATTGATCGCTCTTTGGATAAATTGGCTGGTAATTTTTCTAGCAGGGGTTGCCTAGCCTTGAAATAAAACAAATTTCAATGTTGCAAACATTGAAATTTGTTTCAACTTATAAAAGAGAAAAGGAGAAGCTCATAGGGGATCTAAAATCCTCGTCCGCATCGCTGTTAATAGGACAACTGCCTCAATCAATCTTTTGAAATGTCTTTACTTTTAGGATTAGTTGGAAAAATTTCTTTTTGCGTGTTGCAACTCATGTATAAAAAGATGAAGAAAGGTTATCTTCTGTTGGCCCTTTGTTTAAAAGTACCTACATCAAGTGAAACTGTGAGCTTTGAGAAAACGTTGCATAAGCGGCAAAGGTGTGGAGCAAAACTAGCATCTGCCTGTGACACAGAGGTACTGCCAAAGAGAAACTACCTAATAAAGGTATTTGAAGAAACTTCCATCGAAAACAATAATTCCAAACATTAACATAAAGCTTTGGGTGAAATTGATTTGAAACAGTGTATAAATTCAGATTGGTCTCCTTAAGAATGATTTTAACCAATAATTTGGCATTAAAACATACATAAAACAAACGTCATTGATGCAAGTAATTAAGAGATTCAAACAAGGTAATATAATAAAACAACCAGAGATTACAAACAGATGACGAAAGATGTCGATGAGAACGTCAATGTCAATGAAGTCGCCACAGAGGCTAACGTGAAGAGAAAAAAGTTGAATGGAGTAGTGTTTCGCCGAAAGTGGTGGAAAGCGGCCGGTGTGGTCGGCCGGTACACAGGTTCATACACATGCCGCCAATATTTGCGCACGCGCCGCTCTCTCGATCGCCGTCCCTAATTACACATACCGCCGTAACGAGACTTTTTGTTTGTGTGATGCAAACCTTTGACTTTCATCATTCAGGAAAATAATGAATTTTGGTTTAAAGATTTTGAGTTCTCTTGTCTGCCTTTAACGATCGGTTATTGAACTTTTTGGTTAGACATAGTGTTTCCACTTGCTACAAGTGATGAGTGACATTCCCCTAGAGGAAATAAATAATGATGCTGAGCCGTCTCTCCATGTCCTTGGTCTTTGGCAAAGTTGCTTCTTAATTTTCAGCAACCACTAGAGAGGGTTATGGAATAGCCACTCTTACTGGCCACTCTTACACTTAGAATAAGGGTTCTTTATCAACAGAAAATCAGTAACCAATTAACCGTAGTATAACCACGATAAATCGATTACATGATCCATTACGATACATTTGCCGCCGATTGGAGAAATTATTAAACAATCAATAAGTTCCGTCCTTCAAACCTAGAGTCATTTCAAACGACCGCGATATTAACACCAGCAGTTTATTAAATCTCTGCCTATACTGCCACACGTAATGCTGCCGTTATAATATAATAGGGAAATGGTTACGTAGTTAGCGACCGACAGCACAGCCGACAGTTAGAAAGTCTCGTGAACATCTGGCGTAATTTTCTAATTCTGCCAACAAGTTTTTGTTACCATGTGGCGGCTAGTTTTGATGTTTTAATTTCACTTGTAATATTTTGACGTGTCTGCAGTTGGTTTTTAAAGGTTTTGGATTGATTTGTAATTAACCTCTACACCACACAATCCCCCTGTGAGTTGTTCGTTCAATGAAAGGTGGTTCAAGTAAATCTTTTCGCTAACCTGTGTTTTAGAAAAGATTTCGAGACCTCAAATTATCTGAAAACCTGTTCAAAATTACTAGTTACCTAAATAAAATAAAATACACAGGTCCTACGTAGGTCCCTGTGGCACTCCAAACACTTTTTTGCAAGATTTCACCGTTCAAAAATGTTTCCCCGAGCATGTATCAAGAAAAAAGCGAGTGTAAAGGTCAGTTACTCAATAAAAGTAGTTGTTGACCTGTATTAAGCCAACAAGCTTCATCATCCAACAACATACAGTTGTTGGATGATGAAGCAATCTGTCATGTAACGGTATCGGAGGGCGCGCCAAAGACAACTTTCCTCGGCACTCAACGACACGTCTCATTCGCTTCACGGAAGCACAAGAAAGTATACGGATGTATGTTGACTGAGAGTCTATGAGAATGTCGATTGTCTGTGGTATATTACATATCTGAGTGACTGAGACACAATACAATCGATATTTTTACTCCGTTCCATAAAAATAACCAATGCATAATTTGATTTTGATTAAGCGTTTGACACACTAACGCATAAAACGTTCTGTCGTTTATAAACCGATTAAGAATTAAAACTATTAAGTTTAATAACAAATGAAACGTGATATTATCGTCTTATTGAATGCTGATTCATCTCATATGAGATACAAAGTATTCGCAGGCGTCATGCCGAATTGATAATTTTACTATAATTGTTGCATTTAACACAAGTCACACACGTGTCAACAGTTTCTTGTCAACGGGATTGAACAATGCGCAATAAGGAATACTTCTTGTTTTTACGGGTTTGCGTAAGCAATAACTTCCGAGGGTACTTTGTCTAAAGATTTGTCGTCGATGACATTCGAATGAGCATGTGCTGCTTCTGAGCTGCTAGTTAGCTTTGCTCCTAAGGCTTTGGCTTTAAAACACACAATTTTGTGACAAGTGTTATTGGTTTTGTCGTATCTCACATACATGCACCCGCCATGCGACACTCAGAATAAGTGGCGTATAGCTAATTACATTATCCCACGGGCACTGTACATTTTCCGGGATAAAAAGTATCCTATACAATCTATCTCAGAACCAAATTTCGTTTAAATCCGTTCAGCCGTTTAAGCGTGAAGAAAGATCCATCCATCTTCATGAACTTTCTCGGTTATAATAGTAGGAAGTAGGATAAAGAAAAGGTCATGTCTTGAATTCCTGCTAATAATCAGAAATTGGGTTTTAGGTCTGTAAGCAAACCCATTGAAATCAACTAGTATCGAAACTTTAAGGAAACGCTTGAATTATTAAATTAACTGTCATTTACGCTAATCTTTGCCATTGTTCGGAATGATATTCCTTTAATTATACAAATACATTGTGAATGCTGAGAAAAAGATTTATCTCTAGATTTTGAATTTTTTCATTACGTTCTCACACTTGAGATTGACCCTGTCCTATTTTCGTTGACTTATTGCGCATAGTTTGAGCTATGATAGCTGTTAAGAGTGCTAAAATATTGAGTAACTATTTCATATTCAAGTGCCTTGTTACCAACTTTCAGGATTTAGGCTCTGAGTTCGTTCCTCTAGCGCTTTTTGATCTCACTACTGTTTTACGATGTCTTTTCGTTGGAATTCGACCATGCAATATGAACATTAATTTTCAGTTACTGAATACCATTGCCATTTCAGTTTCCAGTTTTGATTTATTTTTAATTTCAAAGTGATATTAGTTACTTTCTCGGGTGTTTTCTACAATTTGTTAGAACACACGTTGTTGCATGTTCTGTCTGTTCCAATGTTCACGAATTTTTCGCTAATTCTTAGACGTCTCTTTTTAAGATTAATAATAATTAAACGAACGTGTCGTGATTGTTTCAATTTACACGTTTATAGCTGTATCATGAGCCAATCAGTGCGTAACGGCATCAACAATTCCATCAATCCCGCAATCGCAACGCATCGCAGTTCATTACGTACTTAATCTTGTTTGTCTTGTAAAATTCCTTGTTTTATATTTACATCGATGCTGACATATCATGCAAACATTTCTCAGGCTGCATTTATCCGTAATTAACACAATACTCTTCCATTATTTAAACAATTAACAATGGCTTGATCTATTGCATGGTCCCGACTACGAATGTGAATCGTGACTCGTACAGAAAATCACATAAAAAATGCAGCCCTCCGTCAATCGAATGTTTTTACCTCGCCATTCCATGCTCGTTCTGCGTCTTTATAAGATTACAAAGCGAAGAGTTACCAATTAGTCATTGTCTTGACATCGTTGACTTCTAAACTTGATCGTCCACTTTATCTCGACCTTCCGCGCTCGTTGTCACGCTTCGGCTGATTCATTTCAATGAAGATATGTTATAGCTTGTTGTGGCTCTTAGTAAGTTGGTTGTTTTACAACTGCTACAAGAACCTTATTATTCCTGCGATTGAGTTTATTTTTGTTGTTTACAGTTTTTGTAGTAAAGTGGTTGTTCGTACGACATTTGACTCTCAATGCGCCATTGTGTGGTGTAGAGGTTAAAGTAATCGTATGTGTTCATCCCACCGCCTATTGTTTTGTCGCGTACACGTTTATTTACACCCACGCGGCGCGCATGCGCGAAATTACACAATTTATTTATTGGCCGACCCTTTCACAAACCTTCACTTCACTATTAAATTAACAAATTAATTGCTTGCTCACTATTATGTAAGAAATGCTCATTTATTCTCTAAAGGTGACATGTAAACTGTTATAGCTTTAGCTTAATGCGTAGTTATCTTATTGTATGATGTTAATTAGATAGCGTTTCACCATCACCTTTCTCTCGGAAAATACAGAGATTACTAAACAAATCTTTATACCTGAAGTACGGTACTTAATAACCAATACTATGTAACTTCATGAATCCAAAAGCTGATATTTATCACCGGAAGCCTATACTGCCGTCCTAAGAAAGAAGGGCACAACTAACATTTTGCAAATATTGAGAAAATCAAGTTTGAATTTTTTTTTAGTTTTTATTGAAAATTACACCACTAAACTATGTTTTTCGGAATTTTGTGAATGGCAATACATGCATTTATATAGTACATATAAGACCATGATCATTTTTAATTTTTAATTTTAATGCATATAATAGATAATTAGCTTAATTTATTTCATCGTCACATAAAAAATAAGTTCAAAACAATAATATTACGTTTAAAAGGCACAAACAACCAAATGCGCCTTTTTAATGTAACATTTTGAGGAAAATTTTATAATGTTACAATGGAAAGGCACATTTTATTCAGTTGTGCCTTTTCACTGTATTATTATTCGTATAGATGTATACAGTAAAATATTAGAAATTACTTCTATTTGAATAAAACAAGGTAATTAGCTTTGGAAGTCGGCGGCTTTGGTTCTGTGTGTTGTTTTGTATTGCCGCCGACTTCCAAAGCTAAAGTTATTAACCGGCTTCAAAAAAAAGGAGGTTATCAATTCAACCCGTAGGTATATATGTAATATTTTCAAAACTGTCCAGTTTTCGTATATGTTAATCTACATCAGCATCTGAACAAATGTGCCAAATTTCAAGAGTGTATGAATGTATGTATGTATGTACGTATGTATGTTTTTATGTTTGTGTTCGCATATCTCCGTAACTACAAGTCCGATTTAAGTAATTCTTTTTTTTTTTTGTTGTACTAGGTATTGTCCAAGTTAGGGAATACTGGAAGTTTTATCAAAATCGGTTAGTAAGTAGTTTTTGAGACAGGGAATTTTAACCGACTTTTTATTTTATTATGTTTGTTCGCGGATAACTTCTGTTTATGAACTCATTTTGATGATTTTTTTCTGTTGGAAAGGGTACACTTTCCAAATGGTCCCATTTAAATTTCATATAGATATGATGATGGATTCCGGAGACAGACAACGGAACTCTTCAAAAAATTACAGCAAATCGACTGCGATTGCTGCTATCGCATAAATATGCATTGTTTACACAATCACACAACATAACATCACGCCTGTACACTCAAAAGGGTTACACAGATGTATACAGTAGTATTTGACAATTTCTCATCCAAGTAAACGAAATCGCATATTCTGCTTTCTTATGACTTTTTAGTGGTGTCTCGTTGATTTACATAACATGACAGTTTCTTCATGGATTTGGTTGACAGGAAGTTTATACTAAAAAGCGAGAAATAAAAAACTTTTTTACAAAAAAAGACAACCGCCTTCAAAAACTAAAAAGAACCGTATGTATGTAATATTTCCAGTACTGCCCACTGGAAATATTACTTACATACGGTTCGAATTGACAACCTCCCTTTTTTTGAAGTCGGTTAAAAATAATCTTACCATAGCGCGGCACTGACATGCGCGGGTTCGTCTTGACGCCGACGCCAGACAGTTGTGCCTGACACGCCAGGCACAAGTGGCGTAATCTCACTCATACCTCGCTCCCCTCACTTCATTTCTCTGTAGAGATGTTAAGTAGTAAAGGCATAACCGCCAGTGTGCCAATTTTTTTTACAAAATATTAAGGAGTAGGGTAAGTAGTAAAGGCATAACCGCCAGTGTGCCTATTTTTATACAAAATATTAAGGAGTAGGGTAAATAGTAAAGACACAATCGCCAGTTGTGACTTTCTTTCTACATTTCTTGCTAAGGTGTTGGTTTAAAAAAAATAGCACAATTGCCACATAAGCCCTTTATATTTAACGTGCGCCAATTATGCCTTTTCAACTAAATATTTTAAAGACATAAATGTGAAATAGAAGACATATATCACAATGTGACCTTTTTCTTTACAATATCTTAAAAAATGATGCAGTTGTGCCCTTTATGCTTATGCTATCTCTGTTTGTTTTATTGTTAAAAATACACAAAAAATTAGGCAGATAGGCCTTTTTTTCCTGATTCCGAATATGTATATAACTCGATTTTGATAAAAATGTTAGTTGTGCCCTTCTTTCTTACGACGGCAGTATAAGACTCGACAAAGGGTTGACAAGGGAATGAAAGAAGAAACCTTGATATGCCGACTTAAAGTAACATAAGACTAGAGCAGGAAGATAATAATGGCTTAATAAATCAACATTCAGAATACTGCTCTGCATTCAAATGCAAATAAAACTACCTACCTAAATTAACCAGAGCGCCTAATAAGATTAGTGAAATTCCATTAAACATAAACTTGATCAGTTGTTACGGTGGGTCATTACAAAGCTCATTACACTGGTTATTTCACAAGCAATTTTGCAATAATTGTATGCTGATTGATATGCTGTGATACCGGTTTGAGTACGTTAGCTGGACTGGAGTGACTTGAAAGTTATGAAATTAGTGCGACGGGAGCTGGTCGATCGATTTGTTTGATATCATTACTGTCCTTGCTTAGTTTACTTTCATTGTCAGTTGGTAATGTTTGTCAAAGGGCTGGTGTGTCAGCTTTTCTTATTTGCTTTGGTTTAAATTCTGGTGATTCTTTATCTGGTTTTGGATTTTCTTCTTAGGTTCCATAATTTGGGTATGATTATTTTTAAAAGCCCCCACCCCCACCCGCTTGCACCGACGATCTGGTAAAGGTCGCGGGAAATCCCTGGATGCGGACAGCGCAGGACCGGTCATAGTGGCTATCTTTAGAAGAGGCCTATTTCCAACAGTGGACGTCGTTCGGCAGTAAGATGATGATGATGCATTCACATTCTTAAAATCTATAAAATCTAGATATAAAATCTATCTGGAATAGACATCGTCGTTATATTTGCACATACAGTTGCTTGTAAATGTAGTCTAGTTTGAATTGGTTTGAGCAGCCAGCCCTGCAGCAGCCACACACCATGACAGTTCCTTGTCCCGTGACAAAACTGTAATGCAACGTTTTCACGCCTCTCGCCTCGCAAATTGTCGACACACTAAATTATTCAATTACAAAACTGACAAATTGGTTTATTTGGAAAATGCTCCACTTGCCAAGGTTACGTGCTGTCAATGGCGCCTTTAGTTTTATTGTCGCAACTCACAACTTTTACTTCATACTTGATATTGGGTGATTGACTCCATTACGTCAAGTGTTTGGGTCTGATATAATGGTTTTAGACATGCAGATTGACGTAAGAGTCTTGTTAGATATTGGGCGCTTTTTTTCGTAATGGCATTTCGTAGGGCCACTTTGGAGGTTGTCCGCTGCTCACCAGACTTTCCAGTGGTTCCTTAGAAATTAAAGGATCCGGTAGGGCTTAAAACTTATAAACTATGAACTACACGCTAAGGACAACGCATGTAGGGTACTGACCTCGGGTTAGGGCATACCTGGGGGAGAACATTAAGGGGACAGGCTGGATAGGATCTCTCTTAAAATTGGAAGTGTACATGTTACTTATGTTTTCTGTAAAGAAATTGAAACAGGTTTTTTTTACCGCCTGCTTTCTTTAGGTCATTGGTCTCCGCATTACTTTGTCTCTGTCTTCCAAAACGAAGTAAACCATATGGAATCTCACTTGCGCACACAAAAGGCGGTTTATTTTCTATTAATTATTGACACTTCCTTCCCCCACCTGTGTGTATGTACTATTGTTCCACTGACACCGATGCGCGGGCGCAAGTCTGTCTCTGCCCTCGATCCCACACTGAAGCATCGCTTATGCAATCAAATAAAATCAGATACGCCACGTTTAACAATGAATTATGTTGCACTTCTTTAATTATGAACAGAAAAAATGTATGGAGATATTGAAATTATGTAAGTGTTTACCCACGCGGAATGGACGCAACCATGATGACGTGCATTTTGTTTCTGCTGAGCTATTATTGTACTTATTTCATAATTTTAATGGTTCCGTTTTATTTTCGTTCTTTACTACATGTTAAAGCTGTGGAGTCTCTCCATCTGTTAGTAGAACAGTAATGTGTGTTTCAGTGACTAACACAACGAAATTAATTATTATGATTTGTGGCTAATGCCTTCTGTCTTACAACAAGCCAGTCACATCACCGATAATTGCTACTTTCGTACAAAACATCTTGATGCATAAAAGCGTAGAAATTGTACTTGTACTGTTAGTTTTTAGAGTAAGTAATCAGTAAACAATGCGGTACGAATTAGTCGAAGCCCATTGAAGCGTGGCGCGGGTGGAATGCGCGGACGAAATTAAGATGTTTGTAGACCCAGATACATGAATCACCTGCTCACAGGCATTATTTGTTTATTTGAACTACTTTCAAGTCTGGGTATTTACAAATATGAAACACTAACTTCCACTCGCGACTACCTCCACGTTAAAATTTATATACACAGTGTTTTTCAGAACGTTGAACATACGAAAATGGTGGATAGGTGGGGTCATAGCCCTATTTTTATTCCGGAAAAAAGCTCCCTGGGATAATATATCAAATATAACGCGGACGAAGTTGTGGGCAGAATCTAGTATTTAGTCATTAATGGCCAAGAGTTGTTACTTTATTTGATTATTCATGTCTTTTTAAGACAACCTCCAGAAATTTGACGAGAATGCAAAACTGCACTTTGAATACCTACTTACTGTTTATCATTTAGTCACGACAGAAGTCGGCTAAACTACAACAGCTATCTAATCTGTAGCTACTTACTATGCCTAGGACACTACCCACGGTACTACCACAACACAACATACATAGTTCAAGCCCTGCTGACGCTGTTAGCATAAAATCGTGAACTAGCAACACGTGTGGGTAATTAAAGGTGATTTCATTGTAATTAATGCTGAGGCACTAGCGAGTCGAGTGATTGCTGAGAAAAATGCAACCAACTCTGAAGGTGAAGGCCGGGTGATTATGTCAACTGATGGATGCGGACGTGATGATGAAACTAACGATTTAAATCTTTTAATATGAAAATGTTATTTCTGATTCTAAGGATAAGGTTGAAAATAAAGTTTTGGGGTTTAAATTTAGACCCAAGACGTTAGGAGATGAAGAGTAATGTCTGATCGAAAGTGTACACACCATTTACCTATATGAAAGTCGGAATACTTTAAGAATAGGCATAACAAACATGCTTTGTCTTTAAAAATAATGTAATTTAATTTGGCGAAATGAAGGCCATAAAATTGGGCCTCACAAAAAAAGTTAGGTTCCATTAGAATAGGTTTTCTTTTCCCTAACCTCGGCTGTTCCACAGCTATGCAAAAGCCTCCCCCAAGTCGTTACAGCAACTCTTTTCCCAGGTAACCTCTAAGACTAAGTAGTCCAATAGTTAGAATTTGTTAGTCTCTTTCTAGTATGAGATCTAAACTGTAGGGTTATTCGGCACTTCTATAATTTAACCCAAAAACATTTGGACGCAGAATATCGTCCAAATGTTTTTGGGTTATACAAGTTTGTGCTAAATAGTGACAAGTAGAATTATTTTACAACAATGCGCTTAAAATAGAAATAAGAACAGATGAGTCAAAGAGATTCCTAAAACAATGTTAAGCTGTGAAAGATATAAATCAAATGAAATGTACAGTAAAGGTTGTTCATTGTCTCTTGTCAACTTTGACATTTCACGATTCTATTTTGACATTTTATATGTCGCTCTCGCTAAACTGGCAAGTTTTACTCTATGCAAAGTCGATAAAGCGTGTTAGTGATGTAACATAACGCAATCATCACAATTCCTTGTGCTATAACAGCGGCTAATTACGACAAAGTTGAGCAAGTTTTAATTAGAGGAAAAAATTCGCATGCACCAAGTGGTTGAGTCCGTTGGATGTTATACAATTGAAAATATTAGTATCTGGCCAAATGTCACGTCTAATCGAGAAGTGTCAAGGACTGTCAAAAACTTGCTAAAATAAACTGTTAATTTTATGACCATACCTGATATTTTTTTAGCATAAAGGCATTTTAATAAGGTTTCAATTAGATGAAGCTGTCTCACCTCCGAATTCTTGAACGTCATTTATTTTTAAGACGAGCTTAAATGTATCTTTGTTGGTATAAGAAAGGCGACTTAAAAATGAGATGCGTTTGCGAATTTGGCCGTTAGATGTGTTAATTTTTACTTACGAGGTAAGCAAATTCGGCTTCAGAATTGATTGCCATTTACAACAACAAATATAAAAAAGATTTATAACGTACAATACTACAGCCTCAGGCGACGTGTCCATGTAACGGGATCTCCTTGTGAACATGTTTAATAGTTCGTGCAATTCGCGCTTGTCTCATTCACAATATTGATTGAAAAAAAAAAATTGATAGGAAATTGTGTATGACCACAATGATTGGTAACGAAAGTGATGAAAGTTAATTTACAAGTGTTACTAATGTTTATTATTTTATTTTATTACTGCAGAACCACTTAAGTGTTTGATCACTCGCAATAAACCTCCTACATTTATTTTTAAAGATAAGTTTTTCTTTAAGAAAATAAGTTTTTCTATCTGTGTGGCCATTGCAAAAAAAAGGTGACAACCATCTTTTTACAAACTCCGTGATATGAATCCGAAAGGCATCCAAGCGTAGCATTTGGAGTATTTTTTTTTTTATTGTGATGTACAGTTTGTATTATGTATTAATTTACCGTGCGAATACCTCTACTTTTGTGACACTTTTAATAATATTAAATTATTTTACTTTTATTAGCTAGCATTGACACGTTTTAATTTGGTTATTATATTTTGTAGCTTCGTTTGTTTTGCATTCTACAGTTGTAGCTTCATGCACCTGCATCTCAATATTATTAGTGTTAGGAATCTTTGATGTTTCCATTTTTCTGTCAATGACGACATTAACTTGTATATTATTTTCTGCTGTCTCGTTCCCAATCAGTTCGGATAATCGAGGTTCTACTGTTTTTACACTACGGTCTATAGGCAGTCTAACTGCTAAACGATCCTAAAGTCCACGCCTGCCTTTTTTTTTTGTCGCCTCGGAGAAGGTGTACTCCTACCGACTAAAACCCCATGGTGTTCCTCCAGTTACCATTGGCCGGCGCATGGGTCTCGCTCTGAGCATTCTTCCGCACGTCACGGCATGTCCACGCCTGCCTGGCAACTAATAATAATGATTTTACATTTACTTTGCGTAACGATCATCCATATGAGATAATTTTATTGTACTAGTAATTTAATTAATGACTTGTTTTTCTGGGTTATGAAAATAAAATATGCAAAAGCATAAAAAACAAATGGAAATATCTACAAATCGTATCCAAGGTTATGGTCTTGGTCTTGCGTACTTTGAATCGACTTGTTCTTGAACTTTGTAAACATATCATACGTGTTCTGAATCCTGTATTAGTTTTATAAATCCACACTTCAACAATTGAAGGTGGGCCCAGTATAATGAAATGCAAGTTAAATAACTGTAGGTCTTAAAGAATACTTTGTATAATTAACTTGCTAATCGGACTTAACCTAAGAATTCTTCAACAACTTAACTTGCATTGAGTTCAGCTATTAATTATTTACTCGACACCTAAGATCAACTTATGGAAGCAACGAACGTGCGTGTAGAAAGCCGTACCTCTTGAGGTCGAGGCGAAGCCAGAATACACAACATTACGATAACCCGACTCATTTGAAACGCACTCTATAACTTATGAACAGCCTGTCTCTACACATCGTTTAAAATCGATCGTGTTATATCTATTGGTATGCATCAGAGGTGGGTTCGGTTCCACGTCTTTGGCAGACGGAAGTGGCTCTGCGACCATTGTTTCCCAGATCCAATGAACTTTTTTTGGGTCGTCATGGGTGCGTTTGATATTTATACCGACGATAATAACATTAGAAATGGTTATGTTAATATACTATATATGTAATCAGCTGTGTACGTCTGGTTTGGAGAGAATAAGGCTGAAGACTTGAGACGTGTTTGAGAGAAAATATTTCATTTGGAATGTTTTGATTTAACAAAACTATGTTCTGTCTGAGTGCTTGATGCGTTGAATGTCATAGAAAGTTTACTGCAAATTGATAGTGCATATTGAAAGATGGAAGAAAATAATATGCTTATGAATAATTCAATTTAAAAGGAAAACTGAATAGGCACACATAAGTGATACTTAATAACACATGAAGAGGTTTTCAAACAATTATTACCTAAAGAAGTAGGTCGGGTTAGCTGACTGTTGACATTTCCCGTGACCATAATTTGACCCAATACCTGAAGGCTGAACATCCAACCATCCAGCCAACAAACGTGACAATGCCACCAGTCTCTTGGGCACATTACCCGTTAACAGCGATGCGCAGGAATTTTTTGATACCACTATGTTTTTATTTACTGTTTATTCAATAATTTGGTTAACACTGAAAATCAAATACTTAACAAAACTTTAAATAAGCTTAAGTCGTTAATTTAAAATATTGCGTTGAGAATAAACTAATACAAATAAGAATTGTTGTTAAAAATTAATCTCTTACAATTACAATTTACAAGAGTGAGAATTCTCAGTACCTAATTGTATTGAATAAACCGAAGTAACTCATCAATTTAATTAAGCGTGGAAGTTGGTTAGAATTAGAAATATCATCAATGTATTCAAAGTTATTCAATGTCTTCCGTAGCTTTGTCATGTACATGAATGTGAAGCCCTTTTCACCACATTTCCCATAGATGTGCCTCTTCACACATCAGGCAAGGAAAAGCGAAGCGGTCTGATTTCTACTTAAGCACTTACGTAGTACTGCTAATGTACCTTAATAGCACCTGAATGTCAAGTGACGTAGGAACAGAAAGTGAAAACCATTTCCGACGGAGAGATGTACCCACTACCATAAACCCGTTCTGCCTCAGGAGATATCTAGCTAATTAGTTTTTACGATTTTGTTATATTTCTCTTAGCGAATAAATCAAAGCATTACGTCCACCCAGTATCTAATTAAACAACAAATTTGACCATAAATCAATGCGTTGTTAATTAAATACCTGTGTACTTTCGTCATGCTTTCAAGAAAATGCAATTGTAGATAATATTTGAGTTAACTTCCAGTAAAATTTATGTTGTCTTGTTAAGAATTCTCTGAAATGATGAACTGTTCTGCTGTTAGTATTAATTTCTGTAGATTATTTATCTTTGTTTTTCAGTTTCATGTTTACCTGACTGGAAAAATTCTCGAAGAAAAGTTGAACGCAATTATCTTCGCATAGCTTAGTGTTAGTCATCACTGCGCTCGAGGTTGTGCTTTACTAAGAAATAATAGGAAAAACCAAGTGATCACAAGATGAGATAAATTCGTTTACGAGGCTCATGATCTGCGTACATAATAATATGTGCATTAAGATTTGCTTTTGTTTATAATGTGGGATAAGCAAGGTAAGGAACAGATACTTCAGAAGCAAAAAACACTTAAAATACACTTGTAGAAATTAAAGATCAACATCAACCTACTATAAATCCTTATCGCCTTTAACGTAGCTACGAAGCGACGAACGATGATCAATGAAAACAGTGATAGCAAAAAGTTTACTCTTATTTTATGATCAATGACCAATAAATCTTCAGAACGATCGATTCAATGATTCTATAACGCGTTCTGAGATTTACAATGACATAAGCAAGAGTTCAGTTTTCTCTTTTTTGTTATGACTGCTTATGGTGTTTAGGGAGAAATCTGTTATTTCGTGCCTTCAAACCAAATACTTCATAATCAGAGTTTAGAAATCGGAATTCAATTATTAAAGTTGGGAGACGTGACTGTTACACTAATATCAATATTAAGCCGTTCGCTCAAGTTTCATCTTCATGGTCTCAAATTTAGACACAGTGCATGCCAGCTTTTACTTGCAGCTAATTCTTCTAAGCTCGTTTTTTAGAAGACCTTCTCTTAAGTCCCTTTTAGCATGTTTCATGTCAAAGCTATTTGTCTTTAAAGTTTTTAAAGTTATTGTCTTTTACCTCCGGTGACTAGCAGGGTTCTTTTGGCACAGCCTGCTGTTCTCATAATACAAACAACACTGCGATATGTTACTGTAAAACATTTGTAATTTCCTTATCTGCTTCGGAACGTGATTTACTTGCATTTCCCCTATTTATGCTATTAGATTACATATTTGATAAGCAACAAATATTACTTGAATATAATATTTGTTAATCAGATTGCATACTTTTATATCGGTGTTGCATACAATTCTGGAGTAATATGTGGGTATAAAACAGGGTATGTTTTGTGGGTTCAGACAAGTTCAAGTTCATCGGGCTCCGATGGAGGTGCCTACAAAAATGATTCTACTACTACTTGTAGCAATTGCCCAGGTAAGGTTTTGTTTACTTTATTTCTAATAATATTATTATTAACTATAATGTGTGTTTAGTCTTTGTATATTATTATGATAACAAAACAATTCAATGCATTGTAAATTAGATTTAAACTTTCAATGTATTGAATTGTTTTATTATTAAGTCATTCTTTAATTGGTTTTTATTATTTACAGCATGCTGCTAACGCCCAGTATTACTACCCACCCTACGCGTCCCCGCCGGTGATGGCGGCAAGTCCGTACATATCACAACCCCCAGCGTGCGCCTGCTGCTCTCCTCCGCTGAACATCCCGGCTCCCCCGGCCTGCCCAGTCTACGTCACACTTCCAGCCCCACCGCCTCTCCACGTCCAACCTCCTCCTTTACCTCCAATGATGTTGGAGCTTCCCTGTCCTCCTCCGATCACTGTCACTCCTCCACCATCGCCACCTATGATGGTCAATCCTCCGCCTTTACCACCAATGACTATAACTCCGCCTGCCATCCCTCCGATCTGTGTAACCCCTCCACCACCGCCTCCTATGTGTGTGACACCACCTTGTCCACCAGCGATGTACGTCAACCCCCCAATGCCGCCAGCGATTTTCTTAGACCTGCCGCTGCCACCTCCGATCGTGATCGAGCTGCCTGCTCCTCCACCGATTGTCGTGCAGCCGCCGCCTTTGGGTCAGATAATGATCCAGCCACCTGCTCTGCCACCGATGCCGGTGCAGCCGCCGCCACTGCCTCCGATGATGGTTCAGCCGCCGCCACCACCTCCTATGGTGATTGAAATACCTGCGCCAGCGCCGATCACCGTGCAGCCGCCGTGTCCACCGCCGCTGTGTGTGCAGTCTCCCCCTCCCGCGCCTATCAGCGTACAGCCTCCTCCTCTACCTCCAGTTATGGTGCAGCCACCGCAGCCTCCTTCGATGTGCATCCAGCCGCCGCCACTAGAGCCATTCTGCGTGCAGCCCCCTCCCCCCACTCCCATCTGCTTCCAGTCCGCCCCCTGCAGCTGCGGCTGCGCGCCCTCACCCATCTACTTGTGACAGTTCGAATAGATTGTATTCGTTAACTTGTTATCACAATGTGTTATATTAATTGTATGTGCCTGTTATATTTAATTAAAATTACGAACTCGTGTACTCGATCGAATACATTAATAAAATAATTACTTAATTATAAATTTGTTGTTTTATTAAAACCATTGCAATACCTATTACCTACTCCCATGCAATAAGTAACAGTACGGTTCTAATGCCATTATATCCCATGAAATATAAAATGACCCTATTTGTCCTTCCCTACTACCTAAGCAAATATCTCAATTCCAACAAAAGCCCTATTCTTAAAGCTACAGCATTTGATGTTTCCTTCGTCTTCCAGCATGGCGGGCTCCGGGGGGCTGTCAGAGTGGTCGGAGGGCGCGTCGGTGTGGTTCCAGCCGCCGGGCGCCGCCGCACCACTGCCCGGAGAACTGGTGGAGATCCACCGAGCCGCGAGGGTGCTGCTCGTTTCGGCGCACCTTAATGGACAGGTAAAAATTGAATGAATGAGCTTCGAATTACATTCTTACTTTTCGACAGTTTCTTTTTCTGAACTTTTAGTGGCACTTTGAAAATGAATACACTTACTAGCCCTCTATTAGGTGCATGAGACTATACAACAACCAGCAGTAACTCTGCCATTAGAATTACTTAACAATCCGGTAGGTATATTCTATAAACATCTGTGTCGAGATTGACTTGTCATCCCACAAATGCCAGGGATTGACAACTCACTTCAAACTCACCACCTAAATTAATCGTGGGAGGTCTTTACAGAATAGCACTACTGGAAATGGAATGAAGGTGTTGCAAAAACAAAAGCCTATCGGAATGCTATAACTCCTCGACAAAATATTATTGTGATTGTGACAGTACCATCGCATACATTCGTACATGAAACTATTCAATGCATGCAGTTACGTGATTACGTCACGGAGAGTAGAGTAGGTACAGTCACGTTCATAACTACATACGCTGCAGCTTGGTGTCAAAACGTGATGGCATATGGCATCATAGTTACTATATTAATGTTGGTAGTTCCTATTTATTTATGGTTCACGTTAGAATATTGATTGGATCTAACACAATGGTTTAGTATTGATTAAAGTTATAGGTAGTATTCGCAACAATGTTTTATATGTAGCGATAGCATCAGTTATCAAAAGTTGATGTAGGTACTTACTTACTTCAACTGCATCGGGGTACCTACCTAATTAATATTGACAAAGGTGCGTGATCCTTTGCAAGTAGGGTTGCCATCTCTAAAAATCAAAAAGCCGGACTTACTCGTTAAAAAAGCCGGACTTTTGAATTCCAAAGCCGGACTTTTGAATTCCAAAGCCGGAAAAAAGGGATTTTTAATATACTTTTGTTTTGAAAAAACACGGTTTACGAGATCTGTTTCTTTAATAATTGTTCGCATAACATTGTTTACAAGTTACATGTCTCACATCACATTAAATTCGTCGTTTAAAATTTTGGCGATGGTTTTTGGACATAGCCTATTCCTTTGTTTTGTCCATTGCTGGCCAATTAACGAGAATACTCTCTCGACAGTTGCATCATGCCGCGGTTTTGAAAAATCATACTCGCACATAGCGAGTATGTCTGTTATGTTACTCAGCGACACAACAGTCGCTTAAAGCGAGCAAAAAAGCCTAACAAAAGCCGGACGGGCCGGACGCAGTCAAATATGGCCGGACAAGAGGTCAAAAAGCCTAACATGTCCGGCTTTATCCGGACGGATGGCAACCCTATTTGCAAGGAATGTATGATGTCATGGCTGACCCTTGGGTCTGGAGATTATTACCTACAGGTCAGGTTTTTGGGTTCGTATTCCGGATACGTTGACTAATTTCAATGAAGACTAGCCGAGTACGCAGGACAAATTATAGCGCACAGGTGTGTGCACAAACACAGGTGCCTTCCCACTTTCAATGTCCTATGGGACGGCAATCCGACATGACCGAACCGGACACCGAGCTGCTACTGAGAAATTCCTAATGGAAAAAACTCAATTACGCTTAACAACCAGTGGGCTACCTACCTACCTATCAGAAATCTAAACTGTTCCTTAGTACCTATATGAAAAGCAAGTTATTATTTCCACAACAACAAGCAATCCCTAAAATACTCTAAACACGGTCAATTACACATCTATTATATAGCAGGTAGCAAAAAATTTGGTGTTGACAGGGACACTTGACACTATGGACATAGGCTCTTTAATTTATGTCATATTGAAGTGTGATTGAACTTACCTGTTAATGATTTGAAGATCTGTGTAGCTACCAAACACATTACCTACATTCCGAACGATTGTTATTAGCAACACATCACAAAGTCTAAGACGAACATTTTATTATTCTTCTTAATCTTATAATAATACGGTCGCAAATTCAGTGCAGCACAATAGACCAAGGTCGCAGTGACCTTACGACCTCTATACACCTTATTTTGTCCAATAAGACGGATATCTTAGCTAATAGGCCCATTATTTGCTAATACAAGTCGCAACAAAGACTGGCAAGGTATATTAGGTAGGTACATTGTTCCACCGCGATTGGCGAGAAAAGGCATTCGTCTGATCGCAAGGCCGCCGGTGGAATGTCGATAGAGAGTTGACTCAGCGACTTCATTGCTTCTTGATAACTTATACGCGCCTGGTACGTTGATTAGATTTTATTGATATTGTCGATCATAAAATTAAATGTGTGAAACTTGTTTTGAGAGGAGTTACTACGTTTTACTAGAAGGAGAATATACGGAGGCTATAATAAGATGTCCTTCCTTAGAATATACTGAGAACCTGTTTTTATCTATAACGGTATGTCAACTCGTACGCATCCGTATTTTAGACACCACAGACAAGTTACAATATTCTGTGAACAGTTATCGTTGATTAATTATAGATAATAAACTAAAGTGCTACAGAAATAGGGTTCTAAATTCTAAACTCGCATAATTTCAATGCATTCATAATATCAACTCTATTTTTGTGATGTCTTTTATGTAAGTCTAGGTATATGTCTCATTGTCACCTGTCGCTGCATTCGCAATATAGACAATTTATATCAGGGCCAGTGCCTACCAGGGTTGCGAAATTTCTCCGAAAGAGTCACTGCGGCCCTAGACGACCCCTGGAACGAAAAGGACAGGAAAAACACGGAGGGGTTTAAGACGCTAAGGATCTGACACTGCCTTCCGCTGCGCCCAGAACGGAAAAGTCATTTGATAATTTCCCATCCTTAAAAAAAACGTTCTTGTTCTTAATTTTAATCACCATATCTAATTCTGACATTGTTCATGACCACCAGACCTCGGACACGATTATCCACGGCTTATTTTCTAGAACCAGGCAAACAATTACAACTTCCCGGGCTGAGGTAACCACAGGAATCGAAAGCATCGGCTAATTAAGTAATATTTAATTACCATTAAGTAATCCACTGACCGTAATTTGTGATCTTGATTCGTACGATGTTTGATTTTCTAAAATAACTGCACGCAAATAGTGTGTGTATTAATGTAATTAATTAGCGAAATTACTGATTGATAAAATACCGATGTTATACCTCAACAATTTCCTGAGTAAAACGTTAAACGAAAGCTTATACATAATAATTACTAGCTTTTGCCGCCACTTCAGAATTAAACGAAAGCCCAAAATTATCTTTCGGCGACACAAAAGTGTACGTGCTAAGTTAGATGTGTGCCAAATTTCAGCTGTTTAAATCCGTAGACGTTTAAGCGTGTAAGAGTAACATCCATCCATTCATGACATTCATCCATCACTCGTAAACTTTACACTTTTATAAAACGTAGGATAATTGTATAGATTGTGTTCTTTTATGAAAATGAATTAAACATACTGCAAAATGCGAAGCGAGTGGTATCTTAACGTGTCCTGCCAAATAAGGAAACTTAGGTCTGGATGCTACTTAACTGTTTAACTGATAAGCATAGTTAAGATCTGGGCTACCTGACAACATTTCGATTTCAATTTTAGCTACTAAAAATATTAACTGCTTTTACCTACAGAGCTGATAAAGATATAGTAAGACTTGCCATTTGATACAAGATAGATAGGTAATTAACTTGGTAGGTACTCACACAGTAAAAACGAAAAACCGTTCGATTATCCCATATCAACCTTCTCAGATGAAAATACAAATTAAATCATTACCGTCAATCAATATAATAGAACGGAAAGCAATAATCTCAACTGTGTATTACTTAATCTCGACTGGTCCAGGCAGTAGGCCGTTATCCTAAGAGCCCACACCATAACAGTTCTCGATGTACCCTGGTATGTGGTACAATCAGTTAGCTTCCACTAGCCAACCACTGCGCAACGCACTTTTGCGGGATACGTTTAATTCTATAAAACGATTTGCGGTTTTCTCACTTGAATTCTCACCGGAAAGTAGTGCACGGAAAGAGGGTGATAACAGTGATGTTCTAGTGAATAAATCAAGTCTTTTAGACAGTGCTAATTAGGTTACAGTGATTGAAACGTGAGGTGATATGGAAACGAAAGAACGTGATAATAAAGATGGAGATAAATGTTAAGTTCTCGTTAACTGAGGCCATGAACAAGATCATAAGATACGCATACACATTAATCACGTGTCCAATTTAATAAGAAATCTAGATAAGTGTGAAGTTCGTGAAATTGTCGTGTTGGCCGATGCGTGTCCGATTTGCGCCGACACCGCACAGCTCACCAGAATCTTTGAAGTCTTGCATGTCTAGCGATTCCTGCAATTCCTCATGTCGATTTCGTTTAGTGTCTCGACGACAGAACAGCTGTGAGACGAGGAATATTAAGTCGATTATGAAGAAAGTGGCCATGACGAGTGCGTGTAGCATGAAATCGGTGTCGAACAAATGTATGAGAAGGTGGAGACCGATGTCTGTGTCGTCGTTGAAGGATATTTGCTTGGATATCCTTGTGAACAATGTAATTGTTTTTTTTTTTATCTTCTTAAGAAATCTTTGCCCTATACAAGGAATTTCTTCTGTATCGCGGGTGCGTTTACAAACATATAAACTCACATACAGAAACACCTAGACCGGAACTATCTATAGGCCTTACAAATATTAGTTCCGTGCGGACACCAAAAGCGCGACATGCAGCGCAGCAGCCACTCGGCCAGCCCTGAGCCAGTCGTAATTCGTACCGTCTGTTTTTACATATTTATCCCATCAAATAGTCCAGTTTTACCTATAACTTTTTTCATCAATGAATGAACTAACACAATTAACCATTTATCCGTTAGTTACGGTCGTTTAACATCAACAGATTCAAATATAATTGCATTTTGTGATACAGTTGTCATTCACACGAATGAAATTGATTTAATTTCACGTCCAACAGCGATATGTATGTCCACATTATTTTATCTTTTGACATAAACATTCAATCTCACTATCCTACTAATTACTATAACATTATAAATGCGAAAGTTTGTGAGGATGGATGGAAGTATGCTTGTTTCTCTTTCACGCTTAAACGGCTGAACGGATCTGGATAAAATTTGGCACTAAGATAAATTGTAGTGTAGAATAACACATAGGATACTTTTATCACGGAAAAATGTACAGTTCCCGTGGCATAATATATCAAATTTGACGCGGAGGAAGTCGCAGACAGAAGCTAGTGTTATAGTATCGACACCATTAATTATAATAGACTCATCACTTGTCCCGCTGGCTTCGAGCGTTATAATGTGGCTAATGATCAACTGTCAACGTGTCATGGAGATGGCTATTTTAATTTGCTAATGTGTAACTTCGATATACATACATAAATGGGGGTCAGCTAACAGTATCGCTTTAATCAATACTGACGCGATCACTAATGAAGTTTACTCAAGCGCAACCACGCTCCGTAATATAAATGTTACTGTATGCAAATTGTAAGTCATCCTTCACCGCGGTAATGCAACGGCACACTTCAGACGACGTAAACAAATCAATTCACAGTCCATTACGCGGTGTTTAAAGTAAAAGAATGGAAAAATGCGAAGGCAGCAAGCGTTGCATTGTAACGAATTTAAGTGATCTCGATAGCGAAAAGATTTCAGTAGAGCAGGTCGCGAAAGATGCTCTGATACAATTGTGAGGAGTCATTACGTTATGTCACAGTTACGGCTGTTGGGCTTTACAATTTTCTGAGCTGTTGCCGTTTCGCTGTTCCTTTTTTAAATATGAGGCGGTTTAAGTTTCGAATGTTGTAATTTGAATTGTGCAGGCCCATTATGCCAATTGTAAAGAAGATGAAAATAACAAAACAAAGTTAATAATGGTTTCAGTTGTTTAATGGATTTTTTTCCCCCAACAGCCTCAAACCTTCGCCCTGCAAATGGGCAATGGTGAAGATGAAGGCGACCCCGTCTGGCCCAGGGAGGAGCTGGGCCCCACCGGCGTGGACGACATGACGAGGCTCCACGACCTCCACGAAGCCGCTCTGCTATGGAACCTGAAGCTCAGATACGAGCAAGGTTTAATATACACATACGCGGGCTCTATATTAGTGGCGGTCAATCCGTATAGACCTGTCGACGCATTGTATGGTCTGCAGACTGCAAGGAGGTAAGAAACATTTAATTTCATCAGTCCTGATATTACTTGTTACTGAATGCAAGCCTTCATTTTAGCGCAGCCACCTCCACCAAACATAAATATTAATATTTTAAACTTGTCATTTCCAGGTACCACGCAGCAGAGGCGCTAGGCGATCTCCCACCACATTTGTTTGCCATAGCGGCGGCTGCGCGCGCGGCGCTTCCCCAGCCTCAAGCCATACTAATCTCCGGCGAGTCCGGCGCAGGCAAGACCGAGTCCACCAAGCTAGCGGTCCAGTTCCTCGCCGCCGTCGCCCCCGCACCCCCCGGTAGGGCTCCCGTCTCTGAACAAATCTTAGAAGCAGCCCCTCTGTTAGAAGCCTTCGGAAATGCAAGAACACCAAAAAACCACAATTCTAGTCGATTCGGAAAACTCTTGGAATTGTATTTCAAAGATGGCTCCCTAGCAGGAGCAAGGGTAGCACACTACTTATTGGAGAAATCCCGAATAGTCACACAGTCTCCTGGAGAAAGGAACTACCACGTATTCTATGAACTGCTCGCCGGACTAGATGAAGAACAAAGGCGGTCTAGAGGCCTTCTGACTGCCGAACATTATTTCTATTTGAATCAAGGAGGAGACTCTGGCGGCGCAGGCGCTGGCGCCGATTGGTCCGCATTATGTGGCGCAATGCAGGTTCTTGGTATCGGAGACGCAGAGCGAGAAGACATTATAAGAGTTTTAGCTGCTGTATTGCATTTGGGCAATGTATACTTCCATAGAAGACAGTTGCGCCACGGACAGGAAGGTGTTCAGCTAGGCGGGGGCGCAGAGGTGCGCTGGGCTGCACATTTACTGAAGGTCCCGGCGGAGGCGATGGCTAGGGCCCTCACCACAAGAGTCACTGCGGCGAGAGCAGAGCGGATGAGATCACCACTGCCTATAGACCAGGCTCTGGACGCGAGGGACGCGTTCGCTAAGGCACTCTACTCCTCCCTGTTCAGCTGGCTAGTTCTCCGAATCAACTCGATAGTTCACCGCGCTGGTCTACACGATGCTCACAGAATTTCTCTCCTGGACATCTTTGGTTTTGAAGACTTGGAAGAGAACTCTTTTGAGCAACTTTGCATAAACTACGCTAACGAAACACTGCAACATTATTTCAATAAGCACATATTTAAATTGGAGCAACAAGAGTATCAGAAAGAACGTTTGGAGTGGTCGAATTTGACTTGGAATGACAACTCTCCGGGTAGGTTTTGTTACTTGAGAATGCATTCTTTCTTGTTTGGATAGGGTTTAAAATTGTTTGTGTGTTGCAGTGATACAGTTGCTGAGTAAGAAGCCTGTAGGGATCCTGCATCTCCTGGACGATGAGAGTAACTTCCCGCGGGCATCTGATGCCTCTTTCCTTGAGAAGTGCCATTATAACCATGCGTTGAACGAACTATACTCAAGACCTAGATTAGGAGCGAGTGAATTTGGGGTGAGTGGAACTCCATATTAACTGCTAGTTTCTATCCTCGATTTCGTTTAAGTGGCAGCTAAGTAAATCACAACATATTATAGTCATAGTTCTATGCCAATATTATAAACAGGTAAAGAATGATTCTTTTTTTTTTGTTTGTTCAATTACAAAAGTTCTTTCACTGATTGGAAGTTATGCTAGTATCTAGTGCTATAGGATATGTTTTATGGTATATGTACTTGACTTCCACGCGGACCTAGTCATGGGTAGAAACTAGGAATATTTTAAGTATAGATTGGCCTTCCTAAACGAATTTCAGCGCTTGAGAATGTTGCTAGGCAGTCAATAACAACTCCTTTTGAAATCACGCGTTCGAATCTTGCGTGTGCTCAATGATTATAGTAGATAAGTCCTTGACATTGTTATTCTGAGTTTGTTTTATTTTAAGTATTACGCATATGACAATAAAGTATATTTTTGTCCAGATAGTGCAAAAAAAACCACTGTATGAAGGTAGTTAACTAATTTGATTTCCCATCTATTAAAAAAATGTATGTATGAATGAAAACGAGGCGAAAGGAGTATGTAAGGATCGTAGCAAGTGGCGTTCTGTGGTTTCTGCTTACCCCCCATGGAAAAAAGGCATGAGTTTATGTATGTAAAAAAATACAAGCGAACTATAGCATACAAGCAAATCTTCAATATATGAACATCTGAGTCATAAATACTTCGAAAAATATAATATTTGTGCATCGTGATAGTTCAAGGTGAGAGATGACTAACGTTTCATCACAAGACATTCTCCGACATGGACACTGACATCTGTAGGTCAATTATCAACATGATGCTGATGACTTCTATAAATCATCTATCAAACATGCAAAGCTTGGCGTACTTGTTCAAACATTGGCGATATGTGGCCATTACAAAATACACCTTATCCCAGTTTTTATAAAACTTATTTTGCGGTAACTAAATAAGTTTCTAAGCTCATCTTGAACATCTCTGTCATCGTTGAAGGAAAACATCTGGGCTTATAATGCACGTAAGTCTGAAAACGCCAATCCGTCCTGAGCAAGCGTGGTGATCAATCCTCGTGCCTTCTATATGAGAAGAGGCCTTGGCGTACAGTGGGACAAATTATAGGCTGGTATTATTATTAATTTACCAAAATAACGGTAGTATATAAACTGCGATGCTAAAGGTTCACAAGGAAATATTTATGATGCGGGATAAAAAACCATTTACCAGCTACTTATTATTTTAAATTGTATCTTCAATTGATCGAAGGAAACACATTACTCTATGATTACCCTATTCAATGACTCAGCAACGATTAATTTACAAAGAAAAACGCCCCACAGCGACTTATAAACACAGGGGAATTGAAAGAACGGAAACTGGAAATTAAAATGCTAGATTGCTTTCGATTGTCGTCTGATGGAACAACAATGTTTATATCTGTGTGAAGGCTACTGGCACAAATATGGAATGAGAACAAAAAATTATAACATTTATTCAAAATGGCACTGCAATAATATAAACATAAATAAGGATATTCACATTGTAGTGGATAAAGGCCCGGTTTCCACCAAAGCGGAGCGGTATTTTTTTGTTTAATGGGTAATAGTCCTTGTTGCTTTATAGGTATTTATCATGAAATAACGCATAACTATAGCGTTGTATTTTTTTTCTAATGTTTTATTGAACGGAGTACTTGTAGAACTTAAAAATGAAAGATTTTTTATCATATGCATGTATACTTCCAGATCAAACACTACGCAGGCCAGGTATGGTACAACGTGGAAGGTTTTCTCGACAAGAACCGAGACGCCCTCCGGGCCGATGTCCTGGAGCTGCTGTGCAGCAGTGAGGTGCCCCTGGTTGCTGAGATGTCCACGCAGCTGAGGGCACAGCATGATGCCAATAAGACGCTGCCCAGGGGCGCCAATGGACGGTTCGTCACAATGAAGCCGAGAACACCTACGGTTGCAGCTAGGTAAGGACTCTGTGGTATTCAGCTGGTGTTTTTTTCTTTTTTAGGGTTCCGTACCTCAAAAGGAAAAAACGGAATTGGATTGATTGATTATAGGATAGAATCCCTTTGATTACCTTAAAGGACTACTTTGTTGTCACACTCTCTGTCTGTCACCACCCTTTATCTCGAGAAAGCGTGGAGGTATCGAGTTGAAATTAAAACTATATACTCAGGCCTACAGTCCCTTGAAGCTATGAAAAAACCAAACTTCTAAATTGGCAAAAAAAAAAAGAAAGGCCGTTTATACCGCAAAAAAAGGGAATAGTTTCAAGGGAATTAAAATTGATAGGGTACTTCCCGTTCACCTAGCACTACGAAATTTGAACTTTGGAAAATCCGCCTGAAAAGTTGGAAAATCGCACACTTAAACAGCGAACAGGAGTTCGCTACATACACATACACGTACATATACGTACATAATAAAGATCAGATCATCAGAAATGTACTAATTCTTCAACCATCCTCCACCAGGTTCTCGGACAGTCTCCACCAGCTCCTAGAGTCCATGTCTCGCTGCAACCCCTGGTTCGTGCGCTGCATCAAGCCGAACACCGACAAGTCCCCCATGAAGTTCGACATGCCCTGCGTGCTGGCCCAGCTGAGGTACACCGGCATGCTGGACACCATCAAGATCAGGCAGACTGGGTACCCCATCAGGATACCTTTCCAGAACTTCGTGGATAGATACAGGTGAAGATTGTTTATGGTATGGACAGCAACATAAGTAGATTAACATTTCAGTTTTTTTTAGTGATTTGTGTTATTTTGTGTCCATTAAAAGCCTATGTTATAGGAACATTCAGTGCGGGGCGACGCACATGCGCGTTTTTTTGAACCGCATTCGCGATGCCCGCACTGAAAGGGTTCGACTTTTGTTGCTGACCGTAGCTTTTGTGACTTGTGGAGATTAGACGGTTGAGCTATGTAAAATAATATTAGGTAGATGACACCACTAATCAATTGACGTACTTTTTATGACCTGTCAAAACGCGATTCCCCTATAGATTTTGTTTGACAATACTAAACTATGACGTCACTTTTTTGACATCTCAATTTACTAACTATTTATTCATTTAAAAGCAACTAAAAATCGAATGTTATAGTTATTTCAAAATTAATCTGGTAAAATAAAGTCCGTTTTTAGAGAAGATGTGTCTTGGAATTATTGTATAATGGTCTCTATTACCCAATTGACTGCTGCATTTGGCTCGTGGTCGCTAGCGCAAACTTGGCTAAGCTAAACTTATATCATTTGCAGGTACCTGTTGAAGTCGACGCCATCTCGTTCGACGCCTTACAGAGAGATCTGCAACTCCATTCTCGCTGAGATGCCCCCCACTGGCGCAGGTATATTATGTTTATGGGGTCTCGTCACCGACATGCAAATGTTTTTTTTTATGCCATTGGATGGAAATTAAGTCCACGGCCCACCTGTTGTTGGTCACCGCTACCTATAGACAGCTGCAATACCAGAGCCCTTGCAAATGCGTTGCTATCCCAGATACAAAGTTGAAATGTCTCATTCGCTTGTAAATCCACCGGCACCTCAATCTGGAAAACAGCAACGCTGCTTTGCGGCAGTTATAGGTATGGCGTAAACGCGTCACCGACATGCACATGAGACCGTGTTGCGCGTATTCCAAAGTTTTATGTTTACACTTCTACCGGTAGTCTCCATGATAGCCTATTTCTGAACCGATATAAATCCGTGATGAATATTTGTGTTACAAGATGACCCTTGCACTGTGTTTATAGAGGGTAACCACAGAACTTGTACTATGAAAATAGCGGCTTTTGTAATACATACTAACTATACTACAGGCTGTTTGGCAGAATGTTGAACAGAATGTTGAGTTATGAAAATGGTGGATAGGTGGGGTCATCTGTTAGTTTGAGGACTTATAACTTTTGTTTCTAGCTAACATCTGAATAAAGTAATAATTTTATAAGAATCTGCCAAAATATAAGATTAAAAAAAAAGTTAATAAAGTGGTTAAACTAGAAGAAAGCAAAAAAAATATCCAGGGGGCCAGGGCGAAATAAATTAATGCTGAGTAAGTAGCAGATGACCTATCCTATCCACCATTTTCGTATGTTCAACGTTCTGCCTAACACCCTGTATATTAATATTTAAACGGTCAACTAATTACAATTTTACGAGGCTTTGGTTTACAAAATGACACTTATCTTTATAAGCAATCTGTGTTTGTTAATTACTTTCGCGGTGTTGTCACACTTAAGTAAATAGCTGCAGAACCTTCTGACATAACGTGCTACGTATATCAAAAGTATTGCAAATAGTTACCATATTAAAGAAGATAGCATATTTTATAAATTAGTTGTTGGGTGTTCTCCTTTTTATTTCAATAGTTTTGTATATATTTTTCGGTATTTAAGTTAGTAATTTGATTTCCGTTGTATGTTGATCAAAACAAACACACGGCAATTATTTATAAAATTAAATTATCATTATTTAAAACAATATAATTATTATAAACTTACTAAATTAAATTAGAAATAATTTGTTATAATATGACTGCCAAAACAACTGCCATTTGCAAAAATGAATAAAAAAATTGGAATTTCGCGGACGATATTTAAAAAGGATTTCCCGATTTTGGGGAGTTTTTACAACCCTGTACACGTCCCACAAACCTTATACCATATGTATGTATGGAGCTTGCCCATTCTTCTCCATAAGAAACTACCTTTTGGAATGAGCAACTAGTTTTTTTTTTCTTATGTAGTTGATGTTCAAAAGTGCCAGTTCAAAAAAATCAGTGGTCTTATTGAAATAAATGATTTGACTTTGACTTACCACTATTACTTTCACACGTCAAATGACCCTTCATAGACAAGCGACCTCACTCATTTTCGCTTTTGTTAAAACACTGGTTTTCTTAATAGCTTAACTAATTAGCTTATCACTTTCATCACAGCGGTACATTTATCACTCACAATCTGTTATCTTCCTGCGGTCACTTCTGATATGCTACCTACCTATGACTGGGTCAGTTTGATTCGTAATGTGACTGAGTACTGATCGAAATGGGCAAGATTTGGAAGAGGGTCAAGAAAAGAGGTTTTACGCTGGAAGCTATGGTGTTGTGTGAGTGGGTTATAAAGTAGACTGGCAATTAATTAAAAAAAAAGAAGAAGAGCGAACTTCAATTCCATTTACAAATAGTGTTTATTATCATTTGCCGCCAATATTGTATTATATTCGACCTCTACAGTCTGAAGTTAGCCGATTAGCTGCGCAGTAGACAATTTTTTTCCTAAAAGATTCATTGAAAGATTAATCACTTATTAATAATCGATAGTGTTAAATGAGTTTATAAAAAAAAATGATCGAAACGTTCGGTACTCTTCCACATTTAAAACTAAAACGTCTACTAATAAAACGTCTTAATTCCAGTCGGTGCGGACTACCAGTTAGGCGCGGCGCGTGTGTTCATAAGGGAGGCATTACACAGAGCACTAGAGCGAGCTCGTGCCGACAAGCTGAGAGCTGCGGCGACAGTACTGCAGGCACACTTCCGAGGATTCTTGGCAAGGTACTTATGTTATTAACACTCATTTATTGTCTGTTTTAAATGCTGGGGATTGTGACCCGTATTGTGTACTCAAGATTTAATTTTTGGATTGTCTAGCGTTCTCCAATCTTACGGAGATGTGTCGATCCCAATAAAAAAGTTGTCTGTGCTTAAGTAAAAATGTAAAAAAAACATTACTAGCCTATTATTGTCCCACTGCATGGCAAAGGCCTTTTCTCATACAATTTGGCAATTTCTGACTTATTAAATAAAAGTCCAGTTTTCCTCACAATTATTACTCTACTGACGTCCATGATGTTTAAGATAAACTAAGTTTTAACTAGGTCTAACTGCCATACTCAGAGACGTTTAACGGTTACTTAAGTCGCTCCTTAGTAAAGATTTCCAAGCGAAATCTTTACTAAGGAGCGACTTAAGTAACCGTTAAACGTCTCTGAGTATGGCAGTAAGTATCTAAGCGACTAATATAGAAATATTCTACTTCTCCCCAGAAAACGCTACCACCAGCTCCGCTACTCCACGGTCAAGCTGCAGTCGTGGTGGCGCGGCGCAGTAGCACGGCGTCGCTACGTGCGCGTGCGGCGCGGCGTGGTGCGCGCGCAGGCGCTGGTGCGCGGCCGGCGCGCGCGCAGGCGGCTCGCCAGTCTGCGCGAGCAGCACAGGCGGAGGGCGGAGGCGCAGTTCGTGGCGGCTAAGTATGTACCTTGCTTCAAATATTGTTTGGCAATTTTTTTTTGGCCCGTGCTGTACCATGCTTTATACGGTGTATAAACTCCTATTACCCAGTCAAGTCTCAGAAAAAAATTAACAATTGAACAACAACGACAATGGCGGTGCGTTTTTAAACGCCGGCTAAATAACTTAATTACATTATCCTTAATACAAAACCTTAGCTGATTAAAGTGTCACAAATGATGAAAAGAATAAGTCTAGCCTACGTATTATTTTTATGATCTTTAATGCACCTATCACAAATAAATGATTTCTTTCTTTCTTTCTACCATGAATTCAAAATTTGTGGTGTCTATTTATTTTTATATTTTGCTAATTCAATTCTGTTATTCCATTATCAATTAATTAGTTAACTAATGCAAATTGTTTCTACGATATCGACGTTGGAACTCACAAAGCTATCAGCACAAAATTAATGTACCATCAGGAAACTATGTAATTACCTAATATGGCTATCATTATCTAACTACATGACAATGCGCAGGCGCCGCGCAGCCGAACAGAAAGCAGCTCAAAAGGCGAAGGCTGAGAGTCTGCAAGTGCTGGAGGTGCCGGCGGAACTGGCCTTCATACTGTCCAAGTTGGACGAGTGGCAGCCACCGCACACCGAGAGGAATCTGGCGAAGGTATGTTTATGATAGGGCAGACGAGGGAAGTTTACTAACCAACTAAATAAAAGTTTGACCTACGTTTTCAGTAACCTATAGGTACCAATTTATTAAATTTCGGACCTCACAAACTCATACCCAACTTTATAACATCATATTATCCTGTAGCCACATCTGTGATGCTGCCCGCCTAACTGTTACCTGGCAGCGCTACCTACCGATTCCAATTGTAAATCTAAATTAAAAGAAAAATAAACATTAAAATTGGTTCAGCCTTTTAATAGGAGTACAGTGATATATACAAAATATACACGAATAATTGTAATGGGTTTAAAAATATATTATAAAAATATCACTCGAACTGATATTTGTGGGATTGATTTTTTTATCAGTAGGAACTAGTAATAAGACCCTCGTTGGTCACATGACCACATCACCTCACTGCACCCTTGTCTCCAGGTGGCAGGTGACGTGTACGCGGAAGAGGAGCGAGTGCAGCTGCCCCGGGACTTGCAGCAGTTCGCCTTCTCCAAGTTCAGCTCGGTATACTTCGCGGACGGTGGGCATCTGAGTCCGAAGAAACATCCGATCACTCGGCCCTTCTTAGCTAAAGCTGCTGTCAGGTTTGTGTATTCCTTTTGTTACATCTTTGCACAAAGATTAAAAAAAAAAAACAGTCTCCTGTCAAATTTGACATATGTCACCGAATCTGTCATTTGTGGACACGATTGGCGCAATGGCAAAGCGATTGGCTGTTGTGTTGCGTGTCGCGGGTTCTGGGTATGTGCGTTTGTATGTTTGTAAAAGCACTCACGATCTAGAAGCCATTCCTACACTGGGGCAAAATTCTTTTGTTTCAAAAAGCTTACATATTAGTGTCCTTATTCTATCTACAAAATATCATCGACTTTACTTACTTATGTAAAATGATTTTTATGCCACTATTGTTAAAACCTGATTAGTATCTATCTTGAGTAAGTATAATAAAATCGGTGTATAATTACAGGGATCAAGATTTCAATGACGCAGTAGCTACATTCAAGCTCATACTGAGATGGTGCGATGAAACTGCCGCTGGGAACGAGGCCAGACAAAAGGTAAAATTATATTATCTACTAGCACATGGAAATCAAGTATACCATAAATCATAACCTTTGGCACTCGGCATTAGAGCTTTAGCTTAGCTTTCCCTCAATGGTTTTTTTTTTTTTTGTAATTGGACCAGTATTTTCAGAGATTACTAACAAGAAACTTTACCTCTTCATTATATTTTTGTATGTAGCACTGACATTTCACTACATCTATGAATTTTTGACAGCAAGAAATTGAACTTTCAATCACTGCATGAAATACCACACTGTCAAAGTCAAATCATATGTCTACATTTGACCATTAAAATGCACTCTTGAACGTCATTTACAAGAAAGAAACAACTGAACACTATTAAATCTAGTTGCCCATTCCAAAAGGCAGTTTATTTAAGACCCCAATGTCTTAACGCTGAATTTCCTTCACCAGGTGTTGGCAGACTACATAGCGTCCCGCGGGCTGTCATCCCGCGGTCTCCGCGATGAGGTGCTGGTGCAGGTGTGCAACCAGGCCAGCGGGGACTCGTCCCCGGAGCGCGTGTGGCAGCTGATGGCGCACTGTCTGGCTGCCTTCCAGCCGGGGCCGCCGCTGCACAAGTCAGTACTCATTAATCCATTCAGTATGGGAAACGCGCAGCCGCGTTTTTCTGACGCGCATGCTCGTTTCCTGCACTGAATGGATTAAAGACATCTGTTCCTATAAATTCTAGAAAAGTAGCTTTTTCAAATGTACCTACACCAAGTCTATACTGATGTTTTTAAAGGTAAACAAACTACAACAACAACAATACTGTTCAAAAGAAGAAAAAAATTGCAAACGTTTATTGCCCAACAAATTTCGGTCCTTTTTTCATATACCTCGAAAATCATCACCATTTTTTATTATATTAGTCACACACTTCCTAGGCCATCATGTGCCCTTCATTAATACTATAAAGCTGACAATTCGACATAATATGTCAAAAAAAATAAAATTGTCTAGATGTCACCTTTTGACACATGTCGGACTTGTCTGATAGTCCCTTTTGACCAATGTCGGACTTGTCACATAGTCAGCTTAACACAACAGGGCCGAGAACTAACAAGCTCATTCCCCCCAGATACCTAGTCCGCTTCGTGTCGGAGCGCGCGCCGGCGGCGTGGCGCGGCGTGCTGCTGCGCCTGCTGTGCGCGGCCGGCGCGGGCGCGGCACGGGCCGCGGGAGTCGCGCGACGGGTGGCGCCCACGCTGCTCGAGTGGAAGGCCGCCAAGACAGACGCCAAGCCGGCCTTACCGCTGAGGTTATATGATGGTAAGTCGGTAAAATAATTATCATACTGCAGGTAAAAGGCCTTTTCTTATACAGAGAAGGCAAGAGTATTGATCACCACGCTTGCTCAAGGCAGACGTTGTGATTTCAAACTTATATACCAGGTTCCCTCACGATTTTTTCCTTCACCAATGTCAGTGTCTATGGTCAGTTTCCATTGTAAAAACTCCTCGAGTCCTCGTCACTACGAGAAATCCATACAACAGATCCTAGCGGTTTTGCTTTTTACTCAACAGTACAGCAGCAGCTATTTACCGCTATTGAAAACTGGCACTATCAGTCACACTGCAGGTATTTTAAATACACCATCGACTGAAAACATTATGGCAATACCTATGCTTTTTACGTACAGGTAATTATAATTATGTAAAGAATTAAGGAATTTTCCCTTCGGCTGCCATCTTACGACCGTTGATAATTTACTACCAACAAGATCTAGAGAAATCCATTGGCTGGTTTAGTCATTCAAGTCAATTGATTGGTAGTGTGTACTACCCAAACAAGCTATACAATAAAGAAAGAATATAGTCAGTACTGATAAAATTCGATAATAACAATGATAATATAACCCCCACAGACACAGTACAGCACGTGAGCGTGGACTCGTGGACGTCGTGCGAGCGCGCCGCTAGCGCCGCCCTGGCCGCGGCGGGCGTCGCGCACAACGCCACCGGCTGGTCGCTCACCATGGAACATAATGGACAACTTACTGGTAAAACTACTATTTTATGGAGTTTCTTACCTATTATTATCCATGCGAAACTATATTTTGGAAGGAGTTATTAGATTAAATTATATTTTTCACTTGCAAATGACATTCAAAACAGCTTTTTTATGGTCTGCAATATCTGTTATTGCATACATAATTAAGCTATTTATGAATCGTACAAAGAATATGCATTATGCATCACAAATCTCGTCAGATAAATTTTAGCACGTATATATCATTAATTCGAAAGTTATGTTGTAAAAAGATTGTTAGTTTTTGACTATTGAAAATAGACGTTGAGAAAAGTATAAACTTAAAAATAAATCAAGTTGACAAATATATCGCCGGGTTAATTAAAAAACCAACTAACTCGGTGATTTTGGGAAATTGAGTTAAATATATACACCGACTCAATTTTTTTTCCTCTTTCTACTGGTAAAACGTACTAAGCCGTGCGATGCTTCGTTTCGGAGATACTGAGTATTGAAACCAACTATCTAACCATACCGTTGATATGCTAATCAAATATTCCCTGTTAATCATCAAAATTATGTTTTGTATCGAAGTCAAACAAGATACTTGGATTTAATCTGTAATTGGAATAAAAAAATACCTGAAAAATATGCGGAATTTTGGGAAATAAAAACGATTACATCCAATTACATGGTTTAGTTCTTAAAAATGAACAGCAAAAAGCGTTAATATACAATGGTAATAGCAGTTATTAAAGGATAATAGCCATTACCAGCTGATTATTTATTATAACTAAACACAAAATCAAGAAGTCATTGTTAATAAATGGCTTTAGTAGGTTTTACTTCTATAATTTTGATAATGATCCTAAAAATTCCCAACAAAATGTCGAAAAGAAAAACCGAATAACCGCGGGTAGTGTGTTCAAATTCTGTAGTTTTTGACCGTCCATGTGTCATTGTTGTTATTGCTCTCGCGCAAACGAAATTTCCATTCCTTTTGTGGCGCCGAAAAATTTTGTGCTACTTATCACTACATTTTTCGTGATAGCAAGGTATTTGTGCACTAAAATTGATTCTTATAATGCTGTTCCCCCTCTTCTAGACTTTCAAACTATGTACTAACTGTAACTATGTTGCCTGCTGTTCTACCCATTATCCTAGAACGATAGTTAACAATTTAAATAAGTCATCTAACTACAGGTACAATCATTCTGTAACGTAGAACTAATAAATATTTGAAACATCAATCAAATTTGACGTCAAGTTGTTTACCGTGTTTTCAAATTACCTACATAATAAACTCAATGCAATGGATGAGAAACACTCATCTCGTCTTGTAATTTGTAGATATTGGTACTAAAGTACCATCATGCAAAATCGGGGTAAAATATATCCAAACGATTAGGTAAAAGTTCATAACAATGCCATTTGTTTCATGGTTTTCATACCTTTTGACGTACGTGTTACACGATTTACAATGTACGATTCTATTTTCAGTATTGTAAAGATATGAAAAGATCCTGAGACTTTTTTATATTAAATACTAATATTTACTTATTAAGCATTACATTTTGCTAAGTAACATCTTTATTAATAGCTGGGGCCTTCGTCCGTTCTTCTATTTAGCCAATAGCCATTTCCTTTTATAACTATGACATCCCTGAGAATAAAAAAAGAAGTAATCCTTGAAGAATATCCCTGATGTGAAAATTGAACGACAGACAATGCTAAACTAGACCGTGTACTGGACGCTACTGTGTATGATGCCTCTTCGGTGAAGTATGATCTCTTTATAATAAGTTTTTAATACTTGTGTTCGTTTATCTCGAATAAGTTAATTTTTCAACGTGTGTTTTTAATCAAACTATTCCCAATTTATTAATCCACCTTAGAAACTATCCGAAAATTAGTGTACAATCAAGGGTTCGAAGTAAAGACTTAGCTATAAATATTTCATGAAAATAAAGCACTATCGTGGCGGAAAAATCGCAAAGGAGCGCATAAAAAAATTTTTCGTCGCGTGGGTCTCAAAATTATGAGCGTAAAATATATTATTTTATGTAATGATATTATAGGGAATTTCATGAACTAAAGATATATCTATAAATTATTCTACTGAACCGTGTATTTTTTTCTCAATTTAATAAAAACCTCAAAATTTCTTGGTTTTGGAGATTTTTCGATTCAACTTACATCGCTATTTTGAACCTAATTTGTTCCCGCGATGCGTTTTTGTCTAAATTTGCTTACAATAGGGCCCTTAGATAGATTTCATGAAGAAAACGCTTTGTTAAAAACACAGCACATAGTTTAGTACATCAATTTTACACAATATCGGGAAGTAAAAGCCACTAAAATTTCATTTTTTTGCTTTTTTCTCGAATCTATCAGGATTACTAGGATCAATACATTATTGTTAGATTTATATCATTGAATTAATAACCAATAACTTTCTGAGACTCGACAATAGCGCTTCATTTCACAACTAGAGCCTTTATTTCTTATGGAGGTAAAAGCAACTAAATGAGAGGGTTTAGGGCACAAAGAGCAAAATTCTGTGTAACCCTGTCGCTTTCCTATGAACTGCTATAAATCAACCCATACATGATTTAATTATAAATCAGATGCTGTTTCTTATAATAACATAATCTAAAACAGTATGTGAAATTTTCGAATTCAAACTTTTAAAACGCCCTAGCACAAAATCATGATTTGGCCAGTTAGTTGGTTTTTGAAATAAACCGGCGATATACATGATGTTCTCTCGTCTTTATTCCTATACTTCGTGTCCTAACAAACCTTCCCCTGTACAGAGTGGGCGGGCTGCGAGTTCGCGCTGGACGCGGTGGGCGAGGTGGAGACATGGGCAGCTCTGCCCAGCTCCCGCGCCGAGGCCCTGCGCGCGCCGCCAGCTCGCCACGGCCCCCCGGCGCCCCCGCCTCGAGCCTCATCTGTTGATACTGATAAGTCTTCTAGACCACAGGTAGTACGTGCTAGTACATAATATTATATTCTTTATGGACTTATTTTTTGATAGAAAAAAAGTAAATATAATTATCTAGTGCTAACTTGCTAAATAGAACTCGATTGCACACATTTTGTTCTGTTATTATGCTTTTTAACCCCCGACTTAAAAAGAGGGGTGTTATAAGTTTGACGTGTCTCTGTGTCTGTCTGTGGCACCGTAGGTCTTAAACGGGTAAACCGATTTGAATGCGATTTTTTATTTGAAAGCACTTTTCTTAGATATGTTTGATCAAAATCGGTTCAGCCGTTTGTAGGTTATTAGCTCTTTAGGGATCCTTATTCTTATGCCGGGGGTTAACTACTTAAAAAACAATAATTTACATTGGGTAACCATTTTAACCTGTCTACCTTCCCCCAGATCCCACCACCGGAGCCACCAAAGTCTCGCTCCCCGAGCATACCACGAATGCTTCAAGACTCCATCATAGACGAGGATGGCTCAGAGTACAACTGGAACATAGAGAAGCGCGAGGAATCCCACACCAAACACACCAGTGAATACTCCAAGCACACCAGCGAATACTCCAAACACAGCAACGAATACCCCAAACATAGCAACGATTACTCTAAACACAGCAACGACTACTCTAAGCACAGCAACGATTACTCCAAACACAGCAACGATTACTCTAAGCACAGCAACGAATACTCTAGAAAGACTTCTCATGATGTACTGTCTCGAGAATCAGCACTAAACGAACGCTACTTCGAACAGCCTTCCGATAAAGTCCGAAGCAGGTCTTTGGACAACCTTTTAGGTGACAACCCTGTGCCACCGCCGAACAAATTAGCGGATTTAGGGCTGTCACAATCAAGACTGAATGATCGTTATCACTCGGTGGAGAGGTTGACGGGAGCGCCGAGTGTTGCCAGCAGCAAGGGAGGCATGGAGATGGAATATGGGACGGGATCGCGAGTGTTGCCGTCGAGGTACATCAAGTCGCAGTACGCAGGGAAACGCGCGCCCGCCGGCTCGCAGTCGAGTCGCGCTTATATTGAGAAGAGCTCTGAATTTGGAGGTGTTAGGTAAGAATAATAATTCAAAGTACCATGAGACATTTCAACTTTGTCTCTGGGATGCCAACGCATTTGCAAGGCCTGTGGTATTGCAGATGTATATAGGCAGGCGGTGGTCACTCAACATCAAGTCCCATCGCCATCGCCATCGTCTTGTTTGCCATCCAATGACATTAAAAATAAACATATTTTGGTATTTTTTATATTCAATACATGTAATTTAATTACATTATGTTCGCAGGTCATCAGCGATGTCGGATACATCAGAAGCTCCAAGTCTCGCATCTCACGTGCGACGCGTCCGCGTTCCGAGTCAGGCGTCTGACGTAGATCAATTCCTCGACGATCTCTTCTCCCCGGTACTAGACCCGAACATAGACGAGCTCTCAGACGCCCGCTCTCTAGCCGCCAGCATCAAGGGAGGCAAGAACTACAGCGATTTCATCGACAGCGTCCTCAACTGCGAATACAACGAACAAATTGAAACTTTGAATAATGTCGAAGTCCAACACCTCATCAAAGGTGGGGGCAAGGAGGATAAGGAAAAGGGAAGAACGAGCAGGAAGGAGTCCAGTGTGGACTCTGTCGATGACTATATCACTAACTTATTCGATCCCATCTTTATGAATGATAGTTTGAAACGTCTCACTGACGGAGAAGGGCTCACTGGTGCCATAAAAGGGGGTGGAGCGACTCCAAGGGCTGCCTCTGCAAACACATCCACTCTTAGTTTTGGAGCCCTGCCTCTCCCGCCCACGATGCCGTCTACTCCTGAAGCGCTAGCCGCCGCGCTAGGCCTTCATCTCCCGCCGCCTGGCACAGTTGATATCAACGCATATCACCAGAACTTACAGCGAGCTTTCTTGCAGAGTGCAATGGCGCAAAATCTTCAAATACAACAGCAACTACTTGCTCAAAACCAGGCATTACAAACTCTTCTAGCTGGTCAAGTCGTGGAGCCTTCCGAGTCAGAGCCCACGTCGCCAGTTCGTGCCTCGACCGTCGTGCACGCTCAAGTACACTCTCCGCCGCGGAGTGCTGTCAAACTGCGACGCGAGTCCAACGAGAGTATGTCTCCAGGAGCTCCCCCACCACCACCTCCGATGCCTCCTCCGCTTCACTCTGCTGATCCCTTAGAAATAAAAGGTTTCATGGATCCCTACGGGAGAGCTAAGACTGTCCGTATCGGTAAATGGAGGTGGCCCCCACCAAAGGACGCAGTTGGTCAGGAACAAGCACAAGATTTTACCAAATTCAAATTGCGTCAGATTCAGAGGCGACACACGCCGCAGTCGCAGCCGAACGGTATGGAACACGAACCACCTCGAGGTCGGTCTAAGTCAGAAACAACTCCAGGAATCGAGTGGGAGGAGTTTGAGGTGGATGGTCCAGTAGTGTCACCGAGCAGGGAGGCGCCGAACCAACGAACGGCTCGGCGAAGCTTTGAGATCGGAGCGCAGCGCCCGTCGCCGGGCAGCGTCGGGAAACTGAAGCTTAGCTCAGAAATGCGACAAAGATTAGAGAGAGTGACAGCGAACCACTCTGTGCGCAGCACATCATCTGCAGCAGAAACTCCACGCACCATCAACAAGTTAGAAGACACAAGGAAGTTGATGCTTGAGCGTCAGTTAGGAGGTGGGGCGAGATGGGATGCCCCGCCGCCACCATTACCTCCCGCCCCTCCGGGCCCGGCGCCACCGCCGCCGATGTCCCCCCCAACGCCACCAGAAGGCCCCGCGCCTCCTCCACCCGCTCCAGACGCGTCCTCAACCTTCGCACAGCTGCGTCGAGACCGGGACACGTTCGGCGTCCACCAAAACAGAGAAGCAGACGACCGTCACGCTTTCTTAGCGAACTGGAACTCTCGGCGAAGGGAAGACTCTGAGCCTCCGCCCTCTCGAGACGACTTAGCCACTCGTTTCCTCACAGCCGACCGTCGCCACTCCGAGCGCCGAGTGAACGACTGGGGCGATGAATCTGATGTTCGAAGCTACGACGAGCGAGGACAAAGTCGTGACGAATGGGATTCTGAATCGGGACATGACACGACTGGCCGTCGTGACAGAGACAACTATTCCGGACGAGAAGCGTCGGAGATATACGAAGTGCACACGACAAGAACCGAACGTAGAAAAGAAGAGAATGGTATTGATGATTCGTTTGAACGCAAACGTTCACCGTTCTTCGATGATTTTGAGAGATTTGACGGTAGGAAGAACTCCCGGGATATGTTAGTGGGAAGGGCGAGGGAGAGCCCGAGGTCTGATATTGTGTATTCTCAAGAAAATAGTGATGCGAAGAGGACTGAAAGGGCGACGTTCAAGACTCACATGGCCCAGAAAGAGAGGGATAGGAAGATGGAGGCAGAGAGACGTCATTCTGTTTCCACACACGTCACCGATAGAACTGAACATATTGAACGTAAGTATTATAAATTCACGCTTTTATTCATCGAAGGGTTAGGCAGAGGCGTACCAATGTACAACCAAAGTTCACCGGTATGTTTAGGTCCCATGTAATGGGAGGCGAGCCTATTGCAATTAACCGGGCACAAATTCTAACCCCGAACTGCTACTGAGAATTTCATAGAAAAACCCAATAACACTTTTTGCTCGGCCTGGTATATGAACCCAAGACTTCTAGCGTAGTAGTCGCGCTTAGGTCGCTACCACTAGGTTAACGAGGCAGTTAACGTATTTCTTCCCATTATTCTTAACATATTTAGAAAAATAAATGTACATAATGATTTTTATTAATATGTTTTGTTGTTTTTAGGTGACGTGCCCGCGCCGGCAGCTCTGCTACCATCAGACCGCTCGTTCCTCACGTACAGCCGAGTGCCGTGGAAACTGCGCGTGCGCAAGGAAGTGTTCACTCCCCTAGAGACCTACAACGACCCCGCCATATTAGATCTACTTTATGCACAAGTAAGTACACTTAAAATCCAAGTGATGACACATGCTAGTCACTTGTGAGAGAGAATTTATCTGTGTATATGTCGTTTATGATCAAATCAGTTTACAACCTAACCAATTTCAGATTTTTGATAAAAATACTGGATTTTCTTATTAGGATTATAATAAAATAAAATAATGATTTTGTCATTTGCCGGTTCTTCTTGGTCTATCAAAAACCTCATTGTATCTTAAACCTGCGGCAGTGCGACAGATATAAATAAAAACTAATTGCCGTATGTATGAAAAACCATCGCTTGAGAACGGCTCTACCGATTTGGCTGTTTGTTTCTGTTGTGTTCGTAATTGAAAGGACAAGGTTTGTAAATATAAACCAAAAATAAATTGTAAATTGCTCTCATTCGAAGCCGGGGAGGGTCACTACTCCAACACCACCCACTGACTCAATCTATCAAACTATGTTTTATTTCACATACTACAATTATAATTAACCTTCGTTTACCCAGATCGTCCACGACATAAACTCGACGCTCCCATCGCTCCGCATCACCGCAAGCGAGCGTCGCGCTGGCGCCGCATGGCTCCGCTCGCTGGGCAGCTCGCCCCCGCGCGCCGCCAGCAAGCGGCAGGCAGTCGAGATGGCGCGCTCCTGGCCCTTCTACTTCGCCAGGCTGTTTGCTGCCCGGGTACCGCCGGGGGAGAACGCTGTGCTCGCCGTGTCGCATAGTGCGGTCACTATTGGAGTTAAAGGTTAGGTTTGGAATATGTCTGCTTGTACTGTTTTACTTACTGGTTTAATTAATTTGAAATGTTCCTATGTTTGTATTTAAACGTAATACGAAAAAAATACTAAGCCCGCGCAAGCAAGCCCGCGCAAGCCGTCCGGCACCGGCGCGGCGTCGTGAAAAGAAAGGAAGAACTCCCTCATGTAATGCACATGCACGATTTTTAGATCCATGATCATTATACAGCTAGGTCCTAGTCAAAATTAAACTGTACTAATATAAAAAAAAAAAACCGAAAAAAGAATAATGGGCCTGTAATTTTAAGCTTATAACTCCCAAAACTGGCAATATTTAATATTATTGAAATGAAAACTTCTTTACCTGCGTTAAGCGGTTTTTGGTAGGGGGTAATACTTATAGAATCGCGTCACCGACATACCAATGTTAATCAGACTATTCTATTCCAAAGATTAAGTTTTTAAGCTTTCACTTCTGTCGGCTTCCATGACTGCCTATTTTATTTTACGTATTCCCAAATGCAATTTTATCTATATTTCCACCTTCTCCACCCAGGTCCCGCCGGCCTCACCATCCGCCGCTCGCTCTCCCTGAGCGGCCTGCGCGCCTCGTCGTCGGCGCCGCACTCCTTGCAGCTGTCATCGTCCCGCGAGCCGCCGCTGACGCTGCACGTGCCGCTCGCGCATCATGCGCATGCGCTGGTCGCGGAGTTCGCATTGCAGTACACACAGGTATGTGCATTGAGCTTATTAGATGGTTGTTGCTTTACTGATAAACTGGAAAGCGGCAAAAGATTACCGAAGGAAGCAGACAAAATAAAATTTAAAAATTGATTCTTCAACACAGAAGACAAACGATTGGCTGCTTGATATAAATATACTTTTCATTGATTTGAAGTCCTACAAACTTATTTGACTAGCTGACGGTGTTGTTCAACAAACAAGAAATAACATTAGTCATACCACTACAGTACTAGCCTTAAAGATTTCGATTTTACTTTCGAATTGGAATTCGAATAAGCCTATACGACATGTACAATAGGTACAAATTAAAGAAATGTAAAGTGCGAAACAAATATTATCAATTTTAAAAATCGATTGAATTTTTGCTTACATTTTATTCCGCGGGCTCATCTATTGTCCTCGAACCCTTGTCACAATTTATGGTTGTTTTCGCTACTTAGTTCCTCTTTTAGCCACTATATCGGATAAGTTTGTGGCGCTATGTGTAGGTACCGCGGAGGTAGGTACATACTTTCTCTGTTTTATTGTTTTAACATCGCGTTTATTGACGTAATTATAAAAGCGAGTGATGTGATAAAATTACGTAACACTATGACATGGTTGTAAAGCAATAATTCTTGCTACGCTAATGTAGTTTAAATCATATTTATCATATAAATCATAAACACGTAACACTAACAGCGTTAATATATTCTCTATTGGCTATTAACGTCGCCGTGTCGGTAATAAAATCTACCTATAACCGTAGTTCGCACCAATAGAAAATAATTTTCTTTTCTTTAAACTTCTAGGAATTCTTCTTCTATGTAATTAATTATTTGTACGTCATTCAATACAACATTAGAAAAATAACGTTACAACGCTATCGTTATATTAATGTTAGCGTAAAATAAGCTTCATTATTTCACGGCATTGATTTTAATCGGCAGTTTTGTAGAATTGGAAAGTTATGAATTACAAAATGCATGTTTATTAACAAGTTCAGCAGTAAAACCTAAACTACTATAACCGCCCATTACTTTTTCAACTGATCATATTATTATCCCTAATATTTATATAACAGTTATAGACATTTACAAAAAATAATATTTATCGACAAATGCAGTCATTTCAAGAATATTACACAATCACTGCCGTTTGTTTATCGAATGCTGTAATGAATAGAGTATACCTTATATCCTATAAATGTTTTTGCATAGTACTCGTAACGTAAGTGCTTATTCGATTCGTAGCTACTGCCGCGCCAGAGGCGTCATAAAATATTCAGTGAGTCCAAAGACGCACCTAGCGCAACATATAAAAGTTATTGAAAATCGTTTTGACCCGTGGTAAAAATTAAGCAACATTTGGGTGGCGATGAATCGATTAATTGACTTCAAATATACCTTCCTCAGATCAATGACTTTTAAATACACATTACAGCATCAGTACCAAAGCATTCTTTTCCAATAGGTCTTGGTACTTGTAAGAGTCATGACAATGCATTACATAACTTCCGAGAGCAAATGACTTTACATTTTTATCACTCAGTCAATATATGCCTAATTTTGTCCATTCATACACTTTAAAGTTTACTTCCCAAGACTGTTATGCAATGCTGCTAACTTCTCCACTTGACATTCTGGTTTACTTATAGTTAGGCAATATGGGAAATGGAGAGTGACGATATTTAATTTATGATATTTCCGAAATTATATGGTACTTATACTGCATTTATTATAGCATTAGCAGAATAACGGGCAAATAACGGCAGTTATTGTGTTGTATTGTAGATTTTACTGCATATTTGTATGTGTTTTTTTTTTTATAAATGACCAATAAGATACTTTGTTTTGTATTTATGGTGAAATAACGGTGATTATTATACGCTTATTTTATTATTTATTTATTTATTTATGCTAACACAGCTCTGATGAGCCAATTACGCTAACACAACAGATTTAACTTATACATATAAAAAAAGAATATAAAACAATAAAAATAAAGTAAAAACAAATATAATATCAGATAGTCTTGCTTTCGCAAAAGCTTAGACACAAGGACATAACAATTTTTATTTGGTCCGCAAATAGATCGCAGTTCGGGTTGGCTCGCTTGTATTGAAATAACGATAAGGTTGTATTGTTGTTTTTACGTTATATTGAATGAAGTATTTTTCGGTATACTTGTACGGTTACACCTGCATATTTTTATGCTTGATCACTTCCTAACACGCCGAGAGACGACACGTTGTTGGCGCAGTGGCTGAGCGTTTGGCTGCGTGTCGCGGGTTCGATTCTCTCAAGGAACAAATGTCTGTATGACCTACGGATCGTTGTTTCGAGCCTGGCTGTTTGTGTATGTGAGTTCATATGTTTGTAAACGCCCCCACGATACAGGAGAAATTTTGGGTGTGGGGCAACGTTTTATTTAAAGATGAATAACAAAAAAACTTATTCAATAAACATTGTTGGGAATGAAAAACTTAAAAGCTTTTTTTTTTTCGAGTAAAATTAAATGAATTTAAATAAAGTAAGTAACATCAGTTGTCACAAAAATAATACCGAAACCATACAAATAAAACTAGGGAAAGCTCAAAGCCGTTAGCATTTTCAAGATGGCTACCGCGAACAAATCTTGATACTTTACCATCGTGAAAACCCCATTAATTCTATTAATTATAATTACAGTAAGTGCCTCTAAAGATGTAAATACTATACTATAATTAGAGACTAGTTGAACACGGTATGTAAATAACTTGATTTGCATATTTGGACATTGAGCGCAAGCTGCGCGACCCACAATAACATCGTATGTTTTAAATAGTGATGTTCATTAAGAGAAATGTACTGACAGCGCGATTCTTACAAAATGTAGTCATTATACATAGTTATATTTTAATTAATAAGAATAAATTTATTTTCATGGCTACACCCAAAACATATAACTTACTAGCGAACTGCTCGCGACTTCGTTTGCGTGGATTATTTCGCCAGCGCTAAGTTACGTCTGTGGTTACTGCTCCACTCCCGTGTCGTAGCACTCGTAGCGCGATGTTATACCGTGTCGAGGGCGAGTTCGTGTTCCACGCGCGCCTCAAAGAGATGTCAGCAAACTTGGAAGGGGCCACTGAGGGCCGATGCCTGCCGGGGCTGCGGGTTGATCGAAAAAGATACCGCGCCCCCGGAACGCAAAGGGCACATGAAGGAACATAGACGGGTTTTAGTCAGTAAAAGTCTGACACTCCCTCCCGCCCCGCCCAGGGCGGGGGAAGTTATTTGATGATTTCCCGTCTATAAAAAAAAGCGTGATGTTATATAGCATATGTTACTCAGGAATAATGTAGCTATAAATTAATCTCGATGAAAGTAGGTAGGTATTATGGGTGGAGAGATAGATACCATAGATTCAGTACAAGTTTCTAGAAGCCACGCGTAAACATTTTTCATCGATTTTATTCACAAAAAAATTGCTGCTATACGAAAGCGCAGCATCTATACTCCCAAAATGTTTAATATTCTTCAACGGATCAAAAGATTACCGCTTACAAACAAAGTTTACCTCTTTATAAGGCTTTTTTTAAAAGCTTCTGTAACAATTAAATCTGCATGTACAACCGCTAATAATTGCGGTGAACCACTTTTCACCCTTACCCCCTCAGTAATAAGGTTGAAAATTGGTCAACAGCCACTGTCCTCCGTTACCAACGTTACATCAATGCCTTATATGCCGTAAATCAAGAGGCGATAAAAGTAAACGTCATAACATTTAGTATCGATTCACTTAACGAGTAAACTCTTACATAATGTAGGTACTTTGAAACTTGCTGTAGTGGAAGAACTACTTGTTGAATAATATGTAGGTTACCATTTTTGTAAAAGAAAGATGTTTATGTCCGTAATACAAGGTTTATGAGGCTAGCAAGTTTGCAAGTTAGTACTCTAGCTTATGGCGTCAACTCGTAAACTAACAGCCTTATTTATAAAAATAACGCTAAATAATACTTAGCTACTTGTCAAACCACTTTCAATGGTGTCTTAGGTGAAAAATCTTACCTATAAACACTAATCAGCTTTGAGATGTTGTTATGTACTGCCCCAGTGACAGAAATTTTAAACAGCGGCGACCCGTTGTGCATAGTTAAGAAGTAAGATGGCGGGCTTCAATCAGCTGTGACGATGACATTTTTGGTTTATGGATTCTATTGTAAATTTTGACAATTATGCTCAATTGTTCGTTCGATTTCGTTCTTTAGTCGAATAATTTGATCATGCTCTATGCTGACCGTCTAACTGTTGGCAGATTAAAATAGTGTTTCATCGTTCAGTCAGTCAATTGAGAGGTAACTAATAATGAATTAGCGTTATTTTTATAAGTAATACCCTAAGAGTTTCATTCTATCGTACAACATTTAAAACTGGTTAAATTAAAATAGTCGCGTTGCTTCTATAGGGGACCCCATTCATTTCAAACTGATGTTTTTATTGTAAGAGCGGCACATAGTAATACACACTCTGTTAAATTTTTATAATGCCTATCTATTGCAGTTCAAAAGAAACAGCCCTGTGGTAGAGAGACGGATAGCGGAGCGCTAGTAATGATATTTTAACCAACTTTTTTTGGGAGCTAGTATGTTTGTGCTAAGATGGTATAGCCAAACTAGTATTTTAGTAGCCTGACTTCGTAAGCACGCGGTACAAGTAAGTGTAGCGGAATTCCATGGAATTCGGAAGTACCTATAATAAGAATGTTTTTAGCATTTTCATTCAGTAGGGTTTCCAGGCATTTTTTCGTTGCTAGATAAATTAAATTAGTCTCTAAACCAAACAGTGTTAATGAACCAAAACAGAGACCATAAAATACCACAACTTATTAAAACTTACATAAATCATAAAACACATTTAATCAAAAAATGACCCCAAAATAAATAAACAGTGACAATATTTGAATAAATAATGACAAGTTAATAACCTAATCATATAATTATATTTTCTCTCGTGAACCGAGTTGTGTTGATAGCCCTACGGTCAGCTCATAACATTAGCAATTCAATGAGCTTTCTTAATGAGTGCGTAATTGGTACTGTTAGATGATCAGGGATGTTGCAGTCGTGTGCTGACTGCGTGACCGCTAATTATGTTTACTATTTGAGACTATAAGGCTATAAGCTTGGGTATCGTTGGTTTTTGTTTGACGTAACATACCATCACGCCTGTTTTCCTCGAAGGGTTAGGCATAGGTGTACCAAATTACATACACATTCCGCCGGTATGTTTAGGTCCCATGTAATTGGGGCGAGCCTATTGCCTTTAACCGGGCACAAATGCCAATTCCGAGCTGCTACTGAGAATTACATAGAAAAACCCAGTAACTCTTTGCTTGACCTGGAAATCGAACCCAAGACTTCTAGCGTAGTAGCAGTCACGCTTAATCTTTAACACTAAAACGACGCGCGGATATAGACGTTTCACGTTATACCAACGACTGTGTGTTTTTTTTTGCTTTTTTTGTGTCACACAAAAGTGTGCAAAGGGGCCTGCCCTTTCTCCTTCCAAACTTCTCTACTTTTTTTTTCTCTTCTCACTCGTTATATCGTCACACCACCTTCGCCTAAGTCGACCTCTAGCAATGTCCTCCTTCAAGCATCCACTGAGGGAGAATCTTTATCGAACTCTTCGGATGCGTTCGCGAGTGGTCTCTAATCCACTCCCACTTCAACCTGGCTGAAGACTTTTAAATTAGGAAAACAAAAAAAAACAAACCAATTACTTTAATGAATGACTTCAATTACCTCATAATTATGTGGCATAGCAACAGTAACGTAATCAGGGCACACTGATGAATAATTAAAGTAATACAATAGCGTTATATCAAGTGTTTATTCAGAGTTTAATAACATAGGCAGCTACGTTCTACACACTGAAGAAAATGTAAAAAAGTCTTGTTAGGAAACTAGCCTACTTTGCCAACAGAAGAATCTTTATCCTAAACGCAAAATAAAAAAAAAAAAGCAAATCCACTCACAGGGAAAAATATTTTAGTTTTATGGCAACATGAATTACTTACTTGGTTAAAATGTATATTACGAGTATGTTTGTGACGAGAAGTGTGACGAGTCTAGTCATATTTCGGACATGCCGTCTTTAAACTTAATGAAATTTTGTAGAACTAGCACTAATATCTAGGGAGCGTGTTGTCGGTACAGTTACCTTCACATGCAATTCTCCAAAAAAAAAAACCGTAAATAAATAATATTTCAAAAATTATACATAGGTACTAATGGACGTTCACAACTAAAACCTTGAACCTGTCAAAATAGTGTTGCCATAAACTCTCATTCTAAAAGCAAAGACAACAATAAATTCTGCCTAATTAGAGCCTCCAAGCTATGCGCCTGCGTTCAAGTAAGCAATAGCAGCTCCCGTTAAATGGGTCCGTTACGCTGACCGCGCAGATGTCTGCCTGGGTTCCGCAGAGTTCCGCTACACTCGCCTACCTATCCCTACTCATAAATGACAGTGTGAATGTAACGTGTACACGATCACTGGAATGCTGATCTGTATCCTATCGTTATAATACTAGGCTGTATACTGAGTTGTCTTAGTGCAACGTGGGGAAGTAGGATAGAGGATAATATGCTGTTTTACGCCGCCAAACGCTGGCAACTAATGTAGAAAGCTGGCAACATTGTTGTCGTTTAATATCAGCTTAGAGTTCCTACATTTTAAATAATAATAGGTACCTGCTTATTATTATCCTACTGCAAAGCAAAGGTCTCTTCTCATACAGAGAAGGCACGAGCACTGATCACCACGCTTGCGCAAGGCATGTTTTAAATAGACACTTAAGTTTTAAAAATAATAAAAAGTACTAATAATCTACTTTAAATTATCTAATTAACCTTACAGTACGTACTCTAGAAAATGACATAAGTATTATAAAATATTATTTACGTAAATATTCTACACAAAAACGTTTGACACTGACATTACCAGATAGGTATTACATTTAGTTTCTTAATATCTTTGTTAAATCATTTATATTGTTTCGATAACGAACGTAGATGTAATGTTATGTTTAATGCCCACTTTACGTCTGTGAATTTTTATAATAGTGACTATTGTTTGAGTAAAAAGTTATGACAGACAGACAGTCTAATCAAAATAGCGATCTAGATTCCTTTCATAAAGATATTTCGTATTAAAAAAAAAAACTTAGTTCCTCGTTCTTTTTAAAAGCTTACTTCCCTAAGCTTTTAAGATTATACGGGAATTTCTTGTAGGTAATTAAGACGAGGCTTTTAATAACGTTGGCTCAACTTTGACTCATGTTATGGTCAGAAAATTTATCTTTTATAAATGAGTCTCAGCGGATGTTCGTTTTAATATGAGTTTGATTCAACTCTTTGAATGGAGTAGAGAAAATGGAAGCGAAGAATTAAACAAGTTTATACAGGATAAGTTTTTAACCAGTGCGTAAATTTTTTTTGGTAGTTCAGTGTCAGTAATAGAACACATTTCCGTGTTTAGTTAAAAAAAATAAAATAAAAAAATTTCATCCTTATCCGAGTTTGAAATAAGCAAAACATCCAGGACATAATCTATTCGCCATACTATCAATGAAAACTCGCGGCCGCCGCCGCCGCCCGGGCGCATGGCTGGGGTGAGGGGGTGGGGAATGCGCTAGCGCCGAGTGACAATGAAATATGGTTTTTAAGTAAACATGTTTCGTAAGCGATAACTTTTTTTTTTAGTACTAAGACATATCAAAATAAAATATACGTGTTTAATAAAACGTGTTGAAGTTAATTATGGCAAAATTTACGCACTGGTTAAAAATTTTTCCTGTATTGAACTAAGCTTATGTAAATTCGTTCGCATGAATGTCGGTTATCACGGGGTCTTTCTTTTAGTCCGGAGCCCTTATTTCTTTTCCTAAAAAATTATAATTAAAAAAAACAAATTACTCCTTATACCGTCAGGTATCTGCCAGTAAAAGTCCCTTCAAAACCGGTTCAGTCATTTCGGAAACTAGCCGGAATCCCAAATTGTCTAAAATTACCCCAATTTTGCAGCACAACATCCTTTCTTTCAGTGCATCTATATGTTGGTCTGCTACTTTTTTCATTGGCTGTGAGAACGACTAACATACATAACATGACCACACATTCGACCTTTCTCAATCACCATAGCTACATCTAAAACCAAATCTAACGACACTCATAGATCGAGTCTGACCACACCACACACGTAGCTTCACCGCACATATCCGTGGTATTCTTCCATACACACGTGAAAGGCGGAGAACGGTCCCACCGTTTGCGTGAAAAGCGAATGTAAATTGTCAGATTTCCACTCAATGAACATTGCATTTGTTATGTCCATTAGGTATGTGCAAATCATCATTTCAACATTGTCATCATCATCTAACTGTGTTAGAAGTTTACACAGATGACTTGCTGACGTTACGTTGCACGTTGGTCAAATGCAAAACTCTAATTTACATATTGGCAACACACCGCATTTTATTAATAATTTAAATAGAATATTGAATTTAAAACGCGTCCTTGATCTTTGCAAATATTTAAATAATTAATAGCAATTATTAATTAAAATTGTATTGTTTAACTATTACGAAATATAAGACTAGGAATATAGGAACATTATTATAGGAATTATATGCAATTATATCGTATAAGTACCTATTCAGATCGACAATCAAATATTCTAATATAAGTATTTAAATCATTTTCATTGGATGCAGATCGCAAAAACTGGGTTCGATAAGCAGCAGCCATTTTATACATTTAAATTAAATACCACTGGCTCCTACTTATAAAAGGTCTGTTTGTACAACATTTAAAATGATGTTGTCACGATTAGTATTTCTCACGCACCTCCCTAGCTTTAATAACACATACAAGGTCAATCAATGTCACCGGCGATTCGTTACAATATGCAACACAACAATAGTGATAAAAACCGGCGTCCACCATAAGTCACCATCGACCTCAACCCGAGATGACAGCGACAGTGGGCAGCGGCGGCGCGCGCAGTCCCTCGACAGCCGCGCACGCGCGCGCACCATGCAGCGCCCGCGCCTCTCGCTCGCGATGCGCGACAACTGGCGCCACCTGCAGCGCCTGTACGGCCTCGACCTCGACTGCGACGACTGCTCACCCCCGCGACGAGCTCCCAGTCTAGACTCGCTCATCAACTCTTCAGAAGGAGCCGTCTCCAGCGCAGACGCGTCTGCTCCCGAGGATTCTGACTCCGGAGCGGACACCCGCGCCGACCCCGATCCACCTCGCAGAAAAGCTCACTCTAACCAAGAAAGGATAAAGAAATGCCCTCAAAGTTTCTCGTCATCGTCCAGCGGTCACATGGAGACGATACATGAAGAAACAACTGAACCCAAAGTGTCTGTGAAGGAGATTCTTGCAAGATTCGAGAATCTTACTGAAAATACGCAGGTAATAACAGTGTTTGTGTGTTGTGTTCCGGAACGAAATGGGGTGAACAGGTTTGAAAGCAATTTGTTATTAAGCTACGTGCTCCAGTTAGCGGTAAATGCGAACTGCAAATCAACAGTTTCCATTGATTTCCTTAATCAGCTGTTTGAAAACAAACATTTCGCAACGTGACATTACAAGATTCGTTTGGTCAACGTATTTCACTGAATTTGTTTGTAATTGAGGTTTCAAAAGAGTGCAGTGCTGTGTTGAAAAACGACGACGACGATTATGAATGCATTATCTTTTTGTGTGTCGCATGATGCGCGAACGCTTTCCAATCAGCGTCGATGATCTCGCTGTGTAATCGATCTATTCATGAGGTTCAGTATATTGTTAGTTGTGTTGCTTTTCTTGTCATCACTTTTGTCAACACATCTCGTGACCAAGACAATATCCCATTCATTTCTGCAATTTATTTTAACAACTCTTTTGTTTTTATCTGTATGCATTCGCTCTTCACTTCGAATGTGATTTACAGTACATTGTCTATTTGAAATATGTATTTATAAATTGATTGAAGTAACATTCAATTTATAACGTATGCAGCCATGATCTCGTATTCATATTTTTGAACGGGAAGTATTTAGTCATTGATTAATTGCTCTTAAACTCCTCATTCTCTATTAATAATCAAAAACATAGCCCTCTTTTTTGCTTCGCCGTAGTCCGGTAATAAAAGCAGCTTATAATTGTCAAAGCTTTCTTCTCATGCAGAGAAGGTACAAGTATTGATCACCACGCTTGCGCAAAGCTTAGCTTTAAACTTATTGTAACACCTTCATTGACATTAGGGCATGCAAATAAAAGAATATGAATATTGATTGGCGATTTCAAACTTATATTCTTTACAAGTCCTGGTTTCTTCGCGATCTTTCCCATATCCGATGTCAGTCATGTCCAACATAAATTTAGAAAGTACATAATAAATTGAAAAAGTCGTATTGATGAGTCAAGCCCTCAACCTCATGAATGAGAAGCGAGCATCTTAACTACCGGGCGATTACGACACGCCGCCTCTCTTGGTATTACTTTATATATATTTTCTAGTCCATTACGATTTTTTTCATGCTCATAAGAGACGATTTATCTAGCACTTTGTCCTCGTGGTTTTTTCATCCACATAAAGTTACGTCTTTGTTTTCTGCTTCGCTTCATTGTATGGTAGCGTGATCATTATGTATCATCACTAATCATCAGCCATCACGCACACCTTTATTATTTCTTATGAATCTGGCTGTTATACGCCAAGATTTTTTCTAATCCTACTTGTAGTTCCAGAGAATAGCGTGTTTATTAAACAAACAAACAACACAACTCTTTAGCTTTATTATATTAGTATATACCTACATATAGTAGGTACTGGCAGCTTTAGTGTCGGATATTTAATTGAAGCTTATATCTCCATTTCGCAACATACTTACCTATCTATTATAATCATCAATACGTTTAAAACCTCTACATGCTTTTCAAATTGTTGCAAATCATCAACAGCCTTTGGCAACTACCATTACATATTCATAACTTCAATATGTATTACGAAATATGTTAGGAAACTAAATTATCTAACAATTATTATTAGGCGATTAGCGCACGCGACAGGTATCTGAGCAGGCGCGTGCGCATGACCCTTCACAAGTCAAGGCGAGGCGGTGGCGTGGTAACTAGAAGTGTTTCTTTGTGAGCTATGGGAACATTTGACATCCTTACACAGGTATTTGACAATGATATCATTGTCGACAGCCATTGCAGTTCCTAGTTTATTTAAATCTAGCTGTATACCCCGCCGTGTCAGGTCAGTCACATCTTTGGTCGCTGCTCCGCTCTCGTGTGTCATAGCGTGATGTTATATGCCTGTGACACTCACAAATAACGTGGCTTTCTATGGGTAAAAGAATTTTCAAAATCGGTTTAGAAGATCCTGAGATTATATCCTACAACCTCACAAACTTTGCCTCTCTATAATATTAGTATAGACTAGCTATATGTATACCCCGCGGTGTCATTCGCTTTCAGTTATGTCTTTGGCCACTGCTCCGCTCTATACGTATAAACCTTCCTATTCAATCACTATTGATGAAAACCACATTGTTGCGCAAGATCTCATCTTACAGAGCGCCCCGGCTATGTAGAGATTCATCTTTTGGCTAATAGGCTAATTTGTTACATTTACTTTCAACCGCGGTCTAAACGTTTTCTCTACAATTAATATCTCTCGCCGGATTACTCTTGATTCCCAGGGGTGGACGGTGAATTTATGGGGCCCTAAGACTTGGGGCCTACCTAATTAAACTAATTGCTATTTTGGCAAATAACTATTTTCTATAATCATGCATACAGCTGGTACCATTGTCATCAATTGTAAACTAGGGGCCCTTAACATCCTCGGGGCCCTGAGCTGCAACCCATATCTAAATCCGGCCCTGTAGATTTCCATCATATAGCGTGATAAAGCTACATTGCAAACATTAAACCTTACGTCTTTTGTTTTTGAGTATGCGCTCTACAGGTTTCGTGCTCACTGTATAGTGGTCAGATCCCAGTTCCGAACCAGTGAGCAGAACAAATTCGACACGAGCTCATACACAGACTTAATACTCTTTAATTAAAAATGTTATGAGTACTCGCTGATTATGTATTGTAGTTTTGACTGCCCCGTTGATCTCGCAGGCACAAGCGATCGTGAGGCTCTAGCAACTTGACAAGAGTTATTGGATTTTTCCATTTCTGTGCTTTGTTAGCCTAGTGGTCCTAAACTCGACTGCTACGCTAAAGGTCTTGGGTTCGATTTCCAGGTCGAGTAAAACGAGTTATTGGTTTTTCCATGGAATTCTCAGTAGCAGCTCGGAGTTGTGTGCCCGGTTAATGGCAATAGGCTCGCTATTACATGGGACCTAAAACATACCGGCGGACTGTAGGTATACATTGGTACACGTCTGACTAGCCCGTCGGGGAATACAAGCTTGATGGTGTGTTTATGAATTACTCAGTAGTAACCCGGAGATTGGAAGTTAGTGGTGCGCCGCCATGGCACTTCAGTGTCTCGAAAAGTACGTAAAGCGTTAGTCCTGCACCTGAGTAATCTGAGTAATCCAAGCGGGAGAAACCATGGGGTAATGCTTGTTTAGAATACCAGGTACATCATACACCTACGAGTATCTCTTACCCTTTGTTTTGGACATGAATATGGCCATGACAATTCGACGCATATACATACAATGCTTTGATGCTGACATTCGATTAGTTCGTCTTTTTCATTGCGCAAGCGACGAATTGACAATTGAATGATGTTGTAGCACAAATGAATTGTTAGGCAAGCTTTGAATGAACTGTCAACCTAGACAACCAAGTACGTCACTTCCTGTGAATGTCGGGAGATGCTGATAAGCAACTATATCACATAAAATTTACTTAGACGATCTGCGGAAGGAATTTTGCATCTCCGATCTACCTAGTCTCCCGATATTGTGGTTGCCGGTAACGAGTCACCCTAACGGCTAATATAATAGATATTTGGCTGGTAACACCTAACTGGTCGTAATCTTCTGCTTGAATGCATTATGTAGTGATTTTTGTAATGGATTGCAAAAGTTTCATTATGCTTCTTTTAATTATTTTTTTTGGAGTCATCTATGTAATTTGTTGTCCAATCTTCACTATACGAAGCTACATTTTGGAACTAGAATCAAGTTATTCTTGAAAATGATGTCCAAAAGTGCCTTTTAATAGTCTAATTGGAATAAACGATTTGCCATTGAAAATACGAACTTGGGCTTTAAATCTACTGCCGATTGGTTAAGTCTCAACATGTATCATAATTTTCCTTTTAATATCCATATCGAAGATTCCTGCGACTAAACCTAGCATATTCTCTTCATCAACCTGGTAATCATGGGGTTATCCATGAAGAAAGGCCAATAAGCAGCTACAGTGACAAATAAAATACCCAGTGGTACTCGTAGCTCTTTCTTTTATGCCAGGAGTAATAAGCCCTCACGACAGGGACATCAATTCTTGTAATAACGGCATTAAAAGTGAAACACGTCACAGTCGCCGCCCGCGCAGCCGCTCCGAGGGAAAGTTGATCATATGCGTGTGCGCAGTTAACGCTGTCAATACGAATAAGTACTACTTACTTACTATTGTTTGTTATTGTGCTGACAGACTTCATTTGTTTGGTTGTAATGTTGATTGTTGTTTTTTTTTTGCGTTTTGCAGAGCTTGTCTTAGCATTGTTGCTTTTCTTACAGTTTCCATTTACTTCCTCGTGTTCAGGCTGTATTTATTCTTCAACTACTCTTCCTTTGGTTGACTCTTAAAGGCCTGGCTTATATCATCGTCCAAAATGTATGTTTCTGCTTTATGTGTGTCTAAATCATACTTAGGGCTTTCAGTTTTAGAATTATGTTTCAGTGTATGTTCTTTATTTTTATCTTTATTATCAACTCTATACGAATCAATTTCGGCTACTATCATTCTTAAAATCTAATGCATACTCGTATTCTCTTTATCTAACTTTTACGGATCATCAATAACCGTACGCTTCGTAAGTTTTGGATCAGCTTGCCGTCTAACCCCGGCTTATCACAGTCGCTCATATCATCATAGCAAATAAGGCGGCAATACCAAACCTATACTAAATACCGTATCCACTTAGCCATAACACAATACACCATGAGCCACACATGCATAATGATGACACGACACAATGCGCAGGCGCAAGCCAATGGCAAATTGTCTGCGTGACGGGGCCTCTGCGACAATCGCGAAGTTAATCGGACCGTGATTCCGTTTCCTCTTTACTGGACACCCGACATGGTTTAGCAAATGAATTAGCAATGGCGTGTGAATGTTATTCTCGAAATTATTGTTTACTTGTCATCGCTTTTTATATTTCACATATCACAGAGCAGATTTATATAACTATCTGCATTGCTACCTATTCTGTAAATATCTCGCGGCGAATTTAGTTGAAGTGAGTTTAAGATCAGTGTCTCTAGCATCATGCAGGTGGGATGACTGGGCACAACCCCTAAATTAATGGAAGGAGATTTCTACGGAATAGAGTCACTGTTCTTTGCTCCTCTTTGCATCGCACCTTCCTTAGTCTTCGTCCTGAGCGAGTATAACCCTAGGGAATCTAAAGGTGCAGAGTTTAGGCTTATTTTCAATATCGCCAATTTCATTTCTAAAAACGTTTCCAAAACTCTAGCTTCATGTCCAAATTGTGAAATTCAAATGAAATCGTCGCTACCAATGAATATCTCCGCACAAATCACCATATAACATTTCTATCTAGGAATATTTTTTCCTAAAACTCATTACCGATAGAAATCGGAATCTATCGCACGCGATGCTACGTGATCTACAGAGTGTTAAAATATTTGTAATATTGTGACACGAATACTCGATACACATATCAAGAATCGAGAGGTTCGATCGTTATCGCTCCTAATCGATGTAACGGCATTACCGTAATAGAGCTAGCTTTTCTTTGTTTACGATTATATTGTCTTTAGGATAATTGAGGTTTTTATTAGAAATATAAGTGGTTGCGTGAAGGAATGTTTACTGTTTAGTAGCCTTTATTATGTGTTGTGTTGGTGGCATTATTAGTAGAGATTTCACTTATGATTAGAATAATGTCGGGAATAATTGATCTGTTCGTTGAACTTATTTGCTCTTATACTGAAATATGTGTGTCTTTGTGTGTGTATACGGGGTGATGGACCTATTTCAATATATTCCTTAAAAGCGAATAAATAAAAGCTAATTTTCAAAAACGATTCCAAAATCCTGAGATCGATGACAAGGTAGAAATAGTTTGGGATTCTCTAAAATAGAGCTTTTATCCATAACATTGAATCGGTAAAGGCATGCCTCGATGTTAAAGGTCACAAGCGCCCATTCCAAGCATACCATGAGATTAGGGTGGGCACCTGCGCCTGCGCAATTAGCAAAAATACCGCAAATTATACAATAATTGCGATGTTTCCGAGCAGCGGTTTCGATTCAATCAGTCGTAATGTACGTATCTTAATCTACGCGATCTCATACAGGAAGCCTCTTGATTATGTTCACCATTCAATCCATTCACTCTTCCGGTCTGTTGTAGTTTTTTTCTATAAAATTATCTGTGTAAATCTTCTACATGTACAATCACAGGATAATGGTGTAATTTGCTTTGTTAGGCATGTAATTCCTGTTTATTTTATTGGTACTTACTGAAAATTAGAAATACCATAAAATGGCATGGCCTTTTTTGTTTTAAATTAGGATGGAACACCTTTGCCTAACCCTTCGGGAAATACAGGCGTGATGGTATTTATGTGTACTAGGTAGGATGGAACACAAATACAAGATGTTATCTACTTTATAATGACACTATATTCAAAAATAAATAAAAGTTCCTTAATACCCCTTATACCAAGAAACCAGTAAGAATTACATCCTTTTCGGTCGAGTAATTTTAGGGTTCTTTACATAACAGGTGCACTCACTGCTAGCGTCAATAAGAGTGATAATTGCATAACCGGACATGTTTACAATATACATTGTACACAATATTTGATGACACCTGTTATTTAGTAGAGGCGCGTGCGCCGATCCGTGCTTCCTGTCCGTTAACCGCGGACCCTTCTGTTTGGGTCACGTGGATGTAAGAAAGTGGATCGATGCTACTTTTTTTTTTTTTTTTAAAGATGGTAAAATCATCAAATGACCCCCCCGTCCTGGGCGGGGCGGGAGGGAGTGTCAGACTTTTACTGACTAAAAACCATCTATGTTCCTTCATGTGCCCTTTGCATTCCGGGGGCGCGGTATCTCTTTCGAACAACCCGCAGCTGCGATCGATGCTTAACGATTAGATAATTTATTGAACATTGAACATAATATTAACGGAAATGAATACGGTTAGTGTTTTTGGGGTAACTGTAGGTATGAGGTAAAATACTGAATAATTCTGACATGGATAGTAGAAGTTTCTGTAGTATGTTGTCTGTTCATCTGTCTGTATCACAGACGGAGAAATATTAAACACTAGCGAACTACCCGCGACTTCCTCCGCGTGGCTTATTTCTCCCGCGTTAAGTTACGTTTTTGTTTACCATCCTGTGGCATGTAGCGTGATGTTATAAAATATATGTACTTATATACTCAGGAATAAAGTAGCTATCTGTCGGTGATTTTAAAAAAAAAACAATCCATTAGTTCCGGTGCCTATTCGTTACAAACAAATAAAAAAAAAATCCTCTTTATAATGTTAGTATCGAATTAAAACGCAATATGTACTATAATCTGTGCTGTCACCTCCATGGTAAACCAGCTCAATTTCATGGTGCACTATTATACAGCTCTAACGGAACAATTAGGATGACCCAAGCAAGCAAAGAGGTCGTTACGTCTCTTGTTTGTCCTAGATAAAGATAATTTAAAAAATAGACATTACCATAACCAAAGTGCACACGGAAAACAATTTAGATAAAATGATAATTTAAAATCTGATAACCATCATGTTTATTTCTAACAAACTAGTTCGTTATGGTCGCTACGTATGTAGAGAAGTAAAGCATTGTACACACCAAACGTATCGTCGGCCACTGACTAAACGAAAAGTTCTAAAATTATGAACAACTACTCTGCGTAGACTTCCGAATTAACTCAAAGACCTAAATTATTCCACAGGAACTAAAACGGGATAAAAAATACCTTATGTGTTAAGCTATATCAATACGTATGTGAGTGTCAAATTTCAGCTAATTCTGTTCAGCCGTTTGAGCGTGGAATAGTAACGAACGACCATCCATCCTCGCAAACTTTTGCGTTTATAATAGTAGGAGGATTTAAAGTAGGATCATAGTCGGGTATTTCCAGTCTAGGCAGAGCGAAAGGGAATGTCAGGCACTTATTGTCTAAAATCCATTCGTATTCCTCCTAATGACCCTTTGCGTCCCAGGGCCGCGGTGGCTCTTTCAAACAAATTCCGCAACGGCTAACATCAGCTAGCTAGGTGTAACCGCGGCCTATGATGTTTCACTTTTATGAGTGTATTTCGGGTTGAGGCCTAGTACCACTTACATACCAGTAATTGACAATATCAGCTAATTGTAGCCACAAAGAGACCGTGACGGGCACAGACCACTCTCTCGCTTTCCACACGTACGCTATAAAACACTGTTTTGAGGTAATTCTACCTTAGGGCAACTCGTAACGTCAATATACGGACTGTGAAATTGAACCATCACGCTTGTATTCCCCGAAGAGTTAGGCAGAGGTGTACCAATGTACACCCACAGTTCGCCGGTATATTTAGGTCCCATCTAATTGGGAAATTGAAATGGTGTGTCATTGATACTAATGTAAAGATTTTTGTTTCTTTGGACCTGGTAACATCCGGAAGTAGTGGATCGATTTTAACCAAATTTCCACCTGTAACTACATTATTCCTGAGTAACATATGCTATGTAACATCACGCTACGATCCACGGGAGTGGAGCAGTTACCAAAGACGTAAGTTAACGCGGGTGAAAACACAGTCCACGCGGTCGAAGTCGAAGGCAGAAGCTAATAATAAATAAAAATGATATAATTTTGTATTGTGTACAAAAGTGCTACTTACACAATTTTTGTTCCCTAGACCCCACACGAGAATTCCCTGTGCCGTGAGATCTAGGTTCTTTCGGTGTGCAATTTAACATAATTGAAAATAATATTTGAGACAATTGAACTGCGGCCCCTGAAATCCGGAAGACCAATAAAATTCTACTAATTAAAAACGTACAAAATGTCGTCTCGGTGACAATCAACGTCAACAAATGTAGGTAAATTAGGTAGAGACATTTTTAACAGAATGGATGTCCGATACGTATATTTTTAGAATTTGGGTTTATGAACCAGTATTTATAAAGGCAATTATATTGTGTACATATACGTACATACATACTATTACATATGTATTCCCCGAAGGGTCAGGCAGAAGTGTACCAATGTATACCCACAGTTCGCCGTTATGTTTGGGTCTCATGTAGGAGGGGCCTATTGCCATTAACCGAGCACAAATCCTAACTCCGACTTGCTACTGAGAATTTCATAGAAAAACCCAATAACACTATGCTCAATCTGGGAATCGGACCCAAGACCTCCAAGTCGCGCTTAGGACTACTAGGCTAACGATGCGATGCACTCAAAGGAGCCAGTTTATGTTGTGTATTTTAATTGAATTAAACAGAAAATTAAACAACAGTTCGTTTGATAATAATACCCATAATATAACAATTCAAAAATACTCTGTACACCAGTAACCAGTATATAATTTACCTGACCAAGGCTATTGTGTACTAGTCTAATTACGAATGTAAGTAGTAATACTATACTCATTATATCATTTGACGTCGACCATCGGAGGAAGTCGTAATAACATGAAATTGTTCTAAAATGTCGCTGATTGACATCCGTCATGTATGTAGCTAACTCACGAAGAGTTAGTTGCAATGCTAAAGTTCAAGGTGCATTCTTACATAACAAAGTGTATGTTAGAGGTATATTAGGTATAGAAAATAAATAAGTAGTACGACACTGAAGGAAAATGAAAAAAATATTATTGACAGATCTGTAACAGTAGTAAGTAATATTGAAAATCCAAACATTTTTTTTTTAGGTTTTTGCATGGAACGCGCTAACCTCCGGAAATAATGGCCTAATTCTGAAAATTATTTTGGTTACGTTATCTCTGATGCTTTAGGCCATGAAAAAGCTGGTGTAGAACAAAACAGAGCGATACCTAAATAAAAATAATGTAAAAATAAAAAAATAATGACAATACACAAAAGAGTTTGAATTCACGTTTTGAACACATAGGAATGAACGCAAATTATATTTTCTGTATCTATTCGACTGCTGCTGTGCCTACTAGGTATATTGGGCTATCCGTCATGCATCGGTTCGATCCTCGGGTCGAACAATGTGTCATGTTGTTTCTACATATTTTTTAATTAATACTTTCATACTATCTGTCATCATTAATAACATAGCATACATGACTGTTTATCTGTAACGTCAATTAAAATGGCGGAAGCAAAACCACATTGATAAATTATGGTTTCGATACAAAATGCAAACGAATGTCGAAGATTTATCTCATTCTAATAAGGAAGTTGAAAATCTTGTTGTATTTTTTTTATGAAAAGATGAAATCTTTTTTACTATTTTCCCACCAAAGTGCGGTGGTTATTCAGTAATATAGTTACACAATGATGTAAGAAAATATGTTAGTGTCGACCTTTCCCGTAAGCGCGTAACCTAACCAGCTTGCCTTGAATGCACAACTCGTCTCTAATAGAATTATATTCCGTTTTATAAACAATGCATAGTAAATTCCCCCACACCAGGATACACAGAAAAGGATTTATTACTCTCTCTCACTCTAATAGTCCGATTTTTTTTTTAAATCACAACAATAATAGCCTCCTGAATTATGCTCTAAGTGTCAAACTCACTGACTTTAATGTATGGACGGGTCCTAACTATGAAAAAAGTTGCCGCTTTATGACACAAGTCACCGAATAGTACGCAATTCGACGCATTTAATACGAATATGAACTTTATTTCAAACGGTAACTGAAACTCAAAAAGGCGTTGGATTTTCCACGTTCTGACAGATATTTTCTTTATACATCCCCATCCCCAACACGATTAAAGGCTCATCCTATTCAGAAGATGCTCTTGGTTTTACAAAGCCTGGTTTACGTTTTACGTCTCTCCTATCGGCTCCCCTATTCTTTCTATTCCCGATTAAAACCCAACCATGGTGCTTGTGTAACTGAAGTCGGCATTACTTTTTTTCACCTTCTCTGTTGTTTAAAATTCAATTAGCGCCACAGATGTTTCTAGAAGTGTTTCACACTGTAATCGTGACGCTGTGTGTTGTGATGCACACTCATATTCCACGCCTCCACGGTAAGTGTGAGATCACCGAATGATAACAGTTGCACAGTGAAAGCGGCCGAAGTAACGTCTATTTCGGTCCGTAATAAAGTCATTACAGAATCATATACACTTACCGCTAATGCTATATGTTTAGACAATTGAAACGTATACTTTAGTTCCTAAGATAGGTTTGAAAAAATCTTTCTACATTTATGTAACGAGCCTGTAATTTGAGAACTGTGAGATAATGGAGATTACGAAGCTATAATCAATCATTACGAAGGTTTTTTTTTTTTTTGTAAAGTCGAGATACTTCGTAGTTTTCTATCAACCTCGACTGACATAATAGGCTTTAAAGGTCCCTCCATTCATGGAATCATTGGGCTTCATTCATGTTTTTTTACGCCCAGCCTTCTGCAAAGTAGACAAGAATTGTATCAGGGTTACAAGCGCTAGTTTTCATAGCTGTTTAAAACATTGGATAAGTACAATCTTTTTATGCCCAGCTACCTCGTTCGCTTACTGCTCCTAAGCGCAAGCTACGCTAGAGGTCTTGGGTTCCATTCCCAGGTCAAGCAGAAAGTGTTTTTGGGTTTTTCTATAAAATTCTCAGTAGCAGCTTGGAGTTAGGATTTTTGCCCGGTTAATGGCCATAGGCTCGCCGCCTATTACTTGGGACCTAAATATACTGACGAACTGTGTACATTGGTACACCTCTGCCTAAACTTTCGGGGAATACAGGCGTGGTGATGGTATGTGTTTTTATACCTTCTACTATTATTTTCCCCCCTCTTGCCTCTTCTTGTACTTTTATCACTATTGCTCAGAAAATTCACATACAATCGCTAAGATAGGTTCAATTGTCTTGACTTTTGACCAGAATAGCTACTTGCGAAAACTTTAATTGCCTCTTTCAGAATCAATACAATGTTTATTTGAGAACTACGCACCTACATATACGTATGTAGTATGAAATATATAATAGCTACCTTGTCTAATGTACAGTCAGCAAAAAAGATAAGTAACCAGGGTCCCCTAATGAAATCAAAGTTTTACAAAAACCGATGGGAGTTTTTTAATGAATTTTATTTAATAGATAGAAAATAAAGAGTTTATTTAAAAATGACCACCGGTTTTAAAGAAAACTTCAACTATATTTGACGGTCTGGTTACTTATCTCTTTTGTTGACCGTACCTTGCATGTAAGATTTCGTGATGATCGTCATTGATCGCCACAACATGCTCTGTGGTTCATCATCCTTGACATATTGTCCTCCAAATACAACCACATTGGAATGCAACCTGTGTTCTTTTGATGGAACAAGATAATAGGAACGACCTTGTGATTCTTGATTGTGTATTTAATAAAGAGACCGAATAACATTATGACAAATTGAGTAATGACGACTAAGGGAAGCAATTTTTATTTATGGTCGATCATTACCGATGTCTAATAAAATCTTATTGCTTGGGACAAGTATTGGATTCTTATCATAATACTAAAACAATAATCTAACTTGACTTTAACCGCCTTCAACAAAACCAATCTTTCAACGCAAATATTCGTAATAAACAAATACATTATTTGTAGGATCAATATCATTAGTTGCTTAGGGTTTTCCCAAATACGCTGGGGTCGGCTTCCAGTCTAACCGGATGCAACTGAATACCAGTGTTTTACATGGAGCGACTGCCTATCTGACATCCACAACCCAGTTACTACGCAACACGATACCTCTTGGTAAGACTGGTTGCCAGAATTCTTGTCTTCTTCTTCTTGAAAGATCACTAGTGTCTCTAATATCTCTACATACCCTGACTACAGTTATTGTTTGCTATTCATTTATAGGTAGTAATCTGTGGAAAATTTAGTTGCTAATACATTAAGTTACATGGGCACTTATATTCTTAGTATTCCTAACCGTTTTCTATAAAAATAAATAAATCTTCATTACTTGGAATTTATCTTATCACTTAAATCACATTCATATTCTTATAAACCTAAGATATTATCATAGCCGTATCTCAAACATAATCAACGCTTAAAGCATTAATAACCATGGAAAGTCTAGCCGCTAATCTAGGAAAAGTGAAGGTATCTAACATTGAGAAACAGGTTGGGACGATAGAAAAACTTGCGATGTAGTTCCGCGTAAGCCCGCAGCACACTTGTAACACCCGATGCCACTTGTTTAATAGCCAAATGACGAAGCGTATGTAGCCTCACATGGTTTTATGTTGGCCAATAAGAACGTAGGTACATTGTCGTTAGACATGTTATAAGTCTCTTTCCGCCCTTATTACACTTATTAATAGGACAAAATCATACTAATATTAAATTAATAGAAGTTAAGTTTGTGAGGTGGTAGGGCGTAATCTCTGGGTCTGCTGAAGCGATTTTGAAAATTCGTTTACCCATAGAAGGCCACGTCATTTGTAAGTGTCATAGGATATATAACATCGCGCTACAACTCACGAGAGCCGAGCAGTAACCAAAGATGTAACGTAAGGCGGGTGAAATAAACCACATGCACGAAGTCGCGGGCCGAAGCTAGTGTTACATAATTCTTTTTCCGCCCTCATACTCTTATTGAACAGACAAAATGTTATACTCATTAATTTGATTAAATTTAAATGGTTACCTATATAAAGCGTAAAGAAGTACCTAGATGATCAAATAATAATGATTGATGATGATTGCTTTATTATTGCCAAAGTAAAAACAAACGAGCATACTATTGATTAGACTAGCTATGTTTTGTATTAGCTGCTAATTTAATTTTATGTGTTATCTAAGAAATAACTATACATGCTATTTCGTCTGTTATTGGTGGCTGTATAAGACCGAGACCGATAATTTGTTATACATAAGAACTAATGTACACAGAATTTGTTGGCAAATCTTAATTTGTAATAAATCCATATTAATATTATAAATGCAAAACTAACTCTGTCTGTTTGCCTGTCTGTTACGCTCTCACACTTAACCACTGAACCGATTTTGATGAAATTTAGTACAGGGTAAGTTTGGACCCCAAGAAAGGACCATAGGCTACCTACTTTTTTTTCCGCAACTTTGTTCGTCTATGCGATAACCAACATTTACACTGCCAAAGTTGCGGGCAGCCAGTTGCTAATAAACAATATTTGCAATCATTTCTACAGACTTACTCATCTTAAGTGATCTGCAAGATCTTTCTCTAATTTACAACATCTTTAGTAGACAATTATGTAATTGGAACACGATTGATTTTTCTACGGTTGAACGTTGCACTTGTTTTTTTTTTTTGCAGTAGGTAATATCCTAGCGACCAAATCTAAAGTATGTTATTTGTCTCCTAATTTGGCCAAGAATTTCGGCCGTTGGTTTAAAAGTATACTTAATACTTGAATAGGTATCAAAGCCTCGCCTTTAGCGTACGTAACTGTGCCAAGCCTTCGAATTTAGAATTTTAACCCACCTTGATATAGGTATATGCAGGGTTGATTTTACCATCTTTAAAAAAAAAAAAAAAAAAAGGGTGTTTGGCAGAACGTTAAACATACGAGAAAATGGTGAATAGGTCATCTCCTACTTACTCTGAGTTTTTTTTTTAAATTGTAAATGTCCAGGGGGCCAGAGCCAAATAAATTAGGGCTGAGTAAGGAGCAGGTGACCCTACCTATCCACCATTTTCGTATGTTCAACGTTCTACCAAACATCCTGTATTAAAAAGAAAATGCTGTAGGTACATCCTACTAATATTATAAATGCGAAAGTTTGTGGGGATAGATAAATGGATGGATGGATATTTGTTACTCTTTCACGTTTAAACGGTTAAACGGATCTAGGTAAAATCTGGCACTAAGGGGGATTGTAGTGTGGAATAGGATATACTTTTTATCCCAAAAAAAAGTACGATAATAAATCAAATTTGACGTGGAGGAAGTGGCGGACAATAGCTAATAGTACATACATATACGTAGATTTTAAACTTGTAGAGGTTGCACTTTTGTATGAAACAGGTTTTTTTTTAATAACCTCCGAAACATTTCATGTCTCTTCACTTGGAGGTCTAGAATGATGCCTTATGCACAGACAGAAGATCTACTTGTTGTTTGCAAGTAAATTACTAGCACGCTACTTTATTCTTAATTTTATATGTAACACTTAACTTTAGTTCTTTACTTCTTTCTTAATGTTAATTTATTTATTTTAAGTAGATATGTATGCCTCTTGTCCATGGTAAAAGTTTTCATTACAGTGTCCGTTCCAACTGAACTAAAATCAATATGGTATCGATTTGTATGTCAAATAACTGAAATATAATCCGGCCAATTAAAAAAAGCCATTGGTTCATGAACTGTTTTGTTAGTTTCAGGTGGTTTCAGTAACTTCTCAATCTAGTTGTGTAGCTGGTGTGTCGCAATGTGCTAACTGCACGATAACTAAATGTAGTGGGTCATGTTTGCCGTCTAATTTGATGCAGGGTTAGACATTTATTATCACACTTTGTTTGTAAGGTCATAAGGCTCTCGTGTGACTTTTGTGCCAGTTATATTTCACTGAGTGCAAACATTTAAAACTTTATTTCCTACTTAACCTACACGGTCAAAAGTATGGAACAAGTGATTGTTTTTCTAACCGTGAATAATGTTAACCCTACGTTTAGAATCATGTAAATTCATGTACATACCTATTGAATCTATAATAATATACCATCATGCCTGTATTCCCCGCAGAGGTGTACAAATGAACACCCACAGTTCTCCGGTATGTGTTTAGGTCCCATGTAAGAGGGGGCGAACCTATTGCCATTAACCGGGCAAAAACCCAACTCCGAGCTGCTACTGACAATTTCATAGAAACACTCAATTACACTGCTCGACCTGGGAATCGGGCCCAAGACCTCTAGCGTAGCACTCGCGCTTAGGACCACTAGGCTAACGAGGCAGTTACACCAACGAAATCGTGGGTAGAAGTTTGTCTATGTATAAATGCAGCCGGCTTATTCTGTAAGAAATCTCCCTCAGTGAATTAAGGTGAAGTGAGCTAAAATTTTAGCTGCTACTATACGATGCGACAGATTGACAGATAGCCACACGCTCACTTCACGGAAGGAGGGTTTTACAGAATAACACCGCTGGTTACAATGTCCCATTCACCCCGTAAGTAAAGTAGAGGACGTTATCCTCTACTTTAGAATTTCATAGATATATGTTTCTACCTCGTACATTGTGTGCATGTAATTAATCATCGTACAATGGCTTCTTCAAGGAAAATGTATTCGTTAATCGATAAAGGAAAAGCTTTACTTTCTCATACCGCTACCAATGAACGGGCAGACCTATCATTACGTGGTCCATTGGTGTTCATGTGTGAAACTATTCAAGTTGCGCTCCAGTGAACGTGAAATGGATGGTAGATCAATCGATATTGTCGGTAGATGTGTTGATAGAACATTGAATACTTAAGATTGTATAGTTTATTATTTAGTGTCGAACACGGTAAACTATTTTTTCTGGCTATTCGACACGGCCATGGGGAAATTATTTAATCTAATTTAGAAATGTTATCTGAATGTGTATCTTGTACTAGAATCTGTTTAATTTTCTCCTTCCTAAAATGTTATTTGCGATTGGTGTGAACCATTTCTCCCCACAGTACTACCAGCATAGTAAGCTTTACCATTTCCTGATGCATTTGGTTCGTTTTCTACTTCATTCGTAGTTCTATCAGCCCTGCATTCGACCACCATGTTCCCAAATATATACAGGACTAAGGTTAAAATAAAATTTAGGTACATAACACAATCATAAATACATACACAAACTCACGCCCTTCTCCCATGATATAAAAAGAAAAAAATAAAAATTTTAATTATCAAATAATTAAATTTATCCAAAACAAGTAGTTAAGTATGGTACATTAGTTAGTTTACAAACACAGTAACTAGCTATAAAATATTATTCTATGATAGATGTTTAAACATTGTTTAATGGGCATCCCATTTATAGTGTGTATTGGCATACCTTTAATCACAACAATTTTAAAGGCTGACTGACACACCTAAAGTCCCAATTAGATTCCTGCATTGAATGACTTTCATATAGAAATAATGTTTATTGAGGCTTTCGCGGCGAAAGTGGAAGCATTTCTATATGACTCTTAATTAATGGATAGATGTAAGAAAATGTTCAATTAGCTACCTACCTATCTACGACTGAGGAATTTATTTGAGAAAACCGAAAGGTCAAGCTCGTATTCCAATATTTTCAGTTCATGGGGATTTACTGCAATTTATAGGAAATTTAAGAACAGCAACAAGACACACAGACACACAAGAACAGCAGAATGATGGCCATATATTACGTTATATATGTGCCTATGTTGTTTTAGACTCACTGGTCTAATTCTGTTCTTTGCGGATAGAAAGCAGTCTCAAACAATAACCTATGTTTACTTCCGTCATATGTATACCTTCCATTTATTTGAGCATTAGAAAAACGTCGCCATTATTGTGTTATAAAATGGCTGCATTTCCTATTATTTTTGTAATGAACGTTGCTTTTAATGCTTTTATATTCATCATAAAATAACAGAGTTTATTATACACTTACTTACATTGAATTAACGAGACCGTTATAAGATTATTTTTCTAACGTTATATTGAATAGAGAATATATTGAAAAAGACATTCCACATCTATTTGTGAAATGAAAACTACAAGACTGAACTCACATTACCAATCAATAAATACGATCATAAACGGAACTGCACATGAAAGATGCACACAGTGTAAAAAATAGTTGAAATACTTTCCAGTACAGCCACGGTTCCCGGAGACGCGTCTATATTTCTCAGAGCGGGTCACCCCGACATCCGCGCTGTTGAACTGGTTACTGCTAGACTACGGTACAGTCATCTGGCTGGCATCTCGATGTATTACTTGTACACTTGCGTATGTTAACGACCTTCCATTTCGCTATATCATTCACATATTTCTTTCCGCAATAGAAAATGTTAAGTGGTTCTGTAGGAATGATGGTGAAAATGAGTTATTATAATCATGTCAAATGCAGTGTACGGGATCTCATAGATAGCTATCTGGATCTGTATTGACTTTAGAGCCTTCTTCAAGTGTTTGCTTATGTTGCTACTAAGCCAAATACTCCAGTTTTCATTTATTAATTTGATAATGAGAATCTGTAATAGAGTTGAAAATTGTTTGAACGATCCGCGAAACATTTTTAATCTTGCACGTAGTTACGCAATTATTTACTCTATTTTTCGGTTAATTATCAATTAATCAACGAAAACTGCTCGCGTATTTGGCTTGCGTACTCTGTTTTCAGCAAGTACTCTAGTTTTTTCTTTTACATACCGCTAAGAAATAACATAGAATACTAATAGGTAGATATAGATAGTGGATGGCGATAAACTGTATTTACAACTATTAAGTAGGTAGGTAGTTACTGTAGTTACACAATATTGTATGTAATTTATGTAATACCGCGTATGATACAATACAATATGGCTAACATTCATTCAAGACCAACTGTCTGAAAATTTAATGTAAGCAGGTACTAGGCAATTATTTTTACGTGTGTAGGTAATAATTCAAATTTGAGTTATTTTAGTTCTGCAACGATAATCAAGGTTTTATTTCATTCATAAATCATCTGGCTGAATTTAAGTTATGGGCCACGGAAAGTGACTCGCAGTAATAAATTTTGGTTTAATTTTAACAATATCCTGTACAACAAATGTAACAACCAGCCATCATACTTACGTAAAACTATAATAAATAATATTGTAGATAGGTTTTGCTTTTTTATTGATCACTCGCTTTATGAGTGCTGCCATCTACACATAGTATCCAACATTATAAACAATACAGTTCACATACGCGTTGATAGATGTCGCTGTTACTTCAGCCAACCGTAAACGTCAGATACAGATACGCTCTACGGAAAAAAGGCGCGGTAATAATATATTTACATAATTTTACAAAATTAATCATACAACTGATTCCATTTTTCACAAAAATCGCCCATGTTTTAATAGAAAATATACATAAATAAATATTCATGTAGGTTTTAACTAGGTGGATGCGTTAACGAGTACCTACATAAGTTACGTCAGGGCGTGTTTTATGTTCCATATTGTGATTTATTCAAATAATGTACTGATTTAATAAGGCCCACTGTTTAACGATGTCATATAAAGCTGTTGTGCAACTTGAATTGTTTCTTTTTAATGAGTATGTATTCAGTCAGTTGTGGAGTAACTCTATTGTCCATGGTTTGGGTCCTCGGGACATTCTAGATTCAAAACGACACGGAGAATATTGTGTAGAATTTTAATCAAAGATTTTTTTTATTTTTTTTAACAAATACGTCAGCATTTCGATGTATAAAAGTTATTGTACACCTTTTAATTTTTTTGACAAGTAGTTAGGAAAATTGATACACATAATCGAATTCGTTTTTCGAAATCGTTTTAAATATCCGCTACGTAACGACCTAATATTTTCTGTTCGACGTCGATTATGTAAAAAGTATCGGATAATCCATAATTATCATAATTATTCATGATAATAAATACTACCGGGCGTAGAAATAATTCGAGCCTAGCGAAGCGCATATAAATACCATAAATATCTCCCATTCACGGTAAGAGTTAATGGGTTAAAAAGACTAAAAGAATTCGAATTACGAAAGAAATTAGCGATTAATCGGAGCGAGCACACGTAGATTGCATCAATATTTATAAAGATGGTGGCGGGTAACGCAGGCGCGGGCGGCGCGCGCATACCGCCGCTGCACCTCGCGAATGCAGTGCGGAAATTGCACTATCGAAAAAACAATAGAAATTCTATACTCTGTTTTTTGTGTCGGGAAAGTGGCAACATTGATTCGCTTAGTTCAAGTTTCGAAAAATAACGTCGATGAGATTTGTGATTTACGAAAATACGAATTGTGTTTGTTGTGTGCTGGTGAACGAAAACGAAAAATAGTTAAAAATGGAAAACTTTTACGATGTTATCAGGACGCTCAGTAGAAAAACATTGAAACGAAAACCAAAGGTATATAAATAAATATCAAATAACTATTTTACCTTGACCTACTTTTTACCAACATAATTATATTGTAAGGCCGCAGTAATTAGTTCTTTACTTGGTTTACTCATTCATAATTTTACAATTTCTTTTACATTATTTTCGTAGGCCGTTCTTGTCCCTAAATTAGACACTTAACGATTTTCATATTTTTGAAAATTAAAACCAATTGTCATATCTATTTTCAGCAGTCGTTTGTCAGCAACTTATTTGAGTTCGTTGCGTAGGTGTATGCGTCCGAGTTTTATATAATATTTTAATGTTCTTCTTTTATATATATTTTAACAAATCTGTCGTTTTATATCTACTTAGTTCCCTTATCCGTTATAATAAATGGATAAGGTTTTCTAAAATACCTAAGCCCTACGAATTTGTACACAAATGTACATCGTGCAAGAATTTTTGAATAAATGAAACAGTTTAAACATTAAAACACAAAAATATATCATATCCCCTTATCAAATAACCAAAATTAAGCAAAGGCTCACGCTCATTTTAAAATACAGTAACAGAACATTTAGTAGATAACTGTTATGAAAACTAAAGCGCGAACAGAACAATCATTAATGACTAAATGCCGTAAATCATATCACCCTGGTTTCTATCGGTCATGATACGGATAGAGTCCGAGCAACGGGTCCAGCGCAGTAAAACTGATTTATTTAGCGATCGTGCGCGCGCGCGTACATTCACGCTTTCCTGATCTGCAGCGATGTACACCGGCCGAGTGGCGAGTACCGCAATCGGATGCCAATCTTGAGATTCTTTCGTTTTAACGTACTCATCTTAAAACTGTACTTGGGATAGCTACAAATTTTCGTGATAATGATAAGATACAAAAAGTCCTCCTTTAGTTTACCCTATGAAACATAATATAAGAAGATTCAAGCAGCTTCAAACTGTAAATAAATAAGCGATTTAACAACATATTACTGTTACGAATGTAGAATCCACCGCCTACTAAATAAGGCTATAGGTACTTAGTAAGACTGTATTAGAAGGACTAATGCACAAATGACACATAAAATTAACCCAATACCTTAATTGTTACAGGTTCAACCCAAACCTACAACAAATGGAGTTGCAAAAGAACGCGTCTCAGAACGAGAAACAAGAGAAACGAGAGAGACGAGAGAGTCCAGAGACTCGAGAGACTCTCGGGAGATACGCGAGCTGCGCGAAACGAGAGACTCCAGGGAAGAGACGGACCACGTCGAGAGAAGAGCACAGACGACGTCACCAGTACCACGAGAGAGAGAAAGGGACCGAGAGAGAGAAAGAGACAGGGACAGAGATAGAGATCGGGAGAGGGAGAGAGAGTTAAGGGAAGAAAGGAGAGACCAGTCAACGCCACAGCATGACGGCAGACATCCGTTGCTCCAGTTTGCCGTCGACCACTTCAGACAGAGTCCAGAGTAAGTACTCGCAAATGTTTATTTATTTTTCTACACAATAGCCTTTACGTCTCCGATTTGACGTTCCGGGAAAGTAGCTTATTGTCTTAACATCATACGATAGTACTCACTCGCTGGCCCCTTTTCGTGCGTGTGAAAAAAGTGCATTCTAGCTCCGCTTGACGGAGTCAGACCTTAATTTGTCACAATCACAACATAACATACCTTCACGCCTGTATACCTCGAAGCGTTAGGCAGAGGTGTACCAGTGTACACCCACAGTTCGCCGGTATGTTTAGATCCCATGTAATAGAGGGCGCGCCTATTGCCATTAACCTGCACAAATCCTAACTCCGAGCTACTACTGAGAATTTCATAGAAAAATCCAATATCACTGCCCGACCTGGCAATCTAACCCAAGACTTCTACCGTCGTAATCGCACTTAGGACCACTAAGCTAACGAGGAAGTTAGATATATTCTTGATGAGTAATAGAAAGCTGATAATGATGTTAAATGACAGCAGAACTGAAAGTTAACTCGCGCTAAACAATCCAATCACACATTTGTGCGACGCATTTACCCATTGCACTTACCAGTTTAAATGCAATTTATTGCATAAAGACGTTAGACGTAGACTTGCAATAGACTACCTCGGCATGTTATGTTAACTGATGAGACGTAACATGCATATATTTACTAGATCATTAATTACTGCCAACTTGTAGCGCGCTTTATTTTTTTAATGCATTCATAATTTTCCCTTTCGTAAGTTGTCAGTTGAGTAGATAGTTGTCGAATTTAAACTTTTTTCAAAAAACTGTCTGAGGAGTTTCTTACTCTACCTATCTTTGTTTTAAAACAGGCAACTAGCTTCAACTTTGTGGCTAATGACCGATTCCTTGCCAATCCAAAAGTGTCTGAAATAAATGACTTTGATGGACGGGGAAATCAAGACAACTTAAAAAGTATGAATAATTTATAAGTTAAGTAGCTAGAACGTCTAAAAACTATTTTCTATAATTTAATTAGAGCGTTTATAGCGATTATAGCGAACAAACCACATTTATCCAAGAAAGGAATCCCTTTTAAAGTTTTACGTCGATTCAGCTCTGAGTCTGCACATCCCAACTTAGCACGTCTCTAAATAATTTTCTACTTTGTTTATTTCAATAATAAAAGCTGCGATATTCTATTAGAACACCTTCATTGTACAATATTATTTTACGTCTACACTAACGCCATCTATACTCACTGGCTGGAACGTAATATTACATTGAAGAAAGTGTACAGTCCAACGTTTCATCACGTCAATCAACAATGTACTTCTTCATCGGTTTTTTCGTTGCCAAATTAATGTTGCCAAACTAGAAAATAATCAACGTGATGTACGAAATTAATGAGTCACAAGTTTAATGCTGTCACGCGATTGATTGATTTATTAGAGCGTAGTTTTTATTAAAGTTAGAGCAAAGAATTTTAGCGTAACTTAGATTATCGTAATCATTGCAGAATTTGTTGTTTATAACAATAACAATTATTACTCGCAAGGTCACTGTATATTTGTAGCATTTAAAAAACAACTTACCATGACATACCATTACGCTTATATTTCCTGAAGGCTTAGCCGGAGGTGTACCAAGTACAGTTCGCCAGTATGTTTTAGGCCCCATGTAATAGGGGGCGAGTCTATTGTCATTGACCGGGCACAAATCCTAACACCGAGTTTCTACTGAGAATTTAAGAAAAAAAACCCAATAACACTTTGCTTGACCTGGGAATCGATCCCAAGACTTCTAGGCTAACGAGGAATTTAACTAGGAAACTAAGAGAAAAAACTGATTTCGACACGTTAGACACAGTTATTTAAATAAAGCTACAAAAATAACCTACACACATATACAGGATAAGTTTTTAACCAGTGCGTAAATTTTTTTTGGTAGTTCAGTGTCAGTAATAGAACACATTTCCGTATTTAGTTAAAAAAAAAATAAAAAAAAATTTCATCCTTATCCGAGTTTGAAATAAGCAAAACATGGACATAATCTATTCGCCATACTATCAATGACAACTCTTGGCCGCCGCCCGGGCGCATGGCTGGGGTGAGGGGGTGGGGAATGCGCTAGCGCCGAGTGACAATAAAATATGGTTTTTAAGTATACATGTTTCGTAAGCGATAACTTTTTTTTTTAGTACTAAGACATATCAAAATAAAATATACGTGTTTAATAAAACGTGTTAAAGTTTATAATGACAAAATTTACGCACTGGTTAAAAATTTTTCCTGTATACATAAACTCACGACTTGTTCCCATGGGGGTAGGCAAAAATAACATCAAACAAAACAGAACTCGATAATAACTCATTCGATTCTAATAATTCCATACATATTATTATTTTAGTTTGTTTACATTCGCCCACATAAACGCTGAGCTTAACTAGTTATTGATTTAAATCAACATTTATTAATTACCCAATTGAAACAAAATACTCGTACTTAGCTTTTATTAGTTTTATTCCAAACTTCAAATCGTTAACTTCTTTAACACAATTCAGCATCCGCACGCCAAGATTGGCAACACTACGGAATTACAGGAGTGATATTAACATTTTTAAAATATCTATTTTATATTATAAAGCTGAAAATTTTGTTTGTTAGGTTGAACACGCTAATCTCAAGAACTACTGTTTCGAATTGAAAAATCCTTTTTGTATTGGATAATCCTTTTATCGAAAAAGGCTATAGGCTATTCAACATCACGCTACGACACTCGGGAGCGAAGCAGTAACTAAAGACGTAACAGCACGGGTGATTAAAACCACGCCAAGGAAATCGCGCACAGAAGCTACCTAGTTATTAAAATAAATCGCGATCAGATAATAACTGCATGTTATTCAAGTTTGAACAGCAGCTGTATATAATGTTTCCACATTGTACAATGCTTTCTAAAAAAGCGTGGGTAACCGTTTTACATTGAATGAAGGATTCTTACGTGTTCCAGGTATCTTCTGAACTGTTTTTTATTTGCAATTCGTTAATGGAAGTTTGTAGGGTTGCCTGTATATATAAACATCACGGTTGTAGTATTCCTTAGGAGCAAAAACAATCATAAACTGCTTAGATATAAATATAAATTTATATATAAATTATAATAATATATAATATAAATTATAATAATTCATCATTCAATAGAAGACCTAGTTCCAATAAATGTTATGCTCAACTCATCATTGTTAGGTCCTTGTTCTGCTATCTCACTATCTTCATGATGCCTAGCCAATCGTCTTTTTCGAGTACAATTGAAGAAATTCTGTTTGTTGCTTCTTCTATTTTCGATACACTATATATGTCACCGGAAAATAACAAGATCCGTAAGTTTATCAATTTACTAGGAAGTTTATAAACTTTCGTAAGATTCTAAACGGGAGATAAATTGTAATATTTTACGTCCACATTTTCGTAAATTTATCAATTTCCGACGTCATACGGTAAATTTATAAACTAACGAATATCTATTCGTAAGATTTTATATGGTTCGACCAATCACAGAAACTCTTTTAAATATACGATCTTTGAAATACGTAAAATAACACACTGCTCTCTGATTGGTCAATGTTCATAGTGGCAATGCTTGTGTCCATAGGAGGAAGGAGAAGTGACACGTGACAGCCAACCAATCAGATCGCGCGTAGCGTTTGGTTACTGCTTACTTATTATTTTACGAGTGAGTTCAGTAAGTTTATCAATTTACGAAAATGTGGACGTAAAATATTACAATTTATCTCCCGTTTAGAATCTTACGAAAGTTTATAAACTTCCTAGTAAATTGATAAACTTACGGATCTTGTTATTTTCCGGTGACATATACATGCTATGAGTAACTGTATGCAAAATATCGAATCAATTCCCGGTATATCATGGAATAAGCCCCCGGTTTATCATGGATCTTTGGCCCTTATTCGCATATTCACAACTAATGTTGGGGGAGCACAATATTTCTTCTTTATAGCTGTGCTGTCTGTTTCTAGCTGTGCCCGCGTCTTAGCTCACGTGGACCTGCTATAAGAAATGAATTCTATCCTCACCATCATTAGCAATAGCAATCCTGTGGTAAACTTTGAAAGAAAACGGATGAAATACAACATGGCTCTTCCCTCATAGTAAACGGCATGATAATGCCTGACCAGTCCAGTACGCAATCATCATCAGCCTGCAGCAGGTCACTGCTGGATATAAGGCAGTATAGGCATACAGTAGGAAATATTCAAGCGAACAAACATAATCTCTACGGTAGTAATTGTATGATGCTTTGTATAGATTTTGTTACTTCCTACTCAAGTATTTCGGGACTGTTACTGAAAATTTTCTAATAGAAATTCTCAATGACAGGACCTTATGCTCTGTTGAGCTTACGACCATGGGACCAACGATTACTTTAGGACTTACTGGCGTATTGTATGGGCTGTTTTTAATTGGTGAACCGCATATGCTTTCCAAGTGTTCGATGTCATCTTTCACACCAACCCATCCCTCTTTCAACTTTAAAGTAGGTAAATGGTCCAAAGTAATTATCTGTTGTAACATTAAATACGTTTCTAATTTTTGTGATTTCTGTTATCTTGTGAAATCTGAACTCTTTACCAAATATTAATATCTAAATGGTACGTTCTGCTTTCCACGGAACAATAGCTGGTGTTAGTGTTACACTTTACTTGTTTTGTTATATCATAATAATGCAGCTACGCTCAAAGTGAACGGAAAATATCTTAATTTAGACTTCCTTGAGAAATTATGTTTACTTATTGCTAGTTGCAACACAGAAATATTCAGCTATTTGCTCAAAATCCGTTGAACTGTAAAGATTGAACGAACAATTTCTATAGACGTTCAACCGTTCGGAGAATCACGCGTGTAGACCTTCTCCAAGTCATACGTCGGCCCAGTTAACGAAGAAAACAAAAGCTTCGTAATGACTTTTCATTATTGAGCAACACCTTTGTAAACCAGATTCGGGTGCAATTTTACAAAAACAATGCGCTATAAAAACTGCTTGGCAAAAAGTAGAGCAGCCCTAGTTAGTTGATGAGCACCGTTGGCGCGGAACGCACCTGAGAGGTCGCGGGACAATCGTCGCCAGAGCAAGTGTAACCTTCGGTCATGCCGTGTGCACTGGCAGCACGGATCAAACATAGAGTGCAAGTATCCCAACTGTTTTAAACCTACTCCCTAATTCTCTAATTATTCACACTTCATTTTTACCGTTGCAGTTTGTGCATTTTTTTAAGCTCAATTACTTTTTTCTTGTACAAAGTTGCCAGTTGTAGTTCTCCAATTAGCAGTGTCGACTAATTAACCGTGTGTGTTGTGTGTAAGTGATGTTTATTTATTCGTGTTTGTTGTAATTACTGTTATTACAAGTGTTTGTGCTTCCGTCCCGTCTTTTGTATGAGTGCTTGCAATATTTATCTACAATAAATACTAACCTTTGTTATTCTTCTTATAAATATGTATTACAAATGTGAAATATGGTCTTAAAACTTGAAGTTCAAACAAGCAAGTGACGTGATTTATTAAATATTTTTGATTGAAACACGTTTACTTTGGGCTTCGTATATTGGATCAATATTTATTTCATATCTAGTTTAGTTTTATTGACAGCCCGTCGTGGTTTGTCAATTCTGTCATTGTCTTCTTAATTTATCGTTTATCTCATAGCATAAAGTTAATTATATAACTTTGTAGCTAAACGGCTCGTCCAATCAGAGCCTTTATTTACAGTACATACACACACATAATCTAAGATTCAAACATAACTATGTGAATATTAAAATTGGCATGCTTTTGCTTCTACCTACTTTACATTTGCATAAACATGTTAATGCTTTCAATGAACATTAATATTAACGGCCCAATTATTACAACATTGACAGATTGACACACAACCAAAACCATTAAATCAAAACTCAATAACTGCCTAAAAAGTAGGATACAGACATCAAATAGGAAGAAAAAAATCGCGTAACACCGTCATAATCGAAAGAATAATGACGTTACCGCAAAATACGTAAACACGAGCAACGTTTTGAAAGCCGAAATGAATCGGTAAATTATTCAAAATGTACTTCCTCGGCGTCGAGCACTTTCCCCGATACGTTTAGTCTTTGATCGGCCGTCGAGCGATGTCGATCGAATCGTTAGGCGAGAGCAACACAGACATGACTGAAGATAGTCTGTCGAGTGACGATTTTGATGCTGATGGTATATCGTTCGGGGAGGAAGAGAGCGGTAACGAGTTACTGTGAGAGCATTTTTTGTGATGTGTTTAATTTTCGTGGAAATTGTGTTTGTTTACCGTTTTTTTTTTGTTGTGGCTACACTTTGGGAATGTCAGTTGGTTGTCACGTTAATTAAGCGTGGTGCTAGTGTGTTAATTGCAGTGTTAAATGGTCATTGAGAGTACTAAAAGTTTTTAACTGTCTATTTCATGGACATAATTGATGAACTGTCCCACGTTTTTATTTTGTTTTCAGATTTAATATACCCATTTTTTTACTGTGTAGGCGGCAATTTGACCTTTAAAATTATATTGTTTACTTTAAATTTTCTGCAACGCAGACGGTTAACGAGGAACCTCAACCTTATTCTGCAACCCTTTAATACAATAACCTATTAATCCACTTAGAAACACGACGTAGATCATCACCTGACAATAAAAGCGTGCATGGTGCGTTACAAAAGAAAGTTGACAATTCCCATGTATCTAATAAACTATATAAACTCTTAGTTCCTTTAACGTGCAAAAAATACTTCCAAGCACGCAAACCAATTAAACATAAATCAACAGTTACGATAAAAATAACATCAATTAATTTCGTGCACATCTCTACGAGGATTGATTTAAAAAGTTATAGCTGTCACTTCTTTCTTTTTTAACACCTGTTTTTTTTTTATTACTCTGCGCTATTACACCAGTCGTTAGCATACGTTTTGGTAATCGCAGTATGGACGTAAAAAGTTAATAAATTGAACGAATATTTTTGTATTTAAGTAATATAAGCATTTCCTCAAAAAGAATTAAGAGGGCATTTTTTTTTTTTTAATCTTCAAAATTCTTAAAATCTTTCCTTTAAAATTATTTAATAACGTTATCAAATAGCGGTAAACTTTCTGATCTGCTCATTTGTCAGTGCCACCTATCTGCTTATGGCAATTTTCATAAATAACAGCATTTTTTTAATCCGATCTGCGTAATCATCAAGTTACTTGTTACATGTGAACTTTCTTCTCAATCTCACTTGTTATTGACTTGCTGCTACTGGGTACAAACCAAGTATCTACCCATAATTATTAATTGGCGTAGTTACTTGATAAATCTTGCATTACTGATTCTAATTGCCTTTTATTGTTATAATAGTTCAACGGCCGGTAATGATGGTTGTCTAAGGTCTAATAATTTATGGGAAAATTATGTTTAGGGCTTTAATAGCTGTTCACAAGGCAATTATTTACTTTACTCGCTAACAACTTGTTAACTAAGACTTGCACCGTTTTTAACTTTATGTAACTTCCTTCTTTTAAGACGTGGTTTTTACTAAGGACAGCACAAAACAATAGTGTTTAGAAATCAGTAACCTACTGAAAAGTTACATAAAACTAACCAACAAAGTTTAACAAAACTCTTAATTAGTTTTTTACTAGCGTAAGTACCTATGATGCTAGCCATAGCCATAGCCATTATCGTGTTGCCCAGTACTGGGTTGTGGAGGTCAGATAGGCAGTCGCCCTGTAAAACACTGGTATTCAGCTGCATCCGGTTAGATTTTAAGCCGACCCCAACGCAGTTGGGAAAAGGCTAAGCAGATGATGATGAAGTACCTATGATGCTGTCAATGCACTTGTCCCATTGACAGCAATGCGGATGAGTTTTTTGATGCCGAGCTTCCTTTTTTTATAAACTGTATATAATTTGTAATTTAATTATTGATATTTAAGTAAGTTATAAAACTTACGTTTAAAAAAAATAAGGTACTATAATTGACCTACTTACATCTGACATATGAGTTGACAATCAGCTGATTCCTAATGTCAAACCAAGACTATCTATTTAGAATAATGAAGTATAACATTACTGAGTTCGTTTCAACACAGTCTTCGTTCCTAATTAACAATGATCGATACGATTCGGAAGTACACAACATAACTCGGCCATTCCTTTAATTCCATATGAGAAATCGGTTGCATGGCGCAATCGAGGATATCCCGATAGGCTTATGTATTAAAGATTTTCATTTTTATACTATTTCCGTGAGCTCGCTTTCCACAAAGTTGCATAAGTTAGTTCAATCCTTTTGTAATAGTTTTATTACATGTTTCTTTTTTTTACGGATCGGGAATCAACAAATGACTTCTCCCGTCCTTATTAGTGTCAGACTTTTACTAACTTAAACCCATCTATGTTCCTTCTTGTGCCCTTTACGTTCCGGGGGCGCGGTATCTCTTTCGAAGAGCCCGCAACCTTTATTATTTGTTTAAAGCGCATCCAATTCTAGAATAAGTAGGCAAGTAGGTGTTAGTTAAAGCCATAAATACCTAGCCATAGAAAGTGTATATTTGTTCCTCTGATGTTTAATTTGTAATCTATGCTAATTTCAATAACATTGCCATTGCAATTTTGGCGTTTCTCCTTTTAGTGATGTTTTAGTCACGAGCCACGTGAAAAATTAACTATTTTGTAGTTAGCCATTTTGGTTTTTGTCTAAAATACGATTTAAATCACAGGAAATTGTCTAACTTTCTAAATACAACCAAGATGTTAAAGTAGATAAACCATACATTACAAATTCGTTACATAGTAAATAGATATTTAAATTATTTTTTTTAATTCTCTAAATGCATGGCCTCAATAAATGTATTGTGGTATTAGGTATTTTATTAAAACCTTTTAAAGCGTAGGATTTGCCAGCCCAATTATTGGAAATATGTTTACCCCTTAATACAGTCGATATTTGAGTGCACTATTGTCACCTCCACCTAACTCTTTGGAGAATTGGGTAGTGCCATTCTCCAATTATTCTAAGACACAAAATCTAAAAAAGAACAAAACACTTTATCCTCCCAAACCCCATTAATGTTTAATTGACTGTAAAATTAGATTTTAGTTGCTGTGAAATCATTAAGTTAGTCAATTGAGTTTGCAACTAAGTGACGTCACAGTTTTTATTACCGTATTAAATCTATGGGGGAATCGCGTTTTGACAGCTTATAAAAAGTATGTTAATTGATTAATAGTGTTTAGGTACTATCCAGTTGGCAACTAAGTGACGTCACAGGTTGCTAATGCCATAGCCAATGCCAAGGTATTTATGAGATTTTGTTTGCAAAATCTAATGGAGAATCGCGTTTTGACAGCTCACATAAAATTTGTCAAAAGATTATTTTGCCATATTGCCAAAGCCAAATTCCATCGGACTGAGAAAGTTTTTAAAGAAGCAGATTCACCAAATAATTCTACCAGAAAGAAACAACAACGAACTTTTTGAAACACTAGCTATGCACACAAAATTTTATTGAAATCGGTCCAGCTGTTTCAGAAGAGTTCGGCAACAAACACCGCGACACGAGAATTTTATGTATAAGATTAAGTGCCTTATTTCGACGGGATAACTACTAAATTTAATTGATAAATTTAAAATCCTCCGCCGTGCCGTCCACCAGTCTGCGCAAACCATAAGAATTGGTTTAGTTAACAGCTAACACATAAATTTAGTAAAAACAATAGCCTCTACTTTGTATTACGTCTTAGATAGTTTCGTAACGTCTACGTGAGTGTCCGATATTATACGGCTTGTGTAAGCAGAACAGATTCCCTGTACGTGTTGCCAGTTTTAAAAACCGAATCAAAATGTAAACGAGACCGTGGAAACAGCTTTCCTTCCTATTGTTTTTTAATTCATCATGGTATTTGGGTTTGATTTTCTAATTGATGCTGTTAATTAATTTTAAGGCGGTGTGGTGAGCGTTACGAAGACTGTCCATTGAAATCCTATCGAAGGGAGATATTTTTTTCCGCTAAGACAAGACTAATGAGATTATTTGTTTAACTACAGAGGCCTTTAAGAACAGATGAGCTTATAAAGCTTCTAATTTCGTTTTAAATTGAAGGAAAATCTAGGAACTCGTAAAAACTTGTTTATATTTATTTTATTTTATTAATTTTATTAGAACACATTCCTCTCCACACTTACAAATTTATTCTGCAACATGAATTTCTTATTAACCCTTTACCAGTGCAATGACCCACATTATGGGTCATTGTGATTGTTTAACTATTGTGTCTTTTTGCCGGACAGTAACCGTGTTAGTTACTACAAAAAAAGGTTTTAAGTAAGAGTAGGTAGTAGGGCTACCAATACTAGCCACTGTTTGCGCCATCACGGTAGCAACCTCATCCAATCGTGCGCACCTCCATTGTCTACGGCTCGCGCATGCGCTAAACGCGCTCATTTGCATCCAATGCTAACTGCCACTTCCTGCCGATGTGAAGGAAATGCGTGAACAGCGCCTCGTTGTGTTGGGGAAAATGGAGTAAATAGAAATTAAGTAGCGGTTTTCAGTCCCTGTTCGTTGAATAAACAACTTTGTTGCAATTACGTATCTATCATTTTCTTTTGCTTTCTTCAGTAAAATATGGTTTAATACGCGTTTTTATACGTTTCTGATCATATTTTAAAACATTCACTGGTATTATAATGTCCGCACATTATTGCAGAATACGCATGATATCATCAAAATTCTGAATTCTAGTCCAATATGAAAAATATGCTAAATAACAATGTCAGGTCTCAAAATTATCATACTATTATAACAATTCCATATTTTTAAATGCCTAAAAAACTAAACACCTGTACAAGAAATCGTGTTTTGAATAAGCCAATTTACCAAAGATTTGATAGTGAAATCTCAAGCTTCATAAAAAATTGTGTTATGTCATGCGCTAAATGATTGAAGTCTTCACTATTTGATTGCCTTTCATATGAATGAGAGTTTACTACAATCTACTCACACACTCATCATCCATTATGTCCTACGATTCTGTAGTAAAGCAATAAAAACCTAATTGACACGTCAATTAGGACCAATTAAATCGTCAATCATTTAGTAATCACCATCAAAAACGTCAATTTATAAATTGTTTGCCGCAAACAAATATTAACAGTGGAATGATGCTGCAAAATTTATAGAAAGCGAGATTTTCTCGTCTTTTAGGTATTTTTATACCTACACTACATTCTTAAATTAAAAAGAAGTATTTAGGTCACAGGTCACACCCACAGGTCACAACCATAGATCATAGAATAGGACTAATAAATAAAACCTTATTATGGCATTTCCGTAAATGTCACAAGATATTAAGTAGATATGTAAATTTTCCTTAAATATTCATCAATGCAACATATTAACTCGTGTTTCGTTATTTTTTTATATTATAATTTTTATAAATATACTATTTTTTATTTCATAACATAATCTAGCGTTTTTTGGATTACCTCTCGAGACTATCTGCATAGATATTCCTTACATTGTGCCCAAACTATTTGAAAACTAACCTTTTTTAACTTTTTTGCTTACAGGCTAGAAATCCTGAAAGCGGATTCATCCCTCAAGAGCAAAGCGAAACGCAACGAATGGACATGGAAGGCACAGACGGACGTAGTGAAGTGGCAGGCGACGCCGCTGCGCGCGCCACTGTTGCGCTTGCCGGCCGCGCTGGCGCCGCCCGCGCTCGAGTGCTTCACCTGCGTGCGCGCATACTGCGGCGATCTGCAGCCCAACGAGAGGCAGATGCACCAGGACTTGACTGAAGTTAAATGTGTTTATACTGTGCTTATGGTTAGTATTATTATTTTCTACCTTGATACTTATTTATGTACGCTAAATTCGATGCGAAAGATTGTAATGACGGTGATAGTCAGCCAAATGTACCAAAAATATTGGTTTGTACTTGTGTACATATTTTTTTTTCTCGTACAATAGTTTCCTCCTTCCTTGTTATCTCTTCACCACCTGTTGACTGGTAGAGAATGCCTAAATCCGCCTTTGTACTTTCTGTGCATAAAGTTTAATTAAATAAAAATATACATAATATACCATCACGCCTGTATTCTCCGCCCCACCCACAGTTCGCCGGTATATTTAGGTCCCATGTAATAGGGGGCGAGCCTATTGCCATTAACCGGGCACAAATCCAAACTCCGAGCTGCTGATGAGAATTTCATAGAAAAACCCAATAACACTTTTTGCTCGACCTGGGAATCGAACCCAGGACCTCTAGCGTAGCAGTCGCACTCAGGACCACTAGGTCAACGAGGCAGTTTTTTACCTGTTCTGTGTCCAAATATAACTAATATCTTCTTGTCACTTGCAGCATTGCCACTCAGTACCAGAACTCCGTGATGAGGTGTACTGTCAGCTGATGAAGCAGACGACCTCCAACCGATCACCATCAGGCGACTCGTGCCAGCGCGCCTGGCGGCTCATGTCCATACTGGCAGCCTACTTCACTTGCTCTGACACACTCAGGTATATGATCTTCATCACTTATAAACCATTATCTTTTTGCCTGATTCGTCTAAAACCTTCGACATAGTAAACTGCTATAAATAATGCATTAATCGGATAAGATAACATTTTGGTAACTTCTCGGTTCCATAGAATACAAAAGATTTACAACAAAACTTAAGAAGTGTCATTTTAATGATCACTTGTTCCCACACAATAGCTAAAAAGTTATGGAGTTCCCCAGGGATCATATTAAGGGCCACGTATTTTCTTTAGTATCAACATGTTTATTTATACACTTTAAAGTTCATTTTCCTACAATATCTTATATGATAATGACCACAACAATAAGTATTATTTTACAACAGTAGGTATACGCAATCATCAATATTATTATTTTTTGTTAAACTTTAGGACACCTTCGTAATTCATGTCATGGCGGGCTGTTAGTTATCATTTATCATATCAATAATCACACGTATTGTTTTCCAGGCCATTCCTCGTAGAGTATCTGTCGGCGGCGGCTGCGGACCGGCGCCGGCCATGCCAGGGTACCGCGGCCGTGTGCCTCGCCAACCTGCGCAAGACTCTGCGCTGCGGAGGCAGGAAGAATGTGCCCAGTGTCGAGGAGGTGAGTGGTTATACTAGTGTTTAAGGGTGGTTTTAAATCTCTTATGAAATGTGATGATGAAGAGAGAGTGATGTCACAGTCAAATCATTCATTTCAATGGGACCATTAACCCTTTAACCGTTAAAAGGCACTTTCGAACGTCATTTACAAAAGAAGAAAATAATTACCTTACCTAGGTTAATTTTTTTTATTAACGGTAGTTTCGCATGGGGTATAATGAAAAGGTTATGCGATATAAAAAAAAACACGAATGTAGTGTTTCGTATAGCTCCTGAACTAACCATAATACCCATTCCCAGGTGACAGCAGTATCAGCGGGTCGCTCGGCTCGGCGACAGCTGTACCGACTGCCGGGTGGAGCCGAGCGCGTCGTCAACACGCGCTGCGCCACCGTCGTGCAAGACATCGTCAACGAACTCTGTGAACTGGTGAGTTAAACTTGGTGAGGTAGATGGCACCGAAGAGATGAATAACAGGAGGATTTAGTAGAAACGGTGCTTTTGGAAATCTATAATAAATAAAAAAAAAAACTTTATTCAAAAATTCAAAAGATAAAATACACAATAAATCTAAAAATAACACTGTAGGTAAAATAATGTTAGATGCTTGTACTAGGATAATCCTGTATCACAGGCTGCAGGAGCTCCAACATATGATAAATATAGGACAGTAGGTTTTTTTTTTAATATCTAGTATTACATAATGTCTAATTTATTTATTTATTTATTCATTATTTATTTATATATCTATGGGGCGACGCATGTCCAGCAGTGGACGTCCTGCAGCTGATATGATGATGTTTATGATAGTAGACGGTATAATAACTGGCAAAATTCTTGCATCTGCATGAAAAACTGCCATTAGCTTGGGCGAGTTTTGTTTTAAGTCAGAAACACCTCATTCTGATTTTTATGCGCCGTGCCATAACTGTTCAAGATGGTTCTTATACAGTTGGCGGTCTTATAACTAGAAGAAATTGAATTAATTTCAAGATACTGCCCAGGGTCAACCCCATGTCAACCTCTATTATTTATACAGTCTCAAATTTTGATTTATTGTTTTCAGAATGCGGGTAAGCATATGTCATTACTATCTAAACTTCTGTATTACTGAGCTTATTTTAATTTCCAAATAGCAAAAAACAACATGCAGTCAAAAATCTTAGAATTATATAAATTACTTAGTAGACCCTAAATGAAATATATCAAACATATACCCTGACTTACTTAGGCGGTCCTTAGACATTTAATTAACCCCTTGTTCTTTAGGCAAGCCGATTCAGTTCGCTTAACAATAAAACTTCTATAGTGTGTCGTTTAGTGTCATTCCAAGCAATAAATATCCTTAATCTCCCATCGCCCATGTCCCCAGATCGGCGTGAGTAGCCCGGGCGAGCGTCTGGAGTTCTCGCTGTACTGCATCGTGGCGGGCGACGCGCTGACCATGCCGCTGTCGGGCGACGAGTACGTGCTGGACGTGACCACGGAGCTGCAGCGCGCGCACCACCCCTTCTACCTCATCTTCTGCCGCTCCGTGTGGCACCACCCGCTCCGGGCAGACGCGCCGCCGCTCTACACTGAAGTGCTCTTTAACCAGGTATGTGCTTACACTAAATTTAGTCATTGTAGAACACTTCATAGCATTGGTTTCCTCCAGAAAAACCGATCCTAAACCTCTTGCTTCTAGTGAATTCCTGTAACCTTTACTTGGTCTTCAATTCTCCTTGTAAATTTAAGAATACCAGCATATAGTGTTCCACAGTTGGACAAAAGCCTCTTGTCATACAGAAGAGACATTAATTGCTATCTTGCTAGTATAAGGCCTTTTGGCGCGTTTAGACAATTTTCTTTTAATAAATACCTCACTGTGATTTTCTTCACCGGCATCAGTGATGTCCAAGACAAACATTGAAAGTGTATATGAATTAAAAATCTCCATTGCTGCTTGCCCGTTATCGAACTCACAACCTCATGCATTAGAGGCGGGCACCCTAAACACTGAGCCATCACGACATTAATAATCATTTAACTCCTCACTTTACTCCTCCAGGTGGCTCCAGACTACCTAGAAGGCTTACTCCTAGTACTGCCCGGTGGCGGAGCCCCGCCAGCACCCGTACTCCGTGACGTGGCCCTGGTGGCCGCCCTGCTGCACCGCGCCGCCGGCCTGGCCGAGGGGGCGCAGGCCCGCGACCTCAAGTTCCTGCTGCCGAAGCCCCTGCTGGCCCTGCGGGAGCCGCGCCCCAACAAGTGGGCGTCGTGGCTGGGAGCCGAGTGGCAACATGTAAAAACGCTGTCGCCGGCCGCCGCTAAGGCTAAGGTTCTGCAGGTGAGACGCTGCTTTATTTATTTACACATTTCTAGTCATGATTTTCCTGATGTGGTATTTTTGCGAAAAGGCTAAAAAGATAAATTACTACTTTATGTATATACCAGCTTTATGTATTCTTTATGTATATTTGCCAGCTTCTTGTATGCCACCTCTTGGGCGGTTTTGGAAAAGTGATTGGCGCAACAGAATAAGTGTAAACACTACAAAAACAAACTTTTTCTTTTCACTTGACGCCTTAACAACCTGTTATTTGCATATTGCATTATCTTTTAAATTTTCAAGACACGCAGCTTTGCTATGTTTGAAAAGTACAAGCACAAGATTAAACGCTTGTACACGCAAAATTTTATCAAATTAGTACTTCATTTTAGAAAAATAAACATTACAGTTTGACCTTGTAGACAACTTTTGTATTCAACAGCCGATTTTTTTTAATCGACGATAATTTCATTGTAATTATGATTCTAGACGCCCAAGCGGTATTCATTGTAACAATATCGTCGGTTACCATTCCACAATATTCTCACACATACAGGAAAAAAATTTAACCAGTGCGTTTTTGCCATAATAAACTTCAACACGTATATTTTATTTTGATATGTCTTAGTACTAAAAAAAAAAGTTATCGCTTACGAAACATGCTTACTTAAAAACCATATTTCATTGTCACTCGGCGCTAGCGCATTCCCCACCCCCTCACCCCAGCCATGCGCCCGGGCGGCGGACAAGAGATTTCATTGATAGTATGGCGAATAGATTATGTCCATGTTTTGCTTATTTCAAACTCGGATAAGGATGAATTTTTTTTTTATTTTTTTTTTTAACTAAACACGGAAATGTGTTCTGTTACTGACACTGAACTACCAAAAAAAATTTACGCACTGGTTAAAAACTTATCCTGTATAACTCCCACCGCAGGTGCTATCCCGCTGGCCGCTGTTCGGGTCGTCGTTCTTCGCGGTGCGGCGCGTGTCGGGCGGCAGCGAGTGGCGCGAGCACGTGCTGGCGCTCAACCGCCGCGGCGTGCATCTGCTGCACCCCGCCACGCACGACACCGACACGCACTGGCCTTACGCCGAGCTTATTAGTACTAGGAAGGTGAGTAACAAGAAAGAAAGAAAAAAGTTTATCGACACAAACCATGTGCACACAGATATACTAACAAAAAGGTTATTCAATATAAAACAAAAATGAAAATAACATAACTGTGTGCCTCACGGCGGCGCCAAACAAGACCAGTTCAGCATAAATGCCAGACCTCTTGGGCCTGACGCTGGTTTTCAGCTGGACCTTTGTGCGTGACCTGTATGGATGTAAACCAGCATCATAAACATTAAAAATGTAGGTAGATACATAATCGAGAAAAAATAATCTCAGTGCCAAATTTAATTCAGACGCGTGTAAAATAACAAGCTGTCCATCCATCCATTCAAGTTATCAACTAACATTTGCATGGTGTTCGCAGGTCCGTTCTGAAGACGGCACGCTATTCCTGGACGTGAAGTGCGGCTCGCTGCTACAGCAACGCGTTACGCGGTTGCAGGCCGAGCAGGCGCACGAGGTTGCGCGCCTCGTCCGGCAGTACATCGCGCTACAGAGAGACCAGAGACACTCGCCAGGTACTACTTCTATAAATACTACAGCACCATGAAACGGTCAGACATTTTATTGATTAATAGATACTGAACCAAAAGTCAATAGAAATAGAGTTGAAATTTTAGAAGTTCAAATTATTAATTTTACTCTTTTTTTTATAAGATGAAAAGTTCAAATATTTTTCTGTTTGGAGCCAAAGCTTTCCTGTAGGAAAAAAGCTCTCATTTACCTGGTACGCCCCAACAAGGCCGCACGACTGTCGTGTAACATATCAATTTCGCAAAAATATTGTAAACATTTTGTCTATACATATTACAATACGTACTTCATGGTAAACACGCCTACGTTTACAGACCCATGCTTAGCGTGCGTTTCTCACATTAACCTAATTAGCAAATTATCACACGTGTACTTAATTTAACTTGTATTTTTCCTTGTTACAGCTTTCAACAATTGAAAAGCGGATCCAAACGAATCAAAGTGACACAGACTGGAATGAGTGCAGTGTATTATAGTTATAATCCTCATGTATACGTGCGTCGTACTTACCTCAACACTGTCGTATCCGTCCAACACTGATCTGAACTTGTAGCGTTAAGGAACTAAATGATTGAAATGATAATAGGATTTTAGGCCACAAATAATTTGGCGCAAACGCGCTAAGTAGTCGTAACATACTTCTATTTTCATTTTAGTCACGTTCGTCCAATAAGTATTTATGTAAGAGCAATTATTTTAAGAAAAACAAGTAATCTCTTAAACATTCCAATACTTTTCAACCAAAAAGTATGAACATTATATTATTATGAATTATTGTAATTTAATTTTTTGTTTTTCATTTTAAAACACAATGCAATTATTTCAAGTACACTCTCATGTTATAGATTGTTATCATTGTCGTAGCTTACGGCTAAGACACGTGGGCCATTTGTGTTTCCCACCAATATACCTGAACAGGATTCGAACACTGATTCAAAAACCCACGAATGCTAGACCGTTACTAAGAGAAAGATCTGAAAATACACGGTGGAATAATACATGAACATGCAAACTTACCATGGATTTAGTACCTTAACACCAAAAAAAAAACAGCAGTTACAAACATTCTGACCTTGCTGAATTTTTCAGAACAAGGACGAAAAATTTGATATCTATAATCAAGTACTAAATCCATGATAAAAGTTGCATAGCAGTCTTTTCCACCCTTCATAACTATCCTCAAGACTAGTATTAAAAAAAATAGCCCAAAAAATAAAAGAACAATTTTATGTAAGGCCCTTTACAGACATAATTTACCCATTGCTCAAGCTTGACAACTCTACGACCCGGGAAATTAGTTCTGTTAATGTGACAGGACTTTAGGGGTGGCGCGGAAATATTTCACCGCGCCTATACTCGCTTTATTTTCCGTTGAAGGGTCAATGCCACATCCATCAAGAGATCGCACGAAAGCAAAGTATGAGGCCAAAAGTTGTCACGGCATTAATTATCGTAGTACATAATCCTATGTAATTATTATAGTATGTAGATAATTCTAACACTTTGTTATTCATGGAATTCGTATTATGTTTTTTATAGTATCGTTATTTCCAGAAACAAAAAGAGTTTTGATATCTACTTACTCTGCAACTTTAGATTTTTCTCTATATTCCATTCCTATGTGCCTTATATTTTTCTCAAATTCTAACAAAAGGTGCTATTTTTACCTTAAAGTTAATGTACTAATAATAAATTGAATTATTTTAAAGTCTTTATTATGAAATTATCCAAAGACCGAGAGGTCGGAGTCATGTTTAATGTATTTACTTATATATTTCGTTATAATGTAAAATATTTAATGAATCTGATGTATGAGAATATATTGTAGATAATAAATAAAAGTTATATTTTCAATTTTGCGGTTTTATTTTTGATATTTCATGCAAATGACAAAAATGTGGTATGGGTCAGTCTTTGTCTAAAACAGAAATTAAAACTAATAAATAATCCATACCGATTTCATTATGGTTGATAAATAGGTTCAGCATTTTTCATTAGTTGTGTTGAAATATAACGGGTATGATATTTAACAAAACCAAAAATGACATATTCTTCCCATCATTACGATATTTTTTTTTGTTTTGGAGTGGCACCATTCTTTTTACAAAAATATTGAAGTTCCAAAATTTCTTTTACGTTTTTAGAACAAGATTTGAATGTTTGGTACACCTCTGCCTAACCCTTCGGGGAAACGGGCGTGATGGTACGTTTTTAAATGTTTCAACTAAAGTTTAAATACCCCCACGACCCTTGTACTGTAGCATGCACCCATAAGCACGATGTTTGTTACATGGCGCGCTACCAGTAAACACCAAAAACCAGAGTCGCTTCCTAGCAATAATTTGGCTCAATGATACGCAGTTTGATGGCCAGAATGCATAGTTAACGGCTATCTGATGTATCTTTTTACATCCCAAACCTATTATATTTCATTTGAAGCCACTTGCAGCGCGTTTGCCTCAAAATTAATTACTATAATGACCCTTAAGTCGCTTTACTTCAAACACTTCTTTGGTAGTTATAACAACAATTTAATGAGTTCAGAGAAAAAATGCTTTATCCATTAATTACAAACACGACCCACGAATCCGGATCTAGTAATTATTCTAGAAGACGTAGCTTGTATCAACATCATTTAATTTTGTGAACTTGCTTTTAATTACATACACCTCTGACTAATACCACCGTCTCGTAGTTGCATTGTTAATATCAGATTCACAGATTTATGTCAAAGAAATGTGAATCATGTGATCATGCAAATAATGTTTAATTTCGTACTTATAAATCATTTACTCAGCCAACAAATTTAAGTTAGGTAAAGGTTTTGTGCATATTTTTGTAAGGGATGTAAAAATATAACAACGAAAATAAGGTGTACCTACTAGGTATAGAAGAGGGACATTTTGTGTTGCAGGTGTCTCCATATAAAAGAACACACAAGTCTAGGTACTTTTTTTTTTTTTGTAAAACCCCTCGTTTATGAAATAAGTTTTATGGCAGCCTAGTTATTGCAGGGTGCTCGTACTGAGCTTGTAATCCTAGGTTTGAACTCCATATCGAGCAATGTTAGATATTAGGTTTCCGTATCACTTTTTTTTGTTTCACTTCTACCTACAAAAATGGACGTATGTAGGTACGTACTTACTTAGCTACTATCTGCAATGACACCCAGCTGTATCACCTCCGCCTGCTCAGTGATTGATTACCTACCTACAAAATAATATTTAAAAAAAAAACTAAACGCACAATGCCATGCTACAATGTTAATTATTTCGATGTTGTTCCCAACATTGCGTTGAACTATTTAGTTAAGTACCTCGTTACCTACATAAATTAAAACATTTAACCTAAATAATTACGTCGAGCTAAATGTGAGAGTCAATTGAGGGGAAAGGTTAATTTATGAAGCATTTAGGTTGGCTACCTATCGCTTCGGGAATCCGAATACCTACGTAATAAAGGGTTATGCAAGAATTTCTAATATTAACAATGATTGATACCTACCTATACTGCCATATTTCTAATTAGGTAACAGACTCGTCAGTCGTCACCTACCTTTTTTTGGGGTGGAAAGTCCTCTGGATGTCCCTCGCTGTGAAGGGGGCCAAGGTTTCTGTCAGGATCTGACTGACCACAAACCACCCTTGCATTCTCTTCCTATACTTTCGTCACGAATCCCGGGACAGTACGCGAGAGATTAAGGAGGAGTGAGGTGATCATCATCCTAACACACGGCCGCCTAACATGATGGCTGTTTATGCCAAGAACCCCAATATTTGTCCCTACATCACTGGCTTCTTCTTAATAACAATCACCTCAATCAAGCAAATCTTAAAGGGGTCAACAATATAACTTAATAACCTTAATGAATAGTGATTCAAAGAATAGATTCCAATTCTCTAACGAAAGTGTTTAATTGAGGGTCAGTACAACATCTAGTATTACCTTAAAATACTGACCTCACACAAAACACCGAGAGTCCGTGTTTACTGCAGCATTAACGAGTCTAGGCCGTAACGACACGATACAATGAACTTCCTAATTCACAGTAGTTTATACTTAAACAGCACATTGATCATATTTCATCCAGCATTCGGGGTCACATGGTAATCAGCGGCCTTGACGTCGCAGTCGCATACAAAGGACACTTTTTACCGGCGATTGACGGCGACGCGTGGGAACCGGCGCAGGCGCAACCTTCGTCGATTGTCGGCGGCGATGCTACTGGTTACGTGAAGAAAGCTTACCTGCTATCTATAGTTGTTTGGTCCGGCTCGACGCACAGGTAGATAGGTAATTGAGATAAAAATTGGCACAAAGTAGCAAATTTTATGATTTTTTAGCAGTAAAAGTTTGTTTTTTTCGGCCGTAGACATAAGTAGACTGACTGTATCGGAGCATCGCTCTTGACGCGATGGTTTCAACTACCCTTGTTCCGTTAAATACAATTGACGCTGTTTCCACACACTTTAAGCTAGTCTTTTGTTTTTTTTGGTAGGCATATCTACAGAAATATAAATTGTCATAAAATATCTAGTTCTAAAATTCTTTAGAACTAGATATTTTATGACAATTTATATTTTATTATTTTATTATTGACGCTAATTATACAATTAGCGTCAATTCTAATATTAAACTCATACCTAAACCACATTTAATAAAACCTCCTTATTTTTTGACATCGTCGGTTAAATATTATTGATGACTCGTTCCGAGGCCAAAAGCTCGTGAGAAATAACCATTGTCGGTATAAATTGTATCCATAATAATAATTTAATTTACATTTTAAGATCGTTAACTATAGTGAATCATTTGCGTTCAAACAGTGACATAAATAAAAACAAAGTTAATTGTTAAATTGCTTCAACAATACAAGACGTGATGACCCAGTAGTTAAAATCCCGGCCTCTTACAAAAGGAGTTGTAGGTTCAAATCCGCGCAAGTACTAATGTGACTTTTTCAATTCATAATGTAATTTCTGAGTTTATCTGGGACATCACTGAAATCGGCGAAGGAAACCTGGGGCCTTACCACCATGTCTTAAAAAAGTACCATTTTAATATTACTTTGTAATTTTAGTTGTTTGATTTTCAGCTCTAGGCGCTGAAGCAAGCATGAAAATCCGACAGTGCGCAAGGCAAAGTAATATTAAAAATGATACTGCTCAGACATGGTGGTACTCCCCCTGGACTTTATATTAAATACAAAAAACCGCCAATCCGCCTCAAACCAACGTGTTAATCAATACTCGTGCCTTCTCTGTATGAGAAGAGGCCTTTGACCCCCCATGGGACATAATAGGCTGGTATTATTATTTAACAATACAATGCCGGCAGCGCTTGGTACTCTCTGAAAGATGAGGAAAACTTTGATGGCCTCAGGTAAGATTTTTTCACAGGGAGTCATCGACACTGTCCACAACACAAATGACCAGACTAATTTTTTACCTAAACATTGCAAAATGTAGCAAGCAAACTAAAAAATAACATCTTTATTTTAACAAAGACTTTTAATATTTAAAGCTTGTTATTTCTGCACAAAGTTTAATTAAAATAACAATGGAAATAAAATAAAGGATCTTTGAATATTGTTCGTGCAAACATCACATTAAGTAGCGTACGGTATTTATATAATTAAAATATCTTGTGTTAGAGTAGGTACTGACCAATTATCAATGTCTGAACATTTAGATTTTCAATTGTAGTTAGGTACTGCATATTAAAAATCTATGTAAAATGTTCCGACTTTTATTATGTCTGGATATTTGAACAGATTTGGCAAAATTTGGCACACACTTAGATATTGATCTGTTTTCTATTATATTCTAATTTTCATCCCGTTTTTGTGGTTCGAAGGGATAATTCAGTACTTTGTCCTATTTTATTATATACACAGGCGAAGTCGCAGGCAAAAGCTAGTTTTTAATATGACAAGACAAAAAATAAACAAAGTTATTTTCAGGTCTTCGCACAAAAACTGAATGATACTTTGACCTCTCGTCCGTTTCAGTTACGGTTTTTCCCGTAGACACCTACACGCCTAACTCATTTTTTGTACATTGTCATTATCTTTACATCTATCCAAATAAATTTAATTAAAGTGTTTGTTTGTAATTTCAAAATAACAGCTTTTTAAAATCTAAATATAGGTAAATGTTTAATTAAACCCACGAAAAACCCAACTTTTTTGGATTTTTGTCTGCCTGTCTTTCTGTTCCATCCAACTAATCTCCGATACAGCTTGACCGATTTTGATGAAACTTTTACTTGAATATAGAGCTGATATTATAAGGACTAGGGGTAAGTTAGGCTACTTCCATTTTAGACAAAGAATTAAAGCAAATCTCCCTAATAACCGTCATTCACGCGAACGAAATCGCGGGCATAAACTAGTATATTTTAAACGTGTTGTTACAACGTTAGATAATAGACGCCGTAAGCTAGTGTCTGTTCGTTATCGCAACACTTGGCTGTCATAACACCATAACAGCTGTACAATGAACCGTCCTGTAATTAGACTAACTAATATTGTCTTCGTACAGACAGAACGTGGCAATTTTAAAAAATTATGAGTTTTTACTTTTTATGTACATATTACCGATTGTTAAGTCTTACTTTGTTATTTTGTATGTAGGTAGCACTTTATCCTGTAGTATGCTTACTGCTTGTGAAAGTTTCAGGCATCTTTGGACAAAAGGCAAGTCAATAAAAAAAAAACAAATCTAGTGAGGAGTTTGGTGTTTGTGATAGCTACAGATTTCGAAATTATAGATGTAATTTCTCTACCTCAATTAAAGATTTACTAATTTAGATGGAAAAATCTACATTAGAATCAGACCTGTCCTATCACACATTTATAAAACTTACACACTAAACGTGTGTTTTTTAAACTATGTAGTTAGTTTCGGTAACTCCTATCGGTATCAATGGCGGAGAAGTTACAAAGAATACTTAAAACTAGGTAGAGTTTCAAAACCTCGTTCCTTATTTCAGTCGTGATGGCTTCATTATGCAAGTGTTAGACGCTAGTACATTACACGTTGTTTGACTATAACTTATCAATACACACATCCGTTCGTCCGTTGCAAAAGCCATTACAGAATATGGGTCATTTCAGTACGCACTAAACAATAGGCTATCGACCTTAGGCTTACTGACCAAGTTGACTCGTTATCAACAGCATAAACAATCTTTAGATTATTTTTGATCGTAAGAACTCTTTGAAGGCGCTTCTGGATATCAACAAAATTATATGCCTGTATTCCCTGATGATTTAGGCAGTAATTCGATTGCGGAGCGTGAGGTCCTGTATTCGATTTCCAGATCAGGCAAAAAGCCTAACTGGGTTTTTCCATTAAGAATTTCTCAGTTCTGAATTTAGTAGTTTGTAGTGTGATACCCCCCGTGTTTTGAAAAGCTTGCCGTTGGTCCTGCTCCTGATCTCTTCCCGGTCCTAAAGAGCAAGCGCACCTGTGTTTGCGCACAGACACGTGCACTATAATATCTTTTGCATACTTTACAAAACTCCTTCAAGATTGATCGCCGTTACCGAAACTCCGTCAGGAGTATTTAGAAGTATATCAGCACACCTACACAAATTACTATGGGCCATGATCTTCAAAGCTCCACGACTAAAACCAGCGTCAATCACTCTAGGAAATATCTACCTACTCAGTTAAACAACAATGCAAACCTTGCTAAACAATTAGATCCAGCCAAAACCCGTACTTCCGATTCTCACACCGCGCCGCAGTATGTCGCACTCAGCTGATCTTGACGTCCGCTAACTCGAACTAATTCATTGCAACATGGCTGACTACACTATCGTACTCAATGAACCATGCATTTGGCCAAAGGTCCCTCTTATTAACACGGAGTTTGAAAGACAAGCATTCATTTAGCGCAAGTGATGCGTTGCGAAATGAGTTCGGTGAATGACGGCGTCGAAGTTACGTTTAATATTTTAATTGCAAGGTTTCTTAAAAAACACATTGTCGTTAGAATCTGTTGAAGGTAAGATGGCAGATTAATTTGAATAAAGTACTTATTTGCTCGGTTAACTGTTTCTATTGTCTGATGGTCCACCGATCGAAACGAGAGCTGGAATGTCACAGGAATAATGTGAAGAAACTGAAAAACCCGTACTGTGATTGTCGTGTTACTAAGTGCAGATGTATTATCATATATGACAATTTATGCAGAATGCATGGCATTGAAATATTATGTAGGTAAAGGTGCTCTACGAGTACCTAATTACCTCCTTAGATCTATTGTGTATGCAGACAAGTGCATCAACATTATGTCCGCGTTATACTCGTACTATAAATACATGTTTACTGAAAATGTATAATCGCCAATAGTTAACTACAAGGTGTATTTGAAGTAGCAGGTCATTATGCTTCCTGACAGGGTTATCGGATTTGTTTGGAATAGTCACCGTGTCCCTGGAACGCAAAGGGCATTAGGAGGAACTCGGTTGGGTTTTAGTCAGTAAGAGTCTGACACTCTCTTCCTATCCTTCCTCCCTCCGGTTTGATGATTTCCTATTCATTATGAACTAATTTTAATAGGGGCCCAACTCTAAAATCATAAAAAAAAATCAAATGATTCATAAAACAACAAAATGTATGGATCAGCAAATTATTATTTTCATGGGTTTTGCTTTGTCCCATTGTAAAAAATTGTTCATAATGAAGAGTTTAAAGACCTCTTTTCAGGCAACACAATAATACGTTATATATCTCGACCTATAAGATCCATGTTTTATAAAGACGAGTTAGTTAATGACGATTAAAAACAACGAGCAATTAAGTGAGGTTTACACTGCGAACGGAACGGAAAAATTACCCAAATTTGCAACTAACTACCTCACTAAATTAAAGATTCTTAGAAGCTACAGTTGTTAAAAACGTCAAATTAAAAACCACGGGTTTTTCCGAAACCGGCTGTTTGATAGATCGGTGTTTTTCAACTAAGAATGTATCATTCAACAGATGACAATTATGACTAATATTTTTTTTTCTCCAGAAATAAAACTGACAATGAATTTAATAATTAGGACCTCGAATATACATGTTGTATTTATGTATGCATTGTAAAACGATGTGTTATACACCGTATGTGTCACAAGATCATTATTTTAAAATTAACTCTAATCTTCTACTTAAAGTTGTTGGAGCAACGAACTTCCTACAAGTCAATCGGTGCCATGAAATTACCACTTTACCTTGGTGTGTCATTAATTCTTTTGTTTTCAAACAACTTAGCAATTTTGATGTGAGAAAACGCAATGTAATTGAATTAGGGGCAAGTAATTAAAATACATGGGAGTTATTCGTTATAATGACGAAATATATGCAAAAAATTATTAGTATTCTTACCTATTCAATTATTATAATAAATGTACACCCGCGCGGTGGTTTCAGAGTTCGTCAGTCATTGTTCATCGTGGCTTTATATACAGAACATGACGATGAATTTGTTCTGCCATCCTGTGGCATTCAACATTATCACGCATCATCGGTTTTATAACTTATTCACTACTTGGTAGGGCTGTGCCGGGGTGTCCGCAGGTCCCGCTTGTCCGGCCACCTGCCCGCCGTGTACTGCACGTACCCGGGGTCGGTGGGCGTGCCGGACGCTCTGCCCTCCGTGTCCGTGGTCTCCTTCTCCTCAATAGGCTCCATAGGGAACAACGCCGGCGTGTCCGCTCTCTTCGACCTTGTCGACCCTCGCAAGTAATCTTCGAGTTGTTGCAAGGTCGGTGACGGTACTGTCTTGGCCTTTGTCGGTGATCTCGACCGCTTTTGTTCGTAGCTCGGTGACATTTCGTCGTACAAACCTTTTAAACGGCCTGTCTTCACTTTCGCGAACACTGGCGTCTGCGGTTCGGGTAAGTAGTCCTCTTTCACTGACAGTTTTCCGGCGAAGTTGTCGAGGTAGTCCCTCAGGTATTTTTCATTGAATTTAGCCAGCTCTTGCTCGTAGTGGAATCTGTCCGGTATGGAGAGAGGATCGGACAGTCGAACGTAATTGCCAGCTTCTATTCCATTTCGTATCGAACCGAATTTTGATTTCTGCAACTCGTCTTTCTCAAGAGTGTCGGCAAAATTCGGGTAACTAGTTTTGGACTGTTCCAGGAACGTCATTTCTTCTTTGTTTGTGTCTAGATCTGGTAGATTCTTCTCTAAATCTAAGTCTTTTGGTCTTTCGGGGGGAACATGTCCGTTCGCTTGCCCGTTGGCTTTTCCGTTGGCTGTGCTTTTTGGCATGTTCCCGTTAAGTTTCGGGGAGGCGATTATGGACACTTTCTTGTCAGCTTTGGGTGATGAGATGATGGCAGTGTCTGTCTGAGAATTCTGTGTGGTCGTGTATATCCGAGGACCCATGAGGTCTATGAGGAATAGGGCAGCGACGAACAGCGAGAAGCTGCCGAGGACTGATGCGTTCACTACCAAGGACCGCGGCACGGAGTCCAGAGAAGCGAGCTCTAGGCCACCTGAGGAAACGAAAAGAATACTTTAAATTGATGCCATTTTAAAATGTTCTTTGAACACAAGTATCATGGGTGATACTCGTGCAAACGTTATAATGTTATTATGATGCAACATTCGATGCTTTCAAAAATAGTTTGATAAATCGATTTTAAGCGAAAGCTCGAAACCGGTTGCCTTTAATTGCCGATTTTGTAATAATTAGATACTCACGTTGGCATGCCCAATGATAATTACTTACATTAAACTTTAGTTTGGTTTATTTGCTATCGTTTGGTTTCAATTATAACTACTAGACGTTTAAATTAAAAATACTGAACTCTACATTTTTATCAAAATTATTTAAGTATTTCTTGTGGTATCGAATGTAAAGTAAGTATCAAGATTTTTACAAAATAATAAATGTATCTTACCCAGTATCAAAAAGAACAGCATGCCGAATCCGAGGAAGTATCCCTCAAGTATCCGTTTGCCCCGCGGTATCTCCTGGAAGATGCGGGCCACTATCAGGCCGAAGGTTATGATCACGTAGCCTGTCAACAAACAAGACAATAACTGTGCATTAATGAAATGCTTTTTAAAGGAACTGGCTCGTTAGCCTAGCGACTGCTACGCTAGAGTTCGCTAGAGTACGCTAGGGTTCGATTCCCAGGTCGAGCAAAAAGTTTTAATGGGTTTTTCTTTGAAATTCTCAGTAGCAGCTCGGAGTTGTACACCTCAGCCTAACCCTTCGGGGAATACAAGCGTGATGGTATGTCTACTAGAAGGGGTCAAAGATTATATCTCTTCACCGTACGCATTAACTTTGGCACAGAAGGTCAATTCTAATAATTGAAAGCGTTCAAAATCTAGACGCAATTAATCTCATCTCGGCGTTATATCCGCTATAGTGTTAAGGAAAATTCACTGATATACAGTTTGATGATTCGCCTGTTCATGAATAAGACAGACACACGTGACAAGAAACATCTACCTTCATGAAGTATAAGCAAAATCTATTAGTCAAGCTGTTATTCTCCATTGTGTTTGTAATCATCATACACTCACCCCACCAATTAGATATAGTCTCTAAGTACTTATTTAATGAATAGGTTTGTATATTATAGAGACCTGACATTTTCCCACCAAATTAAACAGAATAGCTTAATTAGCCATAAATATCAACAAATTAGAAAGGAGTTGTCTTAACGGTTATCATGTTAAAGTGAAATAAAAATAGCATAAAGAGCCATTTAATTGAAGCTTACATGTATACTTAAATTAATATTATAAAGAGGTAAGTTTTTGTTTGTTTGTAACGAATAGGGTCCGAAAATACTGGACCGATTTTGACAATTTTTCACTAATAGATAGCTACACTACAGTACTTCTAAGTAACATAGGCTATATAACATCACGCTACGGCCCACGGGAGCGGAGGATTAACCAAAGACGTAAGTTATGGAGTGTGAAATATGCCACGCGGACGAAGTCGCGGGCAACAGCTAGTACCTAATAGGTACATTTAAGGTGGGTATATCAAACAAACTTTAAAGACCATAATGGGTTTAGACGAAAAACGCCTAATTCTTCTAATGGAATATGAGTCTGTGAATGCCTAATCTTTGTACTGGCAAATTCTATAAACGGCCAATTATCGAAATGGCAAATTCCTAAAAAGCCTAATTAGCTAAATGGCGCATTCCAAAAATTGCTGATTTTTACAGAAAAGCAAATTAAAAATAAATAATAAAAATAGTTTTAAATAAATCCAGAAATAATTATTTTATTTGTATCGTAATCTAACTAATGAAAGCAGAATTTGCCATTTTATCAATTCCTTAATGTTGTATACAAGAATGTCCAATGCGGCAATTACAGAATTTGTCGTTTAAAAGAATGTGCCATATTACAAATCAGGCATATTTTATCATATGTGCCAGAATAAGAATTTGGTATTCTTCATCTAAACCCATAATCTCAAAAAGTATAAATCTACGAAGACGGTTCAGATTTTTTTCTTGGAAATCGGATAACATAAAACCTCCTCCATTTTTTGAAGTCGGTTAAAAAGAGTTGATACTAAAGTTAAGTCATTTATTAGCTACTACTATGTGTCTACCACTAGATCTTCCATTATGTACCTCCTATTAGATATGCACTTGCGTCATAGGTAAGTATACTTAATTAAAATCGGTTAATTAACTACCAATATTATGGGCATTTAAACGTTTGTACGAGATACCATGCCGTGCCGAGTAAAGGCTCTTAGGTAAACTTAGTTTAAGTAAATTTCAAGCATATAGGGCCTAGTCATTTTGGTTATGTTATCGGAAATAAATGAGCTAGATTACGGGAACGTAGCTATATTGAGTAAGAGATACGATACCTATCTGGAATTCCTCTTGGTATCTCTGAGATATCGCCATATTTGCTATGTTCGTCTGTATGTCACTGACCTATTTTGTTCTGATCGATGTGCAAAATTAGAGCATTTATTTTTGTAGTTTTGGAGCTTTTTCGGTAGGATTAAGACTGAATAATAAAGCTTAGTTTCGCCAGAACTGACCAATCCACAATCTTTCAATACATACATTTATTATATTAATTTAAATTTGCCAAATGTGTTAGATTATACTAGCCAAAAATAAAAAGTTATAAAACACAAAAAAAAAGAAAACAAAGATAACCTTGGGATGTACATTAAACTTTTATTTAAGCTTGAAATAGTTTTAAAATTATTTGAAAAATATGAACACTTTATTGTATAAAATGTTTTATGGTAATTATTATGACAGAATATTAATTAAAACCCCATATAATGAACTAACTGTTCTGTTCCTAGTGGACACGGTATCTTCCAGATTACAAACACCATAAAGCGGCGACCTCGCCGGAACGCGAACACATAACATAGGTACGTGGTTGCGCAACAGCCGAGCCCATAAGGTGTAAACTTAACTGCGTACTATACTTGAATTATATTGAATTACCTAACAATGTCAACAAAGATGTTGTTATGAAATTCGCTCTTAATGACTTAATATTCATAATGTAACTAAGTTCTATTAGTTGATTACTGTAGTCTAGTACTCTTGACAGAAAACTAGTCCAAAATTTAAGGGCACTTTTGAATTATTATTTTTTAATACGTTGCCCTACTCTGGGGATTTCTCCTGTATCGTGGATGCGTTTACAAACATATAAATTCACATACACAAACAGCCAGACCCGGACGAATTACCTGAAGGTCATACAAATATTTGTTCCGTGTGAATCGAACCTACGACACGCAGCGCAGCAGCCAATCGCCTAGCCACTACGTCCACCGTGCTGCCGTCAAAGAGTCGATTAAGTAGTCAGAATGTTATTTAGTTAGTTGCTCATTCCGAAACGTTGGTAAGTATCTATGGAGTAGAACGAGCAAGATATTCCTCTGACACTCTTTTCAATCTTTTTACAAAGTGCATGTCACATTTTTGTTGTTGCTTCTGTATTTGAAAACAATGTAGGTGAAGAACAATACGAAACAATTCAAACAATAAATATATAACTAAGATGAGATGACCAATCACAACTGACAGCGTTCACAAACATAATCCATCGCAATGGAATGTGATTGACCATTAAAACCTGTCTAATCTCGGAATTTAACTAGTAGTAGTAGAGAAGAATTTTAGTATGTAGTAGTAGAGCTCTATGTGAAAGAGCTTCTCCGGGGAAGTTCTACCACCATACTTATTCTTGCCGCAAAGCAGCGGTACTGTGTTCCGATTTATTTTCCGAAAAATACAGGCACATAAGACATTTCATCTTTGTTTCTGGGATGGCAACGGATTTGCAAGACCTCTGGTATTGCAGATTGTATAGGCAAAGGTGACCACTTTTCAGGTGGGGCCATCGGCTTGTTTGCCACTCAATGAAATTAAAAAAACTAAGCTATTTAGCTTTACTCAAGTAAAGAATAAAGCGATAATAGCGATAAATATTCAATATCGATTTGTTTACATCAATGGAAAATCCAATAAGCATCGACAACAGTCTTGTATTATGTATGAATGACTATACCTAATAAAATTATAATAAGTACGTACCAATGTACCTGTTATTTTATACCGGTTCAATAATAGATATTACGTAATTGATAACATAACTTGTCCTAAGTTGTTTACCTACCTACACCTTTGCTCAGATCTTTATATTGATTTACATAGTCACGATTTTCTTTGCTACTTGTAGGGAAAGAAATCTTTTTTATATAACATCCATTTAACATTCATTGACTATTACAAGAAGATGGGAAATTCTTTCAGTTTAAAATGCGGTGTGTCTGGCAAAGACTGCAAACCTTTGCAGCGTATATTTTATGTGGGATATTCGTCAAATTTAAGGAGGGAACTGGTTCGAGATGGCGCGGCGTAAGAAATGGAAGGACATGGAGGAAGCTTTTACACAACAGTGGGACATTAGAGGCTAGATAAAAAAAAGCTATGCCAGTGATTCTCAACACGAATCAATAATAGAATACGTAGGATTTTTTGTAGATGATTCACGAATTTGAACTAGCCATGTTGTCGCTGGGTTTAGGCTGGTGGGGCGACGAACCCGCACGCACACAGTGGTATACCTAGTCTCACGACACTGCGTACCTCATACGTAACGGAGCGATTCAGTTCTTTGAAAAAGGTATATTCTGAAATACTGTCAAACACAAACAAGTATCTTTGCGTTATTCAACATGTGTCTCAATTTTATTTGATTAGGTAATTATAAATTTTATGACAACCTCCTGAAATTCGACGCTGATGCAAAAATGCACTTACGCACAACTTACGCGCATTTCTGATAGAGTCACACAAAAATTCCAAAACGCCGGTAGTAAAGGAAAGGCGTTAATTATTGGTAAAGGTGTGCAATTGGAAAAGTTGCTGCCATTCCATTAGTTGACTGTTCTATTACGAAAGAGAGTGGTTTTTTTAAACTTTGCCCCACCTTATGTATTTCTTCTGTATCCGTTTAGAAACACACACACCCAGACCCGGAACAACTATATCTGTTGGTCATACGAATATTTGTTGCGTGCGGAATCGAAACGGCGACACCCAATCGCTCAGCCACTGAGCCATCCGTGCCGACAAACTAGCGATACTTAAAAACTATATTAAAAGTGCTTTTACGCAGCACGCTTTCGTAAGTTGTGAACATTTTTTTTTTAGTTTTAAAAACAGTTTTTAATTTTTCTATGGAAAACTTATAATCGGCTCTACCTTCATTAGCTTTTAAACGCCTTAATATTTTATCACTTTGGACTTTAAAAGCTTGTACAAGATACGGCGGGACGTATAAGCTAGATTAGATAAAAATAATAGCAGGTAGCTCTTAAAGGTACCAGGGCGGTGGGTACCCGTTGAACACGGGTACTTTAGTAACCCTGTTCTTGCTTTTATGAGGTGATTACTTGTAGGTTAATGATGTTAACTTAGCAACTGTGCAATGTTGTTTTAATGTTAATTTAGCACAACTTAAACGCCGGACGCCGGCGCCGGACGCACTAGGTACTACTTAGAGATTAATGTGGAGTCCATATCTTACCGAATAAACTAGATGAAAAGAATTTACCCGGATTACAACGACGTTCCTAAATAATATTTTATTATTTAAATACATTTGTACAAAAATCATTAAAAATATAATGTACTATTTTTATTGTTGTACCCCTTTTTTAGTTACTTAAGTGTGTATGTAAGTACTATTAAGTAACCTGTGCCTAGAGTAAGAAACACTCTTGTCACTGTCAACTTTTAATCACTGAGGGGTCAAGGGATCAATTGCAATTAACCAAATAGTTGGCAACCATATACACCAACCAACTAATACATCACAGTGATATCCATCTACCCTGGGTCTCTGACCTTACTACACAAGATTTTTTTCGAAAAACTAAATTGAAAGAGTGTCCGTGGCGTTTATTGCTCGTTCTTCTCCATAGAGGCCGCCTATCTACGTTTTGGAACGAGCTAGCTTCAACTTTCTGGCTTACTGACAGACTCCTTGACAATTCAACTATGCCTGTAAATGATCTAATAAGTACCTAGATATAAATGTTTTGACAGTGAACCACTTTTCACTTCTCCCTTAGTAATAAGGTTTTTTATTTCTAGATGGGAAATTTTAAACTTGGATGAGTTTTTCCTGACTAAAAACCCATCCAAGTTCCTTCTTGTGCCCTGTGCGATCCGGCGCGCGGTATCTCTTTCGAACAACCCGCAGTAGTACCTAATAAGGTTGACAACTGGTCATTGTCCTCGGTCATGAAATGAAAATGAAAAATGAAAAAAGGTTTATTGGAATCTTCAAGTTTTCATCGTACATTAGTAGTGATTGGAACCTCCTTTTGGGCTTACAATGCCTGTATTAGGAGACTCCGCTCTTCCATGCGTTATTTATATTTATAACATACTTGTTTATCTATGTTACCATACATACCTACTTAAAATAATGCAACAAGTGTTACACATAAGTGTGAATGTCGCGTACCTCCATATATGGCGTCGGCGAAGGCTCCCCCCACAGAGTCCCAGGTGACGGAGGTGAGGAGTGACCACTCCCGCGACAGTTTCTGCAGCAGCAGCGACAGGCGCAGCTCGTCGTCTTGAGATATGCGCCTTGTGACCAGGCAGGCGACGCACATCAACTGTTTGTGATAAGGAAGGAATTCTTTGTTAGTTTGTCTGTTAGATAAATATAGTGGTTGGTTAAGCCTCTACAGCAGTGTTGGCAACAGCAGTCATAGGCATAAAAAAACGTTACCCTGCAATAACATTTTCATCTGTATAATGGTTGCGCTTACAAAAATATATAAGCTTTTTTTAACGATTTCAGGGTTGGTTGATCAACATTATGGAAAGGTTTTAATACGGATAGGTAGTAAAAGCTTTCTAGGTCTCTGATAAAAAATAAGGTTGTATAAACTACATACACAAATTATACAGATCCGGAACAACTAAGTAACTGTAGGACATACAAACATCTGTTCCATGCGGGCCGAGACACATGCTTATCGCTCATCAACCACAGCGCCAACCATACCGTCAAACTTGAAAATCAAAAGGTCAAAGTATTTAGAAAAGTATGCTTTTATGAACAGGTACCTAATCACAAACATCTAGAATTTCAATCATTTTCTTTAACATGCAGTTTTAACCCGTAGATCTGGCTCTGTCACCGTAAGTTATGGGAAGCCTACTCACAGCTTAAAAACAATCCACGCTCAATCGAGAAATCATAATTTATTCAGTCACCTTTTATCAGTCGTCCAAGACGCAGCATAATAAACACTAAACAATGACTACACCGGGTGACTAAAAACTAAAAACACAGACCTTGTATAGGCGATATGTATAGGACATCCTAAAAGGAAATATCACGGTACTATTGTCCCAGCAACAATAGAGGGCAACACCGTCGTCAGTCCTTCGGCGATTGTCGCGTGTGACGTCATTGTCCACCGTGGGACCGACATTGGAGACGCGCGTGCGCAGTAACACTTCATTATTGTAACTACATGTAAATAACGTGTGGTGAATACGGAAACATTGAATGACTGTAATATTTTTTTAATGGTGTTGTAAATGTTTTAAGATTGTTTGTACATAGTTCACATGGTAGTAACTAAATGGTATCCTAAGGCCGTTTGTCCACCGCCGCCGTCACCGGGACGTCAACGAGAACGAGATGACGGCGCCGAAGTACTGGTACATGGACTACTATGGCCGCGTGTCCACCGCAAGTCCGTCACCCGAGCACCGTCATCCCGGCCGCCGAGATTCGAGTAGATCGGCGTGACCTGTGCCGGCAACGCGGCAATACAAAACACTATACTAGAAAGGTTTAGGTAGTTAACTAAAGGTAAACAAATCGTAGAAAGGAATTTTTATAGTTGACACTTTCTTGTTTAAAAAAACTTTTAAACAAAAAAAAACAACCGCCTTCAAAAACTAAAAAAGTGAAAAATAACTTTAGCTTTGGAAGTCGGCGGCTTTGGTTCTGTTTGTTGTTTTGTATTGCCACCGACTTCCAAAGCTAAAGTTATTTTTCACTTTTTTAATTTTTGAAGCCGGTTGTTTTTTTTTTGTTTTTAGTATCAACTTCCTGTCATCCAAATCCACGAAGGATTTACTAGTCAAGTTAATTTACGTAGTATATTAACGTTAATTTACGTAGTAAGTTAATTTACGTAGTAAATTAACTTGACAACACTAAAAAGTCATAAGAAAGCAGAATACTTATGCGATTTCGTTTACTTGGAGAACGAATTTTCGAATACTACTGAATATATCTGTGTTACCCTTTGTAAACAATGCTTAGATAATTATGCTATAGCAACAATCGCGGTTAAACTGCTGTTATTTATTGAAGAGTTCCCTCGATTTCTACAAGATCCCATCATCAGATATTGAAATGGTGACAATGGGACCACACGGAAAGCACCAGCTTTCAAATAAAGAATCATGACGCCTTCGAACGTACAAAAGCAGAGCAAGCAATTGTCGCCGGTTGAAACTAGCCCTTCTAGTTGTTTTTATTTCTATTAAAAAGGATAACGCGACTACCACCCAATACAAACCTGTAGAAATGAACCAACGATAATATCGGCGCGGTGGACAAACGATCGCCGTCACGTCATCTTAAACTCGGCCCGAAATAATCTCGTTCTCGTTGACGTCCCGGTGACGGCGGCGGTGGACAAACGGCCTAAGGGCACCGCATGCCGCTAGTCAGGATTTTTATTATTACTCCTTCTTAGATGGGAACCCGGCCTATAATATCTATATAACCATGGATTCAGTGCATAATTTTAGACCCAAAGCGATGAAATTTTTCGTTGGTTATTAAAAACGAAAAAAGCTAATATTTTTTTGGAATAAACGATGAATACTGTCACTTCCATCTATCCTATATAATAAATCATGCATGAACACAACACTGATAACATAATCGGTTATGTTATTATGAAAATGGTCGTCCAGTCATAGTTTAGTCCATAATTAATCTCGATTAGTCAGTTTCCTTGAGATTTTGAGTTGCATTATATTTTTTGACGAGAAACCAGCTCAAAATCGCGTCATTTAGAATCCTTAGCGCCAAGTTGAAAACCTTTAAAACCTGATTGAATGACGACTAAATCTAGATGCAATCTGAATGTCAATAAGGTAGGTAGAGCTGCAAGGAGTTGACTCACGTCTTTGCCGGTAACGGTCGGAGCAGACAGTGCATACTGCACCAAGACACGAGGAAGAAAAAAACAGGTTATTTATTATCTTGCACGCAAAGATGAAAATTTGAACTCTATATCTGCTGCATTTTAGTTCAATATCAATTAACCAATGAAAACTGCTCGAGAATATTGCTGCACTGTTAGCGGTAACCCGGGGTTCTTTCAGACTTTGAATGAGCTCCGAGGGCTTTCCGCCTTTTATGTTTCGGGAAGCACATGATTATACACAGCTCCCCACACAAAGACCATAAATCCTTCTTTTGAAACTACTGAGACAGGTTAGTGAGTCTAGCAGGGGCGAGGACTCTATACAACTCTATTCCTACCGGCTTTCCTTCGGAACAACAGCTACTACATAATTATGTCGCCATTCAAAAATGACAATCTATTGCCAAATTATATAATCACATTGCAAACAATTAAAGTAGACCAAGCCGAAAAATATTAAAAACAAAAATCATGAATGCTGGTTTTAGAATAATAATAAAAACATTATAAACTTGGTACAATGATAAGTAGATGAAATTAAATAAAAAAGAAATAAGTTGTTTAGCAAATTGTCTTACGAGAATTAAGCAATTTTGCTTTGGATTTCCTTCTTACAAAAATCGACTCTTCCCAACGGCAGTCTAATGACTCAGCTCACTCAGTTATTTTTCTACCTCCTACATACAGATTTACAATTCAATCGGCATTCAAATGTAACAATTAGCCGTGAGCGACACTTACTGTAGTAATTCTACAAACAGAGTAATCTATCAGGTTGTATAATAATAATAGACATTGAACCTGCGACGCTGCTCAAGAAGGTAATTACGCAGTAATTACATGTAACATACGGAATTGATTGCCGGCTGATTCACAGCTGAGACACGTTTTTGTGGGAAACAAATAAATCTTAATTAAATGTTTTTTTTTTTATATCACTAGGACTCACCTGCCGTGCGATTCTCTAACATATTTCAACGTTGCGCTCAACGTTGAGCTCGTCGACGACGCTACTGTCAAATCAACTTTACGCACAACGCATAGAGTTGATTTGACAGTAGCGTCGTCGACGAGCTCAACGTTGAGCGCAACGTTGAAATATGTTAGAGAATCGCACGGCTGATGTTAAGTGGTCACTGCTGCCTATAGACATCTGCAATACCAGAGGCCTTGCAATACGTTGCCATCGATCGCAGAGACAAAGTTAAAATGTCTCATGCGCCTGTAATTACACCGGCACCCATCCTTACTAATATTATAAATGCGAAAGTAACTCTGTCTGTCTGTCTGTCTCTTCTTCACGCCTAAACCACTGAACCGATTTCAATGAAATTTGGTACAGATATAGTCTTGGACCCGAGAAAGGACATAGGATAGTTTTCATCCCGGAAATCCCTCGAGAACGGGAACTATTAATCCACGCGGACAAAGTCGCGGGCAAAAGCTAGTACCCTATAAATCAGAACATAGTAACGCTGCTTTGCGACAAAAATGGGTATGGTGGTAGTACTTCCCCGGACGAGGTTAAAAGTTTGACTTTGAAGCTTTTTCTTGTTAAAAACTGAACAAAATTTCTTTCAGAACAAACTCAAGATTTTTAGAAGCATTTTTTCCAAGTAAGCTACCTAGGTATTCACATCTAAGTGCATTACAAGTTGACACTAGTAAAGGCTACCTATTGTCTTATTGTTTACTGATAGAGTCAACCATTTATATTTTCCCGCAGTTAAAAATAGCAGCTTATTGAGTGTCTTTGTAAAAACTTAAATCTGGGAACTTTGAATAGCAGGAAAATACTATTTATTAATCGCGATGAGAAACTTGTGAGAAAAACAACTACGATACAGAACTAAACCGGTAATTTTCTTAAGCTTACGTGTGCCAAAAGTTTAATTTATAGTTCATCGCTAATACGAGGTTAAATTAATACAAAAACGTCGCAAATATAGGCCCGTGTTAACAATAAACTCTTAATTGGCTTTTGGTGGAAGAGGGCATTTTGCCAGTTTTGGATAAGACCAGTAGGTAAGTACTTCATTACTAAAAATAAACATTTGTCATCTTTTCAAATAAAATCCTATCGATAACAAAAGACCATCCTAAAATGGTAGTTCAATTAGCACATAACAAAAGCTCAAGAAAGGTCAGAGTATGAGTGTGCCCTAAATATTTGTACTCGCTCAAACTTGAATCTCATTATCATTGAAAAATATTCGACCTTTTTATTGTTGTTATAATGTCACCATGTCCATATTTTTTTTATTCTGTATCACCAGAAATAATATTAAGCTTTAGTAGGTACATATTATGTGATTAAATAAATACGTTATCGTTAGTAAATTGTGCATCATCGTTATGCAACTACGTTCGAGGAATTTTCTCTGACCGACTAAACGTGTTTGCATATCTACTTGTGTTGTTAAACAGTTGTCACTATGATAAGCAGCGCGGCGTGAAAATGAAAGTAAAATTGATTTTTGAGCTTTACGGCCGTGCAGCGAATAAGTGCCTTATGAAGTATTATTTTCATTTTTGATAAGTTCTCGCCATCTATACTAATAATAAAAAGACGAAATATATTTTTGTTTGTTTGCAAAGAATAGGCTCTCAAGACCGATTTTAACAGCTTTTTCACAAATAGATAGCTATATTATTCCTGAGAGGTAATATAGGCTATATAACATCACGCTACGATACACGGGAGCGGAGCTGTATCTAAAAACGAAACTTAACGCGGGTAAAATATGTCACGAGGAGTTTATTATAATGTAAGAATTAAGTTCAATTAAATTTGGTTAGTCCTTCCATTATTCCGATGGATAAGTAAAAGGTTCCCTAGCACGCGATATCATTTTGGGAAAAATACGTACAGTCAGCATAAAAGTCGATACGGTAAGTGTAATGTTTAAATGAAACAATTTGATAGAATTTCGTCCTATTTCTAAAAATCTAAGCTATGAGGCTTTGCTACAGGTACCTACATTGCATAATTATTAAGGGTATTATTTGCACAACTAAATACATAAACAATGAGTTAACATTGATATTGATACACAACACTAATCAATATATAAATATATACTAACTTACACAACAAACTTAGTTCTACAAGCGCTGACTATCCAACACACATAATAAGCAAGCCCAATAAATACCACGTTACCAAATCAAAGAAGCTTGCATCACCGATAGTGTTGCAATATGTTAAGTTACTTACGAACTCGACTATCTTCAGAGCGACCCACTTGTCGCAGACCGCCATGCTTTGGCCGGCAGCTGTGCCTTGTCCCTTGCACACACACACTCGTCCCACTACTCTCGGCAAGAGTTACGCGAGTGACATAACACGCGCATAGTTTACAAGCAGACATCCGCGCGACGCGACCGCCGTGTTTTGTTTGAGGCTAGCGACCATTTTCACGGCGCGTTTGATTTGAGTGACATTGAAGGAAAACTTGAAGCGCCTCGGTGTGGGCGAGCTGCGGTCGAGTCGGGCAAGGCTCGACTGCGCGCCTGCAGCTTATCTCAGTAGCGTTAACGAACTCCGCGGTATAGAAGCGCCGGTAACCGATAGCTCAAAATGTAAATGTAAATAGCCAATTGGATTAGCCGTAAATTAGTGCAAAAAAAGCAAACAGGCGTCAAAAACCATTAATAAGTGAGAAGGTAAAGCAAGCAACGAAATAAAACAGCAAGGACATTAAACCATTATACTTAAATTTATTAATCAATCAATACTGGCATGCAATATTATTTAAAAACCTCGTAAAACATCGAGAGATAAATTCATATGGTCTCGTTACAAAATGTTCAGATTTTGTTAATCGCATGTAGATAATTTCATAATGCTGAGTTTATTCATTGCTGAGAAAACAGATCCAAATTGATTTACTTAAAACCTGATTTTAAATAAGACTTATTCATACACAGAAATAGTACAATAACATGAATATTTATTTCGTTGAAAAAACATCAAAAAATGCGGATTGCCAGTAGTGCAATAATCCTAACGCGGCCGCCGCAGCGGGCGGCCCGCAGTTGCCCTTAATTCATATTATCTATAACATTAAAACAACATTGTAGACTCATACTTAAAATATATCGATGCTGCCTTATAAAAAGCTTCAAATTTTAATACATAAATAATTATGCCATTCAATTGGATTCTTAATTAAAATACATTTAGGATTAAATTAAAATAATGTCTAAAATTAAAATTTTAAATTTACCTCTCTTTATGCCTTATCAGGAGTGCAAGAGATAAACGAGTGCAGCAAAGTGCAATAATAAAACTGGAAATACATATAGTAGGGCATACTAATGCAACTAACAGGGCAATATAACACATTCATAATTGTTTGAATATGTCGTCTATTAAAAAGTTACGTAAAATCTGATCATAATTGATTCTGACAACATTTAATTACAGTATATAAATGGGGATGCATCCATGCTGCAGTCGAAATGGACGGTGACCACGTAAACATTATACCATTCAGAACTCTGCATAATGGTATTAACATAAAGGCTATTCGATTTGATCAGGCTTTATAAAAACATTGTAAAAAGGACATGTCCTGTGCTCAATTGGATTTTTCAGGTATTATGTAACATTGTAAAAGAAACATAATTAATTGTAAACACGATTAAACATATCGGCTCGGCGATTCTTGGAATGTGGTAATGCCTGAATGGTAACAGTTCCGGAATCAGCAGTCATTTCAAACATTATACCAGTGCAAATCGATATTTGTTTCGTAAAGGAATAAGTAACAAACCCCAAAAGCTAGTTAAAGTGCGTTTTCAAAAGCAGAGACAAATTTAATATGATATTTTAGCAAGAATTCTAAAATGTCAATATAAAAAATAATTAATAATTAATTTGAGTTCTATCGGCTATGTTTATCAAGATGTAACGATTTATTTTTTGCCTTTCGAAAACGCCCTTTATCCGGAAGCATTAACACAGTAACAGTGAGTTATCTCCCACACTCCACCACACCTCACAAAGAACGCACGATGCTAACGAGACAAACATTGCGCACTCTAACTTAATCATGCAATAAATTAGTAATCAACATCAACAAAAATTAAACGAAAACATGGGACAGTTGTACAGCAAATGCATTGATATTCTTATGAAATGATTAGATTTAATGAGCCAATCATTATTATACATAATGAGAAAGATAATAAAAGTGAATCTTAATAACATGAGTAGTAAGTTCCGTAAAATCTGTAATATTAGTCATTCATAATTAGTAAAAATTGTAATCGCAATTTTAATTCGCGCAAAAACTGGTATTGTTTCTAGCAACTAAAGATGCAAGTATGGTTACTCATAATTTATGAATCAATGCTCGTGTAAAACTGTCCCGGTGGCTGCAAGCAGCGCGTGCACTCACTGGCTGTCCTTGCCGGGAGTGATGAACTCCTGCAGCGGGTGGCGCGCGGTCCAGGGGTTGAAGTCGCGCGGCTGCGGGGGCGCCGGCATGCGGGGCGCGCCCGCCCCCGCGCCCACCGGCGCCCACACGCCCGCCTCGCGCCCCGCCAGCCCCAGCCCGCCGCCGAACCCCAGCGACGTCATCGACGACACCAGCGACTCCATGCCGTTGTTAATGCGGTTTGACCACCTTGTAGGGCAATGGTTATGGTCAATTTTGGGATAAGGCGTTGAGGGTGTTTATCACACAACTTTGAGGATGATCAAATGTAACTTACTCAGCGGCGGCGGCAGCACTACGCTGAGCTTCATGAATCATGCGCAGACGGCGAGCTTGGGACCACGGCTCCAGGGTGTAGGACGGCGCAGCGGGCGGCGGCGAAGTCGTCGCAGGCTCTTCAGGCGCGCGAGTTAGCTCCACTCCACGCTCTGGGGTCCAGCGCCCAATCTTGACAAATTAGTAAATTTTTACATCAGGGTCAAACTAGCCCATTTTTTTTTGGAAAATGTAGCAAAAGAGCAAATTGATCAAGAGTGTTATATTTTAAGTTACCTCTCGATATTGCTTGAGCAGTTGCGGCGATTGCGGCAGCGACCAGTCTACAGCAGGTCTAGCGCCGCAGCCCCAAGCGGCGGCAGCGGCCGCCACCAGGGCCTTCCTGGCCATCGCAGCGCCACGGTGCGACTTGTACTCCACGATGGCGGCGCACGAAGCGATCGAGCGACGGATGCGCACCTCTTGCACCTCGTCCGTCAACGCGTACAGCAAGCGGACGATCTCCGCAGACGGCGTGGTCGGCGGTATACGTGATATGAATATGCGACAGTTGTTAATAGATGGACACACACCTACAAGACAATAAATAATGTATGATACCAATGTGAAGAGTAGTTACAATTTATTTTCACTAATCATTTTCTTTTATTGATTGCTGCTCACCCAATTGCCAAGAAGGTCGTATCATGTAGTTGTTGAACATCCGAATGGCATTGCTCGCTTCAGCATCAGTCGTATACATGGCGAAGGCATACCTAGAATATGTTGTTTACATTATAAATTATACTACAGTTCAATGTTAGTAATTTAAAGTTACAGTAAACACCCCCTTACCCTCTATTCCAGCCGGAGAAGTTAATCATGAGTCGAAACTCAAATAGCTCGCCAGCTTGGCGGAACAGCGGCACCAGAGTGTCTTCGAAGCAGTCGTGAGGGATTCTTCCGATGAACACCTACGAATAAAGCAGTTTTTACCCGACTGCGACAGAAGGAGGGTTATGTTTTTCGAGGGTATGTTTGTATGTATGTATGTATAATTGTTTGGCACGCTCTGCTGGCTGAACGGCTCGATGGATTTTAGCTTGAGAGGTGTCGTTAGATTCGTATTTACTGTGAGAGTGACACTGGGCATATAAAAAAAAAAAAAACAAAATGGCGGATTTTTGGCGCCAAATTCAAATGTTTGGCTCGCTCTGCAGGCTGAACGGCTCGATGGATTTTAGCTTGAGAGGTGTCGGTAGATTCGTATTTACTGTAAGAGTGATACTGGATATATTAATTTCTTTTTTAAAACACTAAAAAAATAAAAAATAAAAAACGGTAATTTAAAAAACTAAAAAACCCGACTGCTATTCTTTAAAAATCCCTAAAACAAGATAAATTGTAGCAGTCGGGACCCATTCGGGACCATCTGGAATGTAATATAGGTATGTGCTCTCAATTCACTAATCCTCCATTTCTAGAATGGGTCCCAACTGCTACAATTTATCTTATTTTAGGGATTTTTAAAGAATAGCAGTCGGGTTTTTTAGTTTTTTAAATTACCGTTTTTTACTAATACTTTCTCACGGCAAGCAAAACGTTGCAACACCAAAACTGAAGGCCCACTGATATACAGGGTGGATTTTTCGAAACGGGTCACAAAGAGCAGGTACCCTGATCGAATTTGACTTGAGCATTAAGACAAAATTCCCGGCAAGGCGCCCGCGTTACTAATACAGTAGCAAGTACGGTCAGATTTTAGATTAAAATCATTAGGTATATAACGAAATTAGGTCTTAAAAAGAAAAATAATTCTAGCATGTCCATTATTCCGGGGCTGCGTGTTGTTCGAAAGAGATACCGCGCTCCCGGAACTCAAAGGACACAACGAGGAACATGGATGGGTTTTAGTGAAACTCTCTCCCGCCACGCCCTGGGCGAGAGAAGTAAAATAATTGGATGAGTTCCCATCGCTAAAAAAAATGACGTGGTATAATTTTAAAGCATTGCAATTTGTGTCGTATTTCTATACTGATACGTTTGATGTCCATTGGTAAAAAAATTAATCTCTTGCAGGCAAAAAATTAAATAATTTCAGGTTTTGAGCGACCGCCGTTTGCGCCGCCTTATTGGAAAAATGGCAAGTAGGTACCTACCCAAATCAGCGAAAAGAAGTAAGCTTGCGGCAATACGCCGTAAAATCACGTTTAGTCGGACTGTACTGGTTTTTTGCAAGCAGGCGTTTGCCACTAACTTGTCGGCGCGTCATGTGATGATGTGAATGATTTTATACCGCAGGCAAGGACCGCAGATTAAATTAATTTCGTTAATTGAGAGAGTTATTTTTGCCTAACTTCTAGTTTAATCAAGAGGTATAATGTTACCCAGTTACTGGGTTGTGGAGGTCAGATAGACTGTCGATCCATGTGAAACATTCGTATTCAGCTGCATCCGGTTAGACTGGAAGCCGACCCCAACATCGTTGGGGAAAGGCTAGCTAGGCAGATGATGATTTTTGTGGCCGTAGTCATGATGCTGGAGCCGTACCCCCTGTGTACATCTCTATTTATTTTTACGTTCGTATTCGTCACCAAGCAACATGCGAGGATGCATAGCATGTTTGGCGCGCTAAAAAAATTCGTGCTAAAACGGAAGTCGAGTTTAGTAGCTTCGTAGTTCCTTGATCTCCAACCTCTCTCCCATGTGGGTAGGTAACTAGGACCAGCTAATCTTTCGCTACGATAGGTAGGTAACAGATTACAGATAGCTGGGTGGTTGATCACATCTGACTGCGTAGGTACCTATATCGTGTCATAGCGCGAAGCTTTGTAACGAACTAAAAGTGCAAGCATGACAAACCTGCATCAACAATCATTTTTGCACAAGGTCATCTACCCTATAACTATAGGTATGTAAGTGCACAAAGTTATGATACCTACAGTCGCTACCTGAATTATACTTTATTAACACTTTCGTATAGGTTTTTTTTTTCGAATGGGAATTCACCGAATTACTTCTCACGCCCTAAGCGGGGCGGGAGGGAGTGTCAGACACTGTCTAAAACCCATCCCATGTTCCTTCTTGTGCCCTTTGCGTTCCGTCCGGGGGCGCGGTATCTCTTTCGAACAACCCGCAGCCCCGGCTTCGTTAAGATAGATGCTAGTCATTCTAGAAGAAAATATTGATACCTAACTAGAGACGCTCAATCAAACTTGCACAAATATTCTTTTTTATGTAGGTATAGCTTGCACTTAATTGGGATGGTAAATGGTTTTTAGCAGTTGTATAGGTAAGTAGGTACGTACTTAGCACTCTTGAGGCTTTTTAACACCCGATACAATAGCACTATAATGTCACCGCCGAGTTACCGACAAGCGACAACACCGACAAAGAATCAAAGGTAGGTAGTTATAGACCGCATGAGCGCCGAAGAAGATCAATTGCGCGGGAAAATAGTTGATAGGACCTACCGTCTGGGTTAGCGTAGATATATTATATGGTACTTTAGGTAGGTTTATCAAATGATAAGGTTACCTATTTCGGCGCCAATGTAAATTGATTAGCGGGATTACCTAGTCGTCGGTCAAAGGTTGCTAATGATTTGGTCAGTGGGTCGTCTTTTGAATCAGTGGTTAAAGCTTGTGTCCATTTATTTGTATGAGAAACAAACACATTGAACAGTTTCAAGGAATAGCTACACTAGGTACCTAACCATATGGCATCCCTACAGTTATTGACTTGCCTAAGGTACTAGCTGGGTAGGTCCTCCCTCGTATAATATATCGCGTGGGTTGGTAGAACGCGGCAAAAACAAATTATTGGATAAACAAACTACCTGAGCAAACTACAGACTCAATTACAGAGCACGTACAATAAGATAAACATAAACGACACCTAACGTTGTGACCTCAGGTATCCATTACCCGCATGGTTATCTCCGCGAAGATTATAGGTAGGTAGTAGAAGATTTATAAAATTCTTTTTAGTTCTAAAAACAAAAGGATGCAATGGTAGGTAGGCAGCTTACGTCAAACTGCGTAAGTGCGTATTCATGATACATACCTCACAATTCCTCGATGGTTCTGGGCCACTCCACGCATGAGGAGCTTTTCTATAAATCCTTTGGCCATTTATTTGTGTAAGAGTATACGATGTATTATTTTCAGTAAGAGATAATAGTCTTGATGATAATTCATACTGATTCACTTCACTAGATGAATAATGCTTAACAGGAGGCATTATCAGCCAATATAAATATTTTTCTTATTTAATAATAATTACGAAATTATTTTTAGACGCAGACGCACTCTCCGTGATTTCCCAAAAAAAGAAACGAACGGAGACGATATTTTTCTCAGAAAAAGAAAATGGCGCTTTTGTCAACAAAATGGAAGCTCTATCGAGTGACCTTCAACACAAATAATAGTCAAATTACAACATTTATTCAAACGATCTACTTTAAAACAACAGTAATGGTTATTAAATATTACACGCATAATTGTTCTTTTTTTTTTACAAGTACAGTTATTGAAATAACACAAATTATATTAAACAACACAATTTGATCAGGAAATCTGTTTTAAATTCAAAAAGAGATAGAACTTGGATGAATCAGAATAACTGTTGTGTTTTCTTTCTTTGAAACAATTACTAAACAGTTTAAAGATTAAAAAACTTTAAAGCCAATTAGTTTTTTTTTAACTGTACATAGTTTGTAATTTAATTATTATTATTTATCTAAGTTTTGTGTTCGAAAAATAAAAGATTTTTCTTCTACCTGTGATCGTTTTCTGCTTATGTTTCTTGATAAAAGTCAAGTTTTATTTTTATTATAATGTATTTAGTAAATATAAATTAGACATAGGTATATCTAATTAAAACACAACAATAGTTAAAATATTTTTCAATACCTCTGTTGAAATAAAAGCATCAAGACAAATTGATGAATTAGGGCGACAACATTAAGAATAAAACGCGGGACAAGCGGTTCATTTGTAGCTGCGCTATTTTGCCTTGCTATTTCATTCATATCATAACTACTTCTTAGTTGCATTCTTAAAATATATATCCGCCTAGTTTTAGGATTCATTCGTAATATTTGTTGCTTAGTAAAATATTCCAGCTTTTCCTGATTAATTGAGTTCATGACTTCAGGTGAAATAGCTGTGACAGCTTCCAACTGAATAGAACTTATATCACCTTCGGGAATACCTAGGAAAAATACCTTAATGATTACTATATACTAATAAGTAATATGTCGTAAGACGAGATGATAAAGGTTAAGCTTACATGAGAATAATGCACTGAGCCTGCCTATCTCATGCGATGACCATTTGTATGGTTCACCATAAGCATCGGGATTAATTGCTATTGAATATAGAGTCTGAAAAAAACCAGATAATTTTTCAATCAATGAATAGGTACTACAATACTTGAAGACAAATATAAACAAGTAACAAGTAATTACTCTAGTTTGGTTTGTGTTACATTTTCCCGCTTTGTTCAGGGTTTCTAGGTTAAGTTCCTTGAAAATAACGGGAGATATTTTTTGCAAATCTATTGATGGGAAACCACAAATTAAGAAGCCGAGTTCGTTGATAGATGTACTGTTTTCATACCATGCTTCTCCAAAATAGCGCCTGTAGGCAGCCGCTAAAATACCAAACTGTAAAACAACAAAAATTAATTGTTTATTTTATGATTATTCCTTTAGTTTAATGAGCTGAAATTCGGTACCTAAGTACTGTAAACTTAACTAGATTAATATAAATAAAAGTTTAGTCACAGAGCAATGATGCTTGATGTTAAAATTAAATTTTGGGGTATCTTGGCTTTCGTAACAAGTGGATACTTTTTGTAAATTTACTTTGACTAGCAACGTAACCGTTAAAAGCACTGAGGTTAAAAGCAAGCCTTGAATAGCCTTCATCATTATTTTATAACCAACTAGCTGTACCCCGCGGTTTCACTCGCGTTACGTTAAGTTTTTGGTTACTGATCCGTTCCGTGGTTCATAGCGCGATGTTATGTAGCCTATAATATGTTATTCTGATGTTTCGCAGAGCCATTATTTTGCGGCTAAGTTATTTTAAAACTGTGATATCTCCTAAGATATTCATTGAAGTTAAATGATGTAAAGGGCAATTTCATTCAAAATTAAACACTTGTGATGAATAAAGTATTTATGATGATAAGGATTAATACTATTTCCATAAAAACACCCTCGCAAATAATGCATTATTTTAAAACAAATTTTCTGGCCATAAAAATGGCTATAGTGAGTCAACCTTAAAAGTTAGGCATTTACCACTGTGGACTTTTTTTTAGTATATTTTAAGAGGAACAATTCTCTCATACATTATTTTTCCGTAACTTTAACCGTTCACGCAGCGCACGCAACGAAAGCTCTCAAAAATAATATTTTTTCCCGTTTTTGCCACATTTTTCATTGCTGCTCCGCTCCAATTGGTCGTAGCGTGATGTTATATAGCCTATAGCACTCACGAATAATGTAGCTTTCTACCAGTGAAACAATTTTTAAAATTGGTTCATTACTTCCGGAGATTACCCCCTACATACAAACTTACAAACTTACAAACATACAAACTTACAAACTTACAAACTTACAAACAAATTTTACCTCTTTATAATATTAGTATAGATAACATATTCATTTCATAATCTTCGTCTTATTTTTTGTCTTTGCTTTTATCATTTTTATGTTCACGTAAGGCCTCTTGCGTACTTGATTAGAACGTAGAGGTAGTTAATACCTTACGGGGCTGTAGTTTAACGTAGTGATTAGCAAAGTATTTTAAAACTGATGGATCCCCAAAATTAACATAATATAAATCTTCTTCAGGGATAACGTTTAAAAGTGATCCAAAAGCTAAAAACTCTCGTCCTTGTAAGAAAGCTGCAGTTTTTCCATCTGAAACAAATATAGCGAAAGCTGTGTGTGAAAGTGTAGGTACGTACGCGAGTCGAGTATGGAGTTGACTAATTTAATATCTTTTCGTAAGTTAATAATTACATTTTGTTACTTACCCGTTACAATATCCCATGCTAATAATGCTCTAGATATAGGTATCATTCGTTTTTTAGTCTGTGTTAATATGTGCAATATTGAATCTGGGTCAATTCTCAAAAAGGAACTTGGCGGTCCAAAAAATATCATATTCATAGATTGTTCTACTCTTATTCTATTATCCAATTCATCGTAGAACTCATCATATACTTCAAAGTTTTCTAAAATAGGTACATTAAAATATTATGGAAAGCAAGAGCATGGTTTTTTGAATTTCAGATATCGTAAGACTAACGGGCTTCGTTCTAAGTTATTATCTGACTAACCACGCTCTTTTAATTCGCAAGTGAACCATGACACAAGCGTTTGTTTTTTTTATATCTGTTATTGAATTCAACATGCATGAGTTCAAAGTACCTTTCTCCGCCACCGCAATCATTGAATTTCTATCATCTTCGTAAAAGATACCCAAGTCTTCTATTGACTCAGTGGAACTCACTGCACACGAACAGCTCATAAAATAACTGGAAACATAGTATGTACATAATTAATTCTAAACCCAACATAAACAAACTATGTACATTTAAATTTGATATTCAAATTCCAAATTCTTTCAGCTTTACGAACTTACACGAATGGAGAAGAAACGCAATTTCTAGAAATCGTGGTCATCCCAACACTGTTGAAAATTGTTTTAAATTATATGAACACATTTACTTACTCATTTATTATTAAAACAGTAGAAATTAAATAATGATACATCATTTTATGAAAATTCGTTGACTTTTATATTGCGAAATACCCTTAAAACACCTTATGTAATTACACTCGGAAATTAAACAAAATGTGAAACAGAATAGCTAATCAAGATGGTTGTGTGAGCTAAATAAACTTACAGGAATAAAGTATAAAGGTGTCCTTTCAATCTCTTCAGGGTATCGTTGGTATTTAACTAGTACCACAAACGATTGCAATGCTGACTACCCTCAGTAGAATCTACCTGCAAAGTGCCAATAATTTTGAACGGAACGTTGATAATCTGGGTAGAAATGATCAATGTTAGTGAATGGCTAATCATGTATGAAATCTTGTATATAGAAAGATTCTTGGATTCACCGTCTCTGGGCCAGGCCAACGTCTACCAGGTCCAGAAATCAGAAACGGTAGCAGACCTGGAACAAGCTTTAAAAATGACAGACAGATGTTAATGCTCATAAACACTAATTCACTGTCATGTCATATCATGTCGCTGAAACGCGACTAACCTAACCTATAGTTCATTGTGGCCTTTCTAAAAATTAATAAACTTTATTAATTACAGAGTTTATCTAAAAGAAACAGCAATTTTAGTGCGAAATGTTCATTATTATATAGATATTTACTGTTATTACTTAGCTAAATATACGTTATTAATTGGTTACGTGGTACTTTTGTTGTCGTCTATAGTTGTAGGATAGAAACATGGGTATTCTAGAGAAAATATCTGAGATCGAGAAAGAAATAGCAAGAACACAGAAGAATAAAGGTAAAGTAACTAGAGGTTTTAACCGGCTTCTTTACAATTTATTAATTTTCCAATATCTTTAGTTGATACAATGTAGGGTCTTACAATAAAGATTTAATTCTTGTCTTCCTACTTGATTATTTTGATCAATCGTATCTAGAAATTCAGTTTCAGATTGTAAATGTAACTCATGATAGCACATTAGCTTAATAATCCTGAAATTATGTAAAATATGTTATAGCCATTATTGTTTTTGTTCAACAGCTACTGAATATCACTTGGGGTTACTTAAGGCCAAGCTAGCTAAGTACAGGTCCCAATTGTTAGAGCCGTCTAAAAAAGGAGGTGATAAGGGTGAAGGTTTTGATGTACTTAAGTCTGGAGATGCCAGAGTGGCTCTTATTGGCTTTCCCTCAGTGGGTAAGGTAAGAATATCAATGTTTAGTTTTTTTTTTCCTAATTCTTTGCCATATTTAGAGAGCTGTAGAGCTTTTCAGCCATAAGTGATCAAACCAAAATTGTATATGCCGTTAACAATAAACATTCATAAAAAAAATTTGAACCATATATTTTTTACAAAAAGGTTTTAATTATACATCTTTCATACTTTTTTTTGGTACACCAAGGCCTGAGGCTGTGTATGTGACATTTATATCAAATATTAAAGATATCAGTTTTAAACTGTCTTTATTGTCTAAGTTAAAGGAGATCTTCCCATTTTATATTTCAGTCCACTCTCCTATCGACACTGACTCACACTCACTCTGAAGCGGCTAGCTATGAGTTCACGACACTGACATGTATCCCTGGTGTGATAGAGTACCGCGGCGCTAACATACAGTTGCTCGATCTGCCTGGTATCATTGAAGGTGCCGCTCAGGGCAAGGGTAGAGGACGACAGGTATGTTTTTTACTAGCACCTCCCATTATGGGATTTACACAAGTTTTATTTTCATTATCTACAAATTGACTTTAACATTTGTCATTATCTCACTGGTAATTTAATTTTGAACTTTTTGAGCACATAATCGCATTTATAATAACTAAGTACCTATAATTAATTTCTAAGATATATATGTTGATGCTGATAATAATATAAGTTCGCAAACTATATGATATTATTATGAACCCTATTAATATTTTTAAGACCTTTCATGTACCATTAACCTACATGTAATATTATAAATGTGAAAGTTTGTAAAGATGTTTGGAATGTTTTTGAATGGGACAAGCCCGCAACTCTATTCCAAACCCCTGCAACAGCGGAGTTCGCCACAAAAGCCCCGAAGCAATGAGGCTCGACAAGTCCCAGAGAAAAAGATGATGATGTTTGAATGTTTGTTTCTCTTTCACACCTAACCGGCTCAATGTATTTGGGCACTGATATAGATTGTAGCCTGGAATAAAACATAGGTTACCTACTTTTTATCCCAAAAATGTATGTTTCCTGTGTATGTTAACTTTGATGTGAACAAAGTCCCAGGCGGAATGTAATGTATAATTAAAATATTACAAGCATGCTAATTAAACAAGTCAAACCACAGGCAACAGTTAGATTAACTTCACATTTGTTCTCAGGTGATAGCAGTAGCAAGGACAGCAGACTTGGTGCTAATGATGCTGGATGCTACGAAGCCTTACGTGCACAGACAGCTGCTTGAGAAGGAGTTAGAGAGTGTGGGCATCAGGCTGAACAAACCTAAGCCCAACATCTATTTTAAAGTAAGTTGTACTAATACCAATGTGATTTTTTACTTTCTAAGAAAAATATTGTAAGGAAATTGGATTTATAATGAATAGTCTGGAATCATCAGGCCATCTTGAGCAAAAGTGGTGATCAAATGCTTTTGCCTTCTCTGCATGAGAAGAGGCCTTGGCCCTGTAGTGGGACAGTAATTGGCTGGTATTGTTGTTGTTATGTCTTGCGCTGACTCCAGCTGACATGAAAAAGAGGACCTAAAAGGTGGTTAGATTCCAGTTTTATTTTCTCATACTTTTCAACTCACTATCATATTTATTTATTAATTTATTTAACACTTTATGCACACAAAAAAATGTACAGCGGCGGACATAACAATGTCATATCAATTTATAACATCAACATTTTACAGTATGTTTTAGTAATTCTTTGGCAATTAGAGTTATATTATACTGGTATGTAAGACAATCATGCTCACAAATAACTTCCTGCTAAGTCTTCCAATTTTTTTTTTCCAGGTGAAGAAGGGCGGCGGTCTCTCTTTCAACTCGACGTGTCAGCTCACGAAGGTTGACGAGAAAATGGTGCAAATGATTCTGCATGAATACAAGATATTTAATGCTGAGGTAAGAATTAGCAAACTAGCCAGGTAATATACATACCGCAACAAAATCCTGTAGATACATCATCCCTTATTGGAACGACACATGAAAATAATATGTTATTGGTATATAGTGCAGCAGGACAATCTCGACAGCGGGAAATTTCAACAAATCTTAGTAAAATGTAGAAGTTATTAAGATTAGTTGAAATTTCCCGCTGTCGAGATTGCCCCGCTGCACCTTAGTCATATCTTGATACTACAACCCTTATCCATAAAAAAACCAAATAAAAATTGTTAGTTTTAAGAGTTGGATGAGACACCTAGTAAGGTGAGAAGATCTAGATGAGATTAGCACAAAAGTGTTTATGTTGTGCACAAACAAAGAAAATTCTATACCCAGCAGTGAAGTCGTACTGTAGTTGCTTGCAATGACTTTGAAGAGTAGCTTTGTGTATGTTACTCGGTAATCCTGAAATTAAATGTAATATCCTTCCCCCTTTTATTATGTTTCAGGTGCTATTCCGCGAGGACGCGACTGCGGACGACCTGATCGACGTGATCCTCGCGAACCGCGTGTACCTGCCGTGCTTGTACGTGTACAACAAGATCGATCAGATCTCCATCCAGGAGGTGGACAGAATAGCCAGGCAGCCGCACTCCGTTGTTGTTAGGTGAGCATGTCTTTATTGCTTTGGAAGATTTACCTGGTACTTTCGCCGTTTTGTGTCTCGAAAATCAAACCACGGAAACTCGGAACTGGTAGTCAGAAGCCCATACATCTGACAACCAGTATTACCAAGGGGTATTGTGCTATCCAGTAACTGGTATGTGGAGGTCAGATAGGCAGTTGCTCCATGTAAAACCAGAGTTTACATGGAGCAACTGCCTATCTGACCTCCACATTGAGTATCAGTATACTCAACCGCATCTGGTTAGACTGGAAGTTGACCCCATTATAGTTGGGAAAAGGCTCGGCAGATGATGAGGCATAGACATCATTACTGAAATCCTTATGAAAATGATTTATCTATCTACAATACATTCATCACCATAATTACAAGACAATCATTTGTCAAAACTACCTTTGCAATGAGGTCTAACTATTTATTTAGGTTTTTTATCCTATTCAAAACGCATTTGAGAAATGTACATAAACGTTTACATGTGTTTCAGTTGTAACATGAAGCTGAACTTGGATTATCTATTGGAAACACTTTGGGAGTACCTGTCCCTGATCCGAGTTTACACCAAGAAGCCCGGTCAGCCCCCAGACTTCGATGACGGTCTTATTTTGAGAAGGGTATGTGTAGCATGGCTGTGGATAAAGCCCTGCCTCCCATGTATGATGATGATGATGTATGAGGTTGTATGTTTCAACCTGGAGAACGGCAGTTCTCCAGGTCACCACCAACACATATTAATATGACACATGTGACGATAAGACATTAATATGGTAATATTAATGTCGGATATCGGTGACATTGATCTGATGTGTTCCCAAGGAATAGGCGTGACAATAGCCAACTGTGTCAGGTATCATGTCAAACCGCTTTGATGCGCAACAGTATATATTACATGGCGCCAATTATATACAATAAATTACCAAGTGGTTGGAAAGATTTAAATACAGTAATGTTTAAGAATAGACTACGTAAATATTTGTTAGAAAAAACATACTACAGTGTAACTGAGTTTTTAACAGAAAAATACATTTATTCAGGATAATGATTATTTAATAGCAATGTTACCTATATTTTATTGATAATTTAATAATATACTTTAATTTGAATAATAATGTGATGTAATTGATAATTTAATAATATAAGAACTGTAATTTGAATAATAATGTGGTATAATCGATATAATTTAATAATAACGTTAATATTAATGTAAATATTTGCATGCCGAATGGTAAAATATGGCTGAACTGATTTTGATTTATAACAACTATTGTACCCATATTTGCAAATAAAATTATTCTATTCTATTCTATTCTATTGGTTACGGAAAACATCGTGAGGAAACCTAGATATATAGGAATATTAGATCTCAAATTAGCTAGTCCATCTTGAGCAAGTGTGGTGAGAAGAGTCCTTTGCTATGCAGTGGGAAAATAATAGGTATTATCATTGTCCTGCACGATCTCTCTTCAGTAGTCCGAGTCCCACTCTGACACACCCAAAGAGATATCAAGTTCATTTAATCAATAAAAAAATACCCATCAATAATCTTTCACCTATCTCTTGCAGGGTGTGACGATAGAGCACGTCTGCCACTCGATTCACCGCACTCTCGCGGCTGCGCTGAAATACGCTCTAGTGTGGGGCACCAGCACGAAGTACTCGCCTCAACGGGTCGGGCTGGGACACACAGTGCAAGACGAAGACGTTGTACAACTCATCAAGAAGTAGCATAGGCTTGTCAGCTACGATTACGAGTCGATGATCTTTAGCATAGACATCGATTGCTTGCAGTTTGGACTGTACTAAGCGGTGCGCGTTGGTGATGACACTCGACACAGCGTATCTACTATTACTTACAGCGGTTCATTGTTAACACTTTATTGTAGACTGTGGTTTACTGTGTCTGTAAAGATGTAGAAAGTTGGATAGAAAAAGCTAGCATTCGGTTTGACAGTTATGTGATTTTAAATTTTAACGCTAACCCGCAGCGCTTAGTCTCGTTTGAGCGTATTTAAAGACTATCTAATTCTATATTTATGTATGTATGAAAATAGCTAGATTTTCAGTTATGTTTAATAATTCTACAGAATGAAACCTGTTTTTTATCAATAGGTATTTTATTACGTCTGAGTACGTTTGACTGAGAATGTTACACAAAGTTGGTTCCGATATCAAGAACGATAAGTCCATAAAAAATAAATATCTACAGTAATAGCCGACTTCAAGTTTTTAAATGAGAATAAAATCGTTAATTTAATTTATTTTTCCTGTTTATATTCTTTTGCTGTTGTTTGAATTACGCACTTGTCCTGGGGACTACAAAAATATTATTAAATTTAACTGAAATAATGAATGTCAGTCCCAGATGAATAGCTTTGTATTGTTGTAGGCTAGTTAATTAATTTTGTTTATTTCTTGTGATTTTTTGTAATGTGTTATTGTTAATTATCTCACGGATTTAATTTCCTTACAATTTCAAGTACTGAACGAGATTTTAAAGGCATTAAGCAATGTGAAGGTTGGTCTCTCCTGCGTAGTAGTCTTCCTAAGTAATGTTATAGTGTCCGAATCCGAAGCGAGCAAACAAAGCAATAAGAATTTCGTTGTTATTTAATGTGTTTGTATAGGAAAAGGTCATATTGTATATATACTCATTATACTTTTGCATTGAAATAAATAACTTTTTTAAATGCAGGGTTGTTTTTCTATTTTATTTAGTGCAAATTTCAAGAAACGCTCCTTTGACACAATTTAATACTGATATTTGTGTTACTCTGCTGATCTCCTTAATACGGGAGACCCGCAGTGGTCTGAAACTATGATTCAGTCAGTATATTATACGGGTGGCGCTGTATGGGCTCAACCCGGAGCGGGCTGCGTACGGCTACGGACCAATCCGCGTCGCTGTGAAACGATGTTCTAGCGCCTAACCACACCACTCACCAGTACATAACCATAACTTACCATGCAAACCAGTCAGTTGGTACCGTAGGGTTGGCTCCTTTGATGAATGAATTAGTGAAACTCAACCTTAATGGTCAATAAATAGATATGGTAGTCATTTATTTCCATAAACACCACATTTGCACTAACACCTTATATCTTATAGATTACAAATAATAATTATTCTAGATACATGATAATAACATAAGTTTATGATTGATGTCCATCTAAACTGCTGAGGATATCGGATTCGGCATTCGCGACGGCCCACCGGTGCTCTGTGATCTCCAGGGCTTCCCACTCTGCCTTGAAGGCGGCTTTTGGGTCCTGGGGCATAGCCATAGCAGCACCAGACATTTGCTCCTGCATTATCTTTGACTGGTCAGCAGCTGTGGACAAAAAATATTTACCATCAAGCTTTGGTGTTGGTTGAGATGTATGTAGGGCAGTGATTAATCAATACTAATATTATATAGAGGTAAGATTTTTTGTTTGTTTGTAACAAATAGGCTCCGAAACTACTGGACCGATTTTAACAATTTTTTCACCAATAAATAGCTACATTATTTCTGAGTAACATAGGCTATATAACATCGACACACGGGAGCGGAGCGGGTGAAATAAGCCACGCGGGCTGTTAGCTAGTATACAAAGAAATCTTAATATCGTCAAATACTTACACCTGTTTTTTAGTACAAATCATGAAAGTATCCTTACCATTATTCTCTCCCAAGACTAGAGCATAAATGGTGCGCAAACCGAACACGTTCAGGAAGTACCAGGAAGCGGATGATACCCATGACGCGTCCAGGTATGCGAGCTCTACGCCGCGCTGCAACATCGGCTTGAAGCGGAGCGTCAGCGGGAAAGGCACCTTGGCTGTGGAGGAACGAGAACATGGTACGGTTAAAATGAAACTTTCTGACAAGTGCCAAGTGAGAGTTTAAGGGCCTGTGCATACCACGTTTTTTAAACGCGCCGTTGACGCGCGTTTGTACCGGTACAGACGCGATACGCGCGTTAAATAACCTGGTTTGCACGGGCCCTAAATGTGTATAGAAAAGAATCAGTACTAGTTGCTTAAAAAGCCTCTATGCTCAGAACACACAAGTGATTTCTACGAAGGATGACATAGTAAATTAGCATATTTTCAACCTTGCTTTACAAAGAGTCAAGCTACTAGGTCTAGAGTTAATTTCTCAAAAAAGGCATTTCAACTTTCCCAGATTAACATGGACTATTGCTTTTGCTCTTACTTGAGCACTGTTCAATAAACAGAGAGACACATCACCTCGGTTTATACAGATACAAGAGCACCAACAAGTTACTACTTTTACTTTACTACTACTTTCTCATCAAAAGACACTTACTGGTAAGGAATCCGCTGAACATCCAGTTGATCCAGCCTCCGATGACAATCATGGGTAACACATTGGTCACGTTTCCCTTCAGCATGTCAGTCATCATGCCAGGGTCTGTCATGGGGTTCTGAAATATTCGTAATTCATATATTTTATACTATGTAGGTCACTTAAAAACAGTTAAGAAAGAAAGCATAGATTTATTATGGTGAACTGGTTTTCCTCTAACTCTTTAAGAATTTGTTATTTATGTGTAGACTTTATATGGAATCAGGAAAACAGTGCTCAAAGTATCCCTACATCTGCACTTTGGATGAAATTAACAATGCTACTGATGCCACGATAAATGTACCTACAGGGCCCACAATTTATAGGATTATCATCGACTCGTAAAAAGAAACATATAAGAACATATTGTGGGCAACCAGTTACCAAAGTATCTGAGCCCACATAGGGCTTTTTGGCCAGAGAACATTCTTGAATTACTTGTTAAAAAAATAGGTTAAACCATTTATTAGTTTTTTAGATAAGTACTTTTTTATTTATATCTAAAAATTAATTGAATTTTATTTTTCACCATTACTTTTTGTCATGTTGTTGCTGCATGAAGAACAGTAGATATTCAATAAACTGTATTTTTATTATTTAGTTATTGGATCCATTACCTGAGATGTAGCAGCCCTCTTCTGAACCTTGAAGTATCCAGTCTCTTCATTGTTGAACCAATGGCGGCGCATCGCAAACGACTGCCGCGGCAGGTACTTGCCATTCTCACGCAGCAGACGAGCACGGATCATCACTTGACTGCAATCCAATTCAATACAAAATTGTACTTAAGAGTTAGAACTTGTTCTATTATAAGTTATCTTTAGAGACTCACTGGAAATTTCAGTTGTAGCCAAAACTTCCTCCTAAATTAAAATAAGTTTCTTTAAGGGAAAGAAAAACCTGTTTCGAATGGACACTTATTATCTTTCTTCATTTGATGTCCTTGTGAGTAACGGGCCGTGTTCGGTGTTGGTTAATAAATAAAATAATGCAACCTTACAATTTTTGAACAGAATTCAATTTAATGAATATTCAAAAGATCTACAAATTTTCCTCAAAGGTTATGTACATATCAAATATATACAAATATGATTTGGTACTTAAACTTTAACGTGAATATATAGAATACTATAATTATTTACCTGTCTTGAACCTGGAGAAGCTCAATTTTCTTCTGGGAGGACAAAATGAGTGAAACATAGTGCCGTACAATTCCGACCAAGAAGGTGATGATTACAATGGGAAGGAACACCCATAACCTTATATTTGGGTCTAGGAGTAGTTCAGCCATTGTGATTAACTTTAAAATATACTAATACTTATTCAGAAATTATGTTAAAATTAATTGAGTTTATTAAAAGGAACCTATGAGTGACACCTCAAATTACTTGACACACTTGACAGTGACACTATCTGTCTGCATTTCGGACGTTTCGGAAAGTGACAGCCGTTGTCAAAGAGTAACCCTTGGTAAAATTAAACGGAAAGGAACAATACCTACTAAACAAAAATAAACAATATTACGATTAGACATGCGCAAAACAGTGCACCACGAAGTGATGTTATATGACATTACATTTCGTGCCGCGTAATATTACATTACACCATCACTTCAAACATCACGCGTGATGTTGTGATGTAGTGCCATTCGAAAGCACACCATCGCGCGTAATAATGTAATGAAATGTTCTAGTGTACGTAATAGGACATGATATTGAAATAGTATAGTAATATACCGATGCGATGCGTTCGGGATCGGAAGTAATCGGGACGGCTCGGTCGGTTCGAGCGAGTCTGCAAGTCATGTCGCGAGCTACTGCGCTGAGTGCGCTGCTACCGTACACGTGATGTTTAGTGTAATGGTGTGATGCTTATTTTGGTCGCGTAATGTGTCATGTAACAGTACGCGCTAGGGTGATATTACGCGTGATGCATCACTCGCATTACTTACACATGTCTAATTACGATAAATAACTATTAAAGTCATTAGAGCAACTTATATGACATGCTAGTAATAAATATGATAATAAGCTGCAAGCACGCTATTAAAGGCATGTAAAATAAAAATAAGCGAGTGTATTATTTAACTCTGTGGATAAATACTAGTGTCAAAAAAGAAAACAGCAGAAAAGGGCCAAGGCAAAAGTCAAAATAAAAGTTTTGTCGAGTGCTTTTTCTATTATTTTCCAGGTTTAAAAACTTTTTATCTGTGTGTAATATAAATCTAACGCATGTTAATTTACTGGGATTATCTAACATAATTTTATAACAAAACCAATAGTTGCCGATATTTTCAAATTATTATTTTTCGTACGTAAAATGCCGCGCGTCAAAACAAAAATTGCTGCTAGCGCTGGTGTATCTACAAAAACATCTGAAAATATGGATGGGATAGAAGAAAGTAAAAACTCTGCTAATATTGAATTTAAAATTGAACCGCCAGAAGCGATGGAAGACCAGCCGAGCCCCAGTAAACTAGACTTGAGTCAATTTAGATTTGAGAAGAAACCGCACGTTAAAATTGAATTTGATAAGGATTCTCCCGAGAAAAAGGTTTTCAACATTCCTGCAAATGTCTACTATTAAATAGACAAGTTCCTATATTACTAAGCACATCATATATTTTTTCCGCAGGATTTGAAAGGATTATGGGAGCCAGCTAATTGGAAAGAGTTTCTAGTGAACCTGAGGAATATGAGATCAAACAATGATGCCCCAGTTGACACTATGGGCTGCCACATGAGTGGTGATGAGAAAGCTGCCCCTGAAGTAAGTTTCCTCGGAATTTGGTAAAAAAAAAAACACATTAACTTGGTTTTTTTAAAGCATTAGTAATATTTATCATCCATAGTCTAGTTAGTTAGGAGATCTACTTTGGCTTTGGGGTACTTCACAAAATTCATTTTGTTTTAGTTTGTATTTTGCTTATAAAATTCAATGAATATATTAATTTTCGAAGTTTATCCAAGGCTATATTTTCAGGTATATAGATATCAATGTCTCATATCCCTAATGCTATCAAGTCAGACTAAGGATCAAGTGACGTTTGCAGCTATGGCACGTCTCCGGGAAAGAGGGCTAACAGTAGACAGTGTGTTGAATATGAGTGATGAGGAACTGGGCAAGCTGATATACCCTGTTGGATTTTGGAAGGTATAAAACTAGGATATCTTTGTAAACCTCTTTGCCCACTGATTAATAATTTGTATGTGGATACATTATTGCAGTATCCAAATGAATAAAACGAGATGATGGAGCTTACATCTTGTATCTGTGAGGAAGAAAACTTATGTACATACAGCACCAGATCAGATTCAGAACCAGCAATCTTTTTCCAAGCATGTTGGATCGCCTTCCCATTGAAATGCATAAACTGGGAGTGCATCTGGTTATTTCCACACACATGTACTTAAATATAATAATATTCTTCAAACAAAATTCTGTTTGAAGAATATTATTTGAGTAAAACTTTCTTAATGTTACAGACAAAAGTGAAGTATATAAAGAAAACTACCCAAACTCTGAAAGAGCAGTACAATGGAGACATACCAGACTCTGTGGAAAAGCTATGCAAGCTGACTGGTGTGGGGCCGAAGATGGCACACATCTGCATGCTAGTCGCTTGGGATAAAGTTACAGGGATTGGTGAGTTCAAGTTCCAATCCATATAATTAGATCTTGATTTTTTTTAACGTTATGCATAGTCATGTAACCTTCACTACTCTTTTCCTCAGGTGTAGACACTCATGTTCATAGGATCAGCAACAGAATCGGATGGGTAAAGAAAACAACCAATACTCCCGAAGACACACGAAAAGCATTGCAAACTTGGTTGCCTTTCGAACTTTGGAGTGAAGTTAATCACCTGCTGGTCGGATTTGGGCAAACCATCTGCCTACCTGTAGGCCCAATGTGCCATGAATGTTTGAATAGGGACATCTGTCCATCTAGTGGCTTAGGTAGAAAATCGCCAAAGAAAACTCCAGTGAAAATAGAAGTAAAGAGTGAGAAATCTGATGATGAGAATGAAGTCAAGCCACCTAAAAGTAGAAAAGTAACACCAAGGAAGGAATTAAATGAGAACATACAGCGTAACTCAAATACTGGCATGTTAACTGTTAAAACAGAAACTGCAGAGAAAGTAAATGAGAAAAAGTCACCTCGTAAAAGAAAAGTTACACCTAAGAAAGCTGAACAATCTAACCTTGAAGATGATATGGATGATTTTGAAGTAAAAACTGAAAAACTGTCTGTTAAAACAGCACCTAGGAAGAAAGTAACACCAAATAAAAAAACAAAGGCAGAAGAAATGAACTCTCAAGATAATTTGGATGATTTTGTAGAGAAAAATAATTTAACAGTCAAAGCTGTACCTAAGAAAAAATTGACGCCAAATAAAAAAACGATGGCTAGAGATCAAAACACTGGGGCAGACAATATTAAAGATGGGAATGATAGCCAACAACACTCTAAAAACAGCAAGAAGAAAAATAGTGATGAAAATCTGGAATTTAAGGAACCTACTACTGGCACTAGAAACACTAAAAGCAAAGTAGAAGCAAATCTACTTTTAAGCACAGGTGGAAACAATGCTGCCAATAGTGAACCTAATAAATCACCAGTAACTCGCAAATCTTCTAGAAATAAAGTAATCAATAAAGTAGAAACTGCAAATGAAAACTGTGATAATGTAGTACAGAAAAAAACACGAACAGCTAAGAAGTGAAATTGTTTTTTATTAAGTTTGTACAATGCATGTTTTTTTTTTACATTATAAGTGTATTTTTTGTTATGTATAAGGTTTTAGTAATACTTTCAAGGGAAATCTTATGCAGATACATTTTTCTTACAACTAAGAAAAGGAACAAGATCAGAGATTACAAAATGATGTTTATATTTTTTAAGGGAATCAATGTGAGAAGTGATTATGTGAAATACCTCATTAGATATTATTGTTGGATCTTTTATGAATCATTATACTTTGTAGAATTAAATCAATGTTTTCTTCTACCAACTTTTTTCTTTGATTTATCTTTCCTTAGGTCTGGTTTACCTTTACCATGCCCTTTCTTTGCGTCTGGTTTACCCTTACCATGACTTTTCTTTGGGTCAGATTTAGCTTTCATATGGCCTTTCTTCTGCATTGACTTCTTTTTGTTCTGGATTCTATCTAGTTTGCTTTTCATTTGGAACACTTTGCTCTTCTGTATTTTCTTTGTTGCTTGTTTCTTTAGCATGCTCTTTATTTCTTTCTTTGTTTTTATTTTCTCATCATCATCTCCTTCAGCTTCGGATTCTTCTTCTCCACTTTCTTCATCTGATCCCATTCCAGAAATAGTTACTGCCTTTTGATTAACTTTCTTTTTATCTTTCTCTTGATCTTTTTTAACTTTTTCTTTAGGTTTATTCTCACCAATTACTAAATCTTTCTTTTGTAAAGTATCTGCAGAGAGTTCAACAATTTTAACATTCACATCCTCATCTTCATACTCATCTTGAAGGAGTTGTTCTATATCTGGAATTGGCCTGCTTGACACCACAAGCTTTTTGTAAGATTCTTTGTTCTGAAACAAAATGAATTAAGGATATGGTCAGTGGGTCTTCCTATGGGCGGAGTTCCTGCTAATTAGCAGATGTTAATATTCAGTGCAAGCTCTAACTATAGTTTGTACTTAGAATGTTGCGTCAAAACATGACTATGACTTAAAAACAACCAAGTTTTGGGTCAGTGGGTCATCTTAAGGGCGGAGTTGTTGTTTTATTGTGTTAGAAAACTTTGATCTACGTCAATGCCAATAGACAACGGGTATTCTTGAGAATATCGCTCTACTCCAAAGAAACGTGTGTTATGTTTAAATACATACCTCTTGTTTTATACGTTTCTTCTCCACTTTTAAAAGCGCTTTCAATTCTTCCTGTGCCTTCTTTTTTCTTTCTAACTTCCTTTTACGGAACCCACATAAAAAATCCCTGAAAAATAAACAAAAACATTGGCGTTCAAGTTAAAGCACATTACCACTAACTAAAACACAGATGCACAAAATATATTTCAATTACTTTCTCTTAGTTTCATCGAACACTAGGGTTACTTTCTTTTTTCCCTCTTTATTTTTCTTTCTCGCCATTTTTGTTTAAGAAATTATATTTTCTTAGATTTACACGCTTCTCTCCTAACCTAAAATGTTGCTTTGTTGACTAATGGCTAAATGTCAAACGTCGCTTTGCTTTGACAGCACCTAATTGACACTGACAAATTTATTGAATGACGTTGACAGGAACGTTTAGTTCACCTAGCATACTAGGAGACTCGTCTCGGAGTCCGAAATTATCAACATTTTCTTTCTCCTCTCATTCCTTGATAGGTTAATGAAATTTTACAAAACGATAAAATAATGCCTTACATGATTTACTGTTAAATATAGGAAGAAAAAAATAATTATAAAAAATGGTTCCTCAAATCACTACACCATTTTTTTTTTTGTAAAATGTGGTTTTGGTTTTTTTTATACTATTTCCATGCAAGTAACTTCTATAAAATTAAACAGTTGGTAAATTAGATTAGAAAGAAAGGAAATTTGTTTAAATCCAATAGTACTTCCATTACTTTTTCATAAAACATAATATATATAATTCCTTGACCGCTAGAAAAGACATTCCCATTTAGATTCCATGCCATCGAGTAGTGGGATTTTATCAATATTATAAAAAAAAATAACCCGTGCAATACTGTTTCGCTCGATTTTTGGCAAACAATCAAGAATTTTTGAAATCCTTGCCTGTGATTGGTGGAACGACGTATTTAATTTTTTTTATTAGCTTCTTTTCCACCAATCAGCGCACAAGTCCACAATAAAGTCGGACTCATCAGCAGCATGGCTGTCAGTATAAATTTGAAGCTTGAACGATGCGCTTCCTCTCGTCACGTTGGTTTTTTTTGTTTGTGCATTTTGACGAAAATGATATCGTGTGTGAACTTGTGTGGCATAAATTATGGAAACCCTTGGGTGCAGTGACCTGATATCTGCCTTGTTACGCAAGGTGAGTGTTGAAATGTGATTGTAGTGTATATAGGAGAAGAAATATTCGTAAATTTCCATTGCAAGTTGAGCAAAAATTGTGGCACAGAAAAATCAATCGGGATCTCGCTACGTATGAGGCTTTCGTCATGATTTAATTTGGTTAATTCAAGGTCACTTTCAGAGGTCTTAAATGTGAGCTCGAGTGCAATAATTGGAGTAATCAATACGATTGTGGTACCACGGCCATATGTTAACATGCGTGAAAGGATAGCGTTTGAAACGTACCGTTACCGTTCTCGTCGACAATGTTTTGATCTACACGATCGTGTGATTTCCGACGAACGTGGAATTTGTATGCCAGCGATAGGGAAAGTTGGTATTCATATAACGAAGATCAGGCCAGGGTACCGACGATGACAATAATTTTGCGAAAATTTCTGCATGCGTGCTTCTTTTAGATGCCATATGAAATCAATAAAATGCTATTGATTTTTGTACACCTACTCGCCTCCCTCCCACTGGGAAATGGAATGATGGCACGACATGTATTGAATCATTATTGAATCTATTTGTTGATACTGGCAAACTGTTTTCTTGTACGCCAATATTGCGGCAAGAGATATCCAAAATCCAAAGTATTATTTGTTATTGCCACTTCTATTGAATCCGTGGAATGGGTATAACTTAGGAATTGTTAAACATTTCGAATGTTTACCAATATTGTTTGTTTATCAAGTTGTACCTACCTTTCATTTTCAAATTCAACTGTTTGGTGTTATAAAACATACTTGAAATATTATTAATAAAATGTTAAGGTGTTTGACTATGTATTTCAGTTGCTACTTACTTAAAATATAAGTTTTTTATTGATTATTTCAATTATATTTTATTCATGTAATAAATTGGCATTGTTGAAAGATTGCCTAATTGACAATGTTTACATTTTCAAGCTATTTGTCTTCCAAAACTATGTGATTATAGTAAATTATAAACTGCAAGATATAGTTCCTTGCATCCTTCTGTAAAAGTAGGGTTGTGTTAGCTTCATGAAACAAGATCTTAATATAAACCTTGTTTTAAAATTTTTATCTCAAAGTTGAGGTTTATTCAACAAAATTATGTTGTTGTTTTAGTGAGGATGCATAAGGAATGCAGTGTATGCATCATTAAACCCATTGTTCTGTGGATGAAGATATTTCAAGTTTTATCAACACATTCATTGATTACTTAACTAAGTAATAACCCAACTAAAAGTAACAAGAAACTCATAAAAAATTGTTTACACAACAAGTTGACAAAATGTGGGTCACATTTGTAGGTTTATTGTAGACTCACCCAATATTGTGGCCTGAAGCAAATTATCAGATATGTAATAAATTATATTAACAATTTATGAATTATTAATAATAAAATACATTTATATTACTTTATCTACACCAGATAAAATTTCCTACCTAATACAAACAAGATTGAAGTTTATGGTTCAGTAATAAGATTTACTCTAGAACCATGTCACCTTCTGATTAAATAATTATGATATAATAGCATAACCATGTAACTGTTAATTGATTTATTCAAGTCACAAATCATTTTCGAAACTTGATTTTTAAATATTTTAATGCAAGTAATTTTTTTCACCTTAGTTTTGTTTAAATCTGTAGTACCTATCTGTTGTAAATTTGTACTGAGTACTATTATCGGGCTTTATCTAGATAAATGTGTGTGATTAGTAAAAGTGTAGATAGCTTGTTTACATAATTTTATTACTATATTGCTTTCACACTCATTCTACACATGCTAAATATTTCACATTCTAAAACTTTGTGTATTGTGTTAACATAAAATAAGAAACAGGCAAAAAGGGATCTTATTAGGGTTCCCTTTTTCTTTGTGAGGTTCACACATACTATCATGCCTGTTCTCCCGGAAGGGTAAGGCAGAGGTGTACCAATATACACCCATAGTTTTCCAGTTTATTTTCAAGTTTCATGTAATAGGGGGCCAGCCTATTGCCAATCACTGGGCACAAATCAACTCTGGCCTGCTACTGAGAATTCCATAGTAAAACCTAATAACACTTTGCTCGACCTGGGAATCGAACCCAAGCCCTCTAGCGTAGCGGTCGCGCTTAGTATCACCATGCTAACAAGGCAGTTGTGAGGTTCAGTACCCTGAAGAAAGTCCATAATGTAAAAACAACTATTTTTGACATCAAAAACAAGTATTCTGCCCGTGTCATGCTGAGATGGTATCATGGTTTTGTATTATCTCTTAGATAAAATATTGCCAAAAGCATGTTTTACTTTGTCATTATTGAATATAAGTAATCTCAAATGTAACTTAATCATGAATGATAATGCATACAGTTCATTCTTATCTCCAGTTATTTACAGGGCGTGCCCCTCGGACTGCTAGATACTAGATAGGTGTTGCACCCACAAGACCTACTTATTGAAACCTGTATCTTTCTGATCTAGGACTTAAGTGTAAGTTAGAATAAAAATAACAAACACAGTATTATTGCAAACTCCAGTCTGCCTTGTTGGCCTAATGATCCTAAGCGCAACTGCTACGCTTGAGGTCTTGAGTTCGATTCCCAGATCAAGCAAAAAAGTGTTATTGGGTTTTTCTATGATATTCTCAGTAGCAGCTTGGAGTGAGAATTTGTGCCTCGTTAAGGGTAATAGGCTCACCCCATATTCAAAGGGACCTAAAACATTTCGGGAAACTGTGTGTGTACATTGATACACCTCTGCCTAACCCTTCGAGGAATATAGGCGTGATGGTTTGTGAGTCTTATTGTTCTACTATAGAGCAAAGGCATCTTGTCTTACAGAGAAGGCATGAGCATTGATTACCAGCCTTGCTCAAGGCCGATTGGCGGTTTCAGACTTTAATAGTAAGTCTAGGTTTCCTCACATTGTTTTTCTTCACCTATGTAGGTGTGATCACATTGTTACTTGCCCGGTAATTGCCATTGGGTACTTGTATGAAATCTACAACCTCACGCATGAGATGTGGGCGTCTTGACCACTAGACCATTACAACACTTACACACACACACAACTAAGTATAAATTAAAAACGTTAATTAGGTACTTACCTATTAAGTATTAAATTCATTCCTAGATAAAAATCTAGCTAATCTAAATGGCATGTGTTGGAGAGGCCTATGTCCATCAGTGGACTGTTACAGACTGATGATGATAGATAAAATGCAGCTAGCAGTAACCTTAGGGCGTGTTTAAACTAAACAGTATACACGCCCTAAGGTGACGACTGAGTGTGACTGTGTATAACTGGCCCAAGGACACCATAAGGGAGTGTGGACTTGTCCTACGCGCCGCCATATCTAGTTCTAAAACAGGTATTGTTTAACGGAACTGTACTTTAGTCTTACAAACAACGAGGTGTCGGTGTTGTAGCCATAGTTGGCGAAAGAGATTTACAAAGTTAAGCATGATCGCAAATATCAGATAGCGGTATATTTGTTCTGCCCGTCCCCACGGTCACGAAGTTCGTGTTTACAAATCTCTATCTTATTAGCTTCGGAGATTTTGAGATTCAATGCGGATGGGATTTTTTGTCCGCGTCACGCAGTCAGGCTTAGCTTCTATATTACCAAAGTAAACTCTATTGCGTAAGCCCGTAAAGACGGGTTTGCAACTTATCGCAAAACCGTCAGTTTGGGTATTAAAACACCCACACCTACACCTACACACCTTTATACACCTTCCTTACTGAGGAGAGTAAGAAACAGTGGAATCAGCAATTCAGCATCCTAAAAATTGTAGCTGAGAGCGTCAGTCCCCCGATTATAGCTTGTGCGGAGGGTGAATAATAGGGTTGCCTTTACCTAAATATGTAGTCGCCCCTGGACAAAAATTTCAAAATCTCCTTTTTTTTTTGGGTGAAATTGAGATTTATAAGCTATTTTGTTATTTGAAATGTATAAAATAATCGAGTTTGTATATAAAGTACTTATAATGAAATAAACATTCTACTGTTTTTCTGAAGAAGAGACTTTTGGGTGAGTTCTTGTGGTGCACCTTCTGCTTGCATAAATTAAGAACACCTAAACTGTTTTATCTAACGATACCTACATGTTTACGATTTACGCGACAAGATAGCTAATTAGATAACGTTTTGTTTTTATTTGAATCATTATATTAGAACAACAAATAATGAACGGCACTCCACTGCCGTGTCATCGCCCTTCTGTGCTCGTATCTCATAATATTAGACGTCATCTCAGCTGACGGCCTCTTTCTAACCATTATCTTGGCGATTCTGAAGTTAGTCGATTAGCTGCGCAGCAGAAAATTATGTTCAGAAAAGATGCATTGCGCAGCCGAACAGCTAACTTTAGGATCGCCAAGATACGTCGATCGTACTGTAGGTATATAATTTTTCACACAATCTATTTCATCAGTTGTTTCTTTAGTTAAGCCATACGTATATACTTACCTACCTATTTATATTTGCCATTTGTTTTATTTTTGGCTCGTCACACTTTGTAGTTCATCGTTATCTACAATTCTACTGCGAATTATCATATTTAACATCTTCTACTTTGGGAAATAAAAGGCACCGTAGCCTGCCGTCCTTTCAGGATTCCCCGGATTTGTAGAGTGGAAACTCTTGGTGTCAAGGGCATCCTGATTAATTGTGAGATAAGCAATTTAAAAAATAATTATAATGTACACGATGTTTTTATTTTTAATGTAAAAATGTTTTTCTTAGGGGCGTCCGGGAAAAGTCTCAATTTAACCAGGGTCTACAATTTAGGTGATGCAGCTCTTACCATAGTATTTCAAATTCTAGCCAAGAAGACTTTTTTTTTCGTCTTGTAAAGTATAGATACAGCACGTATCCATTACACAGTACACGTGTCGGGTCACTGCGGGGTCTGCATTGACTAGGTCAAGGCGTTTATTTCCGACACACCTACCTGCTAGATAAGTAGACATGCTTGCGAGCTTCGCAGGAAGGGGCCGATCGTAGGATTTAAGATAAAAACATCTGTAATTGTTAAACGTGATATTAGGATCTGTACCCAAAAATCTCCAAACGGGATCCTCAACCGATTCCTCTGTTTGGCTGTCTATCACAGGACTTTATCATTTGTGCGGTAATAACGTAATAAGTAACACATTAAAAACAAAAAAAAATAGTAAAATATTAACAATTAAAAGAAGCCACACAAGAAACGTGTTTTCTTGTAATGTAGTGTTAAAATACATAATATGAATTGTACGGTGGTAAACCCTTCGTATACGAATCCGACTAGCACTTCGCCGGTTTTTACTCCACAGCCTAAATCATCTTCGTTGAGCCTAAAGACTTCCACACTTGGACAGGTCTATTTAAAGCATCGTCGCAAGGGTGTCCCATATTTCCTGCATCCTTCGGATACCCGCGCCACCTAAACAAGGGCACTAGCTCCACGTACGATTTGCAGCACCTATTGGAAAAGCTATTTTTGCAGCTAGCTTGTTCATAAACACCAAACCGATATAGACATACTTAGATACTTTGAAAATGTGTATCGTATAATACGTATATTGCAGAAAGGTGACTTTGTCTGGGGGTCAACACTAGACATATTGCGTACGCAGTAAGTCTTGTTTCAATTAAAATTCATTTCAAGTGGGCGGTTGTTGGTTTTCTGAATGCGTTATTTATGATATTATGAAGAGCAGACTTGACGTAGTCAAACAACCCTACAAAAAAGTTAAGCATTACGAGTTTTTGCTAAATTATGCATTGTATCAAAATCAAACGCAAATAGGTACTTTGGTACTTATTGAATATGTATCATAAAGGGTGTAAGAAGACACTGAACTAAGACGCAAGGCACACGTTCTTCTATGCATCATATTTTGTTTGCATTACATTGTATGATACATCAAGTGCATAAACGTGGATGAGGCTTAACAGAACGCCACCTGCTTCGATCCTTACGTACTCCACGTAAGGATAATCTAGCGTGCTAATCTTAATGCAGACTAGCCAAGCAGGAGATATTATAGTGCACAAGTGTGTGCGCAAACACAAGAGCACTCCCTCTTCCCTAACTCTCATAGTCCGATGGAACGGCAATCCGGAGCGACTGGAGAGAGATCAGGCGCAGGACCAACTGCTTTACGTGCTATCCGAGACACGGGGGTGTCATCACACCACCAACTTCCAAACTTCGGACTGCTACTGAGGAATTCCTAATGGAAAAACCCAATAATACTTTTTGCCTGACCTGGGAATCGAACCCAGAACCCCTCGCTCAGCAGTCGCTTGTGACCACGAGACCAACGGGGCGTATGCGTAGTTATCGAGTATGTGAATTATGTGATGTGTCTTTCTGCATCCCGTTATAATACGTATTGCAGAAAGGTGACTTTGTCTGGGGGTCAACTCTCGAACGTTCGGTTCAACGCACAGAGACATATTAAGTGCGTAGTAGCTCCATTGTTTAATTCACATTCATTTTAATCGATTAGGCGATTGCTGGTTTGTCCAATGCGTGATGAGGGTGATGACATTATGAGGACTGTAACCGTAAGTCTTATCAACGCTTGTTATTTAAAAAAAAAACATGTCTAAGTAAGTACCTACGGACGCGAATGAGATCATTAATCATCATGGGACAACATGTCGTAAGAAATTTTTATTTATCTACGCGCGAATTTAAAATATTCCGAAAAATGTGTATGATTTTTTTTAAGCCAAGGAAGGAATAGTAGGCAAAGATGAGTAAGACCGCCGTAACAGCTTCTCATTTCCCAGAATCTTTAAACGCTTATTAGAAGCTTAACAAATTGAACAGGTAAGAAAGTAAAAGGTGCTATTAAAAGGTTTAGTTTAGTTGGTTGTCTTGCAGATCTGGATTGCAAATGTACAGCCACCACCTAAACGTATGCACCGCATCAAGAACTAAATTGCAAAAAATTAAGATTTCAGTCAGCATCTCTAATAAGGACTGCAGGCTTACTCTTGAAATCAATCCCAATCTCGATCCCATTCCAATCCGATTCAGTTTCAATTCCAATCTTCAAAAAGTTGGCACTCTTGAACGAAGTCGAGATTGAGATTGGAATCGATTGCATGTTCGAATAGACGGATTGACATGGGGTTGCCATTTAAGTCAAAACGATAATTACCAAATTTACATTATTGAATTACTTGTTAAATCTATAAATTCATTTATTATGATATTAATTTTAGCATTCATGATCATTTAAGTGTACTTCTGCTGGCATTTATATGTATTTTAACGCTATAAACTGACGCAGCATTGGCTCATTCTACATGTCATTGCCTACAAAAAAAAAAAAACTTCCCGCGTAATGTCATCCACTTCAAACTCGTAAAATATACGCGCCCTTTATAAAAACTGTGAATTATGTGTTGTGATAAACAAAAGTTTCAATTTCAAAGCGATGTCATCTAAAAGTTTCAAGTGTTTAGGTTGGAATGTTTTCAAGTTGGTTTATTTATACGCACAAGTTCAAGTTAGTTGTACTGGAAGTATTTAACCGAGAAAGACGAAAATATCAAGGTAAGGCTGTAATTCTATTCTACCTATTGTAATTCCTTTACATTTTATTATTAAACTCTTTTGCTTAATACAAACATGCATTGTTCTTACAGAATGAGTAGGCCAACACATCAACAGCTGGAGACTCTTGTAGATTTCCTGGAACAGAATCCCGGAATTGCCAAGGGGCTTTTGCGCACTGCTCATGCTAAGCAGGAAACTAAAAGAAAATGGGACGACATAGCAGTATCCTTAAATGCACTAGGCGGTGCGCAGAAAGATGGCAAAGGCTGGGCTAAGGTACTGTCTACACACTAGTAATATTTTTTAAACTTAATTATATGACAATACAATAATTGGTACATTTATTTCCGTTTTAGTATTGGGCTGACAAAAAGTGTGCACTCAAAAAGACTTGCGCCCAGCATGCACAGTCAATGAGACGTACTGGTGGTGGGACTGCAGGGAACTTTGACTTAGCACCCATCGACCAACGCCTAGTAGCAGTGATGGGGGGCCTTCAATTTGCCACAGGAGACAGCCACGTTGCTGTCAATCCATTTCCATCCACAGTAAGTTTAATTATAAATTTAGTACATAATTGTAAACTTGATTATAATTATTAACACCTTCAGAATGAAGTACTTATACTAAGATTTTTTAAATAATTGCAGAGTCAAAGTCAGAATGACAATCAATTAGAAATTGTCATTCCAATCATTCCAACCCAAGATGACAATGTGGATGCGGTGGTGGTGGATGCGATGGTGGTGGATGCAAATGAATTGGAGCCTCATGCTTCTTTCAGCCAAAATGTGGAGACTGTGAGAGGTAATTTCTTTCTAACTATGTTTGCCTTTCATTTTTAGGGTTCCGTACCTCAAAAGGAAAAAAACGGAACCCTTATAGGATCACTTTGTTGTCTGTCTGCCAGGACTATTTTTCTCGGGAACGCGTGGAGGTATCGAGTTAAGATTAAATCCATATACTCAAGTTCCCGTTGACCTAGGATCATAAAATTTGGCCAGAAGCATTATCGTAAAGCACAAGTAAAGGGAAAAATCCGAAAACCGTGCATTTATAGTTACATAAACAAAAATCAAATTATTATTGACGAAAAATGTGTAGTACGGAACCCTCGGTGCGCGAGCCCGACTCGCACTTGGCCGGTTTCTTCTTTATCATCATAAAAAGAAACCGGCCAAGTACTTTCATAAATAATGTTTACTTTATTTGTCAGATACAACACCAAGAGAACGTAGTCCTAGAAGGACTCCTCTGCCCCAGAGACGGAGAGTTCGATCAAGGACTACGTTGGATCAAGACCGGGAGAGATTTGCTGAGATAGAGAGGCACAGGGTTGAAGCAGAAAATGTAACTGCGAGGGCCTTATCTAGAGCAGTGGATCAGATTGATGGACTCTCTACAGCCATAAGAGAAGGCTCTCAAGCTATGGCAAATGCCCTCAATAACATTGCTGATGTCTTGAGGCAAAATAACAACAACTAAATTAATTAGAGATCATATATCTCTAATTAATTTAGTTGTTATAAACAGGGTTTAATATTTAGGGTTTTAAATGGGTATTAGTATAAGAGTATAAAGTTCTACTGTATTATTTATTATTGTTTGTTGTAATTTACATTAAATTTGTCAACTATATAATATCTCTCTTTTGTTTTTGTTCTATTATTATATGTGTACTATTTTCACTATCTTGTCTTTAATTAATTTAATTGGTGTGTATCGTTTTAGTTAAAGTAAAATAAATAAATAAATAAATATTGAATATATTGTTTAAAACTTTTAGCCCATATTCATTTTAATCTCTCTTGCTGTAATGTTATAAAATATGTATAAATGTAATAAGTAACAGTAATATGATTATAAATAAACTTAAATGATAAATAGGCTATATTTAAATTGATTAAAATTCTTGATAATATTATTTAGACATACCTTTCTCAGCATAAAATCTTTATTACTAAAATTGTACCATAATATAAACTTATTTAATATACAATAAAAAAATAATAAAAAATAAAAAAGAGAGTACAAGTCTTGGTCACAAAACCTTTCTATTATAGCACGAGTAGTGAAAAAAAAAAAAATTACAAAATGAGTTTCAATGAAGTACATACAATAAGTCAAAAGTTTGTTTTTATAAATTAACTTGTTGAAGACGCCGAGCTGACCAAAGTTCTTGTACAAGCTGTGACCGAGCATTCAGACCCCTGCGCAGCTCAACAGGGGCAGAACCTCCATCCGCATCTAACCCACTTTGAGCCAACTGCATTTCTCCCATGGGTGGTACAGTATCTTCAATATCATCCAGACCCAATCGTGCTCTATTACAAATATTGTGTAAAACACAGCATGCATTTATAATTTGAGAAGCTGTGTCTGGATGATAATGAAGAACTCTATGACCCAGAAGACATCTCCATCTATTTTTTAAAACCCCAATAGTGCGCTCAACAGTATTGCGTGCCACACAATGCAGATTTGTGTAATATTCTTCAGCTGAGCCTGGTGGTGCATCCACAATTGGGGTCATCATGTATTCTCTTTGAGGATAACCGGAATCACCTATAAATATTGAAATGAGTTTGTAATTGTTGCATAATTATACAAATCATATTGAACCACCCAATTTGAACAACTGAAGAAGTGCTTACCAAGTAAAAAAACTCTTTCTCCTGCACTTATCAAATTTGTTAAGTGATTCTTTACAGGATGGTGGTTCCAAATAAAAGTATCATGTGAGGCACCACCAAATGAAGAATCTACACTCAGAATATTGAGATCTGCATCACAAATCTGCAAAAAAAAAAACTTTCTATAGAAAATTACAGTCACTCCAATAGTTTATAAACAGATAAATATCCAACCTAACTTACAATTAAAACGTTTCTTGAATGGAAACCTTTTCTGTTGTAAAACCGATGTTCATCTTGGGATGGTCTTACAATAGCCACATGAGTGCCGTCAATACATCCTATGACAGCAGGAATTTTAAATTTTTCATAAAACCTGAAATAAATAAATTATTAGCATATTAATCTTAACAAATAACTTATTACAGGTATTGATTTATAGGGACTGTTGAATATAAACGTAAAAAGAAATACCTATATACCTTTGCTTTATTATGTTTCGCTGTGCGCGAGTCTGTGGAAACTTAAGCCATTTACTCAAAATACTGCTTGAATTAAGAGCATTTGTCACCTCTCTTATTGCTCTTGACACTGATTGCTGGGACATCATTGTCCCTTGTGTCCCACCTACTAATCTTTGGTAGCTTCCTGTGGCGTAGAATGAGAGAGCCACTAAAACCTAAATAATATGATTTGTATTAATTATTTAATAACAAAACAACATGTGAAAACGGAATTGCTAGTTTACTAACCTTGTACTTTCTGGGTATGTCGCTACGACGAGTAGGATTAACCATTAAGGGTTCCAAATCCTTGTATATGACTTCGAAAAGCTCTTTACTTACTCTATAATTAGCCCTAAACTCATCGTCAGTCATGGCAAACGCGTTGTTTGCATAACGCGACATTCGTTTTAAATTCCGCCTTTGTCTCATATCTAATTTATGAGCATTGTCCAAAATATCACAAATAAGTCCCAAACGTGCCATTATTCACAATAAAAACTTCACAAATCAGTCACAATAACGAACTCGATTCCGAAAAAGTAAGCTTTTTGAAATCGTTTAAGTTTGATCATAAACACGATTTCAAACTCGATACGTCAACGTCAAAATCCCGTCAAGAGTACCGAAAAAGTGCATTCGTTCGAGTCAAGCCGATTTCATTTAGTTCCAAAAAAATCCACCTAATACGATTCCAATCGTGCGCTAGTGTAACTTTCAAGAGTGCCAAATGTCAAGATTTCGATCCCAATTTCCAATCCCAATTGAGATCGAGTGTCAAGAGTAAGCATACAGGACTATATTTAATTTACTTGCATTACATTGAAGATTTGCTAATGCCCTGGACTTCGTCCGCAAGGAAGTCAAAGGCAAAACCAGTCTTAGCTCACATTCCCTGCCTTATCTATCTGTCATTCAGCATTTTATATTTAGCCAGTGACCAACTTTCCGCTTTAATCTTGACTTGATATCATACACATTAAAACGTACGTTACCTAGGTACCTAGTAGTTAGAACTCATGCATAAAGAATCGAAAGTTAAGCCATATTATCAGCTTCTATTTCTATTGTTTCAATGACGCAGCACTAGACTTTTTGTCGGCGTTTTGTACTATTTTAAACAGACCATTGTTTTACATCGTGACTAAGTTGCGTATAATGCGCAATATTTGTTCTACAAGCATGCTCTACAAGGGAAAAGCGTGAACCTTAAGGACGTCAAGTTTTATTTACAGACTTATGTTGAGTCATTTACTCACTGTGATATTATTTATAGCAAGGTACTTAGTGCTTACCTATATGAAGAGCTATATTTTCGCCGTAGATTGCATATTTGCATGGCAGAATGCGAGAAATTGAAGCCTCTGTCATTATAAGTAAGGCGTCACCTTTGTTGCCTTTATGAATGTCTCTAGTTAAGAAAGATCTCGTAAATAATGGTATTGACCGACTGTATCCCAGAAAAGACGGCTTTGGTGAAGAGCCGACTCCAAATATAGATGGGATATAGCCGGAAGATTTTTATGGGCTTTCTCAGTAATAAGGCGATGACATGCTGATTCTCTCTAGCTAATTCTTACTAATTAAGATGGCTGTCGTAATCTAGCCATCTGACAGCTGACACAAAGGATTTTCCGACCAGTGACTAACAGCGACGAGATAATGCGCATTTATACCGTTTACGGTGAATATCACAAGCTGAGAACTATTATTTCGGCGCTCGCCGTTCATTAGCCCGTGGGATATGCAGGCGACTAGTCACATAACATAAAGTGCCTGTTTAACATGCCTAGTATTAGCTACTTTTAATGAAAGGATGGCTAAGAAATGAATGCTTAAAACATTCATTCGATTCAAATCAAAAATACTCCTCCAAATTATAGCTGAAGATGATCTATTTTCGTTGCGATTTCAGTACCGTTAAGCTCTGGGTAGTGTTTTTTGCTTCGCAACAAGAATAAGCTACACACCATCGTCATAATTCTACTAATTCGTTTGACATACAAACTATAATAGCTATTAAAGAAAGTTTTATTAAAACGATGTATTTACGTATTTCCACTACAAAACGCGATAAGAGGGCCGATAAATGATTGTAACCCAAGTAGGTCAAATGCAACGTTTTACTCCGACGATAACGTGACCCCAAAACGAGTGTTGACTATTTTGTGACTGATTATCGCCGAAATCTCTTCTGGTAACATTTATCAAACTGTTTATGGTAAATTACCGAGATTACACTTCATTGGGCCGTTTAGGAGCTAGTGACACACTGTTTGCACACACTTGCTGTAAAGAAACAGACCTTGTTAGAGAACTAAACGTAACGACGACGTTTATATTTTTTATCTTTCAAGCATAAGCTTCTTTTTGTGTTAGAACTCTGAACTTTGCTACGAATATAGCATTATAACGAGTTTCCATTAGATCATGTAACTTGAAGGTTAGGCAAAAGGAAAAAAGAACCTTGACATTTTGATTAAATGATGCGGCAGAAGGCCGACAGGTAGGTAGTTAGGGGTCCAAATAAAGTACTCAATTTGGTAGGAATGACTACTTTATTTCCGCCAACACACGTTGCCCTAATCACGCCTAGGTCTCGAGGTAGAAGGTATGCTGGGAACACTGGCCTGAACCGTAGTGCAGCTCTGCCGGCGGTCCTGCCCCTTCCCAGGTTGCACTTCCAGGTCTTCAGCAGGACCTAGGTAATCCGGACTAAGGTCAGGTCCGATCTTCCACTCGCCGCCAGGTAGATGGTGCGAAGCGTGGTCAAATGTAGAATATAAATCCTGGAAGCGCAGACACAAGGCAAGCGTTAGCAAAGCTTGGACCACGTAGCCGGGTCCAAAGGTCACAGTGTCCCAGCAGACAAAGGAAAATAAGAGGGGCTGCTACTAGACAGAAATTTAGAAGGAAGAAACACCTTACAATAGAAACAAGCAATACATGGAAACTTACCCCAGCGGGATTTCCGAATAGGATTCGCGTTTAGATCTATACGTTTCTAGAATGTGGTCATCTGAGACCGTGTGACACAGCCGTCACCTTTGAAGCCAATAATCGTTCTCCCGGTTGAACTTTACGAATGAGCCCGTGATCTACCTCGCGGACGGTCGCGAGCGGCAAAACCAGTTTTATAACTCGTTTAGCGATGCGTAGGCGTAATAGATACGAGGACCTTTGTGAAAACAGTTAATGATGAGTTCCGTAGTACAATTTATAATATTATTATATATTTTATAATGTAGTTTAAATTGATAAGTAGTAAGTTGTGTTTCTATTAGTTTAATTAAAGGTGATTTATCAATAGTTTTAGAATAAATCTATTGTAATTATTTATAGTTTTATAATTTCTAACCTATTCTTAGAGTTAGCAAGGTACAACGTTACAGTACCCCGGCGCAAGGTGAAGGATTTTTCGTACTTAGAATAGAAAAAATCCGCTATCACTACCAACTGCAAACTTACTAATACGTTCAGGCTAACATTCATACTTCGCGCTTACATAAAAAAATAAAATATCACACCGTCTGTAAGTCTTTTAGTTTATGACTTGAGACCCTAACAAACAGAGTAACAATTATATAGTATCAATTGTTCTCGTTAGTAAGTTTGTATGTATATAAAAACTATTATAATATTTAATACATACGTTAAGTAGATAAGATGTTACTATTAGGACTAGGTTAGATATATTAGCTATTATAAATATTATTTTTTATAATTCGTGATCTTAATATCTTTGATATGCCAGGAACCTAGTGGTTTTCCAGACATATCGGCTAACTCGTAGACAAGAGGAGACTTTTTACCGATTATTTTACATTTTATAAATTTCGGTGCTAACTTTTTATTGAAATATTTGTCCTTGTCACTAAGGTAAAACGTCTTTCTCCACACCATGTCACCAACATTAAATTCAGCTGGTTTTCGGCGTAGATTATAATGTTGACAATTACGACTGTGAGCTTGTAGAAGCAGTGACTGAACTTTATTAAAGATAGAAGATAGGACACCTATGTTCTCCGCGTAGGAATCGCGAGGTTGAAAAGTTAAATCATCATCAGTATCAGTATCGATATAATGCGTGCCGCAAGTTACTAATTCACGTCCGTATACAAGAAATGAAGGGGTGTAGCCCGTAACTTCATTTACGGAACAATTCACAGCGAATTGTATTTTAGGTACTAGTAGATCCCAAATACGTTGATCGTTAGCGATGAACGTGGAGATGGCAGTCATTATCGTTTTATTATAACGTTCCACTGTGTTTACATGTGGTGAATATTTAGGCGTAAAATGCAACTTTGGAACTTTATATTTATCTAACATTTGTTTTAGCGTGGTACTTACAAATTGTTTACCATTATCCAAAATAACAGTGGAAGGAATGCCATGTATTAGGAATACATGTTCCTCCATTATTTTAGTAATAATTTCAGCGGTAGCGCGCTTGATTGGAAATAGTAAGCAATACTTACTAAAACAACAAGTGACAACTAGAATAAAGGTGTTTAGTTTCCTAGTAAGAGGTAGGGGTCCTACTAGGTCTACGCTAATAACTTGGAAAGGCCTAGTGCAATGTTTAGGTCTACAATAAAATTTGTAAAATTGCCTTAATTATTATTTTTTTTTTTTTTTAAATTTTTATTAATTTATTTATTATAATTATTTTTTCATTCTATTATTATTTATTTAGTCTTTTTTTTATTTTTAGTTTTAGTTTTGTCGTTTATATTACAACAATCTTCAATAGTTAATTTTTTGAATTAGACTTTGTATGACACTTAGGGCAATCATTTTACATTATTAATTTTCATTAGTAGTGCTACACTAGTGCTTGGTTTTTATTCTACTTCTCCTTCTTATCGTGTGGGCAGTAAGGTCAACGACCCCACACACCCTAGTGTCAGAGTTTCTAAACCGCCTCAAGGGCCTCTGACATGGTTACCGATGTCAGTGATGTCCAAGATAAACTCAGAAAGTACATATGAATTAGAAAAAGTCACATTGGTACTTGCCCGTGACCGGTTCCGGTTCCGTGGTTCCGGTTTTTATTTTATTTTATAGAAATGATATTCAGTACAGTGCAGTCTTCATATAACCAGTCTTAGATAGATAGATAGATAGATAGTAGAAATATTTGATAGTAGTGTCAGTGGTTTAGGCTTATTTAGGGAGTAACCAGCCGCTCCTGTAAAGGTAGAAGTAATCATGGGGTAGGGCCAAGATTGCCTTCATACTATCGCTGTAGAGGTGATAGCATATAGAACACAAGAATGAATGGGATAGTCCATCATCTTGTAAGACAGTTGGGGTAGACCAACTTTAGATAAATAAATAAACTTGGATATTATAGATACAAGTGTTAGTGGTTTAGGCTTATTTAGGGAGTAACCAGCCGCTCCTGTAAAGGTAGAAGACGTAATCATGGGGTAGGGCCAAGATTGCTTCCATACTATCGCTGTAGAGGTGATAGCATATAGAACACAAGAATGAATGGGATAGTCCATCATCTTGTAAGACAGTTGGGGTAGACCAACTTTAGATAAATAAATAAAATAGGCTATTATAATTAAAAGAACTGGTTATATGTACTGGTAGTGAGTAGGTACTTGTTTTAGTGTAGTAGTGTGTAGTTTTTTATTATTATATTTAGTATTTTAGATTGAACTAGTTTAAGTAAAATTTATAGTTAGATTTTGTTTACGGAGTTCAAGTTCCGTAGACGCAGGTTCCTCGCCTCTAATAAGCACCTCGTACACTAATTCGTTTTTGTTTAGCAAAAAGAATTTAATAGGGTAGGTTTCCATGGCGCTTAAAGTGCGGTTATTAAGAAAGTGCTAACAGAAATTGATTACTAATAATTACTAGATAGCAAATGAAATGGTGTTCTTTACAATTAGAAGTAACTAGCTTTACTACGATGAGGTGATGAATATTATGAGTAAACCCAAAAAAAAAAAAATAATTATTGAGAGAAGAGAAAATAAAATTAAGTGGTTAGGTGAAAGAAAAAAAATTGAGCAGAAAAGTAAAGAAGAAAAAAAATATGTGCGAACTGTTACGTTTAACAATATTAATAGTATTAAACTGTTTAGAAGTAGTTAGAAAAGTAGCTTTAGTCGTAATTTACAATAATAGTTTACTGTTAACTTTAAATTTAGTTCACAAGTTTAAAAAAAAATGTAGGTAGATTTTTTCTTTAAATTAATAGTCGTTATAACGTATAAAACGCAACAGTTAGCAAGTACGTACCAGTTCGCTGAGTCACCGTCTCGTTTACAATATGTTGTAGGTAGATGACTATCTAGCAGCTGACCATGAATCTAGAAACCAGACGTGATTAGGCAACAGAAACCACGTTGAGGGCGCCACTGCGGCAGAAGGCCGACAGGTAGGTAGTTAGGGGTCCAAATAAAGTACTCAATTTGGTAGGAATGACTACTTTATTTCCGCCAACACACGTTGCCCTAATCACGCCTAGGTCTCGAGGTAGAAGGTATGCTGGGAACACTGGCCTGAACCGTAGTGCAGCTCTGCCGGCGGTCCTGCCCCTTCCCAGGTTGCACTTCCAGGTCTTCAGCAGGACCTAGGTAATCCGGACTAAGGTCAGGTCCGATCTTCCACTCGCCGCCAGGTAGATGGTGCGAAGCGTGGTCAAATGTAGAATATAAATCCTGGAAGCGCAGACACAAGGCAAGCGTTAGCAAAGCTTGGACCACGTAGCCGGGTCCAAAGGTCACAGTGTCCCAGCAGACAAAGGAAAATAAGAGGGGCTGCTACTAGACAGAAATTTAGAAGGAAGAAACACCTTACAATAGAAACAAGCAATACATGGAAACTTACCCCAGCGGGATTTCCGAATAGGATTCGCGTTTAGATCTATACGTTTCTAGAATGTGGTCATCTGAGACCGTGTGACACAGCCGTCACCTTTGAAGCCAATAATCGTTCTCCCGGTTGAACTTTACGAATGAGCCCGTGATCTACCTCGCGGACGGTCGCGAGCGGCAAAACCAGTTTTATAACTCGTTTAGCGATGCGTAGGCGTAATAGATACGAGGACCTTTGTGAAAACAGTTAATGATGAGTTCCGTAGTACAATTTATAATATTATTATATATTTTATAATGTAGTTTAAATTGATAAGTAGTAAGTTGTGTTTCTATTAGTTTAATTAAAGGTGATTTATCAATAGTTTTAGAATAAATCTATTGTAATTATTTATAGTTTTATAATTTCTAACCTATTCTTAGAGTTAGCAAGGTACAACGTTACAATGACATTTCTACAATGTCAAAATAAACAAAATCTTCTAATCTTCATTTTCATCCCAAAAAGGATGTATGCTGGCGTGAAAAAAGGACATGATCTGTCTTCCATGATCCATTGTTTATGCGAAAAGCGCCACATTTACACTCTAGTTGAGATTTGTTTATGATAGGTTCATTAGCATTAAAGCTATGAACTTGTTTGAAATTAGGCAGCGACGTAGTACCCAAGCAAAGTGAATTCATGATGAGACGGACCTCAAAAATAGAATTAAATTGGCGAAAGTGGAAATAAAATACGTAGGCGCTGTCGAACAAGCGATGCGGTATACAGACCAAAATATTCATGTTTCTATTACTGTCATACTTAAAAACTGATGTAAAATAATTAACGACTTGAAATACTCACAAAGTCGATACAAGTTAACTTTACCTATCTGCTAAATGTCTATAAAGCACAATATTTTTACAAAAGATCTAAGAAATATGTTTATTTTGTAACTGAGACTTTAATCGAGGACGAAAAAGAAAGGTGCAGTTTTATGATAATAGACAAGAGTAGGACAGTTGTCGCATAATAAAACTTTTTTTACAACACATTAGTTTTGCTTGATGCGTAATTAAAACTAAATGGCGGTTAAATTGCAAAAGTTACGTTCGGAGAAAAAACGGTACAAATACTAGAAATTATGTCATATCTTGTATAAAAAAAATCGATTCTGTAGATCCAGAGGCATGACGTTTATTCTTAACGGGTGTAAATAGACTTAGCTGAGAGTTATTGCGATTATTTTGCTCTAGTCCATACCTGGAAAGCCTTTTCAGGCTTTAAGTTTATTTATTTTTTACGAAAATTGTTTTTAAAAGTTATTATTCCTACGGTTGTAAATACCTTCACGACCTCTCAACTGTTACATGCACCCATGAGAACAATGTTTAGCATGCGTCACATTACATTGCGCGCTACCAAAAAACTGATATTTTCGCTGAAAGTTAGACGACAGAAGAAGGCGAAAGACACCCATAGCATAGTTAACAGCTTTATGTTGTCTTGTTACACCCCCTAAGTAGGTTATTGGTTACATAGTGCGGGGTCTATCCAGAACTGGAGACATAATTTTAGAGTGCCGATCGATTTCCAAAGTTTGGTCGTCCACAAATATACAACAGATCATATGCATCCAGTCTGGCTTAGTCTGGATTGCGCATTGCTGCTCAGGTGAGCATGGAGGGAGCATCGTTGTGCCAGACTAACTATATGGCACTACTTTAATCTTAATATTTTGTTTGTTTCAGGAGTGGAATAACAAATTGGGTTGAGAAAAACGCTTCAGGATGACGTCCCGGTAAGTTTTATTTAACCTCACTTTGTCCTGAATTGGTATTGTGATAAATAATGCATGTTAAGTCACCTTGGAAGTACTGAAACCGATAGCTCAGTCGAAGTAATGCAATTCGTGCCTCTGTGAAGTGACAAGCCAGTGTGCATTTAAATTGAAATCGTAAAACTGACGTTAACGATAGCAATTTTGTCGCATATGGTGTAACTATTTAATAGTCATTTTAACAGTCATATCCTGTTAATATGATGTAAGTACATACCTACTTTAGTTGATTTGCACATTATTTCATGGAAGATAGTGTTTTAATTTAAACTTGGAAGTGTTTAAATTAAGAATATTTGCTACCGTTAGGGTTAAATGTCCACGTTCATGAGATGACAACTAATTTACATATAATTATGAAAACGTAATACGCAACCGCGGTGAATGGACATATTATTAGAACATGATTGCCTACATACTTATACTTTTTTAATAAAAACTTGGAATGTTGTTGAAATTATAATTCAAGTTTTTTATATTTAGATGTCCATTTGGCTACTTGACGTGTGGCCTTTGTAATTTAATTCAGTTTTGTCCTTAAACCGCCAATATTATTACCATTTCATTTAATGTTGCTTGTTTTTAGTTTCAAGATGACCTGAATTAATTTCGACTGCTCGACTGCATTATCATACGAATGTTTTTAAGTTATTTCAAATCGAAAGTCGCGATCATTGTGAACGCCTAACGTTCAGCACAGACACACCAGCAATATCCTCTATTACTTTTCATTGATTTATTATTAATGAATGAACTAAATTGCTACAGAAATAAAGTTGAAAATTGCCTAATTTCGTGCGAAAAACAAATGCTGCGCGGAATGATATCTTGCACAAAATTGTCAACTCCACACAATTTTCAATTCTAATTTTGAAGGTTTTTGGTTCTTTATCAATTAATAAATGAAAACTGCTCGAACATATTGCAGCTATACGTATGCGCTGAGTACCAAGTGCAAGTTTTTCTACCGATTTGAACGAATAAAAACATGACAGGGACTGCTATGCTATGCACTAGAACGTATCAACTGACAATTCAAAAGTGCCTGTAAATGGTCTAATTGAAATAAATGCTTTGACTGAAATTGTTGACGCTCTATGCATGACACGCGACGGTGTTGGTCGGTGGCGGAACGGTCTAATGACTATGCTCACTGTATGCACTCATACCTTTCAACACAAAGTTTATTTTTGCCTAACACGATCCTAGCACAGGTATGATACTTCATACGGTGTAGTGGACAGCCTCCTTAATACTGTAGTAACGGGTCTTATTATGTAAAGTTTGTTAGCTGGAGTGCATTCGAATTAGCGTAATTTACAAAGAGATGTTCTTGCATGATTCACAGCGAGCAGACGTACTAAGTACAATCAATAAATGAATGAGGTGTTCAGACATTTTTTTGTTTTACTTGCTTTTTTTTTGCTGTCTGACCGATGTGCCTCTTGTTTGCATTTTTTGCTTTAAGTATTAGTAGTATTACTATTAAAGCAAAAAGTTACTTATCACAGTTCAAAAGAATCACTGTGATAGACGGACGAATAGATTGCGGAGTCTTAGTAACATAGGTTTGGGTCCTTTGGATGAGGAACCCTAGAAAGTAGCAAGTAAACTGCATGTAAGTGACGAGGCTTTTATACAACTCGATTTCTACCGGCTTCCGTTCAGAATAACAGGTAGAAGCATAGGCCCAATTATGGGGGGGGGGGGGGGGCTGGGGGTTGCACCGTGCCCACCCCAGAATGGTCTTGTGCCTACCCCAGGCTGTAGGGCTCACCTTCCGCCTGACCGCATTGCATCGCATCGGCCATGGCATCTTAGGGGCCAGGCCCCCCTTGAAAACGAACTCCAGATACGCCAATGGGTAGAAGATGGGTCCTGCGTCTCATCTCATCTCGGTTGTTTCGGATTGCGGTCCCATCGGACTATGAGAGGTAGGGAAGAGGGAGTGCACATGTATTTGTGCATACTTTTGTGCACTATAATAGGTATATTATCTCCCGCGTACTTGACTAGTCTCATTGAGATTAGCCGCCGTGACACATGTGCATACATACTAGTAGTAGTGTAGTACTCTCTATTATGGCAACTATGCTGCCTGTTGCCTAGCCGTTTGTACATCATACACAATACACACTATTACAGATCTTACATAACGACTTTACCTGTTATTGTAAGAAAGCGAACCATTTCTTATGTAATAGCAATACAATGTTTTACGATTTATTATTTTACGATCACACGCGTTGTAAAACCTATAAAACATTGGGGGCAGTTAATAAATTTTATCCAATTTACTCAGTTGATTGGATTAGAAATAATTGGTCCCAAAACATACCAACACTGAAAATTGAGCCAAGTTCGGTGTAGAGACGGATAGTAAAGCTTTGCCGGAATTAAGAGTGTGGTATGTTTTATTATATGCAAATGTTTACTACTTATTTCGTACATACATACCATTAAGTCTGGATGGGTGACCATTTACCATAGCGAGTTTTTTCCGTGCCTCGGAAAGCACGTAAAGCCGTTGGTCCCGGCTGTCATTTGTAGATCTTTGACAGTCGTTACTGTTTGTCAGAAGCCAGAAAGTCTGACAACCAGTCTTGCCAAGAGTATCGTATTACCCATTACTGGGTTGTGGAGGTCTGATAGGCAGTCGCTCCATGTAAAATACTGATATTCAGCTGCATCCGGTTCGACTGGAAGCCGACCCCAACATAGTTGGGAAAAAGGCTAGGCAGATGACGATACCATTAAGTCTGTATTCCATGAAGGGTTACGCAGAGATGTATTAATGTACACCCATAGTTCGCCGGTATGTTTGGGTCCCATGGACCTAATAGGGGCGAGCCTATTGCCATTATCCGGGCACAAATCCTAACTCCGAACTGCTACTGAGAATTTTATAGAGAAACCCAATAACACTGCGCGACCTGGAATCTAACCCAAGACCTCTAACGTAGCATTCGCGATGATTTATAACAATAATAGCCAATCACAACTTCATACTTTTTGTATTGGTTTGTTAAAAAAAATGTTATGTCAAAGAATACTAAAAAATAAAATAAAACAAAAAGAATAATTTACTTAATTAATTTAAATTAATTAAGTAAATTAAATTAAACTATTCATTTTTATTGTTTTTTACGTAATTTATACACTTTTACACTTGTTCAACGTACAATAAATATTATCACTATGTGTGAATTGCATTTTTATTGTAAAGGTGATCGTTAGATGAGGAATGTGTTAGAACAAGTGTTCTGTAGTCTGCATTTGCGTATAAAAAAAAATATATTTAAATTAAAAACTTTATACTAAAATACCAAATCATAGATAAAAACATCAGGCCTGCACTCTTGATGAAGTTAAAATAATGATACCGGCTTGACCCACTACTGGTTAACTGCCTCTTCTTATATAGAGAAAGCACGACCATTGATTACCACGTTACTCAAGGCGGATTGGCGATATAACACTTAAATTATAAGTCCAGGTTTCCTCACAGTGCTTTCCTTCACCGATCCTCTTCTTTATCGTGTGGGCAGTAAGGTCTAACGACCCCACACACCCTAGTGTCAGAGTTTCTAAACCGCCTCAAAGGCATCTGACATGGTTACCGATGCCAGTGATGTCCAAGATAAACTTAAACATGGAAAGTACACTATTCAATGAAATGGTCACATTGGTACTTGCCTATTGACCCCGCAACCTCATGCTTCAAACTCGGTTATGTCCGTGCGTATGATCCAGGCAGTATAAATTCCATGCAAACATGAACCTTAACTATGATGTAAAAGCCTCAATTCTCTTTAGCACACTGTATGAAATGCGGGTCTGCGCCGCCCGGTTGGTGGAAATTGTACATTAATCACTAGGCCATCACGTAATATTACGATGATAATAATAAACTAGTCCATCTAAGCTACCCAAACCCATAGCCCTATTCTTAGTTTCCATATTCTGTAATAGTCCTGCACCAGCCGGGGATTGTCCTTGGGTGCATTTGCATAGTGCAAACAGGGATAATTGTCGGCTGGTGTTCCATTTCCTTGTAAAGCCATGTAAGGGGCCTCTGCGAGTTGGCTTCGGCTCCTCGTACGCCTTCCAAAGGTCCGGGACCCTAGGGTCCCGAGATACGTAACCATATAAAAATAATAATATCAGAAGTAGAAGTTATCATGACGAATAACTACCGGAGATTTATTGTGAAGGATGGCACGGTTGACATTTGTCGGGGATGCCACCGGCCGGGGGAATCAATCCGCCACATTATCTCTGGGTGTTCTCGTCTAGCTAACGAAGAGTACTTGCATAGGCACAACCTTGTAGCCAGGATCATCCATCAGCAACTTGCTCTGAAATACCGCCTTGTAGAATCGGAAGTACCGTACTATAAGTATGTGCCCGACCCAGTTCTCGAAAGTAGCCATGTCACATTGTACTGGGACCGATCCATCATCACTGACAGGACTATTGTAGCCAATAAGCCTGATATAGTGGTGGTGGATCGCTTAGAGAAGCGCGCAATGATTGTTGACATAACAGTCCCACATGACGTGAACCTCGTGAAGGCCGAGAATGATAAGAAGATCAAGTATCTTGACTTGGCTCGCGAGGTTGTCGACATGTGGGATGTGGACTCAGCGATCATTGTGCCGATAGTCGTATCAGCCAATGGCTTGATTGCCAAGAGTCTCGACCAACATCTAAGGAGGCTCTCGTTGGGCAGCTGGATCAAGGGCTTGATTCAGAAAGCGGTTCTCCTAGACACGGCGCGTATCGTTAGGAGATTCCTTTCTCAGGAGCCCTGACCACCGGTGGCTTGGACCCTGTTCCCGACGCCGGTGGGCTACTATATTTTATATTTTTAAATGTTTTTATATTTTCTACTAATATTTAAAAATGTAATTTATATGTATTTTAATTGAATAAATGAGAATAATAATATATATAATCATTGTGCCGATAGTCGTTTCAGCCAATGGCTTAATTGCCAAGAGCCTCGACCAACATCTTAGGAGGCTCTCGTTGGGCAGCTGGATCAAGGGCTTGATTCAGAAAGCGGTTCTCCTAGACACGGCGCGTATCGTTAGGAGATTCCTTTCTCAGGAGCCCTGACCACCGGTGGCTTGGACTCTGTTCCTGACGCCGGTGGGCTACTATTTTTTATATTTTTAAATGTTTTTATTTTTTTATACTAATATTTAAAAATGTAATTTATATGTAATTTAATGAATAAATGAGAATAATAATAATAATAAAAATGTTTATTTGCACCTTCAAATTTAACATAAGAAACAGGCTTAACAATATAATAGACCGAAAGGTAGTTTTAAGGTTAACATGCTAGAGTTGCTACTAATACCTAAGCTAAGATAACTTAATATCTTGTAATATAGGTATCAGTGTCCACCCTTGATAGGATACACTTTACAATAGATTATACAGAGAGTTATAGAGTCAAAATATTAATGTGGCTAGATGATGAAGACAGTTTTTTTTTTCCGGATAGGTAATCATCAAATGACTTCTCCCGCTATGGGCGGGGCGGGAGGGAGTGTCAGACTTTTACTGACTAAAACCCATTCATTTTCCTTCTTGTGCCCTTTGCGTTCCGGGGGCGCGGTACCTATCTCTTTTGAAGAACCCGCAGCCCCGGCATGAATACATTGGTGAAGTTAATAAAGTGCCATTGTTCAGGTTAGACCGGCTGTTCGTCCTCCTGGAGGCGGGCGCGGGACCGGCGACCCGCCGCGCCGCCGCCCGCCAGCTTGGCGAGGTGCAGAAGGCGCATCCTGAGGAACTACACCGGCTGCTCGGCAGGCTCATGACGCATCTGCGGTCGCCTGCTTGGGAGACCAGGGTTGCAGCTGCACAGGTAAATAAGTAATTATTTTTTGATGTAACGGATTGATTGCAGTCAGCGGAAAAAGTTTATCGTATTATCAGCCTACGTTATCCCAGTCCTGGGGGGACATTCTTTTCAGGTCCTTTTTCCCGCGCCATCTCTAACCAGAATATTTTCTATAAGATTGATTATTTAAACAAGTTCATTATCATTTCATTTTTAAAATATCATATAATTTATCCGCGTTCTCATCTCTTTAATGATTTGGTAATAACTAGCTAATACCCCGCTGTGTCACCCGCGTTACCCGCTTACGTTTTTTGTTACTGCTCCTCTCCCGTAGGATCTCTTCTGAAACTTGTGATACTGATATGATAATCTTACTTTTGTTGCTGACTGTAAAAATCTGTTTTCAAAACTTACGCCCGGTTTCTGGATCAACACCTAAATTGGCTAACAAATTGTCAAGGGCACGCTGCTATGATTGGTTGACCGAATTATCAACAGCCAATCGAATCACTTGACTTGCGTTGATATTTGACACGTCGATAATTTTCGTTCCAGAAACCGAGTGTTAATATTTCAATTGTTTAGCTGAAGTTACAATGAAAATAAGTCTGAAATTGCCAATTAACCTTGAGCAAGCGCGGTGATCAATACTCGTACCTTTTCTGCATGAGAAGAGGCCTTTGTCCTACAGTGGAACAATAATAGGCTAGTCTTATGATTGACTAAATAGAATGTATGCCAGATATAATTTCGCTGCGGTCACAGACTTGCCACTGCCAGCCTCACTTTTCCTTTTAGTCTAAACAAATATTACTCACAAGCGTTTGTAAGATTATACTCCGTAAATAGACTGTACAAAGATTAGCAGACGGATAAGATTTGGATACAAATCCTTTGTTATCAACACGTGGGACCTACTAAACGTTGTTTCTGACTCAAAGTACATTTGAATCTGACCAACTTGGCCCGTGTTTACCAACATTCATACGATTCTTTCAGATACTTATTTTTTATTTAAATATACCCTTGATAGCGCTTTCTATAAGCGACAGAATTTTCAGAATCAGACCAGTTCCAAAGATTAGCGCGTTCAAAGAAAACATAAACTCTTCAGCTTTATAAGACAGATAAGTATTATAGATATGTATTGTAGTTATGTAAATTCTCTAAGTTTTAAAATAATGATGTATCCGTTGGATTAAATGTTGGTGGTGAACACAGGGCTTAAAAAGATAACTTCTAATATTGCTATTTAGTAATACACGTCGAGGCATTGTGGATTCTACTCGTATTATAATTTTCCCAGCTATTTGAGCCGTTCTCATCGTATCTACAATGAGAAATGTTTACACCTCAGTAATCCGACATAGCCCCCACATTTTATGTTTTACATGTAGGTACGCTCAACGGTAATTAGAAGCAACACTTGAACTATGAAAACATTAATGCTCCGAAATAAAGGCGGTTGTCGATGTCGAAGTCAAATTGCTACCTTGTACGGGCGCACTTTGACTGTACACAGCCTGTTGGCAAGATTTTCCATGCGTGGTACGAATAAACGAGGCTGTCGGGACTCGGGATGTCCTAATGCAAAATATAGCATATTTTCATGCATTTTTTAGTATCCCACGTCCTTTAAATCTCTCGTTCTTTTTTTAAACCAATGAAATGTCCTAATCAAAATCTCCAAATACTGTGGAGCATACCAATTTTTATAATTTTATTTTACAATCCAGAACCCCACATCCAAAAATAACTTTCAATTGACTTCCAAGCACTCGATTCTCTTTGTTCGCGATTACCGTGTGCGTACATCGTAAAGGTGAATGTTCATATAGCACAATTTGGGTGTTTCTTTACGGTCGATTAGTGTTTATGGTCGGTTTCTGCGCAGACGCATTGCTCACAGATGATACTGTCATATTTTGTTTGACAAGCAACCGTATTGTTGTCGCGTAATTGGCTACATTGTTTCGAACGATTGAGAAATTAATCTACTAGCCGAGTTTGTGTGTTTTGAATGCGCCGATGCGTAAATTTTCCTGATAAGTTTTATTGATTGCAGTTTCGTATTACTGCTATTCTGTACTGGCTGCAATGTTTCGCTTAGAACTAAACAATGTAGTTTACCATCTAGGAAAAAACCGAAGTTATTTCTCACATAGAAATAATTGCCTGTCACTCACGTCACTCGTTTAGATATTTTTTCCAGTCTGTGAGCATTTGCGATTCTCTGATGCATTAGCGTAATCGATCTTCGATTGGGTTTAATTCTGCTCCTCTATGTGCGTATACATGTCACCTTGAAATCTTGAACACGTTGAGTAAGTTAATGCTCTTAATATTCTTGAGAAAATTACGCTTTCAAATTGTTTAGCGCCATGATTTCTGCAAAAAATATTGCTGGAAAGTGCGCGATATTCTAGATAGTAGAAATTAGAATGATTCTCGGAGTACTTGATTAAGATGGTAAGAGCTTAATATTATGCCTAAAAGTTGGATGTTTAATCTTCAAAATCTCGGCAACTGGAAGGTTGCCACGGTATGCTCCAGAACAAAAAAGAAATATCGCAATACAAGTAACTTTCGGCTTCGATGTCTTTACACCCGTTGTATGCAATTAATTCTAGAACTGCCTTTTGTTGCCAAGGGTTCAGTTTACGGAAAATTATTAGTTCATTCTTCCATTCATGCGAAATCGATGAATCAGTATTGCATGGGACTATCGATGTATCGTTTGCTAAAACCATGAGCACAAGCTTTAAATAGCACGTTTTAAAACGCAATAAACGTTGCTATCGAAGACATAAATCACGTTTTATGTTTTGATTTCAACATTACACCTTTGAAATTAGGTTATAGAAGGAACTACACAGTACACGGATACATTCACTTTTTCACACATATCTTTATCAAATAACAAATAAGATATCAATTTCTTTGTATCGGTTCTTTCCATCAGATTGTAGCAAGGTTATATTATTTATTTTAGGAATGTCCCAAATTGGATGAAACTTGACACGTGTTACTATAGTCAGAGCTGAGTGAATGATTGAAGAATAAAATCTTTTTCCTACAACGCCATCTGTGATTCAAAAGTGTAACTGAAAAAGTGCAACAAGCTTCCATCCCATCTGTTGGGTTTGGATGCAGCATCGGAGTTTGCAGCATTGGAGCATCTTCTTTGCACGCCATCTTGAGTGATCAAGAGTACTAACATGTGTGGGCTATACAGTATACATAAACTCGTTGAACCATCACAAATTTTATGTAAAGTCCCAGGTATATAAGAAGGGCAGTACCTTATTGCCAGATTTAACAATAAATAGCCATGAAGCTTGCCCTCATCTCCTTCAAGTTAGTTCAAACATAGCTAGTTTGTTCTAGTCAAGCATGTATTATCAACGGTGCCTTGAACCGTTCTGTGTGCATTGTAAACATAAGATAAAGGCAGCTCTCTGGTCATCTGAATACTATGAATTGAATTAAATTTTCTTGTGCACTGTGCGGTGTTGTTGCACTTAGAATTACTGGCACAGTGAAACGTGTTGTTTGTCTGTCTGTCTTTTATTTATTATTCAGTAAGATTATTATGGCGATGGCGCTTTAATCCGTTTGTGTTTTTAAAACTGTCTTTGAGATCAGCCGGTCGATTCTGGCCAAAATATCCCAGGGTGAATTTAGATGGAACGAGATTGAGGTAAGCTATCAATCTCCAGCATAGTGCTGGAGATTGATAGCTCATAAGCTCACCAAGCTCACTCCACCTAAATTCATTGAGGGAGATTTTACAGAACAGCACTGTTTTTTTTTCCTTTTTTCTCAGACTTCTTGGGCCCAGTAAGCAGCCTCGCTTACCGCGACATCAGTAGCTTTGTTTAGGTCCTTTAAAGTCCAGCTGTAGGAAAACCTTGGGCGCTGTAGTAAGTAGGCCATAGTCTGCTCAGGAGCACCACACTCGCACTGGGTATCGGTAGGATCTTCATATAATCCCTCATATTGCTAGGTCATGTTTGCAGCGGCCTACTGAGCGCTAAATCTAAATTAAAATGTAGGTAAATCCCATTTTTTGCAACACTAAAATCTGTTCAGATTTAGCCGGTTATAAATATTTAATGAGCATGATCTGCGTCGTATGATTCTATTTACCCTTGAACAAGATCATTGGAGTTAGTTTGTCTTTACTACAAAATTAAATATGTGAAGAAGAGTTAATATTTTCCTTAACCAATGTTTGTGTTGGTACCGTCAAAACAAATGATTAACAACGTTTCCGATCACGTGCGACTTGAGGGACTTCAAGAAGGGAGTGATGATATGTCTGCCTTAAGTGAGATAAGGTTTAATAGTCTTTAATGCAAAATATAAACTTTTAGTTCTATGTTCACACTTGTTTTTACCCCCAACATTGTCTCCTTGAATATACTTTCGCATCTCAGTTTCTTCAGATAATGGAATTCCTAAATTCCTATAATGAACAAAATTTTGGGATCGTACCGATAGCACCGAAGATTAAAGCGTTCAAATAATAAAACTAGTACTTAAATAAACTCTTTAGTTTAATATTAGTTTAGACATGTGATACTCCTTGTTTGGCTAATGATAAGGTGGAGGGGAATTCCCCTAATTTTAAAAACGTTTGCATTCTAAACTCGATCTTTATCTGTAAAAAATACACTAAGTACAGTTTTCACATTAATATTCGCTGAGTTGTTATTGTGACAAGATTTTAAACAAAAATTATCCTTAATACGCCATCTTGTGCAGCAAAAAACAAAAAGAAGTACGAGCACATAAGTTCTCTAGACGTCTCTTCCATGGAGAAAGCGAGTATTAATTCGGAATGTGTTACTAAGATATTATTTTATAAGAATCACGTTAAGTGCTTATATAACATCTATTTTAGTATGTTGCTTATGTATTTATTGTTTATTTTTGTTAATATTATAGGTAAGTTTAAAGCTGGCTGAATTCTTGCCAAGTTTTCTTTAGTAAAATTGTTTTCAAACTTGTCGGGCAAGTAAAATGTGAAATTGAAAGCAGTCTGATCCAGCTGGTGGCAGTTCTTTTAGTTCTCATACATAAACTCACGCCTTTTTCCCATAGGGGTAGGCAGAAACTACAGAACGCCACCTGCTACGATCCTTACACATAATTATCTGGTCATACAAGCACGCCGGTTACTCGGAGTACCTAATGCGCACCCGACCTTTTTGAGGAACCTCTCTCCGCCCTCTCCCTCCTCTTCCGTTCTTTCTTTTAGTTCAGTCTCTGATTTTATGCCATCGGGGTTTTTGAAGACTCATCTTTCTTTGTGTAAAACATTTGCTTGTCTTTTTGCAGACGGTTTTTTTTATTATTTTGTAAGTACAACATGCTATGGTTACTGTAGGCTAAAATCAGCCTTGTTAAAAATATTATAGCCAGTGTTATTTGCGACGTCAAGACGAATCTAGCCTTTTACCTTATCTATTAAAACCTATCTGCTTGTTCACTCTCTAGAAGGGAATATAATATAGAGACAGACAGACCTGCATAGTTACATAAAATATCAACAATAAAACATAACCCTCATTTTACACTCCACCACAGTCGGATAAAAAGAGCCAATAATCATTACATTATTTTCCACTATTTACACACAGATGCCCATTTTCCGTTAAAAGGGTACATTATTGTATTTGTAGCATACAATTAGTCAAGCTTAATGATCGGAATAATATATTGCAATAACAATCATGCTCCATAAACCTTATTTCATGTGTCTGCCTAATTATTTATTCATCTAGTATAATTTACTAGACGGAGCGGAAATTTACCACTATTGCGTGCGTGAGCAATAAAAAAAAATTACAGGCCGTACAACATGAGTATCGATTTATTATTTATTGTGTGGCTTTAATAGCTCGCTTTGAACGTGAAAACGATCGATTTGGTACCATTGTTTTCAGTTTTATGTCTTATAGATGTCTTCTTAGAACACAGGCGGGCAGTCGCTTTATGTAAAACACTGGTATTTAGATGCATCCGGTTAGACTGGAAGCCGATCCCAACATAGTTGGGTAAAAGCTAGGCAGATGACGATGATATTTTCTTAGAACAAAAATTTAGCTAGAGTTTATACTCTAGCTAAATTTTTAGGAGATAGGCTTATGCCTATCTCCCACTGCAAAGGCCTTTTCTCATTCAGAGAAGGCACGAGCATTAATCACCACGCTTGCTCAAAGCGGATTGGCGATATCAGAATTATAATAATTATAAGTCCAGGTTTCGTCACAATGTTTATCTTCACTGATATCAGTGATGTCCAAAATAAACTTAGAAAGTACATTATGAATTGAATAAGTCACATTGTGATTTGCCCGGTATTGAACCCTGGGCCATCACGACATCTGAAGTACTAAAAATAGAATGTCGTATTGTATCCTAAGAGTACAAGGTGAAGTGTGACATGTTCTAGCTTGTTTTATGCACCTGACGAGTTGTTTATGAAGTTCGATAAAAAAAGTCCTTGTTGCGATTGTCACTAATAGCGGCTTATTAGTAATTTCACACGGAACTGCCATGTAGTAGCTGTTATTACAAAGTTAATTAATGTAACGAGTATAGCCATTTTTTTTATTCTTCATAGATCTAGTTAATATCTGCTTTATGGCAGGGAAAGATTAAACTAACTTTATGCGAGCACAAAAACTCATGTAAATTATATTTTTTTTCCTATGAGGCAACTACTACCTATAATTGTTCTGCCATGCCATACTGCATGGCGGTGTGCCCTGCTTGGGCTGAGCACCGCCGAGTCCTCGAGGCGGCCATCGGCGGCGGCGCCCTCTCGCGTCCGGCACTGGTTCAGGCCATGGTCCGGAGCGAGGGGAAATGGGAAGCAGTCGCCTCCTTCTGCGAAGCTGTAATGCTAGAGAAGGAGGCGGCGGGACGGGAGAGAGAAAGGAGGGTCCCCCGTCCCAGCGGCCGCCGCGGTAGACGATCCGGGCGTCGGGAGCCACGAGACGACTCCCGGCCACCGTAGACGCGGGTCTGTGGACGGTGAGCAATGGGTAGCTCGCCGTCCGTACGTTCACTAGCGACAGACCGTGTCGACGGCGCGTTCGTGTTCCACGCGCGCCTCAAAGAGATGTCAGCAAATTGGATGGGGCCACTGAGGGCCGATGCCTGCCGGGGCTGCGGGTTGTTCGAAAGAGATACCGCGCCCCCGGAACGCAAAGGGCACATGAAGGAACATAGACGGGTTTTAGTCAGTAAAAGTCTGACACTCCCTCCCGCCCCGCCCAGGGCGGGGGAAGTTATTTGATGATTTCCCGTCTATAAAAAAAAAAAAAATGCCATACTGCATAGTCATTATGAATACAGTATGCAAGTAGCAGTTTCAAAACATTTTCTTAGCTGCTGCAGTTAAGAAACTTTGACTGCCTCGTTTAAAAAAATCACTTTAGAAAATCTACCAATTTGAGTAAGTACTTCAATGTCAAGCTCTGATATAAAGTTGAAAATTAACTGAAAGAGTTGTTAAGATTTCCCCGCAAAAATCAAGGTAGAACGATGTTTCATGAATGAGAATATGTTGACAGATGGCTTGCACTGCTGGTCCCCTCAACTATCAGCAAAGTAAGCATTCCTATTGTCTGTATTCGTTGAAATAATTTAATAACTGTTTACTTCGCAGGCGGTGGAAGCGATCCTAGCAAACGTACCGGAATGGCATCCAACACCGTTCACGGGCAAGAAAGGTCAGTAATTAGATACTTTACGGTACTGCAGGCTTACGTCATTGTCTTTTGTTTTGACAACGACCTCCAGACATGGTTTTAGATATGGGGTTTGGCTACACGTAGTATAACTGCATGATATTAACGCTGCACACTTGTAATGTCTGACACCACCGGACGCATGCTTAATGGCCAAATTGCGAAGTGTAGTTTCATGAGATGAATTGTAGCGAACAATGTCCTCCGATATTGAATTGAACACGAGACTCTGTGTGATAAAAAATACCATGAGAAATGCAACAAAAAAAGTGCTTAAGTATTAATAAAAAACATTACAAATCCTGCAAAAAAAAAACAATGCACAACGGCAATTAAATATTGCACATTTAGGTTTCATATGTCGTCAATATTTCTGAACTGTCGATTTTCGTTTAAAGGGCATCTAATAATCTCAGAGGCTGATTTGGCAGCATAACGTGTCTAATAAATTATGTTATGTACCGTTTATGCACATTATTTTTAAGTTTGACCTATGAAACTGACAACTTAGTAACTATTAAAAAATACACTTTAGATAATTCGAATGGCGCAGAGGCTGGGCGATAAGCTTTTTCACTGCTAACCTTCGGACAGTTGATCCAGTGTTTGTATATGATTAGTGTGTGCCAAAGTGGCAACGCACCCACGATACAGAAGGAATCCTAGTGTGGGACATCGTGTTTAGTGATTAACCTTACTTGGCAAGGTTATGTGCTCAAATTAGGTGTGTTTTATAACCCAGATATAAACGAAGACATAAAGTAAACGAATTAGGAGTTGTTTTTGCTCAACGTTTGGTCTAATTGCTTGGTATTTTAAGGTAATTACGAATTATTATGTAGTAGAGCTTTTTGTGAAGCTCGTCTGGGGAAATTCTACCTTAAAGCATTGTTGCTGTGTTCCTGTTTGAAGGGTATGGGTGGCGGTGTAATTGATGGCATAAGAGACAATCTATGGGGTAGGCCTATGTCTGGCAGTGGACATACTACGGCTGATATGACGACAAGACATTTTAACTTTGTTTCTGAAATGGCAACTCATCTACAAGCCCTCTGGTATTGCAGTATGTGTTAGGTAGCGATGACCACTTAACATTCGATTCAGGCCGTTGACTTGTATGTCATAAGAATGATATAAACTTAAAATAATGTATGGGCACAAAAAATGAATCTAAAATTGTTGCCAAAATTGCCTGGGAACGTTTTTTAAGCGTTATTTTATTAATTTACATTACCTTCTCATTATTCGTATTTATTAAAATAAACACGTTAAAATTGGTTTATTTTTAGTCTTTAGAGTTTAAATTAAAAAACTTATCTTACTACATGTAGATGTGTGCATAGTTGCGATTTCGAATTAATGAATAAACAAGTATTAATTATAGGTACCCATGCCTCGTTAGCCCAGTGGTCCTAAGCGCAATTGCTATGCCAGAGGTCTTGTGTTCGATTCCCAGGTCGTACAGTGTTTTTGGGGTTTTCTATGAAATTCTCAATAGCAGCTCGGAGTTAGGATTTGTGCCTGGTCAATAGGCTAGCCCCCTATTCATGGGGACCTGAACTTATCGGTGAACTGTAGGTGTACATTGGCACACCTTTGCCTACTCTTCGGGTAATACAGGCGTGATGGTATGTAATGTATGTCTGTAGTTATATGTACATAACAATTATAGCAAAAAATGACATTGTGCAGTTTAATTTGACTTAAAGGACTCAAGAATTCCCAGGATACCTATAAATCTACTACTAGATTACATCTTTAACTGAATAAAAACAAAGCTGGTTTTTGATTGACAGGCTAATAACACTCAACATAGATAATTGCAAAATTGTTCTGTCTTTAATACTTGCTTAGCTGACCAAGATAATAATGTAATCATTTAATTGAGAGACAGGTTTCTTTGTTTTTAATACAAAAGTTAGAAATCAAGAACTCGGCTTGTTATTCCTTCTTAATTTATTTTTGGAAGACCTCGGCGAGAAATTCCAGCATAAAGTCTATCTATTTACCAATTTTTTTTTTGTTTGTATGCATTAATTTCTGTCGTCGTCGGTCAGTCAGAAAAAAATAATTAACGTTTTGTATATGATAGTCAGTTTATGAAGAATCATCAAGCTATCATGAGGCTACGATCCATGGGAGCGGAGCAATAACCAAAGATGTAACTTAATGCTGGTTAAAAAACCACGCGGGTGGGTGGAACTAGTGAGAAAATAAAAAGAAAATTAGGATATTCTCGTATCTGTCTACAATTTTCGGTCACTGATACAACTGACGTGTTGTCAACTTTTCATGTAACTTTTCATCTTGTACAGTTTTCACAAACGGTAATATCAAATATCAAAAACATGTCACCTGTCGTGTTATTCTGTAAAAAATCTTCCTCGGTAATTTTAGTTGAAGTGAGCTAGGCGCGAAAACAGCAAACGGAGCTCAGGTTTTTATCAGTGAAAAAATTTAGGTTACGGATCTGTACTTCAAGAGATTTATCTCTCATACAAACAAAAAGAAAACCAATTATCTTTAACTATTTATGATACCAGCAAACTGCTCGCGACTTCGTCCGTGTGGCTTATTTCACCCGTGTTAAGTTACCTCTTTGGTTATTACTCCGCTCCCGTGTGTCGTAGCGTGATGTTATATAGTCTATGTTACTCAGGAACAATGTAGCTATCTATTGGTGTAAATATTGTTAAAATCGGTCCAGTAGTTTCGGAGCCTATTCGGAACAAACAAACAAATAAAAAAATCTCTCCGCTTTATAATATTTTACGATTATGATATAAGTCTTATTTGATGAATACGATGCTTTCTATCAAAAGTCATATCAATATGTGTAGCAAAAGTATAACTTTATTTCGATCAGCGAATGACGCACGCGAATACAATCATACTGTATGTATTAAAATTAAGTTCTATTTTTAGTCGGACTTGAAATGAGGATTCGCTACCAAAATAAATTCATGTGCCCACCTTTGGTTCTTGCAAACTCATGCAAATCAAATTTTATTCATAGTGCATCCGTTCTGTGTCCTGACCTATTGCTTTGTTCTCCTTGATATTGTTTACTTATAGAGTTACTGACTCATAATATTGTATTATAATTAAATATATTGATTCCTGTTTAAAGAAAAACACATTGCCCCACACTGGGATTTTTTTCCTGTATCGTGGGTGCGTTTTCAAACATATAAACTCACATACACAAACAGCCAGACCCGGAGGAACTATCTGTGTAGGCCATGCAAATATTTGTTCGTGTGACAATAGAACCCGAGACCCGGCGCGCTGCAGCCAATCGCTCAGCCACTGCACCAACCGTGTTGTTAACCTTTTGAACACCATAGTCGTGTATAGCCGACAAGAAAACTGAATTTTGATTAAACTGCATCTGTCGGCTATACACGACTGTAGCATTCAAAAGGTTGTATTTGCTACACCTATCCAAAAATTATGCAAAAATATTATGTAAAATATTATGCACAATATTACTCATACTATATCTCATTTAATAAGAAAATAAATTATTATTATTTCCATTTATCTTCTTGGATTTTGTATGCATCATCGGGACGTTTCCATGCGGTTCTGTAAATTAAAAGTGTACCTAATTTAAAACGTTTGGGTTGATTTTTATCACGTTGTGAGGTGGTCTTCGTTTCATTTCATCTTGATTTGTAATGACTTAGCTTTGGAAACGGCTGTGTCATCTTGTTTGCAACATTTGTTTTGATTATATTTTACTTATTTTGATTTCGTCCTGTTTGTACCTCATAAACACTTTGCTCGCGACTTCGTCCGCGTAGACTTAGAATCTACCTGGTCTACCCTACAAATTCAACACCCCCTAAAAGGGCATAAGGAGTAACAAAACAAAACTAATAAGGTTGTGTCTGGTTTCAAGTGGATAATCCTAAAAAAATACAAACTGTCCCTTCCGTTCCCAATTAAGGGTTTATTTTTCAAAAATCCCATAAGTACTCGCCTACATCATAATAGGAAGCCATGTACAAAAATCCACGTTTCTAGTTGCAGTACTTTCGACTGCGCTGATATGCCAGTCAGTCAGGTTCTCCTATTGTATGTCTAATAGTAATACTCCGCAAATTCCCCCGCATTAAGCCATGTCTTTGATTACTGCTCCATTCCCGTGAGTCGTAGCTTTTCCGTAATCCTACTACTATCCTTCCTACTACTATTATAAAGGCGAAAGTTTGTAAGTATGGATGTATGGATGTTTGTTACTCTTTCACGCTTAAACGGCTGAATGGATCTGGATGAAATTTGGCACAAAGATAGATTATAGTCTGGAATAACACATAGGCTACTTTTTATCCCGGGAAAATGTACGGTACCCGTAGGATAACACATCAACTGTGACGCGGACGAAGTCGCGGGCAGAAGCTAGTTAGCTATAAATTTATACATATCCTCGATAAACGCCCTATATGACGCAAAAAGCAAATTCTCAGTAGCAGCTCGGAGTCAGGATTTGAACCCGGTTAATGGCAATAGGCTCGCCACCTATTACATGGCACCTAAACATACCGGCGAACTGTGGATGCGGGTGTTGGTACACCTCTGCCTAACCCTTCGGGGAAAGCAGGTATGATTATATGTTGTATGGTGATGGCGCAAAAAGATGTTTTTAAAATCGGACCAGTAGTTCGTGAGATTAGCGCGTTCAAACAAACAAGTCCATGCAGTTTTATTATATTACTGTAGAAGTATAATATAGACTTGTGACGTGTAGAGTTGTTTTGCACTAATTCGACGACATTTGTATTTTGTTGATTCTACTCTGACATTTAAAAGAAACTTGTTATAGTCTACATTCTAATAGCTTACTGTATATTTTTATTAACATCCAGTTTGTTAGACATTTTAAACAGTTTGGTAATTTTAATCCCTCGCTAGCCTACGAAGCGCGACTGCTACGCTAGAGGTCTTGGGTTCAATTCCCAGGTCGAGCAAAATGTGTTATTGGGGTTTTCTATGAAATTCTCAGTAGTAGCTCGGAGTTAGGATTTGTGCCCGGTTAATGGCAATAGGCTCGCCCCCTATTACATGGGACCTAAACATACCGGCGAACTGTGGGTGTACATTAATACACCTCTGCCTAACTCTTCGAGGAATACAAGCGTGATGATATATGGTAATTTTAATTAAGTCTATATTGAGTTAAAGAACCGATAAAGTAATAACGACCAATAGAAACACAGTGACGCATGTAAACAAACTTTTATTGACTAAATGCCTTCATTGTGTGATGGAGCAGGAAAATAAAAAGGTCACACCATGATAACTGGGCGTGCAGACTTCCTCTCTATTGATAACGAATTGGAATTGCATTTTTATTGAACCAGTCATTAAATTAAATATAAAACCCGCCACGTGTGAGTCAGTCTCGTGAACAAAAGTTCAGTACTACCATCATCTGCCTAGCCTTTTCCCAACTATGTTGGGGTCGGCTTCCAGTCGACCGGATGCAGCTGAATATCAGTATTTTACATGGAGCGACTGCCTATCAGACCTCCACAACCCAATAATAGGTATTACGATACTCTTGGTAAGACTGGTTGTCAGACTTTCGGGCTTCTGACTAACAGTAACGACTGTCAAAGATCTACAAATGATAGCCGGGACCAACGGCTTTATGTGCTTTCCGAGGCACGGAGGAAAAGTTCAGTACCTACTACCGTGCAGTATTAAACACTACATACAAGAAATACATACATACCATCACGCCTGTATTCCCCGAAGGGTTAGGCAGAGGTGTAACCAATGTACACAGTACGCCGGTATGTTTTTAAGTCCGATGTAATAGTGGGCGAGGCTATTGCCATTAACCGGGCACAAATGCTAACTTCGAGCTGCTACTGAGAATTTCTTAGGAAAACCCAATAACACTTTGCTTGACCTGGGAATCGAACCTAAGACTTGTAGCGTAGAAGTCGCGCTTAGGACCACTAGGCTTTTTTTTATAGACTGGAAATCATCAAATAACTTCCCCCGCCCTGGGCGGGACGGGAGGGAGTGTCAGACTTTTACTGACTAAAACCCGTCTATGTTTCTTCACGTGCCCTTTGCGTCCCGGGGGCGCGGTATCAGGACTACTAGGCTAACGAGGCAGTTACGTACAATAAATACGTGTCTTAAATTGGAACCCGATTGAAGTTTTAACTTTATTTGGGCTTGTTATTTGTTGTTACAGAGGGCTAGTGCTAAACTCTTTGAAAAAATAAAACACCCAGAAATTATTAAACGAAAGACATATTTAGGTTTTAGAATTATTATTAAACTTAGGAGACCCACCATAAAACGGAAATTTAAATGGTTGCAGAGTTTGTTCAAAAGAGTTACCGCTATTCTAGAACGCCAAAGGCATTATGAGGAACACGGATGGGTTTAAGTCAGTAAGAGTACGCAACTCTCTTCCGCCCTTCATTAAAAAAAAGTGGGCCTAAATGTTTGTGAACATCGGTATGGCTAAAGAATAATCGACGACAGATCTAAATTGCATGTGTCTTAAATTATGACCAGATAATATATTTAATGAACATAATAATACAGAAAAGCGTCGTCAGCAGGTACAAACAATTAAATTTAAACGATAAATTTCATTACCTACTTTAACTTATTATGTAGGTGTAAAAGTAATTGTTATTATAATGAAACACGTTCGCTGCGAAATATACTGGTACTTGTGTTTCTAAAACAACGTGCAGTTATGCATCCACGTCAAATTTCAGGAAGTTAAATATTTATGTTTCTAGTTGTTTGATAGTATTTCAGAATACACCTTGTGTGTGCAGCGAAAACCCGCCTTACGTTACGTCTTTGGTTTAACTGCTCCGCTCCTGTGGGTCGTAGCGTGATGTTATATGCCTATGACACTCACATATAACGTGGCTTCCTATGGGTAAAAGAATTATCAAAATCGGTTCAGTAAATCCAGTGATTACCCCCTACAACCTCACAAACTTTACCTCTATAAAATTAGTATAGATTTTTTTTTATCCGAGGTGGGTAAGCTCTTGACGTCAGTCTTGGTCAGAGGTGACATAGACAAAGTGTAAGATGAAGTGATCTTACCCAGAGGAAGCCTCAGAAGATTGATTCGTATTGAGTATCTCTTAATACTCAATATATTTATTGCTTCCACAAGTTCACTTAGATGGTAGGTTTTACAAAGATATTGATCATTGTGGACCCTCTAGCAAAGTTACTTCTTTGAATTAGCCGAGGATGTAAAATTGCGCTTGTATTAAACATTACGAACAAGGTATAAGTGGCACACGCCAAACGATCACATAACAATAGCAGTTGCGTCAAAGTACAAGTGTTGTTTTATCGCCTATATGAAAGTGCGGATTAAGCATCTTGATATTGCGAAGTTATTAAATAAGTCATTAATAACTGCACATGCAACGTGCCGATATGAGAGCATTATTATCAGGGAACCATCGTCAGGGAATCTATCTACATACATTGGAGCCTAAATGGTCTCGCACTGTGCGGTTTCAAAGGAATTTCCTTCCGTAAACGTTTCGGTTGTGGAATGGGCTCTGCCTAGGTTTTCCCAAGGGACTACAGTATGGGGCTCTTCAAGATGGGACTGTTTTTTAAGGGCCGGCGACATGCGTGTTCTGTCCCTGGCGTTGCAGGCGTCCATAGGCTACGGTAACCGCTCACCGTCAGGCGGGCCGTATGCCTGTACGCCAATTTGCCACCACGTTGGTATTTATAAAACCAGCCTATTGTTGTCCTACTGTAGGGCAAAAGCCTCTTCTTCCGCCTTTAATGCAAACATCTAATGTTTGATTTTGACAATTACCTTATAATAACTGCGTCACTGACTAACTTACTCTCATTCGCCTATAAAAGCCGATTTTAAGCTTGAATTTGTACTGTTAAAATGTAATTTAATTTATTTGTCAGAATATAGGTACTTACATAAAATAATGTTGCTCGCTATATTCGACTTATCAATCGTGCAGATATTATTTGTAGTACATGCATAATAATATCATGAAATTACATCAATGTTATTAGTCATTACTCATACACATAATCATTATAATATGTACAGTGTTGTTTCCTTAATATTAGGCACATTACATTATAGAATACATAAATATTAAATTAGTTTATTAGATAATAATATGAATGCAGGTCCCGATGAGGTAACGTCTGAATGTTACAAATTGGTTGCGCATTGTATTGTAATACATAGGTACAGTACGGCCGACGTATCTTGGCGAGTCTGAAGTTAGTCGATTAGCTGCGCAGTAGACAATTGTGTTCGTAAAAGATCCATTGCGCAGCCAAACGGCTAACTTCTGACTCGCCAAGATACGTCGGCCGTACTGTACTCTGTTCTCCTCACTCACCGAATTTGAACTGTTCTATTTCAGACAAATGAACGCTTTTATTTAGTTTCCTGCCCCGATGTTTGTTTGTCTGTAATCAAATCTTGCAAGTTTAATTTGACTCACTTCCCGGTGTTCGATTAAGCTGAAACTTTGCACACATGTGCACTTTGCATGACAATGCAATGTAATGATGATATGATGAGAGAGATGGTATGATGATGGAGACGGAAGATGGCCATGGGAACTTAATCAAATCTTACAAGTAAAATTAGACTTACTTCCCAGTTGTCCATGGAGCTGGAACATTGAATAACAATGCAAAATAAAAGCTTGTTTAATTGTTTTTTTTAATGTTATTCTTGTTTAATTTTTGAATTTTGTTGTTTTACTCCTGTACAATAATAAAATTTTCACCTGCCATGTTATCTCTTCACCACCTTTGGTTGACTGGCAGAGAATGCCCAAGGCATTAAGTCCGCCTTTGTATTTTCGGTTGCATAAAGTTTAAATAAATAAATAAATAAATAAATAAATGCTCCGGGTGAGGGAGCACTTGAATACCAAACGACTAGGTCGACATATCAATGTAACACATAATCTAACACATAAATTCTAATTCAACTTTTTTGATGCATGACTGTGCCAAATCGAATTTGATTTCCGTTAATCAAAGTTTAAGTAAGAAAATATTAATTAGGTACATTCAAAGTCAACGCAGTATGCTGCGTGGCATCTGATCTGCGGGGAAAGTAATGTTACAAGCGAGTTTTATTTGTGTAGCTCATCGAACGGAAAGTGGTCTCGTAGATTGCATCGTTACTGATTTTCTCTTTACATTTATATTTATATGTATTTTCGTAATAAATGTATGATTTCTGTCAGTTTATATGTATATGTATTTTTTTATAATATAACGTGATACTTGTAGCATATTCTTTAGGTAGAATGCAGCTGCAAATATCACGAATGCTCTACTATAGGCATGAAAATGCGATTAATTTACAAATCAGTGTGAATCTTTTGTTAATAATTATGTGTGTCGTGTTTAACTAATAACTTAGAAATGCTAGAACAAAAATTAAGCGTAGCGTGAAATAAAAAAAAAAACACCTCCATACATCTTTTCAATGGTACTGAACAGCCAATCATTAGATATTAAACAGGTTTTACGTATTCATTAGTAGGTAGTTTGTATGCAAAATATTGAAAACATTTATCTATACTAATCTATACTAAAAATAATATTATAAAGCTAAAGAGTTTGTTTGTTTGAACGCGCTAATCTCAGGGACTACTGGTTGGAATTGGAAAATTCTTTTAGTGTTGGATAGTCCATTTCTTGAGGAAGGCTATATATAGGCTATGTAACATCACGCTACGACCAACAGGTGCTGAGCAGCGAGGGTGAAACCGCGGGGAACAGCTAGTTTTACATATAAGTGTATGTACGGAGTTTCTTGCCCATTTTCTCCACACGAAACTACCTTTAGCAACTTGATTAATTTTTTTTATTCGTGTATAAGACGTTCAAAAGAAGACACCTTATAATGGTCTTATTGAAATAAATGATGATTGATAAATACAATATTGTTGTACAGAAGAGAAGATGGAGCCAGAAGACAGCGGTCGCCTTCGCTGCGACACGTTCGATATCCAGCGAGTACTGCAGCATGGCGCGCATCTCATGGGCTCCGAGGGCAACGAGTACGACCTGGATGAGGAGCCTCTCAACGCTGCAGGTAATCCATACATACTTCTACACTATACATGTAAAAACATAGCCATCTTTGCCATCAGTGTCGTGATGACCTAGTGGTTAAGGTGCCGAAAATGTATTCTCCAGACCGATTCCGGCCACAGCGGCTAGTCTTAATGCAGAGTAGCCAAGTACGTAGGAGATATTATAGTGCACATGAGTGTGCGCAAACACAGGTGTACTCCGTCTTCCCTAACTTTCATAGTCCGATGGGACGGCAATCCGACACAACTGGGGAGGGATCAGGCGCAGGACCAAAGGATTTACGTGTTTTCCGAGACAGGGGGTGTCACACCACCAACTCCTACACTCCGGGCTGTTGCTGAGAAATTCGTAGTGGAAAAACCTAGTAACACTTTGCCCGACATCGAAATCGAACCCAGGGCCCCACGCTCAACGGGGCAGTTATATTATCCATACTTAATAATATAAATACGAAAGTAACTCTGTCTGTCTGTTTGTTATCAATGGTTTTGATAATTCCGTTCAGCCGTTTAAGAGTGTAAGAGCACGTAAGAGTAACAAACAAACATCTATCCATTCTCACAAACTTTGGTGATTTTATATCTGTATTGGGACAAGTTTCTCGCCTTTGTTCGTGACTCATGGTGTGCACGGCGCCAACGCTATCAAATTAATTAAATTGTGATAAATAAGATTATTATTAGTACCTATTTACGAAGATACTTTTAACCTTGGTGACGTCTAATGGCCACTTTTGTCTTATTTGCGTTTATTGGTTAACTTTGCATGCTTGGTCATTATACGACGATTTTTTTATAACGGGTCGAACAGACATCGTAGCAAAAAAAAAACTTTTTATTTTAACATTTATCGTCGGTTTTAAAATAACTAAATTCATGGTAACAGAACCTGTTATTTAAATTTAAACCTTATGTAAGTTAACCATATCATGCTTGGAACAATAAATATTCTTTAACTAATTAATACGATGTCGGATAGTGTAACTTGAAACTCCGGCTTTAGGCGTCAGCCAGCCAGTCTACATACCTACTCATTATGAATGCAGTCTAGAAATAACAATTAAACGTCTAGAAATCGAACATTCCAACTATAAGGAAGGAAAAGGGACTTTATTATTTCGACAAGGACTTTTTCCTGCAACGACAAACTAATAAAAATATTAGGTAAATAACGAGTGTAAAAACACACTTAACGAAGTCAATAGTTGACATGTTTTGCCCATTATTGCGATATTTTTTTTTGTTCTAGAACATACTAAGAACCTTCTGTTTTCGAAGATATTGTAGGTCAAAGTTCCATCTTTATTAAAATGTATTTTGACTAAAACTTTACTTATAAATTTAATTACCATACCACTGATTTTTCACACCAAAAATGAAACTCGTTTCCCAGCAATAATTTTTGCATAATGGTACCTACTTAGTTTGATGTGCAGTATGCGTAGTAAATAGGTATGCGATGTCAAAGTTAAAGCATTTATTTCAATTAGACCATTTACAGGCACTTTTAAATTGCCATTAAGTTACAATTTAAAGTTGAAGCTAGTTGCTCGTTCCCAAACGTAGGTCTCTATGGGGAAGAACGAGCATGAAACTTCATGGATGCTCTTTTCTTTCAATTTGATTTTTACAAAATCTTGGTTACAATATTCTTGTTGTCCATATTTGTCCAGTTAATAAGAGCAGGAAGATGATGATGAATTTCCAGCGCTAATTTTGTCTTTATTTGTTCAGAGTCGAAGGAGCGTCTGGCGAAACAACGCCAGCAGTTGAATGCCCGACTGGGTCTCGACGTAGCTGCCAACCTGGGGGTCGATCTTAACTCCATGTATACCACCGAAGATCTGTGCCCCGTGAAACCTGTGTTAAACAAGACTGATGTGTGTCGGGTAAGTTTAATCTGATGTTCCATTTCATCAGATTTTGATCAGAATGCCTTTCAGACAGTTCAGTATACCATCATGCCTGTACTCACCGAAGGGTTAGGCAGTGGTGTACATTAGTACACCCACAGTCCGCCGGTCACAAATAGTAAACCCGAGCTGCTACGGAGAATTTAATTGAAAAACCCAATAACATTTGCTCGATTTGGGAATCGAACCCAAGACCTCTAGCGTAGCAGTTGCGCTCAGGACCACTAGGCTAACGAGACCGTTCAGTAATACGCTTATTCACACCTGGTCAATAAATGCATTTGGTTTTTTACAACCTGCTTTTGCTGTTAGCTGGAACCGCTATTCTATTTGAGTCTTCATTAACGATTGTACTTAGCCTTGTTGAGGACTAGCACTAAGATCGAGATACATAATCGATACTAAGCACGTGTTTTGGCCAAGCATTATTCCTGTCACTATCACACTACTGCCAAACTACAAGTGCACGACAGAGACTGGAACATAGCTAACTCATAAAGTAAGCGCTGATTACATTACAATTTTCCTCTACAGAGACCAGTACAAGAAATAGTAATATCTTCAAAACCGCTGAGTTCACGGGAGATGAACTTGGCGAAACGCAAGGCGCGCCTCGCCTTCAGTAAGCAGAAGTCGCGCGACTGCAGCGAGGACGGCCCGTCGGCGCCGCCCACGCCACCTGTCGAGCCCGACAGGAAGAAGATCAAGCTGGAACAGCCTGATGAATTTGTATGTGAGTATTGGGGCGGGCGCGGGGTGAGATGACCAGTATTTTGTGGTCCTCGGCAGCCTAAGTAGGGAGGTTGTTGTTGTATGTGTTATTGTCCCAATCATCATCTTCCTGCCCTTATCCCATGTTACTTGGGGTCAGCGCAACACGTTTTCTTTCATGCCGTCCTGTCAACCGTCATGCTGTCGCTGACTCCTTTCTCTTTCATATCATTCTTCACACAATCCATCCATCTTTTCTTTGGCCTTATTTATTTAAACTTTATGCAACAAAAAATTACAAAGGCGAACTTAATTCCATAGGCATTCTTTACCAGTCAATCAAAGGTGGTGTAGCCGGCACCTGCCGTGTTATCTACACGGCAGGTGCAAATTATACCATTATAATTATTAATATTAGTCAGGTAGTTGATTTGGGTCTGGTTGTTTGTGGATGTGAGTTTTATAAACGCACCCATACCCATACAGGAGAAACACTTAATAAGGGGCAAGGTACATTTAAAAAATCCTTGAACCTACCAATGTGAATTTATTCATATATTTCGTCTCCTCATTCCATGTCCACGTACGCATTATTTTGTCTCGTAGGTACTACATATTTAATTTGCATGGACTGGTAATATGACATTTACAAAAATTATGTAAATTTAAATCATTTACTGTCGCAGTAAGAATCCTTATGAATAGCAATAAGTTTAATATTAACTTAATTGGACATTTTATTGTAATCGCACGAAACACGTCAGTGTTGTAGGTTAAAAATAAAAGTGTTGTAATGTTGAGTCAATTGCATAATAAGGCAAGTATTGTAAGTATTCATTTCATTGTAATACTACCTCAATGCCATTTGTTTGAACTATGCAAATTACTATATACCATAGTTTAGTTATTCATTGCATAATACTTTGAGGAAGTTGCATGTGGAGTTTTTTTCGACTTGATTAACTACTCACTGCTAACTGCTACTACTAACCGCCTCGTTAGCCTAGTGGTCGTAAGCACGACTGCTACGCTAGAGGTCCTGGGTTCGATTTTCAGGTCGAGCAAAAAGTGTTATTGGGCTTTTCTATGAAAATTCTCAGTAGCGGCTCGGAGTTTGGATTTGTGCCCGGTTAATGGCAATAGGCTCGCCCCCTATTACATGGGACCTAAATATACTGGCGAACTGTGGGTGTACATTGGTACACCTCTGCCTAACCCTTCGGGGAATACAGGCGTGATGATATATTTGATGATGGATGATGATATTGATTAACTGTTTTCGTCATTGCTTATGCGTCTTGACATAACAAATTGTATACTAAACTTAAATATAAAATTAACGAAAAAAAACCAGACAAGTGCGAGTCGCAGTTGGTCACGAAGACTTTCTTTCCAGCTTAATACGTTTCTTGTACGAAGATTGAAGACCCCTTTAATCTTTAAATTTACTTAATTACACTCAAAATTTAAAGTGTCTGCCTATTACGGTTCAAAAGACACAGCCCAGACGGAGACGGAGAGATAGCGTATTATTACTTTTTGGCTACATAACCCTGAAAACGACGTCAATTGAATAAGTAGTTGTTGAGTTTTAAAACCACCAACAGATAGAGAGAAACTGCATTTATATTAACGTAAAGATAGTAATGAATGATGATAATTCAGATTAATTAGTCTTCCGTTATCTTCGGACGTTTATCTTTGTATGTAAATTGTATTGGCGATTATGTTTCTCATGAAACTGAGTGATTACGATCCATCTGTTACGAGATAATATAGATAGCACATTGAAATGCTTTTATGATAAGAGCTTGTTCTTATTGGTACATGAGTATCACTTCATGGTTCATAATTATGAAATATTTACTTCTGCCCGCGACTTCGTCTGCGTCAAATTTGATGTATTGTCCAACGGGAACCGTACATTTTTCCGGTATAAAAAGTATCCTATGTGTTATTCCACACTACAATCTTTCTCAGTGAAAAATTTCATCCAGATCCATTTAGCCGTTTGAGCGTGAAAGAGTAACAAACATTCATCCATCCTCACAAACTTTCGCATTTATAATAATTAATGATAAGATCTTGTTCGTATTGGTACATGAGTATCACTTCATGGTTCAAATGAAATTAGATTGCAGACAGTCATTGTTTCAGTCAGTATGTTAATTGGGGCGGCGCTTCGCCAAATATGGCTTTAAGTGATGTCTACACAATACATGAAATAAAGACTGTATACAGGAAGACTTCTAATGCACTGGCCCTTTTTCAAGGGGTGAGAGTACTGATGAATTTAAACAACTGTCTATTAGACAATAAATATTGCCCTTTAGAAGTCTGCCCGACTGTTAAGAGGTTATTGTCCCACTGCAGGACATAGGCCTCTTCTCACAGAAGCCGCGAGGATTGATCAACACGCTAGGGTTAGGTGGACAGGGGATTCCAGACTTATATATATTTCAAAATTCTGGTTTTTTAAGATGTTTTTCTTCATCGATGTCAGTGATTTCATTATAAATTGAAAAAGCAAATTGCTTGTTCATAAGAGGCGGGCGCCTTGTCACAAGGGCCATCTCGACTGATATGGTACTGTCATAACATTAAAAAATATCACTTCTTCTATACTTTCAAGCGATAAAAACCCTGTGAAACCAAGGGATTTTTCATATTCCAAGGTTGATCCCCCCGTTTTATCCCCAGAAAAAATGACTATTGCAAAGAACATTCAAAGTCAGCCCGTACATGCACTCCAACTATAAATCTATAAATAAACTAACCTTGCCATTTGCCTAGGAGACTTGGGGTCACCTGTCAGTCTTCATGCAGTCGAGTACAGTCATTATTTGGTACTTCTCTCTCCCGCTGCCTAACCTTGGCCTTCACGGACCAATTGGTAATGATACGTATGTCCTACGGAGGTTACGAGACGTTCAGTCCTCCTTCCCGTCGGACTTCAATGATAATACCAGCCTGTTATTGTCTCACTGCAGAACAAAGTCCTCTTCTCATACAGATAAAGCATGAGCATTGATTAGAGCGTGCTCAAGATGGATTTTTGATTTCAGACTTATATTAATGAGTTCTGCAATAGGCTCGCTCCTTATTACATGGGACCTAAACATACCGGCAAACTGTGGGTGTATATTGGTACACCTCTTCCTAACCCTTCGGAGAATGCAGGCGCGGTAGTATGTTATGTTGGTATTCATAAGTCCAGGTGCCATCATGATGTTTTTCTTCACCGATGTCGGTGATATCTAAGATGACTTTAGAAAAGAACATGTGATTTAGAAAAGTCGTATTGGTACTTGCCTGGTAGCGAACTCGCAACCTCATGCAGACTGTTGTTCCAAGTCTGGCTGTTTGGGACGATACAGGAGAAATTACCAGTGTAGGACAACATTAAAAAACAATGGACGTCAGGCTTGGCGAAGGTACACAATACAAAGTTGTTTGTGGAGCTCTTACGAAACTTCATAGGGCCGTGCCTTTCTATGAAACAAAACAGAGGCGTGTCCAGACGGGTGTGTCTATCACCTGACTACAACAAACTTACACTATCATTTACTAGTAAACATGCCGTTAATTAAGTAATGGATACGCTGTAGTAATGATTTATTCAACGAAACCACGCCCTACATAAGTCATCATTATTTAATGTTATTACAATTTGATTTGCCTTGTGAAAATATTGTTAATATGTTGCAATATAAACAAAAGGGTATGCGAGTCTCGTGAAGTCTTATCTTGCGTTTATTTAAATAAAAGAAGGAACTAGTAAATTATTATGTTAATCTTCATTAAAAATAGCCACTTAGAGTAAACTGGCTAAATCGGTAAAAAACTGCAAGCGTGTTTTCAATTAGGTACAGTCTAATAAGCCATTTAGTATGTGGGGCAGGCAATTTTCAACTATTTTAAACAATGTTGGTAGTGTTCTGACTGTTGTGAGTAGTCATTTCTTGTATATGTATGTATTGTCTCTCTCCTAAGTATGCTATAAAAAACTGTAAGCTTATAAATAATTGCTCACGCAATAATAATGGATTTCATACATTTAAATAGCTGAATATTCTTGCTTGCAACCTAACTAGCTTGTTCGACGATACTTACTTGATAAAGCGTAACTAATAAACCGGCCAACGTAAATGTAAATGTAGTTATTCCATCTCAACAATAACTCATTTCAATACATTCAGATCACAACACATCCTCCGCACTGCACATCTGTCCGCGTTATCTCTGATTAGTGTTAATCACGAGAGCGATAAGGTCTAAAGTCTGGTTGTACGTTAAATTGCTCGCGTGGTCTCGCGGCCTAGTTTCATCAGTTACGCCTACCCGCTTCATTAGGAACATTAGGACCTGTTAACTACGATGTAAGTCGTGCTTGTTGCAATGCTCGGTGATCGTAATTTTTGCATTACATGGATTAGGTATGCAGTTGTGACGTCAGAGAGTAGTTTTTTATGTATGAGCACGATTATTTTATTCGAATGTAATTTATACAATGTAGTTAGAGATAACGGTAAATCACGTTTTTTGCTTGTACGGTTTTTTAATTGTTTTTTTAACACTGACCTCGAAATTATCCTTTGTATGACAATGCAAATATGACGGATTGTAAGAATCTTCTTCTTTCCAAATTGATGGTTCAAGTAACTTTTTACTTTGTTAGAGTTCTTGAGTCCTATAGGTAGCCACGTTTTTGCACCATCAGTGCCGTTTTAAATGCCTTTTAAAGGTGTGGGGATACTTTGGGCACTGTAGTGCACCTACCACAGTCTACTGACCCACTCGCCATCGTTTTTCTAACCATTCAAGGGCACCATGATAACTATACAAAATCAATATTCTATAATAAGACCGCCAGGTATAGTATATTCTGTAAAAACCTCCCTAGATGAATTTAGATAATGTGACCTTGAGGTGAGTCTTTAGCTTCAGATGAAAACTACAGCTCACCTCAGGCTAGTGGCTACCATTACCTAAATTCAAGAAGTAAGATTATTATAGAATAGAATCTGCACTTCAATTTACTGACAGCTAGTTTCTACTTTGCAAGTAACTTCATCATTGACAACGACCATCTGTCCCATAGGCCCCCTCTCCCTTTTGCCAACCAAAAGTATATCGTCTTAATTTTCCATCCCCAGTTGAAACCACAGCCCCAGTACCCGACTGCTCCGGCTCCTGGGTGGAGTGTACGCGCTGGCCCCTGGAGGCGTGGGCGGGCGCGCTCCAGGCGCAGCTGTTCAGCGCCGCGTGGGAGGCGCGGCACGGCGCTGCCAGCGCGTTGCGGGAGCTGCTGCGTGCCAGGATCGTCACCTCGGCGGGACATGACGTGCATATGACTAGTCAGGAGGTGAGTGGGACTGTGGAAATTATACCCTGATAGTTCAAAGTTTATTGTACAGAGCTCAGCACATCAAGGTCAACTTTGTAATAAAAGGATAAGGTTCATGTCCTGTCCAATTACGAAAATTTACAGTTTGTGAAAGTTTGATGTGCTGGCGTCTTTAAAAGATTGAGATAGAGAATTGATATGTTGGAACACAATTAGGAATTACTACATTGTGAGAGATAAAATCGAAACAGTAGCGCCAAGTGGGCATTATGGGAACTACAAATAATAACGTTCAAGAATTTACTTTCAGTAATAACCTTTTTAGAGTTCCGTTGACTTTTTTTTTTTTTATTTAAGAACTTTTTTTCTTTGATAGATGGAGTTAGCACATCAGGAATGGTTAGAAGACATGGCACTGAGATTATTATGTGTTCTCGCACTTGACCGATTTGGGGACTTCGTGTCTGATCAGGTAATTACATGATATTCAACTATTTTTTTTATCTCCATTTAACTTGACAATTGTTTTTAGTCAGCCTGTTCTGTGCCACTCCTTGGCAAAGGCCTCCCTCCATTCCTTCAAATTTTACTGTCTCTCGTACCTCATCCCTCCAGTTTTGGAGGAATCCATCCAGTTCGTCCCGCCATCTCCTTCGCGACCTGCTTTGACCCTGACTCCTGCCTACGGCACCAGTTTTGTTTTGCCCAGTCAAATTTAAGGTGGGCTACCGTTTAGGCCACATCGGTTATCCCCGTTTTGGAGCACAGCATAGTTTTTGGAACTTTACTATAGCTTATGTGTATTCATAATTAGTGTGGAAGACTAAAACACCAACTGGTTGCAGGTAGTAGCCCCAGTACGCGAGACATGTGCGCAGACGCTGGGCGTAGCGCTGGCGCAGCTGGGCGCGGCGCGCGTGAGGCGCGTGGCCGAGCTGCTGGCCGCGCTGTCCACGCACCCGCAGTGGGAGGCCCGCCATGGCGCGCTGCTCGGCTTCAAGTATCTGCTGGCGGCTAGACAGGTTAGTTAAGAATAGTAGGATATAATTATGTATAATATGTATATAAAATAATATAACATATGAGATGTCTAGTGTACATTTTACTATCTGTAGATGTTATCTTGCTTGAACGTTTGCTTGTAGTGCCCGGCACCGGGTCCAATTGTGCATCTAAACCTTCTAGGAACCCACTCAAAAACACATAAAAAAATCATAAATATTGGTCCAGCCATTTAGGAGAATTTAGTTTACAACTACACACACAGAAAAAAGTTATACTTACGTAAAAAACCTGAAGGTTTTTTTAAATCTTTATTTATTTAGGGGCTTTTGATTACACTGAAGCTTTTAAGAAAATGTTAGACGTATCATATTCTGTTTCACGTCAGTTTTAATGTATATTTTTTAGAAAAAGCTTCTTTTGATAAAGATTTTTTTACTTCTATTTTTAAAGCAATAATCTCTTGTTCACCAGCACATTATTATTTTTCCACCTTAAACAGGAAGTAGCCTGCGAAAGCGGCGCCCTAGAACACCTAATCCAAGGTCTAGGCGACTCCGCCGAGGACGTGTCAGCCGTGGCGGCCGGCGCCCTGGCGCCCGCGGCCGGCGCCCTGGCGTCCCGGCGGGCGGGCGCCGTGCGTGGCGTGGTGGCGCGGCTGTGGCGCCTGCTCGCTGACCAGGACGAGCTGGCGTCGCCCGCCAACTCCTACATGGCGCTGCTGGCGGCGCTCATGGCGCTGCCTGAGCCCGCTAGTTTGTTGCAGTGAGTTTTTGTTGTTTTTGTTTCTAGTCCCGAAGTGTAGAATAAGTAAAAATAGTTTCACCACTTCTATTATAATGACGCCTGTACGCTACGAGGGGTTAGGCAGTGTGTAGAGATGTTTTAATTTAAAGTCACGTTCCCTTCCACCAAATTCGAATATAACAGAAAAGGAAAGTGCAATTATAAATTAATAAATCTTAATCTACCTATCTATCTTAATCTACATATTTAAATTTTTTATATTATTTCCGCGAGTTTTATGTTTTGACGTATCTTCATTCAAAATGACTTTGACAAGTGAAACAAGTGAAGAAAATACTCACTAAAACCAACATTTCTCCACAGCCCAATAGACCTAGCAGATGTCCTCCCACGCCTCTGGCCATACCTCGACCATTCAACCAGTTCCGTCCGAAAAGCCACCTTGCAAACTCTTCGCACCCTGACACGACCTCTAGTCACAAGCCGACCGAAGAATGGTACCAACGGGAGTAATGACGTCAACAAAACAACTAATGACGTCATCACGAAGAACAGTGATGATACTAAGGAGAACAGTGACGTCATCAAAGAAAAGAGTGATGATATCAAAGCAGATGTAGTCACCAACGGGAATGACGTGAGCAAAGAGGATGAAGTCAGCAAAGCGGTAGAGGTTACCAATGGAGATCATGATCAGTGCCTCAACTGGACTCCTGAGCTGCTACAGGAGGCGATGAGGCATATCTATCAGAGGGTCCTGTTTGAACACGTGCATGAGATACAGGAGATCGCTGTGCAGGTGAGCAAAAATCTCTCAATTTCTGTTCAGAAAAGCTTAACGCGCAGCTATTTCAAATTTTAGTCCGAGCTTTTACTTTTGTGGACAAGTATTTGATTTGAACTTCATTCGGATGACAGTAAACTTCTTATTACAATAACTGAATTTAGAACAGTCTTAAGGTTTCAATTTTGTTTTAAAGTTGAATCTCTTTCGTATTTTCAGTAAAAGCTGTTTACTATAAATTTTAGCTCGTTGTCTTGACTATGGCGCCTTTAATCGATTCATTCGTTGATGATGGTATAGTAAAGTGACGACACGGTTGGCGTAGTGGCTGAGCTATTGGCTGTTGCGTTGCGTGTCGCGGGTTCGATACCCGCACGGAACAAATATTTGTAAAGCCTTGGTAGTACTTCCGGGTCTAGTTGTTTCTGTATGTGAGTTTATGTGCGTGCACCCTCAATACAGGGGAAATTCATTGCTTGGGTTTAAAACAAATTAAGTTGCTAACCTTTAAACAAGAGATTAATCTAAAAGTTTTCTTTGTGTCCAGGTGTGGGAGAACTTCCTAAAGTACGCGTCGTTAGGAGTGATCCTCATCGCGGCGTGTCCCATGCTGGCCACGTGGCTCTGTCTCGCGATGCAGCCCGCCCGCCTGCCTGTGGAGCCTGGCTTGTTGTTACACCCACCGCCGAAGGTACGTTTAGGGGATTAAGTTTATATCTCTGAACATAGTTTAGCCGTAATTTTTTAATTTGTACAGATGTAGAACGCGGAAAGCGATTTTATTGCTCCCCGCCGTCTCTCACTCTGTACGCCTAGATCTTTTAAACTACGCAACGGATTTAATGCGGTTTTTATCAGTGGATAGAGCGATTCAAGAGGAAGGTATATAACATCACCAGCGGGGGCAGTAGTCAAAGACGTAACGCGTGTGGCGCCGCGGGTTATATAACTAGTATTACAACATAAAGCTTCCGACCGGTTTATGTGGACATCTAAAGGGGAGGCCTATGTTCAGCAGTGGACGTCCTATGGCTGAGATGATGATGATGATGATGATGATGATGATGATGATGATGATGATGATTACAACATAAAAGTTTTTAAGGTACTGACTTGTCCTGTATGATCCTGTATACTAAATATTGTAAAACTTTTTTTTTTTATATTAAGTAACTCCATACGTCATTATCTTGTATTAAATAATCATTTAAACCAATCAAACAACTGTTATTTGTTCTCCCCAGGAGCGTCGCACGCGCACAAACTCCCAGTCTTCCGAGTGTTCCGTGCCGGCGGAGCTGCGCCCCAGTCAGAAGTGGTTCATCGGCGGCTCGGAGTCGCAGTCCTCCGCCACCAGGGACCGGAACGTCATGCGCGCGCGCTGCCTCGCCGCACACATACTAGGTACACTACATTTGCTGTAAAACCTGCGATGGCAGAGCATTTTCAAGGCCTCTGGTATTGCAGATGTCTATAGGCTGCGGTGACCTGCTAACATCAGGTTGGGCGGCGTCGGCTTTTTTGCCATCCAATGATACAAACAAATAATAATTCGAATACTAGAGATATCCAATTACCCAGCATTGGGCAGCATAATTCATTATGGACGTACCACTTTTCCTCACTCCGAGAAGGAGAGAAACCGTATTTTTCTTTCTTTTTTTGTGCGTATTTTTATTTACTTACATACGACATTTAATAATATTATTCCTTATTTATTTTAGAAATGGTATGTGTTTCTAAGTCGGTAATCACACGGTCGTTTTCACAAGCAATATTTGTCCGCCTTCCGGCATAATATGGAGTCCTAACCGTTATGTTTAAGAACTGTATGTTATTATAATGATTTGATTTATATTTGATATGTTTGCAGGTTACCTGTCATGCTACCTGGTCCAACCTGCACCTGGTATAGAGTACAAAGCTGAAGATGAGAGCCCCATAGACTGTTATGTTAAGGTAAGCACAAACTACTTAAGCTTCCTTTCAAAACAGAATTTAGCGGTTTACATATTTGTTTCACATCATAGTAGGTTCAGTTATCTGGCAGATAATTTTATATAAAATCTGTTCCATTTTTAATTCATTTAGTAGTCAGTGCCCATTTTTAGACTTGAAACGTCAAGTAGTCAAGTAAATATTGGTAACTGATCATGTGTTAAATTCCAGGTGATGGTGGTATACCTCCGGTCGGGCAGCGCGCTGCAGCGGCTGGTGGCGAGCCTGGTGGTGTCGTCGTGGGCGCGGCACACCGTCACGCACAGCAAGTTCCCGCCCAGCATACACGACGCCAACGGGGATGTTACGCATACGGTACGGATTTATTATAAAACAATGTCTTGAAGAAACTCAATGGTCATAAGCTAGTACGTAATTAAATATGTAGGAAATCAAGACCAAGAAAAATCATTCATCGTTTTAAGAAAAGGTTGCTGTTGTTGAATCATACCAATATTATTTTTTTCCTCTGCACTGAATTTTGTTCTGTATCATTTGCAGAAACGAACAATTCGACACTACTACCTGTAGGTCATACAAATATTGGTTCTGTGTAGCAATCAAACGCGAGACATGTAGCGTTGCAGCCTCTGTGCCAACTGTTTCGTCGAACATAATCGATGGCGAAATTTCAAATACTCATTTTATTGGTTTTTACAGGAGGATCAAGGAGACAAAGCAAGTAGTGAAGATCTGAGCCCTGTATCGAAGCTGGCGCCACCGCTACTGACGAACACGTTACACACAGCGCTGAACCAAGCTCTCTACTACGATGAGGTCGCGTTGAACTGTAATAGGCGAGTACTATACATTGCTTATTACCTGAGTCATACAACAATTTGATTTATTATATACGTTTCTTATATAGTCACCATTATCAACATTAAGATGATCAAACTGTCCAAAAATAACTAAAAATCAAAATACTAAAACTGACTTTTTTAAAATTTACAGAATACTGCAAGAGGCTCGCGATTTACACGCAATGATGAAACATTACAAATTACCCGTTGATGGTGAAGAGCTGAGCAACATATTGAGGCTAGAACAGGTAACGATACTTTTTATAAAACTTATTTGGAGTAACAGCGTACCTTCTCTATTCATTGTATATTATTATTACGCTAAAAAGAAGATATATTTAAAACAATGAATCAACGTAACCTATCGAATTCACTGCTGCACAAAACCTACCCCCATTCTCATCCCCCATCTTCTATTCGGAACCGTGACATGTTCTAGCTTCGAATTAATATTATAATGTCATTGTTAACATTTTCAGGTAGGATATTTAACAAACGTGTCGCAGCCGATGGTGGCCGCCATGAAATTGAAGCGCGTGGCTCAAACCTTGGAAGAGAGGCGGAGGAACCTGCAGACAGCCGTAAACCTGTGCACTATTGAACAAGGATCGCTCAATGTCTCGTAAGTTTGATATTATTACTATACTAGAGTTAGGGGCAACTACATTGGCATCAGTGGATCAGAATAATTGCAGTCACCCATAACGACCAATGGATCGATAAGTATCGATTGAGGGCATCACTTATTTGCCATCCAAATAAGGGTGTTAAATCGTGTGCGGTAAAGTATTTTTTATAACGACAAGCTAAATATGATGACGTGTAGCGGTCGGAGCGTTAGCAGCTAATGGCTGGTTTTTCGAGGCGATGTAAGTCAGGCGGTTGCCATGTCGGAGCCGTGCTGATGTAATGAGCGATTGATATTATTCTTTCAGTTTACTTGAGGGATATATTCACATTTGTACTCATATGATTTTCTTATATTAATTATTTTTATGAATATATTTTCCAGTGTTCAAGCGGCATTAGCAGGCGCCTGCGCAAACCTACACTTACTGCCAGAGAAACTAAACCCAGTGGTGCGGCCTCTGATGGAGAGCATCAAGAAGGAACCTTCCGAGGAACTGCAGCAGAACTCTGCTGACACCCTCGCGGCTTTACTGTCGCAGCTTGTTAGTAGAGAACCCTGTCCCAACAATAAGGTTCTTATCAACCTGAAGGCTTTCTTGAGGTGAGTCAGTGTCATTCAATTATGTAGTTTAGCTTTGTGTAGTCAAGGTTGATTTTTGGATGACCGCTTGTAATATTAAGGTCGCAAATGAAGTTTAGAAGCTAAGGAATGTCAAATGTGCCGCGTAGGATCATAAGAGAAAGCACTCGAAATGTAATTTGATACCCATAAGAAAATAACTGTTGTCTACAGTCACGGTCGCCATTGGACGACATTCACTAAAAACAATGAAATAAATATTCGATTTTCGAAACTTGGTAATTAGCTCAAAGTAAATGCATTTATTTCAATTAGACCATTTACAGACACACATATTGTCAAGAAGTTACAGTATAAAGTTGAAGCTAGTTGCTCGTTCCAAAACCTTGGTCTCTTTGGAGAAGATCTAAAATTCTGAATTTTACTTTAACATGTTTATACTAATTATTGTTTTGTGCGTCTATTTCAGATGCGACCCCGACTACACGCCGCGTATTTCTCTGGAAAGTACAGAGGAAGCGAATGGTGACTCTGGTAGCGGGGACAGTGGCCCCGAGGGCAAGGGAGAGCAGATACCACACGCGCCAGAGTGTATGTACTCTTATTTATGTGCTAGTATATATTAGCGAGAATTTTTACGGATCTTACTTAATTTTTTTAGCATTCAGAGATAACGCTGTTTGTAATTGGGTTGCAGACACCATTCAATAATAATTCCAAGACAACTTCATTTTAGCCTTAAAACACTAATTTATTTTTAAATAACTTAAAATTAGATTTTTAGTTTCTTTGATAAATAGTCGTCATAAGTTTAGTATTGTTGTACAAAATTCATGGGGACGTTGCGTTTTACCAGCTCATAAAAAGTACGTCAATTGATTATCATCAATTGACGCGAATTCATAAAATGGACTGTATCTGTTTTTAAATCTTATCATTTAATTAATTACACTTTGTCTTGTCACAGTGGACAAGCATAAAGGCATCTTGACGCTGTGGGAGCAGCAGCGCTGCGCGGACAGGACGGCGCCGCGTCGCGGTCGCCCGCCCGCCGCCGCCGCGCTCGCGCTCGACCAGCTACTACCGCACGAGGATGAGGTAAGAAACAGAACACATTGATAAACATAACATAATTATTGTTGTGGAGCAGTATTGCGCCCCTTTTATATTTGTTGCCCGCGTGGAAAGTCTTTCTGGATATCCATCGTCCGGTAGGGAGAGGGGCCTGTCAGACGCTTACGGACTTAAAACCACCCCGTTTTCCTTCATAATTACGCCGGGGATCCCGGGAACGTACGCACCTACCGCGGTCGCCGAATTTGCGATGTTGCGCCTGCGCAATATTTTTAAAAACTCATATCTAGGACGCAGATAAAGTAATCAATTATAAAAAAAAAGCTTATATACTTATCTAGATCACAAGCTATCTTTATGTCAAATTTCATTGTGATCGGTTTAGTAGTTTTGCCATAATTAAGTAACAAACAAACAGACTTTCTTTATAGTTTATTAGAGTAATGTGAAATCTACATGGTTAATTTATTTCCAACAGGCTAGAAAATTACTCAGGATACAAAGACGCGGCGCTACATTAGCGCTGACGAGCTTAGCGATGTACTTCGGTGACGATCTGCCAGAGAAACTACCCAAGCTGTGGGAGTTCATTACTGAGCCGCTCGAGAGGGTCCTAACTGATACGGGTAAGCACATCTTGTGGTATATATCAGATAATGAAGGATTTTTGTTAACGAAATTGTTATTATTTTTTTATTATATAATCCTTGCTGTATTTAATGTTGTAAGTAGTGTCTAGCTAAAGTATATGGAGAGAGCAATGGGGTTGTCAGTTTGATCCCAAAGTTAGAAAGTATTAAGGAGTTCTTCCATTTTAAATTTCTCAATAGCAGTCTGATATCAGGATTTACGCTTGTCACATGGGAGTTAGTGAATGTGCGTGTACTATATTTCCTTGCCTATCTCATTAATGAGGAAACAAACGCGTAATGTTATGGATGCATAATTATTGTTTTGTTCCTCTGTAAATATTAACATGACATTTCCCTCCCACAGAGTTAGAGCAACAAGAGTGCAGCGTGGCAGAGGAGCTGATCACCCGGCTGCAAGTATTCGAGGCAGTGTGCGGAGCCCTGGGCGCAGGGCTGCGGCCCCGCCTGGCGGCGTGTGCGGGCGCGGCCACAGCGCTGGGCCGCAGTCCCTACACGGCGCTGCGGCACATGGCCGCGCGCGCGCTGGCCGCCATGTGCCGCGCCGCCTACCCCGGCGTCATGCACACCGTCATACATGAGGTTACTACTTGTATTACAATGACGTAGGAATCAATTTCTATATCTATGTCTCTGTCATTTGGCTGTATGTTCGTTTGACATCATTTATTAGGTTCTAAATCCGTTATAACTACTCCAATTAGTGTAATTCACATACACATACCATCACGCCTCTATGTTCCCCGAAGGGTTAGACACAGCTGTAGCAATATACACCTGTAGTTGTCGATATATTTAGGTCCCATGTAATGGGGACGAGCCTATTGCCGCTAACCAGGCACAAGCCCTAACTTCGAGCTGCTACAGAAAAATTCTAATGCTAGTGTGATTTAGTTAAATTAATTCTTCATAGGATAATTGCTTTAGAACGAAAACATTACTATTTTAGATCCTCTAACGACTACACCACCGAGCTGCAAGAAAACAACAACAACAGATATTTAACTGTAAATCATTGTTCCAGTTGATCCCCGCTCTGAGCGACGTCCGCAGCGACGCCATCCGCTGCGGTGCGGCGGAGGCACTGGCGCGGGTTGTGGACGCGCTACAGCTGCAGATTGTACCTTATATTGTGCTACTAGTCGTACCTTTATTGGGTTAGTATTTTTTTCTATTGAAATTTTGATGAGGATAGGGCAATAAAGCGTTAAGAATAGAAGGAGAGGAGGGAGTCCTTTGCCCAGGAGTGCGACAAAACAGTCTAACAAAAAATAATCAACACGAGTCTTGTCTCAAATAATTATAGTAGAAAGTGCTGGCATGAAACATAAACAACTTTCTAATATTATAGAGCTGAAGACTTTTTTTGTTTGAATACGCTAATCTCTGAAACTGCTGTTATGTCTCACGGAAACAAAGCAGTCATCAAAATCTTAACTGTATCTAACCGCGGCCGGGTAAAACCACGGGGTATTCGTCATATCTGCTTAGCCTTTTCCCAATTATGTTGGGGTCATACAAACATTTTGAATTCTGAATCATAATTTCGTCCTTTTGCAACAACAGCAACGACAACATAAATAAAACCTTCACCTCATTACAGGCCGTATGAGCGACCACTGCGAGGCTGTCCGCGTGATGTCGACCCGCTGCTTCGCGTCGCTGATCCAGCTGATGCCGCTGGACGGCGGCGTGGCGGAGCCGCCCGACCTCTCCCCCGAGCTCAAGGCGAGGCGCCGCAGCGACAAACACTTCCTCGACCAGCTGTTCAACCCCAAGACTATTAAAGACTATAAGATTCCTGTACCTGTGTCGGCTGAACTTAGGAGTTATCAACAGGTGGGTGTAGAGTGTTTACACAAAAATAGAGTAGAGGAGTCGTTAATATTTGCTTTGGTAGCTGGTACTCGTCGTTCCATAAGGGAATTGAAAACTATAAACTGGTTGTGACTTGTAATGTAAGTTTTAAGCAAAACAACTTTGTTTATTTCAAACCTCTGCAATCATCGGTCACAGAAACCAAATCTGCAAGTGGCAGATGACAAGCTTTAAAAATGGTTTTAATGGGACCATTGCTAACCTTTTTGATAAGCTATTTTTATTTATGTTTTAGTTCTTTTTACAACTTGTGAAGCACTGATCTGTCCTTATTCAAGTGCAAGGCTTTCTATACCAAATTGTGCCGTCAGCCAAAAAACCTGGCTCATACTTATTCTCTTCCGTCCCTAATCCCAGGCGGGAGTGAACTGGCTCCGCTTCCTGTACTCGTACAAGCTGCACGGCGTGCTGTGCGACGACATGGGGCTGGGCAAGACGCTGCAGTCCATCGTGGTGGTGGCGGGCTCGCACTGGGAGCGCGCCAGGCAGCGGGCGCCCGCGCTGCCCTCGCTCGTCGTCTGCCCGCCTACGCTCACTGGTAAATACATATAAATAAATTCTTAATTTTAACCAAGACTAAGATTTTTCGATCTTTTGTGACATTTTTATGTGCCACTATATAAATGGTAGCGCGATACACCAGATTTTCTTCTTAAAAAATCATGTTAACGATCTTAGATTACAAATATGTCATACAAATGGACCCCTTTACCAACTAACTTGGTGAGTATAAGATAATCCTGAATGGCACAAGTGGGCTTAACTTTTATTTCATAGCTAAACAAAAAAGTCTTTTTGTTTGCATTTGGTACAAAAGTAGCTTGTGGAATAGTAAGAAAGTATAGTTGGGTAACTACCTACTATCATTGAAACATAACATTATCTTGATAAAATCTAGGCGTAAGGTACAGATAATTTATGTAAATAGCTATACTTTTTTTTGTGTAAAAAGAAACCGACAATATTGTATATACAGCTAATACTTTTTTTTATTATTTCGTCCCTTATATTATTTGCTATTACCTCCTCAACAACTAACAACTTTCCTCCAATTTCAGGCCACTGGGTTTTCGAAGTAAACAAGTTCATACCCTCCAAATTCCTGAAACCGCTCCAATACGTGGGGATCCCGTACGAACGCGAGCGACTACGTCACCACGTGAAACATTACAACTTCATCGTCGCCTCATACGATATAGTGCGGAAGGATATCGAATTCTTCAGCAGTATCAAGTGGAACTACTGTATATTGGACGAAGGACATGTCATCAAGAATGGGAAGACGAAGGTTTTTAAAGCGATTAAGCAGGTTGTTGCTAATCATAGGCTTATTTTGTCGGGGACGCCGATACAGGTGTGTTATTGGTTGATTGTTTTTTTTTTGTTGTCATAATACTGGGTGACTTTTTTTACTGCGCATCTTTGAATGGTAAAGTACTCGTATACAAAAAGGACAGACGACAAACAGACACACGAGTGCTCCTATGAGGGTTCCGTTTTTGATAGAACGTGCAGAACCCTCAAAACCATGCATATTGATCGTGGATCGTGACGTTTGATCGAACGTGCGGAACCCTCAAAGCCTTACATTTAAATCGTGTTGTAGTGCATTTTGCACCGAAACAACACATTTTTTTTATAAATCCAAAGTTACTAATCGCTTGATTGATTTAAATGTTTTGTTTTTTCCAGAACAATGTACTAGAACTGTGGTCGTTATTCGACTTCCTGATGCCGGGGCTCCTGGGGACCGAGCGACAGTTCACGGCGCGGTACTCGCGACCTATCCTCGCAGCGAGAGACGCCAAGGCCACGCCGCACCAGTTGCAGGCCGGCGCGCTGGCTTGCGAGGCGTTACATCGACAGGTAATGCCATATTTCAGAATCAGAATGGTTTAGCCTCTCCGCCCACTACCGACTTTTTGATCGATTTTTTGTCGGCGAGAATGGAACATTCAAAAAGTCGGCCGTGGGCAGAGGCTTATAAGTTAACATAGGTAGAGTTAAAGTAGAGTTGGGTGCTACTGTTAGTTAAGTAGGTTCTCGGTGTTTCGCCCCAATATAGGCGTCCGTATTAAATGTACCCAATTGCTATATAAATACAAATTCTTTTGTTTCAGAATTGGCTTAAAAAAATTTTTTTAAGCCAATTCTGTAAATACACATTACCATGTATATATTACAAGCTATGACACAATATCACGCCTATACCACCAAAGTATTTAGCAGAAGTGTCGACACCCACAAACACTTTATAAGCTGACTTCCCATACACAAATACTCACTCTTATTATCCATATTTGCCCTTATTCAGGTGTTACCGTTCCTACTGCGTCGTGTAAAAGAAGACGTGCTAAAGGAGTTGCCTCCTAAGATAACTCAGGACTACTACTGCGACCTGAGTCCACTACAGCGGCGGCTTTATGAAGACCTGTCCAAGGAACACATGCCGCATGGCATCACCTCGCATCATACGCACGTTTTCCAGGTACATTATTACCGTCAATACCATCATCCGTATGAAAATTAAAGATTCTATAGAAACAGATTGTTTTTTAAATAAACTAATGTCGTATCGTAATGCATCATCGAAATTCCAGACAGAGTAATGGTAGCCACTCTCGTTACAATATACTTGTGCAAATTTAGAATTGCACATGTCAGCGGAAGATACTTGCACTAATTCATTTCACTCATGCATACTCCTGCAATTCAATGTTCAAAATACTCGAAAACTTAAGTTATTTGCACTTTCGGAGAGATGTGAAGAAATATTTCTAAATGGGACACGCACTCGATGTTTATTGAGAGTTATCATCTCATCATAAAGCACTGCAAGTATTCATTCAACTGTCCATTTCCCCCCAGGCTCTCCACTACCTGCAGAACGTGTGCAACCACCCGAAGCTAGTCCTAACATCGGAGCACCCGGAGGCGCGAGCTATTGCCAAACAGTTACACGAGCAACACTCCACTCTCGACGACATACAACACTCTGCAAAGCTGCCCGCACTCAAGTAAATATACTGCTAAGCCAAACTTGAATAATTAAAATATCTTTCTGACTGGCCGAATTTCAAGTACGATAGCCAAACCGCCAGATTTTTGAACGAAAAATAAATGTGACAAATTGTCAAATGCGTATACGCCACTTTGTAAGTTTACCTAATTAATGATTGATATCAACAACCAATTAAAGCAGCTTACGCGCTAGTATCTTTTGATATCCAAGAAAATTACAACAAAGAAGGTGCATGCGCAAACGCAATTGTACTCTCTCTTCCCTTTTATAGCCCTTAGGAACAGTATTACAACATTCTCAGGACATACAATGCTGAAGACGCACGCAATAGTCACAACAACCATCTACTAAATACAATATTTATTACAATCCTAATGTACCACTCTTCTCCAGACAACTACTCCTCGACTGCGGTATCGGCACGCCGGCGTCTGACGTGGAACCGGAAGCCATCGTGTCCCAGCACCGTGCCCTCGTGTTCTGCCAACTCAAGAAGATGCTCGACATAGTGGAGCAGGACTTGCTGAAGCGCCACCTGCCGGCCGTGACCTACCTGCGGCTCGACGGCAGCGTGCCGCCGCACCAGAGACACGCGATTGTCACCAGGTTCAACAACGATGTGTCGATTGATCTGCTGCTGTTGACAACTGCGGTGAGTTTTTAAAGCTTTATTGTAGTCAGCTCATAATGAAATGAGACGCGATCCAACGAGGCGCGATTTTTTTTGTAAATAAAGTAGTATGAACTTATTCACTTACCGCTTACGCACCGAGGCTTGTTTATGTTCTCTTTGTAACTTCTGTGAGCTTATATGTATACCTTTTTGTGTGGTAAATAAGTTCGATATTGTGTAGCACAGTGTCACTTCGCATCGCGTCTCGGTGTGACCTAACCCATGGTTGAATATGCAACAAAAACCATTATCTTTCTCAATATTGTCTCTTGAGAAATGCTTATATAGACTTTCTACGGCCCAGGACCATATTTATACGATTTGCCATCGCCACTCATATGATAGGTGAATATTACCTGACCTTATAATTAAGGGGATACAAATCAATCGCTCATGTAAAAAACCTGAGCATCAAATTCACCAATACTTTTTGTATCTTCATCATAAGACTATGTAGAATAATCGTAATATGAAATCAATAAATCATTAAACTTGTTTTCTTGTCAGGTGGGCGGCCTAGGTCTGAACCTGACTGGCGCAGACACGGTGATCTTCGTGGAGCACGACTGGAACCCCATGAAGGACCTGCAGGCCATGGACCGAGCGCACCGCATCGGACAAAAGAAGGTCGTCAACGTGTACCGACTCATCACACGGGACACGCTGGAGGAGAAGATTATGGGGTATGTTTGTGATCTACTGTACCTCTTGCCTCCTTATACCCCGGTGTCTGCAATAAAAGTCAATGCAAAATTTGTATGATAAATTGTCAAGTGCGATTAAGGTACTTTGATTGGTTGTTGATAATTCAGTCAACCAATCACAGTAGCTTTCACGCTCCTGACAATTTGTCACATTCGTTTTTCGTTCCAGAAACTGGGGGTAAACCAGAAAAACGAATGTGGGAAATTAAATAAATGTGCATGTCTTTCATTATGTTAGTGCAGCATAATGGTATGTGCTGAGTGATCAAATCTGCCATGGCTATATACAGATGTTGTAAAAAAAAAAATACTGTGGCCAGAACACTAGAATGCAAAAGTGGTCCTGATTACAGGAATGAATTTATTTAGATTCTGATTTTAATAATGTAACAACTGTATTTGGACCATATCTCCGCCGTTACCACTCACTAGCTACCTTAAAACAAAATATTATTATGTACTTACTAATAATTGGTTACTTTCTTCCACAGACTACAAAAATTCAAACTCCTAACAGCCAACACTGTAATAAGCAGCGAGAACGCCGCTATGGAAACCATGGGCACCGACCAGCTCTTAGACCTGTTCAACTTGTCGAGCAGCAACTGTGCGGCGCCTGCGCAGCAGCAGCAGCCCGGCCCCTCCGGCACCAAGTCCGTGCTCGAGACGCTGCCCGACCTCTGGGACGACAAGCAGTATGAAGAGGAATACGACATGACCAACTTTATCAAGGGACTGAACAAAATGAGCGCTTAGCAGAGACACTACATACAAATATGCAACTTTTAATTGAAACACTAAGCTCAGACTTGCACAAGTATTGTAGCAAGGCCCGCAGTGGTCCGCAGCAGTATCGGTCTCTGACACCCCGCGCCTACACGCATATGTGATGCGTCGACAAAAGTAATTCAGAATATTTCCACTTTTATAATACCGTTAATAAACAGTCGAAACTTACTTTCCACATAAGCAAAAACCATTTAATATGTCACATGATTTTCTACACACGTTTTCTAAGCTTGAGTATTTGAAAAAAATCTAAATTGATGCTAAAGTATAGGTGATTTGTACAATGTAAGAAGTTAGGACGGGGTCGCACTGGTGATTTTGACGCGGCATATATTATTGCACCTTTCACTAGACACGATGATTAGTGGCTTGCTATTTGCTTTTTGCGAACCTTATTTCATTGAAAAAATATATGACCAGTGCGGCCACAACTAACTATGACCTGCCTTCAAAGAATGTAAAAACAAAAATGTCTTTTACTTTATGCTTTGAAGGTAGGTCGCAACGTTTGAAGAGGCTGACCCATTCTAGTAGATATAATATAGATGTAGACACAGACAGCTTTAGCGAGTTGCCTTAGTAGGATGTTCTATGAATCTTGTATTTGTTATTATTGTGTAGTTCTTAGATAATAGTCTAATCACACGTCCACATTTTACTCACAACGCTCCCACGTCAAATATACAATGTTATATTTACATAAGTTATAAACATGTCTGTTCTATAACTAAACAAGGCAAAGTGCTTTCTTAACTTTGGTCAATTACAAGCTTTCATGAATAATAATTGTTATAGGTAATAAATAGTTCCATACTATATTCTATTTATGTAATAACGCAACTCAATTCGATAAAGGCAATAAGTTTCAAGTTTGAATGCATATTTGTTACACAGGTGCTTACACCTTTCATAAATAGTACTAATATTAACTGTTAGCTCCACAAAACTATTTAAAGTTCAAATATTGAAGGATTATATTCATTACATCATCTAGTTATTTAGGAAAGAAAAGTAATATAATAACTACTTGTATATTAGGTGAGCAAACCAAATTAATTTAGATTTAAAATGATTGTAATCTACGTCACTGATTCATGTTTTATTTATTTATCGACTCACTACGTACGTAAAACATTTCAGTAGTGTTTCCGTAAGCTATTTTCAAATGTAAGGTTCCTTGTGTTAGAAATTACCTCAATGACTTGATTTTTCTCTACGATTGAATAGTTAATTTATTAATGTAGCGTTATAAGGAACAGTCATGCTGCTTTAGTCATTTTTGTAGTATTTAGTGAGGCGCCGTTGCTGGCATGTTTTATTGTTTAGTTTGAATGATTCTGTTTGCTGTTTTGTACCTGCTCAATATTAAACAACAGTAAGTAATTAAAAAATGTTAGTGTTTTAAAGCCATCATCCACTATAATAGCACCGCTTTGACACGGCTTTGGCTTTGACGGCGGTCGGCACCGTCTCGAAAAATCAACCGCTAGCCACCAACGCACCGCTTGCGAGCCACTACAACTATTTTATCTTCCATTGATGTAAGGCACTAACTTGAATGGCAAATTGTTATTCGTGTCTGAGCGGTGCTGTTATAGTAACCGATGATCTTTATTTCGTTTTCAATAAAATTTTCGTTGAACATGTTTTTTTTTGTGTTACGGACGTAAAAAACACGTAAGCAATACGCAAATACAACACGGCATTACAGTGTTGTGCGAAAATAATGCTGTTGTCACATGTTTGTCAAATACGACGACGTTTTTCTATCTCGATTATTTAAAGTGTCGACGTAAATAATTTTAGTGTTTTGTGTGGCAGTATCACACGTACTTCCAGTCTTGATGTAGTTTAATCTATGTTTGTCTACTTGTCTGGATAAAAATAAAGCATTTTTTAAATAATTCTTGTATTATTTTACTACCGTTACCCCTAAGGGCCTTATCACACTAGCGGTTTGCGAGCGTATTTTGTATTAAGGCAATCACGCAGCGAATTCGCCGCGTCAGATATTTGTATAGAAAACACGCTCGTAATTCGCAAGTGTGATAAGGCCCTAAATATAAGAAACTTTCACCACAAGGTAACTGAAATATTTAAGAGTTTGGTAGGAAAAGTTTACGCGCATTATTGGTAGCTACATGTATTACTAAGAGGCAAAAAGTTGGCCGAAACATTTAGGATCTACGCTAGAAGTGACTGAGTTCAGTGATGTGAACGATAAAAAAAAACTATAATAGGATTACATTTTTTAATCTCTGCATCGCACGTAGTCACAATTCACATAGTGCTAGGGCCGCTCCTGCGTCTATCGGCACAAAGCTTCGCGCTACGACACGATACACGCAGATGCAATGGACACCAACCACTACCGGCTATCGATCGTAACGAAAGATCTAACCACGTCCCATTTATCGCAGCGATAGTGAATATAGCGATAGATACATTAAAGGATAAGTTATCGCTATGTGACCTGTGAAGATCACCACGTTAAGCACGATAACTTTTTAGCGGGTAAAACTTTTAAGTTTTGGCTCAAATTGACGCTAGTGTGGCCCCATTATTTGTATGTAAGTGAAACACAACACTTCTGGCCTTTCTATTTGTGGCGTTATAGCAATATTGCCGTTGTGTTTTTTTAGCATAGCAACGAGTCAGAAATAAATTCTGAAATTCAACAATAGACTTTGAATTTTTTCAGATTTTGTATCTTTTGTGTTGAGCGAGCAACGACGACGCTGTCACTCCGAACATTTAGAGTTGCGTGTAATGAAACGTGATGTTTATAGTTCGAAAAGAAGCCACGAGAGCGCGCCAAAGTGCATCAACACCATGGCGAAAGCGACGTCAAGCGTGTGAATAATTTTTTGTTTTCTACGTGATAATGTTGTTATCCGCTTGTTTGTAAGTTGAAAGACTCGAAATAAACTGACTCACAGTGTCCACGTGTTATCTAGTGTAAATACTGAACATCAAAAGTTAGAAGTTTTGTGTGTGAAGTTGTAACGAACTCTCGGATCACTTTGGAGTTCAGGTGTCAACGAGGTAAGAAACTGATGCATTATCCAATATTACGACTTCTAAAATTAACGCTTTCTATACTAACATGAGTTGTTACATCTGAGCAAGTTACGATTAGCCTCAAATTGTATATTCGGCACAACATCAAGTATGCACAGGTAGGTAATAGTTATAAATAATTCACTGTAAGGTTAGGATCTTGTCTTAGGTTGTATTGAAGACGTTTGTGCAAGTTTTGTTATTGTAACTGGAATGGCACGTGATTTTGGTTATTTCGTGGCGGGATGGCGCTAACAAAAAAGTTTTTGTTTACAAACTTGTGAAGTACCTACCTACTTACCTACTGACCTCATATTTTTTCATGTGTGAGGTTCCTTGAGGATGAGAGATAGAGCTCTATTTATATAAACACGCATCATTTTGATGAAAAGTGTTTAATGTTATTGTTTTGTTATTGAGTTTTTCTCATAATTTGGATGTTGTGAACACTCAATTAAAGTTATTGTCTAAGTTTTAGTATTTATTAAGTACCTGATTCTATCAACCAAAACATCACTGTTGATCATAGACAGGGATGTACTTGGGAACAAACTTTTATTTAAATTTATTTTCATCAAAATACAAACTTTTTTCATTTACTCCTGTACATTTATCTATTATGTAATATAAATAGTCAACAACATGTCAATGGAACTAAGTAATTATCATAAAATTGTAGAATGCAAAGTTTTTCTTTAGTTCTAAGATTTAACAAACTTTTATGGAAGCAATAAAAAAGAGGTCAAAGTGAATTGTTTTAAATTTTTTAAAACAAAAGTATGTTAAATAGTTACCTAGCTTTATTATTTTTGTTTGAGACCAATATCATATACCAATATAGGTAATAATTTGGTTCTGTTGCTAAATAGAAATCATTTAAAAACAAACTACTACTGAGCACACATTTATAAAGTCAACTAATTGATGTAAGTACCTAACCTAGGTACTTATTTGTATATAATAAACTTAAAAGAAAAGAATTTCTTTGAGTAAAACTTAATACTTAAAGTTAAAATTTATTCCTTAACTTTATTCCAAATATTTATAAAATTTTCAAACAGAAATGGTTTTAATAATATCTCATTCTATCATACAAATAATTCAAGTTTAGTTTATTTACATCCACTTAATTTCATCTCTGTATAATGTTATAATAAATTTATAACTTTGAACTTCCGTTAAAAATCAGGTCAGGTCAGGTTCCTCTGATAAAAATTACAAATTATTATTGCTTTCATTATATTGAACTACATTGACAATTACACTCTTTAATTATCACTGTTCTATTTAAGGCATAAATAATAAATATTGATATGTTACTTTATCCACAAAATGAGAGTATTGAAAACGCAACATGAATCAATGACATTCTTAATAACTTTCAAACCCGTTACAAACTCGAAATGAACAGTAAAAAGCATCCAATCTCATTTGAAACACAAATAAAACACTTCACATATCCACACGTCCCCTGCAATATCGCACATTGTAAACACGAACATAAAACAGAAAACAATACAAAAAAAAAACAAAATGTGTCATCAATACGTCTCATTTTTTTTTTTAAAAAAGCAGGTTTGCAACAATCAATTCCCTTTGTGCGCGACATCAATGGGAGCGGTTACTGTGTACCTATCCTTTGATCTCGCCGCCCTCTGAAGATGCGACAGAGCGCTAATACCGCCGTCCCGCGGAACAACGGCGCAACCGCCGCTTTGATGCTCTCGTGTACGAAAAATGCGATATTATAATTTTAGTCGATTTTATCTCCCCTTAATTTGAGTCGACTAAAATAAACTTGTGTATCACATTTTGTTTTTTAATTACCTACATGGAGGCGGGTGAGATGCGTACAACATTAGGTGTTTTCTTTGATTTACTACTTACTATTTTTCTTTTTCGTTACGGTTTTGATTGCGTGTATTTATTGTGGACATCTAAAGGGGAGGCCTATGTTTAGCAGTGGACGTCCTATGGCTGAGATGATGATGATGATGATGATTGTGGCTTTATCTAGTTTCGAATTCAAACGGAGCTCTTATTCAGAGTTCGCTCGGAACTAATTGCGACAATCCTGAAAAACATACATAAAGATATATTTTTTTAATTAGTGTTATTTTCACCCTGACTCCAGAGCAATTGTATATTGACATGTTTAAAAAAAATCTAGTATTGCGTGAGATAAAATCGTTTTACTTCCGTGCCCCAAATAACCGGCTAATTACTATAACCTTCTGTTTGTATGAAAGTATAATCAATTGATAAAAATAAGAACGTACACGTGTTTCTATAAAAACTCATATCTATGTCCGTCAGCCTTTGTAGTAGGTACTTTTAAATTAATTATGTACTTCACAAATCCAATATCCCTTATCTCATCTTACCAACTTTTGTCACTGTTGTACTCAACGTTCTCTTTGTAACTCAAAGGATTTCTCCGAAATAAACTAATCTAGAGCAAGCTGTAAAAGGGAAGTACATTAAATAGGAGTTCGCAAGAAAATAAATAATGTAAAAAGACTCTTTTATAAAAAAAACTCAAAATGTTCAGTTAATTCTGCGTGAGTCGGCAATGGAAGGCAGTTGCGCCGTTTCAGTAATTGGCTGAATCGAGACAGATCGCTAAAGGGGACGATTCATAGCTTTGTCGCAGAAGTGAGACTTGCTCTCCTTTACTGACTTGCCAACGAGAAGTAGTGGACTCAAAGTGAGTAGGAAGTATTTAAAGGTCTTTTTTGGTTGTCTGAGCTCTTGATAGCGTACTTTTCAGTATTTGTTCGTTACTTAAAGGATTCTCTGTATTTAAACTTTGACTTTTTGCTTCCGAGGTCTGTGCGTTCGACCGTTCGAAGTAGAAAATACGAACGCGATGTTTTTTAAAAAGAATGTCTACTATTTTCATGACTGAACACGATGAAAAACTATTTTTGGTTCAATGAGAAATGCATTCAGATTACTCACACAACACAAAACATGAAAGAAACACCTAAGATCAAAAAAATCTCAGAACTACGCGCTAATAAAAACAAACACGCAATTTTTTATACTGAGCTTATAAGATAAAGTTCGTGCAATTGGTGTACAATCCAATGATTTCATCTAATCTTGTAACGTAAAAGTTACTAAGAAGTCTGCATGCGGGCTACCCGGCCTGATCCACCAAGTTCCCAACTTTTTCTGATGGCCAAGATAAATATCGAAGTGGGACCGTGATTTGAAAGGATTCGGTACTTCACAACTGTGAGCAGAATTTGGATTGCTTACCTTCTACTATAATCTTTAAAAGTACGATAGAAGTAATCCTGTCGTACTTCTGATCTTCCTAAAATACTTAGTGTATATTAGGAAGATCAGAAGTACGACATAATATGAGACAGACAGAAAAAAAACCAAATCAATAGTTACTTTCAAATCAAATAGCAACAGCAATTCATCTCAATATGAATCACGAGTGTAGCAACTCTATAGAGCTCCACATCCGTAATATTCATCTCGCTATGCACACGTAATATCAAATCGAATAGCCGCGCTATCTCGTCCACTTTGTGCGTTGCCGTGACTGGCGCCCAACCAGGGACAGTACGCAAATTGGCGGCGAACAATTAATGGCCACCTGGCTCCGTTGCTAATCGACCGATAGAATTAAATGAACGGACTGCACTAATTGCCCGGTAAGACAAAGGGGCAAACACTCGCCTTTGAGCTGCCGATGTCTAGTGTCACTTGAGGCGTAGACCGCTGCGTCGACAGACGGCCCTCTGCTCGCTTGTGCTTGTGTACTGTTGATATTGAACTGAGACGCTCCGGATGCGTTTGTTGTACACGTATTTATGTAAGGGTTCAATAATGGGAACACTGGACAGTAGACGTAACCAGAAACAGGAGTGTGTTGTTGTTTGACGACACTCGAACCCCAGCATCCGATGTCTTGTGTCTGGATGCTTACCGGAAATTCGGGTGGTCAAGAAGTTTCACTGAAGCCAGATAATTATAATAGGCATCTGTGAGATAGTTCGAAGAGTTGGTTTAATTATTTATTAATCATGTGTAGATCTGTCTTAGAATGAGGTTAAGATAAAACGCATTTAATCTCGAAAATCTTTCATTATTTATTTTAAAAGAAACTCAATAGTAACACATCGTAAATTCGTATATCAAAACATCATGAAGATGTTCAAGGCGCACGTAGATACACCAAATAGCATTTTTCAAAGTCCAATGCAATGAGGCAAGAATTTACTTTAAAACTACTTTTTCTCCAACAATGTGCAGTATGCAAGACAATCGACACACAGTGGCCGAAGGTGCTCACTCGAGGCGTTCCAGACAGCAGCATCTCGGACAGAACACGCCAATTACACAGCATTAGCTCGAGGACGTTTGTATCTGGCGTACACTCGTGCCCAATAAGGAGCTGCGTGCCAGCGTGCCATTGTTGCAGTTAACTGGAAATTAAAAATAGCAGCCTCTATTGCTACAGTTTGAGCACGAAATTGCGTTAAAAACATCGTTAGAGAAAAAGAAATAAACAACATTCTACCGACAAAAATAGACGTAAATTCCAAAATCTTGGCTGAAAAAAACAAGAGCTAATAAAAATAATCTATGAAATATGCATCAAAGTATCCAATTATTAATTAGCTATAAAATTCTAATACGAGTCAAAGACTCTATTTATTAAATGAACAGCAAGGTTTTAATTAAATACCTTTGACCGATATTCCAAACTTCTCTCTTTGACTTCGTTGTACGTACTTAAGGTGGCACTAGTCGATATTTTTTCCATACAAACTTCGGGAGGGTATTACTCCACTGTTTGACATTGTACGTCCAAAGTTAAACATGATATCGTTTTGTCTCATTATTAGTTTTGTCGCTACGGAAACAGAATAGTAAAAAAATAAGCCATTAAAAAGTTATAAGCCACCAAAGATTAGGTTTTCAGGCTAATTTTAACGCAACTTTGGACGCAAATAAGTAATAAAAGACGTGCAAAATTTCCAAAATAAAGCCGGCACCGACAAAGCTCAATTATTAAAGAGTTCAATAAACTTTATTTGTAATTGATTTATGCAGCGGTTTTTTCATAAAACTCAATCTTCTAACCGGCTTTTCTAATTTTTTTACGCGCGCCTTTTGCTATGATTTATCTTGCATTTCACTAAATAATGTACCCCCGGGGGTGCGTGCGGGAGGAAGGCGCTCACGCACACATGCACAATATGTCGCACGCGCCATGCCCATAATATATTTGCGAGTTTTTTTAGTCTGCTGCGGCCTACGTATTACTACGTAATTCGTATGACGTGTATGTAGACTATTCCCTGCGCTCTAAGTTATTACCATTCGTACGTAAACACTATATTGACCCCTGGCTTGAACTTTGGATTTCGATACTACATACTTTATCTGTTTGACTTCGCACTGAAATTTGGACTGTTTTTTCGTTTGAAATTGGAATTGTTTGTTTGTGTGGACTTTTTTAATATTTTTTTCTGCGTGTTGGGGATTATTTATTTTGAGCTATAGTGGCTGTAATTACAAACCGTATACCGTAAGTAAAAAGAAACAATAACTATGTTATTCTTTTTATCAGTAAAGATTTGTAAAATAACAGTTTTTTTTTATTCGATAAATAAAAATAAGTGATGAATCCCCTTATAACCACCTACGAACCCTTATAATATTGAGTAAGCAACTCACAACCCTTGCAGCAATCTACCTTTACTCGATCTACGTTACGTCTTACGAGATTTATACCTAGGTACCTACATACCTATTGTGTTGTGTTTATCTTTGACTACCAGGTGATTTTTAATCTAGGTAGGTACAACCGCGGTCAAAGGCGGTTGACCACTTTTCACCCTTATATCCATAACGATAAGGTTAAAAATTGGTCAGCCGCCATTGTCTTCGATAGTACATACATTAGGGGATGAAATTACTCATGAATACGAACAACTTTCATTACGGGACCAACCCTGAAATATGAAAAAAAAAGTCAGCTGGTCTACACATTTAGATCGTGTTTACCAGCTAGGTACTTACCTATTGCCTTTTACTAGGGATCCGCTGATTTTTATTTCACAATATCAGGTTTTGCCTCATAGTAAATGTTGCTTGTATTGAGGAGTACGTACCTACCTACCTTACCTACTTTCATGGTAAAGCACAAAGTAGGTAGGTAGGTAAGCGGCGGCGACCGCGAGTATTTTGGGCGTAAAGTAGGTAGGTAGGTAGTTACCTATGTACTTCCCATGACACGACTAAACAATCATGCTGTATAGGTACCTACTTATTACTAACTTGGTTTATTCTATTTACTACCAATCGAAATATACCTACTTTTTTAAATTTTGACTACCCTAATTTTGCATAGGTAGATAGGCACGGCATAGATGCCTTCCTACCTACGCAGTCGTCGACTCAATAAGTACCTACCTACATCATGCAGGCCTGATCTAGGTAGGTACCTACTGAGTCGACGACTTGCGGCGGGCGAAAGTGTCAAAAATACCTACCATAAAACATTGAAACCTTAGTACGGTACCTACTCGAAATTTTGATATTTCATCTGTAAAAAAACACTAGATAGACACTACTAGGTACCTAAAAAATAGGTATGTGTCAAGATTGTTTACATAGTTAAGTAGGTAAGTACTCTAGGTACCTAACCCAAAGTTACTACCTAGTACTACTAGTTTTGGGTACTACCTAGTACCCAAAGTTATTGGGTAGGTACACACGGCAGCACGGCTACACATCAAGCAATAGGTACCATCCAGCATAAGCTGATCTCGCGTTGTATAGAATTTCCTTACAATGAGAGGTCAGCTTATACTGGAAATGTATTGCTTGATGTGTGCCGTGTGTAGTTACCCAAAAATATTGAAAATAATTTATAATGTAGACAATAAAATTATGTACTATAAATACTTTATACTTATTACAATTTATTATCTAACACTAAACATAAACAGTACCTAATAATAGGTAATGCGAGGTCTGGTGAGGCGCCTACTACTTTAGTACCTACGAGTTGGTATTTATTTGTTGATTTCTCGGCAAGCGACACAGCGGCGGACCAGCGCGAGCGGTGCATGTGTGCATTATCTAACGTTTCACTAGGGAACGGTGTTTGTGCGCGTGCGACCTTCACGTTGTGCGTGTAGACTAGCGTCTAACTGCTCATCACTGATACTATCTCTGTCGGGCACAATGTCTAGTGAGACAGCGTGCTTTTTGGCCACGCCCACGAGTGAGTTCGAGCCCGCGACTAGTTCAACCTTAAATATGTGAATAAGGTATACAGGGTGGAAATTTATTATCCTACCTGGAGGGAAAGTACTCTAAATACTTAAGTAAGCACATTTTACCCAAAGGAAACATTCCTTTATTTTTAAAAAGAAACAAATCTGCATTTAAATAATTTTGAAAATACGCTTGCCACTCCCGGGAATCGAACCGACTAAAATCGGAAAAAATAGCATCCTGTATTTTTATGGCACTAATCGATAGGGTCAATCATAAGGATCAAATCTCTGCAAACATGGTAAGCTAAATTAAACAAAAACCATGAAATTTCAATTTAAACTTATTTTATACGGACGAAAAAAATGAGTAAGTACATTAACTAATTGCATGCTCGACATGACGTTCATTTTCTTCGATGCACAAATTCAGTATTTTAAGGAATTCATTTTGAATAACTTTTAGTAGGGTGTTTTGGTGAATATTGAAAATTGCATTACGCTACCAAAAGTTACTCAAAATGATTTTTTTTAAGGCATAAATTGGTGCATCCAAGAAAATGAAGCTCATTTCCAACAAGGACTTAGTTTACTCGTTTTTATCGTCCGAATAAAATAAGTTTACATTAAAATTGCATGTTTTTCTTAATTTTAATTTACCATGTTTGCAGAGATTTGATCCTTATGATTGACCCTATCGATGGATGCCATAAAAGTACAGGATGCTATTTTTTCGAATTTTAGTCGGTTCGATTCCTGGGTGTAGCAAGCGTATTTTCAAAATTATTTAAATGCAGTTTCGTTTCTTTTTTAAAATAAAGGTATGTTTCCTTTGAGTAAAGAACATGGGTCGGAACGTACCCAGTTTGTAGCAAGTTGAAATTGGTACCATTCGAAAGGTCTTTGAAAACGTAGATATTTTTTGTATGGGAGCAACTTTGTAACTTATGTAGGAAAAAAGATATTCGATGTTGAAAATACCGAAAATCCGTAGTAAAATCGACCCACGCACGTTCAATTTTTTTTTTATTTTATCCATTAGGTGGGTAGTTTGAACTATTTTGTGCTAGCGTCGGTGTGTCGTCAGTAGTTAGTACCTGTTAGGAACTGATTTTGAGCGCGCGCGCATATCTTAGTTTATGTTATTTTTACTTTTATTTACAACCTCGGCTTTCACAACGGACTTCAGTGCTTTCATCAAATAACTTCCCCAGCCCTGGGCGGGAGGGAGTGTCAGACTTTGTCGGGGCCCTAGAGCCTCTGAGGCCAGGACCCAGGCTTTCCCAGGCAAGCCGTCGGGTCCCGGGGTGGTATTTTTGCCTTTCAGCTTGCGTACCGCCACCCTCATTGGGCATTGCCACGTTCACAATGCTCACCCTGGCATTGCCACGTCACAAATGTCGGACATGGCCCCCTGGAACCACTCCACCTCGCTGTCTATGTCGGCAGGCCTGACCGGTGATGACACCCAGGCCTGCACGATCGGGGCTTCCAGGAGGAGCTCCCGGTCCAATTGCTTCAGCGCCCACCGCGGACCACTCGGGGCCTGCACGACCGGCGCGCTAGAGTCCGAGGCGGAGACGTCAAACCGGATGTACCGGTGATCGGAGTAGGTCTCCACCCCCTCCACAACGCGCCAATCAAGAATCCGCGGCGTCAGAGCGGGGCTGGCAAACGAAATGTCCACCACTGATTCGCCCCGCATCCGCACGCACGTGGGTACAGAATCCCGATTCAGGACGACTAGACCCTTCTCCAGGGTCCAGTCCTCCAGCATCCTCCCCCGCACATCCGTGCAGCGAGAACCCCAAGCCACGTTCTTGGCATTGAAGTCCCCGAGCACTAGCACGGGGAGGGAATGGCTTCCGACGACGACACTCAACTCCACGAGGGAGTTGTGGAACTCGGCGAGAGTTCGGTTCGGGGAGAAGTAGCAACCAACTACAACGATCCCCCCGAACCGGGCTGCTACGCACCCCTGTCCTTTCTTGACTCCCTCAAGGGACGGGGTGCCGGCGGCGGCACGACGATTGCCGACGCAATTATGGTCACTAAGCCGCTAAGGTCCTCCACCCAGTCTTCCCTGGGCGGGACAAAGTACGGCTCAGCGACCACGGCGATGTGTATCGACCACTGCGCCATGCTCTGGAGCAACAGATCCTGAGCGGCGGCGCAGTGGTTGATATTCGCCTGTAGGAGGCGAAAAAAACTGTCCAGGGCAAAGAAGCCATCGAAGCGTATTATTGCTCCTGCATGACGGGTATGAGAACTCTAGGTGCTTGTGCCCATACTATTAGCATAATATGGTACTTAGGTGTTGGCAGGCACCTAGATAACTTCGTAGGTCCGGCAAGTGCCTGGGATGATATAATCATTGAAAGTAACAATACAATTTAATAAAACTGTGCTATTTAAGATTGATAGTTCTTATTTAATATTTTTTCTGTACCAAAAACCAACGATAGGAAGCTATATCGCTCTCTAAAGACAGAAAAAATGACTGGTTACCTATTTATTTAGTCCAAAAAGCAGAAAAAGTGCGATTATTGGCAATTAAAAATGTTACAAAGAAGTTATCATAACTTCGGTCTTTCATTCATTCATTCATTCGTTCACTTATTTTCGAGTTACTCAATTAGGCCTCTTCTAAATTACACCTAGTGTAAAATGCTACAAAGTGGGTACGGGTTCCATACAAAATGACCCATTGTTCTTTTGCTAACTTAAGTATTTAGAGTACTTTCCCTCCAGGTAGGATAATAAATTTCCACCCTGTATAATATAAATGCTTTGACGTTTTTAGTGTTCAACACATTGATGGACATAATTTCTTATCAATCTGGATCTTGTGATGATCATTGTGTCCACTTTGCTTTGGAATACTTTTAATACTCCTGATCTTTTGAACATGATTATTATATTTGTGGTCTTCTGGAGAAGCCCGTTATACCCAAAGTACAAAATCTTCACCATCAATGTAACGCGAGAATTTAGCAGCAGGACCCAGATTAGAGGTTGGAATTGCTTAACAACTAGTCTCTCTAAAGTCACTTTAGTAAAATAATAATGCCAAAATAAGTATTTGGTGGAAAGAATTGATAATATTTTAAAATGACATCAAAATTACTTTACTACTGAATTATAAAAGGTTATTCATGTATTGTTTTACTGTTCAGAAGTTTACACCGTCATTAAATTCACAAAACACATGCAAATGAAATCTCATTGAAACGGGTTTTCGTACGAAGTAAATAGAGACTGTTTTTTATAAACACGTGCTCTCTGTTATTTGATAGTAGTGTCTGACAGACGGTGACGGAGCCACACGACAGTTACACAACGCCTCATTAACTGAATCAGCTTTGACAAATAACGTTTCCCAATTAGCTGCAATGGACGATCAAAGTCAAAAGTTTAGTCCTTTGAACATTCCTTTGTTAATCTAATTGAATTAATGGATCGGGTTTACAGATCAGATAATTTAAGTGCCGGTGGCAATCAACGAATTAAAACTTATGATCGTTTGCCAACAGCCCGCACAACATGTCATGTTCTGTTCATTACGTTAGTACTTATATTTTATGAGAATTCTATCTTAAAGATTTCCTTGCTCCGCGCCTTTGAGGGGATTACGGCGAGAAATAAGTCAGGTTGTCTCTATCAGATAGAGTTTATCTCATTGCCACACAGGGTTCTTTGACTACGGTAGTTGATAAATTAACAGTTTCTCGTCTAGTGGAAACGCAAAGGAAATTATATTTTTCTGTTTACATTCTGTTACTGCAGAAATTGTTAAAAGCGACACGACTTGTGTGAACTGTGAAGTTATCAGATTCAGTAACATTCACAGTCGGGTGAAAAGTAAAAGAGGTGTAGTAAGTCCGTGTATGACACGGTGGCAGTGGAATCAGTGCGCTTAGCGCGGGGCCGCGGGCGTGGAGTGGCTCGTTATCGCACTCCCGCCGTGCATGGCCCGCCGCCGACGAGCGACGTAACGATACCCTGGAGTGCCGGTCACCGTACCGGCGGCGTACTTACTCACACCTCAACTAGACAGTTTTCGACAACTCCGACCAAAATAGAATCGTGGAATGCAAACGTACGCGGAAATTTCTTTATTGCCCGCTTTGGTGCAAACGGATTGAGAAATATTTGGAGGAAAGAATTGTTTTTTCAACCGCAGTGGGCTTGGGTTGGCTTGCAAGGGAATGAAATGATACAAGGGAATGAAATGAAGGTCTGGAATTTTAAAGAAGATTATGGCTATACTTCGTTTCACTTAGGTTTTATATTTGTCCCTAAATGTAATAAATAGAAGACTGGTTATGTTAGAACTGCAAATAACAAGAGTGCTACGCCTTGTAACTGAAGAACATCATAGAAAAGAAACTAGACGGATGGAATTGCCAAATGTAACAGCTTTTGATATACACCTTTATTACTAAAGCTTGATCTTTTCTCAAGAACAAGCGTGTAAAAGAAGATGTTAGTAATAAACAAGATCAATCAAAGTGGCAAACTTGTACTACATTTATAATTTGGCAGGAATATTTGGTGTGACGCAACGGTTCGCCTTTGGTAGAAACTCTGATATATTAATGAGAGCTTCAGAAATGTCACAAAGCTCGTGGAAAGGAACATAAATCGACACTTCACACGTTCGGAAGTTTGAAGTTCACAAGTTGGCATTGATGCGAGGCACGCCGCCCATCCGCGCACTACGAGCGACGCCACGCCGACGTACTCTATGGGAAGATACGCAGAATTACACTGGATAACATCTTAAGACATATTTTATTTTGCTTTGATCTGTGTGATGTGTGGCAAAAACCGAACGATGAGTTCAATGAGATTAAACAAACTGGATTGTTGGATCAATTTATTAGTCTTTTATCTTTATATCTTGTTTTACGTGTGCAATATTTTTGTACCCTACCTACTCATTGATGGTTAGTTTGAATGTATCATTTCTGATGAATGATGCCCGCATTTCATTCATGACTTAGAGAATTTGTAAGTTATGAATGAGTTTCAAGTGTTTTTACGGATAGTCTGAAGAAAACCCGAAAGACCCAATTACTGGGTTGTGAAGGTGAAGGTTAGATCGTTTAATATGGACATTTAGCTACATCCGGTAAGACTGGAAGCAGAGCCAAATAGAAAAAGGTTTGGTTAAAGAGATGAATCTTAGATACCTGACTGACAGAATAAAATTGCAAAACATTTTTATTACCGAGATGATGACTAAAGTTCTTTTTTCCATAGTGTTTTCATCAATTATTTATCTTTGTTGCTACGCTACATGTAGTGAAATCGTCTCTCGTGACTGACGATATCCTAATGAAAGTGACCAAGTTACAGATCTAATAAAAACAGGACAGATAGTTTCAGCATATTTTCCCATACATAGCGTGCAAATGTCATTCGATTTGTAAGGCATTTTGCGTATGTCTTTTGTTTTGTCCAAATATTAATAACACTCAACTTCTCAATAATATGATACCCTTTTTATCCAGTTTAAATTAATTTCGTATAAAGAATCTTATAAAAAAAGTGTCAAGGCGGTCGCAGGAAGCGTTCTAAAAACAGAAGTGAGACGAATCTATGGTTTGATTAATTGATAACAGTAGCTCAGACGTCGCGCTCCTATGTTAGTAGCTCGCTGTGTGTTGTGGGTAGTGGACGTAGGACAGGCGAGCTCCAGTAGTACTACTTACGAACATTATATTTTTGATTGCGTAATGAAAATAGAGCAGGATGGAGGAATAGAGGAGGACTGTGGTTGACTACGCTGGCTTACAAATAATACAATAATTAATCATTAAGCTTTTCATTTAATTATTTCTATTACTTTGGACCAGGGTGGTTAAAGGCCGATATGATGATGATGGTTTGACTTTATTCAATAATGAATTGTACCTACGGTTTAAATTGTACCCTGAAATTGTGACTTGTAATTTTATCAATAAATGTGTTTATCTGATTCTGTTTATGTTTGAAAGACAGCTAAATCCACCGCTTTAAGGCCATAATCGTGCACTTATAGAGGTTGAAATGGGCGATGCGTATAGGGCTGCCATCACCCGAGTTGCCTTCGCTGGACGAAAACTTCAAAAATGCCGGAGATTTGGGTGAAGCTGAGAGATTTCCCGAACGCCGAAAAAAAAACAATAAAAAAAAAACAATTAAAACATCGTTCACCTTTTCATAAACTTAATTTATTGCTTATCTTTCAATTAATCGAGATTCGCATGAAACAAAAAGTGTCCGGGTTTCACACGGATATTTTTGATAACCCCTTTCAGACGTCCCCCGGACACCCTATAAACTACGACAAATCCGGGGAATCCCGGTCGTATGGCAGCCCTAGATCTGTAGGATCTCAAAAAATGAAGTAAACAAGATCTTTGCGGTAGACAGGATGATCTTGTTAGTGTAGTGATCAATTTGTCGCACAGACGCAGACGAGACGGAGTGCTTAGAAAATCTGATAGGTTAATTTACTATATTATTAACATCAAGCATTAAGTCCGCCTTTGTGCATAAAGTTTCAATAAATAAATATAATTTATCGAGGTATGTAAAATGGAAATACTCTTTCAAAGATTTTTTGCCTAAGTCATCGGACATAGTTGCCACTATTACCAAAAATCCATACTTTACCTCACGATTCGTAAATGACAAATATAACCTCTTTTATTACCTACAATACATTTTCATAATGAAAACACAAAGTTACAAAAGCAAATTAATTTACTGTAGATGATCTGACGTGCGGTTCGTAGCTCTCGTGAAAGTCGTGGGGCGGGGAGGGTGTGGGAGTGTCGGCTCGGTCAAAGGGCCCTTTGATGTTTGCCGCCGGCTTAATGCACCGCCCGCGGCCCCCGCGCCGCTCATCATTAGCAATTTCCCTGTAATTTATTATCTTTACCGCTATTTATTTGTACAATTTCATGGATGCATGACGTTTCGCACCTCGGGCCGTGACCGATGCGCTTCGCACCAACTATATTAAGTCGTTGTACGGGATTTGGGATGTTTTTTTCCCCTTTCCTTGAAAATATATTTTATTTTGGTTGCTGCAGATTTTTTTTGATGAATTATAATGTAATACTTATAAATTACAATACCGTAAAATTAACCAAAGAAAGAAGTAGGTAACACTAATTATTTTACTGTTTTTGTTAAGTTCTTTTCTGATTATTATAATTCATAAAAATATTGAAATAATGCGACCAGGGATGGCAACTAGTCATATGTATTTTCGAGACAAGAACATTAAGGCCTGAATTTTTTCAGCTAGTTCAGATCAAAAGAGTTTAGGAATAACTGTACCTGTGGTACCTACGGACCATTTGGCTACCTATTACAATAATCAGTTAATTAAATAAATATAAAAAAATATTATAATAAATACTACCGGCCTATTAACTGATGACTACAGCTTAAAAGAAAATAATATTATGGATATAGCTAGGGACCGGGTACACATGAACGTACCACCTTGAAGTGTAGTTTATGCATTTCTGGTAAACGTTTTTGTCATAGTTTTTTAGATTTGTGATTACATCCTAATGAAGTGTTTATACCAAAGCAAGCTTATGCTTGTGTACTTAAAACTTCCATTCGTCTAACCCTAAGTTCCAGTCTCAGCCTTGCGCGGCACATACGTGAGTGCCAAAAAATCCAAGCTCGGCACGTGCCTCCGTCGGTACTTGCGGCGAGCTAGCGCGGACTCATTAGCGACTCGCGACGTTTGTGCGACCTCCCGCGACAACGCGACACCATGACAAACCTGAGCTTTTTTTTGTCGCAGTCGCAGCTTGCTAATGTCATTACATACTGCTTAGTTTATGTACATAAGCTTTGTTTTCTGTTACATTTTTTATTTCAGACAGGTGTTTAATTTTTATTAAAACGTTGAATTTATAGTAATGTCCTGAGTATACAAAGCATAATTTGATAAAGCAGATCCATTGTCTGTGCATTTCCGATCGCACTAATAAGGCAATAACGCACGTGTGATACAAAGGCGTGTTACAGAACATTTCGCAAACCGCGATGCATCACTGCCATGCATTGCCGACTCCGCCAACGTACCGTGCTTTTAACACGCAAATTATTTCCAGCCCGCTTGGCACTCGCAAAATATATGTCACTATTTATGGACAGTGTTAATGTAATTAACAAAACGTGAAATCAATCAAAGCTGGTGTAAGGCGGCGACTCGTGCGAGATCAAAGCGGAGACACAAAGGCGCCGCGGTACGGTCGGCAGCGCGGCCCGCTGGCCACTCCACACAGGGTTGCCAATCGTCGTTTTTGAAATATCGCTCGCTACTGTGAATGAATTACTTTATTGAGGAGTGCTGTGTAGGTGTATCGTAATAATACCCTTGTGGGTATTATATCACAGTGTGAAACAATGGTAATTTAAGTAATGAAAAGTATCTCCTAGATTTTTGCACTTGCAGTTTTTCGCATGTCGCGATGTATTGTTAGATTTCAACCTCTCATAATATCGTTAAGTTTCACTACAATTATAAGTTTCTGCATCCAATCTAGTACGGATGCTTTCCACAAGTCATAACACAATTTATCTACGTTTGTAATTGCTTCAAACCAAAATCCTTTCACAAAGCGAATTTATAACTTTTGAACTCTAATCCCAAAAAAAAGCAGATTAAAATAAAATAGTGGCAGCCTTAGCCCACCGCAATCTGCTGACCTTACCCGCTATGCCATTGCACGTGCCAACTAATCAACATGTGCTCAAGACTCGTGCGGGACCGGCGAGTTCCTTTTTCTCTTATCTCTTGTCTTTGACAACATTTTTAATATATTTAACTAGCTTCCCTTTGACGTACGCTGAGTGATATTTCCAACTATGATATAAGCTCTAAAAGCATATTTATTATTAAAACAAGTTTTATGAAAGTTCTCGGAGTCACCCCTAATAAGTGATGTGAGGACATTAGCAAATGTTCGACAAAATTATTCACCAATTTGGCGTTCTGTATCGACGGCTTTTACGTGAACAATTCAGAATGCTCATTTATAGAGCTATTAAAGGAATGCAAATTTTCGAAGGTCAAAAATAAAAACAACGATAACTGTAGTCCGATAACAAGCCAATTTCAAATACCTAATTAAATAACATATCAAAGTAAAACCAAACCAATAAGCAGTCCATAAACCCGAAGCAAAGTAAAACACACAGATATGAGAACAGAAATGAGTTTATGACACAAACGAGGTTCGTCACCGCACCGCAATCTGTGGCCTCGTCAAAGGCTTGTAGACGTAGATCACGATTGTCGACAGATGTTTGCAGAGCGGGGGCCGTGGCCGGGGCAAAGCGACCGCTCAGACGAAGACTTATGATATTTGAGTTGGGCGAGCCGAGGAGTCGCCGAGCACTGATACAAGTAGACTACATGCGATTCATGTGGAGCCAGGAAGTTAGGAGCCGAAGTTACTTTTACATTCATTCTTTAATTTGGAGATTTGTGACGTGATTATTGTCTGTTGTGACTTGTGGCCATTAAGACAGTTAATAACTGTTTGGCAAGTCTTGCAAATAAAGTTGAGGAAGATAAAGAAAAATACGTTATTAATAAATCTGAACAGAAAATTGCCACACAGCAAGTGTATGCAAATGCGCTGTGGTGTAAATTTTCATTTTACAAATGTTGAATCTTACATTCAGGTAATTTGAATTTATTAAAGGCGATCGGCAGGGTTGTATGGGAGTTTCGTACACCTAATAAAATATCGTGTATTGAGATATTTTTTGTTTTAATTGGTAGTCAATACGATAGGCAAGCCCTTATAAAATTCTTAGATTCTTAGAAGTTAGTACCTAAAAGTTATAACCAGTTTTATTTTTGAGGTTAAGGGTATTACATCGCTCAAGTCCTAAAAACACCTTATGTTTAAAGAAATTTGTTGAGGAATCCTTCCGTACGTTTTCCACATAAAAAATATATGTTATACTTAAAGTCATTCTCAACAGTTCGCATTGATTAGAATTGTAATAAACTTGCCCAAATTTCGGAAAAAAATATTTTAAACAGGTCATTTTTCAATCTAAATTGCAAATTGTTGGTAAAACGGCTGAATAGTTCGACATGAATTTTATACCTAAAAATATGTAATGACATATCAAACAATTCGCATTGTTTACTTTTTCTTGTTTCTGTTAAGATTTTGTAATAATAACTAAAAACTTGAAATTTCATCAATTCCCCCCACGAGGCACCCCCGCTATGCCTGAGACGCCAAACTTCAGTGCCTTGATGGCTCTTGTCAAGGGTGGACTATACGCATGTTATTTTTTCCAAAATAAAAACCAAAAGTTCACTTTTTGAATAATTTATGAATGAAGCAATATTGTAAATAGTACAAATGTAAATATTTCGTAAAATAAGAATTGAAATTAAGTTCGTAAATAAATAAAAACAAATTTGTAATTTCGTTTAGTTTTTATATCTATCATAGAGTAAGCCCGACTACTATGCCTATGTATAAAAACAAATGCTTGACCGAGCTCTCCAAAATTATTGGAAAATACCTCGGATATCAGCCCCGTTGGTCTCGTGGTCGCCAGTGCGACTGCTGTGCAAGGGGTCCCGGGTTCGATTCCCAGGTCGAGCAAAAAGTGTTATTGGGTTTTTCTATGAAATTCTCAGTAGCAGCTCGGAGTTTGGATTTGTGCCCGGTTAATGGCAATAGGCTCGCCCCCTATTACATGGGACCTAAATATACCGGCGAACTGTGGGTGTACATTGGTACACCTCTGCCTAGCCCTTCGGGGAGTACAGGCGTGATGGTATATTTATATTTTTTATTTTACCTCGGATATCTATGGTACATACCTACTCTTTTAGTAGATACATTATTTCTTTGGTGTTTATTTTTGTTAGAACATAGATTTAGATGTTTTTTTTTTATTATTTGCTTACCAAACTTTCAGAATGTATCATGTATGAGCACAACTATTTCCGTTACTGAGATCCGATAAGCACTTACTTGGTCATCACCTTTAGAATGTACCACATAGTAAGCACCCGTGCTTAGTTAGATAAATATTGAAAGCTAGGTCATCCTAACTATTTTCGTTTCCGACAACCGATAAGTAAATATTTTATTTAGACGGTTACTTTTACATCATTCGGGAGCCGAAACACAGGAACTCCAGTAAAGTAATAATTACTATTGGCGTTATTTTTTTTAACACGTCTCAAAGAATTTGAAAATTTGTGACTTTTTTTGTCAAAAGTCAAAGTCAGAGTCAAAGTCAAAGTTTTTGTCATTCAAGATGTTAATGCGTTTCTGCCTGATCGATGAATGGATTTTTCAAAGGCTACCGTTCGCATTTGTATAGTCGATAAGGTTTACACACAAATATGCATAAACTGCAAAGAAGCGTTTACTTCGAGTTCTCATTATTTCACAAATTAAACAATCATCATCACGCCTGTATTCCCCGAAGGGTTAGGCAGAGGTGTACCAATGTACACCCACAGTTCGGCGGTACATTTAGGTCCCATGTAAAAGGGGGCGAGCCTATTGCCATTTATCGGGCACAAATCCAAACTCCGGGCTGCTACTGAGAATTTCGTAGAAAATCCCAAAAACACCTTTTTCTCAACCTAGGAGTCGAACCCAGGACCTCTAGAGTAGCAGTCGTGCTTAGGACCAATAGGCTAACGAGGCAGTTCAAATTAAATTTTAATGTTATTTATTGAAAATAATATAGCCAATAGTCTTTGGTTCTATGACAGAGTTTATGGCTTTTGGTTCCAGAACGATGTAAAAGTAACGTGTATAACAAAATAAATATAAATTACGATGTACCAAATAATACATAATATAAGAACAAAATGTAGGTATTAAATCTCTCAGAGAGCGAATAAAATAGGCAAAAACAATGACAACTCTGCGACACATCTGTGTTCTTGCTTAATGTTAAGTTCCTTTTATCGTAGCATAGTGAATATCGGTAGATGGCGCTAAATTTAAAAAATAATAGAACAGATGTCAAATCCTCAAGGACATCGGCCGATGTAATAACCTTAAGTCCCAATAAATATTATTCCGTGTAAGGACATAAACATTGTTTTGGTGAAAAAGGATGTTGTAGATAGCTGGTGCTATTTTTGTAATGTTTTACTTATCCTTACTGGCTCGACTCAACGTAAAAATGGCCAGATAATTTGCTAAATTGCTCAGATGCAGTTACAAACCACAGTCCAAAACAACAGCAAAGAACTGAACAGATACTTAAAAAGATTTCCGTAACCTGTCAATAAAATAATTGCCAACACAAAAAACACTGATGGTAAAAAGGTTCCTTTAATGAAATAGTTAATTATTAAGATTGTATGCAATAATCATTCATTTTAAAGTATAATGTGTAATTGGTTAATTATATTTACTATTATTTGTATTTTTAAATAATTATTTATCATTTCGAGCCTCGCGATATTTCACAAATGGCAATTTCTAAAAACAGAACTACGTTTAGTTGCGTTTAGTTTATTATATTACGTTTAATTACTTGAATCTTTGACTTGATATAATTAATTAATTCAGACTTCTAAACATACTAATGTTTCATGAAAATGAATGGTTTAGTTGCCTTAATAAGTGGTAAAAATTCTATCACAAAACAACAAAAAAAGTATGTTGTACGAATCCTGCCGATTGCCTTTCACGTGTAATTGAGATATCGCTAATGGCAGAAACGTGGTTGAAGTTAAAGGTTTCCGCTTTACATCAGACCAGGCGGCAAATCAAACTAACTCCGATTGAGTCCCCAAGATTATATTCCAAGAAGTGAATATTAATTGCCTTTGGGTTCCATTTATTGGGATAACGACGAGACATGACTTCATGGTTCTTGGAAATTTTACTGCTCTGTCTATGACGTACCTAATTACTATTAGACTATATTGATATCTGAATCGGTTCTTGTGTTTATAGATTTTTCCGAAATCCGAGCTGAGGACATGTTAAAACACGGACATGTTAGTTTTAAATTTTCCTTTTGTTTATACGAATTCTCATCTTCCACACTTTATTTATAGTTCAAAGTCTTAGTCAAAGCATTTATATACATATACATAAACTTAGCCTTTCCGTTATGGGGGTAGAAAAAAATCACAGAACGCTACGATCCTTAAAGCATTTATTTTAAGTGAATCAATTACAGGTATTTTTAAAGTGTGACGGAGTCGGTCAGTTAATCGGAGAGTTAAAGCTAGTTTTCCGTTCCAAAACTTAGATATCCTATGAAGAGGAACGAGCAAGAAACTCCACAGACACCTTTAAACAAGACTCGTTTATGCTGTCGTAGCCGTAAAATAATTGAATTATTCATCGCAATATGTCATCAATTGTTCATTAAGCACTAAGCACGTCTCTTTGTCCTGTAAAACAATAACATTATAAAGATTTAGATAAAGATCTCGTAACATATAAAGGGTTGAGTGTACGCGTCGCCGCTCAAAGCTCGCCACAATATTTATCGGCGGCGCTGTATCAATGCGGCACAAAGCGACGCCGGAAGCCCACCTCGCCGCGTCGCGACAACACGGGCCCGTGCCAAATGTACGCGGCAGCGGATTTTACGCGAATAAATCATTTATTTCAAATGAAACATTTACAAGCACTTTTTGAATTGCCAGGGAGCCAGTCAGTCAGAAAGCTGAAACTGGTTTTTATAGAGAAGCACGAACACGAAACTACATGAACACTTTTAAAATCAATGAATGATACTAGCCTTTCCAATCCAATGTTATTAGTACCTTGATCTTGAGTTTTGAGAACTGAGAAACATTATGATATACTGATCTTAGAGTGAAACTTTCAGGATTCCTAGAACCAGATTTAATATTAGCATTTCTCCGAAGTTTTGTTTCATTAATCGCTGGAGCGCGACACTTGGCGCGGCCGTTATCTGGCCCATTGTTGACTGCCTCTATCACTGGATTCCTTTTCACACAGAGCCTTTGACGCCGCTCTTTGTTTGCCACAAGATCAGAATGAGACTCCGAAGCCTGAACCGATGCGTAGCATCCATTGGGTCTCTACACTTTTGATTGTCGTAGTTTTTTCTACATTTTTAATATTTCTCATCCTATGACTGAAGATGGTTTTCTTTTATGAGCTCTTGTTTCGTTGCAATATCTCCAGATGCTTTCGTTTTTCTGACGTAGACCTTCGCTCTGATAAAGGAATAAGTTATTCGGGCTTGTTAGACTATTTATTTTAGTCTTTATAACAAATCTAAGAAATTTCAAGTCCTATATAGAAAAGTCTCGAGTGTCCACTAAAAACTAAAACGCAATTCAATAACATCGTTGTTTCACGTTGACAATGCAATTTTAGGTAATTCGATAGTTGCGCCCGCGATGTGGCGGAGGACGGCCGCCGACCGCGGGAGGTGCCTTCCCCGCTCACCCGTCGAATATTAAACTAATTATGAACAAACCGACCAAGCCACAACACAAATTAAGCGTTCCACTCCATTAGCACAACGGATTATTCTTACGTAATACTTCACAGGTTAAAAAGAAAAGTTTTATTTTACGTTGTGTGACTAATTTCATTTTAGTTTCCCTTGAATTTGTTCGAGCATTTGTTTGTATAAATGCTACAATGGTTTGCAGCACATTTCGATTGGGTTGTTGAAAACAATACGCACATGCACTGCGACCCTAACCCTTGTTACATCAACATCAGCTCACATCCCGTGTGAAATATTGCACTCGATGTTTTCCAATTTTTTAAATTGTTTGCCAAACTTGAGCTTTCGGAATGGGATTTTAAAAGGAGGCCTCCCTCCCTCAACCCCTTCCTATAAGGAGTTTTTAATAAAAAAATGATGAAAGCCGAGGTCGGGGAGTCACGGGTGGAGGGCACTCGACGGCTCAATACAGGCGATAGGTATCAAAGGAGACCGATTTAATACGAAGGAATGATTTAATTACAAAGTCGCAACACGATCCGCTCTCTACTCGACGACACGACACGACTCCAACACCGACGTCTTGTTAAGATCCTTGTATATTTATGTGTTATGAGATTTTCAAGGCCTGAGGAGCGACTGCAATGTATGCATGGGAAAAATTATGGCATAATTTACATTGCCATCTAAAAAATATTGGGGTATTAAACTAACTTCAATTAAACCGTCAGATTCACTCATTTGTGCAAATCTTATGCATTCAATTGGAGTGAGCCTGGTTTCAATCTCAGAAAATTGATTTGTTTTCGTATTGTGATACATTCTACCGAAAAGCTGATGGAAATTGAAATACTTTTCATTGATCTTTTTTAACTCCAAAACATCGCATCAAAGACCCATTTGCTACGGAGCATTGCACTTGTTCTTTAACGTACATGATTCTCGTCACAGCGTCTCAGTCATAAGTTTATTTCATCTTAAATTATGTTTTGTAGACTCGCTGAAAAGTCGTTTCGTGTACATGTACCTTAAAAGAAAAAGCCTGAAGTTCAAAGGGAGATATAAATGAGAATGTTCACTCCTTTATGTAAGGACCTGCTGAATTTTTTATAGATGCTTCTGACGTTTGGTGTGTAGAGTGCCTAATGAGTTGTCTTTGACGACTTAAAAACTTTGTACGTTGAAATACATTTTGTCTTTGGGCCCACATACGGATAAAATGCAACATTTTATTCATCTGAGTACTGTGTCCAAGCGTGTGCTTAAATGAAGAGAAGATTTAACGAGACGCATCCTAATAATGAAGTCTGTGTTAGTATTTTACCTATAAGAACTGAAATTAATAAAGGGAAGACGGCGCTTTGTCTTCGTTTAAAACCAATTGTCTGTATTAAAAGGATTCCACTACTCTGGGAACACCGATATTATCACTTTAGGGCTGTTGAGTTTTATCTTCTTGGCTTCCAAATTAAGATGTTACTTGGGACATCTTAATCTTTACATGGTCATTAATTACACTTGCAGAGGTGTTGTCAGCCAATACGTCTCATGTTCACGATTCAAGGAAAAAACGGTTATCATTATGGCTCATGATAAATTTAAAACAAATATCGACTTCATGTGATCACTCCACATCACTGTGAAGTCATCTTAAAAATTATTGCAAAACAATTCGTTCTCTAACCTGCCTCTCCTTGGAAAACCTTTAAATATCGTATTAATTACACGTTTATGATTATAATCCAATTAAGCTCACAGAATTATGGCAACCCTGAATCAGTTGTTCAACGTCGGCGTGCTTCAAAGGGGAATTTATTATTTAAAGTGAAAGTTATTGAGTTTCGCTAAGGTTAAGTGAGCCTTTTGACTCGCCCCGTCTATGGAATGGAAGTGGTATGAGGAAATGGTGTCGGCTTCCTCTTTGCATGCTTTTTAATGTCTAAGAATTATCACTGTATTAATTTTGTATGCTTCGTACAACACGTGTATGTAATTGTCGTATTGATACGCAAATGAAATTTCATTATGGCTACTATACTAATACAGCGTGCATGCAAAGTTGATCGTTTTCACTTACACACCGTGAAATAATGGCTTATTTAATGGTTGTTTTTCTTCTGCAGCGTAAAGATTTGTTAGTACAATCCATTAAAGGTTTTTGTTATTTGTATCAAAAATTGTATTAACAAAAATGGCATTAAAAAAAAAAGATTTATTTTTTAATTATTTTAAAACAAAAACCCCTTTTTTATTTTTTAAGTTAAACTCTATGTTTCTCTATGTTAGATGACTACTAAGGGCAAATCGTTCATCCGTGGGAAAACCGCCATTAACATTGCACCGTGTATGTGGGAAAACGTAATAAAACCTCAAGATATTCTAATGGCGTCTTTATGGCACAGAGTCTCAACAAGCGCCTACTACTTAACAGTTCTAAGTGGAACGTCCTCGATAGACGACGCGACGGTGGTAGCCCCAAGCACATTTTTAAATAATCCATGTTCAAACAGCCGTCTGTCACAAGTAAATGACAGGGCAGTGGAATACAGAGCAACAACTGAATACGTTACCAACTTAATGAATACTTGTTTTCTTTGATCTATTTCGTTTCATGTAGCTTTCTTAGAATTTTTGTAAAGGGAAAATATTAGAGAAAACTATTGGTGGAGCCGTTGTCATGAGTTTATTAATGAATTATAATAGGTAAGTAGCTAGTTTAAAAATAAATTTTACAGGGAAATGAGAGTACCTGTAGTTAATCTATTAGTGGGTGAAAAGGGCTTCGTAATGAAAACTTTTACTAAGAATTTAGTACATGATTCCAGACCTACCAGAGATAACATTTTTCGTCGGTTATTAAAAATAAAACAGCTGTTCCATATAATTTGACCGTGTACGTCGTTGCGCTGTTGTATGGCACGTCAGATTTTCTTTTCAATGACCCACCAACTTTTGTGAAAGGGGTTTATTATTAGTATGTACTGAATCCATGGTAAAAAATTTCTTTACTTTTTATAATAAATGCAATGATTATTATTCAAACGTCACCTAATCATCTTCTTCAAGGTTTTAAACCCTGTTTCTCAATTAGTTTGACATATGCCAATCTGTCTACTGTAAACGTATCTCCCAGTTGATTACACCCACCTAGCGTTCAACTAGACAAAGTTGGATTAGTTTCGGCTCATCATACCTGCCAGTTCAGCACTCGAGCCGGTCTTCAATAACTTTAATAATATCCACTGGAGAATTGTCACTGTACAAACATAATAAGGTATTTGACAAGCTCTTTGTGTAATCGAAATATACTCACTGATGTTTATGAACGTTGATATTAATTGCAGAAATTTAATTTGAATATTCGTTTGTGCTGCAATAATTTTTGTTTTTACTTTGCCAGAGTTTGCTGGTCATTTTTTCAGTTTGTGTTTGTGTTTTCCGTTAACAGCGTTTTTATTGTCTGTTTTATTAAACTTTGACATAGTAATACTTAGACGTTATTTAAAACTTATTTTGGGCGGTATTTATATAAACTTTTAGGAACGATCACAATCTAATCTCAGTCTAAAAAAATGTTGACATTGATTGTCGCTGAGATGAGATGGCGACTAGATTTTTAACGTTTTTCAAGAGTACAATTGGCATTAAGAAAATCAATTCTACTGCTTAAAACCGTTCAAAATTGCGATCGTACCTAAACTAGTAGAATTGCGTCCCTGATGTCACTCAAAAATCCATTCCATTCCAACCGGATATTCAACGTAAAAATACGAAGGCGGATATCTTCAAGCACTTGAAATCACGGGATGAACACAACAATGCAATTTAGGCGTAGATGTCTACCGGCCCGCTTGCTGCATTATGTAGATTGTAGGCGAGCGAGCCGTCTCGCCTCCGAGCCTCCGCAGCTCCGCCACAAACCGAATTTATCACATCGAGCATTGCCTATTCAATCCCCCAGTAACATCTGCCTGATGGATAGAAAAATGTACTGACGGGATTAAAGAACTGTGACTGCATTTTGGGCGAATGGTTTTGGAATATTGACTTGGCGCGCATTTTCAGTACTGAATTGTTGTTTGTGATGGCCAAGATGTGGTTTTGTTAAATAAACGCGACTAGTTTTATTTTTATAATGATCGAAGGGGAAGAAAATAATGATTATTGCTCCACATTACAACTCGATTCCTACAGACTCCCCTTTGGAAGTTCGGAACAAAAACTATTCTACCGCCATTTAAAAATGTTACATTTAGTAGTATCTACTGTCTACCATTGCTAAATAACATATACGTAGTCAAACTGCAGATTCTTAAATACGCCATCAAATAAAATCGAACACTGCGGTTTTGTTTTTATCGTCTGTTGATTTAAATTAACCGCTTCCAACCGGTCCTTTTGGAAATCTATGGGGGAGATATATGTCTAGCAGTGAACGTCCTGCGGCTGATATAATGGTGATGATGATGGTTTCAATTCAGAAAAGTATACTAACTGTACCAATTGGCGTCCCTCTTATGAAAATTGACCCTTCGCCACCTGCTTCGCTTATTGGCCTAGCTAATTCAGCGATGTCTCAATTTTGTGGTCCGTCCCTCTAATTGTTGTTAAATTCGACTAAGTAACTGAGTTAAGATAGTCTTGAAAATAAGAAGTGTACTTATTAAAAGTACACTTTGCAATATACATATCAGCATGTTTTTAAGGCTCTTGATGTAAAATATATTTAGCAATGCTTGTTCTAGGCTGATTATGACATCACGCGACCGAGCTATATGACGAAATTAAATATACATATATTTGTTTTTTAACACGCTTTTATAAGCTTCACTTTTATCTATGCAAACGTGATTTTCACCCACTTCAAAACTTTGAATTAAATTAAAGCTTTGCACACTTATCTAAGACCGATGAAAATGCGTGGGGTGCTTGATGTCAATTGTAAATATTTCATTGACAGATATTGGCATAAATAAGTCAACTAGACTCCACGCTTTTTAACAACAATTTTTTTTTTCGTTACTGTTTTGATATTATACTTACTGAAAATCATTTTCTACTTTTTAGTTTGATTCTCTATAAAAGCGTGTTTTTTTTAGTTTTAAATTTAAAAGTATCCGTATCCAACAAAATAATCTTATCGGCGCGATCGCATTCTCTGCTGAATTGACTTAACTGTGCGGAGTGCAGCCCGCCCAAATTACTATTTCAATCTGAGTCGCAAGCCCGCCGTCAAGTCGGGGAAATATTGCGGGGACAATCCAATGTATCATTTGTTGTGCTAGTCTTATTTTATTGCTGTTATAGAAAAAGAGTAAACGGTATTTTGATTTGAATTTAGAATATTTATGGAATATAGGCAATATGTTGTTGGGAATATTAGGGGCATGCTGTCTTATTTACTGCGATTAATGATTAGGGTTTTCCCCTTTTTTTATGATGTGGTATAATACTTATTAAATCTGCCTATTTTTATGTATGAAAGTGGATGAGGCGAAAGGAAAATGTAAGAATCGTTTCAGGTTCTGTGGTTTCTGCCTAACCCCATGAGAATAAGGCATGAGCTTATACATATATGTTTTATATTAGGCAACTTTGATTACCACGCTAGCTAAAAGAAGATTGGAAACATTAGAAAAAAAAATACACAATAAAATGAATGAAAAAGAAAAAAAAAGAATTTTCCAAACATGAATCTACATACTTACCTACATAGGTTTTGATAGCCACTCTGTTATGGCCTAAGTGAACGAAGTATGCTATTAAAATTAAAATAACGTTTGACGCATATTTCATGAAGCAAGAATATTTATATTTTTACGGACAAGTTGATAATAAGAAAAGCGTCTCGCCTAAAAGATACTCTTTACATCAAACGGAATGCACTAGCAACAGGGTTGCCGAGGAAATACCGTGGTACTTATAATTTTTTACGTTCCTTTTTCTACTAGCACTTAGCATTAGTTTGTTTAAAGTAAACGGCATACCTAAACGAGAAAGAATTTAATTTTTCGTAACACAGATGTGGAAGTAAAGTTTATAAAGATGTTCGATGAGATGAGATGTTCGTCTGTCATTTCAGTTGGCCGTTAAATTAAGGCGGAGGCCACACGAACGTGATTTTGTAGGTTAAGACTCGCGTTTTTTAAGCTGCGTAATTTACTTTCTACTGAAACTGACAACTCGTTTCGCGTCGCCGTATGAACGAAACAGGAGTTTTGTATGAAACCCATTAGGTTTCATACAAAACTCCTGTTAGCAGAAATGACGCGATTCACAACTCAAAAAAATACGCTCGTCTGGTTTCACCCTAAATTAATATATCCTAGGAAGTTTACAAGTAGAAAAAATGAAAACGTAAGAGTAGTTGTTATTTACCAGAGACAAATTTAATTGAATCTAGTTGCTCCTTCCTAAAAGTAGGTTTGCATTAAGAAGAATGGGCAAGGCACTCCAAACAAAACATAAAAAAATAAATAATAAGTAGCTACACTATTTCAATAATTATAAGAACGTGAACACAGAAGTACCAAAAATAAAAACGCCTACAAGTACTATAACAGATACCAAGTGCGAAAATAGATGATAAAAACATCCGCTCTGGTGTCCGGCTGGTGTCAACCCTGTCGTCAGTTCGGCGGTTGAAGGACGCGGACGGCGCAAGATGAAAGGCTGCGAGCTTGTGTTTGGCACAACAAAGCTTTGTCTCCTCGCGTCCCACGCGTTAACTTTGACTCGTGCGCCCAACCACTGACGACGCCAATTGGAGCTTCGAAGTCGAATACATTGATTTCGTATGACTGATGGTAAGTTACCGGAATATTTATATGAATGAATTATCGAAGTAAATAAAAGCCACTTCTTTTAACCCAGCCTTAGGATGGTGCAATAAAAGTATAAAAAGCTAACAAATCATGTCTCATTGAAACCGTGTTGTCCCGTGTTGGGCGCCAAGAAGATATGAAAGATTTATTCATTAATCCAAAAAAATGCGATGGGTTTCGATGCAGTTACTGTATGTTAATCAAAACTGTTACTTTTTAAAAGACGGAAGAGTGATTTTTGCTTGTCCATATTCAATATTATGTACCACGCTGGGCGCCAATAAGAACAGATTGTCAATTTTTAAAATCTGCAAGCTAGTTAGTAGTTAGTTTGATAGCTAGGATTCAAGAAGTGCTAAACACTACAATTGGAGCAATGATGGTGATATCCATGAAATTCTGCAAAGTAGGCAATTGTTTGAATTGTTGTATTGTTTAATTTAGAATGCGTGATGGTAACTAGAAAATAACTAAGTAGACTCGCAAAAAGTTTGTGCTTAAGTGTAAATAAACTCATTTCTAAGTACCAACATAAAGTCATCAATCAAATGTACATATTTTTCATCAATTTATAAGAGCTTCACTACCCTTTGGTGTCCCACGTTGGGCGCCAATGAAAATTATAAAAGGCGACAAATTGTCATTTATGAAAGCTTTAATTCGAACTGTATGCTTGATGATGATAGTGCGCGCACAAAGAGAACAGAAGTAATAAAGGGGTGTCGAGTGTTCACAAGCGACGCAGTCCCGACCCGCCCCTACAAACAGCGGCCGATACTGCACACTGCCGCTTTACCGCTTTGACGATACATTAACGGCTTTATGGCTGACCTGACAAAATGTCACGTACATTTTACTCAATACTTGTTACTTCACAATTTACATACAGCCCATATGTAACGCACACGGCGCTGGTAGTTCCACTGTGCAGCCCACCAGCTGCCATGTTATCGTTCCAATGTACGGAGGTCAAAGAGCGGCGCGCGGTTTAATCGCAAAGAGACAAGTCAAAGTGGAGCGTGCAAATTCGAGGCCGGGCGGGAACAATAAAAGTGCAGGTGGACCGCGGCCGCCCCGCGCCTCCGCGCTCACATCAAAGGGGAGCCCGCGATACCATACAAAAGCCCTAATGAGACAAACCCGTGGCGTAATCGAGGCGACGGAAAAAGATGAGGCCCGAGAGGTACGAGGCAAATTTTAATAATTGTCAAAGCGGCGGCGCCGATCAAACGCGAGGGGGTGCCGCCCTCCCTGCGCGCCGCCCGCGCCCTCCCTCGCCGCCGCGCTCGCACCTGTGACGTGTGCTCACCGCGGGCCTCATTAGCGCTACTGATCTAATGCGACTTCGAACTTCGCCAGCGACGTCTAATTAAACTTAAACAGAATTTCAATTTTACGACTGAAATTTTAATACTTAAAGCTGGAGCCGCTGAGGTTCCGCAAAGGAGGCGCGTTCAAAGGCAACGCCGTGCACGTTTTCGCAGATATTAAATGTGTTGACAATTTAATTTTTCATTTCCTTTAGGCGGCAGCGGGAACGGGGCGGGCGCCTCCCGGCCGCGGGACGCCGCTCCTTTGACGTCGCGATATTGTCTTTGTGCGGCGCGTGGGGTGAGGCGGGCCCGGCCGACGGAGACTTTGTCGCAATACAATGTGTATCAATAAAACTTAGGATTGGCTTTTAGTGGTTGCACTTACGCTTTGTGAGGCGGCGCGCTCACCCTTTGACATTATATGTGGGGCGCGGGCGAGGGTGTAGCTGTGTGCGTGTGTGCGCGTGTGGGCGAGTGTGTCGGGAGCAGAGTAATAATGCAGGGCGAGACGAGCCGGCGCCGCGGGTGCAGCTCGACCCGGCAGCGCACCGCGCGCTTTATTAATATCAGCTATTGCAGCGCATCGGCAAGCTATCGTGTCGCGGATATGCGAAATGCCGCAACACGATAACATGCAACCACCAGCCTGAGGCGATTAATAGAACGAAGATGCGCCAAGCAAACTAAATTACTTTCTTATATCTATCTATCTAAATTAGGTACTCATAACCATGCTTCTTATTAAGTCCATAATTATTATTCATATCTAGCTGCTACCTAAAAAATATTACAAAGAAATAATTTCGTGAGAACAAACATCCCACGCACGCACTTTGATGCCGAATGAATTAAATTACTTCAAAACATGAATGTCTTCAATTTTTCTATAGGATGCCTGTGGCTTATAAAACTTTGATATTCTTTTGAATGTTAAGGAGGTATCGTGTTCAATTACATCGTTGATTATGTGAATTGTCTTTGTATATTTCAAAAGCTGATTTTCATTTCATACAAATTGGTATCTTTGATCTGTCGGTGTATTCAGAGATACGTAGAAACTAACAAAACGTTGTGGTTCGCTAAAAATTGTCATCGAGTTTCATCCTTTGACCGTAACTGAGCCGGTAATGTATTATTGAGATTGCATTCAGTCGGCCCTGGCATGCATGTGGAAAATATCATCCGGCCGGGGGCCAAGGGGTCCTTTGCCAGCCCGCAGTGCTTGCTCGACTGACCATAAAAAGTATCCACATTTTTGTAATAAAATTACCTGTTTTAAAAGGACGTTACTACCGAGATTAAGGCGCAGAGCGATGTAGTTAGTTGCCGGCGGCTGATCAAAGGGCCCGCTGGTCCAATCACAAGGCTTGGAATGGCCTGACCCCGCCCACTTTTGAGGCCACGTGCGGCGCGCGCACTGTTGGGTGCCAAATTCTGACAGTTGCTTGTCGGCAGCCGTTGGTGACGCAGCGTTTTGTCGCTTTCCGCCAATTTTCCGCGCTACGATCGCGTACTTAGAAACTGTATTAACTTGAGATTTTAGTGCCATAAGTCGTGTTAATTTAACTTAAATGTATTCGAATCAATGTTTATTATAAGAAAAGTAGTGTGTGTTTCAGTGTCAGTGTTTATCACTTAACAAAATTGGATTGTACGATAAATTGATTGGATTTTAAACTTAGTACAGGTAGTAATTTGAACTTTTCTGAACTAATAAATAACTGATGAACTAACAAAGGGTCTCGTATCGAGTGTGCTGTGTCGGCATCCCTCTTCGGTTGGTGGTGGGCAAGTTTTTCAAACTTAGTCGTTACTTTAAATGTTTAGTTGAATGCGTCTATTGTTTCGTACGTTGGGTTGTATTCCATGTTCGACAATATTGTTTTTTGTTGCTGTATATTGTTTAAATTTATTGTAGTTGCTCTCGCTTTAGTGGCACTTTTGATCTTTTGTTCATTTAGTTGTATTGTTTATATTAAAGTAGTTGTTTTAGTGTTATTGTTGCTTAAATGTTTCGTATGTGAAGAGCTGTTTATAAAATGTTGGAAGTACTTAGTTTTATTCATAATTAGTTAATAATAAACTAATAAATAACATTACTAAAGAGTTCTTCAGTGGCGAGCTTACACACATATTGTTTTTTAAAATACAATATTAGAGTAGAAACAAGATAAAATTTATCTTTAGAATATTTTCGTTAGGGCACGGTGTTAAAGAAAAGACATCAACGCGTCTTAGGTGCAGCGAGGTAACAAATCTCAATCATTTTTCCAGGAATGAAAAGGAGGTTTAGATAATGTATATTGTGTAGGTAGGCTATCAATCACCTACTTGAATATAACTTTATTACAACGGTTAGATTACATTTAAGCTTTAAGTCCACTGTGGGTACTCTTCTGAATAAGTTCGTAAAAGTTTGAATAGATAATAGAATCAAAGATGTCGCTCTTTTAATATCATTATCTCGTTGGATAATCAGAATTAGGAACAAAGGCTTTTAGTAGGTAGAATGCAAAGAAATAATAGTAAGTCTCCAACTAATGAAACGTTAAACAATTTTAGAGCTGCTACAAAAAAGCCGGTTTCCTAATTACCTAATAACCTTATTTGAGACATTGTTTTTAATTTACGACAGGTTTTAAAATCATTTTTCCTAAGTTAAAAGTTATCGGACCATCAAACAAACTTCTTGTGAGTTTATTGTGATTTCTTAATCACAAACAACTCCCGTCACCTAATCTTTGAGGCCGCGTTCACCTGTGAGGCTGCTAATAAAGCCAATTCAGCGCTTCAACTTGAATAAAATATGTCATTAGCTACATTATGTCCAAAGACAAATTATACAAAAACCCCTTCATGAAAGCGTAATGCTAAAAGCTGCTGAAAGGGTGCGCACGCGGCGTCTTTGTGCCGCAGACGAGACTCAGAAAAAGGATCGCTGTGTGCTAATTTCCAAACTCGGTTTCGCACAGATAAGGCTAGAGACGGGAGGTAGGTGTCTTTGATGTAGCCGCCCGGCCCTCTGACTCCGGGGGTGAGAGCTTTCAATGAAAGGATTTTTTTCATCTTCTTTCCCTTTGTACTTAATTTAAATTTCGTTTATATCAATGCTACGAGTTTCCTTTTGGGTGTGTTTTCTCTTTTACTTTGTCGCGTTTATCCTCTCCAATTTGTAATATTCGAGTTCGCTTTGTAATTAAATTTAGTGTTCGTAATCTGTTCTCTCTAATTTTTTTTTCTGTGCCCGCCGAACTCCGGCGACTGCCGGTGTAATTGCAATTTATAAATTAGGTGTCTCTTTGATTTCGAGTGTTTCTTAGAAGCGCTTATATTTCGAGATTTGATTATATTTTTTCCTTTGTACTATTCCTTTGATATTTTATAGAACCTTTAATATCTAGCTTTCATGCTAGTCTAATAAATATCGCTGCCGACCTTTGTGTTTGCCAACTTAATAATCGTGTAATGGCTTCGAGGCAATTTCAAACGTATAATGTATTTAAAGTTGTCTCTACCACTCCTTTACTTTGTTTAGTGTCAAAGGGTTTAGAGTTATCGGTTTCGTACCCACTCGTTTTAGCGTAAAACCTCATTAATGATAAGAATTGAAAAACAAATAAAATCAGCCTTTTACTGTCCCACTGCAGGGTAAAGGCCTCTTCTCACACAGAGAAGGCACGTGCATTAATCACCACACTTGCTCAAAGGGGATTGGCGATCCGAAACCTTCATCGATTACAAGTCCAAAGAATTCAATTACTGTTTTAATATTAAAACGAATAGTTAAGCACTTGTGTTATTGTTTGTTGGTATAAAAAGTTGATTAGTACTATGGTTTGGCTTATGTAGGTACTGTTAGTTTTTCATCAGTTGTTTTGCCACTCAGGGCTGCATGCATACTCCTTTGTGTTAAGTTCCGTCGTTAAGAGGCCGCACAAAGTTGCCTGTGACTACGGCGCCACCACCCATACTATTAACATGACAAGGGCACTAGTTAAAGACATTTCTCCATTTAAACATCAAAGTCTATCGAACGTCTTTGATGTAAATCGGGCCATTGATGTAAGGAAATTCAGTGTCATACGCTTGTTATTTTTTTCTTGGTATTTAATTTAAGCTTCGGGCATTTGTTATTGCTTATTTGGTATAGATAAGTACACGTTTTTCTGTAAGCAATATTACTTTTTAAATTAATGAAAAAGAATTATAAATTTTGATTTTCCATAAAAAGTATTATGGGTAGGTATCATTATCATCTGTAAACCCGTCCTGAAGTTTAGGTGAGATTTCTTGTAATGACGATGTTTGTAAAGTGCGCGCTGTGTCGGAGCGGTGCATTGTAAAGGCGCCGCTACACAAAGAGTTGTCGCACGGAGCGACTTGAAACACGGAGCGTTTCCCGGCGCACACCGCTTGCCGACGCCGCGCACAAAGCCGCCACTTTGCGGACTCGTCTTTGACTTACACAAGTGTGACCCAACATTAATAACCTACTAATAGCACTCCCCCTCACAACACTATCCAGGCTTCGCTGAATTGATATGAGATTATGTCTCCTCACGTAATAAGTTTACGCTAAAACTCAAAGCCACGCTCAAACCTACTACACCGTCTTCACTAATTCCAGCTCAACCAACACTAACGTCACAAAAGAAGTGTTCATAAAACTAATGAAATATTAAAATTACACGAGCCTTTTATCGTGAACAAAACACTCGTAGATTCAATTTTTCGCATAATTTTATTAGTGACAGTTTAATTAGCGCAGCTTTCATCGGGCCCGCTTTGATATTGTGAACGTTTCAAATAGATTTCACAAGAAGCACTTTCAAAGAGAGCACCCCTAATAAGTACTGAAGAGTCCTCGCACGTGTTTATCAAAGACAGCCTTTCGTTACTCACCGTCTGAATGGCCTCAAAAGAAACTCGTGTAAAATGCTCTACAAAGTGCCGTATCAAAGGAAAGGCGGGCGCAAATATCTGTTTCGTAAACTAGTAAAAACGGAGCTCTCAAAGGTACTGCGTACTCGCGGCAAATTAGGCGGAGTTAAATACAAGCGCCGCTCTCACAAATGTATAACTTTGAAAGTGACTCCTCGCTCATTATTTATGTAAGTCGCCGTAATCGTCAAACGGCGGGTGTTTTATTTGGGCCGTGTCGCGGTCCGGCCCAGCGTCCGCGCTCGTCATCGCGCCGGCTGCTGTCGCGGAGCCGGCCAGACTCCGGCCGGAGCCGCTTGCTCGGCGGGCACGGCTTGTGTCCTCGCTTCACATGTGTATCCATTTAATGCTCAATTCCCATATAATTTAACTTTGCGATCAAAGCGAAATTTTGCAAAGAGCTTCCCGGCGGCGGCGGCGGCGGGCGGTGGGTGCGAGCGGGACGCATACATTGGAGTTCTCGAGATCAAATGCTGGGCCAAATTAGTCACTCTCCGTCTCTCTATCTCAAAGCCGATCCGTAGCAAAGTTTGCGCGAAGATGACATCAAAAGGAAACCACACACTGGGGTGGCGCCGCCCGCGCCCGGCGCCCCCGGCCCCATACTTAAATCCGCCGTGTCTCTGGCTGTCTTATTGACACGCGACTGACAACTCGCAAGTCGCCAACGCCGCCGACTGTTTCAAACTCACTCCGCTTTACCAGACTTATTTAGTTAATTAATACGGAATGTCCTATCAAGTTGTAGCTCCCGCAAGGCTGGCACACACTTACGCGGCTCAACCGTTAGGAAACTTTAATCGCATGGGTATGTTTGTACATACGTACACTGGTACACACCGCCCATGTTGTCAATCCCTTTAATTAAACGACACTAAGTTTCTTTGATGGACTTTGGAACCGGGCGGGCTGTAATATCATTTCAGAATTCTAATTATTTCACTATAATTAATTTTGCAGATGGAGTCCATCGCTTGTAATATTTATGAAACATTCCATGTTCGTCAACTAAAAGTAATTTTTTGAAATATCAGACGCGAGCATCGGGTAGGCTTCTCAAAGTTCTGAAGCCTTAAAAACAAGTTTTAAACTTATACCAAACTCGAATTTCTCAACACAAAGCTGGCAATTGTATTCTTATTTCTTGGAAATTGCCTTTTTCACCGTTTCGTAACGTTTCACTGTGGACATTTTGTTAATAATGGGAAAGTAAACGTGACTTTTATAGGTTTGTTCGTATACAAAAATGTTTACTTCGGTTGCACGCATTTTACAATTATGTAAACAATTTGAAACGTTCAAAGTAATGTAAGTAGTTGCTACACATTTGCAAACATCATGTCCAAATCTCTTAAGAAATATTTCAACATTCATATTACAAAAGAAAACAAAAAAAAAGTTTATTATTTTGTATTTATATTTGCCATCGATGCGCTAAGAAATAGAAGATTTTACTCAGTTTCAACCAAACATTTTATAGCCAAGATGTGAATACACATGAAGTGTCTAAATACATTAGAATTCGAAGTACTAAAGATTTCTCAAACATTCATCAATGCCTAATGGATTTCCTTAACGGTCCTAAAAACCAGTGAAGCCCGTCACTCTTAATACGGTGATAAAAACTCCTAAAACTTTAACTAGCACTGTCTTACAAAGTCGATAACTCGTCGGCAAAGCGTTTATTAACAAGCCGTGTTCTAAAAAAACAGTTTGGAATTTTGAAATCCAACACAAGTTATCGCGGGGCGCAGGGGTGTTGGCATTGTGCGCAAGAGTTTATGACGACGGCGGCCACGCTTCCACGAACTGGGACCTTACCGACGCCAATATCAATAGATTTAGTGTTCGATTTTCGTATTTCCAACTTTATTGCTTACACCATAAAGTGTGGAATCAAATTCTTCGAAGATGTGAGGTTCCTGGGTCGTGCGCCGCCGCTGCCCGCCTACCTAAAACGCTGTCCCTGTATGACGTCACTCATCTCAATGTTTGCCTTGTTTCCCCTTTAATTGAACTATAGTGTATTGTTTAGTCTTGGTTATTTAATCTGCCTCGTTGTTTTAGGATTGCTGTATGAGCATTCATGATAAACCGTTGCCATGTTTTTTTGTTTGTTCTTTATGGATCCATTGTTTGTAGTTCCAAAAATACGAAGAGAAATATGTGGGTATCAAGGGGTTATTTTTTAACGGAGTTCTTCTGATATGGGCCTTCGGCAGTTGTAAAGCCAGCTTTAATTAAACCTAAATTGCGGATCTCAATTTGCTTTTACCTAACTTAATACCATAGGTATGGGGGTTCTTTATGGCATCATAATATGATTAAGGATCAACTATAGAATTTCGTTTTGAACAGGTTCCATTCTATTGTTAAGTTCAATGTATTGAATCGGGTTAAATATTCAAGTCCAGGTAATATTTCTCAAGTCCCGAAGCTTCAATCAATGACAAAACAGCATCTCCTTAAGTCCTTGATAACACGTTCTCAACGATTCTGCATTTATCATCGCTCTCCCTTTCATTTACAATTCATCCATCAACTGGTCTGTGATTTAATACGTCAGGCTATAACCTCCATTTGATATTCTGCGTTTGTGCCATCATTCAACTTTTTGTCCTCTATTACTCCTGTATTATGATTATAATTTTCTCGCATCTGCTGTACCTTTTTTGATCTCAACAAATCTTGAACTTTACTGATAGCAACGTTAAGGTTTGGTTTAGTTTGTTTGAGTTGTTACAATCGGCTTCCATTGAACGAAGACCGGTTTGGATAAGGAATGCCGCAGCGCAGTGTCCGGGCGGCTTTTTGCTTTGGCTGCGTGCGCACAGCCCACGCGGACGGCTTGGAGCCTCGACCCGCCGGCGCCAGCGCCGCTTCCCGCCTTTACGTTTGATACCTGATAAACGACACATTGCAAATATTGGATTTAATATTGTACTTTGCTTTGCTTTTCAAAGCCCTAGCAATTGGTGATAAAAATATTTAGACTTTACATAAGATAAGCAATAAATGCAGCCTGTAATCCTCAAAAGGATTTGAAATCCCTTAGTGTTTTACATAACCGTTATTTTGCTACCCAATTTATCAAAGCAAGAGTTTACGTTTTCCTAAAACTCTTGGCAGAACTTGCAAAGATGTATCATTGTTAAAAACAATACAAGTTGTGTACTGCAGTCCATAATTGCTTTCAATACAGTGTGTATCCTAAAGCTTTTAACAGCACCCCCATGGTAAACGGATTAGAATTTGTTTACCTGAATGCTTACTCATTGCTTAACCCAAGATCTGATTCAAATACTCTAAAGATATTTTGTTTCAAATAAACATGATTGTTATCTGAACACCCACAAAGCCACAACTTTATTGTCAAGATTAAAAGATTAACAGCATTATTCTGACAAATCTGCAGTGCATCAGTATTTATATCTCACTTATCCGTCTACATCTGAGTTTCATTGGTACTTGAAGATAACTATGAAAGGAATGGAGCACCAGGCGGAATGCGCGCCCAGAATTGTTGACTGTCGCTGCGACTCGATGGCACTGCAAATAATGCTGGATTACCTGCTACCATTAGCCGATTGTCACTTGTTATTATACATTTGGATTATACCGTCTGTTATGTTTATGCTACGCTAGTCGGATTGTAGATTGAAGTACAGTATGGAAAGTTCGTCCAAAAATTTGATTTGTCTGAATTGATTGTTTTTGAAGTGAAACATTTGTGTAATTTTTCTTTTTCTATTTCCGTGGGATTTCAATAATTATCAGATCTACGTCTTGTTTCTGTATTTTCAATAAGTATCGTAAATTCGATTTGGAACCGAACTCCACGCTTTTTGGACACACCAGAGAAATTCAATGAGGTGTGGACGCTCGTAAAGTGTTGCCGGTTGATGTATCCACATTACATTGGTTTATGACCATAGCAACTATGGGAAGTGAGAGTTACACAGCTACAGCCATCTGGATTACACACCTATGGAATTTACGGTTGAAGCCTTGTTACCGATAGGAACGACTGCATTATTCTTGATGGTGTACCTATTAGCATTCATAATTTTTCAACTATTGTCTTGAAACAGAGTCAGAATTCGTACGCATTCTCATTTTATTTAGAAAAAACCATTTAGGCTGAACAGCCTTGAAGTTTTTTCAACAGGTCTCTGGTTTGATCACGGCCTGAAATTGCATTGTTGTATGTTCTAATTGTTTAAGGATATAATAACAATACCAGCCTATTATTGCCTTACTGCAAAGCAAAGGAAACATCGTGAGGAAACCTGAACTTACATTTATTAGAAGTGTGAAATTGCCAATACCAATTGGTGATCATTGGTGATTCATTTTATTAGAAGTGTGAAATTGCCAATACGAATTGGTGATCATTGGTGATTCATTTTATTAGAAGTGTGAAATTGCCAATACCAATTGGTGATCATTGGTGATTCATGAGTCTTCTCTGTATGAGAAGAGGCCTTAGGCTTGCAGTGGGACAAAATAGTCAGTTATGATTTAATTTACTGTTTAATTCATCATATTTTTTTGCATAGTGCTTAAAAAATATACGTTGGACTCCTAAACAGTTAAAGTTGGTGCCAAATTTTAACCTTTACTCTCTGATTACTCATGGAAGGGCTCAGTAACAGTTCCAAATTAAAGATTGATATTTTATTTTACAGGAAAAGTCTTTTTTCCTCATGTTTTGATAATGTTGGTTGGCTTCAGTTCATCAGTACACAAATTGTGTCTTGTAAACGGTTTTTTTGTGCGTGTTCTACTCTACGGCTTCTATCTAGTGGGTGTCAATCCTTAACTAAGTTATTGATCTGTTTTGTCGTGATTCGATACCTTCTGCAACATGTTCAGAATTCAAGTAAGCACATTTAATTTGAACTGGTTTTTTTTTTCATATTTAAATGTGTTTAAAATTCTGCCTCTAAGATATTTTATTTTCAAAATATGGGTACAAGATAATGTGATATAAGAATATAATTAGGAACAGCCATATTTTACAAGACGGCATGCAAAAGTACAAAGTACACCAGAAATGCTAAGTACTTCATTATAAAATCAATTCTTCTATAGTCAATTTATTTACATACATACATAAACACGCCTTTTCCCATGGGGGTAGGCAGAAACTACAGAACGCCACCGGCTACGATCCAACAACAACATCATTCTTCAACTTATTGACTTCGTTTGTAACAACTATCTGGAATTAATATATGATCAAAATACTTTAAAACTATTTAAAAGAAAAAAGCTATTCAAGCACTAATCTCATGAGATCCTCCGCAATAATTTTTCCTGTCTTTATTATTTTCACCTGACCTGATCTTTTTTAAAAAACGTACTCCCCTTTGACTATCTAAGTAACCGGAGCACTTGATATTAGTATGCTCGGTGCAAAATAATAGGGACATTCCCGGCGCCTTTGAGAAGCGCAGTAATAAACATACAACATAGTTTTCTAATTTCATGCAGTCTCTCTCCAATATTAATTTAGTAATATGATGGAAACTTGCGATCTCAAAGAGACTTTATACTTACGTTTATTTATTTTGTTCCAGGATGATATTCTCGTCATATACGGCACCATTCAGCTAAGATTTAAAGGTAAGATTTATTTTAAGCTATTCGTCATTATTTTTGCAACGCAGTGTTATTGCGGAATTGAACGCCAATTGAATTGTGATTTATTGTGTTCTGAAACTAATTACGATGGTTCAAGTAGCATGATTTATTTGAATTAAGCGCCGTTCAGACAGAGCAAAAAACAGACATTTAGTGTATTTTGTTTTATATTGTGGTTGTATTAGTATAGATAGTACATCTGTATCATACAATAAAGCTGAGTAGTTATTCTGTTTCTTTGTTTAAACGCTCTAATATCTGGAACCGCCAGTCGGATGGAAAAAATATTCATGTATATGACAGCCAGATTCATGAGAAATCGTATAGGCTTTATAACATTACGCTACGACTCACGTGGACGGAGCAGTAACGTGGGTGAAAAATACCACACGAACTAAGTCAGGGGCAGAAGCCAGGCCAACATATTTGTGAGCTTAGTAAAATTATGTCAAAGGGACAAGTGACCGCCACCGCGTCTGTCTGAACGACGCTTTCAATTAATAATCACGTAACATCGTACTTATTTTGTCATTATGTCAAATAGCACAATAATGTCAAACTTACAAGTGACCGCCACCGCCTTTGTCTGGACGACGCATAAAATAGAAGCCAAAATTCACAAAACTCACAAATGGCAACTTAAATGATTAAGTAATATGAATATTTTATACATTACAAACGATTTAATTAGCACAGTCGTGATCTATTTATACGAGCGGTATCTTTAGTAACCAATTGTATAAATAATATGTTGACTTCTAGTAACTAATTACATAAAGTAAGCAGGAAACCCATTACAAAAAGAATTTAATTTAGCTACAAAGCGAATCTAAACTAATACTATAAAGAAGTCAAATTGTTTGTTTGTTGTTGATGTCTCTGGAAGTTCTGATCCGATTACAAAAACTCTTTCAGTGATATAAAGCTACTCTATTGCCGAGTGCCATAGACTTCTATGGCATGCTGACTTCGACACGGACGAAGTCGTGGCCATAAGCTAGTACCTAATATTATTGTCACCAGCCGCTATCATCTACAATTAGCTTTTATCAGTGACTTCGTCCGCGTGGTTCTTTTCCCGGTTTATGATACGTTGTTTGTTACTGCTCCGCTCCTAAGGCTCGTGGCGTGATGGTATATAGCCTATAGTCTTCCTTGATAAATGGACTATCGAACACAAAAAGATTTTTTTAATTCGAGCCAGTATTACCTGATATTAGCGCGTTCAACCAAACAAACATACAAACTTTTAGAATATTAGTAAAGATATCCATGGTTGCTGGCCACTAACCACCAGCAATGGTAGTGTTGCACCTATAGCTATATCATGAGTTCATAACCTACCGCTTCCAATTTATTTCATACGTCCGCGCGTCCTAAAAGTAATCCGTCGCGTCGACAATCTGGTACACTACGGATTTATTTCGTTAACGACATAATAACGCTTTTGTGATGAAAGCACAATCAGGTAATACGATACATTCAATTTTCAACTTAACGGGGATAATAATAAAACTGGTTGCGCACGTGTGCGGCGTAATCGCGTGTTGCTGATTCGGCTGTTTCAGTTATAATGGTTAAGCCGTCATTTTTACAATGAGTTATTACTTTTCCTTATTTTTATTCGTCCGCTTTTCTCCTCCTACGAAGCACTTTGCACGGAAAAATAAAGTTTCCTTTTAAAAAGCAGAATTTTCACTTCACTTACGATCGATGGGGCACTTTCATGAATTATTTAAAAAATACATGAATGAATAGGTACGCAATTAAGTTAGAGTTCAATTGAACTGAAGCACCTCTTGATCTGGAAACCCATCAACCATTGAAACTAGCGAGCCACCGAGCACTCGTGAACCCAATATTTTTACATACAATAATTTAATTACCTTTCGACTCCAAAACTACCGATCTCGTAATCCCATTACTTCTACGCGTTTACTCTCAAAAGAGGCAACAGTTTAACGTTAAATCTCGCTTCGAGGCAGTAAAAAAGCGAATTTTTATATTAAACCGGCTCTCGTAGGCTGCATTCACGTGAGGAGGCCCTAGACGGCAAATTAAGTGACATTAGGGGCATAATGCCCGTGGAAGGGAGACGTGAAAGCGGAGTGCTGTTGTACAACGGTACGCTAGTCCGTGGAGTGCGCCAACAGACGTTCACCACCTGGATGCCGATTAAGCGCTGGAAAATATTGCAGCCGCTTTAAGCGCTGCATTGCAGCCTAGTTCAGCGACGCTCGGTTGGCGATTGTGCTTTTCAATACATAAGAAACGTCTATGGGTTTTCTTAGAGTTGTAAATAACATTTATTATGAATAGTGTAGCCACTTGTTACTAACATACCTGATGAATGCTGAGTAGCTCCTTGGGGAGAATTTAGAGTGGCAGTCCATAGCACGGGCTAACGGGACAAATGTTTAGCATTAGGAGCTTTCGTAATGAGTTAATAATATTCATCATTTACAAAGAAAAACATCAGCTGAATTAACTTACAGTTTGTATTAAAAGTCTTGATAGTTTGGTAACGTTTAAAAATCAAAAATGCGCCATTGAATTGAAGAAGTCGCGTTACATTTGTTCCTCATTCGTAATGAAAAATACTGATTGGATTATTACATTGGACAATAAGTTTGAAATCGCCAATCCGCCTTGAGCAAGCGTGGTGATCAATGCTCGTGCCTTTTCTGTATGAGAAGAGGCCTTTTCCTTGCATTGGGATTACAGGCTGGGCATTATTATATCATTGAAATTAAACCGGCCAAAAAGAAAAAAAAAAAAGCTTGAAGATTGACTTCATTGGTCCGTTAAAAGATTGAAATTTCGGCACACTTCATCTACTAAACTCAATAATCACTAATCATCAAATAAACGTACAATTGTGTCAAATTTTTATCCGATCCGGAGACAATTGAAATCGACGCGTCGGTAACAGAATTACTTTTTTTTGTCATCTACAATTCTAACCGATCGCGTGGCAGCTGGGACGGCGACTTATTCCAACCATTTTATGAATTGCTCCTCATTTAATTTTATCCTCATTTCTTTCAATTTCTCCTATAAGTCTTCAGCGAAGATTGATGGATACTTGAATATCACATTAATAAATTGTTAGTTTGAAACCTTTGATAAGTGGCTGCTTGATTAGTTTGATTAATTCTCTATTAAATGTATTTTGGGAGTGTTCTCAGAAATATCTGATTAAGAAGTATTTACTTCTTGAAGATAACAGTTAAGTTAGAAAGGGCACAAGTTTACGATCCCCAGCTAGCAGTTGGCTTTCTTTCTTATCATTCTATTACACAAGAGTTTATCTAGTCTACGTTGTCGTATCTGTACTAGTATACTCAAATACGCTTGGAATGGTTTTTTATATTTTTTGAACCCCCAAAAGTATAGAAAAAAAAATCTGGAAAGGCAATTTAACTAGAAGAATTGAAGAAAAGCAATCTTTTTACATCAGTTTTTTAAACACACCAACACGCCTTTATTTCCCGAAGAGCTAGGTAGAGATGTACACCCACAGTTCGCCGGTATGTTTTAGGCCCCATGTAAAAGGGGGCGAGCCAATTGCTATTAACAGGGCACAAATCCTAACTTCGAGCTGCTAGTAAGAATTTCATTAAAATAAAACCCCAATAACACTGCGTGACCTGGGAATCGAACCCAAAACCCTTAGCGTAGAAGTCGCAATGTTAACCTGCGAAAAATTTTGTCGATTGGGGTTCTAGAATCATATACTGAACCATGGTAATAGCTTTCCACTTTTCTACCACCCTATATTTAAAATCACATAAAATGTTACTAAATAAAATAGCAAGAGGGATCCCCAATGACGGCTAATATAAATTAATCAGTTTTAAATACCAATTTGTCTGTAAGTTAAGTGCTTGACTTATTTAGCACACGTCATTAGCTACAAGAGTAATGTCGGTAACTGGCGATATATTTAAGTCCAGACTGAATTTTTTGTCTCTGTTTGAAAACTGACATGCGATTGTTATAGGGTTGACTAATTGAATTAAGAGATTTTGCGTTACAATTAAATAAAAAAATTAAATTTTAAAAGTTATTTTTTTTTTTATGTCATCCTTTAATCAATAAACAATTTAAGGCTGTCCGTCCACTTGAGACAATTGGTGACCGATTTTTGTCGGAGAGATTGGAACGTGTGAAATTTAATATACCAACGCACACGTCCTACACAAAGTCGGTCCCACGAAACTCATCATCATCATGTTCCTGCCCTTATCCCATTTTACTTGGGGTCGGCGCAACATGTTTTCTTCTTCCATGCCAACCTATCAACCGTCATACTATCACTGACTCCCTTCTCTTTCATATCATTCTTCACACAATCCATCCATCTAAGCCACGGAACCACGAAACTAAGGGTTTATTAAACGGTCCGATAAATTAATCGGTCCCACAAAAAGTCGGACTAGGGCGAAGGCTCTTTCGGTATCAATTTAAAGAAAGTATGTAAAAAGTATTGAATACTCGTAGGGGTGCCACAGGTGCGAAAAGTTTTCAAGAAAATACTTACTCATACCTACCATATTGAATTTCCAGGAGTATGTAATTTGATATCTTTTCTTTTGGCATATTATGTAAGTCCTGTCCTGTAATATTATAAAGCGGAGGAGTTTGTTTGTTTGCTTTTTTTGCTTGGACCCGCAAATCTCCAGGACTACTGATCTGATTCTGAATGTTATTTCGCAGATAGAATACTACGTTATCCCTGAATGCAATAGGCACTTTATGCTGAAAAAAGGCATCCGTAATAAAATGAACGCGGAGGAAGTCGCGGCCAAACGCTAGTAATATTATAATATAAAAAAAAGGAATTTGTTTGTTTACTTTTTATTTGAACTATTTTGCTAATAGAAAGCTACGTTATCCCTGAATGCTATATTTCATTATCAAAAAAAAATCGGCATCCGTAAGAAAAGGCGGACGAAGTCTGTACAAAAACTAGTAAATAATCGTCGTATCCCTATCCATGTGGTGTCCGTGTATTGTCTCCACAAATAGCATTGTATTTAGCGTTGGCGCCGGCGACGCATTAATTACGCTTTAAATAAATGCTTTAGATAAAAAACGTATCAAGTGAAGCGGTAATAGATTTCTCTGTGCGACGCGACTTTTATTATTATTGAATGGGGCGGTAATGTGTTGCGGCCAGTCCGTCTGTCGCACTCGCCTTCATCCGGGATTTGTTCAATGGAATGCATTTTTAATGACTTTTTTATTGAAGGTGATTTCAGGAAGATGTGTTTCCTTGTTTATCAGGAAATTGAATACACGTAAAGTTGGAACTGCACACCGTAAAGTCTTTATAGTGTCAAGTGTATGCAGTTTTGGACAGAACAAAATATGAAAAACATCTCTAAATATGTTACCAAAATACATACTTCATTCAATAAAACATTATAAAAATAACGTTACAAAGTTATCATTATTTTAATGTTAGTCTATAAAAGAACTTATTGTTCTGTTATTTTACGATGAATACATACACAGCAGCGTAGACAAAAATAAATTTACTTTTAAAAAATTAAACTAATATGCAGTAATTTCAACAATTTGTTATTTTTTAATGCATTAATAGAGTATCCTACTACCTCTCCCGACGGAAAGTCGTGTAGTAAAAGTTTACCGGAAGAAAATAAATTCGCTAAATCAAATACATGACGGTAAAAATTACACATGAGTACTACGCTAGAAACACAATCACGACACATAATCATATTGAACCAATACGGAAAGCTGAGATGCACTTCTCATTTTTACGTCTACCTTATTAGGGAAACCACTATAAAACAAATGTACAGCGAAAGTGGAAATACGCTTCTTCTAAATTGGATAGGAATGATTTTGTTAGGCATCCGAGAGGCAAATAAGTTTTGCACTAGATGCGGAGAAAAAGAAAGTGGAATATTGGAAAGGCTAATGAAAAAAAAAAGGATGAAAATATTGTAACCCTGTTTTGTATTTATTTATGAACTATAGAAGACTTGCAGCTAAAGAATACGGAATAAAAAATAATAAGTGAAACTGACAGCTAATTACAATTCTTCACTTCTAGAAAATAGACTGGCAATGATAAATAAATTATATAGATGTAAAAATATTGATATATATAACGTTAGACACGCAACAATTACGTATAATGTTTAAAAAATCATCATGTCACTGAGATATGCCAAATTCAACCTCAAATTAATCTTATGAAGGATTAGATTATCTGCCTAATTTTTTGTTGTAAACTTTCTTGTGTGGGGGTAATATATTTTAGGAACTATTGCAATCTAAGCTCGAAGTGTTGATTAGTAGAGTTCACTTTCTAGGCTCTTAGTTTTGGTAACCTCACTTTTATTTTATTGTAAAGTAATTTTTTTTATTTGGTTCATCGTTTATCTTGTTTTTTTTTCCTGTTTTGTTTCAAAGTAAACGATTATTTTTATTATTATCTCTTTCCCTCTCTAAAACTTACACTATAAAGATTACTACGGTACCCTTTGTTTACGGATTTGCGATACCGTTAAGCTGCCTTTGGAGAAGCAATAAGTATTAACAGTAATTTTTTAAGGGGATAATATTTAAAATGTAGTGCATTGCTAAGAAAATAAGGGAGCATTGTTTTAAATTGTCATAATTGTTACCCGTGCAAAGTAATGGGATAGGACATGGTAAAATCATTTATGTAGGATTGCCAATTTATTTTCTACAATTTGCTAAAACACTTTGCACCCTCATAATTATTATACTGGCTGAATTTTTTACCGTGTAGAAAAAATAGGTATGATAGGTGAACGGATAAGAATCCTATGGACACATCTTACGGATCCCAAACTGTTTGATGATAAATTATGTTTATTTACTTAAATCAGGCATCAAGGCCCATAAAAATACCCCAGGCTCATATAATAGCCAATACTCAGGATAATATCGTGTTGCGGAATTTGTTCGAAAGAGTTACCGCGGCCCTTAGGAGGAACACAGATGGGTTTTAGTCAGTAAGAGTCTGACACTCCCTTTCGCTCCGCCTAGGGCGAAAGAAGCCCATGGTTAAATAAAAAAAGGCTCATATAGCCAATATCACTCAGGATAATAACGTAGCTTCCTATTTGCGGAATAATTTTCAGGAATGGGCTAATAGTTTTCGAGATGAGCGCCTTTATAAAAAAACAATCTCTTCAACTTTATCATAGAAATATAGAAGATAATGACTCTAAGCTTAGGTTTTAATTAGCTTATCAATATCAGATTAAAAAGAAAACGTTCTACAACATCTCAATGCCATCTAATTCCCGGCCCAGTCTCAAGGAGGTCCTTCATATCAATTTAATAAGATTACGTAGTAGCAATTTTCTTGTATAAAAGAGTTGCCTCCATTCTCTGCGAGGTAACAATAGTTTAATCTGGCACGTCGTCCCCGGACTAAAGCACTATTGTTGAAAAATATTTCGTACCTGGCTGCTGCGTCTTGAGAAAATGCGAAATAAAACCGTCCGGGAATAAGGTAACGATAAAATTACCTTTACGGATTACTTTGTGTTTGTTTGTTTCTTGTTTTTGGGTATTTTTTTAAACTAGATTATTTCGTGGGGTTTATTTAGCAAGAAACTTTATATTGCCGTTAACTATGGATATTGCCCATCGAACTAAGTTTCTTTGCAAAAAATATTGCAGTTACGACTTGTTATTGGGGTGATAAATCACTGTTTCTGATAGTGTCAACATTGATTGATAGCAAAACATGGTGCTTGGTGGTCTTGGGTAGGTACCCGCAAGAACCCGGAGTACTATTAACTCAAAAAAGTTGGAACTTTGAGTTTTACTATCTCTGTAACCACAAGGATCCCAGGTATGGTCCTCAACAAAAATGATATCACCATCATAAGAAGGGGATATAACTTTCGGCTTCCTATTTACACTCTTTTAAGCTTTCCTAATAATACTTCTATGAATCTAAGAAACGGAAAAATGCATAAATTTTGCACAATATATTCTTCCCTCAGCTAATTTCAACCACGCAGCCCCCATTTTATAAACTGACATTCAAAACACCTGCTGTTGATACAAATACGGACCCAGCAATATCAATAGACTTGATGTGTTTGACAATGAGCGTCCCTTGGTGAATGTCATTAATGTCATCCGCAGAGCTGTCGGGCGCGCGGCGGGTGGGCTCCTGAACAATCTACCTCTACCATGTATATCATTAAAAGTACCTACTAGCTGCTATTAAATTACAGGCTATTTTATGGAGTTCAACTTGTTTGTTTTGCGGATCGGGGAGTGAAGATAAAAGGGTGCAGATGCCTAATTGTCGTGCAAGTCGCGTTGAATGAAGGGGTCGGGTTTGCTGTGTTCCTGTGTGGATGATTGATGGATTTATTAGTAGCCTGGGGCAATTTACAGCCGGCTTTTTCTTTAGGTATGTTTGCTACTTTGTTGAAGTTTTGTTTGGAATTGTATTGGAAAATATTTTGACAATTTATTAGACGATTTATGGGTATTAGGAGTTTGTGTTGTTATAAGATCATCCAAATAAAGCATTATTTTTTTACGGACTTCAAGAAGGAGAACGGCATCCGTGTCTTACTTCTTTCTTAAAAAAAAGTTGAAGGTTGGGATGGATGGATGTTTGTTACTCAATCACACCAAAACAACTGAACGAATCTGGGGGAAATTTGGCATGGATATAGATTATAGCCTGCAAGAGCACATAGGGTACTTTGTAACCCCGAAAATGTGCGCTTCCTGTAGCATAATAAATCAACTTTGATGCGGACAAAATCGCGGGCAAAAGCGTAACTTACAAATGCTGTGATACGGCAGTTTCGTTGTAAATAAAAGTTAGGAACTACGCGGAAATGTTAGCAAGCACATTTGTTGCTAAAACGCTTTGAAACATCGTTAGGCTATTGTACAAAATCAGTTACGATAGTTCACGAACACTATGGAACTCAACGTCCAGGGTATTCGCAAATGGGTGTAACTTCACTATACGGCTTGCATTCTGTGAAATATGAACTTTTCGGAAATTGACAACGTATGGAAAAAGAATGTACAGAGGGCATATAATAATCCCTAGAGACTGATTTGACAGCTTTATGTGTTTAACATGAAAATAGTATGGTCTAAGTTTATGTGCCGAAAGCACAATATTTTTATGTTTGACGTATGAAACTGTAAATTTAGTTTCTGAGATTAAAAAATACACTTTACATCGTTCGTTTATAGCGAATGAGATTCTTTTCAAAATTCAAGGCTTTATTATTGCGTCTTTTTTACAATACTGTTTCAAAATGATCGTATTCTTTTTGTATACTTGTATATCAATGCTTGCAAAGCCTATTTCATTACGTTACGTAACTAACGCATAGGTAGTTGTGTAACATTTTATACACACCTTAATTTAACATAATTCTATGTATAAATTAATTACACCAGGAAAGTATTATTTTTCCCATCAAACTGACAAGTACCCGACAAAGCGTATGCCTGGCGGCACTCAAATAAAAAAAGCTGTATCATTTATTAGAGCCGATTACAATTGTTTGCTCGGGTACTCGTCACCCCTTCCGTGGTACAGACAGCGCACTGATGCGCGGGGACGAATCTGTTTATGATATGACTAGCAAATATATTATGAGGATTTGCTTTGGGAATATTATTAAGATGATTATTATTTGTGTTCTTTTATGCTTTTGTTTTGTTATAATTGATTTGTATTATAAGCTTGTTATTGGGTTTCTATGAAATTCTCAGCAGCAGCTCGGAGTTTGGATTTGTGCCCGGTTAATAATGGCAATAGGCTCGCCCCTTATTACATGGGACCTAAACATACCGGCGAACGTGTACATTGGTTGTAACCAATGTACACCCACAGTTCGCCGGTTAGGCAACGAAGGGTTAGGCAGGGGTGTACCCCTGCCTAACCTTTCGGGCAATACAGGCGTGATCGTATGTGTGTGTATTAGCTTGATACACTAAAGGCTCATTTCAGGTACTCTCTCTTCTTCTCTATCTTATCTCAGCGACAATCGATGTGTGTGTATAATGTCAAGAAACAGTCGTGGGGACTACTGATAGAAGTTAAAACTTAAAAGTTTGGAATAACTGTCGCCAGTTTGGTGCAATAAGTCACATTGGCGAGTCGGTGATACGGTCACATATGCATTTCAGTGATTTTTTTTAAAATGGGACAAGCCCGCCACACTGTTCCCAAACCACTGCAACTCCTGTAAGCCAGAATCAACAGTGGCGACCACAAGAAAAGCGCCGAGACATTGAAGCTCGACGAGTCCCAGAGAAACGATTTAACTGTCTTGGATCCCGCAACGAAATTAATCAGAAAAGATTAGCGGAGGAGTAAGAAAAATATAATTTCCACTTCCCTCCAAACAAGCAGGAGACAGAACAGAATTAGGCCAATAGGCACAAAGGGATTATTTACAACTGGGAGAAGCCCAGATTGCCAAGCACCACGGATTGCAATTATCATTAACTTTAATGGGTCCTAATGTGAACTGTTACATTTGATTCCAGTAATAGGTATGGCAAAAACGCTTGAACGCACGGAAATTAGTTCTAGTTTCTACAAGGTCCGCATAATAAACAACACCGGATGTAACCTGTACACTATCTAACATAATATTTCGCTCATTCTGCCAAAGAATACACTCCCATAAGATGTGATGAGCAGATTGTTCATATTCACAGTCAGATGTAGAACATTGACACAAAGGAGAGGCAACAAGCTTAAAAGAGAATAATTTACTCTTAAAGTTGCCATGACCTGTGAGAAATTGGGCAACACAGTGGTCCACCTCCAGCCATGTTCTGGCCAGCCGTTCGCGAACTGAAGGAAAGAACTGATGGAGGTGCCGGCCCTTGATGGAATTATCCCACCTACATTGCCATTCAGATAAAAGTTCCTCCCAGACATCAGTCTGCGGTTTAAATAATCTAGAGATCTTAGCACGGTCACGTTGAGTTAGAAAGTTTGCGCCCATGGTCTCTCGCGCGGAATAGTACATTGCAGCACGTCGCTGCACCTCGAGATCGACTGGAAGTACACCTGCAAGTACTGGTAGTGCTTCAGTACTAACGGTCCTATACGCTTTGCATAAAAATATTAAAGCTAACCGTTGGCTTTGAAGCAATTTACGTCGTACCGCCCCTATGGTGGCCCTATCGGCCCAAACAGGTGCACCGTAGCACATACAACCTAGGTAGGTAGCTGCATAAATAGTTTTCAGAGTTAAGAAAGACAGACCCCAAGTAGCTTTAGATATTCTCGTTAGGGCATAAAAATTCTTTTTAGCTTTTTCTCCGACTGTGTTAATGTGGTCAATAAAAGAAAAGTTCTTTTCTAAGACCATACCAAGGTAGCATACGGATTGTTTTCGTTTAACGGGAACGTTATTAAATTTAATACTAGGCCATGATTTAAGATCACCTTTTAACATAAGTTGATACGTTTTTTGCGGTGCAAAGGTTAAACGGTTCCGATCGCCCCACTGTGATATTAAACGTAGGCATGTGTCAGCTAAATTCTCAAGTCCAGCCCGAGTACTCGACTGAATGAGCAGAAGGCCGTCGTCCGCGTAACCGGTTAAAGAACAGCCGCATGGTAGCGGAATCGCAAGAAAATCGTCAAAACCTAAATTCCATAAATAAGGACCGAGAACCGAACCTTGAGGACATCCCATGGTTAATGACTTCGATGCGGAATAGTGTCCAAGTTTGAGCTTCGCGGAGCCATTGAGAAAGTAAGAGGAAACAAGAGAATAGATGTTTTTATAGCAACCACGGGTTTTTATTTTAAGTAGTAGCATAGGCCACCATGCGTTATCAAAAGCCCCAGAAATATCGAGGAAGATCCCAAGTACATATTTATGTTCGGATGAGGTTACAGTTTCCCTTACAGAAAGTACCGCGTCGACGGTAGATTTACCTATTGTGAAACCGAATTGATTGCTGTGAAATTTCGGCCCGTCTGGCAGCAAGCGTGGTACGATAAGGCGCTCAAGCAGTTTCCCTAAAGATGGTAGTAGGGTTATAGGTCGATACGACTTTGGATCGTCCGGGGGCTTGTCGCCACTCTTTGGAATTATTCGTATAAAGCCACGTCGCCAAATTTCAGGAAAAACGCCGTCCGCAATGCATCGGTTATACACTGTTAAAATTGCGTCACTCGCGGTTTTACACGCCTCTATAATCATTTTATTAGATATTTTATCTTCACCCGATGACTTATTGAGTGGTAGCCTCTTCACCACATTTAAGAACTCGTCAGTGGATGGTAAATCTGACGCTGGTGATTCAGGTGGCACAGCAGCCCACGCCCTGATCTGCTGGTGGTAATCGCTGTCGTTTACCGCTGAATCATCGGGTATAAGAGTATTGAGAAGTACTTCCGTTGTTTCTTCGATACCGGTAGTATGTTTATTATTTACTTTTATGTTTTCGATATATGCTAGATCGACCAATCTATTAGCCTTAAACTCGTGATACAAGGGAGACCATGGACCTTCTTTATCTAATTTTTCTACAATTTTGCGCATTAAATTGCCCTTAGATTTTCAGTGATGTGAACCCATAAGTTTTGCGCCTCCAAAAAATTGCTCAACGCCGAGAAAATTTCACTTAAAAAAAGAAGTTTAAAAAACTAAAACCCGACTACAAAAAATTCACGTTCTAAAAAGTATGAAACAAGAAAACATTCTCATCTGAAAGCCGTGGTCGTATGCCACTTTACCCTAAACTTTAGTGCTAAAGATTCATGTTCTATAACTACATACATACAGTTTTACCTGAATTAGGTGGCATACGACCACGGCTTTCAGATGAGAATGTTTTCTTGTTTCATACTTTTTAGAACGTGAATTTTTTGTAGTCGGGTTTTAGTTTTTTAAACTTCTTTTTTATTTAAAATATTTTGGGGTTTAAATTTAGACATTTATATGCGTAATATTATTGGAACTGCAACATATATACACAATATATGAAATAATAATCTATTAAGTCTCCCAAACGAAATATTGGTTAGTTAGCTAGGTTTATGATGCGTTCTAAAGGGTGCTATGTACAATTTACTTATATAATATATATATATATATTTGAAATGTGCTAATTAAGCCCTTTAGTTTGATATGTAACACGACCATATTTGGAAGAAAAAAATTTTTTTTTCACATCTTCTTGAGCCCTAGAGGGCGCCACATACAATTTATTGCAACATAATGTAGCCTATAACCAGCGGACGATCAAGACGCTTCTAATGACACCTCATTTGTCAATTTACGTTAGACGGTTTAGAAGTTATGAGGGAACAGATGAACATCCATACATACATACATACATACATACATACATACATACATACATACATACATACATACATACATGCATACATACATACATACATACATACATACCGGTCAACCTCATAACCCTCCTTTTTGCTTCGCCGTAGTCGGGTAAAAAATGAAGGTAAATTAGAGGAATTATTCACAGATTGAAAGTAAAGACAGACTAGATTGCGATCGTTCCTTAAAGTTTGTAGAATTAGCTCCCTTTTATACATGTTCCTAGTTCCGATCTTGAGTTACGATACGATAATTAGATGGGAAAGCTCCGGTTCAGGTAAAGACTTTCAACTATCAAGCTTTAGTTAGTTTCGTCAAAACATTATCGTTTCTCGTAATCTTTCCGATCCTCTTGAATATTTAATTAAAACCTATATCGTAAAGCATTGCCTGCAAAGTTAGATAATAATTAAAATATCTTACGTGGAAACCGTTCGTCTCCCACTCATTCGGAACAATTAAATTGACTACTGCATAATCCACCACGGGGCTATTACACAAATTGACGGATCTTTTATTCATCAATCCAATCATCCATACCGCTGAGGGCTGTTCGCGGGCGTCGGAGACTATCGAAATAAGAAATCTCTGTGTATTTTTTCTCTTTTTCTTACTTATACGGATCCAGCCACGCTTGAGTGCGACGGATGATTCGAAATTTTCAATTAGACCACAATTGGCTTAGTTAACCACTGTTCTCATTTCATTTGGTATGTTTTCCAAAGCTGAATAATGATGTTTTCGGCATAATGTTGTGAATGTAAAACGTCTGCTGTAATAATGACTTGATTTTGTTTACCGAAGGATTTTCAGAATTTATCATTCAATTTCGAGTTCTGTTTCCTTGTACCTTGCTAATGTTTTGTTTTGAAGTATCACGTAGCCACTTTTATTTATAATATTTATGTAAAATTTTGCCCGCGACTTCTCCCGTTTGGAAACCTTAATTACTGATTTCTCCTACCTGTAAACTACGTATTTGCCAATTTGTTGTCTAGCCTTTTCCCAACTGTTTTATTAGGGTCGGTATTCCAGTCTAACCGGATGCAGCTGGATACCAATGGTTTACATGGAGCGCCTGCTTATCCGACTTCCGCAACCCAACGGGTAAAACGGTTTCCCTTGATAAGATTGATTGTCAAACTATTCGGACTTTTGATAACCCGTAACAACTGGTCAAAGATCTACGGATATCAGACGGGATCAACGGCTTTACGTGCTTTTCGAGACACGAGGGTGTCACACCAACTTCGAAACTTCAGGTTGCTAAAAACAGTTGAGAAATATTTTACTTACTTTAAAATCAATAGTAAATACATTTTAGAGTAGCAGGCCTAAGTAAGCTTTGGACAACTTTCGACTGAACCGATGAGATATTGAAGCTTTTTATCTATTTTCAATACCGTATGATTTATGTAGTCCTTCATTGATATCGTTACAAGTTTCTGATTCATTGCAGTTTTAAATTGGTGATCGTGCTTAACAGATTTAAACTTTAGAAAGCTGGTTAGAAATATAAATAAATTCATGGAATGTCCAACAAAACCCCAGTAGTCGTTAACTGTCGTTCCGTCCGCCGTGTCTTCAATATCCAATACATATCGGACCGCAGGGAGACGCGTCAGACCAGCTGCTGTCCCGCGATGCGGCTCGTCCATCGAACATGTCCATTTCACTGACGTACCGATAAAAACTGAATCAACTTTGTGGTCGCAAAAAATGTATTGTACAGTGTTGCTGTCGGATAACCTGTCCTTTGACGGGCCGCGGTTTTATCGGAGTTCGATAGTTTTTGACGAAATTGGTTTTAACGGTCTGTCCCGAACGGAAAGGAGAGCAGGATGGACAGATGTCGATTAACGGTTTAAAGTTTTTTGTTCAAGGCACCATAGATAACATTTTTTTTCGAATTTGGTTAGAATTGAGTTGTTATCTCTTTAAAGTTAGAGTGAAGAGACTTCTTCTGGGTAAGCTCACTCCATTCCTGACCTACACTAGAGTCAAGAAGAGCATAACCAGGCAAGTAACAAAAAAGGAAATTTACGATAAAAATATTTCTTAACTGTCGTCTACCTTCTTTCATTTAGGTACTGTTACAGAAAAACGCGACGCTTCAATTGGTTCAACTATAATTTACGCATTTTTCATCAGGACTAGATATTTACATAATATTTCAAATACAAACTTTAATCCAATCCCTTCCAATTACCTACTACCTTCAGCCAATCCCTTTATTTTTCTGCACAAATAACCGCAAACCAACACTGACGTAATTGACGTTGAGATCCAAATTAGAAACGTTCCGGTGAAAAACCCGGCCCCCTTCTCCCGTCGGAGACAGCTGCACTTCCCGGGCCGTCCGCGTCCCACCGCGAATAGTCATTGTATGCAAAACGTCGCGGCCAGACGGCACTATTGTTCACACGAGATTAAGGCGGGGGCACGGCCATTATGCAAGAAGCTTGAGGAACGGGATTACGGGACCCTATTCCACGGGTTATTGCCAACCTGACTGTGTGTTCAGGTTTTGCATGGTCCCCGATTTGCCGGAGACTCAAAATTTTAGAGACGTTAAACTATTTGGGGAGAATATTTGCGATGTATGAAAAATAACATACGAGTTAAATTAAGAGCCTCCTCCTTTTTTCGGAGCTAGTTAAAATAAAACAGGTAGGCACAGTAAGTAGCGCAAACGGAATACAAATAAAGTTTGACTTAGAAAAAAATATGCCTTCAATGATGACGTCTCGTCTCGAAAAGGTCACAACTAAATAAAACTCAAGCCGTATCAATACTGCCTTCTGAAGAAAATACATACATATCTTTTAATTAAAACCTTAATAAAATCGAACTTCCAAATTTTCCGACTTTCCGTTTCAGGTGTACCTATTTATAAACACGTGATCCATATTATTCACAATCCCGTATTTCCTTACCCAATCTTGGGCACTCTACCGACCCACCTGAGACGTTTCAGACATTTAATCAGGCCTGTAATCGGAAAAACAATGCTATTGAGTGGAGGTATCGCCCTCAGGCGGGCCTGGCTTTTGTCGCGCCGGGACAACGGGACGAACCAATCTGTTTCGCAAATTACGTACGAATCTTGGGACGACGTGCTTTTTGCATGAGCAGTGAAGGAATGAGGAATGTTAGGTTGATTGAGTGGGATATTAAAGAGGAGGAGATAAAAGAAATGTCAGGTGGGTCGGTTTTGTTTACCGCTCTGTTCTTGTGATTGTTTTCCGTTGTTTTTCAATGGAGTTTTGTGGTAATCTATCATTTCTTGTGCAGGCTTGTGTTCGGCAAGTACTTTCGCTTTGAACTCTTTCCAACTTTATTCTTCCTATAAGTTCGTATATACTACATTTATTTCGTTAGTATAAATATTGAGCTTCGCTTTTATAGTACCACAAGAATTCCAATGCGTTTTACATAACACGATAACACGTTTTATACAATTTACGCCCCCGTTTCCGTTCCTGCTAGAACTTTATTCAATTCCCCTGCGACAATTTATCCTTCATTTCATAAGACATTTCGCACGAATAGTTCTCTATCGAATTTGGCTGTACCTACGGCGCGACACGTGACTTTCCCCATCATTTGTGTACACTTACAAATTGAGTTGGCACCTTTTCTCGTTTCAAATAAAGCTCAAAATCCTTCTGACATAAACTATGTAATACTTGCGTGGATTTGTAAGGACACCGGTCAATTTCCTGCAAGTGTAGGCAAATGTACAAATTGATGACGCTGAACGTGAAGACAGTTGGCGACACTTGAATACCTTCGATTGGACGCACTCAGTTGGAAAACTGCAGGAACAAGTCAATTAGTACAAGTACGTTTTGATGTTGGCACCTAGGCGGCAACATTTTTTTGAGCAAATATTTCTTTCCAGGTACTAACTTTGTAGCAGAATTTAGCAATATCATTCTCAGAGTTGTAATTTGTATCAATAAAAGAACATGACAAAACAAATGTATCGAGTAACAGTAATTTAAACACTTGTTATTCCGAAATTAACACCTACAAGGGCCAAATAAAGATCAAAGGAAGTTTTACGATCTCGAAGACAAAATACCCTCCCGAACACGATTTATCACCTCACTAATTTACAGTTGTTTTGTCTAAAAGTCGCAAATAAAAAACAAAACATAAAAATTGAGCCGCAATCCGATTTCGCAGAATGTCAAGATTCTGCCAAATATTCGGTTGGTCGGAAAATGCAGAATATTTACGAAAATAGAATTTATTATATCGATACGGGTGTGCCGGTGGCCGGTGGCCGAAGATGCGTGGGGCAGACCTTTCGGTTGGGCGACCGCGACATATCCGCTGCAGACGGTATCACCGGCATCACGGTAGCGGGCTAGCGGCCCGCTGCGGTCGACTGCGCTCTCCGCAACACGGAATTTGCGTCATACTGCCCGTCAGCTTTATGCATGAATGTGCTCGCAGATTCATCTCTCGTGAAGTAACTGCATTTTTGCGGATTGCGGAATTTTGAACGATTTGAACGGATATCCCGGCAAACATGGCTAACTGTCCCTAAAAACATTGTAACTTTTTTGGATGAATGTGTCACAGATTTCATAGAGCTAAGCCAAGCGAGTATTTAGTACGGCAGTTATAACGGGTGAAAGGGACATTGTAACTTAAACTTTTAACATGGATTCCGTACAGTACATGATTCTAGGTTCATGGATAACAAGTAACAATTTATTATACAATTTATCATCAATCAATAATTCCAAGATTGTTATGTTGTTGTTGTATTAAACATTGTAATCTGGTTATCTTTAACATAACTACTTATTGTTGCTTTGTACGACTACAACACAGAGAAGGAAGACTTCATTATGGCCTAGTTCTAATTGACTTAGGAAATTACTTTACGTATGCAAGCCTCGTGTACAAAATACTATTCTCATTATGTGGTGCCTATCGGTAATGATGTTACGTCTCCGGGATGATTCACTTTACGTGACACGCATCTACTTAAAATTGGTACTATGAAGGAACACGCTGAACTATTACATTAGAAAAGGGCCTCTTGCTTGTTCACATCGGAAATTTAAATAGGTAGGTGTTTGGCAGAGTTGGTTAAAAAATAAAGTTTGTTTTATGGCGGAAGCCCGCTCCACTTCGTGTTTTTTTAATAGTGGTAATATTGTTGTTAAAACTAAGTCATAAGAATCCTATATGCTGACCTTTATAAATCTAAAAGAGCTCATTGCTGCTGAATCAGATTGAGATGTCTCTGCATGACTTAGGCAGGCTACTTTGGAGACTAACTGACTAATGTGTAAATTGCATCTGTGGTAACTGGGATACTAAGTAATAGAAATTGCAGAGTGAGTTCCGAACGAGTTCCACCTGTCTACTCGAAACGTCTGAAAAGGTGGTTTAAAACTGACTAGAAACTAGCAAAAACACCACGTTTACACCCTCAATATACTCTCCTTTTCTTATCTCCTATAAATATTCCTTTGTCGGAACTTTAAAGCATCGCAATACGATATTTAGATCATTATCACTTAACACCTTTTCTTCCTTTCTACCTGTCAGGTCCCCAAACACACAGCACCTTAAAGTTTCGTTATCTGATGTGGAGTGCGTCACGTCCGGTCATTAACCTGTCACCAATACCGCAGATATCTTTAAGTTTCTGAAGATGGGCAGGAAGTTTACTTCTAAATCTAATATTGGGTTAAAGGTCTTAGAATCCGTCTTGACTTGATCAGGTTTTTCATAAAAGTTTTGCTAAATAAACAAAGAAATGCTTTAAGAAAAATCTTCTAGAGGAGGTGATGGACACTCATATTAGTCAATACAACTTGAGCTTTGAGTTCATTGTCGTAAAACCTGCATATTAGATATTGTTCCACTGCAAGGCCTCTTCTCATACATCGACCATCTACATCCTTTAAAAATCGAATGCTAATTTAGACTTTGAAGGCACAAAGCTCGCGGCCGCGGCAGAGGATGGACATGAGTAATGTTAGTGGGGGCTAATTCGTCAAAGGGCGCTCGCGTCGCTTTGTCCCGGCTTATGGTAATCAACGTAGGCGTTGTGGCCGTCGCTGCGCCGGTCTCTGCATTTAATGATCGGATTTATTAACTAGATACGTTAGGTGATCTGTTTTACGTAAAGATTTTGGTTAATTAAAGGTGCTTTGTCAATGCATGCAGATGGAAATACAGATTACGGCTAATGACTCCGGTTATGATTGAAGGAGTATTTGATGCTAAGCATCAAATACTCCTTCAATCAGGGATGGCGATTCTTTTCGAAAAATATCGATTTTTAAATCGATTCGAATCGTGACCTAATGAATCGATTCACAAAAAAATCGAGGTCTATAAGATCGATTTCCGAAAAATCGATCTTTTTTTCAAGTTTTCGTTTATAATGTAATATCACTCAATCAATCAACAATAAACACATGAAATAAATACCAAAAATAAATTATGGCTGGCATGACGCAACTCAGTCCAGTCACAGATACAAACAAAAACAAAAAGTCAAAGACTACAAACGTGACTTTTTTTATTCAAGAGATGCGAAGAAATCTAAACATACAGCCATCTCGCGAGTTTTTGAATAATTAATTCTTTAACCGGCAGCACTCTTATAATACGGATACATTCAATTAATTGTAAATAGTTTTATGGTTTATACAAAAAAAAAATCGAATGTCGATTTTCAAGGGTGAAATATCGATTCACCGAATCGATTCAGTACTACATATCGATTTAAAAAATCGATATTGTTGGCTCCAAAAATCGATTCTTCGATTAATCGATTTCAGATCGCCATCCCTCTAACTACAAATTAGTGCGAAGAAATGAAATATGTATGTGGCTGTAAATATTAGGTCAAATTCAAATCAATGAAGTAGCTGTAGTGCAGGAGCTGAATAAAGAAAATATCCAGGGTTTGAGGTGAGGAGTTTCCTGAAAGTGGAGCTCGACTTATATGAATTAAAATGAAAGTCAAATAAGCGCACATCCTCAGCCTCAGATTTGAAATACTCGTACATATAATAATCCTGGACTATAGAACCACCATACTTCAGAGCGTTCAACAACGTAAGTAGTACAGAATTCTCTGATCAGGTGATTCATGAATTACGTGTGAGAGCGACAGTAGTGCTGCTCTCACGACATTTATCTATTACACGTCCCCCTTGCGATATGCATCGCCAATCAAATGACTGTTCCCGTACTTGACTCTAACTAGATCGGAAAGGCAAATTCTAGGTATTTCGCTTTGTTGATCATGACGTTGGTCCCCGGTTGGCACAAAGGATTCATTATTGGGAAAGGCAATAAGAGCTTTTACACTGCCTTACAAAACTCGCTGTGTCCCATCAGTTATCGTATACTATGGAGATCCAGAATATAACCCGAATGTGTTTTAAGATTTCGAACCTTAAAATTAAATCTTTTTACGAGGTTTTTTCATTGGATATACCTAACTACCTACCCGCTTTACTCTTGCTGGTAAGCGATGATGCACTCTTGCCTAGCAGTAACCTCAATACTTGACTGATGACTCTCAAGTTATAGATGTATGTCAAGACGCAATCTGGTAAATATGTAACTACGTGCACCTTTCCTCAGTCAAAGCCTCATCATTTTGTTTTTACTCGGATGCTTTGATCTTCACATTTGGCTTTCATCCTCAGAATAGTAAAATTGGTCATCTTTCCACAAACCTGTGCTGTCCCCAATGAAGAATAAGTTGAACCTTTATTCTTTAGCGTCTTAAATTCTTTTCGAAAGACGTTTTAATTTAAGCCTTAATTGAATTAGCCCTCACCGCCTCGCTTGTGTATGCTGAAAATGTGTGATGAAACGATAAAATCGATATTCATGCGGCAACTAAGTCCTAGAAACGACAAGTTAATGTGACGTAACAAACGTGGTGCAAAGCTTTTTTAGACAGATGGAATAAACATTGATGGACTAGACCTGAATCAAGATTTTGAAAGGAAAATCGCATTGGGAAATAAAGTCTGTTCCAGTCTTTTGTTATTTGTTACTCATACAACTCCTTAACACGGATAACACCCCGTCCGGTACTCAAGCCGACACTCGACGTCAGAGGAGGTGCGACAAATCGCAACTCCCCACATTGTCGTATCCAAAGAGTTGCAGGTTTAGGTGGTGCGCGGTATCATCGGCGAGTCAAAGGGCGCCGACAAAGCGTCGCCGCGGCGCGGTGCGGGCGGCATTAGCGGCCCGTTTGATACCCCCACCCTCGCGCAGGGTTGACAACGAACCGCGACCTACGACAAACCGGTCGCACGGTACCGACCATCTAAGTTTAATTGCTTTTTAAATGATGTGATGAATTATTTTCGTTTGACGGATTTTCGTTCTCGTTGGACGTTGAGAACATTGAGGATTTATTGGCCTGAGAGATAAAGTACGTCGTCAATTTTATGATGTTCCTACTACCTACTAAGTATCTGATAGTGCTGATATTCTAGCGGGTTCGTTTGGGTGTAAGGTGGGTCTGTTTGTGTTCTTCGGCAAAAATATAGGTCACTTCATTAATTTTACGGATTCGCCTTAAAATAAACATTTAAGCTTCCCATTAATTTATGCCTAGATCGTAAGCTACGCCTTAGTTTTTTTCCATAGCCCACAGGCCAGCCCTACCGCCTCCCCCACAGCCCGGCTCAAAGTGAGTGTGTTACTCTTTAACCTGCGCGATTCGCGACCGGCTAAACTTACCACTCCGCTAAATAAAGTTAAAAGGCTCCTCAAGCTTTGTCTCGGCCCGCCTTTGATGTGCGGCGAGAACATCCCCCACCGGGCCTCCACACCTCCCTGCCTCACTCGCAAACAGTTTACCGCAAGCTGGAACTATTGCCCTTAATGCCTTTTCCGATTGGGTATACGGTGTACCCCTCCCGATTGATTAGTGTGTTGTTTAGTGCCAAAGGAATTTCTCAGGAAGCAGCCCGATCAAAGTGGCCGGGCCCCTTTGATGAGTGAACGCTAATACGATGAATCAGTACCCTTATCATTTTGATCTCTTGTTACCGATGGTTACTATTATTGATGTATTGGGTGGGGCGGTACTTTGGGACCGCTTTCAAAGGTTTTTCGCTACATTTTAAGTGATAGGGCATGGTCATATGTGGTCTTTGTTGAGGAAACAGTGGAGATGAGGTAAATTGATTGAGACTTGTGTTTTCGCGAGTACTTATCTTCGCGGTTCTTTAACTAAAGATCATTAGATTACCAAGAAATAGATATGCTACTGTATCCAAGCCATTCGTGGAGTCTAGATTAGATATTAAGAGAAACATCTTACTGCTAATCACAGAATACAAACTGACATTCAAAAATAAATAAAACATAATATTTAGTACGAAAATAATATACGAATTAGACTTGAAAGAACTTTCAAAGGAAAGCAATTTGTTTGGGCGTAAGTAATTTTTTACAAGTCGTATTAATACGTAAGCCACGCGCCAAAAAAGCAAAACCTCTTCAAAGGATTTATTTAGGCTTTAGTCTGTAATCAGTGATTCTTTTATCTGTGACTGTTTCACTTAAATACCTATAATTAACTTTTTACATTTTCTTTCTCTCTTTTTTAATGTAATCCGCGAATGGCTGCCCAAAATGAAAGGACTACTGGGCCTTTGATCTTGCTGACTTGTAAAACCAATCATACAGTCGTATTTTCCCTTTTAACTTCACTTCATAGAGATTTTCTCTTTACTGGATGATACAGTACTGAAATTAAGTTTTATAGCAACGTCCTCGGTCTACTTAAGTATTAGGTTTTAATGTGTTAATTATGTAGAACGTGGATTTTATTATTTTGCTCATTAATTTTAATACCTACAGGCACGAAAATGCGGCAAAACGTTCTTAAAACTAAAAATAGTCCTTTTGGCAGTAGTTATTAGTTACTCATTAGTTGATAAGTAGGTGGTGGTCACAGAAGAGTAACAAGATTATTCTGGAAGACCTCGAGGAAAAATTGGGACGTAGATATGTACTGCCTCTCATGACGTTACAAAGCCGTAGATATAAACAGTCAATCTGAACCAATCATATTAATTATCGTACTGCAAATGAATTAAAAGCCCCCCTAGGAACACAGACAGGTACAAACAGAACGTTACTAAATCCGTTACAGTAATACGGCTCGGACTTTGCGAAAATTCAATTAGTGTAATAACAACGCACAGTTCCATTATGCCAATCAAAGGGAAACGAAAAGTTTGCGCACATCAAAGAGTCGCTTAGTGCGTGCTCTCGGCTAATGACGCTTTGGGGGCGGGCCTTTATCGATATCGATAGTCGATTAATCGCTACAGCTAATGAAGTTATAGGGATGTTCGGCGGTATCGATACAAGATCAGTCGCGGACGTGAAAGGTATTATTAGCAAGGGAGTAAAACTTTATAACCGAAATATTATTTAGACAAAATGTTGGTACCACACGCTAATAAGTTGTTTCAACATGTTACTTACTAATTTGGTTTATGAATGTGTCAATTATAACGTGAAAACGTGTTTTATGTTTATTGTGTTAAGTTTGAGATTCGGTGAAAGTTCTTCCCACAGTCTGCTACGTACTAAAATATATCTTAATTTTACCAGCCCGCGTCTCTGCAATGTAAAGGGCATTAGGGGGAACACGAATGGGTTTTAGTCAGTACGAGTCTGACACTCAGTTCCGCTCACCCCAGAGCGGAAGAAGTCTTTTGATGATTTCCTATCCTTAAAAAAACCTCCGAGTCGAAAACAAGATTGCTGCTTTAGCGAAAAACGTGAGCTACTACATTTTAGGCGCTAAGAATGGACCATAGCCCTTTTTTCTTAAGCGTGTCATAAAGAGAGGTCTAGAAAAAACGGTAATTTAAAAAACTAAAAAACCCGACTGCTATTCTTTAAAAATCCCTAAAACAAGATAAATTGTAGCAGTCGGGACCCATTCCAGAAATGGAGGATTAGTGAATTGAGAGCACATAGGTACCTATATTACATTGCAGATGGTCCCGAATGGGTCCCGACTGCTACAATTTATCTTGTTTTAGGGATTTTTAAAGAATAGCAGTCGGGTTTTTTAGTTTTTTAAATTACCGTTTTTTATTTTTTATTTTTTTAGTGTTATAAAAAAGAAATTAATATACCCAGTATCACTCTTACAGTAAATACGAATCTACCGACACCTCTCAAGCTAAAATCCATCGAGCCGTTCAGGCTGCAGAGCGATCCAAACATTTGAATTTGGCGCCAAAAATCCGCCATTTTGTTTTTTTTATTTTGATATACCCAGTGTCACTCTCACAGTAAATACGAATCTAACGACACCTCTCAAGCTAAAATCCATCGAGCCGTTTAGGCTGCAGAGCGTGCCAAACAATTATACATACATACATACATACATACACTCGAAAAACATAACCCTCCTTCTGTCGCAGTCGGGTAAAAAGAAGTCATCGTTTTTCTCCTCCTATTTATTGGTCTACACCTTGTTTACACAACCAATAAGCTTCAGTAGTAGTGGGTGGTCGTCCTTCACGGGCCGTATTGATAATACGTATTGAGTGAAATCAATAATTTGAGACCCCAGCGACAGTCAAATTACAATACATACCTCATACCTACCTACTAGATTTTGACAAATCAATTTTACCGTCTGTCTGATCTTGGCGAAATCAAATATCAGAGCTATACTCAGAGAAACGTCTTTGATATCTATCTATTCATTTTATCTGTAAATCGAGTTGGAATCCTCAAATTAATTCGCCTTCAAAAGGTGAATATCATGACGCCGCGATACACCTACTTAAGATGCCTACACAACTTACTTCACAAGCATGCCAATTGCCGATGAGTTTTGTGAAATAAAAAGAAATCCAATCTCTAAAGATTTCTGTTTAGGTAATTAAATAGGTATCTATTTTTTTCTTTGGAAAGCTTTTTTGACTTTACTAATTAAATATGTATTTTTTTCGTAAGAAACATAGTTTACTAGCTTCTGCCCGCGACTTCGTCCGCGTCACAGTTGATGTGTTATCCTACGGGTACCGTACATTTTCCCGGGATAAAAAGTAGCCTATGTGTTATTCCAGACTATAATCTATCTTTGTGCCAAATTTCATCCAGATCCATTCAGCCGTTTAAGCGTGAAAGAGTAACAAACATCCATCCATACATCCATACATCCATACATACAAACTTTCGCCTTTATAATAGTAGTAGGATGTGCCAAATTTCATCCAGATCCATTCAGCCGTTTAAGCGTGAAAGAGTAACAAACATCCATCCATACATCCATACATCCATACATACAAACTTTCGCCTTTATAATAGTAGTAGGATTTTCTGACCATTTCTTTTGTATTGTTCCAGATAATACGAAGCAAATAGACAAGACACAAAACACCGAAATGCAGCGGCATTAAGCTGCTACACAGGTATCTACTGAAAACTTACACATTTGTCTTATGCAAAAAAGTCCCGACTCGTCCGCTGTAATAAAAAAATGTAAAGTTAGTGTTATTTTATTTTTGGCGCGCTTATGAACTCTCGGAACACCTACCGTCATCTAGTGGCACTTTTTGACACAATTTTACGCGCGTTTGACATTACTTCATAGTTTTGTCGAAAGATGGCGTTGACTACAGCTGTCTGTCCTGTCATGGCTGGTTGTCTTGTCAAACAAATGTCAAACTCGCTGTTGTATACAAAACGGCTTCAAGCTAATTTATTATTTATTTCGAAGAAAGTTTTTAATTAGTGTCATCAGTTATCTTTTGGAGCGGCCTTCAAAACTTACTTGCTCAGTAAGAATATTCGTTTTCATGTAAGTTTTCTCTCATTATCGTTCTAAAAATACTGCCCTTCCGGGTTTCGGCATGGTATTTCGGCATAAATAGCATTTATTGCCGTCAATTCAGTCCGTGATGATCCGCTATTAGATAAAACTGAAGGTCTCCTCTTGTTTCTAATAGTTAATTGATAATTTTACACGTCGTGATTGTTACCGCGACGTTACTTTTACGAGCTGTGTGTGCCTTTGTTTACAACTTGTTTCCTGTGTTTATGCTCGTCATGTTTAATGAAAATTTGTTGAATTCGGTACAATGTGACGCTTCGTAACACGCTTGATTCACGATCTGCTTAAAACACGTTTGTTTCAGCTGTAGTATGTTAGACTTTTCAAAATGAAAACTTTTACTTAAGGTCAAGGTGTCGAAGTCCGGCATATTTTATTGCAAATTTGATTTGATGAACACCCTATGACTGTTTTTTTTACTTAATTGTATGTTTTATATATTAATGATGACTTAAGATTCCTTATTTATCAGTTACTTCTACAAACATCAATGTAACTAATATCAATATAGAAATAGCCGCGTTTTTTTAAGAGGTGGGCACTAGACGGACTTTCCCGAGTAATTGGGGTAAGTCCGTCACAAGCATGATTTGTTTGTAATTTGATCGATATTTGCAGCAGTCGTATTCAGAAAATATTCGAAAATGAAAATTAATCAAATACATGCTTTCAGTTCCACAATATAAGGTAGGAATCACAATCTATAGCGGTAAAATCATGAAGTGGGGTAAGTCCGGTATATTTGTAAGGGCGGGGATCGTCAACATTAAAATCAGTACATTTTTTTTTTTAATATTCTGTTTGTTGGGTATAGGTAAGTATGTTTATGAGGTGAAATGCGATATGAACTTTCATACGTTTTGAAATTTAGGTGTACAAACCAGATCCAGATGGTCTATAAACAATAGAAAAACGAAATGGTAACAAACAAACACTTGGTTACATTAGTACTGTTTTGGCAGATAGCATATTTATGAAAGGCAATAATAAAAACCCCTTTTTCTTCCTTTTTTTATTCAAAAGAATTATTTTATAATAGGAAAATACATTGAAAGAAAAACAACGTCATTGTCACATTGTCATTCTTGGTATATATACGAGCAGCCTTGTATTCCGGACAGCTTGTACAGCGTCTAGCAATTTTTCTTGTTAGTGTAAGACGATTTGTTGTTGTTGTTCTCTAGTAATTTTGAGTCATTTTTGTTATTTTACCTGAAGAATAAAATAAACTGATTTTAAACCGGTTAAATGACTGATGAAATTAATTACATTATATTTCTAGTGAAAAGACACTATTAATATCATAACAGTACCTATTCATAATGGGCGAAAAGAAAACCTGCAAATAAGTAGCGTTGACTGTATAACTATAAAACAATATTCAAAGAAAACACTTATACCAGAAAAGGTTATCAACATCTGACTTGGGTCAAGATCGGCACATGACGGCCTTTCCCTAAAATACTAGACAGTCTTACCCCAATATTAAATTTTTAAGTTAAGTTTTTATCACATCCAATATTTCTATAATTAATGATTTAAATTAGATTTGGATATAATAAAACAATAAAATGTAATACAGACTAGACACTTACCACTTCAAAACGTAAAAATCTGTTGATACTAAAATTTTACGTTAGGTAAAACGTCGACGCAACTCACTCGTATTTCAAAATGTCAACGACAAAAAAATTTGGAGACCGATTTTTGCTATTGAACTCCACACTACGACATCTATAATTTAAAGGTAGGACGAACTAGTGACTCAGTTTTAGCGACCGAGCTACCAACGTCGTAGCTATTCAAAAACAGCTTAGAAAGACGTTGTACGGTGTTCCCCCGTAGACGAACTTCCCCACCTTGACCTTACACATTTTTTATTAACTTCTTATTATTTTTAAAACCATACTATATTCATTCTAAAAACAAGAAATGCAGGCATGCTCATGGCATAAGTAATAAGATGGTATAACAAAAACATTCACAAGTTTTGCGCACCCTATCCTCAATAAACCTTTTTTATAGTCAGTTATTGATTTCATATTTATAATGAACCCTATCATAAGTACAACCACTATACAAATATAAGGGCATGAGTTTAGTCCGTACCCCATTGTGTTGTACATTCAGCCTCCGTCTACGGACCTTTCACTCGGAGTACTGCGGCAGCGTTGTGCAGTCGTGCTGTTCTTAAAAAAATACTTTTTATCCAAAAAGGTTATTAACATCAAGTTATAATATTCTCAAATAGTTCTTTAAACCGGTGTAACACAGAAGTGTATTGTTTGTTTAAGCACAATGAACATGGTAAGGTTCTTTATAGTTTTTTTTATGACCCTATTATGTATTTTTTTCTCCATAACTTGCTTATTGAACCATGAAGTTATGATTTAATTTGTTTTGACATGCTCTTATTATGATCTGTCCCTTTTTTCTCAAACAATTTAGGGATTGTTGAATAGAAATTCAAAATTAATATTTTCTGTTCCGTATTTAGTTGGTATTATAATTTTTTGTGTAAAGAGAATTATGAAATATGATATTTTATTCCTTATACTAAGTAGATTAATGTGTAATGGTATAACAAGCACAATAAGTTTCTATAGCATGCTCCGCTTCGATGTGATGTTTCCTTCCAGCACCGATCGATGACGGAGACTCTTGACTTTGGCACTCTGTCTCATTTTTTGTTTGCTATCCCTTTTCAACTTATACAAATCAAATACACTGGATATGATCCCTATTGTTTGCCATATTGATTTTTTATGTGGCTTGCTGCGCAGTTCTTGTGGCATAGCCAACTTTTTGATGTGTGAACGGGGACGCTCCTGTATATTCATACAGTTTTTGCCAGTTATTAATGCTATAATAGGCTTATCCATCCAGATTACAGTTTTTATTGTGGTTGTTTGGATTTTAATAATAGTGGAATCAAAGTTTTGGTGATCTATGTTATTAAGAATGGGTGTAAAACGGCTTGGTAATGCCTACCCCTTGGGAAGATTTGCATCTGAGGTAAATTATAGTAGTGAAATAAATGAAATATCTCATTCTTTACAATATTCTGGAAATGTTATATTTAGTCTTGTTACTTTTGCTTATATTGTAAAGTTCCTTTTATTCATTAATACATTAAGGTTTTATGTATGTTTGTGTGCAGGTGGTGTCTCGCCATGCAGCGCGCGGGTGGGAGAAGGGCCTGTGCGCCATGAGCCACACTCCTATAGGCGGCCACCCGCAAGGTATCGCTTATTTACACGATACTATTAAAAGTGTTGATAGTAATTCGATCCGGAATTAATTTGTGTTTCTGCTTGGGAGCTTTTGAGTGCATACAAATTCTATCCTGACTCGTAAGGGTAAATGAAAGGGCACACGAAAGTTAACCGCGATATTTACGATGTTTAAGAGCCATATTGTTTCTTGTGTGCAGGTTGGGAGCACAAGCTTGCTGACAGGTCGTCGCTGCCGCCGGCTTCTGGGGAGGAGAAGAACAAATCTCAGTCCAAATATGTGTTCGCACAACCACATCTGTCCAAGTGAGTACTGCTCACATACCTTTATTATATTTAAATCTTGCCATTTCTTTCTCTGGTTTACTGACGGATGCTTGATTAATTTTATGGGTACCAAAACAGTGTTGATTTTATCCTACAAAGATGGAAAATTGGATGACCCACCAGTAATAACTTGACTTCTTCTTGTTTGTTTTACGTCTTAAACTATACTACATTAGGGCTAAACCACAAAAGCCCTCTCGAAGGCAGGCACTCGATGGCAGGTGTTCATATGCGTTGTGTTGCTAGGGTCAGCATGGCGTGGCGCGAGCAGACGGAAGGCTCGTCGGGTAGCTCGGCGCGCTCGCCCGCCTCGCCGCCCTACATGCGCTGGGCACGCAGCCTGCACGAGTTGCTTGAGGTATTATATCATCCCTACTGTATATTTCTTAAATTATGTTTTCAGATATTTGTTCTATACACATACCATCAAGTCTGTATTCCCCGAAGGGTTAGGCAAAGGTGTACCAGTGTACACTTACAGTTCGCCAGTATGTTGAGGTCGCACCTTATAGGATACTATTTACTAGTTTTTTTTTTAATTCGTTGTTTTTCTCTGGGAATTTCTCTTGTATCGTAGGTGCCTTTGCAAATTCAAAACTCCTATTCGCAAATAATCAGACTCGGAACAACTACCTGTAGGCCATTCAGATAGTTTTAGATAATTATGTAAGATGTTTTCACCTTAACTGTGACTTAAGCATGACAATGCCAAACTTACAGTAATTTGGAAACTTAGGATCGAAGTTTAATTGCATTCCCTAACTAGATTGTGTCTCAACTGAATACCTATTTTGCTGTTAATCGAGTCAATTTAAAAGCTCATCTATCCATTGAAGCAGAGTGTATTCATTTTATTACATACATACCATCACGTCTGTATTCCCCGTAGGGCCAGGCAGAGGTGTACCAATGTACACCCACAGTTTGTTTATATATTTAGGTCCCATGTAATAGGGGGCGAGCCTATTGCCATTAACCGGGCACAAATCCAAACTCCGAGTTGCTACTGAGAATTTCACAGCAATTACCCTTTTTTCTCGACTTGGGAATCAAACCAAAAACCTCTAGCGTAGCAGTCGCGCTTAGGAGCACTAGGCTAAAGAGGCAGTTTCTTTATTTGAAGTACATAAACTCATTCAGTGCGGGATATGCACAGAAAAAACGCGCATGTGCGTTGCCCGTACTGAATGGATTAAAGAGCATTCGATCAATCTTTCCAGCATATCGCTTCTCGGCCGTTTGTCTAAGATCAAAGTGTAATGTTTCCTCCACCGTAGGACGCGGAAGGCGTGCGCCTGTTCCGCAAGTACGTGGGCGGCGCGGGCGGGCTGCACGTGGACCGGCTCAACTTCTACTTCGCCGTGCAGGGCCTGCGGCAGGAGTGCGACCCCTCCAAGATACGGCAGGTCGTCTCCGCTATATACAAGTGAGTTCACCTTGTATTGTTTAGCGGCCTGGTGTCTGCAACTTCACGTCCTGGCGCGTATTTTGCGCTCAATTTGTATTTTTTTGTTTTCTTTACAAGCGTAATATTGTCACGCCTGTTCCACTCAAATGGGTGAAGACAGGGGTAAGGTATTTTCAAATTTAAGTTATCTATGCCTCATGGAATAGGGCGTGAGGGAGTAGTGAGCTCATGCCATCAACCGATAATATCCCTCGAATTGCATCGTAAACTAAACTGAACTTAACTTAATAATATGTTGTCCTGGCTCTAGTAATTGGAGAATTGTGTAATATAGATGCCCCAATTCGTCTTTAACAACCCTGACCTTTGAATACCGACTTATCGGATCAGTTTTACAAATTAGCTGATGTTTTTAGATTCCTCCGCAAGTCTCAGCTAGCGATGCCGGAAGAGCTGAAGACGCAAGTGAAGCAGAGCCTTAAGGATGGCTCCAACATCGAGAAGACTATATTCGACAACATGGAGCAGGAGGTATGTTTACCGAATAAATATGAGACGTAAATTAAATAGATTTAGGGTTCGTTTTAAATGTTAATGGTGGCAAAATTAATCAGCAAATATAATTCAGCTCCCATTCTTTCATTTTTTCCATATTTGTTGCATAATCAGAAGTTACCCATTTTCAATTTGCCAAATACATAATTTACAGCCCTTACATGATATAAAATGGGTTTAATTCAAAATTAACTCATTTTTCGAAGTAATTTTTTGGTAAAGAAACTCCATACATAATGTTTTTAGAATAAATTTTAAAAAAAGCTTTTAAAAATAATTTTACAAATGTTTGTATAGGCCAATTGATTCACAAATATTATAATAAGAATAAAGACGATCGATATATCTAAAACAAAAACCACTGTAGGTCCTACAATAGGTACCAAGACAAACACTTAAAGCAAACACATTTTAGGCCCGGATGAATTAATGGAGGTTGCCTCAAAGCTAATCCTGCAGTCCATCACAGCTGCTGAGTTTGGTGGCGATCTCTAACCACTAAAGCGGGGATCACAATAGATCAGCTATGGTCGCAGTGATGCCATAGCCGCACAAACAAAAAAAAAACGACGGGTTGCACTCCGGGAGTGCCGGCAGAAGTGAAACGAAAATCTTACGAATTTTTGATCAGGCCACGTGTCCTGACGCGAGTTTAACATTTTTTACCCATTCCAAAACAAGTGCACAACGCCGCTTACGAATTTTCGATCAGGGTCACGTGTCCTGGCGCGAGTTTAAATTTTTTTACCCATTCCAAAAAAAAAGTGCACAACGCCGCTAAAAAGTTTTCACTTCAAAAAAATAAATAGGTATCAACAACACCATTCATGTTCCGACATTTTAATCGCAATAAACATCGCAGGTGACGCGTGCGATCACGGAGACGACATACCAGTCGTTCCTGCGCTCGGACGCGTACGTGTCGTACGTCAGCGCCGCCACACAACCGCTGTCATCGCCAGACGCCTCGCCGCCGCATCCCGCCAGAGAGGTACGGACATTCGTTGTTGTTTGTTGCTATTATTTTAGCTTATGTGTTAGTTAAGCTGTAGTTGACATAAATATGTCTAATGGTTTTGTTATTTTGCAAAACTTGTTTAGATCCAGATAAAAGTATAAAACGTAATGCTTATATTGATTGATAGTAACAAATGAATAAAATTAGCCTTTATTACTGTTCTACCATAATTTACAATACCACATGGATATTACATTTGTTACTGACGATTGGATTTTCCAATAACTGCTTGTCCAAAGGCCTCCTCCAAATATTTCCACCTATTTCTCTTGTATTTCTGATCCATTCTGGACCGGTATTGAATTCTCATTGATAGTATTTTTGTCTTCAAATACGATCTTAGATTCAAGCATCGTAGTATGTTACCGACACATAGAAGCAGGTTGATAATATATATTTTCTTTCCCAACCCAAAAATTGTACTAAGGGATCAAAAACTTTATCCCTAGTTCGGCCAGAAGTTGCAGTTTAGTTGTATTCCCAACAGGGGGCAGTAGGCGGTCTGGCCACCCTTCACGAAGGTCAAGAACTGGGCACGGCTGGGGCGCCCGCCGCGCGCCTCACGCACGACGCACTGCTAGCCACGCAGTCGCGTCGGCTGCACTCCGACGTCGCACCGTGAGTACACCGCTTTATACATAACCCCTATTGTATAGCTAGACTATAGATGTTGACGCTGTGAATAGATTTGAGATGCGCTTGCGCGGGAAATTGACTGCGCAATTACTGGCAACATCGAGCAATTTATGGCAACACTTTTTTTTTTATCGCTAATAATTGTGCAATTTCAGTTACCTATGTAAGCGCAAAATTGGATATGTCAGATATTGTGTTATATAGATAATTATATCTACACAGAAAGTTGCATTTGATCACAGTTTTTTTATTGTAATTATTTTTCGAAAATCAAATGCAAGTTTTTGTTAGTTTTGTACTCGTTTAGTTAGCAGTGTTGTTGTAATTATTGTTAGCAATGTTTATTTTCTAGTTTCACTTTTATTTTATAGTAGTTATGAGTACAAAACGTTTTTATTATTAGATATAGATTTGGCCTAGTTTAGATCCAGTGTTGATCACGATAGATAAAGACACCAAAATTCTAAATTTGAAAAACGAACAGTTTATAATACTGACGTATCAAAGCATACTTACAGTTGACACAGGGCGGGTTGTAACGAAAAAGGAATTATAGACACTATTTCAATATGAATCATAAATGAGTCAGAATAAAAGTTCACTAAATAAAAAAAACAAAGGGTTTTTTTAAGTAATTGGCGAAACTTCACAAACGAGAACGAGAATTAGAGAAGTTCGACATTAGTAAAACGTTTCTTTTGTCATTTGTAAATGACTCCGTATCTCATCTGTGAAGTTCTCCTGTCAATTAAATTTGACCCCTGTCTCTATATTTCGTGTACAAAGCAAAATGCGTCAACCCGCCCTTGTCTTAGAGTCCATGAAGTGTGTCCCCAGCATTGCATGAGCGATCCAGCACTGGCCTATTTACTTTAATTTCGCCCGTCAGCTTGACTGATGTACCCATGTATTGTTTGCCCCCATGTTTTGTTCCGCGCTGCATGTTCGCTGCGTTCGCCGCATTACACGCTAAACGCTCTGTCTTGCCACCTCACATATTTTATACAAACCTACCATTCATTCCTACCATTTCTACCATCCTCCTTATTACTTTGCAACCCACTATAAAATGGTTTATCTATACTCTACAACGGATCATGAAATAAAACAATATTGATCTATGTCAAATTTTATTTCTATTTCATAAATCACAAAAAAAACCTTAATTTTGCCATCCAAAAACCTCATTTTTTTATATCAATCTGCTCCAATCTATTCCTTCATCACCTTTTATTCCCCGTCTACTCCTTTCCCCACACCCGTATGTATGCGGTGGCACGGCAGGCACCGCAAGCGGTCGGTGTACAGTGCGCACGTGTCGTACGCGGGCTACTGCCCCGCGTCGCGCCAGGACTCGGAGCGTGCCAGCCTCAGCAGCGGCCGCACCGACTCCGACGCCGTCTCGCTGTCCGGCAGCAGTGTGTGAGTACCACTAGTGTTATGAGGAAGCAAGCGACAGACGTAAACGACCCGCCAGGCTTCGGAGAGAAACGGCGGATCTGCAAACCTTTCGACCGCCACGTCAAAAAAGCAAAAATGGTCCCTCAGCGCCAAGGTACGGCAGCAATAAAAGTCGATTACCAATGTTGCTTTTACATATCATTTAAATTGACATGAAGCCACACAATTCACTACTATCCAAAATTTTAGGCAATAACTAGAGTTAATTTTAATTTTAGATCGATTTTGTATTTCCTTTGATATTGCGCTCAATAATAATTATAAAAAAAAAAGTTAATCTACGACTGTACGAATTCGTCTTTTAATACCTACAAAATTATAGCGAGTTCGAAATTAAATAGAGGTTTTTATGAGTTATATTTACGTATAAAAGTCTGTCATGGTATCGTGACCGTTGGGTTCTGGATACATTTTGGTTTGTCATCTATACATGACTGTGGCGGTCAAAAGGTTAATGTTATAAATTCTCGAAGGTAAGTAGATGCTGATTGGTTGATTCTTCAAACAAGTAAGTGTGTATACCCAGCAATATGTACTATAGAAAGTATCTTTTAGTTTTTCTGTACCTTTGAGCTTTAGAACTGCTTCATTTTTTAGCATCTTATTTATCATTTTGACCCCATCCGTGTGAAACGCTTTAACTTGCATCAGAACGATGATCCTAACAACAAACTTAGAAATAAATACAAGTAATTTTGTCGAATAGGAAGTCCCACCTAATCGGAATGTTTGCCAAAATGTTGATTCTTTTCTTATAAAACTTTAATAATAAAATGGTTCTAAACAGCAACATTGAACCAAATATCTCTAATTACTATTGATATCGCCGTGTAACTCGAACACGTAGCTAACTGGTGTCTTCCATCCCGCTGTAGCGATGGCATGTCTGTGCGGAACGTGCGCGAGTCTCGCGAGTCCCGCCACCGGCCGCGGCTGCACGGGCTCGACCGCCACGCTGTCATCAACAAGGAACAGGATACTGCCATGGTAAGGATGTTACACACACACACATACATACATAGACTCCGGCCATTTTCCTTTTTTTTGGTAAGGATATTAATAGCTACAAATGTGGCCACGTACTGGGGCCAAGCACTACAAAGAACTTAAAATAAAAAGGGTTTACCTAAAATCGATTCGAAGAGAAGAACCTTTTTTTAAGATACAATCAAATTGCGAAATTTCGGCCGACCGCAGTTCGAAATGTATGACCGGATTTTCACAATCTTATGGCAACTTAAAATCACTTTTACACGTCAGTTTTCTTATGAGGTAGCTGAAGATCAGATGAGCAGGTGTTTCTGTGTAGACGGAACCGCTTCGATCAATCTAACAGTTAGCTGCTAGCGCACAGCCGGCGAGCCGTCAACTTTTTTTAGTTTGACTTTTAAAAAAAATCTTTATTTCATACGATTTAAGGCCCTAACTTGAATGGCAAACTATTTGCTGTATCACACCGGCGGTACTCTTAGATAAATGGTGATTAATTTGCCGGGGAGACGGACTTTTGTTCTAGACTCCTTGTTATTTATTGGCGGGGATTTGTATAAGTACAAGGTCAACAAAATGTAGATTTTAATAAATTCCAAAATTCGCAGTTTTAATCTACCCATTAATTCCCTTCAGGTAAATATCGAATAATGTAGCAATTGATCCGATGATAAGGCACGATCGACTCGCATTGTTGACTTTTATTATCAATGAACACACTGCAACTCAGATTAATACTATTTTTCTGATCCTCAATAGTCAAGTGCAGGACGCCATCTGAGCTATGTATTTTATTCGAGAACTTTCTAATTAAAATAAAAACATTTCTTGCAACAGAATTTTGGTTACGGCGACCCATCTCAATGGACAGTACCCAAGTAAGCAGGATATATTATAGTGCAAAAGTGATAATTTAAGAGTAAATGAATAAACCAGGATATTGTCATGTAATAATAATACATTACAATTGTAATAATTACAGCCGCATAGACCGATCTTCCAGGTTAAGCCACGCTTGCCGAGGTTGGTCTGTGGATGGGTGACCATTTACCATAACGAGTTTTCTCCGTGCCACGTAAAGCCGTTGGTCCCGGCTGTCATTTGTAGATCTTTGACAGTCGTTACTGTTAGTCAGAAGCCAGAAAGTCTGACAACTAGTCTTACCAAGAGTATCGTATTACAAATTACTGGGTTGTGGAGGTCTGATAGGCAGTCGCTCCATGTAAAATACTGATATTCAGCTGCATCCGGTTCGACTGGAAGCCGACCCCAACATAGTTGGGAAAAGGCTAGGCTGATGATGATGAATTGTAATGTTAATTGTAACGCAGTACGACACACTAGCAATAGAGATTAAAATGGTGTTGCAGAAGTGTAGTATACTACTGTTTTGAAACTTTGATATTTAAAATGAAGACTTGTCTATGATAGCAGAGACTCCGTACAGTGATAACGTTCACCTTCAAGCCGCCTTAACAATCTTACGGAAAGTTTTGGTTACCCCATTGTCACGCATCGAAGTAAGACATAGAATTCCTTACCTTAGCTAAATATCTCCACAACATGTTATTGGAATCAAATGGGATGTAACGGCTTATATTTAATGACCCATTAATAAGAGTTAATTCGTGGTGCTAGGCAAGTTGGCTTCTCGCAGCATCACAATAGCGTACATCAACATGTTTCGCATCTCCAAAAAAATACCGGTGGTAGAGCAACCGATTTTTTTTTGGTGATGCTATACAAGCTGTTGATTTGCATTCTCGTCAAATTCAAGGACTTAACTATGCTCGTGATTCTTAACACGAATCAATAATATATATATTTTAATTTACATGTTTTGACGTGATTTTCCAATTCGAACTAGCCATCTCGCCAGAGGGTTTAGGCGCTATGCACGCATTGATATAGCCGCGCGACAACTCTGCCTACCGCATACGCAACTGGGCGATGCTGATTTTTGCAAAAGGAGTATTCTGGAATACTGTTTTTTGATAGTTGCAACTAAAAAAACAAGCATTTATTAAATATTGGCCAGGTATCGTAATTATATTTGATTACTTCTTTTTTTCTATGAAAAGCTCCTAAAATTTGACGAGGATGCAAATCAACAGCTTGCGTATATCAGATCCATTATTGCAGTACCGAAAGCTGTTCGCATGTCTTCTATGTTCTCTTTATGTGTCTATCTTGTGTGTTTATAAGATTTTCCCCTTCTTCCAGATGATCCCTCGTACCCTACGCGTGCAGTCGGAACAGCTGCGCGTGCTGCCGCCGGCGGAGTTCGCGCCGCTGCTCATAGAGAAGCTGGAGCGCGTGCGCCGCGACCAGGAGGCCAAGGAGCGACTCGAGAGGCGCCTCGCTGAGGTCTGTAGTGGTTGTTGTGCCTTAGTGTTGTAGTGTTGATACCCTAGGGGTCTAACGTTTATTTGGTCAAATCATTTATTGTAATTATCTGCCCGCGACTTCGTTCGCGTTGTGATTAATTAAAATAAATATGTTAATATTCATAAAATTTCTAAAATAAAAGTTGCTTAAGTTATATTAGCTATCTGCTAGTGAAAGTCCCGTCAAAATCGGTCCAGCCGTTTCAGAGATTAGCTGAAACACACAGACAGACATAAATTTTACCATTTTTTGTGTCGATGTACTGTATGTATTTCCATATGCATTTAGTGAAAAGCCGTTAATTTGAAATTACAAACAGACACTTAAATTTTATTTATTTGTATAGATAGATTTATAGATTAGAGACCATTACTTTTTGACAACTTGAGGTCTGATTACATGTGTTCAGGGTGACGGCGAGGAGGCTTCGAGTCAGGTGTTACCTCCGCAGTTAGTAGCGGCGGCCATCCGCGAGAAGCTGCAGCTTGATGACGACAACGATCAAGATATACTCGGTTAGTATACAAAAATAAATTTACCTTTTTTTATATGACATACCATAACGCCTACATTCCCTGGAGGGTTAGGCAGAGGAGTACCAATGTACACGCACAGTTCGCCGGTATGTTTTAGATCCTATGTAATAGAGGGCGAGTCTATTGCCATTATTCTGCTACTGAGAATTTCATGGAGTTTCTTGCTCGTTCTTCTCCATACGAAACTACCTTATGGAATATAATGGAAACTAGGTTCAATATTTTGACGTTCAGAAGTGCCTTATATTGGTTTAATTGGAGTAAATGATTTGACTTTGAATGTTTGTGATATTGTAGACCAGCACGTGTCGCGCGTGTGGTCGGAGCGCACGCCGGGCGCGTCGCCCCCCGGGGGCCGGCGCGCGCGCACGCGGCACCACGCGCACGCGCCGCACGCGCCGCACCCCGCACACCCTGCGCACGCGCCGCACGCTGCACGCCGCGCGCCCTCCGCGCTCTCCGCCGACTCGGGGCACTACGACGCGCCGCCTGACTCGCTGCATCATCCGCACTCCTTGACTCGCAGGTATGTCTTATTCCTAAAGGTTCTTAACCGTACATAAATAGGGTGGTAGACACCATAAAATAATAATTGTAAGACACAAAGTCACTAAAAAAAACACATATTTTTTTACTGAATTTTTCGATAACTATAAATTCGTTTTTTAGTTGCTTTGAAATTAATAAATTGTTAATGAATGCTAAACTATGACGTCACGAATGAAACTAAACTACGACGACGTGACGTCATAGTTCATGAAGAATCCGGTTTTGACAGCTCATAAAAAGTACATCAATTAATTAGTGGTGTCATCTACCCAATTCAGTTTATAATTTTAAAAACATTTATTATGACTACGTCATTATTACGATGGAAAGCTCACCATTTTCCTTCCCTAGATCGTTCTCGAAGAAGACGGTGACGGAGCTGACGGACAGCGGCGTGTCGGTGGTGTCGGAGGGCGGCGTAGAGCCGCGCATCCTGCTGTGGATGGCGGAGGGCGAGCGTCTGGAGCGGCGCCAGCACCGCGACCACTCGCGCGGCTCCTCCGCCGACCGGGACGACCTGCGACGCAAGGACAAGCAGCCGCGCAGTACACGGTAACGACATACACTCACTTCATACCAACCAAATCACCCTAGCAAACAAAGAGGCACTTGCCATGCGCCGCAGCTCGGTCTATGTGGACGTGATGACGCTTTGGACGTGCTTTTGTTTCGTTTCTAAGCACATCAAAAATATCAATTTAAATAACTAGCTTTTTTCCGCAACGTGTGTGACGAAGTTAAATACATTTTTAGCTGACATCTCCTACTTATAAACTACATACCTGCCAAATTTTATCATTATAGGTCAAGAAGTTTCCAGATATCGTGACTATAATATAATGTTAAGGTTAAAGTGGATTGTCAAAGAAAATTAAGTTGTCAGAACCTCGATTTATTGAAAAGATTATTGTCCAGTATATCTCATTATATTTATCTTAGACGTAGGCTAATATAAAGTTTGTCTCACAGCGGCAGCGGCAGCAAGTCGAGCAGCGCGAGCGGCGGCACGGAGTCGCACACGGTGGTGGTGGTGTCGTTCCTGGACGAGCACGTGCCCTACCGGTTCAAGGTGCCCGCCGCGCCGCTCACGCTCAAGACCTTCAAGGACTACCTGCCGAGGAAGGGCAACTATAGGTAACATTTCAATATTCATTAACAATAGCACTTTAACATGTTTTCGACTTATATATTTTTTATTCTCGCGCTCTGCCCCGTTGGTCTCGTGGTCGCAAGCGCGACTGATGAGCGTGGGGATCCTGGGTTCGATTCCCAGGTCGAGCAAAAAGTGTTATTGGGTTTTTCCATTAGGAATTCCTCAGTAGTAGCTAGGAGTTTGGAAGATGGTGGTGTGACACCCCCGTGCCTCGGAAAGCACGTAAAGCCGTTGGTCCCCGGCTGTCATTCGAAAATCGTTGACAGTCGTTACAAATAATCAGAAGCCAGGATGTCTGACAACCAAGTCGAACCAAGAGGTATCGTGTTGCGTAGTAACTGGGTTGTGGAGGTCAAATAGGCAGTCGCTCCATGTAAAACACTGGTATTTAGCTGCATCCGGTTGGACTGGAAGCCGACCCCAACATAGTTGGGAAAAGGCTAAGCAGATGATGATCCTCTCGTTCTGACATTATAAGTGTTGTGATTCCTGACCCGACCACGACATGGAACGGAGATTTTACTGTGGCACAAAATGGTTATTTTAATTGTGTTTTATTGTGCCAGTTATCGCAGGAATTTGTGCCTTGTACTTTTTGAGTAATAAGAGTACGATTGTGGTCGGGCTGGGGATCACGGTTCCTCACCCGACCACCACCAGATCTAATAAAATATCAATAGTGTGAAGTTACTGATTATGCCAAAAATATGTGTCAAATTGTGCCTATGGCACACAACGCATTAAGTCAAGTAGTCACACTGTATGTATAATTTAGTCTGCAATTAAACATTTGAATTATGTTGGTTATGATTTAACTGGCAATAGGCTCGCCCCCTATTACATTGGACCTAAACATACCGGCGAACTGTGGGTGTACATTGGTACACCTCTGCCTAACCCTTCGGGGAATACAGGCGTGATGGTATGTTTATGATTTAACTGAACTGTTGTAACAAAACTGTTCATATAAGGTTACAGAATAAGAAATAAAAATGGAGTTTTATTTTGTCAGCTTTACGCTCGGGGATCAAAACCTATAGGGTACTTCCCGTTGACCTAGAATCATAAATTTGGCAAGATGCAAGATCTTACATCACAAGTGAAGGAAATTTTACATTTTAAAAGGTTAATTCTTAACTATTAACTTCATGACCCCTTGTATTAATAGTAAAAGTATGCAGCAAGGGTGCAGCTTCTGCGGGTTGTTCGTAAGAGATACCGCGCCCCCGGAACGCAAAGGTCACAAGAGGGAACATGGGTGGGTTTTAGTCAGTAAAAGTCTGACACTCCCTCCCGCCCCGCCCAGGGCGGGAAAAGTTATTTGATGATTTCTCACCTACCAAAAAAAAATGGGTGTAGCTTGTACTGGTACTTTATGTTTAAATTTTAATTTATCGTTATGTTGTGGGTTACAGAACCCTCAGGATACGAACCCGACTCGCATTTCACCGGTTTTTTATACAAGCTTAACACACTAATATAATGCTACAAAACATAGTTGTTTTTTTTTTAATAAGTACATATATATACGCATACGAAGTAGTGAACACATCCAGTACAATAAAATATTCAAGTGCTTTTTATATAGCATAATTTCACAAAATAAAACTCCTTGCAAAGTCGTAGTAAAATTGCGTGTGATTGACACACTTAATTTATTTCTTGATTATTCAATTTTATCCGAATCAAGATACATTCTGTGATATGAATAGTAAAAGAATTTCGTGTGCCATAGGCACAATTTAACACATATTTTTGGCATAATCAGTAACTTCACACTATTGATATTTTATTAGATCTTGTGGTGGTCGGGTGAGGAACCGTGATCCCCAGCCCGACCACAATCGTACTCTTATTACTCAAAAAGTACAAGGCACAAATTCCTGCGATAACTGGCACAATAAAACACAATTAAAATAACCATTTTGTGCCACAGTAAAATCTCCGTTCCATGTCGTGGTCGGGTCAGGAATCACAACACCATTATAAGCCTAGAATTCAGTCCCGACTTGCATTCTTATTACATCATAATATAAAGAGCCTGTGTAATCCAGGCTACACTCAGGTCAGAGCGACACAGAGCGTCTCGTTTATTAAGGTACATGGTATTTTGTACAATCAGCGGCAAAAGTCGATTAAAACTATCGTTTAAATAGGTACAAAACAACACAATACACTGCTTCTCACCATTTCAAGTAATAGCTAAGGGTTTATTTTATCGTTATTTTATGTTTCCTTTGATAATGTCGCATGCTTAATGGAACAGTGACCCATGAGTAGACAGGTAAGAATCAGTCTTCTGTTAGCACCATCTACCGCCTACCGTTTAAATTACGTTGAAGTTACGCATTGTTGCCGCCCCAGTGATATATCGACGGATATCACTAGGGCGGCAGGTAGAAAAGTCCCCAATGCAAGATCCTCTTTTGTGATTTCCCAAAAATCGTATTTTTTTTAGTTAAGTCAGTATTCCATAAAGCATTCGATGTGTTCAATGGTTATTATTTAAAAATCTCAAATGTTAATCGACCTCTGTTGCTGACTATACCTGATCAAAGGACAAGATAATGCTTAGAATTTAAGCTTACAAATTTAGCATAGATAACCAACATTTGTTATTAATTGCACTGTAACACCCAACTTGTCTCTTCCAGATACTTCTTCAAAACGAACTGTGCGGATCTAGATACGGTGATCCAAGAGGAGGTGAGCAGCGATTCGGATACACTGCCCATGTTCGAAGGCAAGGTCATGGCGCGGGTCAAGAGCATCGACTAGGTCGCGTCACTAGCGCGGACCACAAGGCGGGACGTCCCAACACTACGCGATGATTACAACACTACTTATGATGACATCAGCGGAAAGGATTATTTGGCCCATTTTAATTAGTACTGTAAAACGGGATTAGTGAAAGGGTGAATCGAGATTAAAGTTCAAAAGGGATTTTAAAGTTATAGTTTGTTGCCAAAAATGACATATTTTTACTAAATAATAATTTACGATTTAGTTCATGTCCACCATTTAGTCACGGTTGGCAACAAACTATATTTTTTCACTGTAAAATGCCTTTTAAAGTTTTGTCCCTATTTACCCCTGAATACCATGTAACCACTTTATATAAAACTATGCGATTCAAATTAAGATAGGATTCATTTTTCGACATAATTATGTTAGCTTTGCAGTTGTCGCTTCTACGAAATTGTTGTTATCTAAAGTGAAATTATCGACTTAAAAAAGCACACACTATTCTTGTGCCGATCGCATAGTAGTGAAAAATCCCAGTCTGTCAACTACATACATACACCACGAAAGTAAAAAATATAGTTCACCGGAATTTTCACTTTTGTTTTCATTCAGTTGGCCAAATGGCGTGTCCATGTGTTCTTTATCGTTAGAAAAGTGATATATTTCATATTTTTGTGGTGTTTAAACTGAAATTATGTACTAAGTGTTAATGATACCAGTAGGAAACAGTCAGTTATGCCATATTTATAAAATATATCGCGTAATGTAGTACCGCCAGTGTAACAACTAAATTGTTCAAAATTTCACATCGATGTAGGACAGTCCGCCAGTGTAAACGCGTGAGTTACCGCGCCAGTGTGAAACGCCCTTTACATGTCGCCCTGTCTCACGGTTTATATACTATTGTTATATGTGAACCAGTGACGTTATTGATTTTATTATCATTATAATGAATATAAGGTTAAGTTATCGAAAACTGATAATAAACTTTTTAAAATACTGTACAGCGACTTCAGGGCGGCTATAGATTAAATAAATTATTTATTTAAAGAAAATGTTACGATAAGTATAATCGTAATAGGTGTAACTGCGCGACATTGTATAAATTCTGTTCCTCAATGACTCTAAGCTTTTTTTAATTAATTTTAATTATTTTTTTACTACGAGCTAGTTGAGTACGCTTACTATTGTACGATATTTTTTTAAATCGCAGAATGACGGTATGCAAACATTTTTTTTTATATTCCTAGTGTTACATGAATGACTGCTTAGTTTGTATATTTTTAAATTAATATGTTAGATGTAAAATGACGTGTTCTGTTTAAATATAAAATTATAGTTTCGTTGAAATTGGGGATTCGTAATTTGTGATGGGAGTATGAAATTTTACCAAACTGGTGCAAAACATGCTGGGGATTGGCTTCTCGTATTTATTATTGACTACAAAGTACAATTAGTTTTATAACTACATGTGAAATCTAAATTATCGGTTTATCGATTACATTATCGAATTATCAAATCGAGATATATATTTGTTATCGTTATGTCTTATTATAGGAAAATTAATATGTATAAACAGCCAAGCGCCAGCATGTTTTCTACCACTTTGCCGTTCAATTCAAAATTATTGACAAAACAATCGTACGCACGACGGGATCTCAATCAAATATCAATGTAATGAATTAAACTGCACTTATAAGTGGAGACATGTTTTATATAAATAATTTCCGTTCCGCAGCTGTGAATAGAACTAATTAGCGAAATAGTTTGTAAGAATAAATTTATGTTTATTCTGTATTGCGACCGGTCTTAGCCGAGCTCGGCTGCCTGCGCGGTTGAACTGTGAACCTTTTAGTTCTGTTAGTTATCTCTCTATGTAAGTACAACTTAAGATTTTTATTGAACTTCTTAAACTGATTAGTAATGAAGACAGACTTCATTTAATAAATCCTGAATGTGATGACGTCACTCTTCATTACTGGTACAGTAACTCGATAAGGCTGCTGTTAGTTTTCTTATTCTTCCCATTATCTATAGCTCACAGTACAACCGTGTCGGCGACTGAGCCAAAGTACTTTGCTATAATATCATTGCCAGACTGAGTTTCCCTAAGTCACCTTCAATAAATATTAACTAGTCTACGTTTGCGTTGCATGAAACTTGTCATCTGAATCTATTGCTATATTATCAGCTGTTTATCTAATTATAAAGTTCGTCAATAAAATGTTAGTTTGGAGCGAGTGTCGTGCAACGCGAACAGTTCGATACCAGTACTTATTTCGCATATTGTATAATATTGTGTAAGTTAGCATGTCACGTCCGGTCCATTATGTACCAACAGTTCAGCTTGTATTGTTTGTCAAAACTTATTGCAAAACACACTGAACGTATGTGTCATAGATATTTACCAATTATAATCACAATTATCCCACATTGGAATAATATTTAAAATCAGGGACTTGAAAACGAAATGAATTTCGTTCCGTTATCATTAATGTTATCATATAACGTTCCAAAATTTGTAACGATACTAAAACTTAAAAATACCAATAACGTTACAAGAAAGAAACGTTAAAGAATATCATTTTCGTAGAACAAAATTTTAAGTAACGTTACAGGTATCAGTAACATTAAGCTTATCCGCTTGTAATAACGTTACAGGTGAAACGTTACAGATTCATTTGTAACGTTATTCTTAAGAACTTTTCTCGCTGACTACCGCTCCGTCGTCGCCCGCGGCCCGGTAGCCTCGGCACAAGCCACCACTGTAATGAATAACGTTATTATATCGTTATACTAATAACGATATATTGATAATATTGTTAGTGAACACTTTAAGATTTCGTTCCGTTTGTCAGTATCGTTATAGCCAAGGTATTAATTTTGTTACGATCCTGGTGGAACGGTACAAATTATCGGTACTGGAACTACGCGTAACGTTATTTTGAGTAACGTTTCAAGTCCCTGTTTAAAATTATTTACCCATTCACCTTTCTTTACAAAGTTTCGACAGACGATATAACTTGCAGTGTTGCCATGTAAAATAGAAGTACAGAGGAATGTTGCCAGCGGAGAGTGCACCTAATGTTTGCACATATATGACGAGAATCGGGTGCGGAATCATGTGCCTTCAATGTTGATAAAAATTTTCATAGTTGATGCTTCTAATTAGTTGTAAGTTAACACATTGTAAATATAGAAGTAACGCTACGATCGTTTCGAACTTTATTTTTTATTAATTTAATTAAACAAATCATTTTTTTTTATTTATTGCCTAAGGTTGCGTTGTGACGCGAATCATCAAACACAGAATATCACGAGCGTGTGGCGTATGGTTTAGAGTAATCGATCAATTTGGACTTAGAATGTGTTTGTATTAAATGATAATAAGAACTCCAAATGCCAATTTTACCGGATTTAGACGTGTCGCTCAAATTTAGAATCTTGTGTTTATGTAACACAACATTGTTCTATCACTGCCAGTGTTTTCCATTTATTTGTAAGTTCAAAGCTTGCCAATTCGTCTAAAGCTCGAAGTTCGTGTATATTGCGGCTCAGTGTAGCTTTACATCAGTACATTTATTGTTAATATATCGTAATATTTTGTGTTTGATGCGCAGTACATTTTGTAATGCCCAGTAATTAAACAGTGACCGCGCGACGCTCGGCCACTTGACAATATGACTGTATAAATAGATGAATTACTATATCGTTTTTAAATTATATTATACGAGGCACTTACTATGTGAAAGTACCTTTGTACAACCAAAAAGGCCCAACAGAGGCATGTCTGTGCGTGTCGACTTCGATACATGAATCGATTATCGATATAAACATTTAAATAAATAATCGATAGAATATTATAATATCACTATCAAGTCGATACCTGCAGAATTAAAGCCAAGGGCTCAAAACTATGTCGGTTAAAATGCTTGTTAAAATTGTAAAAAAAAATATAATGTTTTCCAATTTAGAATGTACGAATGTGAAGATAAACGATTTGTAATAAAAACTAAGTATTAATTTCAGCAACGATACGACAGGCGGCCGCTCCCTCGTCAGCGGCCGATGGGTAATAGTAAAAAAGAATTTCACTAATCGGACTGTATTATTTTTTTATCTAGCACATGTAACATTTAAAAAAATAAACTGGAACTGTGCCATATGCTTTTGATTTTGATTTCATTGCCATACGTAATCGGACATTTCCTTTTTACCACATCCATCTGGAATGAGTTTAGCTTGCTTAAGAATAAAACATCAACTTTACTCAAAAAGGTTCATATTCATCAACTTACATCTTGACTTGTGGAAAAGGTAGAAAGCTCGCCGGCTTTTATACATCCAGAATAAAATCCTGGATATCGTAGGGCAGTATCGAATAACTGACAATATAGGGCCGCGTTCTAGTGGCAGCATCGAACTACTCATAACATAGGACCTAGTTCTAGTGGCAGCATCGAACTACTCATAACATAGGACCTAGTTCTAGTGACAGCATCGAACTACCTACTCGCAATGTAGGGCCTCATTCTAGTGGCAGCATCGAACTACTGAGCAATGTAGGGCTTCATTCTAGCGGCAGCATCGAACTACTCACAAACTAGGGCGGAGTTCTAGTGGCAGCATCGAACTACTCACAATCTAGAACCTAGTTCTCGTGGCAGCTTCGAGCTACTCAATCTAGGGCCGAGTTCTAGTGGCAGTATAGAACTACACACAATCTAGGGCCAAGTTCTTGGTGGCAGTATCGAACTATACACAATCTAGGGCCGAGTTCTAGTGGCAGCATCAAACTACTCACAATCTACTGCTGGGTTATAGTGGCAGCATTGAACTACTCACAATATAGGACCTAGTTCTAGTGGCAGCATCGAACTACTCACAATGTAGGGCCGAGTTCTAGTGGCAGCTTCGAACTACTCACAACCTAGGACCTAGTTCTAGTGGCAGTATCGAACTACTTACAATCTGAAGCCAAGTTCTAATGGTAGCTTCGAACTGCTTACAAAATAGGGCCAAGTTCTCGTGACAGCTTAGAATTACTTACAATCTCTCGGGCATGGTACTCCAGGCAGCGCTGATTTACAAAGATCACGATGACAGCTGAGTGTAGACGATGACGAACAAATGATGATGGCGCCAGTCGTTTTTCCTATGCCATATGTAATTGCGTACGTACTACAACTTCTACTATCATGTAGGTATAGCACCTATGTCGGGCAAGTAGTGTTGTTTTATAGAGCCTTCCCCTTTGTTTCTGGAGTGCTTGCGATGAGCATAATTCCAAAACACACTTGATTTCAAACAGACTTGACATTGATTTAGTATAATCCTACTTAGAAAATCACTAGGGGCCCGACATCAGCTTTGAAGAAGCTTTGCAATCTCCAGTGGAACGAGATGTTCTGCTAGAGGACACAAAGCTCCAAACACCACAAACCACGTTTGTTCCCATCATCCTGTTTCCATCGCGACGTTTCCAGCGCTTTCGTTTCTCACGTTTTGTTGGCAACGTTTGTTCCCAGACGACGGCCCTACGTACTAAGAGACATGTCTTACGAATGATTTCCTTAAAATACGTAGGGAAGCCGCTTTGTGTTTCCACGTGTCTTTGCCAACGTGTTCGTTTCGGCGAGTTGTTTAACAGCGTTTTTGTTTCCAATGTGGTGACAAACATGGCTGTTGCTTCGTCTGAGGTCGGCCCCCGCGTCTTTTTAGTCAGCATAGTTCTAAGATTAATGTTGAACTAGGTAGCTAAGTAGTTACTTGTATTAAGAAAAAAATAAAAATGGAGTCACAGTTCGGAACCGCGTCAGAGTTGTGTAGCTCAGCTGATATCTTGTGACTAGATTTTGCTACACTTGCATCAAATGCGGGTAGATTTAGTTGTTAAATTTAAACACACCGTTTTAAGTCGGCCGTTATTTCTATAAGATTTTTCTGGTACATACCTACCCTAAATACGATTACAAAAAAACCTATGGATAAAATAAAAAGAGGCCTACAACTCTACACAATAATATCAAGAGCCGCGTCATTTCAAGTGTCCTCTGCCCTGTACAAATGTAATTTTAGGAACATGATAAGTATTGGCAATAGGCTCACCCCCTATTACACGAGAACTAAACATACCGGTGAATTGTGGGTGTACATTGGTACATCTCTGCTTAAACCTTCGGGGAAGACAGGCGTGATGATGATCTATGATAGGTATGTTATCTATGCCTAAGCCTTCGATACTAAAATGATCCACAACGGACACAGAAATGCAAACTCGTGTAAAAAAAATGGAGGAACATAAAAATTGAATGGGTAAGTTACCCGTCGAGTGCTAAGTGTACCCATAGGCAAATATGCGGTGCCATGCCATGCGACACATAAGTTTTGATTCACTTACCGGCTTATTCGGGTGCTTTTGTGCCCTGTAATCCTGGGATGTCACTCCACTAGAAAACACTTTTGAGTTTTGATGATTCACCATTTCCCAGCACAAAATGAAATAATGTAACTTTTGTGGGTATTTTTTTGCTGTTTGGTAAAGGTCGCTATTTAAACACTTACCAAAAATATGTCAGTTTTAATTAATATTACTATGTTAAACAGATATAACTCAAATAAAAATATATTCAAACTAGACCAGCTTAATTTCGGTTTCCACTTTAGTGTTTCAATTACGCCCGCCTTTTTGCTAGATGAGCGTCAGAGCGAGTGAGTCATTCACAGACTGCTGGTAAACTGACCGAATGGAAGAGAAGGTTATTTGAAAATAGAACGTCGGAAAGATTGAATGGAATAGAAATTAAATAGGATATAGACAACTGATTGTTAGTCAACTTAATGACTTTTATTAAAATAACATATGTAATTTTAGCGATTGCTAAAGAAAAACACAATGATTTCCGGTTGAAATATTTTTTATTTATAAGTTAAAAGAGGACTTTAATAACAATAATCATTTTACAATTTACTAAAATTACACTCCTATTAAAATAGGAATATAAAACATTACTCCTTATAGGCGTCATTTATTTAGAAACCATAAATAGTTAAAAGTTCTTTTAATAAAGCAGGAAAGACATACAAGACACAACCATTCTAAAGCCGGCTTTTCACTGCGGGATGTAATGTAATATATATTACATCACGAGATATAATTTAATATCGCTCACCATACTATTTAAGAAACCTCTTTACACTAAGCTGTAATATATATTATATCCCAAACTATAAATATTTTTTCGACCGAATGGGCGATAAAGAGGAGATATATATTTTACCTCACGTCCCGGACAACGCACCCCCCCTGCCTCGCCCTCACTTTGAACGGAACGGTGCAGACTGTAGAACTGTTTGAACCAAATATATATCTTTCAGTGTGAACAGCAACTGCGGGATGTAATATATATTCCAGGATGTAATATATATTACATCCCGCAGTGAAAAGCCGGCTTAATTGAACAAAATATATTTTACACTTTTGGGCTTCGCCGAAAAAAATATACATGCCTACGTATCTGTAGGCTAAGGTTCCACGAAAAACAGTACAGGAATATACACAATCAGCTTCCATTTTTAATTGATAATGAACTTAAAAAATTTACAAATAAAGTTGAAAATTGTACGCAAGATTTCGTATTTAAATCATGTCGCGCGGCATTTATTATCTTGCATGCAATCACGCAATTTTAAACTCTAAAGCAGTTATTTCTAAATTCATTATCAAATACAAAAATAAAAGGTATATTGCGGAACCGTCATAAATAATACTGAATAGCTAAAATAAAATAAAAAAGGTTTTAAAATAATTATCATGAATAAGTTATACTTAAAATAACAGAAATATTTGAATAAGAGAGTTTTAAAATTACAATTCGAATGAAAGGAAGTCAAACTAAATAACTGAATTATTTGAAAATCGAACAACAGTGACGCTTTATCTACACTCGGTTCTTATTGTCTCTACAATCACATTCCTAAACCAATCAACTTTAAAATGTAAATCACAAATTGTGTTATAGTAAATTTCTATACCTAGGTACAGCATCACAACAGAATATAACGGGTGGCATACATCTTAATGAAAACTGTTACCATTGTACTAAACATGATTCTAGACCCCAAAGATGTCATTTTTCGAAAGTTAAAAAGAAAATCAGAACAGATGATTTTCTTTAATAACACAACAAAAATTAACCCTTATTGGATCTAATATCATGGACCTACTAATTCCATTCACATCAAAACAAGTGACGTACCTAAAGAGAGTGTAGTATTCATGAAAATAAGGATGGAACAGACATCACACCACGCTACTCTTCGTTGTTTGTCAATAAGCACGTTTGGGCGTAGCATTGGATGTTACAAGTGTGCAGCGGCCTTAAACAACAACTTTTAAGGGAACAAATTTGAAAACAGATGTTCTATGCATTTATTTACATATTTATACAAAAAGTAGGATTTTTTTCGTTCCTAGCTTACCTACTGCATATATATTTATTCTGTACTCATAAATATGAAAATAAAACAAATATATTTATCACATTCAGCAGGCAGATTGGTAACAGAGTTCTATAAGAAAATTTGAAAATGATTTACATTAAATTACAGTTTTTAAAATCTATCTAATTTTGTACGAACTGCTGAATTTTTTGGTTACCCCTTTTTATAAGCACACATGGGGGGGCACTTAGTCAATGCAGCCGTCTATACAAGATGCAATAAGAATATGTTTTACATGTTTTGTGTAATTTAAAATCCCATTTAGGCCATCTCTCATTAACACAGCACGGCTCCGATACAACAAATACCTTGCTATTCGAGTTACAACTTTAAATTATGTGCGTTAAAGTAAATTTTATAATTACAAATTAGAAAGGTGGCGGTTCGCCGGCGGCGCGGTGGCAGTTAACGGTGATTCCGACACGGTGGAGTGGTACAATTATAATGTGCGATAACCATTACATATTAAAAGCTTGCAACAACATTTTACAACACCGTTGCCAAATGTATTATTTGGCAACAGTGTTGTAAAATTTTGTTTGCACCTATTAACAATCAAACGTCTTTCAGAACTTCCGTTTCTAATTGAACTATACCCGGTGAACTTATTCTTTAGCAATCTTTCAGGAGGTGAAAGTACTAGTAAATTTTACTTTACGACCAACTTTTAAATATGGAAAAGGAATGTACAGAATGTGCAGTTCATTCAACTACTACAACTTCTTTTTTATTTATTCGAGGTGGGTAAGCTTTTGACCCTAGTCGAGGTCAGATGTGAAAAAGATAAAGTGGACGATGGAGTGAGCTTACCCAGAAGAAGCCTGTTCACTCTATCTTTGAAGAGATTATGGTTGAATGCGTTTGGAAATCCAAACGCAGGTGGAGACTATGCAATATAAGATACCTACAACGCGATTTAGAATGTATGGAACTGCAGATTTTTAATTTTTTTATTTATCTCATTCTTAAACTAAATTAAAACTAAAACTTGTTGATATTAATAAGTACTTTCACCTCCTGAAATATTGCCAATGAATTTAAAAGTCAACCTGTTTACAAATAAAGCTTATATTCCATTGACAGGACACTTGCTCCCTATCTGAAGACGTCCCGTATTCCTTGTTGTAGTTGTTCAACGAGCGGGTCGGCTTCGTCGTAGCCAGCAGAACGCATGTGGTGCGACGCGCTTGATATGCACTGGGGAAAAAGGAAAAATAAACTTTTAAGGCGATTACTTCAATGAAATTCAAAATGTATTAGGCTTTTTTGAAAATTGCAGCGTTGTTTTACGATGATATGATCAAAATTCACATGAAGCAATTATGATTTTATAATTATTATTTAATTCTACAAAACATTATTTGATCGAAATAAGACTATTTCGGGTAAATAGGATGTCTTCCAGCATAAGAAAGCATATAAAACTGTCAAATTGGTCGCAAGCCCCCTTCCTCTCTTCTAAGTTTTGCTTTACAGGGTCCATAAAGATTCTGTATTTTTATATTTTTAAGACCATTTATGTAAATTATGGAACGCAATAAATAATTGAGTATTGAAAGCACTGAACTCATAGGACCGCACCCGAGGGTAAGGCAATTTGTTGTAGGGTATTTAAAACTGGAGGAACAACGTAACGAAAACTTTAACCATGGATTCAGTACATAAGAACAGATGTTGCACTTTTGAGAAAATAGAAATGATGATATGTTTATAAATTTACCTTTTCTAAATACGTGATCCTAGCTTGTGGACAGACATCCTTCACCAAGTCGACGCTGAGCTCGTTCCTACAGTGGTTGTCTATCATGACGGCGCGCAGCTCCTGAAGGAAGGCCGGCAGGTTGTCAGGTGTGAGGTCAGCCAACAGTTTCACGCTGATTTGGAAGCCAGTAGGCAGCTCTGCGTCGTCGTCGCCTTCGACGCGGATACAACTGAAAAAAGATAGGGCGAAATTAATTTTCAGAAACCTTTACCAAAGCTGTGTTTTGCATTGTAACTAGCTAGTTGACATTTACACAGATTCTCTATAAAAAATAACCTCCATAAACATGCTTTTTTTTACTTCTCATTGTGATCGGCTCTGACCAAGGCTGGCGGTATGCATTTGTTCACGTTTCTCTCATTTCTGTTTGTCTTCAGACTATAATACTAATAACAAGAATACCAACCAATATTCTCACTGTAGGGCAAATGCCTCTTCTTATACAGAGAAAGCATACGCATTGTTCGCCATGTTTTCTGATGGTGGTTTGGGGATTTCATACGTATATATTTATTATAAGTCCAGGTTTTCTCACGATATTCTCCTTCACCGGTGGCAGTGATATCCAAGGTAAACTTGGAAAGTACGAATTCATAGTCATACTGGTACATGCTCGATATCGAATCCACAACCTCATGTATGAGAGGCACGAGCCTTAAACACTGGACCATCACGAAATAGAATTAATTTAAGCACATTCCACAGAATTCTGTCTCAGTCAAATGGTGATGATGAAAATAGTTTGTTCAGGTTCAGGGCCCAAATGTAATATACTTCGGCATGTAATTATTATTATTTATTTAGGGTATGATGGGACTGTCAGACGCATCGCGATAATGTCCCTAATTAAAAACAGAATAAAAAAGAAATAGATAAATAAGTAGTAGACCTACCGGTACTGCGAGGCGGTCCTGCCAGTGGGCCAGTGCTGGCTGGTGATGAACCCGAGGAAGGGCACTCGCGCCCACTCCAGCGCGCGCTGCAGTCCCCGCTGTGACGTCAGATCCTGTGCCGACGGCGCCGCCGGGAACTGCGGGTGCGAGTGGTGCCAGCCGCACACCAGCTGGCCTGAGCAGCGGAGAGATTCTGCGGCGCGGGACTGGGATACTGTAACAAACGGTTTTTTAAATGAGCCAACTAATTAATTAAAATATTAAAATTTGGCCCAATTTAAAGGTAAACAAACTATAGTCAATATTAATTGTCAATTTAGCTATAAACTAACTCCTTGTTGACTTAATTTCTTGTGATTGATCCTGCATCTATAATGTAATATTTCTATATAAAATCTTGGCAGTTTATTAGAACTGTATTGTATGTAATGGTAATGCTGTATGCTGTGTACGTGTGGCTTAGTAACTCTGACACTAGTGTGTGTGGGGCCGTAAGACCTTACTGCCCACACGATAAAGAAAAAGATGTGTAAGGGTAGTTTTTCGAGCAACTGCAACTATAAAATATCTATAAGACCAATTGTTTCACCAAAAGTCTCAAAATAAATACTTTCGAGTTTGACTTTGAAAACCCAATATTCATAAGGATCTCCTTAATAGGAGATGTGCCTATTCTCCCTAAACCACGCACAAATTCAGACTCACTCAGTGGGTGTACATTGGTACACCTTTGCCTAACCAGTCGGGGAGTACAGGCGTGATGGTGTGTATGTATTTACTTTCTTACCGGGGTCCATATCACAGTGCGTGCTACCGGCGGCGGCGGCGGCGGGGCGGTAGGCAGTGACGGTGACGAGCGCGCGGCCAGCTTCGCTTAGCTCGCCGCCCGCTTCGCTCAGCGCGCCGCCCAGCAGACCCATCACCTCGCCGCGAGACGTGTGCGCGTGACAGTCCATTAGCAGGAGAGTTGATACGTGCACGCGGACCTCGAATGGCGCCTGGGGATTAAGAGTAGATTATGTTTTATATTTCTTTGATTGGTAGAGCTATAACATGTCATGTTATGAGAACGCTAGGTCACTCACTAAAGAAACACGAAATCTCGAAAACTACTAAACCTAAAAAGCTATTTGGCAGGTAGATAATTTATAGGCAAGAGACATCAGCACGATAGCACTAAACTAAGTTAGAGATGAAACGCTGTGAAAGACTTGTTGACAACATAGGTGGACCAAGAATCGACCCTTGGTGTAAACCAATTTCAACGTACTAAATGAAAGCTCTATTTATAAAAAAAATATCTTTAAAGACCTAATTACGTATAAATTGTGGTTTACGATAAAGAGTTCAACCTAATAGGTGGAAAATAAGTCTCTAAAAAATACTTTTGTACTGAAAACATGTTTTCCTTTACTGTGCTCAATGCAATCGAAAGCCTGCGAAGAATCATAATTTCACAAAATATGTAAATGGTTATTATTGTGCAACTGACCGGTTTCTCAGCATTATAAACGCGACAGTGCAGCAGCTGTACGGGTTGTTTCCGTGGCGCCCTTTCTCTCCTCGGCTCGGCACCCACTGCGTACAGGTCGCCTGATTCCGTATGCATTATTGTATATCCGCCACCACCGTCCTGTGATACATGCATATTAAAACAAATTCATCCAATAGAACCTGAAAGCTATGAATATAACAATCTAGGATGGAAAGGTTTGTAAATTGAACCTGTGTATTTTGCCATTCTGAGTAAAAAATATGGTTTCTTCGAGCATGTTCCTCTATAGATAGAGTTGTTCTTTGTTTGCATACATATCAATGACTATGGCCAGTTATATAGTCTCTACATAACCTTGCGCCTGACCTCTTCTCCGTCATGTCGGATTGCTGTCCCATTCAAATATGAGAGTGAGAAAACAGACAGTGCACCTGGGTCTCCGCGCGCATGCACTAGTGTACTACAATATGTCCTAACTATTTAGTTAGTCACCATTAAGATTGACTGTCATGACCAAAATCAGATTATGGAATGTTTTATTTTCCAAATAACATAACAATGAGTACACCTAAATACTTCACTTTTAATGTTATATTATTTTTAACAGAAACACGTTTTATTTTTAATATTCGTTTCCACACAATGGTATTAATACACTTTTTATTGAATATTAAAATGTTTTAGTATTCAACAACAAACACAATAACTGTAAATACTCTTACCAGGTTGATTTTCTTAGGTCTCTTGGGCATGGGCTCAAATCTGCTGAGTGGCACAGCTATAGGGGCTTCCTCGGTAGGTTTGCTCTCCTTTTTAGGTGTTGTCTTGGGTGTGCTGCTCTCGCTGTCACTATCCACATCTATCTCTATATCACTTTCAGGTTCCGAGTCTTTTTTCTTTTCAATTTTTATCTGTAGAGCAATATTTTTGATAATTATTAATATGGCAAGGATAACTCTTAATAATTGGGATGTAGTTTAATCCAAATGCAATCATAAATAGTAATAAAATGTATAGTAATAGACTAATCTACATTCTATTTTCCATTAAAATAGTCCACAGTCTAGCTGATATTTTGGCCAGAATTTTTGACTTCAATGTCAAATTAAAATCAAAACACTGACCCTATGACATACAAATCCCATATCCTTTTACAGATAACAATATTATTGTGTATGTTTTACCTCAAACTGTTTACCATAGCAAAACCTACATCCATTATACAAATATTTTAATACATAATACACTTTCTGTCATATATAAATGCTATAATTACTGGAGATATACGTTAAGGGGCGAGACTGAGAGGTTAGTAAAAGTATAAGATAGAACAATATTTTTGTAGAAGAACCAAGAACTCACCACTTGTTCCCCTTCCGAAACTGGTAAAGCTTGCCCAGAGCCCAACACTATCTGCATCTTGGGGCTCTTCACACTGTCCTCTGATAGACTGGAATCCTTTCGCTGTCTCGCTGGTGGTGACTTCAATATCTCCTTACTCTTATTCCTAGTTGCACCTTTATCATAGTTCCTAGATTTTTTTCTCCTATGATTACCAATTTTCTTTTCAGCCTTTACTTTCGTCTGGAATTTAACTATATTCTTAGACACAATGTCAGTCAAGTCTAGGTCAGAACCAATAGATTCTGTCGACCCTATTATCAAGTCATCTTCATATAATATTTCTGCTGGGTTTATTGCTATTAATTCAGCCTTTTTGTCTATCAACACATCGGGTTTTAGTAAACTTTTGGAGTTAGTATTTTTCTTCCTAAATGGTTTCTTTGGTACATTTATTGTTGGTGCTCCAGTGGTTACCATGTTAATAACATTATTTATATTGGTTATGTCATCTGTAACTATTTCTTCTTGAACAACTGCTGGCACATCATCATGGTCCTCCGGTTTGTCGAGGCCGAATGATGGAGTCTCTAGGTTGACACCATATTCAGCTTCAATCAATGCCTGTATCTCCGCTTCAGTCTTTGTTTTCAATGTTTGTGATATTTTGCGAACATTCCTTCCATATTTGGCCTGTGAACGAAAATTGTTTTTCAATCACATTCATTTTTTACAGTTCTAAAGCCTCTTAAGATCATGAATCTGAATAAAAATATATGGCCCCAATATTGAACCTTAGGGAACTCCCAAAATCACGTGATCCACAGGTGAAGCTAAATCACCTATTATTCCCATGACTCTGAAGTTCCATTCATCTGAATGTTCATAATCTACTTTAAAGATGTGAATTCATCAATTTCAAAGGTTAATCATAGGAATGGATTATTACATAGATTATTAAAGAAAAATACTGTAATTTTAGAAAAACTATTGTTGATATACATGATCAAATGCTTTCGAGAAGCCACAAAGGATTCAAATTTCAATGTGAATAGTAAGTTATGAAAAGAAGTTGTACTATTGAAACAATGAATGTAAATAATTAAACTATTCTTCCAACTGTGTCAACAAAATATTCTGTTTTAGAAACTTACAAACTAAGAAAGACAGTGCAAATTCTCACCATTTCTTTAAACAGAATTTCCCTCTCTGCCGGGCTCCAAGTCGTGTGTATATCACTGTAGTGCTTGTCTGATGAATTGTTTCCGTAAAGCTTCCTTGGAGAGCCTTCTTTATACCTGCACAATACAAGTTGACTTATTAGGATAAGCTATGGATGCAAGTAAAACGACAATGAAATAGACTGGTCATGTTGGAGTGTTCTTATGATCTTGAAGTGTGAAATAATGAAACTATTATTATAGTTTCTCATTCCACAAAGACCATTGAAGTGTTGAATATGATTACTTGTTTCTTAACACTTTGACGGACACTAAACGAGACACTAGAAGTTTTATTGTTATGATGCATATGGGTGTTTAGTGTCATTCATAGTGTTAATAATCAATTTAGGTTACAGTACATAAGTGATATTATTTAATATAGTAGTAACAATATTATAGGGCCCATTCAATGGTAAAGTTTATAAATGTCAAGAGTTCAAGATTTTAGTATATTTACTTTCATGAGGACAAACTGCAAAGATACTGAAATCAGATTATTAGGATATAAAGTCAGTCGAAAGTTTTCATCGCAGAACCTTTCTCAGATCGTACATTCCCAAGAAATGATGAATAACTTTTGCACTAAATCTTACCTTTTACTTTGTTTATCGTACCAGTTCGTCTCCGTGGAGTCGAGGAGCCATTGGGGATGCACGGTGTCTTCTCTATTGGAGCATGAAGGGCTAAAGACAAAATATATATGCGATTTTTATTGCAGTTTAACAATTAAAGTAAAGATAAGTTTTAAGTTTGCAATTATTATAAAAAATACGTGTCGGGTTTTGAATAGCTAGCAGTTGTAATTTATTATGTTGTACCAGGGGCGTAAAACCAATAAAGTTTGTTTTGTTTGAAGACTTTAACGGTGTCAACAAAACATTGTAAACATAACCGTGTAACTGTTGCGTAACCAGTATAACTAACTTAAACAGTAATATGTATCTACAGAATTATTTATTACGAGACATTTACTCACATTCCTTGGTTATTTTGAGCAAAACAAGAATTAAAAGAGAAATCTCCTAAAATGTCAATTTCGTCGTCGTCCGCCATTTTTGTTTTGAACTTTTGACTTTGACAGCATTTAATTTTTCCTAATATCAAAAACAAAATAATTTAGTGTTGCAATAGGTATTTTGTATATTACAAGTATCAGAAAAAAAAACTTTACTTTCTTTTTTGTATATTATTTCCCAGCTCGACTTAATTTCAAATGGTCGTTGAAGCAATACATGCTGAACCAAAATAATTTTGTTTTGTTTGTGCCAAATAAACAGAAAAATGGTATAGGTTTATCTTCAGAATAATACATGTATTCGAATTCGGCCGCTTCCAACCGGTCTTTTTGGAAATCTATGGGGGAGGCTTATGTCCAGCTGTGTTCGTCTTACGGCTGATAAGAATAAGATGATGATGATGAATACATGTATTTTAACATCAGAGAAGGTTTCATTCATAACGAATTAGCTTAAATATACTGACATTAAGAGGAGCTTGTGGCTAAATAATTACAGCCGCATAGACCGCTCTTCCGGGTTAAGCCACGCTTGCCGAAGTTGGTCTGTGGATGGGTGACCATTTACACTAGCGAGTTTCCTCCGTGCCTCGGAAAGCACGTAAAGCCGTTGGTCCCGGCTGTCATTTGCAGATCAGCACCGCAACCACAACCTTGACAATCACAACATCAGCAACCACCAGCAACCACAACATTTGACAACATCAGTCCACAACCCGCCCTAAGGGCGGGTTATGGACTCTCCAAAAATCAAATGTTTAAAACGTTTAATAACACAAAATGGCCGCTTGACTAAATGTGATTCATACGATTATGGACTTTATTTCATGGGCATAGCATAACACAAGCATGACTCAAGATGGCGGATATACACGTTCTGACATTTATATTCCTTGTAAACGACATTTAACGTTTAGTTATTTGCATCGCCATAGATATTATCTTCATGGTGTGTTGACTTTTGCTCTATTGGTCGCCTTGGTTGACACTTTGACAGACAAATGCAGATGGTAACGTCAACAAGGTCGTACTGTCGTACTCTTCAAATATCAACAAATTATCGCGACTGCATTCAGTCCAGTCGTCGCGTCCACGGTTACTTAACAACTGTGAGCGGAATCATCGTTAATGTGCTAGCGGCAGAACCGGGGGATTGTTTTGCTGTTTGTTCAGAAACATGAATATCATTCGCAAACTAATCTCGATCTCCACACCAGGGATTTTCAGGAGGTTCTCCGTTTCCCCTAAAAATAATGCCGAATATTCGTGAGTACCAGTGCTTATTGATTTATTTACAAACTTGTTAAACACACCGGAATTTTGAATAGTATTTTTTTGCCAGTCTTATCATTCTTGCTTATCATACTTGGCACACTCTCCACTTGACGCTACGGCTATACCTATATTGTGTGATTTCATATTTGTTGACTGGAAACAATTGCAAATAACTCAAATATACATAACATACATAGTAATTTATTGACTGTCATCCACAGAATTAGGTAATAATTATTTTTTCTGTTGTCATTTAGCTATTTCGGTTACCTTCTTATAATTGACACCTTCCTGTAGAAACCTTCGATTACCTTGTTATTGGACTACTATAACTTGTGTATGAGAACAACTACTAAAACATTTAATATTGGCCAGATTTTATGCAGACATTATTTTACTATTATCATTAGAAGACTACCTGATCCTTTAGTCTTATATCTCTCAGTTTATGTATACACCAGAACTTATAAGTAAGCAATTCTTGACTTAAAAAATAAAGCAATTAAAAATGATTGACTAAATTCTGGGCCACCTTTATATTTTTGTAAGCTGCTAGTAAATTTGCTGGCAAAAGTCATTACTATGTTTACAAAATTGTAACAAATACTTGTTATCAGTTTTATTTTTATGCTAATTAGTTCTGCTTCTGTCGACATTCACTAGTTAAATACTAACTACTATTTTTTATATTTTTAAATGTTTTTATATTTTTTTATACTAATATTTAAAAATGTATCTAATATGTATATCATCATCATCATCATCTTCCTGCCCTTATCCCGTGTTACTTGGGGTCGGCGCAACATGTTTTCTTCTTCCATGCCAACCTGTCAACCGTATATATATGTATATCTAATATGTACATACAATGAATAAATGAGAATATAAGTTTAGGTAACTATTTTGTTATTTTACCTTTGTACAATAATTTGCACCCTGGCATGTTATAACTTCACCACCTTTGGTTGATAAGTTAAGAATGCCTTAATAAATAGATGTATGTAGATATGTACACTCTATCTGTGAAGTATAAAATACATTGTAAGATGAACTTTATGTTTAGTGTCATAAAGTATAAGATAAACATAAAAGTTTATTGTTTCTTAGAAGTAAATGGTACTATTTATACTTCTTATTAATAGCCTCCTCAATGATTTTCTGTTATCACAATTTAAAATTGAACTACTAGCTGTAAGGAAAATTTTATACCACAATTAAATTTTAATGCATTTTGTTACTATTGATATGAATTCCTACATTAAAAAAAATACATTAAACTTTTTCAACAGATATAAATTATCTATATTTATGTAACATGCACATTATTTAATAAATATCTGTTTATCTTACACAATGTAATCTATATATATAAAAATGAATTGCTGTTCGTTAGTCTCGCTAAAACTCGAGAACGGCTGAACCGATTTATCTTATCTTAGTCTTGAAATGTTCGTGGAGATCTAGGGAAGGTTTAAAAGGCGAGAAAAATTTAAAACGACCCACAGGGGCAGAGCAGTAACCAAAGACGCGGGTGAAACCGCGGGGCACAGCTAGTGTTTATATAAAAATGTCAATGAGGGTTTCCATTACAACTAAAACTATGTTGCTTAGCTTAGTAGCTGCATAATAATTTTAAACACTAAAGTGAGTCTCTGATAGTCTGCGGTCATTGTGAAATCTGCAACTATTGAGTTCTTACAAGGTATTTTCAAAGTCAAAGCATTTATGTCAATTAGCACATTTACAGGCACTATGGAAAACAACACAAAATGAATTAAGGTCGGTTAGTTCCAAATAAGGTTCAACCATAGGCAAAAGCGCTAAGAGTAACCATTATGTATATTAGATCAAATTTTGAAATGGAAATACTGGTTTTATTTATTGAGTTTGAGTTTTTCGTATCAATGGCTATAGAATAGTCATATTTCCAATTCATGTGCAAGGTTAACTAAAGAGCTATCAATGTCAACGACTGCTGTGCTGTGCTGTGCTGAAAGAATATTTGTATGACCTACAGATGGTTGGTCCATGTCCAGTTTGGTCCATGTCTGGCTGTTTGTGTATGTGAGTTTATATGTTTGTAAACGCACACACGATACAGGAGAAATTCCTAGTGTAGGAAATGTTTAAAAAAAAAACAAACATAACAAATGTTTTCGCCAAAATCAGAACCAACCACTTTGCCCTATTTTTACAAACATTTTCATCTAAAGTGATATTTTAGTACTTTTATGTGTTTTATGGGTAAAGGCAGAAACCACAGAACTCTACCTCCTATGATCCTTACGTACTCCTTTCGCTTCATCCACATTCATATATCAGGACATACAAGCATGCTGGTTAGGAGCCTTTCTGAAGAACCTTTTGTGTTACATCATTGTTAATAGTATTTTATTTTTATTTCCAGTTGCAAGCTACTGGTGGTGGGAGGAGGCACGGGAGGATGTGTCATGGCTGCCAAGCTCGCAAGGAGATTGCCCAAAGATTATGTCATAGTCCTTGAACCAAGCACGGTAAGGACTTTTGTACTATGTTTAAGAATTCATTCGAAAAGACAAATCACCTATGTTGCCCAAAAGCAAACAAGAAAAAAACTGGAACTGGAAATTATAATGATAACTAGCGAACTACCCGCGCCTTCATCCGCGTGGCTCACCCGTGTTAAGTTACGTTTTTGGTTACTGCTCCGCTCCTGTAGCTCGTGTCGTGATGTTATATAGCCTATAACCCTTCCTCGATAAATGGATTATCCAACACATAAATATTTTTTCAATTCGAACCTGTAGTTCCTGAGATTTGCGCTTTCAACCAAACAAACAAACTGGTTAGCTTTATAATATTTTTATAGATTTTGTACTTAGTCAAAAACACGTCATAGACAATACAATTGAGCTACCTATAAATCTTTTGTATGAAGTCCATTTTATAAGACTTTATAGACAGCGCGCTCTCTACAAAACTACACCTTTATTGTCACTAGATTACGGCACACTCGCTTGCCGCGCGCCGGTTCCTATTTTATTCTGTCACTGGAAAATATATCTACATAGAACGAGCTTGAGCTCATATTTGATTGCTTATATGCTCATGCTCTGTAGTGTGGGAGCGGTGCAGTATAAATGGGCTCGGCCGGACTATAGCAGGGGTAACCAACTTGATCAGACCCGAAATATACTATACTAGCTTCTGCCCGCGACTTCGTCCGCGTCACAGTTGATGTGTTATCCTACGGGTACCGTACATTTTCCCGGGAAAAGAAGTAGCCTATGTGTTATTCCAGACTATAATCTATCTTTGTGCCAAATTTCATCCAGATCCATTCAGCCGTTTAAGCGTGAAAGAGTAACAAACATCCATCCATACATCCATACATACAAACTTTCGCCTTTATAATAGTAGTAGGAAGGATTTATTGACTAGACTCTGTGCGATCTGCCAATAACATAGTCATTCATTCTTCTTAAACTCATAATTAGCATAAATACCTACATACATCATTTTTTTATTACGAAATGAAGCAATGCTCTAAAGTGTATAGAGTTTCTTGCCCGTTCTTCTCCATTATGAAACTACCTTTTGGAATGGGCAACAAGATTCAATAGTTTTAAATAATTGACGTTCAAAAGTGCCTTTTAATAGTCAATTGGAATAAATGAATTGACTTTGAGTTTATTATTTTTTAATTTATTAAGAGGATAACAACAAAATTGGAGATTAGTGTTAGTGCGTAATTACATAAATTAGTGTGAGCGTTGCATCTGGTATCGACTCCACCAGTACCCGCGATCGACTGGTTGGCAACCCCTGCTTTATACTATCAGTCTCTAAAAATAACGATGTGTGATATAACACTGCGAATCCCCCCGCTTATCGTCAAGTCATTCACTGAAGCTAGAAAACACAATGGACAGTAAATATTTATTCTACAAATGAATAATATCTATGAAATGTGTGCACAAAGGTAATATTAATGACTCTACATGTCATCAGTGTTAGTGTATGAAACATATGATTTACACATACATACACATAACATACCTATGTTAATTAATAATAATTACTATATATATCTATACTAATATTATAAAGCTGAAGAGTTTGTTTGTTTGTTTGTTTGTTTGTTTGTACGCGCTAGTCTCAGGAACTACCGGTCCGATTTGAAAAATCTTTTTTTTTTTGGATAGCCCATTTATCGAGGAAGGCTATAGGCTATATAACATTACGCTACGATCCACGGGAGCGCAGCAGTAACCAAAGACGTACCTTATGGCGGATGAAATAATCCACGCGAACAAAGTCGCAGGCAGTGCGCTAGTTGTGAAATAATTTAATAAACATTGTATAAGAGACAGGAAAACCACAATGTTTGTGATTTGTCTCGAGTCTGCTCATACATTCGTTTTAATATTTTAAAAGAAAGGTACTTCCTGTAGGTATAATAAACAATAACAGGTAATTTATAAAATTAAATTAGGAGGAAGGAAATGTGAACACCTGAATAGTAACACAGGTAAATACTGTTAAGTAATTATGTTGTTCTGCGAATTGTGATGATCTGGGGGCCTATAGTCATCTGTTATAACAGTACCATAGTAGTAGTAGTAGTCATTTTAATATTATGTCGTAATTTCAGGTGTTGGATTTTCAACTCTCGGTTCTGACCCGATCGTTGGAAATCCAACAGTGCTCAAGGCAAAGTAGTATTGTAATAATACTGTTTTAAGGTAAGATGAACCCTATCCCTATGATGCCCCTAAAATTCTCAAATATGATGACATGATTGAATGAAGCGTTCTTGCGTAGTCTTCCATGTCACGCCATTTCTCACGCACGTTCCACTGGACGGAACATTCGCTGCGCATTGCTTTAGTCAGTACAGTAAAATAGATAATAAAATATCTAACATTACACACATAATCGACGATGCGTTGGTCGGTATGTCCGACACACCTTTTATGTGTGCGTCCATCCTTAGTCTGCGGTCCCACTCGAGCTAAGCTAAGCTACGTTGCTAAGGATGTGTCTGATTTACACGAATAGCTTTGCTTTATTTTCAAAGCTAAAAATAATAAAGAAATCCTATTGGTCTAAATCAGACATATTCTTTGTAACGAAGCTTAGCTCATGTGGAATCACACTAAGCGTTAGGCAGAGGTGTACCAATGTACACTCACAGTTCGCCGGTATATAGGCCCCATGCACGAGCATCTAAAATGACGTTATTCATGGCAATTTCCATAAAATCTTTGTATCGCTAAGACGATATGGTTATCCATAATAAATTGCCAAGACTAGCGCAAATGAGTTGTTGGTGTGAGCGCATCTTATCGCCGATAGAATGCGATCTTGACAGCACGTGCACTAGGTGATTGGAGGATAAGCGTTATGTAATGAATATGACCTTGATAGCTGCTTTTTAGTCGACTATCCACAAAAAAGGACACGTGATGTTTTTAAGTATAAAGCTGTATGAATGGTGTGATGGCCCCGCGGTTTATACAGCCGCTTCGTATGACATGAGCTTGTCGGTTCAAATCCGGGCTAGTACCAGTGTGACTTTTTTCAATTCACATGTACCAATGTGCATGTATTTAGGACATCACTGATGTTGGTAGAGGAAAACATCTTGCGGAAACCTACACTTCCAGGTAATTTAAAACAAATCACCAATCCGCCTTGAGCAAGTGTGATCAATCCTACGTGGATTTGGCTTTTTCTGTATGAGAAGTGGCTTTTGCCCTCCAGTGGGGCAATAATAGGCTGGTATTTGTTAATATTTTATCCGTAAAAAATACTGTGCTCTGTTTCAGGGGGGAAACCATTTATAACGCTCGCGATCTTAATTGTATTGCCTATGACACTCCAAACTTTCCTTTTATGAATCTTCAAATTAAGTATGACATATACCTAAGTAGTAAGTAGGAAAATTCTTCTCAATAGTAAATACCTAGAAACCTTGAGGAAAATATTAGACTAATGAATTTCACGTTTATGAGTAAGATGTTGTTGGATATTTTTGTTGCTTCTATTTTTATTTATTTCTGTTTGTACAATAATTTGCACCTGTCATGTTATCTGTTAACTGTATTTGGTTGATTTGTAAATAATGCGTAAGGCATTAAGTCCGCTTTTGTACATTTTATGGCAAAACTTTAACACATTCACTTACAATCACGCCCGTGTTCCCCGAAGAGTTAGGCAGAGGTGTACCAATGTACACATACAGTTCGACGGTATGTTCAGGTCCCATGTAACAGGGGGCGAGCGTATTGCCATTAACCGGGCACAAGTCCTAACTCCGAGCTGCTACTGAGAATTTCATAGAAAAATCCAATAACACTTTGCACGACCTAGGCTAACGAGGAAGCTCACCAGTCAAATAAGTAAACTTTAATCTTTACAAACATTTGCAAATTGCACGCGCCAGTGTTATGAATACAAGCGTGAAGTAGGTATTCATAACTCACCGAGTTAGTAAAACATAATAAGAGTGGTTTCCTTGTTCATCTCCATAACTATGAAATTATATCCTGAAACATGATGATGAAGGTGTTTTTAAAACATTTGAAATGCTACCTAAACAGCTGAAGAATAAGTTTTAAAATATTTTGTTTCGACGTGATCTGACTGCGGTTTTGATGGACTTGTAGTTTAGAGAATCTTGACAACAAACGTCAGGTAGTGGTTCTGTTTTAGAGGTATGAGGAATAGCGTGGATAGTTCCTCATGCTCTAAAAAAGAGGATCCTTTGACCATGTCAGTCTTCGACCTATTTCTGCCGCAACGCAACGTTGCTGTGTTCCGGTTTGAAGGTTATGGGTGCCGGTGTAAGTACAGGCATTTCAACTTTGTGTCTGGGTTGGCAACGCAACTGGTATTGCCGATGCCGGTAGGCAGCGGTGACAATTTAACATCAGGTGGACCGTTGGCTTATTTGCCATCCAATGGAATAGAAAAAAAAGTCGGGTGTTGTGTCTGGTGGGTAAATATCACGCAGAATATATTTAATTACGAGGGTGGCCCATATTAGTACGAAAGTATTGAACTTCTATGTATATTTTGTTCACTGTGTTAATTTGATAGTACCGAAATAAATAAAATGACTTTGCGAAGTTTATCATGACCCAGCGAAAACAGGTTTTTATGTTAGAAACATCATTCAGATTTATTTATGCATTCAATAGCGTAGGAATGTAAACATTCCATGAGCCACTTGCATTGTGTTTTTTTATTTAATTTGAATACAGTTCCATAAATGAGAAAAACGCTGTCATATCATACAATCTTCAAATCCATTCCAATCCAATCTTGCAATCTTTCCCGGTAACCAACTCACCAACTTGTATCTTTTGCTCTTAGAACATATCAGTTTAAGTTTGCTGCAGCGGGCACATCAAAACCTCAGTTTATACAAGTGTATAAACTGTGTTCTAGATAACCTAACTCTATAATAAACTTCTAACTAGTGCAAAATTAAACTTACAATTACTCGAAATCACTTTGATAGATTATGATGATCTTCTGCATGTTTGAAAAGTACAAGAGGTAGTTTTTTTTCGTTTAGTAAATGATTTATCCTTGACGACGCTTACACCACATTTGCTGACTATCTCTTGTATTTACGAAATGTCGAATAATTCAATAGGTACTTGTCCTGTACATAACCTGCTCGGCATTTATTTATACCTGCTATTTCATCACCAGGAACATTACTACCAGCCTCTATGGACCCTAGTTGGTGCTGGAGTCTTTAAAGTCGACCATACCCGACGGTCAGAGGCCAGCGTACTCCCTGAACGCGTAAGATGGGTGAAAGACAAAGCGAAGTGCCTGTACCCTGACGCTAACAAGCTGACGACGACGAGCGGCAATATTATACACTACGAGTACATGATCATAGCTGCTGGATTGGTCAATGATTATTCGAAGGTAAGAGGTCTTTTTTGTTTTTAGATTATGTAACTAAATAGTAGCCTTATTGTTCTCGCTCGTCCTTCCTTTCCGGGGCTGAATCTTCTGTACCGTAATACAGTAGGCACTCAAGCTTAGTACAGAGTCATCTGTTTGGTCTTTTCTCAACTATGTTGGGGTCGGCTTCCAGTCTAACCGAATGTAGTTGAATACCAGTGCTTTACATAGTGCGACTGCCCATCTGACCTCCCCAACCCATTTACTGGGCAACACGGTACCTCTTGGTTAGACTGGTTGTCAAACTGTGTACAGGATGTGCAGCTATATTTAACAAGAAAAATATTAAAGAGGCTCCTCATACAAAAAACGTGCATTTTGGTTTTACCTAATTATTTATGCCTTATTTTTTTATTACTCCCTCTATTTGTCTGGATTCTGTAATTAAACTGCCTGTTACCTCCAGGTACCGGGTCTCTGCGACGCGTTAGAAGCTAAGGACAGCAACGTGTCGACAATATTCGCTCCGGAGTACTGCGAGAAGACGTTTGAAAGTATGCGGAACCTCAAGCAAGGCAACGCGATTTTCACATACCCTAACACGCAGCTCAAATGTCCCGGAGCGCCGCAGAAGATCGCCTACATGGCGGATTCTTATTTCACTAAGGTATGTAATGTAAACTCATACTGTTTAATATTTATAAATTTTAATAGTTGGCAACACATTACTTAATGGTACATGTGTACGTACTTGTCACTGATGACAGATGACAGCTTGAGCGCGGGAATAGTTTTATTCTTTAGGGGTATTAATGTTCTGTGGTTTTATTAGTATAGTTTAATACGGTTCAAACTTAATGGCGACTCTGAAGTTAGTTGCGAGTGCAGGTTCGCATTTTGCGGTCATAAGCTACCTAACCACCCTAACAAATTTCATCAAAATCAGTTGGTCAAAAGCTTAAAACGACTGAAAGATATTTTCTATGTAAAAAAATATATGTGCAAAATGCTGCATTTACGACCTTATGACCTTTGCATTAGATCATAATATGAAACGGACAATTGTTCATACAAATGATGTAATCGTCAATTGTCTAACAATAGAACGCGCGTAATAGTTGCTAGAATTATGGGAGCGAAGAGATTTTTCCTGCTCCATTGACTGGAAATAAAATAATCTATTATAGAATGAATTCTATGAATGGGAGTCTGGATTTGTTTTATAATAATAATAATATGTCTATTGTTTCGCAACAGGAAAATGCTCGTATCGTCAGTGACTCAATCAAAATTGTTTATCATTTATCCTATAGTTGAGCAGTGAGAAAATGTTGACTGTATGATAGTGTGCAACAATATCTTTTTTTTATACATTGCCCCATACTAGGAATTTCTCATGTATCGTGGGTTCGTTTATAAAAAATATAAACACACATACACAAAAAAAAATAAGATATTATTATAATAGAAGATTTTTTCGATAAGTAGGTAACATTCAATCAGTAAAAAAAAATATTGTAATCGATCCATATTTACAAACAAAAAATAAAAATACAAACAAACCTCTTTATAATATAAGTTAAGTTTACAAATTCGGACTCTAGGCTCCAGACTGGAAAATTCCAAATTTAAATCCTATGAAATTCTTGATTGATGAGCGGAACATGTTATAGTTCTAGAAATATTTATTTTTACTGTCATGGCGTATTTCCAAAATTTCGTGCATGCACTTCAATAGTCTTGTTAAACTCTAGTTCAGGGATGGCGAACCTTTATCGGTGATAGTGCCATTTTTTATAGAAAAATAATAATGTGACTATGACGTGCCATCAAAGAATCTTGGCTTAGTCATTGAATGGAGAAAAATACAACTAGAAGCTGTTAACACTCTTTGTTTGCAACTAGTTTGTACAAGAATCGTAATGTTTACTATTTTATGTTTATTTTAATAAAAGGTTAGTGTGATTTCTGCTGTTGTAAATTGTTTTCGATCAAATACATATACAGTTGTCATATATTGGCGTGCCCGAATTATTTTGTGCCATTGGTTCGCCATCCCTGCTCTAGTTTATAGCCGACTAGCTTCTGCCCGCAACTTCGCCCGCGTGGCTTATTTCACCCGCGCTAAGATACGTTTTTGGTTACTGCTCCGCTCCCGTATGTGTAAGCGTGATGTTGCCTATGACACTCACAAATAACGTGGCTTTCTATAGGTAAAATAATTTTTAATATCGGTTTAGTAGATCCAGAGATTACCCCCTACAACCTCACAAACTTTACTTCTTTATAATATCAGTATAGATTAGTTAGTACATACAATGCACGTAAAGTGACGTCACAGCCTTATTACTCGTATTTTATTCGTTGTTAGTTGGCGCGTGTCTGAGTTTTATAGAAGTAAAGTACTTAAGTGTATATACAGGGTGGAATTTTATAATGCAGGTAGCATTATAAAATTACTCTGTATGCTTTTATTCTATCCTTATGATTGACCCTATCGATTAGTGCCATAAAAGTACAGGATGCCGTTTTTTTTCGGATTTTAGTCGGATCGATTGCCGGGTGTGGCAAGCATATTTTCAAAATTATAGTAATGTTTCCTTTGAGTAAAATTTGCAAACTTAAGTATTTAGAGTACTTTCCCTCCAGGTAGCATTATAATATTCCACAGATTGTATGTGTGCAGAGCATATTTAAAAAATAATTCTGCGTCGATTAAAAACTACTGACTCGAAAATGCCCCGTTAGCTTCGTGGTTGCAGGCGCTACTGAAGAGCCCGGTTTTGGGTTCGATTCCCAGGTCGGGCAAAAAGTGTTATCTGTCTACAGATGAAACTATCTATTGATGAAAACCGCATTAAAATCCGTTGCGTAGTTTAAAAGATCTAAGCGTACAGATGGCGGGAAGCGACTTTGTTTTACACTATATAAAGATTGGCTTAATGTACCATATTCAACTTCTGTATTTACTTTGTGTAGCTGTTTTTGTATGGGAATTCTACAAATGACTTTTCCCTCCCTGGGCGGGGCGGGAGGGAGTGTCAGATATTACTAACTAAAACCCATCCATGTTCCTTCTTGTGCCCTTTGTGTTCCGGGGGCGCGGTATCTCTTTCGAACAACCCGCAGCCCCGGAAAGCATCGGTCCTATGTGTAGCTCTTGTTTTTCCGTTTAATAAATAAATAACGATTTTAGATATAAAAAAATAATAAAATTCGCCATACAGGCCTAATGTATTGCAAATGTTACAACCGACCCTATTTTCTCAGAAAAACATGCGCAATAAAACGAATATAATCTACAACACATGCCTGCCGGTGATCTTCGGAGTCCCGAAGTATGCCGACGAGTTGCTGAAGGTGGTCCAGAGGAAGAACATCCAGGTCAACTACAAGACCGTGTTGAAGGCAGTCAACCATGAGAGCAATGAAGCGGTCTTCTATAATAAAGATTATCCGGATAAGGTGAGAGATGGTTTTGTTATTTGAGATGAGATATATCATCACGCCTGTTTTCCCCGAAGAGGTAGGCAGAGGTGCACCAATGTACACCCATAGATCCATCCATAGATAGTTTTTAGTTATGTTTACGAGACAAACGTGGCCAGTTATATAACAAATAGACCAGCGGTCGGCAACCTTTTGGCAGGCACGGGCCACATGGCGGCAAAATGAGGTAGTGACGGGCCGCGCTTTCACATAATTTTTAACCGACTTCAAAAGAGAGGAGGTTCTCAATGCATCTGTGTTTTTTTTTTGTGTGTTTGTTGCGGATATTTTCGCCAATTATGATTAGAATTTGATGTTTTTTTTGTTTGGTAGGTCATCCTTCAGAAGTAGTCGCATAAATTTTTTATCGAAGTTTAATTTCTTCCCTTTTTTCGGCAGATCAAGTTTGAAAAATTGGCCTGTAGCTTTTTTAGTCGTCCCTAATGGCAATAACCATATTTTTTGACCTAAAACAAGGGCAAAAAAATTTTTTTGCAGCCGCTGAGGACGATACAGAAGGAATAAGAGCGGATTTTTATCTACTTAGCTGAAAAGTATTAAAAACCTCCATATCTCTTTACTTATGGTTTTCATCTTGTTGTCTTATACTCAGTCCAAAATAGAGTATTCATGGTTTTAGTTTAAGGATAGATAAATGTCCCATACAGCCGATATAGGTATTACATGTGATGCACAAACTTTTTTTTAATGTAAATTTTATTAATGGGTACGTAGCACTATGTGAACGATAAAGCAACAATAAGTGAAAAATAAATTAGAGAAAATTATATAAAACTTAAATGGGAACTTCAAAGTTGTTATATAACCGTACTTACACACATCTCAGTGTAACGTTTGAGGCTGTATTTGAGTGACTATTTTCTTATACGTTAGCTAACGCGCCTAATATCATTAATTTAGGTAAAATGTAAGAATTATAGTTTAATTATTTACAAAACTGTCGCGGGCCGCAAGGAGGAGAGCCGCGGGCCGCATGCGGCCCGCGGGCCGCGGGTTGCCGACCGCTGAAATAGACCAATCAAATGATCAGCAACTAGGAAAATTAAAATTTGATGATTATTTAAATTATAACTGCCTCGTTAGCCTAGCCGTCTTAAGTGCGACTGCTACGGTAGAGGTCTTGAGTTCGATTCCCAGGTCGAGCAAAAAGTGTTATTCGATGAAATTCTCAGTAGCAGCTCGGAGTTAGGATTTGTGCCCAATTAATGTCCTATTACATGGGACCTAAAAGATATTGGCGAACTATGGGTGTACATTGGTACACCTCTGCATAACCCTTTTAAGCAATAGGTACAAGCGTGATAGTATGTTATGTTTAAACAATTTTGCGGTGCAGAACGTACCGTAAAAACTAGCTATTCCATACAAAAGTACAATACACTGTCAAAATATATGCAACAGCTGATATTTTGCAGATATTTTTTCATTGTAAGTAATTAAAAATCATTAACCAACAGGACATAACGATGGACTACTCAATGCTGCACGTGACTCCTCCGATGTTCACTCCCGACTTCCTCCGGTACAGCTCGTGCCTGGTGGACGAGCTAGGCTACTTAGATGTGGACAAGTTCACCTTGCAGAATAAGCAGTACCCCAACATATACGGCATCGGGGACTGCACCAACACGCCCAATAGCAAAACTGCTGCTGCTATCGGTATGTACTGGCTATTTGATGGTTTAGAATCTCCTAGCAGGATAACGGTCAATGAACTTTAGTATTTTTTATCGATTAATTGATAATGAACTTTAGTGCCACAGAAGTAAAGTTAAAAATTGAATGGTCACGGTATTTTCTTGCACACAATTGGGTACTTGACACCTCTATCCAATAATTTCAAGTCACAACTTCTCTAAAAAAGCCAAAGCCGAACCCATGAAAACCGATTATTTTACAATTTATTGAAAAATTAGATTTTTACTTACTTTTAAATCAATAAATAGTTAGTCAATTGAGTAGGCCGATAAGTGACGTCACAGCGTGCTATTGCCATACAAAATCTATGGGAGAACCCCGGGTTTCCCGTGCCTCGGAAAGCACGTAAAGCCGTTGGTCCTGCACCTGATCTCTCTCCGGTCGTGTCGGATTGCCGTCCCATCGGGCTATGAGAGTTAGGGAAGAGGGAGTGCACCTGTGTTTGCGCACACACTTGTGCACTATAATATCTCCTGCGTACGGGGCTAGTCTGCATTAAGGTTAGCCGCCGTGGCCGAAATCGGCCTGGAGATTTTTTTTTTTTTCTATGGGAGAATCGCGTTTAGACAGTTCATAAAAAGTATGTCAATTGAAGGTAGTGTCAACTACTCAATTACGCCAATGTTGATTTTGGCTTTCAGCAGTGCGATTCTCTAAGCCTCACTTCGTAATTCGAAAGCTGAATCCGCAGTGAGATTACAAATTGGTATTCTGTTAAACACGATCACGCCGGTGACGTCATCACGGCGAACGAATACTAAACCAATGACAAATTGGTTCGTTATCGAAGTGAGCGCGATCACTTTAGTGAGACTCGTTTTCGAGTTTGCATTTTAGAGAATCGACGTGCAGGAATTGCTCTTGTTAGAATAAGGTCGTTTCTTTGCTGTGTTTTGTAGCATAAACTAAACAACCTGAACCAAACAATATTCCCTTCCTCTAGCGGTCCAAAGCGTGGTGGTGGAACAGAACTTGCTGAGCACGATGAAGAAGGACGAGCCTAAGCTGAAGTACAACGGCTACGGCGCGTGCCCGCTGGTGACGTCATACAGCACCTGCATACTCGCAGAGTTCGTGTACGGGGGCGTCGTCAGGGAGACCATGCCGTTCAATCAGGTAATCTTCTCTTCTGTACGTGTGTATGTTGGACGGGCCTGTTGGTCTAGTGGTTAGTAGCCCTGACTGCTAAGCCGGAGGTCGTGGGTTCGATTCCCACCCAGGACAAACTTTGTGTGATGAGCATGATTGTTTGTTCTGTGTCTGGGTGTGATTTATCTATAATATGTATGTATTTATAAATTATATAAGTATGTATATCAGTTGTCTGGTTACCATAACACAAGCTCTGCTTAGCTTGGGATCAGGTAGCCGTGTGTGAGTTGTCCCAAGATATTATTTTATATTTATATACCGAGCGAGTTAATAGTACTTTAATTTTTGGAGGGATACCAAAGATTTTAATTATCTACCTATCTATCCACCTATAGGAAAAGTTTTTTTAGTCAGTGCGTAAATTTTGACTAATTAAGGATAAAGGAGTTCTAATAAATACGTAGTTTTTATTTCGATATGATTTAATAATAAATCATAAAGTTATTATTTACGAAAGATGTTTACTTCGAAACTTATTTTATGGGCACTCACCTCCGCTGGCAACAGTGGCGCAGTAGGTAGGTATTGACTGTGCGCTCGATCCATCAACGCGGGTTACTGACCGCTAATTTCGTCAGCTACGAAATAACAGGGCCTGTAGCCATGTAACAAACGATAAACGCAAATGCTGAGTAGGCTTTAATAGATCTTCAACTTTATGTGCTTGGTTTTAAGTTGAAGATCTAGTAAAGATTGCATAGCGTTTTCGTTCTTTCCAGTCGCTAACGCTTAGAAATCTTTAATAGATTTTTAACTTAAGGCTCTGGGGTATAAAGTTGAAAATCTATTGGTACCTACCGAGCGTTTACGATTATTGTTTGAGACTTGGCTAGAGGGCCAGTTGTAATTTTAGTTCCAAAATGCAAAAAATAAAACATTAAAAGGTATTCCGCACACTTTAAAAACCTTTCCTGTATTATAATAACAAAACCCCCTTTGTTGCAGGCAAAAGAGAGCAGAATAGCGTACTACATGAAGAAGGACTTGTTTCCCTTTTTATACTGGCACTTCATGCTCAAAGGATACTACAACGGCCCGGAGAAGTTCAGGAAAATATTCAACCCTTTCCAAAACTGATGTATGTACTTGAGTATTGAGTAATCGATATCTATGTACTGTGTGACGCACGCCCCGGGGCGTGGACGAGGATGTATGGAAGTGCCTTAGGTACAGTCGCGAATGTTACATGAAGATACTTGAAAAGGTACAGTTCATGAGTGTACTGAATGACGGCCAAAGGAGACGAGAGTTTTATAACCTATATGAAATATTTATTTCTTATTGTTTAATGTTTTTAAACATATGCTTTTTCAACTTGTTTTTCTTCTTCTTATGTCTTATGAAGGCATTGATAGAAGATTTTTTAAAGGTGTTCCAATTAGGTAGATGACACTACGAACCAATAATTCCAAGGCGCACTAAAAACGTTTTATTTTTGCCCTGAAAACCCAATGAATTTTTAAATAACTATAGAAATAGATTTTTAGTTACTTTGAAATCAATAAATAGTGAATTGGGATGACAAAAAGTGACGTCATAGTTTAGTATTGTCATACAAAATCTATGGGAGAATGGCGTTTTGACAGCTCATAAAAAGTACGTCAGTTGATTAGTAACGTCAACTACCCAATTCGGCTTATTAAAAAATATTGCACACACATTAAGAGTAATAAAAAATACTCTCTAGTCTCTGGCTTTAAACAAATTGCGCTGTTAATGAATACATAGATATCAGTTATTTGTTAGTTTGTAATAACGTTGTAATGTTATGTAAAATGATTTAAGAATAACAGTTGTATGTATATAAGAGCAATTGAAATAGTAACGGAACTATTGAGGGTGAATTGAGTCAACTCGAAATGTGTTATTAAAAATTATAAATTGTAGTGTTGTGAACACTAGCGTTGGACAAATGATAATACTTAGTAGCATTATATATTAAGATTAGTACGACACGACCATTTGTTCGGCAAAATATATGAAATGTATTCAATGTGAGAATTGACGTAGGTAATTACCTTGTTCTACAATCATTCAGCAGTTTGATGAGTATAAACAGTTTGGCCGTGCTATTGAAGAAACACTATTGGAGAATGGTGACCTCTCACTCGCCTGTTACTGTAATAGCTGATAAGCTCCTTTGTATTGGTTTGTACTCCTTTTCAACTGGTGCGACTCAAGGTTATAATTATAAACTATGGCAGGAATTGACATCGTCTGAAAAATCGTTTGCCATCACTATTGTCGTTCAATATCGATATTGAAAAGTTTTATCAAAGATACAAATTGGAAAATAGTGGCGCTTATGATGTCTTCTCACTCTCTTTCTATACTGTGCAAGTGAAATAGCATGATGAGCTCCGTTGTTTGGCAGCCATTTTGAAATAGTTTAATGGCGCAAGTTATACGGAATAGAGCTCTGAATACGCGATTGCCAACACTAGTTTTGGTCTATCGATATCGATAGCGATAAAACGTAAGCTGGTCTGTGTCGTACTATATCTATGGGCTGTAATATGCGATTTTGTAAACACAGAAAAGTATTTTTTTAATAAAAAAAATAATTTATTTTCGAATATTTTGTTTTGAATCGTTGCGAACATTACATTGGTGGCTAAATGTAACTAGTGTTGTACATCTCTGCCTGTCTTTGAAGACGTAACGGCTGACTCCCTGCGATAACGCAATGGAAACTTAATTTGTGCAATACAACGTCTTTGATTGCAAGATGTAGTTCAATAAATATGAGCCACTGTAATACCAGTAAATAGATTTATTTTTGAAGCCCTTTTTGTTTGTATGTTTATTTTGTAAGCACATAGTGATAATCAAGTGTCCATAAGACTCATTATGGTTATAATTGTTTATATTCTTGTAAATAATGAGCCTTTGTATACATTCGTTATTTTGTTATATTAAATATTATACATGTTTTTGACTAATATTTTGTGGAGTATTATTTGTTCACCTTGTTTCATATAAAACAAATAGGTACTCTAAAACTGACCCCCCCCCCCCCCCCACTACTCCTGGCTACCGGGCTTCCCTCCACCAGTACTACCACAATTAAATCCGGGTTGCTAAGGAAAAACTAATTGATATGCCTGCTGCGCTGCGTGTCGCGGGTTTGTTTCCCCTTGCGGTACACATATTTATATTAGAGAAACTTATATTAAAGGAAAAAATAAATCTACCATACCATCACGCCTGTATACCCCTTAGGGTTAGGCAGAGGTGTACCAATGTACGCCGTGAATCTATTCTATACCAAAATCGGTAGTCAGTGCATGCGACCAAGCAGCGCTATACCAAAGAGGTAATCTGACCAATTCCGTTGGCCACAAAACATTTACAGTATACTAATAAATATCAACCAAAAATCTAGTAGCCCACTCAGTCAAAATCATCGAGTAAAAATGTCGCATTAATTTAATTATTATATTTTTTACAAAAGAGATAGTTAAATGTAACAAATGAGCGTGGTCTTCAAAAGGCTCGCTCGGTACTCTAAGCATGCAGTCCGATGGCATTGTGACTGTGAAAAAAAGAAGCTATATAAGTGAGTATTGTTGAGTTACAGACCTCTTGTAAATGCCATGAAAAAATGAAGGGATTGACGAGATCCTAGAATTGCCAAAAGACTATGTCAATTTGCTGAAAATGTATATATGATTAGATAGAGGATTATATAGGTTTAAGAAGGTATGTGTACTTCCTATTTTTAATGCTGGGCCATTTGTCAGGAATTTAGTACAAAGGGCACCTTCCTTACTTACGTTCTAATGTGACGGCTTTAACAGGATATTATTAAAAACCAAATACATTATTGCCAATCACTTTCCGAGGGCCAAATCTTCAGCCAGATGCTTTTAAGGTCAGAATTAAAAAGCATAAGGATCTTGCATTAAGCATTCTGCTTTTCAAATAACAAAACCCACTTAGCCATATATCTGGTCTGGGATTTTAGACACAAATATGGCATACTTACAAGCATTACCTACTAATCTTAAAACAGATGCGAGCTCTTGGTGGTAGGAGGTGGCACCGGCGGCTGCAGCATCGCGTGGCGCTTCGCCCGCAAGATGAAGAAGAACTCCATCATTGTGCTGGAGCCGTCTAGGGTAATGCTTTTAATAAATAGCATCACTCGGAAATCGAATACGGGACACGCAGCGCTGTGCCAACAATGTTACCGCCCTTTTGTAAAATTCATTTCCTCGGGTTTTTTTTTGTACGCCGTATAGAGTAGGTAGGTACGTAAATTGGCTTTTTGTGATGCACCCCTATTAACGTCTTATCACTTCCAGTATTACTATTCCCCAGGTTCACTTCTATCAAGCCGCGTTTACATTAGTAGCAGCTGGCGTAAGGAAACTGGAACAAACTCACAGGTCACTCCCTAAGATCCTGCCCCGAGGCGTCACGTGGCTCCATGACAGTGCTGAAGACTTCGACCCCTGCCAGAACCTGGTCTACACTTGGAAGGGCGACAAAATAGTCTATGATTTCATGGTCGTCGCTGTTGGCATTAAAAATGATTATGATAAGGTAATAAACTAGAAAACATAAGTAGTATCTATTTAGTAAATTTTAGTCGCACGTCTTGGTAAATAACGGTTTTTTTCGTGGGGAAATCCACATCACATGTAAATCCTGCATTAAAGCCGATTGTTGGTAAGGAGGGTTATGTCGCCCGCGTTTCCTCTACCACCATGAGTCGGGAGTTCAGTATTTGGTTGAAGCATGATCTGAGCTTTAGACTAATATTGACTAATATTTAGGCAACGCCAGTAGATAACCCGATAATCTAGATTGTAGACACAGTGCAGCGTTAATTTAACAGACCCAAAAAAAAACTCTTGTCACCTAATTATCTACAGATGCCTAATGCATTCCTGGATTTCTCTAGATCACCGGTCTTGAAAAAGCTCTGGCGGACCCCAAGAGTAATGTCTCCACTATCTACTCGCCGCACTACTGCACTAAAACCTGGAATACGATAAAGAACTTCTCGGGGGGTCATGCGCTGTTCACGTTCCCTGTGATCGGTGGCAAGTGCTCCGGCGCATCTATGAAGATTATGTTCTTGGCTCAAGATCACTGGAGGAAGGTTTGTTAAGAGAATTTGACAGGACCGAGCTAAGGGGATCTTTGACTTTTATGCGAGCAAAGTAGTAGTAGAGCTCCTTGTGAAGGCGTTCGTCCAGGGAAGTACTGCCACCATACCTATTACTGCCGCAAAGTAGGTTGTTCGAAAGAGATACCGCGCCCCCGGAACGCAAAGGGCACATGAAGGAACATAGATGGGTTTTAGTCAGTAAAAGTCTGACACTCCCTCCCGCCCCGCCCAGGGCGGGGGAAGTTATTTGATGATTTCCCGTCTATAAAAAAAAAAAAAGCATGGGTGCTAGTAAAATTACAGGCACATGATACATTTAAACTTTGTCTCTGCGATGGCAACGCATTTGCAAGGCCTCTGGTAATGCAGATGTCTATAGTCAGAGGTGACCACTTAACACCAGGTGGGCCGTAGGTTTGCAAAATCTAGTGAAAGTTTTACCAGAAATGGGCCAGGAAATTTTTACAGAAGTTTAGGAAAGAAAAACAATTAAATAGATGGGCACAGTCACAGACACAGGCTGAATAAAATAACTGTCACAAGGAAAGCCGCAAGGTAGGTAGGAACTTAGCTAGGTAGGTAATTATACAACTAGTGTGTACGTGACCGGTAGACCAAGGAGTCACAGGAATCGTTTCCTTTATTAGTAATGATTTAATGGAAATTTTGTAGTAAATATTTACAAACTGCTGTCGAATAAGTGTGGATTTCCCATAGTACCATACATTTGTAGGTAGCATAGGTTCGAGGAAAATATGCCAGCATCCTCGGTGGTATATGTCACTTAAATTGTAAGTAGGTATGTAAATGGATTAGGTATGTATAAGTACCTAAATAGAGCCGCAAGTAATGCATACTATACTGTGTTTTTAAATCTCGTAGACCAAATTGACAGTTTCATACGTCAAATATAAAAATAATGTGCTTTCGGCTCATAGACGTAAAGCACACTATTTTCAAGTTTGACGTAAGAAGCCGTCAAAACAGTCTCTGAGATTAAAAAACACACTGTAAGGTGGATCCACACATTGCGAGGCATGCGCTCCGCACGGCGCACAACGCATGCCTCGCCAAGTGTGGACCTGTATATTCGTGGCGAGGCATGCGCTCCGCACGCGCGAGGGCGAGCCAACGTATGTCGGCAAATGCTTCAAGATCAAAGTGCCTCAGTGCGAGCATTACGTTAGGTGTGGACGTAGCCGCGCATGCACGTTCGAGGCGTGCGCCGCGTACAATATCAACGCACGCCTCGACTGCGAAAATGATGAAAATCAAATCAAAATGAACGTTGTGCGCCGTGCGGAGCGCATGCCTTGCCAAGTCTGCGCGCCTACTTGCCTCGAGCATTTGCTTCGCACGCGATGGCTCGACCCGAGCATATGTTGGTATAATTTGTCAACACGCACGCCTCAAGCCGAGGCATGCGTTGTGCGCCGTGCGGAGCGCATGCTCGCAATGTGTGGATCCACCTTTTGGTGTATCATTTTTAGCTTCTGTAAAAACTCCTGCAATTTAGATGACAGACAAATCATTGCAAAAGTTCAAACTTAGGTAGCATGATCCAAAAGATATTCCGGATAGTATACAAACAAAACATATATATATATATATATATATATATATATATATATATATTTGCTTAAATAAAATAGAATAGAATAAACTAAATAAGTTTCAACTAAAAAAAAACTTATATGTTAGTACTTACCGATACTACTCAGGTTTTATCCTCTGCGAACCACTACCACAGAACATTAATACCCCTAACCACTACACTCACTGGTCTAATTTTACAATACTGTTTTTTTGGGAAAAAACTTCATGTACTGCCTCCGCCTCGGGGAAGACGGAGGGGCGTGTTGGACTCCTACCGGCTAAAACGACACGGTGTTCCTCCAACTAACTCTGAATTCACAATACCTACGATACCTACTAAGTATTGCTTCCAAATTGGAAGCAATACTTAGTAGGTAATTGGAAGTTCCAATCCACACGGCCGCGGATGCAGCGCAATCGCACATCGCGGCAAAATTATCCAAAAAGGATTTCCGTAAATAAGAAACATTCGCCAACTCGATAAGTTTCCACAATCGACTGTTCACAACCGTATCTTCGACGTACTAACGACGACGGCAAAGACAAACGCTGCAATATTTGAACGTCACAAATATAAAAAAATGCGGGTAGATTTGATTTTACTATACCTCCATTTTTTTATACCCACATATCCAAATATGATAACAATAACATCACGCCTCGCCTGTAATATTGCTCCTAAAGGTAGGTAGAGGTGTAGGTACACTTATACATTAGTTATCTTGGGCTATTGAGAAATTCCATAATTATCGAAGTACTTATCACGTTAGAAGTCAACATTTAAAAAAAATTGAATCTAGATGCCCCATAAAAAAAATAATTTCGTATTGAGTACAATGGGCACGAAAGAAACTCCATGTAACTCACTGTTTCAAAATGTTTTACAATATAGTTACAAATATATTAATTTTATTTTCCTAATTCATAATTCCAGAAAAGAATCATCAAAAAGACGAATATAACGTACAACACGGGCGCAGAGAGTTTATTCGGCGTGCCGAAGTACGCGGTGGCTCTGAGGCGGCTGGCGCTGACCCGCGGCATCGTGCCCAACTACTGCGCTAACCTGGTGGAGGTCACGCCATCGGGGGCCGTGTTCATGGGCCCTGGTGGAGAGGTTTGTAGTGCCAGTGCCCAGTACCTACCTGGCAGGGGCGGACCAAAAAAAACATAGAATTTTGTGATATTTTTCTTGAAGTCTTGGAAATATGGCCACCCCGTGGGCCGGAATTGCTTTTTAGAGAACATAGAGAAATGTGGGTCCCCCGGACCGGCCCAGGGGCTCAGAGCGGGCCGCTACTGCCCCCAACTCCTTAGTTCACCACTGCTACTTGGGTCCCATAACATTTTTGCAGTAGAAAACTACTTATCTACACTCGTTCTCGAACGGAATTGTGTTAACCGGATCACATCATCAAGGCACATTTCTGTATTTTTTCATAGAATATGCCCCATTTTTTTATTTCTGACTAAACATAATAAACAACCCTACTTCACAACACCCGAAAAGAAAACGTATTCTACCACCACCTTAACCAACTTTAGCTCCATTCAAACACTCAGATCTGACTCTTCTGCCCCAGACAATAAGCTTCCCCTACAACATGCTCCACGTGACGCCCCCGATGTCTCCGCCCCTCTGCCTGCACAAGTGCGAGGCCTTGACCAACGAGGATGGATACCTGGATGTGGACGTGCACAGCCTACAGCACAAGCGGTTCCCCAACGTGTTCGGGTTAGGAGACTGCACGTGCACGCCTAATAGCAAGACTGCGGCCGCTGTTGGTAAGGGCAAAAACACTGTCTAACTTCTAATGTAGATACCTATTAAGTACATGTTTACATGAATTATAACTAATTATAATCATTATTTGTTTGTTTTTGTAACTACTGTACTGCAGTTGGTTTAGTTATCATGTGAGCAGGAAAAAATACTCATAAATGTGAATATAATATGTCGAAACAAAGTACTGTCGCGCCTAATTATAGATTTATTGGACGCAATTTTCAACTATGTTTTTGTTCTTTAATATTCATAAATTCATTATAATTTTGCTGTATGGTGCAACGGGGCAATTTCGACTGCGGGAAATTTCAACTAATCTTAGTAAAATGTAGAAGTTATTAAGATTAGTTGAAGTGTCCCGCTGTTTCCCGCTGTCGAGATTGCCCCGCTGCACCTTACTGTCTACGCAAACTCTAATAGTGTATGTACAACATTCAACCACAGAGTAGTGTCACTGGGAACAGCTTGACTATAATAACATCTTTATTCCGTAGCAGTAGACACAAGCCTAAAATTATTGACAAAAAATATTTCCCGAATTTGACTTCGTTCAAAGCGTTGTTCCTAATGTCAACTTTTTGGCGTGGAAGAATTTTTTTTCGACGGACGGTCCGCGTCATAATCGGTGCTCATTGAAACATGCTCGGACCATCCGTCGCGGACCACCAGGCGTTGTAAACAAACTAATACCAAATACACTGTATAAATTCATCAGCTCCTCAAAGCTACGTGCTGGAGCGCAACCTCAGCGACGTGATGGCTGGCAAGTGCCCCATCACCAAGTACGATGGGTATGGCGCCTGCCCCCTCATCACGTCCTACAGGAAAGGCATGATGGCGGAGTTCCTGTATGACAAGATTGTGTGGGAAACGTTTCCTTTTGATCAAGTGAGTGTACTTTCGTTTTTCACATTAGATACAGCCTGGCTGTTTTGTAACTCTTGGTGAATTTAAGTGAGGTTAAGGTGAGTTGTCATAACCAGCATTTATAACTCTGAAAATCGAACCCGGCCAATAGTAGTTTGAGGAATACCGGGGTTCGGTGTCGGTAGGAGTATGAAATAGCCCTTCGCCTTCCTCATGGGGACAGTCTATGAAGATTTCCCTGCGAAAAAAAACACCACCAGCAACTCACCTTAAGCTCACTTTACTGAAGTGTACCGAGAGAGATTTTAACATAATAGATAGAACCACAAGCCCTATTTTTATGGTAAACAAAAGTTGTGAAACATGTTGCAAACATTGCATACAGTGTGTGAAAAATGTATTTAGCTACATTAAAGGCTTTATTCATTTGTATTCGTAAGATGGTCACAAATCCGCTGCGGTCAGCCCGGTCACAAGGCCGCGGCTTGTGATGCCCCGCCGCACTGCGATGCATGTGCGGGGGCTAACAGGCCGGCCGATCACCGGGCTGGGGGCAAGGCCTGCGCCGTACCCGCCAGGTCCGGGGGAGGGCCCCGCGCCGCCGCCGCCGCCGCCGCCGCTGCCGCCGCCACCGTTGCCGTGGCCGCACCCGCCGCCGCCGCTGACGCCGCGTCCGCCGGCGCAATGGATTGCCAATAATGGCACCATTGCGCCTCCCGCAGGCGGACACCGTAGGCACGGTCTGTGGACGGTGAGCAATGGGTAGCTCACCGTCCGTACGTTATTTAACGACAGACCGTGTCGACGGCGCGTTCATGTTCCGCGCAAAGAGGTGTCAGCACAAGGAAGGGGCCACTAAGGGCCAAGGCCTGCCGGGGCTGCGGGTTGTTCGAAAGAGATTCCGCGCCCCCGGAACGCAAAGGGCACATGAAGGAACATAGATGGTTTTTAGTCAGTAAAAGTCTGACACTCCCTCCCGCCCCGCCCAGGACGGGGGGGGTCATTTGATGACTTTACCATCTTTAAAAAAAAAAAAAAAAAAAAAAAAGATGGTCACAAAGAATGCGTTAATTAAATTCAAACCTTATTTTCAGTCTAAAGAACGTCGACTATTCTATCAAATAAACAAGTACGTGCTCCCATACTTGTATTGGAACTCGCTGGTGAAGGGCACGTGGAACGGACCCAGCGCCATACGCCATGTTCTCAACCCGTTCAAAAGGTGAAACCACTGTATTTAATATAAATATTTTATTAAAACTTGTTTATACAACTTATTTCACTAATATTTTACAAGTAAATGGTTCTTTATAGCACAGGAGAGTCTTATTACGATAGACAATTATTTAAACAATTATTTTTTAAATCGTACTTGTGGTTTTTGATCAAAACTAACACTTGAATCTAAACACAAAAACTACTTGATTTATGACACAAATAGGTAGGAGTTGCCTGCAAAGGAAAGCCAGGGCTCTGAACCTCCTTAATCCCCCTACCATCCTTCAATCTCCTTTAAGGGAGTCTTTGACCTCCATGTGGATGAATGAGCAGAAAAAAACTATATTACACACAGAAGTATATTGTGCACACAAAATAGCGCATCCTTTCAGAAAAAATACAACGTTCTTTAATTTCGTGACATACTCGTACATTGATTTCTGGCCCAAGCTTCTTTGGTGGTGACCGTCCATCGAAGCTTCGTTTTGGACGTCAGAGTGAAAAAAGCGAAGAAAAAAAACTTAGTTAAAAATACTGTTTTATGGCCATGAATGTTTACTTATTACCAAGAAAAACTACATTTACAATACATATACATACGAGGCGTATTTACAATAGTATTTCGAATAGCAAACATTACCATTAAGGCATTTATACAACTTGAAATAAAGTTTAATCTAGTTTTGGTTCAATCACTATTTAACTTAAGTATAAAAATGACTTGCCCAAATATGGGATAGATGACTTAAAAACTTATTTAAATACTATGTGGTCCTTACTCTCCATTGGTTTCTGAGACCGAGATATATTCTGTGCCCTTAGATTATTTAATCTGTAAATAATAGTTGTCAAATTGAGATTTGACAGTTAAAATTTACAGATTAAATAATCAAACTAGCGGTTGTGATTGGTTGATTAGTAAGATTTGTCAACAGATACACAAAAACAAGTACAACAAGATAAACAAGTTCTCAGAAACCTGGAGTTAATACCTCATAGATACAATCACATTGTAACTCATAACATCAAGACAATACCTTTTCGGCCCAATTCTTAAATGAAATTCAATTTGAAGACGTATATGAGCCCAAGAAAGACTTAAAGAAGAAAAAAAGCTTGAAGTAATTTATAGGAAAGTTGCACAACATTTTTACAGTAACTTATTTTTGTGTAGTGTTGCAGTGCAACAACAACAACAATAATACAACAATATTTTCAAGTTTCAAATACATGGTAAATAAAAGTGGTATTACTTTGTTGCAGCAACATGTTTTTGTGTTATGTTACATTGCTACTAACAACATGTTCTACTTACAAATTGATGGTAAACAAAAGTTTCACAACGTTGTTCCAGCAACATGTTTTTGTGTTGTGTTGCAGTGCTATTAATAACGTGTTCTAGTTACAAATGAATGATAAACAAAAGTTGCACAACATTGTTACAGTAACATGTTTAGGGTTCTCGAAATTGTTCTCTTAACAACACTTATTTACCACGGATGTTTTAAATATTTTAAAATTGAACATCATATGGGAACTGGACTTAAAAAAACTAATTTTTGAATACTAACAAAATAGAAGCAGCCTATTATACTTTACTAGTATTCAAAGTGGTAAACTGTTCCTTATTCCCGTTGGTAATGTCAGTGGTACTCTGTCGCTTCCTCTTCATCGCTGCGCGACGGACGCGGTACTTCTTCCGAGTCTTCACCAGGTACACCGCGAGGGCTATCGCTATGAGGAGGGAGACGATGATGGAGGCTCCGAGGATTAGGGTCAGGGAACTGACCTGGGAACCGCTTTCTGTTGAAGGTTCCAGCTGTAATAAATGCCAGATCATTAAGTTTGGTTACCAGATTTCTTGCTAAAACATCCGTTTGTATTTCTTATTTCTAAAGACACTTTATTTCTGCTTAAAATACCCCTTAAGGGGTTTTTTAATTAACATCAGAACACATGCCACTTATTTTGAAAACACCTAAATTGCGTTCAAGCCTAGTACACAAAAATCATAGCTAAATAGTATCTCGCCGCACCTCTAGGTCAAAATACTATTTAGGAGGTAGCTATCAGTCCAGTCAGTTGGGAGTCGCCCCAAAGAGTAGTTGGGGATAGCCCGAAATGGCATGGGAAGTAAGTAAATAATAATTTCAGACCAGGGTCCATAGAAATATAACAACAAAAACAATTACAATTTAAACAGAGTTAAAAATAAAATCAGATTATAAATACTGACCATATAGTTCCCATGCATGCTGCTCCGTGAGGCCCCATCACTGCACATGGCGCGCTCCGTCCAGTTGTACCAGTGCACCAGGCGGAGACCTTCGAATGCTCGGGGCGAACCACATCTGGACGAGAGAAATCAATTAAATCGTGTTATTAAAATAGGAGTAACTTTTGAGCCAGTTATTATATTTTGAACTTTATTTCAACTTGCGTAAAGTTATAAACTGATTAAGACCACAGAAAGACGCTGCACACAGGCCGCTTTCAACCGCTCCTTTTGGAAATGTATGGGGAGGCCTATGTCCATCATTGGACGTCTTGCGGCTGACATGATGATGATGAAAGTTGTTAACACTTCGGCAAATATTTTTTTTTGTAATAAGAACGTTAAGTGGGTCGGAATAAAGTTAAAAATGCAATAACTGTCGAACGGGGTACAATAGGCTCACCCATAATTTAACTTTTAATAAATTATAATTAATATATATATTTTTTTTTTATTATTGACACTTCACTATAATTGGTAAAACATATAACTGTACTCTAAGAACAGCTCTTCGGAAAACTAAGTCTTGATGTTAATATACCTGAGTTCCGCCAGCAATCGCGAGTGTTTGGTGGCGTACATTTGAGGCAGCAGCTCGTCCACTATCCACTGCATGTCACAGTTGCAGTTCCAGGGGTTGAACTGCAGGTTCACCCCCTCGCTCACTGCCGACCACTCCACCAGGCTCTTCTGCAGGAAGGTCAGGTTGTTCCTGCTTATGTCCAGCTGAAAATCAAACGACTAGGTGAGCTTTGCTTTTGAATTTTATTAAAATATGCGTCTCTTCTTCTGGGTTCAATTCCCACATATAACATGCCATCACGTCGGTATTCCCCGAAGGGTTAGGCAGAGGTGTATCATTGCACACCCACAGTTCGCTCATATGTTGAAGTCCATGTAATATAGGGCAGGCCTATTGCCATTACCCAGACTCAAATTCTAACTCATAATTAGAGTGAGTTTAATCAAATTTTTAATTAGTTTTTTTTTATTTAATTATAGAAATCGTAACCAAAAAAGGAGTTAGAAGCTTAGGTTGACATAGTAGCATATTGTTTTTACAACAAATTGTTCTACTGGGCCACCAAACCAAGATTTTGTAACCAATTGAAATAATAAACGCTTTGGCTTCGACCTATGGTAAATTTTCGCCCAACAATCCAAATTCTAAAAACATTTAGAAGACACAGTAAAAAATAAAGATTTTCTTACTCACCATACACAAGGACGTCCCATCAAAAGCTCCCGCCTTAATCTCTTCCAAAGAAGGACAACTAGAGAGATAGAGAGAGAAACATTTCCCATCACTCTCCGTCTCATCTTCCGGTCTCCCCACCACATTGCTAAACGCCTTCTCATCAACCACCCTCAACGATTTCATCTCATTCATATACAAACTCTTTACAGCAATTATATTTTTAAAATAAACCGTCTCTAAGGGGTTGCCATCAAAGTGTAATTCTTCTAAATTGGGAAAAAATGAAGTGCTTATTGTCTTCGGTATTTCTGTTATTAAGTTGTAGGATAGATCTAGGATGTATAAGCTTGGTAGTTTCTTTTCTATGTTTAATTCTTTTATTTGATTTCCACCGATGTTTAGAACCTGGAATTGAAAGGTTTTTGGGTGTGAGTGTGGGTTAAAAATTCATTCTCAAAAATGGGCCTTTATGCCCATTTTTGAGAATGAAAAAATAATTGCTTCAACCAGCCAGGCCATAAAATATCTGAGACTAAAAAGCTAGCTATATTTCGCGGTTTCACCCGCGGTACATTACGTCTTTGTTTACTGCTCCTATCCTGTGTGTCAAAGCGTGATATTTTAATGTCTCGATAAACAAACTAGGTATATAACATTATATGATTTAAACATGTTTCCAAATCAGACTTATAGTTCCTGAGTGCGTTCAAATCAATGAACTCTTCAGGTTTATAATATTAAGTATAGAAAAGATGTTTATTTTCACATGACTTCAGATTCTAATATAATATTGATATAATCAGTTTGCTGCATCAATTATACAATAGAGGCATCTGGACATTCAGGCAAATAATGCCTTCGTAAAAAAATCTTAGTAAACTTACCTCCAAACTGTCAAAATTAACAGTATTCTCATCATACAAATCCGACAATCTATTATACGACAGGTCTATATACTTAATGCCACTAGGAAACTTCGGCCAATGGTACAAAGTGTTGATTTTCAGTATGGCAATCTGCAGCGTCGGCGGCAGTGCGAAAACAAACGTTATGTTGTTCTGTGCAAGGTTCAATTCCCTTAAATTCGTGCATGTGAGAAAAGAGTCTTCTTCCACTATTTCGATTACGTTGTTTGATAAGTCCAACAATTCACTGGAATGAGAAATATGTCACATTATTGTAATTGGGTTTAATTCTGGCAAAACAAATCCAGCATTAAATGTTCTCCAATTTTTTGAAGTGGGTGATTGTTATGATTTGGATACTTAACGCTGATTAATTTTAGATCTATTCTGAGCATAAGTTTTTGGGGTAGGTTCATCGACCCATTTTGCATATTCTTCTTCTTCTTAGCGTTTCGACGACAAACTATAATTATTATAATTATGAACTAATTCAATATTTGACATATTCAATTAGTTAGACATTAACTAATTGAATTATAGAGAGTTGGTGTATTGGTTCGATTTTCAGAAAGCTAAAGTCATCATCTGCTAAGCGTTTCCCAACTATGTTGGGATCGGCTTCAAGTGTAACCAGCTGATTACAGTTCATGGGGCGACTGCCTATCTGACCTCCACAACTTAGTTACTGGGTAAAATATTCCTAGGTAACACTGGTCACCATACCTACTTTCGGGCAACCCGTAACTACTGTCATAGATCTATGAATGACAGCCTGGACTAACGGTTTACTATTTTTTACGATTACCAAGAAGTGATACAATATAATTACCGCCGCATCACGGGAGTAGCCAAGTTTTAGTATCAGAGGAAAATAAAGCAACGAACATGTGCATAAAATGGTATAAATCACCTTGAAGTAATATTAATGTAATTTTTTATATATTTCGGGGGACAAGAGGTACCCCCCTACACAAATTTGTGCTTTCCGTGGTATGCGAAAGATATATACAAGAGTCAAATAGAGGCGGAATAAATGAAAAAAATCCTAGACCAACAATAACTATTGAGCTATCTACACATCTGTGTTTATTCTTCTTCAGATTATCAGTTACTTATCACACAGGCTACACAGTGTATAAATCAGATAAGACACATAATTAGTAAGAGGGCATTTTCATTTTAAATGGCGCAGGTTAAAATAAATAGGCTTCAAAAACTACTACACTCACGTCCTGTTAGTAACTAGTTGTAGTGTATAGTTCACTACAACTAGTTACTAACAGGACGTGACGGATATAGATCGTTTTTTAAACTAAATTTAAATACTTAAACAATATTATCAGAAAGCTGTAAAATTGTACTTTTATGCTTTCAGCAGTGTATAAGTTATGTATACCTAAAAAAGAAAAAATGACAAACTTTATATTCATGAAAAAAACGTTACTAACTACAACAGTTCTTTTTTAACCATTTATTGTGCTGCAAAACTTACTGCACTAGCTGGACACCTAGTGCGACTAACTTCAAAATAACATTTCATACTTTGAAATTTGTACCCAGAGTTACCGTTAAAACCGAATTTTGATGATAAATGTGTGTATTTCATAGTAAAAACCGCGTGACTATCCGGACATGTCCGGTAGTCGCGAATTCGTGGGACAAGCTTTTTATTAAACTATTATATATTTTCTTCACTAACTGAGATGAAATGCTTAGTTTAAAGGATAAATTAACTATCTAACAATACAATGAAAGTGTCGCTACGTTAGCTGTCGTACAAAAAATAACGAAAAAATTGAATGCAATGATGCAAACTGACATGGGGACATCATGATTTTACACGATTCCGCAACATTATTAATTTAAATAAAATTAAATACGTGCTCTATAAGGAACTAATAAATTAAATCCACATATTTATAAAAATACCTACAGGGTACAATAGATTTTTCTTAAAAAAATTGTTTGCAAATATTTTTTTCATCATATTTTAGTCATGGGACAACCGAAAAACAGCCTGCGCCATTTAAAATGAAAATGCCCAAGAACCACCTAAGTAGGTAAACTATGTTTATTTAGTTAGACCGAGTTTGTGTTATCTATGGACATCGATAACGGTTACACGCTTGACAAAGTTCTATAGATTTATATTTGTTTATGACTACTGTTTAATAATATCTTCAAGAAAGAATGATAAGGCACGTTAGTTATTTTTCCGAATAAAAATATATACTGACATATTTTTATTAAAGGTAGATAGATAATAATACGAGGTGTGGAATAACACAGCACCATGCACTAACTAAGTAAATATGGATCTAAAATATTGTTGGGAAACGACTTTTATTGTGGAATTTTTTCATCACCGCGGCTCTGGAACGGAAACGGCATAGAGGAATATGGATAGGATAACAGGGGGTAAGAGTCTGATACTCCCTTCCAGTTTGCCGCTCAGCCCAGAGCGAAAAAGTCATTAAAGATGTCCCAGCCTTTTGCGTTCCAGGGCCGCGGTGTCTCTTTCAAACAAATTCTGCAAAGCACACGCTCCTGCACTATGTGTTCAATAACTAAAGTGTTGGGACTGGTTTAGTATTAAAAACTTAAAGAATACTCACAGGCTGTTGTTCGGAGGGAACGAATCCTTCGTAATAGATCTGATTCTATTGTCATTCAAATTCAACCGCTTCAATCGCGCCAAATTCTCCACATCGCTCCTTTGTAGTAACAAATCGAATATGCCGTTCTTGCTGACATCCAGGTCTTCAAGCGCTGCCATAGGCTGCAGGGCATCCAGAGGAATCTTCTTCAAATTATTACTTTGTAAATTTAACTTTTTTATATGACGTAGATGCTTGAAATCTATAGGATTGAAGTCCGATAGCCTATTATGTGAGAGATCTAAATCTTCCAAGCCTTCGATTTTCGTAAAAAGGTCGGGTGTGATTTCTGTGAGTTCGTTGTGAGAAAACGACAGGATTTTCAAATTTGGAACGTCGCTAAACGGGTCTGGCCAGTACGCTTTTATGGCGTTGTTCGTGAACCTTAGCGTTTCTACTTGTGAATTTGGCGGCAATCTGAAAAATAGAGAATACGAAACTGTAATTATTGGAAGTTGTTGAACAGACTATCTATACCAATATAAAAAAGCTGAAGATTTTTAGTTTGTTTGATTAAACACGCTAATCTCTTCTTTTTGTTGATGATAGCCAGATTCAGGAGGAATAGTATAGGCTAACATCACGCTACGACTCACGGGAGCGGAGCAGTAAAAAAACACACAAAACACACAGAGTTTAAAAACACACAGACAAAGTTGCGGTCATAAGCTAGTGATACATAAATCCTAATCAGAGCAATAACTCTACAAGGCTATTCAATTAATCCAGCATTTCAGTGAGATCAACTAAACGATTCTAAACCAAGTTTTTCCCACCTACGCACAAACCATCACGCCTGTATTCCCCGAAGGCTTAGTCAGAGGTGTACCAACGTAGACCCACAGTTCGCCGGCATGTTGAAGTCCCATGTAATAGGAGGCGAGCCTATCGCCATTAACCGGGCCCAAATCCTAGCTCCGAGCTGCTACTGAGAATTTAATAGAAAAACTCAAAAACACTGCTCGACCTGGGAATCGAACCCAAGTCCTCTAGCGTAGCAGCCGCGCTTGGGACCAGTACGCCAACAAGGCAGTTAGATTTTTCTCACGTCTTTGTCGGAAAACCATTATCTATAGGAGCTCTTAAAGTTTGTTTAAAACGATGATGACATTTATCCGGGCACTTTGGATTCCAGGAGCCTTTACTATCAATTTCAATCATAATCATGACAGTATACGATTGCGACTGATTCGCCTGCAAGGTTTCATCTTGACAGTTAGGTACCTAATGGGCCGGAGGAGTTAACTGGACCAAGCTGGCAGTAATATTCTGTAAAATATCCCTCAAGGAATTGTATGAAGTGGAGATTTCAATCCTTTTAGCATCTATTTGGGATGACAGGTCGCCTCAAGCTCACTTCTCCTAAATTTACCGGAAAGCAGTGAGGTTTTGTACAGAATAGATCGGCTGGTCCTTTTTATGGATTTGATCATTCGGTTCCCTTCAAGAGAGTTGTGCTACATGGTGCTGTTCATGTTTCATGTTCATGTTTCTAAATAGTGCTTCATGTTCGAGAACGGGCGCTGTCAGTTGGTATTGATCATCTCATAGCTACCATTGCATAAATCTTTATTTATTGTTTTATGTAGGCAGGATTTTGTAAAATTTAATTGAAAGCAGGGTCCGTGAAGTATCTTACCTGTTCTTCTATATAGAGACCTACGTTTTTAAACGAACAACTGTCTTCAACTTTCTGGGTAACTGACTGACTCTTTGACTATTTAAAAGTACCTGCAGGTAAATGGTTTTATTGAAAAAAAAAATGCTTTGACTTTCGATTTTTCAGAGCAAGTTCGTATGATTAATTGATTCGTAATAAATTAAACATTACCTAGCTATAGTTAAATATGTACTGTTTTCATGCGTAAACGTTGCGTATAGTTACACAATTGATTACATAATTAGTATTTTTATCTCTCTCTTTATTTGGAGAGGAGTTAAGAGCAGGAAACTGCAAATATGGAAAACAAACAACTTTTGTTCAAAGTTGAAAGCAATCGGAATTTACCAAAATTAATTAAACATTTTTTTTATGCGTAATTTTAATTCGATTTGGTATTTATCTACTTTATGAGCTACTAAATTATGGAAAATGTGAACTTCCTGAAAAATCAAACTAACTATTTTAATATTAATGCATTGTAATAATAATGCAAGCTAATCTACAATTTTCCTTCCTTTTTTTATATTATTTTTCTTTCTTCTTGGTTGACTGGTAGAGATTGCCCTAGGTAGGTATTGTGCGTGATTTTACTATATAACATATTATTAATCTTAAATAAATCTTAATTAATATTAGAAAGAGGTAACATTTTTAGTTTGTTTGTAAGATGTAATCCCTGGACGTACTGATCCGATTACGAGAAATCCTTCACCGATAGAAACCTACGCTGTTGTCGAGTACCAAGGGCTACATTTGGGTGTACTTGTCTGCCACACAGGTAAACTCGCGGGCCTAAGCTAGTAAACAACATATATCTAAAGCAACGGTCGGGTCGGGTGTGCAGTACTCATAACCGGCGTGCTTGTATGACCAGATGTATGAACGTGGACGAGGCGAAAGTAGTACCTATGTAAGGATCATAGCAGGCGTTCTGTGGTTTCTGCCTACCCCCATGGGAAAAAGGTGTGAGTTTATGTATGTATGTATGTATCAAAAGCAACTAACAGACAGTACACAAATTAAGATTATAAACCGCATAATTACCAAGCTAACTAGGTAGCTACCGCGGGTTGTTCGAAAGAGATACCGCGCCCCCGGAACGCAAAGGGCACATGAAGGAACATAGACGGGTTTTAGTCAGTAAAAGTCTGACACTCCCTCCCGCCCCGCCCAGGGCGGGGGAAGTTATTTGATGATTTCCCGTCTATAAAAAAAAAAAAAAAAAACTAGGTAGCTAGAAGTAGGTGGGCGCCTAAACTGCGATACGACAAGTCGGCCATTTCCCGCCGGTGACGATTCGCAAAACAAACGCGAACGAACGCAGGTGACACGGTTTTGTACTTGATTGATGTGACAGCCGGCAAATCTTGAGACGAGACGAAATAACTTACCTTACATAGTAACCACTAGCCCCGTTGCTCTCGTGGTCGCAACTGCGACTGCTGTGCCAGGGGTCCCGGGTTCGATTCCCAGGTCGAGCAAAAAGTGTTATTGGGTTTTTCTATGAAATTCTCAGTAGCAGCTCGGAGTTTGGATTTGTGCCCAGTTAATGGCAATAGGCTCGCCCCCTATTACATGGGGCCTAACTATGCCGGCGAACTGTGCTACTAGCTTCAACTTTAACTGTAACTTCTTGACAATTCAAAAGTGCCTGTACATGGTCTAATTGAAATAAATGCTTTGAATTTGAATTTGAAATTTGTGGGTGTACATACATTGGTACACTTCTGCCTAACCCTTCGGGGAATACAGGCGTGATGGTAACCACTAGCTGTGCCTATACCCCGCGGTCTCACCCGTGTTCAATTACGTCTTTGGTTACTGCTACACTCTCTGTTGGTCGTAGCGTTCAACTTTGACAGCACTGACATGGGTGAAGGAAAAGATCGTGAGGAGACCCGGACTACATAATAATTCTGATGAGTCTGTTTTAACGAGTTAATCTCAGGAACTACAGTGCCCCCCTAGCCAAGTCACAAACGATAAACGCAAACGCTGAGTAGGCTTTAGTAGATCTTCAACTTTATGTGCTTGGTTTTAAGTTGAAGATCTAATGAAGATTGCATAGCGTTTTCGTTCGTTCCAGTCGCTAACGCTTAGAAATCTTTAATAGATTTTCAACTTAAGGCTCTTGGGTATTAAGGTGAAAATCTATTGGTACCTACCGAGCGTTTGCGTTTATCGTTTGTGACTTGGCTAGGGGGGCAGATTCGATTTTGTTTTGTTTACGAATTGGTATCTCGCAGTTCAACCTAGGAGGTTGTCTTCCGTTTTCCTGTGATAGCCTTAAAAATTAAGGCCTCCAGCCAGGGCTTTAAAATACTTAAAATCATAGCGACTACACGCTAAGGGCACAAAGGACGAATTTAAAGCTACAGGCTCAGCTCGCGGGCTAGCTCGAGAAAGGGATGGGAGGATACTGGTCCGATTTGTGAAAAAATTCTTAATATAGGTACTCAGATGCACAAACTATCAGACTTGGAACAACTACCTGAAGACCATACTAATATTTGTACCAAGCAGACATCGAATCCGCGACACGCAACGCAGCAGATCAGCCACTACGCCAACGGCGGCGTCTTCAATTCGCAACATTCTAGACTGCCAAACTATTATTAAAACCTAGCCTAGAGATCGTTAGAGGAAACCAAATCTCACGGAACATAGTAAAGAGGTTCTATTTTAAGCTTTCTCTGATAATTGTTTCGTATCTGATAACAACGCCGTGTCGCGTTACTTAGGTATATAAGGGCCCACACTATCTACATTATTTTCGAGTAGGTACCTTCTTACTAATTTCAAGGCTAATTAACAAAATTATTACGTACGCAGTGTAAGTAGAGAGTTGCGAGGAAGTGATGCAGGCAAAGGAGGCGGCTAAGAGGGAGAGGGAGCGAACCTCTCACTCTGCCCGCATCAGAAGAGTAGCGGGGCGCCGGAGGGCGCTTAATGATCTCCGGCCACCGTAATGAGGAGCCTGCGGGCGGCGAACATGGGGCAGTTCGTCCCTCGACCAGATATAGGGCCGTGACGGAGGCGTGCAGTGTTCCGTGCGCACCTCTCTAGTGGAATGTGCGGTCGCAGGACAGGCCGCATATGGTGAAGGGGCCTGCCGATGGCGGTCCAATACCAGTCGGGAGCGCGGATCATGCTTTGAGCGAATACCGGGCTCCTGACGTGTGGTAACAGGAGGAACCGTGGGGTTTTAGTCGGTAAGAGTCCGACATACCTCTCCGTTTACCCCAAACGAAGAGCATCCATGAGGATTTCCCCACGGAGAAAAAAAAAGTGTAAGTAGAGAGACTTTAATGAGAAAAATTAATAAAACTTTCTCTTTTTAGGGTTCTAGGGTTAGTTAGACAAAGGATGCTAAACAGGGCACTATATGATTAATATCCGAAGTCTCTCTGACCGTTTGTCACAGGGGTATCTAGTGAACCGTAATAGATTCGTAATACGTAGATAATATACGTACAGGACACTATGTACTGTGTTTTACTATAGCCCTCATACTTATGAACAAATCATAAAAATTCTGTTAAAAAAATAAAGAGGATTTCCTTGGTTCTTCGGCATTTTTTTGCGCTATCTAATATTGTATGGTAACGAACCCTCTGTGTGCAAGTTCCACACGCTATTGGCGGTTTTTTAAACCATTCTCTAACCAATTAAATATGTATTCAAATAGTATAGAGACACGCGATTATTATCTTTGTGACGAAAAGTAATCATTGTTCTATTCTCAGTGTTCCTTATTTTGCCTTTTGAGGTCGGAATAGACCTGATCTTTACTGAAGCGACAGTTTATCGCCCTGTCCTTTATTATTAGGCTTCGTCTCTTTACCCTTAATAATTAAAAGGGTACGACAACAGTAATCGATACTAACGGTATTTAACGACCTTGCCAACAAATGGCCGGTTTCATTTTATTTAGGAACAATTAAAGGAATTAAAATAAGGATGAATTTACAATAATGAATTCTGTTACTAAAAGAAGAGGTTGAAAAGGCTTATGAACTATAAAGACTTCAAAGCATTTTACAGTGGCTGTCGACATGGTAAAGTTAGTTTGTTTGTAAGAGGTAATCTCAGGAAGTAGGTACTTACAAATAAAAAGTGTTCTATTGATAGGAAAATACACTATTACTGAATGTCGTAGGATATGTTTATGTATACTAGCTACATACCCCACGTTCACCCGCGTTCAAATACGTTTTTTGTTTACTGCTTCACTGCCATTGTTGGTCATAGCGTGATGTTCTTTATAACAAATAACATAATGCGCTTGAATCACTCTATCTATTGGTGAAAACCGCAAAATACGTTGCGTAGTTTAAAAGATCTAAGCGTACAGATGCTGGGAAGCGACTTTGTTTTATACTGTGTAGAGACTTCCACGCGGACGAAGTCGAGGGCAGAATCTAGTCAATAATTTTCTAGAATTAGAATTGCTTCGTATTTCGTACTTATAACATAAAATTCAAAGTATCAAACACTGAAGTTTAGCACCAATAGTGAATCACAAACTCGATGTCACAACATAGATAAGAAGCCACTCAAGAGTAAGTGAGAAACGTATTGCACATCATTGACTTATCGATAAATTGTGGTTAACAAGAAATCGACTAGGTAATTATCAAAATAATCTGCAGTTGATTTAATTCAGAGTATTTGAATGGAAAATGTATTCTACCTTTTTCATTTAAATTTTTCATCATTTCTTCGGGTATACGGTAATTATACTTATTCAGCTTAATTCAATTTTTACAACAGTAGGGGTAACCAACCGGTCGACTGCGCTCGTACGTAGACTCCAGAGTTCATGTATCTTTTGGTGAATTTTACTTTTGAAGTGAGCTTGAGGTCAAACAGTCAAAGCAGTCAAAAATAAGGCATAGATGGAGTGCTCACTTCACTTCAATTCAACTGCAGTGTGATTCTCTAAGCCTCACTTCGTAATCCGAAAGCGGAATCCGCAGTGAGATTACAAAATGGTATTCTGTTAAACACGATCACGCCCGGTGACATCACCACGGCGAACGAATACTAAACCAATGACAGGTCGGTTCGTTATCGAAGTGAGCCCGATCACTTTAGTGAGACTCGTTTTCGAGTTTGCATTTTAGAGAATCGCACTGCAGAATAGGGGTACGTCTGTAAGATATTACAGACTTTCAACACCTTTTTCTTTTTAGAATATCTTCTTACGACTACCTTTTGGTAAAAGAAAATCTGTACTAAAATACTAATATTATAAACAGAAAAGATTGTATTTTTGTATGTAACGAATAAAGTTAAAAACTACTGGACCGACTTAAAAAAACTCCAATAGAAAGCTGCATTATTCCTGAATAACATAGACTATGTAACATCAAGCTACACACGAGAGAAGAGCAGTAACCAGTACCCCTAGCACGAATCACTGTCGAAAAAACATTCGTATCGTTAACGTAAGCATTTAGTATGGAAACTTGAACAGCGCCTCTGGTGTCCGTAAATTAAACTAATGTTCGGAGCACGAACAAATACATGTGAGTTTCGTATCGTCATCGTATCGAATTCGTAAGGTAACTTGATGCATTTGTATGAAGATAGCTAGCACGAAGGCATAAGGTGACGGATAGTATAGTAATTGTCGAAGGCTGGCTTGCGAGTTTCACGAATGTTTATTCACTTCAAATTTGACAGTGATAAAACTTTCGTAGGAGTTTATTTCAAGCATAAAATTATAATTTTGTGATTGTGTGGATATATTTTGTTAGAAAATGGCCCCACGACGTAGTGCATTGTATTATTATCTTGCAGCGCGATTGATTGTTGCAAGTAGAAATGTTCGAAGAGATACAAGGTAAGTTATTTATTTTAGAACACTAAAATATATACCAAAATATACCATCACGCCTGTATTCCCCGAAGGGTTAGGCAGAGGTGTACCAATGTACACCCACAGTTCGCCGGTATATTTAGGTCCCATGTAATAGGGGGCGAGCCTATTGCCATTAACCGGGCACAAATCCAAACTCCGAGCTGCTACTGAGAATTTCATAGAAAAACCCAATAAGACTTTTTGCTCGACCTGGGAATCGAACCCGGGACCCCTTGCACAGCAGTCGCACTTGCGACCACGAGACCAACGGGGCAGTGGGGACTAAGTAGGTACCTATATATTTTTATAAATAAAAAACAAGTTATCTTTTAAATACAATATTTCATTTACAGGGAAATCTCAAGGAGAGCTCTACTCCGAAAGAATTTTATAAATATACAAAACCTTAGCGACACAGAATTTAAAAATAGATTTCGTCTAAGTAAGGAAGCATTTTTGTTCTTGTGTCGCGAATTAAAAGAAAAATCCAGTCTAAAATCAACTAAAAGGATCAGCCTGGAACACAAAGTAAGTGTAATAAATAAGCAACTTAGGTGCTTTTCTAACTAAACTATTTTTATACCTATTTTATTTGTTTTGGATTTGTGCCCGGCCGGCGAACTGTGCGTGTACATTGGTACACCTCTGCCTAACCTTTCGGGGAATACAGGCGTGATGGTATATATCTTTTAAACCTATAATGTGTACATTAAATACTATGCTATATGAATAATATACAGCAAAATTAAAACTATTAACTCTCTAATATTTTTATTTCTAGGTGCTGTGTGCTTTGTCATTTTATGCTACAGGCTCCTATCAAAGAATAGTAGGAATGGCTAAATATTTAGGGCAAACTACAGTGAGCAAATATGTGAGGCAGGTTACTGATGCTGCTCTTGTTAACCCTTTAATATTAAATACTTTTGTGAAATTTCCAACAACACGAGAGCAGCGAAATATAAAAAGCAAGTAAGTAACACAGTAATAACGATGTAGCCCTATAAAAACTAATTTAGTGGCCGGAATGTTAAACAGCGAAAGGAGGATCAGCTGAATATGAAAGCAAAACAAACAAACAAATATGAAAGATGTTTAATACTAGAAAATTTTACTTACAATACTTTATTTACAGATTTTATACAAAATTTGGCATCCCTGGAGTAATAGGATGCATTGATGGATCTCATTTTCATATTTTTTCTCCAAAAAGAGACATAGAACATTTATTTTACTGCAGAAAGCATTTCTACTTACTGAATGTGCAAATGGTGAGATATTACTGTACTTATTTATACTTATAACCCTACAATTACTTAAGATAACAATTATTTATTATGTTAGCGACCCGCCCCGGCTTCGCAATTTTATTCACTTCAAATTTAACAGTGAGAAAACTTTAAAATTATAATTTTGTGATTGTGTGGATATATTTTGTTCGAAAATGGACGTAGTGCATTGTATTATTATCTTGCAGCGCGATTAGCCGCGTCTCCACCGGACGAACGGGCTCGGGAGCCACGTCATTCGGGCGAGCAGTGCGGCCGAGGCTGGCTCACGAGGCAACCTCATAGTTTACCGGAAACATCGAGGCGGGGCTCGCGAGGCAAGCCGAGCCACCCCGAGCCATCAGTTCAATCCAGCAATTTAAAATGGATAGTCATGTTATTGCTGCTGCAGCTATCTTCTTATCGATTTACTGTTTGCTATAGTGTTTATCGATTTGCTATAATGTTTCCTGAAACAATAACCCGTAAAGTAAAATAATAGTCCCGTTTTTATAGTATATTTTGCTTTACACCTGCTATAGTTTTTCAGTTTTATAGATGCAATCGGGGTTACAGTTTCAGGAGACGGACGCTTTTAGGAGGATTCTAATGATAGGTCACACACCATAGCTTTACAGTAATTTAATCGTATAATTACAAGTTTTGTACACAAACATTGTAAAAAATTATAATAAATAAACCAACTAATTAGCAAGCGGTCTGCGGTTCTTGTTACGATAAAGTTTCGCGGTACTTAGGCTCGCGCGCCGAAATCGTGAATTCGTAGTCATCGGCAAGGAAATTTTAAAGCGCCCTCTATCTCACTATTGTACTCCGGAAGGATTACGCAGACCGCTTCCTGAAAAGTTATGAAGACTTATTAGCCGTATGACTTTAATTACAACCAAGAAACCTCTTCCCTTACACATCGACAGGCGCACATAGATCAATCTTCAAGCAGATCACTCCGGAACCTATAGGTGTAGGACGTCAGCGCCGTCTGGAACAATTCGAAACTCATAGCATCCAGCGATCACGCCCGTCCGCCACAAATTCTCCAGACCGATTCCGGCTATGGCGGCTAATCTTAATGCAGACTAGCCACGTACGCAGGAGATATTATAGTGCAGAAGTGTGCGCGCATACACAGGTGCACTCCCTCTTCCCTAACTCTCATAGCCCGATGGGACGGCAATCCGAGACGACCGGAGAGAGATCAGGCGCAGGACCAACGGTGTAATAATGGTGTACTGCGGGTGGCTGGTTCTCATTTTCGAAGAATAAAATAGTTCTAAACCTTTCATAAATTAAATCACAAACAACAAAAAACCAGTGCACTTCAAAACAAAGTTGACATGAGCTTTGACCACCCGTCGCTCGTTTAGGAACCTACAGTCAAACCAAGCACAACGTTTTAGTAATAAGTAAATTATTATACCATTTATCTAACTGAATATTAACTTTTTCTGCAGTTTCTTCGTATTGCATTATAAATGAAAGTTTTAAATGCCCTAAAATCGGTAAATTTTTAATTAAATAAATACTTATCCAGTTTCTGAACGAAAAATTCATTCAATTTTAAGATCATTCGTTCAATTTGTCCCATCCTTTCTTACGTTAGTATGACGTCACTAACGTCATCGTATCGAGCTCTCGATACTATTTCGAAAGTGCTTCGTGCTTCCGACTTTCGTTGTACTCCGTTATCGTATCGAGAACTCGATACGTTTGCGATACGAAACTTCCAAATATTCGTGCTAGGGGTACAGAATCGTAAATTAACGCGCGTAAAATAAGCCACGCGGAGGAAGTCGCACGCAGTTCGCTAGTTTTGTATAAACAAAAGGTAAATTGAGCCTGAATACATCTAGTTATTCCTTATTTAATTTCGTTTTAGGTTGAACCTTTTATATTGATCCCCACCCTCCCCTTCCCTTGTTTTGTAATCTAATCTATGAACGGGCGATATCAAATTATCATGTTTATTGTTTGCGAGAAATTGATTATTTTATTGTGAGGCTTAATCAGGGTGTGTTTACTCAGAACCGGACATTATTTTAGTTGCTAGGTTCCGCGCAAGTTTTGGAGTAACTTGAATTCTGTAGAAAGGGGCAAAAGCGAGAACATCATTCAGCGTTCACACATTTTAAGATCAATAAACATAAAAAAATAATAATAATATAATAATAATAATATACCATTACGCCTGTATTCCCCGAAGGGTTAGGCAGAGGTGTACCAATGTACACCCACAGTTCGCCGGTATATTTAGGTCCTGTAATAGGGGGCGAGCCTATTGCCATTAACCGGGCACAAATCCAAACTCCGAGCTGCTACTGAGAATTTCATAGAAAAACCCACTAACACTTTTTGCTCGACCTGGGAATCGAACCCAGGACCCCTTGCACAGCAGTCAAAAAAATAATTTCGCAAGAATTCGTTATTGCCTTAATTTTTTACCATTGGGCCGAATCTGTTAGGTCATTCTTTTAGAAGATATAAGAGTTATAAAAAAAAATATGGGTTAAGTAAAAAACAAATGAAATGAAATGTAAAGATTCATTTTTTTATTGTTATTTTATCTGAAACATACTGAAAGAGGTATTTTTCGAATATTCCAGAGAGTGATCTTTCAGATTCGTATCCATAGTAAACAATGAAGACAATAACATTATTATTTTTATTAAAACTGATTAAAATTTATAATCAACTAGTAATTATCTACACTAGTTCTAATATTTTATTTACTATGACTAGGGTATTTTCGTCTACCGTCAAGAACTCTGTCACTTGATATGGTTTTCCCTAAAGAGCTCAAGTAAACAAAGATTAAGATAGTCGGCAAGTAAACAAAATTTCAATGCCCTTTCATATATTGTACCTAGCGTGGTTTTATTATAGTTAAGAACGCGGCGATAAGCAGTCAAGGTAAAAACAAAATAATGCATAGTCAGGGTCAAGACTGGGTCTAGGAGTATTCTGTTACAAGTCTCCCTTGGTGAATTTGACTTTTGAAGGGAGCTTGAAGTGAGCTGTCAATACCTAGTATTGGTAGGGTCCCTACTCTACCTAAATTCAGCGTTTTAACAGAATCCTCCTACCTTTTGATGGAAGAAAATTATTAATGTGAGTAGATTTTTTTACAAAATCATAACATACCATCACGCCTGTATCCCACCCAAAGGTAAGGTAGAAAGAAGTGTACCAATGTACACCCACAGTTCGTCGGTATATATTTTTAATATACCGACGTATACTTGTAATAAGGGACGAACCTATTGCAATTAACTGGGCGATCGAGCGACTACTGAGAATTTCATAGAAAAACTCAATACCACTATGCTCTACCTGGGAACCGAACTAAAGACCTTTAGCGTAGCAGTCGCGCTTAAGACCATTGTGTTAACGAGGCAGTTTACAAAATTAGAAATACCAAAATGGTTTAACGTGTATAATGTATATTGCATTTGACATAATTATGTGTGTTTTGAAATATTAACTGAAAATTGACAAGTTTGGGGTTGCGCACACTTGAAACTACTTTAAGTATGATTTAGTAGGTGTTCCTATCAGGGAAAGGACCAAATAAATCTAGGTCTACATTCCTGATTTGAACTCACGACTTAGTCTGAGAAATTGCCGCGGCGCTATTTGGGACATTGACCTAACGTTGTAGAACGATTACGCCCACATTCATTGCTGCTAGAAGCATTCCGGATTAACTGAATTTGGGAGAAGATTAACTGTTCTAATGAAGCTTGTTGGATCATATACGGCAAAGCCAAAAGAAGAGTTTATGCACATAATTGTAACGGTCACTTACTTGCCCAGTGTAGACAGCCCCAGTCCGTCGAAAGTGGCCGATATCTTCAACCCGTTAGGATTCAAAGGCCAGACGATCTTGTCCAAATCAGCAACATTTTCTATCCTATCAAACTCCGAGCACTGAACGTACAACACTATATGAGTCCCATCGATATCGGGAATTTCACTGCACGTACAAACATCACACAACTTAATTAGTTTTAACACCTCTTTTTCTAAAACTTCTTCGTAAACGTCTTGACCACTTCCATTTTCGAATATAAAAAATAGAAACGTCAAAAAATTAAGGGCGCGCATTTTTACTTTTTAAAAATTATGACACAAGCCCATCTGCGTTCGACTCGTAATCGCGGTGGAATGATAAGTTTCCCTATCGTTGTCTTATCGGCATCGCCGCTGTGTGTGTACATTGCTGAAAATGACGCACACTAAGATAATGGGAGATTAATACGAACTCTATGTGATTCATGGTCCTTATAGTATGAAAGGCACCGGTCCTTTGAGGAAAGGTATTTGTAACACGTCAAAACTTTAAACAATGATGTCTCGGTGTCGGAACATTGTTGGTAACGCGTTGTGGTTCCGCGTTAATTAGAGAAACAGATGATCTGGTTGGTAGATCACATAAGCAGCATCTTGCTTGTATTTGTTTATGTATATTGAAGCAGGATAAAGGACCAAAACAATGACTGCCGGCTTCTTATTTACTTCACGAATTTTGAGATTATTTCTTACATTGTATAATATATTTTTCTATACAAACGGGTTTACATAAAATCCATTGATGAGCCAAGTATTTTTCTAACCATCAAATATTATTGTATGTAAATTAAATAAGCCACACAGACATCACATCACACATTTCAAACAAAAACTAATTGTTAGCTAAGTATATCAAATCAATGCTCACTGAACTAAAACAAACGTTAATAAGAGAAACGTAACGAACGGGTGTAGCGCGGTAACTACTTGATGCTAGTAACTATCCGTAGGTAAGTGTATTACAGAATGATACGAGACGCCGTAGGTTGCCGTAATGTGAGATACATTGACCACAATGACTTGCGACCAAGGAAAGATTGCGATATAATGTGACACCATTAGCAAGTCTGATCTGTTTTAGATATTAGACTGGAATTACACACATACCATCACGCCTGTATTCTTCGAAGGGTTTGGCAGAGGTATACCAATGAACACTCACAGTTCGCCGGTGTGTTTAGGTCCCATGTAATAGGGGGCGAGCCTATTGCCATTAACCGGATTAGACTGGAATTAGTAAAATAAAAATACACAAAATAATGTTCTCTTTGTCAGAAACTGGGAAAAATTGTGTTCTCTCTTTTAGAAACTAACACCTACCTACAAATTCAATTGATATAAATAAATCAATAAGTATTTTTTAAATTGCTGTGTTGTTAAGACGTTGCGAGTCCGATACCGGGCAAGAACCGACCAATGAGACTTTTTAAAATTTATATGTACTTTCTAAGTACATGTATGTTTGACATCACCCATCATTCAGGTAAACATCGTGAGGAATAGGTAAGTCTGAAATCGCCAATCCGTTTCGAGCGTGGCATCAATGCTCGTGCCTTCTTTGTTGAAAAGAGGCGTTCACCTAGCAGTCGTGATGGCCCAGTGAATAAGGCTCCCGCCTCTCATGCACGAGGTTGTGGGTTCGCAACCAGGCACGGGCAAGTACCAATGTGACTTTTTATAATTCATATGTACTTTCTAAGTTTATCTTGGATATCACTGGCATCGGTAACCATGTCAGAGGCCCTTGAGGCGGTTTTGGAACTCTGATAGTAGGTGTGTGGAGTCGTCAGACCTTACTGCCCACATTATAAAGAAGAAAAGAACCTAGCAGTGGGACAATACTAGGCTTGTATTATATTTCTTTCATTAGCTACTTTTGAAGTAACAAAGTCCAATAATAAATGAAGTTGCATACCAGCCCGGTGACAATCGAAAACATTTGGAAACTAGGTCACCCCAGGAAATGCTGCTCAACGATATTTGGCCGGCGCACAGTGTTTCGTCTAGTACAAGCTAGCGGGACAAAATTATTTTTTTACTTATTTTAATTGTTTGTGTATATTTAAGGTGTCTTACACCGTTCTGTGTTCTCTAAGTCCAAAGGTGTGGGCTAGATGGAGGTAGTCACCCAATTTTCTACTTTTGTTTTCTGATATCCTTGATTGTTATAATTCGCTGCGTCTGCCTACTTATTATGCATGTAATTGAAAGGCACTATATATACAAATATATGTATATACACATAACACTATATTATACTATATACAAGAGACAAAAATGTCTTGAGATGTTTAAAAATTAAAATCATAAATATGTATAAAATAAGTATTCACTTATTCACTTTATCAAATAAAATACAATAATAGTCCAAGACAACAACAATTATACATATAAAATAACTCTTGAAACAAAATTGTACAAAATTAAACTTATCCGTCTGCAATAATGTTATATGTAATATATAAAATTTCAATCGAATACATTGTGTAAAATTACTACATAATAAAATAGGTAAACATATTAACAATAACAGAAAAATCTACCCAGTCGAATCTAATATACTCATCATCAGAAGATTCCTCATCACCACTCTCCAATTCGCTAGAATCTTCCGATTATGAATAATCCCCTCACTAAATTCGCGAGCTGGTGTTGATTGGGATGGTAATGAAGATGGGACAATCAACTGCAAAACTTCTGGTGGTAACGCAGTTAATTTGTTTCGAGGTATTTTCGGAATGTATTTATTACAGGATCGGACGTAATCAAAAGCAGTTTCAGGAGATCCGTATTCGTGGTACAGCGTGATCGTTTTCTGGTATGTCGTTCCCGAAATCTGCGACAGTCTTTATTTCTTGCTTCTTGGGCTTCTTCGGAAAGTTGTCCAATAGGAAGACAGCAAGGTTTAGTGACTTCTGCACTGTGTACAAAAAAATTATGCACAGTAACGGGCATCGAGTACCACGAATACAGATCAAGATATAACTTTCTTGAAATTTTCAAATTTTCATTCGAGATTTTCATTTTGAGTTTCAGTGAATCTTCAGAAGCATCTGATAGATTTTGTTGTACACATAAATGATCAAAAATGCGACTTGCTCTTTCAGTTTTAATATGTTTTAACCATTCTTCGAAAAACTCCAATTTTTTCATCGCTATAGGTCCTTTTGAAAGAAAGTAAATAACTTTATTTGCGGGCGGTTACGGGCGCTATAAAAAGAGTATCCTATGCCTGAATGTTGTAATTATAACATACAGAAGAATCTAGTTGGATACATTGGGATACAAAAAGTTGCAACCCTTTAAAGTTTTGAAATTAAGAAAAAATATGTGGGATTATTTCAACACACTTATAAGCTCTAATTACAGCAAAAAGGTACATGTTTTCTTTTAAAAATAAGTCAAAATAGTAAGTACATACCTTCAACAATAGAATTCAATACAAGAAAATCGTACCACTTTACTATCGAATATTTGAGAGGTTGTCAAACATGTGCGAAAAATGCAACTTATTTACAAATGTAAATTGTGCTTCCTTTATAGTTAACATTAACCCCTTCATAAAAGTACTTGTTAAGGTGACAAACAAATGATTTCTTAGAATTCCTTACCTGGGAAGGGTTGTTAACAAGTTGTTATCATGAATTCCTGAAAATGACGTCATGAATTTTGTCCCGCTAGCTTGTACTAGACGAAACACTGTGCGGCGGTAAATGGGTTAACGGCGAATAAATGATGCATTTTTATGTGCAAATTCGCCTCACCGATTTTATGGGACTACAAAAGTATGGGACCAACCCACTAGGCCTGTAGTAAAATTATGTATGTTTTTTATTTTTATTATTATATAGGAAGGTTTATGTGCATTTAAAGGTGTTAATAAAAAAATCAACATAAAGACTCACTTAGTGTTTCGTTTAAGCAACAGCTTTGGCTCGAAAGACCAATATGTCCAGTAGTTTTTAAATTGACATAGGTATGTAATAACTCCCCAACTCAACCATCCCTACAATACTCAATATTTTTATTGCTCTCTCCCCCTCCTACTCTGCCTTACCTTTCGGGTAATACAAGCGTGCTGGTGTGTGTATGTTTGTGTAATTTTGGTCCTTTACATCGAATGGTTTCCGTGATCAACCATTATTCTTTAATTTAGTATCATTATTATGTTAATGTTTTGTATCTAAGATAAATCTGTATACAATATAAAGTATACACACACATATAAACACACACATATAAACATACTAATAAATTATAATATTCTTAAATTATATTACTTACTTAAATAAATAAATAAATAAAAAAACATAGGCAAGTACATTTCAAAAAAATATTTTTATTTTAATATAAGTAACAATAAAATACGATAAATAGCTATTGAACATTTTTTTATTAAAAGTACTTATGAAGACTTGTGTTTCGACATTTTAAACTTAGTTTTGTACGCCATAGAATACATTATAATAATTATAATCAAATTGTGGCCCCTAGAGCTTATTAGTACTTACTTAATTTATTAACAACAATAAGTACATATTATCATAATACCTATAGGAACATAGATATATTATGCAAATTAGGTTTTATTGGTAGTCTATGCCCCATGCCATTATTATACTAAACCGGTGACTTGATAGTGCGTCGAGACAAAAAGTTTAAAAGAAAAAGTCTTTGTTCAAAATTTACCTTTTATGCAAACAACATTTCGATAAAGATAAGTTAGTACATACCTAGCAGTTTTGTAGCCTTTAATCAAAGAAAAAAATAAATTAATTGGCACCTTTTTCATTTAATATTTTTAGAACCCAATATTCGTGAATTGGGCAGTAGACACCGTTAGCTAATAATTCCAATACACAATTTTATTGTTCTAAAAAAAACACTTTCTCAAAATCAGATTAATTTACAATTAACTGTAAAATTACATTTTAAGATGCTTCCAAATCAATAAATAGTTAGTCAATTGAGTTAGCAACGTGACGTCACAATTTGCTATTGCCATACAAAAATCTATGAAAGAATCACCTTTTGGTACAGGTCATGAAAAATATGTCAATTGATTGGTGCCCACAACCCAGTGTTATAAAAAAAAAGAAAACATTCAAAAATGGAATGTCCCGTTTAAAAGTAAGTACAAACAAATATTTTTCTTACATAACGTTATAAATGCGATGCCCTTAAAACTATTATTAGGTATATGGCGACAACTGTAAGAGTTATAAAGACATCAAGGATTGCTTAAGAAGCAAATTGTTTTGGCACATAAAATATTATCACGACATTAGACGCGTTTAAGTGAGTTTTAAAATAATTTTGCATTGATGGAATGATTTGGAGCTTTTCCAGTTTATTTATTGGTCTGTAGTCCACTTTGGCTAGAATGCTCATTTTAAAATATTTGACATAATTTAAATTGTTGTTTCAAATAAAAGTTTATCTGTTGCTTTACACTTTAAAGTGACAGTGACAGTTAGATAAATAAACAGACAGATAGAGAGATAGATTTATATATTTTTGATTGACAAAGTCACAAAATGGCTGTTAATAATTACAAAATTATTTCCTCTTACAGTTGCCTCCTAAACACATAAATATATCAATTCATAACAATTTATTATGAACGTAAAGATTATTATCTTTAAATGACTGAACAAAATTAATATTATTCCAATGATAAAACTGATTTTTAACTTTTGTTAAATATTATGCAATAACGTTTACCTTAGACTTTTAATATTAAACTTAATTTATGCTTCACTTATCGATGTAAAAACTTAACAAAGGTTTCGATTTTTAAAAAACAAATGAAAATTATAGGAAATATTGGGCCTTTGAGTCAGTTTTTCACAGCGAAGTTTTTTCGTAAAACGAGTCTTTTCATCAATATTTTGTTGCATTGGCAAGGCCTTTTATGTATACCGGAAATAAAGCCCTGTACTGCTTGTATTTTAAAAAATGAATGCTATTTTAGAATCCATAGATATTGACATTATATGTTAATCCTTGATTCAAACTGTCAAAAGTCTATGGTTAATTTTATTCTTGAAATATTGAGCCACATACTATACAGATTGTAGAAAGTGTTTAACACTACCCTGTAATTATAAATCTTTATAAGAATTTACTGATTTAAAAAAAAACGAAAAGTAAGGGAATAGCAAGCAGGAAAGATAGAGAATACAAAAGTCCAATTTTGATTCGGTGGTCGTATTCAATGCTCGCTTCGTGAGAAGGTGACTAATCAGAGCGACTTTACATTCTGTTACAAGTAAATGCTTTAGTGCATACTCACCTTATCTTAAACTCAGAGCACTGCAAAACTGTCTTGTAGATATCATTGATAGAAACAAAAGAAGAATGACACATAAGGTTACCTAGAAATGTTTGTGAAAATGTGATTTAGGAACACGGCATTAAAATTGCATGGATATGCCATTCCTTATTTCAGTACGCACGTATATCGATATTCTATGTATAGCTAGACTAGATTGGAACAAGTTTACCGGCATCGCATCAGAGGGCGTCGTGTTCCTTTAGGAGGTAGTGGCCAACGAGCCGCTTCTGTATGTCTGTCACGCCGCCGTAGATCTGTGTGCCTCTTGCGTCCCTGTGGGAGGAGTTTAGATTAGTCATCACTTCATCATCATTTAGCCGAAATGTTCCTGTAGTGTTTGTAAGTGAATGAGGAGGAAGCATTATGTCATCTCTAGCGCACGTGCCGGTCGCAAAGCGGTCAGTCAACTGTGTGCAGCTGGAGAGGGCACGCGCGTCTAAGATCCGACAATATAAGGAGAAAGCTTCCAATTGTCCTTCTGAGAGCGCAGCAAACGCAACGTACCATTGTTAAGGTTTTTTCTCATACAGAGAAGGCACGAGAATTGATCACTACACTTGCTCAAGGCAGATTGGCGAATCCAGACTTATATTGGTTATAATCCAGGTTTCATCACGACTTTTTCTTTCACCGATGACCAAGATAAACGTAGAAAGTACCTACATATGAATTCAAAATGTCATATTGGTACTTGCCCGGTATTAAATACGCAACTTCATGCGTGAGTTGCGGGCGCTTTAACCATTTTAACCAAAAATAAATAAGTAAGTAGTAAAAAGTGTTATTGGGTTTTTCTATGAAATTCTCAGTAGCAGCTCGGAGTTTGGATTTGTGCCTGGTTAATGGCAATAGGCTCGCCCCCTATTACATGGGACCTAAATATACCGGCGAACTGTGGGTGCACATTGGTACAGCTTTGCCTAACCCTTCGGGGAATACAGGCGTGATGGCATATACATTTTATTATATTTTTAATAAGTATAGTTTACCTATAATGTCTCTCAGCGTCGTAATTAGCGGACAGACCGCGCCCCCCGAGGATCTGCACGCAGTGGTCGGCGACGGCGGTGGCGTTCCGTCCCGCGAGGTACTTCGCCATCGCGCTGTTCTTAGTGCTGACCTCTACCGCTGCCCGGTACGTCGCGAGGCGAGCGGTCTCCACTAACATACACATGTCTGTTAGACGATCCTGGAGGGAATTGGGTTTTGTAGTATTTCATTTTTTGAAGTGAAAACTTCTTTAGCGGCGTTGTACACTTTTTTTGTAATGGGTAAAAAAATTTAAACTCGTGTCAGGACACGTGACCTGATCGAAAATCTTACGAATTTATCGTACACAAATATGACAATTTGTGTACGATAGCGCAATAAATAAATATATATTGTATTATACCACATAAATGATAGTACTTTTATACTGATAATTAAAGCAATTCGTGCAAAATTATTCCCTAACCATTAAAAAATATCAAAAATGCACAACGTTAATAATCAAGTTTTCACTTCTGCCGGCACTCCCGGAGTGCAACCCGTCGTTTTTTTATATTATATAGGAGAACTATCAATCTCATAGAAAATAACTAAGAAGTAACTAAGAACTGAGATACCTCGCAAATTGCTGATAACTTTAAAATAGTTGAAATAATTTTCGCCGACAGTTCTCAACTTGTACTGTCGGCGAATAGGGAAACTAACTTAAAGAATAAAAAAAATGAGTTTATAGAAAATACAGATCTATACCTTCACAGAAGCTAATCTGGACAGAGGTTTTCCAAAAGCAACTCTATTCTTCGCGTAGGAGATTGCAGTGTCGAGTGCTGACTGGGCAATACCTGTGGTAACATAAAGAATTAAAATCCTGGTACATGGGATTAGCCAAATAAACTGATCATAGTTGTCTTTGAATTGATTTCCTGGTCAACTGTATATCAGTGATGAAGGGACATAATGTTTGTAAGAGGGAGCCAAAGCTAAACTTGCAGCATTTTTTTTTTAATTTGCTTCGGAATGCATCTAACGCCGTTGGTACTGCGTCTGATCTCTGCCCGGATATCCCTTGCCTATATGACTAGTCACCATTGAAATTGTCCGCCATGATTGAAATACGTTCGGGAAGGTATTTTTAGGTACTGTACGTATAGTAAAGGCAGATTTAGACAGGGTTAGTGCACAAGTCAGTTATAGGCGCCAGTGCCCGTGCCTAGACTGAGTTCTAAATATTCATGTGCGAATTTACAAGTCAGCGCTGACTTCCCGAACTGACTTGAAATCAATTTATACGGGGTTTTTTTCGGGTCAGCGCTGACTTGTCTCGATTTCGGCGCCAGCCACTGACCCTGTCTAAATCTGTCTTTAGACTAACCAACAGCGTGTGCCGCGATGCCAATGCGGGCTTGGTCCAGCTGCTCCATGGCGATACGGAACCCGTCTCCCGGCTCCCCCACGATGTAGTCCCTGGGGATCCTCACCTCCTCCAGGGTGACGGGGCAAGCCGTCGCAGCCCTGAGGGTTTCACTTTACATCTATTTTATAAGCTCCTTCTGTTTTCTGGCTTGCTTATATGTTCAAGTCATGAGTGCAGTGTACCTGCTTATTCTCATTTTCTCACAAGTATTATAATTGGTCCTTTATAGGATCTTTTTGTTTTAGTAGCTCTATTAAAAAAATAATATGAGTTTGATGGATGTATGAAAGATGCTAAATCAACAATAACAAAATCTTATAAGTATGTGAAATATGTATATACATTATACATAACAAGCTATATCCCGCTATATTTTTTCCGCGTTCAGTAACGTGATACGTCTTTGGTTACTGCGCTGCCTCCGTGGGTTATGGCGTGGTGTTATATAGCTATTCCTCATGAATCTGGCTAACTATTATAAACTATTTTTTTGCAATCCCACTGGTAGTACCAGATATTAGCGCATTTAAACAAACAAAAAACTCTTCAGGTTTATTTTTTTAGTATAGATATTAGTATAGATTTACCAAAAATTGTTTTTATTTATTTACTCCTTAAAAGCTTAAAAATGTTAGACAAACTACTCTTTTAGCATTTAAATATAATTTTGTTACTAGCGCGTACACAAAGTGCCACCGACTCGCAGGACCAAATTTTATTTTAATATAAAGTTAAGTGCTACCCTTATGCCGTATAAAAAGCATACATACATACATAAACTCACGCCATTTTCTTATGGGGGTACACAGAAACCACAGAACGCCACCTGCTACGATCTTTACATACTCTTTTCGCCCCATCCACGATCATACATCTGGTCATACAAGCACGCCGATTACGGGTATTGCGCACCCGACCTTTCTGAAGAACCTCACCAATAAGATCAGGGTAGGTCTATCTAGGGCGTACCCTACCGGCATTAACAGTCACATCTGCCATATAAATCCCTTTAGTGTTAGTCGCCTACTAAGCATTTCATTTCGGCAAAAGCAAACTATGATAGAATGGCCATTTCAAGTTGTGTTGCATGCATGCAGTGTTAATATATGTACTTGCAATCGGCTTTGATACGCACCTTACGCTCATGATGCGTTCCTTCCGCCCTCTGAACACACCGTCTGTTATCATGGGAACCAGGAAACCTGAGGAAAAGGGGAATTTATTAAACTATTCTATGAAATTCAGTAGAAACATTGCAAGAGCGAAAATTAAGATACTCTCAAGCTCATATCTGACCAGCAGTAAAGTACGACCAGCTCTAAAATATAAGCAAAAAATCTGTTACTCCATACATTTTGATGGTGTATTTAGACACTTTTGACGAACAGCTGTTTTTTTTTTCTTATTTCGTAGTGTCACTTAGTAAAAGTTGTTCGTATTCATTGTCACATGAAACAGTAAACGAAGAAGGATTATCGGAAAATACCAAAATTTTGGTCTGAATACTAGCTTCTTCTTTTAGTCCGAACGATTAAGTACAACAGTGGCACTTACGTAAATTTAAACAACAAAAATTGATTCTTAAACTGGTTTCTCCCAAGATTTTATGCATACAGACAGAGGCAAAATATTGGTCCTTTAGTACAAATTATTCTAAACAAAAATCTTAATATTAAAAATCACAACTTACAAGCTAGCCCTTTGTGTCTGAGTTCCGGGTCAATTGTAGCGAAAGTGACGAGGGCTTGGCCTTCGATGGCATTGGTGACCCAGTGCTTCTTGCCGTTCAGAACCCAAGAGTCACCATCGAGAGTAGCTGTGGTCTGTATCCCCGCGACGTCAGTACCTGCGCCTGGAAAGACCAAATGGAAGCTTAAGAACTTACTTTAGTACTGACAGCACATATTTACTGCTACTTACTTACTCAACTATGTACGTTAGTGTAATACAGTCAAAGTAGATTTTTAAGACAGTCAAAAATTGGTTGTACTTAAAAAGTTTTACAATTTCTCTTCATCATCATATTAGCCCTAGGACGTCCACTGCTGGACATAGGCCTCCCCTATACATTTCCAAAAGGACTGGTTGAAAGCGGTTTCTTTTAATTTCTTTTGCTTTTAGTTGCAGTGGAATTTAAACTTTGCTTTATTTCACATAGCTGTTCCCCGCGGTTTCACCCTCGCTGCTCAGCACCTGTTGGTCGTAGCGTGATGTTACATAGCCTATAGCCTTCCTCAAGAAATGGACTATGCAACACTAAAAGAATTTTCCAATTCCAACCAGTAGTCCCTGAGATTAGCGCGTTCAAACAAACAAACTCTTTAGCTTTATAATATTAGTATAGATTGAGTTAATTGTTTCTCACTTTAATAATCTAACATTCTGAATTCTTTATTTCAGTCATTTTGTAATCTTTAATTTTCCATTCGCGTTGTATCAATTCGAGTCTAAATCGATTCTTGTTTTGTTTAAGGTACACAAGCGTTGCGATTGATGTCATAATATTACACAAGACATAACGGGAGTAAAACTAATTAGTCCACTGTTATCTAACAGTGATTAATTAACATTCGTGACGTCTGTTAACATTGTAACTGATTAATAGTATTGGTTCAAGTTCGGGCAATGGTTCAATGTCCTAAGGCCTTGTGTTGGAATTCATTCATTATTCTGCGATTATGTTATCTATTTTATCGGGACTTGTGAGAGATTCCACCCCAAAAAAATATTATATAACAAAGGCCTCTAAGCTTTTTACTGGTATGTGCACCTACGTTTAACAAATAAATGGTTTGTGATTTCTGTTTTGTACTTGTCAAAGTCTCGACAAGAGACGTCTTGTAATATCTGTACTGTGCCCACCTAAATTATAATTATACAAAAAAAAAAACTTTCTTTCTTGACATGCCTATTTATCAAGACTGATATAATAATATAATGTACTGTTGCTACTTAACAAAGCAACAGAATTTTTAATTCCATCCACAATGGTCATGTATTGTACTCACTCATGTTCCATCAAAAAAAATATCTTTGTCTTTAGCTTTATAAAAAAAAAGAACAATACCTGGTTCACTCAAAGCGAAGCTCCCAACCGCCCCCCGAGCGAAGTCATTCAAGAATATTTCCTTCTGCTTCTCAGTGCCCTTTTCATTCACCAGGTTGAGATAAAGGAAGTTGTGTATTGAGAGGATCATGCCAGTGCTCGCGCAACCCCGGGAAAGCTCCTCCACGGCAATGGCTAGAGACAGGTAATCCAGACCTAAGCCACCCTTCTTTTTGCTGACACAAGCACCCATCAGACCTAAGTTTGCGAGCTTTTTGATCTGGAAAAGAAGTGGACTGTTTTATGGAACTGGAAATAAAATCATTGTTGGATATTGAGTTTATTTTGGGGGTGTAGGTAGATGGAACATGTCTCATGCCGCTTTGATCGAAAGCGCTAGCGAAAGCAATTTCGCTTGGTTATACAAACATACAGGTTATACAGCCGTAACAATCATGGCATTAATCTTTAATCATAAGCTAGTGATCAGTGGATAATGGTGTTAGTAGTGCAATAAGTGCTTTTATTTTAAGTTTATACATAGTGTCATAACATGTACTTGTACTAATGTCTAGTAAAAAAACCATCACGCCTGTATTCCCCGAAGGGTTAGGCAGAGGCGTACCAATGTAATGTACTACTGTCTTTTATCCCTAATAAATAAATAAACAAATAAACAACTACTTGACTTTTGAGTATTAAATCCTGGGTTCGATTCCCAGGTCAAGCAAACTGTTGAGCAGCAGCCCGGGTATTATTTTATCGACTCATAGGGCACTCGTTGCAATTCCATAAAACCTGACCTTTTAGAAGGGCGTGAATTCTTGTCAGATTGATACTGAAAGTTGATAGCATTGCACTGCCTTCATTTGATCTGGTGACATCATACATACCTACATATCATGCAAAACGATAAGAGTAATCCATGTCTTTATCGTGTAAATATAGCTGTCATTTTAATCCTAAACATATATGTAAGAAAGAGCTGCAGATAAAAAATACTGATTCTCTAATGCCCAAGCAATAAGTGTGGTCAGCTTAAGAACGGATTTAAGTGTCGACGCAGATGAGATGGAGAAGGATGGACGAGTAGACCAGTGAAAATATAGATTGATTGTATGAGGCATCTATGGGTGCTAAGATTGTGAAGCTGAAGAGCTTGTTTTTTGTTTAAACGTGTTAAATTACTGGTCTAGTTCTGAAATGACTTTCGCTAATAGAGAGCTATAACCAACATTATCCCTGAGTGCCATGGGTTACCTGTAAGATTTAAAAAAAAAAAGAGATCCATAAGAAAATAGAGTCTGACGCAGTCGCAAGCAAAAGTTAGCTTAGTTGTAAAAAATGTAGTGAGTAAAACCGTGAAAGGAGAATGAAAGAAGACAATATTTAATTGCAATGATTATTTGAAAAATGGCATAACCAACCCTAATTATTGTCATTGGTAATCTACAGGCAATATCAGGCACTCCAGAGATATTAAGGTGGTAACAGAAACCGCATACATCACCATAATTTAATCTTCTGATAAAGCGTTCTGTACAACATATGGTTATATTGAAAAGGCAGATAATCTATCTAGTTACTTATCTCTATATTGTACTAGTGACTTCGTTCGCATGGATATTTTCACCCACGTTAAGTTACGTCTTTTGTTACTGCTCCGCTCCCGTGTATCGTAGCGTGATGTTATATAGCCTATGTTACTTTCTGATAACTTAGCTATCTATTGGTGAAAAAATGGTTAAAATCGGTCCAGTAGTTTCGGAGCTTATTCGGTGGTACAAACAAACAGACAATCTTTCCTCTTTACGATATTATATCTTTATGATATTATATCTTTCTATATATATATATATATTGTATAGTTACCGTACTGTGTACATAAATAGGGGATAGCAGTGACGTAGTATTGACCATTAACCATAATAAACATGTTTTGCTTTTCCATTTTCTAATTAACGTTATTTTTGTCTGTAAGTACCTAGAGTGTGCACATGCGCAAATGATATGAAAATATTTGTTTGTTTTGTCACTTTCGTTTATAACTAATACCAATTAGTCAAAGCAGGAACGTTAGGTAAATCTTCACGTCCACAATTGTTTAATTAAGAAATCAATCGATTGATCAATCAATTCAGTTGAAATGGGATTAAGCATAACTCAACCCACCCAACCACCCCCCCTCAAATATTCAAAATGTTAAATTAATATAACTTTCATGAACATTTTTGCTGCTTTATTTTTCTGGAACCCTCCCTCATACTAAAACTTGGGTACACCAGCACATCCAACATATAAGCGCCGATGCCTTAGTTAGTGCGTCAAGCATACAAATGACGATACTCCCGGCGTAATTTCCGTCAAATGAAAAACATCCGTACTATCCGTACTAATATTATAAATGCGAAAGTAACTCTGTCTGTCTGTCTTTTCTTCACGCCTAAACCACTGAACCGATTTCAATGAAATTTGGTACAGATATAGCCTGGGACCCCAGAAAGGACATAGGATAGTTTTCATCTCGGAAATCCCCCGGGAACGGGAACTATTAATCCACGCAGACGAAGTCGCGGGCAAAAGCTAGTAGCTAGTATCTACATAAATCGGGAAAAACAGGAATTTTCAGATATTTACTGAGATACAATCACAATATCTACGTACACTACTGATATGATAATAGAAGTTGTTACGTCAGAGAGTAATATTATCTTAAAAAATACTATAAATAATCTAAAATCCAATAATGGAAATAAACTTTACTTTTTTTTCTGAAATTGTGCTGTCCAGCAACATTTCAGAGTCATGAATTATTTTCAGGGATTGGCACAAACCATGTCAGCATGATATGTAGTTGTAGTAGTAATAATATAAATGTGGACCTTTCACAGGCATACAGAGTATTATGTTATGTTTAATGAATTGATTTTTTTTATATTGGAATACTCCTTTTTTTGTTGTACATTGATATTTAGTTAAAAGATGAATTTGGAAAGAAGAATGAATTGTAATTGTGCTAGTTGTAATAAATTAAACCAAAATAATATAGTAAAGTCATACTTCAATACTAAAATCAATTTGAATCAAAATAAATATTTTTATGTAAAAAACAGAAACCAAAACTAAAAAATGGAAATTGATTAACTGTACAAAAAAATACCCTACTTTATTTTATTGTTTGATATTATTGATGTTGCTAAGATTTTAGAGTGATTTCCAAACAATTTAATTATTTTCTGAATTTTATGACAATAAATATCCATAATATGTTATACAACATATATATTGCTGAGCAGGCAGTGGGACAACAATGGCTAAATAAATAAAAAATACTTATAGCCAAATATGAAGCATACTCACAGATTCAAAAGGGAACCGGCCTTCAGTGTCATGTTTGGCCGCATTGGGTTTCAGATGCTCGTTGGCAAAGTTCCTCGCCAACTCCTGAATGCTTTGCTGCTGCTCCGTCAGCTGCGTTGTGAAGGTACGGCTTTGAGACAGAGTCTTCAGACATTGTCGAGAGTAAACTGGAATGGTAAACGGTAAAAAATTATAATAAATATCTGTTAAATTATAAAACAAGTTCTAAATTTAATTTACACAATTTTGAGCCAGTTATAGTATTTTGAACTTTATGTAGATTGAAATAAAGTTCTTAATGCAAAATTGACAACTTAAACTCAGTTTTTAAGTTTTTGTGGTAAGAACTTTAGGCCTTAGGAATAAAGTTTAAAATACTAGAATTAGGTCTTAGGTTAGAGCTAGGACTTAAAGTTTCAAAATTTTACAGTAGTTTTAAATCTCTTCCCACCCACACAAAAGGTTTTAATTTAGGTTTAAAAAATAGTTGCAAAGTATTATAAAGCTCATAAATTAGGTAACAAATCTAAAATAAAAAAAGACATAAAATTTTCTAAACTTATAAAAGTACTTACTGCCTAATTTTGAGGATTTCAAAAGGGGACTTGTAGCCATTTTAAAATGCAGATAAGAACTGATGTTATATCACCGAAACAGTACAAACGGACTAACTCACAGTTGACACTCGAATTGCGATACGAATGATAATGATAAACCAACAAGGTCACACAAACATTGAGTACAAAATAAAAGTACCTCCTACTTCCAAAAACCGGTTACTGAAATTGTGTCACGATTTTCAAGTAAACGCACAGGTAAATAGCACGGTAATGTGCAATACAATAACGCAGCTAACCGCTTCTTCAAACCGTGATTAAAGTAATTGCATTGTATTATTCATTCGGTTTTAATTTTACGTTTTATTAATGTGGTTAAACTATTTCAGAATCATATTTATTTTCGGCCGTATTTTGTGGACCTTAAGAACCATTTCTTCATATCAATGTTGACAGAATAAATCAACAATAATTTTCGTTTGTAATGACAGGACATTGACATTGGAGTTGGACAATTCTGACAGTTACGTTTTGTTTTACCCAGTTTCTTCGTTTTACCAGTGGCTTATACATGAAAAGATTGGATTATGACAAAACTATCTCATGGAAATACTAATAAATTAACATACATATAATTATATAGATAAATAACTGTTCAAGAATATAATTAATATGATTAAATATTGAAAATATTGAAATGTGTTAGTCTAAGCTTAAAACATTTGATTTCGTACAGGGTGCCGATTAAAACTAAACTGTTTGACATGACATTGACAGCTGAGTAAGCTGACTGATTCAATATTCTGTAAGAAAATCTGTAATCGCGAAGTTCGATGTTGTTGTCGTCGAATTTGTGTTTTATTACGGAAAACAATTACTTATTTAGCAGGTTTTGATAACAATTTAACAGCGAATGTGTAGTAAGGTAGTGATCTGGTTGTCGTTGCTAACTATATTATAACTAAAGGAAAGCAGAAGTTTCAGTGGTTTTCAACAACACCCATTTTTCAGTCAACATGACTTCGATTTTCGACCAGTACGAGCAAGCGTCGCAGAGTTCCCAGCGACCTAAACCTATGTCCGAACCAATGGTTTCGTCTGGATACATAAACATGCAACTAGAAGATAATACGCCCATGTTTTCCAAAAATAAAATGATTCTGAAGAATCTATCAGATTTGATAACACATGCGACGGTGTCTAACGATTACCTGGTGCTCGCGATGGCTAATGGGAATCTGTTTCGGCTCAATCTAAAGGATGAGAAGGATCATGGTCAAGGTATGATATTAAAAATTTCCTCAAATATTTGCTACCTACTTCCCATTGTATGATGTTTTATTGCTGGAACGCGCTAATCTGCGGAACTACTTCTTCGATTCTGATGATTTGTCTGCTTACAGAAAGCTATAATATGTATTAGGGATTAAGATAAAATTAGGGATCCATAATAAATTTCGAATAGTTGTACGTAGTGTTGTTAGTAATAAAATATACTAATAAAACAAATCAATTTCAGAAATACAATACTCAAAGTTTGTCCAACCAAACTCGAAACTAACCGGTATCTTCCTCGATCCACTCGGACACCACCTTCTCATGGCATTTGCTTCGAAGAACAAAAAAGATGGCTACCCCGAGCTCATATACCTACATCAAAACAGTTTCAAATCCAAACAAGTTAGCAAATCAAAGAACTATGAAGTGACAGAAGTGGGTTGGAACTGGGAGAATACCTCGGAGACGAATACAGGTCCGATCCTGCTTGGTACATCACAAGGACATATAATTGAAACGGAGTTGGAAGCTGATAGTGACAAGATGTTTACGGCCAGTCACCAATACTGGAGAGAGGTAAAGAAACCATTTAATAATAAATCTTGTGCTTTCTGGCATAGGGTTGTTTTTCAGTTTCTATCTACACATTTCAATTTCATTGATTTTGTACCCATCTATCAATAGTTGTTGCAAATTGTGAGTGTCATGTAACTTTTATGCCATTGACAAAAGGTTCAAATTGCAACAGATGGTGATAAAAAGTCATTTATGTTCATTGTTATTTAATTCACTGCACTTTTTTTATAAACTACAACCTGATGGCCTGCCACTGTCTACTAAAACAATATTATTTTATTATTACCTTGCGCACCATTGTATTTTCAACACTAGGCTCTACGCAGAGAGTTGAAAATTCCACAACTAAAATTACAAAGTAATATTGAAATGGTACTGTTTTAAGAGGTGGTGGTATAGGTCCTGTTTAACGAACCTCTATACTATACCATATTATTATTACCTCTTAAAAAAAGTGTTGCCATACACTAGGAATGTCTCCTATATTGTGGGTAAAATCTCTTAATTGGATTATTTTTTAATATTCTTAATTTATCACACAAGCTGCCTAGTTATCTTCCTTTGTATGGAAGCAAGGATATTGATGGTTTGGTAAACTAACATTTTTGCTTTCAATCATACTATTTTTTTTTATTGTCCTACTTTAAGTAGAGTGAGATCTTGATTTCCCGAATAAATCCTTTTTAGAGACCAGTATAGTCTGTAAAATTCTTTTGCTTTAAAAATAGAAGTTTATACTATACTTATTGTGCCTGAAAGGACTTAGAGGACGCCTTTGCCCAGATGTGGGATAGTGTGTGCTTGAGAATCATAAAAATTAAAAACATACAATACATGTGTTGTACATGTATTCATCATCTGCCTAGCCTTTTCCCAACTATGTTGGGGTCGGCTTCCAGTCGAACCGGATGCAGCTGAATATCAGTATTTTACATGGAGCGACTGCCTATCAGACCTCCACAACCCAGTAATGGGTAATACGATATTCTTGGTAAGACTGGTTGTCAGACTTTCGGGCTTCTGACTAACAGTAACGACTGTCAAAGATCTACAAATGACAGCCGGGACCAACGGCTTTACGTGCTTTCCGAGGCACGGAGGAAACTCGCTATGATAAATGGTCACCCATCCACAGACCAACCTCGGCAAGCGTGGCCTAACCCGGAAGATCGGTCTATGCGGCTGTAATTATTTAGCCACGAGCTCCTGTCCTGTCCCACGTGTTGTACATGTATTGTACGTCTTTAAATAATGGGATATCAGGGTTTCACTTTACTTTAGAATGAGTAATTTATGACTACAAAGGTTGATGTAAATTGGTTTGATTTAAGGTTTTATATTAGGTAACTGTGCTTTGAGATTTGCTATCCATCTGGGGAGGAAAAACTCATGAATATGAACAACTTTTAGTATGATACTAAACTAACTATGAAATATTAAAAAAATTAGGTGTTCCATACATTTCAGTTTTTTTAATACTTTATAGTTGGTGTAGTAGTCAAAGCTGTTCATATTCATGAGTACTTTTGCTTCTTTGTAAAGTAATCAATTAATATAATTCTGATTTGTTTTTCTTAATACCAAGCAGTTTAAGTACCTATGTATATGATGGGCTTTTAATGCACTTCATGCCACAGCTCCAAATTATGTTGTTCAAAATGTGAAGCCTAAATTCGTGTTCATGGTAAACAAAAGTTGAAACATGTTTCTGTTATCAGGCATCACTGAATGTTGCAGAAAACATTTGGCATGTACCAACAAAACAGTATAGTTTGATGTTCATTAGCAACAATGTGTGTCATGCAAAACAACAATTTCTTTTTATTCTGCTTAGCTTTAGCAAGCTGTTGTGAAAATTGTTTTTTTCAGCAACATTTTAGGTTGTTCATGTGTTTGTTGCAACTGTGTTTAGCGAATGTTGATCAACTTTTGTTTACCATAAATACACAGCCTCAATATAGCAGTTGTGCCTGGTATTCACGAGTCTAGTAAGCTAGCAAGCTAGTGTCCTGGCTTGAGCTTCATGTGCACAGAATTAGCTTTGTTTCTGAGCCAGTAAGCTTGTGCTAAGTCAAGGCAGTAAAGCTGAAGTAGAAGGTAAGATGCTATGGCGGAGTACTTAAGGTGGCTCATAGTGCATTTTCTCTTGTCGTCAATATTCTTCATAACTAATATTATAAAGAGCTACAGGTCTTTGTTTGTAAAAGGCAGGTGGTAGGTAATGTTTGGAAGCATCTAATTGGATTAAAAAAAAACTTTTACTGATAAAAAGCCATACTATTGCTCCTCACTGAATGAAAACCTTCAACCTGAAGGCAAGCTAGTAATTTAGTATTCTGGTTTCATAAAACCAGCCTCACATACCCCGGAGAGGTCTTCTACAGTATTAAGACATTAGCCTAACTTTAAACCTTATTTAAATATTATGCCTCTAAAGCTTGCATTTGCATTTCATCTTGTACACGTTCTACCATTGACTAAAACCATTTCTGTTTTCAGATTTTCGACATAGGCAAAGGTACTGACATGCCCATAACTGGCATTCAGTTCCATAGAGTAAATAATACGAGTAAATACTTTATCTTTGTCACCACACCAACCAGGCTATATCAATTCATGGGCCATGCAGTTACCAAAGATGACAAGCCGTCCTTACAGTCCATTTTCTACTCATATTTGACTATTCCCGAAACTGGCTTCCAAGAGATTCCGTCTACTCTGAAGTACTCGAAGCTGCAGTTTTTTGATAGAAATGGAGTTCCTAAAACTTTTGCTTGGTTGACGGAGCCTGGGATATTTTATGGTCAGGTTAGTAGATACCACAAAGTCTAGCTAGCTTTAAGTTAATTTATTTTTCTCTTGCGAAGGCTGTTAAAGAGCTGGTGAGATCACCTAGACGCTTGACGAGAGGGCTGGGTCGAGGTAGCGCAAGAAAATAATACCTGCGAGGACTCGGGTTAGGCCTGTGCCCAGCATTAGCCCAGTAGGACAGTACCTTGCCTACAGGCTAGATAAAAAAAGGGTTCTTTGAATTTATTCAACCATATTGTAAAAGAAATCTTTCTCTTCACATCCCGCTAAAGTTCCGTCAAAAGTTCTTTTTACATGATTAATGATGATGATTGATGATTTTTGTTATGATTAATTAAGGCGCATTTATCGCATCGGGTTAGCCTGTAATAGTAAATGTATGTAAATCAATAAATACATTTGAATATCGAATCTGCTATAAACATTCTAAAAAACATTTAGATTTTAGTGTAACAACGCATTACACTATAATTTATTGAAAACTTTTCCTCCTATACAAATGCTATTATTATCGTATCGTAAATATGTCATACACGGTATCAACCAATCCGTCTAATTAATTTGAAATATTCTAATAATTACCTCGTTAGCCTGGTAGTCTTAAGCGCGACTGCTACGCTAGAGGTCTTAGGTTCGATCCCAAGGTCGAGCAAAGAGGGTTGTTGGGTTTTTCTATGAAATTCTCAGTAGCAGCTCGGAGTTAGGATGTGTGCCCGTTATTGACAATAGGCTCGCTCCCTATTACATGGGAACATACCGGCGAGCTGTAGGTGTATATTGGTACACCTCTGCCTAGCCCTTCGGAGAGTACAGGCGTGATGGTATGTTATGTTATGTGTTATATTCTAATCATCCTGTTATTACAGTTGGACCCAAGTTCCCAACAGAATTCAAACTCCCTGTTCACACAAGGCGCCCTAATCAGCTACCCGACTGACGGCGACGAACAGGAAAATGCTCCCCTATCATTCGTCCTCACAGAATTCCACGTCCTCCTCATGTACTCCGACAGAGTTAAAGTAATCTCACTCATAAGCCAAGAACTAGTTTTCGAAGACAAATACTCTGAAGCCCATGGGAAACTGAAAAGCATAGTAAGAGATACAAGGAAGAGGACAATTTGGACCATCACAGACAAGTGTGTGTTCAGATACAAAGTTATTCGCGAAGAACGGAATCTATGGATCATCTACTCCGATAAAGGACAGTTCGAACTAGCCAAGGAGTACTGCTTCAATAACCCTGCGTACATAGATGTCATTAATGTAAAACAAGCCGAATTGCTATTCAATCAAGGCGATTACGAGAGGAGCGCAGAAATATTTGCAGAAACACAAAAAAGCTTCGAAACCATATGCCTCAAGTTTCTCGAACTAGATCAAATTAATGCTTTAAAAGTCTACTTGGGAAAGAGATTGGAAACTTTAAAAGAAGACGAGAAGACATTGATTTCTATGCTTGTCATTTGGATGACGGAGTTGTATCTATCTCAGCTAGGCTTACTCCGTCGTACAGGAAAGCAGGACACAGAAGAATACCACAAGATCCAAAGCAACTTCGAAGTGTTTCTACTGCATCCGAAAGTCGCAAAATGTATGCAGCACGTGAAATCCGTAGTATACGACCTAATGGCGTCTCACGGCGACAAACAAAACCTAATTAAACTAACAATAATTAATGAAGACTATGAGAATGTTGTTGCTCAATATATTTATAAGAAATCTTATCTAGAAGCTATTGAGACTCTTAAAACGCTGAAAAGACCGGAGTTGTTCTACCATTTTGCCTCAGTACTCATGGAGCATTCACCGCGGCATACTATCAATGCGCTAATTCTACAAGGAGCGAGGTTGAACCCTTCGCAGTTACTCCCGGCCTTTCTATCCTGTACGAACGACACGGAACATTTGTCCGAAGTGATTAGGTATTTGGAGTTTATTATGCAACATTTCAATGTGCAGGATAAGGCGATACATAACTATTTATTGACGTTGTATATAGAGCATGATCATGAGGCGCTGATGATGTATTTGTCGCGACAAGGACAGGATGTGACGATGGTGAATTATGATGTTCATTATGCTTTGAGGTGAGTTGTAGCAGTCGTGATTGGCTGTTGAAGTCTAGCAATCACAGCAGCTTATTCCTTTTTCTTATGAAGGCCTCAATAAATTCACAAATAGAGCTATGTGACAACTTTTATCCAGCACATTGCAACCTTTAAGATTGTAATTTGTTTATAAGTTATAAAATAGTAAAGATTAGTTTGCACTGACAACACTAATATGCCACATTCTTGGACTACCGTACGCTCTACATCTTCAACATTAGACCTAGTGTCGCAACATCTTATGGAAATATGAAACTTATTTTTTGTGCCTATAAGTTTCATATTTCTACATGTTTCATACTTCTACAATAAGTGACGAAGCGTTATACACGAAAATAAACATTGTCGTAACATACATGGTAGATAATGCCTGTCTATTTGAATGTTAAATAAACCCCCAATCCACCTTTTAGATTATGTCGTGAAAAGAACCTTTCGGAGGCGTGCGTGAAGTTGTCAGCACTGCTTGGTCTGTGGGACTCCGCGGTGGAGCTGGCGCTGCAAGTGAGCCTCACTCTGGCCAAGAGTATAGCCGACATGCCGGAGCAAACCGAGCTCAGGAGACAGCTGTGGCTCAATATTGGTGAGTTTGAGAATGGTTTTTTTTTGCGATTAAATATACGAACAACATGCAATATTAAATTATAATATTATATTATGGCAATAGGCTCGCCACCTATTATATGGGACCTAAACAAACCTCTGAACTGTGGGTGTGCGTACATCGGTACACCTCTGCCTAACCTTTCGGGGAATACATAATTTCTTCCCGATGGGGAATTATCAAATGACTTCGCCCGCTCTTTGTGTCAGACTTTTACTGACTAAAACCAACCCATGTTACTTCTTGTGCCCTTTACGTTCCGGGGGCGCGGTATCTCTTTCGAACAACCCGCAGCCCCGGCAGGCTTCGGCCCTGAGTGGCCCTTACAATGTCGCTGACATCTCTTTGAGGCGCGTGTGGAACACGAACGCGCCGTCGACACGGTCTGTCGTTAGTTATCGTACGGACGGTGAGCTACCCATTGCTCACCGTCCACAGACCCGGGTCTACGGTGGCCGGGAGTCGCCTCGCGGCTCCCGAGGCCCGGACGTCCCCCGTCTGGCGCCTCTCCCGTCCCGCCGCAGGATCAGTAAGCTAACGAGGCAATAGCTTGAATATTTATTCATTACTTTTCCAGCCGAGAACGTAATCACGAAGACTCAAGACATGCAGGAGGCGATGAGTTTCCTTGAAGAGTGTCCGCTCATTAAAATAGAAGACATTCTGCCTTTCTTCAGTGACGTCATCACCATAGACCACTTTAGACAACCCATCTGCGAGTCTTTACAGGTAAGATAAGACAAGACGCATTTAACTTGACGGCATGGTTGGCGCAGTAGCTGCTGCGGTGCGTGTCGCGAGTTTGATTCCCGCACGGAACAAATATTTTTTCGGTGGTCTGTTTGTTTGTGCATATGAGTTTGTAAACGCACCCGTATACAGCGGAAATTCCTAGTGTGGGATATAAACTTACAAACAAATATTCAGACAAGAAATAACTAAGGCCCCGTTCCCACTACGCCGGACCGGCAGATTTGCCGCGCCGGTAAATCTGCCGGAAGGGCTAGTGGCTGTACAATTTATATGAAGCTGTTCACATTATCCCGGGTCCGGCATTTTTGCCGAGCCCGGCATTTTTACCGAGCGTTTTGTCACTAGGAATTGCCGGTAAAACGACCGGGCCCGGAGTAATGTGAACGAGTTTTAAAATAGGGTGTACCCAATGTTTTCTTTTATTTTGCCTTCTATTAAGATACCACCCACCACAACACAACAATTTCGTCGTCCATTGTGCGCGCAGGTCCAAATTCAACTGTGAATTTCTTCCGGTATCCGGTGTAATGTGAACACTCTGTCCGGCATCCGGTTTTCGGCAGATCTGCCGGTCCGGCGTAGTGGGAACGGGGCCTAACTGTAGACTTGTTGGCCATATAAATATTTTTTGTTCCGTGCTAGAATCGTACACGCGAAACTCATTGTAGTTAGCTACGACGCCAACCGTGCCGTTTTTGACTTTAACCATACTTCTCTGCCAAATTACCAACCACTTTGAGAAATAGAAGCGTAACATTATGATGTCGTTACTTTTCAACAGTCAAAAGATTAATGTTTTGCTACAATTATTATTCATTTGTTTACAGGAAAATAACAACCAAATAGAAGAAATGAAGGCTGAAATGGAAGAAGCGATAGCGGCTGCTGAATGTGTGAGTGAACATAATGATACTGTCTTGTTCTTTGTAAATAATCTATGTTGTACTGTGTACCGTGTACTCGGTTTGTGAATGTTATGCACTCGAACAAGCTTTTTAGTATGCAGGCAAAAATATTCATCCCTCTACTACCACTGTTAATACTCAATAGTCACTTATTATGTGCATTTTTTTACGCTTGTGTTGGCATAATGACTGAGCGACGTATGGTTTACTGGACCATACATACCATTGTATGGCTTACTGATCATGTCTGGTTGTTCGTGCATGTGATTTTTTATGTTTGTAAATTCACATACGATACTGAAAACTGGAAGCCGACCATCATAATTGCGTGTAAAGACCAGACTGAATATAAGAGTGGCTTCCGTAGTAAAATTACACACCAAATAAATATGTGCAGTAATGTAAAAGTCAGCTTGTTTACCCATAACACTCCAGGTCCGCGCCGAGATCCAGTCGTTCCGCAACCGCAGCGTGACGGTGCTGGTGTCGGACGTGTGCTGCCTGTGCGACATCGCGCTGCTGCTGCGCCCCTTCTACCTGTTCCCCTGCGGACACAAGTTCCACAGCGACTGTCTCACGCATGAGACGCTGCCTATTTTTTGTATGTATTGTATTACACGAAGTTAGTTTTTAGTAAGACTTGATGAATGAATTTTGTTAAGGGAAAAACTTATGGGGTTCGTGTAGTCGACATTATAATGTGATGTTAAGTTTTTTCTTTCGTCGGCAGTCCCCATGGCTAAATATTTTTTTTTATGCTTGGAGTTTTAAGTTGGTGTGACACTCCCGTGCCTTGGGAAGCATGTAAAGCAGGTCCCAGCTTTCATTTGTAGGTCTATGAACGAATTGACAAAAGTTAGAAAGTCTTACCAAGGGGTATCGTGTTAATTAGTAATTGGGTTATGGACATCGGATAGGCAGTCGCTCCATGTAAAATACAGTACTCAGCTGCATCCGGTTTGACTGGAAGCCGACCCCACCATACGAGTAGTTGGTTAAAATCAATTCATTTATTTCTATTAATTAGACTAGAGCTTCCTAACTTGGGCGCCGTAGAAAGTACATTGTACAAAGCAGGTGCTCCTCTGAACTTCAAAAAATTCAACAGAAAACCAATATTCTAAATATCTAATTTCTAAACTTGTAAGTGCGCTGCAGATTAAAAAAGGTTGGGAACCCCTGACCTACACCATTTAAAGTACTTTTAAACATCATTTACAAGATAATATTGCATCTAGTAATTGCCCATTCCAAAAGGTAGCTCCGTATAGAGAAAAATTGCCAAGAAACTCCATACATTAGGAATAGGCTACGCCGATGATCCTAACTCTTAATTCCCCCACAGCACCAGCCCGTCGCAACAAGCTATCCGACCTACAGCGGCAACTGTCCGTGCTGTCCAACATCGAGCTATCCACAGTCACCACCAACGGCCTCCCTCTACGAGAGATCCTCAGGAACGAGATCGATGACCTGGTGGCTAGCGAGTGCATCTTCTGCGGCGAGTACATGATCAATTGCATTGATAAGCCTTTCATAACCGACGAAGATTGGGATAAGGTCATGAAGGAGTGGGAGTGAGATTTTTGAGTACATACCTTATGGCATTATCACACTGGCGAGTTTCGAGCGAATTCAAAACAAGAATAGCGCTGCCGAAGTCACTTGGCACAGTCGCATTTTACAGACGGTTCGCCCCATCCAGGCGGCGAGAACGTTGCGCCCCCGCCGCGTACTCGCTTTGCCTCGAAAATCGCCAATATGATAAGGCCCTTAGAGTTGATTGATGGTATTACTAGGCTTCTCTATCTCATTAATTTAGTGAATTGAGTCTGTCGATTGGGTTTAGTTCTACTTAAATGAACTGATTCACGACAGCCAAAATGTAACCAACATTTTTTTTAATTACTGTAATGATTTTTTTGTATATTTAGCGTTGATTCGTTTCTTAGTATAAGTTTCGGATGTAACGTAACACGTCTGGTGTATCAAATTAGTTTGACGTAATAAATTGAATTGATTGAGATTGTGGAATTAGCTCGTTTGTGAGAACTAAGCTCAATTGCGTGTCTATGTGTATCTGTAAATAGTTGATGGATTCGAGTTGACCGAATGCGGGGTCACTATAGTATACCGTAACAAGTCAATATTATGCGAAAAAAATATAAAACTTATAGTAGTGTCATGCAATTTTGTTCCAAGCCTACATCTACGAAAAGAAGCTGCTGCCTTTGTAACGTTCGAGACAGTTATTGTATTTGGAACTTTATTTTATCTGCCGTAAAGTTCTTTTTACAAACAATCGCTTGAGAATGACAATTAACAATTTTGTATTAAGAATATTACTTTGGTTGCATTGAAGGCTCGGTGGTTTATACTTGGTCTAAAGATAAACCTTATTTTGCAATAATATTGTAACAAGTCTTGGAATAAGAACTCATGCTATGACTTTATGTATATTGTAGCTTGTGCTTTCAAAGTTATTTTGTAGACAGTCAAAGATGTGTAATATATTATATTGTAGATTAGTAAGTGATAGTGCATGTATATTTAGTTTGTCAGACTGAGATAAGTATATAATATTCGTACGTGACTAAAGTTTAAAAAAGATGTTACACTTTGTTAAAATCTCCATGTGCTTTTCATTCTGTGATAAAAAATATCCTACTATCATGGAGTTGAAATCCTATGTAAATTAAATTATAATTTAAGTAATTATATATCGCTAATTATATTTTGTATTACCCAATATGTTGTGTAATCAATAATAATAAAACACTTATAAACGGATTCATTATTTATTCAGAAAATTGTGTTATCAAGTGATGATAAACAATAAATTAATTAAATATTAGGACAAGGAGACCGTTTTAAATCCTAGAGGACACAAATATCTTTACACATTTGTTTAATATTAAAAACGTAAAATGTACAAACATAAACAATACAATGTCAACACCTGTGTTATTTATGCAAAATATAATTAACACGAAGATTAAGGAAGGCATACACTTAGGCCCCGTGCGTGGATTACAAGTGTGTTTCTAATGAGACGATTCACTATTGCGAACTAACTTTATTGACTAGCAGCACCATCTACTTCCATCACCTGCGGTTCCGACTTATCACCTTTGTCGTCCACTTGCATTATATCTAGGGTTTCTTTCTCTTCCACTTTTACTTCCTTATTGCTATCTTCTTGCTTAGTACTATCATTAGGTATATCTTTCTTATTATCTTTGCTTTTATTGCGTTTCTTTACAACTTTGGTGCCCTTCTTGGGGCTTTTGTCTTCGGCTCCTTGTGTTTGTTCTGTGTTTTCGGTTTGTTTTTCGGAAGGTGTGTCCTCTGGTCGAGTGTCGGGAGGTTGTGTTTGTTCGGCGGCCTTGTTCTCAGGCACCGCTGCAGGTTGTTCAAGTTTCGCCTCTGTCGTTACTTCTTGTGGGTTCTCAGTCTTCGCTTCCTGTGCTGGGGCCACTTGTGCTGGTTGTTCGGCTTGCTGTTGCGGCTCGCCCTGCCCCTCCTCTTTGGTGCTTTCCATTTCAACCTCACCATTTTCCGTAACCTGCTCGTCTGCCTGCTGTGCCTCTGTATTTTCATTCATCTCTACATCTGTTGGTTGAGGTTGGCTCTTGCCGGCAGCGTTACTCTCTGCTTTGGCTTCTAATACAGCTATACATTTTTGGATACACTTGATAGCCTCCTTCCTAGCCTGCCGAATGTTTTCTTTACCATCAGTTTCAATAGTATCTAATTTAATGAGATTCCTAGTAAGCATTTCATCTAGGAACAAGTATTTCTTATCATTTTTGGTACCTCCAAAGTTTTCAACCTCAGTCATAAGGTTGAGAACATCGGTTTGAATACGAAGAATCTGTGTGATAGGGTCGTTGACTGGGGTCTGTTTGGGTTGAGGCGGGGTCTGTTCCCGCTGCGGAGCTTGCGGCTGTGGCGGCGCTTGCTTCGGTTGAGGAGGCGGGGCTTGCTTCTGTTGAGGAGGCGGCGGCGGAGGCTGCTGCTGCTGCTGCGGCCGCTGCTGAGTTCTGGACGGAGGTTCAGTCTTAGGTGCGTTCTGTTCATGGTGCACTGGCACTTTAGCGAAATGTTCTTCAGTATGCGGAGGCGGTTGCGGTTTAGGTGATTGAGCACGCTGCGGCGAGCCCCCGCGGTTGAATGCCGCCTGCGGGTACGCCTTTTGCTGGGTGAATGGTTGCGGCCCCTGCCTAAATCCTTTGTTGAAAGGCGTGCCAAAGGCTCTGGAGAAGTTAGGTGGCTGGTAGTAGCTAAAGGGGCCGTCGTCTGCGTACTGTTCTCTATCGATGTGTGGCTGCGGGGGAGGCGGCACGTACGCGGGTTTCGTCTCACCGAAGTGCGTGCCGTGGTCGACTGATTTGTTGATCACGGGCTCGTCCCTGCCCTCCACGAATATAGGTATGTGTCGCACGTTGGAGTGCTGCTCGCCGTGCGGCGCCTGTTCCTGGTGGTTCTGTCCACTCATTTTGAAGCTTTGGTTCGACGGTGCGCTACTGTCTGGCGGCGCTGACATAGACCTCTGATTCCTGTCTTCCGCATCGACCAGGCTAGGGTCGGCGGGGCTTTTCTGGCCGAGATCGACTGTGTTTCTTAGTCCGTACTGTGGTAGGTGCGCCTGTGGTTCGGTTTCTGAAGGGCCTGGTTGTGGTTCCTGTTCAGTCTGTGTGGCTGCGGTCTGCTGCTGCGCCGGCGGGGACTGCGGCGCATGCGGAGCGTGTGGCTGGGCTGGTGGCGGCTGCGGCTGCTCTTCGCGGGAGCCAAACCTGCGGTTCCAATGTGAAGGGAAATGTTCCCTGAACTCTGGCGGGATGTCGTCGAAGGGGAATCTGTCGAAGCCACCGAAACCGTCGCCGAAATCTGGAATTACGAAACGTTTTGTAAGCACACCTGTAAAGAAGAAGGTCTTGTTTCAGAGGTTGTTGTGATACAGCTCTACATATTTGAAACATATGCGTGTAGTCTGTAAACAACTGAAATTTGACCTTTATAACTCTATCAAATAAAGATAGGCTTATGGGTAAGAAGATCGTATTGTAATACTGGTTGACTAATAGAGAATGCCTAAGGCATTAAGTCCGTATTTGTCCTTTAGTTGCATAAAAGTTTAAATAGAATAAATACGATCGGTTCTTATTTTTAATCAAAATAATAAATAGTACCCGTACCGTCTGTTGCGTCCTGGCTCGAGGGCCGCCTCTTCCGTGCCCAGGTGGCGGGGCGCTGCCGCAGACGCGCCGCTATGTCGGGATGCCGCGACGCGAGCTCGCTCCACGCGCCCGACCCCTCCTCCTCGTCAAACGGGAAACCGCGCTGTAGGCAAACACAACAATGGTAAGTTTATTTATTCCTCAAGCGAACAAAACTTAGACACTAGACATTTGTAATGTAATGTAATTTAGACCGATTCCGGCCACGGCGGCTAATCTTTATGCAGACTAGCCACGTACGCAGGAGATATTATAGTGCACAAGTGTGTGCGCAAACACAGGTCCACCCCATCTTCCCTAACTCTCCTAGCCCGTTGAGACGGCAATCCGACACGACCGCAGAGAGATCTGGCGCAGGACCAACGGCTTTACGTGCTTTCCGAGGCACGGAGGACACTAGACATTTACCACTCTTCCATCGGTAGTTCTCTCGATCGGTATTGGTCTTTAAGGTAAGCTTTTATAAGATTGTTTTTACATCGACATTTAAGATTCAAATGCCACTTCGATAACAGTATCCTAATGCACGTGTCGATAATGAGTTATCCCTAGGTAACATACCGACAGACGATCGCTGTATTAGTTTAGTCTGTTACCAGCGGCTAAATGGAATTCTCTAATTGAACTTATTTATATAAGAAGTCACATGGCCAGCCAACAATGACGGCTGTTGATCGTAGTAATTCCTACACTGTTACATAAATATATCGGTTGTTGTATGACAATACGACGACTTGTATTAAAGCAGGTACTTAATTTCCCTTCATTGAAAAACAAAAACATCCGAGGCAAGACCGCCATCATTTAAATTGTCTTAAAGAAATGTCAATACAGGAAGCTCATATTTATTGCATCGATTTCGCAAGTATCCGGATGGAACGTCTATAAATATGTAAAGCGACAAGTGCGTGTACCTATAGTGCATTCCGTACTTTGAGCTGGCTTGGGGTCAGTTCACACCGAGACGCGGTGCTGCACGCACATTTTAAGCTACTCAAAATATATCTTTATTTACTACAGGAAAAAATACACATTTCATTGTAAGAATTCAGAACACGTTGCACCTTCTCACAATTAAATGTGTATATTTTCGTGTGGTAAATAAAGATATATTTTGAGTGTGAATGTACCCTTAGCCGTCCAGTAGTATCGTGCGAAGGAGACGGAACACACGTCCAAACAGAAAAGGTACGTAGTGGTTACATTTGCGTCGCCAGATACTACCATATAAGGCAAGGACGACCGAGGAAGTGACCTTACCGTTGAGCCTTTCGGATTTTGATACTACGGTGTCATTACGCGGACGAACGCTCCAATGATTTACGCAGTGCCAATAAATATTCATAACTAGCTTCTGCCCGCGACTTCGTCCGCGTCACAGTTGATGTGTTATCCTACGGGTACCGTACATTTTCCCGGGATAAAAAGTAGCCTATGTGTTATTCCAGACTATAATCTATCTTTGTGCCAAATTTCATCCAGATCCATTCAGCCGTTTAAGCGTGAAAGAGTAACAAACATCCATCCATACATACAAACTTTCGCCTTTATAATAGTAGTAGGATTACGATAAGTACTTGTTTTTGACATGTTCGACACAAGAAAAAAAATGGTCAATTAGCATAGCTCCATCGTGGTTTGCGATGAGTTTATAGACAACAACAATAAATATACGAGAGTCCCTGAAATTATCTCGCTTTGTTATATTCTCGTAGCCTTATGATAGGTAATAAAATAGATTGTTATCAGAAATAACCTTCCTCCTTCGTACGTATTGTTTCTTATTCCGCAATTTCATTAATTTTATTCTCGTTTGTTAGTCACCGGGTTATTGAGATTTGGGATACATCTTCTAAGTAGTCAATGTTTTTGAGGCCGAATTCCGATAATGGCTAACCAATTTATCAATTGAAAGATTGTTAGCAATCAAGGTTTCAATTAAGACCTTGCACTTGGCGTGGGACGATAAACGACTAAAATCGTTCAAAGACGTCCTCAATATTCTGCGCAACAATCCAAAGCGTTTTGACAACAACATATTTCAAACAAGGTTACCCACTACCATTGAAAAATACACGTAGAAGTAAGATATAGAAAAGAAGAATACATCATCACCTTCCTTAACAGATCACGAACCGAATGGCAGTCCAACAATACTAGCAATAGTCACACGGAAAAGCCAAGAATGTACATTGTCCCATGAAAGCAGCATCATAGAACGAAATATACAAAGTACCTAATACTGATGATTGTAAACGGTGACATCAGCGTGTGGGCTGTAACGAACAAAAACCGATGGAGATCGTTGCGTCATGCGATTGTAGACGATCGTTGGAATACGTAGCAAACGTGTGCTGACGGGACCCGGGCACGTGGCCGATCTCGTGACCTAAGCGTGCTGCAATTGTGGTCATTATAAAAGTACCTTGTGTTCACGCGGCACTCGAACCAATATTATCAACAACCCATACTTAATATTATAAATGCGAAAGTAACTCTGTCTGTCACACCTTTACGACTAAATCACTGAACCGATTTTGATAAAATTTGGAACGGAGTAAGTTTGAACCCCTAGAAAGGCTATAGGCTACTTTTTATTCCGCGACTTCGTTGCGTCCGTGATAACCGACATTTACGCGGGCGAAGTCGCGAGCAAAAGCTATGGAGTTATAAATAAACAAGGTGATGTAATTCAGATAAAGGTATATGAAGTTTCTTAAGTGTTCACATATTTGAAACTGCACTTGAACATAATTAAAGATAAGACAAAAGTGTACTATGTAATTTATAGATGATGAGCTAATATCGTCACTTATCGATCTTCATTAAGACTAGTGCTATTATGTATTGAACACCAATAATGAAGATCTATTGCAATAATACTTTACAGAAGTGCCTTTAAGTTATTATAAGATCTGAGGAACATTGACATGGCTAACTATTTTTTAAATGTAAAATTCCATAATTTTTTGCAGTGTTATCTAGTTGTAACTAAACTAATACAGGGAAAGCACGACCATTGATCACCGAACTTGCTCAAAGCTGGTTGGTGATATCAGATTTATATTAAGTAAGAAAGTAAATATGAATTAGGATAAGCCACATTGCTCTTTGGTGCAGTAGTGGACTGCTATAGGCTGATATGATGATGATGAGGAGGACATTGGTACTAGCCCCTGTCCGGTTGAGCACCTACAGCCCCGTACATAAGGAGGGCCATAACAAAATAAGCTAGTTGTCACATTCGATTTAAAGTCATGCGATGTTCGCATTATCTGAAGCTAGGAATAAGTGCCCAATAATATTTTGAGACATAATTACGAAGGTGGGTGACGCAATTGAAGTCGTTGACCGCCGAACGTACAACGATCCAATCTAAACTCTGTAGCAAGCAAAAATTAAAACTAATCATTTTGGATAAGATGTGCAACAAAAATTTAATCAAGTTTTTGTTATACTGTCGAAAATACTTTCCAGTTATTATAGTCCTTGAATCGCAAGTAGAATTAATTTTAATTTCAGTTCTATTCAGTCGTAAAATAATCGTTGCTAGGACATATTGAAATTAAAGACTCCATAAACGAGGCTGCTGCAATTAAAATTTTATCAGCATCGATCAGATCGTTTCCCGATAACCATACGATGACCCACTTTACCTCCATAAGCAGAAACCTGAATCAAGGCGTGGGATGGGACAAGATACTGTTATATCTACTCCAAGTCTCTCTAAGGTCTTATATAAAACATCCGGTGATTATTACTTTACTAATAAAGACAATACGAAGTAGGTTGTGTTTCGTTGGACCAAATTTGCATAGGATACTAATCCTCGTGGGCGCTTTCGTGACGCACCATTGCAGGCACAACGTTAAGTCCGCATATGTACGTGAACGATACATTTTACCTCCTAACATCACACCGACATCAGTGACATCACCGTCTTAACTTAGCTGAATATTTACAAAGATAATTTCATAGTCGGTAGACCGGTTTTCCATAAACTTGAGTGTTCATCCATGCGTGGTGTTTGTTAACTCTTCAAGATGCGAAGAGCGTTTATTGGTTACTTAAAAGACCCAACAATATTATTGTCGAAGAAAATGTGTTTTCAATTTTGTAGATCTGAAGGACGACCCAATGACGAAATTAAAAGCATAACATGAGACTGAATGATAATAACAAAATCACGTTTACAAATAGCAGCAGTCACAGCTGGAAATATTATGTATACATTTGAGTCGAATATCACGTGGATACAAACATGAAAGTGATGTCGTAATGTTCAAATATCACTTAAAATTATGGCATCGTTTTGAGTCGAAACACAGTTGGAATAATATCGCAAAGTGTAGCACTATTATTGGGAGCGTATTTAGAGCGAGCGTGCACTTACAGATAAACAAACCAGAAGGGGGTTTAGCATTAACAGAAGCACGAAAGGTAAGTGAACTCTGAGGAATCGCTCAAGAATAACGCTGACCAAGACGATGACCGAACATGTATTTTAGTCCATAATTTATGATAGAAGATGGACAAAAATTATATGGGTCTGTATCCCAGATTGTGCAGGTACAAAATGGGCGTAGTTTAATAGTACAGGTCTTGTATTATGCAAATCAAAAGGGTGCATACTGCCTAGCAGTCCCGGAAAAAAGCTATGTTGGTTTAAAAAATTGATTCTCTTGCACATTTATAATTGTTTATTCCAACATTATACGATTTAGCGAAGACAAATAAACCAGTGTACCTAGTACTTTTGCTAAAAATAAACAAAGTCCATCTGCGAAACCGCAGTCTTCAACTTTAATTTGGAAATAAAATGCAATATTCTGCGGTTTTCAGACGGCTAAAGAAATTGTTTTTCGTAGGCAGTTGCTATACATGGTATTTCGATAAAGGCAAAGCGCCTCGTCGGCGTCGCCCGTGACTCACGAGACTCGCATGACGTCGAAATGTTTACAATGATCTTGTGTTAGTTATGGACGTTTATGTGGGCAAATATGCGAAAGCAGACGCCGCCCGCCGTGCTGTATAAATACGGAGTTTTAAAAAGAAATTAAACATACGAAGTTTACACGAAGGCTATAATGGCGAACCAAGTAAGTCAAGGCACTGTTGAAGTGTGAGATAAAATACAAATATTATAAATTCCCTACTTTCATGGAGTATTTTACGTTGACTTTTCTCAAAGGTATAATTAAACGTTTAAAATATAAATAGCTAATGGGTATTAGAATCACAATACTAGGCCTACAGAAATAGACGCGAACATGTGTTATTAGGGACATTGAGAGAAAGTCGACAATATTCAAATTTTTTGAGTATTCTTGGGTCGATGTATTGACAATTTGTCCATTAAGAGCAAGGTTACATATGTATTAGTCATAATGTTAACGAAGGTAACACCTGTGTTCCAGACAAACGATGTCTTTGACCATGCTACCACCTGGCCGGTTTCCAATTACTAATGCGAACAAGGAAACATTCTGCAGGTCATTCGGCTTTCTCATACTATACTTGCGTTAGATCATCACTAATTTAAATAATATTATCGTAAATCAATTTAATAGATCAATCAATAGAATAGAAATCAATTTAATCAATAAAATTTAAGTTAGTAAGCAAGGTGCAGAAGTATAGCAACCTGACTTTATTTAAATGCCAATTGTTCCAATCTATAAAGGTTATTTCTCACATATGCAGCGCAGGTGCATTGATATCGATAAAGAACGATAACATCGTCCATATAACTTCAATTGAACACATGTTCCATTCATGAATTAATAAAACTTTCGAATTATTGTAAGTTGATAAGTTTCAGGAAACTTACTTCGCTGCCATGGTACTCCGGTGGTTTATCCAATACAACAGGAGATTCCATTTCCTTATTACAAAACACTGGAATGTTTCACTTATAAACACTTCACAATAAAATAGCGCGAAAGTATTAACGTATTTGGAGTAACGTTCGTCACTTTGTCTCGATTTATACTGCGGCGATCGAAGCCGTACAATCGTATTTATACGGCGTGTGGGAGCGCGGCGCCTAGGGTTCGCGGACCGTCCGGAGCGTTCGAGAACGATTCAACGGCGTCGCCGTATCGCAGACAACAAAAACGCTCGTCAGACCGTTGTGTTTGGACGATATACATTAACGCGTTCGTTCCTACCAAAGCGCTTCTTACATTGAGCTCGTTATACAGAAGCGGCAATGTAAGCTTTACAAGAGCTAGACAGTCGAGTTTCCCGTACTACTCCCCATCGCGCCTGCGTTGATTCTGTCTGGAAGCTTCTTGGGGGTGGTTGAACACCTAATAGGGTGTAAAACAAAACAGATGCAAGCCACCCCTATGGAACTTCATCGAAAATTCTAGAGACAGATCGATAAGCAATTACGACAAAGTTTGTACACCCACGCTTTAGCAGCCTTTAGTAGTGAGTAAAGCATGCGTTATAAAAAGTATAATGGAGAGAATTTAATGTGAAAAATAAAACAAACATAATTAATTTTCAGGTCGTGTCAAGTGTGAATCATGGTGGACAATGATTTTGTACAATAATGGACATCACAATGGCAATAACAGCTTGTATGAATTTATTTAATTTTTCCTTCAGCGTGCCTTATAAACGAACTGATTAATGTTGGGGTGTTGCATTTATACAGCCTCTTGAGTCCGTACATTAATTTACGTTTCAATTGTTCTTTAATAAAAAATAGGCGTTAAAGGCAGAGAACCTCGTTGGTGAGACGTGAAATTTAAATGGTTATGAAGCTTTATGGGTTTATATAATAATTTTAAAATGAATAAAGCCTGGTAAGGTTTGCCTGGTTCATTATTTTATCTGATTGTGTACTTGTATAACAATTGAGAATTTACTGGAACTAGTATAATTTGATGATGATTTGTCGTGATGGCTCAGTGGTCCTTGGCCCAGCATCCAATGTGACTTTTCTATTTTATATGTATTTTCTCAATAAGTATATCTTGGACATCACTGACATCGGTGAAGAAAAACATCGTAAAGAAATCTGGACTTATAATTCATATACGCCTGAAATTGCCAATTCTCCTTGAGCAAACGTAGTGATCAATGCTCTTTGCCTTCTCTGAATGGGAAGAAGCTTTTGCCCTGCAGTGGGACAATATAAATGGTACCTAATAATTTTAACCAGAGCAGTACCTCTTCTGTTTGCAGTATTTCTAGCTTAAAATCTAAATCTTCTGAAACTTTCAGTACTTTGCAGCACAGCAGTTATTGAACTCTCGAAGTTGATGTTTTATATGCGCCATTACTCATGGAATTTATTGCTTGTATAATATTTTATTGGTTTTTGCTATCGCATACAAATCATACCTCAACTCTTTAATATGGGTTTTAATAGAATTTTTCTTTGTTCCGTGCTTTCGTTCACTTAACCGTTAAAGTATTATATTTTTAGAACAATTTAAAAGCTTTGTTTAGGCAGTAAATCACGTAGAATTTGAATAATAAGTACTTTTTGTTTCTCATAATTTGAGTAGGACCTTCTCAAATTCTGCAAAGTTCACAGAATTTATAATAGTCTAGAATTTCCTGAGAAAACAAACAATATTAATAACGTAATGTAGTTTATTTACAAAATAATATTAATAAGGCACTTCGTGATTATTTGCAATAGGCTGCCAAAACCAATGATGGTGTTCAATTGGCCAACGTTTGTTATTGGAGGAAATCATTGGTCCAAAAGTTTCCAGAAACGTAATATAGTACGAATTTCTATTTTTAAATAAAAACAGGTGACATTGTTATAAATAGTATGGAGCCAAAATTACCGCAAGGCTATACATGCGGAATTATTAATCATTTGCTATTATAATCTTATTTAGTTATACACATATTTTTAGATACAATGACAATCTAGGGCTGCAAGCTGCAATGCGTCCGAGATTGCCCGGATTTATTCTAGTTTAGAAAACGTCTGGGGGTAAACCGGAAAAGGGTTTTAAAAAAGTTGTTAAACGTGGACATTTTTGACGGGCCTGTTGGTCTAGTGGTTAGCGGCCCTGACTGCTAAGCCGGAGGTCGTGGGTTCGATTCCCACCCAGGACAAACTTTGTGTGATGAGCATGATTGTTTGTTCTGTGTCTGGGTGTGATTTATCTATAATATGTATGTATTTATAAAATTATATAAGTATGTATATCAGTTGTCTGGTTACCATAACACAAGCTCTGCTTAGCTTGGGATCAGATAGCCGTGTGTGAGTTGTTCCAAGATATTTATTTATTTATTTATTTATTTATTTCGTGTAGGGGAATAACTAATAATTAAAGGTTAAATTACAATAAAAGCAAAATCGATGCAAATTAAACCGATGTTTTTATTTTTATTGTTCAAATATTTTTCTCAGCTGCGTTTGGAAGAACTAAACTGAATTTCACCCAAATTTTTGAAATGTTTAACGGCCTCCGCCATTTTGGTGATGGCAGCCCTATGACAGTATGATCATATGAATGTTGTTATAATCATATTACTTGCTCATTCATGATGGCAACAATGATTTTAGATACGGCTGTTTTTTTTTTGGTATGGCTACAAAATATCAAATTACGAATTTATTAGAAGGCAATCCACAAGCAATTACTCACGTGTCAAGTCTCAATTTTATTCATTATGATTGCAAAACCAAAAACATAACAAAAGAAGCAATAAATAAAACAGAAATAGCCAGAAAAGGAAGAACTGTACATTTAACCTACAACTAATTTACAAAAATAGGTAAGTAATTGGTTAAATTTTAACTTTGTATGTAAAACAGATACGAACAAAGAAGATCATGTAAATGTGACTATGCATATTTAAAACCATTTGTTTACATACTAACGTCGACGCGATCGCGCGAGTGGCCGGAAAGAGCGCGAGAAAAAAAAGAAACATACGTTTTTCTGACGACATATTATCTGGTTTATTTTACGACACAAATTATATGTGGGCACGATAAATATGTCATCACCGCAGTCCAGACAGGAGAGGCGTTCTAGGAGCCTACCATGATCTTTTAAAACAGTACCGTTTTAATAACGTACCATCACGCCTGTTTTCTCCGAAGGGTTAGGCAAATGTATACCAATGTACACCCACAGTTCACCGGCGGGGCCATAAGGGGCGAGCCTATTGCCATTACCCGGGCACAAATCCTAACTGCTACTGAGAATTTCATAGAAAAACCCAATAGCACTTTTTGCTCAACCTGGGAATCGCACCCAAGACCTCTACGTAGTAGCAGTCGCGCTTAAAACCACTAGGCTAACAAGCAGTTTTACCGTTTTAATATTAGATAGTTTGTAATTTCAGTTGTTGGTTTTTAACTTCCTGCGCTAAGCAGAGTGCTGAAAATCCAACAGTGTACAAAGCAAAGTAATATTAAAATTGGTGGCAGGCCCTCAGTTCGTTACTCAAGGCACATACGATATTTTAAACGTCAGAATAATGACGACGACGTCTGAGCAAAAACGGAACAAAATACAATAATCTAAATAGAACAAGGTTTGGAAAGCCAAAAACCGTAAGACCTTCCTCTGCTCGCCAAGTAATTTCATTGGTTAACTACTGCCACGGCTATTTGGTTTGTGATCCAAATAATTTCGTATAAATGGGTAAAAGCTTCGACCGTTTAACAAAAATTCACGATGGAATGCAAACGGTAAAATTAGTTACTTGTTACATAACTGTCTATTATCAGCTGATTGCTATTTGGCAATCAATGCATGGTCGTTGACCGAATCTCGCATGGTGTTGAAAACGCAGATGGAATAATAAATAATAAGAATCCTACTCATTCAGCTTTGTCAGTTAAAAAACCTGCCCTAAAAAAGACAGCTAATCAGTCGCAATTAACAATTTAAACCGAATTTTTAATCAAGGTTTTTGAACAAAGAAAAGGAAGCGTTGGAAGAAAATGTTTACTCATAGCGCAGTACGTGTTGAGCTGTACCTTTTTTCATGAATGCCATTTTTAACTTACAGGTACGTACGTAGCAATGCAGCTATTTTTATCACCTTTAATGTCAGGATTCCTTCAGGAAGCGAACACCGACAGTTCACATACCGAAGCAATGATTTGGCTAAGCGTTTTTAATTAGACCAACTGTTACTGGCAAGAGTCATAGTGACTATAAATTTTTGAAAGTTAAAGCTCGAATATTGCTAAGGTAAATTGACTGGGAAGAAACTTACAAGTGTAATACCAATCGCAATTCGAACGTATTTGCAGTAACCGCTTAACTAGAAATACTTCAGGGTTAATCAAAATACTATAGACAAGCAAAGTGGGACGCACGGACACGTAGGAGGGCAACTCGTTCCAAATACCTAACGATTCTTATAATAATGTTGTGCAATATGAAAACAATTCGACCCCTGAATAAGACGTAAGGGGCAAAGTGAGTAGCAACAACCAAAAATTGTACGCGAATCATCTGAATATCACATGCATATCGATTATATACGTCACTATAAAGTGCATGATATTGTAATCGAGGACGATCTTAAGCCTAAATCAGGTTAATTAAGCGTGTAAACAAAACATTGTATCGTTGGCAGCACCGTGTGATCGGTGTTACCAACAAATACAATATTAGGAGCTATTTATAAATTTGTATGTGGCACCGCACGTTCGCACCAATACGAATGGACTGTACTTACGTTTCGCTTCATATTGTACTGTCACAGAATTATCTCACGTTATTATATATTTTTTAACTGCCGTATTAACATTTAGCTGTTGGATTAGACACTGGATTTTATATATCCGTCTCAGCACCACTCACACGTTCACGTCTGCGCGTCGTTTTGCATATGCTGTGGGTGGGTGCCGCGAATCACCGAAATAGAACTTTTGGAATAACACTACACAAATTATATTCCTTGCGTCACTGGTAACGTTTGACGAGATGAAGATCAAGAGCGTATGCGCCAACACTTGGATAGCACACGAAAGTTGTCGCAAATAATATATTTCTCGTTAGAAAGCTAGACAAAACATTTTTTCCGAATTTATTTTTGTTATTACTAAGAAATCGATGAAGTTGCTGCTGGACGATATCATTCTACTGAAAAAGCTTGATTTGTTGTACATTTTCTTTAAATATTTTTCATTTTACATTCTGAAATCAGACCGAAAGTTTTAATGTAAACGTATCAAACAAACTGGGTCACAGTAGGATTCCCGATCCCCAAATAACTGAACGATGATTGGCTTGTAAATATTGGTTAAAGCAACGCAACATTCTACCAATATCTGTTGAATTTCTACCATGCCGATAACCAGTAAATAGTTTAAAACATATTTTGTACTGACATCATATTGACAGTTAGCCTTCGACTGCGGTTTCATTGAAAGTTACTTTGTTGTGACACTTATTGTTGAACCAGGTTCTTTGCCTCTTCAACCGCGTAAGTTACGTATGTGGTGCGTTATGATCCTAAATCTGGCTCCCATTTACAAAACGAATTGTTCAAATCCGACTGGTACCTTCAGTGCGTTCCGTGTTTAAACTAACAAAAAATGTCTTCAGATTTAATTATTATAGATAATAATATAACGGATGTCTCAAAGGTACGATGCGATCAAGGCGGCACGTGCTCGATTCTCATTCTCTTCCTCCATAGGTGCAGTAAAAGGGAAGTCCTTGAGCAGCCCACTACTGTACTGATTCATTATCACCCACGCGCACAAATTGCATGTTATTTCTCGATAGAACACTGCAGTGTTGCAAGCGATTTGCGGTTAGGGTTAACAGTGTATGCAGTCAGAAATTATAGGTTACTTATCGTGGGTTTCTTATTGTTCTTGATTTTGTTTGTTTGAATTTATTTAGCGAGATGAGAATCGGAATTGTTATTGTTTCCTTGTGTTTAGCACATATATTGCCGAAATGATCTCCTTTCTCTCTTCCTTCAAGTAGCTCCGATCTTCTTTTTCTTTTATTTTTATCCTCATAAACTGTGTGACTTATCTGCCAGGTTTATCGCTTTTGATAAACCAGCCTATCATTGTCCCACGGTAGGAAAGGCCTCTCATACAGAGAAGGCACGAGCACTGACCACTATGCCTACTAAAGCCGGATTGGTGGTGATTTTGGACGTAAGTGGCGGCTATACTCCTTATATGACTTACTTTAATGGGAAAATATAACGTTAAATCCAAGTTTCCAATAATGTAACTAATGCGTGTTCAACCCTAATGAATATCAAGTAGCGAGAACTAGTGTTAATGATGATAAATGATACGATACTGTCTTTTTATTCCGGTCGCTTATTTCATCGTTGCTCAGATTCTATTTCATCGTCTAGATTACGTTTCCTGTCATTTTCATAATAAGACGGTGACTTTGATTTTGAGACTATGATGTACAATCGTGGGCACTTGCACTAAATTACTTTTCAGCCTTAGTAATAAAGTTGAAAAGTGGTCAACCACCATGTGTCCTTGATTGTACATTTTTATTTTTATTATGTAGTAGGTGATCTATCTCTTTTCGTAATTGACTAAATTGTCTTCTAATGGTTTATTAGCGTGTCGTTCGTTTTATTACAGAAATTACTGTTAATTAGAAAACAGGAGTTTCCGGAGTAGCGTAATTTTCCCCGGCTGTGCATCGCTAAGCATAGGTTCTTCTATACTCATTTTTATTTGTAGGATGTCTGAAAGTACTGACTCAATTGTAAAAAAAACTTTTACTGATAGAAAGCAATGCTATTGCCGACTCTCATGGCGTATGTTTTATGATACACCTGATTTCTACGCAGACGAAGTCGCGCGCAATGGTAAGTAACAAATAAAGAGAACAATAATTAATTGTCAACAGCAAACAGGCGTGGTGATTTATTTAAAGCTACGCAATTTTAGTCGCAGGTACGGCAAATCATAGGATATTCTAGGTCCTCATATTATTTACCTGGACGACCTTGTACGCTGCTATTATTAATGTAGGAAGGTACTCATGTCACGGAATATTTTTATTTTATTTGCAAATTCGTGCTAATGATATCACGCGATATTTGAGTAAGTATTAAAACAACAATAATAATAAACCTGAAAAAAAACTCGTGTCACGTTTTTATTGAACCTATTATAACTATGTAAGTGAAATTTACTGAGCTTTGACATAATTTCTATTCAAGACATTAATGTACTAAGAATAAGCACACATTTTGAGAATGGGTCACACATTTCATGTTGTTTCAAGCATTTAAATAAGGGCCAGAAATCCAGAGGCCGTAAGTTCGAAATTGTTTCAATCAGTTATGTTGTTTAATTTGAGCCACACGCGAAACTGCGTAAGTGCAAGAAAGTGCAAGATGCATCCTTTTTGTATATTAATAATACAAGGGGTTTTGTTAGCTTTTAACACCCATCTTGTCGTACATTTAAGAGGTCAATGTATTAGTGGGAAAACCGTCTGTCGACATTGAAACAATTTCATCGACCTAAATACTTGTAAAGTCGACGCTGTCTGTACACAAATAAGAAAATATTTTTTATGTACTCCAGATCTGTCAAAGCTTTCGCAAGTTTTGCGTGAACTTGCATCGATCTGATGGTATATTCTGTAAAAACGGTGGATTTCGGTGAAGTGAGGTTGAGGTGAATATTCATCCTAATCAAGTTCAATTTCAAAAATGGAACGTCTATAGTATGCAACTTCAGTGCTATTCTATAAAAAATCTCGCAAGATTAATCCACCTAAAACTTTATCTGCGGCTACGCAGAATTATTTATGTTATGTAGAACGGAAATCATTTTGCGGTTTAAAGTTTGCGCTCCTGAAAACGTTATGCGTCAAACTGTATTCTTTCTTGTTTGAAAATTAGATATGTTATTATAAATAAAGAAACAGTGAACCTATTCAACATGAATTTGAGCTGTGGTGATGTACAGGCTGCATCATCATTACTAATTAGCTAACTAATTTATTACTTGACCGGTAAAAGTAATCAATGTTATCCTAATGACGCAACTACTAAATAAACTGCAAAAACCTATATGATTGAACAACAGGAAAAAACCGTTGTGAACATTTAACAAAATCGTCATCAGGAGGAAGCATGAAACCGATTGATTCCATCATCAGAGCGAGCCGAATCAATCAGTCACCGCCGATCAAGTTAACGACTGATGTAATTGTCATTTATTGGCCTTGAACTTGCGAATTAGTCGACCCAATTATTTGTTTGTTAGTCTCTATCAATTAATCACTAAGGGTCAGTTCACACTGAGACGCGACGCGACGTTACTGAAAGAACCTAGTGATTTCACGCTAAGTGAAGGAAGAAAAAAAAGAAAGGAGTATTGAGGTTTTTACAGGGTCGATAACGCACGAGTGATGCCTCTGGTATTGCAAGCGTCCATAGGCAGCGGTAACCGCTTAACATCAGGCGGGCCGTTGAGCTTGTTTGCTACCTTTAGTGGTATAAAAGTCAAAGTCAAAGCATTTATTTCAATCAAACCTTTTACCGAACCCATGACAATTCAAAAGTGACTGACTATTGAATTGTCATGAAGTTGGCCAGTCACTCGTAAAATTTGAAAACACACAGCTATCCGATAGTGAGGAACGAGCTAGAAACTCCACCAACACTTTTTTATATTAAGTTTTTGCAAAATCCTGGGCACATTATTCTTGTTGCTTGTGAAAACAATGGTGATATTGCTATGACTAAGCAGACTAGATAGGGAAGGCCCAGGCAGGGAAATGACCGATAACTTGACTCTTAGAAACACGAAAATAACTTTGATTTGATTAATTATTCAATTAAGACTATTATTAGTCTGCTGAGATAAAAGCTTTCAGAGTTCAAGCTTGGAATCCATTCATTATTATTCTCCTTGTCAATGATAAGTTGCTTGACAAGTTATGTGATAAATATGAACGTTTTTCATCAAGTGCTCCCCCTTAAGTCAAGATAGCTAGAAGACCGAAATTATTATCATAATTTATATTTTTTATAAAATGTATTGCAGAACATGCAAGATTTATAAGTAAATTAAAGTTTAGCCTAGCCAAACTAGTTAGTTTAGTTTAGATTTGATTAAAAACCAAACTCAAAATGTTACTAAAGGCCTTGATTCCGAGAAATCTGTCTCACTGTCCCCCGAGTACTGCTCAGAAATTGATCACTATTCAATACACATTTACGCAGTTTGTTGTGTTCAAACTATACAAGAAACGTGTTATTACGTATTATATTAGCATGGCTTATGTAATCAGTATCTGTAGCCGGATATCTAATGAATCTTGTCTCACTATGTCCTGCTGTTTGACAGAATTGATTTATTGGTTAACAGTAACAGGTCTTGTTGATATAATTATAAATGCATTAGGAAAAGCAGAATAGTTGTTGTTTTTTCTTATAGGTACACAATGCAAAGAATAAAACAAGTTTCTGACTGCAATGCCTGCAATTAAGGCCGTGTTCAAACCAAACTGACTGTCAGCAGCTGAAAGTGAGCGAACGTTACGCAGTTTATTGTATTTCCATACATATTCACTTTTTCGTTCACATCTAACCGACGATACGTTATTACGCTATGCGTAGAAGCTGACATTATTATATTCACAATACCGTTTATTTTCACGTTTACACTGGGGCTCACAGTGAGCCTGCTCACATTTGGCGGCTGACAGTCAGTTTGGTTTGAACACGGCCTAAGTGCATCATAAAAGAAAAAACCGTTGAGCAACAACAACAGGTGCAATAGTTTTAAGGGTTAAGTGCCGAAATGGGTGCCAACGGAACCCTTTTACCACGGGGTCTCAACGGGAACGAATTATAATTAGTCTTGAAAAAAAATCATAGATGGCAGTATAGGTTACTCTAACAAAATTTACAACCACTAAATTGCGTTAAACGGCAGATTTTGGCTGAAGTAAGATTAGTAAATATTAAAACTTCATTGCTCAAGGCTGATTTATCTATTTACATTCATAAATCACGTAATTTCGGCAAAAAATAAAACTGAAAACTTTAACTTCCATTCGAACGTGATTCGAACCCATAGAATGATAAAGTCGTTAGATGCAGCTATCTGTTACCCATTTAGTTTAGAGCTATTTGCAATAGATGGCGTTTTACTCAATTTGTACAATAAGCGTAAGGGTAGCAACTATTGTTATTAATTTACGTTTAGTTACTTCATTTATGTTTACTTATTTTTTTTTTATATAATCATATTACTTACAACTCAGGTCAAAGAAATAGGCAGATAGAACGTGCGCGAACAACAAAGTGAAGGTAGTTTTTATTAATGTGTGCGCGGCTGATAAGTGGCGCCGTGTACTGACACGTGCATCTGTGTGCGTTTACGGTTGCCAGATATTGAGAAATACTCCCATATTTTTGTTCAGTTAAATTGTTCTCAAATATTGTAGGTACTACAATTTTTTTAAATTGGAAACGCGATCAACATATCAACATATTTATTAAAATAATAATTATTTTACACACAATCATTAAACCCGAATAAATAAATTTTCCCGTCATAAACTAGCAACACAGACGATTTACTGTTAAGGTTTTGTGTTTCAAGTGAACCGAAAATATTTTATGAAAAATAAATACCAAAACAATAAAAATAACAAGAGTTATCTGTGGAAAGATATTCCATCTTGTTTTCTTTGTTTTATGTTATGTTTTGACTTAAAATGGCAAATCACTAGAGACGTGTGAGCGAGACGATGCGTAGCTTCAGCTTGGTACTGTCGCTGTCGCGTTTTTTTTTTTAGGAAGTAGGGTAAATACGCTAAATGTCGGCCCCCTTGCGGTTTTTCTGTTTTGGGATCAGTCTGGCACCATCAATTTGCAACGAAAGGATAGCTTCCGATGCGGTTTTGGATACTTTCATAAATCTATTTCATGTTTACGGGCATAAGATTGACATTTCTACTACAAGAAAAAAGTAATAAGGTTTAGATGCGTCGAGAACGAAAAAACCCTAAAGTCGGCCATTCACGGCCCATGGTCGGTCGCGTTTTACCCAAATGTCGGCCGGGTATAGGGTGTTTTAAATTAAGGCAGACAAATATTTCCATTATTTATTGCCTCAAGAGCTTCCTTTATTTTTGTGCGATCGTAACTGCATAATTTTCTTTGTTTCCTTAAAGGCCCTGGATCTTCCTGATCTGTCATTGTAGTACCTTAAATTAAAAGCATTAATTCTAAAAGTAGCTTTTTGTGACATGCAGGTTATATTCATGAATGAAAGATTTACGACCAACCATTATTTTTATTTTTTAACATGCGTTTATTAGGTAGCAAGTTCCAAAGAGCAATTTATATCTTAGGTATATTCCCAAACCGTAATAAGCTATCATAAATGTTTTCAATATTATCAACTTCTACATTAAAACTGAACTCTTTATATTATTAATAAATTAAATGTATAATAAATATTTAATTTTGAGAAAATAAGAAAAAGTAATCAGCCTGTATAGTGGGGCTCGAATTCGAGGCTGGTCGACATTACGATCTTTAATGTTTCTAAAGCCGGCCCCTATTTCGTGTAAATTTTTTCTCGAGATTCAACTAATATCACCCCGGCCGGTATTTGGCGATTAAACGTAAAATAGTTTTATTTGCCTATATGCGTTGCAAATTCTCTTATTAAGCCAACAGAATTAGTACAATTAGAATTTATAAAACAGACTGCATTTACTTTAAGTCGGCCACGGCCGAGAATCGGGTTTTAACTCAAAATTGGTATTCTATTGGCGGCCTCCTATTTTTACTTTAAAACAATACGTAAAACATTGAATAAACTATCTCAAAATATACTAAAAATCACTAATTACTAATATTAAAGCTTAAAACAAAAAAAAAGAAATGTCTTACTGTTTTTATATCAATCCCCGAAGTGTGGGTATTCACAGCAAGTAAGGTACTTTACATATGAAATTGACGCTTCGACGGCGCAATCGCTCCTGATGCTCAGTTTGCGAAGAGTGAGTGACGTAATCGGAAAGTAACGGTTTGTACATAGAGTATGAACTAAGGTTGTAATTTGAGTGGCAAATTTGTCACTTCATTACGTTTTAAATGAATGCAAGCTGAAAATGTGCAGACGGCCGAAGTTTGGGGAGGGGCCGACGTATGGCGTATTTACCCTACCACTCGTAGCGCAACAACAACACGGTCCTGCGGTGGCCAAAAATTACTTTAAGGCCCCCAGCCAGGGCTACTGTCGCGAGTTTGTATTCGCTTTTGATTTTGTATTTGCTTTGATGATTGGACACACTCGCGTGTTCTGAGCGCTCTATCTGCCTATTTTTTTGATCTGAGACTTACAAGTAAAAAAAAAACTTTTTTTTTCATTTTATTAAACCTGGAACTATCAAATTTACTAAACATTAATCAAGCAGATAGTTATTCTCTTCGTCTTCTTCTGACGAGTGTGCGTCTACCTGATTCGAATGTGTTTTTGTTTTCTTCTATACGACCTGGCTACGAATTACGAATTTTGGAAAAGACCAGCCTATGACTTGACCTGGACCCTGAATATTGAATAACAACGAACCTTGCACATACATACGACGACCTAAGCTAGTAAATTTTGGATTTTGATTTTCTCCTCACTAGGAGCTGTGCTAGGAGCATTCTCGTGTAATGTAATGTAACGTTACAGATACGAATTTGAACATTACAAATAATATCCTTGGGGTCGAGTTCATAATATCGAAAGTCATTACATTAACAACATTGCTGTATCGACAACGTTCCATCGACGAGTTAATGAATCGACAGTAGGTACCCAAAATCAATGGTACGCTACATCTACAGTACTTACTCCAAATCGATGGCACGGTGTCGATACAGGCAGCGTACCTACTATCAATATTATGTAATAATATATCTTATTCCAACGATTTCACCCTTTCCCGCTACAACTCGAAAATTGTCCCACGGGAACGTAAAATCGGAATAAAAACTATCGTAAAAAAAATCCAGGTTGTAAACTATTCGTGTACACGTGTAAACATCCAAATCCGTTCAGTATTTTTAGCGTGAAAGAGTAAGAAACATCCATCCATTCTCACAAACTTTCGTAGGTATTTATGATAACTGTTAAAGCCGCAAATCGTTGCGCGAATCATATTGTGATCAACATTCAAACTGAAAGTGACCTTCGAATTGTAAAAAACTGTTGTCCTTGAACTCACGATGCGGTGCAATGAAGAGAACAGAGAATCTATAGAAAAGCAACGCCCTCTAGAGTATCATTGCCACTTAGTTTCGATTCTACCTATTATTTAGGTTGACTCCTAGATGGCGTTGTAAAACTACTGTTTCTGGCAATTAGTGAGTCGCCGGTACTGCCATCTATTGAGAAAATGGAGAAAAAAAAATTGCCAGTCGAATTGCCAGTTTTAGGAAGGTCACATTTCTTTGTATGGGATTGGGTATCTGTATTGTAATCTGTGCTTTTACTAAGAGTCCGCCATCTGTCCGTCCGTCACAGGGCTGTATATTTAGAAACGTAGGGAGACATTTGGCAGTCTTACCAAGAGGTATCGTGTTGCCCAGTAACTGGGTTGTGGAGATCAGATAGGCAGTCGCTCCATGTCAAACACTGGTATTCAGATGAACCTGGTTAGACTGGAAGCTGACCCAAACGTAGTTGGGAAAAGGGTAGGCAGATGGAAACGCTAAAGCCTTCTGTCCTTCTAGACACGCTACTCAAGAGCCACCCCGAAGGTTCATTAAAAATAAAAACTTTTTAATATACATAACTATTATTAATTGAGTAAGACGGACAACGTCGCTACCCAATTCAGGCGCGAATATAGCAACTAGTAGGAAAACAATACATTCGTGCCAATGCCCTAGCCTACCCATTCTATTGCTAGCTCGTCAATCAACTGTCAATAGTGTAAATATATCAGTCCATATAAAAACTACTGTACGATGTATATACGTTATATTAGACAGTGTTGTAGCTTGACTAGTGTTGTCAGGTGTCTCAATTTGAGCGGGACGAACGTCTCGATTTTCAGGGGTCTGGTGATACCAGGACCACCATTTTCAGGGGTCTGGTGATTTTACCCATGATCGGGACGCTTATTGTCTCGATTTTTCAGTAATCTGTATTTTAATTGATATTTTTGACAGGAAAAATAAATTTATCGTAAGCTGTTGCTGTTGCAGCGGATGGATGCGAGCTGCCTAAGACCGGGATGGTTGGCGCTCTTTGGGGAGGCCTACGTACAGCAGTGGACGGCTATAGGCTGATATGATGATGATTATGAAGCTGTTGCTGGAAGGCAATGGAGGGAGACTTTTACCCAGCATTCGGATAATAAGGGATGAAAAAAAAACAGCTATTTCTACATAAAAATACGTTTTTGTCCACATTCTCCAAAAAAAAAAAACAGAAAATTCTGGTTCTTTTTATGTAATCATTGTAACTCTCCCGATTTGGAAACCAAAATCCCGACTATTTTAACCTTCCGTCCCGAAATTTGACACACTGCACCAGGCAACACTAGCAGCTGTGACTAACATATCGTTGTGTTCGTATGACACTACATAGCCGTGAGACGACACGCTTCATGCTTCGACGGCTCGCCGCATTGTTCTAAATACTGCACAGATGTATGTACAGACGCAAGCACATCAAGCTACTACAATCTGTCAAATTTATTTTATAGATTTTCAACTTTATCGCTGTACTATATGGTTCAAAGTTGATTGCGAATTTGACAGTTTCGGGTAGCTTGATGGCTTTTTTTTTTAAGACGGTAACTCATCAAATAACTTCCCCCGCCCTGGGCGGGGCGGGAGGGAGTGTAAGACTTTTACTGACTAAAACCCGTCTATGTTCCTTTCATGTGCCCTTTGCGTTCCGGGGGCGCGGTATCTCTTTCGAACAACCCGCAGCCCCGGCAGGCATCGGCCCTCAGTGGCCCCATCCAAGTTAGCTGACATCTCTTTGAGGCGCGCGTGGCTGGCGTCTGTACAATACCTACCATTAAATTGTAATAAAATGTAAATAATACTAAGAACTCTTGATTCGTCATTCATCGATTGATAATATATTTCTTGAATGAACAATTCATTTCTGACTACGCTAATTTTGTATTGTTTGTTTGTAGATTCGAAAAGTTTTATTGCGTTGTATATGTTTATTCAATAACCTTTGGGTATGAATGTTTTGATGGTGTATAAAACTTATTTAGGACTTTTCTATGCATCTTATTTCAGAATATAATCAGCATAAATATTCAAAATCAATTTAGCAATTTAGCATTTTTTTTTTTCAATTAGTAGTTTGAAAACAATTAACGTGATACAGATGACGACACTGACCAACCTACACACTGGTCGTTGTAATAATGAACATGAAATGGCATTCATAAAAAATTACGTGTACTATGCGTCAAGAATGACAATTGACATTACCAAGGAAAAAATAATAATATTGCATCATTAATAGCACACACATTGCATTAAAGTCATTTTAATAATTCCGAAAGTCATAGCATTAAAATTTGACCGTCCTGTTGTCTCAAATGAAACGTGTCCATACATCCCATTTTAAAAAGGACCGTTTCTTTCGGTTATCTGTTCCGTTGTCCCCAAACAAGTCAAGTGGAACATTACATGACATCAATGATACAGCTGTCAAAGTGTGTCTGGAAAATCCTACCTGTTCTAGAATTTCCCAGACCACCCTTTACATTTTTTCGCATAAGCCAAGAGATACTTTTATTTTGAACAACTGGTTTATCGATTAAACCAGTTGTTCAAAATAAAAGTTCCTATTCGAAATATTAATTTTCATATTCATAGTTCAAACGACATTTTTTTCAAATAGTTGCAGACATTTCAAACAATTAAATGGCGTAATGGTACAGACAGTTGAACAACATCACGAAGCCACACGTTTTGTAAATAACTGAACAATTACAATTACTAATCCCTCTTGGCGCCAGATGAAGTGTACCTATAAAACCAAGCGGTGTTAAACTAGTACAGAAATTAAATTATACAGAAATAAACAATAATAAATGGGTCAATTTGATTGTTGGAAATTGTCATGGGCGGTTTTGATTCTATTTAGAAATGGGCGTAGGTATCTTAGGACCAAAAGTTACATCTTCATGTACCTAGTTGTAGATAGAATTTAAATTAGGGATTAGAGGTTTAGTTAATTTACTACCCATTATAACATTCACGAGATCTTCAACATGTAAAAAATGAACACCTATTCAATTAATTAATAGGTTGCGCCCGCCACTCGTACATAATTTTGCGGGATTGATACAGGGTCTGCAAAGTTAGCGAGAAGTAAAGTAGAGAAACCTGACTAGTAGCAGACTGTATTAATGTTTAATTGAAATATTGATTTAATTAAAGTTGTGATATCGTGCAACTAAGTAGGTACCAATGTGACTTTTCAATTCATATGTACTTCTAAGCTGGTGATGGAGAAAACTGACATCAATAACGGAAATTTTGAGGTGGCCGGGACTTATAATTATTAAGTCTGAAATTGCCAATTCGCCTTGAGCAAGTGTGGTGATTTATACTCGTGCCTTCGCCTTGAGAAGAGACTTTATCCCAGCAGTCAATAACCTGCCGGGGCTGCGGGTTGTTCGAAAGAGATACCGCGCCCCCGGAACGCAAAGGGCACATGAAGGAACATAGACGGGTTTTAGTCAGTAAAAGTCTGACACTCCCTCCCGCCCCGCCCAGGGCGGGGGAAGTTATTTGATGATTTCCCGTCTATAAAAAAAAAAAAAAAAAAAAAAAAAAAAAAAAAAGCAGTCAATAACAGGCTGGTATTATTGGACAATACCTCTAAAGCATTTTAACCCTTAACGCAACTAGTATAAGACGATGAATTCATCTATAACTCACGCCCTTGTCATTTGTTAATATACTTACACGAACTCAATGAACAGTCACTGTACATTACAGGTAACTATGACTAACATCAAAGTGTGCCAAGTCCAATTTTACGCAGTTGTGGGACGACTTCCAGTACACATAAACACAGGCACACGATATTTTACGCGTACATTAATGAGATTGATGACTGTTGAGGAGAAATTGGCGTGGCTTCAGTCTGTAACTGATCCAATATTTACATTGTCAATGCAGAAGAAATTAAAATTGATATAGTAGCCATTTAAAAAAGGAAACATTGCCTCACTGCTAGGAATTTCTCCTGTATCATGGGTGCGTTTCCAAACATATAAACTAACACAAACATAAACAACTAAACCCGGAACAAGTATCGCCATACAAATATTTGTTCCGTCTAGAAATGTAACCCACACACACTAAGCCACTGCTGAGCCGTGTCGTCATTTAAACTGGAAAACAACAAGAAACCGTTGAGCATTCCAGCCTTAATCTCTTACCCTTTGAAGTCAAAGCAACACAAAAAGTTTTTATGGAATGAAAACTATAATCAAAACGAAGAATCACATCATAAATCTGAAGCCCAAACAATTTCGAAATCATAACGTATGCTGAGCTCCAATCTGACAGCTCATAATTAAAACATTCAACGCTACTCAGCACATTAATTATATTGAAATTAAAACAATACACACATGTCGATGCTACATGTGACTCACACGCGATTATACATTTAATTGATTACGATTGTACCATAAACAGTGTCTGGAAACATGTGTTTTATTAACCAAAACTCATGAATAATAATAAAATTACAACGCATGTATAATTAACGGCAGTAAATGTATGAGGAGAGCCGAAAATCGGGCTCATTGGCGCCCCTTGGGACAGTCCTATGTCCACCAGTGGACTGCGATATGCTGATGATGATGTATGTACAATATATAAAAGAGAAAGGTAAAGCACATAGGGCATCAAAAACTCGTCTGTAGCGCTGTCAAAGGGACAAGTGCCTAAAACGCTGGCAGCAATGCCATGTGATCATTTCGCCAAAGAAAAAAGCAAAAAAAAACATTATATTTAACATCAAATCCAAAACTGCTTTAAAATCAACAACGAATATTTGCATAAAGATAAATAAACTTGAAACCCTTTTGAAATAAGTCTATACCGAGCACGAACTGACGAAAGAGTAATACCCTTCATGCTATGAAACATCTGTCATTTATTTGTTTCATCGCCAAAGCAGTAAAAGTCAAGTCGGGAACAACTACAGAAAGCGATCAGTGCGAAGATAGCAAATGTAATTTACGTCTTACGAGCGGTTTGCATGCAGACCGCACGAATGCACTTTATAAGAGCCGATGGAAAGGCGAAAGCAATTTGCGTTTACGCTACGACTACAAACTATAACTCGTAAACCTGCCCCCCTAGCCAAGTCGCAAACGATAATCGTAAACGCTCGGTAGGTACCAATAGATTTTCAACTTAATACCCCAGAGCCTTAAGTTGAAAATCTATTAAAGATTTTTGAGCGTTAGCGACTGGAAAGAACGAAAACGCTATGCAATCTTCATTAGATCTTCAACTTAAAACCAAGCACATAAAGTTGAAGATCTATTAAAGCCTACTCAGCGTTTGCGTTTATCGTTTGTTACATGGCTACAGGGGCTGGTGTGTGCCAGTGACATAATGAGTACGCGGCGTGGAAGGCATGCTAATCTATACAAATCTTGTAAAGAGGTAAAGTTTGTGAGGTTGTAGGGGGTAAATCTCTAGTCTAGATCTATTGAACCGATTTTGAAAATTACTACTACGACACACGGGAGCGGAGCAGTAACCAAAGACGTAAGGGTGAAATAAACCACGTGCACGAAGTCACGGGCAGTTTGTGTTTTATAGCCACAACGCGAACGAAGTCGCGGGCACCAACTAGTGCATAATAAACAGTTATACATGTATACAGGTCAACTGTTTAACAACAGCCACAAAACAGAAATCGTTTGCTAGCCTCGGCCGGCAAATTGGGAGCACTCTTGTTAAATGCCTGCAAATTGTTTCCAAACTACCTGCTAACTGGTTTTGTAGTCCATTCAACCGAAAGTAAGTCAAATGTAGTTTATGATTCCTGTGGCGATGACTATAGGAATCATAACCGACATTTGGCTAGTGCAAAACTAGAAAACAGGATCGATGACTTCATATAAGCCGATGTATTGGAACTTAAAGAGCTTTTGCAATTACCTATGCTTGAAGAAATTCAACATAGCAACTAAACATTTGACGATGAGACATAAAAATTTGATTCCCAACATAAAACTGTAGACATCTTCTAGTTACGCTTTTTCATTGAAGTCATTAAAGTGAAGGAAGATAAACAAATGACATAATGTATTCATTACTGTAATATCCTTCATTTGGGAGGCGTTATCCATGACGCCTTGATAGCTAGCTTAAATGAATGAAGACATAAAGTGTAAGACAGACTGATGGATGACTATATATAAAAATAATATAAATATACCATCACGCCTGTATTCCCCGAAGGGTTAGGCAGAGGTGCACCAATTTAGGTACACCCACAGTTCGCCGGTATATTTAGGTCCCATGTAATAGGGGGCGAGCCTATTGCCATTAACCGGGCACAAATCCAAACTCCGGGCTGCTACTGAGAAATTCCTAATGGAAAAACCCAATAACACTTTTTTTTTTTTGCCCGACCTGGGAATCGAACCCGGAACCCCTTGCTCGGCAGTCGCGCTTGCGACCACGAGACCAACGGGGCAGTTATGGATGACTACTTAACCTTAAAATGTAAGCTAGAGGCATCTACAATTCACGACCGCCCGTAAAAAATTAAAACGCAAAACAAACGAATCATCGTTTGTCCTTGAATTTGTTTTGATGTTATTTTCTAAAAGCAAATAATTTGAAGTCTCAAGACACAATGCAAACATTGGGGAGCAGATCAGCAGACACAATATTTGGACATCAATAAAATTCATAGACTGATTAATATAGGCAAAAAACATAGCTTTACGGCTAGGCCCAACAAGTCAGTCGGCCAAATAAAGAGCAGAGATTTCAGCGTTGTTCAAACAAAGCAAGTAATAAAATATCGATGTATAGCTGAAGCATAATACGCCTACAAAACCGCCCACTGCTCTTTGAAGCCAAAAAAATCATGGACACTGTGGACCATTCATTACTTATGGGGAGGCGGTGACAAAGATTACTCACGATGTAATGAGGAGTAATTGTTTAGTGTCAACCTGCGTCGTATGATACGGAAGTATTAGTTATAGCCAGTATGTATTGGGCGAATGATAGTTCCGACTTTCGACCTTCATTGGATTAGTCTAACATGCGTGTTTGAACGTTTCTGATGTCACTCTGCATATAATTACACAGGTAACTTTCAATTTTTCTAAGCATTTTTCAGGTGGGAAACTATTCTTCTATACATATGTACGTATATGCTGTTTTCTTTTATATTTCAGAGTTGGTCACTTAATAAAAGTTGTTCATATTCATGAGTACTTTCATAAATCACTGAGAAATGTCTTCAAATTCAGCCCGTACTACAAAAAATTACGATTATCTCATGAATAAAACCTTAATCAATTCCATATTTCGAGTAAAAACTCTATCCTCAATTTTACTACAGAACTGAACAAGCAACATGCAACCCAATCACTTTACAGATTGTTTATCAACATTGTAGTAGAAATAAACGACGTAAGAATGTTTGACCCAGAAAGGAAATTGGCCATCCACTTGTATCTAGCTTTTACGTTGCTTCCTCTACGAACACTTTGGAGCCATTTCCGTGGCAAATGATGTAGCGTAGCGAGGAGGTACTCAAAAGGTTGAAGACCTCTGACCTAAAAAACGTACACCCTTTTGGTTAGGTATGTGCTTGCGTTGTTACACAACAAACTAAAATGGTCAAGTGCCAGTCGTACTAAGGCTTCTGTACAACCGTACAATATTTACCACTGTACAAAAAAAAACACGTTTCATATGTATGGAAATCATGTTTTCATTTTGTTACTTAATTTATTTTATTTTAAATAATTATGTTTTTGTTGCTATAGCGGCAATAGAAACACCCGCTGAAAATTTTAACTCTGTCTTATGGTTCATGAGATAGTCCCCGGACAAACGGACAGCAGAGGCTTAGTAATGGGGTCCCGTTGACACCCTTCGGATACAGATCCCTAGAAAACGTAGTCTTTTGTGTATGTAAGTTGTTGCATCATCACAACAAACGAAAATGAAATCGGTGACAGAATTACAAAACAAAAACACGAATAATTGCATTTCACATGTTTTTAAAACCCCACATTATGTTGTTGCTAAACGTTAAGTATGCGAGCTGAGCTAAACAAACAAAATGCGAGGAATTTGTATGACAGAAGCAACTCGCGTTTTCTAAGAAAAACACGACATTCAAGGTGAGATAAGTACGAGTGCAGAACGGCGGCACAGAATCATTTTTGTCGCGCTAACAAATGTAAGTAATGAGAATATATTCATGATTGATGGTCTTGTCTGTACTCGCCACTATGGGGTTTACACAATGCCTACTTAGGTATAATTATATACTTAGGATTAAGAGAATAGAAATTGACGGCAACATACGACAAAGGCCGTTTGTCCACCGCCGCCGTCACCGGGACGTCAACGAGAACGAGATTATTTCAGGCCGAGTTTAAGATGACGTGACGGCGATCGTTTGTCCACCGCGCCGATATTATCGTTGGTTCATTTCTACAGGTTTGTATTGGGTGGTAGTCGCGTTATCCTTTTTAATAGAAATAAAAAAAAACTAGAAGGATGGCTAGTTTCAACCGGCGACAATTGCTTGCTCTGCTTTTGTACGTTCGAAGGCGTCATGATTCTTTATTTGAAAGCTGGTGCTTTCCGTGTGGTCCCATTGTCACCATTTCAATATTTGATGATGGGATCTTGTAGAAATCGAGGGAACTCTTCAATAAATAACAGCAGATTAACCGCGATTGTGCTATAGCATATCTAAGCATTGTTTACAAAGGGTAACACAGATATATTCAGTAGTATTCAAAAATTCGTCCTCCAAGTAAACGAAATCGCATAAGTATTCTGCTTTCTTATGACTTTTTAGTGTTGTTAAGTTAATTTACTACGTAAATTAACTTACTACGTAAATTAACGTTAATTTACTACGTAAATTAACTTGACTAGTAAATCCTTCGTGGATTTGGATGACAGGAAGTTGATACTAAAAAACAAAAAAAAAAACAACCGGCTTCAAAAATTAAAAAAGTGAAAAATAACTTTAGCTTTGGAAGTCGGTGGCAATACAAAACAACAAACAGAACCAAAGCCGCCGACTTCCAAAGCTACAGTTATTTTTAACCGGTTGTTTTTTTTTTGTTTAAAAGTTTTTTTAAACAAGAAAGTGTCAACTATAAAAATCCCTTTCTACAATTTGTTTACCTTTAGTTAACTACCTAAACCTTTCTAGTATAGTGTTTTGTATTGCCGCGTTGCCGGCACAGGTCACGCCGATCTACTCGAATCTCGGCGGCCGGGATGACGGTGCTCGGGTGACGGACTTGCGGTGGACACGCGGCCATAGTAGTCCATGTACCAGTACTTCGGCGCCGTCATCTCGTTCTCGTTGACGTGACGGTGACGGCGGCGGTGGACAAACGGCCAAACGCTACCTAGGTACAGGTAGCGTTTGTACGTTGATACTTACATATCCTCATATTAAAAGACATTTAAAAAATTCTGCGGTCGGAGGATCCCCGTCATGAGCAAAGTTTCTGATACCCGTATTTAATAGAAAGAGGCAGAAATAAAGGGCGGGCTTAACGATTTTTCCTTACGTGACGCTCCAAAAAATATTTTTCCCTTACCAAACGTGATTAGGTTACAAATACCGTAACGTAAGTAATTAATATGACATCATATTAAACGGAGAAAACCTGGTTTTTATTAATCAAACGTTTCTTCCTAGTAATCACGCTAGACGAGAAATTACAATGGGAACCTCATTATAACATGTATTGCAAGACGGTTGAGCTTGATCATTGATCATTCATTGTAGGTGCGGAGAACCAGCATCTGTCATGTATGACCAACATCCGCATCAACATACAACAGAGGACAATGCCGGTGGACCACTTTTCAACTTTATTACTAAAGGCGTAAGAGCGAATAGTGGGTCCACCGCAATTGACCGTGTGAATGCACAAAAAGGAATAATTGCGCCTAGGTAAACATACCTAGTGCTCTAGCTAGAATATGCGTCGCCTATTAAAATCAGATTAGTAAAAACACAAAATAACAGGTATGTTTCTGAAACGACCTCGTTTGTACATAACCTTCAAGATACCTTTGTAGCCATAATTAATGATAATCATTTTGATTAGGATAGAGATCGCTGATCAGAGGTTTCATTCGTGAATAACAGGAATTTGAATTTGGCACACAAGTAGACATTCACAGGAATAAACAAGGTAATCGTAATCAGATGACGTAGATGAAGAATCCCAGTAATTAGGAAAAAATATCTGTTAGGTGTTTCATTATTTCCATCATCACTCTTTTCCCTACCACTGCAACTCGAGAAAAACAGAAACAATATTGACGACCACGATAAGCACTGAGGCAATATAGAGGCGATTTGATGAGTCCTGGAGAAACGAGTCAACTGTCTTGGATTCGACAGTGAAATTAATCAGAATAGTGCAGCAAAGGATTAAGAAAACATTATTTCCACTTCCCCCATATTGAGCAAAAGCCCAACAGGCACAAATGCACAAAAGCCCAGTTGCCGTGCACCTTGTCCTAAAACGTAGGACAATCAAAACCACTTAATAAACCTAATAATAAGATTCAAATTACATAGAGCTAATAATACGGTTCGCATACAAGCCTCTAACTACCCGATATTAGACGGTTTATTGCGACGTTTATTGAGTCGACGAGATTATTATGCGCATCTTAATATGCAAGATGCATATTGAAGGCAAAGGAAGGCGACGATTTATGTGCTATAATAAATCACTAAGGATAAAACTAGCCTGACAATAACGGCACTAGTATAACGAATTACGACTAGTGTAGTACGCATTTATAATGATGATGATTGGCTAACACCATTATTTATTAACTGTGTATGAAATTCTCCATGTCCTTGTTAAATCTAAACTGCATCGATGATTGAACATAGCTAGGTAACATTTACTGGAGTTTAAACGTAAGTGAGTAAGCGACTGCGGGTTGTTCGAAAGAGATACCGCGCCCCCGGAACGCAAAGGGCACATGAAGGAACATAGACGGGTTTTAGTCAGTAAAAGTCTGACACTCCAGCATGATTTCGCGTCTTAAAAATAAAAAAAGTGAGTAAGCGAAAGTAAGACATTTTCCCATCATTGCGATATTTTTTTGTTTGGTCTATAGCTGGAACCTTCCGATTACAGAGATATTGCCGGTCAAAGTTTTTTTTTTCACGCTGAATTTTTAAATGTTGTTGCTGTTCTGTAGGATACACCTGTGAGCACAATTGATTTTTCATATTAAAAATAACAGTTGTTTCCCGACAATTTTTTGCTGAGGTTTGATAGGCAGTACGCTTAGTTAACGGCTACATGGCGTGTCAAAGTCAAAGCACTTATTTCAATTAGGAATACCATTTACAGACACTTTTGAATTGTCAAAGGGTCGGCCAGGTTGGTTCATAAACGTAAGTCCCTATGGAAAAGCACAAGCAAGATTAGACACTCTCTTCTCAAATCATATTTTTAAATCCTGGTTACATTATTCAAACCGTATTTGTAGGCAAATGCCAATAAATACATATTAAGTAACTGTGGTTTGGATATTGCTTAAGAACTGTTAAATAAGGAGAGATATATAATTTCTGTAATTTATTCACGTCTCCGTAAAACACGGAAAGAGAACAGCCATTGAAAGTAGCTACACCTACGAGGCATGCGTTTTGGACATGATCGTCTGTTACGCAACTAAATGATGATAAATGTTTCTTTAAATAAGATGTCTGGCCATCCATTTTGCCTCATTAGTTGAAACTGTACCCTAGATTGTAAGTTATGTATTATTTGACCACTTCATATGGTATTGATGGATGGAAACTGGATGTAGGAAGCGAAGAACCGAAGGGGTATGTCCAATATTTGTAAAAAAAAAATGCGAAAGTAATGCTTTCTGTCTGCAAACCACTTAACCAATTTCGATAAAATTTGATACGGGGTAAGTTTGTACCCCAGAACACAGGCGATATCCAGATATTACCCCCTACAACTTCACAAACTTTACCTCTTTATAATATTATTTATTATAGTATACAAGTAACCTCTTTTATATACATTATGGTCTGCAAATAAATGAATATGAATGGAGAAAACATTTACTAAATGCGATACATTTAAAAAAAAGAAAACATCTGTATAGAAGCAGAAGTCTGTGTCATGTGCTTCGTAACATCTGTCCATTTGCGCGTGCGCACTGGTTTAATTAAATTGACCCACAAAATATGAACCTAGTAAAAAATGTGTGACATATTGATTAGATTACAAAGTGTTACTCTAGCGTCCTTTTTAAAGTCTTGTGATTATCATGGTGGTGTTGCGTGGCTCTCGGCAAGGGAACTAATACAATAAAATCTTATGATTTGTCTTCTTCCTAGCTTTTTTCATATTAATGACTTTCAAATTAATTTCGAATAGGAAAGTAAGTGCTTAACTTGATCTATAGTCCGATCTCGTGCCAATTTGTTTATTAATTGTTTTCACTTTGGTTAATAATTTACAGGATTTGTGAATTTTGAAGCGGCCCTTTAATGGCGGTCCAATACCAGACAGAGGTTTACGACTTATGGTAACAGGAGAAACCGTGGGGTTTTAGTCGGTAAGTGTCCGACATATCCGTCAGTTCTCCCCAAACGGAGAAAATCTATGAGGATCACTCTAAGAAAGTAAAGGAATTCGTACCTCAAAAAAAGCATTATCGGAATTTTTGTTGTGTCTGTCAAAACCCCTTTTTCTCAGTGATGAGTTTTTTATAAAACTTAAATGAATTAGTCAGCAATAGCGTGATTATCGACTTACCGACTATTATCAGATATGAATATTTGATTTATCATTACGCCGTGTACACACACATGCTACATCGCGTGTAAAACAATACTCATGTCGTCTGCGGACGTAGTTGCGTATGTAAATATCCTAATAACAGTTAATCGAGTGTGGCCGGCACAAAAATGTTAGCCCAACCCAATTCTCGGTGTCATAATATGACGTCAATGAATATGTCTAGATTCCTACAATAATAATTATTACATGTTATTTCGTGTGTTTGGGCGAATGGCGGATAACTCGCGGTAGCAATATGAAAAACTAGCAATATCCAAAAATATGTTATGTATTTCGAATCGATGAAGCTGACTGCAGTACTGACCCTTAGGGCTTCCCTTTCGCTAACACATAAAATAGGTGATTTTTTAAATTGAAACAAGTATACATTTTCGAAACATTACCTTCCATCTAAGAGAAAAAAGCTGAAAAGTTTGATTTTTTAAACGCGCTATCTTTAAAACTTCTAGGTAGACAGATTAGAAAAAAAAATGTTGTATATGGTAACCAGATTGTTATGGCATATCGTCACGCTGCGCCCTACAGAAGCGGAGCAGTAACCAAAGACGAAACTGAAGGTGGGTGGGTAAAACAAGAGTGGGTTCATCATCATATCAGCCAAAGGACGTCCACTGCTGGACACAGGCCTTCCCCATAGATTTCCAAAAGGACTGGTTGGAAGCGGCCTGCGTCCAGCGTCTTTCTTTTATCTCTCTTTTTTATCATGATTTTTATGATTGCACCATAGCAACAAGTGCAAAGAACCGATCAAGATTTGAACGAGTACATTGCTGTGGTAACGTTATTATTAGTAGAACAGAATACTGGCGTAGGCAGCAATAAATCGTTCAGGGGCAAAATGTCCAATTCTCAAAATGTCCAACGGTGTCAAAATGTCCAATTACCCAAAATGTCCAATGGTCAAAATGTCCAATTCTCAAAATGTCCAATGGTCAAAATGTCCAACTCCCAAAATGTCCAATCTATGAGAATGTATGAAATACAAAATACTGAAATAATTGATAACAAAAATAGTGATTTCGGGTATGTTGTGGTCTTCTCTGGTCTTAATTTATTATTTATAAATAAAACATATTTTGGTTCTTTCAGTATTTTGTATTTATTATTTGTCGTAACTATTAAAAAAGCGTTTTGATGAGTTTTTGAACAAATTTACTACATTCTCATAGATTGGACATTTTGGGAGTTGGACATTTTGACCATTGGTCATTTTGAGAATTGGACATTTTGACCATTGGACATTTTGGGTAATTGGACATTTTGACACCGTTGGACATTTTGAGAATTGGACATTTTGCCCCTGAACGCAATAAATGTCAATCGTTTTGGTCAGAGTATAAATAAAGTTGGGCGAGGCGTGCCCAGATGCATGGATGTTCCCATAAATATGTTGGAACTACTTACAAGAGGACAATAGTAGTAAATAGGACATATAAACTGAATAGCCAATAGAATAATGGCTTTTGCTGTCATACTGTTTTGACAACATTATTTAGGGTCTTGCAATGGGCAGTCTTACTACTAATAGATTTTAATATGGGGGAAGAAAAATGATATGAATAAAACTAGAAATATTGCCTTTTTCAAAGCCCCAATTTTGTATCATATTATCAAGTAAAAGCAAATATTCATGCCATTTCAATTAGTTTCCGTATTCAAGACATAAAAAATTACGACAAAGCTCGCACTTCGTTCGCGGCAAAGTTAATATTTTATCCCACGGGAACCGTACATTTTTCCGGGATAAAAAGTATCCTATATGCTTTTCTAGATTATAATCTATTTCTGTGCCAAATTTCATCGAGATTCGTTTAGCCGTTTTGGCGTGATTGTGTAACAAACATCTATCTAAACTTTCGCATTCTTAAAGGCAGTAAGATTTATTCACATCCCATAATGCATAAGTTGTATAGCCTTAAAGCTAAAGTACAATTATAGACCCTGTTACCTAGATAAGTGTAGCCATAACTATAAAATAAAATGTTACATGATACTCTGATCATGTTACATCATTTATTTTTTATCACCTATTCCTTTTAAAGAAACTATGTTAAGATAGAGGAATGGTGTTGTCCTTTATCTATTCTTGGACGGCTGTAACATAGAATGAACATGAACTAGGCTTGGCTATTTATTACCTTTTCTATTTTACTGTTGATCAGTGGCAATCCATCTTGTACTATATTGTATTAACACTTTTAATATAGTGGATCCCTGTTTGTATGACTTAACCTCTCGGGTTTTGTATTCTTATGAGTTAGCAGATGAAAAATATTACAGGATTTTGTATCATAATGTTCAGAAATGATTTTAAGTCTTTATGCTATTTTGCCATACCTTGTATGGTAGAGAGTGTAGGCAAAGCATATAAAAAATATGGGAGAGGTTTGTGTTGTGGTCACCAGCCTGTCATAAAATACAATGGTACACAGCGGCCTGAGGCTGCATTTACACATGCATACAAGTACTACCAGGACAAGTTAAAATTTGCGTTTCATGTAAGAAGATTTTATTCTGCGAGACAAAATCTCATTATACAAATAATGAGTTTTTATCTCAACAACTCATTATCAGCCTATAACAGAATAGTACTATTACAAAAACATCTATTTCACAACTTCATTCAAATAAAAATAATATTTAAAAGAAACTGTTCTCTGTTCAAGTTCTCAATAAACGAAGGAATGTTTAAGAGGTTAATGATTTGGCCAGACACCAAAGTATTTGGCCAAAAACTTTTACAATGTTGTAAATAATAAAATTCTGTTTTCTGTTGATGTGATGATAGTCTAACAAAACTTTCTCTTTGGGACATTTTTAAGATCTTGAGACGAGACTTTCTAGTTGCATATGCACTTTATACATCCTTGTTTGAAGAAGTGCCAATTTTTAAAGTGCGAAATTTGCTCAGTCATTGTGGTTTTACATACTTTTAGTATTACTTAGGATCAGTTCACAACGAGACACGACGCGACGTCACACTTTGCGCACATTTTAATAGAATAATCCAAAATTTAACTTTATTTACTACACAAAAAGATACACATTTCATTGTGTGGTGTAACATATTCTGAGTTGTGACAGAGAAATGTGTATCTTATGTGTAGTAAATAAAGTTATAATTAAAGTCGCACAAAAATGTACGCGCGGCATCACATCGCGTCGCGTCTCGGTGTGAACTGACCCTTGGCAACTAGTTTTTAGTTACAATATAAAATTGCCTACCTAGTTAAATTTATCTGGAAAATAAATTGTAAAACATTTTTCATAGTAAGTTTAGAACATAAATTTTTTACAGCAGATTAGCCTAAAATAGAGCCATAAAATATAATTCATTTATACACTGCACCAGTAGCAACTGCCACCTTTGCAAGCCTGGCCAACTGATTTTTTAGGCTAAATTTTTTACTCTGGTAACACTGGGCCCTTTTTTACAGCGGTAACTACTAAAATTATACACAAGAAAAGAAAATTGATTTGTAATTTACAAATCATGAGATTTAACCATCAATGATGGCCAAATTGAAAGGGCTTTGTGGGCCAAATTGAAAGGGCTTGGTGGGCCAAATCGTTGCCCTGGGTTACTATGGGCTTGGAGTTGGCCAGCCTTGGCATAGACTATAGAAAAGCACAATATTTGACACATTTTGATCCAAAAATTTTGGCTTTAGAATACAAACTGTAAAAAGAACTTACACTTCACAATTCTGCCACAATATGCAAATGCATTATAAAGCACAATTCATGGTTAGAACACCACATAAACCTTGCAAACAAATCAAATGCAAACTTCACAAATGAATGACCAATTCTTGTTCAAATATTGGTTTATCTACAGCAGAAAAAGACAACAAAATGTGTAACTAACCTTAAAAGCAGGCTGTTAGGAGGCACTCGGGAACACTTGTGTTATAGCAGGCACGCGTCAACCATCCTGTGGAAGACCACCATATCAATCCTCTTGCGACACCGACATTTTGATCCCAAATATTAATGTTAATTAATGTATTAGTTATTACACAGTCAAGGATACTACTGTTGGGTGGGTGCCAAAAATGTGCTGCAACTGTAAGCAAGCAAAACTGAAACTCATCGATGCAATCGTCACACCACTTTACGCATGAATATATGTAAGAATCGTATTATTGGGTTAGTGTGTCAATAATGCAGATGAATGTTGACTACAGTCAAGGGCGCCTCCAAGGATCCGGACACCGAGAGCAGTGTTAGATACATGCATGAGATAGCAACGCTGCGCACGACATCGCTACACAAATCGGAAGGAAATAAGATATCATATAACGTGAACACTTACGAAACTTCTTCCTCTCAAAGGCATCTCACGCACTAATAAAAAGTCACACAATTACTGTCACTAAGTATTGAATTGAGTAATAGCACTCGTTTCACATACACAGTGTTCACACAATTTAATAATTCAATTCAACAGCAGAGTGCAGACATGGACAGCAAGTTGTCTTGCAGATTGCAGATAAAAATTTGACAGAAGCGTTACTAACACGATTCTAGAACAATCATCCATCACTCAACGACCATAGACTGCCATAGACTACCATTTTACAAATAACTAAAACTAAAAATGCCATTGCATATTTGTATCTCACATGCACTGATGCACTTGCACTGCACTGGCTAAGTCCGAATGAAAAATAATCAAAAGCTATGCTAAATTATATATTTATATTCTGTAATATTAACTTCGTGTTTCTTAACTACATGCAAATTCAACTGGCTGGCATAGCTTTGTCGCGTTGGAAAGCCGTGGAAAGTAGAAAGTCTTTACAAAGTAAGACCTTTACACTTACTGGAAAGGAAAACCTCTAGTGGAAGCCTTAATTCCTCCAACTAAAGATTTAGTCGATTAAATGATTATTCATCTAAACTGTGGAAAGAGTTTGACTGTTTGTGTCATTGTGTCTGTCAATGTCGTTAAGGTATTGTGACATTTGACATTGACAGTGTTAAACCATTCTTGAACACGGAATGTGGAGTGGAGACCGCCTTCTGAAAATGTTTTCGATAAGTTTGTCTAAATTTTATGGTTAACTTAATAAAGTTTTATAATTTACAACTATTCTACTATCGTCTGGCTCAACCGCTTGAGTAGTAGAGAGTTTTGCTTCATGTTAACTGCAGTGAAATCAACACTAAGATGGAATGTGTTAAGATACAAAATAAGATAAAATTGTTATTTGAAAAACTTACGGAGCCGAACTATGTGCTCGATAGCTACTATGCCGATGGCCTTATCACAAAACTATCAAATTGCGCTGATCCAGGCAAGTATTATCTGTGTTCATCTTTGAGTAATTGGGTATGTTTACACTATAAGATAGAGTTCCAGACAAAAGTAGCGGGGAAATGTAGATAAACCTACTATCTATTGTGCAATAGACGTAGAATGGAATTAATTTGAATTTCATTAGGTACTAATTTGTAAAACAAACAGAACCTCATGTTCTATTGTAAAAGGTACTGTGCACATGTTATTGTGTTATTTGAGAATTATTTTACAAATTTTCCTTAAATATGCATTTGTTTTGATAAACAATTTGCCCTTACTGTAAAGTTCCAAGAACTCTCATATAACAACCACAAAGCATTAAATGTTAGATTTCACAAATAATGTATTCCCATTGCCAATTATAATTAATTACATACTAGCATTTGCCCATGACTTTATCCGCGTAAAGATCGGTTATCGCGGAAGTAGACGCAGTTTTGGAATAAAAAGTAGCCTACATCCTTTCCTGGGGCTTAAACTTACACCATACCAAATCAGAAATCATCAAAATCAGTTTAGCGATTTTGGTGTAAAAGGGTAACAGACAGATAGATAGAGTTACTTTTATAATGTTAGTAGGGAATGAACTTTCCTACATACTCCTTTTTTAAAACTGCAATTACCATTTATAAGTTAAAAATATATTATCATACATTACTTCTAAAACTCATTCTCTCACTCACATATCATTTTTTTTTAATTAAGTATTTTTAATATATTTTTTGCAAAAATATTGCATAGTCACTGTTTATTAATAAATATTTTTACAGCTAACCAATTTCAACTGGGTAAATAAACAGTTTACTATTGACACATTTAAATGGCCTTGAAATGTTATTAAATGTTTATGGCAAGATGTTATGTTACATACATATTATATACAATTTATATCTAATTCTCTATACTTGTTGACATGCTTGTACCTATTCTATATGTATATAATACTATAGAACTGCAACTTATTTCACTTGTGTTAAGTTACGTCTTTGGTTACTGCTCCGCTCCCATGTTTGATAACGTAGCTTTCTAACGGCAAAACAATTTTTGAATTCGGTCTAGTAGTTTTTAAGTTTATTCATTACATACAAAAATACAAATCTTTCCTCTTTATAATATAAGTGTAGACTAGCGAACTGCTCGCGACTTCGTTCGCGTGGCTTTTTTCACCCGTGTTAAGTTACGTCTTTGGTTACTTCTCCGTTGATATAATATAGACCATGTTACTCAGGAATAATGTAGCTGGTGTATAATGCATTGGTGAAACAATGGTTAAAATCGGTCCAGTAGTTTTTAAGTTAATAGTTACAAAAATCCAAATCTTTCCTGTTTATAATATTAGTGTAGATTGGGTAGGTGTCCAAAACTCCACATCACAGTGCATATTTTGAGTATGTCACAAGACGCATACTTGTTGATATTACAACAGACATGCAAACTTTTTTTCCAACATTGTTATCTCTTGCGTTGATATTATTGAAAGCACAGAATGGAGCTTGCTTAATAAATACGAAGTTGGGGTTTAGAAAAAGAAATTTTGATAACTTCATGAACTCTTAAATTCGTAAAGATAAACATTACATACAACTTCTTTCAAATAGGTATTGCCTGACTGAACACACTTTTTATGCTGTATGATGACATCATATTGATGAGGGCTATATACTAGATGTCAGATAACACTGCGATAAAAATTATTTGCCCTTCCTCTAACATATACTAATATTCAGCAACTATATGAAAAAAAAGTGTGTAACATGCTGTATCTCTAACACAATTAAGTTGAAGTATTCCAGTACCTACCAAAATTATCAAAATCTGATAAAAAAAACATTATCATGTCACATACATCAAAGTATGTATTGTCGCTATGCAGTGCAATGTAAACCTCGTGTTTCACGAAGCATAATTTTTGCAAGAGAAAAAAAAATCTGTTGAATATATTTATGAATTTCATACTGTGGTTTCCAATTTTCAGTTGCTCCTCTAGTCTTTAAAAGTTTATAGCGGAACCTACAACTCAGTATTCATCCTTGATGATGCTGTTCATCACTGCACACCGCCTCCTCCACAATAGAAACCAGTGGAAAATAATGACATGATCATGACTTGCCAAAAAAATGGACACCTCATTTGTATGATAAGTCATAATGCCTTCAAAAACGTTTTTACATGATGATTCACAGTAGCCTTAACATCAATGTCATCCTAACTGGATAGACAATCTGATCAATCGTTTGACAGTCTAGTATTAGTGCTTACGTGTTATGTAAATATTGCCAAAAATTTATTGAAAATAAAAAAATAAACCGTTTACTAGGTAGTCTATTATAGTTTAGCTTACTTCACGAACTTGTTCTCAATATACCTTAGTCATCTTATACTTAAGTACTTGTTTTTTGAACTTATGACCGTTTATAATATGCGAAATAGTTAAATGGACCTAGAGAGCCAAGCTCGAACCATAACATCCGCCGCCTTTGTACTTTTTGTTGCATTTTTAAATAAACATGCGAAATTGGTATGTATGTCATACCAATTTCGCACATAATATTTATTTTGTTTGAAGGCTTTATTCATAAAAATTGCAGGTAGTAATTGGACTTGTTGTTTAACATTAAACCAGTAAGAATCCACTCAAATGGAATTTTACGCCGGCACGTTCGTGCTAAAGAAACATTATTGTTGCGATGCAACAACAATTAAAATAAAATATATATATATACCATCACGCCTGTATTCCCGGAAGGGTTAGGCAGAGGTGTACCAATGTACACCCACAGTTCGCCGGTATATTTAGGTCCCATGTAATAGGGGGCGAGCCTATTGCCATTAACCGGCAATAATTAACAATAATTATTTCTGGATAATAGGCGTTCAAAGCTTAAGGTCTTCTGAACTCGGTTCCACATATCGTCGTCGTTAAAAACTATTTTGTTTCTCATGAATATCACATTTGATTTTTTCAGAGGTATCATTTCTTAAAAGTGCGCCTTTACTATCTGATATGATAATTGAAGCATTAGACCATGCCGACAATGCACACAATACAGTCAAAGTGTTTCTCACGAGAGTCCTCGCCATCGCGTCGCAGAAAGAGTTACATTTCGCTAAAATGTTCGCTAAGCAGGGAGACAGAATGCGCGCAGGGTTTAAACAGATCTGTGAACCAAACACCAACCCCAGCATAAGAGTAGCTTATATGGAAGTAGCTCTAAACATTGTTACACACAACTCAGGCATAGCTTGGCTACTAGAAACAGGAGTATGGAAAGAAATACTCAGTCTATGCAATGAAAAATCAACCGTATTTGTTGTACGCCAGATTTACAAGTTCATGTCAGAATTCCTTTGGAAACTCAACGATCTGGGCGATGCAGCTAACATCAGAATAATAGTCAATCACTTAATAGAACCCATCAGTAAATACGATTTCATAAATGTTCAATCACTAACGAGTGAGGAAGAAGAAGAAATATGTATCGCGGTGGAACCTACAGTACAGATTCTGCTCGCTACTGTAAGCAAAGAATGTCGTATTGAGAACACAACTTTGCTCCTAAGTATTTTAATCAAGGAATTTTCTATTGCTTCATACTTATACGTAGCATACGACCGGATCCGTAGGGACGACCTGTCGTTGACATTTTTGAAGGTAATGTTTTGGTTGACACTTGCTAAAGTTTTCCTGTCAAAGCCGATGTTGCCCGGAACACTTTACAGCGCTGAAGACTTCCTTGAGGTAGCAGCTTTCAATTTTAATGTCATCCAAACTTTTATCCAACGCCGTAGCGCAACGTTGGTCCTTGACTTCTGTTCGGCTTGCAATATAATATGGAATAAGTTGTGCAAGGACAAAGAGCCTGGTATGTACCAAGAGGATGACCAGAAACGAATCAAAATGAAAAACCAAATGCTGTTTGTATTTTTGGTGCCCGTTTTGGTTTTCGTCACATACGGAAAGCCTCAATCGGTTCTGACTGATGCAAGGATCCACGATTACATTGAGAGACTTTTGAATCTCTCTTGCGAGTATACAGCGAAAGCAGCTTATGCTTTAAGAGATTTGACCGGAGAATTGGACACATTGGCAATTATTCTCCAATGCGTGAAAAAGCTGATCCATTTGAAAGACCATTTAAATGATGAGCAAGCGAATCTAGTCTTTCAAGCCTTATTTTACGTACTACAAGAGTACAATCCGCTTGACATGAACGGGGACCCGAAATTAGAGCATTTTGAAGATGGAGAAGAGAAGAATCTTGTGATGACGTATGTGATGGATAACGTGCTGTCTTTGGTGTCACATCGGAACATCAACTGGCACGAAAGTGTAGAGATCATGTGCTTGTACAATGTTGTTATTAACAATCTGGAAAGACCCAACTTGAGTTGCAAGGTGAGTGGAGAAATTGGTATAGCTTACAGTTGTGAAGGATTATAAGGGTTCGTTTGATCGTAAGAACCAAAGCAAATATTGATTATCTCTTTATGTAATTTATTAGAATATCAAAAATAACTTGAAGCTTTACTTTTCCGGATTTAAAATATTTAACACCACCTACCATCGGTTTTGAAATATCAGCAGGGTGACTATATTATTTGGCAATAGTACACTACTGACTGTGCCATTTTTCAGTGGCGGTAGAGTGCTTCCGGAACGAAGCCGGTAGGAAGCCTCGAATCCCCAATCCGCAAGCGTAATTAATGCTCGTGCATTCTCCGTATAAGAAGTGGTCTTTGCCTTTGTTTTGTAGCATATACTCAGGTACTTTTTCCTTTCCAGTTCGTGGTAGTATCCTTAAAGGTAATAGGATTGACGGTGAAGAAGTTCCTGCAGCCAAATCTGAGCTTATTGGTGGACGCGCAGCCGGGTGGCTCGATCCACGACCTTGGCAAGCTCATCTACATGAAGATGCAGGATAGACATTGGGAGATAAGGGATACAGCGTTGGAATTATTGCACATTTGCACCGATATTGCGTATATAAGTATGTGGTATTTTATGTTTATTAATTACTGGCTTTTGCCTGTGACTTTATTTACATGAATTTTCTTAACGACATATTGGGTTTACTGTCTATAGTGCTCGTGGATAGTGTAGCTTTTTATTTGAAAAATATTTTTCCGAATCGCACCAGCACTATTAGTTGTCGAAAATAAAGTGTTTTAATAAAAACACAAGCAAACACACCTTTCAGCGTTATAATTTTAGTTGAGATGTTTGCTTTATATTATTCTAATTTTAACATCTAAAAAAGATCGAATGTGGTTCCCATAATTTGTTTTAACAAATCTAGTTTGCAGTCTATCAGTTCCTTCTTATTATTACTTAATGTTCCCATGTGCATACATTTCTTTATTGCATTCATAGGTCCTGATACATGCTTTATTATTATTTTCCAGAGTTCCCACCGTTTCAAAAGCAGATTTTGGAGAACAACCTCATTAACGTTGCAGCAACGATCGCCTTCAACGACTACGAGTCCTACGTGCAGGTGTCCGCGCTCAAGTGCGTGGGCGCAGCCAGCCGGATTAACGTGGTGTGGGAGCAGTTGATCGCAGAGTACCCGGATATACAGGTTGGTAGACACTGTGTAGACTAGATGGCCAATTCCCGTAATTAAAAACGTTTAAAAAACTTAAATCAAAGTCACGAACTTGTCAAAAGTTTAGGTAAACTTTACCGATTTGTGGCAACAGCAGCACCAGAGGCGTCGTATTCAATGAGTCAAATGACGCAGCGAGCGCGGCATATACTTAAAAATTTAAAAACACGTTAAAGCTAAATATCGAACAAACGTTTTAGCGCGTGGTAATAATTAACCAAACTGGAGCTGGCGATGAATTTGTTAAGGTTTTAGACAGATTTGAATGCGAATGTTCGTAAAAGTATGAGGATTGCCCCTTTGCTGACTAATGTTATACGTATTTAGCGACTAACTACACTTATTCAGCTCAATTCAGCTTTGGTCTATAGTGAAACTCCAGTTTTGCAATCATCAATGCAATCATTTGTTAAAACGCTAAAAGCTAAACGGATGCGTACGCATCTCTATACTAAACTGGTTTTTTTTATCATAAGCTGAATCAAGCTGCATACGTGTATGTAGCCCCGTAGGCTCTATAATTCCGTACTATGTTATTATATCAATAATTTTTATTCCACCAGGATCGATTACTTCACATTTTACGCAACAGCGAAGAAGGCATAGTAAGAAAAGAAGCGTGTAACGTCCTGAGCTGCTTATACCAAAACATGAAGTTGTGCCCCGGCTTCACGCAGACTTTATACGAGCACATGGTGTCCTCCGCCCTCACGGACTTCCACTGGGAGGTACAGATCAGCGCCCTCAACTTCTGGAAACGCGTCTACCACTCTTTGCTCAACGGACAAGGTATGCTCGACGGGAACTTCCCACCAGTTACATTCTCTAGGGAAACTAGAAAGATTGTCACTTTAAATGAAGCAGAAATACAGAAGAGACTCATCAAAATTCTAGACGAACTGGCAGCCATCGGATGTCTGACCGTTTTCGTAGCATTACTTCACGACCAAACTGAAGTATGCATAATGGATGCTACCTTAAACATATCACAGGAATTGTACGAAATTCTCAAAAGGCATAACGTGCCAGATTTGTTGGCACCGAAAGAAGGAGAAATTACTAGTATAGAAGAACTCCTAGGACATATTAAAGAGGAAAAAGAAGAGACGGACGATAATGTTGAAATGATGGATGTGCAAAGTTCTGAGAATGTTATCGAAGATATTCTTAACGCAGATGACGTGAATCTACTAGCTAATATATACGAAAGACACATGACATTACAGAGTACCAAGATAGAGGCACCTCTGAAACCAAAGATAAAACTAATGAGATTCGCGTCGCCATACTTATTTTCTACCTACATCAAAAATACAGATTTTAAGCAAATTATTGAAGAAAAAAGAAAATGGAACGACGGCATTAGAAGCTTCTCGTCTCTTCTCGATGATGTTGTCGGTCTATATGAAATATGTCAAGAAGCAAATTCTTTAGATTGTTACTAGTTATAAGATAAAAACCCCGTTATAAATAATGTTACGATAAGTAAGCATGAGATTATATTTTCTTTATAATCAATGTTTTGTTTTTATTACAAAATTAACAACATAAATAATACATAACACAATACTTAGATCATTTGAAACTTAAATACGGGATATAATAAAAAGACATATCTTACCCGTTAACTACGCATACTGACCATCAAACTAAGTAACATTGAGCAAACATTTTTAGGAAACAACTTTATTTTTGGTGTTGACGATCACGGTTTATGGTAGACTGCTAAATATTGCAGTTTTGGGAGCACCAACAGTAAAAGGGTCGTGGGAGTACTTAATATTTAGTTATAACATTTAAAACTGGTTTTTGTAAAAAAAAAAACCTTACAACCTGTTGACCTTCAAAATCGCGATAATCAGAAGTTTCTCAGGACAAAAAGAAACAAAAATGGCAACAATATGCAAGTTTTTGCTTCGTTATGTGTCTCTTTACACCCATTACACATAACAGCTATACTTACACCTAAATCTTAAACATCTAAAATTTCATCTAGCAACATATCTAAACTGTTATAAACTTCAGAATTCCATTTCTTTTTGTCCTTTATGATCGAGCGAAAATCTGTTCCTTTAAATGTTTCCAGAAACTTATTAGGATGTATCATCTCTTTTCGCGGTATGAACAGTCTGTAGTCTTGTTCCATTTCATCTGGTCTTGCTTGACTATTATAATTGTCATGTAGATTCAGTATGAGTTCACTTTGATCTGTATTTAGTATACTATCTATTACTTTATCTTTTGTTTCTGCACTACCTGTGAAAGTCAAATCGATAGCCATTTCTTCGTCAGCGTCTTCGATTTCGACTTTCGGTTCCTTTGGATAAGTTATAGCATTATCTTTAATAATTCCAAATTTGTATTTATCTAGTATTTTTATCAGTTCTGTAGCCAGACAATAGGCTAGTTCTAGAATTTCTATGTTATATACCTCGTTCATGCATTCGTAGAGTACAGTTAAACAGCCTATAGAAGATAAATCGTGCATTATTGATGTGAGTTGTCGTAGAATCTCTTTGTCATGTAACGTTATTATTTTCCTCTTCTCTTTTGAGAATGTCACGGACGGGAACTTCCCGTCGATCATTCCTCTGTATGTCAACTGCCTGGATATCTCGTGCTTCCAGAACTGCAGTGCTGCTAACTGCACCTCCCAATGCAGGTCGTCTAGCGCAGCGGCCATCATCACTTCGTATAATGTAGCTTGAAAGTTCGGTGCCACCTTCTGGTTCATGTAGACCCTGGTCAGGACTTTGGCTGCTTCCTTCCGCACCATTCCTTCTGGATTGTTTCTTAGTAAGAAGACGAGTTGCAACTGAAATGTTAAATGGGTTTTTAGAGTTTACGTTTCTTTTTTATGTTTTAGTTTTAGGTTCCTATTTCCTTCTCATTTACTTAATGGACAAAATATGTTAATCCTACTACTATTATAAAGGCGAAAGTTTGTATGTATGGATGTATGGATGTTTGTTACTCTTTCACGCTTAAACGGCTGAATGGATCTGGATGAAATTTGGCACAAAGATAGATTATAGTCTGGAATAACACATAGGCTAGTTTTTATCCCGGGAAAATGTACGGTACCCGTAGGATAACATATCAACTGTGACGCGGACGAAGTCGCGGGCAGAAGCTAGTATGTTAATCCTGCATATGTGTCTCTCATCTCTCTCTCTGTCTTTAGACAATTTTAGTTAGAACATTTCGAACGCATTTAACTCTAATCTCGGTTTCTTCTGGGTAAGCTCACATTATCATCGAATTAGTCTTTAACACCTCTGACCTAGACTTGAGTCAACAAGAGCAAACCCCACCCAACCCAAATAAAAAAGAAAACGTCCCGGACGTCAAACAAGAATTGAATGGTGGAGAAAACAAATCTTCTTACATAAATGTGGGGGTTATCAGCAAGCACCTCTCGCCATATACTTTCGATCTTCGTGGCGGCTGCCAGGCACCTGAGGGCGGTGCTCTGAGCGTAGTACTCTGGGTCAGTCAGTGCCGCCTTCGCAGCGAAGATCATCAGGTTGTTCTCGCTGATCACCTTTTGTAGAGGTATGTATTCTGGAAATATAGAGTAGAAATGTTAGGTTAGCGTATATTTGGGAGTGCCAAAACTGCGGATTTTGTTCGTTTTCCAATATGATCTACTAAAATAAGTTTATATGCACAGTTGCTGCTCCCCACAACTTTGTTTAAGCGTAAACTTCAGAATTAAGCAAACCCTATATGTATTATTCCACAGGAACACAATACCAGGATAAAAAGTTGCCTATGTACTATTCCACACTAATCTATCTCAGTGTCAAATTTTATCCAGATCTGTTCAGCGATTCTGGCTTGATTGAGTGACAAGCACTCATCCATCCAAAACACGCATTAATTATAATAGTAAGATAACGTTATAAAGCTTTTCCACGTGTATTTTTATAAATGAATATAAAAACGGTTAAACTAACCCGAGGTAATCTTTGCCTTAGCAACCGATCCTGCTAGCGCCAATAACATGTTTTTATCTAGCAGTTTTTGTACCAGCGCAAATTTTTTGCAAGCTACTAAAGATCACTAAAATATTCCTCACTTATAAACGAGATATCCGTGCAACTCAGCAGCAGGTTCAGTGCGGAGTCCCTCACTTCCCAGTCCTCGTGATGCATGTACATCTTCATGACGGCGCCGATCACCGTGAGGGTGCTCTCCTGCCGGCTTTCCACCAACAGCGTCATGTTGGGAGACAGGAACTTCTTCATACACAGGTCTATCAGATCTAACACTTGTACTATTTGCTGGAATTGAAAAGACGAAATACGTGGTTAATCCATTTTCTTTTTTTAAGTTCGACATAGGAAGTCCATGTGGATTTCCTCGATATTTATCGATCGATTACCAATAAAAACCCAGCCTAGGAATTTCTCCTGTATTGTGGGTGCGTTTACTAATATATGTATGTATAAACTGTCATACACATACAGCCAGAGTTGGAACAACTATCTTTAGGACATAGGTCTGCAAAAATATTGAGTGATTGCATTTGCGTATAAACTATTTGCCCATAAGACACTTGGCATACCTACCTACTCCGATGAAATGAATGGGGATCTTTAGCTACATTATTAAATTATTCTTAACTAGCTTTACCTGCGACTTCGTCCGCGTGAATTTTCATAAAGGTCCATAGTATTTTTTTACAATAAAATACAACCTGCACTGGCTACAGTACTCAGGGATAAAGTGGTTTCCTATTGCCGAAAGAATTTTAAGAATCGAACCAGTAGTTCCGAAAATTGAAGCTTTAAAAAAAAACTAATATTACCTTTGTATTCAATATATCCTGCCTCAGTAAATTCATTAGCCCCTCTTGCAGGCTGGCGATCTCGACGTTCTCATACCAGAATATTTTGTGCTCCTTCAGTAACATTCGAATCGCATCCAATACTAGAGACAACAGCCTCACATCGCTCGGGCTCTTTATAGGGCTCTCGGTGAGAATCAGACCACCAGCTCCATCTGACAATATGTAAATATCCAAAACATGGAAGAGGCTCTGGAAATATAGGCCTGCTTGTGCTGCGGTCAGGTGCCCTTTCAATCTAAATAGTTCTCTAATCGTTGCTATTGCAACTTCTGTTAAATCATTAGCTTCTACTAGCGGCTTGTATGTATAGCAAGCAGTGAAAATATGTTCGGTCAAAGTTTTTCCAATCTGCGTAAGGAACTTGTCCAAAAATTCTTGCTTTTCAACCTGAGAACGTCCAGGTTTGTTTTCAAAAGCGTATATCAACAGTGGCTCCACCAAGTAGACCATGAACTGATTGGACATTTCTAACTTCTGTCCGTTCCTTTCAAATGTTAGTGGGAAAGATAGTTTATCTTTGTACGTCTTCTCGAAGTTTGACCAGAATGTGTTACACTTGATAGAGAAATCTGTGACCGCTTGGATTTCCCGTTTCTTGATACAACACAGTATACTGTTGTGGTAAAAAACGACCATTTCGTTACAGAACTCGTCTACTCGACCACTGAACAACAAGTGTCTATGAGAAGAGTAGTAAAATCTTAAGCATATATCATTTACACAACCAAGCAAACAGGAATACCTGGTTGCTTTCACAATAAACATTAACGGACGTTCTATGAGAAAATATGACCGTAAAATGGACACTACATGGTTAACAGCTACATTTTCCATTTCAGTTAGAATATTTAACAGCGCAAGCATATGCGATGCTATCTTTTCGGCAAAAGCTCTGTCCATTTCAAGATCTATAACGTTCACTGTGAGGTATTCGCTCGTCATTATAGGTTTCACGACGTACTCCAACACTTCCATCAGCTCAGCTTCCATTTCATACTCATTTAACTCCTTGATAAGTTTTGAGATGAAGTTGTAAGCTGCTTTAGAAATCGGGATGGATGCCCGATGGGTGTCCGGATGAATGATGTGCTCCCATACTTTATGCTCTAGGAGTAGCTTCAATCCAGAAAGGTGTGTTATATGTACTGTTGCCAACTTTATACAAGCCAAGTGAAGTTCCCGGCTCTGAATCTTCGTGCTCAAGTTGGCGATAATGCAGTATTTGAATGTGGGTCCTTGTAGACCGTGCATTTGCATTTTCGTGAACTGAAGCTCATTCTTGAAGAGTATCGTGATGATTTCGAAAAAGAAGATTTTGACCGACGTCGTTGCATTTTTTAAGTTTGCGACTGAATCAAATATGACGTCGGAGAAGCAGGGGTTCTCAAGAAGACATTTGCCGGGACCTGGAATATATGAAATGCGATTTAGAATTATTGAATTGACGGTTTCAAACTACAAGGCCAAGTTTCAGTGAACTTGCATGGGTAGTTAATTTGAAGATAGTCTGTGGTAGGCACCTTAGTTATATTAGGTACAGTCAGCAACAAACGTCGATTTACATTTCAGCTTTTAAATCCTAATTATCGAGCTCAATATCAATACGAAATGGATGTAAAATAAAATCCTAGCTATTACCGGAACGGCAGAGAATAAGTGCATTGTGTTGTGTATATAATTAAATGGTAATAAATGTAAAATTAACTGTGTTAATCGACTTTTTACCGTTCTAATTAGGAAAAAAAAGGAACGGATATGCCTTATAAGAACACCAATGTCCACGGAATGGATAGTGTATGATGACCGCGCGCAAATGTAGAATAGGACTCCTGGTCGACTGGAGAGCCCGATCTTCACATTGAACTTGTATAGGAGGATGATGTTCGATGGATGATAAGTCTAAGTCCACTATAGCCGATTTTCACGCGGGTAAATCAAAGGCAAAAGCCAGTTATTTATTCTTTAAGGTTACTTACCGTTTGTTGCAATTCACAGATAACATGAATCACATAAACACTGCACAAAACATAACGTAGACAAGTACTTACTATTGTCACTACGATCTTCTAAGAAATTCAATAAATTCTCAGTCGTATTCTCATTTATCACCACCTTTCCTTCGAAAACGTATTCCACGAGCAATTTGAACTTTTTCAAGTAGTTGCTCACTTCCATTCTGGGTACTAATGATTACTGGCACTATTTTGTCCCCGCTGCGATTACATTTTTATCAACACATTTTATAGATTTGATAACACACCCAAACACCGTGGGTCGCGTCACACAAAGTTTCTTTTTACGTAAAATTTAATACACAACACATTGATATTGCATCAAGTTAACATGCCTCAGAAGGTAAATATTATTTGAATTTAGAATCACTTTGTAAATAATAGAATTATGGAGTGCCGCTTGCCATTGAAGAGCGAAATAGGAAATACACAACTAGTTTCTCTAGAGTCGTACAAGGCCAAAAATCTAAAACACGTTGGTACTTATTATATAATTATATGGTAATCACGTTTTCCTCTGTCCGTATCCACGCGTATTTATATACTAACTCTAAATAGTGTTTTTATCGAACTGAGACGCAGTAGGTATATAGAGTCTATTTCTACTTATGAGGCTATATTGAGATGTTTTTGTATGCCTTTTGTGTAGGCATCAATCACACAGCGCCTTACTAAGCCTTATGGTTAATGAGATTTTTTTTGGTAGGTAACTTGGTACCTACTCGTGTTTTCTTAAATTCTTAAGTCAAAACATACCTACTTATATGTTACTTATGGTTATATACAAGGATTTTATTGATTGGATATTGGTAGGTACCTATAATACTACCTATCTATTATTCACACCTAATAAATAACACAAGTGAGACAGGTGGATTTGCTTACAATTTTTTTTGTTGATATGGTGTTTGTAAGGAGCTATAAAATAAATAAATATAGGTAGATGTGTTTGGAGTACCTATGTACTTAAAAGTAGGTGTTTTTACCTATTAAGTAAGAAAAACGTAGCCCGCGAAATTCAAAACTAACATTAAATACGTTGTATCATAATGAATGGACTTATTGTCGAGAATAATAATGTTTAGGTAATTATACTCTAGAAAATCTTATCTTCGAATTGTGGAACAACTAAACCAGTTTAAAATCAAATTAAATTCGAAAATATCAATGTCGCTGTACCTACACATAAAAGAATCTGCATTCTGAATACAACCGCTGATAACGTTGTATTGAAAATGCCGACTCGCCTTCCGACCCTCAGGATTTTTCCTAAGGGACGCTTAACGCTATATTGGTTCTGGATATGGCAAGCACGACTGTTAAGTGCGAGGTCCTGGGTTCGATTCCCCAGGTCGGTAAAACAGTATTATTAAGTTTTTCCATTACGAATTTCTCAGCTCGGAGTTTGGAAGTTTGTGGTGTGACACCCCCGTGCTTCGGGAAGCGCGCAAAGCCGTTGCTCCTGAGTCTGATCTCTCCCTGGTTGTGGCGGATTGCCGTCCCATCGGACTGTGTGAGTTAGGGAAGAGGGACCGCACCTGTGTTTGCGCACACACATTCATGTCCATTATAATATCTCCAGCCGCCCCGACTAACTGCCCCGTTGGTCTCATGGTCGCAAGGGCGACTGCTGAGCAAGGGGTCCCGGGTTCGATTCCCAGGTCGGGCAAAAAGTGTTATTGGGTTTTTCCATTAAGAGCCTATACTACCTCAAATGGCTTAGCAGAATCCTCCGATACGCCGAAAATACTACAGCATTAATTTTGACGTAAATATATGGTAAAGTTGAGGATTAATGTTAAGTCTTATGTTTGGCGAAAACACAATTCTATAAAATTTTCTCGATAGAAAAAAATCCCAAAGTTACCTCTAAATAAAACAATAAACCGCTGGCAATCATAAAATACTTCAAATTAGAACATGAAACTTTTTATACTAACTGAACTAACTGTAAAGCAGGTCTTATGTTATTTATTTTTTTTAATTTCCTTTTTTTTTCGCCGTAAAATAAATAACCTATAATATCGGTCATATTAGAGTTTGTTCCCTGCCGCGCGCCACCCGCGCTCACTCCTGCTTCGGCTTCCGTACGGGACGGCTGTGTCATTTTGCGCACAGGACACATTGAAAATTGCGTCGACCTCAGTATGCGAACAGCAGTGTGCGAGCGAGATAAAGGGTTAGGCGGCGGAGCGGTGAAGTGGGGGTGAAATTCGAATTTGTGCTGAGGTTGCATAGACTCTTAAGAATTTCTCAGTAGCAGCCCGCAGTTTGGAAGTTGGTGGTGTGACACCCCCGTGCCTCGGAAAGCACGTAAAGCCGTTGGTCCTGCGCCTGATCTCTCTCCGGTCGTGTCGGATTGCCGTCCCATCGGGCTATGAGAGTTAGGGAAGAGGGAGTGCACCTGTGTTTGCGCACACGCTTGTGCACTATAATATCTCCTGCATACTTGTTTAGTCTACATCAAGATTAGCCGCCATGGCCGGAATCGATCTGGAGAATATATACATTTACTGTTCCAGAAACTTTGTAATTTGTTATTGACGACTTCTGAGAAATTTAGGTAAGCAAAACCTACATAACATTAGTTGCTTTTGTTTCATTCTAAAGAAGACTGAACTACTGCTATAGTACTATCTAATTTTACATTAGTTTATGGTTATACTGCCCAACCTGGGAATCGAACCTGGTAACTAAAGCTTATATTCCCGATGGCGACCAAAGAGGCAGCCACCTCATCTAGTTTGCAACAATTTTTATAACTATAGGCTGAAAAATGACACAATAATTCAAATGCAGTTTTAATTTTTATTTCAATAGTTTTCTAATTAATTACACACTAAAATCTTAACCTAAACTATATAACATCTATTCTATTTCTATGACACCACCAACTTTGCTGAGAGCCTCCTTTAGTTTCTCAGCCTCGTCTTTGGACACGTCAGCCTTCACAACGGTGGGTACACTCTCAACAAACTTCTTTGCCTGCACAAGATTGAACCCTTCCAGTAGACTCTTTACTTCTTTGATAAGTGCCACTTTCTGTTTGTCATCGAACTTTGTTAGTTTGACCTGTAAAAGAAAATTGGTGATATTGATTTAGAGAACAAGGAAAAAACAGAATCTTGACCAACATATTTCATAGTCATACAGTTATGGGAGCCATCTTTTACCTTTTATCCAATATACCATAACACATATAAATAAAATAAAAATATAAATATCTTGGGACAACTCACACACGGCTATCTGATCCCAAGCTAAGCAGAGCTTGTCTTATGGTAACCAGACAACTGATATACATACTTATATAATTTATAAATACATTCATATTATAGATAAATCACACCCAGACACAGAACAAACAATCATGCTCATCACACAAAGTTTGTCCTGTGTGGGAATCGAACCCACAACCTCCGGCTTAGCAGTCAGGGCCACTAACCACTAGACCAACAGGCCTGTCATGTCACATGTTTTCCCCTGAAGGTTGACACAGAGGTGTACCAATGTTCGCTGGTATGTTTAGGTCCCATGTAATAGGGGGCAAAATTAGTGGCATTAACTGGGCACAAATCCTAATTCTGAGCTACTACTGAGAATTTCATAGAAAACCCCAATAACACTTTGCTCGACCTGGGAATCGAACCCAAGACCTCCAGCATAGTTTTCGCACTTACAACCACTAGGCTTATGAGATAGGCTTTTATTCAACTACTTACAGTGAAGCTAGTTTTCACAGCTTTAGGGGCAGCTTCTTCTTCATCCTGTGCGGCAGGGGCGGCCATGGCGAAGCCCCCCATTGGCATCATAGGCGCGTCAGGAAGATTCAACCTCGTCTTTAGGACTTTACTGAGTTCAGATACTTCAAGGAGGTTTAAGTTGGTGATATCAGAGACAATTTTTTCTATTTTCGGGGAGACGGGTTTGTCTACACCCTCTGGCAGTGGCACTGTTAGAGGTGCGGCTGCTTGAGCTACTTCTTGGCGTAGGATCGCACTGAAACATCACACGGACATTTTGAGAAAATCATAGGATACTTGCAGATCTTATAAAGTAAAATGCAAGAAATTCTTTAACAAACCATCTTAACAGTTTATTTTAGTAAAGATAACCTAATTGTGAAACGAATATATTGTGAATCGGTGATGGTTTTTTGAAAACCTATTATTTTATTTATTCTATTTGGAATGTAGACAGCTTACCATCGTGAAAACGATCGCCACTGAAGGGGAAAGCTTTTGATAATTCTTATACCATTCATTTTTGTTATTAACTTGCTTAATTTCTTTAATAAAAAATACTTCTTCTTTTAGGTTAGGAATAGAGACACTTAAATCTTTGATTGACACTGACACTTGTCTGACGGCCCCATTGACAGTCAACCAATCGAAACATTTTCTTACTTTTTACTGATAGCTTATTTTAGGATACTAAATTGATACTAATTTCATTAGTTAAATGATTAATTTTTATTAAGTTTTCTTGCTCGATATATCAATGCATTGTTTGTATAGTCGATTAGTAGCGTGTTCTTCAGGCAGCCAAACCATAGCTACAAAATCTCAGTTTTGACACAAGATATTTTTCGTGACTAGTGACTTACAAGGGTTACAAGCTCTTTGTTTATAGGTACCCCACACGTATATGCCTAAAAACGAAACAATTATTATTGTGAGCGTATTTTCTTCTTCTTTTATTTATTTTGTATCTATGATTTTACTGTTAAACATATTAAATACAAATGTTAATGAAAGTGAAATGCTATATTAGTAGTAGAAACTTAAATCAATAGGATTAAGCAGAGTTAAAGGAGAGTCGATGTCAATTTGAACTAAATATTTGCTCATATTCGTGCAAAAACCCGGGACAGTTGGCAACACCAGCATGTCTCGCGATAACAATATTTTATTCCTTGAAAATACGTGTTTTTATTTATGAGCTTCCTTATAAGTAAATTTCTCTGTTTTAATTATGGGGTGAAAAAGAATTCTAACATCAATTTAATAGTATTCAGTGGCACCTAACAGAAATTATGTATGAAGTTCATTTTATTGACAAAAAACTAAACTTAAAACTTTGATCAGCTGTTTACTGTTTTCGACTTTCCGAGGTAAGTTTCTTGTATTAACTCTGCAAGTAATAAAAAAAAAATGATTTTATGAACGTCTTGAATGATAATTTAGCGCTAACTACAAAACCGTGTAGACTTCAGAAAATAATTGCCCTCTTTTTTCGCCATAAATTATTATTGCATTAACTAATAATAGCGTTATATATTTTTATATAACTACTTAGCGTTCTTATTTTATCAAGGAAGTGGTCAGCTGCTTGTCCCTATTATGAAAGTGATAATTAGCAAAATCTCATTGAAGGTCCTTCATAGAAGCAGTCCATCTTGAGATTTATAAAAAAACTATGTTTATTTCGAAAAGTATAAAACTTTTTAATCCAATTCAAAAAATCTTAATTAAATCTTTAATTTAAATTGATGATTAAGTAAAGGTATATTTAATAAGTTATAATTTTTGTATTGTATACAAGACATGATTAAGGAATATTAATGTAATAATACTACAAAAAAAGGGGATCTCATATCTTATTGTTAATGGGATAGGTACTCATAATTTCTAAATCATTATCAATTTATCATCATCATATCAGCGCGGCGGCAGGACATCCACTGCTGGACATAGGCCTCCCCTTAACTTCTTTATATTTATAGATATTATATTCTACAGTAGGTAGCTATCTAAGTTTTATTATTTCATTTCTTATTACCACAGAAATTTATTTTGAAAATACAACTGTTGGATGGATTCACATCAACTCAATAACAATTCATAATTGCATTTTATTAAGGTTCAAAGTTTATCTAGCAATGTCTGCAATAAAAATGTGGTACAATGTCTATTTATAGGCAGTTAATAGCAAAGTCGTTAAAGTCTTTTATGTAGGTACATAATGACAAACTTGTAAGATATTCAAATTACTTCATTCATATTGTAATATGCTGTGTAATAATGATAAAACCAAATTAATCTAAATGAGCTACTCTTAATATGAATTTTATGTGTCATGTTATAATAATATTATTGTCATTTATTAGATTTAAATTACACCCCTATGAAAACAATAACAAAACAAACAAAATAATACAAATAAAAATATAATTTTACATAAAATCATCAATCAAAATTAAATTATCAATAAAAAAACAATTAATAAATCTAAACTCTATTTACAATCAAAACACTATAGTATACATATAAAAGTAGGTAACTATCACAAAAATATACTCTAATGAGAAGCGACAGAAAATCTGTTACTGAAAATTTCTTTGAAAAACCCACCCCATAGTACTAGGTACATCATATCAATCTAACAACAGGATTACCTACACTAAACGGCCTAACAAGCGAAAATAGACTTAACGTCGTTGCAATAAAAACAAATTGTCTGCAACAACATACATAGGTACTGGATTGCGTAAATGGGTCGGATCTAGCTCATTTGTCGCTTTGGACAAAACCACAGATCCGATACCCGTTGGCCACACAGGATTTATTTGTGAATCGAAATAGAAAGCTAAATTGTATTCAATCAATATTCGTTATTAATGTTAACTAGCCTATGCCCGCGACTTCGTCCGCGTAAATGTCGGTGTTTTTTTATGCGCAGATCCATACATACCACCCATGGGGGTAGGCAGAAGCCATAGAACGCCACCTGCTACGATCCTTCCACACTACTTTCGCCTCGTCCACATTCATACATCTGGTCCAGGGGGGGGACAGTTGCCTTGTAATGACATTTGTCGAAGATAGAGGCGCCATCTATACGTTGAATCGAAACGCCACGGACCAATTAGTTTCTTTTTAATAACTGTAGATGGCACTTCATTAACGAGTTATAAAATAACAGTATTTTTGTTATTTTCCAAAATTTTATATTATCATATATCATTTTTGAGATTTTTTTTACATCCAAAAAAGGTAATTAAATAAATATTTTTTTAATATTTTTATCTATAACTAAATATTTGGTTTGGTAACACTCCCATGTGTCAACAAATTCAAGCTTTTTTTTTTTGGGTCACAAAATGACGGCTACTACTTGCTTGTGCGCATGTTTGTAGATTTCTCGTTCCATTTTGTGTATTTTCGTGTGTGAATACCAAGTGTAAGTGCGTCGAGTCGAGCTTTCCTCCTCCGCCTTCCTGTTGCGTTGTTCGCGTCGAAAATCTTTTTCATCTTGTATATTTTTTGTGATAGAGACACTCTGTGCGTTAACTTTAGTTAAAATGCCGAAAAGGTGTATTTTGGGCTGTCCCTACTATGGTAAGTACCTATATTATACTCCATATCATATAGCACATGAGTAACCTAGTTCTGAACCTAGAACCTGGAACTGGATCTATCTATTTCATATAAGTTGTTTATTCACTTCACGCTCGTCCCGAGGGAACTATTTCTACTACCAATACCTATAAAATAAAGCTTATGATGACACTCCTAAAATAATGTGACTCTTTCTAAGTAAAAACAACAACAACCTGCCCCTAAGACGACCCACTGACCCAAATTTGGGTCAGTGGGTCGTCTTAGGGGCGGGTTGGTTAAAAGGAACCCGTGATGACAAAGAAATTAAAAATTGCAAAAGAGTAATAAGTAGATGATAAATGCGAAAGTAACTCCGTTACTTCTTCACGCCAAAACCACTGAACCGATATGAACGAAATTTGGTACAGGTATCGTCTGGGACCCGAGAAAGGACATATAATAGTTTTCATCCCGGAAATCCCCTGGGAACGGGAACTATTAATCACGCGGACGAAGTCGCGGGCATGTTTTATGATTTCAATATTTGGCTTCCGCGCAGACAAACTAGTTCCAAATACAGATATAGATAAGCATGATAAAATCCTATAATATATATTAATATTATAAAGCTGGGGAATTTATTTGAAAGCTTTCAGTGTTTGATAGTGTATTTATTGATTGAAAGATTTAGTTAGTTCCTGAGATTTGCACTTTGTTTGTTATTGTGCATAGTCACTGTTGTGTGATTACTGTAAATGTCATGAACCTTTATTAGAAGTATAATATACCCTTTTCATTTTAAAATAAATTTTACAAATAAAGTTTGACTAATTATTGTTATATTTTTTTCAGACTTTGCAATGCATCGTTTCCCAGATGCAAAAAAATTCCCCGAGAGATTGAAAACTTGGGTCAATCTTGTTGGAGGAAGACTTGAAACATTGTCAGATATTGAATATTACAAGAAACAGGTTATTTGCGACATACATTTCTGTGAAACTTACAGAAATCGAAATAATCGGTTGAACGCATTGGCAGTTCCAACACGTCATCTGACTGGTAAGCCTTTTAATTTTGACTCATGTTGAATTTATTTCATTAATTGTGGTGTTTTGTGACGGAGTTGGAGTTGAAACCACCTTTAACTTACAGACAAGATTTATAATGTATAACCAAGAGTACTTCTTAGGTCATTGGCATCAATGTTTTCTTTACTATTTACATCATATATCATGTATCCCATACCTGGCTAAAATATAGCCTAAGTTTACCGGGAATAGTGTAGCTTCCCAACAGTGAAATATTTTTTTAAATCAGTCAAGTATTTTCGCAGCCTATTCAATCCAAACAAACTATCAAATCTTTACTTTTTATAATATTAGTATTGATACCATATCAATCATGTTGTGGCACATTAGCTAATAGAGTAATTGTAATAAATTTCAGGACTGAATTTGAGTCAAATCACATCAGGACAAGCTTCAACTTCCACACAACATAACTTAGAACCTACTTTAATACAGCAGGAAAATTCAGGTAAATATTTGAAATGTTTTATGCAATATAATAATTTTGATTTTATATTTAACACAGTCACCATTACATTCCAGTGAAAAATTTTAATATATTTTTATAATATATTTTATAATATATTTTCAGAACCATCTGTGAGCCATGATACTTCAGAACAACCATCACCATCATTACACAACCTGCTGCCTTCAACATCGCAACCTATAGCTGCAGGTAATGGCAGTGTTTATCATCTACTAATGAACAAGTTGTCTTAATTTGTCTGTCTGTCTGTTTGTTCATGCATGATCACAACCATATCATAACCATCAATCTGATAAATAATACCTCGAGATTTACAGAAGCTTTAAAAACTTAAAATAAATTGTCAAAATATTGTGTACTAGCTATTTCCTGCTTTCACCCGCGTCCCGGACCAATAATCTTTTCGTACTTATTTTTACAAAATAAAAGTAGCCTAAGTTATTCTTTATTACATTAGCTACCTGCCAATAAAAGTGCCCGTCAAAATCGGTCCATCCGTTTCAGAGATTAGCCAGGACAAACAGATAGACAAAAATTGTAATAAATGTTATTATGGTGTCTGTACCATATCATATGCATGTAGTAAAAAACGGTTATTTCAATATTACAAACAGACACTCCAATTTTATATACTTGTATAGGTGTATGTGTGTATAAAAGTTTAATTAATTTCAAATTTCAGATCCATCTCAAACATTTTCTTTGGTGAACAACATGATGATGGAACATAATTACAGTGCTATTAGCAGGCCTAGAAGAAAAGCTGTGAAAGGTATGAATTATTTTTATTATATATAGTCAATAAATAATATCTATAAAAATGAAATTTCACGAGATGTGGCTTGCGAGTGTGTTTTCGGCTTTTTCCTTTTCTATATATGTTTTTAATTTTTATTCTAAAAATATAGTTGTTGGACCTATAATAAAACATTATAGATGAAAATAATAAAGACATAAGTTTTGAATGCCTCCTATAAAGTTTGCTTATTGTAGATATTATTTATTGACTATTCACCATCAATATGAATCTTTTAATAAGAAATTTGAATTGGGTTTTTATATAACTAATCCTTACTATAATAATAATCAAATGCGAAAGTCAGTTTATTGTCAGTACATTATTGTACATATTGTTGTACATTGTACATTATTGTCCCACGTTTTTGGTTACTGCCTCGCTCTCGTGAGACATAGCATTATATTATATAGCCTATGTTACTCAGGGATAATGTAGCTTTGGAATGGTGAAAGAATTTTTTAAATCGGTCCAGTAGTTTTTGAGGCTATTCATTACAATCAAACAAACAAACATAGTTTTCCTATTTATAATATTAGTATAAATAAACATATTTTATCATACAATGTTTTGCCAAGGTAACTGCTTAAGTGGTTCGCGGCTATATACTACACAATTTCTAAATTGAGCATTTTTCCACAGATCCAGCAGCTCCACTGCGCACGAAGATTAAGCAACTACAAACTGATATTATGCGTTTGCGGAAGAAAGGGGAGTCTTTCAAGGCAAGATTAAAAAGCGCTGAAGACTATTCAAACAATACCCTATTTAAGCATTTCGCTAATAATTTTAAGACACCCGCACGACTATTTTTAAGTATGCAATTGCAGGCTGCAAAAAAACCAAAAGGGCGTCGTTTCACGACAGAAGAGAAAATATTAGCGCTTTCGCTTTATAAGAAAAGCCCCAAATCATATTCATTGTTACATAAATATTTTACTCTGCCATCAGCTAAGTCAATGAAGCGCCTACTGGGATCCATTAAAATAAATGCCGGGATAAATCCCATTGTTTTTGAAAAAATAAAAAAAACACTTAGCGAAAAAAACGAGAATGATCGTTTGTGTTCACTAATGTTTGACGAAATGTCCTTGACTCCGCAAGTGAACTACAACGGTCAAAAAGATAGTTTCGAAGGCTTCGCGTTTAATAAACTGGGCCATTTTGCGGACCACGCGCTGGTCTTTATGATCAAAGGCGTTAAACAAAATTTCAAGCAGCCCATAGCCTATTACTTCACATCTAGGCTGAATAAGACCGAATTAAAAAATATAATAACGACGGTCATACAATATGCTCAAGACTCTGGTCTAATCATTGTAAATACAGTTTGTGATCAGAGCACCGTAAATGTTGGTGCAATCACTGAGCTTGTTAATGTAACGAAAGCTAAATATTTGAGACGTGGTAAGGAATGGCGTTACGACCATATGTCGATAAATAGGAAAAAAATTGTACCATTGTTCGATGTACCCCATTTAATAAAGGGAATAAGAAATAATTTATTAAATAAAGATTTAGTGTATACATCGAACAATGTGCAAAAAACTGTGAAATGGGAGTATTTCCAAAAACTATATGCGGCAGACAAATCTTATGGGGAATTACGCCTATTAGACAAACTCACAGAAGAACACGTAAATCCCGAAAAAATTAATAAAATGAGGGTAAAAACAGCAACACAACTTTTCAGCCATAGTGTTGCTGTAGCAACTGAACATTTGTCTGCCAGAGGAGATCTCCCAGAAAGCTGTAAGCAGTTAATTGATATAACGTTATTATTAGATAATTTGTTCGACAGTCTTAACGTCAGTACCTTACACGTTCCCAATGGAAAAAAATATAAAGGGCCAATAAAAAGGCACTCGCCTCACCACGAGCTGTGGATAAAAGCAAAAATGATTTTAAAAACAATCAAATTTACTTACATAAAATCGACCGGAAACAAATCTCGATTGATCGAAACAAACATACCATCTATAACAAATTTGATTAAAACTATTGAAGGTATGGAGGCTATTTGGAATATTGTATCCCAAAGATACGGTTTTGATGCACTTTTAACAAGAAATTTTAATCAGGATCCGGTCGAAAATTTCTTTGGGAATATCAGAAGCTACGGGGCGAGAAATAATGCACCTAATTCGGTAGCGTTTGAAGGTGCTTTCAAGGCACTACTATTAAATAATTATAGTTCCCCTCATTCACGCAGAGCAAACTGCGAGGAGGACTCTAACAAATGCCTTCAAACATTAGAGTTTTTTTTAACAGAAAAGACAACGCCCCATGCTTCTGATGCTCCCAAAGAAAACGAGGCCATCGAGTATAATGAAAATGTTTTAAATGTTCGTAGAGAAAGTGATGCAGGCCAAAGAAATTATGTATGTGGCTGGGTCCTGTCGAAATGTTTAAAAAATATTGTAAAAAATTGTAAAAACTGCAGACAAAACCTTATAGATCAAGGGGACAATGATAGTAGAAATAAATTTATTAGAGCCAAAGAATACGCTAACAAGAAATGGTTATGTTACCCAAGTGAAGAGTTAGAAAATAGCTTTCATGACCTTCAAAATATAGCAACAGGATATTTAAAAAATAATGTACCGAAACAGAACATTAAAAAAAATATCAAATTGTTAGCAGATGTGATGGTTGAATATCCTTTTAACTGCACCACGCATATGGAAAAATTAAAAGAATATTTCATAAACGTTACTCTTAATGTTTTATTATATAGCTGGTGTAGATCGATCAATCGGATTTTGTCCGGAAAGTTAAATTATGTAGGTGACGATGAAACTAAAATAGCTGCTCAAAAATATTATGAAAAACATAAACATTATAAAAATAAAAAGTAATGTGCTAACACCGCCTTTTATTTATATAAACCTTTTAAGCTCCCGATTTATATAACTCTATGTTGTAAGTAACGAAATGAAATAACTTTGCACTTCAAAACAACTGAATGCTTCTTACAGCAAATTAAGTGCAGAATTAATTTCATTTCGTTATTTATAACATAGAACTTACAATAAAAAATATTTTGAAGCGGCCATATTGCCGCCGCCGTAGTTTGGAAACAAGTTTCAGATGGCGTTGACTGTCAAACAGTCTGCCCAAAAATGCTCAAAGAGGGCTCTCTTTACCCTATATATTATTATACTCTTTGATCTGGTCATACAAGCACGCCGGTTACGAGTACTGCACACTTGACCTTTCTGAAGAACCTCACCAATAAGGTAAGGGTAGGTCTTTCATGGCGTCCCCTCCCGGCATTGCACAGATCCATATAGTAGTAGAGCTCTTTGTGAAGGAGTGCGTCCGGTGACGTACTACCACCATACCAATTTCTACCGCAAAGCAGCGTTGTTGTGTACCAATTTGAAGGGTATGGGTGCTGGAGTAATTACAGTCACATGAGTAATTTCACTTTTGTCTCTGGGATGGCAAAGCATTTGCAATGCCTTTGTTTGTCTTTGGTATTGCGGTGGAACGTCGGCTCGTTTGACATCCAATGACATTTAAAAACAAATATTTTTCTAAAATTCAGGCACACTCCCTTCCGCTCCACCTAGAGCGGAATAAGTTATTTGAAGTTTTCCGTCCATAATACTCTAGGGCACTCCCTATAACAACAGCAATCTGTCGGTCGGTCACACCCCTACGTTAGAACCATACCTATAGTACGAAGTGGTCTCACGTGTGACGTAACTCCGTATGAAATACGAGGAGTTCTTAATGACATCGTTCTTATTGCTGTGTCCATTGTTTGTTGTTAATTATAAACTGTTATTGTGTAATTAACGTGATTAGTATTTATAATGACGTGTGTCATTTTGCACTTTCTGTTTTTATATCAACAATTAGACGTAGGCTGCCAGACAAAAATTACTCATATAAATCGGCCAATTATAAAATCCCACTGCAGGACAAAGGCCTCTTCTCATAAAGAGAATGCACGAGCATTGATCACCACGCTTGCTCATATTAATGTTAAATCATTAATATTAATCAATAATAAATTACGAAGTTTTCCTTCACCGATGTCAGTGGCCATACCATCACGACTGTATTCCCCGAAGGGTTAGGCAGAGGTGTACCAATGCACACCCACAGTTCGCCGGTATATTTAGGTCCATGTAATAGGGGGCGAGCCTATTGCCACTAACCGGGCACAAATCCAAACTTCGAGCTGCTACTGAGAATTTCATTGAAAAACCCAATAACACTTTTTGCTCGACCTGGGAATCGAACCCGGGACCCCTTGCACAGCAGTCGCACTTGCGATCACGAGACCAACGGGGCAGTCAGTGGCGTCCAAGATAAAGGACATAGGCATTTGCCTTATCGAACCCGCAATCTCATGCATAAGAGGCGAGCGCCTTACCCACTGGTCCATCGCTTTATAGGTAGTTTTCTTATCTTTGGTCCTTATCTACGTCAACCAGGTAAGTATGTCATTACGTAAGCATAGCAATAAAACAATCTGAGACCTATTGCTTTCACTTGCGACCTATACATATTTCCTGTACCTTATTATTTGTAAATATAGGCTTCAAAGGAGTGCCAGGGGCTACTGGGGTGCGAAGTGGGTATGTCGTGGCCAGATGTTAGAATTTCATGAAATGGTTTTGTTTAACGAAATATGTAGGACATCGACCGCCGGTCACATTATGTTGTGGTCTGGCATTGAATAATAATCCGTACTAATATTATAAATGCGAAAGTAACTCTGTCTGTCTGTCTGTCTGTCTCTTCTTCACGCCTAAACCACTGAACCGATTTCAATGAAATTTGGTACAGATATAGTCTGGGACCCGAGAAAGGACATAGGATAGTTTTCATCCCGGAAATCCCCCGGGAACGGGAACTATTAATCCACGCATGTTAAAAATACCGCATGTGACCTCATACTGAATGGCGAAAAACTGGCTTTTGTTAATAAAACGGTTTTCTTAGGAATCACGCTAGTTGAAAAATTACAATGGGGACCACATATAACATCTCTTGCAGGGCGGCTAAGCTCAGCAGCTTTTGCTGTTAGGAAGATTAGACAGTTAACAGATGTCGATACTGCGCGTCTGGTCTATTTTAGCTACTTTCACAGCATTATGTCGTATGGCATTCTACTGTGGGGTCGGGCTGCTGACATTGAATCCATATTTATTTTGCAAAAGAGAGCTGTCAGAGCCATTTATAATCTCCGTCGCTGCGAATCTCTTAGGGAACTATTTAAAAAGATTAATGTTATGACAGTGCCTTGTCAATACATTTATGAAAATATTATGTATGTAAGAAAAAATTTACATCTTTTTGATAAAATAAGTGATAGACATAATTTTAACACTAGAAATAAAGACAAATTAGCTCAACCATTTTTTAGATTGTCCAAAGTACACACATCTTTCATGGGGTACTGTGTTAAATGTTACAATAAAATACCTAATGATATATTAAAATTAAATGAAAGAAAATTTAAAAATTGTATTAAAAGCACACTTTGTAAACAAGCATACTACAAGTTAGAGGATTATATTCAAGATAATAATGCTTGGAAACATGCTGGTCTTGCTCCTTAGGACAATTTTAAGTCTTGACAAAATCAACTGGTTGCTTATTTAATCATAAAACTAATTTGTTTTGACCAATAATTGTTTTTCTCCTCGACATTAATTCTACTTTTGAGTTTGACTCACACACTGATTCGTTGTCTTTGAAATGTTAGAAGTAATCATCTACGATCACAATATTGGCGTTAAATGATATGATTAATTTAGCTTTCATTTCTAATTTGTAGCACTGAGTACGTATTGTAGTACTTTGAGTGACTTTTATTATTTTATTTTATTGATTGATCGTTTTGACATTTATATTTTTTTTTCTTATGTAATGAATGTAACTATACAACTTATTGTAATACATTGTTTTTTAAAAGAGTATGTATGGAGTTTCTTGCCCGTTCTTCTCCATACGAAACTACCTTTTGGAATGGGCAACTAGATTCAATATTAATGTTTTTTTTTATGTAATGACGTTCAAAAGTGCCTTTTAAGGGCCTAATTGAAATAAATGATTTGACTTTGACTTTGACTTTGACGCGGACGAAGTCGCGGGCAAAAGCTAGTAAAATTATAAAATCCTCCAGCCCGATTTCAATCTCAATGGAGACTTCAGACTAGTAAATTACACAGAATATTATTATAGTGCACAAGTGTGTGCAGACCATCATGGGTTGCACCGCAAAAACAGCTCAAATCGGTACCATCACTGAATTCCCAACTAAACTAATGATTTTGAATAGGTGATACATAGGTAGGTACTAATTGTGCTTGTCGTAAGAAATAAACCCAAATTACTTTACGATAGTCGTATTTCTAATTGGAAAATCAACTCTAATTGGATACTGTTACGTCATCGTTCGTGGTAGGGCCAGTAAGGGCCTCTGTGTACTTTCAGTCTTGCGTTCACTCAATAAGACCTCTGGTATTGTGGCTCTACAGGCAGCGATGACCACTTAACATCAGGTGGAGCATAGGCTTGTTTGCCATCCAACGACAAAACAAAAAAAAAATCTTTCCGCTCCTAAAACTCTTCTCAAAATGTAAAATACAGAGCGTAGGCCAACTTTCGAAATGTCAAGCAATTTTCTTGAAAACGCTTTTTAATTGGTTGCTAAGGTATTTTTATTTTTCAATTTATTTCGTGAAAATATTATATTAATTATTTTTAGGACTTCCTTTTGAATTTCGAATAAATTCCACGAAATTTTTCACAGCACAATGAACCTTAAACAAAAAAAGTTATGAAGCCATACATTTTACTTCGTTAATTTGTAGGAAATGCCTGAACATTTTTTAGTTTTTCATGACTTTTTAAGGTTCCGTTTCCAAAAGGTCCAAGCCTATACTTCTCGCTCATCTGTCCATCCATCTGTCTGCTCCATGACTGTCGTATAGTTTTTCAAAACCGTAAACCCTTGATACTTATACACTTTTTAACAAACAACCAGCCTCTTGCATAACCACCCACATAACAGAACTAAAGCCTACAGCTTAATATTATTAAAATGTCAATGTGTCTGTTCCATACTTTAAGTAGTGAATAGACCTCTCATAGAAATTAATTTGAGAATAGAATAACAAACGCAGGGCCGAGTTTCGAGCACCTGGGGAGGTCTTCTGCAAGTGACAATGACGGGCATTGATATTCAAGCTAGACGGATTCAAACACGTAACTGTAAGCGGGTCTTTCTAGTACAGCGGCTCCTAAACTTTTTTTTGACGTGCCCAATAAGGAATCAAAGTCCAGGTATACATATAATGTTAAATTACTATCAATGATTATACAGATAGAAATTGCCCTTTGGCTGGCTGCCGACTTGTTTCCTATCCAATAATATCAAACCAGATCAAATTGTTCCATTATTTCCTGTAACTGAGACTGATTGGAAGTGTAGAATCTATTACCTATACATACATATAGCGCTACCATTTGTCCGCGACTTCGTCAGTGTGAATTTTCTTGTAGGTCCCTATTTTTTTGTAAATAACATATAGCCTACAGTCTTCAGAAATAACGTAGCTTCCGCTTAGCGACAGACTTTTTTGAATTGAACCGCTAATTTCGGAGCATACCTATCGTATTCAAACAAAAATACCAACTCTTCAGCTTCTTACAATAAGTATAATAGGCACCTACGTATAGACATCATAAGTACCTAAAACCAATTAAGTCTGAAGCTAGTCTGAATTCCTGAAGTCTGCGCTAGACGTAAATCCGATAACGTCACTCATTGAAGAGCTATCAAGGCAGCTGATACTGTGACGTCATTGATTGGAAAACTTAATACGTCAACCCTCCAACGTAGGTAGTTTCAATTAAATGTTACGTAATGCTGAGCATTCATTAATATATACAGTAATAACATTTATGTAGTTACTTACCTATTAATTCGTTGTTGTGATGTTCTTGATTGCTTGATCAGCTAATTAATAGATCGTAATTCGTGGTCTGCATAATTTGATATACATAAGTATGAAACTGCGTCGTTAGCCTAGTGGTTTTAAGCGCGACTGCTACGCTTATTGGGTTCGATTCTCAAGCCGAGCAAAATGTTATTGGGTTTTCTTTGAAGTTCTGAGTAGCAGCTCGGAGTTAGGATTTGTGGCCGGTTAATGGCTATAGGCTCGCCCCCTATTACATGGGACTTAGACATTCCGGCGAACTGTAGGTGTGCATTCGTCAACCTCTGTCTAACCCTTCGGGCAGAGCAGACGTGATGGTATGTGACACTTTTTATAGATGCTACACAACTGCCTCGTTGGCCTAGTGGTCCTAAACGCGACTGCTACGCTAGAGGTCTTGAGTTCAATTCTTAGGTCGAGCAAAATGTTATTGGGATTTTCTATGAAGTTCTGAGTAGCAGCTCGGAGTTAGGATTTGTGGCCGGTTAATGGCAATAGGTTCGCCCCCTATTACATGGGACCTAAAAAATCCAGCAAACTGTGGTATTGGTACATCTCTGTTTAGCTCTTTGGGTAGTGCAGGCGTGATGGTATGTGTTACTTTTCATAGGTAGGTGCTACACAACTTTAAATAAAAGTTTTAAGTAACAAGGCTGCTACCACCTAAATTGCCGACCACGCTCTGAACAGAATCTTCTGAAACCCCAAATTAAGATTTGCTGTACTAATATAATAGAGCTGAAGAGATTTTTTGGTCCTTTGTTTAAACACGCTCATATCTAGACCTGCCAGCCGGATTAGAAAAATCTTTTTTTTTATATTTGATAGCCAGAATTATGAAATGGAATACTAAAGACTGTATAACCTATAGTAACACGCTACGACACACGGGAGCGGAGCCTTAACCGTAAAAACCTTAAACCTTAAAAAAAAGACGTAAACAGGGTAAAATCGCGTTTTATAGCTGGTGTCCAGTAAAAAGGAAGTTTCCTTGGAATATTAAAGTTATGGAAGCTTCTAGTAATGTTGAATAATGTTAATGTGTGTATACATTCACGAATGCATGGATATATTTCACTGTAGGTCTTTCTACCAGTGTACATGGGTGACATTGTCACATATAAAGTCTCGATTCATCTGTCTGGAAAATTATCATAAATCACAATTGCAATAGGCTCGCCCCCTATTACATCATGGGACCTAAACATAGGTACCGGCGCGGCGTACTGTGGGAGTACTTGTACACCTCTGCCTAAGTCTTCGGGGAATACAGGCGTGATGGTATGTTATGTTATGGAAATGGGTTTCGTTTTGCCAAAATAAACCAACCCACTTGAAATTTTTTTGCACTATCCGAATTGATGTTTAGCGCTGATTGATTATAAATCTATTCATAGTTGGATGTTGATTGAACTTTATTATTGACTTCATTAATTTAATTGATTGTCAAATTTTAATTGATTGTCAAATTGTGAGTTGGGTCGTCACTCGTCTTTTTGGCAGAACTAAGTTTCATAGGCGCGCGGTTTTTCTGACTAAGAAAAAAAATAACAAAAATTATAAGTAAAAACTAAAATACACGTTGAAGTAACATACATACCATCACTCCTGTATTCCCCAAAGGGATAGGTAGACATGAACCAATTGTACACCCTCAGTTCAGTCATTATTTTTCATCTCCTCGCAGAAGCGTAGCGTGGCTTGGCGGGGCCCCGTATAAACATTGGTTTGGTTGGGGGCCCTTAGGAAGGTAAAGATTTCTCACAATAAAAAAAAATTGCATAAAATTAAAAGAAATATTTTTTAAATCATAATTATATACTCGTATCTGTCACTTTAAAAAAAAAAAAAAACAAATTAAATAGGTATATCTACACCCTCCTTACCTTTTTTTCGACAAACTGATTTATTCAATTATTTATAGCTGATAATGACTTTAGTTTTCTAAAGTTACTGCCTCTATGGATAATAACCGCGATAACCGATGTAGGGTGTTGCCAACTTTTGAACGCACGCTTTGCGCGGGCAAAAAAGAATTGCTTGTTTTGACTTTTGTCATTTGTGAAATAACAAAAAATTTGGGAAGTTTTTATTAATTTTTGCTTACGCACATTGGGGGCCCCCGTAGCCCTGGGGCCCCGTATAATTGATACGGCAGATACGGCGGTAGCTACGCCCCTGTCTCCTCGGCTAATTGAACTACCTATTTCTGTTTTCCTGTTTTCGCCTGCAGTCTCCAGCCCTCAATTTCGCATACATTCATTGTCAATGCCGTAAATTACATCGTCTGCGAAAGCAAGACAGCATTTATGAATGGTATATCAGAACAAAATTTCAACTAGCCGAGGAAACGGTTAAAGGAGTCTGCCAATTATACCGTACCGTACCGTGACTGTGCCATGAATGTATCATCAAGCACGGGGAGAAAGACAGGGCCCGCTAGAGCCAACGGTCTCGTCTCATCCATGTCAATACAAAGAATATTGTCCATAGAGGTAGAGTCTCTAATAGCGTCTACCAGGGTCCGCAAGAATGCTCTGTGTGACTCCCTCCCGGCAACAGGTGGTTAGAGAAACACCGTGGGGGTTTTTGTCAGTAGGAGTCCTACACACCCTCCGCCATTCCCGAGGCGAAGGCAGATAGAAGTTCATGTAGATACAAATAAAGAGTCTATAATAGGGTCTATTTGAAAGCTAGATCTTGCTCCTCTAAACTAAAGAACCATCCCAAAGACCAAGCAAATACCTAGTAATTAACCGTCGACTCGAATCGATAAACATACACATATCTGATTATACATTGGTATGTAACTTTCAATCGCCTAAGAAAGTTCCAGGGAATTTTCATGAAACAGCCACTGAAGTGCCATAACTGTTAAAACTTAATATACTCCAGTGCTTTCTTCAACTAATTTCCCCTGACCCATCTATCCCTTTTTCCATCTCAGTGGTAAATGAAGAATAAGGTTTCCCGGAGCTCAACATCCACTGGACGATTGACTTTCAAAGGTTGCTTATTATTCGATATCGGAACCGTAGAACGTTCTAGGAGTATGAAATTATTTGCTAGTACTGTGTTTTGCGGAGTGTCGGAGTGTCGCCCTCAGTTCGCGTTCGTCTCTCAGACCAGTGGCACGTGTATCGTTATAGGAATCTCGATTTGAAACTGAACGAGTTTGTTGTAAGTATGAGTGAAAATGGTTTGTTTATTTATTTTAGATTTGATTTTGACTCGCGAGAATTAATTTGTCAGTTTATATCAGTCGGTTTTAGCAGTCTTTTGTTTATTCAATTTATTTTATTGCAGCCAGTGCATCGTGTTGCATAGAGTGTGTTTTCGCGTAGCGCTTGCCGCGTCTGTTGTCGTAGGTATAGGCTATTCTAGGTTTTAATAGTGTTTACGGAACCAATTAAGATTATTGATGTTAGCAACAATCTTGAACAATACATACCTAGTTACGCTTCGCGGTAAACAAGTTTTCTGTAAATAAATGAGCATTCAGTGTTTATGTAGGTTTTGATTCTGCTGCAGTTTAGGTAATTATTATTAATATCTTTTTAAGTGCGTCTGTAAAAAATATTTTAATAACACCTAATGTATATTTTAAAAGAGTATCTAACTTTTGGAAGGGGATAGATTGATTTCTTATTTTTTGTTAAGTTTCGTTTCTCAGTAGTAGCTCGTTGTTAGGATTTTTGCCCGGTTAATGGCAATAGGCTCGCCCCCTATTACATGGGACCTAAACATACCGGTGAACTGTGGATGTGCTTTGGTACACCTCTGAACCTCTGCCTAACCCTCCGGGGAATGCATGCGGGGATGCTAAATGTCTTTTTATGGTCTAATTAAAATAAGCAATTTTACTTTGACTTTACATCTAACTGCGTTTCGTGTTGAAATGAGACTCGTTTTCCAAATTCTTTGTTAGCTATGTATATCTACATTTTTAAGAATTGGTAAAAGTTTGTCACTCTTACCGATTCTTAAAAATGTAGTGATAAGTAGGGTGTTACTATCCACACAACATGTTAGTATTGTATGTATAAGGCACTATAGAAGTTGCAAATTGGAGTGGGACAATAATAATGCCTATTGTTGTCCCACTGCATGGCAAAGACTCTGCTCATACAGAGACGCCATGAGCATTGATCACCACGCTTGCTCAAGGCGGATTGGCGATTCCAGACTTATTTTAATCTAGGTTTTCAATTTTAAATCCAGGTTTCCTCACGATGTTTTCCTTCACTGATGTCGGAAATATCCAAGATAAACTTAGGCTGTACATATGAATTGAAAAAGTCACATTGGTACGGTCTACTTGCTTTTAATTGGTCTTCAATTGGATCAATATTTCAATTAATAGAGTCTGCTACTAGTCAGGTTTTTCTACTTTAGTTTACTTCGCTAGTTTTGTACGTAGAAGCTTCATTGTTCTACGAAGCCGAGAAGATTACAACGTATACTTAGTTGCCGTTGCCGTTGCCAAGGTTTATAAGGAAATCGTAATCTGTAATTTTATGCCTTGGTAGCCTATGTTTGGGGAATTAGTTTATGAAAGAAACTGTGTGACTTCTTTTACTGTTTGATTATTAACTGTATTTGGTTTCGTCGTTGCAGCATGATTTCTTCTTCCATGCATCTCTATGTTAAAAGGTTTGGTTTCCGCACTTAGTCCTTAAGTGGACTATTGTACGTGCCCATGCATCTCTATTGGCCCCCTTTGTATCCATCAGCATCTTTTACACACCTCATTCATGTGTAGAGAAGTAGAAATAAAGTTTTGCTTACTCCTCTGTAGTTATTTTCGCTTCGGAATCCAAAATAGTTGAATCGTCTCTCTGAGCCTCGTCGAATACAAGCCTGGTGTTGTTTCTGGCTATCAGGAGTTCCAGTAGCTGGAAATAGTATAGCAAACTTGTACTAATATAAAAAAGGCATCTACCGTAGTTTCTTTTGTCTTTACCCATTCTTTCCTAAAGCCGTTCACTTCATACTGAAAAGATTTCTTATGTGTAGGTATTATAGACTTTCAACAGATATGTTTACATAGCTGCGGGTCGATTCTACAAAAATCGTCTCGGTGAATATAGCTCACTTCATCTAAATTCACCGAGGGAGTTTTTTTTTACATAATAACTCTGCTGATCGATGTGTCTGTATTATAATAATGTTTTCGATTATGTCACAGTTGTTTTCACGATTGGGTTTCGTTTTAAATGCTTCATGGCCATCTAGTACCGTTAAGAGAGAATTTAGAACTAAGCTCTATTACTTTATCGAATTTGCAAATAAGGGTAATTTAACTACCAGGTACTTTAGAACAAGCGTTTCTTGATAAACCTAGTTAATTAGCTAGTTTCACGTATTGAGGAGAAGACTTAGAAACGTTTTAAGCGATTGCTTTTGATTAATTACCTTTACTTAGTAGGGGTTTATAAAATTAAATTTATCGGTATTCATAGAATAAACCTGAAGTGTGTTTTTGTTTGTTTGTTTAAACGCGCTAATCTCTGGAGCTACCAGTCAAAATGGAAAAAAAGTTTTTGCAAATGATAGTCACATTCATGAGCAATTGCATAGGCTATATAACATCACACTACGGAGCGCGGAGCACTAACCAAAGACATAAATTGAAGCGGGTCTTCTTCTTAGCGTATCTTAGCGATTAGAGTTCAAATTCAATCGTGACGAAAGGATTAGCCAATCGACAGGAGACAATTGCTCTTGAGGTGGGTAAAAAACCTACGCAGGCGAAGTCACGGGCAGAAGCAAAATAATTTATAATCTGGAATGGATTTAACATGAAAAGAGAATTGAAAAAAAATACAACGGAAATGGCAGAAAAAATTGCAAAACACCTTTCAAGGTTGTATTAGCAAAGGAAATACAAAACAAATCGCATTATTCATATCAAGTTTCCTCGTTTTCTACCGCTTATATTTATAGCTGAGACATAATATCGGCTTACAGCAGTTGCATAACGCTATCGGAGTTATGTCATGTGCAAGTTCGCTACAGTTTTCAGGGTCACTCGGCTGTTACTGATTAGCTACTTGTACTACCCTTTCTAGACAGTTATTGCGTTTGAATTTTTCATTTTATTCTTCTTTGTACATTTCTTTGGCTTCATAATTTATGGCTTCTATATTATGTACCGGTTTTTGAAACTGGGAAAGAAATTGTGAGTTTAATTTTCTTGTTTTGTGTTTTGTTGCTCAAATGTTGGGGTTTTTGGAAGGTGCTTTTAGAGGGTGGTCTTGTAAAGGTTTTTGTTACGTTGGTTAAAATGTTTGTGGAATTGGATTTTTGGGGCTTCTTCGACTCAGTTCCTCATTCCTTCCTTTATAAGGTTGCGGTTTCGATACCGGGCAAGGACCGATGCGACTGTGTCAATTAATAAGTATGTAGGTACTTTCTAAGTTTATCTTGGATATGTTTGACGGTCTGATCGGGAAGGTAAAACATCGAAAGGGCTCTTCTGGTGCCTGTACCTTAATTTAAATCTGAAATCACTAACACTAAATCGGCCTTGAGCAAGCGTGGTAATCATTGCAAGGCTTGTGTTTTCTGTGTAATTATGAGAAGAGGCCTTTGCTCTGCAGTGGGACTATAATAGGATGATATTGTCATTTATTATATTTTATATCATGGTAATTTTGTATGAAAACTTTTTCTGTTCCCTCATCACTACTTGACGATCCCCGATGAAATGTTCATGAAATAAAAAACATAGTTCAATAATTCTTATTTTTTTTTATTCCTAGGTATAAACCTCGATCACCACAATGCTCGGTGGAAGCGTCCTCTGGTTCCGGCACGGGTTGCGCCTGCATGACAACCCGTCTTTACACTCTGCGTTGGAAGAAAAAGGGTTTCCCTTCTTCCCTATATTCATCTTCGATGGAGAAACTGCGGGTAAGTGTTTTCGATTATAAGCCCTAACTTAAAAATAGCATTCTTCTAAGAAGCTGTAGAAAAGGCAGATTTTGACATAAATCAGAATTACGAGTGGGAACATAATAAAGAGAAAAGTACGTCTGGAGTACTCTCTACTAAAGGTTGCAGGCAGCACAACTTTTTCTTTCTTTTTCTTTTGAAAGCGCTGCCACATTCCACATTTCCAACTTGAAACCCCTGTATCATGGGTGCTCTTACAATGATAAATTCACATAAGTACACTTAAAAAAATAGTGGGCCACCTGTAGGCCATACAAAATATTTGTTCCGTGTGGGAATCGAACCCACGGCAGCGCTTCAGCCAACAGTCTCGTCAAAGTAGGTAAATGTTAATCTAAAACCCTATAAAACGATTCAAAGAAACACAGTTCCACACAAAATCTGCGAACCAAAATCCAAAATCAGAATATTTGAGAAATATCAACAGAAGGTCAGAAGGACCTCGGTTCTCTAACAAGTCAAGCATTATTGTCTCGGGACTCAGGACAGTAACTAGGTCAATCGATCTATTTCAAAGATGGAGCTAGATTTACATCTAGGTAGCCGTAATACATACGTCATCGCTTTGATACCTAGGGTTTGTTTAGAGATGTGGCACGTTGCGTCACGCGATTCTTCGTTCATGGACAGAAAGCGCGTGGTACGGCGCGTGAGTCGTACTTAGGTACTTAAAACATTTGTCCCAAGGACTAGCAGCCACATATTGCCGTGAAATATTACCCAAAATGATGTCGTGTGACCTGATCATCATAAAAAAATGTTGCAGCCATATTTGCCGAAACAGCCGGACCATTTTAAAACATTGCTGGGAAACAATTTACCCAAAAATTATGGGGTGTCATGTGATAACGAACAACTGTTGCAACACACTACAATATTACCAAGTATTTCAGCAACATTTTAGATACGACTGTGGGTGTTCATATTTCAAACATTTCGGCAATGTATTGCAAGTAATTGCAACCACACACTGCTGGAAGAATATGGCCAGTATATGAGCTCCATAAGATTAGCAGTTTAAGGCTAGTTTACTATCATTCATCATGTTGGCAGCTGTGATTGGTTAATGGAAGAGGTTTATAAATAGCTTGGTAGGAGGAGCTTTACCTATCGTATTCACGAATGTATGATTCAAATCAGTCCTTGTATGGTGATGGAAATAGTTTCCAAACTGTATAGAAGTACCTACCTGTGTAAGTTGTGAGCTAGTTCTTTAGGTGTAGGTAATTAGGTTGTGAATTGGAAGTTAATGATAATCTGTAGGACTGTAGCAGTGTTGCTAGACTTTCCGATTTTATCTTTTATCTGTTCCGATGTAACGGCAAGGTGACCAATGGTGACAAAGATCACCATCTATTCTTATCACCAATCAAGAAAGAGAACAATTAATTTATTAGTAAGGCTAATACCAACACTAAACGTAAACATCATTGTTCTTCTAGTGCCCTAGTTACTGATTTTATAGCAATAACAAATCATGTGCTTTCAACTTTTCAATCACAATCCACACTACTACACTATTATTAGAAATGCGATATTAACTCTGTCTGTCTGTTTCTTACTTCATCACGACAAAACTACTGAACCGATCATCCTGAAATTTTACATTATACCTTGTCAGGTGTACAACGTACCTTTTATCCCGAAATAAAGTATTGTTCCCTAGGAAAACAACAATACCATTCTTATGATAATAGATGACGCCACGTGTCTTTCGAATCATGATTGAATTTTAAATATAACCGACATTTACGTGGACGAAGTCGCGGGTATAAGCTAGTATATTGTAAATGCGATAGTAACTCTATCTGTCTGTCTGTTTTTTCCTTCATCACGCCGAAATGACTGAACCGATTATGACAAGATTTGACAAATAGCTTTTTTTTTTTTTTTTTTTTTTAGAGATGGTAAAATCATCAAATGACCCCCCCCGTCCAGGGCGGGGCGGGAGGGAGTGTCAGACTTTTACTGACTAAAAACCATCTATGTTCCTTCATGTGCCCTTTGCGTTCCGGGGGCGCGGTATCTCTTTCGAACAACCCGCAGGTGACAAATAGCTTGGGATCCTGGTAAGGACATAGGCTTGTTACATAGTACATTTACGCGGATGAAGTCGCGAACAAGAGCTAGTAAATTATAAACTCCTAAGCTCCTAAGCTAAGCAGTTCATTTAAAAGACCCCAAGTGATTGTCGACCATTCGCCGGATGTATTGAATCATCTTGGCTCGCTCTCGACCGCTATGCCCTCTCTTAATAGAATGCTAATATACCCTGTTTTTTTCCGCAGGAACATACTCATATCCATAAATAGGGGGGGGGGGGGGGGGAGGGTGTACACTATGTAAAAAAAATAATATAGTAAGGCCTGAATTGGATTTGCAGATAGACATTGTTATCATAATCTTGATATATTTTGATTATGAGTATTTGGAACACAGCAACATAAATATAAATCATAATAATATGTGTGTCTGTGCCTTAGTGAATATTAAAAAGTATCTCATCTTGTTTACAGGCCTTTTCCGTTCTGTTAATTTATAAACTTTTTTCTAGTTAGCCTTCGATCTCACTCTTGGGCAAAGACCCCCCTCAATTTTACGATTCTTCCCTTCTTCTTCGATCTCTTCACATTCTTATCCATGTCATATCTTATCTACCAGGTACAAAAGTGGTTGGCTATAATCGTATGCGGTATCTCCTGGAAGCTCTTGATGACCTGGATACCCAGCTTAAGAAGTTTGGAGGAAGGCTTATCATGTTGAAGGGGAAGCCTAACGTCGTGTTCAGGAGGCTTTGGGAGGAGTTCGGTAAGCTTTTTGTATTTTACTTGGTTGAATATGCCGGTGTGATTTCGTTCTTTTGTCTACAGTGTTTGATCGGTATTGTAGTACCTACGCGGTATAGGCAAAATTGTGTTGCCTCTTTCACAAGATCTAGTTTAAGTCTATTTTTTTTTTGTGTTTCTCTTGCTTAGGTTTTGATCTTGTGTCATCCCCTTTTAACAAAGATAAATACAAAAGTTAATAAAAAAGCCAAAGGTTAACTCACACACTGACTAAATACGAAATTTTGCCAACTGCTTGAAGCTGAAATTTGAAGGTACCACCTATGTAGCAGATACGAACGGATTTTGCGACACGGCCGAAATATATACTGGCAGCAGCGTTTGGCCGCAAAGACCCTCTGTCTTTGCGGCCAAACGCTGCTGCCAGTATAACATTGACTTGTATCATCAATCAACAACCATATTTAAATTATTTTCACCCAAGTAAGGTCTTTACCGTAAACGTCGTATTGCAGGCATTCGTAAGCTCTGCTTCGAGCAGGATTGCGAGCCAGTGTGGCGCGCCCGTGACGACAGCGTCAAGTCTGCCTGCAAGGAGATCGGCGTGGTGTGCAAGGAGCACGTGTCCCATACTCTGTGGGAGCCTGACACTGTGATCAAAGCCAACGGGGGCATTCCGCCGCTCACTTACCAGATGTTTTTGGTAAGTGGATAAAATAAACTGCAGTGTTTTGCTTTGCTCAAAAAAGAATGTCGGTATGTGGTTAGACTTCGTTGATGTGATTTTTTCTCCATATAAAGTCAGTTCAGTTTCTAATCGCAGGGTATTATAACAGGTACTATCTGCCTTATGTAGTCTTTTAAAGTCTATACTACTATTATAGAGCCAAAGAGTTTGTTAAAACTTGCCAATCTCAAGAACTACTGGTCCGATTTATCCCGTTTATCGCGGAGGGTTACAGAATATATTATATTACGCTACGACACATAGGAGCGGGGCAGTAATCAAAGACGCGGGGGAAACCGCGTATTTTATGTTTGGTTATCTATCATGTGCGGTGTCCCTTATCTACCCTTTAACTTACTTTGAAAATTATTTATACCCAGGTTTTGTTTTCTGTAGCATACGGTAGCCACCATCGGCGACCCTCCGCGTCCAGTCAGCGATATGGATTTCACGGGAGTCAAGTTCGGTAGCCTGCCGGAATGCTTCTACCAAGAGTTTACGGTCTTCGATAAGGTAAGATATCAATCAGAACAGATGCAGGGCTGGCCGTCTATATTATAAGCCTAGCATTAGTGCGCCGGGACGGGAGAGAGAAAGGAGGGTCCCCCGTCCCAGCGGCCGCCGCGGTAGACGATCCGGGCGTCGGGAGCCACGAGACGACTCCCGGCCACCGTAGACGCGGGTCTGTGGACGGTGAGCAATGGGTAGCTCGCCGTCCGTACGTTCACTAGCGACAGACCGTGTCGGCGGCGCGTTCGTGTTCCACGCGCGCCTCAAAGAGATGTCAGCAAATTGGATGGGGCCACTGAGGGCCGATGCCTGCCGGGGCTGCGGGTTGTTCGAAAGAGATACCGCGCCCCCGGAACGCAAAGGGCACATGAAGGAACATAGACGGGTTTTAGTCAGTAAAAGTCTGACACTCCCTCCCGCCCCGCCCAGGGCGGGGGAAGTTATTTGATGATTTCCCGTCTATAAAAAAAAAAAAAAAAAAAAAAAAAAAAAAAAAAAAAAAAAAAAAAAGCATTAGTGCGCCATTGTACAATTATTCGATTTTTTAATTGGAAACACTGCTGTACCATTTTGAAAATTTTTATATAATATAAATAAATCCTTCAAACAAAATAAATGCTACGTTACAAAACGGTACGCTTTAGTTTTAAATAGGTGCTACGTTCTCTTAATGCCTTCATATAATGCAAAACAGATGCAGTCTATATAAAACTACAAAAGTTCAGCTCAACACTGTATGTGTCTGCCGGTTGTTCGAAAGAGATACCGCGCCCCCGGAACGCAAAGGGCACAAGAAGGAACATGGATGGGTTTTAGTCAGTAAAAGTCTGACACTAAGGGCAGGCGAAGTCATTTGATGATTTCCCATCGGTAAAAAAAAGACTGTATGTGTATTTCTAAAAATGTGAAAAATAATTCCAACCAACTCTTTATCTCCAGACCCCAAAACCGGAAGACCTGGGCGTGTTCCTTGAGAACGAGGACATCCGGATGATCCGCTGGGTGGGCGGCGAGACCACCGCGCTCAAGCAGATGCAGCAGCGCCTCGCCGTCGAGTACGAGACCTTCCTCAGGTACCACTACAATCTATATTAATATTATAAATACGAAAGTTATAATATTCTACGTGGAAGAAGTCGCAGGAAAAAGCTAGTAAAATATTAAGCAAAATATGAAGGTGGCCCTCCACCTTCATATTTGAAGGGGTTCAAACTTATGATAATAGATTTCCAGGTTTCTTAAAGACGTTTTCTGTCAGAGATATCCATGTGCAAATAAATTGTAATTATATCTTGGACAGATTCATGTCAGTTGTCAAAATGTATCAACATTTTATTGTGGATTTGTTCGTTTTGTCAGGATTAAACCCAACTATAAATATGTGTATATCTTCAGGGGTTCGTACTTGCCGACACACGGCAACCCGGACTTGTTGGGACCGCCCATTTCATTGAGTCCGGCGCTGCGGTTCGGATGCCTCTCCGTCAGGAGGTAAGGAAACACACACATATAAATATATTGAAGGCTTATGATCACAATTTCGCTTTAAAAAAATACTTAATGAAAAAAAGGTGTGACTAAATAATATTTTATGTTGATACGCATTGAAATTCCTTAGAAAAGGGGGAAATCAATTGGGTAGTTGACAGTTGACACCACCAATCAATTGACGTACTTTTTATGAGCTGTCAAAACGCGATTCCTCCAGATTATGTATGACAATACTAAACTATGGCGTCACTTTTTTGCCCAATCAATTCACTATTTATTGATGTCAAAGTAGCTAAAAATCTTATGCAAAATTAATCAGGTTTTCAGGGATAAAATGAAGTGTAAGTTTCAGTTTATGTCTTGGAAATATTGGTTACTGGTGTCTAATACCCAATTGATAAAGGTGTCTGTAGATACTTATACTGAAGTTATTTTCAGCTTTTACTGGTCTGTGCAAGATCTTTTCCGACAAGTGCATCAGGGCCGGCTTGCTACCCAATCCGCTTCTCATTTTATTACCGGTAAGATGTTTTACATACCATCACGCCTGTTTTCCCCAAAAGGTTAGGCAGAGGTGTACTAAATGCATACCCACAATTCGCCGGTATATTTAGGTCCCATGTAATAGGGGGCGAGCCTATTGCCATTAACCGGGCACAAATCCTAACTCCGAGCTGTTGCTGAGAATTTCATAGAAAAACCCAATAACACTTTGCTCGACCTGGAATTCGAACCCTAGACCTCTAGCGTAGCAGTCGCGCTGAGGACCACTAATTATGTTCTAACGTTTAAAAATCCTCTAATTTATTTTCTATTTTATCATCTTACTGGTATGTGTATTAACAGGGCAGTTAATTTGGCGCGAATACTTCTACACGATGAGCGTGAACAACCCTAACTACGGGCAGATGGCTGGCAACCCCATCTGCTTGGACATCCCGTGGAAGAACCCTGAAGGTGATGAGTTGCAGAGGTATGTTGTTTGTGACAGACTTGGTATTGTAGGGCTCTGAAATAACTCGTTTTGTAATTTTTATAAATTTTACGAAAATCTATTAAATCTTACCAGAGCAGGTTGTTTGTTCGGTAAGTTCCCTTGCTAACTGCAAATAATTTAACTTTTCATTTTATTATTTTCCTTGTTTTGCCCTGATATGGAACGATCGATAATTAATTACAAATATTTTTTTCTGTTTGTTTATAGTTATACAGACTTTTTCTATTTTTTTACCTTTTCCAGACAGTCGATACTAATTCCTAACCACCCTGCTGGTTGAAAGACAGCATTGTACAAAACATTTGATTCAACATTTTTTTCAGTCATTTTGTTGTTCTTTTTGTCATAATTTAATGCACCTGCCCTGTTATCTCTTCACTTCACTACTTTTGGTTGACTTGTAGAGAATGCCTAAGGCATTAAGTCCGCCTTTGTACTTTTTTTTGTGCAATAAGTTTAAATAAATAAATTACGACATTCCCAGATGGGTAGATGGGCGCACCGGGTTCCCGTTCGTGGACGCGGCGATGCGGCAGCTCCGCACGGAGGGCTGGCTGCACCACGCCGCGCGCAACACTGTGGCGTCCTTCCTCACGCGCGGCACGCTGTGGCTGTCCTGGGAACACGGCCTGAACCACTTCCTCAAGTATCTGCTGGATGCTGACTGGTTAGATTTGTTTTTAGAGATATTTTACTCTTTAACGATCATTGGAAGTAAAATTACATATCTGAGGGGAAGAGTGTCCTGAGCTTAGGGCTCTTCAAGTCTGCAAGACATCATTAAATACGGGTTTATAATCAAAGTCAATTCAATTAGACGGTTAAAAAGGCAATTCTGAGCGTCAAATACAAGAGAACAAAATTGAATCCTGCTGCCAAATACAAATGGTCTTTTAAAATAAATAGTTTTTAATATTTTGTATTACACTTGAATACGATGTAAAAACTACTATTAATGTACATAATAATATTTAAAAAATCCCGGCTAAATCATGTTTAAAACTTTAATGATACATAGTGTTCACGTGTATTTATAAATATTTTAACTTTAAACGACTACTTCTAACATGTGAACAACCAGGAATAAAAAAAAATGGTAGATACTGAAATCCTTCTTATATTTTTTTTCTAGTCGTAAAATCTCGTTATGTCTGTCCCCAGGTCAGTATGTGCGGGCAACTGGATGTGGGTGTCGTCGTCGGCGTTCGAGGCGCTGCTGGACTCGGGCGAGTGCGCGTGCCCCGTGCGGCTCGGCCAGCGCCTCGACCCCAGCGGCGAGTACGTGCGCCGCTACGTGCCCGAGCTCGCGCGCATGCCCGGCGAGTACATGTGAGTACATGTCGGGAGAGGACAGGCCCTTTTAGTTTTGATGATTGACTCGCCATCTTGTTCGAGCAGAGCTTACGGATGCCTGCAATACGTTGTTTATTTAAACTTTATGCAACAAAAAGTACAAAGGTGGACTTAACCATTCTCTACCAATTAAATACCCTTACGACCCCTATACTTTTAGATCCCGTTAGCACATTGCGTTACCATGAACAGTAAATTTTTCATTCAAAAATTTAACTCGTTTCCCAGCATTGTTTCTGCTATGTGATGTGTCTTTTTATTATCCTTATATCTGTTGAACAGAATTGATGTAGGCACATTCTATAGAATTCTGTCTCAGTCAAATGGTCTGTTCAGGTTCAGGGTCCTAACGTAATATAGGTATGATGTGACTATTATACGCATTGCGATAATGTCCCTAATTAAAAATAGAATTTGAAATAAAAACCCTTTTTTTGTTCTTCTCTTCTACTTTATCGTGTGGGCAGTAAGGTCTTAACGACCCACCCTAGTGTCAGAGTTTCTAAACCGCCTCAAGGGATAAAATCTCTTGTATCTGTTAAACCAATCTAACTTTCTATTTACTTAAACTTTGTTCCTCCACCAGCTACGAACCCTGGAAGGCTCCTATCGACGTCCAAGAGCGCGCCTCCTGCATCATAGGCAAGGACTACCCGGCCCCCGTAGTCAACCACCTCGTCGCAGCGCAGAGAAACAAGAACGCTATGAAGGTATGTTCACTAGCCCTGAAGACTTCTCTATACTTTGACGCGAAGAATTTTAGAGCTATGGACAAAAATTTTAAGATTTTTGGCAATATGTCTCCGTAAAAGGTAATGTGCCTAAAAGTGTTTTTTGAAAATCCTGATGCGTTTTATTAAAATGGGTTACGTTTTAAATGATTGTGGAGTTAGACAATTTGGAAGATTAAGCGCTCTATGACAGGGATAGCGAACCAATGACACGCGTGGCGTGCACTTGCTCACGATAGAATGAATAGAAAACAGTAGGAACTACACTAATGTTTTTTTTTGTTTGACTAAAAACAAAATAGTATATAACAGTGATTGTACAAATTTTAATTATAAATAAACAGTTTAAATTTTATATCATCTAGTTTTATTTTTTACCTATTCTATCACTCAGTACCTAGTTATTAGATTTGTTGATGGCACGTCATAGCCATATTTTTCATAAAAATTGCACATTTACCAACAATGGTTCGCCATCCCTGTATTATTTGTTTTTTTGCCCTGTGTACCTACAATGTATATTCTACAGAATTTTGATTTTAAATCTTAACAGAAAAAAACGTGACCGCGTTTTTTTTTCTTTAAAGTCGCAGTGTGTGTAGGTAATTACTACTTATCTATCATGTTTATTTTATATTATACGTCATCTATCGTATGTACCCATATTGGTTACAATTATAATATTATATATGTTTATGTATCCATGCTTTGTACAAACTGTAATAAATAAGTAAAACTGTTGCTTATTTATGAACTAATAGAATCTATATTGTTATTTTGACAAATTGTTTATTTGTAATAAATATTTTATTCTCTTTTTATGTCTTGTTCGTTTAATTGTGTAAACTGTTTTTCGATTTTTTAGTTTGGCTTTAAATGGCATTCAATCAATTTGTCACAACAACAATATAGAAAGCTTGTGCAAGGCAATGTGAGCTGAGCTTAGTTCTGTCAATACGAGCCAACCCACAACCTAATAGGACAACTAAATGGTGTTACATTAATATCCAGCAATAAGTTATGCTAAATATAAAAAACTAGTACAATTGGGTATTAGACACTACCAATCAATTGACGTACTTTTTATGATCTGTCAAAGCACTACTCACCCATCCCCCATACATTTAGTATGGCAATAGCAATCTGTGACGTCACTTATTTGCCAAGTCAATAGACTTACTACCTATTCATTGTGTTCACCGATTAGACAGAGAGATCCGACATGTCTGTGACGTCACAGATCACTACGGCTATAAAAACTCCGTGTTGCATTTCGTTACGCGAGAAAGAGATAGAAACAAATCTTCGATGGCTTAGATTTTTTATTTTCATAGTTTTTCGAGAAATTGTTTTACTACACTGTTTATTACACCAATGAGGATTTTTTTCTAAATAATACAAAATCATGCACATTGCTGGTAACGATGTCTTATACCCAATTATTTCAAGAGAGAGACATTTTGTTGTGGGTTGGTTGGTTTTGGCAGAAGTAACCCCAGCTCAAGTCCATTGTGCCCTTGTCCGCAGTGGTTGGGCCGCTCAGTAGCCGGCCGACTGAACAAAGAAAATTGGTTCGAAATAGTCGGGGTTCGTAAACAGTTGCATATAACCCACAGACTATACACCTCCTTAGCACATCACCGTGGTTCAAAGATACTCTTTATTTAGTATTACCTCGTTCATTATAATATAATTATTTATTTACATACATACATACATAAACTCACGCCTTTTTCCCATGGGGGTAGGCAGAAACCACGGAACGCCACCTGCTACGATCCTTAAATACTACTTTCGCCTAATTATTTATTTATCTGTCTTTATTAGTTTACTAACAGTTGTTAGTTAGTAGAATAGGCCTTCAGCCATGTACCTGATGTTACTACTTAAATATGTATTTAAACAGTAACTTTGACGGTTGATTAAAATCTTGGTATCGATGATGCCGCACCATCCACAAATTCCTTTCGATGCCACGGCATCATTTCAAAGCATAGCGATTTATGTCGTATTTCTATATCGATACGTTGCTCATGCCTTGTACTGAATCCGTGACAAAGTTTTCACGATGTCCTTTCGACCCGTATTCCAATATCTCTTATTTATAAGCTTATTTTCATATATATATTTTTTTTAATCTATGTGCATCTCGCAGTTCGACCTAGGAGGTTGTTTACTGCTCAACCGAGCTTTCCTGTGGATTAAAGCCTTCAGCCAGAGCATTATTTCCATAAGTTTTTCCGTTGTCTTTTAACTCTTTTCCTACTTAATAGGGGCCAATTTTACAATACTTTGGTAACTAAACCGAGGAATAAATATGAAGTGTATGACAGCTTTTGTACACTCACATAATTATTTATACATCAAATAAATGTTATGTGACTATTGAAAAATTTGCTTTTATGTACAATACTGTATTTTTTTACTTTTTTCAATTTTTTTTTCTGAATCTTCTGAGTAATATATTATTATACCTAAGGGGTAGCGCGCACGAGTTACTTTTGTCACCGGACTGTTTCGTCACTCTTATCAAGTCCGTGGTAAAGTATGAGAGTGCCTAGTCCGTGCATGTTACGAGGTGACAACTGGGCGATATTTTTGTAAGCCAACCGGCGAACAAGCCCGTGGCGAAACTGTCACGGTGACAAAAATAACCCGTGCACGCTACCTTTAATAGGTAGTACTTTTTTACAACGACCTTCAAAAAAACGTTATTCAAACGCATAACCTTTAAACTGTCTTTAAAGAACATTGAACTCATAATACGAAACAACAACTATTTAAAAATGCACCTTATTCTTAGTGACAAAAATTATCTATTTACAAACGTGTTTTATTCTCTTCAGGAGCTGCGTCATATGTTACAAAAGGCTCCCCCCCATTGCTGCCCCTCCTCAGAAGACGAAATCCGACAATTCATGTGGCTCAACGAGTAAACAATGACGTACGGAATTACACTCTATTTGTATGGACGTAAAGCTTAGTTTAGATGAATGTCATGTCAAAGTAACGAGAAATATATGCAAATGAAACTGCCAATGCATTCTTATGTTTCATAGTCATAGTATTGCGTCATACGCCTAAAGTGTATATCTTAATTTCAAAGACTAAATTGTCAGTTTTATCCACTAAACATAAAAATAATGTGCTTTTGGCACATAAACATAACATATTAACATATTTATTTTATTGGGGTGATAGAAAAATATAAAAAACTTTTTTTAAATTTTAACATATATAAGTGATAAAATGATCCATTATTATTGATTATAAGAAAAAATTACCTTAGGGATAACAGCGTAATTTTTTTTTTTAGTTCATATAAAAAAAAGAGTTTGCGACCTCACTATGCACTATGTTCAAGTTGGACGCATAAAGCTATGAAATCAGTCTCTGAGATTATTAGATGCCCTTTATTTAACAGAGATTCATGTATCTAAAATAGTGACTTGAAAAATGGTTTGTCAAACAACAATGTTACCTATTACCTAGCAGTAGGGTTTGTTTTCACTTGTTCCACTAAACAGTTCCACGAATGAATATTTTAGTTAAAAACGATGTTTTTTATAATCAATGGTCTCAATTTTCGTATTCCTTTGCTTTATGTCTCCTTAAAAACGTTTTCCATGTGTTTAGATTAAGTTGCAAACTAGATTATTTTTTTATAGATCTGTTTTACGTTCCAACCTAAGTACAAGATAAGTATAATAAATAATTAATATTAAAAAAAAACAATAGGTTGGTATAACCCAGTGGTCATGTATTGCCAAAGCGTTTTTTTAAGAAAAAAAAACATCGGTATTACCGTTACTTTAAGTAATATATTTGCATTACTGTACTTTTTAGTATTAGAATCTTAGTTTTTTTATATCAAGAAATTGGTAAAAGTGATAGAACGATATTGTGATGTTTTAATTTTTGAATAAAATGTGTGTGGAATTGTATCTCATTAATAATTATAAATTCAAATTCATGAGTAAGATTTTTTTTTATAAAAAGTATATTTTGGTTTTTTATTTGACTTTGTATTCGCCAATTTTATTTAATTTGGTGCTACACTTATAGTACAACATAAATATAATTTTATTAGACGTGCCAAAAATGTTTTTAATTCTTTGGACTCTGTATTATTTTGCTTTGAATTTATTTTGAAGTCGCGTTAAGTTTTATGATATATTTTATATTGGCTTTATAATAAACTTGTGTGCCCATAAACATTATGCACCAAACAATTCTCAACACTATCTCGTCTTATGATATTGAAATGTGAGCTTTATGTTGTGTGCATCTAGTATCAATTCAGTTTGTCTGAATGCATCTCTAACTCGTCTTCAACTACCGTCATTTGATTTTGTAAATGTACACTGTATGTGGCGAAACATAAAGCTCACATTTTAATACTATGAGTTGTTTCGGTTTGCGACGGTGTTCCTATGTATGTTTCACGTAGTTCTAGTCTAAGCGAAAGCTCTAGAATTCCTGGAATTTATTAATATATAATTTAAAAAGTAGGTACTTACTATGCTTTTTTACAGTAAGATTGTAAAGTTATTTTTGTTTGATTTTGTATCGATTTCGGCCTATATTATTATGTATGTATACAAAATATGTTTCAATAAATAATCGATATATAAGTGATTTTAGAAAATCATCGAAATAGTTTTGACCACAGAATTTATAAAAGCTACTTGTTCTAAAAGTAATTTAATATGGATATCCGAATTCTATGAATGAATATCAAATATCAGGGTGTTCCAAACGAAAAGATTTTACCATTTACTATACAGTAGTACAAATATCTAGTTTTATACAATTAATAGAATGCTAAATCCAGAAACAAATGCATTTTTAGATCGAGTTTTATTGTATTTGATAGATTTATAAAATAAATAGACGTATAATATAACAGGATGCATTTTTATTTACACACCATAATCAGTCTATGGAATGACATTTTACACTTTTGCTTAGAACTAAATTGCACAGTGAGCAATATTGAGGCAGATGGCGCTATAGGCAGTCAAGATGCTGGTGTACAGTAAATCAAACTACATATTTGGTATAAATGCACCGTTTCTCGAGTGGTCGCAAGCGCGACTGCTGAGCGTGGGGTCCTGGTTGCGATTCCCAGGTTGGGCAGTTTTATTGCGTTTTTTCATTATGAAATTCTCAGTAACAGCCCCGTGTTTGGAAGTTGGTGTTATGATAACAACTAAATGAAATCTATTTTTCCTGCCTGCCTATTTCACGATATGCCTAGTAACATTACTTTTTATAGTACATCATCAGACTTTCCTTAATATCAACGATAAAAACAAGAAAATAATAGGGAGCAGAAATTTTTCACATCATACATATCACAAAACAATTTGGTGTTTTAATTTTACCTCCAGTTTGTCGAACAAAACATTTATGTGACAAATTGTTGAAAGCGCGTAAGCTGCTGGTTGACTGAATTATCAACAACCAATCACAGAAGTTTATTTTTTTTTTAATTTCATCAACTTGATGTTAAGTGGCACTGCTGCCTAAAGATCTGCAATCCCAGAGTGGATATGTGTGCCTGTAATTACACAGGCACACATACCGTTCAAACCGGAATACAGCAACGCTGCTTTGCGGTAAGGTAGAAGTATTTCCCCGGACGAGCTCCTCCACAAAGAGCTCTACTACTACTAAAACAGTAGTTTACGCACGCTTGACAATTTGTCACAATCATTTATCCTCCGAGAAACCAGACTTTAGTCTGCCATGGCAAATAGATCCAACAACACATACAATTTTTGTTACACAAAAAAAATATGCCGATTTCACCATGATTACAATAATATACATAATTTTCCGTTCAACCTCACAGCCCATTTGGAGCGTCAGCCAACTGGTTAACAAGTTCTGTGAAGACTTTACTAGTTGTTGATTCCGGTAGTTCTTTGACAGCTGATAAACCTTGTCCTGCTAGTTTGCCAACTCTTGGGTCTATTGGCACGCTACCCATGAAGGGTATTTTAGAGATGTCTGCTAAAGATTTGCCTCCGCCACTAGAGAAAATGTTGGTGCATTCACTGCAGTTAGGACACTCGTATCTGTAATAGAAACCACAGAACATGTTATTGGAATATATTTTTATCAGAGACAAGTATCATAAAGCTGAGGCTAACTTAAATCAGTAGATAGGAAACAGACAAATAGCCGTTAATGATAATGTCCACTAGTAGAGATTTTTTTGCACAGAAACAACTAATATTTTTGTTGTGAAAAATCAGTGTTTATAGCATAAACTGTCAAGTATAGTATAAGCTGCCATTTATAGCTGTTTATTGCATGTAAGTAGCATGCAATTGTGCATATGTTGAGTAATAACATTTTAAAACTTGTGTGTAAAAAGCTCACAAACAATTCTGAACTTTGACCTCCAATATCGGAAAGTTATTTGCAAAGATAGGAAAAACATGTAACTTTCGGCTTTGTTAAGCACATTTTATATCCATAATAAATTCTGAAAAACCACTTGACCTCCAGTTGTGACCATTATAGTCATAATGGGAACAGATAAGTGATAACCACAGGAAGTACGTAATTTACAATGTCATTGTCGGAAGATAAAATTCGCCCACATAGACAAACAATGTCATCAAGTCATAAAACATTGATAAAAATGTAGAATGTTAAAAAATTTAAAACAGCAATAGTACAATTAGGTACCATACATAGCCTTCTCTGTATTGTGAAGACCTTGCTCCGCAGTAGGACAATAAAAGGACATGAGCATTGATCTACAGACTTTGGTCAAAACAGATATGAAATCTCATACATCAAGTTTCCCTAAAATGTTGGGCCATTGGGCCATCACAACACTATCAATATTTAGTTTTAAGGTGTTGAATATTTTGCTATGCGGTTAGCATTATCACTACGTCACAATCTCCCTGAAATTAATAAAGGTTAATGAAAAAAGTGTTACCCGCTCATATTTTCAATAATGCCCAGTATAGGAATGCCAGTCTTTCTGCAGAAGGTGATCTCTTTGCGCACATCCTCTATGGCCACTTCCTGTGGTGTGGTCACTATTATTGCCCCACATTGTGGCACTTGACGGAGATTCTCCATCACTGTGATGTGCTCATCTGAGGTCCCTGAAATAAAGAGAAATAAATATTTAAAAAATGTTGAAGTTCTTGTTCTTCTTTATGTTTTGAGGACAAACTATATTAGTATTATATTGTTGCGGCCCATGTTTTTAGTTGTAAAAAGGATTTGAAAAGTTTTTTTTTTTTTGGAAATTTTTGGTGAGCTTGTTTTTTTTTCTGACTATTCCCAAAGTCAAAGCATTTATTTCAATTAGACCATTTACAAGCACTTTAAAAGTGTCAAGAAGTTATAGTTTAAAGTTTAAAATATTCTAATAATATAGTACCTGGAGGAGTATCAATAACAAGAAAATCAAGTTCCTGCCAGCAAACGTCTTCTAGAAACTGCTTAATCATTGAAGTTTTCTTTGGCCCTCTCCACACTACAGCGTCATTCCGAGAGCTGAGTAGGAAGCCTATTGACATAACACCCAGCCTCTGTTCATTGTCAAGGTATACCGGTATCCAGCCTTCAGGGCCTTGGTGGACGCTTTGATTCTCCAAATTCAGCAAATAGGGAACACTGGGTCCACATAAATCTATATCCAGTAACCCAACCTGGAAGCAAATACAGTAAACATAAGTACGAAAGTGCGTTTATAGTGGTAATTTATTTATTTAGGTTGAAACAAATAAGAAAATAAAATCATAAGTTGCATGATAAGTGGAATAAATACCTTATAACCTCTTTCTTTTAAAGTTAGCGCCAACTGCGTGCTAACTGTGGACTTTCCAACACCACCTTTCCCAGAAAGAACTAATATTACACGTTTTACAGAGTCAAGCATTTTTCTTGCAATAAACTAAATAACTAAAAATTTAAAAGAAAATCTAGAAAGTAAATAAAGTGGAAATTTTGACACAATTTGATTGACAGTGAGCGAAACTGTGACATGTGACATTGACATGACCGCATCCAGAGAGAAGAAAAGCCATAGAAAATAGTCACAATACTTCTACTATTATTGAACATTGCGTTAAAATTATGTTTAAATACGATTATTGCATGCTATAAACTGTGTTTGCCGTATCTTATTTGAGTTAATTTATTTATTTTACGATTTTCACTCTCACTCCTAGGTTTCTTTCGTGTAGAGGAGTCATTTCATCCTACACTTTGACAGCGCTTGCGCTAATCTACGATCACAGCGCCACCATCGTATTTTTCATTCAGTTTTGTAAAGATTTTTGTAGCGGTGGTTGTGTTGATCGTTTGCCGGTGCACATAAAATAGGAAATGCAACATTTTTCACATTTTATATATGTTTGTTGGACGTTTTATGACACAATCAGTTCGTGTAATAGGTTACTGTGTTGATTTGCTTTAACATAAAGTAGTGAACGCCTTGTGTTAGTGTGTTTTATTTTCGTATAATTTCAGTTTAGTGGTTGTGCAAGGATTTGTCCCATCGACACTTGATTTGCTGCCTTGATCTGCATTCTCTGGGGTGTATGAGGTATTTATGACCAATTATGGCTTAAAAAACGATGTATTTAATTAATAAATGAAGGTTTTATGTCACGAAGTTCGAGCATGACGAGTGGTGTTCTAATAAATTCTTACGATGCGGGCATTTATCATTAGACCCACCCCCGGGCTAAGCCGATGGGGATCGGTGAACGGATAATACTGTGCGTGTGCTAAATGTCATAATTTATTGTTACAAGGGGACTTTTTATTTTAATATTGTTGATTTTTTTAAACAAGTGCAACCTTGTTTCTTTTTGGAAGAGTAGTGCTACTTGATGGGGTTGTTAGACGTCTTCGTATATATCTAATTAAAATTCAAATAAATACGAATCTAAGATGATAATATCACGGCAGTGACCCATTTTTAGTAAACAACACTTTGTATTAATCATTTTATAAATAAAAAATCCTCAGAGATAAAAAATCTGATGCCAAATTCTCATTTGGAAAATCCCCTATCCGATAATAATATTAGTAAATAACCTATAATAAGAAACAAATCCTTTTTTTACTAAATTAATGAATACATTCTGAATTCCCCAAACGGTTAAAGGTAGAATATTAATTTTAATTAACATAATAATTTATGCAAATATATCTAATAAATACAGTTATGCATGTAAATGTTCACAAACATTTTATTTTACTGTTTATAATTTATGGTCTTATTAATTTTATATGACCCATTTGAAACACATGTTCTTGAAATTGAAAGTTAAATAAAAAAATATCTAAGAACAGCTGCTGCATTAATTACACTTTTAAATATGGAAGTCATAACAATTCTTTTGTTATTGTAGTATCTTATAACTAACTTAATAATTTCTTGTTAAAGACATATTTAAATAAGAATGTCTTTGAAATAACAGTAATTAAATAAACATAGTTATTTTATTACTACAAGGGTTTATCTATCTATACATAAACAAATTGGATAATTGTACAACTTTCTTACTGAGTGAGTCATATTAAGTAGGCTAGTCAAGCTTTATTACTTACTCTACAAGACAAGACAGTATTAATAAAAAAAAGGAGGAGCATAACTTCACAGATGGATAACACATGACCACAGAATAAAAATAGTGCCATGACATAACACACCATGGCAATGACATGTATCATGAATTTTATTTTTATTTACTTATCTACATTAAAGATGATTAAACTAGGTACCATTAAAGTAAGTATGGTAGTTACGGACATGCAAACAAACTCAAATCACTTAGTATGCCAAATGTGTGTGTTTTGCATTTTACAAGCTCTGCATTATAATCAACATTGTAAGCCGTCCTTCAACTTGATATTGTGTAAATAATAATAATCTTGCGGTTTTTGTAAAACTACATGCTTGTTAAGTTTGCAAATCTTTGCATTTTAAATGTAGGTAGCAAAATGATTAGAATTTGTATGGGTTGGGGTTGTTGATGAGGTAGACTGTCCATTTAGTTTCTGGAGTAGGTATTGAGAGAAGATCATGGAGTAGGTCCATGTTATTGCAATGGTCTCTTTTGTAAAAATTTGAATAAAACCTGTACTCTTTTATGGCCTCCAAGGACCTTCTTTTCTAAAAGACTCAATTAACAATAGCAATTAACTTCAATTAAAGTACCACAGACAATTCTAGACCTACACACTACAGCAACCGATTTTCGAATTTCAAATCGGGCCGAAACCGACACGATTGAAAATTAAAAGAAACTTTGGGGAATCGGCATTAAGTAGACCTTGCAACCGCCAGGTAAATGAGAAATCAGTTTTAAAGGTCAAAGTGACATGCAACTGCAAATTTAAATTACCTAAGTACCTACCTACCTACAAGCTTTTATAGAAGCCGCAAGTGTTCAAAAATATAGGTAGGTACCTATCCCGAATTACGTTTCGTAACGTAATTGATGTGTCGTGCACGTACCATAGACAACACCATAGCTAATATCCACGATAATTAAAACAAAACGAAACTCTTTGCTTATAATAATTGTAGGTATAAGTTTCGGTACTCAAACGTAATGTAGCACCGAATAGAGTTGAAATAAAAGGAACAATGCGGTCTCTAGGAAGGCCACAGCGGTGACCTCAATACGGGTCGACCACCGGGGGTGAGTCACCCTGCGCGTGGCTTACACTTCACAGTCGTAGTGAATGGACTTCTCGATTCTTAAGCAGATGCCTACCATGGCCTTAAACGGGGCCGCATTTTTTCTTCAGAATATAAGGATAAAAAAATAAAAGTTCTATACCAACTGCCTCGTTAGCTTAAGGTTCCAAGCGCGACTGCTACCCTAAAGGTTTAAAACCCAGGCCGAGCAAAGTGTTATTGGGACTTTTTATTAAATTCTCATTAGCAGCTCGGAGTTAGGATTTGTGCCCGGTTAATGGCAATAGGCTCGCCCCCTACTACATGGGACCTAAACATACCGGCGAACTGTGAGTGTACATCTGCCTAACCCTTCGGGGACAACAGGCGTAATGGCATATTATAAATTCTATACGTTTACCGATATCTTGTCAAAACATGCACGTGGGTTGATTAGAATCTGTGCCTTCTTCCAAGAATTTCATTGTGTGCTTTAGAAAATAAATCGCTGATAGCAAGTAATTGGATCAGCCTGACATTCTGGGCCTCAGAGGGAACGTTCCGTCGCTGCGTCATTCGGATGATACTCGTACCTATATCCCTAAAGATACATTCATTCTCTACTACATTCAGAAAAATGTCTAGAATATCGTCTCATTATTTCGTCTTGGATTTGCATTTGCTTCAAATAGTGGGATGAGTTGGAATTGACTCTGATAGTTTGGATACAGTTACGAGGCTACAAATGGTAACTATCCGCCGCCCATCCCACTAAGTCCAAAAACAGCTCTAGAAGCGGTCTTACGATACAACAAATAGAATGGCAACCTATTCTTAGACTGGAACCACGCGACAGCAAAACAAACCCATACGCTTTCACCATCGCAGTTGCGCCACGAATCTAAAAATAACTTCTACGGGATACCCTGTTGGACTTAATTGGGAACAACCCCAAGGCCGCACGTCGTATAAATAAGGGTGAAGTTATTACTTCTGGTCACCCCCCGTGAGTACAACCGGGGGAGTATTATGTCACGTCATATTTTATGCACAAACCTCCCCCGAAATCTGATTCGGTGACGTCAGTTATTTTTATGATTCAGTTAGGCACCTACGCAGAACACGATGTAGAAACTTTAAGCAGTCTCGTAAAACGTAACCTAGTGCCTTTAGATGTTCAATCTGTGTAAATAATACATGGCGATCTCTTGTGTAGGCCTCTGTGATCTTTGAATATATATGCTAAAGCTATGCACGACATGCAAGTGTGTCGGAAAGGAAACTTGATGTTGGCACCGTACCGCGATCTCATTAACCTTTATTGGAAGCTTAAACAATATACTGAGAGCAGAGACAATCTTTTACAGCAGAGCAAAGGTTTTTTGTAATTGACATGCGCGATAGCTGCCCTCGAGCACAGAGCGAATAGAAACTTATGTATCGGGCCCTAATACTTAGAAAGTTAGATTTTCCGCAAACAGTTCAATAAACCCATTTTACTAGCGAGCATGCGATATCGATTCGGAACCGCGCTAACCGACTTCTCAAGTAATAAATCAAAAGATTAATTCCGTAACCACCATTATTCAATGGCGTTTAACACCGTTTAAATCTCCGGAGTGAAACAGTTGTTCCGCTCGACCTCGGAGCACTTCAGTGCGGTTGCGTAAAAACTAAATGCCAACGCGTTATGAAACTGCAGCCGTAATCTGTAATGCCACGGAAAAACGTCTTTTGCATAATTACAGGCCAAAGTTGTTGGGAGTTTATAATGAAGTCGACCACAGATCCCGCTTTAATGTTACCTGGACTTCTATTGCTGCCCTTTCTTTGTTTTTTTTTTTTTTTATAATAGCCTTCTACTTGACACCTTTCTTTTAAAGTATTGTTGAATTATGGGGATCATTAAAAGTTTTGTTTTTCTTACCACGATCATTAGGACAAGTTTGGGAATACTCAAGTTACTTTCAAACATTGCAGGTGGTGGCACCGTAACAAATTATCCTGTCTTTGTACGATACAATACTGTAGCGAGAGACGCGCGAGCGAGCTTGTAGGGATGTTCTTCGAGGTTTGATACTTATTGTGTACTTATCAAATAGTTGCTATAGGATTTTTTATCCATCCTATTTTGAACTTTGGTACTTTGATTCGGAAGTCTCCCAAAATGTTGCCAGCAATAAAGTCTATTCAAATAGTTATTTTAACACTAGCAACCAAAGCATAGCAGTGGTCATTCCGTGCACGTGGCCGGATGCTATGAAACTTCAATCGTTACTGGACATATGGCGAGCTGACGACACTGATAAATTACAAGACCGCGGGGGCAAAGCACTCATTTTTCATCCTACATGGTAACAGCATTCAGAGTTATCATTTTGATAGACACATTATCAGCTTGCCACTATTCTTTTAAATTGTGGCTCATGTCTGGGTTTTGCAACAAAGGGTTACTTATTTCTTTATGGGTCCGGAAAAGATCTAAAGAGGTAATAAAACATGGCATGTTTTGCCGTTTGCAAAACCGCGGACAGTCACCACAAAATTGCATTCTTCCGCCAATTTATATTTTATCAATGATTTTTCGGCGTTGCCGGTGAAGGGAGATTGATAGGTAATGAGCAGAGGCAATTGAGGTTAAGTATGTTCTTGTAACTATGCAATTAAATTTGCAAACACAAAGTCCAGGAAGCTCTTAACCAAGAAGAGAATCCAGGAAGCCATCAAGAATAGTGTAGCGGAACGGAACTTGTCATTTAGCGTCATTCGGCAGGCTGGAACGCGAGCGCTAACTCGTGTGCCATAAATCATAATGATTACGTTTCGGGAGGGGGCCTCCACCACATGCACACGGCTATTGCTCTCCATCCTCTATTAGTACAGATTAGGCAGATTAGTCTTCTAACTAAATTAAGCTCCCTGTACTGATTTTGGATTATAAATGACGTGTGGTGATAAATCAATTACAGTTTAAAAGCTGTACTGTTCGGGTTTCATTAACTGCATTTTAATGGTTATATTCGGAATGGGCTCCGAAAAGCTTAATTTGTCTTTTGGCTGTGGTTTATAGGAGAATAAAGGACTAATTTCTTATTAGGTAGCCCCAATTCTTTCCTCATTATTTTCTTATTCCGCAAAAGCTCTTAGAAATGAGGATGTTAAAGGAAACATCATTAATTTTCCTCCCCTTTCCGCCATAAACGAAAGGAGGACAGGATGACAATCCCTAGGTTCCCTTTCCGGCCTCATTAAGGTATTTCGCAGTGTTATAATAAGGTTGGCTAAAAATATAAAGGCTGTGCTCGACGGTACAGCAGTTTGGTGACCGCAGAGATGGCACTTGAGATAACCGACTCGCAGACTGTGACACTAACGACCCGCTGTGAATTGGGTTAATGCCTCTTTTTGCGAAACTACATCTGTCGCAGATAAAACATTGTTTCAGTTTACACACTTTCATGAACTTTAGGTTGTACTTGTAGTGTCGTCAGATGTAAACACACAGATGTTTAAAGAGTAAATTGGACTATGATTCAAGTATAACCAAACAGAAAAGAGAAAAGATTGTTTTTTTTTCTTAGTAATAGAAAAACTCAAAAATACTTATCCGATTTTAAAAATTCTTTCACGCGTAGAAAGCTATATTATCACCTACAAACATGCGATATTTTTGTTTTTAAATAAGTGTTCCGAAAAGACAACTCCACGCGTATTGTATAATTGTGTGTATATTGTCTACTTGTGTAATCGTAATAAGGACAACAGAATTTAATTGCTAACAATAAATCGATAGAGTAGTTACGCTAAATAAACAAAACCAATTACTGAGTATAATTTGCGTGCAGTGTACAATATAAAGAGCGTGCAGTTAGGGTGGCTGTGGGTCCAGCAATGTCGTTATAGCCCTGTGATGTTAGGGTGAGAATCCAATCAAGTCTCCATTCCCTTGAGCCATTGAGTCGACGGAATGCGTCATCAAATTTATTATTATTGCCTTCCATGACACTTTCGAACCTATAGGACTTGTTTAATGTATTGAAAGTTTTACGAATGAGGTGCTCATAAGTGTTTTTCTAAGAGCTAGCCGTGATAAAGGTTCGTCTCGAGGCTGAGGTGTTGCAACCGGCCACGGGCAATTACCAATGTGATCTGTTTGGTATACTTACTAAGTATATCTTGGATATCACTGATATTGGTGAAGGATAACATCGTGACGAAACCGGGACTTACAGTAAATATAAGACCGGAATCCCCAATCCTCATCGTATACCGCTAAGATCCACAGTTGCAAAATAGTCGAACAATCAATCTTAAAAAGTTTATCATAAAATTGAATCTACGACGCGCGACCATTCAACTTTAAATAATTTAATGTGGTAATGCTAGGACGGTCCCAATTGATTTGACCTTAACGTTTAGGCCTTGACCGTAACGTAACACCAGCTAAAAAGGATTACAAAACCACATGTTATTTAGTTAAATGCTTGTCAGTTTGGTAATTAAACTGCTACTGCTTCTTGCTAATTTATTGACGGCGGCGGTTACCTTTGGCGTTTTTTCTTCGCCAAGATATTGTGGCTCGTTAATTAATTTTGATTTAAGTAATTTTGTTGATCGAAGTACATCGTAAAGTAGAGGAAATTCTTCGCTTCTTATCTCTAAAACTGTACAACTTAGAAGTTGTTATATTCAATTGGTTTATGTTTTACTGAAATACCTAAGTAAGTACAATTTAGCGTTTATTCCCATCTGCCACCCCTGAGTTTGCCACCGGGGTGGTGGTTGGCACTAATAGGTGGCGTTTACCACCCCGGTGGTGGTTTATTCCCATCTGCCACCCCTGAGTTTGCCACCGGGGTGGTGGTTGGCACTAATAGGTGGTGTTTACCACCCCGGTGGTCAATGGTACCTATTTAGTTTCATTTGCCCCCTTCGTAGTTATAGTACAGGGGTTTATTCCGCATTTCGTATTGGACATTAACAATAAAAAATTTAATTAATTGTCACTGGATACCATGATTCAAGAGCAATGGAAATGAATTTTAGTGGATAATATATGGATCTTTTATTTTAATTAATAACTCTAATTCAAAAAATAAAATGAATGTTTGTATAATCACTAGCAATTATTATTGCTAGTAATTACTTATTTTATACACAGTTGGTAAAACATAACACAAAACAATTTTAAAAAGCTATGTAGGTATAGGTAACAATAACACACATCTTGTTAAAATAGATCTACAAAATGTTGATAAATATTTTTGTATTGTGGTGCGCTCCATTATTGTCGTTAAGAACAAAAGTACCTACTTAGTGCTTTGCAGTATTTTTCAATAGATTACGCACTCACTTAAAACAGTGGCCGACAAGACACGGAACATTGCATTGTTCTACGACTCCACCCCTTTGTGCGAGTGAAATCATAATATTCATCCCTTTGCAGAAGGGAGAAAGCAACATATCCTACTTTCCTTGTACGTCACAATTTACAATAATAGTCCGGGTTTGCGTGATGCGTGCGCGCAAATTACCAATATGGAGGAACCACTAGCAAGTGGAAGTTCCCAAGAGTCTGATACAATTTTTTATATTAATAAAAACAATGGTAAAGTGCTTTTACGTGCGGGACATCAATATATTATAAAAAAACAATATAAAAACACTGGTCACGTGGTATGGGAGTGCTCAGGCAGAAGAAAAAATAATAAGTGTCGCGGTCTTCTAAGAATGAAAGTATGTAAAAGTTTTTTGTTACAGTTTAGTAAAAATTTTAATCTCGTCTAGTTCAACAATTTATATCTACACTTAATATTATAAAGAGGAAAGATTTGTTTGTTTGTCTCTTTGTATTGAATAAATTCAAAAACTACTGAACAGATTTTATGACAATGATTGCTCATATACATGCTCATAATACAAAGATAAGAGAATTGAAAAACGTGACTCTAAATAAAAACATTCGTTCATGATTCAAAAATAAACATCAAAAAATAAAATCTTGTTTTGCTCACCCTATGCAATTTGCTTGATTTGACAGCTATGACGTCACAATATAATATATATATTAAACTTAATTTTTATTGCTTACTAGCTGTGCCCCGCGGTAAAAAAAGAATTAGTGAAATCGGTCCAGCCGTTCACGCGTGATGGCGTGATCAAAGGAAATAAGGATTCATTTTTATATAATATATATAGATGATATCCAGTGGTTTAAGTTAAAGAAATTTAAATAAAAAATACTATTGTTAATGTCCAATACGAAATGCGGAATAAACCAATGTACTATAACAGACTACAAAAGGGGCAAATGAAACTAAATAGGTACCATTGACCACCGGGGTGGTAAACGCCACCTATTAGTGCCAACCACCACCCCGGTGGCAATTTCAGGGGTGGCAGATGGGAATAAACCACCACCGGGGTGGTAAACGCCACCTATTAGTGCCAACCACCACCCCGGTGGCAAACTCAGGGGTGGCAGATGGGAATAAACGCAATTTAGGCTAACTTGAATTGCACGTTTATGTATGTACATTTTAAATGGTCTCTAATTTTAAGTATTTTTAAACTCATTGGTTTATTTATTTTAGCACTGCTAATAAAATCGTGTTATTATACCGCAGTTGCAAGATTGTTGTCCAGTACAAAGGCCGCGGGTTCAAAATATCTCGTAAAGGTGTGATGAAGCCCTCTATGAGAAAGGCTTAGCGAAGTTAATAGCTTATAATAAGTATTGTGAGTTGTCTATATGTCACTTCAGTTTGTTTATTATTTTTCATAGTTTAAGCCGCACTTGCTACATGGGTTTATTTAAAAAATGCTGCTTTCCTCCCTTTTTTCTTGTTGAAATTCTTACAGATACTCTCTATGTTGGGAAAAGATGGGTTATGTCGGACTCTGACCGGCTAAAATCCCACAGTATACACTTAACGCATGATCCGTGCCTTCAACTGGTGTTGGCTTACTGTCGGACCTCTTCAATCATTGCATCCCTGTCACATTGTTTAAAGTTGGCAGAGATAGAATTATATTTTAATACATTTAGCGCTAAATGTGTTTAGCGATTAGCAGTGCAAACACGCCTTAGTATATCAAAATGTGTTCTGTTCGGAATTCCGCTTAGATTCTAATGCTAACTTGGCTTGGCAGGATTTCGCATTCAGTGCCACCCTAATGCCTTTTATCGGTCGTTGTGCTCCCGATTCACATTTTTATCACTTGCCTTTATATCTCACCGGTTACTCGAACAAAATGACACATTTAGCCCTCCGTTTCCCTAAACCAACTGCCTCGTTAGCCTAGTGGTCCTAAGAACGACTGCTACGCTAGAGGTTTTGGATTCGATACCCCAGGTCGAGAAAAGTACTATTGGGGTTTTCTATAAAATTTACAGTAGCAGCTCGAAGTTAGGATTTGTACCTGATGAATAGCAATAGGCTCGCCCCCAATTACATGGGACCTAAACATACCGGCGAACTGTGGTGTACATTTTGTACACCTCTGCCTAACCCTTTGGGGAATACAGGCAGGATGGTATGTTATGTGTTCAAACACAATCCTGGGAACCTAGTTGCAATCAGTTGCAAATTGTAGTTACTTTGTTATCATAATTCTCAGTTATCGCGTCGCGTTGGCGGCTGCATCGCTGTCCCTGCCCCGATAACCGGAGTGATATATTAATTACCCTTATTGCATTGTTTGTAGGCAATAGAATGGAGGAAGGATGGATGGCTCATAGATGAGTCAAACTTTGGACCCGATTGGATGTATCTAAATTAGGTATTCAACAAACCAGATAGTGGTTTGTTGAATTGTTTTTTGCTAGCGTAATGTATTTAATTGGTTTGTGACCTATAGTTAGTACATATTCTGTTTCTATGTCATGTAATTTGTAGATTTCCTAATACAATATTCTTTTACTAGTTATTGTTCGGAGTTAGGATTACTTAGGTGGAGTTACTATTACATGGGACCTAAATATACAGGCGAACTGTGGGTGTACATTGGTACACCTCTGCCTAACCCTTCGGGGAAAACAGGCGCGACGGTGATGGTAGTTATTCCTGTGGGATAAAAATGTTATTATTGTTAACTGTCTGTGTCTGTGTCATGTAATTTATTTTATTAGAAAATTTCACAATAACATATTTTTGTCGTTAGTTTTAAATGTTATTCTTGTGGGTTATTTTTTATTACCAGTTGACAATTGTTGACAATCTGATTGTTTCAGACAATCAGTAGAAGATTTAACGATAATTTATTTTTGTATTTATTTGTTATTCTATCACGATCTGTTTCTTTATCATTTTGTATATTTCTCAGTAAAAAAGTTTTTCTCTGGAAAATACAATGTCACTGTTTCTGTTATCTGGTACAACAATGTGTACAATTGGTTTAATAATATATGTGACTATGTTGGACACTAAGCATGGCAGTGGAGAGCTTTGTCATGCTCACTTTAATGTCGCGCTGATGGTGGCGCGTGGGTTGGATCGTTTGGTTCCCTTCAAGATGGTTGAGCTAAACGGTGCTGATGCACGCGTCATGCTCGTGAACGGGTGCTGTCAGTTGGGATTGGTCATCTCTTAACTGCCATGGCTTACATCTTTATTATTATATTTTATTGTTTTATATTCACCTTCATTGTTTTCACATATAGAAGCAACCACAATTTTTGTAACCAAGTTTTTGTAAAAACCAAATTGAAAGAAAAGAGTGTCCATGGAGTTTCTTGCTCGTTCTTCTCCATAGAGACCTATGTTTTGGAACGAGCAACTAGCTTCAACTTTAACTGTAACTTCTTGACAATTCAAAAGTGCCTGTACATGGTGTAATTGAAATAAATGCTTTGAATTTGAAAAATGTAGGTATTTTTTATTTTTATAACACTCAAGTTTGTTGTGCATTTGGGAATTCCCCACATACATACCTAATATCGACTTTATTCCGATGCTTTATAATGATGCGTTATAATACCTCCATGATATCCTCTTTTTACAGTGCTTTTAAAATAATGGCTGCAAAATGGTTTTACCCTGTAACCGAAATTCTCGTGCCATAAATATACCGCTAAGTTGTGAACAATGTTCGGGCCGTAATTACTAATTAACACGACCGACATGATACTAAAGTAATTAAGTACAGCTTGTTTATTCGTTCTATGTTTACTTCATACTGCCTCGTTAGCCTAGTCGTCCTATGCGCGACTTCTACGCTAGAGGGCTTGAGTTTGATTCCCAGGTCGAGCAAAGAGTGTTGTTGGGTTTTTCTATGAAATTCTCAGTTGCAGCTCGGAGTTAGGATTTGTGCCTGGTTGATGGCAACAGGCCCGCACCCTATTACATGGGATCTAAACATACCGGCGAAATGTGGGTGTGCCTTGGTAGACCTCTGCCTAACCCTTCAGGGAATACAGGCGTGATGGTATGAATGTTATTTTTATTCGTTCTATGTATCTAGACTTCATAATATTATTTTTTGCTTGAAATCATTACCTACCATTCTATTTATTTAAAAACACTCCCTCGGTTATGTAAATGTGAACTAATTACTTAGGCACACATGCGCCAAAAACTAAGTCAGAGTTAGTTGTTTACACGAGGTTTAATTACAAAATGTCTTAGTTACATACGGTATTTTGAGGTTAGTACTGCCAAAACGAACCAACCTACGTACGTCTTCTGTAATGATTTTCGATTTACTGTGCTAACAGGAGTCAAAGTCCAAAAACGATTGTGACTACAACTGTCACTCCACACAAATTTCAACTGTCGAAAATAAACGAACGATAACCCGCATGAAACGTAATTGATAACCTAAAGACGTCCAACGGGCCATATTTCCCCGGTAGTAAGGCTCGGACGTATTTAAGATGTTGCTGAAATACTCGTCGAACTTTTGGTGGTGTCATTCCTCCCTCGTCTTCACTACCAAGTCAACCAGTTTCCTTTAAATTTTTCAGTCACTGGCGCTACTTACAAACTCACTCTAAAATACTCATTCCTGACCTTATCCACACACTGGTTACACCACAAATCAAATGTTGCAGTTACATATTGCTCGTTTGAAAGAACCTTTAGTACTGGCACAAAACAAAAGCACAAACGATTTAATAACGTTAAGGAAGGCGTTAACGTGTACACGCTGGTGTAATTAGCATCTCGCGCCGATCCGGGTGATCAATCATGAGTGCGCGCGCGCGCATATAATTGCTTAAGTAATCGTATTATCTGGATTGCGCGGTGTACCGTTGCAACGTTTTGAGTTTGACGGTGTGTTGGTTTGTGTAACAGTTTGTTGCAGTAATTAGGTCATTATTGGAGTTACAGGCTTGGTTGACCCAGTTGTTAAGGTGCCCGCTTCTCATGCCAGTACCATTGTGACTTTTTCAATTCATATGTAGGTAGGTACTTTCTTTCTAAGTTTACCTCGGACATCATTTACATTGGTGACGTAAAACATCGGAAACTTAGGCTTATAATAAATAATAAGACTGAAATCGCCAATCCGCTTTGAGCAGGCGTTGTGAGCAATGCTCGTGCCTTCTCTGTACGAGAAGAGGCCTTTGCCCTGCAGTGGGACTATAATAGACTGGTAGGATTATACTGAATTGGTAAAAATATTTTGCTGTTTGAATTGACTATTGATGCAATTTTCAGGAATTGCATTAAAAACAATTAAGGGGATTGCCCCGGTAGCGTTTCCACACAAACGGAGTCTGGTCATATTTTGATAAAAAAGTAATTAAGTTTGATGCAATGCTGTTGACAAGATAAGGGAATAATAACCGAGCGTGTAATGTTTTTAGATCTCGTATGTGATTGTCAATTACGCATCATTTGCGATAATGTAAAATTATTCTCACCTTGTTTTTAGGGACATCGCGAAGCTACTGATAGACCATTGCTTCTTCGTAACCAAAGGGTTAGCTTTTTATTTGCCCAATGAATCAGCATTGTTGCATGAATTAACACCGAATACATCTGCAATACCGAAATTAGGTTTTATACATTTTTACACGAGCTGTCAAATAAGAGCTGTCACGTATTTACTTGATTTTTATTTCCACACTATTAACTGTTCTTATGGGTCACACTACTCTATTTATTAAATCTGGTTTATTTGTTTTTGATTTGGAAAAGAAAACTTTAAAACGCATACGATACAATCCTATACACTGAGTTTTCATAAAGTTCCATTCTGAAAATCTCTCGTACACTAAGTATATACACAAAGTAATTTATCAAAAGCAGACAGCTCCACATTAAGCTTTATCTGGCATGTTTGATGAATAATTAATAACAGCAATTTGAACGCGGTGAGCGAGACTTAACCACGTGAGAGATGAAACAAACCTATACTGTGGTACACATGCTCCATACCTTAAGGAACTGCCTCGTTGGTTTCGTGGTGTTGAGCGTGAGGTCCTGGGTGTGATTCACAGGTCAGGCAGTGTTATTAGGAATTTCTCAGTAACTTCCGTGTCTTGGAAAGCACGTATAATCATTGCTTCGCCTGCCGATCTGTCTCCGGTTCTATCGGATTACCTTCCCTTCAGAGTCAGAGTGAGAGTTGAGGGAGCACACCTGTCAGGCGCACACACTTGTGCACTATAATATCGTAGCGTAATTAGCTAGTATCTATTCAAATTGACCACCGTGACTGAAATACGGACGAGAGAATTATTATTATAACTTAAAGAAAACAACTAACTTTAGGAACTTCGATATATCCCATTGGAATCCATCACGAATTAAAACAGGAAGTTTTAAGTAAACCAATGGTAGACATAGACAATGCAATAACCCTGGGCCGGATGTGGGAGTGCATTGAATCAACGCTTCCCGTGCCCGAAGACGAGGTGCCCAAATACGTCGGTGTTGACAGCGCAGACAAATAGGAAGCCGTGTACCGCGCCTTGCATACGGACTCCAATCATGAAATATTTATAGCACGCACACGCACACATTGACAAATCATTAGGACAACGAGTTTAACGGGATGCAACTCCTAAGAACGTAAGAACCTTGTCAGAATCTATACTAGTACGAACTGCAAGATTTTTATTGTTTGTACTGAATAAGCTCCGAAAGTACTGGTTCGATTATAACAACTTTTTCACCAATGAATAGTTAGTTATCAGAAAGTAACATCACGCTACGACACACGGGAGCTGAGCAGTAACCAAAAACATAACTGAATGTTGAAAATATCCACGCGGAAGAGACGCGGGCAGAAGCTACTTTTGTACAAAACCAACAATTTGCACCAAAAATGGATGTCAGAAATCGATTAATTACATAGAATATAATATTCTGTACTTCCATGGAGAGGGAGGAATGGGTGAAGGGGGGTAAGCACGCTAACTGAATCCTAAAACTGTAAGCTCGTTACGTGAACATTAGTAAACGCAACGTCATGCGTTCCCTTACGGGGAGGAGGCTCTGAAATAATGCGGCGATTAAAGGGTTACAGAGGTGTCTGTGAAGGTAAGAACCCTTTAACGGTACCGTTAAATGCGGTGTTTAAGCCCTTATTGTACGTGGTGGGATGCTGGGAAGATCTTTATCATTAATTCCATTTCAATTCGTCTTCGTGCTATGAAGGTTAGCGATTGACAGCTTGTAATTAACAAAAAGAAACGTGTTGTTACATTATGTGATCATTTTGATTGGCAGTAAGGTCAAAATTCATAGAGGTATGAAAACTAATGAATACTTAAAAACCTGTCAAGTGCAAGTGGGAATCGTACACGAAGATTTTCGTGTCACCGTAAAACATTTAACGTTACATGTCATCAAAAACACATTTCTTGTTCGGGGGACCATTTAATTATTTACTTTATTTGTTTTTAAAGCGGCCAAAGTAATACACACTTTGTGAACATTTTTTAATGGTTCAAAAGCTCCCTGTTACTGAAAGACGAACGGTCAGCAGAGTCTTAGTAATGAGGTTACTTTGGGTACGGTATCCTAAAGACAAAATCATGCTGATTGATGACACATATTTTTATTGGCATCGAGCGCCGATCTGAATGGGCTCACTGCTACGAACTAGCCTATGCGTTTCAGACGCAGACAGTGACGTCAACTAAAATAACACCAGATAAAACGTCTGCGAACAAGAATAAATTTTAAAATATCCAGCTGTTGTCTGTGATCGGGTTTGACAGTTACTAGGTAATTGCTAAGAATGATTTTATGTGTCGAAAGCTTATACTAGGTCCATTGACTAGTATTCATATTAAAATTCATTTATTTGCATCGCATAAAAGATGTTACGTAAAGCTTAAAGCTAGAGAACAGTTACGGAACCTGCTAGGTAACAGCAACATAGTATTATATTAAAAATTAAAATTCAAGGATTGAACATATTGATTAAATACTGCGACTTCGTCCTCGTGGCATTAAAATATAGTATTTCCTATCAGTGCTATCAGTACAAGATTTTTGTGAGCGGATCGGTGCTTCAAGATGTTACCTTTACAAACCATGAACAAACAAATTTTACCACTGGTAACATTAAGTTAGATGTTATTTCATGTTATGTATAAAGACGATAAATAAAGTATTCCAACATTTACAATTGAAAGCTTTTTAGCCTTCGCTTCTGCCCGCTAATTGTTTCGTTTTTTTTTCGCCCGCGTTATGTTACGTTTATGATTAATGCTTTGCTCCCGTGGGAAGTAGCGTGATGTTTTATAGGATATAGTTATATTATTCCTCATGAATCTGGCTATCATATACTTCAAAAGAATTTCAATTTCGACTGATTCCGTTTTATTATATTAGTATAGATTTGTATACTTTAGAAGTTGTTCTTCGTAAATGACGCATGTTTCTATCTACATGTATTTGTTGACGGCCTGTTACTTTCAATCAAGAGCTTATATTGTCGGTTGCAGTGATTGTTTCATCAACTTCAATTGCCCGGACTTGTCGAATGCTACTCCTATCATGTATGTTTTGTTTTGATATAGAAATACGGTCAGTACCTAATTCATAAATTATTGTTAATTTTAAAAACCCGGACACCATTGAAGAAACCGGTACTTACATCATTCTAAATGTCATCGTTTATTAACAGCAAAGCTCCGACATAGCATATAATTTGCCATTCAAGTTAGTGCTTTAAATTGTGTGTGTTAAAATTATTTTTTATAATGACAAGATAAAAAGGTGACGTTTCGCGGGCGGCGTGGTAGGACCTAACGGTTGAATTTTTTAAGGCAATTCCGGACGTTGCTGTGTTGGAGCCAATGATCGTAATTGAGTACTTAATTAGTTGCTGCTTCTCAGGTCGTTGTCAAAAATCTAGGTCAATAGGTTTAGTTTAAATAGTAACATAATTGCTTTGACGAATCAGTACTTACTTATTTTTATTTTTCTAGATTGTATTGTGCGTAGTACTCGTACCAGGCGTGCATGTATAACAAAATGTATGTACGTGAAGCCGTGGACGAGGCAAAAGGGGTATGTAAGGATCGCAGCAGGTGCCGTTCTGTGGTTTCTGCCTATGCCATGGGCAAAAGCGTGAGTTTATGTATGTATGTATTGTTGGTCGTAATTTACGGAACATTAATTTATTGGAAATACAGGATAAGTTTTTAACCAGTGCGTAAATTTTTTTTGGTAGTTCAGTGTCAGTAATAGAACACATTTCCGTGTTTAGTTAAAAAAAAAAAAAAAAAAAAAATTCATCCTTATCCGAGTTTAAAATATGCAAAACATGGACATAATCTATTCGCCATACTATCAATGAAAACTCTTGGCCGCCGCCCGGGCGCATGGCTGGGGTGAGGGGGTGGGGAATGCGCTAGCGCCGAGTGACAATAAAATATGGTTTTTAAGTAAACATGTTTCGTAAGCGATAACTTTTTTTTTTAGTACTAAGACATATCAAAATAAAATATACGTGTTTAATAAAACGTGTTGAAGTTTATTATGGCAAAATTTACGCACTGGTTAAAATTTTTTCCTTTATAACCAATATGAGAGCTGTGATCGTGTTTCCATGGCAATCGCGGTGTTGATTTAGTTAATTAATATTAGGCTCATGATTGTGTGAGATCTCTACTAAGTATTGTATAATTAACATAATTATGTTTTGATTGTGATTGATGCGATTACGGTCAGCGAAGACAGAACAGCAATATACTCGATGCTAATTGATAATTAACTGAAACACAACAGAAACAGGGTTGAAAATTGCGAGATTGCGTGCAAGATAATAATAATTATACCTGGCACACAATTTTCGACTCTATTTGTAACTAATATTTAGTTCACTATCAATTCATAGATGAAAACTACTGGATAATATTGCCTGTTTGGGCTGACCCTTTGTAAGCGAAATAAGTTCCAAATTCAGGTGAAGATAGTGACATAATTCCATATAAGCCCTACCTTTATCCGATCAAAACACACTTATTTCTTATGCCTACAAGGTCGAAATTTGTGTAACATAAAATAAGCTTCATACCTTAAAAGTAAATACGAAATATCGTAATCCTGACTTAACGGTTGACTTTCCTTTGAACCCAAGATTTGGTAAAGTAGGCCATTACGGGGTCCTTGAGAGGTATTGAAAATTGTTAACACCTTATTTGCGAGTTCAAAATATATTTACGGTTCAAGGGACAGTTCTGTTCATTGAATAGCTGTAATGTCTTATGTAGGTAGGCGTCCTTCGTCTTTAAACACAAGACCGTGTGTTATGTAACTTGCGTCAGTACCTACCTCCTATTCTAAACTGGGTCGTCAGTACCTAGACTGAAGGAGTTTACCTGTTACACCGTATCATACCAGAGATGTATAAGGGTATTAGGAATTTATTAGCAGCAGCCCGGAGTTTGGAAGTTGGTGGTGTAATACCCTCGGGAAGCACGTAAAGCCGTTGGTTCTGCGCCTGATCTCCCTTCGGTCGCGTCGGACTGCCGGACGGTTGTGTAGGACTATAAGAGTGCACGTCCTGTGTTTGTGCACAAGACAATAATATTTCCTGCGTACTTGGCTAGTCTTTTTCATTGAGAGAAATACGGCCGGGAGAATTTATTAGAATTTTCGATTCATTGTAATGTTGCCACTAAACCGTTCCCGTCATTGAACAACACCATCGCAGGCCATGCACGGAACCGTGTCGACGGCGCGTCCGTGTTCCACGCGCGCCTCAAAGAGATGTCAGCAAATTGGATGGGGCCACTGAGGGCCGATGCCTGCCGGGGCTGCGGGTTGTTCGAAAGAGATACCGCGCCCCCGGAACGCAAAGGGCACATGAAGGAACATAGACGGGTTTTAGTCAGTAAAAGTCTGACACTCCCTCCCGCCCCGCCCAGGGCGGGGGAAGTTATTTGATGATTTCCCGTCTATAAAAAAAAAAAAAAAAAAAAGGCCATGCACGGAGCGTCAACAATTTTGCTGCAACAGTCACAGCACGGTCATACGGTACGGTGTAATGGGCAGACTCCGTAAGTTCTGAATTGTTAATGACTACAATGTGTATAACATATACAATTTGTATAATAGTGGTTTCTCTTAACTGATTTATATCTATCGTTTCCATTGATTTAGTAATTTTCAATACGGATCCGTTGATTGCTACATTATCTAATTATGTAGTGTCGGTGATTAGCTTCATTTTGCAACGCCTAGCTCTCTTAAGTGAATAAAATGGACGAGGTCAATGGTCATATAATTCAGATGTAGGTACTGCATAAAGATGGGTGATTTTTTCTCTACATTAGATTTTGAAACTATCCCTACGTCGGGCTTCAGACAAAAGTAGCCAGGTAACATTTTAGCCAATATGATCGAAGAAATTTTGTTGATTGGGTAAGGATACAATATCTTGTCTATTTTTCCCGTCAAATAAGGTTTTTTTTTGTTAGCCTGTTCCGTCCCACTTCCTCCCTCCACTCCTTCCATCCTTTACGTCAAATAAGTTAATTTCAAAATCTTATGTAAGTAACTAGCTTTTGTCCCACAACTCCGTCTGCGTGATTCTCTCAATTTTGCCAAAGCCCTAAATATGTAATTTCATGTTAACACAAAAACGGGCAAAAAGTTATCTTTTGTGATAAAACACAAAATCGCGTAAGTTCATGAGGATGGATGTTGGTTTACCAACATCCATCCTCATGAACTTACGCGTTTTGAACAGTAGTAAGATTGAAATATTGTACGATACGTTAAAATCATTATCAATATCAGTGATAGTAATTTTCCTTTGTCGGGAAAGTCCCTAGTATCTAAAATGGTTGTGTTACGTCACACCTCTATCATTCCCTCTGCTATATGGTTCGAATTCGAAAAATTCATTTACAAAACAACATCCCAAAATAAATTTTAAAATTCAATCAATTTTGTTATCACGGCAAGATTATTTAATTTTTCATAGCAGGCGCGAGCGGCGCGCTTGATCAAATAAACCTTTTGTATCATGAATTATTCATCGATACATTCGGAAAGTGGTTCACTATAGCTTGGTCTAATGGTATTCAATGCACGATAATAGTAATCCGTACATGGGTTTAACATTAGTTATGTTCATGTACTTTGAAATTTAAACAGATTACAAAGACTTTGTTTTATTTTAATGACTACACAACTTTAAGAGACGAACCTTACCCACACAGACACATGTAAGGTTCGCCTCATTTAGTTGTGTAGGTACTGTTATTCTGTAAAAGTCTCATTCGGTGAAATTAGGAGAAGTGAGCTTGCTACTACTTATGATAAAGATTGAATACACACCTATTCAATCTTTATCATAAGTAGTATTATTTGTAAAAATCACCCTGCTGAAATTAGGCGAACACAGCGTGTGTTAAGCTCTTAACTCCGTTCATTTTTACAGAATAACACTGCAGGCGGGATCATAACACCTATACGTATATTTACCGAGATTTTTTACAGAATAGACTGGCTGATCACGACAAGAATACATTTTGAAACTAAATACTTATTTTAAATATTAATAGCTTTTAATTGCATCACACTTTTTAAAAGAATATGGTTAATAAAAACGCGTTAATTAAATTTTCGAATTCATACAAGCGCTGATCAATCGATCCTATCCAACCAGTGGACGCCAACTAATTGAAACATTTCGCGTGAACCCCTATCATTAATATAGTCAACAGTTTCTTCAGAATTTGTGACCGTCGTTGTTCCTCGAACAATTAATGTGTTGCTGTTAAATACACTGAAGCGTCATCTGGTGATAATACCATAATACTGCGGCGCCATTCATGTTTACTATGTAACATTATTTCTTACTAATTGTACCTCGCGGTCTCACACGCGTTTAGTTACGTCTTTGGTTACTGCTCCGCTCCCTTGCGTCGTAGCGTGATGTTATATAGCCTATACTATTCCTCATGCATCCGGCTATCATATACAAAAATAGTTATTCCAATCCCACTGGTAGTTTCAGAGATTAGCGCGTTTTAACAAACAAACAAACAAACAAGCTCTTCCGCTTTATTATATTACATATTAGTTTAGATTACATGAACAACTGTTGTGTTACATACTTAGTGTAAACAGTTTCGGCTACTTCCTTTGTGATATTAAACACAATGACTGACTATTTTTAATTAATCAAATTGTAATTCTTATCACTATTGAAGTACTATTTCCATGAAATGAATGTAGGAAATGTTAAAGAGAAACAAATATCAAAGAAGAAGTAAAATAATCTTACTGCGTTCAAAAGAGGCAACATTTATTATCATCACAGAGCTTTAAGCGTTTCGTCTCTAGACTAGTGACTTGCCGACGATCCGCTTCAACGGGCTAATTTAATTAATTAATCCGTGTCTCCTACAGAACAAATCGACGATTTCAGCTTTCCACACTTTTCAACAGGCATTTTTCAAAAATGAAACTTAAAAGCGAGCTTTTAAGTTCGTTTTGCAACGTATGAAACAGAAATGGAAACGTTTCGGAATGAAGTGGATGATACTGAACAATTGATTTGAGTATCATAATGGTTTTTATATGGAGATGGATCGGCTGAATTTGTGGATTGGTGTGAATATATTGAGCCAAATGAGAACAGTACAAATGACGGTGCAGAACTAAAAATGAACTAAGAATAAGAACACCATATTAAAAACTAGCTCATGCTCGCCACATCATTTGCGTGTATGTCCGGTAAGGATTTAATTTGTGCGTGAAACTCTGATGCTTTTTCTACAGCTAGAGCCTAAGTTACCTACTCCTTTTAACATTCCCTATCTGCCAGTAAGTTTCATCAAAATCGGTCCAGCCGTTTCGGAGATGAGGCGTATGACACAGACAGACAATCTTTTTCGTTTTTGTTTTGCTGTTTACCGTGTAACCATACATATTTATTTTGTACAACACTGTTATTCCAACTTTAAAAACAGACACTTCAAATTTATTTATTTATATCTGATGGAAGAGTAAATACCGATAAAAATAACGGCAACACTAAAGATAAAATTGCAATAGAACAGTATTGATGGCTATTAGCAAACGGTACAGTAATAGTTTACCAAGTAAAGCAAACAATGAACCATTGCATCAACTTCGTGAGAAATCTGCAGAAAATAAATGCCACAGAGCAACCAAGTCTTTATAGGCCCTTCACAGTAGGATCAATACTCTGAAATGTTAGCAGCTTTGACGATTAGAAAGTGATTATTGGAACTAGTTGTTGAATACTATATTTTAAGTCCCAGTTTTACAATACCTTTTATCTTTTTGTACTTTATTCTGTAATGTATTAGCTTATGCCCGCGACTTTTTTTGCGTGAATTTCTAATATCAAGGGGTTTTTTTTGCGGGGTCCCTAATTATTTTCGAAAATAAACCTAGCCTAACTTAGTTTTTATAACATCAGCTCTCTGCCAATGGAAGTTCTATCAAATTCAGTTAAGCTTTTTCGAAAATTTGACGAAATAAGTCAAAATACTTTTGTATCGTGTAAAACATTCATTCATCTTGTAATAAAAAGCTATTATTTTGGTTATTTGTATAGTATACAGTAGATGGTGTCGTGAAGGGAATGAGAACACTAACACATTACATAATACCTTTTGTTGACCGTTACTTCTCATGCATAATTTGTCAATTTCTTTTGACGATGATCCTAAAATATCCCAAATGCAAATTGCTGCACTCAAGTCTCGTAGAAAATCCAATACCTATGAAAAGATAGTTCACCGCAGATAATGTCGGATTGGAAGAGCAATGTTGCCAACAAAATCCCTAATGTTATGCATGAGGAGCTCGAGACGTCTCCATATATCATTCATGCGCGGGATGCATTGGGGATAATGCAACTTGAACTTCGCGAGCCGAGGAACTTATCCTACGTACATTTTACGGCAATTTCGAACGTCTCGCTCGTTGTTCAGTTTATGCAGGGGCGGATTTGGGCTGCCAGGGCCCCATGAATATAAAGGCATCCAGACTTGACTGTAATGTCAACTGTAGCTCACTTGTATCGTTATATTGATTATTGTCATTTTTGGGTTTTTCTAAGCTGTACTGTCTCGCCGCTGGGTAAAGGCCTTCCCCAAGTCTTTCCATATTATCTTGTCCCACCTCGAACCAGCATATACTATTATTGTCCTATTTATTTCCAAATGGTACCGTATACAATAATACAGAAAACAGTTTAGTTAGGTGACGCTAACATTAATTGGGTGGGCCCCCAAGTAATTTCAGTCCAGCGCCCTGCAAATTCACAATCCGCCTCTGTGTTTATGAGTTTGCTAAGCGTGTGTCAGTGATTAATGAATTTTTGGCAACGTTGTATCATTAAGAGGCGCCATTGTTTGTTAACGCTAAGTGCAAATTTGATGTGATAATTGTGGCATTTTGGCTGAAACATGATGGATGTGAGTAAACTGTAATTGTTGAACTTTTTGTTATGAAGATTAAAGAGTACTGATTGCTTTAAAGACTGTTCTGTTTGAAGACTGTCGTATGGTTGCGATGACTACTTGCATACTAATTTAAAAAGACTGAAGATTTTTTGTTTGTGTTCACCGCGTTAGTCTTTGAAATTACCAGTCGGATTGGGTTTTTTTTTTATGATAGTCAGATTCATTCGGAATAGTTTCGGTTACATAACATTACGCTATGGCCCACGAGAGCGCAGCACTAACCAAATTGATTTGTATCTTGCCATTCTCATTGAAATTTTTAAGTCCCACATTACCGAGTCAGCTATCGCCAGAACATCTCATCTAGCGAAGTCGAAGTCGCTAAAAGCGTTTGAGAAGTCGTTCGGTGTGAATCGTGGCAAGTTTTCCACTTGTTCCTCTGTAAGTTTCCCGCCAGTCGTGGCACTTCCCGGTGATTTGAGCCCCGATACCGAGACTCGTTTCTTTGCCTGAAGCTGCTAGAAAAAAGTATTTTTACGTTGAAGGTTTTAAAGTGGCCAGTGTGGTTGTCGGTTCTGTCGAAATCTAGGTGGTCATATTGCTAATTGGTGTAAAGATAATATCTGTAAAAATGTGCCGTCTTTGTTTAGTTACTTAATTAGTACTTACTACCTAGTCTTCTACGGAGAATATGCGTTATTTCTTTATTATATGGTTTGAATGAGCTTGAAGTGATCTGTCTACATACCAGCATTGCTAGAATCTTGTCTGGCAATTTGGGATTTTGACATCCTTCAAGTAAAAAATCTGGCGCTTTTTCCGCACGGGACATTCAATTTCAAGTAAAAAAAACGGTAATTTAAAAAACTAAAAAACCCGACTGCTATTCTTTAAAAATCCCTAAAACAAGATAAATTGTAGCAGTCGGGACCCATTCTAGAAATGGAGGATTAGTGAATTGAGAGCACATACCTATATTACATTGCAGATGGTCCCGAATGGGTCCCGACTGCTACAATTTATCTTGTTTTAGGGATTTTTAAAGAATAGCAGTCGGGTTTTTTAGTTTTTTAAATTACCGTTTTTTATTTTTTATTTTTTTAGTGTTTTAAAAAAGAAATTAATATACCCAGTATCACTCTTACAGTAAATACGAATCTACTGACACCTCTTAAGCTAAAATCCATCGAGCCGTTCAGCCTGCAGAGCGAGCCAAACATTTGAATTTGGCGCCAAAAATCCGCCATTTTGTTTTTTTTATTTTTATATACCCAGTGTCACTCTCACAGTAAATACGAATCTAACGACACCTCTCAAGCTAAAATCCATCGAGCCGTTCAGCCTGCAGAGCGTGCCAAACAATTATACATACATACATACATACATACATACATACATACATACATACATACATACAAACATACCCTCGAAAAACATATCCCTCCTTCTGTCGCAGTCGGGTAAAAATCGGGACGTCTAGTATGTATCTACTTATCATACCTAACTCATCTGTTAATATTAATAAATACAGATCATATAAATAGAATTATTGCTCAAAGCCAAACAGAACGTTCAAACTCGAATGATAAGTAACATTAATAATTTTAAATCTAAATTATCATTTGATGTTCAAATCTTGAGGCCGGCAAGGTGTGACAGGGTCAAATGCGTAATATTTTGTTTATATCACATTTAAGTTAAAAGTGTTTACTAAATATATGAATAAACTAATCGTCATCATTCAGATTTATGATTTGGTAAATGACAGAAGGTTTAGCTGTAAAGAAGATCATTATATTCTAATGACTCCTTGACAATTCTAAAGTAATTGGTCTAATTGAAATAAAGGCTATGACTTTGAACGATAGGAAGCATCTAATTACTAGTATCTAATTTTCTTGAAGTATTTGTTGGTACGGAAATAGCGTCTACATCTTGAAGATTATTTTAACTAACTGATAGCAGTTTTATTTTTTTATTTAACCTGTTGTGTCTTACTGCTGGGCTAAGCTCTCCCCCATTAGGTACTTCCCACTCATCTATATGCACCTAACACCTCCTATTACATGAGACCTAAACATACCGGCGAACTGTGGGTGTGCTTTGGTACACCTCTGCCTAACCCTCCAGGGAATTCAATCGTGTTGGTGTCATCCATTTGCGTTGCCTTCTCTGGCCAATCTCCCATTAACGTCACGCCAGCGTTTCCTATATGCATTCCTCGTCACCTACTGAATGAAATCCTTGAGCATCCAAATCTTTGACCCCAAAGATTTGGAAAGATTTGACGCAAGACGAGAATTGAAATATTAATTCGTACAACATTGATCTATATTGCTGTATGAATAAACATATCTACATATATACACATACATAAACTCACGCCTTTTTCCCATGGGGGTAGGCAGAAACCACAGAACTCCACCTGCTTACGATCCTTACATACTCTTTTCGCCTCGTGCAAATTCATACAAGCGCGCCGGTTACGAGTACTGCGCACCTGACCTTTCTGAAGAACCTCACCAATAAGGTCAGGCAGGGTAGGTCTTTCTACGGCGTCCCCTCCCATCATTGCCACTCACATCTGTCATATGAATTCTTTTTGTTAGTCGCTTTTCACTCATCCTCTCAACATGACCGAACCATCTAAGCATACTCTCTCTGCATGAATAAAGTAGTTATTAAATTACAATTCTCGCCTATCAAAACCACCTCTATAGTAACCGGTAGTAATTTTCTTCACATACAAAGCAGCGTTTTATTACGTAGTATCTTGAACAGCCATTCACGCATTATCGTGACATCACCTTTGTGTTGCAAAGTGCACAAAGTAATGCAGTACAATGAGCGCTTTACCAGAAATAATATCGGTTATAGCAGGGATAGCGAACCTTTAAATCAGTGACCGGGAAATTAAAAAAGAAAAAAATGTGACTATGACGTGCCATCGAAAAATCTTGACTTAGCCATTTCATCGTCATCATCTTCTTCCTGCCCTTATCCCATGTTACTTGGGGTCGATGCAACATGTTTTCTTCTTCCATGCTGTCCTGTCAACCGCCTTACTATCCCTATGCCATTTAATGGAGAAAAATAAAACTAGATGCTATTAACAATTTGTTTGCCACTCATTTGTACAAGAATGGTAATGATTACTATTTATCAGTTTGATTGATTGAATAAAAGGTTACTGTGATTTCTGCTGTTGCAAATTGGTTTCATCAAACCAATAGAATCAGCTCGGAGTAAAAGATCTGTGCCCGTCAATGGCAATAGGCTCGCCCTATATTCCATGGGACCTAAAACATACCGGCGAACTGTGGGTGTACATAGGTACACCTCTGCCTAACTTTTCGGGGAATACAGGCTTGATGGTATGATGGTATTTGTCAAATATCGTCGTGTTCGAATTATTTTTGTCGCGTGCCACTACTGGCGCGTGCCATTGGTTCGCCATCCCTGGCCTAAAGTCATAACAGTCATTTGATGTGTCGTGTTCAGGTTGCGAAGTATAGAGCCGTGTTCAGCGACACTGCCATATTGAATGGAGTGTGGTGTCGGATTGAAATTAAAATGCGGTGGAATGTTTTGATGAAATTCTCCGTTTTGTGCCGTCGGTAGGGTTGGCAATATTTCTCCGGCTGATTGTAGTATTTTCTAGATTAAGCTATAAAAAATATAGTGTTTTATGGAAAGAGTGTAAAATTGACGAAGATATATATTTGTTTCTTATTTACTTTTATAAAATTTGAGTACTTATATTATTTGCGAGTAAGGAATTTCTATGTTATTGGTTTCAGTGTTTCAAAAGAAATACTGACCCATCCAATTGAAATAGGTATAGTATGTTTCTTGAACAGCATATAGTACGTAGACCTGAAATAATAGTACAATAATGTACTTTTATTAAGGTTGGTAACCCTAGCCGTAGACCTATTTCAGTCTTGCTTTTAATATTTTTTTAATAAGTCACTCTTTTCATCATTTTGTCCTTTTAGCAGTGTTGAAGGGTCAATTTTTGTAAGAGAGATGCCAACCCAAACATTACGTAATTAGCTATCTAACCCAGCGGTTTCACCCGTGTTCAATTACGTTTTTGGTAACTGTTCCGCTGTCGTACGTCGTAGCGTGATGTTATTAGCCTATAGCTATACTAGTCCTCATCATGAATTTGGCTATCACATTATACAAAAAGATTCTTTGTATATGGTAGCCAATCCGACTGATACTTCCAGGGATTAGCACGTTTAAACAAGCAAAGGAACAAATACCATCGATGCTATCGTTTCATTCACCAACTCATTTCCACCCGTTTCTTTTAGTATGGTAATGATTGCACATAAGTACATCGTGTGAATACAGTATACCAGCAGTAACCTAATGGAAAATGGTGTCAAGACTTAAAACTATAGTGATAGATAGCTTGTTAGCCGTGGCTGTTCTCAACGGTGTCAGATTTATAGGATGAAGCGCTAATTGGATGCCGGCACGTCTTTGACGGCATTCATAATGAGGCAAAAATGTGATACTGCTGTGGTCTTCATTTTTCCTTGATGTAGGCTGAATTTTAACTAGAGAAATGACCTGAATTAGAAGCGTAACTTAAAATCTATACTGTCATGTAATAAATCTGAAGAGTTTGTTGTTTAGACGCGCTAATCTCTGGAACTACCAGTCGTATTGGAAATATTATTTAGGTATATGATAGCCAGATTCATGAGGAATAGTATAGGCTTTATAACATCACGCTACGTTTAACGGGAGCGGAGCAGTAACGAAATACGTAACTTAATGCGGGTAAAAAAAAAAAACATGTAGCCAGAAGCTAGTTAAAAATGAGCTCATTCTAAAAAAATGATTTAATTTTATAGCCATACTGTTTATGGTTATTATGATGTAATAGGTACATATGGAATGCAGGCAATGACCAAATAAGTACCTAATTGAAAACATAATTCTTTGTCTAACCAAGTATCATCATCATATTACCAGCAGGTCGTCCACTGCTGGCCACAGGCGTCCCCCATAGATGTTCAAAAGGACCGGTTGGAAACGGCTTGCATCCAGTGTCTTCCTGCGGTCTTAATCAAGTCGTCCGTCCACCTTGTGGGTGGATGTCCTAGCTGTGCTTGCCACCAAACCAAGCAACCAAGCAACAACGAACCAAGTTTATATCAGATATATTCTAGTATTTTGATTTTCAATGTCGCTTGTAGACTAACAAAACCTAAGCGGTCATACATAAAAACATTTTTCATAACCAACGCCACGCCGTCTGACATTTTTTACGAATAAATCTAGATTTGAAATAAAACCGTTTCGAAGGTAGGTATTACTTTCAATAGTCAAGGTGATAATAGTAATTACATTTGACTTTTATTTAGCTGTGTTGTGATAAATCTGGCCACGAGGTTATCGATGAGCCAACTTTGTTTCTTTTTAATAATCCACTAACTTCTGACCGCGACTTTGTACGCGTGTTTTTTCTGCACCGGTGTTAATTTACGTCTTTGATTACTGCTCCGCTCCCGTAAATCGTAGCGTGATGTTATATAGCCTATACTATTCTTTATTTATCTCCCTATCATATACATAAATAATTATTTATATCTGATTGATAGTTCCAGAGATGAGTGCCTATAAACAAACAGACAAAATACTCTTCAGCTTTATTATATCGAAGTATAGATTGACATCACCTTACGTTTTAATGGCTGACGGATGTGACCGTGAGGTCATACGAAACGGTTCTTTAGAGATTATTGCCTTATAATTTCGTTGGGATTTTTTAAGCGTTAGCAGTTGGGAGATTATCCTCTAATTTGTTTTCAAATGTGACTAATTATTTTTTTGTCTGTCTTTTCTCGTTAATGGATTCCGATATGAATTGAGATTTATAAGGCATCCTATATATTTCGACTAGCCTCTGCTCACGACTTCGTCAAATTGCGTTTGCGTTATTGCGACAAAAAACTCATCAGTTTTATTGTTTTAAACTGTAAAGATCTGCTTCACTTTTCGCTTACGCATGTCTAAGATTTTGTAAGAGAGGGTAGAGGAGGGTTGTGAAAATATGTCAAGATGAGTATTTTTGACTGCCTCGATAGCCTAGTGGTCCGGAGCGCGTCTGCTACGCTGGAGGTCTTGGGTCCGATTCCCAGGTCCAGCAAAGTCTTATTGGGTTTTTCTATGAATTTTTCAGCAGCAGCTCGGAGTTTGGAATTTGTGCCCGGTTCATGGCAATAGGTAGGCTCGGTATGTTTTAGGTCCTTTAGGTAATAGGAGGCGAGCCTGTGGGCGTACATTTTTACACCCCTGCCTAACCCTTCGGGGAATATAGGCGTGTGAGCATTTTTGATGGGTGAATGTTCTGTAATCCTTAGTTGGCTGTTAACTTTTGTCTTACGACTTCTGTTCTTGAACTTTGGCAGGACATAAAGTGCAGAAGGTACAGTAATTATAAAATAACATTTTTGGCCAAACTGACTATTAATGGTATTACATATTGAATACGACCTTCTCGTGGTTAATTACGTAAGATCAATAAAGTCTGTATTTGTATGTTGCCGGAATATAGTAAAAGATAAAGTATGCAGATTCGTCTAACAGTCAAAATCTCATCTTATAGAGATAATGTTGATAATTCACTTGTTCCTTTTCATTAAATGCTTTGGTATAGGTATCACTTCATAGCACTGTACCAGGTAATCCTTGCTTGAATTCATATTCAATGCGTTGGCATTAATCTGATTCTCTCGAAATATATTGGAGTCGGTCAATCGCTCGCCGCAGGTCGGCCGTTTATCCGGTGCTATTCAATGCGGCCAATTGCCCATATTTTATTATAAGCCATCAATTGATCTGTGGTCTATTCTATTGCAATTCGGTTGATACCCATTTATTTAACATGACTGGGTGGTTTAATTGGTTGAATGTTGTATAGTTTTTAATGGAACTGCAGAATTTTAGACTACGTTTTCTCTTCCGAAATTGACATAAATTGATTATGTGACACACTTAACTGTTTCCGTGCAGTCTTATTTAATGCCATTTTAATAGAATATTAGATTCTTTGCCTTAAGATTTTGGATTACAAAGGATTTTCAAACTTAAACTGTAAGTACAATTTCAGACTCGATTCAACCAATCAAACGGCTTTGAATCTATGCCCAGGGCGGGATCTGTGTTTGTACAATTCAGAAATACGGGCCTAAGAGCGTTGGAAACTTGTACCTATGCAAAATACTCGAGAATCAGAATACAATCTCAAAATAAAGGCAGACAAAAGTTGTAGAAAACGAATTTAATTAAAAATGGGAACAGACAAAGTGTGATTTGTATACAGATGTCGAATCGGCTATGGGTTGACTTGTACTGGCAGTAGAGGCTAATTCGATATGCCCCGACACCGGTTATTAAATGAACGGCTGGCCTACTTCCGAGCCTGCAGGATCGGGAGCAAACTGTCACTTTTATTTCCGATGTCACACTGTCACACTGCCGACTATTGGTGGCGTGCAGCCGATAATTCGCTTACGGGATTTATTGCATTCAACGGATTTTTTATAGGAAGCTGGACGGAATTTAAATTGTAGCTTTGTTTTCTGTGTGAGTTACAGTTTATTGTAACTTTTGTGTACATGTCAGAGGAATATTTGAAGATATAAAATTGTTAAAAATGTAGCCTCATGTTTGGTGCATTTTTTTCTGTTTGCACATTTTACATTGTTAAGACATTATAAACTGTAAATCACATAAGTGGTTTTTTATCTAAAGACAGTTCACACGTGGTGGTACCGGTGAATGGAGCACGTGGGTTGGAGCGGGCGCGGCCGCTCGATACGACGGAGGCTGCGCGCTGAGCTCCCGCCCGGAACAACCTCTCCGCCACCCAACACTCGCTGACCTCCCTCGCTCCCCTCACACAGTTCACTGACCAACAATCGAGAGAAACCTCCACCAAAATCCGGAGCTCTTTCACAGCTGGACACCGAAACACCAACCGTTCACGCAGGACCTCTGCTGCTCCTAGGAAATTAATGCGATCTCTGAACACAAACGGGTCTCAATTAGTTGGGCATGCAGGTATTAAAGATTCCACTCTCCCGGTACAAGCGTACGAGCCTCGTATCTAATGACACTGTTTTGATTTACGATAAGCTTTCCGTGTACGTTATTGTATTTATAATTTCATGGTATAAATTCAGGAATTGATGATCACTGACTGATAAAATCAAGTTTAATGTTGCACTATAATTGAGAAGTGGTTAAATGATTTATGTTCTCATAATAGATTACGATATTTATTCGTTCGTTGGAGAATCAGTTCCATGTATTTGTGACGGTAGATGACCATTTTTGTGGTTTTGGTGAATTAATTAATTGCTTAAATGACATTTGATTCGCAGTAGAATCATTTTCCAACGTATACTTTGAGGATATTGTACAAAAATAATATTCTGGTTTTGGTAAATGCATCAGTTTTATTTTTTGTAAAAACTGTGGCAATGAAGACCTCTATATATAACGTCTTTATTCGTTAAATTGGGGTGGATGGTATTCGGCTGGGGTCTGCGAATGTGTTCTAAGAGCAAATAACGTTACGTAAATTGAGTCATTCAAGCTTATAGGGGTAGAATTAACTTGTCATCGCTCTGCATCTGTTAAACTTAATGTATAAAGGCTTTATAATTACTAGCTTTTGCCCACGACTTTATCCGCGTTCATTTTTAATACAGATGGTATAATTATATTTTTTCCAATTAGATAACTTATAGTACTAAGGGATAATGTAGCTTCCTATTAGCTTAATTATTTTTTGAATCGAACCCGCAGTTTTATTGATTAGCTTGTTGAAACTTTTCCGGTTTATATGTTAGAAAAATAAGTAAGAATTTGCCCAAAATATTCATCATCCTCGTCAAAAACCCATAGCAGTCCATTACTGAACACAACCCTTTCCAATCGCGAACCAACTTAGTCCTCGGCTACTCTCATTCAGATGCGAAGATGCCGATCGTATCCCACTTCTTTTTCTTTTCGACTATATTCACATTTACGATAGCCTAACATTTCGCAAGCCCCAAAATGTTACGTCTATTCAATCCCAGCAGATTCTCAACGAGCTATCAAACGCCACATCCTCAAATCTCATCCGGCTACAAATGTCTGTTAACAGAATAGTTACGTCTCAGCATCCTTGCTTATTTTTAGGTCGCCATCGCATCACGCAAGGGAAATGGTCCGAGAGGGGAACCCTCGTTATTCTGTTAGCACATAACTGCTACGCACTAAGGCAGCTTTTAGACTGTAGTTTTGTTCTTAGAACGGAAAGGTGAATAAATTATAAAGGAACCCTTTACATAGACGAGAGGTCCTTGCCTTTACTTCGTTCTTTTTCTTGAGTTTTTTTTTTGTGTGTGATCCAATTTTGTTAATGCTTTATGGGTTTTGTAGTGCTTTACAGATATTTACGTATTAGTGAACTGGAAGGGTTAGCTTGTTGTTAACGTGAAATAAAAGTTCCGAAGTTCTCAATGGTGAACGGAGATCGTTTGATCTGAAATTCAATTTCGTCGGCTCCATTACAAACAACTCCGTGGCGTAAGTGAAGCTCTCAAATGAGATTAAAACGAAGCAAAATTTATGTGTTTAATATAATTTTGCGATATAACTTACCATTCAATATTGCAAACGGTTTTGATTAAAATCATAAACGGGAATTGAAACACATTTAAATCCATTTCCGATAGCATTACACTAAACCGGAAAGCGATTCAATATAAAATCGAGTTTGCACAGCCGGACCCGAAATCTTTTATCTAATCTAGACAAATATTGGCATTGACTTGGCACATCGCGAAACTGGAACCAACCTTACGTTTCGAGAGGACACGTGCAAAAAATTGAAGGCTCTAATACAATGAGGCGAAGTGCCAGATTCCTGTACAGGGTGCAAAGTCTTAGAGGGTTGAAATATGCCTTATTGTTAGGAGATAAGGTTCATAATCTTAGTATTGAAAAATCGATTAAGTTCCAAGGCGTGAGGAGATGCGGATTGTAGATAGATAAAAGTTGGTGTCCGAGATAAGACGGGTCGTTGAACCCGCGCCTACGGGAGTTCTCTTTTCTTATGTTGATTTCGTTTGGATTGAATACAGCTTTTATTGTGTAAAAGAATAGGTTTTTCTTTATTTCTCTTTCTGTCTGTCTTGTTCTTAACGTTATGAGTTTTGATTATTCTTTTAGAAATGAAATGATTTAAGAAAGTGAATATAAATGGAATTGAAGATTCGACTTTTACAATGACATTTGGGTTGCCGTTAGATGACTTATTATAATTATGCATAAATATGCAAATAGTTAAAGATAGGTAATATTTAAAAAATCAGACTGCATAACTGAATCCCAACAGCTATATCATCAAGGTGTTCCTTTAAGGCGCTACCCTGACCAAATAACCTTGAGCATTCGTTCCTTTGTCGGCACACTAACGGCGCACGAGATACGTAGGAAATACGCTCAGATTTTAAAGTAAAATCTATATAAAATCAAATTTAGGTGTTTTGAAAAAAATAAAACTAGCATAATGTTCTTTATTAAATTGCCTAATTATTAGTTTAAGTCGCAAATCAAAATAATGTTTACTTTACGAGGAGATGCATGTCAAAAATTATTATTTCTCATTTCTGTAGTTTCGTTATGACCCTATAATTAAGCATTATGTTACTAAAAAGTTAAAAATAAATCTACCATTTTCGAGTCAAGAATGTGTAGAAATTTAACGTATTTTTTATTAGTTGGTATTTCTATTTAATATAGAGAAGTGGGCTCCTAAAAACTGCCCTAAAAACGGCTGCCGCTGCGTTTTGCACGGCCACGCGCCTTAAGGGCATTACTTTTACTGCAATCAATATGTAGCTGCAGCATTTTCGAATTATACCCATTGTTGGCAATTTAGGTAGGTTACTCATTGCCTGGAATATGGCGCAATTATGAGCACCATAATTTCACTTGTATATGTATACATAATAAAAAGTATTCATATTTATCCCACTTGCAAAATGATCCTAATATTACCTAGCTACTGAATCCATAGCCTCAACAAATAATACTCAAACGGTGCGTCTTATCATATGGTAATTGTATTGTAAACCAGTTTGGTGGTTACTATAGGAATGTGCCCATGTGAGAACGACTTGTTCGATGACGCGTAGTATTTCTAATTATTCAACTGTCGCTTGTTGTCGCCTAAGTTCAACACGATATAAGTCCAAAATGGCATATTTACGGGAGAGTGAAAACACAGGATAATTTTACATCTGGATACGATTGTATAATTTGTGTACACTTCAAATAAAAGCTATAATTTTTAATCAGTGAGTACTGTTTGTATGTAATTAGTTATGATGTTGCAAATTAAAAAATAATCCATCCAATTACTCAAATAATTATAGCATTTCAACTTAATATTTCTTCAACAGAATATACATAGTATGCAGGCCCAAAATACAGTACACTGTACAATACTATATTATAGTAAGGTGTCCGATCCTAAACTATCCGCTTTTTTGAGCGTATGTCAAAAAAGTCGGATTAATTTACACATTTTTGTGAACTGCCTCGTTGGTCTCGTGGTCGCAAGTGCGACTGCTGTGCAAGGGGTCCCGGGTTCGATTCCCAGGTCGAGCAAAAAGTGTTATTGGGTTTTTCTATGAAATTCTCAGTAGCAGCTCGGACTTTGGATTTGTGCCCGGTTAATGGCCATAGGCTCGCCCCCTATTACATGGGATCTAAATATACCGGTGAACTGTGGGTGTACATTGGTACACCTCTGCCTAACCCTTCGGGGAATACAGGCGTGATGGTATTTTTGTGATGTCTTATTTTAATACCCAAATTGACTTACGTGGTGTTATCTCACAAGCGACGCTATGTAATTAACACTGATCTTTTTACGCTAGAGTAAATTGATTTTGACAGATTTCCATTATGTTCTATTTTTGGAGACGAGTTGCTTTTAATGCTGATGTGGTGTTGGATGCGACGCAGTTCATTCAATGTGACGGGTTTAGAAATAAAATGGTTTGGGCTTAAAAAATAGAGGGTTTGGGCTTTTAAACGTTAAGTATTATAAAGTGGTGTTTGTATTTTGGTTTAGTTAATATGAAGAGACATGTTAATGTTTTCAGTTGATTGGAACTTGTAACGTGATGAGTATTTTGTCATGTATTTATTTATAAATTGTGTATCCTTCATAGTATAAAATGACATCGCTTTCAGCCGGTTGTACGCTTAGATCTTTTGAACTTCACGCTAAGACCAATGGGAGCGGAGCAGTAACCAATGACGTAACTGAACGCGGGGGACACCGCGGGGTATATAAGAAGTTTGTGTATAAAACTTAAATCTACGGTTACAGGTTCAGGAACTTATTCAAGAAATTGGTGTAACAACAAAAAAAAACCACACTAAGAAAGCTTTTTATTGCTGAATGTCGTAGGCTATGTTTTATGATACGCTTGAAGTCGCGGCCAGATGTTAGTGATGAATATGCAATATAATGCATTAGTTGCTTAAAATTAGGAGTTTTTGTAGTTTGGCTTTTTTGTAGTTTTGTTAGTTCATTCAGTTTGACATTGTGACCTTTGACTATATTATTTTAGTTTAAACAACTTGATTTCATGGTTCTGTGACAGGGAACCTAATTCCCACTAGGATTGTAAGTCTAGTCGCATTCGTCATAAAAGGAGCTATGTTTAGTTTACGTTTTCCAATAAAATATACACACGTACATTTTATTACTTAACCCGAAACAATAAAGTTAGCTGTAAACATAATTTATTATGCATATAGGCCAGCCTCCGACCGTTTAACATCTCTGAGAGAATCTCTTTTAAATATTTAAAGACGGTTCAAGGCGTTTCTCCTTTCATTTACAAATTAGACGGCGTAGGAATAGCACGCACTTAGTTTTGACCTGGTGTTCGTATCCGTGTGCTTATTTCATGGTATTCATTAGAAGACATGGGTTTCTCGTAAGGAAATATTGACCATTAACTATACCTGAAGATGAGGAGGAGTCCGTGGCTAAATAATTACAGCCGCATAGACCAATCTTCCGGGTTAAGCCACTCTTGCCGAGGTTAGTCTGTGTATGGGTGACCATTTACCATAGCGAGTTTCCTCCGTGCCTCGGAAAGCACGTAAAGCCGATGGTCCCGGCTGTCATTTGTAGATCTTTGACAGTCGTTACTGTTAGTCAGAAGCCAGAAAGTCTGACAACCAGTCTTACCAAGAGTATCGTATTACCCATTACTAGGTTGTGGAGGTCTGATAGGCAGTCGCTCCATGTAAAATACTGATATTTAGCTGCATCCGGTTCGACTGGAAGCTGGGAAAAGGCTAGGCAGATGAAGAACTATACCTGAAGAGAGGAGGTTAAAATCTCAAAGTTTTCTCCCTCCGTCCTCCCTCTCCTACTAACCCTCCTTTCTTCTGTTTCTCTTTCCCTGTCTGTCTGTCCTGCGTTCTCCCCCCTCTCTCCTTATCTTTCCCTACCTCTCATTCCATGTCGTTCCCACTACCTACAATAATATAAAGAATTGCAGAAGTTGGTAACTCAGCCTGTCCGAATCACTGAACCGATGGTAATGAAATTTGACAAAGGGGTAGCTTGGGTTGTAGATACGAATATAAAGCTATTTTTAATCCGCGACTTCAACACCGTCTGTGATAACCAACATTAAGGCAGACAAAGTCGCGGACAAAAGCTGTATTAATCTAAGAGGATGAGTGGTTGACTATGAAACTATTGACGCACATAAACGATAGGTTAGTATTACGTTTAGGTAAGAAACACACTATGCGTCAGACTGAGCTTCAACTACAAACAAAAACTTCTCTTTTTCCTTACGAGAACTTCTAATAAGCTAGTTATTGAAGTATCATGATGTTAAGTTCAAGCAAACTTTATGTTACTTATTATAAAATTAGTAAACTTTCTTGTGCATGCAATTTTTCCCCACTTTGCATTGTTTTTCTGACATTCAAATAAAACTTCTAAAAAGTAAATTTTTGTTTCTGTGGCAGCGATACAATGTAGGTATTATAGATAAGGAATAAATAACTGCTAATTTAATTCAGGGCTGATTTTTTAAGCTTCAGGCGACGTTTATCTGAAGAATTAATATTACAATTTGACAATTTTCGGATAGAATATTTATCAAATCGACATAGCTTGTGGAAGGGACACCGTAACAATGGTTTTCGCCATTTGTTCAGCTCATGATTGCAGATTACTGTTTTATGTTAGTCATTAAAAAAAAAACTATTGTTCCTTACATAGTGCAACACATTTAAAAAATACTTTTTGAAATGTTAACCGACATTCATTTGTCCTTTTTTATTTAGCCCGTACTGTCCCACTGCTGGGCAAAGGCCTCCCCCAATTCCTTCCATTTGTTCTTATATGGAAAATATATTTTGGATGAATAAAGCTGTTTGCGTCCTCAAATGAATGACGAATCGTTCAGGAGTCCATCAATCAATACACCCACAGGAGCGGAATAGAAAATATACGTAGAATTACGACTAAATGCGTCATTGGTGACGCATATTATTGTTTTGTATAATTTATTCATTCATTACGAAAACAAATACAGGATAAAATATGAAATCATTATCATTACCTAACCTACCTATTAAGGAAACTTTACCAAGTAAAAGAAGGAAGGAGGAAATAAAATAATAAAGTTTAGTAGTTTTTAGTTCATATTATGTGAAGTAGTAAAATAGTTTGTATTATTTATTTATTTATTAAAACTTTATGCACAAGATGTATAAAATACACCGTACAAAGGCGGACTTAATGCCTTAGGCATTTTCTACCAGTCTACCTTAGGGTGATGCAGAGTTGGAACAAAGTAGGTGCAAGAAACAGAAAATTTCCAAGAATTAAAATATATATTAGATAATAAATACATACAAACATACATATAACATGCATACATATTATATTTGACAACGAATTCTATTATTGGAACTTTTGGTTTATCAAATGCTGAAATGGTTTTCTAAGCTTTCAATAATGCTGTTAAAGTGTTACCAGACACGATCGTCACATTAATAAAGTTCTCATAGGTCATACTAATTATATCCATAAAAAGATAAAAATACTTTTTCATTCCCATTTTTTTTTTCTGGACCACAGTCACATCATAAAAATAATCGCAATGATAAAAAACTTGGTTGGAACTCGGAACGTTCTTACAGTTCTGGCCAAAGTTCCAACATTTTTTTACGGAAAACAAGTTTTACATGTTTCAACTAATCTTTCTCTGTACTGTTGCTTGCACTCATAAGCCCAACATTGTGTTTTTCCCCACCGTAGAAGTTATCTCCCACCAATATTTTATGCTCAATGTTACTTCTTTTTCTTTTCGTGTCGATTGACTCATTTTAAATTTTGTCCGATTGGTATATGTTATTAATGTCACTTAGTTTGATCGACAGTATGCGTAGTTAGCTATGTGATACGCTTTTTACATTCCGTTTTCATAATTCTTTCATTATCATCATCATTAGCCTATCGCAGTCCACTGCTGCACATAGGCCTCTCCCAAGGCGCTCCACTACTTTCATATACACAATGTATCCTCTTTACTTCACTCTTTAGTTATACAGAGCAAAGTTCATTATGTTTTCGATAACCATGATAGCAAGGATTTCCAGGAACGCCTATTAAAATTATAGTGCTGTGCTTTTTGTTACAAATCACGATAACGGTAGCCTCACTACGATAATGTCATCGACGTATCGAGACTCTGATAGTCACATTGTATGACATCAGTGGTCAACAAAATGATTACACGAGATGCGAACGTTTCATTGGTATTCATTTCATGGTTATTATGTCTCTATTATGAACGCTTATTAATAAGCATTGGACTACGTGCTCTGTGATTTGCGGCGACGAAGTCCACTTCAATAGGAGCTGTAGATTCTTCTGTGTTAGATCTCTGTATCTTCCGCCCGTGTACCATGTGACCTGGGGGCGGCACAACAAGTTTTCTTGTGGTTGAATACCACATGAAAGTTCTCCTTGTCCTTTTTTGTTTTATGGCGCCCGCTATACTTGAGCCAACCACTGCAATTCTTGAAAGCCAGAATCAACAGTGGCGACATTAGAAAGGCACCTAGTAGGGAATATATCTCGACGAGTACTGTAGAAACGATTCAATTGTTTTGGATCCTGCAACGAAGTTAATCAGAAAGGAACAGCGGAGGAGTAAGAAAAAAGAATAAGAAAAATTATATTTTTCCATTCCGCCGTTGTTAACCGTCCGTAAGATACAAGACACCTATTTATTGCTTATTTCCAATAAATGATACTTTACTAGGAAAGTTATTTATTCCCCCAAGAAAACGTGGCGTTAATGATCAAATGAAAGCAGACGAAGCAAAAATATTACGGAATGATACTGAGTAGGTAAACGCGTTTCCATTCGCGTCGGTACCCTCGCAGGAATACGCTCCCCTCTCCTCACTAGTGGACCGTTAATAATCTGTTACAGAATAAAATAACGATAGCTGGCAGGATCCCAGCGTTTTACTAGCATCCTAATTAGGCTATCGGCGCCCTTGGCACGAGAACCAACTTGCGAAATTGTACAAAACGACAAGAAAGTTTTGTTAACTGCGCCAACCGAATCAAAGTTTGTTTCGTCCAAGAATTTCTGACTTTTAATCAGTTTTCAGATAAGGGTTAGGTTAGAGGTTTAGTGGATCACATCTGCTAGTTTTGGGATGCTTGATGAGGATATTGTTATACAATTTGATAAAACTGTGGCGTTTCATCCTTACCGTCTAAAATGTTCAAAGCAATCTATTTACTTAGGCCATGTTATACAAACATGCTTTTTTATGTCTGCAAGAAATGATTACACCGGTGGGGCTTTAGAAATCTTTAGACAGCTGGGTGTTAGTCAGCGAAAACTCGAAACAATAGCGACCCATCGCACCGCAAGGCAAAACCTCGTCACCTATAAACAAGCCATGCATTTCGTTTCGAACAAACCCTCCGTCACTGGCTGCGGCACAATATGGCACACGACCGCGTAAAAAACCACCCTACACGGTCCCCGAGTCCCCGCGGATACTCACCCGAATGTGAACTTTACTTTCTGAATATAAAGTCGGAAAGCGAAGCATCGCCTTCGGCACACGTTGCATTGAAGGTTGAACTTTGACTCCAAATGGCGACACGTCCTTTTTTTGGTGGGTATGACGTTTGCTTTTTCATACAAAAAAAGGACGTAGCTGCCATGAGTTACGGTCTATACCCGAATGTGCGGTGAATTCTTTGTTAAAATACTTCGCCAGGAGTCGGCGAAATGCTCACGTGCGTGTTCCTTTTGTTGAAGGCTCCGATGGAGACTTGTACAAATCTCGACTGCGCGGCGGTTACTTGACATTTCGTATGAATAATAGCATATTTTTATTCGTGTAATGCGTCGTAACCTTTTAGAGAAAGGATTTCCGTAACGCCATTTTGGGAGCAGTTATCAGAAGTTGTATGGGTCGTGCCAGCATTGTGTAATATGCGTTTTAAGAATTCTTTTTTTAGTCCTCCCCTATTTGTGATCATATCACGGTAGCACTAGTAGTAGTTCCTTTTGTAATGGTTTGAACTTTTTATGGGGTCTCAGCATATTGAAGCTTTCAAGGAACGAATTCTTTAACCTCAGATGGCGAACCCTTTAGTGGTGGATTTGCCATTTATTATGACAATTAAAAATATGTGGCTATGTCGTACTTGTATAACTTTAAACTCCTTGAAATCGAACAATTGTTATGTTTATTAAAATAAAAGACAAAGTTGGTGTGATTTTTGCTGTTCAAATTTAGATCAAATACATAGATTGGTCAATGATTGGCGTACCCTAATTATTTTGTCGCGTGTCATTGGTTTGCCATCCCTCTTCTACGTGATTGAATACAACGGGTTTATTCTTGCTTTATTTTAAGTGTTCTGCAATTTGCGGTTGCCTTAAACAGTTTCTCTCACGATTATCCTAGATTTTTTAGAACGCAAAGCTTTTTGTGGTATCTTTGAAACTATTGTTGCTTTGGCTCGCCCTGATAATTTCGTTTTGTCAACTTTCTCTCGTAATTCTTCGTCTATTTAAAGCTAGAATCTTGCTTGTGTGCTGGATAGCCGTTTACATGCAAGTAAAAGGCGTAATATATTCAAGATTTCAGCTTTTGCCCATTAATCGACCTCTACGTAGTAAAGTTCCGCTTAACATGATATTTCCATTACTTAACATCGTTGATCGCTATCATGAGTTATCGTCAAATCTTGTACAATTGTGCTGAACCACTATTCACCCTTACGCCTTTAGTAATAAGGTTGAAACGTCAACCACTATTAGTCCTCGGTTATACATACCCTATATGAATTAAGTAGGTACCCATAACCAGTCCCATAAGTTTGTTAAAACCACAATGGAACTTAAAATATTATTGTTTTTTCACAATGAACCAATGGGATTTGACCACATAGTTAATTTAGTATTATTGTAATACTTGTATGTGTTAACAAAACACCCATTGTGGGTATTGGATTTGTTAAGTCTAGCAGTTGAACGAACCATGGTGTTAAGGTGAATGTAAACGTTGATGATTTGATGAAAAGCTTTGTATAAAATTTTGAAGATGTATTCATTCTAGTATGTAATAGGTTATAGGTATATCTGTAATTATTTTTTCTGTAATAATCCACAAATTCCTCCCCTGAGTCCTTCCAGGTATTTCTTTCTTGCATCGCCTCGAACCAGGCCCGTGGTTTGCAATGCGTGGTGTGTCCTAATATAAGTAAACTTAATTTCTTTTATTTTGGTATTAAATTGTAAAAATGTACCGTCCGAATCTTAAGACTTGATATTCGCGAAATTATCAAAAAACATTTCAGTAAGTTATAGGTCAAGCACACTGCAAATAAAATTATCAAAAGTAAATAATGATGACATAATTCTTTAGGGTCAATGTGATTGGTCGGATTTTGCCAGATTGTATCCTATTGATAAGTCCTTGGCCTCTGGTTGGGTCAATTGTGTTGATAAGATTAACATCTAATTCAATGTTTACCACCAACCCTTTTGTTTTCTGGGGAACGTGTTGCGCATTTGCGAGTAATTCTACTGATAACATCTTAGGGCCTCCGCCCACGACCGATTTTTTACGGCCGATTTTTTCTCGGCGAGAATGGAACGTATGGATTCTAGTACATCAACGCCCACGGCCGAGAAAAAAACGGTCCAAAAACAAAATGTACGCATCCTGGCCGCCGATTATCGGTGAAAAATAGAAAATAGGGTAAATGCTCCAGTGTATGAACACTGGAGCATAGCAATAAGCAATCTTCAGACTTCAAAAAATCATTACATTATGTTGCCTCTAAAGTATGCGGTTTTATGTTTTGGTAATCTATGTCTACTAAAGAATATTTTTTAACTTGGTTTTACGACATAACCTGTATACTTTTTTATATATTTGGCAATATATTGAAAAATACCCTAAAACCCCAGTGAATGAATGAAATTTTCCAGTAAATGTACAGCATTAGAACCAGTGAATGAACACATGTTTTTGTTTAATTAATAGTTGCGAAAAATCCTTATTATTATATCAAATGCAGTTCAAAATGGAATAAATAAATGAACATAAATCCTTAGCCTCTAAATCTGCTACAATCATTTTTTTTTTTTTAACAAAGTGTAAACCTTCAATCTCTTACTTAATCATTATATACCTTCATAAGCCTAGCCAACGTCAACAATCAATTCATCATGATATGAGCCGAACGATGTCCACTGCTGGACATAGGCCTCTTCAGTAGTACAGAAGTGATTCCGTCTTCCCCGGCACCTTGTTGTCCTTAAGTTGTTAAGAAGCCATATTTATCTCATATAGGCTGACGTCCGGGAACTCATCGGTGTAGTGTCAGGTCAGTCTAGCTCTTGGGTCTTTTGTTGGACTAGAGAAGGGTTTTTAGAACTTCTCTACCTCCCTTAAAAGCTCTAGTTTAGACAAGATGATCCTGCCATCGTTAGTCTCCAGCTTCGTCAGCATTTGAGGTGTGTCGCGTTTGATGGATTTCAGGATCTGCCTTATAAGCCGAGCTTATTCCGACTGAACCTGCACCCACTGAAGACTGCCCGTTCCGTTCCCGTCTTTCCTTTATGAGCTTGGGAGTTAGAGTCTCAGAGCTTTGATCTATTTGTTAGTTCTCCGTTCTCTAAAATGATGATTACTAACTCAAAATGTGGTATTCATTTATTTATTGGTTACATTTTTATGACGAAAGCTTATATTTTAACATGATGAAAATGTTATAGTTCATTCACTAGATTTCATGAAATTAACGATTGGTCAGTGAATTAACGGTCGTTTATTCACTGGATTTCAAACGTTTTTTAATGCCAATGCTGGAACACTCAATAATTTACTTAAAACTAGCTAAAATTGCAATGAAATTGATTTGATACACATATTATAACTACCCATTACTCGAATTTATAAATAACTTATAGTACATACTTTAATTACGGCTGTAAAGTGATATCAAAAAATTTGCGTCTGACCCAAGTCCTAAATTCTTGCCCGAACAAAGAAAATTTACACCAGCACTGCCAACTTTAAACGCTCGTCATTTTAAAACGAACAGTATCGCAAAACATCAATGTTGTTACTATGCTAGAATAAAGAGCAGCAATTACAAAAAAAAAATACTGCGTTGGGTAGAAGGTAATATCTTAGTTTATTATTTTTTGGAAAATACTCGGATTTGTTAATTCACTGGGGTGTGTTCATTCACTGGGGCACTTACCCTATGCGTCATGGATTTACTAGGGAAGAACGTTGTGTCATTGCTAAAGTCAAAAGTCTAAAGTCAAAAGCAGTTATTGCGAATTAAGTGTACAATTGTGGTGTTATGTTAAGTTAGTACTTATGAGTTTGAAGCATTTGAATAATAACAATAATTTATTATTAAAAAGCTTATTTATTTATTAATAATATGGTAAATCATTTTTTTCTAAATTAATAGTCTGTGATTTCAATAAGTAAATAATATTGTGTTGATTTACGCAGGGTTTTAAATACCGGTAAATATTTGTAAAATTACCTTTGACAGAGTTACCGTTAATATAAAAATAACGTTAATGGATTAAAAAAATAATATATAATCAAACGAATTTAATAAATTCTTAAGAATGAAAATAACATTCGTTTTCAACGACTAAGCTTGCTAAATATGTAATGACTTAAATCCAGGGCTTGTTAACGTTATGAAATCAAAAAATAATAATCGTTACGTAACGTTAATTTCCATGAACTCGAAAATTTTGAAAAAAGTAACTTTATAAAAACGTTATTTGATAACATTACCAGTAATATAATGTTAATTAACATTAATATAGAACATGAATTAATCGTTATTTTTACCGTTAAATTAGGTAAGTTGCCGTTTTGTACGTTTATATTAATTGTCACTGACTAACTGTATTGGGCTTGTGGTCGCAAAGCGCGTCTGATCAGCGTGAAGTCGTGGGTTCGATTACCAGGTCTAATAATAACATATACGGTTACTTTTACATCGTTCTGCAGCTGAAACACTGGAACTCCAGTCGAGTAATAATTATTATTGCGTGTTTTTTTTTAAGACGTCTCAAAGATGTTGGAATTTCGTCACTCTTTTTTTGTTAATTCGCTCCTGTCTGATCGATTAATGTATTCTTTAAAGGCTACCTTACGCATGTATAGTCGATAAGGTTTTCACACAAATATGCCTTGACTGCAAGGAAGCGTTACTTCGCGTTCTTACAATTTCACAAATGTTTGAGTTATTTTATTTATTTTTGTTATTTATCGAAAATAATAGTGCCAATAGCTTCTATTAATTATGAAATCAAAAGCCAATATATTATTAATATATTGGCTTTTGATTTCAGAACGATGTAAAAGTAAGCGTGTATAATTCTCATTCGTAAGAATCGGGCAAAGTATTGTTAGGCACTACATTAGCGCGACGCTAAGGTGGGCGACCCGCCACACCTCCGTCCTGCGCTACTTCCATCTTAGAAGGATCAATTGTTTAAAAAAAAACGATAAAAATATCGTCAATAAACAATTTAACGATAAATTGTAACTTAAATAACCTTAAATCTATTAACGTTATTTTTATACTATCGGTAACTCTGTCAAATAAAAGTTGCGATATAAAATTTGACCGCTATTTAAGCTCCTCCCTCGAATGTCACCGACAAAAACACGGTCGTGGGCGTTGAAATTTTTGAAAAAACGGGCCCGTTTTTCTGCCCGATTATCGGTCCAAAAAAATCGGTCGTGGGCGGAGGCCCTTATCGGTAAAAAAACATTCGTCATTTATTTTCCTGTTTCGGATTTTAGAGGTTGGTCATCTCTATAGGTATCTTGGTTATTGTTTTTTTGTGTTTCATAAAAAGACCTCCCATTGAAATATTGGTAACTAACTACGTATACATATATCCTGCGGTATTCAGTTACGTCTTTGGTTAGGTACTGCTCCGCTCTCGCTGGTGGCAGCGTGATGATCTATACGTAGGAAAATATCCTCCCGCATCACTCTATCTATAAATGAAAACCGCAATAAAATCCGTTGCGAGTTTAAAAGATCTAAGGGGGATAGACGGCGGGAAGCGACTTTGTTTTAAATTATGTTGATTTAATTTGATATTCTTTTAACGTTCTTTTGTTTCACCTACGCCTGCAGCTAAAGCTGGGTTCTTTCTCTTTACAGCCTACGATTTCTGCATGAATCTTATCCGTCCCACCGTTGTTATGCGTTTTGTAATCTTGTTAGTTGTACAAGGCTACGTTGTAGTTACTTGATGTTCTTGGTTGGATAGTTGTTGTTGTGCATTTTGTTATTGAATTTACTCAATCTGCAAAGGTTTAGTTTCCTTACTATCCTCTTCTATCTTCGGGTTTTCCCTTGAGTTACTGCACTGCACTCTTAGGTCATAGCCTGATGATAATTTGCCTATAACCTTTCTCGATAATTGGGCTATACAACACAAAATATTTTTTTACAAATAGGACCAGTATTTTCTAGGATTAGCGCGTTCAAACAAACAAAAAGCTTCAGATTTGTAATATTTGTATTACTACTCTTTACTTTGAATGTTTTTCAAAAAGGATCTAAGTATATGTAGTTGTCTTGTTATCTGAGATAGACTCAACTTATCTTACGTAGTTCTCATCAAGTTTCTGGCGGTTTCTATCAAGTGTACATCGAGTACAGGGAACGAGTACAGAGGCAGGGTCTCGTAATTGATTACCGTCGCCGTGGTCCGTGTGACACGCGATCCCGTGGCTGCCTCATAAACAATAACGGTGGCTAGTTTAGGGTTACGTACCAATTTACATATTAGGTGCGTTTTACTAAGAATATTTGTTTAAGATTTTCTTAATGATTGTTACTACAATTGGTCTAATATCGTCGCGGGGAAAACCTCGTATTGCAATAAGTGTAATTTTACAGGAGAAGAAAGAAAAAAACCTATGGACAGTAAATGTAAGATTTTCTGTATAAGTATTACAATTTTTGAATAGTATACCTAATAATTGTCATATAACGGAAAAACTTACATTTAAACTTTATACTTTTTTTCCAGTCAATTTTGTACTAAAATAAAGTCCACAAAAAATTGTGTGTATGATACTCCAACTTTTATGCCAAAAATTCATGTCAGAATTCATGGAAAATTATACATTTTAATTTTGTTACACAATCATAATTCGCATGCTATATTTTGTTGCAACACTTGTAAAATCGTGTTTTAATGCAAATAAATGTAACTATTTTATGTGGCCTGAGTTTAATTTCCTGGTTTGCGGTTATCTGAATGTCAAATAAAACGTTAACTAAATTTTAATCATTTTATTATAAAGTGCGGAGACGAAAAACAAAATAAGTTTCCTTAAATTTAATCTACCTATTGCACAACCTATTCAAATGTTGGCTAAATACTCGATGTTACCTGTATCCCATTTTCAAACTTACTGCACTTTGCACTAAGGTTCAATTTCAATGGGTTCGCTTCGTTCCGTCAAAGAGTAACTTTTGAGACTGGCAGAATATAATTTATGGAATCTGAAGTTAAATGTAAATGCTTCCATTCTGGTTGCAGCCAAAGAAGTATATTTGCAGAATGCTTTGTTGTCTGTCGTTAAAGTTTACTGAATAATGTTATTAATAACTAAATAGGTAGTGCCGTTTGACTAAATAGCTTTTTGATTAACTGTTTCTGAGTTTTAAAGATCATGATCCCATAAGTCCTTGCGATGAATCTTTATTATACTAGGTTTTGCCCGCGACTTCATCGACATGAATTTTCTTACGGATCCCAATTTTTTAATAGTAAAATATCGTTTATTTAAGCCAGTAAAAGTAAATAATGGATAGTAGTATTTTCTGTACGGCAGTAAGGGATAACTTAACCTATTAGCGAAATAATTTTCAGAATCGAACCTGTAGTTCCGGAGTTTGAAAGTTCAAACAAACAAACTCAAAGCTAAAGGTCATTCACCAACTATACACAAAATCTCGAAAACTACTCGACTTATGAAGCTGAAATTTGGCAGGAGGGAAGTTCTGTAGGAGACGTCGCTACGAACAAATTTGATTGCGACGCGGGCAAAGTCGCAGGCAAAAGCTAGTAATTACATAAAAGCTGGCCAGAAGCCAGTAGTTATAGCGAAACACTATCCATATTCATGAACTACGTTATTATACATATGATTGTTGAAAACCATTCAAGATTCGTGGAATTTTGTGACCGAAACAGGATTCTGTCGCTATTGGTATATAGAGCTAGAGCTTAAAACTGAATAATATACACATACATACCTTCACGCTTGTATTCCCCGAAGGGTAAGGCAGAGGTGCCATGTAATCGGTGGCGAGCCTATTGCCATTAACCGGGCACAAATCCTAACTTCGAGCTGCTACTGAGAATTTCATAGAAAAACCCAAAATAACACTGCTCTACCTGGGAATCGAACCCAAGACCGCTTAGGACCACTAGGCTTGTGAGGCAGCTAAAACCATTAAAGATTCGAGGAATTTTGTGACCTAGGACTCTGTCGCGATTGGTGTAGAGCTTAAAACTGAATAATATACTCCAGAGATTACCTAAGTTATTCCAAGCTTGTGGCACGAGCTAATCCTTGTTTAAAGCGATGGAACAGTCTGTTCACTCAAACTGATTTCACGGATTGTCGCCTCCGTTCCGCCCTGTTGACATTCATTGTGCAAACAATTGTTGGAAAAACTGTAAAGAGATAAATAACGGTCGCGTCTGATAACCAGACTTGGGAATTAGACTTAAAAGTGTACCTAAGTGTTAAGAAAATATAGCAGCTTTTTGATTAATTGCTGTTGAAAAATATACGCGGTATTTCTTTTCAATCCAAACAATAACTAAACATTACTCAACAAAAAGAAAGTTCCAATCAGAAAAGTCCATTGTAATCCAACAATCGTTGAGTTATTACGAAAAATAGTCATCCATTTTCTCCATTGCTTTATTTCATGGAAAGCAACAACCGGTGGCAATTGAAAGCCCTCAATGAATAGCGAATGTAACAATGGGTCGTTCGTAGACACATTGTATGAGTATGTGCGTTGTATTGATGGTTTATACTGAGAAGGAGAACCGCAATTGCCACGAATGCGGGTAATCGATACGGAATCGATGACCAACGCTGCAGTCTCATTAAATATTTACTGTACAACCTTGCGCTGTGTCGCCGCCGTACTATTGCCCTTGAGAATATATCACTAGCTTTCATTAATGTCAGCTTAGAGTGCATTTCTGTATCGATTTAAGCGCTGTACAAACGTAGACACTTCGTTACCGACACAGGACACCACGCGGTTGTCGTGTCCGGTGTCCTAAACCGGACACAGTTACCGGTTGCTACTACTGGACATTTTCGGTGCTCGTTTTCCGAACATCCCGTCAGTGTCCTGTGTACGACACGGCTACCTATGTGCAATAATTTTTATCCATTAGAGACTTTTCAGTGTCTAGTTGCTAACTCCGAACACTTGTGATCGGCGATTAGTGTGTGGCAAGTAGAAATAATACACAGTGCTAAATGGGTTATAGATTCCATACTAATTCTATGGACGTAAAATACTCACTATTGGTTGCCGGTTGCTTGTGTCAGACTCATGATACTAAAGTGTGTGCGTGGCGCTCAAAAGCTTGGGTAACTAGGAACTGGATATAACCTTATTAAAAGTCTTCTCATAGGTACTAATAATGTTTGCGGACTAAACTTCCTGCACTCCATTCTCCCAGTTTATACCACATAGAAATTGTTCTCGACCTTCATAAACTCCAACACGATACCAACAATAATACTGCTCGCTATATCTTGAATTATTGGCGTTTATTTCCTTATAAACTAACCAGCTGTGTCTCACCTGCGATGTTTTGATACAACGAGAGTTATTATAGGACGTATCCCACGTGGGCGGAGACTTACGACAGACTACTACTCACAACGCCATGTCTTATTATAGAGGCGTAGGCCAGGAATCGTATCGCAGAATAGGACACTGTAAATATGCTAAGCTATAGTTTCAATATCTTTGAGGCGGGATTGGTTCGCTTTTGTGTGCACATTTCGCGGCTTTTATGTCGCTTCTGAAGCCAAGTCGATTCTAATGTCAGATTTTATTCTTGATGTCTTTAGAGTTTTCTGTAACAGTGCCGTTGGTCTCTTGGATGCAAGCGCGACTACTGATTTTCTGGTTCGATTCTAGAAATCGAACGCGAAAATCAGCCGTTCAAAACATGATATTGGATTTTTTCGCTAAGAATTTTCTCAGCAGCAAAAAGTTAGCTTGGAAGTTGACGGAGTGATACCCTCTTGTTGCGGAAAGCACGTAAAGCCGTTGGTACTGCGCCCTGATCTCAACTCGGTAGTATCAATACGATACCTACTACCGTTTCATCAGATTATGTGAGTGAGTAAATGGGGATTGCACCTGTGTTTGCGCACAGACTTGTGCTCTATTATATTATCTCCTGCGTACTTGGCCAGCCTCCTTTGGGAGAGGGTGACCGAAATTAGGTTAGAAGAATTACAGTTTTCTGTCATCAAACTCCAATATTACGCCAACACAAAACTCCATTATTTAACACAATGAAGTGCAAAGTAATAGAAAAGCGTACTTGCGTGACAAAGACTAATTCTCTCAATAGTAGCCACAAGGAATTAGGTCGTGGATACCTAATTCAGAATTAAACATACAAGTATCAAGCAAATAATTTACAACAATATATTATTTATGCCATGTTAATCAAGATATTTACGTACCTACTATTTATTTAAAACTAGCTGATGCCCGCGACTTTGTCTGCTTTAATGTCGGTTATCAGCGAGGCGCAAACCCCTAATTCATTGTCATCATCATATCAGCCGTAGGATGTCCGGACATAGGTCTAATTAAACCCTGATTACTTTTTTAACATAAAAAAGTCTTCTTCCCTGACCAGCGATGGAGGAATATCACACGAGACGTGGAAATGGCTACCTCCAGTATTTTTTTCTCATTGCCAGTTGACAGCTATGCATTGGACATTTTAAAATTTGTTTTTTAAAACGGTTGTACCTATGTACAAGGTTTTTTTTGTTCAGGGAATCATACATTTAAATGTTCATAAAAAATAGGGTTATAATTTTTAACATTGATTAAAAACAATATCCACGAAAAAGGTCTCTAGATAAACATCTTGATTACGTTCCCGTTCTATTTCGTGTAATTAGACACTAACACTAATGGTTATGAGTACAATAGGCACCCGTAACCCGTAATTACAGTCATATCGTGCCATTTTGATAATTTGATGACCTGCTCCTATAAGTAACAACAATCCAATAAAAATGTAATCAATAGGTATTAAACTTAATAAGTAATTGGGTAATGTTAATTATTGTTTGTGTACCCGAAGTCCGGCCTTCACCGGAGGGGGATCTGCGGGCGCGGTAGATACTGCAGTAGTGTTTTGGCCGCGTGTGTGGAGACGTCCATGCGTCTGCAAGTTTCACGCTTCAGTGTCATACAAGGAACCCCGCCATTGGAAAATGTAATGAAAAAAAAAAAAAAACGTTTCCCCACTTTAGGAATTTCTCCTGTATCGTGGGTGCGGTAACAAACATATAAACTCACATACACAAACAGCGAGACCCGGAACAACTATCTGTAGGTCATACAAATATTTGTTCCGTGCGGGAATAGAACCCGCGACATGCAGCGCAACAGTCGATCGCTCGGCCACTGCGTCAACCGTGACGTCTATATATTAACATCATTTCATGCACTTTTTGTGGCTTTATTTTCTTAAAACAATATTGCAGCATTTCAAGTCCATGTTTCCTTAGTTTTGAAATGAATTGTTTATTTATTTGCTAGAATATAAGTATTTCCAAAAAAGGTGGTAAGATAATTTTTAGTATCACTATAATCGACTTACCAGACGTGCAAATATTTTTAGTACATGCATAATAATACCTTGAAAATAAGCTATACATAATAATCTCTGCGGGCATTCCATCTGATCTGACGAGGTCATCGGCCTAAGGTCGGTGATACATTGTTTTCTGTTTCTACATTCTACCCGATAGACTATCTCTGACCTAATGGTTCGTAACTATCTATTAAATGCTTTGTAACTAAGTGTAATAGTGCTTTGAACTAAATAATAATGGTTTGTATGTTGTTTCAGGTATGGATCGATGTTCTTGGCTGATTACTATACGTACCTAAGAATATTTACTTCTTAGCGTATTGATGGCAAGTACAGATTTAAATAAAATTATTTTGTCAGTGGAATGTTTGGCCCTGAGGAAGGTCCATAAAAGCCATAATTTGCCATCGTGGTGAAAGGATTAGCCAATCGAAAGGAGTCGATTGCCCAGGGTACGCCGGACGTAACAGAGGTCGGAGAGTACATCGCTTTGTAAAGCTCCTTTCTAACATATTACTATAGTACTTATGCTTATCTATACTTATCCAGTATAATAAAGCTGAAGAGATTTTTATTGATAGCTGGAACGACCAGCCGTATTGAAAAAAAAAAAAAAAGAAACTACATAAATGACAGCTCACCTCAAGTTTCACCTAAATTCACCTGATGTAGAAAAAAATTTTTTTACAAGAAACGCCAAACGCCATTCAAATAACTGAACTGTAAAATATCAAACATAATCCCGACTTCGAACTTTTGATCTGAAATCGTGTTTGATTGCAATTTGTTCACACTCCAACGCCTCTCACTCATGTATTTATGCATGCACTTGCTGAACGACTTGGCAGTACCGTATCTATGTTCCCTGCATCGGGGGCGAGGTGAGAGATCCGACGGAATCTTTGCCCTATCGAACTGGGACGCGACTCCACATACGTCACTGTAATAGTCCCGTTTGCATATGATAGACCTGTTTCTGTAAAGGAGTATGCCCATTATGCCGTGCAATATTGATAGTCAAAGTCAAATTATTTTTTGCAGGTAGTAGACCCTTAAGAGGACGAATTGGAAATTTTGGCATCAGTGATCTCTATTTTTGTCAGTAATTACGAAACGTATAAAAATGTGAGTTGGTGTTCTGAATAGTTCATGATGAAAGCCTTATTTTGTTAGTTTTCATTACATGATTAAGTAACTTTAGTAACAGAGAAAAAAATATCAAACATACTTACCTCTTTTTAAATAGAGATTCACATCTTATGGGCAAACGGAACCGATTTTAGCCTCTCAACTTGCTCTGTAGACAAGTCTATAAATACTCTTTAAAATTGTAGAAGGATTTTCTCAAGTTATGATTTCCGACTAAATAAAATAACAAAAAGCTTACTTACCGGGGTGTGTGCGGGTTGCGGGGGGCGCGCGCCTGGTCTAGAATTATTGTTAAACAATTCGTCGCCTTAAAAGGCACTTTTGAATGTCTTTTAGAAGCAAAATTAAAAAGAATGTATTTGCCCCTTCCAAAAAGGTAGTCTCGTATAAGGAAGAATGGGCAAGAGCATCGCACTAGCATTTGCCCATTCTTTTAAAATAAATGTTTTACGATATTCTGCGAACAGAATCATAACTGAGTTATGGACGTATCAGAGAAGGAAAGAAAAATGATCGGACTACTATGGCTACTAGAACGTATTTACAGATAATTGTTGACGCTCCGTCCACGGCACGCGACGATGATGCTCAGTGACGGAACTGTCCAGTGGATATAGCCTCATACTTTTAGAATATTTTTTGTCCTGACACGTTCCTAGCACGGTCATGGTATGACGCGGTATAGTGGGCAGACTCCTTAAAGCCTGATAGCTTGTAATTTGTTAGTCGCGTTTGAACGAGAAGAAAGTTTCCTACATTAAACTTGCTTACTTATAAACAAACTTTTTGATGACACTCGTAAAATGTCGTAAAATTCAAAATGAGAATCTTTTATTGTTGTATTTTTTTTTGTTTTACTTGTTTTTAAGGCAAGGGCACAGCTTTCAGTCAGCCAGTGCTAATTAGTTTTTTTCCTACCTATTTCCGTTTGAGATCTTGACCTGCCGTGCGATTCTTTAACATATTTCAACGTTGCGCTCAACGTTGAGCTCGTCGACGACGCTACTGTCAAATCAACTCTATGCGTTGTGCGTAAAGTTGATTTGACAGTAGCGTCGTCGACGAGCTCAACGTCGAGCGCAACGTTGAAATATGTTAGAGAATCGCACGGCAGGTTAGTGCTATTATAAATAGGCACGCCTTGCTTTTGTAACGAGACCAACAATAAAAGGTAATATTGGAATAGTATCAAGTATCCTTATAGTAATAGCTAAGGACATTATCACTATCCTAGATCTATCTATAGTGTTATAATGGCACGATAATGGCCTGCCTTTCAATTTATTCTCTATCTAGTCATGTTTATCTTAAGTCTCAATTTCAAATGCAGTTTCTAAGCTGACACGTTATTACTACTCGAGTAGCTACTTATTTATCTAGTGGCAAAATGACAACAACCTATTACTAGACTTTAGGTATTTGCCTTCCCATTTCCATGGTTAAATCGTACAAAAAAGTTACTTACTATTTGTGGTTAAATCTCTTAACTTATTTTAGTATAGCCAAAATATGGTGCCTTGAACAATGTAATCAGAAGGTTAATTTCATTCATTTACAAACACAACACACGATAAATTCAAAAACAATTCATTAATATATTTTTTTATTAATTTAAAACGTTCAAAATCTGGCCACAATCTCACCACAGCGGCAATCAATGTCAAACAATGGTGCCGATTCTGTTGTGACAAAATTCTCTAAACTAACTTAAAAATCACTAAAATTTAGTTTAGTCCTGTCAAACGACGTTTCCTATTCTGAAATTGACTAAACTAGCTAAATTATAGTTTGACAGGACTAAAGTTGCTTTAGTCACTCAATTTAGAGAAAACGGCAATTTTGCTATTCTGAATCTGACGTTTTTGTCCTAAAATGTCGGTTGTCAAGCTAAATTAGACTAATATTAATCGCGACTAAAAAGGTGTGGAATAAAATTAGTTGTTATGAACTATAATGAAAAAATCACATTTCTTGTTCATTTTCTTGAAAGTTTGGATTCTCGTGAGATATAAACATAATGGAAGTTATGGTAGAATGCCTACAATACGGAATGCATTTGTTAAAACAAAGATATTTTTGCACTGAACATCTATAAAGTATGATTTGGAATATTGTAAGTGCAAATGAAGCAATAAACATTGAATTTGAAGTGGATAAATCGACATTTAGATTCTGTGAAATAAGATTTTTTTTTAAACGATCAAGAAAGAGTTCGGTTGGAAATATTGCGAGACAATTCAAACCCATTCCATTCAACTCCCATTATGGTGCCAGCAACTGAAGCGGAGGCTGCCTACAATGAAAGCTACACCAGGGCAAGAAATGTGGTGGAAATGTGCAATGGACGCTTCAAGAATAAATTTAGATGCCTACACAGGCATCGCTGTCTGCACTACCGGTCAGAAAGGGCAGTTAAAATTATTCTGGCATGTTGCACCCTGTACAATATGATTTTGGAAACATTGGATGGTAAGTGTACCTAGTTTACTTATTAATATTATGGATGTTTTATTTACATTTGCAAAATAAGAAATCTAAATAAGTGTATTTTTGCAGATGAAGAAGATATTGATGTGACTGAGGATAGCCAGCAGTGTGACTGTAGACTTGTAGAGGATACCAGCACCGATTTCCATACCGAAGCAAGGGAAATTCGGCAATTGCTTGTAAATCATTTTGTTTAAATTAAACATCTTATTTCTTTACTAAAAAAAAGTTTATTTTTATTACTATTATACCTATCCTTAACCCTAAACATAATAATAAACAATCTACAAGATATAATAATCAACAAAACATAACAATCATTAAAATAATTAACAATCAGCAAAATAATTTCAATTGGCAGGCGAAGAGTCCTCGGTAGTCCTCGATGACGGGTAACTCGACCGCTTGCATGCTTTTTGGTTTGGTCCTGGCTTGGCCTTCGCTTTGGCCCTGATAAAGTCTCTTACTTTTCTCGCCTTTGTATTCACTTTTTGTACCCAAACATTTCATATCTGTTGAAATTAAATTAATTTAGAACACAATGAAAATTATGCAATACAGTTTAAAATTTTATCTGACGTATTCTACTTACATGTTGCCACTGCTCTACAGTCCTGCTGCAGCCCAGTTGGTTCAGTTCAGTTGGCTAATGATGGTAGCCTTAAATAATTCCAAAACTCCAGAATCAGCTTGATTTTCTAAAAAAAAACAAAAAAGGCTAGTAGTAGACCTGAATTTATACACAATAATAGTATAATTTACATACCCAACGATAAACTGATAACTATTAATATTGAGGCTCTCAAATTTTCTATCGTTGTTTATGTTATGCTAAGGATTCAGCAATAAAATAACAAGTTCAGTTTTATTTCTTACCTCTGGTCATTTTTCGATTGTTGTGGAGCCGCTCCACGAGAAGCTCTCGCTGTTATTTATTCGCTCGTTTTCTGAACGACTGCATGCTAATTTAATTATTTATAAAACAGTTAAAAATAAAACAACACCCAATTTATTATTGTTCTGTTGACATACATCAATCATTCATATCATTGCACAAGTCAATTAGTGTTACCAACCCTTACCAAAATTTTCCCCCAAGTTTTTTCTGAATCCCCGTAAAATCCCCTTAATATAAAATTTTATATGTACCCATTCATTTCCTAAATTGTTACGTAGCTCATAAAATAAAACGTTACCTAGTATATTAGCCCCAAAAAAATTCAGCCCCCTCTTCTGTCCCTTTTACCACTTCTAGCCCCTAATTTGGGGCAAAACCCATAAGTTGGCAACCATGGCAGGATCACATTAACCACAGATAATAAAAACAAATGTAGGCTACTACATAATACAGGGTGTTTGGTGCATCGTGTGCCAAATTGAAATGGTCGACTGAGAGGGTCATCTGCTATCCTTTCAGACCCCTAAACACTTCTCATGCCCTGTGTATTATTTTTCATCGACTTTTTAAAGTTTTATAAAAAAAATACCAAAATTTTACATTCAAGTAATTTTTTTTTCAAAAGTGCACGTCGTAGACTCTGTATTTTAATTTTATTTAGATGTGCATTGTACTACAGTACTTTTAAATTCAAAATTAGTGACATTAGCCATCTAGCTTTTTATTTAGTTACTCGCAAAGTTTTGGACTTCAATTAAAGCTGTCCATGTTACAGCTATTTACATGGCTATAAAAAAAAAAACAAATGAGACCGGGATCTAAGGACTTCGTCAAAAATTCTCTAGTCTATCCTCTTGCTAGGTTTGTGCCACATGCCATAAAAATCTTTTTACAACTTCGTGAATTCGCTAGAATTGTGAATCGAGTCACAAAATACAAAATTCCAAATGATGGTTTAAAAATTTTGTTTTGCTTAAATAACACCTAAAAAACGTATTAAATATGTTATCTCACTCTTATAAGATAAAATCTGTCTCGTACCTCTCTTTTTTAGGGGAGGGGGTACTAGAAATAATAAAAAATGCATTTTTAACATTTATTTCATATTTTTTTGCATATTCTGCTTAAATTGTTGGCTTCTATTGCGAATGCAGGCCAGACATCTATTTCGTATTTCCACAGTTGTTGTACGAAGTCGCATTTCCTCCTTAACCTCCTTTGAAAAGATTTCTGACTTTTAGCCAGAAAAAAAAGGAAAGGTTTAGTGTAAGCGTTTGGGCAGGAGTGATTGGAATCAGGTAGTTGGACCGCATTACCTGCCCGAAAAGTTCAATGGCGTGGCGTGGTGGCGGGATGGCTATTTGGAGTTCCTTCAAAATGACGTGCCCGAATTAGTGGCCGAGGTGCCCGTATGTAATGAAAATGTGCCCAAAGTATTCCAGCATGACGGCTGTCCCGCGCATTGGCGTTTGACTGTGAGGGAATATCTTGATAATGTGTTCCATAATGCGCGGATTGGTGGCCCTATTGCATGACCGGCACGTTCCCCAGGCCTAACTCCGCTAGACTTTTAACTAGTTTTTGACTAGTATACGCCACGGAGGTTCCGACTAGGGATGTACTACTTCAACGCATTCAAACGGCGTTCAATAAAATTAAGGAGAAAATTCGACTTCGTACAACAACTGTGGAAATACGAAATAGATGTCTGGCCTGCATTCGCAATAGAGGTCAACAATTTAAGCAGATTATGCAAAAAAATATGAAATAAATGTTAAAAATACATTTTTTATTATTTCTAGTACCCCCTCCCCCAAAAAAGAGAGGTACGACACAGATTTTATCTTATAAGAGTGAGATGACATATTTAATACGTTTTTTAGGTGTTATTTATGCAAAACAAAATTTTTAAACCATCATTTGGAATTTTGTATTTTGTGACTCGATTCACAATTCTAGCGAATTCACGAAGTTGTAAAAAGATTTTTATGGCATGTGGCACATCACTAGCAAGAGGATAGACTAGAGAATTTTTGACGAAGTCCTTAGATCCCGGTCTCATTTGGTTTTTTTTTATAGCCATGTAAATAGTTGTAACATGGATAGCTTTAATTGAAGTCCAAAACTTTGCGAGTAAATAAATAAAAAGCTAGATGGCTAATGTCACTAATTTTGAATTTAAAAGTACTGTAGTACAATGCACATCTAAATAAAATTTAAATACAGAGTCTACGACGTGTACTTTTGAAAAAAAAATTACTTGAATGTAAAATTTTGGTATTTTTTTTATAAAACTTTAAAAAGTCGATGAAAAATAATACACAGGGCATGAGAAGTGTTTAGGGGTCTGAAAGGATAGCAGATGACCCTCTCAGTCGACCATTTCAATTTGGCACACGATGCACCAAACACCCTGTATATTATTAAAATATAAACAATAATATAGTTTTACGCCGTAAATATGCTCTTTATATTTCATTTAAATAATTATTGATAAACCATTAAAGATTATTTGATTTTACTCAGGTATTTTTTGCACTTCAGATCATTTCGTTCACTTTCATTCGCTGTTTATTTTAATTTTCAACAAATCTTCGTTTATGGTTTACTTAACTTAGCGATTGTCAAACTCGATTTAAGTGATGTCAATATTGTTTTTAAGTTTAGAGAATCTTGTTTTCAGAATAGCTTTTAAGATTCTCTAAATTAAAAATAAGAAATTTTAGCATTAGTTTAGCTTTAGTCGGTGTAAGACAGAATCGGCACCAATGTCGGTAAATTAGAAGCATTTTTGACAGACTGAGATTAGATTGCGATCGTTCCTAAGTTAGTAGAATTGCCCCCATTGTTTTGTGTCAACAATGGCGACCTTGTCTGCGTGTACACTGCAACATTTTGACGGTCAGTCAGCACGGCCGGTCAACGACCCGCCCGGAAATAGATATCCCACGTGCGCCAGATACCTACGCTTATTTACATCACAAGTAGACAGTTTCAGATTACCCAAGAGATTGAAGAAATACTCCAATTTATTATTGTTACATGTTTCATATGGGAAGAGAGATTTCTAATTCAGCGATTGTCATGGAGATTTTGAAGTCTATAAATACCCAAGAAGATACCTTTCCTGGACAGCTTTGAAATGTGATTAAAGTAAAATCGTTTTTTGCATCAATAACAATATCTAGCAATTGCAATAGTAATTGCAATTGCTAGATATTGTCAATGATGCAAAAAACGATTTAGAAATATATCTAAATATATATAACTCAAAGGTGACTGACTGACTGACAGAGTGATCTATCAACGCACAGCCCAAACCACTGGACGGATCGGGCTGAAATTTGGCATGCAGGTAGATGTTATGACGTAGGCATCCGCTAAGAAAGGATTTTGATAAAATCCACCCCTAAGGGGATAAAATAGGGGATGAAAGATAATACTTCTTGACGCGAGCGAAGCTGCGGGCAAAAGCTAGTTTGCTATAATATTGAGCAGTAGCTCAATATTATAGCAAATCTATTTGTATCGTTCGATACCGGGCAAGTACCAATGTGAATTTTTCAATGCAAATGTACTCTTTTAATTTTGTAATATGATTAAGAACGATGAAAAAAAAAGCATCGTAAGGAAAACTGAACTATGTAGTCTGAATTGCCAATCCGCTTTAAGCAAGCGTGGTGATCAATGCTCGTGCCTACTCTGTATGAGAAGAAGCCTTTGCCCTACAATGTGGTATTATTTTGTTCATAAGGACGCTCTATAGAGGTATAAGCAGTTGTCACCTTACTAACGAAGGTAAAGATTACTATCATAGTAAACTACTATGGTTAGCTGTCGTTTAGTTAATAGCGTTGTAACTTTCAGCGAAATTTCATTAAACTTCAGCTGGGTTTACGACTGGCTTCTGGAAGCTTATGTATACTATAGTAGTTTGACATGACACATACGAAGGTTTCAAGATTACTGCCTTATCTATACAAACACACATACATATAATAACATCGTGACAAAGTAATGTATGTTGTAGTATCACGCAATTACTACCGGGTACATTCTGTTTAAGTTTTGCATGAATATTCCCTACTAGCCTAGTCTAAAGTAGTCTACAGGTTCTACAATATCACGTTATTTGCTGTCGGGGACGAGAAGTGTTGTATTCTTCCACAGTTTTCCATAGGATTGCTTTCTGCCAGTGTTGCGGATTTTGTTCGAGAGTCACCGTGGCCATGGAACGCAAAGGGCATTAGGAAGAACAAGGATGGGTTTTAGTCAGTAAAAGTTTGACACTCCCTTTCGCTCCGCCCAGCCCAGAAGAAGTCCGTTGCTGATTTCTCATACTTAAAAAAAAGAAAAAATAAATGCTTTAAGATCCAATATTCACTTGGAAGAATGTGATGACATAGTATTAAATATTTATTTCCGTTACATTTAACTCTATGTGAGCGAAGCCGCGGGCACAGCTAGTTTAGCTAGTTCTAATATATGACGGTACTTAATATAAGTTTACCTTAGTTGCTAACGCCACTGTATTACCAACAGACGCTTAATCTAAGGACCCGTTTGATCACTTAACGATTATGTTAGAGATAACCATCTTGTTTAACTACGGGATTAAGACTTAATATTAAACTGTTTCATTTTGACATGCAAGACGAAATATGGTTTTATAATTAATTGAGTTTTAGAATGACTGTGAGAAGTGGACATTCTCCTTTGTGACAAAAAAGAGCAATTATAGGTTATTATTAACGGATTTGTTAAAATGTGACTCAACTTTTCAGTGTAACCTCTTTTTGCATTAGACTTGATTAGACCATGAAAAGGCCCATGATTAAGTTTAGTTCTGCCAAAATGAACCAAGCCGCAATCTCTTAATGTCAATTTTTAAAGATGTTACATAAATTACTATCAACAATAACAGTTCAATGTAGTGTAGATCATACGTCCCGGACTTATACTTAGAATAGATTTTAAATTAATCAGCGCGTCAAATATTTAAAATCATTCATCGAAAAGTTGAAACATGTTTGATGGTTTGCTGTATTACCCCTGCTTTATCAATGTTAAAAGCCTAACACAATGGCTGTAATGAATTTATGGTTTTATTATTTAATTCAACCAATAAGCTTACTTACCAGGAAAATTACAGTTTTTTATTATTGTACCGACATTTTTTCGCTGAATTACAATTTTACAAAGGCAATTAAACATTCAGTTTTTGCCTGTACTTGGAAGTGGTATAATAAACACCACCGATTGCAGCCATACAAACATAAAAACCAGTTCTCTCTTTTATATTTCAAGAGTTTTATAATTTTTGAATGTTATTCGCTGTGTAATACTGTAAAAATCTCATATCAGTGAATGTTGTCGGAAATGAGCTTGGGGTGAGTTGTTATCCTACTATGCTAAGGATTGACGAGTCGCCTCACACTCATTTCACCTAAAGTCACTTGACCTAATCTCGGAAACTACCAGCCGGATTTAAAAAATCATGTAATGATAGCCAGATACATTAGGAGACTATATAACATCACGGTCCTGCTCACGGGAACGGAGCAGTAACCAAAGACGTAACATAACTCTATTGAAATGAATCACGCGGACGAAGTTACTGACAGAAGCTAGTAATTGAATAAAATACATTAAAATAAATACAATCTAGAATTAACTTGAAAGTCTTATTGGTCTAACCATACATAAGGAAGCAATAACTAAGAGAGAAAATAGCTTCTAACTAGCAGTAACTCACCCTATCAGAGATAACGTTATCTTTAGGGTAAACGCACATATTGCTGTCCCACGGACACGTTTTCGAGCATAAATAAGCGCCTACGCGATAGCCGACTATAATTTAACTACCCGATGCGATGGTGAAAGTCGGGTGTAAAACTAAAACTATTCTAAAATAATTGGTTTTGTTTGTTTATCGTATTTTTTACAATGACGTTTTGGCCCAGTGGTCAAGTGGATACCGGACAAGTACTTTTTTTTTTTTTTTTTTTTTTTATAGACGGGAAATCATCAAATAACTTCCCCCGCCCTAGTGTCAGACTTTTACTGACTAAAACCCGTCTATGTTCCTTCATGTGCCCTTTGCGTTCCGGGGGCGCGGTATCTCTTTCGAACAACCCGCAGCCCCGGCAGGCATCGGCCCTCAGTGGCCCCATCCAATTTTGCTGACATCTCTTTGAGGCGCGCGTGGAACACGAACGCGCCGTCGACACGGTCTGTCGCTAGTGAACGTACGGACGGTGAGCTACCCATTGCTCACCGTCCACAGACCCGCGTCTACGGTGGCCGGGAGTCGTCACGTGGCTCCCGACGCCCGGATCGTCTACCGCGGCGGCCGCTGGGACGGGGGACCCTCCTTTCCCTCTCCCGTCCCGCCGCCTCCTTCTCCAGCATTACAGCTTCGCAGAAGGAGGCGACTGCTTCCCATTCCCCCTCGCTCCGGACCATGGCCTGGACCAGTGCCGGACGCGAGAGGGCGCCGCCGCCGATGGCCGCCTCGAGGACTCGGCGGTGCTCAGCCCAAGCAGGGCACACCGCCAAAGTATGCTCCACCGTGTCCTCGGGGCGATCCTCACACCCGGACAAGTACTAATGTGACTTTTTAAATTCATATGTACTTTCTAAGTTTATCTTGGACATGTCAGGCATCTTGGGGAAAATTGGACTTAGAATTAAAATAAGTCTGAAATAAGCTAATCCGCTTGCTGCAAGCGTTTTGACTGGTGATCAATGCTCGTGTCTTCTCTGTATGATGGTGTTGTTGCTCTGTAGTGGGACATTAATATAGGCTGGTGTTGTTATCACTATAGTATTTTATAATTATAAAATAATCTTTCTTATGATGTAGGTAACTTAAACAAGGTCGTTGTATCGAAATTAATTAAAATATAAATTCTAAATTAGTTATGGTGAAGGCAGGTTTTTTTAGCCTATTGTTTGTTCATGTTATTATTTAAATATATTATCGTATGGAATAACCGCTGATACATACTTAGGCACTGGTGGTTTTATATTTATGTGGGTTTGATATAAATGTCTAAAATAGAACATATTTTGCCTAACTGTTACTGTATTAGTTAGTTAGGTATTTTTAATAAAATTTATGATTAATTTATGAAATTGGTTTAAAGTATTATGGAAAGATACCTACGAAAAAGAAATGTATAGTGAAATGTCGTTATATCCCAGTGGTTAATGCCACCTGTGCACCGGCCACAGAAAAGTAACGAAGTGAATCTTTCAATTTTAGTGTTCCTACTTTCCAAACATCAATTTACATCTGTAACAAAAAATCGTAAAGAAACCAAGGCTTATAATAAGTATAAGTCAGAAATCACTGAAGAAAGCTCATTGCCTTGCCGTAGCACAACAGTAGGCTGGTATTAATATTAACACATAACATAAACATACCATCACGCCTGTATTCCCCGAAGGGTAAGGCAGAGGTGTACCAATGTACACCCACAGTTCGCCGGTATGTTTTACGTCCCATGCAATACGAGGCAAACTTATTGCCATTAATATTGGTAATAATAATTAAAAATCAAAAGAAAAAAACGTCCACTATCGGTAACTGCCACGCAACAGGTTCAAATTATGGAAATATGTTATATGATTTTATATACCGCACTTATTAATGTTTATATATTTTTTATCTTTATGCTCGTGTACATAAAACCAATGACAAGTTTTATCGTCCGCTTCCTCCAACAATTATTACATAAATACTAAAATAATAAAGTTGAACAGTCTGTATGTTAATTTTTGGTTTGATCGCGCTAATCTCCGGAACTACTGGTGCGATTCTGAAAATTCTTTCGCTAATAGGAAGGTACGTCTTCTTCTAAAGACTAGAGTTAAGAGCTTATCCGTCTCGAATAAAAAAAGTACAAGGTTCCAGACTACTTACCTGCTTTTATAGTTGGCATTTATTTTACTTAAAAAAAAATGGTATCCATAAGGAAATTCACAAACAGCCCAGGACCGGTCATTGTGACTATCTCTAGGGGAGGCCTATCCCTAGAGCACGGGACGTCATTCGGCTGATATAAGGAAATTCAAGCGGACAAATTCGCGGGCAAAAGCTGGTTTATAAAGCGAGAAGTTTCCACGCACATGGGTAATTATAACGGAGTACTTTCACTAAGAATATTGACATGCGCCTGTCCCGGTAATGTGCTTTATCGGCACCCCTAATGGAACTCTTTCATGGGCCCTGTGAGGGCACAGTATCGACAGCACGCCCCATACAAAAGTCTTCTAGTCATTATTTTTGGTCAATAAATAATTAAACTTGATGGCAGTTGTAGATAGGACAAGGACACGTATAATCTAGACTTGTGATAAGTCAGTTTCCCGTCAAATAATTGAATTTCAAAATGATAAAAATTTATGTTAAACTTTAAATCATTTTGAAATAAATTATTTTAGTTACGATATGGTCTTATAGGGTTATGTAACACCACATAAGAAACGTTTTTTTTTTGTAGGTTTTTGTTTACCTTCTGTTAAATATTATACGGTGGTACGAAAACCCTTCGTGTGTGAGTTCGATTCTCACTTTTAGTTTATTTAGTAAAAGAATGACGGTATTCCGTAGGTAACACAGTATAATAATGTTTACAACGAAATGAGGCAGACTACATTAAGTAAAATGCCTAAGTAAAGAATAAAAGTACTCAAAAGACGCGCCTGAAATACCTTTATTTAAGCTCAACGTACGCCCACGCAAGAGTACCTTGTTTATAAATATTATAAAATAACATATTTTGCACGTATCGTGTGAATTACGATAGCAAAGTAAACAAATGTGTGGGGATCACCCTTGTTTACTGTGCGCGCCGCCTTACGTAAGGCCGTATTTATCAGTAAACAAGTCTGTGGGATTCTGAGTACAATATCAACACGGCTAATAACATTAGTAAGTAGACGTTATGCCGGAAGTTTGTAACTAGCCTTATTGCTAGGCGATTGAGGAGTGTGGACTCTGGATAACCATGACGGTACATGAAGACTGGCTTTTTGTTTTCTTTTACCAATCAAATCAAGGGGGGCGATTTTCCCTGGAATATTCGGAAATGTTTCCAGTGTGGCCCGGCCACTTCCCCATAATCGCCTTCCAAATATTATATTGCTTCTTATATATCTACATACTTGAAAATGTTGCAGCTACATATTATTATGGTAAAAACGTTGCTCGTTTAGAAACACCGTTAGATCATGTTTAATGGGCAGTCAATGTATGGTCTTTAATATATTTCTCTTTGTAAAGATGAATGGGAACTGCATTTCATTTTAACCGCTTTGCTTGTGCAACTAGGCCTTAGGGGAAAATCAATGATACCACACAAACTGGTATTGTGTGTGGTGTGCGATTAAAATAATTACTACGTGTTCGAATGTATCGATTCTTGTATTTGTGGTTCGAAAAGCCCTGTAAGCGGTAATCGATAACAGTAATTTAAAAAAAAATCATATTCATTATATTCGAAACTAGGGACCTGCTTGCGACTTCTGGCTTATTTCACCCGCCATGAGTTACGTCTTTGGTTAATGCTTCGCTCCCGTGTGTCGTAGCGCGATGGTATATAGCCTATGTTACTCCGAGATAATGTAGCTATCTATTTGTGAGAAAATGGTTAAAATCGGTCCAGTAGTTTTGGAGCCTATTCGTTACAAACAAACAAAAAAATCTTACCTCAAAACATGTAGATAAACTCGGCTAAGGTCAAAGCTCGGTGATATCGGTATAGAAGAACATCGCACGGAACCCTGGACTTGTTAAAATAAGTCTGAAATCGGCAATCCGCCGTGATTTCTTGTATGAGAAGAAGCCTTTGCCCTGCAATGGGGCTATAATAGGCTGATATTATTATTAATCTCAAAGCTACTCACACACTGAATAAGGTTATTATATTTTCATTTATATCCGGGAATTCCCTGCGGATTTACTTCATATGAAAAATAAAGTGAGTAGGTACGTGGCTTCTCATGGGTTATTAAATCAATAAGCTGCTGGAAAACCCACAAGTGGTACAAATTTTATTAACCTCTTTTGTGAGTGAGCTATTTGAGTAGATTTGCTCACAATTGCTTGACTAAAGGCGGATAACCTGTCACTACTCGTGAATTGGTCTTTTAGTCCGAAGACAAAAAAACAATGCTTTTTTTGGTATTTTTTTTATATTCGTCATGGGTGAACTCTTGACTCTAGTCTAGGTCAGAGGTGAAGATGGAGTCAGATTACCCAGAAGAAGCCTGTTCACTCTAACCTTGAAGAGAAAATTCAACGAATGTGCTTTTAATTTGAAGTAAGCCTCAAAGATCTGAAGATCTCTCGTTTACTTTTAAACATTTGATTCCAATAACAGATTATAAAAAGCGTTCGGCACGACTCGGCGGCCATTACTGAAATTAACTCTTTAAAACGGCTCTTTTTATTCGGGAGATTGCGTTTACGTGCTTTTTAAGGCGACACTTCAACCAATCCTGTTTAATGGCGAAATTTAGTGATTGGCTTTAAACCAAGTTAGGGTTCTCTTTTATTGATGAACATAACCAAAATAACTTGTGAAATTTAAAAATAAATCTTTCGGCTTTTATTTTATGCGGGCAATAGTTAGTTTGATTTTATTGAGGATTAAGTAGATTATTAACCGACTTCAAAAAAGGAGGAGGTTCAGTGTTCGACGGTCCCTTTTTTTTCTTCTAAGTATTTTCACAGTTTTCTCCTCCAGTTGTTGACCAATTTTCAAAATTATTTTAGTATATTGGAGAAGAGATTTTTTAATCAAAATTGCTAATTTAATCGTCCACATACAAACAGCTAAACATAGAACCTTCACCTTTTTGAAGCCGGTTCAAAGCTAAATGACATGTGAAACAATGACAGCTACAGAAAAATAAAACTTATTATTGATCTTCAAGTTCAAAACTCAAGTAGTTTTTATCAGTTAAATACAAACTGCCATTAGAATATCATTTTATTAAGAGCCTCGGAATCATTTTTAGTTACCCTCAATAAACGTTATCTTTAATTTATTTCAACTGCTTCGTCTATACTATAAGTACAGCAAATTGTGACTATTTACGTGTTGATGTTTCGGCCGGCACCATTCAGTCCGTCCCGGTGGCTGCGAATTTGTTATCTCTAGTGGTTCATTAGGCGAGGCTTGCAAAAGGCTGGCTGGGACAAAGGACGATTGGACCCACCCTCGGAAGTCGTAGGGTTACATGAATGTACGACTGTACGCGAAAATTTTAGTTGCGTTTTCTCTTTATGAAACGTGATGGTTGTAGGTATGTGATTTTGTTTTTTTTTTTGTAGAGATATTTATTTGTTTATGTAGTTTTCATAAACTCTCAACTGTCGGCCAGACTACCTACCTACTACAGGGCAATAGTAGTAGTCTATTAACCGCATATGTGGTTTATTTGGTCGACCGCAGCTGTTGTAAGAATTTGATTCGTTCATTAAATGGTAAATCATCATATTAGTCGATCGACGTCCACTGCTGGGCATAGGCCTCTCCTACACAATGACCGGATTTCCGAAAGAAAAAAAAAAAGAAAAAAAAAAAAACAAATATGAGATCGCTTCAAAATTTTTCCTAATGTAAAAAGCTTTTAATGTACAAAATGTGATATTTAAATGTGATCAACATCGTCGAGATAAATATTACTTCATTTCAAATGTACAATTTATATTTGCCAGAGCTGGGTACTTACCTACAATTTTTTGCGCTCTTTATAGCAATAAATAAAGCAGCTTTTTCTTCTTTGAAAGGCTGTGTGATGTTTTTGTTTTTGATCGGTGACTCACTGTGTGACTCAGGGGACTCGGTTACAAGTTGGACATTTTAAAATTGATGGCATTCGATGCACTTAAAAAGTTCCGGTTTGATGTTCTTTTATTTTACTGTGACAATTAAGTATCAGCTTATTATACTTACAAACGCTTTTGAAAATTGGGTGGGGCTGTGTCGGGTCGCATGGGTGTTGGTTTAACGTCAAACGTCTATGTCAGTGAGTCACTTTTAGTGTTAAAGAACCTATTTATTTCGTTACAGTCCGCTTTTCTGACTTGCCATTTCACGGCAAAAAAAAAAGACTACAATGCATCTAATATAACATCCGTACTTTTTGTAGTAATTTACAGGTATAATTTCGAGTTTTGTTTTATCGTAAAAATACGAATAAACGACCGAACCGTTGAATATAATGATAACTTACCTGCATGAACCATAATGTCTCATGCTGATATCATCTGTGTAATTATTTTGTTATTTTACACTTGACTTATTTTTATTTGTATTTAAGTAACGCCAGCCCGTCATCAAGTCTTCCTTTATGGCGTTCCATACTATTGTTTTGGTCTCGCTCCGTCTGCGTCGTCAATAAATCGAGTTACGTGATACGAATATCCTTAATGTCACGATCTGGACATACTTCTTTTTTCCATATCAGACCGGTGACATTTTGATGACAGATCAAGTTTAAATTTCGAACCAACCATGAGTATCGTTGTCTACGTTTAAAATTAGAATGCCATGTTCCATTTAATGGAGTAATATTTTTATTAATAAATTAGTAATGTATTCTGCACTTTAGTCATCTGCTAAACTGCTATTGTATTTTTTTTTTATTCGACACCGACAAGCAGATGTTTCTATTATAAGTGGGTTGTACTTATGATACGTATCAAGATGTTTTATTAAATAAAACATAGATCATTTTTTTGCCCTATAAAAGGTGTGGCGTGGGGACTGGATAAAAGGTATTCTTATGCATAATGTTTGTGCTTGTATTTCGCTGATTCATGTTTGTGAAGATAACTTAGTATCAAAATAAAATAGCTGATATTTCGAGTCACACTCGACTAGCCATAATATTCAAATAAAACTCTGGCTGGAAATATTTCCTCGTGCTCGTTCGAAATTCGAATGACTGCGTTCATAGATATTGGTTTATAATGACGGCTATGGCATTGTGCAAATAAAAATAAAACTTGGAAACATTTAGAAAAGTAAAAAAATGCGTTCGATTTATGATTCAATATTGAATTGTTGTTCTTGTTATAATTGAGTTCTTTGGCGCCATACTCGATTGTCCGTCTTCGGTGAGTCAGCTTGTATTTCACAGAACGTGAACGTGACTGTACCCAGAAATTTGATAGAAAGTCGGATAACGGTTTTATGGTAAATCGTATTTGACGGCGGAAATCTCAAATAAGCCTATGTAAAAGACCTACCTTTAATTTTCAAAATTGGCAAGAGTTTAGGGAACCAACAAAAGTTGTAAATGGAATTCCTTTGCGAAGTTAAATAAGATGTCAAGTCCTTTGCTAGATTGAATACATACCTACTACCTACCTAGTATAAATAAAAACGCTGAAATATACCGGCGTGCTTATATGACGGGATGTATGAAACGAACTTGGACGAGGTGAGAGGAATATGTAAGGATCGTAGCAGGTGGCGTGCTGTGGTTTTTGCCAACCTCCATAAGAAAAAGGCGTGAGTGTATGTGTGTACCCTGAAAAATCCTTTTTTTTAAAGTCATAAGTCATAATGTCTTTGTAATCATTTGTTTCTTTTTATTTTTATTTTCATAGGAGATACATGCAACATTTAACTTCAATGACTCCGAATGACTTATTACGAATTTCAAGGGGGGAAAATCTTCGAATATAAAATTGGAGCGTTAAGCAAAAATACTCGGATACCCGAGGGCTATTCCGTAAAGGATATTTTCGCTTATTGCTTCTAAATCACGATCGTAAATATAATGGAGGTCGAATGTCTTCATTCTTCTTTATTTATTAGAATCTGTTCCTTTGAGCCGGGTAGGAGCTCAATCTAAAATAATAAAGGAAATAACGGCAGAGGGGTGTGAATGTGGATTAAAGTTCAGCAGGACTGTTTTGTAAGATTCTCCCTTGTTGAATTTAGGTAAGGTGTGCGGAGGATGAGCTGTTAGTCTTTGGCATCAGGTGGGATGATAAACGGTATTTTCTGTAAAGCAACTTTCATTGCTTGACGGCTTACCTCATCTTAATACAATTGAGGAAGATTATTACAGAATAGCACTACAGATCTGATGTATAAACATTCTTGGGATTGTTGAAGTTTGATGTGTCAAAATAAAAGATTTTTAGTAAATCGCTAGCATAAAGTGAACAAAATATGGGTAACGTCATTTGTGTAATAATTTAGCAAGAAAAATCGTAAATAATTCATGATTTAATCTCTTCCGCACTACTTGGTTTTCCGAAGAAACATAAAATGGATTTTGGTCATTGTGCCCATAGTTATAATCTATTAATCTTGTTTTTTAGATCTAAAAACTGAATTTTACGATTTGCGTAGGAAGAGTTACTGGTACAATAAGTTTCGTGACCTTAACTGACCTTTACGAACACATAAATGTCTGTATTAACGATATTACGAACAGAATTAGTTCTGAGACTAATAAAAAGCCACTAAAGAGGTGAAATAAGTGACTTTAAAAACGTTATGTTTTTGTTTTATTGATGCAATAAAATTACACCACTGTGGTCGAACATATCCTAGGCAGTTGGTAAGGCTGATTGATCAATGTTATTGGGTTATTTTACTAAGACAAATGCATTGCAATGCATGTTCACAATGGAAGAAGAACGACTGATATGAGGTATGGGCTGCTATCTGTTAGGGATTCCCAGGATTTGTCCTAATTATCGTGTCAGGGGAAACCCGTTTTGCCTTTAAAAAAATATTACTGGTAATGATTTTTTAGTATTCAAATATTTTATATTTAAAGTCCGGAAAAAGAAACATAATTTTCCCCTCTATTTATTTTTTTAATTTATTATTTTCCGAAGTAACTATTATTGCTAAAAAAATAAAAGTAAGTGTGTGTTTAACACGACCGTGTTGTAAAATTTCTACGTTCATTATGAACTTGTATAATAGAAAACAAATTCTTCAACACACAGGCGCTAAAGTAGCCACAACCACTAACTAATAGGTACTAAGCATATTTGTTCTTCTATAACTGACCAGTATACAAATACAGTGTAAGCAATCATAAAACTTGTATGAGGGCGAGTCCACAGTGAGACGCATAGCGAAACGACAGCTTATTTACACGATAAGGTTCCTCCTTTGCATTAGATTGCGGGTTCGATACTGTAGAAGTATCAATGTGACTTTTTCTAGTCATAATATGTACTTTTTTAGTTTATCTTGGACGTCACTAACAACGGTGAAAAAAAAAAACACAAGCGGAAACCTGGACTTAAAATTAATCAAAGACTGAAATCGCCAATCCGCCTTGATTGAACATGCGTGGTGATCAATGCTCGTTCGTTCTCCGTATGAGAAGTGGTCTTTGCGCTGGATTGGGATAATAATAAACTGATTTTAATATTATAATTATCTTAAAAAGACCGCGCCTCTTCGCGTCTTCTCTCAATGTGAGCTAACCCTACGCAGTCGTTCGCAAACAATCAATGTTCTAATCTTTAAAGTTACCGTAGTGTTTGACGGACAAACAGACATTGTAGCCTCTTTGTAGTACAAGCGTTAGTTAAAGGTCGATGGAACCTGATGCGGTTCAATATGCAAGATCGGAGCGAACGAAAGTTTTGATGAGAATTAAAGCTCGGGACACATTACTGTGGTGTTGTGACGTGTTGTGTTGTGTAAAATCCTTACATTTGACGTGACGCCTTTGACGCAACATAAGAGAATAATGTGAATCTGCTAATAGTAAAAGCCGTTATATTCAAGCATTATTCACTTTCAATTTACCGCTCATACGCGTTGGATACATCTGAATGACCCTAGTTCTGTTTTGTCTCTTACATTTTGAAGGAAAATGAAAATACGTGTTTTACCTAATTCTCCGCTGTTCTTTTCTGATTTATTTCTTTATCGGGTTTCAGACAGTTGAATGGTTGCTCTCGGAATCATCGAGCTTTATTTCCTCGGCGCTTGTGGGGGATACTGTTCATTATATCTTTCAGGAGTTGAAGTCATAGGGAAAAGATTGTAAAGGCTGTCCAAAAAGCCAAAAAAGTAAATGCTTAGATTGAAACGCCAAAGATGACGTCACAACGTGACACGGCACACCATAATGTGAAGTCGGCTTTAACATGTTAGCATTTAGATTAAATATTCCAATTCCGTTTTCCTTGACATATCACTAAGTTCCTCATACTCATGAATACAAAAATGATAAAAGACCAACATTGTTCTAAACACAAGGTCGAAATTGCTTTATCTGGTCCTTCCATCCGTCGCTCTGCGCCTATCTCCGACGCCGTTGCTATCGGTGGCCTGCTCAGAGCTTGGCAATAAACAAGTGGGTTTATCGGAGCCATCCACTCCGAGCTCGACTTGTCATGTGGAGAGTCTCTGGGTCCTCGAGTACTGTCCCGCCAGATGTAAGAGGTTCGGATAAACAGCTGTTTGTTGCAACTGTCCTTGGGCGCTCAAGATAGGTAGATATTAAAGTCATTCACTTGACGGCTTTTATGGTTTATGAAGCGCGTTGCTTTATTACTAGCAATATTTTTACTAGTAAGTAGTAACAGTAACACTGTGCTTTGTTTCTCTTCTATTCAAATTAATCTATACTTACGAATAAATGAAATTGCAGTGTCTGTTTTTAATTTCAGCTTTTCCAAAATAAGGCTCGGCTGCATGGATTTTGATGGATCTAGCTGGTGTTATAAGGAGCAACTTAGGCTATTTTTATTTTAGAAAAAAAAGTAGGAGTCCGCTCGTAAAAGAAAAATCCCCGTGATAACCGACATTCACACGAAGTTTCGGGGTAGTGACTAATATTTTTATTTAATTTTATCCTCGGCATTTTAAAGACTTACACACACCGCTTAAGGATCCCCGGAACGGTTAATACAATTACCGATATTTCGTCAACCGCCATTGCAAATTAAGCGATTTAATCACTTGTCAATATTACGTCAAATAAAGCGATTTAAGCGCTCTAATTATTTTGTTACACGATCAATACATCATGACTGCCATTCATTGCAATATTGATCATTTCGCAGGGCCTTAATGATTAATAAGAAACATGTATTTATCAATTTCAATAAACAAGCATTTAGTTTTAATCGCATGTCGAATTAAAAAGATGGATGGAGTTTTTATTTAGTGTGGGCGGACAATAATCATAGTTATGATTTAAATAACCGTTTGTTTCATTGACAGAAGACCTTTGGAATATTTATATCAAATTGAGATTAATTTGTTTTTGCAATAACTGAGGTACATTTATTATTATCTATTAAAGCGAGTCAAATGGCAACTTGTCACTAGATTACACAAGTTGTTATTTTAATGTTATATTACTGTTCTTGAATGTAGTCTTTATAATAGGTAATGCAGAAGTTATAACAACTTGCGAATAGAGTGATATGCATGGCTTTATAAATAAGTACCTATAAAACATATTATTTGTGTGACTAATATCAATTTGCATGCCAGAAGGTAAAATGTAGCTGATCATTTATTTATGTTTAATATCCAATTCTGTACCTACATTTAGAGCAAATAAAGTTCTGGTTCTGATTCTGATTCTGATTCTGAACAAATAATTGCAGAAATTTATATTTTTGTTGTATTCGCCAGGACACACCTTGTATGAAAGATTTTTTTATAAAAATCGGAAATTGTGGTAGTTTCTTTTTATAAGAAACCCAAAAAAGAAACAGAATGGTTTGGTAAAATGCACCCGTGCGAAGCCGAGTCAGTAGCAGTACACTAGCATTATACATTGATACAACCAACAGTTAGCATGCACATCAAATACAAGTTCCACCTGATCAAACACAGTTGCTTCAGTTCAAAATTGCCGGAACAAAGGAACAAAAGCCCTACTATCAGCACTCACTATCTCCTAGAAGATATCCCGACAAAAGCCCCATTTCAATCCACAGTTTAATAAGGGCACGTCAATTAAACGCTCCGAGCCTACACATCCATGTCTAATTAGTCGACCAGCCAATAAGACCTCCTGTTGTATAACAATCACTGTGCTATTGAAAAGGGCACTGTAGATCCTGTTATACTGGTGGATGTGGATATAATTCTACCCGTTTGGCGTAGAGCTGTAGTGTTTGGAACTGTCTCAGATTCCTATGGTTAGACTTCAAAAATTAAAGTCAGTTTTAACGTCTGTTATTGTCATACCTAAGGACAAAGTTTATGATTCTGTATAAACAACGCGAAGCCCAAAACCTTTTTTCTTCGTTATCATCTAAAGCAATGCCAAATACCGTAATCCTGCTTCAATAAAATCGTACAGAAAATCCCGCAGAAATGCAACCACGTACAGGTTAAGTCGGTCGTCTTGCGTCCATGCGAGGCAGGGAGGGTCAACTTACAGTGGTCCTCCGAGAGGTTATGCCGGGCCGGGCCTCACCGCGCAGCCTCCGCTGTATCGAGCGGCCGCGCCTACCCCCCACGTGTTCCATTCACCGGTACTATGCCAGCACCACGTGTGTTCGACCATAGTATCGGCTAAATAGCCCGTAGTACAAGTAAAAATAGTTTTTTTTGCTTTTGTCTGCCGGTCTGCCGTACGATGCCAACGGCGTGGAGTAGACTCTAATTTGATGGGAATAAAGTTTATTTTATCGTTTTGTAATTAGCTTTATCGAACCTGCAAACGAAATAAAACTTAGGGCTTTGCTTGCTTACGTGTTTAATCCAAAGGCTTAAGGTCTATCTACACAAAGTAGTGTTGTTGTAAATAAAATTGAGTTGTCGGTCCCATGTTGGGCGCCAACTCTTACCTATTACGTATTAATGGCGCCCAAACATGGGTCTTAATTGACTCTGAAAAGATAGGTTGCACTGCATAATTAATGTTCTAAAATCTATGTTGAAAGGAAAATTATTAGTCCTACCACACCATTTGAAGTAGAGGCATAAATCTCAGGATGTACAAAAATTAACAAGTACCCACTTTCTTTTTTCTAAAATTTATTTTATTATTGTATCATAACTACGCATGCGCGTAGCCATTTAAGAGCCTGAGAGCCATTAATTTTCGCGGCTCTTGATAAATTATTAGCAGCATTTCTTAATTCGACCCTCGGACATTTCACGGTCGAAATTAGCGGGTCGTTGTCCGGAAAAATAATGATCTTAATTAAAGAAACAATGAACTGTCTTGTCATTAACATTACGATCTGGTGTTTACTGCATCTTCATTAAGTAACGTTAAGTAATAAATGAAGTACATAAGTTCCTGTTATGTAAGACGTATCTGTAAATAGGTACATCACTTGGTTTTTCCATAGATTTTTCTATGAAATTCTAAGTAGCAGCTCGGAGTTAGGATTTGTGCCCGGTTAATGGCAATAAGCTTGCTTGTATTATATGGGACCTAAACATACCGACGAACTTTGGGTGTACAAGTACATTGGTACACTGCCTTACCCTTCGGGGAATACAGGCGTGATGGTATGTATATGTCACCGGAAAATAACAAGATCCGTAAGTTTATCAATTTACTAGGAAGTTTATAAACTTTCGTAAGATTCTAAACGGGAGATAAATTGTAATATTTTACGTCCACATTTTCGTAAATTGATAAACTTACTGAACTCACTCGTAAAATAATAAGTAAGTAGTAACCAAACGCTACGCGCGATCTGATTGGTTGGCTGTCACGTGTCACTTCTCCTTCCTCCTATGGACACAAGCATTGCCACTATGAACATTGACCAATCAGAGAGCAGTGTGTTATTTTACGTATTTCAAAGATCGTATATTTAAAAGAGTTTCTGTGATTGGTCGAACCATATAAAATCTTACGAATAGATATTCGTTAGTTTATAAATTTACCGTATGACGTCGGAAATTGATAAATTTACGAAAATGTGGACGTAAAATATTACAATTTATCTCCCGTTTAGAATCTTACGAAAGTTTATAAACTTCCTAGTAAATTGATAAACTTACGGATCTTGTTATTTTCCGGTGACATATACATACATTCCAAATAAACATATGATCAAGCACGTATTTACCTACTTACTGAAAAGGTTACTCAACAGTTTACAGCGAGTGCCAAAATTAAGGACCGCTTGTCCTTTTTATCACAAACCTTTTTTTATGTTGTCAATATCCTGTCTTTAGGAATTTTAATATTGCTATGTTAACCAATATTCATAAAATAAATTGACAAAGTAACGAAATCGGTTTTGGAACTTAAATTAATCCTTTTGATGTTCGCATCAGACGTTACTCAAGTTATTAACGTAAAATTAAGATGATTATGTTCGGCAATAGCTCAGGAAGATAGCTTGTTTGATATTGATGGTTTCTCAAACGATCTCTTCCGATATACCCAGGATGGTTTTAACACAATCGGAGAACCAATTTCCCCTTTCTTTTTCAAACGTTCAAATTCTCAAACTTTCAGACATAATTTTCGCCATTAATTGTCCCTATGATATTGTGTTTAGATTTTGAACATGTTCAAAATTGGTCCTTATGAATTTTGGTCTTTTGATATTGGTCTTGTTGTTTGGTTAAGTTCCTCCTTATCGATCGATCGTTTTCAAACTTTGGTGACGTGTGAAATGATCAATGTGCTGAATAAAGAGTAACTACGTTTTTGACTTATCATGACTCAAACATTCCCCAATGTTCAGTAAAGCGATACCTAAATATCTTTATGAAGGCAGTATTTACGCTAGTCCTTACGTCTTGGTTTCAATTAGACAGTTTATTTTCCAGACGCGTAACAGAATCTGGTCAGGTAATTCAATTAGATCGCCTTGACTACACATTAAAATTTGATTGGAAACTTCCTCACGAGCAAAACTAGGTTAGAGCGAACAGTTGCTGGGCGTAGTTACAAATTGAGCTCTTAGACCCCGCCGGATTGGCGGCTCCTAACAAGACAATTGATTTATAATTAGATTGCTGGCAGTGCGTTGCGATTTCCTTCGAGGGTTGCCAGACGGGGACGTCTTCCTGGGGACCGAGAGGATTTGCACACAAAGATGGAAGTTTGACAATCACTACTGTCATGTCTTGACTCAAAATGCTCATGTCAACTTTCTTTTCCCAAAAAATCTATAGAAAACCAAGTTGGTATAAGTTGAATTAAAGCTGATAAAAAAATCAACATTTAATAAGCATTTCTTACGAACAGCTAGAAGAGTTCCTCGTGGTATGCAGATGAAATTGCTTATACACTGTAAGTGTAACGTGTTAAAAGAAGTAGTTAACGTCCTGCTTCTTTGAATTTCATTAAAGTTTTTATTTCATTTATTGGTAATTTCTCTTAACAAAAAGTAAATACTTCCCAGCCTGAAGCACAAATTCAACCTAGTCCTGGTTCTGGCAAATATGCAACTGTATGATAGTTAAATTAATATTTACCGAAAAGATATAATTATCTTAAAGGTATTCAAAATTCCTTGCAAATTGTCTTATCGATTTAGTTCCCCTGTTTAATTTAATTGAATCCGCAATGCAGCCGGAGATGTTGTAAAAAGGATGAAAGTAAGACACGGAAATAAAATCAATTTGTAACGTCGCGTCCTCGCATCTCATGGTTTCGAGACTCTGAAAGCTGAACGAGGGAGGGAGGGTCTACAGAAGATAGAGATGTAAAAGTATCTTAAGATGCGCTTAAGATACTTTTACATCTAAAGACATCGATTGAAAAGAAGTAGATAGCTCCACGCTACTGAACGCGCAACTGAACGCGGATGACAGCGCAATAATACTTTCCTCGACCTGGGAATCGAGCCCAAGACCTCTAGGGTCACAGTGACTCTTAGGACCACTAGGCTGCCGAGGCAGTTCACGTGGAGACAGTATTAAAATATGTATTAAAAGTAGTACGTATAATAAATGACAGTGTTGTCTAGCAAAACGAGATGCAAAATGGCTTTGAATTTTTACGCGGGTCCCGTTGGCCTGTCCCTATGAATATTCGCCGTGTTGTCCGTTTAATTTTGCACACGCCCCGCCAACCCACGGTTTTATGTACTTTACATATTGTTAAGGTTTGTTGGGACTGTGTTATGTTTCTATGTTACGCTTAGTTGAGTTAAATGGGATGCCAGTTTAGATTTCCTGGTGGAAATTCATAGGTTTGTGTTGTTGAGAGTTATCGGTGTTCGGTGTAGGACCTTTGATACTAAAGTTTAATAAAACTGTTTTTAATATGAGCGCCGTTTATGTAGTCTAGAGTTAACTATCTTTATACTATAAGTACCAGCCTGTTCGCCGCGAGTTCGTACGCGTCCCTTTTTTCTCGTTAGGTTACGTCTTTGGTTGGTGCTCCGCTCCCGTTGGTCGTAGCGTGATGTTATATAACCTATATTATTTCTATCGATACCGGCTATCATATATAGAAGAATAGGTAATTCTTCAGTACTTTTGTATGTCAGTAAACTGATCTGTCTTTAATTAGTTTTTTCGGTGTTTTTATGTGGGTCCATGGATGGTTTAGATTTAAGGTTTGTTTGGACAAGATATAAGACGCTGCAAGACCACGTTCAGAACAACTTCTATCGCGTTTACTAGTTTACTATAATTTTAAATTAATCAACCGAGAATGAAGTTTCCCAAACTTGGCATCCACTGTACAAAACTCTACTGAAGCGTCCGGTGCCCGGCGCCGGATACCGGCCGTACGGCGTCCGGATATCGGATGGACGTTATCTGGCGAGTGTCCGTCATCTGTCCACTGCAACGATTCTGTTAATCCATTAACTAGGTACATTAGTACGATGAGCTATTTGTTAATGGGTTAGATCGTTTTTCAATATATTTTAAATAATTACTAGCTGACCCGACGAACGTTGTTTTGCAACGAGCATGTGCTCTGTGTTGTTTTGCCATATATACATTATTTCTAGGGGTATAAAAAATAGTTTACGACCGATTCTCAGAACTACCGAATATTCATTTAATTCATAAAAATCGGTCAAGCCGTTTCGGAGGTGTAGGTTAACTAACATTGTGACACGAGATTATTATATTATACTAGCGGGCCCGGCAGACGTTGTCCTGCCCTGAAAGTCGGTACAAAAACCCAGTTCCAGCCTACTCTACCCCACCTACCTACCTACTTACCCTACCCCTACATACCTACCCTACCTACCTACCTATCTACGTACCCTACCCCTACATACCTACCCTACCTAACTACCTACCTACCTACCCTACCCCTACATACCTACCCTACCTACCTACCTACTTACCTACCCTACCTACCTACCTACCTACCCTACCCCTACATACCTACCCTACCTACTTACCTACCCTACCCCTACATACCTACCCTACCTACCTACCCTACCCCTACATACCTACCCTACCCCTACATACCTACCCTACCCACCAACGGGATAAAAAGTAACACATGATGTCTTCAGAAAAAAATTAAGTTGTGGCTTAAAGGCCTCAGCATCCAGGCCATAAGCTCAAAAAAAAAAAGGTGTTACACTATTTGACAGGATTGGACAACAAATGTTTGACATGTAATAAACAAATCAGCATCTATTGAAATGATTAATTATTTATTACACATATCGAGTTTTCATTCTTTTTAAGATGTATTCTGCTATTCGGGACGGAAACTAATCCAACAAATCAAAAACCATGGCAATCGGTCCAGCCGTTCTCGAGTTATAAGTGTTGTAACAAACACGACTTTCTTTTATACAGGATGACTTTGAATAAATGCGACAAAATGAAATGGGAGCTTCAGTTACAGTAACATAGTAATTATTTAATGTTTTTTCTACAATATAAATTGTTAAAAAAAATTAAGTGATTATCGTTTTAAAATGGTCCATTGATGTTGTTATCTTCATTTAAATATAAATTATCGGCATTCCAGAAAAAAAAAATATGCAAAATAAATAAGAAAAATTAAAATATCAAGAAATCTCGTCCGACTCATCGCAGTCCTCAGTAATCGTCGTGGAGTACTATAATGTTATTAAACCTTGCCGTTTATAGCGGTCATTTAACTCATTTATTTGCTAGTGTAAAGAATGTACTTAAATTCTTTGATACTTTAAATTTTTTAACGTTTTTCGTAGCACTAATAAAAGTTTATTAATTTTTATTTTGGTATGATCAAAATTTTCTTGATAACACGTAATATTGTATAGTTAAATTTGTCGCATCCATTCAATTTCACCCTGTATATATAGATGTAGAAAAATTATTGCCATGACTATGGATATCTTTATTGATTGTTTGTTTCTAGCAAATTGATTTTGTAATGTCATGATGGCCTAGTGCTCCATACGCCCGCTTCTCATGCATGATGTTGCGTCTCTCATAGCAAGTTTCTACATTACTTTTTAATTCATATGTACTTTCTATTCTATTCTAGTATATCTTGGTTATCATTGACATCGGTGAAGAAAATCATTGTAAGGAAACTTGCCAATCCATCTGAGCAAACGTGATGAATGCTCGTGTCTTCTTTATATGAGAAGAAGCCTTAGCCCCGTAGTAGGACAATAACAGGCTGGTATTATTATTTTTATTATAGACGATCACTCTGCCTATCGTAACACAGAACAAAATTCAATACACGTTATAAAACCTAACGGAAAAGCCATTATGTATTACTTGCTTCATAACACAACATTCCGCCTGATAAAAGCAACATTAATACAAAAAGTAGGCATGTAAGTCCTTTGTTTTGCCGTATTATTTATGTAGGTGCTTAACGTCACGCATATTATCGACCGCTGCAAAGTACCAACCACCCACCGTTGTGGGAAATCCTGTAATGAATCATCTCTGTTGCTTCCTATAAGTGAAACGATGTTGGCCTGTCAGTTTGATCCCAAATTCAACTGGGATTTATGGTTTTATTCTGTACTAGGTTCTGCCTACGATTTCGTCTGTATGGAAGACGAGTGTACCTACCATAAAACATGGCAAAACTTGACTTGTACAAGATTATTAAATGTATCTCTGTCGCCACAATACACCTTACAGTGAAAGAGATAGCATGAGACCTAAAGGCAATTTGGTAAAGAGTTGTGTAAGAGAATTTGGACCTATGGCACTCCACAATAAATTGACTTTATTCATAAAAAAAAGTTGAAATTCTCTTCCATTTTCCCTCCTTCCTCATCTCTATATTTTTTTTTAAAAAAAAAAACGGTAACTCTTGTATCATTATAAAAAAATCTTTACTTACCTCTTTTTCAATATTAGTTTTATCTAGATTAGTACAGTAACATTGTGTCTTTTCCCAACTTCCTATTCAATTGAGAATTCAAGACGTAAACTAACAAAGCTTGTCTTATAAATGCCACGTATGCAACAGTTCACGTGCAATCTTGCAATGCAGTAGAGGAATGTACTGGTGTATGAAATTGTTTACAATATCGTACACTGTAATTAAGGTCGCATCAAGACTAGCATTGGAATCATCCAATGCTACATTCGGTCGTGCTTTAGACCTTTGCTATCCAATTACTCAGTTCAGTGAATGGTTAGGAATGGGGCTCCCGTTTATGCGAGGTGTTGGAGTGGGATTTGAGGGTATACCAATGTCTAGGCAAAATGTATTTCTGCTTGTAATTGGCGCAGTAAGGGCTTATATTTATTAAATTCGTTATTAAAAATTAAGCATTGCTTGAAAAGCAACTGATCATGAAGGTATTCGTCTAAACAAGTAAATAAAGTTGAAGTGTTTTTTTTGTATTGTCAAAATAGTTTTTAATAAATGCAAAGATTTTAAAAAGTAATTTTGTCTGTTCGTTCCTTTGATCCAGCTAATTACCATAAAATAATTAGATAGTAGCCTCCGCAAATAATATACATTCACGCGGAGAAAGTCACTAGCGTCACTCAGGCCAAAAATGTTGGACTACCTTACGCCCGCGACTTCCAATATTGACTGCCAAAGAGCGGTCACTGTAATAAAGATTTTTGTTATCCGACAACCATACTACTTAGTACGCTAATTTACAAGCTTTATGATCGTGGGACTGCCACTGACGAACACATCAGAAACACCAAATAATCATGTCTCATGAGCAACACGTACGCATTATTATTAGAAGCACGTGTGCAGAATCACAATAGCCAAATAGCCACAATGGCCTCACAATAGGCGTCCCGTGGTCTGTCGTGCGCCTGATAGCTTTGTACGGCCGCTTGTGTATTGATGTCGCGAAACCATTTGCGATGCATAAAACTGACGTACGACCAGCTCGAGTGGACAACTTGTTTGAGGTGAGCTGTTTTTGAATGACGGATTGGTGGTCAACAATGTTGTAAAGCAGTGTTGGTCGTTGTTTTAAAGTGTTTTGGGCACAGATTCGGTGCAGACAGAACATTTTGGTGAGTGATAAAATTTTGGAATGGCATGTAGGTTGAAAAACACACATTTATTTGTTGTATAAGTTCTATCCATTATAGCTTATAGACTTGTTATCCATGGGGGGTAGGCAGTTACTATTTTGAAATATCTTTCGGATTTGGGAAAAGATTTTAGCGAGTGTTAAAATTTTGACATGATAGTTGGGTGAAAAAATCCTCACACATTGCATTCGCTGAAAGAGTTCAATCAATCCAATATAGCTAAAAGCCTGACTCCTGCTTGCCATGGGGGGTAGGCAGTTACTACTAAAAAATCTCTTTGGTTTTATGAACTGGTTTTCTGAAATTGCAATTAGGTGAAAGAAACACATTGACATTGCATTGGGTGTATAAGTTCTATCCAATATAGCTTAAGGACTCCTTTTCGCCATTGGGATTAAACGGTTACTACAGACAGTTGCAACAATTTTAGCCAGTAATTGAACTAGTCAGTACCCAATGGAAATTGCAATGAAATCCAAACCGTACCTGATACTGATATTGGTTTTATTGCATACTCTTGCCAAGCACACTGAACCAGCACCGTGAGACCATCTAAGATACGTCATACAGAAGCTTCACCTCGGCTGTTGTGATAGCATTTCATTTGGCAGACTTGGCTCGCAACCAACACTGGGGTCACGTTGCCAAATGTGCCCGGGGAGTAAATTTTCACACTTTATAAGACAGCTCATGCAGTTTGTCAGTTTACAACTTTGTGCTGGTTTCCTGGCCAGGTTTTACGTGGTACGTAATTTGTGTGTACTTGGTCGTTGGCACAGTCGAGTCAAGTCTGTTTACTATGTTACTAGTAATTGTTGGGTTTATAGCCACAATCATGCTGAACTGTAATCAAGTCAAGTGTTGGTTGTAGGTTTATTGAAAAGTAGCTCTACCCTGCGGTTTCACTCGCATTAGGTTACGTGTTTGGTTGCTGCTCCACTGTCCTATGTCGTAACGTGATGTCATTATGGGCTATATTCTTCCTTGATAAACGTGCTATAGTATAATGCAAAAAGATTTCTACAAATCAGAGAGCAAACAAATTCTTTAATATTGCTATAGATGTTGCTCTTTCCTTAGATTTAGGTATTCAACATCATCAACGAGGGTTATCGGTATGACATTTAAAAGATCACTAAATAAATACGAAATGAAAATGCCATATCACGAGATTCTGTCATTAGATAGACGACTAGGTAACTTTTGAAAATAAGTTATTGTCTTGCTTTAACATTGATGTGTTGGTTAGATAAGGTTAAATAAATGACAACGAATTAAGAGTAGCAACGGGGCTTTACATTTTGGAACGCCCTGGTAACACTCGCGCTTTAAATGCCAAATTCTTGCGCGATTTCTCCAAGTAGGTACTTATTTATGCAACAGGACAAAAAAATACTACCCAAGAGGTGTGTTAAGGCGAGTGTCATCAGCTGTGCTGGACTGCTAAGCTTCGTTGCAAGCGATAATGTATGTTAGGTCTATGGCTAGAAGGATGATTTGATAGGTTGCTAGATTGAAAAGTAGCTCTGCCACTAGATATTCTATAATACAAATACATAAAGTTGAAATGTCCTTTTGTAATATCAAAATACTCAACTGCTTTTCACTAAATGCATATTATATGAATGTTACACGGTACAATTATTTTTTATTGGTCTATTAGTCTATTCTTCTTGTTCCGTCTCTATCCGAAACGGCTGGATCGATTTTAAAGAGACTTTATTTGGCAGATGACAGCTGATGTTATAAGCTAGGATAGTCTTATTTTAAGAAAAACAATCTCTGCTGGTAACCCCCTTCATGCGGATAAATTCGCGGGCATTGGCCGGTTTTTTGAATATAATATGACTTCAATAAAGAATTTCATAGTCACACAAGCTTCTGAACCAAACTTCGAAGAAAACAAAGTTCACACAACCACGATCGGTCACACTCTATCATTGTCCAGTGAAGTAGAAAGTTCTCGAGACAATACTATGGCTTTTAAAACTGATAATTATCTCTCACAATGGCCAACATTGATTGATTGAGTGCGCTTCCAATTAAAGGTTAATGAAAGCATTGTTTGAAAAATTAATTTGGCTGTGACAACCTTTTGTCCTTTTTGTTTTAGTTGTCTGTAGGTGGTTGACCTCATCGGTTTTCTGCCCTTAATAGCAGCCTATTAATGCTCCACTGCAGAGCAAAGGCCTCTTGTCATACAGAAAAAGTACGAGCATTGATTACCACGCTTGCTTAAGGCGTATTGGCGATTCTATATTTATATTAAGTCCTGGTTAGGTTTCCCTTACACTCCTGCGCTTAAACAAGTTTATTTGGTTTCTGCGGAACATATCTTTTTATGCAAGTGTCTAGATGAAACTTTGTTAGGCTGGAGCACTTTACCTAGTTAACATTTGAATTAACTTTACAAAAGGAACTGGTTTTTGAAATCGCTTCAAAATAATCACATTCTATAAAAAAATATGTTGTAGATATTTTTCATAATTATTTATTTACTAGCTGTACTGAGGATCCACACGCGTTAAGTTTCGTCTTTGGTTACTGCTCCGCTTTTAGTATAGATTTGTGAAGGCTCCCCATCGACTTATTCATTCAACACTTACAATAGTTAGTCTGAAGTTATTGAATTAAATTCTTATAGTACCTACACACGCGGAAACCTTAGATCGCTTGATCTCATTGCCTTATATCGATCGGCACAGTCCATTTTTGTAAGTGGTGGTACTGATGAGATGCTATCGGTTCATGTACCAAAACCACTTTGAATCAAGTTGTCTGTGGAGTCCCACAAGGCGCGTATTCGAGATCATGTAACGGTACGTATGGTGCAATATCCTACTCTATATTTGGTGCCCTCCTACCACTTGCACTCGTTCACTAAGGCTAATTTTGGCCAGCAGATTACCAAAAGTTATTAGATAAACAGCTGTGCTTATTTAAACTCTATTTTTATGGCGATAAGAGTTATGTCGCGTCGCGTTTCTGTTAGATTTTGGCAGTTCAGCAACTCTTTAGTGAGTCATCGTTTTATACAATGCTCGACCTCTTAGGTGATTCAAAGTTTATTTACACTAGCTGGTAATCGCGACTTTGCCCGCGTGTATTAATTGATTTGGGCAGATTTATTTTTAAGGTATTTTTTTCAAAAACGCTTGCACGAATGTTTATAAGTAATTTATTTTTTATCAAGTGCCTAAATATAAAGTTTCATGGCTTTATCTTCAATAATGACGGACTCCGTGAAAACTTTCATCCCCTATCAAGAAGAAATCCTATGTCCTTCGCCAGGTCCCGGGTCTAATCTACCCCTGTACCAAATTTCATCTAAACCGGTTTAGCAGTTCTGGCGTGAAAACGTAACAGACAGACAGACAGGGTTACGTTCTCATTTATAGTAGTATGGAAGTATGGATTAAGCTGTCGGTGTCAGCTAATTTCGATAGTGCAGCTTTCTATTCGTTTGACACCGGCCATTGGCAGATGTTCCAGTTTTCATAGTTCTGGGAACAATGCGCGGATATTCCACATCGGTAACGCATTTTGAAATTGGAACGCATTGTTGGATGCGCATGATTAGTTCCGACATTTTCGTAAATGTCACATATTTTGTCCAAGTAGGTAGGTAGGTGGTGGTGTAGGATCTTCACAATTATCTTTCCTGCTTCTTCCTTTTTAAAAAAAAAAGACGTTGCCCTACTCTAGGAATTTCTTCTGCATCGTAGGTGCGTTTACAAACATATAAAGTCACATACACAAACAGCCAAACCCGGAACTCTATACTTCATACAAATAATTGTTCCGTGCGAATCGATCCCGTGACACACAGCGCAGCAGCCGATTGCTCAGCCACTGCGCCACCCGTGTCGCCTACTACTCTACTACTTTGTAACTAAGCTACTAGTACACACCATCACGACTCTATTCCCTAAAGGGTTAGGCAGAGGTGTACAACTGTACACCCACAGTTCGCCGGTATGTTTAGGTCCCATGAAACACACCCATGTAGCCCTGGTCCATGTAGCCATGTTCTATTGTATTTTAGTCTTATTATAAACTGGTCCTAAGATCCTGGTCCTAAGTGGCAACTGGTCCCAGTCTGCGCCTACTGTGGTCTGTGGTCCTATAAATCACAATTTCTCCAACTCAATATATTCCACTGGCAACAATGTTTCAAGTCATGATAACATTATTACTTTTGTCGTGACTTCGTGAGACTGTATAGGTCAATATCGATTGGATAATAATGCACAGTTATTGTTTTATTCGTTGCAAACCGTACGGTAATAGCTTTGTGCGCTCGGGCACACGATAACACTGATAGTTTTATAAAGAAATCGGTCTTATTGTTGTGTTTTTCTTTGTTTTAATGAAATAGTTGGTGCAACAACATCTTTACTATATGAGCAACTTTCCGACTGTGTAGACGTGTCCTAAAAGTGCATTGTAGTTCGGATTCAATATTGTTTATTTAAATAAGTGAGTAGGTCTAAGTAGGTCTCTTAGTTCTGTCAAAACGAGCCAACCCACATTTTTTTATTCATAACGTTAAACTGATTCAATTAGTCAATTCCATTACTATCCGGTAAAAATAGGTCAAGGTCAATCGGCGTTAAATATCCAAAAAAAATACATTTTCTTTGGAAATTAGGATAAATGTTGACATAGTTTGGTTGGTTTAAACACAAGTACGAGTTGCACAGTAGACATTTAAAAACAAATAGACCCAATGTCCAATTATACTCGGTGCTCCAAGACAGGACTTCCAAGATTTTTCTCACTGAGATTTCAGCAACAGAGCTTCATCGAATATTCTATTCTGTTAAACTCATCCAGGACAAAACAACAACAGAAACTTTTTCTCATATCCCCATAAACATATGCATGAATAACTAACTGAGTGTTGTGAACTTCAGAACAGTGTGTCGACGTGAGCAGTCTCTCTAGCAATAAAAGTTTACGAGGCCATACACGCGACTAGAGCTTTCTATCGATCTAGTTTTAGTACTTCTAAAGGCCTATTCAGACCTAAGCGGTATTCGCTACCGTCTGCGGCAGAGAAAACCCAGTGGGTACGCGGTAATATTACTGTTCAGACCTAAGCGGTATTCGCTAAAGTTCGTAACCCGCGCGGTATGTACCTCTACCCACAGCGGCAGCGAATATCGCTCAGGTCGCTCTAGCCGCGGTACTTCATACTAAATACCTGAGCGAAACCCGCGCGGTATGTACCTCTACCCACAGCGACAGCGAATATCGCTCAGGTTTGAATAGGCCTTAACTATTCACAAGGCTATACTGCGTTAGCTATATTTAGTAACAGATAAAATTTAAATGAGTTCGCTAGATATGATACTTCCTGCAATTGGACGACCACTGCTGAATAAAGGTATTTTACAATTTCGCTATAATGCCTGGTTTTACGGTTTCAGTCTCTAGCGGACCGCGACCATTACCAGGTCGTTGGTCTACCTCGTAAACAACAATTTTACAAATGAGATGATAATAATAATACTAGCCTATTGTCCCACTGCAGGGTAAAGGCCTCTTCTAAAACAGAGAGGCATGAGCATTGATCACCACGCTTGCTCAAGGTGGATTGGTGATTTCTGACTTACATTCACAGAGGTCAGTGATGTGATGATGTCCAAGATAAACTTAGAAAGTAAAGTACACATGAAACCTGTAGAAAAACGAAACTAGCAGTTCCATTGCAAATTATATCAACATCGTTAATTGGATAATCAGTTCAGTCTGCTGAAGTTCTCACACGCAATACTTAAAAACTGACAAAGAATGCCGGGCGTCTAGTCGTCGAGATTACACCGGTCATACCCACATGGGAATGTGGCTCAAGTTCAGTTGTTACTGTAAAAAAAGAGGTGCTTTCCACGTCAACAAGTTGTGAAACAAGTCATGAGTCAGAAGCTGTTGGCTTTCGACACGGTCTAGGCTACGATATTAAGCGATTTGCAATTGGAATGTTAACGTGACCGTTTTATGATGCAATCGAATGTAATATTTTATTTAATGTTTGGGTTTTTTGTCGATGGAAGTAGGTATGGAATTGATAAACTGAACCGTCTGATACATAAACTAGCAAAGCTGTAAACGACTTCTTCTTAGCGTCTCCATCGTTTTTTTTTTGCTTTGGGCCAGTATTAAGCCACGGCAACGCGTTCTACTGACGCAGTCATCAGGACCTCATATGTATAGGTAACAGGGCATAGATGCAATATGAACGCAGGACCATAATCTGCAGAGAAAAGCAGCACAGGCATTGAATATCAGAAACCCATGTTCGAACCCACATTGGAAACTGAATTTTATTACTTGTGGCATTTCTCATGTCGTGTCAGGTCCATATCCCCAGGCAAGTTCTGCACGATTTGCTCTAAAAATGCATGAGAGCTTGTGGACGTCATAAAATTGGAATTTCAATACGAAATTATAATGGGCGCGTGCCTGTCCAGTTATGACCACGTAGTTGTCCCGTTTTCCCATAAATAATTTATAGAAGCTAAGAATAATGTCGGAGATTAGTCCGGGACTATCGCAAAGAACCAAAATATCTTCCGATATTTTGTGCCATTTGGTATTTTGCGTACGGGTTCGGGTGGGAAGTAAATCATTCGATCCCCCTAGCTTACCAAGAAAGGCCATCATCGCCTTGACGCTACTAGCGGTCTCCCGAAGTTTTACTGCCAGTATAGTAGAGTTCTTTTTCCGGCTATACTCGTAAGAAGCGGCCTTTCTAAGATGTTCTTAGCGTCGCATAGCACATTAGATTATAATTAAAAGCTGCTTGTGCGCAAACAGTTCAATGGCGCCGCGTTCTCGTCTCAATTGTCAGTAATTTGTTGCGTGACACCGCTCAACGCTCAACGTCTGGTAATGTCCCTTTATTATGGTTTTAATGCGTTTAAACTAATGCTCCGGAGAGTTACGTAGCTCCGTTGACGTGTTGAAGAAAAGTTTTCCCGTACTGGTTTGAATTTATTGAGAATAGTAATGGCTGCTGTAAATAGAAATGTAACTAGCTTAGCAGCAAGCTGTGTATAGCCAATATGTAGATTAATCTATGTTATATTATTCCCAATTTCATGGTCTGATGAATTCGTGAACAAACGTTTTTTTGGATATAGCAAATTGAGTTGATCGAACAATATAACAGGAATAGTTTACAGACACGCGAGACATTTCTGATTCGATCTTGGCATGACAACATTGTAAATGCATCTGCAATGCAATTGGTATTGCAGAGGTTCATATGCGGTGGTTACCACATACTATTAGGTGGGTCATCGCCATTTTATTTGCCGGCTAATGACATATAAAAGAAGCATCACAGTTCGCTCAGATTCATAACCCACGCCGTAACCGTTAACCTGACACGTTATGTGATAAAAGCGAAAGATCACTTACGGAGAAAACAAGGAATCTCGTAAACTACTAAACCTTGACTATCTGTGAAGCTGAACTTTGGCAGGAAGATAGTTTATAGATAGTACACGTCAGCTATGAATCGAGCGTCGAATTTTACGACACAGCCGAATAAAGGGGGTCTTTGACTTCCCCACGGACAAAGACCCCGGAGATATATAATTTTGCCATTCATCTCCTTCACAAAATCCTCGTCACAATACCCTAGGCCATTCGTTCATTCCTAGTTTATACCGTGTCTAGTTTATCTGAGAAATGCGAGCGCATGCATTCAAGATAATTTTAATGGTAGCGATAACACCACAATGTACGAACAACGGGCCGTAGTTGGCGCATTTAATGGGAACCAGTGAGCCACACACTGCGTGTGGTCGGTTTTGTTTAGACCACGTATGGACGGTACAACCAAACAATTTGTTGCTATGTATTTCATTCTGATTGTTTTACAATGTCATGGTGAAGCTTTGAGGAGTACTGTACGGTGGGTTCTTGTTACATCTAAAACTGGAAATCGAGGGAAATTTATGTTGTGTGTCAAACAGTGTGTCTGACTGAATGAAATGGAGTGTCGAGATGTTTTGACTGTATAGCATGCTGCCACATTGGTAGAATGCAAACGATAGCGTGGCAGCCAAGTTCGGAACGAAAAGAAGCGAACACTAAAGTTTTTCGACCCCGTGGTTTATTGACAGTTTAAACTAAGTTAGAAATCTGATATCAAAGAAAGTAACAAATTGTTTTTAATAAGTTGAAGAACGTTGTATATTCCTACAGCTATGATTAAAGAAACTGCTATTGAACTTTTGGTACATTTTTATTCCATAACACGTATTGTTTTCCGGGAATCCAATTTTCTGTAGTCAGTCATTCATCATCATCATCATCATATCAGCCTTTAGCCGTCAACTGCTGTACGTAGGCCTAAAGAGGGCGGTCCAAAGAGCGCCAGTCATTCACATGCCTTGAATATGGAAGTCGTTCTAGCCATAGTATCTACCGCACAATATGGAATAGAATTCCATAAATTAATCGTACCCCATCGTTTGTTACAGATGTCCTCTCGGTGAAAGTGAAGTACCATCGGTCCGGCCCGCCATGGCGTCGTAAGCAGAGATCCTGATAGATAGTTGCGGTAAGTACAACTAGCTACATAGATATATATTCGATCCACGCGGGAGACATTGGGAAGACAGGACGACAATTCCAGACAACCATTTGTCCAAGCAACATCCAACCGTGCTTTTAAGCTATAGAGGCTATTATCCCTTGCAGTGTCGTGTACAGTTCGTGTCAGAAAAGTTTGCGCACATATCAAAACTTTGTCTGGAAAATTCTGTCTTGTGAAGGCATTTCGTTATCATGATACCTACTTATAAGCATACTACATGATGTTTCAGCAATATTAAAGTTGTTTTTACTGAGGCTTAGTTAAAGTTTTTACAAGACGTCTTCACTCACACAGGGTCTGTTATAAATTTATAATGTTTCATTTTGCATTTTATTTTCCTGTTGATCTAGTGTGAGATCCTGAGTTTGATTCCCAGGTTAAGCAAAGTGTTATGGGGTTTTCTGTTAGGAATTTCTCAGTAGCAGCTCAGAGTTTGGAAGTTAGAGGTCCTCAGTGTCTCGGAAAGCACGTAAAGCTTTTGGTCTTATACCTGATCTATTCCCGGTCGTGTCAGGTTGCGTCTCATCGGACTATGAGAGTGAGAGAAGCACCTGTGCTTGCACACAGACTTGGGCATATCACCTGTGTACTTGCCTAGCCTCTGGTGAATTTTGCTCTATGTGACTGAAATTCCGTCACGAGAATATTATTACATTTTGCATTTATATAACTTTATAAGGTTCTTTGACCTGTAAGACTTTGTTCAAACGCATAAAAGAAAGACATTATTATTCCTTCAGAATAAGATCTGAAAGCAATATTCAGATGTTTTCTATTTATTAAGTAGGTTCTCGTTAGTATTCAACTGTGCTCCAAGTTCGCTGAGTTCCATACTTTATTTAAAATGCTCTTAAACTAGTTGCATAGCTGTTTTTCTATTAAATGCATTTAAGCCGTTTCGTCTCCAGAACGTGACATCTACGATGTGCTAAAGATTAACAAGAATTCTCTTTTAAAAAGGTTTACCCTTTTCTCTTAAGTACAAGTAAACGAGAAAATAATACAAGATAATAGAGTGTTACCGTTATCTTTTGGATAAGAGCATTTGTTTAGTTATCACCAGTTCTTCTTACGAAAAATAAATGTGACAGCAGTTTATGCATGCTTGACAATTTACCGCAGTTTTATGTTGATTGTGATAACAAAGCTGAAGAGTTTTTTTTTAGACGCGCCTATCTGTGGAACTTCCAGTTGGATAAGATTTTTTTAAAATAACAGCTAGACATAGGCTATTAAATATCACGCTACCATCTACGAGAGAGGAGACAAAAGACGAAACTTAACGTGGGTGAAAAAAACCACACGGACAATGTCGCAGGCTAAAGCTGCAACTTATTACATAAAACCTTCTTCGATAAACGAGTAATACACACACCATCACGCCTGTATTCCCCGGAGGGTTAGGCGGAGGTGTACCAATGTACACCCACAGTTCGCCGGTATGTTTAGGTCCCATGTAATAGGGGGCGAGACAAACAAGTAATATTATGCAAAAACGCTTTTTTCAAATTGCTCCAGTACATCCTGATTTATTGAAGTAGATACTGTAGGAGTGTAGGTGCACCACGGCAACACTTGTAACCACTTCCAAAGATAAATACACTTCAAAACTTATATCACTTGCACTTATCGAAATGTAAGTAACGTAATGTGTTTAGGAAGGTGATAATGTTGATTGGACCTAGTGACAAAGATAAAGGACCTCAATCTGTTTCGTAATCGCCTATCCTAATATTGCTATCGTTTAATTCATTGAGTCATAATGTTTGTCTGTCTGCCGTCTGTCGTGTGAGCTTTTAGAACAGATGCTCCACATTTGCAAACAGGAGCTAATTTTAGGTCACAATTAGCTTTTCGTGAGGACTTGAATAGACCGGTTATAATGAATTTATAAAATTAATATGAGCCTAAAATTGCAAAGGCCTCTTCTCATATAAATCATACAATGAAAACACGAGCATTGATCTTTGGCTTTTTGGCCTGCTCACGGTGGATTGGCGATTTCAAATTTATCATATATCACGTTGTTTTCACGGAGTTATTATGATATATTTTAATAATTCTAACGCTAAGTTCGTTGCGTATTTGGTTAGCTTAATGTTTAAGCAATCGTGACGAATTTGGTTGCAGTTTTAATATCTCGATTTTGAAAGGATTTACCTTCAAATTCGCCAGATTTTACTAAATAATATCCGTATCGCGTGTCATATACTTTTACGGCCTCAAGATCGATGGCCTATAACGGCTAGAACGATTAGGACCAACCCTTAATCAATAATGCCAAGACATAACTTCTCTAAAGAAACGCTTTATTTCAACCTTGAAAACCTTCTAATTTTCCAATCAACTGTAAAATTAGATTTTTAGTTGCTTTAAAATCAATAAATAGTGGGTCTATTGACAAAATGGTAACGCTAAAGCTTGCTTTTGCCATACAACATCTACGACAGAATCGTGTTGACAGCTCTTAAAAAGTAGCTCTTTTTTTTAGGAATTGGAATCATTTAAAGAATTCTTCCGCTCTGAGCGGAGCGGAAGGGAGATTTAGACTTTTACTGACTAAAACCCATCCGTGTTCCTCCTAAAGCCCTTTGCGTTTCAGTGCCGCGGTAACTCTTTCGAACCTTTTCGCAACCCTGGATCATTTGGTTTACTACCCAATTCATTGAAAGTTAAAACTTATCTGTGGTTTGATCGTTTTGTGCATGCGGTCTGACGGACCGATCATGCGCAGTTGCAGGTTCCGATTAATTTTCCATTACCTCATGACTTCTGAACGTTGACGAGGCGAAAGGATATAATGTGGATAGGATAGGATGGATGTATGTATGTTTATGGAGGATATATTTAAGGATCGTAGCAGGTCTGTGGTTTTTGCTTATGCCATAGGAAAAAGACGAGAGTTTATGGACGTATTTACTTCATGATGTGTCATTGAATCTCCAGGTGTGATCGTGAAAGGTCGCGATGGGCGCGCCGGGCGTCTCGGACGAGTACTCGCCGCCGCGTCTCTCGCGGCTGCTGCACGCCTTGCCGCATATCAACGTGACGCTGCACCGCGTCAATGACACCTTCGCACCCAACTCGCCTGTTTATCTCGAGGTAAGGGGTAGATGGAATTGGTAGAAATTTGTTTAAATCTAGAATTAATTCAATAAGAACAGCATCACTGGCTTACAGCCTTATTTGGCATCATGCCCATGTAATGCTTTTTGTTTTTTTCCTGTGGGACTCCCAAATTAAATACTTCATCAGATCAAGCTAGAAAAGTATGGGAGTATATGATTGGTCTTATGCTGGTGGCAAATGTAGACACTAAACTTGGATTCGCAAACCCGCAAAAATGGTTTATAGATAAGGTTGTTATGAGGTCTTTTAGGGGGCTTTTATCTGCAATTTCTCTTGGAAGGACAATAAAACTTTTAAAAATTGACTACACAACAGCTAAAAGTAGCTAATCTGCTTTAGCCTTTCATTAGGTAGTGAGACAACATCCACAAATCAAAAGGCGTATATAAAACATCCAGTCTCGCCACGTCGAAAGACTCAACGCAACGCTATTTCACTCCTCATACTCAACAAATCGTATCCCGGAACTGTATACTTAGTACGAAACGTTTGTCAACACAACATGACACTTCATTAAGGATTGTTTGTGCCCTGAGGAGTGGGGGGCGGTGGAGAGGGGGGGGGGTATATGCTGGTTCATTATTGAAGTTTACAATACTTGGCACAACTATTAAACTAGGTTAAGCAAACTACTACGCGAATAAACTTATAATAGCGCACGGAATTATGGTTGGTTTTAGTTTCAAGGGTGCTTTGGTGTGTCCTGGGGTGAAAGCCCTTCTACCCTTCCAGACTGGCTATACGTTTTTGCTCATGTAGTCTAGAAAGAGGGTAATGTTTTGTGAGTTGTATGTGTGGGGGTATTTCTTTGGCATATTCTGTAGTCTAAATGGCTTGATGAACTTTGGTATGTTTGTGACAAATGAGGTATTGATACCATATTTTCCATGTTTTTTCAGAGCTTGGGCATCCTGGGCTCGATACCTGGCGCGTGGCTGATACTGACCCTGACCGTCCTGCTCATATACCTGCTCACAAGATGCTGCGACAGAAAGCAACGCCCGCCAAGAAGCATCACCGCTTTGAAGGTAAGACACCTCCATCGAAATAAAGAATATTCCTATTACGTTACCCGGCTGATTAGTAAATAATATCAGCCTATTATTGCCTCATTGTAAGACAACGGCCTCTTCTTATACAGAGAAGGCATGAGTATTGATCACCATCCTTGCTAAAGGCGGATCCGCAATTTCTGATTTCTGTTATTAGAAGTCCAGTTTTCCTCGCGATGTTTTCCTTCACCGATTTCAGTGATGTCTAAGATAAACTTGGAATTACATACTTACGAAATTGAAAAGTCACATAGGTAATTGTGTAAATACATGTGTTAGTGTCTCGTCTATTTTTGATTAACATACAAGCCGATGCTGAGCTGCAAATTCCAAAAAAAAAACTAAGAAAATTTAATATCCACTACCGCGCTTTCAGTCTTGAAGGTCACAAACTGTCTATACCTACTTCAAGTAAACGAAGTTATGCAAAAGGGACAACAAAAGTTTGTCTGACAGCTAAATCTTATTACCAAGCAAGACTTATTTACTTTGCAAAGTACTTAGTGTACTTAGGGTAAACTTTCACCATTCTAGGCCTTCTTAAGTGTCCTATTGTAAGAATCTCGAGTCGCTTAATTGCATAATTAGTGTTGTACTCATTAGCGGGCGTATGTTAATTCCCTCCATTCATGATGCGGTGTTGTGGCGTAACTTGAGAAGGGCCTATCTGTGGTGTACATTTGTCTATCGTAATCTTTGGTATTGACTCTTCCATTCACTAACTCTTAGGCTCAATTCACACTGCCGCGGAATTACTCGGAACAGAATTTTGTACATTGTATTATTTTTATTTATTTATTTATTAAAAGGAACTCTAACTACTTAATCATTAAAAACATAAGTATAATGAGGTGAGCCCAAGATAGGATTACGTTGAATTTGACACGTTTTTGAAGTACACAACACTGACATACTAAAACGTTTTAATTAACTAACAGCTTTGTTTGTAAACGTTTGTACACAAAAGATGAAAACAAAAGATATAGAATTATGAACCTTATATACTTTGTTTGACTTACAAACGCAAATAGTAATCGATTGCATACAAGAACTCATGGATTCCTACAAATTCGCGCAACGAGGTATTTGTCCCGACTAGACGATCATCGCGCGAGTAAGAGACGCGACCATCGCAAATTATGTAGATAAGAAACATTGATGTCGCACGACCGCATCGCGCGTACGCCATATGGCTAAAATCCGCTCGAACTTGCGATGATCGCTTAGTCGCGTTCCATTAGTACAGAGCCTTAACTAAATAAAACCGGTACTTAAATTCTTTTGTTGTACCATAAGTAGTATTAGGCATTAGCCTTCATCATATTCAACTTCAACAACTGACGTAACCTTTGCGTAGTCTATCTATTATTCATTATTTACCGGCGACATCATTTACGACCTTCAGAATACGTTACCTTAGAATACGTTACTTGGTTAATTATAGCTATTCTTCATGTATTTTGAATGGAATAAATCTAATTCTAGAGTAACTTAGTGTAATAACCTTTGAAGGCTTGAACGAAGTTCGGCTTGCCTAAATAAATAAAGACTATTTCTACTTTATGTATGAACTCACAAACATAAGCAATCAGACCCGGAACAACTACAAATATTTGTTTTGTGGGAATCGAACCAGTGACACGTAACGTAATTGTTGTCACTGCGCTAACCGTGCCGTCTAAGAGTTAGGAGGTTTAAAAACTGGATAAGTACGAATAGGACTAGCACATAAATGGTCCAGTCCCACTGTACAATATTTTACACTACATACAAAACCCATGACATGAAAGCTCTTAAGGCATACTTCACTTCATACTATGGCAGTTAATGTTAAATCTAGCGCATAAATGGTGTTTTGGTACACTTTGTCAATCACGTATAAACCCTGGGGAAAGAGAGCTTTCATATGACATGGGTCTCATCTATGTTGAGCAATATATAAAAGTGGGCCCAAAAATCCCACAACGCTGTTTATTCGTTGTTATAGCGGCAATAGTAAGACACATGAAAATTTTAACTCTCGAATCTATTACGGTTCATACAGTACAGCTCGCTGACAGACAGACCGACAGCGGAGACTTAGTAATAAGGTCCCGTTGGCACCCTTCGGGTACGTAACCCTAATTAGTATTACAGACTCAAAGTCTGCCCGCCTCAATATACCCACATCTCAGCGCTATTTCCCCGACAAGGAGTGATAAGCTCATCATTTTCGCCCCGAGGGTATCGTTCCTCTATAAATAGTCTGCAAACACAATCAAAATAATTCTCACAGAGATGATTCGAACACGTGTTTCGTACAAGTGTTAAAACGATCAAACGTTTTGTGTTTATATTCTTCGTAGGTACTTGCTTTGCCGCGACTTCGTCTGTGTGGCTTTTTTTTCTTAAAGGCCTATTCAGACCTAAGCGGTATTCGCTACCGTCTGCGGCAGAGAAAACCCAGTGGGTATGCGGTAATATTACTGTTCAGACCTAAGCGGTATTCGCTACCGTTCGTAACCCGCGTGGTATGTACCTCTACCCACAGCGGCAGCGAATATCGCTCAGGTCGCTCTAGCCGCGGTACTTGATACTAAATACCTGAGCGAAACCCGCGCGGTATGTACCTCTACCCACAGCGGCAGCGAATATCGCTCAGGTTTGAATAGGCCTTAAGTTACGGGTTTGGTTACTTCTTCGCTAACATGTAGCGTGATGTTAAATAGTCTGCTAGTGCTATAAACCCCGCGGTATCACCCGCGTTTAGTTACATCTTTGGTTACTGCTTCGCTCCTGTTGGTTTTAGCGTGATTTTCTTTACGTGTAAACCTTCTTCTTGAATTACTCTATCTATTAATGAACTGTATTAGAATCCATTGGAGAGTTTAAAAGATCTAAGCGTACAAGAGGGACAGACGGCGGGATCGGATGCGAGTTTGTTTTACACTATGTAGAGATAGTATTATTTACCTGGCTATCATATGTATATGCAAGAAGATTTTTTTCCAATACGACGGCTACTTCCAGAGATAATCCCGTATAAACAAACACACAAATAATCTCTTCAGCTTAATTACAGATTAAAAACACTTACTAATGATAGGAATCAAATAGGGCACTGAACTTTGAACAACTTTGATCTCTTGTTTCATGTTTGGAGATAGTGTAAATATTATTTTTTGATGATCTTGTTAGGGCTAAGTTTATTAGAAGTGTGTGATTCTTCTATCATTATGGAAGATCAAAAGGAATTAGTGGATATCAAAGAGGAAGAGAATAGACAATTTGTTGAACTTAGTTTTGTTTATTTTTTTTTAGTTAGAGCATATGGGAATTAGTAGTTTTATTTGTAATTTTTCGATAGCCAGAAGGTATAAAATGACGAATGTTACAAATTGTGTTTGAAGTCAATTTGCTTTTACTACAATTACGTAGAGTTTATTTTTACCCGACTGCGACAGAAGGAGGGTTATGTTTTTCGAGGGTATGTTTGTATGTATGTATGTATGTATGTATGTATGTTAGGGTGTCCCTTATATGGGTGAAAAAATTTTTTTTTTAGGTATCGAAATGCATACCTTCTATTTCTTTTTAGACTACCCAGACTTACTTTAATACAAAATTTCATCTTCCTATGTCAACGTTAACCCGTGCCGACAGAACTCTGAAGATTTTGAAAATTTATGTTTAAACCCTTCAGATACATCACAGATAAATCAATTGAAATATTATTTTTTTATGAAATATTTATTAAAAGAATATAAAATTACAGATCAGGCAGGATTTTTCTTTTAAGGTTCTTTTTTTTACAGTCTAGATACAGATTTATATGCTCTTGAACACAGCGTAACACACGCTGATGCTTCGGAAAGGATGAAAATTGAAGAATCTATTTTTTTTTAACAAAAACAAAGAGAAGCAGGGCGTCCCAGGTGTTTAGCGGGTGTAGGCAAAACGTTAGCCAAAAAAGAAGACAGCTAAAGACAAAGTAAATGAAATGAAGAGAAAAAATTATGTGAGCAAATGAGTTTAGGAGGTTTAACGTCATCTGTTACTGCGCAAGATTCTATTTAAACGCAAGGACATCACGATCAACTTACCAGCTCTGGTGGAAGTCTTAAGGAACCCTTGGCATCCACCTCTCAATTGGTAAGTTCTGAAGCTACTAAAAAAGAGGAAGGAAATACTTTATCACGCCTAAGTTAGTTGCAGCTTTGGATAGATGTTAATTAAGCATAAGGGATTCTGTCTATATACTTCAGGCAGTAGTAGAAGCACTAGATCTTTAGTGTGATGATTTTCCGATAAACAAATCGTCGAATTTAAAACTGTTGACAAATTGATCTCCAAAGCAGCCCTGAGCAAGTTTAGTCAACATCTTTGGTACTTGTTAGAAGAAATTGCCGTTTTAAAAGTTTCATATTCGACGATTTGTTTATCGGAAAATAATCACAGTTAAGATCTAGTACTTCTACTACAGCCTGAAGTATATAGACAGAATCCTTTATGTTTTATTAACATCTATCTGAAGCTGCAACTAACTTAGGCGTGATAAAATATTTCCTTCCTCTTTTTTAGTTGCTTCAGGACTTACCAATTGAGAGGTGGTTGCCAAGGGCTCCTTAAGGCTTCCATCAGAGCAGGTAAGTTGATCGTGATGTCCTTGCGTTTAAATAGAATCTTGCGTAGTATCAGATGACGATAAACCTCCGAAACACATTTGCTCACATAATTTATCTCTTCATTTCATTTACTTTGTCTTTCCCTTTCTTCTTTTTCGGCTAACGTTTTGCCTACACCCGCTAAACACCCGGGACGTGCTTCTCTTTTTTTTTGTAAAAATATTTAGATTCTTTAATTTTCATCGGTTCCAAAGAATCAGCGTGTGCTATATGAAATAAATTATCTAAATTGTTTTAAAGTACTTCTCACAGCGCTCGTAAATATTTTGTATTTTTTTTTTCATCTCCCTCCTGGCATGTTGATGATCCACAAGTATTTTTACACAGTTAGGTATAGCCCTGGTAGGGATTCTAGCTATTTCCCAAAATATAATACACTCCCGAATAACGACATTAGCGTTTTCACTAACAGTCATTTAACTTAGCGAATGTTAAAAAAATACTGAAAGAACTTGACGATTAGACGGTAACTTTGCGCCTGTTATTTGATAATTTACGTCATAAACTAAGAAAACACATTTATGATTGCTTCTTAATTTCTTTGCCATCTTTTAAATGTAAAACAATACGTGTTAATCGCGGGAATAATTGAGAACAAATAACAAATGCCGTGAATACGCACCGCTACTGCTGCGCAAATGTATGAAACATGATTCGATGCAACTCGGCACGGGTTATCGTACTCCAAATAAGGTAAAAATTTATTTCCGAGTGTTTTAGAGGCAAATGAACAAAACTAAGACCTATGCGTTAGAAATTTAAAACTTTGAAAAATAAGGGACACCCTAATGTATGTATGTATGTATGTATGTATGTATGTATGTATGTATGTATGTATGTATGTATGTTTGTATGTATGTATAATTGTTTGGCACGCTCTGCAGGCTGAACGGCTCGATGGATTTTAGCTTGAGAGGTGTCGTTAGATTCGTATTTACTGTGAGAGTGACACTGGGTATATATAAAAAAAATAATGGCGGATTTTTGGCGCCAAATTCAAATGTTTGGCTCGCTCTGCAGGCTGAACGGGTCGATGGATTTTAGCTTGAGAGGTGTCGGTAGATTCGTATTTACTGTAAGAGTGATACTGGGTATATTAATTTCTTTTTTAAAACACTAAAAAAATAAAAAATAAAAAACGGTAATTTAAAAAACTAAAAAACCCGACTGCTATTCTTTAAAAATCCCTAAAACAAGATAAATTGTAGCAGTCGGGACCCATTTGGGGCCATCTGCAATGTAATATAGGTATGTGCTCTCAATTCACTAACCCTCCATTTCTAGAATGGGTCCCGACTGCTACAATTTATCTTGTTTTAGGGATTTTTAAAGAATAGCAGTCGGGTTTTTTAGTTTTTTAAATTACCGTTTTTTTACATATGAGGCTGTCAGGGTTCAAACCGTTGACGTCATAATTTATAGTCAATCAAATATGTGCGCTCATTTTATGTCCCGGTTTTATTTACCGAAATTCAACGTCAGACTCTTACCGACTACGGTTTTTTGACTAGACGACTCGTTTGACGGCAAATTCCTAGACAGCGCAACGTTTCTTTAGAAAAAAAAACTAACTTGAATCGGGGAGCCTGCTACGAGTATTACACGTACGTGACACATGATTTGCGCCCCTTCCCATGAACGATCAGACCCCATCAACACCGTCATGAGTTCTTAAAAATATGTGTTGATGAAGAGTCGCTACCGGTTCTTTCCACTTTAAGCAGTAAGCAACTGGAAGTAGACATTCCGTAGCTGTCTTTTCCTTTCTGGCAAACAAGTTTCTCAATCTTCAGTATCTCCTTTTTCCACAGATAACGCTGATGATCCTGTCCGTGCTCTGCTGCGGCGCGATCGGCGTGGGCCTCTTCGGTAACGATGACCTGCACAACGCGATGCTGCAGAGCATCCAGGCCGGCAACCAGCTGGCTCAGCTCGTCAACACTGTTAAGAACCAGGTGAGTGCTGGATAAGGGAAATAGATTTTACATAAGTGAGCAGTGGAGATCATCTGCAATTTTGCAACGCCAGAGAGAAATCTGCAATCTCTGAGGTGTCTGCGCTAAGCCATACATACCTTCCAGCTACAAACCAGGCCACAGTAAAACCTGAAAGATATTGGTCTCGTTACTAAATTGCCACCGCTATCCAAATGAGCATCCCGAAAGAAGGAAAATGCTTATTTACACATACCATGTGCACACAAAAATAATACTTAAGGGATCCCCGGAGCGTACACGACTTCTATAGTCCATGGTTCCAAAAATCTTAATGTACCAAAACAAGTTGTCAGTCTGTTGTGGTCTCGTGTTGGATGGAAAAATAGTGCAAACAATTAGTGACCAAATTAACTTCTCTCTAACAAAATTCAGACTAATAATTTCAAATTTCTTATCTTCCAGTCAAGCATCCTAGAAGAAGCGATGGGTTCCCGAGCGCGCGCCCCATTGGCCCGGTTAGCGGACGCGCTGGACGCGCCCGTAGCCAATCAGACGGCGCTGGGGACCTTACTGCGGGCCCTGTCTGCCCTTCGGAACAACGCCAGCGCTGCTGCTTCAGCCGCTGACAACCTGAGACGGCCGTTGGCTGCGCTTAATCTTGATGCTTTTATGAAGGTTTGTTTTTGAAACGGTTTCTTTTTTGATATTTTGGTGTGTGCAGTCAATGCTTTGTTTCAATAGTCAGTAGCCAAGGTAGTTCCTTCATATTAAGTAGTAGTTTTCAAAACATTTTTTTTTGGTCCAACTGGCACTGTGTTTCTGCACATCCGGTGGTTGCTAAGACCATCTATGCTCAAAAATTACCCATGGGAACTAGTGCTGAAGGTAATCATATTTTGTGAGCCTCGTAATACTGAATGTGTAAACTTTCAGCATTCCGAGGTTGTGCTTGATTGCGGTGGAAAAGAATTAAATAACACAAGCATGCTAGAGTATGCATGTTTTGTCACCCGTGTTTCATTATTACCTAAACCATAAAATTGAAATTCTAAAATATGTAGTATGCCAGCAGTATATTGATGGCGCGATCTATACAACATCTATACACCTAGTTCTATGTACAATGGCCTATATACCAAAATGTTTTGTATGTCGTTTCCAGCGCGCGTGGGTGTGGGAGGCGGCGCGCTGGGCGGGCGGCATGGCGGGCTGGTGCTGCGGCGGCGCCGTCTGCGTCGCGCTGCTCGCCGCCGCCGCCAGGCGCTCCAGGCGCGCACTGCTGCTGCTTTGTGTTAGTATACATTCTTGTTACATGCTACTAGAGAATTTGTTCACTTTTTTATTTTTCTTAATGTAGACTGTAGTAAATTAACTTAATGTTATGTTTTAAGTACATAATGGACCCTGTATGGATGTAGGGCACAGCAACTTAAAATGAATATTATCTTCAAACAAAAATTTTATAAAATTTAAAAGAAACTATTTAACACCATTTTTTTTTATACTTTATATAAAACCATGTTCAAAATACTTAACATTATTATGACTTTAGAAAATCATTTTTTCCTTAATCATCCACCCATCCACACAACACCCATCCCATCCATCCATAACACCCATCTATCGAGTAAAGTATCGCCAGTTAATTTGACTGTGTGAACAGGTGGGCGCGCTGGGTGCGCTGGTGGTGTGCTGGCTGGCGGGCGCGGTGCTGGCGGCGGGCGCGGTGGCGGCGGCCGACGCCTGCCAGGAGCCCGCCGCCGCGCTCGCGCTGCACGCGCCGCACAACCTGCCCATCGACGTACGTACATATATCATGCCTTACCGTACCTTTGCCCTGCTATTTTGTACTATGACATCATTAAAGCCTGATTTAACGTTACTTCAACTTCCAGGCAACTTCTGCCCTGCTATAAAAGCTTATAAGCCCCCTGATACCAACTGGTCTTGTCTCTCTGGTGGATCAGAGGATTTAGTTTAAAAAAACCCGCCAAGAGCAACACGGTAGCTTTATGACAGTCGGACCAAAAGTCATCATCATCTGCCTAGCCTTTTCCCAACTATGTTGGGGTCGGCTTCCAGTCGAACCGGATGCAGCTGAATATCAGTATTTTACATGGAGCGACTGCCTATCAGACCTCCACAACCCAGTAATGGATAATACGATACTCTTGGTAAGACTGGTTGTCAGACTTTCGGGCTTCTGACTAACAGTAACGAACCAAAAGAACCAAAGTCGGACCAAAAGTGATCTTACAAAAATGGCCGGTGTTTCCTTGTGAGGAACGAAACCTTTTTTTTGTTAGCTTATTCCGTCCCACTCCTGACGACGGATACCTTAAAAGCCATAATATTGTTCCAAAGACTAGACGGGTTTACGAGACTATCAGTTCCCTAGTTTTATGTACAGTCAACAAAAGAGACTAGTAACCAGCGTAGTCAGATATAACTGACATTGCCTTCTCAACACACAAACAACACATGACACGGAACTGTTTGTTATGTAATCTTTAAATCAAATTTTACACGAGACCACCCTACTGCGTCTAAAAAAAAATCTATATATACATATGTGACAGCATGATTACTTATCTCTTTTGGTGCCTACCTACTAAAGCTCCTAATACAAAAATTACAGTCCCCTTTGTTTTATTTCTTATACTAATCTTAATTGTTATATGTTTTCAGATGGTGCACTACTACTTATCCTGCAAGGTGTCTCGCGAGAACGTGCTGACTGCCGAGCTGCGGAACGCGCAGCGTGCCGTAGTGGCGGTGAGGCAGGCGCTGGCTGTGCTGGCTCGCGGGGCACCGCAACTGTTCAATGATCCTGGTAAGGGCACGCTTATGAGGTAGAAGTGAGCTTGATGTGAGTTTTCAGCCTACCTGTTGTGTAATTCTGTATAAAAGTCGTAAGTGAAATGAACGTGAGGTGAGCTGTTCAATTCTTAGTATTAGGTGGGATGACTACATAAGAAACCGGTTGTCGGTCTATTCTGTATAAATCTTTGTGAATTTAGGTGAACTGAGGTGAGGCGAGGTGAAATTTCATCACAACTGTAGTGCTATTCTAGAAAAATAGCACCCTTAGTGCGTTTAGGTGTTTCTCTTGAAGGCAAATGCTATACTTATAACTTAAAGGAATGATAGCAATTTAATCTGTCTCAATCTGTTAAAATTTTTGTCTTTTGATGCTAAAGATTGGCATTGTTTTTTTCTTATCAACAACAACTTTATCAAAATTTTCCGTTGAAGATTTTATAGAAGAGCACTACAATTCAAATAGTAGTCAAAGAAGAAGTATTTTTGAAATTGCCAATTAAATACGATATGTACAAGATCAAAACGGCTTCCTACATTGTTGTTAATGTCGTGTCCTTCGGGTGCAGGTCTGCAGCCGGCGCTGGGCGCGCTGGGCGCGGGCACGGGCGAGGCGGAGCGCGCGCTCGTGGCGCTCAGCGGCGCGCTCGAGTGTCGCATGGCGCGCGCGTACTTCGTGGCAGCTGCTCGCGCTGCTTGTGATGCTGGCCTGCAGGTGTGTGTGGGCCCTGTCAGTTACCATACCAGTTTACTGGGTTTCTTGTTGGAACTTACATTACATTTAACTGCTATGTATGTAACTCCATATTGCCAAAAAAGGGACGATCAGCAACATCCAAAGCATCTAATGTATACTTCGTATTGTAAAAATAAACGACGGGTTGCACTCCGGGAGTGTCGGCAGAAGTGAAAACTTGAATATTAACGTTGTGCATTTTATAAGATTATAGAAATTCGTAAGATTTTCGATCAGGTCACGTGTCCTGACGCGAGTTTAACATTTTTTACCCATTCCAAAAAAAGTGCACAACGCCGCTAAAGAAGTTTTCACTTCAAAAAAACCGTAAGATCACGCGGCCGAAGACGCGGCCGAAAGCTGATATTACATAGTATACAATAATAGTACTGTAAGGCAAACTTTGTTTTTCAGGCGTTATCGCTTCAATTGTTGGCGGCAGTCGCGGCTGGCTTCCTCTTCACCGCCATAGTGCTAGTCGATTCACACGCTTGGATATACATCAACACGAAGTAAGTAGAATCCATATTATCTATTTCTTCTAGCATCTCGGCCGGTGGTGGTTATACTTCTTTGAGGGTAGTAGAAACTCCTGTTTTTCTTTAAATCGTTTATATTAACTAAATGTAACGACTAACGATGTTTCCTAACATTTCTCGTGCCTTTAGCCTCTAATCCCTTTAATTACAGTCATTCGTTCGCGAATATAATGTTTCTTGGATCATTTCACGGAGAAATGGTCTGTCGCATCACTAATAATAACGAAATGTGATTGGCTGGCAATCATATACTAACATTACTAACTGGCGTACCACCGGGGCCTTACCTTCTCCCATGTCACAAGCACCACTTATAAAAGCCAACAAACATCTTGAACATACACTATTTTGGGAACGGGTCTAATACCAGTCGTGGGCGCGGATCATGCGTCAAGCGAATACCGGGCTCCCTGCTTATGATGTAATGTGGGGTTTTAGTCGGTAATGGTGCGGATACACGGCCCGTGATAACACGAGCATCACTGATATCGGTAACCACGTCAGAGGTCCTTTAGGTGGTTTAGAAACTCGGACACTAGGGTATATGGTCGTAAGACCTCACTGTCCACACGATAAAGAAGATGGATATAAACTTCAATAAAAGCAAAACAAAAGCGTGTACGGTAAAGTATGTTTTTATCATGAGAAGCTTAAAAAGTTCACGGCACGCGGGCGGCGCGCTGGCAGCCTACGTTAGGATTTTTCAAGGGATTCCGGCTGAGCCGTTGCCATGTCGGAGGGGTGCTGTTGTTATGGGTGATGACCTTAAGAGTTCGGCCATTGGCCTCCGTTCTCCCACTTTTCCTCGAACGGAGGGTATTCATGAGGATTTCCCCACAATAAAACAAAAGGGGAACATCTATCCATTAGTAGCACAGCTATGTTCAAGATGTCAGTTCGGTTAGTAACTCGCGTGGTGTGCTCAGACGGCGCGGCGGCGGCGAGGAGCAGGCGCCGTTCCTGTCGTCGGGCGGCAGCAGCCAGGCGTCGCGCACGCTGCCTCGAGCGCAGCACAACAACGGCAAGCCGCCCAGCTACGGCGCCGCCGTGCAGCTCATGGACCTCGAGCGGCCCAGGTGAACACCGCGACGATACGAGTTTCTATGCGATTTGGTGGAAATGTAAAACGAACGAATATAATTCTATAAGTGTGATGACTTGATGAGCAATTTTTATGTCGCTTGAGGTCGTTTACGGCAATCAAAGATTACAAAGTTGATTGGCTGTGGGCAGGGATTGATCTACAGGTCCAATATAGAAATTGGATATTATCTATTATAATTATTTCATAAAATTAAACTTAAAATAATGTCCTTCTCTTTTTACATTTTGAACTGCTATGCCATTAAAAATTAATATTAAATGATTGGTAAAAAAGTAGTGAGATATCAAGCTGAAATCGTGAAACAAAAGACACATGCTTAAATATGTTGTGTATTATTTATATTTAGAGAGTAATTAAGAAAAAAATAACAAGTTTGTTTACATTTATATCAAATTGTATTGAAATACGGTTTAACACAATCGCTTACATCGTCTACTAACTAATCATCAGACAAATAACTGGTATACTTCTTACAATTCACGAGCACGCTTCATGACTTACTCTTATCTCATTGTTATAACGTATAAATTGCAATGATCGACGCGCGTTCGTGAATGTGTAACATCTATAGACTTACTAGAAAACTAGATTGCTTAGAGCTTGTCAGACGTTTTCTGACTATGGGTATTAGACACTACCAATCAATTGACATACTTTTTAAATCTGTCAAAACGCGATGCCTCTATAAATTTTATAAAGCAATGGTTAACTATGACGTCACTTTTTTGCTAACTCAATTGACCAACTATTTATTTATTTCAAAGCGACAAAAAATCTAATTTTACAGATCATTGAAAATTAATCAGAACATCACGCCTTTATTCCTCAAAGGGTTAGGCAAAAGAGTACCAATGTACACCCAAAATTGTTTTTCCTAACTCCGAGCTGCTACAGAGAATTTCATAGATAAACCCAATAACTTTTTTCTCGACCTGGGAATCGGACACAATATCTTTATAGCGTAGCAGTCGCCCTTATTATAACTAGGCTAACGAGGCAATCTGGTTCTTTGAGCTAAAATTAAGTCTTTCTTTAGAAAAGATGTATCATGGAATTATTGGTTAATGTCTAATACCCAATCCAATGCCTGTTTTAACATCAACACCGTGATTCAAAGAAACTCTTCGTGTATTCTGGGGTGTAAACTCTGTCATTAACCCAAATCTGCCTAACTCCGCAGATCATAAGATCTGTGCGGATCCCAATTAGGCAAGAACCCCTGTGCCACGGTAACTATGTTTAACGTTCTGTCTAGCCCGGGCAAGCCACCTTCCTACGGCGCTGATGTGCAACTCATGGACTTCGAGAAGCCAAGGTAACTATATGTGACGTCCTTGCCCAGAAATGGGCGTGTATATGTTTTTGAGTTTACTAACGTGGATATTTTGGGAATGTTCGTTTTGGAGTTATTACACTTAATTGGTTTTCGTGAGTCCCGAAATGTGCACGTAATTAAATCAAGATGAGTGCCGTATAAAAACCTTCTTCATTAAATAACTCTGTATTTATAGGGACTGATATTCGTATTTGTTTTCACTCCGCTCGCTCCTAATCACGTCCACTCACCCCCAGCCATCTCTACTCAACCGTAGTATTTTCCTTTTACCCCTACCTAGTCTCCTATCGCACATTCCAAGTACTCCTATCTTTCTCCACCCACTCCTTTTCTTCTCCACCTATCCCTATTCTTCTCCATCACCCTGAGCCTTTTTTACTCAACCCTAATCTTCTTCAGTCACCCGTAGCCTTTACCACTCACCCCCAGTTTTATAGAATCTCCTAACCCCGGTCCTACTTTATTCAGCCCTCAGGCTTCTATACGGTGATGGTTGATTTCACGAAATACAGGCAGATAATAATAATAATTAAAAAAAAAAAATGGTTAATATATATATATTATTCAGTTGCATCTATTTAAATGATAACATATCTCAACAAAATCAGGAAAACAAATATATTTTCAATGCGTACAGTACCAGAGCGTAATATGACACATTGAGCTTTAGAAAGAGAGAACACACAATAAGTGTGACAGAAACGACACTATATAGCTCAACTGTTTTAAAATTTTGTTGTGTCACATTAAGGGCCTAAGTAGATATGCTACTTTTGGTAGCTTGACACAGCGATTAATTAGCAATTGAACAAACGCAACGAGTTGTCAAATTAATGTCTGAAACTGCGAAACATTTATATATACTTGCAAAATCGCTGAAATTTACGAAGGCCTTAATCCACGGTCGTGGTAGATACATATATTACACGCTCAAACGTAACGAGCCGCCAAAGTAATCGCCAAAGTAGTCGCAAAATTGCTGAAATCTACAAACGCCCTAATCTACGGTCAGGTACTGTACGTACGCACAATAGACGAGTGTGGTGTGGTTCCCAGGGCGCGCATGTCGGGCAGCGCGACGCTGGGGCGCGGCGCGGGCGGCGGGGGCGCCGGGGGCGCGGCGGCGCACGCGGGGGCGCACACGCTGGGCCGCGCGCCGCACAGCAAGTACGCCACGCTCAGCAAGCAGTGCAAGACGCTCGAGAGCAGCGACTTCTACTGAGACCGGCCCGGCGGCGCGCTCCCACCCGAACACAACGCAGGTAACGTGTGCATACTGGTCTTTGTTATCAGCCTTATTCCAGCTCTGGTTAACTGGTCGATAATGCCTAAGACGTTCGCCTTTGTATTTTTTTGATGCATAAGTTTAGGGTTTAAATATAACAAAATTTTTTTTTACTCGGTAAATTAGCGGAGTAGGTATATATGTCAATTTAAAAACTAATTTCCCTAACTGTACTGATTACTTACAAAAAGCATTAGGAAAAATCCTAAAGCAGTTTAGGTGGCGTATCTCCCGAGACTTGAAATACTTCCCCATCTTGATTGTATCAAAACTTCACAAATAACGTTGCAGGTCAATCCGGACGCTCATCGAGCCTGAACCGCTTCGACCCCAAGTACGCGTCGTTCGGGCCGCGCGCGCCCCGGCCGCGCCCCGCCGCCGCCGCCGTGTCGCTCGCCACCTTCTCCACGCCACACGCTCCACATGCGCCACACGCGCCACACGCACCGCACGCGCCACACGCTCCGCACGCGCCCGCCGCCGACAAGTACGCCACCGTGCGGCCCGCCCGCAAGCCGCACGGCGATCAGCCGCAGCCGCTGTCGGCCGCGGCGCTCGAGTACCGCTCCCTGCAGCGCCCGCGCCGCGCCAACCTGCCCGCGCAGGCGCAGCACTCCACGCACACCACGCACCGCCGCCGCGACCGACCCGATCGACCCGACCGCCCCGAACGACCCGAGCGCGCCGAGCGACCGGACCGGCCCGAGCGAGCCGAACGCCCGGAGCGCGCCGAGCGGCCAGAGCGCCCGGAGCGCTCGGAGCGAGCCGAGCGCATCCATCCTCCACACGCGGACACCCGCGACTTGTACGCCGTGACGGAGCTCTAGGGGCAGCCCCGCGCCTCCTTAACTCCTCTGGATGTGTTTCTATAACGCTCGGTGCCGCGCTACTCCCCCAGTGCACCCCGGACGAGTCCCCATGACGCTGTAGTGTGACCCCCAGTGTACCCTCGACTTACGAATGTGACGTTTTCGACACTCGATGTTCAGCTATGACAATCATAGCGAATGCGGAGTGACATTACTCTGAATGAGTTCATGTGGATATTTGTGACTGAAAATGTTCTCGACTGTGGGATACTTTGTGCTTTTGTGCTGACAGAATATTTCACCACAAAGGTTTAAAAGGACTTCATATTAAATGCATGGAAAATTGGCATGAACAAAATTAAAATGATGATTTTGAAATGAGTGATTTATTGACAATATCTTCTAATTCTTCTTACAAACGTTCTGTCAGCGCAGATGTTAAAAATTGAACGAATAATTTCTACCTGTGCGTGATTGCTCAAAATCTTTGTAATTTATTGTGAATACTGGTCTAATATTTATGTCTAAAATATTTTGACGAACATTATTTTTGCTGTCTCGAATTTTTGTAGGGAATCATTTTAGCACAAATATTTAGGTATTGTTACAACGGTAACTCTCTAAAATCATCTTGAATGAGGCCTATTTTTTTAATATATTTTTTATTAACAAGTCTAAAATTTTGAACATAGTAAACATGTTATTGTTTGAAGTGATTATGAACAGCGGTGGCTTATTTTAATGTTTGTTTATCTGTACCATAAAAGTCTAATAAGGCTGTGTTAGCGAGTGTTAACGACCAATATTTTATAACAGTTTTGTTGATAACTTTCACGTTGAAGTTTGTAGTGACGACTGCTGTGTCTTCAAAGACTCCATACTCTTTGGACTCGGGTTTTCGCTCAATATAGTTTTAAGAAGAAATCCGGCTATGGTCTAACTTTCGAGTAAACGTTGATTAACGCTTTTTAGCGCTAACTTTAGGACGAAATCTGCCAAATTATTGGAAAAATAATTATTCTTTTGGCATGTTTCTGTTAAGGTAAAAAGTAGACGGCTTGGAGCCCGACAGTAGAAATTTTATTGCATTGTATATCTCTACGTAACATAAGAATGTACATAATATTAACAGTAGATACATATTTCTAATTTAAGTTCATCCTTTTCGTGTGGTATTCCACAAAACAATAAAAAATTAAAACAATATTTGGACTAGAAATTACATATATTTTATTTTAGATGAATCTGGAATCTCTATCGGGTATAGTTATTAATTATAATTTAGCTTTCATATTTATGGCTCAAAAATTACAACTGATTTAAATTGCGTGGACCTAATGTAAATATAAGTTAGGGCTATTTAATTTTAAACTTGAATTATAACTTATTTTATTTACAGCTAATCAATTAATTGTAAATAAAATAATAAAAATAATTAATTAAGCATTCCATTGTGTGAACTAGTATGAAGTGGAATTGGTAGAAGCAATTTACATAAATATATGAACTAATTATTTGTAAATAAGGTGCAAACGATAACTGCCATTGATGAACAAGAGTTAATCTGACCGTTTGACTGTATAAACAGTGTAGTCTATTAAAATAATGGAGAAGTACCTATCTTGTTGTAACACCACAAAATGTAACTATTAATTGTTTAATGGAGGGATGATATTCTTGAAAATAATTCGTCTGTCGCCTTAAAATTGGCGGTAATACCAGATGGATGTTCAGGTAAATGTATAAGGGTGTAAAAAGCACGAAGAGTAACACAAGTTTATTTATTTAAACTTTATGTAACAAAAAGTACAAAAGCGGACTTTAATGCCTCAGGCATTCTCTACCAGTCAACCAAAGGTCAATGGATCAATGAAATGGATGGTGGAGGTCAATGGTCGTTCGTCCCATCATTGCGACAATTTTATGTTCTGGAGCATACCTGGAAACGACCATACTTAAAAGAGATGTTGCTGGTCCAAGTTCCTAACAAAACTTTAATTACCAACTTGACCCCTGTACTGTTGGATGCACCTGTAAGCACAATGTTTTGCGTGCGTTACATTGGGCACTACCATAGAGTGATTCTTCACACCAAAAATAGAAGTCCTTTTCTCCACATTATTTTTGCTAGTGTGCTGGTCAGTATGCATAGTTAATGGGTATGTGATGTGTCTTTTTACGCCCCGTTCATAACGGTCAATGACCCAAGATAAGTACCCAGCCTACATAGCAGTTAACTTAGTACGTGGCTACCTCTCTCAGGTCACCGACTATACACACAACGAATTATTTTCAAGAACACAATGTTCGAGATAATCTTATTAGCTATAACTAATAAATAACGTAGTGTAAGTAAGAATGGTACCATTTTTATTCTATAAAGCGAACAGTTTTGTATCTCAGTATTAAAATAGGGAACTTTGTGAGACTTTACAACGACGTTCGTACGGTTTTTTATGATCAAACGTATTTTTAAGTTTCTCAAACTTCACGGTACCATATGCAGTGTATTCGCCAAAGATAAAGCATAATTTAACTTAAGTATTATAAGCTCTAGGTAGATGTAACTATAAGGTTCAAGTTTGTACAGCAGCAGATGTTACTTGTCATAGTTATCTTCGTTCGGTCCCAGTAGCCTCAACAAACAATAACTAATTTATTACGGCCAATAGATGGCGTTGGTGTCATCTGCGTGGTCTGTGGGATCCGACCGGAGAAGACGGCTGTTAATAATTGTGATTACTTTCTCGTCTGAATGGTGTAAAACGAATAAAATGCTATAAGGTCACTTAGAGAATACGAAAATTTTTATATCTCTTTTGTACGACGTGAAAATTTGTGATGTCGTAATGTGACGTGGATATAGTACGTAAAATTCAAACGAAGCAAATAATTATGCAATAACAAAAATATATACTATCTCTACATTGTAAGAATACACAATTTTTCAATGTAATTACTGCACACTATTTATAATCGTAAATAATAAACACTTAGACAGTTGTAAAATAAACTATGTTACGGTAATTACGAGGTGATTTCTTACCGGGCAATGTGACGGAGTGCTGAGAGATACGCGCGGGAACTTTACGAGTTACTTTGAAAGCGTTTTTCTAAGTTTTTTGGTATTTGCTGCTCAGTATATTGGGTTGTATGGTAATAAAAACATATATGCGATACTTACAGATGTCTATTTACACAACTATTTATTAAAATCATCAATATATCCAAGTCAGTCTAATTCATAAAATAATGTGACTATGTTACCACTGGCTAAGCTATTGGCTGCTGTGCTGCGTGTCGCGGGTTTGATTCCCTCACGGAACAAATATTTGTATGACCTACAGATAGTTGTTCAGGGTCTGGCTGTTTATGTACTTATGTGAGTTTATATGTTTGTAAACGCACCCATGATACAGAAAAAAATCCTAGTGTGGGTAATGCAACGTTAAAAAAAAAACAGAAAATTAAACACAAAGTTATAAGTAAGAGCGTTGTAATAATTGTTTGCGGTTGTAATAATTACAGTTACGTAATATACATTTTCCTATTACCATAAAACCTGATATAGAGTAGCAAATTGCAAAAATTTAAGAAATGTTGAATTTCGAGGGCAGCCCTAGCGCATCCCCTTTAAAATTAAATTAGCATAACCGGGAATAGAAGTTGCTTCCGTAACATTTATTTGCTTTTGATTTGCCTACAATACAATAAAGTTACCGTAGTATGGTAAATTATATTTACCTAAATAGGAAGTGTAATGCGAAAGTAAGAAACGCGAATTTTCGAATATATATTAGCCTTTTATTTCTAAAATAATGTCAATGAACATCAATTAAATATAAGATTAATATTTTTTGTTCAGCATTTTCGTAGTGGGTTGGCTAAGTCATTGCGTACTAAACTTCCACATGGAAATCAATTAAAACTTCTTCGTATTTCCTCATTTCGATTATCTATGGTTATAAAAAACTCAATGTGAACTGTGGTTGATGTGACCTTTTTACTACAAAGTGCCATAAATTATGTTATTACTAAAAAAAAAACGAGTGATTATTTTGCAGTTTCCAAATGGAACGTTTTTCGAATTATTGAATTTAGAATTTACATGTTTTTGTTTTTAAATATTTTTTTAAATCTCGCTTTATTGATCGTTTTGCTTTTTCAAGTCAATTATGGTGCGCCCGAGTATGTTAAACGTAAAGTAAATGCATTTGATAGTCCAGGTGTTGTAAGAGACGATTTATCATTATTTACAAAAAACAAAACATTACCTAGATTATTTAGTATCATTTTGTATTTAAATAAGGAGACACCTTACATCTCAAATCGAAGGCTTTTCAAAGTTTCGATTTCCTTTTTAGGACTAGTACCTAATTTATGTAAAAGGAGTACAATGTAACAAATTAAGAATCATACCAGGTGGCGTTTTTAACTTCTGCCCATCCTCACAGGAAAATGGCGTGAGTTTATGAAAGTATTTAAAGCGTACTTACTAAAATAAAAAAAAAGATGAAGTACAACATCCGCCATCTTGATTAAAAAAAAAATTAAAAACATAGATAATAAACCCCATTTGCAGTAAACTAAATTTCAAAATGGCCGTCGTCTCTTACAATGCGTGGCGTGCGTTAGTGTTTAAGTCTCATCTCGTGATGTATGACGTGTATAACGTAAATTATAAACGGTTGATGATAGAACAAGTGTATGAGTTTACAATGAAAATAATAAATGGATTAAAAATATTCTTGTTTGATTTTATTTTATACCTTACCATTCGTGGTTCATATTTGGAAATATTATTATCATAAAAATAAATACCAGACTATTATTGTCGTATTGCAAAACGAAGGCCTCTTCTTATATAGAGAAGGCATGAGCATTGATCATCACGCTTGCTCAAGGCGGTTTGGCGATTTCAGACTTACATTAAACTATAAATCTAGGTTTCAAGGTCGAGGTGGTTAGGTCAAGATGTTTTCCTTCATAAAAGACAATGATGTCCAAGATAAACTTAGAAAGTACCTACCTATATAAAATTATGAATCGAAAAACTCCCATTGGTATTTACCCAGATTTGAACCTACAACCTCAGTGCGCCTTAACCGCTTAGTTATCACGTCAAATATTTACTATCTACTCAAATTAGACGTACCTATCTACTTATACACAAACAAACTTCAAAATAAATTTGCTAGCAACCAGCTTAATCCAAATATTGTATAAATATTTCACCAACACTGCAAGGATTGTGTGTATTTATGTAAATAGCAACGTTTACCTTCGAGACCACATCAAAACATGATAGTTATGCAAACACAAAGTTTAGGTGTTCGTTTGTTTATCTAACTAAACATTTAACATTACTAATATCTAGGTAACTGAACTTCGGGCGTTACCACGAAGTGGTGAACTAAAATAAATAATGTTCTCTAGAGCGATTTCGCTCATAGCTGTTAATCCCAATGGAGACTAGCCAAGTACACAGGAGATAGGGTACAAATGTGTGCGCAAACACAGGTGTACTCCCTTTTCCGTAACTCTTATATTCTGGTGAAACGGCAATTCGACACAACCGGGGAGTTACAGGCGCAAGAACAACGGCTTTACGTGTTTGCGAGGCTCGGGGATGTCATACCACCAATTTCCAAACTCCGAGCTGCTACTAATAATACTTTTCGCCTGACCCGGGAATCGAACCTAAGACCCCAAAATCCCTCCATTTATTAACCGATTTGGAAAAATCTTTTTATTTGAAAATATATACCTACTTTTTTCTAAACGAAACGAAACGGTTTTCGATCGGATCGAGATTCCATTAATTAAAATTCATCTCAAGTTGTTATAATAAGAGATCTGTACCGTAAATGGTAGGAATAATCATAAAATTAAATTAAAATAATACCCGGTTGTCGTAATGACCACCATAACCATAGTTATCCATTGCTAATTTACAATTTAGTGTTTGTCAACGTCGTCTAAGTCACTCTAGTAGGTTTAATTCAAGTGTTCTCAGTAACCCTAATCGGGTCATCCCAGCGTTACGTGTTAGAACCTCTAAAAATAAATGGAAAAGTCGAGTAAGCCTTTCACACCCTTTCATTCAATGGTACTTATTGTCGGTTTGTTTAGGTCGCATCTTGCAAATCTTGTTTCGGGAGGTTCCTGCACCTCATCGGGCGGGAGGAAACGCCCGGGTGTCACCATTGTGAGGATCGCCCCGAGGACACGGTGGAGCATACTTTGGCGGTGTGCCCTGCTTGGGCTGAGCACCGCCGAGTCCTCGAGGCGGCCATCGGCGGCGGCGCCCTCTCGCGTCCGGCACTGGTCCAGGCCATGGTCCGGAGCGAGGGGGAATGGGAAGCAGTCGCCTCCTTCTGCGAAGCTGTAATGCTGGAGAAGGAGGCGGCGGGATGGGAGAGGGAAAGGAGGGTCCCCCGTCCCAGCGGCCGCCGCGGTAGACGATCCGGGCGTCGGGAGCCACGTGACGACTCCTGGCCACCGTAGACGCGGGTCTGTGGACGGTGAGCAATGGGTAGCTCACCGTCCGTACGTTCACTAGCGACAGACCGTGTCGACGGCGCGTCCGTGTTCCACGCGCGCCTCAAAGAGATGTCAGCAAATTGGATGGGGCCACTGAGGGCCGATGCCTGCCGGGGCTGCGGGTTGTTCGAAAGAGATACCGCGCCCCCGGAACGCAAAGGGCACATGAAGGAACATAGACGGGTTTTAGTCAGTAAAAGTCTGACACTCCCTCCCGCCCCGCCCAGGGCGGGGGAAGTTATTTGATGATTTCCCGTCTATAAAAAAAAAATAAAAAAATAAAAAAATAAAAAAAAAAATCTTGCAAATCTAAGTAGATCTATATACGTTCACTTGTCCTCTTAACTTGGCATTTTTATGTGTTTATTTTAAACTTAATTGCTTATGTTCTTGTTCATACCTATACACAACTGCCCTGTTGGTCTCGTGGTCGCCAATATGACTGCTGAGTGTGGGGTCCTGTGTTCGATCTCTGAATCGGACAATATTTTATTGGCTTTTTCCATTAGGAAATTCCTCAGTAGCTGCCAGATGTTTAGAAGCCGGTAGTGGACGTCATAAGTCACTTATTCCGTAGCAATAAGGTAAAATTTCGCAGTAAAAGACATGACTGCAATTGTGTAGTACATAATTATTTCGAAAATGGAATTAAAGTCAATAAATCTTTGAAGTTTAAGAATTCGAAGAAAAAGGCCTCGTATGACATTGTGTAATTTAAAAGAATTAAGTCAAAGTCAAAGCATTTATTTCAATTAGACCATTTACAGGCACTTTTGTATGTCAAGATACGTGTAGGGAAACACATCTTCGTCCGGAATGGGTTTTTAGAAAGTGTCCGTGTGTGTTTCCTTAAAATAAATAACACCAGCTTATTACTGTCCCACTGCAGGGCAAAGGACTTCGACCATTAATCATAACGCTTGCTCAAGGCGGACTGGCGATTCCTCGTTACAAGTCCAGGTTTCCTCACGATGTGTTAATTCACCGATGTCAGTGATATCCAAGATTAACGTAGAAAGTACCTACACCGAAATGGTCCCGTACGGTACGGTTTCAGAGGAACTTCCTCCCTCGTACGCTTAGGTTGTGGAATGCGCTCCCTGCTACGGTTTTCCCAAGAGACTACAGCATGGGGTTCTTTAAGAAAGGAGTTTTGAGGTTTTTACGGGGTCGGCAGCGCACGAGTGATGCCTCTGGTGTTGCAAGTGTTCATAGGTAGCGGTAACCGCTTAACATCAGGCGGGCCGTTAGCTTGTTTGCCACCTACAGTGGTATAAAAAAAAAACATATCGTCCCCGTAGAGCGAAAAGTCATTAACTCGAAAAACCATGTTTTGAGATAATGAGAGTTAAAGTTTTTGAAAATATAAATCGTCATAACTTTCATTTGCCATTACACATCTTAACCGTTTTAGCTTTATTTTGAAGGTAATAAAATTAAGTTTATAGTATAAGATCTACAATACTTTAAAAACTTCGAATAATTGAGAAAAGTAGAAAAAACCAAGTTAATTAATTTTTCCCTACAAAATCCTTGACTTATTTGGAAATTAGTTAATTGTCGACCGTAGTTAGTGATTTTTCACTCAGTTCTAAATTACTATGAAGAAAAATAACTAGAGTTAAGTAAAGTGGAACTAACTGTAAGATGTACGAAATGTGTATTGTAAATACTACCTAACTGAATAATCGAAGCTGGTGTGGTAAGTTTTGTTTTAAGTATGACATGAATAACTAATTAAACTACTTTAATAAATTAAGTAAAGTTGTATTCTAATAATTGCAAGACATAAATCAATCAAAATACTATTAAATAGTTGGTACAAGACAAAAGAGAGTGCTACAATCAAAAAAACTTGCGGGTGGGGCTGTATCGGGGCACACAGCCGTTGGTTGAACGTAAAGCATCTTTTAAACCTAGGTAACGTTTAGGTGTTGTGTCGCGCGAATATGATTACTTAGAAGTTGTATGGAGTGCTAAACTATGAGAGCGACAGGGTCACCTGCAAACCATGCACACTGGTACATTTGCGCTTATGGTTGGTATGGTTTTCTAAAGTACTGTCTAATCATGACGGAGATGTCTCACTTATGCAGTACTGCACCGATCTGGGGATTGTCTATAAGAAAGCAGAGTCCATCTCAATTAGCTGCTCGAAGAACTCTCATGATCGTTGATCAGCTTTCGGGTAATGTTTTCTGCATGTCGCGAAAATTGGAAAGTATTGTTAATCCCCACCATCACCTGTAGTCGTAACATCTTCATTGCCATATACAACACACACTGAGGGGTTACACCACATTGTCCTCACTCTTTCCACAATCAGACTAGCGTCGCCGAGATCTATCGCAGGGAAGCTTAATTGTTCAGCTTGGCGACCGTATGTGATGTTGAGTGGGCACTCTGTCCAGGTGCCATGCCCAGGTATTTAGTCTCGTCCCATAACATATTGTGTTGATGGGCATTTATTCTCAGTCTCTGATACGCAATGACAATCCTATGGCTCGATAGCTGTATTTTTGTTCATTCCTCGTTCGCTCTGCTCGGACCTTCAACTGGACCGGCCAAGCCACGCTCCAAAATAGCCCAGTAGACTGTGATATTGTTTGCGCCTTATTGTCAAATATCGCAGCCACGCTTTCACTGTGCATTTCCTTAATAACTCACGACTTTTGCATTACTATGCGATGTGCGATATCGTCATCCAACTGGCGCGGCAGGGTCTGCACCATATCATTGACATCGTAGGGTATGTTAATAACGTGACCGTCGATTTCATACTGTCCTGCGCATCGCATCGCATCGGCCTATTTGCATGTCTCGGTGACACCAGACTCTCCTTATTATTAAGCTTAGTTTGGGTAGATGAGTAGGGTATGGCGGGTAGCTGTATCTATTATTCCTGCTTTCGTTTCTGTCTGCAATCGTTGAATTAGATCCGGCAGAGCATAAGCCGAACCGTATCTTCACCAGGGAACGCATTCTTCAAGAATTGGGATGTGCACAGATGCGCTCACAGCCTTCAAGTCGTGCTCCACCGTCGATCACATACGTCACACTTGTGGCAGTAATCATTGTTCATAAACACATTACTAAACTTTTCTGCGGAAAACTCACAATGTAAGAGTTGTCTCATGAGTTGAGTTGTCGAATTTTTTTGTTTTTCTGCACCGGCCGTGAGCTGCCGTGTTATATCTTCACCTAGTTTGATTGACTGGTAGAGAATGTCTAAGGCATTAAGTCCGTCTTTGTACTCTTTGTTACATAAAGTTTAAATAAAAACATAATTAAATTAACTCCCGTCGCCTAGAGTACTCCGCCGCACGTTCAAATTGTTTCGGTTGAGGTGAAGAGTTCAAACAGTTGGACCTAACCTGGCAACCCAGGATGTGTCCTGATGGGCTGGAACTGTCATGTACCTCTACTGCGGGTACGACTCGGCTGGCTCAATCTTGAGACGCAACAATCGCTAGCTTTAGCTGAATCTAGCGAGCTTCCTTCGTTTTTGGGACCCTTTAGCAGATGTGGCTGGTCATGGTCATGGTTCTACATCCTTCGGAGGCACCATAACCGATGTATTCTCATTTTTTTATGAAATTGAAGTTAATTCCAAAGTAACTATCTATAGGCAATTGTTATTAATTATCATGGGTAAAATCATTCAAATGGGTTAATTACTTTTCGCTTTTGAAGTATTGTGCAAATCATTTAAAAATAAAGAATGAGAAGTCACTATGTTAAGTTAGTTAATTTTCGCTATCGTCTGTTTTAACAAACTATTGATTTCAAAAACTCACTAAATCGATTTAGTGATTTTTAGGCTAACTAAACGCATATGTTTGCTTTGATAATTTCAGAGAAAAGTAATTAAGTCGTTTTAAGTGCAAGTTATGTAAATTTTATATTAATGTTATAATCATAATTTAGTTATTTCTCGCATTACGCTGTGGGGTCCAAAATATAGACTTACTTACTTTTCACACTTCGTAAAACAAAAACCAACGCAGCTACAAGAATGACGGTTAGGCAGATATTTAGAGAAAAAAATGGTGATCTTAGTGACATTGATAACTCATTTTGGCCATTTTCGGACTTAATGACTTTTCGCTCTACGGGGACGATATAAATTGTAAAAGGCACATTGCTAAGTGCCCGGTATCGAACTCACAACCTCATGCATCGCCTTAAACACTAGGCCATCACCACAATTGCACAAATATTTTTATAAACATTCTTTTTACAGCAAAGGTAACAAAACATTTCCCATCCAAAGGCAGGAGATATAAGTAGTCGTTTGTTATTGCCGCGCCACGGCGCCATTTGAACAAATAATTGTCTCTGGGTGGCCCGCCGTCGCCCGGCTTGTATGCTCCCGGTCGGGTAGCAATTTGCACAACAATGCACTCCATCGCTGCTTGCTAGTTTATTATGTTGTTGCGTCTTCACGCTTATTTCTGGATATAAAAGGAAATGCCAATGTGAGGTAGGGAAAGAGCATTTTATAGGTACGTTAACTTTTATAATGTGTAGGATGGTACAATAGTAAATTAAAAGATAAATAAAAGAATTAATATTTTATTTTTTTAATTATTATAGCTGCCATAGTAGGTAATACAAACGCTGTGAAAATGTAAGTGTCCACTAAAAATACAGTCATGTAATGGCAGATGGTGGAGTTGGTGGTTGGATGGTTGATGGTGGATGGCGGTGTTTAGTGCCCGACGGAACTGTAAAAAAGACTATTGACCTAAAACACAAAATATTATACAAAAAACAAAAAAATATAAAAATCTGTAAGTACTAATATTATAAACAAATAAAGTTTGTTGATTATTTTTGTATGTCCTTACTCTGGAAGTATTGTTCCGATAGGTGTTAGGCCCTTGAGGCGGTTTAGAAACTCTGACACTAGGGTGTGTGGGGTCGTTAGACCTTACTGCCCACACGATAAAGAAGATTGTTCCGATTACAAAAATTCTTTCCCTGATAAAAAGTTACACTATAGCCGAGTGTCATAGGGTAAGTTTTAAAGTACCTAGGTACAGTCCGCGAGAAGTAAGCTGAGCTTTACATTTGTGTGAGTGCCCGTATAGATTGTGTAGGTGTGATGTCGGCCTAGAATGCGACGCGTCCTTTCCTTGGTTTAAATCGGATCCAACTCTCTACGTTTTCGACGGCGCGTTCGTGTTCCACGCGCGCCTCAAAGAGATGTCAGCAAAATTGGATGGGGCCACTGAGGGCCGATGCCTGCCGGGGCTGCGGGTTGTTCGAAAGAGATACCGCGCCCCCGGAACGCAAAGGGCACATGAAGGAACATAGACGGGTTTTAGTCAGTAAAAATCTGACACTCCCTCCCGCCCCGCCCAGGGCGGGGGAAGTTATTTGATGATTTCCCGTCTATAAAAAAAAAAAAAAAAAACTCTACGTTTGGTAATCACTCACATACACGCAAAGTTTAGCTTACGCCTCGCGGACTGTTGGTACACTATATCTGACTTCCACGTAAACGAAGTCACGAGACAAAAACATACAACATTAGGAAAACGTAGATCAGTCAGTTTTAAATTCTTCTCCATATATTCTTCAGCTTCTTTCGTCATTTCCTCGTCGAAGTATTTGATCCAATTTCCTGATTTTCCTGTGAACATTAATTTTATACAGTCATTTGTAAGGTTGTTCTGCCAAAATGTGCTAACTCACAATCTCTAAAAATTGAAATTAATTACTTTAAACTAATTTAGTATGCCAAATACCCATTTATGTTGTGTTATGTTCTAGCAATAACAGACACGCGTCATGTTCCGCGTGAACGGACGCTGTTAGATGGGATTAGTCATCTCTACTGCCATGGCTTACAATTTTTTATACCACCATCACGCCTGTATTCCCTGAAGGGTTAGGCAGAGGTGTACCAATGTACACCCACAGTTCGCCGGTATATTGAGGTCCCATGTAATAGGGGGCGAGCCTATTGCCATTAACCGGGCACAAATCCAACTCCGAGCCGCTACTGAGAATTTCATAGAAAAACCCTATAACACTTTTTGCACGACCCGGGAATCGAACCCGGGACCCCTTGCACAGCATTCGCACTTGCGACCACGAGACCAACGGAGCAGTTTTTTATATATAATAATATATTAGTTTTATATTCACCTTCATTGTTTTCACATATAGAAGCAACAAGGATATTGTAACCAGGATTTTGTAAAAACCAAATTGAAAAGGCTCACCTTTCCTAAAGAAAGTGATTTCACTTTCTTCTCCGTCTCTTTTCACCATCGGCTTCTTCTTCATATTATCAAAGTGGAGATGTTCCATCAGCTGCTGCTTCTGTTCATTAGAGTACTCTTTATTTAAGAAGAGACAAACTCTGTCTATAACGCTGCGCAAGTCCTGAAAACATATCATCATTATACCATCACGCCTGTATTCCCTAAAGAGTTAGGCAGAGGTGTATCAATTTACACCCACAGTTTGCCAGGCGGTATGTAACAGGGACGAGTCTATTGTCATTAACGGGGCACAAATCGTAACTCCGAGCTGCTACTGAGAATTTCATAAAAAAACCCAATATCACTTTGCTCGACCTGGAAATCGAACCTAAGACAAGGCAGTTCCCTTCCTCTCCTCTATTCTTGAGAACATAGGTAAGTAAAATGAACCCTAATAATTCACATCAAAGCTTTTTTCCATTATCGGATGACTAGATGTATGGCGATGCGCCACCGATTTATTATCATCTAAGACATTCGCCTTAAGACCGCCCATTGTGACACCTTATTAAAAGAGTTTGCCTACTACACCGTACCATACCATGATCGTGCTATGAACGTATCAATTCACATGACGTGAATTATATTATTCTTGTGTTTACATATGAATAAAATTGAAATGTTTGTTTGTTAGGTATGTCAAAATAACTGCTTTTTACAAACAAAAAATAAATGTTTACTAGGTACTAAGAAAGAAAAGCCAAATATTTATCTGTCTGCCAATCTGTTTGTACCCGTTAATCGCCGAAACGGCTGAACATATTATTTTGACGGGACTTTCATTGACAGATAGCTAATTTTGTAGGAGCAACTAAAAGGATCCACACCAGTTAAGCTAATTTCTTATTTGTATTACTAGTCTTTAAGTAATTTTGTTATAATAACCCCATGGACTCTTGTCTGAATTAAATGATTTGAATTTGAATTTGAAAAGGCACTTATATTTTAGAAAATAATTAGGGATCTAACGAAAAAATAAAAGCCTGTGCTATCCGACATCCATGCGACCAAAGACGAGGCAAAAGCTTGTTGGAAACTGTACTGTTTGTGCACTTACTCATCTTGACGTATCGGCTCACTGCCTAACTCGCCGCACGCACGTCCGCTCAGCTCCATGGCTCTAAGCAAACTGTGCGAGGGAGGGGGAGTATGCCCCGCTCCCCACCACACTATAGCGCGCGGCGTGTACGCATGAGACGACAGAACTATATAATATAATCTACAAACACTACAGAAACCAAAATACTAAAAACCAATCTCAAAACCAATTATAACCATATTTGTTATTAAAACTTACATTTTGCATATCTTCATAGAATAGGAACATCATATTTGGATGTTCACGTTTCTGCCAAGCCTCTTCCACGTGCGGAAATATAGGTGTGTGCATTACTGAAAGATAATAACAAATCCTACCATTACATTTCTTATAAATTCCGTTAGTAAATAACCCGGAACTGGAACAAGCAATTTATACTACTTACTAAGAATTCCTCCTATATCGTAGGTGCGTTTACAAACATATAAACTCACATTCACAAACAGCCAGACTCGGAACAATTATCTGTAGGCTATACAAACATTTGTTCCGTGAGGAAATCGGACCCACGACAAGCAGCACAGCAGCCAAACCCTTAGTCACTACTCCAACCGTGCCGTCAAATTAAAATAGAAGAGTTTTATATTGTCCTTTTTGAAGTACGGAACCCTAATAAGGCTGTGCGTGTCGTAAACCTTTGAAGCAGATGAGTAGAAGTGAAGGGAGATAATATAATAAAATGGGCCGGCAACTTTATAGCATGACAGCTGGGATTGATTGAATGGAAACGCCAGCAGTCATTCCAGCAGTAAACAGTGTTTTTCTTTTATTTCTTTTGATAGTATCAGTTAAAATAATAATACCAGCCTATTATTGTCCCACTGCAAAGCAAAGGCCTCTTCTCATACAGAAAAGGCACGAGCTTTGATCACCACGCTTGCTTAAGGCCAATTGCCCATCATAGTATCAGTTGATTGACTACATACATACCTACATACATACATACATACATACATACGATTTAGACGGGCCTGTTGGTCTAGTGCAAGGCTGCTCAACCCCAGGCCCGCGGGCCATGATGTGGCCCGCGGATGGATTTTAAATGGCCCACGTCAACATCTGATATGACGCCTAACATAAGAAAACTATTACAACAGAAACATTTTCAGAAATCATATTGACTGCATCTATTGATAATAGCTGATATTGCTTTATGTTCCATGTTTTATCCTTTTTTTTTAATAAACATGTCAATAATAGAGAGTAAATACTTAGTAATACTAGAGTCAAGAGCTTACCCATCTCGTAAAAAAAAAATAACTTTGGTTTTATGCACAAGTCCGAAAAGTAACTAAAATAGGAATCGTTAGTGGCCCGCCGAAAATTTCAAAATCGACCATTTGGCCCGACTGTTAAAAAGGTTGAGCACCCTTGGTCTAGTGGTTAGTGGCCCTGACTGCTAAGCCGGAGGTCGTGGGTTCGATTCCCACCCAGGACAAACTTTGTGTGATGAGCATGATTGTTTGTTCTGTGTCTGGGTGTGATTTATCTATAATATGTATGTATTTATAAAATTATATAAGTATGTATATCAGTTGTCTGGTTACCATAACACAAGCTCCGCTTAGCTTGGGATCAGATAGCCGTGTGTGAGTTGTCCCAAGATATTTTTTATTTATTTATACATACATAAACTCACGCCTTTTGCCATGGGGGTTGGCAGAAACCTAATATTTGATTAACTAATACGTAATCTGTGCTAATACTCACTTAAATCTTTCTTGAATAGGTTCCAAAACTCTTTAAACTCGACATTTTCGTCGAAGTATCGGAACAGCTTGTGTGCGAAGTGGTATGAGACTGCTACGTCACGGGGGTCCCGGGCTATGTAGAAAACCTTAGATGAGAAAGAGACGGAAATAGTTTTGTTAGTTTCACTTGTAATCTTTATTGTATGATGACTGTTACGGGTGATTTAAACTAGCGGGTACAATCGGTTCGGCAAACCCTTGAAAATGTACCTAGTATTAAAAATACCGAACCGAATATGCCGCTTATGTGTACCTTCCAAATCATGACAAATTATTATGTTACGGGATTATAAAATCTACTATACATATTATTATGATTTTTTTCCAAATACTTATGTAATAAAAATGAATAAAATGTTCATTGAATACATAGATGGTATTAAATGAACATTTCTTTAAAGACTATTTTGCTGTGTCTCGGAAACTTCCAATAATCTTAATCTCTTTATGCCAAAGTTATGGAAAATATTATTTTATGTACATAATCAATTTTATTGCGGTCCCATGGAATCCGGTCAAAAAAATATGGGTCACAATTTATTGATTCTAACATAAAACCCTCTTGGGATATTAAAAATCAGCGAAAGAAATCTTGAGCAAAAACTCATTAAGTAAAAAAAAAACCAGGCAAGTACATATTGGACTCGTACGCTAAGAGTTCCGTACACTACCATACAAAAACTAAACATGTTTCTTGTGTTTGCACCTCTTTTTAATAATTTTCGTTATTTTTATTCCATACACACATGACATACCATCACGTCTGTATTCCTCGAAGGGTTAGGCAGAAGTGTACAACTCACAATCCGCCGCACCGGTATGTTTTAGGTCTCATGTAATAGGGGCGAGCCTATTGCCATCAAGCGGGCGCAATCTTTTGCTGCGTAGTAGTTGCGCTTAGGACCACTAGGTTATCGAGGCAATCAGTTACTTTTTAATTTGTTATTATAGCGGCAATAGGCACACTATGTGAAAATTTATACTCTCTGCCTATTACTGTTCATGAGATACAGTCCGCTCTCAGACAGACAGACGGACGGACAACGGAATCTTAGTAATATAGTCCCGCTGGCACCCGGTTGCGCAATCCTAAAAATTCATTCCACAAAATATGAGGAACTTACTTTGGCCGTTTCAAGTAATTTTGGCGGGAGAAGTGACAGCGGTAGATGTGATTTGATGTACCGCGGTGACGTCATCTTCGGCAAACTTCGGAAGTCTTCGTAAGTCGCTCGGGGAGCGTTGGGGTCCGAGGAATATTCTGCTCGTATCTCGGCCTTTTGGGTTGGATGCCTGTGACAAGTTTGATATAAACTTTGAGCTGTAGATTATCTTTTAAAGTTGATTTAGGTGTCTTTAAGACAATTTCGGTTCTATTCTACTACATTTATTTATCTATCATCCAATGATATTAAAAAAAAATGTGTTTACACAAATGCAGTTGACATATTCACAGTTTTTTTTTTATGGGACCAGCCCTCCTCACTTTTCCTAACATCTGCAACTAACAATTTTTAATACAAACTTTTATTTCGAGTTATTCTCAAACTGCCTCGATAGCCTAGTGGTTCTAAGTACGACTGCTACAACAACAGATAACAAAACAACAGATAAAAAAACACACAATGAGAGCGATCTAATCGCGTTACGGAACATAACAGTGAAATATTATTATGATAGGTAGGTAAGTAATGTTTTTCGGAGGTAGGTAATGTAGTAGTAGAGTTCTTTGTGAAGGAGCTCGTCTGGAAAAATATTACCACCATACCTATTTCTGCCCTAAAGCAGCGTTGCTGTGTTCCAATTTCAAATAACTTCTCCCGCACTGTGCGTGGCGGGGGTGTCAGACTTTTACTGACTAAAACCCATCCATATTCCTTCTTGTGCTCTTTGCGTACTGGGGGCGCGGTGTCTCTTCCGAACAACCTGCAGCCCCGGCAGGAAGGTTATGGGTACCGGTGACATTACAGGCACATGAGATATCAACATTGTCTCTGGGATGGCAACGCATTTGCAAAGCCTCTGGTATTGCAGATAGGCTGCGGTCGCCACTTAATATCTGGTGGGCCGTAGGGGCTGTTTGCCATCCTACGAGGTTTTAAAAAAAGAAATGTTTGAATTTTTTACTCAATATAGGCAAATCTTCTTGTAATCGATACTTTCTTCGCAGTGTCAAAGTCAAGGTTGTTCGCGACCAACCACACGAGCTCCTGTAGCCAAGTGGTTCCTGAAATATGGGAAATAAACATACAGCATTTAATAAGACACAGACATAGTCGACAACTACGCATATTGCTCTTCATACTAATTTAAGTTACACTGAGCACAAATTATTGCTGAAAAACTACTTTTAATTTTTGGTGTGAAAATGCTGTTTAGGCTCCCCGCCCGCGACCGACTTTTTTAGAGCCTGTCCAGATAAGGCGTTTTACGCTCGAGTCCACCCGCGCGTCAGCACTCGCGCGTACTCGAGATACTAGAGCTACATACATCCCGTCCAGATGCTCTCGCGCGTTACCTCAAGTAACGAGGGCCTACGCGCGAGTGGACTCGCGCGTAAAACGCCTCATCTGGACAGGCTCTTAGTCAGACTTTTGATAGTTTTTTTGTCGGCTCATAAAAGTATATCAATTGAGTACTGGCGACAAGTACCCAATTATGATTTTTTTGACAGACAACACACACAGAATAAGTTTACTAACGTTCTTATAAGTACTAGAATTGCCTTCCATGCATTCGACGGACCTGCTATGCTAAGTCCAGTATTCTTGGTAAGAAGAAGAATCATCTGTTACCTGATCTAGAGAACGTGGCGACCCATACATCATCAGCTCTGACCTCAAGGTTATAGATCTCTGCAGCGTGGTCTCCGTAGCCTGCATTGAAAATGTACCCTTTTGGACCTACTCGGATAAATGGTTTCACATAATCTGTAAAACAAGCGAAATCGGTATTAGGTCGTTCATTCAATCATGGACTAAATACGAAGTATCTAAAACTACTAGTATTAACTGCCAACATTCGGCTTTCTAGGTTGGAAGCTATTTGGCAGCTAGTTTAAAAAAATTAGACACGAATTAAAAAAATCCTTTCTTTCTCTTTGCAGAACATTACGATTTATTCAGTAGTTTTGACACAAACACAACAAACAAACAGACTCACAGGCTATATCAGGGAATAATGTCAATAACATATACCTAATATTACCAGCCTATTAAAGTACCACTGCAGGGCAAAGGCCTCTTCTCCTAAAGAGAAGGCACGAACATTGATCACCTCAATTACTCAACTCAAAACGGTTTGGTCACGATGTTTTCCTTCACCGATGGCAGTGATGGCTAAGATAAACTTAAAAGTACATAATTTGTATAAATTAAAAAAGTCACTTGTTGGCACTTACAAAAGTCAGTTGGTACTTACTCGGTATCGAACCTGAAACCATGCAAGAGAGGCAAGCGCCCTGACCACTGGACTGGCCAATTAAACCACTATATCAGGGCTTCACTTAAAAGGAATGCAATACTAAAAACAAAAGAACTTGTTTCATGTCCTACCTACCTTTATAGTACTTTTTAATAATTTCGTCCTCTTCTTCTGAAACATTTTTAATTTCATACGGGAATTCCTGGGATGCCATTTTGTCTTCCTGTGGAAGAATTTAAAGTTCATTTTTACTGGCTTGCTTGCGTTTTTACTTCATGAACTTTTCTTGTTGCAATTTGAGGAATTATGAGTTTGTATCAGATTAAGTAAAGGATTAACAAGACCTATGTAATCTACTAACTCTTTAGTAATTTTGGCTTTGGGATTAAAAATGGTTGGCTTAATGTAAGTACAATTAATGAATTTTCAATAGCCAGATAACTTTTAGGTCGAAGTTTTTACATGTTTTTTTTTGTGTTTAGTTCTGCCTTAACGAGTCAGCAGCTCTCAATAATAAAAAAAAAACTTCTTTATTAAAATATGCCAAACTTGTTGCAGTTGCAGTTATAACAATTCAATCTACACCCAAAACTTACTAATGCTTATAATGGATTTAAAAATGAATCAGCCTTAAATATAATATATATACCATCACGCCTGTATTCTCCGAAGGGTTAGGCAGAGGTGTACCAATGTACACCCACAGTTCGCCGGTATATTTAGGTCCGATGTAATAGGGGGCGAGCCTATTGCCATTAACCGGGCACAAATCCAAACTCCGAGCTGCTACTGAGAATTTCATAGAAAACCCCAATAACACTTTTTGCTCGACCTGGAAATCGAACCCGGGACCTCTTGCACAGTAGTACAGCAGTCGCACTTGCGACCACGAGACCTTACTTAAATATTATACAACATTTTTATAATCACTACGAAAAGTATGACGTATGTTGAATCGTTTTGGCAGTATACAATCTAGGTACAGATGAAAACAAAACTCTGACAGCGGAGAAATCGTTTAAGATTCATTCGTAGCTTTGACAGGTGAATATTAATGGTCCATTTCATTACTTATGAATCACCGATGACAGACAAACAGACAGATAAGTACAGTCTTGACAGAACTCATCGCGAGCTATCGGAACAATGTTAATGAATAACGCATCACCACCGGCTTTATGAACGCGAGTACAATGGCGGACAGAATTCATTACCTCTTGATGACTGAAAAACTGATAAATATATTCATTCATACTTTGGTATGAACCATTCATAAATAGATAACGTACGTTTGATAGCAGGTTTACTGATAATACACTTTAAAAACAGGAGGACTGTCAATAAGAATAAAAACTAAGAAATTGGTACATTATGTGTTTAAAAAAAGCAATATAATATGATAAGTACGTTACTTTATTTTGACTGTCTTAAAAACAAACAAAACAAATAGTTTTACTTAGGTACATACCTAGTCTAACCTTTGTTATTTAATTTTTTATTTGATTTAAAGACATATTTAAACATTATATTTTTCAACTACAACGAAAACCTTATGTTACGACTTTGGTTACTGCTCCGCTCCCATGAGTCGTAGCGTGACGTTATATAGCAAATGACACTCACAAATAACGTGGCTTTCTATGGGTAAAAGAATTTTTCAAAATCGATTTAGTTGATCCCGAGATTACCCCTACAACCTCACAAACTGTACCTCTTTATAATATTACTAGCTTTTCGACGCGACTTCGTCCGCGTGGATTAATAATTCCTGTTCCCGGAGGATTTCCGGGATGAAAACTATCCTATGTCCTTTCTCGGGTCCCAGACTATATCTGTACCAAATTTTCATTGAAATCGGTTCAGTGGTTTAGGCGTCAAGAAGAGACAGACAGACAGAGAGACAGACAGACAGACAGAGTTACTTTCGCATTTATAATATTAGTACGGATTAGTAAAGATAGTATAGATTACAATTCAATACATTTAAAGAAATAAGACAAAAAAATGCTACATTTAAACTGTCCAAATATTTCTGGCCAACAGTGCTTAAAATGAGACACTTCGGTTTCTCAATTTTAATTACAAGAAAGCTAAAATTAAATCGATCCGTGTCGAGATCAAAGTGAATGGGCCACAAAGGTGAAATTGCTTTGAAGTGTCGCAGCAGCTAACGAGGGAAGCGGAGTGGTGCTGCGGGCTGAGCGTACACGAATCTAGTTCTAATCAACACCTACATTTAATTGGTAGATGGTTTGGCTTTGACTGATTATGCCTTCTCATTAAGGGTCCTAATTATTAGGAACTCGTGTAATGATACGTTAAGCGCATAAGTTTTGGGTTTTAGTAGAGGCTGTACGAATTGAAATAAAGGATGAGTCTATAATACCCTGCTCATCTTTTACGGGTGAAAGTACTTATAAATACGAACAACTTTAATTTTGGAACAAACACAGAAACAAAAATAAAAACGTACAAACTAAAAAAATATATACCTTCACTAACACATACGATCACGCCTGTATTCCCCGAAGGGTTAGGCAGAGTATGTTTGAGTCCCATGCACATGCGAATAGAGGGCGAGCCCACCACCTAAGCACCTAAGTACGGTCAACAAAAGAGATAAGTAACGACCGTCTAATATTGTTTAATTTTTTTTTAAACCTGATGTAGTTTTTAAATGAAATTTAATTTAATTAATACACTGTTTATTGTCTATTAATAAAATTTAAATTCATTAAAAAACTTCTATCGGTTTTTGAAAAACTTTGAATTTATTAGGCGACCCTGGTTACCACACATAACCAATTATCGGGTCGATTTCTGATAGGTTTCTTGTCAAAAATCGCCCCGATAATCGGTTCGATTTATCGATCGTGTACAGAGACGATAAGTAGGAAAATAATACACAAGACTTTCAACATGGAATCACTAAAATGATTGTAGTTGAAAAAAATAAATAAGCACTTTTGTATGAAACTGCTGATTTGTTTTTTAATCACTAGCAATTTTACTGCGATGGGACTAGAATTATGAACTAAATCCATGATAAAACACTTTAATACAATGTCCCTTCTACCGGTTGTAATAATGTTATCTACTCGTCATAGACGAACCCAATCAGAAGCAATAATAAACATAGTTTTACTTACACTTTTACTGCTGAGTTTAATAAAATAATGTTCAGTCAAACTCACTGCACGAAGATCTCACGGACACTGAGATAAGACGCATGAAGAGAGCATTCATTAAAAACCAGTTCAGCAACATTTACATACATTCTGTTTATATTTATTTAAGATATCGTCCTCCAATCCAAAGGACACCGGTGAATGTAATATTTGTTGAGATATATGGTTTTTAAAAAAGCGCTTTAAATTTCTTCTAGCTCGCGACTTCACTGGTTTTTTTCACCAGCGTTTAGTTACGTCTTTGGTTACTGCTCCACTCGTGTGTGTCGTAGCGTGATGTTATATAGCCTATACTATTCCTTATGAATCTGGCAATCATAATAATATATAAAAGACTAGCTTCTGCCCACCACTCCCTACGCGTCAACGTTAATATATAATCCTACGGGAACCGTACATTTTTCCGGAATAAAAAGTATCTTATGTGTCCTTCCACACTACAAGCTACTACACAACTACTATCTCAATGCTATATTTTGTCCAGATCCGCGTGAAAAAGTAACAAACATACATCCACCCTCACAAACTTTCGCATTTATTATATTTTTTTTTTACAGTCCGACTCGTTGTTCCAGAGTTAAGCGCGATTAAATAAACAAAATACTCTTTAGATTTATTTTATTACTACTTATAGATTAGTAGCGCGATGGAGAGGGCAATGCTTGGAGTTTCTCTGATGGATAGAAATCGTAATGAAGTCATCTGTCAGAGAACTAATGTCACCCGCAGAATTAGCACGCTGAAGTGGAAGTGGGCCGGTCATGTCTGCAGACCGACAGACGGTCGGCGGAGCAGACACGTGTTGGAGTGGAGACCACGTTTTTATGGGCTGATATGATGATGGTAATGATGATAGATTAGTACTGTCCATTTTTTACTGTCTTCTGTAAATATCGTAAAGGCCGAACGGTTAAGCATCTCATTCATGAGACACTCAGTCCAAATCTGGGCTAGTAACAATACGCCTTGTGTACTTTCTAAGTTTATCTTGAACATCACTGACATTGTTGAAGAAAAATATCATGAAGAAACCAGGACTGAAATCTGTAGTTTGAAATCGTCAGTCCGCCTTGAGCAAGCGTGGTGATCATTGCCCTTGCCTTTTTTGTATGAGAAGAGGCCTTTGTCACGCAGTGGGACAATTAATAGGCTGGTATTATTATTGCTACTGCAAAATCTTTAGCCTAATCAATTAATATTACAGTAGGTTTTAGACTTACAGGAGATAAAAAGCTTATCTTCATTGTTTTCGTACGAAATCCTTATCGCAGTTACTCTGCAATAAATACCAGGATGTGAAGGAAAAGTTATGTTAATTACATAATTATCTAATCAATATGCATATAAAAACAAATGCGGCATAAAGTGTTTTATTCGATGATAATCGGGTGATAAATGATAACAGTTTACGATTATAATAACGCCAGTAGGTACAATCACGGAGTTTTGGCGTAAACCACTTTTGACCTTTACCTTCATCATCATCATATCAGCCGCAGGACGTCCATTGCTGGATATAGGCCTCCCCTATAGATTTCCAAATGGACCGGTTAGAAGCGGCTTGCATCCAGCGCTTTCCTGCGGTGTTAATCGACTTAGGGACCTTACCTTACTGTAGTGACATCTATTGCTCAACATGCGAACTACAACGACAAACTGACGTTTCCCAGATCGCGCTATCAAAATTCGCCGTGACGTTATCATATACAAAATCCTAACAACTACTGTCGGTCTACCAGACGACACCTGTCTGGTCGGAAGATCCTCTCTTTTCAATGGAGGATGAGAGACTTTACACTCTGTTTCTCATCTTTAATCTAATCTTACCTTTTTGACTTATGCTCGCAGATTTAGTACGCTGAAGTGGAAGTAGGCCGGCCATGTCAGCCGACGGACGGACGGTCGGTTGAGCAGACACGTGTTGGAGCGGAGACCACGTTTAGGCAGACGTAGTGTGGGACGCCCTGCTGCACGGTGGACTGACGATTTAAAGAAGGTGGCGGGCAGCGGATGGTGGCGTGCTGCCCAGGACCGGGATGATTGGCGGTCTTTGGTGGAGGCCTACATTCAGCAGTGGACGGCCATAGGCTAGCTCAGGGGCTCCTTTTTCAGTCCACGCACTTACAAGTTTAGAAATTTGTCATGGCGCCCTAGAGCGGGGGGGCGGGATGTCTGTCAGACTCTTATTGACTAAAAACAAAGAAACAACGAGCCTTCCGCGTACTTCCCTTCTATAATAGCATGAATTTTAATATAATGTTAATCAATAATTTGAATAGAATATTGTTCGTTGATTTTTTATGTACTTTCTAGGGCGCCGCGGTGCACAGGTTGGAAAGATCTGGGCTAGCTGATATGATGATGATGACTTTTGAACCGTACGCCCTTAGTAATAAAGTTGAAATCTTGTTAATCGCCAATATCCTCGGTTGTACTTACCAAAGTATTAACCTACCAATAACAATGACTTTGATTATCAGTCACGCACCAGCTAGAAGCTTTACCTGCGCGTGAGCATGAATGGAACGTACCTACCTGCACGGGGAGGCCATTTTGAATTGACGTATTTGCGCATGCGTGCTCCAGCTCATACACCAATGAAACGGTTTTATTAGTTAGAATGGCTTACAGCACTATCAATAAGATTAATATTCCTGACAAAGGGGTTATTGTACTATGAACTTAGTGAGTATGAAATGTGTTTATTACTTCATTGATTATGACTTGTACTTTTTGTTTTTTATTGAAGTCGAAGTTATAGCTTTTATGTATATTAACACATTTATAGGCATTTTTGAATTGGCAAAGACCCTGTCAGTTAACCAGAAAGTTGAAGGTTCTATCGATAACTTATGCAGGCATCTATGGAGAAGAAAGAGTATGACTATGACGTGTATACTGAACTCAATGAATATAACTTGTTTTTGAATGCGTGAATTTGCTTACGGATCCCAATTTTTATCCCGATTATAGGTATAGCAGTTAGGAATATTGTGGCTCCCGATTAGCGAAGGAATTCCCAGAATCGGACTGGTAAATCCTGAGATTAGCGTGTTCAAACAAAAAAACAAACCCTTCAGCTTAATTATATTACTTTCGCAATTAGTTTTCGAGTTACAAGCGCCCCAACGGACAAACAGAGGTTTACATTTTAGATATAATTATAATAGTCCGATTTGAAGACACATGAGAAATTTCAACTTTGTCTCTGGGATGGCAACGCATTTGCAAGGTCTCTGGTATTGCAGATGTCTTTAAGTAGCGGTGACCACTTAACATCAGGTGGACCATCGGTTTGTTTGCCAGCCAATGACGGATAAAGACCAGCATGGCATGACAAGGGATTACATTTTTTACCAATGGACATTCAAACCTATCTACATAGTAATACGACATAAATTGGCATGGAAAAATCCATTTTGATCGGGCACACAACCAATTAGGTATTATTTCTGTTAGCTCTACGTCAATCAATTTATTGTTGATTGAATATCTAAATCACCTAATTTGGTCAAAGTTTCCTTTGTACAAGATAAACCGTATCTTTTCATGGTATGCAGCTTGATTTCCGGTGAGAATATCTTCAATCTGCCTCAACTGCCTCGTTAGCCTAGTGGTTCTGAGCGCGACTGCTACGCTAGAGGTCCTTTGTTCGATTCCCGGGTCGAGCAAAAAGTGTTATTGGGTTTTTCTTTGAAATTCTCAGTAGCAGTTTGGAGTTTAGATTATTTGTGCCCGGTTAATGGCAATAGGCTCGCCCCCTATTACATGGGACCTAAATATACCGGCGAACTCTGGGTGTACATTGGTACACCTCTGCCTAACCCTTCGGGGGATACAGGCGTGATGGTATTTTTTTATATATTTTTTTTTATATAAAATCTTCAATAAAAGCCGAGAGACTACCTAGCAACGTGTTATATGCAGATCAAAACAGCATATAATATATCTATGTACTGTAGAGACTCTAAGTGGTTCAGCCATATTCAGCGTTATTTTATTAAATACTAGCTTTCCTTGCAACTTCGAGTTTCTGGGGCTTCAAGTATTCGTGTAGCTTTTTGAATAGGTGGTTCGATTATATCTAGCGTTTCCACGAAAATATCCTCTAGACTTGACGACACGTTTGGCGCAGTAGCCGAGTGATTGGCTGCTGCGCTGCGTGTCGCGGGTTCGATTCCCGCACGGAACAAATATTTGTATGACCTACAGACAGCTGCTCCGAATTTCTCCTTTATCGTGGATTCGTTTACAAATACGAGTATATAAAATCACATACACAAACAGCCAGAACGTTTAAAAGGTTAAAAAATAAATAAATAATAATACCATCACGTCCGTATTCCCCGAAGGGTTAGGCAGAGGTGTACCAGTAGGTACACCCACAGTTCGCCGGCATTTTTAGGTCCCATGTAATAGGGCGCGAGCCTATTGCCATTAACCGGGCACAAATCCAAACTCCGAGCAGCTACTGAGAATTTCATAGAAAAACCTAATAAGACTTTTTGCTAGACCTGGGAATCGAACCCAAGACCTCTAGCGTAGCAGTCGTGCTTAGGACCACTAGGCCAACGAGGCAGTTAAAAACAATTATGAACCCATTTTTTTACTGTACTGTAGAGACTGCCTGGTTCAGCCATATCCAACGTTATTTTAAATATAGGTAGTACACTAGCATACAATAACTTGCAGCCCAAACTAAAATAATTATCTGTAGGCCATAAATTTTTTTTTGCCGTGCGGTGATCAAACCGATTTTAATTAATCATTATTTTAATCTATATCGGCGCAGTAGGTCGCCTTTACCTGAGAACTTCTTCCTTTTTTACAGTCGTTTAAGAGCAATCTACTTTGACTAGATTTTTTTTTGCGTGACTATAATGCCTTGTTTTGATGACTACTCGTTTGTGTTCCTAATACCTTCCTATCAGCAGCTTGGTGTGCTGGACTTTAGCACTCACTACGCAGTTCCATATTATTGTCATAATCTCCTTAACACTCAAATAATCATAAAATTCGAGGACTCCTGTACTTGAATAGACACAAGGGCACAAGTACCTACTGATTGTACCAGTAGGTACCTAATAATCTTTTATGTTCTACGCGGCTCAAGGAGATGTCAGCACTGTAGACGGGGCCCGGTAAGTCCAGTGCCTGCCAGGGTTGCGGAATTCGTTTGAAAGAGTCACCGTAGCCTTGGAACGCAAAGGGTTTTACGAGGAATACGTATGGGTTTTAGTCAGTAAAACTCTGACACTCCCTTCCGCTTGACCCAGAGAGGAAGCAGACATTTGATGATTTCCCATCATTGAAAAAAAAGGCACCTAATAATAACAGCCAATTATTGTCCCAGGGTAGGGCAAAGGCCTCTTCCCATACAGGGAGACCACGCTAGATCAAGACGGATTGGCAATTCTAGTTTTATATCAGTTATAAGTCTATCTCACGATGTTTTCCTTCACCGCTTTCAGTGACGTCCAAGATAAACTTAGAAAGTACGTATGAATGGGAAAAGTCAAAAAAGGGCAACCTTCTACATGGGAGGCCTGCGCCTTAACTACTAGGCCATTACGCTGAGTACCCATTACTAATGTGTAAATAATCATAAATGACATTAGTACTATTTGATTTGAGTGCAATCGCACTTGATTTGCACTAAGAGCCTACTGCCTAATCCTCAAATTGTGTTATAATAAAAGTACGTAGATATAAGGAGGTCAATTATCACGCGAAAGGGGCAATGTACGCACAAAATAAATTAATCTATTAGATAATGACCGCTGTATATTAATGTAATGAAGAATTTATTGTTTGTTTGTTTGTTTGTACCGAATAAGCTCCGGAACTACTGGACCGATTTAAACGAATTTTTCACCAATAGATAACTAAGTTATCAGGAACTACCATAGGCTATACAGGAAAAGTTTTTAACCAGTGCGTAAATTTTTTTTGGTAATTCAGTGTCAGTAATGGAACACATTTCCGTTATAAGTTAAAAAGAAAATTAAAAAAAAAATTCATCCTTATCCGAGTTTGAAATAAGCAAAACATGGAAATAATCTATTCGCCATACTATCAATGAAAACTCGCGGCCGCCGCCCGGGCGCATGGCTGGGGTGAGGGGGTGGGGAATGCGCTAGCGCCGAGTGACAATAAAATATGGTTTTTAAGTAAACATGTTTCGTAAGCGATAACTTTTTTTTTTGTACTAAGACATATCAAAATAAAATATACGTGTTTAATAAAACGTGTTGAAGTTTATTATGGCAAAATTTACGCACTGGTTAAAATTTTTTCCTGTATAACATCACGCTGAGACACTTGGCAGAGGATCAGTAACCAAAGATGTTACTTAATGCTAGCAAAATAAAAATACACGCGAGCGAAGTCGTGGGCAGAAGCTAGTATTATATAAATGTACTACATAGATAAGATACCTGTAAAAACGTGTTCAATAAATTATAAAAACATAGTGTTTTCTCGCTACTTCGCTTCCGATTTTCTCATGGCAAAAATGCGAGCGAACGAACGCGCCCGGCGATTTTCATCACAAGAATATTTTATCGCAAAAATGTGGCATATAGAATTTGTAGTATAAAAATGTGTTAAAAAGCGAATTTAAAATCGTGCTGTAAAACATCACATCACAGTGAGCGCTTGCTCTTATTTTGAAGTTTTATGGGTTAAGGAGTTTGGCCACTACACCGTACCATACCATGACAATGCAATTACCGTGGCTTCGTAGTAGTAGAGCTCGTTGTGAAGGAGCTCGTATGGTGAAGTACTACCACCATACCTCTTCTGCCGCAAAGCAGCGTTGCTGTGTTTCGGTTTGAAGGGTATGGGTGGCGGTGTAATATCAAGCACATGAGAAATTTCAACTTTGTCCTCTGGTATGGCCTCTGGTATTTTAGATGTCTATAGGTAGTGACCACTTAACATGAGGTGGGCCGTGGGTTTGTTTGCCATCCCACACGCACGAATCGTCAACAATTGTCGGTTGAAACGTTTTATTAGTGGGCATAGTAGTCCGTGTCATGACACCTTTCATGACTGATGTTCATAGCACGATCTTTGTACTTAGAACCCTGTTAGGTATAAGGAATGAAGGTGCAGTGTGGGAACGCTCCCCTTGAGCTGGACCGACGACCTGGAAAGGTCACAGGAAAACGCTGGATGTGGGCATCGCAAGACCGGTCATTGTGGCTTTCTTTAAGGGAAGACCATACCCAACAATGAACAACCCTCGACTGATATGAAGATGATGATAAGGAATGGAACTGGCTGAAAGTTTCATACTTTAACTGTGCGCTTATTAAATTATCAGAAGGCCAATTTTCGTTGGCCATTTAAAATCCAATCATATTCTTAACTCAACGACAAACAACGTCAAAAACTTATCGAAAATGTATGTAAATTAGAGGTATTTCTGACAGATTAAGTCTAAGATAAGAATGCGATCGTTATTAAATATATACGGAAATTGCCACTCAGAAGAAGCTGTTTGAGCTGAGTAGGTATTAACGCTATTTGCATATTAAATTAATTTACAGGTTCACTTGTATTTCTGGGGTTACTCGTGAAAACGAACAACTTTTATTACAGGACCAACTCTATCTGCCTTGGATTTTCATAACTATGTTGAGGTCGGCTTCCAGTCTAACTGGATGCACCGATGCAGCTGAATACTAGTGTTTTACATGGAGTGACTGCCTATCTGACCTCCACAACGTAGTTACTGGGCAACACTATATACCGCTTGGTAAGACTGGTTGTCACACTTCCCGGCTTTTGACTATCCGTAACGGCTGTTAAAGATCTACGAATGAAATCCGTAACTAACGGCTTTGCGTACTTTCCGAGGCACAAGGGGTATCACACTACCAACTTCCAAACTTTGGGCTGCTACTGAGAAATTTGTAATGGAAAAACCCAATAACACTTTTGCAAGACCTGTGAAGGGTCCTGGCTCGCAGGGTCCCGTTAGCTTCGGTACAGTAGGTTTGATGAACAGGACCAACACTAAAATATCAGAATAAAACAGTCCAATGCCCCAAAGAATTGCGCAGTGAATTTAAATTCAGTCAGTAATATTTGTCTCTTATTCCACTAAGATTATACAAAGTAGCAGTGTGTAGTCGCCACCAGGCGAGCTGGTGGAGGAACAACTATCAGCTCTCGCCAGCCCGTATAATGAATACTTTAAATCTTTGTGCTAACTTCTGGGACCTTTTTTTGTTTAAGTTATGAGACGATAGCGATTTTGAATAGTCATGTTTATTTTTCAAACATAGAACTTACTTATATAATAATTCAATTACAAATTATGTACAGTTTATAAACAAAGGAAGCTCTTAAGGCATCAAAAAACTCATCCGCATCGCTGTCAATGGGACAAGTGTCCAAAAGGCTGGCAGCATTGCCACGTCATATGGCAATGCTGTTTTTTTGGCCCAAGAAAAGGCTAGACCCCTGGTCACGTGAAGAGTCGAACAGTCGCTTAGCGATGTCCCGAAAATCTAGATTTTAGTTAGCTATTTTTTTGTGTGAAAAACTTAAAAACGCAAGTTACTGAAAGCCTTTGTCAAATAAATGGGTGTCGTACAGCAGTGGGAGTCTTTCATGCTGTAAAGATGATCGTTTGTCTTCATTCAACAAAGAGAGAGAGAGAGAGAGAGAAAAAACAACAACAGAATAAGCAAAACATAGGACAGTATTTTATCAAAACGTATTGTGCACGACAGCTTGTTCCAGTGCATCATATCGAGTTTCAAAATGCCCTATGAGGTTCTCTTTAGTAAGCTGAGAACAGGAACTACCACAAACGTAACTGAATATTACATTTTCCCACTAAACCACAGCAAACACTACTATCCTAACTAATATTATAAATACGAAAGTAAGTTTGTTTGTTTTGCTAAATTTTCACGTCTAAACTGATAATCCTGAAATTTTGCATATACGTTGTCAGGTGCATAGAAACGGACATAGGGTACCTTTCATCGAAAACTACGGTAACGTTCTTATGATAATAGATGGCGCCACTTGTGTTTCAAATCATGATTGAATTTTCAAATATAACTGATATTTACGCGAGCGAAGTCGCGGTTCAAAAGCTAGTAATACTAATATTATAAACATTAAATATTTTTTGTTTGTTTGTACTGAATAAGCTCCGAAACTATTGGACCGAAGTAAATCATTTTTTCACCTATACATCATCTGCTTAGCCTTTTCCCAACTATGTTGGGGTCGGCTTCCAGTCATACCATAGTGTTTTACATGGAGCGACTGCATTTTTTCGCCTATACATAGCTGCATTATTCCTGAGTAACATAGGCTATATAACATAATGCTACGACACATGGGAGCGTAGCAGTAACCTAAGACGTAACTAAACACGGGTAAAACGACGGGGTACCTATATTTAGTATTGTATAAACTATTTTTATATGGACGTTATTTTGCATATTAGACTTATTATAGCATCAAATGACGTGAAATAAGCCACGCGGACAAAGTAGCGGGCGGAAGGTAGTCATTGTTGTAAATGTGTAGCACAATACAATCTGATATCACAACACTCACCGCAGAATTCAACGACTGTGGGATACTATTTAGATTTTACATGTTGCTATCAGAATTCTGGCTATTGTGAATACGGTTACTGGTTAATGTCAGTGTACTTATACAGGATAAGTTTTTAACCAGTGCGTAATTTTTTTTTGGTAGTTCAGTGTCAGTAATAGAACACATTTCCGTGTTTAGTTAAAAAAAAAAAATTAAAAAAATTTCATCCTTATCCGAGTTTGAAATAAGCAAAACATCCAGGACATAATCTATTCGCCATACTATCAATGAAAACTCGCGGCCGCCGCCGCCGCCCGGGCGCATGGCTGGGGTGAGGGGGTGGGGAATGCGCTAGCGCCGAGTGACAATGAAATATGGTTTTTAAGTAAACATGTTTCGTAAGCGATAACTTTCTTTTTTTGTACTAAGACATATCAAAATAAAATATACGTGTTTAATAAAACGTGTTGAAGTTTATTATGGCAAAATTTACGCACTGGTTAAAAAATTTTCCTGTATATATGATACGAATAGAATAACGGGACTGTTTTAATGAGATAATAGAAAATCTATGGAACAGAATCTATAATAATATATTATCTATAATATGTACGTATTTATAAATTATATAAGTATGTATATCAGTTGTCTGGTTACCATAACACAAGGTCTGCTTAGCTTGGGATCAGATAGCCGTGTGTGAGTTGTCCCAAGATATTTATTTATTATTTATTTATTAAACCCTATTACATGGGATCTTAATATACCGGCGAACTGTGGGTGTACATTGGTGCACCTCTGCCTAACCCTTCGGGGAATACAGGCGTGATGGTATATATATATATATATATATAACAGAATAATATTTAAAATTGGATTCGATTCAGATCGAGCAAAAAGTGTTTGGGGTTTTCTATGAAAGTCTCAGTCGGAGTTAGGATTTGTGCCCGGTTAATGGCAAGGCTCGCCTAGCATAGCCGATACTATTCCTCATGTATTTGGCTATCATATACTGACAGTTTTTTTCCCAATTCGACTGGTATTTCTAGAAATTTGCGTTTTTAAATACGCGAACAAACAAGAAATTCTTCAGCTTTATTATATTAGTATAAACAGAAAAACGCTGTAATTTTCAGCAGACGCTGAATCGCTAATCGCTTACAACTTAATCGACGCCGCTTTAAAACAGGATTTAACAAAGTCAGACTTTCTTTGTTGCATTTCGGCGCAAGTTGGAGTAAAATGCGTTTATTAAATTTGTTTTCACAATCGTTTAGGGGTAACGTTCCGAATTTAGCGCTGTGCTATTCTATTTGTCTTTTAGTTTTAATACTTTCAATGTATTCGCCAATTTCGTCATCTGTATCTTTAAGAAGAAAGATAAATTAATGTGTTTGCTACGTAAAAAAAAAAAAAAAAAAAAATATACCATCACGCCTGTATTCCCCGAAGGGTTAGGCAGAGGTGTACCAATGTACACCCACAGTTCGCCGGTATATTTAGGTCCCATGTAATAGGGGGCGAGCCTATTGCCATTAACCGGGCACAAATCCAAACTCCGAGCTGCTACTGAGAATTTCATAGAAAAACCCAATAACACTTTTTGCTCGACCTGGGAATCGAACCCGGGACCCCTTGCACAGCAGTCGCACTTGCGACCACGAGACCAACGGAGCAGTCAAACTTCGGACTTCGGGGTTCTTCGTCGGACTTTCTTTTATCGGGCATTGGCAGTAGGTACACGAAATTACACATACATACATAAACTCACGTCTTTTTCCCATGGGGGTAGGCAGAAACCACAAATCGCCACCTGCTACGATCATTACATACTCTTGTCATACATCTGGCCATACAAGCACGCCGGTTACAAGTACTGCGCACCCGACCTTTCTGAAGATCCTCACCAATAAGGTCAGTGTAGGTCTTTCTAAGGAGTTTCCCTGCGCTGCGTTGCCACTTACATCTGCCATAATAAATATAACGATATTCTTCTATTTATGCCCAAAATTTTACTATGCTTAAACGACGTAGATCTGGCGACTTTTGGATCTTAGATAATTTGATGACGTCATCGTTTTAAATAAATCTAATCGTTATTTTGATTGATACCTTTTTGTAAATAAAGACGTCTATCCACTACACCGTATCATACCATGACAGGGCTAGGAACGTGCCAGGTAAGAAAATATTCTTTGTATTAAAAAGTACGAGATTATGCCCACTAGACCGTTACTGATAGTCGGCATGAGAGAGAGAAGTATAGAGAGTTAGGTAAGAGGGAGTGCACCTGTGTTTGCGCACACACTTGTGCACTATAATATCTCCTGCGTAAGTGGCTAGTCTGCATTAAAATTAGCTGCCGTGGCCGGCATCGGTCTGGAGGATTACGTTACAGTCGGCATAATTGTAAGTATATGTTCTAGTGGGCATAATAGTCTTTGTAATGTTTCTTGTCGTGCCTGATAACAAATCCTACTAATATTACAAATGCGAAAATTTGAGAGGATGGATGGATGGATGGATGGATGGATGTTTGTTTCAAGCTTAAGCGGATAAACGAATCTGGATGAAATTTGGCACTGAGAAAGATATATGGTATGATATATAATGTAATGCGGAGTAATACATAGGATACTTTTTACCAGAAAAATGTACGATTCCCTTCCAACTTTCTGTATACGCAACTTCTTGACAATTTAAAAGTGCCTGTAAATGGTCTAATTGAAATAAATACTTTGACTTTGACCTTGACTTTATGGTATGGCAGGGTGAGGTGAGCAGTACACTTTAATGCTCTAATTTATTAATTACCAACGCCATTGATTAGATAATTTAAAATCTTAACGCTAAGTGTGGCATGTTTGGCACGATTTTTATTTACAAGTGATTCATCAAATCGATTTTGATAAAAATATTACAGAACGATAGCTTGATATCTGAAGAAGGCCATTTGATAAACTATAAAATAAAAACATAATAAATAATAAAAAAAAAGATTGCAAGAATGACATCATAAAACTGGAAAAAAATGGAGGAAAAAATCGTGGAGAAAGCTGGACATTCAGTTAATGTAAGTTTAAAAAACATAACCCTCCTTCTGTCGCAGTCGGGTAAAAAATGAACGTTAAGAAATGTAAAAAGAAGAAAAGTGAAAAGATAGGTAAGAAGAAATGTGAAAAAATGAACGAAAATGAGCCTTAAGCAAGCGTGGTAGTTTTCAGTATGGGAAGAGGCCTTATCCTGCAGTGAGACAATACTAGGCTGGTATTTTTATTATTATTTAACAATGACGTGTCCTTCCCCTGAACTTAAAAAACATACCGGCAAACTGTGGGTGTACATTGGTACACCTCTGCCTAACCCTTCGGGGAATACAGGCGTGATGGTGATGGTATGTATGTGTCCCCCTATTTCCTTTCTTTCAACTTTTGTTCATTCATGATTTCTATATACATATTCTTATAAACGTGATTTACATGAAATAAATTTAAAAATCTCCCGATACAAACAAACCTCGATCAAATCTTAAAGATGCTCACGGCTGATAATGAACCAGAAAATAGCAGATTTTCTTGAATCACACCTAAAAAACTCACGATCAAATCACCTCTCAAACATACAAACCAAATCAAAATCGGTTCAGCAGTTAAGGAGCTACAATACCACAAACAGACAACCCGACACACGTTAAACTTATACCATTTTGTTTTCGTATGGGCTAAAAATATACCTAAAAGGGACGACCCACATCCCATACACCTTCATACACATATCTCCATACATGCGCGCTTCAAAACGCTTACAAAAGCCCCTAAAACCGTGAAAACGGCACCTAATCACTGAGTGCTGTTAATTCGAGCTTAAAACCTGCCTTACTGTGAAACCAGTGAACAAACTGAGCTCTTATTGATTCGTGTATAATCTAATACTTTCCGTTTGGACGACTTCCTCCAGCCATTCCGATTTAATCCGTGGATAAATTCTACCACATTACACATTCACTTCACGTAACACTTATTCCCAAAGCCATAAAGATGATCTTCCAACGGTGCAGTGTTAGAAATAAGTTTGTGGAATTGTAACTTACTGGCTGTTAGTCAGTCAAGTAATTTTCAATTGAATTTATTTGAATAAGTTAAAAGGTTCACTTTGTTGATTTATACCTGTATTGTGTGTTGATTTTCAATCGTAATAAAGGAATGACAGGTATTTGTATTTTTGAGTACCTTTATCTCGAGTTATAGAAATTGCTGGATGCGGGCAGCGCAGGAGCGGCCCTTGGTACTATTTTTAGGAGAGGAGTATGTCCAGCACTGGACGTCGTTCAGCTGAGATGATGATAATAATGATGATGGGATAGTTTAACAACGTAATCGGAGAGGAACATGAAATAACATAATATGACTAGTAAACTTATCTTATTAACTACATACTTCTCAATCCATTCTTAAAATTTCAGCCAGCTAAAATACCGTATGGCTGGCGACTCCTGGATCTTGAACCACAGCGTTTAGGCAATGGTTTTATGGTTTAGCGTATAGGTTTATCTCTGTGGTAGTCAAATACTGAGGCTTTTGGACGAATGAATATATAAAACATCACGATTTTCTACCTATATTACACCCTATTGAATTTTTTAACTAGATATTAATTAATATTTACGCATGGCGACAGGACGACACTCGTCGCGTGTCAAAGGTTTACCCGCACCGCTCCGGTGTCGTAGGCGTCCGGCACTAAACGTTTCAATTAAAAGAGCCTTTAGGCTTCTAAGCAAGACAGAGTTGCTTTTGTTCATTACTCGCTTTTGCCTGCGACTTCGTCCGCGAACCATCACACATAGCCTACGCCTAAAGTTGGATCCACACATTGCGAGGCATGCGCTCCGCACGGCGCACAACGCATGCCTCGCCAAGTGTGGACCTGTATATTCGTGGCGAGGCATGCGCTCCGCACGCGCGAGGGCGAGCCAACGTATGTCGGCAAATGCTTCAAGATCAAAGTGCCTCAGTGCGAGCATTACGTTAGGTGTGGACGTAGCCGCGCATGCACGTTCGAGGCGTGCGCCGCGTACAATATCAACGCTCGCCTCGACTGCGAAAATGATGAAAATCAAATCAAAATGAACGTTGTGCGCCGTGCGGAGCGCATGCCTTGCCAAGTCTGCGCGCCTACTTGCCTCGAGCATTTGCTTCGCACGCGATGGCTCGACCCGAGCATATGTTGGTATAATTTGTCAACACGCACGCCTCAAGCCGAGGCATGCGTTGTGCGCCGTGCGGAGCGCATGCTCGCAATGTGTGGATCCACCTTTACACAACGGAAAAATGCACCTGCTTGACTGATCAGCGCGTCATTATAATCAATACATATCGGTGTAAATATATGTACTTAATACCAAATATTGTCGTATTATCCAAAGCTGAGCAAGTAGGTACAATCGCGCTCACAAGTTATACAAAAACAATTATAAGCGAAGTATTTAATTAAATTTCTAAGTTTATATTAAAACATCGGATCAGTACAGTCGCCTGCAGATGGCGTCCAGTTTTGTCTCTAAAATTATTTCTTAATTAAAGTTTGCGCCGCGAATTCAGGAGTGAATTAAAATTGTAATATTCATGGTTACTCAGTTGCTGGAGTTTGTTATAGTTGAAATTAATGTTTTTACAACTGTTTTGTAGGAGCAATAAATTGAAAACAAATGTTATTACTGAAAACAAAGGTGATTAATAAAAAGTATTCTTTGTTAACCTCGGGCACTCTTTGTTAAATTACACTGTTAATTTTAAACTAGGTATACTTTATGTATGAAAAATGTAATTAAGCAAAACTTTAATCTCTTTTAATGAACTAAAAAATCTATCTACATAAGTACCTACCATAATAAAATTTAAACACTAAACGTATAAATAATAATAAAATTACAAAGTATGTACAATTTATCAAAAAGAAAGGAGAAAGCATAAAGGGTATCAAAAAACTGTCAATGGGGCAAGTTCCGAAAAGGCTGGCAGCATTGCCACGTTGCATGGCAATGCTGATTCTTTGACCTAAGAACAGGCCAACAGGGTACAACAATCTCTCACTCAACATATTTCTGACTGTCTGTACATTAAAAGGTTCTAGAATATAAAGATTCGTTGAATAAAAATGTTGAATTTTCCAGAAGCAGTTTCTCGTGAAATGGCTTATCCGAGAAAGTACAAAATACTTCTATTTTTCATTTGCAGAAGTAAAGGTTCTCACGAAAGGGCTTGTTCCACGAAAGGATTGTACTTTCTTGGACAACGGAGAAAGTACAAATTCTATATCTTAAAAACAAAAACTTTACCCCTTCTTAGGAATTTCTCCAGTATTCTAAGTGCGTTTACAAACATATAATCTCACATTCACACACATTATCTTTCCCACATTTATCTTCCAAGAACGACGCCAATGATAGAGCTTTGCTCAATACTGTTCGGACTGATTTAATACGAGTCATCCACACGAAAAGAGGAAGAATAAGAACTCACATATACAAACGCCCAAATTTGGAACAACTATCTGTAAACCATACAAATATTTGTTCCATGCGGGAATGGAAGCCGAGACACACAGCGCAGCAACCAATGCCCATCTATACTAATACACTAATAATATTATAAAGAGGAAACATTTTTTGTTGGTTTGTTTGTAACGAATAGGCTCCCAAACTACTAGACCGATTTTAACAATTTATTCACCAATGGATAGCTACATTATTCCCCCGTAACATAGGCTATATAACATCACGCTACGACCCACAGGAGCGGAGCAGCAACCAAAAACGTGGGTGAAATAAGCCACGCTGACGAATTCGCGGGCAGTTCCAATATAAGAATAATCGATTTCTTTACCAAAAGTCCTTGGAATATCTGTCACAATAAAAGATGGCGCTTCGTAACGCACACAGCCGAGCGTAGCCTGTGACGTGGAATTAATTAATGTGTCTCGGGACGCTAATGAAGCCCCATTGTTACACCATTTATCACTAAACATGTGTAACCTGACTTGCTTGAGTCCGTGTGCAGAGAGTTGGAAGGTTTTGGAGAAGGCAATTTGTTTTTCTATATTGTATGCAGATTTTAGGATGCTGTCGTGGAAGTGGGGCAGTCATGTCTGCAGATGGACAGACGGTCGGTGGAGCTGACACGTGTTGGAGTCGAGACCACGTAAAGGTAAACGCAGTGTGGGACGCCTTGCTGCACAGTGGACCGATGATGTAAATAAGGTGGCAGGCAGCGGATGGGTGCGGGTTGATCAGGATCGGGATGGATGGCGCTCATTGGGGAAGGCCTACGTACAGCAGTGGACAGGAACTGGCTGATGTAATGGTGATGACGATGATGATGCAGATTACTCCGTTTCCTCTTGGAATTGCTTCGTTACTGCCCCTTGGACTCGTAGTTGCAAGCGCGACTGCTGAGCGTGGGGTCCTAGGTTTGATTCCCAGGTCGGGCAAAGTATTATTGGATTTTTCCATCAGGAAAGTTCTCCGTTTCGTCGTTCGTGGCGTTATGGAGTTCGAAGTTGGTGTTGTGCCGAAATTACCTATGATAATGACACCATAGTTATAGGTCATTTAAAAACATTGTGGGTAACACGTCGAAATTTCAACCGCGTAAAATCGGCATGTGTTACATGAGATGTAGGACTCGGTTCTCGAAATGTTGTAGCACGGCTACGGCGTAGCTACATAGCGTAGCACTTTGCTACGGGCAACAGGAGAGCGGGGAAGCGTTGCATAGGGGCAATTCCCGTGCGGGTAACAACGGTCACATTCTAATCTCAGTTTCCAATACTTAGTTCGATGGATAGTACGCGTAGTAGATGTGCTTTGTATTTTTGACACCTCATCATCGTCTGGTCTTTTGTTGAGGACGGCTTCCAGTCCAAATGCTGCCTATCTGACCTAAACAACCTACTTACTGGACAACGCGATACCCCTTGGTAATTACAGGTTGTCAAACGTTCGGATTTTTTACTTCCCGACTAACGATTGCCAAAGATCTACAGATATCAGCCGAGGTAGGCATGGGGGGCTTTGCCTGCTTTTTTGACCTTTTTTATTGCATAAAGTTTAATAAATAAATACAATAACGTATCCATATTTTCTTTCTACTCCAAGTATTTTCACAAAGTGTGCTACCTCTCACAAATGCGTCCACGTTGAGTACAAATTACATAGCTTTTCTATATGATATATCATCTCTTAGCATGAACTGATATATGACAATGTTTGTGTATTAGATTATTTGGATGTATGTTCTGTTAATATTGTCCTAGGTTGGATGAAAATGACAACTTTACTAACGAGGGACTGTGTATGGAATATGTATTTATTTTATTACTTTACTGCTACAATAGAATATATATTATTTTATGCTAATACTAGTTTCTGCTCTCGAGTTCACTCGTTTTTTTCTCTCTTTTTCTTTCTTTAGCGGTACCGCTAACGGTACAGTTACTGTCTTGTTAGCCTAGTGGTCCTAAACGCGATTGTCTTAGGTTCGATTACCAGGTCGAACAAAAAGTGTTATTGGGCTTTATCTATGAAATTCTCAGTAGCCGCTCGGAGTTTAGATTTGTGCCCGGTTAATGGCAGTAGGCTCGCCCCCAAATACATGGGACCTAAACATACCGGTGAACAGTGGGTGCACATTGGTACACCTCTGCCTAACCCTTTTTCAGTAAGATAAGTATTATCTATATTTAATCAAATTTAATTACTTACAGCCCAAAATATAACTAGATTAAATTTCTGTGAAACAAACAGTTGGCTGTCAAGTAACCTATATTTATACTAATACTTTTGCCCGCGACTTCGTTCGCGTTGCTTATTTCACCCGCGGCAAGATACGTCTTTGATTACTGCTGCGCTCTCGTGGGTCATAGCGTGATGTTATATAGCCCATAGCACTCACAAATAATTTGACTTTCTATAGGTAAAATAATTTTCAAAATCGGGTCAGTAAATCCAGAGATTATCCCCTCCACAACCCTCTTTATAATATTGGTATAGACAATAACGCTGAAGTTTTTTTTATTTATTATACGCTACCTCTTTGGAAACCTAACGTAAAGACGAAACTTAAAAAAAAGCAAGCTTGAAACAAAAGTACGCGGACGAAGTCGCGGTCAGAACTTAGTACCTAATATTCCTCAATGCAATAGAAACGGCAAAAAAACTAAAACCCGACTACAAAAAAATCACGTTCTGAAAAGTATGAAATACAATTTACTAATACAATATACATATTATTATACATATTTGAAATGTGCTAATTAAGCCCTTTAATTTGATATACAACACGACCATATTTGGAAGAAAAAAAAATATTATTTCACATCTTCATGAGCCCTAGAGGGCGCCACATACAATGTATTGCAACATAACGTAGCCTACAACCAGCGGACAATTTAGACGCTTCCAATGACACCTCATTTGTGAATTTGCGTTAGAAGTTATGAGGGAACAGATGAACATCCATACATACATACATACATACATACATACATACATACCTACATACATACATACCTACATACATACGTACCGGTCAACCTCATAACCCTCCTTTTAGTAGTCGGGTAAAAACGTTATTTATAGCATCAATATCTATGTTGTTTGGGGAAAAATCACCCCTCTCCATTAAAACCAGGGTTGGAATCTGTTGATGGGGTCCCACCCTCAAAAACCATTAATTTTCCACGGATACCTCGCTAAGTACCACCTGACTCTATTAACTATGGTTGGTGTAAGGGCTGAAGACTCATTACATCATTATGGAAAACAATTACGGTAACTTGCAAGCAGATGGGGTGCGTCGCCACGAGATGACTCCCGGCCACCGTAGACGCGGGTCTGTGGGGGTTGAGCAATGGGTAGCTCACCGTTCGTACGTTCACTAACGACAGACCGTGTCGATGGCGCGTTCGTGTTCCACGCGCGCCTCAAAGAGATGTCAGCAAACTTGGAAGGGCCCCACTGAGGGCCGATGCCTGCCGGGTCTGCGGGTTGTGAGCAAGAGATACCGCGCCCCTGGAACACAAAGGGCACAAGAAGGAACATAGACGGGTTTTAGTCAGTAAAAGTCAGACCCCCCTCCCGTCAGGCCCAGGGCGGGGGTTATTTGATGATTTCGCGTCTATAAAAAAAAGCAGACGGAGTGTTTTTAAAAGGTAAAATATGTACTACTTTTCATAAAAATGAAGTAATCACCGTCATCAAATCAGCTGAATGACGTCCATTGCTGAACATAGGCCTCCCCTAAAGAGAGCAACAAAATAGATAATATTTACAGATCTCATATACAAATAATTGTTAAAGTATCAAGATTAAAAAAATAATGAAAGTGATCTCAGAAACAACAGGCAACTGTTTTATTTATAATACATGCTTTTGCCAGCTATTTCGTCTGCGAAATAAGTTGTAGTCTATTTATTACTTCTTTATAATTTAGCTATCTTTTGCTGAAAAATAGTTAAAATCGACCCAGTGGTTTCAACTCAATACTCAATACTCAATATATTTATTGCTTCCACAAGTACACTTAGATGGTAGGTTGGAAAATTGCAACAATTCAAAATGCATGGAATAAGCAGATTGATTTATATACATTGCACATAATTATGTACACAATACAGTATCTACTTTTAAGACCATCTAAAAAAAATGTCGGAACACCAAATCCGAAATGTTATGATAAATAAACACAAAGTAATATTCATAATTCCAATCTAAAAAGTCTAAATCAACTAATTTAACGCAGAACGGAGGCCACTCAAAACTTGGCACTTTTTTACAAACTTTTTCACTTACAATTCATTCAAAAATCACCTTTATGCGACCTTCGGAAGGTGTATAGAAACTGCAATGATAAATTAGTATAAATACCAGTTTGAGTGGCTTCGAACCCCAGGAAGTTTAATGACTAATTACCCCTCCTTCCCCTAGGGGAGATTGGCCGAATCGTGGATTAAGTCAGCGACGAGAAATTTTAAATTACCATGGGTTTTATCCAACTTTCTGGCATTTTTTCCGTACTGTTTAAGGCTGTCTGAGCACGTTAGACAATCGGGGACCGATTTTTTTGTCGAAGAGAATGGAACATTTGAATTCTAATAAAACAACGCACACGTCCCAAAAAAATCGGTCTTGCAAGACTATGGATCTATTAAACGGTCCGATAATCGGTCCTGCAAAAACTAGGACTGCCACGTTAGCCTAGTAGTCCTAAGCGCGACTGCTACACTAGAGGTCTTGGGTTCGATTCCCAGGTTGAGCAAAGTGTTTTTGGGTTTTTCTATTAAATTCTCAGTAGTAGCTCGGGGTTTGGATTTGTGCCCAGTTAATGGCAATAGGCTCGCCCCCAAATACATGGGACCTAAACGTACTAGCGAACTGTGGGTATACATTGGTACACCGCTGCCTAACCCTTTGGGGAATATAGCGTGATAGTATGTATTTAGCGTAACGTCGAGTGCAGAAATAAAGAGGTTGGTCCACTACTGAGGTTTCATATCTCGCTGCAAGAAGTCTTAGAGGTGCAAAGGAAGTATTTTCCTGCAATTTTCATTCAGTTCTGAGAGAAAATAAAGTTTTTCTGTTTATTTCAGTCGTTGTGTTGTAGCCTTAAAGTGATATTTGGTTCATAAACTGTTAAAAATACGGTTCTTCTTTTAATTAAAGCTAAATTTTGGTGTGTAGACCAATATGTAATCAAGAAACTATGTATACTTAATAAAATTATAACATGGGCATACCGGCGAACTGTGGGTATACATTGGTACACCTCTGCTTAACCCTTCGTGGAATACAGGCGAGATGGTACAGGCGTGACGGTAAAAAATAACTAGAACTTTCTCCAGTATCGTGCGTGCGTTTATAAACTCACATACACAAACAGCCAAACCCGGAGCAACTATCTGTAGGCCAAACCAATATTTGTTTAATGCGGGAATCGAACCCGCGACACGCAGCGTAGCAGCTAATCTCTCAGCCACTGCGCCAACCGTGCCGACGTTATACTTGTTAGTTTGAGCTAGTTTGAATATGTTTCGTAGGTAGGCTCAGGGATTTTAGACCATTTTCAAATTTACGGTCAGTGAGAGCCAAGCATTAGCGCGCGGAGTAAAAATCTAATAATTTTAACTTAGCGCGCTCATCCCAGCCCCTGTAGCCATGTAACAAACGATAAACGCAAACGCTGAGTAGGCTTTCATAGATCTTCAACTTTATGTGCTTGGTTTTAAGATGAAGATCTAATGAAGAGAGGAAGAGGGAGGCCAAAGAAAAGATGGATGGATTGTGTGAAGGATGATATGAAAGAGAAAGGAGTGAGTGATACCATGACGGTTGACAGGATGGTATGGAAGAAGAAAACGTGTTGCGCCGACCCCAAGTAACATGGGATAAGGGCAGGAAGATGATGATGATCTACTGAAGATTGTACCTATAGCGTTTTCGTTCTTTCCAGTCGCTAACGCTTAGAAATTTTTAATAGATTTTCAACTTAAGGCTCTGGGGTATTAAGTTGAAAATCTATTGGTACCTACCGAGCGTTTACGATTATCGTTTATGACTTGGCTAGGGGGGCAGGCCTATTTAACTCCAAAAATGTACAAAAAAAATAAGAAAATAAAACAAAAAAGTTCCTTTGCTTGTTTTAAACAGTCTGAGTCATAAGTTTCAAACAAAAAGTAAACATTGGTGACTCATATAGATAAACTGATTGTAATCTAATATTTAGGATCTAACTTGTCGATTATGAGTAATGTAGATTACTGTGCGGTAGTTGAGTGTAAGATTGATAGAAAATATCTCAAGTATCTACTGTCACACGCGCGTAAGCTACAAAAGCCTTAATAAGCTACAAAATAAGGGTGCTATTACGTAAAACAATTTCTTCAGTACATTTGGGTTGAAAGTGATTTTGAAGTAAAAATTTTGCTAAATAATGATTGTATGGGGGTGTGTATGTATGTGGTGTATTGTATAATTGTAATTTTACCGTGAGTTTTGAATGGTAATCACAAACTGTGACGTAATTTTTTGGTAAAATAACTGAATAATAATTCATTGATTACGAAGCAACAAAAATTTAAATTTTACGTTTAGTCGCAAATTAATCTTGTTTTTTTATTGCTGTAAGTATGTTGCATAATAGGCGAAGCCCGCTAGGGCTAGTGCCTACCAGGGTTGCGGAATTTGTTCGAAAGAGTCACCGCGGCCCTGATACGCAAAGGGCATTAGGAGGAACGCCGACGGGTTTTAGTCAGTTAGAGTATGACACTCCCTTCCGCTCCACCCAGTGCGAAAGAAGTAAATTGACGATTTCCCATTCTTAAAAAAAAACTGCAATTATGTTTTGTGTGCATAGTATTTTATAATTGTATTGTTATACCTATATATTTTCAATGGGCCTGGATGCCTAATTTAAATAAATAAATAAATAAAATTTAGTGCTCTTTAGAGATGTTGTACTGTAGAATTATTGGTAACTAGTTTCAACTACCCAATCACCCTACACGCCCCAAAATTACATGCGTTTGTTATTTCAACGGCATTGAGAATACAATTGGCGTGTGTCAAGATACGTTCAAAGGAGCCTGTGAGCTTTACATTAAAGTAGTTTGTGGTACTTCCTATCTTCGCATACAATTCAAAGTCTTTGTCTTTTGTCATTTTGTCTTTTAAAAAAAACGTTGCCCCACACTAGGAATTTCTCCTGTATCGTGGGTGCGTTTACAAACACATAAACTCACACACACAAACGACCAGACCCGGAACAACTATCTGTAGATCATACAAATATTTGTTCCGTGCGGGATTCGAACCCGCGACACGCAACGCGGCAGTCGACCGCTCGACCACTGCGCCAACCATGTCGTCTAAAAGTAGCGCTGACGTACGGTAATACTGTTACTAATCGAAAGTTTCCCTGAAAATGTTGCTACGCTGTAATAAGCTTTATATAGAGTGTTAAAAGACAGTGCTAACATATTTATTTTTATCATGATTTATTATTTTTTGTTTCAGCACCGGGTTTTGAAAGTGTTTTGTTATTATACAGGCTAACCCTGTATAACATTAAATTATAATTATATAACTTTGGGTTCTAAGTGATATTATAAAATAACTGCAAGAACGATGAGTCACGAGTTGCGTAAAAAACAAAACAAATATTTTAAACGTATGTGAATCATAGATAAAAAACATTGCGTTCAATATTTTTAGAATCAAATGCAGGCTGCTTTATGAGTAACAAGGTAAAAGAAAAAGTGTTTCATTGAAAGTACACGGTTTAATTCTAACAAACCGAATCAACCAACGTCAATTTTATTTTTCTAAGTCTATCTTGGACATCACTGACGTCGGTGAAAGAAAACATCGTTAGGAACTATATATTAAACTATATAACTTATCTATTTATATTAATAACTGCCTAGCTTCTGCCCGCGACTTCGATCGCGTGGCTTTATTCATCCGCCTTAAGTTACGTTTTTGAATACTGCTTTACTCCCGTAAGTAGTAGCGTGATGTTATATAGCCTATAACCTTCCTCGATAAATGGGTTATCCAACAAAAAAAGATTTTTTCAAATCGGACCGGTAGTTCCTGAGATTAGCGCGAACAAACAAACAAACAAACTCTTCAGCTTTATAATATTAGTATAGATTTAAAGAGATAAAGTTTGTGAGGTTGTAGTGGGTAATCTCTGGATCTGCTAAACCGATTTTGTTTTTTTTTTACCCATAGCAAGCCACGGTATTTGTGAGCGTCACACACGGGAGCTGCTTAACTTAACGCGGGTGAAATAAGCTACGCGGACAAAGTCGTGAGTAGTCAGCTATAAATGATATAGGTCTGAAATCGACAATCCACCTCGAGCAGGCGAAGTGATCAATGCTCGTGCCTTCTCTGTATGAGAAGATCTTGGTCCTGCAATGGGGCAATAATAGGCTGGTATTTTTATCATATAGAGATTCACCCCGAGCCTCGTTTAACTGCCTCGTTGCCCTAGTGGTCCTACGCGCGACTGCTACGCTAGAGGTCTTGGATTCGATTCCCAGGTCGAGCAAAAAGTGTTATTGGGTTTTTCTCTGAAATTCTCAGTAGCAGCTCGGAGTTTGGATTTGTACCCGGTTAATGGCAATAGGCTCGCTCCCAGTTACATGGGACCTAAAACATGCCGGCGAACTGTGGGTGGTATTGGTACTCTTCTGCCTAACCCTTCGGGGAATACAGGCGTGATGGTATGTGTGTTACCCCCAGTAGTTTGTCACAGGGGCCTGTGAATCATATTGATAATGATAAACCAGGTCAGACATATAATGTTTCATACTTAAAAAGTACTGAATGGGGCAGGTGAGTCACACCATCACAGACTACGCGTACGTGCCAAACATAAACATTGGTGACTCAGAGATAAAATTGATTCCAGCCTTTTGATATCAAGCCGTGTCAGTCATACATGACAGTAATTTATGAGTAATTGAAGTTTTTTTAAAGACCAGTCTTACCAAGAGTATCGTATTACCCGTTACTGGGTTGTGGAGGTCTGATAGGCAGTCGCTCCATGTAAAATACTGATATTCAGCTGCATCCGGTTAGACTGGAAGCCGACCCCAACATAGTTGGGAAAAGGCTAGGTAGATGATGATGATTATGAAGTTTTTTTAAAGGGCTTTAGAATGAGCTTGTAGTGTTGTCTTATCCTCAAGAGTCTGATTCTCTTCCGCTCCTCCTAGAGCGGACGAAGTCATTTCATTTCCCACTCTAGAAAAAGGACGTAAGTACGTACATACATACATATATAAACAGTTTGCCGGTATGTTTTTGGTCCCGTGTGCGGCGGGCGCGCTTCACCATTAACCGGACACAAATCCTAACTCCAAGCTGCTACTGAGAATTGCCAATAAACTGGAAAAAATTCTCAGTAGCAGCTCGGCTACTAAAACTCAATAACACCCTACTCGATCTGGGAATCGAAACCAAGACCTCTAGCGTAGCAGTCACGCTTAGGACCATTAGGCTAACGAGGCAGTCAATAGTATATTTTTGTACTTTTTTATTTTTGATATTAATTTCGTAACCTAAGTCATAAGATTTTTTAAAAGTAGGTAAATTATCTGTCTAATCGTCGACCAAAGTGATTAAAACTTAGTTCAAAGGGGAAGAGTCTTGCTAGACAATATTCGTTCCAGATTATCAGTCACTGTAAAAAATCAGGAGAAGGGTTAAATGAACCCCCTGGTTTTGGTCAGTAAGAGTCTGACAGTATCTTTCGCTCTGAGTGGAAGAAGTCATTTGATGATTTCTCATACTTAGCGTTTCCACACGATATTTTCTTTTACTGATGACAGTGATGCCCAAGATAAGCTTAAAAGGTACTTTATGAAATAGAACATGTCACATTAGTACTTGGCGTGTCTGTCATGGATTGATACTAAATAACTGAAATGAATTTTATCAATGAGTCACCAATGTTTATATTCTACACGTAACTAGTGAGTCACCTGCCCCCTTCAGTACTTCTTACGTACGAAAAATTATTTGTGTCTGACCTGGTTTATCATTATCAATATGATTCACGACCCCTAGTGACAGACTGCTGGGGGCAATATTTTTTTAACATCCTTTTTGGCAATCAGTTAGAAGGGCCACCTGATGTTAAGTGATCACCGCTGCCTAAAGACATCTGCAACACCACAGGCCTTGCGAATGCATTGCCATTCAAAAAACAAAATTGAAATGTCTCATGTGCTCGTAATTACACCGGAACACAGCAACACTACTTTGCGGCAGAAACAGGTACGGTGGTTGTATTTGCCCGGACAAGCTTCATTTCTAATGAAAAAACCCAATATAACACTTTGCCCGACCTGGATATCAAACCCAGGACGCCTCAACAGTAGTGCTTGCCAAACCAGGTCATAGACACTTAATGTTTCGTACGTAAGAAGTACTGAAGGGGGCAGATGAGTCACTAGTTACGTGCAAAATATAAACATTGGTGACTCATTGATAAAATTGATTCCAGCTTTCATTTGATATCTAACCATGTCAAATATTATGACTGTAATAGTCATGGAGATTATTTTAGGACTTCGGAATTAAATGTAGTGTTCTTTACTAAAGATTTAGGTACGGTCAACAAAAAAGAACTAACCAGTACTGTTCAAATACTTGATGGACGTCTTCCAATTTTTTTTTTTCTAATTGATTTTAATTCACCGATTTATTTAAGCAAATTTCAAATATATCTGAAGACCTTGGTTGCTTATATCTTTTGCTGACTGTAATTAGTATGACGTGTGAATTACGTGAACGTAACAATAAGTCAAGGTTACACAATAAAAAGATAGTGATTGATTTTGTTTTAAATCGTATTTTTAATGTTTTTATCTTACATCTACCAACTTGCCAGTTTCATTTCGTTTAGTTATTTGACGGAAAACTGACTAACCACAAGCCTAGATTTATTTTTGCTTTTATCTCATACACAAAATGTCATCGAATTTATTTATTTATTGACAAAAATATGACTAGACTGTATTGTCCAATAGTTTCATCCTGACATTAATGCTTATTAGGACACCTAATTTTTTTTCTCTTTCTACATTTGATAGACAGCAGTATTTGTACGATTTTTTCTTGTCCGCCTGTTCGTAAAAGAAGATCTTTCCGGAACCTCCAAATTGGACTTTCTGTAGTTCACCGAAGAGCGTGGTTTGTCTCTAACATTCGATCGTTGAGACGCAACTTTCCTTCCCAGTATAGGCTTGAATTTTCCAGGAAAAATCTTTTGGATGCCTCCTAATTCCTTTACCAAGTCAGAGAATCTTGGTTCCGAGAACAAATGTGTGGAAGATGGAGGGATCGATTGTAGACGCTCATGCGTATTCACATCAGTTAGTTTGTAAATTCTTCGTCTTTGCTGAATAACCTCTGCTCTTTTCCCACAAGTGTACTGCAGCAAGGAATCTGAAGTACGACGAAATGAAGATTCGGAAGACAACAAGTACTTACTGATAACTGATTTCACTTCCAGTGTAGACTTTTGGTATATATCTTGGAATTCCTTTCGCTGTTGCAACAGCCCATGTGTTATGGCTCCTAAACATAGATCCATATTCTCCAAGACTGTGACGAGGTGCGAAGGTGGAGTGACTGCAGCTAGACTACTGTTGATTTTTAGGTTGGTGAATACAGGAGTAGCTTGGAAGTTTCTCTGTTCGTCTTCGTATCTTATGTTCTGCCAAGAGTCTGTTCCAAGACGTTGGCAAGCAATTCCTTGTTTCACTAGGCTATCTTCGGCAACGTTCAAATTTGTATCTTGTTCTGTTATCCCAGCCAGCACATTAGTAGGATCGTCTACTAGTCCGTCCGTCGGACTTTCCAGCTCTCTAGTTAGTTCATGAATCTCTCGTTTATAAGAAGGCGGGCACCAGCTGCCATCATCACTCGAATCGCAGTATTCAAAAATATCCATATCAGATTTTTTATCTTGATTTGATATTTTTTCGTGAACCAGTTTGATATTTTTATTATGTTCTTTGGACAGCTGATACAGTTTTTCAAGAATTGCACTTTGTTTCTTCATTAAATCAGTCAAGGTATCAAAGCTGTTTTCATTTCTTGCTTTTTTGGAAGGAACTGGTCGTGAGCTATAAGCTCGTTTCTGGCTAATTGATGGCATTGTAATTAGAGCTTGTTTTTTATGTGTAGTTTGCAGAATTTTAGCTGCCTCCGAACGAGATATTAATTGAGATTTGAAATCTGAAAGCACTTCTGAGAATCTATTACCAACATCTGTTGGGTGGATTTTCTTCATCGTGGCAAAAGGAGTGTATATGATTGCCCTACCGAGTGGCCACGTGATCAACTGTCTTTTAATGCGCTTGTACTTGCGTTCACTTAATGACGGTGAGCCCTCGCTAAAAGCGTATGCCAGATGGACTGTAGGAACGGCGAAGCGTAAGCGGCATTCCTCATCTGATGATATCCTATCACCGAATAAATCTTCATATGAGACGTTGTTCACTTCCCAACTTCTCCAATCATCTGGGTAGAATTCATCTATGATGCTCACAAATCTTTGGAAATTGACAATTTCATCGGATGGTGGGTCCCATAAGGCTAGTTCGCCTAGTGTTGTACGCTGCATGATCTGAAATAATAAAATACAGGTCTTAAAAACACGTTCTTTCGAAGTTTTACAAAATTTAACGGCTGAGCAGCCGGCTACAATTTAGGCAACCGACTGTGAGCACGTGTCATAGGTAACATTCGTCAGCTAGGAAGCCGACACAAGTCAGCTAAAACAGTGGATAGTCTTTAGCTAAGCAGTTGACATTCATCGGCTAAGCAGCCAGCATTCGTCAGCTAAACAGTCGACATTTGTCAGCTGAGAAGCCGACACTTGACAGCTAAAAAAACGAGGTTTGTTAGCTGAGAAGCCGACAATCAACAATTATAAAAATGACATTGGTCAGCTTAAAAGCCGACATTTGTCAATTAAAATACCGACGTATGTCAGATAAGAAGTTGACGTTTAACAGCTAAAAAACTGACGTTTGTCAGCTAAGCAGCCGACATTTGTCAGCTTAAAAGATGATATTCATGAGATAAAAAGCCGAAATTCGCCAACTAAGCACCGAATTTCGTTAGCTTAAAAGCCGATGTTCATTAGCTAAGAAGTCGACGTTCTTTAGCTACAAAACCGACATATGTTAGCTAAGCAGCCGACATTCATCAGCTAAAACGTCAACATTGGTCAGTTCAGAAGCCGATTATCATCAGAATAAACGCCGACGATCATCAGCTAAGCAGCTTTTTTCCTTGACTTCAAAGTTTTTTTTTTTTAATCATAAAACATTACTTACAAAAATATTTTTTCCATTAAAACAAATATGGCGTTCAAATCTTGGGCATCTACTTTTGGGCCATTTTATATTGTAAATAGCTATACTATTTTATGCGACTATTCCTGGGCACGGTTGGGAGCTCTGTGCCTCCCCAAAGATTTTTCGCGGTCATTTTATACGAGGCATGCGAATTTTCATTGCTTATAAAAAGCTCTGATAAGTCACATAGTTACGATCAAAATGTATTGATGACTCATTGATAAGCTGATTGCAGTCAAATATTTAGGATCAATCTAAACCGCGTCAGTAATTACTGGTGAGTAATGAAGATTGATTTTTTAGTTTAGAATGTATTTTATTACTTTCATAATCGAGATTAACTTAGGTAATATTTATTAAACTAATATTTTTAACTTGAGTAATTTATGCTTTTTTGTTCAGTTTTTTTATAACAATAATAATAAACATGTGTACATATTTTTATTTTATATAAAAATGTAATTTGTATGTGTTAGGAATAAAGGAATAATAATAATATTAGCCTATCATTGTACCACTGCAGGGCTTAGGGTTTTTAAGTTATCATATTTTTCGGAGGCTGGCGTCTTAACCGCTAGGCCATCACGACATTTAACACGCAAGATAAGTACAGTCACGAGCATAAACACTTAGCAACATTCAAATGCATTTTTCTCTCCTATAATGTTCTGAATTCATCCCAACCCTGCAATCGTTCATTCATGAGAAAATCGTTTTAAAATTTTATTAAGTGTACACATGTTTATGTTCGTGACTATACACATTGAAATAATAATTATAAAAAAAAATATATTAAAAAAAAAACTGCTTCTGGATTTGATGGACACGTTTATTTATTTATAATTAACTAGCTTTTGCCCGCGACTTCGTCCGCGTCAAATTTTTTATATCACCCCTCGGGAACCGTAAATTTTTTCGGGATAAAAAGTATCGTATATGTTATTCCACACTACAATCTATCGCTGTGCCAAATTTCATCCATATCCGTCCAGCCGTTTGAGCGTGATGAAGATACAAACACACAAACTTTCGACTTTATAATATTACTGGCTGTGCCCCGCGGTTTTACCCGCATTACGTTAGGTTTTTGGTTACTGATTCGTTCCCGTGGCAAATAGCGCGATGTTATGTAGCCTTTAATCTGTCATTATTTTTTTTTTAACACGGGAAATCATCAGATAACTTCCCCCGCCCTTAGTGTCAGACTTTTACTGACTAAAACCCGTCTATGTTCCTTCATGTGCCCTTTGCGTTCCGGGGGCGCGGTATCTCTTTCGAACAACCCGCAGCCGGCAGGCAATCTGTTATTCTGAGGTATAAGCTACGGAATCTCTCGCAGAGTCATTATTTTGCTGCGAAGTTATTTTAAAACTGTGATATCTCCTAAGATATTCATTGAAATTAAAAGATGTAAAGGGCAATTTTGTTCAAAATTAAACACTTGTGATGAATAACGCATTTATGTTGATAAGGATTAATACTATATTCATAAAAACACCTTCGCAAATAATGCATTATTTTAAAACAAATTTTCTGGCCGTAAAAATGGCTATAGTGAGTCAACCTTAAATGTTAGGCATGTACTACCGCGGACTTTTTTTTAGTATATTTTAAGAGGAACAATTCTTTCATACATTATTTTTGCGTAACTTAAACCGTTTACGCAGCGCACGCAACGAAAGCCCTCAAAAGGTTGGTTTTTTCCCCCGTTTTTGCCACATTTTTACTGATTGCCCCGCTCCAATTGGTCGTAGCGTGATGTTATATAGCCTATAACCTTCCTCGATAAATGGGCTATCCAACACAAAAGATTTTTTTAAATCGGACCGGTAGTTCTTGAGATTAGCGCGTTCAAACAAACAAACAAACAAACTCTCCAGCTTTATAATATTAGTATAGATTACAACGGCTTGCGCTACAGTATTCAATAGGTAACACTTAAAATTAAAATAAATATATTTAAAAAACAAACAACAACTTTAAAAAGACTAAATAAAATAATATCGAATAAAATGATAACAACATACAACTTATTTACCTAACAAACATAGCTTTTGCAACACATGGCGCCAAATTCGTGTCTAAATTCTCAACCGACTCCAATATACACAACCAGTAACACAGGTGGATACAGGTCTGCGGGAGACGCTCCGGGCGTCGGGAGCCACAAGACGACTCCCGGCCACCGTAGACGCGGGTCTGTGGACGGTGAGCAATGGGTAGCTCAACGTCCGTACGTTAACTAACGACAGACCGTGTCGACGGCGCGTTCGTGTTCCATGCGCGCCTCAAATAGATGTCAGCAACTTGGAAGGGTCCACTAAGGGCCGATGCCTGCCGGGGCTGCGGGTTGTTCGAAAGAGATGCCGCGCCCCCGGAACGCAAAGGGCACATGAAGGAACATAGATGGGTTTTAGTCAGTAAAAGTGTGACACTCCCTCCCGTCCCGCCCAGGGCGGGGGAAGTTATTTGATGATTTTCCATCTATAAAAAAAGGTGGATACAGGCCAATTAATAAACGAATAAACGTTTTCATACACTTCAGGAAAAACGCTCCTAGCTTAGTTAGTCCGATGAGTCACAATCTGCGTGAAAAATATAAACATTGGTGATTCACAGATAAACTGATTGTAGTCAAATATTTAGGATCAATTAATTATGTTAGTTATGTATGAGTAATAAAGATTATAAGGAGTGTGGTTATAAACTTAAGGAAGCCAAAAGTGGCTTGAACTTTCTTCAAAAAATGAAATCTTTTAAATAATCTCAGTGTTACGTGATATTTTTTTTTTAAAAACAAATTTGTAGAATTCAGATCCAGATTGAAAAAAAAACTTAAACCGTGATTTAAACTATTTTATCTAAAGGTTATTTTTTTCAAGAACTGTCTGGCTGAAATAAAAAAAAAACAGACCAAAGTAGATGATAAAACGTTTAGATAAAATATTTTATAAAACAGTATTATTTTAACATTACACTGCCTTGCGCACTGTTGAATTTTCAATCTTCGGCTCTGCGCCGTGAGTTGAAAATCCACTGAAAGCTGAAAATACAAAGGCACTATTTAAGAAATAGTGGTCTTCCTTAAATATCAGCAGAAACGTTTTAATACACTTCAGGAGAAACGCTCCTTGCGTAGTTAATCTGTTGAGTCACAAATTGCGTGAAAAATATAAACATTGGTGATTCACAGATAAACTGATTGTAGTCAAATATTTAGGATCAATTAATTATGTTAGTTATGTATGAGTAATAAAGATTATGGTTATTTAATATTATATTTTATTATTTAAGGAGTGTGGTTATAAATATAAGGGAGCCTAAAGTTAACAAGTCCTTCAATCAAAAATTGAAATCTTAATTGTTTTTTCTATTTTATGTGATTGTTTTTTAAATCAAGTTGTAGAATGTAGACCAAGATAGAAATATATACCATCACGCCTGTATTCCCCGAAGGCTTAGGCAGAGGTGTACCAATGTACACCCACAGTTGGCCGGTATGTTTAGGTCCCATGTAATAGGGGGCAAGCCTATTGCCATTAACCGGGCACAAATCCAAACTCCGAGCTGCTACTGAGAATTTCAAAGAAAAACCCAATAACACTTTTTGCCCGACCTGGGAATCGAACCCGGGACCCCTTGCACAGCAGTCACACTTGCGACCACGAGACCAACGGAGCAGTTCAGCAAGGCGGGGCAGCCAAGATAGAAAAAAATACAAAAACTGTTTCCGAGTATTTTTATTCAAATCGTGATTTAAACTATTTTAGCTAGACGTTTTATCTACTTTGCTCTGTTCTTTAAGCCAAAACAGTTCCATTGCTTATTAAAATAAATTGCTGGACATCGAGAATTCCTTCCTTCCCCAAGAATCATATGCCCAGTATCAAAGCTCTGCAGGGCTATTCTACAAGCTGTTCATTTGCATCCTCGTCAAATTCAAGGAGTTAACTATGCTCGTGATTCTTAACACGAATCAATAATAAAATAAATTTGTTTTAAAATTTATATTTTTTGACGTGATTTTCCAATTCGAACTAGCCATCTCGCCAGAGGGTTTAGGCGCTATGCACGCATTGATATAGCCGCGCGACAACTCTGCCTACCGCATATGCAACTGGGCGATGCTGATTTTTGATAGTTGCAACTAAAAAAACAAGCATTTATTAAATATTGGCCGGGTATCGTAATTATATTTGATAACTTCTTTTTTTCTATGACAAGCTCCTAAAATTTGACGAGGATGCAAATCAACAGCTTGTATAATAATCTCCTAGGTGAATTTTATGATCCATACAAAAAACGTAGTGTGGGAAGGTGCCCAAGAGGCGAACCTACGACCTGGTAAAAGTTTCGGGAAACCGCTGGATGCGAGCACCACAGGACCGGTCGTTGTGGCTTTTTAGGGCAGGCCTATGTCACATTTGACGGGCCTGTTGGTCTAGTGGTTAGCGGTCCTGACTGCTAAGCCGGAGGTCGTGGGTTCGATTCCCACCCAGGACAAACTTTGTGTGATGAGCATGATTGTTTGCTCTGTGTCTGGGTGTGATTTATCTATAATATGTATGTATTTATAAATTATATAAGTATGAATATCAGTTGTCTGGTTACCATAACACAAGCTCTGCTTAGCTTGGGATCAGATAGCCGTGTGTGAGTTGAAAAAAAAAAAAAACAAACAAACATGCTGACGTCACAGGCTGATGTGATGAGAAAGCCAACTTGAACATTAATGATTCATAGCTAAACTGACAACAATAATCAATATTGAGAATTAAACTTGTCATTAATGAGTAATGTAGATTATATAGTAACAGTTAACGTTTAAGAGTCATTGTATGCTGATCTTCTCCAATTGTCTACCCCGGTTAAATATTACCGCCAGGGTCGGCGAAAGAGTTACCGCAGTCCTGGAACGCAAAGGGTATTAGAAGGAACACGGGTAGGTTTTAGTCAGTAAGAGTCTGACACTCAGAGTAGAAGAAGTCATTTGATTTCCATGTCAGGGCCCCTTAAGCAATATACGTCTAAGGGCTCTTTTATCCCTTTTAATAATTTAACTGCCCCGTTGGTCACGTGGTCGCAAGTGACCTAAATATACCGGCGAACTGTGGGTGTATATTGGTATACCTCTGCCCTTCAGGGAATACAGGCGTGATGGTATGACTAAACGAAGGCATTTATAAAACATCAGAAAGTTACATAAATGGATAACATAATGTAAACATTGGTGACTCACAGATAAGCTGATTGTACTGAAACATTAGGAATCATCGAACTTCATCTTTCTTCCATAACATGACTCATGTGTAATTGAGATAAGATACCTTTTAACTTTTGAGTGAAAGTTTTAAACTGGGATCATTTCTTCAGTAATGACGGAAGTTAAGTGTCTGGCAATAACAAAAAATGAAAATCACTGTATGCATGCGGGTTCATAAAGCTAGCGGCAAGATAGCTAGTTCGAACTTGAAAATCGACTACAAAACAAATAAAAAATCACCTACTACAAAAAAAAAACTGTTTATTTTATAATTTTTTCGGGTTAAGAATCACTAACATAGAATATACATACATACATACAATCACGCCTATATTCCCCGAAGGGTTAGGCAGAGGTGTACCAATGTACACCCACAGTTCGCCGGTATGTTTTAGGTCCCATGTAATAGGGGGCGAGCCTATTGCCATAACCGGGCACAAATCCAAACTCCGAGCTGCTACTGAGAATTTCATAGAAAAACCCAATAACACTTTTTGCTCGACCTGGGAATCGAACCCAAGACCTCTAGCGTAGCATTCGCGCTTAGGACCACTAGACCAACGAGGCAGTCAACATAGAATATAGAAAAAATAACTACTTAATCTAGAAAAAAACAGCCGTCTCTCCTGGCTGTACATACGTACGTAGATACGTACCTTGTGTAGGTACCTGACTAATGATCGAATATTAAAATAATCAAGTAAGTATGCGTATACGTATATTGAATTGACGTTCAAAAGTGCCTTTTAATGGTCTAATTGAAAGAAATGATTTGACTTGACTATACAGGGTGCTTTGAAATTGCTCGTATTCCTCTCGGGAGAAGAAACTATGACTAATTTAGAATGATTTAACCCCTATCACTTGGGGGTCGAAAATCCTCCATTTTCGAGAAAATCTACTTTGTTCTTATTTTTAGAAAAATCTGAATTTTGGTAATTATAAATTAATAAAAAAAAACTTATCACTTATCAGATTTCTTTTTTAATTTATTGCAAGTTTTAACATACAACATAAAATCTAACAGTAAATTACACAGTTTTTAGCTTTAGAGAGGTTGGTCAATTAGTAAGCTATCAGATCATAGAAAACTTTTGGCTGAAAAGTGATAAGTTTTTTTTTATTAAATGTTAATTACCAAAATTCGGATTTTTCTAAAAATAAAAACAAAGTAGATTTTCTCGAAAATGGAGGATTTTCGACCCCCAAGTGATAGGGGTTAAATAATTCTAAATTAGTCATAGTTTCTTCTCCCGAGAGGAATACGAGCAATTTCAAAGCACCCTGTATATTCATGAACTTGTTTTTCAAATTTCAGCCATGCTAAAATGACGTAGGTCTGGCAACGCAGGGATTTTGGACCACTTGGTTGAATTTACTTTATTCCTATCAAAAGTTGGCCCACTTAGGCTAACAATTTTATTGAAAGGTAGTTCTTTGAATTACAAAATATCTTACATAATGGGCTTGAGTTGAAACCACGAATAGTGGTCTATTCATAGTCTTAATTCAAATCCAGCGAAGCGTTATACATAATGAAAATCAAAGCATTTATTTCTATCAAACCATTTACAGGCAACTTTGAATTGTCAATGAGTTGGTCAGTAAGTCAGAATGTTGAAGCTGTTACAAGATGAAAGTTGCTATAGTGTGTTTTTTAATCTCAGAGACTGATTTGACGGCTTCTTAAGTCAAACTTGAAAATAGTGTGCTTTATGTCTATGAGCTGAAAGCACCTTATTTTTATATTTGACGTATGAAACTGTCAATTTGGTCTACGAGATTAAAAAACACACTATAGTTACAAAATGTATGGAGAAGAATAAGCAAGAAACTCCACGGTTACTCTTTTAATTTTTTAAACAAATTCCTGGTTTTATTATTTTTGTTTCTTCAAAAAATGTAGGTGAAGAGCAATGTAAAACATTTTTTTATCTATATATTTCCCACTGCTGGGCAAAGCTCTCACTCAAGTCCTTCCTATTTTTTTTTTTCTTGATAATAAAATAATTAATCTAAATATATATTACTCAAAGGTGACTGACTGATTGACATAGTGATCTATCAACGCACAGCCCAAACCACTGGACGGGTCGGGCTGAAATTTGGCATGCAGGTAGATATTATGACGTAGGCATCCGCTAAGAAAGGATTTTGATAAATTACACCCCTAAAGGGATAAAATAGGGGATGAAAGATAATACTTCTTAACGCGAGCGAAGCCGCAGGCAAAAGCTAGTATGGAATATAAATAGAAGCTGCAGCAGTTAAAAGATGACCAATGACCTGACGTCCCGTTCCCGAACATGACGCATAGATTCTCCAACCAGAAAACGCTACATAGCTGTCATTCTTGTAATTAGATACAGTCATCGATTCAGTTCTTTCGCACCTTTAGAACAATTAACGTTATCAAGACGAAGTTTTCACCTAAAATTAGCGGGTCTCGGTAAGGTAACGTTGGGATCAAGGCCTCAGAAATTACTGCTGTTAATTTTGGTTTATTGCTTTTGTACCCGTGTGGGGTTGCCTTGGCGTAGTTATGATTCAATGTACAATGGTATTGTGTCTTGTTCTGTAAAATTTACACCTTAAATACAGTTTTTAATTATGCCTCATTGGTGTAGTTGTTGTGAGTGCTACAGCTGGGTTCGATTTCCAGGTCGGGTTAAGTATTATTATGAGGCCTGGTTGTTGGCCATAGGCTCGTTGTCTATTAAATGGGTCTTAAAGAATCAAACCTGATAAAATGTATGGCGGGCAAGCTCAATAGAGACTAGTCACAAATGTGTGCGAAAATATAGGTGCACTCCCACTTTCCTTACCTTCTTACTGTCTCTCAAAATCGCCATTGCTCGGCCCTAAATTAAAATTGGCTTGGCTAGTCTTTATTAGACACCGTGACTGAAATTCAGGCGGTATAGATTCATAAAATAAATTCGATTTTAAATATCAGAACGTAATAATACGCTTTTAAAACTATGAACATACCACCCAGTAGTATTGTAATATTTGGCCAACAATAAATATAATTTATAACGTAACAGGTGTGCTCTATGGCGTATAGTGATATTTATTTGTCGGTGAATGTATGTAGTGTCCCACCCGACACGATACCAAGTCCTTAGTTTAAGTAAATACTAGCTTATACTGCGACTTTTCCTGGGTAGAAGCCAAGTATATCATGAAACATATCATATATAAACATACACTCAGCAAAAGAGTAGCTTTTCATCAGTAAATACTAATCATGTTTCTAGTAAGTTACTTATAGGTTTTGCATGGGTGATGTATAGGTTATGTATAAGTCACAAAATATATCCGACCACGCCCGACTTTTATTGGAGCGATTCAATAAATCCATGTATTCGTGAGACCGACTTCTTGTCGGTCATGTAGGAGATGGATTCATATGTGCCATTCTAGCTGACAAAAAATCGGTCACAATATTGGTCGTGGGCGGAAAGTCTGAATTATAAAAGAATATGACTAAGTCAATGTTGACTAACATAATTTTGATAACAATATTATGACATGAGAAGGTTTGATACAAATAGATTACTATAAGGTAAAATAAATTTTATTATTAATAGCATTTATTACGATTTAATTTTAATTTGCGATTAATCACGATTTAAATATAATTATCTATATTTTTTATCTTCCATGTTTTTCTCATTGAGGAAAATAACAACTTTTGTGAAAGCCAACGACTCCAACGAGGCCTCGTTGGTCTCGTGTTCGCAAGCATGACTGCTGAGCGCAGGGTTCAATTCCCAAGTCGGGCAGTGAGGATTTTTCGTCTCCATTGCTCCATCCGCTAATTAAAAACTTGTTTGAATTTACGTTACGTTACGTTTAAGAAGGTCGACACATTCGGTTCGGCATTCCCAATACAACTTATGTTAACAATATCAAAACATGGCAATATGTTTGTCGAACCGAATGCGCCGAACCGAAAGTACCGAACCGATTGCGCCGAACCGTTTAAGTGTATACCGATCCTTACGCCTTCTGACCATGTTCGGAAGTCTCGAGTGTATCCCTACGGAGATATAAATGTATCTCGTACATGCCAAAGACAGTTAACTGACACCCGAAAATTAATGGCTGCCCGTATCCCTTTGTTGTACGCATTGATATCTCCCGCCTTTAAGTTTGATTGATTCAAAGGGGTGAGCAATGATTAATTTGTACGTACCTACGTGAGTAATTAAGGAATCTACATCTGTGACGGTGCGGTTGAGTTTGTAGGTGATAAGGTGACTCATACATTTCACACATACATTCATACATACATACATTATCTACTCATAGAAGTATGGAAAGATTAATGAGGTTGTAAGTTTAACCGTCTTCAAAAAAGGAAAACCTTGTGAGAAAAACTGGACTTAGGTATAATTAATATAAGTCTGCAATCGCTAATCCGCCTTGAGCAAGTATGGTGATTAATGTTCATGCCTTCTCTGTATGGGAAGAGGCCTTTGCTCTACAGTTGGAATATGGCAGACTGGTAATGAGTACGAGTACTACCGTTTTTTTAAGGAAGAAGATGCTGCCTCTCACTGTTGGACAAACGAGTATATTCATATTGAACGATTACAGCATAATATTACACAATCGTTTTTAAATAATGTTATGTTCAATTCATAGAGACTGATATGTCATAATGTCACATACAAATAATAATTAGTAATAAGATTGTTCAAAACCCTAACTTAGAGCTCTCTTGCACTGTTACACGTGTTGCCAAAGTCAGAGGTAACTGCAGCCGTCGACGCATCATAGGCAGCCGTTGACGCATCATCGGCAGCCGTCGACGCATCATCGGCAGCCGTCGACGCGACAGCGGCTGTCGTCTGCGCGTCAGCGGCAGCCGTCGACATGTCAACTTCGCTGATCTTTAAAGTTGGCATGTCGGCGGTTGCTGCTGACACGTGTCAACAGCTGCCGCTGTTGTGTTGACGGCTGCTGTCGACGCGTCGGTTGCTTTTACCTCTACCATTAGCAACATGCCGCTCGAGTGTAAGAACTCTTAGCTTAGACGGATAATCGGACCTATTATGGGCCGATTTTCGACAGTTTCTTCTCTCCGGCGAAGAAATCAGTCAAAAATCGGCAGAGACGCAAGGGCGTACGTGACACGTTATAAGTGACGTGGTACGTGTTTAAATTACAAATCGTCATTCTTCGATTAAAATTTTATTTTCGATTTACATTTTACGTCGCAGCTTTGAATGCACTTAGCATATTTCACCCAGCAGCACAAATAAATATTATGGTTATTACCTAACATATGTTACTGAGTACGACATAACTTTTCCATCTGTACTTTCATAGAACGCTGTCATCGCCATTCTTATCGTACAGCGTTTTTCATACATTCCCGTTGGTTAGTCAGTGTTATCAGGGCAATAGATGAATCGATACAGTGATAAGATATTCAGTACAAAAAGATACATTTATTGAAAAGCCTTCGTATTGCCAATTATTATCACAGTGTGTAAACGTGCGTCCGTGGAAATAGGCATAATGGCACCGTGGTTGGAATTACCGTATGAGATGAAAAATGTGTCGGCTGAGGAAGAAAAAATTATAAGAAAATGTCTAATGGGTGCGTGTACTGTGCAGTGTTGTGTTTTAAAATTTTGCTTGGATGTGTTTGTCCGGTTTCGGGAAAAACAGTATGAAATATTCCTTTTTTTTTACAAAATTTACTGTATAAAACTTTTGCTTATTCGTTTTTTCTATAATACTCATTTGTAAGTTATGTTAAACATGATTTAAAAATGAGTATTATAGAATAAAAAATAAGTCTCCATCGGTCAAATTAATATAGCAGTAAATTAATTGTGGACACCAAAATATTCTGTTTAAATGTGGTTACATTTTTGGACAATATAATTAACTAAAAGCTTGAACGTTTCATACTTGAGTCTAGTCTGAATTTCCACTACGTTTAATTAATGTTTACATGCATGATTGCTTTAACATTTAACTGAAATTTGGCAATATAATAATGGTTTTAATTTAGTAAATATTAAAACAGTTTTTTGTAAAGCAAAACCAAAATGCCAATTCAAATCATTCGTGAAATATTTAACTGTAGGATTTAATTCTGAGATATTCAAATAACTGCCCCGTTGGTCTCGTGGTCGCAAGTGCGACTGCTGTGCAAGGGGTTCCGGGTTTGATTCCCAGGTCGAGCAAAAAGTGTTATTGGGTTTTTCTATGAAATTCTCAGTAGCAGCTCGGAGTTTGGATTTGTGCCCGGTTAATGGCAATAGGCTCGCCCCCTATTACATGGGGCCTTAATATACCGGCGAACTGTGAGTGTACATTGGTACACCCCTGCCTAACCCTTCGGGGAATACAGGCGTGATGGTATATTTTTCTTTTTATATTCAAATAATTCCTAAATTATTATTGGGTTTACTTTCATAGATTTTATTATTAACCCGACTGCGGTAAAGCCCAAGAAGAGGGTTACGTTTTTAACAATAGCAATAGTTTCGTTAATAAAAATTAAAAGTTAACATTCATTTTTAATCGGTTTGTCCTTGAATTAAGAATAGTATATTTCTATGACAACTACCATCAATTCGTATTTGCTTTTAACATCTCGCATTATAACAATATACCTTATCTCGTAAAATTAAGCCACTATAGCAACATCTGACGGGATTTATCTTTTACATCTTAAGATAAGACAACATCTGTATCGCAGCTCTCGGAAACAGATCTAGGTTATCTTGGTATTTGATGTTTGTGTGTTAAGATGTATGCATTGTGTGTGTTTCTAACTCAATTCTCTTGATTATAATGTACAATCGAGCAAGCTATTTGGTGTTTAACCAAATAACTTGCAACTACTTTTAAACAATGAGTGCTGAGTTGTCAATTCTTTTATATTGGTCTTTTTGAAACATTGTGTTATTGAATTTATTGATTTAATTATATATATATATTAATCTATTATATCTGGAAATTAATAGGATTAATATAAACAGTCGAATAGTTTCCAGAATAGTCAAATAATTTCCAAATACTCAAATAATTTCCAAATACTCAAACAATTTCCAAATACTCAAATATTTTTTAAATAGTAAAATAATTTCATATTAAGCAATAATTTTTATATTCTTAAATATTAACATATTTAACTCGATATGATAAAGAAAATGTACCCTATAGTGCGGAAATCGTGACTCCGTTTTTTGTTGTTATCGCGGTAAAGATACGAGTAGTAAGGACTCACGGTTTGACTGTTAACAGATAATATATTAAATATTTATTGCACGTTACGTGGACTGCCTCGTTTGCAAAATGTTCCTAAGCGCGACTGCTACGCTAATGTTCTTGGGTTAGATTTCCAGGTCGAGCAGTGTTATTGGGTTCTTCTATGGAATTCTCAGTAGCAGCTCAGAGTTAGGATTTGCGCCCGGTTATTAGCAAAGGGCTCGCCCCCTATTACATGGAACCTAAACATACCGGAGAATTGGGCGTACATACATTGGTACCACCTCTAGCGTAGCAGTCGCGCTTAAGACCATTATGCTAACGAGGCAAACAACATACAATTGGCAAGTAAGACTGAAAAAAAATGCCTATTTCTTCGCTGTATGGCAAGAGGCCTTTGCTCTCCAGTTCAATTAAAGGAAGGTTCAAAAAGTATATCTCTGGTAGATAAATTAATCATTTAAGACATTTATTTATCGTTTATAACACTTTATCTTTACATGACGATCATTCAGTACTGGTGTACTTATGCCAATTCCTTTTTACAATACATTGATAACCTACTGAGAATTTTCAATTCAGACTTTAATTTGCTGCTTTGAAAATTTAATAAAGTAAAATGTATTAACTATTGTTAAAGAGGTTTCTTATAGTTAGGTTAACATAGTATAAAAAATCGGTAACAGTTATAGGTCCGTGTTTCTAGTAAAAAATAGTGTTTCCCAAACTAGGCAGTGTCTGTATCTTAGGGACGAAAAGCTTAGGAACATTATCGATTATAAGGCTTTTTCGCAGACTAGCAAAACACAAAAAAGGTCTTAAAACCAATTATTTAAAACTAGCTTCTACTTGTGACTTTAAATACGTAAAACACCATACCATAAAACGAAATCAAAGTATTTATTTAAACCAAACCATTTACATTTACTTTTGAATTGTCATGGAGTAATTGGATATCCTATGAAACTTGACAATAATTTGTATCTTTATGTTACTGAAAGAATGTCTGTGGGTCATACAAACATTTGTTCCGTGTGAGAACGGAAACTGCGACACGCAGTTTAGCAGCCCAGTCACTGCGCCATCCATATCGTCATTAGGGACTAAATACACTTATTCAGCTCAATTCAGATTTTGTCCATAGAAAACACTATTCTAGTATAGAGATGCGTACGCATGCGTTCAGCTTTTCGCGTCAGCCCCCCTAGCCAATTCGCAAACGATAATCGTAAACGCTCGGTAGGTACCAATAGATTTTCAACTTAATACCTCAGAGCCTTAAGTTGAAAATCTATTAAAGATTTCTAAGCGTTAGCGACTGGAAAGAACGAAAACGCTATGCAATCTTCATTAGATCTTCAACTTAAAACCAAGCATATAAAGTTGAAGATCTATTAAAGCCTACTCAGCGTTTGCGTTTATCGTTTGTTACATGGCTACAGGGGCTGAACTGATGCGATACAAAATAGGCGTCTTCTATAAACAAATGCTGAATTGAGCTGAATAAAATATGTATTTACTGAATTTAGTCCCTTAATCAAACTAATCGCTTATAGTAATACAAACCACTTTAGAACAGTTAGGCTGTTAGGCAGTTAGGTTGTTTGGTAAACTATTTTAATTATTGAACAGTAAGTAATTAAAAGCGTAATCATTCAGGTCAAAAATGTGTACCAACTTCGTAAATATTATTTTGTTCACGTAAAACAGTGCTTCTGACAGCCACTAATGAAATCCATTTTCACGTTACTGTAAAACAATTTTGTGTTAGTAGAACTAAATTTAGGCAAAATATGTTGTCTAACCACTATTACTTTAGTAATGGATGAAAAAAAATCAACTGCGTAATAAAATTACTTTAAATAAAAACTGAAAAGAAAAATGCCTTCTATACTGCCTTATTAATAACTGTGAAAGTGTAAACCACTGAACCTATTTCGATGAAATTTGGTACGGAGTAAGTCGTAACCCTAAAAAAAGACATAAGCTACTTTTTTCCTGCGACTTCGTCTGCGTCCGCGCTTATTGACATCGGCATAAGTTGGTAGTGAATAACTACACCATTGAAATAGCTTCATTATCCGTACTAATATTATAAATGCGAAAGTAACTCTGTCTGTCTGTCTGTCTCTTCTTCACGCCTAAACCACTGAACCGATTTCAATGAATTTTGGTACAGATATAGTCTGGGACCCGAGAAAGGACATAGGATAGTTTTCATCCCGGAAATCCCCCAGGAACGGGAACTATTAATCCACCCGGACGAAGTCGCGGGCAAAAGCTAGTTCAAAATAAAATTTAAATAATTCTAATGTGAAACATAGCGAGTTTAATAGTTGGGGCCCATTATTGGGAAAATTTCAACGGTTGAGTAAAAATAATTACAAAATGTCTTTTTAGTAGATAAAATTATTTATGACAGTGACAAATAAATATTATCGCGATATTACAACACTAATTACGAATGAATTTCAGAAAGTAATCGCTGATAAAATTATAATCTGTTTACGATACAATATTATTTACTTTATGAAGTAAACAAGTGCTCGTGTAATGAGTCAAAATTAAATTTAGTTCATGTACTTAATGCACTAACTGGTGCGAAGTTTTAATCTTACATTTATTCGATGTATTGAGAATCGTAATTACTGCAGTTTTCATATAGTTGACTTGTAGATACCGCTCGAAGTGACAATACATGGGTGTAGCTAAGTTTTAGTATCAATGGGGGGGGGGGGGGGGAGCTAAGCTACAAAAATGTGCCTGAAGTGAAAAAAAAAATCATCTTCTTGAAGTAATTAAGTAATAATTATATATTAATTAATGTGATATAAACGACATAATGTAAGATTTTGATTACTTCTCGGGAGGGAGGGAGTTGTACCCCTAAAAACCTTTGGCAACGCCCGTATGTCAACTGTTTAATAAATAACAGACAACCTTCTGTCTGTAGTCCGACACCCGCACTGCTCAGACTAGTACTGCAGCGATTCGCTCCAAAAGCATAAATTGAAAGATCCCCAAGTGCTACAACTGCCATGAAGGTACATCGACACCACGGCAGTTTGATCGCGACAAGTATTTGTTCGCGAGTGCGATGCTCTTTTGTTTCCACGTTCCATTGAGCAATGTCCTTTTGAATGATTGTCATTTGTTTTCTAAACTCGCGGTGGGGGTCGCCTTTTGTCATTGGCTTTGCAATTTGACAGCAATTATTGCTACTGATAACGATAGCCACGCATTTTTGATAGTGTTATGCACGTGCCGCCTACTTTGTAGGCATTGTAAAAATATTTAAAAAAATCGTAATCTTATCAACGATAGGTGCCAAATATCTTATAACCTAAGTGATACTTAAATAGGTACCTATCTTAAAGTCTTCGCTTTATATCAAAGGTACTTTAGACGAACTTGATGTAAAATTTATGTAAACAAAATATCGAGGGTTTAAGTCATTGAAGTGGGTAGGTAGGTGGGTAGGTATTATAATATTGACGGAGTCAATAAGTGGCAATAAAATATCGATACTGGTTTAAAATACTTTAAAAAATATTTACTACATACTAATATTATAACTGCGAAAGTAACTCTGTCTGTCTTGTTGTATGTTAAGGTTAAGCGATTAAACCACTGAACCGATTTTGATGAAATTTCGAACGGGGTATGTTTGAAGCAAGAAAGGACTTATGCTACCTTTTTATTCCGCGACCTCTCTTTTATACCTAGATGTACTTAAGTAAATGCAGTTTCACTTTTTAAATTACAATTCATAAAAATCACAGCAATGCTCTTACTACATTTAAAATGAATGCTTTTAGTGAAGTCGTATTTGTATATAAAAATTGCTTTTACTCCATACAAGCCTCTCATTATGAAATATGGTAGATTTTTCGCAACATTGAACAGGTCTTTTAAAATGTTTATTTTTTTTACGTATTCGTAAGTGCTTCTACTAGTAAAGGCAGAGTTGAATTAATATTTTAAAAGGTTTTTTATACAATTTGAGACCATCCCAAAAAATTCGTTAATGGATTAAGTAGGCATTGTCGCTCGTATTTCGAACAGACGAAATATAATTTTCAATTGTATTATTATTGTGTATGTGACACACGGCAGTGTGTTAGCCAAGTTCGGAATAAAAGAAGCAAACACAGAAGTGCGTGACAGTTAAAACTTGCCAAGTTAGAAATTCTATATCAAAGAAAGTAACAAATATTTTTTTAAATAAATTGAAGAACGACGTACATACCTGCAGATATGATTAAAGGAACTACTTTATAGTACTGGCACCCTTTAGATCTCAACTCTTTTATCAGTGACACCGACTACTCCGAAGGTTTTGTTTACCGAACTTGGCCCCTTTTTACATACCTACATGTTTTTGTTGGGTACTAATTATTTATTTATTTATTTACAACGACCTTACATCTACCATTACAGTTTCCCAATTCGGTAGTGTAGTTATTAGTGACAATTACATACAATAATTACAACAGACAGATAGACGACTTGCGTTTGGTGGACGACCTGATAAAGACTGCAGGAGAACGCTGGATACAGGCCTCTTCCAATTGGTTCTTTTGGATATCTATGGGGAAGGCCTATGTCCAGCAGTGAACGTCCTATGATATAATGCTATATGTTATGTTATGCTGATATGATGATGTTGATGATGATGTCTAATTACAAACTAATTTTGTTTACAGGCTATACTCGGCCTTTCATTAAATGTGGAGCAAGCGGGTACGTGATGCCGGGCGCGTTCAAGAAGCACGCGGGGGCTATATACAACATGCAGGTGCGACCTGACGATGTGTGGGTCATCACATTCCCTAGATCTGGTGAATACTAGCTTTATGCATTCTAAAAGTGTCCCCAAACACGAGCAATATTATCACCGGTGCGATATATATATCCGTAGAATAATAAACTCTGTTTTGACTGTTCTCTCCATGTGTAGAAACTAATTAGGCTCTTTTGCTAATTAGTGAAAGACTTAACAATTTAGGGGTATAAGAAATAGGGTGTAAAGGTTTTCAGCCTTCATTGGAAAGGGAAGACCCCCCGACCAACTCCAACGGGTGTTGTATCTGGTGAGCTACTGCCAGACGGTTGTTCTCGGGATTTTGTAAATATGCTAATGTCGCTGAGAACTTTGATATCGCGATGTAGAAAACGTCAATTCTAGTTCACATGTGTTACGATAGATGTCGCCACACGTTAGTTTAGGTTCGCGACAGAATCGGATTAGTAATTTTGGAGATTAGCACGTTTTAAAAATAAACTCTATATTATATTATAATTAGTATAGACTCCAGAGTTGACTGTCTAACTTTATACGTAGCGCCTCTTTCGTCACACATGCGTCCACATTAAAGGGTGTTTTGGGCCGTTTTAAATAGGTTAATTGATTTTGACTCCAAAATGCGACAGTAGGTACTGCAGTCGAAGGTATGACGTCAGAGTGTAATAGGTATGCCATTTATGTTAGATTAAGATAGCGATTCCAATGACTTGGCGGTTTAGCTTCGTGAAGATAATGTATGTTATGTCTTGGATGTTGTTTACGATAAAAAATGAGAGGTCTGTCTACCAACCGATTTCATAATATTATTATTTCTAAATGCCCAGTAGACATATTTTTGTAATGTAACTTGTATATTCATTTTAATATAAAGAAAAAAAATACTACTTAACGCACTTAACACATGCAAATCAAAAAACTTATACAAATGTAATTAATTTAGATTTTTTATATGTGCTTACTACTACTACTACTATCTCTTAAAACAATATTCATTGCGCCTTGCGCACTGTTAAATTTTCAACGCTCGGCTCAGCGCAGAGAGTTGAAAATCCAACAACAACAGATGGTAGTAGACTCTTGGACTTTGCTACTGAAACAAAACTGTTTGTACCATTTTTTTTTGCTTCGTGGTTTATGTTACCTATCACGGTAAAGTCAATCCATCAGATAAAGTGCAAAGGTACCTACCGCACATGTAATTCTGGTACCTACATGTTACTGATATTGGTAACGGCTTAGGTAACGTGTAAGTACTGTGTTTTTCCGATATAATCAGCATGACTCTGCTTAACTGGTAATATTTTTGACGCGTGAATCACATGATAAGTAGTTCGTTTTGAATGGTTAAGATCAAGAAAGTCTATTGAATGAATAGTCGTTAAATAGTCAATCTCTGCTTTAAATTGTAGACAATAGGGTTTGCATTTCAGGGGTAGTTTTGCAATGGCTTGTAAGCTAATTTTCGTTACTAAAAATGTTTAAAATAAGCCGCAATCTCATCTTAGTGCAAGGGCAAAACACTTGCCCAAATTAAATTAAATTAGAAGTATTTTTGATAGATTGAAATAAATTATAATGGAATTTTATTCTATTTTAAAGAACGGTCATCATATTCTAATCTCAACTCCGACTATCAAATAATGTTTTTTATTTAAGGGCCTATATTTTTGACAGGAATTGGCCTTCTAATATCGGAAAAGAAGTGACGTAAGAATAGACAAAGTCTGACTAAAATGTTGACTTTAGATAAGCTTGGCAGACACACTGCCCATCGCGTCACTTTCAGATTGCTGTTATGAGCATTATTGCAATGGAAATAGGTCTCCAATTAGTTTGTCTTACAGATCTTGACGATTTCTATCTTTCTTTTCCAGGCACAACATGGATTCAAGAACTAGTATGGCTGGTGGAAAACGATTTGGACTACATAACGGCTAAAGAAACACCTTTGTACAAAAGATTCCCTATGCTTGAGTGAGTATTATAATATTTTCTTTAAGTAATTGGGTAGATGACACCATTAAATAATAATTCCAAAAACAACTTCACAAAAAAAAGCAGTTTAATTTAGCCCCGAAAACACGATGAATTTTTAAATAACTATAAAATTCGATTTTTGTTTGCCTTTAAATCAATAAATAGTTAGTGAATTGAGATGTCAAAAAAGTGACGTCATATTTGAGTATTGTCATACAAAATCTATGGGGGAATTGCGTTTTGACAGCTCATAAAAAGTACGTCAATTGATTAGTGGTGTCATCTACCCAATTCTCGCTATAGTTAAGTTGATAATAGTTTATTTCTAGGTAAGATGTATTAGTTACTTTTTAACTGTCATGGTTTAGATATTTACCAGTAACATTAATGGGCTAGGAAAAAGGCAAAAAAGAAAGAAAATATAGTTTTTTCATGGCTTTAGTAAAAGCTTTTATTTTGACACTAGCAAATCGCCCCGGCTTCACACTGGTGCAAATTACTGAGTTTACAAACACACACTTACGTTTTATTTATTTATATAGATAATGCCTAATGATCACAAAATACATACAATTACGCCTGTATTCCCCGAAGGGTTAGGCAGATGCACACCCACAGTTCGTCGGTATATTTAGGTCCCATGAAATAGGGGGCGAGCCTATTGTCATTATAACCGGGTACAAATCCAGACTCCGAGCTGCTACTGAGAATTTCATAGATAAACCCAATAACACTTTTTGCTCGACCCGGGAATCGAACCCAGTACCTCTAGCGTAGCAGTCGCGCTCAGGACCACTAGGTCAACGAGGCAGTTAAACACAACACAAAATACAACATAGCTATATGCTGTGGCTATATGTAACATCACCCTTATTCCACTGAAGGGTTAGACAGAGGTGTAAGTAAACCCAATGTCAAAGAGTCGAGCCTTCAAAGGCCAAGCCAATATTGCATCAATACCTATGAAGCTATCTTTAAACTACACTATATTATCAGATCATAAAATTATATCGTACGATGCCTAAAGCAAGCTAAGTATTTGCCTACAAATATTATCGAAGACAAACACTTAGGTGATTACACCTTTTATTGTAAAGAATACGTCATTTCTGGTATCATTGATGATAATAATTTGAATAAGTACTATATAAATATTGCAATATATCAATCGATTTATTAGTCAGTTGTTTTTTAAAGTCAAAGGCATCATTAATCGCAGCCTTGATTAGTGCAGATTTGGTGTAAAGGTACTTTATAATACGCATAGAACAAGAACACATTATTTACATGGCAAAAGCATGAAGAGTGCCAAATAATCGCAGAAAATTCACTTCCGAAACGGCTCTGTAGTCAGGCTCTTACACACCGCTCATCGTAAGATGTCCCCCTGCTATGACCTTGTCAATCTGTCGTGCACTCGCAAGGCAATAGTGACAATAAATAATGACAAATGTCAGATAGATCCGTCATTTAAAATAGTAATTCATTATGGGGCAGGCATATTTATGAAAAGTATAAAAGTCATAGAAGGCAAGCCTAAGGGCCACAAGGAAGCTAGACCACTACCAAGAACATTGTCAATAAAAACACAACTTTGATCCTAAGATGATGCTACCGACAAATAAATACTTACTCCTTTTTTTTTCTCCACAGAACCACAGCACAACTTCCAGAAGTCGCATTTGAACTGATCAAAATGAACTTCATGAATCTAGGAAACTTTCAAGGTTTGAACGAGGCAGTGAGAGAGCCCAGTTGGAAGACAATAGATAAGGCACCTTCACCTAGGTTTATTAAGACTCATCTTCCTTTGTCGATGCTGCCACCGAGTCTGCTGTCTACTGCCAAAGTGCTATATGTGGCGAGAGATCCCAGAGATGTGGCAGTGTCATATTATTACTTACATAAGATGATTGCGAAGAAATTGCTGAGAGCTAACTTCAATCATTTTTGGGAAGCCTTCAGAAGGGATTTATGTAAGTATTTATTTTAAACTGACACACCTTTTTGGTGAAGTTTTTTTTCATTTTGAAAGTATAAAAAGAGTGAAAGTTGGCAAGCAAATTAATGATCACAAGTAACTCTCTGCACATAAGGATTTCTGAAAATATTCTTGCGACCGAATTTTGGTCACGTACGTCAATCTCAATAGAGACCACCTCAAGTTCGCAGAAGATATTATAGTGCACAAATGTGTGCGCAAACACAGGTGTGCTCTAAGTAACTTCCTAACTCTCATAGTCCGACGAAAAGACCCGATCAGGGAAAGATAAGGAGCAGGACCAACGGCTTTAAGTGCTTTCCGAAGGGCGTCACTCCTCTAAATAAATAAGAATAACAACAATAATGTATTATGTTTATTTACAGTACCGTGGACTCCGATAGTGGCACACACAAACGAAGCCTACATGAAGAGGCATCATCCGAACCTCCATTTTGTGTTCTATGAAGATCTGAAAAAGGTATAATATACTTTGACATTATATTTTATTAAACACACACACAAACCCTTGAAACCAAAATAAAATGCCAACATTATTATACTATTCAGAAGACTTTTTCATTTAAACAATTGTTTTTATGCGGTTGCCCCTTTGGGACTATTGTAACATTAGATAAATTAACTGCCTACTAATCAACGCAAAGATTAATAAATTAGTTACCATGTTAAGAACCGACACTCATACCCCCTTAAAATATCATCTCACTGAATGCAGCAGTAGCCCTAGCAGTACCTACTACCGTGACGCGATTACTAACCGCTAAACGTGTCCAATTAAAGTGTGCTCCGATTCACAAACAAACAAAAATAGTTCCAGCCGTTTAGGAGGAATAAAGTGGCATGCATACAAAAATATTAATACAATTCTATTATTTCAGGATCTGACAAAGGAAGTGAAGAACGTCTGCAAGTTCCTGAACAAGGATTACTCCGACATCCAGGTGAAGAGGCTAGCGGAACACCTCAGTTTTGACAACCTTCGAAAGAACAAGAATGTCAATAACAGCACCAGTCGGGATGACAACATACAGTTCATCAGAAAAGGTGAGAATCAAAGTCAAAGAGAAAAATAATAATAATCTAGTTGCCCCTTTCAAAAGGTTTTTTCGTATAGAGAAGAATGAGCAAAAAACTCTATGCATATTGTGTCTTTTTTAAAATAAAAAACAGGTACATTCATTTAAATAATTAACTTATAAATATGATGGTGAACACAATGTACCTAAAATTGGTATCTATGGAATTAGAGGCGATTGTTACTTTTATTACCAAGTCATTGTTGTAAATTGTTAAAATCAGAAATGGTATTGTTAACTTGTACAATGAAAGTTTCTAAGTTTGTTAATAATTTTGTTTCTTTTAAGGTGAAGCAGGAGGCTGGAAATCTCATTTTGACGAGAAAATGCAGTTGCAAGCTGAAGAGTTCCTCATTGAAAGACTGTCAGGTCTCCAGCTGTCGTATCCTTCCTTCCCAATACATGAAATTACCAGGTTATAATATTAATTTGTTAAAGTATACTTTTAGTAGATAATTGGTGAAATATTTTGAAGTCATGACTGTAAATATTTGTATAAATGACTGGTTTAGTTTTTATAATATTTATAGATTTGTCGGGGCCTAACATCGTCTCATAAGACAACTACACACAACTACAATAACTGCCTCAAAAAAGTGTCATTGGGTTTTTCTATGAAATTCTCAGTAGGATTTGTGCCCTGTTATTGGCAATAGGTTCGCCCCCTATTACATGGGACTTAAACATAGCGGCGAACTGTGGGTTTTAACACCTCTGCCTTACTCTTCGGGGAATACAGGCGTGATGGTTTTACTTTGTAATTCAAGTTGATGAATTTTCGACTGTCGGCGCTGAGCCGAGCGTTGAAAATCCAACAGTATGCAAGCAAAGTAACATTAAAATAAAATTGTTTTAAGATGGTGGTAGGTCCCCTGAAGATTGTTTGGTTAATAAATTAATACTAGTTTGTGCCACTGGTTGGCTTGTGTTTAGTATACTTGCTTAGGCTGGTCCATAGCGGTAACAAACATGTAAATTATGATTTTTAGTTTTAATGTGTAAAATATCCTAAACTCATATTTTTATAAATTAATTATTTTTATATTAGTGTAGGTATTTATTATTTGAAAGATTTATGTGATTTTAGATGTAAGTAAATATTTGTTTGAATTCGAGTAAATTTAAATAAACAATAAGTAGATATCTTTTACTCTCAGGCAAAGTAAGAAAGAAACATAGCATTGTAAAACATAACATGAATAAAACATATGAATTAGTTTAATAGAAGTTTATTCCTGCCAAAATGAGTCAACTAACAATCTCTCCATAATTCATTTTTTTGCGTTTTTTATTCAATATGTCAAATATATTATCAGTTTAATAAACACCAATTAAGGCTGAAAATGGATTTAAAATTTAACCAGGGTTACAAATATCTAATACTACTACCATTATTTCTAAAAATGAGGCAAAATGTGACGTGGAATGTTTCATTTTTGCAGAACTATATCCATTGTTCTACTACAGTTTAGTACAAAGCATACCGATTCATTTTATGATACCTAAAAAATATTTGACGTTATTTGTAATACAGACACATCAATCTACCCGAAACTGACAAATTTTCGCAATCAACTTTGAACCATATGCTACAGCGATAAAGTTGAAAATCTATTAAAGAAAATTGACAGATTGTAGTTACTTGATGTCCGTACGATAACTCGATATTGGCAATACTTTCAAAGAATGTAATTTTGTAATTTCGATCTTTTTCATGATTACTTCATGTCAATCGAAGTGAAATGAAATAAAACCGTGTTTGTCGACAAAAGCACTAACAGGTACCTATCATAATTTTCATATTTTGTAGATAAGATAGGTAGCTACATGAGTATTAAGGCATCCCAACACACGAGCGATATTATCGCCAGGGCGACTAAGTCACAAGCGATATAGAAATATAAATTATTTTATGGTTACTATGGGTGTAAAAAGACACAAAAAGAGGTCGAAACTTACATGTTCTTCTCATTATTGCGATTATTGCAGTGACCAGAATCATATTATCTGATTACGGAGATATTCATGGTTCTAAATTTTTTAACAACGACCCGTGCATCGCGCTATTTATCAAAACAGTGCTTTTTCACGAGTAGTATATTCCCTTCAATAATCTTTGCTCAAACAAATTTAGTTTGAAGGGCAGTATGCGTACTTAATGGCTATATGATGTGTCTTGATGCAACTCGTATTTCTTCCTTGAGATAATATCTCTAGTATGTAGGGATGCCTTTACATTTGGCGATGAGTTTTATAATCAAACCGTCCTTACCTCACTTTGTTATTTATACGTTTAGATTATTTTTATCAAGCGGGTAGATAGTGAAATGTTCGAAATTCATAATCTAGCCTATGGTTTTTGAATGAAATAACATTTCGTTAGGTACGTTACGAAATTTTTGTTAAGCTGCCAATATTTATTTAATTTTATTCACAATTAATTTAAAAAAAAAAAACAAAACAGTTGACTTACTTTCGACTCCTTCGATTTTTCAATATACTGTTGAAAATTTTCACTAGGATTTTTTATTTTCTAAGGAAAATTCTCAATTTATATAAATACTTGAATTTGTTGAAATTGAGTTTAAGTAGTGTCTACTTAAGGCTGTTGGAAAAAATTATAGGGAGGTCTATATCCAGGGGTCGTCAAACTTTAGCTAAAATGTATGATAAAGAAAACAAAACGATTTATATGCAATGCGCTGGCCGCACTAATAAATCGTTTCGGACTAACTTTAATAACTTTTACACCTTTGCCAAAGCCAGAAAGTGTAACCCAGTGTTTAAAATACTATAAATATGGCAGCCATTTTGTTCCCGAACTTTTGTCATAGTTTAGTGAAAATATATTATCTATTTAATTTATAAATTGGTGATAGTGTTATAATTGACAAAATGCTTTAAGACTTAATATTGTTGTTCGATAAAATGTGTAAATAATATTTTTTAAATAAAACTACCGTTCAAAATTTATAACTTACATTACTTTTTTATATTTCCTATTAGGTACCTTGTAAATAATAATATATCAGCAGTTATTTCCAAAAGTTTGACATTAGAAAAAAACAACAAAATTGCGCGTCGTAACAATGCCCGACCCGGGTTCCCACTAGTGCAATTTTCCTAGAGGCTTTTCCATAAAAATCTTCATACAAATCATGTCCACAATTACTAAGAAAACTAGATCCAATATGATAAATTTCCGTTAATCTGCTGTTATTTATTGAAGAGTTCCCCCGATTTCTACAAGATCCCATTATCAGAAATTGAAATGGCGACCACACGGGAAGCACCAGTTTTCAAATAAAAAAAGAATCATGAAAATTAGTTCACCCAGTGGTTAATGATGAGGTAAAAAACATTTAAAAAAAAATACAGTCGAATTGATAACCTCCTCCTTTTTTTGAAGTCGGTTAAAAATAAAACAGCCAAATTAGTCAAGCCATTTTCAAGTTTTTAATATATTACTTTTGTTATAGTTTGTCATCGAAACGCTAAAAACAATAATATAGATTTAGTCCCTGTGAGATATTTTAGGACTAAGGTTTTATTTTATAGTCAACTCAGACGACGCCGTGGGCATAATCTAGTGCAAAATAAGTTTAACCTACTATCCAAGGGCTCAATAAAATCTACCAAAATAGCCCAAAATCATACCATCAGCTCCAATAATAAAATAAAAAGCCGCACAAGTATATCATAGACCTCATTTATATCTAGATTAATATGAATGATTAACGCGACGCAGTTTTATTACCCCGCCCGCCCTACAAAGTGCGCCGCCCGCCCAACGCAATATCAGTCTATTGTGTGCCCCGATAAATTAGATGGAAGTGCTTTAGCCTTGTGTTTAGCGAATTATTTGGTGGAATTATGATCTTGGTGTTTTTAGTGTAGTATTGTTAAAAACCGTTCAAGGGCAAGTTGGAGTACTTCGTATAAACGAACAATTTTTTTTTCAGCAAAAGATATTCACAAATTATCATGACATAGAAATAATAAATAACACAACATAACATAATATCATCACGCCTTTATTCCCAAAAGGGTTAGGCAGAGGTGTAATGAATGTACACCTACAGTTCGCAGTATGTTTTAGGTCCTATGTAAGGGGGGGTGAGCCGATTGCCATTAGCCGGGCACAAATTCTAACTCCGAGTAGCTACTGAGAATTTCATAGAAAAACACAATAACATTTTGCTTGAACTGGGAATCGAATCACTAGGACCTATACGATGGATGGATGGTAGTATACAAATTTGCCTCGTAGCCACTAGGCTCTACAGCCTAGTAAGAATAATTGACTGTGGTAGTATAAAAACAGCCTACGCTGTTTGTATACTACCACACTCAATGATTATTTTTACTTTAATAAGAAAGTCGTTTCTTAATAATAGTTTTTTCTCAATTCTGCAAAGTTTAATGGCAGTATGCGTAGTTAACGGAATTTTACACTCTGGGTCTTACTTATAAAAATAACGCTAATTCATACTTAGCTACCTCTTAATTGACTGACTGAACGATGAAACACTATTTTAATCTGCCAGTGCCAACACTTAGACGGTCAGCATAGAGTATGACCAAATTATTCGACTAAAGAACGAAATCGAACGAACAATTGAGCATAATTGTCAAAATTTCCAATAGAATCCATATACCAAAAATGTCATCGTCACAGCTGATTGAAGCCCGCCATCTTACTTCTGAACTATACTTAAACAACGGGTCGCCGCTGTTTTCTGTCACTGAGCTAGTACATAACAACGTCTCAACGTTGATTAACGTTTATAGGTAAGGTTTTTCACCTGAGACACCGTTGAAAGTGGTTGCTATGTGAAAAATAATTGATTTTTAGTCAAGGATTTAAGAGTTAATCAATTGATAAGTAGTTAAGTATTATTTAGCGTTATTTTTATAAGTAAGGCTGTAAGTAGTTTAGTGGTAGTACTTACCCGGACGAGCTCCTTCACAAAGAGCTCTACTATGAACAGTACTTTTTTTTTTTTTTATAGACGGGAAATCATCAAATAACTTCCCCCGCCCTGGGCGGGGCGGGAGGGAGTGTCAGACTTTTACTGACTAAAACCCGTCTATGTTCCTTCATGTGCCCTTTGCGTTCCGGGGGCGCGGTATCTCTTTCGAACAACCCGCAGCCCCGGCAGGCATCGGCCCTCAGTGGCCCCATCCAATTTTGCTGACATCGCTTTGAGGCGCGCGTGGAACACGAACGCGCCGTGGACACGGTCTGTCGTTGTTTAGTGAACGTACGGCCGGTGAGCTACCCATTGCTCACCGTCCACAGACCCGCGCCTACGGTGGCCGGGAGTCGTCTCGCGGCTCCCGACGCCCGGAGCGTCTACCGCGGCGGCCGCTGGGACGGGGGACCCTCTTTTCCCTCTCCCGTCCCGCAGTACTAAAGTGCTGTGTTTAATATTAGCCGAACTATTGACGAGTTACGAACTACGACCATTACTAAGTACAAACTTAATTGTTGGGTTCACGCCCAACTCACTGCTTCTATTGTTTCTAACTAATATTGATTTCCTTGGCAAGTTTTGGTGATGGGAATATTTGTGGTTTGTGCATTATTAATAATTAAACAAATACTTCGCCTTGTACTAGGAGTTTCTCTTGAATCGTGAATGGGTTTACAAAGTCGCTTACTATATATACTATCACGTCTGTATTCCTCGAAGGGTTAGGCAGAGGTGTACCAATGTACACCCACAGTTTGCGGGTATATTTAGGTCCCATGTGGCGAGCCTATTGCCATTAACCGGGCACAAATCCAAACTCCGAGCTGCTACTGAGAATTCCATAGAAAGATCCAATAACACTTTTTGCTCGACCTGGGAATCGAAACCAGGACCTCTAGCGTAGCAGTCGCGCTTAGGACCACTAGGCTAACAAGGCAGTTAAACTCGCTTACTACTAATATTATAAAGAGGAAGATTTTATTTGTTCGTACCGAATAGGCTCCGAAAGTACTAGACCGATTTTAACCATTTTTACACTAATATATAGCTAAACTATCAGGAAGTAACATAGGCTATATAACATCACGCTACGACACACGAGTGTAGAGCAATAGCAAAAGTTGTAACTTAACGCGGGGGAAATTCAATCAAAGTCGCGGGAAGAAGCTATAGTAGGCTATAAAAAAAAAAACTTCTGGGAATCGAACCCGGGATACACAGTGAACCCCGCCGGCTTAGAAATTAGCAGACATAAAAGAAAATTAAAAACAAAAGCATATTAATGTGGAATTTCGGCTTTGAATGAGATCGTCATTTGTTTGTTTTGCAAAGAGTTCTTTAAAGTGCTGTATAGTCATAATATTCATATGAAATTTATAATTACATCTTGCATACAATTTTCAACTCTAATTTTTAAGCGTTTTAGTTCAGTATTGGTACGTAATCAATGTAATACAAATTCAATTAGTTTCACGACTACGTCATACTGTCAATGTTATACATTCTTGTACTAACAACCTATCTACCCATGCTACATGAATAAATTATTCGAATTTGAATAATTACTCTGAAACAAGACAAGTTCTTGCACAAATTAAAGTTGAAAAAAGTCGGACTGCCAAAGCCAAACTTAAATTGAACTAGAGCAAACTTGTGCTTAAATCAGTGGCTAAAATATGTATAGCTTGGCACGGCGTAGCTCAACTCGGCAATTTGGCAAAACAGTAGTTAAAAACCGGCCAAGTGCGAATCGAAGTTGCCCACCAAAGGTTCCGTACAAACCTGTAGGTATATAAGTAAAAGACCTTTAAAAAAAAAAAAATGGTGTTTAGTAACAAAAAATTTACGGTTTTTGCAATTTTTCCTTTAGGGCCTTATCACACTAGCGGTTTGCGAGCGTATTTTGTATGAAGGCGATCACGCAGCGAATTCGCCGCGTCAGATATTGATATTTGTATAGAAAACACGCTCGTAATTCGCAAGTGTGATAAGGCCCTTATAGTTTTCGGTTCTTTTGTTTAGGTTCTCTGAGTTCACGGGAGTACCCTGTAGGTTTTGATTCCCTTGCGGGTGTCGAAAATTTGCTTCATAAACGGCTGTATCTTTTGATTGTGTTGGCTCAGAAGTTTGATATTTTCACAGCTGCAAGAGACAGTAGACCTGAGTATTTGATATAAATTCTAGCTTGATACCTCCACGTGTTCCTGAGAAAAAGGGTCTTGACAGACAGACGGACGGACAACAAAGTGATACTATAAGGGTTCCGTTTTTTCCTTTCGAGGTACGGAACCCTAAAAACAAATGAATTGTAAATAAAAATGTCTGGATGCAAATGAAATTGTCCTGTGGTGACGTATATTGGTATTAAGTCATGTTTGTGTCATAAAATTTTCATACATATTTTGTATGGAAATGAAAAAAGTTATGCATAGTTTTTGTGTGTGACTTTTATGGTATTAAAGGACGGGCGTGCGTTTTACAATTCATACGTATTTACGTTTTAAATGCCAATTAGTTTTGGTTCTGTATTTTATTTTATTTTTATGCTTTATTTTTTATAATAAATATAAATATCTTGGGACAACTCACACACGGCTATCTGATCCCAAGCTAAGCAGAGCTTGTGTTATGGTAACCAGACAACTGATATACATACTTATATAATTTATAAATACATACATATTATAGATAAATCACACCCAGACACAGAACAAACAATCATGCTCATCACACAAAGTTTGTCCTGGGTGGGAATCGAACCCACGACCTCCGGCTTAGCAGTCAGGGCCGCTAACCAGTAGACCAACAGGCCCGTCATATACGTATTGCTCGTTCTTCTCCATAAAAACGAGCAACTAGCTTCTTTCTGACTGATTGACTCCTTATTAATTTAAAATTGCCTGTAAATGGTTTTGCTTCATTAAATTAACGGCTAAATGTTCCTAAGCGCAAATTTCGAGAACTCTGGACGAATTTCGCTTTTTGTTTGTTCGTAATTTTCCGGATACTCAATACTCAATATTTTTATTGCTTTTTCATATGCTTTCTTAGGTGGTATATATATAATAGTATGGATAAGGTTTGATGGAAAAAAGGTATGAAAGAAAATCCACCGGAAAGTTGGAAATTTTCACCAATGCAAAGCTGGGGCAGTGCGCTAGTTTGAATATAATGAGATAAATATAAAATAAATAAATAAAATAAATATCTTAAATATCTTGGGACAACTCACATACGGCCATCTGATCCCATGCTAAGCAGAGCTTGTGTTATGGTAACCAGACAACTGATATACATACTTATATAATTTATAAATACATACATATTATAGATAAATCACACCCAGACACAGAACAAACAATCATGCTCATCACACAAAGTTTGTCCTGGGTGGGAATCGAACCCACGACCTCCGGCTTAGCAGTCAGGGTCGCTAACCACTGGACCAACAGGCCCGTCAAAATGATTTGATATTCTTTTACCGTTTTTTTTTAAACAGCGCCTGCAGCTAAATCATTGCAAGAGACTGCAAAAATAGAATGCTGTTATAAATTACTAGGCACTATAAAGTTTCTTTAAATAGTTCCTACAGATGGCGCTGGCAGTTAATAAGGCTATTGCTATTACATTTTTTCATACATAATGTAGTATTGTTAGAAATAAGTATCTACATAATAATAGTGAGAAAATATATGATAATAAAAATTACTCGATTGAAATTAGATTGCTAACGTTATTCAGATAGTTGTTTTTTAGTTTTTGTGGAAGTCGTTCTAAGGAATTAAATAGATTTAACTAATGAATAAAAACAGTATTTTGCGAGGTGCACGGTTCAAACCTTTTAGATCGGTGTAGAAATGTTTACATAAGAATAGTTTTACATCCAAAAATGATTTTTATACGATACTTCGATTGAACATTATAATTACTATTATTAATTTAACCGAAACTGCGACTGCTACGCTAGAGGTCCTGGGTTCGATTCCCGGGTCGAGCAAAAAGTGTTATTGGGTTTATCTATGAAATTCTCAGTAGCAGCTCGGAGTTTGGATTTGTGCCCGGTTAATGGCAATAGGCTCGCCCCCTATTACATGGGACCTAAATATACCGGCGAACTGTGGGTGTACATTGGTACACCTCTGTCTAACCCTTCGGGGAATACAGGCGTGATTGTATGTATGTAATTTAACCGAAACCTATAACTTGTTAGTAATTTAGAACTTGCAATGAATGCTTACGCTTAATAAAATCCTTGTGATCCAGACGTAACGAGATAAACAGTGTAGATATAAGTATTTAGAAGCCATTCATAATTTTACGAAAGATTATTATAAGCCATACTTACCTCCATTTTATTAGTAATTTATAGAAAACGTGTCTGCAAAAGATAGCCATTTATATAAAACTAGCTTCATCCCGCGACTTCGCTAAGTGTAGTTTTTTTTATCCGCGTTATGTTACGTCTTTAGTTACTGCTTTTTTTTTGCCGATGGGAGATTATCAAATGACTTCTCCCGTCCTAGTGTCAGGCTTTTACCGACTAAAACCCATCCATGTTCCTTCTTGTGCCCTTTGCGTTTCGGGGGCACGGTATCTCTTTCGAACAACTATGTGAGTTTATGTGTTTGTAAACGCACCCACGATACAAGAGAAATTCCTAGTGTGGGGCAACGTTATTTTTCTTACTCCTCCGCTAATCTTTTCTGATTAATTTCGTTGCGGGATCCAAGACAGTTGAATCGTTTCTCTGGGACTCGTCGAGCTTCATTGTCTCGGCGCTTTTCTTGTGGTCGCCACTGTTGATTCTGGCTTACAGTAGTTGCAGTGGTTTGGGAACAGTGTGGCGGGCTTGTCCCATTTTAAAAAAACGTTATTTAAAAAAAAATAACTCGCAGGCCCGGCAGGCAGCGCCTCGAGTGGCCCCTCAAAATTAAAAAGTTACTGCTCTGCTCCCGTAAGTCGTAGCATGATGTTATCCTAGTTATATTTCTGGTGACTGCAGCTACCATAATTATACAAAAATTGTTTTCCAATCCGACTGGGAGTTCCAGTGCTTAGCGCGACAAACAAAAAAACTCTTTATCTTTATTGTATTAGTATAAATATGAGCGACTCGTAATGACCTTGGCTTTCCAAATCTTTATCTTTAGCGAACGATAACACTGCGGTCGAATTGGAGCTGGCGATAATTTTGAATTCAATTAAATATTTAGGATTATTAAATAACTTTAAACGAGGGACTTTATCTACTTATTTTTATGGTGTGTATTTGTTTAATTGTAAGTAAATGTTCCAAAAAAATACTAAAGGGTTACAAACAATAATCAATCACAGACATGCTTCTTGTACTAGTTATAGGCGGTCCACCATTTTTTTTGTTTTTATACATACGAGTTTTTTTTTCATGATCTACAGTTCTATGATGATTCTACAGTAGAACTTCGATTATCCGAACCCTAAATTATCCGAACGCTGACTTAGTTTATCCGAACGCTGAATTATCCGAACGTTAGAGAGTTTTATTTTCAGAAAACGCGTTGCAGCCATTCATCAATTAAAATTGACAATTTTTTTATAAGAAAAGCATTTGACTTATTTAGGTGTTTTATATTTCAACGTTTATTATGTATGCCAAATTGTAATAGACTGTCCTGTTTTTATGTGAAAAAGTGTTGTTTTTTTTTATCTTTCTCCTAAAAGTCCACATATCTATTATCCGAACTTTTGATTATCCGAACTAGTCTTGATTCCAATTAGTTCGGATAATCGAGGTTCTACTGTATTTTATTAGGTAATACTAATTTATTTGTTTATTTAAACTTTATGTAACAAAAAGTACAAAGGCGGATTTAATGCCTTTCTAAGGCATTCTCTACCAGTCAACCAAAGTTGGTGAAGATATAAGATGACAGATGTAAATTAGTGTAAACAACAGTATGGGCAGATACTTTATCGGTCGAATGTGCCGACATGTCAACTGATAAATTGATTGATGTTATTTTTATTGAAGCGGTTGTTGACAGAGGTGATGCTGTTTATTTCAAATATCGAATGGATAAAAAAAAACAGTGAAAAGAAAATTAAATATATAAATATGTAAAAGGCTGTATTTGAAAAGTGTATTTCTATTATTAAACATTAAAATATAAATGATCATTTGTTTTATTAAAAAAATAATAGAATGATTAATTTTTCTACTAGATTGGGCAAACAATTTGCACAAATAGGCACACGTGTACGTGTATGTTAATGTTGAACAAAAACGTAATGTTTGACATAACGACACCAGAGTGTGGTATTTATTATGATAATGAGATAAGGACGGCTACACATGATGGTAGTAACTACGGTACTGATATTTTTTGAGAGACTGATATTCTTTCCATACGATACTACCTTTTGGAAGTGCCAACTAGATTCAATTATTTTTTCTAGTATGTGACATTCAAAAGTTCCTTATTGTCTAATTGAAATAAGCGATTTGATTTTGACTTTGGCGAGATGTGAAAGTAAACAAAATATATGATAAAAAAAAAACAAAACAAAATATATATGATATGATTCTGTATCGTATAGTATAGTTTGCAACCTTCATATATAAAAATTAAGTAAGTTATTTTTTGGTAAGTTGACTTGACATGCATTGCGCGAGCATATTATTAGTTAAAAACAACAATAACTTTCTAAACGATTCATTTATTATATTAAAGACACAATTTTGATAAAATCTATAAGATTTTAACCACGCCTTCATTAATGACGCCGATCATACCACTAACGACTCCCACTATCATCATGTGTCGATAACATTATTGATAATAGTATCAAACCAACGTGGCCGGTTTGGCCGGCTCAGTTGTTAATGTTCTGTGCTCAGTTGCGTTGCGCGCGCGCCGGTTAAACAACGTGCGGCTAAATAAAGAAATCCAAAATGGCGGCGCGAGGCACACAGTGTTTTCTAACAGTGGCAAGAAAGTACAGCTCAGCACCTGACAAAAATGTGGCTTTCCTCGGCCTTGGAAATATGGGCGGTTTCATGGCTGCTAACCTGGCCAAACAGGTAAGAATTAAAAAGAAATAGCTTAAAATTAAATTCCAGAACAGCTTTGTATTATAATCAGGTTCTGTGTATTTGAATTTGGAATTTATAAATAAACGTCAGTTCAATTGAAATGTCAAAGTCAAGGTGTGCATTAAAAACTTTTTGAGATCGTAACTATTTGGTTGATAATGACATAGATACAAAAGAGCGCCTCTTTTAAATAATTGTTCATTCAAACATTTACTTATTGCTATTCGTGTATGTATTTGAATTTGAATTAATGAAATTCCAAGGCTTCCTCATAATACTTTGATTATATTAAATGTTTGAATAAATAGGTACAACTACTGTCGTGACAAACCTGATTTCTAACTAGTTCAAGAAAATGTTTAAGAACTATTATGCGATAAGCAAGTGGCAATGAAATATGCAGAGGCTTTTAAAACTATGTACGAGTCTAAAGCTTAGATACATTATTCATAGATTCTTTTAAAAAATAAAATGTTGCCTCCCTACTAGTAATTTCTCTTATATCGTGGTTGCGTTTAGCGTTTACATAAAAAATCTAGCAAAAGTACTAAACTACAAAATTATATGAAAATATAGCTTTTGCCTGCGAGTGCGTCCGCCTAGAATAGTTTGAGTAGCCTTATTTATTGAAAGAAACAAATTTTTCGAAAACGTTTGAACAAATGTGTATTCATTTCTTATCAAGTACCTAAATACAAAGTTTCATGGTTTTATCTTCAATAATGACGACTTATCATACAAACTTAAAACTCCTTCGAGCCCTTTTGCCAAAGTAGCCTATGTCGTTCTCTAAGGTCTAACCTATCGTTGTACTAAACTTACAACAAAATCAGTACAGCGAGTCCAACAATAAATGTAGACAACTGACAGTCTTAAAAAACTAAATTCTGAATTACATTAGAACAGTTTTATTGGTCAAAAAATATGAGTCGCCCCTATGCATTACGTAGGAATCATTTCTGTTGACCGTACCTATCATTCTGTTATTAGCAATTACACAACTCATGATAAATATGGGTTCACTGTTATCAGCTTTGTATACATAATTTAATACTTACTGTTCTACTTATGTAAAGTTATATAATACTTAACGCACAAACTAAATTATACTGGATTATTGAGTAATGATTCCCTTAGGCTTTATAGTATTATATTCTTTATCACTGATTCTTGGATTTCTTCTGCTTGGTTGTGGAGGTCTGATAGGCAGTCGCTCCATGTAAAATACTGATATTCAGCTGCATCCGGTTCGACTGGAAGCCGACCCCAACATAGTTGGGAAAAGGCTAGGCAGATGATGATGACTGATTCTTGGATGAAACAAAGAATTCTTAAGCCTATTGCTGTTTGTCTATCTAAGTCTGTGGTCACAGTGCTGTAGCCTTTTGAACTAAATAGTTTACTTATGTAAAAGGGGTTAATATGAATTATATTAGGAAAAATCATTAAAAGAAAATAAAATGTGCTAATTTTGGTGGCAATCCTGCAAAATCCATCCGTCCGTTTTTACCCGACTGCGCAATGCAAAGGAGGGTAATGTGTTTATTAGCCTACGTATGTATGTATGTTTGTGCCACTGCATCCTCTAGAGACCAAACACGTGGGCTGATTTTGATAATTCTTACGTCAATCGATTTGTCTTACTCTTGTTGTAATGGGCCACGGTAATTAAACTTCAGAATCACAGAATAACCTCTGATATGACAACTAGATAACTTAAAAGTCATGAAACGGTATGCAATTAGGTAGATGACATGACTAATCAATTGACATACTTTTTATGAGCTGTTAAAACGCGATACCCTCATAGATTTTGTATGACAATACTAAACAAAGACGTCACCTTTTTGACATTTCAATTTACTTACTATTTATTGATTTCAAAGCAATTAAAATCTAATTTTATAGATATTTAAATAATAATCGGTGTTAAAATGTTTCTTTAATTAATTAATTTTAATATTACTCTGAATTATTTTTTGTTTAATGGTGTTTACTATTCTATTCCTAAAGTAAATATCTATGGTTTAAGAATTCGGTTAAAAAAAGGAATGTCCAATTACTAAATAACAGAGGACTTGAGACCACCATTCAATTGACATACTTTTTATGAGCTGTCAAACCGTAATTCATCTATAGATTTTGTATGACAATTTATTGGAACTATTTGATAATGTTGTTAGCTACCAAATTTCAATTTAGGATCAATAAGCAATTATACACTAGAAATTGTCTCCAAAAACAAGTACTATCAACAAAACATCTTGCGAAGTATCAACGCATCATTGTATTAATAAATACATACTTGACATTGACCCGAACATATTCAACTGTACTCGGTAGAACGAGTGCCGAATAGCTGTCTCGTTCACTCGTAGGATTAACGTGAAGGGAGAAAGTGACAGCAGATATATTTGAATGAGAGCTCATTGCCTGGTTCACTCTTGCTGCTGTACTCTTAGAATACTTAATTTGCCGCATTGGACGTTATTTATATGGGAGCCATTTTTTTTGTACAAATTGGAAGTGAATATAAACATACTTTATAACTGATTTTGATTTGCTTGATTAATTTGATAAATGGCAATCGTATTAGTGTTGAAATTGACATAGCAAATATTAGCGATAAAGGCAAGGAAGCATTTTAATCAGACCATTAAAAGGCACAAGGCAAAGGCTTGTAGTATTGGAGATAATTTTTGAAAGATGAAACTGCACTAGATAATTCAAGGCAAATACGACAAAATAACAGATGTTATGGTAAAAAGTTTAAGTCAGTACAGTAGAGGATTTTCGCCACAATACAATCTAAAAACGAAATTTGAAGAAGAAGAGGAAGCACTAATTATACAATGATATCAAAGATCTAAAAATGCAAAAAATTGGGAATGTATGGGGGAGGCCTATGTCCAGCTGTGGACGGCCTACGGCTGATATGATGATGTTGTCCCACTGCAGGGCAAACGCCTCTTCTCATTCAGAAAAAGCACGACCATTGATCACTAAACTTGCACTAGGCGATTTCAGACTTTATCAAAATTCATTAGAAAGCTAATAAATATTCATCAATATACCAAAATCTTAACAGAACCACTATAAAGTGTATTCCAATAAGTGCCAAAAAGGGAAGATAAAAACTCTCAGCCGTCAGTAATGGTACATTAACTGTAATTTAAAATTAAAATCCTTTTAGTTAATTCAAAGATTATGTTAAGTTATGCAGATGACTGCTTTTTACGTAAACCATTTTAGGGTTCGACGGGATTTGCACTGAGCAAGTTCGATTTAAGGGCACGCCCTGTTAATTCTGAAAGGAATTTTAGGTCCTTAAGTTGATAGGCTTTTTTTTTAAGGGATTTGGAAACACTCAAAATCTAGTCGCAATCTTATCATAGCGACAATCAATCAATCAAAGAAGATAATATACAAGAATCGACCACACACGTGACATGATATGAAGTTTAACGTTTAGAGGTATGAGGAATAGGGGGGAAGTTCCTCTTTGTCCATTGAAAAGGGAGGTCTTCTGACCAGACGGGTGTTGTATTTGGTGGGCTACTGCTGCCAGTTGTTTAGTAACGTCGCGGAAAACTTTATATCACAATGTAGGATATTTCAGTAGCAGTTATCACATTGCTCTCCTCCAAATTCATGTGATAGATAACGTCTACTCTCCGCTTCTCTCCGTTCCTCTCCTCTCCGCTGCTCTCCTCTTGACCCCTCTCTCCTCTCCACGCCGCTTCTCCCCGCTCCGCTCGTGTCCTCTCCGCTTCAGAGTGTTCCCTAACAAATAATATTCCTAGACATATCATCTACGATACAGAGGTTTCATCTGAGCGAAATATCGATAAAATTGTACTTACCTACCAAATTCCTTTATACCGTTCAAATTGGATGTATGAAATTCCAAGCAGAAGCCATATTTTGCGTAAATCATGCTGAAAAAGTATTTTATCAATAACTTTCAACATGTCCGCTCACACGGTGATTTGGGTAGGACTCGAGAAGCCTTGATATAATAATGTGCCAATTTCCCAATAGGCTGAATCGGTAACATGGAAGTTTTTTGGCGTATTTTTATTATTATTTGCTTGCGTAAATAAAATTGAATAAGTTTATTGAAAAAAACTGGATGACCTGTTCAAGGCCTCAGGAAGATGCTGGATGCAGGCCGCTTCTAACCGGTCCTTTTGCAAATATATGGTTTGCTACGCTAGAGGTCCTGGGTTCGATTCCCAGGTCGAGCAAAAAGTGTTATTGGGTTTTTCTATGAAATTCTCAGTAGCAGCTCGGAGTTTGGATTTGTGCCCCGTTAATGGCAATAGGCTCGCCCCCTATTACATGGGACCTAAATATACCGGCGAACTGTGGGTGTAAATTTGGTACACCTCTGCCTAACCCCTCAGGGAATACAGGCGTGATGATATGGGGGAGGTCTATGTCCAGTTACTTACTATTAATAACTCTTTGAAATTGTATCATTACTAAAGACTACATAAAGCACATTTTAGGAGTAATAATAATATTGTAACCAGGTTTTTGTAAAAACCAAACTGAAAAGTGTTCGTGGAGTTTCTTGCTCGTTCTTATCCATACCCCACCTACGTTTTGGAACAGGTATCACCGACGAGCTTCAATATTCTGACAAAGTGACCAACTCCTTGAAAATTCAAAACTGCCTGTAAATGGTCTAATTGCAATAAATGCTTTGAATGTAATAACAGTATTTTGAAACAATGTTAATATACCAAATACCCCGCCCCGTAATATTGACTGCTCCGTTGGTCTCGTGGTCGCAAGGGCGACTGCTGAGCAAGGGGTCCCGGGTTCGATTCCCAGGTCGGGCAAAAAGTGTTATTGGGTTTTTCCATTAGGAATTTCTCAGTAGCAGCCCGGAGTTTGGAAGTTGGTGGTGTGACACCCCCGTGCCTCGGAAAGCACGTAAAGCCGTTGGTCCTGCGCCTGATCTCTCTCCGGTCGTGTCGGATTGCCGTCCCATCGGGCTATGAGAGCGAGGGAAGAGGGAGTGCACCTGTGTTTGCGCACACACTTGTGCACTATAATATCTCATGCGTACGTGGCTAGTCTGCATTAAGGTTAGCCGCCGTGGCCGGAATCGGCCTGGAGAATTACATTTTACAATATACCAAATATCTGCAAATCCAAGCTTTAGTCGTATATCCTAGTGAGTGTTTATGATTTCAACGAAAATCTCGGGCTCTTTGACAAATGAAGCGAATTTTAGCTCACAGAAAATGGTAACGCGGCAAAGCAAAACTACACCTAATCGTTTTATTTTCTCAGCAAACCAGGACATTACGTTTCGAATATTTGTGGAGTTTGCGGTATTTTGTAGCCTTTTTACTTATGTCTTGTTTTGCTTTGTTTTTATTTACGATCGTACGCAGTAATATTTGCTTAACTACGTTTGGGAGATATTACGGAGATTTTAACCTTTAGGCTTCTTTCAATTTATGTATTTGGAGCCGGATTGCTGCAGCACTGGAGTAATACTGGTATCAGGCTGCAAGCAAACGCTTGTCTTTTTCCATACAATATATTTACAAGTTGAGAGCGCCGTGCGACACCAGTAAATCACACGATGGCAGGACGGCAAACGTCACGAGTCAACTGTGATATAGGATCCAGTACGAAATCTGTACTGCTCCAGTGTTGTACACATTAAAAGAGGCCTTATTAGAAACTCTATAAATGTCAAAATCGGTTGTCATAATCCAAATAGTTCTATTATAATAGTCATAAGACAAAATCGAGTTAAGGGATCGTTATGGATAAGACTCTTCTCATTATATTTCTGGAAGAGACCGTATTCACTCGATCCTCGTAAGGTTTCAAAATTGACATCCTTAATAACCTTCCACCTTTCCTTCCAGGGTTTCGCAGTCCGTGGCTACGATCCATCCAAGGAGGCTTTAACAGCAGCCGCCAAAAACGGCATCACTGAAGCTTCCTCCATCGCCGCCGCGGTAGATGGCGCTGATGTCGTGGTGTCCATCCTGCCTAGCAACAAGGTCGTGCTGGAAGCGTACCTTGGCAAAGACGGTGTGGTGAAACATGTGAGTATGAACTCTATGTATGAGCTTTAAGGTTCTTAGTGCTGCGTGTCGGGTCTCTCTGTGAGACTGAGCTGGTGGTTCCACGTTCATCTAGTAGGTATTTTGATTTTTTGTGACTAGGATTCTAGAATTAGAGTGTGGGTGTCGGTGTAATTACAGGGACATTTCAACTTTGCCTCTGGGATGCCAACGCATTTGCAAAGCCTCTGGTATTGCAGATGTCTATTAATAGGTAGCGGTGAACACTTAACATCAGGAGCACAGAGAGCTTGTTCGCCATACAATAGCAAAAAAAAAAGAAAAAAAAGCTCAACCATTAGCTTTGATTTCGAACTGGCAGATCCCATATTAATCTTTACCTAAAAGAGTTTACAGTGTGCACTAAAATAATATACAGTAACACATTTTTTTTTTTTATTGGAATTGGCCATCCATATGAGCCTATTAGTGACCTTCTCCTATCCACAAAATTTCATTGAATTTAATCACTTATTGACCAAAATATGATTAGACTACTTTAATATAGAGCGCTCCGTCAGTACCTTAGTAGCTCCTTAACAGTACGCACGACAACCCAATTATTATTAAGCTATACATTCCAGTTTAACCTGATCTCTTATTGTGAGGAACGCCTATGAAATACAAGGTTAACTTATACTGGAAATGTATATCCGGCTTGTGGTGAATATTAACAAATTCATCTCTGGTGTAAGATCAAAGAGAGGTGTAGAAATTCCTTTACTGAACGCTCGAGTAACACTTCGGGTGATAATTTTGGAATTGATTAATTGTTGAATGGATGAGATTAACATTTAATTTTAATACGCTAAATGTAAGTGTTGGTGCGTAAAATAACTCCAAGCAATTTAGCAGTTCAAATTTGTATTTGACTATTAAAGTATTTGTCTAAAGAGTTACTTAATGAAGTAGTTTTTTTTTAATAATCGGGTACTCTACCTTAACCGTTAATAATTTCAGGAAAACGTTAAAAGGAGACCTTAACTTTTTGAGGTTTTCTGAACTGCATTCACAGATTTTGAGACTTTGATTTTGGTAAAAAACGGCAAAAAATCGAAAATAAAAAAACTAATGACTCCTATTTCAATTAGGGATCAAAAGACTGTACAGGACTATTTAAGTTGTGAGTAGTAAAAATAACAGAAATCGCCAAAATCTTTTCCCATACATTTCGTACGGAATATATTGAATTACTTACTAAAATTTCACTAAAATTCACGCGAAACACTGCAAAAACTTCCCAAACCAGGAAACACTGAGGAAATATCATATTTCCATCAACAAAACTTTCAGTCCACGAGTCCAAGTTACCTGCGGTCAAGTAATACGATATTAACGGAAATATAAGTTCTCGTGGCGCCAACTTACAACTCCTGACCACAATACAACTTCACCAAGTTATTAAACTTTTGACAAACAGTACTTACTCGAGTCAGAACATCAAACAAGTCAAAAAGATGAAAGTTTACAGAGAGGCAAACAACTTTGTGATTCAGATGTGGGAACTGAACTTTAGAAACTATTCCGTCTTTACGGTCAAAGTTTTGGGTGATAATAAAATGCTCGTAACCGAATGTTTGGGAGCTTACGGTGTTCATGTTCACGTGCCTTTATATCGAACTAGGTTTTTTTTTTGTTTGTTTTTTACCGATGGAAAATCATCAAGTGACTTCCCCCTTAGTGTCAGTCTTAACTGACTAAAACCTATCCATGTTCCTTCTTGTGTCCTTGGCGTACCGGGGGCACGGTATCTCTTTCGAACAACCCGCAGCCCCGGCAATCGAACTAGGGTTACGCTGCGGTTTCACTCGCGTTTAGCCACAGGTTTAGATTTCGCGTTTTGTGTTTCACTCGCAATGTCTTTGATTACTGCTCCGTGCCCCCCCTTTTTTTGGTCATTAGATGGCAAACAAGCAGACGGGTACACCTGATGTGAAGTGGTCACCGCTACCTATAGAAATCTGCAATACCAGAGGCCTTGTTAATGTGTTGCCATCCCAGAGACTAAGTTGAATTGTCTCATGTGCCTGTAATTACACCGGCACTCATACCCTTCAAACCGAAACACAGCAACGCTGCTTTGCGGCAGAAAGAGAAATGTTTTCAACAAAAATAACTAATTGTAAAAATTCTACTCCATTCTGAACTCTCATTTATGAAAGAATCCTTCGAATATCAATTCATCGAAAATATTATTTAATATCGAGAAACTTAGGTAGCACTTTTACAACGTAATTTCAACCCAATATCGACCCCAGCTTACCCGGGTCAAAACTGCAAACTAGCTTTAGTTTACACCCATTTAGGGAATACACCAATCACACTGGAGTACACACTGTGTACAGGTTTTTTCTGGATAAGCTCACTCCATCGTAGACTTTGTCTATGTCACCCTTGACCAGTCAAGAGCTTACCCATAAATTTCATTCAAAAATATATTTTGAAAGTTAACATTAAACTAGCGAGAGATTTAGCTCGTTTTCTAAGAATTAATAATAATATAATATACCATCACGCCTGTATTCCCCGAAGGGTTAGGCAGAGGTGTACCAATGTACACCCACAATTCGCCGGTATATTTAGGTCCCATATAATAGCGGACGAGCCTATTGCCATTAACCGGGCACAAGTCCAAACTCCGAGCTGCTACTGAGAATTTCATAGAAAAACCCAATATAACTTTTTGCTCGACCTGGGAATCGAACCCAGGACCTCTAGCGTAGCAGTCGTGCTTAGGACCACTAGGCCAACGAGGCAGTTAGTTTGTCAGAATTAATCCCAAATATAATGTTCATGATTGATTTTTTGTTGTTTCTAGGCACGTAAAGGAGCCCTCCTCATTGACTCAAGTACCGTTGACCCCAACGTGCCCAAAGAGATCTTCCCTGTTGCTCTTGAGAGTGGAAAGGGCTTCACAGACGCACCTGTATCTGGAGGTAAGATATCTACTAATAATGGGTGTGAAAAGATACTTAAGGAACCCGTCAAATTTTTTATCGAGTTTAAGAAGGGAGGAGGATATCAATTTGGTTGTATATTTTTTTTCTGATTTTTTTACTCAGTATTCCGTCATTAATTTTTCTGCACAATGTTTTGCGTGCTTTACATAAATACACAGTGACTTTTCAAAATAATAATTGAAAAAATAAAAGAAAAGGAACTAATAAATTGTTGAATGGAAATCAACATACGTAATGTTACATAACCTCGAAGAACTTAAAATTGATATTTTCATCAAAAATCAAAATCAACTTATATCTCAACTGAAGAGGTTTTTCGTTGAACGCATTAATCTTTAGAACTTTCGGTCGGATTGGAAAAAATATAATTATGATATGACAGCCAGATTCATGAGGCGTGATGTTGTATTGGCTATACAACATCACGCTACGACTCACGGGAACGGAGCAGTTGTGACAAATACGTAACATTACGCGGATGAAAATCCATGCACACAAATGCACAGGCAGTTGGAAGTTAAATAAAGCAACAGAACATTATTAATCATACAACATTTTATCATGTACCTACAAAATCCACCTTCAAGCGACATTTAAACCAAATAACATATTTACCACCTGCTGTTTTTTTTAAATAAAGATAAGAACATACGTGCAACACAAAAATACCTTACATTTTATCGTCAATATGATAAAGATTAATACTACATAAACTGTTGTAGCGAGATTGACAAACGTGATTTTGGTATCAAATCTTTTTGTTGCATCACTTCTGTGGTACTGATAACCTTATCAGACCTTGACTGCGATGTTTAATGAACTAGTTAATTATTTGCTTGTTTAATTGTCTCGTTGTATCAGAATATGAAGGGATAGAACTGTTTTCAGGCATGACTTCACAAATCTACTAATGGATTGATAAAATGTATCCAAACTAATGTTACATATGCAAAAGTAACTCTGTCTGTCTGTCTGTTTGTTTGTTTGTTTGTTACGCTTTCATGGCTATAGGAACAAGCCTCTGGTATTGCAGATGTCTACAGTCAGAGGCGACCACTTAATATTCTTGCCGTCCAAAGAAGTTAAAAAAAAAAACTGAAGCATTTAAAAAAAAAAATACTGATTTAGTTTAAAACCTAGCAAGGATATAAGACTACCAGATGCAGCTGAATGCTAGTATTTTACATGGAGCGACTGCTTATCTGACTTCCACAACCCAGTTACTGGGCAACGTGATACCCCCTTGTTATCAACAACCAAGATGGAAACAGTAAAAATCACAAGACAGACAGTCATATAAAGTGACTTATTATCACAGCTAGCAACACCTAATGGCAAGATAAATGGCATGATAATATCACAAAAGGTGGCCAAATTAGGCTTATCATTAGATAATAAAATTATTATCACGCTAACGCAAATAATTGTAGTGATATCTATGAGTGTTACGTAATAAAAGTATTTTAATAATAACTTTGCAGTTTTATGCGGTTTCATCCGCGTTTAGTTACGTCTTGGGTTACTGCTCAACTCCTGAGTGTCGTAGCATGACGTTATGTAGCCTATAATATATCTTACTAATATGGCTATACAAACATATTTTTACCCGACTGCGCCAGAAGGAGGGTTATGTTTTTCGAGAGTATGTTTGTATGTATGTATAATTGTTTGGCACGCTCTGCAGCCTGAACGGCTTGATGGATTTTAGCTTGAGAGGTGTCGTTAGATTCGTATTTACTGTGAGAGTGACACTGGGTATATCAAAATAAAAAAAAACAAAATGACGGATTTTTGCCGCCAAATTCAAATGTTTGGATCGCTCTACAGCCTGAACGGCTCGATGGATTTTAGCTTGGGAGGTATCGATAGATTCGTATTTACTGTGAGAGTGACACTGGGTATATCAAAAAAAGAAACTAAAAAAAATAAAAATAAAAAACAGTAATTTAAAAAACTAAAAAACCCGACTGCTTTTCTGAGTATTTATGAAAATCCCTAAAACAAGAAATTCGTTGTACCCGATTGCACTTAAAATTGTAGCAGTCGGGACCCATTCTAGAAATAGTGAATTGAGAGCACATACCTATGTAATATTGCAGATGGTCCCGAATGGGTCCCGACTGCTACAATTTTAAGTGCAATCGGGTACAACGAATTTCTTGTTTTAGGGATTTTTCATAAATACTCAGAAAAGTAGTCGGGTTTTTTAGTTTTTTAAATTACTGTTTTTTTTTCAACCCAATTGGTAGTAGCAAAGAGAAATGTGTTTAATCAAACAAATAAACTCTTCAGCTTTATAATACCAGCTTCAGCTTTCAGCTTTATTATTATTATTATCATACATTATTCCTGATGAACATAGGCAATATAACATCACGCTACGACATACGGGAGCGGAGCAGTAACAAAAAACGAAACTAAACGCTGCTGAAATAAGCCACGCGAACAAAGTCAGTTTGCTAGTTTAATTATATGTAGAAGTATAAGTTTTCATGTCTGTCAGGTCAGCTTATTGTATATTTAGGTTGAAATGGGTAGTTGTCATCACCAATCAATTTACCTACTTTTTATAAGCTGTCAAACCGCGATTCCTATTAACATTATATAAGGGCAATAACAGCCTGTGTCGTCACTTATTGACCAACTCAATTGAATAAGTGTCCATCGATTTAAATACAAACAAAAACATGTTTTTACTGTTAATTGAAAATTATTCGGGGTTTATAATAACACCAGCGTATTATAGTCCCACTGAAGGGCAAAGTCCTCTTCTCGTACAGAGAAGACACGAGTATTGATTACTACACTTGCTCAAGCCGGATTGGCGATTTTAGATTTATAATATTTTTCACTTTTTATAGACTAGCAATAAACCACGGTTTTACCCGCGTTAAGTTATGACTTTGATTACTCCCCCGCTCTACCCTCGTATGTTTTAGCGTAATAATATACATAATATAGCCTATAACCATCCTCGGTAAATAACGAAAAATTGTTTTTACCAAGCAGCCCAGTAGTTACTGAGATTAACGCGTTCAAACAACCAAACAAACTCCTCAGCTTTATAACACCAGTACAGATAACCCTTCAAACATACCACAAAACCCTTAATCCTATTTCCAGGTGTCATGGGAGCCCAGAACGCAACCCTAGCATTCATGGCTGGTGGTCGCAAAGAGGACTTCGAGCGATCCCTGCCGTTCCTGAAGGCTATGGGAGCTAAGCAGTTCCATTGTGGCGAGGTCGGCGCTGGCCAAGTCGCCAAGTTGACGAACAACATGCTGATGGGAATAACAGGCATGGCAACCGCTGAGTGCATGCATATGGGTATTAAGTAAGTACTTGTTACAAAAATGTTGCTAGTTTAAAAAGTACCTTCTGTTGAGAATTTTTAAGGTTCAATTTCGTGAGCTCTATTCCCTTGAAGTTGACAAACAACATGCTAATAGGAATTACTGGCATGGCAACCGCTGAGTGCATGCATATGTGTATTAAGTACTTGATACTCTTGTACTAACTTGATAGATGCTGATAGATGATAGATGCTGACAGATGATAGATACTGATAGATGATAGATGCTGATAGATGATAGATGCTGATAGATGACAGATGATAGATGCTGATAGATGATAATATGCTTTAAATGACGCTTCAAAATTTTTTTTTTTTAATTATCGTTCGGACATGATAGACGGAAAATTGATTCGCAAAATTATTTGAAATGGTCCCATAGAAATAAAAAAATAATCGGTTTAAAAGCATGGTTTTTAAATCAAAATAACTGAAATATCCAAATATAGAAATATGCGAATTTGCTTTCTCGTGACTTTACTGTGGTTCTTATCTTGTTTATCTACGCAGTGTTACCGTTTCTTCATGGCTTTGGAAGTAGATACTAAAAAGTGTTTTTTTTTTTACAAAAACCGCAGCTTTTCTACAATGTAAAAAAAAATCCTTTGATCAAGCCATTTGTCACTCATGAATATGATATATAGTATTTAAGTGACCATACTCACACAAAGTTTATTAAAAATAAACTCATTATCTCTCTCATTATTATTTTGACGGGCCTGTTGGTCTAGTGGTTAGCGGCCCTGACTGCTAAGCCGGAGGTCGTGGGTTCGATTCCCACCCAGGACAAACTTTGTTGGATGAGCATGATTGTTTGTTCTGTGTCTGGGTGTGATTTATCTATAATATGTATGTATTTATAAATCATATAAGTATATATATCAGTTGTCTGGTTACCATAACACAAGCCCTGCTTAGCTTGGGATCAGATAGCCGTGTGTGAGTTGTCCCAAGATATAGATATATATATATTTTCATTGAATGTTTCATTATGTGGGCAGGTATTATTGAAAAGGTCACGTTTAATCACTTTAGGGGGATTTGAATGTTGTGATTTGTGTGTAGGTGTATCATTTACATAAGTAAAGAGATCCCAAGCTAAGCAGACTTAGCTTGGGATCAGATAGCCGTGTGTGAGTTGTCCCAAGATATTTATTATGTTTTATTTTGTTTTATTTTTATTTTATCATTTTCCCCTTTTCCAGAATGGGTCTCGATCCTCAAGTGCTGCTGGATGTGCTAAACAACTCCTCAGCTCGCTCGTGGTCTACTGAAGTGTACTGCCCAGTTCCTGGCCTAGTCCCCACTGCACCTTCCAGCAGGAATTATGATGGTGGCTTCAAGAACGAACTCATGGTTAAGGTATGGGGATTTTATATTTTATAGAATGTGTTATAAAGAATATTACCCACAAAGAAACATTTAGTAATTAGGCTTATCTTCTCATAGCGGTTTAGGTTTCTATGGTAGGTATACCTATTTTGTGAAGGTATATCTATACCTTCAAAAAATAGGTATACCTAAAGGTAACAATAAACTGCAAACGGCAACGGCAGTGCCGTACAATAGCAATGAGGGACCGCAGGGACACTACTTTTTTCTATGAATTTCTATGAGAATGCTTCCGTAAATGTCGCCAGTGCCGTACATTTACATAGCGGTCAGACGTTTGTACTGACAAGAGTAAAAACATATTAAAGGAATTATTATCGTTATTGTAGCACTGTGCCAATACCATATTAATTATCGGAAGGCTCACTTAGTCTTGACTGTAAGATTTTGATTCAATAAATTATTATGAATAACGATGCATACTGATTCGATATTACTTGAGAGTAAAGTATAGACGAATCTAAAACGTAAAAAGTTTTATTAGTTCTAGTAGAGTCGATGTTAGCTGCTTGAATAACATCGATTTTAAATTGTAATCTTCTACGCAAATAGATAAGATAACAACTTGTTTTTCTAACTCTCACAAGCAAATAGGGAGCTGTGACGTCATTATAAACATGTTATTCGAATGTTTACTAGAAATGTACTGTAGTTGTTTTTATAGCTTTACTATCAAAGAGGTTGAAACTCACAAACACATTAGGTTGGTATAGGTAACTTATTTTGTGAAGGTTCATTTTGGTAGGACATAATGGGTATATTTTTGGTAACGGAGGTCAGAGTGATATACACACGTACAGAAGAATTATCCATACTTCCATTTTTTACTTTAATATTATAAATGTGAAAGTAAGTCTGTCTGTATGTTACCCTTTCATGAGAACCCCTAAACCGATTTTGATGATGATGTACAGAGTTAGATCTGTTGAACCCTAGGAAAGGACAGACGCTACTTTTCATTCCGTGACTTCGTCTGCGTTTGCGATAACCGGCACCGGCAAGTTGCGGGCAATAAATAGTTTGTATAAACAGGTAAATGCACTGTAGCGTGATCAAAATGTATTGAAAAGCAGACTTTTTTTCTTCATATTTCGGGATTGGTCCTTTAGCGAAAGTTGTACGTAATCATTTACTTATGCTTTATTTATTACTAGCTTTTGCCCGCGACTTCGTCCGCGTGGATTAACAGTTCCCGTTCCCGGGGGATTTCCGGGATGAAAACTATCCTATGTCCTTTCTCGGGTCCCAGACTATATCTGTACCAAATTTCATTGAAATCGGTTCAGTGGTTTAGGCGTGAAGAAGAGACAGACAGACAGACAGACAGAGTTACTTTCGCATTTATAATATTAGTACGGATTTTACCTACAGATTTTCGTGTTTTTTTTTTCAAAGGATTTGGAGCTGGCCAGTACGATGGCCCTTGGCATCCGGTCACCCATCCCCCTCGGCGCCGTCGCAACGCAGCTGTACCGCATCGTGCAGTCCCGAGGATACGGCCAGAAAGACTTCTCGTACGTCTTCCAACTCCTCAAGGATGATGGCAATAAAACTAATTGAGCAAACTAAAGTATTAAGTGAAGTTTTTTTTGTTTTATTTTTGGTATTTTTAACGATCATTCCTTATTATGGCAGCGCGGTTCCGATACAGCAACGGCTTGACAGATTTCTTCTTACCATGTAAGAAATCTTTTAAAAAATCGGTCGTAGGCGTAAAGCCTTAGCTGCCAGCGCGCTGCCAGCGAGGCTTCACCTATTTAATCTTGTCATTATAAAAAATATTTTAAGGCACACTATTTAAAGCTCTAACTAACCTAACCTAACCTAACCTAACCCCCCCCCCCCCCCCCCAAATAGGAGATTTGATGACTTTTTTTGTTATTTGCTAAATTAAAACGTCAAGACGTAAAGAAATTTCTCAAAAACAATTGAACAGAGCAATGAAAAACAAAAGAAAATGATTTACATTACTCAAAAAATATTTATGAAAAAAGAAATAACAGTTGAACACAATTGGGATATTAATTGGTTACAGAACAATGGATGACTTTGAAAGTTGAACCCTTTGACTTTGCCCACTTTGAACAATTTGATCAGTTACTTATATTTAAACTTTCGTGAAGCCAATCAAAGAACTCGTTTCTATTTATTTTTCTGTCTCATCGCTTTAATCTTTTATGTATCGATATACATAATAAATGTGGAATTCCGAAACGATTTTTTTTTCTATGGATTCAGAACATAATTATGGACCCCCAAAAGTTAAGAATCCATATGCCATCACGCCTATATTCCCCGAAGGGTTAGGCAGAGGTGTACCAATGTACACCCACAGTTCGCTCGTATATTTAGGTCCCATGTAATAGGGGGCGAGCCTATTGCCATTAACCAGGCACAAATCCAAACTCCGAGCTGCTACTGAGAATTTCATAGAAAAACCCAATAACACTTTTTGCGCGACCTGGGAATCAAACCCAGGACCTTTAGCGTAGCAGTCGCGCTTAATACTACTAGGCTAACGATATAGTCAAGTTAAGAATCCTCGTCGGTAATTTTAAAACAATCTGCTGTTATAAACATTTCGATCGTGTACATTTGTACTTTTTTCTGATGTACTAAATCCATGGTATATTCATATTTTTGTATGACACGGGCGCGTTAACAAGCATATAAACTCACATAGACAATAACCAATTTGCTTTTACTGTAAAGTAAGTAAATTATTGAAAATCTTCAACTATTGAAATAATAAAGCTTGGCAACAGAGTTGCTGACGCGCCATAAAAAGGTTGTAAGTTGAAAACCAAGTTTGCGTTGCTTGTTTTAACTCCTCTCAAATACCGTAATTACGTTTCTTCAAAAAAATTAAGAAGAACTCGTGATTTGCATTGTGTTGAAAGATTGAGGGCTGGTATCAAGCATTGTATGACCACTCTATGTATTGCGGAATAAATAAGCTGGTCTTCAACGCTTTTCTCCTTCAAAATACAGAATGATATATACAAAAAAAAAACAACACAAGCTTGCCGTAATAACTATAATATTATTATCAACCTTAGCCCTTTCCCAGCTAGAGCTAACCAGATGCAGCTATAGCAGATTAATACCAGTGCTTTACATGGAGCAACTGCCTATCTGACCTCCACAACCCACTTACTGGGTAACACGAGTAAAAAAATATCATACAAAAACTACACATGTGCGCAAATATAAATTTAAACATCTCTAAGCGCTCAACAAAATGTAGTACAACGCAAAAGTATCGCATAAATAATTCTGTTGAAAACGACATTAGGAGACCGTTGCCAGCTTTCGCCAAAAGTCGCAAAGCCACACATGGCGCGGGCGAAACGCAAAAAATGAAATAAAAGTAATTTTATTCAAATTTAGATCGGATGTCGGTCCAATTTTGCGAGTGCTGCCGGAGGGCGCAATAAGCGGGGGTAGAAATGTTACACCTAGGTACCTAATGTGATAGAATATGGAATTAAAGAAGTACCAGTGTTAGGGTGCGATAAGCGAAGATGGAGGCGCAGGCAAAGTTGAAGTATTTCTTTATATAATCTAGGTTTAGGTTTAAAGATATTTATTCTAAAAAAAGACACAAAGTCACTTACATGAGAACAGAGGACCTTATGCTAATATTAATAATAGGTTCGTCACTGCATTAGATAATGTTCACGGTACACCCATTCAATATCTACATTCAGTTTTTGAGAAAGGTATTTTTTGCTGTTAGATATTCAGCTGAGTCTTGAATACATTGAATGAGTGTTTTTTGATACAAGCGGGTATTTTGTTGTACAATTTATTTTTTATTATATATCTTTTATTTCAATTAGACTATTTTTTTTATGGGAAATCATCAATGGACTTCTCCCGTCCTTAGTGTCAGAGTTTGACTGACTAAAACCCGTCCATGTTTCTTCTTGTGTCCTTTACGTTCAGGGGGCGCGTCATCTCTTTCGAACTTGAAACTAAATAATAATGTTGAATCTAGTTGCCCATGCAAAAACGTTGTTACTTATGGAGAAGAATAGGCAAAAAACTCAACAAATACTGTTTAAAAAAAATGTCTTACAATAAGTTGGATGCTTACATGAATCCATGAAAATATACTAATGTCAAGACGAACTATCAAAAAGCAATTTACTTCAGGAAGATCTCTACTTCAGAAGATCTTCGATCAGGAACTCTGAACTAGAAGTCTCAGTACCCCCAAGTAACAATTTGTATTTTAAAACTAGCATAAGACACTCAACAATAAAGTAACCTTCTCACTGCTTAGTAGCACAAAATTATAAAAACGTAATGAGACCAAAAGGGCAATTCACTGGGGTGCTGGTACTACCACAGATTAAATAAGTACAGATACTTCACTCAGTAGAAAATTTCCAATACCTACTGCTATAATAGCCTACTCCGTCGCGTCAACTCGCGTCAGCAACCACCGCAAACTAAAATGTGCCTAAGTGCTCAAGCGTACAGTTGTGATCGCTTCGCACCGCGCGATCCCACAACAATCGTAGGGCCGCCTTTTCGATAAAATTAAATTAACATAACTTTTTATGTCTATGTTATTGAGAACTGTGAATATGTTCTGACTTATATGTGGCAGTTTAAAATTGTATCGTAAATGTTTATAAAATATTTTTTTTTTATAAATTGGTGCTGACTGAGCAGTACATCTAGATAAAACATAATTATTCCTTCTTTTACTTAATTTGCACCCATATCTACAACACATAAGGCACCAGACGGCATCGTAGGTAACGAATGAAACTATTAAAATTGAACAATGTGCGTGATGCGCTTGCGAAAACCGCACTGAATTTGGTTCGCAAACGGCCCGAGACCGCTCGGCCGGGCGGTAGGCAATTATAGCGCGCAAGTACATAGAGTGACGGAGGCCTGGTACTACTAGAAATTCAATCTACGTTAAAACCTCCCTCATTTCTCGAAATACTTTTGGATATTTAACGCTGATTCATTTTTAAGCATTCGTTTTGAATGATTTATATATTCTCCAGACCGATTCCGGCCACGGCGATTAATTTTAATGCAGACTAGCTAAGTACGCAGGAGATATTATAGTGCACAAGTGTGTGCGCAAACACAGATGTACTTTCTCTTCGTTAACTCTCATAGTCCGATGGGACGGCAATCCGACACACCGGGGTGAGATCAGGCGCAGGACCAACGGCTTTACGCTTTTCTTTTCGACGCACGGGATCCCACAACACCAACTTCCAAGCCCGGGCGGTTACTGAGAAATTCGTAATGGAAAAACCCGATATCACTCCTTGTTCGATTCTCAGGAAGGGTAAAAACCCGTCCTAAGAATCGAACCCAGGACCCAACTCTCAGCAGTCGTGCTTGCTACCACCAGATCAACGGGACAGTTATTAAGAAGGTGATGCTGAATAGTAATTTAACACATTTGGCATATTGAATTAACTCTACTTATACATTTGGTTGGTTGAATATTATTGGCAAAATAGCAATTAATAAAATAGAGTTAACCTTCTGTTCCCAACGTTATTTTAATACACAGCGATTGAATTCAATCAATGATGGGAGAGTAAAATGAGATGGGAGTAATATGGTTCCGTGAAAAAAATCGTAAACCTTCTGCAGTGATTGAATTTCTGAATTGGAGAAAATTTATGATTAATTTAATTACTAAAGTGTTTTGTTTGTTTGTATGATTACATCTCATTATGTTACAAATGTCAATGTTTAGTGATCGGTCCGGGTTTGACAGATTTATTTTACGCTATCTTCTGCCTGTTCCGGTTTGAAGGGAATGGGTGCCGGTGTAATTACAGGCACAAGAGACGTTTTAACTTTGTCTCTGTGATGGCAACGCATCTGCAAGGCGTCTGGTATTGCAGATGTCTATAGGCAACGGTGACCAATCAATATCAGGTGGGCCGTCAGCTTGTATAATATTATATTTAAATAAAAAAACACCTAGGTAGAAGAAAATGTATAACTAAATATCAAAATGTCTCCAAAAATGACGTAGGCAGGTACTTAGGTTGTAAAAGTTAACCGAGAGAGACGAATTCCACGGAATCTCGTGATGATTTACGACTTAATCTTTATGGCAGCACGAGGACGCACAGGTACTTGTCAAATATTAACTAGAATTATGGCGAAATGTAATCTCTTGCTAAAAGTTTTGGTATAACGAGATGATTTCTATCGTTTTATTACATGGATTATACCTATGTGTGTGTAATGGGTGTAAAAAGTTGCTTTATGACGCAGAGTGTTAGGTATATGTTCTTCTTATCATTGCGATCATACTATACAAGCTGTTGATTTGCATTCTCGTCAAATTCAAGGAGTTAAACTATGCTCGTGATTTTTAACACGAATCAATAATAAAATAAATTGTTTTTTTTTTTTTTTACGTGATTTTCCTATTCGAGCTAGCCATCTCGCCAGAGGGTTTAGGCGCTATGTACACATTAATATAGCTGCGCGACAACTCTGCCTACCGCATACGCAACTGGGCGATTCTGAATTTTGCAAGAGGAGTATTCTGGAATTCTGTAATTTGATAGTTGCAACTAAAAAAACAAGTGTTAGATATTGGCCAGGTATCGTAATTATATTTGATTACTTCTATTTTTTTATGACAAGCTCCTAAAATTTGACGAGGATACAAATCAACACCTTGTATATCTGGGCACCTTCGGGTTACTGAAATATAAAGATCAAAATTCAACGTTTTTTATGTTAACTATCAATTATAAAGTTGCTTAAATGTGTCTTTTACAAGGTATGTGGTGTTTGCCTTTGTGTGTTTTTTAAAGAAATGAACCCAAATATGAATCGAAAATTATGAGTATTATAATTACCATCATAGCTAGGCAAAAGCTTACCTCCATTCTTTCCACAATGCTCGATTTTGCGCTACGACTTATCATTCCCAAGAAAGCCGCCCAAATTGTACCGTCTTCTTCTTCGAGGTCTTTTTTTTTTTTTTTTTTTTAGAGATGGTAAAATCATCAAATGACCCCCCTACCGCATTGAAATTATTTCTGACTAGTTATCCGTAGGAGACTCCCGCGTAAGCTACGTCTTTGGTTACTGTGCCGCTCCCATGGAACATAGCGTGATTCTATATAGCCTGTAATCTTCCTCGACAAACGGGCTACAAAACACAAAAAAAAAAATTACAAATCAGCTCAGCAGTTCCTGTGGTAAGCACGTTCAAACAAACAAATATTATCAACAAAACAATAGCTAAAGCTTTTCATCGAAGCGCTATACAAATTCTATGAAAAAAGAGACAAAACACAAAATTCATAGCCATTAAACTGCATGGGTCAACACGTCTCGAACAGAGTAATCTATCATGTAATTTGTTTCTTTTATCACGCTGTCCGAAAATCGGGCATGTCCACGGAAATTCTCGCGCAAAAAATCTCTTCCTAGTTACACGAAGGGGGATATAAAATTCGAGCAACTGCGAGTCGGATTAGTGCACGATGGGTTCCTTATTTCCACTTTTATTTATTTATTCATTTGTGATGATGACAAAAGATATACACAAATCATGGCGTACAAAATAAATAATAGTCAACCCATCCGTACTAATATTATAAATGCGAAAGCGTCTGTCCGTCTGTCTGTCTCTTCTTCACGCCTAAACCACTGAACCGATTTCAATGAAATTTGGTACAGATATAGTCTGGGACCCGAGAGGATAGTTTTCATCCCGGAAATCCCCCGGGAACGGGAACTATTAATCCACGCGGGCGAAGTCGCGGGCAAAAGCTAGTACAAAATATTTTGTTTTATGTAGGTATAATCTTGCACTTATAGGTGACCACAGTGTACATAATAAAGTTAACAACTACGAGGGCGAATCAAAAAGTAATGAGAATGAAGATAAAACGCGGTAATTAAAGTTAAAATAATAATTTATTCTTCTACATAGTCTTCTTACAAATCAATACATTTATTCCATCTTTTTTCTAAACCCAGGATTCCCTTTGAAAAAAATATTTTTCTTGACCCTCCCAAAACGCCTCAAAAGTGACCATCACTTCGCTATCGTCTTCAAATTTCTTACCTCGGAGGTGTTCCTTGAGCCGAGGAAAGAGGTAGAAGTCACTAGGAGCCAGATCTAGCGAATAGGGAGGGTGTTCGAGCAGTTCGAATCCCGTTTCTTGAATGGCAGCCATCGCAACTGCGGCTTTGTGAACCGCTGCTTTTGCTCGTTGGTTAACATCCTGGGTACCCAACGCGCGGAGACCTTTTTCATATGCAACTCGTTCGCAAGGATTTTTTGAATGCTGCCATATGAGATCCCTGTGACCTCAGCTACATGCCTGATGGTCACTCTTCGATCTGGCAACACAACATCTTCGACTTTTTTCACGTTGTCTTCAGTGAGGGACGTGGATGGGCGTCCTTCGCGATGTTCATCTTCAGTGGATGCTCTGTCCAGTTTAAATTCCTTGGTCCAGCGTGCAACTGTAGAATATGGAAGAGCAGAGTCCCCCAATTTTCCCACTAAGTCACTGTGTATGTCTATTGTAGAATTTTTTTTCAAACAGAGGTACTTGATGACTGCTCTAATTTCGTTTTTCTCCAAGTTGGTGTTATCTCTTCGACAGTTCGTATTCAAATGAATATAACTCCCGGAAATCGTGATATATGTATATGATTTTTTTAGGCTGAAGTAGTGAGTACATAAGCAAGCAAAAAAAACTTTTTTTGCGTTTATATGCGGACCTGAAGTAACCGATTCTCATTACTTTTTGATCTCCCCTCGTACATACAAAAAAAAAACATGTTTTTTGTATGAAGACCGCCTTTCATTTGTATTTTTATACTTTGTTGTAATAACGAGCATACTTATACACAGTCTGTTAAAAATTTCAGACAGACAGCCTGACGGATGGACACAGAGGGGTCCAGTTTGCACCTTAGAGATGACAACCGTACCAATATGAAAGTTTACTTAAGACTTTCTCCCTCAAAACGGTTACGGAACCCCAAAAACATGCTTTATATGGTCCTGACTTTCATTTATTACCAGTTCACATTAACGTAAGAACTCTTTTGTGTGAGAAAAATATGATTATGACATGGACCGGCCTTCCTATTGTCCTTTATTCGATTTTTTCTCCCCAAAACCTCAATATGGCGGGCCTTTTTACTGTTCGTGGCTCCGTGGGCAGTAGGGGAAATTAAAAAATAGCCACCGCTGTGTATGGTGAAATATTTTGTTAGAACGCGTGGAAAGGACATTGTAAGAAAAATATTTTCCATGGATTTAGTACATACATGATTTAGACTCCCAGAGTTAATATTTTTTGTTGATGTTTAATAAAATATCAGCTGTTACATGCATTTTATGGGTATGGGTATATGTAATTACAGACATTTGAGGCATTTCTGACAAACTGCCTCGTTGGTCTAGTGGTCCTAAGCGCGACTGCTACGCTAGAGGTCCTGCGTTGGATTCCCAGGTCAAGCAAAGTGTTATTGGGTTTTTCTATGAAATTTTTAGTAGCAGCTCGGAGTTAGGATTTGTGCCCGGTTAATGGCAATAGGCTCGCCCTCTATTACATAAGACCTAAACATAAAGGCGAACTGTGGGTGTACATTCGTACACCTCTGCCTAACCCTTCGAAGAATACAGGCGTGATGGTATGTGTATGTGTAATTACAGACATATCCAAAAGTTCCAAAGAGATATAGCGCCCCCGGAACGCAAAGGGCACAAGAAGGAACATGGGCCCCTGTCAAGGGCGAGAGAAGTCAGGTGATGATGTCCCATCTGAAAAAAAAGAAGAAACCTGTCGATGTCCACTGTTGGACATAGGCCTTCCATACAAATAGCCACACTAACCCGTCTTGCGTTGCCCGCATCCAACAATTTCCTGAGAGAAAATTTGGTCAATTTTAGATACAGATTATTTTTCGATAATTGTCAATTCCCGAGGTATGATGAGGGAAATTTTAAAATTGCACTCTCAGAGGATGAATATTGATTGTATTTTGCTATGACGTTCTGTTGGGTAGCGTAACTTAATCTAATCATTTAATCAGGGCACAGCTTTTTGCGCCGATATAAAACTACGCTGAGATTTTATATTAGATTTTTATTTTTATTGGCGTTTTCAATTATATTTGGAATGCTATAGGGATTGAAAGGTGAATATTTTATGTTTATAAAGTATCTATTAAAAGGGTAACTCTTGATTTGGTTATGATAAAAAATATTTAGCCATAAAATTGGAAATTAGTTAATTAAATACTCATTCCGGTAAAAAAAATTCTTTATTAATTTTTACACTAGCTTTTGCCCGTGACTTTGTCTTTGGGAAGTAAACTATGTATATCATAAAACATAGTGTAAAGTATTCGGTAAACACGACAATGTAGTTTTCTATAAGAGGAAAAAAAAAACATCAGTCAGATCAGTAACCAAGACCAGAGATTACCTGTTGCAAACGAAAATATACCAAGAAACTTTTCTTTTTTTGTAAAGTATTAGGTATGCACAAATGCACACCAATTACTGGTAGGTTATTTTAATCCTTAGACATTTACTTCATTACTTTAACAATGAAAAAAAAAAGAACATCGAATATTCATAGGTACCTTTTCACAAACCCCAGAGAACCAAAGCGAAATAACAAAAAAGGCGTTATCAACTTACGGAATTAAATAAAATAAAAAGTACAGAAAAAAATAGCGAATCTCGATCCCAAAGGCAAACAGTATAAGTATTGCGCTCACGTATTTCTTCCCACAAAAGAAAATTAAGAGGGGGACCCGTGTTAAATTTTTCTGCGTACTACAGTATATAAAGTGTATATCTATCGGGGAAATCCAAATGCTATTCCTGTCACGACCGGCCATTACTTGCCGACAGTGACTTCCAATTTCTGACAACACAACACTATTAGATCTACATTCCTTTGCATACACAAACGAAAACTAACTTTAGCACACGAAAAATAAAGTTCAATATAATAAAAAAGAACATGGGAGATGTGACGCTGTTGCAGGGTGACGAACAACATCGTAACGTGAAAATTTTAAATTTCGTGTTTAAGTGAATTTTTATTGGGAATCCTTATTTTTATTGGGCGTATTCCAAAACGTTGGCCGGGGATAGTAACGGACCCTAAACTGTATTAAACTGCATCGTGTCTGAACGCTAGGATATTTTTGTACTACTTTACACCTAGCGTCTAGGAAAATATCGAATAAACAGCTACAAGGTTTTTCTATTTCTTTTTTAAAAATAAAAGTAGCCTACATTACTACTTATAACAACGTCTATCTGCTAGTGAAGGTAAGGAAGAAAGCAGAAAAAAAGGGGTTTTCAGGTATCGTTCAAACATTCATATGCATTTGGAAAAAAGCTGTTATTATGGTATAAAAAAACGCGATTTAATTTAATTTCTTTGTATAGGTGTGTTTTCTTACTCCTTGGATACATTTTCTTTGGTTTTCGTTTAAAAATCAAAGACAATTGTATCATTTTTCTAGGCCTCGTCGAGCTTCATTGGCTCGGGGCTTTTCTGGTGGTCGCCACTGTCAGGAATCTATTTGAAGAATCTAAGAATCAAACAGACATTCAATTACTATCTGCCATTCTCAATAGACTTTAGTTTCAAAGATTCTTATGATTCTATTTTCAAACCAACGTTCCTTTAAACAAGGATTCACAATTCAATCACTAGGGTGTAAATACACACAATGGGTTATCCATGTGTGTGTTCAACAAACAGGGAAACAATACCAATACACGCACACATCGAGGGATCCGGTTCGTGCCGGTTATAACCAGCCAAGTTTAGAGCTGAGCTCGGTCGGAATTAGAAATTTTGATTAACTTTTAATAAGGCTGTCTGGATCGCTGATCAGTTTGGTGTAGCGGGAAATCGACGTCGGGATTATCGATAGTTTTAGTTTAGAAACATACCGAGCGCCTTATTAGCCTTTTTAAATTGGTAACTGGAGAATTATGCAGATATTCCCCTTCCCTGATTATATTAAGTACCTACAGCGAAAGAAAATATTATCTGAAAACCTGAGCGGAAATTCTAATATCTTGAAGGACCGATCGCAATTTAATTTACTTTATTTTTTTTACAGTGATTGTCACTGTAATGTGATTGCGGCTAGATTTTGAACGTTTTTAATTAATAGCCAAAGCCAAATAGTAACTTTATCAATTCATACATACTTTCTAAGTTTATCTTGGATGTCACTGATATCGGTGAAGGAAAATATCTTAAGGAAACCTGTCTATATAACTATTGTAAGCTTGTAATCGTCGATCCGCAGATACGAGAAATGCTCGTGCTTTCTCTGTATGAGAAGAGGCCGTTGTCCTGTATCGGGACAGTTATATGCTGGTATTATTATAGTTACTGCGCAATACTATCGTAAAATCCTTTGAATAATACAGGATGTACAAATAGCAATTACACTGGATCATTATTATTGTATGATGTTGTTATTAGCTCACTAATTTGCCGAAGGCCAATACCACAAGGCGTTAGCACAACATAACAATTAATACTTAAAATCCAATTTCTGCCGATCTATTTTGTAAAAGTCTTCCTCGGGGGTTTTAGGTGAGGTAGTCTTAAACAATTATAGTTAGAGTGATTTTTGAATCACTCTAAACCTAACCTAAACTTTCTCTTGAGAAAGGGTTAGGTATTCTTATAGAACATCACGATACGACCAACGGGAGAGCAGCAGTAGCTAAAGACGTAACTTCTTCTTTTCGTATCGATGATACATTAATAGGTATTTATCACATTTATATTGGACCCACTTGGGCCCAATAGGTGACCACGTTTATTACCGTGTCAGAGGTGCTTTTTAAATCGTCAAGGGTGCAGGTAAACGGACAATTAGGTCACTCCAGCATGACTACCTGAAGCGCCAAGAACACTTGCACTCGGTCGTGAACTGCAGTGGTCTGTCTTTCAGTAGTCCTAAGCGCGACTGCTACGCTAGAGGTCTTGAGTTCGATTCCCAGGTCGAGCAAAGTTGTTGGGTTTTTCTATAAAATTTTCAGTAGCAACTCGGAGTTAGTATTATTTTGCCCGCTTAATCGCAATAGGCTTGCCCCCTGATACATGGGACCTAAATATACCGACGAACTAAAATTGTTCATTGGTACACCTCTGTCTTACCCTTCGGGGAACACAGGCGTGATTTATACGACGATGTATGAGAATAAATAAACCAATATTAAAGCCTTCATTTTTAAATAATGAATATAACGTTCAAGTATTCATTTAATCCCTGTGTGTTGGAAAAAAAATAAATTTCGCGATGCAGTGTCCCAATGGCCGCGGGTCTTAATTGAATTAATAGTCTGTGGTAGGTATATAAAGTGGCGGTTATATTATGTACAGCTCGGTATATGTTCACTCTTGGCGTTCGCAGCGTAAATAATTAGGTAGGTACTGGTGTTGGAAGCGAAATATTTAGGTGTTGGTGGGATTTTTATGATTACTAGCTTTTGCCCCCAAATTTGACCGTGTGAGTGTCGGTTATAATTTTATTGCGAGAAAGCACAATTATTTTTCTAGAATAAAAATAGCCTAAGTAACTCTTTATAATATCAGCTATTTGCCAGTAAAATTTCCGTCGAAATCGGGCCGCTGTTTAAGAGATACGGCGCAACAAACAGACAGTTAGACAGATAGACACACAACAAATAATGTTTTTGATATAAGTACAGTGTAAGCATTGGTTTATTCAGATAGTAAAAAGCGGTCTTTTCAACGTTAGAAACAGACAGTGCAACTTCATTTATTTGTATTATTTGGAAGGCTACGACAACCATATTTGTATTCGATTTTCCTTGAAAAAGTATGACTCGGTGTGCAATCATTGAAAGAAATGATTTTGTGACCTTTTGCCTGCTTGTCACAATTACGGCGTGCGTCTGCCAACTAATTTTTGTCCTGTACCTATCTTGGTTGTCTTTTATTATTCAAGTATTCCTGGGACTAAATAACAATCGTTTTTCTTTCTTAGTTTTTTTTTGTTCATTGTCTGTGAATGGTCACTGTAATTTTTTGCCATTGGTAAAAATGGGATACTATAATACTATATACTTACCTACCTATTATTCTACCTACTTACCTAATCTCAATGGAGGCTATCTAAGTACGCAAGATATATTTTGCATCTGTGTTTCTACGTTAACTCTAGTCCGGTGGGATGGCAATTGGACACGACCAGGGAGAGATCAGGCGAAGGGCCAACGGCTTTACGTGCTTCCCGAAGCACGGGGGTCACACGACCAACTTCCAAACTTCGGGCTGTAAAAACCCAAAAACATTTTTTGCCTGACTTTGAAATCGAACGCACGCTCAACAGACAACATAAAGTATAAGTAGCTATTCTATAGAGCACGCCCTATTAACAAAGCCTTCATATAAAATCTAAGACCGCCATTTATCGTTTCGCACCAATTTTTTTATTAAAAACCTGCTTAGTTGGTGGACATCAATCCGTGTCGGGGCCCATTCACGTCACGCGCTATTTCTTTTGTCTCCTCTCAAAAGGGGGAGGATGATGGTACCCAGAGGGTGCAGGAGGGAAGGGGAGGGACATTTTTACGACGTGCAAAGAAACATTCTCGCGCCCCAGGCTCGCATGTCGAGAATCACAATTGAATTCTTTTTTAGTTTTTTTTAATTTTTTGAATTGTGCACGCAGATTCATTGCTGGTATTGTTCTGTGGTCTGTTTGGTGTTCTTTTTAAGTTGAAGGATTTAGAGAGACTTGGAATGTAAAAAAATACTCTCAGAATAAAAATATATTTCAGTCCATTATACTTAAATAGGTCGTTTTTTTGTTTGTAGGAAACAGGTAATCTATGGAAGTAGCTATTGGCCAAATCATAAAAGATCTTTCACTGATAGAAAGCTACATTATTGCCAAGTGTCATAGAATTTGTTTAGTTTTAGTAATGTTTTATGGTTGTATAAACAGACAGACAAAAATGCGGGCAGAAGTCAGTCACGTAACACATTACATACATACATAAACTCACGCCTTTTTGCCATGGTGGTAGGCAGCAACTACATAACGCTCCCTGTTTCAATCCCCACATACACTATTTGATTCGTTATAAAAAAAAACATGATATTCCTTTCGTATAATGGAGTTAGTACTGCCCAAAAGAAACCAATCCACATCATAATTTGTCCCATTTTTCAAAGTAACTGTGATGGTTTTCGATTGTTAACGTTGATTACTTTATAATCATAAGGTTGAAACTTAAATGTGTACATAGAATTATTATTAATGTAACACATTACCATCACCATCACGTCTGTGTTCCCCGAAGGGCTAGGCAGAGGTGTACCAATGTACACCCACAGTTCACCGGTATATTTATGTCCCATGTAATAGGGGGCGAGCCTATTGCCATAAATCGGGCACAAATCCAAACTCCGAGCTGCTACTGACAATTTCATAGAAAAACCCAATAACACTTTTTGCTCGACCTGGGAATCGAACCCAGGCCCTCTAGCGTAGCAGTCGCGCTTAGGACCACTAGGCCACCGAGGCAGTTCCACACACACAAAACACACACACATAACACATTTCCTATCTCAAAATAATTTATCGTAGAATTAAATTATTAAAAAATCGTCTATCGGCTCGATTGGTCAGAATTAACCTCAAATCCTAAAAGCGAATAAATAAAACAATTTTATTTACGACTAGAACACGTCACATGATTCTGTTCCCTCCAGTTGAATAACAGTCCTTTTTATGTTCTCCCGGGATTTAGGGAAATCCCGTTTTCGCGGTTTTCCACATCATAAAAGCAACCACGCAATATCGCGCATCTAGGAAAGTTGTCTGTGTATCTTTGTCTTTAAAACAATAAAGGGAAAATTCTATTCTAATGTAATAAAACTATTGAGATTTTTTGTTTGTTTGTTTAAACGCGCTAATCTCTAGAACTCCTAGTTGGATTAGAAAAAGCTTTTTGTGTATAATAGCCAGATTCATGAGGTGTAGTATAAGCTATATAACATCACGCTACGACACACGAACTTACGAAAGACAGAACTTACCACTGCCGTGCGATTCTCTAACATATTTCAGCGCTGCGCTCGACGTCGACTTGTCGACGAAATTTCGGTAAAATCAACTCTATGCGTTGTGCGTAAAGTTGATTTGACAGTAGTGTCGTCGACAAGCTCGACGTCGAGCGCAGCGCTGTAATATGTTAGAGAATCGCACGGCTGGTCTAAAAAACCACGCAAATGAAGTCGCGGGCAGAAGTTAGTACTAATATAATAAAACTGAAGAATCTACACGTGATGCTAGGCGTGATGGTAGGTAGATCCTTATGTATGTTTGTTTAAATACGTTAATATTTAAAACTGCTAGTCGGATTGGAAATAATCTTTGTATATGATAGCCAGATTCATGAGAAACCGTACTTGACAAGCGTAAAATCACACTAAGATCCACGGAAGCGAAGCAGTAACCAAAGACGTGAACTGAACGCGGGCGAAACAGCGGTCTACAGAGCTAGTCTTTTTATACATTTGAAACGTTAATCTGCCAGAGTAAGCTGCTAACAAATTTGAATATTCTAATATCACAAATCCCCCAATAAAGATAAACTGAAGGAAAATCCTTTCAGTCGGGAACAGTGGATAGAATCCACTGTGTATGACAGTTCAAATTCTCAGCGGTATTTCGGAACTCAATAAGGTACTTTTCCCCAAGAAAACTGTCGCCAAGTTATTTCAGTCACGGATTTACGGTTCCGTGGAGTAAGACAAACGGCTCGTAGCATGTTCGCAAGCAAATTTTGTGGGGAACGGAAAAAAACCGAAATCATAGGTACGTGCCGCGTTGATTTTAGACGTGCGCTCTCTCTGAGATGTTGTTGACAATTGACGAACGGTGCATGACGAATGACGGGGGGATTTTGAATTTGGAATGTTTTGTTTACCTTCATAATATTACGGTGGAGATCCCGAAAAGTTGCTGGTTTTTTTACGTAATTTTTTTTAATGATGTTTTACTTGTTTTTTGTACACATGCTATTTGCTACCGCTCATGTATGTATGAGGTTGCGGATTAGATACTAATGTGTTTTTTTTCAATGGTTTGTGTCAAATAAACGATATTTTTCTTCTTTATAGACATAAGCAATCCGGCACATTTAATACAATGTCATCAAAAGTGGTATTAAGAATGCCGAACCGAAAGTGCCGACTCGCTATGTACAGCGACCCTGAGGTAGTAGGTTAAGAATAGGTAAGGATAATGCTGACAGTATTATCAATAGGTGAGGTAAGGTGAGGTTCTTCAGAATAGTCGGGTACGCAGTACTCCCAACCGGCGTGCTTGTATGAACAGCCCCCCTAGCCAAGTCACAAACGATATACGCAAACGCTGAGTAGGCTTTAATAGATCTTCAAGTTTATGTGCTTGGTTATAAGTTGAAGATCTAATGAAGATTGCATAGCGTTTTCGTTCGTTCCAGTCGCTAACGCTTAGAAATCTTTAATAGGTTTTCAACTTAAGGCTCTTGGGTATTAAGTTGAAAATCTATTGGTACCTACCGAGCGTTTGCGATTATCGTTTGTGACTTGGCTAGGGGGGCAGATGTATGAACGTGGATGAGGCGAAAGGAGTATGTACAGATCGTAGCAGGTGGCGTTCTGTGGTTTCTGCATTACATGGGAAAAACGCGTGAGTTTATGTATGTATGTATGTACTCGTATTATCAATAAGGATGTTTTTACCTGAAAAACAATGAAAATAATAATTTAATTGGTAATAGTTATGTAGGCTGTATTATAAGTACCTACCCGATGTATGTATGTGTAGTTCTATGCATGTGTAGTCAAAACAGTCTACACACACATAGAAAAATTCCTAAGTCGAGAATAATAAGTGTCGAGCAATTTACGTAAAACCAAGACAAAATCTAGATTGAAAGAAAAAAGTATTGTAATACAAATTGAAATTGATTAAATAAGCTCTCCTCTGGGGTAAAAACGGTGTCACTCACAGAAAATAATATTATTATAAAAGAAATGCCTCTACGTATTATTTTTTGTATAAATAATTTTATTTAATCAAGTTTTTGAGATGGCTGTCACACCGTTTTGTAATCAACTAAATGAATGTTCGTCTGTCAACGTTAATTTTGGAGTTTATTTTTTAAATATTAACGTCAGGAACACCTAAATAAGACTACACGCTGCACTGTTAGAAAATTTTAAGCATGTAAAGTGTGATACTGAACTGTAACTTCTAGACAATTCAAAAGTGCCTGTAAATGGTGTAATTGAAATTAATGCTTTGACTTTGATACATTTTTGTCTGACAATTGTTGAACTTAAGAAAATAAAATGTAACGCGTATGTGTGGTCATAAATGGTAGTAGAATTTAATAATGCCTGACTGATTACTTAAAAGTAGATGTTGTTAACCAGTACTTGGGATAAGCACTAAACGTGAATTGGACACCAATCGATCGAGTTCGACCGTAATATAAAGCAATTCTGAATCGTCTGACAATTTAATCGCTCGTCAAAGAAAAAATCGCCGCCAAAAAAAAGGGACGGTGTGATAGACGGCCACTTTTTTATTGAATAAACTCGTTAGGCGTTTGTTGGAAACAATTTTTTTTCGAAACGTTCAAATTACAATTTAATTTATTTTCCTTTGTCTTATTTTCTTTTTGTGATGCCAACAGGAAGTTGAGTAAAAACGTATAATGTCTAATTGTTTTTCTTTTTTTTATTTAATTAATTTGAGGGGAAAGGGAGAAAGAAAGAAAAAAAAAACGATACCTATTAACGTTTTTCTGAATTAATTTTGGGATGAATGAAATATGAATGAAGTTCAAATTTCATCCTTTTTTTAGGGTTCCGTAGTCTACAAAGAACCCTTTTTTACCTATTTTCAAAATTTCATTGTGTATAAAAACATACATAAATCACGCCTGTATTCCCCGAAAGGTTAGGCAGAGGTGTAGGTGTACCAATGTCCCATATAATAGGGGGCTTGCCTATTGCCATTACCGTTCACAAATCCTAACACCGAGCAGCTACTGAGAATTTCATACAAAACCCCAATAGCACTTTCCTCGACCTGGAAATCGCACCCAAGACCTCTAGCGTAGCAGTCGCGCTTAGGACCACTAGACCAACGAGGCAGTAAAGTATAAAAAACGTGCTGATATTGCGAAAAACATTCGATTTTGATCTCGTGTTCTAGATAAGCTTTTGAAGCGCGATCTAATTTGAAATCAGCCTCGGGGCAATCTTATCCGGTTTTACAGAACGCGAGGGTGCTCCAAATTCGACAGCATTTGAAAGAGGATTCAGAATTGCTGACATGAGATTTGAGAAAAAATGTTATTTAATAGTATAAAAGATTTTACACAAATCAAAGTAAAACTTGTAACTAAAGCTATAACAACTCTACATACTTCCACACTTACAATACTAGCCTATTATTGACCCACTGTAGAGCAAAGGCCTCTTCTGATACAGAGAAGAGCATTGATCACCACGCTTGCTAAAGGCGGATATCGACTGCAAGCCACCAATACCTCCTATCTGACATTTTTGCTTAAAAATTGTTTTTAACGCCATCTGTTGTGAAATGTGTGTATCTTCATAGTGACAAGAACTCGTAAGTATTTGAAGCCAGTAAGTATTACAAAATCGCATATAGAAATAGCTTCTAACTCTCGCGCAAAAAATTGTGGTAGAAATTTCTCCTATCTCTCACTTTGACAGTTCTTTTCGTATCGAAAACCGGTCGGCACCTGTTCGTCCAGACTAAAAGTAAGTATTTACGCTTGATTTTTAATATAAATAGTCATAATTTGGATGTTTTAATTCATTGTAAAGGTTATTATTACGTTAGTTTATAAAATTTCTATAAAAACGCCAGTCCTTGACTTTAAAGATAAGTTGTAAGTTTCGAGTGATAGTTCGGAGGTATTTCCGTCTCAAGATTTTTTGTTGTTATGTCGCTACTACTTGTTTGACTGATCAGATAGGTGTTATTTCCACTAAGTTCTTATATTTTACCTATCTTACTAACACGATTTGTATTGTTTTGTAGGTAAACATGCCGAGTAAACGAACGCTTAAATTAATAAAACTTTGTCTTGGTGATGAAAATGACACACCAGAGACCAGATCTCCACAAGACGAGGTACTAGAATCTAGCTCTTCTAGCATTCCGTTACAAGTTCCTGCATCGTTTGATACATCAACTTCACCAAATGAGGTTTTAGAAGTACTTTCGTCTTTGCCTGTAAGTCGCTGCAGCAGCAGATCAACTTGTAGTGCAACCACATTATCTGTAACTCTAACATTGGATACATCCGAAACTGAATTTTCTGACTCAGACATTGAACCAGTGGAACCTGAAGAACAAAATCAAAATGAATCGAATCATGATTCCGCACCAAGTTCTTCTAACCAAGAGGATATTTTTTATGGAGATATGAGTAGTGGTATTCGTCGAAGACGTAAGGCAGAGAAGAAATTGTGGAAGAAGAACTTGAATAGGCGTTTGCGTATGGAAGGTAAACCTTATTTGGGTTACTCGCGTCCGAAAGGACAAAAAATGAAGCAAAACCAACCTCGAGCGAAAAGAGTAATGGCGGGTCGTTGCGAATCGGAGTTTTGTAGAAAAAGCAGCGTGAGAGAGTGTGTAGACATATCGGAAGAACATAGGACTAACATTTTTAATAAATTCTGGAATGAGATGAACTGGGATCAACGGAAGATATTCGTAGCTAGCCATGTGGTATGTAAGGACAAAAAGAAATGTACGGTTGAAAATAATTCCAGACGTAAGGCTTCTTTTGAATATAGCTTGACTGTGACGGATTCTAGTGGGAACAGTAGCGTTAAAAAGGTATGTAAGCAGATGTTCTTAAACACACTGAACATCGGGCCGTTTTCAGTTCGTTCCTGGGTTAGATCTAGCCAGTACGGAATGAATAAATCTCAGGACAACACGGATTTATCTAGAGTGAGATCTGTTGACACCAAAAGAATTGAAAGATTAGCTGTGGTACATGAATTTTTCGACTCATTGCCAAAAATGCCATCGCATTATAACAGACAAAACACAAACAAAATTTTTCTAGAACCAGTTTTCCATTCTATAGCAAATCTCTACAAAATCTATAAAGGCTTCTGTGAAACTCGTAATAACGATCCGTACTCAATTAAAGTTTTTATTAGCATGTTTAAAGAGAAGAACTTGGCCATACATCAATTAAAAAAAGATATGTGCGACACATGCGAAGGTTTTAAGACAGGCAATGTAACAGAATCAGATTATCAGGCTCATCTTATTCGCAAGGATATCGCGAGAGCAGAAAAAGCTAGAGACAAGCTAGAGGCGAGAGAGGGAAAGTGCATAGTACTCACAGTTGACCTTCAAGCTGTCAAAGTTTGCCCTTTTGTTACAGCAAGCGCGGTGTATTATAAAACGAAGCTGGCATTACACAACTACTCGATTTATGATCTGACTACACATCATGTAATGTGTTACTGGTTCACAGAGGTGGATGCAGACCTTACAGCTTCAACTTACGCTACATTATTGACGGACTACTTTGTAAAATACTGCATTCCAAAACGTCTCCCGATAATTGTATACAGTGACGGATGCACTGGACAGAATAGGAATAATATTTTGAGTAATGCGCTTCTCAATTTTTCGATGCAACATAATGTAACTATAATTCAAAAATATTTAGAAGTCGGCCACACGCAAATGGAGGGGGACTCTGTCCACAGCGCGATAGAACGGAAGTTGAAAAACCGTTTGATCCATTTGCCCAGTGACTATCTATCTGCAACTTTGGAGGCTAGACAAAAACCTTTTCCATACGAAACTACAATGATTGACCATGACTTTATCAAAGACTACACAGACACTTCAACTTGGCGTTATAATTCTATAAGACCAGGGAGAAAGCCCGGGGACCCAAAGGTGACGGATATAAAAGTATTGATGTATGTTCCAGAGGGAGAGATACAGTATAAAATCAACCATTGTGACGATTGGCAATGTTTGCCACAGCGAGTTAACAAAATTCCCATCGTAACACAATATAAACAACTTCATCAGAATAAGCTCCCTATTACTGATACGAAATTTGCACACCTACAAGAATTGAAGAGTGTAATTCCGGTGGACTGTCATGCATTTTATGATGCACTACCGCATAAATAAGTTAAAAGTGAAGGCTGATTTATTAATTTCGAGACTGATATTAAGTTGATTAGGTTGTACTCGATGTGATTCCAAATAATTACCAATAAATAAGAATTATAAGATTTTTTAATTTCGAGACTGATATTGAGTTGATTAAATTCTACTTGATGTGATTCCAAATAATTACCTATAAATAAGAATTATAAGTTTTTTTTTCATTAAATGATTAATTAATATTACTTGTTTTTATTTAGAACTTTAGTGACAACAAATTCTATCTGCAATGTTTGCATCACATTTTTCATACCAATAACTCGTATCTTCCATAAAAAACTCTTACATTCAAAATTTAAAAATAATACTTATTGTAATCAATCATATATAAAAAAATAATAAACTTGTATTTTCAGTATCACAATACAACTTGAAATAAAAAAGTTATTAAGTTTTATTGTTCCCCTTTAAAATCCACCCGGACTCAGATAGGAGGTATTGGGCGCTTGTGGACGATATGCGATTTCAAACTTTTACTAATTAGAAAGAAGTCCAGATTTCCTTGCGATATTTTCTCTCATCGATGTTAGTGATGTCCAAGATAAACTTAGAAAGTACCTAGGTGCCTCAGTAACACTTTTTGCATGACCTGGGAATTCAACCCAGGATCTCACGCTCAACAGTCGCGCGTTGCGTTAGGTGTACTTATACACCCTCTAGCGAACAGCCCGCGACTTCGGCCGCGTGGTTTATTTCACCCGTGTATTGTTACTGCTCCGCTCCCGAGGGTCGTAGCGTGATGTTATATAGCCTATGTTACTCAGGAATAACGTAGCTATCTATTGGCGAAAAAATGTTAAAATCGGTCTAGTAGTTTCGGAGCCTATTCTATACAAACAAACAAGTCTTTCCTCTTGATAATGTCAGTATAGATTTATTCCAAAAAATAAAGTCGTTATTTCGATTCCTCTGCCTACGTCATTCAAATACGGAGTCACGCTGGTTCGTCTCCAAGGTCTTGGAAACCCTTCGAATTAAAAGTTGGCAATCTCAATCCCATGTCACGCGTAAATCGGCCAGACATCCAATTTGGAGCCGTTACGTGGTGGGGACACAGCGCAGTTGGAATACAGTAGTTTTGATTGAGACAAATGTCGGATAGAATGTTCTGGAAATGTTTTGTGTTTGCGCGGTGTCTTTACACAAACGATATAGTGTCATATAATTGTGTAATAATTAATTATTAGATATTTATTTTGGGTATAACGTGGGTCTGAAATGTTTCCCATACCTAATTATATTGTGCCAAAATAGTTTCCCTTATTTACGAAGTTATTGTAATGATGTTGGATATTTAAAGCTGATTAAAATAAATCTATTCTAAGCATAAGTAGCAAATGTACTTACATTAACCTGTTTTTGCCGGATAGTATTGCAAAACATTTGTCATATAGATTTTGTTTGACATAAATATTTGATTGTGTGTTGGCGTATTTTAGCGAAACTAAGCTACTACTACTTTTGCTTTGACTAGGTTTTCTTCACACAATTCCAAATCCCAAACAGTGAATTTAATCTGCAAGTAAAAATACAACCTAAAGCAACAAAAAATATCGAACAATTGAAATCGTCTTGTATTACTGCTTTACATACACAGTGTGCGTAAAAAAATTGAAAATAAATTGATCGTGCGTAAGTCGCGCGTGAATTGAGAGCAATCGCTTAGAAAGAACGCGATTACGCCCGCGCCACAGTGCGCGGCGAGCAGACGCGCGGGCGTTTACTTAGTTACTGGGGTATTCACACAGTACTGTAATCCGATGGGGGATATGCACTGGGGATATCTTTACGAACCGTCACTAGGGTTTTATTGAATATCCCGTTGGTCCCGTGGTTGAAAGCGAGGCTGCTGAGTGTGGGGTCTTAAGTTTGATTCCCAGGTAGGGCAAAGTATCATTGGGAATTTCTTAGTAGCAGCTTTAAGCTTGAAAGTTGGGCTGTGTGGCATCTCCGTGTCTTGGACAGCAAGTGAGCCGTCCCATCGGATTATGAGAGTAAGGGAAGAAGGGGTGCACCTGTGTTTACGACCTCTACGTGCCTTGGAAAGTGCGTACAGCTGTAGGGCTTGCGCCTGATCTCTCCTCGTTCGTGTCATTTCATCGGACTATAAGAGTTAAGGAAGAGGGAGAGCACCTATATTTACACACTAACAGTACTATAATATCACCTGCGTAGTAGCCTAGCATCCATTGGGATTTGCCACCATAACATTTCATATGTATATACGGGCCTGTTGCTCTAATGGTTAGCGGCCCTGACTGCTAAGCCGGAGGTCGTGGGTTCGATTCCCACCCAGGACAAACTTTGTGTGATGAGCATGATTGTTAGTTCTGGACTGGGTGTGGTTTTATCTAACATATGTATGTATTTATAAATTATATAAGTATGTATATCAGTTGTCTGGTTACCATAACCCAAGCTCGGCTTAGCTTGGGATCAGATAGCCGTGTGTGAGTTGTCCCAAGATATAGATATATGGTTATATTTTTAAGTCCCATTTAATAAAGGACGAGGCTACTGCCATCAAACAGGCATAAATCCATCTTTAGGGATTCTAATCTCCATTAAGATTTACCGCCGTCACCGAAATTCGGTCGACACAATATTACACATACATACAAACACACCATCACCCTTGTATTCTCTGAAGGTTTTGGTACCAATGTACACCCACAGTTCGCCGGTATGTTTAGGTCCCCCGCAATAGGGGGCAATCCTATTGCGATTAACCGATCCTCAATCCAATCGTAACTCCGAGCTGCTACTGAGAATTCCATAGAAAACCCAATCACATTTTGCTCGACCTGGGAATCAAACCCAAGACCTCAAACGAAGCAGTCGCCCTTAGGACCACTAGGCTACTCAGCCACAATATTATAAGACCTTTTAATCCGATAAATAACAACACAAAACAACTGAAAACTTCAGCCTAACTCAAAGTACTTCTAACACCGAACTATCCGGTTCCTTGAGCAAAAAAAAGAAACTTTTAACTACTCAAGTTTGCGCATCTTTTGTTTAAGTTGCTCTAAGTTGCGCTAACGATTGAACTTAGCGCACTCATAGTGCTCCGATGTTTGTCCTCTGTGTTCTAACTTAGGTATATCAATCAGATTTGTTCGGGAAATAAGTTGTGCGTTGGCGTGTTTTGATTGGTTGTGTGTGCTTTGGCTGATCGAAAGGCTGTTGCGATGATAAATATTTGTTCTGTGTGAGAAGCGAACTCGACAATCGCTTAGCAACTATGCCAAGCGTATCGTTAAAACTCAATATACGAAACATTATGTTACATTACTATCATGCAATAACAGGTCAGGAAACTCTAAAAACAAATTAAAAAAAATTGAATAGATTTAGAATTAATCAGCGTAAAAACATCTGAAATACAACACTTCGGAAACTGCTTCGTTAGGTTAAACCGCGACTGCTACGCTAGAGGCCTTGGGTTCGATTTCCTGGTCGAGCAAAAATTGATATTGGGGTTTTCTATGAAATTCTCAGTGGCAGCTCAGAGTTTGCATTATTTGTGCCCGATCAATGGCAATAGGCTCGCCCCCTATTACATGGGACCTAAATATACCGGCGAACTGTGGGTTTACATTGGTACACCTCTGCCTAACCCTTCGGGGAATATAGGCGTGATGATGGTATATTAATAATTTCAAAACCCACATACATCTCATCTCTAATTCTAACTCTAATTATAACTATTCCAAAACAATAATTCAACATACACACACACATACACGGACAACTAACATTGCAATACATGGTCCAATAAACACCACAAAATGGTGTCACAGTGGAATATTAGCACACAGGAACTAAATGCATAAATTAATTAAAACTTTGCTGTAAGTTTGCCCCTGTGTTGTTATATTAGAGATAGTACCGACTTGGTCTGTAGTGTTGCACTGAAATATGTGGGCAATATAATATGGGGGATATAGCCTATGGCCGAATTACTTTGAAGGTGTATAGTGATGGAAAACTTTTACCTAGGATTCATTCGGTACTGTGAGTCGTGGGTTCGATTCCCGCGCGGATCAAATATTTGTATGATCTACAGATAGTTGTTCCGGGACTGGCTGTTTGCGTATGTGAGTTTACGTGTTTGTAAATGCACCCACGACACAGGAGACATTCCTAGAGTGGGGCTGATGATGATATAATGAATTAATCCTACTACTATTATAAAGGCGAAAGTTTGTAAGTATGGATGTATGGATGTATGGATGTTTGTTACTCTTTCACGCTTAAACGGCTGAATGGATCTGGATGAAATTTGGCACAAAGATAGATTATAGTCTGGAATAACACATAGGCTACTTTTTATCCCGGGAAAATGTACGGTACCCGTAGGATAACACATCAACTGTGACGCGGACGAAGTCGCGGGCAGAAGCTAGTCTTTTATAAATAAAAACTACAATTTTATAAATACCTATACAAAATATTATAAATTAAAAATTGACGTCAAAATTATGTTGAAATATACATAGTGTTCACGTATTTATAAATATTGGAATATTTTAAAATCACTATAAAAAACAGTTGCTTCGTACATGCAACACCTACACGTCAAAAATAAATGGAACAGCTGCATTTCTCACAATCATTCCTGACATCCCAATAGGTACTTATTAATTCTGCCTACTCCCTCACTGCAAGTACCTATTAAAAGCGCACATTACGTAGTATACGCTCCAATTACGCGCGGGTCACGTGTCGCGTAATTATTTATCGCCATTACGCGAGTCGTAATCACCGCGCGGATGTCGTCAATAGCCTACAAATATAACCTTTTTTTTGTTAATCGTTCGTGTAAACAGCCAGCGATATTTAGACGCCGTTGCTTTAAAAAAAGAAGCGATGACCGTTGGTGACAGTTGGCGTTCGTGTTTATGATTCGAATTTTGAATGTTGAGAACGATATTATTGAATCTGAATTGATGTTGAGTTTTGCAGGCGACGACAAATTAATTAATGTCAAATTACAGCATGACATTTGCCATTTCCTGATACACACTGATATACACCTTCTAATTCTTCACATACTTAAATCTATTTCACAGCGTTGCTGTGCTCCAGTCTGAAGGGTATGGGTGCCGGTGTACAGGCACATGCGACATTTCAACTTTCTCTCTGGGATGGCAACGCATTTGCAAGGGTTCTAGTATTGCAGATGTCTATAGGCAGCGGTGACCACGTAACGTCAGATGGGCCATCGGCTTGTTTGACAAACAAGCCGATGGCCCATCTGACGTTACGTGATCACCGAGTAATTGAATATAAATACATATCGGCGAACTGTGTGTGTCGTGCTACATCTCTGCCTAACACTTCGGGAAATACAGGCGTGATGTTATGCATGTATATGGATGAATATAAATATGAATGTATTGATGTATTCTATTAACCTAATATACCGGGTTACCCAATCAAAATACATCTCGAATTTAACGCACTACACTGTAAGGTAACCGAATATTACGCGCAGCCCACTGCGTATTGTGGCTTCAGCCGTATTGCCGGTACAAATATATATCGGTAATATTGTGTATCCTCAAAATAACTTCTACTATTATTATATTCTGATGTGAATTTGTACCTGTTATGTATTTTGCAAAGGTTTGAGTTGATACATGCATTCAGTTACGCCTTTGGTTACTGCTCCGCTTGCAAGCATCGTAGCGTGATGTTAAATAGCTTATACCCAAAACAAAAAGACCCTCATGAAATTGTCAATAAAGCCTTATTATTATTATTACAAAAAGATTTTTCCATAGGGGGCGCCCTATTGCATGGGACCTAAATATACCGGCGAACTGTGGGTGTACATTGGTACACCACTGCCTAACCCTTCGGGGAATACAGGCGTGATGGTATAATTTTGCAATACGACCGAGAGTTCCAGAGATTAGCGCGAAACAAACAAACAAAAGAGCTGCTCAGCTTTATTATATTAGTATAGTTTCGTTTTCGGTTAGAATTATTTCGGTTGCATATACTCGTAACATCCCTGTTATTCATATTCATAGTCCCAACATGACATATACTATAAATATTAATCTGCCTATAGTCCATCCAATATGTACAAACGGAAAAAACTGTCAACCACTGTGTCCAATAGACAGAATTGGGTGAAACGGGTAGCCATGGTTTGTGGCAGGACAAGAGTGGGAAAAAAGAAGTGAAACGTTTTCGGGATTCATGTGTGTTTGTGACTCGATGTTGTCACTAAATATTGTGTATGTTCTTTACACTTGAGGACATTGCTTGTCGTAAGATTTCTCGCGTTGATAAAGTTAATTCTAGCTATGGTTTTCGTTGATGATAATTCAAGGATTTATAATGATGATAATATATTCTATATCTGTACTAATATACTCGTAATTAAGCTTCAGAGATTTTTTGTTTGTTTAAACACACGAATCTCTGAAACTACTAATCGGATTGGACATGACATTTTATATATGATAGCCGGATTCATGAGGAACACTATATGCTATATAACATAACGCTACGACCCACGGGAGGGGAGGAGTAACCATAGACGTAATTTAACGCGGGCAAAGTCACGGAAAGTTCGCTACTTATCGATACATTTGCATCTTAAGGTGAATGCTCCGACCAGCCCACGAAATTTAAATTTTCTTACGTTTTTGTAGATCTCATGAAATCTTGACATTTTACATGAAGCTTGACTTATGGATTCATTTTACTGATTTTAATGGTTATAATTTTTAAAATACATACTTCTTACGCCCGGGAATCATACTTTAATCAACATTAAACCTAATACTGACTTACAAATTGCAAAAAAACGTAAGTAAATTTAAATTTCGCGGGCTGGTCGGAGCATTCACCTTAAGGATACACTGCTTTGGTCCCATAACTGTATACTAACAAATACATACAATCCCCATCCCCATGTAATCAATCGAAAAAACCTTCCATACAGTTACCAAAACAAAAAAAAAGTTCGCCAGACCAACATACTTCAATTCGAACCATCAATTACAGGACGCCAAAAATTTTGACGGACGCCCCTAGATGAACGGACGGTAAAAATTGTTTCATTCCGCCAAATTTTCTAGTGACACGCATGTACTCTTTGGCGTGACAAATTCAATCAACGCGGTGACAACACGTCGCGTATTTCGGGGCCATCCCTCGGGTGCCTGTTTCATTATAGAACAATTTCATGCACACTGCGTGTAGATGAAATACGTTTTTAGATCGACTTTTGTTGGTATTGATGCAATTTTGGATGAGTGGGCCTGTGTAGTATTGGATGCCATGTATGTGTTGTTATAATTTCCTTTTTTCATAACACACACATATAAATTATTTTTTTTAAATATTAATATTTAAAAAATGTAATTTGAACTCGACACCTTTTTTTTCTTTTTAAGGATGGGAAATCTTCAAATGACTTTTTCCTGTGTGGAAGGGAATGTCAGACCCTTACTGACTAAAACCCATCTGTGTTTCTCCTAATGTCCTTTGCGTTCCAGGGCCACGGGTACTCTTTCATACAAATTACGCAACCCTGAGGTGAGGGTGAGGGTGAGGTGCTATGTACTTAGTAAGATAATTATGTCTAGTAATAGACTATTAATTGTGTGTAATGTAATTGTATGTATCGTAACTGTCTGTTGTAATTATTGTATGTAATTGTCACTAATAACTACACTACCGAATTGGAAAACTGTAATGGTAGATGTAAGGTCGTTGTAAATAAAAAAAAAACACGGATGGCTCAGTAAGAGTCTGATACACCCTTCCACTCTATCCAGTGTGGAAGTCATCTGGTGATTTCCAATCCTAAAAAAGGTACTTTGGTTCACACGTTTTGGCAAATTTCAAGTTAATAACCTAACAAATAAGATTTTTCATACAATTGACGTAACAAACGCAAAATCGCAAACACAATTTCACAAAACAGAACAGCCTTACAAGTAAACAATATTCCTGCTAATCTCAAGTTAAATTATTGGGCAGGCATAATTCCAGAACTACCAACATTACAATTTACAACATAATATTCTAAACTAAAACCAATATCCAATCGAAACTTGCACAAGAGACGTGTCGAGCAGTTTATAGCCGGAGGCTTGGAGAGGGCTCGCCGTCACTTCGGCGTGTGCATAATACAACTGCTGGCGACCGTCGCACTTTCGCGTTTTGAGGGTTAGGCCGGGAGCTGGCACACAAAATATAATAATTAAAGACACGGCTGGGGCAGTAGCTGAGATATTGGCTGCTGTGCTGCGTGCCGCGGGTGCGATTCCCTTACTGAGCAGATATTTCTATGGCCCTATAGTTATACCGTGGCTGTTTGTAAGTGCGAATCTAAATTCCAAATAAATTATTAATATATAAATTCAAATTCATTTATTGCGAATATAGGTATCAAACATAGATGTTAGACAAAAAAACTACCTAAGTATATGTTTTAAACACACACACGATAAAGGAGAAATTCTTTCTATTAATAAATGATAATAGTAAATGATCGTTTTTTATTCATTTAATAACAAATTGGCAATGGGCTTGGCCCGTATTACATGGGATTTAAAACATACCGGCGAACTGCGGATGTAGCTGTACATTAGTACAGTTCTGCCTAACCTTTTGGGGAATACAGGCGTGATGGTATATTTGTGTTATTTATTTAAGCTTAATGCAACAAAAAAGTATAAAGGCGGACTTAATGCCAGCATGCTCTACCAGTCAATCAAAACCAAGTCTATAAATGAATTAAAAATATACAAGACATTTGAAACAGTTCTCAAACCCAGCTCCCGGTCTACAAGTAGTGCAAGAGCGAGTAGAAGGCTAAGTCTAGGTACAAACTTGTACAGCGAGTCCGAGACATCTGTCGAACTTGCACAATGTCACCGTCCCGACTGTACGTCATTAGTATATATCGTGGACTTAGTTTAATAACTCACTTACTGGGAGTACCTGCTCAAGGAATTTGAATTTCGTGTTAGTTTCAGTTGAAAGTGTGCATGTGGTTTGTTTTTCAAGAGAGTGAGAGAGAGAGTGTTCAAGAGTGTTTCAGGGTTAAGTTGCTTGGTGTTTAAGATCTTGTGTGTGTTTAGATTTTTTTTTTTTTTTTTTTTTTTTTTTAATTTATTTTGCTAAAGACGTAGGGACCAAAAGAATTACGGGTAGAAGGGACATGGTAGCAAACAGTTTTACCGTAATTTCAATACATGATACTAGACCCCTTAGGGGTACTTTTTAGATAAGAAAGTATTCCACAGAGCGAAAGTGTCCCGACTACGATGAAAATTTCAGTTTAGCCGATCGAGTAGTTTCCGAGATTTTTTGTTTGATATTTAAGCGAAACTTGTTCTTATTTTTGCTTTTTGGTCCACTTTTTTGACATGGAGTCGAGTTTTAATATTTTTTTTTAACATAACATGTCATTCATACAGCTCTATCAATTAAAAAAAACATTCATACAATTGTATTAATTTTAACAAAACATTCGTCCAATTCTGTTAAAATAGACCAAAATACGGCACACCAACATGTACCCACGAGTTATACGTATCGTAAACTCTACCCTATCTATATAGTGCTAAAATACACCTCAGGGAGATGGTCTGGTCTAAGTTATAGCCCACAAATTGATCGGCCCGACGTGTCTGGACGTCAATTTCTGTACAAGACGTTTCCTTTGGGTCGGGTGTATGAAACGATAACGGGTTCACTTGGCATGTGCCACTGTGCATTATTATACGTAGCTAAATATAGATCAATGAATTGTTTTAGTTTGTGATTGATTTTTTGGATAGTTACACATAAATTTTGTTTTCTATACGATATTTCAATGATATTAGGTTAGTTATTTATACGTTTAATATACGTTAATTATATGTTTCAAACTTAGTTCGGCCTGGTGAGTAGGTAATATTAGGGCATATGGTAGGAAATAATTCCAAAGGACTACATAAATATGTCATTATTTTTTACATAACATACACACATACCATGACGCCTGTATTCCCCTAATGGTTAGGCAGAGTTGTATCATGTACACCCATAGCTCGCCGGTATATTTTTAAATCCCATGTAATAAGGGGCGAGCCTATTGCCATTAACCGGGCACAAATCCTTACTCCGAGCTGCTACTGAGAATTTATCAAAAAAACCTAATGACACTTTGCTCGACCTGGTAATCGAAACCAAGACCTCAAGCATAGCAGTCGAGAAGCAGTTAAATAAATCTTAGTACCTGGCTAAAGTGATAACGTACAGTTCAAAGAAACCAAAACGTGTTTGTTTAAGTTCTAATTGAAACCTTTCGTCGCCAAGTAGAGTAAATTAGGCATTTAACTCGATCGGGAACAGTCTTAGAGAAAGGCTGTTCAATTACACCGAAGCTAGCGGGGTTGTGAACGAACACTTAACTGAAAAAACCTAATTACAGCTTTTGTCCTAAAAGCGTTATTAAATCGAGACCCTTGTTAGTGCAGAGTAATGAGGCAGGTCTACTTTTGTGTCCATTTGTCTGGATTTCTTGAACGTGGAAAGTTGAGGTGGAACTTTGAACATAGGTTTGGGGACTTGATAGAGTTCTCTGAAAAGGAGGTCTTTTTTATGTTTTTTCCGATATCTATACTGATATTAAAAAGCTGAAGTGTTTTTTTTGTTTGTTTTAACGCGTTAAACTTCGGAACTGACCTTAAGATTAAAAATAAAACTTTTTGTATGTGATAGCCAGATAGGTACATGATGAATATTAAAGGCTCCAGCAGACTGAATGCGTATGCGTAGACGCGCACGTAGACGTGCACGTGTACGCATACGCATTCGGTTTGCACGAGCCTTTAAGGCTATATCATATCACGCTTCGAATGAACGGGAACAGAGAAGTGACCAATGACAAGGCGGATGAAAAAAAAAACTGCGGGGAAGGCGCTGGCTAGCTTTTGCATAATTTTGTGTTTATTTATTTTTTAATTAGTATCACCATTCTTATTTCGCGTGCATACTTCAAATCGCTGCTAATTACACGAGTCATTTCAGTATTGTATGTGCCTTAGCAAAACATTTGCCAAACTGCTGATATATCGATACCAGAAGTATCAATTAACGTAAGGGACATTTTGGCGAAAATGAGTTATATATATCATTGGATTCAGAATTTTCTGCTCTATCGATTGGTATTATTAAAAAAATTCTATCGTTAAAAAAAAATCCCTTACGTTAAAAAAATTAGGCCTGCGTAAAACGATTTATGAAAAAAAAATGATGTAACGGACGTTTACATTTTTTTTTCTCTGAAAAATAAAGTAAGTCATAGTGTTAATAATTTACAACCTCAGTCGATTTAAATACCATGTCCCTTACTTTAATTCATGATTAGAGTTTTTTAAGAATTATTTCTAAAGGTGATGGCTAAATGACTGCCTCCGGGCCAGATACATTCTGGAATGTATATGAACCTTACATAGCCTCATAATATTTAAAAAATCATTCATGAATTATGTAGTGTTTAATATTTTCCTAGCACTTTCGTGAACTATTTATTAAACATAATAAAGTATCTAAAAAAAGAACTTTTTCACCACAAACATTCGCTTATAAATATACAACCTCATTTTCGTTTTTAGTTTTATTCTTTTTCGTTTTATTTTTTGTCAGTTGAAGAAAATTATATACTGTCACACACCTTTTTTCCTTTTTAGGCAATATTATTTTACCATTATATTATTCCCAAAAAGTATCTGAATCTTTTTTACATGAAATACTAATATTTAGCCATTCAGCATTACATTGTACCTAGTACCATATTTATACATGGTACCTGGCACATGGGGCAGTGGTCTATACTTCCATTTAGCCATCTCCTTTCATTTAAATCTGTGATAGCTAAGCTGAAACTAACATTAATCATGCAAAGAACCTATTTCCATGGTGTTAAAATACCATAATTTTAGTAGATAATCTATAGTTACATCAAATTGCAACACTGTAAAAGTCCTTTACAATAGGATTACGTATAATTTTCTATTTCTCTTGCTGCTTACACTATACTTGACGGTTTACACATCGTAAGGCACAACTAAACATATTTTTTTAATGTAAAGGACATGCTATATTTTAATCCGCTGGGTATTCCTAAATCTTTCGTTTAGAGCATGAAAGAAGAGGAAATTCTAAGAAACTTTGCTCTAGACACAATTAAAATTGGAGCAGACAGTAAAAAGTTATACCCAGATTTAAAAAAATAAAATCGTTTTTTGGCTCTCCTGAAAAACCGTGTTTTGTCCCTTCCATTACCCTTACATTAATTGATACTTCTGGTATCGATATATGTGTAGTAGACATGTAACTGCAGCGGTGATGACCAATTACTATCAGACTTGTTTTGTATCTTATATCGTTAAAAATTATGCCATTTCACCGATCTCGGAATCAAAGTATCAAAGTTCAAAGCTATACTTATCAACCACCAAAAATATACGTTCACGATACCCAAGAGACCAAATCTAAACCCACGAGAAAGAATATAATTCATCCAATTCCCCCACTAACTCCGAGACACTCCCAGATCGCCGCAATTTTTCCCTCTCTCCCCAAACGCGGGCACGACAAAGTAAAATGAATTCCACAGTAACCTTTAGATAGAAGTGAGAATGATAAAATTGGAAAATATGTATAGCGCTGGTACGCAAACCCGCAACAATTCCATTTTGCTTTACAATACAACTTTGCATCGGGGTAGTTGTGACGTGGACGCGTTTACACTGGCATGTAGCTGTGTTTCTTTCAAGTTGACGTTTAATTTACAGGTTGGAAGTGTATATCTAATCAGTCGTTCAATACTTTTGATGGTGTTTTAGATTTTGTTTCAGAATTGTTCACATATTAAAAGTCGTAAACTTTAAAATGTCGTGGTAATCTAGTAGTTACGGCGCCCGTCTCTTGAGCACGTAGTTGTAAAAAAATTTTTAGTTTTTTCAATAAACAAATGTACTTTTAAGTTTAGTTAGTTTAGTGAGGGAAGCCGACGTTAGGAAAATTGGGCTTCTGACTCGATCAAGAGTGGTGATCAATGCTCATGCCTTCTTTTTAAGAGAGGAGGCCTATGCCTTGCAGTGGATCTATTTTGGGCTGCTTTTTATACTTAAGAATAATTTTAGGAAACTATACTGTTTCTAAGTTATTTACACTTTTTTTTATAGATAGGAAATTACCAAATAACTTCCCCCGCCCTGGGCGGGGCGGGAGGGAGTGTCAGACTTTTACTGACTAAAACCCATCTATGTTCCTTCATGTGACCTTTGCGTTCCGGGGGCACGGTGTCTCTTTCGAACAACCCGCAGCCCCGGCAGGCATCGGCCCTTAGAGGCCCCTCCAAATGTTTGCTGACATCTCTTTGAGGCGCGCGTGGAACACGAACGCGCCGTCGACACGGTAGGTTATTTACATTACGCTAACCTATTCATTTATTTATGTTGGGATCAAACAAAGCAATTTAAACCTAAACAACGACAGTATTACACTACGGTGTAACGATCATCCTCAGAGAATACTCGAGGCATCTTTGAATGTTCGTTGCTAAGGCATGGAGCTGGCTGACGTTTTGAAAAAAGGAGAAATGTGTCCATTCCCCGGCATGGCAATGTTTTTGGAACAGATGCAAGATGGCACGATGGCTGTTTTTATTGGACGAGGTCCGAAAAAATTTTAGAGATGGTTTTATGGATACTTGTATCTGGTACGCAATTTTAAGTTCTAAGTAGTAGGACAAAAGATTATTTTGAAAAGCCACTTATGATTTCGGCTGAATTACAAATTGAGTAGTTGTGTATTTGAAGTTGCTTATGACGAAAAAAAATATTGTAGGTACTATACAATATCTAAATATATATAATTTAAAGGTACGCACAGCCCAAACCACTGGACGGATCGGGCTGAAATTTGGCATGCAGGTAGATGTTATGACATAGGCATCCGCTAAGAAAGGATTTTGATAAATTCCACCCCTAAGGGTATAAAATAGGGGATGAAAGTTTGTATAAATCTTCTTAGATTTTCGACTGATTGAACTGAAATTAAAGATTGGAGCTACTATGATGAAGACGTCCGCTTAAATAGGATTTTGATAAATTCAACCCCCAAGGGGTTAAAATAAGGGATGATGGAGGATGTAAACATATTAGTTTGAACCTATCAGTACCTAATGGAACAAAATACCTAATTAATAATAATACTTCTTAACGCGAGCGAAGCCGCGGGCAAAAGCTAGTTGTACTATAAAATACAGCCTATGTTACTTAGCAATAAATTTTTACCAGTGACATAATGTTTGTAATAGAGCCAATTCTTTTAGAAGTCAACTCTTATAAACAAAGACTTTTAGTTCTTTATAATATTACAAGCTTCTGTCCGCAGCTTCGCCCGCGTGGTTTTTATCACATTACGTTTTTGGTTACTGCTCCATTACCGTGGATTGTAGCATGAACTTATTTAGCCTATTGAATCTGGCGGTAAAACTATACAACATTTTTTCTGGTAATGGTAGTTTACTGGACTGGTAGTTTGAGAGAATAAACAAATTTCAACTTTATTATATTAGTTAGTAATCGATTTTACGGATCCGTAAAAAGCATTTCAATATAAGTCTAGTATGTACTTATTCTCGATGTACTATCATTCGTCAAAATACTACACAATCAATATAAATAAAACTTTCAAAACCTTTTTACGATGATTGTATCACTATAGAAATACCATAGCGACGAAATATATATCACTCTATCGGGACAAAAGCAACGAAATATACGTACATAGATACCTCTCGTAATATGAAACTTGTCGAAATTATTATCTGGCACCCTTTTCATCTGCTCATACCCCGTTGTTAAGGGGTATATAGATGATACTTTATTGTTGGTGGCAATAATAGGGGGAGGGGGGCTGAAGGAATTGCTTCGTCTTTTGGAATATTGTTGGAGATTCTTGCGAGTATTATAGACAAGACATGAATTATAGGGCATTTAATAATCTTAGTGACTGATTTCACGGCTTTATGTGTCCAACTCAAAAATATGCTTTTTAAACTGCTTTGTGCAGAGAGAGAGAACACATTATTTTTTATGTTAAACGTATGAAACAGTCAATTTAGTTTCTAAGATTAGAAAGTACACGTTTTATAAATTATCGTTTAAAAATATGTACAAAACTTATAGCGACTTTTATAAAGCTAAAAAGTTTATTTGTTGTGAACTACTTACATGTTCGATTCTGAAAAATACAAGCTACATTATCCCCGAATGCTAGCTATATTTTATTAACAGAAAATCATGCGGACGAAGTCACTCGCAAAAGCTAATGTTTGCTATGCAGACCATTACAATAAAAATTTCAAAAAAATCTCCAATTCCTTGCGAGGCTTTCTTCCAATAATTCCTCCCGCATTTTTCATCAAGCTCTTAAACTATGCAGACAACGTGAGATTACGGACGATAACAGTCCCGAAGCCGGACTTTATAATTGAACGCATATATAATTTACCGACTTTCAGACTCGGTCGAACAGCTAATTATATTAAAGCAAACGCCACGTCTTGGGAATTCGCCAACGCGACATACTGACTGTGGTTTTGTTAAGCTAATTGGGTTTTTAAAATCAAAGTAATTAGGTTGGTAATCAAAGTTGATAAGAATCTAGCATTTTTTTTGGTTTTGTCGCAGGTGTTTTACGCTAAGTTTGCGTTTTATGTTTGCGATTGTGAATGCGGTTGCTTTTACTATTTCGGTGAATTTAGGTAAAAAAAAGCTTAAATGGTGCTGTTAGTTTCTAGCATTAGTTGTGCTATTATGTAAAATTCTTCTTATGTCAATTTATTTATTTAAAGTGAGCTTTCAGGTGATTTGACAGCTGATCAGTTTACCTAAATTCATTGAAATTGTTGCAGAATACACCGGCTGGACTTTCATTCAAATTCGGCTGTATTTAACGTTAAAAATAAAAAAAGCGTGTTAATAACAATGATTTTGTAACGCGTTTATTTTCCCTTTATTTACTTTTCAAATTTTCATTGATTATAGATATTACAATTCGTCAAACTATTCGTTTTAAAATAGAAGCCAAGCACGAGCGCGTTAGTATAAAAGTATTCATGATTATCCCTTAGCAATTTGCCATGTCGTTTTAAACGACAATATTATTGATATGAATAAAGCCTTCAAACTAAATAAAAAAAATGTATGAGAAACGGGTATTCTCAATTTAAAAATCGAACATTACCTTACGCAGGTTCTCAAAACGAGTTATTTGAATAAAGAATCAAAACAATCACACGTCTTAAAAGCACTAAGTACCACATTTCTTTCACAGAACCCTTCAGCTCTCAAATCTGGGGTAAGGAACAAAAGCATCATTCTTCCCCACCACAAAGCTTTTCATCTGGCTCGCCGGTGTGTTCGTAAGATGTCCTGCGCTCATTTCCAAGGGATTCACATTACTCGACGAATATTCACTGCTTGACATACCGTCTGAAATATAAAAGAGGCATTCTCTAGAGCGCTGCAGGCGATGTTGAGGTTGGACTTTTTTATGGGGTATGTCTACTTAGGAGTTGGTGTGTTAGCTGCGCTGTTAATGCTGTGTTTTTGTTCTGATTAATGTCGACTGTGATATTTTGTTGACATCTTGTGTTTCACTGTATCGATACAATTAAAAGGTTCGGTCATGTTGAGAGGATGAGTGAAAGGAGACTAACAAAAGAAATTTATAGTGCAGATGTGAGTAGCAACATCGGGAGGCCTAGAAAGACCTACCACACGGTAGGTCTTTCTAGGTGCCTTTCCTTATTGGTGAGGTCCTTTAGAAAAGTTGGGTGCGCAGTACTCGTAATCGGCGTGCTTGTATCACCAGATGTATCAACGTGTACGAGAAGAAAGAAGTATGTAAGAACCGCAGCAGGTGGCGTTCTGTAGTTTTGGCCTATGTACGATACAATAAAATTTTCTACGTCTCGTCGCGAGATGCCCTAGACTCGCACCGAGAGGGCTGGTTCGAGATGGCGCAAGAAAAGAATATTTGGAAGTACTTGGGGGAAGTCTTGTGCCCAGAAGTGGGAAATTACAGACAAATAAAAATTGTCTCGTCGACCTCTCCTTTTGCGCGATTCTTTAAAGGAACGGGAGAAGTAAAATTTGTTTAAGTAATAAGCACTCTATTCATTAGTTTATAAAGTATTTATTACTTTGCCAAAAGGATACACAAGCATCTCGATAGCCGGAGCAATACATCTTTCTGTGTGAACGGGTCAGCATGATTTCAATTCTCGCTCATTCAATCCACACCTCGCTTGTTTGAAACCAGCTTAAACGTATCTTGAATAATCCCCCTTGAGCAAGCGTAGTGATCAATGTTCGTGCTACCTCTGTATGAGAAGAGGCTTTTGTCCTGCAGTGGGACAATAATACGCTGGTATCCAATGTTATTTACGAAATAGAACTGAAGGTTTGTTTTTATGCAAGGGTTGAGAAATTTGTTCGAAAGACTCACTGCGGCCCTGGAAGGTAAAGGGCATTAGGAGGAATTAGGGTTTTAGTCAGTATGAGTGATATTCCGATCCACTCTGTACAGAGCGGAAGAAGCCATACGATGACTTCCCATCCTTAAAAATAACAGTTTTTGCTTACATACATAACATCACGGCTGTATTTCCCGAAGGGTTAGACATAGGTGTGCCAATGTACACCCACAGTTCGCCGGTATATGTAGGTCCCACGTAATAGAATATGAGCCTATTGCCACTAACCGGGCACAAATCGTAACTCCGAGCTGCTACTAAGAATTCCATAGAAAAACACAATAACATTTTTTGCGAAATCTAGCGTAGCAGTCGCGCTTAGGATCACTAGGCTAACGATTAACAAAAAAAAAGAAGACGATGAAAAATTACAGGATGCGCCAGGTATCAAATTTAAAAAGATAACTATAAGAAAAATGATCTCAAATGTTTATCAAAGTCTAGTCTACATTATATCTTTCGTCATTAATTCCAAGCCACGCAAATTATAAAGGATGCCCCATTGGGAACGACGCAGCTACAATATTTGTGCTCGTTAAAAATGCCTGAACATTCTATAGAGCGTTGCTTTTAAGCATTTTCGTGAACATTGTTTAGATAGATGCGAGAAAATGGATGCTTAAGGGCGCTGGAGTGCTTAAGTACTGTTTATTTCAGTTATGTTAAGTTTTTGTGGCTCTTTGGTATTGGCTGAGAATGTTTTTGCGCTGGTTTATTAAAATGTCACTTAGGTACGGCAAGGGGTGTCTTTATACAATCTCCATAAAGTTAAATTTTGATTATAAACTTGGTTAAGATTTTTCGTTATTCTTTTTTAAAATACCAATATTTTATGTTTTTTGTATTTCATTGAATGGCAAACAAGCCAACGGCCTATCTGATTTTACGTGTTCACCGGTGACTATTATATAGACATCTGCAATACCAGAGCCCATGCAGATGCATTGCCATTCCAGTGACAAAGTTGAAATGTATCATGTGCCTGTAATTATAATACCGGAACACAGCAAAGCTGCTTTGCGGCAGAAATACGTTTGGTGGTCTTTTATCTAAAACCTTATAACGAATCAATATTCGTTATAAGGTTTTAGGTAAAAGACCACGTTTAAGTTAATGAATAGTCATTAACTTAATAAAGTGAAAACAATACTCGTACTTTTAAACACACTCGTACTTTTAACATTAATTCATTTTGATTTTATGATTCGTTCGTCTAAGTACTATTGAGTTTTTCTAGAAATTTCTCAATAACAGCTCGGAGTCTAATTATACTCGGTTAAAGCAACAAAAAACTAAAGCATTAAAGAAGCCACTCAAACAATAAAGCATAACAGTTTCTCATTAAAATTACACAAGAAAATACACACACAAAAAATATATATATATAATTCAAAGAAATTATTCCATACACTTATAACCCCCAACTTGGTAGTGTCATGGAAAACATAACGAGAGGAGTTCCAAGTGATAGGAGGGGGGAGAAAGGGAGGCTATGCACAAATGGATGAATAAAAACTTGGTAACGAGTGGCTACGATCCTTTGCGGCACAAGAAGACCGTGCATTGTGTTTCGAGTAGTGTGTGGGTTGTGGGGCAAGTTATAGGAGGTAGCGGTTTAGATTGTATGTTTTGTTTTTTTTCTGGGATGTTGTATTATGTTGTTGTTAGTCGTCACGGTTGGCGCTGTTGGGTTAGATTCCTGCATGGAGAAAATGTTTGTATAGCATACATATAGTTGCTTGTAGTCTGCCTATTGTATGTGAGTTGATGTGTTTATACCGTAAGTGCACCGCAGAACCGTAGTGAGTATTTTACCGTATTTTTTAAAATAAATTATTTTCTAGAATATTTAAATGTATGTTTTAGTATCTATTTAACTATTCTATAATTATGCCATGCCCCGCAACCGCCCCATTGGTCTCGCGGTGGCAAACACGACTGTTAGGTGTAGAATCTTGGGTTCGATTTCCAAGTCCAAGCCCGGAGTTTGGAAGTTGGTGGTGTGACCCCCCGTTTCTCGGAAGGTACATAAAACCGTTGGTCATGCGGCTGATCTCTCCTCGGTCGTGTCGGATTGCCATCCCATAGTACTATAAGAGATAGAGAAGAGGGAGTGCACCTGTGTTTGCGCACACACTTGTGCACTATAATATCTCCTGCATACTTGGCTAGTCAGCATTAAGATTAGCCACTGTGGCCGCAATCGGTCGGGAGAATACAACATTTTATTTAAAAAATATATATTTACATAGTACGAATGTTCTACCTACCAGTGGGTAATTGCAATTGGAACATTAATATTAATAGGCTAGGTTACAATACCGGGTAGAGCGCATTGAATTTAAATTGGATTGTCATGAAACTTGTCGTTTGTGTAACACTATTGTGTGACATCGGGTTTGTGTATGCAAATTATTTAGAATTATGAAATTTTCGAATGACAAAAGCAAATATGAAACCTGATTTGATTTAGGAACTATGAATACATAAGCTCACGCCGTTTTCCAATGGGAGTAGGCAGAACCCACGGAACGTCACCTGCTACGATCCTTACACCTTTCACCTCATCCACGTTCATACATTCCGCCACCATGTGGAAGCCCAAGAAGAGAGGTTTCCAAAATTTTCTTTTGGACGTTCGCAACTGGGCCACTCTTTATAGTCAAGAAATATAGGATGGAAATAAATACCTATTTAACGAAAGTCCAAAACCAAACTTAGAAAACTTCTCTTTAAGGGCTTCTCCGAAACACCATCATATTATACAAGCTGTTGATTTGCATCCTCTTCAAATTTTAGGAGCTTGTCATAAAAAAATAGAAGTAATCAAATATAATTACGAAACCTGGCCAATATCTAATAAATACTTGTTTTTTTAGTTGCAACTATCAAATAACAGTATTCCAGAATACTCCTCTTTCAAAATTCAGAAATAGACTCGGCGTACTTACTTTTTTTCTCCTTACACCACACAACTATAGGACGTAGCTACTAACGTCTTTGAGTAGCGACAGCATTGAAGTCTAACCATGCAAATTATGAGCCAGGTACACATTGACGGCTCGCGTCTTGCCTCTGCGGTCTCTGTGTTTGTTAGGCACACGTCGTGTGTTCTGGCTTTAGTTGGGGTAACACCGGTTGAGAGGGTTATTTACAATGGATGTTTGGGGTGTGTGTGTTGCTTGTGTGTTCTAAGGTTAAGATGGCCGTCTTATTTCTTTAGGGTGTTGGTTGTTGTGGGTTAATTAATCTATTTCTGGGCTATAGCGTTTAGTGCCTGAAATGAATAAAGTATCTAAATTCATAATCTTGATTTTGTTTTTTTTTTGTAGGTGTGTTATCACCTACTAGCTTCTGCTAGCGACTTTGCCCGCAGGCACACGGCAATGGTAATGTATTTTATTGTATTTGTTATAAATATTATTAATTAATTAACCCAAGTATGGATTATTTATCTGAAATAAATAGATTTATTTGAATTGAAAGGAATGGTGTCACTTTCTATCAATGAAATTTTTCATGTATTCGTACTTCTAGACATTACATATTACAAATAAAAAACAATCAAAGTCTTTAAAATAAGTGTTGATATTGAAGTACGGAGTCATATTCTTTGAACTCTTGTTAGTTAAAAACTTAGTCACATAGGTAGAACCTCGGGGTAGCTATACTATAATCAGACAAGATTATCAGTCTGTCTTCATACTTAATTGAAATACATTTTCCAGAACGTACAGTCAAACAAACTATTTAGTGTACAGGCATCTTGCAACTACTTCTAAACTATGTTTTGAGTGTGCATCCTCAAGACCAAATTTCAGTCATGGTGTCAAAGGACTTTTCTTGTTTTCCGAGTCACAGGGGTTTCACACAATCAAGTTCCAAACACCAGCTTTTGAGAACTTCCTTATGGAAAAACTCAGTTACACTTTGCCCTACCTGGGTATCGAACCCAACGTAGCAGTCGCACTTGCGACCACGATGCCAACGGAACAGTATGCTGAGTAATCAATACTTAAAATCAGTCTCTTAATAAATCTAATCTTAAAAAGTTATTACGAACACAATAAAAACAAATATACACAGTAAGAGATATTGTATTTTTGTCTGGCACACCAAATAACTTGTTCGACTGTACATTAATGTTTTGCATAATATTTAATTTATCTTCAGCGAAATAATTTTGTTTTCCATTAAAATCTTTGACTTTAGAAAGTCAAGTTACATTTCATTTAAATTTTCTGAAAGACAAATTTTGATGTGCTTTAATATTTAAGTTGAGTGACATTAATTAAATCTATGTATTTAAGAACTTCTTTATTAATTTGGAAAAAGAATGTTAAAGAAAGAAAATATTCAACTTAAGCGACCTCTAATGAGATGGGGCAGAATTTTTTAAATGTAATATGTGAAATACTTAGCTTTTACTAGCGGCTTCGCCTACGTGATGGCAAGAGATTATCGTATTGTTGAGATAAAAAGTGTCTTAGTTCGAAATCCAGCAGTACTATTAACTTGAAATAAATTCACCGAGGGAGATATTTTTTTAATGGACTGGCTCAATTTTTAACTCATTCGTATCAAAATCCGTTCAGCCGTTTAGGCATGTTTGAGTAACAAGCATGCCACGCACCGGCAAGTGCAGTGTAGGCCACGTTACACGTACCCCATCCACAAGGTGGACGGACGACCTGATTAAGACCGCAGGAAGACGCTGGATGCAGGCCGCTTCCAACCGGTCCTTTTGGAAATCTATGGGGGAAACCTATGTCCAGTAGTGGATTTCCTGCGGCGAATATGATGATGATGATGCACACATCTAAAGTATCGGTATTTGTCATCAACTGTTCCCTTAATCTAGCTAGCTCGACAAAAGAAACACCTTTGATTCCAACTGTCAAAGATTTACTAATGGTACACCATTAGTAGATCTTTGGCAGTCGTTACGGGTAGTCGGACGCCTGAAAGCCTGACAACCAGTGTAATAAGAGGTATCGTGTTACCCAAGAACTGGATCGGTATTTGCCCCATTGAAAGTCGACCCCAACATAGTGGGGAAAAGCTAGGCAGATGATCTGTAGGATTTTCCAAATGTTATATCTACGAGTATCTTCATCTACACTACCTACAATAATAATATTATAAAGAGGAAAGATTTGAATGTTTGTCTGTAACGAATGTACATAAAAACTAGTTGACCTTTTTCAAAAAACGTTCTGCCGTTAAAAAGCTACATTATTACTGAGTAACATAGGCTATATAACATCACGCTATGACCCACGGGAGCGGAGCAGTAACCAAAGACGTAACTTAACGCGATAGAAATGAAATAACTCGCGGATAATACTCGTAGTTAAATAAGATTTGGAATTTATCCCAGGCTAAAATTATGACACAAACAAAGGCATATCTTTAGCAAGTCTCACTCGTAAGATAGCAACAAACCAGACGTTAATTTCACCTCGTTAACTCGTATAATTAAACTAAATTAATTAGAGTAGAAATTTTGAATGGGTTAACAAACAATTAAACCACAGCTTAATCTAAGTGGGAACGTATTGTTAAGGCGCGGTCGTATGCTTGACTGATACTATACAGACTGGGCGTAATATTTGAGGTGTAAAAAGACAAGAAATATTATGTACCACAACCTACAACTATACTGATACTTACACATAGATACCATCACGTCTGTATTCCCCGAAGGGTTAGGTAGAGGTGTACTAATGTACACTCACAGTTTGCCGCTATATTTTAAGCCCCATGTATGTATTGGGGGCGAGCCTATTGCCATTAACCAGGCACAAATTCTTTGTCCGAGCTGACTGAGAAATTCACACAAAAACCCAATAACACTTTTTGCTAGACCTGGGAATCAAACCCAAGACCTCTAGCGTAGCAGTAGCGCTTAGGACCACTAGGCAGATATCCGATAGGTTAGTTATTCGATCGACAAAAAAATAAAAAATGTTTCACCACATTATGATAATCAGCCCCAATGGTGCCCGTTCCCGAACATGACGCATGACGGTACAACTTTAAAATGGATCCCATATACCCAGACCCTAAGCTAGTACTAACGGAGTTTGTCCGAGCTATTACCAGACGAAATAGCCCCGTTAATGTCTCCGTGACAAGCGACCCTCGTATGACTAACTTTGATGAGCCTATTAATACGTTCCGGCGCATGTATCTTCGAATTGAACAATAAATTGACGATTAATTGGTCGTGTTTAGTTAATCTCTACTTAGTATTATAAATGGACACACATACCATCACGCCTGTATTCCCTAAAGGGTTAGGCAGAGGTGTATCAGTATACACCCACAGTTCGTCAGTACATTTAGGTCCCAGGTGGCGAGCCCATTGCCATTAACCGGACACAAATCCTAACTCCTAGTAGCTACAGAGAATTTCTTAGAAAAACTCAATAACACCATGGTTTGCATGTAATTTAAGGTAGATTGTACCTACGGGGATCACAACATTTACTTAATACGTTATATCATGTACCTACAGTCTAAACAAATAGATAAACTTACTTACTTACTTTACACTGCTCGACCTGGGAATCGAACCCAAAACTATCTAGCGTCTTCGGACCACTAGGCTAACGAAGCAGATCCCATAGTAACCGTTGTTAATTTTCATGAGCACCAATACTTCCATAAAGTCCGCCTCTCGTTTAACCTAAAATATTGTCTTGTCTGGTTCTCTATTGTGTCACCTAACTTTTTTATCTATAATTTAAAGTGCCATAACTTTTTTTGTCCTAATCATCATTTGTCCGAATGATAACTTACCCGAACTTAATATCACATAATATCACATGCCATAAAATTGAAATCCCTAAATATGATATGTCATAAATCCGTTTGTCATAAATATTACAATCAATAATATACAAAAGACATAAAGCCTTTTTCGATAAAAGTTATAAATCCGAAATTCAAATTACATAACACTTTTTTAAAATAATAAAAACATTTTTTTTTTACATTTTAGAATTTTATTTTTATCGTTTTTGCAAGCAAGTAAGCAAGCAAGCATGCAGCATGCAAGCCAGCATGCAGCATGCAAGTAAGCATGCAGCATACAAGCAAGCATGCAGCATGCAAGCAAGCATGCAGCATGCAAGCAAGCATGCAGCATACAAGCAAGCACGCAGCATGCAAGCAAGCAAGCAGCATGCAAGCAAGCGTGCAACATGCAGCAGGCATGGTTTCTGTCACGGCTCCGGCGCTGCGGGGCTCCGGCGGTCCCATGCGAGCTTATCGTCGCAGATGATTTCACGCCTACGCGATTTTAAATTACACTCTAGGGGTAGGGCAGACAAGACTACGTGGAGTCGGTTTTGCACTAAAACCAAATTTTTAGCAAATGTTTAGGACTAAAAAAAATATTATAAATGAACATTCGGAATAATATACATTATTTAACGCAATTCTTAGGACATATGACTTTAGGTCATGTAAAATTAGGAGCTTCAAATATTATAGTACTCGATATTATGACAGAATACTTTTAGAACTAAAGATAATTATGTTACACAAAATTTCGGGATTTTTAACATTATGGTTACTGAGGTTTATATCAAACGTGTTATAGATAATGATTTTCGGACAAACAATTTTAGGAGATGTAAGGGACTACCGTCTTGTCTACCTATGCGCAATACGACGATTCTGTAAAATTCAGACATGAACTCGCATCTCACGTCGCTATTCACCCTCACTTCACTTAAGTTTTAAAATGACATTGATTTATTTGACACTTTGAAGTGCGAAGTGAGTGCGATCTCATACTTTATCTGTCAAAATTTCCCCGTTAATTTAGTTCAACTCGCTGACACGCTCGCGAGAGTGGCGCTAGTGTAAATTCGAATTATCAACCGAGTTTTTAGAATGCCAATCAAGAAAGTCACAGCGGATTCAGATTTGAAGTTTAGAACGAGGTCTTACAGAATCACACAGCTGGTAGTGGTAATAGTAGGAAACTAAATCGTAAAGGTTATAGTGTAGTAACATTAGGTACCTACTACATGACGTGTAGTTCAGCTACACTTTACTTGATCGCTCTGTTTATGTTACTGTTGTCCGTACACTGGCGGTTACGTTGAGTGGGACACATAAGCCTATCTTGTTACCTACTTAGATAATAATGTATTTCGGACCGAATTGTGGTGTCTAGTTTTGTTACACTTCAGTGTATTTATACTGACAAAACGGGAATAGTTTAATGGGCAATTTTGGTATTTATGTTGAATTTGTTGGTATTTTGATAAGATTTTTTAAATTATTTCTCATTTTTTCCTTGTATCTTATGGTTTATTACCTTTACCCAGTACTAACGTTTCTTCTCATTATTTATTTGAAAAGCCTGTATAAGGTTGCATTTATAAGGTTGCTATACATCACACATACACATACTGATATCGGTTAAGGAAAACATTATGGGGAAACCTGGATACAGAATATAAATCAAACATTGCTCATCCGCCTTGAGCAAGCCTGGCGATCAAGAGGCGTTTGTCCTGCATTAGGATATAAGCTGGTATTATTCAGTTGATACTTGTCCTGTCATAAAAACGTAAAAAACATTAGTTTATTCCCACTTTAAAATCACAGAGGGACGAGATATCATAATGCATAGATAATAAACCAGTAGAAATCTATAACACCACTTAATCAAAATTACAAATATCCATTAAAAAAAATCATTGAAAAACCAATTTTAAAATAAAAGCAACAAGGTTGTTACTTCCAAAGACTGTTATTTAGAATGAGAATCTTTTCACCTTGTCTACCTGGCTTAAATGCCGGTACTACAAAGTGCTCTAAAAGCAATTAACTAATGTATAAATGAATAGACATCCGCCATCTTGAATCTAGACATTAAAATGTAAACGGTAATGATACGACATAACGTTGTGTGAACAGAAGTTCAATTCTGTGTTGTATTTAAAAGATCAGTAATACCAGGCCTCCGTCACTCGTTTAAGGTTACTCTCTTAAGTGCCTCTCTCTCTCACGCACGAATGTGTTATAGGTAATTATAGCGTTAAGTGTTGGGTTTTCTCTATGGAATGAAGTATCTGTACTTATTTAATCTGTGGTAATAACGCGGATGGTGGCTAGACAGCGCGGATAGCGGCTACACAAAACAACAAGTGTGTGTTTTTTTTAAAAACCGAGATTCAATTATTTTCTCAATAGATTTTTTAAGATCTTGGTTCTCAAAGGCCGCATATAACATTGCACAGCCAGAAAGACAGACAAGAACTTAAAACATATTTTTCTGTTATAGGTGGTCTTATTTACTTTTATATGGATTGAATAAAAAGCTTTTATTTTGATATTTCAAACAGACATTTCAATTTTATTTATTTGTACAGTAGATTGATATTAATAAAACCTTCAAGCTAAATACATATTTGTGTGAAACAGGTATTTCCAATTTAAAAATCAATTGAATTTACCATATAACTTTTAATTCCAAGCGCTCGTGTGCCATTCTGTACAAATGTCACTCGGTAGGAAATTTATAGATAGCACTGCAGGTAGGAAGATACCTAGGTATGTACCTCAAGCTCATTCAATTCACCATTGCTCTAAATTCACCAACGATGATTTTTACAGAATAGCACTTATCGTCATCATCATCATTTCAGCCAAATGACTTACACTGCTGGACATAGACATCTACTATATGTCGCCACAATGACTGGTCTTGGGCTAACCGCATCTAGTGGTATAATGGCACTGCTGGTCTTCAATAACACAATCCTAACTTATAGTATAAATGCGAATGTAAGTTTGTTTGTTACCTGTTCACGCCTAAACCACTACACCGATCATTCTGAAATTTTGCATCTACGTTTTCAGGTGTACGGAAACGGATATATACTACCTTTCATCCCGAATAAAGCCCTGTTCCCGAAGAAAACAACAATAACGTTCTCATCACAATAGATGGCGCCACGTGTCTTTACAATCATGATTAAAACACACTAAACACATTAATATTATAAAGGCGAAAGTTGTGTGTTTGTCTCTTCTTCACGCTCAAACGGCTGAACGGATCTGGATAAAATTTGGCACTGATATATATTGTAGTGTGGAATGATGCATAGAATACTTTTTATCCCGAAAAAGAACCGGTTACCGTGGGATAATAATATCAACATTAACGCGGGCTAAGCCGAGAGCAAAAGCTAGTCAGACAATAATTATTTCTACTACTAAAACAAATTCCCTTTCTGAGTAAACCTTCTAGCCTTCACCTTCCTCATCAATGGTGTTCCCTTAATTGCGACGTAATTAAAGTTATGAAAGGTTTCTTTTTATTTAATTACTTATGTTTTTAGATTCCGTCTTTGATGATGAAGCAGCTTTATACCAGTGGGTGTTCAATTAGTGGGCTAAAGAATGTCCGGTCGTTAATTGAAACCTCCCAGGTCCTTTTAAAATGGTTACATCTTCAATTATCTGGCGGGGATTGGTCCCTGGGTGTATGGGATCTATATTTTTAATACGGTGGGAGTTAAAAGTGCAATTAGGTGGGAGTTAAAAACGAACACACGTGAAAATTTCGCCGGTTTTTCGAGATAATTAACGATTTTGCATAATTGTTATTATTATATTACACATACATACACAAAAATATATCATCACGCCTGTATTCCTCGAAGGATTAGGCAGAGGTGTACCAATGTACACTCACAGTTCGGTATGTTTAGGTCTCATGTAATAAGGGGTGAGCCTATTGCCATTAACCGGGCACAAACCATAACTCTGAACTGCTACTGAGAAATTTCATAGAAAAACCCAATAACACTTTTTGCTCGACCTGGGAATTGAACCCGAAAGAAAGGACAAGCGTAACTGTCACGCTTAGCCCTTCTATATCTTTGATATGGTTCGTTAAAAGTGCAATTAGGTGGGAGTTCAAAACCAACACATGTGGAAATTTCACCGGCTTTTCGAAGTAATTATAACGATTTTGCATAATTGTTATTATTATTTTATTCTATAAAACTCAGGGCCCAGTGATCTCCGACCTTTCGAAGGTACAAGGGTCCATTGCCAACTCTTAGTGGACTCTTAGGTATCTTTAGGTAAAATGAAATACCAACGATAGGTACTTGTTTTTATTGCGGAATTATTTTTATTTTAGTTTTGTGTTTTTAAGGGATAAGTAACTAAGGTCTTAAATAAAGTAAAAAAAGTAAGTAAGTAGGTAGTTAAAAATTTCTTAGAAAGTGATGGTTTAGAAATTTTAATATTATAAAACATTATTGTGTATGTTATTGAATAGTAATGTGAAATTGTAGATAGGCTCATTTTGGCAGATTCAGCTCAAGTATGCACTGCTATCAGGAAATGAGGTACAAATACTGTCCACAGAATATACAATTAGCAAGCTAATCTACCAACCACCACCTGAGTTTGAATAATTATTTTATCTCTTAGGTGATCCTTAATAGATTCATAGATAGGTATTCTTACGCCCGAAGTTAATAATGTATCTCAATACTCAATCTTGATCCGCGATCCTTGACAAGTCGACTAGTACTCGTGATCTGAAGAATACAGATAGGAATCTTGGCCAATGATTGGTTTTAGACAAAGATTGGGATAAAGATAGGGATTGGGAGCAAGTAGCGTAAGAGTGTCAGTGAGTTCCGAAGCCGAGGGTGTCTTCTTCTGTGGAAGTTAAAAGTCAAGTCAAATTTAAATCATTACACTTTACAAACTACACTTTACACTTCTTTATCGTGTGGGCAGTAAGGTCTAACGACCCCACACTCTAGTGTCAGAGTTTCTAAACCGCCTCAAGGGCCTCTGATATGTTCTGCCGGGGCTGCGGGTTGTTTGAAAGAGATACCGCGCTCCCGGAACGCAAAGGGCACATGAAGGAACATAGACGGGTTTTAGTCAGTAATAGTCTGACACTCCCTCCCGCCCCGCCCAGGACGGGGGAAGTTATTTGATGATTTCCCGTCTTAAAAAAAGGGCCTCTGATGGTTACCGATGTCAGTGATGTCCAAGATAAACTTAGAAAGTACATATGAATTTAAAAAAGTCACATTGGTACTTGCCCGTGCCCGGCTGCGAACCCACAACCTCGTGCATGAGAGGCGGGCGCTTTAACCATAGCCATCACGACCCTACACGACACTTTACACTGGCACTTTTGAAAGCCAATCATATGTTTTTTTTAAATATAAAATTGAATCTAGTTGCCCATTCCTCAAGGTAGCTTCGTATGGAGAAGAATAGGCAAGAAACATCATATATCCATATCATACTCTTTTTCATGTCTCACAATAAGTTGTACAGTTCTACGCCTACAATCTGCTTTATGATGTGAATAAGTTCCACTCAATGACGCACTGCTTTCAAACATTGCCACGCTAATTACGACCTTAAAAACAAAAGACATCTTCATTTGTTTCGCCTAGTTTTCTTTTTAGTCGCGTCGCTGATTAGACAAAGAACAACATTTTCATAGCTTAGGGTAAGGTCACATTGAGTCGTGAAGAGACACGGCGCGCAATTTTTCATGGTCACCATTATACCATCACGCCTGTAATTATCCGAAGGGTTAGGCAGATGTGTACTAATGTACTCCCACAGTTCGTCGGTATGTTTAGGTCCCATGTAATGGGGCGTAGCCTATTGCTATTAACCAGGCACAAATCCTAACTCCTAGTTGCCACTAAGAATTTCGTAGAAACAATAACACTGCTCGACCTGGGAGTCGAACCCAAGACTTAGTGGCGCTTAGGATCACCAGACTAATGAGGCAGTTTACCGGCGCATTTTTTTAACACTGCAATACAATATCGAATTACTTTTTACACAATGTTGAAAGGATGAGTAAAAGGCAACTAACAAAAGGAATTTATTTGGCAGATGTGAGTGGCAACGCAGGGAGGGGGCGCCCTAGAAAGACCTACACTGACCTTATTGGTAAGGTTCTTCTTCAGAAAGGTCAGGTGCGCAGTACTCGTAACTGGCCTGCTTGTATGACCAGATGTATGAATGCGGACGAAGCGTGGAGTAGGTATGTAAGTATCGTAGCAGGTGGCGTTCTGTGGTTTCTGCCAACTCCATGGAAAAAAGGCGTGGATTTATGTATAAATATGTTTTACAAGATAAGGTATAACTATTATCAATGTACACTGAAGTTCGAATGCGACGCATTGCGCAGTGCGGTGAAAATCGACACGCTTATCACAGTAATTTGTATAGTGGGTTCCGCGGAACTTACCTACGCCTTTCGTGGAATAGTCATTCAGGTTCCATGAAATCACATTTATCATTACAATAACACAGAAACAGCGTTTGTGCCCGGTTAATGGCAATAGGCTCGCCCCCTATTACATGGGACCTAAATATACCAGCGAACTGTGGGTGTACATTGGTACACCTCTGCATAACCCTTCAGGGAATACAGGCGTGGTGGTATATTTATATATTTTTCGATAGCTACATTATTCCTGAGTGACATAGGCTATATAACATCACGCTACGACCTACGGGTGCTGAGCAGTAACCAAAGACGTAACTTAACCCGGGTGAAATAAGCCTCGTGGACGAAGTCACGGGCAGGCTTCTAGTCTAATCTATCTAAATATTATATAACTTAAAGGTGACTGACTGACTGACATAGTGATCTATCAACGCACAGCCCAAACCACTGGACGGATCGGGCTGAAATTTGGCATGTAGGTAGATGTTATGATGTAGGCATCCGCTAAGAAAGGATTTTGATAAATTCTACCCCTAAGTGGATAAAATAGGGGATGAAAGTTTGTATGAAAAATTGTCAATTTTAAACCGATCGGGCTGAGACTTTGCATGCATAAAGCTACTGTGATGTAGGCATCCCCTAAGAAAGGATTTTAATAAATTCCACCCCTAAGGGGATAAAATAGGGGATGAAAGTTTGTATAAATCTTCTTAAATTTTCGACTGATTGAACTGAAATTAAAGATTAATAATAATACTTCTTAACGCGAGCGAAGCCGCGGGCAAAAGCTAGTTTCTTATAAAGGTGTTCTTATCTTATTTCATTTGTATATTTATTGCATCTCATGTACGAAACTGTGATTTCACATCCGGACACGGAAACAATGTGACATTTTTTATTTGATATGTTCTTTCTAAGTTTATCTTGGATATCACTGGCTTGAGGAAAAGAATTGACTAAAGGAAACACATCGTGAAAAAACGTAGAGTAAATAAGTTTTATATTATTATTTTTTGGCCTGAAACACAGGTTTTTGTTAACCTAGATCTGGCGGGTCGCTACTTAACATTGCAATTCCGAACCATTATTACTTGCACCTAGGTACATTTAATTAGATTGAAAAAAAAAACTAAATAATAATTAAATTACAAACTATGTATAGTTAAAATAAAAAAAGTAAGGTCATAGGGCGTCAAAAAACTCATCCGCATCGCCGTCAATGGGGCATGTGCCCAGAAGGCTGGCAGCATTGCCACGTTGTATGGCAATGCTGATTCTTTGGCCAAAGAATAGGCCAGCCCTCTGGTCACGTGAAGAATCGACCAGTCGCTTCGCGATGTCGCGATAATTATAATATCTTTGGGTTTTTTTTAGGCACAAGAATTTTATGAAAAATCTTTTTACGTTTGGCTATTTGCACACTTTTTTATTTGAATAAATTATTATTGTTCTAAGATAAATTCTTCGAAGAAATAAAATTGCTTGTGTTTGTCTTTATTTCAAGTCAAGTCAAAGTCAAGTCAAATTATTTTACGTAGCTATCTTAACGCGCGCGCGCGCGTGTCATCGTTTTTTAGTAGGTTGGATTGTGTTTTTGTAAACCACTGCTGCAAGATTTCGGCTGAGCCTGTAACCTTGCAGTAGTCATCATCTGCCGTCATCTGCGTTGATTATGTTTTTATGTCTGGTTTTTGTGTCTGTGATTGTTTTACTAACATAGTTTATAAGTATAGTATAGTTAATATTGTTACTAACACTATGTTACTTGTAATAAATGATTATCTATACTAATATTATAAAGCTAAAGGGTTTGTTTGTTTGAACGCGCTAATCTCAGGGACTACTGGTTGGAATTGGAAAATTCTTTTAGTGTTGGATAGTCTATTTCTTGAGGAAGGCTATAGGCTATGTAACATCACGCTACGACCAACAGGTGCTGAACAGCAAGGGTGAAACCGCGAGGAACAGCTAGTTATTATCATAAAAAGTGCACACCTCGTCGCGGTGCGCCGTGTCTCGGTGTGAGCTAACCCTTATTCATGAACAGAATCTTTTTAGCATTACCAACCTGTTCTTTTGTTCTTTAGAGTATATGTCTAGACTTTCTGTGATGTCTTAATTTATTATGCGATTTCTTTAAGTTACTTGAGTTGATTTTATAATTAACAAAAAAAACACAAAGTTTTGGCTGTTTCTACTCAAAGTAACATAAGGTTTTATTTATAGCTGTAATGTTTTTGGTTGCGTTTTCGGTTGAGCTTTGTTTTGTCAAAACGAGTCAACCCAAAATCACTGAGACTCGATGATTAATTAAATTACGTAAAACTAATTCAATATGTCAAACGTTGTACTTTACTATCCAGCAACTATCCAAAATTAATCAGCGAAACATAATTATCCGAAATCATTACACTAATTGAAATGATTTTGGAATTTTAACGCTGATTTTGAACAATGCGAAAATTATTTTACACACCTACAGGCAACACACACACACACACACAATCAAATAACAAAAAAAGTATAATAACATTAAAACACACAATTTATAACCTCCTTTGTGATCATTCAATCAGTACATAATAACAAAACTACGTTATATATTTTGTACTTCGAAATTTTGAAACCAATATTCAGAAAAGAATCGAGCGGAAAACACGTCAATTTACGCCAAGCGTATCAAATATCGCATACTAACTAAACGAGAATAGTGACGTAACTGCCTTCCACGTAAAACTTTTATTCCTTTTGACAACGTCGGAAGAAGGCGCAAAAAAGGAAGGACAGCTCAAAATAAACAAAGAATAAATGGCCCAATAAGTTCTACCGTTGCCATCACCTTTCAAATTAACTTAATACCGATTGCCGTAAGATATAGTAGCCGGTTGATTGAAAAAGTTCTTTAGGGATCCTTATTTGAGGCGTTGGAACGGAAGACGAAGGATCCAAAGACGCTTAGTAGCTCTTGTCTGAACTAGTTCAAAGTTTCTTTTGTTGAAAGAGAATGGGGTTAGTTCTTTTCGTTTAATTTCTTTAGCTTCAAGTTTGAGGGTGTCGATTGTGAATGCCACTCTAATTAAGATGGCCTTTGATTACTTTAATTGAGCTTAGCGTTTTGTTGTAATTGTAGAAGCTTATTAATGGTTAAGTTGATCTTGTTTGAAGCATTGGTGGTGTGTGCGTGTTTGAATTCGGCTCTCGACGCTAGTAAAGTGTTAAGTATAGAATAAGGTTATATTTGGCTTAACCAGACAGTGCCAGTAAGGGGGATCGATTCGTCGCCCAGAAAGATATAAGCTCGAAAGCAAGGCGCGCGTGGTGTTCACAGCAGGTCTTTCTGGAGTCTGTGCGGCGACTAACTGACGGCCGCATTGCGTGACGAGGCCCGTCTTGTGGTAGTGGTGGTCAATACCTGCCAGTCCAACATACCCCTCCGTCTTTCCCGAAGTGTAGGCAGCTCATGAGGATTTCTCCACGAAAAAATCTTTTCAGTAGAAACTTCTTTCTTCAGAAGGAACTTTTTCTTCGAAGATTCAGTAAGAATCTTCGTTCCTCCAATAATCGTCTTCTACGATGTCCTTTTCACCGTACTGGTTTTCTTGAATCTTCCTTTCCTGTCCAGGCTGTTTTTTTTTTGTATGCGCTTCCTCAGAACATCAGGATGGCCTCCAGTCGGTTCAAAAACTCGCGAACACTAATGCTTAAGGAATTGGCAGACTCGTCCCACAATTAATTTGTAATATTTCTTAAACACGTATTTTTAACTCTCTCTACTTTGTATATATTGTTTGTTTGTATATGTATTTATTATATTTGAAATTTTAATAAATAAATAAATAAAAAATTAGTCGAATTTAATCGAATTTCAGAAGGGAAATCTGTAGTACACAGATCCGACATTTTGAATTTCCATTTCCCTTTGCCAAATGTAACAAATACAGATATACATGGCGTTTCCTGTTACGATACAGAACCTTGGTTTCCATGTAAGTGAAAAAGCTTGTAAAGCACCCATATTCTCATTTCTTTTGTGTGGGGTGAAGAAGACCAGAGGGTTGCTTTGTGTGGGAGATGACATGGTTGGAAAGGGGGTAGGGGGGTGGGGGGGTGATACTACTGATATGACTATTGATACTACTGGTAACTTACCAGTCTAACTTGCCGGGGCTGCGGGTTGTTCGAAAGAGATACCGCACCCCCGGAACGCAAAGGGCACATGAAGGAACATAGAAAAAAAAAAACAGTCTAACTTACCAAGAAACAGTTAGATGACTTTAGCTACAGCATGATTCAGTGCGCTCCGTACAACACATAGTGTATGTAGTTATTTGTTGGTCAATAAGTAATTAAATTCGATGAAATGTTTCTTTTTATTAAAATTAAAACATTTTTAAAATTGTGTATGGTAACTCAAATAGTCGTATTTTCTTAAATAATTAGACAAGTATGTTTTTGAGTAACAAGATTTTGATAACAATTTGATGACAATGACAATTTGGAAAATAAGTTACTGACGGGAAACTGGCTATTCGCAAGCTTAGATATTGGTGCTATTATCCAATCTACAAAATTTCATCAACCAAAATTTACTAAAACCAATTTAATTAATCAAAATTTGTATGAAACACAAATACATAGTACCTTCCTATTAATAGTATGTAAATATTATTGTTAGTATAAGTACCCAATGATCTAAAAAATAGAACAGTAAAAGAGATAAAATTGCCTTTACAAGCCAACTGATAAAATTGCTTATTAGGTAATAAATACAGCACGAAATTATAAAATGTACGTTGTACACAATTTTCAACATTATTTTTAGCCTTTTAACCCTTAGGGTACCTAACTAAATTCCACAGCGGCTTCCTAAAAAACAAAAGAAAACCTTTTCTCACATAGTTCTGGCGTATTTTAGCTAAATAATTCCCTCTTACACCGCGTTGTTGATTAAAAAAACAACGGAACCCCCAATTCACGTCTTCGTTCACATCTCACAGTTTTTTTATTCGCTCTGATTTTTAGCTAAAAGCAGGCTTAGGGGAGCCCTGGAACAATCAATTAGGGAACTTCGAACATCCTTGAATTGTAAATGTGAGATGAGACAGTTACCCTCTGTTGCTAACACTTTCTTTTTGTGCCGTTTTTATTATAATTTTGCTGGGTTTTTTTCGTGTTTTTTATTCTAACACTAAGTTTTATGAAAAATTAAATATTCTTTAGTACTTGCATTGTAGAAAGGTTTTGAAGAAGGGATGTAAAAAGACATATCAAATAGCTGTTAACTACATATACTGTCCATCAAATTAGATTTCTTTGAGTAATATATTTTGCTGAGAAACGACTTTCATTTTAAAGTGGGAAAATCACTGTTAACTTATTATTTTTGTTCGAGATTTATTTATTTTATTTATTTATTTATTAAGATGGGTAAGTTCTCACTGTCATAGTATACTGTATGCAATTTTTTAGAGATAAAGATTTAAATCATGCACCAATACTTAGGCTACTAGCCAATACAGCCAATACTGGCTACTTAGGCTTGTAATTGGTCAAATTGGTTTTCCGTCAAATTACTAACTTAATTTAATACCTAACTTGATTTTAAAATTGACTGCAAATCTCGTACGACAATTTGTTTTTAAGAAAAATGGTTTTGTTGGCATTCAAGTCAATTTGTAAAAGTTCTAAAAAAACTGAAAAATTACGACAAACGTGAGTTTACTAAAAACCCAACAGAAAGTCTCAAAATGAAAATTCTTACTCCCATTTCCAACCGTATTTCATTTAATACTCTTGAATACATCAAAAGCAAAATGCTTATTTATATAACTTCTATTTAAAAGAGTCCCCGTTACTCACAGCATACAAGAGAGTTCTGTACAAATGCAGAAATAAATAACTCTTACAGTTCACTATAATAAATAATTTGGATGAAGCCAAGGAAATGTCACTCAGCGTTTATTTGTCAAAAAATAAAACTGTATAGAAACAACACTTTTGTTCAGAAGAAGCGTATTTGCCGCTACTACTGGATTTAGAAGGAAACGGCACATATTTTTCACTTTTCACAGAGCATGGAAAATATTATTTGTATGACTTCTGAAACCCTACCCATGTTGGCAAAGAAATAAAAGAATTGATTTTCTTTATCTTAAAAAATTGCGGTGTGCTTCTAATGTTAAAATAAGAACTTTTTACAAAATGTGTATAAGAATGCATTTTTGTCTCTCTGTCTGTTAGTTATGGCTAATCTCCAAAATGGCTGGACTAATTTTAAAGGATTTTTTATTGCCATGTAGCTGTATCTAAAAGGTTAACATAAGCTGTTACTGTACCTTAAGAAAAAGAAGTAGGGCTACCGATATTCGAAATGCCCCGTTAGTCTCGTAGTCGCAATAGGATTTTTCAGTAGTTGTACGTCGATTCTGTAAAATTCAGACATGAACTCGCATCTCAAATCGCTATTCACCCTCACTTCGCTTAAGGTTCAAAATGACATTGATTTATTTGACACTTTGAAGTGCGAAGTGAGCGTCGAAGTGACGGTGGAATTACCGTATAGAATGCCACTTCTTACGTGATCTCATATTTTATCTTTAGTTCAACTCGCTGACACGCTCGCAAGAGTGGCGCTAGTGTAAATTCGAATTTTCAACCGAGTTTTTAGAATGCCAATCAAGAAAATCACAGCGGATTCAGATTCGAAGTTTAGAACGAGGTCTTACAGAATCACACAGTCAAACCGTTGGGAGTAACTGGGTTGTGGAGGTCATATAGGCACTCTCTGCGTATAAAACACTGGTAGGTATTCAGCCGCATTCTGCATTGAAATAAAAATAAGAATAGATTTATTTTACCAAAGACATTTTTTTAATGAAATGTGAAGCTGCATTATTATGCTCATTATTCCTGATAACGTTCTACAAATAAAATTATATTTTATGAAACAATGGAAAAATATAAAATGGAACATTTTTCACACAGTTTTTATACCAGGTTTCTTTTTTCAAGCAAATAGTAAGGTCTTTCTATACGCGGCCCGGTACTAAAGGTCTTGCTAAGGAGCGAGGCACAAATAAAAAGCGCTCTTGTTCACTGCAAACACGCTCTTTAGGTTTTTATTATACTTTAGAGAAACAGTCTCTTTGTCTTCGTCTAATAACAAATAGTTTTTGTTAGTTCTTCGCGATTTTCTGGCGGTCTTTTAGTTAGTTTTGCTTTAAGATTGCTTTGGTCTCTTTTATGTAGTCGACTGGAAGCCGATCCCAACATAGTTGGGAAAAAACTAAAAGATGATGTTGTACCGTTGAATAACGAGATTGGTATGCTGGGAACTGAACTGCCTCGTTGGCCTAGTGGTCCTGAGCGCGACTGCTACGCTAGAGGTCCTGGGTTCGATTCCCGGGTCGAGCAAAAAGTGTTATTGGGTTTTTCTATGAAATTCTCAGTAGCAGCTTGGAGTTCGGATTTGTGCCCGGTTAATGGCAATAGGCTCGCCTCCTATTACATGGGACCTAAAATATACCGGCGAACTGTGGGTGTACCAATGTAATGTAATGTGTATAGGCGTGATGGATGGATGGTATGCTGGGACTTGACTTGCGAGAATGTACTTAAAAATGATGAAATTTTGACGTGGATTTTAGGACAATGAAATCCGCATATTGTACAAATTTGAGTAAATATTTGAATGAAACCGGGCAAGTGCGAGTTATATTCTTAAGTTATATCTACTTACGTATTCCCTACATATGAATTGCAATTAGACACATTTTTTGTATGGGGACTCTCTTATATTTTAAGTTTATTTTATTTTCACCAATTGCCTCGTTGAGCTTGTGGTCCTAAGCACCACTGTTACGCTAGAGGTCTTGGGTTCGATTCCCAGGTCGGGCAAAGTGATAATAGGTTTTTCTATAACATTCTCAGTAGTCTCGAAGTTAGGATTTGTGCCCGGTTAATGGCAATAGGTTAGCCCCCTTTTACATGGGACTTAAATATGCCGGCGAACTGTGGGTGTACATTGGTACACCTCTGCCTAACGGCTTCGGGGAATACATGCGTGATGGTATTTCATGTGGATGGTATGTATTTCATTTTCATCATTTGTAGTTATAACCACCTTAGTAACACGCACTATGAAAATTTCAGGATATTACGGTACATTAGACACAACCCGCTGGCAGACTGAAGACCAGACAGACAGACTGACAGCTGAGGCTTAGTAACAGGGTCCCGGTGGCACCTTTCGGGCACAGGGGGCCTACCTAAGGTACCTAAGGGGGACTATCTCTTAAAACAGTATTATTTTAATTTATTATTTTGCAAGCCAAGCCCACTGTAGGACGTACACCCATAAGGTGGACAGACGACCCGATAAAGACATAAGCAGGAAAAATGGTGGATGCAGGCCGTTTCCAACCGGTCCTTTTGGAAATCTATGGGGGAGGCCTATGTTCAGCAGTGTACGTCATACGGTAGATATGATGATTACATACTGTTTGAATTTCAACGCTCGGCTCAGCGTCTAAAGTTGAAAATCAAACAACTGAAATTACAAAGTAATATTCAACTGGAACTGTTTTAAGAAATGGTGGGCCATGAACCTTAAAAATGACACGTATCTATTTAAGAGTTTTCTCAAGACTTTGTTGCCTCACTTAAATTAGGAATAGAAATAAAACCTAGCAGAAGGTACGCAGAGTTAGTTAACATAAACGATTTGTTATTTGTGGCACGTAAACGCGATAGTGGTTTTATTTTAACACGAGTAATCTCATAGTGTTTCACCTCGCGCCGAAAGGACATAGATTGTCGAATAAAATTGGTTTAGAAGTGTCATTGACAAAGTGCGGAGTATTGTGCCTACGAGTTCGGATCCTCTGTGAGGAATAGGATGGGTGATGTACCGGGGTTGTTGAAGTAATGCTCTATATTGGTACAAAAAGTCAATACCAGTTTTCATTTTGAGTAACAAAGGATAGTTGATTATGTATGCACGTTTTTTTGCGTGTTTGGTATAAAATTATATAAGTAGCTATTAAAATTTTTTGAGCACATATGAAATAGCGCAAAGGTTTTTATAAAGCAACGTTCACAACACACCTCGTCTTCAATATACGTAGTAGTATGTATCATGTGAGTACGTCTAATCAAACATTATTAAAAAACCTTTATGTATTTCTGAAATATAGAGAGTATAGTTAGAAGTATAATGGTACAGCTGTTTGTGAAGGAGCTTCTCCGGATAAGTACTAGCACCATACCTATTTCTGCCGCATAGCAGCGTTGCTGTGTCCCAGTTTTACGAATATGGGTGCCTGTGTAATTACAGGTACATGAGACATTTCAACTTTGTCTTTGAGATGGCAACGCTATTGCAAGGCCTCTGGTATAGCAGATGTCTATAGTCCGTGGGCTTGTTTGCCATCCAAGGGTAGGTATTTCTTTATTGGAGCACAAGATTATTGGAGAGCATAATTCAAGCTCTTATTGGTATCATTTTTCTCCCAATTACTTCTGATCTTACAACGCTGCTATTCAAACTAAAAGACGTAGGTGCTGCCTTATACAAAATAAAGCCACTATCCATAAATTTCAGAATTCCAGCAACACTTATACCCTCTGATTTTACCTACCTTTTTTTTGCAATCATCTACTGACTTTTTCCGCACTGGGTGAAGTGGGAGTGTCAGATTCTTACTGACTAAACCCACCCGTGACCTCCAAATGCCCCTTGCTGGGCTTGTTGACTCTGTTGTAAAAACCCTTAGTGCTTATTGGCCTAGTATTGTTCTGTCTTTTGCGTGTCTGGAGGGAAACTGGAAAATATATTTCTTCTGACTCTTTATTATGGCATTTAATACAGTTGAATCGTATATCCGGGACTCGTCGAGTTTCATTTCCCCAGCGCTTTTCTGGCGGCCTCCACAGTTGATTCTGGCTTTCAGGAGTTGCAGTGGTTGTAAATACTGCAGCGGGCTTGTCCCATAAAAACATGCTGTTTGCGTTCTAGGGCCGCGGTGCCTCTTTCTAACAAATACCGCAACCCTGGCAGGAATTATACCTACACACATAGTCTTTGATAGAAAACGTTGTTTTCTGGGAATTAGTCGAAGCTCTCTTGCCCGTGGCGGATTGCTTATTTGCATACAAAGCGAGAGAAGCCTTGATTATTTCTATTATTTCCGCACCAGTGTTGCTCTTGAATGTTCAATTATATTGCAACATATTTTTTTATATTGGCATCGCGACAGGCCCTTCTGAATATTGCGCGCTCTTGAGAAAGGAAGATGGCGGAAAATCCGAAGCGGGAAAAGAACTTTGCTAAATAAGTTGTTACTTATTTATACTTATTAGTTTATTTAGTTGATTTGCGAAACTTCGGTAAAGTGGATTTTGCTGTGTGTAGGTAGATAAGAGGTAGGTGGGAGATGTGAATGCTTATGCGAATCCTGTACCCCTGGTCCTAGGCAGAGGTGGAACACCGTGGTGGTTTTAGCCAGTAAGAGTCCGGCATGACGCTCCGTTACCCCCATGGCGGAGGAAGTCCATGAGGATTTCTGCTAGCAACAAAACATACAACATTTTAGATCTTTAATTCCCTATTTTCGAGCACAATATCATAGGTAATACAAAATGGATCTAAAACTAAGATAAAATGAACTCTAGGTATTGCCTAAATATTCTGAATACCAGTGAATTGTGTGATTTCACACATACACACATACCACCACGCCTGTAATCCCCGAAGGGATAAGCAGAGGTGTACCGATGTACACCCACAATTCGCCAGTATGTTTTAAGTCCCACGTAATAGGGGGCGAGCCTATTGCCATTAACCGGACATAAATCCTAACTCCGAGCTATGTGAGGGTGTGTGTGTGTAGCTCTGTGTTATTTCGTGTCTATTTAAACGATAGGTAAAAGTAACATTGTTAATAGACTTTTGTTGCTGACTCTACCTACCTACCTGTCATGAGTACCTATATAAACTGAATATACGTCAGACGTTAATTAAGACAAAGCCTAACTTGAGAACCTAACGATCTTATTCTTGGAACAAGTACAATTAGGTTTATATAATTACGTCTTAACTTGTAAATCATAAATCATAAATCATAAATCATTTAATCGTTTGTTAAACATAGGTAACATAAAACGGTCTTAAGCTATAATACATGGTGCGCTATGTTTTGTCAACAATGACATACAAACAAATTCAATCAAATTAAATTATTAAACAGATTAATTAAAATTGTCATTAGAATGTCATTATACAGATGTCAATATCATTATACAAATTAATTAAAATTGTCATTCATAAACTGGTCCAATGTGTAGTAGGATTTATTAAGTAGTAAGTTCTTTAAAGTTTTTCTGAATTTTTGTACTGGCATACATTTGATTTTGTCAGGTATTTTATTAAAAACTTGGGGAGCAGAACCAAAGAAACTTTTCTTCATCAGTGCAGTTTTACATTTGACATGGCATAATGTGTGCGTATATTGAGAACGTATGGGTAATTTCTTGACTGCGGCAAGTTTTTTAAATAGGTGGGGATTATTTTTCACAAACAAGGAGGTTTCCAGAATGTATACACAAGGAAAGGTTAAAATATTGAATTTTTTAAAATATGGAATACAACTGTCCGTTCTGTGCAATCCAAAGATCGACCTTATGCATCTTTTTTGCATTTTAAAAACAAGTTCTCGATTTGTTGACTGTCCCCAAAAAACAACACCATACCGTAGAACCGAGGATACCAATCCATGATACGCCGTTAAGAGAGTTTCATTGTTTACTTTATTTGACAGTTGAAATAGAAGGTACGCTGCTCTGTTCAATCGTTTGCAAACTTCATCCAGGTGTGGTTTCCAGGTCAGTTTGCTGTCTATAGAAATACCTAAGAATTTTGCGATGCTGACCTCTTCTATTCTAAGATGATCATAGCTGACATTAACTGGAGTGTTTACAAGTCGTTGCTGAAAATGCATAACTTTAGTTTTATTTAAATTTATTACAAGATTATTGTCATTTAGCCAGTTAATTATTTTGGAGAGAGTGTCATTAATATCTAATTCGTAATTATTTGGATTATTGCATTTTATAACAACCGTACTATCATCAGCGAAAAGTACCATTTTATGCCCTGTTACTTTCGGTAGGTCATTTATATAGATCAGGAACAGCAGAGGCCCTAAAACGCTGCCCTGGGGCACTCCATATTTAATCATCCTTGGTGCCGAGGTGTATGTGGTTTGTAGCTTCGTTACTGGACAGATTCTTGTGATCTCTGTGCATTGTAATCTATCACTAAGATAAGATTCTATGAGTTTATAAATATTCCCTCTAATACCATAGTGATATAGTTTTTGTAGTAAAATTTTGTGATCCACGAAATCGAATGCTTTTGTCATGTCTGTATAGACAGCGCATACTCTGTTTTTCTTGTCGACAGATGTTAGGACATTTGATAGTAGGTCAAATAGTGCCATGTTTACGTTAATATTTTTCCTAAATCCTTTTTGTTCATGACAAAATAATTTAAATTTTTCAAAATAGGAATATAGGCAATTATATGTTACTTTCTCGAGGATTTTTGAAAATATAGGAATTTTTGCAATTGGCCTATAATTTTTTAAATCAGCTCTGTCGTCTTTTTTAAATAGGGGCTTAATAATCACTTTTTTTAAACGCGTTGGAAATATACCATCGGAAATACAGAGATTTATTATATGTGAAAGTAATGGCGCTATTATCTCCTTAACTTCTTTAATAACCTTAGTTGATATGTTATCAAATCCAACAGTATTCGTATTTTTGAGACAACTTATTATTTTTATTATATCATCGCTTGTTACTGGTAACATGAATAAAGATTGAGGCGAGATAGAGAGATCCTTTAAATGTTGCACATTATTCGATGTATTATTATTTGCACGAATATTATTTTCGATAACTTCAATAAAATATTTATTAAATTCATTGGCAATGTCAAGTGGGTGAGAAAATGTCAAATTATTATTTTTAATACATAAAACTGGTTCTTGTGGTAAATTATATTTCGATTTATTTATTACTTGCCATGCTGCTTTTGATTTATTTTGCGAAGTACTTATGTAATAATTATTTTGAGCCTTTTGTGTCAGTTTTATAATTCGCTTGTAAAGTTTTGAATATTTTTTAAAAGTAACTTTGTTTTTCAAATTAGGCTTCAGCCTATAGTCCCAGAGTAGTTGTCTCTGCTTTTTACTACAAATTTTTATACCACGGGATAACCATTTCGTTTTCTTACTAGTATTAATTTTAACAATTTTGACTGGAAAACATAAATGGTGGAAAAGTAAAAATTCATCTATAAAATTGTTATATGCTTCATTTGCATCTTTTGCTTTATAAACTTGCGAAAAAGATAGACACTTTAAGTAATCTTTGAATTTAGCTAAGTTACTTGCCGATAAATCAAGTTTTTTAGTTTTCCAAAATTTTAGGGTGCATTTTTTATTAATAGGTATTTTTAACAATTGTGCTGTATGGTCCGAGAGGACTAAATCCATTATGTCCGCCTTGCATCCACGTATAAATGAATGTGCAAAATTGTCGATGCATGATTTGCTACTTAGTCTAGTTGGTTCAAAGAGAGACAGTTTAAGATTGTATTGTCGAAGAAAGTATTCAAATTCATACGTAGTTTTATTTCTTTTCAGGATATCAATGTTAAAGTCGCCCGTTAAAATTATGTTTTTGTTCGTATATGAACAGACTTTACGTAATACGTCATCTAGTTTTTCATAGAAAGTGTTATAGTTATGTTTAGGTATTCTGTACACACATATTATTATGGTATTATGAGACACTAGCTCAATGCCGCAGCATTCGATAACACCTGACACTGAATGTTTTGAGATGTCAGTTAATTCCTTATAGTGAAATCCTGCGCGAACAAAAATACACACTCCTCCTCGTTTAGCAGTTCTCGAAAAGAAGGCAGCGAGGCAATAATTAGGTATATGCATAAAATTTTCATACCCAGTTTCGACAAAGTGTTCTGTAATGCAGATAATATCTATATTAATTCGATTACTAGAAAGCTCTTCTAGTCTAACTGTCAATAAATCTGATTTATTCATAAGTCCTGCTATGTTTTGATGAAGGATATACAAATAATGACTAAAGAAAAAACTGAGAGTTTTCGTGAAGTTGAGTATCAGTTCTTTGGGGATAGTCAGTATTTGACAATGCGTTTGCTGAGTTTAAATCCGTGACAAGGTCCTGCAAATCGGTTATCACAATAATTAGTCCTTTATTATTCAAACTTCCATACTGCTGATTATAGGTGTCAAAGGTATATGGAAGGTTTAAGTTGGAATCCAATAGATATGCATATTTATGCGTCTCAACATCCATGAACATTAAATTATTAAAAGTGTCAACTCTGCTGTTGAACATTACATTTTTGTTTTTCATGTATTTAAAAGTAGGCAGACATACTATGAAATTCGTGTGGGTTAATGGTTGTAATTTATTACGAATAAAAGTGACTAATTCTATGTAATTTTGTGTCTTTTTGAAATCATCTTCCCCTACATAAATTACACAGTAGTCGGAATAGGTGAAGTTTTGTACTTTCTTATCAAGATTATCTAAGAGTTGTCTTATACTACAATTTGGCATTCGGTAATGACATATATTACAATTACTTAAACTAGTTTTTTGACATATTGTGTATAATCTATTCGACGTTTCACTGCTTATAATACATAAATTACTCATTAGAAGTGGCGTCAATGCGCAGTTTTTATTTTTGTTGCTTGTACTTTTTGGTGTTTGACTTCTTTTCTTTGGAGAACTAGTTATGACTTTTTTATCATCTTTCTTCAATAAATCGGCGTTACTTTGTTTTGTTACTGAGGACGTTGTATTATCAATTGGTGAGCTGTCTTCGTTTTGTAATGACTCTCCCGACATCACCAATTGTGTGCTTATTAATTCTTCAATTGGTCGGTTATTTCTTTCAGGTGTCAAAAATTGTAAGCGAGCCACCTGTCTGTTATTATCGTGAATTGTATTTCTTTTGTTTTTTCTATTTGAAGTTTTTGGTGAGTAATCATTAGAGTTTAAGGTCTTATATAGCTTTATAGTTTTATGGCATTTCGATAATTCGAGTTTCAGTTTTTGATTTTCTTCATTTAATATGTCAATTTCGCTATTAGCGGACTGAAGTTCACGTGTTAATCGATTTATTTGCTCCTGAAGGGCTTCACAGCAGGGGCGATTTTCATCTAGCGATGTACTTGGTAAGCTGGTCATTGTTGAGTCAAATATGTGAGAGTTGGATAAATCATTGAGTTCGGACAGGTTGGTTAACGAACTTGTTCTATGAAGTTTATTTCTATAAGTAATGTTATTGTTATCACATGCCATTTTTCCGTTGTGAATTAATTTCTGTTATTTTATCCAGTACAAACAATAATTTCTACCATTAATACTATTTTTATAAGTTGGCAACCCTGTTTTAGCTGCGGGCAAAAAGACAAGTATTCTTGTCGCCAAAATCTTTGTAAAAGTCAATTTCTGGACGAAAGTTTTAGTGTCAATTTATTCACAGTCGTCTGTGATTGGTCAGTGTCAATCGTAATGAGTCATATGTTCTTTGTTTACTTAATTGTTACAGTTTTTTTAAATTAATTACTGGTTTTATGTTAGTCAAATTGAATATAATCACTGTTTGAAAATGTTATTTTTGAATATAAGTCACTATTTAGTACTTGCCGCTCTTAAGCACTCTATTTCACTGCTCAATAACAGGGTTTTTGTATTAATATCAGGTCATTTAGTCAAAACACTGTAGTCCTTGAATTTAACTTATTTCACAGAAATATCCTTGAGATAACACTGTCACTTGAGTACTAGGGTGCACTGAGTATTTTAAATATGTTTTAGGTTTCTTTGACTGTTTTTATCATTTAAATTTGATTAAAAATTTGCAGACCGATGTTTACATTGGCAAGTGTTGCCACTTTTCTCAACTTGTATAAATTGTATAATGTAATTATAACGTTTAACCATTTTAGTGTAAAATATTTTAAGGTTGATTTTTCAATAGCAATTGCTAAGCTTTGTAGCGATGAGTGTGTACTTATGAATGATGTATGATTAAATATTAACCTAAATGAATGTTTCATATTGATAGCGTAGCTAAGCAATTTAAAAAATTCCGTCCGTTCGTCCGTCTGTCTGTCTGCAGCTTAGCTCAAAGACTCATTTTTACCAATGTTACTTTTACCAATTCATATGTACTTTCTAAGTTTATCTTGGACAATACTGACATCGGTAACCATATCAGAGGCCCTTGAAGTGGTTTAGAAACCCTGACACTAAGGTGTGGGGTCGTGAGACCTTACTGCCCACACGACAAAGGAAAGGCAATAGGCTCGCCCCCTATTACATGGGACCTAAACATACCGGCAAACTGTGGGTATACATTGATACACCTCTGCCTAACCCTTCGGGGACCACAGGCGTGATGGTAAATTGACAAATTAAAATCTTGTTTCTTTCTCTACTCGCTTAAAGCTAAAGCTTCAACAAGAGAATAACTTGTAATTACACAGACGTTTTAAATCCCAATACAGGGTACCCTATTATAAGTTACACGGTATCATAATATACGGTGTAGCGTAGTTCTGAACGACACTTATCTATGGCAGCTTGGGGACAGACAAACTTCTGAATTGTGTAGCTTCCTGCATGGATGGAGCGGTGTAATTAAGAGGCGAATGTTATTTAGGTTATTAGTAATTTTATGCATTCTTTTAAAGGGCATAAAGTAGAGTTGATTTGGCATCATTACGCATATAAAACATTGTGCTTATGAATGCATGTGATAGTAGATCTTAGGGTACTTAAAGCTTAGTTATAAGTTTTAAAACTTGTTTTCGTGAAAATAACAAAAAAATAAGGTGCATAGATAGTCTCAAATATAAATAAGATTTTTTTTACAAAAAGACAAACGCCTTCTAAAACTACAACACTACTAAAAGCCTCAAGAAAGCTGAAACGCAATTTCGTTTACTAAGCCGTGTTTTTTCTCAGTTATTTTGATTAAAAAATCAATTTACCACACCGATTTTCATAACATTCCAATGGGACCAATCTGAAAGTATATATTTTCAAATGAAAAAGTATATTTCTCTAAATCGATTGATAAACGACGGAGTACAGAAGTAAGAAACACAAAAAAAAACCTCCTCCTTTTTTTAAATCGGTTAAAAATGGTCACAATCATGGGAAGAACTGTAACTTTAAGCTCAATCCAGTGTCTTTTTACACCCGATATTTGTCTCAGTATACTGTTTTCACACAAAACGTAAATAAAAGACACGAAAGCCCCACAAAACACATAAACACAACAATCTTCCACAACACACACAAGTACAACGACTAAGCATACGTCATAAAAACTCGCGCTCCATGAACCCCGTACTTATCTTCCTACCCTAACTCCAAACATTTAATGACATACTCTACAGATAATACTTATCCCCCCCAACTTGTTCATTCATCCACCATCAGTCCCCCGCGTGATATCCCCCAAAACTTTAGGATTAACAATGATATTTTTCATGTACTCCTCTCAAACTTTTTTCAATGACACCTTAAGGAGTTGTGAAGAATTTTACTCGCAAGAGGCGACTGTGTTTTGTTTTTTAATTGTGTATAAGTTTGGCAATTGTTTTTTATTGTTATTGTTATCTTTATTAGTTTGAATTAGTGCTTTTGTTTAGAATAACGTATTTTTTAAATCCTGAATATCGTGGAGTGTTCTCTGTATTCTGCCGTGCTTGTGATATATACAGTAAGTACGTTGGAGACACTTTCGAGAAAAAGGCGGTTAAAGTTTTTTTTTTTAATTTTGACATTCTGACTAAACTATAAATTAAACTTAAGTTTTCTAAAATATTTAAGATAAGTATAGGTTTGTTTAACAATTTCTATATTTTAATTTTTAATTAGGAATAATATTTTAATTGTAAAGTTTAAAAAATTATTTATGTTAAGGAACGAACAATTAAAAAAATTATGTATTTTTAGTATTGGTACAGTAAGTGTGTGACTTACTGTAACAATCTTTAATTTGAAGTACATACTGCAACAATGATTACAAAATGAGATAAATGTTTAAATAGAATAACAAAAATTACACAATTTGCCTACTGTAACTTAATCACTTACTGTAATTATAGCTAGGAGCAATATGTAAAATTAATTATCTGCCACAAAACACCGGAACCATAATTAATTACTATTCCTTAATATTATTTGTAGATAATGAAACAAAAAAAATCTTATGAAATCACAGTTTAATGTATTAAGTACACAGCTTTATTAATAGTACAAAGTTGTATAATCTGTTCCGATTTTTTTTTTTTTTAACCATTTTAAAATCTGATTATAAACTAACTAAAAAAAACAATTCGTGTTTGTACAACCTGCTCCGTACATGAAACAATCGTAAACCAAATAAAATAAGCACTGTTTCTAAAATAACACCTTTACAGTTTTTCCCCTAAAACTTTTTATAAATTCGTGTTTGTACTTCTTCATACAAAACAAAAAAAATAAAAAAATAAACACTTAGTTTCTCAAAAAAAAAGCACAGTTTTTTCTTTGGAATTCTTCATAACAAAAATAATAATACACAGATTGACAGAACGCAGCACAACTCTGATCTTTCAAGGCACTTTAAATTCTTCAATAAGACTTTTATCCTCTTAGAACAATTATAATTATTAACACTTTACTATTGTATACATTTTGAGATCTTCGTTATACGAACTTAATCGAATCAGCCTTACAAATTAATTAGTACCGCAATTTATGGTAAAATAGTAAAATGTCCCTTATGTGACTAGTAAAATATTAGTCTGTTAAGATAAGCCTACATTTTACTAGTCACATAAAGGACATTTTACTATTTTACCATAAATTGCTAAATAGGTAAAAAAAAACAAAAAAAAACGGAACTGATTATACAACTTTGTACTATTAATAAAGCTGTGTACTTTCTACATTAAACTGTGATTTCATAAGATTTTTTTTGTTTCATTATCTACAAATAATATTAAGGAATCACCCCGCACTACCCGGCTGGATCCTAAACGCCTTAGAATATTTGCAGTAAGTAACGTATTTACCTAATTTGTTCCAGGCAAGTCTACGCATAAATTTAAGCATTCCTAAACATAATTACAGTAGTGAATCTTGCTGTTATTACGTCTATGCGTACAAATATATATTTTAATTCGCTGACTTATCATATATACACAGTAAGTTCCACTTACTGTACTTATGCTAAGATAATACATTAATATGTTGCGAAACTCTTAAGCATTAATATAATATATGCTGTTACTGTAAATATGTTAAGGTTTAGTATGATAATGATTTATTTCCAACACTTAATATAATAACAACAAGTGTCACTTACTGTAGCATTACCTAGGAAATGGGTTTAACTTTATGAAAAAATCAACCGTATGTGCCCATACTGCAATCATTATAAGTATGCATTGTCGCAAAACGTATCTTACTGTAATTATGCTTAAGCTTATTTCATGTTCTATGCCACATTTTTAAATTTCAAATATACAGAAATGTAGATCTCAATCTCTACATTCCAAATATATATACAACTCAATATCGTCAAAAATGTGACTTACTGTAATTATCATAAGCGCGGCAGTATTGGTGTCAGGGGCGTACTTATTAACTTTTATCAGTAATTTCTTTAATATTCTTTAATGTATGAAAAGTAGCTTTTATATGAAAAGTAAAAGTGAAAGTTTTATTTAAAAAAAAAGCCTATTTAGGTTATTTTCTTAAATATATTTTTAAGGTTGTAAAATAAATAATAATGATATGATTAAACATTATACACTAGGGCATATTTTTGCGGCAAAGCAGCGTTGCTGTGTTCCGGTTTGAAGGGTGTGGGTGGCGGTGTAATTACGGACACATGAGACAACTTTGTTTCTGGGATGTCAAATATTAAGAAAAACAGCACCTCCAAACATTTTGACATTGCAGATAAATATATTAGATATTGCAGTGTTGTATGAAATAGCTGTTTTTTTTTTTAAATAACCGAACAAAAGGTGTAATCCTTAGAGGTCTACAATTATATACCTACTGAACCCACGATAAAAGTATTCGTTACAATTCCAAACTTTATACCTACCTTTTTTTGAAGAATGGAAAATCCTTAAATAACTTCTTCCGCTCCGCTTCCGTTGTTGGGCACAACGGAAGAGAGTGTCAGACTCTTACTGACTAAACCCCATCCGAGTTCCTCCTAATGCTGTTTTCAAAGCCGCGGTGACTGTATCCAACAAATTTCGCCTACCCAAATACCTACCTACCTACTATAACAAACAGCAAAATTCTACGAAACTTTCCGTATTTATCATTCATTTGCGGATTCGTGTACACTATTACAGTGGAATTAAGCAGTTTCACATGCATTGCTGTTCAGTCGCAAGTTTCAATGAGACATATCACACAAGAGAATGCGACGCACTACGTTACAACGCTACCTTAGTGATGAGCGGAGCAATAAAATGTATTATTTACCTTTATAATAATATAACACATCACACCAGTATCAGTATCATGATGACCCGGTGGTTTAGGCACCTACCTTTCATGCGTGAGGTTGCGGTTTCAATACCGGACAAGTACCAATATTATATTTTTAAATTATATGTACTTTGCAATAGGCTCGCCCCCTATTGCATGGGACCTAGATATACCGGCGAACTGTGGGTGTGCATTGGTGCACCTCTGCCTAGCCCTTCGGGGAATACAGGCGTGATGGTATGATGATGATAATTATGTACTTTCTAAGATTATCTTGAACATCGCTGTGAAACATATCTAAGAATGTCTTGAACATCGCGGTGAAGACAAACTTCGGATGACTTGAATAAAAGTCTAAAATCGCCAATCCACCATGAGCAAGCGTTATGATCTATGCTCGTGCCTTCTTTGGATGAGAAGAAACCTTTGTTTGGTAGTGGGGTAGTAGCAGACTGTTATGATTAGAGATAGATTGTCGTGTGGAATAACACATATGATACTTTTTTATCCTGGAAAAATGTACGGTGTCCGCAAGAGATAATATATCAAATGGGACGCGGACGAAGTCGCGGGCAGTAGCTAGTCTGCGTATAAGGAGGCACCAATCATAATATTGTTAATACTCAATCTTGTTTTACCAATAAACTATTTCAATTTTTTATTATTTACAATTATAGTAACAAATATTGTGTCCCCGCTTCTCCTACCACAGTGCCACCCCCACAGCAAAGCAACGCGAGACACCTACAGTAATTGCTCGGGATAGTTATATGAAGGCTATTGTGACTTGACGCGCTAGTAATTATGTTGGCTCAGGATATACACTCGTTTGAATCCGTGTTGGCTCTTTATTGTTCATCTTAGGAAGTAATTTAGCTTAAAATCGAGCTTACGTCCTGAAGGGTAGAGCTGCTGTTATCATATTTTGGAGATTTCATTTCGGTTCTTTAAAATATGGGGTGATGTTGGTGGATGGGCAAAATGTTCTTCTAGTTTATGTTACTAGTTTTTGCCCGCGATTTTGACGGCTATCGCAGCTGTAAAAGAACGATGAATGATTCAGTTTAGTCGTGGAAGTTTTAGTAAGCGACTAAACTAAATCTTAAACTAAAACTTTAGGAAGCAAAAAAAGAGTTTGGAATCTTCAAAGCTTCTTTAATTATTGTAATTAATGACAATTGTAACCGTTTTAATTAAAGTATAATAAATAAATGCAACAAAAAACATAGGCTGCTTTTTAGTTGCCTGCGTTCATTGTTTTTTTGGCATTGCATCGAAATTGGTTCAAAAGTTTAGGCGTAAAAGCTTAACAAACAAAGAAATAATCAAACTTACTGTCACATTTATAATGGAATAGTTAGGATATCTGCGACCGACATAACCGCCAAGACATCCTAACCAATCTTATCCTAACTAAAACCAGTCTAACGGTCGATACACCGCCCCGTGTCCAACGAACCAGCAAATCCGCGAAAATCCAATATATTTCTAAATCCAGCTCCGAGCGGATGATGTATATTGGTGTTTTGAGTTCACTCGCAGCAAACCGAGGGTTAACTAGGTTAACCTACGTTTAGAATACTAAACAGAAAACATTTTGTAAAAACCTGCTCGCTTAAAATTCCCTAACAGTATGTTTCGCTGGTAAACTTTCGACTTAATGGAACAAAGGAGTGATTACAGAGTACAACTGCAAAAATCCAAAAAGAGTTAGATCTTTAGGAGTCAAGAGCTGGCAAGGAGCCAGGGCGCTCATTACCAGGACATTAATTGAATCCTGCCGACGAGCCGAGCAAGCTATATAAGCTGTTTTACCTTGGTAGTACTCGTTGGGAATTTTTGTGTTTTTTTTTTGGCGTCTATTACAAGTAGTGGGGTGGGGGAATTTTTATGCGCTTTTGAAGGTTTCGTTTTTTATGTCTGAATTATGGATTTGTGGAAGGTGTTTTATGTGTGAAAACGGTAGGTACATGATTTTAGACTCCTGTGTGATACATTTATTCTATGGTTATTAAAACAAACTTTAAGCTGCTTCATTAATTGTGCTCTCAGCTGTTTCATTAATTTTTACTGTGTAGGTGTTGCTCCACCATCCATTATGTTTAAAATCATGAAGGTCATCTTAGGTATCTCGGTCAAAGAATTAAGTTATTGCAAAATGAATTGCCTCGTTTAGCCTAATGGTCCTAAACGCGACTGCTACGCTAGAGAGGTCGAGCAAAATGTTATTGGGTTTTTCTATGAAATTCTTAGTAGCAGCTTGGAGTTAGGATTTGTGCCCGGTTAAAGACAATATGACCCTATTATCCCCAGTTAAATGGGACCTAAATGTATGTACCGCAAGAATGTGGGTGTAAATTGGTACACCTCGGCCTAACCCTTCAGGGAATACTGCAGGCGTGATTCTATTCTCACAGTCAGAACCAAGGCCATTATATGTTTTCCGATGCATGGGACTATCATACCACCATATTCACTCTATTTTTGGTTGACTCCTGACAAATTCCTGAAGGAAAAACCTATTAACACTTTGTCCGACCTGGGAATTAAAACCACGACCCCACTAGTGTCATCGCAACGTATGCATAACATTGTAACAACACAAGCCTCTTGATTCTATCTACTTCCTCCCCTGATTCCGAGCTACTAAACCTATTCAGTATGAATACATTAAACAGAGTATCAGAATATCGTTAGATACAATTGTATGAACATTCCGTGAAGACCGTATTTCTCGATGTGCGAACAGTTTTTAACCGACTTCAAAAAAGCCAAAGCAAATGCCTAAGGCATTAAGTCCGCCTTTGTACGGTGTATTTTTTTACATTTGTGCATAACCTTTGAATAAATAATAAATAAATAAAAAAGGAGAAGATTCTCAAAGCGTCTCGTATGTTTCGTTTTCCTTTTTTCGTATAAATAAAAAAAAACTTTTTTTACAAAAACGACAACCTCCTTCAATTACTTAAAAGTAACAAAATAACTTTAGTTTTGGAAGTCGCTGACAATACAAAACAACAAACAGAACCAAAGCCGCCGACTTCCAAAACTAAAGTTCCTTTTTAAATTCCATTTTGAGTGCATTCTTAGGCTGACTGCCCACGTCGGAAAATCGGTGACCGATTTTATTATTCGGAAAGAATGGAACACATCAATTCTAGTATACGGTCGGACCCACAAAAAAGTCGGTCCCACAAAAGTGTGGATCTTTTGAACGGTCCGATAATCGGTAACCTTACCGATGACTCCAGAATTGCCCCACAAGAAAAAAAACAAAAGATTTTAATTTTTTCTTGTGGAACTAAAATAGGTATCTAAAAAATTGGTTATAGGTATACGATTAGTAGGACGACAATTTAATTTTTCAACTACCACTTTCCTACTACTAAAAAAAACATCTACAAATAACATTTTTATACAGAATTTTACACAAAGATACCCCAGCATCCCTAGCTTATCCATTACGCAGCTATCAGGCTAATGAGAAAGAAATTAATCGCGGAGAATTAAGGAGACTTCAAGCACTTACATAAATATTCTCTGGAGAATTAAAAATAATGTTATTGTAATAATATGCAACACTTAAGATAAGTGAGTGCTTGTCGTTGCTATGAATATTTATGCGTGTGTGTGTGTGAGTTGTGTGTTGTTGGTAGACGATGTTGAAGTATGTGATTTTAATGACTTACATACCATACCATACCATCACGCCTGTATTCCCCGAAGGGTTAGGCAGAGGTGTACCAATGTACACCCACAGTTCGCCGGTATATTTAGGTCCCATGTAATAGGGGGCGAGCCTATTGCTATTAATCGGGCACAAATCCTAACTCCGAGCTGCTACTGAGAATTTCATAGAAAAACCTAATAACACTTTGCCCGACCTGGGAATCGAACCCAAGACCTCTAGCGTAGCAATTGCGCTTTTGACCACTAGGCCAAGGAAGCTGTATTAATTAAGAAGCGATTTTAATGACGTCATTTGGTAATGGGGTTTCTGTTCTGTCTCCTTCTTGATATGGAGGATAGTCGAAATTATGATTATTCTTACTCCTTCTCTAATCTTTTCTGGTTAATTTCGTTTCGAGATTTAAGACAATTGAATAGTTTATTCTGGAGTTCCTTTACGAAAAAAAGAATTATAAAATTGTTGACTGTCTGTCGGTTTGTTTCGGCTGATCTCCAAAACGGCTAGACAAATTTTGACGGTGCTTTCACTGCCAGATAGCTGATGTTTTTAGGAGTAACTTAGGCTTACTTTTATTTCAGAAAGGATTAGGGAGACGCGTAAAAAAACCCGTGATAACCAACATTCACCCAAGCGAAGTAGCATGCAGAAGCTAGTCGTAGGTATATAAAAAGATATCGCACTTTATTTAAGGTAAATGCTCCGACCAGCCCGCGAAATTTAACATTTTACATGAAGCTTGACTTATGGAGTCATTTTACTGATTTTAATGGTAATAATTTTGAAAATACATACTTCTTACGCCCGCGAATCATTCTTTAATCAACATTAAACCTAATACTGACTTGCAAATTGCAAAAAACGTAAGAAAATTTAAATTTCGCGGGCTGGTCGGAGCATTCACCTTAATGTGAATGAAAAGTAAGTTACGGATATAATTATTTAATATTTGTTTACGCATTTCACATTTTATATTCCCTTTGATAATTTTCTAAGACTTTAAGTGACTTGTTTTTTTTAAGAATATTAAAAAGAAGATATTTCTTTTTCATATATACATAAATAAACTCACGCCATTTTCCCATGGGGGTAGGCAGAAATCACAGAACGTCTTTTACCTTACCTATAAACTTAGCTTCTACATTCTAGACCTAAATATAGTTTTATAAAATAGTAGTAGTAGTTTATTTTAGTATTGGCAATAACAAATATTTACATGTAGAAAATAACTGGTACATTTTTTAACTGACATGACACAATCATTATGAATCAAATAAAAACAACGTAAACGTTCGTTATTCGAAATGCACACGAAATGAAAAATAAACATTGTCTTTTTATTTATGAGGCAAAAACAAATATTTCAAAATGAAACCAACATTTTATTTTAACTGAAAGTTTAAAACTAAACAAAAATAATCATGAAAAAATACCGAATTCGTTCATTCCGATACGTCGAGAGTCGACGAGTATATCGATAGGCACGCGATTTTGAATCGATTATGTATTCGCGTCACAGCTCGGCTGCCCATTCCGATTCTAATCAACGGCCAGATTCAAATTTCAATTTGAATTTCGAATCAATATGTGCCGTCGTACTTTATAAGCTTCTGTTACGCTTTGAGAGTGCCGACAATATGGAGCCGTAGGGACTTTCAGCTATGAAAGCTAGGAATATAATTATTAATATTCGAATCCAATATTTATAGATATAAATACACGCTACACACGCCAAGCGCTCGCATCGTGCACGCTACGCGCCCTTGTCTCGCACATATTTTCTTAACTTGATCGTTAAAAATACCTACCTTATATACATACCATCATAAACGTACCATCACGCCTGTATTCCCCGAAGGGTTAGGCAGAGGTTTACCAATTCACACCTACAGTTCGCCGGTATGTTTAGGTCCCATGTAATAAGGGGCGAGCCTATTGCCATTTGCTGCTGAGAATTTCATAGCAACACGCAATAACACTTTTTGCTCTACCTGGGAATCGAACCCAAGACCTCTAGCGTAGCAGTCGCGCTTAGAACCAATAGGCTAACGAGGCAGTTTTACCTTATATCTAGACACGTAAAATGTAAATTTGAAAGTCTCAGGCCAGAGTTCGCAATGTAGTGATCGCACGCTTACTCTTTTCTTGGAATCCCTTTGAAAGCCAGAAATAAGAAAAGTCTGGCGACAACGGCCTTGAAAGTCGATCTCGATACAAGTGGCTGGCAGACGATAATAGAGACATGAAAGTGAATGATTATAAAGGATATATACAACGTGTAGTTTTGCATCCTCGTGATATTTCAGGAGATTGTTATATAAATGACATAAATAATTAAATGAAATTACGAGACCTGATGTTTGACAATATTTCAGAATGCATCAAATTCAAAGAATAGAATCGCCCCGGGCGTATCCCAAGCAAGTAAATAAAAAGCAAAAAGATATATGAGAAAAACCTATTTAATTTATTATAAGGGCTTGTTAAGAATTACTAGCATAGTTACCCCCTTGCATTTATCGAAGTTTTTTTTTAAATCTTTGGATGGTAAACAGTCCGGCGGCCCACCTTATGCACCTGATGGACCTCTGCCTACAGACATTTGCTATTCCAGAGGTCTTGCAAATGCGTTGCGATCCCAGACACAAAGTTGCAATGTCTCATGTGCCCGTAATTACACCGGCACCCTTCAAAGGAACACAGCAACGCTGATTAGCAGCAGAAATACATATGATGGATGTAAAATTGCACATCAATAGACATGTCTATCGGTTCAATATTCTGATTTACGACTCTCGATAGAGGGCATGAAATGATTGAAGCTCTTACACAATATTATATATTGAAATGTTTTCTTTCTATATGGCTATTGGCTTGGAAACTCGACTTCATTTGTTTTTGATCGACGCTATTTGTTTCAGAACAATATCTTTATGTGTAGGTATTGTAACTAGATCCTATCCTTGGTCTATGTATATTATGTTTTATGTAAGTACATAAAAAAGATAATATAAACACGCTTGTACGATATGATTACATACAGAAAGCAGAGTTCATAGAAATCCCTATTCCTAGACAGCCCGTTTCGCCGAAAACTTTGTTGATAGAAAACATCGTTTGTATCTACAAACGATGTTTTCTATGGATCCGTGGAACCGTGCTTTCCATGGATCGAGATATCTATCTCGATCCATGGAAAGCACGGTTGACTGAGATCTCTGATCTCTGATCTCTGTTCATAGCTAGCACTTCTAGCCGTGAACATTGTTCATAGAAACCTCTGTTTCCAGATATCTTGGTTCATAGAAAAGTACGTATAGAATATGTTTTAGTGGTATCTTAGTTTGACGTAGTCAAAGTGAGCAGAAGTTAGTTCTACATACCATCACGCCTGTATTCCCTGAAGGGTTAGGCAGAGGTGAACCAATGTACACTTAGCAAAAGAGATAAGTAACCAGAGTCGCCCAGTAAATTCAAAGTTTTTCAAAAGCCGATAGAAAGTTTTTAATGAATTTTATATTTAGTAATAGAAAATAAACAGTTTATTGATTAAATTAAATTTTATTTCAAAATGACCACCGGTTTGAAAGAAAACTTCAGCTATATTAGACGGTCTGGTTACTTATCTCTTTTGTTCACTGTACACCCATAGTTCGCCGGTATGTTTTTAGGTCCCATATAATAGGGGGCGAGTCTATTGCCATTAAACGGGCACAAATCCAAACTCCGAGCTGCTACTGAGAATTTCATAGAAAAACCCAATAACACATTTTGCTCGACCTGGGTATCGAACCCAAGACCTCTAGCGTAGCAGTCGCGCTCAGAACACTAGGCCAACGAGGCTGTTAAGTTAGTTCTAAATATAAAAGCTTAAACTACAGTCAAACTAAAAATAAATCCACATACGTATTCCCAAAACAGTTATCAATATTCGCAACTCTAACCACTTAATACAAAATTCTATCAAACAACAAATATTGCCAATACAATTTAATTACAAATGTCATTTACATTTTGAAATTAAACGCGGCCCGAACTAATACAATAGATTTTAGTTTGAAACATGAAAGTTTGCTGTTCACGTTTAACAGAATCATTCAAACGACGAAAATGAAAATTCATAGAAATAAATTCTGTTGTTACTAGCCTATTATTGTCCCACTGCAGGACAAAGGCCTCTTTTCATACAGAGAAGGCACGAGTATTGATCATCACATTTTCTTAGGCGGATTAGCGATTTCGGACTTAGATTAATTATGAGTCCAGGTTTTCATATGATGTTTTCCTTCACCGATGTTAGTGATGTCCAAGATAAACTTAGAAAGTACATATAAATTGAAAAAGTCATATTGGTAACTGGTTTCGAACCCGCAGCCTTAAGCATGAGAGGTGGGCTTAACCGCTGGGTCATCATCTAAATCCATGAAGAAACAGTAACACTACGTAGATTAACAAGATAAATACAAATCTCAAGAAAGCAAAGTACGCAATTTCGTTTACTTGGATGACATATTTTTTCAGTATTTTGATTTAAAAACCAAGCTACTAAACCGATTTAAATAAAATTTCTATGGAACCAGTCTGTGAGAATTTTCTAAATTGGTTCATAAAAGACAGAGTTTTGAGGTAACAAAGATAGAAAAAAGAAAAAAAATACAACTGAATTGATAACCTCCTCCTTTTTTAAGTCGCTTATAAAAATAGGAATGCTAAATAATAAAATAATGCTAAATAATACTAATGCTTTCAGTAACACTAAGTTACTAGTATCAAAAACAATTGACACAAGAGACAACATATTCGTTAAATCGAGTCACACATTAATTAATTTCGCCCGTTCTACCTCGACACTGGATTAATAATTGGGAATCAAGTGAAATTTCATTTTCGAAGGTGGTTCGGTTTGGCATCACGATATTTATTTGCTCAATATTGTTTAAACATTGTTATTTATTGAGCTCCCAGTGACAGGGATTGGGGATTTAAATGTTCGTAGTATGTTTGTATTGTTTTGAAAAGGATTAACTTAGAGGGATGATTGGTGTGTGTTTGTGTTGCTGGTTTAAGTGGATTTTATATAGAAATAATCTAGTTATGTTTTGGTAATTCTTACTACTGTTATAAATGTGAATAACAAACATCCATCCACCCTGGATGGATGTTTGTTTCTCAACCACGCTAAAACGGCTGAATAAAAATGGATGAAATTTGGCATAGATATAGATTATAGTAACTGCCTCGTTAGCCTAGTGGTCCTATGCGCGACTGCTACGCTAGAGGTCCCGGGTTCGATTCCCAGGTCGAGCAAAAAGTGCTGCTGGGGTTTTCTATGAAATTCTCAGTAGCAGCTCGGAGTTTGGATTTGTGCCCGGTTAGTGGCAATAGGCTCGCCCCCTATTACATGGGACCTAAATATACCGGCGAACTGTGGGTGTACATTGGTACACCTCTGCCTAACCCTTCCGAGAATACAGGCGTAATGGAATATATATATTTTTATAGATTATAGTCTGAAATAGCACATAGGCTATTTTTTATCACGGAAAAATGGGATAATAAACTAAGACGCGGAAGAAGTCGTGTGTGGATCTAGTATCATTATAACAGAAAGTACATACCTAATGATGATCATGCTTACACAGATCCTCGGCCAGGGTGTAGGAAGAAACATTGGAGTGGTTTTTAGTCAGTAAGAGTCTGACAGACCCTTCCACTCCCCAGAGCGGAACAGTCTTGAGGATTTTCACCCCAGAACCGAAATAAAAGGTCATCAAAGTCAAAGTTATCATCTGCCTAGCCTTTTCCAAAAAATGTTTGCCCGAACTGAGAATCGAATCTCCCACGCTCAGCAGTCACGCGTGACACCACGTCACGAATGAAGCAGTCAAGTTAATATAGAAATGCTGACAATAGAAAAAAAGGCAATAAAAATAGCAACATACAAAAGAAAAGAAAGAATGAGTAAAGAAAGATCCAATGATGACTCCATAAAAATATTGATAGGCTTTTATTTCCACATAAACATCGGAACAGTCCAAATAAAATCTATACATATAAATAAAACTGAAGTGTCTGTTGGTAACATCAAACAACGACGGTTTTATTAAATGCATTTATGAACATTTAAACGATATCTAAACCAAAAAATCAATTTTAATTTTTGTGTCTGTCTGTCTGCTTGTTTCGATTTCGACTAATCTGCGAAACGACTTGACCGATTTTGAAGGGATTTCCACTTGCAGATAGCAAGAGGGCCATTTCCCAAACTTTTAAGGAATGATCACAATCTAATCTCAGCCTAAATGTGCTAAAAATGCGTCTAATTTGCTGAAAATTTTCATGTTAATTGTCACTACGACGGAATTGAAACTAGATTTTAAATATTTTTAAACCGTACAAAAGGCCTTCTGTTGTTATACGAAGTTACTTAAGCTATTTTTGTTCCGGGGCTGCAGGTTGTTCGAAAGAGATACCGCGCCCCCGGAACGCAAATGGCACATGAAGGAACATAGACGGGTTTTAGTCAGTGAAAGTCTGACACTCCCTCCCGCCCCGCCTAGGGCGGGGGAAGTTATTTGATGATTTCCCGTCTATAAAAAAAAAGCTATTTTTGTTTCAGAAAACCAACATTCATGTACTCGCGGGCATTAGCTAGTGCACAATAAAATGGTTACGTCACTTCACAAGTACAACTATTTGGTTCCCCATCGTTTGTCTCAAAAACTTCTTTCTCAAGGGAATTCACAATCGGTTCCAGTAAGAAAATAAAAAAGTCTTAATCCACGACGGAGCGAGATGAGTCGTAAAATCTCGCATTGTTTTATCCACTCTCTTGTCTAAAGGTCACAGACACACGTGCTTGACGAGTTCTAGCGTTTTAGAAAACTTTTTGATAAAAAAAAAATGGGAAAATGTTCTGTTCTACGCTTGGGTTGTGTGTGGTTCTGTAGTAGCTTATAGCTTCGCCACGCCTCGTCCTCGTTGAGTTAGTTTATTATTCCACGAGAACCGTACATTGGTCCGGGATAAGAAGTAGCCTGTGTTTTATTCTAAACTATAATCTATATGTATGCCAAAATTCTTATAGATCCAAGCAGCCGTTCTGGCGTGATTGAGTAACAAACATCCTTCTATTCAAGCTTTCGGGTTTATAATAGTGGGTAGTAAGTTCAGATACGGGGTTGGAGAGATCATCGTAATGTAAATAGCAATAGTTTAGACATAGCACTCAGAGATAACTGAGTTTCCTATAAGCAAAAGATTTTTTGGAATTGGACCAGTAGTTCCGGATTTTAGCGTTTTGAAACAAACCAACTTTTTGCTTTATAACGTTATATTGTGTAACAGGTAGTAGGAAAATTGTATCAAAAGGCTTTTACCAAGGATTCATTCAGTACATGGTTATACACCACACAGCGCCTTTTGTAGGTCATACAAAAAAAATGCTGTGCAATACAAAAATGCCACCTACTCACTCAAAATGTATGGAACAACTGGTTACCATCCATCCAACTGCCAATTTCTACTGAAACTGCTTTACGACGGCAGGACGTCACGAAATAGTAACGGTTCTATATTAACGGTACCCTAAAAATCTTTGGCACAGTCATATTGAAGACTTGAGGCGTTCACAAACTTTGCTAAAAGCATTTCGAAAAACTTGAAGATTATCTGGTTGGGAAATATAGTGGGTTGGTACTGTCAGTGTCTAGCTTTACTTGACCATTATTGGGAAGAAGAAGAAGATGGGTAGAGTGTACAGGTAAAGCAGGGACTGATTGAGTGATATGACGACACGTTTGGCGCAGTTGCTGAGCCATTGGCTGCTACGCTGCGTGTTGCGGGTTCGATTACCACACGGAACAAAATACCTGCATGGCCTATTGATAGTCGTTCTGGGTCTGGCTGTTTGTGTATGTGAGCAACCTTGTTTGTAAATGCACCCAGGACCCAGGAGAAATTCCTAGTGTGGTGCGTTTTTTTAAACAGCAAAAAGAAAGTCGAGGATTTAATTTAAAGAATTTTCATTTTTCAATTTACCAGAAATCTGAAAAGGAGGTTATTGTACTTATCACAATAAATAACTTTCACTGTGGGACCATCTGGGAGATCGCGAATAAAAACCACCTGATTCATACGTTTTGTCTATTTATACAAACAAAATGGATGCATCAGCTTAATTTACACCTTTTCAGGTTTCAGTGTACCTGTACACACTGGTGCACTATAATAATCTCCAGCGTACTCAGTGCACCTGTACAAACTTGTGCAATAATCTCCAGCGTACTCGGCTTACCATGGTTTCGGAATTTGTTCGAAAGAGTAACCGCAGTCCTAGAACGCAAGGAGATTTACAAGGAACACGGATGGGTTTTAGTCAGTAAGAGTCTGACACTCCCTTCTGCTCCACCCAGAACAGAAGAAATCCTTTGATGATTTCCCATCAGCTAATCTCTATTAAGATAGGCCGCTGTGACCGAAATTCGGACGATAAATTATCTTGTCTATTAAGAAGGCTATTTAAGTGTTCAAAGAAAGCTTATACCAAGCCTGATTCAACAAGACTGATATAGCAAAAAATACCTTTAAAATAATTCAAAATTAACTGAAAATTACAACAAACTTTCTTTCATCAATTCCAACTGAAAATTGAGTTAGCTCAACAGAACCTTATAATTATAAATGGAGTTAGCTCAACAAAACCTTATAATTATAAATCAAAAGTCATAAGGCATTGTTGGCTAAAGAAACTGTAGGGTAGACGGAACAATTGTCGGCACTGCCAACTTCGCGAATTTATCTTTCTTTCAATTTCAATGTTACAGCGAAGTTTGCTCTTAGTATTAATTGCCTATTGTCGAACTTGTAAGACATTCTAACGAAAATGTATAGAACAGACGAGGGACTTAATAAAAAGATTCCTTGTACCGTTGCTTTTGTATTTTGAACTTTATTGCGAAGTGTTAAGGTTCGTAATGCGATGGGTGGAGTTTGGTATTGGGGTGGTATAGATTTTGACGTTGATATATCAATATCCTCATTATGGGAGTAGTAAGGGAGTAAGTTGATCTTTAACAAATAAATGTTCAACTAGAACTTATATTATGAAAAATGCAACTGAAAATTCTATTTGTGATTTTTATTTTAGGTACTATACGAGTTTTGAACTCTTCAGGATGCTCATTAGGGACTAGTTACTGCCCACGACTTCGTCCGTGTGTTATTTCACCCACGTTAGGTTACTGCTCCGCTCCCGTAAGACGAAACGTGATGAAATATAGCCCATACCTTATGAATTTGGCCATTAAATCTGTCTTGCAATATTTTAGATATTAGCTCATTTAAGAAAACAAAAAAACTTTTTAGCTTTACTATATTAGTACCTATAGATAAACGCTGAAACTATTATAAGGATAACTAATTATCTTTATTTAACATGTTTCTACTAATTATTAGGACTATGCACAACATAATTGTATAATGTTCGTAGCCAATGCTACACTGCTACGAAATCGTAGCACTCGTAGTAGCTGTGCTACGTCGTAGCAAACAATTATCACAGTTTTTGTAGCGTTGTTAGCGACTTTTGCCCTGCAGTGGGACATAACATAACATCACGCTTGTATACCCCGAGAGGTTACTCAGAAGTGACATGTTTAGGTCCCATGTAACAGGACGCGAGCCTATTGCCGTGAACCGGGCACAAATCCTTATTCCGAGCTGCTATTGAGAAATTAAAAAAAAGACTATAACACTTTGCTCGATCTGGGAATCGAACCCAAGACCTCTAGAATAGGACCACTAGGCTAACGAGGCAGTTAGGACAACAGTCTAATATCACATCTGCTTGTGACGATGACGTCATACGGATTGTCTATATCTGTTCTACGAAAATCCGAATTCCGAATGACAGTTGCATCGGCAATCCGATTGCTGTGTAAACACATTGAAACAATCTAATCCGATTGATACGATTCGTCCGATGCTTTGCGCAACTGTGGACGCAAGCAAACTCAAAGTCAAAGCATTTGTTTCAATGAAACCATTTACATGCACTTTTTACCTGTCTACGGCGAAGCAAAAAAGAGGGTCGTATGCCACCTATTCGGGTAAAACAGTATCAGGCTTACTTATAAAAATAATGCTAAATCATACTTAGCTACCTATCAATTGATTAACTCTCAAATCCTTGACTAAAACTCAATTATTTTTCACATAGCAACCACTTTCAACGGTGTCTCAGGTGAAAAATCTTACCTATAAACGTTAATCAGCGTTGAGATGTTGCCTAAGTGACAGAAAATTTAAACAGCGGCGACCCGTTGTTTAAGTATAGTTCGGAAGTAAGATGGCGGGCTGCAATCAGCTGTGACGATGACATTTTTGGTCTATGGATTCTATTGTAAATTTTGACAATTATGCTCAATTGTTCGTTCGATTTCGTTCTTTAGTCGAATAATTTGGTCATGCTCTATGCTGACCGTCTAAGTGTTGGCAGATTAAAATAGTGTTTCATCGTTCAGTCGGTCACATAAGAGGTAGCTAAGTATGAATTAGCGTTATTTTTATAAGTAAGGCCCAACGTGTATAGAAATAGAATATTAATCTTTAGCACTAAAGTTTAGGGCATACGACCACGGCTTTTAGATCAGAATGTTTTCTTGTTTCATACTTTTTAGAATGTGATTTTTTTGTAATCGGGTTATAGTTTTTGAACTTCTTTTTTTCAATTGGGTAGATGACACCACTAATCAATTGACATACTTTTTATGAGCTGTCAAAACGTAATTCCCCATAGATTTTGTATGACAATACTCAACTATGACGTCACTTTTTTGTCGACTCAATTCAGTAACTATTTATTGATTTCAAAGCAACTAAAAATTGATGATAATAGTTATTCAAAAATTTATCGGGTTTTCAGGGCTAAATTGAAGTGTTTTTTTAGTGAAGTTGTGTCTTGGAATTATTTGTTAGTGGTGTCATCTACCCAATTGTCAAGGAGTCGATCGGTTAGTCAGAAAGTTGAAGCTAGTTGCGTGTTCTAAAACGTAGATAGATCTCTAAGGAGAAGAATGACCAAAAAACTAATAACATGTGTCTTGCTTAAGTGTGAAGTTTCGCCAAATGAAATAATTGAAGAAAAATGTTCTGTATAAATTGTTTGTTAAAAATAAAATATATACCATCACGCCTGTATTCCCCGAAGGGTTAGGCAGAGGTGTACCAATGTACACCCACAGTTCGCCGGTATGTTTAGGTCCCATGTAATAGGGGCGAGCCTATTGCCATTAACCGGGCACAAATCCAAACTCCGAGCTGCTACTGAGAATTTCATAGAAAAACCCAATACCACTTTTTGCTCGACCTGGGAATCGAACCCGGGACCCCTTGCGCAGCAGTCGCACTTGCGACCACGAGACCAACGAGGCAGTAAATTGTTTGTTATGCAATTTAATAAAAAAGAGCAAGTTTGTGACGTAGTGGCTTGTTAACTCTCTCTCACATAATAGACTCTGTACATACTAAGTTAGATTACTCAGTATAGTAAAACAACCATGATTTAATACTAGCTTCTGCCCCCAACTTCGTCCGCGTTAAAGTTGATGCATTATCCCACAGAGACCGTATATTTTTCTAGAATAAAATGTAGCCTTAGTACAATTCCGGACTGTAATCTATATCAGTACTCATCTAGATTCATTCAGTCATAAAGATGGGAAATCATCAAATGACTTCTCCTGCCCTAGCGTCAGACTTTTACTGACTAAAACCCATTCATGTTCCTTCTTGTGCCCTTTGCGTTCCGGGGGCGCGGTGTCTCTTTCGAACAACATGCAGCCTCGACAGGCATCGGCCCTTAGTGGCTCCTATGAATGTTTGCTGACATCTCTTTGAGGCGCGCGTGGAACACGAACGCGCCGTCGACACGGTCTGTCGTTAAGTTAACGTACGTACGCCCGGGAGTCGTCTCGCGGCTCCCAACGCCCGGAACGTCTCCCGCGGCGTCATTCAGCCATTTAAGTGTGAAAGAGTAACCAACATCCATCCATTCAAACTTTCGCAGATTGCGTATTATTTAATGACAAAAAAAACATCAAAAACAACATTCACCCAGTGTGGTACTACACAAATACATCTATATACAGGTTGTTGATTTTCCCAACGCCCCCTCCATCCGCATGAATGAACTCCCTTCGAGCCATTTGAAAAATTAATTGCTTAGTTCAACATGAAACATTGCATTCACTGCATTTGGTACTTACTTGGCAGCCGGTGTCGATAGGTATTGATCGACGGCGCCAATAATATTTTATTGCATGAATTTTTGAAAACATGCTGTGGCTTTTAGTATGTTTCTAAAATTAATGTATTCTATGTTTTTTTTTACCTCGGAGAGGTGGGCACGGATCGTCACTCACTGGACACCTGAGGGAGGAAATCGCCGCCGAGGTAGACCGCGGCGAAGGTGGTGTGACGATCTGGTCTTGTTTGCGGGGCGAACATGGCCGGACATGGCACAGGACAGAGAGGTTTGGAAGGAGAAAGGGGAGGCCTTTGCCCAGCAGTGGGAAACATGATAGGCTACTAAAAAAAAAAAAAGTTTTTTTTTACACTAGGTTTTGTCCGCGATTTTGTCTGTGTGTGGGAGTTAAGTGAACCATGAAACCTAGCTTATGGCAATAGTGTACCTTTATTAAGATTATCGTAAAATGTGGTGTATAGGGATGCAGAAGTGAATCGGGATGAATCTTTAAAATAGATTTTATCGTTGAATTAATTTGATTGGTTTCCAAGAAAAAGTCTAATGTTTTTACTAAATTATAGTTTACTATAAAGTGTGCTTGTTGGCAAAAAAGTATATTATTTATGATTTCAACAATAAAATACACTGCTCCGTTGGTCTCGTGGTCGCAAGTGCGACTACTGTGCAAGGGTTCTACTGTCCCGGGTTCGATTCCCAGGTCGAGCAAAAAGTGTTATTGGGTTTTTGTATGAAATTCTCAGTAGCAGCTCGGAGTTTGCATTCGTGCCCGGTTAATGGCAATAGGCTCGCCCCCTATTACTTGGGACCTAAATATATCGGCAAACTGTGGGTGTACATTGGTACACCACTGCCTAACCCTTCGGGGAATACAGGCGTGATGGTATATTTATTAGTAAAGACTAGCTTTTACCGTTTGTTTCAAGTTCGTCCGCGTCAACGTGAGTTATTACGGACACTGTGTTTGTATAGTTAAAAAAAGGCTTCTTTTAAACTCGTGTATAAAAGAAAGAGAACGTTTATATTTAGATCCCAGACTACATCTCAAATTTTTTGTTTGTTTTGCCGTAATGAGGTAAAAAAACCAGACAAATGCACAGAGTAATTTATAGTATCAGTGTGGATTTACTCAGTGGGAATGGCTTTGTGGTTAGAATCAACAATCAGCATGGACCCGATTCCACTAATTCACAAAATATGTGTCAATAAATTGCAAGTAGTTTGTTGACCTGTTCACAGAATAGTTTGACACATTTAGAATTCTGCTGTTCACTATAAAAGTGCTACAAACATGTCATCATCTTCCTGCCCTTATTCCATTTTACTTGGGGTCGGCGCAACATGTTTTCTTCTTCCATGCTAACCTGTCAACCGTCATACTATCACTGACTCCCTTCTCTTTCATATCATTCTTCACACAATCCATCCATCTTTTCTTTGGCCTCCCTCTTCCTCTACATCCATCCACATTTACATTCATAACTTTTTGGGTCACATGCGTCTCATCCCTCCCCTTCACATGTCCATACCAAAACAAACGGTTCCCTTTCAACTTTTCTGTCACTGGCGCTACTTTCAAACTTCCTCTAATATACTCATTCCTTACCTTATCCATTCTGAAAGTGCTACAAACATGTAGTAAATAAAAATAAAATCATCATCATCACATTAGCCTATAGCCGTCCACTGCTGTACGTAGGCCTCCCCCAAAGAGCGCCAACCATCCTGGTCCTAGGCAGCCCGCATCCATCTGCTGCCCGCCACCTTCTTTGGTGTAGGTCCACCGTGCAGCAGGGCGTCCCACACTTAACTTACCTAAACGACCGTCCCCGTCACCGTCCACCGACCGTCTATCCATGACCGTTCCACTCTCATTTCAGCGTACTAATTCTTGCGAGCAATGGCGCAAAAATAATATACCTGACGGCAAAAGCTAGTAACACTTTGCTAGACCTAGGAATCGAACCCAGAACCTTACTTACAAGTCGCGCTTATAACCAACGAGACAGTCACAAAATTAAGTATCCTTGTAAACATCAACCTTCACAACAACAAAATTACCTAATTTACTACCAGCTAACTGTTCAGGCCAGGGCCGGATCACGGTTCGTATGCACTTAATTAGTGCGGTTTAATTTGCTCACCCGCCAAATAAAGCAATTTGAACGACAACGCGGGCGTGAAATACGGCCCTGTTCGAGTGCCATTATTACACTTCAGTGAACTTGCTCTGTGGGTATACAAGCTTTTTTTTGGTTACTAGAAGCTTGAAAAGGAGTCATTTGTATCTCTATGAACAACTTTGAGTATGGACCCAATTCTGAATACGCGAAAATAAAAATAGTCCTCTGTACCTGGAGCTGGTGTCGAAGAAATACAACCGAATAAAAGGAGTACCTGGTAGGATGCACTGTAGACGCGGCAACAAACGCCATTGATTGTGCTAAGGTGTAACTAGTGTGTTCTCCAATTATTATTTTTGCTTCATTATATTCGATCAACCAGCAGGCCTATTCCGTAAAAACTGGTTGATTGAAGTATAATCAGCATAAGCATCATTGTGGCAATCTGTAGGGGAGGCCTATGTCCAGCAGAACGTTATTCGGCTGAAATAAAAAAAACATGAAATGAAATAAAGCTTGAACGGATCTGTCATCCCAACGAAGCTAGGGATTGAGAGCTCACCTGCAGCACACGTTGCGTAAATCCACCGAGAGTGATTGCTTTTTTCCAGAATACCACTGCAGCCATCTCCATCATAAAACCACTTATCAAACAATTCAAACTTTTTACTTACAAAAACATACAGCGCTAAGCCGAAACACAAACGAAAGGTACATTAACCTGCACGTAACAACAACATGGCGGAACAAGCCGTTGTCCGGTAAATACCAGTTTTTACCAGATTAAGCCGGCACAAGTCGGATATGCAAACTAGGTTATATGAGAATTTACCGCTGTTGTATGCAAACGCGTAGTTCCTGAGTTTTTAGAGTGTTTTGTATATAAAAATTGTTAGTGAGAGTTTTTGGAATTGTTGTTTCTTTTGTCGAGGATATAAATAAAAATGTTAAGCGGAATTGTTTGTGTGGAGTTGTATGAGGCGGGTTGTTGTTAATCTGCGACCATTATATAATGTTAATGGTATGAGCTAGAAGACTCACCCAACAGCGCGTTCCGTACAAAAGTAGCCTTGAAATACATATTTTGGTCAAAAAGTAATTACTTGATAATATTTGGTAGATAGGAAAACCTTACTAATAGATTCGTCAGTTTCCTGTTGATTTCAAAATGATTGTTAACTCAAAAACTCGTACGAAACTTTTACCGATTTTTTTACCGATTATCGGACCTATTGTTGAAAGATTTCTTCTCGCCGACAAAGAAATCCGTCAAAAATCGCTCGTAGGCGGAGAGCCTCAACCACTAATCTAGACATTAGTGCCCTTATCCTGTCTACAAAATTTTATCGAGTTGAATTACTTATCGATCAAAATATACTACTTTGTATGTAGCGCGCTGTCGATAAAGTCCTCTATAAATTGCCGTCGATCAATGACATCGACAGTTTCGATTGATTCAGTTTGGACGTAGTGTATGGCATTATTGATTTCTTATGTTAGAAGCCCTCTCATGAACGAGGCTGTGGTTTCGCAACCGAATACGGACAGCTACCAAAGTGACTTTTTTTTATTTCATAATTATGTAATAACTAGCTTCTGCCCGCGACTTCGTCCGCGTCACAGTTGATGTGTTATCCTACGGGTACCGTACATTTTCCCGGGATAAAAAGTAGCCTATGTGTTATTCCAGACTATAATCTATCTTTGTGCCAAATTTCATCCAGATCCATTCAGCCGTTTAAGCGTGAAAGAGTAACAAACATCCATACATCCATACATCCATACATACAAACTTTCGCCTTTATAATAGTAGTAGGATAATATAATACTATTATACCATCACGCCTGTATTCCCCGAAGGGTTAGGCAGATGTGTACCAATGTACACCCACAGTTCGCCGGTATATTTAGGTCCCATGTAATAGGGGGCGAGCCTATAGCCATTAACCGGACACAAATCCAAACTCCGAGCTGCTACTGAGAATTTCATAGAAAAACCCACTAACACTTTTTGCTCGACCTGGGAATCGAACCCGGGACCCCTTGCACAGCAGTCGCACTTGCGACCACGAGACCAACGGGGCAGTTTGCGCCGTTGCCCCGTTTGCAGTTCATAATTATGTACTTTCCAAGTTTATCTTAAAAATCACAACTATCAGTGAGAAATAACATCGTGAGAAAAACTTAAAATGCAAGTTAAGCAAGCATGTTAATCAATGTTTTTTTTAACATTTGACACATTCTGGAAGGCGCTCAAGCCGTCGAGCCACCTGATATTAAGTGGTAAGACTAAAGACATTTGCAATACCAGAGGCCTATCAAAAGCCAAAACTAAAATTATCTCATGTGCCTGTGATTAGACCTAACCTTCAAACCGGAACACAGCAACATTACTTTGCGGCAGAAGTAGATATGGTGGTAGTACTTCCCCAGACGAACTCCTTCACAAAGAGCTCTACTACTACTAACAACTATATTTGCACTTCATGAACTAAAGAATCAGCATTGCCATACAACGTGGCAATGCTGCCAGCCTTCTGGGCACATGCCCCATTGACAGCGATGCGGATGAGTTTTTTGACGCCCTATGACCTTACTTTTTTATTTTAACTGTACATAGTTTGTAATTTAATTATTATTTAGTTTTAACTTTGATGCACCACAATAAATAACCTCAATTTTATGAATAACTAAAAATGTAAGATGAAGATGAATAAATGGATTAATAATTGAACTACATAGGTAGTCGTGTTTTAGTCATGTTCAATAGGATGAAATTATCGGTATCAAAGCTAATTTTACCACGTTTTAATTACGGTACGTGATTAAAGTCTGCTATTTGTTAATTGGTTTTGCAATGAATATGTACACTATTCTGATTAGTCAAAACAGACTATTTAATATGGTCAGTGTAAACAGAGCCGTAATTATGGTCCAGAAGTATTTATTGATTAATTGAAAAACTACGAACTTTTAACTGCCTCGTTTGTCTAGTGGTCCTAAGCGCGACTGTTACGCTAAAGGTTTTGGGTTCGATTCTTAGGTCGAGCAAAGTGTTATTGGGTTTTGCATGAAATTCTCAGTAGCTGCTCGGAGTTAGGATTTGTGCCCGGTGGGTGTGGGTGTTTATTGGAATACCTCTGCCTAACTCTTCGGGAAATACAGGCGTGATGGTAGGTATGGATTTTATAGGGCCGGTCTTAATCAGGCCATCTTAAACATTGTAATAGTTCACCAAAATTGTAAATAAACTGTAAGATGAGTATAAAATTCAATTTTTCCATCTTTTGACAAAAACCTTGTTTCAACCCTTTAACAAACTTGGGGTCATATAAAAATTTTGACGAACTCCGATAGACTTAGTTTCTTTTAAATTGGATTTCACTTCAAAGGGTTGGGGGTCTTCTTTCTTTTTTTGGGGTTCCGTACCCAAAGGGTAAAACAGGACCCTATTACTAAGACTCCGGTGTCCGTCTGTCTGTCCGTCTGTCACCAGGCTATATCTCATGAAACGTGATAGTTAGACCGTTGAAATTTTTACAGATGATGTATTTTCTGTTGCCGTTATAACAACAAATACTAAAAAAAAACAGAATAAAATAAATATTTAAGGTTTCTTCCATACAACAAACGTAAATTTCTGCTAGTTTTTGATAACGGCAACAAGTAGACGCTTAAATATTTAGTTATATATTCACTTAAAAAATAAATAATTTAATTCAAATAAAACAAATATTTAAGGGGGACTCCCATACAACAGACATTTTATTTTTGCCATGTACGGAACTCTTCGTTCATGAGTCCGACTCGCACTTTGCCGGTATTTTTTATTTACCAATCTCCCTTGGTATGTAACACAGTTTTTGTTTGCAAAATAATTTCGTGGAATAACTTCTTTTGACACGAATTATTTATTCCAATTTTGTTTTTTTATTTGCTAAACAAAGTTTTAATTTACTTACATTTTGTTTATCGATTTTAGTTTTTTTATTTTATTTTGGAGTGTGACTTGAATTTATATAGGTTGAGTGTGTGTAAAATATCTTCACAAGCGTCTTATTTAAATATCTATAGGTTTTCTAAGAATTAGAATAGTATTTTATTTAAAAAGAAGGCGTGGTGTGGGAATGCCTCACACGAGGTGGACCGACGACCTGATAAAGGTCGTGGGAATTCGCTGGACAATGACCGGTGACGGACACTGCTGGAGACAGGCCTTCCCTAGAGATCTATGGGAGGCCTATGTCCGGCAGTGTAAGCCGATCTGATACTATGATGATGATGATTGAAAAAATACATTAGTTCGTCAATACCACATTTTGTGAAACCTAGATTACCTACCTAACATATTAACTTAATTAATAAACACAATTGAATAAAAAAATATTTAGGTTATTCATTGTTTTATTACCAGTCATAATAAGCTTATGCCAATTTACCAAAAAAAAATTACAATAATTTAGAATAAAAATAAGTTAAACAACTAAATAATTATTCAGCTAATCCGGTTTGAGAATAAAAGCCATTATTTAAAATGAACTGAAACTTTTTAAAATCACAATTACGAAGCCAAATAAAGGCAATTTGTATTCTGAAGCGGTACGTGTACCGGGTTCGATTCCCGTGCAAAGCAAACTCTTACCAATTCAGTGCCGGCACTCGGTTTATTGTTGCTTTTTTTGTCTGTTTGTTCTGACTCGGTAGCAGTAGGGTAACCAGAGGCTGAGAATTTATTAGGACATTTTTTCGTGGACTTATATTTTTTTTGGTTAATACTGATTATGGATTCCACTAAGAGTACCAGACAACTGTAAATATAAAGGATTGTAGAACTTTTATGTCGTTGTAAAATGTTTTTGGTGGGTGTGGATAACTTAAGCAAAATGTTAAACCTGAACTACTTCAATCGCTGATTGTCTGATGAGAGGATTTAAAAGAAGATTGAAAAGAAAAAAATAGAAATATATCTAGAATTTGACTCTTTTTACTATACGTCAAGTACTTCTACTTGATCTTCTGATTGATAGTCATTGTGTTTACGTTAATCTCAATGCAAAAACAAAGTAAATGGATTGGTAACATAAATAGTCATAATCACCAACATAACAGACAGACAGAAAGATGGATATTATCTTTAATACACATTTTAACCGACATTTTAAAGTGAAAAAAAAAACCGTTGATCAGAATCAGAATATCCATTAAATTGCTTTCATGTGGTCACTCTACTCAGTAACTCTGGCCGTGTTTCATCCTATCCGGTTTAAATTCAGACTGTTTAATAAATTAAGCATATTATATTACTGTAGAATTATGTACACAAACCCTTTGTAAATACAATATACATATAATAGACATTTGTAGTAACGTGGAATATTTAAGTAATTAAAAAACCTAAACTCATAAAAATGAAATACCTATATTTCAATATTTATAACTTACTGTAAGCTCTGTTATTTAATTTATGTTTCACGGATAAAAAAAATTGAGTACAATCTAAATTGAGGAAAATCTATCTAAATATATATAATTCAAAGGTGACTGACTGACTGACTGAGATAGTGATCTATCAACGCACAGCCCAAACCACTGGACGGATCGGGCTGAAATTTGGCATGCAGGTAGATGTTATGACATAGGCATCCGCTAGGGCTCGCCTCGATTGAGGCGGTAAGACCCCTCTTTGAGGAGTGGCTAGAGCGGCGCCACGGCGCCCTCACCTTCCGCCTGACGCAGGTCCTCACCGGACACGGAAGTTTCGGGAGGTTCCTGCACCTCATCGGGCGGGAGGAAACGCCCGAATGTCACCATTGTGAGGATCGCCCCGAGGACACGGTGGAGCATACTCCGGCGGTGTGCCCTGCTTGGGCTGAGCACCGCCGAGTCCTCGAGGCGGCCATCGGCGGCGGCGCCCTCTCGCGTCCGGCACTGGTTCAGGCCATGGTCCGGAGCGAGGGGGAATGGGAAGCAGTCGCCTCCTTCTGCGAAGCTGTAATGCTAGAGAAGGAGGCGGCGGGACGGGAGAGAGAAAGGAGGGCCCCCGTCCCAGCGGCCGCCGCGGTAGACGATCCGGGCGTCGGGAGCCACGAGACGACTCCCGGCCACCGTAGACGCGGGTCTGTGGACGGTGAGCAATGGGTAGCTCGCCGTCCGTACGTTCACTAGCGACAGACCGTGTCGACGGCGCGTTCGTGTTCCACGCGCGCCTCAAAGAGATGTCAGCAAATTGGATGGGGCCACTGAGGGCCGATGCCTGCCGGGGCTGCGGGTTGTTCGAAAGAGATACCGCGCCCCCGGAACGCAAAGGGCACATGAAGGAACATAGACGGGTTTTAGTCAGTAAAAGTCTGACACTCCCTCCCGCCCCGCCCAGGGCGGGGGAAGTTATTTGATGATTTCCCGTCTATTAAAAAAAAAAAAAAAAAAAAAAGGCATCCGCTAAGAAAGGATTTTCATCAATTCTACCCCCAAGGGGATAAAATAGGGGATGAAAGATAATACTTCTTAACGCGAGCGAAGCCGCGGGCAAAAGCTAGTAAAATTATAAATGCGAGAGTGACTCTGAATAAGTCTATCTGTCTTTCTCTTACTCTTTCACGCCTAAACAGCTGAACTGAGTTTGAAGAAATTTAGTACAGAGATAGATTATACCTTAGAGAAGGACAAGTGCTATTTTTTAAAAGGGCTTGAAGGTGTTGAAATTGGAGATGAAAATTAGCATGAAACCCGGTCAAATTTTAATTTAGGCATTCGCACAAACAAATAAAATATTTCTTCAAGCGTTATTGAAAAATCACATACATACCTTCACGCCTGTATTCCCCGAAGGGTTAGGCAAAAATGCGCCACTGGACACCCACATAAAAAAAAGAAATGATGTAAAATGAAATTGGGAAAATTATATCTTAAAAATAAAAAAGCTTGCTCTAACTACGACTAACGACGGGCCTGTTGGTCTAGTGGTTAGTGGCCCTGACTGCTAAGCCGGAGGTCGTGGGTTCGATTCCCACACAGGACAAACTTTGTGTGATGAGCATGATTGTTTGTTCTGTGTCTGGGTGTGATTTATCTATAATATGTATGTATTTATAAATTATATAAGTATGTATATCAGTTGTCTGGTTACCATAACACAAGCTCTGCTTAGCTTGGGATCAGATAGCCGTGTGTGAGTTGTCCCAAGATATTTATTTCTTATTTAAACTATTTGGACGAAGCCGCGTTTAAAAGCTCTTTTCCTATAAACGTTGAATTAAATACAAAGTGAAGCTGAAAATAAGGCAGGTTCCCATGTGCACTGTTTTCTTACAATCTCAGCGGGCGCCGTTCATAAATCGATTAAAATGGAAACTTCCTTCCTCCCTTATTAGATACTTATTATTTATGACATCGTAAATCACTCTTCTGAAGCTGTTAGAATTTTTCCCTGTACTTTAGGTACTCTTGTAGAAAATGCTCGAAGATTTTTTGTTTGTTTTGATGGTGCACGGAGCTTTTTGTTTCTGTAGTAGAATGGAGAATGGACCAGTTGTTTTTTTTTTGTTGAAGGATTTTTTAGGGTATCGTTCTTGAAATGGAAAAGAGGAATCTTTTTGTGATCACTTTTTTGCATTTCAGAAATGCTTTTTTAAGGGTTCCGTAGCTGAATGGCAAAAAATGGAACCCTTATACATAGATTCGTCATGTTTGTCTGTCTGTCCGTTCGTATGTCACAGCCACTTTTTTCCGAAACTGTAAGAGCTATGCCGTTGAAACTTGGTAAGAAGATGTATTCTGTAAACCGCATTAAGATTTTCACACAAAAATAGAAAAAAAAAAATTAATAAATTTTGGGGGATCCCTCATACTTCGAACTGAAATTCAAAAAAAAATGTAGTAGAATGTAGAATGTTCCAGTTGTTTTTTTTCGTTGAAGGGTTTTTTAGGGTATCGTTCTTGAAATGGAAAAGCGGAATCTTTTTGTGATGCCTTTTTGTCTGTCTGTCAGAAAGGCTTTTTCTCAATAGGTATCTGAGTTTTAGTATAGTTGTTAGGTTTTTAAAAAGGTTTTTGTAAAGTTATAGCAAACAAAAACATAAACAGTTAAAGAAAGCGATTTCTAGAGGGACTAAAAATTGTAATAATTTTTGTATAATGGTTTAAGAAAAGATATACTTAAAATTTCGAGACACTTACGTCATTAAAAACCAAACACAGCAGCTTACATTTGGTTAACAATTTGACACATTAATAATAATTTAGAGTTGATTTTGCATTTGACATTCCGGGGGTAAAAATCATGTCAAAAAATCATTTATTTTTAAAGCCCGTTTTAAAATGCAGAATAACTACTACTACAGTGACTTCTTTTTTAAATATTTATATCCCAACGTTTTTTGGCAGACATGATCGGATCACTAAATTTTTGTACAATCTTGCATGCTGTCAATTTGTTTGTATGTACACTCATGTTTGGAATCTATTGTACGGCAAAATTCATCATAAGTACCAAATTACATGGTACCTATTTCCTACTTAATATCCCAGTTTTATCTTTAATTACTGTCCGTCCAACTCAAAATAAACCCTATTCCATAACGGAAAAAGGTTCAAATATCCTCTTGGATTAATAAAAAAGCCTTTACAGCTGGGATTATTAATTAAGCTGCATTTCCAAAGGGACTTACAATCTGCAGCAATCCTTTGATCAGTGGACCTTAATGACGTTGTTGATCGCGCGGATTGGCTACAGAGGAATGAACTGTGTCGGTTATGCAATAAGGATTATTTTACAATGCTATGTATACATTTATGTCTACAAATAAATAAAATTGAAGTGTCTGTTTGTAATGACAAATAACAGCTTTTTAAAAAAAGATATGAGAGTTTACACGGAGGTTACAAGTAAAAAGCTATTTTAATTTTCTTAGTCTGTCTGTCTTTTTAACCGACTTACAAAAAGGAGAAGGTTCTCGATTCGGATGTATGTTTTTTTTTGTATGTTTGTTACGCGATATTTCCGCCAATTATGAATCGATTTTGCCTATTCTTTTTTTTTGTTTGATAGGATATACTTCAGGTGATCCCATATAAATTTTATCGAAATATGTCATCGAAGTAAATGAAATTACATATTCTGCTTTCTTGTGACTTTTAAGTGGTGCCTTGTAAATGTATGTAGCATTGCCGTTCGATCATGGATTTGGATGACAGAAACTAGATACTAAAAAGTGAAAAATAACTTTAGCTTTGGAAGTCGGTGGCAATACAAAACAATAAATAGAACTAAAGCCGCCGACTTCCAAATCTAAAGTTATTTTTCACTTTTAGTTTTTGAAGGCGGTTGTCTTGTTTGGTATAAAAGTTTTTTGCTGTGCCTAATCTCTTTAACGTCTGGATCGGTTTTGACTGGATTTTTTTCACTGGTAGCTGATGTCTTAAGGAATAACGAGTGCTACTTTTGTTTGAAAAAAGAATAAGGGTTCCGCGAACAAAAAGGAAATCGGGATAATCGACATTCTCTCAAAAGTAAACTGGCGGTTTTTGTGCTACAGCCAATACTTCAGATTATTATTAAAGTTACAACAACACCATAGCTTTGTTAATAGCTTGTTTTAATTAAACAGCACTATCCGAGCGTTGAAACGGCTTGACAGTACTGTCGGCTCACTGTCTAATATCTCACTGAAATTATTACTGGTCGTGGACGACACACATGCATAATTTATTTGTGAATGGAATGTTGAGTTGTCAAAAATAATTATAAATATTTTAAACTGCCTTATGTCAGTTGTTTAGGATATAAGCTGCAACAAGCGAGCATATGGACATAGTCACATTAGCTTGCCCGTGCCCGGTTGTGAACCCACAACCTCATGTGCGAGAGACGGGCATCTTAAGCAGTATCACGACATTTTCATTTCGGAACTACAACGTAAACACAAACTCACGCCTTTTTTTCCTTGGAGGTAGGCAGAAACCACAGAAGTACCATCCTCTACCTCATACGATCCTTACGTACTCAATTCGCCTCGTGCACATTCATACATCTGGTTATACTGCGCACCCGACCTTTCTGAAAAACCTCACCAATACGGTCAGGGCAGGTCTTTCTAGGGCGTCTACTCCCACCGTTGCCACTCACATCTGCCATATAAATTCCTCTTGTTAGTCGCCTTTTCCTCATCATCTCAACAAACAACCACCTAACTACAAATTCAATGAAAACCCATTTATTAAACAAACAGTACCCCAGAACCCTAAACTACCTAATCACGGTCAAAACGACCAAAATATTTGTTCGCGAAAAACGGTCGCAACACAATTGTGAAAAAAGTCCAAAAGCGATTTGTCACGCGTCCGGTGCCCAGGCATCCATCACGGGATAGACCCAAATTATTATTCTTTATACGCCGTAATGACGCACCTGGGGTCCTAGTCGTCAATCTAGATGATCAATGACGCGTTTTGACGCTCCATTGAGGGTGGATTAACGTGGTTCGTGTTCGCTTGAGGGGTGAAATGGGGTTTTTAGTGGAACGGTATGCTGGTTTGTGGGAATGGATGCAAGCTGCATATTGTAGCTTTCACGCTCAAACCACTGAACCGATTTTGATGGAATTTGGTATAGAGATAGATTAGACCTTGGAGAAGGACATAGGTTACATTTTGTCTCAAGAAAAAGTTAATAAACATTACTCATGCGTTTTTTTTTTAAATTAGTATCTTTAGTATCTTAAAAATAAAAAAAAGAAGCTTTCCAAAGTAATTATTCCAGGCGGACGAAGTCACGGGCAAAAACTACTAGAAAATGTATTTGTATTAACTCACAATGAATTAAAGAAAAGCGTTATAAAAATGTGAAAATGTCATCTTTACTAACTTAAAGTTTAAATAATAAGACTAAAATGGTAAGCACCTTGAACAATCCATACTTAATTAATATTTTAAATGCGAATGAAACTTTGTTTATCTGTAACGCTTTAACGACTACACCACTGAATTAATTTTTGATGAAATTTGGTACGGGTTAAATTTTAACCCCAAGATAGGACTTGGGTTACTTTTTATTCCGCGACCGACATATTATTTGCGTACGAAGTCGCTGTCAAAAGCTAGTATTAAATAATATTAAAACTTTTATGGGTAACAAGGAAGATTCTAGCACATTTTATGAACATTTCCTTAGCCGGTGTAATATGAAAACCAATAACATCTCTTCAAGGAAACTTTCATAATGTTATGTGGTAAATATTACTGTCACTTAAGCCCTGTTTCACTACGAAGTTAAGATTAAAAAACCTGGCAGGACATTTTTTCATACAAATTTTGTTCCATTATTGAATATAAATCTAGTGAGTAATGTCTATTGAGAGGTAGTGAAAACGACCCTTAAAATCGTGGCATATTAAAAAGTTATATAAAGGAAACTTGCATGTTTTGTTTTTGACGTCTGCGGCCGAAGTTTTTATCGTTAACGTATCGGCTAAAATTACTATAGGTATCGTTACGAATGTTGTATAATTTTATTTTAAAACAAACTAGCTATGCCGAAAGTCACATGATGTTCTGTTATTGTTTTTTTTTTTTATCATGTCTGCTTGTTTTTTAGGAAAATAACTATTCAAATGTTGCACACATACCATCGCGCTTGTATTCCTCGAAGGATTAGGCAAGGGTATACTAACGTACACCCCCAGGTCGCCGGTATGTTTACGTCCTATGTAATAGAGGGCAAGCATATTTTCATGAATTTCATAAAACAACCAAAAACAACTATTTGCTCGACATGGGAATCGAGCTCAAGACCTCTAGCGTAGCAGTCGCGGTTAGGTTAGTTAGGACCACTAGGCCATCGAGGCAGTCTTGTTATGATATACTTAAACTTTAAATACCACCATCAAATTCTACACAATAGCCGGCATTAACATTATGCTTACCAGTAAGCATAATGTTTTGCGTACTACCATAAACAGTGATATTTTTCACACCAAAAACAAATATACTTTCCCTGCAATTCATTTTACCCAATGCTACTTACTTTGAAAAGGCACATCACATAGCCATTAACTATCAATACTACCCATACATAGCTAACAGCTACGAGTGTATGATATGTTTACATCCTTTGTATAGATATCCACTAACATTTCAAGTCAATTATATTCGTATTAATCTTGATACTAATTTTCTTTCAGCAACTTTCCTTCGACAGTCCGATATTAGACTGCCTGATGACTTTTTGACGATGGTATAGCATGGCCCTAATGAAACACATTATACTACCCTCATTATTGGCAGTTTATACTTTTACCGGACGATTATTTTGACATGAAAACCAGTTTTGATGAACGCAATTATAGTTCCATGTGCATGGTATTTTAAGAACGCTGATTATATTTAGAACTGTACCGACAGAGCGAATATTTTCATAATAAAATATAATTTAAAATCTCATACAAGATTTGAAAGTCATTATCATTTTGAGAGGGAATGATTGTTGTGATGAGCCGATGTGTGGTTAAAGCGCCCGTCTCTCATGTATGAGATACCGGGAAAGTACGTATATGACTTTTTCAACTCATATGGTGAGGGAAAACATCGTTAGTCAACCTAGTTTTATAAGGAATTTAAAGTCTTAAATTGCCAATCCGCCTTGAGCAAGTGTGGTGATCAACCTATAACCACAAGCCTAGATATTACTGCCGGGGGCTGCGGGTTGTTCGAAAGAGATACCGCACCCCCGGTACGCAAAGGGCACATGAAGGAACATAGATGGGTGTTAGTCAGTAAAAGTCTGAAGCTCCCTCCTCCGCCCAGGACGGGAGAAGTCATTTGATGATGTCCTATCCGAGAAAAAAAATAATGTAGTAATGTACGAGTAGATGTCTATAGGCAGGTAGTTCTAACAACATTATTTACTGTTATCTTGTAACTAAACCTTCAATACTAATCAGCGCCACGTGTTATCAACCGGAAACCGGGAAAGTGGGTTAGATTTGATGGATTGATCGTCTTGATAATGATTATTTCCTGATGTACTAAAACAATTTATTTTTGACGTCATTGGTAGTCCAAGATCCAATAGCCGTGCATACTTACCGTAGCTTGAATTTTGAGAATGAATCGAGAAATACGTTGTTTAGTAGATATTTTCCACGTCCATATATCCATAATCCATACTAATATTATAAATGCTAAACTAACTCTGTCCACCCTAAACCGATTTTGATGATATTTAGAACGTCGTAAGTTTAAATCCTAAGAATGGACATAGGTTACATTTTATGCCGCAACAACGTCTGCGTCCGCTGCAGTATATTATATTTTTACAATCTAATACCTTTTCCACGTACCACCACCTTTATCTTTACCTACCTACCTTACCTACCTTTCTTTTTTTTTCTGCCCTGCTAGAGGTCCTGGGTTCGATTCCCAGGTCGAGCAAAAAGTATTATTGGGTTTTTCTATGAAATTCTCAGTAGCAGCTCGGAGTTTGGATTTGTGCCCGGTTAATGTCAATAGGCTCGCCCCCTATTACATGGGACCTAAAATATACTAACTGTGGGTGTACATTAGTACGCCTCTGCCTAACCCTTCGAGGAATACAGGCATGATGGTATATTTTTTTAATACCTTTTCCAGTATTGGGGTCAAATGGTACCTCCCGTTCAAGTACCTGAACGAAATATCTGATGCCGGTAAAAAAATGTTTTTGTTATTGCTACACATTTTCCGTGGGCCATAACTTTTAATTACACGCTTTACCTATCGAAGTTCCGAACTTTAAGGAGTCTGACTAAAGTTAAGGTCTGGTAATAAATGATAGTTTACAACAACATTCTGTAAAACATAATTATACAAAAATCACATGACGATAAAATAATGAGAAAGATACATTTTAAACCAGATACCTTTAAAAATGGCTCAGAAATGAAACTAGCAAGTACGCATACCTTCTTGACGACACATTCCTCTATCTAGTTTCTCAGATTTTTTGTTTGAAATCTTCTGTTTTTTACATAGCAAAATAGTAAGTATGTCATGTTGAATGCTCAAATTAGAGTCATTACACTTACGTCATTGAGGATATCTATAAATAAATAAATAAATATCTTGTGACAACTCACACACGGCCATCTGATCCCAAGCTAAGCAGAGCTTGTGTTATGGCAACCAGACAGCTGATATACATACTTATATAATTTATAAATACATACATATTATAGATAAATCACACCCAGACACAGAACAAACAATCATGCTCATCACACAAAGTTTGTCCTGGGTGGGAATCGAACCCACGACCTCCGGCTTAGCAGTCAGGGGCACTAACCACTAGACCAACAGGCCCGTCGGAATTGAGGAGCTCGTGGCTAAATAATTACAGCCGCATAGACCGATCTTCCGGGTTAAGCCACGCTTGCCGAGGTTGGTCTGTGGATGGGTGACCATTTACCAAAAAGCACGTAAAGCCGTTGGTCCCGGCTGTCATTTGTAGATCTTTGACTGTTAGTCAGAAGCCAGAAAGTCTGACAACCAGTCTTACCAAGAGTATCGTATTACCCATTACTGGGCTGTGGAGGTCTGATAGGCAGTCGCTCCATGTAAAACACTGGTATTCAGCTGTATCCGGTTAGACTGGAAAGCCGACCCCAACATAGTTAGGAAAAGGTTAAGCAGATGATGACACTTACGTCATTACATAACATATTTTGAGAATACTTGGAGGAATATGTCGTAGGAAGCTACACTTACGTACTAGTTTGAATACTGGCCTTTTTTTTAGGTATCAGGTCATCATCATCATATTCCTGCCCTTATCCCATGTTACTTGAGATCGGCGCAACACGTTTTCTTCTTCCATGCCGTCCTGTCAACCGTCATGCTATGACTGACTCCCATCTCTTTCATATCATTCTTCACACAATCCATCCATCTTTTCTTTGGCCTCCCTCTTCCTCTCCATCCATTCACATTTATATTCTATACTTTTTTCAAGGTATCAGGTACAAGCCTTTATTCCAACACCTTTCTCTCTTACATCCAAGTGTGACGGCCGGACTTAATACATGTTTTATGGGTTATATCTATCTGCCAGATATCACAAAAATGATGTAGTTCTAGCGACACTGGGATCTCAGACCACAACATACGAATTACCAATAACGATCCCACTACACACTTAGTTATTAAACAGTAATTATAGCGTACTAGATTGAGTATACTCACGTACACACTATCAATAATTATAACTTGTTACATGTAAGTAAATACCACCCGTATTTACAATATTGATTTGAGTTGATTGAAATTTTGATAATATTAAGCGAGAATGATCGCTGTGAATTACGAAATTTAATTATATTAGCGATACTAAATGCTTATAACAGGGGTGTGATGGAAGGCGTGGTTCCTTTGTAGGCGATAAGGGATTAGGTAAGGGAGTTTATACATACGGGGTGTCAACACTTTTTGTTTTTTGCTTTTTATTTGTATTAAAATATTTATTTATTTATTTATTAAAACTTTATGCACAAATGTAAAAATACACCGTACAAAGGCGGACTTAATGCCTTAGGCCACTTCTACCAGTCTACCTTAGGGTGATGCAGAGACAAAACATAGGAGGTGCAAGAAAAAGGGAACAGAAACAGAAAAATAAAATTAAATATATGAAGAAAACAGTAACGCTACGTAAATTAACGAGATGCAAAATACACAATTTCGGTAACTTGGATGACATATTATTTATTTATTTAAACTTTATGTACAAAAAAAGTACAAAGGCGGACTACGACCGCGACTATGTACTCGTAATGTAATGTAATTCTCCAGGCCGATTCCGGCCACGGCGGCTAACCTTAATGCAGACTAGCCAGGAGATATTATAGTGCACAAGTGTGTGCGCAAACACAGGTGCACTCCCTCTTCCCTAACTCTCATAGCCCGATGGGACGGCAATCCGACACGACCGGAGAGAGATCAGGCGCAGGACCAACGGCTTTACGTGCTTTCCGAGGCACGGGGGTGTCACACCACCAACTTCCAAACTCCGGGCTGCTACTGAGAAATTCCTAATGGAAAAACCCAATAACACTTTTTGCCCGACCTGGGAATCGAACCCGGGACCCCTTGCTCAGCAGTTGCCCTTGCGACCACGAGACCAACGGGGCAGTCAGTCAGTACTCGTAATACTCCGCTTACGAGTATATAGTTTCCCTAAACGCTAAGAAGATGCTTTTGCCAGCAAGTTAGTCAACGTTAATTTTCTTACCGATGCCATTATTTTTTTAAATTTTTAGTTTAATGTAGCCTATTGCACTAAGGGATAAAGTAGCTTACTACATCGAACCGGTAATATATTTATAGAATCGGGCTAGTAGTTCCGAAGATTATCACGTTCAAACAAACAAACCCTTCAGGCCTTTAACTATAGATTTGTCACTACGTTAAATGTAGTTCGTATGAGTTCCATGCAGGTTGTTGAATTCGCGATAGCAATTGTGACGATACACTCGACTATTTTTGTTCACAACGCTGTCGAGTATGACAGGCATATTGCGTGCCTGCACCAAGTTAATTGTCAAATAGTTAAATCGTTTGTTGCAATTTATTCCTTGTTCACAACACATGGCTTGTTGATCAGGAAGCATCTGTTTTTAAGCATTCTGTTAAGCATAACTTACCATGACGCCTGTATTCCCCGAAGGGTTAGGCAGAGGTGTACTAATGGACACCCGCAGTTTGTTGTTATGTTCAGGTCCCATGAAATAGGGGGTTAGCCTATTGCTTTAAACCGGGCATAAATTCAAACTCCAAGCTGCTGCTGATACTGTCTTTGAAAAACCCATTAATTCATAGCATTCTGTTAAATTATAATATAAAATGAATAAAAAAATAAAATAATGTTAATGTTAATTATAATGATTTCTTTCTTTCTTTCTTTCTTTCTTTCAATATAAGTAATAATATCAGCATATTACTGCTCCACTGCAGGGCAAAGACCTCTTCTTATACAGAGAAGGCACGAGCATTAATCACAACTTTTGCTTGAGGCGGATTGGCAATATCAGTCTTATATTGATTATTAAGTCCAGGTTTCTTTCTCAGGAGGCTTATTTACCCAGCAGTTTAACTTTAATAGTAATAAAAGACGAACATTATTTTTATAGAATGATTATATGCTGTAAAATCGTTTAATTTAAAATTTAAAACTCTTTATCAAAAATAATATTATATATTATTCTCGTTCACGTATTACTTTCATATTTCCAGAAGAGCTAGTTGTACTATTCCGTGAAAAATAAAATGAATACAGACAGTTATGCTACGCTTGCATATAGTTTTCGCATTTACTTTTACTGAGAAATAACATCAGGTTCTAGTGAAAATCTTGAATTTCCATTCTCCTCTAAGATAACAATATCGATTTAAGCTTACAATAGCAATACTTGATACTTTAATCCGTCTAAAGATGTCCATAAAACGAGAAAATCTATAAATATAAGCCTCGAACCACAAAGAGAGGCTTGTGTCGCTAGCGGGCCTCCAACCAAAGCAAGCTTACATCGTTTAAGGACCGCGGTAGAACTGGCGAAGCGCACCGCAGCATGGGTTTCAATGCCATATGAATATCAACGTTTTGTCCTACATATAAAGTCGAAAATCAATAAACTAGAGGAAGTTTGTGTGATTTCTATAAAATTTTAGTCAATGCTCGTAATGTTTGTATTTGTTTGGAGGTGAAAATAGAGCTGGATTTGATGTTGTTCCATTTTTAAAATCAAGAATACAAATGCCCATGACTTGCACAAAAGTCTGCAAGTAACTTGCAAGCAATTGTGCCATGACAACCTTTTGATTGGTGATCTGACCCGAGTTTATATAAGCTCTAAGCACACTGTTCTGCAAGTTACTTGCACAATTTCCTGCAAGTTACTTGCACAATTTCCTGCAAGTACCCGACACATGTATTGCTGGCTTAAACCAGTTGAACAAAACTCCATCACTCGATCCCTACACCTGCCACGAATCTGCGCGCCTCCAATTAGAGAAGCTTAACGCTAATCCGAGTGGAACAAGCTGAAAATAACTACAACACCATGTGAATAAGCAAACACCCTGTATAAGGATTAGTCGGAACGGGAGAATTTATTTTAATTACGAGTGAAATCGCGGGTCTCTGCCATTTGTTTAGTTTAGTCGGGATTACTGGGTTTCGCTTATGGATTTTTGTTTGAGAATTTTCAAATGGTTGGGTGACAGTTAGCCTTATTTATTAGTTTGTGGTTGCTGGGAGGACAATTGGAAATGTTGCGGTTATAGTTGGGTTAGCTTATTTTAATTTATTTCTCTCTTCTCCTAACAAAGGTAGAAATGTTTTTGAATTTGAATAATTGGATTTCGTTTTGGCAAAACGGACCTATTCACAATCTTGATAATTCAATTATTTTCGGCAAACTAATTATGCCAAATGTGTCATTACTATACAGCAATAGCGGAGTTCGTCCGGGAAAGTCCTACCATTGCGCCTATTTCTGCGGCAAAGCAGCGTTGCTTATTCCGGTTTGAAGGATTTGCTGGTGTAATTACAGGTACAAGAGACATTTTGTCTCTAGAATGATATAACAAAAGCAATACCTAATATATACGCATATCCCGAACTTATATAATAACCTACCTACCTTACCTGTATTGAGTATATTTGGAATTAAATTTTAAATTAATCACATGTCAAGGAATAATTACTTTAAAAATTAGAGTTTTTTTTTAACGCTGCATGTCGGATTGTTCTGGCAGAACTAACCCCAATTATATAAGCAAAAAACAAGGTACAAGCAGTTTCGCAGATTGGCGGATAAAGGGACAGTAAATTAAATTTATTGTCTCGTAAAATAAAACTGCAGAGATTTAATTCCAAAGGTTGTCTATAAAGAACCCATAAAGTTAGGGATAGAAAGGTTTAGAACGTTGTAATGTCAGCATCTAAGTGTCGTGATGGCCCAGTGATTAAGGCGCCTGCCTCTGATGCGTGAAGTTGCGGGTTTGAAACCGGGCAATTACCTATGTGAATTTTTCAATTTATTATGTACTTTCTAAGTTTATCTTGAACATCATTGACATCGGTGAAGGAAAACTTCGTAAGGAAACCTGGACTTGAGTGTAATTAATATAAGTCTGAAATCGCCAATCCGCCTCGAGTAAGCGTGGTGATCTATGCTCGTGCCTTCTCTGTATGAGAAGACGCCTTTGCTCTGCAATAAGCTGGTGATATTGTTTTAATAATACCACTTCTTAGTAATATATATTTCTATCAGCTGAAGAATTTTTGTAATCGGTCCAAACCTTCCATAGATTACAAACACACAACTCTTTATAATATCAGTAAATATAGATAGATGATTGATCTTAACCTTTTCTAAGTGGTCTTAAGAACTTACCACACAACACAAAAAAATCCAACAAAAATAAATAACCAAATTCAAATTCAAAATCACATCCATTTGTTATCCCGTCCAAAGCGCTTAACATCGAAATTCAGCTCTCAGACTTAGTCAGCCTAAATCCCCAGCAGAACTTCTACAACTTAAGAAAACAACAAAGTGTTTACAATCTCAAGCTTTATTAGGAACAGATAAACGATAAGACATAACGAATTTATCGCCTGAAGTTTACAATTCATGAATATTCAGTGCTGAACAAACACCTGCAGGTAAGGTTTACTATTCAACGTTTACAACGTAGACGTTTATTCGCGTTTACGGCCTGAGTTGGATGTTTAGAGCATTTTTTACGAGCACCCTGTATTGCTACTGGGGCTGGTCTGAAGCTCAGGGTGTAGCGGTCGCGATGTGCTTTTGTTATTTTTTTATACACATTAGGACTTTCTCCTGTGTCGTGGGTGCATTTACAAAGATATAAATAAACTCACATGAAATTTTCTTCATAGGATTAGGGCCCCCTTCAAAATGCCACACGATAACTAAAAAGACTAAGTCACTTGTCCCACCGCCACTAAGGAAAGGACTAGGTATCAACTATTTTCTTGCTCAAGAAATTTATAACGGATTATGTAGATCCGGCGAGATATAAGCAGTTTTAATTGTTGGCTGTCGGCGAGGACTCACTCTCTCTAGCCTGTTGCAGCGACAAAAGCTATAAAAGAATAGTAGCCAAGAGACCCCGGCTTGGTACGTACACATATCAAAGCGGTAGAGGGCGAGCGAGTGGTGCGAGTAAACGCTTGTCGCACTTAAACACTCGCTCCTCGCTGCTCGCTTACTCGTTTCCAGCTTCTAGCTCTACTCTTTTCTTGCTAATCGTCTGCAGTAGGGTGGAGCGCTCAATGTATGAAAAAAATTTTTTTTTGGAATTTCTTTTTTGCGGGGTTATTAAAAGTTGCCAATATACTAAAACATTACGTTTGTAAAATATTTTCCGAAACAAGCTATTAGAAGTACTGCCCCCAGGCCTTCGACTTTTCAAAAAATTAAAAAAATCTTGAAGTTTTTATGACTCATAATAAAATAAATTAATTACCTTATCGTAACTTTTTAATGTACAATCAGTAGTAAATATACTTAAAAACTAATCTACAATAATCAAAAACCCTATTTGATTGCGACTTGCTTCTAAAATATTTTCTAAAATCTCGATATTTGGCGCGATAAATCTCTTCACGCGATGCACTTAACCTGCTACTGGTACTAAAGCTGCAATTATAAGGTTGCTCGAAAGCAAGCTGGGACGTCCACTACAATGGCTGGCATGTCAACTACATGCAATTGAATTGACTTTATAATATCTTTTATGACATTTAAGCGGTACAATCATGGATGGGCCCAAAAAGTTGTAATAGTCTAATAGTTGCACACTAAATAATTGTGAGTGAAGACCAGTCAAAGCATTTAGTGCGTTAACATGCTGTTTACCAGACATAACAAAGACCCGTTACGATCCAAGCACGAACCAATTATATATTTTTCGAAATGTGCCAAGCAATCAATAAAGGTCAGTGTCACGAAAGTTTGGCCAAACGTAAGCCTGGCAAAATATGTCACTCAAGGTTTCACGTTTCGACCAAAAACCCATCTAATAAACTGAAAATGTTGTCGGAATACCTGGTAAAAGTTTAAGCTCCTGTGTGGTTCCATATTAAAAACGCATTGCATTAATGGAGCTAAACATTTGTTTGATATACGAGTAATTCAACTGTCACGATACCTGCCAGATAGTCTCAATCTGGTGATATATCCCGTGATACAGCAGAATGGGTATTTTGGCCACTGTGAACATATATTAATTGCCATGTTAACGGATGATCGAAAACACATTACAAAGGCAAAAGGGCTCTCCTTTTACCCTTTAAAGAATTTTAAAGATTTTTGAAAGTTCTACTGGCTTTACTCCTTTGCGTATGATTGATTGACCACGATTCAATTTTGGTGCACAAGATTTTACGGATGTCATACATTGGGAAAACCCTATGGCACCGCCTCTTACCAAAATTATTCTTACCGAAGTGATTTTAGAAGCAATATCAGATTACCATAAAAGTACATTTCAAAATTTTATCACTTTTTCGCGGAATCCCATGTCACACTCAAGCAACTGAAAGATGCATAAAATTAGTGCAGAATCTTGCTCAACAGCCTGTGGACCAGTAAGAAGGGAAGGCTGGATTAGGAATAAGCTGGATTCGTGTTGTGTCGTGTGCGTAATGCATCTTCATTCAATACAAAAAAAAAAGTACAAAATTGAATAAATATTGTCACTCCGGTGTCGTAAGAAGTAATTCTAATTATAATATTTTTTTGTCTATTTAGTTTCTTTACATCTTGTTTAATAGTAAACTGCACCATTTTAATTAAAAAGTATTGCGAGGAATTTTTATTTTATTTTTCTTTTGACGTAGTTTTTTCCTGATTTTTGAAAACTTCAAAGCTCTTGGGGCAGTACTTCCGCTCTGCGGGTTGTTCGAAAGAGATACCGCGCCCCCGGAACGCAAAGGGCACATGAAGGAACATAGACGGGTTTTAGTCAGTAAAAGTCTGACACTCCCTCCCGCCCCGCCCAGGGCGGGGGAAGTTATTTGATGATTTCCCGTCTATAAAAAAAAAAAAAAAAAAGTACTTCCGCTAATTTAATTTAGTTGTCCCCATAATAAGTTTTAAACCTGATATCAAGACGCAACTTTCCCGCACCCCGCCATTTCTAAAATCCAAAAATTTTAAAAACGCTCCACCCTAGTCTGCAGTGGAATATACACCTCATCATTTGCTGCTTAGCCTTTTCCCAAATGTGTAGCTTCTAGTCTAAACGGATGCAGCTGAATACCAGTGTTTTACATGAAGCGACTGCCTGTGTAACTAGCTACTGGCTTACGACTGTCAGTGGCTGTCAGTAGCTGTCAGTGGCTGTGTGTGAGTGTCAGTGGGACAGACGTCTACGCCTAGTTTTCAATAATCGCTTGCGTCTTATCTTTAGGACCACAGGTTACTGTGAGTCATTATAACAGCGCAAGATCGGCACATTAAACTTGAAGCTGCTGTAAATTCTCGCTGATTGTTTCTTATATTTTTTTCTGTCGGCCATTTTATGAATATGTGACGTCATAACGGCTGTGCGAATTTGTTGTGCAATAACCGTTTTGGGAGAGCGCGAAGTTACTTAAGTACTGTTAGATATAGCACGGATTTTTAATATTGGTGGCCTAGGTCGTTTGCGCCTACTTTGCTTTTTGTAAGGTCAATTTCTAATGATTTGCAGTTTTATTCCTAGGCATGATAATTTAGGTATTTTCTAAAGTTAAAATTATAGTGGTAAGTTTTGATATGTGATGTGATTTTTATGCATTTATAAATATTTAAGATTTAGTTGCTTCGTTTATTTGTCTTTCACTTTCTGAAAACAATCTGAAGGTGTTTTTAATGTAATAATAATTTTTTATTATTTAATATTTAATGTATTTACCTACTCGTATAATTTATTTTTCAGAAATAATTACTTCTGAAAAATATTTTTTTTCCTACAGGGACTTGGGGGAAGGCCTTTTGCCGTGTTCAATAATATGTATAAAATTCAGAACATTGCAACAAATACAGCACTCCGTAGACCTCAGGCAAAAATAACTATAATAAGCATATATTTCAGTACTAATCTCACCAATATCGTAACCTTAATGTTCTATTGACCTCATTCAAGAAAATAATGGAATTTTCCGCGGCAAATTATTGTTTTTATGCCCCATTAGTACAATTGTGAATGCGTGCGACGAACATTCTGATTTATAATGGTTGTTTCAGCAATCTCTGGTTAAAAATTACGTTCTTTTATTCTTTGGGTTAGCAATTAATTGTGTGTGAATGTTTGATGTTTATTTTTATGTGAAATAGTTAAATGGGTAAGTTTTAATAGCCTAGTTTACATCACTACTTTTAAAAAGAAAAGTGGCTCCACGTCAGTAATTTCTTCAGTAACGTGGATGCGTTTTCCACTCAATAGAAAACTACCTTTTAGAAGGCGCAACTAGGTTCAATTCAATTTTTTTGTTTATGTCGTTCTAAAAGTACCATTTATGACATAATTGAAATAAATGATTCGACTTTGACTTTAAAACATATAAACTCATACACACAATCAGCCTGGCCAGGAACAACGATTTGTACGTATAGGCCATACGATAAGCAGTTAATCCCTAGGCCACAGCGCCATCGTATCTACCTCACATTATATGCATCATACACCGTACATACACCGGTGTCAACTATTGATACGTATTGTCGGTTGATACATTCTACTAGGCATAGTATCCGTGTCATGTTTCTGTCCGTGCCTGATACGTTCATAGTACGGCGCGGCGTAGTCGGCAGATTTCTTTCAACCATTAGTTTGAGTCGTGAACCACCAACAAACTCAAACTAAACTTGTTGCAAACAGCTTTGAATCCTAAGCCAGCACCACGTGCAAACCAATTAATACCTTAAACTCATTAAGTAAAAAGACCTATAATACAAAAAAAGTAAAACTAATAAAAACTTCCATGAAAGTTCTACCGTCCGGGGCGGGTCGGAGAGTTAATGAAACGTATGTACGGGCCTCGTGTTTGAGTTTCGAATTCAGAACGAAATAAAGAAGGTAAAAAGATTTGAGGATTTCATTAACGTCTTTTGTTTTTTGGATATGCGTTTTGGTCTTAGAAACCTGCGAAATTAAAAATTTATTTACGTTCTTTTTTCAATTTGTAGCAAACAATTAATAGTTAGTGACATTAGTTGGCAAATAAGTGACGTCGCAGTTTGCTATTCATCTTAAAAAATCTATGGAAGACAGACCGCTGGTAAAATTATGGCAATTGATTGGTGGTACTCTGCCGAATTACGTGATAGGTATATAAATGATTTGATGACACGGTTAGCGCAGTGGCTGAGCAATTGGTTGCTACGCTGCGTGTCGCAGGTTTGATTCCCACATGGAATAAATAAATACGTGGCTTACAGGTAATTTTGGTAAAAAAAAACTTACGAGTTTTTTTTTATTATCATAAGCTTTTTACCACTGACTACCAACACGCTGAGATATTGGTGCTCTTATCCTGTCTTTAATAAAAAACATCTGGTTTTTTATTACTTATTTACCAAAATAGGACCATTTTTGGATGGAGCACGCGACAGCATGTCATTAATATCCAGTTAGTTTGTCTAGCGTCTAACCTAGAAACCGCTGAATGCGTGCAGCGCAGGGCTGGTCAATGCGGCTATCTTTAGGCCTATCTCCAGCAGTGAACGTCATTAGGCTGATATGATGACGATAACGTCCAACAAACGCTGGAAAGAGCCCCAATCCAATACGCTGATTGGCTAGTATTTTCAACAAAACCTCGAAAAAATATTTCCAACTATTCAAAAAGAGAACACGAAAAACATGTGTCACAAAAAAATATAACGGTATAAAAATAAAATGGCGCCCGCAGGCACCTGCCTCAATATTTGCAAACAACATTGTCCACCAATACGATACGGTTATGAAAAATGCCATTGTATTATAGATTTTAAGTGCTCTTTGTCGTGTTTGCGATTTATATATTCCTGAACGTTTCAGATACAGTGAAATATTGTAGCTATAAATAATTTTGTGAATAATCGCTTGAGGGAGCGTGATGGCTGAAATGTATGGGACATTAGGTTTGTGTTCGTGAAGGGTTTATCTGTTCACGTCTGCTTATTGCTTGTGTTGTAAATAATGGTGTTATGTTATTCTTTGGGTTTATGAAAATCTTTCTATTAGGTTGAGATTTCAGTGTCGGCAGACCTGTGTGATTTTACAATGCCTAAAATTTTGAGTTTTTTTTAGGCATTTCAGCCGCAACATACCTTAACCTCAACTTCCCCCGCCCTGGGCGGAGCGGGAGGGAGCGTCAGACTTTTACTGACTAAAACCCGTCTATGTTCCTTCATGTGCCCTTTGAGTTCCGGAGGCGCGGTATGTCTTTCGAACAACCCGCAGCCCCGGCAAAAATAGAAGTAACATGCGAACAAGATTTTATCTTTCGACTAAAAGTGGAGTCATTGACATTTTGAGGATAGATAAGATGAATACGTATTTAGTTAGGATGGTATGCATAGTAATGGATGGGTGATGGGTGTTTGTAGTGGTGTGGTTAATGGCAATAGACTCGCCCCCTATTACATGGGACCTAAATATACCGGCGAACTGTGGGTGTACATTGGTACACCTCTGCCGTACCCTTCGGGGAATTCCCTTTTATTTATTTATTTATTTATTATATTTTTTTTTTTGGTATGCATACTTGTTACTTTCAATGCTGGGCCATTTTTCAGCTATCAAAAGATCACTACCCTTAAGTTTAATAACATCAATCGCATTCTAATCTCATTCTCAAAATATCAAAAATACCTCCAATTTGCCTACATTTTTGTCAAATTCTTAACATTGATTGTCGCTGAGATGAGATTGTGACTATATTTTGAATATTTTCAGTTACGAGAATTGGCCACATCTTGGGGTCGGTTCGCGTCCATTGCAAGTAACTTAGGGCCTCCGCTTACGTCCTCTTTTTTTTGTAGGACCGATTACCTGACGGTTCAATAGATCCATAGTTTCGTAGGACGATTTTTTGTAAGACGTGTGCGTTGGTAAGTATATTAGATATGTGTCATTCTCTCCGACAACAAAATCGGTCACCGATTGTCTGACGTGGGCGGACAGTCTTAATGAGGTTTTGAATTTTTCTTGTTCGTAATTTTTACTTTGTGGTGTGGGCTTATTCTTTCGAAATTAATTGTAATATGGTGTAATAGGGATAGTGAATAAAACAAATACATTTGTACAAAATATATTTTTATTTTTTAACATTACCCATTCGGTAAATGCTAACAAAATCTAATTAACTGTCAAAATAAAGCTTTTTAAATTATTATTGCAAACGATTATTACGCTCTAAAGTTTATTATTGTTCTTAAAATAAGGGACGTTATTAGTACGAGCAATATCCATTACAGATGCATAATCGAGTTCCACAGCCTCCTTGCCTGTGGAAGTCGTCATAGATTGAGACTATCGACTTTGATCGACTTCATCGACGGACCAATTAGATCTATCCATTATGATGTGTCCTTTTTTTAGTTTTTATTCGAGATGGGTAAACTCTTGATTTTTATCGATTGTTCGACGGCGATCGATTGTAATAAATTGTTACGAGTTTAATTAGATGCGAACTGAACCACAGTTGTATTGTTGCTGTATAGGTAAATTGATTTGATTTTCCATTAGCTCGCGTGGCAACTATTCTGCCTGGCTTCTTCTTGAAATTTTTCCTTGTACTTTTGTCATTATACGCCATTGGAAGCTTTACCGAAACTATTAAAATAGCAATGACTAAACCTCAGTGTCTTGATCGAAAAATTAATGCGATAAATTGTTAATATCGCGTAAGCTGTTGTGATTGGTTAGCTGTTTTATTAACAACCAATTTCAGTAATTTAAGACGCGTTTGACAATTTGCCACATTAATTTTTCGTTCGAAAAACTGGGTGTTTTAAATTCATATTTAAATTTATTTGTTATGAAATAATCTCAGCGTCAAAACTAGTTTTTAATGTTTTTAATTCGTTTATCAAATAAAGTTTTTTTTTTAAACAGTACTGGCATCTTTTAATGGATATTGTTCGTACCTTTACAAAGGTACACTCGATTCAAATGGTTTTTACTCAAAGCATTTATCATAAAGGCAGTGAAAACAATCTAACAGCTAACAGTGCAAAGTATACAAAGTTTATAAATAAACGATATAAGTATATAAATTATTGCAAATGCCGAACTAATCATAGCTAACAGCCGTGCAAACTGTTTATTTATATTAAATAATGGGCAGATATTACTGATTTCTGGTAACATTAATGAGACTACTAGCTTTTTCCTAAATGTCGGTTATATTTAAAATTCATTCATGATTCGAAAGACACGTGGCGCCATCTATTATCATAAGAACGGTATTGTGGTTTTCATCGGAAACAGTACTTTGTTTCAGAATGAAAAGTACCCTATGTCCGTTTCTGTACACCTGACAACGCGTATCCAAAATTTTAGGATGATCGGTTCAGTTGTTTAAGCGTGAGAAGGTAACAAACAAACAAACTTTCTTTCGCATTTATAATATTAGCTAGGAAGACAGAGCCAGGAAAGAAAGAAACAAAAGTTGATATTTTAAATTCAAATTCAAATTCAAAGCATTTATTTCAATTAGACCATTTACAGGCACTTTTGAATTGTCAAGAAGTTACAGTTTAATATTGAAGCTAGTTGCTCGTTTAAAAACGTAGGTCTCTATGGAGAAGAACGAGCAAGAAACTCCATGGACACTCTTTTCTTTCAATTTGGTTTTTACAAAAACTTGGTTACAAAAATTGTGGTTGCTTCTATATGTGAAAACAATGAAGGTGAATATAAAACAATAAAATATAATAATAAAGATGTAAGCCATGGCAGTTAAGAGATGACCAATTCCAACTGACAGCACCCGTTCACGAGCATGAAACGATTTTATCGGATGAAGAAAAGATTGGTTGAACAATAATGCTGTTTATGCGAAGAACGAAAAGCAATAAGAATAAAGTAACCACGATTTTGTAAAAACTTAATTGAAAAAAGTGTCCGTGGAGTTTCTTGCTCGTTCTTGTAGATAGAGACCTATGTACCAATTTTTTTTTGACTGACTGACTGACTGCTTGACAACTCGAAAGTGCCTGTAGGTAAATGATTACATTGAAATAAATGCTTTGACTTTGCCTTGAACAATGGTATGAGCAAAAATAAAATTAAAAAACGGAACTTTTCAATTTAAATGTAAATTGAGTTTTGTATCACTGATTTTTCATGATTGATTTTAAATTCTTGCTCGTTCTTCTCCATAGAGACCTACCTACGTTTTGTAACGAGCAAATAAAATTAAACTTTTGATTGACTGAGAGCTCAAAAGTGCTTGTAAAAGGTTTATTTAATTTTGAGTTTTGTTACAACACAATAAAAACTATTTCAATAAAATAAATTGAGTTGAATAACATAAATACCAATATAAATAAAGCTATTACGGTGATTCTTGAGAGAGAGAAACATACCAATTGAGTCAAGAGGTATAATTACGTGAGGTATTGGAACATTATTAAAAACTGAAATAGTTACTTATTTAAAGAACAAATTACTTAATAGTCAGTGGATTAAGGTTGAAAATAGAAAAGATAGCGGTCTAATTGTAGGTTTGATACATTTTTAAAGTGAAGGCAATGTCCAACATCATAATTTACTTATTTACTTTAATACAAAGTCTTTTCGTGTCTGTTTGTTTATCAACATAGCTCTAAAACTATACATTAAATTTTCAGTTTGTCAGTTTACTTCAGAAGTTTTATGATGTTTGTATAATACAGTAATATTTACCTGGATTCGCTCAGAAATGTTAACATAATGACATATCACCACATCAATGGGACACTCCCATGGGACACATGCGCGGGTCGCTATAGTCTATTCAAATAATTGAAATAAAGAAAGAAAGAAAAAAAGAGAAGTCGTTTATACGCGTGAAAGAGACGCACATTGTTTTTTTTTATTTTATTTTTTTAGTACTGTCAATACGAGCCAATCTAAAATCCCTCAATAATTAAATTAATTACAAATCTCTTGCATTATTATTTAGATTTAAGATTTCAATGAACATTTTTATATGAGTGCTTGGATATCAAAGTTATTTTTTTCTTGCAAAATGGGAGAAATTTTAATGTCGATTGGTATTTTTTGGCAGAACTAAACCCAATTATACACAAGAAAGTCAGAAATTCCTAATCCGCCTTAAACAAGCGTATTGATCAATCCTAGTGTATGAGAAGAGGCTTTTGCCGTGCAGTGGGACAATAATAGGCTAGATTTTTTTTTATAGAGACGAGAAATGAATAATTTCTGCCACTCCTTATTCTAATAACGATCTTAATGTCTAGTCAAATATACCTATTTACATTACAACGAGTAGAGTATAATGATGCTCGCAGTCAGTCAAATCGCTTTGAAGCCAGCGTGTGTGAAAAAGTGCGCCAAGTTCGGTTCTTAAGGATAATATTTGATTGAGCGTTTAATTTTTGTATAGATATTAATAAGGGAAATAAGGCCTTAGTACAAATGCGCGCAGGGAACGTAATGTAAATTCGATCGGTTTTTCAGTCAGTAAGTACCAGTTTAGTTTAATAATCTATTTGTGCTGAGACGTGGAGTTGCAGCAATACAATACAATTGTGCTTATCGTATCTTCAAAAATTTAAGAGGTATTTTTTAAAATCGACTTGGAGCCAATACATTTTTTTCAGCGCATTTGAAGCAGGTCCTCGTGTAAATAACGTAGAAGAAAACCGAATTGACGGTTCTAGAACACTTACTTGTGAAAATTAGTTCACAAATTCCTTGTGCGAACTTGGCGATCTTTTTACGAGCACAATAATGATAGAAGTCAACGTGATGCTTAACATAATGAGTTCAGAAACCATAAAATTGAACCCACTTCCTTGATTTGTTTCTGTAATGTTAATACTTAATGCCATGTTATAAAAACATTACAACTAGTACTACCTAAATTGATAATGACTTAACTGTTTGGCTACTATCACCTTGCCCTAACCTATGATCGTTCGTTTGAAGCATCAATTAATGTTAGGTTTTATTTAGGTTTAAGGATATATACATTAAATACAAAACAACGACGTCACATTGAACGCCTGGATTCTTACCCTCCTAAAATTAAACACGGCAGATATCGGGCGTATCTTCAATAAAGTACATTCAAAATTGGTGTACTTAAGTAGAGTAGAGATATAATGACAGCTCCGAGCAGTTACAAGGAAATTTTTGGCTACACAATGGTCGTTGTTAACAAATTAGACGGATTCACCTCAATCGTAAATTTTCCTACATTACCAAAATTTACCTTGAACACGCAACGGCAACCGCTCGACACTGTTTTTATATAGGTAGAGATATTTATAGAAAAATTCTTAGTGAAAATTGACAGGATTCTGAATTCTTAGGTAATATGATATTCACCATTATCCGGGTAACAACAACGAGTAAAGAACTTAGTTCTCAGAAGTCAACAAAGGAGGGCTCCGGCGCTCAATATAGCGGCTGTCAATGGAGGCTCCAGTCTATAGGAAGATCCCTGGAGGTAGACCGCGATTGGAGCGATGGCGGTGCATGAGGTGCACCGCGAGCCGCGTGTCAGTAATCCAGAGATTCTTCGTCTGGAGATCGTTTGCGGCAGCAGAGGCGCCAGGCGGCACCGAGGGCACACACACCAATAGCAATCGCTAACCCAGCACCTAAAGCAGGTGCCGTCCAATCACCACCTCCAACACTCCTCGCCCTTGCACACAGCTCAACCGCTTCATCATGCAGCTGTCCCAAAGGAAGACCTCCTAACAAATCCAAGTAACCCAAGCGTCGGAGACTATCCTCAGAATACGCTTCTCTAGCTCTCTTTTCATCAGCTGTCCAGAATTTGCGATCTCCTGAAGTCACATTTGGACAGTTAACTACTCCATTGCAGATCAATCTTGCTGGGATACATAAAGCTTCACCAGGGCAAATGAAATCGCAGCCAGGGCCTGAATCAGAAGATTTCATTTCTCCATCAGTTAAGCGTGACGTCATTAGAGTCCCGTCTGAATTCTTGGGTAGATGGTACAGCCCCGTCCAGGCTATTTTGAACGCAGCCCGAGCTGGTGATGCACTACCGATGAAGACTATACGAATTGACCTCGTCTTTTCCTTTTCAATCACCAACGGGTCATCTAAAGATTCGAACCCAAGTTCGCCAGCTGACAAGATTGGCAGTTTTTCAGTTTCCGTGACGTTGTCTCCACATACGGATAAATAAGGATCTAACCGTCCAGGCAAGTATATCTGAATGTTGCCATCTTCACAATGGCGCGAAGCAAACTTGATACTTTCGAAGTGCAACCAGATATCCCTCTTTTCCTCGATTTCAAGATCCCAAATGCATTGTATTCTTTTTGGAGGTTCCATATAACCGAGGGCTTCCAAATGCGGGTAAACTATTTCGCCATCTGACGCAGCTGCCAAAACTGCTGGCCCACATAGAGGACCATGGACGAACTCGTAGCGAGCCTCAAAAAGTGGTGAGGGGTTTTTGAAGTATGAAGCTGCTGCATGGGCATTGTCTACAATCAGCTGAAGATTCAAGCTCTCTCCTGATGACACTACTCTGTATGGTCTTGCTCTGGACACTGCGTTGGCATGCTTAGCGCAGAGACATGAGCCTAAGGATCGTTGAACTGCTAAGTGTAGGGGGAGAGGGGTGGTACTGACTCCTGGGGCTGTGATATTAGGTGATTTCCCAGCTGGGTACGGCTCCCAGATGATCAGCTTGTCAGCACGGTCTTCGTAGCAATTCTGGCAGGTGACAGAAGTGTAGGGGTGTTCCTGCAACAAAAAAATGGGTTAGAATCATAATTAAATTTGTATAGTTACCTACCAGGACACCGCTAAATGGATACAGAAAAGAGAAAAAAGGTGGAATTTTATTTTTAATTATAATTGTGTTCATTGTGTTTGAACAATAAGAGACGCACTGAAACGGCAAGGTTTTTTCTACAGACGTACCTATCGTCATATACAAGTTCTTTATTTTAATATTTTCTAATTGCTATTCCTATTTCGAGAGTAATATAATAGACTTTGAATTTCATTTGTGAAGGTTGTATACGGTAGTAGTACTAGCTTCTCCCCGTGACTTCGTTCACGTGGTTCTTTCATTCGCGTTTAGTTACTTCCGTATATGGTTATACTGCTTGGCGCCCATGGGTTGTAGCGTGCTATTATATAACCTATGCTACTTCCTGATAATTTAGCTATCGGTATATATTGGTGAAAAATGGGTCAAATTGATCCAGAGTTTCGAAGCTTATTCCGTACAAACAAATAAAATAATCTTTCCGCTTTATAATATTAGCATTTGATGATTGAATAATTTATCGCTATAATTTCATCATGTTGGCAAAGTTAAAATTTAGCCAACATAAAGAAAAGAAAAGTCTTATCTTATTCAAGTTATGATAAACAAAACTAACAGAAATAAACTTTGAATATTTTGCCAGTTCGGATTAGCTTGAAAACTAAATTAGACGGAACTTTGTCTTGAAACAATAAAAAAATATTTTACTTGAAGAAAATGTAAACAGAAAATGTAATTAGAAATTACTTCAAGTAAACGAATTGTCAGATAAAATTAATTAAACTAGAAATAACTGGTTCTAAGAAAACATTTTGTGGAACTTGTTCCTTTGTTTAAGTTAAAGAAATTGATTATCACATTTAGAATATTGTTTGTCTTCTAGTTCATTGTTGGTATTGTAGGCTCTGGTTCGTACAGCCCTATTAACTCTTTTTTAATATTAATACGAGTATTACCATGAGATTAAACTCTGTTTAAGAAAGACTTGACTTGCCCTCATGAAAGCTGATAAGGCGGTTTTAGCAGTTAAAAATATATCGTGTAACGTTAAATGCGCAAAACTTGAAAATAGTTTGATCGGAATAACGAGCAGAATCAATAGCACCACGTTTTAATATAGGTCACATTTTTCAAAAAAATATTAATTGAAAAATGTTGCCCTGTCTATTTATTAATAGGTCAAGCCATCACATGCGCAAACCTGCGCGAATAGATAAAAAAACACAAATGGTTGTTTTCCAATTTAATTTTTCTCATTAGTAGGATAATAATAGCTCTATTTCAATACAGATACGTTTTTTTTTACAAACTAAAACAGCACATAAAATCTTTCCTTTTTTAATAATTATTTTTCTCTCAGAAGTAGGTTAATTGAATTAAAAATCATTTGAGGTGTCTGAGGTTTTGCGCAATTAACGTTACACGTTGTATACCTACATAAAATAATAAATATTAAAAAAAAACACCAAAATAAATTCATAAGGCTTTCCGCCCACGACAGATATTTTTGATCTACCATGTGCGTTGGTGTATCGGTATTCATATGTTCCATTCTCGCCGACAAAAAAAACTGTGAAAATCGGACTAAAAATTTGGTCGTGGGCGGAGAGGCTAATTCTCGGAACGTTCGCATAACAAACATACAGTCGAATTGATCACCTCTTTTTTTGAAGTCGGTTAAAAGACTTTAAGTCGGTACACTTAATAGAAAAGACAAAGCTGAACACTTTTTTGTTTGATTGTTCAAACGCGCTTATCTCTGGAACTACCGGTCGGATTGGAAATGCGTTTTATATAACACTATTGCACTTGTGCCGTCAATTGTATTAATATAATAATACCAACATTGCTTACTTAATTCGCAGGAAAAGTCAAAGCGGATTTTGATTCCTACTATCCTACTAATATTATAATGGATGGATGGATGTTTGTTACTCATTCAAATGGCTTGGCAAATTCTTGAAAATGGCTGAAATTATTTGGATGAAATTTGGCACTAAGATAGATTGTGGTGGCGAACAACACATAGGATACTTTTTATCCCTAAAAATGTACAATTCCCTTGGAATAATATATCAAATTTGACGCAAACGAAGTCGCGGGCAGAAGCTACTTTAACATAATCATAAATTTTTTTGGTGTATTCCTGTAGTGAGGCCAAACGAGCGTAAATTTGTGAGTCGTGAGTCGCAGAATTTCGGTCGCGTAATTTACTTTCTACTGAAACTGACAACTCATTTTGCGGCGCCGTGTGAACGAAACAAGAGTTTTGTATGAAACCGAATGAAGCCGAAATTACGCGACCGAAACTACACGACTCACAACGCAAAAAATTACGCTCGTCTGGCTCCACCCTAAAATAATCACAAAAAAAATAGTATATTCAAAATTCCAATTATACAAATTAATAAAAATGTTACTGATTAACCAAACATAAAAACAATCCTTGCATAATTTACTGTTTACGCAACGAGAACAATTTTGATGAAACCGAGACTTATCAATGATTCAAAGTAAAATTTGTGCGTTGGTTCCCGCGTGTGTAGAAACTTGTTTATTTATATTCCGTATCTTTTTTGTCGGTGGTTCTGCCCTTGTCGGCTTATACGCAGTTTTGATTTCACCGAAAATATTTTCGCCGATATTCCCGATGGGAACTTTATTTGCTCGAATACCCTAGGTATTTCGATTTTGTTTTGGGATTACAAAGCTGTTACACTGAAGTAATAAAATGTTTTGAGTTTAATATTGCAAGTGGGTTTGTTTCTGCCGAAGTGAATCAACATACGTGGAAATTCCACCCATTTTTTTAAGTAATTTTAATGGTTTAAAATATTTAAAGCCCAATTAAAATTGATTCCAAGCGTAAGTTTTTAATGAGCATTGTACTGTTAATGCTAGATATTGATTGAATAAGTTTGACATAATTTATATTTTCTTCTCTCTCTCCATACAAAACTACCTTTTGGAAAGTGCAATTCTAGACTTAATTTATTTTGCTTGTTTATAATCTAAAATCTTAATTAATTTGAATGGTCTAATAGTACTAATTACTCTAAATTTGGCTTTAACCGTGAATTTAACTATGATTTTAACTTTGACTTTGACCTTGACTTTGACTTTGCCCTTGACTTTGACTTTGACTTGAATTCAAAATACTCACTTTGAAGTTAACACTCAAGATTGTCAAGATGACTCTGGCATAAATTCTTTTGTCAGTCACAAATCTGTAGAGGCAGTGGACATCTTCGCCTGGAGACGCTTGCTTGTATACCAGGGTGTTCAGGGGAGACCTCAGTCTTCCAGCTCTTTGCTTCCAGGAGGCAATGATCTCATCACAGGCAGTTCCAGGTACAGGTTCTCCGAAACGAGTGTTGTTGAAGAAGTCGTAGTGAGCCCAGTAGTATAGTGATGATCTGGAAAAATGATCTTGGTTAGATTTTGACAGCACAAAAGAGTTATAAATGTCCTGCAGTGGACGTCCTACGGCTGTTATAATAACGATGATTATGAGCAATTTTGAACAGGCTGATTTTTAATTCATTCTTGCAAGAGGAGAAGGTACTCGTGATCAACTTTTAATACTCTTATTAATAATACCTACTAATAATTCATCTCAGCGATAATTATCAATGTCTAAATCCCGAAAAAAAAGTATAATTTTCTTACGATACAAAAAGTAAATTAGAGGCGCTTTTGACAGACTGAAATTAGATTGCCATCGTTACTAAAATTTGTTATAACTGCCCACATGAAATATGAAAAAGAAAATCTACTGTTCCAGCCAAACATAGTTATTCAGACGCCGTATATTTTGTACTAGCTTGCCCGCGCCTACATCTGCGTGTTATTTATCACCAGCGTAAGTTACTTTTTCGGTTACTGCTCCGCTCCCGTGTGTCGTATCGTGATGTTATATAGCCTATACTATTCCTTATAAATCTAGCTATAATACACTAATAGATTTTTTCCAAATCCAACTGGCGGTTTCTGAGATTAGCGCGTCTAAACAACATACAGTTACATTCGTATAGATATTTTCTTCTTTTATTTACTTTTGAGATTTTATTGGCAGTCTTTCCACAGAATGCTCTCAACATAATCTCTCTTACGTAAATAAATATAAGCGTCGAGGCGTCTGGTGCTATTCTCCTTGTTTATTACAAACTCCCTCATTAGGAGTGCTTAATGTGTTCTAAGCCATAAAAAACCCACGAAATTAAGTTGGAGCGGGTGATAAATTATGTTTTATGTTGTTTCTGGTACCAACTGTCTGAACCACACTGGTTTTAAATTGTGGAAATGTAGAATTTTTGGTATTACATCTCATTACCAGAAGAATTGTTTGCTTTGCTATTATGTAACCTATTATAATATTCTCTCGATCGAATTTCGACCTCGTCAGCCAATATCTATCTACATAGGATAATATATTTTAGTACACAAGAGCGTACGCAAACACTATTACACTCCCTCTTCTCTAACTCGCATATTTCACTGGAACTGCAATTCGATACGACCGGGGAGAGGTCTAGCGCAAACCCAAAGGCCAAATATGGTTTCCGAGACACGGCGGTATGATACCACAAATTTATAAACTTCAAGCTACTACTGAGAAATTCCTAGTGGAAAGCCCAATAACACTGTTTGCCCGGCATGGGACTCTAAACTCAATGTAATACGCTCAGTAGTTGCGCTTGCAACCACGAGACCAATGAGGCCGTTAAATACCTAATAGAAATACCTGTAATACCTAATACTATAGCAATAAATCAGTGTGGGAAGGCTTCACACAAGGTGGACTGACGACCTGGTAAAGATCGCGGGAAATCGCTGGATGCGGGTAACGCAGGTTCGGTCTTTATGGCTATCTTTAGGGGAGGCCTATGTCGAGCAGTGGGTGTCGTTCAACTGAAATTCCTCTAAAATGAGACTGCCTCGTTGACCTAGTGCTCCTAAGCGAGACTGCTACGTTTTGGGTTCGATTCAGAAGTCGGGCAAAGTGTTATTGACTTTTTCTATGAAATTCTCAGTAGCAGCTATGAGTTAGGATTTGTGCCCGATTAATGGCAATAGGCTCGCCCCCTATTACATGGGACCTAAACCTACCGACAAATTGTGGGTGTACATTAGTATACCTCTGCCTAACCCTTCAGGGAAGGGCGTGATGGTGATGATGATGATGAAATCAAACTTGAAGCACACTTACCCACTATAACTGCCAGTCTTGCTCTCAAACCTGACAAACATGGCATTGCCAGTGGACACGAAGTCATGCTTTTCCATGGGTCTGCTAAAGGTGTCGCAGAACGTCTTGATGATGCGAGCATCGTCAGGTCTTGGGGCATCGTACAACGTGAGGGATTCTCCACAGTCGCCAGTCCAAGGTTGGATTGGAGACTCTATGCGGTTGATTCGGAAACTGTTGGAAAGAAATGGATTGATTTAGCTATCTAGCCATTCTTATATTTTTTTTTAAGAACTGTTCCTATTTGGTTCTCCTTACAAAACGTAGTCTAGTCATATTTTGGTAACTCAAAAAGTTATATTTTCCTTAAAAAGGTATCTTTGAAATTAAATTATTTGACGGGAAAACAACTGACAAAAAGGCCTAGATATTAGAGCTCTTTCTCTATCTATAACATTTCATAGAGTTTAGTTACTTTTTGACTAAAATTTATGCCTAAACTGTATTGTTCGGTCGCGCTGTAGGTAATTATATTTTTAATAAGTTTTAGGTACTTTTTTATAGTTACCCTTTTGCTAATATTTCTCTGTATGAACCTGAATATACTATGCAATTATTATTTAATTGTATCTTTAGGGTCGGTACATATCTGACGGAAAATGCGTCGCGTATTATCGGTCGCGTAACGCCAAAACAGTCAAATACATCATTGTCAACGTTAATAAAACATTCAACCTTTCACACCTAACCGATGATGCGTTAGCGCGTCTACCTAAGAGCGACGATACGCTCGACGCATTTTCCGTCAGATATGAACCGACCCTTAGTGAAATACGACAGATATCAATTCCAGGCATTAACGATCTTAGTTTCCTTTTTTTAAATAAAGAATGCTAGAAAGTGACAGTAGGTCAATGACCGCTATTGCTATGCTGAAATGCCGCAACTATACTTTTTTCTTTAATTTTGTATTACTATAAAATTATATTCTATTGAAACATAAAAATTTGGAATACACAAACTCACCTTGGAAAATATAACCTGACCACTTGTCCAGGGAAGCCTTGCATCAGGTATGTGCAGGAAGTATGAGGAGGGTACCAATGAGCTACCGAGAGGAAGATCCCTTCAGTGTCTCCTGACTTCTTAAGGGTCTCAGCAGTGAGCAGCCAGTCACAGGTCCCAACTTTCGATCCTGGAGCCTCGACGTGACCAGGCCAATTGCCCACGTTGAAATGGAAGCCGGTATTTAGAAGTGGACCTGGTGATATAGGAAATTAGTTTAGTTCTTCTATACTCAAATTTATGAAGAGGAAAAGTTCATTTGGAATTTTGTTTGAAAGAAGTCATTTTTGGAAGTACTGTTTTTTATGCCTATGGATGGCAAACAAGCCCACGGTTGACCTGATGTTGAGTGGGCTACTTATCATCATCATCATCATATCAGCCGCAGGACGTCTACTGCTGGACATAGGCCTCCCCCATAGATTTCCAAAAAGACCGGATACTTATAGACATCTAAAATACCAAAGGCGAATGAATTGCAATCTCAAAGACAAAGTTGAAATGTCTTATGTGCTTGTAAATACACCGGCACTTATACTCTTTAAACTGGAACACAGCAACGCTGCTTTGCGGCAGACATAGTAATGGTGGTATGACTTCCCCGGACGAGCTCCTTCACAAATAATAGCTCTACTACTACTAAACACAACAAATGACCTGAATACAAAAAAAAAAACGATGGGTTGCACTCCGGGAGAGCCGGCAGAAGTGAAAACTTGAATATTAACGTTGTGCATTTTTGATATTTTGGAATGGTTAGGAAATAATTTTGCACGAATTGCTTTAATTATCAGTATAAAAGTACTATCATTTATGTGGTATAATACAATATTTATTTATTGCGCTATCGTACACAATATTTGTTTTATTGTATAATTGTCATATTTGTGTACGATAAATTCGTAAGATTTTCGATCAGGTCACGTGTCCGGACGCGAGTTTAAAAATTTTTACCCATTACAAAAAAAAGTGTACAACGCCGCTAAAGAAGTTTTCACTTCAAAAAATCGCTAATTGAAAGCTACTGTATTGTTAAATGCCATAGGCTATATTTTGTGATACATTTCTATTCCACGTAGATGAATTTGCGGACAGAAGTTAGTATCTTAGGAAGTTAAGTTTCGTTTGCTAATTGGGAGGATTCGATTACACGATCTGAGATCCATGTAATTTTAGATTTTAATACCTAGTTATAAGACAAGTATTGCCCGGTACTTCATCCTCGTGGAAGTAAAGTATTTATAAATTTTAGCACTCTGCTTTAAGTACGCTATTTAATAAGTGAAAGGTCTTTTGTAATTGGTTATTCTTTTAAAGAAAGGTAATTTTACAAACAATTTTACCTCTCTGTAATATTAATTTGTATACAATTTCGGAGTCAAATAAATAGGTACATCAGTTGTTACACTTAAGAATATTTCAGAAAAAGATAATACGAGATTCTTTAATTTTTGTATTCGTTTTTATAATGTATTTTTGTGTTCTTTTTTAATTCAACTGGATTTTGTATTAACATAATGTAATAAAAATAAAGATTTAACTCTTTAATAAAATTGTATGTTACTCTATTTATCTCTAATAAGATTATATTATTACTAGCTTTTGCCCGCGACTTCGTCCGCGTGGATTAATAGTTCCCGTTCCCGGGGGATTTCCGGGATGAAAACTATCCTATGTCCTTTCTCGGATCCCAGACTATATCTGTACCAAATTTCATTGAAATCGGTTCAGTGGTTTAGGCGTGAAGCAGAGACAGACAGACAGAGTTACTTTCGCATTTATAATATTAGTAAGGATTTCCCAATTGGTGTACTATACTTGAAATAAATGTATTCATTATTATATTTACCTGCAGGAGAACTGACGAATTCCACAAACAAGTCCTGCGAAGTACCGATGATGGAGTATGGGAACTTGCCCATCCCGCAGAACGTGCCGATGACTGATGCTGACTCGTCTTTTCCATCGTATATTCTTATGTAGTCGTAGGGACAGTTCTCAGAGCCTGGATAAAATGAGAAGGATATTATTATATCTGCTCTACGTATAGTTGACGTTAAGACAATGCAAATATGCATATAAATTATTCTCAAAATTTATACGACAATTAAGATGAATTACGATTTGCGACACGACTTCTAATTTTAAGATTGTTAACTAATAAATGTTTAGATTTTTATTTACATAGAATTTTACAGTAAAATATCGAAATAGGGAATTAAAAAATATATTTTTGAGAGAGCTTTATCTAAATGACAAAACACGTAGCTTGTTTAAAAGTTTTAAGAGTTTACTGTTTACTCCTGTTTTACAAAATGTATATAACTTTATCTTTAATTTTTAGAAACGTTCCTAAAAGTTTTGCTATCGCTACTATGTGCCCAAAAAGGACATATACGGTATGAGACTTATTCCGTCTTATAACAAAACGAGATCTAATTCGTCCAAGCTTGTACCTTGGAGACCGTTTTTTGTGCTTAGAGCTTTATTCCGAGAGCAGTAAAGATTTTAATCCACAAAACTTAGATTTCATTTTACAGACAGTTTTTGTAATAAGATCTTTCCCAATTTGGAATAAGGTTAAAAATACAAAAACAATTCTCGTACCTATTTGTAAGAACGTTCGCATTGTAATCTCAGCGTTAATCTGTCAAAAAATCGTTTAATTTATCTTTCATTTTGACATTGATTGTTTCTGAGATGAGATTGTGTCTAGATTTAAATTGTTTTAATTAGAAGAATGAATTAGGCTGAAGGCCTATCAGGAACTCGTTGAAGAGAGAAAATTCGCTCTTAGCGGATAATATTCGAATCGAAAATACGACCGTCATGAAAGCTTTCAAGAAGAAAATTAAACCAATATGGTTTAGTTTAATTTTATACCAAAAACACAATAAGTATCACCCATTAAATGGAATCAAATTAAGTACTTTTGATTAATATTAAAACGGGTTAAGTTTTGTTGGATATCGTGACAGCCCAATGCTCGAGGTGGGTTCCAAACCGGTCATTGGCAAGTACCAAACTTTTATATTCCCTCAAATAAGCCTCTCAACTATCGAACAGACTTTTAAAGTTCGGATTTAATTGTTGACAGTTCACCGCTTCTATACTTTCTAAGTTTATCTAAGACAACACTTACATTAGTAAAGGAAAACGTCGTAAGGAAACTCGACTTATAATCAATGTAAATCTAAAATCGCCACCGAAGAAGGCACGCGCACTGATCACCACGTTTACTAAAGGCGTTTAGTAAACGTGGTGATCAGTGCGTGTGCCTTCTCTACATGAGAAGAGGCATTTGTCCTACATAATAGGCTGGTATTTCTGTAGGAACATTCAGCTATCATAGTCCCATCAAAAAGCTTTTAAAAATCCAGTGATAAAACTTGTTTGACTCACTCAACTTCAAAATAAAAACAAAAAATCCTCCTCCAAGCTATTTTGTTTTAAATTCAGATCACCTATCACAACATGGTAAACCAATTGAAGCTCAACCATCTGCTCAACTATCTGCTCAATATACTCAATACACACATTTCGTATTCATATAAACACAGATGAAGCAAATCACAGACTATCTGCTAGACTGCTATCACAGAATAGATAAGTATTTTCAGAAGGTCGGCTTAGTACAAACTCGAGTGTAAACATTAAACATTTTTACACTTTTTTGACGAAAAGGATAAAGTTTATTTTTCAAACATAAAACTAAATATAGTAATAATTAAATTACAAACTATGTATAGTTTATTAAGGTAGGCCATAGGGCATCAAAAACTTATTTGCATCGCTGTCAATGGGACAACATTATAACACCATTATAATTATTTTAATCAATCTTTTGGGAGGAAATTGTTTTAGAATGTTGCTATGTATGTATATATGTTTATGCTTGTGACTGTACAGGTGAACATAGTTGACAAACACATAGGTACGTGTCTCGTCTGACTGAACACCCCTTACCTGTGTTTGTTTTATATACAGAACAATTGAGTTCTATTAAATATGATTAATTATGTCAAACTAATATACCAAATGTGTTTACATTAGGGCTCTTTCAATTTATGCGTTTGGTGCCGGACCGCTGCGGTGCCGAGGCGGCGCGTTTTTTGGACTGCATACGGACGGTTGTACTTTTTCATACAGTTGACGCGTGACGTCTGTCGTCCTGCCGTCGAGCGTGCGTAGGTACCGACGTCGCACTGTTGCCGCACCGCGCGAATTGTATGAAAACAAACGACCGTTCGTTCGCAATACGACAAACGCACCGCTTCGCCACCGCAGCGGTCCGGCACCAAACGCATAAATTGAAAGAGCCCTTATAGTACCTACAGTCATTTGGTCCGAAAATACGAGGTTACCTGGAAATATTTCCGGGTATTTGAAAAGTGGTAATTGTATAGATTTCAATGTACCCTTTCCGAATTTCAACTTTGCTATCTAGTATTTTTGCCGCTTGCGCCGTCATAATGGAAAAAAGCACAAAGTAACAGTTTCTTAACAATATTTCTTTAAACAAGAGACATTGTCTTATAATTTATGTTTTTTTTTGTAGTCCTGCACTACAAAAAAAAACCATAAATTGTAAGACAATGTCTCTTGTCTAATATATTTTGAAAATTTCTTTGATTTTTTTGTTTTTCTCCATCTCTACTTACCGAGATCTCAAATTACTATGCCCGTAACTGTACTTGTTGTATGTAAAGTGTATATGTGGATCATTTTCACTAACTTAATTTTAACTCGACAAAAGTTAAAAAAAAAAATCTGCAGTTATAATGAGGTATCGGTGTACTTCATAGGTGTGCGTGCGATATCAGTCGTCGTACAAAGCTAACATTCTGTAACAATTTTACTCCGTTACTAAATTTTTCAATACGCTAGCGTTTCTAAAACATGGGTAAAGTCGAGCGGTCTAAGAATTTAATATCTACCAAGTTACAGGCAGACCGGCGCTGATTTAATAGCGGTTATTGGATAGCTGATATTTATGATCTCCATAACTTATCACACCTTGCTGTGTTAAGTGTAAAATGTAGAGGGGAACGGTTGTGTTCTTGGAGTGTTTTAGCTGGATAAGGAATTGTTTGGTGTAGCTTAGAGGCTGTATTTTTTGAATATTGCTTAACATACCATTACGTCTGTATTCCCCGAAGGGGTAGGTGGGTAGGTGTACCAATGTATACCAACAGTACGCCAGTATGTGTAGGTCCAATGTTTAATGAAAAAAAAAATAGCTAGATAGATTGGTTGTCAAAAACTGTAGTCATAATTATTATTTAAGTATCACTTTCGTTGAATTGTGAAAAAATATTAATTACTATTTTAACATATGTCATTAACATTTTAAATAGACCACAATAATGAAACCTTAACATAATAAACAGCTGATTTTCAGTTCTTACAGTTCGTCCTGTATTAAAAGTTCTTAATTTTTTATAAAACTCTCCTCCCTCAAAGTTTGTCTGTTACTTATCGGTACAACTTGTATAATATAGACGATACACTAAGCATCTCCGCACACGACCGATTATCGGACCGATTTCTTCTCGCCGACAAAGAATTCTGTCAAAAATCGGTTGTGCGCGGAGATGTAAAAGCAACATGAGCACACTTTTATTTATAAACCAAACCAGACGTATCGATCGAAGCTCGACACACAGGAAAAAGTAAACTAAAACCCAAACATACGCCTTCTATTTGCACGTTCAAAGTGCAATCTCATTTCATCAAGAACGAGGCAGCCCTAGCTGCTGATGCAGGCCTATTCTGATAGACATATCGAACCGGACTCGATTGCCATTTTAGCGGTATTGAACGTTCAAGTTGGTGATTCCGTCCGAACGATTGTATGTTCGGCAAAGTGGCCTATCCAATCCGGCTGTAAATGTAGTTTAAGTATTGCTTGGCGTTTCAAGATGGTGTATTTAGAAAAGTAATTTGCTCGCTCGAATCGGTTTATTTTTTGAACTAGGGTTAGACTGCGATTTCGTTCGCGTGAAAGTAGGTAATACGAAAATGTTGATATTGCTCTTCCGAAAATTAAAGTAGGTATGTCTAAGTTACGCCTTATAACATCATCTATCATCCAGTGAAAGTCTGGTCAAAGTCAGTCCGTCCGTTTTGGAAATTAACCGGAACAAACAGACAGAAAAAAAAGCTTTTTCGTTTAAGTAATAAATAATTCACATTTTTTTAAATACCTTGTAATTTTTATTTAGTAAAAATCTGTTATCTCTGTTATCTGTAATTTCTAATGATCATTTGTAATTTTGATATACAAAGAGACACTCAAATTTTACTAGATAGCTAGCATCGATGTTACTTTTGCAACCGTTCCCTGTTTCTAACGGAATTATTTTTAGAAGCTTACTCGGTAGTCTGCCAGTAATTTCACTAACCTTATCTAACAACCTTTACTTGGCACTAAAAGGCTACTTAACTCAGACTTATCGACTCACGATAAACTCCGCATTGGGGACTTAGTAGCTAATAAAAATATACAAGCAATTCCTTTGAATCTAAATGAGAACCTCAATGTTTAAACAACATTGAAGGAAAACTTTTTATGCTGTGTATTTTTAATCAAGTTCCTCAAATATTTGGCCCACTTACCCGATGTTATCGGTCTCATAGGACAAGTCATGATATTTTCGCATCGCTGTCCATCTATATTGAATTCTTCGTTTTCTATGTACAACTTTATGTATGGTAGTCTCGTGTTGAGGTGGTATCTAGAAAAAATAAAACATAATTAGTGAAATACATTCAAAAGTGTTTAAGGCGTATGGCAGGGATGGCGAACCTTTATCGGTGATAGTGCTATTTATAATAGAACAATAATAATGTGACTATGACGTGCCATCAAAGAATCTTGGCTTAGTCATTGAATGGAGAAAAATACAACTAGAAGCTGTTAACACTCTTTGTTTGCAACTAGTTTGTACAAGAATCGTAATATTTACTATTTTATGTTTATTTTAATAAAAGGTTAGTGTGATTTCTGCTGTTGTAAATTGTTTTCGATCAAATACATATTATACAGTTGTCATATATTGGCGTGCCCGAATTATTTGCGTGTGCCATTGGTTCGCCATCCCTGGCGTATGGTATTACCTACGGTTGGGGCAGTGGCTGAAAAATTGGTTGGAAAAAATATTTGTATGGCTTATAGATATGATTGTAAACGCACCCACGATACAAGAGAAATTCCTAGTATAGGACAAAGTTAAAAAAAAAGTTAAAACAAAATTTTAGAAGCTGAACAAATTTTAATTAAATTTGATACGTCTATAAGAGACCTTAGTCTAAAGATTTAATTGAGAACATTTTAAGAACGATAAAAAGTTTTATCTGTTCATTAATTTTTAAGTTTTTAGGTTTGAAAGTTTGCCTAAAGTAAATGTTCTTGATACTTTTAAGATACCAGTACGAACCAGTATGGTCGTGATGGCCCAATAGTTGCTAGAGGTTGCGTGTTAGTTACCGAGCAAGTACCTAGCAGTGTGATTTTTTTAATTCATGTACTTTCCAAGCTAATCTTGGACATCGCTGACATCGATAAAGGAAAACATCGTGACTTTATACTGAATATAAGTCTAAAATGTCCATTCCGCCTTAAAGAATGCTCGTGCCTTCACTGTATGAAAAGAGGCATTTGCATTGCAGTAGGACAACAATAGATTAGTATTATTATTCTTTATTTTAATCATACACACCCTCACACCGGTACATACCGGCGAACTATCGGTTTACATTGGTACACCTGCCTAACCCTTCGGGGAATACAGGCGTGATTGTATGTTGTATTTGCATGATCTATACCCAATTTATTTTACCATTATGTCTTCAGAACTAATAACCGTAGATTGCTCACTACATCACTTATGTCTTGAACAAGGTCTTCACGTCAAAGTGAGGACGATGTTAATGGGTCGACGAGAGGTCAGCACTTAGAGCGTATGAAATTAGTCTGTCAACACCACTTTGTGATGCTGTCTAAGTATTGCTAAACAAGGTGTAAAAAGACACACCTGAAAGTCATAATCAATTCATAGAAATGTAAAAAATAAATAAAGGAATATGTCGTTAAGAAGGTTTATATGCTTGTTAACTTCAATACTGGGTCTTTTTCAGGTACAATAGATACCATATTCAATTAAGTTTAAATGATAAAATTTCAGCTATGTTGATCAATCTTTTTTTTTAATAACGTTGCCCCACTCTTGGTAATTCTCCTGTATCGTGGGTGCGTTTTCAAACATATATAAACTACTATCTGTAGCTACTAACAACTATCTGTAGGCCATATAAATAGATGTTCCGTGCGGGAATCGAACCCGCGTTACGCAGCGAAGCAGCCGTTTGCTTAGCCACTGCACCTACCGTGAAGTCAAAGTAGGGATATGACCGTCAAAAACTGCTGATAACGGTAGTATCGCACACAAAACATTGTGCTTGCTTACGAGTGCATGCAACAGTACTCACTATCTCATAAAACAGCACCATTTTAATATGTACTCTCGGCGCTGAGCCGAGCGTTGCAAATCCAACAAAGGCAAAGTAACATTAAAATATTACTGTTTAAGGAGATGGTGATAAGCCTAAAGACTGGGGAGTATTTAAAGTTATGTTAAAATATCGAAATTTTGTTTCCCAAGAAAAAACGCTGGGACTTTGACCTTCAACATCTTCGTAACTTAAAGGTACCCAGTTATGGTCGAAAACGGGACAATGGGATAAATGTGTGACCGTCAGCTTCGCTTTGTATCTCTTCATACCCGTTATAGATATAAAAACATACATTTAACTTTGAAGAACTGTGTCAAGGCTGAGTTACATTTTCCTTTGTCACTTTTGGGTCTTAAGCTCCAAAGCATTGTGTTATCTTTTATAATAAAAACGAAACTGTTGGGAGTTGACGTAAAGACTACAAAGTGCTGTCGTCTCAAACTGTACCGGGAAAACAGCGATGACAAACAATACTTAAGGCTTTGGGCCTAAACAAACACATTTGTCCAAGCCAGGTTTTACCCTCATCAAAATTTCTGCTATGCTCCATGACTTTGAGGAGATACTTCACCGCCATCTAATTTATTGGAGTCAAAGACCTAATTTTGGTAATGGTAATTATATTTTTAGCCAAGTGCTTGAAGCACCTCTGATGCATGAGGATGCTGGGTCGACACCGGCCAAGTACCAATGTGACATTTTCAATTCATGTCATTGGTTAAGGAAACCAACGTGAGGAAATCTGGAGTTACTCGTAATAGTTAGAAATCGCAAATCCGCTTTGGGCGCTCCTGCTTTCTCTGTGTGAGAAAACGCATTTGGTATACAGTGGGACTTTTTCAATTCACATATATACTTTATGAGTTTATCTTGGATGTCAATGACATCGGTGAAGGAAATTATCGTCAGGAAACTTGGACTTATAATAAGTCTGAAGTCACCTATCCGCCTTGAGCAGGCATGGTGATCAATACTCGTGCCTTCTTTGTATATGAAGAAGCCTTTGCCCTTCAGTAGGTCAATAACTGCCTTGTATTAGTTTTCACTCACCTATTTACTATTACCAAACAGACATTTAACCATCGATTCAAAGAAAGCATTCAATTCCAATAACAGTAATCGAATGCCTTCCAACACTCAAACAAAAAAAGCTTTTAAAACTATTCTTAATTAAGACTAATTTAAAGTAAACGAAGTAACACCCGATAGCTGTTCTACGATAAAATACGGTAATAGACTTGCCTGCAATGAAGATTTCTTGGATAGACTCCAGGGTAGGCGGCGGATTGAACATAACACGTTTGTAGGCGGCAGTCCCGGAAAACTCGCTCACAATAGGACCTGGGAAAAATGGTTCTCGTTCATTAAGTTAATTCGCTAACAATGCTGAAAGAAATCATTATGGCTGACACTTTTAGTTGGGCGCTTTTTTTCCTGGATCCTTCATATTTTTTGAACGGGATTTTTTATCGCTGACTTCTGAAGTTGGATTTTTATCTCTTGGCATGTTTGCTGTAGTAAGTGTTTTTTTGGAATCTGAGTCGCGTTTTTAATTAGTTTTGATTGCGAGAATTATTTAATTTAGTTATCATGTTCTTTTGATTTTTATTGTTCATGTTGTTTTATTTTTATCAACATATACAGGTTGATTTTTAGTTTACTGCGTATTTTTAGGGTGTGTATATATTTTAATATACGAAAGAAAAGAAAAGAAAAAATATATAGGTGTTTCATGCATTTTTGTAGGTTTTTTTAGTTGTGTTTTGCTTTTGTTGATTTTCACAAGATTTTTTTTGTGTAAAATAATTGTGCTATTTTAGATATATGTTCTTATTTTCTTAAATAGTATCAGTAACATAAGAAGTATTTTGCATACATTTCTTAACTTTTCTACGTGCCTGAAATTTGCGACTATAAAAGAGTGAGTGCAGACTGTGATGCATTTTTTACAGCATAGTTTTAAAATCGCTTTTTAGTACCTTAGCTAGCATTTCCATAAAAAATCTCTATGTCACATTTTCCGAATAAAAATCGCAGTGCGCGCTCGCTCTTATTACAGGGCTGACTGTGATTTATATTTTTAGGGTTCAATGTATACAAAAGCCGTTAGCAAGCCTTAATAAATAAACAAATGACTTGCAACTTCAGCCATATTGACATAACCCCAAATTGGTTATAAAAAACGCGTCAGCAAAACAAAATACGCTGCAAAAATTCTGCACACTCACGTATATAAATAACATTCCCTGAAGCACCCTTTCGGGCGCCATCAAAAAGGGCTTCCAAATTTAAAAAGAGAAATCCCAGAATCAGCAACTACGCACCTCACTCACTTTAATTCGAGTACTTGATTACAAAGCATAAATCAATGTGGCTGCAATAATAGGTGGGCAGTGAGCCCGTGCCGACAATTCAACACGATTTATAAGCCATTTCGGTCACGTACCCACCAAAGTGGAGCCATTTGGAGCCAGTCGGAATGATTCTAGAACGCTTGCGACATTCGGGATAAGCCTTTTAAGTAATTGGCAACTCGAACTTGATTTATGCAGTAGCCATCGAGTGATGATTTGAAGTATTGAGTTAGTGATTTATTGGCGTGGAAATTGGGTGTCCCCGACTTCGGCAGGCTCTTAGAGGTTATGACAGGATTGGAAACTTTCAGGTCACGTCCTGAAGTAGGTACTTATCGTACTTGAAGATGTTCTCAAGGTGTTGTATCGTTAGCAGTATTTGCGCGATTCTTTTTTGTTTTTGTTGAGATATTTTCGACGGAGTGCGCTGTGTCAATGTACTGTAGTCATATTTTAGTCAAGGAGTAATTTAACTTGAAGTTTGTACAAGTCAAAGTCAAACTATTTATTTCAATTAGACCAATTGAATCTAGAATTTAATCTAGTTACGGCTGCTGTTATTGAAGATATTTTATGGGCCGATGTTAGGCTTGAGACTTGAGGTAAGTAAGTTTTTCATCTAATCATCATCTTATTAGCCACAGAAGGTCCACTGATGGACATAGGCCTCCCCCAAAGATTTACAAAAAGACCGGTTGGAAGCGGCCTGCATCCAGCGTCTTCCTCAATCTTCTTTCTTTCTTCCAATTCATAGGTTGGTGATTAGAAATAGAGGTGTAGTGGTAGTACTTCCCTGGACGAGATCCTTCACAACGACCTCTACTACTACTAAATCTACCGAGAGAGACATTTTAACAAAATAAATGTTAACTGTTTATTTAAAAAGCAAGCTTTTAGATCCGATAACAAAGTTAGTTTATATAATATAAATCGTGAACTTTCCTTCTCAAATATATTTGTTTGTTATAAACGAGAATATAAATTGTTCGGAATGTGAATACTAAATTATTGAAAACTTTCGACACCGAAATTCAGCGGCAACAAATAACAATTTATCATTCCCCGAATTAACCGTTACCGAACTTATTTACGGTTTTTATTACACAGATTTTTAATGAATTTACCGGTTTTTGTTAAAAGCTTTTTTTTAATGGGCTGTTAATTATAATTTTCCGTTAATAACTGACCTTTATTAATCTACATTACGCTGCAATAACGACGATTAAAACAATGTGGAAAATTTAACAATAACAATATTTCTAAATTTGTGGTGGAGCTCATCGAGGAAGTACTACTACCTATTTCTGCCGCAAAGCAGCGTTGCTGTATTCCGGTTTAAAGAGTTTGGGTGCCAGTGTAATTACAGGCATATAAGACATTTAACGTTGTGTCTTTGCCTCTCGTATTGCAGATGTCTATGGGCAGCGGTCTCCACTTAACATCATGTGGGCCGTCGGCTTGTATCTCATCCAATCCAAAAACATACAAAAAATTATATTGAAAAAATTCTTTGAAATTTTCCGGCATAGGTAATAAATCCTCGTATGTATATTCTTTTCATCGTATCAATCACTTTTCAATATTCACAAACTAAATTGTATCTAGTCTCTAGTTTAACGCTACAACAAACAGAAACATGATCTTTCCATTCAAAATACCCTTTGTAAGCTCAACACATAGAATCGATCACACTCAAAAGTAACACAGACAATGCTGAATAGCTTTTCCAAGCGATTTACTTTTAAATGTTGATCACGTACGTCTGAATTCCCTTTGAAGTCGGCATCGCAATTTGGCAAATAATTTAAATAAAGTCGGGGCCGAGAACGGTTCCTTGCGGAACCCCGTACATGTTTTGTTTCATGTTTTATCTGATTCCGATAAAATAATCTTTTTAGAGTAATTTGTATTGCCCCTGGGGTAATGTTTGTTGGGGGTGAGCTCACCCCCGGTACCTAAAGGTGTGTACTTGAATGAATCTGCTTTTATAGATCTTGTTCGGAGAGTATGTAAAATAAGATGAAGCAAATTTGATTTTACATTCGTTTTTTCTGTACTCAGTGCTTTTGCCAGTAACTTTATTCACATTATAGTTGTTTTTTACAGAGGTCGATGCGGAATAAAAAGAAGCCTATGTATTTAAGTCAAATAATTTATGTCAAATAAGCACTTCTGAACATCATATACACGGAAAATTAAGAACTGTTTGCCATCCAATAAAATATAACAAAAAAATACCAGGTTTCTTAAATATGTATCTACAGTTTCAACAACTACCCAATAGAGACCCACGGTAGTACCTACCTTAAATAAAACTAAAAGAATAAGACCAAAAAAAGAATAATACGCCTCGAGTATATAATACTATTTTCTTCACCACGACAAATGTATTAATAACTTCATGCAATATTTAGTAACGATTCAAATCTTTTTCTATTTGATCCCAGTCAAGCCGAAACCCACGACTGGTTTCCAATAAACTGCTTGTCTTTCATCGTATTGGCATGGAAATTATTGGTACCTCCATTATTAGACTTTACATCTCGAATTAAACTTCAAACATTTACAATTTACTTCGCTTCTCCAATTGAACAGTAAACTTTGTTTCTCAGAAATCAATAGACTGAAAACACGACACGAGTCAAAGGTTTCATCGATGTTGTTAAAGATATAACATTAGTGATAATTGTAGACGAGCGTAGAAGAGCTCTTTCCTCGTCTGGGGAAGTACTACCGCCATACTTATTTCTGCCGCAAAGTAACGTTGCTGTGTTTCGGTTTGAAGGGTAGGGGTGCCGGTGTATTTACAGGCACATGAGACATTTCAACTTTGTGTATGGGATGGAAAAACAATTGCAAGGCCTCTGGTATTGCAGATGTCTATAGGCAGCGGTGACCACGTAAAATCATGTTTGCCGTGCAATGATATTAAAAAAACACCTACCTACGTTTTGGCACGACCAACTTATGTAGCTTCAACTTTCTGACTAACTCCTTGACAATTCGAAAGTAACTGTAAATAGTTTAATTGAAATAAATACTTTGACTTTGACAAAATATCACTACTAAAGTCTAGTATTAAGATTTGAGGGGCTCGAATGATACAAAAATGTCTTTAAAATTAAACTAAAAAAATATTTAGCAGAAACAGTTTTGTAACGCCTGTAACCTTATAACTGTAAGTAATATAACTAGTCTAACTAGTCACTAGTCTAACTAGAAACTCGTTCGGAAGTGATATTGTTTGACGTATTTTGCCAAGAGACGATCTATCTAATACATAACTTGTATATTATGTAGGTACATACCCAGCAACAACTTCCCCTCTTCTATTTGGATACAGCTCCGGATGCTGTCCGTAGCGCAGATACACTTCAAATTGTTGCTCAGCCCTGTAGAGGAAATTAAATGTTTAAACTTATTGTACTATTGTTTAGCTTTTTCATTTAAAACTTTAAATAGTAGTTCATGTTGTACTGTCGAAAGTTACAGAGTCATCAGACATAGGTGAGTATGGCTGAAATTTTGAGGATAAATACAGGAATATATATGTAGTAAAAAATGCATGGGTAGGTTTTAGCTAGTTTCAATCCTGGGTCCTTTTACAAGCGGTCAATTTTATTAATACTAATAAAAACGATCAAAATCTAGTCGCAATCTCATGACAGCGACTATATGTATATGTGTCAAAAAAAATAGGTAAATGAGACTCATTTTATAAAGAGATTGATATTAGATTCCGATCGTTCCTAAAAGTAAGTAGAACTGCCTCGCTAATATCGGATAGAAAAGGTACCTAAGTCACTTACGTTCTATTGTGACGGCAGGGGTTTATACATGATATACAGAAAATCTCTATGTAATATCTCAAAAAATTCAGCTATGCTTAAAGGGAAATGGTAGTTGGAGGAACACCGTGAGGATTCAGTCGGTAGGAGTTCGACACACCCCTCCGCCATCCTCGATACGGAGGCGGTCCAAGAGGATTTCCCAACTAGGAAAAAACAAAAGCCTGCAGGTCTGACAACTTTCAGTCAGATAACAATACTAGTTTAATTTTCTGCTTTCTATATACCAAAACAAAGTCGTAATTAGAACAACAAAAACTTTTCCAATCATCATACATTAAATTAAACTGCAATTATTTAATGTAAATAGAACAGTAAGATCGTAATTGAATTGGAAACTAATAACCCGAATACTTCATCAACTATCTTCAACAATTGAGCAAGTAAGTTAAAATCTAATCTACCCTATAGTTCAGGGGTGGCCAACCGGTCGATCGCGGCTATTAGTCCAGTCGATCTCCAGAAGCAACGCTCATAAAAATAAGAGCACTAAAAATTGTATTAAAATTTGTTGTTTATACTCTTACTATAATAAAATATACTACTGTTAGGCGAATCACACACAGCCCCGCACAACGATACGAGGTGCGTGGCGACTTAGCGCTGAGACTGCGCGTGAATACGTTTTCTGTGTGTTGCACTACGCGTGTTTCCTATACAAACACAGATACTTGCAAACAACGTAAGAACAAGCATTCCCGCGCTACGCTCCGTGATGCGGAGCAGTGTGTGAATCGCCTTAATTTTCAATTTTTAGGTAGGTATACGCATATAATAAATGTTAAATATGTGAAATACGATTCAATATTAAGTTAAAAAAATAATTAATAATATGCAATTGATAGATCATACAAAGTCTAGTTAGTACAGTAACACTAGATCTTGGATCCAATTGGCCACCCCTACTATAGTTCTATATTAAATTAACCCGTTTTATACCGACTCACTGACCTGGAATCGAAGCTGAAATAAGTTTGATCGGTGAAGTTGTCGGCGTGGAACACGATCTTCACGAAGTTGGTCTCCGATATGAAAGTCTGCGGCTGTTCTATCTCGCCGCAGAAGAGACCTGGCTCCTTCCTGTTCGAAACATCGGTCTTCGCGTTGCCGTCGACTATCTGTGGAGTATTGTTTGTTAGTGAAATAGGTTTGTTATGAGGTTAAAAGTTTTAATAGCTCGAAAGTCTGACAACCAGTTGTAACTAGGGATATCGTGTTCACCAATAACTTTTCTATTAAAATAGTATTTATTACCACACTAGTATTTATTCCCAACTGTGGGTGCGTTTACAAAAATATAAACTCACATGCACAAACAGCCAGACCGAGAACAAATATCTGTAGGCTATACAATATTTGTTTCGTGCAGAAATCAAACCGAGTCACGTAACGTAGTAGCCAATTGTTCAGCCACTGTGCCTACCGTGTCATTAAACTGGGTAGTGGGGTAAGTAGGTATAGGCAGTCGCTTTATGTAAACCACTTTAGTATTTAGCTGCATCGGGTGAGACTGAAAACTGATCCAAATATTACGTATTTGGAAAAAGGCTAGACAGACGACAAATTATGTATTGTATTTTTTTACTTTTTGTCAATAGAATTACCGGCTTTAAAACGTAAGAAATAAGGTAAGTTATGAGCTGTTCACTCATGCTCCACAAAAATAAAACACTTCAATTATTGTTAACCCTGAAATGGCGGAATCGTCATTACGAACAACCGTTTTCATGCCATTCTTCAAACACAAATCCAAAGCAATTTCAATATCTTGTCTATTTATAATTCTAATAACGATAATAGCTGTTTCATCACAAATATTCGTAAACATTTCAAATCCTAATCACCCTGGATTCCTGAAGTTTTCGAGTTTGTAAACTCACAAATCTACAAACGGAGAATGATTTAATAATTACGCCCAAATTGGCTCCCTTCGAGTTTCGAGTTCTTTCACCCGTCAGACGAGTTCAAAAATTAATTAGTAGAATTTCGAAAGCGTACGCCGACTCAATTAGTTGAAGGTGCCACAGAATAGAATGGTACAGAAGGTACCTTTCATTCAGATAATGAGCGTAAATGCACGCACACATAGAAGGTACCTTTTATACAAGACACTGATGTTACCGATATTTGGAGGCTAATTCTCGTAATTAAAAACGTTCTAAATCTATTCGTAATCTTATCTCAACGACAATCAATGCTGGTAAAAAAAATAGATAAATTTGATACATTTTTGACAGAATTACAATGTTCCTAATAAACGTTACTAGAATTGCCCCCTATATAGCCAATGCTACTTTAGGGTTATAATTGAAGGTGATTTTCTTTAATTAATTGGTTTTTGTTCATTTCATTTTCTTTTATTTGTCTAATTAAACATTTCGTAATCATTTGGATACGGCTCATTCATTCTGATTATAATTATTATTAAAATTTATTTTTACATTCAACGTATCATTGAAAATATAGATTTTAATACCTGAAATAGACGATTACTTTTTTTAGAAAGCGTCCCACTCACAACGTGTTCAAGCGTACTTTCGACGGGCATTTGTTTCAGATCGCCACGCTATACGTACTTACATATCTACGAGTATGTGTGCGTGCGCCTACTTTCGCTCATCCTACGAAGTCAACCTTCTGTAACCTATCTATTCTGTGGTAGTACTTGTAATGGCGGCCGATTTTCACGACTTTATGACCAAGAACTTTTTGTTTCGCCGATCGCCCTTTCCCCCTTTTCAACGTTTCCGTTAAAGACGGTTATAAATGAGAGGAAAAAAAATTAATAAGAATCCATTCTTCTATCGTTAGATGTCTGCTTTTGACAGGCCTGATAAAAAAATCTCTTTTTTTATATTTCGATTTGTGAATTATGGCTAGACCAAGTTCTATTTTAAGACTTCCTACTAATGGTTTTAAGTGTTTTATCCTTTAAGGCTGCCCCCGCCCACGACAGACAATCGACGACCGATTTTTTTGTCGGTGAGGAAAACTTTTTATTAGCTAACCATTTTTTAGTAGGTGAAAGTACTTATTTATTTATTTATTTAGGTACTTAAAACGAGAGCTGATAGTGTTTTCAACCAAATCGTTCACATTCGGCATTTTCGTGGGCCTACATGGCCCATGACCGTGTGGGCACAGCAACTTATTAAATTTAGGTATTTAAAAAAAGTACTAAATAATTTGATCATCAAATTTTTCCGTAAAATTAAAAAAAAACTTTCTATAGTAAAATTGAAAATTAACTATTTATTGTATTTCTAATATTGTTTTTCTTAAACCTGTGTCTGTGTATTACTTCGGATAAATAAATACTTATAATTATTAACTCTGAAATACAAAAGCCTTAAAAACGGCCAGTACCTACATTAAAAGTCAGCCATCTTTTGTTTCACAACATAGGTTACTTTAAAAACGATTCTTAAAAAGTACTTACTTGCATGTATCCCTTGTGGCATGTCGTACCGTTGATCAAAGTACCAACTTTGAACTTCTTGAACCTAATCCTTAGTATCCAATCCTTTGGAGACCCTCTGAAGGCTCGAAACCTGCGGAGGAAGTTTTTATTTGAAAAAATAACCCAAGTTAGTATTGTTTTTAGGGTTGGGTACTCGAAGGGCTATTGGGTCCTTATTACTACGCTTTCGCTATCAGTAGACAGAGTTGAAATTTTAACATATTTATTTATTTAACGCAGCATGGAAAACTTACCTACAGCTAACAAACTAAGTGGAAAGGAAACTATAGATATAACTATATTTATAAATTATGGTTTATTTCTTTCGCCGCTATTACAACTAATAATAATCAAGATAGCGACTTTAAAAATGGCGGAAACGCATATAAGAAAAACATTTCGATTATGCATACCTTAACTCACGCTTTTTTCCCAGGGGTAGGCGGAAACCACAGAATGCCACTTGCTACAATCCTTACATACTATATAAAACTGTACTTATATTTATAAAAAATACTTTAAAAAAATATTGTGTTATTACGGAACCTTTCGCGTGCGACTCCAACTCGCTCTAGGCCAATTTTTATTGTTATCTAACGCAAAGAGAAGGAGAAACCATTATTTTAGTACAATATTGGCTTTAATAAATTACGTCAATTTATCATCGGCAGCTATATCCGACGAAAATGCTTAAGACTTCCTTATCGCTTCGTTACTGTGTGCAAAACGCATTAATCCAGTAATTTTTCATGAGATTGTGTATGCGTATGTGTGTGCCCAAAAGTTATAGGAACCAGGTCATATGGGTGAGCTAAATGGTGCTGAGCCACGCGTCATGTTCGTGAACGGGCGCTGTCAGTTGGGATTGGTCATCTCATAACTACCAAGGTTTACTTCTTCATCATTATTATTATTTCTCTTGTTTTTTAGTCACGTTCATTGTTTTCGCATTTAGAAGCAACAAGAATTTTGTAACCATGTTTTTTTTTTTCATAGAAATGTTAACATTATTTTTGTTATGTTTTATAACAACAACGCGAACGAAATCGCGGGCAACGGCTAGTTAATTAATAAGTTTGAAATCACCAATCCACCTTGAGCAAGCGTGGTGATCAATGATCATGCCTTCTCTTCGCGCACTTGGCCGGTACGGTGAATTGAACAGAACATAATTAAACAATGCTTAATTAACGATGACTTCCTGCAATCATTACGCATGACAGCCGGGTTATTGGCCGCAGCTACATAATATATTATACACATATACATAGAACACGTGATGTTGTTTATGCGTTTGACATAATCCCATTACAACATCAATATCAATTGTTGGGATAATGTACAAATGGTGATAGAGATGTTAAGTGTAATCTCTACATTATCAAATTGTATGGAAAGCTAGTTTTTTAGGGTTTCATAGCCAAATGGCAAAAAACGGAACCCTTATGGATTCGTCATGTCTGTCTGTCTGTTGTCGGTCTGTATGTTTGTCTGTCTGGCTGTACCATGTAAATTTCCACCGAAAATTGGGTTGAACGAGATTTAGTAAGTAGTTTTTTTTAATACGTCATTATAGATTCACGTCATTGTACGGAGCCCTTCGTGCGCAAGTCCGACTCGCACTTGGCCGGTTTTTTTTTCACTAATGAAAAATACCAACTACATTTATGAACATCAGCAAGATCGCTCGCTCGTTCGAGGAAGTATTACCACCATACCCAATTCTGCTGCAAAGCAGCGTTGCTGTGTCCCTGTTAGGAGGGTATAGGTGCCGGTGTAATGACAGGCAAGTAGGTAAGACATTTCAACCATGTCTCTAGGATAGCAACGTATTTGCAAGGCTTCTGGTATAGCAGATAGATGTAGGCAGCGGTGACCACCTTATATCAGGTGGGGCGAGGGCTGCGATGCGTATATATCGTTAAAGCAGAGCTTTAAAAAATAAAAGTTAGTGAGATATTGCGTCAGTCACTACAGCGCAACTGTATTAATGCTGCGTCGCGTCTTTATCGTAGTAGTAGCGATGATACAGTTTCGTAGTTTCATGGTCGATGGCATGCAACTAGCAACAGAATCTCGACAGTATAGTCATCATTTTGAGATTGCATCACTGCAAAAATGTCGTTATAAAAAACATGGTGAAGGAAAACAGCGTGAGGAAATCTGAACACAGGTATAAAGTTTCAAATCGCCAATCCGCCTTGAGCAAGCGTGGTCATCAAAGCTCGTGCCTTCTCTGTATACCTAAAAGCCTTTGCCCTGTAGTGGGACAATCATAGTCTAATATTATTATTAACCTCTAAAAGTGATGAGTAATACACACTACACGGCTCATCGTGTCCGACCAAACTTTCCCCGAACGGTACTACTTTTTTATGTTCTCTCATACTTTGTGTAGTTCCTATTTGATCCCCTGTTCACTAAGGAACTGAAACTCCCTACAAATAACATCAATCATCGCTCCTTTGTACGGAGCAAATGTTCGGAGTACGTGCGAACTTCGCAAAAGTTCGTAAGCTACTGACCTATATTTAGGGAGCTGAAGAAGTATCGATACTTTTTAACGACACTATAATAAATATGGTCTAAGTTCCCTAGGTCACAAGGCCTATGTCATTGTCGAAATTTTGAGGCTGCATAGAGGAATAGATATATTCCTGTAAAAACCCCGAAACCTTTCTTAAAAAAAAACCAAAGAGAAGATTTCTTCCAATGCTTGGCTAATTTTCAGTTCTAAGAAAACCAATTCTCCTAATGTCAATGTCAAAAACGTATGTAAAACAATTGAGATATTTTTGAAACTGATATTAGAATGCGATCGTTGGCAAAGAAATAGGAACTGCCACTTAGGTAATAAAGCCGTAAGGTTTCGGCTTTGTTAAGTCCTTGTTTTTCATATTATACTAGCTCTACCCCGCAGTTTCACACACGTTCAGTTACGTGTTTAATTACTGCTCCGCTTCCGCGTGTCGTAGCGAGATGTTATATAGTCTATTCCCCCATGAGTCCTGCTATCATATTATACAATATTTTTTCCAAACTGACTGGAAGTTCCATAGATTTACGCGTTTAAACGAACAAACGTAAAACTCTTCAGCTTCATTCCTCATGTTAGTATGGATTTATAAAATGTATCGATATTTTCATAACAACACTAGGTACATCCTTACCTATATGTGCAAGTAAGGGGCCTCCCGAAGTTCTCGGAGGTCACCGGAGGGGAGGACACGTCCTCGTATATCTCCACCGTCTTGTTGCAATGGTCCCGTTTGGAATCTGTAACAAACAATGGGTCATTAATTTTGGTACACGTAACACTGTTTAGCAGATTAATGATTAATTTGTGGTGTACGGGAAATTACGCATTTTGGGGGTAAGTGATTGTATAGACAAGTTCGATATTTTTTTGTGTATACATACATAAAATCACGCCCTTTTCCCATGAGGGTAGGCAGAAACCACAGAATGCCTCCTACTACGGCCCTTACATACTCTTTTCGCCTCCCCCACATTCATACAACTGGTCATACAAGCACGCCGATTATGAGTACTGCGCACCCGACCTTTTTGCAGACCTTTTTAATTAATTTGTTTTTTAATAGTGTGTGTTTATTGTGTTAGGTTCTGCTCTAGGATTTGGTTTTTAAATTGACATAAACACAAGCTGTATTGAGCATAGTTTTGCTAAAACGAACCATGTTACAATCTTACTATTATTATAAAAAGAAAGCGAAGCGATAGTTTGGATGGATGGATGTTTGTTACTCAATCCCGCCAGAATTACGGATCTGGATGTTTGACACAGAGATAGATTCAAGTCTAGATTAACACATTGATTTTATATCCCAGACATAGACTTCTTATCTCTTAAAAATGTACGGTTCCCGTGGGATAATACAAAAACTTTAAAGCTCTCAAAGCCGGCCAGAAGCTAGACTCTTAATAAAAATATTAATTTAGTTAGTCAATTCAATTAAATATGCCAAATATATTTTATTTTACTATCCACCAATAAAAATATAAAGTCCGCCCCAAAGTTTAGAAGTAATAGATTTTAAATTAATCAACGTTAAATATCCAAGATGAAAAATTGGGGAAATTCTTTTAAAACTAATCCTAATTATATGGTTATAGTGTTGGATAAAAAATATAGCAACATAGATAATAATATTTAATAATTATACCACAGAAATAATGCCTTCATCAACCTGCATCCTCTTCAAAACAAAATAATTAAAAATCTCTAAACACATTTCCACTACAAAGCTTAGCGTTCATTAAAACATGACATTAGAGTTCGGAACGAGAACAAAGTCATTAACGCCAGCATTCCTAGTAGAAGCTATTAAAATACACCATTAAAGGAATATGCTGCAGGAATAGAACCATATAACCTAGTTGGACACGAAGGGTTCCGTTCCAATAGTACCATTATCTATAAAACTGGCAAAAAAATCACGTCTGTCATATGGGAGCCTATCATAGCAAAGCATTTATAGCATTTTATTATCATATCATCAGCCATTTCATCATTATCATTTTGTCATTTAACATTATTCCATTTATTTATTTTTACACATATAATATTAATACCTAAGTATGAAAAATAAAAACATTTAAAAAAAAAACCCCAACACAAAAACCTGAGTTCCCTTTAAAAAGTAAAATAATAATAAAAAAATACGTCACGTTGGGGGACCGCTCGGGACGATCGTATCCTAAATGCAACATCGGTCCCCCAACGTTACGTATTTTTTTTTATTATTATTTTACTTTTTAAAGGGAACTCAGGTTTTTGTGTTGGGGATTTTTTAAATTTTTAATTTATTTTTTTATTTTATACTTTTTATAGGTAACTACTTATTATAATGTCTATTTTGTTAAGTTTGAGACCCCACTCGAGTATATTTACAAACATTCAGTTTTTCTTCCGACTTTCACCCCCACAACTTTTAAACGGCTCAACCGATTTTCATCAAACATGTCTAAGAACACTCGCACATAAGTCACCTTTAATACAAAAAAAACTAAATTGAAATCGGTTCATCCGTTCGGCAGCTATGATGCCACAGACAGACAGACAGACAGACACGTCAAACTTATAACATCCCTCTTTTTGCGTCGGGGGTTAAAAATATAAAAAATCGTAGCCCACCGGCGCGACACTGACAGGTTGTGTCAGTGTCTCAGCTCAGTCGTTGTTCGCTAGTGCTGTGAACGCATCGTGTTTCTTAGAAATTCGACCGGACTGCAGCCGCGTATCTCTTCAAATAAGACGATTTACGTCGTACTGCTGTCGTCCGGCAGCAGTACGGCTCATGGTCGTAACAACCGTGCGGCAGCAGTCCGCCACCAACCGTCTAAATTGAAAGCGCCCTTAGTAATAGGGTCCCGTTTTACCCTTTTGGTAACAGAACCCTCAAAAGAAATAGGAATTAAAAACCGACGTATTCATAATTTCGCGTTCCCTGATGTGTTAATGAATTGAGAATATGCTACCACGTCAACGTTCACGTCAAAGCTTTGCTTTAGTACTGAAGGATAAGCTACTGGCTGCAGTGACGTGTTTGAGTTCTATTTTTGAATTGAATCTTTTGAGTTATAGCGGGAAACCTGGTTGCGTCAAATGGAACGTTGCTGTCATTTTTAAATAAGGAATATGAGGTGCGAGTAAATGAGGTTTTTATGCTTTTTTTTTTTTTTTTATAGACGGGAAATCATCAAACAACTTCCCCCGCCCTGGGCGGGGCGGGAGGGAGTGGCAGACTTTTACTGACTAAAACCCGTCTATGTTCCTTCATGTGCCCTTTGCGTTCCGGGGGCGCGGTATCTCTTTCGAACAACCCGCAGCCCCGGCAGGTTTTTATGCTGAGGTAAATAGTTTTTGTAGACGGCTTTTTATTGTGTTTACGTCTTATTTAAGAGTTATAATCACTCTAAGAATAAATACAAATTAAATAAAAAGAATACCATCCGATTATTGTCCTACTTAAGAGCAATGACCTCTTTTTATACAGAAAAGGCTTAAGACCATAACGGTTGCTCTAAGTGGATTGGGCATATTATATTTTAAGTTCAGGTTTGCTCAGGTTTTTCTGTACCGATGAAAAAGTGTATTTTGTATGTGTACTTGTTTGGTATCAAACCTACAACCATGAGAGAATGTATGAGAGGCGTGCGTTGCCATGCTATGCAACATGGTTGCATGCCATGTTGCGTGTAGCATGCTACACGCACCTACGCACGTATGTTGACTCAAAAGTCCAATGAACACATAGATATAAAATAAACACAAAATTAAAAGCAATCAAAAGGAAACCCACTAAAAAAAAAAAAAAACAGACAATAAAAAAACCTCTTCAAACAAACTTTAAAACTAAAAACCAGCAAAAAAGATTTAATTTAAAAGTTGCAGAAAACCAGCACGTATTTCAAGTAGACGGCAGTAGTAGCTCAATGTGCCGGGAGCTATAAGTAACTCCACGGGCTACAAGTAGCTCCACGGGGCTATAAGTAGCTAGCAGTTCATCTGATATTTGTCATGGGGACGGGGGTGGCAAAGGCAATGCATCCGCACTGCCACGTTTAATAAAAAGTATTAGGGGAACTTTAGAAGTAGTCTGATCTTATTTTGGTCAAAAGAAATTAAACTCTATGTCTAGATAGAATAAGGGTATTAATAACTAGGCTTACATGTGTGTGTATTTAAAGTATGGTATGGTATGGTGGTAGTACTTTCCCGGATGAGCTCCTTCACAAAGAGCTGTACCTACTATAAAAAGTTACTGTCTAAAATGTCTAAAGCTTTTTATAACTTTGTTAGAATCACTCATGTTTACCAGTATTTTAATTTACATGTTTATTATGGGATCTCTCATCTAGTTTTGGCCGCAAATAAAGCCCTTATTCATAAGAACATCACTCAGGCAACGAGACTGCAAGTCAAACTCAAGTAATCACATTAAATCAAAGCTTTCATCGAAAGAGACTATCATTATTTACTCAAGTCTACGAAAGTTAACACAGAAGGCCAATCAAATTAAAAACGTTCAAAATCTAGTCACAATTTCATCACAGCGACAATCAATGACCAAAAATTTAACGGCATTTTTGACAGATTGGGATCGTTCCTAAAAGTTAGTAGAATTGCTTTCCTGATCTTTCATTAACACCTTCAATTGTTTTTAAATATCTTTCCCATTAATATTCAGATAAAAACCTTTCTCATCATATTAATAGACTAAAAAGCAAAAGTTCCGAAACACACCTCGCGAATTACACACGAACAAAAAATGAATAGAGAGGTAGTTCTCTGCCATTTATGGCGTGGTGTGGTAAGCCTTGCACTCCTCAAACTTTCCTATTGGTCGGTGCACACAGCTGCCGAGTTCAGCCAACTTGTTGGTGCTAGTTTATGCCAAAAGGCCAATTTTGGCAACGTGTGTTTTGATATTTGCATATCGGTTGGAGTTTGATCAAGTAGTTGGCTATGTTTGTGTAATTTGGCCAATTCATTGGTTGAATAACTTGCTTGTGGCAATGTTTGCGTATTAATTTAATTTGTTTTTCTTCTTTTCGTTTGATTGCTTTGAGTCTGAGCACGTATTAGTAGGTGCTATTTGTTTTCTTGTAAATATACATTTGGACTAAAATAAATATTTACTTCAACTAATTGGATATAAATAAAGTAAATTTAAATTGGGCTAGTTTTTCAATTTATTTTATATATTTACGTAATATCAAAGCAAATAATTATAATTCTGTTTGTGCTTCGCTTTTGATTGAAACCAAAACAGATAGTTAAAGAAATCATTTCTTTGAACTTTATTTTACTTAATGTTTTATTACAATTCACAAATTAGATACCCACATAGAATTAGAATATTTAGGTTCTGATAAAATGGGCTTGTTATTGTCCCAATACAGGGTAAAGGCCTCTTGTCATCCAGAGAAGGCAAAAGAGAGATTAGCCAGCTTATTATAAACATTCTTCTGCCCGCAACTTTATCTTCGTCGACTTTAGAATTAACCCAAAGTCCTAAATAATCCCTCGGGAACTGTTAATTTTCCTTATGTGACATTCCAGACTATAATCTGTCTCTGAGACACAGTTCTTCCAGATCCATTCAGCTGCTAAAATTTGCTATATTATCCCACGGGAATTGCACATTTTCCGGGATAAATAGTAGCCTATTTGCTATCACATAATATTATTATATTTGTTATTTTCACATCTTATTAAAATACCCAATGAATATGTGATTCTTTTAAACTTCTGTCATGTAAACTGTTAAGTAATATATATACCTACGGCGTCGATGAGTGATTGGAATTTAATGAAATTAAATTATGTCAAAGTGGTACCCATTGTATTGAGTTGCAAGGTTAATTTATTCACTTCACTGTCATTTCTTTTTTATGTTTTTTTTTTGGTTTATAATTATAATGGTATGTGACATTTAATTAATTTATCTATTGTGATGTAATGAATATTATGCTGATTATTTTTATTATTTTTTCTTGGTGTAATGAAACATTCAGAAACAATGTAAATTGTTGAATAAAAAAAAACAAACCATTTCTGCACCTTTCAAGCTACTCCAGATTATAACCTACTAGCTTTTGCCCGCGACTTCGTCCGCGTGGATTTATAGTTCCCGTTCCCGGGGGATTTCCGGGATGAAAACTATCCTATGTCCTTTCTCGGGTCCCAGACTATATCTGTACCAAATTTAATTGAAATCGGTTCAGTGGTTTAGGCGTGAAGAAGAGACAGACAGACAGACAGACAGAGTTACTTTCGCATTTATAATATTAGTAAGGATAAGGATTTTTGTACCAAACATCCAGCTCCGTTCATCCGTTCTGGCGAAATTACGTTTGTTACTCACCAAACATCCATCCATCCAAAGTTTCACATTTACAATACCAGTAAGATAGATGTCTGTTCCTAATCCCCAAATATCATTCTAAATACAACCCAACCACACTTCTCCTGCCTCATCAATTAACATCTGTTTAATCCGGTCGCGATTCCCCCGTGCGACCGAATAATTCAATTAGTTCACTTAAATTGTGAACTATTGACGGGAATGCCGACTACCCGCCGTCTTTGAACAGTTATGGAAATTGTTTACTTAGCAAATTAACTGTCTACTTTAATTGTTCGGGTTTTCAAATTGCAATTCTTATTCTTTGGTATTTGTATGAAGTTGGTATAGCACGGCGAATTGGTGTAGTCCTGCCTAAAGCCACATTTGAAAATATTTTTGTGTGCATTTGGTCTGTGGCCACACTTCTTTTCTTTCTTTTCAACATAAGCAAATTATTGTTTTTTTTTTCATTTTTCAAAGTATTGATTCAAGATTTTTTAAACAATTTACCAATATTGATTAATTTCAAATCTATTTAAGCGTTATTTTTGCTAGATTTTCATTAAACTGTTATCTTCATTTTGATCTCGATAGTAATGACACATTTGGCACACAATTATTTTTTACAAGCTTCTGCCCGCGACTTTGGTTACATCTCCGCTCCCGCGTGATGTTATATAGCCTATACTATACTATTCCGCATAAATCTGACTGTGATATACAAATGTAAGTATCATAATGTTAGCATAGTGCGTCATTCTACTTAACAATAAATTTCCCCGATTGTACAATCATTATTTTGTTAACACAGTTTTGTAAAGACCTTCTCCTTTTAATAAATAGAGCAATAAATAAACATCAATAGTTTCCCTTACACATAAAACCTAACACACCTACCCTTATCAATAATGCACGTGTTCTAAAGTACCGTAGCACTTAGTACAATGATCGTAAAGCTGTGTTTACACGGGCAATTATTGGCAACAGTTGCCCGAGGCCGTACAACAAACCCAGTTAGGGATCGCGACTTGTACGCTCCCGGGAACCTTGAGACCTCTCAAGTGGGAAGGAAATACCGGAGATTTTTAGTCAGTGAGGGTATGACAGATTCAGATGTAAGTACATTTTTTTTTTTGTTAAACATATTTTAATCATCATCAATTTCTGAACTATAATGAATTAGTAGCTATAAAATGTGTAACAGAATACTAACATCTATGCAATAGCTTAGCCAATAGCTTAATTCATTGCATCAAAGAGTCTCGGTCAAAATAGACATAAGATCAACAGCATTAAAGTATACTTCATAGTAAATTTTGTAATGAACACTCCATTTTTTATTATGGCAACAAACACTAAAGATTCGGGAAAGTGGATCTAAACGGTTTAAATAAATACTGTACTTCTAAGTTACTGAAATACAAGCAATATCGTTCACATAAGTTAAAGTTAATGAAAATTAATTAAAACAAACTTTTATCAAGTTTTCAATGTAATACAAACACGATGCACTATAATATACCGTAAGCTGTCGCGACATCAAAATTGCCAAAAATTGCCGAAAATTTACCAAAGCTGCCCGTGTAATCGCAGCCTTAGCTGTATTCATTCGTGTATTAATTTTTAAACACTCCCAACTTCGCTCTTAGTGGAGTTTCAAGCCATCTGTCACTTAAGGCCGAGGTATCAGGTGCGTCCTCCGAAGTGCTTTAACTTAGAAGGGCTAGACTTAAAACTTAGTACGTTGAATTATGTAAGTTTTAAGTGTTAATAAATTAAATTGGCGGGAGGGTTGACTAAGTGTTGAACTTGGTAAGTACTTGTAAAATGGCGGGTTTTCGTAATGTATTCACGTCGTTCGACCGATAACTTATTTGGTACTTATTTTTGGAATGTCGGAGAAATTTTATTGGAGATTATTTATTAGGAGTGGTTGGAAGTTTAAGGTGTATTTCTTTGCGCGTTTTTTCGGCGTTATTATTTAAGTAAAACAAACTTTTTGTGATGGAAAAATTAAGAAATATATTATTATGTTGAAATTATGAGTGATTTTTATTTTGTAGAAAGCGTTTTTTGTGGAATTCTTTGAAGTATCTCAATGAATACTCATTGAGACAGACATAATAACATAATAATAATAATAACATTATATTATTATTGTAGGTACACACCCACAATAATAATATGTTTAAACATGAATAAATACATGAAACAACTTGTATCTTGTATGGGGTTCAATTTTTCTTTTCTTTTTTGTCTGCCCTTAAACTTTGAAGTTTATTTTATTTTTATTATTTGTTATAACAGCGACCTTAGTACGAGTATTACATACTCTTTAAAAATATGAAGTGTTTACCCATTACCGTTCGCAAAATACAGCGCTTTGATAGTCGGACAGACAGCAAAGTCTTAGTTAAAGGGTACCATTTTTAATTCAACTTAATTGTCATAAAATCCTTCCTTTCCACTTAATTGTCACAAAAATGCGTTCCCACCTCCCCAACCGTATGTCATAAACACAAGTCTACGAAAAACCTAACAGTTTTTTGTTTACCGTCGACTAGTTTCGCCCCCTGGGATTTCTACCAGCTCAAAGTTTCATCCCGGGGGCTGGGGGCTATACATCACGGGGACGTCGCGTGGTATTATGTTACCGTTACATTCCTTGAGTGTCGACTTGCCTGTGTTGATTTTATATAAAAGTGATAGATGGAAACTTTGTTTACGGATGTACGAGAAAATGTAGTTTGAACGTAATCGGTTTTTTGTTAGAATGAAATTGGTGTCTTGGTTCTTGTCTTGGTGTGTAAAAAGTTGTAGATTGACAGTTTTATTTGTTTGTTTAGGTGGTTTTATATAATGCTTGTGTTGGAAGAGTTTGTTTGGTTTACCTTCAGCAATCTATCTATATTTCTGTATATATTTACTTGCCTAACCCTTTTTAAACTATGTTGGAAAAAAGCTCATCAGCGGTCGGCTCCCACTCTAACTTGATACAGCTGAATACCACTGTTTTACATAGAGCGACTGCCTATCTGACCTCTATAACCCAGTCTAATCAAAAGGTATCGTGTTGCTAAGTAGAGCAACTGGATACCTCGTGATAAGACTGGTTGTCAGACTGCCTGGTTTCTGACTATCCGTAACGACGATATTGATCTTTCAAACTCCGGGATGCTACTGAGAAATTCCTAATCACATATATAGGTACATAACATCACGCCTGTATTCCTCGAAGGGTTATGTGGCAGGCAGAGGTGTACCAATGAAATTCCTAATGAAAAAAAAAAAAACAATAAAATCTTTCACCCGGAACCCGGAACAACACATTCTAAGCACAACTACGTAGTAGGTACGTGAATAGAAAACTTAGACGGGAGACATTCTTTTATCCGAAACTTAGGTCCCCGGGCGACAATAAAACTATAAGTATGTAGTGAATATGCAGTCTACGTGAAGTTTTAAGATGCATTTTGTTACGAGAATTCTGTTGTCTACTGCATATTAGGTATTTCGGATATCCTATAAAATATGGCTGGTGATGATTGGATAATTGTTTTATGTATTTTTTTTATAATAATGGTAACTAAACAGTGTTAAGAACTAATGTATATAATTAAAAAAAGTGGAACCTAATCTTTGTGTTAAAAAAGGACGGTATTTTTCTCACAAATGTTTTGTTAGTAAAAGTCTAATCCTGTTCTTATGCTACAAAAATTTAAATATTTTCTTTTATCACTACGTACAAAAATATCTTTAATACGAATTTACGATACAACAAGGTAAATTTGTTATATGCCTTAACTCAACCGAAACAGTCAAAGTCCCCATCAACCTTCGACACTGAACGTAAAATACTTAATAACAAAAAGATCCGAGTGGAAGATAAAACGGGGTTCCGTTGAAAACTTCATAAAAACCAACTAAAAGTCATTCGCCCAGTGGAGTGTCGTGAAAACTTAGGTTACTTCGCAACTTGCTCGTTTCATGGCATAGCAGTACTTTTTTCCGATTATAACTTGGGTCCCAGATGCTCCGTAGAGATGGATGGCGTTTCGGTGTAGTGTTTAGTATGAAATTGTGTTCCGATATTTTGATGTAAGTTGACTTTGTTGTGGGTTTTCTTCATGACGATAAGGTTCAAATTATGTTAAGGTAATGATTATAAGCTACATTGTTTTGAGGTGGTAAAATATGTATTTCAAGACACCATGCAGAATCGAATAATTGGTAATGGAATACAGTGACCCCATTCTGAAAAAGACTCCCATCGCTGAATTTAAGTGCAATAAAATCGAGGTGAGCGGTTTTACCACGATATATTTTGTGATTGACGACTCGCCTCCTGAAGATGACGCAAGTTGTCAACTAGCATGGTGGGGACAGTTCATAAAATTTTTAGAAGGAGTTTTTTACAGAATAACACTTTTGTACTCTAATTCCAATTGCAGCTTTTGCTTACTAAACCAAATCTATTAACAGCTTAACAACATTATAAACTAGAATTTATTATCTTAGAACAAAACAACTCAATCAATATCTAAACCTAGTGAAATAGGGTGAATAGTAGACACATTGCTTCATGCCACTAAGGTTTATATTCCCATCAAATGCTCTATTCAAATTCAACCGACTATTATGCTCCTTCAATCGATATAGATTGAAACGTTTAACTGTCATGGTTTGACAACCCTGTATTGAACCATTTGGTGTGTAGATATTACACAGTAAGGCACTTTTTTGAAGTAGTAGTTTAGAAGAGTACCCTGCTCGGGATAGCCAGTTGCAGGCTTTTTTGGTAGAGTGTTTTTACTGTGAACGTAGAAACAAAGTGCCTACCGTAGTTAAAATTTGTTTTTGTACTGCGAAACTGGAGAATAACTATCTGATAGATAATAATATACTACTGTTCCAATAAATCAAGTAGTATGTGCATGTGAAGATGATATTTAATATGGTTTAAAAAGACATAATATAACAAAATTCTTGAATAAAATCATTATGTAAAAAGAATTAATTTATTTTATATAAAATCCCGGTCAATAAATACCAATCATAAATAATCTCCTTAAGTACCGTCCTTAAGTACTTAGTTAGCCACGAATCTGTTACAAAGGATACGGTGAAAGGACATTCATCGCCCTTAAGTTGCCTAAGCATTATCGGTTTGCTTTTTTAATTCAAATAAATCTTCTGTTTCATACAAAGGTAAAATTCCTTTATTTCTGGGAGTTTAGAATCATGTACTCTATCGCTGGATACCATCGATGTATCCACGATGTATAATATGTCTCCCATTTCCAATCTTCTCAATCACCCAACAAATATACGTATACACGAGATAAACGTATACGTAAACATTTCAGTCCAGTCCAAACAGAAACCCCAGTCCTTTCATGGGTTAACTCTATTCGCCATTATGTCAGTCTAGTCAATACAAATTGCACCGCTGATGCCTTTATCAGGCGGGTCCATTGATAATAATCCTAGCGGACTCACTAACGACTACTCGAGGAATTGAATTTGTTAAGAGAATGCTCGCTTGGGTTTCAGTATGAAATATGAACGGTAGCGTTATTGAAGAAATGGAACTTCGATGTTGCATGTGTGAGATAGATGTGACGATGTGAGTGTTCCCCATACGTTATCTCTCATAACGTATGGGGAAGACGAATGCGCATATTGACATGAAAGAAGGAAGATTTTAAAGGTCAGGAGAAAAGACGTAAAGATGATATTTGCTATAAATAAATACATTTTAAGTAAAATAATTTAAGAATAATCCGATGAACTGTAACCGTATATTGTTTCCTTGATCTCAGCCCAATTATAAATATATGACAAGGGTCCTATATATTTATAATATTTTTAGGGTTATGTACCCAAAAAGGGGCCAAGCAGGGCTCTATTACTAAAACTTCGCTGCTTTTACGTCTAGCATAGAACCGTATAATTTCAAATATACAAGAAAGTAACCTGAACTTAAAAGTGTGTTTGCAAATGGTTTTGTTCGCGATTTCGTTGTAAAGACATGTCTTGCAAGTCGCGGTGTAAAAAGCAGCCTGTGTCCTTTCTTGGGATCCAAGCTTAGTCGGTAACAAAATTCATCAAGACCGGTTCAGTAGTTTAGCCTTCAGCGCGTAACAAAGAAACTCGCTTTCACAATTAAATAGTTTGGCTATCTATTGCTACGACTGCTATTTTATTTTTAATCAACAAAATGAGCACTGAAACCTCTCCCGGTCATAACTTGGCCCACTAAAAACAGTAGATTCATCTAATTATATCAGACCCGGCCGGTAATATGAAAAGAGACTGCAGTACTCCGTGCGGTCTGCGGATATTTAAATCTGATAAGCGCAGCTTTCCAACAATTTATCGTCTGTGCGGTTATAACATAGAGATTTGTTTCAAGTGATTTTCGGATATTCGGATATCCGAATTTTAGATATCTCCTCATTTTTGACGGGGCTTTCGGAATGGATGTCTTTATTCTATGAACGTGGGAGAAATGTAAAATGATTTTGGATATTTCATGTGATTGGAAAAGTTGAGTGAAAAATGCCACATATTCATTTTTGATTTACAAGAGCAAAAGTTTTATGAAATGTAGTAAAATATTTATACTGGGTTATTCTATTATTGAGATCGGTAACTAGCGTGAACTATTTACCTAGTTTGAACATAATTAAGAATATTATACCAATGTATACCCATAGTTCGCCGGTATGTTTAGGTCTCATGTAATAGGTAACCGGCGAACTGTGGGTTGTGGTACATTGGTACACCTCTGCTTAACCCTTCGGGGAATACAGGCGTGATTGTAGGAATATTGAAATACTTTCGAAGATGAATGGCGTCGCCGAGACAGGAAGGAAGAGCCTGTCCAGATGAGGCGTTTTACGCGCGAGTCCACTCCCGTGTAGGCACTCGCGCGTACCTCATTACCTGAGGTAACGCGCGAGAGCATCTGGACGGGATGTATGTAGCTCTAGTATCTCGAGTACGCGCGAGTGCCTACGCGCGACTGGACTCACGCGTAAAACGCCTTATCTGGACAGGCTCGAAGGGTGGCTAGATGACCTATACGCGCGTTTCGCAAAACTCGTAAGATTTTATGGATGCTTTTGCCTAGTAGTGGGGCAGTACAAGGTATTAGAAAAAACCACAGTCGAACGTTTGATCAAAAACATCGATAGTTTTTTGTAACGTCTAACAGATGTGACAGACGTTAGCCTACCCGAATGTGGGCTTCCAGAGCTACTAACTGGGTCTAATTGCTAATCTAAATCATGCAGGGACCCAACCTAAACATGCACAACAAACTTTAATTTAAATCGGCCAAGCAGTTTAGTTGGAGTTCAGTAACATAAACACGTATAGAAGAATTATATATAAAAAGAAGATAAGTAACTATACGACACTTCCATCAAAGTATAAAGTCCTTGAAGACACTCAGCTTAGTATACTTTCAACATTATTTTAAGTAGGTGTTCTCGACGGGAATTCAAAAGTAAAACAGGTGAAAACTTCACACTAGACCTCGTTGGAGGAGAAACATACGGCGGGGTATTATGGACGTTTTACTTGCGTGTGTTGTGCGGTTATTGTTGATTTTGTCTGGGTTTATGTATGTAAAGACACCAATGATTCGAAGAAAATTCTAGAAAGATCGTATAGACGACAATAAAAATAAATTGATAAAAGTAAAAAAAGAAATCGTGACTAGTTTAAGGATAATGGATGATTTTTTTTGAAACGTTGAAAATGTGTATACAACCTTTGTTTTTAAAAGTTATCCAAATAATTATTATGATGTTTGCTGCTAGTAACATAGTGTTACTTGTATCAGTCATAAAATATTGAGATAGGATGTATAATGCTGTTGCCAAGCCAACATATTGACGCACTCTTTTAAAGCAACTAGAGACAATGCTTTATAAAAAGATATAACTAATACTCATTGTTACACATCAAATAAAATGGAAGCTAAAGCATTATTGTTTAGAAAATTGAAAAGAAGTTTAAAGATTTATTATCTTTTTTTTTATTTATTTCATGAAAAAAGTGCATTTCATCAAGCGTGGGACGGTCCGTTTTGTGGACCTGTATGTTTTCATGGCTGCACTCCAGAAAAGTTCTTTTAGCTTTTAAACTTCGGCAAAAGAATATTTAATGTGACATTTTACGTGTACAAGGGAAATGGAGATACCTAATATTGAACAATTGACAACATTTAATAACAGTTTCCCAAAAAAGCTAAGTTATCAACTGAAAGAAGAGCCATTTATTTTTTTAATTTAAACTAACTAAAATTATAAATGTAAGAATCAGTTTTTGTTTGTTACGCTCTACCGCCTTAATTACTCAATCGATTTTCATAAAATATTTTACATACACGTACTGTAAATGACTTAGGATACTTGAACTTACAAAAATAGTACTGTTCCTTATGGAAGAAGGGAACACGAGCGAAATACCAGGGTAAGGCTAGTTGAAAATAAAAGCTCCATCAATTATTCAAGCCTGTTTTATTGTTTTTTGATTAACGTCAAAGTAATTAACGGTGAAGTTTACTTTAAGTATACAGTAGTACTAATTAGCATCGAATGGCAATCAATGTTTTGTTATTTATCAATTAATTACTTGATAGATGACGCAACTAAAATATCCCTTTTAACTCTATGAAAATGTTATATCTAGATTTCCGAACAAAAAATCGGAATAAATAAAATATAAAAAAATGCATTGCAATGCTGTCAAACCATGTATATTAATATGATGAGATACCTAGTTAGTGTAATTAGACCAAGCTTTTATGACCTTAAGATAAAAGCTTGTTAACAAGAAACAGAGGTCAAAATTACTCTCAAGGTAATTAATATTTTAAAGAAGTAAAGTTTGTGAGACTGTAGGGGGTAATCTTTCTGGTTATACAGAACCGATTTTGAAAATTCTTTTACCCATAGAAAACCACGTTATTTGTGAGTGTAATAGGCTGTATAGCGAAGCAGTAACCGAAGACGTTACTTAACACGGTTGAAAATATCCACGAGGATGAAGTCGCGGGCAAAAGCTAGTTAGAAATAAACCTCATCTACATAAAACACAGTCCGACTTTACGCACTGTTGGGTATAACGTCTCTATCTACTCGTGCCAACCGTCAAACTTCAATACTAACCTCATACAAGGCAACAGTATCGTCTGTCCATCTCCAAATCGAAATAAACTTAGTTAAAACTAATTACCAAACATCCAGTGACATTCAACTTACACTAACTAAGTTACTAAAACAAGTACCTAAGTAAGAACAAGACTCTCCAAGCGCCGATCTATTTAGAAATATTACTGTCCCCTAACTTCAAATACTCGTAACTACGTTAAGACAAACGAAATAGCCAGTTTATCTAATTTTCTTTACTACTAAATTCATGGTAGATACTAAACCCGTCTTCACATATGTGGGTCCCAACTCCCCGATGAAACCTAGACTTTGTTTTCTACAGGTTAGAGTCTACATTCCGCTGGTAGGTAGACTTTAATCAGCTGATTGCTGAGAACAACTTTTATACGTTGTAAGAACGCAATTTGTGCAGTTCGAAGATACATGGATGTCATAAAGTTGATTACCCCTATTTTGTGTGGATGCGGCATTCGTTGCTTGTGTGCGAATGAAAAGATTGCTTGTCTGCTCCATTGAAGAAGTTTCTTTGTTATTTTAATTTGTGTAGGTGGAAAATAAATGTGTGTATAGACGGTGCATTTATTTAGGAGTAGAATTGAATTAAGTAAATTGCGCTGGAGTTTAATCTTTAGTAAAAGTTTTTGGGAGTTTGTAATTGAATTTGGACGTGCGTGTTGGCGTCTGAAATTGAGACGTCAGAGGGGTACTTTAACTTTAACGTATTTCATTTCAAAAACACCTAAGAACAATTATAAAAATAACAACAACTTTTATCATAAGATCACTCTGACATATGAAATCAAAAATCACCTGTTCCTTAGACACTTATATGTTGAAAGTGTTGTAGTACATTTATGTAAGGATCAGTTGATATTATTATATTTAGGAGTTGGTCCTATAACAAAAATGTATCCTATTGATGAGTACTTTTATCCTAAAAAAGATGAGCAATACATAAAAAGTTAGCCGGTCTAGCTACTCCGTTCTTCTATGTAATTAAATAAAATTGAAATGCTTGTTTGTAATGTCAAAATACCAGCTTTTTAATACATGCATATGAATGTTTACACACAATTATTTTAAATGTGTTTCTGTTTGTTACAGCAAATATCCGAAACGACTTCGCCGATTTTGATGGGACTTTCACTGACAGATAGCAGCTTCTGAAATAAAAGCTAAAGCTTAAGTTACTCACTGTTACTTATAACATCAGCTGCTGATGTTATAAGTAGAAACTTCAGTTTTAGATTTTATTTCATAAAAAGAATCAGAGTAAGAAGCTAGTTTATAATCTCTACATAGTATAAAACAAAGGTGCTTCCCATCGTCTGTCACTCTTTATGCTTAGATCTCTTGGCAAAGGATTTTAATGCTTTCATTAATAGATAGAGTAATTCAAGGGGGAGGTTTATATGAATGGAACACGCTAGAACCAACGGAAGCAGAACAGTAATCAAAGACGTAACTAAACACGAGACACCGCGGGGTATAACATAAACATCATCATATCAGCTGCAGGACGTCCACTGCTGGACATAGGCCTCCCTCATTGATTTCCAAAAGGACCGGTTGGAAGCGGCCTTCATCCAGCGTCGTCCTGCGGTCTTAATCAGGTCGTCCTTCCACCTTGTGTGGGATATATAGCTAGTATACATACATACATACATAAACTCACGGCTTTTTCTAATGGGGGTAGGCAGAAACCACAGAACGCCACCTGCTACGATCCTTACATACTCCTTTCGCCTTGTACAGTCGGTTGTCAACATTATCTGACCCACCCTAAACACAAACGAAATTGGACCCTCTGCCTATGAAAATAAGGTTTATTCAATTTATATGAGCTTATCAGTCAAGTGGTCGAGGACTCAATTAACAAATAGAATAATAATACACACACGCAAATTTGATCTTTATCACGTTAGCATTAGGTTAAATATTATAACAACTTGTTAATAATATAATTAGTGTAATAGCTTATTTTAATAATTTCGGTCAAGTTATTCTGGTCTCGTGGTCTGTGTATAAGACTGAGAATGACAAGTTGCGAGATCAAATCCTGCGACGAAGATATTGTTTTGCTTACAATTTAGATTTTTTTCTAAAAGTATTTCTTGTATTATTGTAAAGAACTATAGACGGATAATCTTCAAATATAAAGTTTCTAAAATGGTAATACTTGTAATAAGTGGGTAGTTGAAAAATAAATATTTGTATTCATTGTAAAACTGGTATTCAAATGCTACTGACTAAGGGTATGCAGTGACAACGCGCAAACATATTTTACCTTGCCTTACTAAATTGCAAAAACAACTTCTCTTTACAATTTATTTTTTTCTATTTTATAGGTAGTTTTTTTTATTATCATGTCTTAATGGAGTGATTAAATAATGAAGGGATAAAATACAAAATAATCTATTTGCACTAGGATAAGGTTAGCTGCTTGTGCTGTGCAAAAATAAACTTTATTAAAGTATACATATGGTTTAAATTCTTTAGTCTTGTGGTCACTAATCGTTGTTTACGTTCGAAATCAAGTTTAACCTAAATATAGCTTCTTCTCAGATGTTTCTTTTTTAATTATTTTATTATACTTTTTTTACATTTCTTTAATGGACAACGTATAGAAATAAATCTAAACAATTGCAAATTTAAAATGTTTATTATAACACTTAGGTAAGATAAAGTAAGTAAATGCTCACATATTTCCAAATTAATATACAATTTATATGAGTATGCCATAATCAAATTTAACCATTTATAAACATTAAAAAAGGCATGTTTATGCTTGAAAGTTTGTTATCGAGAAAATTAATTCATCTGTGAAATGCCTTACAGATTTATAGCTGCCTATGTGTAGTGAATAAACATGTCATTTAAATAGAAAAAATCTATTTATAACAATAACATCACCACGTAATTGGCAACATTTAAATGGTTTAACAATCTATCCATTGAGCATTTACTTACATGGTGTGTTTAAAAATATCCTAGATTAATTAGTAGCGGAGTGATGGTGCACCGTTCCTTGTTACGTTCATCTTTGTTCGATTTAAATGATTTTTTTTCATCAGTGAAGATCACAACATTTTCTTCCCAATTAAAATTCCCAAAAAAAATATTCCTGGGCAAAACGGACCCATCTTCTTCGCTATGAGAATATGTCAATGCTATTTTCTGTGCCGGTTTATAATTCCTTATTCCAGCAGCGTGTAAATGCCTTCTCACTGTTTCCACTGAAATATCGTGTTTTATTGCGGTTACACTAACGGGCAATCGCATTCGGGACTATACTTGATGTTTTTTGCCCCTTGACGAATCCGCTGAATATTTACTTTGTCTCCATAACGTCTTAGCTACAGTCGTATTTCTCTAAAACAAAAAAAAAAAAACATTTTTGGAACCGTTTATGTAACTTGTAAGGAGTGAATGTAATAGTAAAATAGCCAACTACGCGTTCATTAATCACAATCAATTAAATAAAATAGGTATAAAAAAAACACTTACTGCTATATTAAGACGACGACCAATCTCTCTAATTCCAACATTCTGCTCATGTAAAAATATGATTTTATGTTTGTTATAGTCATTAAGCTGCGACATGATGCTTTTTTACACCAAATTGCATAAAAATACTTAACGAGTTATGCGAAACGATTTACAAATGTGTGTGCGCAGTCACTGCTAATAGGCGTAGTGTAACTTTTGTCACTTAAGTAGACGAATTTATTATCTACCTCACGAAGCAAATATATTTGAACTTAAACTTTTTTAATTTACCCACCTGTTTACAAGATAAGTTATTAGGCGTAAGTCATATTGGTCGTTCTTTAATAATGCAAACAATATTGTAGAAATGAATTCAAATTAAAAAAGAAACTGATAACAGGTGGACTGTTTTCGAACCCACATGTTGTTCCTCGCCAATCCAACATCAAACCGCCAAGCCACAAGAACTTGTTAAGACTCCACGAAATTAAAGATTGGGTTCTAATTATGTAGGGTGACTTAAAAGGTTTTTAACTTTAATGTCAACGAGATAATGATTAAAATAGCTTAACAAAATGATATAATGCCGGTGGCTCCGACAACGTTGGGTGGGTTTATGCGTGTCTGTATTCATCGAGGCTCATATAAATTGAATAAACCTTATTTTCATAGGCAGAGGGTCCAATTTCCTTTGTGTTTAGGGTGGGTCAGATAATGTTGACAACCGACTGTACATATTCATACATCTGGTCATACAAGCACGCCAGTTACGAGTACTGCGCACCTGACCTTTCTGAAGAACCTCACCAATAAGGTCAGGGTAGGACTTTCTAGGGCGTGCCCTTCTGACATTGCCACTCAGATCTGTCATATAAATTCCTTTTGCTTTTGCTAATAGCTAGTAATAATAATAGAAAAACTAAAACTGCAAGCGACTTTAAACCTTGTTAACATTTTCACGGTGTCCCAACAAGATTGAACGCTCTGTGGCGTGTCGCGGAGTTTCTTCGCTTACAACTTACTTATTCCAACTGCCAAGTTAGCTCCGAACTGTGTGCTTTTTTTTATTTTCTTCCAGTTGTGTTGGATAAAGAGAATTCGTCTCGCATTGTTGGTTTAAAGATTTTGTTTTATAGTATTTGGCTTTCATTCGTGTTCTACTTCTTATTTTTGAGAGATATAATATTATTATAACTATCACTAAATGCGAAAGTTTGTGAGGATGTTTAGATGGATGGATGTTTGTTACTCTTTCACGCTTAAACGGATCAACGGATCTGGATGAAATTTGGCACTGAGATAGATTGTAGTGTGGAATAACACATAGGATACTTTTTATCCCGGAAAAGTGTACGGTTCCCGTGGGATAATACATCAAATTTGACGCGGACGAAGACACTGGCAGAAGCTAGTAATCTTATAATTTTTGGACCCAGTAGGTGATCACGTTTAACGCGGCATCAAAAGCGTTGTTAATGTCCTCTAAAGTGCAGATATCACTTGGGCACTGGAGTAAGTGGGCCATTGTTTGGCCAGGAGCGACGCATTTGCTCTCAGTATCGAAAACTAGTAGTTAAAAGAGTCTCAAATCGCCACTCCACCTTGAGAAGCGTGGTGATCAATACTTGTGACTCCTATGTATGAGAAGAAGCCTTTCCCCTGCAGTGGGGCAAAATACTCTAGACCAATTTAAATGAATCCTCAAAAATATATAAACGTAAGAAATAAATAACGTAATAAATTCGTACCTCGCGATGTCAGACCCTTACATTACTTACAATATATTTAGTTAAAAAGAAATCCATTTTTTACTTACAAATACAAGACCGTAAGGGCCTCCGCCCACGACCGATTTTTTACGGCCGATTTTTTCTCGGCGAGAATGGAACGTATGGATTCTAGTACATCAACGCCCACGGCCGAGAAAAAAACGGTCCAAAAACAAAATCTACGCATCCTGGCCGCCGATTATCGGTGAAAAATAGAAAATAGGGTAAATGCTCCAGTGAATGAACACTTAAGCAATCTTCAGACTCCAAAAAATCATTACATTATATTGCCTCTAAAGTATGCGGTTTTATATTTTGGTAATCTATGTCTACTACAGAATATTTTTTAACTTGGTTTTACGACATAACATGTATACTTTTTTATATATTTGGCAATATATTGAAAAATACCCTAAAACCCCAGTGAATGAATGAAATTTTCCAGTAACTGTACAGCATTAGAACCAGTGAATGAACACAAGTTTTTGTTTAATTAATAGTTACAAAAAATCCTTATTATTATATCAAATGCAGTTCAAAATGGAATAAATAAATGAACATAAATCCTTAGCCTCTAAATCTGCTACAATATATTTTTTTTTAACAAAGTGTAAGCCTTCAATCTCTTACTTAATCATTATATACCTTCATAAGCCTAGCCAACGTCAACAATCAATTCATCATGATATGAGCCGAACGATGTCCACTGCTGGACATAGGCCTCTTCAGTAGTACAGAAGTGATTCCGTCTTCCCCGGCACCTTGTTGTCCTTAAGTTGTTAAGAAGCCATATTTATCTCATATAGGCTGACGTCCGGGAACTCATCGGTGTAGTGTCAGATCAGTCTAGCTCTTGGGTCTTTTGTTGGACTAGAGACGGGTTTTTAGAACTTCTCTACCTCCCTTAAAAGCTCTAGTTTAGACAAGATGATCCTGCCATCGTTAGTCTCCAGCTTCGTCAGCATTAGAGGTGTGTCGCGTTTGATGGATTTCAGGATCTGCCTTATAAGCCGAGCTTATTCCGACTGAACCTGCACCCACTGAAGACTGCCCGTTCCGTTCCCGTCTTTCCTTTATGAGCTTGGGAGTTAGAGTCTCAGAGCTTTGATATATTTGTTAGTTCTCCGTTCTCTAAAATAATGATTACTAACTCAAAATGTGGTATTCATTTATTTATTGGTTACATTTTTATGACGAAAGCTTATATTTTAACATGATGAAAATGTTATAGTTCATTCACTAGATTTCATGAAATTAACGATTGGTCAGTGAATTAACGGTCGTTTATTCACTGGATTTCAAACGTTTTTTAATGCCAATGCTGGAACACTCAATAATTTACTTAAAACTAGCTAAAATTGCAATGAAATTGATTTGATACATATATTATAACTACCCATTACTCGAATTTATAAATAACTTAATTACGGCTGCAAAGTGATATCAAAAAATTTGCGTCTGACCCAAGTCCTAAATTCTTGCCCGAACAAAGAAAATTTACACCAGCACTGCCAACTTTAAACGCTCGTCATTTTAAAACGAACAGTATTGCAATACATGATGTTGTTACTATGCTAGAATAAAGAGCAGCAATTACAAAAAAAAAATACTGCGTTGGGTAGAAGGTAATATCTTAGTTTATTATTTTTTGGAAAATACTCGGATTTGTTATTTCACTGGGGTCTGTTCATTCACTGGGGCACTTACCCTATGCGTCATGGATTTACTAGGGAAGAACGTTGTGTCATTGCTAAAGTCAAAAGTCTAAAGTCAAAAGCAGTTATTGCGAATTAAGTGTACAATTGTGGTGTTATGTTAAGTTAGTACTTATGAGTTTGAAGCATTTGAATAATAACAATAATTTATTATTAAAAAGCTTATTTATTTATTAATAATATGGTAAATCAATTTTTTCTAAATCAATCGTCTGTGATTTCAATAAGTAAAATAATATTGTGTTGATTTACGCAGGGTTTTAAATACCGGTGAATATTTATAAAATTACCTTTGACAGAGTTACCGTTAATATAAAAATAACGTTAATGGATTAAAAAATAATATATAATCAAACGAATTTAATAAATTCTTAAGAATGAAAATAACATTCGTTTTCAACGACTAAGCTTGCTAAATATTGTAATGACTTAAATCCAGGGCTTGTTAACGTTATGAAATCTAAAAATAATAATCGTTACATAACGTTAATTTCCATGAACTCGAAAAAAGTAACTTTATTTATTTATTTATTTAAACTTTATGCAACAAAAGTACAAAAGCGGACTTAATGCCTAAAAACGTTAACGTTACGTTCGTTACGTTACGTTGCTATAAAAACGTTATTTGATAACATTACCAGTAATATAATGTTAATTAACATTAATATAGAATATGAATTAATGGTTATTTTTACCGTTAAATTAGGTAAGTTGCCGTTTTGTACGTTTATATTAATTGTCACTGACTAACTATATATTGGGCTTGTGGTCGCAAAGCGCGTCTGATCAGCGTGAAGTCGTGGGTTCGATTACCAGGTCTAATAATAACATATACGGTTACTTTTACAGCGTTCTGCAGCTGAAACACTGGAACTCCAGTCGAGTAATAGTTATTATTGCGTGTTTTTTTTTAAGACGTCTCAAAGATGTTGGAAATTCGTCACTTTTTTTTTGTTAATTCGAGTTAAATGTTAGTAGCGCTCCTGTCTGATCGATTAATGTATTCTTTAAAGGCTACCTTACGCATGTATAGTCGATAAGGTTTTCACACAAATATGCCTTGACTGCAAGGAAGCGTTACTTCGCGTTCTTACTATTTCACAAATGTTTGAGTTATTTTATTTATTTTTGTTATTTATCGAAAATAATAGTGCCAATAGCTTCTATTAGGTACTATGATGGATCTCATGGCTTTTGATTTCAGAACGATGTAAAAGTAAGCGTGTATAATTCTCATTCGTAAGAATCGGGCAAAGTATTGTTAGGTACTACATTAGCGCGACGCTAAGGTGGGCGACCCGCCACACCTCCGTCTTGCGCTACTTCCATCTTAGAAGGATCAATTGTTTAAAAAAAAAACGATAAAAATATCGTCAATAAACAATTTAACGATAACTTGTAACTTAAATAACCTTAAATCTATTAACGTTATTTTTATACTATCGGTAACTCTGTCAAATAAAAGTTGCGATATAAAATTTGACCGCTATTTAAGCTCCTCCCTCGAAAGTCACCGACAAAAACACGGTCGTGGGCGTTGAAATTTTTGAAAAAACGGGCCCGTTTTTCTGCCCGATTATCGGTCCAAAAAAATCGGTCGTGGGCGGAGGCCCTTACCTGTGTTTTAAGTACTTCAATATATTTTCACTTTATTTTCGGTTCTGCCTCATAAATATAGATATTATCTGAAAAGATTTTTATTGAGATTAAGTAACTTGGAAATCTTGGACTTTAGTTGAAATCATGTTAGTTACCTTTTATTAAGGACTGACTTTTCCCCGCGAGTTTGTTCGCGTGGAATACTTGTTATGAGCAGTAAATATAGTAAGCATAGATAGATTTGTTTGTATTTTTATACGAACTTTTATCTCCAATTATACCTTACAGAGGCCAAAATAAAAAAAAAAACCGCTTCATCAAATGTTATTTATTTGTGATCAAGTGGCTGTACAAAATTTCTGGGGTTTATTTCGAAAAATGACGGACTCTAATACAAACTTTCAACTCCTACTTCAACCCTTTCAAGCCTTTTTTTTGCAAAAAAAAAACTATGTCCTTCTACAAGGTCGATTCTTTCTCTGTACCAAATTTCATCGAAATCGGCTTAGGGGTTTAGGCGTGAATGTGTAACAGACAGACAGACAGAGTTACTTTCGCATTTTTAATATTAGTAGGGATTAAAAAGATTCTGTAGTCTGCTTCTTTAACACAATTACTTGTTAATTTTATCATCTAAACTAGCTTTTGTCCGCAACTTTCTCCGCGTGAAAATCGCTTATCACGGATTAAAAAGAAGCCTCAAGCTATCGTTTTGAAAAGTTTTATTATGATCGGTTTAGTGGTTTTGCCGTAATGAGATAACAAACAGACAGATAGACAGAGTTACATTTGCATTTATAATACAGTTTATATTAGTTTGGATTCCAAAAAGTCATCTATACTAATATAATAAAGAGGAAAGATTTGTTTGTTTGTTTGAATCGAATAGGCTCAAAAACTACTGAACTGATTTCAAAAATGCTATCACCAATGATAGATACACTATTCCTGAGTAACATAAGCTATATAACATACGGCGCGTTCGTGTTCCACGCGCGCCTCAAAGAGATGTCAGCAAAATTGGATGGGGCCACTGAGGGCCGATGCCTGCCGGGGCTGCGGGTTGTTCGAAAAAGATACCGCGCCCCCGGAACGCAAAGGGCACATGAAGGAACATAGACGGGTTTTAGTCAGTAAAAGTCTGACACTCCCTTCCGCCCCGCCCAGGGCGGGGGAAGTTATTTGATGATTTCCCGTCTATAAAAAAAAAGGCTATATAACATCACGCTACGACCCACGGGAGCGTAGCAGTAAGTAACGTAAGACGTAACTTAACGCGGGTGAAATACAAATGCGGGCGACGTCGCGGGAAGTTCGCTAGTTGAATCTATTTTCAGAGCAATCTTTGAGAAAAATAAATACAACCACATTTTGACAATTTCAAACATTTTGAGATTCTTCTTAAATTGTTTTCTATTTATTTTAGCCAATCTAGACAGCATAAATAGTCTTATTTGCCCAGCCGCTCACCTGAAGGTCAATTCTACTAATAAAAGACAAACAAAATCTAATCGTAATATCATCTCTCGTATGTCGTGATGGCCCTGTGGTTAAAGCGCCCGCCTCTCATGCACTAGGTTGTGGGTTTGCAACCGGGCACGGGCAAGTACCAATGTGACTTTTTCTAATTCATATCTACTTTCAAAGCTGTTTATCTTGGACATCACTGACATCTGGTATGGTTACCGATGTCAGTGATGTCCAAGATAAACTCATGACATGGTTGTCAGAGGCCCTTGAGGCGGTTTAGAAACTCTGACACTAGGGTGTGTGGGTCGTAAGACTTTACTACCCACACGACAAAGAAGAAGCTCTCATCTCAGCGACAATCATTACCAAAATATGTGGGCAAATTATAGACAACTTTGCCAGATTGAGACTGAAATTAAATTGCAATCATTCCTAAAGTTATTAAAATTGCCCACCTAAGATTTCAGTAGTTCTGTGTAGATGAATATACAATAGGAAAGGAATACCTTTCAGTCATAATTCAATATTTCAATCTAATAATATTCTCGGAAACACGAGCGAGAAGGGGCCTGTCATCAATCCGTTCCTAGAAATGGCGAATGCCATCCATTTCTGATAAATATGATGGCAAAGCCATTCTACACGCATTCAATGCGACTCAAGGCTTCAGTTGCAAACAAATCTCTCTCAAAGGATACACAGAATTAATTGGAATGGTAACATTGCTTTGAGTAAAAAATAACTACATAATTATTATCCTAGATGAATAAAGTAAATAAACAATTTTTTATTGCGGTTATCTTTAGCTACTAATATTATAAAGGTGAAGAGTTTTTGTTTGTTTAAAAAGCGCAATTTTTGGAACTTCAGTCGGATTGGAATAAAATATTTTTGATCAATTATTTTTTTATTTCTATAATAATTATGATAGTCAAATTCATGGCTATAGGCTATATAACATCCTGTTACGACACACGGGTGCAGAGCAGTGATCAAAGACTTCGTTCGCGTGGTATTTTTCACTCGCTCTAAGTTACGTCTTTGGTTACTGCTCCGCTCTAGTGCGTCATAGCGCGATGTATCATAGCCTATGTTACTCAGGAATAATCTAGCTATCTATTGATGAAAAAATGGTTTTAATCGGTCCCGAATTTCGGACTCTATTCTTATAAATAAGCATCGATATTAGTATAGATAGAAACTTTTAACCAAACAATTAAACGTCTTAACTGCCCCGTTGGTCTCGTGGTCGCGAGTACGACTGCTGTGCAAGGGGTCCTCCCAGATCGAGCAAAAAGTGTTATTGGGTTTTTCTATGAAATTCTCAGTAGCAGCTCGGAGTTTGGATTTGTGCCCGGTTAATGGCAATAAGCTCGCCCCCTATTACATGGGACCTAAATATACAGGCGAACTGTGGGTGTACATTGGTACACCTCTGCCTAACCCTTCGGGGAATACAGGCGTGATGATGGTATATAGCTAACGTCTTACAAAAAAGCCGTTCTATTTGATACGCAGCTCAAAGCCAAAAGAAGTGTCCTTGGGAAACAACCGCAGTTATTTAAAATAGACACAATACATAAAAGAAACTCCTCCGAGCTCGTTGTACAAAACTCTGAAAGAGACAAAGCGGAAGCACTGTATTCTACTCGACACAAAGCTTTGGGAAAAAAGAGAAAACGTCTTCAGAGACGCACAGATGTTAATTGAAAATAGTGAAGTATTGAGTTCGGTTGAAAGGTTCTGGTTTTTTTGCAAGCAAGTGTACAGTAACGTACATAATTATGTGTGTATGTTTAATTTGTTATGTTTTTTTTTAATATGTATGACTATAGTTAAACTAGAGAGTTTTACTATAGTCATACATAGCCTAATAACTACCAAACATTTTTGGTTTACCAAACATTGTTTGTGTCTCTTAATTAAGCTTCATAAAATCTGAAAACTGAACTGTTTAAAAAATAATATTCAATAATTTTTAAATTACCTTGAAAAATTATTGAATAATATTTTTTAAACAGTTCAGTTTTCAGATTTTATGTTCAGTGTAATGTTCAAAATTTTCGTTCAAGATTTTATTCAAAATATTTTTTTAAAAATTGTTCAAGATAATGTACAAATCCCAAATACCCGACCTGGGAATTGAACTCAAAACCTCACCATCTCATAAACACGAAGCGGGAGCGTCGTGTTTTTAGGTAACTATAACTATGTGCCGTGCAAGGTGTTATTACGTAACTAAAATGTAAAATTATATGCTGTCACCAAACCTTCCAGCGATAACCATAAACCTCCAAATTCAGGTCCAAAAGAAACAATTGAAGACCTAAAACAAAAACGAACAGAGCAATGACCCCACAGACGACCAAAATTGCTTCAATAAAACACAAAAATATATTTCCTTTTTCAAGGCGAGTCGGGACGATATTAACGTCAGATACTCTACGTTTGTTGAGTACAGCTGAGTTTTTGTGAACGCTCGCTACAAACTGAGCGTCATTCGCTTTTTCTGTTTGCTGAGCAACGTAATATATCGTTTCGCTAGTACCTATAATGTTAGTAGGTATCTAGGTTCGGGCTGGATGAGCCGTATACAAATTTATTTTGTGATGTGTACTTTATACATACTATCATACCGTATACGCCTGTATTCCCCGAAGGGTTAGGCAGAGGTGTACCAATGACACCCACTTACTAGAGGTGTACTTTATGCTATTAGATTAACTGAACTACTCCATTGGTCATGGTCGAAAGCGTGTCTGATGAGCGTGGGGTCCTGAGTTCGATTCTCAGGTCGGGTAAAATGTGATATTGGGTTTATCTATTATGAATTTGTTAGTAACAGCCCGGAGTTGCGAAGTTGGTGGTGTGGCACCCTCGTGTCTCGGAAAGCACGTGAAGTCGTTGGTCTTGCGCCTGATCTCTCCGTGTCAGATTGCCGTTCCATCGGACTATGAGGGATAAGGAAGGCACTTATGTTTGCGCACACACTTGTGCACTATAATATCTCCTGCGTACCTGGCTAGTTCTAGTATAGAATCGGTCTGGAGATATGGAATTTTATATATATTCATGAAACTCAAATCCACCTTCATATATTACTAATAAATGTTCATGAATATACATTCCAAAGTTATTGCGAAACTTTACGAGAAACGTAAGATTTCCCTTTTAAGAAGTAACCCTTATAAAGCAGGGGTTAATGGACCTACCCAAAGTATGAATATTATGGCAACTAAATCTTTTATATTACTGCGGAGGCGCCATCTTTGTAGCAACGTGAAGTTATGAATTAATTTTGATATGCAAATTAATCTTATTGCTAGTGCTATAAGGTTCATTATGAAGAAGATAAATTTAATGCGTTAATGTGTTTTACTATAACGCGCGGTTTAATTATGTTTGTGGTTATTGCTCTGCTCCCGTGGGTGGTAGCGTGATGTTATACAGCCTTTAACTTTGTTTCGCAAACGAGGTAAAATATCGCAAAAGGTATTTTTTTAAACAGACTAGGAGTTCCAGAGAATACCGTTTTCCAAAAAGATAAACTATTCAGCTTTATAATATTAGTATAGATTATTGAATATGGTGCAGATGCAGATACATCGATTTTAATGAAATTTGGTACCTGCTGGGTAAGTTTAAGGGCCTTCGCCCACGACCGAACTTTGACCGATTTTTGTTGGCCATGTCGTTAATATTAGAATCGGTATAAGATCCATCCTCGCCGAAAATAAAAATAGATCAAAAAGTCGGTTTTAGGCAGAGAGGCTAAATACCAATTAAATTACAATCTAGATTCAATATTAATGAATTTTTCATGTAATGACTTTTAAAAGTGCCTTTTAATGGCCTAATTGAAATAAATTATTTGACTTTGACTTTGAACAATAGGCTACATTTTATTGGCGACACCATTTGCGTTCGCAATAACTGTTATTTACGCAGGTGAAGTCGCGGGCAAAAGCTAGTAAATAAAAACTGACAGCGCTCATTATTAAAGTAAGCTTTAAATACACATTTAATAATATACTTACGGAATAACGCACTCATTATTCAGATCACAGTAATAATCGAAATTACAGATAAAATTAAAGGCAATATTACCGTACTGGATTAATTCCCAATACTTGCCCCGGGCAATATTTCGCAGCCAGTGTTAAGAACTTAATTCAATTATTAACAATTATGAGATCCATTATTGAGTCGGATGTGTGAGTTTTTCCGTTTTATAAGTTCATTAATGAAGTTTACATTAATTGTTAAATTCTCGCTACATTCATTGTTAAATCCTTATGTTATTAACATCGATTTTAATTCACTGGTGAATACTCTAGACCTCTTTTAAAGTCGGCTAGTTACTTTGTTCTTTGTATTGTACTTGATGTAATTATAATTATTAAACCAGTTTATTATTTTCTTATGACTACACTGATTCGTTCATTGCGGATTACCGATTCCAGACTTATATTAATTATAAGTCCAGGTTTCCTCACGATGGTTGTGAAGTTTGAGTTTGAGGATGAGTTTTAGTCAGTAAGAGTCTGACACTCCCTTCCGCTCCACCCATAGAGCAAGAGTTCTTGCTCACAAATGCGAAGCTCAGCTTACTCCTCCGACTGTATTCATTTGTGATTTTGAGCCCGTTCCACGTCAATAAGAAGTCATATCGGAAGCCATCCATTGTGGTAATATATTCAAATCTATTCTATTCTGGAACCCTATTCTATTAATAGAACGATATTAAAGGATCCATTGCAAATAAAGTCCCTCGTAAACCCGGGCGAAAGGAAACTTAACGAATATATGACATAGTAATAATGTAAATATAATATACTATCTTTTGACCGTCCGCGTAAATATCGGTTATATTTAAAATTCGATCATGATATGAAAGACACGTGGTGCCTACCTACGTTATGTCCACGTACGATCAGCAACAAAAGTCTTTTTACAACGTACCTTAGTCTTACATATCATTTAAATAGACACGAAATAACACTATGCACGGCTTCTCAAATTTAAAGCACTAGCCAAAAGTATATTTAATCTCAATTTTAGATCCGTTTCGTATTTACTTTGATATTGTGCTCAATAATAAGGATTAAATAAGGATTAAAAATCTGAAATGCTAATCGACTTTTGTTGCTATTGACCACGTCTAAGCAAAATTTCAAGTTGATCAATTCTGTGGTTTAGGCGTGAACAGGTAACAAACAAATTTACTTTCGCATTTATAATATTAGTTAGGATTATTTATCACTTTCACAAAAATGGTTTTACAATAGTTTTTTAATGTAAAACCATGTTTTTAAAGAGTTAGTATGCATGGAGTTTTTTTCTCATTCTTCTCTATACGAAACTACTTTTTGGAAAGGGCAACGAGATTCATTTTTATTTTCTTATGGAAAGAAAAATATTTTTCCCGCTCTAAGAATTTCTCCTGTATTGTGGGTGCGTTTACAAACATATAAACTCACATACACAAACAGCCAAACTCGGAACAAATATCTGTACAAAACAACACAAATACAAATATTGGTACCGTAAGGGAATCATACCCAAGACACGCAGTTCAACAGCCAATTGCACAACCACTGCGCCAACAATGCCATCCGTATTATATCAATCTCATATAAATGACGTTCAAAAGTACCTTGTAATGGTGTAATTGAAATAAATGATTTGGCTTTGAAAGGCATAAAAATGCTGCGTTGTACTTAAGTTTACAAGTATTTAAACTACCTTTTTCTACAAGTAACCTTTTCCCGACCTCAAAGTGCTCTTGTAAATCGTTTGTCCGACCTCCCGTCAGAGGAGTCTCAAAGTATTAGATACAAGACAGAAGGTTCACTCTGAAACGAGTAGATTATACATACATACATAAACACACGTCTTTTTCCATGGGGGTAGGCAGAAACCATGGAACGCCACCTGCTACGATCCTTTCATACTCCTTTCGCCTCGTCCACATTCATACATCTATCTGGTCATACAAGCACGCCGGTAATGAGTACTGCGCACCTGACCTTTCTGAAGAACCTCACCAATAAGGTCAGGGTAGGTCTTTCTAGGGCGTCACCTCCCGGCATTGATTATTATGGTGACAAGTAGGTAACTGCCTCGTTAGCCTAGTGGTCCTAAGTGCGACTGCTAAGCTAGAGGTCTTGAGCAAAGTGTTATTGGGGTTTTCTATGAAATTCTCAGTGGCAGCTCGGAGTTAGGATTTAATTGTGCCCGGTTAATGGCAATAAACTCGCCCTTATTACATGGGACCTGAAACGTGCCGGTAAACTGTGAGTGTACATTGTTACACCTCTGCCTAACACTTCGGGGAATACGTGGTGGTGTGTATGAACAAATGTGTATGTGGCGTTTCAGCTTTCCAGAACAGCAATGACTTGAACTTGTGACTTTTTCTAATTCATAAGTACTTTCTAGGTTTATCTTGGATATCACTGACATCGGTAACCATGTCAGAGGCTCTTGAGGCGGTTTAGAAACTCTGAAACTAGGGTGTGAAGGGTCTTTAGACCTTACTGCCCACACGATAAAGAAGAAGAACAGCAATTTTTTTTTACATTTCTGTTTTGCCTGTGAATTAAAATTCGAGCTGTATGTACGAGGGTTTTTACTGGTTTCAAGAAGCAGAGCTTCTCTACTTTTCTATGTCGTGGTACAGTCGTCGCCAAACCACTGTGTAATTGCTTCACCCAATGTCAACTATATTCATTACAGTAATCACGTGGTTACATCCTCTAGACTCGCTGTTATTTTCTCAGTAATGACGTAACGTACTTGTATGAAAACATTCTGCGGTTTAATTATATGAACTGTTCCCATAAAAGCTACATGTACATTTTCAAAGACTTTCGTGTTTCCACTGAGTAATTTAGCTGTGTTATTCTGTAAGAAAGTCTTTCTGTAAGAAAATTTTGGTTCAGTGAGCTTGGCTGGTGTAAAAATTTCCTTTGGGGATGAAAAACTCATCTTGAATTTACTTCGTCTTTTAAATTTACACGTGTTTTTGCAAAATAGAATATGTTTTCATCAATGTTTCACATATCATGGAGGTACTCGGAAGCCACAGAATGCTACCTGCTACGATCCTTACATACTCCTTTTACCTCGTCTCAGTTCATTCATGTGGTCATCTGATCTGGTCACAAGCATATCGGTTACGAGTACTGCTCACCCGACCTCTCTAAAGAACCTCACCAATAAGGTCAGTATAGGTTTTTCTAGGGCGTCCCATTCCTTCTATAACCATGTGAAAATAGGTCAAAAAAATGTCTTTCCTATAAAAGAACCATTTCTATTAAACTTCAAACTGTTTTTGTTTTAAAGTCCCCAACGCTGTGCCATTTTCTTCAGCTATGGACTTTCATATCTCTCTTTATGTTATTTTCCCCCTCAAACCGTCATGAACGAATCCACGAATTTAATTAAAATAAATTAACATCATCATTTTTTTTTAAAATAAACATTGGAAGCCACTGGCCGTTACCTAATATTTTAATAACCTCAAAATTAATGACAGCTTCCAAATTTAAATTAACAGGAAAACTTCAACGTCAAATAAATAGACATTTAAAATCCTGATTCAATTCCATCCTCTAATTCTAACATTCACATCCACGGAGCAGCACGGATGGATGTATCCCCCCAGGATATAAAACCGTTTAGTGGATAATGAACTGACATTAACGAGTGGCCGGCGTGGGGCCGAATGGGATAGTCAATTGTTTTGTGAGTGTGTGACTTCTGTTTTTGAATATCGCGTTCTAAATTGGAACTTTTTGATTGGTACGTTACATGTCAATTGGAATGAGGTGAGTAGATTTGAAAATGGAATCAACAGAAAAAATGTTGTTTGTGTGTTTTCTTTTTTGTATTTTGATTGGTGATGTGTGTGTCGTATTTTTGGGATCTAATATTGTGATAAAATTCACATGTTAGTGCATAGATTAAAAGTTATTTGTTATAGACGGACAAAAAGTGATGTTACAAGAGTTTGGTTTTATATGCTTTTAAGGTACGAAACCCTTCAAAAATGAATACTTATTATACCGACCGCTATTGGCTGTCAATACTATGGAAACAAAGTGAATATAATTTCGAAATGATTTTGTTTGAGTTTCGTTCTGTATGACGAGAGCTCTGGACAATTACCTGCTGGTTATTATTAAAACTTTATTTTTCAATAAAATTGATTATGTACGTACAAATTTCAGAAATAAATTACATTTTTAACAATTTTATAGACTTCAGCATGCATACAATCATTTTAAGAGAATAACAATCAATTTTATTCCCATATCAAATACTACCATTCTACTAGTAAAATAATTCTCTCCATACAGTGAATTTACCTACTCAAGAAGTTCAGTCACGAATATAGAATCGATGCGGTAACCGAAAAGCGGACTGGCTCAAGATGTAACCCGTAGCCCTGAGGTATTATCTCACGTCCAAGAAAAATAGCGCAGAGGCGAGGTAAGTAAGACTTTTCATAAATAAACAAGTCACTTCGCACAAATGAAAATTCAGTGTAATATCACAAATTCAGGATTATATCACAACGGCAACAGTAGTAGCACCTCTAGAGAAAATTTTTCACAAATAAATAAAGCGCTGATTCAAGCATACTCTATTTCATACGGACTCAATTTTCTTGAGTGCATTAGGGTTACCAAATAAAATATTATTCGTTCTGGCCGGGTGGTCGTTACTTAGCAACCAGCGCGGTCATAACTCGGCAACCGGCCGGTATAAACAACTGGCAACCCGATATTTTATTGGCGGATTTATGCGGATATTCGGATATACGGATATCCGCAGGGACACGGTTTTTGTTAGGGTTATTTTATGGAATTTGCATGTGGGTTGTAATGTATCGTTTTCGGATCGGTTGGGCCTTTTGACCGGGGACGGAGGGGGAAGTTCAAATTGTGTAACCGCTCACTAAGGGCGATAGAACGCTATTCAAACGAAAATGGTGACTTTTCTTTGAATTTTTGTGTTGTATGTCATTTATAGACGTCAAGTTCAATGATTTAAGTAAAATATGAGGGTTTTCTTTGTGATGGTCCAGTGGCTCGATACCAGGGAAGTACCAATGTTACTTTTTCTATTCCTATGTTGTTTTTAAGCTTATCTTGTATGTCACTAACATAAGTAAAGGAAAACACCAAACGAAACTTGGACTCGCAGTATTTAAAAGAAAAATTGGAATGGTTTTGGATTTAAATAAACTATTTTTATTCTATTTATTTGTTTAGGATGTATGTTGAGCTCTTTTTACTCATGCTAAAGCATATTGAAATAGATTAACGTAATATTTTTGAATCGATTTTGGTTAATCGAAAACGAAAGACGAAAGTGATGGTTTTTGAAAGAGAAGAGGATGTATCGGTGTGTGATGTGAAAATAAATGATGTGAGTGTGGAGCAAGTGAATGAGTTTGTATACTTGGGCAGTATGTTTACAAGGGATGGAAAGATTGATGCTGATATGGAAAGGAGAGTAAATGCGGGAAATAAAGTGAATGGTGCCATACATGCGGTTGTAACCAACCAGTCGATGTCCAAAAAGGCTCGACTGGCTGTGCATAATGGCGTGCTGGTGCCTACACTTATGTATGGAAGTGAATGTTGGGTATGGCAAACGAGGCATGAAAGTAGGTTTAATGCTGTGGAGATGCGTTCCTTGCGAAGTATGTGTGGTGTAACTTTGAACGATAGAGTGAGGAATGAGATTATACGAGAACGTTGCGACTTAAAAGAGGATGTAGTGACAAAGGTTCAAAAGGGTATGCTTAGATGGTTCGGTCATATTGAGAGTATGAGTGAAAGGCGACTAACAAAAGGTATTTATGTGGCAGATGTGAGTGGCAACGCCGGGAGGGGACGCCCTAGAAAGACCTACCCTGACCTTATTGGTGAGGTTCTTCAGAAAGGTCGGGTGTGCAGTACTCGTAACCGGCGTGCTTGTATGACCAGATGTATGAACGTGAACGAGGCGAAAGTAGTATGTAAGGATCGTAGCAGGTGGCGTTCTGTGGTTTCTGCCTACCCCCATGGGAAAAAGGCGTGAGTTTATGTATGTATGTATGTGTGTGTAGATTATATTAAATCTTTTGTTTTGTTAACATGTCAGTACTTAGCTATACATACCTATTCAAATTAGTTTTGTTACAAAAACATTACTTACACATCAACAACCCATATTTCAAAGTAAACACAAACTCCCAAGTTTCTAAGTTATTTACACAGCTATTTATATTGCACCCTTATTTGCATTTCCATCTTTTTCAATCAATCCCTTCATGTTCGGGGACCCGGGAACACCCGGACCCGGGACCCGTTGTCATGGCAACCAGTCAACAGCCCGAATAATTCCGATGCCAAGATTAATCGATAGACATCTGCTAAAGGCGGACGAGTATTTCGAGATTAGTCAATTGGGATTACTCTGTTACTTTTACATGGAATTTTGACCCGTATATTGTGTTGGTAAGGGCGATATTCGCTTGGGTTTTGGGGGCCAGGGTAATAAGTCGCGGGAGGCTCGTTCGGAATAAGTGTACTGTTTATACGTGGCTAATTTATGTGGTTCCCTTATTGTGAGCAACGGTCACGTCATAAACAGAGATTCCTATATTTCGCCGCCAATATTTTTGTGTCGAACAAATGGGAATAATGGACTATGTATTCGCAAATTGATTCTGAGATACGATATTATTGAGATATTATATTATTTTTCGCGTTAACTTTATTACGGATTTGGTTGTAACTGATATTTTTATATGGTGGACATCATAACAGAGATTTATGTGTGTAGATCATGGATTTATATCATGATTCTAGACACTTTAGTGTTGAAGATTTTTATCACCGTTATTAAACAAAAAAAAATGCAGTTTCTTAGAAAAGTGCCACCGACATCTACACGGTAAAAATATAGGTATAAAAATCTGTTTCTTCCTTTCCTATCAATAGTGAATACATTCTTAATTATTTACACTACCTGGGCCCAGTTGGTGGCCACGTTTATTTCCGCGTTAGATGCACTTTTCAGATCGTCAAAGGTTCATGAACGGACAAATAATTACTTCAAAAGTAAACAACAATTACGCCTGTATTCCCCGAAGGGTTAGGCAGAGGTGTACCAATATACACCCCCAGTTCGCCGGTATGTTCAGGTCCCATGTAATAGGGGGCGAGTCTATCGCCATTAACCAGGCACAAATCCTAACTCTGAGCAGCTACTGAGAATTTCATAGAAAAACCCTAATAACACTTTTTGCCCGACCTGGAAATCGAACCCAAGACCTCTAGCGTAGCAGTCGCGCTTAGGACCACTAGGCTACTGAGGCAGTAAGTAAATATGATTATTATTTTATCTCACATGAAAATACTAGAATCCAATTTCAAAGATCTATCGTCTATACATAACTGGAAAATGGAAAACAGTTGGATGGAACTCCTTATAACAATGATTGATCTAAAAACTAGCTCCAGAAAGCATAGTTCAATGTAAAATGTTTGCGGAGCTCTCTTGAACTAAATTTACTTCGGGGAAGTTCAAAAGCGAATAATATAGATGTAAGTTTCTGAAGAATGATGGTTTATACCGTATTGCTTATTCTAAAATGAACTGTAGTTTAAAATGACGATAAAATGTTTGGTTTAGTAAAAGTCTTAAATAATAATATCCTCCAGACCGAATTTCGATTACGGCGAACAATAACAATGAAGACCAGCGAAGTACGCAGGAGATATTATAGGGCGCAAGTGTGTGCGCAAACACAGGTGCACTTCCTCTTCCCTCACTTTCATATTCCGATGGGATAAAATCCGACACAACTTGGGAGAGATCAGGCGTAGGACCAATGGCTTTACGTGCTTTCCGAGACACGGGGTGTCACACCATTATCTTTTAAACTCCGAGCTACTACTATTAAATTCGTAACTGAAAAACCTAACAACACTTATCGTCTAACCCTGGGAATCGATCTCAAAATCAGCTAAACGGGGCAGCTAAGTCTATACAGCAACAGTAAAAAAAACATTAATAAAAGAAGGACGACCCAAAAAGAAGTCCAAATAGCAATCGATATTTAGTACCCAATATACACACAGCGACAATAGGTGACGACATAATTGAGCCATCTAGATCAGTGATTGGATAACGTATCGATGTACAATCAACAAAACGTTTAGGTAAACGGAAAAGATAATAATACTGCAGGGCAAAGGCCTGTTTACAAAGAAGGCACGTGTATTGATCACCATGCTTGCTCCAGGTGGATAAGCGGTTTCGGACTTATATGAATTAAAAGCTCAAATAAGAAAAATAAAAGGTTTCTTCACGATATTTTCCTTCACCGATGTCACTCTTTTTCTAATTCATATGTACCTGTATTATATGCATGTAAGTTGTGTATGTACTTCCTAAGTTTATCCTGGACATCTTTGATAACCATGTCAGAAGCCTTTGAGGTGGTTTAGAAACTCTGACACTAGGGTGTGTGGGGTCATTAGACCTTACTGTCCACACGATAGAGAAGAAAAAGACCGATGTCACTGATGTTCAAGATAAACTTAGAAAGTACATTTGAAATAGAAAAAGTGTCATTGATACTTGTCCGTGCCCGGTTGCGAACCTACAGCTTCATGCATTAGAGACGGGCGCTTTAACTATAGGGACATCACGCCATCTCCCGTCAGATGCAGTAGAATTGGTGTGTTCGGTTTGAATGAGCTTAAACACAATTCTGAATATTGACAAAATGATTTTAATATTATTGAGAATTTCATAGAAAAACCCAATAACACTGCTCGACCTGGGAATCGAACCCAAGACCTCTAGAGTAGCAGTCGTGCTTAGGAACACTAGGCTAACGAAGCAGTCAAAATAATTATTCATACGCAATTACTTATCCTAATCAAGTCTTGAGTCACATATAACTGCTGACATTATTTTTATTGGATTGTTGTTCCGGAGTAAGTCATCAAATTATCTAAATGGCACATGACAGTAATTACGGGTAGGTACCTATTGTACTCATATCCATTAGTGTTAGTGTTCAATTACACGAAATAGAACGGGAACGCAATCCAGATGTTTATCTAGAGACCTAACTGGTAGGATATTGTTTCTAATCAATGTTGTAAATTACGAGTATTAAGCCCCTGTATTTATCTTAATCTATAAGAAAAAAATGTTTACTCGTGAAGCGTTGCCATCGAATGTAGCAATGCCAGTATCTTGGGCACATTTCTAATTGACACCGATGCAGAAAAAAAATATTTGTTTTTAGTTTACGTACATCTGTACTAATATTATAAGTGCGAAAGTAACTCTGTCTGTCTGTCTCTTCTTTACGCCTAAACCACTGAACCGATTTCAATGAAATTTGGTACAGATATAGTCTAGGACCCGAGAAAGGACATAGGATAGTTTTCATCCCGGAAATCCCCGGGAACGGGAACTATTAATCCACGCGGACGAAGTCGCGGGCAAAAGCTAGTTTTAACATAATTTAAAAAAATACTGATCTGCCTCATTGGCCTAGGGGTCCTTAGAGTGACTGCGACGCTAGAGGTCTTGGGTTCGATTTCTAAGCCGAGCAAAGAGTTTTTGGGTTTTTCTGTGAAATTCACAGTAGCAGTTCGGAGTTAGGATTTGTGCGCGATTTATGGCGATAGACTTGCCCCATTTTACATGGGACCTAAACCTACGCAGACTATGATTGATGATATTGATACACCACTGACTAACCCTTCGGAAAATACAGGCATGATGGTATATTTGTTCCTATTTCTAATCTTTTTACTGGATATCACAAATAATACTACTTTCACTAATACGTTTACTCTCCTGATTACCCCAATCCCGTACGAGCTCCATGTTGGCGTCAGTTCACACGAAGAGACGGCGATGAGTGATATCCGACGGCGCGCTGTCATTTCGGATCATCTCATTTCCGCTATCGACAATTGGGCGCTTGTTCTCGCAACGCAAGCGCCTTTTCTGTATAATCTTCTAATTTATTTTTGACACTGATTTAGTTACTTGAGTAAAAGATTCAACTGTCAGTCTTTCATACATACACATTATGATCTTACGCCTTTTTCCCATGGTGGGAGGTAGAACACCACCTGCCACGATTCTCACGTACCTATTCCTTTCGCTTCATCCACATTCTTAATCTGGTCATACAAGCATACCGGTTATGAGTACTGCGCACCCGACCTTTCTGAAGAACCTCACCAATAAGGTCAGTGTAGGTCTTTCTAGGGCGTCCCCTCCCTGCGTTGCTACTCACAGTCAATCTTATTAAGCCTATTTCTGTATAACTGGCTGTTAAATATAATACAATTTTAAATGGGCTTTAAAAGAAATAGTTACCTATAAAAATATTATGGGTGAGTTAGCAAATTGTGCTTCGCATTGAAGACATGCACTAGTTTTATAACAGTAATTGCGACCTGATTTTCCTTTGTTTTCTTACTTAATTTTTCCCCTACATTAATAAATAGGTAGGTACTGCGCTTTTCTGCAATATAATGAAAGTGGCACTTTTAGTTTAGTTCTTTATTATACGAGGTGAAGGACTCGCAGAGAGAAAATTTATATTATATTTATTTTCAACAATAAGACAGCTTTTTCAAACAGCAATTTTGTTAATAACTGTCGGTAAATGTTTATATAAGGTGTTATAGAAATATCTGCCACGGCTTTAATGGGAGGTAGTATTGTGTTTAAAGATTTCAATAGTGAAGAAATTTCGTATTCCTGATTGGTCGGCTTTATAGTAGACCGTTCTGTGTCCATAGAGTTAGGAATGAAACACAGGTATCAGTCAAATAAAATGAATGCACTTCAAGAATTGTGACATCAAGTATTTATTCATTACTTAGTAGGGAATCAATAATTCTGACATCACATGGTAAGAAAAAGTTGTATCAAAATAAAAAAAAACAGAAAGGTAACAATATTTTCTTCTCAAACACAAATTAAAATTGTAAAAATAATGAATTTTTCTCTTAGAAAAAAACGATAACAAAATGAAACCAAAATTTAAAAAGCAAATCAAAAACATATTAACGTTTTCGAAAATGTAACAAAATTGTCTATTAGATAAAAAATATGAAAGTAAATTGCACCAATAAAAATGATAAAATACTTGATGTCACAATTCTTGAAATGCATTCATTTTATTTGACTGATACCTGTGTGTCATTCCTAACTCTATGGACCCAGAACGGTCTACTATAAAGCCGACCAATCAGGGACAGCCTTTGGACAGTTGACCATTTCACAATTTTAAGATTGTAATTTGACGGTTTCATTTCGATAGATTACAATCTACCGAATAATAATACGTTAAATTGTAAGCAGTACTTTGAGGTTCACAATCTTTCGACAGTTTACAAACTCGCGAGATAGTTTATAATCTAACGGTATTTACAATTTTACGGTGACATATACACTGAAACTATGGTAAAAATGTTCCTTCGACCTCAAATGTATGATAATTTTTCGGTAAGAGAAATAAAATGTTTGTACATACTACATTATTTACAGTATATTCTGATTGAATACATATGAAAAGTTACATACAAAGAACGAATAAAATAATATTGAAAAATATTTACAGTAATCGGCAAATATTGTAACACATTTTTATTAAAGCGGTTAAAGCTGTTTTATATGTAAATAAAAATCGTACCGTACCGCGATGAAGCGCTTTATAGCGGCCATCATAAGGCGTTGTCCTAATAGAACGCGACAACGCGATCATTGCGCGAGTAGTGGTAGAGCTTTTGTGAAGGAGCTCGTCCGGGGACGGACTACTACCATACCTATTTCTGCCGTAAAGTAGCGTTGCTGTGTGCCAGTTTGAAGTGTTCAGGTGCCGGTAAAATTACAGGCACATGACATTTCAACTTTGTCTCTGAGATGGCAACGTATTTGCAATGCCTCAGCTATTGCAGATGTCTATAGGCAGCAGTGACCACTAAACATCAGGTTGACCGTCGCCTAGTTTACCATCCAACAATGTTTAAGAAAAAACACATCAAAGACATAATTTTGTTTCATCTCGTTTTCGTACGAATAAAAATCGCGCGAACTTGCGATCGCATAGTCGCGTTCAATTAGGACGGCGCCTAAAGCGGTACAGCGGTAATAAGTAATATCCGACAGGATAGGAGGCGTTATTTTGATCATTTAATTTCCTCTATTGGGCGCCTGGAATTCCTTTCATTCCAATTTTGTTTAAGGAAGATGATAACAATCTTATCTCTTATACTCATTAGAAACAATTTTGATACCTCGAATTTTCTTGACCAGTGGGTAAATGATAAGAAAAAAATGGCAGATTAGGGACTACCGATAAAAGTGAAAATTGTACATTAATTTTATTAGTATGTCGGTAACGCGGCACCATAAGTATGTCGGTGACACAAACCCATAAAATTAGGAATTTCTCAGTAGCAGACAGGGATTCGGAAATTGATGGTGTGACATTGTGGTATTTTTCTAGTAAATGAGATTTTTTTATTCAAATAAAATTAACATTACAACAATTAATTATAACTTGCTTTTATATAAAATATTTTATTCATGCAGCAAAACTTAGTTAAACAATAATAATTAAATGAAAAACTATGTACAGTTAAAAAAAAAAAAAACAAACAGAAAGGAAGGTCATACGGCATCAAAAAACTCATCCGCATCGCCGTCAATGGGACATGTGCCCAGAAGGCTGGCAGCATTGCCACGTTGTATGGCAATGCTGATTCTTTGGTCCAAGAAAAGTCCAGCCCTCTGGTCACGTGAAGAATGACGTAAATCACGTAAATGATTTACCTCATTTACTGGAAAACCAACCTCAAATGGTGTTATTTGCCGATGATACTTCACTGATTTTTAAAGTGAATAGACGGGCACAGCACCTTGACGACGTAAATAACGCTATGCTTGAGGTTCATAATTGGTTTACGAAAAATAATTTGGTTTTAAATGAGAAGAAAACTAAATGCATACGATTTGCTTTACCGAACGTTAAAAGTAGTGCATGTAATGTTATATTGAATAAGGAAATACTAGAATTCGTCGACAAGACAGTTTTCCTGGGGGTTACGCTTGACTCAAAACTGCAGTGGGGTCCTCATTTAATATCTCTTGCAGGGCGGTTAAGTTCAGCCGCTTACGCTGTCAGAAAAATCCGACAATTAACGGACGTGGATACCGCAAGGCTGGTCTATTTTAGCTACTTTCATAGCATCATGTCTTACGGTATTTTGCTTTGGGGGCGGGCTGCAGATATAGACTCCATTTTTATTCTGCAAAAGAGGGCTGTCAGAGCCATCTATAATCTTGGCAGACGCGAATCCCTAAGGGAATTGTTTAAACAAATTAATATCATGACGGTACCTTGTCAATATATATATGAAAATATTATACATGTTCGGAAAAACCTTCATCTTTTTAAAAAAGTTGGTGATAGGCATAATTTTAATACTAGAAATAGGAACAAACTAGATCAACCAAGTTTCAGATTATCAAAAGTACACACTTCTTTTATGGGGTACTGTGTAAAATTTTATAATAAAATACCGCGCGTTATTCTCGAACTAAACGAGAGAAAGTTTAAAACATGCATAAAACGCACACTATGTAGTCAAGCATATTATAAACTAGAAGATTACATAAATGATAAAAATGCTTGGCTTAATGCTGGTCCTGCTCCACAGCCACTCGGGCTTCCAAATTAATAAACATAATGAAATATATATATTTCTTTTTAAAGGGAATGTTGTTTCTTAGCACCTTTTTTATTGACGTAAATAACGTTTACGTTATTATTATTGTTTCTTTTTTAACATACCACAGGTCATCTGTCAAATAGGTTCACTGAAAAACTTGTTTTATATAACTTAACATCATTTATTTCGATTTTGTAAATGTGAGTACCATGGAGCACTTACTATATTTTTTCTCTTAAGTTACTATGTGTTGGACATTAAGGGCAAGGCGGTTGAGAGCTTTGTCATGCTCACTTAAATGTCTCGCTGACGGTGGCGCGTGCATTGGATCGTTCAGTTCCCTCCAAGATGGTTGAGCTGAACGGTGCTGAGGCACGCGTCATGTTCGTGAACGGGCGCTGTCAGTTGGGATTGGTCATCTCTTATCTGCCATGGCCTACATCTTTATTAGTATTATTTAATTGTTTAATATTCACCTTCATTGTTTTCACATATAGAAGCAACATGAATATTGTAACCAAGATTTTGTAAAACCAAATTGAAGAAAAGGAGTGTCCATGGAGTTTCTTGCTCGTTCTTCTCCATAGAGATCTACGCTTTGGAACGAGCAACTAGCTTCAACTTTAAACTGTAACTTCTTGACATTCAAAAGTGCCTGTAAATGGTCTAATTGAAATAAATGCTTTGAATTGAATTGAATTGAATTGAATCGACCAGTCGCTTGGCTATATTGCGAAACACTAGATGAGCGCTCGGTCCCCATGGCCCTAGTGTTTCAACCCCAAACGGCTCAAATATATAACTTTCATGAAGGTTAATATATTTGCGCCGCTTGAGATTTTCCGCACTAGACGCAGCCGCCCCAGCACAGCACGTCGTGCTAGGAAGATGGGATGGCGCAAGGGTGTCGACGCATGTTGCATCCCACACCAAAGGCCTACCCAACTTCCAAGGCATTATAGTCATATTTTAAATATTTTTAATTATTTTAATTATTTTTTCTAGTAAATATTTTTAATTCTGTTAAAAAAATGACTGCCTAGATGCCTAGTTGTCCTAAAAAAAATGTGGTTCTAAGCGCGACTGCTTTGCCGTCTTGGGTTCGATTCCAAGGTCGAGCAAAAGTGTTATTGGGTTTTTCTATAAAATTCTAAGTAGCAGCTGGGATTCGGATTTGTGCCCGATTAATGGCAATAGGCTCGCCCCTATAACATGGGACCTACATACCGGCAACTGTGGGTGTACATTGGTACACTCTGCCTAACCCATCAGGGAATACAGGCGTGATAGTATGTGTATATGTTATTTCTTTGTCATTGTTAAAAATTATGATAGTACCTGTGTACCTTACAAATTGACACTGTGTATAGACAAAAACATACAAATATATAACCTATATAATTATCCACATTACTATGTTAAATTCCGACAATATGGAAGCCAAACATGTCAAGCTACAGTTAGCCTGTTCACCCACACATATGAAAGGTACTCGAGTGACCATTCATGTGAATACACACATACGTGGTTTCGTGGAAATGGTAACTAGTTACCTATAATTATACGCGAAGGCTATTACAATTTGAAAGCATTATGTAATTGAACTGTAAATGAATTGAATTGAATGGGTTTCAGGAATATACTGGATGTTATATCAACTATTCATATCAAAATATCTGTTATTTCATCCATACAAAGTGGAATACCTACATGGTCATGATGTATAGATCAGCTGTTTTTTGAAGTGAAAACTTCTTTAGCGGCGTTGTGCACTTTTTTTGGAATGGGTAAAAAATGTTAGCCTCGCGTCAGGACACGTGACCCTGATCGAAAATTCGTAAGCGGCGTTGTGCACTTGTTTTGGAATGGGTAAAAAATGTTAAACTCGCATCAGGACACGTGACCTGATCAAAAATTCGTAAGATTTTCGATCAGGTCACCTGGTCGTCTTTAGCGTTTTCACTTCTGCCGGCACTTCCGGAGTGCAATCCGTCGTTTTTTTTAATAACCTACGTAATATTTCGTCACTTCTAACAAATATTGGATCCATAGTAAAAGTTTTCGTTACGAAGTCACTTCCATTCCGTACGATAGTGCACTATATTTTTTTTAATGGCATTGGATGGCAAACTATCCAGCGGCCCACCTGATGTTAAGTGGTCACCGCACGCGATATCTGCAATACCAGAGGCCTTGGAAATGCGTTGCCCAGAGACAAAGATGAAATGTCTCATGTGCCTGTAATTACACCGACTCCTATATCCTTTCAACCGGTACGCAAAAACGCTGCTTTGCGGCAGAGATGTGTATTGTGGTAGCACTTCCCCGGACGAGCTCCTTCACAAAGAGCTCTACTACTACTTTGGAATATTTTTTTAGTTTTTTGGCCAGTCTGTACTGTCCCTCTTCTAGGAAAAGCGTTTATTTATTTATTTATTTAACACTTTATGCACACAAAATGTAGGTACAGCGGCGGACTAAATGCCAATGGCATTCTCTACCAGTCAACCTTAGGGTGATGCAGAGACAAATTGTGGTAGGTGCAAATAAGAAAAAACGTGACTTGAAAATTAATCAATATTAAGATAAAAAATATAAAAAAATAAAACTGAAATTCAATATAATAATATAATAGCGTTCACCTATTCCTTCCATTTCTTTTACTGCTGTGCTTGTTTTAGTATGTTGTAGGGGTGTATAGTGTCGTCACTTTATTATTTATTAAAATAACGTAAATAGAATGAATGATAAACAAAATTTCATAAAAATAAGTAACTAATACCAGCCTTTTGGGTACTTGTCCCGTTGACAGCGATGCGGATGAGTTTTCTGATGCCTTGTGACATTCCTTATTTTTTTCATTAACTGCACATAGTTTGTAATTTAATGATTATTATTCATTAAACAGAATAAACCATAATGTAATGATATTATACTAATATAAAAACCTTATAAATGTCTATCAAATTGTTCCACTAACGTAATTAAAAAGACACAAGGACCTAATAAGTAACAAAAAGCTTCAAAGAAATAATTTCTTCTATAACGAACTTTTTTTTCAAAGCACGATTAATCGAAGTTATATAAAAAAAGTCTTAATTGACAATTATCTAAGTAAATAGACGATCAATTTATTGGCAGTGAAGAGGCTTAATTTTATAAAGAATTCCGTAATTAGCTGTCTTGTTAAACTTTCGGAAAGTCGGCAGTCGTTTGACTAAAATAATGTTAAGAATATAAAGATATCGGTGTAATAGATTGGCAATCTAATATTGTAAATGGGAAAGCAATTCTGTCTGTCTGTTTCACTTTGACGACTTAATCGCTAAACTGATTTTAATAAAAAAAAAACCAAACACTATTGTATTAAGACCTTGGAGAAGGATATAGGCAAACCCACACACTTCAGTGTGGCGTGAAAAAAATGCTTGAAGAGGTTAAAATTAGGGATGAAAGATTACGGGAGTCCGTCATTATCTAACATAAAAAACCAAGAAACTTTGTACACTGGCACTTAATAAAAACTACATAAACATTTGTACAAGCGTTTTTGAAAAATTAGAACCCAAAAACAGCTGCATGAAATAGTTACTGTGAACTATTTCATGCGGGCGAGATTGCGGGCAAAGGGTAGTAAAATTCAAAAATAACTGTGTCTGAGTGTAACGTTTTTACGGGTAAACAACTGATTTGATCGTGATGAAATATTTTACAGTATGTTTGAACCTCAAGCAAGAACATAGGCTACTTTACCGCGACATCGTGTGCATCCGCGATAACTGACATTTTTAAACGGTCAATTGCTTAATTATAAGACAACTAGCTTTTGCCCGCGACTTCGTTCGCGTGAATTATTAGTTCCCGTTCCCGGGGGATTTCCGGGATGAAAACTATCCTATGTCCTTTCTCGGGTCCCAGACTATATCTGTACCAAATTTCATTGAAATCGGTTCAGTGGTTTAGGCGTGAAGAAGAGACAGACAGACAGACAGACAGAGTTACTTTCGCATTTATAATATTAGTTTAGATTAGTTTAGATATGCCATCACGCCTGTAATCCCCGAAGGGTTAGGCAGAGGTGTACCAATGTACACCCACAGTTCGCCGGTATATTTAGGTCTCATGTAATAGGGGGCGAGCCTATTGCCATTAACCGAGTATAAATCCAAACTCCGAGCTGCTACTGAGAATTTCATAGAAAAACCCAATAACACTTTTTGCCCGACCTGGGAATCGAACCCAGGACCTCTAGCGTAGCAGTCGTGCTTAGGACCACTAGGCCAACGAGACAACTATCACAACAATAGTAAATAAACTTTAATATATTATAATAAACACACCACAGTACTCATAAACATTACCACCGCTAGAAAACTGTATTCCTTAAATAAATCTTAAAGAATCCTAATGAAAAAATTCAAAGCTTCAACCATGGGCGCGGTTCTTATTTTCTTTGGTTGAATAAAGCGATTTTTCAAGCAAGCATTAAAAGATTATGATATCGGGCGCTGAGTTCGCGATATGAAAGAAGAAGAAGAAGAAGAAGGAGAATATACAGTTGAAGTTTAATCCCACCTTACCAGTGGGACGCAGCTACGTACATAATTATATGTACATTTCATCGAACAATCTAGCGATCTTACCATAGAGGACTCATGTTAGAAGAGTGAGCGATTTGTTGTTGCTGTCAAATATTGGGTGCAATTTTTAATCGTTGTTTTTCATTAGGGTGTTAGAAACCTTTTTTCAGTTGTGAAATGATCAATTTTTATATAAGCGCGACTGATACGCTCTAGGTTTCATTTCGATTCCTAGGTCGAGCAAATTGTTATTGGGTTTTCATAAGAAATTCCTAAATTGGAGTTGGGCTTTGTGCCCGGTTAATGGCAATAGGCTCGCCCCCTATTATATGAGACCTAAAATATACCAGCGGACTGTGGGTGTACACTGGTACAGATCTGCCTAACCGTTCGGGGAAAACAGGCGTGATGGTATGCATGTACACGTAAAATATACAAAATAAATAAAAACAAAAAATTATCTACTAATAGATTCCCATGAACTCATTATAAACAGTTATTATGAAAGCTATTATTCCTTTTCAAACTTTTGTACCTAATAGCTCCACAACTATAAAGTAATCATACTTTACTTCGTTAGTTTAGTATATTATCATAATTTATGCTATTTTCGACAAACATACAAGCTCGTACCCGAGACTACTTCTACTTGTTTATTTTCACTCGCGTTAAGTTACGTTTTTTATTACTGCTCCGCTCCCGTGGGTAATAGCGTCATGTTATATAGCCCATACTAATCCTCATGAATCTGGATATCACACACAAAAAGATTTTTTCCAGTGCGACTGGTAATTCCAGAAATTAGCGCGTTTAAACAAAGAAACAAAAAATAAACTGTTCAGCTTTATAAAAGACTAGCTTCAGCCCGCGACTTCTTCCGCGACAAATTTTGTATAGCACCCCTTAAAAAATGTGTGGTTCCCATACATTTTTTCGGGATATAAATTATCCTATGTATTATTCCACACTGCAATCTATCGCTGTGCCAAATTTCATCTAGATCCGTCCAGCCGTTTGAGCGTGAAGAAGAGACAAACACACAAAATTTCGCCTTTATTAAATTAGTATCAATATAGATAATTATAAACATATGTTGTGGTAGTTAACAGAATCCATAATTATTCAAACTTCATGCGGCTTTGTTTACTTAATTAATAAATTCCAAATTATCGAACAATTACCTCTTATTAATTTTACCGGATTGTTTTGGTAACTGTTATGTGATTGGTAATTTGTTTACCTATCCTCATTAAAATTATATCAGTCCATATTGGTTGAGGGCGTAGCTGTTTCTGTAAACTATTAATATTTAAATAAGATTACTACTTTAGTAAGCATTGGTTTGAGTTGTGTTGTTTCAGTAAAGTATTTGAGGATATTATTATTATGGCGTATCTTTCGATGTGGTTATTTTCAAATATTCTTTGTTATTTTGAGTTTGTAAATTTGAAGTGTTATAGATTTTTTCTATGATTTCCTCAGTTCATTAAGTATCTATTAGTTTACTTTGAACGGCCCCGTTGGCCTTGTGATACTAAGCGCGACTTGATCGCTAGAGGTCTTGGGCTCAATTTTATGGTCGAGCAAAAAGTGTTATTGAGTTTTTCTATGAAATTTTCAGTAGCAGCTCAGAGTTAGGATTTGTGCCCGGTTAATTGCAATAGGCTCGCCTCCTATTACATGAGACCTAAAGATTCTGACAAACTGTGTGTGTACATTGGTACACGTCTGTTTAACTCTCCGGAGAATACAGGCGTTTAGAATCATATACTAAAACAAACAAACAACCCACGCTAAAATTCGCATAGGAAGGGTCCTATGAAAAGAAATCTCATTTTTTCCAGTACCCCGTCAATACAACCACACAAAACTTAATAACAATGTAATTATAGCTTCGCAAAAGCACTCTCCCGTCACTTAGACCGAGGCACTTGGCTGCAATTTTGCACTGGCAGTGTGTAGACGGTATTGTTTGCTGGAGGACCGCCTCGGGAGAGTCGAGTGCCACACCGGCACCTACCTGATCGCTATAGCTGCAACGTTATTCCTTATTTTGTTCCTACATTTATATTACGAGTACAACCTTTACTGCAATGCAGAAATTAAATTGTGAAATATTGTTTCTGTTGGGGTTAAGTTTCTTTTTTTATGTGTAATATTCGTAATATTCTTTAGCATAGGCATACAATATGTTTTTACCTGCCTAACCCTTTGGGAAATACAGGCGTGATGGTATGATAGAACTTGTTCTGTTAATGAAGGAATTCAGTGAAAGCCTTATTAGAAAGTTTGTTTATTTATTTTGTAATTACATTGACTGAAACATTTAATTGATCAGTAACATTTAACTGGTGTAAAAAGATAATTAATTAAACCGAAAGTCACATGAAGGTTCTTCCCATCATTGCAATAGTTTTTTTTAATTCAAGACAACACCTTGAAACTTTCTTATTATGGAAATATTGACGCTCAATGTGTAATTTTAATTATGAAAAGAAGTTTTAAATGTCCTCGATTGCCAAACTTTAAATATCCGCAGAACCCCAGTGCTCTTGCGTAAAGCTACCTATCACCTAAATACCGATCAATAAATTTTCCATCAAAAATAAAAGTAATTTCTGCCCATAGTTTAATAAATAGTATACCTTATTAACACCCCTGTAGGTATACAAATGAATTTATTGCAAAGCAACGCAATAAAAAAAAAATGATAACATCATCGCAATAACCTAAAAATAAACTTATAACTTTCAGTAGCAAACTCATTACAATAGCCAGTAATCCTATAACGCCACTACCTAACTATTTCCATAAATAGGCCTTTAGCCATAAACCTCGCTGGATAATATAATACGTTATTAATATTTTAATTTAGTAAAAGCCCGAGGCCATATCCAACCAACATTGGTGTTCGTTAAAATAATATATGGAGCCATATTTACTACTTAATGTACATTATGGTTAAGTACCATGAATAGTGCCTATGGTTCACTTTTATAACGGTGTTTAACTTTATATTAATACTAAATCTAGGTTTATGACTGTGCTTGCAGCATTGCTGTGTTCTGGTTTGAAGGGTATGGGTGCCGGTACAAGCACATGAGACATTTCATCGTTGTCTGTGGGATGGCAACGCATAAGCAAGGCCTCTGGTATTGCAGATGTCAATAAGCAGTAGTGACACGCATAATATCAGATGGGCCGTCAAAAGATTTAAAAAGAAAATTATAAAATATAAATTGCTTTATTTAAGTTGTTTTTTTTTTAAGTCAGGTGGCAACTTTACGAAATAATCGCATTCTCATCTTAGTCGCAATCTGACAAACACGATTGTCGCCGAGATGAGATTGCGACAAGATTTTGAATGTTTAAATTAGTAGCTTTGGCTTTTTTGATAACTTCTGTACAAACTTTTAAAAAAAGAAGAACAAATAGGGCAAAGTATTAGACAAAGTATTATGAACGAAGATTACGTAAAAGATAATCCCTGGATAACCTCAAAACCTTCATTTAGTTAATAAAGCATTAAACAAGACAGCGTTAAAATTTCCCGCTTTGCAGAGCTTAAAACTAAAAATTGCATAATTAAAAACTAGTTAAATTAACTTCGTACCGTCTTAACAAAGTTGAAATTATGAAGTTGGTGGTTCTGTCTCTCGATCCTCTACCACGAATTCTCATCTCGATTCTGGCAAAATTTTGTTACCAAAAAAGCATGGCTAAAATAATACAAAATGGATTCGTGAAATTTCTGACAAGTTTGATAACTGCGGTGGTTATAAAACCAGGTTTATTTCCGAAAACATTTTGTACATGTATTGCACTATATTCTATCCATACCTACTAATATTTTAAAGAGGTTTTTTTTGGTTTGATTGTACCGCATATAAATATTTATATTATGTTTTCGTCAGTTGTGCATTTGTATATAATAAATTAACTACATCCAACAACAAACTACATATTTTTCTAAACTACACACGACTGACAAACACGCAAACTCGATAACGCATCACCAACCACACATCCCCATACTTCTGATCGCATTTAACCCTAATCTCTTCAAAGTTATACTGAACAGGTTTCTTCTGGGTAAGCTCACTGCATCGCCGACTTTGTCTTTGCCACCTTTGACCCAGACTATAGTCAAGAGCTTACCCATCTTGAATTAACACATACATACATACATAAACTCACGCCTTTTTCCCATGGGGGTAGGCAGAAACCACGGACCGCCACCTGCTACGATCCTTACACACTCCTTTCGCCTCTTCCACATTCGTTTCGTTTTCATTTCGTTTTTTTTTTCTTGAATTAAAACAAAACAAAAATAGCTCCGAAACTACTGGACCGATTTGAAACATTTTTTCACCGATAGCAAAATTATCAGGACGTAACATAGGATTTCAAACATCACGCTACAACACACGGAGCGGAGTAGTAACAAACGACGTGCATAATGCAGGTGAAAATATTTGTTTATTAAAACTTTATGCACGAATGTAAAAATACACCGTACAGAGGCGGACTTAAAACCTTAGGTATTTTCTACCAGTCTACCTTAAGGTGATGCAGAAACATAGAAGGTGCAAGAAAAAGGAACAGAATATTTCCAAGACAAATATAATAATAAATACATAATATATACAAACAAAATATACAAAGTAGAGAGAGATAAAAATATATGTGGAGAAATATCTACGCGGACGAAGTCGGAGGCAGAAGCTAGTATAATAATTTGAACCTGACTGACTGACGTCAGCTCAAAGCCAAAACTACTGGAACTAGTATGAAATTTGGCACACGGCATCCTTTTATGACGTAGTCGAGGACAAAGAAAGGATTTTTGGAAATCAACCCCTAAAGGGGTGAAAAGGGAGGATTCCGATTTAATGAAAAATGTCATTTGCACGATTACGAGCCTAAGTAAATAATACACTTTGACGTTATTAGTTTTTTTAAAGTACCGCCTCAAATTGCGTCTTGGACGTCCTATGGCTGAGATGATGATGACTCCCCTCAAAAAAGGGTTTTGGGGGAGTTTCGTTTATAATGGAAGGTGAAGGTAGACATATCTACTCGGGTGAAGTCGCAGGCAAAATGTTAGTGTCTATAAGTACATATGACTGCGCAAACAGCATAAAATAATTTCTCGAACAGTCTTCATTAATTAATTGATAATGAACTGAAGATCGGATTTATAATTATCGTTCACACAGTTTTCAACCCTATTTGTGATGTAGTTCATTCATTAAAAATAAAAACTGTAATAATGAACTGTTCGAGTTGCCGCTCTCATTGCGTTGATCGTATGATTCAGCAAAAAAAAAAAAATAAGTTCACAATTTTTCTTAATTTTTATTTTATTTGTGATGGGCTTGCTCTTGACTCTAGTCTAGGTCAGAGGTGACAAAGACAAAGTCGACAATGGAGTGGGTTTACCCAGAAGAAGTTTGTTCACTCGAACTTTAAAGAGATTAGGGTTGAATGCGTTCGGAAATACAGACAAAGGTAGAGACGTTTGGAAACGCTTAGTGTGAATTGGTGAAATGGCAACAAGGTAAGGTCGGTAACTTGCAGTGCATCTAAATGTCCGATGATAGAACGGGCGGTGGGATAAGGTCGTAGAGTAAGAACTCCACGACCACTCACTCACTCCACTCACTTCAGTGAGTGTGCCCAAGAGGATACACTCACTGAAGTAGTCTGTAGAAGACCAACAATCAGGCAGAGGCAACCTTGCAGCCATGATGAACGATGAGCTTAAGATCAAGATTCCAAAATAGTTGTTGCACTACAGCGCACAGAAGCTTAACAAGTTGCTCCCACAATTTGTTATCTTAACATTCTTCGAGTTTCGAGTTCACAAAGTAGGATCTTCAACATCGATGGACTTACACTCCGAGTTCAAGGCGATACCGCTGAGGAGTAAGATAACTTGTAGGGAATAATTTGAAATTTGCCTGAGGCCAATTTTATTATAGACGTTAAATGGGTATTACCAGTTTGGAATCCTTAAACGCTCGCTTTAAATGGGAATTAAGGAAATTTTAAGTAAATTCCTTGAGATGTTTTTAACGATGTACCTTATAAATATTTTATGATTAAAATTACGGTTTGAGTTATGCAGATAAATGCTTTATAATGGAAGTTCAAAACAATAATTGCGAAAGCAAAGTTATAGATTTCAATTATTCTTGTATTGTTTACTAGATAAGAGTTGTAACAAGATACATAATATTACACGTCACTACGCGTAATGCCCATTATGCTAAATAACATTACGGAACAATTATGTCTGGGAATATTATAAAATTTCATCTTTGGTATAAAAAGTCACTGTTTGTAGTAGCTTACAATGTAACTTATGGCTGCTAACATCAGTTAGTCAGAATACTTTAAAACTGGTATTAGTAAAAAATCCGTAAAAAAGTTGGAAAAACCTTCAATATCTTCGAACCAGAAGGTATGGTCCAGAACAATAAAAAAACATAATTTGTAAGTTCAGACTTCGTCAAATATCTTTTTATAGTCGCTATAATTTTAAATATTTAATTTTCTTTTACACACTGTTTCTATATTTCTACATTTACAATCTACAATCCCTTATCGCAGTACCCTTGAAGAGATTTCTTTAGAAAACCATTAACCTTTGTACGTATTTTTCTATTCCATCTTGTTTTTTAGTTTCCACATCTACTTTAAAATACTGAATACTCGTAAGTTACATTTCTCAAAACAGTTTTTTTTTTCAGTTTCTGTAAATATTTCCTTCAGTATGTTTTACTAAATCAGGTAGGTTAGGTCTTCCGTTACGAGTACCCTAATAAATCGTTTCTTTAGTCAGGCCTTGCAACATATGCGGGCTGATAAGAAACAGGCTTACTTTATACGCTTTCAGTCTTACGTCAGCATAGTAATGTGTGCTTTAAGCACAGTGTTACGTTTTCCAGTGAAGTAATATTTTCTTTTATTAAATTGTATTCCATTTATTCAACTTTGTAGTAGATTGTATGTAAAATGTGATTGTGATTGATTGTGTGATTGGTATGTAAAACCAAGTATCAACGTGAGTTTTTCAGTATATATGTAGTTTCTAAGTTTATCTTGGACTTTAGATGTTCAAGATCGGTAAAGAAATCTTGAAGGTCAATGTTCAAAATATAGTCGCAATCACATTTTAATGACAATCAAAGTAAAAAAAATATATGGTAAGCTGGAGACAATAAAATTTCACTGATTTAGACTGAGATTCGATTTCGATTGTTTCTTAAAAGTTAGTAGAATTGCCTTCCGGTGTCACGATTTATTAATATAAGTCTGAAATCGCCAATCTGCTTTGCGCAAACATGGTGATTATGCTCGTACCTTCTCTGTGTCAGGTTATGTTTTTGCTCTGCAATGGAACAATATTAGGCTGGTAATACATAAATAAACTCACGCCTTTTTTCCATAGGGGGGTTCCTGGGTAGGCAGAAACCACAGTATGGTATTATTACTACTAAACTACCTCATTTGTTACAAAGTGGAATAATAACATTTCAGTATAAACGTTATTTCTTTATTAAAATATTTTTTTAATAATTCTTATCTGCCCCTACCACCACAGGATACAGAACCTTTTCATTCTCAGCGAAGAACCACCAATTTATTTATTAACCGCTCAATATTACCTAAACAATAGTGAAGTGAGAATTTTACGAGTGCCAACAGTGTTGGGGTATTGCAGGAGTTCTCAATCTCTTTTGTATTGCGACTCGCTTTGCAGATTGTATTTATTTTGCAACGCACTTCTATAATATTGTTTTTGTGTGTTGCAGACATTAAGATTTCTTTCAATAATATTGTTCATTGAAGAAAAACAAAAATATATATTATATAAATTTCATTAAAAAAACACTAAAACAATTTATATTTTTTTTATTTAAGTACATTATATTTTTAAATATGAATATAAAAATAAAAACCTTTAAAATATTAAAAAAATTGTAGCCCACCTGCACCGGTGCGGCCGGGCGGTCAAGCCTCCAGAGGGAGAAATCACATATACAATACGCGCCTATTTCAATTATTATTATTTATCATCATCACAGACGTCCTACGACTGATATGATAATGATGATATTATTATTTACTTGAAACTATAAAAGTACAACAATACTACTACAACCAATAAGAAGGTCATTGCGTGCCAATGACCTATACCTACTGTCACATTACGCCCTCAGGCCAGCTCTACGAGACCCCAGGGGGTCACAACCCGCACTTTGGCAACCGCTGGCCTATTGAATTATTTATAATAACGAACGTCACCCGGTAATACGACAAGTCACTCGCTTTTAAACTTGACAACGGTGTTCGTGTGACACGCTATAAAGATTGCACGTTGTGCGCGTTTCGCCGTCATTTTACACGTATTTCACGACTAATATTCGCGCCGTAAATTAGATTTTTTAAGTTGAAAGCCTCTTTTGTTTTTTGGCGAAGGTGTTATGGGATTTTTTATTTTTTTCTAGAAGGTCTGGAGGTGTTGGTTTTGTTATTATTTATTTAGTACTAGCTGTTGAGCGACTTCGCCCGCGGTTGTGGCGAATGGAGATGAAGTCACTAATTAAAAAGAAGCTTAATCCTACTAATTCAGTAAATGCGAAAGCTTGTGAGGGTGGATGGATGTTTGTTGCTCTTTCACGCGTAAACGGATGAAGCGATGAAATTTGGTATCGAGGTAGATTGTAGTGTGAAATAACACATTGGATACTTTTTATTCCGAAAAAAAATACAGTTCCCATGAAATAATATATCTACCAATGTCGACGCGGGCGAAGTTGGCTGCAGAAGTTAGTCTTTGCTAAATTTGTTCAGTCTTTGTAAAATTACTCAATATTACTTCTTTACCGCATAATCCTCTATGTATTCCCAAATTTCAGCCATACTAAAATGACGTAGCTCTGGCGACTTTAGGATCCAGAACTACAAGCACTTTTATCTAAATCCGTATAAACAGGCACTTTGAATTGTGAATATAACCATTTCAATATCCACAAACAAATAAAATTCCACAATTTCATATTGCAAATAAAGTTTTTTGAGAAAATTTTCAATTCTCTCCGTATAATTTTAAAGTTTAGCCGCTGAATTCTTGCAGTAAAAAGTAAGTGCTACAGTTTTGGAGGATAGGTATTCTAATAACACTGGAGTTGGCTCCGAGACTAGACGAACTTTTTAACCTCTCCCGATTTTTTTTTGGAAAAATGTAAGTTCGTATTTTTTTATGTTAATTCTATGTGTGTTAGTTTTAGGTTCTGACTAGTGAGAGCATAGTTCTTTCAAAATGTGCCAACCTATAAACTTTTAATAACAATATTAATTCATCATCATTATCATCATCGTTTTGGTAGAAAGCAGTCCACTGCTGGACATAGGCCTCCAATAAACAAAGCAATGGCTGGTTCTGCGCTACCCGCCTCCAGCGATTGCCCTCGACCTTTACCAGGTCGTCGGTCCACCAAAATAATTAAGTTTTTCTAATTCTTGATAATAATGCCAAATGTGTTATGTGTATTAAGATCTAGCAAAAATAGGTCAATGTACAGGTAGTTGTACCGGGTCTAGTTATTTGTGTAAGTGACTTTATGTTTTCACCCACAATGCAGAGGAAATTCCAAGTGAGGGGCAAAGTGCAACAAAAAAAAAAAAGAAAACAAATTGCTAGTCCTAATCCCATATCTCATAAAAACATGAATTATACCTAGAAGTTTCTGAAATACATCGTTCGTGTTCATGAAATTATATACAATGACAAGCATGAAATATAGCAAGGAATTTGCACGAAACTCGACGCTTAAATAACACAATATTTATAGCATTAAAGTGTTACCTTAAACTTGTTAAGTACCAGAATGCTTGGCATAATAATAATGGCTCAGGTACTTATACTTTTTCGGCTAGTTATTAGAAATTACGATTAATAGTAGCGCATGCGTTTTTTCGTATTTTTTGTTATAGCGGCAACATAAACACGTCATCTGTGAAAATTTCATCTGTCTATCACGGTTTATGAGAGACAGCTTGGTGACAGACGGACAGACAGACGGAGAGCGAAGTCTTAGTAATAGGGTCCCGTTTTACCATTTCGGTACGGAGCCCTAAAATCAACAAAATACACGAATATGCTGGTTCTGCACTTGAATGTTTTACGTTTATTCGAGTAAGATCGTATGTGTAGACCGTCACGACTTAGAGCTTCCTATACATTTTGAAATGTTTAGAAAACTTGATCTGCGATCTTGCTTCATCTTGCCTCAGTGTAGAAGTACCTTCATACAATTGAAGTAAAATAATTACAAAACAATAGGTCTTTGCCAGTGCTAAGTCACAGAGCAAACTCCCTCTATCAATTAAAATTCGAAAATCGAACCACCGACCGGTCAATCGGTCAATTCCTCCTGAACCCTCCGTAACGTTGCAAATCATTCACTGTCAACAAACATTAGCCGTTCATTTGCGGCCTATTTGTTCATTCGTTCGTTCATTTAGTAACATCGTTAGTATACCTTGGAACATTTTTTCCCGAAGAAAAACCTTTTTTCGTTCCCCGAGTTAATTTGTTTAAGAGAATGAATGTGTTTAGACAAATGTTGAACATTTTTTTGCGCTTTGTTTGTGCGCAAATGCGTTATTATACGGTCTGGGAGAATGAGTTGGTAATCTTCTTTTTTACAAATGAGTCTGGATGTTTGAAATTAAGTTTAATGTTTCGGGAGTTAATTTCGGGAAACAAAATGGTGTTTCTTGTTCAACAGGATTATTGTTGAGCCTTTAAAATTGCGTTGGTGCATTACTTTCTATTTGATTAGATTGCCAACATCCCTTGGGTTTTGAGGAGAAAATATTTGTTTAGAATTATTTTCCTTCTTATCGTAATGAACATTCTGCTGTGTATTTTTAGGCATAGCTTGATACACATTTTTTTGTCGCTGTGTTAAATTAAATATTTTCAAACACTTTTATTAATTTTCAAAAGTAATTTTGTTATTATATCTACACTAAATGGATCGTCAAAGAATTCAGAAGAAGAATATTTACAAGAAAAAGGAATTGTATCTAGTTGTCCCATTAAAAATATAGTTTCGTTTAGAGATAATTGTATAACTGTTGTATAGGTAATACAGGGTGTAAAAAGTCACATCATATAGCCGTTAACTACGTATACTGCTCATCAAACTAAGTAAAATTGATCAAAAAATATTGCTAGGAACTTTTAATTTTGATGTGAAAAATCACTGTTAATGGTAATGTAACCCACACAAAACAAGTACCTACAAGAATCATAGGGATATTTACAGTTTAGTTTATTTGTTGTAGTGTCCATAAAAATATGAAAAAAACAAGCAACCTTAGGCTTTTAAAAATAAAGCATCTTTTTACATCGATTTTATTTTAACCAAAAATAATTCCAGCCTGTACAGACAATAACAAATTATCCCAAATACGTATATCATTAGCAAAACACACACTCCCAAACTACACGTCCAAAATCTAAATTATCATACGTAATTCAAACTACAAGGCTTATCACAATAACATACAATCACGAACAAACATCAAGTTGGGCAACAATACCGGTCGGAACCGGTATCGACCGGAGCTATCTAGACTACACCGGTGTGAGATAACAAGGGGTGTTTAACTAACATTGAGCTTGCAGGACTAGAACAAACAGTAAACGATGTTATTAGAACTTCTGTGTATGAAGACGATGACGTCATATTGCTGGGAGGAAATTGTAGAGTAATTGGACTAATCTAAGTCAGTCAAAATTAAAGCATTCATAATAATAATACCTAACCACCCTTATGGGTGGTACCTAGTAAAATGTTATTGATTGATTTTTTCAAAAAACATTAAAAGCCAGCCCATTAAAAATAAACATGCCATCACACCTGTGTTTCCCAAAGGGTTAGGCAGAGTTGTACGAATGTACACCCACATTTCGCCGATATGTATAGGTCATAATTATGTAATAGGGGACGAACCTATTGCCGTTAACCGAGCTCAGATCCTTACTCCGAGCTGCTACTGAGAATTTGATAAAAAAAAAACAAAATTGTGAATTTTATTTTAAGTACCCTTTTACACAACTTTCTATTTTTAGATTCGACAGCTCGGCGTTATTAAAATTTTGTACAGAAAATTGACTAAGTATCGTTGAATCTACGTTCAACATCAATCTAAAAACATAATTTTCTTCTAACAAATAATGATCGCATCTGCACTAATAATACGTTTCAATACAAAGCTCTTGTGTCCATTAATTAATAATAGATTGAAATACCACATGTGCATTCATCCCCTCGCTCTATTTTTGCACCCCCTTTCTTTCAACCCCTCATATAATTTATTTCTGTCGTCTACATTGATAAGTACCTTTCGGCAGATTGAACCCCTATAATTATAGGATAGTAATTATATACATTTGCGAACTCACCCCCCAACCTACTATTTTAAAATCAATTTTACGATTCATGCAGTAGGTGTAACTAGTTTAATAAGAGACGTAGTTAACGACATTTCAAATAACCTTATTTGAACTGTCTTTAACTACGTCTCTTATTTAACTAGTTACTACTCAATGAACCTTCATTGAGTCATGAAAAGACTAAAAATAAGAAAAAAAAATGACAAATAATAAGTCGTTTAGAAAGCAAGGGGGAGATTTTATCAACTTTTAGAAACAATCGCAATCTGATCTCAGTCTCAATCTGTCAAAAATACCTCTAATTTTCCTAAATTTTTTGACATGGATTGTCGCTGAAAATTGCGACTAGATTTCAAACATTTTTTAATTACAAGAATTAGCCTTTAGTAATCTCAGATTGAAAAGTTAAGTGATTAGTTGAGTTGAGTTAGATTAAGTGTCGTGATGGCCCAGTGGTTAAGGCGTCCGCCTCCCATGCACGAGGTTGTGGGTTCGCAACCGGGCACGGGCAAGTACCAATGTGACTTTTCCTAATTCATATGTACTTTCTAAGTTTATCTTGGACATCACTGACATCAGTAACCATGTCAGAGGCCCTTGAGGCGGTTAAGAAACTCTGACACTAGGGTGTTTGGGGTCGTTAGACCTTACTGCCCACACGATAAGAAGAAGAAGATTGAAAAGGATTTTAATGCCAATATATTAATTTTCCATCATTCTCTAAGAACCCATACAATAGGCTAAGATCGAATCAATAACAGCGACCGCCATTTTCAATCCCTTCCCAGACAAACAAAACTTCACTTCAAATAGATTGTGAGCTCAGCACATAAATTAAGACTCCCTTGAAAGTATCAGATGCCTTTATGAAAAGCCACCCCGTTGCCCTCGGCCCATTTGTCCACTCATCCCTGCTCGCCACTCATGTGGAGCATGATATATTTAGATCGGCAAACATCGGCGGTTGTCGGGTTAATTCGGTAAGACTCGTGAACGTCCTTGGTGCAATAGAAGTGTGGATGTGAGTATTACCTAGCTGGTAAGAAAATGAGCTTACTTTAGGAGTCGGAAGCACGCCGTGCCATACCATGGCCGTGCTATGAACGTATCAGGCACGGAAAATCATGACAATGGTTACTAGAACGTATCAATAGATTCTATAACACCCAAATTGAGTATTGGACATTATTAACCATTAACTAAAAGATATAACTTCGCTGTAGGTACACTTTGTATTAGCCAAGAAAATCCGATTACGGTTTATGGTTAAACAAATTTTTTTTTACTCAAAAAGAATACAACTATTCACCTCTATGATGAAAAACATAATAATTAAGATAAAATAAACGGTGGTTTCGCTAAGTAATAAACTAGAGTAATAATAAAAACGGCAAAAGCTAACAATTTATTAAATTAATTAATTATCTCGATTAATTTTCAATAAACTGGAAAAAAATATTTTTATTATTGCTTTCAAATCAATAAATAGTTAGTGAATTGAGTTGGCCTCACACAAAAAGTGACCTCACCATTAATGATTGCCACAGAAAAGAGGTAAATTTTGTGAGGTTGTAGGGATCTACGGCTCCGATTTTGAAAATTCTTTGACCTATAGAAAGTCACGTTATTTGTAAGGCCGTAACATAACATAGCGCTACGACACACGGGCGCGGGGCAATAACCAAAGACGTAACTAACGCGGACTAAATAAGCCACGCTGCCAAAGTCACGGGCGGTTTTCCCAAATAAAAAGGTCATTTTTAAGACATAAAATCACTATTATGATTCAGAACGTGACACGTAATTGGAATGCCGTCCAGCGATTTCCAATAACGACTGCTAAGCAATCTCCTTGATCCCTAGTTACATAATAAGACTATATAAACCGGTGGAACGTCCCTATCGACAGTCATAGGGCGAAAAACTATGTAATTTGATTTTGTAATATCGCTTAACGATACACCCTTTCTAGGGGGTGTATCATAAAGTCCCATAGGGGAAACCTTTTGGGACCTCTTACCCTGTAATTGGCCGTAGTTGCCAGCGTTTGGTCGACTCACCCTAATATGTCATTTATTTTTAGTTGAATGGTTTTTATCAGCAGCTTTGTGACGTTATCATCAGAAATGACGTGAGCGTCAAATGGACGTAGAGTTTGAAGTAGCTGGGTCAAAATACCTAATAATATATATATATTTTTATTGAGTGGTATCGTAACGAAAATTGATTCTAGACCCAAATTCATGAAATATTCCGCCAATATTTGAAAAAAAAATCTACTGTGTCACCTCTCCTCTCTTTTGGAGTCGATGATGTTAGATCATACTTCTATTTTATTTTTTATTGGAATATTTGGATCTAGTAGGTGTTCTTTAAAGTGCTGGTATAGGGACACCTTTTAGCTGTTCCTTACTTAAGTGCAACACCCGAGTGGTCACAATGCATAAAACAGCAGATTTTTTTTTTAAATTACTGGCAAAAAACCATATTCCATGGTAAAAACCTTGTGCTATATTGGATCTTGATATAATTTCAGTATTCTTTCTGTGTACTAAACATTCAAAATTTCAACATTCATAAAATAAATGCAATATTTTGTATGTATGTTTGTTTACTCAAACATGGCTGAACGGCTGAAGAGATCTAGAATTAATCTTGCACAGAGATTATAGTCTGTAATAGCACATAGCCTACTTTTATTTCGAAAAAATGTACGGTTTCCGTGGGATAATGTAATTATCAACTTTGACGCGGTCGAAGTCGCATGCAGAACCTAGTAAAGGACAATATGAAAATCTAGTCTACAAAAAATTACGTAAACATAAAACGGCTATAGAATTTCAAGTCAATGAGTACTTACAATACAAGTCATGTATAAAATTCTTTTGATCTGTCAATGTTCGAAAAAAGAATATGAAAGTCATTGAATTTCTAGCTTTTAGAGAACGTCTGTATCCACTTTCTTTTTGATCTCAAAGATTCGTCTTGGATTTGGGCTTAGAAGTGTCTTTTGACATACAAAGCTAAGTGGGTTATACTTTTGTTACAGTTCTGCGAAGTATTTAGATTACACGCCTGTGAATATAATATCTATATATATTCAAGTATCTAAATAAAATTGTCGTAAAAAGGGGAAGGCTGTAATGTCAAGGTAACGGTTTTTAACAAAAAATCTATTTTATTTGTTCTCTGTCTGTTTGTCTTTTTGTTTTACTGGTATAGCTATGATTTTCACTTTAGAAGAAGAATTAGGGTACCCCATTTCTTTTTTAAATATCGCGCCTCTCTTGCTCGAGGCTGTGGGTTGGCAACATGGCACAGGCATGTGCCAATGTGACTTATTCTATTTCATAATAATATGTAGTTTCTAAGTTTTTATTAGATACCACTGACATCGGTGCAGGAAATCGTGAGGAAATCTTGTCAATTTTGAGGAAGCGTGGTGGTCAATGCTCGTGCCTTCTCTGTATGAGAAGAGGCTTTTGCCCTGCCGTGGGACACGCTGGTATTATTTATCATTATGAAAAATTTAAACCCGTACGAACTTGCGAACTTAGACTAGCTAAACAATTTTATTGTTTCTTATGTTGAAAAACTTATTTACATGTTTAAAAAAAAACATAAAACTGAAATGTCACGAGTCCCAAACAAAACCGTACAATGCCAGGTCAATTAAACACAAACATCAACGCATATATCAAACGTTTACAGCTTATTTTTCACTTGTATCCCTCTCACACCTTCTAGTTTAGAAAGGGATGAACCCACATGCGTTATTTCACCCCGCCGAAAATCGTGGCCGGGAACAAACGTTACATATTCATGAGACGCGGAGGAATGGCGGTCCCAGCAAACGCGCTTAAGTTATGAACGTGAAGCGAGCAAAAGTGCTGAGCAAACAATTGTGTTATGTTATGAAAATGACATTTTCAAAGTTAGTTTTGTATTTAGATATTGTTTTATGGGATGGTCAACGAGTTTTATTTGTTTTGAGACTAGTTTTTGCCTGTGACTTTGTTTGCGTAAATTTTGGTTATCGCGGACGCAGACAAAGTGAAAGGTGTAAAAAGAGTCCTATGACTTTTCTTAGGGTTCATAAAAACAACCCTTAAAAATTTCGTCAAAATCAGTTCACTGGTTTAATTGTGAACAAACTATCAGACAGAGTTATTTCGCATGTATAATGTTACTAGGTTCTTCTCACAATCTTCACCGCGTAAATTTTAATAAACGGTGTCCATTCTTGGGGTTGAAACGTACCTCGTGGCAAATTTCATAGAATTCGGTTCAGCGATTTAGCCTTCAAAGCGTAACAGACAGACAAACAGAGTTACTATCGCATTTATAATATTTGTATGGGAGCATAAATTATTTTTCCTGTTCTACAGAAGTTATTTGTAACGAACAAAAAGGTTGTCTGTAATTAAAAGTATTAGAAGTTAACTAGTTAATGCCCGCTGCGAATCATCCACGTGAATATCGGTTATTTACAGTGTATCTATAAGGATTCCTAACCCTTTTTTTGTTTTGTAATATATGACTCTGGTTACTTTATTAATTGTGTTGCGTGCAAATGTGAAAACAACGTAGGTGAATAGCAAGAAGAATAATGTAAATTAAAAAGAATGTCCGTAGACTACTTCTTCATCACCTACGTTTTGAAACGTGCATTTAACTTCAATTTTATTACTGACTCCTTGACAATTCAAAAGTGCTTGTACATGTTTTACTTATTTTAAATAGGTGTGTGACTCTAGTCTAGGTCAGAGGTGTTCTGACACCTCTGACAAAAACCACCTCTGGCCCTCTGGCTTTGGACCTCTGGCCTCTGTCAAAGTCGATGATGAACTGAGCTTCCCCAGAAGAAGCCTATTCACTCTAATTTTAAAGAGTTTAGGGCTGAATGCGTTCGGCAATACAGACGCAGGTGGAGCGTTCCACTCCTTTACTGTGCGCGTTATAAAAGACGTTTGAAAACGCCTAGTGCAGTTTAATTAAATTAAAAGATTTGACGCCAATCTCACGCCATTTTCCCATAGGATACGCAGAAACTACATAACGCCACCTACGACAATCCTCACATACTTCTTTCGCTTCATCCACATTCATATATCTGGTCATACAAGCACGCCGGTTACGAGTACTGCGCACCTTCATGAAGAACCTCACCAATAAGTTCAGGGTAGGTCTTCTTAGGTTGAATAGACTTCAAGAATAAATAAAGATGGTGTCTCTCAAAACTTGCACCCTGGCCAAAAAGGTACGGGAATGCCCTTGACCCCATCCCCAGGTGTTTACCAGGCCGCATGGCATGCCAATGTAGGATCTTACGTGTCCCCGATATCTTGTACACTCCCGGATAGCAGATTGAAAGAATAGGTACCTTGTAGGCGATCAATTTTAGATTACGTAGGCGGGACAGACAAACAATAGCAGGATAACAAGATAGGAAAGTATTTTATAAGATTTGTTTGTACAAATCTTTAGCTATTGGACCAAGTATGTTGTATAGGAACAGGTATTTTATATATGTAATAAAGCACGAAAAGTTATAACGCTATAATGTCTAAAACTTTTTCAAAATTCATAGAAAATATATGACTCTTTTAAAGTATTTTGGAAATCAATTTACCTACTATGACATAAGGTATTTTCTGAAAATTGTAGATCATCGTTATTTCACAAGAATAACGTCATTGTAACATATATATATATAAGCTCGTAACTGTACGTGCTTTATTATAAAACAAAAGTATCAGGAATTTGTAGTTTTGTTAAATGTCGCGATTCGACATTGACTTATCATTTTTGATGTCGGACATGACAAATATATTATGATGATGTATGATCCAAGTTTTTGTAGCCCGATCGAACCTATCGCAAACTGACAAATTTACCCAATTGAACATGAACCTTATTCCGTTGTATTACAGTTGAAAAACTATCAAATTAACCTTGATGTGTATATAACTATAAGAACGTAAACTATAGCTATAAATTCTACGCGTGCAATAGTCTTGTGAGTTACTCCAAAGTTTGTGGTATTCAAATTAATTGCTGGGTATGAAATCGAAGGGATTTCAATTAAACGTTTCAGGGGATTAGTTACTGAACCGAGTTGAGCTCTATATTATTATTATGTATTAATATATATTTTATTATGGGAGTATCAATATTGGGGCAGTTTCTTCCGGGAAAGTTTGTTCACCATTTCGATTTTGTTTTTATTCATTTGGTACTTCTTTTAACATCTTTGGCTGGCAAACAACCCGCGGCAAACCTGATGTTAAATGTTTACCTCTGTCTATAAACCATACAGTACCAGAGGCCTTGCAAATGCGTTGCCATACTAGAGACAAAGTTGAAATGGTTCATATGCGTGCAATTAGACTAGCAAACAAGTCCTTTAAACCGCAACGCTGCTTTGCGACAGGAATAAGTATGGTGGTAGTACTTCCCTGCACGAGCTCCTTCACAAACAGCTCTACTATAACTAGATACTTACTGGTATTGTGCCTTGAGAGTCCAACACGTATATACACACATGGCCCTTTAGCGTCTGCTAACGTAAGGGTATTTCATTCGAAACGACTTTCGTATTAAAACAACTATTCTATCGGTAGCATGACGTAAATCCTAAATCGACAATCCGCCTTGAGCAAGCGTCGTGATCAATGTTTGTGCCTTCTCTTTATAAGAAGAAGACCAAGATCCTGCAGTGGAACAGTAAGGCTGGTATTATTATTTTTCTATTTTTATGCTACCTTCTTGCGAAGTAAAGGAGGGGGTGAAACCCAACGATATTTAATAAAAGGGCCTTAGGGAGATATGAATCTATACAAAAAGCGTGAAATACGCGTTGTTATCGCAATTATCATTAAGGGAATCAACCCTTAAAATCTGATGGAGGCTCCCCTCATAACTGTCCCATTTTACTAGCAAATCGTTTTCACCCCCTTTTAAGGGGGGTGTACAGATTGGTGATTCGAAGAAAGAAGGTTATTACGTATTCTTAATTTATTTATTTATTAAAATACCAACTTGAATTTACAGTAAAAACCAGCCAAACAAGTTATAGGTCAGCACAAAAATAGAATTATAATTAAAATTAAAATTAAAGAAGTTTACATAAAAAGGAAAATTGAAATAATATTAAAACTAACATACACACACTAAAACTAACTAACTAACATAACTAACAACGTGACGTACGTGTGTAACTATTATATTTCTAAACGTGAAAACCTGTAATTGCCTTAATGTAGCATATTCGATTTCTTATCCAATTTATGTATAGCTGTTGGTTTTCCATCTGATAAATAAATAAATAAAAGTAATATTAAAAGTTATTAAGTTATTAATATTATAATGCAGAAGAGTTTGTTTGTTTGTTCTTATGAATTGAACGCGCTAATCAGAAACTACATGTACAATTCGGTCCCTGATGAAAAAATGGGGTCGGTAAGATAATTAATTCAAACGAAGTCGCGGATAAAAGTTAGTATTAGAAAAAAAAATATATTTGATATTTCATGGGACAGCGTTCCGTATGAACAAGTCTAGTCATTAATTTTGTTTAATAATGTTGTGATGACCGGGGTTCCAAGTAACTGAACAATGAAAGAAACTAAGACTGCTTAACAAGTTTACTTGAATAATAATATTGCTGAATATTCAGTCGCATTTCCAAGTTACAAGCCAAAACAATAATAATGGAACAAGATAAACTTAAACAAAGAAAATCTACTAATTTGTAACATGTAGCTTAAGTACTAACACCTTAACCATTAAACAATTAAAACAATAAAAGTAAATAATATTGACACAAAATAAAATAAAAGATCAAAATAAATAACAAAACAAAATGTCTCGCACAACAAAAAGAGAAACACTTGGCCGGGTTCGAACTCGATGTCACAGACTTCGGATCGGCCTCTATGCCCCGAGACCAACTGGTCAGTTAAGTACCGTGGCGAATATGTCGATCACTCTACTCAGCTCCGTGATGACGACACACTATTTCATCAATCGCAGATGGACCTTCAAATTACAATAGTATTGTGCCCGAACAACAAGGGCGTTTCCACAAGCTGAGGACAAAATGAGAACAGTCAGACTTGAAAAGTATTCCCAACTATCCAACCTACACTACGTTAAATAGACGCAACACTTACCCCGTTACTTCGACAATTTGCACACAAATTCACTATACTGCACTATTGATAATACTTATTTCTATTCTGTATTAACTCCCGAACTATATTGACTTTAATTCCAGGAAAAATGTAAGTTCACTCGGAGCAACCGTTACGCAGCATTTCTTTTCCATTGACATCTCATGACATGACAACTTATTATTTTCTGGCTACCCTCACCTGTCCGTCATCTAATAAAATGTTTTAAAACTATTGTGGTGAGTCTAGTAACGCCATCTATTAGAAGACTGGGAAATCAAGATGTCGATCATTACAATATCCCCTCTCCTCTAAAGAATCCGACCGGATTCAAACCAGACGTTTCAGGTCACAGGAATGCCATTTGCCTAAATCTTTGCCCCTGAAACTCCTTAATCTGTAAACGTCGTCTGATATCTTTTCTGCTATCACAGCTTTTTCATACTTAGGGGCTAATTTAGACATAAAAGCCTTGTCAGCATTTGACAAAAGTTTAGTGCGCTTCCAAACTAGATCACCAACTTTATAGTTACATATGCGACGTCTTTTGTTGTACTGTTCGCTGTTTGTTTCATGTGATTGCCGTATCCTTTCACAAACCTCGTCATAAACCTTACTTCTAAAGGCTATATTTGTTTCAAACTTCCCTTTGTCAAAGGTAATCGGTTCGCCTGGTTCAAAGCTATAGGGTTTAATGCCCTGGACCATCGTCTCACGTCCAAAAAACAAATAGGCTGGTGTTTTCCCCGTCACTTCATGAACTGATGTTCTGATTGCATGTCCTATGTGTGGAATATACTTGTCCCATTCTTTGTGATTTTCTTCAACGTAAGAAGCTATAGCCGATCCAATCACTTTGTTTACCCGTTCAGTGGGATTGGCCTGAGGATGGTAGTAAGGGGTATACCATAGTTTTACACCGTATCCTGAAACTAGATCCTTGAAGTGGTTGGATACAAATTGCTTTCCATTGTCACAAACTATTACACTAGGGGTTCCATACATTAAAAATATCTGTTCCTCCAGTATTTGGACTATAGTTGATGACTTTCCATTCCTGAGAGGATACAAAAAGCAGAATTTGCTGAACCAGCATGTAATGACTAGCAGCATAGTATTACCATGCTTAGATTTCGGAAAAGGCCCCATTAGGTCCATAGATATAATCTGAAAGGGTTCGGTTACTTCTCGTTGCTTTCCCATTAAGCCTGATGGCCTATTTTGTGAGTATTTATATTTTGCACACACTTCGCATTTCCGTACGTAGTTTTTCATGTCCTGAATTAATGTTGGCCAAAAATATCGCTGTCTCGCGCGGTTGATCGATTTTTTAACGCCAAAGTGACCAGCTGTAGGATCATCATGACATTCCTTTAGAATTCCTTGACGTAGCGATTCTGGGATCACAAGTTTCCAACTATCATTTTCATCGGGAAATTGTTTTAATCTCATGTGTTTCCATAGTAGTCCTTGACTAATTTCCCAGTCCGAGTCATTCTTCCCAGAGAGCACCAAGTCCTCTTTTGATTTATACCACTCATCTTTATCTTCTGGCTTTATCTCCAATATATTAATTTCTTCAGTCGCTCTTGATAAAGCATCCGGCACAGTATTATACTTGCCTTTGCGATGGACTATTTCATAATCAAATTGTTGTAAGCGCATAGCCCACCTTGCCAAACGGCCATGAGGGTCCTTATTACGGTGTAGCCATTGAAGGGCACTATGGTCGGTAATAACTTTAAAATGATTCCCTTCAACATATGGACGAAATTGTTCTACGGCATGCAGAACGCTTAATAGTTCTCGCTCAGAGGCTGAGTACTTGCATTCTCTCTCTGTCAGTTTCCTGCTCGTGTAAGCAATGGGAACCTCTAGACCTTCGGACATTTGAATTAAAACTCCACCAGTCCCCCTGTTAGATGCGTCACATTGAATAGAAAAGGGTTTTGTAAAATCAGGCACTCTTAAAACTGGTGTCGAAGTTAGGGCAGTCTTTAGATTTAAGAAAGAATCTTCGGCCTCTTTATTCCATTCAATGCATTTAGTCTTTTTACCTCCCTTAGTTAGCTCATGAAGTGGAGCTGCGACGATGGCAAAATTTTCTACAAACCGCCTGTACCAACTAGCTAGACCAATAAATCGCTTTAGCTCCGTGTAGGTTGTAGGCCTAGGATAGTCGAGTATCGCTTTTACTTTATCCGGGTCCGTACGTAATCCTTCCTTGTCTACAATATAGCCCAAGTATTTTAAGGACGATCTCGCAAATACGCATTTCTCCAGGTTGATCGTTAATCCTGCTTCCTTAAGTTGATTTTTTACATGTGCTAATGACGATAAATGGCTATCAAAGCTTCCGTCACATATGACGATGTCATCCAAATAAGTGAACACTCTACTTTCAAATTCTGGCGTGAACAAGCGGTCCATCAAACGTTGTTGGGTTTGAGATGCATTACTTAGCCCAAATGGCATGACTTTGAACTGATAAAGTCCTTTTCCTGCCAGTCCAAAAGCAGTCTTTTCCTTGCTTGTTTCTTCTAGTGGTATTTGCCAGAAAGCTGATCGTAGATCAATAGTTGACAGGTATCGAGCATTTTTCAGACTGTCCAAAATGGTTGTAACCCTAGGCAAGGGATAAGAATCCTTTACTGTAACCTTATTTAACTGTCGACTGTCGAGACACAATCGATTCTTGCCCGAAGGTTTCTTCACCAGTAGTACAGGAGAACGCCATGAACTGAAGGAGGGTTCTATTACATCATTATCTAGCATATCCTGAATTTCCTTTTCAAGTTCTGCCATAATTGGGGGAGCGAAGGGGTACTGTCTATGTTTGACGGGTAAGCTGTCCCCGGTATCAATTCTGTGTTTGATCAACGATGTCCTTCCTAAACCTTTACCAATGTCGGCTTCCATCTCCTTTAACAACTTGTCAAGGCGCTCTTTCTGTGGAATAGTCAGTTCATCCCGCGAAATTACTGGTTGTGAGACATTCATTTCCGTAATGTCAGCAGTCGATTTCCCTGCCCCTATAGCTAAGTTGAATGACTCAAAAAAATTCATTCCTAAAATAATATCATGTTTTAAACAGTCCATTATATAAAAATCTACCACGTTATATTTTCCCGTAAACTCAATGGGTAAATGAACAATGGAATTCATCGTATGGTAGGTGCCATCTGCCGTTGAGATCATTTGCTTCTCGACTTTATGTTCTGGAAGCCCCAATTTCGTGATCTTCGTTGCAAATTGCTGCGAAATGACTGAGATGGTGGCGCCAGAATCCAATAATCCCACAAACGGCTGATTTAAAATTTTTATTTCAGCGTAATACCGATTATCTTGCCTGTGCTTATTAATATTACAGATCTTTCCTGTTTTAAAAAAGATCGAAACTGTGTGTAGCCATTGCTGCCAGTCATTCGAGGTGGAATGACTTAGCTTGTCGGGGTACGATCGGCCGGCATCGACTCCGACTTGTCGTTTCCCTTATCGGTAGAATTGCATGGACATTTATTTGTCGTTTTCCCGAAACGTCCACATTTATAACAGAAGAGTCTCTGTTTTGGCAACTTACAATCCCTGAAACGATGTCCTGGAGCTCTGCAGTTCCAACATTTTGCTATTAGTCCTTCCTTATTATCTATGGCTGCCAGCTCAGTCGTGTTTTCATTCCGTGTTATCTTAGAAGTATTTCCCTTATATGCTAAATCTTTTTCCAAAGAGCGATCACTATGAGTAGGTTCTCTGAAATTGTCACAGCTTAACTTAGTGCATTCAATAATCCTTAGAATCGACGTTAATTCGCTCACCGAATGAAAGGTGTCTCGGCATATGGCCCTCTGAAAATAGGGTTGTAAATTCTTTCTAAGTATCATCAATTTTTGTGTTTCAGGAATGGGAGTAGGTAGCCGATTAAACATGTTCTGCATAATTGCTATATAAATCAGAATGCCCTCCTGGTTGCTTTGGGTTCTTTGCTTAATCTCCTCCAATAACTCTTCTTGGTAATACGGTTGTTGAAACGTGTCCAGCAGTAACCTCACTAATTGAGTCCAATTAGTTACTGAATTTTTATTGGCTCTAAACCATATTAAGGCGTCCTCTTCGAAGAAATCTATGGCATACCGAAATAAGTCTTCATCGGCAGCATTCCGCGCCTCTTTAAGTTCCTCGATCCTTTCCAAAAACGCGTTCACACTTACAGTGCCCTTACCACTAAATTTAACACCCCAGTCTTTAATGGGAACCAGTTTCCGTTTGTGAAAGCCATTATCAAAAGTAGAAGTTCTTTGTAAGCATGGATGACGTGAAAGACTCGGTCTCTCTAAGGCGGTTCGTGGCATGTCATATATGTTGGCAACGGTAGACTGTGAGGCTCGATCTCGGTGAATTTCCGTGTCCTCCTCCTTTGGTAAAGTAGTTTTCCCTGAGCTTCGGCACTTTTCCAATTGCCCCATTATCTGCATGGCCTCTTCGCCCAGAGACTTTTGTAAGATGTCTTTGTCATGTTCAGAAATCACATCATCGTCTTCACCTTCTTCTTGCTCAAGCTGTCTTAGTGACGACAAGGTATCCTGGATGCTCTTTAGCAAAGTCAAATGACTCTCAATGTCAGCAGACTCAGAAGGTATTATAAGTTTAGCACGGTTCAACAAGTGTGTTAAACGAGAGTGTATGCGTCTATACAACGAATGCTCGGGACTGTGCGATAGTTCAGATATAAGTGAAGTTATTGCAGCTAATTTTTTTTTGACATATCAATATCTCATGATTTGGGTTATCAATGCAAGATTTAGGAGCTTTAAAAGAAATAGACGACTCTCCCGACTGCTCTCGAACTAAAATTTCCCGCAAAAATTTCCGCATAGTCGCCACGGTCCTACAACCCAGAATTCCGCGACAGGCCAATTCAAACTCAAGCTCATCTTTATGCAGTGCATTAACATCCATGATCAGACAGTAATAATATTTAAAACCCGCTTAACTTCAAATTAATCTGCTGAGTAGGTTTCTGTCCGCGTAACAATTTTAATTCAATAACATAACAATTTAAAAAAAAAAAAAAATTTTTTTTTTTTTGTGCTGTATTTACCAAGCTTTGTTGACAATAATAATTACCTAAATACACTGAATAACCACAACTGTTAAACACCTTGTTAATCTTTCATTCAGTTAACCCGTGGGCGCCAATGTGATGACCGGGGTTCCAAGTAACTGAACAATGAAAGAAACTAAGACTGCTTAACAAGTTTACTTGAATAATAATATTGCTGAATATTCAGTCGCATTTCCAAGTTACAAGCCAAAACAATAATAATGGAACAAGATAAACTTAAACAAAGAAAATCTACTAATTTGTAACATGTAGCTTAAGTACTAACACCTTAACCATTAAACAATTAAAACAATAAAAGTAAATAATATTGACACAAAATAAAATAAAAGATCAAAATAAATAACAAAACAAAATGTCTCGCACAACAAAAAGAGAAACACTTGGCCGGGTTCGAACTCGATGTCACAGACTTCGGATCGGCCTCTATGCCCCGAGACCAACTGGTCAGTTAAGTACCGTGGCGAATATGTCGATCACTCTACTCAGCTCCGTGATGACGACACACTATTTCATCAATCGCAGATGGACCTTCAAATTACAATAGTATTGTGCCCGAACAACAAGGGCGTTTCCACAAGCTGAGGACAAAATGAGAACAGTCAGACTTGAAAAGTATTCCCAACTATCCAACCTACACTACGTTAAATAGACGCAACACTTACCCCGTTACTTCGACAATTTGCACACAAATTCACTATACTGCACTATTGATAATACTTATTTCTATTCTGTATTAACTCCCGAACTATATTGACTTTAATTCCAGGAAAAATGTAAGTTCACTCGGAGCAACCGTTACGCAGCATTTCTTTTCCATTGACATCTCATGACATGACAACTTATTATTTTCTGGCTACCCTCACCTGTCCGTCATCTAATAAAATGTTTTAAAACTATTGTGGTGAGTCTAGTAACGCCATCTATTAGAAGACTGGGAAATCAAGATGTCGATCATTACAATGTAATTAAACTTGATAGTAGATAGGATAAGGGAACTAATATTTGGAGTTTCATCGAGCTTAATTACTTACTGACCAATATATGACTAGCTATGTGTAGGAACTCGTCCGGGGAAGTACTACCACCATATCTATTTCGACCGCAAAGCAGCGTTTTTGTATTCTGGTTTGAAGGGTGCCGGTGTAATTACAGGCACGTAAGACATTTCAACTTTGTCTCTGGGATGGCAATATATTTGCAAGGCGCTTGATATAGCAGATGTCTATAGGCAGCGGTGACCAAATAACCAACTGCAGTGCGATTCTTTAAGCCTCACTTCGTATTTCGAAAGCTAAATCTCAGTGAGATTACAAAATGGTATTCTGTTAAACATGATCACGCCGTTGGCGTCACCACGGCGAGTGAATACTACACCAAAGTCAAGCGGGTTCGTTATCGAAGTGAGACCGGTCACTTGAGTGAGATTCGTTTTCGAGTTTGCATTTTAGAGAATCGCACTACATGTGGGCCGTCGGCGTCGGCTTGTTTGCCATCTAATGATATATAAAAAAATTACAACATTTGAATACAACGCTTAGACAGAAAAATCTTAACTAGTTAATCAGAAAATCTCTCAAATTTAATTTAAAAGTAGCATTTCCTGCGATTTACTCTGTAATTCATTATTTTTATTAAAAACTCAGCATTTTGAAACGTTTTAAGCGAACCTCACTTCATGATAAGTGACAATAATCCTCATGATCTCAAATTACTTTTGAATAAGTAATTTTCTCCCAAAACGGTTCCCCGAATTCGGTCACATTAATTTGCTTCAAAGTAATATGGTACCTACGAAGCACCGTAATTTCGTATTAATTAGCTGTTGTTTTAGAAAACGCAAAGCTTAAAATTGTTTGAATTCTGTCGAGGTGTGTAGTTAGTTATAAATTGGTGTCGTGTAAACCTGTTAATGTACTTGTAATTATTCTTTTATAAAGCGTAATGACGTAATGGCCTTGGTTAAGGCGCCCGCCTCTTAACCCTGGAGTGGTCGCGCGGACTACATATGTAATCCACGGTTGTTTAAACTGACATGACTTTTTGCGCACTTTTTTTTCATAGCTGATTTAAACAAGATCGATGAAGATTTATTTTTGTTTTTCGTTTTAATTTCATTATAGAAGAGTTAATTTGTCATATTTTAATAAGAAAATAATAAAACAATTAAATTTCATTTAAAAAATGACAAAACAAATTGCTACATATGTAGTCCGCGCGACCACTCACGTGTCTTTTTAAGGCGCGACCACTGCAGGGTTAAATACATACCAATGAGACTTTTCATTTAAACTTTGTCTCTAGGATAGCAACGCCTTTTCAAGGCCTCTGGTTTTGCAGATGTCTCTTAGCAGAGATTATCCTGATCATTAATGGTATCGACGAAGGAAGACATCGCGAGGAAACCAAGACTTATAGTTAATACAAGTCTGAAATCCTCAATCCGTTTTCAGCAAGCGATGGTGCTTAATTATACTCGTGCCGTCTCTGTATGAGGAAAGGCCTTTGGTATGCAGTGGGTCAATAATAGGCTGATATTTTTTTACTTTTGCTACCTTATTAAAATCGTCACTCACCCGGACGAAGCCTCGGGCAAATGCTAGTCTATAGTCACATGTCAGCTCAATTTTTTTAGATGCGAAATAACTCTGTCTGTTTGTCAGTGTAGGTATATCTGTTTACTACCTAACCTTTGCCGTAAAGAGGTAACCTCGACTTTGTGTTTGTTACCTCTGACCTAGACTAGACTCAAGATGATCCGATAGTAATAAAAGACAAAGGGATAACTCGGAGTCTGGATAAAAATAAAGCGACTTCTTCTGCATCTGCGGTAACCAACATACACTTGAACAAAGCCTATTAAAGACTACAAAATAACTCATGATCCCACTAAAGATAAAATACATAAAAGAACGCGTAATCACCCAAAAAAAAGTATCAAAAATATGAATAAAATATTCGAAGTGGGTACTTTTGTATTCTACATATATTGTGTCCAAGTCTTACCCGCCCTATTTCCCCCCAAAATCTTTTTGTCCCTTTTATCTTTTGACGGAAGAAAGAGAAAAGATATCGTTGCTTTTATGTTTTGCGTTTTGGAGTGTTTATTAAAAGGGTCGCACTTTAGCCGTAAGGAGTTCTCTGGCCGTGACCTCTTAACTTTATGAGTTCGTAATGATGTGTTGTGGCATAAAATGTTCGTGCTTTTGAATTGTATATAATTGAATACAGGATCTCGTATGCTTGCATGTAAAACATTTGGGCAAGTCTTCAAATGGCTTTCACGCAAGTTTCTTGACGCGGAAATTTCTTGTCGCGGAATTGTCTATAATTGTCAACGCCCTTTCTCGCAATTGTCATTTCGCGGTACAGGGAATCACCGAAGTGTTCTGATACATCCGATTTGATTTAACCGATTTTGAAAGTCTTGTTGGCAATTGGAAGCCACGTATCCCTGACTATAAGGCTTTTTTTATTGACAGGAAATCATCAAATAACTTCCCCCGCCCTGGGCGGGACGGGAGGGAGTGTCAGACTTTTACTGACTAAAACCCGTCTATGTTCCTTCATGTGCCCTTTGCGTTCCGGGGGCGCGGTATCTCTTTCGAACAACCCGCAGACTATATAAGGCTACATTTTACTATTAATATAAAATGAATTCATAAGAACATAATAAAATGAAACGAACTAATGAATGAAAGAACTAATGAAATTGCGGAAAAAAACTAAAAAAAAGAACATATACAATTCGAAGTTCTAAAATACACGCGAATTTACTACCAATATCTAAGGTAACTACGGATGCATGATACTTGGAAACCGAACCACACGCTATCTAAAAGTGCATTTGCAACGTTAAGGTAACTGATGTCTCAATTTTACAACGAATCGACGTTAGCTATTTGGCATAGGTACACTCTGAAATTCAGGAAATTCATTCCATGCGAGTTCGTATTCGATTGGATTCCTAATTGTCTTGAAATTGGAACGCTTCTGCGCTTAATTTTAAAACGTTACGTGATAGTGAATCATCATCATCATCTTCCTGCCCTTATCCCAAGTTACTTGGGGTCGGCGCAACACGTTTTCTTCTTCCATGCCGTCCTGTCAGCCGTCATACTATCACTGACTCCCTTCTCTTTCATATCATTCTTCACACAATCGATCCATCAATAGTGAATATTCGTACAAATATTATAAATGAGAAATTAACTCTGTCTGTCTGTTGCGCTTTTACAATTAAACCAATTCTGATGATATTTGGTGCGGGCTAAGTTTGAACCCCAAAAAAGAACATAATCTATTTTTTTCTGCAACTTCATTTGCATCTGTCAAGTCGAAATTTCTTCCGACTTTTCAAGTAATTGTACGATTTTTTGGATACTGTTATAATTCAGGTCTTTGGGTTTGATTCCCAAGTCAAGCATAAAATGTTATTGGTCTTCTCAATGAAATTCTCAGTAGCAGCTCAGACTCGCCCCTTATTATATTGGACTTAAACATACCGACGAACTGTGGGTGTACATTAGTACACCTCTGCCTAACCCTTAATAAACTATTCTAAGCAGCTCAGAAATTCGTAAATAAGAAATACCTACAACGCATTGCTCTAATAATATTTTATGCAAAAAAATTACTTTATGATCCCAACATAAAAAATACAAGTACAAAACTGAAACCCTACTATAAAATTCTATTAAAAAAATAAAAGTCCATCACAAAAGCGCTGGAACATGAACTAACCAGAGAAAAACTGTTCGTGGAATAATATTATCATTTGTTCATAACTGCAACAACTCGGACGCATAATAGTCCTCATGCATAATTCCTCAGGTCGAGATCACCTGGCACATCGCCAGGCTGACTGCCCTAATTCCGGCCTGTACGTATGCTATCAAAAATCTAACGTAGACTTGTTTGGCCTTTTTAGGTCAATTTTTAGACATGAATTTTGGGTTATGAGTTTGTGAAAACTTTATTTATTTGGTAGGTTCTGTCCGCGACTTTGTTGAGTTACTGCTTCGCTCCTGTGGGTTGTAGCGCGATGATATATTAGCTATAGTATTCCTCATGAATCTATCTTTCATTTACAAAAAGATTTTTTACAATCCGACTACCATTTTTAGAAATAAGAGCGTTTAAACAAACAAAAAATCTGTTCAGCTTTATTATAGATTTATTTTCACAACGGCGGCGGCCAGATAGACAGGATAAAACAGTATTCAACGGCATCTGGTTAGACTGGAAGCCGGCTTCAACGCAGTTTGGAAAAAGCTATGTAGGTTGTTTGTTTTACAAAAGTTCAATACCGTGTTTAAGTTTTGAGCACGTTTTACACGTGCATGCAATTGTGATATTTATTTGTTCACCCAAAGCACATAATATAGTAAGAGTTCACTGTTTTCAGTGATCTCTAAGCTATAATTTAGAAAGATATCAAATATAAACGTTTTATTGGCCTGTGGCCGGTTGCTATGCCACAACCCCTTATAAGCGGTGGATACATTAACCACTCTGCCATCACAGTATATGCATATACCCAATAAAAAAACAGATTCAATAAAAGGAATATTAAAATATAAAAAAATACAACCTACAAAAGCACACTTCAATAAAGTTTAAAACATTTCGGCCAAAAAAGAATCCCTTGCAAACATTTATTTTTCCACGAAAAAAAGGCCGTTTCCCGCGATTTCAATACCTATTTTAGCTTTTAAACATTTCATTTTCCCTCGACAAATGGCCGGTGCTTTTAATAGCCCCTCGAATACTTTTCTGTTTATTAAAATATCCAAACAAATCAGAATATGATCCGCTTCTTACAACACAATGGTTTGTACGATTCAATAAGGGGGGGGGGGGGGAGAATGTGATTGGACCGGTCGGGATGCTCCCCCGAATAATAGACCCCATATAAAAACCGGATTATTATTGATGATGCTTTGTTGTACTCACAATAATATTTCTATTGCTGGAACGAAGGCTTTTTTGAACGATATTTTTTGAATGGGCGTCTATTTTTGGCGGTTTTCTTTGTAAAGAAGTCTTCAGTATGAGTTGCTGGTACGGCTCACCACTAACTTACTTACTTTGGGAGTTAAAAATAACTTAAGTACGCAGATATTAATATTTTTAACCCCCGAAGTATAAAGAGGGTTTCAAAGTTTGTGTAAGTGTTTTCTTACAAAGCCCTTTCTAAAAGTTTTCAATATTGTATCTATATTAACGACGGTATTATTTACAATAAGAGTAGAACGTTACTCCCGGGAGCAACCGAGAAACCAGGTTCGTTAGAAAAACCGGTCTCTCGAACGAACCTGGTTTCTCGAGTTAAGCGTAAGCTGCTGTGATTGCTAGTTGATAATTCAGTCAACTACTCGGAGCATCTTGCGGGTTTTTGACAATTTGTCACACAAGTTTTTCGTTCGAGAAAGCGGGGTTACAGTCATTTGCAATACCAAAGGTTTTGCAAATGCATTGCCATCCCAGAGACAAAGTTGAAATGTCTCATGTGCCTGTAATTACACCGGCACCCAAACTCTTCAAACTGGGACACAGCAGCGTTGCTTTGCGGCAGAAATAGATATGGTGGTAGTACTTTCTTGGTTGAACTCCTTGACAAAGACTTCTACTACTACTCTTCTGCTACTTGATGATGTCAGAAACCTGTCAAATCCAATATTATACTTCACGTTATTTGACTATTTCGCCATCTACAAACACGTTTGTCGGACTATAGCCGTTCATAGCTAGGAAAGTGAGTATAATTGAAGTTTGAAACTTTTGAGGTTGCTTATTTAAAGCAGGTAAGTTAGAAAGTTTGACTTAACACTGTTAATTTATATTCAGAAACTTGAAATTACTTGAGGATGGATGACAAGAGATAATTAAGACGAAAAACCTTGATTAATGTTTTGGTTTGATAACTAAAGAAGGTCTGTTCAATAGGGAAATAGGTTTATCTGCTGTATATCATGAGTAAAACTGAACTAATATGTACAACATACCACCACGCGTATATTCCTCGAAGGGCTAGGCAGAGGTGTAACCAATGTACACCGACATTTCGCCGGTATGTTTGCAAGTCCCATGTAAAAGGTGGCGAGCTTATTAACCGGACACAAATTCTGATAATGTAATGTGTATAAATTTATTATAAAGCAATGTATACCAAGTTTACTAATTGACGGCTGCCGGTAACAATAAATACAACCAATCTTGTGTCTATGGCAGAGACAAAAAGAGTAGACCATAGTAGTAATAGTAAATATTAAGCGAAGACGCTGCCTCGCCTCGAGGCGTGGCGTGAGTTGCACCAACTTAGTGCCTGGGTTCGTGACGAGGTTGCTCAAAGTCCATGCTTTATAGGGAACACAGAAACAACAATATCAACAGATTATAAAGTCTAAAGTAGGCAGTAACCACAGAACACCACCATATACGATCCTACAATTCTTACATACTCCTTTCACCTCGTCCACGTTCATACATGTGCTAATAGAAGCACGCCAATTACGAGTACTGCACACCCGACCTAAGTAATCTACCAAAATAATAAAACTGTAAATATAATTCCACAAATTTGAGATTCATGAATTCCAGTCAAAAACTCATTCATGAAACACTTTCAACATTCATTTGTTTGTCTCCAACAAAATAACAGAACTATTGTGGCGTGTTACGTCACCACTATATAGTGAGTACATAGTGAGTACGAACTTTGAACTACTTTGAGTACGTACTTATGATTACAATGTCCCAGTGTTGTGGGAACTTCTAAAGAGTAAGGATATTATTCAGAATGCGTAATACATAAGGTCTGGAGGTTGTTACTGAGAATCTCTTGGGAGGGTATAGACGAAAATGGACGTGGTTTTCCAGATAAAAAAATGAGGGAAATATTTTTATAGTTTTTATTTGTGGGCAGTTCTGACCAATTCACGTAATTTTACTGTCATGATTTTTGTTATTTATTGGTGAATTATTTTAAAGCTTCTTTAAGGATATATTATTTCATCATCATCTGCTTAGCCTTTTTCCCAACTGCGGTCGGCTTCCAGTCTAACCGGATGCAGCTGAATACCAGTGTTTTACATGGAGCGACTGCCTATCTGACCTCCACAACCCAGTAACTGGATAACACGATACCTCTTGGTTAGACTGTTTGTCAGACAGAAGTATTTATTATTTACACCTTAAAAATAGAAAACACAGCATGATACGGTTGCCGCAGTGGCTGAGCGATTCGCTACTGCGCTGTGTTCGCGAACATATATTTATGTGGCCTAAAGATAGTTGTTCCGGGTCTGGCTATCTGTATACGTGGGTTTATATGTATGTAAACGCACATACGACACAGGAATAATTCCAAGTGTGGTAAAAAAAAGTACTGACAAATATATAAAATATAAATTATTTCCAAACAATGAGGAGCGGATACTCGTACTGCCAGTCTTATAGGCACGTGCCTCATTGACAGCGGTGTGGGCGAGTTTTGTGATTCGATTATGATCCTCCTATTTTTTGTAGATAATAATAAAAAAAAAACTCTAAGCATAACTTTCATATTGGTCTAGCGTTTCTACGATCTCAGTTTATTAGACTTTAAACGGAATAGAGAAATGAGAATAAATCAACTCAGATTCAGAAAAATACCAAAATCTCTGAGTCATATTTTGTCTAACAATAAAAGTCAATAAAATTAACATGTTACTTTAACACATCATTTAAATATACACGTAATAACATAATTCACTACTATTCAGAATTTTAACTCCTAAGTGTTGTGTGTAGTGTTCTATTTTGACTCCTAAGTGTTCATTTTATCTTAATTTTCGATCCATTTCGTATTGCCTTTGATGTTGTGCTCAAATAATAAGAGTTTAAAAATCTAAAATGTAGCCTGCTTTTGTTGCTGTCTGTACATTCCTTTGTGAACGAACTCAGGATTAGGCCGACCTGCTTTCAAGTATGTCATCGGCTGCACTGAAGCCGGAATCGGTGCCATCTGGAAGCTTTGCACAGGATTCCACATCGTGTCCATCAAATGGAAGTACACATACCTACTGTCTACAATCTTTGATGACGTTACTGGTTCCGTCTTTGTAATTTCTATAAAACCTGTTGTATGCAATGATGTAAATTATAGATACTCACTAGATTTTGCAAAAAAAAAAGAGAGTGATTGAAGATTGTTCCTTGATTGGAACGAGCAAATAGCTTCAATTTTCTGATTGACTGATTTCTTTACATTTAAAGTGCCAGAAAATGATTTATTTGAAATAAATTACTTGATGCCCGCAGTATTGTTCGCGGTTTTGGCCATGACGTTGCCCGTGTGGAGATGACAAAATTATAAAAATAAAGGAAAATTCCTTATTTTAAGGAAACAAGAGGATGGCTATATTAATCGTTGATAGTTGTTGCATTATAAGCCTTTACATAATATTCAGTCAAGATGGCCCATCGGTTAGGCACCCGTTTCTTATACATGAGGTTGTCTGTTCAAATCTGGACAAGACCAATTTGACACTTTTCAATTAGAATGTACTTTCTACGTTTATCTTTTTCGTCACTGACGTCGGTGAAGGAAAATGTCGTGAGGAAACCTGAACTTCTCATTAATGTAAATCTTAAATCGCTAAGCCACCTTGAGCACGCGTGGTAATCAATACTCGTGCCTTCTTTGTATGAAAAGAGGTCTTTGCCCTGCAGTGGTACAATAATAGACTGGTACATGTTATAAAGTTCGGTGACTAATAAACAAGTTTTTAGAGTACAACCTTCCGAAAATCGAGTAACACCAAAAGTCTGCCAAAGTCTGCCTATTAATCACGAGTATGTAACAAGAAAAGTTACATACTCGTATTCAATCCTTTCTATACTAATACAATGAAGCTGTAGAGATTTTTGTCTGTGTATCTGAACTCGCTAGCTTACACAGGAATTGGAAAAAAATCTTGTTTTATATAACAGCCAGATTCATGAGGAATATTATATAGGTTATTAGATTCTGCTTGCGACTTCATCCGCATCAAATTTGGTAGTGTCCAACGGGAACTGTTTATTTTTCCGGAATAAAAAGTATCCTATGTGTTATTCCACACTACAATCGATCTGAGTGCCAAATTTTATCCAGATCCGTTCAGCCGTTTAGGTGTGAAAGAGTAACAAACAAACATCCATCTATCCGACCATCCTTGCATACTTATTCGCTTACTTACTTACTCACATATTAGTAGGATTATGAAATTAAGGAAAGCTTAGTAAGAAGTAGGATAGGTATATATAAAATCACACGTACAACACACAAGAGCGGAGCAGTATCCAAAGACGTATACATTATACAACTTAACGCAGGCAAAAAACAACCTTGGGCAAAGCCTCGGGCAAAAGCTAGTTTCCATACATACGATTCCGTATTCACATCCCAGAATCCGTATTACTAGCAGTATTGACCATCGCAGTATCTCACAGACTTTTTATTGGAGCTGGCCTTTTTGCGCCAGAATTTGTGGACATATCGGCCAAACGAACGAGCAGGCCTCTTTCTGCAAAATTTTCTTTTCTTTAAGGGGTACTACTAAAGTTTTTGTTGCTTTTTCGTCGGTTTGTGGGACATACCTAATGGGTTTGGCTATATTTTATGTGTTTACTTGTGACTTCGTCTGACTTTAGAATTAAGATGAAATCCACAGGAACAAAAAAAAATACGGGATAAAAATTAATGTGAATAATTATGTGTGTACAATTTCAGGTAATTCTGTTGTGCAATGAATAGAATCATCCATCCTTCTTTCGCGTTTGAAATAATACATTAAATATAAAATACAAATAATAAATACAAAATACTGAAAGAATCTAAATATGTTTTATTTATACATAACAAATTAAGATCAGAGAAAACCACAACATACCCGAAATCACTATTTTTTGTTATCAATTCTTTCAGTATTTTGTATTTATTATTTGTCATAAGTATTAGAAAAGCGTTTTGATGAGTTATTGAACAAATTTGGTACATTCTCAAAGATTGGACATTTTGACCATTGGACATTTTGAGAATTGGTAATTTTGACCATGGCACATTTTGGGTAATTGGACATTTAAAAAAAAAACTTATGCGATATGTTAAGTTATTAGATTTTGGGTTGGCCCATTTTGCCGGAACTAAGCCCAATTATGATACTACGGTACCCAGACCACTCAACACAGGAAAACATATATTAATTATACAATTTCACAATCAGTTACATTGCTTTCTTATCATGAAAGGTCCCGTATCTTTTGTCTCGTGTCTCGCTCCGTATCGTCGCGTAGGACAATAAGTATTCATTTATCATATAATAACAATATGCAATTTTTCTCTCATTGTCAACGAGAGATGAATGATGAAGATAGTACAATGACGGCCGTATTTTACGGCAATTCATTTTACCACTTTGTATTGTTTTTAATTTATTCAATGTCTTTTGTAAAGAGAGGGACACTTTCAGGCTTTTAAGAGCAAATATTTTTATTTAGCAATTTGCTAGCTTTTGGCCGCAACTTTGTCTGCGTAAATGTCATCATCAACATCTGCTTAGCCTTTTCCCAACTATGTTGATTTCTCCCACCCTGGGCGGGGCGGGAGGGAGTGTCAGACTTTTACTGACTAAAACCCGTCTATGTGCCCTTTGCGTTCCGGGGGCGCGATATCTCTTTCGAACAACCCGTAGTCCCGGCAGGCATCGGCCCTCAGTGGCCCCTTCCGAATACCAGTGTTTGTAAGCGACTGCCTATCTGACCTCCACAACATAGTAACCGGGGAACACGATACCTCTAGGTTAGACTGGTTGTCAGACTTCTTGGCTGAAGAAGACGAAGTCACGGACTAAAATAAAAAGTAGCTCATGTCCTTTCTTGGGGTTTAAACTTACTCCGTACCAAATTTCATCAAAATCGGTTCAATGGTTTAGTCGTGAAAGCGTAACACATAGACAGACAGAGTTACCTTCACAGTTCAAATATTAGTATGGATTTTCTGGGTTGTTTTTTTTAGCAAAAATACAGAAGAGTTCCAAGAAACGACGGCACGGTTGGCGCATTGGCGGAGTGATTGACTACTGCGCTGCAAACACATATTTGTATGGCCTACAGATAGTTGTTCCGAGTCTAGCTGTTTGTACATATGAGTTGTGAGTGTGTATGTTTGTAAACGCAACCACGATACAGGAAAAATTCCCAGAGAGGTCAAAGTTTTAAAAAGAAAAGCTCTCAAATCGCTGGTATAATATGTTTTGTATAGCTACTGCTTATTAGGTATATAAATAAGCTGTTTAATAGCATTATATCCGAATATACAGCTGCTATAAAGCTAATTAGGGCACAAATTGACAGCTCACCTCAAACTAACTCTACCTACATTCACCGACGAATATTTTTGCAGAATGGACTTGCTTTTATTTATATCATTAGATGGCAAGCAAGCCGACGCCCCACCTGATGTTAAGTAGACATTGCTGTCTAAAGACATCTGCAATACCAGACGCCTTTTAAATGCGTTGCCATCCCAGAGACCAAGTTAAAATGTCTCAAGTGCCTGTTATTACACCGGCACCCATACCCTATATACCGGAACCCAGCAACGCTGCTTTGCTGCAGTAGACATGGTGGTAGTACTTCCCCGGACGAGCTCCTTCACAAAGACCTCTAATACCACTAAAACCCCTAAAATCTTGAAACTTGACGTATTGGGTCTACCAGTTTTCAGAGTAAGTCTAAACAGAACCAGTATCTACCTCTTATCAATTTACTTAATGAAGTGCAAGCCCTAATTCAGGGTTGGCAAACTTCCAAACTACGCTAACTTCACGCCTCCATAGCGACCCAGTTAACGTCAAACATTTGTTATGTTCGTAACAAACGAAGCGATAGTTATACATTGCACTTTTAGCACGAAACTTCTAACAAAAGGTGTTAAGGAAACAAGTAATGGATTGTGAGGTTATTGTTTTAGCTTTTGATGGGGATTTTAAGTGGGGTGTTATTGATTTTGTTATAAAAATAAATGCAGTGTTTGCTTATCTTTGTGTTCGAGGCTTAAAACTGGAGTAATGGTTTTTTTTATAGTTATTGCAGATGGTAATGCAATGAGTTTGTATTGGCGAAATATTGAATGAGCTTAACTCTGCCAAAAGGAGCCAACCCGCAATGTATTTGGTAAAGATGTTACATTACTATCGAGTAAGAACAGGTCAATGTATACAGGAAAAATTTTTAACCAGTGCGTAAATTTTGCCATAATCAACTTCAACACGTTTTATTAAACACGTATATTTTAGTTTGATATGTCTTAGTACTAAAAAAAAAGTTATCGCTTACGAAACATGTTTACTTAAAAACCATATTTCATTGTCACTCGGCGCTAGCGCATTTCCCACCCCCTCACCCCAGCCATGCGCCCGGGCGGCGGCGGCGGCCGCGAGTTTTCATTGATAGTATGGCGAATAGATTATGTCCTGGATGTTTTGCTTATTTCAAACTCGGATAAGGATGAAATTTTTTTTTTTTTTTTTTAACTAATCACGGAAATGTGTTCTATTACTGACACTGAACTACCAAAAAAAATTTACGCACTGGTTAAAAACTTATCCTGTATATTCAAATCTTATGTCATAAACAGATTTAAAATGAATCAGAATTAAATATTGAAAATCATTAAAATCACCCTAGTTAATTGTAAAACTAAAATCGATTTTGGTTGGTGTGTTGTGACAGAACTTAACACAAATAAGTTAACAAAATATTATGATTGGGTAACACAGTCAAGCTGTGATAATGTCGATGTGAGATATAAGAACCTCTTTTGTCTTCCTAAAATTCCTCATAGGTACCCTCCGTCTGGGGAGACCACAAGGTTATGTCGAACTCTTACCGACTCAACCCTTACGGCTTACCCTTGCTACCTACCATAATGATATAAAACACAAGTGTCAAGTTACCCCGCTACATACCCCGCGGTGTCACCAGTGTTCAGTTACATTTTTAGTTACTACTCCACTCCCGTTAGTCGTAGCGTGATATTCTATACGATCCTCTTGAATCACTCAATCTATTTATGAAAACCGCATTAAAATCCATTGCTTATTTTCAAAGATCTCAGCATACAGAGAGACAGACGGCGGGAAGCTACTTTCTTTTATACTATGTAGAGAAAAGAAAAAAATCTATTCTCAGAAACCTGACATAGCAAAACAGCAAGCAAATCAATTCCCCTAACGCAAAAACGTCTAAAACAAAAACGAAAATCTCAGGCCTGGCTGCGATCCAGACAAAACTTCTCTTTATTATAATAATAACAAGTTATATTAATGGAAGTCTTAATTGTATAAGTTCAATGCTTCGTCTTCTTAAGATAAGGTGATTCGGAAAGTTGCCGTCGATTTGTTAGCGAATATTAGGTGTTTAGGCAACCGATTTGTGTCATTGTCAGTTATTGGACTTAATTATCTTAGTCTGCCGAAATTACGAACCACAATCTCTCAATAATTAAATTAATTGCGTCAAAAAACACTTTTGGTGTAGGTATTGAAAACTAGCAAAACAGGTAAATGTATTTTCAACATATATGCTTCGAATAGATTTAAAATTAACGAATGTTCAATTTTCTAAATCATTATTACAACATTTTGACATGGCATAGTCCGTTTTCACAAAACACACACGAAACCCAATTGTAAATTTTGACAAACTAAGCCTTTTCTGATCGAAATCAATGTTATTACTTTAGCCTAAAATAAATGTAACTTTTTGATTTCATGTGAAATTTCTAACATTATCTTAGACATCACTCACATCGGTGAAGGAAAACAAAGTGAGGCAACCTTGACTTGTAATTAATATAAGTCTGAAATGCCCCATCCCATATGGGAGATTTCAGACTTATATTAATCATATAAACATTATCTGTAAGGAAAAGAAATTTGCCTTGCTGTGGGAAAATAATAGGCTGATATTCTTATCCACTTAAGCCTACAATTATAAGTTCACAGATAAGTAGATTGACATACAAACTTTTGCAAACTACAAAAAAAATACAGCCATTACGTCTGATAAAAAAATGACAGTTCAGATTTGAATTTCGAATTACAGTTTAGAAATATATCTTCAGATCGTTCACCAATGCCTTCCACGACAATCCTTTTAATCTTTCCCCCACAAATATGTAGGATACAGCACACGCCTCGACAAGTACGCTAAACACATAACGGGACGGCAAGCTTAAACTGTCCCTCGAGCGCGCATTGTCTCCTCTAGTGATAAATTGTTAGTACCATTGCTGCGTCACTGTGTACACTGCGCGTCACTTTAATTGGCACACTTGTGGTACACTGCCTTTATGGTGGCTGGCTTTGGTGCTCCCATTTATTTTGCAAGGGAATTCTAGGAAATTAAATGGAAATTTCATTTCCTAGAATTCTCTCTACACCTCTGTGCTAGTTTGGTAATAGTTTACCTGGAAACAAATGAATGCGAGTCGGAGTAAGCTTGAGCTGAAATATTGTTAGATAGAGACATACGAGTACATAAATACAAGGTAGAAGTTTTCGTTTTCTAATTAGAATGACTTAGTTTTACTGTAGCCGGCGAACTGTGAGTGTACATTGGTACACCTCTGCCTAACCCTTCGGGGAATACAGGCGTGATGGTATAATTATTTTATTTTCTGTCACGTTAACCTAGTGGTTCTAAGCTTGACTACTACGCTAAAAGTCTTGGGTTTGATTTTCAGGTCGAGCAAAATGTTATTGGGTTTTTCTATGAAATCCTCAGTAGCAGCTCGGAGTTAGGATTTATGCCCGATTAATGGCAATAGGCTCGCCCTATTACATGGGACTTAAATATATAGGCGAACTATGAGTGTACATTGGCCTAACACTTCGGGGAATACAAGCGTGATGGTATGTGTGTAATTACACACATACCATTAAGTTTACCTATATTTATAAGCATCCACACTATATATAGTAAATATAGGTAATCTTGTAAACATAGGTTCATATATTTACAAGATAACCAAAGGCAGTGAAGAGATAACATGGCAGATGCAAATTATAATATTGTACGAGAGTAAAACAACAAAATCCGAAATGTTTTGGGTATGTTTAACAGAACCAAAGCCACTTTGCATGGTTCTCACACAATATCAACTGGATAAGGGACACACTTGAGTAATGTTTTAACCCTGAGGGTACTACAAAATATTACGGATCATATCTTATCGTAGTAGAATCTAGAATGTAACATAAATATCAAAATTTTTATGTTTTAGTGTATGACCAACAATATTTCTCTCTCAAAGATTAAAGACGGCATTAGTCTAGCTGATCAGAAAAGATTTTTTTGACATCTAATTAAAAATAGGATCTGCAGTACTCATCATCATCTGCCTGCCCTTATCCCATGTTACTTGGAGTCGGCGTAACACGTTTTCTTCTTCCATACCGTCATGCTATCAATGATCTGTATTACTTACTATTCTGTATAAATCTCCCTCTTTATATAAATATGTGGTGATCCTAAGATGAGTTGTCATCCCACCGATATTAAAGATTGACAGCTCACTTTAAATAAAATTAGGTTAAATATACCGAGGGAGATTTTTTACAGAGTAACACTGCTGGATTGATTATTAATTTTGGTCATTAATCATCTGAATACTGTTCTAAGATACTTAGGGTGAATTTTATTAAGCTTCTGTACAAAAAGTGTTAATCAGCGAATAAAATTTGAATCTTTGACAGTTACTCTTTACAAAAACTGTCAGATGTCAATCTCTATGGGTAAAAGGCTTATTCTAAATGTTTACCGTAAATGCACGTTTCTTTAGCTCTATAGGTAAGCTTTGTCTCAGAATGGAAAAATGTTTTAAAGAAGGTTTATAATCATTCGAGAGGCGACAAATTCTCCTTACAGAGCTAAATTAATTATTATTATTATTTACCCGGTATTAATATTAGTTTCATCATCATCATCTGATTAGCCTTTTCCCAACTATGTTAGGGTCAGCTTTCAGTCTAACCCGATGCAGCTGAATATCAGTGTTTTACAGGGTGCGACTGCCTATCTGACCTCCACAACCCAGTTACTGGGTAACACGATACCTTTTCGTTTGGCTGGTTGTCAGACTTTCTGGCTTCTGACTATAAGTAATTGATTATTGTACTATATACGATGATACAATCGGCTTAATTTTTTTTCGTATTCACGAAACACCTATTAATATTCCGTTAGGGTCCCGTATGTGGCCAGTGTACCCAAATACATTCTGGAGGTTCGTACAATTTGCTCAAACATAAAAATATTCATACTGTATCGTACGAGACACCAGTGAGTGCAACCCAGCGCAAATGACGGTGGCTTAAGTTGTCTCAAGAGGACGGTCGGCAGCATTGTCTTGTGACAAATTGTCTGCACCATTATCTACGTCACTGTACTCTGTACTCTCTCTGTGAGTGCGTGGAGTGTTGCTAATTGTGTCCGACTGTACATGATTTTGTTGAAATAATTTTATATTGTGACTGCTTTTCGAAGTGAAAATTCAATAAAACAAAAATAGATTTTAGAAATAAATAATAATTTTAAGTAATTACCAACCGTGCACAAGTCTAGACTCCGGGCGTCTACAGACTAATTCTTATGGAAACACCCATTATCATTAGCAGCAGTCACCTTTGCAACCATTGATCTGCTTGATTTCGATAACTTGGCATTTAATATCCTTAAGTTACACTTATGTCCACGTGAGCAAAGCTGCGGACACAGCTAGTGTTCAGGCCTTAACGCCTTTAGTAAAAGTGATAGCAAACATACACTGCGTCCTATGAGTTACTGAAGCAATTAATTAGGAGTAGTATTTTTTTCTTTCAAGTGTACTGCATACGAACGTCACTTGCCTACCAATCGTCATACTTATAACATTGTTTTTTTGCAATAAATGTATTATGTAATTCTGGGGACTTTTAATTGGCACCAGTGTATCCTCTAAAGATATAACATGGTGGCCCATGAGGGGAACAAAGAATAATCCGCGAAACTAAAGAAAAAACCAAGTTCAATAAAATCGGTACGAGTACGACACGTGCGCAGCGGCAACGAACTTCAGGATTTGGAGCCTTGCAGTGGAGGACAAAAGCCACAGGTTCCAGCGTTTGGAGGACTGTCACCTGGTCAATTTAAGGAGCCAGGATTCGAGCAGTGGTGCAGCCAAAGCATCACATCGAGCAGAGCGTCGACGTGTCGCCTCAAAGTTAAGTGCCCATCCTTTGTATAAAATCCATCCATTCATCCAAAATACCCATTATACTTATTAGAATACTGAGAATAGCATTCCATTTGTGTAAATTAAAGATTTTTCGTGCATATTAGTGCCGAAATTCCCTAAGAATTGCATATTGCATCAGATATTTTTCTTTTTTCTTCTACCTTCAATAATAAATAAAATTGTTAAAAATATTAGAATAACGATTAGAGTACGTCGTTAAAGTATACCGAACGCTAATTAGGTAATTTCCTATCCTGCTTCTTTATTAAATTCAGATTTCAGATAAAATAGGCTCAGTCTGACCTCTTCTAGGAATTTCATTTTTTGTGCTGGCATTTAGTTGTACGTATTGTGCCGACTATTCCAGGTCACGTCCCGTTGAGCGATACTGGTCACCCGGCTTGAGCGACGGTTTCCGACCGTCCGGTTGGCGTACAGCTGATCGTGCGCACCGGCTTCCTTAACGACAGGTGACACCGAGACGAGGAACGTGAGCCAATTCATTCAATTCATTCATTCATTCACTCATTTTCTCAGTTTTATTGTGGAAGTTAGTCCAGTATCATTTTTAAGGTTTATAAAACTATTTATTCACAATGGCTGAAAATAAACAACGTTACAAAGAATTGTTTACAAAAAGATCGTCCGCTAAAGGACAGATCACTAAATTTAGAAATTATTTAAGTAATATTTCTAAAGAAAATGAGCTGAATGATATTCAATTAACCGAACTAAATTTAAAACTTGCAAAGTTTGAGTCATTATCTGTTAGGGTTGATGACTTGCAAACTGAAATAGAGGTTCTGAGTCCTGAAAACATTGCAGCTGAAATTGACGAGCGCGATAATATTGAGAGAGAAATAATAATGAACATAGCCACTGCTAAGAATTTGGTTGCCATGTTTTCTCGAAAAAGTGAATGCGAACAAAGACGCAATTCTGCCCATAATAGTTCATGTTGTGTAGACGATCACCACAGTGTGGGGTTGAAACTCCCTCAGATTCAAATCACACGGTTTAACGGTGACTATTTCCGTTGGTTGGAGTTTAGAGACACTTTTGAGAGCTTAATTCATAACAATGATCGTATTTCCGAAATTAATACATTTCATTATTTACATTCATATTTACAAGGCGACGCAGCCAGAATTATTACTAACCTTGAGGTTTCCGCAAACAATTACGCAGAAGCATGGAAGCTGCTTTGTGACCGATACAATAATAACAGATTATTAATAGACCACCATCTTAATTCGTTAATAAATATAAAGCAACTTCCCCGTGAATCAGAGCGATCTCTAAGATATTTAGTCGATCATATTTCAAAAAATCTGCGCGCCTTGGTCAGCCTAGGACAACCAACTGATAATTGGGACGTTTTGATCATATTCATATTGTCATCTAAGCTCGATAGTCATACATTGCTGAAATGGGAGGAGCATCGTAACGGTATACCAAATGCGAATCTAAACTTTGAACAATTCTTTAAATTTCTCACAGACCGCGCAAACGTGCTCGAGTCTGCAAATCGCAATAACAATCATTCTGATATATTATGGCTTCAAAGACTTCTACGACTCCTCAGCGTTTTATTCCTAACAATAAACAGTCAAATCATAATAATAACTCAAATAGTCAAAGAAAGGGCCAGGATAGTGCAATTAAATCGTTTGCAAGCACTAGCAATAATAATAATAAAAATAAAGGGTCGAAGGGGTTTGCATGTATCATTTGTGACGAAGGTCATAGAATCTATGATTGCCCAACTTTCAAGGCCAAGGGCATTGATGACAGAATGACGGATGTTACAAAATATAAATTATGCACAAACTGTTTAAGACAGGGTCACTACGTAAAGGACTGTCGCTTCAGGTCTTGCCAAGAGCCTGATTGTAATGAGAGACACAATAGCTTGCTACACCGTCCGACAACAATGGCAAGTCAGCTCGCCACGGTCGAAGAACCAGGTGAGATAGTAGCAAGTTATTGTAACAAAAACACAAGTCAAATTATTTTATCGACTGCAATGGTTGAGGCATTGAATCCATTTGATCAGCAAAAGGTCAAAGTTCGTGCTTTATTGGATTGTGGCAGTCAATCGTCTTTCATAACTGAGTCCCTAAAGATCAGATTATCATTAAAGTCGCATCCCATTGACACTATTAAGGTCATTGGCATAGGCAACACATCAATAAGAAATGTTGTTGAAAGCTGTAATATTAAATTACAGTCAATAAATAGTAAGTTTAGCATTAACTGCTCATGTCTTGTATTAAAAGAACTGACGGGTCGATTGCCAAAGATCCCCATCGATATCAGCCTATTGAAGCTGCCTGAGAATATCCAGCTGGCTGATCCCATGTTTAATCAGCCAGCCAACGTAGATGTTTTAATAGGTGCGGACCTATTTTGGGACATTTTAGGCAATGAACAGTTTTCCTTAGGGGTCAATAATCCTAAGCTACGAAGTTCACAGCTAGGATGGATAGTATCAGGTCCCATTCATTCAGTGACGCCACACAAAAGGGTACACTGTAATCATGGCATGATTTCCAAAACCAGTGATAACGATGATACTATTGAAAAAATGTTACCTAAGTTCTGGGATTTGGAAGAAATTCCAGGAAAATCAATTACGAATGATGACGAAAGTGAGTGCGAAAAACACTTTGTCACTCACACCACCAGAACCAGTACAGGGAGATTTTGCGTAAAATTACCGCTTAAGGATAGTACTGATTGTTTAGGCGACACTTACAAGTTAGCTAAGAGACGTTTTATTAATATGGAAAAACGTTTAAGACGAAACCATTACTTAAAATTAGAATATACCAAATTCATTAAGGAATACGAAGAGTTAGGCCATTTATCGGTGTTAAATGTTAATTTAAATAATAGCTTAAGCCCAAGCTACTACCTGTGCCACCACGCAGTTCTAAAACAGGACAGCGAATCAACTAAGGTACGTGTAGTTTTTGATGGTTCCGCTCCCTCCACTTCTGGTTGCTCACTTAATGATATATTAATGGTGGGTCCAAACGTACAGGACACTTTGTTTTCTATTTTAATACGGTCCAGGCAATACAAGTACTTACTCACCGGAGATATAGAAAAAATGTATCGCCAAATATTGGTGCACGAAGATGATAGGCATTTACAACTTATACTATGGAGAGGAGAGGAATCTGAACCCATCCAGACGCTTATTCTCAATACTTTGACCTACGGAACAGCAAGCGCAAGTTACTTAAGCACACGCTGTCTGTGGCAGATAGGGCAGGAACAGAACAATGATCTCATTAAAGATATTATTCAAAAGGATTTTTACGTTGATGACTTGATAACGGGTTCGAATGATTCGCAGCAACTAATTTATATACACAAAGCTGTATCGGAAGCATTAAAATCAGGTTGTTTCAATTTAAGAAAGTTTAAAACTAACCACCCTTCTATTTTTGATAATGTTATTGTGAATGAACAAGACAAGTTAATTTTTAGCGAGTCCTCAAGTACACTGGGGTTGGGCTGGACACCTTCTAATGATACCTTACACTTTCCAGTAAAAGGATTTTCACATGGTAATAATCAAATAATAACAAAACGATTTATCATGTCAAACGCTTTTAAGATATTTGATCCATTGGGTATATTAAGCCCTATTGTAGTGATACCGAAGATAATGTTGCAAAGGCTTTGGCAACAAAAACTGGATTGGGATCAGCCAGTCCCTCAGGAGGTAAGAGGCGACTGGATTAAATTTTCTGAAAGCGTAAAATATTTGTCTTCTTTACAAGTGCCAAGGCTAGTTCTAGGTGACTCATTTAAATACATCGAGCTACATTCGTTCAGCGATGCCTCACAAAATGCGTATGGTGCGTGCATTTATATGAAAACGATTAGCTGTAATGGTGACGTCACAGTTAGATTATTATGCGCGAAGTCAAAGGTGGCTCCAGTGAAAACCACCACCATACCTCGCCTGGAGCTGTGCGCGGCCTTACTTGCTGCTAAACTTACAAAATCTGTAATCAACTCACTTCGGTACAAGCCGGATAAGCTAGTGCACTGGTGCGATTCTACCATAGTGTTGTGTTGGATTCGTAGCGATCTCAGAAATTTAAAGATGTTCGTAGCAAATCGTATTATGGAAATTAAGGAACTAACGTCTAGTTCTGCGTGGCGATATGTTCCGACGGACTTTAACCCTGCTGACTTAATATCAAGGGGAGTAGACGCTAAACGTTTGATAGCAATGGCACTGTGGTGGACAGGGCCTAGTTTTTTATTAAAAAATGAATCTGAATGGCCTAAGTTAAACGTCAATGAAATGAATCAAAACGAGCTACCAGAGTTAAAGGTTCACCATTCAGTAATAAGTGATCATCCCGTCATTGACTTTGATAAATATTCATCTTTAACGAAGTTACAAAGGTCATTCGCTTATGCTTGTAGATTCATATTTAACCTTAGAAACAAACATAATAAGCGCGCAGGTACGTTGTCAGTTGACGAACTGCGTGACTCATTCTATTCACTATGCGTTATCTCTCAAGGCCAGTCATTCCCTATTGAATACGAGCTACTAGTGAAAGGTAAATCTTTAAATAATAAAAACAAGTTATTATCGTTATCGCCATTCTTAGACGAGCATAAGTTGATTCGAGTCGGTGGACGAATAGATGCGTCAGCTCATTCTTTTGAAAAGAAGCATCCAATTTTACTTCATGCTTCACATAAATTAACCAAATTATATTTTCAAAGAGAACATGTAAACAATATGCATGCTGGCCCGCAACTGTTGTTGGCGTCTGTGCGAGAAGCAGTGTGGCCAATCAACGGTAGGTGTCTTGCGAGACGCACAGTCAATAATTGCGTAAGATGTAGACGATTACGAGGTGTAACGTTACAACCTATAATGGGTAACTTACCGCCTCAGCGCATAACACCTGACTACCCCTTTTTATCTGTTGGTTTGGACTTTGCTGGCCCATTTTATATTATCAATCGTAAAGGCCGTGGGAGTCGTGTAGTGAAATGTTATTTATGTCTTTTTGTTTGTTTGCGTTACAAGTGCATCCACCTAGAGGCTGTCAGCGACTTAACAAAAGAGGCATTTATAATGACACTCAGGCGGTTTATAGCTCGTCGAGGCAAGCCAACGGAAATATTCAGCGACAACGGGGGCAACTTTGTAGCTGCCGCAAGGGAAATAGGCGCGTTCATAAGGGATCACCAGGCGCCTCTGTATGATTTTGCAAGTCAACAATCAATTACTTTTAAATTTATTCCGGCTTACACTCCTCATTTCGGTGGCATATGGGAAGCCGGGGTTAAGTCGGCGAAGTATTTTTTAAAACGGGTTATCGGTGATAGCCACTTCACTTTTGAAGAAATCTCAACTTTGTTTACACAAGTGGAGGCGATTCTCAATAGCCGTCCCTTGTGTCCAATCTCATCCAATCCTAACGACCTCCTTCCCCTCTCCCCAGGGCACTTTATCATTGGGAGGCCGTTGACCGCTCTGCCAACACCCAACCTTGTGGAAGTCAAGGAAAGTCAGCTGCGGCGGTACCAGCGCCTAGAGAAGACTCAGCATCATTTTTGGAAAAGGTGGCAAAAGGAATATCTGTGTGAATTGCAACAGAGGACAAAGTGGCGAACAGATACGTCGCGCCTGAACGTCGGAGATATGGTGCTCCTAGCAGACGACAACGCACCCCCTCTTGCATGGAAACTGGGACGCGTTCTTCGCCTTATAGCTGGATCTGATGGGGTATCTCGAGTAGCCGACATCCACACCAACAAAGGCTGCGTGCGACAGTCACTAGTACGGCTTTGCAGACTTCCTACAGCAGAGGAGCTCAAGGATTGAAAGATATCTTTCAATGGCCGGGAGTATGTTCAGGCCTTAACGCCTTTAGTAAAAGTGATAGCAAACATACACTGCGTCCTATGAGTTACTGAAGCAATTAATTAGGAGTAGTATTTTTTTCTTTCAAGTGTACTGCATACGAACGTCACTTGCCTACCAATCGTCATACTTATAACATTGTTTTTTTGCAATAAATGTATTATGTAATTCTGGGGACTTTTAATTGGCACCAGTGTATCCTCTAAAGATATAACAGCTAGTAAAAATAATTTGTTTTTGTATAATGTAAATGTAATCCTGTATTTAGAAGACAATTTCAATTACCTAAACGAAAAATGAATTCAGAAATAAATACCTACAAGAAAATAAATTTTACATGTAATGTTTTGTGTTAAATTAACATAAATTTAGATCTACTAATCTAAATTAATATTAATTTAGATCTACTTAGATCTAAATTAATGTTTATTTCATTTAGTTTTCCTTAACTTTTCCGTTCAATTGACATTACCTACTTAAATATTTCTATCGACGGTTAATTGCATATAGGGGATACGCGACAAAAACCTAATTGTTCAGGAGAGCTGTTTAAAGTTTGAAATTTGTCAAAAATGGACATAACTTTTTTATTTACTGTCAGATTTTGATAAAATAAAAACTGATTGATTAAAAAATGCACTACTATTTAACAGCGCCATGGTGAATTGATTTGGAGTACTTTTATGTCGCTTAAATCAATCGTCTTTTAAATAATAATGGGTAATAGGGTATAAGCGACAGTGCTATCTGAAAAATCTGTCGGGTAAACAGGGATTAGTAACATTTGATTTAGTCAAATCAGGAGGTAATAAGGTATAACCAACATACATTAATATGGATTTTGTGGGGTTATAAGACTCAACAAAGGATGGCAGAGTAAACAGACATAAGCGCCCATTAAGTTTACGTTGGCTCGAAGAAAAGGACATAACCTACCCTTAACCACAAATTATATCGTTTTTACATGGACATAAGTGCCTTTTTAAAAAAAAAGGCCCCAAATCTTGTAGCTTAAATCAAATGAAAATTTAAGTGATGAGCTATTGTCATGGGTGTAAGCGACCATAAAATGCACAGTAGAGACACAGGAGTGAGCTCATTCGAAAGAGCGCAAAATTCTAAGTAAGATGGCATACTTATCTCATTTTCGACCAAAGTATCGCTTATGCCCTATATGCAATTAACCGTCGCTATCTTAGATTATAAATATGTTTATTGATAACTAGTTTTCATCCACAATTTCGTTCACGTGGAAATCATATTCAATGTCAAATTAGATCTTGGCGGCCATCTTCTACTTATAAACTACGTACCAACCTAAAAAAACAGCTTCATAAGTCAAGTAGTATTCGAGACTTCTTGTTTGATCTGTGAGTGACCTTTCGCTTATATAATATGAGATTTATACATCTCTTAGCGAAGACCCACGTAATCATTTTCAGTCTGTCAGACAAATAAATACCTACTTCAATTTGTGTCGTGAAGTGTTTGTTTGTAGTATTAAAATAATAGCTTTTTACTAAGTGCATAACATATTATTAAGATATATGCTCTCTGAAATGACTGGACCGACTTTGATAGGACTTTCACTTGTTCATAGTTGATATTATAAGGAGTATCTTAGGCTACATGTATTCTAGAAAATAATTAGGGTTACGCAGAAAAAAAACGACATTTGCGCGGACAAACTCGAAGGCATATGCTAGTTGGTAAATAAATGAGTACATCACTTCAAACTGTTTATAACTCCATTTCATTGGTACACCTCTGCCTAACCCTTCGGGGAATATAGGCGTGATGGTTCGAATAACAATTGTCAATCTGCTAAACAATATATTTTCCTAACTACACCCATGTTACTTCCGCAACATATCCCAAGTAAGTACAAAAACTCATTCAACACACATTTTGTCGGCGAAAAATCTCGGCTCAAATTCTTAGCCAGATGAAATGACGTCGACTCGTCTAGATTATCCCGATAGCAGTGGAGGAGGCTGAGATAGGTGACGCAATCTCCGGCGTCGGCTAAGCTTAGCGCTGATATCTTGAAGATACCGGGCCCTAAGCGGTTGACGTCACTTCCTACAATATTGACATCAGAATCGTGATTAAATCTGCATATAGTTGGTGGGGATTTTTTGAATGAATGTGGGTAATTTCGAATGTTGCTCGTTTGAGGTGCCGCATGCCGGTGTAATTACAGGCACATGAGATATTTGAACATTGATTCTGAGATAGCAGCGCATTTTGCGAAGGCTCTGGTATTATTAATTAATATATAGATAATTCACAAATCTTCATTATAAAGTGTATTTTGAAGTTATCTTGTTACAAAATAAAATTACCAAAAAGTTAAATTATGTTCTTTCTGAGTGTATCTTGGACATCACTTACAACGGTGAAAGAAAATATCGTGAAGAAACGTGGACTTATAGTTAATGCAGGTCTGTAATCGCCAATCCGCCTTGAGCAAGCGGGGTGATCAAAGTTCTTGCCTTTTCTGTATTATTATTATTTATAATAGGTATATACAATGTGGGTCCCGTTTCTGTCTTGAACGATAAAACGCGTCTCCGCGCGCCATACGTTTCAATGACTCCCTATTATCTTTTATCGCGCATTCTCAAGATCGTCACCGACTTATTAACATGCGCAGAGCTTCAAGGATAAACTAATCCAATACGCCAATCGTGTAACTTTATTATACAACAACACCAGGAAATGTACATCCAAAACTTATGCTTAGAATAGAATCAATATTATTACAATACCATCGAAAAATGAGAGAGAATTTGATGTGGGTTGGTTCGATTTGTTAGAACTAAACCCAAATTAAAATCAATCGATGGACCACAATGACAATCGATCGATCGATTGTCGATCGATTGATCGTGAGACAGTGGATACAACTGCACGCAGTCAAGTAGACTTTTTCCAGGTTTTTGGATACTGCTCTGCCCCTGGAGGTCTTAGCGTGATGCTATATAGCCCATACTACTACTAAAAAATCTGGCTATCATATATAAAAATACTTTTGCATCCAACTGGTAATTCCAGACATTACTGCGTTTAAAGAAAAAAACTCTTCAGCCTATATTAGTAAGTATAAATACTTCAACCTTCATTTGTCTTCAACTCAAGAAAGTCATGTATTGGGTGCTAAATCATTCTATTCTATTGCAATAATAAAGCTAATATTACATTTACAGCTCAATTGGCAGAAAAACAATAAATCTATCGTTAAATCGTGTCTCAGAATTGTTCAATGCTTTTATTAGTCTCGGGCGGCGCTATGGAGTCGTCTCTTTGTTATCAATTGTTTTTTAGGGTATCACTAGAGGTCAATATACAGCGGGATTTATTTTGATTGACACAGTTTAAATACTGTTTTGACATTATTATGATTGATGGGTAGATTAAAACATCTTTATGAGACTAGCAATAATTTGTTGTGTGTTGTGTTATGTTTTTAGGAATATAATAGAATTTACAATTGTTATTATGTAATTAACGTAAATACAAAACTTATAAATAATAATTAAATTACAAAAATATAATAAAATAATATACCAAAACGCCTGTATTATTAAATTACAAAGTATGTACAATTTATAAACTAAAGAAAAAAAAACCAATTTTATCTTCTTTAAATATCAAGATGGCTTGTGATTAAGTAGACCGCCTGGTATATGTCATATGTCGTAGGTAGGATAAATACCGGAGAAGTATCAATGCTTTTTAAGGTCATAATTATTTACTTTCTAGAGTTATCTTGGACTCACTGATATCGGTAAAGGAAAACATCGTGAGGAATTCCGGCCTTTGCCCTGCAGTGGGACTATTATAGGTGTGTGTTATAAATGTTGGTTTTTTAAAATGTCTAGATTTTTTTTTTCGTGAAGATTCGTCCGTTATCTTGATAATATTTAAGTGCTTACACTCAAAACAAAATCCTAATCCATCAACTTTGGATTGAGGAGAAAACACCTGCTTATTGAATAAAAAATGAGATTTGTCAACTAAAATATAATGCTAAGCTTTATTGACTGTTCCAACTTTTATGTCCCAATTTCTTTTTTAAAAGCTTTTATTTACTTTCACGTGTCCCGGTGTCTGTAACTATACAAATCTTGCGACTTAAATTTGAGCCACTTCCCGATGTTCGATTGAGCTGATATTTTGCGTAAATGTGCAATTTACATGACAATGCAATATAATATACCATCACGTCTGTATTCCCCGAAGGGTTAGGCAGAGGTGTACCAATGTACAGATCGCCGGTATATTTAGGTCCCATGAATAAGGGGCGAACCTATTGCCATTAACCGGGCACAAATCCAAACTCCATAATATGCAATTGCATATATTATGCAATATAATGATGTCACAGAGCTGGTCAGATGATGGAGTCAGAAGGTGGCCATAGGAACTTAATCATATCTTACAAGTTAAATCTGATCTTCCCGGTGTAGGTACCTTGCATAGCAACGAAATATGAAAGCTTGTTTTTTTTTCCATTGGATGGATGTACGACCCACCTTATGTTTAGTGGTCACTGCTGCCTATAGACATCTTAATACCAGAGGCCTTCCAAATGCGTTGCCATCCCAGAGACCAAGTTGAAATGTCTCATGTACCTGTAATTACACCGGCTCCCATACCCAAACTGAAACACAGCAACGCTCCTTTGCGGCAGAAATAGGTACGGTGGTAGTTATTCCCCGGACCAGCTCCTTCACAAAGAGCTCTACTACCAAAATATTTTTAATGGAACTTGTTGTATTATAAGGAAGTTAATCAAATTTTAATATTACGACTGATAAATTTACACGAAAAGAAAATTCAAATCAACGAAATTGAGTTTGAGTCTACAAAAATAACATCGTATATTCCCAATACCAGTTTCTCTTAAAAAGATTGCGAGAAAGATATCACTTAACGGACACGAGAAATCTCTCAACTACAATTTGTAGTAGTCTTATTAGTCCCAAAAGGATTACAACAGAGGCGATGTCTCCTCGTGATAAATTGTTCTACAGTGCCTTCGACGTACAGCGGGCTCACAAATAGGGATAGATTTTAAATTGAATGTGTGAAAATAAATTGAATGGTGGGTTTTAGAAAAATGTGATGTTTAAAAGTGTTTTTTAGTGGTCTAATTAAAATAATTAATTTTGACTTTGAGTTTTGAATATAGAAAAAGAACACTTACTTTTTTATATCTATTGTATGTTTTGTTCCCCACAATAAAAGTTTTGTATATTATCATAGATTTACATATTTGTACCGATATGACAAATCTAGCGTATCTGACTCGACTAGTATATCTCTACATAGTAGTGCAGTATTCAGTATATAAGTTTCTATGTATAGAACACCACGCTATGACCAACGGGAGCTGAGCAGTAACCGAACACGTCACTAAAATAGGGTTTATACCTACCTAGGCTTACTATAACCATGAGTTAGAATTTTCTTTGCCCTTTCCTAACTTTCTATGTATGCTTGCAATAGCTTCAAATATTAGCGTCACCATCCCACGACCGACTTACTTTTGTCAATTTATTTACAGGCGAGAATAGAACATATGAATTCTAATAATACAAACGCACACTGCCGACAAAAAATCGGCCAAAAACTCAATTGTGGTTGAAGAGCCGTATGTATTTAAAAAATAACTATATATTTAAATGTCACTATTTAAAACAAAAATAAACAGCACAATACAAGCAATAAATAACAAAGCGATATATATAACCCTTACATGCATCACGGAACAAGTCAATGCCAGTATTGTGGCCGCCTTGGGAACAATAAAGCGCTGAAGAAATCGCAGTTGAAGGGTTATTTCAATGTTTGCGCTGTAATTCTGTTACAGGGATGTGCATATGTGAGTGAAGGGGGATCATTTACATGTAGGAATTATTTACTTGACGTTTGGGAATAATTTAAAATAGCTACGCTTGTTTGTTGTTAGTTTATTGTTAACTAGCTTTTGTCCGCGGAATCGTCCGCGGCAAAGTTTGTATATTGTTCCACGGGAACCATACATTTTTTTTTACATTTTTTTATCCTATGTGCTATTACAGATGTAGGCATATCTAGGTATTTTTAGGTATATCGTTGTGCCAAATTTCATACAGATCCATTAAGCCGTTTGAGTGTGAAAGAGTAACAAGCAGCCATCCATACATCCTTACAAACTTTCATGTTTATAATAGGAGCAGGATAAAAAGTAGGATGGAAGTAGGATGCTTTTTTCATTATACTTAAACTGCTTAATCGCATTAGTTAAAAAATGGCACACATTGATATTAATCTAGCTTAACACATAGATAAAGATAGATGAATATGATGAAGATATATGGATATTTTTTATCTTGTTTTAGTGTCTCTGTGAGATATTTTAAGTTTACGCAGACCGAGTCACATTTTTTTTGAAAATTATTTTTGTTACCAAAATGCCTTTTTTAATGGTCAAAACACATGTGTATCTTTACGTAAGTTACCATATTTGATGGAACCACAAACAAAACCATTATACCACAAACAAATCACATTTCACAACCCCACTTCTTACACAAACTTTAAACAAATTACATTTGCATAATGGTACAAATAACTCACAAAATCTCTAAGCTTAGAAAGTACCAGTCAAAACCAGTACTGGCGTGTCTCAACCATTCTATTTCCGAACAATGTCATAAAAACGCACCCTGTATTAGTAGATATGGATATATAGGCAGGCTGGTAGCGATATCGTTGATGTGCCAGCCCTATTAGTCGTAAATAACGCCTTTCCGAACTGCCTATGTGTGCGTTGTAAATATAGGGAACAAAGAAATTTTTCGAACGTTTATGGTGAAGGCGTGTGCTTGTGTGTGTAATAATTTCCTGGTTATGTCTCTATTCTTTTGGTGTCTATATTATGGAGTATAGATGTAGGTAGATACTTTTGTGTGTGGAGTGCGTTCATGATCAATTTTAGTATTTGTTTGTGTCTGCTTAGATTTTTTGGAACTATTTTTGAAGGTAAAAAGGTTTTTAAATACGATTGTCTAAATTAATTCTACCACGTTTTGTTTTTATTAAGAAAACAGTAGGTCTTTGATTATAGTTATAATTATAATTTCATATAAATGGATGAAGTGAGCTTGAGTTAAAGCTATTATCGCACTTTATGCTTGGGATTGAAACCTAAGTATAACTTCACTTCATCTAAGTTCACCGTGGGACATTTTTACAGAATAGCACTGCTGGTCGTCTGTTCTCTTAAAGCAAAAGTGTAAAAGGTAAGGATCCCAAGGAACTAAGACCACAGGAACCTTATAAATTTACCTTATTTCAGCCAAAATAAGACAAAATAGTCTCTCTGCCAGTGAATCAGTCAAATCAGCTGGCTGATGCATAGTGGCGCAAATCAAATTGCTGTTTCAATCCACCTGGCGTACGATGAATCCTATTATTAGGCTCCAACAATACGGTAAAATTACTGCCGAAAGCCTGGCCTGGTATAACCAATGTGCTATTTAATCCTAACACGAGTCACAGAATATATAACTACAGAAGGTTCACTGCGTTCACTGAGCGAAAAGGCGCGCACGCACACAGATGCGTATATACGGCGATATCAAACAAATGACAGTCGCAAATGGGCTAACACTCACTATACGTGAAGGATGTCTAAGTATGTGTGTGTATGTTTTCAACCATTCAATAGAATCAGCCTTCTTTTTTAAATCCCGACTCAAAAAATAAAGTGTTATAGGTTTCGCGTGTCTGTGAGTCTGTCTGTGGCACCGTAGGTCTTAAATGGGTGAACCGATTTGAATGTGTTTTTTTTTAAAGCAGATTCCTTAGCAGTGGTTCTTAGACATTTTTTATCAACATCGGTTCAGTCGTTTCAAGATTTTGAGCTCTTTTGTTAGCTGCGGTAGGGATCTTTATTCTTCTGTCGGGGGGTACTTACAATTTTAAATTTTATTATCAACGTTATTTTTTTCATGTGAAAATCCTCATTAACTATCTCCGCGCCGGGAAAGACGGAGGGCTTTATCGAACTCCAACCAACTAAAACCTCACGATATTCCTCCAACTACCATGGCCGGGGCACAAGTATCGCTCTGACCATTCTTCCACACCCCGGTAAGCAGAGTCAGCCTTCTGTACTGTACCTATTCTGTGCTGAAATCATGTAGGCGGCGACCAATCATCAGCCTTGGGATCGCGGCCGTGACTAAAATTCAATGATGCTGTTAAAACCAGGCTTTAGCTCCCTTTGTGCTTTACCCTAGGGATCCGATATGGTTAATTTGTAGTCACCAATGTTTGGTTTTGCTTAATATCTGTTTGTTTTGTGACAGATATGGGTAATATGTATGTTGATATAGGCAATCACTAAATTGGACAAATTCCTTATGAGAAAACTCACTCAGGTTTACATAAAATGCCAGCCTATTTTGTGCCCTAATGCAGGGTAAAGGACTCTTCTCATACAGAGTAGGCATAAAAGCATTGAACAGCATGCTTGCTCAAAGCGGATTGGTGATTTCAGACTTACATTTAGTGATTCAAGAGGAAGGTATCTACGTAAGAACATCACGCCATGCCCAACGGGCGCGGAGCAGTTACCAAAGACGTAACTAGACACAGGTGATACAATATGGTATGTAGCTAGTAAATTACAAACTATATTAAAAAAGAAACCACATTCAGTATGTTATACATAGACAATTCCCTATCTCCCATCTCTCACACCAAACATTAAGAACGAACAAGAAAAAGTAAAGGAAAACATGCCCTAATCTGATAACATCAAAGCCCCAACTAACATCAGTCTTGTTATTTGTCAAGGCGGCAGCAGAAACAAATCAAGGCCCTGTTTATCTGTCATGCGGTAATATTTTTCACGCGCCCCCCAGTCTGGGGCATGCGTGACCCGCGCGACCCGCGTGACCCGCGTTCTAATGCCCAAAGAATAAGTTGGACAGACGTGACGATTATTAAAGCCGAGTTTAGACAGGCGTTTGACATGTTTTGGTAAAGCTTTAATGTTATTTTTGTGAACGTTGTAAACAGCTTTTGAAGGTGTGTACGTGATTACAGCGCTGGTCGGAGCTTTCTATCTGTTGTTCTGAAAGTTTTCTGAGTAAGGAATGTTTCACAAATGGGTCCAGTTCTGTCAAAACTGGTTAGTTTTGACAGAACTCGACCCATTTGTAAAAACGACGTGGGTAGTCGTTTTGGATGGTTAACCCTGATTTATTAACTGTTATTGGTGGATATGAATGTTATAAAAAAGGTTAATGTTAATGTTATAAATTGGTAAATAGGTTGTAGTAGAGAGAGTAAATTCAGATACTTTTTAACAGAATCTTAATTCTTCTTCATTCGAATCGATAATTTAAATGAATCCTCTTTTTGTCTCTTTTTTTTTTAAAAAGAAGCAGGTCATTCTTGAAATGTAACGTACTCGTATAGTCAAAGAGTATAATATCTTGGGTAGTTTTGCTGTCACCTTTTAATACCACTCATCATCTGCCTAGCCTTTTCCCAACTATGTTGGGATCGGCTTCCAGTCGAACCGGAGTCAGCTGAATATCAGTATTTTACATGGAGCGACTGCCTATCCGACCTCCACAACCCAGTAACTGGGCAACACGGTACCCCCTTTTTTTTTAAGACGGGAAATCATCAAATAACTCCCCCCGCCCTGGGCGGGGCGGGAGGGAGTGTCAGACTTTTACTGACTAAAACCCGTCTATGTTCCTTCATGTGCCCTTTGCGTTCCGGGGGCGCGGTATCTCTTTCGAACAACCCGCAGCCCCGGCAGGCATCGGCCCTCAGTAACACGGTACCCCTTGGTTAGTCTTTTAATACCACTATATTATCTATAAGTAATCTAAATAATATAAAAGTGACTCACTCGTGACTTACTAGTGACTTACTCGTGTTTGAGTATCATGCCATTGACAGCCTTTATTATCCAAAGCTCTGCCTCCAGAACAAAGTCAAAACTTTTGAGAGGCTTGCGTCGCACGGTATCTCATATATTATAAACTTTCAAGACGAAAATCTTGAAAATCATAAAACTGACTTTGATGAAATTTTATTACGTACACGCAAAATGAGATTTAAAAACTAATGTATGTAGATTGAATGAAGTTTTCTATGGATAACTCAAAGTTATAAACTCTTTTAATTTTTTTGTGTGGTTTTCTCGACTAGTAGGTACCTAAGTCGAAACTTAATTATGTATTTGCATAAACGTATCAAGTTTCATTAAAATTGGTTCATTACTTATTAAATTAAGATTTTGGATTTGAAAAATTTATATGAGACCTGCGACTTTATCCGCTTAGACACAGTGTAGGCGGAGTTTGAGAGATAGTGAAAAAAATACAAATAATGTGCTAAGTTTCAAGTTGATAGACCTAGGTAATATTATTTTTTACATAATCAAACTAGCCCGTTTTACCCCCTCAGGGGTTTAATTTCCAAAAATCCTTTCTGAATGCTCAACAATTTCACGTTGGCTGTGCACTAAAACTTCAGTCAGTGAATTATGTTCCCGATTTATCAACAATGCCTCGGTAGCCTAGTGGTTCTAAGCACGACTGCTACGCTAGGGGTCCTGGGTTCGATTCCCAGGTCGAGCAAAAAGTATTATTGGGTTTTTCTATGAAATTCTTAGTAGCAGCTCGGAGTTAGGATTTGTGCCCGGTTAATGGCAATAGGCTCGCCCCCTATTACCTAAATATACTAGCGAACTGTGGGTGTACATTGGTACACCTCTGCCTAACCCTTCGGGGAATACAGGCGTGATGGTATATTTTTATTTATAAACAAAACAGATTCTGATACCGTGTGGCGTAACCGTGTTAAACCCATTACTCGAATCAGCCGCCCCCCTTGGTGTCGCATCTGCTGATTACTCTATGCCCCTCATCCGTGGGGCACTGCCACTCATCGTCGGTCCCCGCTCCCAGTGACACGGCACGAATGTTGATGTCCGTCTAATTTATTTAACTTTCCTGTAACGTTTGGCGGACATACGGTTCTTTGACGTGCACCTGGGATGTGGTGGGACGAAGCTTGTAGTAGATATAAGGAGACTGGCAGTACCCCGCGGTGTCACCCGCGTCTTTGACTTTCGCCGGTATGTTTAGGTCCCATATAATAGCGGGCGAGCTTATTGCCATTAACCAACAAATCCTAACTCCGCGCTGCTACTGAGAATTTCATAGAAAAACCCGATAACACTTCCTCGACCTGGGAATCGAACTCAAGGCCTTTAGCTGTTGTATTTTTCAATTTAGCTTCTTTTTATTCATATTTCTTAAGCGTAGCAGTCGCGCTTAGGGCCACTAGGGTAACGAGGCTATCAACCTCTTATAACCTTCCTCGACAAATGGGCTGTATAACATACTAGCTTGAAAGAGATTTTAATAAGAGTCGGAGCCAGTGGGATTGAAAAAATCTTTCTGCATATGATAAGCTATATAAAATTACGCCATGTCTCACGGAAGCGGAGCAGTAACCAAACACGTAACTTATCGCGAGCGAAAACAAAACACGCTTACAAATTCACGAGTAGAATCTAGTTACAACCTAAATAGATCAAAATAAAAGGAACATAAACGGATAGTATCCAAACAAACAAATCAAATGAAATTGTCTTTACTGACGGTAAGAACACTAGTTTGACAACATGACGTACACTTTTCTAAGTGCCTTCATAACTAACGACTCTTACAAAGAGAGCTAAAGATATTGTTCTGACGCTGAAATGACTTAACTTTTATCGTTTTATTGTAAGGTGAATAAACCCTTACATTGTAAGCTCAATTTACATTTTAATAAAAGAGTTTCGGCAAAATTGCTATGTTGTTAAAGTTTGTAGTTAAATTATAATGGAAGTATAAATAAAATTGAGGTTATTTATTGTGGTGCATAATTTTTATTTTTCGTGTAGGGGTTTGCATGTTGGTAAGAGGTTTTTATGCTAGATTTTTCAAATTACCGAACCAGTAGTGTACCTAGGTACTGCATCACATCATGTTACACCAAACTATCAAATTTTCTCAATTAAATATTAACTTTATACATTTGTAATAAAGTTGAAAAACTATAAAAGAAATTTGTCAGAGTTTGGTTTATCAAAGAACAACTTTATGAGTATATATTTTTTAATATAAATAGTGTATTCATTTTATCAGTCAAAACAATATATTTATCATTATAAAACATTTACCTACCCGTCACAAAGTAAACTAATAAATACTAAGTAGTACAAGTCAAAGTTCGGTCTTAAATAACGTTATCAAGTCTAAAAATAACTTCAAAGTAAGGTACATTTATAAACCAACACACAAATAATGAATCAAAATAATCCAAATCGTGTACTGGCTCGAATATATAATTCAACAAGGTCAGAGAAGTTTTCAACTTCCACGCGCATTACATATTTATAAACAGGGTACATGTTTCAACTCTTGCGGGCATTTAAATTAGGTACCAGGCAGATTGGCCCGTTGGTCTTGTGGACGCAAGCGCGACTACTGAGCGTGAGGTCCTGGGTTTGATTCACAGGTCGGGTAAAGTGTCGTTGGGTTTTTGCACTAGGAATTTCTCCATAGCAGCCCGCAGTTTGGAAGTTATTAAAGTTTCAGAAAAGTCGTAAAGACGTTGGTCTCCTGATCTATATACGGTCGTGTCGCATTGCCGTGCTATCAGACTATGAGTGAAGGAAGAGGGAGTGCACCTGTATTTGCTATGTTTGTATTGTCGCCCGGCTAAACTCAACGGCAAGATGGCTAAAGAAACTTGACTGAGTGTTTGGAATAAAATTATTTCAGCCAAGTGTATACAACCTACACAGTATACCACCCACACTGTTCAAACTGGGACATATTAAAGTCACTTGAAAGCAAAAATAGAAAAGATGGTAGCTTCCCCTAACGACCTCCCACATAGTGCTCCACTAAGTACAATATTTTACCCATCTTTCGCATGTAAAACATCTCATTAGCATTACAAATAAGAAACATTAACAAATAATCCTAAAAAACGAGAAAGCAGAGTATCCTAATTTATTTCTACCTCACGTACAGTTCACAACATAATATTTTCATACAAGTTACGTGAAAAAAAATAAACTTCCACGTCAATGAGGCTCGTTACTGGGATTCAAGAAATATAATAAGTCATATGAGTTACGAGGAGATGAATACAGTAGGTTCATATATTTTGACGAAAATAAAGGCAACTTTGCCTCTATTCTCGAGACGGTGAGATGGAATATAAATGTATGTTATGACTTTATTAGTCTGTAAATATTAATATAAATATATTATATTATGCTTGCGACTTCGTTTGCGTGAATATCGTTTATAACGAGGTGTTCTATTTTTAATCTTATTTTTTCTTCTAAAATAAAAAGTTACTTCTTATAACATCAGCCCCCCTAGCCAAGTCACAAACGATAATCGTAAACGCTCGGTAGGTACCAATAGATTTTAAACTTAATACCCAAGAGCCTTAAGTTGAAAATCTATTAAAGATTTCTAAGCGTTAGCGACTGGAACGAACGAAAACGCTATGCAATCTTCATTAGATCTTCAACTTAAAACCAAGCACGTAAAGTTGAAGATCTATTAAAGCCTACTCAGCGTTTGCGTTTATCGTTTGTTACATGGCTACAGGGGCAGCTATCTGATATTAGAAGATCCGCCAAAATCGGTTCAGCTGTTTTGGAGATTAGCCAGAGCAAACTTGCGAAAATTAAGAAAATATTTTTTTGTGAAAGTATCATGTATACAATCATATTTAGTAAGTGAAAAGCTTTTATTTTGACATTGCATACAGACAGTTCAATTTTATTATTTTGCATAGAGGTATCACTTCACCTAAATTACTTATTTATTTGAGGAGAGCTCAAGGCGACCTTTCATCTTGGCAGATCTTAGGATTTGACAGATTACCTCAAGCTTACATCACCTTAATTCACCGAGGAAGGTTTTTACAAAATAAGACTACAGTACGTGACCGAAATTATGGAAAAGTTCATCTTTGTAGGCCGTGTTTTTGTCACTTAAAACTAATTCTATTTTTTTAAGTGGATTTCATAATATGATTAAGGCCTCGCTGTCAAACTTATAAAAAAAAAAATTAGCCTCTCCACTTCTCCACAGGACCGATTATCGGATCGATTCAATACATCCATAGTGTCTGTCGTGGGACCAACTTTTAGTCGGCCGTGTGCGTTGGTATATTAAAATAAATATGTTCCATTCTCGCTCACACAAATATCGGACAACAATTAAGTAAGTAGGTAACAATTTTTTTTTGCCCCCTTTTGATACTGCGTGCACTCCCGGGATCCTGTAGTTTATAAGTGTAAGAAGAAATACCGGACCTTTATGATTTTTTCCACCGGTAAACAAAAAAAAAATATTTTGCCTACTAGTCGAAACGGTTAATGACCCGAATTATTAGTTCAATAACTCAAGAAAAGTTGTAACATAATTCGCCGCAAAATAAACGCCACATTTCGGAGTATTAATGCGTCTAAGTACTCAAGATTTTCCGCCATTCAATTGATTCTCTAATGGTAATTGAAATTCCATTCTGTCAGTTGGAATCCATTAATCCATTTCAAGTGTTTCGTGTTGTCCATTCTGAGAAGGATTTTGAAACCATTAGCAATTTTGTTTGAAACACGGAAGCTAATGTATATTTTTAATATATGTTCGAGTTTATATATTTCTTTTTTATATATTTTTGTGATCGGTTTTCGTGATGAGAATTCGTTGTAAATGGCTCACATGTGATTTATTTATTCTTTGAGCTTTCCTTATATTATTTAAATGACTAACGTGATTGAGTTCTTTGGGACCCATTTCCTTATTGGTATATTTTTCTTATGAATCTCTTATTTTTTAGCACTCAGGAAAAAAATTTGCTTAGTGAAAAAGAGTTCAAAGTCGGGTTTGAATGCCGCAATACCTTTTTTTTGTTTTTAGAAATGGGAAATCATCAAATGACGACCCCCCCCCCCCCCGGGACGGGAGGGAGTGTCAGACTTTTACTGACTAAAAACCATCTATGTTCCTTTGTGTGCCCTTTGCGTTCCGGGGGCGCTTTATCGACACGGCAAACGGGGTGTAAGAAAATATCGTTATTGCATTTTTTGTGTATTTACCAACTGCCTGTGCCGGGGCACACGACCATTGGTTTAACGTGAAACGTCTGTCCGCGAGTCACTTTTAGTGTTAAACATTGAAACCTATTTCGTTACAGTCCACTTTTTACCCGACTACGGTGAAGCAAAAAGGAGGGTTGTGTTGCAGTTTCAGTAATATTACGTATATAAATGTCTAAATTGGAACCCCAAAATAATTTAAATAAAAAAGAAGTTTAAAAAACTAAAACCCGACTACAAAAAAATCACGTTCTAAAAAGTATGAAACTAGAAAACATTCTTATCTGAAAGCCGTGGTCGTATGCCACCTATTCCGGTAAAACAGTCTATGTGTATATAGTAATAGAACATTAATTAATCTTTAAGACTAAAGTTTAGGGCAAAGTGGCATACGATCACGGCTTTCAGTTGAGAATGTTTTCTTGTTTCATACTTTTTAGAACGTGATTTTTTTGTAGACGGGTTTTAGTTTTTTTCTGACTTAGCGTGAGTGATTTTAAAGACTAGTTTTGTCACGTCCGTTCAATTGTACGACAATATTTTTCTTGTACTCATCATGTGATTATTACTCGCCAGATTCTGTATTTTTAATTTCAACTGTCGTGCATACCCAACCTTCTGCTAAACAAATGCCAAACGACTCGCCTGCTCACTTCGCCGGGACGTGCCTATAACCGAGACTGTAATACATCACTAGGTACCGCTCACCACTTTACTGAGCGTCAGATAGTTAATGTGTTATGCTATATTAGGTGGGAGATGTGGAATGGCAGGGAGAAAATGATGGTTCTGTATACAGGCTGACTTATAATTCACACATGTACCATAACGCCTGTGTTCCCCGAAGGGTTAGGCAGAGGTGTACCAATGTACACCCACAGCCTGCCACTATGTTAAGGACCCATGTAATAGGAGGCGAGCATATTAACAATAACCGGGCACAAATACCAACCTCGAGCTGCTACTGAGAATATCATAGAATACCCAACAACTCTTTTGCGAACCCAAGACCACTAGCATAGTAGTTGCGGTTAGGACCACTAGGCCAACGCGGCAGCAAAATTATTTATTTAATTTAAACCATTACAGATACCTACGTTTTTCAATTAGTGGAATCGGCCTTCATATTGCGATCATTCCTAAAAAGAATAACCCCCTGATAATAATGACTTTGCTTCCTTTATTATTCGGCCTCGACAAGCCAGTACAAATCATACAACCGTATTTATACAGCTACTGTAAATAAAGCTTAGCAATGATTCTAACTTTTTATACCGCATAAAAACAGCGAATTTTTATTAATAATCACATTAAAGCCAACACAGCAGTAAGTACCAGGAAAACATGAAACAAAAGAAGCCCGCTTTTGTAAATCGTCTATTTAAATGAGACAAAATGGTCGTATTATATTTTCATGTTTGCCTAACATTTTAATGTTGGAACGCTGCGACGCCAGTTAAATCATCTTTACTTCAGCTCAACTTTCATTATGTACTCGCATTATGTAAATAAATGCTTTAATATATACGTACATACTCAATTATGCAGAGCCGTGTCAGCAAATGTTATTATACCAAATTACACGGGAACATTTCAGTCAGATGTCAAACAATAGACGGCAAACAATGAAAATATACGGCGGAGAGAATGGGACGCGACCGCGGTTTGTTTCCAACGCGCTTTCTTGTTGAAATGTTGTAATGTTTCTATGGAAATATACGGTTTAGAAGAACGAATGTCGCCGCAGAGTATTGTAAACAGTTATGATTGTTGGGATCGTAATATATGTATTAAGGTTTACTTGAAAGAAAGAAAAAAATATTTTGACACAAACTACATGCACGCAAAAAAAGGTTACTAGGATTAAAAAAGTAATGTTAATTCCAACCAGTATATTTTACAATATATTTAATGAGTATTTGCAAATCAAGTTGGAGTAGCACAAGGTACAAAATCGGGCAATAACAGGCTGGTGTTTTATTACCATAAGATTGTGAAGATTTCCCCACGAGCTCCCGAACCATCACATCTAAAGTCCCAACCGCAAAAACTGACACGCCCAGACCACTCACCCGTATGTTTTCTTACAAACAATCACACTAATGTAAGATTTGGAAATGTCGCTGTGTACCGGGCGCATTTTAGCGAAATTATTGTTATTATATTATAGTGGGGAAATGTGAGTTTAGAATATAGGGTAAGATGAATGGGAGCAGACATTACTTTACATTGTTCTATTTAAAGAAATGAGTACATTTTGTAGAATATGGAACGGGCAATGCAGATATTCACAAGTAAGTTTTACTTATTCGATGGATTTCTTTGTATTTTTGTTATTCCAATTTAAGACGTGTTTACGATTCCTGGTCGGACAAAAAGTGTTATTGAGTGACTATTAGGAATTTCTTAGTAGCAGCCCGAAGTTAGGACGTTAGTAGTTAGAAGATCCCATGCCTGAATTACAAACAATAAATCTTAGAATTTTGATTTTAAACGATTGGCTTAATTAAGACAGTAAATTCGATCGAAGATGCAATAAACGTGATCGTTAAGGCGGTGTCACGACTACGAATAGTTTTATAAAATATATGTAGTCGTATTTGTTCGTAGTTTTATTTAAAACATATTTTTTATAGAAATGGGTGCATTTGGAACAGCCTATCGTAATTCTTTGGACAAACCAAGAGTAGTATGTCCAAGAGCAGCAGGCCCCCCACGAATAAGACCGACGACCTGGTAAAGGTCGCACGGAATCGCTGGATGCGGGCAGCGCAGCAGCTGTATTTGTGGTTATCTTTAGGGGAGGCTTAAGTCCAGCAGTGGACGACGTTCGACTGAAATGATGATGATGATGGTGATGACAAAAATGCTAAAGTAACTCTGTCTGGCTGATACTCTTTTACGACTAAACCAGTGAACCGATTTTGATAAAATTTGTTACGGGGAATGTTTAAAACCCAAGAAAATACACAGGTCAGTTTTATATTCCGCGACTTTGTATACGTCCGCGATAACCGGCATTTTCGCAAACAAAGTCGCGGGCAAAAGCTTGATTTTTATAATTAGGTCTTTGATTTTTTTCCACTTACGTCAGACATTAGCAACAATATTCAACCAGACTAATATTTTTTGTAAGTGACGTTCAAAGGTGTCTTATAATGGTCCAATTTAAATATAGTAAATGATTTTACTTTGACTTTAACAAAACAAATACCGAACACAAACCCCTTATCTCCTATCTTACAGCAAGGATTGTCGCAGTACCAAACTTTACACGAGATTTATGCGCTAACAGTTTGTGGGCCACACAATAATTGCTATGCTATGATTAATACTGTCCGCGGTGCAACGCAGTCCTTACTGAGATGTTCCTGGGGATTTATGTGCGAAGTTAGTGCTGTGTTATTTGTTGTTGCGTTGTTAATGGGTGTCTTGTGTTGGGTGTAGGTTGTTTAGAGGAGAAGGGAGGTTGGGTATACCTGATTGGAGGTTTTTTGTTAAAGTGTTAGTTGGTAAATGAAGGGATAAGTTTGACGTGAGTCTCCCGTTGGTTAAGTGGTTGCAAGCGCAGGTCTTGGGGCTGATTCCTAAGATGGGAAGTGTAATTGTGTTTTTTAAATAAATGTATAAATAATTTAACTTCGACTTTGAAAAAACAATCATTGGCAAAATATCTATCTATCATACCATCATCACGCCTGTATTTCCCGAAGGGTTAGGCAGAGGTGTACCAAAACAGACCCACAGTTCGCCGGTATATTTTAGGTTCCATGTGATATCACCGATGTTAGTGATCTGCAAGATACACTTGGAAAGTACTTATCACTTGCCCGGTATCGAACTCGCAACTTCATCATGCATACGCAGCGATTCGAACATTATTTTTAAGAATATTAAAATCCTCTAGCTGCAGAATAACTAGTACTAACAAAGAAATATTTTTTTCGATAAAAGCACTCAAAAATACATCAAAGACTATAACTTGCAAGTTTTTTTATTATTTTATGAAAGCAACTCTGTTTTATAATACTTTCAACGTTATAGTACTTTCTATATTAAAAGAAAACATAGGTACGTAGGTGTTATTTTTTTTTTATTGTTCTCACATCATATTGTTTTTTAATAATAAGCTATCCAACTGCGCAAACTAGGCCAGTTAACCCTAGTTTTTATTACTATAGTTCTAGGTCTCAAAATCGCCTGCCATGTTACCTCTTCACCACATGTAATAAACTTTTAGGATATTCCTAAGCCGTTAAGTCCGCCTGTATACCATTTTTGATGCATACATTCGTACTTTGCGTACTTTTCGTACTAATATTATAAATGCGAAAGTAACTCTGTCTGTCTGTCTGTCTGTCTCTTCTTCACGCCTAAACCACTGAACCGATTTCAATGAAATTTGGTACAGATATAGTCTGGGACTCGAGAAAGGACATAGGATAGTTTTCATCCCGGAAATCCCCCGGGAACGGGAACTATTAATCCACGCGGACGAAGTCGCGGGCAAAAGCTAGTTTTCAATAAATAAGTAATTGGCCAATGTAAGTTTTATGTTGAAGTTAAATAAATGAACACAAACTGTATACTTTCCAGTATAAAAGCCAACAGTATGAAGGATCACAGGCAGCTAAAGTTACAGCAATAACACATTAAGTTAAAAGATTAAAATAGTGCTCGCTGCCGGATCGTTAATCATAGTCTAACTAACTACTACACATTTAGCCGGTTAACTTAGATATAAGCTATGGTTAATGTTTTTTGTTGGCTTGTGAAGTACCGGTCTTTGTTTTTAGGGTTCCATACCCAAAGGGTAAAACGGGACCCTATTACTAAAACTTCGCTATACGTCTGTCTGTCTGTCCGTCCGTCTGTAACCAGGCTGTACCTCATAAACCGTGACAGCTAGACAGTCTAAATGTATTGCTGTTGCTGCTGTAATAACCAAAACTAAAATATAGAATAAAATTATTATTTAAGGGGCTCAACAAACGTGTTTTTTTGCCGTTGCCTTGTGCGCGAGTCCGACCCTCACTTGGCCGATTTTATAGTTAATCTTGGACTTAGTCTGAAATCGCCAATAGGCGATTTCAGACATTCAGACATTCATTTCAGACTAGGCGACTAGGCAAGACGTATTTGTCTTGTTCAAGCGTAGTGATCAATGCTCGTGACTTTTCTGTATAGGAAGAGGGGCTGCAAAATTTGTTGGTTGCGGGATTTGTTCAAAAGAGTCACCGCGGCCCTGAAACGCAAAGGGATAGGTTTTAGGCAGGAAGAGTCTGGCAATCCTTTCCAATCCTCACTTAAGGTGAAAATTTTACATAATAGCTTTGCTATTAAAAATACAAAAAAAAAAAACTAAAAGTACCAACATAAAATATTCTGCAAGAAATCCCATTCAAAAATGCTAAAACTAACTCAATTGAACCACGTACATCCACCATTCAATAAATGTTAGCTGTAACCCGTTTTGAGTCGAAACTCGCTGTGACGTCATACATTGCGTTCCCCAGGGAGCTAGCACTGTCTTCAGTGTAAATGACGCGATATAAGTGACAAATACTAGTGCATTGCAGTTTATGTTTGTATTGCAGTTGAGGTAGGACTTGGGAACGCAGTAATGTAGCTCGGACAGTAGTAAATAGTCGCTGTATCGTGTTGCTGTCGACTTTTGTGTTCGAATTTTAAGAGTACAATTTGAAAGAAAAAAATAATTTGTGATTTAATGTGACAAGGGCAGGGGTCAATTTTATTTTGTACTTACGACCTCATATAACCAATTTTTTAGTATTATGTTATACATATATACCATCACGCCTGTATTCTCCGAAGGGTTAGGCAGAGGTGTACCAATGTACACCCACAGTTCGCCGGTATATTTAGGTCCCATGTAATAGAGGGCGAGCCTATTGCCATTAACCGGGCACAAATATAAACTCCGAGCTGCTACTGAGAATTTCATAGAAAAACCCAATAACACTTTTTGCTCGACCTGGGAATCGAGCCCAGGATTAGGGATTATTATGTTATTTAACATTAATTATTTTATCGCTGGATGCGAGCAGCGCAAGACCTATCATTGTGGTTATCTATATGGGAGACCTATGTCTAGCAGTGGACGTCATTCGGCTGATATGACGATGATGATAAATTCATTAATTGCTAGCAAACTTACTTCGACCTCATTATTCACATATTTGAAATAAGAAGATGATTTGGATTTCATAAACCGTAAAACTCTTGTACTCGCACAATCACTGTTACCGAGCCTCAGATATACAACACTAAATTTTGAGGCGGGTAAAATAACACGGGCAAAAACCGGGCTTAAAAAGTCTCCCATGCAAACAAGTGCTTATAAATTGGGTATACCTGCGATATTCTCCCAAAAATGTTAGTATTTATTTAAACTTTATGCAACAAAAAAGTACAAAGGTATGCTTAATGTTTTATGCATCACTAGCTTTTACCCGCGACTTCGTCCGCGTGGATTAGTAGTTCCCGTTCCCGGGGGATTTCCGGGATGAAAACTATCCTATGTCCTTTCTCGGGTCCCAGACTATATCTGAATCGGGTCAGTGGTTTTGGCGTGAAGAGGAGACAGACAGACAGACAGAGTTACTTTCGCATTTATAATATTAGTACGGATCTACCTGTCAACCAAAGGTGGTGAAGAAATAACTTGACTAGTATTGTCATAGGATACCGTAGAGATCTCGTAAAGAGAGCTTATTCCCCAAAAATCATCTAAAAATATATTTGCTATCATAATTACAGAAAAACTAGTTAAAAATATAATTAAACTTCATCTATGTACACCACTTAACTTTCTATGCATGTTGTTTCATAATTTGCTTACAGTAAATTAGTTTTGAATAATTTCATGAAAGGCTAAAAGGTTGTTTTTTTCTTAAACTGGTTTGAAAATAGGTTTAAAAGTGTTCACACATTTTCTTTTTAAATTACAAAAGGATTAAAAGAATCCAAATAGGTACTTAGGTTTTTAAATAAGCTGTAGGGATTAATTTAGTTCTTTTACACTAATTAAAATTATCAAGTTTTTTTATGTAAATGTACTGTTACTGTGTACTAAGATACAAAAGCGAAATAAATTAGAATTATACAGTTTTATTTAACTCACATTAGCGAAAAAAAATTGTTTTTATTCAGATTCAATGTTTAAAATTGTTTATTCACAACAGGATAAAAATCTAGTCAAATAAATTAATTAATAATTATTAATAAGTTATAATACAAGTTCAACTTACAAAGGTGAATTCGACTTTAATCTTTTTCCAATAAAGTTTATTTCTTAAAACAAAACAGAAAATTAATAGCTAGATTTAGAAATTAATCTACGCTAAGAAAGCACTTTAGTATCAACCATAATAAACCTAAGTCTCTGAAGTAATTAAGAAAACGAATCCAAGCTTGGTTCATTGCGAAAACAAAATTGTGAATGACTGGCATTCAAAAATACTGGTTTGAATAAAATAAAGAATAAGTTTAATTTTATAATTGCGAAAGATTGAATCCATTCAATCTTTCACAATTATAAAATTAAACTTATTCTTTATTTTGTTACTCAATCATGCCAGAGCGAATGAATTTGGCACTGAGATAGTTTATGGTGTGAAATAGATAGGCTACTTTTTATATGATAAAAATTTACGGTTTCTGTGAGATAATCTTTCATTCACTTTAACGCAGACAAAGCCGCGGATTGATGTGAGTTATAATAAAAACAGTGATTTTTATCAATTTGTTTCCTACAAATTGAAATTTAAAACACTTTTGATATTATTTTACGTAGTATCGCAAAAGTAATCATAGTATGATTTTTTATTGAATTCTCGATTTTACATTTAATTAGAATGAAATAAAAAACTAAATAATAATTAAATTACAAACTATGTACAGTTAAAATAAAAAAGTAAGGTCAAAGGGCGTCAAAAAACTCATCCGCATCGCTGTCAATGGGGCATGTGCCCAGAAGGCTGGCAGCATTGCCACGTTGTATGGCAATGCTGATGCTTTGGCCAAAGAATAGGCCAGCCCTCTGGTCACGTGAAGAATCGACCAGCCGCTTCGCGATGTCGCGATAAACTAGATGATCGCTCGGTCCCCATAGCCCTAGTGTTTCATCCCCAAACGGCTCAAACATATAACTTTCATGAAGGTTAATATATTTGCGCCGTTTGAGATTTTCATAGTATTAGAAGAAGCTGTCGATTTTGCAAATTAGTTTTTATCTATACAAATAAAATAAAGCTAAATAAGTTTTTGTTAGTTTGAACGCGCTAATTTCTGGAACTTCCAGTCGGATTGTTTTTTTTTTTGAAGTGACAGCCTTTGTGATGGGAACTACAACTAAACTAACATCACGCTACGACACACAGGATTGGAACAGTAACAAAAGACATAATTTAACGGGGGTAAAACCACATGTTATAACTAGTTTCCTTCATAAGTGAAGAGGATAGGGGTAAAATACAACTAAGTGCCCTGAATAATATGTTTTTTATTGTTTTTAACCTTGTTCAAAATTTTATTTTTTAAGCTATCCGTACTCAGCGAGTACCAACGGGACCTAATTACTATGCCTACATTGTCTGATCTATTATCTGTCTGTCTCTCACAGACAAGCAGTTGTCACAGAATAATAGTAGTACAATAGTTTTAGTCTTCATCGTGAAGATAATCTTATCTAATATATAAAATTCTCGTGTCACAGTTTTCGTTGCCATACTCCTCCGAAACGGCTTGACCGATTTTGATGAAATTTTTTGTGCATATCGAGTAGGTCTGAGAATCGGCCAACATCTATTTTTCATATCCCTAAAAGAAAAAATGGCAAAACAACGTTTGCTGGGTCAGCTAGTTCTATCATATATTTTTGATGAAACGGGAGTTTTAGTACTTGAATCTATTTATGAACTCTTCAATAAAGCAGTGTTTTGTTACTTATTTATTAATATGTTCTTTCTATGTAAGTTTATCTTAGATATCACAGACATCGCTGAAGGAAAGCTTCGAGAGGAAGCCCAGTCATATAATTAATATAAGTCTGAACCCGCTAATCAGCCCTGAGCAAACGTGGTGATCAATGCTCGCGCCTTCTTTGTATGAGAAGAGGCCTTTACCCTGCAGTTGGATAGCAATAGGATTAGTTGAATAGCATTTCTTCTTTCAGTTAACTGCCTGTAGAAGATTGTTTAATACTCGGTTCCTATATGCAAAACGGATAGTTTATCTTACCAATCGTAATTCTTTCAAATGCTATTGACACTAGAATTTTGAATCTAGAAATGTTTACAAAAATTATGGATATAAACCTACCCACCCATATGCTTAAAAAATAATCTCCAATAACAGCGAAAATACGAAAGCATTTGTTTGTTAGTATGATTTACTAATACCGGTCGGTTAGTTTTAGAGGCCCTGGGTTCGATTCCCAGGTCGAACAAAAAGTGTTATTGGGTTTTTCTATGAAATTCTCAGTAGCAGCTCGGACTTTGGATTTGTGCCCGGTTAATGGCAATAGGCTCGCCCCCTATTACATGGGACCTAAATGTACCGGCGAAATGTGGGTGTAAATTGATACACCTCTGCCTAACCCTTTGAGGAATACAGGCGTGATGGTATATATATTTTTTTACATTATTTTCTATGTTTAAGGAATCGGGCACTAGTGTCCTGAAGACAGGCAAGTTACCAATAGATGAAATAGCAGGATATTCTACCTTGTATAAAGTGGTAGCCCCCGGGTATACCAATAGCTCTCAAGTCACGTCCATACAGAACGTGTTCGACGTGTGCATTGCGCCCAGAGACAAAGTCGACGAGTCTCACGTGTGTGTTTAACCTATAACCCTTCAAACATCTATGCAGTAGTGCTGCATGGTTGCAGAGTTTTTTTTTTGGTTTTTTGACTTCTTTGGTATTTTTTTTTGTTAAGACATTTGTTGACAGTGGCAGGACGAATTAATTGTATTTTTTTTTGTTTTCTTTTTACTCTGAAATTTGCCATGTGGAATATTTGTTGAAGTTGTGTATTAAAATGGGAGAATAAATAATATGTTATTATATTAAGAATACTTCTTACTAAAAAACTGTCAACGGGTACGGTATAATACTATAAAATGTAGATTATTCAAACTGCACGTAGTGTATCCAAAACACGATTTTTTATATTGCGGCATTGTTTAGGTAAGAAAGAGACTTATTTTTCTCATTCCCCTTATTTTCATTACGCCTTATAATACTTCATTACAAAACATAAGGAACTATTATAAAATGTAACGAAGTTTCATCTACAGTATCTCATGATAAACGTAACATTTTATTTATAACATTGTTTACTTGAAACAAAACATTCACCACAGAAACAGAATAGCCTGTGAAACAGAATATTCAATCACATCAAACACAGAGTGAAATACAATCCAAGACAAACATCGGAACCATAATTTATAAGCCGCCCAACTCCTCCTTTGTTCCAACCGTCAAACTGCCAATCTATGCAATAAGCTAACCGCGCACAAACTAAATTATTAACTTGTACTGACCCATTTTTGCAGGGTTACCGGCAACCGTGTAGAAAAGACAGGCAACCAGCATTAAAGTCCACTCCATGGTTAAGCACAGTAAGTCACAACACTTTAGACAAAAAAGCAAAAAATAAATTGAGCAATTTTTTCCACAAGTGTACTTTTTGTGTATCACATTTTTGGCCCGAAGCACTTTTTCATCGGTGTCGTAGCTCGTGCTACGGCGTAGCGCGGTGGCGTAGAGGCGTCCGCTCCGCGCTACGGCGCCCAGACAACTAAAGCAAGCTTCGGCCACGCTTACCAGTCGCTGTTATTGATTCTTTAAAATGTTATTTTTGGTGATTTAATGTGTAATGTTATAGATTGTGTTATTTGTAGTTGTTGTTGCATTTATTATTTTTATTGATTTATTTTGTTTTTTATGCAATTATGTGAATATAGTATATTTTTTAATGTTATGTGAATAGAAATGATTGCGCTTCTGTTAACTTGAGTATTATTTGTAATTTATTTAAATAAAAATATTTTTAAATAAAGAATACTAATAGCACAGTAAAATATTTAAACAAACACACATCATTGCATACAAAACAAACATAAAAACGGAAAATCAGACGAAATCTGTTTAAGAAAACAAATTATGAGTCCACTAATATCACAGATGGAGTGCAATATTTTTCTACCATCTCCCTTTTTATTAACACCCTGTGAATAGCAGTTCACGTTAAAATATTAAGCCCATTCAGACGTTTCACGAAAAACTTCCGCGTAAAATGAAAATTCGGGATCGCTGGATCCGTCTAAAAAGATATTAAGGTTATTACATCGGCCGATGTCCTTGAGGATTTGACATCTGTTCTATTATTTTTTAAATTTAGCGCCATCTACCGATATTCACTATGCTACGATAAAAGGAACTTAACATTAAGCAAGAACACAGATGTGTCGCAGAGTTGTCATTGTTTTTGCCTATTTTATTCGCTCTCTGAGAGATTTAATACCTACATTTTGTTCTTATATTATGTATTATTTGGTACATCGTAATTTATATTTATTTTGTTATACACGTTACTTTTACATCGTTCTGGAACCAAAAGCCATAAACTCTGTCATAGTAAAAAAAAAACTATTGGCTATATTATTTTCAATAAATAACATTAAAATTTAATTTGAACTGCCTCGTTAGCCTATTGGTCCTAAGCACGTCTGCTACTCTAGAGGTCCTGGGTTCGACTCCTAGGTTGAGAAAAAGGTGTTATTGGGATTTTCTACGAAATTCTCAGTAGCAGCCCGGAGTTTGGATTTGTGCCCGATAAATGGCAATAGGCTCGCCCCCTTTTACATGGGACCTAAATGTACCTCCGAACTGTGGGTGTACATTGGTACACCTCTGCCTAACCCTTCGGGGAATACAGGCGTGATGATGATTGTTTAATTTGTGAAATAATGAGAACTCGAAGTAAACGCTTCTTTGCAGTTTATGCATATTTGTGTGTAAACCTTATCGACTATACAAATGCGAACGGTAGCCTTTGAAAAATCCATTCATCGATCAGGCAGAAACGCACTAACATCTTGAATGACAAAAACTTTGACTTTGACTTTGACTCTGACTTTGACTTTTGACAAAAAAAGTCACAAATTTTCAAATTCTTTGAGACGTGTTAAAAAAAATAACGCCAATAGTAATTATTACTTTACTGGAGTTCCTGTGTTTCGGCTCCCGAATGATGTAAAAGTAACCGTCTAAATAAAATATTCACTTATCGGTTGTCGGAAACGAAAATAGTTAGGATGACCTAGCTTTCAATATTTATCTAACTAAGCACGGGTGCTACTATGTGGTACATTCTAAAGGTGATGACCAAGTAAGTGCTTATCGGATTTCAGTAACGGAAATAGTTGTGCTCATACATGATACATTCTGAAAGTTTGGTAAGCAAATAATTAAAAAAGAAACATCTAGATCTATATTCTAACAAAAATAAACACCAAAGAAATAATGTATCTACTAAAAGAGTAGGTATGTACCATACATATCCGAGGTAAAATAAAAAATATAAATATACCATCACGCCTGTACTCCCCGAAGGGTTAGGCAGAGGTGTACCAATGTACACCCACAGTTCGCCGGTATATTTAGGTCCCATGTAATAGGGGGCGAGCCTATTGCCATTAACCGGGCACAAATCCAAACTCCGAGCTGCTACTGAGAATTTCATAGAAAAACCCAATAACACTTTTTGCTCGACCTGGGAATCGAACCCGGGACCCCTTGCACAGCAGTCGCACTGGCGACCACGAGACCAACGGGGCTGATATCCGAGGTATTTTCCAATAATTTTGGAGAGCTCGGTCAAGCATTTGTTTTTATACATAGGCATAGTAGTCGGGCTTACTCTATGATAGATGTAAAAACTAAACGAAATTACAAATTTGTTTTTATTTATTTACGAACTTAATTTCAATTCTTATTTTACGAAATATTTACATTTGTACTATTTACAATATTGCTTCATTCATAAATTATTCAAAAAGTGAACTTTTGGTTTTTATTTTGGAAAAAATAACATGCGTATAGTCCACCCTTGACAAGAGCCGTCAAGGCACTGAAGTTTGGCGTCTCAGGCATAGCGGGGGTGCCTCGTGGGGGGAATTGATGAAATTTCAAGTTTTTAGTTATTATTACAAAATCTTAACAGAAACAAGAAAAAGTAAACAATGCGAATTGTTTGATATGTCATTACATATTTTTAGGTATAAAATTCATGTCGAACTATTCAGCCGTTTTACCAACAATTTGCAATTTAGATTGAAAAATGACCTGTTTAAAATATTTTTTTCCGAAATTTGGGCAAGTTTATTACAATTCTAATCAATGCGAATTGTTGAGAATGACTTTAAGTATATCATATATTTTTTATGTGGAAAACGTACAGAAGGATTCCTCAACAAATTTCTTTAAACATAAGGTGTTTTTAGGACTTGAGCGATGTAATACCCTTAAAGTTTAAAATTAAAAAAAAGAAAGTTCCCTGGTATTTTGTTTATAGAGTACTTTTTCTTCGTCTTCACCGTTTTCTTTGCTTTTGTCGGAGTCCTTGGTTCACTCAAAGTACCGAAGTTGAAGAGGTTTCTTTTACCTACCTACTTGTGCAGGATGATTTTTATTTGTTTATGAAATGAGAAAGAAGGAGAAGGCCGTTTTTTTAGTTATAACAAAAAAATATATTGTGTTTCTGTTTAAAAATGTTAAGTCAACTGATATTTTGGCCACTTAATAATAACGATTAGCCCAGTGGGGACACATTTTCAAATTGTTTTCTACAATTTTTTTTTAATTACGAAAATAGCTAATTCTGCCGCTATGCAGTATTGCCATGTTCCGATTTAAAGGGTATGAACGCCGGTGTAGGTAATTACAGGCACATGAGACATTTCAACTTTGTCTCCGGGCAACGCATCTGCAACGCCTTTGTATTGCAGATGCACTTAATATCAGGTGAGCCGCCGGCTTGTTTGTCATCTAATAACATAAAAATAAGCTATTCTTTTTTTTTGTCAATGAAATATATGTTTTGTTTGGTTAACTTTAGGCACATTATTGTTTTTCATAAGAGGTTCAATTTAGCTTCAATAGGCTTTCTCGCGACCTTAATGTTGACCTGATCAGCTCCTGCGTAGCCATCGTTACACGGTTATTAACCCGGTCAAATTTTGATGATAAGTAATTAAAAATTAGATTTTTAGTAATATTTTTTTTTAAACCCTATTTGTTTAAGTGACTTTGTTACCTATATTTGGAGGCTTGTCTTTAGCAATTAGTTTATATTATCCATACTAATTAATTATTATTTTTGTGTATGTTAGCCAGATTCATACGGAATAGGTACTATAGACTATTAAACTTCACACTACAATCTACAGGAGCGGAGCAGTAACTTAAGTCGTAACTCAACGCGGGTGAAATAAACCACGCGAACGAAGTCGCGAGCAGAAGCCTGAAATAAATAAAATATGGAAGCCTGGAAGTTATTTAGATCTTAGGCTCTAAACTTTCTGAATAATAAATAAGTAAATATTGAAACGGCTGTTACGCAAAGCTCTTAAAGATTAAATAATTATAGAACTGACTACTTAAGTAATCGGTTTATTAAAGTGTTATTGTAAACTAAATCACAAGACATCCCTATCATAGCGGTAATGCCAAAATAAACTCAAAATCAATCACCGTACGCTTCAGATTAGGATGCACATGTTTAGCAATAAATATATGGGATTAATATAAGCTTAGATTAACTCGCTGTCAAGTCAACGCTCGGGGCTTCGACGTGACTTACCAGTAACCTAAATAAACAATATTAATATAATATTGTTGTACCATTTTTTTTTATATAGGAAATTACTTTTTTTTTTAATTTTATTACAGGTATTGAATAAAAAATCTTACTTTAGGGACCAGTCTTTCTCAAATTAAATACAAAATTATTACTGTAGAATAATTTAAAGTTAAAATATAATAAAAATCTTGGAATATGTGGAATATTTATAGAAGTAGATAGAGCTCTTTGTGAAGCCGTTGGTACCGGCTGTCATTCATATTCGAAGATCTTTGACAGTCGTTACGGATAGTCAGAAGCCAAGAAGTCTGACAACCAGTCTAACTAAAAGGTATCGTGTTGCCCAGTTACTGGGTTGTGGAGGTCAGATAGGCAGTCGCTCCATGTAAAACACTGGTATTCAGCTGCATCTGGTTAGATTGGAAGCCGACCCCAACATAGTTGGGAAAAAGGCTAAGTAGATGATGATGGTGAGAGCTCTTTGTGAAGGACAACCACCATATCTATTTGTGTCGCAAAGCAACATCGCTGTGTACTAGTTTGAAGATACTGGTATGCCGATGTAATTACAGGCACATGTCATATTTCAACTTTCTCGTGCGAGCCTATTGCCATTGCCTATGGCCACAAATCATAACTCCGACCTGCTACTGTGAATTTCATACAAAACTCAATAACATTTTGCAAAAAAAAATACAACTTGTAAAAGAAGCCACATTATAAAAAATATTGGGAGCCTCGACCTACACTAATCATAGACATACTAGACTAATTTAAATAAAGATCTCATTATGAACAAAGCTATATTTTTATGTCTTAATATTTTAGTTTAATGAAAGCCAGACTTATTACTGCCCCGCACTAAACATTCTTTTAAAAAATCTCATTAAGTTTTTTTAGACTATCAATACAAATAAATAAAATTAAAATGTCTGTTTGTTATATCAACATATCAATTCTTTTCAAATTAAATATGTACTTTTACACGGTACTTACAAAAAAACACAAATTCTTAATTTTTTTGTCTGTTTGTTCCGGCTTATCTCCGAAATGACTTGACCGATTTTGATGGGAGTTTTACTGGCAGATACCTGATGTTATAAAGAATAACTAAAATTACTTTTACTTTAGAAAAACAATCAAAGTTCCACGCGTAAAAAAATCCTTAATAACCGACATGAAATCGCGTGAACAAGCTAGTCTTCAAATATTTCACAAACAAATTTCATTAGCTTTTTTTCGACCGTCAGACATAATTTCAAGAATCAATATAAAGAAAGAACCGTGTCAGACATTCCAGTGGCGCCACCTAAGGAATGAGAATTTTTAATTTTAAAATCGTTCGCATTGCACCGCGGGCGACCTCGGAACAAAATACCTATTATATTAAGGCATCGCTTTATTAAATATCGCGGGACACTCATTTAGACGCTGATTTCAGAATAAAAATAAATGGTATGAAGGATATTAAATTTTTTAGAGTGATTATTTTGACTTATCTATGTTTTGGACATGTGTTTTATCTGTATATATTATACTAGCTATATACTATGTATCGGCGTTCAGTTACCATCACGCCTGTATTCCCAGAAGGGTTAGGCAGAGGTGTACCAATGTAAGCCCACAGTTCGCCAGTATATTTAGGTCCCATGTAAGAGGGAGCTAGCCTATTGCGTTCAGTTACGTCTTTGGTTACTGCTTTAGTCCCATTGGTCGTAGCGTGATGTTCTATGTGCGATTTCTAGAGGAAGGTTTGACCTCGGAACAAAATACCTATTATATTAAGGCATCGCTTTATTAAATATCGCGGGACACTCATTTAGACGCTGATTTCTGAATAAAAATAAATGGTACGAAGGATATTAAATTTTTTAGAGTGATTATTTTGACTTAGCTATGTTTTGGGCGTGTGTTTAATCGGTATATTTATTATTATACTAGCTATATACCATGTCATCGGCGTTTAGTTACATCTTCGGTTACTGCTTCGATCCCGTTGCTCGTAGCGTGATGTTCTATAAGTATAAACTTTCCTCTTGCGTCACTCTATCTATTGATAAACTACATTTGAAAAATAAGTAAAAAAAATATTGTTTTGATTTAGCAGAATAAGCCCCAATTATTCTTTCTAATTTTATGCGATGAGCGGACAGACAGCGAAGTCTTAGTAATAAGGTTACGTTTGGCACCCCTTGGGTACAAAATCCTAAAAATACATAGGTACAGAAATATAACACAAAAATTATATATCACACAGACATATTTTGCAGACACAAGTGAAACTTGAGTAAATATAAATGTTATTACTACACTTAGTATTAATATTGAAGACAGCATTTCAAACAAACTGCTCCTCTTTATTTAACTTCTAGAAAAGCGAAAGGGTTTCAGACCTTACACGTATGGACCGAGATCCCAGATTTGCCTTACCTACGTCATTTAAGCATGACTGAAATTTGATAATAGATAAAAGAGTCAGAATTTTAAAACGTTGGACTAAAGTTATGGCCAATAGTATGTTATTGATATAATAACAAACAATGGCTTTTAACAATATTCTTTAAAACATGAATGTTAAAACATGTGAGTGAGGTATTATAATACCCATTCGACCGAGTCTTTGTCACGGCGATCAATCTCAATGAAGATTAGTTTAGTACGCAGGAGATATTATAGTGGACGAGTGTGTGCACAAACATAGGTGCACTCCCTTCGTCCTCACTCTTAATATAGTCCGGTGGGAAGCCAACCAATAACATCGGGGAAAAATTACGACATAGAATCAATGGCGTTACGTGTTTTTTTGAGGCACGGGAGTGTCAAAAAGCATTTCTAACCTCACAAGCCAGACCTGAGCATTGGTTTCAAGACCTCATCAGACACACTTACGACCACGAGAGCAAGAGGTCAGTTCTTGTACACATGACATCTGAAAAAGGTTCTAGCATTTAATGTAACATGACCACACATGACCTGACACTTGACACAATGATGACATGATGTTTTCTACATATTCCTCTACCTATTTTTTAAATTTCAGCCATGTTAACATGACGTAGATCTAGCGGCTCTTGGCTCTTGGACCACTACTCTGTAAGTGTATTAAAAAGGTTGTTTGTATTGTGCCTTTGCAAGTTCTTTGTATAGGACATGTCATTTCACTCATGTAGGTATTCCTAAATTGGATCGAAGACTATTTATACACAATTGTCAAACTTAACCCTGCAGTGGTCGCGTCTTAAAAAGTCACGTGAGCTACGCTACGGCTACATATGTAGCCCAATTTGTTTTGTCGTTTTTTAAATGAAATTCAATTGCATTATTATTTTCTTATTAAAATATGACAAATTAACTCTTTCTCAATAAAATTAAAATAAAACACAAACAGAAATCTTAAACGGTCTTGTTTAAATCAGCTATAAAAAAGTACGTAAAAAGCCATGTCAGTTTAAAAACCCATGGGCTACATATTTATGTACCCCGCGCGACCACTGCAGGGTTAACTTCTTTACGTTGGGATGGTAAAAAAATTGTGCTCGACACAAAAAAAAAATATAGTAGGGACATTGTAACGTGAACTTTTACCATGGATGGATAGATACTACATTAAGACCTCCCAATAGACTATAGTTCTAGAGTAACTAAACTTAAAAAAAAACCGGTGCATTGCAACGGTAAAACATCACTGTATTGTTTTGGGTTGAGATCTTCAGAAAAACCAAAACATTCAATCCTAATATCTTCAAAGTTAGAGGCAACAGACTTCTTTTGACTAAGCTCAGTGTATCGTTGACTTTGTCTATGTCACCTCTGATCTAGACTAGAGTCAAGAAGCTTACTCACCTCGAATAATAATAAAAAAAGTATCTTTTATTTTAATTCACCCTCTCTTGATAAACAGCCGAGAAATGACTGATTGAGATGAGGAGTGACTAGTAAACAATACATTGTTACTTTTGGTACCCAATCATTGAATCACTCGCAATCAAACGGACACCATGACCGATTCTTTTGTCGGAGAGAATGGAACATTATGAATTCTAATATACCAACGCACACGGCCCACAAAAAGTCGGTCACAGAGAATTATGGATTTATTGAACGGTCCGATAATTGGTCCTAAAAAGTCAGACGTAGGCAGGTTGACTTATATAAGTAGTTCCGTTCAGCCACTCAATCGTGGGGCTGCGGGTTGCTCGAAAGAGATACCGCACCCCCGGAACGCAAGGGGCACACGAAGGAGCTTGGTTGGTTTTTAGTCAGTAAAAGTCTGACACTCCCTCCCGCCCCGCCCAGGACGGGGGGGGTCATTTGATGATTTCCCGTCTATAAAAAAAAAAAAAAAAAAAAAAAAAAAAAAAAAAAAAAAAAAAAGCCAGGTTGACTTTTAAATGACTGGCAATCTTTTAGGGGGTAAAAGTACTAATAAATATAAACCACTTTTATTATAGAACCAACTTTGAAATAATTGTTAAATAAAAATCTGCTGTTCTCTACAAAAATGCACTACGACACGATTGAGTGGTTTTTTTTTCAAGATGGAAAATCATCAAATGACTTCCCTCGCCTTAGTGTCAGACTTTTACTGACTAAAACCCATCCAAGCTCCTTCTTGTGCCCCTTGCGTTTCGGGGGTGCGGTATTTCTTTCGAACAACCCGCAACCCTACGATTGAGTGGCTGAGCGGAACTTCTTATATGGGCACTCGCCGCCGCTATCAAGCGACTGTGGCCCGGTAGTTAGGTATCATGTATGCGCTCGGTCCCTGCGCCGACGCGGGTTAGTGACCGCTAATTTCATCAGTTATACAAACAGTTGCAATTTCATTTCCAAAACAAAAAATAAAACATAAAAAGTAAACATTTAATGGAAATGTGTATTACTGATATTGAACTACCAAAACCCTCACATACTAAAAACCTGTCCTATATAATGTACCTACTGTCAGGTACTTTAGTTACGAGCGATGTATGCGCCAATCGTAAATACCAGTGTTTGTTTGTTTATTTTTCTGATTTGATTGCGTTTTTATTACTAGCGATAAAAAAAGGTTAGGCACGGCACAGCAGCTGCTGTATCTGCAGTGACGTTTTATGAAATATTGATAGTAATCAAAATGTTGTTTCAATATTTATTAACGTGTATGAAACTGCTACATAATAATATAATGGCAGTAACTAGGTAACAGTGGGGATTTTAATGAACTCTAAAGTTCAGGCGTGTAATGTAATGTAATGTAATTCTCCAGACAGATTCCGGCCACGGCGGCTAATCTTAATGCAGACTAGTCAAGTACGCAGGAGATATTATAGTGCACAAGTGTGATGGCAAAAACAGGTGCACTCCCTCTTCCCTAACTCTTATAGTCCGATGGGACGGCAATCTACCACTTTGGGGCACTCCCCAAAGTGGTAGATTGCCGTCCCATCGGACTGCGCTTGGTCACAACCAAGCGCAGGACCAACGGCTTTACCTGCTTTCCGAGGCACGGGAGTGTCACACCACCAACTTCCAAACTCCGGGCTGTTACTGAGAACTTCCTAGTGGAAAAACACAATAACAGTTTTTGTCTGACCTGGGAATCGAACCCAGGAAACCACGCTCAACGGTCGTGCTTGCCACCACGAGACTAACGAGGCATTTAAGTCTAAAGAGCAGGTGTAGGAATACTTTAAAACTTATTTCTCCTAGGTCATTATTTAGGTGTGTGAACTGCCTCTGTAGCCTAGTGGTCCTGTGCGCAACTGCTACGCTAGAGGTCTTGGGTTCGATTCCCAGGTCGAGCAAAAAGTGTTATTGGGTTTTTCTATAAAATTCTCAGTAGCAGCTCGAAGTTAGGATTTGGGCCCAGTTGATGGCAATAGGCTCGCCCCCTATTACATGGGACCTAAAACATACCGGCGAACTGTGGATGTACATTGGTACACCTCTGCCTAACTCTTCGGGGAATACAGGCGTGATTGTATGTATATAATTATGTAAATGTTGAACTGCCCCGTTGGTCTCGTGGTAGTCTACGGAACGTATATATTTTTTCGGGGTTTACATTGCATTTAATTCATTCACAATAATTCTGCATAAGTAATATTATAAAACATTGATTTTTAAAAGAGTATATATGGAGTTTCTTGCCCATTCTTCTCAATACGAAACTACCTTTTGAAAGGGGCAAATAGATGCAACTTTCTTTTCTTGTACATGACGTTCAAAAGGGCCTTTTAAAGTACTAAATGAAACCTAAACGATTTGACTTTGACTTCGCCCATTCTGTGTGTGCCAGTAACTGCGGTAGAGTGTTTGCGGGCGGTGCGCCACAAGTAGCAAGCACTGACCGCTCCCGCAGTTTGTGACTTGAAAGCGACCACTCAAACCTTCCGTTTACGTCAATACTATGGAAAACCCACCAAATATGAATCGCATGGAGTTTAGAAAATGACGATGATGATGCTCTTTCTGGCGCCTGATAGCAGTTCTATGACAATATATCATTTGCGACAATATTGTCAAAAACTACTATTAGGCGCCATCTTTCCAATATAGCGACGCGAGCAGCAAAGATCATCATCATCAGCCTGTAACAGTCCACAGCCGAACAAAGGCTCTCCAAACGCACGACACTTAGCATTATTCTCGGCAAAGATACGAGGTGGCAAAGTTGAAATTCGGAAAGAGCACATGAAAATCTATTAGATTACACATTTTTAAACCTCCAGGAAATCTATTAAATGACTGAAATAAAGTGTATCGAATGAAATCTTCTCGAGTGATATGAAAATAGAGGTCTTTCAAGCCCTCTAATGTTTCGAATGACTTGCATTTCAATGTAACAAAAGCCTGTGGTTTCCATAGCGAGGCGTTAGGAGTACATACTTATATAGTGGTTTTTCCCGCTCCTTTTATGAATAACAGTAATTTATACCATAGTTTGTATTGATGTTTACTTAGTAGAAGATTGAAGCTGGGACAGTAAGCTCCACGAAAAAAAAAAAATACCAGCCTATTATTATCCAACTGCAGGGCAAAGACCTCTTCCCATACAGAGAAGGCTTACACACTAGGCTCTGACACTAGGGTGTTTGGGGTCGTTAGACCTTACTGCCCACACGATAAAGAAGAAGAGAGTGAATATACGATTTCAGTATTTTATTTGTTTTGATTTAACCGCGACTTATCTCTGGAAGTCGCATTTGGATTGGACAAACGTTTTTTGTGTATTATAGCCAGATTCATGAGGAAGCCTATAGGCTATATAACATCACGCTACGATCCATGACAGCAGAGCAGTAACCAAAGTCGTAACTTAACGAGGATGAAAAAACCTCTAAGTATAAAATCGGCAATCCGCCTTAAGTAAGCGTCATAATCAATGCAAAGCTTCTGGTATTGCAGATGTCTATAGGTAGCGGTGATCGCTTAACATCAGGCAGCCCATCTAGTTTACCATCCAATGACATACAAAAAAAAAAAACTTATCTGCTAAAAGACATCATAGTCAGACTTGACTTCCAAGAAAGAGCGCCATTATAACCCGTGATTTTCACACCAAATATAAAAGTCTTTTCACAGCAATAATTTATGCTCACTGTTACTTAGTTTAATGGGACGTGTGCGCAGTTAACAGCGATGTGATGTGTCTTTTACACACCGTAAATATCTTGAAATTGTACGCGGTGTCTTCTTCATAACTAACGAGAAGAACTGGAACAAAATATGGGCCGGTATAAATCATTTATACATACATACACACAAAAACTCATGCCTTTTTCTCAACCACAGAACGCTACCTGCTACGATCCTTGCATACTCTTTTCGCGCCGTTCACATTCATACATCTGGTCAAACAAGCACGTCGGTTAGGAGTCGATCAATCTGAAGAACCTCACGGTCACCTCAAGGTCAGGGTAGGTCTTCCTAGGGCATCCCCTCCCTTCGTTGCCACTCACATTTGCCATATAAATCCCTTTTGTTAGTCGCCTTTCACATAATATATTATCCTCTCAACATGACCGGAAATAAATTAGGTAGGTATAAATCATTAATATGGGACTTATCTACATTATAAAATATTCTATTCTAATTTTATCTTGGACATCAATGACATCGGTGGAGGAAAACATCGTACCGTACGAAACCTGGACTTATCTAAACTAATAAATTATGTAGATGAAAGATTTATATTTTTGCTTACCGTGACGCTTGTATTCCTCGAAGGGTTAGGCAGAGGTGTACCCATGTATACCCATAGTTCGCCGGTATGTTTAGGTCCCTTCTTGTAATAGGGGGTGAGCCTATTGCTATAAACCGGGCACAAATCCTAACTCTGAGCTGCTCCTGAAAATTTCGAGAAAAATCTAATAACACCAAGAAAGACCTTTAGTGGAGCATTCGCGCTAAGAACCACAAGGCTAACAAAGCAGTTGAAATAATATATTATGGGATCTATTTACATATTTTATATACCTACTATACTACTTTTTAACTTTGTCTTGGACATCATTGACATTGGTGACGGGACACATCGTAAGGAAACCTAGACTTATCTAAACTAATAAATTATAAAGATAAAAGATTTGGACTATATTTTTGTAATGGATAAACTCATTAACAGCTAAAACTATTTTAATTTTAACTTGACAATAATAAGCTGTTATTTTCAGAATGATGCTATATGCTAATTCTACGCTCTACATATATATAGCTACTTATGTACCGAGCACATTAGCACCGTGTGTTGCCTTCAATAAATTAATATCTGAATGCTTGCCATCTAAATATAATTATATCAGGTGCTGCAATTACTGTTGCCTAATCGGCTCCAAATTACATATAATCGACTTGATGTCATGTTTTGTTGTTATATCACCCACATCGTGTTTAGTAGTAGTAGAGCTCTTTGTGAAGGAGTTCGTCCGGGGAAGTACTACCACCATTGCAGCGTTGTTGTGTTCCGGTTTGAAGGGTATGGGTGCCGGTGTAATTACAGGCACATGAGACATTTCAACTTTGTCTTTGGGATGGTAACGTATTTGCAAGGCCTCTAGTATTGTAGATGTCTATAGGCAGCGGTAACCACTTAACATCAGGTGGGTCGACGGTTTGTTTGCCATCCAATGGTAAAAAAAAATCGTGTGAGTTTACAAGCATTATAAACACAAAAAAATAATCATACCCGAGACAATAACTATCTGTGGTTTGTAGGTCATTTGTTCCGGGCGGGAACTAAACCCGCGATACGCAGCATTAAATAAATAAAACAAAGAAAATGTTACCAAACATCAATAAAACAGTTTCTTAAAAGAAAAAGAAGACTAAGTACTTAGTAGACCGACTCCACAAAATCCAGGGATCAAAACATATTTCTCGGGAATAATGTAGGTACCATCACTTATTTTCGTACGTGATGCATAAAGAATTTTTTATACGCCTATGTGGAGCAAACGTTTAAGTAACCTACTAAAATTTTACGACGAATTATTGACTTGAAGGTTTCGGAGCTGATTGTGTGATGTGAAAGTTTTATGGGAACGTGATCTTAGAATGTAATAGGAGTCGTGATGGCCCAGCGGTTAAGGCGCCTGTCACTCTTCTTGCTTTTACTAACTCACTTTTAACTATATATACCATCACGCCTGTTTTCCCCGAAGGGTTAGGCAGAGGTGTACCAATGTACACCCACAGTTCGCCGGTATATTTAGGTCCCATGTAATAGGGGGCGAGCCTATTGCCATTAACCGGGCACAAATCCAAACTCCGAGCTGCTACTGAGAATTTCATAGAAAAACCCAATAATACTTTTTGCTCGACCTGGGAATCGAACCCGGGACTCCTTGCACAGCAGTCGCACTTGCGACCACGAGACCAACGGGGCAGTTACTTTTAACTAGATTCAATATTAATGATTTTTTTATGTAATGACGTTCAAAAGTGCCTTTTAATGGCGTTTTTGAAAATGATTCGACTTTGACTTTGACTTTTGCATGACATTGCAGGTTGGGAAACTTTTTTTTTTGTTGAGCGGTGGAAATCCTCATGCAATTCCTCCGCCGTGCTTCGCCGGTCTCTTACTGGCTAAAACAACCGAGGTGTTCCACCTCTGCCTATGGCCGGGGGTGCGGGATTTGCATAAGCATTCACCGCTCCCCCGACAGGCCTCGACTTTCTAACCGGCATGTAGGTACCAATGCGACTATTTTAATTCATAGGTACTTTCTAAGTTTATCTTGGACATCACTGACATCGGTGAAGTGACATAATCGTGAGAAAATTTGGACTTATGATAATACCTTATACAAGTCTAAAATCGCCAATCCACCTACCAACCTAAGTTTTTGAAAGAGCAACTAGCTTTAACTTTTTCTAAATAACTTTTGACAATTCAAAAGTGCCTGTAAATGGTCTAATTTGTATTTGCCTCGTGCAAGGTTGGTAATCAGTGTTCGTGCCTTCTCTGTATTTGAAAATTTGTAATTGAAAATAGGCTGGTATAAATATTATTTACTAGCTTTTGCCCGCGACTTCGTCCGCGTGGATTAATGGTTCCCGTTCCCGGGGGATTTCCGGGATGACAACTATCCTATGTCCTTTCTCGGGTTCCAGACTATATCTGTACCAAACTTCATTGAAATCGGTTCAGTGGTTTAGGCGTGAAGAAGAGACAGCCAGACAGACAGACAGACACAGAGTTACTTTCGCATTTATAATATTAGTAAGGAGAGTTAGAGAGGAGGTTTTTCATCCCAACTGACCTTTAAAAACATCGTTAGCACCTCCAATTATATTCGTCCAAGTTTCCGACGATTGAGGAAAAAATAACAATTCCGGTGACTGAGTCGCATTCCCGTGTTAACGCTATATCAACATGGTTCACTACGCGACCTCGTATATCCTTCATATAAGCTTTGCTATAATCACATCAGCGGATCGGATTTCCGGACTCTGATTTATACCCGTACATCCTGTCCTCTCATCCACTGTTTTATGATTTGTCTTCATAAATCATTGCTTTCAGTAGGCGGTTTAAGGTTCATTTTCGTTTGTCTCTGAGGATCTGGGAAGATAGTTGACTGATTATATCGTTTGTAATTGATACAAAAAATAAAGAAAAAGAAATGCTTTGGTGTTCTCTTTAGTCAAGGACTATGTGGATTGTATTGTAACTATAGTTTCGGATCTTGGTAGCAAAACATGAGACAGAACCAGAGCCACCGACTTCCAAAACTAAAGTATTTTTTTCAGTTTATAGTTTTTGAATTTTCCAAATCGGTTGATAAAGAACGGAGTTCTGAGGTAACAAACATAACCTCCTCCTTTTACAAAAGTCAGTAAAAAATTAGAGCTCTTTCAATTTAAGCGTTTTGTGTCAGAGTGGTGTGGAATCGTACAGCGCACGGGGGGTTGTTTTTTTTTGTTCATACAGTTGATGCGCCGAAAGCGCAGTGCGACATCGCGCAACACCGTGCACACCGTGCTCGTACGACGGCTATATCAGTTTTATGGAAACAGGTAGCCGGAATTTTGTAAAAACCCTTAGGACACAAACTAAGAGGTAACGAGAGCGTACGGCATAATTTTGCAGGTGGTGCCCGTCAATGGCGGTGCAATACCAGCGTACGTGGTAAAAAGGCCTATCAATGGCGTTCCAATACCAGTCGGGCGCGTAGATTATGGGTCAAGCGAATACTGAGCTGCTGATCCATTGTAGCAGAAGAAACCGTCGAGTTTTAGGCGGTAAAGTGGGTCATATAACCCTCCCTTTTCCTCAGACGGGGGTATCCATGCGGACTTCCCACGAAAAAAAAGATAGTGAACTTAAAAGTAATGTTACTCATTTATACTTTCTTCAAAACAAAAGACATTTCATTCATTCATTTAGTAGTATTAGAGCTCTTTGTGAAATGCCTCGTCCAGGAAAGTACTACCACCATACCTATGTATTTCTGCCCAAAAGCAGCGTTGCTGTGTTCCTGTTTGTCGGTTATGGGTTCCAGTGGAATTACAGGCACATAAGATATTTCAACTTTGTCTCTAAGATGGCAACACATCTGCAAGGCCTCTAGTATTTCAGAAGTCTACAGCGGGCGGTCACTTCTTAAAAGTGACCGCCCGATATTAGGTGGGCCATAGGATTGTTTGCCATCCAATGTGTAAAAAAGAACAAGTACCTATTGTGTATCTTGCCACCGAAACCTTCCTAACCTACAAACCCAATCAATTCACGTATATATTCCAGCCAAATCGAGCTAAAACATCAGGCTATCATAAACTAATGATACGCGTGTCAAGATAAAGAAACGAGGTTGCCGTAAGACTAAGTTAAACATCGCACCGCCACCCAAATGACAACATAACAATAACGTAGGATGCGTACATGAAATTTTACGAACGAAGATACGAATAAAATCGATGTTTGCCGAGCGTCGCTTGAATGTTTTCGCGATGTTGAAGTCATGTTAGAGTTTTGGAGGTGACGAGATGACGGGACTGTAGCTTTCTTTTGTTAACGTAATTGTGTTGATTGAAAATTGATAGGGACTTACCTGACATTATAGTATTCTAAACAACTATTTCAAACTAGACGTGACAAAATGATGTGTGATGATAGCTTTCTTTTGTTGTTGCCATAATTATGCTATTTGACATTTATGTCAAATTCAGCTATGTCAATTTAAATAGAGCCTAACCAAATACGCAAGAGTTGTAGTGAACAAGTGTGTGCGCAAAAACAGGTGCACTCCCACTTCCCTCACTCTCATAGTCCGATAGTACGGCAACATGAGACGACCGGGAAACACAGCAGAACCAACGGCATTACATGTTTTCTGAGCCACGGGGGTATTACACCACGGCACGGATACTAAGAAACTCCTAAAGAAAACACCCAGAATAATTTTGCTCAACCTGGCAATCGTACCCAGGACCCCAAGCTCAACAGCCGCGCTTATGACCACAAGACATAGTTGTACTGTCTTACATATTATGTCAGATCATTGTTTTATAATAATAATAATAATTTTGCCATGATATTTGAAAGCCACACTGGGAGTAATGACGATTCAAACATTATACTCCTTTTTTGAGCAGTCATGTAAAAAGTTACATCCCTGTGACAACACACTTTGCAGGGTTCCAAAGAGCAACTACTTCTTATTTTTGTAATATTTTTAAGAGACTCTCAAAAACCCTTTGAATCACAACTTGAACTTTAAATTTCTCATTACTTTATATAAAAGTGTGACCTTCAAAAGTGCAGCTGCCCGTAAAGCAATCGTTCAAAGAATTGAACTGGACTCTGGTCTCAAAGCCATCCGTGAAATCTGAATGGGCTTCATGCATCACGTGACCGTTGGCAATGATTGTAACCATGGCAACGGAGTCACTATTACTAAGATCAATCGGTGACCCGTTTGCTGAGGACTGGAGTAGTTTGATAAGTACGGTTTTACATAGAAAATAAGCTTTGAAGGAAAGTTTAGAGTAACTGGGAACGTTGGGTGTGTACTTCTGAATTTGTAAAGACCTGATTTATATAAGTAGCGTATTTCAATACTCAATATATTTATTGCTTTTCCATATTTCATTGTTTACATATATCGGGACCTTAGGGTCCCGAACCTCTGAACCCGGTACGAGGAGCCGAAACTAGGACAAACCTAAGACTATTTCAGGATGTGGAAACAAATAATAGGACTATGGGTTTGGGTGACTTAAATGGACTAGTTTCCTGGTACTATGGAAGGACTATGGCCTCTGCGAAATCAATGCCATAATACATAATTATTATGTATTCTCAGGTGGTAACATTATAATTGAGATCATTATCAATTTTATCAATTATTTATAAACACCAAGTGACGTCAATTATGCAAGTTTTGGAACGCAGCGTGATATTACAAATACTACCCTGTTTTTTTACAAAAATGCTACGAGCTTTCTAAGGCTCGAAGGTATCCTACCATATTTAACACTGGAATCCTACTTAGAACTTCTTGAAGAAAAATCTTTCAATTTCAGTTCATATGAAACTAATCTAGGATTTCAATACCTACCTTTCTTTGTTTTGAAAATCTTTATGGACTGCCGCCGCTATGGGGAAAACTAATACTTCCCTTGACAGGGCACGGAGCTCGTTAGGATCGTCCGCACCCAGCCAATGGGATCTGAAAAACTCTTACTGGCTAATAACCTCACAGTGTTCCATTTCGACACTCCCACTTCTTAGAAACTACATATTTCTTTATTACACCATATTATACACTTTAGTCCAAATCTTTCTTTCCTTCTTTTTTTAAAAAAAAAAACTTTGCCCCAGACTAGGAATTTCTCCAAAATAAACTTAATGATTACTAATTACGCCAAGAATCACGGGAACGTACGCGCCTTCCGCGAATACCTGGTCGCGCTCACCACGTTATACGTTCTACATAATGCAACAAACATCAAACTCAAAGGTTGGCAGCTCCGTACTTGCGGTGCGGACCATTTCTGATTCAATTACAGCGGGTAACGAACTGTAATGACGTAGGTAGGGGTGCGACGGTAATGACCGACGGAGAGGAATGAAGACAGCTGTGGATTTGAAGGAAGGAGTCTGTGATTTATCCTATGAGGGGAGAGCCTCTTCATGTGTAGGGAGGGAATTAATATTCATAATTTTCTTCTACTATCGATTTTATGTGCATCGTCTTCGCATTCGTATAATTTATAAAATTAATGTGCCTGTACAACTTATTATAAACTATTTTTTTAAGAGTATGGATGGAGTTTCTTGCTTATCCTTCTCCATAAGAAACTATATTTTGGAATGGGTAACTGGATTCAAAATTATTATTATTATTTTCTCGTAAATGACGTTCAAAGGTGCCATTTAATGGCTTAATTGACATAAATTATGTGACTTTGACTTTGCCAGAAATGAAAGAGAGAGAGATTAGAGAGAAATTAGAGTCATAAATTACTTTAATTCAAAACTAAATATTACGCTAACACAATAAAGCTGGAGATTTTTTGTTTCTTTGTTAAGTACATAGTAAATACAAGCAGACACAGTCGTAAATAACAACTATTTCTGATACAACAGCTAGGTTCACTAATCGTACTACTATTATAATGCCAAAGTTTGAATAGATGGATGTTTATTACTGAATCACGCTAGAACAACTGAACGGATCTAGATTAAATTTGGCACGGAGATAGATTATAGTCTGCAATAGCACATAGGCCACTTTTTATCCCAGAATAATATACATTTCCCGTTGGATAATACTTAACTATAATGACTAACGAACGTAATTAACTTCCTGACTCCTCGACAATTCAAAAGACCTGTAAAATGGTTTAACAGAAATAAATGCTTTGAACTGCCTCGTTAGCCTAGTGGTCCTTAGCACGACTGCTACGCTAGAGGTCCTGGGTTCGATTCCCAGGTCGAGCAAAAAGTGTTATTGGGTTTTTCTATGAAATTCTCAGTAGCAGCTCGGAGTTTGGATTTGTGTCCGATTAATGGCAATAGGCTTGCCCCCTATTACATGGGATCTAAATATACCGGCGAACTGTGGGTGTACATTGTTACACCTCTGCCTAACCCTTCGGGGAATACAGGCGTGATGGTATATATATAAATGCTTTGACTTTTTGACTAATTGGAAGCAGATGAAGTCGCGAGCAGAAGTCAGTTAAGAATAATTCAGTAATTACCTTATTGTTCTGGGAAACACGTAGTAAGCTTAATAATGTATAATTATGAGAACACTGTATTAACTGCAGCCACCTTCGGAGGCGCTATAACATCTTTTTAATGAGATAAGGAGAATATTTAAGACGTTGTTAATTTTAAGCTTGAATAACAAAAGAGAGAAAAATACCATTTGATGTTTAAACTTTATTTCACAGTTAACATTTTATTTTTTATTTCGTTGAATGGCAAAGAAGCCGACGGTTCACCTGATGTTAAGTGGTCACCGGTGCTTATAGTCATCTGTAATACCCGAGGCCTTGTAAATGCGTTGCCATCCCAGAGACATAGTTAAAATGTCTCATTTACCTATAAATACACCGGCACTCATACCCTTCAAACTGAAACACAGAAACGCTGCTTTGCGGTGGAGATTGGTGTAGTGGTAGCACTTTTCCGGACAAGCTCCTTCACAAACAGTACTGCAATCCACGAGGTATCGCTTTTACTTTCTTTACATTCTGGTTACAAATTTACCAAAAACATAAACATTAAATAAAACACACCAAAGTCCATTTTCCTTAAACGTTTTTCGTTTAGACGTAGTGACGTTCGTGACACTCTCTCAAGGTAATTAAGATAAGGAATCTAAAAGTGGAAGTTGGCACAACCCTATTAATGTTTCAAACTGGGGGACTATTATCAAAGCGATTTTCCGTTCGATAATTGTTCGGTATTGAATTTTAGTTGTCGCTTGCAAAGGTTAAAGGTTCTTTATGTCGAAGTTTGATAGCTAATTTGTGTGCACTTCGTAGTTTGCACAAAGTGTTGCTTAGTTCACTGAAAACCATTAGCGATGAAGTATAGGGGAGGTTTTTTGAGGGGTGAATAGGTAAGTGCCTAATATTTGTCATTTATTGGTTGATTATGTTCGCTTTTTGTTGGTAAAGTATTTGGTTGTTGACTGTTTATTGAGCTTTTTGATAACTTCTTTAGTTTAAATGGTAAGTACTTTTCTTTTGTGTGTGGAAAATTATTGAATTTATAAATTCTTTGAGTTTTTTTTCGATACTTAAGAATATACGAAAGTTAATATAATTTTAATGATTTACTGTATTTATCCAATTAAATAATAAATAAGATAAACCGAAATTAAGCGGCATTCAAAAAACCGTCCACTGGAAATGTGCCAAAACATTGGCGGCATTGCCCCATTGGATGGCAATGCTAAGGCAAAAGCCAGCCCTTGGGTCACGGGAAATGTCATTTTTAATTGGAACAAGAACAAACCTAAACAAACAAACAAAAACATGTCAATATTTATCTGTAACTTTCGGCAGTGTTATTCTATTTTTACGCTCGTTATTTTTCATTTCACAAAACAAACGAAGTTAAAAATTGTGAGTAAACAACAGAATAGCCACCTCGCAGGTGGCGATACGCTTATTTCAATTAAAAAATTGGTCACGGATCGCGAGTTAAGATTGCAAGGGGTGTGTTTGAGTTTCAACTCTCACTAGTTTAATTAACTTTGAATTTTTATTCTCCAATGAAATTATATGACTCTGATTAACTTTTATTGTTGATTTAATTTGAGACGCTTTTCTGTGTTTTAATGATGTTTTTTTAGCATGCTTAATTTATTCCTCTCTTGTCTTGTTTTCTACTGGGCTGGATTTGGCTTCTAGAAGAAAAAAGAGGAAAAGGTAGGACTTGAGGTATTTTATAATTATTTTAAAAGCGTATCTACCTGTGAAGGAAAAAAAATACAAGTAGGTAGATAATAAAAGTGCACGTTTTCTATTTGCCGGTTTGCTAGTCTCGTGGTCGCCCTAAGCGTGGGGGTGTCATTCCTAGATTGAACAAAGTGTTATTGGGTCTTTCTATTAGGCATATCTGAGTATTATATTGAAATTTATAAGTTGGTAGCGTGACACTGTGTAATTGTGTATCCCGGAAATCACGTAAACCCGCTGTCCTGTGTCGTTGGAATGCCATATCGCCAGACTATGAGTAATGAATGGAGAAGGAGTGCACTTGTGAATGCGCACTCACTTATGCACTACATATATTCTGTGTACTTGGCTAATATACATTGAGATTAACCACTGTGACCAAAATTCGACCGAGAGAATATTTTTTACGTCTTCATTTCATTAGCGTCCTCTCCTTTACCCTCACCATCTTTAATGTCACAAACGTTTCAGCACTCAAATAAACCTCTCATTGCAATCAAAAGTAGTTCCACCCCTAAAAACCAAAATGAAAGAACCCCTTCACAAAAATGAGGCCCGGAACTAGGAAAAAACATCAAAGGAATTATAATAAACCCGGGTTCGCCTGCGGAAATCCGGTGCCCATAATAACTAGGGTACATTATAACTTCAAATGGTAGAAAATAGGTGGATTAAGTTGACCTTAACTTTGGGGATATCGTAAGGAATTTTGATAAAAGGGATATTTCTGAAAATGCTTTGAAATGTCTCGAAGCCTTTTGAAGATAAGTTTTTATGAACGATCATGTGGGTAGTTATGTGATTCTGTATATTACATCACGTTTGGGGTTGAAATGGGACCCTTTTTTTTGGATGTGTTGTCAAGTGCTTTAACTTAATTATTTCTGTCAGTAGGTAAATAGATATTACTACCTTATGCTCGCTACTTCGTCCTCTCAAAATTTTGTGTAATATGCCACGGGAACCGTACATGTGCTATTACAGACTATAAGTCTGGAATAATTTATCTCTGTGAAGAATTTCATCCAGATACGATCCGTTAACGACTGATTATTTGGAAACCCAATTGAAAAAAAAGAGTGTCCGTGGAGTTTCTTGCTCGTTTTTCTCCTAATAGACCTACGTTTTGGAACAAGCAACTAGTTTCGACTCTTTGTATAACTTCTTGATAATTCAAAAGTGCCAGTAAATGGTCTAATTGAAATAAATGCTTTTTTTATACTAAAAATAAAAGTCGTTCATGCAACCATTTTAGCTGAATGTTAATTACTTTAATGGATACCTATGTCTTTACACCCTATATGTATAAAAGCCAACACCAAAAACTTGGCCACCCTATACCCCAGACGAATTCCATAAACAAGCTCCCATAATCTCTTTCTTTCTTTATCTTTTCATCGCAGAGACTAATGCCATTCCAACAAAAATAAACCAAGACCTAACCTTGGCTAACTCTTACAAAAAAGTAGTCGGAAAGACAAATATGAGTGCCATTGCTCATCAGAACAGGACCTGGCATGTTGCCAGCGAAACAGGCAGAATGTAAATTCAATACTGTACGAATCGAAGGCACTTGCCAGACTTGTATGGCATTATTTAAATTCGTTCGGACACTCGTGTCGGTTGAAGTAGACACTCATATTGGTTGTACATATCCATTTTATTTTTATTTGAGGAGTTTGGAGTTCAGATTTTGTATCGGAGAATGTAGGCACACTATGTACAGTCGCTCGCAGATTAGTAGCCAAATTTTTTAACTGCTAGGTAGGAGCATAGTTTAAGCGCAGTTCCACCAAAATGAGCCAACACACAATGGTTTATAACTAAATTAATTATGTGAAACTAATTCAATATTCCAAATAGTTACGTGTGACATTAGTATCCAGTAATAACAGTACAAAGTACATCCAGACGTATGCTAATTTAAATTATTATTTTCCCTAGCTTAGCATTGATCTACTGCGGGGCAAAGACCTCTCAAACTCCAGCAGGCAAAAAGAAGACAAATAAAATAAATTTAAATCAATAGTACATTAAAAGTTACTAACATCTTTTGAAATTGCAATACACCCTCAATGAAGTAGGGTTGTGGCTGTTTTACAAATGGCACATCGTGTGGTTGCTGATGGCTCGATGACCATTTTGGGTTTAGAGCCTCCCATACGGTGTGGAAGGGATATCGTAAAGAAAAGTTTTACCATGGATTCAGTACATAATACTGCCCCCTTGGAATAACGTAACTGACCGATAATTTAAAAAATCTGCTGTTCATTTTGATCACTTATCACTTAGGTGTTCAACATTAGTATGGAACTTTTTTTTTTTAAATAACTGACAAAAAAATCATATCTCAATTTAAAATCATGATCTAAATCTATGATAAAAAAAATGTTCCTATATTTTATGTATGTTTAGATGCCTGTATTAAGTTCTGTTTTCTACTTGAAAACATTTCAGTCGTCATTCCACGGACTGCACCTTGTTTTAAGCCCTAGATTCTCAGGCGAAAATAGTTAAATACCCTCTGAACCTACCTACACTTACTCCTATATATAGGTTATGCACACATTGCGCAGTCCCGTCCTTTATGCAGCGAATGAGGTTTTAATGGCGACAATACTCGGGCTTTGGAGACCGTTTGAAACCGCTTATACATAGTGATACTGTTTAGTAACACGCGTGTGTTTATGATAAGACTAGCGTTTGCCCGCAACTTCGTCCGCGCAAATGTCGGTTATATTTAAAATTGAATCGTGGTTCGAAACACGTGGCGCCGTCTGTTATCATAAGAATGTTATTGTGGTTTTCTTCGGGAACAGTATTTTTTCTCGGTATGAAAGGTAATCGATGTCCGTTTCTGTACACCTGACAACGCATATGTAAAATTTTTGAATGATCGGTTCAGTGGTTAAAGGCTTGAAAAGGTAACAAACAAACTTGCTTTCGCATTAATAATATTAGGTAGAATAAGCATGATAGACATAGTATTCTTTATTTATTTATTTTTTATTTTATTTTTTTGCCAGCCCTAATTTCCCATCCTGGGCACAGGCCTTCCCCAAGTCCTTCCAAAAATGATTTCTCGGTTGATGTCTCGGTTTTTTAATAGTGCTCCACCAGCTGCTATGTGGTAAGATCCGTGCGGATTGTGATAAGGTATCTCGAGACAGGAACTATGCGTCCTCCTCACTATGCGTGCCGTGTCCAACACGCTCGCCATCTACATCTGACTCCTTGCCGCAGCTGTTGAGCGATAGTTTCTCTAGGCGTTGGTCATTTACTGACACGACTATCGGGACAATAATTGTTGGGGACATAACGGGTGCAAAAGATGATAAAAGATGCTTATAGTTAAATGACAGTCCCATAATTTGGATCATGATCCTGCCGAATGATACATGGGAACCGGGTAACGGCTAAATTAAAGGTCCAAAGTTCTAATATTTTTGTTTTGTTTTTTTTTTCGAATATTAATGTTGAGTTTTATAACTATACTAAGTCCTGTACTGTTGCATGCACCTGTGTTCACACGACACATTACGGGCTACCATAAACAATAATTTTCCACGCCAAAAATGACAATATAATATAGTCGTTTCCGAGCAAGAATAATTGTTGGTAAAAGTTACTTAGCTCAATGGGCAGTATGCGTAGTTGACGACTATAAGATAAGTCTTTTTACACTCCGTATTATATTCCATTTCTTACGACACGCATAAAAACCTCCAGAAAAGTCCGAACGCCGAATATCTAGAGATCTCCAATACAATCCAATTCTAATAAAAATCGTCGCACATTTACAGAAATCGCATAAAATCATGTTTTACGATGTCCCACTGCGTATATTGGGAATTTAATCCCTGAACTGATACGGGGTCTCTTGAGGGGACTGAAATTTCTCTGGGACACCCTATACAGGGTGTCCCAGAGAAATCGTCGGAAAAGTCCCAAGTTTATGTGTGCAGGAATCATGATCAAAGTGCTTGTTATCGGCCTGGTTCAGCCCGGAGGGTAAGTATATGGTGATGAGCGGCGTGGCTATAGAGTTGTTATCTGTGCATGGAATTTTAGACCTTATGCACACGATGTGAGCAACTAATTGTTAACATCAACTAAACACAGTGCAAGTTTAAACGTTGCTTCAATAATATAGAGGTGAAGTTTGTTTATTTGTTTTTATGTTTGTAAGGAAGAATCTCTTGTATTACTAGTCCGATTGCAAAACTATATTCACTGTTCGAAAGCTAATGCATGCTATGTATTGCTGAGTGGTGTAGGCTATGTTTTAAGTTATTAATAGGGTCCCATAGACAACCTTCCGAAAGAAACCCTAAAAAGTTTTAGTCAAAAGTCTAAATTATATTTAACAAATAAAGAAATATCGATTAGAGAGAGAGAGATTCATCGCTAATAAGACCCCCTCTTATGGAATCCTTAGAAAAAGTTAAGTTACGTTTTTTTTTATCTTTACGAAAAAGTTTGCCTTCCAGACTATATTTGACTATTTATTTAATAAAAAATCAAAACCGTTCATTACACATAAGCTACAATAAAATATCCTTCTTCCACCCTTGGTCAGACCGGCCATTTTTTTGCACAAAATCTGACATAAACACAGAAAAAAAGATTACGTTAAAACCCAATATACGGTTACTTGTAAATTGGTACCGAAGGACGCTACGGCTTACCTTGTCATAATTTACACTTTTTCATTTTAATAAAGAAACGGGAGGTAGATAAGCGAAAAGTGGATGAGATTATCATTATCCTGGCCGTGTTTAAACGTAGACAGATTAATGATATTATTAAACGTGAAAATGGAATAGCAACTTGTCATATTAATGAGGTTGTGTGCTTTAAATTAAGATGATCGTGTCATTATTTTAAAAGATGGAAAGTTTTTAGTGTGAATAAAGGTGGTGGTTAAAAATAAGTGAAAGTAGAAAAAGATCAAAGGAACGATCTTTTCTTTTTTTATCCTAAAATAAAAAATGTGTTCGGAGTACGTTTTCTCTAGGAATTTACTAGGAATTACAAAGAATTTCTCCTGTATCGTGGGTGCGTTTACAAACATATAAACTCATATACACGAACAGCCAGATCTGGAACAACTATCTGTCGTATCTGTAGGCCATACAATTGTTTGTTTCGTACGGAAATTGAACCCTCGATACGCAGTGCAAGCAGCCAATTGCTCAGCCGCTGCGCCAACCGTGCCGCCAATGAAGATGACAATTAAGAATAAGTAAAAGTAAAAGAAGATCAAAGAAACGATGGATTCATTCTGTGAAAGATAATTTGGCTAGAAAGGTGAATCCAAGACGTAGGTATTGAGAACCCAAAACCCTGTAGGTCAGACGCTAGAACGTAACAGCCGCGCTTAGGACCACTAGGCTAACGAAGCAGTTCATATAAGCACATATTAGTAAAATTTCAGTGCTCATATTATGATTGTAACTTTATTTTCTAATTAGGGTGTTCGAGAGTGTGCGTTATTTCAGAAACAAGTTGTATTTAACAACACACACACATCGTACATGTTGTGTTATTTATTTATTTATTGATGATAATTAATTATTTAATTGCATTTTTATATTTACTAACATAGTTTTACGTAAACATTGTTACTAACCCTTTTATGAATGCAAACTTGAAATAAATGAGTATGGCTATAGTAACAAATAAATTTCTTCAAACACCTTAAATTTACCACCAATCCCACCCCCTCGAATCGATCGGTCATAGCTTAACCGGGATACGCCTCAGGTGAAGCAGATATCTAAACTTTTCTACCCTTGTCAACTCAAAATGTCATGTATATTTTTATTTTTCTCCTTTGATGGTGAAAAAAAAATGTTTTGTGATTATTTACGGTACCAGTGTAATGTGGTATGTTTATGTTTAAGACTAGCTGTGTCTTGCGGTTTTACTCGCCTAAAGTTAAGTTTTTTGTTACTGCTGCGGTTCCGTGTATCGTAGTGTGTGTTATCTATATCATCATCAGCATCATCATCACAGCCATAGGACGTCCACTGCTGAACATAGGCCTCCCCTTTAGATCTCCACATATACCGGTTGGAAGCGACCTACATCCAACGTCATCCAGCGTGTTACCTATATAGCCCTTACTTTTCCTTATGAGTCTGGCTATCATTTACAATCTAATCAAAAAGAGCGTATTTGATTAGACCCCTCGGGGTATTTAGCTAGTCTATAATAATGTTATAAAGAGGTAAGATTTGTTTGTTTGTTACAAATAGGCTCCGAAACTGCTGGACCGATTTTAACCATATTTTTCTCCAATGGATAACACACAATACATATACATTAATGCATGATACACTAGTACACATTAGTTCATGATACATTAATTCTGAGTTACATAGGCTATATAACATCACGCTACGACCCATGGGAGTGGAGCAGTAACCTGACACGTAACATAACGACTGTGAAATAAGCTACGCGGACGAAGTCTCGGATAGTCCGCTAGTATTATTATATAAAAATCTTCCTCTGTAAAAGCTGACGCGAGCTGTCAATCCACCTAATGCTAAAACCATCTCATCTCAAACTAACCTAAATCCAAAAAACGCGGATGACACCGCGGGTTCAGCTAGTTATTAATTAAAAGAAAAAATACACCACAAGACCCTCTGCCCTCCCTTACATACAAATCGCGTGATCATTAGTCGTAAGCCGGACTGTGACGTCACACGTTCGTTAAGCCAACTGACCTACGCGTGCAAATAAATCTAATAATCTCTAATAAACCTACACGGATAATGTTAATGAGCCCTCTTTTATGTTGCTTACATCAATGGTAAGAAATATAGGAGGGAGCACGTGGATAGACTGTGTAATTTCTTTATATTATTATGTGCCGCCTACGTGTTCTAAGAGTTTTCAATATACACGACTACTTTTACATCGTTTTTTTGTTATTTATAGAAAATAATAGTGCCTGACAGTGTATGTTACTGTAATGGAGCGTATGTCTTTCTGTTCCAGAACGATGTAAAAATAACGGTGTATACATTGTTTTTTATTTTTTTCCTCTCTGGGAATTACTCCTGTATCATACACAAACAACCAGACTGACTCCTTACTCGATCATGGCAGAACGGCTGGACGGATTTAGATAAAATTTGGCACAGATATATATTATAGTCTAGAATAGCACATAGGCTACTTTTTATGCCGGGAAAATGAACGGTTACTATAGTATCTTGCTGAAACCATACAGCTACCATCACGCCTGTATTCCTCGAAGGGTTAGGCAGAGGTGTACCAATTTACACCCACAGTTCGCCTATATATTTAGGTCCCATGTAATAGGGGGCGAGCCTTTTGCCATTAACCGGGCACAAATCCAAACTCCAAGCTGCTACTGAGAATTTCATAGAAAAACCCAATAACACTTTTTGCTCGACCTGGGAATCGAACCCATACAGCTACATACCGCTATTATTATCGTAGTTATAGGGTGGCCTAGTTGAGGAACTCCAAATAACATTTTAGAAGCCTCTTCTTATAGGCTTTCTAAAATACCTAGAAACTAGTTTCGTTAGGTATAGTCACACAACTGCCAATTCCAAAGTCAAAAGTTCAATTCTCGAAGCCAATAAAAGATTACAGCACGGTCACCTCAATTCATTATTTACTCCCGAATCTCGTACCGTCTTTTTGTCTCAGATAGCGATAAACCGGGAATCTCGGAGCGAGCCCTGCAATCCCTTACATTCCCTTCTCGTTCATCCCTCGTCATTCATACGCATCATTTCGTGAACAATTCGCGAACAACATGCGGAAATGTCGGATTGTTTAAGACCGAGTTACATGTTGCGATCACACATCAAAATAGAATATGTCTATAGTATAAAGGACAAATGACAACACGGTTGGCGCAGTGGCCGAGCGATCGACTGCTGCGCTGCGAGTCGCGGGTTCAATTCCCGCACGGTATAAATATTTGTATGAGCTACAGATAGTTGTTCCGGGTCTGGCTGTTTGTGTGTGTGAGTTTATATGTTTGTAAACGCATCCAAGATACAGAACGGCCGACGTATCTTGGCGAGTGTGAAGTTAGCCGTTTGGCTGCGCAATGGATCTTTCAGGAACAAAATTGTCTACTGCGCAGTTAATCGGCTAACTTCAAACTCGCCAAGATACGTCTGACGTACTATATAGGAGAAACTCCTAGCGTGGGGCAACGTCATATTGTTTAAGCAACGATAATATGGATAATATGTTCGTAGCATAGCATTATTTTCATTTAAACAGGAAAAGTTTTAATAGGTGTGTTCAAATTTTTTTTGGTACTTCATTATTAGTTATAGGACACATTTAATTGTTCAATACTTTTTATATTTTATTTGTTGGATTTTGAAACTGAAATTACAACTGTTTAGTTCGTAGTATAAAATAAAATACGTATTTATTCACCAATAAGGTCAGTGTTGACGCCTTGCATGTGTGCGTGCGCAAGGCCTCACACACACGCATACGGCACGGCGCGGGAGGCGACGCGCAGCGAGAATACGTCACAGCGGTAATACGTCACAGCGGTGAGGCGTGCGCGGGGTAGCTGCGCAGCGCGGTGAGCGCGGGACGCCCGCGCCACCGCCCATTCCATCGACGACACCGGGCGAAGCGTGTTGAATTTACAAAACTTTAGAGAGCGCCTAACATTAGCTCAAAATCATTGTTAAAGTCGTTAAATAAATAAAATAAATGTAAAAACGTGCATGGAGTCTAATTGAAGAGAGCCCAACAACCTAGTCCACCCACTTCGCTGCCAGTTTCGAAGCGTTCTCCATTTTGGTCCTGACGAGCCGGATACGGGCGACGCGACGCGAACAGAACAAAGAAATTGCGCACGAGGCGGCCATTACGTGGACTAAAGCACGACACGAGGAGTCGTGCAAATTATAAAGAAGGAAAAACACATCATGGATGGAGCTCAAGAATTATAGTGCCAACCTTTAGTGCAAACTGAGTGCCGTGTTTCCTTATTCCATAATTACTATTCCTTATTAACGTTGGCGAATCTACTCCACGTGCACGTCCCTTTATTTCAAATTATTATTACGAGTGTTCTACTCGTTTCTTTAAAGTTCCCATTGTCAGGCCTAGTATCTTGTACCGCCCCTATATGTATGGTTGATTATAGTGTTCATTAACTCATATTTGTTATTTTGTGTTCACAGCTCAATACTTTATTGCGACAACGTGGTCGCTGTTGCTTTCTGCGGCTAGGCTACTTGGGCTGGTGAGCGAGCCACGTGCGCCACGTGGCTTGTTTGCGTGCCGTGGGTCTCTTGCTGACGCATTGCACGTGCTTGCTTGGTGTTTGCCTTTATTTCATGCGCACCCTCACTGCTTCCTTGCAGATAAAGTTTAAGTATAACCTTGCACTAATTACTTTGAAGATTTTTGTAGCTTGTCTTTACCTTAAATTCATTAAGTGAGTCGTTGTCATGGATTACAAGTCATTACTTAAAAAACGTGGAACCTTTAAAGCTAAATTAACTCAATTTAAGACATATTTAGAAATAGTAAAAAGTTGTGATACTTTAAGTACCTTACAAATTACTGAATTAAAATTAAGGTTGACAAAAATAGAGGAGTTATATCCTGAATATGATAATATACAAAGTGACTTAGAGAATGTATCTGATATTCCAGAAGAGCAGTACAAAGATCGTGAAACCTACGAGACCCAGTACTATGCTGCGGTTGCTGTTGCCCGGGAGCTGTTGAGTAAGCAGGAGACCTCTGCGGGCACTGGATCAGTTACAGGTGCTAGTACTGTTTGTGGAAATAAAGGTGGGATCAAACTTAAACTTCCTACAATACACTTGCCTACCTTTTCGGGTCAATATCACAACTGGCTTGAGTTCCATGACACATATATCTCATTAATTCATTTAAATGACACTATTCCAAGAATTAGTAAATTCCATTACTTGCGAGCTGCTTTAAAGGATAGTGCTGCTTTAATAATAAGTTCCCTTGACTTCTCCGATGAGAATTATGATGTTGCATGGCAGCTACTATGTGACCGCTACAATAATAGACGGCTTCTAGTTTACAATCATGTTCAAGCTATCATTAATATTGAACATGGAACGCAAGAATCCTTTAAAGTTCTGCGCAACATCATTGATACAGTCAATCGTAACATTAGAGCTTTAAAAACACTTAAGTTGCCTACAGATGGGTGGGATGTGCTCATTATACACATAGTCTCAAGTAAATTGGACTCGGTGACAAGTAGGGAATGGGAAACTTACCGTAATGCATTAGATGACTTAGCCACACTTGCTGATTTTAACAAATTTCTTAAGAATCGAGCTGATTTATTAGAAACTATTGCAGAGGTTCATAATAATGGTTTGAAGGGAAAGCATAGTGCCAGTACCCACAAACAAGGTGAAAGTACACATAAGCAAAAGACATTTACTGTCCACTCTGAGTCTTCAATTAAAAACAGACCGTACAGTTGTCCATTATGTAAGGGTGACCATGCCATTTATCAGTGCTCTAGTTTTAAGTCACTTTCCATTGAAGATCGTATTCAGAAGGCAAGATCTCTTAACCTGTGCCTTAACTGCTTACGTAGTGGTCATAAATCATTTAAGTGCAGGATGGGTGGCTGCAGCCACTGTCATAAACGACACAACACCATGTTGCATTTGAGTGGGCCATCCAGTACACAGGGTACAAACAATGGTAGTACTGATTCTCAACCTACTTCTACACACCCTACTCCTAATACAAGTAGTGTAGTGCTTTGTACATCACAGTCAACCACACAGTTGTCAACAAGCTCACAAGATGGTGTGGTTATGTCAGCCACTAATAACTCTCAATGCGTTATGTTGCTATCAACGGCTATCATTAATGTTATAGACCACAGTGGTCACAAACATAGAGTCCGTGCATTATTAGACAACGGTAGCACATCAAGTTTCATTACAAAAAGCCTATGTGACAAGCTCAAATTACCCACTCATTCAACCTCGACATTAGTTGAAGGGTTAAATCATCAATCTAGTTGCATATTTAAAAGTTGTGATGCCATTATATCATCACTTAATAATTCATATTCTGAGAATATACATTGTTTGGTGGTTCCACACATTACTCAAGCATTACCTTGCAAACAAGTCAACCATAAAGGGCTGGATATACCTCCAAATATTACATTAGCGGATCCTTTATTCCACACACCGTCCCAAGTGGATATGCTTCTTGGAGCGGACTTATTTTGGAGTGTATTGTTAAACAATAAGATTTCATTAGGTAGAAATAAGCCCACATTAAGTGAAACAAAGTTTGGATGGTTGATATCTGGACCCACACGCTCTTTACAACACAGCATTAATACAGTCCACTGCAATCATTTAAGTACACACTATGATGATCAAGTTCAGGATCAATTAAGTAAATTCTTTGAACTTGAAACAGTTACAGAGCACAAACCTGCATCCAAAGAAGAACAGGAATGTGAAAGTAATTTATACAAACAACTACTCGTGGAAAGGATGGTCGATTCATTGTAACAATTCCATTAAAAGAATCGCCTCAACAGCTGTTCATATGAATTATATGAACAAGCCCTGTCTAGGTTCATATCGTTAGAACGTAGATTCAAGCGTGACCCTTTATTCAAACAAGCAATATGCTGAATTCATTAAGGAATATATGTCATTAGGTCACATGACTGAAAATATAACTCACACATTATAAAACAACTTGTAGGTGAAAATAGCAAAGATGAGTTACTTAATTTAAGTAACCATGAGTATTCAAAAACATTAGGATTACTTTGGGGTTGTAAAGAAGATGTGTTCTTATTTTCAGCAAACATTAAACAACATGAACACATCACAAAACGCACAATCTTGTCTACTATGGCACAACTATTTGATCCACTTGGACTCATCAACCCTTGCATATTGCATTGCATATTGCAAGCTAAAATTATTCTACAAAAATTATGGTCATTAAAAATAACATGGGATGAAGATGTGTCAAGTGAGATTCAAGCAGCTTGGTTTAACTTTATTAAATCATTAGGTGATTAGACAAATAAAAATAAATAAAATACAATTTATTAAAGTACAATGTAACTTAAAATATTGTTTTGTAATGCAGGTAGATATTTATCTACCTACCAAACTATTTGTAAATAAACAAGTACTAAACTTGTTACTGTAGCATTTTTAATTGAACCAGAGTCTAACTGGCCTGGCCCCCCCCTACAAACGTTAAGGAAGATGACTTGCCAGAATTTAAGGTTCAATGTCATTTAAATATCTCAGAGCAACAATCAGTAGAATATGTGAGCAAATTTTCAGACTTTAGTAAGCTACAGCGCATTACAGCTTATATATTAAGATTTATACATAATTGTCGTTATTCACAAAATAAGTGTATAGGATTTTTAACTTTATATGAACTTAATCAGTCTTTAATTACATTATGCAGAATTTCACAGCATGAATCATTCCATCAGGAGTGTGAATTATTGAAAAATAAAAAACAATTGCCATTAAAAAATAAATTAACTAATTTGAATCCATTCTTTCATTCTGATGGTTTGATTAGAGTTGGTGGTAGGCTCTCTAATTCACATTATAGATATGACACCAAACATCCTATACTGCTACATGCATCTAACCACATTACAGTACTTATTTTTAGACATTATCACAAACTACTCATGCATGCTGGTCCACAGTTACTGCTGTCAAACATTCGTCACAAATTTTGGCCATTAAATGGTAGAAACCTGTCTAGAAAAACAGTGCATAGCTGTGTTACATGTTGTCGTTTTTCAGGCAGGATTATACAGCCAATAATGGGCAACCTCCCTGAACAGCGGCTACATGCTGACTACCCATTTATAAATACAGCTGTAGATTATGCGGGACCAATAATGATTTTGAACCGAAAGGGTAGAGGCAGTAATTTAATTAAGTCATATCTTTGTATTTTTGTGTGCTTGGCTGTTAGAGCAGTACACATAGAGCTTGTGACAAATCTCAGCTCCGAAACCTTTATTTCTGCTTTAAACAGATTTATTGCCCGCAGAGGAAAACCTGTCAACATCTTCTCGGACAATGGTACATGTTTCGTAGGAGCATGTAATGAATTGGCTAGGTTTTTAAAATTAAATGCAAACTATTTAAGTGAATATGCTTCAAATTTATCAATAAACTTTAAATTCTCTCCAGCGTATAGCCCACACTTTAATGGTTTAGCTGAGGGTGCCGTGAAATCAGTTAAGCATCATTTGAAACGTATACTTGCTCTTGCAAACCTTACTTATGAGGAAATGAACACAGTTCTTACCCAGATAGAGGCGATCCTAAACTCTAGGCCTTTAACTCCTTTATCGTCTGATCCTTCAGACCTAGTAGCCCTCACACCTTCACATTTCCTTCTTGGGCGAACATTAACTGTTTTTCCCTCTCCTCAGGCACAAGACACTACAAGGTTGAGCACTTTCTCACGATATATGAGAACTCAACAATTGAAGACCCATTTCTGGGATAGATTTTATAAGGAATACATTACAGAGCTGCAAAAAAGACAGAAATGGTGCAGAGGAGGAAGAGACCTACGACTTGGAGAGATGGTGCTCGTCAAGGATGATCGACTGCCACCAAACAGATGGCTGCTCGGGCGAGTAACCAGCGTGTATCCAGGCTCCGACGGTGTGACCAGGGTAGCAGACGTGAAGACTACATCGGGCACTCTGCGGCGCGCCTTCAATCGGCTGTGCCCGCTACCAGTCGAAGATCGACCTGAAGAATCTACTAGCTACAGTCCCTTGCCGAGGGGGGCAACTTGTTGACGCCTTGCATGTGTGCGTGCGCAAGGCCTCACACACACGCATACGGCACGGCGCGGGAGGCGACGCGCAGCGAGGATACGTCACAGCGGTAATACGTCACAGCGGTGAGGCGTGCGCGGGGTAGCTGCGCAGCGCGGTGAGCGCGGGACGCCCGCGCCACCGCCCATTCCATCGACGACACCGGGCGAAGCGTGTTGAATTTACAAAACTTTAGAGAGCGCCTAACATTAGCTCAAAATCATTGTTAAAGTCGTTAAATAAATAAAATAAATGTAAAAACGTGCATGGAGTCTAATTGAAGAGAGCCCAACAACCTAGTCCACCCACTTCGCTGCCAGTTTCGAAGCGTTCTCCAGTCAGGGTGGGTCTTTTTTGGGCGTCCCCTCCCTGTATTGCCCCTCAAAAAAATCCTTTTGTTAGTCGCCTTTCAGCCCTTCTTCCTCTCAACACATATCCTTATTATAACTTTAATATTTAAACATCATCTCAATACAGTAACATTCTCACGATGATTACAATGTTATGTTATTAGTAACTTGCGTCTGCGCATAGACAAAGCACACATAGTTGATACCTATCGACCGTCGATAAACGGCGGCGAGTGACCAGGAAATTAAGCCATCCTTATGTAATGTAAATGTAATGCTCCAGTCCGGCCACGGCGGCTAATCTTAATGTAGACTAGCCACGTACGCAGAAGATATTATAGTACACAAGTGTGTGCGCAAACACAGGCGCACTCCCTCTACCCTAAATCTCATAGCCCGATGAGACGGCAATCCGACACGACCATCCTTATATTTTATTACTAAACCAAATATCAAAATAACAATCCGTATTTAATACACCTCCTTTAAGTTTATTGAGTCAATATTTACGCATTGATAAAAAACTTTCCTGTGGAAAGAATTTATCTTATTTTATATATTGAAGGAAAAACAAGCAGTAGCATAAGAACAATAGTCAAAATATCTTATATACACATGTATAACAAGGGTACACTCTTTATAGCAGAACTTTTTAAGTTATAATTTTATTTTGCATGACAACTGATAGCATAAACCTCTTTTCCCAGAAAGTCATTTGGCATAACTCATTTAGCATACATTTATAACTCATAATTTTGTAAGGAAGAATCCTCATTTCGCATAAATTTAATTTCCATAATAATTAAAAAGTAGAACCATCATATCGCAGAAAGTACACAGTCAAAATTGTCTTTTGGCATACGTTTCGTATCAAAGTCCCTATAGAAATAGATCCAGAGCCCTCGAGGCTTAAAAGGCGTGGTCGGGAAGCCCCGCTACGCGGGTCTCAAGGGTCTGCAAAAAAAATAACCACGAAGTGGATGGCGGGTTCTGTTCGCTCGCTTCACTCGCTCTCTAAACTCTGCCATCCCCTTCTAACCTAACCTGTCCGAGTCGGGGTGCCCCAAGGCCCGAGCTCGCTTCGCTCGCTCTTTATAAACGTTATACTAAACGAAATTATGCAAAATTATAACTATTCCAAAGGTAATTATGCCAAATAAAATTCTGCCATTTTAAAAGTATGCCATTTTAAATTCGGACATAAAAACTTTCGGCCAAAAAATAATTATACTATAAAAATATTGGGTTATTCACCAACTGGACACAAGAGACCGGACACACGTGTGTCCAGCTGGTGAAACTCAAAGTTAGTATCACTTATTATTTCGTCATCTGGACACGCCAAGATTTTCATTCGTGTCCACTTAGTGAAACTTAAATTATATCACTTTTATGTTTTCGCCAACTGGAGACAAGTTCGCATTTTACCCGAATTCAAGATAAAGTACAGTCAAGCACATTAATGTTTTGTGTCAAACATCATCGGCCACTGAACGTCCCACTACTGAGAATGGGTAATTAAGTATGTAATTTTAAAATTATTCACAATTTGTTGAAACTACAATTACTACTAAATTATTCAACCCTTTGGTCATAATTCGTTATCAGTTTATTTCGTTTCGCGTGTGCATTAAGTGCAGTATTTGTGCCATTTAAAAGTGACGTGGATTTTAATATAGGTAAGTACCTACTCAGTTTTAGATTCAATATTGTATTTTTTAAGTTAATTTAGTATAGCAATTCCCCTGTATTTTATGTTTTCTTAAAAAAAACATTCATTTCATGTAAAGACAAATATGTCTATTGAAGAAGTCGCAGGCCCATCATTGACTAACAGAAATACATTTTCATTCATCAATTCCCAAAGAAATCGTCCAATTTTATTAAAAGATGGATATAAATATGTACACCTAAGGAAAAATAATGATGGATCTTCAATGTGGCGTTTTTCTTTAAAAAGTCAACTTGTAGAGCTATGCTCAAATTAAATTTCAATAACACCACTATATTAAGTGACTGATCATAATCATGAAGGCGATTTTACGAAAAACTAGATTTTAATCAATTTAAATGATGTCGAGGATCAAGTAAAGCATAATCTAGCTGCTTCTGTCTCAAGTCTATATTTTGATACTATTGAGCGAATAGAAGAGAAAGGACTCCATTTAGTTGCAAATATCCCACGTTTCCAAAGTGTGAAAAATAAACTATATAGAAAAAGGAACAAATCATTGGGCGTTCAGCGCATATCATTCAATAACATAAGTAATACAGTTGTACCTGAGCAATTTCAAGATATCTTGCTTGCAGATCGCATCGGAGATCAACGTATTCTCGTTTTTGCCCACCATAATATGAGAGAAACTGTTGCACATTCAAAAAGATTCTTCTGTGATGGAACATTTCAAACATGCGTTAGAAAATTCCATCAGCTATTCACCATTCATGTCGATATTGGGAGTACGAAATATCATACGAACATTATTCCCACTATTTATGCTCTGCTGCCCAATAGAACAGTTGACACTTATAAAACATTATTTTGTTTAATTAAAAGCCAAATACCGGAGTGGCACCCAGAATCCATCACATGTGATTTTGAAAAGCCTCTTATACAAGCTTTGCAACATGAATTTAAAAATATAAAAATTGTGGGGTGCTATTCTCATTTCAAGAGATGTTTGTGGCGAAAAGCAGAAACGTTACACCTAACAAAGTCGAAATTGGGGAAAGATCACGTGAAGAGATGTTGTACATTGCCACTTTTACTCTATGTTTTACTGTTGATTTTATTGATCTCTGTAATTATTATCTTAGTCTTAGTAAAATGAATGTGATAGAATTACCTTAATTATTACTAAAATACTCTATTGCCAAAAAGTCAAATATTGTTGTTCCAAAGTTATGTAGAATGATTATTGTTTGTAAAATTTTAGTATTGTTATGTCATAAGTAGGCTCTACCTACTGATGATATTTTGATATTTTATTTTATTATTGTATGCACAGTGAGTCGAGGCCGCGGCAGGCCACGAAGGAGATGGCGGGACGAACTCGATAAATTTCTTCAAAAATGGAGAGACGAGGCGCTGAAAAGAGAAGAATGGAAGAAGTGGAGGGAGGCCTTTGCCCAGGAGGGGGACAGTACAGGCTAACAAAAAAAAAAAAAAATATTGTATGCCAAAAATCAAGGATGAACGTTTCGATTCCGTACTCGTACAAATTTTACTGTAACTACATTTAATAAGAAAGCAAGCTTTGCAAGTTTGTATAAGAGTGGAGTGTATCTTTAAAGGTTAAAAACGTCATTGCGTTTAACCTTGAAAAATATAAAAATATATTTTGCTGTGTTTATGTATGACCTTATAAGATTTTTCTGTGATACTCGAAGATTATATTGAATACTGTCACGCTGATGTTATAAAAGCACCTACAGGTAATCAAAAAATAACATTAGTTAAGTATAGTATTTTTCACATTAACAAATCGTCATGATATTACTTAAATTTGTTTTATTTCAAAAATTATCATAAATACTCGTAGAAGCTAATAAGGTTTTTCAAGTAAAAAAGTATGGCAGCTTTTTCATGAAATTGAGGCGATTATGAACCTGACTGTACCCTTTTTTGCAAAAAAGAATAGTTGTGTCCAGTTGGCGAAAACATAAAAGTGATATAATTTAAGTTTCACAAAGTGGACACGAATGAAAATCTTGGCGTGTCCAGATGACGAAATAATAAGTGATACTAACTTTGAGTTTCACCATCTGGACACACGTGTGTCCGGTCTCTTGCGTCCAGTTGGTGAATAACCCAAAATATTATGCCTTAAAAATGTTCGTCTAAAGAAGTTTATGCGAAGTGAGTTATGCCAAATAGGTTTCGGAGTATCAAGTTTCTGCCAAATAGAACGCGCAAGTATAACAATTATGCTACCCACTAAGTTTACAAATGGTAAAACGTGTTTCTTAATTTTTTACAGTAAATAAAAGATACTTTAGTTTATAAATAAGTGTTTAATTTAATATTTTAATTATACACACTATAAAATCCTTAGTATGTTAGTTCTTACCCTATATTAACAACAGAATTTATAAATTAAATGCGATTCATTAAACGGTTTCACTAAAGATTTTTGAAACACTTAACATAGTAAATAACAAAATAAATCTGTCATAAAAATTATGTCACATTTAGGCCCACTTTCACTAAAATCATTAAATACATTTATAATAGTGCCTAAACGTATTTAAAAAATCATTGCATCACATCACTGTCACTTTGTTAGACGGTACAGAGACAGAGTGATAATTTAAACACATTTAGCGCTAAATATATTTAGTGACTAGCTTATGCCCGCGGCTTCGCTCGCGTTAAGAAGTATTATCTTTCATCCCCCATTCTATCCCCTTAATGGTGAAATTTATCAAAACCCTTTCTTCGGGGATGCCTACGTCATAGTAGCTTTATGCATGCAAAGTCTCAGCCCGATCGGTTTAAAATTGACAAAGTTTCATTCAAACTTTCATCGCCTATTTTATCCCCTTGGGGGTAGAGGGATCAAAATCCTTTCTTAGCGGATGCTTACGTCATAACATCTGCCTGCATGCCAAATTTCAGCCCGATCCGTCCAGTGGTTAGGGCTGTGCGTTGATAGATCACTATGTCAGTCAGTCAGTCAGTCACCTTTGAGTTATATATATTTAGATTTTGGTGAAAGTGGGCCTAAATATATTTAGTGCCTAAACGTATTTAGAACATTATTCCATCCCTGTTACTATATTAGAAGGTGACAGAGACAGAATAATAATTCAAATGAATTTAGTGAGTCCTATTAAAAAAAATTGCGAAGTTATACCAAAAATGTATTCCATGTTCGATAAAATTGGACTGTGTTTTCATTGTATTTAAAGGTATTTTTAAAAATCTTAAACACAAATATGTACACTGGCAGTAAAATCATTTTAGTCGTTTGTTTTTTCTTTTATGTCCTTAATAGATCACGTTGGTGGTAGTTGTATCTTCCATCTCTAAAGTTAATGAGCATAGGTGATAGTAAAGGAAGTTCCAGCTTCCGAGATCTGCGCGAGGCTTGCGTGGACCCCCTATGTATCACGTATGGTCTTATTTTTGACATATCTGCCGCCTCCTCGTTGACAGGTCGCTTTGTCGTTGTAGTTGTAGTTTTCTTTTCTGAAAATGTATACAAACAATCAGTTCAAAAGCAATTCCTTCTAAAAGCTATTGGGTGGAGGACTGTCCTGTTGGTCTCTAGCGTGGGGTCTCCGATTCCAAGGTCAGAGAAAAAGTGTTATTGGTTTCTTCTATTAGGAATTTTTCAGTAGCAGCCCGGAGTCTGGAAGTTGCTGGTGTGACACGCCCGTACCTCGTAAATTACTTAATGCCGTTGGTCTTGCGCCAGATCTCTCTCTGGTTGTGTTGGATCGCCGCCCCATCGGACTATGAGGGCTAGGAAAAAGGGAGTGCACCTGCGCGCCTACGTACTTGTCTAATCTCCCATAGAGATTGACCGTCGTGACCAAAACCGGTCTGGGAAATATTATTGTATTTGGGCGTAGGAAGAATTTTACAGCCAACGGCATACCAACAGAATCTTTGTTTTGTTATAGACTCATACGAACGCCTGCGCTATCCCTGTCTGCCATGGCCTATATATTTTATGGAGCAAAGTTCCTTAACGCGGCTTGCGGTAGGAGTTGAATGGCAGAAATCATCATCTACGGAGGCAACCTTCTCTTTCTTTCTCTCTGTTTCTTTCTATTATGTAAGAGATCAAGAAGTGTATATTTTTTGTTGTGAGGTGGAAATCTTCATGGACTTCCTCCGTCGTGGGGATGACGGAGGGGCATGCCGGACTCTTACCGGTTAAAAACACCGTGGTGTTCCACCTCTGCCTATGGCCGGGGGTGCGGGATTGGCATAAGCAGTTACTGCTCCCCCCGCTCCCCCGACAGGCCTCGACCCGCTGTTCCTCAACAGCTCGCTCCTCCTCATGCAGCCATTCCCATAATGGGAACACCAACAATCGAGTGCCTGCGGATGGTAAAAAAAATGGCTAATGGTGCTAAATCCGCAGCCGCGCCATGCTTCAGACTGTAAGACAAGAATTGAAAGGGCCATGGAAAGGTTGGATGGATTAATTTGCTAAAGCACATACATACCATCACGCCTGTATATCCCGAAGGCTTAGGCAGAGGTGTACCTATAAACACCTACAGTTTGTCGGTTTGTTTAGGCCCCATGTAATGAGAGGCGAGCCTATTGCCATTCACCGGGCACAAATTTTAACTCGGAGCTGCTACTGAGAATTACCCAATAACACTTTGCTTGTCCTGGGAATCGGACCCAAGACCTCTGGCAGACCTGTCGCGCTTGGAACCACTAGACTAAAGAGCAGTTAGCCGCTAAAATGTAAGAAGTAGTTATTATGTCTTTGTATTATACAATACGCGTGTGTATGTGTGCGTGCGAGTGTCGAGACACAACTAGCAAGCATTGTGCACTGCAGCTGCATATCGACAATTCTAAACACGTGTAAATTTACTTTTCCTTTGTTTACTTTGTTCACCTTCATTGTTATCTATGAAGCAAGAAATGTAACTGGGCATTTGTAAAAACTTGATTGGAAATATGGTTAGTGGGGTTTCTTGCTCGTTCTTCTCCATGGAGACCTTTTTTTTGGATGGGAAATCATCAAATGACTCCTTCTGTTTTGGGCGGAGAGACCCTTTTCTCTCCGCCCAAAACAGAAGGAGTGTCAGACTCTTACTGACTAGAACCCATCCGTGTTCCTTCTAATGCTCTTTGCGTTCCTGGGATGCGGTAACTCTTTCGAACAAATTCCGCAACCTCTACATAGAGACCTACTGTTTGAAACGAGCAAGTAGCTTCAACTTTCTGACCGACTCTTTGATAATTCTAAATTGCCTGTAAATGGTTTAATTGAAATAAATACTTTAATTTTGTTTTCATGATTTGATGATGTTGATGTCATCCGACAGATTTCCATTCATTCTTTTTTTTTTATTTCTTTGGATGACATACAAGTAGACGGTAGATGTTAAGTGGTCACCTCTACCTATAGATGTCATGCCACATATGTGCCTGCCATCAAGCCTGTTTTCCCCGAAGGGTTAGGCAGAGGTGTACCTATGCACACCCAGAGTTTGCTGGTATGTTTAGGTCCCATGTAATAGGGGGCGAGTCTATTGCCATACATTATGTCATTGTCTATATTAAGAGCGCGTGTACAGAAAGTGCGCAACGTCGCAAACAGCTGTCAAATATTTCCCTGTTTTGATTAATTTGTCAATATTACTGTATGAAAATAAGAAATATGGCTAACTAATGAACTAGAATATTAATCATTAATTGCAATTAAAACACTGAATTTGATATTGTCACCGTTTTAGTTGCAAAAAAGGCATTTGTAAAGTTTCCAAATACTTTTTTACATCTAAAACTAAATATTCGGTGTTACGATATTAATTATTGCATTTCATAATCAATATTCTAGTTCATCAGTTAGCCATATTTCTTATTTCCATACAGTAATATTGACAAATTAATCTAAACAGCGAAATATTTGATAGCTATTTGCGACGTTCCCCACTTTCTGTATACACGCTCTTAAGTCGAAAACAACAACATATTCCTGTCTATACTCCAAACTAGTGAACTGTCCGAGGTTTCATCTGCGTGCCTTATTTCACCTAAGTTGAGTTACGTCTTTCATTACTGCTTCGCTCCCAAAGGTTGTAGCGTGATGTTATATAGCTTATGTTATTCAGAAATAATGTAGCTATTTATTGTTCAAAAATTGGTTAAAATCGGACCAGTAATTTCGGAGCCTATTTGTTACAAACAAACATACAAAAAAATCCTTCCTCTTTATAATATTGGTATAGATTTCAATCCTGCTTAAATGATGTAAACCTAACTCTTGGATCTTGTACAATTAAAAAACAGGCATTCATACATAGAGCATTATCTAAGAAAATGTGTTTTAAATCGATTTGAAATGCAAAATACAACACAAGATACACACAACACAAGACACACTCACAAGATTATTTCTCGTAATTGGATATTCAATTATCATAAAACAAGACATGCGTGATTCAGAATCGCACACCGAGAATTTTGTACATACCATGAAAATTATTACTGGAGTTTACTTTATTTTGCATACCATCACGCCTGTATTCCCCCGAAGGGTTAGGCAGAGGTGTACCAATGTATACCCACAGTTCGCCGGTATGTTTTAGGTTCCATTTAATAGGGAACGAGCCTATTGCCATTAATCGGGCACAAATCCTAACTGCGAGCTGCTACTAGGAATTTCATAGAAAAACCCAAAAACACTTGGCTCGACCTGGGAATCGAACCCAAGTCCTCTAGCGTAGCTGTTGCCTTTCACTCGAGGCTAACGAGACAGTTTTATTTTTCAATTTAGCTTTTTTTTATTCACTCTAACAGCACGGCTCTGATTTACCAATAAGAATTACCAATCAAATTAGAGCTTTAAATCGTGTGCGTTAAAGTATATATTTTATAATGACAAGATAAAGGTGACGAAACGCGGGCGGCGCGCTGTCAGTTCATGGTTTGATTTTTATAGGAGATTCCGATCGGGCTTATACCGTGTCGGAACGGCACTGTCACTATACTTACTTCCTCCTTTACCAGGACGAAAGAACCCTCCTGGCTTTTTTATGGCTTCCGTCATAGAGGTCCAAGCACTGCTGAAGGCTTTCTGAAAGAAAGGATATCATGTATATTATCTTCTAGATTTTAATAGGCAAACAAAAGTACACCTTAATGCCTGGGCCATTAAGATACCGCTTACGGCGATTTTTCGCAACACACGGAAAAACAATTATATCTAGTTTTACAAATATCAACATTAGCTTGCGTGAATTAAGTTGATTTTGGCTTAGCCCTTCTACGCTGATTTTTGAAGTATAGGGCAAAAACGCTATTATTAATTATTTTATAATGTAATCTGTCTGTTAGGGCCATAAATTATTAAAGATGGTATAAAGCAAGTGGACTATAATGTATTAAAAGTAAGTAGAGGTTACAATAGTGCAAGATGGAGGAGCTCAACAAAGTATCGCGCGAGCGAAGGCGAGTGCGAGCGTGCTGCTTGATGGGCTGTCTGAAGCGTTCTGTCGGGCGGCGCGGCGGCGGTGACCGTTGCCGGCGGCGCGCCGCGGCTTTCCCGGTCTGCGATTGGTCGGCAGCGCGGGCATCGGGGATGTTCGAGCGGGCGGCGCGGGACGGGTCACGCGCCGCGCCACGTGACTGTGCGTCTATGGCTTGGTCATAGACACTGTCTTATTAAAGTTACCGAAACAAGACTGTAAATTCAAATGTGACTAAATAAAATGGATGTAGGTACTTAATTTTATGTTTTTTATACCACTGAAGGTGGCAAACAAGCTAACGGCCCACCTGATTGCAACACCAGAGGCATCACTCGTGGGTCGCCGACCCCGTAAAAACCTTAAAACTCTTTCATGGTATTATGATGCATGCACTAGAAATATTTAACTGCGCCGTTGGTCTCGTGGTCACAAGCGCGACTGCTGAGTAAGGGATCCTGGGTTCGATTCCCAGGTCGGGCAAAAAGCGTTATTGGGTTTTTCCATTAGGAATTTCTCAGTAGCAGCCCGGAGTTTGGAAGTTGGTGGTGTGACACCCCCGTGCCTCGGAAAGCACGTAAAGCCGTTGGTCCCGGTTGTTATTCGTAGATCTTTGACAGTCGTTACGGATAGTCAGAAGCCAAGAAGTCTGACACCCAGTCTAACCAAGAGATATCATGTTGCCCAGTTACTGGGTTGTGGAGGTCAGATAGGTAGTCGTTCCATGTAAAACACTGGTATTCAGCTGCATCCGGTTAGACTGGAAGCCGACCCCAACATAGTTGGGAAAAAAGGCTAAGCAGATGATGATGCACTAGAAATATTTGCACGACTGTTCTGCCCTTAGACAGAGAGTCAGGGTCGCGGCAGGCCACGAAGAAGTGGATAGATTCCTTCAAAACTGGAGGGACGAGGCACTGAAACGGTCTCGTTTGATGATGGCAGGAGTGGCGAGAGGGCTTTGCCAGGACTGGGACACACGAGACGACTCCCGGCCACCGTAGACGCGGGTCTGTGGACGGTGAGCAATGGGTAGCTCACCGTCCGTAGGTACACCAACGACAAACCGTGTCGACGCGCGCCTCAAAGGATGTCAGCAAATTTGGAAGGGGCCACTAAGGGCTGATGCCTGCCGGGGCTGCGGGTTGTTCGAAAGAGATACCGCGCCCCCGGAACGCAAAGGGCACATGAAGGAACATAGATGGGTTATAGTCAGTAAAAGTCTGACACTCCCTCCCGTCCCGCCCAGGGCGGGGGAAGGTATTTGATGATTTCCCATCTATAAAAAAAAATGGACTGGGACAGAATAGGCTAACCGAAGAAACTGTTGACTCGAACGAAAAATAGTATGACCGCCAAATAGTAACCGCCGCGGATTACAGTTCAAGGTCAAGTTAACATCCCAAGTTGTATTGTTAATTTTAAGATTTTTCTCACTACAATTATAAACGCGAAAGAATAACAATGGTTGGAAAGATGGATGTTTGTTACTCTTTTTAACCCCGACGCAAAAAGAGGGGTGTTATAAGTTTCACGTGTCTGTCTGTCTGTCTGTCTGTCTGTCTGTGGCATCATAGCTCCCGAACGGATGAAGCGATTTCAATTTAGTTTTTTTTTTTGTACGAAAGGTGACTTACGTACGAGTGTTCTTAGACATGTTTGATGAAAATCGGTTGAGCCGTTTAAAAGTTATGGGTGTGACAGTGGGGAAGAAAAAATAAAAAATGATTTGTCATATGGGTTATTAAATTATTAGGAACCTATGTACTTACAGCTTAACAAAATCGACATTATAATTAGTATGTACCTATAAAAAGTATAAAATAAAAATTAAATTAAAAATTTAAAAAACCCCCGACACAAAATCCTAAGTTCCCTTTAAAAAGTAAAAAAATAAAATACGTCGCGTTGGGGGACCGCTTGGGACGGTCGTACCCTAAATGCAACATCGGTCCCCCAACGCGACGTATTTTATTTTTTTACTTTTTAAAGGGAACTTAGGATTTTGTGTCGGGGGTTTTTTAAATTTTTAATTAAATTTTTCAGTTAAATGGCTGAACGCGGTTAGTTTAAATTTGGCACACATAACGATAACTAGCTTCTGAGCGCGACTTCCTTCGCGTCAAAGTTAATATAATTATTATCCTAAAATTTTCCTAGATAAAAAGTAGCTTATGTGTTATTCTACACTACAATCTATCTCAGTGCCAAATTTTGTCCAGATCCGTTCAGACGTTTAAACGTGAAAGAGTAACAAACATCCATCCATCCATCCTCACAAACTTTTGCATTTATATATAAGTATAAATAAATATAAATAGTTTAATATAATATTAGTAGGACTAGCTTCTACCTGAGACATCGTCTGCTTGCATCTATGTATTATCATAAGAATGTTTTTGTTGTTTTCCTCGGAAACTACTATTTTCTAGATGAAAGGTACCCTGTGTCCGTTTCTGTACACCTGGCAGCAGTTTAATGATTTAGGCTTGAAAGTTTAACAAACACAAAAACTTACTTTCGCATTTATAATATACCAGCTTCTATCTACAATTCGGATCTGGTCAGCTGTTTAAGTGTGAAACAGTAACAAACATCCATCCATCCATCCAACCATCCATCCATACATCCTCGCAAACGTTCCCATTTATAATATTAGTAGGAAGTAGGAATAGAATATAGAATATACCATCACGCCTGTATTCCCCGAAGGGTTAGGAAGTGGTGTACCAATGTACACCCACATTTCGCCGGTATATTTAGGTCCCATGTAATAGGGGGCGAGTCTTTTGCCATTAACCGGGCACAAATCCAAACTCCGAGCTGCTACCGAGAATTTCATAGAAAAACCCAATAACACTTTTTGCTCGACCTGGGAATCGAACCTAGGACCTCTAGCGTAGCAGTCGTGCTTAGGACCACTAGGCCAACGAGGTAGTCGAGGTAGGAAGTAGGATTTATTTTTAAAAAGACTAGCTTTTACCCTCGGCTTCCTCCACGTCAAAGTTGGGATTGATGCCACGGTTGGTATATGTCCTATGCGTTATTCCACACTACAATCTATCTCGATGCCAAATTTCATCCAGATCCGTTCAGCCGTTTGAGCGTGAAGAAAAGACAAACACACAAACTTTCGCATTTATAATATTAAGTAGGTTTTTTTGTAGACGGGAAATCATCACATAACTTCCCCCGCCCTGGGCGGGGCGGGAGGGAGTGTCAGACTTTTACTTACTAAATCCCGTCTATGTTCCTTCATATGCCCTTTGCGTTCCGGGGGCGCGGTATCTCTATCAAACAACCCGCAGCCCCGGCAGGCATCCACCCTCAGTGGCCCCTTCCAAGTTTGGTGACATCTCTTTGAGGCGCGCGTGGAACACGAACGCGCCGTCGACACGGTCTGTCGTTAGTTAGTTAACGTACGGACGGTGAGCTACCCATTGCTCACCGTCCACAGACCTGCGTCTACGGTGGCCGGGAGTCGTCTCGTAGCTCCTGACGCCCGGAGCGTCTACCGCGGCGGCCGCTGGGACGGGGGCCCTTCTCTCCCTCTCCCGTCCCGCCGCCTCCTGTAGCATTACAGCTTCGCAGAAGGAGGCGACTGCTTCCCATTCCCTCTCGCTCCGGACCATGGCCTGAACCAGTACCGGACGCGAGAGTTCGCCGCCGCCGATGGCCGCCACGAGATATTAAGTAGGATAGGATATCCCTTTTTGTTCCGGGTGGAATTAATTCTGAATTGTATATAAACAAAGTCACGGGCAAGAAGGTAGTAATATTTATACAATACTTACTAGTGTTATCAATGTACACTGTTCTTAAATATTATGATACCTTGACTGAGATGAGTTAAACTGAGATGCGTCATTTTAGCATGATTGAAACTATGAGGAAATACAATCATCCTCGTTATATGCCTCGTTAGCTTGGTGGTCCTAAGCGCAGCTGCTACGCTAGAGATCTTGAGTTTGATTCCCAGGTTGCGCAAAGTTTTATTGGGTTTTATTTATGAAATTCTCAGTAGCAGCTCGGAGTTAGGATTTGTGTCCAATTAATGGCAATAGGCTTGCCCTCTATTACATGGGACCTAAACATAACGGCGAACTATGGGTGTACACCTCTTCCTAACCCTTTGGGGAATACAGGCGTGATGGTATGTATGTAGATATCTTAGGCTGTCTGTCTACGTCAAACAATCGGTGACCGATTTTTTGTCGGACAGAATGGAACACATGAATTCTAGTATACAAACGCACACACGAAACTACGGATCTATTGAACGGTCCGATAATCGGTCCTACATAAAGTCGGACGTACGCGGAGGCCCTTTAGAAGGTACTTCATAGATAACTAAATCAAAAATTTCGTTAATAATGATGTCAAGACCGTACTTCCGGGATTGTCCTCCGTACTTCCGGGATTGTCCTGATAGCCTTGAAACACCTCTCCACTCCTCAAGCACCTCAGTCTGTGTTGCCCTCTTGTCGCTACGTCACTACGTGCTAGCGGCCGTTTAGGGGGCCCATTTATCGAGTGTGCTAGTCACCCCCTGCCATTTTATCTGTGTCATAAAAACATTGATTGGCAGGGGCCATAGTCTTTCCATAGTGTCAGGAAACTAGTCCATCTAAGCTACCCAAACCCATAGCCCTATTCTTTGTTTCCATATTCTGCAATAGTCCTGCGCCAGCCGGGGATTGTCCTTGGGTGCATTTGCATAGTGCAAACAGGGATAATTGCCGGTTGGTGTTCCATTTCAGTGTAAAGCCTTGTAAGGGGCCTCTGCGAGTTGGCTTCGGCTCCTCGTACGCCTTTCAAAGGTCCGGGACCCTAGGGTCCCGAGATGCGTAACGTAATGTCAAGAAAAAAATATTTGAAAGTACTTGTGGGGCCTTTGCCAAGCAGTGGGAAATTATAGGCTACATAAAAAAATAATCCTACTTCTATATAAAATATATATAACTCAAAGGTGACTGACTGACTGACTGACTGACTGACTGACATAGTGATCTATCAACGCACAGCCCAAACCACTGGACGGATCGGGCTGAAATTTGGCATGCAGGTAGATGTTATGACGTAGGCATCCGCTAAGAAAGGGTTTTGATAAATTCCACCCCTAAGTGGATAAAATAGGGGATGAAAGATAATACTTCTTAACGCGAGCGAAGCCGCGGGCAAAAGCTAGTAATGATATAAATGCGAAAGTTTGTGAAAATGGATGGATGGATGTATATTGCTCTTTCACGCATAAACGGGTGAATGGATCTAGATGAAATTTAGCACTGAGATAGATTGTACTGTAAAATACCACTTAAGTTACTTATATCCCGGAAAACGATAATAAGAAAGTGAAAAAGTAGGACAATATATCAACTTTACACGGATAAAGTCGCGGGCAGAAGCTAGTTATAATAATATTGATGTCAGTATATAAACACAAGAAATAATAAAACATTGTTAAAGTAAATAAAATGTAAAAAAAAAATACAGCAAAGAAAATACTCCGACTACGATTAAAACATTCACCAAAAAACTCTAAAAAAGACTTTAAATAGTTAGATTTACGTGCTAATGCTATAAACCACAACTACACAACATGACACAAAAAATATTGCACCATTAAAAGTCAAATTCAAATCATTTATTTCAAGTACCTAGACTATTTATAGGCACTTTTGAACGTTATTTACAAGAAGAAGAAAAAAAACAAGTTGAATATTAATACGCATATGAAAATTAAATAGCTAACTGTTAAAGCACAAGTCTTAGATAGAATAGAATAGAATCGTTCTTTATTTGCACAGAAAGTAGGTACCAGTTACAGATGTTCAGTTCAAAAATGATCCATATACTAACTACCTTAATTAAGGCATGCAAACAGTACAGTAGATTACATTACAGCTACAAACCCAACTTAAAACCCATCTAATACCACACAAAAACACTCACAGCGACTTCCGACGGTGCTTGGCTTATAAAATCCGCAAAAGTTTCATAGGTATGATCCACAAAACACACTAATAGTAGAGACACGGCGAGCAAAGACCTCATTTCACTGAGTAACCCATAGGCACCACACAGCGCGACGACTCGACATGCAATGGCAAGAGTTCGTGGCCCTTAGAAGTTAAAACAACAATACGAGTATTAAATCACACGCCTTCACTTTTTATCGTGTTTTGATACTATAGGATAAACCTACATACTGCATGTAGGTTTATGTAACTGCCTCGGTAGCCTAGTGGTGCTAAGCGCGACTGCTACGCTAGAGGTCTTGGGTGCGATTCGCAGGTCGAGCAAAAAGTGTTATTGGGTTTTTCTATGAAATTCTCAGTAGCTTGGATATATAATAGTTTGGATTTGTGCCTGGTTTAAAGCAATAGGCTAGCCCCCTATTACATGGGACCTAAAACATACCAGCGAAATGTGGGTGTACATTGGTAGGGTCAATGTCAGAGAAAGGGATGTCATAACAAAAGGGGGTTCCTTTTGGTAATGACATCAAACCGTATAACCGTAGTCTTGGGGCTTCCTTTTCTCTGACGCTGACTGTACACCTTTGCCAAAAAAATAGGAGAAATTAAAATGTAAGTAATAGGTTGATTTGACGATCTTAAACACGATTAAAACGTTGCCATAAAAACAGCTCCTTTTCCTTGTATTTTTCGAGGAAAAGGGAGTGTTTTTGTACATCCTTATTTTCTCACCTAAAGGTCAGTTCAAACAGGGGGCGATTCTACTAACTTTTGGTAAGGGCGCCTTCAAATTAGAGGAGTGAGTAAGCGCCGCTGTGGCGCCACAGTGGTGTGCTAGCCGCGCCGCTACTAATTTTCAGACAATTTCTAGAAACGCCACTACCGTGACGTAGTGGCGCTGTGACTGCGCTTCTAGAAATTGTATTGTAATTAGTAGCGGCGCGGCTAGCACACCACTGCGGCGCCACAGCAGCGCTTACTCACGCCTCTAATTTGAAGGTACCCCGATCGCAATCTAATCTCATGCTCAATCTATCAAAAATTCATATTAATTTTTTGACATTGATTGTCGCGAAGTTGAGTTTGCGACTAGATTTTTAACGTACTTAAAGTCAAACCATTTATTTCAAGTTTTTGGCCATTAAGTTTTGAACGTCATATACCAGAAAACAAGGAATTGATTCTAGTTGTCCCCGCGAAAGGTATATGGTAGTATTAAGTTCAATTAGTACTAAAATACAACTAAGATGTAAATATCACGTGCAATTATGTATTGCACGCAATTTTGGACTTTATTCCTATTAGTTTTAAGTTCATTATCACAGCTCGACTATACAGTTTTCTGTCTATGCTGACCCTAAAAAGGATAGGAAAACGCACGTTGGGCAAAACAAAATGTTTGATGTCACTGTGACATTGTATCTGATTTTATTGCAGAGATAGGTTACAAGGACATGTGACAGACATACTACGTTAGGATTTTTGAAATATGTCAGAATATATTCGGAAGAAGGGAAAATAGTTAAACTTTTACCATGGATCCGGTACAATACGACTCTTAACAATAATATTATCTTGCGTTTCGTCTCACAAAATATTTGAAAAACACGATGACGTCACAATTCGAAAAATAATAATGGTAGATTGTTTGTTGACAGAGATGCGAAGGAGTTTTTGATGCCCTATAAGTTTCCTTTTTTTATAGTTTGTAAGTTAATGATTTATTTATTTATAAGTTAAGTTTTATGTTTAAAGAATAATCAATAATAAAAACAGATTGTTATGCAATAAGAAATACTAGTTCGATAATAAATAAATTTCCGTTATCAAAGTGAGCTATGAAAGTTATGATCGACGGAAATAATATTGAATTTCGGTTTTATGACTTACAAGCATTTTTGTGGTCACCACAACCGACCTGCGACTTCGTCCGCGTCAAATTTAATATGATATCCCACGGAAACTGTACACTTTCACGGAACAAAAACTAGCCTATGTGCTATTCAAGGCTATAATCTATCTTTATGCCAAATTTCATCCAGACCGTTCAGCCGTTTAGGCGTGAAAGATAAACAAACATCCATCCATTCTGACAAAGTTTCACAATAATAAAGATACTAGATTCTACCCGCGACTTCGTATATTATATAGATATTTATTTATTTATTTTAATGCCAAATTCCATCCAGATCCGTTCAGCCGTTTGAGCGTGAAGAAGAGACAAACATACACACACACAAACTTTCAACTTTATAATATTAGTGTGATTTAGTAGAATTGGATATAGAATTCTATTTCCTATCCTACTAAATCAATACTTGTTTCCTACTAATTAGTAGGAAGCAAGGTAGTAGGATTTTAATCTTAACGTAAGTCAACAACAAAGCGCCAAAAATATTTTACACCTTATAGGTATCTTATAGGGCTCCTATAATTATTATGACTATGACATCTTTATCTACATGTGACAAACAATAAATGATTTGAATTTGAATTTGAATTAATTTACGCTAAATTTCTTTTCATTCAAAAATCTTACTCATCCACTGTCCGTTGAGCGCCACCTGACATCCCTCACTTGCGTAATTAACATTCTGTTTTAATTCATACATCTGTAACAGTAGTCATCCAACAATGCCATTGTTTTATTGCCCCACTTTTTCCATACAATTACACAAAGTATCAAGTATATTGTTAGATACAATAATTGCAAGAGTTTTACAATGAATTATGTTTTTAATACCTACTAAGGTGATTTTCCATACGTGACGACTCTTGTATTACATTAGTATTCGATTCGAAGTAACTCTGTAATTTGAAATGCTTTTATGTCATTGGATGGCGACCAAACCATCCCAACCCAACTAAAGATCAACTGTACTAATTAAATACGTTAAAAATCAACTTAGCGACAATCAATGTAGGTAAATTAGAGGCAATTTTTATTAAAACTGATTTGAGTACGACCGTTGCTAAAAATTTGTAGAATTGCCATTCTGGTGTTAAGTGGTCACTGCTATACACATCTGCAATACCAGAGGCCTTGCAGTACATTGCATCCATCCGAAAGATAACATTAAAATGTCTGATGGGCCTGTAATTACAACGGTACCCAAATCTTTCAAACCGGAACACAACTAAGATTTGATTTAATGTCATAAAGTCTGTTATTGATAATTATTACAGATCAGTAAGTATAGTATTTTTTTTCGACTAACTAGTTTTTCAAAGAGTTTAATCTTTATTTTACTTGTTATTGATGAAATCGATAATATATATTTCATTCATATTTTGTAATAAATGAAAAGCGTTATCATCTCGCTTCTATTTCATACCTTTGCAGTCTGAGGGTCCCCGCGCTTTAGCTGTTGCAGGGCTGTTGCATCTTAGCGGGTGAGCCAACCGTAGTAGCACATCTACAAACATAAGAACTAGGTCGCTTTTGAAATGTGAGTCCATTCACGATGTGTTTAGTGCTTACAACGAAACGTGTTCTATAATGAGTGAGGCCATGTAAAGTCTTATATTAGGGATGGCGAAGTCACGTGACATAATAATTCACATAACATAACATAACAAAAATACCATCACGCCTGTATTCCCCGAAGAGTTAGGCAGAGGTGTACCAATGTTCGCCGGTATGTTTTTGCAAAATATTTCTTGCACGCATAATTGACATACCTATCTATGAATTTGATCGAATCTAATTTAACAGCAGATATATTACACAATTACAATCTCGTAAGATAAGACCAGGTTTCTCGCAATGATTACCTTCATTAGTACCTTTATTCTGCCAAAAAAGATTCATCGAATTGTATCACAAACTTTTTTTTAAACGATGCCCTACTAAGAATTTCTCCTGTATTGTGGGTGCGTTTACAAACACAAAAACTTACATACAAAAACAGTCAGACCCGTAACAACTATCTGTAGGCCATAAAAATATTTGTTACATTCAGGAATCGAACGCGCAACACGCAGCACAGCAGCATATCGCTCAACCACGGCACCAACCTACCGACAAACGTGCCGACTGGCCAAAATATGACTAGACTATTTTTTATCGATCACTATCGGTAAAGTCTTCCTAATATTTTTCCTGTATCGTACAATAAAGATTATCTACAAACAGAAAGCCGCAAATCTGTGCGCATTCACGGGCTCCTCCTAAGAGTGTGACGCTGCAGTTTGAGAGTTGGAAGTCTGAGTGTCCCCGACAGTACTTGAGGTACCATTTATGCTGAGTCAGACTGTGGAGGTACACTGAGAGATCGCTCAGTGTACCTCAGTGTGCCTGCTCTTTGATAATGAAAGAAAAAACAAAAATATATTACAATGAAACAATTTACAGGCACTTTTTCTTTTCTAACTTTGGACTACTCCTGGCATTTCGCCTGTAATGTGGGTGCGATTACAAACATATAAACTTACTTACTCAAACATCTCCATTGGTCTGGTGGTCATAAGCGCGAGTGATGAGCGTGGGTTCCTGCGTTCGATTGTCAGCTCGGGAAAAAGGTGTTATTGTAGTTTTCCATTAGAATTTGCTTAGTAGCAGCCTGTAATTTGCAAGTTGGTGGTGTGACACCCCCGTGCCTTGGAAAGGATGTAAAGCTATTGGTCCTACCTGTCATTCGCAGATCTTTGATAGTCAGAAGCCAGGCAGTTTGACATAGCTCTATTGCTACTATCTATATTAAATTAACACTAAAACAAACACACTTGATTCACTTTAATACTTAACCACGAGTCACCACGAGTCACCACTAGTATCCCCTTTAAACACATGGGTACATAAATACATAAACTCACGCCTTTTTCACATGGGGGTAGGCAGAAACCACAAAACGCCACCTGCTCACATTCATACTCCTTTCGCCTCATCCACGTTCATACAACTGGCCATACAAGCACGCCCTTTATACACAAACCATTTCGATAGCAAACTGTGTCTCCACTACAACCATAAATCAAATAAAAATATCATAAACAACACCGTCCCCTACTGTATTACGAACTTCAGCAAACTTGCCCTTAACTAGGCGGGAGGTGACTTTCACTTTTGAAGCGCCCTCCCGGAGTGAAAAGGCGATATTTCCCTCACAGCGAATGAATGAAAAACCCCGCCACAGTTATGAGGCACTCCGACCGAATGTACTTTTTGAAGAAAAAATTGAGAACAAGTTTTTTTTGGTGTTTTTTTGCTAGTGAGAAGTGTTATGGTGAAACGAATTTTTGTTTTGGAACTTTTTACCTATGAGGTCTTTGTGAAGGAGCTCGTTTGGGGAAGTACTACCACCGTAGCTATTTCTGCCGCTTAGCAGCGTTGCTGTGTTTCAGATTAATTAAAGGCGTAGGAAATAACTTTGTCTCTGGGATGGCAACGCATCTGCAAGACCTCTGGTATTACAGATGTCTATAGGCAGCAGTGGCCACTTAACATCAGATGGACCGTGTTGGTTTCTTTGCCAACCATCGATATAAAAAAGAACCTAATTTCTACGATAACACAAGTATTGTATTTTTTGTTATGATGTTGATACATACCAAGTTTGAAATAAGCCAATTACTACGATAACCTAATTAATATTCTATCCAATGTAAATGCGAAAGTAAGTTTGTTAGTTTGTTTGTTGCCTTTTCACGCTTAAACCACTGAACCGATTATCTGAAATTTTGCATAACGTTGTCAGGTGTACAGAAACGGACAAAGAGTACCTTTCATCTCGAAAAAAAACGACTGTTTTTGAGGAAAAGAACAATAACGTGCTTATGAAAATAGATGGCGCCACGTATCTTTTGAATTGACACGATTAAATTTTAAATTGAAGTACCTACTTCCTCTACGTCCGCGATTACACAGACGAAGTCGCGGGCACAAGCTAGTTAGACTATAAGAGCCACTTTAGATTACACACACTGTTATTTTTTTATGTTACCCATGTTTCTAAACTTGTAATAGATATTTTTTTATCAATAGACTATGTTTCTAAACTACTAGATATTGATTTATCTAATGCATTATCCTTTATTCCTTTGTAGTTTGAACAATGACTGGTCACATAATAAAAGTCACACAACTTTGTGACAATTATCCATGTAAGAATGCAATGCGAGAGACAGTGAATGTTAGCTAGATTCTTCGAAAGGACGGTCTCACGACTTCTCCATACACGCTTTATATTTTTAAACATTGTTGGATGGCAGACCTGATGTCGACACGTTTGGCTCATTGGCTGAATAATTGGCTGCTGCGCTGGGTGTCGCGGGTTCCATTCCGCACGGAACAAATATTTAGACTATTCATATTTTTACTCCGAGCTACTACTAAGAATTTAATTTCATTTCACTTTTTGCTCGACCTGAGAATCGAACCCAAGACCCCTAGCGTATCAGTTGCGCTTAGGCCCACTGGCCCAACGACGCAGTCATTTTTGAGTTTTTATATTTGTTAAAGCACCCACAATAAAGTCAAAGTCAAATCATTTATTTCATCAGACCATTAGAAGGCACTTTTGAACGTCAAATATAGAAAAAAAAATTGAATCTAGTTGATAATATTGAAAACAGGAGAAATTAGTCCGGTCAATTTAGACCAAAAAATGAGAGTGAAGTTACATAAAGTCCCAACAAGCTGAATTTCTGTGAAATTGTTCAAAACATAATTATAAACAATGTCTAGAAGTTCCCCATCATTCCCCTGTAAGGAAAAAAAAATATTCAAGGTCAAAGGTCAAAAAAATGAGTTTTTCGCGATTTTCAGCAAAACGGTAAGTTTTATCATAAAAGTACCTCAGACAAAAATTGTAGATCATAAAATTATCTATAAAAACTGTTTCAATACTTTTTTCTTACGAGCCACCGCTTCTGAGATATAACGATTCAAAAAGTTATATAAGTTGTTATCGTCATAATATGCACACGTTTCCACGCCACCTATGAGGTAGTGTACTTAGCGCGTTTTTTAACCCCCGACGCAAAAAGAGAGGTGTTATAAGTTTGACGTGTCTGTCTGTCTGTCTGTCTGTCTGTCTGTCTGTTGCATCATAGCTCCCGAACGGATGAAGCGATTTCAATTTAGTGCGAGTGTTCTTAGACATGTTTGATGAAAATCGGTTGAGCCGTTTAAAAGTTATGGGGGTGAAAGTGGGGAAGAAAAACTGAATGTATTTACAACTTAACAAAATCGACATTATAATAAGTATGTACTTTTATAACTTTTTGAATCGTTATATCTCAGAAGCGGTGGCTCGTAAGAAAAAAGTATTGAAACAGTTTTTATAGATAATTTTATGATCTACAATTTTTGTCTGAGGTACTTTTATGATAAAACTTACCGTTTTGCTGAAAATCGCGAAAAACTCATTTTTTTGACCTTTGACCTTGAATATTTTTTTTTCCTTACAGGGGAATGATGGGGAACTTCTAGACATTGTTTATAATTATGTTTTGAACAATTTCACAGAAATTCAGCTTGTTGGGACTTTATGTAACTTCGAATGTCTAAATTGACCGGACTAAAATACCTATAGTGCGTTTTTTAATCTCGTAGACTAAATTGACAGTTTCATACGTCAAATATAAAAATAATGTGCTTTCGGCCTATGAACATAAAGCACACTATTTTCAAGTTTGACGTAAGAAGCCGTCAAATCAGTCTACGAGATTAAAAAACACACTTTAGTATGGAGCAAAGTGTAAAAAAAAAGTTTACAGTCAACTCAACGACATCACGCTACAAACAACGGGAGAGAAGCAGCAACCAAACACGTAACCTAAAGCGAGTGAAAAATACCACACGGACACAACCAAGTCAAAAGATAATTTTCAAAAGAGGGGGACGTCTGTTGTGCTACCAATTACGTGGTAGGAAGTCGGACTTCGTCCGTGCTACAACAACATAGGAACGCTTTTAGACTCTTGAATATTTTAACGCAAGTCGCGGTGAGGACTGTCTTTGTGTACTGTGTCATTTTGTACTTTGTTTTGTTAGTTTTTACTTGCTTAGTTTATTACAGTCCTGAATGAGCAAGATCTATATTGAGTCTTATTGTATAAATAAAAGTATTTTTTGGGTTTATTGGACATTTATTATTAGCTAGCTTCTAGTTCGTCATTTATTTCAATTAGACCATTTAAAAGGCACTTTTGAACATCAATTACATAATTATTATCACATGGGGTCAGTTTATTTTTCTTGGATAAAAAGTATTTTATGTGCTATTCCAAACTTATAATCTACCTCTGCGTCAAATATCATTCAGACTCATTCTGCCGTTTTGTGGCTTGATTGAGTAACAAACACCCATCCAAAGCTACTACAACGGTACTAGCTTTTGCCCTCGACTTTGTCTGCGTCAAAGTTACTGTAATTATCTCACGGGTACATTTATCCAGGATAAATAACTTATGTGTAACTCTAGACTTTATATATATCTGCGCCAAATTTCATCCAGATCCGTTCAGCCATTTCGCTGTGATTGAGTAACAAACATAAATCCAAAAATTTGCATTTATCAGTATTAAATGCGAGCTTTATTATATTTGAATAGATCTGCGACTCAGAAATCACGTTTTACCTCTTTTTGTATATTTAATGTAAGTAAAGTGTATTCTCTCCTTCTTGTCATACCAACTTGCAAATAAATGAAATCTAAAGTCTCAATTATTAAGCAGGGGACGTCAATCATGCTATCAATTAGGGTCCAACGTGGACTTTTAGCGGGAACAACATGGATTCGCTCTCAGACTGGTAAATGTTTTATTATTTACCGATACCGTAGACTGCATGAATCACCGTCAACTGTCTGTCTGGGTTATTTTAGACAGACACTGTTCGTTTGTTTATAGTCTGATGTACTTTTGAGAATTAATTTTCAGGTAAAAAAGAAGAAGTGTATAAATATTTGTGTGTTTAGATTCAGTACGGGATTTTAGACCTCCCAGAAGTTGAAATTTTCGTGGCTTATCTTATAATTATAGTAAATTCTTGTGTCACAATGTTAGTTATCGTACTCCTGGACGGCTGGACCGATTTGAATAAAAATTGTCTCCATATCGGGTAGGTCTGAAAATATGCCAAAATCTTCAAATCCCTAAAAAAAGATATGGGTTTTTTTTTATAAGCTTTGCAAAATTCCTGTTCTAGTGGTTTAGAATCACGCATGTTGGTTTTCACGGATGCAGAGGACGAAGTCGAGTCATTATTGGGGTTCAAACTTCGTTTCTACCAAATTCGGTCCAGTGGTTGTGGTAAACAAACAAACGGACATGCAGAGTTACTTCCATATTTATAATATTAGCAATAAATATCTTTTATTTACGGAAAAAAATAACTTTTGTCAAAACGGAATTCATCTCAAATATTCCTTAATCAAGTTAAATAAGTTCCCGATCTTAACTAAATTCTAAGAATCATCCTGAACTGCGCAGCTTTGGTTGGTAGAGAATGCCTAAGGCATTTCATTCCGCCTTTGTAATTTTTGTTGCTTATAGTTTAAATAAATAAATAAAAACTCAATAGTGTTTATTTATGAATTGATAACAATCTAAAAGGCATTACAAATAGAGTTGAAACTTCTCTGCTTTTTCGTCACGCAATTTGCAACTCTAATTTTGATTATTTTAAGTTCTTCTTCTTCTTATCGTGTGGGCAGTAAGGTCTAACGACCCCACACACCCTAGTGTCAGAGTTTCTAAACCGCCTCAAGGGCCTCTCACATGGTTACCGATGTCAGTGGTGTCCAAGATAAACTTAGAAAGTACATATGAAGTAGAAAAAGTCACATTGGTACTTGCCCGTGACCGGGCATTATTTTAAGTTCATTTTAAATTAATGAATGGTTTAAAGGATTTTGGTCCTCTATCAGTCTTGACCATAAGTAAGAAGCTAATTTACTTACAGACGAAGGTCCAAAAAACAGTAATTACTTACGTTAAGTGCCTTTTATCGGCCAACACGAAAGCCTTAAGAGGGATGCGCTAAGGATGCCCGCTAAATTCAAATTTTCCTTCAGTTTTTTTTTATAAACTTTGCCCCACACTAGGAATGCCCCTGTATCGTCGATATGCCTACAAACATAATTATAAACTCATTTCCAAAAACATCCAAACCCGGAACAACTATCTGTAGGCTATACAAATATTTATTCCAAGCTAGATACCAACCCGCGACACGCAGGGCAGCCAACCATGTCGAAAAAAAAGACAAGAAAAACGAAAAAAATAAACGGGAGGAAAGTTCAATTTCGAGGCCGACCCTGACGTTTTCACCTTAAAAAAATATTTTTCCGCAGAACCTATTAAATACATTCGTCTTCCAATACTGACGAATTAATTGCAGCCAATTTTAAAGGTCTGAATATTCTAATTAAATGCTAGAGCGAGACGGCGCGAGTGTGAAAGAGAGGCGTGAAACGTCAACGACACCTGCCACTGATTTATTTGTTCGAAAGAATTTGGATTTTGAAGGAAAAACGGAACGACGATGTTTGTACAGACTAGCGATGATAATAAAAATAATTTATTCAATACATATAAAAACAATAATGTATTTTAATTCATTAAGAATTGAAGTCTGTTTGTTATGTCAAAATAGTTGTTAGTTTGTTCTGTCTAATCTCCGAAACGGCTGGACCCATTTTGACGGGATTTTCACTGGCCGATTGGGCGAAGTCCTTTTCTCATACAGAAAAGGCACTAGAATGGATCACTACGCTTGCTCAAGGCAGATTGGAAATTTTGGACTAAATAATATATTACGTCCATTTTTAATAACTCAAAAAAAAAAGAAGTTAAGTGAAGACCTCGTTTTGTGTAGAGTGTAGATAAGATGAACTATTAATTAATCTTCATAAAACAATAAAATGTAAAAATATTTTTTTGGCCCACTGCAAGACAAAGGCCTCTTCTCATACAAAGAAGGCACGAGTATTGATTACTACGCTTGCTCAAGGCGGATTGGCGATCTCAGACTTATTAATTATAAAGTCCAGGTTTCCTCACGATGTTTTCCTTCACCGATGTCAGTGACATCCCCGACTATTAATCTTCATATTTAGATACAATCGAGACGTAGTACTAAGTTATTTTTCGTTGGGATTTTGTACCTGACGTGACAATATTAATGGATGTAATTGGATGGCAAACAAGCCTTCGGCCCACCTGATGTTAAGTGGTCATCGCTGCCTATAGACATCTGCAATACCAGAGGCCTTGCAAATGCGTTGCCATCCCAGAGACCAAGTTGAAACGTCTCATGTGCCTGTAATTACACAAAGCAGCGTAGCGTAGCGTTTGAAGGGTATGGATGGCGACCCATACCCTTCAAACTGGAACACAGCAACGCTGCTTCGCGGCAAAAATAGGTATGGTGGTAGCACTTCACCGCACGAGCTCCTTCAGAAAGAGCTTTACTTCTACTAAAAGGTGGCCTGGATTAAGAAGCCTAAAGATTTGTGAGCAATTAGAGATTCTTCAGCTGCTTTACTTTACTACGATAGTAACTTTTGCGATACTTAAATTCCTACGGAGATCAGGCAGATACGGACGCGCGTTGGAGTTCCGTATTACTGAAAATACATTATTTTTATTTTTCGATAATAATATGATAGAGGTCATTTGTAACACAACGTGTTCTAAGAAAATTGGTGACTTATTTTATGTTAAACTTACTATATACATCGGTTAATTCTTCCGCTCCCGTTAGTCGGATTATATAGCTTTTATGCATCGTTGATAAACGCACAATTTTTTTTTTAATTAGTCTAGTATCTCCTGATGCTGTATTAAAAAAAAAAAACTTTTCACCTGTATAATATTGGTACATCCTTTCGAAAGACAGACAGAAGGATGAAGGTTACGGACAAACAGTGTAGGTGTAAGGTCCCTCAAAACCAATTGTAAATCAAGAGACACTGGTAGTCATATCATTTGTTTCAACTAGACCATGAAAAGGCAATTTTGAACGCCAATTACATGAAAAAAAAATGGAATCTTGTTGCCAATTCCAAAAGGTAGTTTCGTATGGAGATGAACGAGCAAGAATCTACATACGAGTACATCTATACTGCCGTCGTAAGAAAGAAGGGCACAACTAACATTTTTATCGAAATCGAGTTATATACATATTCGGAATCAGGAAAAAAAGGCCTATCTGCCTAATTTTTTGTGTATTTTTAACAATAAAACAAACAGAGATAGCATAAGCATAAAGGGCACAACTGCACCATTTTTTAAGATATTGTAAAGAAAAAGGTCACATTGTGATATATGTCTTCTATTTCACATTTATGTCTTTAAAATATTTAGTTGAAAAGGCATAATTGGCGCACGTTAAATATAAAGGGCTTATGTGGCAATTGTGCTATTTTTTTTAAACCAACACCTTAGCAAGAAATGTAGAAAGAAAGTCACAACTGGCGATTGTGTCTTTACTATTTACCCTACTCCTTAATATTTTGTATAAAAATAGGCACACTGGCGGTTATGCCTTTACTACTTACCCTACTCCTAAATATTTTGTAAAAAGAATAGGCACACTGGCGGTTGTGCCTTTACTACTTACCCTACTCCTTAATATTTTGTAAAAAAAATAGGCACACTGGCGGTTATGCCTTTACTACTTACCCTACTCCTTAATATTTTGTAAAAAAAATAGGCACACTGGCGGTTATGCCTTTACTACTTAACATCTCTACAGAGAAATGAAATGAGGGGAGCGAGGTATGAGTGAGATTACGCCAGTTGTGCCTGGCGACGAACCCTCGCATGGCCGTGCCGTGCTCTGGTAAGATTATTTTCAACCGACTTAAAAAAAAAGGAGGTTATCAATTCGACCCGTATGTATGTAATATTTCCAGAACTGCCCAGTTTTCGTATATGTCAGTCTATATCAGCGTCTGAACAAATGTGCCAAATTGCAAACGTGTATGTATGTATGTTTTTATGTTTGTGTTCGCATATCTCCGTAACTACAAGTCCGATTTAAGTAATTCTTTTTTTGTCGTACTAGGTACTTATTGTTCAACTTAGGGAATACAGCAAGTTTCATCAAAACCGGTTAAGTAGTTTTTGAGATAGGGTTTTTTTTCTTTTTACGTTTGTTCGCTGATAACTTCGTCGTTTATGAACCGATTTTGATGATTATTTTTTTGTTGGAAAGAAGATATTTCCAAAAGGGTCCCATTTAAATTTCATATAGATCTGATGATGAATTCCGGAGTCACACAACGGAACTCTTTAAAAAAATACAGCAAATCAACCGCGATTGCTGCTATCGCATAAATATGCATTGTTTACGCAATCACACAACATAACATCGCGCCTGTACACTCGAAAGAGTTACACAGATGTATACAGTAATATTTGAAAATTTCTCATCCAAGTAAACGAAATCGCATATTCTGCTTTCTTATGCCTTTTTTTTGTGGTGTCATATTAATTCACATGACATGACAGTTCCTTCATGGATTTGGATGACAGGAAATTAATACTAAAAAGCCAGAAATAAAAAAGACAACCGCCTTCAAAAACTAAAAAGAGAAAAATAAATTTAGCTTTGGAAGTCGGCGGCAATACAAAACAACAAACAGAACCATAGCCGCCGACTTCCAAAGCTTAAGTTATTTTTCTCTTTTTAGTTTTTGAAGGCGGTTGTCTTTTTTGTAAAAATGATTTTTTTGTTACTTATTTCTAGATTCGACAGAAATAAGTAAAGTCCAGATATAAAGTCTAACAACCTAGTAATTTAAATAACTTCATGTTTTCTTTGTTTAATTAATCTTAGAAGGAAGGAAGGAACGTTTAATTGATCTTATAATAATAGCGAAATACAAATGTCGAAGCTGCGCCGCTGCCGCGCCGGACGGTCGCGTGCGCGATCGGCAAAAAATTACCGTTATTTCTGCTTACTAATATTAACTTATACTAACTACTTATATTAACTTTTAGTTAGCTATTGCCACAGATTAAATAAGTACAGATACTTCACTCTATAGAGAAAACTCAACACTTAACGCTATAATTACCTACAAAACGTTCGTGCGCTAGAGAGAGAGATAGCAATAACGCGCGTCATACAACACAGCGCTATTAATAATTGTTCCATTCTTTTATAAGCCTTTTGAAATAAATGTTAGATTTTCTCGTAATTACCTTGTTGTATGCAAATAGAAGTAATTTCTAATATTTTACTGTATAAATCTATACTAATAATATAACAGTGAAAAGGCCCAACTGAATAAATGTGCCTTTTCATTGTAACATTATAAAATTTTCCTCAAAATGTTACAATAAAAAGGCGCATTTGGTTGTTTGTGCCTTTTAAACGTGATATTATTGTTTTTAACTTATTTTTTATGTTAAGATGAAAGAAATTAAGCCAATTATCTATTATATGCATTAAAATTAAAAATTAAAAATGATCATGGTCTTATATATACTATATAAATGCATGTATTGCCATTCACAAAATTTCGAAAAACATAGTTTAGGGGTGTAATTTTCAATAAAAACTAAAAAAAAATTCAAACTTGATTTTCTCAATATTTGCAAAATGTTAGTTGTGCCCTTCTTTCTTAGGACGGCAGTATAGTATACACCTAAAAAAAAACTTACAATAAGTTGTACAGTTACATTAATTCCATGAATAATACAATGATTCTAAAGCATATGAAAATAATCTTTATTAAGTAAAACACGAAAACTTCAGAACAAACAGCCGTTATTATTATTATTATTTTAAATAAACAGGTACAGACAAGTCTGTTGCACAACCGCAATGTTCCAATTTCCTTGGAAATTGACTCAACGCGTAGCGGGCCATTTATTTGCTACGAGAGTGCTACTGTCGTAGCTGTGACGTCATCACATTGGCTACGTCGTAGCAATAGAACAATGGGATGTGCATACTTCTCATCTACTTATGCGTAATATTAATAATGTTTACAGAATTCGGTTTGAGGTAAAATATTTGAAGCCTTCACTGAATGAGTACAGAGCTCATTTTATATTAAATTGAAAAAAAAAACAGAAAACAAAAATACATCCCATCACGCCTGCGTTCCGCGAAGGTTTATTACTACTACTAATACACTAGGCTAACGAGGCAATATTTATAGAAAGGAGTTTTTAATGTTTTTATTCAGAGTACATCAAAAAATATTTGAAGACTTCACGGAATTAATATAAAGCTCTTTTTTGACCGAATTAAAATATAAAGAGGAAAAATATCGTTTCTTATTCATATTTCAGAGTAGAAAGATGGGTAGTGCATTAAAAGTCACATTGTGTATTATTACATGTCTTACATCAAACAAACGAGCCCCTTTGTGACAGACGCACGAAAATGAGCTTATAAGTGTTTTGCCTCTTCCTTTGAAGTTCATTTACCTAAAAATAAAGAGGGTCATTTTGATAAAACTTACTGGCAATAGAAAAAAATGTTATTTATATATGTAGAAATACAAATAGTGGCTCCCTTTGGGTACTCGTACTCAAAGAATAATCTTTGAGTAAGTACAAGATAAATTAATGTTATTTTTTTTTCTTTGTTCTTTTGGAGCGACTGAGGAGCGTGGGTCCTGGATTCTATACCCAGGACGGGCATAAAGTGTTATTGAGTTTTTTTTATGAAATTCTCAGTAGCAGCTCTGGCTTAGGATGTCTGCCTGGTTAATGGCAATAGGCTCACCCCCTATTAAATGGGACCTAAACATACCGGCGAAATGGTGTACACCTCTGCCTAATCCTTGGGAAATACAGGCGTGATGGTAATTTTAAGTGTATCTATATTATTTACAAAAATAAAATCGTTGCAGTCAATAAAAATAAAAACAAGCCTTCTAATTTGCTCAAGTGTGAGCGTACACTTAGAAAGGGGGTGTAATTCACAAGTTGACAGTATCTTTTGACATGTCTGAGGGGATACACAGGGACACCGGGGATATGAGGGTCGCATTAAATAACGTTGTGGCATCGATTATTTTCTATCGTAAATAAATATGTACAAGATGGGGGCGAGCTTTGGGCTCAAGGAAAAGATTAATGTTTGGATAATTCTTTCAATGGAGCCTGAATTTGAAATTTCTTACGTGTTTTGGAAATTTTTGATGGGTTTTGCATGTTGTGTGTGGTTTGAAGTTTATAGGTAGTGATTATTGTGTTATGTTTGTTAATTTGTCATTGTTTTTAAACATTAATAAAATATAAAGTATACGTGAAAATGATAGTGTCAAGGAAAAAATAGTCGCTCTCTATTGTTTAACTAAACTAACGTTTTTTATTTGATAAACATGTTTTTTGTGATATTATTTTACAACCCAAAATGAAGGTTTTTTGGCTTATAAAATAATAATCTTTAGGGAACCTTCTGCCCCAAAAGTGTGACAAACAAGGCTAACGAAAAAAAAGTATCTAGTATTAGAATTTCTTGAGCAACTGTTTCAAAACCTTGCTTCCTAAAAAAATGAGATAAAAACCAAAAGACAAACAAAAAGTGTCCATCAAACGTTCCGTAATTCAAACACGGAACCCTAAAACCGATAACCGTCACCATAAAAGAAACAGACCCCAATGAATTAAGTAGCAAGTATCAACATTTTCATGATCATCTAATCAAGAAAATGTCAAGGCGATAAACCGACTGACCTTTGAGCCTATAACTTTACTAAACACCTATAACTAAGACAACCACCCTCCATTGACCTCTAAAAACAATCCAAATTATTGTACAAAAGAGCTCAATATACCCTGGTACTTCCAAATTAAGTACTGCATCAAAGAAATTGACCAAGACTGTCGTAAACAAACAGAAGAAAATGGGTGTCGCTAACGTTCCTCATTTGGTGCACAGATAATGAGACATGAGACATGAGGCATGAGGCATGAGACACGTGTAGATAGTATGTCAGTCTTGTACAACAGATAACCGGATTACTGAACCAGGGTTGTGATTGACAGCGGCAGCGGGGGCCAGGAAAACCGTGGGTGATATGCTTGTATTTTCGCTTAAACTAACTAGCACACATCGAAATTTTTTCCATTTTTCCAAGGAAGTAAGCTATAGTACGACTATTCCTTACGGGTAGCCAGAAGTCTGACAGTCTGACAGTGATTACCATCTTTATTTATTAAACTGCATATAATGTAAAAATACACCGTACAAAGGCGGCCTCAATGACTTAGGCATTTTCTGATTTTGACACAGACCTCATCATCATCTGCTTAGCCTTTTCCCAACTGTGTTGGGGTCGGCTTCCAGTCTAACCGGATGCAGCTGAATACCAGTGTTTTATATGGAGCGGCTGATACAGACCTATTATATAAAAATACCAGACTATACAAGCTGAACTACGTCATCCTAATACTAAGAACATCTCATCTAAAACTCACCTAAAATTCACACAAATTTCACAGAATAACACCGCTGGCGTTCTCCCAGCAGATTTCCATTAGCTTCCCATTTCATGGCCGCACATTATCAAGGATATCCGCCAGTGCCTATCGCTGATCAAGCCTGATTGCGCATTACCATGTCAAGCACACGGCTAATGTCTGCTCGTTATCGGCCCTCCAGTGCGTACGCCGTGTGTATGCGTGTAGATTGGTACGCTCAACAAATCTATTTGGTATGCAGGCAAAATTATTCATCTTTCTACTACACTACCATGGTATCGTGATAGTTAAGGCGCCCGCCTCTTGTGGGTCCTCCTCCGTTGTGGTTTCGCAACTAGGCACGGACAAGTATCAATGTCACTTTTTCAAATTCATTACTATCTAAGTTTATCTTGGATATCACTGACATCGGTAACCATGTCAGAGGCCCTTGTGGCGGTTTAGAAACTCTGACACTAGGGTGTGTGGGGTCGTTAGACCTTACTGCTCACACGATCAAGAAGAAGAAGACTACTCACTGCCAATACTGATTTTCATTCTATGCGTAATTTCTTTTTAAGCTTACGACACACACGACGGCTCAGCACACTCACAACATTGTTTAAAAGTAATCGCAAGTAGGCTGCCTGTATACCGAATAGCTTTGTTGACTGTACATATTAATCAGAGGTGCTATTGAAGTCAATGCGGAGTTTCTGGTGGTAATTCGTCACTGTGATTTCATGAATGGGTGTACTTAGGATTTTTGTGGCTATCATGTAATTTTTCAACTGCTCTATTGGTATCGTCGAAACGCGACTTCGATTACTAGATCGGGGAAAATGTGTTTGTGAAATTGGATTTTTTAATCAAGAATTTCTTAGTAGCAGCCGGTCGGGCCCTGGTTTCCATTCCCAGGTCAAACAAAAAGAAATGGGTTTTTCAGTTAGGATTTTTTAGTAACAGCCTGGAGTTTGGAACTTGCTGGTGAGATACCTACGTTTCTCCGGAGAAATGTAAAACCAGTTCAAAATATAGGCATTTTTTTACATTTATTGTCGCTAACACGATAATGCGACTAGTTTTTGAACGTTTATAAAAATACTATATTTCATAGGAATTAAGATTGAATATTGCTAAACAACCCAGAACCTCTAAAGTACTTAACGATTTTAAAATTCATTTCCTCCAGCAGCTATTACAGTAAAACATTTACCTAAGCAACCCCATAAATTTCAACCCTGATTATAAATGTACTTAGCTTAAAAGCTTATCGGAATTTTCATATGTATTAGTATTCAGAGGGTAGTTCGGACCCCACGTAATGTTAGCATTGGCCGTCACAATATTTGTTTAATTTTAAGGTCGTTTTCGGATTAGCAAATGGACCTTTTTGTACTTTCGTGTTATTTTTAATTAAAGTTTTAATGGACTTGTGGAAGCACCTTTTTTATAATTGATTAATTTTGTAATAACTGTATGTGTGTTATTTGGTAAAAATGTCCTTCGATGAATTTAGGTGAAGTGAACTGAAAAAAAAATACATTTTAACAGTAGTAGGCGATCATAAACTTTAGGGTAAGTGGTATACGAACACGGCTATACTCTAGACACCACCAGCAATAACAATTTCAGATGGCAATATTTTCTTGTTTCATACTTTTTAGATCGTAGTTTTTCAGTAGTCGGGTTTTAGTTTTCATGCTATTTTTTTTTACTATCCTACAATATAATAGATAAGCATAGATTATAATAATAAATTTGAAGAGAAAACACATAAACCATCCCCTCTACAACCTCTACACTTAAAAATATAGATCACCCATGGGTTTAATCAAAAACTTTCAACGCCAACATTGATACAAATTAATCCCACGATCCTAAACAAATGTTGGACATAAGTTTGCTAAACAAAAGTTTTATACGCTTAGGTTCTACCACTACAGTTGTATGTCATTTGTTTGGCCAATGTTGGTCCTTTGAGACTACATTTTGATTAGGAAACAGATAAAAAAATTACGGAATTCCGCAATATGGTTCTTATAACTGCATGGCTCTGAAACAGCAAATAATTTGCCATTTAAATTAGGACTTTAAAGCGTGTGCGTTAAAACATTTTTTTTGTAATGACAAGATAAAAAGGTGGTGGCTGGCGGGCGGCATGCAACTGGCTGTTTTACATGCGTTGTATTGCGCATTACCGTAAACAGCACATCAAAATTAAAAGAGTTTCCTAGCAGAATTTAATTTTGCGCAATGTTATTTAATTGGATGAACAATATACATCGTTTACGGGTACGTGTTCACGGCTGCAAGAGACTAAACTTGCAAGCCGATTTTGATGATTCTTACGTCAATCTATTTGTCAAACATGCAAATGTCACTAAAGACAAGACAGGCATCAAAATTCAATATGGCGACGACCAGACACCATATTGTTCAAAAGAAAAAAACGATGTTTAAGTGGGTTATCATTGAATAAACATTCGAAAAACATATATTTAAGTTTCTCTTATTAATTTCAAATGACCATTTAGATTCTATAACAATGTATGTATGTATAGAGCGCTTTATCGAGAAAGTCACTTTAATAAATTCCACTTTGAACAGAGAATCGAATCGTTCTTATGGGGCCTGTAGCCATGTAACAAACGATAAACGCAAACGCTGAGTAGGCTTTAATAGATCTTCAACGTTATGTGCTTGGTTTTAAGTTGAAGACCTAGTGAAGATTGCATAGCGTTTTCGTTCTTTCCAATCGCTACAACTTTAATAGATTTTTAATTTAAGGCTCTGGGGTATAAAGTTGAAAATCTATTGGTACCTACCGAGCGTTTACGATTATCGTTTGTGACTTGGCTAGAGGGCCAGTGGTGAAGCTGGGAGGACATTTGTCAACAATCTTAACAATACTATGAACAGGGGAATGCTTTCAAACGATATTGCTTTGTTTATTGAGCTGTTGTACTGAAGGACTAATAAATTTCAAGATGGTTTAAATATCTATTGGGCGCGTCAAGTGGATTTAGTATGCTACTAGATTTAAATAAAGATTTATGTTTAGAATTCGGAAAATTCGGCGTAATGTTTAGTAAGTCGAGAATGGAATTGCCAGTCGGTCTGTTTCTGTAAAAATCTCTTTCGGTGAATTTATGTAAAATGAGTAGGGTAGAGGTCTCTTCTCATACAAAGAAGGCAAGAGCATTAATCGCCATGCTTGCTTAAGGCGGATTGGCGATTTCATACTTTATATTAATCATAAGTCCAGATTTCCTCACGATGCAGATGTTTTTGTTCACCGATGTCATTGATATCCAAGATAAATTTAGAAAGTAAACAACATGAATTGTTAAAGTCACATTGGTATACTACTCGTAGTTCCATGCTGGAATCGAATCCACAACACGCAACGCAGCAGCCAATCGCTTAGCCACGGCACTAGCTGTTCCAACAACATTATAGACATATTCCTACTAAAATAAAGTTATCACCACAAAAACTGATTCTAAAACCGAGTCTAACTTATGAATTTCGTATTAAGAACTTTATCCTACTCAGGTTAAAGTTCAAAATTTGCTAGCTCGAAGGTTTAAGTTTGGAGTAAAGTTAGAACTTGTTTTAATTGTGCTGTCAATTAAAAGTTGACGGAAGCGCACTAAGAACTAAGACAGGCTGACATTATAATACAGTATGCAAATGTAACCTCCTTTGAGGAAGTAAGGAGAACCAAAAACGGTGCAGTTGTTGTAACTTGTTGAAGCTGACTTCGACTTGTCTAAGTTCATTAATTAAGCCTTTGTTACGCTTCTGTTGCGATTATAATTTATGTCTATCTTCTTCTTATAGATACATACTTACCATCACGCCTGTATTCCCCAAAAGGGTTAGCCAGACGTGAAAGTACACTCACAGTTTGCCGGTATATTTAGGTCTTATGGAATAGGGGCGAGCTTATTGCTATTAACCGGGCACAAACTCTAACTCCAAACTGCTACTGAGAATTTAATAGAAAAACCCAATAACACTTTTTGCACAATCAGGGAATAAAACCCAGGTCACCCAACGCTCATCAGTAGGGCTTACGACCACGAGACCAACGGGGCTTAGCAACAGTGCCCCATTGGCACGTACGGAACTCTAGAAGCGTACTGAATAAAACCACAAAAAACAGCCCAAAATCTTCAAAGAATACAATAAAACAGCTACATTTGCTATAAACATGATAAAATATCTCCCCTTATCCGACACAAAGTGTTAACAGCCTCAAAGCGTCGCCGCTGAGACATACAAACGCTTTTATCTCGATATCTGGGGCCTGTTGGTCTAGTGGTTAGTGGCCCTGACTGCTAAGCCGGAGGTCGTGGGTTCGATTCCCACCCAGGACAAACTTTGTGTGATGAGCATGATTGTTTGTTCTGTGTCTGGGTGTGATTTATTTATAATATGTATGTATTTATAAATTATATAAGTATGTATATCAGTTGTCTGGTTACCATAACACAAGCTCTGCTTAGCTTGGGATCAGATAGCCGTGTGTGAGTTGTCTCAAGATATTTATTTATTTATTTATCTGATACTCTCTCCCCTCCCCGCATTAAATATTATACCTATGTATAAGTATCTAGTTAATTTCAGTTAGTAATGATGCATATTTTTGACGTGTTATTAATAAATACCAGCTTTTTTGAGCGTCCGCATTCCTCCGATTTTTTGTAGGATCATTCAGATCCACAGTTGCGTAAGACCAACTTTCTGTAGGTCGTGTGAGTTATTATCAGAATCAAAATCAGAACTTTATTGGCTTTGATTATAGGTACAGTTATAAAATGTCAGTAAGCGCTCAGAAATCCATACCCACGCTAAGGTTCACTTTCCTATGAACACGGGCGCGATCTAGTCAGCGCGTGCGCATGTGTGTTTACGAGTGATGTCTCAACATTCCACAGATAACACACACTAATGAACCATCGTCGCACTACGCGAAATGGCATTATATTTCTGTTTACCGTACGAGTCCTACCCGACGCGCGACGTATTCTTACCATTGCATTGCTAAATTTCGCATAATCATAACATGTCCTGGCAGCTGGTTTGGATAAGAAAGGGTTTACGATCATTGAATTCCGAGTTCAAATCTTATACTATGTGTGGCTGTTTTTTGTTTCTTGAAACCATAATAATGTTAGGCAAAATCTTTTTAGGTTTATGTTGAATTATTACGTATTCATGCTTGTTATTTATTTTTTATAAGAAGCAAATATTAGTTATTGTATTATTTATTTAACTTTTTATGTGATTTTATTTTAACTTTTTGTAATTGGAAGTAGGAAAAAAAGGCGTGCTGTGTGATAACAAAAATTTATTTTTAAAATTAAAAAACTTATGAGAATTGTAACGTCACATTCCTACCGAAATAAAAGAAGTTCTCTTGTAACTGTTCATAAGATTTTTTGTTGAATACCCACTTAGTCAATAAAATTCATAATAACATAATAAGAGAAGGATATTTTAATAACACAAATAAATTTGGTGATGCTCACGTATTAAGTTTCTGAATTGGTATTCAGCAGAGTCAATTGAAAACTAAACTATAATTCAGACTTTATGAACAGGTTATTTTTATGTAACGTCACAATAAACTTAGTGAGGTAATAGTTTAATAATTCGTTTTCTTGATGAAAAGAAGATTGAAACTAAACCTCAATTTAAGATCATTAAATAACTATCTACGAATATATAATATAATTATGACTAAATATTTAGTTACACCGTCTAATACTTCTTCATAAGTAGCACTGTTGCACGTCATCCCCACATATTAAAAACGAAACGTATTTTTTCTGGTTTATGATGCATGCAGCTGTTGTTGTAAACAGTATGTTATCCAGTGCGAAACCACCAAACTTAATCCACTTCGCTGTTGAGTAGGTAGGATAGGCTATCTATCCTCTTCCTCGTATTTCTTGCTCCGGAGACTAATAATAGTATTCCTCTAAAACAACAAAAAAAGTAATATTAGGCATTTATAACAAAATACTAAAGTGACTTAATTTTTTATATAATTTAATAATATTTATTTAATATAACAAATTTTAATATATTAAAACTATTTATTTATAAATTCCATAATAAACACATTTTTTTTGGCGTCATTATATATTTAAAAATCAATAATAAGTATTAATCGAAATGCCACCAAATAATTTTAGGTATCTTAGGTATAAATTTCAAATAAAAGTTTAATTTACAATTCGTTAATATAATACTACTCACATTCAGTCAGGTTTCATAAGATATTAATTGGGACCACTTTTATGCAGCCCAATAATAGTCGCCCTCGCCTCAGTAATATTATTTGCCTGCGTTTCGAGAATACTTACAATACCACTACGAGTATCTATTAAATCACTCGTTACTAACCAACAACCACAACCAAACGACAACGCTCATTCCAATCAAGTTAAATATGCACAAAACTCATGTCTACCTCACAGAAATCTAAATTCTTTATTAGTTTTCTATGACTACCCTTTTAATTTTACGAAATGTGTGAACAAAGCGAACAAGCTAAAGAATATTATATTTCTGTTCATTTCTTCAAATTGAGTAAAAACAAAAAGACAAAAATAATGTGAGATTCGAACTCGCGGCTCATTGATTAACGCCGTCAACTGGGCGCGCTTAACCACTAGACCATCTTGTCTCATTTAGAAATGTTGAAATTATGAACTACATTCACAACGATGATACATGTGTCTATTCTTGAAAGTAAAAGGTCGTAAGTCAAACTAAACGTCAACCTAATACGTTTTGAGATTGGGTATGGACTTTTGGTCGCCACTGTACATAAATTAATGATAACAGCTAAAATCTATCTTACGGCGTGCAAATTATTATAAAATATACAAAATAATGGCACAAAACAACACATACATCCATATTAGAATTCATAATTTCCTATTCCGAGCCGATTTTCTCCGACAACAAATCGGTCACCGATTGTCTAACGTGGGCATCCGCCCACGTCCGACTTATGCATATAAAAAACATAATAATAATAATACAATGGCCACTATCAATCAATCCAATCATGTATCGCTCAAAACAAAGTCGCTTACCGCCGTCTGTCCTTTTGTACATATTTTAAGCTACACAACAGATTTTTATGCAGTTCGCATCAAAATATAAAGTAAAAAATCTAAATACAAGCTGTTGATTTGCATTCTCGTCAAATTCAAGGAGTTCACTATGCTCTTGACTCTTAACACGAATCAATAATAAAATAAATTTGTTTTAAAATTTATATTTTTTGACGTGATTTTCCAATTTGAACTAGCCATCTCGCCAGAGGGTTTAGGCGCTATGCACGCATTGATATAGCCGCGCGACAACTCTGCCTACCGCATACGCAACTGGGCGATGCTGATTTTTGCAAGAGGAGAATTCTGGAATACTGTTTTTTGATAGTTGCAACTAAAAAACAAGCATTTATTAAATATTGGCCAGGTATCGTAATTATATTTGATTACTTCTTTTTTTCTATGACAAGCTCCTAAAATTTGACGAGGATGCAAATCAACAGCTTGTATTGAACGTTACGCTACAACCAACGGCGACCAAACATATAAACTCACATACACAAACAGCCAGACTCGGAACCACCAAAAAGAAACATACAGACGAATTGAGAACCACCTTCTTTTCGAAGACGGTTAAAAAATACAAATAATGGTAATGATATCCTGCGTGTCGCGGAAATGGAACCCGCGACACGCAGTACAGCAGCCTATAACTAAACCACTGCGCCAACTGTACCATCACCTACAATTTAACGTTAACTTCAATTACAATTCAAAACTAAAATTCATTCATCCATTCCATATTCAAAAATTACAACACTAATATGGCGTCAGTAATTCCCTGTAAATAAACGCCGGCCAGTATCAAACACTTCACACAAAGCCAGGTAAATAGACAGCGGGTGAAGCCGACAATCCCGCGATCCCGGGATCACGGTCGCTAATTCAATTAGCGGGACGCGCGCCCCACTATTACGGGATTGTTACGTCACCGAGATTTATTTGTTTTAGCTACCTTCGAACGGTGAAATGTTTCATTTGTGTTACGTTGGTTCTAGTGTGATTAACACGTGTTATCTACGCAGTGAAGGTTTTAGGATTTATTTTTAATTAAAAATAATGGTAGGTACAACATTATGGCCCACTTTCACAACATTTACTAAAAATATTTAGCGCTAAATGTATTTATTTAAATTATCATAATGTCTCTGTTACCTTCTAAGAATGTGACAGGAATACAATGATGTTCTAAATACATTAAGGCACTAAATGTTTTTAGTGATTTGTAGTAAAATTGGGCCTAAAAGAGGTCTGAAGGCAGATTTTACAATAGTCAGATAACTTTTGTCTGATGTGTGAATATGATTAGAGCTAAAAAAGAAGCTGTCTATCCGCCATTTTTATTCCTCTTATTAAAAGTTGACTATTGATAAAGCAATCCTAAGTCGCATTTTGGTTTAAATCTCTGCATAATATAAAACAAGTTTCATCCCACTGTCGTCGCTCTGTAGAAGTAGATCTATTAAGCGGATTTTAATGTGGTTTTTATCAATAGATAGAGTGATTCAAAAGGAAGGGTTATAAGTAAAGAACATCACTTTATAACCAACGGGAGCGGAGCAGTAACTGTATAAACCTTGTGATGAATATAATTTTTGGAAATAGCGTACACAGACCAGATCTTTAAGTGTCACGCACTCTTTGTTCGATAATTAATCCCATTTAAAAGGCTTGAGTTCTGTACTTAGGGACGTAATTCAACCTTAAGTCAAGGTGTAAAAACACAAGCTGATCTTAGTGCTTCTGAAATATATTGTAAGGGTAACACCAGGAATAACTCAGCAGGTTGGAATAGGAACACACTTTATCAGTTTACCACACTTTTTATTTTATCACTTTACACACTTAAAATAATCACAAGCTAGTTGAACACTACCGAACAACTCGGCTGCCACCGCCAGAATCAATCAACTGCCCACCCCCCGCATTATCCCTTCCTAAAAATTGTTAACGTCACCTGATTGAGACCACGTGACACGTAAAATCGGAAATGGTCAAATTAGCGACTAATATTGTTAGAGTTTGTCTTAAAATAAATGAAACCTTACACTCGACCATCCTGATGACGTGTATGTCCTCATACACGCCCCCATTTAAAACCTTACACTTGGCCAGTTGATTAATTCTGTTTACATTCATTTATTTGTTTACATAAATTTTCGATTTAACTGTATACATATATATTAACAACATTCCAACATAGTAGTAATTTGGAAATAAATTAAACAACCTCGAACCCATCATCATTCTCGAGCATTAAAAATAATTAAATAAACAGTTTTAATGTCAGGTACCGAACCCATCCATTCTCGGACCTGACCTTAATGAACCAATCAAAACCACAAACTAATTAAAAGCATCAAGTAACGAACCCATCCATTCTCGCTCTTGATCACTTTAACCATCAATACAAATAACCTCATCAAGTAACGAACCCATCCATTCTCGCACTTGATCGGTTTAACCATCAATACAAATAATCTCATCAAGTAACGAACCCATCCATTCTCGTACTTGATCTGAAACAAACCATAATCTGTGTAGTACAACGGCACTTAATAGAAATATAAATATATAATTAACAGATAGGATAACAAGCAGTAACATAATCTCGTAATTAATTTGCAAAACTGCGGTGATCAGTCACCTTCACAGCTATGCGTCTCATCATCACTTCTATCATTTATCATCTCTATATCATTGTCATCATCATTAAGCTCTAAGGAAACAATGTGTATCCATGGCTGCATCCTATCTGAGGCTACAGTAGTCTTACGTTTATTCCTCATTCCCTCAAATCCAGGAATAGGGGCAAGTTTGTAGCGGTCGTTTCCTAGATTTTTCACTACCCTAAATGGGCCCTCATAAGTAGGTAAAAGCTTAGTGCTCTTGCCATTATTTTGGAAATTGCTTTTGGTAATTTTTACTAGATCCCCTTTACTGTAAATGTGTGCCGGTTTCCGACCTTTGTCATAGTATTGTTTTTGTTTTTCTTGTTCTCTATCGATTCTACTTTTAACTTCTTCTCGAATCGCGGTTACCTCGCCTGATAGTTCGTTTGAATTTGTTATCTCGTTAAGTACTGGGTTATTTTCACTATTCATTGTTAACCCGAACATTACCTCAGCCGGAGCCCTACCTATTGTTTTTTGTTTAGTGTTATTAAGGCCCCACTGTATCTTTCCTAATTTATTATCCCAGTCTTTTTCGTCGTACTTCAAATTTTGAGCCGTGAGGGAGTCTAATATAGTGCGATTATACCTTTCGACTTGTCCGTTAGATCTAGGGCTCGCCACAGCATTTAATATGTGTTTGATACCCCTGTCTAAACAGAATCTTTTGAAAGCGTGCGCGGTGAAACAACTTCCACGATCACTAACTATCCTATCTGGGGATCTAAAGGTGTCGAATATATCCTCTAACACTTTGATTACATTTAAGGTTTTGCAATTCCTAACTCCTTTTATAAACACGAATTTGGTGAACGAGTCCACGACAACTAAAATGTGGGTGTTACCCCTTTTGGATTTTACAAATGGCCCGAGATGGTCGATGTGAACCGTGTGAAATGGAATTGCAGCTTTTTCAATGGGATGTAGCAAACCCTCGTGTGTGCTTGTGGTTTTCTTCGCATAGGCACATTCAATACACGACCTAACGTACTTTTTCACAAACCGCGACATTTTAGAGAACCAATACCGTTTCTTTATACGATCTAGGGTCTTTTCATAGCCAACGTGCCCTATATCGTCGTGGTTCATTTTGCAAACCTGCCACCTAGCACCCTTAGGAACCACCCACCTGACATTAGTTTTATCGCCGTCTAGATACCTATATAGCTTATTGTCTCGTAAGATATAATTTTCCTTAATATATTCGAGTCCCTTCGAGTCTAGGTCACTTTAACCACGTCACGTATCCTAACCAACTCTGTGTCACCTAACTGTAAGGTAAGAAGCCAATCCTCGTCACTGATTGCCAATATAGAGGGGTACTGATCAACGCTATCTCAAACCGTTTCATCCACCGGATTCCTCGATAGTGCGTCCGCATGTGCCATTTTTACACCTGCCCGATACTCTACAGTACAATCAAACTCTTGCAGCGTCAGCCACCAACGCGCTATTCGAGGTATCAGATCACGTTTCAGAAATGTCGAACGAAGAGCACTACAGTCAGTAACGATCTTGAACTCTTTACCTATCAAGAAAACTCGAAACTTCCTTAAGGCACAGACCACAGCCAGAGTCTCCAGCTCGTAAGAGTGAAAGTTCTTTTCTTCTGGAGTCGTCTGTCTGCTGTAATAAGCGACTGGTTTCAACACTTCTCCATCAGACGGACGCTGTAACAATATTGCACCTATACCAATCCTACTGGCGTCTGTATGGAGCTCAGTTAGCGCAGAGTGATCATAAATGGCCAGAACAGGTCTATTAACTAATTTGTCCTTAAGTGCTTTAAAAGCCTGTTCTTGGTGAGCTCCCCATTCCCACTTGGTGTCCTTTTTCAGGAGCCTCGTAAGTGGGGAAGCTAGCTCAGCAAAACCCTGGATAAATTTACGGAAGTAACTAACCAAACCTAGGAACTGCCGGACCGTATGCACATTTTCAGGACGGGGAAAATTGGTTACAGATCGAGTTTTGTCTTCACCTGGTCGGATTCCTGAACAACTAATCTCGTACCCTAAATAGTTAATCTGGTTCTGCAGAAAACTACACTTCGATAAATTCAATTTGAGATTAGCATCATTCAGGAGTTGTAATACTTCTTCGAGTCTAGATAAAACTTCATCAGGGGTCCTACCATAGATCAACAAATCGTCAATATAAACAGTGGCTTTATCGAATCTTACCGGACCCAAAACGCGATTCATCATCCGCTGAAAGACGGCCGGCGCGTTTGCCAAACCAAACGGTACACGGTTAAATTCATATTGTCCGTCTGGTGTGACAAACGCGGTTAGATGCCTATGTTGTTCTGCAATAGGTACCTGATAGTAACCAGACATCAAATCAAGGGTTATAAACCACGCCTGTCCAGCTAAACGGGATACTTCATCTTCAATAATTGGAATTGGATAACGTTCCTTAACCGTCACCGAGTTAAGCATCCTATAATCAATGCACATACGTACTTTACCGTCCTTCTTACGAACGAGAATGATAGGGCTGGCGTAATTAGACACTGATTCTCTAATGATGTCCGCATTTAACATTTCATCAACCATACCGCGAACTTGTTCACGTTCATGATGTGAAAGCCGATAAGGCCTGTATACGACTGGACGATCACTATTCAATTCAATTTGCATTTCTGCGACACTTGTGCACCCCAATTCTGTTAACTTAGACGCAAAACAATGTTCGTAGCGCTGGAGCAATTCGAACAGTTTAATTTTATCTGGCTGAGAGGCCGAATCTCCGTAAGTTATTTGATGTTGTTCGATTTTCCAAACACTACGTGGCCTATCGGCATTTACTGCATCGGATAAAGACACCATTCTATCAACAACATCTACCCTTTCCGCTCGAGAAAATATCGAATCCTTCTGCAATGGACAAGGAATAGAACAAGGAGTAATCATCGCGTACAGAAAACCATTATTAACCTCATAGAGACCACCTATTACAATATATTGCCCACTGGGTTTCCCTACGACTTTTGTGTCCAACAAGATGGTTCCAGTAAATTTCGACTCAGTTGCAGCTCTTACGCTTGCTAAACCGTACAACCTACTGTGTCCCGTTAATCTAACCCGCTGCAGACGCGCTTCGTTTTTAATTGAGCAATGAGATGGTAACTCAGTAGAAATGTCAAGGAATTGCAACTTAGTCGCATCCTTAATGACTACAATATGAGGCTGTTCGGAAAACGTTTGACCAATAAGCATAGGCATGTCAAGCAAACAATCCTTCACCACCCTGCACGCTACCTCTGCACTTACGCCATCTATCGATAATTTAAGAGCCACCGACCCTAGTGACTGAACTATTCCATTTCCGAAACCTTTCATCAATGATGGTACCCCGTCATGCGGGACTCCTAATTTAGAGAAGCTAGTTTCCCCTATCAAAGTCACTTCACTTCCAAAGTCAACGAACGCTTCAAGAACAACCCCATTAATTAAAACACGTTTAATGTACTTTTCATTCGGATGTGAGTTTATTATGCACATTGTTTTCGGCACATTATTTGACTTGGTAGATTGATTTTCCAGTTTAGATTGACAGTTTTCAGTTTTATGCCCAATCTTGTGACACGTGGTACATTTTATTAGCGGTTTGGAGCACTTTAAATAAGGGTGCCCTTTTTCCTTACAGTTGTAGCAAAATAATGAAGAATTCCCACTAGTTTTAATATTTGTTTTATTTAGTGAGTTATTGTCGTTTGAACTCAAGAAATCTGAATTTTTGTTCCTAATAGTATTTTGGTTGAAATTATCTTTGTTGCTCAATAAAAACTGTAACAGCTGGTCAGGTTCTGAACATCGCAGAGCCAGGGCACTAGCTTTGGCAGTCCTATCAGTTAGACCATGGATAACACAGTCAACGGCACGTTTTCCCGTGATCTCACATTGATTGAGTAGAGCAAGTTTCTCATAAAAATAGTTTTCGATTGGCTCATTAAACCTACTCCTACGCTTTAACATATCTTCCAAGGACTGACCGTAATTTTGCTCACATGGAAAAGCCTTTAAAAGTTTTTCTTGCCACTCTGTCCATGAATAGAGAATAGTGGTCAGACTTTGGTACCACGTTTTGGCCAGTCCTTGTAGCTTTTGCATAGAAAAGTGGATTGTAGTCTTTTCATCCCAGCCATATACCGAAGCACATTCGTTTACCTTATTCAGCCAAACGTCCATGCGTTGATTTTTGGTAGACGGATCAAATTCCGGCAAAATGTTCTTATAATCAAGTTTATTGCTCGAATGTGCAGTCTGTTCAAACGGCTGAAAGGACTTTTTAAATGATTGAATAATTTTATAAATATCTCTAGTAGAAAAAGAAGGGCTACATGACCTTGAACGTCGTCCTGTGCTACCACTGCGGTCCCGCCGCTGGTATCGCGGAGACTTCTTGTCACGCTGCTCGTTGTCGTTACGCCGGCCGCGCTGCTCGGACTCCAACCGCCGACCGCGTTGCTCGGCGTCCAGTCGCCAACCGCGTCGCTCGGAGTCCAAGCGCCTACCGCGCTTCTCAGAGTCGACACGCGACCGTTGAGACGTCCGCGGCCCCTGCTCGCTCCGCCTCATTCGATGCTCTGCGTCACGCTCCTTTTGAAGCACATTCTCCATGCGGCGAAGTCGCTGCCGCTCACGCTCCAACTCTTGTTCTCGCTCAGCCAGTGATCGGTTGCGGCTGCGAGAGCGCCTCACATTACTCTGCTCACGAGGCGGCGTGACTAAACGCCGGCGATCATCTTCACAGCTTTTAGAAACGTCCATCTTTCCTAAAACTCACAACAATTTCTAATATTATTTATTGTAATTATAAACATATTGCGTTTACAATATAATTATCACTGTTATCTTTTAAGCTTGGGAGGTATGTTAAATGACCGGTGTGATGTTTGTTGTTAGTATGCATATCATTTAAACAAACTAAATTGATTAACAACAATTTTTCTAAAATAGAATACGGTAGATTTGTGTAGGTACTTCTTTTTTTTTTTGTTAAATCCTTTTATAGTATTAATAGAGTTGAGTAACCCGTGCGCGATATAATATATTGTAATAATTTCGATCAATTGCTGTAAATAACATCACTTGCACATGTATGTTCCTAAATGTTTAATTAGTTTATTATCATATAATGTATACACTAACTGGACGCAGTTTTTATAAGGGATTTCATAATATAATCCATCCTGTGTACTTATTCAAAATTATATCCAAATAAATGATTTGTATTCTAACCATAACACCGTACAAATTATAATTTTTACACAATTAAATTATAATTATAGCTAGTACTTACGCAGTTATACGCCGGTAATCCCACTTCTGATTTGTAAGGGTAACACCAGGAATAACTCAGCAGGTTGGAATAGGAACACACTTTATCAGTTTACCACACTTTTTATTTTATCACTTTACACACTTAAAATAATCACAAGCTAGTTGAACACTACCGAACAACTCGGCTGCCACCGCCAGAATCAATCAACTGCCCACCCCCCGCATTATCCCTTCCTAAAAATTGTTAACGTCACCTGATTGAGACCACGTGACACGTAAAATCGGAAATGGTCAAATTGGCGACTAATATTGTTAGAGTTTGTCTTAAAATAAATGAAACCTTACAATATATTTCAGGAAAAACAAAAAAAAAACAAGTCTACTAAAATATGAGTAACAATTTTCCGAACTCCACAACATACGAACGAGCTGTACCTACTAGGCTAAGATCCCAGGAACCCTACACCTACGTCATTTTACCATGGCTGAAATTCTGAGAATGCCTATATAGAGGAATAAGTATTTAAGGTATGCGTACTTGCTAGCTTTAATCCTGGACCCTTTTTCAAGTATCAGGTTTAAAAGATACCTCACTTACTTACGATTAAGTGGGGCGACTGAATTTGTTCTGGTTGAAGTTATGGGCCACGAAAAGTGTGTGGCAATAAACGAATAATGATACTTTTATCTACGACAAAATGGCAACATAGTTGGTGCAGGAGCTAAGCGATTTGCTGCTGCACTGCGTGTCGCAAGGTCGATACCCCTACGGAACAAAATTTTGTAAGGCCTAGGTAGTTTGTTTCAGAATTGGTTATTTGTGTATGTGAGTTGATATATTTCTTACTACAGCTCTCAAAGTGTCCCTACACTTAGTGTCAATTTTAGAAGACTTTAACAGCGGTACTGAGGCCGGGATAAACGTAGCCACATTCTAGGCTCAAAAATTATAGGATTATTGAAAATTATTGACTCGAAAAGAAGGTGACGGGCAAAATTAAAAAAAAAACTGTCTGTTAAAATTTATTCTCAAAATTTTAGAACTTTTTAAAAAACGTAGATCTAGCGACTCATGGATCTTGGGAAATACCATGTGGGTACTACAAAATTTAATTACTTAAAAATCCCGTATGAACCTTCATTAAAATGCATGAAAGATGACGTAACAGATACATCGGTATTCCGTGCTGCCAGCTGATTGTGAACAGACACGTTGGTATTGTACAATAAATATAGACAGAAGGACAGCTCCATATTTGTATGGAGCTGTGCTGTTCTTCCATCAACATCGTCATTAACATAATATCAGCCGTAGGACGTTCACTGCTCGATATAGGCCTCCCCTAAAGATAGCCTCAATGACCGCTCCGGCGCTGCGTGCATCCAGACTATTTGTAATAAAAAATAATTGTCGGTTGGTGTTACATTTCATCTTAAAGCTGTCTAAGGGTCTCCAGCTCGTCATACGCCTTTCAAAGGTACGGGACCTTATAGTCCCGAGGTACGTAAAAAAAAAACATTTATTTTCAGGTTACATAGACTCATAAATAAATACCTTAATTTAACATATAATACCTATTGTAAGGTTTCATTTATTTTAAGACAAACTCTAACAATATTAGTCGCTAATTTGACCATTTCCGATTTTACGTGTCACGTGGTCTCAATCAGGTGACGTTAACAATTTTTAGGAAGGGATAATGCGGGGGGTGGGCAGTTGATTGATTCTGGCGGTGGCAGCCGAGTTGTTCGGTAGTGTTCAACTAGCTTGTGATTATTTTAAGTGTGTAAAGTGATAAAATAAAAAGTGTGGTAAACTGATAAAGTGTGTTCCTATTCCAACCTGCTGAGTTATTCCTGGTGTTACCCTTACAAATCAGAAGTGGGATTACCGGCGTATAACTGCGTAAGTACTAGCTATAATTATAATTTAATTGTGTAAAAATTATAATTTGTACGGTGTTATGGTTAGAATACAAATCATTTATTTGGATATAATTTTGAATAAGTACACAGGATGGATTATATTATGAAATCCCTTATAAAAACTGCGTCCAGTTAGTGTATACATTATATGATAATAAACTAATTAAACATTTAGGAACATACATGTGCAAGTGATGTTATTTACAGCAATTGATCGAAATTATTACAATATATTATATCGCGCACGGGTTACTCAACTCTATTAATACTATAAAAGGATTTAACAAAAAAAAAAAGAAGTACCTACACAAATCTACCGTATTCTATTTTAGAAAAATTGTTGTTAATCAATTTAGTTTGTTTAAATGTTAGCATACTAACAACAAACATCACACCGGTCATTTAACATACCTCCCAAGCTTAAAAGATAACAGTGATAATTATATTGTAAACGCAATATATGTTTATAATTACAATAAATAATATTAGAAATTGTTGTGAGTTTTAGGAAAGATGGACGTTTCTAAAAGCTGTGAAGATGATCGCCGGCGTTTAGTCACGCCGCCTCGTGAGCAGAGTAATGTGAGGCGCTCTCGCAGCCGCAACCGATCACTGGCTGAGCGAGAACAAGAGTTGGAGCGTGAGCGGCAGCGACTTCGCCGCATGGAGAATGTGCTTCAAAAGGAGCGTGACGCAGAGCATCGAATGAGGCGGAGCGAGCAGGGGCCGCGGACGTCTCAACGGTCGCGTGTCGACTCTGAGAAGCGCGGTAGGCGCTTGGACTCCGAGCGACGCGGTTGGCGACTGGACGCCGAGCAACGCGGTCGGCGGTTGGAGTTCGAGCAGCGCGGCCGGCGTAACGACAACGAGCAGCGTGACAAGAAGTCTCCGCGATACCAGCGGCGGGACCGCAGTGGTAGCACAGGACGACGTTCAAGGTCATGTAGCCCTTCTTTTTCTACTAGAGATATTTATAAAATTATTCAATCATTTAAAAAGTCCTCTCAGCCGTTTGAACAGACTGCACATTCGAGCAATAAACTTGATTATAAGAACATTTTGCCGGAATTTGATCCGTCTACCAAAAATCAACGCATGGACGTTTGGCTGAATAAGGTAAACGAATGTGCTTCGGTATATGGCTGGGATGAAAAGACTACAATCCACTTTTCTATGCAAAAGCTACAAGGACTGGCCAAAACGTGGTACCAAAGTCTGACCACTATTCTCTATTAATGGACAGAGTGGCAAGAAAAACTTTTAAAGGCTTTTCCATGTGAGCAAAATTACGGTCAGTCCTTGGAAGATATGTTAAAGCGTAGGAGTAGGTTTAATGAGCCAATCGAAAACTATTTTTATGAGAAACTTGCTCTACTCAATCAATGTGAGATCACGGGAAAACGTGCCGTTGACTGTGTTATCCATGGTCTAACTGATAGGACTGCCAAAGCTAGTGCCCTGGCTCTGCGATGTTCAGAACCTGACCAGCTGTTACAGTTTTTATTGAGCAACAAAGATAATTTCAACCAAAATACTATTAGGAACAAAAATTCAGATTTCTTGAGTTCAAACGACAATAACTCACTAAATAAAACAAATATTAAAACTAGTGGGAATTCTTCATTATTTTGCTACAACTGTAAGGAAAAAGGGCACCCTTATTTAAAGTGCTCCAAACCGCTAATAAAATGTACCACGTGTCACAAGATTGGGCATAAAACTGAAAACTGTCAATCTAAACTGGAAAATCAATCTACCAAGTCAAATAATGTGCCGAAAACAATGTGCATAATAAACTCACATCCGAATGAAAAGTACATTAAACGTGTTTTAATTAATGGGGTTGTTCTTGAAGCGTTCGTTGACTTTGGAAGTGAAGTGACTTTGATAGGGGAAACTAGCTTCTCTAAATTAGGAGTCCCGCATGACGGGGGTACCATCATTGATGAAAGGTTTCGGAAATGGAATAGTTCAGTCACTAGGGTCGGTGGCTCTTAAATTATCGATAGATGGCGTAAGTGCAGAGGTAGCGTGCAGGGTGGTGAAGGATTGTTTGCTTGACATGCCTATGCTTATTGGTCAAACGTTTTCCGAACAGCCTCATATTGTAGTCATTAAGGATGCGACTAAGTTGCAATTCCTTGACATTTCTACTGAGTTACCATCTCATTGCTCAATTAAAAACGAAGCGCGTCTGCAGCGGGTTAGATTAACGGGACACAGTAGGTTGTACGGTTTAGCAAGCGTAAGAGCTGCAACTGAGTCGAAATTTACTGGAACCATCTTGTTGGACACAAAAGTCGTAGGGAAACCCAGTGGGCAATATATTGTAATAGGTGGTCTCTATGAGGTTAATAATGGTTTTCTGTACGCGATGATTACTCCTTGTTCTATTCCTTGTCCATTGCAGAAGGATTCGATATTTTCTCGAGCGGAAAGGGTAGATGTTGTTGATAGAATGGTGTCTTTATCCGATGCAGTAAATGCCGATAGGCCACGTAGTGTTTGGAAAATCGAACAACATCAAATAACTTACGGAGATTCGGCCTCTCAGCCAGATAAAATTAAACTGTTCGAATTGCTCCAGCGCTACGAACATTGTTTTGCGTCTAAGTTAACAGAATTGGGGTGCACAAGTGTCGCAGAAATGCAAATTGAATTGAATAGTGATCGTCCAGTCGTATACAGGCCTTATCGGCTTTCACATCATGAACGTGAACAAGTTCGCGGTATGGTTGATGAAATGTTAAATGCGGACATCATTAGAGAATCAGTGTCTAATTACGCCAGCCCTATCATTCTCGTTCGTAAGAAGGACGGTAAAGTACGTATGTGCATTGATTATAGGATGCTTAACTCGGTGACGGTTAAGGAACGTTATCCAATTCCAATTATTGAAGATGAAGTATCCCGTTTAGCTGGACAGGCGTGGTTTATAACCCTTGATTTGATGTCTGGTTACTATCAGGTACCTATTGCAGAACAACATAGGCATCTAACCGCGTTTGTCACACCAGACGGACAATATGAATTTAACCGTGTACCGTTTGGTTTGGCAAACGCGCCGGCCGTCTTTCAGCGGATGATGAATCGCGTTTTGGGTCCGGTAAGATTCGATAAAGCCACTGTTTATATTGACGATTTGTTGATCTATGGTAGGACCCCTGATGAAGTTTTATCTAGACTCGAAGAAGTATTACAACTCCTGAATGATGCTAATCTCAAATTGAATTTATCGAAGTGTAGTTTTCTGCAGAACCAGATTAACTATTTAGGGTACGAGATTAGTTGTTCAGGAATCCGACCAGGTGAAGACAAAACTCGATCTGTAACCAATTTTCCCCGTCCTGAAAATGTGCATACGGTCCGGCAGTTCCTAGGTTTGGTTAGTTACTTCCGTAAATTTATCCAGGGTTTTGCTGAGCTAGCTTCCCCACTTACGAGGCTCCTGAAAAAGGACACCAAGTGGGAATGGGGAGCTCACCAAGAACAGGCTTTTAAAGCACTTAAGGACAAATTAGTTAATAGACTGTTCTGGCCATTTATGATCACTCTGCGCTAACTGAGCTCCATACAGACGCCAGTAGGATTGGTATAGGTGCAATATTGTTACAGCGTCCGTCTGATGGAGAAGTGTTGAAACCAGTCGCTTATTACAGCAGACAGACGACTCCAGAAGAAAAGAACTTTCACTCTTACGAGCTGGAGACTCTGGCTGTGGTCTGTGCCTTAAGGAAGTTTCGAGTTTTCTTGATAGGTAAAGAGTTCAAGATCGTTACTGACTGTACTTCGTTCGACATTTCTGAAACGTGATCTGATACCTCGAATAGCGCGTTGGTGGCTGACGCTGCAAGAGTTTGATTGTACTGTAGAGTATCGGGCAGGTGTAAAAATGGCACATGCGGACGCACTATCGAGGAATCCGGTGGATGAAACGGTTTGAGATAGCGTTGATCAGTACCCCTCTATATTGGCAATCAGTGACGAGGATTGGCTTCTTACCTTACAGTTAGGTGACACAGAGTTGGTTAGGATACGTGACGTGGTTAAAGTGACCTAGACTCGAAGGGACTCGAATATATTAAGGAAAATTATATCTTACGAGACAATAAGCTATATAGGTATCTAGACGGCGATAAAACTAATGTCAGGTGGGTGGTTCCTAAGGGTGCTAGGTGGCAGGTTTGCAAAATGAACCACGACGATATAGGGCACGTTGGCTATGAAAAGACCCTAGATCGTATAAAGAAACGGTATTGGTTCTCTAAAATGTCGCGGTTTGTGAAAAAGTACGTTAGGTCGTGTATTGAATGTGCCTATGCGAAGAAAACCACAAGCACACACGAGGGTTTGCTACATCCCATTGAAAAAGCTGCAATTCCATTTCACACGGTTCACATCGACCATCTCGGGCCATTTGTAAAATCCAAAAGGGGTAACACCCACATTTTAGTTGTCGTGGACTCGTTCACCAAATTCGTGTTTATAAAAGGAGTTAGGAATTGCAAAACCTTAAATGTAATCAAAGTGTTAGAGGATATATTCGACACCTTTAGATCCCCAGATAGGATAGTTAGTGATCGTGGAAGTTGTTTTACCGCGCACGCTTTCAAAAGATTCTGTTTAGACAGGGGTATCAAACACATATTAAATGCTGTGGCGAGCCCTAGATCTAACGGACAAGTCGAAAGGTATAATCGCACTATATTAGACTCCCTCACGGCTCAAAATTTGAAGTACGACGAAAAAGACTGGGATAATAAATTAGGAAAGATACAGTGGGGCCTTAATAACACTAAACAAAAAACAATAGGTAGGGCTCCGGCTGAGGTAATGTTCGGGTTAACAATGAATAGTGAAAATAACCCAGTACTTAACGAGATAACAAATTCAAACGAACTATCAGGCGAGGTAACCGCGATTCGAGAAGAAGTTAAAAGTAGAATCGATAGAGAACAAGAAAAACAAAAACAATACTATGACAAAGGTCGGAAACCGGCACACATTTACAGTAAAGGGGATCTAGTAAAAATTACCAAAAGCAATTTCCAAAATAATGGCAAGAGCACTAAGCTTTTACCTACTTATGAGGGCCCATTTAGGGTAGTGAAAAATCTAGGAAACGACCGCTATAAACTTGCCCCTATTCCTGGATTTGAGGGAATGAGGAATAAACGTAAGACTACTGTAGCCTCAGATAGGATGCAGCCATGGATACACATTGTTTCCTTAGAGCTTAATGATGATGACAATGATATAGAGATGATAAATGATAGAAGTGATGATGAGACGCATAGCTGTGAAGGTGACTGATCACCGCAGTTTTGCAAATTAATTACGAGATTATGTTACTGCTTGTTATCCTATCTGTTAATTATATATTTATATTTCTATTAAGTGCCGTTGTACTACACAGATTATGGTTTGTTTCAGATCAAGTACGAGAATGGATGGGTTCGTTACTTGATGAGATTATTTGTATTGATGGTTAAACCGATCAAGTGCGAGAATGGATGGGTTCGTTACTTGATGAGGTTATTTGTATTGATGGTTAAAGTGATCAAGAGCGAGAATGGATGGGTTCGTTACTTGATGCTTTTAATTAGTTTGTGGTTTTGATTGGTTCATTAAGGTCAGGTCCGAGAATGGATGGGTTCGGTACCTGACATTAAAACTGTTTATTTAATTATTTTTAATCCTCGAGAATGATGATGGGTTCGAGGTTGTTTAATTTATTTCCAAATTACTACTATGTTGGAATGTTGTTAATATTTATGTATACAGTTAAATCGAAAATTTATGTAAACAAATAAATGAATGTAAACAGAATTAATCAACTGGCCAAGTGTAAGGTTTTAAATGGGGGCGTGTATGAGGACATACACGTCATCAGGATGGTCGAGTGTAAGGTTTCATTTATTTTAAGACAAACTCTAACAATATTAGTCGCTAATTTGACCATTTCCGATTTTACGTGTCACGTGGTCTCAATCAGGTGACGTTAACAATTTTTAGGAAGGGATAATGCGGGGGGTGGGCAGTTGATTGATTCTGGCGGTGGCAGCCGAGTTGTTCGGTAGTGTTCAACTAGCTTGTGATTATTTTAAGTGTGTAAAGTGATAAAATAAAAAGTGTGGTAAACTGATAAAGTGTGTTCCTATTCCAACCTGCTGAGTTATTCCTGGTGTTACCCTTACACTATTTTATACAATTCTCTGTTTTCATTATAAACTCCCGACAGAGCCTATTCAGCGACAATCAATGTCAAAAAATTTAGGCGAATTAGGCACATTTTTGACAGATTCAGAATGAAAAGAAAGTTACCGGAATTACCCCCTGTTTGTGTCACACGGCGAGGCAAAATGAGTTGTCAGTTTCAGTTGAATTTAAATTAGGTACGCGACTCAAAAAACGTGACTCACATCTCACAAAATTTCATTCCCTTCGCCTAACTAATTTTGCGTTAGTGCGTCAAGCGTCAAGGACGAACCATCGTATTTATTTATTTAAACTCTGCAACAAAAAGTACAAAGGTGCCTTAATGCCTTATCCTACGCAAACTCTGGTGGCTGAAACGATGATATCTGAGACACTGTCCGGTGATAAGCCTTGGAGCTGCGCAGCGATGCTCTGAGATCGATCACCAAACATTGAAATATACACCTTATTTCGATTGGATAACTATTAAACTCAGTTGCCAATTCGTCCACCAGTTTGCACAGGCCTTTAGGTATTCTCTACCAGTCAATCCAATGTGGCAAAGCGATGGCATGCAAATTATTAAACAATATTTACAATTAATAATACCTATTTGAAAAATAGCTGTAATCGATTCCGTAGCCGATTTTGAACAAACTACCATTAGGGTTTGCGTTTAATACGAGTATGTTACACATTATATAGCTGACCTTCTGTACTTGCCTATTCTGTGCACGTATTGTAAAATCAATCACGGTTTGTTCTAGGATCTCAGTTCGTTAGAGCCGGTAATGAAATCGGACACAATACGTGCCGGCGCGATTCCAACCTATTGTCTCTGTTGGGTTGCTATTCTACGGAATGAACATCCCATTTTTTGTTTTTTGGTGATTCTAAATTTTTGGCTGACTGGCTGTGACTGGCTGTGCACAATGGCGTGCTGGGGCCTCCCGATTATGGGGCCGATTCTCGGTCGTTTCATCTCGCCAACGAAGAAATCTGTCAAAAATCGGCCCGATAATCGGTCGTGGGGGCAGACCCTTATGTATGTATGGAAGTGAATGTTGGGTATGGCGAACGAGGCATGAAAGTAGGATTAATGGTGTGGAAATGCGTTTCTTGCGAAGTATGTGTGGTGTAACTTTGAACGATAGACTGAAAAATGAGATTATAACGAGAACGTTGCGGATTAAAAGAGTATGTAGTGACAAAGGTTGAATAGAGTACGCTTAAATTGTTCGGTCGTGTTGAGAGGATGAGTGAAAGGCGACTAACAAAGGTGTATGGCAGATGTGAGTGGCAACGGCGGGAGGGGACGCCCTAGAACCAACCCTGACCTTATAAAGGTCGGGTGTGCAGTACTCGTAACCGAAGTGCTTGTATGAACGTACACGAGGCGTAAGGAATTTGTAAAGATCATAGCAGGTTTCTACCTACCCCCATGGAAAAAGATGCGAGTATATGTATGTATATATTTTTATTTCATTTTTCCGTGGCTGTTTTTGGCTAAGATGCAGAAGAGGTATTTTATATTTTACAGTTATACGTGAAAATGATGTCTTTGTTGGTTAGAAGTCACGATTCTCCTCTACCACTCTCCTTATTCAAAATGTTGCTGTGTACGACAGGATCCACAATTATTTACCTTTATTTACCTACCACTTGTACATTCACATTATGAATAGCAATAAAGATTTAGGATGGAGATATGAGATCCGTACTAATATTATAAATGCGAAAGTAACTCTGTCTCTTCTTCACGCCTAAACCACTGAACCGATTTCAATGAAATTTGGTACTGATATAGTCTGAAGGACATAGGATAGTTTTCATCCCGGAAATCCCCAGGGAACGGTAACTATTAATTCACGCGGACAAAGTCGCGGGCAAAAGCTAGTTTGAAATAAAATAAAAATATTTTTATTTCATATTTTTTTTATGATTGTGTTTATTGCAAAATTTGATTGTTAGGTATTGAAGGTACAGGTTAAAAATATATCTCTTTTTTACCTCCATCCATAATTTTATTAATTAATGATTTTCTTTATATTGTTGTGTTGTTTTTTTTCTTCATATTTGTATGCATGGCCCTTCGCTAGTTCTAGCTGTAAATAAAAACAAAGCGTTATCAACTATTTTAATAACTATTTTATTTTATCTTACTAACTACTATTTAAATGTAGAAGTTTGTTGTGTGTATGTTTGTTTTCCAAACACGCCAGAACGGCTGAACAGATCCGGATGAAAGGCTCAGAGATAGATTGCTTGAATAGTACATAGACTATCCAGAATTTCCTGTTTTTTTTTTACATTATCATTGCAACAATTCACTATAGCTGACCCTTTTTCCACCCAAACCCATAGCCCTATTCTTTGTTTCCATATTCTGCAATAGTCCTGCGCCAGCCGGGGATTGTCCTTGGGTGCATTTGCATAGTGCAAACAGGGATAAAATTGTCGGTTGGTGTTCCATTTCATTGTAAAGCCATGTAAAGGGCCTCTGCGAGTTGGCATCGGCTCATCGCATGCCTTTCAAAAGTCCGCTACCCTAGGGTCCCGAGATACTTAATGAAAATTTAGATATTATGATTGCTGATAGATTATTATGCTATAAAGTAATTAAATGACGTCGCACGCATCCACACTTACAGCTTACTTCCGAGCCGCCATTAAGAGCGCCTTCACACTAGCGTTTGTCGAGCGTAGGCGTTCGATGAACGTATGCGCGGCGCAGGCGTCGCGTTGTTGCGGCGTCAATGCAAGAGTAAATGAATACGCAGAAGCGACAACGCAATTGTGTGACGTTTGCACCGCGTTAGCCCAGCGTTCAATTGACTCCAGAGGACACGCCGCAACAACGCGACGCCTGCGCCGCGTATTCGCCGCGTCTGCGCAACGCATACGTTCGTCGAATGCCTACGCTGGACAAACGCTAGTGTGAAGGCGCTCTAAGTTTGAACCGTATTATACCGATGGTACATACATTCAACTAGAAGAACCATTATCGTCATCGGTTGTCAAAGCTGGTTTTTTCATTCTTCTTAATTGGCCCGAGGCCCGTTTTCTTTTCTTCTGTGGGGGTTTTCTAAAAAAAATATTAACTTTATCTTGACCAATGTGACTTTCTATTTACGTATGTACTTTCTAAGTTTATCTTACACATCACTGATATAGGTGAAGAAAATTAAAAACATACCATCACGCCTGTATTCCCCGAAGGGTTAGGCAGAGGTTTCCCAGTGTACACCCACAGTTTGCCGATATATTTGGGTCCTGTGTAATAGGGGGCGACGGTATTGCCATTGCCAAAAACCAAATTAAAGGAAAAGAGTGTCCATGGAGTTTCTTGCTCGTTCTTCTCCACAGAGACCTACGTTTTGGAACGAGCAACTAGCTTCAATTTTAAACTGTAACTTCTTGACAATTCAAAAGTGCCTGTAAATGGTCTAATTGAAATAAATGCTTGACTTTTGATTAACCGGGCACAAATCCTAACTCCAAACCGCTACTGAGAATTTTATAGAAAAACTCAATAACACTTCTCGCTTTACCTGGAGATCGAACCCAAGATTTCTAGCGTAGCAGTCACCACTAAGCGACGCGAAACGAAGCAGGTAAGCAACCTGGACTTTAATTAATATAACTCTAAAATCGCACATTCTCCTTGAGCAAGCGTGGTGATCACTGCTTGTGCCTTCTCTGTATGAGAAGAGGTTTTTACCCTGCAGTGGGTCAGTAATAGGCTGGTATTATTTTCAACTTTGACTTCCTTTCTCCTTGTTGTATATTCGTCAATTAATACTTACTGGCGTTCTGTTTGTAGCCTGCAAATATTTTGTAACAATTAATCTCAGTTTCAAACGGATTTCAAAAAGGGCACATGAAAGGAACATAGACGGGTTTTAGTCAGTAAAAGTCTGACACTCCCTCCCGCCCCGCCCACGGCGGGGGAAGTTATTTGATGATTTCCCGTCTATAAAAAAAAAAAAAAAACGGATTTCAAACCAATTTTATAATGGACTAGCGACCCGCCCCGGCTTCGCACGGGTGGTAATTATTTACGCCATCACATTAGAAACCTAAAAAATAACAGTATTTCTCCACTATTCCGACCACCTAACAGCTAGCAGCTAATCTTATTGCAAACTAGTCAAGTACCCAGGAGATATATTATAGTGCACAAGTGTGTGCGCAAATACAGGATGAATGATGATGATGATGGATGTAAGAAGCCAATTAACGAAGCCGAAATCTACATGTTCTTTCTATGATTGCGATGATTACTTATTTCTAAGCCATACCTTAGGCCGCAAAATCACTTAAGATAGGGTGAGATGGGGTCAAACTCAAGCATATTAGAATTGGGTAGATGACACCATTACACAATAAATCTAAGACAACAACTTCACAAAAAAAACAGTTTAATTTACCAGCTTTTTTGACAGCTTCTAAAAAGTACGTCAATTGATTAGTGGTGTCATCTGCCATATTAAAAAAATATATATAAACCACCGAAACAAAATTCTAAGTACCCTTTAAAAATTTAAAAATTAAGTACGTCGCGTTGGGGGACCGCTAGGGACGGTCGTACCCTAAATGCAACATCGGTCCACCAACGCAACGTATTTTATTTTTTTAGGATTTTGTGTCGGGGATTTTTTTTTATTTTATACTTTGATAGGTGTATTATACTTATTATAAAGTAGATTTTGTTAAGTTGTAAATACATAGGTTCCTAATAATTTAATAACCCACATGACAAATTGTCTTTAGTTTTTCTTCCCCACTTTCACCCCCATAACTTTTAAACGGCTCAACCGATTTTCATCAAACATGTCTAAGAACACTCGCACATAAGTCACCTTTCATACAAAAAAAAACTAAATTGAAATCGCTTCATTCATTCGGGAGCTATGATGCCAAAGACAGACAGACAGACCCTCTTTTTGCGTCGGGAGTTAAAAAACACTTACAATTGCAACAACAAGTCTCTAATATCCTTATTCTCAATGTTATTAGTAGAATGGTCATTTCTCGTTTCGTCAACGAATGCGGTGCTTTCGTCAGAGCTTTCGTCAAAATCTTCACTGTTCAGGATATAAATACGAGTATTATCGCCGTACAAGTTCGGTTTCTTTTCATTTCTCAAAGGTTTTAATTCAAATTCTGATTCCATTCCGTTAACCAATTCTGTGCCTGATCTTTTACTCTTAATTTTTTTGGTTCCTAAAAGCTTTACCAAGTAATCATCTCTCTTCTCACTTGAAAATATTTCTTTAGGTTTAGTTTTTGGACTGTCACCTTCGCGAACCTCCACTACATAAACGTTTCGGTTTTTCTTTCGTGCTTCGATTGTGACAATTATCAAGGATACTGGAAATGTTGAAATGTTTTCAGTAAAATTATTTAAATACTAGCTTTTGCCCGCGACTTCGTCCGCGTGGATTAATAGTTCCCGTTCCCGAGGGATTTCCGGGACGAAAACTATCCTATGTCCTTTCTCGGGTCCAAGACTATATCTGTACCAAATTTCATTGAAATCGGTTCAGTGGTTTAGGCGTGAAGAAGAGACAGACAGACAGACAGAGTTACTTTCGCATTTATAATATTAGTAAGGATAACACACACACAGTCACGCCGGTATTCCCTGAAGGGTTAGGCAGAGGTGTACCAAGGTACTCACAGTTCATCGGTCAGTTTTAGGTCCCATGTAATAGGGGGCGAGCCTATTGCCATTAAACGGGCACAAATCCTGACTCCGAGATGTCACGGAGTATATTATAGAAAAACTCAATAACACTTTTAACTCGACCTGGAAATCGAACCGAAGACCTCTGGCGTAGCAGTCGTGCTTAGGACCACTAGACTAATGACGCAGTCATTAGATTTATTTATAGAGAATAGCTTCTACGTATTCTTATGGACAAAAATCCTGAATTAAAATTAAAGATTAAAGAAATAATTCAGATAGTTTTTTTCAGATTTTCAGTAAATTCAATTAAACATCGAATAAAAAGGGAAGGTCTATAAAAAATTATATAAAAAATATTACTTACATATCCCCAAAAATAATTTCATTTTATAGTCTCGCTAGAACCCGTAACGTACTAAGGAAACATTAAAAAACGGTGAAATTTCAGTTTTTTTATGTTATTTTTACGAGTAAAACCCGGTCGGTTATTATATTTTTATCCTATTGAATATCGGTAAATCGTTTTGGAAGTTTCATATATTTTATTGCTTCACGATTGTATTGTGTTATTACAGTGAGGTTTTTATTTCAATTTTATATGTGGGGCTGCCATTTTATGTTCTTTCTTTATTATGGGGTTTCCGGTCCACGTGTTAGAGCGGTTTCGCACTATACCCGATCCGAACCCAATCCGAACCCGTGAAAATATTAATCTAGAAATCACGAAAGAAATCAGATGATGGAGATCGGATCTAGTGCGTAAATTACCATAGAAATAGTTCTACGGCTACTACGGACCATATTTTCACGGGTCCAGATCGGATTCGGATCGGACGTAGTGCGAAACTGCTGTTAGGTTTTGTTTCTTTGGTATATAAATACTGAATCATCGGTTGCTTGTTCAAATTTTGGATTTTACAAAAAAATATTGCTTGCCCTAGAATTTACATACATACATACCATCACTCCTGTATTCCCTGAAGGGTTAGGCAAAAGTGTATCAATGTACCCACATTTTGCCGGTATGTTTAGGTCCAATGTGGCGAGCCTATCGCCATTAACCGAGCACATATCCTAACTCCGAGCTGCTACTGAGAATTTCTAAAGACCCAAAAACACTTTGCTCGACCTGGGAATCGTATCCAAGACCTCTAGCGTAGCAGGCGCGGTTAGAACCACTAGGCTGACGAGGCAGACCCTTTAGTCAGTCCTTCAGGGAATACTTCTTTTTTTATTTTGACGCAGTAGCCAATATCTAAGCCACTGCGCCTACTACTACGCCAATAATTAAAGTAGCAGATTTTGAAAGAATTTTTATTTTAAAATGAGCATTGTTGAATTACGATTCAGTGTAAAAATATTTTTAAGACAATTTCTAAAAAAAAGTAACCTGTTAAATATTTTATTAACTATATAAAATAAACTAAGCTAGGCATATAATCTAAAAAATAACTAAATGTTCAAACTCAAATTGAAATTTGCTTAAAAAAATCCCAGATGATTCGAAATTCCCCAATGTTGCGGGAAAAAGCTTTATTTTGGCAACTTTGCCCTTTTACAATTTTATTTGCTTTTTTGCTGTCCGTCTCTTGGGATTAGCAGCTTTAAAATGAACTTTGAATATGACAACTTAGTGTTTATTAAAACTCTTGATTATTTCATGCCAGAAATATGTAACGATGATTTTAGCTTTTTGTAAAGATTCTTTGTAATACCGGACTATTAAACCACTATGGGGCAAAGGCCTCTTCTTGGAAAGAGAAGGCATTGATTATAACACTTACCCAGACGGATTGATTAATTTAAAAAACTTTAAACATATACGTACAGATTCCTTCTCAATATTTTTCCTCAAAAATATCAGTGATGTCCAAGGTATATAAATAAAAAATTGTTTTAAAAAAAAAATAAAAAAATTAAAAAAAAAATTGTTTTTGTGTAAGAAAAGTTGGAACCCAACGATTCCCATGTATAGTACTGAACCAAAAATAATAGCAGTGATGGAAATAAAATGAATCTAACTTTCGCTTTGTTAAGTATCTGCTCACAACCATTATAGACATCTATAACACAAATCCTTTACCACGAATGCTTCGAAAATCTTTACACCATGACGTCACACATCCCATTTCACTATCATTCGGCTACAAATAATTTTTACAGATTCCCTCAAAAAAATCCTTAGAAAAACCCGTTACAATTTGAACTTTATCCTCCACTATTTAAAACTGGTTTTAGTTTGTCCTCTTTCGTTTGTGGATAGCACAAACAACAGTCAACTGTCAGATCGAATACGCGTAACGGGTAGGTAACAGTGATATAGATATGATACGAAGTAACGAACTGTAATGCCTGTGTGGGGCCATAGAGGTAGCGATAAATTTTCTAGATTTGACGTTGGTTTTCGTGAAGGAAATGTGTGATTGCTGCTTGATTTTAAACCTTCAATACTATACTGCGAAGGTTGTTTCTTCATTAGGATTTTTTCAGCAGGTTTCTCAGGTAGTTGGTGGTTTGTACCCCCGTGACTCGGAAAGCACGTAAAACCGTTGATCGTGAGTTGATTTCTCCTCGGTTTAGTTGACTTACCGTCACATACTTATACAAAACTAATATCACTCCCAAATATGAATATACAACTGGTAACAATTTTACACGGCACACACATGAAAAAAGAAAATGCGTGTAATGAAAATTAAATCATCACTAATGATTTAATTACAGCTTTTTTGTGTTAAACATTTTATTAAAAATACAATTTTAATTTCACACCTAAATGACAGCTTTGTACACACACCTGTAGTAAAGATATCAATTAAACACGTCAACTAAGGTCTACCGCCCACTGTCAGCACGACATGGCATGACATGAAATTAGGGGATGAAACATAATAATATACCTACCGTAAAAATATGAGGTTATTATTAAAAATCTAAACACAGACATTACATCCGATAAAGAATAATTACCAGCCTATTATTGTGACTGCCTAGTTAACCTAGTGGTCGTAACCACGACTGCTACGTTAGAGGTCTTGCGTTCGATTCCCAAAAAGTGTTACTGGGTTTTTCTATGAAATTCTCAGTAGCAGCTCGGAGTTTAGATTTGTACCCGGCAAAAGGCAATAGGCTCGCCCCCTATTACATGGAACCTAAATATACCGCCGAACTGTGGGTGTGCATTGGTACACCTCTGCCTAACCCTTCGGGGAATACAGGCGTGATGAACACTAACATAATGGATTTTAAATTTTGCATCAATTAACTTAATTATACTTTGTGGCTTGTCAAGGAAAATGCACTGCGCCATATAGAACCAAAAATTCAAAGACATTGTATGTGACAACAGCGCGCTGAACCCACTTCTCACTAAAAGAAGGCTTCAAAAATACGTAATTAGGTCGCTTTTTGAATGCGCGGTAGAAAAGAGTCAGTGCATACAAGAGCTTAGTTTTCGTGTGACCTAGTTTGTATAAGCTCAAAACAGTAATTAAAGGTGTATTTGTGTATAATGTATTTTTGTTTTATTTACCCCACATTAAGAATTTCTCCTGCATCGTAGGTGCATTCACAAACATATAAAGTCATATACACAAACTGCCAGACCCGGAACAACTATCTGTAGGTCATACAAATAATAGTTCTGTGATTAAAACGTACTTAACTTCAACTTGCTGTCTTACTTATTCACAATTAAAAAGTAAGTGTACATGTAAATAGTCTAATTGAAATATATGCCTTAAATTTGACGTTTCTTTATTGATCATTATTATAATGAGGAAAGATTTTTTTGTTTGTTTTTTTTGTACCGAATAAGTTCCGAAACTACTGGACCGACTTTAATCATTTTTTCACCATTAGATAGCCACATTATTCCTGTGTGACATAAGCTGTCCTTACTAATATTATAAATGCGAAAGTAACTCTGTCTGTCTGTCTCTTCTTCACGCCTAAACCACTGAACCGATTTCAATGAAATTTGGTACAGATATAGTCTGGGACCCGAGAAAGGACATAGGATAGTTTTCATCCCGGAAATTCCCCGGGAACGGGAACTATTAGTCCACGCGGACGAAGTCGCGGGCGGGTTATTATAACATTACGCTACGACACACGAAAGCGGAGCAGTTACCAAAGATGTAACTTAACGCATGTGAAATAAGCCACGCGGACTAAGTCAAAGACAGTTCGCTAGTCTAATTAAGTGAGATTTCTGTTTGCAATCGACTATATTAGTTACCGTGCCGTCCCATCAGTGGCCTTTATCAAAAAACAAGGCAAATAATCGTGCTTGCACCTCTATCCATCAATCACCCGCCATCCTTCAGGCCACACCCTCTATCCTTGCTAGCGCATCCCGACCCACCCTGTATCAATTAGGACAGACTCGGTAAATAAGGCTTGATCCTGATTGTGCCAGCTTTGTTTTCCACGCGTTTCGACGTCCATTGTTGGCCTTTTTTTTATTTTTATTTTATATTTCGCCCGGAACCCAGTACGTTTGCGAATGTAATGTGATTTCACTAATGAAAGCTGGCTTTCATTATTATTAGTGCTTTTTGAATAAAGGTATATTTTTTTTGGTGTATATTTGTTTGATATTGGATACTGGAAATTGTGTTTGCAATTTCGTTGTGGTGAGGAGATTGGTGTTGTTCAAATAATAACTTTAATGTATAACGTATACCTGTGTAAGTAAAATTATTATTTGAATAGGTATACGGTTCAATATCGCAGCATCCCTAGAATTTTAGTATGACTGATATTTTGAAAATTGATAGAGGAATGAGTAGGTAAAAGGTACTGAATATGTAGTTAACGTGTTATTCTTTATCATAAGGAATTTTCTGTGACCATTAATGGCAAATAAACAATACCTATTGCATTGTTACATCTAGTTATTTACATACACACCATCACGCCTGTATTCCCCGCGGGGTCAGGTAGAGGTGTACCAATGTACTGCCACAGTTTGCCGGTATATTTAGGTCACATGTAATAGAAGGTAAGCCGAGCTGCTACTGAGAATTTCATAGAAAAACCCCTGTTAACCTAGCTTTTCTTTTTAACTATTAGCGTTATTGGTCTAAAACCATCAAATCACTGACAGAAACCAGTGTCTGCGCCAATGCGGCGATTGTTATCTATTACAATCAGCAATCAGGAACGTTCGCAACAAGCATCGGTCTTGTCCGTACACTGCGGACCAAATGAACGGAAACGTCGCATCGGTCAGCTAGGGGAACACGGCACACATACGACTAGAATAGAAGCAACAAGAATATTGTAACCAAGATTTTGTAAGAACCAAATTCAAAGAAAAGAGTGTCAATGGAGTTTCTTGCTCGTTCTTCTCCATAGAGACCTACGTTTTGAAACGAGCAACTAGCTTCAATTTTAAACTGTAACTTCTTGACAATTCAAAAGTGCCTGTAAATGGTCTAATTAAAATAAATGCTTTGACTTTGACTAGTGCAATAAAGTGGATACGATGTTCATGTACCTAGGAGTTAGGATTAGAAAGGCTTTGTTTAAATAGAAATGATTAAGCACTGCAAATTTCGGCCAAAAGCCTACTTCGCACGCTTCACTAAGCATCTGCTAGGGTTGCGGAATAGGTTCGAAAGAGTTACCGCGGCCCTGGAACGCAAAGGGTATTAGGAGAAACATTAGGGTTTTAGTCAGTATGAGTCTGACACTCCCTGCCACTCCGCCTATAACAGAAGAAGTTATTTAAAGATTTCCCATGCATAAAAAAAATAGCACACATTCGTTCAGTCCCATATAAGTGGGCACGGTGTTCATTCGAATAATAGTATGTTAGGGGTTAGTATCAGAAAGGATTTGTTTAAATGGAATCAGATTATGCACTTCAAACTGTAACCACAAGCCTAATTGCATGGCAAACTCCTAATGATAATCGCTTTTATTGTTACCAATACCGTTGCTGCTTTTGTAAATAATTTGCCATTCAAGTTGAGTCTCTAATTTGTGGGGGATAAAATCATTTTTAAAATAATAAAATAGGTGACGGCTCCCGGCACACTGGCAGCTAACTGTTGGATTTTTTGAGGCAATTTCTGGGCGCTGTCGTAGCAGAATTTTGGGCCAAACAAAAAAACTAAAAAATAATGTATTATTATTCTTTTCTTTTCTTTGCCATCGATACGCCAAGAAGATGGCGATCCCGAACTGGATCATGTCTGATAATCTTCTGATTAGTATATTTAAGATCAAAGTTTTTGTAACTAAACTTTAAATATGCCCACGATCCTTGTACTGTTGCATGCGCTAAGCACAATGTTTTCATTAGATTGTACGCTACAATAAACAGTGATTTTTTACACAAAAATTAAAATCGTTTTCCAACAAGAATCTTTGCTTATATTACTTACCTTAATGGACAGTTTGTGTACAACAGCTATGTGTCTTGTTACACTTATGTTAACACACAACAACTGCAAAGCATTCTCGTTATTAATACAATAAAGCAACCAACCGCTGTAATTAATCTAATGGATGCAGAAACACGCCTGATAAACAGACATAACCATACTTTACTCTTTTTTGTTCACAAGAGGCACAAACAAGATTAAACAATGCCGCGGTAAACCCTACATTATTTCAGCGCTAAAACAAGGGGTTGCTGGCACCACGTAACTCGCTCAATAACGAACTATAAATCAATTTTCACGTTAATCGTGAGTTTAAACTTAGTTCCCGTTAGAGCGATACCGTCTTGACTGGAGTTCCGACAGGCGCTGAGCTTCCGGACGCGTATTTACGAAGCGTGGGCTGAAATGAGGCCATGCTTAGTTGTTTAGTTATGTAACTGCCTCGTCATTCTCGTCGTCGTGGTCGCGACTGCTGAGCATGGGGACGGTTCAATGTCCAGGCAGGGGATAGTGTTATTGCGTTTATCCTTTAAAAGTTTTTTTGTAGCAACCCGCCATCCGAGCGAACTAAGATAAGGGAAGAGGGTGTGTACTTGTGTTTGCGGACACACTTGTGCATTAAACTATCACCAGCGTACTTTGCTAGTATCTATTGAGCTTTGCTGCCGTGGCCGAAATCGTTCGCTTTAATATTATTATTGCTATTTAGTTTTAAAACAAGAGTTACTAAATTAAACGTACATGTATTTTTAGTGACGTAGAAATGAAAACATATTTTTTAATTATATTTACATTAAAAAAAATAACCTATTATACACATTAAAATTCTCTGCATCGCTGTCACTTGGTAATGTAAACCTACACGATCTCAGCACTTACCAAAACCAGTTTACAAAATACGCTTTCCTGCGAAACAGCAACGAGGCTTAACGTTATTTTGCAACAAACTGTTATTCGTTGTTTTAATGAAGTGAATTTAGTGAGTATTTGTTTGTTTTCCTAACCACCATTGTTTTACTTTACAAATAAAAGGAAACCCGGGAGCCTTTTTTCAGTTTATTTGATGCATTCTGTGCAGTGGTTGTGAATCGTCTAATTGTATTGCAGATCATAAAACTTTGTATTGTTTTTACCCGACTGCGTTATTGGACTGTGATTCCAAAGTCGTCAAGCTTAAGTGTCTTCCGACACGACCGGGTCGATGTGTCAAAAATTAGCCCGACAATCGGGCCGATTATCGGTCGTGAAGGCAAACCCCAAGAGCGATTGAGAATCCATACTAATGTTAAAAATGTGAAAGTACTCTGTCTGTCTGTTACGCTTTCACGATTGAACCATTGCACTGATTTTGATAAAATTTGGTATAAAGATAGACCTGGGAACTGAGCATGGGCTACTTTTGGAGAAAAGGGATTGTAGAGGTTGCAATAGGGGATAAAAGTTCCCATACTAAGTTTCATAATTTATAATTTAGACATTTAATTAAAAAAAAAAACATTTACTTCAACCGTTTTTAAAACAATTGTATATTTAATAATAATAATAATAATAATAAATCCGCAGGGCAGCTTGTGGCGAGCTGTTGGGCAGTAGCGACCCCACGGACCTGACCTCCCGGGAGAAGTCTCGTTCTTCATCTCTGGCTTGCCTTTATTGGCCGGCCGGAGTGAACACTGACGAGGAACAGAGCTCCCACCTCTCTCTTGCCTTCATTGGCCGGTTTGAGTGGAGATTCGCAAGAGCATTCGTGTTCGGGGGAAGGAAGTGTTTCACTAAGGTGCTGGTAGGGATCTTGACCGTACTTCCGGGATTGTCCTGATAGCCTTGAAACACCTCTCCACTCCTCAAGCACCTCAGTCTGTGTTGCCCTCTTGTCGCTACGTCACTACGTGCTAGCGGCCGTTTAGGGGGCCCATTTATCGAGTGTGCTAGTCACCCCCTGCCATTTTATCTGTGTCATAAAAACATTGATTGGCAGGGGCCATAGTCTTTCCATAGTGTCAGGAAACTAGTCCATCTAAGCTACCCAAACCCATAGCCCTATTCTTTGTTTCCATATTCTGCAATAGTCCTGCGCCAGCCGGGGATTGTCCTTGGGTGCATTTGCATAGTGCAAACAGGGATAATTGCCGGTTGGTGTTCCATTTCAGTGTAAAGCCTTGTAAGGGGCCTCTGCGAGTTGGCTTCGGCTCCTCGTACGCCTTTCAAAGGTCCGGGACCCTAGGGTCCCGAGATGCGTAACGTAATGAAAATAATAATAATAACAAATTATTAGATCTTAAAGAAACCCTTTACGTCACCCTACAGAAAGCTGCAATTTTAAATACTTGCAGAATAGTCAGAAAGTTCATGCAGATAGAAGAACACGAGGTAAATCCTCATCACAACATAACATCGTGAACACACACTCTACACACCACACGCTACATTTACTTGGCTTTGGCCCGTAGATGTAGCTAATACCAGCCTCGAGCTGAGAAGAAAAAACAACACCTCTAAATAATAATAATAATAATTACCATTTATTTCAGGCAACAAAGGCCCAAAACATAAATACCTTACAGACTAACATACATATTTATAAAAACAAACACAAACATATAAACTACGGCGTCGTATCGCGCTGCGTGGTGTCGCGTAACCTTCCGCGGAATCTCCGAAACACGACACCCTTCGGCCAAAACTCATCCTTAAGGAAGATCTCAAGTGAATGAGTCGGAACTCGCACCACAAACGAATTGAAATTCGTGTTGTGGCGCGACTCCAACTTCTCAACCCTTAAGGTCCAGCTGGTCTTCGCTCGTACATACTCCACGATCCCCTCAACCTTCGTGGTGTTTTTATTTTTAGAAAAATCCGAATTTTGGTAATTAACATTTAATAAAAAAAAAAAAACACTTTTTAGCCAAAAAATTTCTATGATCTGATAGCTTACTAATTGACCAACCTCTCTAAAGCTGAAAACTGTATAATTTACAGTTAGATTTAATGTTGTATGTTAAAACTTGCAATAAATTAAAAAAGAAATCTGATAAGTGATGAAGTTTTTTTTTTATTAATTTTTTTTATTAGTTTAAAAAGGACTGGACCGTTAAAAGTAAATATGAATATTTAAGATAAATTATGAACAACTTTCATTATACAACAAATATGATAAGCTTACTTTATTTTCTGTTCCAGTATTTTATGTTCGCTGTAAGCCGCCATTTTAAATGTAATGTTACGTCACATAACCTACGAACCGGCGAGAGATTAGGATAACCATACCTCATTTATACAATTACTAGCTGTTGCCCGCGACTTCGTTCGCGTTCAGTATTTTTAAGTTAATGGTGTTCATACTGTATCTGTCTAACCCCTATGTGACATAGCGTGATGAATTGGACCTAAGATTACAGCTCAGGTTACTGCCAACACAATGCCAAAAGTTTTGTTCAAATCGGTGCAGGAATTAAAAAGTTATGCGCGTACATACAAACAAACAAATAAACAAACAAACAGACAAAAAATCTAAAAACCATTTTTTTGGGTTCAGTATAATGTATTTAACATGTGAGAATTACTCTTTATAAAAAATATTGAATGTACAGAATTGGCTTCGTTACGATTTTATTATATGTATAGATGATAAGTAGTTAAGAAGTTATGAGGGAACAGATAAACATACATACAAATCCACATACATATCAAAACCATTACTCTACTTTTTGTTTTGCTTTAGTCGGGTAAAAAGGTGACAGCTAGCGGGCGGCGTGCTGTTAACTAACAGTTACATTTATCGATGCGTTGTCTGCCGGAAAGATACCGTATTGAAGAAATACTTTTGTAAAATGCGATGACCAAGGTACATGGTTATTGCGACAAAACAGTTACATTTATTGATGCGTTGTCTGCCGGAACGATACCGTATTGAAGAAATACTATTGTAATATACTCGATGACGGATGTACTTGGTTATTATAACAAAAAACCGAAGAAAATCGTAATATCTTTTATCTTGTACCAAAATCATAACCGAAGAGTTATAGAGAAACTGGGACACCTTGAATTGTCTGGCGGGCTCCTGGATCATAGTTTGTAGCTAACACTCACTACTGTTTGCGGGATTTATTACTGGCTATATGAAATGTTAGTGTATCTTAGAAACAATGTATGTTGTGCTAGCTTCTGTGCAAGGCTTCAGAAATAAGTCCTAAATTATCTTATGGGACTGCCTCGTTAGCCTGGTGGTGCTAAGAGCGATTGCTGCGCTAGAGGTCTTGGGTTCGTTCCTAGCTCGAGCAAAGTGTTATTGGGTTTTTCAATGAAGTTCTCATTAGCAGCTCGGAGTTTGGTTTTGTGCCTGGCTAAGGAAATAGGCTCGCCCCCTATCACATGGCACCTAAACATACCGGAGAACCATGAGTTTACATTGGTACACCTCTGCCTAACCCTTCGAGGAATACAGTTGTGATGGTTTGTGTGTGTGTATCTTAAAGGAAGACACCGGGCACGGGCAAGTACCAATGTGAATTTTTCTCTTTCAAATGTACCTACTTTCTTAGTTTCTCTTAGACGTCACGGACATCAATTGATCTGAAATCGCCAATCCGCCTTGAGTAAGCGTGGTTATCAATGTTCGGGCCTTTTCTGTACGAGAAGAGGACTTTGCCTTGCAGTGAAACAGGTATTATTATCTCCATCATTCAATACACTTACACTTAAATTACATTTTAAATATTTATATACAAATAAAAACATTTAAAAAATATAGAAAACATTATATTAGGTAGGTACTGTTATCATCATCAGATGCTTAACATCGAATAAAACCATTTAGAAAGAATGTCGTAGTAATAAGTCTTGCTACGCCATTTTCTTTATTTCCTTGATCTAACATAAAGATAACTCGAAATTATTGTAGCAATGGACATAATACTCTTACAAGGCGATAAAAAAGTATCAAATCGCATATATTGCCTACACTAGAAATGTCCCATCACTCATTTAAAATGGGCCCAATTTTCTGATACTGCCTACAAGCACGCATGACCATTGCTCTAAGCAAACGATTTTAAACTTTGAAGTCAGTGTACTAAGGTTTAATTTTCAGCGCGTTGAAAGGAAATTAGAGAAAAAAATTGAAGTGTGCTAAGCGCAAATCGCGCCCAGCGGGAATTTGAGTAGAGTTATCAATCTTGGTTGAATGATACTTCGATTCAAATGTTTTGGATAGGAAATATATTTTAGACAAAATATAAATCGCCCCGATTCGGCACGGCCAACATACATCGTATCCAAAAATTGAACTATTAGTTAATAGCGTGCCGCCCGCGAGCTGTAATTTTTTTATATACTAATATAATAAAGAGCCCTTGCCCGATATTAAACCTATAACCATAAGTATAAGAGGTGCCTACTACAATACCATCACGACAATTGTAATAATAATATTACAAACCTGTTATTGTCCCACTATACACGGTAGGGCCTTTTTGCATACATAGAAGGCACCAGCATTAATCGCCACGCATGCTAAAAGTGGCCACTTCTGACTTATATTAAATTTAAGTCCAGATTTCCTCATTATGTCAATGATGTCCGAAATAAACTAAGAAATCACGACAATAACCTCTTAAAACTACTTTACCGCTTTATATCAGTAAAGGTTTGGAATATAAGGAAAAAATCCCTTTCTCTATTATTTGCCTGGCCCTATATCCTACCAACTAAAAAATACTATATCAAAAAAGTAGTAACCTTTTTTCCTATTTATTTTCTTTATCTTGACCCAAAAACCCTCAGAATAAACTCAGTACAATACAATAAACACATTAAAACAATCTCCCACAATAAATTGCCACTAATCTAAAATGAGGCGTCAATTTATCTCGCAGTTCCTATCCGGATCTTGTAATCCAAGTAAGGTACCCGTTTCAACGTTTATTTATGTTTGGTCAACGGTTTTTGGAAAATGAAATAGATAAGGGGTCCCTCTTCGCCGTTATCTGTTGCGTTCGACCCGGGTTTGGGACCCTTTGGAGAAATGCGTTTCAAGTTGGAGTCAAATTATTTTCATTTGGAGGGCAGTTTTGAATTGAAGATGTTTTATATTAGGGCTTGAATAGATGGCAGACTTTTTTATGTGATCAAGGCCGTGACATAGGAAGTTTATCACGTTTCGAAATGCAAAAAAAAAAATCTCCAGACCGACTCCGGCTACGGCAGGTAGCTAATCTTAATACAGACTAGCCAAGTACGCAAGAGATATTATAGTGCTCTTCCCTAACTCTCATAATCCAATGGGACGGCAATCCGACACAATCGGGGAGAGATCAGGCGCAGGACCAACGAATTTACGTGCTTTTTGAGATACGGCGGTGTCGCACAAACCAAGTTCCAGACTCCGGACTGTTACTGAGAAATTCCTAATGAAAATACCCAATAACACTTCTTGTCACGACTTCCGACAACTCCCGACCACGAGACCAACAAGGTAGTTAGATATCTTAATAACCTATGGTAGTGTGCATTATTTTTATAATTATCCTTTCACTATGATTGCAAATTTAAGCTCTAATCGACCTGAGAGATCTTCTGAGAGCCAAACAGAGCACTGACAAAATAATAATATTTAATAACTGTATTTGCCATCGAACGCTAAGAAGAAGAAGAACAAGATAATTACAAAAAACAAGATACTAAAAATAAAGTGCGTCCTAAAATGTCTTACGTGTACACACGAAGGACTAAAATTGCAGATTATTAGACCGAGACACATGATGGCACATAAAGTCTATCGTGTGCGTTGACCCTAAGGGTGAAACTAGATCTTTCCATTCGGATAAGCATTTTTCTGTAACTTTATCTCGATCTTTGTATACAATACCTATGTATTGTATATATTTACACAAACTTACGCCCATGGGGATAGGCAAAAGCGGCTAGGATATTACATATAGGTACATACCTACTCCTGCTTTGTCAACATTTCTACATCATCATACATCATCTTCCTGCCCTTATCCCATTTTACTTGGGGTCGGCGCAACATATTTTCTTCTTCCATGCCAACCTGTCAACCGTCATACTATCACTGACTCCCTTCTCTTTCATATCATTCTTCACACAATCCATCCATCTTTTCTTTGGCCTCCCTCATCCTCTACATCATCATACATCGTCGTCTGAAAATCATTCTTCACTAGAAATTCTGGGCACTATTATCTAGGCATGTGTTACTCAAAAACTTTAAAAAGCTTTTTGAACGCCACTTACTAGAAAAACTAATTGAATCTAAATAATTGATCCTTCTAAAAGGTAGTTTCCTATAACGCGAATAACTGGAAGGAAACTCTATAGTTAGTTACTGTTTAAAAAGTAAATGTTTTACAATAATTTATGTTTCAAACAATAGGACATGCATTGTTGCAAACTAATAACACAACTTGATGAGTGTAAACGAGGGATTAGATTCTTTATTAGATAAACTTTAAAAACAGAAATAACATAAAATACCATCACGCCTGAAAACCCTGACGGGTTAGGCAGAGGCGTGCCAATGTACACCCACAGTTCGCCGGTTAAACATACCGGCGAACTGTATAGTTCCATGTTATAGGGGACGAGCCTATTGCCGTTAACTGGGCAGAAATCCTAACTCCGAGCTGCCACTAAGAATTTCATAGAAAAATCCAAAAACACTTTGCATGACTTGGGAATCGAACCCAACATCTCTAGCGTAGCAATCATACTTAAGACCACTAGGTTTAAGAGGAATTAAAACCCGGAACAAACAGAATTATCAGTAAAAAAAATAAAACATCTTCCCAGTCCCACTGAAATCGATCACACGTTATCTTGATCACAGATTTCGTATCCAATAAGACCTCTTTTTTCCCAGAACTGGGCATTTATCTTCCCAAATGGGATCAATTTAGAACTCTGTTGAGTAGTTTATGTGTATAGATAGCTATTATACACCCATTGTTGGGTTATTTTATGGGTAATTTTGGATATATTTCCAAGATTTATTTCATTCGTAAATGGATTCTGGGTAAGCCTACCATTCATTGAAAGGAAGGCACTTATATTTTGATAGATATTTCGGTGGGATGCGATTTATATGTTCGAGGCAAGTTTATGAAAATTCACCATCTCTTACATTACCCACTACTTGTACCTTTCTATTTTTGGTTTTAAGTACTACAGTTTATAGATGATATGTCTATAAAATAATTCGATTTACAATACTATCACTGTTTGCGTATAAGAGAACTATACTAGCAGATGATACGTAATTCAATAATTCGCAATGGAAAATACGATTTCAAGGGTTACGTACCAGAAGGGTGCTCCGCAAAAATAGAACAAAGTTACTATTAGAATCCCAAGAAAAGTGTTTTTTTTTAACTATCTAGTATTTTTGCTTTTTTTTAAACTAGATATTAGTCTGCAGGTCATCTTCTCAACAAAGCTTAATCGAGTTTAGTTATTTATTAAACAAAATATGAAAATATGACTAGACCAATTGTATGAAGCACACTTTCTGAAAATTTACTCTTATATAATTTTGCCAATTAATTTAACCAACCCTCTTCAAAAAGACACAGACACACGAATCCCTAGAGGCTTCCTACCTAGGTACAAGAAATTCTAAACTTCCACATTCTAAATCAGATTTTCTTACAAAATATTCTAGCTATTCCCGTTATATAAAAGCCTCAAAGCCAACATAACAATAAAACATAATACCGGAAGCAACATACGTCAAGCCGCGCACCGGAAGTGACGGCGAATATTATAAATTCAAGCGGAAACGGCCCCCAGCTGTTAAATCACACAGAAACAGTGTGGGCGTGCTTTAAATAAAATGCATTGCGCACTGTTAATACTACGCCACGGGATCAAGTTATTGTTCATGTTTTGTTTTGTCTTTGTTATTCTTCTTCTCTTATTTATTTAAACTTTATGCAACAAAAAGTACAAAGGCGGGCTTAATGCCTCTCGCTCTGCTCTACTCTCTCGTACATTTTTTTTGAGGCAGTTGTGTTTAAGTTACGTCTTAGGTTACTGGTTCGCTCCCGTGGGTCATAGAGTAATGTAATATAGCCTATACTATTCCTCATGAATCTGGCTGTCATATACATAACAAAAAAGGAACCATTCCGACTGTGAGTTCTGGAGATTAACGCGTTTAAACTTTTAAACAAAGAACTTCTCAGATGGTATAAATATGGTTGTGTAGTCAGATTCATGAGCAATAGTATGTGCTATATAACATCAAGATAAGATGTACTAGAGCATAGCAGTAACGAAGTTATTTAATACGAGTGAAAAAACCATGCAAATAAAGCTAATAACATAAATTCAGTAGCAAGATTCCACCCGAACAAACATACATACATTGCAAGTTAAATTAAAGCTTTTAACTTAGTTACTTAATTAGTAATCCCGTTCCAAGATTCTTTTACACACAGTCAAAAAAAAACTTTCGAAAGAACCCTTTGCATCTTTGTACGAGAAAAAGCAAAGAAAATAATAAACACAAACCACGAACCCCAAAGGACGTTTTCTCAAAATAAACATGTCGAAACCGCAACGTTCTATTTTCAAAAATTCTTAAATATACGAGTACCAACGTTGATTCAGTGTTCTGCATTCGACGCAAATGTGGTACGGGTTAAATCATTCGGAAACTAACACTACCTCTGCTACTGAGAAAATACGTCTCACGGGTTCAAAAAAAGAATGGCGACTTTTGAAAAAGGAACGTGCCTTCAAAGCTCTTTTACACTTGTATAGTTTCTAGAAGTTTATTAGGCGAGAATGTCCTTGCGATCAAAAATAAATCCGAACTGTATTTGACATACGAGACAACTGGCGATTTTATCGCTATGTGATTTTTCATAACTGCAAATAGAGAAGCAAAATAGAGGATTATACACCCTTCCTAAATCCAGAGCGAGTGCGGAACTCCTGATCAGACGATAGCCCATTTACTACAGTAACAGTACAGTGACAGTACCCACAGTGCTAAAAGTGTGCCTACAACTTGCACTTTAAAGGACAGTCGACCGGGGCTGCGGGTTGTTCGAAAGAGATACCGCGCCCCCGGAACGCAAAGGGCACATGAAGGAATATAGATGGGTTTTAGTCAGTAAAATTCTGACACTCCCTCCCGCTCCGCCCAAGGCGGAAAAAGTTATTTGATGATTTCCCATATATAAAAAAGAAAAAAAAGAGGACAGTCAAAATACCGATGATGTCGTGATAAGGGAGAGGTCCATGTAATCTCTAGCCTTTCCCCAACCTAGTTGGGGGCGGCTTCCATTCTAACCGGTTGCAGCTAAATACTAGTTTTATCTGGAGCAACTGCCGCTCTGACCTCTACAACCCAATTATCTCAACACGATCCATTCCGATTACTTCGACTCGGTCCAAATACTCAAAAAAAGCAAAATAAGGAGTACCTAGCTTAATCCATTGATTCAAATAACCCTCCTTCTGGCACAGTCGGATAAAAAGAAGAAGAGATTTTGTTTACTAGGCTGCACTCAATTTTGAAAGCTGAGGCGAATCCCTACTTCTGTTATCCGAGCATATTAAATATTGTTTACACAGTTAAGTCAACTGTAATATCTCCTCGCGAGGCAAGAAACTTTGCTCATGTAAACGGCACATTAAAGGAGGAAAGGAGATTTCAAATATCGAAGTTATTGAACGTATAAAAATATGTTTTTTTTTATATTTTCAGGGAAGTCTCATGTTTATGAAGCGTTTATTTTTGGTCACATTTTTACGTTTTCCTGTTCATGTTTTTGTACTATAAAGAAAAAATATTACACTCGTTGCCTTTAAAATAATAAATACCATCCTATTATTGCCCCACTGCAGGGCAAAGGCCTCTTCTCGTACAGAGAAGACACGAGCATTGATCACCACGCTTGCTTAAGGCGGATTACCGATTTCAGACTTATAATTTAATTTAGTCCAGGTTTTCTCTCGATGTTTTCCTTCACGAACAACAATGTTGTCTAAGATAAACTTAGAAAGTACATATGACATAGAAAAAGTTACATTGGTACTGGCCCGTGTCCGGTTGCGAACCCACAACCTCGTGTACGAGAGGAGGGCGCCTTAACTACTGGGCCATCACGACGACGTTTAAAGTATAGGTACAAGTAAAATAAAATATGGTCACGTACACCACGAGTCATCAGAAATAATCAGTTTCTCTTTTTATTTTCTTTCAAGAAACGAAAAGTCACGTTTTCAGTGAAGTTTGAAACGTTATTTAGTACGTTAGTTATTTTATTTTTCCTGAAACTCAGAACTACTTATGTACTTACAGTAATAAAGTTAAATAAAACTGAACTGAGAAACTCACACTTGCAAGTATACACCTTACACATAAAAAATAAAAAAAAACCTCTGTTGTCTCTTTCTAATGTCAAAATAACAGCTTTATACTAAATGCTAATTACATAAAGGAAAAAACAAAAACGATTTTTGTAATTTTTGTCTGTCTGTCTGTTTATTCTGGCTCATCTCCTAAACGCCTGGATCAATTTTCACTTGATTTTCAGTTGTAGATTCAGCTGATGATATAAAGATTATTAAAAAAAAAGAATTAGATTTTCGCGTAAAAAAAAAACTATAGCCGATAATCAACATTCACGCGAACGCAATCCCGAACATAACCTAGTAGGTACTACAACAAAGAATCTTCTAATAACACAAGAATAGGATCCTACACGAGACCTAACTTTACTTCACAAATTAAATTCATCCTTTTTCTCAAAATAATTTACTATAACGGCTTCCTTCCTTAATACTAAATTAAACACTGAATTAAAATTAAAATTTCGCACTCGCATTTCGCAACACAGAACCTCAACCGTTGCTTTTCAACACAATCGCGTGTTTTACCCTTACTGTTGTGTTAGTACAATTAAAATAATTCAGCCTTCCATTCCTCGCTGATATCATGACCTCAGGAAGTTCTCACTTGCTTCCGCTGCGGTCCTCTTGTTTTCGCATTACCGAAATTCTATTTCCCACACCACACTCAAAATACTACCTTAAATTTGGGAGGTTAGAGTTTTATTTGGTGTGCAGGTGTGATACCTAATTCATAGTTCAGTTAGCTACAGTTGAAATTGGAGTAAAAATAGCAGTTTGATGCGATAAACTGAGCATTGAGTTGTTTGAGTTACGTTCGAGATTTTAGATGTTTATTTTCTGGGGTTTGGTGCATTTCAAATATACAACTTCATATAGCAACCATTTCTCTCCAACAAATAATGATAAGTACTTATAATAACACCACCTTCCAACTACCATGTCATCTACTCGCCACCTTTGGTTGACTGGTAAAGAATGCCTAAGGCATTAAGTCCGCCTCTGTATCTTTTGCCGCATTTAGTTTGAATCGATAACAATATAATAAAGCTGTGTTTCTTTATTGTTACTCTGATTAATTGTTTGTTTTTTTTTTATGTTTAATCATCCTAATCTCTACAAATACCAGTCGGATTGAAAAAAAATGTTTTTGTGCCCGCCACATTCATGAGGAATATATAACTTTACGCTACGATACGCGGGAGCAGAGCAGTAACCAAAGACATTACTAACGCAGCCGGGTGACAAAAGACACACGCACAATGTCGCGCGCATAACCTAATCTAATCATAAATAAAACAAACCATAAATTACTGCTCTTGTTGCTCCCAGCTCCTATTACCTAAAGGCTTACACTCAATCTCCCCATCTCCAAAGCTGTTTTCCCTCCTATAATATTTATAGTTTCACCGTAACTTCACTTACATACTTAAAGCTCTCAACTAGTTCATATCACGCGCCATGACTTCTCACACATTCCTCTGCTTTAAGATTTATTACTCCGCCGGCGTCGTCCGTGTCCTGAATTTCAATCTACCCCCAGTGGACTAGCTGATTAAATTTTTCAGCATGAAATATATGCCTTATAATACAACACGACGAGTTCTGAAATAAAATTGAACGCGACCACGGAAAATGTGTGGGTTTTGATTAAATTTTTGAGGTTATCCGAATATCTGAAATTAAAATTGAGTTTTGACGTGTTCGGTTTATTTTTTGATGTGCCTTTTATGGTAAGTATGTCACGTGTTCTTCTTGGCTTATAGATGGTAAATATAAATATTAAAGGCTAAAGCGCACACGCTACTTTTAGCATCGGCAATCTGCGATTTCTCGACTCAGGTCGCGAAATCGCGATGCAACATCGGACAAGAGGGCTATGGACTTTTACCAACTAAAACCCCCACAGTTCCTCCTGTTACTATCAGTCGGGAGCCCTGTATCGCTTGACGCATGATCCGCGCTCCCAATTGGTATTGGGCCGCTATTGGCGGGCCCCTTCACAATATGCTGCCCGTCCTGCGACCGCATATTCCACTAGAGAAACGCGCCTCCGTCACAGGCCTATCTTATCGAGAGACGTATCTTTTATACCCTAAGCATCTTTTCACCCGACTTATTTATAACAACTCCAACCCAAATTACACCCTAGAGCGAAGCCCACGCAATCATAAAGTCACTCAAACACAGCTGAAAACGTCACGTGGCATCGAAGCGATTCTTTTCCGAGAAAAAAGTAAATGAGAAACATAAGTATGACGAAACAAAAATAATAAATTCGCCGTAGCTTTGAGTGCTTTACTGTTCAGCCACTCGCTCGAGTGTACGTAGCGACATTTTAATGATGCAACTCTGTGGGCTACAGGGCTTAGAATGTGTAGAAGTGGCGGTCTAATCTGGGGAAAATCTCACAAACCGTGGGTGTGCGTATAAACTTACATCAAACAGCCAGACTCGGAATAACTTGCCAGGCTTGCGTAATTTGTTGGAAAGATAACTCGTTTTCTCCTTCTGGGCCACGGTAACCCGCGGCCCTGGAACACGAAGGGCATTTGGAGGAACAAGGATGAATTCAACCGGTAAGAGTCTCTAAGACATTTTATAATTTCCCTTCCCCAAAAAAAAGATTAGTTACAACTATCTGAAACCTAGGTATACAAATATTTGTTGAAACGAAGCTCAGCAACTAATTGCTCATCCACAGCGCCAACCGTAATATAGCGGCGAATTTAGGTGAAATGAGCTCTCAATACCTAGCAATAGTTCGGAAAACAACTCACCTTATGAATACCGTGATGTTGATGTCCCATGTGTCAGGGGGCGAGTCTATTGAATTAAACCAATTTTCAATCTAAGGTCCTGAATTCGTAACGAAAAAACCGAATAACAATTTTCATAACCAGGAAATCGAATCCCAGACTTTTATTAAAAACTATCTACACAATTCTAAGTGTCTTATAAAACTTCATATTTTTTTAGACCACATTCTGAGTCTGAGTTTGGTCTGAACCAGTTTGACCAGTCTAAACCGTCTTAAGTCTATAGTCGCTCTCAAAAGGCCGCAAGTCCTGCAGGACAGTAGGGGCTCTCCACACGAGCGACGCGCCGTGCCGCGACATTTTAATGAAGCACCAGTGTAGCTCACTTAAGCCTTTCATACTGGTAGATTATACGCACGCTTGCCGTATGGGTGGCGTAGTGGCTGATGATAAAAAATACTACATCTATGAATGACAAGGTAAATTGACATGAAAAGTCGCGCAAAATGATGTGTATTTCTAGCCTAAAAAAAAGACAGGGTGTTTGGTAGAACTTTGAACATACGAAAATGGTGGATAGGTGGGGTCATCTGCTACTTACTCAGCCCCAATTTATGTGGCCCTAGCCCCCTGGATATTTTTTTAAATTTTTGCTTTTGTTTTAGTTTCACCACTTTCTTAACTTTAAAGTGCATTTTTTATTAAAAATAAATAAAATAATACTCTCTTTAAAGTTAACAAAGTGGTGAAAGCAAAAAAAAAAATAGGTTCTGCCAAACAGCCTGTATACACAATTTTTTTGAACGCGTCAGTAACTCTGTTTATCTGCCTGTCTGTTACAAATCAGACGCAGTAATACCTTTGGATCTGGACATGGATATAAGCTACCTTTTAATCCGCGACTTACCGGCGTTTAGGCAGAGGAAATCGTGGGAGAAAGGTCACGTTCCTAATTTAAAAAAAAATATACGTAAAAAACATTGAAATGCTTTTTTTGCTCGTGTCGGCAAATAAACCATGGAACGTTAAATACACTTAGATTAAAGCAACGTTTATATGCAGCATTTAAAAAAAGGAAAGAAATCCATAACAATATAGAAAATTCTGTTGACTTTTTAAAGCAATTATAATGATCATCACTGCACAGCACATCATCGCCCTGAAAAACCCAAACATTAGCTGCCAGTGCGCTGCCCGCGAGCCGTCACCCTTTTTTTTGCCGATATAAAAATTGTTTTGGCACATACGGTTTAAAGCTCTAATTTGAATGGCATTTTTTCCATAAAAATTAAAAGAACCTGAAGTGCCTGAAGATCTATTTTATCTGTCATTTAGGCCCCTACAACTTTGTTTCCTTTTTCTTTTCAAAGAATCGTATCTAAAGCTATAAAAGCTTCATTACCACTCACTAACAATACAATACAATACAATACGGAATACATTTTAGTTACATCATAGTTGTTTACGAGTACGTAGAAACTATGTGAGAATTCTCCGTAACGAATCAACATAGCATCGGTAGAAGTATGTACTGTACAGTCGACAAAACAAATAAGTATGCACGCATCTAACTAAAACAGAACTATTTCAAAGGTTCTGTTTTGTGTGCTGAATAATCAAGTCTTTCTCTCGTCGGGTATTTAGATTAAAAAGTACATGATAACAATTATTTTTACTTATCGTTTACTTTATCATAATAATATGTACTTACTAGTTCGTACTCGCGACTTCGTGCAAATAAATTTTCTAATATCTATTTTTTTAAATGAAAATACAGAATATACCAGTACTATTTCTCCAAAAAATCTCCTTAGGTGAATTTAGATGAAGTGGGCTTGAGGTCACTTCCTAGCATTAGGTAGGGTTGCTCACCTAATGCTCCACCCAAAGTCAACGAGGAAGATATTTTAGAATAGTAGTGTAGGATGCAGTATACATTCCTGACTATAGCTTCTGCCAGAGACTTCATCCGCTTCTTTTTTTTTTCAACCACCTTAAGTTATGTCTTTGCTAACTGCTCTACTTCCGTGGGTTGTACCGTGGTGTAAGTATACTATTCCTCATGAATCTATCTATCACATACAAAATATTTTTTTTCAATTCGTTAATCCAAAGATTATGTTAAACAAACAAACAAAAATCTCTTCAACTTTGTCATATTAGTAAGATAAAATGACTCCAAACTATGAAATACATTAATGACTTTTGACCCAAGACATCGATAAATATTCCCTCAGTGCAAAGATTTTAATTTCTAGCGTGGATACCAAACTCTTGTGCGGACTGTACTCGAAATCTACTGACCCGGCAAAGACAAAGTATGTGCTCAGGGAAGGTACAGAGATGTGAGCACTATTACGTACAGTCTAAATATATATATAATAAGAACAAGTTAAATAATTCTAAAGGGTTTCTTTTGGTAACCTTGTGTACCTAAAATAATTTTCTTTGTCATAGTAAATTTGTAGTTAAACATGTAGTTACGACTTTTTAGGTAGTTTTAGAGTTCTGTACGCAAAGGTTTTAAAAGAGCCCTATATTATCTCGCTCATCTGTCATCGACCGTCAGTCTATCATATGGCTGTATCTCATAAACCATAATTAGTAGACACTTGACAAATGTTCACAAAATACATAATTAATATAGGCGCTATCACAACAAAAAAGGATAATAAAAAAATTATTCAAGGGGGGTCTCATATTCGTATATAATGTTTTAAACTTAAAATACGATAGCATAATAAAAAGCAAAAACTAAAACTATATGCCATCAAAAAATGTCAATGCTAAGTCTCAGGCCATAGTAAAAGTAAGTCTTTGCGTCACGGGAAGTGTAAAACCTTTTGGGCCACCCATACCAATCATTTGGATAATTCTTTAAAAAGGCTATGGGCACACGCACCATAATAAACATTAAATTTTAATATTATACGGTGGGACCAGGGCCCTTTATCCAAAACTCCACCTCGCACTTGTCCGGTTTCATATTTTCTTATTCTAAGTTTTTCCTTTTTCGAGATTTTTTAATAAAACTTTATTTCTCCCCCTTTCGTGACATTTACACAACAATGAACGATGTTTTTGAAATACTTTCTTTACTAAAACACGTGGCTGTTGACATTTATCTCGGCACGTGTAAGAAAATGTGTAAGGGGCACGTTTACCGTTCTTACCCGTAACAAATGACACTTCAGAATCATTTCTAGGTACTATTCAAATAAGGTCCAATTCACTTTAATATGATACCGACCTTTTACTGTCCCTCAAAAGGCCAAGGGCCACTTCTCATACAGAGAAGGCACGAGTATTGATCATCATTGTCTCATCTATTTGGATTCTAGTAGTAGTAAAGCTCTTTGTGAAAGAGCTCGTCCGGAGAAGTACTACCGCCATACCTGCTAACGCTGCTATACTATTATAGCAGCGTTGCTGAGTTCCGGTTTGAAGGGTATGGGTGTCAGACATTCATTTCAACTTTGTATCTAGGATGGCAACGTATTAGCAAAGCCTCTGTTATTGCAGATGTCTGTAGGCAGCAGTTACCACTAAACATTAGGTGGACCGTCGGCTTGTATGCCGTTCAATAACAATAAATCTGAATGCTTGTCTGTGGCATCGTAGATCCCAAATGGGGTCGGCAGCGCACGAGTGATGCCTCTGGTGTTGCAAGTGTCCATAGGCAGCGGTGACCGCTTAACATCAGGCGGGCCGTTAGCTTGTTTGCCACCTATAGTGGTATAAAAAAAAATGGCTAAACCGTTTTTTTTTTTAGCCATTTGATGAGTTTCAGCTGTTTTCTAGTCGATTAACAAATGCAAGCATTTTCAACAGGTATGATCGAGTTTTGATTGTGTCAGAGACTTTAAATGTTTTTTGAATCCTAATATAATAAAGCTGAAGACATTTTTGTTCCTTATTAAAGCTAATCTCCGTAACCACCAGTCGGAATGGACAAATTGTTTTATATTATAGCCTATATAACATCATGGTACAACCCACGGAAGCGGAGCAGTGACCAAAGACATAACTAGACAAATATTAGCTAGTTTCATTATAAAACAAAAAGGCAACATCACCCTTTCTTTACCCCACAAACGAGGCAAAGTTGTACCATTTTAAACACAAAAACAAAGTCAACATTTACCATAGAATATTAATATTACACGGTGTCTAACAAGCAACAGAATACCAATAAACGATAGCTCCTTAAAACGCGAACGTTTATTTACCTCATTACGATATTGCAAAACCGACGCCCTCACCACAACGATTTATTATTGTTTGCTTAGTAAATTAATTTCTTCAATTCCGGAGGTTGGTACCAACGGCTCCCGACATGGATGTAGAGAGAATGATGGAAGATGGAATACTGGATTGCAGTGTCTTTTTATATGGTCACATAACATACGTACCATTAGGCCTGCGTTCCCCAAAGGGTTAGGCAGACGTGTACCAATGTACACCCCAGTGGTATGTTTAGGTCCCATGCAATAGGGGGCGAGCCTATTGCCATTAACCGGGCGCAAATTCTAACTTCAAACTGTTACTCATAGAAAAATTAAATAACACTTTTTGCTAGACCTGGGTATCGAACCCAGGATAGTCGCGCTTAGGAGGCTACCGAGGCAGCGTTATATGGTCACCTGCAGTGTTATTTCGTAAATGTGTTCCTTGGTCAATTAAGGTGAGGTGAGCTTGAGTTGACCTGTGAATCAAAGTCAAAGTCAAAGTGAGTGAGCGAGTGATGGCTTTCCTCAAGATTTTTGCGGAGAAAGACGCAGGTAAAAGCTAGTTCTGCTGCGAGTGGCGAGCATTGGGTGGCTCACTGTCCGATCACAACCAAGCCCGGGTCAACGGCATGTTGTGTTCCATGCGCGCTGCAGAGATATGTCAGTATAGTAGACCGCGGAAAGAGTCACCACGACACTGCAACGCAAAGGTGTTTAAGAGGGACATGGATGGGTTATCATAGAAGAAGTCATTAGATGATTTCCAATCCTTAAAAAAAAGGCAAAAGCTAGTTATAGATGAAGACACCACAACGTACAAAAACACGCAATGGCGGTTATTTTCAGTTTCACATAATTATTCTATCTAACATAATTATACCAGATCCCTACCTAACCACAACTTCTATCTGAACTACGCTCAAATTGGACAAAACAATCGATTTCGATGCGGTTCCAACTGCAGCTCCATTCAGTAATTTCCCCGCACAATGCAGACACGCAAGCACATCCAGTTTGCACCATCTATTCTTCTTTATGTCCGTGTTACGAACGAACGCAACGCAGTATTTGCATAATCTCTTTGATTTGCAAAATAATAAACCGTTGGAGTTTGTGCTTTTAATAATGTACCCTAATATTTTGTAATAAAGGGTATTCGTGCATTTGGAGCTTAAACGCTTGTTATTGTTTAGTTTTCGATGATTTTGGGGAAGAAATACTTGATTGGGTTTTGTTTTGCTGAACGCATTTTAAACATCGCCCAATCGCTCGTTCGCATAGGCGAAGTACCTCGTTGGCCTAGTGGTCCTGAGCGCGACTGCTACGCTAGAGGTCCTGGGTTCGATTCCCAGGTCGAGCAAAAACTGTTATTGGGTTTTTCTATGAAATTCTCAGTAGCAGCTCGGAGTTTGGATTTGTGCCCGGTTAATGGCAATAGGCTCGCTCCCTATTACATGGGACCTAAATATACCGGCGAACTGTGGGTGTACATTGGTACACCTCTGCCTAACCCTTCGGGGAATACAGGCGTGATGGTGATGATGGCAATTTAAACATAAATTATGTTTTCTTTATTATAATTGGTTTCATAACAAACGATCCCGTTTGATTGAAATGTGTAGGACTCGTTGGTCTGTGGTTGCAAGCTTTTGCCTTCGATCCCTATTGAAGACTAATCATGTCATCTGCCTAGTCTTTTCCCAAGTATATTGTGGTTGGCTTCCACTGTTACCAGCAGCTGAATACCAAAATTTTATATGATGAAGCGATAACATTTTTCGTAGTTTAAAAAAAAAAGTCCGCTGTTCCATACATTTTGACCGCACTTTTGTTTAGAAAACATTTTTTTTTTTTTAACAACCAACGAATAACAACAACGATACTACTTTAATTTTACCGTTATTATATTAATAATTGTGTGTGTGTGTGTGTAAATAAATATATAGATAACTGTTCCCGTTAGTTCTCCAATAAAAGTGGTTTTGTAATTTCACCCCCTGAAATATGGCTAGTAAATTAAAAGTCCGCCTGTATACTCACAGAAACAGCTTTACTACATAAGGATACATTTTGTTCCATAAATTAAAACTAGCGGGAACAAACCCTGCATCCAATACGGAACAAAATTTAAACTGTTTAGTTTAATTTCGCTGTGTTTTGAAGCGTAGCTTAATTTAGTACTAAAATACCAACTGGACGGTGTTTAGTGCACGTTACCTTATTTGGCTAGATTTTGTGTGGTGAGGGTGAAGGATTGGTGGCAAAGTCGAAGGTAGAAGATAGTTTATAATAAAAATGGTAGCTTTGACCCTATGCCCGTTATAGGTGGGCTACTACATATATTTTGTTTACACTTTTAAAATAATTTATTATTGTACAAAACTAATTTATGTATTTAAACAAAAAAGGACAAAAACAATTAACATTTTATACACATTTAAACAAAATGTAATATTATTAAAAAAAATATGTCTGAATAATGAGAAAAAAAATAGAAATGATTTTTATTATAAATGTTATACCCAAATTTATAATAACTAATTATCTTGAACTCAAAACATTTAATCACAAAATTACAACATAACAACTTAATCTTATCCCATATCAAATAGTTATTAAAACATAGAAATGTTCGTGTGAACAGCGACTACATGAAGTAATTCCTGAAGGAACTTACTGAGGGCGCCGATAGCGAATAAAACTGTAAAACAATCAAGACGCCGTGAAACGCTGAAGGCGGTTTCCACGTAGCTTCAGTGTGGAGCGCGGAAGACTGCGGGAACTTCCGATTGTGCATTATTTTAGCTGAAGTGCAGTACATTCCTAGAACAACTAAATATCAAAATCGGGTGAGGCTGTGTCGAAGCACACAACAGGGGCTCTCAGAGACAAAAACTGAAGTTCCATGCGAAGTGTTGTGCAATTTTGGATTATGTAAGTATATGGACTCATGGTTCAAAATCGTATAACGCTTCGACATCCATCCCTAATATTTATTTAACCACCATCACCATCACGCCTGTATTCCCCGAAGAGTTAGGCAGAGGCGTACCAATGTACACCCACAGTTCGCCGGTATATTTAGGTCCCATGTAATAGGGGGCGAGCCTATTGCCATTAACCGGGAACAAATCCAAACTCCGAGCTGCTACTGAGAATTTCATAGAAAAACCCACAACCACATATTTACCATAAACATACACATACACATATACATTTTAATTTGCCATATATTTACCTAACAATAGCTATATAATACTATAGATTATCTAGCTATATAATTTTATAATGAATCTTTTCCAAAATATTGTCTTGCGGCACCTAAACCAACGATTTAATTTTTCAGCAACCCACTATAATAAATATATAAATAAATAAATATCTCTACAATGCTACCTATATTTTGTGTGACCACTACAAATTTGTAGATACATTATAATCATTTAAGAACAAAACTAAGCTCAAAAACCCAATCAAAACAAACAAAGTAAAACCCCTTACTTCGTGCCCCCACATCACCGTTGAAGTACGCCGACACAGCTCATATTAACTCCGGACAGGCAATGATGGCCGACAATTTGTTCTCGCCCGCTTTGTGTTGCAAAGAAAATTACGACATGCACTGAACCTTCATTATCTGTAGTTAATCACAAATGAAAGGGTTACCCACTGTAAGGCTGGGTGTTCAACGGTGAAGTGTATCTTTTACTTTGTAGTTTTTTTCTCTACGGTTAACATAAATGCCTCGTTTCCATATGCGTATATAGGGGGGTTCTGGGCCCACCCCAGAATGGTCTTGTGCCCACCCCAGGCTGTAGGGCTCACCTTCCGCCTGACCGCATTGCATCGCAGCGGCCTTGGCATCTTAGGGGCCAGGCCCCCCCTGAAAACTAACTCTAGATACGCCAATGCTCGTTTCCTTAGTGGTCTTAAGTGTGACTACTAAGCTAGAGGTTTTGGCTTAGATTTACAGGTCGAGCAAAGTGTTATTGGTTTTTTATATAAAATTATACATGGAACCTAATTATACCAGCGAATTGCGGGTGTACATCGGTAAACATCTGTCAACCCTTTTTGAAATACAGGCGTGATTGTATGTTATGGTTACCATAACCTAGCGAAATGGGTGATTATAGATCCTACCGACACTCAGTGCGAGTGTGATGATGGTTATGAGCAGACGATGGCCTACTTACTACAGAGCCTGAAGTCTCCGTACACCTGCACTTTAAAGGACATTAAAAATGCCAGTAATGCCGCTATAAACGCGGCTTATTAATGGACCAAAGAAATTACCAAAAACAATTTAAAAAAAAACACTTAACCCATCGAAAATTTAATTCACAACACCTACATGTATGACCAATCATGCTTAGCAAATTTCACGTATAATCGCCGAAGAATTTTTTTACAGAATAAACCTACTGTTTTATTCTGTGAATGGTTCTATCAAGTTATTAAGTATCAATAAAAAGTAACTCCATTAACTGCAAAAAAAAAACACTGTAAAACTTTTTTTCCCCAGTAAAAATCGTCAATTTTTTTTTTTTAAATGCGGGAAATCATCAAATATCTTCCCCCGCCCTGGGCGGGGCGGGAGGGAGTGTCAGACTTTTACTGACTAAAACCCGTCTATGTTCCTTCATGTGCCCTTTGCGTTCCGGAGGCGCGGTATCTCTTTCGAACAACCCGCAGCCCCGGCAGGCATCGGCCCTCAGTGGCCCCATCCAAGTTTGCTGACATCTCTTTGAGGCGCGCGTGGAAGTTTTTTTCTCTACGGTTAACATAAATGCCTCGTTTGCCTAGTGGTCTTAAGTGTGACTGCTAAGCTAGAGGTTTTAGCTTAGATTTACAGGTCGAGCAAAGTGTTATTGGGTTTTTCTATAAAATTCTCAGTAGCAACTCACAGTCAGAATTTGTGCCCGGTTAATGGCAATAGGCTCGCCCCCTATTACATGGGACCTAATTATACCAGCGAATTGTAGGTGTACATTGGTAAACATCTGCTAACCCTTTTGAAATACAGGCGTAATTGAATGATAAGGTTAACATACCCTAGCGAAATGGGTGATTATATATCCTACCGACACTCAGTGCGAGTGTGATCATGCTCATGACCAGACGATGGCCTACTTACTATAGATCCCACAGTGCCCGTACAGCTGCACTTTAAGGAGCATTAAAAACACCTCTAATGCCGCTATAAACGCAGCTTTTTAATGGGTCAATAAATTACCAAAAAAAAAAAAAAAAACAGTTCACCGATCGATTTGAAATGAAGAACCTTTCGTTTTCTTGTAGAAATTTAATTCACAACATGTACCTACATGTATGACCAATCATGCTTAGCTAATTTCACGTATAATCGCCGAAGGATTTTTTTACAGAATAAACCTACATTTTTATTCTGTGAATGGTTCAATCAAGTTATTAAGTATCAATACAAAGTAACTCCATTAACTGCAAAAAAAAACTGTAGAACTTTTTTTCCCCGTAAAAATCGACACTTGACCAACAGTGACAACTTTGCCTAAACCACTTCAGTGAAAAGATTGGAATAATAGCGATCCTAATTCAGTGGCATAAAACAAAAGATTTATAGTCTCTTTTGTCCTTGCCAACAAAGTGACCTTCATTTTGCGGACTGGCTGTTTTTCAGTATAAATATTAGATAATCACTATGAGGTGGATGTGTGGTGGGAGCAGAATAGATAGGGTAAGAAATGAGTATATTAGAGGAAGTTTGAAAGTAGCGCCAGTGACAGAAAAGTTTGAGGGAACAGTTAGTCTTGGTGTGGGCATATGAAGAGGAGGGATGAGACGCATGTGGCCAAAAGAGTAATGATTATAAATGTGGATGGATGGAGAGGCAGAGGGAGGCAAAAGAAAAGATGAGTGGATGGTGTGAATAATGACATGAAAAAGAAGAGAGTCAGAGCTAGATAATATTTTAATGTCAAGATTTAATATAATATATCTTATTTTGGTCTAATTGGAATAAAGGGCTTATTTTGACTTTGACACTCAAAAACTAAATTTGTAATCACAGCCCTTATGCGCGCTTGAAAATTTGTCACATTAATTTAATTTGAAGATCTGGTGGTCTTAGATCGTACTCAAAACTAAGAACAATTTCGATGTCTATCACTATAATAAATTTTCTTATTGGCATGATCTTATTCTTTTTCTTATCAAGTCGATGATAAATTATAGATAAAGGGATAAAGGGGCCCAATAGGTGCCTGTTTCATAGCACGATGATAAAATAATTAAATTTAATAAAGCAAAACAAAAAAACTATCACCAATAAATAGATTTTACAGTTTAATATTCATACATATACAACATTTTCTCCAAATAAAAGCAATACCTTCACACACACAGAATACCTACTTCTTATTCCAAATCTTTGCGTACAAAAAAGAACTTCACTTCATAAAATCAGGTGAACAATATATGCAAAAAGGGAAAACAACGGAAAACCATTTTCCCAACACAATTTACACTCAACGTAGACGTTTTTTTTTTATTAAAACCCCCAGGCGAGCCGTAAAGACAAGAAAGGGGGGGGGGGAGGAGGGAAATTTATTCATTTCGAGATATAATTCTGAGCATATTTTAATAAAAATGTTACTTGAGTACCGGTACAGAGTTCGGAATTTGAATTCTTATGTTGCAATGCCTTATTATATTTCGGGTACCATCGGCAATGTTCGGGAATGCGGACATTTTGGGATTGATGTTTTTATTGGCATACTGAGTATAAACTGCAGACTGTCGTGTTGTTCTTGTGGTTGTAAGTGCGACTGTGGAGCGTGGGGTACTGAGTTCGATTCCAAGGTCGGGTTTTTTTTTTCGCAATTAATCTTTGTGACAGTTTAGAGTTTGGAAGTTGGTGATGTATTACGGGGACCGTACATTTTCTGTGTCAAATTTTATCGAGATCCGTTAAGTTGTTCTGGAGTGGCAGCCATCATGGCAGAATCAGAATCAAAGTATTTATTTGTGAAACATAGGTATTTAAATAAGATGTTTTCTGTTTTTCATGAAGCCGAACAAAAATTAACTAAAATATAATTTGAAAACAAAAAGCAACAACATAAACCAAAAAAGGTTCTAAAAAATATGAAAAAATTACCACTTATCTCTGAAACAGTATAATAACATTTTTCTATTTTTCCTACCTTTTAACATTTTAATCTTTAATAAGATTTTAATAAGATGCTTTGAAATACTAATAGTATATTAAAACACAATATCTCTAATATATTCCCATATTCAACTCCAAACACCATTATTGACGCAGGTATACACGCAAAAAAGTACCAGTCTCCCCAGAAAATGAGCTCTTAAAAGTAAAAAGAAGCACACAGCCTAAAAAGATTGCATCACATTACACTATATCAGGTTGTGGGACAGGGCGACCATTAAAATGCAAAGAGTGACTTAACTTGATACTATCTCCGAAGAAATAGGATAAATCTTTGCGAACGTTTTATTTACTTTGAGAAAATTATGAGGGTGTGGATGTTGGGACGTTTGTACAGTAGGTATTTTGAGTATATTAGTTTTTTTATTTTATTTTAGTTTATTGAGCTATACAAGGCGTTGATTTGCAACTTCGTCAAATTCAAGGAGTTAACTATGCTCGTGATTCCTAACACGAATCAATAATAAAATAAATTGATTTTGTTTTTTTTTTTGACGTTGCGCTATGCACTCACTGATATTATATAGTCGCGCCACAACTCTGCCTACTGCATACGCAACTGGGCGATTTTGAATTTTGCAAGAGGAGTATTCTGGAATACTGTTATTTGATAGTTGCAACTAGAAAACAAGTATTTATTAGATATTGGCCAGGTATCGTAATTATATTTGATTTCTTCTATTTTTTTATGACAAGCTCCTAAAATTTGACGAGGATGCAAATCAACACCTTGTCTATACAAGGTGTTGATTTGCATCCTCGTCAAATTTCGCCCAGTTGCGTATGCAGTGACACCGTCAGGTACCTATGTACCTGACGGTGTCACCCGCGTTCAATTACGTCTTTGGTTACTGCTTCGCTCCTGTTTCTCGTAGCGTAATGTTCCATACGGAAAAATCTTCTTCTTGAATCAGTCTATCTATTGATGGAAACTGCATTAAAATCCGTTGCGAAGTTTAACACTATGAAGGACACTGACCGCCCATAGACGTCGTAACAATAAAACTTCTATTGTGTCTCGTTTAGTGTCCTTCAAAATGTTTAAAGATTTTAGCGTACAAAGTGACAGACCTCGGAAAAATACTTTTTGTTAAAGGTACTATGTAGAGTTGTGAGTACTTTTAGTTTAACAACAAAGCTTTAAACAGCTTTGAAAACTTATTTTAACAGGAAAACTTACAGCCAAACAAGACACGGATAACAAGTTTAAAAATATTATGGTCAACTACAATTTTCCACTTATTACTTAACTAAACTATTTTAAATATAATATTTATTCATTTTAAAATAACTATTAACCTTTCATTAAGATGTGAAAGGGTTTTTGAGTTTACATTCCATTTATTTATTTTCTGAACATATAAATTACATTTTTAAATCATCATCATCTTCCTGCCCTTATCCCATTTTACTTGGGGTCGGCGCAACATGTTTTCTTCTTCCATGCCAACCTGTCAACCGTCATACTATCACTGACTCCCTTCTCTTTCATATCATTCTTCACACAATCCATCCATCTTTTCTTTGGCCTCCCTCTTCCTCTACATCCATCCACATTTACATTCATAACTTTTTGGGTCATATGCGTCTCATCCCTCCTCTTCACATGTCCATACCAAGACAAACGGTTCCCTTTCAACTTTTCTGTCACTGGCGCTACTTTTACTTTTACATTACATTTTTAAATATTAATATAAAAAAATAAAAACATGAATTTACATTATTATTATACCTATTTTTCTAAGACTGCTAGAAAATAAAAGTTTATTCATGTTGCCTAACAGTAATATTTTATTTTCTAGAAAAACTTCTACATTTTAAATGTCACACATGTGCTCAAACTCACTAACCACAATGCTCGCTCAACATTATAAATTCAAAGTATAATTTTTCTGACACGCGCCCACCCGCGCTTTTATTTATTGTCAGAACAAACTTTCTTAGACTACTACATATTTTTATTTTAAGCTAATTCAAACAGACGACCAAAAAAATAGAATATTTTTTTTGATTGACGATTAACAACGTCAAAAACCTTTCTTTACCAATAAATTATGTAAACTACATAATTTACTTATGCTATGGGTTTGAGGTATGTGCATTACAAATTAATCTAAATCATTGACGCAATGTAATTATTGTGTAAAAAACAAGCCATTTTTTTTTCAAGTCAAATTCATATTTTATACATACATAAACTCACGCCTTTTTTTGTATCTTTTTTTTTGTTTTTCATTTTTGTTTTTTTTTTTGATTTTATATATTTTAATAAAAATAAGCAACACACTATCAATGTAGATTATCTTACAAAACAAAGTTAATATAGTTACATTCACACAAAATATTTTTCTATTTTTCTTTATTTATATACAAGCCACTTTTCAACTGTATATAAATTAAGTAAATAAGTTTCGTGACTAAAACAATTTTTACTTTTGATGTTTGTCTTCAGTGGTTTCAAAGAAGCAGAATCGCTTGCTTATTCTAATTTTCATAATAAAAAACTACAACGTCATTATCATGGACAGAGGTTAGGGACAAGCGGCAAATAAGATACAGTAGAATTAGTATTCTTTAAGTTTCAAGGCCCAGCTAGCCAGGGTATCCCGCTGGGGGCAATGCCTGTCAGGATTGCGGAATTTGTACGAAAGTCCCCGCGGCCGTGGAACGCAAAGGGCATTGGGAGGAACACGGATGAATTTTAGCCAGTAAGAGTCTGACACTCTCATCCGCTCCACGCTGAGATGAAGAAATCATAGTTGAATTTGAACCCTTAAAAAAAAATGATGACGGATGAACCTCATGCATGAGGCTGTGGATTTGCTACCGAGCATATACTAATGTAACTTTTCAATTCATACGTAGTGCCAATACGCCTTGTGCAAGTGTGGTGATCAATGCTTGTGGTTTCTCTGTGCGAGACAAGGTCATTGCACTGCAGTGGGACAATAGTAGGCTGATATTCAAATAATATTCAAGTTTATATTTAAGTAATCTGCCTTGAGCAAGCGTGGTGATAAATTTTCGTGTCATATCTGTATGAGAAGGGGCCTGTGCCCTGCAGTTCCACAATAACAAGCTGTTTTTTTTTAAATACAACTGAACTGTTTGTATAAAAATGTAGAGAATATCCTCCTAAACTTCTGCGACATTCCTTCATTGGTCATTATACATAGAGTGAGGGAAGTGTGTACTGTATAATATTCGCATTATATCCCTCTTTACTGGCGTTTCTATCGGCTATCAGCCGTTGCTCAGCATCTTTGCGGGACTCCAAATGATGTCATTAATGTTTGATGCCCATTTTTACCCATCCTCCCCTTTCGCGGGAGATAGTTTGTTGAATATGTAATGTTGTTATTGATTTTGGAACCTACACAATGTTTGTTAGTATATTTTTTCTAGGAATAGCATTGGGCTTTCGGGTTTCAGGACTCGAATAACTTATGAGCCAGTTTTTAAAGGGAGAACCTTATTTATATTAATTTTATTCTCATCTGGGTATGAAGGGACGTAGTTTATTCGTTGCTTGTTCGTGAAAAATGTAGGTTTTCTGTTAGAGGTCGTGCTGGGAAAAGGTCAGATATTTTTTTATAATACACTCACGCCTTTTTCCCGTGGGAGTAGGCAGAAACCACGGAACGCCACCTGCTACAATCCTTACATACTACTTTCGCTTTTTTTTATAATAAATGGTTTTATTTGTGTTCTTCTTTTAACCCTCCATCGGTGGCCTCCATCACGCTTGTACTCACCGAAGGGGTACGCAGAGGTTTACCAATGTGCACCCGCAGTTTGCCGATATGTTTAGATCATAATATGTAATGGGAGGCGGGCCTATTGCCATTAACTGGGCACAAATTCTAACTCTGAGCTGCTACTGAGAATTTCATAGAAAAACCCAATAACACTTTTGTTCGACCTGGGAATCGAGGAGTTACTATGTTATGATCCCACGCACTTTCTCACACACGTTCCCACGCAAGAGATTTTTCCTATGATTAACAATAAAAGGCACGTATTTTATAAATTATAGCTCAATTAATACATAGTCGTATCAAAACAGTACTTAGAACAGTAAATATTACTATAGTTTTTTCCATCTATTTCTAAAATATTAAAACAAAAACCGTTTACTATGTAGGTACTAAGGTCTATGATCATCATAAAAAAAATGAATTCTCCAGACAGATTCCAGCAACGGCGGTTAATCTTAATAAAGACAAGCCAAATACGCAGGAGATTTTATAGTGCACAAGTGTGTGCGCAAATACGCTACTGTAACTCGCAAAGATCAATGAAAATCAATCGATGATAAATGATCTCTATTATCATTATCAGGGCAAGTACCAATTAGACATTTTCAATTTATATGTGGTTTCTAATTTTATCTTGGACATCACTGACGTCGGTGAAGGAAAATATCATGAGGAAACCTGGTCTTTTAATTATTAATAGTCTGAAATCGCCAATCCGCCTTGAGCAAGGGTGGTGATCAATAGTCATGCCATAGGCAGAAACCACAGAACGCCACCTGCTACGATCCTTACATACTCCTTTCGCCTCGTCCACGTTCATACATCTGGCCATACAAGCACGCCGGTTACAAGTACTGCGCACCCGACCTTTCTGAAGAACCTCACCAATAATAAGCTGGTATTCTTTATTTACCACTGCAATGCAAGTCAACAATCCATTAGTCATATTTTCCCCCCACAAAAGCCATGAAATTAATTAAAAACACATCTTCTATCTCAAATGGACTATAATTACATCTCCGTCACCATTTAAAGGCAGTAAGTGCCTTATTACCATTTAAATGAATCATACTTTTTTCACAATAGACAAAAGAGACAAACCAAGACACAGAAGGGCACAGCGTTAGTTTCCTTGCAAAAGTCAGCCGGGATCGTGCACGGTGTTTGTAGCTGGAATACGGCGTGAGATAATTTTTCAATTAACAGAGCAAATATTTATTTATTCAGACGCCAGAGACGGTGGGGTGTGGGGGTAATTTGAATGAAATTAATTATTAAAGGCCAACTTAATGGGTGTGGCGCCAAATGTGATAATGTGTGTGTGTGTGATGTCTTTTGTTTGTCTGCCGAGGAGTGGAATAAAGAATTGCGAGGTGGTTTATTTCGAAACTAATTGCGAAATGTGATAGTCTAGACTCTAGCCATCGTTAATGGTAAGTGAATATAATTATTATAATTATATTTAAAATACGAATAGATATGTTATTTTATGTCATATGTTTTCATATGAAATGTTTTTATCTAATTAAACTTTTTCCGATGTCTTTAGTGTGGTATAGATATGGTCTAAATATCGTTTTTCTTGTGCTGTTGCTATATGGAACTGCTGAACGGATCTTGATGAAGTTTGCACAGGAATTGGAATAATACATAGGTCTCTATTTATCCTAGAAAAACGTACGGTTCAATATATTTTTTCGGGATAATACCTACAATACCATACCTTTGACACGGACGATGTCGCGGGTAAAAGCTAACAAGTAAAAACCATGTATTGCAGTTAGTTTTTTTTTCTTCACTATATTATTCCATACCAACATTAGTGTATGTAATACAAAAACCTTAACCTCCCTCCAATCTAACAAAATACTGACTACAAATTGCAAACAAAGAAAACTATTGCCGAAACACGCGTACATCCGCGATCGGCAAATAATACGCGGATCAAATCATCCGACCGATTAAGCACATCCATCCAACATCCTCTGCGGGCTAATTCGCAGAAGCTCTGTGTTCCAACATTTATTTGTTCAGCCCACAAAATCGAGTACAGTTTCACGCGTTTAACATACCTCTAACACTCTCGAAGTTTGGTGTGAAATGATCTTTATACCATACGACATAAGGTTGTAAAAAAATTAAATAAAAATTTAAAAAATCCCCGACACTAAATCGTAAGCTCCCTTTAAAAAGTAAAAAAATAATAAAAACAACTCAATCTTAAAGTACCTAAATGAGTATTAATATTTTTTTTTAAATACGTCGCGTTTGGGGACCTATGTTGCATTTAGGATACGACCGTCCCGAGCGGTCCCCCAACGCAACGTATTTTTTTTTAAACTAACTAAACTCGAATCCTTCATCCATTCAGGAGCTATGATGCCACAGACAAACAGACACACACACAGACAGACACACACGTGCTGACCATTAAAGCTGTTTAGTAGTAGTAGAGCTCTTTATGAAGAAGCTCGCCCGGGGGAGTAGTGCCACTCTACCTATTTCTAAAGCAAAACATCGTTTTTGAAACCCATACCCTTCAAACCGGAACAGGTTTGAAGGATATGGGTGCCGGTGTTATTAGAGACATTATAACTTTGTATCTGAGATGGCAATGCGTTTGTAAGGCCTCTGGTATTGCAGATGTCTATAGGTAGCGGTGACCACTTAACATCAGGTGGACCGTGAGCTTGTTTGCCATCCAATGGCATAAAAAAAACTTAGTAACCAAAAAGTTCAAATCAAAGTGGCACAGCATCTACCATCTCTAGTCTTCTTCTTAGCGTATCGATGACAAATAATAGAATATTAATAAAATAGAATTTATAGAATAATAATAGAATATAAATAGGTACTATGCTTGACCCAAAATTCGGCCGCGGCAACACCATCTAGTAACAAGAGAGTATTGACCTACCATTCAAGTACCTAATTCAGATTTATATCATTCTTAAAAAGAATAATATATCTGAAAAGTAGAAAATATACTCCTTTACAAATATTTTTATAAGACACAAAAATCACGCTACGAAAATAAAGGTTTCGTTTCTAAAATTGAGACATACAGTTATGGCTGTGAAAAGTTTAACTTATGTTTTATGTGTTGATATTATTATTATGAATGTGTGTTCTCCGAAAATATGGTGGAAATATATGTGTTTCATTGTCTATTTATTTATTTAACAGAAGTGTATCATTAAACTTTATATTTTGCCTCTCAGGTAAATGAAATTGCTGGGCAATACCGGGCAGGCACCAATGTGACTTTTTCAATTCATGTAGGTACTTGCTAAGTTTGTCTGAAACATCTCGGACATCGATGCAGTAAAACATCATGATGAAACCTGGACTTTATACTAAACTAGCTTTCGCCCGGTGTAAGCAAAGTCGGTAATATTTAAAATTCAGACACGTAGCGCCATCTGTTATCATAAGAACGTTATTGTTGTTTTCCTCGGGAACAGTACTTTTTTTCGGGATGAAAGGTGTGTGTCCGTTTCTGTACTTACACCTGACAACGTATGTGCAAAATTTAAAAAATGATCGGTTCAGTGGTTTATTCGTGAAAAAGTAATAAACAAACTTTACTTTCGCATTTATAATATTAGCATATAAGTCTAAAATCGCCAATCCACCTTGAGCAAATGTGGTGATGAATGCTCGTGCCTTTTCATATGTTAAGAGGCATTTGCTCTGTACAGTAGTAGGTCATTATAGGCTGGTATAAAATTTATACTCATTCAGGCGGTCTAGTCAGTGAAAAACTTCAGTAATTTTAAATGAAGTGAGTTTCCGTGGTGGTCCTTTCTTCTAATTACAAACTAATCCAAATCGTGTCGTGATCGTCACGTCTCGTATAAACGCCTTGTGTTAATATCCTTTGGATTAAGTCAAAGTAATGAGGTGTAAAACCCTCTTGTTTAGTGAACTAGTTTCAGCTCATATTATGGCATTTATAGCCGAGCAGGTAGCCATAATGACCCTTAAATTGTGAACGCTAAAGGCTAGATTAGCGTGGGGTTAATAGGTATTGGGAATGCTTTTAATGGGACATAAACAATGAAAGTTTTGTAGCAGTTTGTGGTCTTAGTAGGGTAAAGAATATCTACACATAAGTACACTAGGCACAAGACTGCAGTCATTATAAAGGATGTTATTATGTTAGTGTTGTACAGACGATATTATTTTAAAGTAATTTGAGAATTTGTTTTCCGTGTTTTTCATATGATTACGTTAAACTTTTTCAATGTGCCAAATATGTAACGAGTAGGTTCAAAATTAACAAAAAAATAAAATTACCTACTAAAATCGGAGGAAATTTTGTCGTGTTGGTTCGTTTCCGACTGGGTCAAAAACAACTATTAATAAATCACTTCACATGTTCACAAAGAGGTGACCGCAGCCGCCATCTTTGAAATAAGATCAAAAGAAAAGTGTTGAACATGGTGCGGTTGGATGGATGTTAGTTCAATGGTAAGAGGTTCATGGTAAAGTACCTTTAGACACACCTTTTTTTCCGGTGAGAAGAGGGAGCAAAAAGAGAGTAGAGCTAGAGACTAGAAACGACTTGTCAAGAAGCGACTGTGTAGTTCTGACAGTTTTGGTCTTCTTTATCGTGTAGGCAGTAAGGTCTAACGACCCCACACATACCCTAGTGTCAGAGTTTCTAAACCGCCTCAAGGGCCTCTGACATGGTTACCGATGTCAGTGATGTCCAAGATACACTTAGAAAGTACATATTAATTAGAAAAAGTCACATTGGTACTTGCCCGTGCCTGGTTGCGAACCCACAACCTCGTGCATGAGAGGCGGGCGCCTTAACCACTGGGCCATCACGACACTACACACACACACACTACAGTTTTAGTAGTAGTTCGATTCCCAAGTCGGGCCGCCATGAGACCAACGGGGCAGTTCGGGGCAGGACTGTTGAGCGTGGGGTTCTGGGTTCGATTTGCAGGTCGGGCAAATATGTTATATTGATCGACAATTCGACGACTAGTGAGTAAGTGGATAGAAAGCTATTATTTTTCAATGCGGTAGGAGATGCGGAGTGATGTGTCGGACTCCTTCTGACTAAAACCTCATGATGTTCCTCCAATTACATTTGGCTCAGGCATGGGTGTCGCTCTTAGCATTCGTTCGCACACCGGCAGGAGCTGTTAGTCGCTAGCGTTACGTGATGTGACTGATAAATATCGAGCTTACTTCTCTTAAATTCATTAAGGATGCTATTTATTATCAGTAAACTATTATAGATATAAAACAAATATAACTGCCTCGTTGGCCTAGTAGTCCTAAGCACGACTGCTACGCTAGAGGTCCTGAGTTCGATTCCCAGGTCGAGCAAAAAGTGTTATTGGGTTTTTCTATGAAATTCTCAGTAGCAGCTCGGAGTTTGAATTTGTGCCCGGTTAAAGGCAATAGGCTCGCCCCCTATTACATGGGACCTAAATATACCGGCGAACTGTGGGTGTACATCGGTACACCTCTGCCTAACCCTTCGGGGAATACAGGCGTGATGGTTTATATTTATATTTAAAACAAATTATAATTAATACAAAGCCATTTCTATTTAACAGCGTAAATTGATTAATAACACATAACCTTGTTCTGCGGTTAAAAGCATAAAATAACATCCGCATTAACTTTGTGGCGGGGTTCATAAAGTACCCGTACATAATACAGCGGTAGTTGGTGAGGTAATGCACGTCCGGCCCAAACAGGAAGTGATGTAATTGAGCCAACATTGCTGAATAATTTCAATATACAACGCCATCTATGTGGTAAAATGCTGGTAGAAGTTTTGAGGCTGGTTTGCTGCTCCTCTTTACAAAGTTGTATGTCGTTTATTTTGGAAAACTACTGTACGAAATTCTAAATAGGTCGATCAATTTATTGTTAGATGTTAAGTTCGACTGCTATGCTAGAGGATTTGGTTGGATTCCCAGGTCGGCGAAAGAGTTGTTTTTCATTTCTGATTTTGGGAAGACATAGTCTTCAAGCCTTCTATCCCTGGCACACAAGCTGTCTATATCTAGCAACAGGTAAGATGATAGTTCAGCTAATATTTATACTCATCATCATCATCATGTCAGCCATAGGCCTCCCTCATAGATTTCCAAAAGAACCGGTTGACAGCGGTCTGCATCCAGCGTTTTACTGCGGTTCCTTGTAGCTGGACGCTTTACCTAAATTCACCGAGAAAGGTTTACACATTTAGTAGTAGTAGAGCTCTCTATGAAGGATCTCGTTCGAGAAAGTATTAACACCATACCTATTTCTGCCGCAAAGCAGCGTTGCTATGTTCCAGTTTAAAGGGTGCCCCGGTGCAAACAGACACATGACACCTTTCAACGTTGTCTCTGGGATGGCAACGCATTTGCAAGGCCTCCTGTTATTGCAGGTGTCTATAGGTAGTGGTGAACACTTAACATCAGGTGGTCCGTGGGCTTGATTGCCATCCAATGGCATATAAAGCAAAAACAAAATAAAGCAAGCGTAAATTAGACCTATTACGATATAAGGTAGGTACCTATTAAATAAAATAACGTTTGTTTCTCATTTCAAACATCCGACAAAATAATCCGCACATCAAAGTACAGTAAATGCTACCTACATACATAATGTTATGTTAAAATCGCGCGTACGTCAAATTAAGCTTAGGTACTACAAAATTTAAGGTACAGTAAAAATTTTACGTCTGTTGTTAGTAGCTTAATAAAGTCCTCGAACATGGTTTAAGTTGACGCTGACTTTTATTGTTTAGAGATTGACATACATGAGCGATTTTGCGACAAATCTTGGATGACTTATGACAGCAAAGTAGGGTGTGCGTGAGTCCTCGTAGAGGCGATCGGCGGCGGCGACCTCTAGCGTCCGGCCCTGGTTCAGTCCATGGTCCGGAGCGAGGGGGAATGGGAAGCAGTCACCTCCTTCTGCGAAGCAGTAATGCTAGCGAAGGAGGAGGCGCGTGTGGGGAAGGCAAAACTCACGCCTCGGCCGCCACAACAGAAGGGAACGCCCTGGGCGTCGGGAGTCGCAGAGTGATTCCCGGCCGCCGTTGGCGCGGGCCTGCGGACGGCGAGTGTTGGGTGGCTCGCGATGTCAGCAGAATAGACGGGGCGCCCTAGGGCCAGTGCCTACCTGGGTAGCGGAATTTGAACGAAAGAATTACCGCGGCCCTGGAACGCAAAGGAGATTAGGAGGAACACGGATAGGTTTTAGTCAGTAAGAGTCTGACACTCGCTTCCGGGCCGCCTAGAGTGAAAAAAGTCATTTGATGGCTTGCCATCCTTAAAAAAGGCGGCACGCTATGCTCGTGTTCTATAAACCTGAATGTTCGAAGGCTTGTTAAAACTTTTACTAGAATATACAGGATGTAAAAGGACACATCACATAGCCGCATACTGTCCATCAAAATAAATAACATTGAACAAATATTACGATGCTAAAAAATTTGTAGTTTTTGGGTGACAATCACTATTTACGATAGTGCTCTATGACGCACACAAGACATTATGCTTACATGCATGTAAATGTACAGAGGTTGTGGGGATATCTAAAGTTTAGTAATAACATTTAAGCCAAATATTTTTTTTGAAGATACTTAAAAAATAGTGTGACCTTTATATTAAACTAGCTATTGCCCCCGGCTTCGCTGGCGTTAAGAAGTATTCAAACTTTCATCATAGAATTGATCAAAATCCTTTCTTAGCGGATGCCTACGTCATAACATCTACCTACATGCCAAATTTCAGCCCGATCCGTCCAGTGGTTTGGGCTGTGCGTTGATAGATCACTATGTCAGTCAGTCACCGTCGTCGTCGTTGTTCGTCGTCTTCGTCGTTCGTCCTCGTCTTTCGTCGTTCGTTTTTTTTGTCAGTGACCTTTGAGTTATATATATTTAGATATCTCCATACTCAGGTATGGTTTAGATAAAAAAAATAACGAAATGGCCGAAAGAACATGTTTCAGCTTCGTTATTTTATTTTTTTACACTCGTTATTATTATGCTTCATAGAAGGCAAAATATGGGCATGGTCACAACATAAAACTCCAAAAAAAAAACACACACATAATGCCTTCCCCAATAAGACAACATTCCTCACACCAAAGATATTTCTTCCCACTGATTTTTATATGAACTCCAAATATCCATCTGCCAAAACCCAAGCATATGTACGAGTATATCACATATCATTTTCAACGAAAACTGCCAAATACCACACACAACACTTACAAACAAAATTGAAACGGAATAAAGTCTTCGAAACATGTTTCAAAATGCATGTAACAAACATCTTTGGCATCTCAAACGCAAACTTGCCACATAAGTATTTCCTGTGGCTCGTCGTGGCGTGAACAGCCCGCTTTCCTCATCATGTTGTTTTGTTGATACAACATAAACCAAGGCTTTATGGAGACCTGTTGATGTGACGTTTTCGCATATAATTATGTAAGTACGCAGTGTCGCAATCGTTTTATGTTCATTTTAATGTGTCTGCGTTAAGGTTGTTTGGTGATATTTGCACGGATAAGGTTGGGGTTATTTTGTTTTATTGTTACGTGTGAATATTTGTGTTTTACCCCACTGTTATACAGTGTTGTTCGGAAGAGTCGCGGTGAGGAAACATAATAATATAATAAAGTTTATTTGGAACAATTTAACACATTTACAAAAAAAACGAAGATAGCCACAAAAGTAGGTAAAGTACTGTGGCGCAGCTATCAACGCCCAATTCCAAAAACCTGGACCTATAATGAATATAAATGCAAAAAGTGTTATTGGATTTTTCTGTGATATTCTCAGTAGTAATGGCAATAGACTCGCCTCCTATTACATGGGACCTAAACATACCGTGGAACTGTCAGTTTACATTGGTACACCTCTGTCTAACCCTTCAGGGAATACAGGCGTGATGTAAGATGATAAATATGTAAGTGTTAGTGATCACTTTTGTTACGTTACCATATGTACCGTGTTCCATATATTTTTTTATGTTGTGCGAAGGTTGTAAACACAAAAAATAGCATTTAATTTTATAGTCTTCCAGCTCCTTGGAAAAATGTTTCACTTCTTTACTAGGAGATCGTAAACAAAGGGTAATATTACCCAGGTGTTAACGTAGCATTACTGGATGTACAGTTTCTTGTCCAATCAACTATTGATTAGTAAAACAGGGCTGTTGTAAACTAAGGAGTATGCTTAAAAAAACGGTAATTTAAAAAACTAAAAAACCCGACTGCTTTTCTAAGTATTTATGAAAAAACTCTAAAACAAGAAAGTCGTTGTACCCGATTGCACTTAAAATTGTAGCAGTCAGGACCCATTTTCATGAACACTCAGAAAAGCAGTCGGATTTTTAGTTTTTTAAATTACCGTTTTTTTTTATTTATTTTGAGATGGGTACCCAGTGTCACTCTCACAGTAAATACAAATCTAACGACACCTCTCAAGCTAAAATCCATCGACCCGTTCAGACTGCAGAGCGAGCCAAACAATTATACATACATACATACTTACATACATACATGCATACTCTCGAAAAACATAACGCTCCTTCTGGTGCAGTCGGGTAAAAACATAACCCTCCTTCTGTCGCAGTCGGATAAAAAACAGGGTAAAAGTAGAATAGAGCTCTTTGTGAAGGAGCTCGTTCGGGGAAATACTACCACCATATCCATTTCTGCTGTGTTCCGGTTGGAAGGGTATGGATGCTGGTGTAATTACAGGCACATGAGACATTTCAACTTTCTCGGTATTGCACATGTCTCTAGCCAGCGGTAAATAAATACTCTGTATGAAAATCAAGTTTCTGCCTAGTACGGTTCAAAATATTTAGACCTATAACGGATGGACAAACCTACAGACAGTGGATTCTTAGTAAAAATTATAGAGTACCGTACTAAAAATAGACAAACCTATCCTAAGATGGGTTTGCCTATTTTATCCTAAGAGTTCCTTTTTCCTTTTAAGCTACGGAACCTAAAACCTTAAAACTAAACTTCCTTCATTAGTAATCAGCATAAATGAAAACACACCCAAAGTTTACCAAACTGTCGTTTCTAAATCACCAAACAACAGTGTCGAAAACCGCAACAAAACATTTAAACCGTTCCCTTTATTTTAAAACAAAACACTTTCTTAGATTTATCACCAACGATGGTGATGAAGGGAAATGATGATGTATGAAAACAAAACAACTGAACATCTAAACTTGAAGTTATTCCAACAAAACAACTGTCAGCAACCTCCTTACAAAGATATTAAATGCAGAACTACAGTAAAATGAACCTTAGTACCCACGACATAAGGCGATATTGTTCGCGAGGACAGTGTAAAGTGTAACTCAATATTTCATAGCGTTGTCGGATACGGGAACTACTAATTGTTCGCGAATTTGAAATATTTACTCGTATGTACTAGTATTTCCTTTTGTGTTCGGACTCAGTAATAAATGTTTCGGAATTTCTGTACATTTGAAACAAGATATTTATGTATAAAGTGAAATTTTAATGACTGTTGGCCCAGTTATTCAATACTAGGCCAGTACCTGAATGTTGTGACAATTTGAGAACACTATCACGTACTATAATTATCTCTAAAATTTTTATTGTATCATGGAAGGTAAATAAGCTTCACTTTACGTATGAGTCGTGATGGCCTTAGCGGTTAAAGCGCCTCTCTCTCTCATGCATTCGACACCAAGCAAGTACCAATATGACAATTCATGTGTATATTCTAAGTTTATCTTGGATAATAATATCATTGACATCAGTGAAGGAAAACATCGTGAGAAAACCTGAACCAGGGAGATATCAGGTGCTGGACCAACGGCTTTGCGTGCTTTCCAGACCACGAGGGTGTCACACCACCAACTTACAATCTCCGAGCTGCTGCTGAAAAAAATCGTAATAGAAAAGCCCAATAACACTTTTTTTCCGACCTGAGAATTGACCATGAGACCAACAGGCAGTTAAAGACAACCCTACCCACTTAAACTACCTACTTAATTTTACCAAACAGATTTTTACCCCAACCAATCATAGTAAGGGTTAAAGTCAAAGTTGTAAAGTTATAATTCTCTCGTAAATCCTTTAGGACATTAAATTTATAAGTTGGGTGGGAGAGGGAAAGATAAGCGAGGCTGCATTTGTGATGAACAGGAATTAGTTCGAAACGCAAGACACGAGCGAACCGCCATGATAGATAGAAATGCCAGTGATAATTTGAAAATAGAGGGCGTTCGTTTTTGTTTGTTTTTATTTTGTTTGAAGGTTGGTATTGCTTTTTTGTAAAAGAGGTTGATTAAAGTTGGAGTGTGTTTCGTTTTTATATGAATACATATTTTTGATTACTACGGAATTGGTACGATAAGACTAGATTTGGAGGTAGGTATAGGTACATACTTTTGGGAAATTAAAGAAAATAAACATAATATTTCTGTAGACTGCCCCGTTGGTCTCGTGGTCGCAAGTGCGACTGCTGTGCAAGGGGTCCCGGGTTCGATTCCCAGGTCGAGCAGAAAGGGTTATTGGGTTTCTCTATGAAATTCTCAGTCGCAGCTCGGAGTTTGGATTTGTACCCGGTTAATGGCAATAGGCTCGCACCCTATTCTATTACATGGGACCTAAATATACCGGCGAACTGTGGGTGTACATTGGTACACCTCTGCCTAACCCTTCGGGGAATACAGCCGTGATGGTATTTTTTTTCACAATAATTAGGGTAACTTTTTCTGAAATGAACGTAAAAATGTCTACCATTTTCGAAGTTATTGTTATAATTTTATATAATAATTTAAAATCTATTATTTGCATAACACAACCATCGTAAAACAATCGTATTCTTTACGTAACACAATCAGCATATTTAAATTTATTGTGAGTTGGTTCTTTTATCAGGACCAAGGTCAAATTCTGCCGAATTTTTGGAAACTGCGATTGATCTTGACCTAATTCATGACCACCAGAATTTACTTTTAATCGCCTTCCTTATAACGCCACCTAGGTACCTACAAGTTATTCCAAACAACTCCAAACTTGAAGCATAATTAAATGCGCCTTAAATCTTAAGCAATAAGAGCCATTAATATTTCATATAAATCTACCACACAACTTGGACTGTGAAGACTTAGTTCAACTTTGTATTAGGAACTAGGCTTAGATAATAAATAATCTATACGAATAAATAACATTGAAGTGTCTGTTTGTAATGTCAAAAGTTTTACATAAAATTATGGTGGAATAAAGAAACTCATATACATACATACATACCCTGAAAACATAACACTCTCTTTTTTAGGGGCGTCATATAATAAATATGATTTTTACTTGACTAACTTCATCATCATCGTCATATCGGCCGTAGGACGTCCACTTCTGGGCATAGACCTCCCCCATAGACTTCCCAAAGGACCGGTTGGAAGTGGTCTGCATCCAGCGTTTTCCTGAGGACTTAACTAACTTTACTTATGCGCAACCATTGTTTTTGTCTGTCTGTTTGTTACAGTTAATCTCCGAATCGGTTATACTGATTTTGATGGGATAACTGATTTTAAAAGTTCAACTTAGGCGGTTTCTTCTTTAGGAAAACAATTATGGTTCCGGTCTAAAAAATAAAACCTAGCGATAACTTTTTTTTTAATAAGTCTTTGGTTTGTCCTGTATCGTGAGTGCGTTTACAAACAAATAAACCCACATACATACACAAACATCCAGACACGGAACAATTATCTGTAGGACATACAAATATTTGCTCCGAGCGGGAATCGAACCTGCAACACGGAGCGCAGTAGCCAATCCCTCAGAACTTACATTCAAGCAAACAAAGTCGCGGTAAATAAGCTAGTAATTAATACAAATCCACCACACCACCATCCGAACTTGGATTGTAAAGACTTAGTTCAACTCTGAGGCTCAGATAATAATTCTATATAATAATCCTACTTTACGATACGCAGAAAGTTAGAGTGATAACAGAATTATCAACTTTCAGAGTTGAAAGCAGTTTACGTTTACGATTCCGTGTCTAAAATTGTTAGCGAATCAGAATAGGTTTCTTCTGTTTTATTGTTACTGTGATTGAACCTTATCTTGTTGGAAGAAAGATCAATTTCCTGGTTTCTTTAATGATCTGCAGTGGTGGTACTCTTTACAATTGTCCCTTGGTAGGTGACATTAACGTCAGGTGGCTGGTAATACATTATAGATAGACAGCTCACCTTAAGCTCACTTCACTTATATTCGTCAAAGGATTTTTATTTTCAACATAATAGTTATTATGTGGACGAGGCCAAAGGAGTTTGTAAGGATCGTCGCACGTGAGTTGATCTATGTATATGTATTGAAGTTATTGGAGATTGAAGAAGAAGTTATACCCGAAAGGACCTTCGCTTAAATAAACGATTGCCCGAAGAACGTCCATCTGAATGATCGTTTGGCTGAAGCACGTTCGGACGGAATGGAGCAGATCAGAAAAAGTAAGGTAACCGACATAAGTAGCTCTTAAAACGGCAATGGGCAGGGCACATCACTCGTGGAGAGGACGGCCGTTGGGTTCATAAGGCTCTGGAGAGCGCAGTGTGGGAAGGTCCCAGGTGGAGCGACGACCTAGCAGAGACAGCGGGAAATCGCTAGATACGGGCAGCGCAGGAGCGGTCATTGCGGCTATCTGCAGAGGAGGCCTATATCCAGCAGAGGACATAGAATGAAGAAGATCGTTCGCTCAAAATAACGAACGCTGTATAAGGACATGAGACTAAGCTAAACCAACAACAATTTTTTGTAATCGTCCTCAACGGATATCGGATTATCCTCCACTTCTGTAATTTGAGTTAAAGTAAGATACCTACACAATGTTATCTTAAGGGCCTTGTAAGAGAGAATTAAAGGGATTCAGTCTACTGAGTGGAACGAACCGTTCATCTGTCTATTGATAACGATAATATTATCCTTAAGCAGTGTGTCGACGGCGCGTTCGTGTTCCACGCGCGCCTCAAAGAGATGTCAGCAAACTTGGAAGGGGCCACTAAGGGCCGATGCCTGCCGGGGCTGCGGGTTGTTCGAAAGAGATACCGCGCCCCCGGAACGCAAAGGGCACATGAAGGAACATAGATGGGTTTTAGTCCGTAAAAGTCTGACACTCCCTCCCGTCCCGCCCAGGGCGGGGGAAGTTATTAGATGACTTCCTATCTAAAACAAAAAAAAAAATCCTTACGCAATACGATTCGCGTATAGCCAGAGCATGAACATGTATATGTCACAGCCGACTGGTTAAGGGAGTTGTTCAATTGCACGGTTAGCCATTTTATTGAACAACGCCTTTTAACCTTACGCCTAGTGTTGTAGTAAGACTAACCGAGCGAAACAAAGTCTTGACAAAATAAACTGGATGCTATTTAATTATGTATAAGTGACTAGGGAACCGCGTTAAGTTACGTCTTTGGCTACTGCCCCGTTCCCGAGTGTCATAGCGTGATAGGACTAAACAATACAAAAAAAAAACAATTCGATCCAGTAATTTCTACATTCCTATAAGTTATTGAATTAAAATACCTATACAACTTATTGTCAATAATTTTTAAGAGTGTATGTATGGAGTTTCTTGCCCATTTTTCTCCATACGAAACTACCTTTTGAAATGGACAACTAGATTCAATATTATTAATGATTTTTTTATTTGTAAATGACCTTCAAAAGTTCTTTTTAATTGTCTAATTGAAATAAATGATTGGTCTTTGACTTAATAGAGTAACCTACTTTTATGTTTAGAACTTTAAATGACCTTTTACTAACTTTGCAACCCACACATCAATATAACAGCACCACCGAACTTTCGATCGTAAACCCTATTTTCATACCTATAAGGTTTAATTTCATACCCACAACCTTTACACCCAAAACCATATTTCATCAAATAAGTCCAGATTAATCCTAATGACCAATTTGTACGATGATATCAATTTCTTTTTTTTTAACCCCTGAGGGTTCGTTTCTTGTACTGATAACAGATGTATGGGGAATAATTAATGATAATAAAAGGGTTTGGACCCACATACATCATGCCGTGGTGTGGACCCTAGCGACAAGAAATCACGAATTAACGGATTTATGCTCCTGTGGGACCATGATTTGGAGGTTATCGTATAAATGTTAACCTAAGAGTGTAGATTTCAGCGTTACAAAGTTTGGTTTTAAGCATTGTTTTGTATAAAGGACTTTTTTTTTTTATAGACGGGAAATCATCAAATAACTTCCCCCGCCCTGGGCGGGGCGGGAGGGAGTGTCAGACTTTTACTGACTAAAACCCGTCTATGTTCCTTCATGTGCCCTTTGCGTTCCGGGGGCGCGGTATCTCTTTCGAACAACCCGCAGCTTTCGAACAACCCGCAGGAAAAGGACGTCTGAGATAACAGCTATTCATCACGGTGCCGCATAGCAACGCATTGCTGAGGGCTACGTTGCCGTACCGCGTTCAATTTAACAGTCGCATGAACAGTGCTCCGCGCTACGCTCTGAGGTGCGTGGCGACTTAGCGCTGAGCCTTAGCGTGAATTCGTTTCCTGTGTGTTGCACTACGCGTGTTTTCTATACAAACACAGCAAAAAACGTGAGAACACGCCCTTCCGCGCTACGCTACGTAATGCGGTGCAGTGTGCGAATCGCCTAATATGTCAACATTCTTGGACATGTGTGACATCACAACACCGAATGCTGCACGCCGCATTGCGTTGCGACTGGCTGAGTGGCCGCGACGCACCACGTTTATTTATGTTAGATCCTATAAGATTCAAAAGCCGAACATCAGTAGAACTAAAATCAGTTTTGTTTGCGAATGTAAAACTAAAATAATTTCCAACTGCAACGCAACGGGCAATGACACTGTACGTCACTGTGAAGGGCATTCTTTTTTTTTTAAAGAAAAAGCTTTACTTCTTTTCTTTCCAATTGACTTCATCTTTTCTCTATTCAGTGTATATCATAGAGTATTTTTCTTGTTTATGTAATGAAATATTACATTTTACACCCACAATTTACCGGTACCTATATTTAGGTCTCATGTAATAGGGGACGAGCCTTTTGCCATTAACTGGGTATAAATCCTAACTCCGAGCTGGAAAATTCTCAGTAGCAACTGAGAATTTCATAGGAAAACCCAATAACACTTTGCTCGACCTTTATTACGTACGTATATTACATAATATTTATCTATTAAATGTTAATAGAGCGAACAGCTAATATACTTTCCTTTGTCAAACCGCAAACCAACGAACAATCAATAATGACCCGTATAACCTAAAAAATATATATCATTTTTATTACATCAAAATATTCAAAGGGGGAGAGAGACCCGGAAAAACGTCTGAAGTCCTTTTTTCAATAAAAGAACAAGTCAAACGAATAAATCATGAAATTCTCGTGAAAGTTTGCGTTGTACGGAGAAATAAAGCGGTCTGTGTTTGATGAGAGACGCGAGACGAGTGCTTCAGCGATTTAGATAGATAAAAGAAATATAGTTCCGCGATTTTCTGAGCTTTTTTTCTCTCTATTCATTTAACTGTGAACAGGTGAGTTTCTGAAAGCGAATTTTTGTTTTTTTTTTGCGGGTTTTTTACCTAGGACCTTGTTTGCTTTTTGGTCAGTGTTTTTGAAAAGGAATTAAAATATGCGTATCAATAATAATAAGACACAAGACTGAAGTACGCTTCCGCTCATAATGCTATAGTTGAGTCGTATTAAGAAAGCAATTTGAATCGACTACAAATACAAAAATACTTTATTTATTTTACCTCATACTGCCGTCTACGGCGGCAATATGGTCCCATATTGCCGCCGTAGACGGTCGTTGGGGTCATAAGGCTCTCGCACTGGAAGGCGCTGTATGGTAGGTGATCCAACAACCTGATGAAGGTCAAGGGAAATCGCTGGATGCGATCTATCTTTAGAGGAGGCCTATGTCCAGCAGCGGACGTTATTTGGCCGAAATCATGAATACCTAGGCCTCAGTGATCGCGGACCTGCGGACGGCAAGTATTGGTTGCCCAAAACCAGGCCTGGGTCGGCAGCGGCGGCGCATTGTGCTCCACGCGCGCCTCGAATAGATGTCAGCACAATGGACGGGGCCCGCTAGGGCCATTGCCTGCCAGGGTTGCGGAATTTGTCCGAAAGTGTAACCGTGGCCTTGAAACGCAAAGGTCATTAGGCGAAACACGGATCTGTTTTAGTAAGTGAGAGTCTGATATTCTCTTCCGCTCCACCCAGGGCGAAAAGTCATTTGATGATTTCCCATCCTTAAGAAAACAAGGGCCCAGAGACGAAAAAAATATATGAATCCGCTCCGCCTCTCTCTGCCATGTACCTCAATTTCATAATATCAGTGCAGTACCAACTATCGAGACTGGCTAATTTGTTCTGTAAAGAGTGGGTTAACTATTGTTAATTTATGGTAGCACAAAATGGCCGCGTCGGACGGCAGTTATGAAACTGTAGCTGTAATGTTTTCTCTGTTACGGACAAGTTTCCCGGCGATTAGGTTTATTTGCTTTTTGTTCGAGAGTGGTGTTTTAGGGTAGGTAGCAATATAAGATTTATTGCCTTCTGTTAAGGATTATAGCTGCTTGTGTTGTTAGTTAAATGTGTGGTGTAAAGATGTTTTACGTAGATGTTAACTACGCATTGGTATCGCTCGTCTAACTAAGTAGTATTGAGTAAAAATAGGCATAAAAAAGTAAATAGATAGACTTACCAACAAATATTACCTTTAATAATATTACCTATAGTAATATTTATATGGAAAATAAATAAATGAGTAGTAATGACAATACATATAAGAAGTCAAATAAAATCGAAATTATGGGAAGGACATGAAACGTAATTAATTATCCTGCGGGCATCTTACATTTTTATGGAATAAAACGCCTATGCCTATTTTAAACTACAATCTATCTCAGCGCCAAAATTCACCCAGATCTATTCAGCCATTCTGGCCGGATTAATATCGCCTGTATAATACCTGATAATAGTAAAATTAAACAAAAATAAAAACGAATGAAAAACAAATACCTACAATAATCTGTTCTTAGTAGTTATAGAATATTATAAAATCAACATCACATTCCCGTAAAACTATAATTTGAAGTGCGTTCTTTGGTAGGCTTCTGTCTAGACTAGAAGACGCCCACAAGGTCGTTATAGTACCACAAACAAATACATAAGCGGCTATGTCGTTCAAGTCATATCACCTGTGACGAAAGCTGAAAAAAAACTACAAAGTGAAAAATACAAGGTCACAAGAAAGCAAAATACACAAGTTTGTTTACTTGGATGACATTCATTTATTTATTTTTGGTTTAAAAACCAAGCTATATTTCTGATAAAATTTCTACAACAACAATCTATCAAGTATTTTCCAAATCGTTTAATAAATAACAGATTTCTAAGATGACAAAAAAAAATCGAATTGATAACCTCTTCCTTTTTTGTCGGTCGGTTAAAAATACAAACAAATATAATTAATCCATCAAAGAATTAAACATTCAAATTGCTTGCTCGTATGAATACCTTAACCCAATTAACATCACATTTGGGTAACACGATGTAATTAATGTAACTCGCAGACTTAACACAGAACGCAACACAACTATTACAAACTCTGAAGTTCTGAAACGTATACATAGACCATTAGTATTTGCCCGTCATTTAGTCTGCGTAGATTATGGTTACGTTTTTTGTTACTGCTCGGCTCCCGTGGGTCGTAGCGTGTTATTACATAACCTTTACTATCCTTTATAAATATGGCTATCATACAAAACGAATTTCCCCAATCTGATTGGAATTTCCAGAGACTAACGCTTTTAAACAGACACACAAACGAAACAACTCCGCTTTTAAAATATCAATATAAATTATAAAAACACAAAGAAATAATATTTATCCATCATCATCAAAAAATGAACCGCAGGATGTCCACTGCTGGACATATACCTCCCCCATAGATTTCCAATAGGACCGGTTGGAAGCGGCCTGCATCTAGCGTTTTCCTACCGCTTAATCAAGTCGTCTGTCCACCTTGTGGGTAGACGCCCTAAGCTTGCCGATGCATCCATCAAAGAATTTAAAATACAAATTGCTTACTCGTACCCCACCTACACACACCAAATTAACGTCAAATTGATGACGACACGTTGTAATTAATGGAACTCGTAGACTTAGCATAGTACGCAACACAAATATTTCAAACTCCTAGAGTACCAAAACGTATAGACTATTAAATACATAATTAAACACATTAATCACACGAGAGGCTGACATTTGTCGTTAAAATTACGAAACGGTGTCTCAGTTGAAACAGATTACAAATTATATCAAAAGCTAGCACTGTTCGGAGATAAACTACAGCTATATTTCAAACAGAAGTCGCGGTTCTTGGGTTAAGTTTTGCCCTCACCCTGGGGATTGAGGGGTTAAGTGGGGAGCTCAAGCGATTCAATATAATAGGGGAATTTGGGGATTCTTTGTCTCTTTGTCTCAAGAAAAGGCCAGCCCTCTGTACCTAGTGCTATTATAAAAAGTTCATTTGCGAAATCAACTCATAATCCGCGGTGACAATAAGTGAGTTCGACACACTAGCGCCACCGCGTGATAACGTAAGTGAGAAGTATTATATATATCGAGTAAGTATTTTGACGTTTTTCAATAGGATTTTGTATTCTGCAAAGTGAGCGTGACTTGTGAGATGGCTTTTGAAGTGGTTTGCCTATTTCAGAATAGCATAGCTGGTCACATATAGGGTGAACCAGTCGCTTGGCGATGTCCCGAAAAACAACGTAAGCACTCGAACCCCATGGCCGTAGTGTTTTTACTCCAAACGGCTCAACCATAATTATAGCTTTCAAGAAGGTTGCTTGAGATTTTCAGCACCTGCAACAGCCGCCCCAGTACAACAATGTCGTGCTTGTAAGAAGATGGATGATTACCGTTTTAATACTTATATTTGAATTGACTGCCTCGTTAGCCTAGTGGCCCTAAGCGCGACTGCTACGCTAGAGGTCTTGGGTTCGATTCCCAGGTCGAGCAAAGCGTTTTTGGGTTTTTCTATAAAATTCTCAGTAGCAGCTAGGAGTTAAAATTTATGCCCGGCTAATGGAAAAAGTTCGCTCTCTATTACATGGGCCCTAAAACATTCCGGCAAACTGTAAGTGTACATTGGTACACCTATGCCCCTTCACCCTTCGGGGTATACAGGCGTAATGGTTTTTGTATATATTTAAATAAACACTCGCCTACTTCCGTAACTTGGACCAATCAAAACCGCCGTTTGAGGCCTATTTCGCAGCAATGGTAGTTTGTCAGGTCCCGATTAAACAAGCCTCGAGGACATTTCTTTACATTTACACACACAAATAGACAAAACACACACATTCGTAAAGGGTCACTGCGTCTTATGTCGCAGAGGTGGGAGACGTAACTCTCTTGATTCGTTGGGCGTAGTCTATGCGTTGGGCATACTTTTTAAAGTATAGTACTTGCAATTCGACGACGCGATTGACGCAGTGACTGAGCAATTGGATGCTGCGGTGCGTGTCTCGGGTTCGATTCCCGCACAAAACAAATAGGGGACGTCAATTTTGCCATTAACCTTGCACAAATCCTAACTCCGAGATGCTACTAAGAATTTCGTAGAAAACCCAATAGCACTTTGCTTGACCTGGGAATCGAACCCAAGACCATCAGTGTAACAGTTGTACTTAGAACCACTAAGCTATTGAGGCAGTAATTATCATAAAAACGTTATTGCAGTTTTCCTCGGAAATAGTACTTTTTTTGGGATGAGAAATACCCTATGTCCATTTCTGTAAACCTGCAAAATTTTCATGATGATCGGTTCAGTGGTTTTGGCGTGGAAAGGTAACAAACAAACTTACTTTCACATTTACAATATTAGTATAGATAACCTTGCCTCGTTGGCCTAGTGGTCCAAAGCACGACTGCTACGCTAGAGGTCTTGGGTTCGATTCCCTGGTCGAGCAAAAAGTGTTATTGGGTTTTTCTATGAAATTCTCAGTAGCAGCTCGGAGTTTGGATTTGTGCCCGGTTAATGGCAATAGGCTCGCCCCCTATTACATGGGACCTAAATATACCGGCGAACTGTGGGTGTACATTGGTACACCTCTGCCTAACCCTTCGGGGAATACAGGCGTGATGGTATGGTATGGTTGTGTACATTCGCATAAGACATACATCCTCCCCAATATTCCGTGGTCTGTATCTCACAGAGTGTAGTTCGCTCTTTGATGAAATTTCACATCTCACGGACGAAAGTATTGGAATCTTGTCATAACGACACTTTGGTTTGCGTTGAAAAACAAACCTTTGAAGTTAGATCGTTTTCATTTCAATTATTCAAACAATAATTGAAGGAAAACTGTTTGTAATTGACTGTTTGTTTGACGACACGGTTGGCGCAGTGGCAGAGCGATCGACTGCCGCGCTGCGTGTCACGGGTTCGAATCCCGCACGGAACAAATATTTGTATGATCTACAGATAGTTGTTCCGGGTCTGGTCGTTTGTGTATGTGAGTTTATGTGTTTGTAAACGCACCCACGATACAGGAGACATTCCGAGTGTGGGGCAACGTTTTTTAAAAAAAGAAAGAAAGAAGAATTAGAGTTGTTATTTTGTAGTTGACTAGCGACCTGTCCGCGACTTCGTCCACGGAGCTTATCCGGTCTCATGAGTCGTAGAGTATTGTTAAATAGCTTCGTTAGCCTAGTGGTCCTAAGCGCGACTGGTGCGCTAGAGGTCGTGAGTTCGATTCCCAGGTCGAGCAAAAAGTGTGATTTCTTCTATGAAATTTTCAGTAGCAGCTCGGTGTTAAGATTTGTGCGCGGTTAATGAAAACAGGCTTGTCCTATTGCATGGGACCTAAACCTAACGGCGAACTGTGGATTTACAATAAAACACCTCTGCTTAATCCTTTCGGGAATATAGGCGTGATGGTATGTTGTTCCACTTAGGAATAATATAGCCATCTATTGATTGTTTTTTTTTTTTAAATTGGTTTAGTAGTTTCGTAGCCTATTCGGTACAAACAGACAAACAAATTCCTCTTTCTAATATTAGTACAGAATATACGTGTAATAGTGTAAATGAGAGCTAATAGTTACTGTTGGGTATATTAAATTACTATTTATTGAACTAAAATTGGTTAAAGTTTCCACTGAGCCGAACGTTCATTAATTTCAACTAGGTCGAGGTATGTTTTGTGTAATTGTTTTTAGGTGAGTAATTAATAAATAATTATACCTATGTTATTGATTACACGCAATTATTACTGAGTTCTAAATAAAACATAGATTTTTTGATACATGTACGTGAATACATGAATTAATGAATGAGTGTCTGTAACTTTTTCAAGTATTCACGTACATTCAACACAACGCAATATAAATCTCGGGGCTAATGTTGCAGAAGTTGCGTAGAATCCTGCGTTCAATTCCCAAGTCAAGAATGGTGTTATTGGGTTTTCCCATTAGGAATTTCTCAGTAGCAGCCCGAAGTTCTAGATGGTGGTGTGAGACCCCCGTGCTTAGGAAAGCATGTAACTCCGTTGTTTCTAAGAGCGATCTCTTCCTGGTCGTATCGGATTCGTCCCATCGGAATATGAGAGTGAGGGAAGAGGGATTGCACCTATGTTTTCGTTCACACTTATGCATTTGGTTACTCTCCATTGAGAATGGCCGCCGTAAATGAATTCGGCCAGAAAAATATGATATTATTATTTATATAAAAGTTAGCTAATATTATATGTATACCTACCCAGCAGTCAATATTCCCAAAATTTAAACGAAAAATTAACAAGGAATCCCTAAATCCTGTCAAAAAACATGACGATATCTAAAACGGCCCCGATCCGTTGTTCGGCTCATTTACCTACATTTTAATATTACATCAAGCGACGGAACCCTTTGGGATGGACCCAAAACGTTTTTGTGGTCAAGACCACGACATAGATGGGTATCATGCCTATTTTAGGGGTAAATTAAATCTTTACTGGGCCTGTTTTAGGCACAGTTCAGCTTTAATGTAGTCAGAACCTTTTTGGGAATAGTTAGGTAGATCTAATAAAGATTTTCTCGTCATTAATGGTTGGAAATTGTAATTAAACTGTATTAATTAAACTATGTTTGCGCAAACATTTGTGTTCTATGATGGTAAAGTCAAAGTGAAACTTTATTTCAATTAAATCGTGAAATGGCTATTATTGATTTTCATTAACAAGAAAATATAAATGTTGGAACTGATTGCTCCTTTCCAAAACGTAGTTTTGTATGAAAAGAATGGGTAAGAATTCCATAACTGCTCCTTTAAAAAACAGCATATTGGTTCGGATCTTTCTTTGACTTCCACGCGGACAAACACGGGTAAAATCAATATAAATAAATTTAACTTAGTTATTTTCCCGAAATAGCGACACGGGGCCACGGTAAACCACAAAGGAGTAGCGGGACGGCCTAGGACGACTGCCTTGAAAATTGGTGGACGTGAGCGATGTAAAGAATTAAAGGAAGCATTTGTCTAACAGTGAGGCATTGTAGGTTAATTCTAATAACAATAATAGTTACATACATAACATCACGCTTGTGTTCCCCGAAGGATAAGCCAGAAGCGTACCGATGTACACCCACAGTTTAGCGGAATGTTTAGGCAGTGTATTGGAGGTGTATAATAATAGTTATTTCTTCACAATTCTGTCGCATTCACAACATTGCGACGTCCAAACATGCACCTAACTCCCATCAGGTAAGCGACTTTATTACCATCCAATAAACTTCCAACAGCTACACAAACTGCATCTCCAAACCCAGATTCTCATTAAGCCGGTAACCGTCACAATGAAACACGGCAGTCAGCAATATCTTCACGGCGCTGGAGATGAGTCAGTCTTACGTAAGTGATACAGTCTGGGGCTCCAAATAAATCGGCGGTCGGGCGGCCTGGCTCGAGTTGGGAGTTACAGATGGGTAAGTAGGCAGGGAGGGACGCGTTGTTGATTGTGTTTCTGTAAGTACTCGTGTGGATTTTTAACAGTCACATTATGTAGGTAAAATGATGTGGATGGCGAGGAAGGGGGAGAAAAGATGCGTAGAATGGAACGCCAAACTGCCTTGAACTAGTGGGTGATCGAAGCTTGTGCCCTAACTGTATGAAAAAAACACTTTTGACCTGCAGTGGGAAAATAATATGCTGGTATTAATTACCATCCTGGTACCTTCTAAACCAACGTTTTTTCCAACGTAAGAATGCTATTATACCTATTATAATATTTATAATTATGTACAAAGTATGACATATTAAATATTGGTAAACAAAACAAGGAAGAAAAGGTTGGTTGACAGTTCTCGTGGCCCAAACCAGGCTGGCTTTTACGAGTACCTTGGCCACCAGTATTTTGGGTACTTTCGTAGACGGCGATGCGGAGGAATTTTTGATGCCATATAGTTTTTTTATTACTTGGGTTTATATTTTGTCTAATTTTAAGGTTGTAAATATTTAATAATGTTAAAAATATTATTAGCATAATAACCGATTTTGAATAAATAAATGAATAAATAATTATTGTACGAAGAATTAAACAACAATGTCTTGTCTGTGAACAAAACCCGTACTCCTTAATCTATGAAGGGGGAAAGCTGTATTGATAAATTGAGCAATCGACTGGGACGAAGACGGGGGCACTGCAAGCGACATCATAATTTCCACGGCCCGCCGGGAAGATGAGAAATTCAATCTCGGACTATTCAGGCGTACTTCTATTTTTTCGGTTCCAATTTTAGAATCGATGTTTTAATTATAATCGTTCCGAGTTTTTAATGGCTCTGGTCTAACGTGAATTAAGACCTGGGAGGTAATTCTGCTAACTTTTAGGAACGATCGCAATCTAATCTGTGGCAATCTGCCAAAAATGCCAATAAATTCAGTTACATTATTTTGACATTGATTATGCATACATTTTATACGTTTTTAATTAGTAGAATTGGCCTTCTGGAATGTGGAACATTTATTATACCTATGCATTTTGGTAAAACACCTAAAAAATAAAGGAAAAACTAACCATACACCTAATTGTGTGGTTAGATTTCCCTATATTTTGATTTGAATCGGTCATTGTAACTGTGTATTTTTTATCCTATTATTTTCCTGTACCTGTCTAAAGGTAAATGACATGATTTTGTATTTCTGTGATATTTTAATTCTCTTTTATTGTATCAAAACCTTTTACTTCAGCAAAAAACATAACTTCTTTGACAGTCAGATAAAAAAGACCCAACCATAAACAAAATACGGTATAGGTACCTAAATTAAAACAGAAAACGCTATTTAATATTCCAACCATTTTATTAACTCTCCAACTTAAACATTTGAAAAAAGAATTGTTCATTTATTTTAACTAGTAACCAGTTACCCCCACACAATTGCACAAATAAAACAAAAACAGCCACAAAATTACATGCAAAAGAAAATTGTACCGAAGCGCTTTGAACCGGTTCTATCCAGTTTTTATCTGGTAAATTGCAGTTAGCACTCGCCGTGACTAGACAACATCTAACTGAGACAATGCAAATGTACTGTGAAATTGGAAATTTTAAATTGATTGCGAAGGAGGAGGAGAAACTTGGAGAAGAATTAGCTTTGTTTGTGAGAATTATTATTGTAAAAGCACGAATACGGGTAATTGTTTTCCTGCAATTTTGTAATATTGTCTTTCGCATTTTAAGTTACGTACCATTTTGAAATTAAGTTATTATGATTTGCATGAGACGGTAGAACATAGAAATCTGTTTTTTATACAGTAAAACATCTCTAATTATACCTGTACAATTTATCTTGTACATGTTTGCAAATAAATAATTTGATTTGATTGGATGTAAAATTGAGTAACCATAAGTCTAGACCTTACTGCTAGGTATTATTTAACATATCGACCAAATGTTAATGACTAAATTATGACATATTAACTAAATACGTCTACGCTACTTCTGTATAGAGCGCGCAAACACATCCAGAATCCCAGAAAAACAATTCAACGGCAACAAAATTAATTACAAAAGAACAGCGGAAGAGTTAGAAAAAACATATTATTTCCACTTTTCCTCTATAAAATATTGTATAAAAAAATAAAAACCATTTAAATAATACCTACTACGGCCGGTTCTCTCATAAATCGCCGGCACCGCTCACCCAGTTTTAACCGGAGATTACCGAGTGCTTTGCGGCTTTCAACCGGACAATATTTTCAGCCGGCTTCTTCGTAGGCTTGCGGCCGACCGGGTCCGGACCGGGCACGAACCGGCTTTGTTTACTTACGATTCCGTGCTTCATATGGATTGTTATTTTCGACTGTATATTTGATTTTCTGCTAGGGTTATTGTAATGGTAGGTTATGGTAGAATAACTCTCGTGTTTTACGAACGAAAATCAAAGCAAAATTAAAGAAAACACGTTTAGTAGTAGTAGAGCTCTTTGTGAAGGAGCTCGTCCGGGGATGTACTACCACCATATCTATTTCTGCCTTTAAGTAAGTTTGAAGGATATGGATGCCGCTGCAATTACAGGCACATGAGACATTCCAACCGGTGACCACTTAACAACAGGTGGGCCGTCGGCTTATTTGCCATTCAATATACATACCATCACGCCTGTATTCCCCGAAGGGTTAGGTAGAGGTGGCAATAGGCTCGCCCTCTATTACATGGGACCTAAACATACCGGCGAACTGTGGGTGAACATTGGTAAACTTCTGCCATTCAAATATGCTTAAAAAAAAAGAACAGGCAAGTAATTCCACGGACACTATTTTCGATCCAGTTTTTCCAAATCTTGGTTTCATTATTCTTGGTTGAAATGTACAAAATAACCTGCAGGTTGGTACCAGTTAACAGCTCAGCTAAACACGATCGGAATATCTTCCGAAATACCTCAATGTATATTAATTAAACGCGAAATTAATCAAATAACTTCTAACTCCGTAATTTAATTAAAACATAGGTATCTACAAATTGTATCAACAATGCCATTTAAAGGGATATCAATGGATTGTGACACGAACAATATTCTCGTATATATATACAAATAAATAAAATTTAAGTGTCTGTTTGTGATATCGAAATATTAGAACATAAATATGAATGTTTACACGGTACCTACATACACGAAAAAACATTTTCTTTTCATTTATTTTTTCGTTTTTGTTACGACTAATCTTTGAAACGACTCTACTTGTGTTGACGGACATTCACTAAAAGATAGTTATCATAATCCCCCTCCTCCCCCTCTTCTCCTCTTCTCTACTGTTTTCATAAGATATGTGTTTTATATTTGTATTTAATTATATAGGTATGTATGTATGTAGGTATATTGATATGTTTTATGTATGTATGTATGTATATATTTTCGTTTGGATAATTTTAGTTGTTTTGTACTTGTGTACAATTAGTTTGTCTATATAATCGAATTGTGTTTTTTTTGTTTTTTGTTGTTTAAATATTGTTTTAATCTCTTACGATTGCACCTGCCATGATATCTCTTCACCACCTTTGGTTGACTGGTAGAGAATTCCTAAGGCATTAAGTCCGCCTTTGTACTTTTGTTGCATAAAGTTTAAATAAATAAATAAATAAATAATAAGGAGAAACTCGGACTAGTATTACTTTAAAAATAAAAATTACGGTTCCACACAAAGAAACATCATACACACTGTTGGTCCAGGATCTTAGAGTACCATAACTGTTTTAAGAATAGATAATAATTATGTAGATGGCTAGAAAGTACCTACTAGTTTCATTTCATACATTAATTGATTATTAACTATAAACCAACAGGAATAGAGTTAAAAATCCCATGATTACGTGCAAAATAATACATACCACCTTGCACACAATTTTTAACTGTATATTCAATGCATTATAGTTCATTATCAATTAGTAAATGAAAACTGCTCGAGCATATTACTACACTGTTTGCGTTGACCCTAAATCAACATCGACAATGTCGCTCCATTATTCTAATTACTTTGCAAGTAACTAGCTTTTGCCCCCGACTTCGTCCGCGTGGAAAACAATAGTTGGTACCATCAAATATAGCTTACTAGCTTCTGACCGTGACTTCGTCCGCGTCAACTTTGATACGTTATCCCCCGGGAACCGTACATTTTTCCGGGATAAAAACTATTCTATGTGTTATTCTACACTACAATCTATATCAGTGCCAAATTTCATCCAGATCCGTTCAGCCGTTTAAGCGTGAAAAGGAACAAACATCCATCCGCCCACACAAACTTTGGCATTTATAATATTCGTAGAATTAGTACAGGATATCATTTCATTAATAAAATGGCTTTCTTTCAATGTTTTTTTTTGTTATCGTACCACTTTAAATTAATATTAGTATAGACAACTGTGGAAAGGCTAACTCTACTAATAAAAACGTTCAAATCTAAGTCCCAATTTCATATCAGCGATAATCAGTCTGTCAAAATAAAGTGTATTATGGTGGGTCCACACGATACAGACTTAACACAGACTTCTATAGAATTTTGTTAGTTTTGCGTACGTATGTCTGTACGATAGTCGGAGCAAAACTCATGATTATTGAATTACTTAATTTATTCATTAAAATCGAAGTCTGAACTGATGAAAAGTCTGCACAGACATTTGGTAAAGACCTCTGAGTAAAAATTTTTACTCAGACTTTGTAGTCTGTGCAGATATCTGTACAGGCAAAAGTCTGTATCGTGTGGACCCACCATTAGGGGCTTTTTGGGCAGGCTGAGACTAGATCGTTCTTAGAAGTTAGTAGAATAAATTGCCCCCCGGACTCACTAATGTCTAAAATAAAAAAAAATAACAGAAAAGAAAAGCACGTCGACATCGTTTATAAGCGCCTATTTAATTTATTTGTTACTAGCTCATTCTCGCAACTTCGTCCCTGTGAATATCGGTAAACACGGATTATTATTTTTTTGTACTGATCTCTTTTTTATTTCTAAAATAAATATAGCCTTAGTTACGCGTTATAATAACACCTGTTTTATCCATTTTAAAAACTAAGATTTTTAAAATTGATTTTTTTTGTTATATGTAATATTTACATATTTATATGTATTGAGTCAACACCTGACACTTCAATTGCATTTAATTGTTTGTTTGTCGAATAACGAATATTTCAAAACGACAAAACCATAAAACTCGCTTCCAAATATGAAAACAACAAAATTTAAAGTAAATTTTCCATAGAATAATTTAGACGGAACAACAGACACTTCAATTTTACTTATGAATACAGATTCCAAGTTCAATTACTTGGGCTGCCATTGCATTATAGGATTCCGTTCAGAAGAAAAATTAAACAGACCCATTGGAATCCGATCGAACGTGGCCAATGAACATGGAAATGGATGGAAAGGAATTTTCTTTGAAAAATTCAAGTGTAAAATGTTATCGCCTCCGTTTATTAGCTGAATACTTTTATCAGCCTCGCTGTGTGCACGATTTGACGATAGATTCTCGATTACTGTGGTACCTACACTAGTAGTACCTAATGTTTTATGTGAATTTGTAAATGTTTGTTCCTCGAAAACGCATTAACGGCTGATCAGGTTTAGATGAAATTTTTATCATGACTGGGATTGATATACGAAATACTATACGGGGTGTAAAACAATACATTGCATACAAAAACTATTGCTTTCAGAGATGTCGAAGATAAACTTACACTACATTATGAATTGAAAAAGTCACATTGATACTTGCCCGGTGTCAAACCAGTAACCTCAAACATGTGAGACAGGCGCCTTAACCACTGGGCCACACGTCATAGGGTACGCTGCCTACACACGTCAAACAACCGACGGCCGATTTTTTGTCGGACACAATTTAACATAAGAATTCTAATATTCCATCGCATACATCTTACAAAAATTCGGACCCACGAAACTACGGATCTATTGAACGATCCGTGACTTGTGTAACCTAGAGGTCTTGAGATCGATCCCCAGGTCGAGCAAAAAGAGTAATTGGGTTTTTCTATGAAATTCTCTCAGAGTTAGGATTTGTGCCCGGTTCATGGCAATAGGCTCGCCTCGTATTACATGGGACCTAAAAACATACCGGTGAACCGTGGGTGTACTTTGATACACGTCTGTCTAACCCTTTGGGGAATATAGGCGTGAAGGTATATCTGAACGGTCCCAAAATCGGTCCTACAAAATGTCGGACATAGGTGGAGGCCCTTATGGCTTTTCCATGTCCAGGTACAAAATAAACAGATTGAGTACGAGACCAGTGCCGTCAAACCGATACTAACGGGCAGTATTTATTCATGCACTCACGTCTAACGTTACCGTGAACACAAGAGCACATATGCACGCATTAATTATTACCGACACTTAATGCGCTCTCAGGCCGACGGGCGTCCTATAAATAATGGACAGGCCCGACGAAACACCTGACGCTTTTAAACGTCATAAAAACGTGAAAGTTTCAGCCTGATGCATTGTTTTACAGCGCTTGTTGGTTATTTTTTTGTCGGTTTTAAAAGAGATTTTCAGTTTTTTTTTTGTGGAGTTTTTGTGTTGCTGTAAATGGGTTATGTACTGTGAAAGCTCAAGCTACGATATATTATTTTTTGAGTTTATCTTAAGGATAATTCTTATTAGATTTACAAGTAAAACCCAAGGTTTACCAATATTTTGATTGAAACATAGGGATCTTGAACATTCTACCTTTTTCTTCATTTTATTTATTCTATAATCCTTCTTGTTTTGTTTGAACGCTCTAATCTCCAAAATTACTAATCCGATTCTGAAAATTGATGTTACTAACACGAAGCTACAATGTCCTTAAGTGCTTATAGGCTATATATTTTACTATCAGAAATTAGCAATCTGTAAGAAATTTGGCGAACGAAGTCGCGGAAAACATTACCTACCAGAAAAAAGAGGCTTATTAAATAAGGATTATACTAAACTTAATTATTACATACATAAACTGACGCCTTTTTCCCATGGGAGTAGGCAGAAACCACAGAACGCCACCTGCTACGATCCTTACATACTACTTAATTATTATTTCATGAATACAATTTTAATCAAGATTTAATTAGTAAAGCACGCAATATTACTTCTATAACACCACCACGAGAAACAAACCTAACTGAAACCACACACACTAACTCGTTACATCTCTCTTAATTCCAACCATCTTATCTTCCCATCCCAAAGGATGTAGGCCCGAACCCAACTCAACCCGGTTCAAATTCTCGACCCTCATTCAAAACCCCGATTATTTTCCGAGGTGCACAATAACAATATGACCGAACAACCGGCCAGTTTCGAAACATCAAACAGTGATTTTGTTAACAAACTAATTTTGAAACTCTAATTAAATTGTTTACGTTTTCAGGCCAAGTATTCGAGAATTAAGTTAAAAAGTGTTATTAGTTGACAATCTCGTTTTAATTACTTTGTAAGTCGATTTTGTTGTGCTGTCAGGGTGATAACGACTGTTTGTCTTGTCTTGATAAGCCCTCAATTACTTTGTCTTACCGACGTAGTTTTAAGATTGGCTTTGAGTCGTCTATCCTTTGCTTAAGGTTGAAATTTAACTGATATCTTCTCGACGAATTGTATAGGTAGTTTATACAAAGGTTTTTAAGGAAGTTCTTTGAACTAGATAGGAGCATATACACATGGGATACCTCCACGAGCTGGACTGATGACCTTGTAAAGGTCGCGGGAAATCACTGGATGCGTGCAACGCAGTTCATTGTAGCTATCTCTACGGGAGGCCTATGTCCAGCAGTGTGGACATCGTTTGCCTGAAATGATGATGGTTTCATGGGATAATTAACCAGCATAGTTTACATTAGACAGAGCATTACATGAAACTGTATTGACTTTTATCTGTGAATTGATTTCCGTATGTCTACTCCGAGTAATCAGCTAGGAAACACCTTAAAAAATAAGTGTAAACTCATTATTACCCATTATTACTCTTGTATTCCCCAAAAGGTTAGGAAAAGATGTACAAATGTACACCCACAGTTCGCTGGTTTGTTTTAGGTACCTTTTAATAAGGGGCGAGCCTATGGCATTAACCGGGCACAATCCTAATCCAAGCTGCTACCGAGAATTTCATAGAAAAACCCAATAACACTTTGCTCGACCTAGAAATCGAACTCAACAAAAGAAAATGTATATAGAATTTGTTTGAAGTATAAATCTTTCAATTATTCAGGGATTTTTGGTAGCAGAACTAATTTCAATTTTATCTATATCTGTAACCCTACTCCACCCAGTTTTTGTTCCAACACTAATGCTTTCCAATAAGGTTCTGTTTCCTCCAATTTGTTCTTGCCATATTTTTTCAGTGACGTCAGAGTGCGAAATGATAAATGATCGTGTACGAACCATCTGAGGGACGGATGCTTCAAATTTAATGACGAAATAAAGCTGAAGGTGCAAGTGATGGTAATCAGGCGATTTTAAAATAGTTGTTGGTGTTAGAAGTGCTTGGCAATCTGGGCTTCTCCCTGTTGTAAATGTCTATTTTGTCTATTGCCCTAGTTCTGTTCTGTCTCCTGCTTGTTTGGAAGAAAACCTATTTATGTTTTTTCTTACATAATATGACATCGCTGTTAGATTCCGATTAATTTCGTGGCGAGATCCAAGACAAGCGAGACATTTCATTGCCTCAGCGCGGCGCTTTTCTGGTGGTCGCCACTATTGATTCTGACTTTTAGGAGTTGCAGTGGTTGGGAATAGACTGGCAGGCTTGTCCCATAAAAAGAATATTCCCAGGAATCGTATAAAACCAAAAATTCGCTGTGATGGGAAGAACATGACGTAACGTCGAACTTTATTAAGTCTTTTTGACCTGTAACACCCATTTTATTTAAGTTCTTCAAAGAACGCGATAATAAACATTACAATCAACCGCCAACCGCTTATAACTTAAACACCGGCCATAACCGAAAAACGATTTGTTTCGCTGTATCGGGATAATTCGCCATTTTGTTTTTATTTACATCAATCCTGGCAATGCGTTAACTTATTGATACAAGTGTTTTTGTTTATATTTTATGAAATACTTCTTGCCATTTTTTTGTTACCTACATGTTTTCTTTTTTAATCTATTTTTGTTTTAGATTTCAATTTTGCTTTGTCTGCTGACAGTTTCTTACTCGTTCTTCTCTATAGAGGCCTACATTTTAGAACGGGCAACTAGCTTCAACTATTTGAGTAACTGTCTGACTTCTTGATAATTTAACTGCCTGAAAATGGTATAATTGAAATAAATGCTTTGACTTTGACTTCTAGTAAATTACATAGCGAGAAATCGGGGTTTAAACGAAAATAGTCCTAAAGGGAGCGGACCCACGTGAAAACCATTAGACAGACGACGCGACAAATTTGTTTGTTTTTGTGTTCATAATAGTCAGGACGAGCGTTTGTACTCAAGAAATGTATTGAAAAATCCACCGATAAATATTGAAAATATTTTTGTAACAAAAGTTCAAAAAGAATATGTCATTTAGCCAAGTGTGAAGCCAGGGAGCGTCACTATAGTATCAAAATATAATTCTCCCCACTAGTTCCCCAACTTTGAACTGAAGCCAAAAGTCTCGTGCATGATCAAAAGTCACGTACTCTTATTGACTTATAGTTTTCAATGTTCGTACTGAAACTTAGTGTCATATCCAGTGAACTTGCTGCAACTGCTGGGTGTAGATACCGATATAGGTATTTTAGAGTTGGGAGCTACAGGGATGTCGCGTTTCAGGGCTGTCATCATCATCTTTACTGCGATATAACTTTAAAAAATAACCTAACCTAACCTGCGTTAGCTGAACACGTCTACCCTGATCTAGAATCAGGGTCATCAGGAAACAGGCTGTGCCTAGTTTGGGACCCGCTGCTACTCCTGCCGAATTGTCCTGTGTCTATACAATAGTCCTTGTGTAGGTTCGGTCATCATAAGTTTGCATAATATGAACTTTGTGTAAGTCAAATAAATACATTTTATTTATTTATCTGTTCAGATTAATCCATTAGGTGCTATGATATTATATGACAGAGGGAGTATTTTCATTTTGAAATACTAGCTTCCGCCCGCACCTGCGCCTACGTAGACATTATAATTAAGAGGACGAATTGGAAATGTTGGCATCAGTGATCTCTATTTTTGTCAGTAATTACGAAACGTATAAAAATGTGAGTTGGTGTTCTGAATAGTTCATGATGTAAGCCTTATTTTGTTAGTTTTCATTACATGATTAAGTAACTTTAGTAACAGAGAAAAAAATATCAAACATACCTCTTTTTAAATAGAGATTCACATCTTATGGGCAAACGGGGCCGATTTTAGCCTCTCAACTTGCTCTGTAGACAAGTCTATAAATACTCTTTAAAATTGTAGAAGGATTTTCTCAAGTTATCATTTCCGACTAAATAAAATAACAAAAAGCTTACTTACCGGGGTGTGTGCGGGTTGCGGGGGGCGCGCGCCTGGTCTAGAATTATTGTTAAACAATTCGTCGCCTTAAGTAAAGCTTTACATTATCCCGGAAACACAAAATCAGGATAAAAATCATCATGTTAAAATGTGCATTTTAGCTAATGCTGCTCAGCTGTTTAAGAGTGAAAGAGTAACAAAGATCCATCCATCCTTACAAACATTCACTTTCAAAGAAATATTTTTTAGATCGGTTGATTATTGATGGGGGTTTGAGTTAATAAACATTAAAAAATATATACAATACAACCGAATTGATTACCACCGTCCATTGTCGTCGAAAGTCGGTAGTCGGTTAACTGCATTTAAAAAGACAGCCATCCGTATGCATTCCGACAAACTAACTGCTTCAGTGCTGCAGCAATCCAGTACCAAACGCATAAAAACAAAAAGCTCCTATACTCACCGAAAAAAACATGTCAATATATACCTAGAAAGTATCTTCCGCATTGGAACGCAATCTCAACCACTGACCCCACATTTTCTTAGATTTACTTTTCTCTTTAATCTGAAAACTTTCCCATTTGACGTGGTTTACTTTCATGCTTGGCCAAATATTCAATGTTTACGTGTTATTTTGCCGTATTGTGTCTGATGTAGGTGGGTATGTTGTTCGGAAATACGACACGGTTCAATGAAGATAGCTGTGGTATCTATTACAAAGATTTTATTCACTCTTTATGTGCCCGGCAGCGTGAAGCGGTGTTCAATTGTTTTGTCATGAAAATGTCAATTGTTTGATTTCAACAAGATGAATGTCATTCAAAATTAGTATACCAGTCCACCAGAATATAAAAATTAATAATTTCAAAAGTTACTAAGTAGGTTAGTCAATAGCCCCCTATTACACGGGACCTAAAAAAACATACCGGCGCACTGTGGGTGTACATTGCTACACCTCTGCCTAACCAGAAGAATACAGGCTTGATGGGGTGGTATGGTAGTAAGTAGGTAAGTCAAACGCAGCATACTCCAAGGTACAGCCAAAAATCAAGGTTTCTATCAGTGAAACATGTTTGTAGTTAGATACTTATAGATTACCTGCTGTGAATTTTCCTATCGGAAAAACTCAATAACACTGTTCTCCCGAACTGGCGATTGAACCTAGGACCTTTCACTCTGCAACTGGCAGCATATACAACTAAAACTACGTTTCCTTTTTCACACAGAATTGTGTACCTATACCTCCTAGAATCAGATTTCGCGTCAGGGACGTGAGAAGGTGATGCCAAACAACACAGTAATTAATCTCCTTCAGTGTAACTAATGAATGCACCTCGAGGCGAAGGATAAGGCTGGTGAGTTGTGTTTAAACCTACATTTACTTATGACAACATAAAATGTACTGAGATCCTAAAGTTGCCAGTCTAATATAATTTTAGTTAGGCTACAATTGTGGGAACAGATTTACATACTAGCGAAATGTCCGCGAGTTCGTCCGCGTGGCTTATTTCATCCGCGTTTAGTTAAGTCTTTGGTTACTGCTCCGCTCCCGTAACTCGTAGCGTGTTATTATATAGGTAACTTATGTTACTCAGGAATAAATGTAGCTATGTATTGGTGTTAGGCTAAAATCCGTCCAGTAGTTTTTCACGTTTTTCCAGTTGTTTTTTTTTTTTTTGTCCACGATTTCCTCCAAGTGGTTTATTTCACCTGCGTTAAGTTAAGTCTTTGGTTACTGCTTCGCTCCCGCTCGTCGTAGCGTGATGTTATATAGCCTATGTGACTCAGGAATAATGCAGCTATTGTATTGGTGAAAATGGTTAGAATTGGTCCAGCAATTTCGGAGCATATTCGGTACAAACAAACATCAAATCTTTCTTCTTTATAATATTAGTATGTAATATAAATTCTGCTATGAATAGCATCGGAATTACCAGCTTACTCTTTTAAACCATCCCATAACTCACAAAGGATCCCTAATTTAAACAACAACGCAAGTACACTTTATCGGCAATCACTCAAACAAGTACAACAATACCTGTGTGCACATTTGCGTACGTTAGATGTGCGCAAACGCGAGCATTAGAGTAAGTAACAAAAGGCCACAACTTCTCTCATTTCGCGCGCGTGTCGTGAAAATCCGAAGAACTTTTTATCCGTTATTTCCAAGCTTATGTAGTTTAAGTTGTGAACTTTTAGCGGGAGTAAGATTTTATGTATTGCTTTAGGTATATAATACGCTCATATGCTGCAACCAGACACAAATCCAGTATCCAGGCAGAGAAATACCTTCAGGGTTGCGGAATTTGTTCGAAAGAATTACCGCGGCCATGGAACGCTAAGGGCATACATGGAACACGGATGGGGTGTAGTTAGTCTGATACTTCATTCAGTTTTAGCCGCCTTCCGCCAAAAGTGATCCTTAAAAAAGGCTGAGAAATATCTAAAGGAAAAGTAAAAAATAATATTCTCCAGAACTAATTCGGTCCCCTACGGAAGCCAATCTCAACAGAGACTAGGCAAGTACACACAGGTGATATTAGGGTGCACTAGTGTGTGCGCAAATATAAGTAAGTACACTCCCTCCCTCTTGCCTCGAGATTGTAGTAGGTACGATGGGACAGCAAACCGACACAACGGGGATCAGGCGCTGAACCAACGGCTTTACATTCTTTCCGAGAGATGGGTGTGCCATATCGATCGATATTGAAAAAACTCTTATATAAAATCTCTTAAACATTTTAGCTGACCTGGGAAATAATCTGATGCTCGGCAATAGCGCCTGCGAGCTACACCAACGAGGTACATTAAAATACCTAAATAATAATCAATTCATATATTTCAAATTAACTATTTACAGGCACTTTTCAATTGCCACGGAGTTAGTCTAGTCAGAAAATTGAAGCTAGTTCCACGTTCCAAGAAGTATTTTTTTATGAAGAAGAACGGGAAAGAAACTCCTTGAACACTCTTTTTTCGAGTCAATAAAATAATTCTAAATTCATCTTGTAACCGCTCCGCCATCACTTATCCTTTCCACCACAAAATAACGAATGTTTGCACAAATATTTGCGCTTAACTGATGGAAACGGTTCACAACTTTCTATTGTCTACTTTCCATTATATAGTACAAGTTTGTACGGAACACGAAAAGCCTCCTCGCATTGCTGGCTCCAATATTGGCCCCCAATATTTGCATACGTAAGACAACACCCCCATGTATTGTACGTACATTATATTAATTAATGCAAATAAGTTTTGTTAGAGTAATGGCTTGTATAATATAAACATTTGTATTGTAGCACTCAAGAATATCAAATAAGGTAATGTTCAATTCTGAATAGAGCATGCCAGGCGCGTCTAGGTTCGTGAATTATGTTCGGATTTGTCTTTGCATTTTAAATGAAGAAGAATCACGATTCCAGACTTGTTTAGTTATTAGATTATGTCATTTTGAATTACAGTCGAATTTTCCAGAGCATACGTAATCATATTCTCTCAATTCGTTGATCGTGACTGTCTCGTGAGGTCCTGGGTTCAGTTCTAAGGTCAGACTTGTGTTATTGGGTTTTTATATTTGGAATTTGTCATTGGCAGCTCGGAGTTTCCAAGTTGTTGTAAAACCCCTCTGTCTCGGATAGCACGTAAAGCGATGGTCCTACGCCTGATCTATTGTGTACACTCACACACATGCGCACTATGATGTCTCTTTTGACAAGATAGATAGATATTGACAAGGGCTATAATAAAAATTCGTTAAAAAAAATATATAAGAATGTGATGAATACACTGCTGGAGAAGAATTTGGGAAGAATGAATAGCAACCAAAGTGACCGTGATCATTTAGTCCTCTTTTAATTTATGCGTTTGGTTTTTGCATTTGAACTGCTGCAGCGTGGGATAGGTGTGGATGTTGGACGACCTACAGACCGTAGTTCTCTATGCTTACTACGCCTGTACTGCTTACAAACTACGGATGGATAAACGACATCAGTAATAGTAGAGCTCTTTGTGAAGGAGCTCGTCCTGGGAAGTACTACCGCCATATGTATTTCTGCCGCAAAGCACCGTCGCTTGTATTTCGGTTCAAAGGGTATTGGTGCCGGTATTATAACTGCCTCGTTGGCCTAGTGGTCCTGTGCGCGACTGCTACGCAAGAGGTCCTGGGTTCGATTCCCGGGTCGAGCAAAAAGTGTTATTGGGTTTTTCTATGAAATTCTCAGTAGCAGCTCGGAGTTTGGATTAGTGCCCGGTTAATGGCAATAGGCTCGCCCCCTATTACATGGGACCTAAATATATCGGCGAACTGTGGGTGGACCTACATTGGTACACCTCTGCCTAACCCTTCGGGGAATACAGGCGTGATGGATGGTATATTATAACAGGCACATAAGACATTTCAAGTTTGTCTCTGGGGTGGCAACGCATTCGCAAGGCCTCTGGTTTTCGTTTATATACGCTGCGGTGACCACTGAACATCAGGTGAATCGTCGGCTTTTTTGTTATCTAATGACATAAAAAAGTCGAACTCGCACACGAAGGGTTCCGTACCATTATCTATTAAACGGCAAAAAATCACGTTTATCGTATCGGAGCCCCGAAATCATCGAATGACTTCTCCCACCCTGAGCGGGGCGGTGCCTCTGGGATGGCAACGCATTTCCTTGGCCTCTGGTATTACGTATTTATTTAGGTAACGGTGACCACTCAACATCAGTTGGGCCGTCGGCTTATTTGCCATCCAACGACATCAAAATGATCTGAATAACAAAGACAACAGTTCATGTGTCGTACGACGGCACCACAGCATCAAACGTTTTATTAAAAAAAGCCCTTAGACTTCAAATACCTTCAACCAAATATTTACCATGTAAACAATCCATAAGTACTGCATCCTCGGCCTATTCCCATCAAGTTGTTCCAAAGCCTCGCCACGATCATCTCAAGGGAAATAAGCGTTATGATACTTCTGCAAATGAATCGTTTCTTTTTATTATAAAAAAGAAAAAGTAAATGCTTTACCTTAATGCTAGGAGGTAAAAGGTTTTTTTACAATATGCTGGCATAAGTAAGTAGGTAGGTTTTAGCTAGATCAACATTCGTTTTCATTTATTTGCATGCGATAATGTGTTTTAAAGATGTTACGTAAGGCTTAAAGTTAATGTACAGTAATATGGACTGCCTCGCTAGCCTTATGTTTCTTGTGCCTTCTAGATCTTAGGTTTGATTGACAGGTCGAACAAAAAGTGTTTTTGGGTTTTTCTGTGTTCTAAGTTCTCAGTAACATTTCGGAGTTAGGATTTTTGCCCGGTTAATGGTAATAGGTTTACCCCGATTACATGTGACCTAAAAAACATGTGGGCAAACTGTGGGTATACATTGTTATACCTCTGCCTAACCCTTCGGGGTATACAACAAGTCAAATTTAAAACAAAACAATTCATTCACACGCTCATGCGCGCGCCCGCGTTTATTTTTTTTTTACATGGGAGTCGAGCAGTAACGAATGATATAACTTAACGCGAGTGAAAAAAAAACGACACGGACGAAGATACAAGCAAACGCTAGTCAAATATAAAAACACTTACCTACCATACCTTACCTTTCATCATCTCTTCAAAACTCCATGCCAACAATATAACATTCTCTCCACACTATCACGCACACAGATCATCATACCACAAAACATCTCCGTGCAATCAACATCAAAGCGCAATTTTCGCATAACACTCCATCCATTGCGCGCCACACCTGTCGAGTTACATAAGCCGACGAAATAAGCCGTCAATAAAGCGCACGTATCACACAATTTCAGCCCAGATGACAGATCTGCTACACAATTCCATTTTGGCAAAAATGAAAGCCACAGACTGCTGAAATTAGTGAAGGGTGGCTGTGTCGTCGCAGTATACTCAAAATGATCATACTGTTCATTAACACTCTTTTGTGGCCTGTGATCACCTACTATATTTTTTTTAATCATGAGGCTATAAGATGTGTGGATTCTGTGCATTCAAATTGATAAAACCTTTAAACTAAATGTACAATAAATAATAATATAATATACCATCACGCCTGTATTCCCCGAAGGGTTAAACAAAGGTGTACCAATGTACACCCACAGTTCCCCGGCATGTTTAGGTCCCATGTAATAGGGGGCGAGCCTATTGCCATTAACCGGGCACAAATCCAAACTCCGAGCTGCTACTGAGAATGCAGCTGAGCTGAGCTGCTGCTGCTACTAAATGTACAGTTGTTGTAATATCTCACTGAAACCGTATACTAGCCTATGTATGTATGTATGTATGTATATTTGAGTGAATTCCAGACTATAACCTATCTCTGTGCCAAATTACATTCCGATATGTTCAGCTGACGTGATTGAGTTACAAACATCTATCCATCTAAACTTTAGCATTTATAATACTACCATACTAGTAGCCTGTGCATTCATATGTACTTTCTAAGTTTATCTTGGATATCGCTGACATCGGTAACCATGTCAGAGGCCCTTGAGGTGCTTTAGAAACTCTGACACTAGGGTGTGTGGGGTCGTTAGACCTTACTGCCCACACGATAAAGAAGAAAAAGAAGTAGCATATCGGCTTTTTTTTGCCGTGTCAAAGGTGATGCCCTAGTTTAATTATGTAATTACACTATAATATATCTGTGAAATCATTTTAAAAACCGAACTAATTTGTACGCACTGCTTAGCTATATCATAAAACATTAGCTACATAATAATTCACATCGCAATTTTTTTTATAATCTGAGATGAATGGCAACGCAGCGGCTAGTGGGTCCCGTTGCATGAATAAATGAGATGGCCAGTGATTGTGCCTGAATTATTCAGAAGGGTACTCTTTTTTCTCCAACCGTCGAAATACTCATTCGCTATTCAATATTGTAATCTTCTACTGTTGAATTTAATATAGACTGTACCGCGCTTGATTCTGAACGAGGCTCTAAAAAATAGGGATGAGTTCTTTTTTTTTAGGTACTTAAGTTCTTTCTCGTGTTGTGGCGAATTGAAATGATTCTTTTTTTTGCTTCGATTCTGAGTGGTTTGCTGTAAACTGTGTTTTATTTATGAGATATGAATAGAACGGTCGGATCTGTTTATAGGTAACTATAGCTATACAAGCTGTTGATTTGCATCCTCGTTAAATTTTAGGAGCTGTCATAGAAAAAAAGAAGTAATCAAATATAATTACGGTACCTGGTAATATTTAATAAATGCTTGTTTTTTTAGTTGCAACTAACAAAAAACAGTATTCCAGAATTCTCCTCTTGCAAAAATCAGCATCGCCCAGTTGCGTATGAGGTAGGCAGAGTTGTCGCACGGCTATATCAATGCGTGCATAGCGCCTAAACCCTCTGGCGAGATGGCTAGTTCAAATTGGAAAATCACGTCAAAAAATATAAATTAAACAAATTTATTTTATTATTGATTCGTGTTAAGTATCACGAGCATAGTTAACTCCTTGAATTTGACGAGAATGCAAATCAACAGCTTGTATACCCCGTGTTGTCACCCGCGTTCAGTTTACGTTTTTTGATTACTGCTCCGCTCCCGTTATTTTATTTTTTTCGGTATGGCATCTCGCATTTCAACCTAGGAGGTTGTGTACTGCTTAACCGGGCTGGCTCCCGTTAGTCGTAGCTTGATGTTTTATACGTATAAATGTTCCTCTTGAATCACAATATCTATTGATGAAAACGCATTGAAATCCGTTGCGTAGTTTAAAAGATTTAACCGTACAGATGTACAGACAGGTGAAAAGCGAGTTTTTGTTTTATACTTTGTAGGGATAATAATACCTATTTATGTGACTCATACAGAGGCCTGCCACGACCGAGTCAACGTAATCGATTTGAGTCGATTTTCGAATTGAAAATACGACTCGACTGTCCTTTAGCAAATTTGTCGCAACCCTTTTCCAAATTCTAAGCAGTAAATTCCACAACTGATGTTGTAATGATTTTCGATATTTATGCGCTGATCACTTTAAAATTTATTCTAAGCTTATTAAGCTAAAGTTCAATTTATATTCTAAACGTATTTGAATATAAATTAAACTTTTATTGCTGGATAGAAATTACGTATTTGGCATTTGGAATTAGTTTGTCATTATTTTACTATTGAATAAAAGTTGATACGTTTTGATTTTGTTTTACTCCCAAAAAATCTTTTGCGCAACGTCGCTACGCGCTACGGTGCTACGCGCTACGAAGCTACGCGCTATGTTGCTACGCGGAACACCGCTACGAAATCACTACGCCTAAACCAATTATAAGGACAAAATGCATTCAGGATACTTTAATACCCACTTTTACTGTACCAATAGAATAGAATAGAATAATTTATTTCAGATAATTACAATCCATATCTTAAAAAATATATATACCATCTAACATCCAATATATACCATCACGCCTGTATTCCCCGAAGGGTTAGACAGAGGTGTACCAATGTACAGCCACAGTTGTTAGCCACAGCATGTTTCAGGTACCATGTAATAGGGGCCGAGCCTATTGCCATTGCCATTAACCGGACAAAAATCCTAACTCCGAACTGTTACTGAGAATTTCATAGAAAAACCCAATAACACTTTTTGCTCGACCTGGGAATCGAACCCAAGACCTCTAGCGTAGCAGTCGCACTTGGAACCACTAGGCTACCGAGACAGTTTAGACGTAACTTATGGCGGGTGAAATAAGCCATGTGAACGAAGTCGCGGGTGGATACTAGTATACAATTTATATATACATATTTTATATATATATGCATTATACATATGTATATGTATATATACAATTATGTTGTTAACATACACACAAACAGTTCGATCGTTACAGAGCTAAGTCGCGTTACTAATTGAATTCCATGATTTATGGATCGTGTTCCACCTCTGTTATTATAGAGATGTGCAACAATATATGGAGCAAATGTACCTATGTGCTGAGTTTACAGTGATATATAGAGTACATTATGGATGAGTAGCGAGCAGTGATGGTCCAGTGAAACTAGTCCAAGATCTGGGAGTACCGACATCTACGTCATATTAACATGGCTGACTTTCGAAAATATACTATAAAAGAATACTGCAGTCCTAAGGGCGCCTGCTACGCTTAAAGTTTTTGGGTTCGATTCCCTAGTCGAGCAAAAATTGAGAATTGGGTTTTCTATGAAATTCTCAGTAGCAACTCGGAGTTAGAATTTGTGCCCGGGTAATGGCAATAGGCTCGGCTTCTATTACATAAGACCTAAACATACCGGCGAACTGTGGCTGTACATTGGTACACCTCTGCCTAACCCTTCGGGGAGTACAGGCATGATAGTATGTATGAAGATATTAGATTACATAAAAAACAAATGCGTCAACGCGTATTTTTTTTTCATTTATTTCATTGAATGGCATGCTGGGATGGCAACATCGGATGGGCCGTAGGCATACGGCCCATCCATTGTTCCCATCCCAGAAACAAAGTTGGAGTACTATCTAGTAGTATCTATATTATAGTATCTCATTTTCCTGTAAACCTAAATCTGGCTGCTTCAGGATCTTGGCCTAACAGTAAAAGTATTCCTTACGATGTCCTTTCTACCGTGTTTGGCAGCATTTACAATGTAGGTACATAAGAAAACAACTCTCTCATATAACACTTAGCGAATACATCAGGCGACTTCCGCCGCCCACAATGGCGGACCCTTGCATCGCTTCACCGCTTTCTATCGCTTCCTGTCGCTGCCCGTAAATCAGTTCACGCTCACCATTCATCGCTTTTTGCTGGAAGGAATGTGTGTCACGACTCATTTGTTTTTTCTGTTAGGGTTGCCTAGAATTGGGTCACCGCTAGCCAATAATTTCAAGTCACAACTACTCTAAAAAAGCACTTTATTTTACCCATGACAAAATAAATTTTCAATTTTATTTTAAACTTTGATTTTTACTTACTTTAAAATCAATAAATAGATAGTCAATTGAGTAGGTCACGTAGTGACGTCACAGCGTGCTATTGCCATACAAAACCTATCTTTCTTCTTCTTTATCGTGTGGGCAGTAAGGTCTAACGACCCCACACACACCCTAGAGATGATGAGTGATGATGAGTGTCGTGATGGCCCAGTGGTTAAGGCGCCCGCCTCTCATGCACGAGGTTGTGGGTTCGCAACCTGGCACGGGCAAGTACCAATGTGACTTTTTCTAATTCATATGTACTTTCTTAGTGTATCTTGGACATCGCTGACATCAGTAACCATGTCAGAGGCCCTTGAGGCGGTTTAGAAACTCTGACAAAACCTATGGGAGAATTACATTATGACAGTTCATAAAAAGTATGTTAATTGATGGCGGTATCAACTACCCAATTCTGAAAGGAATAATTGACAGCACACTTCATGCGAAGCATACTCTTCTCTGTGTTATATAATAGGTTAACCTGACTAAGATGTAGGGCACAAGTTTGTGCGCAAATACAAGAGCACGCCCTCTTCCCTCACTCTCATAGTCCGATAGGACAGTAATCCAACACGATCATGGAGAGACCAGGCACAGGACCAAAGACGTGCTTTCCGAGACCCAGGGGTGTCACACCACAAAATTCTAGACTTTGGGCTGCTACTATAAAAAAATCAATGAAACCTCCAATAATACTTTACCCAACCTAAAAATCGAACTCAGTACCTCAGCAAACGTACTTGCAAATACAAAACCAAACAAAGAAGTGTTTCACACACACAAACATATGCGACAGTAGTTCCATTCACCTTCAATATAAACCACTAGTAGGTACAGAGGTTCCCAAACATATTTATTTATTTATTAAAACTTTATGCACAAATGTAAAAATACACCGTACAAAGGCGGACTTAATGCCTTAAGCATTTCATATTCAATTAACCTTATGCCATAAACGTATTTTGTCTCGGCATCCCACTGTGGGGCAAAGGTCTCTTCTCATACATAGAAGGCACAAGCATTGTTCACCATGCTTGCTCAAAGCGGATTGGCGATTTCAGACTTATAATTTGTAAGTGCAGATTTCTTCACGATGGTTTTCCATTACCGATGTCAGTGATAAACAAGATAAACTTAGAAAGTAAAATAAATAAGACGTATAATAAAATGGCAACAAAATTAATGTGATGTGTGAGCTCAGAGACCTTTAAATCATCATTATGTTTATGTTATAATTAATTTAACTTTATGTTTTTTTAAAAAAAAAACGTTGCCCTACACTAGGACAACACACATTATCACAATCATCATCATATCAATATCAAATCATCATCATAATTATCAATATCGAACGACGTCCACTGCTGGACATAGGCCTAAAGATAGCCACAATAACCATTCCTGCGCTGCCTGCATTTAGCTATTTCCAAGCATTTCTTCAAAGCGGGGGCACCGCGGTACACACTTTGAGAACCCTTGCTCTAGAACATTTCTTACGATCCCTTCAGCATAAAACTCGTTAGTTTCCTTCTCAATAACCTCCTGGAACTCGGGAACTTATACGTTTTCCCTCCTTCGCATAAATCACACAGTTCTCTATTCAACGCTTTTTTCACTTCAGAAAACGAAAAATCTGAATGAGGTTTCTCTGCGGCTGTGTGCTTTCAGGACGGAGTCATAGTATTGAGGTTCAGTTTACTATAATAATGCTGTTTTTTTTTTATTTTGACATAGTTACTAGGTTTTTTCCGTGACTTTGTTTGCGTAAATCGCGGAAACACTACAGTGAAGTACTTTTTTGGGGTTCAAATATACCTCGTACAAAATTTCATCAAAACCGGTTAAGTGATTTAGTCGTAAAAGTGTTACAGACAGATATATGTTTTAAATAGGTAAAGGAGATAATAGTACATAGTATGTAGAAGCCTGTGTAACTGCCTCGTTAGCCTAGTGGTCCTGCATGACTGCTATGTTAGAGGTCCTGGGTTCGATTCCCAGGTCGAGCAAAACGTGTTATTGGGTTTTTCTGTGAAATTCTCAGTAGCAGTTCGGAGTTTGGATTTGTGCCCGATTAATGGCAATAGGCTCGCCCCCTATTACATGGAACCCAAATATACCGGCGAACTGTGGGTGTACATTGGCACACCTCTGCCTAACCCTTTGGGCAATACAGCCGTGATTGTATGTATTTAGAATGTAGAAGACAAAATAGACATAGTTGTATAGTCAATAATTGTTCCGGGTCTGGCTGTTGGTTTATGTGAGTTTCTATGTTTATAAACACACCCACAATACAGAAGAAATTCCTAATTTGAGGCAACGTTATTTTTTCTTTTAAATCGGAAAGAAATAAACAAGAATATGAATAAGTAATTAATTTACTGTTTTAGAATAGAATTTTTGCATACCCATGTGATGGTTAAACATGGAGAACTCTAGTATTTAATGAAAACATCAATGTATATTCCACCCATGTTTGCAAATAAATATATGATTTATGATTTATGATTTAAGTATTTATTTGGAATTTTAAAATAGACATAAGAATGTTTATAAACGACGAAGCTATACCTAGTCGTTAAAAAAGTGGGGCAGCCATCAACACCTATCTCAATAAATAAATAGGCTCTGAACGAAGCCATGAAGTTCAGGTTTTCGATTAAAAATTTCCTTCGTATCTTAAATAAAGATGTCCGGCGTCCGGTGGCCGGGTGAAACCATAAAACCGGCCAACCGGCAGCTTTTACGTCCACGGCCCGGCTGTATCACTTGACTCGTAAATATATCGATGGTACCTAGTTTAACCTTTCATTTGAAGAACTATTCTGGATGCTTAAAAGACTTAAATGTTTAATTAAAGTTTTTTTTTCCTTAAGTCAAACTCAACTTATGGATTGAGCGTTTTAAAGGCAATGTTGCATTTTTCATTAAATGTGTAGTAGTTGTGTCTTTAATGTTAATTAATGAAGCATTTTTAACATGCTTTGTAGATGTGTCTTCTAACACGTTCGTTAGATTGGAATGTAAATTACAAGAAAATAGAATTAAATTTAGTTGCCCTACCCAGAAGGAGTTTCAAATGGAGAAGAATGTGCAAGAAACTTAATTACTTAATACTAGTTTGGGGTAACATTTTAGAAAAATATAATAATCTTCAAAAATCTCGTGAACGTTTAAAAGTCCTTTAAAAATAAATTACTTTGACTTTGAGTTAGAGCGAGAACCCACTCTATTTCTGAACAGTGTTATAACAATAACACTGTTCAGAAATCAACTTCCAAAAGATCAGACACTCCTAAAAATCATCTCTCCGGAATAAGTGTTCAAAACTGCATAGCAGTAAAGGAGCATGGCTTTACTGCCAACGTGACGTCACATGTACGAGGTACGGCCCGTCCCCGGCGGATTACCAGACGTTTTATTGCAGGTATTTGGAGTGCGAAACACGTATTTATTTGTCTTATTCAATACTTTTGTGACCTAAGAGGTGCCACCATTTTACTTCCGATGTAAAATCTATATTATACACGTTTACTTTTACATCAATCTGGAGCCGAAATACAGGAACTCCAGTCGAGTAATAGGTACTATTGGCGTTGTATTTTTTTTAAAACGTCTTTAAAACCTTGAAAACTAATTATCACATTTTTTTATTATTTTTTTATTTATTTAAGGACTTTGGAAGACTTACAGCTAAATACAATGGTGATAAATAACAGCATGATTATCTGACAGCCAATTACAAGTCTTCACGTCTAGAGTTTGTGTAGTATAAAGTACTGTGGAACAAAGTATACACACCGCCAAATAAGGCTAAAAAATAAAATAAAAGTAAAATATGAAGGTAGATCATCACCTAAAAATTAGAAATTACAACAGGTTGTTAACAATAAGAAACAGAATGAATTATGAATTCTGTTATTTTGACTTAAATGTTAGTAGCGTTTCTGTCTAATCAATGAATGGATTTTTCAAAGGCTACAGTTTGCATGTGTAGTCGATAAGGTTTACATACAAAACCGCGAGGTATAGCTAATTACAGATAGCATGTCATTTTTTATTTTTTTCTTGCAGTGTTATAGTGATTTCGTGATGGCCCAGTGGTAAACTACTACATACTTTCTAGGAAACTGCTTCCGCATATTGCTTGTCGTTAATTGATTACGAACTAAAAAGCAATAGAAATAAAGTTGAAAATACAGAGTTAACGAAAACTCCGTGCAGCATTTACTATCTTGCACGCTTTACGCAATTTACGTTTCTATTTCTGTTGTATTTTAGTTCAAAATCAATTAAGACTATTAGAGTATATTACTGCTGTGTCTAATTAACCATTACAGGTGAAGTTCCCAAAATCACGTCCAAACACATTGGCAAAAGGAAATTAAGATCACCGTCCACATTATTAGTATCACTAATTACCTTATTATTACAGCATTTACACCTATATGTGCTTTTCGTCTCCTGAATATAAACTTAGCGTTATAATAATAAAGATACCTCGTTACTGGTTTAATAAGGCAACAGTGCAGATTAAGGCGGCATTAGGGACATGAGACATAACTGCCTCGTTGGCCTAGTGGTCCTGAGTGCGACTGCTACGCTAGAGGTCCTGGGTTCGATTCCCAGGTCGAGCAAAAAGTGTTATTGGGTTTTTCTATGAAATTCTCAGTAGCAGCTCGGAGTTTGGATTTGTGCCCGGTTAATGGCAATAAGCTCGCCCCCTATTACATGGGACCTAAATATACCGGCGAACTGTGGGTGTACATCGGTACACCTCTGCCTAATCCTTCGGGGAATACAGGCGTGATGGTAGGGACATGAGATAATTAGATTAAGTCTTAATTAGTTCTGATTTTGTACAGTTACCCCTTTCAATTTATCCAGGAATTAATAAAATTGTTTTTTCACAATCTAGATGGTCTTATTATTAGACAGGGGCGCAACCCACACAGTGGGTTATGTCGGAGTCTTGCCAACTAAGGGTTAGCGCAGACCGAACAGCAAAATGCTCGCGCTTGGTCGACCAACATTTTTACTGCTCGAGCATGCAGGCGGCATGCTCGACAATGCGCGAGCCGTCTCTGTTAAATATGGTCTGGGTTGCCCGGCGGCGGGTGTGCTTGATCAATTTGATGCCAAACGTGTAGAATGCATACTCGAACACGCAGTCGGTTTGCTCGAGCATGGTCGAGCATCAAAGGAGATGGTCCAAAAATGTATGGACCAAAAACCCAGAGTCGATTTAGACAAATCTGGTATCAATAGCTTTATTAGAATGCACAATTTACCCCACCGAAAAAATTATGCCCATATCCATGGGATATAAAAGTTATAGGCTAACAAAGTATATTGGAAAAATCATGAATAACTGATTATTTTTACCAGTTTTTGCAACAGCAATATATTAATAATGAATAACTTGTTATTTTTATCAGTTTTTTCAACAGCAATATATTAATAATAATAATCATATATATATATTTAGGTCCCATGTAATAGGGGGCGAGCCTATTGCCATTAACCGGGCACAATTCCAAACTTCGAGCTGCTACTGAGAATTTCATAGAAAAACCCAATAACTTTTTTTGCTCGACTTGGGAATCGAACCCGGGACCCCTTGCACAGCAGTCGCACTTGCGACCACGAGACCAACGGGGCAGTTAATAATAATCATAGGACAATAATAAATATAAGTAGCGATTATATGACCCTATCAAGTATTAAATCTTATATTTCACAGCTTGTAAATCATATGTCAAGATACTTTTGTCGTGAAATCTTTTTACAGTTGAATGTGCCTATTTTGTCTCAGATTATTTATTTTTTCAGTCGCTTATTTAAAAAAAAAAACAAATACTGTGGGAAAAATATTTATTTCAATTATTTTCAATGTCTATTAACATATCATCTAAGAACTCAGCAGGTTGCATAAGGACGTCTTGGTACCTGGCCCAGGCCAGATAATAATAAAAGGATAGGAGGATAGGTAGGTAATTATGCTAGAGAACTTAAAAAATAGACGTAATCTCATTAATAAAGGACTTTGAACTTGATAGTTGCATATGATCGCTAGTTATATTTATTATTGTCCTATGATTATTATTATTAATATAATGCTGTTGAAAAAACTGGTAAAAATAACAAGTTTTTCACGATTTTTCCATATATACTTTGTTCGTCTATAACTCATATACCCCATGGATATAGGCAATTTTTTTTCGGTGGGGTAAATTGTGCATTTTAATAATACCTAATTTGTCTGAATCGACTCTGGGTTTTTTTTGGACCAATCTCCTTTGGGCGTGTATTCAATTTTGCGAAGTATGATAATAATCATTAGATATTTTTTTCAATAATCTCACTAAATGCTCTGCTCTGCTCTGCTCTGCTCTTGGTGAGCGCTGAGCCTAAACCTCCACAGTTCCTTCTGTTACCATGAGCCGGGAGCCCGGTATATACTTGATGCATGATCCACACTCCCGACTATAAATGTCGAAATAACCCTGTTTTCCCAGATGGAGGGTATCCAGGAGGAATTCTCAAAAAAAAAGTAATTGTATAAAAACGTAGGTACAACAAAATAGCACAGACAATTACAAATATATTTTATTCCATCAGATAAAACCGCGCCACTTGAAATTTAACGAATGGCCGACAAACTATAAATATTTGTGAACCATTACCGCTATTGTTAGCGTTATTACAAGCAAGACACATGATCTATGTGTAACTGTAACATTGCAACGCGAAAACGCCGTCCAAATAGTTCAGCGCAAATTTAACAAATGGGATTGGCCGCGAGTTGCATTGCAATGCGGGGTTTGGTCCAAGATGAATAAGACACAGCGGTTTTTTATATATCTATACATATAATAAAGCTGAATAGTTATATTGTTTGCTTGCATGTTAAAACCGCGGTAATCTCTGGAACTATAACTGGGATTAAAAAAAATATGTTTATATGATAGCCAGAGTTATTGGCTAGGTTGCTAGTATAGGCTATATAACATCACGCTATAACACACGTTAAAAAGAAGCCACGTGAACGAAGTAGCTGGCAGGTGGTCATTAATATGATCTCATCATTACTTGCCATATTTAAAATAATATACAGATAGTCGTCCACGTAAGGAAAAAAAACATTCACATTTATAAAACATCAATTTACTAAAAATATTCTGAATTCTTCGCCATCCGGAATCCTTACGACCCGAAAAAGTGTCTATCTATAGTGGAGGCCTATGTCTAACAGTGGACCTCGTTCGGCTGATATGATGATGATGATTCTCGAACTTAAACAAACTAAAATACATTTGACAATAATCAAGCAATACGAAAGTCAAACTCTACACAAAATCTAACGTCTTAAGCCCCACAACAAATTCCCCGTCTATACTTGGCACCATACAACAAAAGTCGGCGGCTTTTCACGCACATTCAACAATTCAAGTGATTTATACAAGCAGTAAACTAAGCCGGGGTACCGTTGTACCCAGTGTTACTGCGGCGACGAGCGATATTACACACCACTTGTGAGCTTTAACCCCTTTTGTAGTATTGCTTATTTTATTTAAGAGGAGTTGCAGTATTACACAACATGTGTCATGGTGATATGGGTGTGTGAATTAAGGTTGGGCAGCTTAATACCCAAGGGTATCTTTTCTAGCAGGTATCTTAGCCATCTTTTTGTGTCAGACCTTAAACACCTTTTTAATCTCAGAAACTGATTTCACGGCTTCATGCATCAAACCTGAAATTAGAGTACTTTATGACTATGTTCCAAAAGCAATTTAAAAAAAAAACCCGTTGCCCCCCACAAGCAATATCTCCTGTATCGTGGGTGCGTTTACAAACATATAAACTCACATACACACATAGCCAGACCCGGAACAACTAGGTCGTACAAATATTTGTACGACCTACCTTGGGAATCGAACCCGCGACACACAGCGCAGCAGTCGAACGCTCAGTAAGTGCGCCAACCGTGTCGTGAACATATATTTTTATATATGACGGAAACTATCAATTTTGTATGGATTAAAAAGTAAACTTTATGCAGTATTAATTTTACGCGACAATTCTGTACTTGAAAAACAACGTAGTGACCAAACATTTTGTTTTCATCTCGACCAAATTACTATTCGTGTTTTTAATCATTATAATAACTTACTGTACTAAGGCTTTTTAAATCAACCAATTAGATTGGTTGACTAAATTATCAGCAACCAATCTCATTTAAGTTGTGGCTCTTGACTATTTGGTCACATAATTTTTTTGTTTATTTTTTGTTCGAGATACCGAGGGCAAATTAGGTTTTACGAAATAACCTAAGAATTATCTCACTACAACGAAAATTAAATGAGAAGTGGTAATTTTAAAGCCGTCGAAAGCAATCCACAAATTGGAGTCCAAATGATACGGGGGATGTAACTCAGTGGTAGAGTGTCTGCTTCGCATGCTGAAAGTCCTGGGTTCAAATCCCAGCATCTCCAAAGGTTTATTTTTTTGTTTTTCTTTTTTTGGTCATGTTGTTATCATTTTTAGCGATTTTTGTGGAAATGTGGTGGATTATTTGTTTTTAATTTTCAATATTTTGCATCTAACTTGCAAAAGCAGTTAAAAAGTGTGTTTTTGTAAGTGTAGATATTATAATTTTATTGCATAGACTACTATACGTATCAATAGATATTTTAGTGCTTATGATCTCAGATCCCGGAGTCATAAAACTTACGTCATTTTAGTTTTGCTTAAAATTTTGAGAATAGTTTGCTTATTAGTTGTTAAAAAGGTATGTATGTGTAGGTGTTTATTTGTATTTTGCGCATTTTTTAGATATCAAGAGGGTCCAAGATCTCACTTACATTACTCACTTACCTTCAAGACGTGTGACGACTGCTTTGGATATGTTTTACTGAATATTGTTTTAAACTATTATTTGTTATTGCGAGACACTTTCCATGGGATTCCTTTAGATTTTTCGTTAAAAACCTCGGTTTTCTACAACTAAATATTCTTTCATCGATTTTCAACTTCACTTTCTGCTTAAATTACGTAGTTCTGACAAACTTAAGATCTCAGTCTAATACAATAAAATAAATCCTTACTTCTAATAAAACATTAAGTAATTTCTTTAAAAAAGCAAACAAATCCGCGAATCAAACAAATACGCACAACTAGGTATAAATCTTGCTATACCGTTTATTCTTATCCCATTTTCGCATCGCCCTTACTTTCAACAAACACCATTCAACATCTGTACCAATGCTTTCAGCAATACGTCTAAACTCCCATCAGAATTGTTCCCAAAATACATTCGCGAACAAAATGAAAACTGGCAAACTTTGTGCTTAAGAATTTTCAACTTGTCTGTACTAGTCAAAGATCCCAATGTCGCTAGGTCTACTTCATTTTAAAATGGCTGAAAATTTTGAGAATATGTAGAGGCATATATTATGTAGTCCAGTGGGTATGCTAGTTTCAATACGGCCAGGTACCTGACCCACTGGCTGTCAAATGTCGGCTGATTTTTATATATGTTTTACAGTATATTTTTTTAAACCATTTTTTGTTATTGCCAGCTAGCTATTTCTGCCGCAAAGCAGCGTTGCTGTGTTCGGGTTTGAAGTGTCGGTGTAATTAAAGGCACATGAGACATGTTACTTTTTTCTCTAGGATGTCTATAGGCAGCGGTGACCACTTAACACCAGGTAGGCAGTCGGCTTGCTAGCCAAAAAATGATAATTAAAAGAAACTACTTCTGTGGGTCATACTAATATATCTTCTTAACGACAAATCTTCCAACTATACTCAAAATTTCAGCTGTGATTAAATGACGTAGTTCTAACGACCCTGGGATCTCAGTCTATGCCCTCCGGCTGTATTGTACATAGCAGGATACATGACGAGATTTCCACTTTTGTGTGTCGTCGCCTATTTTTGACAGGACAAGTTGTAGCTGAACTGTACTGTACCTAACGGAATTGTCAGTACACGGCTATAAATGGTACATCGAGGTTAAAGGCCAAAAAGCATTCTCGCAAAGCATAAAAGCAGTAAAGCATTCTGGGCCAGTAGTCATGATGGCCCAGTGGTTAAGGCGCCCGCCTCTCATGCACGAGATTGTGGGTTCGCAACCGGGCATGGGCAAGGACCAATGTGACTTTTTCTAATTATTTATACTTTCAAGTTTATCCTGGACATCACATGTGAAGTCAGAAGAAGATATAAATAAAAATTAAAAAGAAAAATACTAGCCCAAAAACTACTTTAAAATTCAACACACATCTTTCAAGCATAAATCACTTAAAATAACAACAGTAAAGTAATTTTCGTTCATTTTAAAATTCTGCAACACTACTTTTCTTCGCATATTCCAATGATATACCGTGAAAGGTGCAATTTTACAGAATTACACTTTTCTGTGAGATCTGCTGAGTACCATTAGCAGATAACAGAGCGAGAGAGTAGCACTTTGAATATTTCAGATATTTAAGATACAGTAAGTTTTGGCGCGAGAGTATTAACAAAACAACAGAGCGCTATTTTTTTTATCTAGTGATGGGAAATCATCAAATTACTTCCCAGTGTCAGACTGTTACTGACTAAAACCCATCCATGTTTCTTCTTGTGCCGTTTGCGTTCCGGGGGCGCGGTATCTCTTTCGAGCAACCCGCACCAAACAACAGAGCGCTAATGTAGGTTTTGGCATCAGCGCTTACATAAATCTGTCATCGGTTTCGCCTAGCTCACACACACAGACGTTGTCAAGATATTTTCTTGAAGATTTATTGATAGCAGAGGTTTTTTTTACCCGACTACGGCGAAGCAAAAAGGAGGGTTATGAGGTTGACCAGTATGTATGTATGTATGTAGGTATGTTTGTATGTACGTATGTATGGATGTTCATCTGTTCCTTCATAATTATACATGTATTTTAGCCTTATTGCACCTAACTCTATGTAGTTCTATACTTAGATAACGGGTTTGTGTTGTGCAAACTGTAAATATAGGTTGGTTATCATCATCATCTGCTTAGCCTTTCCCCAATTGTGTTGGGGTCGGCTGAAATATCGGTTGGTTATAATCCAATAAATTAAAAACGGAAAGGAGTTTTTCTCAGAAAATAAAGTCAAAGACAAAGTCAAATCATTATTTAATTTAAATGCAGATATTGAATGTATGCAGTTTTCCCTTCCCAAAGGTAGTTCCTTATGAAGTAGAATGGACAAGAAGTTCCATACTTAGGTATTCTACTACTATTATACTTAAACCAACGGCTGTTTACACCTTTACACAATGAAGTTGCATTATCGGATCGCTACGCTTAAGCATTTTTTTAAGTTTCCTGTAATTTAAAATACCGTTCTTTAAAAACACAGCGTTTATAAATATTAGAGCTTTTATTTAACTAATAAGTGGTCATTTTATGCCTATCCTCTAAAGGCCTGCTTATCTTATTCATACTTCAGTACTGGTATTTGTCGAACAAGCTCATATATCGTAAGAATCCATTTTTGAAACAGCAATATTGTTCTAGTAAACAAATGAATGCGCAGCTCTAAGTTTTGTTCGCACTGCACACTGGTGAATCTTGGAAGATTTGATATATCTTTGGTATCTAGGTCTCGTCTAAAAGAAAAGAAAATTCTGCAATTTTTGTTTCTCTCAGTAGGCTGTAGTTCAGATAGAACAGCAGTAGTGGTAGCAGTGTTGGTGGTAGTGGTGGTAGTTGACAGTGTAGGTCTTTGTGAAGGAGCTAGTCGGGGGAAGAACACAACCATACCTATTTCTGCCGCTAAACAGATGCGGATGCCGGTGTAATTACAGGCACTTGAGACATTTCTGTTATCTAACTAATCACTGAAACGGCTGCACCGATTTTGAGGAGACTTAAGCTAATATTATGAAAATAACTTAGACTCCAGGTCGAGCAAAAAGTGATATTAGGTTTTTCTATGAAATTCTCAGTAGCAGCTCGGAGTTCGGATTTGTGCCCGGTTAATGGCAATAGGCTCGCCCCTATTACATGGGACCTAAACATATCGGCGAACTGTGGGTGTACATTGGTACACCTCTGCCTAACCCTGCGGGGAATACAGGCGTGATGGTATATTTTTTATTTTTAGAAAAAGAATTAGAGTTCAGCACAAAAGCCCGTGATAACAGACATCCACACGAACGAAATAGCGGGCACAAGCTACTGAATCATAAAAAAACACGAAGCGCAGACGAAATCCGTCGGCCATCCCGTAAATGTTTGAGCACAATCACTGACGACTCACTTATTCATGACCTGACGAGATCGCCACTTGATGTTGGACCTCGCTATATGTGGACATACCTCATACAAATATAAAGTCGTACCAAGAAATTACACGGAACATTTAGTGAGGTATTTGTATGAACACTACTGACTACTTTCGCCTCGTCCACGTTCATACAGATGTATGAACGTGGACGAGGCGAACGTAGTATGTAAGGATCGTAGCGGTGGCGTTCTGTGGTTTCTGCCTACCCCCATGGGAAAAAGGCGTGAGTTTATGTATGTATGTATTTGGTGAGAAGGATTTTGAGGAAGAGTTCGCGTATTATAGGCCCGATTCGATCGAAATTCAACCAAATTTTTTTTTGAGTTTTGTAGGCTCTTGACTCTAGTCTTAGTCAGTGGTGACATAGACAAAGTCTACGATGGAGTGAGCTTACCCAGAAAAAACCTGCTAACTCTAACTTTGAAGAAATTATATAGTTGAAGGTGTTCGGAGATACAGACGCAAACGTTCCAAATTAATTTCGATTTTAAGTTTAAGGTTATAATATAGATTTGTCAATCTTGATTGACATATGGGATTCGTAAGACTAAGAGCAATAATTTGTAAAGCGCTGATTACACTACCTAATCGGTAGGGACCTATTGATAGGGTTAGTTTAATTGCCTCATTGGTTTTATGATCACAAGAGCGACTTTGATTCCTAGGTCGGGCAAAGTGTTTTTGGGTTTTTCCATTAGAGATTTCTCAGTAGCAGCCCGGAGTTTGTAAGTTGATGATGTGACACCCCCGTATTTTAGAAAGCACGCAAAACCGTTGGTCTGGCGCCTGATCTCTCACCGACTGTGTCGAATTATGGCTATGAGAATAAGAGAGGTTGTGCACCTGTTTTTGCGCATACAATCATGCACTATAATATCTCCTGCGTACTTGGCTAGTCTCCATTGAGATTGGCCACCGCGCAGTAATCTCCTATCCGACATCCACAATCCAGTTACTGGGCAACACGATACGTCTGCTGGACATAGGCCTCCCCCATAGATTTCCAAAAAGACCGGTTGGAAGCGGCCTGCGATTGGGTTGTGTAAAACCATAAATGTCATAAGTACCAATCACACAAGCATCCCAATTCATTGCCACTTCTACCATTTACCGAGACCCTCACCTAAGTTCTAGTACTCCCTTTTTTCTCCGCAACCCTTTACAACGAACGGGGGGTGGCGGGTCAACTGACACTGGTCTTGATGTAGGCTTTCGGGTCAGTCATGAATACGAGGTGTTCGAGATTTTTTGGGGCACGCCCCATACCTGTGGGGGATGTTAAATAGATTGGGTTGGCAACGCATTGCTTATTAATTTTGCTGTGAACATTTTTCTTGTTGATTGGTGGATAGGGGGACGTTTACGTAGCACATTGTGGAGCAAATTGAGTTTTTATTGCGTTTTTAGGGTTCTGTACTTCAAAAGGTAAAACGGAAGGTTTTTAAGATCAGGTTCTTTTTTGTTTGTGTTTTGTTGGTAGGTTATAGTGTGTATAAGCATGATTATGACTTTTTGTGAAGATCTAAGACTTCTTTAATTATAAAAAAAAATATAAATATACCATCACGCCTGTATTCCCCGAAGGGTTAGGCAGAGGTGTACTAACTCCAGAGCAGAGGTGTAACTAGGTGTTCTTTAATTATTGAACCACTTATAATTATTTTATTTTATTATTATTATCAAATATGTATGTAAAAATAAGAGTGTTAGTAAGTAAATCTATTTAATTTATTTATTATTATATATTAATAATTTATTCCATTTGGTTCAATGATAATGTTCTATTTTATTATGTTTAAAAAGAGAACTTTTACCAAGGATTCATTTCAATGATGCTAGACTACCCAGCGTTAAAATATTTCATTCAAAACGACAATGCATGTAACAGCTAATGACTTTTTGATAAACTACGAAAACTTGTTACGCTAAATTATCATGGCAACAAAATTGTGCATTAAGGGCCCTTCCATATGTAAAGATCGTATACCAAAATCTTTTTATATAATATAAAGTACAACTGTCAAGGAGAAGATACCCAAAACAATCAAAATCCATACAAAATACTAACAACAAGTAACAGTTACCTAAATCAATTTAAAACAATGCTGAGAACATGTTCAATCAATCATATCGCATAGCCTGTTTGAGGTCTAGACATGTAATATTGATACGCTGTATCACACACCGAACATGTTTGAAACGGGTAAGGGTGTAGGGTAGCAATTTCAGTAGACTCAGTTTGTGATGTCCGCGAAAATTTTAACTGTGAAAGGGTTAATCCAAGGGGTCCAAGGTGTTAAAGGGTTAAGGATTAATCTTTGGGGGGGGTTGGGTTAATAGGCTCGCCCCCTATTACATGGGACCTAAATATATCGGCGAACTGTGGGTGTACATTGCTACACCTCTGCCTAACCCTTCGGGGAAAAACAGGCGTGATGGTGGGTTAATCACAAATGATTTTTGGTGGGGTATTGGACTGCCTCAGCCTCGAAGAAAACGCAGGGGTATATCGGACTTCTACCGACTAAAACCCTACGGGATCCTCTAACTACCATTGGCCGGACACGATTATCGCTGTGAGCATTCATTCGCAGAATCACAAATGATTGCAGGGCTGTTTTTCATTGCAGTGTCATACAAAAAAATACGTTTTATAGTTAGTGGAACATTATGACGATTCTAACGATACCTCATACCGCACGAAGATCAAGATACATACATAGATTGCTAAAATAATCCACCTTTGCAAATAAAAACAAAGCTTTTATTTTCAAAATATCTCTTTCCAAAAGATCCCTTCAGGAATGTATTTTTTTTAAGGATGGGAAAGCATTAAATGACTTCTTCCCCTCTGGATGGAGCAGAAGGGAGTGTCAGACTTTTACTGACTAAAACCTCAGTTTCTTCTGTCCCCTGCCCTTTGCGTTCCACGACCTCGATGACTCCTTCGAACAAATTCCGCAACCCTTGCGGGCACTGGCCGTAGCGGGCCCGGATTACCATGCCGACATCTCTATGAGGCGCGCGTAGAACACAACGCGCCTTCGACCCTGCAATATAATACTTCTGTATTAATTCACGCTGACATTATTATATTTTCGGCGAACCGATCCTCTGTAGTGGCACATGCCACCCGTATTGATTACTAAACTAGGCATCTGAATTATGTGGGGCATCCCATTTCATCTGTGAACGATAAGTGGAGGCACGGACCTCGGAATTTCATTTGTAAAGGTTAAGTTTGTGAATATTATTCATTTTGAATTCGTCTCTGAAATTTGATGAATAAATATAATTTTCAAATAATTAAAGTTGAAGTTTATGTTTGTAATATTAAAATAACAGCTTGTTGTTGAAAAGAGATACCCCGCCCCTGGAACGCAAAGGGCATAAGAACGAACATGGATGGGTTTTAGTCAGTAAATGTCTGACACTCCCTCTCGCCCCGCCCAGGAGGGAGAAGTCATTTGATGATTTCCCATCGGTAAAAAAACAGCATAATTATGAAATTATACGGTATTTAATACGGTAATGTATCATTCTGGAATCGCCAATCCGCCTTGAGCAAGCGTGGTGATAAATCATCGTGCCTTCTCTGTATGAGAAGAGGCCTTTGCCCTGCAGTTGGACAATAATAACCTGGTGTGGTAGATATGGTACTTATATTTAAAGACTTATTATTCAAATTGTTTGTCTGTCGGAGTATAAGGAAGTTATTAGCTTAGTCAATTTTTCTGTCTGTCGATCTTCCTGTTTGTTTAGCTATTCTCCTAAACGGCTGGACCTATTTTGACGGGCCTATCACTATGAGGTATCTGATATTATAAGAAGTAGAATCAAAGTTCCACGCAAATAAATAAAAAACCATATAATCGACGCACAATTTCAAATTAAATTGAATTAATTAATATAAAATTGTTGTTGTATGTTTGATTTGAGTTATCGTGGAAGACACATTCGTTCCTGGGATCCCCGCCGTAAGTATGGGAAGCGAACACCGGGGTGGTTTTAAGCCAGTAAGAGTATGACAGACCCCTCAACAAAAAATGATTGATTTGAGCTGTCATCCTACCTAATACCTACTATTAACCCTGAACCAACCTCCTTTCCTTTCCTTTTTTTTTCCTTTCCTTTCCTCCTTTTTCCTTTCTCCTTTCCTTTTTTCCTTTCTTTTTTTTTAACCTTTCGAACCTGTACCTCCTAACAAGAGAAGGAAGGACTTGGTTTGTATAAAGCCTCAAACTAAACATGCGTTTGCACAACGTTTTCATGTGTTCTTAGGACCTTTTCTATATAATAGGCTCAAAAAAGTACTAAGCCTCTATAGTGTAAGATATATACTTTGTAAGAAATTGGTATCAGCATATTTAGCGTCACTAAATTACACAGACACAGAACAACTATTAGAAATTTTGTCATGATGATATTTGATACCTTCGTAAGTGTTTACTTTTGTATAATTCCATAGTTTTAGGTATAAATGTTTGTAAGCTTATTCTCGTAGTAATACTTTTAATTTAAATCTTACTGTCCCAATGTAATTGGATTGTAATGTGATGGCCTGAAACACAGGTTTAAATTAACCTAGATCGGGCGGGTCGCTACCAAACATTGCAATTCCGAACTATCGATACTTGCTCCTATAATTATTTAGTTTTAGTTAATTTTTAGGCACTGTAATTTTATGGAAAGCTTTTTATCTGTTTGGTTTTATGTACACTTTTTGTAAACATTTTTATTTGAATAAATTATTATTATTATTATTATTATTATTATTAATTGACAACTGACCTTAAACTCACAGTGGCAGATTTGTATAGAACTCTACTGCATTAGACATTTTTCGGTTCTGTACAGTTGCTGAGTTGTTTATTTAACTTGTTCAACTCCAAGCCAGGCTGCAGCTTGAGTTTTTACTCGCCGGAGAATGCCCTCAAGTTCTGGAGCAATGTGGAAAGTAATGAAGGAGTATTTCTAAGGCTTTTTGTTCGAGACTGCACTCCGCCTTTTATTGTTTTAGACTTCGTCGTGGGCTTTTGTCAGAGTAAAGACTTTTTAATTTTATTTGTATTTTATTAATTACTTGCTTCTGCTCGCTACTTTGTTGTGAAAGTCGATAAAAATGCCAAAGTTAAGGTACCTACATGTAGTTTTAAACATGTAAAATAAAGTCGCATTCCGCCGTCTATTCTTGTATACGCTTAGCTCTTTTAAAGTTTACTACAGATTTTAATGCGGTTGTCATCAATAGATACTGTGATTTTAGAGGAGGGTTTATACGTATAGAATATCATGCTAGGATCAACGGGAGCGGAGCAGTAACCAAAGAAGTAACTCAACGCGGGTGATACCGCATGGTACATAGCTGCTGCGGGTTGTTCGAAAGAGATACCGCGCTCCCGGAACGCAAAGGGCACAAGAAGGAACATGGATGAGTTTTAATCAGTAACTCCCTCCCGCCCCGCCCAGTCACTTAATGATTACCGACCGATGAGTACCGACGGTACATAGGTGGTAAATAAATCTAATATATAAAATTCTCGTGTCACAGTTTTCGTTGCCATACTCCTCCGAAACGGCTTGATCGATTTTGATGAAATTTTTTGTGCATATCGAGTAGGTCTGAGAATCGGCCAACATCTACTTTTCATATCCCTAAAAAAAAAAAAAATGGCAAAACAACGTTTGCTGGGTCAGCTAGTACAATATAAACAAAAGAATGATAAACAAAACAATGCTAAGATCATAATAAACAATAAACAAACTTTCTTGCTCTCAAATTCTCTAAAACAGTTAATAAGTACGTGAATAAGTCATGTTCTTAAACTTTGCATGGAAAGCGAAAATCGTGAGCGAAACTGGAATTAGAATTAATGATATTAATATCACTCTTGTAAGCGTTTACTCACACACGTAAGTTTTCACTTAAGTTACGCGTTGAATTTGCTTACGATATCTACGTGATGCGATAAATGTATGTACAGTATGCAGAACAAGCACACGTGTGTCTTTTTAATTATATTTATTGTTTTTTTTTTTTAATTTAGGAGCTCGTGGCTAAATAATTACAGCCGCATAGACCGATCTTCCGGGTTAGGCCACGCTTGCCGAGGTTGGTCTGTGGATGGGTGACCATTTACCATAGCGAGTTTCCTCCGTGCCTCGGAAAGCACGTAAAGCCGTTGGTCCCGGCTGTCATTTGCAGATCTTTGACAGTCGTTACTGTTAGTCAGAAGCCAGAAAGTCTGACAACCAGTCTTACCAAGAGTATCGTATTACCCATTACTGGGTTATGGAGGTCTGATAGGCAGTCGCCCCATGTAAAGTACTGATATTCAGCTGCATCCGGTTCGACTGGAAGCCGACCCCAATATAGTTGGGAAAAGGCTAGGCAGATGATGATAGTTTTTTTTTAATACCCAGTTTTTGCAAAAAGGTTTTTTCCGCTTGGATTTTATTTACAGATTTTTTATTTTAAAAATCAATTACAAATATTAATTTTCTTTTATATTTTTTCAAAAATATGGCTCCGTCTCTTGCGCCAGGAATCTCCTCACTATACGGAGCCGTGGCAAAACGACCACCATCTGCATTTGACTATTGAATCAGCTTTCGAACGACGGTTTCCCTAGCTGTTTATTTAGTTGTATTATTGTTATTTGTTTTAGCAATAAGTAAAACTTAAAACTCACTTTTGTTCGCAAAAGAAGATAGTAAAGAAGAAGTAAGTAAAAATAACGAAAGAAGAAAAAAAGGAAGGAAGGAGAAAGTAAGGTGGAAGTAAGTAGTAGTGAAGAAGGTAGATTAATAGTGTAGGTATATTTGCTACTATGACATTAGTTCATCTTTTATTTCATCATCATATCAGCCTAGACCCCTCCACTGCTATACGTAGGCCTACCCCAAAATGTTTTATTTAATAATTAAATCATTATGTCTAGCTATCCACTTCGCCAAGCTAATAGGTCAACGAACCTAGCGCTACGTACCAAAATAACAAACAACAATAATTACATTTTTAATTAATTTCGAAACCCTCATAAACCTTTTTGTCTAACCCTACGTACGCGTGTTCAAACCATTTATTTGCGTATTCGATGTTAGAACATATTTTCAATTAAAGCAGGGATCTAATTAAATCGCAAAAGGAGGCTGTTTTCAACTTATACAACTTCGTCTTCTACGTGTGGCAACATTATGATGAGACCAGTATACCCTGACCCTCCCCCACCCCCTACTCTCTACGACATTAAGACACGAAAGGGGTAAATTGATGAAGTTGCCGAGGTCACCTACCCTGGCCTTGTTACGATTTGGTGGGAATACAAACGATCCCACTTAAAAGTTTTATGGGTTCCGTATAAATTCCATTAATGTTTTATGGTTATACATTTTAAACAGATGTTTTGTAGAAAATTCGCGGTGCAATGACTTTTCGTACATATTACAGATGATTGTAAGATAAGATGGAAACTTAGAGAAGATTTTGATTTCATTAAGGAAACAAACTGCGAGTACTTATGGTGGTAAATACGTACCCAAAAATGCAAAGTACTTGTCAGAATTTTAAGTTTATAACCCAAAGGCAAAGTCACCAAAAAGTCGTTTAAAACCTATTGCATGAGCACAATATTAATGAAAATACGGAATAGATGAAAAGTTTCGACTAATCAATGGTTTCATCTATTACATTTTATTTCATTCTTTTACACACAGTGCAGCAGTGTCTACGTCTCTTTCTATAAAATGTCCTATCGGTATACTAGAACAGTTTTTTTTATATGCTTTTCTTTTTTACGTCTGAACGCTTCGGGGGTGTCACACCACCAACCTCCAAATTCCGGGCTGTGACAGAGAAATTTCTAAAGGAAAAAACCTGACCTGAAAATCAAACCCAGGATCGTAGCAGTCTCGGAAGCCATATCGAGAGGAACGTGGCAGTCAATTAAAAAACTCGGGTGAGGTTGTGTCGGAGCACACGGCCGTTGATTTAACGTGAAATGTCTGTCAGCGAATCGCTTTTAGTGTTCAAAGTTGATTCCTATTTCGTTACTTTCAGCTTATATGACTTGGCACCATACCTATTTCTGCCGAAAGACAGCGTTGCTGTGTTTAGGTTTAAAAGGGATATGGGGATACAGGGCACATGAAACGTTTCAACTTTGTGTCTGGAATGCCAACGCATTAACAAGGCCTTTGGTATTGTAGACGTCTTTAGACAGCGGTGACCACTTAACATCAGGTGGGCCTTCAGCTTGTCGCCATCCAAAGATGTTTCAAAGAAAAAAGTGATTTTAAAGGCGTTTCAGATCCAACCGCATCATACCAACCTCTTAAAATCAACAACCAATGATTGGAAACCAATCCATGACACACATCTCATCAACCGCAACTTCCTAAAGTTGATTGTTCAGAAAATAATTTTCATAGCAATCATCGTGTTTACGTAGATGGACCATTCATTGTGTTTGTTACTGGAACTAACTCTTATTTGTAAACAAACATGGTTGTTTGTTCATTGACTCGGTCTAGAGATCGCAGTTGAAGATTTGTTACCGTTAGGAATGGACGGGAGGATTTTGTCTACCATATTTTTTTTATTACTGGCCCCAATATTTATTGTAAGTATATCCACGGTGTTTATTTAGTTGTTTGGTTTTTGGCATTGTGTATGTAGTTTACTTTTGATGAATTTCTATATGTTTAAAAGTCATTTAGAAGCGATGAACTTTGGTTGGTCTTTTCTGTCAATATCAAAACTTTTTTTTTATGATTTTTATGACGAATAATAAATTCCAATTAAAAATTCATTTGTACGCAATTATAGTGCGAATAATTATGTGAAAATCTGTTTAGTTTTATATCCCGCAAACCAACATTTGTACGTATGCAAGGCACCACAGGGTATCAGGCAACAGGGTGGTATTGTAGGGGTTAGTTAGTAGCTATTGTGGGTTTGTGTATACACAAATAAAAATCGAATGTTTTATTTTATGATTCAAGTGGATTAGTGTCCACTGTGTTGAACATCTGATTGTATACAAAGTACCAGCTCGGAGTTAGGAATTGTGCCCGGTTATGGCAATAGGCTCGCTTATTACATGGGACCTAAAACATACCGGCGAACTGTGGGTGTACATTGGTACACCTCTGCCTATCCTTTCGAGGAATACAAGCATGGTGGTATGTTATGTGTTCAAAGAACATGGTTGTAGCTTTTAAAGCTGTCATATACGAGAAGGTAAAAGGAATATCAGGTTAAAAGTAATTGGGTTTTCTCAGTAGCAGCCCAGAGTTTGGAAGTTAGTAGTGTGACATTCCGTGTCCGTCGCCCGCCCTGAAATCATGTTAAGCCGTTGGTCCTGAGCCTGATCTCTCCCTAGTCATGTCGGTTTTCCGTCTCATTGGACTGTGGAAGGATACATTTTTTTAAGCACTATAATATCTCTGTGCACTAGACTATTCTCCATTGAGATGTACCTATTTCTGCCTTAAAAGGGTTTAAAGGGTATAGGAGTGTGTAATTACAGATACATGAAACATTTCAAGTTTGTCTCTGTGATGGCAACACATCTGTAAGGTCTCTGGTATTACAGATGTCTATAGGCAGCAGTGTCCGCTAATCTTTTCTAATTCAATTCGTTGTGGAATCCAAGATAGCTGAATCGTTTCTCCGGGACTCGTCGAGCTTCTTTGCCTCGGCGCTTTTCTGGCAGTCTCTCCTGTTGATTCTGGCGTACAGAAGTTGCAAAGGTTGTGACGGAAATGTCCCAAAAAAAAATAAGCCAGTGGTGTTCACTTAACATCGGGTGGGCCGTCGAATTGTTTGCTAAAGACATAAAATAAAGTATAATTATTTATTGCAGGCAGCATGGTCTTCAAGAGAAGAAAGAAGAGACACGCGGGCGATAGACCGTGTACCGCGCAGAGGTGTCCACTACCACACGAAGAGACACATGCTGCCAGAAGCAGACCCTAAGAAGAGAGTCACCACTCCACGCATCAGAGAATTCAGGAAAAAGGTACATAAACTATTGTTGTTCATTATGCTGATGTTGTTTTAAGTCAAAGTCCAAACATTATATTTGCTTTAAATCTGGGATACAAAAAATGGAATAGAAATTGTTTGTGCAAAGACGCATTTCTACATAAATAATCAATTTTCTATTTGCTTAAACGCGTCCGTTTCTCAGGCGAATGAAAAAAACGCGAAAATTCTTTCAAGATAAAGAACTTCATGCTAAATTTACTACCTACAGTATTAGAAAAAAAAAACTGTTTTTTTTTGTTAATTTTAACCAACTTCAAAAAAGAAGAAGATTCTCAATTTAATAAATGCTTGACTTTTTTTTGACTTCACTTCTTCTTCTTTATCGTGTGGGCAGTAAGGTCTAACGACCCCACACACTCTAGTGTCAGAGTTTCTAAACCGCCTCAAGGGCCTCTGACATGGTTAACGATGTCAGCCCCTTGATAAACTTAGAAAGTAAATATGAATTAGAAAAAGTCACATTGGTACTTGCCCGTGCCCGGTTGCGAACGCACGACCTCGTGCATGAGAGGCGGGCGCCTTAACCTTCACTAAATAAACTTTTTGACTTAACTAAATAAATTACTTAACTTTTCCCATGCCTCTATAAGTGTACTGCAACAGCTGTAATCAAATAAAATTCTCTTCCAGCCATCAGGTCACTTAACACCCTTAGAAGAAGATGACATTGACAACGACGAAGTGATCTCCGTAGCCATCGGTCCTCCACCAATCCGACCGAAGTACGACAAAGTCCACTGGAAACATCCACCCAAACCAGTCACCCCAAACGTATCCAACGTAACAGCGACCAGCATAGTCAAAGACGTGATCGTACAACTAGGCAGAGAGTTCCTGACAAGACAAGTGAGCGAAGACTTTATATTCGGCCAATATATTGGAAATACAATGAAAAACTTATCTTCAGAAATAAAAATCAAAATGCAACACGATGTGTTGGAACTGGTACTTAAGTACCAGAGAATAAATCGAGGGGATATTGTGAAACCAGAAGAAACTAACACAAATAGTTTGTCTATGTTAAAAGAAATTAAGATGGATAAAAAAAGTATTCTAGGCAATGAGACGGAAGACTCGTGGCCGGATTTCTCTAACCTTGCTAAGATTGTCGGTTAATATAATAATTTCATTTTTGTGAACCTATTTTTGTTAATACATTTGTTTTATAACAGTAATTTTGTGGGACTATTTTATTTATTTCACTACGGCCATTGGTCAATTACATTAGTTAAAGACATCCTGCTAATACACAATTATGAATGCGAAAGTTTGTGAGGATGGATGCATGGATGGATTTGTTACATTTTCACGCTTAAGCGGCTGAACGGATCTGGATGAAATTTTGTAATGAGTTAGGTTGTAGTCTAGAATAACACATAGGACACATTTTATCCCCAAAAATGTACCGTTCCCGTGGGATAATATATCAAACTTTACGCGGACGAAGTAGCGGGCATAAGATAGTAAAATATATATTTAACGACATTCTCACTCTCATCTCACAACACTCAAAAAATACTGACAAGATCGTCTTCCATTCGTCCGCAAACACATCACAGTCAGGCTTGGCATCCAAGAGAGCGTTAAGCGAGTACAGAATACATGACATGAACGACTGGGCATTCGCTTGTGTGTGCGTGTCAAAGGGACGGCAAATAATATGATGCCTCCTATTACGGTAGCATTTAACCGAGGCAACCAGTTTGACTTCCTTGCAATAAGTCCTTTCTTATGCTGTGCCCGATAAAGTCCATGATTGTTTCTATTACTAGACTGCCCCGTTTGTCTCGTGGTCGCAAGTGCGACTGCTGTGCAAGGAGTCCCGGGTTCGATTCCCAGGTCGAGCAAAAAGTGTTATTGGGGTTTTCTATGAAATGCTCAGTAGCAGCTCGGAGTTTGGATTTGTGCCCGGTTAATGGCAATAGGCTCGCCCCCTAGTAAATGGGACCTAAATATACCGGCGAACTGTGGGTGTACATTGGTACACCTCTGCCTAACCCTTCGGGGAATGCAAGCGTGATAGTTGTTTCTATTAATGAACACCTACTTCTTGTATGCTATGCATCAATTACATTACTACAAGTACTTCATCTTCATCAGTACTTCATCTTTATTGCAATTATAAGTACCTACTTCAGTACTTATTATTGCAATAAAGATTTAATATTTGAAGAACTTTGTAGATCGGTCAAATATAGCAGACGCAGACAAAGTCGTGGAAAAAAAACTAGCTCTTTCCAAATCCTAAACTACTTCTTTGTCTTTTAACACAAACGGCTTAGTAGTTTTGTCTTTATGAGGTAACAAACAGACAGACAGACAGAATTACTTTCACAGTTATTAAACTAAGTTAGTGTTGATGTATATCCAGAAATACATAAATAAGAATAAATAAAAAATAAACAATACATTTAAACAACAACCTCTATACCGTTAATAATATTCTGTCAGTAAAAAAAACTGTTATAAAAAACATACAGAGATTTCTGATTACCTACCTACGTTTTTACCCATTTATTTTTACACAACAATACATTTTTTTATAAATGAAACAAAATTGCAAATAACATTTCCAGTTAAAAAAAGATACATTCAAAAATACTTCGATGTAGCACTTAATACAAATTGGATGTAAGTACATGACCAAATTCTACGTATTAATCAAGTATGGCTTTGCCATTGAATTTTCGATTCTGAGAACAATTTTCAATCGCTGCTTCTCTGAAGCCCCGTTTATTATAATAATCTGCCCCTAACAAAGGTCGGAGTTCAAAATTTGTATTTTCAAACTATCGTTATTTGACCTCAGTGTTTGACTTTAACCCGAGGGATTCAGCTTAATCCCGGATTAAAGAAACAACGGCGAGATATGCTAAGGGCAGTTATGGCTGCAATTCTCTCTTCAAATTAAAAAAACCATCACGCCTGTATTTCCCGAAGGGTTAGGCAGAGGTGTGCCAATGTACACCCACAGTTCGCCGGTATATTTAGGTCCCATGTAATAGGAGGCGAGCCTATTGCCATTAACCGGGCACAAATTCACACACAAACTCCGAGCTGCTACTGAGAATAAAAAAAATCTAAATAATAAAAAAAAAACAAAATAAAAATAACATAAACATATAAAAAAAAACAAAAAAAAAACTCTCTTTTTTGAAATCTCTTCAAATTAAAAGGTAAAAATTTTATAATTTAAGATATTTTATTTTGCTAATGTGTCATATTTATTGTTATATGTTTTATTTTGTTATTATGATTTTTTAACAAGACATAGTGGCATAAAAATATATACCATCCGTCTTTCAAAAGAAAATATATTACGAGACGGCATGCAAAAGTACAATAATACACCATGATACATTTTTCTATAGAAAAAAAAAGTAAAACTTGTTTTTATGTAGTTTTACGTTGATCCTAAAGTAAAACTTAGATACAAGTTCTGAGTTTTAATCGGGATTACTTCAACCAAAACCACGACTAACCAACCCACATCATTTCTCCCAATTTGCGAAGTAATTGCAATGATTTTGAATATATTTAACACTGATTAGTTTAAAATCTGTTCGTCAACGTACGTTGAACTGTTATTGCTGGATTGTATGTATGTACATTTTGCATATTGAATTAGTTTGACGTAATTAGTTCAATTATTCATTGAGAGATGTCTGTAGGCACGATGGTTCAATTGTGTCGCGTGCAAAGATTACATTCCATTATTTGCTTTAAAAACTCATTGACAAATCTTTTTAAATTGCTTTTTATGAACCAAAAAAAAACCTGCCCCAAAGGAAAAGCCTAAGGACCAATATTTGATTTGATTTCACCGTTTTATTAACTTTTTAAAATTCTTGTTATGTAGGTACAGTCGGTTGTCAGCATTATCTGACCCACCCTAAACACAATCGAAATTGGACCTTCTGCCTATGACAATAAGGTTTAATTTCAATTTATATGAGGTTATCAGTCAAGTGCTCGAGAACTGAGAAGGAATAAATACAATAAAAATACACACGCAAATTTGATCTTTATCACGTTAGCATTGGGTTAAATCTTATAACAACTTGTTATAATATAATAAGTGTAATAGCTTATTTTAATGAGTTCGGTCAAGTAACTCTGGTCTCGTGGTCTGTGTGTAAGACTGAGAGTGACAAGTTGCGAGATCAAATCCCGCGACGAAGATATTGTTTTGCTTTCAATTTAGAATTTATTCTAAAAGTATTTCTTGTATTATTGTAAAGAACTATAGACGGATAATCTTAAAATATAAAGTTTCTAAAATGGTAATATTTTGACATAACTTGTATTAAGTGGGTAGTTGAAAAATAAATATTTGTATTCATTGTAAAACTGATATTCAAATGCTACTAACTAAGGGTATGCAGTGACAACGCGCAAACATATTTTTCCTTGCCTTACTAAATTGCAAAAACAACTTCTCTTTACAATTTATTTTTGTCTATTTTATAGGTAGTTTTTTTATTATCATGTCTTAATGGAGTGATTAAATAATAATGAAGGGATAAAATACAAAATAATCTATTTGCACTAGGATAAGGTTGGCTGCTTGTGCTGTGCAAGAATAAACTTTATTAAAGTATAAATATGGTTTAAATTCTTTAGTCTTGTGGTCACTAATCGTTGTTTACGTTCGAAATTAAGTTTAACCTAAATATAGCTTCTGCTCAGGTGTTTCTTTTTTCATTATTTTATTATACTTTTTTTACAGTTCTTTAATGGACAACGCATAGAAATAAAACTAAACAATTGCAAATTTAAAATGTTTATTATTTCATTAAAACACTTAGGTAAATAAAGTAAGTAAATGCTCACATATTTCCAAATTCATATTATTATAATTAATAAATAAAAAATAAATATATATATATACAGGGTGGAAATTTATTATGCTACCTGGAGGGAAAGTACTCTAAATACTTGAGTTAGCAAATTTTATTGAATCGAAACATTCCTTTATTTTTAAAAAGAAACAAAACTGCATTTAAATAATTTTGAAAATATTCTTGCCACACCCGGGAATCGAACCGACTAAAATTCGAAAAAATTGCATCCTGTACTTTTATGGCATTAATCCATAGGGTCAATCATAAGGATCAAATCCCTGAAAACATGGTTAATTAAAATAAAATAAAAACATGCAATTTTATTGTAAAATTATTTTATTCGGACGAAACAAACGCGTAAAGTAGTTGCTGGAAATGAGCTTCATTTCTTGGATGCATGAATTTATTCCTTTAAAAAAATCATTTTAAGTAACTTTTGATAGCGTAGTAAAATTTTCAATATTCACCACAACACCTCTCTAAAAGTTATTCAAAATGAATTCCTTCAAATAATTAATGCGTGCATCGAAGAAAGTGAAGCTCATCGCTTCCAGCATGCAATTAGTTACTGTACTCGTTTTTTTCGTCCGAATAAAATAAGTTTAAATTGAAATTTCATGGTTTTTGTTTAATTTAGTTTACCAGGTTTGTAGAGATTTGATCCTTGTGATTGACCCTATCGATAAGTGCCATAAAAGTACAGGATGCTATTTTATCCGATTTTAGTCTGTTCGATTCCCGGGTGTGGCAAGCGTATTTTCAAAATTATTTAAATGCAGTTTTGTTTCTTTTTAAAAATAAAGGAATGTTTCCTTTCAGTAAAATTTGCCAACTCAAGTATTTAGAGTACTTTCCCTCCAGGTAGCATAATAAATTTCCACCCTGTATATACATGGTCAGGTCATAAGTTCTGTCAAAAACTTTCAATGTAATTAATGATATACTTTTTGAGAATGATTTAAAAGTTATATATGAAATGAAAGATAATTAAATGTACAATAAAATTTTATTTACATTATTCGAAATGCCCCCCTCCATTTTGAATACATGCCCTTAATCGGCGCGGCCAATCATCGATCGCAGTACGCACCACATTCATATCTATTTCAGCCGCTGCTTTAACCAGAGATGCTCGGAGAGACTCCAAATTCTGATGAGGTTTAGCGCAGACTTTCTCCTCCAAATGTTGCCATATCTTATAGTCCAGCGGGTTTAAATCTGGACTAGAAGAGGGCCAGTCTTCATGCTCGATGAAGTCAATTTCATGGGCGGTCAACCAGTTTTGCGTGCTTCGTGCCTTGTGAGCTGATGCAGAATCCTGCTGGAATATCCAATGTCTGTTTTTGAACATTGTTTGAGAAAGAGGTTCTACTATGTTCATTAGGACGGTATTTTGGTACACCACAGCACTGGTTTTCACACGTTTTTCACAGAAAAACACCTCAGTTAAGCCTGAATATGAGACTCCAAGCCAAACCATGAGTGAGGAAGGATGATGCCCTCGCTGGAGCCTTGGAATACGCGCGCTCGCTTCTTCACTGCTGTGGGCATACACCTTATCATTTTGTTTGTTGTAACTTTCTTCGATGTTAAAAATTTTTTCATCTGAAAATAAAATTTCGCGGTATTTTTTTCCCGCGTACCGCCGTAACAAAGCGCGGGATCTTTCAAGTCAATTTTTTTTCAAACGCTCGTTTAAAAAATGTCCGGTCTTTTTACGATAAGCTCGCAGTCCCAGGTCTTCATTTAACACTCTTTTGACCGTGGTTCTGCTTAACCCCATCTGAAGGGCTAAGATTTTTTGCTTACGCACGGGATTTCGTTGAATTCGCGCCTTTACTGCTTTGATGACCGCTGGTGTCCTAACTGTACGAGGTCGGCCACTCCTCTCACGATCTTCGAAGCTTGAATCTTCAGTGTATCGTTTGATAGTGCGATACACAAACTGTAGTGTTATTTTCAATTTTTGTAGAATGTTGAAAATCTCTTTTGGCGCGTAACCACAGTGGTGCAACGCGATAACAGCGACTCTATCTTCCTTCTTTGACCACTCCATATTTAAAAATAAATAAAATTTAATTTCTTTTTTATTTTCGGCAAGCGCAAATGATCTACTTTTAAAAATAGTCGACGTTTATCTAGCCAGTATTCGAAAATTAAAATAATAAGGTTTTAACAGAACTTATGACCCGACTGGGTATATATATTAATTTTTAATTAATATTATTATTATTGATTATATATTATGAGGATGCCATAATCAAATCTAACCATTTATAAACATTAAAAAAGGCATGTTTTCTTGAAAGTTTGTTATCGAGAAAATTTATTTTATCTGTGAAATGCTTTAAAGATTTATAGCTGCCTATTATACGTAGTGAATAAACATGTCATTTAAATAGAAAAAAAACTATTTATGACAATAACATCACCACGTAATTGGCAACATTTTAATGGTTTAACAATCTATCCATTGAGCATTTACTAAAATTTACTTACATGGTGTGTTTAAAAATATCCTAGATTAATTAGTGGCGGAGTGATGGCGCACCGTTCCTTGTTACGTTCATCTTTGTTCGATTTAAATGTTTTTTTTTTCATCAGTGAAGATCACAACATTTTCTTCTCAATTAAAATTTAAATATTCCTGGGCAAAACGGACCCCTCTTCAGCAGGTGTCAATGCTATTTTCTGTGCCGGTTTATAATTCCTTATTCCAGCAGCGTGTAAATGCCTTCTCACTGTTTCCACTGAAATATGGTGTTTTATTGCGGTTACACTAATGGGCAATCGCATTCGGGACTATACTTGATGTTTTTTGCCCCTGGACGAATCCGCTGAATATTTACTTTATCTCCATAACGTCTTAGCTACAGTCGTATTTCTCTAAAACAAAAAAAAAAAAACATTTTTGGAACCGTTTATGTAACTTGTAAGGAGTGAATGTAATAGTAAAATAGCCAACTACGCGTTCATTAATCACAATCAATTAAATAAAATAGGTATAAAAAAAAACACTTACTGCTATATTAAGACGACGACCAATCTCTCTAATTCCAACATTCTGCTCATGTAAAAATATGATTTTATGTTTGGTATAGTCATTAAGCTGCGACATGATGCTTTTTTACACCAAATTGCTTAAAAATACTTAACGAGTTATGCGAAACGATTTACAAATGTGTGTGCACAGTCAATGCTAATAGGCGTAGTGTAACTTTTGCCACTTAAGTAGACGAATTTATTATCTACCTCACGAAGCAAATATATGTGAACTTAAACTTTTTTAATTTACCCACCTGTTTACAAGATAAGTTATTAGGCGTAAATCATATTGGCCGTTCTTTAATAATGCAAACAATTTTGTAGAAATGAAATCAAATTAAAAAGAAACTGATAACAGGTGGACGGTGTTTTCAAACCCACATGTTGTTCCTCGCCAATCCAACATCAAACCGCCAAGCCACAAGAACTTGTTAAGACTCCACGAAATTCAAGATTGGGTTCTAATTATGTAAGGTGACTTAAAAGGTTTTTAACTTTAATGCCAACGAGATAATGATTAAAATAGCTTAACAAAATGATAATTATAATGCCGGTGGCTCCGACAACGTTGGGTGGGTTTATGCGTGTCTGTATTCATCGATAAATTGAAATTAAACCTTATTATCATAGGCAGAGGGTCCAATTTTGGTTGTGTTTAGGGTGGGTCAGATAATGTTGACAACAGACTGTACTAATCTTGGACATCGCTTGCGTCGGTCAAGGAAAACGTCGCGAGAAATCATATATTCTAGACCACTCATAGTGGTAATCTTTAGGGGAAGCCTATGTCCAGCAGTGGATGTCGTTCGGCTAAAATGATGAGGATGATGTTAAATGACTTGTAATAATAATATATCTGAAATCGCCTATCCGCCTTGATCAAGGGTGACGATGAATACTAGTGCTTTCTCTGTACGAGAAGAAGCCTTTACTCTGGGACAATAATAGTTTATATTATTATTTTATTTTGTATTTTTTTAAAAGTACCTTCATTGATTCCACATATAAGTGCAACAAGAATTATTATAAACAGGATTTTGTAATAACTAAATTGAAAAGAGAACGAGCAAGAAACTTCACATTTTTCCCCACAAAGATCTACGTTTTAGAACAAACAACTAGCTTCAACTTTCTAACATCTTGACAATTCAAAAGTGTCTATAAATGTTCTAATTAAAATAAACGCTTTGATTTGGTCTTCTATATTTTTTGCAGCAGGTAATATCATATGTCTCCTCTCTCAAATCCTCCCCACCTGCCTCGTTGCTATTGCGTACCAATGAAAATATACCTAACTAGTGTAATCGCATTACCTTTAATAGGATTATGTCGACCGAATAGTGAACGAAATGTTCTATAGTCGGCCATTTTGATTCCATACTAGGAATTCATTCTTTTGTTTCAACTCGCTTTGTTTAAGGATTTTGTTGAATCCGGCTTGTGGTTCGTGGTCGAGTTTTAGAGAGATATTATCTAAGCTTTTTGAGTATATTATGCAATTTATAAATCTGATTTAATAGGTTTTGGTTTTTAGGTGGTCATAAAAAAAATAATAATAGGTAGTAAAAAAAGACTGCACGCTACTCGTGTTTTTATTGTATTTAGTGTTAAATATTGTATAGTAGTGTGTAGTATTTTTTTCTCCCTTTATTTTTTTATTATTAACTAGCTTTTGCCCGCGACTTCGTCCGCGTGCATTCATAGTTCCCGTTCCCGGGGGATTTCCGGGATGAAAACTATCCTATGTCCTTTCTCGGGTCCCAGACTATATCTGTCCCAAATTTCATTGAAATCGGTTCAGTGGTTTAGGCGTGAAGAAGAGACAGACAGACAGACAGAGTTACTTTCGCATTTATAATATTAGTACGGATTATTAATAACACACCAACAGTTTGCTGGTATCTTTAGGTCCCATGTTATAGGGGGCGAGCCTATTGTCAATAGCCAAAACAAATCCTAGCTTCGAGCTGCTAATGAGAATTTCCTAGTAAAACCCAATTTAACACTTTTTGCTCTACCCGGGAATCGAACCCAAGACGTAACGTAGCAGTTACGCCTGACACCACTAAGCTACCGAGGCAGTTCAATATTTACATAATGCTAAAATGGCGTAGGCCTGGTGACTCTGCGATCTCAGTACATTTAAAAAAAACAAAGGTAAACAAAAAAACAAAGCACTGAAGGTGACTATATTTGACGGGCCTGTTGGTCTAGTGGTTAGCGGCCCTGACTGCTAAGCCGGAGGTCGTGGGTTCGATTCCCACCCAGGACAAACTTTGTGTGATGAGCATGGTTGTTTGTTCTGTGTCTGGGTGTGATTTATCTATAATATGTATATATTTATAAATTATATAAGTATGTATATCAGTGGTCTGGTTACCATAACACAAGCTCTGCTTAGCTTGGGATCAGATAGCCGTGTGTGAGTTGTCTCAAGATATTTATTTAAGATATTTATTCCTGAATTACATAAGATAAGATAAAATATTACTATAGATGTTATTTTTCAAAGTATATTTTCTTTTTTATTGGACAAGAGACTGACCTCCGGCGGCCTTGACAACACCCCATGGATGGGCACGAAGCCAAAAGGGTGTTCAACTGCCCATAGGACGGAAGAGAGGCCATCCAGAGTGTGTTTCGGTAAAATATTAGATTATTTTTCTTGTTTGTACTGTTAGGGACAATAGTAACTACATTATATAAACTTTTGTTCGACCTGGGAAACGAACCCAGGACCTCTAGCGTAGCAGTCGCGCTCAGGATCAGGACCACTAGGCCAACGAGGCAGTTATTACCAGTAGCAGTTGCAGTTGGCAGTTGTTATTGGGTTTTTCTATTAAATTATCAGTAGCAGCTCGGAGTTTGGATTTGTGCCTGGTTAATGGCAATAGGCTCGTCCCCTATTACATGGGACCTAAATATACCGGCGAACTGTGGGTGTATATTGGTACACCTCTGCCTAATCCTTCGGGGAATACGGGCGTGATGGTGATGGTTATTATTATATAAACTCACGCCTTTTTCCCATGGAGGTAAGCAGAAATCACAGAACGCCACCTGCTACGATCCTTACATACTACTTTCGCTTCGTCCTCGTTCATACATTGCCCCTCTAGCCAAGTCACAAACGATAATCGTAAACGCTCGGTAGGTACCAATAGATTTTAAACTTTATACCCCAGAGTCTTAAGTTGAAAATCTATTACAGATTTCTAAGCGTTAGCGACTGGAACGAACGAAAACGCTATGCAGTCTTCATTAGATCTTCAACCTAAAACCAAGCACATAAAGTTGAAGATCTATTAAAGCCTACTCAGCGTTTGCGTTTATTGTTTGTTACATGGCTACAGGTGCTGGTCATACAAGCACGCCGGTTACGAGTACTGCGCACCGCATTTCTGAAGAATCTCACCAAGGTCAGGGAAGGTCTTTCTAAGGCGTCCCCTCCCGGCATTGCCACTCACATCTGCCACATAAATCCCTACATACAACAAACAACATCAATACAATACACAACAATATTGTATTATTGTTTCATTGTTATTGATGTTTACAATAGTAAATAATAATAATAATATCAGCGTATTGTTATCCCATTGTATAGTAAGGGCATCTTCCAATACAGAGAAGGCACGAGCATTGATCGCCTGTTCAAGGTGGATTGGCGATTTAAAAAAAAAGAACATTAAAATAAGTTTGAACTTTGACCTTCAATATCTCTGTAGTCAGAAGTATCCCAGGTCTGATTCAGATTTAATTTACAAAAGATTAAAAAAATTAAGATTAAAAAAAGAACATAAAAATAAGTTCAGACTTTGACCTTCAATATTATATAAGCAATCAAAAGGCTCCCAAGATATGATTCAGATTAAAAAAAGATCACTATGACAGAAACCAAACTAAACCATACAATACAAGTAAATTGCTTTTGAATTTAGTAAGTGTATCGCCTTTTGTGTGTGACTGTACTGTATATTGCGAGACCCTATTGTAACGAATTAATCTGAAAAGGGGAAATTTAATTAAGTATTATTGTATACCCTTTCTTATACTAGGTGTTAGTGCGGCGCTTTGGACAATGTGATATAAGGAGCAAAATAATCTTCTGGCCTATTCTGTAAAAATATCCATAGGTGAATTTTATTCAGGTGAAGTGAGCTTAAAGGTGCTCCCTCACCGGGAGCATTCGCGTGTAATGTAACGTTACAGATTTGAGCATTACATCAGTGAAGGAGGAGAACCGAGCATTACAATGCGCACCTTGTAATAATACAAAACGGGCATACATCAGTGAAGGAGAAGTACCGAGCATTTAGTTACATTACACGCAAATGCTCGTTAGTCAGGGAGGTATATTATTGTAATGTAATGCTCAAAGTCGAATCTATAATGTTACAATACACGTGAATGCTCTCGGTGAGGGAGCACCTTAAGACGTGTTGTCTGTGGAAATTTCCCTTCATCCCGCTTGTATTGCTATCCTGTAACAATAGCTCTCGGTAAATTTAAACAAAGTGACCTTGAAGTGAGCTGTCACCCCACTGATTCACAATGCAAGAGATTGACAGTTAAAGTTAAATTCACACTCATTTCGCTTAAAATACAGTACAGAATGTAACTCTCCAGACCGATTCCGGCCACGGCGGCCAATCTTAATGCAGATTAGCCAATTACGCAGGAGATATTACAGTGCACAGGTGTGTGCGCAAACAGAGGTGCACTTCCTCTTCCCTTACTCTTATAGTCCGATGGGACGGCAATCTGACACGACCGGAGATCAGGTGCAGGACCAACGCTTTTACGTGCTTTCCGAGACACGGGGGTGTCACACCATCAACTTCCAAACTCCGGGCTGCTACTGAGAAATTCCTCATGGAAAAACCCAATAACACTTTTTGCCCAACCAGGCATTGAACCCAGGACCTCTCGCTCAGCAGAATTATTTGCAGAATAGCACTGCACTGAAGTATGTAAAGTTACCTACAGGAGAAATGGAATGTCAGAAGCTTTTACGACACCTAAAACAGTACACGCAGAGAAACGTAATCACAGGAACAATCAAAAACCTACCTAACTCCCACGCCTAAACAATTCAATTCAAATTAACACAGGAACACTAAATTCAGTACATTTCAGCAGATGTTTACATAATTACCGCTTCTAACATTTATGCAGGTAGCCTGGAGTAAAGTGCTCTAACTAATGGTCCAACGTGAAGCCCTGTTATTTTAAATTGCTCCGCTCCCAGAGACAGTCGCAAAAATTGCTCCGAAAGCGAAAATTGCACCAAGTTCCTTGTTTTAAAATGTGGCGCTTTTTTTTGGCGCTGCTGATAAATTTTCGCGCGAACACAGCCGCTTTGTGTGGTAAGATATGAAAATTTGAATTGAAATAATTCAGATGCATTCTTTTTTAGTGCTTTGGAGTAAATGCGTTTGAATTTTCGGGTGGTTTAAGTTTTTTTTGTGGTTTACATCCTTTGGGTAGTAATTGGCCATGTTATTTTTGTTTTATCGAGTTTCTGCCCAAGACTTCGTCTACAGGCTTTTTATCACCTGCGTTAAGTTACGTTTTTGGTTACTGCTCCGCTCCCGCGGGCCATAGCGTTATGTTATGCCTATTCCACATGAATCTGTCTATCATATAAAAATACAATTATTCCAATCCGACTGGGAGTTCATGTGATTAGCGCGTTTAAACAAAGAAATAAAACTCTATTAGTACTTATAGGTTATTTTACATAATTTTATTCTTGTCAATAAAAATATGTAATAACAATACTCTCATTACACGTCTTTTCTCTTACAGAACATTGCTTCGGTGCCATTTAGCAAGTTTAATTATACATAATGACTATTTATTACCAATAAGATTTTTTGTTATAAATAGATATTTGTTTATATTCGACTTTGTGCCAGTCCTTTTAACTGCCCTATCCTTACTATACACATAATTTTTCTATTAATAGATTCATTTACACAAGTTTTAGTAAACTTTACCTCTCTCACAATAAGATAAAGAACTTCAGTCTCCACTACCCAAATGTACTCATTCTCGGAAAGCCTGACAAATCACCGACCCTTTCAGATCATGAATCAGCTTTTTTGATTTATTAATTGACGAAGGACCAACCCAAAGGCCTGGTCCTTCGATCCGACTATCATTCAAACAATGGATTCCAACTAATCCATTAAACTTAGTAGTTTGGTCCTAGTTTCTTTGAAATACAAATATAAGGATAATTAGGTACGTCCACTAGTAAAGTTTTGGTAGCGTAACCCAAAAGTCTGGTAAATAAATAATGAAGAGAAAGTAGGAAAGTTGGAGGACCAAAATAAACAGATAGTGTGGGGATTAAAACACAAACTGTAACTCAAACGGAACATGTTGGCCGTCTGCATTGATTTGAACCTGAGGGGAAGTTTGGAGGACTACCTTCTAACTGTGTTTGTTGTTTATATCAGAGAGAAGACAGAAAAAAAATGTTTACTTTAAACAGACCATGCGCACATAAAAAATAAATTAAGAAGGTAATTCTAAAAAAAAATCATTATTATATGGTCAACAGCTGCGCCACTTATGCTAGTACCTAAAACCTTATTTCAAGGTCCAGTTGAAAACCAGGATCATTCACTAGTGATCTAATTTTTGACAATAATAATTTGACATTACTGAGATGAGATTGCGAATGAATATAAAAGAAATTTAATAAAATAATTGGATCCACGGGAGAGGCCTATGTCAAGCAGTGGACGTCCTGTGGCTGATAATATATGATAACAATCAATGAACAGAACAGGCCTTTTGAGAATGTTGTGTTTATTCGTTTCGCAGGACTCAAACTGATATAGGAACAGGCAGTTATTATTTCCACGAAACCTTTCACAAAACCAAACATTCAACACAGCAACCAAAAAGTAAAAGAACATAGAAAAACATAAGAAAAACTAGTTTATCATTTGTGGGCACACAAAGCTACAGTACGGCGCTGCGTCCATTACCCGATTAGGGTTCCGTCGGCCGCAAGCTTTTAACACTTTGAATGCAACAAAGGAACCCTGATTTCATTATTGTCAGTATTGTGTCCGTTGAATTTATTTTGTATTGTTGGGCGGTTGTGGTGACAACCTTGGTTGTGTCTTGAAATTTAAAATGGTTGGTGGATGTTTTGTGGTTCATCCTTTCAAATTGACCCTTTCTTCTCATTAGGTCACACATGATCATAGGCGACCTGAGCAATAATCCCTTAATGGTTCATCCGTTGCTGAGATTTGTGGCTGAACTTAAACGTTTTTTCTTTTAATACTAGGATTAACTAAAAACCACACTAGGAAAGTCTCCTGTTCCGTGGGTGCGTTCAAAAACATATAAACTCACATACACAAACAGCCAGACCCGGAACAACCATCTGTAGGTCATACAAATATTTGTTCCGTGCGGGAATCGAACCCGCGACACGTAGCGCAGCAGTCGAACGCCCGGCCAATACGCCAATCCTGTCGTCATTTGTTTTTGGGAAACATACTGCATTTTTTTTAAGAAAACCGGTTTGCAGAATTTGGTTAAGCTAGATCAATTTCTATATGTGTACGTTTGTACACATACAATGAGATGATGATGACTCACTGATTGACTGAGATGGCTAAGCAAAATTAGTTCAAGTTTTTGAACTAATTTTGCTTAGCCATCTCAGTCAATCCATCCATTTACCCATCCATGCATCCTCTCAAACATTTGAACTCTTCTTTCTTTATCGTGTGGGCAGTAAGGTCTCTAGAGTTTCTAAACCGCCTCAAGGGTCTCTGACATGGTTACCGATGTCAGTGTCCAAAATAAACTTAGAAAGTACTTATGAATTAGAAAAAGTCACATTGGTACTTGCCCGTGCCCGGTTGCGAACCCACACCCTCGTGCATGAGAGGCGGGCGCCTTAACCACTAGGCCATCATGACATCATTTGAACTTATAATATTAGTAGAATAGGAAGTAGAACATAGCCAATTACAAGTTTCCACAGATTCAAAAAGAGAAATTTTAGAGTACAATGGTTCATTCTTGCGTTTCTTTTCTCTTTTCATTTCTTTTTCTTTCATTAATTAATCTTACATTTCTTCTAAGCACAAGTTTTTTATGTACATTGAATTAATTATTGTTGGTTTATTGTTATTATAGGATAGATCGTTTTGATACAATTAAGTTCAGTACGTTGATTCTGTAAAATTCAGACATGAACACGCATCTCACGTCGCTATTCAATGACATCAAATATTCAATCAAATTCAAATGACATTGTTTTATTTGACACTTTGAAGTGCGAAGTGAGCGTCGAAGTGACGGTGGAATTACCGTATAGAATGCCACTGCTGGTAAGGTTGTCATTGGACTGTCCTCGTAATTGTCCTTTATTTCAATAATTTCAACAACATTCGGAAATGGCCGCGATTAAATTAAACGCGCCCACTGCATTCAATGAGTATATTATAAAAGAAAACAAGATCATTACAATAGTAAATTCAAAGTTTTTATTTTTGATTTTTTTTTATCTTAAAATTTTTGGCCTATCATATGACTGGTCCAAAAATGAACGCGTTCAAAAATGTTTGTTACGATCAAAACTTTGATCGGTTTAAAACGTCTTGTATTGGTCCCTAAAATTTAAGACTAGCCTAGTTTCATAATATGAAACTGTGATGTTTCTTTGCCTATATGAAATTCATATAGGCAAAGAAACATCACTTTGACCTATTACATTTATACAGTATCCGGATATAAACTGACCTTAATTACGGGTCTAAGTGTACGTACGTAAGAATGATTTTAGGGAAAGAGGCTCTAATTAGGGTCGTTCCAAAACTTTTATAATTGTACTCTTGGCCTAACCTCCCGACTTTAAAGTTGGGGACACACTGGCCGCAGACAAATTCGTGCGGTATGTTAGGTACATGTTACCTCGTTCTGATTTAAAATCGGAACTTTTTATGTCCGTGTCGCAACATAAATAGTAATATTCGACGTTGAATTTATATATTTACTTGCTTTTTTTTAATCTTTTACCCCGTTTTGTAAAATGCGTTTAGTTACATCTTTGGTTACTGTCCGCTCCTGTTGGTCATAGCATAATGTTCTATACGTATAAACCTTCCTAGCACAAGACTAAGAAAAGTCAATGATAAATATATATTTTTGTGGATACCCTCTCAATTAAACAAAATACATTCATAACTATCCGCGGAACAGTTTATACATAACATTTCTGCATATTAACATGAACGAATTTTGATCAAAACGGCCAATCTCAATGCAGACTAGCCAACTAATCAGGAGTTATTATAGTGCACAAGTGTGTGCGCAAACACGTGCGCAACCATTCATTAAAATATCATTTTTGAAGTTCCCCAATTCCCAGTATGTTCTCACCTTAATAAAGAAATCCATTCTAATTAATCATGATTTATTAAAATTAATTCTCTCAATAAAGGTAATTAAGTCAAAGGAAATTAGAAGACCGAGGGTAGCCATCACGGTAATCCTCCTGGAGGGTAATCAGAGTGCCAGAGTTATTGATTGTAGTAGATGATTGTTTTTTTTTTTTTTTTGATTGATTAGTAAAATGCACAATCTCCAAATAAAGTGGTTTTAGAGCTGCCTCATCTATTCTGTTAAAATTTTCGGTCGGTAAATTTCTTAAATTGCTGGATGCGGGCAGCGCAGTACCGGTCATTGTGGCTTCTTTTAGGAGAGGCCTATGTCCAGCAATGGACGTCGTTCAGCTGATATGATGAGCTGGAGTTGAGCTTGTATGAAAATTTATATTTCCTAAGTTATTAAACTTGAAATTTGAGACTAATGCGAAAAGGTATTAAAGTTTGATAAATAAGAAATCTACGCGCCCTAGATCACGAGAAAAGTGATAGTAATTAATGTAAGCCTGAAATTCTCAATCCGCATAGTGATCTATATGCAAGAGCTCTTTGCCCTGCAGTTTAACAATAATAGGATAGTATTATAAGACAGTTGGCGCAGTGGCTGAGCAACAAGCTGCTGCGCTGTAAGTCGCCGGTTCGATATCCGCACGGAATAAATATTTGCATGCCCTACAGAAAGGGACTAGCAGTTTGTTAATGTGTTTGTAAACGTACCGACGATACCGGAGAAAACCTAGTAAGGGGCAACGTTAAAAATATATATATCTCCATTTGACTCTCACCACAAACGTAACTTACAAATACCCCAAACATTAACTAAAAACTTACCTCTTTCTACAATTTCGCTACCCTTACCCTACATAACCCTAACCGTTACAAACACTGCAAAAAGCATTCTCACATCAAATCCAATGGTTATACAGAAGAGAATTTGATTTTACTACATAAAGAGATGCTTGCCATAAGGCTTGGGTCATAATTGCGCGCTCCCAGCTGACTATAAAATTGTGCCTAAAAGCAAATAGTAATAAAAAGAAAGAAAATTATCGTTTACACAGAAAGGTTCGTGAAGAATGAGGTGGGGTGCCACTGTTGGCGGATTTCGGAAAATGGGTGTTAACCAAAATGAAGATACCTCTTTTTATTGACTCCGTTGTGGTCAGAGGGGCAATTTTACTAAATTTTAGGCACAATCGCAATCAAATCTCAGTCTCAAACTGTAAAAAAATCGCATCTAAAATTGATCTGTTCGTTTAGGAGCTACTATGCCATAAGCAGACACAGATACACAGATAGACGCGTCAAACTTATTTTACTTATTTTTGCATCAGGGGTTCAAAATATCTGTAATTTACCCACATTTTTTGACACTGATTGTCGCTGACATGTGATTGCGACACAATTTTGAACGTTTTTAATTACTACAATTGGCCTCCAGATAAACATCGGCCACTGACACCACACCCAAGTAACGCGCACCTAAATACAACATCACTAAACCCTGTAATGTACTCGGTGAATTAATTTCAACCCTCCCAAAGATGTTACCTACCTTCAAAATGTGGAAACAGAACAATAATTATAGAGGGTTAAACTGTTTCTGTAAATAAAAAATAATCGTTTTCGTCTGTGTACAGTAAAACAAGCTATTTGGTATTTAGGTAAGTAAGAATATATTTTAAGGTGTAAACATAACATTACAGCTTTACATACCATCACGCCTGTATTTCCCGAAGGGTTAGGCAGAGATGTAACAATGTACACCCACAGTTCGCCGGTATGTTTAGGTCCCATGTAATAGGGGGCGAGCCTATTGCCATTAACCGGGCACAAATCCTTACTCAGAGGTGCTACTGAGATTTTTTTAGAAAAACCCAATGGAAAACAAAAACCCAAGACCTTGGAATCGAACCCAAGATCTCTAGCGTAGTAGTCGCGCTTAGAACCACTAGGCTAACGAGGCAGTGGAGGAAAACATCGCGAAGAAATCTGGATTACTAATGATTATTAATTTGAAATTGCCAAACCGCCTTGAAAAAGCGTGGTGATCAATTCTCGTGCCATCTCTGTATGAGAAGAGGCTTTTACCCTGCAGTGCGTGGGACAAAAATAGGCTGATATGTTTTTCTTACTATTAGACACTAGCTGTTGCCCGCGACTTCGTTCGCATTCAGTATTTTTAAGTTAATAGTGTTCATACTGTTTCTGTCTAACCCCTATGTGACATAGCGTGATGAATTGTACCTAAGATAGCTCAGGTTACTGCCAACACAATGCCAAAAGTTTTGTTCAAATCGGTGCAGGAATTAAAAAGTTATGCGCGTACATACAAACCAACAAACAAACAAACAGACAAAATTCTAAAAACCATTTTTTTTGGGTTCAGTATAATGTATTTAACATGTGAGAATTACTCGTTATAAAAAAATATTGAATGTACAGAATTGGCCTCGTTACGATTTTATTATATGTATAGATATAGATTAGGCCTACAAAGAACACTATTGCAATTAAGGTCTACGCAGACCAGGACGGCATGGCAAGAGATTAAAATTGTTACCAATGGACATTCAAACGTATCAATATAGAAATACGACATAAATTGCTATGCTTTAAAATGATGCCGCGGCATCGACTTTAATTCGTAAATTCCTAATCCGACATTAATTACCCCTCTACACAATAGATCACAATCAAATACGTTGCCATTATTAGAGATTCCGCTAAAATTGAACTAAAATCTCTCTCCGATTCCCGCTATCAAATTGCAATTGAACAGTGAAAAGCCTACAATACGTCACCATCGACAGCTCATTCTCAATAGTCACGAAATAATAGCTCTACAAATTTAAACAACCACAATTCAGTCGAAAACCAACCTTGATTCTCTAAAAATAAGGTAGTAAACGCTAGCACTGAAGACTTTGTTCAGTGACATGAAGCGTCCAGTTTAGAAAGATCCGTGACAACAAGTGTTCGGAGTTTAAGTGCAGGTCAAGTGGAAATGGATGTTGGTAGCAACACATCACACGTCAGCGAAATCGCAACGCTGGACGAGAACAAAGTGCATGTAGTTAAAGCGGGTGCACAATAGCGCCATCTATATTGGCCGGTGCGAACCCTCGTCCCCGATCCAAAATGGCGACCGTGACGAGTTGTCGAAGCCTCGACACATTATTGTGACAGTGAGAATTACATAGAGTAGTTTTAGAGACAGAGGGGGCTAAAGACTTCATTGAATATTATGGTTTAGTGCAGTAGCTGAGCGATAGGCTGCTGCGCTGCATGTAGCGGGTTCTTTTTTCGCATAGAACCAATATTTGTATGGTCTGAACTTATGTATTTGTAGAGTAACCTACTGTTATAGGGTCCCTTCGATGAGGCTTTTTAAAAAAAGAAATGATTAAAAAGTTAATTAATATTTATTTGATTAATTACTACATTAAATGTTAAAGGGACCCTTATGCAACCGATCACCGTAAAGGTTTTAAATAGACTGACTTTAGTACCAATGATTATTGCTGATTACTGCATTATACTGACATGGCTGTAAGCCATGATGATTAAGCTTTTTAGGGTTCAGTGTATGCTTATAACACCTCCCCTATCAGAGTGAACTTTGGGGATGATTACCAAAGTTAACCCTAGAAAGAGGTTCTTAGGGTTGGAGCTGGAATTTCTTGAATGACTTGCTCCAGTTCCATAGATACCGATTTAGGTTTATCGCATTTGCGGAAACTATATTTGCGAAGGTTGCAACTGGGTTTACAAAAAACTACAATTCTATAAACTAAGTAAAACAAAATAAAACATACAATTAAGCTTATAATTATTGAATAATGTGTCCCATATTTAATTATGTGGGGTGTCTCTTGAATTTTATCAACATCTGATATGAGATTGTTAATTGCTTTGCCAATATGTTTCATATCATCTAAGTTAATCTGCTCTAAGTGGATAGGGGACATATTATTCGTTATAATATTTGTTTTACAACAACTACTATTTATTAAATTGAAATCTGGCAGATTGATAGGTGAAGTTAGGTTTAGAACATTGTTATATCTCGGTAACAGCGTGGTACCTCTACAATAGGCGATACAATTGGTTGGTATAGATAAGATGCCAATACCAAGTATATTTATTTCTATTATCTGATTGTGACCTTGACAGTCTAGTGAAAGTTTCGTTAATTCAGATTGAACGTATATAAATTTATTATTATTGAGTGATTTAAAAATATCTAGGTTACCATGAATAACTTTAATATTACATGCCGCGGGAATTTCTTTTATTGTTTTAGATAACAATTCACTTTCGCAACTTGGTCTTGAATCAGTTTTGTAGATAATAGGAATTTCACATAAATATTCTGCCAAACGTATTAGTTTACAATATTCCAATGATTCTAATTTAAAGTAATTTGACTTATCTTTTGTTATAGCTATATACTTAGCACTAGGTACAATTAAACCAAATGTGTTTGGTTGATTGGCGTCGTGAGGTGTTGGTAATGCAATATTATTAAACAAAGAATATTCTTGATTAGATATCAAAGGGACACGCAAAAGAAATATTAGTTTATTGTTAAAATAATAACAGAATAAAGTAGACACTTTTATAATAGTGTGAACTGAACTTATATCTAATTGTACAGGTAAGTTTAAATTATTCGGCAGGTGCCTTACGTTATCAGCTAATTCTCGGTACATAGCGGTAGGCGACATAACGGACGGGTGCAGTATGTTTTGACTACAGAGCGTTATCGCGTTTATTATGTCTTCAAGTTGAAATGTTAGGGTGACCATGGAAGTTTCCAAGGTATTACGGACAAAATCTAGTTCTAAAATATGCGTAGTTTTTGAAATATTTTGAATACTGCTCGAGAGTTTGCTGATAGCGTCATTTAACCTTACTTCGTTTTCTTGAATCTTGTGAAACGTGTTATTATATGTTGATATGACAGATTTAGTTATTAAAATATTATTTTTAATCAAAGATGTAAGTTTATCTTGATTGTTTTGCATTGATTCAATAGCTAGATCATATTGAACGGCGTCGTCTTCGTCTAAAGTACCAAAAACTTGTTTTAGAATCATCCCAATTCCTCCAATCCATGCTCGTTTGTTTCTGTGATCACTATTATCAGTAAGGTAAGATATGGAACTAAATAATTTTATTAAATTTTGTTGTTGGATTACTAATGGTTCTACCATATTGTGGCATTCTGAGTGTTTTATATAGCCGGTTTGCTTGCATGTATAAATTACTGTTTCTAATGCTGAATTTATATTTTCTATATGCGGTTTAATATGTAAAATATCTAACGGCATAATGACATTTAGGATGCCATTATTGGTTTTTAATTTTCCTATGTAATCGAAGTATATTCCAGGACTTGCAGTTATCGCGTGGACATACTTGTTAGATGATTGGAGCTCCGCTGAGGCACTGTAAGTACATAGGTATGTATGTATTATGAATACTAACTAAATGTTTGTTGTAATAACTAATTACTACTAACCTAACTAATCTATAAGCATTACATAAAGATATATAGTCTAACTATACTTAAAATATCGATTCGATTAGAATCTAATTTGAAGTTTTCTTTTACAGGTTGTTGGTGACTTCTGCAAGTTTCACTTGGTCGAAATGGTGACGGACGTGTCGTCTGTTTATCAATAGTGATAAAGTGTTATTGCCGTGAACTTTTATGACTTTATACGGACCTTTCCATATGGGTGATAAGGCCTTTCGCATTCTAAGGTGGTTCTTTAAGTAAACATAGTCGCCAATTTTATATTGTACTGACCGACTATGGGAGTCATAATACGTTTTAGACGTTATCTTAGATCTGTGGATGTATTCAAGGGCTTTATCGCGAGAATACTTTAAGCGGTTTTGTAGCATACGAATATATTCAGGGTATGTGGCGCCAAGGCTTTCGTCACATATAGAGTTTGGGATAAACGGTTTATTGCCAAACATTAATTCATACGGAGTATAGTGTGTTACGGTATGAACAGTAGTATTATAAGTAAGCATGGCTGTATATACATAACGGGGCCAATTTGTTTGTTCTTCGTTAACGAAAGATTTTAGATATTCTTTCAAGGTTGAGTGGCTCCGTTCAAGGGCGCCTTGTGTTTGTGGGTGGTATGGTGTTGACCATAGTTGTTTAATTTTTAAAAATTCACACGTTTTCTTAAATAGGTCTGCTGTAAAGTTAGTGCCTTGGTCTGTCAAAATCATTTTTGGAAGGCCAAATATTGATATAAAGTGTAGTAAACATTCGCATGTTTCTTCGGCTGTCGTGCTGCGCACGGGGTACGCGGCAGAGAATTTAGTGAAATCATCTTGTAGTGTTAATATAAATTTAAGTTTTGCCGGACCGGATTCCGGAAGGGGTCCTACTACATCAAGCGATACGCGCTCACACGGTTTAGTTGACGTACTTGTGATTTGCATTGGTGCGCGATTTATTTTGCGTAAAGCTTTATTTTCTTGGCACGATTTACAGCTTTTAACATAGGACTCTATATCACTGCGCATACCTTTCCAATAATATAACTGTTTCAATCTATCATACATGCGACTGACACCAAGGTGACCAGCTATGGGTAAGTCATGGTTATCGTACAGAATTTTCTTAACTTCAGACGGTGATGGGTAAGTAACGTTATTATGATAGATGTCTATTTGTATGCCAGTATTATGGAATAGATAGTTTATAATATTATAAATTTTTATATAACTGTGTTTTTCGAAAGGGTCACGAAAATCGGATATGCTTATTTCTTTAATTTGATCCAATTTTACAAGTTCATTACGAATATTTTTGAGGGTTTTAAATATTTCGTCATATGACGTCTGGTCGAAGTGATGTACTTTTACATACAGGAAGTAGTAATCTTTATTTCCTGATTGGACTTTATAGAAGTTATGTAATTCTTTTTCTTGACTGCGGATTTGTTCTCTATTTTCTAAATTATTTAATATGTGTTCTATATATGGATTCGATTCATCCAAATCAATTGATGTGGGCACTAAGACAACCTTAGAAGTTGATTTTAGTAAGCTATCATTATGTTCAATGATGTGTGTATTAAATGATTTATTTTTATCTGCTATTTGTTTCAGGAAGTTGGGATAGTCGACCGTGGATAAGTCAGGGACGGAACTGAGGTGCGTGTCTTGATTAATAGTGCTTTCTGATGGCACTCTTATAGAGGTAGGATTTGGAGATCCTGTAATTAAAAGGTCTGGGGTAGGAATTTTTAAGAGATGGTCGGGGTTAAGTTCATCCGACTGAAAGGAAGTAGGTGACGAAATGAAGTCGAACAAATCTCTATCTGAATTACTATCAGCATTTTCAGGTGTAACATCAGCTTCGGAATTTAGAAGATTAGGTGTTGTTATTTCGTTAGCAGTAGGTTGAACGGGATTAACAGGGAATCTAGACAAAGCGTCTGCGTTGACATTTATTTTACCTTTTTTATACTGAATATCATATTCAAATTCTTCTAGTTTCAATCTCCATCGAATAAGTCTAGATCCGGGATCTTTGCAATTGAATAACCATTGGAGCGGCTTGTGGTCTGTTACGATGGTAAAACGGCGACCATATAGATATGGTCGGAAGGTTTTAGTTCCAAATACTATCGCTAAACATTCTTTTTCCGTAACACTGTAATTACATTCGGCTTTATTTAAGGTGCGGGACGCATAAGCAATTGGGAGATCGCGCCCGATGGGACCTTGAGACAGGATAGCTGATATAGCATAGTTAGATGCATCGCATGTTAACAAAAAGGTTTGATTAAAGTCAGGATAAGCTAATACAGGTGCTTCAACTAATTTATTTTTTAGTGTTTCAAAACTAAGTTGTTGTTCATTCGTCCAATCAAACGGGGCGTCCTTTTTCAGGAGCAAGGTAAGTGATTTAGCTAATTTCGAAAAATTAGGAATAAAACGCCTGTAGTATGACACGAGGCCTAAGAAAGATTTAATGTCTCTAGCAGATTTTGGAACGGGGTACTGTGTTACAGCTTTCACTTTATCTGGATTTGGTTTTACACCGTTTTGGGTGATAATATGACCTAGGTAAGTAACTTCTTTCCGGAGAAATTCGCATTTTTCTGGTTGAAGTTTTAAATTAAATTCTCGAAGTCTGTCGAAAATGGCCTTGAGGTTTAGGATTGCCGAATTTAAATCGAATGCATACTGGACTATGTCATCTAAATAAACAAAACAACGAGAGCCTTGTAGTCCAGCAAGGCAAGTATTCATAAGTCTCTGAAACGTGCTCGGGGCATTTTTTAATCCAAACGGCATTCTATTGAATTGAAAGTGACCCTGGGGTACAGAAAAGGCTGTTTTAGGTGCGTCTTCCGGTGATATCAATAGTTGATGAAAACCTGATGAAAGGTCGAGAGTGCTGAAATATTGGCTTTTACCTAATTGGTCAAGAATCTCGGTAATTTGAGGGATAGGATAGATTTCACCTATTGTGACATCGTTTAACTTCCTATAGTCAATTACGATGCGCCATTTCTTTTGGCCAGAAGCGTCTGTTTTTTTAGGAACAATCCATATAGGAGAAGACCATGGAGAATTTGAGGGTTTGATGATATCCTGGTCTAACATTTTATTAATTTGGGTGTCCACCTCCTCTTTATGGCACTCAGGGAAACGGTAGGATTTTGTATGTATTGGAGTGTTACTGGTGGTTTTGATTTCATGCTGAATGGTTGGCGTAAAAGATAGCGCTTCTTCTGGTAAGTGGAATATATCGGAATAATCTGAGCATAAATTAAAAAGTGCTTGAGCTTCTTCCTCGTTCAGGTGGGAGGTTCTGAGGTAACTCAAAACTTTTCTAGTACGTTCAACTACGTTTTCACTAAGGGGGTTTGATTGAATAGGATAAGCGACAATTGGGTCTAGTTTAAGGTTAAGGTTACGTTTAATCTTAACAGGTTTATTAGAGGTATTAACAACGGATATATTGACTCTATTATTATCTTTAACTTTTGCTATACAATTAGCAACTAGAAGAGTACTAGAAAGATGTTGATCTAAAATCACGCCTTCTTTTAATTCTGGATTTGTGACGGTACATTCTATTACAGTCTCTGTGCGTGGTGGTATGATATAACAAGAGTCAAAGAAATGAATTTTAATTTCATTGCGAGTTATTTTAAGTATATCACGACTATAGTCGATGTTGCAACTGTTGGCCGTCAAGAAATCATTACCTATAATGCCATCGTAAGGTAGGTTAACTTCCTTGATCATGTGAAATTTATGGCTGATTGACTTAGAATCGGAAACTTTTAATTTTAAATTAAAATAACCCACAGTTTGAGTGGTGTCAACGCCAGGATCAATGCCTTTAATGCTTATAGGCTTATGAACGATTTTTGGCTTGTTTAGGACACTTGACTCTTTTATCAAGCAGATTGCAGACCCTGAGTCTACAAGGAGTGTTAGTGGGATATCAGAGACTTGTGACTCTACCAACACATGAGGTAGTAGCTTTTTAGAGGTATCGATACTAACCTCATAAATTTTATTAGGAGAATTGAGGTTTCCGTTTTGGGGCTGGTTACCCTGCTGTGTAACCTCGAGAGGGTTGAGGTTGCCGTTTTGGGGCTGGTTACCCTGATGTATAACCTCGAGAGGGTTGAGGTTGCCGTTTTGGGGCTGGTTACCCTGATGTATAACCTCGAGAGGGTTGAGGTTGCCGTTTTGGGGCTGGTTACCCTGATGTATAACCTCGAGAGGATTGAGGTTGCCGTTTTGGGACTGGTTACCCTGATGTATAACCTCGGAATTTTGGAGGGCTGAACTCATGCGGTTCGAATGTGTGCCGACCTTGACTTGACGTCCTGTTCGGCACGGCTGCAGGACGTTTATTCGTTTAAATCTTCCACTTCGACATTTTCACCTTCGTCATCGTGGGTAGATTCATCAGAGTCATCGTTATCATCGATGAAATTGACTTGAGATTTAGGATTGGGTTGCGACCCAGAGGATTTACTTTGATCCTGTTGAGATTGGGAATTCGGGTAACGTTTCTGTCGCTTTTGACAGTTATTTATATCATGACCAATCTCTTTGCAATATTTGCATGTAAGGTTTGAGTCATGTTTAGGATTGTTACCCGACGTACTCGGTTGCGAAGATGATTTCTGTGAGTATTTATTGTTTTGAGCAAAGGTTTTAGGTTTAGACCTATTTTGGCTAGCCTGTTTATCATGTTGTGAGCTGTGATTTCGCCTATAAAGAGTTTCTAAAATCCTTTCTTCGGAAATGGCTAAGTTAACGGCCTCATTGAACGTTTTAGGTGCTCTGCACCTTACCATGTTTGATACGCGAGGGTTTAAACCCATAAGAAAGTGGTGGAGTGTTAGGTCCTCCATGGCCGCTGTGCGACCTGGTATTTCCTTGGCCTTATAATTAGAGAGTGATATCTCTGTTAATAATTGAGAAAGGTAAGTCTCCATACGAAGGGCGAATTGTCCTACATTTTCAGACGAAGTTTGTTTGCTTTCCTGGAGGTCATTAAGTAAATGCGTATAGTGTTTTCTTTCTGAAAATTGAGTTTTAAGAAATTCTTTTAACTGTTCCCAAGATGTGAATTCCTTGATTGAACAAGCAATTTCGGCTTTGTCTGTAAGTTGACATAATATGTATTTGAATATAATTGGCTTTTGTGCCTCGGATGCTAGCTCGTAAGTATTATTGCAGTTATTTATAAACGAATTCAGTTTCTCGCGACTGCCGTCATATGGTTTTACAAATTTTAATAAAGTATTGAGATCCATTTCTACTGTTTGCCTAGTAATTCTTGGTGATAAGATTGGAGATTTCAGGTCTGGAAGTTCGGATGGAATATCAATTTGTAATTTACTATCTTCGTTTTTTGGCACTTTAGGAGGCATAACATGTAATTCTAGACGACAAATAACAAAATATTAGTTTAAACTAGCAGGGATAAGCTTACAGTTAACAATTGTTCATTGACTTACAGGAATACGTAGGCGGCGATAAGAGTTAGAGCTGAGAACGGCTGCATAGCGACGCTCACACACAGATAACACAACCGACACTCTTTGATTCACGGAACACTTATTAGACTAAACACAAAACACTCGCGACACTTATGATGTTTCGGAATCCGCAGGATCTCTGAAGGACTCGTGAGATGCTCGAAGGACTCGCAGGATGCTCGAAGGACACGCAGGATGTTCGGAGGACTCGCAGGATGCTCGGAGGACTCGCAGGATGCTCGGAGGACTCGTAGGATGCCAGAAGAATGTGAAGCTGCCAGACAGCTGAAGGACGCGACTGGCGCTCACAGGATACTCGCAGGACGATTAAAGGATGTCCATAGGACACTCACTAGGCTGCACTTATTTTATGCGCTCAGGATGTACACTCACAGAATCGTAACGTGCTACTTATGAACACTTCACTGGTTTTATTAAATTTTATTTATTTTATAGGATTGCAGGATACGGAGAGTCTATTTATTGATTTAACGCAAATGTAGTTTTCGCGAATCGGCACTGGGGATTTCCGTATCCCACCGCTGCCACCAAATGTTATAGGGTCCCTTCGATGAGGCTTTTTAAAAAAAGAAATGATTAAAAAGTTAATTAATATTTATTTGATTAATTACTACATTAAATGTTAAAGGGACCCTTATGCAACCGATCACCGTAAAGGTTTTAAATAGACTGACTTTAGTACCAATGATTATTGCTGATTACTGCATTATACTGACATGGCTGTAAGCCATGATGATTAAGCTTTTTAGGGTTCAGTGTATGCTTATAACACTACGATACTGTAGTACGATTCTCTAAAATGCAAACTCGAAAACGAGTCTCACTAAAGTGATCGAGTGAACTTGTCATTGGTTTATATTCGTTCGCCGTGGTGACGTCACCACGGCGAACGAATACTAAGCCAATGACAAGTTGGTTCGTTATCGAAGTAAGACTCGTTTTCGAGCTTGCATTTTAGAGAATCGCACAGCTGGAGAAAGTATCGTAGGTGACTTTACTTTTTCCTAGTCAAAGAAAAACTACCATTTTTCGAAAAAATTGAATTGATTTTGAATATTTATACCATCACGCCTGTATTCCCCGAAGGGTTAGGCAGAGGTGTACCAATGTACACCCACAGTTCGCCGGTATATTTAGGTCCCATGTAGTAGGGGGCGAGCCTATTGCCATTAACCCGGCACAAATCCAAACTCCGAGCTGCTACTGAGAATTTCATAGAAAAACCCAATAAAACTTTTTGCTCGACCTGGGAATCGAACCCGGGACCCCTTGCACAGCAGTCGCACTTGCGACCACGAGACCGAATCAGTTTTTTTGTCAGAACTAAGATCCTTTTTATGTTATCTTTAAAATTAAGTTAAGCTTTGTGTTTGTTTGTTAAGCGCATATAAAAAAAATTATAACATCTTTTATACATAATATAAAAATGCGTATGCAAATAAATGAATGAATATGAATAAGAATGTTGCAAAAATATATTTCGGCTGGACCGATTTGGATGCAACTTTCACTAGCAAATAACAGATATTAAGATGTTACTTAAGCCACTTTTATTTTAGAAAAATAACTAAAACCCATAGAAAACCACCACTACATACAAAGGTACAAAGAAACAAGCGAAAATAACTAAAACAGTTATGAATTGTGAAACTTACCTACTCTTACTGTAGGGAATATACCGACAATTCTAGTTAAAAAACTTAATGAAAAAAGAAAAAGTTACTTATTACAAAATACACTCGGGGGCTTGGAAACTTTCACCATATTTTTTACTACTTCAGTACTTTTTACTTGAAACTTTTAAAACACTTTCTACTTACCCAGAGACAAGTAAATCATTTAGGGAACGATCTTTGGACTAATAAAGATCTAGATTTTAACAAGTTTTTAAGACACTTGAGTAATTTTCAAGATTAGTCGTTTAATACATACCTAAAATGATGTTGACCTGCCCCGTTGGTCTCGTGGTGGCAAACACGGCTTTTGAGAGTGGGGTCTTGGATTCTGTTTTAGGGTTTTTCTATTAGGAATTTCTCAGTAACAGCCCGGAGTTTGGAAATTTCACCCCAGTGCCTCGGAAAGCACGTAAAGCCGTTGGTCCTGCGCCTGATCGAGCTCGCATGGCTACGGCGTCCAATTTTTCGTGGTAACGTGCATTCGTTGTTAAATGTTTCGTATTAGTAAACTTACGGGGACGTGTTTATCGATGTTACACTATTCTAAGTAATGTAATACACTCCTTTTGGAATGGGCAACTAGATTCAATTTTCTTTACTAATTATTTACTTATTCAACTTTATGCACTTAATGTGTAACATACACCGTATAAAGGCGAAGTTAATGCCTTAGGTATTTTCTATCTACCTAGGGGTGATGCAGAGACAGAACAAAGTAGGTGCCAGAAACAGAACATTTCCAAGAATAAAATATAATAATAAATACATATATATATACATACATACAAACATACATACAAACAAAATATGCAAAGTAGGGAGAGATAAGAATACATAGGTAGAGAAATATAACAAATCTATTGTGAGACGAGTCTGCCAACTTTTTATGCAAGTGTTCGCAAGCTTTTACCTTGAACGCGAACTGACTGGTGGCCATCCTGATATTCTGAGGGAGCGCATTCTATAAGAATAATCTAATTGAAACAAAATGATTTGACTTTGACTCCAAGAATTCAACGTCAAAACCATTTAATCCTACGTGGGTAGGCTATTCTACATATATACAACTAGTACCTACACACAGCCGATATTAGCTCACTATGCCAGTACCATCGAGTACAAACGCTGGTTTATTGCTACCGAGCAAACAGTCTGAGACAAAGGAGGCCGACAATATCCTGATATTTTCAGCCCCATCTGTAGTTATTGAGTTCTAAAGAGTACGGCGGATTGCTGCATAGGATTGAGTCCTTTTCTTATTGGTTTTGAACATCTTTATGTTTAAGATCGTATCTTTATGTACAAGAATACAACTTTCGTATGTTTGTGTAAGCTAAATATGATATAGCTTCCGCCTCGGGCTGCCTCGTTAGCCTAGTGGTCCTAAGAGAGACTGCTACGCTAGAGGTCTTGGGTTCGATTCTCAGGTCGAGCAAAATGTGTTACTGGGTTTATTTATGAAATTTTCAGTAACAGCTCGGAGTTAGGATTTGTGCACGGTTAATTTCAATAAGCTCGCCCCTTATTACATGGGACCTAACATACCCAGCAGAAGTGTACAAACGGTACACCTCTGCCTGACCCTTCAGGGAATACAGGCGTGATGGTATGGGTGATATATGAGCTTGTGCCCGCGACTTCGTTAGCGTCAAATTAAATATATTAATCCCACGGGAACCGCACATTTTTCCGGGATAAAAAAATTCCTATGTGTTATTCCACACTACAATCTATCTCAGTGCCAAATTTGATCTAGATCTATTCCGCCGTTTACGCGTGAAAACTTAAGTAACAAACATCCAGTTTTTGAGGATGGATATCCTCAAAAACTTATTTATTAAGTTTGTATTTGTTATTATAATTGAAATAAAATAACTTGTTAGGTATACAAGGCGTTGATTTGCATACTCGTCAAATTCAAGGAGTAAACTATGCTCGTGATTCTTACACGAATCAATAATAAAATAAATTGTTTTTTTTTGCCGTTTTCAAATCCATCTAGCCAAAGGGTTTAGGCGCTATGCACACATTGATATAGCCGCGCGACAACTCTGCCTACCGCATACGTAACTGGGCGATTCTGAATTTTGCAAGAGGAGTATTCTGGAATACTGTTATTTGATAGATGCAACTAAAAAAACAAGTATTTATTAGATATTGGCCAGGTATCGTAATTATATTTGATTACTTCTATTTCTTTATGACAAGCTCCTAAAATTTGACGAGGATGCAAATCAACAGCTTGTATAATGTCTTACATGTATATAATAATAATAAAGCTGTTTTTTGTTTGTATGTTTAATCTCCGGAACTACCAAGCGGATTGGAAACATTCTTTATGTATAATTATGATGGTCAGATTCATGAGGAATGTAAATACCATCACGCTACGACTTACACGAGCGGAGCAGTAATTAAAGACGTATCTTAACACGGGTGGGAAAAACCATGCAAATAATTACAAATTATTGGAATAAATAAAAAACCATTAATATGACTCTTTCAATTCACAAGATTCATTTATGTACTTCCTAAGTTTATCTTGGACATCACTAAACTCGGTGAAGGAAAACATCGTGAGGAAACTTGGACTGACATGTCTCAATTGGGAAATTCGCCAGCAAGCACGGTGATCAACACTCGTACCTTCTCTGTATAAGAAGACATCATTGCGCTTTAGTGGGACAGTCATCATCATCATATCAGCCACAGGACGTCCATAGCTGAACATAATCTTCACACATTTTTTTTAAGGATAGGAATGAATACAAATAATCTTTCTAATAATAACCTTTATTTTTAAACTTACTGTAAAATTGTACTTTTAGTTGCTCAAAAAATCATCAATAAATAGGAAGTCCACATAGTTTTGACAGCTCATAAAAAGTATGTCAATTGACTATGGTGTAAAAAACCGTATCGTTAGCTGTTTGTTTTTGATTCATAATTTTCAAATTCTGTTTTTAAACTGTTTTCTGTTGAATCTCTGTTTGATTCTGTTTTGAACAACGGTGTTGGTTACGGAGTTAAATAAATTTTAACTGTTTTACGCTATTCCGTAATTGTTTATTATCCCAAAGAATAAAAAATAAAATCATCAAATGACTTCTTCCGCTCTGGGTGCAGCTGAAGGGAGTATCAGACTCTTACTGACTAAAACCCACCCGTGTTCCTCCTATTGTCCTTTGCGTTCCACGGCCGTGGTAACTCTTTCGAACAAATTCCGCAACCCTGGCAGGCACTGGCTCTAGCGGGCCCCGTCTATTATGCTGACATCTCTTCGAGGCATAGGCCTTCCCCATAGATTTCCAAAAGGACCGATTAGAAGCGGCCTGCTGCTGTGCTGGTATGGGCTACAGTGAGACAGTTATAGACTAACATTAACATTTTATCAACACATCGTTATTATAGATTAACACTTTTTATTTATTTAAAGACCTGCACCCACTTGCTAGTCTATATAGGGTGTTTGGCGCATGGACCAACACATATTTTTCAGGGATTTGGGAGGTCATTAGCTAGGTTCTACCCATACACCCTTTGTCCCAAATGTCACGGTTGATTACATAAGTTTTTTTTTTAAATAAAAAAAAAATTACAACAATGTTTCCGTTAATTAGAAATAACTTTTTTGTTTCATTTTTTTAACTTTTTTTTTTTTGTAGAACCTAGCTGATGACCTCCCAAATCCCTGAAAAACTTGTGTTGGTCCATGCGCCAAACACCCTGTATATAAAAATGACAGCTCACCTCAATCTCACTTCACCAAGGGGAATTTTGTACAAAATAGATCCATATTATTATGTGACGTCAAATATCGACATAAACTGTTCCATAGTAGTAGCGAGTATTTCCTTTCACTTTTCCAATGTAATTCACAGTCTAGGTCATTTATCTCAGACGCAATTCATATAGACATTACAGCTTGTTAGCCGAGATAAGGACTTATCAGTGATTGGCCGACGGTTCAACGGTAAGTAGCTGTGATTCGCCCGTGAATGAGACTACCATTGATGTAAGACAGTTAATGAGGATAGTTTAGAATTTAATTATTTTGCCGTGTGTTATTTTTTTTTAACCAACGTACATATAAAATGTATCCATCATTTATAGAGTTTAAAATAAGATATAATAAAAAAAACAATAGCAATAAAAAATAAACTACATAAAACTAATTGGCTTCGAAAAATTCCTCCGAATCGCCGTCAACAGGAAATGTGCCCAAAAAACTGGTGGATTATAATATTAGTTATAATCCTTATATCTATCGAAACCATGTTATTGTTGTCTTTAAGTCATGCTGCCATTTAACTAAAAAAAAAAAACTGGGCAAGTACTACTTAGTACATAAAAGGTACCACCGTACAATATAAAAAACGCCTTAAAAAAAACTTGTGTGGTTAAGAAAAAACTTTATTTTATTTTTATTATTTTTTGTTATAGCGGCTATAGTAATACATACTCTGCGTGAATTTCAAGTGTCTACCTATTACGATTAAAAAGATACAGTACTGTGAAAGTAGATCACACAAAACCATTTTTTTTTTCGTTGTCTTTTGTTTTTGAGAGCAGAACATGTTTTAACATTATTTTAAGTATATACTTTCGACTCGATCTATTCCATTTAGTAAGAGTAGTAGTTGAGCTCTTTGTGAAGGAGCTCGTCCGGGGAAGAATTAACACTACACCTGTTCCTGCCGCAAAGCAGCGTTGCTGTGTTCCGGTTTGAAGGGTGCCGCATGCCGCATGTGTAATCACAAGCACATGAGATCAGACAGTTCTGAAAGTTGAATCGTTTCTCCGGGACTCGTCGAGCTTCATTGTCTCGGCGCTTTTCTTGTGGTCGCCACTGTTGATTCTGGCTTACAGGAGTTGCAGTGGTTTGGGAACAGTGTGGCGGGCTTGTCCCATAAAAAAAGCACATGAGATATTTCAACTTTGTCTCTAGGATTTCACCAAATTTGCGAGGCCTCTGGTTTTGCAGATGTCCATAGGCAGGGGTGACCACTTAACATCAGGTGGGCCGTTGACTTGTTTGCCATTGAATAATGTTAATTGTAAGACCTTGATCGACCTTGATTGACGAACGGATTTTCAAAATCCGTTTCTGAGTTCCCGAGATAGTGTATTCAGTCAGTCAGTGAACGCGTGACCTTTCGCATTAATATTTATATATAATGCATTATGCAAATGACATTTTAAACATTGTGCAAGTTTAGCATAATATTAGCATTAGGCATTGTGTTATTATCATATTAATGGTAGCGACCGACCAGAACCGACCCGTAATCGGCCTTTTTGAGCCGAAATAATAAATCCGGCAGTTTAATTTTTTAACTAAAAAATATTGTCCTGCAGTGATATTCTGTGAACACTTCTCTCGATGATTTTAGGTGAAATGAACTGTTATTCCTTACCATTGGTAAGATGACAGCTCATCATAAGCTCACTTCTACGTCAATAGTACTGCAGACCTAAGAATGAAGCGGTATTTATAAACTAGTTTCGGCTTAGGCCGAATTTCGAAACCGGTTTCACAACACTTTTCTGTTCTACGGTAAAAAACATACACGTTAGACACTCCCCATTATACACATTTCAAAACCTATGGAGTAACTCCGTAAAGCACATGCTATCTCAAGAATTTTGACAGAAATAAATAATCCATTGCTTAGTATGTTGAAAAAATTTGACAGCTCATGAACATAAACAACGCAATGGATGTCTTTTAACTGTCAAAAAGGCATTGACATTTATTTTTAATTGTGAAATTAGATTGTTTTTATTAAGCCGGCTTTTCACTGCGGGATGTAATATATATTACATCCTGGAATATATATTACATCCCGCAGTTGCTGTTCACACTGAAAGATATATATTTGGTTCAAACAGTTCTACAGTCTGCACCGTTCCGTTCAAAGTGAGGGCGAGGCAGGGGGGGTGCGTTGTCCGGGACGTGAGGTAAAATATATATCTCCTCTTTATCGCCCATTCGGTTGAAAAAATATTTATAGTTTGGGATATAATATATATTACAGCTTAGTGTAAAGAGGTTTCTTAAATAGTATGGTGAGCGATATTAAATTATATCTCGTGATGTAATATATATTACATTACATCCCGCAGTGAAAAGCCGGCTTTAGTCACTTAAAGCCTGTATAATTGAAGTGTCACTCGATTTGTTTTATTGACAACTAAGCAATAATAAAAGCGTCATAAATTACTTTAGGTAGGTTACTGATTTATCCCAACCCGTTGAAAATGAGGAAAAAGCATTTTAAACTAATATAGTGCTTTTTCGTCACCACAACTGATAAGACGAAGTCGAGTGACTAAGTAATGTTTATACTTGAGTACAATATAAGCTGTACGCTTCGGTATCGCCTTATACTAAATTATGAGGTCGCGCCACATACAGTGCTCTTACCTCATTGGCTCAGTTTATCCACACTGTTAATTTTTTTGTACTAGTGAAGTCTCTTAAAATAAAATGAAGATGTTAGTTTTATATTTATTTTTAGGGTATTTTGGTTTAATAAGTGCATCATTAGAGAGATATGGACCACTGAATTTCGCTTTGAAGATGGTTAAATGTGAGTACTGTTATTCTTTGTGTGTTTATTTAGAAAGTGTGTAGTTGTATAATAATGTTTTAGTATTTCTCGTGACGACTTGACACGAATAGAATATACAATATTTGGGTATTCTATTATAGAAGCACAAGGATTTAGGATATTTAATTATGACTTGACAATAATGCTTTAATAGAATAATTATATCCTACTTCCTACTAATATTAAAAATGCGAAAGTTTGTGAGGATGGATGTATGTTTGTAACTCTTTCACGCTTAAACGGCTGAACGGATCTAGATGAAATTTGGCACTGAGATAGATTGTAGTGTGGAATAACACATAGGATACTTTTTATCCCGAAAAATGTTATGGTTCTCGTGGGATGATGTCTAAAGACGCGGACGAAATCGCGGGCTGCTTAATAATGCGAAAACTGCTTAATATTCATATTGTCTCGCGATGTTATCGACATGTGGGTTGTAAGAACAGCAGTCATTGTGCAGATAGTCGTGACGGTCAATGCCATAATAGCCAAGAACCTCGACCATCAGCTGAGGAGGCTCTCGTTGGGTGGCTGAATCACTGGCTTCAAGTAGGCTCTAATTCTGGACAGGTTCTGTATTATTAGGAGGGTCCATGAGCTGTAACCACCGGTAGCTTGGACCCTGTTTCCGACGCTGGTGAACTAATTTTTTTTGTAAATTTTTGATTATTTTTATAAATGTTTACAAACAAATATATGCAATAATAATAATGTATTTCATGTTTGAAATTTCAAATGAACAAACGAAATAATAATAATACGGTGGGATACTAAACTTTGACGTTTTTATTTTTATTCTAATTTTTAAAATATTATTTAAATGTACGAAAATGAATAAACGGAATAGTACACACTATTTACAATTAATAGTGGGTATTTAGTACATATATCACGGGAAAGTAAATAATAAATACAAAGTTGTTTTGTTTACAAATTCGAGAAAGATAATTATTATGACGTTAATAAGTACTTATTATCTCATTAACACTCCATAATTAACGTGGAGCTTCTAATTTGCAATTGAGAAAGTGGTGAGTAATATCACCATAATCGCCAAGACATTGGTGATACCAATTTGTATGAAATGATGTTTGTAGTTGGTAGACAGAATGATTCAAAAGCAAGGTTTATACATATAGAACATCACGCTAGGATTAACGGGAGTGGAGCAGTAACCATACACGTAATTGAACGTGGCTGATACCGCGGAGTATATAGCTAATTAAGAGATAAAGATAAATGAGATGATGAGATAAATTAACTGTCCCGTTGGTCTCGAGGTCACAAGTGCGACTGCTGTGCAAGGGGTCCCGGGTTCGATTCCCACGTCGAGCAAAAAGTGTTATTGTGTTTTTCTATGAAATTCTCAGTAGCAGCTCGGAGTTTGGATTTGTGCCCGGTTAATGGCAATAGGCTCGCCCCCTATTACGTGGGACCTAAATATACCGGCGAACTGTGGGTGTACATTGGTACACCTCTGCCTAACCCTTCGGGGAATACAGGCGTGATGGTGATGGTAAGAGATAAAGGTGTGATGCTGAGTGTTGTTATCTGCCAAACATTTGGATTTTAAGAGTACCTAATCGAAACCTAGTTAGTCTAACCTAACATCATTTTTAAAGCTCGCATTCTGACACTGTTTGTACAATTTGACAGTTCAAATAAATGCTGAAAACGTCCTCGATTTTTTGTTTTCGTACCTAAATTAAAAGCAGTCAGTTATCTGTTTTTCTACATGCAGAAACCATAATATAAAATTATTGTAATTAGAACCCAAATTGATAAAAATAAAAGTTATGGCGGTCTAATTTTGAATGGTTTAGGTATACATTATTTTCCTTTTATATTATTATCCTTATCCTTACTAATATTATAAATGCGAAAGTAACTCTGTCTGTCTGTCTGTCTGTCTGTCTCTTCTTCACGCCTAAACCACTGAACCGATTTCATTGAAATTTGGTACAGATATAGTCTGGGACCTGAGAAAGGACATAGGATAGTTTTCATCCCGGAAATCCCCCGGGAACGGGAACTATTAATCCACGCGGACGAAGTCGCGGGCAAAAGCTAGTTTTTAATACATGTTAAATCCTTATTTAAATATTAATATAAAAATAAAAACATTTACAAATAAAGACATAGTAACCTTACTGATATCAGGAACGGGGTCCAAGCTACCGGCGCGCGGCGGTGGGGCTCCTGAGAAAGGAATCTCCAACAATACGCGCCGTATGTAGGAGTACCGCTAGCTGAATCAAGCCGATGATCCTGCTACCTATCAGCTACCTTCATAGGCATTGATGTAGGCTCTGGGCAATAAGATAACATACCACCTTGCCTGTATTCCCCTAAAGGTAAGGCAGAGGTGTACCAATGTACACTCACAGTTCGCCGGTATGTTTAGGTCCCATTTAATAGGAGGCAAGCCTATAACAGGGCACAAATAATTACTCCGAGCCGCTACTGAGAGTTTGATAGAAATATCCAATAACACTTTTTGCTCGACCTGGGAATCGAACCCAAGCCCTCGAGCGTAGCAGTCGCGCTTAGGACCACTATACTAATGGAGCAATTTATTTGCTATAATTAATATTTGGAAGACGGTATTTGTTATTTTTAGATGTTTGTTTTATTAATTCAATGGCTGAACGATAGGATTCTATATCACAATGGTCTAATTTTATAATCAAAAGGGTGTTTGTTTAAATTACGATAATTCATATTCTTAAACCTAGTTACGTAATGAAGATCGTGATATATTTTTTTATCTTTCAATAATTACTCTGTAATTCACACACTTGTATATTGAGGTTGATACAATGTCGCATATGTGTAATAAGCTGGAACAATATCAGTTTATCAAGCCCACTCCTCACCACTTAAGTGGTCTTAGATCATCCACACTAATATTACAAATTCAAAAGTGAATAATGTATGTATGTGACGCTCTCACGGCATAACTACTGTAATGATTTTTAAGAAATTGGATACAGATTAAGATTGAGTCTCAAGAAAGGACATAGGCTACTCTTTAATACGCGACTTTATCTGCATTCGCGATAACCGACAGGACGAATGGAACGACGAAAAATGCGGACGAAGTTGCGGAGCAACGACTGTATTTTTAACTATACCAGTACAATTTTACTTTGAATAATTTTAGATGATGATATTTTTCTCGGTGGCTTCATATATTTCACGGACTTGTTCAACGGTATTTGGTACGCTTCTGATATATTTCTTTTCATTGTTACAGGTGAACACAGCAGAGACCTGAACCTTGACGTCAGCGGGATGGACGTCTACTTCTACGACTTCCAAAATGGTGTCGTGGAAACCTTCCCTATCAATGAAGCAGCCCAAGGAATTCTGTTGATAAAGAACCTCGACAAAGTCAAGAAGATTTTCATGTTCGTCGGCGGCTTCAAATCACACATCAACAAGAACACAGAAGAACGAGTAAGGGAGGCTTTCAGGAACTTCCCAAACAGCTACCTCATCATCATCGACCATTCAGCCTACACCAACGACAGACAAGGCAGGAAGAAGAGCTACGAACGATCCGTCAAATACGTCTACTATATCGGAAAGCAGTTGGCCCAAATGTTGGTAGGCCTCCATGAAGGCGGAATCTCACCCAAAAACATCCATTGCATTGGCCATAGCTTAGGCAGCCAAATATTGGGCCATGTTGGCGAGACATTTACCAAAGCGACAGGCCAGAAAATTTCAAGGATCACAGCTTTGGATCCTGCTGGACCTTGCTTCCAGAATAGTCTGATTCAAGAGCAGGTCAGGTCTGGTGTTGCGGAGTACGTGGAGGTATACCACTGTAACGCTGGTGGGTTAGGCACGACGAGTGTGTTAGGTGATATAGATTTCTTCGTAAACAAAGGAGAAACGCAACCCAAATGTGGGAATCACCTGGTCCCAGGAATCATCGACTCTTCATTTTCTGCGAAATGTAACCACAAGACTTGCGTGATGATGTTTACTGCATCCGTGGGGCACCCGGATTGGTACAAAGCGTACAAATGCGATAAATATAAGCACTTCAAAGGTGGCATGTGTTCTATGAACGATAGAACTATTGCTGGTTTCTGGAACCCTGGTAACGCGACCGGAGTTTATTACTTTTCTACAGAGGGATACGATTTTAGCTAAGCGAAGTTTTTTTTTGGAAGGCTGGTGCTTTTTGTGTCATCAACCCAGTCTGTGTCTGTTACTGCCCCATTGCAAGGCAAAAGCCTCTCTTCTCATGCACAGAAGGCACGAGCATTGATCATCATGCTTGCTCAAGGCGGATTGGCGACTTCAGACCTAAATTCATCGTAAATCGGTGGTTTACTTTCACCGATTTCAATTACGTCCAAGATAAACTTATAAAGTACATAATATTAAAGGCATATTGGTACTTGCTGAGACCTTAATCACTGGGCCATTATGTTGCTTTTATTTATTTATCAGCCTGCTTCGGTTTGTATTATTTATACAAAAAAATGGCTTTAGGTTGTGGTCGTTTTATGAAAAATGTAAATAATATTATTAGGGTAAGTAAGAGTACGTATTATACAGTCTGACTTTTAATTCATGGCTTTCAGGGGCGAAAGTACTTATGAAAATGAACAACTTCTGTAACAAATGATTATTTTTATTTTTCAACATCGATCCTATAGTAAAATTGTTCGTGTTTATGAATACATAAGCTTGAAAATGTCCAGTGAATAAAAAGCCAACGCATAATGTGAATATGCATATTAAATACATAGTGTTTCTGTAATAAATGCCATAATAGTTTTTAAGAATTAATGTAAATTTTATACCTTCATATTTTAAGATATTCTTTTTGAATAAGGATATAAACATATTTTTACGTGCTTTAGGTAAGTTTATAAAGATATTTACTAGTCATTTGTTTATTATGTTTTTCGAATGACCAGTATATTGAACTGACTAGTACTCTTTTTTTAACTTGCCTGTAATATCCCACTGCGCGGCAAAGGCATCCTTCGAATCGTTCCAGGAATTCTTTCCTTAAGCCACTTTACCAGTATAGAACTGAAATTGTTGTTAGTTAATTAAATTGTCTTCATTTTCTTTTGACGCACTTATGTATTTTAGGTATATGTTAACTCAATATTATTTAAAAAAATAACGTGATTTGTAGTTCTACAGGTATATAGATCGTAGCAGGAATCTAAATGTATATGGATCGTACCCTTATGAGAAAAAGGCATTTTTTACATAAATCTTTTCACAGAATAATACAAATTATGAAAAATTTTATAACCCCTTTGGAAAAAAAATCTTCACATCCAGCAAAACCCTTGCAAACAAGCTTTTCATGCTCATGATTATTTAGCCCATCCCCCTACAACTCTTCAGAAACTCGAAAATCATCCGCCTTCTAGTAAGATGTAGGAAATACATATAAAACAATAGAAATCTGTTTTGTGACGTAACATCTGTTTCTCAAAGACGTTGCAGCAGTCACGGGAGACCGCGGTGACGGTAAAGCCCCTCCACATTCACTGTTGTGAAACGCTGCGATTTAGTTTTTGGTTCGATGATGTAAGAGTCGTTATACTACGTGATCAGTTTGTAGACGAATGAATGAGTTATCGAGAATCAATCGTGTCCGTAGATGACTACTTTAAGTATATGTTGTATTGATGGGGAACCTGCCTTATCAATGGTTTGGTTAATATTATCAGATTTTTATTACATCAGAGAGCTTGGTACACGTTATGTATAAAATCGTTCGATATTTAGCAGATTTGAAAAAAGGAAGGGGTCTCGACTTCTTTTATTATTTTTCATTTAAAAAAAAAAACTTTGCCCCGCACTAGGAATTTCTCCTATATCGTGGGTGCGTTGCGTTTACAAACATATAAACACACATACACAAACAGACCCGGAACAACTATTTGTAGTTCATACAAATATTTGTTCCGTGCGTGAATCGAACCCGCGACACGAAGCGCAACAGTCGACCGTTTGGCCATTTAAAATCTGTCATTTAAAAACGGCTATGGGTCTTTTTTTTCGAATAGCCCGTTTTAGCCTCTGAGCTTGCTCTCAAAAAGCATCTATACCAAGTCCCTTAACTTGCTATGTACACTAACCCAATTCACGCATTATATTTATTTAGTTTTAAACCTTTGTGGATTTTACTTATTCTGCTTGTCATATAAAATTAAAATAGGTACAAGATGATCCTATTTCCTTTCCAATCTTTCCATTATCGTACCAAAAGTAAAACAAGGAAAAAGACATCCACATATGACGTGATCAAGCAACTATGTTAGACCATTTCTAAACAACAAAAGACAGTTACAGTCAAAACAGAACACATTGTAGTACAATATCAATGGCATGATTTAAATACAAATGAAAATATCACAATTGATAACAAATGTAACTATCATTTACAAAACCGTCACAATACAATAGGTTGTGTCTGATCACGAATATGTAAAGTTTTCTTGACACTGAACTCACAACAATAGAGAATACTCATGATTTATTTTTATTTAAAAAAATAATCCTCAAATAATATTATTCGAATAACTACGAAATTAAAAAAGGTATAAGCCACCGAAGATTTGTTTCTATCTCTTTCTAGCAAAACAAAATAGAACACGAAGTTTATGTGACGTCATAGTTCATGTCGGATCTCTGTGTCTAATCGGTGCGTTATTAATATTTATATAATAGTATTCTTGGCCGATTTTAATTTTAATTTCACTGAATGTCATCTCTACTATGGTATTTTCATATTTTGTTACTAAATGTGATTAAAAAAAAAACATGCCTATTCCCTATCAGCGATTTTAATTTGTTTTAGATACAAAGGTAAAAGCTGCCACTCTGCCACCATGCATGGTCAGTTTTTTTACCCGAGTTAGGTAAATCCAAAAAGCAGTGTCATGATTTTAGCAGACTATGACGTATGTGTTTACGTATGTTTAAATGTTCCCTCATATCTCATAAACTACTTGTAATATTTTAATAGATAAGATATCGTTTGCAGGTTTGTGTTATTTCCTGGGTACGTGAAGTACACATGAACACACAGTTGCACGTGGCATAAATGACGTCACAAAAATTGCAATTAAAATAGAGGTCACATATATAAGAATCATACACAAGCATATGAATAATTTTGCAATTATACTATAATAATACATAATATAAATAGTTTCTTTTGTTTTCGCAAAAATAACTCTCAAAAATATTTATGCGCACCATAACTGAATTCCTCGCATGGAGAAGTAGAGGTATTTTAATACACACATTTTTTGTTAATTAATAAATTAATTTGTTGTTTAATTAAGTCCCAAGTTTGAAGAAGAAAAGTAGTAATCGGGCACATATTTGGAGTCGAGAAATCTCAGATGGAAAAATTTATGAATGCTATGCGATCCCTAACTTTAAAACTAAAATTCGAGTGCAAGCGTGATGATTAATACTCGTGGTTTGTCTGTGTGGCCTCTGCTTTGCAGTGGGACAAGAATAGGATCATAGACTGGTTATTATTATAAGCCTATCTACTTTGTCCTAAGATCTAAGAAGTAGGTAGTTCCCAAACTTTCCAAAATTTTCCACTGTTTCAAAAATAAAAACGCAGCGTAATGTTCGTGTGAACAGCTCTAATATGCACTTAGCGCCTAGACACGACAGCTACACACTACACTTTTCTTAAAGGAAAAGCTTTTGTTTTAAAAAATGATATTATATTTCTCTTTCGCGCCAGGGAATGGACAGATTTCCACGACGACGAGAATATTCTACTATAAACATGTTTTGAAAATTATTGTTATACATTACGATATTATGTAAAAACAAACTATGTGACAGCCCCGAGATATTGCTGCGGGTTGTTCGAAAGAGTTACCGCGCCCCCGGAACGCAAAGTGCACACGAAGGAACATAGATGGTTTTTAGTCAGTAAAAGTCTGACACTCCCTCCCGTCCCGCCCAAAGGGGGGGGGGGGGGCATTTAATGAGTTCCCATCTCTAAAAAAAAAAAAACAAGCCCCGAGCTATTATCTAAAATTGTACATTAATATTTCTTGCAGCATGGGGTTCTTCAAGAAAGGAGTTTTGAGGTTTTTACGGGATCGGAAACGCACAAGTGGTGCCTCTGGTGTTGCAAGTGTCCATAGGCAGCGGTGACCGCTTAACATCAGGCGGGCCGTTAGCTTGTTTGCCACCTTCCGTGGTATAACAAAAAAAAAAAAAAAATCGGTTTAATCCACCCTTACGTGTATCTCATACGTCTCGAAACGCGAGGACTTGTTATTTAGCTTTCTACATATATCGACTATTGTACCGTTATCTATTGTTAAGTTTTTTAAGCTCTTAGTCTTCCATGCCGTAATAAATAATGAATCAACAACATTTACGGAAAGAAATCGGTTTCTAGAACTATGCTGGCAGTACTTCCCCCGATGAACTATTTCGCAAAGAGCTGTCGGAAACAACAATATCCCTATTCATTAGGGAAATAAACTAAAAGACACTGTGTAGTCTGAGATGCCAGGTCGCTAGTCCTACGTCATTTCAATATGGCTGAAATTCTGAGGAAAAATAGAGGAAAATGACATTAAAAAGTTATGTGCTAGCTTCAATGCTGGGACCGAAGAACATAACATACTATCACGCCTCACTATGTATTCCCCGAAGGATTAGGCAGAAGTGTACCAATGTACACCCACAGCTTGCCGGTGTGTTTAGGTTCTATGTAAAAGGGGGCGAGCCTATTCCTATTAACAGGGCACAAATCCAAACTCCGAGCTCGTCCTGACAATTTCATAGAAAAACACTTGGCGCGACCTGGGAATCTAACCTAAGACCTATAGCGTAGCTGTCGCGCTTAGGACCACTAGTCTAACGAGGCAGAGACAGTAATAGTTCTTCTTTGGTAAAAACATTAATATTATCGTAATAAGACTGGATCACGCTAAAACGTACTGGTTTTGACAGATCAACCTTAAGTTTGCTGCTAAGCGGAATCGGCCGAAATTATAACACATATCTGTATAAAATGAAGAACAAAATGTAAACTTTATTTTTCGAACACAAAACTTAGTTAAATAATAATAATTAAATAAATTAAAAACTATGTACAGTTAAAAAAAAAGAAAGGAAGGTCATAGTGCATCAAAAAACTCATCCGCATCGCTGTCAATGGGACATGTGCCCAGAAGGCTGGCAGCATTGCCACGTTGTATTGCAATGCTGATTCTTTGACCCAAGAAAAGTCCAGCCCTCTGGTCACGTGAAGAATCGACCCGTCGCTTGGCTATATTGCGAAAAACTAGATGAGCGCTCGGTCCCCATGGCCCTAGTGTGGATAATATCTGTAGAGTACAACATAAGATAATTTAGGACTTAATTCTGCAGTCAACGCAGACGTAGTCACGGGCTGAAGCTAGTAATTACATATCCCTCTATCTATCCTCATTACAACCTTCCTACAATGACGTCAGTCTGGCGTCCGGGATGTTGGTCCAGAACAGTTTATCATAATTAATTTCAGAATGAAAACGACATGCAAAACATTAGGTACCTATACGATATTTTCCTTAAATGTTTTTCCCTTTTACAGTAATCTGTTTATTACACGGACACTGAGTCATAGGTACGGTCAACAAAAGAGATAAGTTACCAGACCGTCTAATATAGTTGAAGATTTCTCTCAAACCCGTGATAGTTTTTAAATATAATTTGATTTGATTAAAAAACTGTTTATTTTGTATTAATAAAAACAAAATTCATTAAAAAACTTCTATCGGGTTTTGAAAAGCTTTGAATTTAATAGGCGACCTTAGTAACTTATCTCTTTTGCTGACTGTACATTGTTATGATTGTTTAGTTCTTAGCAGATCTGGGAATCCCTGATGCCCTCAATATGGAAGAGACAAGTCTAACAGATAAATATTATTTGCATTGTAAAGATAGCAACGTGTTTTGTTTATTTAAGCACTGTTTTTTACCCTAAAGAGAGTCATTATTAGTTCAAGAGATAAAGAAAAATATTATTATTATTGGGTCAAAGCAATTGGGCGAATGCAATCAGCATTGCCATGCAACACTGCAATGCTGCCAACCTTTTGGGCAGTTGCCCCATTGACAGTGATACGGATGATTGACATAGATATAAGAAATAAGTTTTTCCCTCATTCTCATAGTACGATATGACGACAATCTGACAGAAGTTTTTTTCGTTCATGGGGATTTTTTGAAGTGAAAACTTCTTTAGCGGCGTTGTGCACTTTTTTTGGAATGGGTAAAAAATGTTAAACTCGCGTCAGGACACGTGACCCTGATCGAAAATTCGTAAGCGGCGTTGTGCACTTGTTTTGGAATGGGTAAAAAATGTTAAACTCGCGTCAGGACACGTGACCTGATCGAAAATCTTACGAATTTATCGTACACAAATATGACAATTTAGCGTTTTCACTTCTGCCGGCACTCCCGGAGTGCAACCCGTCGTTTTTTTTTCTTCACTGACTGCTTCCGCTTTGGGTTTAAGCGGAGGTGTGTCAGACTCCTACCGACTCTCCTCCTCCTCACGGTGTTCCCTCCACCACCATTGACCGGGCCACGAGGTAACTCTAAGCATTCTTCCGCACCCAATCGTAAACAAGCCTGCAGTCTGTTGTCCAACTGAAAACAAAAGCCATTTATGTTAAGAAATACCAAAATACAAACGGCGTTCTCAACTATTTCAATTGAATGAACTCTATACACAGTGTAGACCTCAGATATGCAAGTTTATCCAATATCAGGGGTGAGTACATGCGTGGGGATGGAGACGCAACTATCTGCACTGTTTAATGGAATAGCTGGAAAGCGTCTGGTGGTTGGGAAGTGGGCAGAAGTGGTGATGGCATGAGGCATGGGGTACGAAGTTTCAAGTGCTGAAGTAAAGAGGAATCTATCCATACTAATATTGTCCTTTTTGTTTATGTGACTGCATCGTTAACTTAGTGGTCCCAAACGCGACTGCTACTATAGAGGTCTTGGGTTCGATTTCCTGGTCGAGCAAAAAGTGTTATTGAGTTTTCTATGTAATTTTCAGTAGCAGCTCGGAGTGAGGATTAGGTTGGGATAGGACATTGACATGGGACCTAAATATACCGGCGTACGGTAAGTATACATTGGCACACTTCTGCCTAACCGTTCGGAAAATACAGGCGTGATGGTATATTTTTTTAGTACTCTGATGGAAAGATGCAGAGTGAATTAAAACTAGCCTATATGCCTGCAATTGATTTTAGTATTTTTACAGTAGAATCTTATTTACCTGAAAAATGTTTTTTACACAAAAAGTACTTTAAAAAGTGCTCTATATTCAGAGCAAATATTAAATAATTCGCTATTTATTACGGAACCCTCGTCAATTCCTTTCCCAGTAAACGCTTAATGGTTCGAGCATAATATAGAGGTTCTTTAATTACTTTCTTTCTAAGAGCACTTCATTTGTTGTTTAATAGGCATTTTTTTCATTAGCGGAGATGAAAATATATTTTTATTGCAGACTCGCTTATGCCACGTGGTTTTGCTCGTAATTAAAATATGGCTATAAAGTTTCTTTGATGTTCATTTGTTTTTATTTCATTTTGGAATCCTAACTTTCTATTATAAATGCGATAGTAAGTTTGTTTGTTTGTTACCTTTCCACGCCTCAACCACTAAACCGATCATTCTGAAATTTTGCATATACGTTGTCAGGTGCACAGAAATGGACATAGGGTACCTTTCATCCCGAAAACAAGTACTGTTCCCGAGAAAACGACAGTAATGTTCTCATGAAAATAGATGGCGCCACGTGTCTTTCGAAACATGATTGAATTTTAAATTAATTGAAGTATTTTCTTTGCGCGGTAACCGCCATTTATGCGGACGAATTCGCGGGAAAATGCTAGTATAATTATATGAATATTAATAGTTGTAGCCGCCCGTTAGCTCGGGTTTTACTACCTCGCTGCGGGTAGAGCAGTATTTTTGTACATATTAAAAGGAACTATTTCTTCTAATTTCTTTTTCTTTAATAATAGATAGAAGGGAAATGTGCAATAAATATAAGGTCAAAATGCAACAGCCGATTTTTTTTCCTTAAATGATGGAACATATTAACGCTTTGGGGGTTTAGAGTCATGTATCAACTGAATCCATGGTAAAAAAAAATCTCTTCAGAAAGATCGTCGCTTTACCGAGCCTGAGGACGTCCCACCTTACGCTTGTTAATCACGAAATATAGAACACGGAAAACAAATTGTAGTTTAGAATCTCTAAATAAACTACACGAACATGTCATCTATATGACACGAACGTGACGCAGTGATATTAAAATGTATACCTAGAGCATTCTTATTGCAACAGTCTCTAATATTTTGCTGACTACCCAAATTGTAATCACAACATAAGCAATTAAGCAAAGTATTTAGTTCATGGAAATACAAATAAAGTTCATAAAGTCATGTAGAGCTCTTTGTGAAGGCGCTCGTCCGAGGAAGTACCACTACTACACTTATTCCTACCGTAAAGCAGCGTTGCTGTGCTATGGTATTAAGGGTAAGGCTGGCGATGCTATTTCAGGCACATGCGACATTTAAACTTTGTCTCTGGGATGGCAACGCAAAGGCTCTGCACTGTATTGCAAATGTCTTTAAGCAGCGGTGACCACTTAACAAACCCTTCAAAAGCGGACATAGCAATGTTTCTTGTCGGCAACTCAACGCAAGTTTTTGAAACGAAAACTTTTTTAACCGTTTTGTGCTATTTTTGGTAGGGGCAAAACTTACATGACATAACATGACATGCTAATACGACGTGTTGCGCCCGACAGGCAACCCGGCTGTGGCAGTGGCGTGCGGTCCATATAGGCAAATAGACATTGGCTACCCTATAAAATACGTATTTATCTTATATTAAATATCTTTTATTGTATCCACGAGTAACTACTATCGTTAAAATAAAAAAATAAAAATAAATCTTAAATCAGCACCACCTATCGTTAAAATAAAAAAACATAATATATTAAAACTTAAATCAGCTCCATCTATCGAGTAACGGTGGAGTCTCATCGATAAATCGCTTCGCGCGAGTAACGGGAAGACACAAAACATTGCGGCTGGGTGTTTCAATGTGTGCCCCATGACAGACTCGTAGGTACGCGTCTACAATAGTGTGCGTTTACTATAAAAACTCGACACACAATGTCAAAATAACGCTCACAAACGTACAAATAGACTTTGGCTAATTTTTATAGTTTGAAGTTTGCGGGGGTTTTGCGAAGTTAGTTATGTGATTATTATAATAAGTAGTACGTTTGATTTTATTAGCGTTAAATGAAGCACGTTTACTTTTTGTCATAATAATGTTTTTATGTTGACGTGACTTATGAGCGGCCATTGTTGATTCATTTTGTACGACTGTAAACTGTTGTGTTTACGCAAAAATTTGATTGTGATGTGTTAAAATTGTTCAAGTGTGTGTATGTGCAGAAAATATTAAATTATGCGTTTTCAAAGCTATCATAAAGTGATAAAAAACTGTTGATCGCCCAAGGCCGTTATACATCAGATTTGCAGTGAATACAAACTAAAGGTATAATCAATCGTAAATTCAATATAAAACAATAATGAATCTTAAGACTGGCTCTCGGGTTGTTTACATAGCAATTGATTATATTGTTTTTCGTGTCCAGACGTGAGTCGTAACGTGTTTTGGGCATATTGTACGTAGTTTCGTGGATATGAGTAGGTAGGTACCTACCTAACTACCTAGTTTCAAAACCGATTATTCTTGTAACTATGTAGTTACCTACTTCTGTATACAGTAGAGCTTTGGTTAGTTCTGCGTTTGTATTATGGTATGATTACGAAAGTGTTATAGGTTATAAAGGTAGGTAATATTGTTACTTTGGTGTTATGCTTTGATTACGTATAGGTATGTGACAGTTTGAAGATGTTCTGTTTATCATGCGCGTAAGCTATACCTATCCCGAGCCGAAGGGACTGTTTACTCGGTCAGTGGGTCTTCTTTGCAAATACATACAGAACAAAAGACATACCCGCCAAAAGGCCACTTCAAATATCCGCAAATTGATATGTTTATAATATCAGCCAATCTATAGATATTTGAGGTCGAAAATCATATAAATCATTATTTAATCGACAAGGCGACGAACCAAAACCAACATGTATTAGGTGTTTTTGGTAGGTACATTTTCTGTCTACCCTGTCTAAAAACTCTGTGCACGCCACTGGGCTGTGGACATGTTTAACGTATTCTAATTTCAGTCTCGATAAAAATAACTTTAATTTGTCTCCATTTACCTACACTTTATGACATTGATTGTCACTAAGTTGAGATTGCGACTAAATTTTTAACGTTTTTAATTAAAAGAATTAGCCTTCAGTGCCTTCAGTTCTACACCCAACAAAAACACGTACAACCAGACAAAATTACCAATTTTAATAACACAGTACGGTCTTAATTACAGAAACGGTGTTATGAAAACAATATTTCTGCTTAATAGTCTGTTAAATTTGAATTATACCCGACATTTTAAGGGTGTTTCGTAATAAATATTGCTTAATATCTTTACTCCGAGGTGTTCCCTTGTAAATGTGAGGTACTATTACTTGGCAAATTGACTCATTCCAAGTTCACAATGTATGGAGAAAATATTGGCTTTTACGTATTTAAATAGCGAAGGTTTAATGAGAATAATGGTTATTACACTTGTGTATTTTAAACTAGCTTATACCCGCGATTTCGTTCGAACGAATGTCAGTTATTTCAACATACAACTGAAGGTAAATTAACCGCATACTCAACGGGGCGATTTTGTTATTTGAAGAGGTACACACATACATACCATAACGCCTGTTGTCTCCGAAGGGTTAGGCAGACGTGTTATGTACACCCACAGCTCGCCGGTATGTTTAGGTCCCATGTAATAGGCAAGCCTATTGCCATCAACCGGGCACAAATCTTCTCTCCGAGCTGCTGCTGCTTGAAAGAGATGTTTTTGCATTTATGTATTTGATAATGAAAAACTTGTTTAATATAAAAACGTGAATTATTTTTAGAAGTGAAGATTATTTGGTAAACAGGCTCATAACATGTGCATATACACAATTTACGATTAATTACTAGAGAAGCTAGTGCCTTTTATAAAAAGCTGTGTCTGTTTGTCGGTCTGTTACGTTTTCACGGCTAAGCCACCCGAAGTTAGCCAACTTAAGAAATGAAATAGGCTACTTTTAGACTTCCTCTGAATATTCGCGGGTAAAAACTGGTAAGTACTACCACAATAACGTCCCTGTCTTTCCTAATTAAAATACAACCACTAGGTAAGGTCAGCGTCAGAGAAAAGAAACCCTCTTTGGTAATGATATCAAACCGTATAACCGTAGTCTGGGGGGGTTTCTTTTCTCAGACGCTGACTGTACAAAGAACTTTAAATCCTACAGCAAATATAAAATTATTACAGCGAGTAAGTTAACAACCTGGTCTCAATAACGCAAACGAAACTCCAAGATACCGCACAATTCCTACAGGTATATTTAAAAGACATTTACCTCTGCGCCAGAGCCTTTGAAAAACGATGCAGCGTCGTCATAACACCTCACTAGGAACCATTACCGTTACTGGCGGCTAGCCAAGCACACGTACGGGCGGTTTTACCAGCGTTTATTATTCAACTGGTTACATAAAATATTAGCGCAAGATTTAGTATGTAAGTAGGGGTTATTTAGGGTGGGCTGAACTGGTAATGGTGTGGTTGGAAGTTTTTAATTAGATGTGTAATGAGATCTTGATGGGTCTTGGGATCGATTCTCAGGTCGAGCAAAAAGTGTTATTGGTTTTTTCTATGAAATTCTCAGTAGCAGCTTGGAGTTAGGATTAGTGCCCGGTTAGTGGCAATATACTCGCCCCCTACTACATGGGACCTAAAAACATACCGGCGAACCGTGGGTGTACATTGGTATACCTCTGCCTAACCCTTCGGGGAATACAGGCCTGATGGTGATGGATTCACCATCATCATCGTCATATCAGCCATAGGAAGTCCACTGCTGGACATAGGCCTTTCTGATAGATTTCCAAAAGGTCCGGTTGGAAACGTCGTCGTCGTCTGTAATTAAACGTTAAACTAATTTAGTAAGTACACCAAATGTGTTACATTAGTAAACAGCATAAACAGAAACCTAATATAATTGTCTTAATAGTAGAATTAGTCTACATATTTAAAACGTTTTATATCTAATCGCAATCTCATCTCAGCGACAATCAATGTTCAACCTTCTAATTCTTATATTTTCACTGACCCGTTGGTCTCGTGGTCGCTAGCATAACTGTTAAATGTAAGCGTTCGATTCCCACGTAAATTGTTATTGGGTTTTTTAATTAGGAACTTCTCAGTAGCAGCCCGGAGTTTGGAAATTAATGGTAAGACACCAGAATGCTTCGGAAAGCAAATTAAAGCCGTTGCCTGATCTTCCCGGATTGCTGTCCCATCGGACTATGAGAGTCTTTTTTATTTACTGCATACTTACTTAGTCTACATTGAGATTGGCCACAGTAACCGTTAATGGTCTGGAGAAATACTAAACAATACAAATAATAAACGATTTCCTATTGCCCATTTCCTAATTATCTGTGCACCTTTCACCAAAACAATTAAAATCCCGATATTCTCAGTGCCAAGTCACACAGGGCGTCTAGAGTCAAGCCAGGGCAGCTAAACTGTGTGGGCGCGGGTTCGAATCAGGCCACGTTCCGTTTTAAGCTGCATTACGTGATCATGCCAGTCTGTTGCTAGAACTGATATTATGTGTTTGCTGTCAGGGTTGTGGGCCGAGGAGTAAGAAGACAGCGGTTTTAGTATTTGTTGAGGTGGTCCGATAGAAAATTAAAGTCAGCATAATGCATTATAAATAGGGATTGTTTTCTGTACTATCTTTAAACATACCATCACGCCTGTATTCCCCGAAGGGATAGGCAGAGGTGTACCAATGTACACTCACAGTTAGCCGGTATGGTTTAGGTCCCATATAATAGGGGCCTATTGCCAATGTCTGGGCACAAATGCCAACTCCGACCTGCTACTGAAAATTTCATAGAAAAACTCAATAACACTGTTTGCTCTACTTGGGTATAGAACCCAAGATATTTAGCAAATTAATCACGGACCTTAGGATCTTAGGACCTAACGAGGCAGTAAATAATAAAAATAAATAATATACCATCACGCCTGTATTCCCCGAAGGGTTAGGCAGAGGTGTACCAATGTACACCCACAGTTCGCCGGTATATTTAGGTCCCATGTAATAGGGGGCGAGCCTATTGCCATTAACCGGGCTCAAATCCAAACTCCGAGCTGCTACTGAGAATTTCATAGAAAAACCCAATAACACTTTTTGCTCGACCTGGGAATCGAACCCGGGACCCCTTGACGAGGCAGTAATCTTCAAAATAAACACCGCATAAGCAGTATTGGTGATTACCGAACATTCGCTTGCTCCTTGTACCACCTTAGAGAAATATGAGCTAGGTACAATGCCGTCAGAAAGCTCTTTAGACACTGACTTAGAGATTTCTGAGAAAACGTGACGACATTTTTTAGCGTTCCCTAACCAATCGGAACCTTATTACTAAGACTCCGCTATTTGTCCGTGTGTCGGTCTGTTATAGGGCTGTTACTTTTATTCATATACTAGCTTATGCCCGCGATTTCGACCGCTTGAATATCGGCAAGTATACTAGCCACAAAATTATGCATTGATAACTGTTTACAAAAACAATTCACATGACTATATATTTACTATAAAACAACAACAAACAATACTACTAAAATGAATTTCCCAATTAAGGAGGATCCCCATACTTGAAATGTGTCCTTCATTATGTCTCGTAAGTAAGTGTGTTAAATAGAGCTGTACGTGTTCCTCAATACTGGTCGGACAAAATTTAATGAGCCAATCGACACGGAAAGAACACGTGTTAAATATTGTATGATGGTACTGTGCGGAACCCACCGTGTGCGAGGCCGGCTCACAAAACCGCCAACGTGACAACTTAACAGCCTGTGCTTGAAAATATTATTTTTTGTTACAGTAAAAAAAGAAGTTTAAAAAACTAAAACCCGACTACAAAAAATTCACGTTCTAAAAAGTATGAAACAAGAAAACATTCTCATCTGAAAGCCGTGGTCGTATGCCACCTAATTCAGGTAAAACTGTATGTATGTAGTTATAGAACATGAATCTTTAGCACTAAAGTTTAGGGTAAAGTGGCATACGACCACGGCTTTCAGATGAGAATGTTTTCTTGTTTCATACTTTTTAGAACGTGAATTTTTTGTAGTCGGGTTTTAGTTTTTTAAACTTCTTTTATTTAAAATATTTTGGGGTTTAAATTTAGACATTTATATGCGTAATATTATTGGAACTGCAACATATATACACAATATATGAAATAATAATCTATTAAGTCTCCCAAACGAAATATTGGTTAGTTAGATAGGTTTATGATGCGTTCTAAAGGGTGCTATGTACAATTTACTTATATAATATATATATATATATATATATATATATTTGAAATGTGCTAATTAAGCCCTTTAGTTTGATATGCAACACGACCATATTTGGAAGAAAAAAATTTTTTTTTCACATCTTCTTGAGCCCCAGAGGGCGCCACATACAATTTATTGCAACATAATGTAGCCTATAACCAGCGGACGATCAAGACGCTTCTAATGACACCTCATTTGTCAATTTACGTTAGACGGTTTAGATGTTATGAGGGAACAGATGAACATCCATACATACATACATACATACATAAATACATACATACATACATACATACATACATACATACATACATACATACCGGTCAACCTCATAACCCTCCTTTTTGCTTCGCCGTAGTCGGGTAAAAACAGATACAAATCAGTATCCATTAAAAACAAGGATATATAATCATATCGTAATAATATTACTTTAATAGAAAACTATTGCAGTAATGAAAATGGTGATTAAATATATTTCAGCATGATAATTATACGACGTAATGAATACATTTAACGAATAAATTGATGATAATATTCAGTAAAACAGACTATTACAAAGTTAATGATAATTGTATAGTCGGCACTCTAATTTATTAGATCATAACATACCCTCACACCTGTATTCCACAAAGGGTTAGGCAGAGGTGTACCAATGTAGACCCACAGTTCGCCGCTAGGTTTAGGTCCCATATAACAAGGGGTGAGCCTATTGCCATTAACCGGGCACAAATCCTAACTCAAAAACTCAATAACACTCTTGCTCGACCTGAGAATCGAACCTAAGACATCTAACGTAGCAGTCGCGCTTAGGAACACTAGGCTTACAATTCAGTAATAACCAAACCCAAATAACCCAACAACATATTGCCCAACCCGGGATCCGTACCCAAACCCCATCACACGAACATTTTGATACAAAAAAGCAGATACACAACCAAATGACCGCAATAACGGACGGTTCGCAACAGAACTAAATACGGTTTCATTATCACCATTTGGAAAACGATGGGAGAGTCCGTTAATAGGTGTGTAATTAAGTTAATTTGATCGTTACGTTTTTGGGGTTTTTCGAATAGTTTATGGAATGAGTGTGTGTGGTGAGTTTTAGGATGGTTAATAGTAACATATACCATGATGCCTGTTTTCCTGGAAGGATTAGGCAGAGATGTGCCAATGTATTCACTCATAGGTAGTTTAGGTCCCAAGTAATAGGGAGCGAGCCTATTGCCATTAACCGGCCGCAAATCTTAACTCCGAGCTCGTTCGTTCTTTATTAACCTGTCTATTTCATATATTTTTATGATTGACTAGCTGTTCCCCGCGGTTTCACCCTCGCTGCTCAGCACCTGTTGGTCGTAGCGTGATGTTACATAGCCTATAGCCTTCCTCAAGAAATGGACTATCCAACACTAAAAGAATTTTCCAATTCCAACCAGTAGTCCCTGAGATTAGCGCGTTCAAACAAACAAACTCTTTAGCTTTATAATATTAGTATAGATTCTTCTTTTCACCTGCATGTATAAAAGACTTTTTCGCAAACCCACTGGTAGTTTCAGATATGAACAAACAAACATACAAAAACTCTTCAGCTTAATTATATTATAGATAGGATTAATTATCAGAGATTTTGACGCGACTATCACTAACATATAGAGCCATTACCGCCGACTTAGCGTAAGCGACATTTTCACCTAAACTGCGTTTTTCTTCGCAAACGACATTTTAAACTTTAACGGACCATGCCTCGTTACCTTCCAGCCAAAATAAATCAGTTATTTAAGTTATAGCAAATGCTTATTCACATTTTGACGGGCCTGTTGGTCTAGTGGTTAGCGGCCCTGACTGCTAAGCCGGAGGTCGTGGGTTCGATTCCCACCCAGGACAAACTTTGTGTGATGAGCATGATTGTTTGTTCTGAGTCTGGGTGTGATTTATCTATAATATGTATGTATTTATAAATTATATATTAAGTATGTATATCAGTTGTCTGGTTACCATAACACAAGCTCTGCTTAGCTTGGGAGCAGATAGCCGTGTGTGAGTTGTCCCAAGATATTTATTTATTATTTATTTATTTATTAATAGCTCAATTATTAGCAAAAATATTTTTAAAAAACCTTCTTGGACTGTAAAATTTGGCTTTTGTCGGTTACGCTAAGTCGGCGGTAATGGCTCGATATAGCTGATGTTATAATGATTAAAGCGAAGTCGCGGGCATAATCTAGTTAAAGTACACAACTATGATATACTCGCACCAACTTTTTCATAACAACAACACGTACATTGTCTCTCCTAATTAATGTTAATAATTACTCATTAGTTGCCCTTACAGAACATAATTAAACTACCCCAACGTACATATTTACTGAGCCGCGGGGCAGGCCCACCTACACAGCCAGTAATTACCGGTTACACAAAATAAATACCCGAACCGTACCCGGTTTAAAATCAAACACAAAGATAAACTACACACGGCCAGTCATTACCGGTTCTCATTACCGGACTGGCCCGGTAATGATACCCGGCCGGACCGCAGAACGATTAGAGGTTTCAACCCCTTGTTTGCAGCTAAACATTCTGGCTGGATAATTAGATTTTTATTTCTTCGGTTTTTAATTTTAATTAAGTTGGTCTTAATGACTTTCTGTGGTTGAGTGTTTTGTTTTTCTTTGTAATGGGGTCGGTTTGAGCGCGTGAAGTGAATGTTTATTCGATTTCTGTCGATTTTTGGATTGGAAATACGATTATTTTTTAGCACAACTTATAATTTAATTGTTTTATATGATACTAGCGACCCGCCCCGGCTTCGCACGGGTGCAATGCTGATACTAAATACACTACAAAAACATAGCGGCCCGCTCCGCCGCAAACGCTACGTCCCGCAATTTTTAAATCTGTAATATCTTCGAAAATATTCACTTAAATCATATGCTGTAAAAGGCCATATAGATCTATATTAAATCAACAATGTATTTAAGGTATTTAATTGGATAAGGATTAATGCTGTATTGGTTAAAATCGCTTCGAAAATTAGTTAATAAATTAATTAAAAAGTAAATGACAAAAAAGTGTTATTGTGGGATATCCATAAGAGATAGACATCAGTGGCGTGCGGTCCATATAATAATAATAATAATAATGGTCATATCACGTTATATTGGGACCGATCTATCATCACTGACAGGACTATTGTTGCCAATAAGCCTGACATAGTGGTGGTAGATCGATTAGAGCGTCGCGCAGTGATTGTTGATATTACTGTCCCGCATGACGAGAACCTCGTGAAAGCTGAGAAAGATAAACAAATTAAGTATCTTGATCTGGCTCGCGAGGTTGTCGACATGTGGGATGTGAATACGGCAATCATTGTGCCGATAGTCGTGACGGCCAATGGCATAATAGCCAAGAGCCTCGACCAACACCTAAGGAGGCTCTCGTTGGGCGGTTGGATCAAGGGCTTGATTCAGAAAGCGGTTCTCCTAGACACGGCGCGTATCGTTAGGAGATTCCTTTCTCAGGAGCCCTGACCACCGGTGGCTTGGACCCTGTTCCCGACGCCGGTGGGCTACTATTTTTTATATTTTTAAATGTTTTTATTTTTTATACTAATATTTAAAAATGTAACTTATATGTATGATAAATAAATAAATGAAAATAATAATAATAATAATAAATCATTTTATTGTCAGGCAACTGAGGCCCATAGATAAAATACACAAAATAATGTTATACAATAATAAACTAATACAAAGACAAATAGACATTGGCTACCCTATAAAATACGTATTTATCTAATATAAATATCTTTTATTGTATCCACGAGTAACTACTATCGTTAAGATAAAAAAAAAATTAAAAAATCTTAAATCAGCTCCACCTATCGTTAAAATAAAAAAAACATGATATATTAAAACTTAAATCAGCTCCATCTATCGAGTAACGGTGGAGTCTCATCGATAAATCGCTTCGCGCGAGTAACGAGAAGACACAAAACATTGCGGCTGGGTGTTTCAATGTGTGCCTCATGACAGACTCGTAGGTACGCGTCTACAATAGTGTGCGTTTACTATAAAAACTCGACACACAATGTCAAAATAACGCTCACAAACGTACAAATAGACTTTGGCTAATTTTTATGACGTTTGCGGGGGTTTTGCGAAGTTAGATATGTGATTATTATAATAAGTAGTACGTTTGATTTTATTAGCGTTAAATGAAGCACGTTTACTTTTTGTCATAATATGTTTTTATGTTGACGTGACTTATGAGCGGCCATTGTTGATTCATTTTGTACGACTGTCAACCATCTGTAAACTGTTGTGTTTACGCTAAAATTAGATTGTGATGTGTTAAAATTGTTCAGGTGTGTGTATGTGCAGAAAATATTAAATTATGCGTTTTCAAAGCTATCATAAAGTGATAAAAAAATGTTGATCGCCCAAGGCCGTTATACACTAGATTTGCAGTGAATACAAACTAAAGGTATAATCAATCGTAAATTCAATATAAAACAATAATGAATCTTAAGACTGGCTCACGGGTTGTTTACATAGCAATTTTTCGTGTTCAGACGTGAGTCGTAACGTGTTTTGGGCATATTGTACGTAGTTGCGTGGATATGAGTAGGTACCTACCTAACTACCTAGTTTCAAAACCGATTATTCTTGTACTTAACTATGTAGTTACCTACTTCTGTATACAGTAAAGCTTTGGTTAGTTCTGCGTTTGTATTATGGTATGATTACGAAAGTGTTATAGGTTATAAAAGGTAGAGGTAATATTGTTACTTTGGTGTTATGCTTTGATTACGTATTGGTATGTGACAGTTTGAAGATGTTCTTTTTATCATGCGTGTAAGCTATAGGTACCTATCCCGAGCCGAAGGGACTGTTTACTCGGTCAGTGGGTCGTCTTTGCAAATACATACAGAACAACAGACATACCCGCCAAAAGGCCACTTCAAATATCCGCAAATTGATATGTTTATAATATCAGCCAATCTATAGATATTTGAGGTCGAAAATCATATACATCATTATTTAATCGACAAGGCGACGAACCAAAACCAACATGTATTAGGTGTTTTTGGTAGGTAATTTTTCTGTCTACCCTGACTAAAAACTCTGTGCACGCCACTGATAGACATATACCATCGCGGAGTTTTCGGTAGACCTTTTCAATGTGTACAATACTTAGTACATTAATTTGATAAATCTCGTAGGGTTCAGCCAGCGTTTGCAATGTAAGCGGAAAAAAATGAAATTATTTACGACATCACATTAGAAACCTCAAAAATAACAGTATTTCTCCGCTATTTAATGGATGTTATTATACATATAAACCTTCCTCTTTAACCACTCTATCTATTCAAAAAACCGCATCAAAATCCGTTGCGTAGTTTTAAAGATTAACGCGTACAAGGGGAATGGGCGACTTTGTTTTATACTTTTTAAATGGGACAAGCCCGCCACACTGTTCCCAAACCACTGCAACTCCTGTAAGCCAGAATCAACAGTGGCGACCACAAGAAAAGCGCCGAGACAATGAAGCTCGACGAGTCCCAGAGAACCGATTTAACTGTCTTGGATCCCGCAACGAAATTAATCAGAAAAGATTAGCGGAGGAGTAAGAAAAATATAATTTCGACTTCCCTCCAAACAAGCAGGAGACAGAACAGAATTAGGCCAATAGGCACAAAGGGATTATTTACAACTGGGAGAAGCCCAGATTGCCAAGCACCACGGATTGCAATTATCATTAACTTTAATGGGTCCTAATGTGAACTGTTACATTTGATTCCAGTAATAGGTATGGCAAAAACGCTTGAACGCACGGAAATTAGTTCTAGTTTCTACAAGGTCCGCATAATAAACAACACCGGATGTAACCTGTACACTATCTAACATAATATTTCGCTCATTCTGCCAAAGAATACACTCCCATAAGATGTGATGAGCAGATTGTTCATATTCACAGTCAGATGTAGAACATTGACACAAAGGAGAGGCAACAAGCTTAAAAGAGAATAATTTACTCTTAAAGTTGCCATGACCTGTGAGAAATTGGGCAACACAGTGGTCCACCTCTAGCCATGTTCTGGCCAGCCGTTCGCGAACTGAAGGAAAGAACTGATGGAGGTGCCTTGATGGAATTATCCCACCTACATTGCCATTCAGATAAAAGTTCCTCCCAGACATCAGTCTGCGGTTTAAATAATCTAGAGATCTTAGCACGGTCACGTTGAGTTAGAAAGTTTGCGTCCATGGTCTCTCGCGCGGAATAGTACATTGCAGCACGTCGCTGCACCTCGAGATCGACTGGAAGTACACCTGTACTGGTAGTGCTTCAGTACTAACGGTCCTATACGCTTTGCATTTTTGTTTTATACTATGTAATGATGATAATGATAATGATTAGCTATAAACTCTGCGGTGTCACCCGCATTGAGTTACGTTTTTCGTTACTGCTCCGCTCCCGTTGATCGTAGCGTGATGTTCTATACGTATAACCGCCACTCTTTCTATGAAGAATGCATTTAAATCCGTTGCGTTGATAAAAAGATCTACCTAAGTGACGGCGGGAAGGGACTGTTTTAGGATAAGAACAGTTCCTCACGGTGTTTTCCTCCAATATCAGAGATGTTTCAGATAAACTTAGAAAATACATATGAACATTCAGTCACATTAGTACATGCCTAGTATCGACCCCGTTCTCAATTATAAAAGAAATAATTATTAGTTATACTTTTATTTAATTTCTGTATCCAAAAAACGTTAAAGACAAATATTATATAGAAACCAAATGTTAATCTAGGGAGGCTATCCTACCTAGACTATTTATGAAGCTGCCCTTTCACGTTCTCGTTAGCGAGTGACCTGGCGTCAAATCAGTTAAAGCTAGAGCCAGAGGAGTGAATTACATTAGCTTGTTTGGTCTGGCATAAAGGATAAACTGATTCGCTCACTTCCCTGACAATTGAATCAAGTTGATGAACGATAGACAGATAAAAGGATTTTACTAGCACGCTCCATACAAGAGGATTACTTTTGTATGGAGCGTGTTATCAGCACACACCCACGTTGACACATCCCACAGAACAAGGCCTGGCTTTTACCTTAGCCAGAGGCTTATCATTGCCACAATCCCAGTAAGGTTATAAGAGCACTAATATAGGCTTGTGGTTAGGCAGTTTCCCGTCAAAAAACTACGTAAGGTAAAAGAAAATATCATGCGACATTTAAAAATCATAACCATTTCTAAATTAAGTAAGTTGACTAACCACAATCTTAGATAATAGTGCCATTTCCTATCTACAAAACATCATCCCTTCACTATGTCAACTAGCCCCTGTGTCAACTAGCCCCTGTTTCAACACGCCAATAAAACACGGGTTACGTTACAAAAAAAAGCCTACAATCTACAATATACGGTGGATTTAATTCAGTAAGCGTTGTGTGAAATACTCGTGTCGCTTGTGGACGCGGAAAATATACGAGGGGCGAACGCACAAGGTAGGGGAGGCAAAAGGTTTAGTTTTTATGAACATTTCTGCCTCGTTGGCCTAGTGGTCCTGAGTGCGACTGCTACGCTAGAGGTCCTGGGTTCGATTCCCGGGTCGAGCAAAAAGTGTTATTGGGTTTTTCTATGAAATTCTCAGTAGCAGCTCGGAGCTTGGATTTGTGCCCGGTTAATGGCAATAGGCTCGCCCCCTATTACATGGGACCTAAATATACCGGCGAACTGTGGGTGTACATTGGTACACCTCTGCCTAACCCTTCGGGGAATACAGGCGTGATGGTATATTTATTTATTTTATTTTTCTACATAGTATAAAACAAAGTCGCTTCCAGCCGTCTTGTACCTACACTTAGATCTTTTAAATTGCACCTTACATTTTATTGTTTTTTCATCAATAGATAGAGTGAGTCAAGAAGAAGGTTTATGCGTATAGAACATCACGCTATGGTCAACGGGAGCGGAGCAGGAACCAAAGACGTAACTGAACGCAGGTGACAGTGCGGAGTATATACTTATAATTATTAAATAGACCATATACAAGAGGTGCATCAGTGGATGGTATTGTTGTAGTTGAATACTGGGTCGAACAAAACAATCCATACTAATATAATAGAAGCGAAAGTAACCTTTGTTCACGACGAGGACCCGCCCGCAGCAAATAAAATTCTTCAACATTTGGCGAATTGCTTTTAATGAGCGACTATTGCACTTTTTAACATGAATGCACCTTTTCGATCAGTAATGATTACAAAATGTTGAATTACATTAAAAAACGCGTGCGGGCGCCGTTTTGATTCAAGTCGATCTTGTTTTGTTTTTGTTCCGCTCGGCGGCGCTGGCGTGGCGCAGCTCGCCGTTCGGATACGCACAACAAATGTACGTTAAAGATAAGATTTAACATAATTCCCCCCCCTTGGAATCGGTGGTTCCAAGGAGCTCATGGGATTTTCCACGGGCAGAACGCAGACTTTAGTCAACGCTCTACGAATGATGCCCTTTGTTGTTAAAATGTCCACAACCCTGCAGACACCGTCGGTTCCAAAATGCAGCTTATTGATGCGCCCCAACAGCCATTTCATTGGTGGAAGCTGATCCTCCTTAACGACGACCATGTCTCCAATCTTGACGCCGTCACCTTCGCTGCGACGCCACTTGACACGTTGTTGTATTACCCTTTCATGACTAAACCACTGAAGCGATTGTGATGAAATTTGGTACGGAGTAGAACCCCATGAAAAGACATAGGCTACTTTTTATTTCGCAACTTCGTCCGCGTCTGTACATTTACGCGGACGAAGTCGCGGACAAAAGTTAGTTTATAAATAAGTTGTAATTAACTTTACCGAGTTGCCATCGCTATCGTACGAAGAGGCAGAACAGTAAACTGCACCGGATTTGAGATGAGAATAGCCAACATACCATCACGCCTGTATTCCCGAATGGTTTGGCAGAGGTGTACCAATGTACGCCCACAGTTCGCCGGTATGTTTTAAGTCCCATGTAATAGGGGGCGAGCTTATTGCCATTAACCGGACACAAAACTCCGAGCTGCTACTGACACCATAAAAAAACAAAAAAAAAATACCTATTCATACTATTAGTAAAGATTGAACCTTCTATGTTGTGTTTAAAAGGGTTGAAGTGAAAAAACAGTGGAGCGGTAAATTGAGCGCGTCAGCTCAGCCGCTGAGCAGTGTACCCGCGCCTGAGTGAGCGTGGGCCGACGCACTAATAACGTTATTCCAACATCTCCCGAGGAAAATAAAGCGAGGTGAAGCTTAATACTGAAACCTTGTCTGCAGGTATTTCGAGGTTTCGAGCTCGATTCCCAGGTCGGCAAAGTGGTGATTTGTTAGGCGGATTTTCTAAAAAGAATTTCTTAGTAGCTGTCTGAAGTATGGGTTTTGTGCCCGATTGTGACTGTTGCAAAATTGAAGTGTGTCTGGAAAATATATGACAAAAACTATAAATAACGGGCGCCAAGATCTTATAGGTCATAGAAATATTTGTTGAGCGTGTGGAAAACGAACCCGCGAGCTACCAATCACTGAGCCACTGAGCTAACTGTGTCTTCAAAATCTACAAATCTATGTACCTATGTAAGTTCTTATTTAAAAGATACAATGGGGACTTCGTATCTCGTTCAAGTAAAAAATGAAGTATTATATTAGCCAAAAACAACAGCTATTCCTTAACACACAGACAACAAAATTGTTCAACAACGTCAAAACAAAATCTTTTATGAAAAACAACACGAAATTTATTCGCTTAAATGCCCAATATGTAACATGTACAGAACACAAAAGATGTACCTATCAACATTACAATACACTCCAATGATTAATGTATAATATTCACACAATGAGTATCAATTTATGTGTTCATTATTAGTTAAACAATAGCGCTCAACATTGTCTATTTTAATTATATTCCAAAATAATGTAAGCCTTCATCATTACCTACTTAGTAATAAATAATACCAGCCTTTCGTTGTCCCACTATAGGGCAAAGGCCTCTTCTCATGAAGAGAAGGCACGAGCATTGATCACCACGTTTATCAAGAATAAGTACAGATTTCTATACGATATTTTCCTTCACCTATATCAGTGATGTCCAAGTTAACCTTAGAAATTATATACGTATGTTGGGTTTTTCTATGATATTCTGAGTAGCTGCTCGGAGTTATTATTATTTTGTGCCCGGTTAATGGCAATTGGCTCGCCCCCTATTACGTAGGATCTAAACATTCTGGCGAACTGTGAGTAAACATTGGTACACCTCTGCCTAACCCTTCGGGGAATAACATTTAATTATACTAAGCTCATTAACAGCGCAACATAGCACAATAAGTTCGCAAGTGAAGCAAAAGTGACATTTGTCAAAAGCTCATTACCAGAAACCATTTATGTACGGAACCTACTGTTCCATGAACCATCATTAGTACACAGACTCATTATGTAAGACTGCTACACGAAACTAGATATAGGAATGCATTTGAGTAAAGTGGTGAATACATTGGGAAATAGACTTGATTTTTTGGATTTTTTGTAGTTATGTTTTGCTACGTTGTGTTACGTTACGCTACGTTATGCTAACTTTACGCTTAGTATAGTATACTACGCTAAGCTATGCAACGTTACGCTACATTTACTTTATATACTCAGGCTTTCTCTAGCATTGCCACAACAAGTATCCTGTTGTTCCCGCTACTCACTGCATCCACCAGCGATGCATGCTTGCATGGGAAATTTACTTTGTTGTATCATGTTATGTGCCAAATACGGGGTAAGTGCCATCAGGAAGTTACATACATACATACATAAATTCACGCCTTTTTCCCATGGGGGTAGGCAGAAACCACAGAACTCCACCTGCTACGATCCTTACATACTACTTTCGCCTCGTTCACGTTCATACATCTGGTCATACAAGCATCCAGCCAACCATCAGGAAGTTTTTATTTGTAAATTAACGCTATGCCTGTCGGTGTCCTAAAAAGGTATTAGGTACGTGAAAAAGATAACCAGACGATTCTTCTTAACTGTTAATAACAGTATACGTACTGCAAAAGAACACGAGGGGATTGCGACACACATTTGTACAATTGATGTAGGTACGAGTAGTTAGGTATGTACATAAAATTTTACTTCAAAACAGTATGGAATTTCTTGCCCATACCTTCCCATATGAAACTACCTTTTGGGAAGGGCAACTTTCGAAGATTCAATCGTTTTCTTGTTTTACATGATATCCAAAAATGCCTTTTAGTGGTCTTATAATTTCTCTTTAACTTTTGACTGAAAAAAGGCTCTGTAATACACTAGTCTCACTAGTGTACACCCAGCTTTACTTGCAACCTCACCCGTTAAGGAAGACAGCACATAAATTGTAGCGCACATGCATTACTGCTAATGTGTTCTAGAAAATAATTGAGTGCCTTGCATCGACTTTGTGTAACGTCGGGGGAAGAACGCTGCTTGAAATTGTATGTGGTATTGTGCTGCGGTTGTTACTTTGATTTTATAAGGATTGACTTCATTCTCTGCGCATCATTCAATACTCTTAATTACGAAGTGGTTGTAGAGCGCTTTGTGAATGAGCTCGTCCGGAGAAAGACTACCACCATACGTATGTCTGCCGCTAAGCAGCATGCTGTGTTTCGGTTTGAAGGGTGATGTTCGGTGTAATTACAGGCACATGAGACATTTCAACTTTGTCTCTGATATGGCCACGCATTTGCAAGGCCTTTGGTACTGCAGATGTCTATAGAAAGCGATAACCGCCAGCAAATTTGCCATTCAAAAAAATCCGGCTTCCCAAAAATTAATTAATACGAGACCTACATTGTAATATGAAAAAATATCTGCTGTTTCATAGAATTTGGTTGCATTGTAGTGCATTTTGTAGAAGCCAAATGGCATCAATGTAAACTTTGGAAAACCTAGCATTGTCCAGCGAAATTATCAATTTTCCCGCTCCTATCCAAACTAAAATAGACCCTAATTCAATAAACATAAACTTGCCGTTTGACTTAACATCACAACAATAAAAACACACTTCAATGTACCGAAAAATAGCAAATAACCTACACAATTCCGACATTTAAAACGAACAAAGCGTACAGAGAAAGTTTAAACAAAATAAAAATGCAACAAAAAAAGGCAGAATCGCAGCTAAATCGAAACTTTCGTCGCAGTTTAAATGGGAAATAGTATTTTTACAAAGTTTCGGCACTGGTAACCGAGCAGTGGAATTGTATCAACTCGTACGAACTCACTCCGCGGTTTGCGGTTGGTCCGGAACCCCTACTATTTGTTTTAGTAAAGGCAATCATTATTGCCCCGCTTCAAAAGATTAAAGGGTTGCCATGGTATTGGGTGAGCTAGCCTATGTTGATATTAGGTTTCTGTGTTTCAGGTAAACTTTGGTTTTTATAAACATTTTAGTATGAACATAGATAGGTCTCTACCTATCTATGTTCATACATAGATAGATACATAGATATGTTCATAGGCGACTAGAAAATTCTTGAAATACTACCTCTGTAGTATTTCAAGAATTTTCTAGTCGCCTACCACCATGTCGTCAAACAGCATTATTCTAATATTACTTTGCCTTGCGCACTGTTGGATTTTTAACGCTCAGCTCAGCGCCAAGAGTTGAAAATTCAACAACTGACATAACAAAATAATATTAGAATGATAGTCAGTGAGTTGATTCAATGAGTGACCTTTCTTTTAGATAGGTCGAACTTTAAAAACAGTACAAAAATATTTTTTTAACTTCAAACTATGCTTACACGTGAACTTACTGAATGACAAACGGATAATGAACACAAACTACATAATATGTAATCCGGTCATTGTGTCTCATCTCAATTGGTACAGTTTAATCAAAGGAAGCGATTATCATCAGTATCTACCTACGATATTACGCGTTACAGGTCAAGTGACTTGGCAGCTCACGTAGGTAGGTAATTAAATGGCTAAAAGTTTAATTTTTATGAGACGTTCACTGGAAACTATATAAAATTTTGTATAAAATTTTTTGAATGATTACTGGCCTACTAACCTGGCCTACTACTTTTCGATTTGGAAATCGTCAAGAAAAGTTTGCCTTAATTTTTCCAGTACATGTTTTTCCAATAAAATAATTTTTAGTTAAGAAATAAATAATTTTACCGACTTTGATTTAAAGAAAATTTAGATCATCCAACCGATCCTAACATTCGCTAGATTTCAACAAAAAACGAAAAACCAATTCAAACCCAACGCAACTAATAACGTGGTCCTTTTCCGAACCGAAGGACCAATTGCTACCACTCACAATGGAACAGGTACTCCCTGCCTTTCAGCACATAATTCTTCGGAAACAATCCAATTCCATCGCAAATGTCTCCAAAAAAACAAATAAGGGCTCTAGGGTATTTTTCACGGAAGACATTATACGCACCCCATACAAATATATCTCGCTCACACCATGAAGAGCACGTGAGTAATGGCACCCATCATTTCTGCTTATTCCAAATGTCTCTATGGATGTATATAAATTGAATGTTATATGTCAAACTTGGATGTCGAGAGTGTGTAGGTACCTAGGTACTGTGAAGGCTCTGCCTGGTAGCGGTATTTTTTTTGAAAGACGAAATATCGTGTGTGGTGTAACCAGTCTTATATATAAAATTGTCGTGTCGCGGTGTTTGTTGCCAAACTCATCTGAAACGGCTCATAACACAAAAAAAAATTGTGAAATTATGAAAAGCCGCCTGCTAGTCCAACATACCATCACGCCTGCATTTTCCAAAGGGTTAAGCAGAGATGCACTAATGTACACCCTCAGTTCGTCGGTACGTTTAGGTTGGGACCTAAACGGCAACATCCTAACTCCGAGCTGCTACTAAGAATTTTACAGAAAAACCTAATAACACTTTTTGCTCTAACTGGGAATCGAACCCAAGACCTCTAGCGTAGCAGTCGCGCTTAGGGCCACTAGGCTAACGAGGCAGTCAAGCCTGTTAGTCCATATTCTTCAATTTTTTTTAACTGTGAAGAAAGACTTAATGAAATGCGGTTAAATGTGGTTTAACCAACCATTAAATAACTACTACTACGTACGTAATAAAACTGTATTTCCCCGGTCACAGATAAGTGAAGTGTAGAAACAGTGTCTTTAAGGTAAACCAGATTATCCTGTTTTTCTTAAAATCTTCTTATAAACCTACTTATTATGCGTAACTATAAGGAAAATATTTTTGAGGAAGATGGCTTTTATTGCTGACGAAATACCTATTCAATTAAATGTGTTAAATGAAAAGTTTTAACTTTATCTTACCACTAGCATACACTAGCTTAAGCCCGCGTCTTCCTTCGCACAGAAGTCAAGTGTACCATAAAACAGCCTATGGCAATCGGCAATAGTATAGTTTTCAATCAGTGAAAGATTTTCTGTAATTGCACCAGTATTTTCAGATGATTACCTCTTACAAACAAAACGCAATAAAAAATGTTACCTCTTTATAATATTTGTATATTGCCTGCAAAACTTCTAAAATATAAAAATACCTATTTTTATTTTTATTTCCAAGTAAATACACAGAGGTACAATTATGTCAAAAGTTTATCTTGGACATCATTGGAACCTGGACTTGTTATGAATATAAGTCTGAAATCGCCAATTCGCCTTGAGCAAGCGTAATGATCAATGCTCGTACCTTCTCTGTATGAGAAGAAGCCTTTGTGCTTTGTGCTGGAATTATTAAATACACAGAGGTACCTAGAGTTCCAATAATTATGTAGCTATACAAATACATGACTATTCAGTTATTCAGTATCTAGTAAACCATTGTGAAAGAAAACAATAGCTAACGGAAATATTTATTTTTTACTAACAACCACTATAGGTACCGCCATTGTCAGTAGAGTAGGCCAGTCTATGCTAGAATATTAAAGCTCAAGAGATTTTCCGTATGTTTGTTTGTTTGTTTAAGCGCGCCAATCTCTGTACCTACCAGTGGAATTAGATTTTTTTATTAAGTACATGATAGCCAGATTCATGAGGCTATACATCACGCTACTACCCACGTGAGAGATAATGCGGGTAAAAAAAAACAACGCGAGTGAAGTCGCGGGCAGAGGCTAGTGTCACTATAGTTCTATCAACGTGTACAGTAAGATACCACAGTGCATCTATATTAACTACTAACAGCACGACCACGGGAGTAGGTATTTCGCAGAACAATTGAACTTAGACCATTCTGTGAAAGAAAAATAGATAATCTACAATTTTTTTAATAATAATTCATTCAAAATGTCAAATGTTACATTACTATCCAGCAATAACAAGGAGGCAATTCTATTAACTTTTAGAAATGATCGCAATCTAATCTCATCTACATCTGTCAAAAATGTATCTAATTACCTACAGATTGTCGTTGAGATTAGATTGCGATTAGATTACCGATTATTACAAAATTATAAACCTACAAAAAAGGACGGAATCACTAAATTGGAAACGGGAAACCGCTGTGTGCTGGCAGCGCAGGACCAGCTATTGTGACTATCTAAAGGGAAGGCTTATGTCCAGCCGTGGACGTCATTCGGCTAATACGATAATGATGACAGAACACTCAATTGAAGTCATTAACCGAACTAGTTTATATCTTTCTGCGGTTTTCATTCAACGAAATCATTTCCTTATCAATTTTATTTTACTTGAAAAGACAAAATAAACAAGCTTCTAAAATACGATTGACACAGAGACACCGTCAGACTTTTGTTTAAAAAACTATATAATCTAATGTCGTGATGGCCCACTGGTTAAGACGCCTGCCTCTCATGCACAAGATTGCAGTTTCAAAACCGCGCAATGTGATATTTTCAATTCACATGTCCTTTCTAAGTTTATCTTGGACATCACTGACATCGATGTAGAAAAACATCTTCAGGAAACCTGGACTTATACTTAAAATAAGTATAAGTCTGAAATCGCCAATCCCCCTGGAGTAAGCGTTGTGATCAATGCGCCTCTTCTCTGTATGAGAAGAGGCGTTTGCCCTGCAGTGACACAATAAAAGGCTCGTATTAAATATTAATTGTTTATGTTTAGTAGTAGGTAACTAATATTAGAAACGATTTACAAGTTGTTCACAAAATGAAACAATTACTATGTTTACAGTGAGTGGCTAAACAATTAGTCATAGTTTCAAACAAAACATTGAAGATTACAACTACGACGCTTTTCAATACAATTCCATTCAATCAATCAATCCATACATACAACATTAGGTACTAACGATCGTAGTAGGTGGTTACCGCTATTCTATTCCATACATTTCAGTGGAGACATAAAACACACCAGTAGCATTGCCAGGGTTATTGTAACCAGCTATCGTCACCTCATTGGCAGCGCAACTACCACCAGAATAATGGTCATACGAGTCACAGGCCCACGCCAGAAACCCATTCTGTAGATGTACAGACATAGAGTAATACCTGACACATGCTTTGTGGCTGCATTTAGCTGCATCACTCTCTCCTTTCGCCGGGATTATACCTTCATGGCACGAAGGTTGCTTATGTCCTTTTTTGTTGAAGAAGAAGTCGATATCCCCAAGCACTGAGGTGGTTCCTAAGCCTCCAGCGTTACAATGGTATACCTCCACGTATTGTGCAACTCCGGACCTTATCTGGTCTTCGATAACACTGTTTGAAAAGCAAGGACCGGCTGGATCTAGGCCTGTGATCCTCCAAACTTTTTCGTTTGTAAGTTCAGTGTATCTGCTTCCAGCATACCCTAGCATTTGGCTGCCCAAGCTGTGGCCTATGCAATGGATTTTATTTGAGGGGAAACCTTTACCATGTAGGCCGGCTAGGAAAGTTCCCAATGCCCTTCCGATATAGTAAGCATGCTTCACCGAGCGCTCATAGCTGGCGATCTTCCCTCCTTTACTGGACGTATAAATAGAATGGTCTACAATGATCAGGTAAATGTTTGGTACAGTACTGAATGCCTGTCGGAGAAGATCTTCAGTGTTTCTGCTGATGTGGGACTTGTAGCCCGGCACGAAGAACACCAGCTTTCTGGAGATATCCAGGTTGTAGCTGTTGGTAATGCCTTCGACGGCGGTGTCGACGGGAAAGGAAAGGTTGAAGTTGTTTTGGAAGTCGTAGAAGAAGATTTGTGTCTCGCTGACCCCGATGTCGAGAGTCTTGTTGTGGTCACCTGGAATTTGAAACAATGTGATGAGTGACGATGGATGTTTTGTAAACAGGGCACTGGTGTCGATTCTGTTATGCACAAGCTAAATTTAATTTAGACTATTTCTATCTTTTTCTTCCCAATCAAACAAGAAAGGGACGGACGTGAATTAGACTTGTCAATTTTAGTTGATCTAAAACGTCTATACAATTATAGTTGGCATGTCAGAACGCGTCGATTAAAAACACGGAAAAGTTCAAGGCAAAACTAATTTGACATCTCTAACTTAGTTCTAAGGTATTACCGTCCTTTTCTTACGCTGTATGTTAGTAAGAGATGTCAATTCTCTAATTTTAGTTTAGTTTGTGAACAAGGGAATCGGCACCATTGTTAAGGAAGGAAGAAATCGTAAATCTATACTATATGTATAATAAAGCTGAAGAGATTTTTTGTTGATTTGTTTAAACGCGGTAATTTCTGGAATTCGGATTAGCAAAATCGTGGTGTATATGATAGCCAGGTTCATGAATGTATAAATAACTACGTAATATCACACTACGACACACGGGAGCAAAGCAGTAACCAAAGACATAACGCGAAGTCGAAGGCATAAGCTAGTATTATAATAATATTCCTATATTTCCTGTTGTAAATAATATTGAAGAGATCAACATTTAAGCGTGACCTAATAAGGATAAGAATTGTTTATTCGTTTGTGTATAAGATGCAGTTTTGCATGCTCGTCAAATTCAAGGAGGTAAGTATGCTAGTGATTCTCAACATGAATACTTAATTAATTAAAATAAATAGGAATAGGATTTTTGAATTTGAACTAGCTACCTTGTCGATGTGTTTACACCTTCTTTCCTTACTCCGTGGTTTAGACGCACGCATAGCAATAGTATTTTTTTAGGAAGAGTTGTATTTTAAAATGCTTTCAAGCATAAACAAGTAAAAATCTAATATTTATTAAGTATTAACAATGTATCGTACCTAATTTTTTTGGATTATTTATGTATTTTATGACAAACTTCTGTTTGACGAAGATGCAAAACTGAACCTTGTAAGTACAAAATACAACAAACAACAACAAAAATAATTTGACAAAATTAAATACAACAATGTAGTTAACAACGCTACGTTTTTGACGAATACCCCTGTTGGAATTATCGTTAATTATGTAAATTACATATTATCTAACATGTAATATATAATTACATAATTACATACATTAGTATAGGTCCCTAACAATATTCTGCAGACCGGTTTCGGTCACGGCAGCTAATCTGAATGGAGTCTAGACAAGTACGCATCCTGATATTATAACTCTTCGTTAACTCTCATATTCCGATGGAACGGCAATCCGACGCAACCGGGGAGAGATCAGCACCTGTAGCCATGTAACAAACGATAAACGCAAACCCTGAGTAAGCTTTAATAGATCTTCAACTTTACGTGCTTGGTTTTAAGTTGAAGATCTAATGAAGATTGCATAGCGTTTTCGTTCCTTCCAGTCGCTAACGCTTAGAAATCTTTAATAGATTTTTAACTTAAGGCTCTGGGGTATACCTACCGAGCGTTTACGATTGTTGTTTGCGACTTGGCTAGAGGGCCAGGCGCTGGAACATCGGCTTTACGTACTTTCCGAGACTCAGAGTTGTCACACACACCACCAATTTCCAAACTTCGGGACTGCTACTGAGAAATATATAATGGAAAAACACAATAAAAAGTTTTCTGACCTGGGAATCGAACCTAGGACTTTGACCTTGCGACCACGAGACCAACGGGGCAGTTGATATAATTACATAGTAACATACTATCATACCTAAGTAGATACCTAATTCGCTTACTACCTTCCTAATGTGTGCGTGTGAGTGTGAATAAACTAATGTCAGTACACAGTGAATGATGTTGTTGTTGAGTAGTAGTAAGTAGAGCTCGTCCGGGGAAGTACTACCATATCTATTTCTGTCGCAAAGTCGCGTAGTTGTGTTCCGGTTTGAAGGATTTGCCGGTGTAATTACAGGTACATGAGACATTTTATCTATTTTTGGGATGGCGACGCATTTGCAAGGCCTCTGGTACCTATTAACATCAGGTGGGCAGTTGGCTTGTTTGCCAACCAATGGTATAAAACAAAAGTTTAGGTAGGCTAGGTACCTATTAAAAACAGCGCACTAAAATGTATAACTAAGTAATAATACAGATAAATCGTGCTACATTTGTTATCGGGTCAAAGCGCTGAATATAGCTTGTTAAGTTTAGTAAACATTGCTTTAATGAACAAAATTTGTAATAAAACTTTATTTAAGAATATAAATATTGATATTAAGCTTTATAATTTTAATTAAAAGCAAAATCTTGTTTTGTTTGAGTAAGCTAACCCGCGACTTCGCTCACGTGAACGTAGGTTTTTCGTTTTATTTTTTGATCGGAATACTAATTCTTTTCTCAAAATTAAATGCAGCCTAAGTTATTCCTCAGAACATCAGCTAACTGCCAGTGAAAGTCCCGTCAAAATCAGTGAAGCCGTTTCGGAGATTAGCCGAATCAAACAGTCAGACAAACAGCTGTCTATTTGTGTCTGGTTCTGGTCTTATATTAATTATAAGTCCTGGTTGAGCAGACTCAACCAGGACTTATAATTAATATAAGACTGAAATCCCCAAACCGCCTTGAGCAAGCGTGGTGATCAATGATCATGCCCTTCTCCGTATGATAAGCGGTCTTTGCGCTTTGCCCTGCTGTGGGACAACAATTAAATAGGCTGGTATTATTTATATCTATTGTTTTATGACTTCTGTAGCTATCTTTTCAGAGATTTTTACTCTGCATAAATAAACATCTGTTTATCCCAATTAAGGCATGAATCCGAATACAGCAGTAGTAATTCTACGCAAGGTTACACAATCAATGTCAACTGGAAATTGCAACATTCACGGTTACGCTGTACTGGGTCCACCAAACATAGCGTAGGAAACAAATCGTGTTAATAAGGAAAAACATTTGTAAATATTAACTGCGCAGACAAGCGATACATCTTTTAACAAAATTAAGGAAATAAAGCCATCAGTAACCAGACCAAAACAAAACTAATCGAAGGTAATCGACCTATTTGACAAACAACCTTTATAAACATCTAAATAAAACATGACGCCACTCACATGTAATCCAATCAGAATACAGTAAAGCTCTAAATGGTCCAGCACACCCAAACACTAGCACAGCACTTAAAACAAAACAAAATAAATAAAAATTCATCGTTGATAACCTTTACGTCCGTCGCAGTTGACTAACGAACGATAAATGATTCACGTGAAGACCATACCTACGTAGATCATGCGCGCGCGCCGTATTGAGCGGGAAAACAATAACAAATTGATCTAATTGATCTTGTTCATCAGTTAGTTGCTTAGGAGCCAGGGGCGGACTGTGAATTTTTGGGCCCCTGGGCTGACACTGATTGGGGGCCTACCTAATTAATCAAACTAATGGGTATTTTAGCAAGAACAGTTTCTTGCTATAATGATATGCGGTATCTAAAAGAAAGTAAATAATACAACAATAGTCCATTATAATGATTGTGTACTAGTCAATTAAGTTTGTCATTAGCATTACCTACAGTCGAGGCTGAATAGAAGTAATGGAGCCGAGAGCTATAAAATACACTTATAGTATATTTTTATGATTATGGAATTGCTGGATGCGGGCAGCGCAGAACCGGTCATTGTGGCTACCTTTAGGGGAGGCCTATATCCAGCAGTTGACGTCATTCGGCAGATATGATGACGATGATTTTTATATTAATTTTTTTCGACCATGTCTGGGGGCCCTTCATATTCACAGGGCCCCGGGGTGCACCCCAAAAAGCCTATTTATTAGATCCGTCCCTGTTAGGAGCAAGGGAAAAACACGTTATGTTGTCTTGACGAGTTATCATAACATCTGATAACGAATTAAGATCAGCTATCGTTGCGATGAGTCAATATGCTTGTATGAGTAATATTCGTAAGTAGGTGGGAAGTGGGTTTTATGGGCATGTGAGCATAGTAAAAGAGCAATATTTTTGTATGAACATACATAAGAAATAGGTAGGTAAGTACATAAATTTTGCTTACAGGTAGAGAGTTTTTTCTACCGATGGGAAATCATCCAATGACTTCTCCCGCCCTGGGCGGGGCAGGGAGGGAGTGTCAGACTTTTACTGACTAAATCCCGTCCATGTTCCTTCTTGTGCCCTTTGCGTTCCGGGGGCGCGGTACCTCTTTTGAACAACCCGCAGCCCCGGCAGGCATCGACAGGTACAGGGCACCTATTAAAAACACTGTGGGTATTAATTGCTGTGTCCTTATACATTGAGTGTAAGGCGAAATCAATCTATTTTTTGTAACTTTGTAAGCGATTTTTATGTCACTTATTACGTGTAACTGACAACTCTTTTTTGCTTCACCGTGTATCAAGATATTTGTATGAAAAGGAATGCAGCACAAATTACGCAATTTACAACATTGCGAAGGTTCGGCCTCACAGTATGTGTTATACAAATATTGAGATAAACACGAAACGCCTTTATGAATATTAATTTTGCAATTATCATAATTTATTATCACGCTTGTACCCGAGGGTTTGGACAGAAAAGGTGTATCAGGGAACAGAATACCTTTACTATGTTTAAAGTAATGATTATTAAAAGATTTTTCACATTATTTGCTTACCTGAATACTTTGGCATATCGTGTGACCAAAAACGACAATACGATTGGCGTAGTGGTTGACAGATTGGCTGCGTCACTACGTATTTAAGAGTCCGATTAATCATGGTATTTTACTCGTTCGTTACAAACTGCCTCGTTGGCCTAGTGGTCCCGTGCGCGACTGCTACGCTAGAGGTCCTGGGTTCGATTCCCAGGTCGAGCAAAAAGTGTTATTGCGTTTTTCTATGAAATTTTCAGTAGCAGCTCGGAATTTGGATTTGTGCCCGGTTAATAGCAATAGGCTCGCCCCCTATTACATGGGACCTAAATATACCGGCGAACTGTGGGTGTACATTGGTTCACCTCTGCCTAACCCTTCGGGGACTACAGGCGTAATGGTATACTTATACTTTATTTATTCGATTTAGTTCATTATTCCTTCACATATTTAGAAAAAAAACTACTTTTTACCATGCATGCCTACTCTGCTTATGCCAATTTAATCTTCCACAAAGCTCATCCCCGTCCTTATGACAGCTCAACATTATCTGATGGGCGAACTAATAAATTGTCCATAAAATGTGTTGTAAGATTCCGCGAAGATAATGTCCTACGCTTAATTTCCTTCAAAGAACATTTTGGTAATGACTGTCGCGTTTCTACAAGTTTTTTTCATTCGGGTGCCATTATAGGGTAGGTATAAAAGGGAGTGTTTTCAGGGGGTGTAGCTTTTTGGCATCGTAAGTGAGCGTAATTAACTGCGATTTTACGTGGATTTGTTGTAATACAGTCCGAGGTTGTGAGTTCGCAACCGGCCGGGAAAATACCAATGTCATTATCTCAATTTCATGAAGGGGGAAGGAACCTAACAACTTCTCAGTTCCCACAGATATGATGAAGGCCAAAATTCCAACGTGTTTTTTTTTTTTGTTTTTACGAAAATTTGTTCTTACCTTTTTTTTTCTTGGTAAAATCTTCTTGGAGTGCCTCCGCCTCTGGGAAGGCGAAGAGGTATTGGACTCCTACTGACTAAAACCCCATGGTGTTTCTCCAACCAGCATGGCGGGCCAATAGGTGCCTGCCGGGGTGTGGAAGAATGCTCAGAGCGATACCCGTGCCCCTGCCAATGGTAGTTGGAGGAACATCTTATGCGTTCAGGGGCAAAATGTCCAATTCTCAAAATGTCCAACGGTGTCAAAATGTCCAATTACCCAAAATGTCCAATGGTCAAAATGTCCAATTCTCAAAATGTCCAATGGTCAAAATGTCCAACTCCCAAAATGTCCAATCTTTGAGAATGTAGCTAATTTGTTCAATAACTCATCAAAACCCTTTTTTATACTTAAGACAAATAATAAATACAAAATACTGAAAGAATTGATAACAAAAATAGTGATTTCGGGTATGTTGTGGTCTTCTCTGGTCTTAATTTGTTATTTATAAATAAAACATATTTAGATTCTTTCAGTATTTTGTATTTATTATTTGTCATAAGTATTAAAAAAGCGTTTTGATGAGTAATTGAACAAATTTGCTACATTCTCAAAGATTGGACATTTTGGGAGTTGGACATTTTGACCATTGGACATTTTGACCATTGGACATTTTGGGTAATTGGACATTTTGACACCGTTGGACATTTTGAGAATTGGACATTTTGCCCCTGAACGATCTTATGGCCAGCGCTCACTGCCGGCGTGCCACGGCAGATTGTGCTGCGGCATCCCGCGGCGTTCCGTGGCATGCCGTGGTATCCCGTGGCATTCTGCTGAAAGCCTTCGACTTCGCCTCTTAACCGAAATGACCGCTGCACAAGTTACAACCTTATTTCAACTAGCTTAGCAATCATAATTACTCGACACAAAGTGACCCATACGTTTCGCGGGATGCAATGGCGTGCCGCGGCAACCCGTGGAATGAAACGTCATGCCACAGCATCCCGCGGCACGTCGCGGCACCGTATCAAATAAAGTAACATGAGCTCTAAACACATTGAAATAAGATTCAAAATAACTTGATTAGTAATAAAATCCTTTGCCATGCCATGCCGGCAGTGATCGCCGCCCTTAGGGTTTAGTCTGTAGGAGTCCGACACACCCCTCTGCCTACCCCGCCGCAAAGGCAGTCCATGAGGGTTTCCCCACGATAAAAAGAGCAAGGGTGAGTTCTGCAAGGACTATGCAATAAAACAATCGATTATCAGTACACATATATTACTACTTAGGTATTTGCATAGTTAAAGACTAGATACGGTCTTTGAAATTATTACAGATAATAATGGTTTACAAATACGTCGTTTACTGGTGGTCACAGTAGTATGTCATACTGGTATGGCTAATTAGAATCGTTTGTATTGCTGGTCATACTGTTAGAATTAACACCCTGATATTTATGTACCACACAATAAAATATTTTATGACTTAACTGACTACCTGCTTATGTCAAATTTTACCATACTTAAGGCCTATTCAAACCTGAGCGATATTCGCTGCCGCTGTGGGTAGAGGTACATACCGCGCGGGTTACGAACGGTAGCGAATATCGCTTAGGTCTGAACAGTAATATTACCGCATACCCATTGGGTTTTCTCTGCCGCAGACGGTAGCGAATACCGCTTAGGTCTGAACAGTAATATTACCGCATACCCACTGGGTTTTCTCTGCCGCAGGCGGTAGCGAATACCGCTTAGGTCTGAATAGGCCTTTATATACTCAGTATTAAGAGTCGACTGTAAATATAAGCGGTTCGGCATTTTTAATACAACCTTTGATAACAATGTATTGAAAAAGAGTTGATCTGTGGAATAAAATTGATGTCGGACAGTTTTTGTACCTATCGGTACTTAAAATGTCTTCACTTCAGAATTATTGATTACCTGCTAAATAATGAATAACTTGATGTCACAATTATTGAAGTGCATTCATTTTATTTGGCTGATACCTGTGTTTCATTCCTAACTCTATGGACACAGAACGGTCTACTATAAAGCCGACCAATCAGGGATAGCCTTCGGACAGTTGACAATTTCACAATTTTAAGATTGTAATTTGACGGTTACACTTCGATAGATTAAAATCTAACGGTATTTACAATTTTACAGTGACATATGCATAATATTTTTTTTTTCGCCCGTATTTCCACTTACGAAACCACCTACTGGAATGAGCAACTAGATTTAATATAAAAAAATGAATTTGCCATTATAATGAAAAAGCAGTTAAAAGAAATTTGCAAGATAAGACTTAAATACTAGATATAAAAGTCTTGTGTTATCCACTTTTAGTGCCTTAGTATTTAAAATATATTTAAAATTAATCAGCATTCAATATGCAAAACCGTTACAATTACTCCTAAAAATGAGCCTTTCGATGTGGCTTGATTTGTTTTGGCATAACTCCTTTCGATGTGGCTTGATTTGTTTTGGCATAACTATCTACAAATTACGATAACCTTATAACGTTACAATAAATACACTTACATTTATCCTTAGATACTGATTTCATAAATGCAAAAATGTTTGTTTTGCTCAGTTTCGTATATTCTTACAAAGTTTTTATAATTAGATCAGTAATTCTAGAGATTACCTCTTACAAATAAACAATCGACTTTTATCTGTTTACAATATTAGTATACATTCTAAATACTCAAATATTGAGAGTGTAATACATATGTAGTAATATTTAAAATTGATCAATATTTTTGCTGCACTTATGAACTAGTTTTCTACGTACTTACATTACATTTACAAAGATTCCTTTGGTTTTTATAATACCTTACATTACAATAACCTTACATTATAGTGAATAATAATAGTTAGGATATCAAGAAGAAAATGCAAAATAAACTCGATGCATACAGAGTGGCAATATGGCCAAACAGTTGTCATTTGATAATGAACTGAAGTACAACAGAAATATAGTTGAAAATTGTAAGCAACTTATAATATTTATCATGGCTGTTATGCGATTGTCAACTCTATATCAGGTACATTTTATTTGATTATCAATTAATGACACTGCTTCATCATATTGATGTTCTTTACAGTTTATTACAAATACTTATTTACATAAAGCATGTAATAAATTAATTAATTAAAATGCTAATTTCATTTTAGACCGTACCAGTAGGCCAATTTCACTAATTAAAAATGTTCAAAATCTAGTCCAAAACTCAACTCAGCGACAATCAAGACTAAGATTAGATTGCAATCATTTGTAAAAGTTAGTGGAATTGCGAATTGCGGTTTGTCTAAACCTATTAGCTGCGCAGTAGACAATTTTCACATTTATTTTCATCTTTCAGTCTTTACCATCAACTTTTTACATAGAACAGGATCTTCTTTCACATCTTAGTATTTGATCCAAGACTCCGGTGTTGGCAGATTTACGTCCTTTTAGCATGTTTTTTTTTTTATTTGAGATGGTAAGGCTCTTGACTCCAGTCTTGGTCAAAGGTGACATAGACAAAGTCTACGATGGAGTGAGCTTACCCAGAAGAAGCCTGTTTTTGTTATATTTTGTACACAAAACAAGTTCTGGTCTAGATCTATTATACATTCTGTGACGTCATATCTTGTTCAAAGCGTGTCATCCTCGTTTTGTCGTAAATTAGAAGTCGAAGTTATTGAATGAACGACTATATGTCGTTCATTCAATAACGAGAGGTCGTACGCTGGGTCGATCCTGTAGTCTTTCTCTTGCTTCGTCCCTCAGTGTTGTCACTTTACTGATCCACGGCACAACGTTGGTCGTGATCCACTCCTCCGCACTCCTCTCTCCAGTTAATTCGAAAAAAATCCTATATCCCTCGTTTTTTACTAGTGCGAGTTGTGTTAGTCTGCTGTAAATAAGAATCAAGGTAAAATAATAGTTGCAGCCAAATATTGTCCAAAAGCCTCTATCAGCGTGGTGACCAATTTGGCTTTTTAGATGTACAGGATATTTTTCATCAGTGCGTAAATTATGACTAAGCAAACTTAAAAGCGGTCTAATCAATACGTAATTTCAATTTAGAAAAAAAAAATTTTTTTGTCTACTTTGAAACTTATTTTATGGGCACTCACCGCCGCCCTCGGCGAAATGTGTTCTATTACTGATTCTGAACTACCAAAACAAATTTCCGACCACAATAAAAAAAACTGTTTATGAGAAGAGGCCTTTGTCCTGCAGTGGCACAACAATAATTGGTTTTGTTATTAATTATTATAGCTAAGAACTGAACAGAAGAAAACGAAAGAACAAAACAAAAATCTATCAAAATTGGTTCAGCCGTTTGGGAGCTACGATGCCTCAGACACAAATTAAACTTGTAACACTAGTCTATCTTCATAGGGGATTTAAAAGCAATAAACCTAATAACCTGTTGAGAGGTTTGGTAGATTAAAAACACTAATTATAAATACTCACAGGTTTGCTTCTGCCAAGATGCCTTCGATATGAGCTGGGCTTGTGTACTTGCGTGATATCTGCCAAGGATTCAGCCAAGTCTTGACTCTGGATAACAGCATAAACAATTGAATTAAATATGTTGCCCCACACTAGGATTTTCTCCTGTGTAGTGGGTGCGTTTACAAACATAAACTCACATACACAAACAGCCAGACCCGGAATAAGTATCTGTAGGTAATACAAATATTTGTTCCGTGCAGGAATCGAACCCGCGACACACGGCGCAGCAGTCAATCGCTCAGCCCCCCCGCTCAGTCGTCAAACACGTGAATCATGTGTTTAAGTATCGGTCACTGATTTATTACCCTGCTACTTAAAATCATTATTATGGCATATATTTTTTTATAGATTTGAAATCATCAAATGAATTCCTCCGCCCTGGGCGGGACGGGACGGAGTGATGACTTCATATAGGTAAAAAAACCCTATAGAGAAGGTACTTACACGTCAGCACACAAGAGCTTCTGTGAGCGCTCCTCCATGAGTACGAGCGCGCGGACACACTCGGCCATCTCCACGCCCGCCCACTCCGCCGTGTCCAACATGTCGAGCGTCGGGTCCTCGACGTCTGTAACGCAACTTTACGTCATCAACACACATTTATTTCTAGACTATACTTTAGGCAAACTCGAAAAAGGATCTTTAATAACGAACATTTAAAAACGTGGGTTTGCAAGCACTTCTTCTTTATCGTGCGGACAGAAGGTCTAACGATCCCAAACACCCTTTTTTTATATAGATGGGAAATCATCCGCCCTAGGCGAGACGGGAGGGAGTGTCAGACTTTTACTGACTAAAACCCATCTATGTTCCTTCATGTGCCCTTTGCGTTCCGGGGGCGCGGTATCTCTTTCGAACAACCCGCAGCCCTGGCAATCCCCAAGCACCCTAGTGTCAGAGTTTCTAAACCGCCTCAAGGGTCTCTGACATGGTTACCGATGTCAGCGATGTCCAAGTTAAACTTAGAAAGTACATATGTATTAGAAAAAGTCACATTGGTACTTGCTTGTGCCCGGTTAGCACTTGCTGCATGTTATAAAATTAATATTTCAGGGTGAGAGCCTGGTGATCAGTCAAACACGGTATCCTAGCACGGACTCCAGTCTCTTACAAAGGATCATACTTAAGGCGGAACCTCCACGGTAACCCGCGAAGTTCAAATTTGCTTACGTTTTTTGCAATTTGCAAGTTAGTATTAAGTTATATGTTGACTAAAGTATAATTCGCGGGCGTAAGAATTGTGTATTTTCATAATTATAACCATTTAAGTCAGCAATAAAACTCCATAGGGCCAGGTAAACCCAAAGAATGACTATTTCATGAAATCTTGACATTTTGGAATTATACCGACTTATGGAGTTATTTTACTGATTTTGATGGTTAAAATTCTGAAAATACATACTTCTTACGCCCGCGAATCTTACTTTAATCAACAGTAAGCCTAATACTGACTGGAAAATTGCAAAAAACTTAAGAAAATTTGAATTTGGCTACCGTGGAGGTTGCACCTTAATGCATTTTGGTTAATTTATTGGCAACTTGTACTTGGCCGATTTTTAAGTTTCATTTTTAATTATTGAATGCAGTATGTGCTTACTTATATTCATTCCATTGTCGTCGATCCAAATCTTCAAGCAAATCTTCAGACTCGGCAGCGCGGCAGGCAGAAGTTCACAAAGCGTGGCGTAATGGTCGTACCTGGCGATAACATACAGAACAATCTATACTAATATAATAAAGCTTAAGGGTTTGTTTGTTTGAACGCGCTAATCTCAGAAACTACTGGTCCGATATGAAAAAATAAAGAAAAAATAATGCAGGTGAATATAAATGTATAAAAAATCCTACTTGCTACAAATACGAAAGCTGCCATGTTGTATGGCCATACTGATTCTTTTATACCTTATATCTTAAACTATAAACTTATCCTACTATCCAACTTAATCCTATCCTTCTTCCTACTAATATAACCATCCATTTTCCATTAATATTATTATCCAAGATTTTGTAAAAACCAAATTGAATGAAAAGAGCGTCCATGGAGTTTCTTGCTCGTTCTTCTTCATAGAGACCTACGTTTTGGAACGAGCAACTAGCTTCAATATTAAAATGTAACTTCTTGACAATTCAAAAGTGCCTGTAAATGGTCAAATTGAAATAAATGCTTTGACTTTGACTTTATTATAGAGGATGGATGGATGTTTGTTACTCTTTCACGCTTAAACGGATGAACGAGGATGAAATTTGACAGAGATAGATTGTAATGTGGAAAAATGTACGCTTCCCGTAGGATAATTTACTATCAAATTTAACACGGACGTAGCCGGGGGGCAGAAGCTAGTCACAAACGTGTACATACCTTTTTTTTATCTTTTTTTTTTGTGAGCGAAGAAAATGCCTAACGCATGCCACGCCATCCGGGGAAACGACGTGGTAATGTGGGGCTTGCACCCACTCAAAACTCCGCGTGTGTACCTACTTTCGCCTTGATGAATGGGCCGCGAGAACTGCTACGCATGACGTCCGCGACCCATAGCGTGGCCCATATCTGGACTCCATCTTCTTTTCCCGCCTCCGGGCTTTCTCCTCCTTCAGCGATGTCCGGGTACACTGAGACATCACCACTATTCCAGGGACCGTGCAGCGTGGACGATAGAGTCCCCGATCTATCGTCCCCTGGCCCCTCAAACGTGTACATACCTGGACCAGCCTGTGAGTATGCCTCCGCAGAAGTTGAGGCGACCAGCGGTACTGAGTACGAACGCTAGCCACGCCTTCTGGTTACTGGCGTACCGGGCCACTCGGGATAATAACTGTAAGGAAATTATATTGGTATGACGTCAGCACATAACATACCATAATGCCTGTATTTCTCGAAGGGTTAGGCAGAGGTGTACCAGTGCACAGTCAACAAAACTATTTAAACATTTTTATTGTGTGCGTATGACACACTTAAGATACTTATTTAAAAGAATTGACTTCTCAGCACACTCACAACATTGTTTAAAAGTAATTGCAAGTAAACTGCCTGAATACCAAATAGTTTTGTTGACTGTACACCCACAGTTCACCGGTATGTTTAGATCCCATATAACAGGGAGCAAGCCTATTGCCATTAACCGGGCACAAATCCTAACTCCGAGCTGCTACTGGATATTCCATAGTAAAACCCAATATTACTTTTTTTGCTCATACTAATGCTAGCTATTAAATATGGGGCTGCGGGTTGTTTGAAAGAGATACCGAGCCCCCGGAACGCAAAGGGCACATGAAGGAACATAGACGGGTTTTAGTCAGTAAAAGTCTGACACTCCCTCCCGCCCCAGGGCGGGGGAAGTTATTTGATGATTTCCCGTCTTGAAAAAAAAAGCTATTAAATATAATATATGATTATCACCCGACAGCTCCCGTTGGCTCCTTTGAAAGCTGATCCAAACATTAGTTGAGGGAACACTTGAGTGTAGGTATTTATTAATTCTTCTTTTATGGAGAAGTTAGGCTGACTGTTATAGTTCCATACAACTGGTACGATCATCTCTCCCAATTTATAATCTGAAATTTAAAAAAACATTTTTAGAATGATGCTTGGTTGAATGATATTTACAAAGTAATAGCAAACTACCAGCGACTTCGTCCACGAGGCTTATTTACTACCCCGCTCCCGTAGGTCTTAGCGTGATGTTATATAGCCTTTGTTACTAAGGAATATTGTAGCTATCTATTGGTGAAAAAATGGTTGAAATCGGTCCAGTAGTTTCGGAGCCTCATCATCTGCCTAGCCTTTTCCCAACTATGTTGGAGTCGGCTTCCAGTCGAACCGGATGCAGCTGAATATCAGTATTTTACATGGAGCGACTGCCTATCAGACCTCCACAACCCAGTAATGGGTAATACGATACTCTTGGTAAGACTGGTTGTCAGACTTTCTGGCTTCTGACTAACAGTAACGACTGTCAAAGATCTACAAATGACAGCCGGGACCAACGGACCAACGGCTCTACGTGCGTTCCGAGGCACGGAGGAAACTCGTGACCATGACAAATGGTCACCCATCCACAGACCAACCTCGGCAAGAGTGGCCCAACCCGGAAGATCGGTCTATGCGGCTGTAATTATTTAGCCACGAGCTCCTCGCCGACGTAGGCTCGTAGGCGTTTCGGAGCCTATTCGTTACAAATAAAAACTCTTTATAATATTAGTTCAGATTAAATTCAAATTAACAAAATGATTCTAATTCAATTAAATAATAGCTTTAGAACATAACAATTCTTTTCCATAATAAATATATTTAACCCATCTTACCTTGCAACATCTGTAAGGGTATGCTCCTCAGCATATCATCCCACATCAGAACAGTTATATTTGGCCTCTTCATCTTGATGTGCAACACAATATCTTTTATATGCTCTAGGTATAGCCAATCAGGCTTTTTTCCCTTGTCCGTCATTCTCTGCTGACACTGTGGACAAACGCCCATGTGCCAAGCCTGAAAAAGAAATGGTTACCATAAAGAACTGATGACATTCATGTATGTAATGATGATGATGTGATTCTATAATATGTATGTATTTATAAATTATATAAGTATGTATATCAGTTGTCTGGTTACCATAACACAAGCTCTGCTTAGCTTGGGATCAGATAGCCGTGTGAGTTGTCCCAAGATATTTATTTATTTTATTTATTTATTTATTCTAAATTCAAAATCCTATTCAGTGGCATACAAGACTGCCTCCTTAGGCTAGTGGTCCCAAGAGCGACTGCTACGCTACAGGTCTTGAGTTCAATTCCCAGGTCAACCAGTGCTATTGGGTTTTTCTATAAAATTCCCAGTAGCAGCTCGGAGTTAAGATTTGTGCCCAGTTAATGGCAATAGGCTCGCCCCCTATTACATGGGACCTAAACATGCCGGCGAGCTGTGGGTATATATTGGTATATACCTCTGCCTAACCCTTGAGGGAATGCAGGCGTGATGGTATATATGTGCATTAATCTTTATCTTACCTCATCAGCTCCAATATGAAAATACTTGGCGTCAGGCTGCGCATCTAGTGTTTGATTTATAATCTCTTTCACTAGTTCCTGAGATTTAGGATGAGAAGGACACAGCACAGCAGGAGACTTCTGAACCTCTCGGAGTTCTTGAAATATCGGGTACTTGAGTACAAACTCCATATGCCCAATGACCTGGACCAGCTGGATCTGAAAGGAATTAATAGGATAGTGTAACAGGGGTTATTTCTCTCAGGGCGTTTGCGGGAATTTCTTCAATGATTCGACCCACGATTTACAGTAAATAATATATATTTCAACTAACAATGATTATTACAAAACAGGTAGAAACGCGGTAAAAACAAAATTGGTTAGCGTATTCGCGGCAGATCATACGGATCGGCAGCGGCTGGGCGACTAGCCGCTGCCGTCGGCGGCGGGGGCGCGGTTGCCGCTCTAAAGCTGGGTCAACATTTGTATCATTTCGGTGTATCGTATCTCCGTTGCGTGGCCTCGGCGCGTAAATACGCAGTTGAGTATCATGGCGTAGTTTGGACGCAGGATGATACCTAGATCTTGCGTCCAAACTAGCGATCATGATACGCGCCGAGGCCACGCAACAGAGATACGACACACCGGCATGATACAAATGTGGACCCAGCTTTACGGGTACGTTCGAGCATAAGTTCAATTAATAATAATAAATTATATAACTGCCTCGTTAGCCTAGTGGTCCTAAGCGCGACTGCTACACTAGAGGTCTTGGGTTCGATTTCCAAGTCGAGCAAAAAGTGATATTGGGTTTTTCTATGAAATTTTCAGTAGCAGGTCGGAGTTAGAATTTGTGTCCGGTTAATGGCAATAGGCTCGTCCTTGATTACATGGGACCTTAACATACCGGTGGACTGTTGGTGTACATAAGTACTCATCTGCCTAAGCTTTTGGCGAATATTCGTTTATTAAAGTCAAGCTGAGACGAAACAGTACTTGTTAGATGTTACATAAGACTGGCTTTTCAACATCCGTCTCCAGTTCCTACTGTTTTAGCACAGAGGCACCGTGATTCAAACCAAATGAACATTGAAATTATGGTGTTAAGGTATTTTTTATAAGTGAGCCAATAAAATTACCTTTCATGTACCTACTACACTACACACAAGATAAATAATCCTACTATACTCTCAGACGCAGTTCGTATTCTTAAAATATTAATGTATACTTACTGGATCTAAGCCATGGTACTTAATTAACTGCAGGATATGTTGCATTTCTGCTAAGCTGTACATGTTATCACCACCGGCGTTACTTGAGCTGCCAATTTCCATCAGATCTCCGGAGTATGGGAAGGTGTCTTCCCATTCCAAGAGGACACCTGTTGCACCCCATGCCTTGAGTCTGCCAATCACCTAAAAGAAGAAATAATAAAAACATTTTATTTAAAAAAAATTGCCTTGCCCCACAATCGGCATTTCCTCTATCGTGGGTGCATTTACAAACATACAAACTCACATACACAAACAGCCAGACCTAGAACAACTATCTGTAGTTCTTACAAATATTTGTTCTGTGCTAGAATCGAACCCGCGATAGGCAGCGCAGCAGCCCCGTCAGCCACTAAGCCAACCGTGTCGTCGAATAATATATGCTCCTGGCTGAATTCCAGTTGCAGTGGCAATCTCAATGTTGACTAACCAAGTACACTGGAAATATAATAGTGCACAAGTGTGTGTGTGCAACCACAGGTGCATTGGTGCAAAAAATTCCCATAAGATTCTGTCCACTATAAACTTTGTACCACTATGGACATACTTTTGGGCTAACTGCACTTGGCTATAGTATTCAAGTTTAATTTCTCTTTCACTTTTTTATCACCTTTCAATAAGTTTCGATTAAATATTTTGGCAGATCATTTCACACAAAGATTTCTTTTTTAAATAATATTTAGTACTAGCTTTTCCCGCGACTTCGTCCGCGTGGATTAATAGTTCCCGTTCCCGGGGGATTTCCGGGATGAAAACTATCCTATGTCCTTTCTCGGGTCCCAGACTATATCTGTACCAAATTTCATTGAAATCGGTTTAGTTGTTTAGGCGTGAAGAAGAAACAGACAGACAGACAGACAGAGTTACTTTCGCATTTATAATATTAGTACGGATTTTTTGTCTTAATGTATGCCTAGTTGTATTCTGGGTTATAAAAAATTATCGAATTTATGGTCAATTTTTCAATGTTCTACTATTAAAAGTGATAATAATATTTCAAACACACTCCTGTTTTCTGTTATTTTTATTTTTAAGATATTGGTGCTGATTCTCTTGTTCACAAACTTAACTAAATCTAAGTTAAATGCATCTTTCTCTTTCAATTTCTTACTGACTACAGAACTTATCTAAAATTTTATCTTCTGTCCTTTTCTTAATGAAATGGAAAGAGAATGATGAACATAAATTTAGTTAAGTTTGTTAACAACAGAATCAGCACCATTATAAGCCCTAAGCAAAGCATTTCCCTTTAGCTAGAACATAGATTTCTTACCTTTTCGAAATATGAAACTCTGGGAGGAGCGCCTTTCAAGTCTAAATGCACAATTCTGGAACAATTTTTTTTTTGTACAGTAGATTATTATTAAGCAGCTCTGCTACTGTGTTGTATACTATATGACTTAGAGCCAGCACAGATAGACCAGCAATATATATAACCACACAGCAGTGGCAAGGACTCCAACCCAATTTGTACCAGATTTAAAGATTTTTTTCCGAAGTTCAGGGCAATGGCTACTCTTTCACCAAAGAAAAATGACACAATCAGTAATGATTACTATTTCCAAATAATGTAGTCATTAATTAGTTTTACTAATGGTAAAGTAAGAACATTGTGAAAACACAGGTTTTCCATCCAATTTTAATCACATAAAAAATTTGCCTTTTTTTTGGTTCAATCAGAAATTAAACCCTATGAAATTTTTTACACAAGTTATAAGCAATAATATCTATGCCTGTGGCTGGTTAGTTTCCCAAAAATTTGATTTTGGGTTGTGTATCTTTTTGAAATTAAGTTTTTAATGAGAAATTTACAAAATATAAACCTACATATCAATGCTTATATAAATTATCTATAAAATTTCATCCTGTTTAATTAATTATTGACAAAATATAGGTACATCTCTTTTGTATTGAGAGAAGTCTTCAGACCGTTTATAAAAAAATAGATATTAACATCGAGATATAAGTACTATAACTATATGTGTCAAGCATTTAGGGTTTTTTTAAATGATTGAGATGAAATAGACATCGTTTATATTTCTATCACAGATTGATGCTTGTATGTCTTCTGCTGAAATACGTATATTTGTCGTGTCGTCGTATGCGACTCGAATCTATTGATATATTATTATGATCAATAACCAAAGTAAAATGCCATTGACGACATCCTACGTTAAAGAAATCAACATACCTATGCTTTATGTCCGGTTTCGGAATTTCCATTTTGAATTTAGCAAAATAAGTAGTCACTTGTTTCGAAAATAAGATGCTAAGTAATGAAACTCGTTTGTTTACGTTATACGCAGTACTGCGCGGTATACATTACAGCACAGAAAACCTGAAACCGGCAACAGACAGCAGAAGACAGATTGACAGCAACACACTTCAGCAAGTCAGCAATGACAGCGCCAGCAATGGGGTTGCTACCTTCTTTTTTAAGAAAATGAGTTTTCTTCTTCAAAATTGCATACATTTTATTAGTACTCGTTTTTATTTAAATTATGGGGTTTTTTACACAAGGTTTAATCATCATTTGTTCTCTCAGTGCATTTGTTGCTATATTGGTTGATAAATTACTCTTCGCTTTGGCCGTCAGCTTCTAATATTTTTTTAAGACATCTAGGGTGGCAGCCCTAGTCAGTAAATACACAGGTGAAATAACTGAAGTTTAATAAATAGTTTCATAGGTCATTACATTTTATTTATTACAATACTTTAGAAGTCTAGCTTTTGCGAGTAAATTAATATTTGAATATTGAGTTTCTGATCGATTATTTGTCCCGCAGAACATTAATACCCCTAAAGGGTGATTTGTCCACTTTGACAATTATAAGAACAAATGTTACCAATTTACAAGTGTAGTTCCCCCATAAATTCGGGGTAAGAATGAAGAAGGGCAGCCATTCATTTTTAAGTTCCAACTTTTAATAACCATTACTACGATTTATTATAATTTAGCAATGCTAGTTTTAATTTCATCATCATTATTTTAAACAATACTTTTTAATAAAATTAAATTCTCGGACTTCGTTTTAAAGATAATAATTTTTGTTCAATAATATATTTTTAATTTTGTACTTAAGTAGTATTTAGATCAAGTCACGATATACATCGTGAAAGAGGCATCGTGTTTACAAACTTTCGGCATATTTGGGAACACGATTCTAGACTTTACAGAGTAAATACGTCGGGTAAGTTTAAAAAAAAACAGTTTTTCTCTAACATTTTGACCGTCTAGGTGTTGGAAGTTTTCTAGAATCGTGGAGGATAAACTTTGGCCAACTGATTTTCTAGGCGGATCTAATTGGTAGATAATTAAAAAAGGGCGCGATTTTTTTTTATTTGGTACAGACGCCAGCACATGAAGCTTCCCGAAACTGTCACATTTTTGCAATCAACTTTGAACCATATGCTACAACGATAAAGTTGAAAATCTATTAGAGAAATTTGACAGATTGTAGTAGGTTGATGTGCTAGCGTCTGTACGTACGTTGCTTAAGGCCCTTTTCCTGTCACGCGTATTTTAATCCGCACGCGGGTCTCGTCCGCATGTTAAGAAAAACATGTATCAAATGATAGGATGCGGGCAGTCCGCATGCGGACGAGACCCGCGTGCGGGCTAAAATACGCGTGACAGGAAAAGTAAAACCAAAAGCAGAACCAGTGGCATTATTTAGGCTTTCATTATTTTTCGATCTGCGTGTATCTTTTAGACTATTATTATATAGGTAAGAACGAAAGTAAAAAGGTTAGGAATAATCAAACACATCATATAAAATAGCAAAGTTTAATTTTAATAGCTCATACATACCTAATACAAGGTATACGTAAGGAGTTTAAATTCTAAGTAAGTAGACAAACTTATTACCTAAAATACTTTCAAAATTTCATGTAAAAAATAAATTCATTATTACCTTGATCGGTGTTTTAAATGGCAAGTATATTTCAGACGAAAGTATCAGGCACTTTTATATAGTGTAATATTTATTAAAAATAATCTAAAAAGACATACCATTACTAACAAAAATAAACACATTAAAAACAGCTAGGGTCTTTTACAAACTTTCATACCGTGTATTTTCGAGGATACAAAATTGATAGAGCATTCTACAGGGTCGGTAATATGATACAAATCCTAAAAAGGGGTTACCTTGCGGTAATTTATGACTGAATCCAAAAACTTGGAGCCAACACTAGGTGGACTTTGGGCTAAATAAAGTACTTTTGTAAGCTTTTATGAAATTATTTCGCCTTTTGACAATTTTTTCTATTCTCTTTCATGAGCTGTCTTAAAAGAATAAAATTAACGTCGACAGTTGAATAAATCATAAAAGTGTAAGTGAACTTGTAATGTGTTATACCTAACTTAAAATCAACTTAATTTTGAACCCAAGTTTTCGGGATCATTGCAAATTAGCTCTTATTTATTCCCTTTTCAATGAATGTAGGTATTGAATTACCAATCACCCTGTATTATGTCTGCTTAAAGTAATTAGGTATCTTAATGGATACCTAGGCATTTTAAACTACAAAAAGGCACACAGTATTTATAACCTCTAAAGTTTAAAGGAAAGGAATACTATATCTCCATACATAAGAGACTTTTAAAGGAAATAAATAAATAACATACCTACAAGGGTACTATAATAATAAATGATGAAATTTTCTAATCAACTCACCACAAACACACACTTGCTACATTAATCAAGGTACTTTTTAATAGATAATTATCTATTAATTTTACTAAAGTCAAAATAACGTAAAAAACAGACCTAAGTATTATATTTATTTAAATACCTACTTAGTTTTATGACAAATAATAGAAAATGATGACAATGAAATTTAGAACACTGATTGTTTTAATTCTAAAATATTATCTAAAAAACTATGATAAGTATACTGATTTCAATTCAATATAAATTACTTCAAATACCACCTTTAGTCACACAATCGATTATTTAGGGTGACTGGTTATTAATTAGGTACCTATACTTCAACACATGATTGTACAACTTTCCCGAAGAAACGATTTTTTATATTAGCAATGCGCATGCGCAAGACCACAATCGACCCACAGGGACCAGAAGGCGCGCGTTCCGTTAAGTTTAAAGTAAAATAAAAATGTTTGGTGAAGTAACTAAATTAAATTACAGCTGTTTGTGTGCTATATTTGTTACTCAATATTCCCCCTAGGGTTGATTGATTTATTTCTTTAATTTAAAAGTTAAAAAATATCGTTTCTTTGTACAATCATGTGCATAAATAACGGTCACAAATTACCAGTCATCCTATAATTATACCTCCACAAAAACCTTCTCAAAACAATATCTATAATAAGAAACACATGTAAAGTGTACAAGATTATAATAATAAGCTTTCCAATCAACGCAGGAAAAACGCAAACGTAATTATATTTTTACTATAAAATAACACTAAAAAACATTTCCTCTTTTCAGTTGTCATATTACCCAAATTCTTGGTAAAATATTTTTAGTGGGCAATAATGATTTTTACCCCTGGATCTGGTTCGCCGGCCACGTCTTTGGCGAGGGGCGCGTTGCCACAGATACGGAAGTTTTCAGTGAACGGTATAACTCCAACCAGGAATCCAGAAATGATGACCCACAGGCCAGCAACGTAGAATGCCGCGTCCCAGTGTCCTGTTACATCTCTCAGCGCTCCTGAAATTAAAAATGTTTTTTTTTTTTGTTAATTTCGAATAGTTTTCGAGTGTATTGCGATAGTAGATTCCAAAGTAATGTGACAATCTAGGTATACGCTAAAGAGATTTTTGTTTGTGTGTTTGTTTGATAAAGCAGCGCGACAACTCTGCCTACCGCATACACAACTGGGCGATTCTGAATTTTGCAAGAGGAGTATTTTGGAATACTGTTATTTGATAGTTGCAACTAAAAAAACAAATATTTGTTAGATATTTGAATCTAGTTGCCAATGATGTTCCAAAGTGCCTTTAAAGGACTTATTGAAATAAATGATTTGACTTTGAAGCGAGACGAAAGCATTTTGAGGCCAATTTTATGAATGATTTCTTACAGTCTTACAGTAGGTACTAACTATACATTATTTACAAACACTGAATATAATCCTTGCTCATTGTAATACAGTCCTCTTTCATATTGTAAAGAAAAAACTATAGGTGCTTAAATTTGTAAAGTCTGAAAGAAAACCTTGCAAGACATTGCCAATTGCCACGCATAGAGCTAAAGTTATACAAATAACCTTTGTATTCATTAGTAGTGAAGATTATAGCTGAGTTTTACGACTGCTCACACTTTATTTTACGATTGTAGTTACCGCAACTGATGCGATAACAACTGCAATATTTATCCTCAGTTTTGAAAGAACAGCTTCTGCCTGCCACTTTAGATAGGTAGTCGCTCCACGGAAAATACTGGTATTTAGATAAGTTACGGTTAGACTGGAAGCCAACCTCGATATAGTTGGGAAAAGGCTAGACAAAATTATATCACGAATTCGCGACTGTATCCGAGTGGTCACCCGCATTAAGTTAAGTTTATGGTTACTGCTGCGCTCCCATAGCTCGTAGCGTTAAGTTATATAGCCATTACTATCCTCATAAATCTATCTATCATATACAAAAATAATTCTTCCAATCAGACTGTTACTTGCAGAAATTACCGCGTATAAACAAACAAACAAAAAATCTCTTCGGCTTTATTATATTAGCTTATAAAGATATCTCTTCACATAGCAACAACAAAGTAGCTATCTGATAATGTAGCGGAAAATTGTTTCTCATATTCTAAGTATGGAAGAAAACAAATGAGGTATCGGTTGCTAATCATAATGCACTATCAGGGGCGGATCTAGTTATTGGCTTTATGGGCTGCACCCCAGGGCCCCAAAGATATTTAGGGCCCCCAACCCTCATTGATGACAATAGACCATAATATTGTGAATTTAAAAAGAAATCCTAATGCTGTGTATGCATTATAAAAGAAAACAGTTACTTTTTTTTTAAAATGGCAATTACTTTGATTAATTGGGTGGCCCCCCCAAGTACCAGGACCAGGGCCCCAAATATTCACTGTCCGCCTCTGTGCACTATTAAAGTATACTGTGTAACCCGATCCTTGTATTTTAAAAACAATGGACCAAGTAACGGTTTGTTAGTACTAGTGGTACTTGTTCAATGTTATTGCGATTTTGTTTTGGTTTCTGAGCTCGCGGTTACATCTGAGGGGATATTTTAGTATTTCTAAGAACGTTCGCTTTTTAATCTGTATCAATCTGTCAAAAATGACAACTGTCATTGAGATAAGATAGTGACTAGATTTTGAACGTTTTTAATTACCGGATTTGGCCGAGGACATAAGAAACTCTTTGAGCGTTGCAGATGTGTATTTTTATTTTATTTATTGTTGATTAAAATAATGATATACCATAATTACAAGAGAGTGAATGGGTACGCAGGAGTAAGGCTCTAGACAGACGGACTGCAAATTTGCAGTTTGAATGCAGTTAGTACGACTGCAATAACACAGTAGAGACAATAATGACAGAGGGACTGCATTACAACTGCATTCAAACTGCTAATTTGCAGTCCGTCTGTCTAGAGCCTAAGTGAGATAATAATGTAATAGGGATTTTAACGTTGAAGAAAAAAACAGTTTATCGCCAACGATGACGCCAAACCGTAATTTATAATACAGTTAAACATAAAAACTCAACCCCTTCATCCCTTTAACCCTTTTACGACATCTACCATAAGTAAATATGTTAATGAACAATAAAACGCAATGCTTAAGTTCCAAAATTAAATCGACAAGCTATAGTTACTCACCAGCCATAGGCGGTCCAATAAGATGCCCAATGCCCTGACTCAGTAACACCAATCCATAAGCCATTGTGAACCTCTCCAAAGCGATCAGTTCCACCAGAATGCTGGGCGTATACGAATATGAACTTGAGAACATCAGCCCAAACATGACAGCGTTTAAAGCTAATATGTAGAAACTGTACGGCGCTTCTGGGTCCATAATTCGTATTAACACAGGGAATAAGATGATTGTTACGCCGCAAAATATAAGGCATAGTGCGTATGTCTTTGTCACATTCACCCACGGAAGATCACCCATCCAACCGAGGCCAACCTGGAACACGAAAATAATGTTTTAAGTTATTTATCTCAAATACATGTTGCTATAGGAAATGGAGAAAATCACAAATGACAGATTGCCAGAATGTCATTATCATCATATATCAGCCGAATGACGTCCACTGCTGGACAAAGACCCCCCTAAAGATAGCCACAATCATTGGTCCTGCGCTGCCCGCATCAAACGATTTCCCGCGACCTTTACCAGATCATCGGTCCAAATCATATCCAATCACATATGTGGCCTTTCCACACTGCGCCTTACGGCCCCAAAGGCCATCTGCTCTACGAGCTATAGAACCATGCTTAAACTAGGCAGTGGCATATTTTACCAAAATTAAATCTCATTTTTTTATTGAAAAATGTTAAAGATCATTGCTTAACTAAAAAGGTACTTACGATGCCAATGATAGTAGCAATACCAAACACACTCAACATCCAAGAGCCGTGGACTTCAGAGTATCCACTCATGAGCATAAAGTTCGAGATGTAGAAGTAAGGCACGATGAACCAGATGAACAGCACTAAGGTCGACAGATTCATCATTAGGAAATGGAACTCGGTGAACATGTTGAAGTCGAAGGTTTTGTTGATGGTGTCCAGTAAGCGTCTGCCCCAGGTCTGGAAATGGAAAACGTGCAAGTGTTACAAAATCTTGTCTTAGATAGACTAAGGTCTTTAAATTATTCTTTTGCGCGAAATGTTTTATTGAAGTCATTCAAAAGACAAAACTGGCTAATAAAATAGACTATATTTGCATACTAGCTTTTGCATCTACTTCATCCGCGTAAACGTCAGTGACCGCGGATGCGGATAAAGTCGTGGAACAAAAAGTAGGTAGCCTATGTGATTTTTTGGAGTTCAAACTAATCCTGTAACTAATTTCACCAAAATTGGTTCAGAGGTTTAATAGTGAAAACGTAAAAAATAGACTGTCATAGTTACTTTCGCATTTATAATATTAGCAGGGATAATATAATAATTATATACTTACAGATTCCTCCTCCACGGACCACATAGAATTCCTATAAATGTCTGGGCACGAAGACGCTCGCAGTTTGTACTTGGCAATATTCATCATGGCACCACGATGCATGATCGAGTTACGATGTACTCGAATACCTCTCAAGTAATGATGATCAGTAACGAACTGCTTCGTCCACCAATCCTGCCGCTCCCTCTGGACGATTACTGCTGGCTTGTTCTCCGGTATTGGCTGCAACAATTTCTCCCTGACCTGATCCAATTTGGTCTCAAACTCCTTCTTCTTTTCTTTCTCTTTCTTGTTTAGTTTTAACTTCATTGACATTTTTATTGGTTTCGATTTTGAACCCTCTGTGGGTTCAACGTTCAACTTTTGCTCGGATGTACTTTTTAATGCTAGCAAAGATGGATAGTTTTGTAAAATGATGTTGTAGAGTTTCTTATTAGATTGGAGTTGATCTAATACTTCGGCAGGCACCTGAAACGCAAATAAAATAAATTAATGTTTTGTTTTAGATGAGAGGCAATTCTATATTTCTTAATTTATTAAAAATGTTTTGCATTTTAATCAGAAAGAAGTTTAGTAAACTAGAGAGTTGACCGAATGTATTTATCATAAATTGTCGCTAAGATGAGATTGCCAATAGATTTTGACCGTTTATAATCAGTAGAATAAATTATTGGCCTTCACAAACTAAATGTTTAATTGAGTAAACGTATGTAAGGATTACCTTTTCACTCTGTCTCAAGAACGTAGGCAGATTGATGACAGAACTAACTTTATGATATTGTGACATATCAGCATTTCTTTTAGTTACTGCCTCCAAATCCTCAGCTTGAGCAATAGAAGCTACTAATGTTGTGAGTATGTATTCTGGTGTTTCACCGCTCTTCATCAGTGTCTTTAATTCTTCAGCTCCTGGATAAACAGATTCTCCTCCTCCGGATTTGGCTGATATGGAATAAGTACTAGATGCTCTCTTTGACTTATTCAATTTTCGTTGCTTTTTCTGCTCAATTATCAACCATTCAGGATCTCTCATCACAGCACCACATACACACACGTTAAGTACAGTACCAGCTAACAGTAATAATGTACCTCTCCAACCAAATTCATCCAATAAATAAGTCGTTAATGGGGAGTATATGAAAGTACCAAAACCAACTCCACATGAACCTAATCCAACAGCTAAATTGCGACGTTTCTCAAACCAGTAAGCGATGGATACTACAGCAGTGACGTACAACAAGCCAGTTCCCAGGCCGGCCATAATACCATATGTAACATACAAAACTTCAACAGAATTACTGTACGAAGCTGCAACAAATCCTATAGTTGAAGCTACGCCACCAACTATTGTCATACTTCTGCATCCATATCGATCTACTAAAGCACTCATAATGGGTCCTGCTATTAACGGTACTGATATAAACAAACTCCCAATCAAAGAAGTTTTAGCTTCACTGGATTCAAAGTAGATGACAAACTTGTCATGCATTAAGCCATAAGAAAAAGCTAATCCGTCAGCCACGGTAGCGATGAGGAATGATGCGGCTACGACTACCCATCCCCACCCTCCATCAGGGATCGGAGGCACGGAATCTTGCGGCGGCTTACTTGAACAAATACTGTCATTGTCCCCAAGACCGAAAAACTTAACACCTTCGTTGGTTGAAACGGCGTCATCATCAGTTTTTGAATCTTTACGATAACCTACGGATAGATGGTTATCTTTAGTATGATTCAGTTCCGTTTTCATAGAATTTACAGTATCTAAATCATCTTTTGGCTTTCCCATATCTCTCATATCATTTTGATCATCATTCACTCCATCTATATACTTGATATCATTAGACCGCTGAAGGAGCGGAGACGTAGTCTTCTCCTCTTCAGACGGTACTTTATGTTCATATTTGCTAGAAGGATCTTTGCCTGGAATTCCATTTGCATACGCTCGTTGTGATTCCATTAGTCTTTTAGACGATCTCTTCTTAAGTACGGTGCTAAGTACGTACTCTGTTGTCGCTAATTCGGTCCTCTAACGGACGTCGTGAACACTACCAGAATTGGATTAATAATCCAATGAAAATTCTTCTACGTTGAAGAAATTGTTAGTTCTCTTGACCAGTGTCTTAATCTTGGGTCTCTGGCCGAATAACGGCAAAGTCTCTTCGAGATACAAAGTGTTAGGGCGCAAGGGTTGTAGCTTGTCGAGTACATCAAGGACCGGCTAGTCCTCGATCTCACACTTTTGAAAAATTCACTTTCTATATTGTCACACGTTCGTCCCGTGAACGTCGTGTACCTTTTTGACATTAATTAAAGTTTTAAAACTTGAAATCTTTGCAACATTTCAAATTCGTCGAAGACAGGGTTGAATCTGTAACAAAAGAAAAGAAAATTATTAGATTTTTATTGCGTTTAGCTGATTTTGGGGAAAATATAATCTGGCACATTTTGCCTCAATATTTGGCAAAACAAGAAATTCTACAGAAACTTAAAACACACACAGCCAGACCCGAAACAATCATCTGTAGGCTATACATATACTATAACATACAATATTTGTTCCGTACGAGAATCGAACACGCGACCAAATGCCCGGCCACTGCGCCAACCGTGCTGTCATTACAAAGGCTTTATTATCACCGTTCCTAATATTCTAGGAATCAAGGCTGAAACTCATTTGTTACACGAATGAAACCCATAATGTCACCGGGCCCACCTGCCTAATGTTTAATTAGGTACACATTAACCTTAAAAGAAGATTTATTATGAGAATTAAATGTTTGGCTTCACGTAAATAGGTAGGTAGGTTATTACTGAAATGGAGGTCACTTGAAAATGTATGCTGGTACCTAACATACTACCTAGGTATGTAGAAATTTATAGCAGCTATGACTGTAGCCAAAAAAGGGTTTTAACTCAGATAGATTCCTATTTAAAGGGTATTAAATAATTGCAGGGACGGAATTGATAGCTATAGTGACGGGCGTTTTCGGAACGCGCATTTTCGACGCCGTAGACCAGAGGTTCCCAAACTTATTTTGTCTACTGCCCACTTTGAGAATAAATTATTTTTTAGCGCCCCCCTGTTTTCCATACCCGTTTAGATTAGTCATAACGGGGGGGGGGGAGAATTAAAATTAATCAAACAACGCCTTTCGCGTACTTGCCTTCTATAGTGCATTTTAATATAATGTAAATAATTTTGAATGTTGAATTTTTAAAAGACTTGGCGCCCCTATATCGCCCCCCAAACCTCTACACAACGCCCCCCATTTTTCTCTGGGTCTCTTACCGCCCCCCTTTAGGCCTGCAGCGCCCACAAGGGGGCGTTATCGCCCACTTTGGGAAAGGCTGCCGTAGACGATGACTGTTTCGTTTGTATTTGGGTTAAAATTTCGTTTGAAGCGCGTCTACGCGAGACATTAGCGCGTAGTCTGCGCGTTTAAAATACGCCATGTGCTTACTTACGGCCTGAGATTTAAAAATACACTTTCATTGCAGATATCAATTTCTAAAAATCCAAACAAATCAGTTTAGATCAACGAACAACATAAAACAGTGCAGAAATTTGATAAAAACTTAATAAATAAAAATTTCGCGGAAAGGAAGCAATCACCTTTATTTGGCACATCATAGAAAAGTGGCATCGTATTTTTCAAAGCAATTTCCTCACTAACCCATTTCCATTTAGTAGATTATGGTGTCATTAGGCAAAAGCAATCATCACAATTTAGCAGTGGTATTCTGTAAAAATCGCCTTCAGTGAATTTCGAAGAAGTAAGCTTAAGGTGAGTTGTCATTCCACCCAGGGATTCACAGCTCACCTCAAGCTCACGTCATCTTTTCACCAGGTGCCAGAATAGCGAAATTTGTTCGAAAGAATCACCGCAGCCTTGAACCGACTGGAACGCAAAGGGCATTAGGCATTTGGGTAACTTTTATATGGGTCTATGTAACTTGAAATAAATGATATATAATATATATATATTATATTAGGAGGAACACGGATAATCTATTGACTAAGATCCATTTGTGTTCCTCCTAATGCTCTTTGCGTTCCAGCCGGTTGCTCAGTAAGAGCCTGACAGCCCCTTTCGCTCCACCCAGAATGGCAGGAGTCATTTGAAGAATACATGCTTAAAAAAGATCTATTCACCGGAACAGACCGGTTGCTGCTAGGCAAGACACACAGCTCATCATAAACTCACTTCACCTTAATTCACCGAGGGAAAATTTTACAGAATAAGCCGGCAACTAAACGAGGCTAATTTCAGCAAGTGGAGGTAATTGACACTTCCAAATCTAGATTTGACTCGATAGATTTCTCGCTTGTTACAGAAGTTTGTACGTAAGTTGTTTGTTGTGTTTTTAATAACCGAAAGAAATTGTTAATGTTTTGCGGGCATCACAGAATCATTATATTATTGATTATTGACCAAATAATCAATAATATAATGATTCTGTGAGGAAAAATTGTTACATGTGGTGTCTTCCAGGTCGTATTAAGCAATTGAGTTTGTTTTCATATTATCAGGGTCAAGGTAACAATAACCACAGATTGGAATAATTTCCATGGAAATTGTTACATTTGACCCATTTCGAAAGGCATATGTGGAACATATTTGCAAAACAATGAGCGATATTTTAAAAAGCGGGGTGGGCGATTTTTTTCTGATTGAGCATTTTTGGATTTAGAGCCTATCATAATTGTACACTTCCAGTTATTGCGTGGGAGACTGGAATCGGAAGAGCGTCAGATAAGTAAACCAGACCATTGATAGATAGGCATCTAGCTTTTAATTTTATTTTGACTGTTCCTTAAATCTGTTATGTCAAAACTCTTGTTAAAGGTAAGTACTTAATGTTATAATAGGAACCTTTTCCCATACGTATTTTGTTTCGGGCCGTTAAGTAACTAATAAATAAATAAAAAAATTGACATCATCTGACAAGGACAACTTAAACGTTTTAGTTTTATCGACCGACATGATGGAACGCAAACAGTAATGAAGTACATAGAATACTAAGTACACAGCATGTACTCAGCGGGACCCACGTTATCTTGTATGATAATGAGAGTTGTATGAACTGCACATATCAATGACACATGATTCAGAGATAACCGATGTCATTCCGTCTGGCTGTAACGACGCGACGCTGAAATTCTCATCATGAGTTTGCTAGCAGTTACAAAAACATCGTGGTTATTCTTCTCTTCTTAGCGTTTCGATGACAAACTATATTATAATAAATAAATAAATAAATAAATAATATATACTATTATTATAAATTATTATTGATGCGGCCCAGAAATCAGCCACTTTGACTGCGTTGTCGGTGGCTGCCATTAATGTTGGTGGCAGCCATCGTTGTTATTAATGAATTACATATTATGTAGCACACCGTAAATGCGGGTAACTTTAGCCCTGTAAGGAAACTGGCTCAAATCAGAAAACCGTTTAAACATCTCGTCTCTTAAAATACAGAAAAGTAATATAATTGGAAGAAAAAAAAAACTATTAATGCACACTGCTATGCGCACTAATGCACATCCACAGCCCGCCAGTATATTGTTTAGGTCCCATGTAATAAGGGGCGAGCCTATTGCCACTAACCGGACACAAAAACTAACTCCAAACTGTTATTGAGAATTTCATAGAAAAACCCAATAACACTTTTTGCTCGACCTGAGAATCCAACCCAAGACCTCTAGCGAAGCAGTCGGGCTTAGGACCACTAGGCTAACAAGGCAGTTTAGTTTACCATATTAGATGACTAGTACGTAGCTACCTACGTCAGAACTTTCCATAAGGGCTTCAGAGGCACTTGACCTAGTACCGGATGAGTGGGTGCATTGTGTACGTACTTAGGATACAATCAGATAAGGCAATGCAGTTCCAATTAAGGGACACAGACGCGATATTACTACGCGATAAATGATTGTTCAACGAGTTGAGCGATTGACATGTAAAACGGGGTTTAAAAAGACACACAAAGCAATTGCTTTCGTTCATCATCATCATATCAGCCAAACGACCACCGCACTGCAGGAGCGGTCATTGTGGCTATCTTTAGGGGAGGGATATATCCAACTTCTATTGTTGGTGCGAAAAATCACCGTTTATAGTAGCGCGCATTAAAACAGCATTGTGCTTACAGGTGCATACCAAGTCACAAACGATAATCATAAACGCTCGGTAGGTGCCAATAGATTTTCAACTTAATACCCAAGAGCTTTAAGTTGAAAATCTATTAAAGATTTCTAAGCGTTAGCGACTGGAACGAACGAAAACGCTATGCAATCTTCATTAGATCTTTAACTTAAAACCAAGCACATAAAGTTGAAGATCTATTAAAACCTACTCAGCGTTTGCGTTTATCGTTTGTGACTTGGCTAGGGGGGCAGTACAGAAGTAGAAAGGACATTTACAACTCGTTTTCTAAAAAAAAAGTGGTGAGTTTGATCTTTAATATCTCCTTAACTAGAAGAGATATTGGATACAATCCAGAACAAAAAAAAATAATATCGCAACGATCGGAAGCACATAACTGCGAGTTTCGGCTTTTTACACCCGATTTGCAACTTTATCCCAGGATCCAGTAGGTCTCTTTCGCAAAAACAATAAATTAAAAGTCCAAGCATAAAAAATACAGCGGCGACCGTGATGGTGCGCAAACCGGTACCATTAACAGGTTGATCACGCGACCTCACTGAGGACGTATGCTAATGAAGCAACCGTTGTCTAGTTCACCGGGTTGATGAGACTCCATGAGGAGGCAGTAACGTTTATAAGAGACGTAGTCACAGAAATTACTACAAACTGGAACAATGTAGCTTCACCGTAATGCCTGTAAAACATTGTATGGATACCATTGTACACATACCATCACGCCTGTATTCCCCGAAGGGTTAGGGTAGAGGTGTACCAATGTACACCCATAGTTCGCCGGTATGTTTAGGTCCCATGTAATAGGGGGCGAGCCTATTTTTGTCTGTTTTTCGAGTTTTAGATGCGAACCTTTTGGCGCATGTAGTTTGAGTTCGGTCAAACTACATGCGCCTAAAGGTTCGCATACATGTGAATTATTTAATAAATCATTGGCCTTTTTCTGGTTACTGTTTTTTTTTTTTACAAACATATTATTAATTGTTCTATGCGAGAAACCAAACTGGCAATACGAAGCGCAGCAGCTATGAGCTAATCGGTCAACTACTACGCAATCCAACATATAAATAGATAAATATATCGTGGGAACTCCGATATTGAACATTAAAATATTATTTGTAATTATAATAAATAAAATTATTGCTTTCTACGACATTTACAATATACTTTTATCACGATACAACATATAATTGCACATTATTGTCCGGAGTTGATAATGTACAACATGTTTAACAAGTAATAACAAGAATTTATTAATATACATACATACATACATATACATATAAAGGCAGTAAAATTCCATTACAAGTTTTGAATGAACATAAAGGTAACCGTGCATTACAGCGTAACAAATAGGGCATTAAATTGAGCACACTTGGATGTTATTCAAATTATTGTTTTTTATTTGATGAACGAAATCTTGAATTTTGATCTCGTTTTGTTTTGAAATTCATCTGACATTGCGGGCCACATTCTTATCAAGATAAGAAATATAACTTGTATTATAATTTTGTAGTCTCTTTAATTATTATTCATACTGATATTAAAAAGCTAAAGAGTTTGTTTGAACACGCTAAACTCAGGAACTACTATTTTGATTTTAAAAAATCTTTTATCTTATAAAGCCCATTAATCAAGTAGGATTGTAGGCTATATAACATCATGCTACAACCGATAAGAGCAGAGCAGTAATCAAAAACGTAACCCAACGCGTGTGAAACCACGAGGTATTGGTAGCTAGTAACCACATAAAAAGCGAGATATCGATTAAAATCCACCATACCTATTAGATAAGTGTTCCAATTACTATTCTAACAGCTGATTTGATTGTACGGCATTGAGGGGTCGAGGACAATCGATTCATTTGCGCCGTCCCACGAGGCCACAGCCCACGATTCGCGATTCCCAAAATAAACTAATCGGGTATCTCCTTTGGGAAATACTAAAAACATTTTTGGACACAAATTCTACAAGCTTATGAATAATTTAGTAGGTATTACTCGTGTTTAGAATTAAGGATTTCAAAATCACTGTCTTATAAACAGACCAATTTGAAGTTCCAGTGTTTCGGAAGGCACGTAAAGCCATTAGTGATGCGCCTGATCTGTCCCTGATCGTGTCGGTACCGCCCCATCCGTACTAATATTATAAATGCGAAAGTAACTCTGTCTGTCTGTCTGTCTGTCTCTTCTTCACGCCTAAACCACTGAACCGATTTCAATGAAATTTGGTACAGATATAGTCTGGGACCCGAGAAAAGACATAGGATAGTTTTCATCCCTGAAATCCCCCGGGAACGGGAACTATTAATCCACGCGGACGAAGTCGCGGGCAAAAGCTAGTCGGACTATAAAAACCACGGAAGACGGAGTGCACCTGTGTTTGCGCTAACACTTGTACACTATATCTCTTGCATACTTGGTGGGTCCTCATCCTCATTGAGTGGCCGATATTCGGTCGGTAGGATATTATTACTATAATGTGTAAAGACCTTTTACGGTATGATGTCATACATTTGTAAAATATCCTGCTAGTGCATTTTATTGACTGTTTGTGCCTAAACGCATAATTAAAACAAGTTTTGTGGTAGCCGCTGTTGATATATTTTTTATTTGAATGGGCCGATATTATGTTGACTTGAGATACGACACACAATATTATTCTAATAGATTAAATAAAGGAATGTTTCAAAAACTTTGTGTGCTTTTTTTTGTAATCTTTGATTTATCGAATTTATATCACTCTTTTTACGATACTTATTAAACCTGTAGTAAGTAGCCCATTTTCATTGTGTTTTATCGATAGGAACTGTGTTGATACCCATTATGTTATAATATTCTTTTTTCAAAAAAGTTGTGTTATTGCAAAGTATTATTTAGTCAAAACAAAAACTAAATGCACAGACCGTCGGTAGGTAGGTAGGTTACCTTCACTCCTGCATGATAAAAATACAGCAGACGGGTATTGCAATATTAATAATTCAGTAGGTAGATATTTGATTTGCGTATCATCCACAAAAAATTATAAAGCTAAAGAGTTAGTTAAAGTTTGTTTGAACGTGCTAATCTCAGGAATTACCGATACCGGGCCTGACTTAAAAAAATCCTTTCGTATTACGTTTGTCTATCGAGGAACGTTACAGGCTATACAACATCACGCTATGGCACATGGGAGCAGAGCAGTAACCAAAGACTTGACGCGGAGTAGCAATAAAATTGTTTATCATTGAACGGTTTTGCTAGAAACCAAATCAGCAATATCAATTAGTCTTTTCAATTCTTCATAATGCGCGTCATTGGATACGACTACGCGAGTAATGCAATTGAAAAGCAATTGAATTCTTTTGAATAGTTTCGAAGAATCAATACATTGAAAGGATTCGTTTGTACCTACATACTTTACATACAATGGGGATTGTTTAAAAATTTTAACCACTACATTTTATTTTATTTTTTAAAAATTTAGACCATTTTGAGAAACTAATTTGAATATTTTGATGATTGGCTCAATGGTTATTTTTTTAAAAAAATATTTAAATAAGTATATATATTTTTTAAGATAGATGACGTCATCATTGGCTCAAAAGATTGTGTCTTTGCCCAACTATTTACATAATTAAAAGTTTAAATCTGTCAACACAACGTCTGTCAAGCGTCAATAGGCGTCATAACATAACTCATACATAAACGAATCTAAAATTGGAAAAAAAGTAAAAATAAAAGAAAACATCAAAGTGATCTTCGCAACAATACATTGTATAAATCTTATAATATTCCGCGCCTACATCACGACACCACTTTTCTCGTAAATCTTCCCTTATACGGACAAAAATTTTGTTTGGATTATTATTGCTATTATTACTGCAAGTTGGAACAAAGCACGTCCTGGATTCCATAACTCTTACACTATAAAAAATGTCGAGTGTCGGAATAATGGAACAAGATTATTAGGAAAGTCGCAGGAATAATATTATTTTTGAAAAACTTTAAACTGTTTTATGTTTCAAAAACTTTTGATATTTGCATTATAATTTGACACTTGACAACTGGTTGACAATACTTGCCACTTACTTATTTTATTTTCTGAGGCAACGATACAAAACTGTAGGGCCAGCGCTGACCTAATTTGAAGGGCAATGAAGGTCAATCGTATTTGATCAAAAATATCAGTAAAATATGAATATTTTTCATTATTAATTAGTCCATAATGCTCAGTGACGCTATTCCTCGAAACGGGTTTTCAATTACAACATATTAAAAAAAATGAACATTGCCCATTGGTTTGACGACACGTTAGGTGCAATGGCTAATTAATGCTCGGTTCCTATATGCAAAATGGATAGTTTATCTTACCAGTCGTTCCTTTGAATGCTTAACAGGTCGTTGCTGAAAATTCTGGTGACAATTTTAAATGTCAGAAAGGTTGTCAAAAATTATGGATATACCCCTGAAAAATAAACTTCAATAACAGCGAAAATTCGAAAACTTCGTGTATGGAACAAACATTTGTACGGTCTACAGGTTGTTTCGGGTCTGGCTGTCGTGATTGTAGTCTGAGATAGCCCGTTGGTTACTTTTTATCTCGGAAAGATGTACGGTTCGGGTGGGATTATAATTTTATTATATCAACTCTGACGCGGACGAAGTCGCGAGCAGAAACTAGTTTTTCATAATTAAAAAGACGGCAACGACATCCGTCCTACTTTTTATTATTTGAATTTCGTTTTTATGACAATGAAAAATAGCGGTACTTAAAATAAAAATACGAATTACTGGCGAATTTCCAGAATAATTTAAAAGTACAATAATATAACTAGTGAAGAGAAATGTTACTGACACATTATAATAAACACTGCCCAGTGCTCAATATTGATATAGCGTTTCGAAAATAACATCAGGGATATCAGTAAATTATTGTCCTGGATAAGCCCGCCTCACACAATTCCTGAAAGACAGAATCAACAATGGCAATCACCAGAAACGCACCGAAGGTCGGAGAGTCTAGAAGTAACAATCCAATTGGTCCCGCAAGTAATTTATTTAGCTGTTCCATACATTTTGACCCTATGCCATAGCTATTGTACTTTTGAATGAAACAGCTAATATCTTTTAAATATCTGACAAGAAATATGGAGTGCGCTTTTATTTAGGCATTACTAGCCATAAACACCGTGGTGTCACCCGCGTTCAGTTACGTCTTTGGTTACTGCCAGCCCCGGATCTAAGGGGGGGGCAAACCGGGGCACTTGCCCCGGGCGGCAAGTTTCACGTGAGCGCCAAATCCTTGACACAAGAATTCGAAATATCGAACAAATGAAGCCTCTTTTGCTACAATTTCATAGGTTTTTATCAATTAATCGAATCTTAATATAATATGTTTGAAAAACGCACTGAAGGGAGGGGGCGCCACTATAAAGGTTTTGCCCCGGTTCGAAAAAAAATGTTGGGGGCGCCACTATTAAGGTTTTGCCCCGGTTCGAAAAAATCGTAGATCCGGGGCTGGTTACTGCTCCGCTACCGTTGGTCGTAGCGTAATGTTCGGATATTGTAGTATATACCTTCCTCTTCTTGAACCACTCTATCTATTGATGAAAACCGCATTAAAATCCGTTGCGTAGTTTAAAAGATCTAAGCGTACAGAGGGACAGACGGCGGGAAGCGACTCCGTTATATACCACCTATGTAGGGATACATTTAGTTTCACTCAGTGTTTGTGAAAATGCATACTATCATCATCTTCCTGCCCTTATCCCATTTTACTTGGGGTCGGCGCAACATGTTTTCTTCTTCCATGCCAACCTGTCAACCGTCATACTATCACTGACTCCCTTCTCTTTCATATCATTCTTCACACAATCCATCCATCTTTTCTTTGGCCTCCCTCTTTCTCTACATCCATCCACATTTATATTCATAAGTTTTTGGTCACATGCGTCTCATCCCTCCTCTTCACATGTCCATACCAAGACAAACGGTTCCCTTTCAACTTTTCTGTCACTGGCGCTACTTTCAAACTTCCTTTAATATACTCATTCCTTACCTTAAAATGCATACTATACGCCTACTATTTACAATTATTTACTATTTAACTATGCATGATGCACCAATTATGCGCCTTGCGTCCGGATCGTCGCGTCTTCATGTCGCGTTGAAGGTTTCCCATGGAAAGCTGCAGTTGGGTTTATCCCTGATCATAGATTCCTAGCTCATCTCCAGACCTATATTTGTATATGGAGAAGATAGAGATCTATGTTTATTCCTAGATTATCTAGACAGGATATTCATGAATGCCTGTAATTTAAGCCCTTTTTTTTTTATAGACGGGAAATCATCAAATAACTTCCCCCGCCCTGGGCGGGGCGGGAGGGAGTGTCAGACTTTTACTGACTAAAACCCGTCTATGTTCCTTCATGTGCCCTTTGCGTTCCGGGGGCGCGGTATCTCTTTCGAACAACCCGCAGCCCCAATTTAAGCCCTAGATATTCTAAGTAGACAGAATACATTTGTGCTGTGATCCGGTTTGCAGAGTATGGGTGCCAGTGTAATTACAGGCACATGAGACATTTCAACTTTGTCTCTGGGATGGCAACGCAATTTGCAAGGCTTTGTCTTTGGTGTTGCAGTATCCACTTAACATTAGGTAAGCCGTCGCATTTTTTGCCATGTAATGATATTAAAAAAAATGTGGGTGTACTGCTGCTTATACCTGTAAATATAGGCGTGATGTTATTTTTACGATTATGGTCCAAAGCCATGACCTGACGCACCATAACCATTAGTGTAACTTGAGCCGTTTACTTATAATTTACAATAATTGCCTACTCACAATAATTAACCGGTAAAGGCATAATAGTTAGCCGTGTTGTCAATAAACTATGGCAATGAATTGCATCGTAAAGTTAACTACAGTTGACAGTGACGTCGGGACACGGAAGGGACAATGGGGTGACTGCATCACTTGTTATAGGTCTGTGCAATCTTTAGTACTTAGGCACCAAGTTAGTATAATGGACGAAACATGATTACTATACTAAATTAGGTTCCATAGACTAAGACGGAGTTTTTATGTTTCGAAACTGCGAGAACCGGTCACTATTTATTTTATTTTTATGTATTTATTCCTTGATATCAGGATTTTCAGGCAACTAAAGCCCATGAAACACTTACCTACATATTCAGGGTGGACTTTTGAGACGCGTCACTTAGGCTAGGTACCTTAACCGGTATAGTTACAGGAAATCATTCCTAGGAGACCATCCATAAATTTTTGATTCTGAACTGATACAGATTTTGGAAAAAAAATTACAGTCAGTAACAAAAATGTTAATAAAGACATCGATTAACATTTCAAGTTTGTTTTATAAACGCATTCAATTTGATTCCCAGTCCAGTAGAATATTCCACACAATTCTTTCGACTTTTAATAAATATAAATTGGCCAGACGCCTGTCAGACCGGCTGTGTGTCGATTATATTGACTTTCTTAACCTAACCCAACACAACACACATGCCGCTGTGTTGTGTCATGGACTCATGAGACGTTATAGTGTGCGATGTGTATTGATTTGCTGATAAAGCTAGGTGAAAGCAGAAAAATACAATATTTATCTACTCAAAGTACCTACAAGAAGGGAAGATTACGAATAGCACTGTGTAGTACGAATAGAATTGCCATTTACTAGTATAAAAGTAGTGGCGAAGGATCAATTTTCGTGAAAGAGAACCCGATAGGCATTGGCGTATCTAGAGTTAGTTTTCAGGGGGGGGGCTGGCCCCTAAAGCCTCCTCTACACGTCTGCAGATGCGTCCGCGGACGTCATCTGCGGATTCGTCCGAAGACGTGTAGAGGGCGTAATTTGTGCATCTGTTGTAGGTATTTAACGTCCGCAGACGCACGCGGACGCGTCCGCCTCGAATCCGATTGTTGTCGGTTTTTGTGGCACAGATCAAAGGGTTTCGGCGCGGACGTCCGGTGTCTGTCCACACGTCTGGCGACGCATCAGTTTAATCGGTGTTGTGATTGAGAGTGCACGCGTGCGTCTTGCGATTTAATTCTTGTTGAAATAGCTAATAATATGAGCCCCGAGGAAACTTTTAGGTTTATTGAGCTATATCAAGCTGAAAACTGTTTGTGGAAACCCAAAAATAAATACCACAAAAATAAAAATGTTGCAAGTGTACCTACTATTTTAATACTTACACCTAATTCAATTGTTTACTTATTTCAATTAATTCGATTAGTAGTTATTTCAATTAGTAGTTAAAAGTACTAAATAAATAAATAGCTACGGCAGCTATGGTCTCAATATCCATTTTTAAACGAGCGTGTTGCGTCTGTCGACAATGAACCTAGACTGATCGACCTGCAGACGTGTGGACAGCTCGTGGTGATCCATCTGCGGATACATCTGCGGGCGTCCGCGGACGCATCTGCAGACGTGTAGAGGAGGCTTAAGATGCCATGGCCGATGCGATGCAATGTGGTCAGGCGGAAGATGGGCCCTACAGCCTGGGGTGGGCACAAGACCATTCTGGGGTGGGCACGGCCCACCCGCCCCCCCCCCCCCCCCCCCCCCTATATACGCCTATGCCGATAGGTTTTTTACACTGATAAAAAGATTATATCAGAACAATGTATGTCGTTGATGACTAAGTATTAATAATTCAAGTACCTAGGTTATACCTAAGTATGATAAAGAAAGTCAAATTATACTTTAAAAACTAGGAGGTACCTACTAGCAATTACTACATTGGATACCTTACTCGTTAATTTCCTCTTAGAGATCTTTATTTAATCGTACTTTGGAAGACCCTTAAAAAACAAGAGGATTATTAAATGATGATAGCACTAATGTATGCCTAAATCTTAAAGATACTCTAATAAATAGGGTGACATCTTTCAATAGCTGAAACTACTAATGATTATAAACAACTTTTACTTATAGATCAACTCTAAAGTCACCTTGAAAGGCTACATAGCCCTTGTTACCCTAAAAGAAGTATATACATGACTACAAACGTTTCATGACAGATGACCTGCGGTGAACCTATCCAGTTTCTATCATAACCAGTAAGTACTTGGCTACCGAGACACAACATCATTGACGATTGACACGAATTGCTAACTGTCCATTATTTCCTGCTGAGCTATTACTTATTACACATAAAACGTATGTGAATTAATAGGGAATAAGGTTTTAACGAAATGAGCCAACCCACAATCGCTCAATAATTAAATAAATTATGTCATACTAATTCGACATGTTATTTGAGTTACTTATTTAGCATCACTTAATTTATTGTATACCTACTTTAAAAAATCGATATTATTTCATGTAAAGTAGAATTATTTTTTTTAAGTTCAGTCCTCTGAACCTACCTCTGTATTTCCGAATGCATTCAAGCCTAATCTCTTTAATGTGAACAGGCTTCTTTTGGGTAAGCTCATTCCATCGTCGGCTTTGTCTCTGTCACCTCTGACCTATTTTTTTTTTGTTTATAGGTGGTAAATCATCAAATAACTTTCTCCGCCCTAGTGTCAGACTTTTACTGACTAAAACCCATCTATGTTCCTTCATGTGCCCTTTGCGTTCCGGGGGCGCGGTATCTCTTTCGAACAACCCGCAGAACCTTTGACCTAGACTGGACTCAAGAGCGAACCCATCTCAAATAAATAAACTAAACCTAAAGCCAATTATCGAATTGCATCGTTTGATAATAAATAAAACATAAAGCTTGTTATACTAGTATTTAAGATTTATTTGTCATAACACGATAAAGGCAATACATCAGTAATTCGATACCAATAAAAGCACTCGATCTGATATCACGTATTAGAACTTTGTCTGATTACCGAAATGTATTGTTTGCATTCGAGCTGATAAGATAGGACGGTTCGAGATAACTCTTATTAAACAAAAGATTTTGACATCATCAGATAATATGATTTATGTCATGAAGAACAATGGGAATATTTAAAAGGGCAATGGACAGGATTCATCCATATCCTAACTAATATTATAAATGCGAAGGTAACTCTGTCTGTCTGTCACGTTTTTACGACTAAACCACTGAACTGATTTTGATGAAATTCGGAACAGGGTAAGATTGCACGGTTGCATTGCATCCCAAAAAAGGACATAGGCTATATAGGACATAATTATTTTATGCTACTTTTTATTTCGCAACTTCTTCTGCGTCCGCGATAACCAATATTTACGCGGACAAAGTCGCAGGCAAAAGCTAATTACATAGTACAATATCTAAATCAAAGTTAAGGAGTATTCATCCCTGTATTATCATGGAATTGGTATCTACATACATGTTTCTAGATAACCCAGATTTTTTTAACCATGAGTTATTAATAAAAAATCTGCTGTTTCATATGAAAGTGCAACACCAATACGGTCAAAATGTATTAAACAGCAGATTTGTGCGTTCATAATATGAACAGAATCCATGGTCAAAGCCTACATTACTTTGTCCCTTCTACCCTATATCGATCAGTATTCACTAGCACTATAATTTATTAGATTACAGACTAGTAGTTTTATTATTATTATTTTATACGCAACGAAGTGTTGTTTTCCTACTTCCACGCGGAAGGAATCGCGAGAATTAATAATTCATAAATTATTTATGTAGAAGTCTATTTTTATATTAATATTACAAAGTTGAGGAGTTTGTTTGTTTATTTGTTTGAACGCGATAATCTCCTGAACTACTGGTCCGGTTTTGGAAATTCTTTCGCTAATAGAAAGCTACATTATCCCTGAATATGGCTATATTTTATTTTACAAAACATAAGGGATATGTTGAGAGAGAAACGGCCTCGTGAGCCTAGTAATCCTAAACGCGACCGCTACGCTAGAGGTCTTGGGTTCGATTCCCAGGTTGAGCGAGTGTTATTGAGTTTTTTTATGAAATCCTCAATAGCAACTCGGAGTTAGGATTTGTGCCCGGTTAATGGCAATCCGCAATAGGCTCGTCCCTTATTACATGGGACTTCCTAAAAAATACCGGCGAACTTGGGTGTACATTGGTACACCTCTGCCTAACCCTTCGGGGACAGGCGGGATAGTATGTAGGGATACGTAAGAAAATTCAAGCGTCTATTGTCGCAGAAAAAAGCCAGTTTATTTATAAATACGAAACGGATATGAACGACAAACATTATGAATGTAAACAAATTGATAATACATGACGTGGATTACAAGAATAGTTAATTTTAGAATAGGTTTAAGCAGTTGTTTTTTGTGTTTGTTTAAACAATTAGCATCTACTTAACAATTTTTTCACACGCCCACCTACCTATGTTAAAACTAGTATTAATCAGAAAAAACATAAGTCTAGTGTTGTCTGTTGATGCGATTCGGATTTGAAATATTAGAATTTATTTAAAAAAAAAACGAACTAATATTATTATACTAAGTTTTACATAAACATACATAAACTCACTCCTTGTTCCCATGGGAGTAGGCAGAAACCACGGAACGCCAACTACTACGATCCTTACATACTACTTTCGCCTCATCCACATTCATACATCTGGTCATACAAGCACGCCGGTTACGAGTACTGCGCACCTGACCTTTCTGAAGAACCTCACCGATAAAGTAATAAAATACCTAACCAGGAAAACCTGTATTTGACCTCGATTCTAATACCTACTAGTTAATAGTTTTCTCGCTAATGGATAACCAACTATTATATTCACAATAAACTAGAGACATTCTAAAAATAAACACTTAGTTACAGTCGTTACAGATCGTTTATCGCAAGAATTTAACGTTAAGTGAACTAGAATTAGTAGTTTTGCAGTAATTGATAATCTACTTAGTTTAGTTATTTCTGTGAATTTTTGGTTCTTATCCAAGACACATATTTTCTGTCAAAAGTCAATTAGCAAGAAGACAAGTAATTTTAAAGTTATTGTTATACTAGCGGACCGCCCCAGTGCAAATTTTCCACTTTTCCGAAGAATTTCTTAATAATTTATTATTTAGCACCTTTAGTTATTCATTTTTGTAATAGATAGATATTACATACATACATACATAAACTCACGCCTTTTCCCGATGGGGGTAAGCAGATACCACAGAACGCTACCTGCGACGATCGTTATATGTAGATAGATAGATATTAAGAACAATAACTTACAACATTATCTTTTGTTGGCATTCCTTGTTTCTATTCGAGAGAAAAGAAAGGTTGTCTATTGTTTTTCTTTAACAATAAAAGTAAACTTTTATGAATAAACCCGTTAATAGTAACAGTGACCGTTATTGTAGCAAAAAATTCGCGGCAAAAAGTATCCGATTCTACAAAAAAAAGTCGTGGTAAAAATATTCGCTAGATTTCATGTTGACATCACTAGTATTTTAAATTAACCTTACAATTTATTTTACCTAGAAATAATGCTTCTTTTGAATGAGGGGCCATTTTAAACCATAATGATATTACTGATAAGTAAGTAAATTGATTGGATTAAATTAAATAAAATCTATATCTACAAATGCATAAGCTGAATAGTTAATTTGTTTAAATACGCTTATCTCCGGAACTACTGGTCCGATTCTGAAAATTATTTTGCTGTTAGGAGGCTACATTAACAATTAACCCTTTAAGCTATAATAATTTATGTTAAAAAATAATAGTGATTGACAGAGTAACAGTGATTTAATCATTATACACCGGTCAGTGAAAACAGAAGAGCGATTTGCTAGTGAAGTCCCAAAATGTCCCAAAAACTAACCTATATTTAGCTCGACCAATATAATTTATTATTATATTATGTCTGTTAAAAAAAAAGTTAACTTATTTCTCACATTAGCCAAGTTCGTGCAAAAAAAACATCCACCTACACAAACTTTCGCTTATAAAAAGAAACAAAAGAATTACCAACAATTTGAATTATTAATCCAACATTCAAACAATTATAAATGTAAATAAATAATACAAGTTTTCCTTTACCTACCTACTGTTCTATTTTCAAACACAGAATTCACTGAGCGTCGCGCAGCCGGCTGCCAGACAAGAAAGAAAAACAGTTGTTTTTTTTTCAGATGCCGTTTTTTGTACAGACGGCTAAAATCACCGCGTCAGTAGTACAATTTAAACTGCGAAAACAAGCGAAATCGTTCTCAACAAAGGCGCTGGCAAAGGCAAATTGTTGCCATGCCATAACTGTCAAAGTCAAATCATTTATTTCAATTAGACCATTAAAAGACTCTTTAATAAGTCATTTACAAGAAAAAAAAAATTGAATGTAGTTCGTACGGAGAATATTATTCAAGAAACTCCAAACTAAAACTTATTTTTTTTAAGGAAATATTACTTTAAAAAAAAATTACAATAATCTACCTTTTAATGAACTATGTCTAGATTGATTTAAAGTACGTAAGTACTAAGTAATAACGAGATTAATACAGACAGAACTGTTTGTAACAGAATTAATTTTCAGTGGGATTTCCATATTTACATGGATTTTTTCTTATTTAGTTTAATTTGCAAACTTCGAAGATATAGGAAGCAGAGGGTATTTTTTAAAACTATGTTTTATAAATAAAAATATGTGTCAAGATTTTTCATAATATGATAACACCAGCTTGTAGTGCCCCCAAACTTTTTCGGCAAGTGTTATGTAGTAATATTTTACAACTCTCGTCTTGCAATATAAAGTAGACAAGCATGATTATTATAACAATACATTTTATTATAATTAAAATAATACAAGTCTGACAGACAGACCAGCCCTATTAAAAACGACACCAAAACCATTTCATGACAGAAAAAAAGCTTCTTAAAAATAGGTACAACACTGAAAGTCGAAAGTTTACTAAAATGTCGTCAGAAAACGTGTTTTTGTTAATAAATGACGTAGGTAGTTGAGACTACGAACTTCTGCATATACGTATACGTAAGCAGTGAATAAACTTTATTTTCGGTAAATCTGCGAACAGTGAGGTGTCATCGCGTCGTCGCACGTCATCAGAGTCTTAAGATAAAAATAATTCCTATTTTTCTTTCTAGTGATCATTCGAGAGGAAAATAAAACAAACGGAATCGTTTACATTTATTGTTGGTTCTGCATTTTCCTTAAATATACATGACAAGCTTCTGCCCGCGACATGGTTCTTTTCAATGGTTCGTTACTGCTTCGCTCCCGTGTGTCGTAGCGTGATATTAAATAGCCGATAACCTATACAATACCATTCCACATAAATCTGGCTATCATATACAAAAACAAGTTTTCCAATACGACTGTTATTTCTAGAGATTAGCGCTTTTAAACAAACAAAAAAGTCTTTAGCCTTTTTATAATAATATTAGAGATGTATTGTCAGATTAAACAAGAAACATACTATTCCTGTACAGGGGTCATTGTACTCGTCATCATAAACAAAAGAAACAACCTTGAAATCGTGAAAATAAAATTAACAGGGTGCCGAGTGTGAGTTTTTTTCATTCACGTTCGATTGCGAACGCGTTAGAGTTTTGTATAGGAAAAAGTTATAGCGCTAACTGGTGGTCACTAGAGGAACCTAATTTCTCATACAAAATTCTAAAGCGCTAGCAATCGAACGCGAAAAAAAAAATCACACAAATAGCCCGAGTTTTTCGCAAATTTAGGTGACGGCAGCCCTAGCCAGGGCTAACTTTCATTAAAAGTTATGGAGCCGCGTCTTTAGAAAGCCAATAAACAACCAGTTTCCCAGTATGGTTAGGTATTTGGAATTTGAGATTTATGTGAAATCATTAAAGTTGTCAAGTTGTCTGACAAGCTATGGTGCTGTCTGTTTACGATTGAAGAGACAAGTTTATGCTACTAAAACTCTAATGCTGCATAGGTTACCTACATATCGACGGCGAAGTGCCAAAAGTTTATTTAATTATGTGTATTTTATTAAGTGTATATGTTGCAGTCAAAACTCTTAACCAGTCAAAAGTACTATTGACTAGCAAAATCAGTCAAAACTACTTTTGACTGAACAGGTTGGTCAAAAGTGGTTTTGACTGAAAAATATTGGTTATTAGTACTTTTGACTGCAAATTTGCGGTTAAAAGTACTTTTGACTAACGCTCTTCGTCAAAAGTAGTTTTAACTGCAATAAAGCATCAGTCAAAAGCACTATTAACTTGTCAGATGTGAATAATGCTTAAAAAGCATAGTCGAGGAGCCCCGCTTCGCGGGGCTCAAGGGTTTGCAAAAAAAAATAACCACGAAGTGGATGGCGGGGTCTGTTCGCTCGCTTCGCTCGCTCTCTAGACCCCGCCATCCCCTTCTAACCTAACCTATCCGAGTCGGGGTGCCCCAAGTCCCGAGCTCGCTTCGCTCGCTCTTTCATCCTATAATTTACTTTTATAAAGAATAGATATTATTAATTATTATTGCAGATTAGTGACTGATTTTTAATTGACTGATTCGGGCAGTCAACACACTTTTGACGGAATCACTTAGTCAAAACTACTTTTAACCAGCTCCATTGGGCAAAAGTACTTTTAACTGTTATTTTAGTCAAAAGTATTATTGACCAAAGCATACGGTCAAAAGTACTTTTGACTGATTTTGCTAGTCAATAGTACTTTTGACTGGTTAAGAGTTTTAACTGAAACATATATAATTTAAGATAAAAAAGTGAATTTCACGAAAAATGACAGGAGGTATTGGCACTTCGCCGTCGATATATTATTCTCTGTAGAATAAAGTACCTACTTATAGAGCAATTATTATTATTTTCACACGATTTCATGGTTAGTCCCAAAAAAATGACAAAATAAAATTCGAGTACGCTTTAAAACTTTTAATAATATAATATTCTAATAAATGGTGCGAATCTGTTTGAATTGCCAATCGAGTCAGTGTACAGTACGTCTTGTACTTACCCATAAAAATGGGTAGCTACTGATAAAAACAATAAAATTACAACTAAGTATTACCAAAAAAGAAGATGTTTAACAACAAATAAATTGTAAACAAAATAAACAAAAAGCGCAAAAATCCAACGGTGCCAAAAATACATTTATCGTTCACAATAACTCAACAGCTGTTAAGATTATACAGGCTGACTTTTTATTCACTGCATATCTTTCAGGAGGTGAAAGTACTCATGATTATGAACAACTTTTATTACGGGCCCAAAACTGAAGTATGAAAAATACAGCTTCTGTTATTTTAATTCTGTTGTGTATTTTAGTGCATTTTTGTAGGCAATAAGTGTTATTTTCATATTTCCTATTTTGGTCCCAAAGCAAGTAAAAGTTGTTCGTAATCAAAAGTAGGGGTACCTACTTGCACATATTGACAGCTATATGCATTGTATTGTAAGTCAGCCTGTATTATGAATGGTTATTTACGCATTGCTTATCACAAAAATAAAACAATCGATCAATCAATAATCTATCATAATATTATGTTTTTAAAGATTACAATGTGATAAAGTGCGCTTGATAAGAATGTTACTATGCATACAAATGCCATTCAAGCCAAGGCACCAAGTTATTTTTTCTTCCAATCGTAAAGTCCCGGCTACACGATCCGTCTTACTTGCGCAATTAGAAATTGCACAAGAGAAGCACGTTATGCCTTGGTCCTGCGCTTGATCTCTGTCCAGTCGTGTCGGATTCCCATCACTCCAAACTATAAGACTGAGGTCAGAGAGTGCACTTGTGTTGCGCACACATTTGCACACTATAATTATCTTTTGCGTAATTTTGATTAGTCTCCATTGATTTGACCGCCTTGACTGAAATACGGTCGGGACAATATTTTGCACAAGTACGCATGAAAATGGCATACCTAGTTTACCGTGTAAACATGACCATTTGGCGAGGAAACAGTTAAACACATCTAATAATTCGTAATAATATTGAATTGCTTGAATAGCTACCTTACGTTGATGTCCCATACAAGGTCCATATTGTTATTTTACTGTTACACAATCTATGTAATACATGTAGAATGCTATAAAGAATTGAGTATTGAGGAAGCCACGCGCCGCGGCGCCGGCGGCGGCGGCGCCGCCATGCATTTTGTTTGCGCAACTGTTTGCGCATGCAAGCCGCCGCGTGTACCTGGGGCTTTATGGGTCAGTGTTAATGACATCACAGGTACCTCATGTAAATTTATTCTGATACTGTTTTAATTTAATTCTAATACCTACCTAAAAGAATTATTGTAGATAAAAATAATCTTAAGGTAAGCAAAATATGTGAAACATTCTGTTACCAACTCTTTGGTTCTTGTTTGTATGAATATTATGTTTTTGATGTTTGAGGTTTGGTTTTTGTTTGTCTTGTTCATTGTCACATGTTTTTTATGTTGTAATATTTTCTTTTTATGCATAAAATTGTGTTCATTTCGTTTTCAAAGGTTTATTTTATTTCAACCACAATAGTTCGCTCGCTGCACCAGCCATGTTAAAGACCTTGTATGCAGGACCGGATTAGGCCCCATTTGGGGGCCCATAGGCAACGCAGGTCTCGAAGCTCCTTTATCCTTTACAAAAGTATTTATCTACTACCACGACGTGATTTTATTCGCAAAATAATCTCAATTCGCTTTTTTTGCATTTTTTTTACTATTAACGAACTATATCAAACTATACAACGAAAAAATGGAAACAAAAATGAAACGTTATAAATACTTATGTATATTTTACTAATCATTTTCTTTATTTAAGGCTTGTTACACACAAATATTCAAATTTAATTCTCACTTGCAAGAAACATTTTCTTTATTTTTTTACTTAGTCTCGGGGCCTCTATCCGGTGCAGGGCCCTAAGCGTACACTGCCTTATGGATCCAGCCCTGGTTGCATATACCATAACATTTAAACCTAAAAAAGGATATTCTATTCCGAACAACATGCAAGTTTTAACACTATTGCACAGACCCGTCACATTTACAGCCAACAAATCAACATTGAAACATAAACTTTCTTACGACCGTTACAAATTGGCATAGCATGTTTCCACTCACGTGCAGTATCTTCATGTTTACTGGAAGCAGGCGGTGCCAAATGACGTCATCTGTCGCGTCTCAGCTATTTCCAAAGTCTCCTTGAGACGCCTCGGGCCAGATGATCCAAAAACGTTTGGTCTGAGCAGGGCTTTACGTAGTTATGATGATTTACGTCGGGACGCTGGTTGGAGTTAGCGTAGATAGAGCAGGAATGTTATTTAGAAGTTTCATTTATTAATATTGACTAGCTTTTGCTCATGTGTGAATGTTCTTATGTATCCCTAACCTTTTCGTTTTTCGTCATCTTCATCCGCATCAAATTTGATTTAATATCCCACGGGAACTGTACATTTTCTCGGGATAAAAAGTATCTGAATGCCTTCATCCAGATCCGTTTAGCCGTTTAAGCGTGTAACAAACATCCATTCATCCATCCATTCATCCATACATCCTCACAAACTTTCGCATTTATACATAACTAGTTTTTGCCCGCGACTTCGTCCGCGTGGATTATTAATTCCCGTTCCCGGGGGATTTCCGGGATGAAAACTATCCTATGTCCTTTCTCGGGTCCCAGACTATATCTGTACCAAATTTCATTGAAATCGGTTCAGTGGTTTAGGCGTGAAGAAGAGACAGACAGACAGAGTTACTTTCGCATTTATAATATTAGTACGGATAGTAGATTAGCACTCAAGGATATCCTAGCGAATAATAGTGAAACAATTTTTAAAATTGGGCCGGTATGGTAGTCCCAGTGGTTAACGCGTTTAAACAAACCAACTCTTCAGCTTCATATTTAGAGTTGACAATGATGTGCAAGATACAATTGCGAGCGGCATTGATTACCTTGCAAGTAATTACGTAAATTTCAATTCTATTGCTCTTATTTTCTAGTTCATTATTATCATTTAATTGATCAAAACTGGTAGATTATTTTGCAGTTCTATCTGCTCTGATCTGAGCTGAGATTGTGTAAAGTCAGATAGTTATTTTGGGTGTCCAATGATGACGTTAGACTTTGATGCGATACGTTTGTATTTTACGCGTTATCGTCTAAATATTTTTGTACTAGCTTCTGCCCGCGACTTCGTCCGCGTCACAGTTGATGTGTTATCCTACGGGTACCGTACATTTTCCCGGGATAAAAAGTAGCCTATGTGTTATTCCAGACTATAATCTATCTTTGTGCCAAATTTCATCCAGATCCATTCAGCCGTTTAAGCGTGAAAGAGTAACAAACATCCATACAACCATACATCCATACATCCATACATACAAACTTTCGCCTTTATAATAGTAGTAGGATAGAACTAGCTATATCCCCGCTGTGTCCTTACCCGCGTTCTGTTTACGTCTTTGGTTACTGCTCCGCTCCAGTTGGTCCTAGCGTAATGTTTTAAGCATTTAAACCTTCCTCTTGAATCACTCTATCTATTGACGAAAACCGCATTAAAATCTGTCGCATAGTTTAAAAGATCTAGGCGTACAGACGGCGGGAAGCGACTTTGTTTTGCACTATGCTGAGACATTTTATCCCAATTCAGGAACGTTCTTATTTTTTGTTTGCTAGAAATCGGAAAAGGGATCATTGTACTTACGCATCATTATAAATATTTAAAAATTTTACCATAGTAGGATTATAAGCACAATAATGTATTGGATTTATCAGACAAAGTCCTTTCATTGTTAGTTACAGCAGGCACATACCTAAATAAGTCATTTCAACATTGTCGCTGGGATGGCAACGCATTTGCAAGGCCTGTGGTATTGCAGATGTCTATAGGCAGCGGTGAACACTTAACATCGGGTGGGCCGACAACGGCTTGTTTGCTATCCAAAGATATTAAAAAAAAACATCTTGTCGAGTTATGCGAACATACGAGTAAATTGATCAGCCTGATGTTTCTCTCTTGTACTTATATCAAATTGTAGTCACTCTTCCGCCACTTCGTCCACAAAAGCTTCTAACCAGAAATTGAAGTGGAGTTACTTATTTAGATTGAAAAGCCACTGATTTTCCTATTCATTCGCTTCAATTGCATATTGTACCCTTGAGTCACAGTAATAAGAGCTAGTTTTCTCTAATTTCCGTAGATCATAAAATCCTTGAAACTGAATAATCTATCTTACTTTTGTACTAATATTATAAAGCTGAAGAGTTTGTTTGTTTGAACGCGCTAATCTCCGGAAATGCTGGTCCGATTTTTTAATTCTTTCTTCTTCTTCTTTTTCTTTTTGTAAATTCTTTTCACATACACATTTACACACACAACACGCAGAGATACCTATATCATTATTAGACATTATAACTTGTTCCTGTTTACTCATTCAATTCACTCACCTTCGCTTCTCACTGTTGACAATCTATATGATGTTTTGAAATGGGGGGCCTGGAGATCCTGAGTACAAATGATACGGGCCTTGGCTTAGTTTAGACTCCAGCTATGCTATTTTGAAATAGGCAAATTACTTCTTGTCATCTTGCAAGTCACACTCACTCCGCAAAATACCAAACCCTATTGAAAAACGTCAAAATAATCACTCGTCATAATTTTTCTCACTTACGTCATCACGTGGTGGCGCTAGTGTCGAACTCACTCATTTAAAGAATACGAAACTACAATCTTACCGCGGATTCAGAAGTGATTTCGCAAATGAACATTTTAGAATAGCATAGCACTACTGATCTCCTACAAACATTTTTTTTTTGTAATTTTATTCTTGTTAACTGCATAATTATGTAATTCCTGCAAATGAAATAAACATTTTTATTATGATTACTTTTCTTTTTCTTGCTATTTTACAGTTATTTTCCGCTTTCACTTTTGTTAACTACTTAATTAAATTTAAAACATAGATAAGTACGCAAATACTTTGCATAACATTATGATTAGGTACCTACTTGAAACTTTGAATACCTACTACTTCAACTCGATATGTAGGTACTTGTTTAACTGAAACATAGTTACATTATATGCATAACATTATGATGTAGATGTGCATATTACATATTTAATTATGTATCTTCACTGTACATTATAGTCAAGCAAAAAATCACAATAAGTATCAAAAACGGTAAGCTCACTTATGAGGTTTTAACCATCAGTACATCTAACGATTGATTGACATCTTTATTTGTTTTGTCGCAAGCGCAATTTTTGTGCATGGGGTCTATTCCCAGGTTAAAAATGGTGTAAAAAGGTGTTTTAGAGTTTTTCCATTAGGAATTTCTCAGTAGCAGCTCAGAGTCTGAAGCTGGTGTTATGAAACCCCCGTGCACGTAAAGCCGTTAGTCCTGCGCTTAATCTATCCCCGGTTGCCTTGCATTGCCGTCCCATCATACTATGAGAGTGAGGGAATTAAGAGTGCACCTGTGTCTGCGCACACACGTGTGCACTATAAATGTCCTGCTTACTTGGCTGGTTCCATTAAGATTATAAGAATATTATTATAACAATTCGCAGAAGATTACTCACAATGTTTATTCATTTTCTTCATGATAACATAGTAATATTCATGAAACAACTATGCTAAACTTGTCTAGGCTAATGAACACGATGTTCCAAGAAAGAAATTATACAAACGACTATGTTTTACGCGTCTGTTAGTCATGAATAGGGCTACCATCCGTCTGGGATTACCCGGATTTGTCCTAGTTTAGAGCAAGTCCGGGAGTCGGCTGGAAGGGCTTTCCAAAATTGTTCGTGTACCTATAACCCGGATGCTCTTTGTGTCAGGAGAATCCTGATTAATTGGAAGATAAAAAAAAAACCGGCCAAGTGCAAGTCGGACTCGCGCACGGAGGGTTCCGTTTGTTGTATGGGAGCCGGGGAATATTTGTTTTATTTTTAATTAATTATTTGTTTTTAAAGTGAACATAATAACAAAATATTCTGTGAATATTTCAAGCGTTTACCTGTTGCCGTTATCAATATTCTGTATTTTAGTATTTTTTGTTATGCGGCAACAAAAATAGATCATCTGTGAAAATTTCGGCTGTCTAACTAGCGATAGCGAAATCTCAGTAATAGGGTCCCGTTTTACCCTTTGGGTACCGAACCCTTAAAATTATGTTTTTATTTTAAAAATATTTACTGTAGAGTCCGGGAAAAAAATCACAATTTCGCCAAAATTCTCCGGGTTTTTCAAAATTTTTGTATACATGGCAATCTAAGTCATGGCAGCCCTCGTCACGAGTGTTTAGACGCGGAATCTCCGGTAGCAAATAGGTCACCCCACTCTTTTCAGTGTCGTAAAACCGTGTAACTCATTGCTGAGAATAGCTCTTTTTTATAGGTAAAAGTTAATGAGCCTGAAAAGCAAGGTTGTTAAAAAATTAACGTGGAATGAACGGTCCTTATGTTACATACGACAAAGTACTACGACTTGTTTCTATGTTATTTATTGTTGGTGTTGCACTGTTTCATTCTTACTACTATTATAGTGGGTCCACACGACACAGACTTAACACAGACTTCTATAGAATTTTGTCTGTACAACAAATCAGTACAGACAAATGTCGGTGCATCAGAAAAGTTGGAAGTCTGCGTACATGTCTGTACGATTGTCGGAGCAAAACTCATGATTATTGAATTACTTAATTTATTCATTAAAATCGAAGTCTGAACTGATGAAAAGTCTGCACAGACATTTGGTAAAGACCTCTGAGAAAAAAAATTATTAGTTAGTTTAGATATATACGATTCATAATGAAATACCATACAATGACTCTCTTCATAAAAATGTAAGTGAACACACTATCTACACTATTGTTGTTGATAAAGATGATACCGTCTGTTCGTTGAACAATGAGACGACAGCGAAGTCTATGCGTTTTAAAACATCATCTAATTATGACAACGAAGCATTGTTCTTGTTAATTGTAAACAGTAAAACGATGAGATGTTTGCGTTTCTATGCGGACGAAGTAACGGGTCTGGGGTAAATAATACGTGTATGGATAAACACCTATCATGTCTGCTTACTATGGCATCGTCACGTACAAACAAAATAATAATTCAAGATAGTAGAGCTCTTTCAAAGAGCTCGTCTCGCATTGGCGTCTGGCGTATCTAGAGTTAGTTTTCAGGGGGGGGGGGGGCAGGCCCCTAAGATACCATGGCCGATGCGATGCAATGCGGTCAGGTGGAAGGTGAGCCCTACAGCCTGGGTAGGCACAAGACTCTTCAGGGGTGGGCACGCCCCCCCTCCCCCCTATATACGCCTATGTCATCTGGGGAAGTACTACCACTAAAACTAATCCATCCGCAAAGCAGCGTTGCTGTTTTCCGTAAAGGATATGGATAGGCGCCGGTGTAGTTACAGGCACACGAGATATTTTAACTTAGTCTCTGGGATGGCAACGCAATTGCAAGACTAGTGGTACTGCAGATGTCTATAGGCAGTGGTGATCACTTAACATCAGGTGGGCCGTCAGCTTCTTTGCCCTCTAATGACATATAAATAAGATACCTATTTGCAGACTGCTAATTGAGTTCTAAACTAGCCTACGACGACACTTCTACCATCTTCAAAAACGAATGTAATCATTTCAAAATATAATTATTATTTACTTTGTAATCTTTTTAATCAATCACAGTATAAGTTTGAACTGCTATTTCACAAATTATTCAGGCATTGTGGCTTTCTTCGTCTTTCCAGAACTAGTGCTCAATTAAGTTGGCGACCCATCCAATCAGCGACCAACCAGCTGTAACTTAACATCAATTGCGCCGATAACTCTTTCAACAAACGAGGGTGACATTAGCGTGTCTGCTAAGTTATGTACACCTACTGTCTCAAGAGACTTGAATTCAGAAAGATAGATAGCCTTTTGTTTTATTTATTTACTTTTAACACAAGTTGTTAATTAAGGACAATTAGGTACCTGCCGTTGACATACAATTTAACTTAACATACGTGCTTAACCCTTCGGGGAGGGTTATGCAGCGGTGTACCAATGTACACCCACAGTACGCCGCGCCGGTATGTTTAAGGGCCCATGTAGGTAATAGGGGGTGAGCCTACTGCCATAAACCGGGCCAAATCCTAACTCCGAAGATACTGAGAAATTCAAAGAAAAGCCTATTAACACTTTGCTCGGCCCGGGAAATACAAGACGTTGATTTGCATCATCGTCAAATTGAAGGAGTTAACTACGCTCGTGATTCTTAACACGAATCAATAATAAAATAAATTGGTTTTGTTTTTTTTTGACGTGATTTTCAAATTCGAGCTAGCCATCTCACCGAGGGTTTAGGCGCTATGTACACATTGATATAGCCGCGCGACAACTCTGCCTACCGCATACGCAACTGGGCGATTCTGAATTTTGCAAGAGGAGTATTCTGGAATACTGTTATTTGATAGTTGCAACAAAAAAACAAGTATTTATTAGATATTGGCCAGGTATCGTAATTATATTTGAATACTTCTATTTTTTTATGACAAGCTCCTAAAATTTGACGAGAATGCAAATCAACAGCTCCTAGAACCAAGACCTCTAGCGTAGCAGTCGCGCTTAGGAGCACTAGGCAGCAGCTAACGAAGCAGTCACAACAATTTGTCTAAGAATATTAATAAAGTTGTGTTTTTTATACGTAAACTTTTTCAGTTATACATATACGCAATCGTTTACAGTTACGGCCATTTGTAGACCGCATCGAATCCGACTTTATAGCGTAAATAAACAAAAACAATATTTTATGGATTCTGGAAGCCAGACAGTTTTGGCGGACGCAGAGTCGGTTAGTGCCAATGCTACGTGTTCTGCATCAAACATTATTTAAATAGTTTACTAACATTAAATTACCACATACCAAAGAATCAAATACAAAATAAATTGGCTGCCTTATTACAAAAAATAAAAAAAACACGTACTAATGCACACCCGCAGTGCGCCGCATATTTAGGTCCGATGTAATAGGGAGCCTATTGCCATTAACCGGGCACAAATCCTAACTCCGAGCTGCTACTGAGAATTTCATAGAAACACCCAATAACCTTTTGCTCAACCTGGGAATCGAACTCAAGACCTCTAGCGTAGCAGTCGCGCTAAGGACCACTAGGTCAACGAGGCAGTTATGATTTCTTACTTGCTTAGAATACCTAATTACCTACTGTTACCATGTTTGGACATGCCAATCCTGTTAAAACAAGTTCTGTACTAGTAGACCATGTTATCAACAATCAATTATGCAATTATCAACAATCAGCTATGCTATTCTGAAATAGGCAAATCACTTCGAAAGCCATCTCGCAAGTCATCTCGATAGTCACGCTTGCTTCGCAGAATATCAAATCCTATTGAAAAACGTCAAAATACTGACTCGATATAATACTTCTCACTGGGTGGCGCAATCTGGTGGCGCTAGATTGTCTAACTAACTCATTATAAGAATACGAAACTAAAATCTCACCGTGGATTCAGAAGTGATTTCGCAATTAACTTTTTAGAATAGCGCTACTGATTAGTCGAACCGGTACAGTTCACTTCTACGAAACATAAATAAGAGGTAAAGTTATAGACGTTGCATTCTCAGAAACTGAAGGCCAACATAAATGTATACGATCACATGCTATTCTATTTTTATGAGGCAAAGGCGTCCATTTGACTGCCTCTACCAATTGTTCAATTAGAATACATTGATCAGGGCTGTCAATAACAGTTGCAGACTTTTTTTTGTTAAATACTCGATCGTTTAAAAACACTGGGAAAGTAGTTTATATTAAGTATATCAAAAACAATAATTTCTGAAACAACTTTACCTGACTTAGGAATTAAATCCAGGTTCCATTGCTTAGCACTCTCTGCACGTGCTGTTACTTTAATTAATTATTGTTTTGTTCAAAATAAAATAAAAATATACATATGAGAGTGGAGTTTAATGCTCGTGTATGAGACACAGAGTCTATGAGTCGTATATGAGTCGCGGAATAAAAAGTAGCCTTTGTCCTTTCTTGGGGTTCAAACTTACTCCGTACCATATTTCATTAACATTGGTTCAGTGGTTTAATCGTGAAAGCGTAACTGACATGAAGACAGTTCCTTTCCATCATCCACATCATCATCATATCAGCCTTAGGACGTCCACTGCTGGACATAGGCCTCCCCCATTGTATCCAAATGCACCAGTTGTTACCTTCGTATATAAAATATACACCTTTGACCTTATAATATTAGTACCTTTAGATAGTACTAGCTTCTGCCCGCGACTTCGTCCGCGTCACAGTTGATGTGTTATCCTACGGGTACCGTACATTTTCCCGGGATAAAAAGTAGCCTATGTGTTATTCCAGACTATAATCTATCTTTGTGCCAAATTTCATCCAGATCCATTCAGCCGTTTAAGCGTGAAAGAGTAACAAACATCCATCCATACATACAAACTTTCGCCTTTATAATAGTAGTAGGAAGGATAGTAGGAAGGATAGTAGTAGGATAAATAACAATTCAAGTAACAGTCGCGTGCCATCCCTAAATTGAAATGGTAACAATAAACGTTTGTCAGTGCGCAAAGTGATCCAGACGGAATTGATCCGACTCCATTCAATTAAGGGGTACAACGGTTACTTTCTAGAACTTTCTGAATAATATACGTAGTTATGCATAGCCCACCTTTACGAAGAACTGTTTTGATAAACTGATCATGTCACACCAATTAGCAATTCCAGGTATTATTTAATGTTAGTAATAAATATCCTAGAAATGATTGCCAAACAATCAGTAACGTAAATCGACACATGAAGAGAGCTTCCTGTTATTGTCCCATTGGGAGGTCCAGCCACCGATACACACATGTAAACCCTCCATTAGTATATAAGCCCATGTAACTTAGATTTAAGGGTTCTCTTTGTCATAACGCTCATGCTGAGCACTTGTGTAATCAATAAAATATATTTTTTGAAAGCTCCCGCTCGTTCATATTTGACTGGCGCAGCCGGGTCGGATTAGTAAAATCGCAAATAGTGATCGTTAAATAGACACACAAATCGGTCGTAACGTATCCTAGACGCATAGATTTCTAGTCTGCAAAGAACCTAATCAACAAATTCGTCAATCGAGCGTCGCAAGTGCAGCAGCAGCAGCAAGAGAATCGGCATGGAAGCGAGCAATCTGTGAGTAAACCCTTTTTCGCACTGTTCCTTTCCTTGTCTTAAATCCTAAGTACCTAACGTTTAATTGGACTAGACATCGCCATTTAACGTTAATATATCTATTTTTGGACTAAAATCGCCGAATCTAGATTTAATATTAGTTTTAGTAGTTTGGACACACATCGCCAATCTACTATTTTTATTTTATATTTCAAGTAACTTGGACTAACATTGCCATTTTACTACTTTTGTGTTAATGACTCAAACATAAGTCATTTAAGCGTAAATTAAAGCGTAATTTGGACAAAAATCGCCTAATACGTAATTTTTTTGCCTTATAATTTAATAAAATTGTAAAATGAATATTCAACTTATTCCGAAGGAAATTCAAAGCATCATCCCAAGATTTGATGGGGACGATAAGTTACTCAACCTTTTTATATCAAAATGCGAGTATGTAATTAGAAGTTTTAGAGGAGAGAACAACCAAGCACAACAGACTTATTTATTTCACTGTATTACAAGCAGATTAATAGGTAAAGCTGCCGTTTTAATAAGTGAACGTGAAAATATCACCACTTGGGAAGACCTTAAAGAACTTCTCGTTCAACACTTTGGAGACCCGAGATCCGAAGCTTGCCTTAATATTGAATTAGAAAACCTCAAAATAAAACAGGGAGAATCTTATATTGATTTCTGCCATAGAATCCAGAATGTTAGGAGCTCACTCATTTCTAAAGTAAACCTCCTCACTGACGAAGGAATTAAAGCAGCAAAATATATTATATATAATAATACAGCTCTAAACGTCTTCTTGTACAACCTACCAGAGGATATGATTAAGTTCGTAAGATTAAACAAATGTCTAACACTAGAATCAGCATTAAGTGTCGTAATTGAGGAAGTAAACTTCCAAACCAGATACAAAACCCACAATAAAATTAAAACAACTGCCAATATTAACAGTGTTCCAACAAATAATACTAGACCAAACTTTACGACTCCAGTTCAATATAAATTCGGTGTTCCAGCAAACAACAATCAAGGTTTCAGACAAATCTACGGTTTTAGACCCAATTTTATTTCAAATCCTAATAATCAAAAGGTAAATCAATCTCCAGGACCTAAACCAAATATCATCAATAATCAAACAAATCCAAAAGCAATAACTCATCAACCGCAGCAAATTCCGCGAACATTTAATAATTATAAACAATCAGGTTTCTTCAAAGCCAATCCAAATCAACAATTCCGATTTGGAATACTCAATCAACAGCCTAGACAGAATACCGACATATCAATGCGAACAGTTCATAATAATATGATCGATGAGTCAATCGAACTTGACCCTGACTCTAACTGTGAGCAGATATTATTGTTAGATGACGAGAACCTTGTAGTGTTAATAGATGAGAATGACCAAAACAATTGCGTACAAACTGTTAAGGAACCAGAAAATTTTCAGATAGAAGCCTCTACGACAGATCAAACAGACCAGAAACAGAAGTAATTAACTTAAATTATAGTGGTCTTAGGTTACCACACATTTATTTACCGGAAATAGAAGCAATTTTCTTGATAGACACAGGTAGTACACGATCTTTCATTAACGCTGAATTAGCCGACCAATATTTTAAATATTGTAAAAGCGAGGAACCATTTGAAGTAATTAGTACACATGGACGTAGCAAGCATAGTGAAGTCGCATACATACCTTTAACAGATACTTTTAACACAGACATTAATCATAAGTTTTACATATATAACGTAGATAAAGCCTATAACGGTTTAATTGGATCAGATCTTTTAAAAGAGCTAGAAGCCACCATGGACATGAAAAATCAGGTCTTAAAGACAAATACTACCGAAATTCCCATTTTATACAACCCATCTTATCAGATAGTGATAGCCCCTAGATCAGAAACACGTGTCAAAGTGCCAACAATGTTAGACAATGGAAATGCCATTTTAGATCACATAGAATTCTGCCCAGGAGTTCGTATGCCTGACGCCTTAGTTAACTGCATAGACTCTTTAGCTCAAACTGTTATTCAGAACACTACTGAGAATGAAATGACTATAACATTTACGAAGCCATTTAAAGTTCATGATATAAAACAGGAGTTAACAGATAATTGCCTAACTTATAATTTGAACCAAAACTCAGATTTGGAAAAACTATTAAATGAAAACCTAAACAAATTACGACTTGATCACCTAAACAAAGAAGAAAAATCACTTCTAACTAATCTATGTACCGAGTATAAGGACATCTTTCATTGTGAACACATACCTTTATCATTTACCAACCAAGTTAAACATAAGATTCGTACGAAAAACGAAGACCCCATTTACATACGCCCGTATAGACACCCTTTTAGCCAAAATGTGGAAATACAGAAACAAATAGATAAGCTATTAGAAAATAGAGTAATTACAGAATCACACTCACCTTGGAGTGCCCCTGTACACTTAGTCCCTAAGAAAATGGACGCCTCAGGTGAACAAAAGTTCCGGATGGTCATAGACTATAGGCGTCTCAACGAGATAACAATAGACGATAAATACCCACTACCAAACATCACTGACATGTTTGATAGGCTAGGAAAAGCATCGTATTTTACTACTATAGACCTAGCTAGTGGTTACCATCAATTAGAAGTAGAAAAAGAGGACCAACCGAAAACTGCATTTACAACACAGTCAGGACATTACGAGTTTACCCGTATGCCCTTTGGCTTGAAGACAGCCCCAGCTACTTTCCAACGAGCAATGGACAATGTACTCCGTGGACTTCAAGGCATACACTGTCTTGTTTACTTAGATGACATCATTGTTTATTCAACCAGCCTTCAACTTCAAAGGATTGAAGACAATCCGGGAATCCTTCCCGTTAAAGAAGGACAAGCGTCGCTAAGCCTTTATAATTGGCATATAGTTAAGATACTAGACTTAAATTTAATTTATAGGAATTTAGAATATAACATAGAAAAATATAACGATATTTCTAGCTATATGAAGGAAAAATTAGGTATATACGTTTTAGATGGAAGTCTTGTTGATGCAGAGTTGCAAACCCAATATAAAATGAACATAACCATAGAACGATATAATCAGTTAATTCCAAGCATTAGAATAAAAAGGGGACTTATCAATCCTATTGGATCAATAATTAAAGCTATTACTGGAAACTTAGACAACGATGATGCACTTAGATATGATAAATGGATAAACAGTATGCAATTACAACAAGATGCAATCATGAACAAAGTGACTTTAGTTTCTGAAATAGTTGACACATTCGTTAATTTCACTAATTCAACTAGAAATAATTTTATAATACTTGAGAAAACTATTGAGGAAATAGAAGAAATTTTAAATCAAACCCAATTCCAAAGAAGTAGGAACCTTGTCTTAAATACTTATAACATGTTAACTCATAACTTCCAAATATTATTAATTCGATTAGATGAAGTGGAAACAGCAATAGCATTTAGTAGAGTTAATGTATTACATCAGTCTATATTAAATACCACAGAACTTATTAATATTCTCCAAGATATAGAAAAAACTGATAAGTTAGTTTTCCCTATTACCAATGAAAACTTAGTTAATATTGAACATTGTATTGACATCAAAGCTTATGTAAAAGGCAAACAGATTACTTTTATTATGTCGGTACCAACAGTCCAATTAGATATCTACAATTATTACACTCTACATCCTTTTCCAATGTATAACCCCCGCCTTGATATATCTTACCTTATTACTCCAAAACATTCCCATATCCTTGCGAAAGGGCAGAAAATAGTATCGCTCTCACAGCCTTGCAGAGAAATAGACGAAGGAAAGTTCCTTTGTTACGAGAGCAACGTGTCCCCGGACGAAGAAAATAATTGCATCAAAGACTTGATGACGTTTTCTACGAGGATAACATCGTGCCAGCCTCTTCCCGTCAATTCGTCGGATGTTAAAATAAAATCCATACATCAAGAGTCTTGGATTATATTCACAGGTCACCCTACATTCCTGATCGAAAACTGTGGCAATGACAGGAGCCAGCACGACATCATGGGCACATACATTCTAACACTTAACAATGCCTGTGAGGTTAAACTTGAAACCTACACATTAAGAAAACGCCGTCTTCAAACAGGAGAAGTTGACTTCCGCAGCTCTCCATCAATACATCTACCCAACATTATAACACCGAGGGACATTGCACTACGCAAAACTATCAGTCTAGATGAGATTGATTTGGAAAATCTACAGTTTCTATCACACGCGTTAAAGGACAATAGTGAAGTGAGAAATGGTGAAAGTCATTTTGTGAATGTACACAGTGTTAGCATAGGAACTATTGTAATTTACATTATTATACTTTTGGTACTAATTTTAGTGATAATGTATCGCTTTAGAAATAAATTATTACATAAGTTTAGACAAAATCATCAATCTTGTGATGTAACTTCGAATGGTGATTTTGTTCTTATGGAGGGAGGAGTTATGCATAGCCCACCTTTACGAAGAACTGTTTTGATAAACTGATCATGTCACACCAATTAGCAATTCCAGGTATTATTTAATGTTAGTAATAAATATCCTAGAAATGATTGCCAAACAATCAGTAACGTAAATCGACACATGAAGAGAGCTTCCTGTTATTGTCCCATTGGGAGGTCCAGCCACCGATACACACATGTAAACCCTCCATTAGTATATAAGCCCATGTAACTTAGATTTAAGGGTTCTCTTTGTCATAACGCTCATGCTGAGCACTTGTGTAATCAATAAAATATATTTTTTGAAAGCTCCCGCTCGTTCATATTTGACTACGTACACACAAGTTGAAATGTTTACCTTTATGGTACCAAAACAATCGATTTTTTAGATTGTTGTCTGTGTTTGTGCCGGCTTATCTCCGAAACGGCTGGACCGATTTTGATGGGACTTTCACCGGCGGAAAGATTACGATATTAGGAGGAATTTATGTTATATTTATTTTAGATAATTCTCCAAATAACCGACATTTACCCGGACACAATCGCAGGCGTAAGCTAGTAATAAATAAATACGGGGCTGTCAGTCATACATCTCCCGATTGCAGCAAGATTTTACGGTTTCAGACGAAAACTGACAATAACACTTGTCCATCTTCACATTAGTGTCATACTGATGAAGAGTTACGACTGACAGAAGCGAATCGTTTTAATTTTGTCTGATGGTGTGAAACAGGCCGCTTGTAATCTCTACATAGTATAAAACAATGTTGTTCTCCGCCGCGCCATCTGTACGCTTAAATCTTTTAAATTGTGTAATTTAAAATCCGTTGTGGAACTGATTTTAATGAGTTTTCCATCAATCAATATACAGAGTGATTCAAGAGGAAGGTTTATATGTATAGAAGGTCACGCTACGACCAACGGGAGCGGAGCAGTGACCAAAGATGTAACTAACGCGGGTGACACGGACACCGCGGCATCGGCGTGTCGGAAAGCGGTGCTGTTGCAATACAAAAGCCTAGATCTTGAAAAACTAGGAAAATTGCACAATGTTGTTTTTTTTTCAACTGTATGTACTTGATTGTATATTATTTCTATGATATAAAGTAACCTCGAAAGTTAAAAATATAAGGTGATACCAAAATATCTGCCACGGATTTAATGGGAAGTAGTATTGTGTTTAAAGATTACAATAGTGAAGAAATTTCATACCCCAGAATAGTTAATTCAATTTGAGAAAATAAAGTAATTTAATAAACATTGACTATACTCTGCATAATGCGGTCACAAATTTAAAAAAATATGACACATTATCAATAATGTATCTTCACTATTTGTAATCTTTAAACACAATACTACCTCCCATTAAATCCGTGGCAGATATTTTGGTAACACCTTATATAACTATAACTTTAAAAAAATATAACTTAAAAATTAAAACCGTTTCAGAAATCAGAAATTAACAGGTTATTCCGACTAACCCTTCTACTGCGGCCTTCACAACTATTAGTTTAATCGACTTCTTTTATGGGCATCGATTTCCATTAACCCCCTAAACGCTGCCACTCCTTAAGACAAGACACCAATTATTCGTGGAGCGATTAGAATAAACGACACCAAGCTATTAAATAAACGTTTTCATAGAACATATCAATGGACTCGTAAAAATGGCGCTTATTAACTGCTTGTGCTGTGTGTATGTATTGATATCCATTTGTTGAACTCGCGTAATACACTTCATCAGCATTTTATGTCTTAAATGGTAAATGAATAAAGATCAAAATCTATCTATAGTAATACTAGCTGTCCCGGGAAACGTAATTATGCCTAATGTTTTTTTTTAAGGATTTGAAAAATATTATGTTGGGCGATTCTCAGACCTACTGAATATGTATATAAAATTCCATAAAAATCGGTCAAGCCGTTCCGGAGGAGTATGGTAACTAACATTGTAACATGAGAATTTTATACAAGGTTAATAAAGCTAGAGTTTTCTTGTTTGTTTTGCTAATATCTGGAACCAGTTGAGAATCGTAAAATATAAATAAAAATTCGCGCACTCACAAAAATCTTTTTCCTATATAAAAGCCCCAATAAGTCTGTGTAAATAATAAATATATGTCAACTTTGAATAACAGCTCGGTTTATTCCCAAGAGGAAAAAAGTATACAGAGCAATAAGTACTAACCTACACTTCACGGTTTTTGCCGCATCCATTTATATTTATAGATTTTTTCCTCATTCATAAATAATTTTAATGTTACAAGTGATTAATTTTATTTCTTCTTTTACCAGGTAAATAAGACCTGATTATGGCAAGATGGCCTTCCAACAATATTATGTAGAGTCAACAAAAGAGATAAGTAATCAGGGTCGTTAGAATTTGTTGAAGTCTTTTTAAACATTTTGAAAGAATAAAAAAAATACGTAAACATTCACTTACCTAATGTCCCAGCTTTTAGGAACACAACCAGAATGGTCCTGCAAAAAAGGAGAAGAATATTAGCATGTTTTATCCAAATGCGGCCGGGGGATGGCCTCTTCTTATGAGACTCTTCTTATACCGAGAAGGCACAAATTTGACGTGTCAATCTTATTTAGCTATATTTATTTCTTCCTTGCCTATCCAATACCTCTGGCTGGTTTCACCATGTTCAGCCTTATTTTCATATTTTGAAAATAGAATTAAATATTAAAAACTCTGTTCTAAATTCGAATAGGACGACTTGACAGTTGGCTGCGTCAGCTGACAGGCGGTACTATATCTAAATTGATATCGTTATCTACAATTACTAATTGTTCTTTAATAATTACGCTTTATACTTGCTTGAGTAATAAACATTATATAGGCAGACTAAGTCCAACACAAGACGAAAAGCTTCCCAAAAGATTGTACAACGTCCTACAAAAATAAGCGTAAGACAAAACAAAAAAAAGTAATTGCCATTGAAGGTGACAACCAGATGCAGAACTGCAGAAGTGAAAATTAACTGTATAATTGGTCAACATAATTCAGAAAAGTTGCAGCTACAAACCATCAATCATTGATCAACAAAAATAAACAAAGGAACCGCATGTACAAGCCTCGCCAAACCTGTACTGTACATATGTGCAGAATACCAGTACGTCAAGGACTGCCCTCAGTACTTTTCCACTCTGTTGCATTACATCACGGTGGGTCAACGACCTCAGCCAGTTGGACCGCTTGGCTCCAAGTTGTTGGCTTGCATATAATTTGCTCGAGGTCGAACGAAGGAAAGTGTTTTTTTTTCGTTTACTAGCTTATGCCACGCGAATTTGCTTGAAAGTCGGTTATCACAGGGTTTTTTTTTGCGCGGAACTCTAGTTCTTTTCTAAAATAAAAGTACATAACATGAGCTATCTGCCAGTGAAAGTCCCATCAAAATCGGTCCAGCCGTTTTGGAGATTAGCCGGAACAAACAGACAGACAAACCAAAAAATTCAAAGACTTCTTTCATGGACATACAGTGTAACACATTAAGAATAATATTTATTTTGTAAAAAGCTGCTACCTATTTCAACATTATAAACAAACATTTCAATGTTATTTATTTGTATAGATTTGTATGGGAAATTGCATGTTATGAAGAAGAACTTGTTTGACCATGAATAACGTCAGATGTTTTGCCGTTAGGTGTTTTGACGAATATTGAATTCTAAAATACCACTTTCAATTTCTATATTGGTGAAGCAAGAAATTGATAAGACATGCCTTTGCTTAATGAACTCGGGTCCCTAGAACCCCGGACCTTTTAAAGTCATATCAGGAGCCGAGGCCAACTCGCAGAGACCCCTTAGACGGCTTTAAGATAAAATGAAACACCAACCCACAATAATCCCTGTATGCACTATGCAAGTGCATCCAAGGACAATCCTCGGCTGGCGCAGGACTATTGCAGAATATGGATACAAAGAATAGGACTATGGGTTTGGGTGGTTTAAGTGGACTGGTTCCAAGACATGCCTTATCTATACTAATACACTAATAATATTATAAAGAGGTAAGACTTTTTTGTTTGTTTGTTTGTAACGAATTGGTTCCGAAACTACTGGACCGAATTTAACCATTTTTTCACCAATAGATAGCTACACTATTCCTGAGTAACTTAGGCAATATAACATCACGCTACGACCCACGGGAGCGGAGCAGTAACCAAAGACGTAACTTAACGCAGATGAATTAAGCCACGCGGACGAAGTCGCAAGCATTTCGCTAGTTATTAACATAATCATTGTTAACAGACAACCAGTCGCGTCTTCAATCGCCACAATAGAACAATTATTAACAGATTGGCGAATAACACTACACCGAACGTCTACTCCTCTCCTAACAAACGATATTGAACCTTAAACCCCGAACATAAAGTTCAAATTAAAAACAAAAACCTATCGATACCGTTATAAAAAGCAGCAAGTTTTTTCTCACTAATTGAACTTTAAACTCTACGCGGTATTAAGTAAGGTCGATAATTGTCTGCCAATAAATTATGCTAGTTGCGACCAAACAGTGAGATCCATTCTGGCTTTCCGATAAGGCAGCACGTGCGTATAGTTATCACGTTCGTATAAATACTAGCTATTATGTGAGGTTATGTAGTTCTAGAGTCGAGTTTATCGATGTGGCTAATGGCTAATTAATTATAACGCCAACCTTAAAATTATAGGCACAACCGCACAACGTTATAATGGAATAAACTCAAGACTCGAAGCGAGACACTTCTCAGAATATCACATTAATTATTATCTACTTAATTGACTTTATTATATTCTATTATTAGAAGCCAATTAGCTAAACCAGTCAAAGTCAAAGCATTTCAATTAAATAATTTACACTTATAAATGGTTTAATAGAAATTTTTAATTTGAACTTTTCGATCGTCAAGAAGTCGGTCTCATAGTTAACGCTGGTTAATTTTAAATCTATTCTAGGCACCGGTTTTAGATGTACATTAAACTATAATTGTTGGATAGTAATATAACACATTTGGCATATTGAATTCGTTTTACGTAATTAATTTAAATAATGAAAGATTGTGGATTGATTCGTTTAGGCAGAACAGAACTAAGCTCAATTATAAATTTAAAAAAATACTTTTTATATCTGTCTGTTACCTCATTACTACAAAATAACAGAACCGATTGTAATTCAATCTGCTAAAGAGAGACTACATACTTTAAATTCAACCCTTAATTAGCGACAGTTTTTTTTTCTAATTGCAATTTCATCATCATTCCGACCATAGGTTTCCGACACGACCAGTTGGAAGTTCCAATTTAAGTTATACTTAAACTGTACTGCCATGTGCGTCATTTTCTGATAATATAAGGTACCTATATGACGTGTTACGTGATATAGTATGAGTACAAGTACATAGATAACAGCATGATAGATATCAATGACTTTCATTCCCGACAAAAGGGTTGAATGAAGGTTCAACGAAGGCTTCAACTTTCCAAACATTATCGTTTCTCCTTTACTTCTGAACAAATCTACAATATTCCTACCTTTCTCCCGCGACTTCGCCCGTGATCAAATGAGTAGGTATATCATAAAATTCATAAAACATATTATAGCCTATGACCTATGACAAACGGCAATAATGTATCTTCCTCAGAGTGAATTTTTTTTTTATCGGTTCATTAATCCAGAGATTACCTCTTACAAACAAACAATAAAACAAAAATCAACCAAACTGTACCTCTTTACAATATTAGTACCAATAGAGTAGACTAGCTTTTAACCGCGGCTTCGACCACGTGGACATCAAAATCAAATTCATTCCTAGCTGACCTATGAACTACCTAACTTCCTAATTTCAGCTTCATAAGTCGAGCAGTTTTCAAGATGTCGTGTTCAGTGAGTGAGTGACCTTTCGCTTATAAAAAATAAGATTAGGTTCTTACATAATTAGCAAAACAAGATAAATACCTAATAAGTAATAGGTATTTAGCATCCAAGTGAGCAAATCGTGCACTGTCTGTCCGACATGTTGTTCTGATACATGACGCGTATGACTGGCATATTAAATTGCTCGACAGTGTATCTACGTGAATAAAATTAATTTGTTGTCATGACATTGTTTCACTGACGTTATAGGGCACTGTAGTGCAATTTAAAAGGCAAATTATTCGCTCTTTGACGGTGTTTGATACAGGGTCAATATTAAGAAAGTCTGACGAATGACGCGAAACGGATAATAATACCAGCCTATTAATTGTCCCACTGCAGGGCAAAAGCCTTTTCTCACAATCGAGGGCAAGAAGAGCATTGAGCACTACGCTTGGTCAAGGCGGATTGCCCAATCCAGACTTATATTAACAGATCTATTCTGCTCAGAATTTCATAGAAAAACCCCGAACTTAGGATTTGTGCCCGGTTAATGGCAATAGGCTCGCCCCAAATTACATGAGACCTAAACATACAGGAGAATGCGAACTGTGGGTGTACATTGGTACACCTATCCTATGCCTAACCCTTCAGGGAATAAAGGCGTGATGGTGTGTTATTTACAGTTCTCGCGGCCCACCCAACAAGGCGAAAGTAGATGCACAGACGGAGTTTTTAGTGGGTGCAACTTCCACATAACCCATCGTCTCCCCGGACGGCGTGTTATACCAAGCGTCTCATTGCCAAATGTCCGGATAACGCCGGACACAGTTACGCTTCTTAAATGCGTTCCCAGCCAAATTAGACGGTGTCCAATCTGTGCATCTCATTCTGGTGTAATTAGGTCTGTACACAAACATTGTAAAACTTTGATTTTATAAGAGTAAGTATGGAGTTTATTGTCCATTCTTCTCCATACGAAACTGCCTTTTGGAAGGGACAACTACATAGATTGAATTCTTTTTTACCCGGAATGCCGTTCAATAATCTTTTAATGAATGCGGATGAGGCGAAAGGATGTGAGGATCGTAGTAGGTGGCGTTCTATGGTTTCTGCTTACCCCCATGGGAAAAGGGCGTGAGTTTATGCGGGCGCGTGTTTGGGCGTGGGCGTATGTTTAATCGCCTAATTGAAATAAATGATTTAACGTTGAGTTTGTGTTGATGACGAATCATTTATTTTAAAGATTTTCTTTCTAGTGTTTCCAGAAACTGTGACGTCACGGTGCGATGTCACGGATCTCAGATGTGAGCACAGAATGTTTATCAAAACATGCAGCCAATTATTTTTATCGCTGGCTACGTGGGTTTCCTGGCGATGTAGCTACGTACATAGGTATTAGGTACCTTATATTCTCCACACTTTGGAATGTCACATGGTAAATTATAACCGGTGGTAGGTACGTAGCTAAATTACGTACCGATTACGGAATTTGTTATAAGTACCTAAGTTACGAAGGGCAAAAGTTTTTTGGTGAACTTGCTATTTTTTTACTCAAACAATATTTTTATGAAAAAACAATAATGCGGCTATGCCATTCCATTGAAGAATCTTAAATTACTGATATAATAGAGAAAAACTTTTAACTATTTACTTGCAACTCCACCACATCTAACTACCTATACTTAGGGTTGCCATCACCTAAATTGTCGAGGCCGGGCAAAAACTTCAAAACCCCGAACATTTGAATGAAATTTTGTTCTTTTCCCGGACATCCCAGGATTACTTATTATAATTTTTTTACGTATCGCTTATCTGTCAATTAATCGGTCTATCTTTCAATTAAACTAAAAGTGCTCGGGTTTTCGGGTGGTTCGGGTGTTTGGGTTTCTGCCGGACATTTTTGACAACCCCTCCCGGACGCCCTCTAAACTAGGACAAATCCGGGGAAACCCGGACGAATGGCAGCCCTACCTATACTTAGTGTATATTTATACGACTAAATTGACAGTTTGATACGTCAAAAATAAAAATAATGTGCTTTCGACACATAGACATAAGGCACACTATTTTCAAGTTGTAGTTAGTCCATAACGCTGTCAAATCAATCTCTCAGATTATAAAATACCTAGACTTTCTTTCTATTGTATATTTGCTAAAACGCGTCCATCTCTGAAAATACGGCCCTGTGACTGACGGACAGACAGACAGAGAAGTCTTAGTAATAAATAATGTCCTGTTTGGCACGCTGCAGGTTCCTACTGAACCCTAATAACGCTGGCTTGTGCTCACATAGATAACCTTACAATGCAATTCTTGTTATATTCACTACTACATAATGCCCGCGACTTCATTCTCGCAGCTTATTTCACCCGAGTTAAGTTACGTTTTTGGCTACTGCTCCGCTCCCGTGGGTCGTAGCGTGATGTTATATAGCCTATATTACTCAGGAATAATGTAGCTATCTATTGGTGAAAAAATTGTTAAAATCGGTCTAGTAGTTTCAGAGTTTATTCGGTACATACAAACAATTAAAAAAATCTTTCCTCTCTACAATATTATTAGTACCAATCACGCCTGTATTCCCCGAAGGGTTAGGCAGTGTACCAATTGACACCCACAGTTCGCCGGTATGTTTAGGTCCCATGTAATAGGACGAACCTATTTTTTTTCATACCACTTGCCTATTGTATTATTTAATAAATAAATAAATTATTTGTATTAGTTAGTATGTTAGTATAGATACAAGTCTATAGTCCTATCTAGTTAGCTGTAGATCTCTGCAACCACACGTTCTTGGGACGGCCACCGAAGCTGTACAAGTGTGGCAATAATACTGCTGTTACTAGAATCCGAGGCGAGGCGGTAAAAAGCAGGAAAATGTATGACATAATTATAGAAATGGTATTTCTAAATTCCTTGTTATGTTACCCTCATCCATACTAACAATCCATATGGCCTATGGGAATGTAACTCTGTCTGTCTGTTACGCTTTCACGCCTAAACCGCTGTACCGTTTTTGATGAAATTTTGTACAGAGATAGATTAGAGCTTGGAGAGGAATATAGGCTATCATCTTTTGTCGCAAGAAATGGAGTTGAAATAGGGGAGAAAAGTTTGTATCGTAGTCCGTCATTATTCACTTGATAAGAAATAAATAAGCATTTGTTCAAGAGTTTAGAAAAAACTGAGTGACTTAAAACAAAAAAAATGCTGTCCAATATAACTATAGGTAGGTACTTATTCTACGCGGGCAATAGCTAGTTTAATATAGTTTTTATCATATCGACTGTCGAACTGTATTTGAATCGCAATGACACGGCAAATTTCAATCTGGGTGCAGTTCTATTACAGTAGATATTACTGCATCGAAACTGTCAACAGACTGCATTGCTCGAACAGGATAATTCATCCAATAGTACTAGTATTTGACTAAGGCGCCTTTTAACCGAGGCTGTGGGTTCTCAATCGACTACGGACTAGTACACAAACTAATGTGACTTTTTCTATTTCATATGTACTTTTTAATTTTATCTTGGACATCGCTGAAGTAAAACATGTCGAGTAAACCTGGACTAACATAAGTTTGAAATCGCCAATCCGCCTTGAGCGAGCATTGTGATCAATGCTCATGCTTTCTCTATATGAAAAAGGCCTTTGCCCTGCAGTTGAACCATAATAAGCTGGTATGATGTTTAAAAATAGAACAAGAAAAAGAAAAAAAAAGAAACACAAGCGGTTTGAATTAAGAACTTGTTCCTTTTTTAAATTCAATTCATAGAACTGTGATGTATACCTGCTGACGTCACGACGTTACGGAAACGCACTACCAGTAATATTTCAAGTGTACTGCGGTCTGGAGAGTGTGCACTTGTGACTCATTCAGGATATTTACTGCGGCTACATAATGTTTATGTATGTATTTGAACTGTGTGGCTTGTCTACGTATGTGTGTGTTGATATGGAAAAGTTTGATATGCCGTTGTTCATTCACGTTACGTGCTGAAGTGTGTCTAGACTACTTTTATATGGAGCGCGTGTGTGGATAGTCCCCTTAATAAGATTCTTTGGCAAAAGTGTCAAATTGTTGCACTTTTCCTCATTGATTTGAATTCAGAACAACTAAATTCAAATTTCGAATTCGAACGCTCAACCGAACATTCAAATTCAAATTATTTTTTTCGTTTTGTAAACACCGTGTAAAATAAGATATTTTATGACAATGTCGGTCCATAAAATTTCCCGCCGAAAGGCATACAAGAAAAAAAGTGTAATTTAAATGCCTAATGTTAGTATTATTTTCAGAATTCAAATAATCCAAAGTTCAAATACAATGTCAACCAAACAAAATATCTTAAGTAAAAAAGAAATAAGTTTCATAATCAAATAAATATTTTCTACAATAGCGACCAACTCTAGTGCCTCCCGCAGTGTCTAAATATACTAACTAAACCGCCCGACCGCGTCTACACTAACGTCATACAGAATCAGAAATAAACCAAACCTAGAATACGCGAGACACTAGATTCCAGAGTAACGACACAATAAACTACAAACATACATTATTTATAGAGAGAATCCACGCGAAAGAAAGATGTTCATTAAATAAAGACTTGAGAACTATCTGCGATTTCGTCCCCGTGGCTTATTTCACCCGCGTTTAGTTACGTCTTGGGGTAATGCTCAGCTCCCGTGCGTCGTAGCGTGATGTTGTATAGCCTATGTTACTCAGGAATTAATAATGTAGCTATCTATAAGTGTTTTTTTTTTTAATTCGGTCCAGTAGTTCTGGAGCCTATCCGATGCAACAAACCAAAATCCAATGGCAATCGACAATAATGTACTTACTTTTCTATCAGTGAAAGATTTTTTATAATCGCACCAGTACTTTCAGTAGGTAAACGTGATAAAGTCAAAGTCAAATCATTTATCTCAATTAGACTATTATACCATTAAAAGGCACACTTTACAACGCCATTTATAAGAAAAAAAAGGATTGAATCTAGTTGCGCCTTCCAAAAGGAAGTTTCGTGTGAAGAAGGGGCAAGAAACTCCATATACACATAGATATAGCTTACGGGAACTAGGAATGTATGAACGAAAAAGATAACACGATCCGCCAATCCAAGTAAATTGGGATAAGGACAGGAGTAAACCTTCATGAAACTCTGGTACTCTGCCAAGATTATATTTAGTGGTAAATACAAATAAATTTAACAAAATCCTTGAACGAGGTCCTACTCAAAATATTTTGGTATAATTTAAGCTACGAAACCTTTTTTTTTTGCTAGCCTGAATAGTCCCACTTCTGGACAAAGGCCTCCCTGTTTCGCCCCCATGGGTTGTAGCGTAATAATACCTACCTACAACCTTGTTCGATAAACGAGTTATATAAAGCAAAAAGATCTTTTCAAATCGAACCAGTAGTTCCTGAGATTTGCACGTACAATGAAACACTTCACATTTATGGTATCAGTATAGAATTACAGATTAATATAACCAGTGTAGAAGGGCTAAATAAAGACCCCACATCACACATGTGACATGTGGTACATTCTTTCATTTCCTACCGAATCTGATTCATAAACACAAAGAACGTTTAGAAGGTCAGGTCGGCATTATTAATATGCCTTTCAATGAATAAACAGCTGCCCCTATAAGCCAGAAACATAATAAAGAAAGAATGATTATACAAAAGGACAAGTTATATTGAACGAAAACCTTTTGAGAGGATAAAATCTATGAATATAATTATAGTTGCTATACACGTCTTCAAGTTTTTTGTTACTGCTCCGCTCCCGTGTGTCGTAGCGTGATGTTATATAGCCTATAATATTCCTTGTGAATCTGGCTATCACATACCAGAATAATATTTTTAATCCGACTGATAACTTCAGATATTATGGCGTTTAAACAAACGACCAAAAAAACTCTTCATTATAGCATATTACCTAGGATACCTAGCTAATAAAAAACGCTGATATAATACGTACATAACTAATAATTAACAACGATAACAAAACAACAAATAAGTACCTACCACAAATGATAAATAGCAAAATTGCAAGAAAAACCGGCTGTCACGATGCACTTGTTCTACAACTACACTTTTCTACATCATCAAATTCTCTGCTAGACATGTGTTTGCGACTACCAACGACCGTTTCGACCCTTTCCTTGTCTCGTGATATTGATCAATGGTGATTGTATCTTCGTCGGGACAGTGAACCTATTAAGTACAATTATTAATAATTTAAGAATAAATCTACAATCAAAGGTCAATTGAAGTACAGAATCACACTACACACTCGGAAGCACAATTTTTACTCAAATCTAGACTCATATAATTCGTTTTTTTTTTGTATGGCAAACAAGCCGACTCTTTGCCTACCTATAGGCATTTACAATAACAAAGGCTTTGCAAATAATAAATTGATCCAGCCTGTCCCTTTGCTGCCCTCCCCCAGCGACGCCCTAAGCTGAGGTTCGTACCCCCCAGGCTCTTAACGTGCAGTCGCTTAGTAAGCAACTACTAGGCCCTGGCTGGAGGCTTCAATTTCTAAGTCAACCAGAGGAAAGTCCGGCTATGCAGAATACAACTTCCTAAGTTGAACTGCGAGATGCCAATCCGAAAAAAAAAGAACTTGCAAGTACGTTGCCATCCCAGAGACAAAGTTGGCATATCTCATGTGCCAGTAATTATGCCAGTTTTAAAAGAACACAGGCCTAAATCCCCAAGTCAAAATCAACAAATCGTATCGAATAACAAAAACATCCACACCACAAGTCTATCGAACAAGTTTGAAAGCAGACACGGGACGACAAGACGCGGCGCGGGCGCAGTGAATAAACTCTGCGTGCAGGTAGCTGTGGAAACTTCGAGAACGTTAGAGCATTGCAAGCGCATGCGCATTGGAACCCCTTTGTTCAAGAGGGCCTCCGTCCTTCGGTACCTATATCTATAGACTTGTTGTAAAGGTTCGATGAGATGTTGACTGATAAAAAAGTTAGGGATTGCCGCTTCAAATATGTGGATTTAATTATCATTGGCAAACTGTGGGTGTACATTGGTACAACTCTGCCTAACCCTTAAGGGAGTACTGGCGTGATGGTATTATGTATGTATGTGTAATATTTGGATTTTTAAATCCCATTCCACATCCTAATATGAATGTTTGTTAGGATGTTTTGGATGTTTGTTACATAGTCATCCAAATACGAACGGTTTTGGATGTTTAGCAGTCAGAGAGAAAACACATTGCCACACACGGTTCCTTGTAACTGGAGACTACCCTGTTACTATTTCCCTGGGGATAAACCCAAACTCCAGTTGGGTAATTCCACTAAGTTTAAACGCAAGAAACAATCGCGATCTAATCTCAGTCACAATCTGTAAAAATGCCTCTCATTTACCTACATTTTTGACATTGATTGTCGCTGAGATGAGATTGCGACTAGATTTTAAAAGTTTTAATTACTTAGTAGAATTAATTGGCCTTTTGGCTGCTACTGGGAATTTCCTAATGAAACTTGCCTTAACAATTGAGTTACTCTTGATTGGTTTAAACAGACAAAAAGGTTTTGTTAATCACTGGTGATCTAACATCCATCTCTTAAAGCAATATTACTTTGTAATTTTAGTTGTTGGATTTACAACCCCCGACGCCGCGCCGAGGGTTGAAAATCCAACAAAGCGCAAGGCAAAATTATCTATACTCATATTATAAAGACGTAAGATTTTTTGTTTATTTGTTTGTAACGAATAGGCTCCGAAACTACTGGACCAATTTTGACCATCTTTTCACGAATAGATAGGTCCATTATTCCTGAGTAACATAGGCTATATAACATCACGCTACGATGCACGGGAGCTAAGCAGTAACCAACGGCGTAACTTAACGCTGGTGAAATAAGCCACGCGAACGAAATCGCGTTCAGTTCGCTAGTATGTAAAATAATATTGTTTTAAGACATGAAGTAGGCCCACTGAACATACAAAATGCAAGTTCACATTTTATCTGGAGAACAGGATGACGATCTAAATGCACACAGACGAACAATCTCTGGATGCCACGTTATCAGTGATAACGCTATCTTATCTAGTATTGTTTTTGTGATATCTGTTTATGAGTTTATAGCCCGCTGCATTTATCGTGTAGATCTTTACTGGGTTTATGGGATGACATGTGTGAGACGTCATGGGATCATTTGAGATGCAAATTGTAAGGTTCAAGAGGAGATATCATCATCCTCATCATAATATTATTATCAGCCTACCCACTCCTGAAAGTAGGCTTCCCAAAGATTGCCAAACAGCGGGCTGCGCAGCCCACATCCATCCGCTGCCTGCCATGCACCTTCTTTAAATCGTAGGTGTACCGTGCACAAAGGAAGAATTTAAGAGATCGGCAGAAGGATCGGAAGGCTTCGGCACAGGTGCACAAACGTACAAAACATTCCGACGGACTGTGGGTCCGTCGGAATGTTTTAGTATACCATCACGCCCGTATTCCCCGAAAGGTTAGGCAGAGATGTACCAATGTACACCCACAGTTCGCCGGCATATTTAGGTCCCATGTAATAGGGGTCGAGACTATTGCCATTAACCGGCCACAAATCCAAACTCCGAGCTGCTACTGAGAATTTAATAGAAGAACCCAATAACACTTTTTGCTCGACCTGGGAATCGAACCCAGGACCCCAAGCGTAGCAGTCGTGCTTAGTACCACTAGGCCAACGAGGCAGTTCAATGGGATGGTGGTAGGGGGGGGAATGTTTTAGATCCTATGTAATAGGGACTATTACCATTAACCGGGCACAAATCCTAACTCCGACCTGCTACTGAGAATTTCATAAGAAAACTCAATAACACTTTGCTCGACCAGGGAATCGAACCGAGACCTCGAGCCTAGCAGTTGACAAAACAAATAATATACATAATCTGCATTCACGAGGAATCACTCAGACTCGGGTAGATTAGGTCCGAATGGCCCATACCTTTAAGGATTTTTAAACTAAGCAGATAGAAATAGGAGCCGCAATAACAAAACACTAGGTTAGGTCTCAGATCCTCTATATTTGTTGTCATCGGTTTATAATCGGTTTTCGGCGCCGTCTATGGAGCCACTGCCTTTTTTATGAATCAGTTAAATAACGTTTCACTGTGACCACTTAGTTTCAATGCTGACAATACTAAGACAATGAGTTAAGTTATTTTTATATTCTATGAGCATAAGGAGTTATTTTTTTGTTTCCTATTCAATCCATAATAAATGAGAAAATAACTCTCTTTATGTGTCTGTTACAATTTTGCCACTAAACCAATTTTGATAAAATTTGGTAGGTACGAGGTAAGTTTGATGAACCCCAAGAACGGACGTAGGTAGGCTACTTTTATTTCGCGACTTCCTCTGCGTCCGTGATTAAGTTATGTTGATAACCGGCGTTTACGCGGACGAAGTCGCGAGCGTAATTTAGTTTAAAACAAATAAATAATGCAATTGGCCGATATTCCACTTCATCATCTAAAATGGATGTTCGGAACCTCCATAGACTGAACTTCAAACGCATCTTGCTCATAGGTTACATAAGTACTAATTACAGACGCCTAACTAATTTTCCGTAACATCTTAGTGAGAGAAAATACAACTAATTTTACCTTCGGAATATTTCATGATTCAAAGTCATAATAATACCTACCTATGCGTCATTTTACGAGCGATTTCCATAAAAACGAAAACCATAAAGCATTCAAATCTGTTGTGCAAGTTTCCGAGCGAGATAGGAAATGGATTTTTTTTACTCTCTCCCTCTCTCTGTCATTCTGTTTGCATGTCATTACTGAGAGTAAATACTAAGATGATAATGAAGGCAATTACACATATCAAGTCTTTGGATTTAACTAAGATATAGACTTAGATAGGTACAGTTAACAGTTTTGATATTCATTGTGAAATACACCTTCATACAATTAAAATAAAGTTAGGAATGTGATTCCCATATTGTTTACTAAACTATTCCGGTCAACGCTACACTCAAATTGCCGAGACCCTGACTCATTGACTTACATTTTTACTATACAGGGGACATTGACCCTTCCGATATCATTCAAATGCCAGTAAAAGTACAAGTCCGTACAAAAATATATAACACACCGATATGGAGATAACAAGGAACGCAAATACACGACAAATTGACACCAATTTCTGAGTAAACTGCATGAAATTGAAGCTCAAACATTCGAATTATACTAAAATGTACTACCGCACACATCAGACATTCATTCATGAATTCCATGACGCAAGTGCGTTCAAAAACATAAATGAAACACGCTAAATAGCTCCTATTACGCTTAAAATAAGTTATAAAATAACTTAACTTACCTCCTTAAGGCTTGTAACACAGAGTACACACAATCAGCTGATCACAATGCGAAAAATTCACACAATATTTTTGTAAATAAGGCAAGCACGTGCGGCCGGCTTGACAGGCAAAACACATCTGGACGGACAGTAAGTTTAGGTCGCCGTTCGAGTCGAGACGCGGGGCCGCCGCGCCTCTAGCCACAACACCGCATTTTTGTAACACTAAAAGAAAATACGCTCCCAAAAAAAAACTTTTCGCACTCAAAATGCGCCCTCACACTTCGGCGTTCCCACTTCGAATGCTATCATTCACGTTAATTACATTGTTTACACAGCAACAGATATAAATGCTTATTAACTTTAACAATCCAGATAGATAAGAGCGGAATTTTACGTAGGTACTTAGTTAATTTTTTTTGGTTGAGCAAACAAATGTATTTTTTCTCAAAATTGCAGACTGACGGGATGACATGACATTGACAGCTCGGCAAGGTTACCGTAACGAAATCTTTACCTCGTTTTTATTTTGAAAAAAAGGTCTACTTGGTTATGACTTTTTTTTTCTTTTTATATCATCATGAAGTGAATTCTGGTATGATTTTTAAAGGTACGCATACTTGCTGAGAGCATTTTTAAAACCGGCACATTCGAGGCACACTTGCACACAAAGGATTCAGTAAGTATAATTAAAACAGACACTAAACGATATTTCTTGTATTACGGGGATCCCCTTTAATTGAGTGAGAATGACAAAATAGCGTAATAAACTACAAATTTTAAATACAGTAAAATGTATTGCACCTGTCATGCAGAAAATAAATGATTCCATGAAAACAGACAGGATAAGAGGTATCTCTGAAACAACCAATAGAATACAGTACTGCGGTGAAGCAGAGCGGTGAGAAGTGAAAATAACGCAAGAGACATCTCCTCTCCGCGTTAGTGGAAAACGACCCTTATGACACTCAGGAGCGGTGCTCATTACTCAAATATGTAACTTAACGAGGGTGAAAAAAGGCCACGACCACGAAGTTTCGGGCAAAAGCAACAAATTATATAAAAACTACAGTAATAAAAGTGTCAGCTGAAAACGTGTTAAACAATGTATTTCAGTGCCACCAACATCTGCTTAACCTTTTCTCAACAATGTTGGGGTCGGCTTACAGTCTAACCAGATGCAGCTGAATACCAGTGTTTTACATGGAGCGACTGCCTATCTTACCTCCACAACCCGGTTATTGGGCAACACGATAGATACTTCTTATTTAGACTGGTTCTCAAACTCCTGGCTTCCGACTATCCGTAATGAATGTCAAAGATCTACGAATGAAAACCAGGACCAGCGGCTTTACGAGCTTTCCGTGGCACAGGGGTGTCATACCATAAACTCCCAAACAGTAAATAATATTCTTATTAATGTTATTTTTTGGTGCACGATGGAAATCTTCATAGACTTCCTCCGACATACGGGTGACGGAGGGGCATGCCCATTCGTCACCCGAATCCCGCACCCCCGGCCATGGGCAAAGGTGCACCTTTGCCCATGGCCGGGCGTGCGGGATTCGCATAAGCATTCACAGCGGCTGCTGTACATAATATTGGTGTCAGAGCGAGCTCGTGCGGTCACGTTTATCAAACCACGTTCCGTTCATGTTTACACTGACAATCGTATTGTATTAATTAAACACACACGTAATGATGCATGTCTACATCACACCTACTATCACACTTGTGTATTAGAGTCAAGAGATAAAAACACATTTCATTAAAATCTGTAATTTTACTTACTAGACGCTTCACAACCTATTCTCTTTTTTTCACTAGGTCATGCCCGCGAGTTCGTTCGCGTAAACGGGGTTTATTATATTTTGTTCTATAATAAGTCGCAGTTACTCCTTATAATAGCAGCTATCTGCCAGTAAAAGTCCCGTCAAAATCGGCCTAGCCAGTTCGGAGATTAGCCGGAACAAATAGACAGCGAGACAAAAACAAAAATTCAAAAAGTTTTTGGTTTAAAAGGAATTATTTTGATTTTACAAACAGACAATTGTTTTTTTTTTACTGATTTGAAATCATCAAATGACTTCTTCCGCTTTGGGCGGAGCAGAAGGGAGTGTCAGGCTCTTACTGACTAAAACTCATCTACTTACATGCCTCCTAATAACTTTTGCCTTTGTATATCAGGGCCGTGGTGATTCTTTCGGAGAAGTTAAGCAACCCTGCAGGAAGTCACCACAATAGTCTCTAATATTAGCCTAGTGGTCCCAAGCGCTACTGCTACGCTAGTGGTCTTGGGTTCGATTCCCAGGTCGAGCAAAAAGTTTAATTGGGTTTTTTTATGAAATTTTCAGTAGCAGCTCGGAGTTAGGATTTGTGCCCGGTTAATGGCAATAAGCTCGCCCCCTTTTACATGGGACCAAAATATATCGGTGAATTGTGGTTGTACATTGGTACACCTCTGCCTAACTCTTCGGGGAATACAGGCGTGGTGGTGTGTGTAGTCTCTATTCTGAAAATGGCATCCCAACAGACTAAGGTCAGGGTGAACAAAACATTATCAATATAGGTAGTACATTGTTTATTATCCGGATAATACAGCAATCAGTAGGTCAAACATCAATTTAAAAAATATAACCTAAAGCTTAGATTACAAGGTCGCAAATTGCGTAATTGCGTACAAGATAAAAAATGGCAAACGGAATTGTAACTTGCACTCAATTTGCAGCTCTATTTTTAATGTGTTTTAGTTAATTATCAATTCGTCAATAAAAACTGGTGCCACACCACCAAGTTCCAAACTCCGGGCTGCGAGAATTTATTTACGGAAAACCCAATAACACTTTAGCCGATTAGAAAAGCTATGTCTTGGAATTATTGGTGGTTATTGGTTACCATCACGGCATCACGCCTGTATTGCCCGAAGGATTAGGCAGAGGTGTACCAATGTACACCCGCAGTTCGCCGGTATATTTAGGTCCCATGTAATAGGGGGCGAACGTATTGCCATGCACAAATCCTAACTCCGAACTGCTACTGAGAATTTCGTAGAAAAACCCAATATAATACTTTTCGCTCAACCTGGGAATCCGACCCAAGACATCTAGCATAGCAGTCGCACTTAAGACCAATAAGCTAACGAAGCAGTTACAATAACCCAAGAAAACTTAGCGTCCCCACACGACCGAGAATCGGGCCGATTTTTTACAGTTTCTTCTCGCCGACGAAGAAATCTGTCAAAAATCGGCCCGATAATCTGGCAGATTATCGGTCATGGGGGCAGACCCTTAAGTAAGCCGATTAGAGAAGTCTTGGAATGATTGCTTAATAGTGTCTAACACCCATTCAACGGGCCAGCCTTCCATAGTGATTTTGTATTCAAACAATGGCATCCGTTTCGCCGAATCGTTTGTAACATGACTCCTTACCGTTCGCCGGTTTGACGTGCGTTTCATTCCACAGCTTACTGTTGTGAAATTTTGGAGTGGACGTTTTGTTATTTAGAAGTTGATTGTGACACATTCAATGGGTGGATTTCTTGGTAACGAATGGTAGGTATACTAAGTCATCTTGGGTATCTAAAATCAAGAGGAACTATGAAGAAGGAAGATAACCTTTTATATCAGATTCTAGGTAGGGGTTTAGTAATCTAAGATTGTCCTGGGGCGAGGTAGGAATTTAGCAATCTAAGACTGTTCTATGGTCCTACCACCGCACCGTTTCCTAAAATATTAATACTACTTTTAGCCGGCTTAGCGCCGAGAGTTTAAAATTCAACAGCGAAAATTTAAATTGTTGTGGTGTGGTGTGGTAGGCCCTCTGTCTGTAAGAGTTTTGTAGTTTGAAATCAACGTCCGCGCTTTTGACTGTATATTATTATTTCATATTCTATTGTTTCATTTGCATTTTATTTTCCACGTGGTTTTTTTCACCTGCAGTTACATCTTTGATTACTCCGTTGCTCCCGTGAGTCGTACCGTGATGTGATATAGCGTATAGGTACTATTCCGCATGCATTTGGCTATCATATACAAAGATATTTGTTCCTATCCGACGGGCAGTTCCAGAGATAGGCACGTTTAAACAAACAAACAAGTTTTTGGCTGTTTATTATTATAATACTAGTTATAACCCGTGGTGTTACCCGCGTTCAGTTACGTCTTTGGTTGCTGCTCCGCTCTCGCTGTAGCGTGATGTTCTATACGCATAAACCTTCGTCTTGAATCACTCTTTCTATTGATGAAACCCCCATTAAAATCATAGCGGAATTTATAAGATCTAAGCGTACAGAGAGATAGACGGCGGGAAGCGACTTTGTTTTATACTATGTAGAGAAGAACTATACTGTACTGTATGTAGTATACAAGAAATAGGTATAATATACAGTCTATCTAAATTGTCTTCTGTTACATCAGACTAGACGACACCTCCATAATATTATGTCATGGAGATTTTCTGCGAATAAAATAAGATAACAGCTCGCACTAATTTCGTGGATTAAGTTGTTTATAAGATTTGCAAATCATTAGCCAGTGTTTTTAGTAAAAATCTCTAGTAATTAGGGTTGCCAGGTTGCCGGATAAAGCAGAATCAGGCTTTTTGAATGCGTGTCTGGCCGAATTAGGCAGTGTCCGGCTTTTGTTATGCATATTCCATTAGAAGTTAAGCGCTGGTAAGCGCAGCGTAGGACGTCCACACACGGACGACCTGATCAAGACCGCAGAAAGTCGCTGGATGCAGGCCGCTTCCAACTGGTCATATCCAGCAGTGGACATCCTGCGGCTGATATGACGATTATGATGATTAGAAGTTAAAACGACTTTATGATGAAGTAGTTTTCTAAAATAATTATACCTACAATAAAGTTAACATTTTAAAATTCAGTTTTTTTTATCCAGTTTTATCTAAAACTCCATCTTATTGGCTGATTGACTGGCTTTTCTGATTTAGGATCTGGTGACCCTAATCTTAATGTTAAGAAATAAAAACTAACTACACATAACTTCACCAAGTGAGATCTTTAAAGAATAGACTGACTGAAGACATCTACAATACCAGAGACCTTGCAAATGTGTTGCCATCCCAGAGACAAAGTTAAAATGTCTCAAGTGCTTGTAATTACACCAGGGTGCCATACCCTTCAAACTGGAACACAGCAACGCTGCTTTTCGGCAGAAATATGTATAGTGGTAGTATTTATTGGATGAACTCCTTCACAAAGAGCTCAACTACTACTAAATCTAAATTCAACAAGGGTGATTTTCGCGTAACAAAAAAATAACAAATCCAATAAATAATTTTAATAACATTCGATTACATAGGTATACGAATACAATGTAGGTACTTAATAAATAATTAACATGTTCAAAACTCGTAATATGTTTATGTTTATACAAATTTCAATAATGACTTCTTAATTTGCTTAAGTATTAATTAGACATTAATATTTAATATTATAATATCTTTCCAAAATGTTGTGCATAGGTTATTAAATAGTGTTATATGAAATAGGGACCTAATCTATTAAGAAAAACTTGACACTAGATTTTTTTATTGTGCATTTTCTACAATACTACATCGTAGAATAATTTATTATTCTACGACCTTAGACCGAGAGCTTGCGACCGAATTTACGTTATCATCATAAGAAAAACTATGACATCATAAGTATTGGTTTATATAATTTATAACTATAAACTTTATAAATAGGAGTATATCAGAATATTGTTCAAAATTGAATGTTAAATATTAAATTGTTAAATTAGTTTAATTAAGTAAGGCCTTTTTACACCACAAATCACTAAATAGATACATTTAGCGCTAAAGTTGTTTAAAATATCGTTCTGTCTCTGTCAGTTGTTTGAACTCGATAGAGACGGAATGATTATTTAAATATGTTTAGCGAGCCTAGATGTAAAAGTTTTGCAGTTAATGGCACAATATTTCTAACTGATACTTAAATTACACGTTCAGTAAAGTATAATAATATAGTAATTAATTATTTTATTTTTCCGGGGAGGAGGAAGGCAAAATCTTAAGAATTACTCTGTCTGCTCTTTAGCAGTTCTGATCCACCGTGTGGCGTTGGAGTTTTGTTCAAAAACCACAAATCGAAGTCTTCGAGACAAAAACCTATATTATAATATACCTTTCCATGTTATTGTTGACAGCCTCGTTAGCCTAGTGGTCCTAAGCGCGACTGCTACGCTAGAGGTCTTGGATTCGATTACCAGGTTTACCTGGTAATAGAATTACATAGAATTCTATGTAATTCTCAGTAGCCAAGCTCTCCCACTATTACATGGGACATAAACTAACTGTGGGTGTACATTGGTACACCTCTGCCTAACCCTCCTGAGAATAAAGGCGTGATGGTATGTATGGAATGATGTGCACATTTTGTTTTTGACAGTTTTTCGTACAGGGTAACTCCGCTCCGCACAATATAAAGAATTGAAGTCGTTTGAAAATAACCAGTTACTTAAACACGTGCTCAGCATAACAACACGGATTTATCTTAATTGCTTTAAATTGATGTTTAATTAAAGTAAGTGACCCAATTGAGAGTCACGCCTCCAATTGACTAACAAATTGAATTGATAGCTATTAAACGTCTATCAAAAATAAGACAACTACAGAATATTGGATTATTTCATTTAAAAAACTGCCTCGTTTGGCTTAGTGGTCCTAAGCGCGACTGCTAAGCTAGAGGGATTTGATTCCCAGGTCGCGCAAAGAGTGCAATGGGTTTTTTCTATGAAATTCTCCTACGCTTGCCCCCTTTTACATGAGACCCCCTCTGTCTAACCCTTCGGAGAATACAGTCGTGATGGTATGTTTGGGGTTTCTTCTTTTCGAGTCGATGGAAAACTACATTGTTGGCACGGTTGGCGCACTATAATAGCTAAACTATTGGCTACTGCGCTGCGTGTCGCGGGTTCGATTCCCGATCGGAACAAATATTAGTATGGCCTAGAAATGGTTGTTCCAGGTTTGTCTGTTTGTGTTTGTGAGTTTATGTGTTTGCAAACGCACACACGATACAGGAGAAAATCCTAGTGAAAAGTAAAGTAAGTAAAACTTATGATTTTTGGGCTCAGTAGGTCCTACGTGAATTACAAGTGTGGGGACTGGGGACTTATCCCATTTAAAAAATCCTCCTGAGAAAATGTCGCACCTATGTGCAGAGCCTTGTAAATAATTAAATTCCTACTTAAAACATAACAACTTCGTTTAGGAAGATCACTTACTTATCAACAATTATATCTAACTCGTATAGGTATGTTGACATACAGGGTGTCTGGTGGCAGATTTATGTTTTTGAAAGGGTATATCTAAAAAAGTTATTGACGGTGCAGGGGGAGACTGGTGTCATTCGACGCTCCATGAATGCGGATTTGTTAGTCACAATGCCGCAATGGTCGGGGCAGCAACGTGCGTACGCTATTCAGTCGTTTTTTAAGAGTGGTGATTCTAACGTGACTGCGCGCTGACCTTTTTGTTCCCACTACAATATCCGGCGATTAAGCAACAAATTAAGTGTTAATTTGATTTAATCGTGGAAACAAAGGTTCCGCCAGACATCTTCTGCTTTAAACAAGCCTCAGCCGGGACCCAGCAGAGCATCAAGCTCCACAAACGAAAACGAAAACATTCAAGAGGTCTCGTTTTTTTAGTAAATTTTCGGGGCGATTCTTTAAATGTCTACAGTGAAAGCTATGGACTCATGATTACTGAATATTTTTTACCAAATTTGCGAGCACATCCATCCTGCTCGACGCACACGTGGTTTCAGCAAGATGGGGCGACTCCGCATACAGCCAGGACGTCTATCGCTTTACGTCGTCAAAATTTTTCGCATAAATTGATGAGCCGCTTTGGAGACATCCCGTGGCCACTAAGGTCACCAGATTAAACTCGAATGGACTTTTTTTATGGGAGCTATCTCAAAAGCAAAGTTTATGCCAATAATCCTCTGTCTATTGTGCAGTTAAAGGAAAATATCCGCAATGCAATTAAGCAAATCCAGCCGAGGTTATTGCAGCGCGTAGCCCGTAATACGATGGACCGTTTTAAGCAGTGTGTACGTCTAAATGGACATCATTTGGTTGAAGTAATTTTTAAAAAGTAAAATCCGCATTATTCATGTATTTACTGAATTAGTTAATAAAACCATAAGTTCATACGTTTTTCTTTTATTAGCTTTCAAAAACATAAATCTGCCACCAGACACCCTGTACATAACTAGTGGTGTATATACCTACCCTTACAATACTAACTTTATATTTGATTCAAAAATATTATGGGAACCATTAGATAGTAATGTATGTGCCATTTAGGTGAAAAGGTGTTATTTTTGAGGATAGTTCTGCCAGAATAGGCCAATCCACAATCTCTCAATTACGTCAAAATAATTCAATATATCAATTTCTTTTTAGGTTCTATCCAGTAATAGCAGATCAAGAGTACGTTCCAAAGTGATACTTAGAATCGATTTTAAATTAATCAATGTTAAATATCCACAATCATAATAGTACCATCAAAAATGCAAGTAATTGTGACGTGTATCGGTTCGTTGTGGCAGAACTAACCCCATTTAATGTTATGTAGTTTAATGTTTTGTAGCACTAACTCTTAAACTACAGTTACCTAGGCAGTAGGTACTTTTATTTCCACCTACATAGTACCTTTCAAACTTCGAATCCAGCTGCATCAGCCAATCAGGCGTTACACAAAAAACTGCTGACCAATCAAAACCCACAGCTTAATTCCTCTAGCAGTACTTCTAGCATTCTGGCAAGATCACCTTCCATTTATTCTCAAACACATCACAGTCCTGACCCAAAGAATACACTTTCCATTCATCTTTGTATGATAGGCACATAATTAAGCCATGCTTATCTCATCCAAGGCATCACGCCGCTGCTGGTAGGTTCTGACTGGCTGTATGAGTGAGATCAGCATCCCCGCCACCACTATCCATCCACCAGCCAGGTAGAAAGACAGCTCCCATGATAATGTCACGTCGAAAATAAAGCCTGAAAAAGAAGAAACCAACGACTAAGAAACATTACGCCACTACGTATGCCTGAAAAGGGGTAGCCAAAGGTGCAGATACAACTTCTGCTCGTTTTGTTAAAAGTCTCATTTAATAGTAGGTTAGCTAATGCCATTATCATCATCATCACATCAGCCTATAGCCGTCCACTGCTGAACATATGGCCATAAGAAAATAAAATATAATACCTGCCTAATATTGCAGGGCAAAAGCCTCTTCCTATAAATATAACCCTCGATCATTAATCACCACGCTTGCTGAAACCGGATTTCTGTTTTCAAACTTATAGTATACTAATTATAAGTCTAGGTTTTACATATTTCAGTGATGTGCAAGATAAACTTAGAAAATAAATAATATGAAATAAGAAAAATCACGATGGTGTTAAGACGTATTTTCTATATTTAAAAACTCCTTACCTGATAACGGTGGTCCAATCAGATGTCCTATCCCCTGAGCAAGCAACACTAGTCCATACGCCGAAGTAAAGTCATCCAGAGACACCAGCTTCACCAGCAAACTGGGTGTGAAGGTGTACGACGCAGCGAAAAACAACCCAAAAGCCGCAGCGGCAGAGGCTAAAATCCAGTAATTGGTAGCGGCAGCCGGTGGAATAGCAGCTACGGACGCACCACAGAGGACCAAGCATACGGCGTACAGACCTCCGATGGATACTTGAGGGAAGTCTCCTATCCAACCCAGACCGACCTGGAACAGAAAGAGAATAAACGTGTAGGTATAGGTTACCATGTTACCCGCTTCACTTTCAGTTACGTCTTTGGTTACTGCTCCGCTCCCGTATAAACTTTCCTCTTGAATCACCACCTCATTTAAATCTGTTTCGAAAGTCAAAATATCTAAGCGGAGCGCAGTCGGCGGGAAGCGGCTTTGTTTAATACTACCCAAGTAGAGACAGTATCATCGATACGAAAAGTGAAGAGTCATGCCCCCCTGATAACTATCACCTTGACCTGCCCTAAACAAAAACCTCGTCAAAATCCTTGACAACGTTTGTTAGCAAATAATGAACAAAAATAACATGGGCGCCACAATTTTACGTAAATAATGAAATACATTTAGAAAACCGCATTGGCAAGAATTTGGCACAGGCGACGTCCCCAAACATTTGGAAACGGGATAGCTATCTATTTCTGGACGTCGCAGTTATGTCAAATCTGAAATCACCTCGGGTTTTGCGGGCCTTGGAGCAAAAGCAGACTGAGTTCAGTCTCGTGATTCGTGGGAAGGCAGACGTGGACAATTTAAAAGGGGAGACATTTAATCAGTCTTGCATGAGACTGCCAAAATGGTCTGCCAAGAGGCTTAGTCAGCCTTGAGTGATTTGTAGTTCCCCTCTAAACATCCAACAAGCTCTGCTCTCTAACTACTAATTATACTACGTTCACCATCATCATCATGCGGTACTCCCGACCAGACGATGTCCTGCTCACTGCTGTGCCCAAGGTGTGTACCTGCACCTTGGAGGATTTAAAAAATGACACTGATGCCGCGATAAACGTGGCCATGTGCTAGGGCCAAATACGACCATCATCTACATCTTCATCGTTGAGCTATGTATGACAGTGTGAATCGTGTCTATAACCCTACTTATTGTATTTTTATTTATTATGAAGGTAAAGTTCCTAATTTTAACAACACTTTGGAAATTTTCTCCAACGCTGGCGATGGTCCAAAATCGACGACTTCATTAGAACAAGCCTTTACTATTGTCGAAGTAGGCGACATGCCAATGAATTAGACACATATTATTTTACAAGTTTTTGGCAGAATCTCGGAATTTTAATAGAAATAATAGAACCAATAGATTGATAAATGTGACACGTTTTTGTCTGTTCCCTAAATGTTTATCTTAACTGCCAATATGAAATTTGGCTGCTGATTAAGTTAGAAACTGAAAAATCTTATAGTAACCGTCCATTTTCAACGACCGATGGAATATAGGAACTGAGTTACACTTACCATTCCAATAGTGTTAGTAATTCCAATAAGGCTGAGCATGCCAGCACCATCGTCTTCGCTGTAACCCTCTTGTATCATGTGTTCAGCGAGGTAGAAGTAAGGCACAATGAACCAGATGAACAGTAGGATGGTTCCCAAACACAAGAGATTGAAGGTCATTCGCTTGAAGAGGGTGACATTGAACATGTCAGCGAGACAGCTGACGCAGTCGTCGTACCATTTCTGGAAGATATAGATTCATTTACAGTTTATACAATGATGAGCCATCACCATCTTGATGAAAAGTATGTAGATGATTGCTGTCGTCATCACTACGTAATATATAAAACTTCTTGATAAAGAATTAAAGATTTTCATTGATTCATATTTGATTTTCTCAATCATTATTGGATATGTTCTAAAGGTGGCAGAGTGATTTCTCATTCAGCATTGAAAAAGGAAGGATTCTCCGAACAGACGGGTGTTAAACGACAGTTGTTGTACGTATTTTGAAAAAAAATGATATCGCAAAGTAGGAAACGTCATGTACGTCACGTAGTTCGCTTGTGGTGTGATAGATGTTGCCACAATATCACTGAACAGTGTAGTAAAACAAAATAATTATTTTTCTTACCTCTTCCTTCTCATCAATGGTTATCATAGAATTTTTAAATATATCCGGACATGACGACGCTTTTAGCCTGTACCTCTTTATATTAAGCATCGCATTCCTGTGGCTTATAGAGTTCAAAGGCATTTTCAAATCCTTTAAGTAATGGTGGTTTACTGACAATTGTTTCTTTAGCCAATCTTTCTTATTCTCTTTACTGTCTTGCTTTATCAATTCCTTATCTTCCCTCGTTTCTGATTTAGCCTTCCTTATTTGCCTTTTCTGTGGATTCTTTAGTTCATACTTGTCAGAAGTTTTCTCTGTGTTCTCGTATTTTTCTGAGTTAGTTCGTTGTATCGGATGTTTCGTGTATTTAACCATAGGTGGGTCGTTAGATTCGTTGCTCGATTCCTTTGGCAGTGGCTTTTTATTTCGGTTTATGGCGAATGATGGATATTTCACTTCGATCCCATAATCTCTGCTCGTCTTCTTCACTAGGGTGTCTAGCGTTCCCATGGAAAGCTGAAATGAGAAAAGTAAATTAAACTGAGATGAGGAAAAATATAATGGTAATATACACAGTTATCTACCGAAATACATACCTGTTCACTGTAAGTGAGGTAAGTAGGTAGGTTCTCCACAGATTGTGACTTGAGTTTATCACGTTTACACTTCTTAAGCTTCATTATGTTCTGGTGACGCTTGATACTCTCTGCCTCTTGGCTGATCACCTTCTCAGGAGACACTCCTCTTCTAATCAACCCACCCATACTCTTCCCCCTTGTTGGAGCGTCAAAGTCAAAGACGTAAGGATTGGAAATAGAGGCTGAACTTGAATATCTAGACTTATCTTCTTCTTTCTTAAGTTTGCCTTCATCTCTGCTATTTCTTTGCCGTTTCTGTTCCTGTATCCACCATTCAGGGTCTCTCATAACGCATCCGCATACGCATAGGTTCAAAAGTGTTCCAGAAAGCAAGAGAATAGTACCCCTCCATCCGTATTCTTCAATGAAATATTGCGTCATAGGAGCGTACACGAATGTCCCGACGCCTGTGCCACAGGCTCCTAACCCCACTGCCAAGTTTCTTTTCTTTTCAAACCAATATGCTATAGATACAACAGCAGTAACATACACTAACCCGAGACCCAAACCAGCAATAACTCCAAATGTAATCATCATCATTTCAAGAGTGGTGGAAATCGTTGCAAGAACAAAACCCAACGTTGAAATAATGCCGCCAAGTATTGTCATGCTTCGACAACCATATCTGTCAACTAGAGCACTCATCACCGGTCCAGACAGAAGGGGAACAGCAATGAACAAGCTGCCAATCCAGGCAGTAGTTGATTTACTGGCTCCAAATTCTTCTAAAAATTCAATATAGAGTAACCCGAATGAGAAGCTGATTCCATCTGCTATCATGGATATTACGAAAGATGAAAGTACGACCACCCACCCCCAGCCACCGTCAGGGATGCTAACTTTATCTTTATTGCATTTATCGTCATCGTATTTCTTAATATCGATATCTCGATCAGCTGGGTTCTCTGTTATTTTAACATGGTTCACTTTAGGCTTGTTCAGTAAAACAGTAACTTCTTCGTTAAAGTTAGATATATCTTTTCTCATCTGGATTGTTGGTAGCCGTTCTCGAGTGCTAAATTCAAGGTCAGGACTGGAAAACGAAGCTGTGCCAACGCTACTAGTATCATCTTCCTCGCCTTTGCATATTCCTGAAGTGGATTCAGAAAGTAAGGATTCCCTCACAGCGCTCTCCCTCACCAACTCCTTACTCCTCGGAGTTCTGCTAGACCTCAAAATAACTGGTTCCCAATCTTGTTCCATTTTTAATTTTGTACTACAAATAATACCTTGGAAAAAATACTGGCAGTTTTAGTTTTAATTGGTTTGGATTTAGGTTCTTAATCTAGGGTCCCGGGCTGAATACCGACTTGCTTGCCGGGCCGCACTGTTGAGTTTCAATGTGTTTGGCTTATTTTGACCGGCCACCATTAAGAACCAGGGTAGGATCGTCTGTTCAGTGATGTCGTCCATGCACGCGTGTTGCCGGCGAGTGGCGCGATGCTGCGCCACAACAAGATAACTCGTGAACGCGTTTCTGGCGGGTGAGTTATTACATCTGCAAAATAAAAAAAAACATGGGCATTAGGACCTGCGCAGATTGGCGGACGGAACGGCAGAGGATTCGTAGCCGACCACCGAGCATTAAAATATGCACTTTATATCGATTAGATAACTATTACATTCAATTGATAAATTTAAGTCCTCTGCTGACCTGACGGCCAGTCTGTAACACTCGGTTTCTTGAAAGTAATTCTACACAAAATTAAAGTGACAAATTGTCAAGCACGCGTGCGTAAGTAAGGCTGGTTAACAGACTTCCCGGCTTCTGACTATCCGTAACGACTGTTAAAGATCTACGAATGACAGCCGGCACCAACGGTTTTACGTGCTATCCAAAGCACGGGAGTATCATACCATCAACTTCCAAACAGCTCGCTACTAAGAAAGTCCTAATGGAAAAACCCAGTTACACTTTTTGCCTGACCTGGGAGTCAAAACCAGGACCCTACTCATCAGTAACGCTGGCGACCACGAGGCCAACAGGGCAGTTATTGATAAATTATTCATGTTATTTCATATTAATATCATTATAATATTTCAGAGTTCACGACTATCTAATCGGTAAACCTAATCTGTTAAGTGAAAGAGGGTGAGGTTTGTTTACCTCGCGGAGGTCACTGTATAATAGACTGTATATAAATCACCAACCTTCTTAGAGAATAACAGAAGGAGGAAGGTACCTAATAAGTCAAAATCTTCAGAAGATCGACTGCTACGCTAGAGGTCCTGGATTCAATTCCCAGGTCGAGCAAAAAGTGTTATTGGGTTTTTCTGTGAAATTCTCAATAGCAGCTCGGAGTTTGGATTTGTGCCCGGTTAATGGCAATAGGCTCGCCCCCTATTACATGGGACCTAAACATACCGGCGAACTGTGGGTGTACATTAGTACACCTCTGCCTTACCCTTCGGGGAATACAGGCGTGATAGTATGGATGGATCTTCAAAAGATGTATGAATATAAATCACGCATAGAATATCTGGATGAGCTAAAATAAAGTCTGAACGGTTTTGTGTGTTCTTTGGCACTGATAGACAATCAAATATGATCTGGGAGGCAATGCAACCATCTGCATCTGGATCATTTTCATCTAAAAGGCGTGAACGATTGCAATCTCAATCTATCAAAAATGACACTTTATTTTTTGACATTGATCGTCGCTAAATTGATATTGCGACTAGATTTTGTTTTTAATTAGAAGAAAGTTAAATATAAAAAATATACTACTTATACACACACTATTATAATACTTTTTGTCTGGACGCATAGCGAATAATACGAGTAAAATGACCAGCAGTAGGTACCTATAGATACCTAGTTATCTAAAAGAAGAATGTTCCGAACCTAACTTAGAATTAAAACTGTTTATAACAGACTAGCTTCTGACCGAACTTTACTTGATTATTAACAAAATAGATACCTACCTATCTAATTATTTTGACGCAGCCTACTGCCTAGCTGCTGATGTCTTAACCTTGATACCTAGATAACCTAAAAGCTCTTGAACAGTAAATGATGTATTAAAACCTACAGATAATGGCTACAAGACTTGTGAATTGATTAAGGTATTAATAATCGTTTCCTGTAAATACCGTTCCTATTTTTACTTTCAATAAATTGGAAAATCACATCGAAAAGCCGTAAAAGCAAAAATTACAACAATTTTATAAATGTAGAATAATTCAGTGACATAAATTACTAATTTGTAAATGAATAGCCCTGACAATGATATTCTAAATTTAAAAGAAAAAACAAGAAAAACAATCACTGCTACACGCGGGAAACAACAGCTGACAACAATATTCTAATCTTCTTCAAAATTCAAAATTTAAATGGGCACAGAAAGCCACCGTGTCACATAAAAAAACTATATGATATATTTCTCACTCACCTGCATACAACCTTCAAGGAAAATAATCGTAGAACAGACGAGCACTCATAACGGTATCCCCGGTCTATATACGACCGGCATGAGACGACGATCAATATGGGGTGGCCAGGGTGGCGCCTCCATAGACACCACCAGCAACCGAGACCTCCTTCACCCCTCCCTACAAAGGCCAACATACAGTGATCAAGGGGTTTTGTTCAGTAGGTCAGAGGTCTGTTTAACCTAGCCATGTCTGGCTGAAGCCTCGTCACGCATCTGTGACGTCACGTAGAAATTTATTGCGTTAATGTGCAAGAAGGTATAATGCTGTTCTAAACATTCCACATGGTTTTATGGCGATTAGTAATTTATTAGAAAACTTATGTGCGTCATAGAAACGTCATTAATTTGTTGGTAGCGGAACAGCAAACAATTGATTACAACAATTGACCAACAATTTTTGTTAATAAATAAAAGCGATGAGTTCTGCTAATGCATTTCATCAAGTTTGACCTTCCACACCACACTTAATTTATTGTTAGTGTTGTTGTTTGTGGTTCCAAGAATTAATTGGTGTTTTGTTTCAGTATTTGAACATTACATTCCACAGACAATAAACAAAATACAAAAAAGGTTTTTTAAATCCTTACTTTTTTAATTGGAGTGTTCAATTATTGCATTTTTAATTCTTATTATTTGTTGACATAGACAAGACCAAAGTTTTGTTAAGAAGTTTTTAGTTGTCGGTATCACATACATACTTACCGACCTGATGCCTGCCTGCTAGTTTACTTCATGCGGTAAACCGACCATTTCATTATACCTACATAAATGTTTTCAAACAATGCATACTTCTCAGCATAATAATCGTAGGCGTAAAATAATCTTATCGTATCTTCGCACTAGTGCGTCTGAGCGCACTAAGTGCTAGGGTCTTCTAGCTACGCAGGTAGAACCATCTTTAAAGAAAACCAACAGTAGTACACTAAGAATATACAGTATCTTAACAATATCTAACTCCACAAATAACTACATATTTATAATACCTAATACAGTCTTATAAAGAAACACCTGTAGAAAAACTTATAGCAAAACCGCTTATCTTAAACTTTACTCGTATTTTTTTCCGCGTTATCATCTTCAATACCACAAGAATTATTTTGACTAGCTTTTGCCTGCAATTTTCTCCACATGAATTTTCTGACGGATACCTATTTTTTAAATTTTAAATAGAATATATTTTTCGTTACTCTCTGATGATGTAGATTTCCATAGGCGACAGAATATTTTAAAATCGGTAAATCATTTTGAGTAACTCAATTATAAACAAAAATTCTAATAATTTCTCTTTGTAGTTAAATTGCAGAATAAAATAATATAAAGCTATTTCTTTAGTCTTTGCTCGTCGTAGCAGTTTAAACAGGTGCCTTGACGTAGGTAAAAAATAACCTTTGAAGCAAAAGAAGACAGATCCCTCGAGGGCGATTTACTTAATGGTCTGTCAACATACGCAACAAACAAATTGTTACCCAGATATTTATGTAGGTACTTATTTATAATGAGGCAACCGATGGTAAACTCCCACTAAGGGCTATTCATCAAATTTTTAAACCTAATTTATTCGTGGAATAATTTGACATCTGTCAGTTTTAGGAGAAACTGGTAAAAACTCAAAATTCCTTCTTTAAAAAAAAAAGAGAAATAAAAGAATGATGTAACTAACCCATTATAGGATTCATGATTCTCTGTGTGACAAAAAAAATGCATACATAGTATCATGCCTGTATTCCCTGAATTGTTAAGCACAAGTGTAAGTACCAACAATGTACACCCACAGCTCGCCGGTATGTTTAGGTCCCATGTAATATGGGGCGAGCCTATCATAAAAAAACAACATATTTTTGGCAACGGATTCGAATTACGGAAAAAACAGAAAGTCAAAAGGCATCATTATGCATTTAGATTTAGCTATAGTATTAAAGCGTCTTTTTAAACTTTATCTGCCTTTTATTAGGAACTAGTTCCTAACAATCTTAAGAATTCCTAAAACTTAGATTAGAAATAACGGTAAAAGCTGACAAGTAGTATTGTAAAAATTAAAATTGGTTTAAATTCAAATCGCTTATTAGGTACGTGTAGATAGGTGTCATAATAACTATTGCTGGTATCACTGGTATGCGAAAACTTAAATACCTATCTAAAATATTGACAATAATTTAGTAAAACTTACAACTTTTAAATAACTCAAAGAATACCTATATACCTATAAATAACTCAACTTTTAATTAGCTCATTAAATAGAATAGGCTTAAACAACATGAATATCTACTTTTTTCATTCATTATTTAACTTTCTTTGACTTCTGTTACTTTCTCTTTCTTAACAGTGAAAAGCGAGGTTTACCGCGCAGCCTTATAAAAAGGTCAAGGTTAATGCTATAATAAATAATACATTCATGCATGGCAACGAATTACGGCTTACTAGACTTAGACAAAGCGGCGAAAGAAGACCATTATAAACAAATTATTTAAAGCATTAGTACTTACAGCACAATAATGCAGGTTGTCTAAAAGCAAACTGCAAACCATGTGCAAAAAGAGGAATATTTATGTTGAGATAGGGAAGAGACTAGGGACAAAACCACCAACTTCTAAACCCGGTGGTGAACTGGTGACACAAGAAACAATCCTTAAGAAAAAACTAAATCACACATTGCCCGATTTGAAGACCGAACCCAGGACCCCACGCTCTGCTATCGCACTTGAGACCAATACACGAAACGGGCATACTGTAAGTTGAAACTTTGACTGTAATTTTTTTTTTAAGTCGTGTTCAGTGAAAATCCATGTTAAAAGTATTAATAAAACTTGTTAATAGGTAGTTATTATTCTTCGGTCACGCCAAGTTGAAAAGTCTTGCATAAAGAAATTGTGGCAAGGGGTTCGCGAGTATTTTTGCACAGGTGTATTATATTTTTTCCGAGAGAGAAAAAGCACACAAATCAATTTATTACGCTAAAATGTAATGTATACAAAAGTTGTTGGCAAACCTTAATAAATCTAATTATAAATAAAACTAAACGAAGGGATTCTTTAAATCTACAATAGTATAGTAGAGTAGTATTAGATAATATTTTGAACGCAGCTTTGATAAATCTCAGTGAACGTGTTATTTATAAAATGTTACCATTTAAAAAATCTATGTATAAAATAAAATTAAAATTTCCAAATAATGGCAAAAATATCGACTTAGTTAAAAATAATGTATATTTTTGTGTTTTTGATTATATTGTATTGATAAAAAATAAAATTTTGTCACAGTTTATTTTTTTCTATTTTTGACAGACAAGTTTGGTCAGAAATATTGCTCTTTTAACACTGAGTGGCAACACTGACGCGCCGTTCTTTTTCTTTGAGTGTTGGAGACACGTGCGTCGTTTACGGCGAAATCTCTAAAATAATTCAAAATGACTGAAGGAACAGCAACAATTCGTACGCGCAAATTCATGACCAACAGGTAAATGTGGAAATCTTACGATTTCGAAGTGGTGCGAGTTAAAATCGTTGCGAAAAGTGGTGTTGCCTCGAATGCCTCGCCGTGACAGGTTATGTGTGACAACGTTTTTGATATTTTTGTAGATTGTTGGCGCGCAAGCAGATGGTATGCGATGTCCTCCACCCAGGCAAGCCGACCGTCAGCAAAACCGAGATCCGCGAGAAGCTAGCGAAAATGTACAAGGTGACGCCTGATGTTGTTTTCGTATTCGGCTTCAAAACCAACTTCGGTGGTGGCAAGTCGACTGGCTTCGCCCTGATCTACGATACGCTGGACTTGGCCAAGAAGTTCGAGCCTAAGCACAGACTGGCACGTCACGGCCTGTACGAGAAGAAGAGGCCCACACGCAAGCAGCGCAAGGAACGCAAGAACAGGATGAAGAAGGTTCGTGGTACCAAGAAATCGAAAGTAGGTGCGGCTGCCAAGAAGTGATGTGACTTAGGACTGTAAGTTAATAATAAACTCCAAAAAAACTATTTTGTTGTTGTATTACTTTAATCTCTATCAGTAGTTCTGAAATTTAGTGACATTGCATCATGAGGTTAGTTTATATTTCACTGTTGTCAACTAGATAGACCAAAGGTGGATAATTATATGGTACCATGCTATGGTGAAATTAATTACTGTGTAGATAACTAATGATGAATGATGGTAGTGGTGAAAACTCAAAATTTTATGATAATCAAAACTTTAGTTGGTTCATTTACAAATGTTTATTTCAAGTTAACATCTTACTCTAAATCAAATAGTAAACATAAATCTGTCTCTTTCCTTTTACCGTCTTTGAGTAGATGTGCTATACTGTAAAAACTCCCATAATGAATTTAGGTAAAATGGTGCTCTTTGGGGAAGCCTTATATTCATTCAGCTGTGACGTCTATCCTTAGCATTAGTTGGATGCACTAACCTACCCACTCAAAAATGAAATTGAAACATTTCATATATATTTGACGGGCCTGTTGGTCTAGTGGTTAGCGGCCCTGACTGCTAAGCCGGAGGTTGTGGGTTCGATTCCCACACAGGACAAACTTTCTGTGATGAGCATGATTGTTTGTTCTGTGTCTGGGTGTGATTTATCTATAATATGTATGTATTTATAAATTATATAAGTATGTATATCAGTTGTCTGGTTACCATAACACAAGCTCTGCTTAGCTTGGGATCAGATAGCCGTGTGTGAGTTGTCCCAAGATTTTTATTTATTTATTTACAAAGTGTAATTTTTACTGTAGGTACCATATAATGGGATGAATCTAAACAACTTTAAAATGGATTTTTACACTCCTGCATTTTAAATCACACCATTTTAGGACAAACACCAGCAGAATTTCAGTGGGAAGACCTAAACAGGCATTTGTCAGAACAAATATTGCATTACACCTTAGATACAAGTTCTTGCCTCGTAGAATAGGGGATTATACACATTGACTGCAGGCGAACATTACAACCCCAAAGCAAGGCTGGCTACATCCTTTTGTATTGGCCATGAAAGCGTTCAGGGGCAAAATGTCCAATTCTCAAAATGTCCAATTACCCAAAATGTCCAATGGTCAAAATGTCCAATTCTCAAAATGTCCAACACCCAAAATGTCCAATCTTTGAGAATGTAGCAAATTTGTTCAATAACTCATCAAAACGCTTTTTTAATACTTATGAGTATGACGAATAATAAATATGACGGGTAATTGGACATTTTGCCCCTGAACGTGAGAAAGTACATACGGTTGTGTTGTACACCATATTCACGTTTTGTAGAAAAACAGGTGTGTTCTCTTAGTCAACAGGTAAAATGAAATAATTTTGATTATAATAAATACATTTAATCAACATGATATGATGCAGTGTAGTCACATAGAAAAATATTGTGATAATCATCACACATTTTGCCCTTATTGTTGGACATTATTATATTTGAGGTCTTCTTGACATTGGGTAGGCAGCCATCAAGCTTCAGAAGAGAGATGTTCACTAGGGGCCTGATCACAACTGCATGAAAGTAGCTATGCATTGGAGTTGCACGGTGTGTAACTTGAGAGCCTTGTTAAAATTAGAGCTGACGATATTACACACACATACATGTAGCTATCATGGGGCTGTCTCCGCAATTGGCCCCTTGATTGGGGTCGTTACAGAGAAGTCACAGTTCTATGTCAACTGTTCCTGTTGCTGTCGTAAGTATGTTGGTATTACTCCAGATCGTAGCCTTGGTCTGTTGTGAACTCTCCGCTCATGTCGGCATATCATCTTTCTGAAAAGAATCAGGACTTTATTCTTACTTAACATGTTAAGTGTACAGTTAGATTTTAGTTTGTAATAACTAGTAATATGAAGAGGAAAGAACATTCATTTATGATCTGTGTGATGTTGTGGGTTAGATACCGGGCAAGTATGTGACTTTTTCAATTCATATGTACTTTCTAAGTATATCTTGTACATCACTGACTGTTGAATATCAAGCTCCAGGTGTGCTGCTGGAGGTCTTGAATGTGTCAATAAAACTGCTTGTTGGGAATTCAATGAGACTGTATTAATATATTGGAAGAACCGTTACAATGCGCGCGCGCGTTAGTGGGGTCCGCGAGTGGCGTGGCGCTGTCCCGCCACTGTGATCGCGGCTGGAGGGGCGAGCAAGATGGTGCCGCGCTGTGTGGGGCCCGATAAAGCCCGGGAACACTGACAGATTTTGAATCATTTTCTGTTTTCACAAGATTACATCCACCTTTCTAAGCCAGAAAGCCATTTCAACCTGGACAGATCCTGCCGGGGCTGCGGGTTGTTCGAAAGAGATACCGCGCCCCCGGAACGCAAAGGGCACATGAAGGAACATAGACGGGTTTTAGTCAGTAAAAGTCTGACACTCACTCCCGCCCCGCCCAGGGCGGGGGAAGTTATTTGATGATTACCCGTATATAAAAAAAAAAAAAAAAAAAAACCTGGACAGATGGTAATCCTACATGCACATAGGATAGGGACGAAACACTTACCTAGTAGAAAAGGATTTTCCACATGTATTACAAACATGGGGCTTTGCAGTGCTGTGCTTTGTAGCTACATGATTCTGAAGAGCCTGAGAAAAGTTATAGCAGTTCAGTCACCGATACTTCATTAAAGCTGATTTTTTTTTAAACATGTCAGTTTATGTATTTAGGTTTTTTGTTTGTGTTTGTTTAAACGCTCTTATCTCTGGAAGCAACCATCGGATTCGACAGGTTCTGTTTGTCTATGATAGCCAGATTCATTAGGAATAGCATAGGGCCAATGCTGTAGGCTATATAACATCACGCTGCGACACACGGGAGCGGAGCTGTAACCGAAAATGTAATTTAACGCGGTGGAAGTTGCGAATGACGTCGCGTGTAGAAGCTAGTGATACTTTAAAATCTTCAAGATACATTACCCTTCATGTAACCTCATGGCGATAGAGACTTAAAGAATGTATCTAGTTCGAGATATTTTCAGTGATTAGCGCGATTAAACAAGCAAACAAACAAAAAACTCCTCAATTTTATTTTACTATTAACTATAGATTATCAACATACACCTGTATAATCATAACCAGTCCGCAACTAAAATAAATACTTACCTCCTTAAATCTAAAGGCCTTTTCACACATCGGGCAGTGGAAAGCAGGCGGCATGTGTCTTCGCTTGTGTGACGCCAGGTTCGAAGAGTTGAGGAAGGTGGCCGCGCAGTGTGGACAGGCCAGCGGCCGCACGCCACTGTGTGCACGCTCGTGGGCCATCAGTGCGTACTTCGTGCGAGCTCGGTAGGGGCAGTGAGTGCATGGGTAGTGGAGCTCGCCCGTGTGAATGAGTCTGTGTGAGAAGTTTAGGTATTAATATCCAAACGAATTTCAGTCAATGACGACTAGGGAAGTACAAAGAAGATATTTTACAAGTGTGTGCGCAAACAGGTTCATTCCGTCTTCCTTCACTTTCATAGTCCGATGGGACGGCAATCCGATACCACCAGGGAGAAATCAGGCGCAGGTCCGACGGCTCTAGGTGCTTTCTAAGACAAAAAAAAACCCAATAACACTTAGCCCGACCTGGGAATCGAACCTAGGTCCCCACACTCGGCAATCGTGCTTGCGGCCACGAGACCAACAGGTACGTGAGATTGTAAGTATCCACGTTACATCATGTTTCCAAACTGTTCTGTTTGAGTAAGTGAACAGTCTGTCATCTGGGAACTTAACTTTATTTACATGTAGATGTAGGTAGGATACTTTTGTCTTGCCGCAAATACGCCAAGATGTATGGTAGGAAATGAAATGAGGTTATTTACCTATGTCTCTTCAATCTGGTTATAGACTTCAGTTCTAAGCCACACGTCTCACATACAAAATAATTCTTACTGCTGCGACACGACGGCAAACTCTCATGTTGTGTGAACTCCTCCTAAAATGTATGAAAAAATTTATTAAAATATACGTAGATATTCTCAATTGCACCTTTATTTCGTAGCAGTAAAGACGATTTCCGTAGTTCCAAGTCTTACTTAGAAAGATGCCACATAACAATATACATTTACCCCATATTTCTTTCTGATGTGAGGTTCACCTTACAACGTTTCACCAAACAACACTTATTACAAGATTTATTCTTTAACTAGCATTTCCTCTTTAACCTCCTTTAACTCTCAACTTCTGTTACTGCTGCTCTTCCATGGGTAGTAACGCTATGGTATATAGCATATAAAGGAGCTATATAACGCAAATAGACTTTTTCAAATCGAATCAGTAGTTCCAAAAATTAGCACATCAAAAACAAACTTCAACTTTATAATATTGGTATGTCTATGTTGACCTCTAATTATGTAAGCAGAGATAGATTCACATACCTGGCTATAGAACGTCCGTCGACATTTCTCACAGGCCCATTCCCTCGCAACCCTCGTGCCCTGGTTCACGAAATAACCACCATGATGTCTGCTCTCTTTAATATCACAGTCGGATGCCATACCCGTCACTGTAATGTTTTTGTAATTATTTTAAGTTTCGCTCTAAAGTCAACCTTATGTAAACGCTCATTAGAGGCTGAAATGTTGAGGGTAGATCACTTTTTACCCTTAGTACTGAACACGGGTACGTATTTGAATATCGAAGATTAAAATACCTACTGTTAAAATATCGATGTTCATAACATCGAAAATGGAAATATCGAACGACCATAAAACCGAAAATTAAAATAACGAAAGTTTATAGTATCGAATGGTTAAATATCCTACGTCCAATATATCTAAATATCTACAAAAGTTACATCGAAAGATCCAAATATCGAAATACAGATTATCGAATGTCCTAAATATCGAAGTACAAACTATCGAACGTCCTAAATATCGATGGGTACATATAATATTTGAACATCGAAAATTAATATACCTACGTGTAAAAATGGGTTAATTTTCAACATTTAATACATTCATTAATGTACCCTAAAAATACGTACCTACAAGTTAAAATATCGAAAAAAAAATTGATATAAGTAGTATGAGTGGAAAAAGGTTGCTTCTGCAACGTCTCCGGCGCTACGGGAAGTGCAACCCCTTCGCTCACCTCCGCAGCTTCGGCTTGCTGGTCGCCTCCGGCGACCAGCCTCAGCCGCTACGGCTCCCACGGGTGCCTATGCTTTGTTACAGCGGGCGGGGGTTGCCCTCCCTTCGCGCCTCCGGATTTTTATATACACTCTAGGGGTAACAGCCAAAAGACTACGTAAATTCGGGGTGCCCCAATTCGGTTTTGGAACAATTTCGACCTATTTTATCCATGAAAATCAGTGTCTAGTGTACAAGCATAGGTCAATCGTGAAGGTATTATTTAGGTCTTTAAATTAAAATATTTTCTTGAAAGTCAATATGTTGTGCTACTAAAGTTAGTGAAAGAAACGTATCGCTGCAAAACCGACTCCACGTAGTCTTGTCTGCCCTACCCCTAGAGTGTAATTTAGAATCGCGTAGGCGCGGAGGGGCGAGGCAGCCCGCGAGCTGAGGAGCAGGTGGTTTTAACACCCGCCGCCGCAGCTGAGGTTGGCCGGCTTCGCCGGCCAACAAGCCGAAGCTGCGGTGGTGAGCGTTTAGACCATCTGCGACGTTAAGCTCGCGTGGGACTGCCGGAGCCCTGCAGCGCCGGAGCCGTGACAGAAACCATGCTTGCTTGCATACTACTTGCAACAGACTAATGACTACTTAATAGCAACGGGTTTGCAGGGTGTGACAATTTCACATCTACCTACATTTATGAATACACTCATACTGCCTATATATTTTTTTTTCGGTATTTCAACTAGTAGGTATTTTTAACGTAGATATTATGAATTTAGATGTATGAAATGTTGATATTTTGAACTTAGGCATAATGTCATTCGATATTTTGAATCATTCGAAATTTTAATCACTCGGCATTTCAATCTTCGACGTTTTAAGCTTAGGTATAACAATTTTCGACATTTTGATATAATCGATATTTAAATTTTCGATGTTTCGAACATTGGTATTTTAAGCGTAGGTATTTTAATCTTCGATATTCAAATACGTACCCACTGAACACTCAAGCAACTTCAAACAACTCAAGAACAAGGTCACCGAAGATCTGTGGGGCATGTGTACTAATGTATGTAAATCTATAATTAAGACAGTAGCACCCTATTTAGCTTTAATATTTAACTCGTGTATAGACCAAGGGGTTTTTCCTACTTTAATGAAGCACTGCAAGGTTATACCACTATTTAAGTCCGGGGATAGCAAAGACACCAACAATTATAGACCTGTGTCGATTTTGCCGGTTTTCAGCAAGGTGTTCGAAAAAGTGATGCTTAATCAAATGCTTAATCATTTCAACTGCAACAACATCTTGCACGATCAACAGTATGGTTTCACCAGAGGGCGTTGTACTACTGACGCTGGTGTCACTCTAATTAAGCACATCTTTAATGCATGGGAAGACTCACAGGATGCCATTGGCATTTTTTGCGATCTCTCAAAAGCATTTGATTGCGTAAATCACGAGACGCTCCTCCTGAAGCTAGAACATTATGGCCTCGGTCAACTAGCGCTTAGCTTGCTGAAATCGTATTTAAATGATAGACTGCAGCAAGTTCAAATAAACGGTGTAAATTCATCAGGCTTAAAAGTAAAGATGGGTGTTCCGCAGGGTTCAATATTAGGTCCGTTTCTCTTTTTAGTATACATAAATGATTTACCTTATTTACTGGAAAATCAACCTAAGATAGTGTTATTTGCTGATGATACTTCTTTGATTTTTAATGTAAATAGACGGGCACAGCACCTTGACGACGTAAATAACGCTATGCTTAAGGTTCATAATTGGTTTACGATTAATAACTTAGTGTTAAATGAGAAGAAAACGAAATGCATAAGATTTGCTTTACCGAACGTTAGAAGTAGTGCATGTAACGTTATATTGAACAAGGACGTACTGGAATTCGTCAACAAGACAGTTTTCCTGGGGGTCCCGGGTTCGATTCCCAGGTCGAGCAAAAAGTGTTATTGAGTGTTTCTATGAAATTCTCAGTGGCAGCTCGGAGTTTGGATTTGTGCCCGGTTAATGGCAATAGGCTCGCCCCCTATTACATGGGACCTAAATATACCGGCGAACTGTGGGTGTACATTGGTACACCTCTGCCTAACCCTTCGAGGAATACAGGCGTGATGGTATATTTATATTTTTATATAGAAATAGGAACAAATTAGAGCAACCAAGTTTTAGATTGTCAAAAGTACATAAGTACTTCTTTTATGGGGTACTGTGTAAAATGTTATAATAAAATATCGCTCAATATTCTCGAACTAAATGAGAGAAAGACCATGGAGCCATTAATTTATTTATTTGTTAAGTTACTATGTGTTGGACACTGAGTATGGCAGTTGAGAGCTTTGTCATGCTCACTTTAATGTCTCGCTGACGGTGGCGTGTGGGTTGGATCGTTCGGTTCCCTTCAAGATGGTTGAGCTGAACGGTGCTGATGCACGCGTCATATTCGTGAACGGGTGCTGTCAGTTGGGATTGGTCATCTCTTAACTGCCATGGCTTACATCTTTATTATGATTTTATAATTTTCTTTTTATTCACCTTCATTGTTAATGTAGAAGCAACAAGAATATTGTAAGCAAGATTTTGTAAAAACCAAATTGAAAGAAAAGAGTGTCCATGGAGTTTCTTGCTCGTTCTTCTCCATAGAGACCTACGTTTTGGAACGAGCAACTAGCTTCAATTTTAAACTGTAACTTCTTGACATTCAAAAGTGCCTGTAAATGGTCTAATTGAAATAAATGCTTTGACTTTGACTTGACTGATACAGAATATCTCATTAGCTTGCTATAGCGTGTCACAGTACGGTTGGCGCAATGGCTATTGCGTGGTGTGCCGCGGGTCCAATTCCCGGTCGGAACAAATATTTTTATAGCCTACAGATAGATATTAGGGGTCTGGCTGTTAGTATAATATGTAAGTTTATGTTTGTAAAAGCACCCACAATACAGGAGTAATTCTAATTGTAGAGCAATATTATTAAGAAAAATAATTGCAGTGCGGTCAGATATCACTGTCAACATACTGAGTACATCTCACTAGGAGTCCGCTTGGTCACACATAGCCAACCATACCTATTGCTTGGTAAAGCATCCTCACAGGATCCCAATCAAATCAAGCTCTTATGTTCTTACATTAGGGTAAATAAGGGTTTACCGACAATGTTAGAAGTAGTCATACTTCAAATACATACTCATTTCAAGTTCCTGTTGCAACCTCCACTGAGTGACCTCTGCAGTTTGCCTCAGCTGCTCAGCATTTCTCAGCACTGCTTCACATGATCTACATATGTACTGGGGCTTACCATCATTTTCAGCCACCTTGAAGGTAAGAAATGTTGATGGAACAAGAGCTATAATTTCATTCATGAAACTAAATATTTTAAGAATTGCATGTTTCTGAGGTTCTCGAGAATGGCCTAGAACAGTTGTTCCCTAAGTTGACTGGACTGCAACCCATCTAACAAAAGTAAACAAAGTTGGAACTCAACTCTTGGCTCATTAAGAAAAAAAAATGGTCTAGCTATATGAAAAAAGAACTGTTTAGATAAAAAAAAAAACAGTTACCCTCAAAGGATCTAATAAAGCTGATACATCCTCATGTCATATTTAGGGCCCATCCAACATTTGCAAGTGACCCAGAGCAGGTTGCACCCACATTTGCGAAATGCTGGTCTAGAAAGTATTATGGTAATAGTTATTACAGCCAATAGCTTAATTGCCAAGAGCTTATACCAACACTTAGGAAGGCTCTTGTTAGGCAGCTGGATCAAGGACTTGATTCAGAAGGCAGTTCTTGTACACATGACCAGTATTGTTAGGTTTCCTTCTCTAGAGCCCTCACCTCTGACGACTTGGACCCTGTTCCCGTTACCGGTGGGGTACTATTTTTAATATTTAAAAATGTAATTGTATGAATAGTATAATAGAGTATATAAAAATAAAGAGTGCCAACCTGTATATTCATTATTTGTTTGATTGCAGCTACAATATCAAAGTCACAATAATCAGATAGCTTCTTGTAACCAGGCTTAAGGCACAGTCGGCAAGATTTTTTGAGCGCTTGTGATTGTAGCACCTTTCTTAGAGACCTGTAAAAGTTTTGAGCAGAATTTTATCATGAACAACATCTGTGATAGAAAGACTTCAAAACTTTACGCTGTAATTGGTTATGCTGGCTATAAATATTATTTACATCTCTACATAGTATAAAATAAAGTCGCTGCCCGCCGTTTGTCCCTCTGTATGCCAGATCTTTAAAAATGCACAACGGATTTTAATGCAGTTTTTATCAATAAATAGAGAGATTCAAAAGGAAGGTCTATACGCATAGATCATCACGCTATGACCAACGGGAGCGAAGCAGTAACTAAAGACGTAGCTAACGGCGGGTGACAACGCAGGGTATTTATTCTAATAGGTAAAATCAAATTATCAACAGAACAGATTAAAATTGTGAACTTACGAGAGTGTTCTAAACATTTTCTCTGCGTTATTTGCTCTAAGCCATTTTATTTTGTCGTATTCACCCTTGTTTAATTTTAATGATACTAGTTTTTTAGCCAATAATAAGGTAGAGGCCATTTCTATTATTTATCAAAGACGGACTAGTAGATAAAAGTTGGTTTTAACAATAAAATTACTCAGTAGTAGGGTGCACAAAAAAGTCATAAATACTGGCTGATTTGGCTGGTGCTTTAAAAACAAAATTAAAATCACAAACAAATCATAAATCTGACGTACAAGTCACAGTGTTACTACCTTACTATTACTACTTACTACGTAAGTGTCGCACTAGTAGTGTTGCCAATGAATTTTTTTAAGCGGCCAAGATTTTTTCTGTCTCGTTTACCAAGTTACTTAGTGAAAAAGTTTACTAATGAGGATTAGAGGAAAATTTTGGGAAACTTTTCTCCAATCCTCTGGTAAAATTGATATTTGCTTCACTTCCTAGTTCCTATTGCAGTCTTTTTATTTTCTGTATAACTTTTAAAATGGGAGCTGTAGATACCTACCTAATGATTAATCTTGCACTGAGGTCTTCTTGTATAAACTTGAAAATTATAGTAATTTTTTTCGCTTATAATTATTTTTTTAATAAGGCGTAATTTGGCAGGATTTTTCACACCTTTGCTGCCTAAGCTAGGTACTATGATCCAAACTGCATAATAGCCGATCGTGTCCTATGCGGTACAGCACATACGATGGCACATCTTACATCATGCCCTGCATGCCCTAACAGCTGCACGCAGGAAGATTTAATGGCTGCCACCGACAACGCAGTCAGAGTGGCCAAATTCTGGGCCGCATCAATATAATTTATAATAAGGGCCTCCGCCCACGACCGATTTTTTTGGACCGATAATCGGGCAGAAAAACGGGCCCGTTTTTTCAAAAATTTCAACGCCCACGACCGTGTTTTTGTCGGTGACTTTTGAGGGAGGAGCTTAAATAGTGGTCAAATTTTATATCGCAACTTTTATTTGACAGAGTTACCGATAGTATAAAAATAACGTTAATAGATTTAAGGTTATTTAAGTTACAATTTATCGTTAAATTGTTTATTGACGATATTTTTATCGTTTTTTTTCAACAATTGATCCTTCTAAGATGGAAGTAACGCCGGACGAAGGTGTGGCGGGTCGCCCACCTTAGCGTCGCGCTAATGTAGTGCCTAACAATACTTTGCCCGATTCTTACGAATGAGAATTGTACACGCTTACTTTTACATCGTTCTGAAATCAAAAGCCATGAGATCCATCATAGTACCTAATAGAAGCTATTGGCACTATTATTTTCGATAAATAACAAAAATAAATAAAATAACTCAAACATTTTTGAAATAGTAAGAACGCGAAGTAACGCTTCCTTGCAGTCAAGGCATATTTGTGTGAAAACCTTATCGACTATACATGCGTAAGGTAGCCTTTAAAGAATACATTAATCGATCAGACAGGAGCGCTACTAACATTTAACTCGAATTAACAAAAGAAAGTGACGAATTTCCAACATCTTTGAGACGTCTTAAAAAAAAACACGCAATAATAACTATTAGTGTTTCAGCTGCAGAACGATGTAAAAGTAACCGTATATTATGTTATTATTAGACCTGGTAATCGAACCCACGACTTCACGCTGATCAGACGCGCTTTGCGACCACAAGCCCAATATAGTTAGTCAGTGACAATTAATATAAACGTACAAAACGGCAACTTACCTAATTTAACGGTAAAAATAACGATTAATTCATATTCTATATTAATGTTAATTAACATTATATTACTGGTAATGTTATCAAATAACGTTTTTATAAAGTTACTTTTTTCAAAATTTTCGAGTTCATGGAAATTAACGTTACGTAACGATTATTATTTTTTGATTTCATAACGTTAAGAAGCACTGGATTTAAGTCATTACATATTTAGCAAGCTTAGTCGTTGAAAACGAATGTTATTTTCATTCTTATGAATTTATTAAATTCGTTTGATTATATATTATTTTTTTAATCCATTAACGTTATTTTTATATTAACGGTAACTCTGTCAAAGGTAATTTTATAAATATTTACCGGTATTTAAAACCCTGCGTAAATCAACACAATATTATTTACTTATTGAAATCACAGACGATTAATTTAGAAAAAAATTATTTACCATATTATTAATAAATAAATAAGCTTTTTAATAATAAATTATTGTTATTATTCAAATGCTTCAAACTCATAAGTAGTAACTTAACATAACACCACAATTGTACACTTAATTCGCAATAACTGCTTTTGACTTTAGACTTTTGACTTTAGCAATGACACAACGTTCTTCCCTAGTAAATCCATGACGCATAGGGTAAGTGCCCCAGTGAATGAACACACCCGAGTGAATTAACAAATCCGAGTATTTTCCAAAAAATAATAAACTAAGATATTACCTTCTACCCAACGCAGTATTTTTTTTTTGTTATTGCTGCTCTTTATTCTAATATAGTAACAATATTCATGTATTGCGATACTGTTCGTTTTAAAATGACGAGCGTTTAAAGTTGGCAGTGCTGGTGTACATTTTCTTTGTTCGGGCAAGAATTTAGGACTTGGGTCAGACGCAAATTTTTTGATATTACTTTGCAGCCGTAATTAAAGTATGTACTATAAGTTATTTATAAATTCGAGTAATGGGTAGTTATAATATATGTATCAAATCAATTTCATTCTTGCAATTTTAGCTAGTTTTAAGTAAATTATTGAGTGTTCCAGCATTGGCATAAAAAAACGTTTGAAATCCAGTGAATAAACGACCGTTAATTCACTGACCAATCGTTAATTTCATGAAATCTAGTGAATGAACTATAACATTTTCATCATGTTAAAATATAAGCTTTCGTCATAAAAATGTAACCAATAAATAAATGAATACCACATTTTGAGTTAGTAATCATCATTTTAGAGAACGGAGAACTAACAAATAGATCAAAGCTCTGAGACTCTAACTCCCAAGCTCATAAAGGAAAGACGGGAACGGAACGGGCAGTCTTCAGTGGGTGCAGGTTCAGTCGGAATAAGCTCGGCTTATAAGGCAGATCCTGAAATCCATCAAACGCGACACACCTCAAATGCTGACGAAGCTGGAGACCAACGATGGCAGGATCATCTTGTCTAAACTAGAGCTTTTAAGGGAGGTAGAGAAGTTCTAAAAACCCGTCTCTAGTCCAACAAAAGACCCAAGAGCTAGACTGACCTGACACTACACCGATGAGTTTCCGGACGTCAGAATATATGAGATAAATATGGCTTCTTAACAACTTAAGGACAACAAGGTGCCGGGGTAGACGGAATCACTTCTGTACTACTGAAGAGGCCTATGTCCAGCAGTGGACATCGTTCGGCTCATATCATGATGAATTGATTGTTGACGTTGGCTAGGCTTATGAAGGTATATAATGATTAAGTAAGAGATTGAAGGCTTACACTTTGTTAAAAAAAAAATGATTGTAGCAGATTTAGAGGCTAAGGATTTATGTTCATTTATTTATTCCATTTTGAACTGCATTTGATATAATAATAAGGATTTTTCGTAACTATTAATTAAACAAAAACTTGTGTTCATTCACTGGTTCTAATGCTGTACATTTACTGGAAAATTTCATTCATTCACTGGGGTTTTAGGGTATTTTTCAATATATTGCCAAATATATAAAAAAGTATACAGGTTATGTCGTAAAACCAAGTTAAAAAATATTCTTTAGAAGACATAGATTACCAAAATATAAAACCGCATACTTTAGAGGCAACATAATGTAATGATTTTTTGAAGTCTGAAGATTGCTAAGTGTTCATTCACTGGAGCATTTACCCTATTTTCTATTTATCACCGATAATCGGCGGCCAGGATGCGTAGATTTTGTTTTTGGACCGTTTTTTTCTCGGCCGTGGGCGTTGATGTACTAGAATCCATACGTTCCATTCTCGCCGAGAAAAAATCGGCCGTAAAAAATCGGTCGTGGGCGGAGGCCCTAATAGTATATTTATTTATTTATTATAATGTGGTTTGTCATCGAAACGCTAAGAAGATTGGGGACAATGCGTAGAGAAACTTGCAGCTGTTATAGGTACTATGACGTAGGTCTTGCAGTCATGGGGCTCTTGCTCTGATAGTAATACTCATATTTATACAAAACCTGTACCTACAGACAGATAGTCGTTCGCTTGTAAAAGGTACCGTCACACAGAATAGCCCCCCGACGGCTTTAGTTGCCGTCGGGGGGCTATTCTGTCCAAGACAGTTGAATCGTTTCTCCTGGACTTGTCGAGCTTCCCTCGATGCTTTTCTGGCGGTGTCCACTGTTGATTGTAGTTTTCAGGAGTTGCAGTGGTTGGAAATAGTGTGGAGGCCACGTGGCGGCACTTCCGGACCGACACCTTTTATTCTGCCAGTGATTTTTATATAATGCAATAAAGTACTAAAGGTTACCTTCAATCAAAGCTTATGACCTGGTTGCCTTTCTCAACATCAGCTCAACAGTTTTGATTCAATGTAAATAGACAGACAAAATTCTAAAAATGATAGAAATATGTTTGCTTCCTTTAGATCCCGCAAATTATGTTTTTTTTTAATGCAATTATAAATGTAGGTACATTGTTGTTACATTGGGCCTTGATGCCTGAATTAAATAAATAAAATTGCGATATTGCGTGGAGAGTACATTCTTATTATAAGTAAGTATAGATATTACAATTGAATGGCTGCAAACATCATGAATTATAATGACAGCGCTTTTTTTTTTTTAAAGATGTTAAAATCATCAAATGACCCCCCTCGTCCTGGGCGGGGCGGGAGGGAGTGTCAGACTTTTACTAACTAAAAACCATCTATGTTCCTTCATGTGCCCTTTGCGTTCCGGGGGCGCGGTATCTCTTTCGAACAACCCGCAGCCCCGGCAGGCATTTGGCCCTTAGTGGCCCCTTCAATGGCTGACACCTCTGATGGCTGACACCTCTATAATGGCAGCGCTGAGTTGAACATTCAACAACAGAAATTATAAAGTAATATTAAAATGGTATTGTTTTAAGAGATGGTGGTAGGCCCGTCTTAGTAGTAATGAGATCCAATTTTTTTTTCTTAAAATAAGAGAATGGTAGATTAAAACAAAACTCGAAAGTGAACATTGTTTTTTTTTTAAGTTTATCTCTATGTTCGACAGCTTGCTGTGGGTAGATCGTTCTGCGCGTGAAAACATTCAAATCCATTACAATTTCAGTATGTATAAAGCTGGTACACAACACAACATCGGCGATTCTGTACAGTCGGAGTTTTGTCTTTGTTAAAAAGCCCCAAATTCTTTTTCAAACACATCATATATCGTAGGACAAAACTCTGCAGCTAACCTAGCGTACGGGGAACCTGTCTCTACTTCCTTATCGCGGGAAATCCGGTCCCAGATGTGGTGACCATAAGTTTTATTACTTAAGTTATTCAATACTCCAATTCTGAAGTACATGCCGTTATAGGGATAAGTTATCGGGTAGAAATATTCGGGGCCATACACTTCGACTCCTGAAAATAGAATGATTCAGTTTAATAACCGTTGGGGATTTACCAGTCAATGAGTAGGATGGAGTTTAAGGCGGCAGATTTTAGGGGCGGCCAATTTGGGGACCGAATTTTTTGTTGTTTTTTTTAGATCGTTTTCGTTTTCGGATGTCTTTGCTGAAATAAATCTACAAGACATCTATGCTGTGATATCAATGTTGAATAAGTCAAAATCTTAATTATTTAGTAATTCAAAGGTACAAGTTGAGCGGCGCGAGTTAACTTGAGCAAGGGTCGGGGCGGTAAAATAATGTTACTGCACACCAGTAGTGCGATTCTCTAAAATTCAAACTCGAAAACGAGTCTCACTAATGTGACCGCGCTCATTTCGTTAACGAACCCACATGACTTTGGTTGTGTTTTCGCTTGCCGTAGTGACATCACCGGCGTGATCGTGTTTAACAGAATACCATTTTGTTATCTCACTGCGGATTCAGCTTTCGAATTACGAAGTGAGGCTCAGAGAATCGCACTGCAGTCCATCAACTACACGGATGTTGGCGCAGTGGCTGCTGCGCTGCGTATCGCTAGTTCAATTCTCGCAAGAAAAAAATATTTGTACACATTTCAGATAGTTGTTGCGAATCTAGTTATTTATGTATGTGAGTTCTTATTTTTTTTATAGTGAAGGCAGTAAGGCCTAACGACCCCACACACCCTAGTGTCAAAGTTTCTAAACCGCCTCAAGGGCCTCCGACATGGTTACTGCAGTCAGTGGCGTTCAAGATAAACTTAGAAAGTTACTAAACTTACTTGCCCGTGCCCGGTTGCGAACCCACAACCTCGTGCATGAGAGGCGGGCGCCTTAACCAATGGGCCATCTCGACGTCTGTCGTGAGTTTTTTTTGTCGGAAACTAGTGTGAGGCAAATATCCTTCTCAATCAGAAAAAAGAAAGTAACTATGTTCATGTTATCGTTACCAAACCTTGGCAAATCTGAGCCGACCAATCTGCTAGCTTGAGGCTCCCGCACATTTTTCGAAGCACTCTCGTTATTGCCCCTGGTCCGTTATGTGTAAAAACCTCTGGTCGATACGTCGTTTTCAATTCACTGGAATAAAAGAAAACTCGAAGTGTGTGTACACAAACAACAACGTCATTGTATAAGTAATTTTCAATGTTTACTTTTCCAGTACATTTTATAAAGAGGCCATCTACAAATAACGTCACTCGGCATTCAAAATGGAAATCAATACCTAGTTTTAGTCTCACAAAATTAAATGAGATCAGCTGTGACAAGGACGGAAGGAAATAATTTATGGATGGCCCTTACGTTGGTGGATTATTACTTGTAAACCTGTAAAGACTACTTCGGTTTACTTTTATAATACATATATTTAAAGAAGTTAAAAGTAAAAGGAAATACATACTTTATGACAGCTTCGACAAGTTTTCTGCCAATGGGATCCATAGAAACAGCGATGGCCGCCGCATTCAAGTAGTCGTCGTCTTGCCTCGTTACCCAGTTGGTTCCCAGAGGCGTGAGAGGCTTCACGATCACTATATCCGTGTCCAGGTACACCCCTCCCCACTTGTATAGAGTTAAAAACCTCAGGAAATCAGAAGTATGTTCCACCCGCCACTTGCTTTGGTTAAAAGGTTCTCCTGCCAACATAGTTTCTAGAGGAGTATTTTTAGCGTAATTAGCTATGTGGATCCTAGCAAAGTTGATGTTTGGGAGTTGTCGCAATATCTTGATGTAACTTCTTGAGTACACGACCTTTGTGACAGGGCCACTAAAAAAGACGTAAACTTGCTTATCTGGATGAGCTATCGACGCAGACTCAATGGTACACGCTTGACGCGAGTTAAGCCCTCCTTTGCATGACGTCTCCAGAAAGAATATTGAGTCAGGTGTCATATTAAAGTTCCTGTCTTCAGCTGATGGAAGCGTGTCATTGTCATCGATGTAATGACACGATATGTTATTCCGTCGTAATTCCGCGGGAGTCAACTTCATGTCAAACGCTGCCTGACGTTTCACGTTTGTATTATTACAGTTATAATAGATGTTAAAACAAATGAAAACTACAAAAAATATAAACATGAGAACGGATCTCTGCGAACTTTGTAGCGAGGACATTCGTTTCATCATGATTATTAGCACGGGGCGAAAATGGAGAGTTTACGATACTGTTGCTTTTTAGGGGTGTACAATTTGAGCAGGTTTAATAATAGTATTCACGAGTAGCTTAGGTAAGTACGTTTCATGCACTGCTTTATACAACATGTACCTAACGTAATTAACGCACACCCTCAAACACCCCAATTAGAATTTTATGTTATAATCAAAATACACACACTGAATTTTTAATTTAACATGTATATGCATTGTTATTTATTAAATTAGTTATACCAATTCCTGGAGAACTTTATGGTCATATTACTACGCACGCAACGCACACAGTCGCACACGCAGCTATCGCGCCGCGCGTCACAACAAAAAAAGCCGACAATACCTACACGATTGTTTACGTTGAAGAAATATTATGAAACATTAACCGACGACGACGTCCGAGAAAAGAATTGTTTATTACTGCCTATGTCTAGTAAACACTATGATTGCATCTTTCCATCACACTTTTCAGGCTTTGGACTGTCGACTCTAAATAATTTCGTTTATTGAATAATGATTAATAATACAATGCCAATCGGTAATGAACTGCTGAAAGTAAGGCGATGCGGCAACATTATTCAGAGACGGCGTGTTTAAAAGATTGAATCAAAATATTTACAGTAATTTAAAAATCAAATAACTTACATACTGATTGATTGCCTAAACACTATTACGACGTTGTCTTTTTAATACACTTTCAATATGTCCACCACCTTGTTCAATACATTTTAATGCCCGTTTTCTTAATTGATCTTTTAATTTAGAAAGCACTTCAGTGTCATTTCTCACTATTTGAAAACCGTTCACTATCCTATTTCTTAGGTCCTCGGCACTTGTTGTGTCACTAAAATAAACTAGCGATTTAATTCGTCCCCACAAAAAAAAGTCAAGAGGCGTCAAATAAGCTGATCTGGGGGGCCACTGCACAGGGCCGCCACCGCCACGACCGATCCAGCGCTCTCCAAACTCTTCATCAAGGTGCTGCCGAACACTTCTTGTGAAATGGGCAGGGGCACCATCGTGTTGGAAGAATACCTCGTGTAAATTATGAAGAGGAATGTCTTCTAGCAGCGTAGGTAGAGTTTCTCGTAAAAACAGTAAATATGCGTCTCCTGTTAGTCTGGGTAAGAAGACTGGTCCCAGTATGTGTGTACCAATGACACCGGCCCAGACGTTAACTGAGAAACGGTGTTGGAAGGAATCCACTCTGCATGCGTGAGGATTTTCGTGCATCCACAAATGTGTGTTGTGTTGATTGTACATTCCCACGCGTGTGAATGTACTTTCGTCTGTCCAAATTATGTTCCGCTGCCAATTTTCTAATAACCAGCGGCTAAACTGTAAACGTGGTGCGTAATCGTTTGGAGTCAACTCCTGGCATCTTCTGAGGTGGAATGGATGTTCATTATCGCCACGAAGTGTTCTCCACACATGCATATGACTACCTACATCCAAAGTGTGGCGCTGCTTCTCAGGTACTGGCATGGGGATTCTCATCGAAATAATCTAGGATTTCGTTTTGAAGACGAGTAGGTGTACGCACGTTGGCTCTATCGATGGCTGTGTTTGGACGGAACGTTCCGTGGTCGCGAAGCCGCTGAGTAGCAGCTAACATTGTCCTGCGGTCCACTCTTGTACCATACCTTTGGTTAAATGTTCTGCAAGCTAGGGCCACATTATCACCACACATTGCTAAAGTCCTAACCATTTCGGTATACTGAACATTAGTGTATTGGAAAGACATTGCGCGCGAAATAATTACCTATTTGATAACACTCGAAATTACGAATAAACTCCTTAGCTAGACGTTATTTCGAAAATACAATAGGTATTGTTCTAATGAAATAATGACGTATCTATAGACTTGCCATACCTACTACCTACCTTAAGGCAAATCTAAACAACAATGCTGTTTTCTTAATGTTTCTTTAGTCATTGAGCTCATCGGTGGGTTGGTAAGTAGGTATATCGATACCAAATAATGATCGACTGTAAACTAAAACTTTCAGGGCTTGCATTTATTTAGTTACATGTTGTAGGTATATCTAAACACACCATCCTACCGCAACCTTTTAAAACAATAAATGATTAATAATAATATATTACTTACCTTCTTTCAGGGCTTAAAACAGTATCATTATAATTTTACTTTATAATTTGAGTTAGGTACCGTATTGAATTTTTAACTGCACTGAGCTGAGCGTTGAAAATCTAACAGCACGCAAGGCAAGTGATATTAAAATAATACTGTTTAAGACATGGCTGAAGGCCTCATGCGTGTTTCCAAGCATTCTTATTGTAAACCACTACTTTATAATATGCTTATTCGCAAAGTGTACTTCTAATGTGTATTTTGTTGTATAGTTTACTAATAATCCATATAAGTCTGAAATCGCCAATCCGCCTTAAGCAACCGATCAATGCTCGTGCCTTCTCTGTATGATGAAAAGCCTTAGCCCCAGTGGCCCAACAAAAGGCTGGATTTTTATTATTTCACTAGCTGTGCCCCGCGGTTTCACCCGCGGTACGTTAGGTTTTTGGTTTCTGATCTGTTCCCGTGGCTCATAGCGCGATGTTATGTAGCCTATAATCTGTTATTCTGAGGTATAAGCTACGGGTATTTGCCACATTTTTGCCGATTGCTCCGCTCCAGTTGGTCGTAGCGTGATGTTATGTAGCCTATAACCTTTCTCGATAAATGGGCTATCCAACACAAAAAGATTGTTTCAAATCGGACCGGTAGTTCCTGAGATTAGCGCGAACAAACAAACAAACAAACTCTTCAGCTTTATAATATTAGTATAGAAGTATAGATTCTATATTAGGATCAGCAGTGTGATTCTCTAAGCCTCACTTCGTAAATCGAAAGCTGAATCCGCAGTGAGACTATAAAATGGTATTCTGTTAAACACGATCACACCGATGACGTCACCACGGGCGAACGAATACTAAACCAGTGACAAGTTGGTTCGTTATCGAAGTGAGCGCGATCACTTTAGTGAGACTCGTTTTCGAGTTTGCATTTTAGAGAATCGCACTACAGAAACCAATCCACAAGTACGTCTACCGTACGCTAAGGACTTAAAGCAAGTAATCGAATTCGAGATCAAAAATGTAAGCAAAGAAATGTCATTGTCAAAGTAATTGAAATTACTTAATTTCTTTTAAATTCTTGGATCGTAAGTAGTTTACGTGAATACTGTATGCAAAATTATATTCTACCTGTTTAAGATATGTCTACAATTTTAGAACTACGTTAAAGTACTTTTCGGCAAACTGCACAATTGAGGTTATTATTTAAAATTAGCAACATCTTTGTTTTTTACATTTTTCATCTCGAATTAGATTTCTGAGTATAGTCGTTTATAATGAATTTGAGAGTTCATAGTAATACTTAGTATGAATAGTCGGACAGAAGGCTTGAGCTACTAACTCATAAACTGAGCCTCTTTCGATTGTGATATTATGGCTTAAAAAATTATACATGTGATACGTGTATGGGCGATACAAATCAAAATAATTACTAGGATTGTCAAAAATGTCTCCATATTCAAAGAATTCGTAGGGGTAGAACAGCTCTGTGTTGTAGATCACAACACCTGAAAAGAAAAGCAAATTAGGTTAAAAAAACCTTTAAAAATAATATCAGGAGGCCTCCAACCACCAAACAGTACCATTTTCATATTAATTTGTAATTTATGTTGTTTGATTTTCAAATCTTGGCGTTGCCGCGTTGTGCCGAGTGTTGATAATCCACACCTTGTGTTAAATAAATTAGGGTCAGTTTACACCGAGACGCGACGCGACTTGACGCTGCGCGCACATTTTAATAGAGCGATTCAAAATTTAACTTTATTTACAACACGAAAAGATACACATTTCATTGCGAGGTGTAACGTAGAACTTGTTAAATAAACTAGGCCCATACCTTGGCAGTTACTGCTGGGTGTCAAATTGTAAGCTGGGGACTGCATTACTTCTGGACATTGTCTTGCTAATACTCTATTGACGGCCTCTGCTCCCGTGTGTGCCCATAATTTCGGGTTGTACGCTGTACTTATGTCGCTGTCAACAAACAATAAAGATACTAGGTATTATGGGGCTATCCGAATACAGGACACCGAAACACTCATTTTTTGTGGCATTGTCTGGCGTATTGGTACATATTACATGACTGGAAAAAAAACAGTGTATTGTCAAGGGTTCAAAGAAAAATCTCATCTATAGACATTTTATAAACATATAACAGTATCATAGTAAAAAAAACGCAAAAGAGAGCATAACATTTTTTTCGTCGCGTATACCACAAAATTTTGAGCGTACTATATAATTTTATGTAATTATATTATAGGGAATGTCATGAACCAAAAACATATCTTCAAATTATTTCATTGAGCCGTGTATTTTTTTCTCAATTTAATGAAAATCTCAAAATTACTTGATTTTCGTGGTTATTCGATACAACTTACATCGCTATTTTAAACCTTATTTGTTGCCGCGATGCGCTATTCTCGACATTACATTACTTACATTTTGTTTTTTACCATAGGGCCTTAAGCGTATAGGAGTCTTTCTATTACGTTTGGAGCACGCCTGCTGTGGCTTCGGGTGATGCAAAAATGCAAGTAAACCATTAAGAAAAACATTAAACAACATAATCTTACCTGATGATTTCATTTAATACGTAAGTTCCAGTTTTGTCTTTTGCAAACGACAGGATGGCTGATGCGACCTCATGTATGAATTGTTTTGCTACAAAATTTGATGGCAGATGATCTAACGACCTGGTCACTATCATATCGGTGTCCAAATACATACCCCCCCATTTGATCAGGGTCAAAATTCTGAGTATGTCTGCTGTATGCTGAACTCGATATTTGCTTTTTTTCACATCGTTTTGTAGTACTGGCTGTACGAGTGTTCCTTTCGCGTATTCAGGTAGATGTATTCTCAAGAATTTCACATTGTGAATGTTGAGGAGTACTGCGAGACTGCCAGTGTTTAGGTCGTGATGGGTGACAGGTGCGCTGAACAGCACGTACACGTCTCGATTCGGGTGAGCCCTGGCAGCTGCCTCCACTGAACAGGCCTGGCGGAAGGTCAGTCTACCGCGGCATGAAGTCTCTAGGAAAAATATGGATTTTGCTTTCGGAGCAAAGCTCGGGTCTTCCGCCGGTGGCAACGCATCTCCTGTTCTAGAGCAATAGCACGGTAACGGTTCATTACATTTTGATTGATGATTTATGAAAAATATTAATAATAATATTAGCATAAATATTGCTATGCTAGCAAAAAAATGGTGTGGTCTTGTTTTAAATGTTTTAAGCGTAGCACACATAGTCTCTAGTTCCAATAGAGATATCTAGCGAATAACTTCTTAGTGTAAACTTATAAAAAAAAATGTTAAGTTCGGTGCACTGCACTATATATTATGCTACACGTATAATTTCATTTGTGTGAACCCGATTTCGCAGTCATCTGGAATCCCATGTTGTATTGTGTCTAGTTAGGTACTTAAAACAAACAAATGGAGATCGAATTTCAAAATACTGTTATAAACTTCGGATGTAGCTAAATACCGAGCGTAAAGAGACACTTAACGAAGCCGAGAGTTACATACTCTTTCCAACATTACGATTGTTTTTTTGTATTGGACTATATCTGGGAACCTAAACTAACAACTCATACAGACCATTAAACTGTGTGTGTAGTGATTATATATTCTTATGTGTTCATTCCCATTTGCCTCCGGTGGCAGTCCCCACGGGGGTGACTGGGAATGAACGGCGACTGAGAATTTTCATTCCCATTTGCCTCCGGTGGCAATCCCCGCGGGAATTGACTGGGAATGAACGATTATGTGGCATTGGTTTAGAGTACGTACCTTTAGCATAATATCATTGGTTTCTCGGATAAAATATGCTGTAAAGGCAGTTCTTCCAGTAATTTAAATTCAGGTGTGAACTTTTTTTTCCATACTGGATACAGTGGAATATACTATATACATTTCATTTGTCGGAGGGAGATTCATAATCTCAGAGATCTGCATACAAACTTCCATAGTAAGACTTATCATTTATTGAAAATCAAAGTTTATAATAACATAACAGAATACCATTGACGATTAGATACGTCTTACATTTTATAATTATTGAAGAGAAAAAAAAACATAAAATATTTTTCTAATTACGGTGACATATTATTTGCTTATTGTTTCAAACTTGTCCCGATAAAAACAATTCACTTTGGATCATACTTTACACATTAAAACTAAATAATATACATAATAAATAATAATATTTGTACCAAAATAATCATTAGTATCACCGCAATACGTATAATTTGAAATATTACATTGATGCTTTATGCGTAACAAGAAATACTCAAGTAACCTTCTTTGCCAAAATAATTATTATCAAAAACCTAATAAAAACTTATTTTCTTTAAAAAGCCTCGTAGTTGAAACAAAAAAGAACAAGTTTTTCAAATTCAATATTTTAAGTAACTATGGCACAGACGCCACCACGTCGACCTATTACAAACTGTCAAATTTTTCCAATTGATTGAATATGAACTTTATTGTTTTAAATTAAAGTTGAAAAACTATCAAAGAATTTTGACAGATTGGGGTAGCTTTAGGTGCCTCTGTAGTTCCCCTCGTTAGCTGTAACGTTTACATATAATATTTTTTGTTTAATCATTATTATTTTACTTAATTTGACTTTGATTTATTGGTAAACGAGATTACTAGATTTCATTGGTCGCATAAAACACCAGTAGCCACCAGAGTCGAATAAAAATTCAAAAATGTAGTAAGTAAATAATTAGTTAATCAGTTAAAAAATTGTATGGAATGATTATCTTGAAAATGCTGACTATTTGCGAAACATTTTATAATGGAAATTACAGAGATTAATTGAACTTAGTTCTGCCAAACCGTACCAACCAACAATCTCTCAAAAATTAAATAAATTACGTCAAACTAGATTAAAATTTATGCTTAGAATAGATTTAAAATTAATCAGCAGCAAATTACTACGAAGAATAGGAGAAATTTAGACGTGTGTTGATAATAGCAGAACTCAACCCAGATTAATGAGAAGATAAAATTTATAATTATTCGATTCAATAACGTATTGAAAAGTAGCCAATAACGACAGTCATACAGTTAACCAAAGATTGACACAGTGTGCACTTAACTTTAAATCATTTTCTTTTTTTAAACGTGGTTTGATTATTACTTATATTTAATATGGCAATATACTTAATGTGCGTTCTGGGAAACAATATAATAATAACCCTTTATTTCTGAAAGCCTATTTAAGTTCTAGGTCAGTAAATCTATGTTTATATGAGGCGAGATTACATGGCACATTAGTTTTAAAAAAGTTCGGTTTAGTACATTTCTGTTTATTTTTTGTACATGGCAATATCGACTATTCTGTCAATGTCAAAAGAGACTTGGAAATCTTGGAATAGAATGAGTGAGGTGACACGATACAACTACTGGTCCACAATGAGTGAGAGTCCTGAATTGATACTGTTTCATTTTTCCAGTGATATTAAATCACTTTTTCTTTCGAGTATTCGTTTTTTAAAATTGCCGCTCTATCATTTATGATCAGTTTTAGTCGGCCAGACTAGCCGCGATTTCATTCTCGGTGTTATTGTTTTTATATGGGCGCGAGGAACCTTTGTGGGCTCACGCAAAACAATCGAACACATAGGACAAACATACACACAGTCATTTTTATTTATATAGATACATCAATGAAAACTGGTCTGGCACATCACCGGTCTAGCTGACTTACATTAACCATAAGGTCTCAAAGAAATAAAATATTATCAGTCATTACTATGAGCTTCTTGTTATTTTAGCAGCCTCAACATATAAATTAAGACTTGACAGCCGATTTACTGATCAGATACTTAAGTAGGCCTTTAACACAGTGGAGTCTTAGATTAAAGTTGTAAAACAATTGGTAGATATACAATGTTACCTTTCTTATTGTATGACGATAAATAATTATGAGCTGAATAATAAACCTTCCGTCTTCGAACGAAAAATTAATGTGACAAGTTGACTGAATTGATTGGTTGACTTTGTGAAGGAGCTTGTCCGGGGAAGTACTACCATCATAACTATTTCTGCCGCAAAGCAGCGTCGCTGTGTTTCAGTTTGGTACCCGGTATAATTACTGGCACATGAAACATTTCAACTTTGTCTCTGGAATGGGAACGCATTTGCAAGGCCTCTGGTATTGCAGGTATGCAGCAGTGTAGACTTGTCACATTAATTTTTCGTTCGAGAAACTGTAGATTAAGGTAGGATTTCGATGGCGGTTTAAGTGTCATATAAAGCCTACCTTTCAAAGGCCACAGGCTAAAAGGGAAGACAGATATCATAGACCGGCGCTCAAAATTACTTTGGGCGCCGCAACCTAGCTGATGGGGTACACACAACCCCTATTTTGAACCTGTGAACATTTTAAAATAATCAGGAACTTACTTTAATAAAACTGGCATAATCTATGAATAAAATATTACCCGACCGGGTCATACGATCTCACTACATGTTGCCGTATTGTGAAACGGTTTGCACACCAACGAATTTTCAGTACTGACATGTACCTAATTACGTAACCCACTGGGAATGACATACAAATACATTTGAAGATGCCCTTAATTCTAAATGTATGAAGAAAATACCTGTCATAACATGGCATGTCCGCCATTTTAAGTATCAGTTATCTATAGAAATAAGGGTCATACTTGTCAAAGCGCATGCTATTCAGCGGCCATTTTGTGTTTCAAGGCAGTCAGCAACTTCTTTTATTCGTTTTTAGAGCCCATCCGTATTAGGTACAAGTTAGTGGGAACTGACAATCTCCAATTGCGCTATTTTCGTTTAGCGATGACATCTCGGTATCACCAAGCAATTTACAGTACTGTCAAGATTGTATTAAATTACCTGCCATTTCAAATTTTAGATTTCCGCGTCAGAGAATTCTTTAAATTTTGGCAGTATAATAAAATCCATTGCTATGAAGTCGACTCGATACCAAAAATATCGCATTTAATATATATTTTATTATAATGAATTAATATTTTAAATTACCAAATTAATAGAATTAAAAGAAGAGCGTGTTATGCAATTTGCTACATGTCAGCGGGTCTTGCGTTGTGTGTTAAGACCTCTCCACACAGGTGCAATTATTATTAAGGGGAATAGGGGTCAGACAAATTTGGGAACTGACCATATGCATCCAGGAATATTATTTCCCCAGATAACGTCTCTAGTGACTGTGTGGAGAGACCTTTAACCAATAAAAATCGCTGGATAGCATTCCATGTCTACTAAGTTCTTATTACTATTGTGATATTAAAATATTATCTTATTGTTTTCTAAGTAAGGTATCTTATTCTAGCAAATGTTATAATGAATAACTTAGATATTAAAATAAATACAGAAATGTATTTGTGGTGTGTTAAATATTAAATTATACATGTATAAATTGAAAAACCCGACTGCGTAAGTAGGAGATGGAAACAAAATGACTTAATTCAATGAATAATTGCAGATGTAAGCATATTGTTGCGTAGGTATAATAAAAAAAAGGGGAGGCCTATGTCCAGCAGTGGACGTCCAGCGGCCGGTATGATGATGTTTGTTTTATAAAAACAAAAGTCTAAGCAAACAGACACCTTATTGATCAGAATGATCGGAATCCATCCAGCCGTTTTGAAGATTTGAGGGCACAAAATAACCCACATATATAGTATACAATGAGATATCAAAAGTGAGAAAAAAATAACCCTGCCTTGGTTGCGCAGTCGGGTAAAAAAGCTGGTTTCAAATTGACTCTTGAAATTGACTGCATAATGAAACTACTAAGCTATCGTAGATAGAGTACATAACAATTTTTCTCAACCATTACACTCCTTATTTTGGGCAGTCGTGTAAAAAAGTAAGGCTTAATTTTAAGTTATTTTAATTTCGACCTTTCACAATCGCGAGTAAGAACACACATATATACACACATGTATACATTCAGCAAAATTGGGTATTAGACACCAATTTGACCCAATCAATTGACATATTCTTCATGAGCTGTCAAAACGCGATTCTCCTATAGATTATGTATGGTAATAGTAAATAGTGACATCACTTTTTTGCCAACTCAATGACTAACTATTTATTGTTTAAAAAGCAGCAGAGTTTTGCGGGGCTATAATAACGAGTTTCTTTAGATAAACTTATTGGTGTCTACTACCCAATTCATAGCGATTTTCTCAGTAGCCAAAACACTATACATATTAATTTGTAACATCATCACATTTCAATCAACATTTTTGGAGAAGATCGAAAATCGCTAAAATATTTTTAAGTATATACATGTTCTTACCCGCGACTGTACACGTCTGTACTGAACTAATATTGCCATTAATTTTAACCTAAGATCAGCTACTGGACCATCGTAGTACATTACATTCTTATAGGTACAATTAATGTTATAATTATTAGTAGAAAGCAACAATTTAATTACAGTTTTACGATGAAGCTTGATTTGATGAAAACAAATATCAATTGTGTACCTATTGTTTGTCGGTTATAATCAGGATTTGGATAATCTGATGCATTTTTACCTATATCTCAGATGTTGGATCGGTATAAAAAATCCCGTGATTTCGAATACGATGCGGATTTTTCTTCAAATCCATTATTTCTAGAAGTTACACCACTTTATTACTACACTGTTCTTTATAATAAAGTATTGTATGATATTTCGAAAAAAAACGTACGTTATGAGGACAATTAAGAATGTAAAATAGTTTGTTTTGCCTATTTCAGCTTTTAAAGGTTTTATTTCATTTGCGAGATGTAGGCCGCTTCCAACCGGTCCTTTTAAAAAACTATAGGAGAGGTCTAGAGATCAGGAGTGATTTTTCTGCGGCTGATATGATGGTGACTTTTTACTTTTTTAATGTATACTGGCATGGTGAGTCTCGAGTAAATATGTATCAGATTATCCGATCACTATTTATAAGAAAATTATAACGCAACTTTTTGTCTGTAACAACAACGGTTTTAGTCCTAAACATCACATCACCAAACACGAGAATGCAAGGTGCACTTTTACATCCACGTCAAACTTCAGGAACATACATACCATCACGCCTGTATTCCCCGAAGGGTTATAGGCAGGATGTACCAAAGTACACCCATAGTCCGCCAGTATGTTTTAAGTTCCATGTAATAGGCGGCGAGCCTATTGCCGGGCACAAATCCTACCTCTGAGCTGCTACTGAGAATTTTATAGAAAAACCCAATAACATTTTGCTCGACCTGGGAATCGAACCCATATTTTATTATTGATTCGTGTTAATAATCACTAGCATAGTTACCTTCTTGAATTTGACGAGGTTGCAAAACAGCACCATGTATTTTTGCGCGTGTATACCAAATATGTTGGTCGACAGTACATTACAAATCTTTGCACAACTTTCTCTATCAAGCTTATCAATTCAGTCCAGGCTAAAAGGCGTCGAAACTTTGAACATGATTGACGCATCATAATACTAATTCAATAGATCGGACCGTATTGAAATGTATGTTAATAAAAAGGTGTTGCCAGGAGAAATTGATCTTAGTATCATCACGGATAAGGCATTAATTCGTAAAGCCGTTTATCATACTGACAAATGCTTTAAATTAATTATATGTCAATCGTAATTTTAAACCCAATAACAATCCGAAAGATTTTGAAGAAAATTTTCCCAAAAATTCGACCAAGTCAGCATTGTCAAAATAATTTAACCCAGAATCATTTAATTAATTACGTTAAATAAATTAAAAACCAGTGGTGTTTTTAAGAAGTTGTAATTAGCAGTCAGAAACCGGGTCTCTCGAGTCGCTCCATGTAAAATACTGATATTCTGCTGCATCCGGTTCGACTGGAAGCCGACCCCAACATAGTTGGGAAAAGGCTAAGCAGATGATGAAACCGGGTCTCTCGAAGGAAAAAATTACGTGAAAAATCGTCCAGCGTGCGTTAGCTACTGTGATTGGTTGAATGAATTATCAAAAACCAATCACGGGCGCTCCACAATTTCAAAACATTAATTAATCAGTTGAAAATCTGGCAGTTACATTTTATTTTTTTATTTGTATTTGGATTGCTCTTGACATGACTCTCTAGTCTAGGTCAGAAGTGACAGAGACAAAGCCGACGATGGACTGAGCTTACCCAGAAGAAGCTTGTTCACTCTAACTTTGAAGAGATTAGGGTTGAATGCGTTCGGAAATACAGACGCAGGTACAGAGTTCCATTGCTTTGCTCTGGTATTATAAAATACACATTATTGGGGATTTTATTGGGATTGAGATACATAATTAAATGTGTTCGCAAACCAATACGATCCAATCTATCGATAGACAATTTTTACATTCACAGATCACTATAATTAAGGCTTTTATACATGCATGTAATATTGCCCTTATAAGGTCCTTAACACTAAAAACTATCTTAATAAGTTCGAATATTTTCATATTTTATTTTCACGCCATTTTAAAATTTCAATAATAACTGAACACTATATGGCTATAGCCGGTCGATTGTTTAAGATAATACTTATTCATCTTGCAGAGAAGCATTGATATACAAACAATCTTGATACACATTTACTTTGAAATATCACAATAAAGAGTGTCGTGTTGTATGGTTCAAGTTAAACAACATAGCTGAAACAATTTTGACTTTAAACCGTCAGCACAAAGTCTTTTTTTGAACGCTATGAAATAAGAGCTCGTTTTCAGATAGCGCGCTCTTTTTTTAGTTACGTTTTAGAGTTGATACTTGTGTATCTTGGTATTTGTATATCAATGCAGAGAAGCCAAACGTAACTCTGCAACGCGGTAGCTAAATTCACAATGTTTTTTCGAATAATTTTGAGATCTGCAGCACTTTACAATACAAATACATTGGAATATACATAATAATAGTGTTATTAGTTTTTATTAGTGCCTTTAAGGGACTAAATGCACTTATTCAGCAGCTTCATTCAGCTTTTGTCCATAGAAAACACTATTCTGGTTGGAAATTCAGGCTTCCGCGTCTGAACGGATGCGATACAAAACTAGCGTTTTTTTAAAAACAAAAGCTGAACGGAGCTCAACAAGCGTATTCAGTCCCAAAATCACTAATATATGCAATCTTTGGTCTATACCCAGTTAAACTGGCCGTGCAGAGTTAGTAACATAGATTGCAGAGTTCTCGTGTTTGATTGCAGAGTTATGTCCAACAATCTTGCAGCGAACTTTCGACATGAGTCGAGTTGAACGTTGGGCCAACATTTGGGGCCAATGTTTCCGTATATATAGGAACAATGTTAAGCACGTATCGACATCATTGGGCCAACTAGTTGGCGTACCTTATACAGACATAAACTTACTGGAACAGCTATTGGAGCGCGTTCTGCGTTTGTCTCGTTGGCGAGTGCGCGCGCGCAGGCTCTGAATTGTTTTTGTTTTGGACGTTCCTGTGGGAGAAATTTACGATTAATCTTATTGTCATGACAAATGCCGAAGGCAAATATGTATAATAAGTAATATACCGTATTTTAAATATTAATCATCGTATTTTTGACATTGATTGTTACTGAGATAAAGTTTTGTAGATTTTGGGTGTAAGGTACAACCAGTTTGCAGATTCTTTATAATGTTAATATGGTGTAAGTCTGTTGTCATTAAAACGGTATTTATCTTTGTTTTATCAAGATACATGTCTATCTGACCATTTTGGTCAGATATGACATGTTGATTCTGCTCATACTACATAATGAAAGGAGTATAAGTTAAAAATCAAGTATTATTGTGCTAGTGTGTTTTATCAAGACATGACATCGATCTTGTCAAGCTAAGCAATTAAAAATGATTCTAATTGAACCCTGCTTAAGTTCTAGTTAATTTAGGATAGGGTATGGACACAAATCTACGGTACGGCACCTGGTGACGGGTGTCGGGTGACGACACCGTGCCGTCACATGGTGGTCGGTGCCGCACCGTAGACACGTGTCCACGGCCTACCGGAAGGCGTGTGTTACCGGATGACGTCGTCGGTGGTCTGCAGCGTGCCGTGCGCGAGGTGCAGGCGGCGGCCGGAGACGGGCGGCGCGGCGGCCGGCGCCCACCACTCCACCACGCGGCCCACCACCGGCACGCGCCGCAGCAGCCCCTCCTGCCACAGACGCTCTGCGTTCTCGCGCTCTATGTCCGCTTGGGCCTCTTCTATGCCTTCAGATTTACGAGAACACTTGGTTAGATATACATACACCAGACCGACACTCCCACAGAAATATAAAAAACAGGAGAAGTGGCAAGAAGGCGTGTCCGTGTCCGCGCGACTTGAGCAAAATGCTCTTATACGCGAAAAATGGCCTCAGTCCGAACTAGTAGCGCATGCGGGAACCGATCACTTTTCCGAATGTTTCTTGTTCGAATTTCGTTTTACCGAATACTATTGATCGATATTTTTAGCTCATCGAAGTAACATGTGTGATAGGTAATATTTTATCGAACTACATTTTACCGATTTACAAAATAACTTTGCTTTTGGCCGAAGTCTCTTTTGGAATTTTTCATTGGCCAAATGATTTATTTGCCATATTTTCACAGTAACACAACATTTTATGTAATATTTTTTAGTCACAAAATAATATAATAGGCGGGTTACTAGGTAGCATTTTCAAAATTAAATTAAAATAGTGTCATAAAAGTTCAACATGTTGTGCTACAAAATTTTGTGACAGAAACGAGTTGCTGCAAAACCGACTCCACGTGGTCTTGCCTGCCCTACCCCAAGAGTGTAATTTAAGCCCGCGTAGGAGCGGTGGGGGGGCGGCCCGCGAGTCGAGGAGCGAGTGGTCTGAAGGCCCGCCACCGCCGCCGAGGCTGCCGGTGAAGCCAGCCAGCAAGCCGAAGCGGCGGTGATGCCGCGTGGTGCCGCCTAAACCAAGCAGCGCCGTGACAGACACGTGTTTGCTGCATGTTGCATGCTTGTTTGCATGCTACATGCTTGCTTATACAAAAGTGGTAAAATGAATGTTCGGAAACGTGATACTTAGGACAACTGTTATTTCGGCTAAGTTAACATCGGTAAAAAAAAAACGAAAAAATTAAACGTCGGTGTAACGAAAAAAATTTAAATTGATAATCAAACACACGAATCAAGAACACGAACGCGCCGACGACACAATGTAAACTAGACCTAAGTTGTTCAAATTTTTATTTTCATTTATTCATTTTCTTACGTATCTTTTGCAGTTTTAAATATTGATATAAAAATAAAAACATTTTAAAATATAGAAGGATATTTATTTCATTATTAACTTTTGTTATTTTCTGCAGGTAATCCTTTTTTAATTATTTTATTTTCAGGACCCCAAAAATATTATAGTGTAATAATAATTGAAAGAATCGATAACTTTTCTATTTTGCCAAATGTCTTTTGCACAGCACAACGATGTCTTTGTGCGAGTAACTCGTACCGTGAATGGTAAATACATGTTGTGTTTGGGCTCATAAGATTTATAATTGATTGTGTAGTACGTCCTGATTTAAGATCGCGAGTGTGTGCGCGATTGCGTAACTTATTGCTGCATGTGTAGTAGTGACGAGTTGGAAGGGGAAAACGGAGACATAGGTTTTGATACATTTTCAACTTTCATTTCACATCTCATTCTTTTTTATATCTGTGGTTATGTAGGTATTCCCTGAAAGGTAGGGCAGAGGTGTATCACGAGCCTGCCATACTATTCCCAAGCCACAGCTTTTTTTTTTTTATAGACGGGAAATCATCAAATAACTTCCCCCGCCCTTAGTGTCAGACTTTTACTGACTAAAACCCGTCTATGTTCCTTCATGTGCCCTTTGCGTTCCGGGGGCGCGGTATCTCTTTCGAACAACCCGCAGCAGTGGTCTGCCTATGCACTTTTTATTGCATAAAATTTAAATACTTAAATATGATTTGTTAAATTTCATAAGTTAAGACTCCATTCTCATCTTAGGAGGCCCGCGAGGGATTAAGAAAGGCGCGTACGCTGCCTAGATCTCCGGCGTAAGTGTAAAATACAAACACTGTTGATTTTTAGTCAATAAAAGTCTGATAGACCCTTTACCTCTCCACTTTCATAGCGGGGGGACATCTATCATTATTTTGTCCCCCGGAACAAAAATGTCTCACATTCACGCAGAATCGAAGCGACACGAAAAGTAAAATTTATCGGTGGTATTGTGTCTGGATCCTAGTGGTAAAAACAAAAGAGCGTACTAAAGAGCGTATTCATTGGACTCGGACGTTCACCAACGAGCGCCGCTTCGCATTTTAATATTTGCTAAACACAATTTATACACTACTTCACCAAGATAGGAGTTCAGTATACTATGACGCGTCATTACATGTCGCGACGCTTAAAATTCAAATTCAATAAATAAAAAAAATATTTTTTTCTGAAACTTGCTGAAAACAAAACTCTATCAGCCTACACATAAAGTTCACTTACCCTTCTTGAGCACCTCGGTCATGTTGGTGAGCGCTCGGCTGCTCTCCTCGACCTCCTTGCCGGCTGATATCACCAGGTCGAGCAACTCATCCACGTCTGTGTCTTCAGTCACCATGCCGAACCTATGGACGAATACTTGGGTAATGTATACCGGTTTTATTTGCGTTAATATGACATTTAATTAGGACAATTTTTTGAAAATGCTGGTCAACCAAATCATTAGTATATTTCAATAAGGGTCTATGACCGATTATCGGGCCGATTCTCGGTCGTGTTTGGAGACGCTAAGTCTCTATGGGACTAAATCTTAAAATTGAGTTCTGTTAAAAAAGTAATATGTAAGAGCCTGTGCACACCACGTTTTTGAAACGTGCAGTTGACGCGCGTTTTTAGCAATACAGACGCGATACGCACGCGAGTCAGACAAAATCAAACTGCAATGTGAAGAGAAAAACGCGCGTCCACGACGCGTTTAAAAAACGTGGTGAGCACGGGCTCTAAGCTTCCTTGAATAAAAAAATAATTCAATTCAATTCTCCGTTTAAAATTTTTTATTTACCTCGACGGAGAACAAAAATAAATAAAGAGTAAACTTTTAGATTTCTGTTAAGCCAGCATTTTCTTATGGCCCAAAAATGGACATTGAATGTTCTTTCAACCTGTTATAAAGGTTTTTGGAACATAGTTTTGAAGGACAAAGGTGAGTGTGTGATGCTGACCTGACGCAGGCCATCCCGTCGTCGGCGTCCCCGCAGGAGAAGGCTCCGTCGGTGGCGCGCAGCGTGTCGACGAGCTGCCTGTTGAGCGCGTTGAGGTCGTCCGCGCCCGCGCCCGCCCAGCCCGCCGGCACGTAGCGCACGCCGCCCAGACCTACAGGGGGCAAGTATGTTACTACGCACTCTATCTTTATTTAAAAGAACCGTTAGTTCCTTTTCAACAATGAATTTCACAACAAGGCAAGCTGTCATTTTTGTTTTTTTAAGACAACTAAAATCTTCAAAAAAAATCTTAAATTTTACTTGCCACATGATTTTATTGACTTTTTAAAAAATTCTAAAAGTAAATATTTAATTTAAGCTATAAATGACAAAGTTAGAAAGCCGGTTTCAATGAGAGTAAATGAATTGAAGAAAATTATACATTTGCACACAACTATTAAAGGTGTTATGGAACCTTCCACTTATTAGATCTCAACTTTTTTATTGGTAAACCGACTACCTCGAAAAGTTATTACTACCGACATTTGACATTGAACCCCACACCCTCATCATAATGAATTAGAGACTATTTTCCATCACTTAGAAGGCCGTTTAACTCCCAGTAGTAGCTAAACTCCACACTTACCAGCCCAGCCGGGCACGTGCACGAGCGCGAGGCTGGCGTGCTGCGTGACGCGCGCCTGGAAGGGCTCCCGCAGCGCGACAGTGGCGTGCAGCACCAGCAGCTGCGCCTCCAGCAGGCCCGCCCAGCCCGCCGCCTCGCCCGCGCCTGCCGCGCCCTCCAGCGGGCAGTAGCGGAGCACCACGCCCTGGCCTTCGGTCTCGCATACTTCTATGCTTATCTGTGGAAAAAACATAATATGGAGAATGTTTCGTCAAAAATCTGGTGGTAAAAACCAATACAATAACCAACCATAAACTAAATCTGGTGGTAAGAACAAATACTAGATAGACAACAAATATTTTTTTAAAGAAGAACGGCTGTAGAAATCATCTGTAAATTTTTGATGAGTTGATAATACGCGATTCCTCCATACATTATTTATAACAACAGTAAACAGTGACGTCACTTGATTTCCAACTTCATTGTCTAAATATTGATTGATTTCGAAGCACATAAAAATCTAAATTAGGTTGAGTTTTCATGTCGAAAATAAAGTACTGTTTTGGAACTATGTATTAGTTAATAATATCTATACCCGTATTGACGACACTTTACAAATATGATGGACGTTAAATATATCTTCTTTTTTTTATATACATCGTACATACTTTAAGTAAGTTTTCTCAATTACTTACTTAAATAATGCCCTTTACATACACAGGTGCCAATATCTCTTACCATATCAGCCTCTCTCTGCAACACCTGTCCGAGCCAAGAGTTGAGCTTGTCGTAGTATGGCGGCGGTTTCTCGTTGCCGGGCGGCGCGAACTGGAACGCTACGCACGCCGACGCCTGGCTTACTGCTGTCTGTAAACGATATAGTTTAAGTTAAAAATAACAATTGCACATGTGATTTTTATTTAATTAGATGAGGTCGGTGTTTTAGAAACATCACTTAAACAAACTTAGAGTTCAAACTTTCAACGAAACAATAAAAATGAAATCTAAGTAGCTTGTATTTTATTTAATAGTTGTTTTGGCAAAACGTTTTGCCCTCAGTAGTACTATCAAAACAGAGTAAAACTTAAAAAAATAAAAACCATTAATGTCAATCACTTACCACTATTCCTACATTTGGTGGTTCATCGCCGCCAGGTCGGTCGCTCTAAAGAGTAAATAATGCATTAATTTATTCTTGGGAATATTATGTAACATAAATGATTATGTAAGTATGTTAAAGCTGCGAGGTATATAGAGAGGTACCTATATGTATTTTACTAACAACTTCACGATAGCATAATGTAACGCATGTAAAATACTGTGGTTACGTGTATTGAATAACACGGGGTATTTTGGATAAAACATTTAAAGGAATTTTTGACTTTTAAAATCTTAAAAGTAATATACGGCTTCCATGTTTGGCCCAGCACTAAAAATATACGAGATGGCTGAAAAATATCAAATTCTTAATTTGGTGATTTCTTTTTGTAACGTTAATTTGAGATAAAGGACAATAGGTGTCTTTTATCAAACATGGAAGATGGATTTATCATTGAAAATACTCACGAGTAGCCTCAAGCCCGCGCCCTGCACGACAGCGTGCACGGCTCGCGCGGAGCGGAAGGCGGCGGCGAGGCGCTGCTGCAGCGCGCGCGCGCCCGCCGCCCGCACGCACGCCCACAGCGCCAGCGCCGGCAGGCGAGCCGCGCCGCCGGACAGACCGGCTAGAGCCGCTAGGGCGCCCTCCCGGCTACCCGCCTGAGGGGACCACGCTTATATTAAGTGCGTACTAGACTCCATCAATCAATGGATATAGTTTTTATGAGCTGTCAAAACGTGATTCTCCGTAGATTTTGTATGGCAATATCGAACTGTGACGTCACTCCTCGGCCTACTCAAGTAACTAACTATTTATTGATTTCGAAGGTAATACAAATTGAATTTTACAATACATTGAAAATTAATTGGATATTAGAGCTAAAATAAAGTGATTTTTTAGCGAAGTTGTGTCTTGGAATTATTGGTTAGTGGTGTAAACTACCCATTTGTTACATGATAACGGGACTATTCCCAACCACTAGCAACTCCTAAAAGCCAGAATCAACAGCGGACTTTGTCGCCAGAAAAGCGCCGAGGCAATGACGCTCGACGAGTGCCCGAGGAACGATACATGATTATAACATAACTTGAGCGATACACCAACCGAAATTACGCGATAAATAAAAATGACAGTTTCGGGCCAATACGGGTTAACTACTGACCATTTTCCAAGAGAGTCAAAACTGAACATTATAGATTTTAAAAAGAAAATTGATGCTGACTACCTTTTTAACATGTCCTTCATGTTCTTATCTAAAACAGCTTTTAAAGAGGTACAAAGTAAAAAGGAAATATAACAGAAATCACTTACCGCATTGACTGCTTTTGATTGGTCGTTGACTGTAATAGGTTCTGGTATTTTGTAAAATGTCTGACACAATATTAAGGAAAGATTCATAAATTAAAGCATTTTACTAAACCTATTTAGAATATTACTCCTTTTTTTTTTTAAGATGGTAAAATCATCATATGACCCCCCCCCCCCCCCGGGCGGGGCGGGAGGGAGTGTCAGACTTTTACTGACTAAAAACCATCTATGTTCCTTCATGTGCCCTTTGCGTTCCGGGGGCGCGGTATCTCTTTCGAACAACCCGCAGCCCCGGCAGGCATTTGGCCCTTAGTGGCCCCTTCCAATGGCTGACACCTCTGTGCGCGGAACATGGACGCGCCGTCGACACGGTCTGTCGTTAGTTAATAACGTACGGACGGTGAGCTACCCATTGCTCACCGCCCACAGACCGTGTCTACGGTATCCGCCTGAGAATGTTACTCCTTACCCGCTTGCCTTTGTAGGTACTTACGCAATAAGATATTTGACAGATTTTCTATTTACGTGTCGATTTCTTTACGGCCTTCCTTGTAAAGACCCTGCAATCCTATCAGATCAGATAGAAACTCTTTTCATCGGGATTATAACAGATAATTTGATTTACACATTTCGTAACAAACTTTAATGTTTATTATAAAGGATACGACAGTAGGCAGCCCTGGGACGCCGAACCATGGTCCTGGTGTGAGTGTCACTGAATCCGGTATGCTATATGACTGAAAAGAAAAATATTAATACTTTAATAACGCAAAAAGAACCCAACCCACAAAAATGCCAATAATTGAGTCGCAACGGATCTTAAAGTCGTAACTTACTTCATCCTTCCCCGTAGCGCCGGGCAGCGCGAGCGCATGCCCCCTCACATGCAGGTGCAAGTTCCTCTGTTGGCAGATCTCCCCCAGCCTCGCCAGCGGGGTCCCCCAGCCCAGCGGCGGGGCCCCCACCTCCCCCAACACCAGCAGGGGCGTCCGGTTCGCGTTCACATCTTCCTCGCATAGCTTCTCTAATGCGTCTAAGTCCATGTCTCGACCTGTATTGTGGAATTAATGTAGTACTGTTGTGAGCCCTGAGAATTTTACAGTGGGCAATATGGTCAAGAAGTTTTGTTTTATTAATTTATACTGTACTAAAATAAATGAAAAATAGAGCTCATAATTGTATGTAAGATAATTACTGCCGCATAGTTAATTTCCCAGATTTTGTACTTGATAGATTATATGAGATACTGCGCGGTATAAAGATTTACCAACAATACAATCGTGGCTTCATCTTACGACAGTATACTTTATGATACGTGTGTCATTAAATGATACTTTCTTTAAAAAAAAATCGTTGCCGGCGCTAAGAATTTCTCCTGTACCGTGGGTGCGTTTACAAACATATAAACGCACATACACAAACAACCAGACCAAGTGGTTGTACTCGTATCCATCAAGTTAATTGTTTACCAACAAAATTCATGTGCACTTCACATTCGAGAACAAAACAGCTAACAGATGGCAACCAGATGATTTATGCAATTTCTCAGAGTTGATTCGTCAAAGTCAAAGCATTTAGTTCAATTAAACTATTTACAAGCAAAATTAAATTTTGTTGCAATTTAAACTTTTGAATTGTCAAAGAGTCGGTCAGTTAGAAAGTTAAAACATACCTATATAGGTTTCTTTGGAGAAGAACGCGCAAGAGACTCTACGGACACTTATTTCCATATTAATTTTTTATTTTCATTTCTGATGGGTTTGCTTTTGACACTAGTCTGGGTCAGAGGTAACAAAGACATTCAGAAATTATTCATGTTCCTTGTACAAGTGAGGACTAGGTAGGTAAACAAGATATAAGCAGGAGAAATTCCTATTAACACAAAGTCTTTTCATCGTACCCTACGATGTCCCACTACTGGGAAAGAGCTCCTCAAGTCCTTCTAGCAAAGTTATAAACAACAAAAAATATGTACATGTTCGTTTCTATAGTGTCGAAGTTGTGCTTAACATCGAAACTTACAAATACTCTCTACAGTATCTAGATAGGCGGCAGCGTGTCAAGCCAAGTTCAAGGCAAGAAAGAACTGGCGGTGTGTCATATTAGTTACCTGATGGGTTAACAGGCACAGGTCTCACGCACGCTAGGGGCAGCCCCAGTTGTCTGCACAGATGCTGTACCACGCCGAGTGGACTGGCCACACAGCTGTATATGCAGGGCAGCCGGTTTGTGAATGCAATTGCTGAAACAATAATTTAATTTGGATGTATTGAAGAGCGATGATTGGCTATAGTGATGAGGCGGTTCCATATGAGTTGTTACGTCTTTGGTTACTTCGCTCCCGTTTGTCGTATCATATTATACAGCCTATTGCCTTCCTCGATAAACAAGTAACTTAAAAAACAATTTGAAATCGGAACAGTAGTTCCTGATATAAAAGCGTTCAAACAAACAAACACTTCAGCTTTATAGCATTCGTTTTGAGAAAGTTTCCTAACGTGGTAGGTATTATATAAAAATAAAATTGATTAAACATTTGAAGTTATATAAACGAATTATGTGTAAACCATTTAGGCACTTTTTTGATATAACTAAATGAAGCTATTTGCAATACTGTGCTAGGCAGTGTCTGTCCCGCAGGCAAGGGAAGAAATTATTTTTCTCCGAAATCATGATATTACGCATTAACATATCAGTACTTCCTCGAAACCGGTGAGCTTGTATGACCAGATGTATGAACATGGAAATGGCTAAAGGAGCATGTAAATATCGTAGCAGTTGGCGTTCTGTGGTTTCTGCCTATCCCCATGGGAAAAAGGCGTGAGTTTATCTATGTATGTTTCATGATATCATTATCATGAACAACCAGCTGATCACAAAAACAACAAATAAGTTCAGAGAATATTCCGCACGTGTGACTAATTACAAATTATCAGAGTGACGTCACCGGCAGCATTGTTTTACTAATTGAAAATAAGCCGATGTTCTAGGAACACGGGAACAGTGCTAAACATATTATGTTGTTTGCGCACACGCCGTTTTACAAATAAATAATCGCACGCGCAAGCTAATATGCTGTGCATATTATTATACGCGAAAAAAACTCATGCGTAGCAGGCAATAATAGTGTAAATCATTTTACGGGCTATTGGGGTCATACCTCTTTATAACAGAGTGCACTGTTCCGACACAGCAAATAATTTTGTCATGCAAGTTAGAACTTTAAATCGTGCGCGGTAAAACAGTTTTTATAATGACAAGATTTAAAAGGTGAAGGCTTGAGGGTGCGCTGTCAGCTAACAGCTGGATATTTCGAGGCGATATTGGCCGGACTGTTACTATGCCGAAGCGGTGGTGTTGTAACAAGCGATGAGCATTACAGTTCAAAGTTATTAATATTATTCATGACTACAAATCTCCCGTTTGTATTCATGAATAATATACATAATTATTACAGCTCGCGCTATCAAATAAACAAAAGAATGGCAGCTCAAACAAAGGAATGTATCATGCTCTTTCACTAGCACAGTATAGCGAGTGAAAGAGAGAATACCATAAAACGCTGTCATTGTCATTTCCAGATTGTTTCTCTAATAGCAAAGGACATAGAAATACAGTAAATCACCTCCATCCTCCAGGTACCGAGGGTATCTGTGGTGCAGCAGCATCCGGGTCACCCTCACGAGACCTTCCAGCTGCTCCTGATGGTAATACGCATTGTACTCTGCTAGTCTGTAACAAAACATTGAATATTAACAAGGATAATTCTTACACTGTTAGTACGTTTAAGAGTCTATTCCTTAGGTATTTTTTAAAGGATGCGAGTCCGCATTACATTATTTTTACACGGTTCCGCCTGTCCCCTTTAGTGTTGTTATACATATAAGAAGAAGAAGAAGAAAAAGGTAACACAAAGCTTCAGTCAGCCAATCTCAATAGAGACTAGATAAGTACGATAGAATCAAGACAAATTGTGCGCAAACGCAGGTGCACGCTCGCTTTCCTAATTATCATAGTCCGATGGGACAGCATACTCTACATATAGTGTTGCTGCGAAAATTCCTCTAGGAAAAGCCAGTAACTTCTTCCACGACCTGGGAATCAACCCTACGCTCAGCAGCGATCTCAAAACGAACGAAGCAGTCTAACTTTAGACGTAATCGCTAAGTAAAAATCGATTCAATTTTAACCGTATAGGTAAGTTACTTTATAACTCGTAAAATTAATCTACCGTATCATAAACGTATTCGTAGTAAACATTTTAATACGATTGCTATTCAGTATTAATTCCTTTCAAATAAACGTTTTATCAATAACCTAGTTATACCACACTAAAGGTGGTTTCACACCAGCAGCGAGGCGAGGCAAACAGTGGACTGGATGAGCCAGAAATAAAACGAACCTATACGTGTAATTAATGAGGCTGTTCTTATATTCTCCTCTAGATGTACCCAAGCTAATGGAGACGCGCGCGGTGTACGTTGTGACCGTTCTGCAACGTGTTTGCCCAGATTTTTTTTTTTTTTTTTTTAGCTTTTATTTCAATTAGACCATTTACAGGCACTTTTGAATGTCAAGAAGTTACAGTTTAAAGTTGAAGCTAGTTGCTCGTTCCAAAGCGTAGATCTCTATGGAGAAGAACGAGCAAGAAACTCCATGGACACTCCTTTTCTTCAATTTGATTTTATTCTACCCGAGGTACCCGAAGACAGCCTTATGGTGTTCTAAGTATGCTTATGACTGCCGAGGCAGCTCTACAGGTTATCGCACAATACACCGCTCCAACACGGCAACGGCTCAGCCGGAATCCTTTGAAAAATCCCACCTTTAGCTGCAAACGCATCGCCCGCGAGCCGTCACCTTTTTTTGCCATGATAAAAATATATTTTAACGCACACGATTTAAAGTCCTAACTTGAATGGCAAACTATTTGCTGTGGCGAAACCGTGCTGTTATGGTGAGCCTGTACCGAGCCGCACCGATGCCCACCGATAGTGGGCGCCGGGCCTGTATTTACTGCTGCATAAATAAAGTAATAATACTTTCCAAAATGGATACACGAATCAGCGGCGCGATACATCTTGTGAAAGGGTCAGCGTGATTTCAATTCTATCCAATTCTAGCCTCGCCATTGTAAACCACCTTAATTCTACTACTACGTAGGTACATTTTAATATAACCATGAAGCATGTAATCTTTGTTGTACAACATACACACATTCAACATGTTTCTGTGATGTTTACTAGGTACCTTTGCGTTGTTTACGAGTGAAAGGCATGTGTACGTGGATCTAATATGAATTTAAAATGTTATGTGTGTTGAGGAATGAAAAAGTTATGCACTAGTCAAAGGTCAAACTTCGCTTGCATCATGTCGATTGTTTTTTTTTAGGGTTCCGTAGACCAGAAAGAAAAGGTTCCGTGGGTTACGCTTCCAGTCGTCGAGGCATCTGTGGTCGACGCACCCGATTCGATTTATTTAATTCAAGTCAATTTTTGATCAAATGTAATGTCAGGCACAAAACTGTTTTACAAAAATATTAAATGTATATTCGTCAAAAAAAAAACATAATTATATTTATAACAAACAAATGATTTTATATTGGTAGTATGTTTTGAAAAATTTAAGACTCAGTAATGTTTTATTATTTATTTATATAACTCAATAAGAACACTAGTAAAAAAAATTGTTTACCATATATACCTATCACAGTTATCATCACCTATTATCAAGAGAATCATTTAACTTAATTAAATAATTAGTCTCACATGTAATAAAATAAGATAATGATTTTAAATAATCAGTCTTAAGAGAGTCAGAGTAACTAAGTTTATACATAGTGAAATATTATTTTCATCTTTGTAACAATAATAATTAAACATAATCAAACTGTGAAACCAAACAAATGAGAATAATTTACCTAAATATAACAGTCTGCTTCAATAACAAAATAATCAAGCTTTTAAAATAACTGTATGTGAAATATATCAAATTTTATTAGCGTAGTAATAATCTACTGTAAAACCTTAAATAAATATAAAAAAAAAAAATTATATAATGTACAAGCAAATCATCACTTTTCACTAAAGGTGTGTAAGGATAAGGTTAAGTGGCAATCCATACTCTCTGCTATTTGACAGATAACTTTTGTTTAGCAAGGAAAAATACTTTATTATTATGATGAAACACTTTTTTCGTTTACTGTACTAAGTGAAAAAGCACAATAAAAAAATGATATGATATTAATCGAATCGGGTGCGTCGACCACAGGTGCCTCGACGACTGGGAGCGTAACCCACGGACCCAAAGAAAAACCCTAAGGTCAGATTTTTTTTTTCTCCGTCTATCAAAGGTTTTGATTTATGGTGTGTAGTTTTTTTTTTGGAATATGAACTACGAGTTCGATATTATTAAGTAACTAGCTATACTCGGCGGCGTCACCCCACGCCCGCGTTCTGTTACGTTTTTGGTTACTGCTTTGCTCCTGTAGGTCGTAGCGTGATGTTCTATACGTATAAATCTTTAAAATCGCATCGAAATCCGTTGCTAAGTTCAAAAATCTACATTTACAGACGAGGGAGTGGGAAGCGAATTTGTTTTATACTATGTAGAGATGCGATAGTTAGAAAAATATATAAAATTGAATTTCCTTTAGGGTAGGGCCTCCGCCCATGCCCGACTTTTTGTAGGACCGATTATCGGACCGTTCAATAGATCCATAGTTTCGTGGGACCCACTTTTTTTAGGACGAGTCAAAGTCAAAGCATTTATTTTAATTAGACCATTTACATGCACTTTTGAATTGTCAAGCGTTGTCAAAACGGAGGTCTCTATTGAGAAGAACAGGCAAGAAACTCAATGAACACTCTTTTCTTTTACATACATCTAAATATATATAATTCAAAGGTGACTGACTGACTGAGATAGTGATCTATCAACGCACAGCCCAAACCACTGGACGGATCGGGCTGAAATTTGGCATGCAGGTAGATGTTATGACATAGGCATCCGCTAAGAAAGGATTTTCATCAATTCTACCCCCAAGGGGATAAAATAGGGGATGAAAGTTTGTATAAATCTTCTTAGATTTTCGACTGATTGAACTGAAATTAAAGATTGGAGCTACTATGATGAAGACGTCCGCTTAAATAGGATTTTGACAAATTCAACCCCTAAGGGGATAAAATAGGGGATGAAAGTTTGTATAAATATTCTTAGATTTTCGACTGATTGAACTAAAATGAATGATTGGAGCTACTATGATGAAGACGTCCGCTTAATTAGGATTTTGATAAATTCAACCCCTAACGGGATAAAATAGGGGATGAAAGTTTGTATAAATCTTCTTAGATTTTCGACTAATTGAACTGAAATTAAAGATTGGTGCTACTATGATGAAGACGACCGCTTAAATAGGATTTTGATAAATTCAACCCCTAAGGGGATAAAATAGGGGATGAATGTTTTATAAATCTTCTTAGATTTTCGACTGATTGAACTGAAATTAAAGATTGGAGCTACTATGATGAAGACGTCCGGTTAAATAGGATTTTGATAAATTTAACCCCCATGGGGATAAAATCAGGGATGATGGAGGATGTAAACATATTAGTTTGAACCTATCAGTACCTAATGGAACGAAATACCTAATTAATAATAATACTTCTTAACGCGAGCGAAGCCGCGGGCAAAAGCTAGTACATACATATATACATAAACTCACGCCTTTTTCCCATGGACATCTTTTCTTTTAATTTGGTTTTTACAAAATCTTGGTTACAAAATTCTTGTTGCTTCTACGTATATGTGAAAACAATGAAGGTAAATATAAAACAATTAGAAAAAATAATAATAAAGATGTGAGTGCGTTGGTATATTAGAATGCATGTGCGTTCCTTTCTCTCCGACAAAAAAATCGGTCACCGATTATCTGACCATATATATATATACCATCACGCCTGTATTCCCCGAAGAGTTAGGCAGAGGCGTACCAATGTACACCCACAGTTCGCCGGTATATTTAGGTCCCATGTAATAGGGGGCGAGCCTATTGCCATTAACCGGGCACAAATCCAAACTCCGAGCTGCTACTGAGAATTTCATAGAAAAACCCAATAACACTTTTTGCTCGACCTGGGAATCGAACCCAGGACCTCTAGCGTAGCAGTCGCGCTCAGGACCACTAGGCTAACGAGGCAGTTATCCGATTATCTGACGTGGGCGTTAAAAATTCTTTGATTTCCACCAATGTGTGAAGGACAAGGTATTCTCTTGGCTAAACCTAGACTAGACTGCGAGTATCGATTGGTTTGCGCCTGACTGAATAGTGTGATTGCGATGGGCTAATTCATGACCTAGACATAATGAGGTCTCCTTCGTGACCTTGTGTTAGGTCATATGGAATGTGTAATGTCAAAATGAGACATGATTTTCATAGCGGTGTATGGACTGTAGCCCTGTAGGTTTTTGGCAAACAGATTTACAAGTTTTGTTTTATCTAATAACCTACTGATGATGCAGCTGCTCTGTACCTGTTGACAGATTATTTTTAAAGGAAAATCGGAGTTTTGAGATTAAGTAATAAATAATCCGGGATTCAGTTTATGAAAGCAGTATATAATAAAATGTATTATTTATGTCTTCATAGGTAGCATTAAAATAAAAAAAAACAACAAATTTTAATATGTTTTTTGTAAATTAATAAATAAATTTAACTACTTATAAAGCTCCTTTCCTTTCTTTTGGTATTATTATTAAACTCAGCATTCAAGTATCCTGAATTCTTGCTGCAAAATCAAAAATCCCTAAACACCGGGAAGTCCCAAAAAGATCGGGACTTTACGTATCGATGAGCTGTGCCATGCTAAAAGAACTAAAATCCTGCGAGTTCAACAAGGTATATCGGTCACCTGCATTCATAGCAAGGCCAGGTTCCCGACAAAAGTAGCTAAAGGCCAACCATTAACGTTAGCCTTCATCATTTATGCATTAAGTTCGGTTCGGCAGAACACGCAACGTGTTCTGTGTGGTTGCGGTCTCTGCTACGAGCCTACCATACATACCATCACGCCTGTATTCCCCGAAGGGTTAGGCAAAGGCGTACCAATGTACACCCCCAGATTTAGGTCCCATGTTATAGGGGGCGAGCCTATTGGGTCCTACCATTATCTCTTAAAACAGTACCATTTTAATATTACTTTGTAATTTCAGTTTTTGACTTTCGACTCTCGGCGCTGAGCTGAGAGTTAAAGATACATCAGAGCGCAAGTAATATAAAAACAATACTGTTACTTAAGAGATGGTGGTAGGCCCCAAAACTAGAATATTTGAAGGCTTTTGTCTACAATATGATTTTAGAGAGGACAAATCTATAGGATCTGCCACGTTGGCCTAGTGGTCCTGAGTGCGACTGCTACGCTAGAGGTCCTGGGTTCGATTCCCGGGTCGAGCAAAATGTGTTATTGGGTTTTTCTATGAAATTCTCAGTAGCAGCTCGAAGCTTGGATTTGTGCCCGGTTAATGGCAATAGGCTCGCCCCCTATTACATGGGACCTAAATATACCGGCGAACTATGGGTGTACATTGGTACACCTCTGCCTAACCCTTCGGGGAATACAGGCGTGATGGTATATATATTTATATAAATCTATAGGTATTAATATGTATTATAAACATAAGAGTTTGTTTGAACGCGCTAATCTCAGGAATTACTGGTCCAATTTGATGAAATCCTACTGCATTATATAGCCCGCTTATCGAGGAATCTTATAAATGCTATACAACATCACGCTACAACACACGGGAGCGGAGCAGTAACCGAAGTCATAACTTAAGGCGGGTAAAACCGTAGGGCTTGTGTACTCATTAATGTGATCAAAAAATTCTAAACTAGCTGTTCCTTAAAAGAAAGAGCTACAGCACAATCAAAATGAACAGCTGATTTTCTTCTCCATATTTCCCCATTAGGTCCCATATTAAAAGTTGCTCAATTTTTGTAGTACTTTTACTCCCTGAAAGATCGATAGTAAATATAAGCCGGCCTGTATTGTCATCACAAACTGCGGTTTTACTGATAAATTCCTTATCGAAAAACCTAATGAATTGAATGTATTAACTCATTGTAAGTACCTGTACAAATGATTGTAAACATGTTTTATTTAAAAAGAGTACCTAAGTATAAATTTCTAGTCCGTTCTTCTTCAGATGAAACTACCTTTTGGAATGGGCGACAAGATTCAATTATTTCGTTCTTGTAAATGACAAGTGACTTTAAAGTGCCTTTTAATTGTCTTATTGAAATAAATTATTTGACTTTAGGTTTGACTGTATGACTTGGCCCGACCTGGGAATCAAACCCAGCACCCAATGCTTAGCACTAGGTACAAATACAAGACAAACGGAGCAGACGAGAACAACGAACTGATAACCCTGATTAACCCTGCGGTGTCACCCGCGTTCAGTACTGCTCCTCTCCCGTTGATCACAGCGTGATGTTCTATACATGTAAACCTTTCGCTTGAATCACTCTATCTATTGATGAAGAGAGTGATTCAAGAGCAAGATGTATACGTATCGAACGTCACGCTACGACATACGGTAGTGATCATCATCATCAAGCCATGATCTAATGTGTGAAAAAATCCACGCGAACGAAGTCGCGGGCAGTATCTAGTACTGTAATAAACGACAAGAACATACATAACTATACAACACTCATTAGTACTTCACGGATAAAATAATTAGAATTATGATTTTCCAGCGTTTTTACACACGCTGATAACAATTCGTTTTAGTTTGTACATGTACTCGTAGGTACTTTAGTTTAGCAGTAAAACGGAAACGTTCCCGTATATGGGTCAGTGTGTACCGTGTGATCATAAAAAACAACTCTAGGCGCACAATCTAAATCGATTATTATTGGAAATATTTCAACATACATTGCCTAACATAGCATTTTACATTCAAATCTGTACAAAGTTAGAGTGAATAGGCTTCTTCTGGGTAAGCTCACTCCATCGTAGACTTTTTCTATGTCACCTCTGACCTAGACTAGAGTTAAAAGTTTACACAATCATCCCGAAAAAAACAAAAATGTATAAAACACTCGCTTCCCGCTATAAATTCCCTTGTCTGTTAGAATTAGGAAAGAGCGCACACACTTGTGCACTATAATATCCCTTTTATACTTGGCTAGTCTGCATTAGGTTTGGTCGCCGTGGCCGGAATTTGTCTAGAGAATGCATTACATGACCCTATTTTTTAAAGTTCACAACGGATTTTAGTGCGGTTTTTATCAGTAGATAGAATGATTCAAATGGAAGATTTAAACGTATATAGAACATAACGCTACGACCAACGGGAGCAGAGCAGTAACCGATGACGTAACTGAACGCGGACATGTCACCGCGGGGTATTTAGCTAGTATGAGATAAAAGTTTTAACTTTGAGTGGTGGTACCCAACTACCCAATTCATGACGCTGATCATACTATCGTGCATTGGGTGGAAAAAATACATAAATGTACTATCGATTTAATCTAAATTAGTATCTATTAGATAATATGTAAGTTATAATTTACAGCTGGCATAAGAACATGACTGGAAATTGTGCAGGTCGCTGCTCTAGAAATGCTCGAGCACTTTTCATTGATTACTCGACAATGAACTAAAGCGTAATAGAAATAAGGTTGCAAATTGCGTGATGGCGTGCAAGATAATAAATGTCGCGCGGAATTATATTTTTGTACACTATTTTCAACTCTATCCATGATGCATGATGCGTTTTAGTTTATTGTCAAATAATAAATAAAAGTATATTGCTTCTCTCATAATTATTTGGTTTGGTGTTTTAATACAATATTATGAAAAGTTTAATTGAGAATGGCAAACTGACTGAAAATCCGCTTAAGTGTGTATAACACTATACTCTATTACTATCTAATTTCAAGTGCATTCAATTAAACCAAGCCAGACAAGGAGTTTATGATGTTAAGTAATACGGGCTTCAATTCCTTGTATTCTATCAATCTGATTATCAGTAGTTGAGTTTACTAAATAAGACAAGGATTGTATTACTATTACAATCCTTTCCTACTACTATTTTTCTTAATGAGAATAGACGAATGTATGTTTGTTACTCCTCTACACATAAAGGGCTGAACAGAAATAGCTGAAACTTAGACACACTTTCACCACGAATCACTAAATGCATTTAGTGCCTAACATATTTAGAACATCATTGCATCCCTGTCATATTGTAAGAAGGTGACAGTGACAGAATGATAATTTAAACATGTTTGGCACTTAAATATTTTTAGTGATTTGTTGGGAAAGCAGGCCTTAGTATAGATAAAGATATTGATCTGCCTCAACACATCAGAATTTGTATTCTGATATAATGTTGCTAGTACAGCAAAAATGATTCATTTACAATCATTTGTAGCTCCCCTTAAAATCCACATCCATTACTCTTATCCACTTCCAATTAGTTTTCAAGGCAACAGATAACACGGCAACATAAAATTATTACATTACTTCACTAATTTATCAGTTTTAGATCTACGCTGTAAATTGGAAAGATGTGTAGATAATTATTAAGATAAAAATTAAACAAATATTTGTGTTCCCAGATTTACGAGGAAGTGAATTTATAAATACCTGTTTTGTATATTTTGTGTGAATAATGGTATTTTATAATATTTCTTTTTAATCCTATTTAGTACTGTTATGCCAAGGTGGACAGATGACCTGATTAAAACCGCAGGAAAATTATGGTCGCAGGATGCTTCCAACCGGTCCTATTGAAAATCTATGGAGTATGCCTATGTCCAGTAGTGGACGTCTTAAGGCTGTTGTGATACTGCCAATGAGCCACTAAGTATATTGTATAGATTTGAATTTAAACATTGATTATACAAAAAATTGCAAATTTTTGCTAAATCTAATGTTTTGTTAATGCCATTGTTATAGAATTATTCTTATCTTAAGTGTAATCACCCCATATTATCTATTAGTAATCTACGAGACATTATTATAATAAAGTCAAGAAAAGCTGTTAAACACAACAGCACCATCTATTGGCAACAGCCAAATCAATTTATCTAGTTGTGAAAGGAATGAGTGTGTGTGAATAAAGCGTTTGACAGTATGTCCGCACACATTGGAAAAGTACAAACAAAGACTTTGAAAGATTGCCTGATACTAGGGCCCTTACTGTAGTTATGTAAGTTACTTGACCCAAATTAATTATTGCTGTTTGCAAAATATAGGCTGCTATTGAATATTCTTTATATGAAACTACCTTTTGGAAGAAGCAACTACATTGGCATTCTTTGTTCTTGTACATGACGTTAAGAAGTGCCTTTTAAAGGTCTAATTGAAATAAATGATTTAACAACGGATTACAGATACCAGTTTGATATAAGTAAAGAAATTACGAATAACATTACTAAAGGGCAGATAATTTTTTACCTCATACATAAACATTATGTGTTTGTGATAAATAACACATATTCAAGTATAATGAGTTCCAATGTTTCGTCATCATTAAAGTCTAATGTTTCAATGCATACTAACTAGTATGATAACAAAGAACTTTTGCATATAACATACTTTACACTGTTATGTTAGATGTGTTTGTGTTGCTCAAGTTACAAAGTAAACATGCATTCAATAAACATTGCATAAAACTAAATTTTTAATCAGTTGCATCCAATTAGATTCCTTTCACTGAAAACAGAATGTGTGTCCGTTTGTTTTTATGTTTTTAACAAAGAAAATACTTCTTAGTGGTATTTTTTTATGTTCTAAGCTGAGAAGGGTTTCTTACCTGAACATATGGGCCATCCACCTCGTCGTCTCACTGGCAATGTGAGCACCAAGCCTCGCGGCATGACTCCTCTCCAGTCTCCCAAACAAAGCCGCTATGCTATGCGACAGTATGGCCGCCCGCGTCACAGGGTCCGTCGGCAACAGCGGCGGCTCCACACTCTCACAACTAGGGTCTGTCTTCAACACCAGCTCCTCCAAAACCTTCAGAATTTCATCCATTGACGTTTCTTCCGGTTCAAAAAAACCAGCACTGAATTTTCGTGGCTCCGGCTTTTTTTCTTCATCTTGGACTTCCTGAGCGTTGACGCCCGCCTCCAAACGGCCTACTACTTCAGAAACTTGGAACTCCAAATCGCCGAAAGGACGCCGGTCCTGAATACAAGCGTCAAAGTTAGAATCTAGACAAACAACAAAACTACGTACCTATCATCAGGAACTAAAAGGGTGTGTTACCAGTTCGGGTGGAACCTCGCTTCCAGGGCTAGGTTTATTGGATTCCGGGTCAGAAACCGATGCATCTCCCATGCTGCGTGGCGATTTATTCGCAAAATTACAGCACCGACATAAAAATGTGTAAACGTCACTTCAATTCCAATGTTTTGACGTGGGTGGCGGGTGTACATTCACAAACAAAAATAGATATTTTAAGCTAAGGTTACACGAATTGCTTTCGTTTTTGATCCTGCTTACTAATAAGAATAACGTAAAAAGTGGGGCAAAATTGACTTTCGTTCTAAACTCGTTTCGTAAATTACAGTGCAATTTCAGTCAGTGCAGTTTCAGTTTCGTAAATTGCAATTTTGCCCCACTTTTTACGTAATTAGTAAGCAGGATCAAAAACCAAAGCTGTAAGAAGAAGGCAATCAATAATCAACACATAATGTGTTGATTATTGATTGCCTTCTTCTTAGTACAGTATTCTACACGCACAATGGGTAAACCATTGTCATGTCGATGGTCCATCCTCCTATCTAGGACTATAATTTTTATTTTAAGAGCGGAAATCAAATACCCCATGATGTGACAGACAGTATTCTGTCTAAATTCTTAATAAATGAATCAAGAAGGCAATTCTACTTACTTTTAGGAATGATAATTATGTTAAAATACCAATATTTTTTTTTGTACTTTTTGAATTAGTAGAAATGTATTATTTTTTCAGTATATTGTTGCCAGCCCTTGTGTAGAACGTGCTTATACCATATGGCAGTAACAAGTCTATTTTGACTTTGACAGTCTATTTCGTATGACTTTGACATTCTGATTTTGACGTTTTGCTGGCTTTTATTTTTTATGTCTTGCGTCTTTGTAAGTTGCAAAACGCAATCAATATTACGAAGAAAAGCGATAATTTAGTCCTTAGAAAATGTCGTTAGCTAAAATATTTTCTGTGTCCTCTCGAGGTAAAGCCCCTTTCTCTGTATCATTCATAAGTTTGCTAGTTTCAGAAAATTAGTGTTACGCAATTGTTGTTTATAACCTTAATCAATTAGATATTTACCAAAACTCGAGGTATTTTTAGAAGATTTAAAGTGAAACGCATATCATTCTTCATATCATGCTTTTAATTCATGCGTATGGAAAACCAACAGCTGACAACCAGGTGTTTGTGATAAAATGTTCAAATTATATTTTCGCTTTTAGTTCGAGCGACTGGGGCTAGTAGCTTGCTTGTAAGGCATGCCCAGTATAGTACAGAAGGAAAGACGGAGAAGGTTTACCCGCCAAACCTGCCAGGCTACATGTATGTGAATGCTGAGGACCCCAACATGAGCATGAAGGAAATGACCAACAGGGCAGCCCAAACGTTGTTCTGGACAGAGCTTGCCAGAGGTTTTGCTGTCACCCTGGCTCATATTTTCAAGGTAGGCACAATTAATAAAGCTCAAATATTTCATATTTTTTAAATTCATAATAGAGGTTTTAAGTACACAAGTAATGGCTTTTTTTTTCTTGGTTGATTATTCGGCTATTTCCATTGCCCTGTTTATATACAGTGATGATGACTGTTTGTAAACAGTGCATGCAGTTTTACAATCTTTTTATCAATGAAAGTAAAAAGGCAAAAAGGAACATACAGTCATACATACTTACCACAAATATCTTAGATCTAGAGAAGGTACTGAATATTTCTTGTTTATTGCCAGAATTGGAAAGCTAGATAAGAGGTAGAATTTTTACAATGAATATGTAATAATGACTTTTGTTTTTTCTTTTTCAGGAACCAGCAACAATCAACTATCCCTTTGAGAAGGGGCCTCTTTCACCTCGCTTCAGAGGGGAGCATGCCTTAAGGCGGTATCCTTCTGGTGAAGAAAGGTGCATTGCTTGCAAGCTCTGCGAAGCCATTTGCCCTGCTCAAGTATGTTATAATTTATGTTAGCTTGAATTTATTTATGTTTGTGTTAGAAAGTTGACTGGTTATGGTTTTTATTGTACAGAGGCTAGCTCATCAAGCTACTGGAATCTGTCAAATTTCTTTGATCTCTTTTCAACTTTATTACAAAAGTGTAGTGTTCATATTCAATTGGGAAAATTTATGATAGCTTGATGTGCTGGCATATGTATGTTACAATCAACAGCATTTACAACAAAACCAGGCTAGCTCAAGATAACAGTGTCACTACCAATGTGCAGTTGAATTGAATAAAATGGGGACAACCTGGGTACATGTTTCTTGCATCTGCAATGCACCAAAACAAAAAATATCTCAGCATTTCTCTTCTCATCTTTTCTGATTTTTAAGATTTTATCTTCCATGAAATAGTGAAAAATGGTTTCACATGAAGAATTACCCCCCAACAGTGGCGTGCGGTTTATATAGACAAATAGACATTGTCTACCCTATAAAATACGTATTTATCTTATTTTATTTTTATATGTTTATAATATCAGCCAATCTATAGATATTTGAGGTGGCAAATCAAATATTATATCATTATTTAATCGACAAGGCGACGAACCAAAACCAACATGTAGTAGGTGTTTTTGGTAGGTAAATTTTCTGTCTACCCTGTCTTAAAACTCTGTGCACACCACTGCCCCCCAAATGAGGTTAACGTGATTATTATCTTACAGGATGTATTCTTACTCACAACTAACTATAACTCACTCCTATTGCAGGCCATCACAATCGAGGCTGAGGAGCGTAAGGATGGCTCACGACGAACCACCCGCTACGATATTGACATGACCAAGTGCATCTATTGCGGTTTCTGTCAGGTATGTTTGTTCTTTACTCAATATTAGAAATCGCTAATGGTCAAGGTTGCTAAATAGCTAAGCATTTGCAGATTCAGCATTGCGGAACATATTTTGAAGATACATAAAGCTGTTATTGTCTGGTTGACACATCGTATAATGAAGAGATACTGTTCCACTTTAGTACATAAAGATGATTATTATAGTGTTGGGGCAAAGTGGTATTTTATTTATGGTAGTATGGGCAGCTCCCTGCCTGGGTTGCGGTATTTGTTCGAAAGAATTACCGCGACCCTAGAAGGCAAAGTGCATTTGGAGGAACAGATGGGTTTTAGTCAGTATGAGTCTAACAGTATCTTCCACTCCGCCCAGTCTGGAAGAATCATTTGGGCTAGCTTACACGGCATTTTTATCCCAAACGCGTCACTGTTCTATCTTATGCCATCTTTGTGTTTGTTTACAGGAAGCATGCCCCGTTGACGCTATCGTAGAAGGTCCCAACTTCGAGTTCTCAACAGAAACTCACGAAGAGCTGCTATACAACAAGGAGAAGCTTCTGTCGAACGGCGACAAATGGGAGAGTGAGATCGCATCTAACATCAGAGCCGACCATCTCTACCGCTGAACAAAATACTTTTTCCGTTAGTGTAAATAGCACATCTGAGACCTATTTTGATGCTACATAACATTATTGTTAATTATACAATGGAATATCATTGAACGATTATGCTACTGCATAAAATAGGCCTTAGAATTAGGAATATTAAATTATATTGTTTTTATGATAATTAAAACATATTCTCAGTTAAATCATCGTGTTTTTAATTTAAGAAAATATGCAATCAATTATTTAATTACTGTAATAATACACAATAAATTACCAGTCACTTGTACCTACTTAACAATGTTTACAAAATAAATATTATATGAGAAATTACATTATAAAGGCCTGCTTTTTAAAATAACAATATTCCAAAGCTGTTAACACACTCGATCTTTTGGTAAATTGCTCAGCTATGGGTCAACCAAGTTGTTAGTATACATAGTCATAATTTTTTAAGAAATTATCAAGCTTTACAAGATTTGGATATACCTAGTTATTATTAAATTATTTAAATAAAATATTATAAACAAGCAGGCCTACACTCCCATCAAAGCCAGAGAGGAGATACCTATGTCTCGTAAACAACCAAAAGTATACAATGTCATGTTGGAATACTACATAATTATGTCATGTTGAATATAAGCAGTGAGATGTGGAATAACATATTGGTTGTAGATTACAGTAGATAGGTAGGAGTAGGTTGGAGATATCTCTCCTCTTTGCTTTGGTGGAGACCAGGCCACATGGTTTTAACACCTGTTTATACCCGCATAAGTCTTATTCTTACTTCTATCAATAAAGCTTCTATGAGTTTGGTTTCTGAAACATCACAGATTAGCTGGTTCAATCACATTAGCTGTCTGGCAAAAGCAAATATCTTGAATAATTAATTAGTGTAGACATTTGCCCATCAGAAACCCAGTGCAAGTATCCTTAAAGTTGATTAATTGGTGTGATTACCACCAAGTATTTTATAGGAATATCTTTCTAAATCCTCCTTGACACAGTCGAGCCCTCTATCGGCGTCAATCGTCAGCACCTCACAGCCTACATCTGGCGAACTCAACCAGTTCTCATATGATTCATGGACCTGAAGAAATAATACACACAATTATTAAGATGTTTTTGTTTGTTTGTAACAAATAGGCTTCGAAACTACTGGACCAATTTCAACCATTTTTTATCAATAGATAGCTACATTATTCCCGAGTAACATAGGCTATAAAACGGGAGTCCCTTACATCTCCTAAAATTGTTTGTCCGAAAATCATTATCTATAACACGTTTGATATAAACCTCAGTAACCATAATGTTAAAAATCCCGAAATTTTGTGTAACATAATTATCTTTAGTTCTAAAAGTATTCTGTCATAATATTGAGTACTATAATATTTGAAGCTCCTAATTTTACATGACCTAAAGTCATATGTCCTAAGTATTGCGTTAAATAATGTGTATTATTCCGAATGTTCAGTTATAATATTTTTTTTTAGTCCTAAAACATTTGCTAAAAATTAGGTTTTAGTGACAGAAACGAATCGCTGCAAAACCGACTCCACGTAGTCTTGTCTGCCCTACCCCTAGAGTGTAAAAGCAGTCATATCTTACTGATATGCACTCAACTTGCTTGCATGCTGCATGCTTGCTTGCATGCTGCATGCTTGCTTGCATGCTGCATGCTTGCTTGCATGCTGCATGCTTGCTCGCATGCTGCATGCTTGCTTGCATGCTGCATGCTTGCTTGCATGGTGCATGCTGGCTTGCTTGCAAAAACGATAAAAATAAAATTAAAAATCTAAAAAAAAAATTGTTTTAAGAATATTATTATTTAAAAAAAGTGTTGTGTAATTTGAATTTAGGATTTATAACTTTTATCGAAAAAGGCTTTATGTCTTTTGTATATTATTGATTGTAATATGTATGACAAACGGATTTATGACATATTATATTTAGGGATTTCAATTTTATGGCATGTGATATTATGTGATATTAAGTTCGGGTAAGTTATCATTCGGACAAATGATGATTAGGACAAAAAAAGTTATGGCACTTTAAATTATGGATAAAAAAGTTAGGTGACACAATAGAGAACCCTATAAAACATCACGCTACGACCAACGGGCGCGGACCATTAACCAAAGACGTAACTTATTGATATTTCCTCACTTTTTATTAATTAATAAATTAATAGTGTTATGGCGGGTGAAATAAGCCACGCGGACGATGTCGCGATAGGTCTAGATCAAATTTCAGTCAAGACGGCCAAGCATAATGGAGACTAGCAAGTATGTGGGAGATGTAGTACACAAGTGTGTGTGCAAACACAAGCATACTTCTTTATATTTAAGAAAAATGCTTATTTAAAAAACTAACCTGTTTTAAATAATCTAAAGGCACTTCAGACTCCTCAGCCCTGCCGCGTCTCATCATTCTCTCCCAAACTGTCTCAGGTGTTGTTTTTAGATAAACTGAAATTAAACAGGTATGAGTTTTAGGTAGGAAACATAATTATATGGGATACATAACATCTTGTAAAGTGCATGAGTGGTGTCAAGTGACAATTGTGTCTTAAGTCTTTAGTCATGAGTTGATGACAGTGGTTACCTAAGCTTAATTTAGCTTGTCATCTATTTGTGACTGGTAGTCAAAATGACAAATGCTCACCTATGAGATCTAAACTGATATCCAAGCATTTCTCTGAGTACTCAAACCAAGCTATCAGTGTCTGGTATTCAGGGTCTTCAAGAAAGTTCTGTTTTCTGGCATTCTCTACAAAACAGTGCCTACTGTTCTGTACAGACCTGAAATTATAGCATTTGTGATTAACTGCATTTTGTTTTTATTTTTGACATGTATTCGTTGAACAATTAATTTTAGTTTAGCCTATTGTCCGATAAGAGCTACCTAGTACCAGGATGGTTGGCACTCTTTTGGGGGTGGCCAATGTTCAACAGTGGACGGTTATAAGCTGATATGACAATGATGTATTTTGATGTAATACAGAAGAAACTTCAGATTACCTTTCGAACATCTTTACAGTGATGTCGGAGTTGCAAGGCTGGCTGGTCTGTATCTTGAGTCGGCTAAGATGTACGTAGTGTTGGAATGGGAAGGTCCACTTGTTCATATCACCATAGAGTAGACCAAGTAGGTTATGACCGCAGACGTTGCGCCATTCATGTAAGGGTTCCTGGAATAAATTAAAGTTTTGTTTCTCAATAAATTATAAATAAACCCACACGAAAATGAAACTCGGAACAACCCGAGGGTCGAAAATCCGACAGTGGGCTTATATTTTAGTCATAAGAGTTAGTACGCAGTCGAAAAGAAATCGATGTTTAAAAATCAAACCTTACTGAACGAAATACACTTACCCCGTGTTTCTCAACATTAGGATACTTGTCAAAGAATTCAATGCAAGTCGACTTTCCAGAGCCGATGTTGCCTTCAATAGAAACCCTGAAAGGTCTCTTTTGTACAGCGCGGGCCGAGTTAGAAATAATTTTCTGAATATTCGCCATTGTATTTGAGACTTTATTAGGGTCACTGATTTTAAAATTTAAGTAGGTAGGTTTTAAATAATTATTTGTATATTAATAAAGAAAGGGTTCAGTCAATCAGTGAGACAGGTTGAAACTAGAAACATATAATCAATCACAGAATGATTCACTCAAAGGTTATCTACTAACATTGTAACATAGTCATGAAAAAAACTGTTTTAGTGTTTTATGCAAGCGAATCAAAACTGTTTTTTATAACTCACTAGGCGAAAAAATTAAAGAGTCACGATAGTGAAAACATCATTTTTTCTCGAAAAGATCAGGCAATGCAACACTCCACAGCAAACATTTTGGCGCCACAATTTTTTATTATATTTCGCCAACTGCCAAGTCAATGTCAAATGTCAATGTCTGTTTTTCTCAGATTGCTGTCAGTGGTGTCATCAAATAGTTTTTATTTCTGAGACGAGTTACGGTCTTTTGGCACAGATAGTAGTGCAGAAAGTCACATTAATTAAAATTATTGATAAAACTAGCTTCTGCCCGCGACTTCGTCCGCGTCACAGTTGATGTGTTATCCTACGGGTACCGTACATTTTCCCGGGATAAAAAGTAGCCTATGTGTTATTCCAGACTATAATCTATCTTTGTGCCAAATTTCATCCAGATCCATTCAGCCGTTTAAGCGTGAAAGAGTAACAAACATCCATACATACAAACTTTCGCCTTTATAATAGTAGTAGGATATCTTCTTATTCGTCACTCGTATTTACACTATAATTAAAGAAAAGGTCATTGCCGTGGATAAAATATTTACCAGTTGGGGAGATGGTTGTGCCGAGCTTACATATGGCCATACGCTGTCATCTATCACGGGTGGCTGTTTTAAATGCACTGCTTTGATGAAATCCTTTACCCGACCCAGAAAGGATGTAATCCATTGTACTCAAGTGCTGCTCAAGTTATGGTGCTCAAGTTCAATTCATTGCGAGACTGTACCTTGGCCCGTGGGCGTTAGAAAAAAGAAAACTTATAAGAGTCGGGGACACCCTGACGTAGGTACGTAACTCTAAAACTTGTAGGTTTATGAATTAAAAGATTTTGAGTCATAGTGTATCATTCTGAAATTATGTAATTTGACACAAGACTACTAACCAATACTTGATTAAATTTTAAGGAAAGGACTTATCCTTTCCTTATAATTTAGTCAAGTTTAGTTACTTACATAAACTCACGCCTTTTTCCTGTGAGGGTAGGCAGAAACCACAGAACGTCACCTGCTACTTATTGACTAAAAACAATGACTACATATTTACTACATTTATATGAAGCGCGCTGGGGTACGCTGCAATAATAATAATATTATGCTAGGATCATACATCAGAAAACTTACACAACCAAATTATTTTAACGAAGCCAGAAACATCGCATAATCGAAGAGAAAATTAAACAAGTACCCACGTAATTTTTTAAACTCGAAAACCTGTATTTGTGGCACTCAATCATCGCGAATTCGAAATATTAAGATTGGCAGTTAATTAAAAAGTGAATCATGGATGCGGTGCGTGATATAGGCTGTATAACGGCTTTCGACTGAATTTCAGACTCAATTCGATGCAGCACCTGAATCAAACATGAAGTAGATACGAAAAATTAATTGACGTAGTTTTAACGACGAAGTTTCAATGTTGATCTGTTTTGTGAAGGAATTGTGGGATACGATGACATCAAAAAATTAATTGACACTTAAGTAGGTAGGACTTAATTGGGTAGGCGACACCTGTAAACAAAAATTCGAAGACACAACTTCTCTAAAGAAACACTATATTTTACCACTGAAAACCCGATTAATTTTTAAAATTAGATTTTTAGTTGCTATGAAATCAATAAATAGTTAGTGAATTATGATGTCAAAGAAGTGACGTCATAGTTTAGTATTGTCATACAAAATCTATGGAGGAATTGCGTTATGACAGCTCTTAAAAAATATTATGTCAATTGATTAGTGGTATCATCTATCTACCCAATTAGGGAAGATGGTGTTCGCACATTTTCTCGTGAAGTACTTATCGTGTGCATTCCATTCTGGCCCAGAAAGGCTAACTTTTACTGCACGACATACCTGCAGTGCTATAGGTACTGTTAAAACTCCCTGGGAGAATTTAGATGAACTGCAACTTACTTCACCTAGACCGGCTGAACGTTTACTTAGGTACTTATTTATTTATTTTATTGCGTTTAAGGAAACTAATAAATTCGAGCAGTAAGTGGTAATACGTAAAAGAAGGCCAATTACAAGACTCCACATAAATAAAAGTATGATTAAAAACATCATATGCATCAGAATGATGTGTTTATATAGTTCAGGTTAAGATTTCAGTAAATTCACATAAGTAGGTACATCTTGTTTAAAAAATACTTTTATTTTACATAAGTCATTTATAACACTAGGCTCATTATATAAATGGAATAATGAACGCATTGTCTGTGCCATTACTGTATACAGTAACAGGCAAGTTCCCTGCCTCTGGGCTTGACGCGCGTCTATTGTCTCTGTTTCATACTTCGTTGCACCGCGAATGAGTGTGGGGTTCCGTGAACTGTTTGTTGGAGCTTCACTTTTTTATTGTGCCTTTTTTTCTGATAAATCAAATCTAATAAATACCTATGTAAATCAGCTATGTAAAAAGTTTTACACCATTGATCCACACAGGTATATTACCCTACGGTGCTTTTGGTTACTGGGCTGCTCCCGTTGGTCGTAGCGTGGTTTTATACGGGCAAAACTTCTTCTCTGTTTATTGATGAAAACCACATTAAAATTCGTTGCGCAGTTTAAAAGATTTAAGCGTACAGAAGGACAGACGGCGGGAAGCGACTTTGTTTTATTAATCTATGTAGAGAAACAAACAACAAACACAAAAATTTTGCCTATAATCAGATTTTCTGTGATTCAGAACTCCACACTACATAAAAAAAAATACCTAGCAGGAAAAATGTTATAACTAAATAGAAATGTTATAACCAACCAAAAAGATTATAACTATATAATTTATTTTTCTACTACCAGTTTTTTTTTTATTTGCCTAATAACCAAATTCTTTCCAAAATCTCTACGGGCCCATCATTGAACTTTATAGGTTACACTTTACACATAACTAAGTTGTTTCTTTTCAGGCGCTAATGATAAGATCCTTTTTTTTGCCTGAATAGTTGTAGAGATTTCATTGTAAAATGTACAATGGTTATACATAAATAACAAATGCAATGAAATACTGTTCGCATTTCAATAAAATATTAATTGAATATTACGCAGTTTTTGTGACACATGTCAGAATAGCATAACTAAAAAAAAAGTGTAAAGCTAATTGGACGGAGCTGTGAATACGTAAACAGTCCGCCGCATTAGATCCGCCTTTGTACTTTTTTGTTGCATAAAGATTAAATAAATAAATAATGTAATAAAAAAATAAGTTTATTTACTTACAAAGACAATAAGTACCTACTTAATCTTAATACTAATTTCTAGATGCAACAATAAGCTGGTATCCATCTTTGGGTCTGAGTATGAAGGCTCTCGGTGACAGTCGTGGTGAGGCCCGCTCGGCTTTGGTTTTATACGTCCTGAGGAACTTTACCAGGAATACCTTGGCTGCTAACACTGCGAAGCGAGATCCTGAATGGGGAGAAAATAGTTTGGTTACCCTTGGTTTCCTGGATGACAAATTCATGTGAAAATCTGATAATCGCGCGTAAACTGTGTTTTTACCACTTCAGAAGGTCAATCTGATGTCAGTGCGGTGAATGTCAAAATGTAGATAAAATTTAGATATTTTTGACAGATTAAGGGTCGGCCACGGCCGATTATCGGGCTGATTTTTGACATTGGTTGTTCATAATTCAGTCAGCCAATCACTGCAGCTTAGATGCGCTAACTATGTTAAAAGAGATACACCCTAAACGAATAAAGTCTGCGTTTTTGAAATCGGTAAGAGACAGATCTAAGGCGATTCGCGCACTGCATCGGCACTGCATCGCGCAACCACGCACTCCCGCGCTACGCTCCATGATGCATGGAGCGTAGCGCGGGAGTGCGTGGTTGTTTGCAAGTATTTGCTTTTGTATAGAAAACAGGCGTAGTGCAACACACAGAAAACGTGTTCACGCGCAGTGTTGCAGATCATCAGAGCCCGCCACGCATCACGGAGCGTAGCGCGGGGCAGTGTGCGATTGGCCTAAGGGTAACTTTACATTGCGGTGGATAACAAAAGAAAAGCGTCAATTTCACCTGAAGTAGCGAGAATGCTCGAGAATTTAATTCTATAGGTACACAGTTGGGTTGATCAATGCTTGATAGCGCACTGTGACTCTCTTCTCGCCGCTTCTGACGACGCTACGTCCCATAGTGGTTGTGAGAATTTTTGGGAAGACCCACTAACCGTATTTGTCCTCCCTTTCTTTTCCACGTCACACATAGATAAAGATAAAATTGCAATAAAAACGCTTTCCTTATCTTCCGTCGCAAAGCCCTCCCTCACTTTCACAGAATACCCAACTCAAAAGTACCTATGGGTTTTCCAGTCACAGAAACCCTATAACGGGCGTAAAAAGACACTTAAACAGAGTGGATGTAGGTACATGTAGTTCCCACTATCTACATACGGAAATATTAACGGTCAAAGTTCAGAAGTATTTTTACGATAATATGTTTTAAATGTTATAAGGGGCTACCATATACCTACAGTAATTTCTACACCAAAAATAAAAGTCTAACAGAAATAATTTCTGCTCAATCATACTTATATGGGCAGTATGCGTGGTTAATGGCTATGTGATGTAATTGTAGCTATATACCTAAGCGACATACGACTACGGCTATGCTCCGAACATCACTAACAATAACAACTTCATGAGAATACATAATATTCTTATTTCGTAATTTTTAGATCGCGATTTTTCAGTAGTCGGGTTTTATTTCTTGAACTTAATTTAACTCACGCCTGTATTCTCTGAAGGGTTAGGCAGAGGTGTACCAGTGTTGTGTGCCAATGTAACTGTGTACATTGGCACACAACACTGGTACACCTCTGCCGGTATGTTTTTAACTTAATTAATGTATGAAATAACACTTCATCGTTGACTGTACCTACATTACTCGTATCTCAACTTCTCAAGATTTGTAAGCTCCAAGACAACAAACAGAATTCCTCACCAATGCAATGGCGGGGCCCATTTCCGAAAGGCATGTAGGTGTAAGGAACTATGTGGGCTCTTCCTTCCTTTGAGAAGCGCTCCGGTTTAAACTTGTTGGGTTCCGGCCAGTACTTCGCGTCGCGATGGATCGAGTATATCGGGAGCCAAACGTGGATACCTGGTCGAGCCTGTGGAACACAATTACGTAAAGAGTACATACACACATTGGGTTAGGCAGAGGTGTCCAATGTACACCCACAGTTCGCATGTTTAGGTCCCATGTAATAGGGAGCGAGCCTATTGTCATTTACCGGGCACAAATCCTTACTCCGAGCTGCTAATGAGAATTTCATAAAGAAACCCAATGATAATAGATGGTGCCACGTAACTTTAGAATCATGATTAAATATTAAATACCGATATTTAAGCGGGTGAAGTCGCGAGCAAAAGCTAGCAGTTAATATAAGTCTGAAATCGCCAATCCGCGTTGAGTAAGCGTGTTTATCAATACTCGCTCCTTCTCAGTTTAGTTACCCAAGAAAGGGAACCAGAATCTTCAAATTTAAATCAACAAAACCAGGCTACCGAAAAATGTAAACAGAATTCATTAGGGTTCCGCCCCCTATTATGTCGTAAACGATCTATTAACACAGAATAAAGGAATCCTCCAGGGCAATGGTGCTATTACGATGCTAAATTACCTATTACCACGCGCCAATGAAGTTATTACTTAGAAAATATCGCCGGTATACCTTCTAAGTCATTTGGGGAGATAGGCACTAAAATTAAGTGTTAAAGATTTGCGGGATGGCGGCAGAAAATGTTTGTTAGTTTATTATCACTGCCGATAATTTCATGACTTGACTGTAAACGGTAAGTATATTATTTTTGGGGTTCCTGCAGTGCATACAGTCCACGAGGAGTAAGCTGAGCTTTGCATTGGTGTGAGTGCCTACATAGATAGGGTAGGTGTGACGTCGGACTGGAGTGCGACTCGTCTTTTGTTTGTTTTAAACCGGTTTTAACTGAACCCAACTCTCTATTTTTGGTAATAATTATTGACACAAGTGCAAAGCTCAGCTTACGCCTCGCGGACTGTACTGACACGTATTTTTGAATGGCCTCTTAATTTTGTGATCGCAAGTGTGACTGTTGAGCGAGGAGTACAATTTCCAGGCCGGGCCTAGTGGGGATACCCAATCACAGGGTGTTCCCATTAGGAATTTCTCTGTAGGCACCTGGAGTTTAGAAGTAGATGGTGTGCCGCGGCAAGTGTCGCTGTTGGTCCTGCGAAGCAAGTTTGTTATAAATAAAAAAAAAACTTAATGATAAGTATATACTTACGACAAGTCTGCCTTTGCTTCCCGGGTATGTGGGACCGAAGTCGTATGACGAGACTGACCGACGATCTGCTGAACCGACCAGCGGCCATAATCTTAACACCTCTGCAAAGTAACAAAATAATAACAATTAAAATGTTTTGCTGTTTTGTTTATTTTATATCAAAAAGTTTTATGCCACATAGTTCGCGAGCTCGTGCTTGGGCTTCCAATGTTAAAGGCGTATTTCTGCAATACCAGACGCGTTACCATCTTAGAGAAAAGTCCCAAATTCCGGTGTTATAACGTATAGGTTTGACGTGTCTGTGTGTCTCGTCTGTGGCACCGTAGCTCAACGGGTGAACCGATTTGAATGCGGTTTTTTTATTTGAAAGCAGATTTCTTAGCGATGGTTCTTAGACATGTTTTATCAAAATCCGTTCAGCCGTTTCAAGGTTATCAGCTCTTTAATTAGGTGCGGTAGGGATCTTTATTATTCTGTTGGGGTTACTTTTTTTTCCCCTTTTAGGAGTTGAACCCCAGTAACAAATCACTCACCATCGATACACATCTCCAAGTAATCCAGACCTTGGACAGCCTCGTACAGGTCTTCAATCTCATCATCAGGAGGCAGTCCATCCAGTTCCGCATGGAGTCTCTCCTGCACGCTAGGGTTGATGGCCATCTCGTAGAGGAAGTAGTAGATGAGGTTGGCAGTAGTGTCGTACCCGGCGACGTAGAACAGAACTGCTTGAGCTACTAAATCGTCGTCTGTGAATTCTGTGGGTACATGGACATATATGATTGGATAAGTACAGTTGTTAAATGTTACCCATATTTTCATAGCATAAAACAAAGTCGCTCCCGCTGGATGTACGCTTAGATCTTTTGAACTACGCAATTGATTTTAATACAGTTTTCAGCAAAAGATAGAGTGATGCAAGAGGACGGTCTATACGTATAAAACATTACGCTACGACCAACGGGAACGGAGCAGTAACCAAAGACGTATCTGAAGAGTTTTTATGTTTGTTTAAACATGGTAATTTCTGGCACTGCAAGTCGGATTGGATAAACTACTGTTGTATTTATCTATTTATGGGTTATGGAAGACTTACAGCTAAACAAAACAGAATATAAAATAGTAGGTGAAGCTGACATCCATATTCATAAGGAATAGACTAGGTTATATAATATCACGCTACAATGCATGAGAGTGGAGCAATAACCAAAGACGGAACTTCACGTGGATGAAAAAAAACCATACGGGTGAAGTCATGTGCAGAAGCTAGTAACGTATAAAACTAGTCAACACAAAACTACATCCGTCACCTCTCTATCAAAAGGTTGATTAAAAGTTGAAAAGCGACAGACAATTTGTCTGGCATGTATTTTGAAATCGTATTTTCAGTTTGAAAAATCGACTCGAATTGTAGACTTATACGTTAGTGCGCTACTATTTTCTTTTTGTTCCGGGTTGGAAAGTCCTTATGGACCGGAGGGGTTTTTCAGACTCATCATCATCAAATCAGCTGCAGGACGTCCACTGCTGGACATAGGTCTCCCCCTTTCTAGATTTCCAAATGGACCGGTTGGAAGCGGCCTACATCCAGCGTCTTTCTGCGGTCGTAATCAGGTCGTTCGTCCACTTTGTGGGTGGACGTCCTACGCTGCGCTTGCTGGTGCGTGGTCTCCATTCAAGAACAGCAGACTCTTACCGACTATAAACTACATGGGTGTTTCCTTCTCACACTTACGCCGGGGATCCCAGGAACGTACGCGTCTCGAGCTCATACTAGGCCAACAGTCATTTACATAAGACTTCGCATGTTACCGTAGATTTCGTATAAGAGCCGACACAAATATATTACTATACGGTACAGCGTAATCTTTATCCGCAAAACAAATATGTTCCGGTTCTAAGGAATGGCGCAATCCTGGCACAATTCAGACGTCGGGAGCAGAGCACGTCATAATTAAAGGCGCGCGTCTCGTCAATCAAGTCAGTGGTTGTGTTGCGGGTGGGTTTAGGGTTAACAGTGGGGCAAGTCGGTGAGGACATTGAGAGTTTGAGGTGATCGTGGATGGTTTTGAGTAGGTTTTTGGCTATATGTTGTAAAAGCCCAGTGGTTAATGCCCGCCTGTCTTGTTTGAGGTTGCGGGTGCGATATCGGGCAAGTTGGGGGGATATGGTGTGATTTGGTTTTGTTTAGATTTTTGTTATGTTTTTGTAGCAACACCTATGGCTTAACATGCGAACTACAATCCACGTTTTACGCTATTAAAGTTCTCTGCGACGCGGACGTTAGCATTATATATAAAAACCCGACAACCACTGTCTGGCAGAAGATGTGAGCCCTGCCTGGAGGCCTCAATTTCTAAGGCAACCACAAGAAAGTCCGGTTAAGCAGTACACAACCTCCTAGGGTGAACTGCGAGATGTCAAACCGAAAAAAAAAACAAACGGGTCTCTGGGTGTCTGCTGGGCAATAGCCCACCACCCGTCTTGTCGGAGGGTCCTCTCTTTTCAATGGAGGATAAAAAAACTTTACACCATTTTTCTCATAGGTACCTGTACACATTTATTCTAAACTTTACTCGCCTAAAGAAGAGAACGGCCGCCACCATAATAGTTTAAATTTTTTATTTAAAGAACTTGATCTACTGCTATATCCCTAACAATATATGTGAGGAGTAAACAAATTAAAGTTAATCTTACTCTCAGCAATCTTTACGCCCTCATTGTTGTTCGCGTCGCCATCGCCGTCCGCCCTGGGTTTGCCTGGGTAAAATTAATATTATATAAGTGTTTTAAGAAGCATTTAGCTAATACATTGTCCCATTCACGATCGAATACCAAAGGAAGCAACGCTGTTTTTAGTAAGAGAAAATTGGTATGAAAATCAACAATATTTTCTTATGGCTGAAACTTTTTTGCTTAGTACATATTGTATTCATATGAACGGTAATTATTTGGCTCGCATCGGTAGCGCAGCGACGGCTATAATCCTAATTTACTAATATCTACAGTGTTCATTAACCGATAATGAACTTTAAATGCGTTAAGAATAGAATTGGAAATTAGGTAACCGAGCAATCATCATCATCATATTAGCCGTAGGTCCACTGCCGGACATAGGCATACTTAAATGGTAACTGAGTACAAGATAATAAATGCCGCATATATTGCATAAATATACAAACTTTAAAAAACGAATACTGGCTACCAGGCGCTCATAATAATGAAGGAGCTACCTACCATGGGCCGCGTCGACTAAGATCTGAATGAAGTCAGGTCTCGGCTTCACCAGATTCTCTCGCCGAGCCTTTAGAGCTGACTTGAACAGCTGCGAGAACTGCTCCGCGTCTTGTGTGGGAATTATTTTAACTTTCAAGAGCTATAAAAGAAATAAACAATTTGTTAAATGAAATGATGCGTTAAATTGGTAGAGATTTACAAACATCCAAGTAAGCACTTACATACCCAATATGATGAGATCCGGAGCACATAAAAAGCTTAATTTGGTCACTTTTAGAGACGTATTTAAGTTTTATATGTAACTATTACCCTTAGACACTATTGAAGAAAAAAATTAAGAAATAATAATGATAAAATCTCCACGCAGAGTGCAAGCGAGGCGATGAATGCTCATTAGATATTTTTATGAGAAGAGAAGCAGGTGGCATTCTGTGGTGTCTGCCTACCCCCATGGGAAAAAGGTGTGAGTTTATGTATGGATGTATGAGAAGAGAATTTCGTCCTATAATTGTAGAAGTACCAAAGTCATCATCATCTTTCTGCCCTTACACCATGTTACTTGGGGTCGGCGCAACATGTTTTCTTCTTCCATGCCAACCAAAGTACCAAAGTACAAAGTCTAAAATCCAAAGCATGTAAAAATCCGCTGGTTCCAAAAGCACTTCACCGGGATGTAGCAATACTTGGTCTTCCAATAAAATGAAGACCATTCCTGAATTTGAGTAAAACTTCTAAAATACCTTCATGATACTCTTCATGTTCTCGTAGCCGAAGAACTTCATGACTTGCGTGGTGTCCTGCACGACTGCTTTCTTTCCCAACCTGAAGATGCAGTTGTCAGGATCCTTGAGGGAGTCTACTGCGAAGCCAAACGCGCACGACGCTATGACGTCATTCACATATGACATGGTTATCTGTTAAGAGAAAAACATAGTTCGTTGTGGGTGGGTGTAATTCTCAGCAGCTTGGAGTTAGGATTTACATACCATACCATACCATCACGCCTGTATTCTCCGAAGGGTTAGGCAGAGGTTCACCGGTGTGTTTAGGAGTTAGGATTTGTACCTGGTTAATGACAATAGGCTCGCTATTACATGGGACCTAAACATACCGGCAAACTGTGGGTGTACATTGGTATAACTCTTACTGAACCTTCGGGGAATACAGGCGTGATGGTATGTTAGGTAAAAACATAGTAAGTGCAAGTTGTGAAAAATTTTAATGATGTTGAATGAAGTACTCCTAACATGATGCACTAAAATAACCACAATTAGGTCCAGGTAGAAAACGTAGTGGTTAAACACGTAGATGATGGCAAAATTAGTCAGATAAATGCAATAGTGGTTCATGAACGACGGGCCTGTTGGTCTAGTGGTTAGTGGCCCTGACTGCTAAGCCGGAGGTCGTGGGTTCGATTCCCACCCAGGACAAACTTTGTGTGATGAGCATGATTGTTTGTTCTGTGTCTGGGTGTGATTTATCTATAATATGTATGTATTTATAAATTATATAAGTATGTATATCAGTTGTCTGGTTACCATAACACAAGCTCTGCTTAGCTTGGGATCAGATAGCCGTGTGTGAGTTGTCCCAAGATATTTATTTTTTATTTTTATTTTATGACATATTATGAATCTTGGACCAAAATAGCTGAAAGTAATAGTGGGAACATGCAGGCTAGTTAGTAACTAGCTATAAAGGTTGCGAAAAACTATGGTTTCTTTTTTATTGTTCTGCAATTTTATATTTTTGTGATCTATGAAAAATCAAAAGCATAAGTATGGACTTTCTTGCCCATTCTTCTTCATACAAAACGAATTCGGAAAAGGCAATTTTGCAAGATTCAATTTTATTTTATTTGTTGTTGTAAATGACGTTCAAAAGTGCCTTAATGGTCTAATTAAAATTAATGATTTGACTTTGATTCACAACACAATATTGATCAGGCACTGTTTTGTGATTGGTCATCTCTTAACTGCCATGGCATGACTTACACTTTTTTATGATGTTTTTTTATTTATATTCACCTTCATTATATAATAATATATATAATTCATTGTTTTCACATATTGTAGAAGCAACAAGAATATTATTGTAACTAGGATTTTGTAAAAACCAACAATTGAAAAGAGTGTCCGTTGAGTTTCTTGCTCGTTCTTCTCCATAGAGACCCGTTTTCGAATGAGCAACTAGCTTCAACTTTCTGTGTAACTTTTGAACAATTACAAAAGTGTAAAATGGTCTAATTAAAATTAATGATTTGACTTATACTAAACTCACAGACGGTTCGGCCATGTTGACAGGGTGAGTGAAAGGCGACTAACAAAAGGGATTTATATGGCAGTTGTGAGTGGCAACACCGGGATGCCTTAAAAAGACCCACCCTGACCTTATTGGTGAGGTTGTTCAGAAACGTTAGGTTCGAGTAGGTACTGCGCACCCGACGGTATCCGACGGTACTCGTAACTGGTGTGCTTGTATGACCAGATGTATGAATATGGAGAAGGCGAAAGTAGTATTGTGAGCATCGGAGCGGGTGGCGTTTCGTAGTTTTTGTAAAGGCGTGAGTTTATGTATGTATTTCTTTTTTCGGCTGGGAATAATTAAATATCTTGGAGGGAGTGTCAGACTTTTACTGACTAAAACCCATCCATGTTCCTTGTTGTGCCCTTTGCGTTTCGGAAGCGCGGTATCTCTTTCAAGAACCCGCAGCTCCAGCAGGATGTATGTATGAACTCACAGTGTTAATATCCATAGATTGTTCGCCAGTAACTCTCCCACGCAGGTAGGCGAGCACTGCGCATGCGCTCTCCGCCATGAGAGGCGCCATGCTGCGACAGCGGGCGCCGGAAAACGCGGGAGAAAGTGACACTCGCATTGACCGCCATCTTGAACCTGTGGTGTTTGTAAGGTTTGTGATCGCGATTTTGTAATGAGCACACTCGGTAGAAATAATTATTTTCATTTTACCAAAACGTTGCTTCGCTTTGGTAATATATAAAAAAAACAAAGTTATTTTATTGATTTTGTATATTTAATACTATAAAGTTTCGGATTTACATATTTTGAACTGCTATTGTTGGATAAAAAAGTAACTGCCCATTATAGCCTTAAACGCGACTATTACGCTAGAGGTCTTGGATTCGATTCCCAGATCGAGCAGTGTTATTGGGTTTTTCTATAATATTCTCAGAAGCAGCTCGGATTTAGGACTTGTGTCCGGTTAATGGCAAAAGACTTGCCCCCTATTACCTACATGGGACCTAAACATTCCGGCTAACTGTGGTTGTAGCTACATTGGTACACCTCTGCCTAACCCATCGGGGAATACAGGCGTGATGGTATGATAGTACTTATGAAATTAAAATTAAGATTAAAGAAGTGAAGCTTTAGCGTCTTAAACAATCTTAAAAGTCTTAAACAGTTCGACTTCTTTAACGTTGTTAAAATATAGGAACAAACTCTATAGGTCCTTACTCTTCGCTTAGCATAAAGTCAACTCGGTGCAAGTCGCCTGAACAGCGTTTAATTTTCTAACTAGGTCGCCTCGCCCCTTATCGCGGGTACTACTACAAGTCAACTAGCTAGAAAACATTCACGTAAAAGTACTTTAAAGAACTTCTCTTTGGTAATCATGATACCGTCAACAAGAGAGACCGATAAAGGCTTGTATACGTTTTAACGAAGTTTACCAATGTACACCCACAGTTCACCGGCATGTTTACGTCCCATGTGACATGGGCGAGCCTAACTCCGAGCTGCTACTGAGAATTTCATGGTATCGTTAATAATATATAATAATATAATCATTTATTTTCTCTACACAAAGTTTTACTTAGTGCTAAGGTACAGGAGAACGAGCATGGGTTTAACTTTGTGAGAGACTGGTGCTTGAAGTAGGCCTTTATAAGACCTGTATTACAAGTCACCAGGGCCCTCCCGCAGCTATTTGCCTGCTATGTCCTACTTTTTAGTTTAACATTTTTGGATGGTGAGGTTAGTGCAGAAAACTAAGTTACGTTAAATTATGACACAAATATAATAAAATAAAATAAAAAAAAAAATAAAAAGAAATAAATAAAAAAGAATATACAAAATTTATTGTGGAGATGGTAGTGTGGGTGTAAGTAGTTAATGTAAGTAGTTGGAGAGTGTGTATAAACAAATTTGATTGGTGTCTGTCCGTGTGTAGGGTGTTTTAGTGACTGTGTGCGAGGGAGATTTACAGTATATTTGGTGCAAGCCTGATTGTGGGAAAACGGGGTTCGAGTACTAAAGGCTGTAAAAGCAGCAGGGAGGACGGCTAGATAGGAATGATTATCTATTTGTGAGGGATCAGCAGTTTTTCTGTTTCCTGATAGTCAAGAGTTTTCAAATACGTAGTGACTGAGGTTTTGCATTTATATTTAGTTTGAGGATATATATTAAGAATTTTGTTCAGTTTGTTGTATAGATATGGTCCAAGGAACATAAAAAAATTATGGGAGTGAGAACAGTTGAAAGGTTGCGTCTGGCATACCCTTCCTTTTCGGCGTCTATCTTTTTGGAGATCCGGGTCGAATTGCAGAAGGGAGTGCTCTTTTAGCACTGTTCGCAATACGAAGGACTGTCTAACTGTAAGCACATCCCATTCTTTAAAAAGGTCTACGGTAGGGAATAAATAGTGAAGCCCGGCGCCAACTTTGAGAATAGCGCGCTGTGCCCTCTCAACATTAATTAAGTGAGTCTTGGCGGCACCTCCCCATGATGTAATACAATAGTCGATAAGGGATTGACATAAGGCATCGTAGACCATCTTAGTAGTCCGTCGGTCTGCTGTGTGTCTAAGGGTTTTAAAGATGAATATTAGCTTACGCAAACGGGCTACCAAGGCTTTAATATGCGGTTTGAAGGTCAGGAATTGATCCAAAACGATACCAAGGTATTTGATATCACTGACTCGTTCGAGAGTGGGACAAGAGCACAGGGAGGTGTCAGGGACACAAGCATGACAGGCAATTTTAAGACAAGGTGGAGGCAGTAGATTTGACCTGTGGGCAAACGTGACATATTTGGTTTTGTTAACATTCAGTGTCAGTATGCTGTTTCGTAGCCATTCGCAAACTTGGTTAAAACCCATTTGTGCAGTACTGAAAACCTCCTCCCAGCTCTGGCCACTAAAAAAGAGTGCGGTGTCATCAGCGAAAGTAACAATCTTACCATCATGGAGCTGAAGCTGGCAGAGGTCGTTGATATACACTAAGAACAACGTGGGGCCGAGTATACTACCCTGAGGCACACCGTATTCGACACATGCCTCCTTGCTCAGCATATGGTCAATCCGAACTCTTTGCTTTCTTTCTGTAAGGTAGTCTTTCAATAATTGTAAGGGAATACCTCTTACACCAAGCCTTTCTAGCTTTTTGAGTAGATGTGGGATAGAGACTGTGTCGAAAGCTTTTGCCAAATCAAGGAACAGTGTTATGCATTTGTTCCTTTGGTCTAGGTTGGTAATGATGGAATGCAAAAGTTCGTGAACCGCATCATTGGTTGATTTGTTACAACGAAAACCGAATTGGGCCGGCGATAGAAGATTATTCGTTTCTAGGTAGTTTGCTAGTCGTCGATTTATAATCCGTTCCAGGATCTTGGACAGAGTAGGTAAAATGGAGATAGGCCGGTAGTTATCGACACAGTCTCTCGCCCCTCCCTTGTGTATCGGTTTGATAACCGCCAGTTTAAATGCTTTAGGGAAGACACCTGTCGTCATAGCAAGTTTGCAGATGTGAGCGATAGGAGAGGAAATAAAGTTTATGTACCTCTTTAAGATCTTGCTAGATATATGATCGATTCCTACGGCACAATTTTCCTTCAACCCCATGATGACAAAAAAGACTTCTTCCTCATCAGGAGGGAGCATGACAAATGAATTGACGGGAGTAATAGATGAAAAGTCATGTGGCGTTGGACAGGTTTGCATTTTAAAAGTTGCATGTTCCGCCAGTCTTCTGCCCACGTTTGCAAAGAAACTGTTAACATTATTTATATCCTTGTCTTTGTTTTGGGAAGTAATAAGACAGGAAGAGAAGTCTACTGGCTTACATGAACCACTTATTTTTTTAATTACATCCCATAGCTGCTTTTTGCTACCCTTTGCATTTTCAATCTCTTTTTTTTCATAGTTTCGTTTAGCTTTTTTAATAAGAGAGTTACAGTAATTTCTATAGCGTTTGTAGGTAAGTTTGATAGTCTCATTTTCAGGATCTCGTTTAAGTTTTTTATATAAATTATCCCTGTTCTTCATACAGCGAAGCAACCCTTTGGTTATCCATGGTTTACTCACCCGGTGTCTTTTGGGAATTTTCACCATCTTAGAGTTATTTGATATTGCAGTCGAAAGGTACGTCACAAGCAAGTCGGTTGCAGTGTTGGCATCATTACAGTCAAGTATTGGCTGAAAGGAAGTATTCTGGATAGTAGCATCGAGAGATTCATAGTCAATTTTGTTGGCTGTTTTATTGTAGAAACTAGGGTAGGGATTTAGGTTTAGACTAATGGCTACAGTTTCATGATCTGTAATTGATGACTCGATTACGAAACAGATAGCGTCTGCTTTTGTTTTGAGCATCATATGATCTAGGCACGTGCGTCCATGCGTAAGTGCCGTATGGCCTGGGAGCAAACAGTGACTTGCTAGTACATTTAGGTAGTCGTGTGAGCGATTGTCTGAGCTGTTAATGGCTATATTGATGTTTATGTCGCCGCAAAGGATAATATTTTTAAAACTTTTTAATTTTGAGAGTAGAGAGTCTATTGAGCTAATGAAGTTATTAGTATTGGCTTGGCTCGGGGGACGGTAGATTCCGATAATGCACGTTTCTGTGTCTAATTTTAGTAAGAGGCAGTTGGCATCATTTATCTGGGGTTCTTCAATTGTTACGTTAAGGTTTCTATTAAAGTATATAACCACTCCTTCATTTTGTGTTCTGTGAGTAGTTGTTGATGCAGAATTATAGTTATCGAGATTAGGTATGTATCGAGCTGAAGGAAGCCAACATTCAGAGAGGACTATAATATCCCAGGAAATTTCGGACCTTTGTAGTAGTGTGGTGAGATTAGGCATGTTACAGTTAACGCTACGGATGTTTTGTGACAAGAGATTGAGGGTGCAATTATTTGTTAAAATATATTTTTTAACAACATCTATGCCGCATGTGATTGATTTAGCTATTTGAAGTGAGTCAAGATCTGAGTGTAAGGTTTCAATATTTTGCATTTTTTCACAGGGAGATTGCAATAAAAATGTCACGCAGCCCACGTGACTTATAATTACAGAAGTTTTTGAAATATAAACCCAGATCTTGTTCGTATATAGCCAAAATACTGGACATGCGATTTGGTGCAAAATATAATGGGGCTAGTGTACTGATACCACAGATATTCCGAAATAATGCTCGCTTAGGTATTGTGTATTGAGTAAGTGGTAGTGATAGTGTGACGAGTAGAGGTGATGTCGTGTTAGAGTGTGAGGAACTGTAAAAACGCTGATGTGTAAGATTAAAGAGTGAGGGTAAGCGTTTAAAAATTGTGCAGTACAATAAAATTCTGTAATAAACACTTAATAATGATAGAAAAAAAGGCTTGACATAAATCCTAATAATTAAAAACAACGCGGAAGATGAACATGCTCTAGATACTAAGTAAGGGCAATAATATTCGACTACTACTAGTCACATGAAGAGCTTGTTAAATTCAGATTCTTCATCTATGCGGATTGGCGTGGCGTTCTCATCCTTTTTGACATAGACTTTTCCATGTAGGGTCCAGGCTGCGAAAAGCTTTTTGTTCTTAACGTTTGATCGCGCTAAGTAGAAAATATGTCTGGCTTTATTCGTTAAGTACTCAGCGATGTATACTGGGCATGGCGCGCCTGCTAGTTTAATGAGTTGTGTGTTTAACTGTGGCACCTTAGTTTCGCGTCTATTTTTATTAAAAGTCTTATATTTAGATATCAGGGTTTCTTTTCTTTGGGTTGTTGTGAAGTCCACGAGAACTGCTTCTGACTTAATACGGAATATGTCCCTGAATTCGGACTGAGGTATGGCTGTTTCGAGGCCGATCGTCAAGCCAATCTGTTGGACGGTATCCATCAGAAGTCGCTTGCTCTCATTTTCCTGTTTGGGTAGATTACGAATTTCTATCATAGTGGAACGGGTATTCACTTCTTGCAGATTTAGGCTCCGTTCCAGTGTGGATACTCGCATCTTGTATTCTTTATTTTCTTCTTCCAAACTGTTGATTTTTACCAGGAGATCTTCGTGCTTTGCAGTTAAAGTTAAGACCGATTTCTGTATTTCCTGGTTTTGGTTTTGGATAGCGGCAAGAGAAGCATTTAATAAATCAAACTTCGATTCTTGTTGAGCCCTGATTTGTTCCAGGATTTCTTTTAATTCGGAGGAGCATCCGGGGTTATCCCCTAAATCATCCAAAGTGCGTTTTTGGCGCTTAGTTATGTTGAAATAATTATTGTTAAATGGACTAAACGGTTCTGTAGTATTAGACATATTATTGATGGCCGAGTCAGAATTATAATGTGTTGTACTATTCGGTAGATTTAGTTGAGCTATCGCGCTTGGGGGAGAATGTCCCACCACTGACATCATAACAAACACTTGACGTCCGTACCTTGACAATAATATATTTGTTGGATGGGGTGGCGCCACCGGTTGCAATAAATCGCAATGTTCAGTAACTACGTTGCGCTTGGCTCTGGAACGTCGATTCTTATTTCGTTCGTACTTGTTAGGTTGGTATCACTGACAGCATGAAGTTGAGAGCGCGGGTTGCACGCGCAGGACTTTCGTCCATGCGTAATTTGCACAACGGTGAGAATTCCGTGCACTCACGACACAGGCACTATGATACGGCACTTTTACGGAATATTTCGATTGTTTCTAATAATTTTATATACACTTTGTGGAGGTCCGAAAACAATTATGTGATGATAGAACTGTACCAGGCTTGAGTTTAGGTTGAGAGAAAACTTCTTGATACCGGAAAATGAATTTTAAGGAAATAAGTGATTACAGACACGACTTGGTGGGTTATTAGCGCGTTCCGTCCTTGAATCGTTATTTCAATAACGTACCACCACGCCTGTATTTTCCGAAGGGCTAGCCAAATATGCACCCACAGTTAGCCGGTATGTTTAGGTCCCCTGTAATAGGGGGCGAGCTTATTGCCATTAATCGGGCGCACATCCTAACTCTGAGCTGCTATTGAGAATTTCATAGAAAAACCCAATAACAGTTTTTGTTCGACCTGGAAATCGGACCCAAGACCTCTAGCATAGCAGTCATGTTTAGAACCACTAGGCTAACGAGGCAGTCATTATTTCAATACTAGCATGTAATAAACTTCGTTATTGCACGTTACATATGAAAGCAATGTAAACTATTTGCAAATTACATTAAAAATTATCTCTAAAGAGCAGTTACTTTAAACCGACTTCAAAAAGGGAGAAGGTTCTCAATTCGTCGGAATCTTTTTTTAATGTATGTTCCGCAATTTCGCGGTCGGTTGTGGACCTATTTTGAAAATTCTTCAGGTGGTTAGGGTTGATGGTAAATATATATTTCTTAAGTAAATGTCATGTTTGACTCAGTATCCCCGAACTCGACTCTCTACCTGCGTCTGTAATTCCGAACGCATTCAACCCTAATCTCTTCAAAGTTAGAGTGAACAGGCTTCTTCTGGGTTAGCTCACTCCATCGTAGACTTTGTCTATGTTACCTTTGACCAAGACTAGAGCAAAGAGCACAGCCATCTCGAATTAAAAAAAAATGTATTCAGCTACTACACTATCTGCTGAGGCAGTCATTAGGTCCTCACGTGTGCATGTAAAAGGCGGGCCTGGTACTTTAATACCACCTTTTTGTTGTGTCGTACTAATTACAATATAAGTATAGGTCTCCCAGAATCTGATGGCATTTCAAAAAGTAAAAATGTTGTGAGTTTCTTATACCTATAGAAATTGTCTAATCTTTTAGATGTAACCTCTGCTGAGACATTTAGATACTTTTCATTTATTCTTTTTTTTTTAGTAATTGTAAGTTCTTTACTTTTGATTTTCACTGGCAGATAACTGATGTTATAACGAGTAATTTAAGATACTTCTATTACATTTTTTTTTGTTAGCCTGTTCTGTCTCACTCCTGGGGAAAGGCCCCCCTCCACTCCTTCCATCCTATTACTATTACTACTAGAAAAATATTACTATGTAGAAAATAAATGGAAAAATACCGTGAAAACCGTGCAACTAATATTTACTAGATTATTCTAGTAACAAAAAAATAACTATGGAAAATTTCGTTAAGATCGTATAGTATTTTTTCTCCAGAATTGAAAACTTCAAACTTTGATTTCCCTTTTTGCCTTGAGATTCTGGTAGGTACACCTATATACCCGGTACCTGTCAACATGATAAGGTTCCGTCCAAACAGGGGGTCGCAGTCAGCCCCGATGTGCACCCCTCTATCCGCGAAATGATTGAAGTCGCGCACCATGATCTTTCGGATGAGCTCTGGGTCTCGCGGTATTAACGTCGGTACCAGGTATTGGTAGAGACCGAAGTATCTGGAAATATTAGGTTAATATTTATTAGTAATATTATTGGTTATTAGGTTCAGTATTAGTTTAGTATTTCCCAGTAATGGAATGAGTCTGGGTTTGGTATGTATGGTATTGGTAGAAATAAACGTATGTTTTGAATGAAATATTATAACTAAAATAAAGGGAGGGTTGACTTAAAAACCGGCCAAATGGAAAACGGCCCCGCATATGAAGGGTTCCGTACCACCGCAAAATATTAAAATCGAGCAAAATTCTCTTAATGACCGATAGCACATAACTCGATAACATAATTCCTCAAGCGAATTATTTAAACACGATTACCTACGTGAAGGATCGCAAGGAACGATATAATATCCGTGAGAAGAATCGCAGGCATACTCTCAAATGCTAATTTATCATTCGATTCATTTACCTTTGATCTTTGAACGCGTCATATCCAGCCGCGATTGCTTCCACAAAATTTTCCCGCCCAAAAGTGACAGCTGTCAAATTCCCCAACAAGGGAACCGGAGGGAGCGTACACACACCCCTAGATGAAAAGTATCTCAAACGCTTTTGGGAATAATACAATAAATACGACACTAACAGCGCGATCAACCACCACATCACGATATTTTATTTTAAACACAAGAAAAATTAAATAATCACTTCTCAATGTTTTTTGACACTGTCAATCACTGTGAAAAAATAAACTTCAAAGAACCATAAACAACAAATTACGTTCTAATTTTGAAAACTGAATGGCGAGTTTTTATTTAAAAGTTTTATTCGGCAAATATTTTTTTTTTAATAAATAAGCGCGATATAAATTATAAGAAAATAACACAATCGTATTCGTAGGCCTTTACTTGCGGAATGTTTGAGTATCAGAAACTGTCATGTACGGTTAAACTAAGGGTCAGTTCACACCAAGACGCGCCGCGACGCTGCGCGACCTTTTAAAAGAGCGACTCAAAATATAACTTTACAAGCTTTTGCCCGCGCCTTCGTCCGCGTGGATTAATAGTTCCCGTTCCCGGGGGAGTTCCGGTATGAAAACTATCCTATATCCTTTCTCGGGTCTCAGACTATATCTGTACCAAATTTCATTGAAATCGGTTCAGTGGTTTAGGCGTGAAGAAGAGACAGACAGACAGACAGACAGAGTTACTTTCGCATTTATAATATTAGTAAGGATTTACTACACGAAAATAAACACATTTCCCTGTTTGAATGCAGAAAAGGTTGCACCTTCTCACTATTTATTCTTTATCGTGTGGGCAGTAATGTTTAACGAGGCGGTTTAGAAACTCTGACACTTGGGTGTGTGGGGACACACCCTAGTGTCAGAGTTTCTAAACCGCCTCAAGGGCCTCTGACATGATTACCGATGTCAGTGATGTCCAAGATAAACTTAGAAAGTACTTATGAATTAGAAAAAGTCACATACTTAAACACTGGGCCATCACGATTTACAATGAAATGTGTATCTTTTCATGTAGTAAATAAAGTTATATTATTATATTGAGTCGCCCAATTAAAAAGTGCGTGCAGCGTCGCGTCGCGTTGCGTCTCGGTGTGAACTAACCTTAAGGGAAAGTTGTGGAGGTAATGACACAGCGGATAAATGGTTATATAACAGTCCCTAAGTACTTACATCATACATTCGTAACTGGTTCTCGCGTGCAGCGACCGTCTTCGGTAGATGATCGTAATACGTAATAATACCTTAGGTTAAGTGGTAGCAAGCGAGGCTGTTGAGCGTGACGACTAAGGTCGGGGAAACTGTTCCGGTTTTTTACCACAAAAGTAACTGGGCAGTTATATTTAGACTATCACAATGATGAACAAACTAGTTTATGCCCCCGACTTCGTTCAAGTGAATTTTGCTTGTCACGGGATTTTGATTGTTTTAATATAAACAGCCTTTTTTTTTATATAGTTGGGAAATCATCAAGTAACTTCCCCCGCCCTGGGTGGGACAGGAGGGAGTGTCAGACTTTTACTGACTAAAATAAACAGCCTAAGTTACTCATTATAACATCAGTTATTTGCCAGTGAAAGTCCCATCAAAATCGGTTCCGTCGCTTCGGAGATTAGCTGAAACAAGCAGACAAACAAAAGAAATAGATATTTTTGTGTTGGAAAAGTTGAAAATATTAAGGGGCTATCCGAACAGAGGACACCGGAAACACACAATTTTTTGTCGCATAGTCTGGCACATTGATACGAGTACATATTAAAAACCTGAAAAATTAAGTGTATAGTCAAGGATTAAAAAAAAAGCCTTATCAATAAATATTTCATAAAAACCGGTGTCGGTGTACGGTATACAAGCACATACGACATTTCAACTTTGTCTCTGGGATGGCAACGCTTTTGCAAGACCTCTGGCATTGCAGATGTCTATAGGCAGCGGTGACCACTTAACAACATTGGGCCATCGGTTTGTTTGCCATCCAATGGCAACTGGTAGAAAATGCCTAAGGCAAGTTTGCCTTTGTACGGTGTATTTTATATATTATGTGCATATTTAATAAATAAATAAAAAAAGCTTTTTTTTTGTGTATATACTTATCTTAAAAGCTGTTATGTTGACATAAACAAACAGACACGACAATTTTATTTATTTGTCCCACACCAAAAATCTTAACCCCAACCTGCAAACAGCACATAAAACCGTATGAATAACAGAAGTTTTATCACAAACAACATGCAATCGCTTCCTGACGGTTTCCGAGGGCACATCCAGAGATAGTTTATAGACACAATAACGCGAGACGAGCAAAGAAACGAATAACCGTTCCTCGTAACGTATACGAGTAATAAACTAGTGAGACAGTGTTGTCCGTGTCTCAGGATTGGTTTGGGAATTGTCGAGCACTCCACGATTTTATTATACCGTTTGGCTTGCCACTTATTTAGTTTTATATTTTCTTATCTGATTTTTGTGGTTTGAAGTCGGTTTTTTAGTTACTCGACTACTCGAAGCTCTAAGCGTTGTAACTATCGCGAATAACTAACAAACATTTTAGTTGTGCGACCGCATCGCGTGATTGCCTATTGGGACACCTATTTAACATCAGTATGTTTGAATAACTGCCCCGTTGGGCCTCCTGATCGCATGCGCGACTGATGAGCGTGGGATCCTGAGTTCGATTCCCAGGTCCAGCGAAATGGTATTGGGGTTTTCCATTAGTAATTTCTCAGTAGCAGCTCGGAGGTAGGATTTGGCCAGGTTAATGGCAACAATAGGCTTTCCCCCTTTTACATGGGGCTTAAATCATATCAGCGAACTGTGGGTGTACATTGGTACACCGCTGCCTGACCCCCGTATGTTATGTTTGACTAAAATTCGCGCGAGCTTTCGATATGTTTCTATACCAGAACCGTGCCAACGGAAGGCTATAATTAAGCCTTCAGTATCCGTCCGTCTGTCTGTCAGCGACTGTCTCGTTAACCGTAATGGGTAGAGAGTTGAAATTTACTCAGATTGTCTATTTCTATTGCCGCTATATCATCGAATGAATAAAAAAACGTAAGGGAGTCCTCATATGTAAGACAAACTTATTTTATTCTGTTTTATCCTGACTCGCACTTGACTGGGTTTTAAAAGGATAGTGTGCTGGGCACTTATTGCGTCGGAAAGCACGTAAAGTCGTTGGTCACGGCTGTCATGCGCAGATCTTTGACAGTCGTCACGTGAAACCTGACAAGACGGGAAAACGACGGGAAAACCTGACAACCAGACTTATAAAAGGGTGTCGTGTTCCTCACTAACTGGGTTGTAGAGGTCAAATATGCAGTCGCTCCATGTAAAACATTGGTATTCAGCTAAATCTGAATAGACTGGAACCCGACCGTGACATAGTTGGGAAAAGGCTAAGCAGATAATGAGGTGTATGAAAAGAGAAAGTTAACTCAATTGATGTAATGACAGCAAAAAACAGTCGTATTAAATTCTTATGTCGTTTCGATGGAAGTAAACACTTTCACTTTTTTCTTGTATTATTTTTCCTTTATACATATAAAGATTACATTTTTGAATATTTATATATAAATTAGAACACCTCCTGTCGCCTGTACAATGGGATGTGTTCCGAGGAATTATTTGAAATGATGCCAACGGCCACTTTTTACCATCGCACCTCTCGCCATCGGCAGGGGCCAATCCGTGAAGCTTACAACCCAAATAGTCCCGTACGGTACGGTTTTAAAGGAACTTCCTCCTACGTACACTTAGGTTGTGGAATGCGCTCCCTCCTAAGGTTTTCCTAAGAGACTACAGCATGGGGTAATTCAAGAAAGGAGTTTTGAGGTTTTGATGGGGTCGGCAACGCACGAGTGATGCCTCTGGTGTTGCAAGTGCCCATAGGCAGCGGTGACCACTTAACATCAGGCGGCCCGATAGCTTATTTGCCACGTCCAGAGATATAAAAAAAAAACTCCACCGGGAAAAGGGTCGAAGCTACCGGTGGTCAGGATCCTGAGAAAGGAATCTGCTGAGAGAGAATACGTGTTCTGTCTAAGAGAACAGCTTTCTGAATAAAACCCTTGATCCAAACGCCCCACGAGAGCCTCCTCAGCTGTTGGTCGGGACTCCTAGCCATTATGCCATTGGCCGGCACGACTATCGGTACAATGCTTATTACCCACATTCTACATGTCGACAACTTCGCGAGCCAAGGAATTAAACGTATTACTTTTATTATTGTCACCGATAGAAACAAAATCGTGAATGCGTTATGAATATTGTAAACCTAATCGAGGCTCGACTGTACTAGTCTGTCGGATGACAGGTCCCTAAACGAAAAAATAAAACACGAGAGCCAGCCAATACACAATTAAGTTATTTACATATTCAGCAGGTGCTCTATGAATATATTAAACTATGTACATTCAAACAGGGTTCTTTCAGAAAATATGGCTGAGTACTGAAGTGATAAAATAAAGCTAGGTATTTGCAAAATTTAAATAAATGGTTTTCGTGTTGTATCTAGATCTTCTTGCAATTAATTTGTAAGTAATAAAACTATTCCTTAAAGTTGTGAACTGCAGTGGTCTGCAGTGGTCGATTGCACACCCAAGGAAGTTATTGTAAATATATATTATGGCGAACTGGGGCGTTATAGACCCGTCCGACACTAAGTGCAATTGTGGTGCTCCTGGTCAGACTATACTGGGGGGTCCCAATTGTCTGTTTAATTGATTCGTGATCTCTTCGCGGCCATAAACGCGGCCACCCATTACGCGTAACTAGTATAAAATATTATAAATGCGACAAATATGCGTAAAATAAAATAATACGAAAAGAAAAACTACTTCACGAATCAATAAATTCAAAACGTGGTGGCATCAATAGTGCCCTAATAAAACTTTAATTGGCTTTTTGTTCATACAAGTATAAGGTGCTATATATTATTTTTATATTGTTATCATGCATGTTCAGTCTTCCGTTTGATTTTCATGTGTTTGATAAAAGCTTAATAAACTGGTTTGTTTAACGAAAAATTAAAATAACAAATTGTCAGGCGTGTGTTAGCTGCTTTTGGCTGCTGATGATTCAACCGACCAATCACAACACTTTACGGGCGCTTGACAATTTGTCACATTAATTTTTCATTCGAAAATCCGAGGGCTAATCTAAAACAAAATACCCTAAACTTTTTAAATGCCATTAGCTCCTACCCTCTAGGGTCAGTTACAATAAACCATGAAAAAACCGGGAAAAGCGTTTAAGCGAAAGAATTAATTTCTTGTCACATAATACACACATCCGCATTAATTATAATGTGGCCGTTTGCTTCATAAAACTTTTTGTTTTGTTTGTAATGGGTCGCAAGTGTCACTCTTTTCCATTAGTCCAGTGGAGCGGTTACATTATTAAATCTGTTCATCCTTTCTGCGTGAAGTAAGGGTGTTTAAAGGCTCACGTGGGTTCTCTGTATGCTAATGTGTTTTTACAGAGATAGATTTATTTGTTTAAAAAAATAACGGGTGTAGGATTTTTTCTTATGCCATTGAATGGCAAACAAGCTCACGGCCCACCTGATGTTAAGTGGTCACCGCTACTTAAAGACAGATTGCGTTGCCATCCCAGAGACAAAGTTGAAATGTCTCATGGCCTGTAATTTCACCGGCACACCTTCACCCTTCAAAACGGAACACAGCAACGCTGCTTTGCGGTAGAAATACAGATAGTTAATGAAGGAGCAAGCGACATATTCTTCTTATGATTGCGATCACTTTTTGTAAAAGTCCCAACATTTTTACAAAACTCTAGTTTTATTTATTAAACACGGAGGAGGCCGCTTTCAACCCCTGTACTATTGGATGCACCAGTAAGCACAATATTTTGCGTGCGTTACATTGCGCGCTAACAATACCAGAAATAAAAGTCATTTCTCAGCAATAATTTCTGCTCAATGTCACATAGTTTGATGGTCACTATGTGTAGTAAACAGCTATGTGTTGTGTCTTCTTACCCTCCCCTGTTTAAACTACAGTCGAGAGCCCAGTTTCAGGTACTAATGAGCGAGCATGTAAGCTTTTAGGTAATTTGCTTTTAGCGTTCGTAATAAAAGCTGTTACCTGCTCCTATTTTAAAGTTAAGCACTGAATTTGGTACGCATTTTTTTGTTACAAAAAAACACTATGTAATTTTCCTTTTCACTGTTGACTCTCAAAGGACATACATTAAAGTCAGAGTTGGGAAATGTCTCTTTCGTTGCTGTTTATATTTTAATTAAAATATTACGATTTTTATGCTGATGCATGACTTGTACGATATTAATAGGCTAGTCAGGGGAGGATCTAGGAATGTACTTTAAGGGCCCTGGGCCCCGAGAATATGAAGGGCCCCCAGTAATGATCAAAAAATAAAAAATAGCAATTATGCATACATTATTATTAAAAACAGTTATTTGTTAAAATGCTACTTAGTTTGAATAATTAGGTACACTACTTGGCGGCCCCCAAGTAACACTACCGCTACTTAGCGGAAGTATTAGCCAAGGACCCCACAAATTCGCCCAACTTCACTGAGACTTATTTCATCTCTTCGAAGCGTACGAACTACCTTTTGTTTACCATTATGTGTATATCTTTTGTTAAAATCCTAAATAAATAAAATACAACAAACATTTTCTTACTTTTTAATTGGTCATCCGGGCTATAAGCATTAGGTACCTATTTTCCAATGCATTTTCTTCTATTTTCCCAATTTCTCCTCAGCACGCGACGCCATATTTTTCGTTCCGAAGCCAATTTAATGTCGTCGTTTCGAAATTCGAACGTTTATTTCTTCGGGCAAAGGCACGAGTGATTAACTTTTACAAAAAAAAGCACTCGCGATCTTTGGTTGTTTATTTTGAGTTTAAAAGCAAACCTTTTTGGTGAATTATGTTAATTTATTGTTATTTATTTTGTTTGTGTCGTACTGATTGAATAATTGGGATTTGGTAGACTAATGAGAACATATGAGTACATAGTAGGGTAGCTCTGTACCCACACAGGATTCCATTTAAAATTAATTTCTCCGAATGTTGTTTGTTATTTTGATTAAGTGATGAATAAAATGTTCCTACCTATTTTCATTTAAATAGAATTTTGTTTGTGGCTTATTTTGTGTGTTAATTTATTTAGGAGCGTACTACAGGCCAATTTTACTAATTAAAAACGTTCAAAATCAATTAATTAAAAAAATTAAGGTAACCGTCGATTCGCCTACATTTTTTGACAGGCTGAGAATAAAATTGGATTTAGATCGTTCCAAAAAATTATAGATGTGAAAGTATCTATGTTATCATTACCTTCTTGTTTGTTAGTAGGTTCTCTGTCATCAACATAAGAACACACCGTAATATTATTTGGTTTCCTTAAATACTAATACCCATTCTGAAAGAACGTTGTATCGAGAAATGAACGCCAAAAATCATATGTTCTCATTAACGCGGCAACAGGCTGGTAACATCTGCTTCCCTAGTACATTAAATAAATCAATTCCCGCACTAAAAGCAGTAGGGCTCCCAACACAATTACCATATTAATATACCTACATTATGAAAATGGTTACAAAAAGGGATCGAACAGAAGTTCTGTTTAATTCAGCTTTTCAAACAGAATCGGTTTTAAAAAGATTATGAAAAAACGGCAAAAAAACATGTTTGTTGTATGGGAGCCCTCCCCCTTAAATAATTGTTTTATTTTAATTTAATAATTTATTTTCATAACAGAATAAACAAAATATTCTGTGAATATTTCAAGCATCTACCTGTTGCTTTTATCAATATCGGGCAAAATGAGCAAAAAAATCATGTTTGTTGTATGGGAGCCCCCTTAAATATTTATTTTATTTTGTTTATAGTTATAACGGCAACAGTAGTACATTATCTTTGAGCTGTCAGCTGGCACGGTTCATGAGATAAAGCCTGGTGACAGGCGGACAGCGAAGTCTCAGTATTAGGGTCCCGTTTTACCCTTTGGGTACGGAACCCTAATAAAAGACCGTACCAGTACCCTCCCTGTGCAACGCCTGTTATGGCACATCCCTGGGTAGACTGTAAAGGGGTCTCCCATAAGAGAGGCAATTTACCTTTAAATCCTTTTCGAAATATTGTTCCGTGCGGTAACATTTTCATCTCCTTAAACCTTTACGAAATAAGACAATTAGATCTCATTAGTTTAGTTTAATATTAAAAAATAAAAAACGCTCGAGAATGTTTTTAAAATATGGGATAATAATGGGACAAGAAACCCAGGTTTCCTTACTATGTTTTCCTTCAACGATGACATAATTATATACCACCATCACGCTTGTATTCCCCGAAGGGTTAGGCAGAGGTGTACCAATGTAAACCCACAGTTCGCCAGTATATTTAAGTCCCATGTAACAGGGGATAGCAGAAATGTCCAAGATAAACTTATGAAGTACATAATTAATATATCCTTAATGCTTTAGCCTTACCTAGCATGAGAGGCGGTCCGTGTTAACCATTGGGATATGACGACATATTTAATGCACAATAAGCTACTTACTTTTTTTTGCAATGTATAAAAAATCGTAAAACTTGAAAGCTTTAAATAATAATTAAGAATTTCTCGTTACATCGTGCACTCACGAGAGGTGACTCGTGAGTGCACGAGCAAAAACATCCCTATTTTTTTTTAATGTCATTATAAAAACATTAGATTCTGCCCGCGACTTCGTCCGCGTTAAATTTTATTGGTTATCCCACGGGATCCATACACTTTCCGGGATAAAAAGTATCCTATATGTTATTCCAGACTACAATCTATCTCAGTGCCAAATTTCATCCAGATTCGTTCAGCCGTTTAAGAGTGAAAGAGTAACAAACATCCATCCATCTATCCATTCTAACAAACATTAGCATTTATAATATAAGTAGGAAGTAGGATAGGAAGCAGGATTTCAGTGTTACAGTTGAAACTTCTGCTAAAACTACCTACAGTGTGCTCTAAATACTTACATTTAGGTAATTTTGACGAATATGTTTCATAAACAACACCCTGTGGTTAATGTGCGTACCGGGGATGTGAGTGAGTGGCGATGACTCATTTTAGCTCAGCGCTTTATAATTCCTGACCCTTAATGCGTTTAGCTGTACTTATGGCCCAGGAAAAGTGTCTGGCTATACCAAATCTGTATTGTTTTTTTTAAATATATAAAAAAATAAAAATATACCATCACGCCTGTATTCCCCGAATGGTTAGGCAGAGGTGTACCAATGTACACCCACAGCTCACCGGGATATTTAGGTCCATGTAATAGGGGGCGAGCCTATTGCCATTAACCGGGCACAAATCCAAACTCCGAGCTGCTACTGAGAAGACCAATTCTACCTATTCTGTTTCGGTCCGACCTATTCTATTTCGGTTTTAATAATATTCTGTAAAACACAACAAAAGTCAGTCACACTTGACTGAAAGTGAGTATCACCTTTTGTATCAAAGGGATAGTTCTATTAACTTTGAGAAACCGTTGTAATTTAATATACCGTCAAAAATGCTTCTTAATTTTCTCTTATTTTTGACACAAGATTGCGATTAGATTTTGAACGTTTTTAATTATTAAAATGATTGGTTTTCTAATATTTAAAAAAATATCAATCATTTCACCTAACTTGTAACTAGCTAGTTTTTTAATGCCCTATGAGCTCTCTTATTTTATAAATTGTACATACTTTGTATTTTAATTATTACTTATAAGTATTGTGTTTAAATTAATTATATTATTAGCAAGAAAGTACACAAATACCTTCTTAACTCATCGGTCTATCTATTCTCAAAATTTCAGCCATGCTAAAATGACATCGGTTTGAAGACTTAGATCTATTTTCATTACCTAACAGTAACGCCTGGCAAAGTAATAAGTTTTTTTTTATTAAAATGTAACAAAATTAGGTACATATCAAACTTAGTTTCAATATTTTTTCTCCGGCAACCTCCGTAACATCATTCAAAGACACTCAATTTAATATCTACTGGAGTGCACTCCTGTTAACTTAATTTAGAAAGGCCTATATCAGTAGACCTAGCACGAATGTGCCTACGTAAAAATATTAGCTTCGAGTCGATTTTAGAATTGAAAATACGACTTTTCCTGTGGCATTTTGGTTTTATTTTATATGGCAAGCACAATTACATACACATCAATGTATATGTTCTTTCTAAGCTTATCTTAGACATCCCTGAGTTCAGTGAAGGAAAACATCTGCATCGTACGGAAACTTGGACCTATAGTTAACATAAGACTTAATTTTTTTTCTGATGGTAAATCATCAAATAACTTCTAGGGAGGAAGTTTCAGACTTTTACGGACTAAAACCCACCCATATTATTGTTATTACTGCAAGAGTAAATTACAAGTCTGGCTGTTTGTATATGTGCGTTCTTCTTCATCGTGTGGGCAGTAAGGTCTAAACGACCCCACACACCCTAGTGTCAGAGTTTCTAAACCGCCTCAAGGGCCTCTGACATGGTTACCGATGTCAGTGATGTCCAAGATAAACTTAGAAAGTACATAATATGAATTAGAAAAAGTCACATTAGTACTTGCCCGTGCCCGGTAGCGAACCCACAACCTCGTGCATGAGAGGCGGGCGCGTTAACCACTGGGCCATCACGACACTTTTATGAACTTTTTTATATGTGCGTTTATATGTATATTTAAACGTACTCACGATACTTACTACACGATACTTTTATATAAAAAAATATATATAACTGACATTTTATTTTAATTTCGCATACAATACGGGCCGTTCTCAGTGTTAATATTCCTCTTGTTCCCGGCTGGGAGTACTCTCATATGCTCCACGCGGTTATGACAGCGTTCGCTGCAAGTTCAACTAAGCGTAAAATTGACACCGCCCTAGTAGGTAATTGTAACGTGATATGATACGTTCATTGAATATTGAATAGACTAGCTTGTTATCTTTATTTGATTATAAAGTAAGGGTGCATGTGTACAATATTTTTGTACCTAGTACAATCTGCATTTAAATTAGGCATGCAAATGTTGAAAGTAAGTCAAATATGCTACTGGTGCCGCAATAAACGTGGCCAGGCTACTGGGCTCAAAAATTGTAGACATACCAACACATCATCACGCGTTTATTCCCCGAAAGGTTAGGCAGAGGTGTACCAATAATTGCCACAGTTTGCCGGTATGTTTTAGGTCCCATGTTATAGGTGGCGAGTCTATTACCATTAACAGGGCACAAATTGTAACTCTAACTGCTAGTGAGAATTTCATAGAAAAACCCAATAAATGGGATCTAAACCTAACGGCGAACTGCCGGTGTACATTGGCACACCTTTGCCTAGCCTTTCGGAAAATACAGGCGGTGATGATTGACGATAGGTAAAAAGGAGTTAGAGACATAATTATAAACCAATTAATTATGTACCACTTTCTAACATTTCAACTACCTCATTTTCGATCCCAAACAGGAAAAGGATAAAATATCAAATATTTTATCCGGTTTCAAAATCAGTTAAAGAATCACTACATGCAACCTTTCTTGAATTTCCCGTATACCGATACCGAGTACACCGGTACCGCTACCGATACCGATACTGAATTTGGCGTGCAACTCAATCCTTTGCAAAAGTATTGGGTTGCGAACCGATACTTGATTTTTCATTTCTACGTTTGAAAAATTGCTTTTAAATTAGAGTTGTTTTCATTTTTACTTGTTTTTTTTTTACCAACTTCAAAAAAGGAGGAGGCTGTCAGTTTGGTTGTTATTATTATTTACTTTTACTTTTTGTAACCCGAGACTCTAGGTCCCGGACCTTGGAAAGGCGTACGAGGAGCCGAGGTCAACTCGCAGAGGCCCCTTAGCCTTAGACAGCTTTAAGATAAAATGAAACACCAACCGACAATTTTGCTTGTATGCATCCAAGGACAATCCCCGGCTGGCGCAGGACTAATTGCAGGATATTGAAATAAAGAATGGGTCAAAAGGTTTGGGTGGCCTAAGTAGACTAGTTACCTGGTATGTACCTACTATGGAAAGACTATGGCCGATGCCTGATTTGTATTTGTATGACACGATAAAATGGCAGGGGGTGACTTGCGCTCTCAATGAATTATTATTTATCACTATGGCTCGAGGCTTCCACCACGTGGCTTATATCACCCGCGTTAAGTTACGTCTTTGGTTACTGCTCCGCTCCTACGATTCGTAGCGTCATGATAAATAGCCTATGTTAATCAGGGGTAATGCGGCATTCTAATAATGAAAGAAAATTTTGAAATCGGTCCAGTAGTTTTGAGTTTATTCGTTGCATATATACATACAAATCTTTGCAATAGGTTCGCCCACTGTTACATGGGACCTAAAACATACCGGCGAACTGTGGTTGTACAGTGGTACACCTCTGCCTAACCCTTCGGGGAATACAGGGTGATGGTATATTTATTTGTTTTTTATTTTATTTTATGGTCTGGTAACGGTCTGGTTAGATTGCGTAGATGGATAAGTAAGCTAGTTTTTGGTGTAATGTCGTTTCGTTGTAGGTATTAGCCGGGCTGTCTAGACATGCTCATTCCTTCAGTCTATTGCCTTATTTGACTGAATTATGGACTGAGTTTGCATTAGTTATTCCGTTTTATTTTTCCTTGAAAATATTGTGAGTACTGGGAATATTTATTCGACTCCTAATGTAAATCAGTATTACTACTGCAATGCATACTGTTCGTGATATTAATTATGTACTTACATTATGTACAATGATCTATTTGGTATTTTGTTCATAAAAAGGCATTATCACACTTTAATATCTGAATTAATTTGAAATTATCTCTAAGACTCCGTTAAACAACTCACTTTGTAAATACACCAAAGTGATAAAACCAACAATCCAAAACATAAACATCCAATTCATTAACGGCAACGCCTCTACAATAGTCCACAAGCATCTACAAACAAACTAAACGCAAACCAGTTTGTCTAAATCAAAACAAACCCGAACTATATCAATCGATTTACGTATAATTACATTTTGAACGCCGCGTTGACATTTCATTCGACGTCAGCTGTGAAATGGAGCCGCCATCTTGAAGTGCCACGAAAACCACAGGCGTGCCGCTGACTGGGCACTTTCACGCGTGTTTACACATCGCCTCGCACATCTGCTATCCTGGTACCGAACGGACGGATTATTCAGATTGCAAATTGCCGTTTATGCTTCCTGTTCACGAAAAACTGTCTAATTTAAACAAAGGTCCTTATTTATACAGGTCGCTAAGTTGAAATTTGTTCAAAGTCAAAACGTTTATTTTAATTAGAACATTACAGGCCACTTTTGAGTTGTCATGGAATTGGTCGTCTTAGGGGACAGAGCACATTAAGCCACCGTCAATATCCACGGCATGATAATGCTATGGAAGTTATATGTAATTATAACTTTAGTCCCTCTTATGTCCCGCTTATAAGAAAATTACCGATCTGAAACTGCCCCGTTGCGGTCTCATAGTCGAAAGCGCGACTGTTGAGCGCAAGTCTCTGGGTTCCATTACAAAGTCGTGCAAAAACTGTTATTTGGTTTTTCCATTAGGAATTTCTTAGTAGCAGCCTCGAGTTTGGATGTTGGTTATGTGTAATCCCCGTGCTTCGGAAGACAAAAGCCGTTTCACTTGCGCCTGATCTCTTCTCGGTCGCGCCGGTTTGCTGTCCGGCATCGGATTATGAGAGTTAGAAAAGAGAATGTACACCTGTTTCTGCGCCCACATTCGTTTACAATAATATCTTCTCCGTACTTGACTAAAAATTCGTTCGGGAGAACATTATTATTAAGAAATTGAAAAACCAGCTACATTATGAAACAAAAAACTTTGAAATACCTCCCAAAGTTCCGAAAGCGTAATAAATATTTAATTACCCTATTATTCTCTAGACAAGTTTCCATCTTCATTAATTCCAGTTCGGAAGTAACAATAACAATTTTGTACACTTAAACACAACATTGTTTGAACCCAAACTCTGGGTAACATATTAATATTTGAAACCAATGGGAATAATATTCATGGAATAGTTAGCATTTATAATTCTTAACGGCTGTACAGGACGATGCCGGGTAATAGGGTGACCAAGTCCATAATAATTATGACAAGACATTAAGTGCAAGATATATGTGATAGTGGAGATCTTAATTATACCTCATGTCCTTTATCGTCTTGTTACGACAGCGCAGTGCCTACATAACAATCACAGAGACTTCTAGCGATAGGAGATTGGCTGGTTTCCTTTGCGCATTATTTGTCAAAAATCAAGTTAATGTAATGTATAATTGACCCCACTTCTGTCAAAATGAGCCAATTCACAATTTCTTATTAATTTCAATTAATTACGTCATACTAATTAAATACGCTCCAGCAATAATAATTTATTTATTTAAATTTTCTGCATAATATCATGTAAAAAATACATTGATGATTTTCTACCAGTCACCATAAGGGTGATGCAGAGACAAACCATAGTAGGTACAAAAAAAAACAGAAAATTTCCCAGAATAATGTAGTTTGCCGTTCATTCCAGACTTATTCTTGGAAAAGATTCAAAATTTATCAGTGTGAAATGTACAAAATTATTATAATTACCTCCGGAAGTGGGAGAAATTTTGATGTGGCATTTTGGCAGATCTAATTTTAATTACGGAATAATTATCAAAACGGTTGGTTGACACTTTCCGTGACGCAAGGGTTGTGCCTTTTGGCCTTTGCCCTGCCCAGAGGCTTAGCTTTGCCATCCAACGTGATAATGCTGCCAATCTTTTAGGTACATTTCCAGTTGGCGGGGATGCGAAGGAATTTTTTGATGCCATTTAGTTATAGTTATTTTTTTATTTCGGAATAACAAGGTGGACGACCTGATTAAGACCGCAGGAAGACACTAAATGCAGACCGCTTCTAACTGTTTTTTTTTGGAAATCTGTGGGGGAGGCCTATGTCCAGCAGTGGACGTCCTGCGGCTGATATGATTACGGAATATAGTGTTAGTTTTTACTTTATTTTTTATTTATTTAAGTTTTCGTAGTAAAGTAAGTTTTTAACCAAAAAACTTTAATCACAAATAGAAAAAAGTCCAACTATTTACAGCTTTTAAAACACAATAAAAAAACAAAGCAGAAAGCAAACCATCGATTTATAAAATTTCCGTTTATTTTTACAACCGGTGCCAAGTGGGATTGTAAATCATTTCAGAATCGCTGTTTTTAAAACCTTGGAGATTGGCTAGACAATGACTAATATAGGTAGGGAAGGAAAACTTATTGAACTTCTCAGTTTTTCCAACGTAACTAGTATGGATTTATTGAGAAAATTGGAAATGTTATGAGAGAAAATTCTTTGTTTATTTTAAGGTAAATATTGAAGTGTAAGTTAGGTACAAAATGAAAGATTAAGCATTGGAAAACGGCGAAGGGAAAAATAATTAAATTGATTGCGTCATACCAATCGAATTTGAATATGCCAAAATGTGTAACATGACTATCCGTGAATACGGTTAAATGTACATGCAAAACTAACACTTAATATACATAGATGTAAAGTAAATCCACGTTATATATCAGATATCATTACTACTACTTCGAAAAATGGGAGAAATTTTGATGTGGTTGGCTCTTATTGGTAGAACTAGGCCTAACATTACAGTTTGATCATGCTTCCCGACACAGTACACTGTGTCTCTCTAATTAAGATGATTATGATAAACTACATATCCAAGTTAATTGCATTAAAATGATTTATACGGGGTCCTAACATTTTTCCTTTTTCTGTCATATCGTCCTTGAGTGGTATAAGATAGATGAACCAGCATCATCTGTTCCAAAAACTTTTCCGCAGTTCCGAAGCCTAATTACCTATAATAATTATGCTTACAGCCGCAATTATTATTAATTACATTAATTTTGCTAGTTTACGTTTAAAATTTACAAATAATATTAATCATCCAGTAATTAACTACACCGCTCAAAAATCCACAGCTTGACATGTATTAATTAAATTCAAAAAGAGAACGTGTTAATTTTCACACATTTACACCATAAACCCGTTAGTTGGCAACGGAATAATTCCACTTTTGACTCGCACACGGCTTCAGAGCGTCGGAAATTCCGTACGGCTGCGCAATCTCTAAAATAAATAGCCGTCATAATTTAGCAGGACATTGTCCTAAATAACACGTTAATCATGGTGAGTGTGTAAACGTTGGGGCAAGCATGGCGTGACACGGAGTAAAAATGAGACAGAGATCACACTGCATTAAGGTACTGTTTTGCAGCATCTATGTAAAAAACGCGTCGTTGAGAGGTAATAGGTAGGTAAATTTACCTATTACCTCTCAACGACGCGTTTTTTATTATTAAATTTCTGCACAGCTCAGCAAGTGGATAATCTCTTAAATGGGTAGTTTCACCGACATCGTTTTTTGAGGTTCTTCGCGTGAAATCACTATGTAAAATGTATATATAAGACCATTTTATATTTTTTCGTGTAGTATGAAAACTAGCTCATATGAAGGCACTAGTATAAATAAAAATCTCTGAAATATAAATTAAAAATAAAAAGAAATATGTCTGTTTCTCAATAACGGTGGTATGTCCGCGATTAACTTTTAAGCGCATTTACCTCATTAAATACGTTGTGAAGGAAATTTAGTACTTAAATTGCACATTATTATGTTGGTCTATGCATAAAGCAACCATATTTATTACTTCCTTTACTTCTGTTATCATGCAGACATTAGAACCATTATGATAAGGAATGTCCACGCGAAAAGTGCAATTTCGGTGTGTTTTGTTGAAATCGATCTATAACGTAAACAAGTCTATTCTAACGAACAATCTCCTTGCGCACACGTAGGCCCAGTCGTGCTCTTGCGTTCTCGCAGTAGTGAGGTGTCCGATCCTGTCGAGGTTTTGCGCCAATACCTAAGTACTTTTTTTTTCCAAGAGGGAATACGAAATTATGCAATCTCGGTGGGTTACTGTACGAATGAATGTTATTTTTTTACGGTAGGGTACGCGAGTATGTTATGCTTATGTGTTAATGGGTACCCTTAGCGACCACATATTTTTCAATACTCAATACTCAATACTCAATACTTTATTGCTTTCCATTTGTACATATAGGTCTTATAAAATATTGTTAAGATCATAATGGACCCTGTCGGGCACAGCAAAGTTAGGAGAGAGGACGAAAAACCAAGTAGCAATTCATATTATGAAATTAATTATTTATTATTATGTGATGAATTAAGAATTATTTTGATGTGTATTTTAATTAAATTAAATAAGCATGTAATTATGACTATGTATTAGTAAAATTATGTCAAATATTTCAATTTTTGTCGTCATTATTGTTAAATCATGTCAGTTATTTTCCTTGTTTTGTCATCATTATTATAAAATTATGTTATTATTTAAGTTAATTTGTGTAATGTCTCTATATAGTATTCAATTTTAGGTATTTTTGTATCGTCATCATTTTAAAATTAAGTTTTTATGTATTTAGATTAATTATTTATTAACTTTTGTAAGTAGGTTCATGTTATAGTTTATGTTTATCATTATAGTAGTAGTTTTAAATACCTAAAGCATAAATAGTTTTGTTTTTATTTAATTTTTTCTTCATGTTTCTCATTTCGGTGGTGCAATATCGGTGGTTTCGGTGGTAAGTTTATTGCCACCGACATTGCATCAATACTAAAATGGCTGTGGGTTCATGTGACTTTGGTAAGATATTTTCTTCCAATTACCTAGGTAAATCGTAGTTACCTACCTAAAATGCCAGCAGTAAGCTCGTCACTGCTGCGTCGCTAAAACAGTGCAGTAAGTATGTATTTTCGCGATGCAGTAATGAAAATACATACTTACTGCACTGTTTTTTTCTTTAACCGATGTGAGGTTCTGTATTCGATGGATGGGATGGATGGGGTCGATTAGAAAGAAAGAAAGAAAGAAAAACCATTTAGTTGTATCGGATGGATTTGATGCATCGGCTGGGTCTAATGCATGATGCATCTCGGATGAAACGGATTATCGAATGCATCTCGGATGGATCGGATGCATCCGATACATCCATAACGGATGTAACGGATGAATCGGATGAAACGAATGTACCAGATTAAACGGATGAAACAGATGTATCGGATGAAACGGATGTATCTCGGATGGATCAGATGCATAGGATGACACGGATGAATCAGATGTATCTCGGATGGATCGGATGCACCGGATGAATCGGATGAAACAGATATATCTGATGCACCGGATGAATCGGATGAAACGGATGTATCGGATGCATCTCGGATGCATCGGATGCACCGGATGAATTGGATGAAAGAGATGTATCGTATGCATCTCGGATGGATCGGATAGATCTGATGCTCTGGATGCATCTCGAACGGATCAGTTGAATGATGAATAATTTTGTATTGTAGTTGAAAGAAAAGCAGTGTATGTACCTCGCTCGACGTGACTTCTTGTTGCATTCGTGTTATTAGAGCCCTCGCTAACGCTCGGGCTCCAATCACACTCGGTGGAACGAGAAGTCACTTACTGCTCGGTGCGGTATTCTACTATTACACCTGAGAGGTATTACAATTAATTGGATAAACTTTGGAGGGTAGTATTGTGAGAGGTAGTACATATTTTAAAAATACGTACATATTCTAAAGTTAATTTAGTAAATGTGTTAAATGTGGTCTATGATCCATGTCAAAAGATGCAGTATCGAATACAGACAAATAAACTTATTTTACACCTGCTATACCCGCCTGTGCAGCCGCTACATATAATGTTGACAACGGCTAAGTTGTTCTTTGTTTAATAACTGTCATGCTACAATACGAAAATTCCATTTTGGTGGGTGTTGCAATTTCGGTGAACAATTTTCAATTTCGGTGGGTTGGAAATTTCGGTGGAAGTCATTTTTTCAAAACAACTACAATTGTTTGTTTCTTACTAAAACATCTAGAATACTAATGTGTTCTAGAATAAAACAAGTTTATTTTTTCATCCGAAAACCTACAAATAAAAAAATCCACCGAAATTAGTAAAAAATTGAGCCTGCGTGAAATGACCCAAATGTTATACAGCTGGTATAAGTGTCATTGGATTATATTTACGTGTCCAAGTGCAACTAAATTATTGTAGTCGACCAGTCTAAATATTGGTTGAATCAGAACATTAGTTGCCCATCAACTAATGTTGTTTGACGAACACAATCCAGACGCCACGAATTATCCTTTTGCTCAACTGGACCATCGATGTCATTCACCCGTCACATTTTTTTTATGTCGTTGTGTTGCCATCATAGACATCTGCAATACCAGAGGCCTTGCAGATGCGTTGCCATCAAAGAAATAAAGTTGAAATGTCTCATGTGCCTCTAATTAGACCAGCACCCATACCCTTCAAACCGGAACACAGCAACGCTGCCTTACGGCAGAAATAGGCACAGTATTAGTACTATCCCAGACGAGCTCTTTCACAGAGAGCTCTACTAACACTTCACTTCTATTTTCACCTTTAAAGCTTGAACTCTGTTGTTGTACTATTTACTCCCTCATCTCGGATTTTCATATTCATACCTCGGTGTTCTAGTACTTGTTCTAAACGTAACGTGTTTAGCAATTCCTCTGCGCTTTGAAAAATATGTAGATTTGTTGTCTGAGACCACCCTTGTTACTAAGGGGACGTAAGTGGAATGTCTGATGTGATTCGGGGAGTCGTCGGGTGTTGTCGGTGGCTGAACCCAGAACTAGTGTGATTGTCTTGAATGAAGAAGGAGGAATATAGCTTCTAAAAAGTTTTTTGAAATTAAACTCAAAGTTCGTTGTTGAGCGTTGGTTAGTAAAATTAATAATATCGACGCTTGAAAGGCAAAAATATCTAAGCGACAGAAATTCCAAAAATGAGTTATATATAGGTACCTACCAATGGATTTGTCATTTTTTTTGCGTCGTTTAGTCTAATCATTGTGTTTCTACAACTTTTAACTTCAAATCACTCTCCTGTAAAGTTCATTAAAAGTCGCTTAGTAATTTTTGCCTTTCAAGCGTCGATATAAATAATTAATTGGGTAAGTAGAAAATTTGAACTCCAAGAAAGGACTTATTTTTCAATCCGCGACTTTGTCTGAATCCACGATAATCGATCCATCCTAACATGATTACGCAGACGACGTCGCAGGCAAAAGCTAGTAACCAATATCCCCACGAAGTCTTAATATTGGCCCCCTCAAGCATGCATCAGCGGCTCCATACATACCGGCTGAAGAGCCTCCGAAGAGATAGCCCGTATCAAAGTGAGCACTCCTGGCTATTCCAGCATCTTTATACAATATTCATGCTGTGTCATAATATCGCGTCATTCCGTTGACAATTTTATATTTAGACTTGTCAAATCTTGAGATGAAGGCCACGTGATGATGTTCAAGTGGGTCCGGTACTAATCTTGGCATTGATGCTGTAGACTTGGCTTATATTATACTGCTTATATAACACACCCTCACTCGGGTAAGTAGATACTCTCGCCCGGTGCCCTTTACGGACGCTGGGCGCGAGGACTTATATTGCACTCACGGACACACAACACTCTCCAAAGACACACACAAACACACCCTCACAACACACAACAACACACCATTTACACATACACAACTACTCACACACACCCTTGCACATGCACGTTTTTTAATTATAAACAATGTTGTAGTAGAAAATAAATAAACAATTTAAGTAAATATAATAAGAAATAATTGAACTAGAATCTATCCTTTGTAAGGGAAAGGGACCGTTATTCCTTAATACAGGTTATTCTGTAACCTAGCTAGGAAAGCGGAACTCCACCCACCAGATTGTTATGACATGGTTCAAAACTCTTATGTGTGTATTACTTTTGCGCATGCCTCTTGTACTACAATCTCCTTTTATGCAATAAATTATTATTATTATATTAATTGTAATACTAAGCTTTTCGGGGGGGGGGGGGGGGGGGGGGGGGGAAGTAACTAATATTACAAATGCGAAATTAGGTAAGTTTGTTACCTCTTCCCGCCTAAACCACTGAATATCATCTTCGTATTTTGCATATACGTTGCCAGGTGTACAGAAACGGATATAGGGGACCCTTATGAAATAAAAATAAATATACCATCACGCCTGTATTCCCTGAAGGGTTAGACAGAGGTGTATCAATGTACACCCACAGTTAGCTGGTATATTTAGGTCCCATGTAATTAACCGGGCACAAATCCAAACTCCGATAGGGTAACCTTCATCCCGAAAAAAAGTTCTATTCCCTAAAAAAACAGCAATAACATTGATATGATAACATTTCAAATATAACTAACATTTACGCGGACGAAGTCGCAGAAAAAAGGTAGTATGAATATATTTTTATAGAACCAATTTTAAACATCCAAAACATCCGTTCACTGCGACACGATCCAAATGAAAGGAACAGCAATTTTTTCTCATATTTATGGTAACTTTCATCTCCTAATAAATTGAAAGTCTGTCTATGTGTCTACCACATGAGCTGTTCTAAGAATAAATAGGTACATTAAAACCACTAGAACTCATTTCATAACGCTGAGGAAATTGCCATGTTCTTAGAAATAGGGTAGCGATGTTATTAGCATACTTCTCATGAAATAACACAGATTTCTCTCAAGTGGATTTATTTAATTCCACTAAACCTGCTTTCAAAGCGCCAATAATGTCGTCGTCTGCTTAACCTTTTCCCAACTATGTTGGGGTCGGCTTTCCAGTCTAACCGGATGCAGCTGAATACCAGTGTTTTACATGGAGCGACTGCCTATCTGACCTCCACAACCCAGTAACTGGGCAACGCGATACCCCTTGGTTAGACTGGTTGTCAAACTTCTTGGCTTCTAACTATCCGTAACGACTGTCAAAGATCTACGAATGACCGGCCGGGACCAACAGCTTTACGTGCGCCAATAATAAAAACCATAAATTGAAATGTAAAAAGAAAAAACAAAGCTCACATAAAGATCATTTTTACTTTTTCCTGTTGAATATTGATATTCCTTAGAATCCGTTCGCGTATTGTATAATTATTCTGTTTAAGTAAATAATTATAATTATATAAGTTACACAGGGAAACCTGCTTCTGTCCGTAACTTTCTTTGCGTCAAATTTGATATATTATTCCACGGGAACCGTACATTTTACCGGGATAGCAAGTATTCTAAGTGTTATTCCACACTACAGTCTATCTCAGTGCCACATTTCATCCAGATCCGTTCAGCCGTTTAAGCGTGACAGAGAACAATGATGATCAAAGATGTATGAACGTGAACGACGCGAAAGTAGTATGTAAGGGTCGTAGCAGGTGGCGTTCTGTGGTTTCTGCCTACCCCCATGGGAAAGTATGTAGAGAACCAACATCCATCTGTCCTCACAAACTTTCGCAACTATAATTTTATTAGGATGTATTGGTTACCTCAATAAATAAATACTTAACCAAATGAGGCTACAACTCAACCCGTTAACCAGACGCTAACCAAGTTCTTCCGCAAATCAACCGCGCAAAACTGACTAATCTCAAATATTTAATAACAGTAATTACACATAAACCCACAAATTGGCTTATCGCCAAAATGATAATATAATTATTCGTAAAGCTGTAACAACATATTCCGTCCATGACGAAGGAAATCCATTTAGGGGTGATATATCTGCCATATTACCATCATAAAATAATCTCATTAGGATACAGAATGTAATCGGACGTGCGAAGGGCCGGGCCCGGACTTGTGGTGACAACCCTGCTGACTCTAGGGTTATAAACTTGTTACGAACTTGTTTCGTATGTATTAACTCGGTTTTTGGTCATTGATTGTGGACGAGGGAATAAAGTCCGGTTTTTAAAAGGTTTCTGGTTACGTTCATTTTGTGTTTCGATCTTGATACACTTTTTTAAATATAAAAAATGTCAGTGATGCCGCGGTAAACATGGCTACAAATAAAAACGTGGGTATAAAGTACTTACAATAAAAAGGGTTTGTCTAAAATTGATTCTATAACAAGAAGAAGTACGAAACTCAGTTTTTGTACGAGTGCCGGTGTTATTACATACACATGAGACATTTCAACTTTGTCTCTGGGATGGCAACGCATTTGCAAAGCCTCTGGTAGTCCAGATGTCTATAGGCAGAGGTGACCACTTAATATCAGGTGGACCGTCAGCGTGTTTGCCATCCATTGATAATAAAAAAAAACTTATATTTTTGTGGCATAAGAAGAAAATATTATAATATTATTTGTTTTGAAGAATGCCCAAGGCATAAAGGTAGAGGAGAATGCCCAAGGCAAGTTCGCCTTTGTACAGTTTGTCGCATAAAGTTTAAAACAGTAAATAGCTAGATATTGTCGTAGAAAAACTAGGTTTGTCTGGGTATAAAAAAGGAAGAGTCAAGACTTCAAGACGACGACGATTTTCATCGCTTTACGTTGGACCTTTTTATTTAATTTCAACAGCTTTACAACAAAAAACACTTAAATGCCTACTTAGGAATTTCTATGAAATTTTTAATATAACAGCAACCTTACAATATTCTCTTACGAACTTATTTTGTAAAGTACCTTTTGCGAGAAAACACATTCTCTTATAAAATTATCAATAACACTTAGATTCCGATTGTTATTCATTGTTATAACGCTTTAACACACATTCAACCACATCCCACATCAATTCAAAAATTGTTGTGTAGTATTTTAATTTTGCTTATGTCAAACTAATTAATTCATATTCCTATTCAGCAATAACAGTTCAATTTACATCCAAACTTTGTATAATAGATTTAGATTTAATCAGATATAATAGGCCCGCCCCCTATTACATGGGACCTAAATATACCAGCGAACGGGTGGGTGTACATTGACACCTCTGTCTAACCCTTCTGGGAATAGGTACAGGCGTGATGGTATGTTATGTTAATTGTATGTCCATAATTAACAGTAGTAGTTAGTATAAACCAAAAAAAACAAAAACAAAAACCAAATTGAAAGAAAAGAGTGTCCATGGAGTTTCTTGCTCGTTCTTCTCCATAGAGACCTACGTATTGGAACGAGCAACTAGCTTCAATTCTAAACTGTAACTTCTTGACATTCAAAAGTGCCTGTAAATGGTCTAATTGAAATAAATGCTTTGACTTTGACTATAATATCCTATAGTATAATAAATCACAAAAGCAGTAGCTACAGCATGGTTGATGGAGCATGTCGTGATTGGCAAGTAAGAATCGATCCCGAGTCACGACCAATGATTGATAGCCAGTGATAGCGTGGTGTCATTGACTGTTTCAACCTAGGATAATGGAGGATTATAGAGCCCACCGACACCCAGTGCAAGTGCGGTGCTCCAGAAGATGGCCAACTTGCTGCAGTGCTCGAGGTGCTCCTACATTTGCACTTTAGAAGACATTAAAAACGCAAGTGATTTAGTGATAAATGCTTTTAGGCGCTTTGCACGTGGAGCAACTTAAGTTGAGGCAACTATCAACACTTTAAAAGTTTCCTGTAAAAAGTTGAAAAATCTTTAAAAGGCAGGATTGAACAAAAATAAACGTATCTCATAGGAAAAAGATGGCAAAATAATTGTACTATGTACTTTTTCATCGTTTTGCAAGTCAAAAATTGGGTTTGTCTTCCTGTTTGTACCTTAATCAAGCGTGATGATCATCTCTCGTGTATTCTCTGTATTGCAAGATACCTTTACCCTGCTGTGGGACAATAAGAGGCTGGTATTATATAGTTACACGAGGTTGAATTAGACAATGTCATAATAATAGGTCCATATTAGGGACTAGCTGTTGCCCGCGGCTTCGCTCACGTTGGCCTAACTGTTACTTAACTAATTAAATATTGAATACTGTGTGATCATTAACTCGGAGTTAAAAGATAACCCTGCCCCGGCATGCAAGCCTTATTGCGGTAATTTGGCACAAGTACCTCCATGTGATGTCACACACATTTCCACCGCTCTGTTCAAGCCGAACGCTTGACGTTTTACCCTTTGGTAACCCTTGGTCCAAACAAATGTATTTTGGTTTTTATAAGATACGATTTTTAAATGACTATTATGGTATTACGTTATGATTATGGTATATAAAAACTTGATATCCATATCCATACTAACATTAGGTTTAAAGAATTTATTCTTATAAGAACAATTACAGTTCACTTAAAATGAGATACAAATAGTTAAAATAAGTATTTTAGATGTTCGCATCTGGTGCGTTGATGACGTCATCGATTACAGATGTGTTTTCTTAATTTAGATTTAAATATATTAATACTTTCACATTTCTTTATTTCTTCGGGTAAATCATTGAACAGTTGTGCTCCTTCAGACAGTATTGTTTTTTTGCCGTAGTTAGTTCGTGCTCGTGCAGTCATTAGTTGAAACCTGTTTTTGCTTCTAGTATTGTATGTTATTGTCTTTTTACGTATTTGAATATTTGATTGTATGGAGTTCGTGGTGATTTTTTTTATAAGAATGCAGGTGTAGTATGTGTAAAGTTGTTTGAGATTTAAAAGGTTTGTTTTTTCGTAAAGCGTTCGCATTATAAATGTGAAAGTAATTCTGTCTGTCTGTTCCACTTTCATGAGTAAATCATTGAACCGATTTATATGAATTTGGTTTTTTTATTTTGCGACTTCGTTTACGTCCCCTATAACTGATATGTACGAGGACTAAGTCGCGGCCATAAGATAGTATATAAATTATTATTAATTTCTAAGATTTTGGACTTAAAGGCTTGTATGAAACACTTGACGACGCGCACGGTTCGCTGCTTTCTGAACAGTCTTTTGTCGCTTAGATTCATTCGTGCATAGGTACAAAAATCCAACAATACCGCCAGCATTTTGTTCACCACAATACTTAAACGTTCGGCATTAAAAATGAGGACTTCTAAGCAATCTTCGTAAGCAGAACGAGAGTCAAGGACGATCTTCAGACCGACAGGTGTTTTTCCAAAACCCTTTGATCTGAAAATTCTCGCTCAAAAAAAATATTTACGCCTTCAAGCGAAAGATAAAACACGTTAGTGTGGTCTTAAAACTTAGAAGCGCTTCTTCTTCTTAATTCATTCATACCAGCATTTTTCGCGGTGTTTCCTTGAATTCCTTTTGATGTTATAAAACTGTTCCGACAGGTTTATCTCTTTATGATTGTGTAAGGCCGAGAATATACGTCAGTTTTTTTTTTCCGATTGTCTGATCAGACGGTCGGATTGTATTTATATAATATGATTATTTTGTTTAGTTTCAGAGTTGTTAGTGCTAAGTTTGGATCTCACACGGAGCAGACAAAACGGGGTTGTAATTGTAGTAACTTTTAAGAACAGTTCTTCAGAAAGGTCGGGTTTGCAGTACTCGTAACCGGCGTGCTTGTATGACCAGATGTATGAATGTGCACGAGGCGAAAGTAGTATGTAAGGATCGTAGCAGGTGGCGTTCTGTGGTTTCTGACTACCCCCATGGAAAAAAGGCGTGAGTTTATGTATGTACGTATGTATGTAAGAACGATTGCAATCAAATCTCAGTCTTAAGATTTAATGAAATCTTGACATTTTACATGAAGCTTGACTTATGGAGCCATTTTATTGATTTTAATGGTTATAATTTTGAAAATACATACTTCTTACGCCCGCGAATCATACTTTTATCAACATTAAACCTAATACTGACTTGCAAATTGCAAAAAACGTAAGAAAATTTAAATTTCGCGGGCTGGTCGGAGTATTCACCTTAATATGTTAAAATTCGTCTAATTTATCGTAATGCTTTGACATTGATTGTCGATTTGTGAGAAGAGATTTATGACTAGATTTTGAAAGTTTTTGATTAGTAGCTTAGAACTTCTGCTCTCCTTCTCCTTAAAAAAAAAAAACAATGTACGGTCAGACAATCGGATTGAACTTGTACTAAGTGTTGGAACGAATGGCTTTATTTTTTAAGACTATAAGATTCGGCTATCACATGGAAAAATCTGACGTATATTCTCGGCCTTACGGTATTTAATTGCCATTCTTTCTTTCCCTGAACACATCTAAGGAGTTATTGAAAAATGTTCTCGTATTTTCCTGTAATAGAAAAATATTTCTCTGCTTCTTTTTTTGGCGAAAAAAAATTAAGATTCCGTGTTTGTAGAATTTAATAATAATACCTTTGCGTAAATTCTTAACAAAACGTTTGTAATATATTTATTTAAGCAGAATGTTTAATCATATCTCTTTTGAATGTATTTGGAGATATTAAAAATGTTCCGCGTAAGAAGCTTAGAAGAATGGTGAAAGATTTTATCAAAGAAACAAATAGATGAGAAGTTAAACTGGAATTCCTCAGTTTCTTTGTTACCCGTTTACAAGTAACAGAACTGAACTTCAATGCTTACGATATTATGGATACGTTTGTGATCATACTACTAAAGGCAAAAGCTTTGCATGTCTGAGTCTGAGATGTACCAGGGTTACATAAAAGAAAAGTACAAAAAGACGGCTACATAGAACGAAAACAGAAACACACACATATATACGTATTACGCTACATGTATATGTGTGTGTTTCTGGTCTCGTAAGGAAATCTTGCAAGGTTATCGACATGTGGGATGTGAGTACAGCAGTCATTGTGCAGATAGTCAAGAGCCTCAACCAATACCTGAGGAGGCTCTCTTTTCGCCGTTTGATCAGAAAGTAGCATTCATGGAGGCAACGCTTATTGCCCGGTGATTATTTTCTTAGGACTATCCCACTCTATATTTGAAAATAAAGAAGAAGTTCAACATTTATAAACTACTACACTAGACTAGACAACCTAGAACTAAAACTGTAACCTGCAACTGTAGACTAGTGGAAAATTCCCAAAGCATTAAGTCTGCCTAAATACGGTGTATTTTTTTAAATTTGTGCTTCAAGTTTTAATACATAAGGTCAAAGCATGTATTTCAATTAGACCATTTACTTTTGAATTATCAAAAAGTCAAAGATAAAAATTGAATCTAGTTAAAAAAAAATGCAACTTCGAGTATCGAATCGTAGTCGTGTCGTCCCCAAAAAGTGACCTCGCTAGGCTTTTAGGTGATGAGTCAACATACAACTTCGTTACTATGAAAACACATTGTTTATCTATCTTTGTGCGGGCGTACCCGGGGCGTTCGCGTTAGCCTAAAATATCGTCAGCTTTTGTTAAATACGGACTTCATTTATTAGTTGTATCGCGTGTTTTCAGTACAATTCGGTTTGTTTATTCCTATGCTTTTTTTTATTTATTTAGCTTTTAGCATTATCATTCAACTGGAAGACGTTTACTGGCCTCAGGAAGCCTCTTTCAGGCACTGAGTGGCAGGTTTCTTATTAGCAGTGCTATTCTGTAAAACTCTCTTTCATTAAATTAAAGTGAATTAAGCTTGAGGTGAGCTCCATATCATTAGTACTACCTAATATCACGGTTATTGTTTCGCAATTGGTTATACACCAGTAATAGGAATAGTTGCAATCTAGACTCACTTTCAAGAAGGGAAGAACTTATTTGAAGAAAGAAGGCATTCTTCCCTTCTTCAAGTAAGTTTTGCAACGATCGCATTCTTATCTTAGTCTCAATTTGAGATACAAAAACAAGACATAGGTGCCGATTCCCTTGTTCACAAGCTAAACTAAAATTAGAGAATTGACATCTCTTACTAACATACAGCGAAAGAAAAGGACGGTAATACCTTAGAACTAAGTTAGAGATGTCAAATTAGTTTTGCCTTGAACTTTTACTTGAACTTTTTTTCTGACATGCCAACTATAATTGTATAGAGGTTTTAGATCAACTAAAATTGACAAGTCTAATTCACGTCCGTCCCTTTTTTGTTTGATTGGAAAGAAAAAGATAGAAATAGTCTAAATTAAATTTAGCTTGTGCATAACAGAATCGACACCAATAACTCACCTCAAGCTCGTTTCACCTAAATTCACCATAATATTTTTTCATGTACTAGCACTGCAGAAATGCAACAGTAGCTTCGGAGTTATGTACGTCCCCTACGTTTCGAGTGCACATTACACATGTCCTCTTTATATTCATCACCCTAGCGTTACAGAGTGATCCTTCCCTTTTGTTTTACAACCTAATTTTAGCTAGAATTCCTTTGACTCATTGGAGTCTCGCCTATGTTAACAGGATTTTATAAACCTGTTTTTTGTTATCTGATGGCAGCCAGACGCTTTGAAGTGGCTGCCTGAAGTTTTGAGTAACGGGAAGTGTCTGGCTATATCAAATTATGGTTTCTTTTCTCTTTTTAAAAAACGTTGCCCCACAATCTTCTTCTTTATCGTGTGGGCAGTAAGGTCTAACGACCCCACACACCCTAGTGTCACAGTTTCTAAACAGCCACAAGGGCCTCTAACATGGTGACCGATGTCAGTGATATCCAAGATAAACTTAGAAAGTACAAATGAATTAGAAAAAGTCACATTGGTACTTGCCCGTGCCCGGTTGCGAACCCACGACCTTGTGCATGAGAGGCGGGCGCCTTAACCACTGGGCCATCACGACACTTGCCCCACAATTGGAATTTCTTTGGTACGATGGGTGCGTTTACAACCACATAACCTCACATACACAGACCCGGAACAACTATCTGTAGGTCATAGAAATATTTGTTCCGTGCGAGAATTAAACTCGTGACACGTAGTGCAGCAGTCAATTCTTCAGCTACTGCGCCAACCGTGCCGACTAATTATTAAATTCCTAGTGTAGGACAACAATTAAAATAAAAAATACGCAATTATGAACTCTATTTCTAAACAATTTTCATTAATGACCTATTAATAGTAATAGTTCTAAATGCTTTCAAAATTAGGCATTGAATATTCCTGGGTAGGTGTCCATATTGTATAACACCCATCTATTGGTATAAGAAGTTAAATAATTTGATTTCAGTGTCCGGGCGTTAGATTTCGGACTGGGTCTATTTGTGTTTGACCGATGTTCGTGTTGCTTATTGAGTTACGGGTTTCTGATTTGTTATCTCTCTAGAATTTTCAAGGTTATTGATAAAATCTATTTCTATTGACCCAAAAAGGTTACGCTTTTGGAATGGAGATAGGAGATTCTGGGCCTGAGATAAACTCAAAGATTTTTGTCAGTTTTCGGTTTCTTGTTATTAACAACTAGCTGTTGCCCGCGACTTCGTTCGCGTGGCTTATTTCACCCTCTAGGATACGTCTCGGGTTACCGCTCCCGTGTGTCATAGCGAGATGTAAAATACCCTATAACACTTACATACAACGTATTTTCTATGGGTAAAATATTTTTTTAAATCGATTCAGTAGATCCAGAGATTACCCCCTTGTGCCCCGCGGTATCACCCGCGTTACGTTAGGATTTTGGTTACTTTTCCGTTCCCGTGGCTCAAAGCGCGATGTTATGTAGCCTATAATCTGTTATTCTGAGGCAACTGAGGTAAAAGCTACGGAATGTCACGCAGAGTCATTATTTTGCTGCGAAGTTATTTTAAAACTGTGATATCTCCTAAGATATTTATTGAAATTAAATGATGTAAAGGGCAATTTTGTTCAAAATTAAACACTTGTGATGAATAACGTATTTATGTTGATAAGGATTAATACTATGTTTATAAAAACACCTTCGCAAATAATGCATTATTTTAAAACAAATTGTCTGCCCATAAAAATGGCTATACTGAGTCAACCTTTAAAGTTAGGCATGTACTACCGCGGACTTTTTTTTAGAATATTTTAAGAGGAACAATTCTCTGATACATTATTTTTGCGTAACTTTAACCGTTTAGGCAGCGCACGCAACAAAAGCCCTAAAAAAGAATATTTTTTCCCCGTTTTTGCCACATTTTTCATTGATGCTCCGCTCCAATTGGTCGTAGCGTGATGTTATATAGCCTATAGCACTCACGAATAATGTAGCTTTCTAACAGTGAAACAATTTTTAAAATTGGTTCATTACTTCCAGAGATTACCCCCTACATCAAACTTACAAACTTACAAACAAATGTTACCTCTTTATAATATTAGTATAGAAGTATAGATTAGGTACTGCTACTTACTTATAACAATCTATACTTATAGTACGGCTGAATATTTTTTTGTTTGTTTTTAAAAAAAGTTTGGTTATATTATTGCTATTAAAAGACACCACCTTTATTTTTTTTAAATAGTTCCAAGAAGTGTATGCAAGTGTAACACTTTCTTTTGATTTATTTTCAAAGTTCAAAACATTCAAAGATATTTCATACCAATACCATAATTTTCAACCTTCTATAGTTTGTCTAACTGCCTCGTTGGCCTAGTGGTCCTGAGCGCGACTGCTACGCTTGAGGTCCTGGGTTCGATTCCCGGGTCGAGCAAAAAGTGTTATTGGGTTTTTCTATGAAATTCTCAGTAGCAGCTCGGAGTTTGGATTTGTGCCCGGTTAATGGCAATAGGCTCGCCCCCTATTACATGGGACCTAAGTATACCGGCGAACTGTGGGTGTACTTTGGTACACCTCTGCCTAACCCTTCGGGGAATACAGGCGTGATGATGGTATATTTCTATAGTTTATCCAGGTTTCTAGGTATTACACAAGTAAAGGTTTTTAAACGCGACATGCCTTTGGTTTAATCAAAGTTGTAAAACTAAGTTGTGTGGTTAGGATAAACTTTTAGTCGCAGGACAGGTTTTTAGTTATTTACAACACGATAAACAGCAATTTCGAACCAAACTCTAACTAAAGTTTTAGTTCCAGTTTTCAGGTTATTTCTGTTGTTTGATTTTAGTGTAGGAAGGTTTTTTTAATAATAACAATGGCAATAGTGATTTTAATGGGGGCGCAGTTAATACAGTTTATAATATATTAAATAACTTATACTAATATTAAAAAGAGAAAAGTTTTTTTTTGTTTGTTGGTACCGAATAAGCTCCGAAATTACTGGACCTATTTTAATATTTTCTTTTTACTAATAAATAGCTAAATCATTCTTGAGTAACATAGGCTATATAACATCACGCTACGACACACTGGAGCGGAGCAGTAACCCAAGACGTAACTTAATGCGGGTGAAATAAGCCACGCAGACGAATTCGCGGGCGGAATCTAATAAAATATAAATTAAAGATTCTCCATATTCTTTATTTTAACATAATGGACGTCTTCTGCGTAGACTTTTAAATTCCTAAATTCCCACTGAACCCCGAAAATAAGAAAAAACCTTGCGGTCATAATTGAGCTTAAATTCTGTCGGAATGCCAAACCACAATCACACAATAATTAAATTAATCACATCACACTAATTCAATTAGCTAAATATTATACTCGCATTACTATCCCGCAAAAGTTCATCCAAATGTACCTGTACTTAAAATTGATTTTAAAGTAGTCAGCGTTAATACAAAACATTAATCACAATTACTTCCAAATATGCGAGAAATTTTGAATTCGGTTGATTTGGTAATAAGGAGTATGCAATCTTTGTCGTTACATTCCTAATCCAAATTAATGATAAACAAGTTCTATTTGAAAATATTATTTGTATAAAACAAGCTTTTGTATTGCGTTGTTGTTGTAGTCAAAATCGAACATATAACATGGGTAAAATTGAAGTTACAAGATTCGATTAAGTTCCTATGGCCACCTTCCGGCTCCATCATCAGACCAGCTCTGTGACATCATTATATTGCATTGTCATGTAAATTGCACATTTACGTAAAATTTCAGCTCAATCAAATATCGGGAAGTGATCCAAATTTAACTTGTAAGATTTGATTAGCTTGTAAGACCGCGCCAGGTGAAGCAAATAAAAGTTTGTAAAATGTGCCTTCTGAATGAATGATACCTCACACATGAAAAACCAATTCAAATCGTCAATATAAAAGATATAACTCATAACTTTATTAGTTCCAACATCAAAATTAAGCGGATTGTCACCAGTGACCACGACTCAAGATTAAAATCCCGGGGACACCAGAATCCGTCCAGGGTCGGGCATAATCGACAAACTCGATTACAGATTTCCCCAGGCGACGTTTTTCATTGATCCTTGTTCACTAAGGGTACTCGAGTCGAATTCGCGTACAGTAGTCACGTTTTCAATTGGTATCGATTTTTTTTAGGGACGTTGAAACAAAAGGGAACATCTCTAGTCCGGTGATTATGTTGCTCGGTTTATATGGTGTACTTTAAATCTCGTTTTTTCTTTTTCCGAGCAATTTCCTGATTGTTTATGGTGTTGGTTGGTTTAGGAGAATATATATATACCATCACGCCTGTATTCCCCGAAGGGTTAGGCAGAGGTGTACCAATGTACACCCACAGTTCGCCGGTATATTTAGGTCCCATGTAATAGGGGGCGAGCCTATTGCCATTAACCGGGCACAAATCCAAACTCCGAGCTGCTACTGAGAATTTCATAGAAAAACCCAATAACACTTTTTGCTCGACCCGGGAATCGAACCCAGGACCTCTAGCGTAGCAGTCGCGCTCAGGACCACGAGGCCAGTGAGGCAGTTAAGAATATTAATTCAATTGAGGCAAGATTTTGTATTTGTTTCTACTATGTTTAAGTTATGGATGCCCCCAAGTTACAGTCGCTGCCTATTTTAGGGACCACTGTACATATAGTTACATAACTAAAGTATTTAAAATGGCTAAATATTATACACCCACAGTTAAATCGAAATTGTATTCTGGTTGTAAAGGGCTCACGGTGTTATACCAAAGTAGGGATTTGGTTTCCTCCTGTGTGTCAGAAATAATAAAAAGGGATGAACAATCTTCTCGTACACCAGTTTGGGTATATCTCACTCGACCTCAAGTCAGGCTTAATGTTTTGATTTTTGCATAGGTAGGTACCTGATATAAAAAGTCCCCCTTTTTTGTCATTGTAATTTTAAGGTGTAATTTTGTGGCATAAATAGTTCAGGTTTTGTTACGTGTTTATGAGAAAACTAGCTTCTGCCCGCGCCTTCGTTCGCGTCAAATTTGATGCTTTATCCCACGGGAACCGAATATTTTTCCGGGATAAAAAATATCCCACACCACAATCTATTTTAGTGTCTTTCATCCAGATCCATCCATCGTAACAAATCGCATTTATAATATTAGTAGAAACGAAGCAGGAATTAGGATGGATGTATCAAATACCAATGCTACTAGCATTAAGTTATGGACACCGCTTGAAACAAAAACAAGGTTACAAAGATGACTGATCCTTAAGAACCTGTTACTCAAAATCAATGTCTGCTGGTTTATTGCAGAACTATTCTCACAGTAAGGCTTCGCTCCCACCGAGGCGCTATGCGACGCAGCGAGCCGGGATATCGGAGCCGACACCGATATGTTGCAGGCACCATCGGACGCCCGTGAGCCATCGGACGATAATGTTTGTATGTGTGCTATACGTGTATCTTAATTGTGTCTGTGTGCGTAGAGCCCGAGCCGAAAATGTGTGTCTTGTTTCTTGATACTGTTTGTGAGATGAAGTAGCAAATAATTGAATGTGGATTCACTCATACGAAAGTAATTAAAAAACTTTCCAGGTGCGTTTTGTAGCTTGCTAAAAAGAGTATAAAATGCTCCCTCTGAATATCTAGCTTCCACAATGGGATGTATCCAATACTGTCTATTGTATAATAGATACAGCAAATAAAGTTTTCTATTATAGTCTGCCATGATGACCTGCCCGCACTAAGCTATCGAGCAAATGGCCGTATCGGAACGATTTTGTCGGAAATATGTGAAAATAGCACATGGTGTCGGCTATCGGATGTCGGCTATCGTCGTCCGATACCGATATCGGATCGGATAATGTGGAAACGCTCTTACTATACGCAGCACGGGTTTAACGGGCTCTTCTATCAATGAAGTATTGCTTCGGGACATTCGAATTCCGACACTGAAATATAAAAATAAAGTTTCAAATTGCATCGCTATCATAAAAGTTCGCGCAACACCGCTTCGCTTAGCGTCTCGTTGTAAGCTAACACTAACGGGACACGTGCCGGAATCTATTGTTCTAAGCGTAGGGTATGTGTGTCTTTGTGTTTGTTTTGAAGATTAGTTTCTCTACATACCACATACCATCACGCCTGTATTCCCCGAAGGGTTAGGCAGAGGTGTACCAATGTACACCCACAGTTCGCCGGTATATTTAGGTCCCATGTAATAGGGGGCGAGCCTATTGCCATTAACCGGGCACAAATCCAAACTCCGAGCTGCTACTGAGAATTTCATAGAAAAACCCAATAACACTTTTTGCTCGACCTGGGAATCGAACCCAGGACCTCTAGCGTAGCAGTCGTGCTTAGAACCACTAGTTCATAAGTTCAGGCTCTACATAATGATCAGAAGATCTCTGAATAGGAAATTGATTGATACATTCCCTGAAAGATGATAAACTAGAGCTTATTTGCAATTGACCCTGAAAATTAGAGGTGTAGGTTGATTTTGAATTAAAGCCGTTTTGTTTTTTATTTATTTATTTCCCTGTCAACCAGAAATGGTTTCTGATTATGTTATTACAATTATAAATTCGAAAGGTTGATATTTGATACTCAAACACTTCAGAACGGCTGAACGTATCTGGATGAAATTTGGCGCAGAGTTAGATTAAACTCTGCAATAGCACATAGGCTACTTTTATTCCGTTTTTTGTATTCCCTGGCATAATTTAGGACTTTAGCTTAGCTCTGAAATTTACACAGACGAGGTCTCGGGCATAAGCAAATTGGTTCCAATTGTTTCTCTAAGTGCCTCCGACCACGTCCGACTTTTTGTAGGACCGATTATCGGACCGTTCAATAGATCCATAGTATTTATTTATTAATTTATTATTTAATTACCAAACCCAATATGGATAAGTTATAATTATAATGTTGTAATTTATCTGAAATAAATAATTTGAATTGAATTGAATTGAATAGTTTCGTGGGACCCACTTTGTGTAGGACATGTACGTTGGTATGCCTACTAGAATTCAAATGTTCCATTCTCTCCGACAAAAAAATCGGTCACCGATTGTCTGACGCGAGCAGACAGCCTAATTAAGTTACTATCATACTCTCGACCATGTTTCCAAGTGGTTAGATATCCTTTTTGGAATTTTGCCAATACAGTTTAGAAGACATTTGCTAAATACAGCATAAGAACTTCAAACAGAGGATGTATTTTTAAAAGCCATTGAAAACAGTAGATAAACTATTTTCAATGGCTTTTAAAACTAATTATGTAAGTGCGAGGTTTAATTATAATCCCATATGCTAGCTATGTATGTATATAAGAAGCTTTGATAATATGTTTTGGACATTCTTAGACCCATTTCAAATGCAGAATGAGCGTTTGAGATAAAACGGCATCAGCCCCCTTAAATAGTATTCTATAAAATTCTCAACTAATTAACTGCCTCGTTGGCCTAGTGGTCCTGTGTGCGACTGCTACGCTAGAGGTCCTGGGTTCGATTCCCAGGTCGAGCAAAAAGTGTTATTGGGTTTTTCTATGAAATTCTCAGTAGCAGCTCGGAGTTTGGATTTGTGCCCGGTTAATGGCAATAGGCTCGCCCCCTATTACATGTTACCTAAATATACCGGCGAACTGTGGGTGTACATGAGTACATCGGTACACCTCTGCCTAACTCTTCGGGGAATACAGGCGTGATGGTATATTTATATTTATTTTATATTCTCAAAATGTCAGCCATGCTAAAATGTCTCGTGGCTCAAGGATTTCTACCTATTATTTTTTAACGGACTTCATAAAGGAGAAAGAAAGAAAGAAAGAAAGAATATTTATTTGTCAAACATGCGTTTACATAAACTGATTAATCAGACATGCAAGGTATTGAGTTAATAAATGTTGTGAGCGTCCATGTTTTGCCAATAACGGCGTACAAATTTTGTAGGTATAATTATTAGAGGAAAAGGTGGTAATGTGGCCCCTACAGATATCTTGGCCCCCTTAAATATTTTTTACTTAGAATAAAGCCATCTAGTATATTGTGCATGAAATACGTAGTTCTTTTGACAGCTATCGAATATGACCAACAAAATCCGCGAGATGGTGTTACGTGCGTTTGTTATTTAAACAAGTCGTTACACGCACCGGTCAAACTTTTGAACCTGCTCTGCATTTTATTCATTTTTTCTGGAAAAACTAAGTTTTACGTTTGGTGATTTGAACATTGTGTTTAATAAACGTTTTCCTACTGGATTTTAAAGGTAATTATACAAAAACTTTCGATAAATATATGTATTTTAGCATGTTTACAAATTCTTTAATAGTTGTAATTAGACCCCCTCACAGTGATCCTATTATGATCCCCGGGGGCCATATAAAATGTTTGATTGATTTATCAGTCTTGCATTTTTTTTATTTGGTTTTTAGATGCCTCGAGTCAGTCTGCTCTCCCCATCTTCGAAAAAAAGGAAAACGTGGGATCCTGATCAAATGAAGAAGGCAATCGAAGCTGTAAGGACAAAGGTCATGGGCTATAAAAAGGCTGTAAAAACGTTTTCTGTACCAAGATCCACACTGAAACGACTGGTGAAAGACTCTCAAGAATCTTTAGAGTTACTGGTGCATAAACCGCTTGGTAGAAAACCCGTGCTTCCACTTCACCTGGAAAAGAGGTTAGTGGAGTATATTTTGCATATGGAATCTATATACTACGGACTTACTAGAATGGATGTTAGAAAGATGGCCTATCAGTTGGCTGCCAAAAATAAGATCGCAAATCAATTTAGAAACGAAGTAGCAGGACGTGCTTGGTTAGATCACTTTTTGAAGCGACATAAAGACAGCTTGTCCCTACGCAGACCTATGGGGACTTCTTATGCTCGCGCTCAAGGCTTTAATCGTGAAGCAGTTAAAGAATTTTTTGACATCTTAGAAGCTGAGATGAGCAAGATAAATTATCCTGCCGACAAGATTTTCAATGTCGATGAGACGGGGCTCACAGTTGTGCAGTCAAAAATACCACAGGTGGTGGGAAAAAAAGGGAAGAAGCAGATAGGAGCTTTGACTGCTGCAGAACGAGGTTCCCTATGTACTTTGGTTTGTTGCATGAGCGCATCAGGTATTTTTGTACCGCCCATGATGATTTTCCCTAGAAAAAACTTTACGGATCTTTTGATGAAAGGTGCGCCACCCGGAGCTATAGGTAGAGTTCATCCATCTGGTTGGATTCAGTCAAATTTGTTTTCTGAATGGTTCAGGCATTTTATTGAAAAAACAAATCCAACAGAGGCCTCTCCAGTGTTGCTCATCTTTGACGGACACTACAGTCACACTCGTAATTTAGAAGTAATAGAGCTGGCCCGCCAAAACCATGTCACTATCATCAGTCTACCACCTCATACAACCCATAAACTCCAGCCATTAGACAAGACGTTCATGGGTGCACTTAAGAGTCATTACAGTGAGGAGATTCGCAAGTTTCTTATTCATTCTGAACGAATGCTTAAGCCTTACGATATTGCTGAGCTTTTTGGCCGGGCATATCTCAAGTGTACTACGGGGGAAATTGCAGTAAATGGTTTTCGTGCTACAGGCATTTACCCATTCAATCCCCAAGTTTTTACAGACGTTGATTTTATAACGGAAGCTTCAAACAATAATCAGTCTTGCCACAATCCAGACAGTCAAAATCCAAGTGTTGTGGCTGACCAAGGTGCCCCAGAAATGATTACAGGGGTACAAGAGATGCCGACTGATTTGATCCTGCCAGAAGACATTCTGCCCATCCCCGTGGCTAAGACTAGGGCATCTAATCGTGGAAGAAAATCTACAACAGCAAAAGTGATCACATCATCACCTTACAAAAATCAATTAACCGAATCTTTGCGTTTAGCTGAGATTCGTGGACGGGGCCGAGGAGGTGGACGTGGACGAGGGCGCGGTCGCGGTCGTGGACGAAACCAAAGTGGAATGGGCAGTGGCAACAGGGCTCGACGTCAGAGAGTTGTTACATCCAGCAGTAGCTCTGAAAGTGACGCAATTATAGAATCTGACTCTGAATATGACGAGCAAGTCGATCCAGATAGGATGACTGAAAATATAGATACGAGCTGTATATTTTGTGAAACAAATTATTCTAGCGATAAGCCTGGAGAAGAGTGGATTCAGTGCTTGAGTTGCAATTTATGGGCCCATACAGCCTGTGCAGGCCCTGAAGGAGAATTTTATATTTGTGATTTTTGCCGTTAATGTTTAATAAATTCAATTAAATTCAATTTGTTTAATATGGCCCCCCAGGGTGCCATATAACCCTCACCTAATGTCATATGGTCAAATTTGTCATTTTTTTAAATAAATAGTTTTTTGATAATTCTGTGTTTATTTTATTTATTCTACAGACAGGTATGCAAAGGGGAATAGGTAAGGAACACTGTAAAGTACTTACTTGATTTAGAAGAGTAGTATTTTGGACATTAGCAGCCCTACTTATAAAGCAGTCTCAAATATTTGAGAAACAGTTAAACATAAATCAGTGACTGATCAGCAAAAATCTCACTTATAAACGTTAATCAGCGTTGAGAAGTTGTTGAGCATCAGCTCAAATCTAAACAGCGGCGACCCGTTGTTTAAGTCTGGTTCAAGATGGCGGATTTCAATCAGCTGAGACGATTACATTGACATGTCGATTTGACGTTATGTTATTGTGACGAGGTTGACATTAGTGTCTATAATATAATTTGTGAAATTTATATAATATTATAAATAAGCAATAATGGAGTTGTACAGTATACCCCGCGATTTTCAAAATGACGTGGCAGAGCTGAGATACTTTGCGACTCCACGAAGACGAAGGAGGAAAATTTATAAAGTGCGGTTTAATCCTCTGCTAGATCTTTCCGACTCTGAATTTCGGCTGCGATACCGCTTCTCGAAAGCAAACATGAGCCGAATTGTCAGTATTGTGGGGAGGGATTTGCAGGTGGACACCCGAGGTGGTGGTATACCCGTGGAGCTGCAAGTCATGGCCGTGTTACGATACTGGGGCCGTCACGAGGTACGTACTAATATTTTGATACATTTTTAAGCATGTATGTGCCATGCCAGTTAGTAACAGATTCATTTACTTACAGATTCAGGAGGATTGTGCCGACATACATGGTATGAGCCAACAGACTCTGTCACGTTTGTGTCGCAAAGTGGCGATTGCTCTGGCATCCAAAAGTCCACGTTACATAAAAATGCCAGCCAACTTAAATGAGGAAAGCAAGGCGATTCAAGCCTTCCAACAGATTTGTGGCTTTCGGCACATAAGTGGTGCCATTGACTGTACACACATTAAAATTAGAAAGGTTGGTGGTGATGTGGGTCAGTATCACATCAACAGAAAGGGGCATTTTTCTATAAACACCCAAGTAAGTTTCTTGATACTTTTTTATATCAACTGAAATATGTAGGCCTTAACATCGACAGACCGACAGACATACAGACATTGACAGGGTCAAGAATCAAACATGCAATTTTAAACCCTTTCATGCCCTGACTTTCACATACATATTAAAGACATATTATAGTGCTTCCATACTATTCCTTAGCTTAGCCGATCAACACAAAGCTATTTAAATAAATATTAACTATAATAATATAAAAAATTGCTTTAAGGTGGTGTGTGATGCTGACCTTAAAATTTGTGACATTGTGGCACACTGGAGAGGCAGTACACACGATGCCAGGATTTTTCGGGAAAGCTCCATCAAACGACGGTTTGAAGAAAATGAGTTTGTGGGGAAGCTAATTGGTGACAGTGGCTACCCCTGCACCCCTTATTTATTGACACCAGTGCTAAGGCCCCAGACTGAAGCAGAGCGACGCTACAACAACAGCCATATTATTACTCGGAACGTTGTGGAAAGATGTTTTGGGGTGTGGAAACAACGGTTTCGCATTCTTCAGGGGATCATGAGAGGTTCTTACACGACAATAAAAATCACCATTATCGCTTGTGCTGTTCTGCATAATTTAGCGATTCTTTTTAATGAAGAACAAGGTATGTACCAGTGCTAGTTTAATTAAAAATACAATATTTTCTCTATAACATATATTTTTATTTATTTATTTAAACCAGTCAACCAAAGGTGGTGAAGAGTTGATATGGCAGGTTCGACAAGAGTAATACAACAAAATTTGATACTTAAAACGAAAGTAATTGTATTAAAAGTAATTGTAAACAAGCAAGATTTTTACAGTTTAGCTTCATATTATGCTGTGTGTACAATTAAAATTAAAAGATACGACTTTCTTCTTTACAGATGCAGCACAAGAACCAGCGTTGGTAATTGAGCAACCAGAAGAAGAAACTCACGCAATCCAAGACGATAATGTCGCACACATCTCTAGAGACGCCTTCATTCAAACCTATTTTAATAATTAATCTACATTGTTTTTTACATTAAAGCCTATACATATAAATCACAGCCTTTAATTTAATTGACTTAAAAAATAAATAAATAGTTTAAAAAACACAAAAAAACACGCTTGGGCTTTTTATCGTGGTCAAAGTTCATTACAAGACCTTTCTAACAAGTCCAAACACGGCTATGATACGATATTTCATCATGGAATGCTAGTGCCTATCTTCCGGCTTCATCATCGGATCTTGAAACCTAATCATGATCAACGTTCATTACAAGACCTTTCTAACAAGTCCAAACACGGCTGTGATACGATCATCCATCATGAAGTTCCAGTTGCAGTGCTCAGTCATATTTCTGGCTCTTCTATAAGAAAACTCAGTTCTTTTTGCACGATTTTTCATATTACGCCATTGCGTTAGCAGTAATTGTGGCATGTCCCGTTTGGTGGGGCTGACTGCATTAAAGCTGAAAGTAATAAGTACATATGAGATACGTATGCAAATGAAGAACTTTACAAAAATAAAAACAGCCAAAACCACCCTAGACAAAACCTCCTCCCAAGCAACTTTTTTGGCGCTATTGGCAATCGTCGTGGTCCCTTTATTTTCAATAATTGCCACCCGCTCGAGAAATAGCTTCCTGAACATAATCTAAAACAGCCTTTCATGTTAAACGTGCAATATTGAAATATAATTTATGTACTTACAGAATAATTTTATTGACCACTTCACAATTAATTATTGATGTATTAGTAACCTTTTCCTGTTCACACCAGTTGATGGAGCGCGCTCTTTTTGTTGGGGGCTCCATCTGCTCCATGTTTATGTATGTTGTTATTTAATAAATACTTTAAACTTTAATATTATTTTAAGATTCTTGAAAATTTTTGAACACAAGGCGGCAATCGACACCAAACAAATGTCATTTGTTAAAGTCAACTTCAAAATGTTGACACTTGACCATGATCAGTTCCACAGAGTACATCATATATATACGGGATCAGTTCGTTCGATTTCGTTCTTTAGTCGGATAATTTGGTCATGCTCTATGCTGACCGTCTAAGTGTTGACAGATTAAAATAGTGTTTCATCTTTCAACGACCGTTCACCTGAGATACCATTGAAAGTGGTTTATAAGTAAAAAAAAGTTGATCATTACTTAAGGACTTAAGAGTTACTCAATTGAGAGGTAGCTGATTAGTAATCAGCGGTATTTTTATAAGTAAGGCTGCATGTCTCAAAAACAAAGTAGGGGGCCACATTACCACCTTTTCCTCTATATTTAATTGAATTTTACATGTAGTCATTTTTAAATTTCATTAGAGAATACAAAACAAAAACATAATAATTGATATCAAGGTATTGTAGTATAAGTATATATTAGTCCAAAAATAAATTAAATTATATGTCCGAATTGAGAAGGTTCTCAATTCGGTTGTATAAGACTAATTTTAGATACGATTAAGTATAATTTACTAGCTTTCGCCTGCGAAGTAAGTTATCTTAATTTTAGGCGAAAGTATAGACATAGACGTAGTATTTTATGTTTATCGATAGTTAAAATGGTGTTTTAAAAAGTCTCATTTGTGTTGAATTAAGTATAACTTTCGTTGGATTCTACTGTTTAACGGAGAGGTGACTATAATTAACGTAATTTTAACTATTTAAGGATAACAAAGACCGACTAAGTGCGAAAACGTAAAAACGGCAAAAAAAAAAACACTTTTATTGTATGGGAGCCCCCTTAAATATTTGTTTTATTCTGTTTTTTTGTATTTGTTGTTATAGCGCAACAGAAATAAATCATCTGTGAAAATTTCAACTGTCTGACTATCACCGATCATGAGATACAGCCTGGTGACAGACGGACAGACGGCGAAGTCTTAGTAATAGGGTCCCGTTTTACCCTTTGGGTACGGAACCTAAAAAATTACCTATGTTAGAAATAGTTGACTTTGACCTTTTCGGTTACGTTCTTCAGAAAGGTCAGGTGCGCAGTACTCATAACCGGAGTGCTTGTATGCCCAGATGTATGAATGTGGACGAGGCGAAAGGAGTGTGTATGGATCGTAGCAGGCGGCGGTCCGTGGTTTCTGCCTACCCCCATGGGAAAAAGGCGTGAGTTTATGTATGTGTATGTATGTGGAAATAGTTGAAATCGATTCAGTAGCCGATTCCGAGCAAATTACTTTTAGGATTTGCGTTCAATATCTTACACATTCTATATTAATTATATATACAATTTAAATAATAGCAAAGCTGAAAGAAGAAAAATAACAAAAAAATAATGATTAAAAGAACAATGTTTTATCTTTATTCAAATGAGAATGAGGAGAAAGCAGAAGTTTTTAATACAAAGTACCTACTTAAAATATTGTGCGGTGTTAATGAATTTTGTAAGGCAAAGTTGGAATAGCCTTGATACTAGAGTGACATTACATGGTCACTTAGGCAAAGTGGGGGAGTTTAGGTTATACAGTTAGCCGCAAGTAATTCACACACACACCCGTATACATATATTATGTATAATAGCAAGAGACAGAAAGAAAGAGAAAGAAGGTCGTCAGGAGGGGGCATAACGCTTTATCCTTACGTGACGATTTCTGCTCGTTACCTCCTATCGCAAGCAGCGTTAAAGAACTTCGTTTAAAAAAAAAATACCTCAATATTAGCTCAGTTATTACCCGTAACCTGCAAACCTCAAATCTTTTAAAAGTTCAATTTATTATGTGAAACAATATGATTATTGATTGTGTGTGTTATGTGAATATGATAATGTTTTTCATAACTAACCAGCAATAGCAATTGAAGAAAAGAAAATGGACGTCTGTTGGTTTGAAATAGCTTGACATAATTAATTGAATTATTCAAACATTCAGGGTTGGCTCGGTTTGGCAGAATTAAGCTCAATTAACATGTCGTTTCAATCTTTGCTTAAACGACAATAAATGGCAAAAATCTCTAACCAATCTACATTACGTAGTTACCAGAAAAAATGTAGGTACTGACAAACATAAAAAGAAAATATTTTTTTCTGCCAAAATCCAGGCCAACTCTATCCAATTAGCTGGTCTATCCGATGTACTTTACGATATCACATCTACATCTTCTTGTCTCCAGGTCGTAAAGAATGGAGTCAACGGTCTTACGTCATGGTTCGTTACCCCCCCCCCCCCCCCCCCCGCCTTCAGCCCCGCCATTACCCTCCTCATCAAATTTCCACTTTATCTCCCCGACCATTACATTACGCATAAAATAATTTTTATGTATATCCCATAGAGCCGGTGATTAATGTTGGATTATTGTTGTAAATGAAAGCTTGGGGATGTACCAAGAGGATCGTTGTAGGGGGTAACGTGAAGGAGATCTAACGTAAACGCTAACGTCTTGGTTTTGCATTTTATGTTTCATAGTTTATAAGGTTTACACAGCAGTCAATCTCAAATCAAATCAAATCAAATCATTTATTTCAAATAGACCGTTAAAAGGCACTTTTGAACGTCAAAAAAAAAATTAAAACTAATGAATCTAGTTGCCCATTCCAAAAGGTAGTTTCGTATGGAGAAGAACAATAGAGACTAGTCGAGTACGCAGTAGATAAAGGGTGTGCAAAACACAGATGCACTCTTTTGTCACTCTCATATTCCGATATGACTCCGGAGAGATCAGACGCAGGACCAAAAGCTTGACGTGCTTTCCGAGACAAGGGGGTGACACACCACCATCTTAAAATCTCTGAGCTGCTACTGAGTAATTCCTAATGCAAAGACCCAATAATAATAATAACTATTTATGTGTGCCACAGCTGATTCCGTTCAGTCGTTAAAGGTTGAAAGAGTAATAAATATATATCCCCACAAACTTTAGCGTTTAATAAAATAAAAAAATAGTAGTAAGACAATCCTGTAACCCTAAAAACTATAACTTCTTTTAAAAGTCCAAAAATAGAATTACAAAAAATAACATTGCGTCACTATACTAAACTGTCCAACCGGGACAAGTGTTCAAACGTCAACATACACTCCAGTTTTTAGCCACAAAAATGAAATGCACAAACAAAATCCTGCTAAACCACATTCCCCTGGCTGCCCAGAAAAATCACTTCATAAATATTCCTAGAGGTATTTTCATAAAATGTGGATATGACATAGACAAGGCATAGTCTATACATCACTGGTGGTGTACGAACACATCTTATAAATAATTTAAGGGCAGTTCACCTCCGCCGCTAGTTGCAATGTAAACTGAATTAATAGGCTACCCCGGCCACGGGAAACATGCAGTGACCCTAGTACAGGGGTGGCGCTTGATTTAAATACCATTTAAGTATTTAACATTTAGGGGTTACAATTATGTTAGACATAAAAATGTTATTTGATTAAATAGTGACTCGGAAAACACGTACACATACACGTCGTTGGTCCCGGCTGTCAATCGTAGATCTTTGGCAGTCGTTACGGATAGTCAGAAGCCAGAGTCTAACAACCAGTCTAACCAAGAGGTTTCGTGTTGTTCAGTTACTGGGTTGTGGAGGTCAGATAGGCAGTCGCTCCATGACAATAATTGTATTCCGTCGCATCCGGTAAGACTGGAAGCCTATCCCAACATGGTTGGGAAAAGACTAGGCACACGATAATGATTATAATTATACCTACTTCAATAAAGTAAATGATATTTATGAGGGAAGTCTTTCGCTACAGGTACGCTACACTTAAAATAAGACCCTTTCAATTTTTATATAAAACCATATAAAAACTTTTTCAGTTCATGAAATAAACCATTTAAAAACTAAAAAAAAAACCAGAAAAAATTACCAAAATATATCAAAACTAAAATTAAAAAAGCACTCGTAACTAAAATACGTTTCTTTAGTACAGCAAACAGTAAATAACTTCAAAGCACGAGTAACTAATATCGATCATTTAAATGAAATCATTGTACAATCAGAACCGAAATCTTCCCATCACGAGAAATTCAAATTTGTTTTAATTCCTCGGCGTAAAATGTCGGCCTCACTAAATGGTGATTTTAATTTTGTTACCGCCATTACCATTTCGGGCATTCCCTTTCTCAATTTCTATTCATTTTCTTTGATTCCATATTGTTTTAAGGGGCAAGAGAAATGGAGTATAATCTGCTACTTATTTAAGGTTGGAGGTTGTAATTATTGCTTAAGTAGGTTTGATTTGTTTAAAGAAAGACAGGTATAGATAGATAGATATAGAAAGATATGTAATATGACAGCAATAGTTATGAAAAAACCTCAAATAAAAAAAAATGTGATGTCGCATTGGCCTAGTGCTTAAGGCCTCCTCTCATGGATAAAGTTAAAGTTGTGGATTTGTGGTGGAGTGGGTGTGTGGAATTGTGGTTTTTCATATGGAGTTTCTAAGCTTATTTAGGGCATCACTGACATTGGTGAAAAAAAACATCGTGAGAAAGCTTAAAATTAATATTAGTCTGCTATCGCCAATCCGCCTTGAGCAAGCGTGGTGATCAATGATCGTGCCTTCTCTGTATGACAAGTCTTTGCCTTGCAGTAGGCCAGTAATAGGCTGGTATTTTTCATTAACTAAACGAAGGGAAATATACGGAATGGAAGAAGAAAATGTGTTGCGCCGACCCCAAGTAACATAGGATACGGGTAGGAAGATGATAATATGGAAAATATGCATATTAAATGTTCGTGGTTCAAACTAAAATTAAGGTTGTGTTTAATGGTAACTATTTAGGTTTATTAATGAAGCCTCAGAGACAACAGTTATATGACGGATGGCTCTAATTTCATATAATTTATGTTTGCACAGTAAAATTACCTTTACAAATAATGGCTCAACATTCAGACACCGTGGGTAATGTTCTATGTAATGTAGTTACAGACACACAATAGGCTTATAATAAACCCTAAAGTGTGGTTAGCATAACCCTATAACAAGTACCGCGAAAATTTCAAAATGGCGACATCTGTCAAAAATATTTGACGTGCTGACATCGCCATTTTCAAATTATTGTCTTTTTCGGACCTTCACGAAGCACTACACTTCAAAACAGTTAGCAAAGACGTTAAGTCGTATTGTATTAACTATAAACAAAGGCTAGCAACTAATCCAAACCCCCTAACAGCAGATCTACTGACAATCAAACATCCTAAAGGCTAAAACAACATAAGCATGTAGTCGAACTAAATTGACAGTAACACGAGGAAGGAAAGGTCGATAGACCGCTCTTACCATAAGCGTGTGTCCCAAGCACACAATGCCCAATGCATCTTTTTTAAAAAAAACAACATCTAAAAATAAACTATTATTCGAATATTTTTTCGTTCGTTCGTTAATTCGTTAAATGCGTTTTTTTTTGTGGTAAGCACTCAAAGCCTTCAGAAGTCAAAATAATTTAAATAAATTATTTTTATGTACTTTATTACCCTCTCATACAGCATAAAGTTCGTTTACCCGAAATAACGTACAATACTTTATCTTAAAGTACGGGTTGCAACCCTACCACGTACATACATGCATAACAGTGGTTTTACACAAAGTACAGTTAGGTCTGTAGGCTCCCCTGTACAGAGGTATCTTCTATGCTTTGTAACGCAGAATTTGCTCTCGCTGTAGAACATTGTCTTTAGTTTCTGATCTTGATGGGAATAGGAATGAGGTGTCGTGTGTATTGCATTATTGTTGTGACGTCTGTAGGTACGGTAGGACGGTGAATGTAGAGATTATACTTCCACAATTGACCTATACTCGTAAATTTTCGGATTTTTTGTGAAGGCGACAAGTGGGTTTTGTGATATGTGGTTCAGAAAGAAAAAAAGATTTGAACCGAAAAAAAACAATTTAATGGATCAGATAAAAATATTACATAAGAATGTTTAGCGATGACAAAAGGGTGACAAAAAATCATCAAATCAAATCATTATTCTATTTACCCAAAATATAGTAACATTAAGGTTGTGTCCGCCCACGTCAGACAGTGTCGGTGACCGATTTTTTTGTCTGGGAGAATGGAACATGTGAATTCTAATATACCAATGCACACCATACCATCACGCCTGTATTCCCCGAAGGGTTAGGCAGAGGTGTACCAATGTACACCCACAGTTCGCCGGTATATTTAGGTCCCATGTAATAGGGGGCGAGCCTATTGCCATTAACCGGGCACAAATCCAAACTCCGAGCTGCTACTGAGAATTTCAAGAAAAACCCAATAATACTTTTTGCTCGACCTGGGAATCGAACCCGGGACCCCTTGCACAGCAGTCGCACTTGTGCACACGTCCTACAAAAGTCGGTCCCAAGGAACTATAGATCTATTGAACGGTCGGAATCGGTCCTACGAAAACTGTGGCGTGGACGGTGGCCCTTAACTTTAATATATTCTCAACTGAACGCAAAACGTCATGGTAATGAAAATTATACTAAAGAGGTCTAAAATATTAGGGAACTTTGGACACATTTTTGAATTAAGAAAACGTAAGAGAATTTACGAAAAACGTCTTTTATAATAGGCCCGCCATTTTTTAAGATCTTTTCATTTCTGTTTCATTCTACAAAGGCGTGGCTTCCCTAGTTATTGCTCGTTTTTTTCTTCTAAAATTGGGTAGATGGGCTTTATTTACCTACAGGGTGAATGTTATTGTAATAAATGACTTTAAACGGAGTCCATTGTGCCCCGATATCGCGGATAAGATAAATGTCTTCGTAAAAACACAAACAATGTTTGTAAAAGAGATTTTCTTGTAATTTTCTTGGAGCTTAGACATTGTTGTTTTATATTAGATGGAGATTATTCCAGGCTGATCGTTTTTGTTAATATCAGAATTGTTTTGCTCGACTTTCTTGTGAGTTTATCTGTTAAATTGCCGCGGGGGTTTGCTAAGCTTCTAGGATATAAGTCAAGTCTAATTTAGTCGGCTTATTATATATCTACGACTTATGTGTTGTACAAATCCTTTTGAGGGTTTCGTACTCCAAGGATGCCAACGGAACCTATTACGAAGCCTCCGCTGTTTGTCTGTCTGTCTGTCTGTCAGTGGGCTGTATCTAATGAAGCGTTGTTGGTAAAGAGTTGACATATTCACACAATGTGTAATACTATGGCTGCTATAAAACGATAAAAACTAAATATCTGAACTGCCTCGTTGGCCCAGTGGTCAAGCACGACTACTATAGAGGTCTTGGGTTCGATTCCCAGGTCGAGCAAAAAGTGTTATTGGGTTTTTCTATGAAATTCTTAGTAGAAGCTCGGAGTTAGGATTTGTACCCGGTTTATGGCAATAGGCTCGCCCCCTATTACATGGGACCTAAATATACCGGCGAACTGTGGTTGTACATTGGCACACCTCTGCCTAACCTTTCAGGGAAAACAGGCGTGATGGTATATTTATATATATTGTTTTATAAAAATTAAATATAGTTAAAAGTTAAAGGGTAAGAAACATGTCTAAATTGCATGTAGTGTCCAATATTCTACGGCTGTAAGGAACACTTTGTCAACTTATAGGATTATTTGGATTAATCCAATAGAAGCACTCGCTGGATTAAAATATCAATTAGCGAATATCTGCCTCGGTGGTCCAGCCAGGCGAAAGTTTAATGGTGGCACTAAGTTCCTCGAATTCCCTAATAGGAAATTCTCAGTAGCATCCCGAGTTGATATTAGAGCCAATAACGTTTAGTTAGTAATTAGTCTTCTTCTGGGAACTGGAACTAATCACTATTAAAGGGGCTTAAAACATAGCTGATAAAATGGGGTATTGCTCAAAATAGTACTAAAAATTTGAATATTTTTTTTTTACTTTTTTGATGAGATTTTTTGTTTGTACCGAATAAGCTTGAAACCTACTGGGCGGTTTTAACGATTTTCTCACCAATAGATAGCTACATTATTCCTGAGTATAAAAAGCTATGTAACATCACGCTGCGATCCATGGAAGTGGAGCAGTAACCAAATACGTAACCACACGTATGAAGCCGCGGGCGGAAGCTACTATAAGCTATAATAATATTTTGAAGACAGTTCTGTAATTTCTTCTTAAAAAAAAAGAAAATATGTGGCTTGTTGACATTACTTTTCTTCACGAGAATAGGCCTTGGGGAATATCAGAATAGGGGATGAAAATGTGTATGAGAATTATTGAAGATAAAACTACGAAACTTTGTACTTAGGCACTTGAAAAAATTAACAAAACATTTGCTCAACCGTATTTCAATAATTAGTATTTTAAAAGGCTGCCCGAAGGAACGAAACGAAGTCGCGACCCAAAGCTAGCTTAAAAATAAACCAATCTAATCTAATCAAACAATCAAAAAAATCAAATCAATCTAATCTGTCGGGCCTGTTGGTCTAGTGGTTAGCGACCCTGACTGCTAAGCCGGAGGTCGTGGGTTCGATTCCCACCCAGGACAAACTTTGTGTGATGAGCATGATTGTTTGTTCTGTGTCTGGGTGTGATTTATCTATAATATGTATGTATTTATAAATTATATAAGTATGTATATCAGTTGTCTGGTTACCATAACACAAGCTCTGCTTAGCTTGGGATCAGATAGCCGTGTGTGAGTTGTCCCAAGATATTTATTTATTTATTTATAATCCCCTCACACACCTCGGTGTAAATCAGAGAATTTAAACAAACGCCAATCACCGTAATTGTATTTAGTTGAGGTGTCGCATTGAATAAGGAGTTCAAAGGAATTGATTTAGTCCCCACTCCCGGATCAGTGTCGAGATGAGTCTATACATGTATCGTTACTGTCTGCCATCTCGTGTAATGGGGTCGCTGGGCAATGCACTTTGTTTTCATTGACCAGTAAATTGAAACGCAGTAGGGAGTCGAATGGATAGCTGGTAGGTACGAATTACGGTTACTTTTTTTATAGGTAGATGAATTTAATAAAATCATGAATGATACCGTCAGCTGTAAGAAAAGGTGCGAAATCACCCCTTTTTTAGAAACGTTATTTACATTTTCTTCAGTTTTTAGGAAATAAATAATATTTGGTCAAATAATATTGCTTAAAAATGAAAGAAGGTGTGTGTGACAGTATATCATATTTTATAAATGACAGTTTGACATTTTACATAAAACAAAATAAGTAACACTATAATAAAAAAGAATAAAACTAAATACAAAATTGAGGTTGTAAACAGATGAAAGTTTGTGATAAAGTTTGAACGATATGACCACAAGTTAAAGTTATATTTTCTTTCCATCACTGTTCCATTCGTGATCATATTTTTGTTGAAAACCATACCCAGGAACCTTCTGGTTAATTAAGGCACTCAGCAATAAACTAGCTAATAATAAGACATTGTAGTCGGGCCAATACTTCCAGACATTACCTCTTACAAACAAAAAAACATAAGAAAACTTTACCTCTTTATTATAATACTAGTTGCTGCCCGTGACTTCGTGCTCTTCGTTTGTTTCACCAGCATTTAATTACGTCTTTCAGTTGTAGCGTGATGTTATACAGCCTATACCAATTCTCATGAATATGGCTATCACGTACAAAAAAAATATTCCAATCCTACTGTTAATAGGTTTTTCCAAGAGACTACAGCATGGGGTTCTTCAAGAAAGGAGTTTTGAGGTTTTTACGGGGTTTGGTAACGCACGAGTGATGCCTCTGGTGTTGCAAGTGTCCATAGGCGGTGACCGCTTAACGTCAGGCGGGCCGTTAGCTTGTTTGCTACAGTGGTATAAAAAAAAATGGAGATTAGCGCGTTTAAACAAAATACTCTTCAGATTTACTATATTAGTATAGAATAAGTATAGATACAGACAAAACGACAGTAGGTAAATAATTTCCATTTTATTTGTCTTTCCAACTATTTCCAACTCCACAATTCCATAAAAGTAGCAGATTATTATACAAAAGAGGTACAGTAAACAGAAGTCTAAACACATAGTGCATGAAGTATCAACTCCCAACATTTTGCATGTTGGCGCTGCCAGCGAACTGAGCGTGTTCATGCATTTTTAATAAGAATTTATTATCGGTGCCGCGCTACACTCAAATCGATTTGTTTCTTCAATATCTTAGAGAGTAATAAAGTTTTATATAGGTGCTTTAAGATTCTTTAAAGGGCTAGTAGTCTGCTTAATATTCATACTTACATGCATACGTGGTCCAAAAAGACACACATCTAAAAAGACAAGCTTCTACCCGCGAATTCCTCCGCTTTTTTTACCAGGCTTACAACTTTGGTTACTGCCAGTGTGTCTTAGCGTGATGCCTATATTATTCCTCATGAATCTAGCTATCATATATAAGAAGATTTTTTCCAATCCGACAGATAGTTTCAGAGATAAATAACAGAAAAACTATTCAGGTTTACTATATTAGTATAGATAATTATTTCATCTTTATTCAGCAATTTAGGCTATCAAGTTAATCAAAATTGGTAAATACCACTCAGCTATGCTATTCTGAAATAGGCAAATCACTTCGAAAATAATCTCGATAGTCACGCTTGCTTCGCAGAATATCAAATCCTATTGAAAAACGTCAAAATACTCACTCGATATAATACTTCTCACTTACGTCATCACGTGGTGGCGCTAGAGTGTCGAACTCACTCATTTTAAGAACACGAAACTAAAATATCACCGCGGATTCAGAAGTCATTTCGCAAATAAGCTTTTTAGAATAGCACTACAGTTCTTTAGAGCCGTTTGTCAGTTCATTAACAAACATAAGCTCAGACAGCTTGCTAGTGTACAAATAATAGCTCATTTATCTTCGGTACAGCTAACAAATTTTTGTTCCATAAATGAAGCGTGTGAAGGATGGCTAGAATTAAATTGGAAGGCTTCCAAGGTAGCCCGTATTAATAATAGTTGGTGAAAGATTGAATCGGCACTGACGAAGATCCTTCAATTAAGTAACTGTCCTTTATTAGTGAGGACCACGATTCAATATTTCATTGTTAGGGCTGTTCTACACGAATAATGGCCCTGTTTCATTTTGTTTTTAGGTTAGACTGTAAATATTTGCGTCTATCTATCTGTCTTAGCCTTTTTTTACAAAAGTATGTTGGGGTCGGCTGCCAGTCTAACCGAATACCAGTGCTTCACATGGAGCGATTGCCTATTTGACCTCTATAAACCAGTTAAGGGACAACAAGATACCTACCTGTTGGTAAGACTGGTTGCTAAACTTTCTGGCTTCTGACTATCCGTAACGACTGTCAATGTTCTGCGAATGTCAGCCGGGTCCAATGGCTTTACGTGCTTTGCTAGGCACGGGAGTGTCACACCACCAACTGCCAAATTCCTTATGAAGAATCCCAATGACACTTTTTGCCCGACCTGGAAATCGGTCCAGATCGTCGGAGGTATGCGACCACGAGGCCAACCGAGCAGTTATCCTACATTTATTTATACCTAATGTTATAAAGCTGAAGAGTTTTCTTGTTAGAACATGTTAATCTCTGAAACTTCTGGTCCTTTTCCTAATAAAATGCTACGTTATTATTGTGTATAGCAGTGTATATTTTTTAACAAAAAGATAGGGGCAAGAACAAGTATTCAAAGGTCGGGTGCGCAGTACTTGTAACCAGCGTGCTTGTATGACCAGATGCACGAACGTGGATGAGGCGAAAGGAGTATGTAAGGATCACAGCATGTGACGTTCTGTGGTTTCTGCCTACCCCAATGGGAAAAACGTGACTTTATGTACATACATATTATGTATGTAGAAAAAATACCAGTCTTAGATATTTTTCACTAAACAAAACGTTTTCAAACCAAAGAAAAATATCATCAAAACAAAAACCCAATAGAAAATCACTGTAGCATATCTTAGCAGAAAGTTAAGTTTCTCTAAGCTAAATGAGTGGGCTTCCTCAGAACGTTTTAATTACTTCCTTTGGCTTACTAGATTAGTGGACACAGTGAGGGCCGGATACTCGGAGAAAGACTCCGCATCCAAAGGAGCCAAGATATTAGATTTTTGGAGACAGTAACTTTGGTAATAGAGTTGGAAGTAAAAATTACTGGCACTAACAGTGAGTATTTTTGGACACTTAGGCGTGGTCAATTTAACCGAATGATAGTGCAAAGGGAATCCTATACTACCAATACACATAGAGGGCAAAAAGACTGTGCTGCTGGTGCCTGGCGGGTACTGGTGGCGTGGCATATCTGTGAGGTATTTTCGCGGTGATTTAGCTGCGGGCATTGACGATCAGACGCGGTCTTTATTGCTACGGTCAAAAAGACTGCCCCGACCCGTCGTCTGCAAAGAACCTAATACTATTTTGTTTGTATTTTTAGTAGTAGTAGAGCTCTTTTTGAAGCAGCCCCGGGGAAGTACTACCACCACACCTATTTCTGCAGAGTTCCGGTATGAAGTGTATAGGTGCCGGTGTAGTTACAGGCACATGAGACATTTCAACTTTGTCTCTGGGATAGCAATGCATTTGCAAGGCCTCTGGTATTGCAGATGTCTATAGGCAGAGGTGACCACTTAACATCAGGTGGGCCGTCGGCTTGTTTGCCATACAATGGGGTTTAAAAAAATATGCTGTTTCTTAGGGTTACGTACCCAAAAGAAACCTAGGAACCCTATTTTACTAAGAATATCCGTTTATCTGCCACGAGGCTGTAGGTTTTGAACCGTAATGATATTACGTTCAGCCTACGCCTAATGTCTCACTGGTCGTATGGCTGTCCCATCGGACTATGAGAATGAGGGAAGAGGAAATGCATCTACATTTAAGCACACATATCTTCTGCTTACTTGGCTGGTCTCCATATTAGCCATCGTGACCAAAATGCGGTCGCGAGAATACTAATAAGACTTCATTATAAAATGACTAGATTCTGCCCGCGACTTAGTCTGCATCAAATCTGATATATTATCCCAGGAACTTTACTTTTTTCCGGAATAAAAAGTATCCTATGTATTATTCGACACTACAATCTATCTCAGTGTCAAATTTCGTCTAGATCCGTTCAGCCGTTGAAGCTTGAAAGAGTAACAAACATCCATCCTGACAAACATTCGCATTTATAATCTTAGAAGGATTCCAGTACATTACAGCCTTAGAATCTTTAACACCAACCACGAAACTATTACGCTAATCAGGAGTGGGAAATTTACAGCATGAGCAATCAGTTGCGCGTCGGAAGAGAGCGATAAATCTCTTGTAATGTACCCGGCCGGCGCTGTATATCACGCTAGTCTTTCAGACGTGCGCGCGGTTTATTGCCGCGGTTCCGGACTTTAAGATGAGATGGATTAGGCTCGCTGATTTCTACGAGAGTGAATGTATATAGGCTGACTTTTAATTTACTTCGTATTTTTCAAAGGGTGAAATTACGCGTGAATATAAACCAGTTTTGTTTTGACAAAGACTAAAATAATATAAAAAAATGGTGTTCATTTTTTTGTAAGGAATACCTACCCATTGCTTTATTATCATATTTTTTAGAACGGTTGATAGGATCTGGATGAAATTTGGCACTGATGTAGATTGTAGTGTAGTTACTGTGGGTTATTACATCGTATTTGACGCGTACGAAATCGCGGGCAGAATCTAGTAATAAATATAAGCCTGAAAATGCCAATCTGCTTTGAGCAATCGTGGTGATCAATACTCGTATCTTCTCTATATGAGAAGAGGCCTTTGCCCTGCACTGGGACAATGGCGGGCTGGTATTGTTTTTGTTATATTTTATTACACTAAGACCTTAGCTACAAGAGAAGCGTCTAGTTTTTGTATGCTACTAATTTTTAGTAGCCATACACACACACCCATACATACATACACATATATATACATTTACACAAAAGCTAGTATTCAATCATTCCCAGTCGCTACAGCCAAAATCGGCTAATGGCATCATCATCACCTAATAGTGACCTAAGATTCTGCAATAACTCTCTAAATGCGTAGGTACAGTAAGATAGAAACGCTGCATACATACTGCTGTACTGTTTCAGGTCCTATGTAATAGAGAGCCAGCCTATTGCCATTTAGCGGGCACAAATCCTAACTCCTACCTGATACTGTGAATTTCATAGAAATACCCAAAACCTTTGCTCGACCGAGAAATCGAACCCAAGAACTCTAGCGTAGCAGTCGCGCTTAGGATCACCAGCCTCGAGGCATTTCTGTTCACGAGATTCTGCAATAACTCCCTAAAATACGTATAGTAAGATGGGAACGGCACTTTATTACAATAATAATAATTTAAAGCTACCTCCACTATCGAGGGACTCTGGGTCAGCGCCACTTAATTATTCAAAACCCCGGAGATCGAAGATTTTAGGATTAAAATTGAATCCTCGCTGAGAACTGTTCGTAGAAGCAGTTAATAAGGTTGCCTTTTGCTTAAATGCATTTTAGTGAGAGAACATTGAAGTCATTTTAGGAATGGAGTAGGGAGATAGTTGGTGCAGTGAGTGGGTGATGGGGTGCTGCGCTGCGTGTTGTGGGTTCGGTTCTTTTTGAATGTCAATACAGATTGTTTTTCTGGGTCTAGTTATTTGTGTATGTGTGTTTTGTATATATCGTAGGTTTTTAATGAAATCAGGTTTTTGATCATGAACCGCAGAAGTCCAAATTGTTACTTTATATTGTCATAAACCAGAGAACATCCAGCCGATCAAAAACCTGAACTTGGTTAGGTTTTTCATCAAAATAAATAAACCTACGACGACATTCGTAACGCACCTCTGATACAGGAGAAATTCCTAGAGTGGAGCAACATGCTGTGATCTCCTATACTTATTGCCATACCTCATTGTGACCATTATTAGTATGTCATGATTTGTGTACTATAATATGCTCAGTTGGAAAACCTAAATAAATATTGAACTTCGTGTCTGACAGTACTAATCACAAAGTACATAGCCACGCACATTGTAATTGCGTAACCCAATAGCCTTACAACAAAATGACTGGTGAAGCAACACTATCAGTAATAAACAAGGCTGCCACGAAAGAGGTAAGGACAGAAGGTCAATCGGTGTCCGTTTTTTTTTGTCAAGAAAGTAGATATCCCACAAAGAATTTGATCCTACAAATTTCCTAGTGCACTGCAGGTCGGTCTTGAAACGATCAGATAAAACGGACCTACAAAAAGTAAGATATGCGTGGATGCACTATGCACATATAAAGGTGATCTTAAATTAATGGTATTAATCGTTTCTGTGTGCGTGAGTTTTTATTCGTTGTATTGAGCCGATATTGTATACAATGGTGGCCCAGTGGTAACGGTCCCGACATTTATTGTGGACTCTATCTTACACAGCTATGGTTTACTTTGTGAAATATTCATCAAGTAAAGGAAAACATCGTGAGGAAAGTGTTATAACGAAGGGTCAAAAAACTTGTAACTATTGTGATATCCATCGATCAGAACGGGACCACGTGGTGGATAACTCCATTTCTCAGCAAGGAGGTTCGTGTCCTGGCAGTAGGATCGATATAGCCTGACTAGCTTATACCCGCGACTTTCTCTGCGTGGATTTTTTTTTGACAGATCCTTAAACTTCTTGCCATAAAAATATACTTTACAGTAATAAGGGAGAACGTAGCTTTATTTTAAAGAAAGAACTTTCAAAATCGGATCAGTAGTTTCGAAGAAAAACGCGTTCAAACAAAAGAAAAAATCTTCAGCGTTACAATATTGACATAGAAGCACAGATAATGTAATGGAGTCGACCTTTTGTAAATATTTTTTTTTGTGGCGTTGGGCATTAATTAGTGGCTAGATTAGTTCGTGGCACCTACAAGCGCCACAATGACTGGGTAATCAAGCTGCATTGTCGCCACAATTAATTGCCCATTAGTTTCTAGTATTGTGTGCACCGATTGTTTCCTGAATACTGCATGGCTTTCGGTATCGTTGATCTTGTACTGGCATGTTTTTTGTTGGGTTTCACATTTAGCAATTTCTTTAAGTATGTAGGTACTAGCTTCCGCCATCGACTTCATCCACACCAATGTTTATTTATTATTACTCGCGAACACAAAAACGGGATAAAAAGTAGTCTATCTGCTATTCCAAACTTTAATCTAACTCTGTGTCAAATTTCACCGAGATCCGTTCAGCCGTTCTGCCGTGATTGAGTATAAGAATAATTCAAATTATTGGTAATTTGATACATCCAGATAAGCTAGAGCTATTTAGCGATCCTGAAAAGTTGAAGTCAAAATTGGATTGATTTATTTAACCTTGGACGCAAATCTTATACTTTTTTGACAGTTTAGATTCGTCCGAAAACCAATTTCGTAAGTATACATATAGCGGATTTTAATCGAAAGGCGAAATAAATAAAAAATAAAATGTGATGTGACTTAAGTCTATCGTATCAACCTAGCTCCAGTTTATCGCGTTTCAGGGCATGTTTCGAATAACCAATCATCCTATATAGTCTTAGTACATACATACATACAATCACGCTTATATTCCCCGAATGGTTAAGCAGAGGTGTACCAATGTACCATCCCATATAATAAGGAGTGAGTCTATTTCCATTAACCGGGCACAAATCCTAACTCCGAGCCGCTACTGAGAAATTCATAGAAAAACCCAATAACACTTTTTGCTAGTTTTTTTAGTCGTAGTATAGATATAGATGCTGCGGGTTGTTCGAAAGAGATACCGCGACCGCGGAACGCAAAGGGCACATGAAGGAACATAGATGGGTTTTAATCAGTAAAAGTCTGACACTTCCTCCCGTCCCGCCCAGAGCGGGGGAAGTTATTTGATGAATTTCCATCTATAAAAAAAAGTATTGATATAGATAGTCATCTATCTACATAAAACCCAGGCACATTCTCAGTCTAAACTTGACTACCTACCCTCCAAATTACGTGTCGTCAATCTACATTCTTATACACGGAACAGAAAATGTCTTATTCATAACTCAATTTCCTTAGATTTGCTCGGCAAAGGAAGTGAAGTTCATACGAGGATCGCGGAATTTCTTGTTTGATGAGCGTAACTTAGTTGGTTGAGCATTAGTGAGCCAAGTTGGTTTTCACCTCACGAATGACAGTGAGGGAAGTATGTTATTAGCTTTGCGGCGACCTGTGCTGGATACGGAAAGGAATGGTGGAATATTCTCTTATATGTTTCTGTCGCCCTGGTACTTTTGAACAAATATCGGTGTTCTGATATGAATAGACTTTGTCAACGGAGTTTGTTCATTGTCGACACTAGTCTAATATTTATAATATCTTAGCTTTTGTCCCGTATTTCGTCCGCGTGATATTTTTTTACGGATTCCAATTTTTTTTTAATGGTTAATTGGTAGCTTGTTATACTCTGGGATAACTTAATTTCTTATTAAGGAAAATATTGTCAGAATCGGATCCGCAGATAAGCGCGTTCAAACAAACAAACTCTTCAGCTTTAAATAGGTACCTCTTGTCTATTTCTGTCTTCCTGGTACATTTTTACAAGGTCTGGGCACTGAAGAAGTAGAAAAATTACTCTTTGTAAAATCAGTCTTTAATGGATGGTGTTGTCATAGCTGAATTTTGGGACAAATAAACAATTTTAAAAATATTTTATCTATTTATTATTCTTTTTTTATTTGCTATCGATACACTAAGAAGAAGAAGTCTCTTATTTGTTTTTTCTCTTAAATATTATAGTAATACACAATTCAATAGATTGAGTGTTGGAAGTCTCCACGGTTTTCACTAACTAAGTCTGCACGTGATATGTAATAACTCAATTTAAAATTGATGGATGGTTGAAATAATTCTAGTATATCAGTTAATACTATTAAGATTTATGCAGTTATGTAATTTTAATCTGTAAAGGGAAATTCAGGCTGAGATTCTATTCACTGCGCATATTTCCGAGTGTGTATACTAATGAATACGAACAACTGTTATTATGGGGCGAACCCTAACTTGTAAAAAATTAAATTGGCTGTTCTCAAGTGTATTTTTATAATTTCAGGGACTAAAATAAGTGACTAAATATACGTGAGACATAAAATAATGTGCTTTACAAAAAACAAAAAAATATTGATAATTACTTTTGCCTGAACATGTTCAAGGTTCCGAATAATGTTCCGTAAAATATCGGTTTTATACATAATTGTTTTAGAAAGTTCGTTAAAGTTTTAGAACCTAATTTGAGGTCTTAGCCATCTTTTTTTTGAGTGACGGAAAATCTGGAACGAATTTTACCGAGAAAAACATTAATAGTATAGTTATAAATACACTTATATTTATAAAAATAAAGTGTAATTTTGTTTGCATTTTGTCCGTCCGGTCAATAGCCCGAAGGCATCGACCAATTTGTATGAAATTTGCAATCGGGGACTGATTCACGAATACCTTTAGGCATTTCATTTCGAAGGTTTTCTTTTAAATTGAAGGCAGTTACCATACAAAACGGTATTTGATTTCTGTTTAAATTGCTCTTTATAATATAAGATTCATTGATGCATGAAAGTCTTGAATTTTTACTTATATATAAAGTAGAAAGAGTTTGTCGTTTGTTTGTTTGTACCAAATAAGGTACAGTATGGGGTTCTTTAAGATGGCACTAAATAGATTTCTTAGGGGTCGATAACCCTTGTGTAATCCACTTGAAGTTCCAGACATTTTTTTTTATAGATTGGAAATCATCAAATAACTTCCATCGCCCTGGGCGGCACGGGATGGAGTGTCAGACTTTTACTGACTAAAACCCATCTATGTTTCTTCATGTGCCCTTTGCGTTTCGTGGGCGCGGTATCTCTTTCGAGCAACCCGCAGCCCCGGCAGGCATCGGCCCTTAGTGGCCCCATCCAAGTCTGCTAGGCTATGGTAACCGCTCATCATCAGGCGGGCAGTATGCCTATTTGTCACCATCACGGCATAAAAAAAAAGCTTCGGAACTTCTGGACCAATTTACTATTTACTATATACTATTTACTTAACTAAATTATTCCTGAGTAACATATAGCATACTATATAACATCGCGCTACGCCCCACGGGAGCGGGTCAGTAACAAAAGACGTAACTTAATGCGGGTGAAAATATCGCAGGCGAGGTAGCGGGCAGAAGCTAGTTGCTTATATAAATGAAATCTTGCATTACTTATTTATTGAATTTCACAAATGATTAGGTTTTCAATACAGCTCGAAGAATATTGAGTTTTTAGCCGACTTACAAATGGAGGTTCTGTTTTAGACCCGTATTAATGTGTGTGTGTGTGTGATTAAAAAATAAAACTACATACCGCATGACATACGTACACCGTACACCCACAGTTTGCCGGTATGCTTAGGTCCCATGTAATAGGGGGCGAGCCATCAAAAACTATCGAATACTTTATTTTTATTTTATTCTTTCGTAATCTGTACGTTTTCAGAATGGTAAACATTTATGTATAGTTACATTGTTAAATAGTTATTAACCTGCTTAAAAGCGGAAAGTAAAAAATCTTCTTTTGCAAAAAACAACCGATTTCAAAAATTACAAATTAACTGTAGTTTCGGAAGTCCTTGCCCAAAACAAATTGATAGAATATTACACCCCTTCATGTAAAAAAAAACACTTAAAAAATATTCAATCTGTGGTTTTTGTACTTTAAAAATTCATTGTAACGAATACTTTTTAAATATTCTATTAAATTACAACCCGGTTCCTGGTCCCTGTTCCCGTTTTGTGGTTACAAGATAATATGGTTATCGTAATCGAGTGCAGAATGGGTTTATATTTCAGGCAAAAATGTATTTACTAATTTTGAGTTATTTTGATTATGAAAACACAAAACCATTGATATACAAACACAAAACACACCATTACATATACATCACACATCATTACGTTTCATTTACTAAACAAATGAATAAAATGACAAAATTACAAATACCATATTTTTTGTCTGTTTGTTTGTTGCAGCTAATCTCCAAAATGTCTGGACTGATTTTGACGGAACTTTGGCAGATAGCTGATGTTGTACAGAGTATCTAAAGCTACTTTTTTGTAAGAAAAGAAATTAGGGACCCGCCCTAAGAATTAAAACACCGCTGAAAACTGGCCCTTTTTGAAGTGAAAACTTCTTTAGCGGCGTGGTGCACTTTTTTTGGAATGGGTAAAAAAATTTAAACTCGCGTCAGGACACGTGACCTGATCGAAAATCTTACGAATTTATCGTACACAAATATGACAATTCGCTGACGCGAATTGTCATATTTGTGTACGTCTTTAGCGTTTTCACTTCTGCCGGCACTCCCGGAGTGCAACCCGTCGTTTTTTTTTCAAAATTAGAGGAAAGAAGATTAGTCGCATATTACTCAGAAAAGGAATAACTAGAGGTACGTTCTTAAGTTAAATATAATTAAAAAGAAGTCAGTCATAACGTTCTTCATGGAAAATTGAAAATAAAAGATTTCCACGTAGATTCAGGATTAAAGATAAAGTACCTACCCGGCTTATTATACCGAGAAATTACTGATATAAGACGTATTTCCGAAAGTAACAAAGAAAAATCAGCCCAAATTCGAACATATGAGTTGCAATGATACCACTACCACTTTCGCAAGCCAAGCTTAGACTTTATCAAGTAAAACATTAAGTTCAAAATGGAGTAACAAGTAATGTGAAAGGGATAAGTGTAAAATGGTATTTTCAGGAACGGAAGCGTTCATTTGCCATGATTTTGTTCCCATCCTCATTATGATCTTGGGACAAAATAAAGCAATATTACATGCGAGTGTAAAAAAGCTTTTTCGAAAGCAATACAAGCATTTTATTGATTAAATTTATCAGTGGGTTTGTGAAACGATTTTTCTTTTTCTTTCTCCTATATTGTGGATACGTTGTCAAACATATAAACTTACACACATATACGGCCAGACTCAGAACAACTATTTGCAGGCTATACAAATAAATGCTCCATGCGAGAATCAAACCCGCGACACGCAGTGCAACAGCCAATCCTTAACCACGAAAACTGTCGTGGAAGAAAAAATATCGTGAGAAAATATGGACTTATAATTAGTATAATCTGAAATCGCCAATCTACCTTCAGCCGGTGTGGTGATCCATAATAGGCTGGTATTATTTTAGACCTTAAAAACCACCCACAAGGGTGGAAATTCCTTCAGCAGAATGATATAATAATTCACATTTTACTGTAGTTTCAAGTAACGACTGAAAAACAACAGAAGTTACAAGAGCTAATATTAATCACGTTTGGAAAAGAAAATTGCATCAATGCTTTGTTTAGTATCTTGGAAGATTTGTTGGAAAAAGAAGATCGAAGGAGCAATCTTCATAATAGCGAATTTTCTAGTTGGAGAAAAGAAATATTCTTTATTTATTTTTTTTACTTCTTTCATAGTTCGTTGCTACAGTTTAGAAAGGTGCAGTATATATGAATTGATGATGAGTATAAAGGGTTTATGTAGTGTTGGAGACTACATAAAACAATTTTTGATCGGAAAAAACTATCGGAACAATTATGAAGAATCAAACCATGTCAATGAATATAAATACAGATTAAAAAAAAAACAAAATTGGTGACAAAAAAGATTTTCATATCCATTCACCCATTTGCATGAAAGTTGCACAATTTTCTCTATAGAATAAAAGCAATGTATAGAAAAAAAACGTACCTAGTATACAGCTGTTATCTGGTTTTGCTTGTTTTGTTAGCCGTCACTCGATCGTATGTAGCGAAAAAATGATTGGGGAGTGGCCCTGGCTGTTTTTTTTTATTATTTGATTCGTGTTTTGATAAAAGTTTTGATGTCAAAAATATTCGGAGTGCATATTTGACGTAGGCTTTGCGCTGTAGTTTTTTTAATTGCGTTTTTAACGTAAAGTAAAAAAAAAAATGTCAATAATGTTTGTGTTCCTGGATGAAAAAAAAATATGTTAGGTATGAGCTTGTCGCTATTTTTTGTTAATAATTTCCTGGTAGCTTGTCATTTTGTGTTTGACAGAAAATACTGTGTGTTTTATCGCAATGTTATATATAGCCCATACTATTTCTCAAATCTGGAATCTGGCTGAATCTGGCTTATATCTTTAAAAAAAAAACTATCCGATCGGACGGTAGTTCCAGAGATTACACGCGCGTTTGAACAAACAAACAAACAAAAAACTCTGTAGCTTTATTTTATTAGTCTAGAAAATCTTGTGAAGTAACATTAGAATTACGTAGGTACTCTACAATCAACTTTAAAAATTATTAAAAATAGCTGAGTCAAGGCACCTCAAATCGCAATCATAATCAGATAGACAACACTCAAATACACACATTAAATCCATAACACTCTTGTATTCGCCGGAGACTAAAAATCTCAACAAACAAACTTCAAACAAACACACACCTTTAGTTCTTCACAGACGATTCATTCTAAACTACTCTAATTACTTACCCTTTCTACCAGGCCCTCATAAAAACCAAAGAGCGTTCCTCAGGCAGGCAGATTGAGTGAGTACATCGGAACAAATGCCACTACTGAACAGCTGATCCGAGAACTTACGATCGATGCTCCTTCAATTTCACGCGGTATTTACTTTCACTGTACGCGAGAATGGCCGTGCTGCGTTTAGATTGCTTGTTTAGTTACTGGCGCCAACAGTGTTGTGTGTTGTAGTTTGTGAGTTGTGCGGTTTTGAAGTTTCGTGGTGGATTGTTTGAGTAGAATTGTGTTGATGATTAGGGATTGCGTTTACTAGACGTGTTTCTGCTGTACGCAATTTATGTTTCGTCCAAAAATATGATAGCTATTTATTTGGTATAAACTTACTAATTGATCCGTACGTAGATACTGCAACATGGAAGTCGTCTTTATTCTTTACTAGCTTTTTCCTGCAGCTTCATCCGCCTGAAAACTGTTACGGATCCCTATTAAAAAAAAATATATAAACTCGCTGATAATGTAGCTTCCCATAGGTGAAAAAAAAATGGTTAAGTAGTTTTGAAGTTTATTTATTATCCATTATAATAAAAAATGCAAATCTTGTTTCTCTTCAAAATATTAGTTTAGATAAATGAGAATAATTAAATATACACGTGCGAAATTATTACTTAAATTGTCAAATTCGTCAAATTATACAGAAGCTACAACACTATACTTGCTATACACGGACCAAGGGCGTTTCTCCGCGTGTCCCTCTGATCAGCAGAGGGCACAGTGGAGGAGTGAGGACGGGCTCGGCGTGCACTCACCCTGCCACCGAGCAGACAGAGGTCCTTCTCTGTCACCGTCGTACATCGTAACCCCATATCGGAGTGTCGTGGTCATGTCTCGCGGCTTCGATTGGCACCGAGGGTCTTGGCTTAACCGCCCGGACCGCGAGGTAGAAACCCTCTATAAAAAGTCACCCCGAATCCCAAGCGGCGGCGCACCGTGACGGGATGTATGGCTGACGGGCGTCCCTATGGGACATCAGTCGCTAGTGCGAACCACTAGTCTGTTAGTTGGATGGTTGGATAATGTCTATACTCGTGGGAACAACTATGGAATCTCAAAATATTAAAACAAGCGCAAACAAAGTTGCAGAAGGAGGGAAGGGGGATGCCGGGTCGGAGTCCGACTCGGCATCCAGCATGGTGACTGTGAGCCCTTTCGGCTCCCACCATGAGTTAGATGGGCTGGAAAAGCTTCTCAGGAAGCGGCCCAGACCGGAGGATCGGGTGTCCTCCGAAGAAGAGCTGGCCTCGGCTCGAAAGATCCCCACCAGCAGACGCGGTGGGGCCCAGGAGCGAGGCCCAGGGAGGGTTGCTGCCCGGAGGGGACCGGCGACGTCTGTCGCTGAAGGGCAGTCCCCCTCCCCCTCCCTAAGTGAGACTGGCGGCGACGGTGTGGTGCAGCCGGACACACAGCGCGTGGTGGAAGGTGAACCTGGCGGCTCCGAGGAGCGTAAGGCCAGGTTCATGGAGGTTGTGCGGGATGCGGTGGCGAGCGTCGCCCGCAAGAAAATGAAGGGGTCGAAGTCTCGGGCAATGGACGAGGCTTCGGCCACCATTGCGGCGGCTGCGGAGGCCGGTTTTGCGGGGGAGGTCCCGCAGCTTCGGGCGGAGGTGGCGCGCCTGTCGGCCTCCATGGAGCTCCTGGTGGCAGAGAACAGGAGGCTCCAGGCGGACCTGGCTACGCTCCGCGGGACCGGCTCCCGCCAGGCGCCCAAGGCGGGGAGCCAGAGAGCCGAGCCAGTCGAGCCAGTGGATGACCAGGTGCTGAACCTGGTTCAGCTGGAGCTGGCGGCCTTCCAGGCACGGTTTTCCGTCCTGGAGGGCATCGTGTTGCGTCCCCCTCTGGCGGCAAGCGGGACGACCGCGGGCGACAGGCGGGCCTCGTACGCGGCTGCCGCGTCTGTGCCGAGGCCGGCTAATCAGCCCCCCAGCAGGGCTGGGCCGGCCCCCGCGAAACCGGCTCCGGCAAGGCCGGCGCCGGCGCAAAATGCGGAGCCCACGAGGAGGGGCAAGGCGGCATCCCAGCCGCCTCCACCTCCTCCGCCCCCTAGTTCCAACCCTCCGGCCGCGGAAGCCGAATGGCAGGTGGCAGGGGCAAGGGAGATGGGGCGCAGGGCGGCCAGATCGGCCAGAGCGGCCACCAGACGGGCGGAGGAGCGGCGGCGACGCGGTGAGCGCAAAGCCGCGGCCAGGCTTCGCGCCCCGAAATCCGCGGCTGTAGTGATCACGCTACAGCCGGAGGCGGAAAAGCGGGGCGTGACGTATGCGCAGGTGCTCACCAGGGCCAAGGCAACGGTCAACCTTGGCGAGCTAGGCATTACCGGCCTCCAGCTTAGGGTCACCGCAACTGGGACCGCGGACGCTCTAGCTGAGAAGCTTAGAGCGTCCCTAAACGCGGACGAGGTGCGGGTGTCCAGGCCCGCCAGATGCGCAGATCTGCGCATCCTGGGTCTGGACGACTCAGTTTCCGCGGAGGAGGTGGTGGCCGCCGTCACCAGGGCGGGTGGATGCCGTGCCGAAGAGGTCAGGGCAGGCACCATCCGCCCGGAGCGCTCGGGCATGCAGACCATCACGGTCAGCTGCCCAGTGACGGCGGCTAAGGCTATTGCTGGGGGGGGCCGTTTGCTGGTGGGCTGGGTTTCGGCGCAGGTTAGACTGCTCGAGCCCAGGCCCCTGAGGTGTTACCGTTGCCACGTGGGGAAGCACGTGGCATGTCGGTGCGCCTCGGAGGTCGACCGCAGCGCCCTATGTTTCCGCTGCGGTCAGCCCGGTCACAAGGCCGCGGCTTGTGATGCCCCGCCGCACTGCGATGCATGTGCGGGGGCTAACAGGCCGGCCGATCACCGGGCTGGGGGCAAGGCCTGCGCCGTACCCGCCAGGGCCGGGGGAAGGCCCCGCACCGCTGCCGCCGCCGCCGCCGCTCCCGCGGCCACCGCCGCCGCCGCTCCTGCGGCCGCCGCTGACACCGCGTCCGCCGGCGCAATGGATTGCCAATAACGGCACCATTGCGCCTCCCGCAGGCGGATACCGTAGGCACGGTCTGTGGACGGTGAGCAATGGGTAGCTCACCGTCCGCACGTTATTAACTAACGACAGACCGTGCCGACGGCGCGTCCATGTTCCGCGCACAGAGGTGTCAGCCATTGAAAGGGGCCACTAAGGGCCAAATGCCTGCCGGGGCTGCGGGTTGTTCGAAAGAGATACCGCGCCCCCGGAACGCAAAGGGCACATGAAGGAACATAGATGGTTTTTAGTCAGTAAAAGTCTGACACTCCCTCCCGCCCCGCCCAGGACGGGGGGGGTCATTTGATGATTTTACCATCTTTAAAAAAAAAAAAAAAAAAAAATACTTGCTATACATAGTGCATTCACTATTGTCTAGTATCAGTATATGCAAACGAGGCACAGAGAATGAAGGATTTGCTTAGTTTTCTTGCAAATAGACGAAAACATTTTGTTATATTCTTGTTGAAGACCTTTTCTGGACCGTTGGGCACGCATATATTTCTCTGTGATATGATTTGTTGCTTTCTTTTCATATATTATCCAATATGTAAGTTAATGGTGACTCGCTTCTTTGTGTAATCAATGTGAAAGCTGATTCCCTGCCTCATGTTTGTCAATTTGTTTAAATGTAGAAATTGAGAACTTTTTTTTTTCTTTATTTATTTTTCTCAATAATATGGAAGATATGCAGCCAAAAAGACTAGTGACAGTAAATTAGACAGCCAATTACAGAAATTGTAAAAAAACTGACTAAAACTAAATTTTATTTTATAGATTTTTTTACAAACTGCATCTCCTCTACTGAAAATGGCGTAGATATTTATTAATTTATTTATATGCTAAAAGAAGCACGTTAGAATAGTGTTGAATATACGATTTTAAGCATTAATAGATAAAAGTTTATATGAATAGTAAAAAATACCGGAGGAAAAGAAGTTCGAATTTATTTAATATTTTAGTATACATTATTTTTTGTTTTTGTTTTCTGGAAAATCCACCAGAAATGTCGGAAATTTTTACCCGTGCGAAGTCGGGGCGCTGCGCTAGTCAGTGATAATGATCAATTTATCATTCCATAATTTAATCCTACCATTAAATTTTATTATCAAACTACACCACAACACAAAACCAGCATGCAACCAATTTTTAATCTTCCACCAGAATAGATTGCAGATCTCAAACCATAATCCTTCTTACCCATTATTTCGCGCCCAATTTCGGCAAAGACAATCATTGCACCAATCAGAACACGGGAAAACAAGCCGAGCCTCACTCCAAACCCAATCAGTGGGCACCGGGACTGGGCGACGGAAAAAAACGGGAATTCAATTACAAACCGGCCGGGGTTAATAAAATGGGTCGTATTCCACTCGCGCCATTTTACCCAATTCTTGTTTTGGAGGTTTAGATTTTTAGGGTTACGTTTTAAAGTGCTGGTGTTTATTTGGTAATTTTATAATTCTTAATGGCAATGGTTAATGGCAATAGGCTCGCCCCCTATTACATGGGGCTTAAACATACTGGCGAACTGTTGTGCATTGGTACACCTCTGCCTAACCCTTGGGGGAATACAGGCGTGATTGTATGTATGTTTATTTTTTTAATTCTTAGCCGATTCGCAAATTGCCCCCTGCCGCGCTCCGTGGTGCGTGGCGGGCTCTGGTGATCTGCAACACTGCTCGTAAACGCGTTTTCTGTGTGTTGGAATACGCGTGTTTTCTATTCAAACATAGATACTTGCAAACACCGTGCTACCCCGCTACACTTTGTGATGCAGGGCAGTGTGCGAATCGCCTTAGGCTCGTTTTTCCGCAGGTCAACGATGATTGTATTGCCCAGTTGAGTTTTAAACTAAAAGTTAGCCCCTATGTGGCGGCACTATTGAGTGTGCCTTAAAGGTTAAAACTATTTATTTATTTTTGCTTTTTTTTCTGTTGTAAAGTTAACAATATAGCCTAAAAAATTACAGCAAGGGGTTATTGTTGTTTTTAAATTCTCTTCACATTGTTTTCACATACAAAGTAAGAAGAAGCAGTAAGAATATTGTAACCAAGATTTTGTAAAAATCAAATTGTAAGAAAAGAGTGTCCATGGAGTTTCTTGCTCGTTCTTTCCCATAGAGACCTACGTTTTGGAACAAGCAACTAGTTTCAACTTCCTGTTTAACTTCTTTACAATTTAAAAGTGTCTGTAAATGGTCTTATTGAAATTATTTTTTTGACTTTGCTTTTGAAAAGTGTATCTTGTTATAATGTAAATCTTGTTATTAGTGGCTTTTGTGAAAATCAAACCACAATTTTGGCAAAATATTTATGTATGTACATTCGGAATAAAACTGACCTAAATTCGATCAATTTTCAAATTGAAAACATCGGTGTTTTGTTATTTAGTTTCAGGATTTTAATTACAGTAATGGATGAAACTAGTTGGATAGTGAACACCACAAACCCGGCCCATAAAATATAACCCCAAAAATATAATGCCCGCGGCAATGAAATTTTGGCATTAAGTCCGCCTTTGTACGGTGTATTTTTACACATACATACATACATAAACTCACGCCTTTTTCCCATGGGGGTAGGCAGAAACCACGGACCGCCACCTGCTACGATCCTTACACACTCCTTTCGCCTCGTCCACATTCATACATCTGGTCATACAAGCACGCCGGTTACGAGTACTGCGCACCTGACCTTTCTGAAGAACCTCACCGATAAGGTCAAGGTAGGTCTTTCTAGAACGTCCTCTCCCGGCATTGCCACTCACATCTGCCATATAAATCCCTTTTGTTAGTCGCCTTTCACTCATCCTCTCAACATGACCGAACCATCTAAGCATACTCTTTTCAACCTTTGTCACTACATCCTCTTTTAAACTGCATTTTTTAACTGTATTTTGACATTTGTGCATAAAATTTTAATAAATAAATAATATCCAGATCTATGTGCATACGTTTTTACTCAAAAGATTCGCTACGAATGAATCTTTTGAGCAAGGGCATAAAGTCCTCCCCCTCTTACAGAGCTGAGCTGAGAGGGCCTCATACATGTTTGCTAACATTTTGGTCACGTAATAGAGTAACGACTATTGGTAATGGCAGTACGTGCTTACCAAATTAGCAGCGGTGCATAAGTAACAAGGTGGAGTCTTATCGTTCATTCACCTATTTCTCTTTCTTTAGCGATCTGTCGCTGTTGTTTGTTGTCCGAATTTATCTGGCAGATAAATTGAAAAGTTAAGAAACTGGTACCGTCATGGGAGTTAATTTCTTACTCGTACCCCGTAAACTAGTGTATAATAGAAAAACAGAGAGAAAGCGAATGAAGGTCACCTGGGTAGGCATATATTATATATTATTTTTATTTTTTCAATATACATTTTTTTTTTCTTGAAAATCCACCAAATATTTCGGAAATTGTTACCCGTGCGAACTTGGGGCGGTTCGCTAGACAGTGATAATGATCAATAATTCCATAATTTAATCCTACCATTAAAAAACATTATCAAACTAGACCACAACACAGAACCAGCATGCAACCAATTTTTAATCTTCTACCAGAATAGATTGCAGATCGCAAACCATAATCCTCGTTACTCATTATTTCGCGCCCAATTTCGGCAAAGACAATCATTGCACCAATCAGAACACGGGAAAACAAGCCGAGCCTCACTCCAAACCCAATCAGTGGGCACCGGGACTGGGCGACGGAAAAAAACGGGAATTCAATTACAAACCGGCCGGGGTTAATAAAATGGGTCGTATTCCACTCGCGCCATTTTATCCAATTCTTGTTTTGGAGGTTTAGATTTTTAGGGTTACGTTTTAAAGTGCTGGTGTTTATTTGTTAATTTTATAATTCTTAATGGCAATGGTTAATGGCAATAGGCTCGCCCCCTATTACATGGGGCTTAAACATACTGGCGAACTGTGGGTGTGTATTGGTACACATCTGCCTAACCCTTTGGGGAATACAGGCGAGATGATGTATGTTTATAATTCTTAGGCGATTCGCAAACTGCACTGTGCTGCGCTCCGTGGTGCGTGGCGACGGAGTTCTGGTGATCTGCAACACTGCGCGTGAACGCGTTTTCTGTGTGTTGGACTACGCGTGTTTTCTACATATACAAAACAAACATAGATACTTGCAAACAACGTGCTCCCCCGCTACACTTTGTGATGCAGGGCAATGGGCGAATCGCCTTAGGCTCGTTTTTCCGCAGGTCAACGATGATTGCATTACCCAGTTGAGTTTTAAACTAAAACTTAGCCCCTATGTGGCGGCACTATTGAGTGTGCCTAAAAGGTTACAATTATTTCTTAGGTAAAAAGAGACTTACGTTTTGGAACGAGCAACTAGCTTCAACGTATTACTTCTTGAAAATTAAAAAGTGTCTGTAAATGGACTAATTAAAATTATTTTTTTGACTTTGACTCTGAACAGAATATCTTGTTTAAATGTAAATCTTTCTATAAAATCAAACCACAATTTTGACAAAATATAGTATGGAACATTTGGAGTAAAACTAACCTAAATTCGATCAATTTTCAAATTGAAAACATTGGTGTTTTGTTATTTAGTTTCAGGATTTTAATTACAGTAATGCGTGAAAGTAGTTGGATAATGAACACCACAAACCCGGCTCATAAAATATAACCCCAAAAAAAAAATGCCCACGGCAATGAAATGTTGGCATTAAGCCCGCCTTTGTACGGTGTATTTTTACATTTGTGCATAAAGTTTTAATAAATAAATAATATCCAGATCTATGTGCATACGTTTTTACTCAAAAGATTCCCTACGAATGAATCTTTCAAGCAAGGGCATAAAGTCCTCCCCTCTTACAGAGCTAAGCTGAGAGGGCCTCATACATGTTTGCTAACATTTTGGTCACGTAATAGAGTAACGACTATTGGTAATGGCAGTACGTGCTTACCAAATTAGCAGCGGTGCATAAGTAACAAGGTGGAGTCTTATCGTTCATTCACCTATTTCTCTTTCTTTAGCGATCTGTCGCTGTTGTTTGTAGTCCGAATTTATCTGACAGATAAATTGAAAAGTTAAGAAACTGGTACCGTCATGGGAGTTACTTTCTTGCTCGTACCCCGTAAACTAGTGTATAAGAGAGAAAGATAGCGAAGGTCACCTAGGTAGGCATAACGCTTTTTTCTTATGTGATAATTTCTGCCAATTAACTTCTACCGCAAGTCGTGCTTAACTTCTTTAAAAAAATTATATATGCGATACGGATTTCTAATACATTTTCGATTACTAATACCTATTATGTATAAATTAATACTGTATATCATTATGATTCTGGATGCAGGCCGCTTCCAACCGGTCCTATTGAAAATCCATGGGGGAGGCTTATGTCCAGCAGTGGACGTCTTGCGGCTGATATGATGATGATGATGATTATGTGTTTAAGGTAGATTTTTTAATTTCTAAATAATATCCGTAGACAAAAAACCACCAAAAATTGCACTAATAAATACTTTGGGTATTTTTAATTAAAAAAATCGACCGAATTAATGCGCTAAGGAGGCCACAGTTGTCAAACTTTTTGCATTTCACCATATTTCACTGAACGGAACTCTGAAAGAGTACCTTTTGTTCAATTACCTTCTAATCCCACACCTTCGCGACATCAGAACGTTCAGATTCTGAAAGTTATTCCTTTGACAAGGGTCAGGAAGTTCCCACCTCGGCAGTTTGCCGATACGGGAACTTTATTGGATTAAAATTTAATTTGTAAATGTTTGGAAATTACTGAATCTAATTAATTTCATTAAGTTCGGTGTTGTAGTGTGTTTGTTTGTTTGTTTGTTCGTTTTATTGATTACTGGAATATTGATAACAGTGGGGAAGTGTTTGTGTGGTGGTTGATGTGTTTCAAAAAAAAAGGTTGTGTAGCGCGCATGGGTTAGTTCGAGGTGAGAAAAGAGTGCTTGGAAGAACTTGGTTAGGTTTTTGTCCAGCAGTGGGAAAAGTATTAGTGGAATAAGTATAAGGATAAAGTGTGTGTGTGTGTGTGTACTTACATAATTGTTAGGCTGCAAAATCGAAAACACTTACATATAGCATAGCATTTATGTACAGTCACAATCCGAAATTGCTACTAATTGCTGATTGCTGATTGATTGCTGCTAATTGCTATTTACTTCTGTTTAATAACTCTCCTTTTTGCTTCGCCATAGTCGGATAAAAAAGTCACTTTGCTTATATACCAGCGAACTGCCTGCGACTTATTGGCCTGAATTGCTTATTTCACCCCTGTGTGTTAAGTTACGTACTTGGTTCCTACTTTGCTGTCGTGTGTATTTTACTTCCTGATATTTTAGCTATCTATTGGTGAAAAAACGGTTAAAATCGGTTCAGAAGATCCAGAGATTACCCCTTACAACCCCACACACTTTACCTCTTTATAATTTTAGTATAGATGCAGCAATAAGACAAAATATTATTAGGTAGTGCGATAACCGTTCAAATATTTGCTAATGAATTTTGTCTAGGTTTGCGCTCTGCCTAATATAATGCACGAGTTTCTTCCTAAAGAGATTACGTTGATGCTACGCCATAGCTAACATAACTGCTACGCCGGAAGACTCGTAGCAGTCGTAGCTTGCGAACGATTTGCTACGGATTTGAATGAATATGGCTCCCTTGGGCTGTGGTTATTTAAATAATAATAATATCAGCCCATTATTGTGCTACTGAAGGGTAAAGACCCCATTTCATACATAGAAAGCTCATTGCTATTGCTCAAGGCAGATTGGTGATTTCAGACTTATACTAATTACAATTTAATTTAATGGCAATAGGCTCGCCCCCTATTACATGGGACCTAAACATACCGGCGAACTGTGGGTGTACATTGGTACACCTCTGCCTAACCCTTCGGGGAATACAGGCGTGATGGTATATATAATTACAAGTCCAGAAAGCCAGTTCTACTAATTAAAAGTATTTTAAACTTAGTCAAAATCTCATCACAAAGTCAAAAATGTGAGTAAATTAGAGTTATTTGACAAATTGAGACGGAGATTATATTGCGATTGTTTCTAAACTAGTAGGATTGCGCCTCAAGTTTCTTTTTGAGGTTTTTCTTTACCGAAGTTAGTGATGTCCAAGATACGCACATATGAAATCTACATAGTTGGTTGGTTCTTACTTGGTTTCGAACCCGTAATCATGCAAGCCTTAACCACTGAACCATCTCGCCAATATTTAAACAAGTACTTTTAATTCGTACTAACAAACAGTAAATAACAAAGTACATAAAGCCGTGTCATTAAAACTTCGCTGCACAAACTCCAGCGTCGAAAATCTCAACACAAATACATACATACATTAAAAAGCGACCTTTCTACATTAAAACAATTCAGTTAATCCTTTCGGAGGCTCCCATAACTCGATTGCGAATAATAACTAAATCAACAAACAATGGAGTGGTGGAATCTCGACGCTGTGCAAGTTAAAACGAAAATTCGGTCTGCCTAAACTTAATTACAGCCTTAGGAGAAGCGCAAATACTTGAGAGCAAGATTACTTTTTGTTTCGTGATGTTGTGAAGTAATCCTTGTGTGACTGACTCCTGGATTACAATTATTGGGTAGATCGTTAATGTCTTCTTGTGGGTATCGATCTCGGGTGCTTGACGGAATTAATTTACTCGGTAATGAGGAGTAAGGGATTCTGAAGACAGGCATTTGTTTCTGTATTTGTTTAGCTTTAGTTTGCTAAATCTTTTGTTGGACTGCCTCGTTGGCCTAGTGGTCCTAAGCGCGACAGCTACGTTAGAGGTCTTTGGTTCGATTCCCAGGTCGAGCAAAAAGTATTATTGGATTTTTCTATGAAATTCTCAGTAGCAGCTAGGAGTTAGGATTTGTGCCCGGTTAATGGCAATAGGCTCGCCACTTATTACATGGGAACATACCGGCAAACAGTGGTTGTACATTGGTGCACCTCTGTCTAACCTTTCGGGGAATACAGGCGTGATTGTTTGTATGTAGTTTGCTAAAGCTTACTGGTGTTTTGTATAGTGGTATGTCTGTGGTGACAATTAGACGTTACAAATGCTTTATGTCGAAGCAATAAGGGTTGTTTTCTTACAGCTAATAGTTTCTGCAGGCTGCTTCATCCGCGTGGATGTCCAGTATCCCATAAAACATTATCATGCTTTTCTGTTTTAGTTTTTCTAAGTACCTGACGCGATTACAAAAATGATTTCACTGATTGACAGCTACACTATTGCTGAGTGTCATAGACTATATTTTATAGTACTATAGATTCCAAGCGGGCAAAGCCACGGGCAGAAGCAAGTCCACAAGGAAACTACAAGAAAAATAAGTAAATTTGACTCCTACCTTCTTTATAGCATAACTTTAAGACGCAGTAATAAATGATCGCTGCCTGCCAAATTGTCTATACGCCAAATTGAGTTTTAGTAAGAAATAAATCGAGTCTATCCTTCTCGCTACATGTCAGGAGTACATTTGTCTTATTGCGTAATATAAATACTTTGCCATCGGAAGAAATTTTTGATAGTCTGCCGTTTGTATCTGGAGCGCTAAAACGCATTGAAAGAGGGATAAAAATTCGATTGATAGAACTTAATTTTAATTGTTGAATTTTATGAATTATTTTTATGTTTTTTTTTTGTATTTTATGTGTTGTATGTTTTATGTTTTTTGGTGTTGTATGTAGGTGTATGTATATTATGATATAGTGTAATTTGTGCGTAGCAAGATGATGTCTTGGAATAGATGTTGTACTTACCTTTAAGAATAAACTCAAATGGACTTTATGATGACTTAATGAAATTAGCATTGCCATCCAAGGTGGCAATGCCGCCAGTCTTTTGGGCACATTTCCAGTTGATGGAGATGTGACATTTGATGATTTTGATGTGATGTGAGAGACATTTTTTGATGCGATAATTATAGTTTTCAATATTATTGTTTTTTTTTAAATTATCTTATTTTAAGGTTGTATTGAGAAACTGGGTGCAGAGAGCCAAAGATCGGGCTCAGTGGCGCACCGTGGGAGAGGCCTATGTTCAGCAGTGTACTGCAATTGGCTGTTGTTGATGATGATGATGTATATGAAAAAAAAAAATATATATATAAAAAAATATACCATCACGCCTGTATTCCCCGAAGGGTTAGGCAGAGGTGTACCAATGTACACCCACAGTTCGCCGGTATATTTATAAACCGGCCGGGATGATGTATATGAATAAATAAATAAACTATTTTTGTAGGTAATAGTTTATGGCCATTTTGTTTAATAGGTCACGTGGCCAATTACCCGTGATTGACATACTTTTCCGATGCCTGATGGATTGGCTGTGAGTCTGCAGCTCTTTTGAACAACGATAGATGTTTTGTAAAAGAGACTTAAGGGCATACTGTACATAAAGACCAGTTTTCTATGATCGGGATGAATGGGTCAGCAGCGAATGTTCCTCACGTACGAATGGATGATTACGGCTTAAAGAATTAGGTGCACCATATTAATAAAATAGAGTTCTGATGAAAATTTAACCGATAAAGTTTCATGATATAAAAATCTAGTCCCTCAAATATTTACTACCCACTAGCTCATCTACGTAGGTTTTATATATGGACCCTATTTTTTTAGAATAAAAAAGCATATGGTACTCCCTTTTTTATAGATAGGAAATCATCAAATAACTTCCTCCGCCTAGCGTCAGACTTTTACTGGCTAAAACCGATCTATGTTCCTTCATGTGCCCTTTGCGTTCCAGGGGCACGGTATCTCTTTCGAACAATCCGCAGCCTCGGCAGGCATCGGCCCTTAGTGGCCCCTCCAAATGTTTGCTGACATCTTTTTGAGGCGCGCATGGAACACGAACGCGCCGTCGACACGGGATATGGTACTCCCTGACAGCGTTACTTTCCGCAGGTGAAATAATTTCTTAAAAATCGGTTTAGTAGTTTTTGTGTTTATCCATTACAAATACACTTTTCTCCTTTTAATAACAAAAGTTCAGTTATATTCACATAGTTACATTATCCCACACACCTGAAACGAATCCATTCTCGTGAATCCTTACTAAAAATGCACACAAACGTTTTGTAATCCCTGCATCGGTCTCAATGCAAAAGAACACCCACAGTCGCCGTAGAATCAACAGCCTTAATGCGAACTGAATGGGGCCGGATAAGCTCTATAAAAGCCGGGTAGGTCTGTGACGTAATACCCGGACTTAGGACCCGTATCCACCGGACCTGCAGGGCTGAGAAATATTAATTGGATTTTCAATATGGTGCTCGTACGTACTAAGAGTTGTAGTTTAAGTTTAATGGATTTTTTTGTTATTATCTATTATACTTATAATCCCCCGGCTATACGCTTAGATCTTTTGAATTGATATTTGATTTTGATGCAGTTTCTATCAATAGATAGAGTGATTTAAGAGGAAGGTTTATACGTATAAAACAATTTGTTGTGTGCTAGATAAATTTGGAAAGTACATAATTATTTTGAATCTAAAAAGTTAGGTTAGTATTTGGTACCAAACCCATAAACCATCATGATGCTATGACTTTGCCTTAATGAACTTCAAAAATCGATATGGTTAAGCATGCTAAGGGTTCCTACACTTAAGTCAGCTCTGCTCAGTTTTTCTGTGAGGCTTACTGTGCAGAAACATAATGTGCTGGGGGCCTATAAATACGCGTGGGTGACCCTTGCGACACGGCCAGTGTCATAGTGTGTAGGATTCTTAAGCTTTTTTTACATAAATCGCTTCAGTAAATCGTTCCAGAAACAGTAGAGAAAACTGTGTCAGCAGATATACATTAATACTAATAAATATAAAGAGGATGTTTTTTTGTTTGTACCGAATAGGCTCTGAAACTACTGAACCATTTATATGTCACTGGATGGCAAACAAGCCGACGGCCCACCTGATGTTAAGTGGTCTACCTCTAGACATCTGTAATACCAGAGGCCTTGCAAATGCGTCGCCATCCCAGAGACAAAGTTACAATGTCTCATGAGCCTGTTAATCATTCTCCATTCCTGTGTTAATCATTTTACAACAACTTAAGCACATTATTCCTGAGTAACATAGGCTATAACAACACGCTACGATCTACGGTAGTGGAGCAGTAACGAAAGACGTAACTTGACGTGAATTAAATAAACCATGCGGGCAAAGTCGAAGGCAGTTCGCAAGTACTAATACGTAAAAAAATATCGACAAACTGCTACCAAATAGCAAAAAGAAATTACAAAACCTTTGCCGTCAGTCCGTCTGTCACAGTGCGAAACTTTTTAACCGCAATAGTCAATTGTTTCACAAAACAAGTGTTACTATGGCCTTTATGGCTAAAAGGTAAAATACATAGAATAGTTTTATTGGGACGGAAACTTTATACGGCGGATAAATCGGCGGACGGACGGACTTTTTTATCTATCCATATTTTATTCTTGTCCCATTGAAATAAGGTACATATTTCAATGATTGGAGATCGGCTTCCGAGTATCGCAGCGGATTTTGAAAGATTGATCTTTGAACATTGGAATAATGTACCTTATTAGTATGATATATGAATTGAAAATGGTTAACTCTTCTGTCATCCCGTCTGTCAATTTACCCTGGTTCTAATTTTTCTTGAGGGCCTATGAGCTTCGTCCTTTCTCTTCAAAAAATGAACATAATATTTTGTAGTTTTATTATAAGTTTTGTGTCTTGATTTATTACGGATTTCGGTTTAAGTAAACTTCTTGTTGCTTACTAATTGTGAATGCAAAAGTGTGGCAGAATGTTTTTACTACGCCAGAACATTTGAAGTGATCTGGATAAAATTTTACAGGGAGATAGATCAAAGTCTGAAATAACATACCGGAACAATGGTTATTAACTTTGATACGGACAAATTACAAACAAAAAGCTAGTTAAATACAAAATTAACACTATTTCCCCATAAGTTAAACTTCCCATCAATAAATTTTCTACTAGGGTAACAGATATAATCAACTACCCATTATTCAAATTTGGAAATAGTAGCAGAGACGCTGTACGTAGTTACCGCGCGCCGGTAAATCACGCCCAGTGCGACGGAACCAGCTTACTATCGCACTGTGAACTGCATTCATTTTATATTATAAACGTATTGGGTTCCTCGCTGTATTTTATAGAGAGTTTTCATTGCATTATCTAAATACTGTATACTACAGAAGTATTAAACGTACCAAAAAATTATCAGATTATTTATCACGCCTGTATTCCCCGAATGGTTAGGCAGAGGTGTACCAATGTACACCCACAGTTCGCCGCCAGTAAGTTTTTAGGTCCCATGGAATAGGGGGCGAGCCTAAGATATAAGATTATCATCGTCTCGAAAAGAAGAAGATTGTAGGAGGAGGGGAGATATATGTATTGCCTACTGGTATTTCGAGTCTGATTGTATGTATGTGAATTTATATGTTCATCAATGGATCGTAGCCGATGGAGTTTTGGGGTTTCTGCCTACCCCCATGGGAAAAAGTCGTGAGTTTACATGTGTATGAACGCATCTGCGATATAGGAGATACGAGTATGTCTACTACCACTATGATATGTCCACTATCATCGCTTAGAGGTCGCCTAAGCATAAATTTAGTGCCCCTATGAACAAAATTTTATTGAGTTAAAAATGACTTTTTTACCTTAATATGACTACACTGAATCTGAAAAGAGACCGCAGCAAAACACTGTCGATTAAACCTCTGAATATTTTCACAATACAGTACATATACAAAAATGTATACTCTAAAACCTTACTGAACTTTAGGTACTAAAAACAAATAATGTTTAGTAACAAAATACTTTTAATTCCGGTTTGTAGGACGCCTTTGATTGAGTCAATCCTCGGCTCACCACCTACTGGACTCAATAACGTTATTATCCCCTAGTAGGGTGACAACCGATTTGAGAACCATCGGACAAGTTTCGATTAAACAAAGGATATAAATGTAAACAATCAAGTGTCGGATAACAAATTCGTTTATTTCATTTGGACCATCAAAGTTAAAACTAAATAATAATTAAATTACAAACTATGTACAGTTAAAATAAAAAAAGTAAGGTCATAGGGCGTCAAAAAACTCATCCGCATCGCTGTCAATGGGGCATGTGCCCAGAAGGCTGGCAGCATTGCCACGTTGTATGGCAATGCTTGATTCTTTGGCCAAAGAATAGGCCAGCCCTCTGGTCACGTGAAGAATCGACTGTCGGATTGTATAGACGCAAATGTTTTGAAATAAATGTGAGTAAACTTGTTATCATTTTTACAAAATTATTATTTAGATTTTGTATATATTATCGACATTCCTATAACTGTAAAGCTCGTACAGCCATCTACGCCTAGGTCATATAAAATAAATATAAAAATTAATTGTTCACTTGAACAATTACCAAGATCATTGTTAACATACATTATTCACCAAAGATTGACATGCAAGTATCAAGATTATTTGATAAAAAAAATACAACACAAAAAATAATCCTCGTTTCTTTTCTGTTTCACCCAAAGCAAGACGCCCAAACCACAGCCTACAAACACCAGTACCTAAAAAAACCAGCATCTTCGTTAGTCCTTATTAGTTAAACCTAAACGTTGATGTAACTCATAAAATTAAAGTGAACAGACTACTCTGTGGCGAGCCACTCACTGCTAATGCGTTACTGTTATCGTTCAACATAAAACGTTTTTGCCTCACGGATATGGTGGTCCGTTCGACCGTGGCATAAAACTTTATGTTAAGGTATAGATTATATTGATGCTGCTCTGGTTTTGGGTTAAAAATGGTATATTTTCGGTTATAATAATTCTTTTGACTGAATTTCGGTAACTAAATACCTACGCAAAAGTTATTATAGTGCAAAAGTGTGTGGGTAAATACAGCTGATCTCCCTATTCTCTTACTATCATATTCCGATTGGTCAGCAATCCCTTCGTTAAGAGATCAGCCCCCCTAGCCAAGTCACAAACGATAATCGTAAACGCTCGGTAGGTACCAATAGATTTTCAACTTAATACCCAAGAGCCTTAAGTTGAAAATCTATTAAAGATTTCTAAGCGTTAGCGACTGGAACGAACGAAAACGCTATGCAATCTTCATTAGATCTTCAACTTAAAACCAAGCACATAAAGTTGAAGATCTATTAAAGCTTACTCAGCGTTTGCGTTTATCGTTTGTGACTTGGCTAGGGGGGCAGGCGTAGTACCAACGGCTTTATGTAACTTTTTGGGGCACGGGAATGTCACACCACTAACTTCCGAACTCCGGAATCCCACTGAAAAAAATATTTTTGTATTTCAACACGAATTTATCAACCTACGAATTAAAAGGCGACCTAAGCTCAGCAGTTACACTAGCAACCAGGAGACCAATGAGTCAAAATAAATTCAAGAAAGTCCCGCCCATCCCATATTTCATGGAGACCCTACAGAAAGTCTGTTTGCTGCTTACACTTTGCCCTGGCGTCTACTCGACGTCCTATCAAGGAAGGATTGAGACATCGCCGAGGATTCCTTTGAGAAATGCGATAGCTCTTAATGAATTTTTCTTTAAGAAAAGGAATAGGGATTAGAGATGGAACCTACGTATAGAAAGTGGCTTTAAGTGATTTTGTTTCTTTGCAGATGATGGAGTTCCTAAGTGTTGGAAAGTAAAGAAGAAGAAAAAATACTTGGATTTTTTTTTGGAGCATACCTACGGGTATTTTGGTTTTGGAGATATTAAGTGTCAAAATTCCACTTTTTTCTTTACGGTCTTCGTAAAGAAAAAGTGGAATGTTTAAAATATTTTACCTAAACCTTAAATACCCCAATAACCCTTGTACTGTTGGATGCACTCGTAAATAGTGTTTCATAATACGCGCTACCATGAACATACATTTTTCTCCCTAGAAGTTACTTTGTTTGATGGACAGTATGTGTAGTATATGGCTATGTAATAGGTATGTCTACTTACACCCGTATAAGTATAGTTTTATAGTTTCATAGATACAGCTTGCCTATAAATACCATACCAAAATGATATTTCAAGAAATCAAGAATATCGTATTTTTACCTCATCAATTCTATAAATCGCTTCAGGCACCTACCAGGCGGGCAGAATTCTGAAGAAGATATTTAATTATAGTTTTAAGTTGAATAAAGAATTTATCTAGAAAAAGAAACCTCAGCTAACGGCCTCTTTCTTGAATACGATCTGTAAATCGATCCTGGCCCTAACAAATTAAGTGGTAGGTATCTAAGATCGCATTACAGAAAGTTGGCTATAAGTCAAGTGAAAAACAAAATTTAATTTTAATATTGACACCTTCATTCAAATATTTCAAACGAGTCACGATAAATTCCACATAATTCGGGACTCAGACGAATTTTATGAATTCCGAAATAGAAAATAAATTTGATTTGAGTTTTTTTTTGGGTAGTCGAGACCGGGATGTTTTTCCCTTGAATAGATTAGATTAATGTAATTATCAAAATGATGTTCCAATTTTTTGAGATTTTAGCATTTGTGCGTGAGCTTCGGGTCTGTAAACAAAAGAATTTATTAGACTAAGATCCCAGAGTTGCTAGTCCAATTTCCCAAGTCATCATCATAACATCACGCCTGTATTTCCCGAAGGGTTAGGCAGAGGTGTACTATAATGAACACCTACAGTACGCCGGAGTCTTTTAGGTCCCATGTAATAAGAGGCGAGCCTATTGCCACATACCGGGCACAAATCCTAACTCCGAGCTGCTACCCAGAATTTCATAGAAAAATCCAATAACACTTTGGTTGACCTGGGAACCGAACCCAATACCTTAAGCGTAGCAGTGCGCTTAGCATTACTAGGCTAATGGGGCAAACTTGTAGTTAATTTAAGTCTGAAATCGCCAATCCGCCCTGAGCAAGCGTGGTGATCAATGCGCCTTCTCTGTACGAGGAGACGAACAGCTCTGCAGTGGTACTATAACAGGCTGTTTTATTACTGCTATTTTATTTAGAAACTGTCTGTGGACACTTTTCTATGTACGAGTATGTTATGTAAGTTGTAGGCAGACTCTTAGTAATGGCATCATGCGGTAAGGATTTAGTGCAGACGTGACTGGAATGTCGCCTTAGACTGTGTGGTAGCGACGCACCATTCCCAAATGTGCCGAAATAATCGGAGCGGATTCTAATTCGAATAAATAGTCAACTTACTTCGAGTTAGTCAAATTATGTGTTTGCTATGTATACCATCACGCCTGTATTCCCCGAAAGGTTAGGCAGAGGTGCACCAATGTACACCCACAGTTCGCCGGTATATTTGGGTCCCATGTAAAAGGGGGCGAGCCTATTGCCATTAACCGGGCACAAATCCAAACTCCGAGCTGCTACTGAGAATACTGCCGCTGCCGCTGCTGCTGTATGCTGCTGTTTGCTATGTGTTTCTATTTAATCAGGTGTAATTTTTTTTTGGAATGTTCTACAATTTTTTTTTTTTCTTGTGACAACTCACACACGGCTATCTGATCCCAAGCTAAGCAGAGCTTGTGTTATGGTAACCAGACAACTGATATACATACTTATATAATTTATAAATACATACATATTATAGATAAACCACACCCAGACACAGAACAAACAATCATGCTCATCACACAAAGTTTGTCCTGGGTGGGAATCGAACCCACGACCTCCGGCTTAGCAGTCAGGGCCACTAACCACTATAGACCATCAGGCCCGTCAAATCTGTTTAAGTAATGATGTTATCACGTCTGTGTTGAAGTACTTGCATTAATTCTTTATTTAATGAGCCAAAGAAATAGCGATTGTGATGATAATGAGTGATGATGATGGAATAAATAGTTAGTCTTTATTAATTTACTAGCCTTTGCCCGCGACTTCTTCCTCGTGAATTTACGAATTTTCATTTTTTATTAGTATTATAAAATTTAGCTTATAAAACTTAATAACACAGCTTCCTATTATCTAAAGAATTTTCAGAATCGGACAGTATCCCCAAAAATACTTTTTCACTTTATAATCTTTGAAAAGATTTCGGTTTGTGCTATTCGCTGCTTAATTTACGCAATCAAATCGGAATCCGTTTCTTAGAATTTAATCGAGATATTTTTCTAATCGATTCGATTAAATATTCGCATCCCTACTTCATCATAAGGCTTTGAGTAGCGTTGCCTAAGACTCGCTGACCTTTCAGAACCTTTTTTTGTATGTAAGAAGGAATGAGGCTTCATATATGTGACGTAGCGTCTTTATAATTATGAACGTGTAAGGACTTTCTAGATGTTTCTACGTCTGTTGAAAAAAGTTTGCCCAGGTGGATCAAAAAGTGTGTATTTAATTTTTTATGAGTTATGGAAGACTTACAGCTAAACAAAACAGATAATAAAATAGTACTTAGGTGAAACTGATGGCCAATTACAAGTCTTCACTTATAAAAACTTGTGTTATTGGGTTTTTCTATGAAATTCTCAGTAGCAGCTCGGAGTTTGGATTTGTGCCCGGTGAATAGGCTCTGTCGGGACTTTATAAGTGAAACAGAGAACTGTATAAAATATAGGTTTAATACCGTTATTACAATGGTCAACGTTAGGTACAAATTGGTACAAAGAAATGCCCGTAGTCTATCGCGGTGATGGGCTGAGTGGGGCGGCGCGCTTGCCGCGGCCTCTCGTAGCGGGTTCGGTACCCCGACACCCCGCGCCTGCCCCGTGGTGAATCACGCGAGTATGTGATGCGCCGACACCCGGTTAATGGCAATAGGCTCGCCCCCTATTACATGGGACCTAAATATACCGGCGAACTGTGGGTGTACATTGGTACACCTCTGCCTAACCCTTCGGGGAATACAGGCGTGATGGTTTTTGGTGGTAAGTTGCTTCCCCCGTCTAGATCTTGGCGCTTAGATCTTTTAAAGTACGCAACGGATTTTAATGCGATTTTGTTCAATGGATAGAGTGATTCAAGACGAAGGTTTATCACGCTACTACCAACGGGAGCGGAGCAGTAACTGAAGACATAAATGACCGCGGGTGACAGCGAGAGGTATATAGCTAGTATAATTCTATACATACACATGAATAAAAATACATGACTAAATGTGCCACTAAGCGCATAACTCAAGTAGGTATGGCTGGACCGATTTGGCTGATTCTTTCTTTGTTGTATTCGCAATTTCCCGTACAAGGTTCAAACAAAAGTTTTTTTTTTGAAAATCCACCGTAAGTGTCGGAAATTTTCACCTATGCAAAGCCGGGGCGGTTTGATAGTAGATAATTATTAAACCTACTATCAATGTGTCAAAATTCTGAACTAAATCGGATATTGGTTCGAACGCACGTAGTTGCCGAGTTTAACTTAACTTTAGTTATAGTGTTAGATAGTTCATTTTAGTTTAGTTAGTTCAATAACGAGTTATAGGTAACGATATTATGCTTGGAGGGATTTCTGTGCTCTTTGTTATTTATTCAAAGAGTATCTGCACCGCTATTCTGTTAAAATCTTTTTTGCCCGATTCTTAAAGCTTACCGACCGGTATTTGGTAACTATAGTAACAAACAAATGCTTTCGTATTTTCGCTGTTATTGAAGTTTATTTTTCAGGTTTACATTCATAATTTTTGTAAACATTTCCTTAATCCAAAATTGTCACCAGAATTTTCACAAACGACAAGGCAAACATTCAAAGGAATGCCGACTGGTAAGATAAAGTGTTATTGGGTTTTTCTATGAAATTCTCAGTAGCAGCTCGGAGTGGCTATAGGCTCGCCCCCTATTACATGGGACCTAATATTAGAACCATCGCTAGGAAAATTGCTTTCAAATAAAAAAAAAGGCATTCAAATCGGTTCTTCCGTTTAAGAGCTACGGTGCCACAGACAGACATACAAACACGTCAATCTTATAACATCCCTCGAGCCGTGGGTTAAACTTTGACATTCAAAAGTGCCTATAAATGGTCTAATTGAAATAAATGCTTTGACTTTGTCTTTGAAAAAGGATTTTACTAATTATTGATTAGAAAAGAAGAACGAACGAAGAAGATAATAAATAATAAATAATAATAAATATCTTGGGACAACTCACACACGGCTATCTGATCCCAAGCTAAGCAGAGCTTGTGTTATGGTAACCAGACAACTGATATACATACTTATATAATTTTATAAATACATACATATTATAGATAAATCACACCCAGACACAGAACAAACAATCATGCTCATCACACAAAGTTTGTCCTGTGTGGGAATCGAACCCACGACCTCCGGCTCAGCAGTCAGGGCCACTAACCACTAGACCAACAGGCCCGTCAAATAATATAATGGTATGATGATGTTAATTTCAGTAATCGAATTATTAGATGTCTATCAGCAATTTATCTTGTCTTAGACTATTACATGTACTATGTACCAGACGCGTACCTAAATAGTAATTACGATAGAATTTCGTTGAAATTACAAAGTTTCTTTTGATGTGCCTCAAAATATTGCTCCTAAAGCTTTTAAAAGGATAATGGCTACCAGTTTGTAGACAAAGTAAATCGAATATTTAATTAAACGTCAAAAGCCCGACCACGGGCCTTTAAAATTGATTTATGATCTCATGAATCGATATAATATTAATAGCTGCTGCTCAAATATTGTATGGAGATGTTTAAAAAGGTTTTAAGCGTCCAAAATAGGGTTTGGGTTGATATCATGTTTATCTTTTATGTGTTTATGTATTTAATGTTCAAAATTCTTTTATATTACCATTTTTTGTTGTAATTATTTTTTAGGTATATCGTGATGGAGCAAGGTTTGAATCGCCCAACTCTCGCACGAGGCTGGTTCACAACCGGGCATGGGCAAGTATCAATGTGAATTTTTCTATTTCATATGTATTTTTTTTTAAGTTTATCTTGGACATCACTGACTTTGGTGAAGGAAAAAATAGTGAGAAAACCTGGACTAATAATTAATACGATAAATAAGCTTATTTTTGATCAATCAGAAACCTGAGAAGAGTTCATATGAAATACTTTTACTATGCTGCTAACTCTGCAATTGCGAAAAAGAGATTATTTTTGAAAAAAAAAAAAAAAACACTGATCAATAAAATATGTTTGTACATTGTTTAGAGAACCACCTATAGACCAAGTTTCATCAATATACTAATTAATAAAACATAAACATACCATCATGCGTGTATTCCACCAAGGGTTGGGCAGAGATGTACCAATGTACACCCACTGTTATCCCCAATGTTTTAGTTCCCATGTAATAGGGCATCCCCTATTGAGCCATTAACTGGGCCAAAATCCTAACTTCGAGCTACTACTGTACTATCAATAAATACTCTCTACGCGAAAAAAAAGGCTCCAAGTTCCAACATAAATGCATAGGTAGAACCCATTAAATTGACAATCAGTTGTCGAATCAACAGCGTCGATGGATTAATAAATCCGACTATCCGACTAAATTCGTCGGCCGATTCTGACCAGCCAACCCTGTTCCCGGGGGCATAGAATAAGAATTTATACATAGAAGCGACTCTCCCGCATTTGAAATGCCTAGTTAAGAGACGTTTAGTTCAGTCAGTATTGTGAGTTTATTGTTTACTTTAATATCGACCGCTGAAATCAGTAATAGTAATTAAAGACACAATATTTAAAATATACGAGAGAAAAAGAAAGCAGAAAAGCCATAAACTGGAAATTTGTATAATATAGCCATGTTAGATGGCAATCCTTAGCCTCTTACTAAGATTGAAGCTAGCTCTTTGCATTTGCAAGCCCTCTGGTATTGCAAATGTCTATAGGCAGCAGTGACCACTTAAGATCAGGTGAGACGTCGGCTTCTTTGCCATTTCATATTTTAAAAAATGTATATTTTTAATAAAAGTCTCGCTTCTGTACGATATTCTTACTCTTTGCCGGTGAGTGGGGGATTAAAACTAAATTGTGATCAGTGTACGCTCCTAATACTGGGTCCGACAAACGATCAGCTGGGATGGAATAGGGATGTGCCGTGTCAATCACGGATTTGCGTGGTTTCGGCTTAGGCGAATGTTCCTGTACGTATTAATTTGTATGTAGTGAGCACATCACTATGCGTGTTATGTTGTGTATTCTATGTAGCCTATTCAACGTAGAATATATATGACAATTGCTTTTTTGTGTAAAGTTGAATATGTCAATGCTCTTTCCAGGAAACATTATATTTGTTTGACTATACTTAAAAAAAAACATTGCCCCAAGTTATGCATTGCTCGTGCATCGTAGGTGGTTTTCAAAGATAAATTCATATACAAAAACAATTAGTGAAAGCCGGACATTTTTTTTCGGTGTGGAGCAAACCTGTGACAGGCAGCGCAACAACCAATTGGTATCCAGGTAAAAAACACTAGCTGACAGTTAGATCTTTTGAGGTGGCGCCCTTAGAGCTGTGTGATCATTGAAGCGGAGCGAGATTGGAGAGCGGAGTACCGGAGAAATATTAACCAATAGGATTGGTAGACTGCATTGGAGCGGAGATTTTATGATATGTTGATACTTCTCCTAACTCCGCTCCACAGCCTCGTTTAGGGCGTTTAGGTCGGTACTGGTTTAATAAGCAATATCCAAAACGATCGACATTTTTTTTTCAGAAACATCCCCAAAAATTCTGTTTCATTAATAAATATTGTACAAGACAGCCAAGACAGCACAAAAGAACATTGAAATAATTCACAAAGTCAAACAGAAAAATAAAGAAAGATATATGTACAAGTATAAGAGAAAGACAATATACTCGCAGGAAATTCTATAAGTCGTAAATAAAAATAGACAACGTGAGGAGTGGAAATAGGCCTGTTCACTGGGCATGTAACGTAGGGATCAATGTGGATGCCCAGACAAATGAGGAATGAGGCTCTTACGTATGTAAACAAGTATCTTAGGGAAAAACAGAATCGTTTGAATAAATCTTTTAGTTTATACGCCTATGGGTATAAGGGAGTGAGTTGAATATGTTAGGTGGAATTTACAATAAAATAAAAAGTAAAAACTGGTCTATTATCGTTCCACAGCAGAGTAAAAGTCTCTTCGCAGAAAGAGAAGGCACGAATTGATCACCACGCTTGCTCGTAGATTGGCGATATCAGACTTATATTGGTTCAGATTTCCTGACGATGTTTTCCTTCACCGATGTCAGTGATGTCCAAGATAAAAGATATCTCTGATGCATAAGTAGCGCTGTAACTACCAGCCAGACTGGAAAAAATTGTATATGGTAGCCAGATTCATGAGGAATAATATCCATACTTCTATACTAACTTTATAAATGTGAAAATAGTCTGTCTGTCTGTAGTCTGTAACGCTGTAACGACTAAACCACTGAACCGATTTTGGTAAAATTTGGTATAGGATAAGTTTACATCCCAAGAAAGGGCATAAACTACTTTTTATTCCAACGATTTCGTCTGCGTCCCCACAACCGACATTTACACGGAAGAATTCGCTAGTGGGCTATATAAAATTACGCTACGACTCACGGTAGCGGAGCCACTAAACTGCAGACATTAAAGGTATCTTCCATCAGAACCACACACCATAAATACTTGACTTGAAACAAGCGGCGTTGGATACCATTTAAAGAACAATGTAATATAATTTACAACCGTTCCTGGCAGCCCAGGCTCTTTCAGACTTGGACTGAAGCCAGAGTTTTACATAATAAAGCTTTTAATAGCATTCTGGTTAGATTTTAAACATCACACACTGGTGTGGTGTTTTATGATTGTAGATGGAGGGAGTCGACTGCCAGAATGGGCTTAGGTTAGTTCGGAGGTGAAATATCGTGCATTCTTAGTTTTATGTCGCACTGTGGGGAGATGATTACGGGATAATAGTGGCAGTGTAGTTTATGAACGTGGGTTCTTTATTTTTATGTTGTCTCAATGGATATTTCTATTCCACGAACAATCTCGAATGCATTAATTGTGAATAATGCATTCTCAGTCAGAGGAAACATGAGTATTAATCACCAGGCTTGCTCGAGACGGATTGGCGATTCTGGACTTATATGAATTATCAAATCAAGTTCCTAACGATGTAATCCTTCGTCAATAACAGTGACTTCAAAGATAACCTTAGAAATAGAAAACATGAACTGAACAACTCACATTAGTAGGTACTTGATCAAGTCCACAACCTTATGCATGAGAGGCGGGTGCCTTTACCACGAGTCCACCACGATACATAGAAGGGAACAACGTAAATAAATTGTGGTTCAACAAAAACGTTCATCCCATTTACTCTAATGTATTTTTATTTTTTCCTTTCATCATTGCGAGTGTAATTTCACAGGCAATTTGTTATTTTTATCGTTAATTGCTTATTATATCATCCACGTTGTGCTTACCTTAAGCATTTTCCTTATGGTACACAAGTACAGCGACCATTATTAGGGTAGATTATCGTGTTAGGAGATTGTCGCTTCAGCAATAAAATATGTACTTAGGTCTTAAGATTCTTAGGATCTTAGGATTGGGTTTAACTGCCTCGTTAGCCTATTGTTCCCAAGTATGACTGCTACGCTAGAGGTCTTGGATCCGATTTCCAGGTCGAGCAAAGTATTTGGGAATTTCTATGAAATTCTTAGTAGCAGCGAGTTAGGATTTGAGCCCGGTTAATGGCAATTGGCTCGCCCCCTATTACTTTAGACCTAAACATACCGGCGGACTGTGGGTGTACATTTATTTTGTACACCACTATCTAACCCTTCGGGGAATACAGGCGTATGTACCTATGTATCTTAGGATTTACAATAATTCGGGTTTTTACAATAACATTATCGACTACATAGCGATAACAGAGCTAACTCCAATTCCGTCATGTACTCGATACATAAAATCTTTCCCGAGACTCTAACACGACAGCAATGAAGAAAAATCGCGAACACTTTTACTCCAGTAGCTTCGGCTTATCACTTTTGTTTTTGTTATTCGGCCGTCACACAGCTCTAATTCGGCCTCGATGCGACTTTGTTTTCGGCCCCGATCTGACGTTGTTATCGGTGTCACATACCGCTGTTTTCGGCCGGAATTGTGAAGTGGAATAGAAGAGTTCAGAAGGCCAATTGTACTAATTCAAAAAGGTTCAAAATGTACTCGTTATTTACAGTTACAAAAAGTGTAAGTAAATTAGAGACATTTTTGACAGATTGAGACGGAGATTAGATTGCGATCGATTCTAAAAGTTAGAATTGACTACCATTATGCTGTGCTCACACAACCAATTATTTTTAAAATTATTTTTCGGCTACTGTGAAAAGTATTAGTTGAATAATAATATTATTTTTTTATTATTTTTGTATGCGACCTTTTAATGGCTCACGTAAATGTTGCTTACTTTTTTTTCATAGTAAGGGCCTCCGCCCACGACCGATTTTTTTGGACCGATAATCGGGCAGAAAAACGGGCCCGTTTTTTCAAAAATTTCAACGCCCACGACCGTGTTTTCGTCGGTGACTTTCGAGGGAGGAGCTTAAAATAGCGGTCAAATTTTATATCGCAACTTTTATTTGACAGAGTTACCGATAGTATAAAAATAACGTTAATAGATTTAAGGTTATTTAAGTTACAATTTATCGTTAAATTGTTTATTGACGATATTTTTATCGTTTTTTTTTAAACAATTGATCTTTCTAAGATGGAAGTAGCGTAGGACGGAGGTGTGGCGGGTCGCCCAGCTTAGCGTCGCGCTAATGTAGTGCCTAACAATACTTTGCCCGATTCTTACGAGTGAGAATAACACGCTTACTTTTACATCGTTCTGAAATCAAAAGTCATGAGATCCATCATAGTACCTAACAGAAGCTATTGGCACTATTATTTTCGATAAATAACAAAAATAAATAAAATAACACGAACATTTGTGAAATAGTAAGAACGCGAAGTAACGCTTCCTTGCAGTCAAGGCATATTTGTCTGTAAACCTTATCGACTATACATGCGTAAGGTAGCCTTTAAAGAATACATTAATCGATCAGACGCTAATGCTAGGAGCGCTACTAACATTTAACTCGAATAACAAAAAAATGACGAATTTCCAACATCTTCGAGACGTCTTAAAAAAAAAACCACGCAATAACAACTATTACTCGACTGGAGTTCCAGTGTTTCAGCTGCAGAACGATGTAAAAGTAACCGTATATGTTATTATTAGACCTGGTAATCGAACCCACGACTTCACGCTGATCAGACGCGCTTTGCGACCACAAGCCCAATATAGTTAGTCAGTGACAATTAATATAAACGTACAAAACGGTAACTTACCTAATTTAACGGTAAAAATAACGATTAATTCATATTCTATGTTAATGTTCATTAACATTATATTACTGGTAATGTTATCAAATAACGTTAATAAAGTTACTTTTTTCAAAATTTTCGAGTTCATGGAAATTAACGTTACGTAACGATTATTATTTTTTGATTTCATAACGTTAACAAGCCCTGGATTTAAGTCAGCAAGCTTAGTCGTTGAAAACGAATGTTATTTTCATTCTTAATAATTTATTAAATTCGTTTGATTATATATATTTTTAATCCATTAACGTTATTTTTATATTAACGGTAAATCTGTCAAAGGTAATTTTATAAATATTTACCGGTATTTAAAACCCTGCGTAAATCAACACAATATTATTTACTTATTTAAATCACAGACGATTAATTTAGAAAACCTTGATTTACCATATTATTAATAAATAAATAAGCTTTTTAATAATAAATTATTGTTATTATTCAAATGCTTCAAACTCATAAGTACTAACTTAACATAACACCACAATTGTACACTTAATTCGCAATAACTGCTTTTGACTTTAGACTTTTGACTTTAGCAATGACACAACGTTCTTCCCTAGTAAATCCATGACGCATAGGGTAAGTGCCCCAGTGAATGAACACACCCCAGTGAATTAACAAATCTGAGTATTTTCCAAAAAATAATAAACTAAGATATTACCTTCTACTCAACGCAGTATTTTTTTTTGTAATTGCTGCTCTTTATTCTAACATAGTAACAACATTCATGTATTGCGATACTGTTCGTTTTAAAATGACGAGCGTTTAAAGTTGGCAGTGCTGGTGTAAATTTTCTTTGTTCGGGCAAGAATTTAGGACTTGGGTCAGACGCAAATTTTTTGATATCACTTTGCAGCCGTAATTAAAGTATGTACTATAAGTTATTTATACATTCGAGTAATGGGTAGTTATAATATATGTATCAAATCAATTTCATTGCAATTTTTGCTAGTTTTAAGTAAATTATTGAGTGTTCCAGCATTGGCATTAAAAAACGTTTGAAATCCAGTGAATAAACGACCGTTAATTCACTGACCAATCGTTAATTTCATTAAATCTAGTGAATGAACTATAACATTTTCATCATGTTAAAATATAAGCTTTCGTCTTAAAAATGTAACCAATAAATAAATGAATACCACATTTTGAGTTAGTAATCATCATTTTAGAGAACGGAGAATTAACAAATAGATCAAAGCTCTGAGACTCTACTCCCAAGCTCATAAAGGAAAGACGGGAACGGAACGGGCAGTCTTCAGTGGGTGCAGGTTCAGTCAGAATAAGCTCGGCTTATAAGGCAGATCCTGAAATACATTAAACGCGACACACCTCAAATGCTGACGAAGCTGGAGACTAATGATGGCAGGATCATCTTTTCTAAACTAGAGCTTTTGAGGGAGGTAGAGAAGTTCTAAAAACCCGTCTCTAGTCCAACAAAAGACCCAAGAGCTAGACTGACCTGACACTACACCGATGAGATCCCGGACGTCAGCCTATATGAGATAAATATGGCTTCTTAACAACTTAAGGACAACAAGGTGCCGGGGAAGACGGAATCACTTCTGTACTACTGAAGTGCCTATGTCCAGCAGTGGACATCGTTCGGCTCATATCAAGATGAATTGATTGATGACGTTGGCTAGGCTTATGAAGGTATATAATGATTAAGTAAGAGTTTAAAGGCTTACACTTTGTTAAAAAAAAAATGATTGTAGCAGATTTAGAGGCTTTTTTTTTTATAGACGGGAAATCATCAAATAACTTCCCCCGCCCTGGGCGGGGCGGGAGGGAGTGTCAGACTTTTACTGACTAAAACCCGTCTATGTTCCTTCATGTGCTCTTTGCGTTCCGGGGGCGCGGTATCTCTTTCGAACAACCCGCAGAGATTTAGAGGCTAAGGATTTATGTTCATTTATTTATTCCATTTTGAACTGCATTTGATATAATAATAAGGATTTTTCGTAACTATTAATTCAACAAAAACTTGTGTTCATTCACTGGTTCTAATGCTGTACATTTACTAGAAAATTTCATTCATTCACTGGGGTTTTAGGGTATTTTTCAATATATTGCCAAATATCTAAAAAAGTGTACAGGTTATGTCGTAAAACCAAGTTAAAAAATATTCTTTAGTAGACATAGATTAACAAAATATAAAACCTTTAACTTTAGAGGCAACATAATGTAATGATTCACTGGAGCATTTACCCTATTTTCTATTTTTCGCCGATAATCGGCGGCCAGGATGCGTACATTTTGTTTTTGGACCGTTTTTTTCTCGGCCGTGGGCGTTGATGTACTAGAATCCATACGTTCCATTCTCGCCGAGAAAAAATCGGCCGTAAAAAATCGGTCGTGGGCGGAGGCCCTAACTATTTTATTGACATCTTCTCATTGACATATAAGTGCTATGTTATCATGACATCATATATAACTAAAATTAAGTTTGTGCAAACTATAAAGTCGAATTTCAAGCGACAGTAATTTCATATTAATATCCGATGAATATCAATAAAGCCAGGCTTTTGATGGCAGCGCACGTTGGTTGCAGAACAAGATCTTATTTTATAAGGAGTCTATTGTCACACGATTTGTTACCGACTCTTGTCTCGTAAGAATTATGATAATGTCCCCGTTTGCGAATATGGCGAGTGACGCAGAATTTTATTGCGAAAAATGTGTCGAATGTCGAATTTTTACTGTCTTACTTATTATGGGTCTCCCCAAAGCCGAAATTAGACATTAAAAGGCTCTTTTTAAACGTGATTTAGAAGAGAAAAATATGATATATCCTAGTTCCTCTTCCAAAAGATTTTGTAAAGTTTCGTATGGATTAGAATGGACAAGGAACTCCAGACATTCATAACTTGACTGCCCCGTTGGTCTCGGGTTCGATTCCCAGGTCGGGCAAAAAGTGTTATTGGGTTTTTCCATTAGGAATTTCTCAGTAGCAGCCCGGAGTTTGGAAGTTGGTGGTGTGACACCCCACTCGGAAAGCACGTAAAGCCGTTGGTCCTGCGCCTGATCTCTCTCCGGTCGTGTCGGATTGCCGTCCCATCGGGCTATGAGAGTTAGTAAAGAGGGAGTGCACCTGTGTTTGCGCACACATTTGTGCACTATAATATCTCCTGCGTACGGGGCTAGTCTGCATTAAGGTTAGCCGCCGTGGCCGGAATCGGCCTGGAGAATTACATTTTTACACATTCATAAAAACTAAATAGTTTTACTATCATGATCTGCTTAACCTTTTCTCAACTATGTTGGGGTCGGCTTCCAGTTTAGCCGGCTGCAGCTGAATACCAGTAAATAGTTTTACTATAATTTATAAATAACATTAACCAAATTTTTGAGGTTTTGAAATGTTTCAGGAAACTATCGGAAACAATAATTCTCGGCCATATTTTGTTACCGATGTTAGAAAATTAAAACAAGTATTTTTCCCACTCCCGAGTGGCTCATCCATTTTATTATAACACTAGTTTCAGATACGTCAAATATGAGCCTCTTGAATAAAAGAGGTTTGGTGTAAGTACACCGAGTGTAAAAATCGGTCAAGTGCGAGTCGGACTCGCGTACGAAGCGTGCCGTACTACCTACTATTCAATATTTAATGCTACATATACATAGTAAAAACACATTTCATTGCCCCCAATTTATTTTAAAATTATTTTATTTACATAATTAGCTCTAGTCAATAAGATATGTATTAATTTTCGTAGAGTGTAGGTACCTAATTAATGCAATTAGGCGTTACAATATTTTTGAATCCTTATAGACTCTGCCACAAGTCATGCAAAATTTAATTAACCACTATAAATAATCCTATTTACTTTAAGCTATTTAATGGCTTAACATACGAATATTGGAATATTGTAAATTAAATAGACTTGTATAATGGTGTAGGCTACTAGCCAGTGAAACTTACATAAAATATATAATGCTAACAAATTTTCTACGGGAGCGAGCGGGGATCGTGGACGATCAGTCAAAACTCATATGTCTACTGACAGACGCGCCTGACGGATGCGCGCGCCGCGTGCGGGAGACCGCATGCGCGGCTCGCGCTTTACATGTACAACCGCGTGTGTTAATGTGTGTGTGTCATACTTGTTATTACAACAATCTGATACAGAGTAAAAGCATTTTTGAATAGGTCATTATTAAAGGTACCTACTTTTTAAATCTTAAAGGTTGTTTATTATTTAAGAATCTTTTTTTTCTGTGGGTGTACATTGTTACACCTCTGCCTAACCCTTCGGGGAATACAGGCGTGATGGTGATGGTTTTTTCTTAAAAAAAACAATTCTCTGTCTATTACGGTTTACGAGATACCGCCCGCTGACAGACAGATGCACGAACAAAAAGACTTTCGTGGCTTAGTAATAAGGTCCCATTAGCACTCTTCGGGTACGGAACTCTAAAAACACCGAAAATAATAAAGTTCAAATGAATTTAAGGAGCCACGCTCTCGGCTTGCAATTTAAATGTCAAAATGTTTACTTTGACATCCAAGAATGATGTAGGCGGGGTGTTCGAGCCATTTAAGTTATTTACAGAATTAATTTCTTTACCTTTCGTGTTATTTTGTCTAATGGATAGCTAATAAAATGAGATGAGTAATAAATGGGATAAGAAATAATGTTATCTTCCTGAATGAATTTCGGTTGCTTTAACGGAAATTAACCTAGTATGAAAGATAAGGTATTTTATTTTGCAAATATGGGTACAAAGACATTGGTGATATTCAAATATAATTAGTTAAAATATTTATATGATAAATATCGGTATCATATTTAACCGATTCATATTATTTTAATTGGCTGATTGAAAGATTGTCGTTCTTCTCCATAAAGACTTACTAACGTTTAGGAACGACCGACTGACTAGCTTCAACTTTCTGATTAACTGACCGACTTCAATCATGTTCGAACGCACACATCTATACTATTATAATAAAGCTGAAGAGTTTTATGTTTTAACGCGCTAATCTCTGGAACTACCTGTCGGATTGGAAAAATCTTTTATTACCTTTCATCATCATCATAGGCGTACCCCACAAATTCCAAAAAGACCGGTTTTCCTCAGTACTTATATTAGTACCTTTATGATATGCCACATTCATGAGGAATAGTATAGGCTATATAACGGAAGCGAATCAGTAACCAAAGACGTATCTCAACGCGTGTAAAAAACACCACTAGATCGAATTGGTAAACTCCAAAATCATGGTAACCAACCTATTTATTCTATTTTAAGCACAACAGTAAGTAATTTATGGGACCAAATGTCACATTCGAAGGCAGAAATTATATAACATAACATTACGTTTACGGCTTTAACCCATTCCTTTTAACCCCGAGACGAAAGTGGGTTCTAATAATTATATAGGTGAAATAAATTTCCCTTGCTGGAATGTCGAGAATCTGTATAATTGGTAGGAGTAGGATCCTGGAGCTTAATTACGCTACTAATCCTTCGTGACACGATTTAAGGCACTATAAAGTGCCTTTGAGGCATAGGGTGTTGCTTTGAAAATAATCTTTATTTTGTGTGAAGTTTTGGCCTTAGGCCGCTTTCACATTTAGGCGACTTTAGCAGCGCGGCAGTCGCGCGACTGACGCCCCTTCAAAATTTCATAATAAAAAAACAGAAGAGCTGTCGCCCACAGCATCTATTTTTAAAATGAAGTGCGCCATACTGACCTAAACTGATCTGTTCTTGTAATGTGAAGGAATGTACTTCTGCCGCGCTACTGTCGCGCTGCTAACGTCCTAATGTGAAAACGGCCTTAGATTTAAGAGTCACAAAAAGCCCAGCATTAAAACTATTAAATATTCCTCTGTAGGTTTATCATCAAGCATACCACATTTTTGCATGGCTGAACTTTGACTTAAAAAAAAGTTAATCTTGCACATAACTGACATCGATTAAGAAAAATACAGTGAGGAAATCTAGACTAATAATTAATACAAATCTGCTATGGCAGCGTGCAAGCATGGTGATCAATGCTCGTACCTTCCCTATTTGGGAAAAAGCTTTTACCCTGCAGCATGACAAATATAGACTGGTATTATTGATATTATGTACAGGCAAACAACTGAAATCATCACACACTTTACAGTTCCGAGACAGCAACACGCCGGCTGACGCTGAAAACCAGCGCTGTGGTTCCGTGTCTCGTGCACGGACCACGGCTTTATGCTGAGCGTCAGCCTTTTCGCGCGGTAGTGGCGCACATTATTGTTACTGTTATTTTTATTTCATTTTTATAATTATTTTTATTTTTGTGTTGTGCGTCGCTTTCGCAAAGAATAAATGGATTTTCTTTCTTTCTTTCTTCTTTCTTACACAATGATTTTCATTGCACCCTCTTCAACCCCGACACACGTTGCCCTACGCTATTTGTACTACATCGCCCCAATATCATCATTCCTTTCCAAAACAAATATTGGCACGGTTGCTCTTACAGCCCGCACATGCATCGGGGCTATACTCACACCATAAAAACAACATTCCCCCCGTCCTCTATTTGAAAACTGTGTTGCGGAACTCTTGGCGAGAAATTTATAGGTACTATACCATCTATCATCACGCTTGTATTCCCCGAAGGGTTAGGCAGAGGTGTACCAATGTACACCCACAGTTCGCCGGTATATTTAGGCCCCATGTGGGCGAGCCTATTGCCATTAACCGGGCACAAACCAAACTCTGAGCTGCTACTGAGAATTTCATAGAAAAACCCAATAACACTTTTTGCTCGACCTGGGAATCGAACCCAGGACCTCTAGCGTAGCAGTCGTGCTTAGAACCACTAGGCTAGCGAGGCAGTTACTATACCTAGGCGTTAATATTTGTGTCTGTGGTACGAAATAAATTGAAGTCTAACTTGTATCAACACTTTCAACGGCTCTGTAAGTTTATTCTGTAAAGGGGGAGAGCGACCGTTGTTGATGTTTCAAATATTTATTATTTTACTAGCTGTTGTCCGCGACTTTGTTTGCGTTGTGGTTTCGTTTTAGATTAACAGTCTTCTTTTTATTAAAATCAATAAAATGTCTAAAATATAGGTAGCCTTAGTAACATTTTTACTCCTTACATCATTGGCTATCTGTGAGTAAAAGTCCCGTCAAAATCGGTTCAGCCGTTTCAGAGATTAACCAGAACAAGCAGTCAGACAGACGAAAATTAAAAAAAAAAAATGTATTTTTTATTTAAGTACGGTACCGTACTCGTATATATATACTTTCGCTGGATGCAGGCCGCTTCCAACCGGTCTTTTTGGAAATCTATGGGGGAGGCCTATGTCCAGCAGTGGACGTCCTGCGGCTGATATGATGATGATGATGACATATACTTTCATATGCATTTAGTAAAGAGATTTTATTTCTAAATTACAGACAGATTCTTCAATTTTATTTATTAGTATAGACTAAAGATGTATAGATATTCTGGAGACGTTTTGTTTGAACGATAATTTTAAAGGTCCTTTCATTTTGTGATTTAATGCTGATCGCAATTTTGAATTTTCCCTGTTCATTTTTGTAGTTTTCCTGCTGCGTTGAAAATGTTTTAGAATAAAAAGGAGAGTGGGCAAAAATGTATGGGAGTTGGTCTACCTACTCAACAGTGATGTAACATACGTCGTTGACTAGGTAATTGTGTGTACTCCATTTTGTTATTTGGCCGTTAAGTTGTAGGTAATGGGGTTCTCGAGATATTTCCCAAAAACAAGCTAAGGCAAAATAACTTCGCCGAATAGAACAATAATGCAATTTTTCATTAACTATGGCTACATAAGTGACTAGCGACCGTGTCGAACTTGGGGGAGTTGGTAAAGCACGCCTCTCGACGCGTGCGCTTTGTTGTCAAAAGAGCGAGCTTTAAATATTATGGCTTATTTGGCATATTTAATATTGACTGAAACGACAATCGACACAATGATCGCTGAGTGCACATCCCACATGTCGACAACCTCGCAAGTCAAGATACTTGATCTTCTTGTCATTCTCGGCCTTCACGAGGTTCACGTCATGTGGCACTGTTATGTCAACAATCATTGCGCGCTTGTCTACGTGATCCACCACCACTATATCAGGCTTATTGGCTACAATAGTCCCGTCAGTGATGATGGATCAGTCCCAGTACAATGTGACATTGCTATTTTCGAGAACTGGGTCGGACACATACCCTGGTTTGGTACTTCCGATTCTACAAGGCGGTATTTCAGAGCAAATTGCTGATGATTGATCCTGGCCACAAGGAAGTATGCCAAAAGAGTACATCAATACCGGCGTGACCCACCCGTTGAAGGCAACCCTGCTTCCGCCTGATAAAAGACTATTAAATACTTTTTTCAGGCGGCCAAAGAAGCGCTCCTTCAACGATTGCTTCACGACCACAGTATTGATGCCCAACGCTTCCGACATACCCAAATACTTATTGGTCTCCGTTAAAGAAAGGGATGTAAGGTTTATGGATTCCGAGAGTTGAACTCCCTCGGACTCCACAATCTCCCCTCGCTTGACATACATTTGTCCACACCAAATTCCATCCTGATGGAGCTACTGAAAGTTCCTGTTACCTTCAGTAGCTACATCAGTTATTATTATTAGTATTGATGTGTTGTCTAATGTGATTACCAAACGTGAAAACTAGAAAAAATAACTTTTTGCAAATAGCAAACTGTTGTTCCTAAAGTGTAATCAGTTAAACAGCTGAGTGATTAAGACATGTGACGACTTCATGATCTTAAAGCAGTAAGGCAACGGCGCTTATATAGCTATAGTTAATGAAGATTTGCACTAATGTTCCATTCAGCGAAATTAATTTGCTTTAACTTGTTTTTGGGAAATATCTCAAGAACCCCATTACCTACAATTTAATGGCCATATAACAAAATGGAGTACACACAATTACCTATCCAACGACGTATGTTACGTCACTGTTGAGTAGGTAGACCAGATTGCCCACTCTCCTTTGAACGACACTTTTCCGCACAAATATTTGTATGACTTACAGGTAGTTGTTTCATGTGTGGTAGTTTGTGTATGTGAGTAAACGCACTCACGATATAGGAGAAATTCAGAGCGTTGGTAAATGTTTTTTTAAATTAGAATTTAATTCCTTAAACTGCCTCGTTAGCCTAGTGGTCCTAAACGCGACTGCTACGCTACGCGGTCTTGGTTACGATTCCCAGGACGAGCAAAGTGTTGGGTTTTTCTATGAAATTCTCAGTAGCAACTCGTGGTTAGGATTTGTGCTCAGTTAATGGCAATAGGCTCGCCCCCTATTAGGTACAAGGGACGTAAACTTATCGTCGAACTGTCAGTGTACATTAGTACACCTCTGCCTAATCATTCAGGGAATACAGGCCTGATGGTATGTGTAGAATCAAATATTCATACTTAACCCTTTTCTTGTTTTCATGAACCACCTAATCAGGGCATTCAACTATTATATTGGTTCCATAGACAGTGATAGCTCCATGCAAACCCATAGTTAGAATCAAACTAACTTAACGTATATGATGAATTTCAAACAGCAATCTCGACGCAACGATCGCAAGCCCATCGACACAATATCCTCCCGCCTGCTCTCTATGTGTGATACAAATTGATATGTCAACAGGACGAGGGGTGCCTAGCAAATACAAGGCTTGACATGTTGACGGTTGTCAATATACTACACAATCTCTAACTTAAACCAAAAGTACCCTTCATGTAGGAAGTATGAGTACATACACTTTTTATTTTAAGAAAAAAAAATTGTAAAGAAGTGCTACGACTATTTTAGGTGCCTATTAATTAATGCTTCTGTTATAACTATAAATAATTCGTCAATGTAACCCTTAAATGTTATGCCATTTGTAAAAATACCTACATAGATAAACGATATTCACGCGGACGAAGTCGCAGGCATAATCCCTTAGCTAATCCCGTTCAATCGTTTAAGCGTGCAATAGTAACAAAGTTTCCTTACACACTTTCGCATTTATAATAGTAGGAAGTAGGGTTTAATAAGCCTACATATTTTAATGTATAGTAGTCAAAACACAGTCAAAACATAAACATCCAACTGGAAAATAATATCCACAACTTCAAAGAAAAGTTTTCGACCAAATAAAATATTTCATGAAAGCAACGTGATGCAATTCTAACGGAGCATCAAAAACTGGGCCGGTCGTGTAGAAAGTTGTTCGAGTCCTGTCGATCTCACTGTGAGCCTTTGACCCGTTCCTTTGACGTGTCGTCAAAGGAAATACCAGGAGTGCATAGACGAGAGAATGCCTTAGTTCGGTGTGTACTCCAGCGGGGTTAACTTACAGCGCACTACTGTGATTTTTTCGCTTGCTATGGGACGTTTTTTTGAATTTCGATGTGTGAAGGAGATTTGTTTGTGGTTATGCGATCCTGGTACCCATCGGCAACACGCGTTGTTGGAATTACTATAACAGTGGTTTGATAAGTTAATTAACGCATTTATCTAGTTCTTGATTTTAAGATTGTTTCGTTCATAAGAAAATTTAAATATTTTATTCATCATCGTCATCATCATATCAGCCGCAGGACGTCCACTGCTGGACATAGGACAATCTTCTAATATTTCAAGAGAATATTTCTCCAGTAAAGATCTAATTACAATCTTGCTAAGCCTTTTTTTATTGCCTTGTCAAATTTTCTTTTCTGGCAACCACATCAGTCTTAATCCATTACATTTTGTCTCCATGTAATGTTAATTCAAGGCAACAGCGTAATTTGTTATTTTTATATCATGTTACGAGTTGCCAGTCTAGAAAAAAGTATTCACGACTTAAGCCTACTGGAATCTCGTCGTAAAACGTTGAAGGACACTCCGAGACGTTTGTGGAATGCTGGCTGAAAATTCAAATGTATTTTTTGCTCTTTTGGAATACTTTTAAAATGGCTGGCTGGCTATGTATTCGGGTAGTGAGAATGATACACGAATGCCGTAGTTATGGCGGGAACGTGATGTGTTTCTGTATATTATTAAGATTTGTAAGGCTTTCGTGAACTATTTCGGTTTATCTAAGTATAGTAGGTGAAGGAAAGAGTGTGAATCTTTTGTTGTAAACCTCTTCTCATACAGAGATGGCATGAGCATTAATCTCCATAAGTGTGGTGATTAATGCTCTGCTTGGGCAAGTGCCAAAGGCGGATTGGTGATCTCAGCCTTATTTTAATTACACCTGGTTTCCTCAAGATGTCAGGGACGTCCAAAATAAACTAAGAAAATACATACAAATTTAAAAAGTTACATTGGCTCTTCTCCCGTATCGAACAGCAGGCGCCTTAACCAATAAGCTATTACGACACATATTGAAAATTGCTAAAAACGATTACATCGATACTAAAATTAATAAAACAAACCATTTAATCATGTACGTCTTTGTCAAGGCAATCGCGTCTTAACGATTCCCTTTAATCTGGCGAGCACCAAAAAGGTGTGGACATCGGTCGCTGTAATTGGCTTGTAAAAGAACGTAAGTGGAAGATCCGTGGCTGCCAACATAGTTTGGGTGTTCCAAAACAGTTTATACGACTCTAAAGTTTTTGTACTAAGGTTGGTTTTCGTTTGTGAAGTGTGGTGAGGTATTTTGATTTCTTGGCGAGAACGACCGTGCCACGTCGGGCAAGTTTGAGATAACGTCCCTGTGAGTGTTATCGGCCAATCAGAAGCGACGTGTTAAGGGGACGCTGCGGTAAACTACGGATGTTTGTGTGAAAAAACTTTTTGTGTTTCTCTTTTCTTTTTTCGTCGAATGTCCCTTTTGATTTTTCTGGAGATCGACTTTTGGTGTGTGTTTTATAAAGTGCGCAACTATGTTTGTTCTGTTATTTTTATACGTTTGGCTGTAATAAAGGTTTCAGTTTACTGATTTGGGAATCGTTTTGATTTCGAAGGGATATCCACATTTATTTAATCTATTCTAGGAATACATATAATGCAAAATACACATAATGCAATCCGCCTTTGTACGGTGTATTTTTACATTTGTACATAAAGTATTAATAAATAAATAAAATGTTTGGATTATCAGCAGATAGCGGTTATAGCACACATCAATAATGTTTGTAATATCAGTATGACATAATATTGGTTATTATGGACAATTCCAAAAAATGGTCTTTAGGATCAAGAATTCGATATTTACTTAAAACTAATAAATAAAGTACGCTCTATAAATTCCTAATGACCAATTACGATACAATCCATTTCTAAGGCTATATAAACCTTAATAATAATACCAGCCTTTTATTGTCTCACTGGAGGGCAAAGGCCTCTTCTCGTACTGAAGAAAGACATGCATGGATTGCGCAAGCGTGATACGTTTGTTAAAGGCCGATTGGAAATTCCAACCTTAAATTAACTATATCTCCAGATTTTCTCGATGTCAGTGACGTCATATATAGACTTCACAAGTTCATCTAAACTGAAAGAGTCACATTGGTACTTGCCCTGCATTGAAGAAATAACCTAAAGCATGAGAGGCGAGCTTTAACCACTAAGTCACGACTCCACTAACCAACCAGCTACAGCACCATCAAACATAGACTAAAGCTTAATAAGAAACGCTTGAACCAAAAACATCAGTCCCAAATTGCAAAATACCAAACAGAACGTTTCTCGGAGAAATAAATTCCCAATAAATCCAGTTTGTACATCGCCTTAACTCCAGCGTGGCTGCGACAGGGCTAATCAGTGGCTTCAGAGATGAGAGATGCAGTGGATCTGGATTCTATTGAACGGATTCGGAGTTTGAAATAAAGCAGACCCGGATTCGATTGCGAATGCCTGCTGTTTAATGAAAAAGTGGATCCGCCAAAATTGCCCTAGGCAAAAGAAATGTAATGTCAGATTTTAGTCCAATAATAGTAGAAATATTGTTAAGTATCGCTATTGCCATATTGTAAGTGGAGATGCATAAGCGTTAAATGTAAAAAAGACAGTTTTAAGAAAAGAATGATATCGCTGAATGTTTTCCGGGACTGACATTGTGGTTGATTTAGCCCACGATTTGACATGCAGTCGTGGGCTAAAAAATATAATAATATATTTAGGAAGTTCATTCCTAGACATTGTCTATGAAAAGTCTACCAGATGAAAGTCAGTGTGCCAGGCTTCTGTCCATTGGCTTTTCGGAACGGAAGTTGTCATCGCGACATGTTGGGTGTTGCAATTATTATTTGAATTAGCTGTAAGTTCATGATGTACTGCTTGTATAACTGATTGGTGTTTTATTTTTCATTTAGGTTATGTAAAAGTCCAGTTCAGTTAATTATTAAGTTATTAGTATGTAATTTTTGTTTTGTTTTTAAACGTGTAAGATATTTCTTTTTTGTAATGATTTCTGTTTCTAATCCTAAATTATTATTATCTTTCATATCGTTTAAACATAAAATAATACAGTTTCAAATGAACATCTCATCTATGAAATCGAAAAAATCTTCATTTCAATTGTAACGGCACGTGTAAAGGCCAGAAGGAATAAAACGAGTGAGTAATACATTACTTTTTTATCACCCATTGTCCCATTTATATATTGTCGAAGTTTAATTTAAATTCAGTTCAAAGGCTGGGAATAAATCAGTTTGTTTCAAGTGACTTGTTACAATGTACAAAGGATCATGAAGAACTTTAACTTAAGAAGATTAATACTGTGCTATTGGGTTTAATATTGTTGAAACGAACCAATCTATGTCATAATTTCTCCCGTTATTTCATCACCAACTTTTTTTTTACAATGGGACAAGGCTGCCACACTGTTCTCAAACCACTGGAACTCCTGTAAGCCAGAATCAACAGTGGCGACCACAAGAAAAGCGCCGAGACAATGAAGCTCGACGAGTCCCGGAGAAACGATTCAACTGTCTTGGATCCCGCAACGAAATTAATCAGAAAAGATTCGCGGAGGAGTAAAATTCATCATAAACTGCTTAGCCTTTTCCCAACTATAATTGGGTCGGCTTCCAGTCTAACAGGATGCAGCTGAATATCAGTGTTTTACATGGAGCGACTGCCTATCTAACCTAAACTTCCACCCAGCACCCAAACCCAGTTACTGGGCAAAACGGTACCTCTTGGTAATACTGATTGACAGACTTCTTAGCTTCTGACTATACGTAACAAGTTTGTTGCCAGTTAGTACTTTGTTAGCTAGTTGTTAACTTTCTTGTGCATGCTGTGGTCTCCTATAAATGAAGGAGTGCACCTACATAATACTTTGGTAATATTGTTTTTATGTCGTGATGTGTGAATATCTTTTGTTGGAGATCGTAAATACTTATAAATAACTGTCAAAGATTTACGAATGACAGCCGAAACGTGCGTGCAACAGCTTTACGTGCTTTCCGAAGCAAGGGAGTGTTACACCACCAACTTCCTAACTCCGAGCTGTTATTGAGAACTTCTTATTGGAAAAATTCAATAATACTTTTTCACTTTACCCGATTTAGTAATCGAACCCAGAACCCCACGCTCATCAGACGCGCTTGCGACCGCGAGACCAACGGGGCAGTCCCCGAAAAAAATAGTAAAGTTAATTTCTCCCGTTATTTATAAGCTTTTATTTAACTTGCAATGGTTGTTAGTTTGTGAAGGCCAAATCGTACAAGCTGAATTATAACCACTTCCTCTTATCCTACAGATTTTAAATTTTACATGTTGGTTCAGTCCCAAAATCAAATCAAATCAAATCAAAGCATTTATTTCAATTAGACCATTTACAGGCACTTTTGAATTGTCAAGAAGTTACAGTTTAATATTGAAGCTAGTTGCTCGTTCCAAAACGTAGGTCTCTATGGAGAAGAACGAGCAAGAAACTCCATGGACACTCTTTTCATTCAATTTGGTTTTTACAAAAACTTGGTTACAATATTCTTGTTGCTGCTATATGTGAAAACAATGAAGGTGAATATAAAAAATAACAAAATTATAATAAAGATGTAAGCCATGGCAGTTAAGAGATGACCAATCCCAACTGACAGCACCCGTTCACGAATATGACGCGTGCATCAGCACCATCTAGCTCAACCATCTTGAAGGGAACCAAACGATCCAACCCACGCGCCACCGTCAGCGAGACATTAAAGAGAGCATGACGAAGCTCTCAACTGCCATGCTCAGTGTCCAACACATAGTAACTTAACAAATAAATGGCTCCATGGTACTCACATTTACAAAATTGAAATTGAAAATAATGCATTCTTCTGCACTCTTTAGTAAAAGCTTGTGCTTAAAAAGAATTTAAAGACTTTAAGAAACGGGAGATTTTTTTACGCGGATTTTGGATATTTCATGATGATTAATTTTAAAACTTTTGTAAGCCTAAGTTATGGATGAACTGTTATTGCTAAATAGTAAAAAAAAATGACAATATATGGCATATTTAATTAGTTTAACGCATTTCATATCTCAACCTGACGTTGTGAAAATTACCACGGGTAAACCCGGATTTATAATAAATACGAGTATAAGTCTGAAATGACCAATCCGCCTTGAGAAAGCGTGGTGATCTATGATGATGATGATTAAAATATTATTCAATTGTGTGTAAAACATGCAATTCAGATACAAATGATTGATAATACATATAAAGAAATAAATAAATAAATAAATAAATAATAAATGCTCGTGTCTGCTTTTAATAAGATAAGTGCTTAGCACATTGGAGAAATAATGTTTTTTTTTTTTTTTTTAAATACGGGAAATCATCATATAACTTCTCCCGCCCTGGGCGGGGCGGGAGGGAGTGTCAGGCTTTTACTGACTAAAACCCGTTTATGTTCCTTCATGTGCCCTTTGCGTTCCGGGGGCGCGGTATCTCTTTCAAACAACCCGCAGAGAAATAATGGTCTGGAAACAACAAATTTAAGTATAAAGAGACTGTGGTTTAGCTAGTTCTGGCAGTACTTACTTCAATGGTGATAAGAATAGAATTAGTCGGCATTAGCGTTAAGATTACCGCCGGCCACAGTGGCTCCCTCTATCATCGCAGTCTGGCGGCTATAAAAACAAAGTCTTTCCCTCCACTTACACGTTTATACCCACGAATTAGCACCCAATAACAATTGCTACGGCCCACCGCGCCGTTCTCTTTTGACGTGTGGTGTAAAATATGAGTGGAATTGCGTCTGAGATTTTTTACGGCATTTTTTTGAGTAGATATTATGTGACAGCAGTACTATTTTGTAAATATCTTCCTCCTTTAGGTGAAGTGACTTATTACTGTAATGCTAGATATTGACAGGATTTTTTTGTGGAAATGCTCATTGACTGCCTCCGCCTCGGGGAAGGCAGAGAGTTGTGTCGGAATCCTACCGGCTAAAACCCCCACGGTGTTTTTCCGAGTAAGGGTTGCCATTCCACATAGCGTGTCAGGACATTTTGTTTGGCATTTTTGATAATCATAATTATCATATCAGCCTAACGAATGCCTCCCTTAAAGATACTACTACAATTACCATTTTAATACATTTCTGAAGTGTTAAGAATACCCAATCGAATAAGCCAATTCGCTTAGTATAGAGATTTTATCAACCAATTAAAAAAAAAACTACTAGACAGAAAAGTTTTTCACATCACTCTGAGGATCCTAATCCGATCTTCACCAAATTTTTTAGCACCTGTGAGGTATCCCCTTTCAAACAAAAAGTATTTTCCAACCTTAACACATATATTATGTGGAGTAGACACACACAAATACAGAAAAATAAAATAAAATAAAAGGATAATACAATTTAAATCATACGGAAGCGGCTCCCGCTTAAAAAAATATCACATACATTTTTCTTTCGAGTTGCCAGTCTTCAAAGAGTCTTCAAACCGCCAACTATTCACATTCCTCTACATCTCCCGACTTACGTCACTCAGAGAAACATGACAGTTAACGCCTCCGACGTCTCGTTAGCGCTGGTAATGCGATTTTAACTTTCGCCCGCTCTCGCCAATGATAAGGGCCAATTGGTCCTATTACATGAGTTTGTAGTCGTAATTGTTCTGCACTTAGACGCTCGGCCACCGGATTAGTTGAAGATACGTTTTTGTTGGACTATGGGTAGGTAGGTAGATACCTACTTAATGATTTTACTTGGTTTATTTAGTTAATTGAACGTGTGTTAATTGCGTAACAATGTGGATGAGATGTGTGTACAAATAGGCGCTATTGAGGGCTAAATAAGTTAAGTAATTGATGTAATGTTTTGTTTGGTTATTTGTCATGTTCTTGGTTGAAGTATTCTTCAAGTGGTTTAGTTCTGCCAAAACGAGCTAGTCCATAATGTCTCAATGTAATTGCCAAATGTTATATTGCAAACACAGATGCACGTATATAATACTAGTTTAATATACGCCAAAACCTAATGGTTCTAATATGTATCATAGTTGAGTTCACCTATATGTTTAGTGCTAGTAATGTAATAGGGGGCAAGCCTATTGCCTTTAACCGGACACAAATCCTAACTTCGACCTGCTACTGAGAATTTCATAGAAAAACTCAATAACACTTTAGTCGACCTGGGAATCCAACCAAGGCAGTCACCGACTGACTAAGGTCCCCTTGTATTAAAACTAGAAAGTACTGGTACACATACCTTCTTAACAACATAACTATTCCGCTATCTAGCCTCAAAATTTCAGCCATGCTAAAATAACGTAGCTCTGGTGACGCCGGGCTCTTAGACCAATGTGTGAAGCAAGTGTAAGACATCGAAGTTCAATTAAGAGCGGGCGATTGGACCCCAATTAGGTGTGAGATACGGTCTATTAAGCTAGCTCTACATGGCGCCCGTTGGTGTGGAACTAGTGGCGTTCTAAGAACGTTCATCTAGTCCTGCGTAACCTTGTATTAGAATAGATTTTGTAGGGTACCGTACCCATAGGGTAAAACCGGACCCTATTACTGAGACTTCGCTGTCCGTCTGCCCGTCCGGCTATCACCAGGCTGAATCTCATGAACCGTGATAGTTAGGCAGCTGAGCTCTCACAGATGATGTATGTCGATTGCAGCTGTAACAATAAATACTAAAAATAGAATAAAATAAATATGGGGTCTTCCATACAATAAACTTATTATTTTTAGAGAATACTAAGTAAAACATTGTTAGTATAAAATATTATCTTAAGTAAAATGGACGTCCGTATCAATTAATATAATTGCTTGTCTTCCCCGAAGGTTCTTCTTAAACAAAGTTTTTGATGAGTCAGGAGTTAGGAAGCCAATATCCATGATTTCGAACCACAAGCAGCTAATTATAATCAACATCCCAATTTCCTTCCCTCAAAATTTAAATTTATTAAACCGCGCGAATTAATAAACAAATAATCCGGCCCAAGTTGGGTGAAGTCAGGAAATTCTTTGGTAATTAAGTATATTATCATCAACCAATAACATTCAAGGGGCTTTTCAGAACACGAGTTGGTTAATCGTTGAGTTTTAATTAGCAGTTGGAGGTAAACTGAAGGTAGTGTAGGGACATTCCTACAGATAATACGAAACGGAATATTGACGCGGTTACGCCTGTAAGAGTAATGAAAATTAGCTAAACACACCATGCCGAAATAATGTCGCGTTTTGACTGTAAGCATCTGAATAGGTCGGAAGAAACTACTTCTTGTAAATCCCTAAATGTTTTTTTTTAATAGAAAGTATCACTATCCTAATATTGTCCCACTACAAAGTAAAGTCCTCTTCTCATACAGAGAAGACATGAGCATTCACAAAACACTTACTAAAGCTGATTGGTGGTTGTAGACTTAATTGGTGGAATCAAACCAAAGTAATACTTAAGTCAATGCAATAAGGCTTTTTAAAACGTAATTGTATATAAAAAGAAAAACTTGAAATACTGACTCTAAAATAACCTTAAATTAAGATATGTAATGTAAAATGTAATTCTCGATTCCGGCCACGGCGGCTAATCTTAATGCAGATTAGCCTCGTGCGCAGGAGATATTATAGTGCACAAGTGTGTGCGCAAACACAGGTGCACTCTCATAGCCCGATGGGACGGCAATCCGACACGACCGGAGAGAGATCAGGCGCAGGACCAACGGCTTTACGTGCTTTCCGAGGCACGGGGGTGTCACACCACCAACTTCCAAACTCCGGGCTGCTACTGAGAAATTCCTAATGGAAAAACCCAATAACACTTTTTGCCCGACCTGGGAATCGAACCCGGGACCCCTTGCTCAGTAGTCGCGCTCGCGACCACGAGACCAGCGGGGCAGTTAAAATTAAGATAACTAATGTTATAAATAAGCAGTATTTAAGCACCTAAAAATAAACTTTCAGTGGTCGTATTATAATTGTAACTTAATTGTCTAATTGGGGTATTCCAGGCTAAGCGTTATTCCAATTACATATTAAAATACGACGCGACATTTTCGTCGAAGCGTGAATACGCGACATTATTTAAGGCAGGTGTGTCCCTACACTAAATTGAGTCATAATGGGGCCACCTGTAACTGCCCCGGGATACTTGGCCAGATTAATTAGCGCCCCCCCCCCCAACCCACACCCCTCCATCGTCTTTTTCTTTCTTTTAAAACATACCAATTTGTCAGACCCGTGTTTTGGTCTCTTTTATAGCGTTCCTTAATTGTGTTTAAACGTTTCATGCCTTGTTGGGTGTTTTTTTAACGTTTTTGTAAGCTTTGTGCTCGTTTGTTGATGTTTGAGTTTTTTCTTAAAAATAACTTCGTCTTTGAGAAATGTTCTTGAGGAGTATGAATACGTAAATTGTGAATACCGGGAAGTTAGAAGTGAATCTTTCGTCGGGCATTTTGTTTTAGTTCTCATAACAAGGTGCTGAAGTTAATGTTAACCGTGAGATTTGCATTAGCATTGGAGTGAGTAGACATTGCTTGGGTGTTTTTTTTTTTTATATTGAAACTTGCCTTTCACTTTATGCTTAACTAATGCAACTCGTGAACGACAGAAGCAACAGCAGACAACTAGAAAAGCAAAATATTTTTTAACTAGGTTATGCCAACGTCAAAGCTGCCAAACCACGTCAGACAATCGACAACCGATTTCTTTGTCGGTGAGAATGGAACATGAATTTTAATAGAAAAATCGGTCCTCAAAACTGGATTTACGGAACGGTCCGATAATTGGTCCTAAAAAAATCGGGCGGGTGTGGCCAACGTCGGTTTTCAGCGGGCTTTATTTTTTGCGCAGTATCCTCTTTTTTCTTCTATTTTTTTATAAGTTCCGTGTACTTAAACATTGCATAAATTTCCTAAAAAGCTGTTATTTTGTCATCACAAACAGAAGCGTTTGTTTTTTTTTAATTATTATTTTACAACTAGCTTTTGCCCGCGACTTCGTCCGCGTGGATTAATAGTTCCCGTTCCCGGGGGATTTCCGGGATGAAAACTATCCTATGTCCTTTCTCGGGTCCCAGACTATATCTGTACCAAATTTCATTGAAATCGGTTCAGTGGTTTAGGCGTGAAGAAGAGACAGACAGGCAGACAGAGTTACTTTCGCATTTATAATATTAGTACGGATATTATACACTTCCCTGAAGTCACCTTACCCTCGAGAGCGAGGAGACAGAACCTACACCCCATAACATCAAACCTATTAAAATTGCTCAAAATTCCTCACGAAAAGCGAAGTAATACAAAATTAATGTAAAAGTAATTAAGTCGCGCAAAATCAAAGCTTTCAAAGATGTAATTAAAAATGTAATTTCCCTTCATTATGTGATTGAAGGCGGTGACGTTTATTAATGGTTTTAGCATCTGTATTCATTAACAGAAGGCGGTATGTGAATTAGAAGTGCGGCTTTAAGCAGTGAACACATGAAAGGCCCACAAAACGTAATGATTTATTGAGTAAATAATGTGTGGTTTCACTGCGCGAGCTTTGAGGGTTTTAATCGTGAGTTCGCGTGGTTCGTTCGCGTTCTGAAGTTGAATCTTTAAAGATCGTCTTGGTTTCTTTTAATACTGGTAATCTTCAAAATGTTTGAATTACTGTTTTAAATTTATTTTAATTTCTTTCGGGATGTTCGTGAATCATAGAAAAAACTAAAGATTAAATTTTATATTTCTTATTATATTTTTTTTAATTTCTAGTCTTACATGTTTATTTATTTTTAATAAACGAGAACTATGTACCGGCGTAACTATATAAAAGACAAATAATACTTTATGCATCTCACTGATAAAAGTGAGTGTAAGCAACAAAAAAAATACATGATAATGATAATCTATTGCAACAGAGTTAGTTAGTAGGTCTGATTTTTTAATCGTCTCTTACCTTCTGAAGATTTTGATATAATATTTTCTATGCAAAACTACCACTAGATTACTACTAGATTTATCCAAAATAACATTTCTTGAGAGAATAGTTGTAAAAAAATCAGCCCTTATTACACAAAACCGCATTATTACCCACAGTAAAACCTGCCTCTAAATCACGACAAAACAAACAGGCGCGACGCGATATCGTGTCGCCGACACTCGCGCGATAAACTAATGAGCTGCCGACAAAGAGTACAGCCGGCACCACGAGACACGAGACATGAACCAGACCTCCTGGCTTGTCTCGTGAGGTGATCAACTGCTCCCGTGTCTGTCATTACCACCACCATCTTTGATAGACGGCAGAGAACTGGTAATGGAAATAATGGTTTTTTTTTTATTGAATAAATAAATAATTGTTAGTTATTGTTGTTGTAAAAAAAAAAAATACCATCACGCCTGTATTCCCTGAAGGGTTAGGCAGAGGTGTACCAATGTACACCCACAGTTCGCCGGTATATTTAGTATGTGTGGTGTATTTTTTTTATTGTTGTTGTAGTAGGTACTCATTGTTGGTTGATTATCTTTTGCTTGGGACTTCGGTCGCGTCCTTTTTCTGGCGGAATTTATTAGATAATAAAAAGTAGGTTATGGTACTCAGCGATGTAGTGGGAAGTGAAAGAATTTTTAGAATCGGAAGAGTAGTTCGGAGATTAGCATCATAATATTAGTATAGGTAATTTAGTGATTAAAGTTAAAAGAAAGTCGTATTATTTATTTCAACATAATATCTAAGCTAATAATAAAATAATAACGTCTAAGCTATTATTCCACTTTCCTGGTTAGCCAAAGCTTAGGGTATGACAAAAATATATTTTCACTATTTTTATGTAAAAATCCGAAAAATTACAAGAAAACCGGGGCATTTTCTCATATAATTTTTCAAACGCTCCTCAAAGCCTTTGCAGCATAAACTGGGTAATATAATATTATGATCTTTTATGCACATGTTAAGCTGAGTCAGGGATCACGTTACAAAATATTGACACTCGCTTCATTCCATAATGAGCTCTGAAGCATAAACATAAGAGCACAATAATGTACTTGCCAGGTAGGTAAGAACATAATCATGCATAGCAAGGAAATGTAAAGTACAGACCAGACTGCTTTTATCAGAACAGCGATTTTTTGTTTTTGCGACAAATTACCTAGATATGCTTTGGATGACTTTAGATTAGGTTTTTTTTCTTCCGAGGTCTAAAATCTTGTCAGTTTATTTTGACGGGTGGTTCTTTTCCGGAGATCACGGGAGCGTGCGCGCCTTCCGAAACCCCGCTTGGTCCTGGACTAGCCAGCGGCTGCGGCTCTCCTCAGAATAGTCAAGGGCCTCAACATACATCTCAGAAGGCTCCTGCTAGGCCTGCTGCTACTGGATCAAGGACTTAATTTAGGATGGCAGTATTTCTGAACACGGCTCACATTAAGCGAGCAAAATATTTTATATTAAAGATATGCCAATAAATAAACGAGATGTGCAAGGAATTTTAAATACGATTCAATCTGCTCATTACACGTCTAGTGTAGCGAAAACTGCAATGTATGAGAGTTTGAATGCAATATATGGAACCATTCGAATGGCAGCAATTATGCTTGAATTTAAACTTTACGCATGGTACGTAAAATTGAGTTTACTTTGGACAAAAAACCATTGCATGTTCGGTCAACAAAAATCATGCCCCCTCGCAGACTTTTTGCGCAGAATCGCATAAAAAAGTCGGTCGTCAGTGTTGCCCTTAAACAGTAACCACAAACCATTGCCGTTAAGCACGGTGTGCTCTTTTACAACCGTTTGATGGTACCCATGATTACTGTGAGAGATCAGGATTAGTCGTACCTATGTGTATTATGGGGTGAGACTTAAAATTCTATGAGCGTTGGCAAGGTTTGCTTATTTTTAGAATAAAATTACGTAAAGGCTGACAATTTGGATCTTGTCGTGATTCCTTGACAAAAAATTATTTGGTTTGTGAAACATAAGACAAAGGTCACTCTAACCCTATAATTAGGCAATAAATAAGTACAAAGGCAGACTTAATGCCTTAGGCTTTCTCCACCAGTCAACCAAAGGTGGTGGAGGGGTGACATTTCAGGTACTTTATAGTACTATAAATAATAATATAATAACTCTGTCTGTTTGCTTTTACGACTAAACCGATTTTATAGAAATTAGGCACTGGATAAGTTTTAATAGGCTTGTCCCCTATTACATGGGACATACCGGCGCACTGCGCCTAATCCTTTGGGGAATACAAGCGTGATGTTATGTTATGTTTTTAAGTTGCCTATTTTATTTCTTGGGGAGAAATGAAAGGCAACTTTTATTTCGCCGCTTCGTCCGCGATAATTGACATTTACGCAGACGAATTGGGTCCGTGGGTTACGCTCCCAGTCGTCGAGGCACCTGTGGTCGACGCACCCGATTCGATTTATTTAATTCAAGTCAATTTTTGATCAAATGTTACGTCAGGCACAAAACTGTTTTACAAAAATATTAAATGTATATTGTTGGTATAATGTATAACATAAAAATCATAATTATATTTAAAACAAACAAATGCATATTGGTAGTATGTTTTGAAAAATTTAAGATTCAGTAATTTTTCATTCTTTATTTATATAACTCAATAAGAACACTAGTAAAAAAAATTGTTTACTATATACCTATCACAGTTTTTATCACCTATAATCAAGAGAATCATTTAACTTAATTAAAAAATAAGTCTCACATGTAATACAATAAGAAAATGATTTAAAAAAAAACAGTCTTAAAAATTACTGCAGAGCAACTAAGTTTATACATAGTGAAATATTATTTTCATCTTTGTAACAATAATAATTAAACGTAATCAAACTGTGTAACCAAACAAATGAGAATAATTTGACAGTCAGCACACAACAACAGTCAGTATAACAGTCAGTTTCTATAACAAAATAATCAAGCTTTCAAAATAACTCTATGTGAAATGTATCGATTTTTTTTAGCGTAGTAATAATCTACTGTGAAACCTTAAATATATATTTAAAAAAAAACACAAAATAGTATATATGTACAAGCAAATCATCACTTTTCACTAAAGGTGTGTAAGGATAAGGTTAAGTGGCGATCGTATACTCTCTGCTATGTGATAGATAACTTTAGTTTAGCAAGGAAAAATACTTTATTATTATTATGAAAAACTTTTTTCGTTTACTGTACTAAGTGAAAAAGCACAATAAAAAATAGATATGAAATTAATCGAATCGGGTGCGTCCACCACAGGTGCCTCGACGACTGGGAGCGTAACCCACGGACCCGACGAATTCACGAGCTAGTGTTATTAAATGTGGTAATAATGTTTTTGTCATTCAATTTTGTTAGGTACCACATTGTACATGTAAGTGGTAAATCAAAATGTTGAACACAACAAAAGCTTGCTGCTCTGTTGACAGTACATATATTGATTGTTAATGCCGCATTCACCGCGAGCCAGCTGATATCAGAAACAAGCTCATTGGTGACCTGATACTGTGAAGCTATTTCACTTGTGGTTTCTATGTTGATTCGTTTGAAAAAGGTCAGTGGTTGAAAAGTAGAACAGTTATTTAGTAAAAAAAAAACTACCTGAGTGCTAGTCGAGCTTGCAAACGAGTGATTCTGTATCACCGGAGACTATATTGAAAACCACAAAAAAAAACTAGCGGAACCCTGTTACCTATCCTCAGCTTTCTATACGTTTGTCTGTAAACGGGCTGAATAGTTCCGTATCATCTAATACAATATTTAACACTACAAAAAAATCCCAGCGGGGCCCTTTATTACTTATATTCTGAAGCCTATCGCGTCTGTCTGTCGGCAAGCTGTATATCATGAACCATAATTAGTTAGAGAGTTAAAATTTTCAAAGAGTGTGTATTACAATCCCCGATGAAATAAGAAATAAAAAATGGAAGGGATCTCTTCAAACAACAAATATGTTTTTCCGTGATTACCTACTGCTAAAAATTGTATAGTGGCACGAAACCTTGTGTTGGTCCCTTTTGTTTATGTAATTGAGTATAATTTCTACATAATAATTATCATAGCACACGCTACCTATCACGCTACCTAAAAACCCAAATAAACTGACCCACTAACCTTATAATCTAAACCTATCCAACACAGCAGCAGTTAGGTTACGCAAAACGCAGACCAGAAACGACAAAAAAGGACAAAAAGTTCCTTCAACTTGAACGTGAAATAAAAATTGCCCAGAGCAAGAAAAGCTAATGAAAGTTCAACGTAAAATTGCCTATTACCAGAGTATAATGTCCGTTAAGAATTTCGCTCATACTCCGGAGTTAAGTACTTAATAATTCCTTTAAGGAAATGTTTTCAAACGGTGTACCTTTTAGTTAAATAGTTTTCTCAAAAGTAGGTACCGGGCCCCGGGTGTCACTTTATGGATTGGTGCAAGTTATAAGTTGTAGCGCGTGTTATGTTTTTTATTTCAAACTAGCTATTATACCTACCCAGTTCATCTTTGGTTATTGCTCCGCTCCCGTTTATCGTAGCGTTTATTTCTATACGTAAAACTTCTATCTAATGATTTAAAAACCGCATTAAAATTCGTTGCGTGGTTTAAAAGTAAAAAGAATACAGATAGACAGACGGTATAATTTCTTTTTCGGCATCTACCCTACAAGGAATTCGAGGAGCGACAGGTATTTTCGAATAGTTACTCAATGATTGCTGAATGATTACAGTTGAGAGTAGTCTGCCGTCAAAGTTCCTGCGCTTTTCGTAGTAATTTTACATGTTTAATTTGCCTAACCGATAGCTGAAACCAGCTTCAGACATAAGTGGTCTGTCATTTATGCTGAACTTTTTTCTTTCTTTGCTAATTCTATTTTCTACTAAAACCTATTTGAAATTTGAGCATTTGAACATTTGAGCACTTAATACTAGATAGGTACTAATGTGTAGACACATTTGTCATATTGAATTACTATGACGTAATTAATGGAATTGTGCGGTGTAACATAACACGCTGTAAGTACAAAGCTATGTGCATCGGATAGTAGAGAGGTGTAGGTTACTAGATATCTTCGGCTAGAGCTGCTTATAGGAATTTATTATAACTTTATGCACACAATGTAAAAAATAATTTTACACTGCCTTGGGTATTTTTACCAGTCTAACCTTAGGGTGATTCATGTTTACCTTTTGATAAAAACAAAAATGCATTTCTTTATGCTTTCACGTCCTACACTTGCTACCAGCGTCATAGTCGCGAAGTTTGTAATGTCATTACGTACTTGAAACTCCGCTTTGTGAGCGGAGTCGCTCGGCCTCGCGATATGCCATTTAGATACTACTGTTATTCGTTGGTACGCGACGCTCCGCTGTCTGTGTATGTGTCAGTTGTTATCAATGTCATCGGTGGAGTGAGGACACGCTTTGTGGTCGAATGCGTTTGTAATGTCAGGTACGCATTGTAACTAGTTTCCAATTCGTGTTATTGCTTCGTGTCTGCCGATCCTGGGTCTATGATAGTAGTGATGTTTTCCGGGATGAAAATCCCGGGACAAGCCCGTGATTGGAATTAAGGATGTGAACGGAAACTCGATTGCTTTTTAATCTATGGCCAATAAACGATTTTTTCCCTCTATTTTATAACAAGATTTTGTGAAACTACAATAATGCTGGCAGAGTACTCGTTTTGTATAGAATAGGTTTTTAACTCTGAGCAAACCGCTATTAATATTGACTAAATATCACAATTTTAATAAAAAAATATAATAATAACAGCCTGTAACTGTCTCACTTCAGGGCAAAAGCCTCTTCTCATACAGATAAGGCACGAGCGTTGATCACCACTTTTGCTTAAGGCGGATTGGCGATTTCAGACTTACATAAATTATAAGTCTACGTTTCCTCACGACGTTTTGCTTCACCGATATCACATAATATACGTACATACTGCTAGCAACTTCCTCCGCGTGGTTTTATTTTTTATCTGCTTTAAGTTACGTCTTTGGTTACTACTCTGATCCCGTGTGTCGTAGTATGCTGTTAAATGATTACAGCCTATTCCTCATGAAGAAGAAATTTTCCATCCAATTTTGGTAGTTCTTAAGATTTAGCGCGTTTAAACTCTTCAGCTTTATTATACACTAGCTGTTGCCCGCGACTTCGTTCGCGTCCAGTATTTTTAAGTTAATAGTGTTCATACTGTTTATGTCTAACCCCTATGTGACATAGCGTGATGAATTGAACCTAAGATTACAGCTCAGGTTACGGCCAGCACAATGCCAGCTTTGTTCAAATCGGTGCAGGAGTTAAAAAGTTATGCGCGTACATACAAACAAACGAACAAACAAACAAACAGACAAAAATTCTAAAAACTATTTTTTTGGGTTCAGTATAATGTATTTAACATGTGAGAATTACTCTTTATAAAAAATATTGAATTTACAGAATTGGCCTCGTTACGATTTTATTATTATTATGTATAGATATTAGGTAGACAATTATTTGTATTATTCGTACTCAAAGCCGCAAAGCAGATGACATCAATGCTTATTCAGATATTTCCTTCATCCGTTCGCAAGTGCCGCGGCTATACGTGTATTGTATACTCAATCCGATTCGGAGGGTTCGCCCGTTGGAAGGCTTCGACAAGCGATCTCAGCTTACTTGATTTATTTCTCGACCTTAGCAATAAAACGGCTGAATTCTGAGAATATCCCCTTTTTTGATGGTTCTGTGGGTTGACGTCTTTGTTGGTGATTGGCTTTTGATCTTTAACAGTTTTCAGAGGTTTTTTATTGAAGATCGTTTTCAGTCTGTCTCGTGGAAGAATGAATGGGTTTTGTTTTGTGAAAACTAGTTGATGCATGTCAAAATTTCTGTTATTTTTAATCGAATTAAACAAAAAGGGAGGTTATTAATTCGGTTGTTGTTCTTTTCTATCTTTGGTACTTCAGAACTCCGTCATATATCAACTGATTTAGATGTTTTTTGATAAATCCATTTATTTACTTTAAGTACTTGTACATATATTGTAAGCTTAAGTTTTGGATAACCATTAAACTGTTATTACAGGATTGTAATGTTACACAACACAATTAGCATAACAAATTAGTTTGAGTTTGTTTATTGGAATAATATGAGGTCGTGTCTTGGCTCGTTTTGGCAGAACCAAGCTTAAAAAAATAACCTTAGATATATTGGGAGTGTTTCGCCATAAGTAGAAAGAGTCATGTGGCCACCGACAACGAAGTCAAAGTGGCTAAATTCTGAGCTGCAACAATATTCCTACATTATAGTTTGTCATCGAAACGCTAAAATTAAGTAGAGGGAATTATTTTTTGTCTGAACAGGATTATTTATTTATTGACTTAGGGACAACAAACAGCCTTGTTACACTTACTGTTATTGGGTTTTGCTATGAAATTCTCAGTAGCAGCTCGAAGTTAGGATTTGTGCCTGGTTAATGGTAATAGGCTCGCCCTTTTTTATTACATGGGACCTAAATATACCGGCGAACTGTGTAACCCTTCGGGGAATACAGGCCTGATGGTATATTATTATTTATATTTTTTTATAGTTTGTCATCGAAACGCTAAGATTAAGTAGAAGGAATGATCTTTTCTCTGATTATTTATTTATTTACTTAGGATCAACAAACAGTCTTATTAGGGTTCTAATCACTTAAAAAATATAGCTTTGCTGAGAAATATAATATCAGTTGAGCCAAACTGCCTAAAGTAGTGCGATTCTCTAAAATGCAAACTCGAAAACGAGTCTCACTAAAGTGATCGCGCTCACTTCGATAACGAACCAACTTGTCATTGGTTAAGTTTTCGTTCGCCGTGGTGACGTCACCGGCGTGATCGTGTTTAACAGAATACCATTTTGTAATCTCACTGCGGATTCAGCTTTCGAATTACAAAGTGAGGCTTAGAGAATCACACTGCTGTAGGTGTCAACTAATCGATGCAGTGCAAGTGGTGATTAGGTACCAAGATCATTAAGTGCCGTACTGTTGTGTTGATAGTCACTCTCCGTGTCTTAAAGTTTCTGAAGCTGCCAGACTAAGTTGTCTAACTATAATAACTTCACAAGTCAAGTGTACAGGTATTGAATCGACTGGGAGTACGTACTCCAGTCCAGTGAATTTGATTGTGAACTCGCTCTTTGTTGAAATCTGATATTCAACCGCATATTTGGTTTGACGGACAGACAGCGAGGACCATGGCTCGTGAAAGGGTAGGCTGTTGTTTACTGGCTTCCATATTGCAGTAATAATATTGTCCTGATCAAATTTCTGTTACGGCGGCCAATGTCAATGGAGACTGGTTGGCTGGTCTCCATTGAAATGAAAGATAGAAGATATTTTAGTGCTTTTCTCTCACTCTCATGTTGCGATTGGACGGCAATTGTCAGAAATCCAATGCGACTGGAAAGATATAAGGCTTAAGTCAAAACCAACGGCTTTGTGTCCTTTTCTAGGCATAGGTATGTCACAACGCCAATGTCAAAAATCTGGGCTGCTTCTTAAAAAATAACAAACTAACTACCTCGTTAGCCTTGTTGTTCTAAGGTCGACTGCTACGCCTGAGGTTGTCGGTCCGTCGGTCGGTCTTGGGTTCGTTTCAATTGTCAAGCAAAAAGTGTTGTACGGTTTTTCTATGAAACTCTTACTAGCAGCTCGGAATTAAGATTTGTGTCCGGATAATGGCAGTAGGTTCGTCTCCTATTACATGGGAGCTAAACATACCGGCGAACTGTCGGTGTACATAAGTACACCCCTGCCTAAGCCTTCAGGGAATACAGGCGTGATGGTATGTGTAACTACTTTGCTCAATCTGGGAACCAAACCCACGATCATCAAACCAACGGGGCAGTTAAAAAAACATTAACGTAAACGCTTGCATTCAAGTTGCTCACTAAAAGTTAATTCACAAGTGACTAAAAGAGCAGACAAAAGGTACATAATAGCAGGGAACCTGAATGGGAAGCTTAGAAACTTGAAGCAGTGATCACACACGTCCGTTCCCATAAAACGGGAGCTAGGCAAGTGAAAACGGTGTAAATTATTGGCGGCATAACCGACAGGCACAGGCTACAACTTGGAGTCGTCACTAGTTCACAACTTGTTTAGTGGTGGGACACACGGCCAGGTGGGTTGGCAGGGTTTATGTGAAGGAGTTGGTTGAAGACGAAAATGTATTAAAAATTACTGAATTAATATATTAATTAATAGCACTCAGGTACTGACCTGAGTGCTAAAATGACCGAATAAAATCCGATATTTTACAGAAAACTAACTCTATGTTGCTGTGCCCTACAGGGTCTATAATGATCTTAATAAAATTATACTATATACTCGTACCACCTAAGAATACATAAGGAAAAGCAACAAAGAAATAGAGTACCTATTGAAAAAAAAAAACATATTAATCGAATTGAGAACTTCCTCCTTTTTTAAAGTCGGTTAGAAAGAGAAGTCTCACAGGTATGAGTAACAGTGGAAATTATGTTATTTCTTACTCCTCCGCTGTTATTTTCTTATTATTTGAGTTGCGGGATTCAAGACGGTTGAATTGTTTCTCCAGGACCCGTCGAGCTTCAATAGGCATTGTGGCGGTGCTTTTCAGGTGGTTGCTGCTGTTGATTCAATACCGCCAAACTTTTCTAAAACTTGCCATATTTACGACTAGCTGCTGCCGAAATTTCAGCGACTTTCGCGATTTTTAAATTATATGTCATGCTATTTTGACCATTGTGGGATAAAAACCTTTCATAATAGAGGAAGTTTCTATATAGTAAACGCTGTGATCCAAAATTGGCAGAATTACGTCATTTTAGCATGGTTTTAACGACATAGTCCTTTATCTATTCTCCAAATTATAACCTTGTTAAAAAAAGGACTCTGGAATCTCAGGCTATTAAAAGAATACCGTTCATGAAAATACCAGACACACACTACAACAAAAAAACCACGCGAATAATTTGGATAGCACACATCATAATAAATTCCATACGTACGTTTTCCGTTTGTGTAATCACAAACCCGTATGTCCCAAATTCCGTACACCAACCGATATGCCGTTCACACATGCGAAATTAACCCTTACACCGTTCGAATAAAGGTGGAAGTTGCTTTTTTATCTGCATGAATAACATTGTCGCTTTATAAGATTGCTCTATTGAGTTCGAGGTCCCACTTCAGGGAATTTGGGATGCGGTTTCAAGAACTTCATCTTAGTATTGTTATACGAAGGCATTTGGAGATCTAAAATGTTCGATTATGGCGATTATATCGCTATCCTGTTGCTATGGTATTTTGTCATGTCCATTTCCAATTTGGGAATATAAAAGTTTGACGGGAAATGGGGTTCAAATTTACCGTGAAATGGGTTTTGGTGACAGGAATTTGTTGCTCATTTAGGCTGTTCTAAATATCTTTGGCCGAATTTTAGCCTCAATGGGGGGCTAGCTATGTACGCAGTGATTAAAGTATATAAGTGTGTGTCCAAACAAAGTCGTAGAAAGTGCGTTTATTTTTGGACTTCGTGTGGCCTTCCCTCACTCTAATTGTGTGGGATTATTAATGGTATTCTGTAAAAAATTAAATCGGAAAATTTTAATAAAGTGCTGGTGCTGAGTTGCGAGTCTTTAGAATAAGGTGGGATCACACCTAAACTAATGTAATTCTCCAGGCCGATTCCGGCCACGGCGACTAACCTTAATGCAGACTAGCCACGTACGCAGGAGATAATATAGTGCACAAGTGTGTGCGCAAACACAGGTGCACTCCCTCTTCCCTAACTCTCATAGCCCGATGGGACGGCAATCCGATACGACCGGAGAGAGATCAGGCGTAGGACGAACAGCTTTACGTGCTTTCCGAGGCACGGGGGTGTCACACCACCAACTTCCAAACTACGGGCTGCTACTGAGAAATTCCTAATGGAAAAACCCAATAACACTTTTTGCCCGACCTGGGAATCGAACCCGGGACTCCTTGCTCAGCAGTCGCCCTTGCGACCACGAGACCAACAGGGCAGTCACCTAAACTAAATTGACCATACAGAATAGGACTACTACACGTTCCGATTCAAGGTATTTTTGTTGTCCAAACACACGCAAACGCTACTAGGCACACATAAACACAGTCAACATAAAAAAAAACAACCCATATACAAATGCTTGCAAAAAAATTACCCACTAAAAATGTAAGTGCAAAGAAAAGCGGCCAGTAAAACGGGAACAGCATTAGCAGTACTGCAGGTGCGGCGTGCATTAGTGGCGGTAAGTGCGTCCGCACTTTGCTACGGACACGTTGATTAATGCCCCCGGTTTATACTTTATTTTGCACTGGAGTGTAAATTTTACGTTATTAGTATGGCTTTTGAATTGCAATGCGTGTATGGTGGGTAATTTATTTATTAGTTTTTGGGATGTGTATGTGGGATTGATGCGAAGATAAGATACAACTGTTTTTCTTTTGTAATTTTAGTTTAGTGGCCTCGGACAAATAGTTACTAGCTTATTAGGAATTTCTTAGTTGCAGTTATTTGTGACCAGCTTATGGCTTCCTTTATTCTGCGGGTTGTTCGAAAGAGATACCGCGCCCCCGGAACGCAAAGGGCACATGAAGGAACATAGACGGGTTTTAGTCAGTAAAAGTTTGACACTCCCTCCCGCCCCGCCCAGGGCAGGGGAAGTTGTTAGATGATTTCCCGTCTATAAAAAAAAAAAAAATGGCTTCCTTTATATTACAACATTACATTTCTGCTATGTAATATTATTAAGGGGCAAAGCTGTTTCTGTGTAAGAGGTAATCTTTAACTTACAAAAAATATTGCACTTAAAGAAAGCTACACTATGGCCAATTTATGCTAGTGGGACATAAACTGATGCTTTCTGGGTGTACTACCACCATTGGGGTACACCAACACTCTTGAAAGAAACCTACTGTTTGGAACCAGATTCAACTTGCTAACTAACTCCTTGACAATTTAAAAGTCAGGCACTTTTGAATGGTTTCATCATCATTATATCAGTTGCAGGGCGTCCATTACTAGACATAGGCCTCCCCCGTAGATTTTCAAAAGGATCGGTCGGAAGCTTCCTGCATCCAAATGGTTTATCCTACTTAATATCACATCACACTAATATTACAAAGGCGACAGTTTGTGTGTTTGTCTCTTTTTCACGGTCAAACGGCTGAACGGATCTGGATGGAATTTGGCACTGAGATAGATTGTAGTGTGGAATAACACATAGGATACTTTTTATCCCGACAAAATGTACGGTCCCGTGGGATTAATATATCAAGTTTGACGCGGATAAAGTTGCAGGCAGAAGCTAGTTTGAAATAAATCGTTTGATTTTGACGCAATCTCCATCTTCTCCTTCTTCACAAACCATGAGCGTAGACCAGTAACCTAATTCAACAAGTAGACGCCCACCTACCTACGTATAATATTAACAATATTCCCCCCACGTCAGGGCCCAGTAAGTGCTTGTATTTTTCCTGCGACAGTGCCTGTTCTCGGATAATAACGCGGTGGAGTGGCGTGTAAATGGTGCCATACATCACACCGTGGCCACTCTACCGGTTTATTTACGTAAGAATTACTTTTAGAGTGAGGATCCGGGTGCAGTTTAGGGTTACCTCTGGTTTTTGTAGCAGTTTTGGGTTAGAGAGTAAAGGTGTTAGTCTTAGTTTTTTATTAATTATTTATTTTTATTCACACATACAGCTCATCTTCATAATTCATCGTCATTTTTTTTAGTTTATTCTCAGGACTCTTTGTGTTACCTAATATTATTTTTTTAATGTAATTTTTCTTTTTTTCTTAAATTTCAAGATAATACTCCATCCACAAAAAGGAGGTGAGATGTGGGCTGACGGTGGTTAGGGTTTAATAATAATAAAAATACCAGCTTCTTGTTTTCCTACTGCAGGACATATGCATCTTCTCATACAGAGAAGGATGAAGAAAAATAGATTTTTTATAACGTATTTAGTTATAAAAAAATATTGCTGCATATATATAACATAATTATCTCATGTTTCATATTACTGCTAATATTGCTGTATTACTGGCTGATTGTTAATTTATTATTAATCTATTTTAGAACATTTTGTAATTAATTTTCATAAAAATCTTACTATGCCTACCCTTCTCCCAACTATGTTTGGGTCGGCTTCCAGTCTAACCAGACGCAGTTGAATATCAGTATTTTACATGGAGCGACTCCCCATTTGACCCCCACTACCCCGTTAGTGGGTAACACAATACCCCTTTGTAAGACTGATTGACTTTCGGGTAGTAACGACTTTCAAAGCTGAAGTTGAACATGGTTGAACCAGCCACAGTCTGTAATATAGTACCTAAACCTAGTTACCTAGTAGTTTAGTAGTAGTAGAGTTCTTTGTGAAGGACCTTGTCTGGGGAAGTACGACCACCATACCTATTTCTGTCGCAGCATTACTGTGTTCCAGTTTAAAGGGTATGAATGCCGGTGTAATTGAGGATACGAGGGAGATGGCGGGACCAACTGGATGGGTTCCTCGAAAACTGGAAGGTTGAGGTATAAGAGCGTGAAGGATGGAAGGAGTGGAGGAAGGTCAAGGAATGTGACAGAAAAGGGTAACAAAAAAATAAGAAAAGTATATGTCTAATTCCTAATTTCTTATGTAAAAAAACAAAATTATTATTTAAAAACGAAGTTATTTGACGTGAAACTGACTAAACCACAACCCTAGATTAGTACCTTCATCCTATCTACAAAATGTCATCGAGTTTACCAACTTATTGACCGAAATATGACTAGACTACGTGTGAATAGAGCGCGCTGTCGAGAATATCCTTTAGAAATTCCTTCCTTTAGAAAATATTTAGTTTACTACCGTTCCAAATTCTGTTCATATGAGTAAAAATGCCATTTTGCACGTTCCATGTTGCATGCGAACCAATCAATAAACTCCAAACTAAACTTCATACAAAAACCGAACTCCGACTCAACAAAAACGTATCAGCACCAATTTCCAAGCCACACAGGCTAACCGAAAATGTTTTTCGAATAGGCATTTCTCCCCCAATATGCCCCGTCCGGAGCGAACCTACAAAACTATTAAACAAAGCGGAAAAAGCGCTAGAACCAGCTTCCCGTAGTTAGCTTTCAGCGCCACAAAGTGTTCGTTCCACTGCTCATATAGATAGGAACTTTCGGGTAATAGCCTTCCTATTGCGGCTTCTGTTTAAGTGGTTATAGTGATCCGGTTTGTGGACGCGTAATGGAATAGAAAATTGTTATGAATTTGGGTCTATGTGTTTAGGTTTAGTGCGGTGTTATTGTGGTGTTACATGCTTCAGTGCTTGTTTGAATGAGGACAATTTGCTGATTCGTTTAAATAATTATCGAATTACAAAATTTGCCTAATTTTCCAGAACCAACAATTAGAAAAGCAAGCTTAAACTGATGTGTGATTGGTTGAATGAGTTACGAACAACCAATTACACTGCAACATAAGCGCTGTTGATAATTTGTCACATTATATTTCTCTTACGAGAAATTGAATATTAATTAAATACTTCCAATAACGATATGACTGCGACAAATACTTTGTAGTTTCAATGAATACTTTAGTAGAATCACCCAATTTATTTCAAACACAATCTGTTTACTGCTTAGCCTTACCTAAATTGGAGTCTTACTAAGTACCAAGCTATCGTATGTTTTTTTTTATTATTTGTTATAATATTTTGTTTTAACATTTATTATCTGACCCCTCTACAATGGACCCTTGAGATCCTTATGAATATATTAATATACTTTATCGATGCTCGTTAATATTTTGAATTATTTAGTTTTTTGTTTGTAAAAGATAATCTCTGGAATAATAGGTCTAATTACACAATTCTTACACATATTGTAAGCTTGATTACTCTGCCGAGTCTCATAGAATTTAATTAACTTTCACGCGAGCGAAGTCGTAATAAGGTAGTCTATAATTACGAAAGAGTTTTATATTTAAAATGAACATCTGTGACCATACCACACTACGAGAGTTTATATTTATTATTCATTCCAATCGTCCAACCAGTACGTCGATTCTGTAAAATTCAGACATGAACTCGCATCTCACGTCGCTATTCACCCTCACTTCGCTTAAGCTTATTTGACACTTTGAAGTGCGAAGTGAGCGTCGAAGTGACGGTGGAATTACCGTACAGAATGTCACTTATTGCGTCGTCTCATACTTTATCTGTTAAAATTTTCCCGTCAATTTAGTTCAACTCGCTGACACGGTCGCAATAGTGGCGCTAGTGTAAATTCGAATTATCAACCGAGTTTTTAGAATGCCAATCAAGAAAGTCACAGCGGATTCAGATTCGAAGTTTAGAACGAGGTCTTACAGAATCACACAGCTGGTGGTCACTTTCTTATGATTTATTTATAAATAAAAATTCTAGCCCCATCAATATTTAATTTGCAATGAATGCTAAAAACGTGTCTCTCTTTAGAGAATTCAATAATGGATAATGAAAGATATAATATTAATAGAAGGGAAAATTGGAATTGGGAACGTAGTCAGTACCTACATTCTATATTTCCATATAGATTCAACTGCCCTGTTGGTCTCATGGTCGTAAGCGCGACTGCTGAGTAAGGGGTCCCGGGTTCGATTCCCAGGTCGGGCAAAAAGTGTTATTGGGTTTTTCCATTAGGAATTTCTCAGTAGCAGTCCGGGTTTGGAAGTTAGTGGTGTAGCACCCCCGTGCCTCAGAAAGCACGTAAAGCCGTTGATCCTGCGCCTGATCTCTCTCCGGTCGTGTCGGATTGCCGTCCCATCGGGCTATGAGAGTTAAGGAAGAGGGAGTGCACCTGTGTTTGTGCACACACTTGTGCACTATAATATCTCCTGCGTATATGGCTAATCTGCATTAAGATTAGCCGCCGTGGCCGGAATCAGTCTGGAGAATTACATTACATTACATAGATTCAAATTCTCGTGTCGGCTAAGTCAAGGATGGGCTACTTTACCTTAGTAAGGGATTATTGCTCGGGGCAATATTGTGGCTTCTCTGTTGCTGTGGAAATTAAATGTCACTATATTTTGGAGTAACAAAATGTTGCTTTAGTAATTCTTCTCGTTCCCTGTCAGTCCCACGCACTAGATCGACCAAAGCTTTCTCTTTTGTCTAGCTTTTGGTAATGTTTTGTATTAAAATAATGTCACAATGAAATAATATTGCCTCGTGTACATGAGATTAGTTTTACGAAGCCAGAATAGTGCCAGCTTGCCTTCAACTTTTTTTTTAAAGATTTATATATATATTAAAATTTTATGCATAAATGTAAAAATACAATTTCACGCCGAATGGAATTAGCTGAAAATTCGGCTGGCTTCGTTGTGTCTTCAACCTTTATATACCGGGTGTAAAATTACCTACACCTAATGTAGTCGAGTTATATTTTATTCCCATTATTGCGGTCATTTTCCGTTTTAAGACCATACCTGAGAACCTTCTAATTCCGGAGATATTGACGATCAAAGTTCCAACTTTTTTAATGGTTTTTTAAGAAGTCAACCTTAAAAGGTACCCAAGCGAGCCTTGTGCAATTGAATGTACTTATGGTGCAACAATAAACAAACCTTTTCACATCAAAAATAAAAGTACTTCTCAGCAATTATGATTGCCTAATGTTACGTAGTTTAATGAACACCATGCTTAATTACCAGCTATGTGATATGTCTCATTTCACCCCGTATTTCATTACTTTTATACAACATCGTTTAAAAGGGCACATTAACAAGCTTTTAATTTAAATTATCATATATTATACATAAAAGGTGTTATACAAAGTATAGTTACACACCGTTGTCGAATTTCAGGAGATTGTCATAAAAAAAATGTTTTTTTTGGTCGTTTGAGTTGTACAGTATTTCAGACCTCTTTCAAAGAACAGAATCGCCCCGTTGTGTATGCGGAAGGCAGTGTCGGGCGACTATATATCTGTGTATGTGGAGGATCATCGCCCCGTTTGCCTAAACCCAGAGGAAAGATGGCTAGCTCGTTTTTTTTTTATCCTTTTTGTTTTAATCCTATCTTTTGCCCGCGACTTCGTCTGCATAAATGTCGGTTATCTAGCCTATGTCCTTTCTTGGGGTTTAGACTTAGCCCGTATCAAATTTCATCAAAATCGGTTTGGTTGTTTTGTCGTTAAAGCGTAACATACAGACAGTTACCTCCTTGAATTTGACGAGGATGCAAAACTGCACCTTGTATGTACGTGTATTAGAAGACATTATCGTGTGTTGTGTTTATCGCATTCAGTGAAAAAGAAATGGCTTTTTAGTTGCTAACAAATTTGAGCCGACACAGAGCTTAATACGTTTATACGGGACGCTGTTTTGGGCGGAACCTCTGCAGTTTTACTTAAGACTTTGTTCAGATAACCCGTTGTTTGCATGGGCGATTATGTAACGAGATGTTTTTTTTACCGCGAACGCTATCGTATGTCTTTATTGCGTTAGTACGCAATAAAGACATACGATAGCGTTAGCGTTAGCGTTCGTGCTTTTGCCCGCGACTTCGTCCGCTTAGATAATTTCACACATGTTAAGTAACGTCTTTGGTTATTGCTCCGCTTCTGTGTGTCTTAGTATGATGCTATATAGCCTATGACACTCACAAATAACGTAGCTTTCAATGGGTAAAAGAATTTTTAAAATCGGTTTGGTAGATCCACAGATTATTATTAAAATATTAGTAAAAATGGAGAAGTACAATTTCTGAACATTTTCGTACCTAGAATAGTTTACAAGATCTAGCGACCTAAACCAGTAAAAAGTCATTACATCTCATTATCTATTGAGGTTTGAATTTTCTCATTACACGTATCGTAGAGTACATAAACGGTACTCTTTCTAGAAGCTTACTAGCATTTTTTTTGGTACATCACAGTGGCGCGGTCAGGGAGTGTCACACCAAAATGTTCAAAACAGTAGTTCCCCATCACATTATCTGCCCGTATGTTCCGGAACCCCTCGCCCAGAGACGTTGCTTTACCGTCACATATGATTATGTCATGTTTTCACGAGCGCACACAGGTGCTGTCACCTGTCACACGGTCCTGCCCACTTTATGTTTTTATTTTAAACTCTCTCACGACGTATTAAGTCAGAATTATGTTTATTAACACAAGTTCTTATGACTCGTTTTAAAAGGAATAATGAGTTCGTGATGTGAGTCGTTGGGGTACTGTGTTGCTTTGTTAGTAAAGGGATGTATATAATGTAATGTTGATGTTTAAACTCCAAAGTTTACTGCGCTTTTAAATATATATATATACCATCACGCCTGTATTCCCCGAAGGGTTAGGCAGAGGTGTACCAATGTACACCCACAGTTCGCCGGTATATTTAGGTCCCATGTAATAGGGGGCGAGCCTATTGCCATTAACCGGGCACAAATCCAAACTCCGAGCTGCTACTGAGAATTTCATAGAAAAACCCAATAACACTTTTTGCACGACCTGGGAATCGAACCCGGGACCCCTTGTACAGCAGTCGCACTTGCGACCACGAGACCAACGGGGCAGTTTTTCGAATGGGAAATTAATATGACAACTTGCCAAGCGCACTTGATTAGTTGTTGATAACTCAGTTAAACAATCCCAGCCGCGTCGCGTATGCGCTCATGACAATTTGTTATATTAACTTTTCTTTTGAGAAAACATGAGACAAACGTTTCAATCACCATGCTATCTCTGACTTCCTTCTCTTTCAAAATTGGTTCTACTACGTACTGAAAATACATATAAATTTGAAAAAAGCTTTATCATTTTTCGTCTCGTATAAAACAAATCTGAAATTCCAGACAGAACTACAATACCTACAAGGTCTATATGAAATAGATTTTCTTTTTGTATTACGCATATCCTTTAAGTCATCATTGCTCCTTATACGTCAATCTAACCCGAACCATCGCACCTTCATCAGCAAACACAAAACATTTCGAGTACTTCCAAACCGAACTGCCATACAACTCCCACCATAAAACACCATAAAAAATAGCCATTACTTAAAAGATAACAACTTCACAAACGAGTACATCAGCCGGGCGAGCAGATGGGAAATGAAACACTCACGCCATCGCGCCTGCGCCGACAAGAGGCTGAATTATTACACTTTCCCATCAAACTAAGTGTACTCAGCAAAAATGCTTGTTTGAAGCTTGTATGGGCACTTGAATGGGGACTTGGAGTAGAAGAAAATAGGTGCAAATTGCTGAGTTGGTAATTTAGTGTGATGACGGAGGTGTATATATTTATTAGCTAAATACATCCCGCGGTTTCACTTGCGTTCATGCAGCTTCTACACATGCTCTAAGCATGAATGCTTCATGAATCTGCCTATCATTTATAAAAACAGTTTTTTTTCCAATTTGACTTTGATTTCCAGAGATTAGCTAGCGCATTTAAATAAATAAAACTCCCTTCATATTATATAATAGAGTTAAAGGGTCAACCACTTACCACCACCACCACCACCACCACATATTAAAGATCACCTCCTATTAAAGTTTACTTGCAAAACTGTAAGTGATTAAGTGTCAAACAGTTAGTTTCGTATTGGCTATCTTCCTCGACTAACTAGGTTGCCGTCATGAGTACATGAATCCACTTAGGTAATATGTTAGGACACATACATTCGGTTCGGCATTTTGAAGACTACGATATCCAACGTGAATCGAATGTGTCGAACCGAAAGTATCGAACTGAAAGTGCCGAACCGCTTATGTATAAAATGGACTGTAATATCAATGTTATGAAATTCTCAGTTTCCATCAAACTTCTGTGTACAACTGAAGCCGGTTAGTCACTGGCAAAGGAAAGGGCTAGCCAATTAAAACCCTGCTGGTAATTTCAGTCTCGTTACACACAAGACTAGAAATATTTTTTGTCCCAAAAATCATTAAGACCATCTAATCTAATTGATATTTCCACCTCACCAATTAAACTAACATCAAAAGAGACATAAAACATTAAAAGTACCACGTTAATAGTCCCGCAGCGGTGTCTCGGTTTCATTACCAGGCCGACGATGCCCTGTGGAGCTCATTTCCGGCACCCGGCCCATTACCGGACAACCTTATAGATTATGTTGATTATCATGTGTTGGGAAGAACCATTTGAAATGGAATGAGTCTATTTCTCTTTTTAAATTCAGGTATATTAAGTTGTAGTAGAGCTCTTTGTGAAGAAGCTCGTCCGGGGAAGTACTACCACCGTACCTATTTCTTTCGTAAAGCAGCGCTGCTGAGTCTTTGGAATGGCAACGCATCTGTAAGGCCTTCGATATTGTAGATGTCTATAAGCGGCGGTGACAACAACAGTACCTAGGTCATGATAGTTGAACCCTAACGAACTGAAAGTTTGTTTGTATAGGTTGAAAGTAGTGTAGTGTTTTGCATAGGTTGAAACATGTGTTGAAAATCTTGAAAGTAAATTATAATGTACTAGCTTCCGCCCGTCCGATCCATTCAGCCGTTAAAGCAGGAAAGAGTTACAAACATCCATCCATCCTCACAAACGCGTTTATAATATTAGTTGATAGAAGTAGAATTGTATTGCATTTGGTGTTTCGTTTCGCGCTTTGAAAGTAAAGCAAAACGAAATAAAAGGCATGCGTTACATGTAGTTAACTAATAGAGCTTCTTGCAGCGGCTAACTGGTACCCACTGCTCTGAGCGTGTAAGCGAACTCACTGATTTCCTTTTATTTCTTTCATTCATACTTACTATATTTTGGAATTCTGTTTAGAAATTACCTAATTTTAACTCCGTGACTCAAGGGCTGTCTTTTTAACCCCCGACGCAAAAAGAGGGGTGTTATAAGTTTGACGTGTCTGTCTGTCTGTCTGTCTGTCTGTCTGTCTGTCTGTCTGTCTGTCTGTGGCATCATAGCTGCCGAACGGATGAACCGATTTCAATTTAGTTTTTTTTGTATTAAAGGTAAGTTACGTACGAGTGTTCTTAGACATGTTTGATGAAAATAGCTTGAGCCGTTTAAAAGTTATGGTGGTTAGTAGTGGTGAAAGTAGGGAAGAAAAACCGAATGTCTGTAAATATACTCGAGTGGGGTCTCAAACTTAGCAAAATCGACGTTATAATAAGTTAGGTACCTATAAAAAGTATAAAATAAAAAATTAAATTTAAAATTTAAAAAACCCCCAACACAAAAACCTAAGTTTCCTTTAAAAAGTAAAAAAATAATAGAAACAAATACGTCACGTTGGGGGACCGCTCGGGACGATCGTATTCTAAATGCAACATCGGTCCCCCAACGTGACGTATTTGTTTTTATTATTTTTTTACTTTTTAAAGGAAACTTAGGTTTTTGTGTTGGGGGTTTTTTAAATTTTATACTATGGTCAAAGCACTCCAATTCAACATGGCAATGCCGTCAGTCTTTTGGGCACTTTTTAAGTTGACGGTAATACCGAGAATTTTTGTGATGCTACTTAGTTTCTTTTTACCTTCTGTGCTAATCTTATGTAGGAAGGATTCGAATAAGCTCCAAAAACTACAGGACCAATTTTCACCAATATATAGCTACATTATTCCTGAGTACATAGGCTATATAACATCACGCTACAACTCACAAAAGTGGAGCAGTAACCACAAACGTAACTTAACGAAGGTGAGTGAATGCGCGAGCGGAGTGAGTCGCGTGCGGAATTTAGTGTTTTAAATCAATGTTTACAAAACTTCCTATATTCTTACCGACTTACCAGAAGTTATCACATACAATCCTGCACAGCTTGTCTGTTGCCTTCTCGTATTATTATAGAAAGACGACCAACGTAAGACCCCCAGGTATGTTAGGTCGAGTCTTAAAATGCCCGGCCTCCGTGTCCGCTCCCTCCCGGGTATAACCGGCTCACAGCTTACCCTTTAATAGATTATGTTCTTATGTTCATTCCCGGACGATGCTCAGTCGAGGAAATAATAACAGAGGTGAAGGAAATGAGGTGTTAGTTTAAGATCGAGGGAGATTAATATCTAATATTGAATAGGATTCTGATATTACTATTCGAAGGTCGGTAAGAAAATATTGCCTTAACTTGCTTAGAAAATTGATTGCTGTAGTTTTTATGAACGGTACATGGTATTCACAAGTAATCTTAAAATATTTAATATTTTGTTTTAAGAAAGGACTTTTTGGAAGTTTTCACTAGATTTGTTTCTTTTTTTTCTATTGTATATGGCGTTAAAAGTACCATTTAATAGTCTGAATGAAATAAGCCACTTTGAAATTTAACTCGATCCAAAAGAAAAAACTATTCAATGATCACAACAAAGTTTCACGCTTGGTATAATAATATCCTCCCGACCAATTTCCGGTTACGGTGGCCAATCTCAATAGAGATTAGCCAAGTACGCAGGAGATATTATTTGCTCAGGTGCACTCTTTCATACCTCATTTCCATAGTCCAATAGGACGGCAATCCGACATGACTGAGAAGAGATCAGGCGCAGAACCAATAGCCTAACTTCCTTTTCCAGAGCTACAGACCACCAACTTCCAAACTCCAGAATGCTACTGAGAAATTGTAAATAGAAATTCAATAACACTTTACACCACCTGGAAATCAAACTCAGAACCTTGCTTGCCTTAAACCCTCTCAGCATTCGCGCTTGCAAAAACGAGACCAATAATGGGGCAATAATTACCAGCCTCTGCTATTTGTTTATAGTCCACACGACTGATTGCAAGATAAGGACCTCCGCCCACGTCCCACTGTTTGTAGGACCGATTCAGTAGATCCCTAGTTTGGTGAGACTGACTCAAAATGTTATATTAGAATATTCATATATTCCATTCTCTCCGATAAAAAATCGGTCACCGATTATCCAACGTAGTGGGCAGCGTAAGGAAAGAAAAAAATAAACCCGGCTCTGCTACACCTAAGCCATCACCTCAGTGTTCTATTTCCCCCGTAACCATCCTAATCTAAACTTTAAAACTGCAAATAAGTACCTTTCTCAAAATGGCACTCTAAGGAATCCAAACATACTTACCTCATTGAGTTTCCAATACTGCCTTTATTTTCCAAGACGAGCTCCGTTCTTAACGCTCTCCCAGTATAGACACGAGCGCACTCGCGCCAGTAGCTCGACTGCTATTTGAAAACGCTTTTAGCCAAATAGACGGTGAGAATTTTTTAAAGTAATTATTTGCGTCAGTGGCCTTTCCTAATGGTTTTCACACGTTCTTTGAATTTAACAGTTCAGAATGAAGGGTTTGGAGTTCGTTTGATGGATTAGCTTCATTGTTTTGATTGGAAATGGTGAAAGTGATATTAAAAGTGGTTTGGTATTTAAATGATGATAATAATACCGCAGTAATAGGCTATTACTGTCCAACTGTTGGGCTAAGATCTTTTTTTACACAGAAAAAGCACGAGCATTGATTTCTACGCTTGCTCAAACCGGACTGTTCCAGACTGTTATCAATTATAAGAATAGATTTGATTACTATGTGTTTCTTCACCGATGTCCAAGATAAACTTGGAAAGTACATATGAATGGGCGCATGGCCACATTGTCACGTGTCCGGTATCGAACCCGCAACCTCATACATAAGAAGCAGGCATCCACTTGGTCATCACGATATGATTGTGTTGGTGTCTGATGTTAAATTTCTGTCCTTAGCGTTTCATGAGTCCACTTGTAATTTAATTAGCTTTAGGAAGTTTAGGTTGGGAGGATTTTTTTATACAAGAGATAGTGCTCATTCAACCTCTCACTTTAAATTAACTGTTAGATTGATTCCAAGTTTGAAATAAACGATGAATATGAAAATGCAAAGAGATACATAATGGGAAAAAGATGCCATTCAGTTCTTAATTTATGAAGTGGCATCTCCGCTGCTTTGAGTCATAAGTTTAGTTTTAGTTAGTTTACTTTTCTTTTTTGCTTCACTTGGAAGGATTTCTGAAAACCGTGTTTTTATATTATTTCTCTTTTTCAAATTAAGGGTCTCCTTACACGACCCATTTTGTGACCGATTATCGGACTGATTTCTGACGGATTTCTTTGTCGGTTTCTAGTTCTTGTCAAACTTATTTGTAATTTGATTTGTGTATGATTCGTTCTATATTCATTATGTTTATGCCATCGTGTTACATGTGTTGGAGATCTGCTTAATAAAAAAATGGTTATATAATTGAAATAATGTTCTTAAACAGCGTATTAGGCGTCTATTTCGATGTAATTTGACATTTCAACGCTGCAGCATTACCCGTACATATAGTATATCTACAGACACAAGTCAATGAGAACATCCTACCAAAAAGGGGAAGATTACAAACAACATCACATCACTGTCAAAATCCCCTCCTCACGTCACTCTCGACAGAGTCCCGGAGTATGAGTGACGTCACTTGCCAGTAAATTGTCGGGACACGTATTTACCGAGATACCAATAAGAGCATGAGAGCTCCGGGAGCAATAAAGGCGGTGCATCGATTACGAGAGCGGCGGTGTAATGCAATCTTGTTGCTCTCGTAACGACTTGATATGCGGAAATCTGATAGAAAATTCAATTTCGCTTATTGACATCCGATTTATAGATGGATGAGAAGTGGGGGGGTTAGTATGATGTGGTCTTGTGTGTGGGGGGTTTTGTCTTTTCTTCTTGTTAGCGTTTCGATGGCAAACGAATATGGCCACTTTGACTGCCTTGTCAGTGGCAGACATTAAATCTTCCTACGTGGTTCGGGCACGCAAGGCACAAGCCACGATATGAGATTTGTCTTTTGATAGTACAACAAGATTTCTTCTTCTTTCTTTCTTTCTTTTTATTTCTCAGCAGCAGCTCGGAGTTAGGATATGCTTTGTAAAAGATATACCAACGAAACTGTGGGTGTACATTGGTTACACCTCTGGGCTCTGCCTAACCCTTTGGGGAATACAAGCATCATGATATATTTTTTTTTATAACTAACGTATACGAAGTCTGGGCAGTTCTGGAAATATTACATACATACGGGACGAATTGATAACCTCCTTTTCTTTGCTGTCGGATAAAAAGAAATCGTTGCCGCAGACTAACAATTTTCTTCTGTATCTTGGGTGCGTTTACAAACATATAAACTGACATACGAGTACATAAGCAGTCAGACCTGGAACAACTATTTGCAGGCTATATAAATATTAGTTCCGTGCGGGAATCGAACCCACGACAAGCAGCGCAGTAGGCAATCACTCCGGGGCTGCGGGTTGTTCGAAAGAGATACCGCGCCCCCGGAACGCAAAGGGCACATAAAAGCAACATAGACGGGTTTTGATCAGTAAAAGTCTGACACTCCCTCCCGCCCCGCCCAGGGCGGGGGAAGTTATTATATGATTTCCCGCCTTAAAAAAAAAAGCAGGCAATCACTCAGCCTTGCGCCAACTGTGTCGTATTTATACAAATACGACAGTATCAGTATTTCCAGGAATGCATTGAATCTGTATAGATTCAATGAAAAAGGGGATGAAATTTTGATTCCGGAAAGGAGACTGGCGGTTATAGGCCTGAACTCCTACAGAAATGAAACTTATACGAAAAAAAAGTAGATTTTTACGTTTAACTATTTTCTTCAATACCATTTTCAGATAACTTGTCTAAGAGGAGAAAAATAAGTTGTAATATAGCGAGTACAATTTGAAAAATCGATTGTTGCGATTTTTCAAATTATGATTGCGATTGAAAATGAGATTGGTTCCTTTAACACATATATCCCAAAGTAGGTCTTGGCCTGGGTAATGAGGTATTCTTTTAGGGATTTATAATGTAATTCACAGGTTTTGTAATTAATTATTCACTTAATATCTGTAATCGATTATTTACATTGCCATACTAAAAAATAGAAAATAGTTTTTAGGTTGGCAACAAACTGTCCCTTGTCACCTGTAGATCAATATTTTATGTCAATATCTGACGTTTGTTGTTGTTGTAATCTTGCGCCGGTGTTTTGTCGTTTTCTCTCTGTGTTATTGATTATTATATTTGACCTTGGCTTTGTATTTTGGACTGTATATCTTGCATAAACGCTGACCTGGCGAATTACCATCGGACTTTGATATTCTTAGCGATTTTTGATTGTGACAATAATGGAAAGATTACGTTGTGCTAATTGCACAACGTAATCAGGTTACAAACACAATTCCTGCTTGAACCATGTTGAACCTGAGACTTAAGCTTCGAACCTATACAATAATAAAATACAGTATAATACTTATTATTCATGTTTTATTAATGAATTAACATTAAACTCTGCAATATTGATTTTCGTCCTTAACATAACCTTCTGTCAATGTCAAAAGTTAAAGTCTTATATCTACTTTCAGACAAGTTTTTAGAAAAACTGGCAACCATACATGGTTTTCTAATTAATAATGCTATCAGGAAGCATTGAACTTATCCGTGTAGGTGACCAGGCCGAACGCTCCTAAGAAACCCGCCAGTCTCCTTTGGGGTCTAAACCACAACCCGGTATCGACCCCCTAGTTATCAGAATCAAATTCTTGGAAGTAACTGTATATCCCCTTCGACTACTATATCCTTTCGACGAATGGATCTAATAACCAAACACCAAATGTTTTGCCGGGGCTGCGGGTTTTTTCTAAAGAGAGAGAGCACTAAGGGCACATGAAGGAACATGGATGGGTTTTAGTCAGTAAAAGTCTGACACTCCCTGAAGTCCCAGAAGTCATTGGATGATTTCCCAGGGGTAAAAAAAAACCACTAAATGTATAGTATTAAGACGATTAAGAATAGTCTTCATTATTACCTACCTATTAGAAGAGGCAACTAGATTAAATTTCTTTTTCTTGAAAATGATGTTCAAAAGTGCTTTTTAATGAAGTAATTGAAATAAATGATTTGACTGTGTATGATTGAGGTCTGACAAAATGTTATTTAAGTTTTAAATAAGAAACTTAGAAGTAGGCTGAGCAGCACGAAATGGTTTTAAACACAGTCATTAAAGTCTTAGGTTTTAGGTCTTGTAGTTTCGCCCCCTGTAACATAGAACGTCCCTAAATATAACTGAGATGTGTTTGTAATACACAAGATGTATCAAATCAAATCAAATCAAAATCGTTTATTGCAATCCATAATGTACACATACAGGTGGTAGTTAAATATATATATTTAGAAACAATTATGGACCCTGTCGGGCACAGCAAAATTTTAAATAAGAGGAGAGAGGAATGAGCGCTTTAATATTTTTCTTCATGTTACATTTATTTTATATTTCCATTTATCTACAATTTTTGAATTCGAAGTAATTATTTATATATTTATATTAAATATTTATATGTATATTCATGAATTATTTATTTAATTAATTATATTAATTATTTATTCAAATATATTTAATATGTATTTGTAATTAGGTATGTATTTAGTTACTTGTATTTATTTTTGAATAAGTATTCATTTACTATTTATTTAACTATATTTATTATGTATCCTTACATTATTCATTAGTTTTACCTATACGTATATTTTTGAATAAGTATACGTTAATTATTTTTTAATTATATGTATTTATTATGTATTCTTACATTATTTATTTAGCTATGTTTATTTTTTAATAACTATTAATTAATTATCTATTTATTTAATTATATTTAAAATCAATTAATTTATTTACATCCTCGTCGAATTTTAGTAGATTGGCATTAAATACATAAATAATCAAATACAATTATGACACCCGGACATTAATAAATAAATACTTGATTTGTTAGTTGTTTACTCTTGACAGTATTTCAGAATACACTTCTTTCGAAGAACAGAACCGCCCCGTTACGTATGCGGTAGGTAGTGTCGATAATATCAATGTGTGCGTGCGGGTCATCGCCACACGCCTGCCCAAACACAGCGGAAAGATGGCAAGACCGAATACGAAAACCTACAAAAAAGAAAGTGATCCTGTTTATTTTATTACTAGCTTTTGCCCGCGACTTCGTCCGCCGTCCGCGTGGATTAATAGTTCCTGTTCCCGGGGGATTTCCGGGAAGAAAACTATCCTATGTCCTTTCTCGGGTCCCAGACTATATCTGTACCAAATTTCATTGAAATCGGTTCAGTGGTTTAGGCGTGAAGAAGAGAGAGAGACAGACAGACAGACAGAGTTACTTTCGCATTTATAATATTAGTACGGATTAACTCGTCTTGAGAATAACTAACATAGTTACCTCCTTGATTTTGACTAGGATGCAAAACTGCACTTTCTAGGTATTTACTACCCTTCAAGGAATACAGAAGCTAAATTATAATTGTCTACGAGGAATCTAAAAGCGGTTTAATTCAAATAAATCTTATTAATATCCCAGTAAATCCGTCCTGGATTTTCAAATATGTTGCTCTGACGTCAAACGTATACAGTACATTCTTACTTTAATATTATAAATGCCAAAGTAACTCTGTCCGTCTGTGTGTTACGCAATCACGCCTTAACTACTAAACCGATTTAAATGAAATTTGGTACAAAGATAATCTAGAGCCTGAGAAAGGACATAGGCCATTTTTTAATGCGAAAAAGTGGATGTAAGGGTTTGAAATCTGCGGGTTGTTCGAAAGAGATACCGCGCCCCCGGAACGCAAAGGGCACATGAAGGAACATAGACGGGTTTTAGTCAGTAAAAGTCTGACACTCCCTCCCGCGCCGCCCAGGGCGGGGGAAGTTATTTGATGATTTCCCGTCTATAAAAAAAAAAAAAAGGGTTTGAAATAAGAGGCGCAATTTTGTATGGAAATTACGTCACTCTTAAAGATACGGAATCGAAAATAAAAATATGGAACCAATACAGAGAATTATGGAGTCATAAAAAAATGTGAAACTGTTTACTATTCCACGCAAGTGAAATCGCGGGCACAGCTAGTATATTATATTCGGCACAGCTACAAACATAGACTTTCGTTCAACTGTGAAACGTTTCTACGTAATTATTAAACTCCAAAATCCGACACTTTGAGTTAACACAAGGCGGTATTTACACAGCATGTATTAACATATAAACTAGCAATACCTCGCGGATTCACTCGCGTCTTTGATTATTCCCTTGCTTCCGTGATTCGTAGCGTAATACATTTTTTTTAGAACCAGGATTTTTTGAGGTTATTAATAATAATTTTATTTTAAAGCCGTCTAAGGGGCCTCTGCAAGTTAGTTTTGGCTCCTCGTACGCCTTCCAAATGGTTCCGAGATACGCGAAGAAAATAAAATAATATATTCATGATACGCAGCACTGCAGCACTCCAACTCTCTGGATCATACATGCAGCATCACCCCGATCATGGGATATCTCCGCAGACAGTTCCGACTCCCTGTGAAGTTTGTGGCATCTGGTTCCAACTCACTGGAACCCTCCACTTCCCCGGCACATATTACAGGATGTGTAGATGACTCATTGTGCTTCTAGTATCGACCTCATGCGAACTACTTGCTAGGACAAACTGACGTTGCTTAGATCACGCTATCAAGAGCCGCGACGTTAGCATGTATACAAACTCCCGACAACAACCGCCGACCAGTAGTCTACCAGATACAATACTCGTCTGGTCGGAGGGTCCTCCCTTTTCAACGGAGGATGAGAAACTTTACACCCTGTCTCTTATACCTCCACGGGAACATGCTGATGAGTTCTGGCGACAGATCTATGCTCCTCAGCTTGTTCCACAGCAAGTCATATACTACATGATCGAAAGCCTTTGGCAAATCAAGGTAGTACGTATACACGGGTGTTTTACGGTCGTTGTAGTATCTGACGGTATTCTTAAGAATCAGTATAGCTCTTTCAGAGGAAATTCGGGGACGAAACCCAAAACTGATTATCGTGCAGTTTTACTGATCAATTTAATTGTGCGTTAAGCAACCCGTCAAACATCTAAGCAGTTATAGTGGCAAGAGAAATAGGCCTGAAGTTACTCTTATCAGTGAGGTCACTCATTTTATTCTTTACTACAGGCACTGCCACTGTTTTCATAAAGTTAGTTGGATTGACTCACCCAAAGCGAGTAGAATATAGTCAAAACCCCTTGCAATGTGCTGTCCTTCGTGCTGTGAGACTCAGTGGTTGATGCTTGTTCTAAGCGTTTTTTATCATTAAGTCTTTTTCCTTCAGTACTTCCTCAAGGTTCACCCATGTGACATCTTTATTCTCGGATTCCATGGCTTTGCTCCGTTCGAGATACTGTTGCCCGAGTTCTGCGGCATCTTGTTACGGTCAGTATTCAATGCTACAATGTAATATAATGTACTATAATGCATATGCATAGGCTTTGGAGCCTTTGGCGAGGTGCTACTAACTGGAGATTGACAGCAAATAGCTAGGCTCTTTCCGCTCGGTTCCGTTCGGCCCGAGGCACACGACTGGTGACTTTCTCTTTGTTGGCTCTTTTATTAACTTTCTCGATGGGTTTTTAAATCTCTAGGTCAATTTCTATTTTTGGTGATGTTCCGATGGGCTTTTCGGACGGTAACGTCGTTGAGCTGTCTTTAGGTGTCCGCAGTTGATGAGATGATATCCAATTGTGCTTTGACCTTTACCATGTTTCGGTGATTTTCTAATTTGCTTTCGAAATATTCTGGAGTACACAACTTTAAGGGTTCTGTGTTATTGACAGGAGAATTGTTGTTATTCGCATAAATCCGCAAAAAAGTGGCAATTGCGACGTTCTTTTGTTTTTAACTTCAAATACATCTGATTTTGCTATCGAAGGGCTTATTTGCTTCTTCGGCGTCGTCGCAATATCTTGAATATCATTTTCTTTAAAATGTTCATCTGAGTCTATTTGTTGACTTTCTTTATTTAAAAAATATAATGCAGCATTGCTCATCTCCCAAAGCAGATAGCTTGATAATTTATAGCCTACGGCTAAATTTGCCCTATGTGGAACATAAGTACAAAATTTAATAACTTTTTTTCAAATATATTAAATGTACACCCCTTGACTTCGTTACGATTTTATTATACGTATAGATTATTATATACGATTGATGAAAAGAGACCAGATGGGATGACTATAATGCCTTGGAAGTTGGGTAGGCCTTTGGTGTGCGGTGCAACGACGGCGTCGACACCCTAACGCTAACACACCTTCCCAGCACAACACGTCTGTTGCTGGTGCCGAAAACCTCAAACGGCCCAAATATAATATAACCTTCTTGGAAGGTATATGTTTGAGCCGTTCAGGGTTGAAACACTAGGGCCATGGGGTCTGAGCGCCCATCTAGTTTTTCGGGACATCGCCAAGCGACTGGTCGATTCTTCATGTGACCAGAGGGCTGGCCTTTATTTGGGCGAAGAAAATAAGCATTGCCATGCAACGTGGCAATGCTACCAGCCTTTGGATCACTTGTCCCTTTGACAGCGATGCGAATGAGTTTGTTGATGCCCTAAATGCTTCCCTTTTTAATAAACTGTATATAGTTTGTAAATTAATTATTGTTTAAGTAAGTTTTATGTTTGTTGAAGTAAGTTATGGGTATTAAATGAGAAATAAAATTAAAACAAAACTAATTATCTTTATCTTCAAGAGAGGTCTCATTCACTGAGTTATTTATAGAGTGTGTAAGTAGGTACCTAATTGTTCAAAAGTTTAAATCAAATCAAATCAAATCAAATCAAATCAATTTATTTGCATAATACAGGTATCAAAATTAAAGGTGTTACATACAGGTACAGTAGCTTCGCCGCATTATAACCTAATAAGGTGTGCAAATTTTGAGAAATATAATCTGCGAAACTCAAAGATACAAAATAAATAATATAAATGTCAGGGGTACTAGATACATTGTCATAATTAAAATTAGAATTCAAAAAAAATATATAAATTAAAAAAAAAAAAAAAAAATAAAAATTAAAACATTGGTCAAATTAAATTAAATTAAATTATTGAGGCATGTCACACTATTATTATTATTCTAATTATACTATAAATTACCAGGATTATTGTAAAATTAAGTGAGCTATTATAATATTACAATATTTTTATCTTGTAAGTAATCCTTGACATTATAGTAACATTTACTTACTAGAAATTTGTACAGCTTTGATTTGAACTGAGGAAAGGGTAACTTTTTAATATTATCAGGCAATTTATTGTAGATCAATGATGCCATACAAATAATACTTTTATTGAACAGTGCTGTTTTCCCATATGGTATTTCAATTTCTAATGTATTTTTGTCACGCAATTGTCTGTAGTAGCTTTTAAAAGCAGTCTTATAATAATTTGGATTTAATTTGACAAATAAATTTATTTCATAGATATATAGGGAAGGAAATGTCAGAATATTTAATTGTTTAAAGTATGGTTCACAGCTGGTAGTATGATCTACATTACACATTGCTCTAATGCACTTCTTTTGCGCTTTAAATATGGATTCTTTATCAACTGAGTTACCCCAAGATATGATGCCATATCTCAGGACAGGTGCAACAAGTCCGTGATAGGCAGTTAATACGGCTTCTTTGTTAACAATCTTAGATAGCTTGTAGAGGGCAAATGAAGATTTATTAATTTTTTTACAAATATGTTCTACGTGTGTTTTCCATGAAAGTTTATCATCTATGTCGATTCCTAAAAATTTTGTATTTGTTACAGGACATACTGTTTTGCCTTGGTAACTGACATTTATTTTAATAGGTTGTGTTCTTTGGTGAAACTGAATAATTTTCGTTTTGTCCATGTTAATCTTAAGATTATTTTCAGTCAACCATTGTACCACTGTGTTTAGTGTTTGATTGACTACATGCTCATATTCATTTTCATTGTCACATTTTATTAGTACTGTACTATCATCTGCAAATAGTACCATTGGATGACTTATATACTTAGGGAGATCATTGATGTATATCAAAAACAGTAAGGGTCCTAGGACACTACCTTGTGGGACTCCAAATTTTATAGTTTTCATGTTTGACCTATATTTAATCTCATTGCGTGTTTTTTGACATATATGTGTAATCTCTGTCATTTGATTTCTATTACGCAAGTATGAAGAGAAGAGGTCCAGCGCTGTTCCTCTTATGCCATACGTGCTTAGTTTTTGTAAGAGTATTATATGATCAACACGGTCAAAGGCCTTGCTCATGTCCATAAAGATAGCGCATATAGGGTTTATTTTGTCCATAGCGGCCAGAATAGGTTTTAGTAGGTCATATATGGCAGTATTTATTGACTTGCCTTTGCGAAAGCCTTTCTGTTCATCTACTAAAATATTATATGTTTCTAAGTATTTATACAATCTGCTATATATGACTTTTTCAAATATTTTTGAGAATATGGGAATTAATGCGATAGGTCTATAGCTCCCCATTTTTCGCTTGTCATCTTTTTTGTGAACTGGAATTACAATAGAGGTTTTAAGTTGTTCTGGATATGTTCCGTTGTACATGGATAAGTTAATTAAATGACTTAAATGAGCTGCAATAGTCGGGGATACATATTTTATAACTTTGGTGCAGACACCATCGTTGCCCACGCTGTGGGTATTTTTCAGTTGCTTTATTTCTCTATCTACCTCTATAGGTGTTGTAGGTGTAAGAAAAATTGAATTTCCTTTTGAATTGTATTGGAATTTGTGATTATAGGTTTTTTTTTGATTGGCAGTAATTAAATCATTTGTTTGGTCTGATTCTGAAGCTTGGTCAATGAAAAAGTCATTGAAATGATTTGCAATTGATTTAGGATCTGTAATTGTGGTAGTATCCTTCAGTATTTCAGTTATTGGTTCTTTGGGAAAGGTAAACTTAGACTTATTTATGATTGACCACGTCGCTTTTGATTTATTTTGTGATGTACTAATATGATAATTGTTTTGTGTCCTTTGAGTAAGTGATACTACTTTTTTAAACCTAGCGGCATATTGTTTAAAGGTGTTTTTATTTGCTTTTGTTGGATTAGCCCTATAATACCATAACATTTTTCTTTTAGTTTGACTACACTTTTTAATAATTCTAATAATTCAAGTTTGACAAAATTAAACCAAGGAGTCTGAAGTAATTATTTAGTTGTAATATCAAAGATATCGGCACACAAGTGTGCTCGGGGCGTATCGTCGGAACTCTTTGCCAATATCTTTTCGTAATCTTGCTAGATGCGGACGTGACCATCCCTCCCCCCCCCCCATCGAATGGGGGAAAGGGGAACACTGAGGTGTTATTAAAACCCGGTAGTTGGAATTAACAGGGTTTTTTTTTGTAATATAAAGGTTTATTTTTTGTTTCTTTGTAATAGCTTTAACTATCCTTTATAAAACTGCCCCGTTAGTCTCATGGTTGCAAACACGATTGTAAAGCGTGGGGTCCTGGATTCGATTCCCAGGTCGTTCAAAAATGTTATTGGGTATTTCCAATACGAGATTTTCGGTAGCTGCTCGGAGTTCGGAAGTTGGTGGTGTGACAACCCCGTGTCTTCATTGGGCTATGAGAGTTAAGGAAGAGGGAGTGCATCTGAGTTTGCGCACACACTTTATTATTTCCTTCGTATTTGGCTAGTATTCATTGAGATCGCCGTGGCCGAAATCGGTCTGGATTATATTTCTATTATTATCTAAATATGCTACGTTGACTTCTTGTATCTTAGAATAGATTCCAGAATAATGAACCTTAAGCATTTACAATTAGTTTGGTTTTAGGAAAATGGGCCATGCATGACGGCTTAGGATCAGAAATGAGGATGCATGTTTACTTAAAGATTATTTTCCGCTGTGAAATTATGGATACGACTTCCCAACAGAATGGGTTTTTAGAAAAAAGCAGATGTATCTTTTGAGGCAAAAGTCCATTCCACAATAATTCAACACCTGAAGTTTTGGTAAATTATCCAATTACCTGACCCCTGATTATGATTGACGTAATTAATTATAAAAAAATACTGGTCATACAAATTTTAGAGAAGGTAACTGTAAAAATAAATATGTTTCTTTAGTTATTTAACCACGTCGATTTGTACAAAAGCAATTTTAACGAATCCAATTGGATGAACCTCATACAGTTTGCGAATTAGATTATTACTCAAAAATACAAATCTACAGGAATGAAGACAGAAGATAAGTATTTTTGTTTGTAACGTATAAAATATATGAAATACATAAATAAAAAAAAAAACACCTATGGAAAACTACTTTATCAGCGAGTTACATAAGCTATATAACATCACGCTACGACACACGGGACCGGAGCACTAACCAAAGAAACAACGCGGGCGAAACCGCGTAGTATTGCTAGTACTTACAAAAACTGCTTGCATTTCATCTGATGTAATCTCCTACTAACCATTTGCATCACAAAAAACGAAGGATGCTTTTAAGCACTATCGAAGAATATTAAGAAGATCTTCTGAAGGATCAGTTCATGAATTTCAAGGGGGTAATCGAAATGCATTAACTGGAGAAGGAGCAGTCTTGGAGGACGTCGATGGCCCTCAAATGATTTATGCGGAACCTTTTGGAAAAGCCCGCACGGATATTTGAATCGTATGGATTTAGATTTAAGGTGGAGTCACTGAGAAGAGGCTTTCAAATCTAAACGTTTTAATTAGCAAAACTGAAGATCCATTTTGTTTGTCATTGTTTCGAACTTTTTATTAGTTACGTAATTAAAGTGTCAATTAGGAAACTGCCCCAACTACTAAGCGCAAACATTGTTTCATAGCACGTATCGTCTAAATATGTAGGAAGATGTATCTGCATCTAGCATTTACATCTTTGACGTGTTTATTCTGTTATTTCCACCTTTTTTTATTCATAATGAAGTTAAAATATTGGGTATTAGGCATACCAGTAAAAGTCCGGCTACGGCGTAGCTTGGAATTTAACCTTTTTCTTTCGTGTAGTCATCTCATGGATAGTCATACTCTTACTAAACACAATCCATCCGTGTTTCTCCTATTGCTTTTTGCGATCCACGGCCGCGGTGACTCTTCCAAACAAATTCCTCAACCCGTAGGCCTACCTATGTTTTAGAACGAGCACCTAGCTTCAACTTTTTAACTGACCGACTTCTTAACAATTAAAAAGTAGGACGGTACTTTTAAATGGTCTAATTGAAATAAATCCTTTGACTTTGACCTTATAGGTGCAAGGATTTTGTGGGCTATCCAAACCACGGCTCGCTGCTGTGATATCACTTCACCTTAAGATGGATTTGAATTCGTCGTCAATTATCGGCTGTGATTATCGCCTTGTTGGTTTTCGTGAGCCCTTCAGTTTCATTGTTTTGATTGGATCAATATTATGTTCGGTATTATGGTGATTTACACTTGTTTTCAGTATTCTGCTTATTTGCTTTTAACACATTATTGTTATTATTTAATTTAATGTTCTGCGGAAAATCTAAAGTACACACAAGGTGCAGTTTTTGCTTCTTCGTGAAATTCATTGGGGTAATCTAAGCTAGTGATTTTCAACGCGAATCGTAAGAAATAATTATTTATTTTTTATTAGGTGTATTTTCAAATTTGAACTAGCCTCCTTGCCGCTTGGTTTCTGAAATACTATCAAACATAAACAAGAAAAAAAGAACAAGTAATTATTTATTCATTGTTGTAAGGGTGTTGTAAATTGATTATAGTGTTGAGAATCACTAGCATACATACGTTCTTGCACAGCCAAATCTGCAATTTCCAGAAAAATACAACTTCAAAAATAAAAAATTGGTAAGAGGATTACCAGTTAAATAACTCTTACTATTTGTTACGAGTACTTCAAAAATCCGTAACTTCCGCTTCCACTTCACACATGAGTAATCTACCTAAGTTTAAGCTGATACTTAATCCTGCCTTACTCTGATGAAAATGTATAGATATACCTATACATTATACATAGATATTATGTATAAGAGCCATCGGCATGGAGCTATCGACTACGGCTTTACTTGAGTACTTTAGAAGATGTTCCCCAAGCATCTATCTATAAACTACTATGGCTTCTTCTAGTTAAGTTTAAGGCTTATTGGGAATATTAGCGTAAGGCATTTTGAATTTACATACAGTTGAGTTAAGTTCCAATCTTTAAATGAATTGCGTCGAACTGATTCACTTAACTAAATGAGTTATATTAGTATTCAGTCAAACCGACTCAATGTATGACCCAAAATATACGAGGATGCTTTAAATGAATTTAAAAATTTATTAATTTTACGTTGCTCTAAAAAATGGCATAGATTTTGATGTGGGTTATGGCAGAAGTAAACCTAAAAGACGTTGTTACTTTTCTATCTTTTACTGTATTGTAAAGAAGCAAAGTTTGTTCGTTTGTTTGTAATCTTCAAAAGTACTAATCCGGTTCTAAAAATTCTTACCCTGATATCAAAGCTTTTTTTAACGCTTATGATCATAGGCTTGAGTTTTAAGATACCTTTGACATCTTTACATACTACGTAATAAAGACTGAAAAAAAAAATACCTATGAGTTAAATTATACAAAGATACGGGCAGAAATTAGTTAGGTACTAATAAAGATTTAAAATATAACACGGATTAAACGAGAAACGTCTTAATAAAATCGCAGCAAGGAACCTACAAAACAGGTCAAATACATCCAATATTACAAAGCAGAATATCTACCAGTTACTGCCTTAAAATACATTCTACAATTTATACTTGAACGCACAATGTCCACGCCTTCTCCAAATTCTGTACAATAGCCAGAAATTCAGAGAACATTGTAATAAGAGCAAAGTTGCGGGAACTGGCATCCAAATACCGCGATACGTCGGTGAACGCCGGTCGAAAAATAGGATCGGTTGAAAAATACGCGGTATTAAGCTTGGAGTACACGAGTGGGCCTTGTAACTATAGTAGTTTTATTGATTGTTAGTTAGTTGGGTTAGTTGGTAAGAGGTCGTGATGGCCCTGTAGTTAACGTCCTTTTGCATGTGATTGAGGGTTTGATACCAAGAATAAAATTGTTGGAAGAGGAAGGATGGATGAATAAATGCCGTGATGGCACAATGGTTAACGCGCCCGCTTCATACATGAGGTCGTTGATCCAATTCGGGTAACAACCAATATGACTTCTCTTCTAAGTTTATCTTAGACGTCACTGTCGCCTGTGAAGAAAAATATCAAAGTCAAAGTCAAAGTCAAATCATTTATTCCAATTAGACCATTATAAGGCACTTTCGGACGTCAATTAACTAAAACTATTGAATCTAGTTGCCCATTCCAAAAGGTAGTTTCGTTTCGTGAGGGAACCTAGACTTGTAATTAATATAAGGACAAAATCGCCAATTTGCCTTGAACAAGCGTGGTGATCAATACTCGTGTCTTTTCTGTATAAGAAAAGGCGTTTGCCTGGCAGTGGAATAATGATACACCGGTATTGTCTATCTAATTTCCAAAACTTCTGGTCCGATCCCGAAAATTCTTTTGCTAATAGAAAGCTACATTATTCCTGAGTAATATAAACTAAATTTTCTTATAAAAAACATTGGGGATCTGTTTGACATTGATCCAATTTATGACGGTAAAGTCGCAGGCAAAAGCCAGTTATTTATATCACTAACTACTAGGCAATTACAACAGATGACTTACATAACTTACTATTAGGCAGACATCAATACCGTGTTGACGGCGCGTTCGTGTTCCACGCGCGCCTCAAAGAGATGTCAGCAAACTTGGAAGGGGCCACTGAGGGCCGATGCCTGCCGGGGCTGCGGGTTGTTCGAAAGAGATACCGCGCCCCCGGAACGCAAAGGGCACATGAAGGAACATAGACGGGTTTTAGTCAGTAAAAGTCTGACACTCCCTCCCGCCCCGCCCAGGGTGGGGGAAGTTATTTGATGATTTCCAGTCTTAAAAAAAAGGCAGACATCAATCAACGTTCACACCAAAACCTATTCACACCTAGGAAAGTTTCCCCTAGTCACTAGTGTGTCCCACACTTTACCATCGCCTACTCCTACCGCCGGAAACGGATGTGGCTCGCGGCTCGTCCTGAGCTGTGTAATTTCGCGCGCTCGCTTTCCGCATTCTATTTTTGAATGTTAGTATGCGTTCCGGTTTTTTTTTTCGTTGTTGTATGTTCGCGGAATTCTTTATGCTGCCCTAGTGTCGCTTGTTAGTGGAGCTTGTGGTAAGGAGTACTGAGTGAAATATATACATTTTTCATTTTAACTTAGTCCGCTTTAAGCTTCATACGAATGGGAATTTATTTCAGTTGGAAGATGCAGTTTTTTGTAAAGCAAATGAAAGTTTTATGAAAATGTTTTAAATCAGTCCTGTAAAAGCTAAGCATTTTTTTTTACCAGTTTTTAGGAGGGTTATAATTTTAGCAGTCTATTATGCATGTATGTATGTTCAGTGTGCGCATAATAATATCTCCTGCACTATTCATTGTATGATAACGAATGAGGTACCGTTGAAAGCGTTATGATGTTCCGCCAGTTATCGTCACAGAGAATTCAAAATGGCGACTTACAGTGGACATAACATGCTTCCTGTGTAATACGTAACATACCATCATGCCTGTGTATCCCAAAGGGTTAGGCAGAGGTGCACTAATGTACACCCACAGTTCGCCGGTATTTTAGGTCCCATGTTATACGCAGCGAGCCTATTGCCATTAGCCAGGCACAAATCCTAACTCCGAGCTGTTACTAAGAATTTAATTGAAAAACCAATAATACGTTTTGCTCGACCTTTAAATCGAACCTAAGACCTCTAGCGTACACTAGTCGCGCTTAGTACCACTAGGCCAACGAGGCAGATGTCTAATACTAAATGTTTTATCAAGCACATTACAAAAATTTATAAAAAACAAAATAATTTAATTTAATTTAAATATAGCTACTGTCTAAAGAGACATTTTGTGCAGTTCAAAAAGTCTACATAAGTCCACAGCCTAATAGCCTTGGAACAATTTCCACCGTAATATATCCACAGCTAATGTAATACTGCATGCTACTGTTCACATCAGTGCTAACCTAGCCTTGCCAACGTCTAAAGTCTTTAGTAACATCTTTATACACATTATGATATGCAAATAAACGAATCTGTATATGAATAACTAGCTTTTGCCCGCGGCTTCGCTCGCGTTAAGAAGTATTATATTTCATCCCCTATTTTATCCCCTTGGGGGTAGAATTGATCAAAATCCTTTCTTAGCGGATGCGTACGTCTTAACATCTACCTGCATGCCAAATTTCAGCCCGATCCGTCCAGTGGTTTGGGCTGTGCGTTGATAGATCACTATGTTAATCAGTCAGTCAGTGACCTTTGAGTTATATATATTTAGATTACATAAGACCAATTTCCACCGTAATAAATCCACAGCTAATGTAATACTGCATGCTACCGTCCACATCAGTGCTCACCTAGCCTTGCCAACGTCTAAAGTCAGTCAGTCATCTTGTGTGGTTGTAAATGTGCGGTATTTGCTCTACCTGCCGGTTGGTCTCGGCACACAGCGCCCTGACCGCAGAGACCTCTCGATCCAGTGACGTAAGCGTAAATACTGCACAAGTACACATTGTACTGTATGTACTTGCGAGTTGGGTGAAGGTACTTGAGTTATATAAAGAGGAACTGCAAATCTTGCTACTAGTTGATAGGTGAATACTACAAATCCCTTCTACTATATATGCGAATTGCGAATGCGATATTATAAATACGAATGTTTGCGAAAATAAATAAATGTAATGTAAAGGTCTCTTTCACGTTTAAGTGGCTGAACGGATCTGGATCAGATTTGGTACTGAGATAGATTGTATTGTGGAATAACACACATAGGATACTTTTTAATTCGGAAAAATGTGCGGTTTTCGTGGGATAATATTTACATTTAAAGCGGACAAAGTCGCGGGCAGAAGCTAGTATTAAAATTTAAGTTTATTTATTTATTTGTTTGTTTGTTTGTTAGTTACGCTTTCATGGCTAAACGACTGAACCAATTTTGATGAAATTTTGCACAGACTAAACTTAAATCTTAAGCAAGAAAATAAGACTACTTTGTATGTTGCGACTTCGTTTGAAACTGCAATAACTTAAATTCGACGAAAGCTAGCATTCCCTCTTAGAACCACTAGGCTAACGAGGCATCCAATGTTAATATTAATTATACATAATTCCCTTTTCAATAAAACTTAACTACAAATGAGCTTTTATGATCTAATATAAAATTGCCATTTTCTTAATTACCACAGACTATAAAAGGCGCGAAATGAGGCGTAACTGTCACCATAAAGTTGCGTAATATCGTATCGTATATAATATAATTTAACGAGTAAATGTAATAATTTTGGCAGAAATGTATTTATTTTATTAAGTATTTGAGTCGTAATCAGTGAAATGTAATGTTCCTGTAAATACATGATGATGTTTGATTGTTTTATTTGTTTGTTTATTTTAAGAGAATTCCGTACAAAGATAGTGTTTCATGGAGCAAGTGGTCATATTTGGACAATACAAATGGTTTGACGACACGGTTGGCGCATTGGCCGAGCGATCGACTACTGCGCTGCGTGTCGTGGGTTCGAATCAAAACAAATATTTGTATGATCTAAAGATAGTCGTTCCGGTTCTGGTCGTTTGTGTATGTGAGTGTATGTGTTTGTAAACGCACCCACGATACAGGACAAAAAAAAAGATAGTGTGGGGCAAAAAAAAAGTAATTAAAGTCTATTGGGATTTTCTCGTCGTTGACTGATACCGCGGTAGTCGTCGTAGAAAGGTAGTTAGTTCACACCAAACCACTGCTGCTTTATGAGCATTATTGGCTGGATAAATAGAGAACCATTTGGCGACACAAAAGTATTTGACAAAGAGTGATGTGTGACCCTGACCTTATTGGTGAGATTCTTCAGAGAGGTCAGTTGCGCATATTCCGGCGTGCGTGTATGACCAGATGTATGAATGTGGATGAGGCGAAAGGAGTATGTAAAGATCGTAGCAGGTGGCGTTCTGTGGTTTCTGCCTACCCCCATGGGAAAAAGGCGTGAGTTTATGTATGTATGAAGTGTTCCCTACACTCAGTACCAAAAAAAAATCAGATATGTATAAAAATGAACAAGGGCGTGCATTTTAACCGACCCATTTATAAGCGAAAGGAGGATGTATACGATAGAATATTGCATCCACGTTTGGTCATCAAACCTAGTTATGAATAAACATTATATTTTACTACTGCAGTGAACTAGGCCATGAATATTGGTTATCTACTAACATAGATTTTTATACGCAATGTTGCAAAGTATTTGATACTAACTATACTTTTAGGGTTCGTTTATTAAGATGTGTCGTATTCTGGCGTCAATTTAAACGTATGGCTATGTATATAAAGATGAGAGCTTTTATGTAGAAATCATCATCATTATACCATCACGCCTGTATTTCCTTGTAGGGGTTAAGCAGGTGTACCGATGTACACCCACAGTTCGCCGGTTGCCATGTTTTAAGGTTCCATGTAATAGGGGGCGAGCTTATTGCCATTAACCGAGCATAAATCCAAACTCCGAGCTGTTACTGATAATTACATAGAAAAACCCAATAACACTTTTTGATCGACCTGGGAATCGAACCCAAGACCTCTAGCGTAGCAGTCGCGCTTAGGAGCACTAGGCTAACGAGACAGTGTGTATAAAACTCTACTACAAAATACTTAAAGTACTGGGCACAATGAGTAGGTTTTTTTTTATACCACTGAAGGTGCTAAACAAGCTATCGGCCCGCCTGATGTTAAGCGCTCACCGCTGCCTATGGACACTTGTAACACCAGAGGCATCACTCGTGCATTGCCAAACCCCGTAAAAACTTCAAAACTCCTTTCTTGAAGAACCCCATGCTGTAGTCTCTTGGGAAAACTTTAGCAGGGAGCGCATTATAACCAAAACACAGCACAGGCATAATCCAAAGTATTTATTCAAAAACAAAACCGCACAGATCTCCACACATATAAACTTCATATCTAGCCAACCAAAAAACTAGGTCGAATGTCACACTGCGTTCCCATTTGCATTCTAAATGGCTCCGGTATGTTTTTGTTTGGACAACGCCAGATGGTAGTCGTTCATGACAGTCGGCCGTGTTACACGATGCTTGCCCGCATTGAGTTTGAAGATCGAGTATGACTGTCAGTTTGGACTGATGCTCTTTGTTATTGAATAATGGGAATATGGGATTTTTTTATTGTTAATAAAAAATGATTATTTTAAAAGCGAAACTACCTTTTGAAAGATGCAACTACATTCAAATCTTCGTTCTTGTGACAATCAAAAGTACCTTTTGATGGTATAATTTAAATATATGATTTGACTTTTACTTTTTGTACTAGGTAATATTAGAAAACCCCCAAGCTGCAGCCCCTGCTGGATGCAGGCTGCTTCCAACCAGTCTTTTTGGAAATCTATGGGGGAGGCCTATGTCCAGCAGTGGACGTCCTGCGGCTGATATGATGACGATGATGATGAATATTAGAAAGCTAAAGAGTTAACGCTAATCTCCGGAACTACTGATCGGATTCTGAAAATTCTGTCACTATATATGAAGCTACGTTAACCCTGCGAGCCGGAGACTTTATTTTATTATAAATTAATAGGGACCCCTAAGATAATTCAGCAGGTCAAAATCAAGTTAAACATAAAAACTGATTATCATTACAGTAAAATAACTATCTAGATCGAGCAGAACCAGTAAGTACTTATACAAAGAGGCCTTAGCCACACAATACCACAGTGTACAAACAGTTAAACCAAACACAGAGAGTACACCCGCATTCTATCCGCAATGACTAGTGTGCTGTGGCACTATTGTCAACTGTTGGGCTTTGAACGTAATTAGCGAATTAGGATTATAATTCCGATCATTGTTGAATGTACCTATCGAACAGCTTCGTGGTCCTAAGCGCGACTGCTACGCTAGAGGTCTTGGGTTAGAATCCCAGATCGAGCAAAAAGTGTTATTGGGTTTTTCTGTGAAATTCTCGGTTCATGGCAATAGATTCGCCCACGATTACATGGGGCCATAAACAAACCGGACTGTGGGTGTACACTTTGCCGTAAAGCTTATGCTCGCTTACTAGATGTAATGTTTTATTAAGACACGACCAAGGAGAGATCAGGCGCTGGACCAACGGCTTTACATGCTTTCCGAGCCACAGGGCTTATAAGATGTATTGAGTGGTCAGTAGGATACACACACACATACCGGTCAAAATCATAACCCATTTTCCTTCGCTGTAGTAGAGTAATAAATGCTCAACCGTATTCTCATCTTAAAATTAGTCTCACTCCATTTAAACTCAAAAATAACACGCCAACAATGAGTTAGCGGCAACTTGAAATTGGATTAGAGTTTGGCACAAGGCGACTTGTGGCACAGCCATACTCGGGAAGGATTCTCCTTGCGATACGTTTGGTAACGCAAATACAACAACACTTGCACGAGGGAACTTCCGACAGCGCTAACAAATCTAACTTGCAACTTACTTGACGTGTACATTGTTCTTAAGTTGTCAACTCGAGTTTGATAGACCTAGTACGAATGAGTATTCGATTCAAATCGATTTTTGGATTGGATATACGACTGTTTATCATGTATCTTTATTTATTTATTAGCTTATTTTTACTCTAACTTACCCGAACCAAATTTTATATAAATCGGTTCAGTGACTTTTCTTCATCTTGTGGGCAGTAAGGTCTAGCGACCCCACACAGTCAAGTCTGAGTTTCTAAACCGCCTCAAGTGACTTAGTCGCTATTTCAACTTAATGTAACAAAAAATTATAAAGGTATCTTAATGCATTAGGCAATTTCAAAGGAAACCAAAGATGGTGACTAGACAACATGGCAAGTGCAAATTATTGCCATAGCGCAAAACAACAAAATAAAACATAAGGTGCAATTAAATTGACTGCAATAAAATCATCTGTTTCATCATCATCATCATCTACCTAGCCTTTTCCCAACTATGTTGGGGTCGGCTTCCGGATGCAGCTGAATATCAGTATTTTACATGGAGCGACTGCCTATCAGACCTCCACAACCCAGTAACTGGGCAACACGATACCCCTTGGTAAGACTGGTTGTCAGACTTTCTGGCTTCTTACTAACAGTAACGACTGTCAAAGATCTACAAATGACAGCCGGGACCAACGGCTTTACGTGCTTTCCGAGGCACGGAGGAAACTCACTATGGTAAATGGTCACACATCCACAGACCAACCTCGGCAAGCGTGGCTTAACCCGGAAGATCGGTCTATGCGGCTGTAATTATTTAGCCACGAGCTCCTCTCCATAAAATCATCTGTTTCATTCATATTATAACATATCAGTTTTTTTTTTCACGAATTCAGTATTGGTTCTATTTAAAAAGCCAAACGCAATGACGAGTTCAACAAACCCATTTCGAAATTTCGATTAATTAAATTACATCTTGTATACAACACACTAAATGAACAAGCAACTCACAAAAAGCTCCTCTTTGATATTCTACAAAGATGGCTGCCTAATTTCTCGGTGTATAAATACGAAAGTTGATGGCGGGAGCAAACATTTCGGCTAAGTCTACACAGATGGAGTGCCAAGTGAGCTAGATGAAGCTGACCCCGCACTGAAGTTCGCTGGTTAATTAAAAACCTATCGTGACGTTAAAAATCACAAAAGCTTTTTAGTTAGGGCCTTCACGTTAGCGATTCATTTGTAATTATCTTCCATAGTCAAAGTCATTTAATTAAACCATTTAAAGGCACTTTTAAATAGCAAAAATATAATAACGGTTATCGAACTAAGCGATTTTAAACTCACGCCTTTTTCCCATGGGGATAGGCAGAAACCACAGAACGCCACCTGCTAAGGTTCTTGCATATTCCTTTCGCGTCGTCCACCCTCATACATCTATCTTTTGGTTAGAAGGCTTTATTCATGTTAATAGGTGATCCTAATTGCGTTTGGTGTATAAAATTTAATCAAAATCCTATAGGATAGTTATTATTTAGTTATTTTTTTCATTCTAATTAAATGTAATGTTGAATAAAAAGAATAAAAAGTTTAGATTTCAAAAAAAAATAGGATAGTCGATATTTCAGATTTATATTAATTGCGAGTCTCGGTTTTACTTCACTATAATTAATGATATCCATGATAAACTTATAAAGCATTCACACATTACTAATTAGCATCACAGTCAAAGTCAAAACATCCGGAAAAATATATCTAAATGATAGAAAAAGCCGTACAAAAATCCATTGTGTAGCTTTAAGTACTAGGCGATCAGAAAGACACAATAAGTGACTTGGTTTTATTCTATTAACGACCTACCAACGACGATTTATCCTCAACCAAATCCCCTTAGGTGGGACTCCTTTAGTGGATATTGAGTGTTATGTTATATTGACATAGGGTTTGCATTATCTTTCGCATGATTGTAGGCTCCACACCACTCATCTGTTAGAACAGCGTGTAAATACTGAATAAAACCGAAACGTGTGGGGACGAATAATTAAACAACTAATAAACCCAGGTCTGTCTTTATCTATTCAGACATGATTAAAAATGGTTAAGTAAACCAAATGGTCGGTTATTTGTTTAGTCATATGTAATCTATAATTCTTTTGACCGAATTTTGGTCACTGCGGTCAATGGTGCCGATTCCCTTGTTCACAAACTAAACTAAAATTAGAGAATTGACATCTCTTACTAACACACAGCGAAAGAAAAGGACGGTAATACCTTAGAACTAAGTTAGAGATGTCAAATTAGTTTTGCCTTGAACTTTTCCGTGTTTTTAATCAACGCGTTCTGACATGTCAACTATAATCGTATTGAGGTTTTACATCAACTAAAATTGACAAGTCTAATTCACGTGTCGTCCCTTTCTTGTTTGATTGGAAAGAAAACGATAGAAATAGTCTAAATTAAGTTTAGCTTGTGCATAACAGAATCGACACCAATGTCAATGGATTCTAGCTAAGTACGCAGATGTTTTATTGCAAAAGTGTGTTCTTAAATACAGATGCACTCCCTTTTCCCTAACTCTCATAGTCTGACTTGACTGAGGAAAAATCTGGCGCAGGATCAACGCCTTTCCAAGACACGGGGATTTTAAACCATCTACTTCCAAACGGTCTGCTACTGAGAAATTCCTAAAGGAAAAACCCAACAACACCTTGCCCGACCTGAAAATCGAACCCACGATACCATGCTACCACGAGACCCACGAGACAGGGGCCTTTTTTTTTTTTTTTTTTTTTATTGAGGTGGTAGAATCATCAAATGACCCCCCCCCCCCCCGTCCTGGGCGGTGCGGGAGGGAGTGTCAGACTTTTACTGACTAAAAACCATCCATTGGATGTTCCTTCGTGTGCCCTTTGCGTTCCGGGGGCGCGGTATCTCTTTCGAACAACCCGCAGCCGAGACAGGGGCCTAACAGGTATTATTTAAAAAAATCAACCGAAATTACGTAACTTTGCTAAGCACATTAATTCTATAAAATCCCAAAATTAAAAATTTCATCATAATTATTATCACCGAATCACCAGACGGGAGAGATGAATAAAAAAGAGTAATAATAGATAAAAGTATACTTTAATGCCCTTGACATAAAGCCGAGTTTTAACGCCCTGAAACCCTCTGTTATAGTGTATTTAAAAAGTTCTCATCATTACAGTCAGCGTCCAAATTATCTTGCGAACTCTAAATTGAGGAAATTCGTATGTTTTTTTTTTCTCTTTTTTATTATTATTTTGTTTGGTTTATTTGTTTGTTTATTGAAGGTGACAAGGTGTTTTTACGCTAGGGACTGTAATAAAATTCACAAGAAGTTATTTACAATCCACACATAAAATTTCATGGGTTTAATTTTGCCAAAGTGAACTAACCCAAATCTAACCAAATTTAATCAAGAACTAACTCAAGATTTTTCTTTTTTTCGTAGTACTTTTATAACGATTTTGCTCAATTAACACGGATTAATTTTAAAACCATTCTAAGCTTAACATTTGGGCTACTGAATAAGTCTCAGGTTCGCTTAATTATTGTGGAGATTGTGGGTTGGCTCATTTTGGTAGAATTAAGTTCCCATGCAAGAAATATGTATTAGTTAGCTTAGTATTCGTTCGCCGTGGTGACGTCACCGCGGCGAACGAATATACACCAATGACAAGTTGGTTCGTTATCGAAGTGGGACTCGTTTTCGAGCTTGCATTTTAGAGAATCGCACAGCAGACCAGCTGTTTCCGCCATCATGGCGTCTCGATATTAAACCAAGAACCAAGGACAATCCGGGGGCTATAATGGGTCGTAATAAAAATCGCTTATTTCATGGCCCCACTCTTACATTCTGATCACGTAAGAGAGTTGAAACTTGGCGGGTTTGGCCGACTTTTATTAAGCACATTGTTGCGATAGTTCAAGTTTAGAAAAGTAATAGGAAGCATTGCTTTACTCATTCTGATCCTTATCTTTGAGCTTTACTTGGTACTTGCTACTCCGTTATTTTTCTTACATACATATACAGGAAAAAAATTTAACCAGTGCGTAAATTTTGCCATAATAAACTTCAACACGTTTTATTAAACACGTATATTTTATTTTGATATGTCTTAGTACTAAAAAAAAAAGTTATCGCTTACGAAACATGTATACTTAAAAACCATATTTTATTGTCACTCGGCGCTAGCGCATTCCCCAGCCCCCCACCCCAGGCATGCGCCCGGGCGGCGGCCAAGAGTTTTCATTGATAGTATGGCGAATAGATTATGTCCATGTTTTGCTTATTTCAAACTCGGATAAGGATGATTTTTTTTTTTTTTTTTTTTTAACTAAACACGGATATGTGTTCTATTACTGACACTGAACTACCAAAAAAAATTTACGCACTGGTTAAAAACTTATCCTGTATACATACATATATACATAAACCCACGCCTTTGCCCCAAGGGGGTAGGCAGAACCCACAGAACGCCATCTGCTACGCTCTTTACATACTCCTTTCGCCTCGTCCACGTTCATACGTCACGTCTGGTCATATAAGCGCACCCGACCTTTGTGAAGAACCTTACCAATAAGGTCAAGGTAGGTCTTTCTAGGGCGTCTCCTCCCGGTATTGCCACTCACATCAACCATATAAATCCCTTTTACTATTCGCCTTTACTCATCCTCTCAATATAACCGAACGAATGAATTTAGAAAAATAATGAAGGAATTCATTATTTTTCTAAATTCATAAAAAATTGTTTGGGCTTTAGCAAAACAGGGATGTAACAAGACTCTTAACATACCCGTTAACTACGCATACTGCTCATCAAACGAAGTAATGGTCAAAATTGTTGGCGTTCGTAGCTGACATGATGTTGCTACGGCGTAGCTGACGTGTTGTTGCTACGGCGTAGCTGATATTGTATTGCTACGCTAGCGCGCTGTGTAGCAACGCGCTGTCATAGAAGGCGTTGCGCTGTGAGTTATTTTTATCTGCAGTTCATTAGTTTGTATAAAATTACTATTGAATTATTTAATTTCTTGCGAATTAGCTGTCCCGAGAAACACTGTCCTGACAAAATTCTTGATCTCGTACTGAAATCCCACATAAACTTTATGTGCCCTACGACCCCTGTACTGTTAGATGCAATATATTATATAAACACTGATGCTCCACCTATACAATAAAAGTAATTTCTCAGGAATATTTTTTGCTTAATGTTACTCAGTACTCATTTATGGGCTACTGGAACATCGTTTTACATACTCTGTATGAAGCAAAATGTTTTAAAATTTATATTCTTCTTACACAATATCATTTCTTCCTACACTAAACGCCCTAAAATTGCCAATTCCACCAATCCACAACGTAATCTTTCAACCTAATTCGACCGAATCATCTTACTCGTATAATCGATTTGGAATTTTCAATCAGTCCGATATAATCGATTCAGTGTGAGATCGAATGTGAATTGGCTACATTCGTCCGCCCGATGCGGATACTGAGCTATCACCCATAACGATTGATTGGACGATTCTATTCGATTTGAAATTTGACGACCGAACGTTCGGCAACGCTTTGACGACTCTTGATTACGAATGACGTCATTGTATCTCTGTGTAGGTAGGCTTTACTGCCTCGTTGATGTTGTAGTTGCAATCATGACTGTTGAGCGTGGACTCCTGGGTTCGGTTCCAAAGTCGGGATAAAACTGTTATTGGGTTTTTCCATTAGGAATTTCTCGGTAGCAGCCTGGAGTTTGGATGTTGGTGGTGTGACACTCTCGTGTCTTGGAAAGGATATAAAGAACATTAGTCCTGCGCCTGATCGATCGGTCGGATCGCCGTCCCATCGGTCTATGCAAGTTAACGAAGAAGGTGTGTACTTGTGTTTACGCATATACTTGTGCACTATACATATAATATCTCAAGCGTACTTGGCTTTTATTCATTCTGGTTGTAGCGTGATGTTATGTAGCCTATAACCTTCCTCGATAAATTGACTATTCAACTCAAAAATATTTTTTAGATTCTAACCTGCACTTCCTGGGATTAGCGCTTTCAACCATACAAACAAACTATTCAGCTTTATAACAGTAAGTATAGATAGCAGTAAGATTAATCATAATTATCCAAAATCAATACAAGTTGTTTCGTAGTTGTTGTTTGGTTCCTTGTACCAAAACTAAAGTCAATTAAAGTACTAAGGTCGCAGCAACACATAGGTACTCAAGTGTGTACCATTGCCTATCCTAACATATTATATTTGGTCGTTCATATCACCCAGGAGACTTGACCTTTTGGTATCATAGTTTAGAACCCAGAGAGGTTTATTCCGAAACCCTTCCTAACTTGATCCCATAATTGTAAACTATCAAGCAGTTTACAGTTAATCATAACAATATTAGTATCAGTGAATAACTTGACATTATATAGGTATACACATTAAAAAGAAAAAAGTAGCTTATGTCGTTTTTTGAAGTCTGTATCAAATTTCATGAATATCGGTTCTGTAGTTTAACTGTGAAAGCGTAACAAACAAACATGCTTTCGCATTTATAACGTAGCTCAATAATATTCTCCGGCCTGAAATTCGGTTACAGCAGCATATCATTGGAGGCTAGTTAAAGTCACAGGTGATAGTATAGTGCGCTTCTGGTATGAGTAAGTATATACGAAATTTTGCAAACATACACATACCATCATGCCTGTATTCCCCGAAGGGTTAGGCAGCGTATTGCCATTAACCGGGCATCAATCCTAACTTCGAGCAGCTACTGAGAATTTCATAGGAAAACCCAATAACAATGCTCGACCTGAGAATCGAACCCATGACCTCAAGCGTAGCAGTCGCGCTTAGGACCACTAGGCTAACGAGACAGTGCATATAAAACTCTACTACAAAATACTTAAAGTACTGGGCACAATGAGTAGGTTTTTTTTTATACCACTGAAGGTGCTAAACAAGCTAACGGCCCGCCTGATGTTAAGCGGTCACCGCTGCCTATGGACACTTGCAACACCAGAGGCATCACTCGTGCGCTGCCGGCTGCCGACCCCGTAAAAACCTCAAAACTCCTTTCATAGAAAAACCCAATAGCAATGCTCAACCTGAGAATCGAACCCATGACCCAAGCGTAGCAGTCGCGCTTAGGACCACTAGGCTAACGAGTTAATTACTATTAAAATGTACGTAATTTTTACATCACTCGCTTCTGCTAGCCCCACTTTCAAAATCTGACCGTTAATGCCGAGTCTGTTCACTAAAACATATAATCTATGTCTATTCCAAACAATGAACGTTCGGCGTCCCGCTGTCAAAGGAAGAAATTACAGGCCTCCGGTCGAACTGAAACAAACATTGTGTACCTATTGTAATGTGTGTGTGTACAGGCGACCGCTCGTAAGTGGTGACACTAGACTTGCGAAAACAGTCCTTATTACTATGATAGAAAGGTGCTGACAATGTCGTATTGTGTTTGCTGTAATGGAGCGAATGAATGCGTTTGTCTAATGGGTTTGTTTAATAAGAATACAAATGAACTTGAAAAAGGAGGACAATTAGATTAACTATCAGGTATAATTACAGTCCATTTTGTCTTGATCTGTCAAAAATGCCTCTTTTTTACTAATATTATAAAGAGGTAAGATTTGTTTGTTTGTTTGTGTGTTTGTAGTGAATAGGCACCAAAACTACTGCACCCATTTTAACCAATTCTTCGCCAATTGATAGGTACATTACTCCTTAAACTCTGAGTAACATAGGCTATATAACATCACGCTAAGACCCACGGGGGCGGAGCATTAACTAAAGACGTAACTTATGGCGGGTGAAATAAGCCACGCGGACGAAGTCGCGGGCTGTTCGCTAGTATGAGTTAGGATTGCGAATAGATTTTGACCCTATTTAATTAGTACAATAGGCTTTTTGCTATCAATAAATTAAATTACATCTAAACAAATGCTGTAAAAAGGTAAAATCTTTTCTTTGTAAGGGGTAGTTTTCGGATGGTCCGATTACAAAAAATCATTCAGTCACTACTGCCAAGTGACATTAGGCCATGTGGTATATACTTGAACACGACACGAGTAAAGCCGCGTTTAGAAGTTAACTCATTATAAACCCAGAATCTCTTAGTTTTCAAGGCAAATATTGAAGTACAATAAAAGTCATCATAATGTTTATAACGTGTACTAAAATATTTTATTTCTACGGCCATGTGTTTTACGATACGTTGCATGTTCTCTGCATATGGTAGTCGTAACGATGTGGCTCGAGAGTACATGAGGAGATAACGTACAGAGACCTAACTTTACACACACATAATCAGCTTACAAAAAGAAACTCTTACTTACCAAAATACATAAGAACACGATCACAATATATAGAACTAGCTTTTACCTGCGACTTCGTCCGCGTCAAAGTTGATATAGTATCCCACGGGCACCGTACACTTTTCTGGGATAAAAAGTCCTATAAAATATCCTATGTGTTATTCCACGCTACAATCTATCTCAGTTCCTAATTTCGTCCAGATCCGTTCAGCCGTTTAAGCGTGAAAGAATAACAAAAATTCATCCATCTATCTAACCTCACAAACTTTCATATTAGTAGAATAGAGCAGTTGTTTTTTTTTTACAATTCCGTCCCATATGAATAGTTGTTTGCATACATGAGTAATTTACCTACCCCATGAAAAATGTGCAGTGAATTAAAAGTTAGTTTGTGTAATGTTTCACTGCTTAGATTCAGGCCTACTTTCCATGAGAGATAACGGATTAGTACCCCCATCAGCCTCAGTGCCTGTCAAATGGCTGGTTTTTTGTTCATAATAATACAGTGGTGGGTTCAGACCAAAACAGGCATATAATTTACCAACTGGTTTGCTCTCTGTAGGACTATCTACTCCAGTGACATAGTGGCCTGTTTTTCTTGATATCAAGATATACGAGCACGGCATTTCCTTTATTTTTGTTTGGTACGGTTGAAGTACCTGTGTGTCCTTTTATAGCTTGGGTATACGACGACTTGGACCTTAGGTCATTGTTAATTTATGTCATGGTGAACTTATAATTTATGGAGGAATAATAGAACCTTGGTAGCTTCGTGTAGTTTACATTATAGAGTAAGGTAAACACAGGATTGTAATCAAGAGCCGACTGGAATATTTGTTTCTGGGTTAATGATATATTGGTCCTTTTCTGTACCGAAGGACCATTTTTTTGCTTTAGCTTAACTGATCTTATTTGGTGAAGTTATTTTTATATTTGAATTAAAAATAACATTTTGTTCTATTTTATTTGCGTACCGTCTGTATTTGTTAAAACACATTGATGCGAAAAATTTCGCTTCGCAGCTTCAATCACTGCAAAAATATTTGCTTAATGTATTTTCTGTTAAAAATAAAGCTTTAAAATTACGATAAAAAAATATTACATGTTATACAATATAAAAATATAATACAAAAATATTACATAAAGTTCGCGTTTAAAATATTTTTTGAAACATTTTTTTTTGTAAATTTCTCAGACCGTGTGTGTATTTTGCAATTTGTGAAAAACAAATGTTTGCTCCTATGAGTGTGATGAACTTAATCAACACGTTTCAGGATTTACTCGGATAATTTAATTAATAACAAAAAACGAGGTACTTACCAGAGTGATAAACGACACATCATATAGCCGTTATCTGCCTAATAAATTATGTACTAGCTTCAACTTTAAACTGTAACTTGAAAAATGCCTGTAAATGGTCTGATTGAAATAAATGTTTTGACTTTGTAACTCAGAAACCACTACTGTTTTTGATGCAAAAATCACTGATAATCGCAATATGCAATTTACAGGGGTATAACTATTTTTTTTATATCGATTTTATTATAATAATGCTTATCATGAAAGCTAATTCTGCTAATTAAAAACGTTTAAAATCAAGTCGCTATCTCATCTCAGCGACAACCAACATCAAAAGATGTAGGTAAGTAAGACGCATTTCTGATAGACTGAGATAGAGACTAAGATTAGATTGCGATCCTTTTTAAAAGTTTGTAAAACTTCCCCCCTGATATTAACGCTACGAAAAATAAAGTTAGCTGCTTCCAAAGTAGTGTAGTGGCAATTTTATAGAACATCCAATATTATCATACTCGTTCGTAAGTAGAAAACAAAATATACATACAGCTTGTATGTACTAAGCGGTGTAGCCGTGTTATCGTCTCACACGACCCCTAGCGGCTAAGTTGGGAACTGAATTTAGTAACTATGAGAATTTATCGGTCTTTCACTGTGTTCGCTACGGTTTTGTTATGGCACAAACTGTAGTTTGAAAATTGCAATTTGAATGTTGAACTTTCCGTTCTTAGCTGTATTCAAAGCTACATTATTATTACCTACACTGTATTTTACGTTTACTATTTCCTTGTCGTTATCTATTGTTATTATTGCCTAAATATTTGTCGTGGCGTCTCGTTGATTCGACAACTAAAGTCAGTTCTCAAGATTGACAAAGTAACATTGCATTTTTCAAAAGAAAAAAATACAATAAATAAAATACAAACGAATTAAGAATCTGTTATAGCCGTTCAATATATAAAAAAGGTATATGTAACAACGGTACAATCCGTGTTAATTTACTTCTTTATTTATTCGATGTCCCACTTTATTGCAAAGAATCCCTTTTTCCTTTCCAATCCTCTCTATCTTGACCTAGCGTGAACCGTAAATAAATAAATGAAACAATACTTCCACACCGCGAAAATCTTCCTCATTACATAGACAAACAGACAGAGTCAGAACAAATATGTGTAAGGTCCACCTTCACAAATATTTGTCCCACTGCGTACCGAACCCAACACCCTGAGTACATAAAGGGGCCGCTCGCCACAAGCCCATTAACTTGTCAAAATATTACAATATTTTACAATCTACTTCCGCAAAAACACTCAGGCCGGAATCGCACCTCTATTGTATTGTAATAAAGAAATTTTTCCCGCTTTCAAACTAAGTAGACAAAATATACGCCTTATAGATCCATATCCAAGCAACTCTTAAGGGAACCTCAGACAGATCTTCCGGTTATTTATACATAATCATAACATATTTCTGCGCTTTTTTTTCCCCTTCTAAACAAAAGAACTTTCCCTGAACACGCATATTTCGTGAAATATTTTTTTGGAAAGTAAGTCCCCTAAAAGTTGTAAACATGGCGCCTCCCAGAGGTCACATATTGTTACCACTCGATCGCGGCACCTCGTTTAAAGGGAAGCAATTTTGAGGGTAAGGCCAGAAACTACGTTTGTATTATCAGAGTTCATTTCTGTTACTTAAATTAAATGAAATTAATGTTTTGTTATCATACATCATACCTATACATATTACGACTGTTACCCTAAAATGGTTAATCTTAGATTTTAATAATTCTTGCAATTACCTTTATTTTTAATATTGTTTAATTAATCCAATCCCTGCTCGCTGGGTTACCAGTACCTATTTTTGTAATAAGATAAATTTATGTAAAGTATGTAAATATTTGAGTTTCAAACAAAATTAAAAAAGTAAGAAAATCTTAACACAAATATTGCTTATGACGATGTGTAATTTACACAAGCTTTTGTATTTTTTTAACTAAAAGTTAAAAACAACATTATAAAATTTAAAAAATCTAATAATTATTCAGTTCATAGTTATACAGTTCTCTGGTAATCTAAATAGATTTTTAATCTAAAAAAAATATAAGCAATGAAAATATTAAAGCATGTTAAATTTTAAATTATTCATTGAATAATAAAGTGAATAATATGAGTAAAATATGATGACTAAATGAAGCTTGAAAATATGACGTTCCACTTATAAATTTTTACGTCTCTCATAAAATATTCGTAAAGTAATATCGCTTATTGGAATAAATAGGTACAATATTCTGTAACTCAGAACTCGATAATTTCTTTTACGTTTATTTTAAAATGTAACGTAAGTAATCAAAATGTAATTAATGTTTAAGAGTGAAAAATGGTCGAATGCGTAGTACTCGTAATAAAATGTCGGAAATCTGCACCCGTGCGAAGCTCGGGCCGTTCACTAATTGATAATAATAATCAATTATAAATACCTAGCTTCTGTTCGCGATTTCGTCCGCGTCTTTTATATAATTATTATTCCTCGGGGACCGTACATTTTTCCAGGATGGAAAGTATTCTGTGTTATTTCACACTACAATTGATCTCAGTGCCAAATTTAATCCAGATCCGTTCAACCATTTAAGAGTGAAAGAGTAACAAACATTCATCTATCCTCACAAACTTTCAAATTCTACTAATATTGGATAATGGATGGATGCTTCGCATTTATGTTATTAAAAGTATGGTGTCTGACTTGACTTTGACTTTGACTTAGAAATCTGAGCTAGTTTGTGGATGATCCCGTACTGAACCTTTTTGTCCCTTTCATTCGGATTCCCGTTCAACTACGTACAGATAAACAAGTGTGAACATTAAAAATAAATAGATAAATGTCAGCCTTCGATTACTTAACACTTCGAAACAATAATAATGGTTTCATCGGCGACTTTTTTTATTTAATTAAAATTTTAACTAACTACAATTATTATGCAACTGATTTTAAAGTTATTAAATCGTATTTGCTTGATAATACTGGTGTATGAAGTGAAATAAGAGTTATTGCGTTTTTAAGTGGACAATGCCATTTTGCCAAACGACTTTTACAAGTGAGAATCTTAGAAAGAATGCAATAAAAGCAGGTACCAAGCAGCAAAGCTCGAATTCAATAAAATTCCTACTATAGGTGCGGTGTTATACGTACCTCGTAGCATAGCAATAAGGGTTATTGAACTACCTTTATAATACTTTCATTGTTTTCAAATATAGAGGTAACAAGAATTTTATAACCAAGATTTTGTAAAAACCAAATTGAAAGAATAGAGTGGGCATGGAGTTTCTTGGTCGTTCTTTTCCATAGAGACCCATGTTTTGAAACGAGCAACTACCTTCAATTTTAAACTGTAACTTATTGACAATTTTAAAGTGCCAGTAAATGATCTAATAGAAATAAATGTTTTGAATTTAACTTAGACCTACGTTTTAGACAGCTTTCTTCATTCATAAAACGAGAACAAAGATCGTTGACTGCTTAAATCGATATTTGCCAATCGATGTTATATAATTTCTAATAACAAGTGATTACATTATTTTATTGAAATCTTACTACACCGGACTTCCTCTCTGTTAATTTCCCTCTTTGAACTACGGTGAAGTAAATTTAAGATTAGCTGTCAATTACAACAGGCGGAATGATAGCTCACTTCAAACTCATTTCTTATCCGTAAACATGTTTCACTAATAAAAACTATAATCAGTTTTTTGTTAATTGAGAGGAAGATGTCAATGTTACCATATAAACTTGTGTCTTTTATAATAAAGCTTAGTATTGTATCAGCATTCGTTGTGTCATTTACTCATACCATCACTCTTCCGCACATGGCGACCGTGACAGTAAAATAAACGCGAGTAGCGTATGCTTACATTTCATTGACCAAAACGGGACAAGCGGTGTCAACAATGACAATGACAATGTATCGAAACTCAGCGCGATCACTATAATTATTATTTAGTGAATATTCTTACGAACAGGTTACAGCGAAAGGGCAATGACCAATATTGCCATGTTAAACCACCGCAACTGTACCATAAAAATAATTATACCAAACAAAAGTAACAGTAATTGAGGGGAAAAGGACCGAAATTTACAATCTGGTCTTTCGGGTCGGATAAAGTGAAAATCATGACAGTCACTCCATTATTAATAGTGCGACGTCCGAACTTCGCAAGTTGATGACATCTTTGCGAATGTTCCATAAATTATTTATTACCGCGACCGCGAACGAACTGTAATGAGAATTGAATTATGTAGGCGTGTAGCGAATATCTTTTAATGTTTTCAGAAAACCGTCTGATTTATAAAAATGTCTGTGTTTTAGACTGGTTTTCTAGACATACCATCACGTCTATATTCCCCAAAGGGTTAGGCAGAGGTGTACCAATGTCCACCCACAGTTCACTGGTATGTTTTTAGGTCCCATGTAATAGGGGCGAGCCTATTGCCATTACCCGCTCACAAATCCAAACTTCGAGCACATTGGTTTTCTCTCGCTTTTAATAGTATAAATCACTGTTGTAGTGAAAGCAAACACTTTTAAGTTGTTCATTAATATGCATTCTAGCTAGAAGAACCAAATCGACTGAGATCCCAGTGTCACCAGACCTACGTCATGTAAGCATGCCTAAAAAGGAGACTCGTCACGGTCTATACAAAATTCACACAGCCCCGGCGCAAATGAAAGTTATCTCATAATTTGGTACGTATTAGGTAAATATATTTTAGATGGTCTATTAATTATAACGTAAAACATGAGATACACCTTTTTTCGCCCGGCCTGGGTCACATTTGACAAGTCTTCTTTGAGGTTAGATGGATTATGTAGTTAAAAACCTATACGTACTTACATAAGGACCAATAAAGACACCGAATTGTTGGTCATTGCGTTAGTGTGCAAAATTGCATAAAAACTTTATATTTGATTTAAAGTTTTCAAACCTTACATGGAATTGTACGGTCGTTCCATTTAGAAGTCCAAGAGCGTAGTGACCACTAAAGGAAGGTACAGTCAACAAAGCTATTTGGTATACAGGCAGCTTATTTGCGATTACTTTAAAAATTCTTGTGAGTGTGCTGAGCAGTCAATTCTTTAAAATACCTCTCTTCAGTGTGTCATAAGCTTGAAAAGTTATTACGCATACAATAAAAATTAATATTGGCAGTGAAAGATGAATAATTTTGCCTGTATTCCAAATAGTTTTGTAGACCGTACTTGTCTTACGAAAACTTCACAAGGAATTATTCAGCCAACCGTGTGCAGGCACAGTTAAGACTGCTATAGATCCACAACAGTTTACAGTAGCCTCACGGAAGCCATCTCTTCATTTATTCACGACTGTTTCAAAATGAACAGACAGCTTGCCTCGATTTTGTGGTCTAGGATTCGGACTTGAATTTCTAAGTTAAAATAGACCAACACACGTCAAAATTTCACCAATTATTTCGTAATTTTTTGCATAGAAATGTAATTCTTTTTCTAAAATAAAAGTAGCCAAAGTTACTCCATATGACGTCAGATACCTGTCAGTAAAAGTATCGTCAAAATTGGTTCAGCCGTTTAGGAATTTCGCCGTAACAAACAGATAGAGAGACAGACTACAGAAAGGTTTTGTTCATTAATAAGTATCGTGTAAACATTTATTTTGACAATACAAACAAACACTTACTGTCATTTATTAGCATTAAAACAACTGAGCTTATTAAAAATGATTTTAGTTGAATCAAACATTTCATTTCTCTCTTCACAAGAACAAAAATAAATCTTAATTTTAAAGACTTCTAATAAAGTCCTGAGCTTACTTCAACATTCAAACCAACTCAAATCTCACACCAAACTTAGCCAACACCAAGAACCATCACCCTCTAATCAAATCAGTGCGTCTAAATCAAATCATTTTGGACAATGTTCATCAGCATGCAGACACTGATGAAACAGATGCAGAAGGACTACTCCAAACAAAGAACACAAGACCGCACGCACACAGAGATACGCTACATATAAAGGTTATAATACACTTGAGCATTTATTCGTAACAAAACATCGACCCGCTGTATTGTGTCACCGTCTTAAGGCTCCTACACACAATGCCACCGGCACTGCCACCCGGCCTTGTAGGCAGGCAACCCGAATATTGAACACGACACTGGATGCCACTTTACGCTTTGTTACAATTTGATTTTACAAACCAATTAGATAATTTGTGTGAAATACAAAAAATAAAAACCAATGTCACAGGTAAATACACACTTTTCTTGGTTACTTTGAATGAGCGTTGAGCACTCGCAGGAACATCCACACAAATATTTGCTTCATGCAGCAATTAAACACGCAACCCGCAGTCGTAGTAGTAGAGCTCTTTGTGAAGGTATGGGTGCTGGTGTAATTACAGGCACATGAAACATTTCAACCTTGTCTCTGGGATGGCAATGCATTTGCAAGGCCCCTGGTGTTGCATATGTGTATTATAGGTAGCGGTAACCACTTAACATCAGCTGGGCCGTCGGCTTGTTTGCCATACATCATTATCTGCCTAGCCTTTTTCCCAACTATGTTGGGGTCGGCTTCCAGTCGAACCGGATGCAGCTGAATATCAGTATTTTACATGGAGCGACTTGTTTGCCATCCAATGACATATAAAAAAAACACACACAGCGCAGCAGCTACTACGCCAACTGTACCGTCAATAAAAAAAATGATCGAAAAAATGCACTACCAGCATCTCCATTACCAGCCAGTGCACCGCCCGCAAGCTGTCACCTTTCTAAACTGTCATTTTAAAATAAATCTTAACTCACACGATTTAAAGCCGTAATTTGAATGGCAGATCGCTATACATAACTTCATCTCTCATTATGTATGGAGTCAGCCTTCTGTAAAGTTCTCTGTGTATCTATTTTGTGATGCAGAGGACACAAATTCTAACTAGTGTTTGTTCGTCTCATTATAGTTCTTTGGTTAGTTAGTTAGTTGCGACTTGTTAGCAGCGTCACTACTTGATTTACTTAAGTTTGGCGGACTGTTTGGTCTGAAGTGTGAACGTGCCGTGTTTATGGACGTTTGACTAAATAGTAGTAAAGATAACGTATAAAAAGTTTATTTCACAATTTCATTAACAATTCATACCGAATTGTTAATGAAATAGTAAAGGCGAGTGAAGATGATTCTTTGCCTCAATCACAAAGTGTGAAAGAACTTAGATTAAATGTGTATTTTTGTTAAACTTTTCTTATGTCGACAATAAAATTTGAAAATGTAATTAGTTCCCAATGATAACTACATAGTGTACACATAAACTGACTACATAATGTAAAAGCTTTAAATTTTTTTTTAGTTCTTCCTATCTATAATATCTGTCAATTATTGTAGATAGCATTGCAAACAAACATCTCAAGAATCATTTTAATTTGCTAACACTTAAATAAACGCAAATCAAATGAACATTGTGCAGAGAACTGTCATATTCAGGTCACACAAGTTTACCTCCGTCGTCCATTTTATCCAGTTTTCTTTTAATAAAACTGAGTATTGTATATTATTACAGTCCCTAGCGCAAGTGGCCGCGAATGGAACGATAACATGGATATGTTTACCCACATTACAAGCTACATGTCGTGGTCTCGGGGCACAAAACAAGAAAGACATGATACTAGCTCCGATATGCAATAAAAAGCATGGAGTAGTTAGCAAATGGAGTGCTAGCTGTGAACGTATTACACTTTTTTGTAAAGTTGTCATTGATGTCAGACTTTTTCCTAATAAAAACCATCCCGTTGTTTGATTCCCACAGTTACAGCGAGAATTCCCGACATCGTCGTCCTCCTGTCCTAATTTACATGTATTTAGGATCGAAGGACCAAGTTTTCTTCTTCTGTGGTCTTGTATTGTAAACGTTATTTAGCCGTTGATTCTTTATTTTATTTGTTAACCGTTTTATTTTTATGTACTTAAGTGCGTATCGTATTCAGACAACAAGAGTTCATTAGAAAACCAGCATTAGACAGCGTCTGTCTGGGGCATTACTCCTAAAATAAACTTTTTGGGGCAACCGTAAGACTCACACTATGTTTTTAGCTTTGCTTTTTTTTGATCATTTTTATAAATTTAGTGTCTCATGTAAGTAAATGTTATTTATCCTTTATTTCTTTCTTTCTTCCATCTCAGCAGTCACAAATTTCTACCCATATCAACTTTCACACAAACCATACATCCATTGTTTCTTTTGGAATGGAGTAAACTATATCCACTCCAATGCTGCAAAAAATACAAAGAATAAACGTTCATTGTAAGGTAAGCACGACAAACGTTGATGTTTTTTCTAAAAGTCTTTACCCCGGCCATATTTGAAGCATTGCCATTCAACGTGGCAATGTGGCGACATTGCCACGTTGAATGGCATGGTTGAATGGCTACAGCAAATGTGCTCAAAAGGCTGGCGAGTTTTTTGAGCACATTTGCTGTACACAGCGATGCGGATAATTTTTTGATGTCATTTAGTTTATTTTTATTTTTTATTACTATCTTTATGCAATATTTTTTATCTTATCTTAGTTTAAATATTGTATGCTTACGTAAATAAATATTAATGAAAGCTTTTTTTATAGCAAAACTGTCAATTAAATCGTTTGTTCTACCTAAATTCAAACTTGTTGTTCGAAGTTTGCATTCTGTATTTACTTGTAATGCTCCGTGTGACATGTTGCAACTTGTTCCATGCCATGTCATCTGTGTGCGACATAGCTTTGTGAGAGAAGCTGTCTATACCTATTCTCTGTTACTTTACATTATTATTATTTGACAACGTTCTAAAGTTACGTGGGTAACTGGAAATTATAATGACTTTGTGGACTCAAAAAGGGTTTTTCATATTTTATTATGTGTTCTTTTCCAACATATTGGACGTAAAATGATACAACACATTGTCGTTAACTGGGTACGTATACTGAGGACTGCCCATCAAACTAAGGCCCACTTTTACTAAAATCACTAAAATTATTTAGCGCTAAATCTGTTTAAATTATCATTCTGTCACCTTCTAACTATGTGACAGGGTTTTTTTTTAATAGACGGGAAATCATACAAGAACTTCCCCCGCCCTGGGCGGGGCGGGAGGGAGTGTCAGACTTTTACTGACTAAAACCCGTCTATGTTCCTTCATGTGCCCTCTGCGTTCCGGGGGCGCGGTATCTCTTTCGAACAACCCGCAGCCCCGGCAAGCATCGGCCCTCAGTGGCCCCTTCCAAGTTTGCTGACATCTCTTTGAGGCGCGCGTGGAACACGAACGCGCCGTCGACACGGTATGTGACAGGGATGCAATGATGTTCTTAATTTATACGTTTAGGCACTAAATGTATTTAGTGATTTTGGTGAAAGTAGGCCTAAGTAATATTGGACAAACATAATTCTGAGAAACGACTTTTTTTCTCTTTAAATAATGACTACTTTTGCGTGCGGTATTTTTTTATTTATTTGGTATGGGTTTGCTCTTGAGTCTGGTCTAGGTCATAGGTGACAAAGACAAAGTCGACGATGGAGTGAGCTAATCCAGAATTTATTTGGAGTGTACATTAAAAAAAAAATTTTAGTAAATAAACGCAAAAAAATCTTGATACTTTGACCTAGATATAGTCTAGAACAAAAACTTATAAACAAAAAGACTACAAACAACAGCTGGTGGTTTTGGTTCTGTCTGTTTATTGTTTTGGTATTGCCACCCACTTCCTAAACTAAAGATTTTTTTTTTACTTTGTAATTTTCGAAGGCGGTTCTCTTTTTGACCGATTTCAAAAAAGGAGGCGGTTATCAATTTGGTTGTATCTTTTTTATGTTTGTTACCTCGGAACTCCGTCATTTATAAACTGATTCTGAATATAATTTTTTATTTAAAAGAATATAAGTGCTTTCAGTTTGGTTTCATACATTTACCAAAATCTGTTTAGTAGTTTAGTTTTTAAATCAAAATAACTGAAAAAAGTTGTCATCGAAATAAACGTATTTGCGTATTTTTCTTTCTTGTGTCTTTTTAGCGCCAATCACCTTGTTAATTTACTTAGTTTGGATGATAGAAGTGGAAACTAAAAAGTGAAAACTAAAAACTTAAAAAAGGTTTTCAAAAAGTATTTTTCTCCCTTTTTGCCATGACAAACAGACACCTCAATTATATCTATTTGTGTAGACTAGCTTTTGCCAGAGATGTTCCAAAGTGGTCAAAGTCAAATCCGTTCTTAGCTAACATCCTTCACCTATAAAGTACCTACCTCCCTTTCAGTTTCAAAGGTCAAGTAATTTAGAGATTTCGTGTTTAGTCAGTGAGGGAATGAATAAGTGACCTTTCACCTTTATATTGTATTAGTGGGAGGTCAGAGGTCAAAATTCTTTTATTAATTTTAGCTTTTTGCTCTTTTCCATATCGTTGGCGGAAAGAAAAAAAAACCAAACGAGAATTTGGTTGTATTGTATTTTCAACCTTAGGTTAAGTACAGGCCTAAAGTTTTTGTATTAATCCATACACACCTAATAAGATGTCATTGTGGCTATCTTTAGTGAAGGCTTATGTCCAGCAGTGGACGTCGTTAGGCTAGTATGACGATGATAATGATCATACAACACAATCAAATTGTCACTTGGTACATTTTCCCTTGCCTCTGTCGATTGAAATTTTAACCATATTAAATCTTAGACTCCTAAGTGAGCGTATTATTTTTAAAAAGGGGTACAAAAATATCTGTTCACATATTAATAAGGCACAGATAGACATACCTACCTCAATAATTAATATTTCATTAATATCAAATGCAAAACTCACACGACAGTACGAAGCTTAATAATCCTTACAACGACCCGTCTATTTATTTATAGTTAGGACAATCCGGGGACTTACGCGCGTATCACGGCAGGGCAGGTCCCTACGGGGTCGTCAACAGGTTGCGCCGACCCCCGCTAATTATCGCTCCCCATGTTATCTTTATGAAGCCATGTGTATTGTCATGTAAGCCTGGTACATCCCCAATATAGGACGTGGAGGGATTGGAACAGATGCGGTTATTGAGGTGTATTGCTTTTTTGTGGGCGTAAGTACCAGGGTATAATGTGACAGAAGGCGGTTGTGATTGTGTTCGGCGTTTGGTGTCACGTGTTTTGTGACTATGTTGGTATTAGCTCGTTTTTGTGGTTGTCTAATAAACTTGTACATTAGAATCGAAATACGTATTTGCGAATTGACAGCTACGAGCGATATTAATTCATGTGTCGCTATCAATAAGATAGCAAATCTCTTTTCCCATTGCTTGCTGACACGTAGCGTAGTGTCACAACCTAAAATGATGCGATGGAAATGTAACTGATCTGTTTTCTATGAAGCTATCACGTTTCTACCAATAAAATAGGTAATGCAGATGTTTACACGCCAAATCTACACAAATATCAGAAATATTTTATTTGTGAAATATAGGTACCTACAGAGGTTGATCATGTTGTTGAGAAAAGTGCGCTATGATCAGAAATATTATTTACAGCCAAAAAAATCATTTTTTACACTCAAATAAAAACGCACTCAAACTAAAATATAAATCCACTCTCTTTTTGTCTCTCACTTTTTGTCTTCTTCTCTTCTCCGTGTATGACCTTCTCTGATCAACCTCTGGATATCTTGCCAGTTTTGTAGGCCTCATTCAGCGCCAACGCCCGTCTGCCGGCACGCACCTCGCACTCGGCCCATCTGTCATTATGCATTATAATCACGCGTATTATTATATAATCCGCTCAATCCCACTTTAGCCCTGCCGATTTATTACCCACATCGGCAATGCTCTTGATCTTTGCTATCAGTTCATGTATTCCTCATGAAGTTTTTGAAAGTAAGTACATATGGATCGATAAAGTCACATTGGTGCTAGCTTCTTTATCGAATTTGCGATTTCGTGCTGAAAAAGCGGTTGCCTTAACCACCTTTTTTTAAAAACTTCGCCCCACCCTATTATTTTTTCCTGTATCGTGGGTGCGTTTACAAACACATGTACACTAAAAACTCATATACACAAACAGCCAGACCCGGAACACCCATCTCTAAGCCATACAAGTATTTGTTCCGTGCGGCAATCGAACCCACGACACGCAGCACAGCAGCCGACCGCTCAGCCACTGCGCCAACCGTGCCGACTAATTAACTTGCACCATTAAACAGTTGCTATGGATACGACCTACATTCAAAAGGTCCAACAAAAAAATACAAATCTGGTCCTTTTACAACTTTGTCCCAAACTCAGCAGAATATCATTATAACACATCACCCGTAATAAAGATAATGCATGCCACCATGTTAATGTGACACTCCGGTCGCGACCTGTCCACGACCCTGTTGGGACGTGCGGGTAACCCCGGACGAATCCCGGTGTCCGGGTGTCCGGGTCCCGGGGCCCGGACACTAAGGGTCGCACGCATTACTGTGTGTAATTAGTTTTGTTTGCTTTTATTATTGAGTAGGTTTAGTTTTAGTGGTTTGAGGGAGTTGAATTTTTGTGTTTTTCTTTTGTTGTGATGTAGTTTGGAACGTTGACATGATAAGGTCAACCGTACCTTAGTAGTAGCACTTAAAATTGCAACTTTATTGCTACAGTTTAAAGAAGCTGTTCACCGCTAATTGATACCATAGAAGTGTCAATCAATTAGAACAATTTGAGTGTTTACTTTTTTAAAGGTTATTACAATATCCAGTCGTTGCACATTCCGTTCCCTGTATTACCTAACCTCTTTTTTATTTCAAAGATGGGTTACGTAAGTTTATATTTTAGAAATTCTGGAATTATTCAATAGCGAACAAGCGAACTGTCTGTGATTTCATCTGAGTGGCTTATTTCACCCACCATAAGTAACGTCCTTGGTTAATTCTAAGCTTCCGTAGATCATAGCTTAATGTTATATGATCTATGTTACTCAGGAGTAATATTATTACTATCTAATGGTGAAAAACTGGTTAAAATGGCTTTAGTAGTTTTGTAGCATATTCGTTACAAACAAACAAAAAAATTTCACCTCTATATAATATTAGTAAAACATGTTAACATGTACTCATTGGACACATGACACTCATGATTCAGGTATGTAATCTCCCTCAAATCATTAAAAATGTACCCCATATACAATCTTCATTATACACACTATTACTTATTTATATTGTAATTAGAAGATATTACACTGACTTGCTAATAAATTGGGTGTAAGTATGTATATTCATTGTGTGCCAAGTGTAATGAGTTAATATTATGGTTACCATATTAATTTGAAATGATAATTGACTTTGAAAATGTTAATTTTCTAATTTAACCCAAGGCTCTTCAAATAACCATGTTTATGAGATGAATACTACATCATCATCATCTGCTTAGCCTTTTCCCAAATATGTTAGGGTCGGCTTCCAGTCTAACCAGATGCAGCTGGATATCTGTGTTTTACATGGAGCGACTGCCGATCTGATCACCACAGCTCAGTTACTGGGCAAGATGAATTCTAAATATTATATTAAAAAAAATATACAGCATTGGTATTCTCTAAAAATGAATCTCGATATGTGAAGTGAGTTTGAGATAAGCTTTAAATCCCTAGCAAAGGTGAGATGACAACTCACCTAATACTATCTTCACCTAAATTCAACAAGATTTTTTTTTACAGAATAGATTACCAGGTGCCAGTTTCTGATATTTCAGACACTAATGTAAACCGGCCAGAGAATCGAGGAAAGAGATTTTTTTGCCAGGCAATCAAGCAGAGCAAGAAGAGACACAAACATATTACCAAAGAATCCAAGTCACAGGAAGGTAAATTATTATAAGGTGAAGGTTCAAGGTGAATTATTGAAATCTTGTCTTATACGTTACGGGAAAAGAAGATGAGAAAATGCATTCGTATCTGGGAAAAGTACTCACTTTTCCCAGGCTTCCAGACTAGCCAGAAGCTGCTGAATACCAGTAGGTATTGCACACAAAGCTATTGCCAAATCCATTATACCCACGGTTTCTTGGTAAGACTGGTCGTCAGATCTCGGCTTTCTGACTACCCGTAATGAGTACCAAAGCTATACAAATGACAGCCTGGAGCGTCCAACCCGCCCCCTTTTATATGGGACCTAAAACATACGGGCGAACCGTGGGTGTACATTGGTATACCTCTGCCTAACTCCACGGGGAATACAGGCGTGAAGGTATGTATCAGGGACCGTCACTGCATCCAGAAGCTTGAAGAAGGTATGAAATAGTTGGTCACCCATCCACAAACGACCTCGGCAGAATGAACTTAACTTTGATCGACCATGACTCGTGTAGCCATTAATACTAAAAATATATCCTCCTGTTCTAACAATCATTGTTCAGAAACTTATGAACGACAATTTAATTAATAGTTTGTATTTTAAACTAAGTTTGTACAAGAGGGAGTTTGTATGGTTTTTGAGAAATGTTGATTGCTTTTCCTCGAATACAAGGTAGGTACCTATTACACTGTACCGAGCGTAAAGCCGCACTGTTTGTAAACCTATAATCCTATGAAAGCCTAGTAGTCTGACGTCAAACATACAGATTGTAACAAATAAAATTGCAGGATTCATTTTTTTATCAAATATACACGACTAGGATTTTTTCGGGTTTTTCTATCTAATTTTGCCTTAGATTTCGGGCGCTTGAAAGTCAAGTATACCTACCAAACATAATTATTCATATATGACATTTGGTAATAAATAATTGTAGCTTTCTATTGTGAAATATTTTTTGTAATCGGCCCAGTCATTTCAGAGATTATCTCTTACAAACAAACAATTTTATATATTTTTTTTTAACACAGATAATATGAACTTCAAAATGTTATTAATTTCTTTTTTATACTCAAGTATATGTTACTGATTTAAATTGAACTAGTGTCCCGCAACATAGCCCGCGTAAAAGTTGATATATTATCCCAATGGGACCGTACATTTTTCCGGGTAAAAATAAATAGCCTATGTACTATTCCAGACTAAAAATCTATCTTTATACCAAGTTTCATACAGAGAGCTATTCAGCCGTTCTGGCGAGTTTGAGTATAATAGTAGTAGTAAATTATAAAGTCTGCTCTTCAACCCCAATTAATTAAATTGAATAATGTTAAAAGCTTAATATAAAGACGCACCTAATAATGAAGGCTTCAGAGATCCCATTGATCGCATTATAAGCCTTATAAAACATATTAATTAAAGAAAATTGATCTTCTTAACTCAAACAGCTAATGATTTTATAACCACGCATAATATTATATCGAAACTCCTTGAGTAAACAAAAGTTTTCCAAACTCAGCATACAAAGGAAATTAAACCTTATAACTTATGAACAGGGTTGAGAGTTGAGCGAAGTTGTTATTACACTTGAGGCCACAAGTAAGTACACATTCTGGTATGTTGGAATGGCAACTATGTGAGCAAGAGTACCGAAGCTTTTACAGAATTTAGTGGGAATGGCACCTTTGGGACTTGAGCTGGGGAAATGGGCAGCCAGTGTAGTATATTATATTTTAAACACAAACCACATAAGTAACCGCTGTTTAGTAGTTACACTGTGGTGCAAAGAGGTACGTGAGTTCGCTTTAATGAAAATTTAATGCGGATGTGGAGGTAGTATGTTTATCTATTTTTTAAGTGATAATATTCTGAAGGAATGTTATTTTTGTCATTGTTGGGGTCCGATATTCTTTTGTTTTGCAATCTATATAAAATAATTAAAATTGTGTGTAATAAAAGTATCTGTTTGTATTTTTTTTTAAAAACCGCTTGACAAATTTTGACTAGACTTTGATTAGCAGATAGCTGTTTTTTATAAGAAAACATTAGGGCTACTTTAATTTAAGAAAAAAAAAAAATAGTAGGTACATTGCTCCGTGAAAAAAAATCCAATGAAAACCTAAATTTATGCGGAGTCGAAGGATTAAGCTAGTTTAAAATAAAATTGTTCAAACGTTCTAGTCCGTGTTCTTCTCCATGCGAGGCTCCCTTTTAGAAAGGGTAACTAGATTCAATTCTTTTTCTTGTAAATAACGACCAGACGTGCCTTTTAATGGTGTAATCGAAATAAATTATTTGCCTTTGACTTTGACTTTTATATAGCTAATAACTATCTGATGTTTTACACGTGAACACAGCAAAAGCTATAAAAAAAGAAACTAAAACTTCCTTTTTTCGTTCTCAAAGGATTCATAAAAAATGCATGTGGTCCAGTCGTCTAGTTATTTTATTCTCTTTGAATCACTGGATTTTGAGTAAGAGAAAATTCTCTCAGATTTTAGTTTTTTTATGTCATTAGATGGCAAACAAACCGACGGCCCACCTGATGTTAGTGGTCACCGCTACCTATAGACATCTGCAATACCATAGGCTTTTCAAGTGCGTTGCCATCCCAGAGAAAAAGTTGCAATGTTTCATGTGCCTGTAATTACACCGGCATCCATACCGTTCAAACCGGAACACAGCAACGACGCTGCTTTGCATGAGAAATAAGTATGGTGGTAGTACTTCCCTGGACGAGGTCATTCACAAAGAGCTCTACACTTATATTTACTTAATTAAAAAAACAGAAACAATAGGACTGCCAAAACATATAAGTGCCTTGTTAGCCTAGTGACTACTACGCTAGAGGTATTGGGTTCAATTCCCAGATCGAGCAAAGTGTTATTGGATTTTTCTGTTAAATTTTCAGTAGCAGCTCTTAGATAGGATTGTGCCCGGTCTTCTTCTTTATCGTGTGGGCAGTAAGGTCTAACGACCCCAAACACCCTAGTGTCAGAATTTCTAAACCGCCTCAAGGACCTCTGACATGGTTATGGTTGGTGGTGGTGTGCCCGGTTAATTAATTTGAATAGGCTCGCCCCCTATTACATGGGACCTTAACATAACAGCGAACTGTAAGTATACATTTGGTACACCTCTGCCTAACATTTTGGGGAATACAGGCGTGATAGTATATTATGTATTAAATACAAAAAGGAAATGCTAAAAAGACTAGGTTTAAGAAAAAACAATAATTAACACTAAAAACAGTAATTGAATAAACACATTAACCGATCTCATTACGGCAAAGTACCAGGAGAGCATGACAGACAATTGGTCACTCAATTCCGATGGAACAGTGTTTGTACTCGACTCACAAAACATTCCCTTGATTGTCGTTTCTAATCGTGTGTGCCGTTGAAAATCTAATCGGTTTGCGATGAACGAGGGACTCGTTATAATGACAGATAAGTACTGTAGGCGTCTGTCATCGCGTAAACACAATGTACATTTAACGAAACAATGTTTATAGGTCCCTGGTATTACAGGTTGGCTGTGTGAAACATTTGGAGTTCTAATATTGAAAATGTAGTCGTAATCTTAACAACAGAGGCATTTTTGATAGATTGAGATTTGATTGCGAACATTCCTAAAAGTTAGTTGAATTGATAGTTAGATGTTAGCAATCAAATTCGGTTCTGATAATTTTTGAATAGGAATTTCTTAACTTGTTATTTTGTTAAGAAGTTAGGAAAACCATATTCAAAAATTTAATGGTAAATAGAAGGTTTTATTTTAAGCTGTTATTTCAAAATCTCTACACTGGGTACTCCAAGATCCCAGTGTAATTACACCTACGTCATTTAAACATGGCTGAAATTTTAAGCTTACAACTTTTATGTAAATATTCTCAAAATTTGAACTATTTTAAAATAACTCAGGTCTGGCGACTCAACTATACGTCCAAAATAATCAGCTTCTCAAATCTCGAACAAAAACAAAAGAAAAATAAAAAAATGAAACCTTTCAGATTTACTTCGAAATTAATTAACTTTTTGTGTGTTTGACAAAAAGCAATTTTATGTCAGCTGATATGAAAGTAGGTACCCAAAAGTTTTGCGGTCACCACGACTTTTGAAGCATAGGTCAATATTTTAACGTGACATTTATTTCTTTTAGGGCTTTAGAAGAAAATCAGTAGACGTGGAAATACCCATTAGGCTTGGTATTATAAATAGCAGTTGACGACAGTTATCCTAGTTGGGAAATGTCTAAAAATACCCTGTTGAATACTAGAGTTTTTAAGACCTCGTTTTGCTAGATATTTATGAAAAGAAATTTTAAAAATAGTAGCCGAAAAATTAAGTTATCTTAAGTTCTTATTACAGTTAGTGTTGTCCGATTGTTGCCAAAACTAATAACAAATAAAAATTGTAAATATTTTCAACATTTTTCGGGATGTCCGTATTCGTTTTCATAATTAATTCTATATTGGACTGAAGATTTTAACAATCATTATCTCTACCAGTATTGCTGTTCTACGAAAATCTTTCTCGGTAAATTTAGATGATATGAGTTGTTAGGTGAGCTGTCAATTCCAGTATGTGTTCTTCACCTCAAGACTAAAGGTCACAGCTCATTAGAGCCACCCGGCACCCACTCCGCACCGCCTCGCCTCGTGGGGTTAGTATTCTTGATATGGACTTGTATGGGTATGCGCTCACTACATCAACTCCGTAGCGTCACTGGATCGCCTCTATCGTAAGCCGTCCACGCGCGGACGGCGGGTGGACCACTCGGTGACAACTCGCTGCCCTGCGTTGACTGCGCATCGCCAACGCGCGGGTCCGAAGCGGACCGCGCGCTGCCCGCGAGTTATTCACGCGAGGACGATACGTTGGCAAAGCGACGTCCACTCGTTGACCACGCGGCGTTCACTCGTTGACCACGCGGTGTTCACTCGTTAACCGCGCGGGGTTCACTGGTTGATCGTGCAACGTTTTGGTGATAACGTGGCGTCCACCCGTGAACCACCTGTCGACAACGAGTGGACGCCGTACGACGAGGCGGTGCGGAGTGGGTGCCGGGTGGCTTTAATGAGCTGTGACCTTTATTCACCAAAGGAGATTTAGATTTGCTTGATGAACTCAAGCCTTTGAAAGGTCTTGTGAAGAGCCGAAGTACAACTCGCGGATGCCCCTTCAACGGTTTTAAGATCAACATGAAACACCAACCGACAGTTATCCCTGCATGAACTATGAAAGTGCATCCAAGGACAATTCCCGGCTGGCCTATTGCAAGATAAGGAAACAAAGAATAGGACTATGGGTTTGGGTTGTTTAGTTGAACCGGTTAAATAGTACTATGTGAAAGGACCTCCTTGTTTAATATAATTTTAAATTACAAACACATACATTTATTTATTATAATCTAAAACCAAAATGTCAACAGAAACAAACTTAGTTCATATAATATCGTACGCGAAAGTTAGGGGAAGATGGATGGATTGATGTTTGTTGCTCTTCCACGCTTAAACGACTGAACGGAATTTGGCACACATATATATTATCTATGAAATTCTCAGTAGCAGCTCGGAGTTTGGATTTGTGCCCGGTTAATGTCAATAGGCTCGCCCCCTATTACATGGGACCTAAATATACCGGCGAACTGTGGGTGTACATTGGTACACCTCTGCCTAACCCTTCGGGGAATACAGGCGTGATGGTATATTTTATATATTTGATGGTTTTATATATATTATGTAGATATATCTAACTCAAACATTTTCGTCGTGGGATATATTTTTTTCCGGACGGGATATCTTCAAATAACTTCTTCTGCCCTTAGTGTCAGACTTTTACTGACTAAAACCCTTCCATGTTTCTTCTTGTGCCCTTTGCGTTCCGAGATCGCGGTATCTCTTTCGAACAACCCGCAGCCCCGGCAAGCATCGGCCCTGACTGGCCCCTTCGATTTGCTGACATCTTTTTATATGTAATTTTGGATTTCATTCTGAATTTTACGCAGACGAAGTCACGGCTAAAGCTAGTTGATGTATAATTAAAATGTACAAAATGTTCTGTAGTTTGTGCAGCAATAAGCAAGCGATGTTATTACGTTTTCAATTAACTTAAACAAAATAAACTGATCCATATGCTCGTAGCAAAACTCGTTATATTTAGATAGTTGGTATTTTCATTATTTCAGTGATTTCATGAGATTAATAGCATAATTTCATATCATTAATTGAGTTAAAATTGATCAGTATTTATGTTTTAGCTAGTTGAATAATTACCTAGCATACCTATTATTGCTGACCCGTTGGTTTCGTGGTCGCAAACTGTCCTGGGTTCGATTCCCACTTCAGACAGTAGTATTGGTTTTGTCTTTACGCAAATTCTCAGTAGCAGCCCGTTAGTTTAGAGGTTGATCCTGTGGTTGGTCCTACGCCTGACTTTCGCCATTCGTATCTGATTACGAGAGTGAGGGCAGACGGAGCGCATTTGTGTGTGCGCACACATTTGTGCACTATAATAATATATTCTGACTTTTTGTGGGACATCTACGTTATCTATACATATAATAAAATCGTAGCGATGTCAAAACTGTACATTTAATATTTTTGGAAAAGAGTGATTGCAACGAGGTCGGGGAAAGATTCTAATGCCGAAAATATATTTTTTAAAATTTTTGTCTGTTTGTCTGTTTGTTTGTGAACGCATCACGCAAATACTGCCGGACAGATTCTTTTAAATTTTAGTATATATATTCCACATGGGCCAAATTTTGCCGTAGGCTATAAACTATCACGCTATCTGCTTTAGGAGATGAGTAATGTTGCATTATATTGTATTTTCCTACAGATTACGACGGGTTTTTTGTAAAAAGACGAGAAACAATATAAGAATGCTTTAGATAGCTGAGGATTGAACTGCTGAAATATTTATTATCACGCTATACCTTCAAGGAGCTAAACAGTAAATCATGGCAAACTAGAACGGCTATTTTAGGACACTTCCCATCGAAGCATGTGGTCTAATGGTTCGACAAGCGCCTTCTGAGTCGTTGGGCTTGAGTTCGGTCCCCAATAAGTGTTTTACTTTTTGCGTTTTTTTTATTTTATCTTTGAATGATAGTGGACTTCCAAACAATAATAAAACAGAAGTAGGCATTTTTATACCATAACATTTAACTAGCTTATTTTTCCAAATCTTTTATTATTTAAAAAATTATGTCTATACATAGTCACAAATAAAACAGCATTGAAGTCAAAACTATTCATCGAAAGAAAGAAAACGAATAGGTGTGGGAACGAGTAGAGCGGGAAATATACGTACTGTAAAAGAATTTCTGTTGGTTTAAATCTTCAAAATTAATTTTGTCAAAATAGTCTTTAAATGTTGGGCCAACACCATGGCTGTATATTATTACGCGAATTGAATTATTCTTTCTACAATGAAAAGGATAGCTACATTTTTACGAAACGTTTATTTTATGGTTGTTTATAAACCAAATAAATAATAATAACAAGTAGACTTCTTTGAAGGGGGCTGAACACAATTGGGTACAACGGCGTATTACAGGTGAACATTTTCAAAACATGATTTTCCACAAACATTGTTTTAGGCACTTTTTACATTACCAGCGTACTCTTGCGTTACATAAAATGCATATTCATGGATTTTATAGCTTTTGTGAATAGCGTCCTGCTCCATCTTGAGGCAAATCTGAGATCAACGAAGACGAAGGTCGCACATTATGTAAGATTTTTCTGCGGAAATGGCATCTTGCTACGGAACAGCTCAACAATAGTTGCTCCATGCAACGGCTGTGACTTTGCAAGAGCCATATCATACCATGTAGGTAAATCAGACCCACCACTACTTCTTTACCCGTACATCCCGAAATATTTGTGGTGGCATGGCCCTTGATATAAATTCAACACCTACTTTTTCATCGAAAAATCTTCCAAATGTTTGTGAAGATCTCCAAGCCGTTCTTTTACCAGTTTCTGTCTGTCTAGCACATTAGTTTTATCTTCGGTTGTAGAAGAGTATTTTGGAGAACAGTTACGCTGCACTAGCGGATCTGGCTTATCATCGCTGCTGTTGTTATCGTGTCGTCCCCTCTATATTACCAGGCACATCCCGTAGCAAAGATGCGGCAAACAAGGTTATCTTCGGTACTTTCTTTATCGCACGGTTCTGGTGGTGTGACTGCCAAGTCGTACTCACCGACCCTGTCAGTATGTTTTAGAAAGGCATGACCTGCTTCCTCTAGGTCTTTGTAATGATTGGAAATGTTAAAACAGTTCGGACTCATTATTACAGAAACCTGGCAAAAAGTGCTATTGTTGTATGAATACGTCCGTTGTACTCAAATAGGTACTTTTCCAAGAACGATTTCTTTGCAGATATAAGTCGCAAGACGGTTGAGTAGGCTTTATTTTAAACGTAAATATGTAAATTATACAAACCACACCTACTTATAAGACAAAAAAGTCACACGCAAACCCAAAAAAAGGGAAAAGGTGTACCTACCTGTACTTATAAATGGTTAGACTACTGGATTTACCCATTTAAATGGCTATGATTTTGTAGCACTATCTATCTACTATTAAAATAAGTGAAAAAAGACAACCATAACTTAAAAATTGGACTACTACCCTCAATTATTTTACTTAATCTAAATGGGTTAAGGATGGGAAATAATCAAATGACTTCCTCCGCTCTGGGCGGAGCGCAAGGGAGTGTCTCACTGACTAAAACCCATCCGTGTTTCTCCTGATGCCCTTTGCGTTCCAAGGTCGCAGTAACTCTTTCAAACAAATTCCACAACCCTGGTAGGCACTGGCCCTACCGGGCCAGTGTCCCTTCCGCCAGAGCGGCAGAAATAATTTGATAACTTACTAGGCTTAAAAAATAGGGTTCGCAGCCCGTGGGCCTACCAACCTCGACACTTCACTTCATACAAGTGTTGGACGATTTATCTGCAAACGTTTTGTGTGCAACATTTTACTGTCTGGACTGAGTTACGCTACCAAAAAAGTGTACTTCTATTAAAATAGCAAAACAGAAAAAAAAAATGCAACTACAGAAAGTGTACCAAAATCAATTTCACCCATTTAAAATTCTTTAACAGTCATTTTTTGCCGTTGAATGTCTCACAGACTTCAAGTTCTTAGGATACATGTAGAATCATGCATCAATCATGTATCATGCATTGCATATAGATTTTCTTTTAATAGGTAGGTACTGTAAACAGAAGAATTCTACTAGATTTAAAAATTACTTCTAAATGGAAATACATTATTTACATTACCGTCATTCTGCAAAAGATGTAGGGTAATTTGAGAGGTAAAACTTTGCTTAGCGTTTTCATAAGTCTTGCTCACTGTCCATAGTTTCTCCCAAAACCATTTTATTAATTTGGTTTTAACACGAAGCTCAGATTATCTTGGCAGTTGTTCTGATTACCAGATTCATTTCTACGGTCTTGATACTAGACCGATCCAAGCTACAGTGTGAGGTTGTTAAAGCAGTACCTATTAAAGATGCTTTTCAATGGTTCGAGAAAGAAAAACTAAGTAAATCACATCAAATAGTATTTTCGAAAGCCTATGGCTCCTTACGCCAAATATGTTTTAGTCCCAGGTATGGCGTAAGCCCATTGCTAACCGGGCACAAATCCAGACTCCAGGCGTCTACAGTCAAATTCCTAAAACCCACAAAAGTTACTCCTTAGCAACCATTCGACATCCTTGGAAGATTATGATGACATAGTATTCAATACTTAATTAGTTAAGTATCACTTAGGTCCACGTGAGCGAAGCCGCGGGCAACAGCTAGTTATATTTAAATTCAGAATTTTATTATGTTTAATTCTCACCAAAAACAATGGCCTCCGATTGTTTGGAAAGTGCAAGCACCCTATTTTGTACTGTTATTCATTTAGATAAATAAATATACGAAATATTATTAAGTAGGCCAGTTGCGAACTTTTCAAAGATTCCGAATAAAGCTACTATGATTTATGTAATGGCGTCGCAAGTTTTGGTCGAAGGCTTTTAACAAAATTACTGTCGACTCATTTGCTGTCGCTTAATGAACATTCATGTTAATTAATACTTAATTCAAACTGATTAGTAAGGTCTGAATTATTTTGTAAAACGTCGGCTGGTAGAATGGTTATCAAATAATTTATTTATTTAATACTTTATGCACACAAAATGTACAGCGGCGGACTTAATGCCAATGGCATTCTCTACCGTCAACCTTAGGGTGATGCAGAGACAAATTGTGGTAGGTGCAAATAAGAAAAGTCGTGACTTCAAAATTAATTAATATTAAGATAAAAAATATAAAATAATAAAACTGAAATTCTATATAATAATACATAACTATATACAATCATAAGCAAACATATATACATATAAATACATACTTACAATAATATAGTCGTCATATCACAATTTATGTCATAATACCATTATACCATCACGCCAGTATTCCCCGAAGGGTTAGGCAGAACTGTACCAATTTACACCCACAGTGCGCTGGAATGTTTAGGTCCCATGTAATTGGGGGCGAGCCTATAAGGAATAGTATAGGCTATATAACATCACGCTCCAATCCCTAGAAGCTGAGCAATAACCAAAGACGTAACTGAACTCAGCTGAAAAATATTCCGCAGACGAAGTCGCGAGCAAAAGTTAGTGAAAATATAATATTATGAGATAAATTATTCAATATACGCAGTAATAATCTAAAAGTGTTTCAAGTACATAAATTAATTAGCTCGGTTCAGTAACCACTGTTTATTGGTTTAAGCCGAGTTATTAAAGTACATGTCTAAAATGATCGTAAATGTGTTCAAATATAATGAATTCTTCGAATTATAATATAAATAAAATATAAATATACAATCACGCCTGTATTCCCCGAAGGGTTAGGCAGAGGTGTACCAATGTACACCCACAGTTCGCCGGTATATTTAGGTCCCATGTAATAGGGGGCGAGCCTATTGCCATTAACCGGGCACAAATCCAAACTCCGAGCTGCTACTGAAAATTTCATAGAAAAACCCAATAACACTTTTTGCTCGACCTGGGAATCGAACCACTACATACACTAGTGTGTATGCGCAAACACAGGTGCATTCCCTCTTCCCTAACTTTCATAGCCCGATGGGACGGCAATCCGACACGACCGGAGAGAGATCAGGCGCAGGACCAACAGCTTTACGTGCTTTCCGAGACACGGGGGTGTCACACCACCAACTTCCAAACTCCGGGCTGCTACTGAGAAATTCCTAATGGAAAAACCCAATAACACTTTTTGCCCGACCTGGGAATCGAACCCGGGACCCCTTGCTCAGCAGTCGCGCTTGCGACCATGAGACCAACTGAGCAGTCAACCTCCTCCACCACCACCACGACACCTTCTGTATGACATGTATGGAAGCATATAACCTGTCTAGCCTTTTCTAAAGTTTGTTAGGGTCGGCTGCCAGCCTGCATACCAGTGTTCTACATGGAGCGACTGCCTATCTGACTTCCGCAACCCAGTAACTGGGCAACACGATACCTCTTGGTAAGACTGGTTGTCCGACTTCCCGGCTTCAGACTATCCTTAACGACGGTGAAAGATCTTCGAATGACTTTCTGTTATGAAAACATGTTTACTTAATTGGTCTTTTCAAGAGTGCAGCATCAATAAAATACGTTACAGCAAAATATTGTAAAAAATAAACATTCGCTGCTTACCCTTATAAAAATAAAATTATTTTACATCATTTTCGAATTTGCTCTCTCGCTTTTATTGGTCGACGGAGCATCGGCTCCTCCACAATAAATATGGCACATAATCTATTAAAAAAGAGAGTTATCTTAATGTTGGTATGTCAGGCTCATACGGTAAAAGGATCCTCACATATATCTATACCAAATAAATAAAATTGTAGTGTCTGTTTGTTATGTCAAAGTAACAGTTTTTTACTTACTAAATTCTAATGAAACATACATACAATCACGCCTGTATTTCCCGAAGGGTTAGGCAGAGGTGTACCAATGTACACCCACAGTTCGCCGGTATATTTAGGTCCCATGAAATAGGGGGCGAGCCTATTGTCATTGTAACCGGGCACAAATCCAGACTCCGAGTTGATCCTGAGAATTTCATAGATAAACCCAATAACACTTTTTGCTCGACCCGGGAATCGAACCCAGGACCTCTAGCGTAGCAGTCGCGCTCAGGACCACTAGGCTAACGAGGCAGTTAAATTCTAATGAAAGTTTACACAAAACAATGAAGTTTAAAAATTTTTTGTCTGTTTGTTCCGGGTAATCTCGGAAACGGCTGGACCGATTTTGACGGCACTTTAACTGACAGATAGCTGATGTTATAGGAAGTTGTCTTATGGAGTAATTACTAGTTTTGCACTAGAAAAAGAAAATTGCGATTGCGACCCTGAAGGTCTTGGGTTCAATATCCAGGTCGAGCAAGAAGTGTTATTGGGTTTTTCTATAAAATTTTCAGTAGCAGCTTGGAGTTAGGATTAGTGCCCGGTTAATGGCAAAAGGCTCGCCTCCGGGACCGAAACATATCAGCAAACTGTGGGTAAAAAATAAAATTAGGGTTAAACACGAAGACGAAGTCGCGGACATAAGCTAGTTTGCAGTAAAACAGAAGTTACGATTCCGTACCAACAGCATATATTTTTATATTCAACGTGCTTTTACGACAGTTCATATTTGATACATGCTGATGGAATCAATAATGTCACTTTTATTTCCACTATTATGTCGTATGCCCCTGTTTTAATATCCTTTACTCCCGGGAGGCGGTAGATGAGATAGGGCGAAAAGTGAATGGAAAACTAATTCAATTTTATGCTGTAATGGGTTTTGTTGTGGTTAGGATGTTAATACATAGATTGGACATGATAATGTGGTTTTAAAGCTATAGGTACCTGTTAGTCTAAGATCCTAGAGTCGTTAGACTTCCATCGTTTTAAGATGGCTGAAATTTTGAGGATAGATTTTGAGAGCATATTTATTTTATTTGGAAAACTTACAGCTAGGTACAAAAATAGAATTAAATTAAACAACGAAAAATAAATAAAATATCTTCAAGAAGGTTACTTTTTTTAGGATATTGCTCAAAATGTTAGCCAAGCTAAAATGACCTAGGTCTGGCGACCATAGGATCTTAGTTCATACATAATAAAATTGTAAAAATATTTGAAACAAAATTTTAAAGGTTAATTATTTTAAGTACCCACAAGTTAAGTAGAATTTATTTTAGAAACTTCAGAAAATCAATTCGTTTATATTTTTCAAACATTTGATTGATGCGTAAGCAATCACGTGTAAGAGGAATTTTCGATATGGCAAAGTTAAAATTATGTGAATAAAGTGTTTTGTGGAATTCCTTTCATGTTCCATAGTAACAGAATTTTCAATATAAAATCAATTGGCAAAGTTACATACACATATTGTGACAGAACTTCGTGAATTCCAGCGATCGTTATTGGTATTCAATACAAAGAATATTTTCTTTATACATGTAAAGAAAAATATATTTTTCATTAATTTCTGAAATAATCTGTGGTAAAGAAAACTTTAATCTATGGACCTCACCAAAACAAAAAGCGCTCGTCATTGTGAATAAAATTATTATTAATTAAGAAACGACACAATTTATAAACATTAAATGTTGTTTCTTTATTTACAGGTACGATGTACGATCTCTTACTAAATGTGAAATTGTAAATCATATAGGTACTGTAAACTAATTGCAATAAAAACTTTATTTACAGAGAAACGCAATTGTGTTTTGTGTCGTTTAAAACTTGTGAAAATATCTTATATACATACCTTTACATTCATAAATACCAGCACCGCTTGTATTCCCCGAAGGGTTAGGCTATCCAATGTGCACCCATAGTTCGTCGGTATGTTTCGGTCTCATGTAATAGGGGACGAGCCTATTTGCCTTTAATTGGGCACAAATCTTAACTCCGAGCTGATACTGAGAATTTACTGGGAAAAACTCAATATCACTTTGCTCGACCTGGGAATCGAACCCAAGACCTCTAGCGTAGCAGTCGCGCTTAGGTTCAATAGGCTTTTTTTTTTTTTTTTTTTTTTATAGACGGGAAATCATCAAATAACTTCCCCCGCCCTGGGCGGGGCGGGAGGGAGTGTCAGACTTTTACTGACTAAAACCCGTCTATGTTCCTTCATGTGCCCTTTGCGTTCCGGGGGCGCGGTATCTCTTTCGAACAACCCGCAGCCCCGGCAGGCATCGGCCCTCAGTGGCCCCATCCAATTTGCTGACATCTCTTTGAGGCGCGCGTGGAACACGGACGCGCCGTCGACACGGTCTGTCGCTAGTGAACGTACGGACGGTGAGCTACCCATTACTCACCGTCCACAGACCCGCGACTACGGTGGCCGGGAGTCGTCTCGTGGCTCCCGACGCCCGGATCGTCTACCGCGGCGGCCGCTGGGACGGGGGACCCTCCTTTCTCTCTCCCGTCCCGCCGCCTCCTTCTCTAGCATTACAGCTTCGCAGAAGGAGGCGACTGCTTCCCATTCCCCCTCGCTCCGGACCATGGCCTGAACCAGTGCCGGACGCGAGAGGGCGCCGCCGCCGATGGCCGCCTCGAGGACTCGGCGGTGCTCAGCCCAAGCAGGGCACACCGCCAAAGTATGCTCCACCGTGTCCTCGGGGCGATCCTCACAATGGTGACAACCGGGCGTTTCCTCCCGCCCGATGAGGTGCAGGAACCTCCCGAAACATCCGTGTCCGGTGAGGACCTGCGTCAGGCGGTAGGTGAGGGCGCCGTGGCGCCGCTCTAGCCACTCCTCAAAGAGGGGACTTACCGCCTCAATCGAGGCGTGCCCTAGGTTCAATAGGCTAACGAGGTATTTTCTTTGTATTGCAAAGCATGAGACTATTGTCTACTAGACCGTTCGCCACCGACTAATACCGTCGAGCGTCAGACGGACCGTTAATAATAATTGGTTGATAGGTTCTAGTGGGCGTAATAAAAGATATCATATTTCTTGCCGTGCCTGACACGTTCATAGCACCGTACGGTGTAGATTCTTCGGAGCAGATTCCATAAGCGTTAAATGTCTCCAAAATCCTTTAACTGTCTTGCTTAATAACCGAGATTCATACTACCTATTTATTTTTCAAACGCAAAACTAATACTAATAATTAAATTACAAACCATGTACCACTTACAAAAAAAAGGAAGCTCATAGGGCATCAAAAACCTCATCCGCTTCGCCGTCAATAGGACAAATGCCCAAAAGGCTGGCAGCATTGCCAAGTTGAATGGCAATGCTGACTTGGGCCATAATTAACCTTGACAATCTGACAAATAAAGTTAAGAATTTAAACCAAAGAAATAACTGTATCAGTTACAGCGACTGGGGTTACCAGGATGGCATAAATTGTCGAGAGTTAATATTTCAAAAGACGAAGACCGCGGGCGCGGACGTGATGCCACTGCTAATGTAAGGCGCTGTGTACAGACGGGAATTAAACTTCAGAGGGCGAGGAAAACGTATAGTACTGCACTTTGTACGCTTTTAAAGCTTTTAGCTGGAAAATCAGGTTACTAGGAAAAATAGCCGTAATTTGTTTACAGTTTAAGAATTGTTTTGAAGGAATAACTTTTATGTGATGTAAGTAATTATTCAAAAAAGGATAGTTCTTCTGTTTTCTTTTACGCGGTAAATTATCAAGTCAAGACGTCCTTACGTTTGTTCTTTATTGTAAGTAGGATTTGCATTTTGGTGTATTATTTATATTTATACACTACCTATATACCCCGCGTTCAGTTACGTGTTTGGTTACTGCTTCGGTCTCGTTGGTCATAGCGTGATATTCCAGACGTGTAAACTTTCAGCTTGAATTACTCTGTCTATTGATGTAAACCGCATTTAAATCCGTTGCGGAGTTTAAAAGATCTAAGCGTAGATACAGAAGGGCAGACGGCGAGAGCTGATAATTTCTAAATTCGAGGCATCTGTAATAAATGTTAGTTTTAAACGTAAAGCTGTTATTATTCACAATGCTATAATTCACAAGCATGCTATTTTAGTCATTATGAATTGGTAAAAAAGTTGTCTATTTGCACGTTATATTTATACCAATAAGAATTTCAATTATAAAAGTTGCGGCATCTTGGAAATTGGTGGGCACTTAGACCTAATAAGCATCCACCCGAATAAGCAAAAGTGCTTTCTATTTCGTATTTAAGTAAACTCATTATATAATGAAGAATGAACAAAAACATTTGAAGGTACTTCCATAAATAAGTCGAAATCAAAAACTCACAACAAGTCTCTACTTAAAAAAATAACTAAACCAATCCGGCCAATCAATACAGTATTTGTACGTTAAAAGTATATTATTTTCCCACATTCAAGTATGCCGAGGTCCCAATTTTCTACGCGGCTGATTTTTTCCCTTTGAATCCTCCCCGATCCCTCCGTGAACTCAAACAAACAAGGATTGTTGACTTATTTCTGCTCCAATAATGTCACTTCCGTAATTTTGTATCGAGATTTTGTTTATGGCACTGATTTGGGCCCCCATTTTACGCAAGTATATATACTTGGCTTAATTCGGCGAATCCTTTAGGCAGTGTAAGACGACGAGGGATTTTGCATATCATTTGGTTGTACTGATTATTTGGGAATAAATAAGCTTGAGCAATCAGTTTTTCCCTTTGTGCTTTACCTTACGTTGGAAATGATGTTCGCTGCAATATGGCGTACAAAAGGAAAAATTACGCATCCAATCATTACATCCTTGGTTATTGCGAAAAACATTTTATCTATAATAATTTTTCGTGGAACAGTAGGTAATGACATGGTTTTATGATTGGGTCTATTTGGGACAATAAATATTTGAGTTTTTATTTTTCTCTTCTGGTTTAATTACTTATTTTGATTACGCTGATGATGATGGTTTAGTTGTCACAATCATGAATTGAAAAGGTGTTGAGCTCGATCCCCAAATCAGGTAGTGGTTTTCCATTCTGTACTTAGTGAGTTTATCTAAGACAATACTCACATTGGTGAAGGAAAACATTGTGAGAAAACCTGGCCTTATAGCTTAATAGAAGTCTAAAATCGCCAATCGTCTTGACAAGTGTTAGTAGTGCTATGCTCATGTCTTCTCTGCATGAAGATACACCTTTGCCGTGCAGTGGGACAATAATAGGTTGGTATTTCTATTATATTAGGAGTACTTAGTAAGAATTTCTGTCAGGTTTTTGTAAAAATCAACTCGCAAACATTAGCATGAAACTTAAAATAGTACATAACCGTCAAGATAAAGGTATTTCAATACCTCCGCCTATCCCTTCAGTGAAATGAAGGGTGACATAAGTTAAATTTGCAAAACAGTCATACTTTCATGCACCCAAAGAATAAGCGATCTTAAAGTAATTGTGGAAATGTGCTAAGCTTCCAATAACACTAAAATCAATCATTGAAGTATTCCTCATTCAATAATGGAGCCGTGGTTATCGAATGCAAGCCACCACCTACCACTACCCGCCGCTGCAGGACTAGCCTTTTGCTGCACTCGTGAATGGAGCAGGCGACATCTCGTTTGCTTAATGAAATTCTATTCCGTCAGCCATTCTATACGGTTTTTGGGATCCCAGTGAAAGGAGTGACGTGACGTATTTAGTTTATTGATGCGGTTTCCTGTAGACTATTTTGTGATTAAATAATATACTTGGGTTGCTATATATTTTTCTTTTCATATCGATGATAATAATATAAATATTCTCTAGATCAATTTTGGTTACGGCCAACCTCAATGGAGACTACCCAAGTACGTAGGAGATATTATAGTGCACAATTGTATGCGCAAACACAGGTGCACTCCCACTTCCCTAACTCTCGTAGTCTGATATGACTGGTAATCCGACACAAGCGGGGAGAGATCGGGCGCGTATCATTTATACTATTTGGGCAACTGGGCCCACCTACGGTGTAGGTGCGGTTATTGTTGTATCACCGGTAAGCGAACCGGAGTTCGTCCATCCACAAGGTGGATGGACTACCTGATTAAGACCGCAAGAAAACGCTGGATGCAGGCCGCTTCCAACCGGTCAGGTACAGGTAATCAGGTTTGCAGGTGAACAGACAATGGGACAGGCGAGTATATGGGACATAGTCTGATCAGGAGCTTCGCAATCGCATTGGGTGTCAGATGTATTAGCCCCTGTTATAAAAGTTCAAATTCGAAAAATAGAAGTGACTGGAACGAATGACGTCATTTGACCCGCCATGATAAACCAACCGTTTTGATAATAAAAATTTAATTGCGATATAAAAATGAATTTGTTTTGGTAATGTTATGGATTGAGATCCTATGGTCGTCAGATCTATGTCATTTTAGTATGGCATAAATTTTCAGGATAGATAGAGAGGAATAAGTCGTTAAGAAAATGGACGTACCTACTTGTTAGTTTCTATACTGGACACCTTTTTTTTAAGAAACAGGAAAATAAAAGGTACCCTTACTTACATTTGAATTTGAAGGCTGATTTATATTTAAGACTAGCTATCAATCGCGACTTCATCCGCGTAAATGTCGGTTATCACGGACACAGACAAAGTCGCGGAATAAAAAGTAGCCTATGTCCTTTTTTGGGCTTCTAACTTACCCCGTACAGCATGGAAGAAGAAAACATGGTGCGCCGACCCCAAGTAACATGGGATAAGAGCAGGAAGAAAAAAGAGAAACTTACCCCGTATTAAATTTCATTGAAAGCAATGAGACAGAGTTACGTTCGCATTTATAATAGCATTTTTTTAACAATATGCTGTAAAACATTTATATGTTTTTTTTAATAATCGTTACTGCCAGACGCTTTCCATAATAGTAACTACACCAAGACACTTTAAAGGTCAAAATTTTAAAGCATCATTTCAAGATCATTTACACCGATCCTATCAAAAAAACCTTTCAACATTAAATTTTCATTGACAAGAACACAGAGCTATAATAAGACTACACGACTCAAACTTCACCGTTTGCCAATTTTTCTTCGACGTCTAGTTATTGTGCTCTAAGAGCAGGTGACGTCATTTTAAAGTGAATTTTCGTGTCGCATTGGACATTTGGAACATAAAATTTCCTTCATATTGACGACGGTCTTTGAAAATCACGTACCGATTTGGTGACTAAGGAGTTTCTTGGCGTAGGGGACTTGTAAGGACAAGTTTAGATGATGTATTTGATACTATTGTACTTGATATTATTCTTCTTTTTTTCTGGATTCAAGTTTTGACATGATCTGACTAAACTTTAAATACCTCCACGATCCCTGTATTATTACAGGCAGCCATAAGCACAATAAACAGTGATTTTTCACACCAAAAATAAAAGCCGTGTCCCAGCAATAATTCTGGTGTACCCTACTTTCGTTCTACCCTAATTGAAGGTGTACATAGCATACCGAAAAAGAAACAGAGGTACAAAAATACGTACACATTGAAGCTGGTAAGTTCCCATACCGTCCTATATCTATCTGTTCTCAAAACGTCAGACCTGCTTAAGTAACGTAGGTGTGTCCACTCTAGTCTCTTGCACTATACAGCTTTCCACCATCATCGATTTAGCAATAAATCCTGTTTACACGATCCCAATATTCCTGAAAACTTACAATTTTATCCATCCGAAGATATTCGCGAAAATTGCTAAAGCGATTTCGTTTTATGACCGGAAAGAATATTTCTTCTGGAAGCTTTTAGAGTAACTCCCGGCTTACTGTCCGTGTTTATTTTGTGAAAGTCTTGGTATACGTTGAATTATGATAATTGCTTACGATTTATTATACTCATGCAAGATTTAAAAGAATTGTGATGCTTTTTAGTGAATTTTTCATTTAAACTTAATTATTTATCGTCCGTTTTCGGCTTGTGATGGCTCGGTGGTTAAATAAAAATAATAATCATATTTTATTTCAGGCAACTAAGGCCCATACAACGCAATAGGTACATATATTAGCATACAACAATAATAATAATTGTGGGTTGGCAATCGAGGGCGAGCAATAACCAATGTATTTTTTTCTATACTTCTGAACATTATTGGTTTCGATGATGAGGCAAATATCTTGGGAAAACCTGGACTTACAATCAATATAAGACTGAAATCCCCTATCCGCCTTGAGCAACTGTGGTGATCAATGGTTGTGCCTTCTCTGTGTCAGAAGAGGTCTTTAGTGGCGTAATTTAGTTTGTTATTATTATTATTTTTCTGACTAACTAACCGAATCCATGACAGTACAAAAATGCCTGCTGATAGTTCAATTGAAGGAAATGCTTTGATTTACGTACCTAATCCAAAACATTTTTATGCACATACGTACATAACTCTTTCAATAAACAGACAGTTTCTTGCAAGTTTTCCTAAAATCTTAGCGGACGATTTATTAGAGTTTTTCTTTATAAAATATAGACATGTTTCAGAGCCATTTATTCTCAAATATACTCCAAACTAACATGTAAAGTGTTATGATTTACGGGCTATTTGTACGGGAGTAGACAAACTTGAAACACATCGCGAATGCGGTGCGATGTGTATCTCTTTTCAGTTTTGTTTACAGAACCTACGTTTAAGAGGGAAGTTTAGTTTTGATGTGGCATTGAAATATTAGCAGTACTTTGTACGGCAAAGACATACATGGAAGTTTTTAAATATTTGATCCAACACTGCTATTTCAAAATCAATAGCCATAATTGTAATGTAGTTTGTCTATGTTAAGTTATTCTAATCATTAGAAGTTTTTAACTTACTAGGTACTTACATATTGGACCGCAATTATCAAAATGGTACTCGTAAATAATTTATAAATGTTTCCAAACAAATTAAGTATCTCGACTTGGCTCGCGAAATAATTGTCGTCATGACTGTAGGATGTGAGTACGGCAGTCTTTATGCCGATAGTCGGAACAGCCAATGGTTACTACGGCTTGGCTGACATCTGAGGAGGCTCTCAATACTCAATTTTTTATTGCATTCCATAATGTACGTAATGGTCTTAACAATATAAAAGTACAGAATCATTATGAACCCTGTTGGGCACGGCAAAAACATAGAAGAGAGGAGGTTGTATCTCGTTGAGCGGTTCAATCAAGAGCTTGAATCAGAAAGCAGAACTTCAGGATATGGCGCGTATTGTTAGGAGATTTCTAGCTTGAAATCTGTTCCTGATGCAGGTGGGCTATTTATTTGTATTAAAAAATGTTTTTTTTTTTAATATTATTATTGTAAAACATAATTTATTATATTACGTATATGATTTGAATAATAGAAATAAATAAATCAATCCGAGAACCTTTAATTCGTGAAATATTTAATTCAAGTTGATTATTGAATTGGAAATATGACTATAGTATTATAATTTTTCATTTGTGAAAGCACTATGTAACTTATTTAATTAATGAATATCTGATCGCCACATCCACCGCTTTTTAGTTCAGAACACCCAATATTACTTCACCAAACTTCGTTATTACTTCAGCTAAGTTTATTTGGTAAATGAACTGAAAACTGGCGTCCAGCGACGCACGCGATTTATAACCCCATACATTACTTCCCACAACCTTGAGCAACGCAAATTTCAATCTTATTACCAACACATAAGGACGATTAAACTGCATCAAAAATATGGTTGGCTGTTATAGATTTGCCAAATTTTAATGCAGTTAACGTAAAGTAATTTAGTCTTTATTGTTTTAGTTATAGGTATCTTTTACATTGACAAATTGCTGATTAAATTCGTAGGTAAGTTCTAATTAGGCAAGGCAAAGGGCTCGTTAAGTGTTTTAGAGGCTTTTTAGAGTGAACAGTAAAATGTTTAACACTTTTTACGGTTGATTTGAATACAAAGTAGTGAATGAAACACGTTGTTAACAAAATTATTTGACTTGGGAAGTGAGTATCGTTTCAAAATTATTCAGTTGGTATTCCTTTCTAGTTAAGTGACCACTTGCTAACGCTTGTAGACCCGGGATCCCGTATACGTTAATAACGTTTATCGGTTATTTATATAATATTTTAAAACTGAAAAAGAAGACAAGAGCAAGGCAGAGCAAATAAGAAGAAGAAAAAATGAAAAGGAGGAGGAGAGCTTGCGTTTTTAATTGGACACACAAATTTTTGGAACTCAGAATCGTACCAATAACAATTCTGATTTATTTTTGTAATAGAAAGTTATTAATATGTTATAGAACTTGTCACATTCTTTCAAGGATGTTAAGTAACTTAGGTGGACCAGTCGTATAAAAAGAAACGTAATTCATAATATCGTACGAGATTTCAAAATCATTATCATTTTGAAAGGAAGTTATTTGTCCGAAATCTGACTATTATATATGTTGTATCCTTTCCAAATAATTCAAATTTAATTATTAATTGACCAAAATATAACTAGACTAATTTCCTAAGAAGCACGCTTGGCACAGTCCCTGTAAATTTCCTCAAAAATGGCGTCTCACTCCCCAAGGTAAGTCAACAAATTGTGATGAAGGTTTACGAGTCGTCCGTGAAAGCCGTATAAACAATAACGATGCAAAATGTTCCTCTGTTTATGACCGACATTTTACGATTCCAAACATTACGAGATCGTGTTTTAAACGAGACAGTACTGTTAAAAGCAAGGTCTTCCGAATGAGGGGAATTCCTGGGGGTGTCCGAAGCGCCGCTGTCATTATTGAGTCCTGAATAATTAGTAATCTGTTTCAGTGGCTTGTTGGTCTCGTGTCGCTTTTGAGCATGGGTTTGTTTCCCAGGTCGAGCAATAAGAGGTATTGGGTTTTCTGAACTGCCTCGGTGGCCTAGTGGTCCTAAGCGCGACTGCTACGCTAGAGGTCCTGGGTTCGATTCCCAGGTCGAGCAAAAAGTGTTATTGGGTTTTTCTATGAAATTCTCAGTAGCAGCTCGGAGTTTGGATTTGTGCCCGGTTAATGGCAATAGGCTCGCCCCCTATTACATGGGACCTAAATATACCGGCGAACTGTGGGTGTACATTAGTACACCTCTGCCTAACCCTTCGGGGAATACAGGCGTGATGGATGGGGTTTTCTGAATTAGGAATTGTTCAGTAGCAGCCCGGAGTTTGGAAGATGGTGGCGTGACACTCCCGTGCTACAAAAAGCACGTTAATCCTGCGCCTGTGTAGGATTGCCGTCCTATCGGACTATGAGAGTTAGACAAAAAGGAGTGGACTTGTGTTTGCGCTCGTAATTGTCAATTGAGTGACGTGACGTGATAAATCATAAAAGCTACTTAGTTTGTAACGACTGTGTAACGTGTCTGTACACCCCATATACAAAACTCAGCTATCACACTGAAACGTAAGTGAGTAATTTTTGTACCTAAAAACTGAAAAATTCCCATTATTACAATGCCATCACTAACCATTTTTCAAAAAACAAAGCACTCAAGCTTATATAACAACACTCGCCACCGATAACGCCATGGGAAAATAAGTTAAATAAAGCAAAAAATGCCTCTCAAATCCCAATATTTCACGTCGCTTTATAAAATTCCCATGACGAATATGACGACGGCGGGTGAGTGAATAAAGCCGACGTTTCGGAAAACTTTAAGACAATTTATTATACGTGCCTCCGTTCCTGTGGCTGTGCGCTACTGTTTAGCAGAATGAAATATTTAAAAACTTTTCTTTCCCGCCTCGAATTTTACACCGGGGTTCGATTTTTGAATCGCTCGCGCTCAAACTTGTAATTGCAAGTAAGTCTCGCGTGACTACGAAGATTGATTTGTTTTTGTTAATACGTTAATGGTGTAAGATCCGAGAGTCGCTTGGCGTATGTATATTCAGTAAGGCTGACATTTTAGAAATAGGTAGAGGAAAATATAGCAAAAAAAATATGTAGTGGTGTGTCTGTAGATATTAAGAACTGTAAGTGAGAAAGAACATACATTTTCGATCCCCAGGTACCTGAAAGGTACATAAGTTACATTTACACCCCCTTAAAGTAAATTTTAATTTTTGATGGTATATAAAGTAAATAGTACAAGTAACTGGAAATTTTTTTTTTTTAAAGAATTAGCCTTCCTAGCAGAACCTAACAAAATTAATTCTTTTAAACAAAAATATTTTCGCCAAAACGAGCTAACCCACAATCTCTCAATAATTGAGTTATTCACATCAATATAATTCAAATTGCCAAATTTTAATGTACTAGCCAACCATAACAGTTTACATACATACCATCACACCTGTAATTCCCGAAGGGTTAAGCAGAGGTGTGCCAAATTACACCCACAGCTCGCCGGTAACAACAGTTTAATGTACTCTAAAACTTATTCTTTGAATAGAATAAAAATTTATCTGCGTTAAATTTGCCATTTTTTAAATTCAATTGCAATTCCCATAAAATTACTGACAACCCAATGGTCACATTATCATAAGGCTGTATATAAACACTGGCAACTATTTTCATTACATCGCTGGTTCAAGGAGGTGCAGGAAAAGAACAAATGGAAGGAATTGGGGGAGGGGCAGTGTGAGTAAGGGCTAAAAAAAAAGAACAATTTTTCGACCGATTTTATTTGTTTACAAGACTCTGTTTCAATAGAATGTTCAGTCACTTGCCAAAGTGGGGTAACACGGGCAACGAGCAAAGATAAACAGATAATTGGAAGGTGTTAATGGCAATTAACTGAATACAGGAGGGATTCATACGTTAATGTTGGTCTGTTTATGTGTGTTAGCCAAGTTACTTGATGTTTGAGTTCAAGGGAATAAAGTTTGACTAGGTTTGGCGTCTATTTTCAAGGTCAAAGTCGAAGCTTTTATTTCGATTAGACCATTTACTGGCACTTTTAAATTGTCAGGGAGTCAGTCGGTCACTCAGAAACTTGGAGCTAGTTTCTCGTTCCAAAACGTTTGGGGTATATTTTGTGTTTTTGTTTCCAAGACGTGTCTACGCTTACAGGACTAAACTAAACTAAACACTGAACCAATTTTGTTGAAATTTGGTATGGTTTACACTTGAACCCCTAGAAGAGGACATATGCCACTTTGTAATTCATGACTTCCATTGCGTCCGCAATAACTAATTTTCACGCAGACGAAGTCGCGGGCGAAAGCCAGTAGGTTATACCACCTCTTTCTGCGACCACCTCCTTCTGCGATGCAGCAATGTTAGGGAAGAAGGAAGCGGAACGTGTAAGGGAGAGCTCACATCCCAGCCGCCGCAACAAACGAAGACGCTCCGGGCGTCGGGAGTCGCAGGGCGATTCCTGGCCACCGTAAGCGGTGCGGGCCAGCATTGGGCTACTCGTGCGACCAATACCAGGTCCGGGTCAACGGTGCTTTGTTTTCTCAAAGATTTGATGATCCATAAAAAAACGGTTATAAAACTCACCCCCACTTTGTGCTCCCTATAAACATGATCTCTATAATTTAAAACCAGGAATGGAAGCTTACTCTAGCTACAAACTCAGTTCAACTACATCTAAGCCGGACACAGCAACTGCTAACATGGATATCTAAATACTAGTAATATAAAGTTGAAGAGTTTGTTTGTTGTTTTGTTTGAACGCTAATCTCTGGAACTGCTTATCCGATTCTGAAAATTCTCGAATAGAAAGCTACGTTATCTCTGAGATCTATAAACTTTATCTTATGTAAGAAAACTTACTACTGGATAAACGGTAAGCCCGCATATATAACAGCTAACATTGTTAGATGGGGTCGTGGTACACCGACGAAAAGATGGCGGGACGCAAAGTCTCAACTCAAAATCAAATCAGTATTTCAGTTATACCATTAAAAGGCACTTTTGAACATAATTTTCAAAAATAATAGTATTGAATTTATTTGCCCATTTCAAAAGTTTTTTTTTATTGAGAAAAATGGGCAAGTAACTCTCTCTCTCTCTGGACTCTTAAATGACGCCTTGGATTGCTTCCTCAGAAATTGGCGAGGTGACGTACAACATTAGCGGAGTGGAAGATATAGGGGTAGGTTTTTGCCCATGATTTTTGCAGTAAAGGCAAAAACATTCACGCAGACAAAGTCACAGGCAAAAGCCATTACTTATATCTAAATATTTCACATTTCAAAACTAAAACTTGTTAGAACATGTGACGGGAAACGCGCAGTTAAACAAGTATTTAGCCATTCTCGTTGGAAAGTGAGTACGGAGTGAGAGTTAGGACTGTGGGGAACTATTCTGTTGGAATGCAAGCTGAACAAAAGATTCAACGTCTGTGCGTCTGTGGGAGTGAACTAAAATCCCAGGGGCGCTGGACCTACGTCATGTTGGCTTGGCTGAAATGAGGATATAATATAGTATGAATGAGTTAAGAAAGTATGTACTTGCTAGTTTTGATCCTGGGCCCTTTTTCAGGTATCAGGTAAAACATCTACCTTCAACTTTCTGTAAAACTTCTTGACAATTCAAAAGTGCCAGTAAATGGTGTAATGACAATAAATGCTTTGATTTTGGTTCTTCTATGTAGAAACCAACTGTGCGGAACAAGCAACTAACCTTAACTTTCGGACTGACTGATTCCTTAACAATTTAAAACACTGTAAGCGATTTTTTTATACCTGAAAAAGGGGCCCACTATTAAAACTAGCAACTACTTACATAAACCACCTTAATGAAATAATAATCGTCTATCCTAAAAATATCAGCCATGCTAAATTGACGTAAGTGTGGCGACAATAGGATCTTGCACTATAGGTATAGCTCATCCTATGTTGTTTCAAGTTTCACTGTTATGTCAGGAATGTGGTTGTTATGTGGCGGGAATGAGGCGTGACTATGACGTCAGTAGGTTTGTAATTAATAATCTAGAAAATATGAATAATAAATGTTATAAGTAGGAAAAGTTGATAGTTTTGTTAACCGACTTTAAACAAGGAAGAGGTTCTCAATTCGTTTGTAGATATATGTTTTTTGTTTGTTACCTTGAACCTCCTTCATTTATCATCAAATAAATCGGAAATTTACTTTCATAAATCTGGCTATCGTATACAAAAAGAATTTTCCAATCCGACTGGTAGTTCTAGAGATATGCGCGTTTAAATAAGCAAAAAAGTTCTTCAGCTTAATTATGTTAGTATACGAGTAGATTACTATTAAGTAACAATTTTTGTAGAATGACGAGAGAATTATTACTCGGTTTGGGATTTACTTTTAACAATATTAAAAAACATGAACGAAAACAGAACTCCATATAAAAAAAATGTTTAAATTAAAAAAAAAAAAAAACCATTGAACCGTAGCCTAAAAATGGAAAGCTTTTGTCTATATTAAATTCTAAATTCAACAAGAGAAAATACGTATACAACCATAGCTTTGGTTGTAAAATAAAAATCTATCTACTAATATTTTGTTTGTTGAAACTAACCCATTTGATCCATTTTAACATTTTTTTCTCCAATATACATTATTCGTGAATTGCATAAGCTATATAACATCACGCTATGACCAACGGGAGCGGAACAGTAACCAAAGATTTAACGCGGATGAAATAATCCACGCGAACGGAAGCAAAGGCAGTTAGCTAGTTGTAAAATAAAAATAGGTAATATAAACATAGAAATTCAGGCTTCAGAACAAAGTTAGGAATCTGAAATAATGGTGGGTCCACACGATACAGATTATAAAGTCTGAGTAAAAATGTTTACTCAGAGGTCTTTACCAAATGTCTGTGCAGACTTTCATCAGTTCAGACTTCGATTTTAATGAATAAATTAAGTAATTCAATAATCATGAGTTTTGCTCCGACAATCGTACAGACATGTACGCAGACTTCCGACTTTTCTGATACACCGATATTTGTCTGTACTGATTTGTTGTACAGACAAAATTCTATAGAAGGCTGTGTTAAGTCTGTGTTGTGTGGACCCACCATAACTGTAGCATACAAAACGGGATACTCCAATCCATCCGTCTGTTCAATTTCATACTTTTTAGGCTTTTTTAAATCTGTTTCTGTACGAATTTGATCAAACGCATTGAATTGCTTTTCAGTAGGTAGCAATTTTAAACGAAACTAGGCAATACCGTTTGTGTAGTATTCAGGTATGTAAAAAACCTTTTGATTTGATGGGAGCTTATTGTGTTAGTGCTACACTATACAAGCTGTGATGACATAGATCCATAGATATCTAGAATACCTACATATACCTACACACCATCACGCTTGTATTCCCCTAAGGATTTTGCAGAGGTGTACCAATGTACACTCACAGTTCGCCAGTATGTTTAGGCCCTGTATAATAGAGAGCGAGCCTATTGCCATAAACCAGGCACAAATCCTGACAGCTAACTGCGCTACTGTCAATTTCATAGAAAAACCCAATAACACTTTGCTTGACCTGGAAATTGAACCCAAGATCTCTAAGCATAGCAGTTGCGCTAAGGACCACTAGGCTAACGAGGCAGTTAGCCCTAAGAGCTATGCTATAGCTATATTTTTAGTGTTTATTATTCGAATTGTATGGTTCATGTTATCTGAATTAAATGAATTTTATTTATTTATTTTTATATTATATTTTTCAAAAAAATGGGGTCTATAAGAAAATTAACGGTGGTGAAATCGGAGAGATGACAGAAACGCACGTATGACTAAATGACTATATAACTGATATTACAATAACTAACTGATATTATAATTGTTATTATTCTTATATTTATAACTGAATAAAACATGTAAAGGATTGATTATTATAATAGATAGATTCACGCCGAAAGTTTTACGGGCAAAAGCTAGTCTTCTAATACTATATGGTTTATGAACTATAAAACTAATAAAATAAAGTTGAATATGGCTAAACTAGTCAAAGTCTCTACAGTAACATTTTATTATCACATAGCTATAAAATATTATGTTCAAATAAACTAGATTTTTCCATTCAAACTATTGCCTGTGACTGCCTCGTTGGCCTAGTGGTCCTAAGCGCGACTGCTACGCTAGAGGTCTTGGGTTCGATTCCCAGGTCGAGCAAAAAGTGTTATTGGGTTTTTCTATGAATTTCTCAATAGCAGCTCGGAGTTAGGATTTGTGCCCGGTTAATGGCAATAAGCACGCCCCCTATTACATGGGATCTAAAACATACCGGCGAATTGTGGGTGTACATTGGTACACCTCTATCTAACCCTTCAGGGAATACAGGCGTGACTGTGTGTGTGTGTTCGTCCGCGTAAATGTCGATTATCGCGGACGCAAACGTAGTCGCAGAATAAAAAGTAGCTTATATCTTTTCTTGGGGTTCAAACTTACCCCCTATCAAATTTCATGAAAATCGGTCCAGTGGTTTAGAAGTAAAAACATAACAGACAGACAGACAGTTACTTTCGCATCCTGTTAATATTATAAATGCAAAAGTTTGTGTCCTCACAAGGAAGGAAGGAAAGATGTATGGATATGCTTTTGTTTTTGACGCTTAAATGGCTGAACGGATTTGGATGAAATTTTACATAAGACTGACTGTAGTGTAAAATAGCATAAGATACTTTTTACCCCGGAAAAATGACCGGTTCCTGTAACACAACATATCAAATTTGACGCAGATGAAGTCGCCGGAAGAAACTTGTTTATAATATTAGTATCGACTCGTTTAAATGTTGCCGAACTGAACATTGAGAACAAAACTATATTTCCACAATTCCTGTTTGACGTTATAAAAATGGCCGACAAACTTGTTGCGACTTAGTTTTACAAAGTTTTGATATACTGCAGTTTTTTATGCTGTTTAACACCATGTGTGAACGGTACACCCGTTCACACATGGTGAACGGGTGTAAGCCATCTGTTACAGTGTACCCTTTGGTGTCGAAGTTCAAGCAAGTTTTATGGACTAACTGGAGTTTAGTGTTTAGTTTTGTTAGGCTATAAGTTATGGCAGTCATGCGAATTTTGTGGGATTAATTTGGGACATTGTTTGAAATAATTTTGGTTTTGTAAAATCTCGTTGAGTTTTAGTCTAGTTAAGCTGGCAGTTTTGTTTTTTTTAGTGGAATGTATTTCATTTTTTGTTTCAAATTTTTATGCCTAACATAAATGCAATTTGCTTGATTATTTTTATAATCTATAAAAAGATTTTATTGCAACTCATGGATACGACAATTAGAAGGTTTTTCTTTTCTAAGTAATTATGCACATAATTTTTTTATTGCTTGAAACTTATTAAGAAATTGATTATGAAATCTTGGATTGTGGGTTGGCTCATTTTAACAGAACTAAGGTAAAGTGGTCGTTAAGTTTCTACACAGACACTAATGGGAAACATTAAAGTAGAAATTAATTTTAGGAATACTTCCTTTTTTTCGGTTTTAACTACTCAATAATGTCCCACAGCTAGCCAAAGGCTTCCTCTGAGAGCTTCCAAGTATTCTGTTCCAGTAAAAATACCTTAAAAGAACGTCTGATGCTCTTTTCAAATTCCATGAAGCCACCAGAAAGCCTTGCTCAATTCAATCAATCAGCCCTACTCTAGTCGAGACCGGCGCACCTCTAGTAACACGGAGAAATAGTGATGTCCCCACTGATCCCAGTCTAATGCACTCGATAACAGATTTCCCGGGGTAGTCGTTTGTCCCGTGGAATAGACCGCGCATGCGCCCCGCTGCAAATTTGATGGACCCGCGCAACTTCAGGTGTGTCATAAAATATTATGTTTAGCTATCAGTGCTGGCGGGCACTTTGTTTTTGAAGACGTTGATAAATAATAATTCTAGCTTATTATTTTCCCACTCCAGGGTAAAAACTTTTTCTCATACAGAGAAGGCATGAGCATTGATCACCACGTTTGCTCAAGCCGGATTGGGGACTTCAAACTTAAATTACTTTCAGTTCAGGTTTTCCTGTCAGTGTTTTCCTTAACTGATGTCAGTGATGACCAAGATAAATTTAGATAGTACATTAATAAAAAAACTCACATTGGTATCGAAGTCACAACCTTGTGCATTGATAAAGATTATGGATTAATAAGTATTCTTAGAGTAAAAATCCATTTTATTAGTCCCTCATGTGCTCTTAATCTCGTAACCCGGATTATTTTTTAAGAACTTGATGTTTCCGACAAGAAGTTTTAACCGTAAAATATTCCTTGTAATTCAGATACAATTAATTAGTTAAATAATTATTTCCTAAAATTTTTGCATGGTGTACAAAGACACGTCATATAGCCGTTAACTTCGCATACTGCTCATCAAACCAAGTAAGATTGAGCGAAAAATATTTGCTGAGAAATGACTTAATATTGCTAGGAAATAACGCAATGCGTGTGGGGGTGTGTGAGTATGTTTTTACAGCAATAACCCTATTCTATGCCAGACACAAAAGCGCCAACAGCTTCTAAAAATTTCAATTTCAAAAAATTTCAAAGCATACTCCATCTAAACTCACAGTCCCGAAACAAAATACAGATCGCCCTGTTAAATACACACCACAATTTCGGCTATAGTTGGCCGGCTGTTCATTGCGCCACGTACCGGCTCCCGGGGGGCCCGGGATAATGGGGTAACTCGATAAAAGATTTCCCGGGACGACGATACCTCACAACACTGCCATCGCGGCCATTTTAACTTCATCCCGGAGTGGCAAGTTCGCCGGGATTTACACTTCTGATGGCCCCGCACTGTTATCATAAACAAGAATGGAGTTGGGAAGTTTGGTTATTATTTACATGGGATGTCAACAGGGTAAGTGGGTGCATGCGTGTATGTCACGAGAGGTAAGTGGGATTTGTAATTTTAACTTTCTGAGGGCGTCATTATTCTGTTAAAAAGTTTATTTCACGTAGTTCAAAAACCAGAAGTAATTGTCGTACGAGTATCTAGAATATGACAAAGCTGAAGAGGATTTTTGTTTGCTAGACGACCAGTCGCATTGGAAAAAACATGTTTTTGTAGTAGCCAGTTTCATGAGGAATTGTATAAGCTAGACCAAAGCAGTAATTATAGAAGTCACTAAATACGGACGAAGTTGCGGGCAGAAGCCAGTCTATAATATAGTGTTTGTAACACAAAACATATTATACTGTGTTTTTGTTGTAAAAATAAAGGGGGTTCAAAAAACTTTAGAATATAAACCACTTTTATTACAGGATCAACTTTGAAATATAAAGAAAATTCTGCTCCTTCGTACCTTTTGACTGTGTTGAAGTGGACTTTTGTATGAAACAGCAGTTCTTTTTTAGGCTTTGTTGTACACATTCACGTGTAGGTACTTTTACCTCCTTTTTTTTTAAGATGGGAAATCATCAAATAATAAGAAAAGAAAAAGAAAGAAAAACCATTTATTCGCATGAAATGACTTCCCCTGCCCTGGGCGGGGCGGGACGGAGTGTCAGACTTTTACTGACTAAAAACCATCTATGTTCCTTCATGTGTCCTATGCTTTCCGAGGGCGCGGTATCTCTTTCGAACAACCCGCAGCTCCGGACTTTTACCCCCTGAGTCAAAAATCATGTAGTATAAGGTTGTGTCCATATATAGCGTAATTATACTACAAGAACCAACTAGGCACGCTGCATATTATTGACTATTCTGACTAAATAGTTTAAGTGCCCTTGCACACTGCATGTCATGTAAAATATTGAGTTAGCAGTTCCCCCTTTTAGCCTCAGAACACTCAACCTAGGCCTAGCACGACCATACGGTAAAGTAAATCGGATTAATTTTTATTAGAACACCGGGCGTGTTCTAATAAAAATTAATCCGATTATCTTATTATTCTCACATAATTATAATAATCAGGATTTTGTAAAAGACAAATTGTAAAGAGTGTCGATGGAGTCTCTTGCTCGTTTTTCTCCATTTAGATCTTCGTTTTCAGTTTCTCAGTCTTATTCAAAAATGCCTGTAAATGGCCTAATTGAAATAAATGCTTTGACTTTGAATATTTATTTAGTTTTAAGTCTTTGTTCTTATCAATGGACACTAATTCTGCTAGTCGTATATAATTAACCAAAACGCTATAGAATAGCCTAACCAGTTCGAAAACGGACTCAAATCTCGAACAAGAACAGCAAATCCAACTTCAATTTGAAGTTCGACAAGCAAATTGAGCGCGCAATCCGTATCTACCAATCAAGGCCATATTGCCCGCTCACCAATAAAGCTATCTTCTCAACCTAGATCTCAGGACTCCAAATAACTTCTTCTAACTGTCCGGGACATATCTCCAGAAACAGTTACCACAAATAAAACTGCCATTGTCTGCCGGCCGATAATCAGGCCGAAGGCTAATTTTCTCGACGCGAGAATGGCCGAAAAACAGTTTTATCTTGCCCATAAGACCACTAAGGAAGTAATTCCACTAAACAAAGGGTCCCAATAACGATCCTAGTGTTCCGCCATAAGATATTCGCTGATCGGTCCGCCGGATAAGTTCTGGTGTAGAGTAGGAAAATTGTGTAGAAGTGAAACTGTTGTTGCTGTGGCGTTGAAATGTCCTAGGAGTGACATGCTGTAGGGCTTTTTACGTTATTTATCAACCGAATTGTTTTTTTTTTAAGTAAATAGGTACATACTTTTAAATTGATTCTATAGTGGTATAAGTTTGTAGCTTGGTCTTATAATCTAAATAACAGAAAAAAACTCATCGAAGTAAACGAATTTGTATATTTCCTTTTTTGTGAGTTTTCAGTGGTATTTATCTTGTTAATCTACGTAGTGTTACCGTATCTTCGTGGATTTGGATGATAGGAAGTAGAAAATTAACACGTACAGTTGACACACGTGAGGTTGGTCGCCCTGAGTGTGTGGCACGAGAGTCGCAATCAATGCATAAATTGAAAGAGCTGTTACAATGAGACTGTCGTACAAATGTCACATAAATGATATAAGCGACAAAGACAACGTCAATTGTTTGCGCGTATTTTGTTTTCTACTAGATATAATTATACCCCGCAGTGTCACCCCCGTTCTGTTACATCTTTGGTTAGTTACTGCTCCGCTTGTAATGGTGTTAGTATCATGTTCTACACGTATACACTCTTCTCCAGAGTCACTCTATCTATTGATGCAAACGCATTAAAATTAGTTGCGTAGTTTAAAAGATCTAAGCACACAGAAGGGCAGACGGTAGGAAGCGGCTTTGTTTTATAATATGTACTATTATATTGAGATTACCTATGCAAGCGCTATTATCGCCGAATTATCACCTACCCTTTTTCATCTTGAAATTATTATATTTAGATTATAGACGTTGCTTGCACAAACTTGGGCTTTGAGAATGACTGATGCTGAAGGCTATGCAGTTAGCGACAAATACACTCCAGAGGGGCCTATCACCATCTCTTAAAACAGTACCATTTTAATAGTACTTTGTAATTTCAGTTGTTGAATTTTCAACTCTCGGCACTTAGCTGAGCATCTCAAATCCCACAGTGCGCATGGTAAAGTAATATTTAAATAATACTGTTTCTTACGCCCGTAATTGAAGCGTTCAAAAGGCGTTCAGAGTCTCGCTTCTGTATATTATTTATTCTATGGTTTGGTAATGCTACGGTTAGGGCGTTTGCATATGGGGCGTAATGTGTAATATCAGCGTGTAGATGCAAGAAGGGTTTAATAGGGGTGCTAACTTACTAAACGGAGTGGGGTCTGTCTTCGTATAATAAGTTAAGTTGAGTAAAGATGAAGTATGTAATACGTTTAAATTAGTTTCAAGGTCGCTGATTTGCGGAAAATGAGAGATGGGATCAATATGCTATACTGTAAACTGCAATGCAATGCAAATTGTAACAATATTTGAATATCTAAAATGTTTCAAAGCATACTTATCTTACTCATAAGGTACTTTTGGAAATTTATGGGCAAAGTCATAAGTTGCTGGACATAGGTCCAGCAGTGGACGCCCTGCGGCTGATATGATGATGATGATGAAGAAGGTACGGTCACCCTCAGAAAAATGTACCTATACGTAAGCAAGTTCCATTCAAATGGTAGTCATTATTTTATGCATATATCGTGACCCCTGCCAGGATTGCGGAACCTACCAGTGTTTTGGAATTCACCGCGAAATCACTGCGGCCCTAGAACACATAGGATGTTGTTGGTTGATGTTTTCATTAGGATGAAAACACAAAAAATACATAGGTCCGCAGTTATAATAAGTACTTTATCTCATTCATTCATTCATTTTGTCATTGATTACACCTCTGCCTAACCTTTCGGGGAATACAGGCGTGATGGTATGGTACGTGTGTCTTTATCTACCAAAAAGCTGCTCACGTAAATAATATGGCTGTTCCTTTATGTTTTTCCTAATTTAAATTTTCCGAAACATAACAAAAAAGAAACCAAATAGGTCGAGCTATTTTCGAGTTTTTACGGCAATAGATTTATATAATATACAGATTTTTTTGTTTTATTTTTTCCTCTCTATTGTTTTAGGATGTATATACGAGTATATAGATGAAAACAGGTTTAGGAGAAAAAACAGGAGTAATATTTTTAATACCAAAACATTTTTACGAAAAATGTGTATTCTTTTTTACAATAATATTGGAGTTCCGATGTGTTTGTTCTACGAAATTTGGGCGTGCAGCGCTCGGTTGAATATTTTAAACCAGAATTGATCCCAATGGAAAATTTTTCGATTGTGTGAGATAAAACTATGTTTATTAACGTAAACATAGTTTTATCTCACACAATCTATTTGCTATATACTCGTAGCTATATTGGGGATCTCCGTCTTTTAAATTGTTGTAATTAAATTTTATAAACCTCATGGAAAGAACTTGTATTAGCCTAATAAATAAGGTTCATTTTTTTTACGTCTGGAATCTGTTTTTATTCTCGTATTTATTTTTAAAAAGTTTACTAGGTACGCTTAGCGTAATTGTTTTTTAGTTGTCGCTAAAATACCTATTCGGCTGTAGATTCCATTATATATTTTCCTTATGATATAAGGAAAATATCTTAAATATCTAAGTTAATGTATGGTTACGCACATTATATTTACCTTTTCACCTAATATTGACCTGTGATAATTATATTAAGTAACTTCTCAGTATTTCATCCAAATTCAATTTCTCATTGATTTCGTGGTGAGCATGGGTTTGATTTCCAGGTAATGGGTTTCTTCAATAGGATTTTTCAGTACCAGCTCGCAATTGGAAGTTGGTGGTATGAAACCCCTGTACCTCAGAAACGCATAAAACCGTTCTTCTTACGCCTGATCTTTCTAATCCATCGGACTATTAGGTTGAGGCAAGAGGGAGTGTACTTGCGTTTGCGCTAGCATATATTGGGATTGACAGCCATAATTTAAATTCGATCTGGAGCATAATATTATTTTTTATTTCGTTGGAAATAATAATATTTTGTAAAACATTTAAAATCTTATTGGACGGGATTCCAACAGAACAAAAGGCCAATTCGACCAAATAAAAACGTTCAGTCACAATCTCTTTTCAGCGACAATCAATCCCATAAAATAAAAGTAAATTAAATTAAAATGACGCTTTCGATACATTGACACTAAGATAAGATTGCGATCATTCCTAAAAGTTTGTAGAATTGCCCCTTTGATGTAAAACAAACTATTTAACATTAAAAGTTACCCAGTTACAAAAGTCGGTATCAACTTTTTTCTCCAAGCCGTGCCATATATCTTTGAGACGCGGGCCCCAACGGCTGAATGGTTGACAATGCGGCATTGAACACGACGAGGCACATATAAACAGGATATAAAATATGTCACCAATAAGCAAGACCAAATGTCGGATGAGGGCGCAGTTACACGGGCGGGAACAGCGGGGAATGGAATATAGATACACCGTTTATAATATTTAGGTGTTCGTTTAGGAGAATATTTTCGATAAACGGTGCTATAGGATCTTTACAAAATGTCGACTATTCGTTGGACAGTGAGTACAAATAAAACTCGATACAATTTGCATTTTCGTTAAGGGTACTTGTTAATTTGAATCCTTTTTTTTATTTCAATTTTATTTTATAGTAGGTACTTGGCCACTAACATATTTTTTCCGCCAAATTACATTTGCTAATTACATGTAACTTGATAATACGCCACCGAAAATTGGGTTTTTGGAGTTGCTGTGCATTGTTTTAGAATTGATCTCAAAGACAGCTTATACCGTCTTTTTTCTTTTATCTTCTGCATTAAGATACGACTTTGGTTACTGCTCCACTCCCGTGGATTGTAGCGTTTTGTTATACAAGCTGTTGATTTGCATCCTCGTCAAATTTTAGGAGCTTGTCATAGAAAAAAAGAAGTAATCAAATATAATTACCTGGCCAATATTGAATAAATGCTTGTTTTTTTAGTTGCAACTATCAAAAACAGTATTCCAGAATACTCCTTTTGCAAAAATCAGCATCGCCCAGTTGCGTATGCGGTAGGCAGAGTTGTCGCGCGGCTATATCAATGCGTGCATAGCGCCTAAACCCTCTGGCGAGATGGCTAGTTCGAATTGGAAAATCGCGTCCAAAAATATAAATAAAAAAAAAAGAGATTCGTGTTAAGAATCACGAGCATAGTTAACTCCTTGAATTTGACGAGAATGCAAATCAACAGCTTGTATAATAATATTAATATCAAATAGGTACAAAAAGTTTTTTCAAACCGACTGGTAGTTCCAGAAATTAGCGAGTTTAAACAAACAAAAACAAAAACCTCTTCAGCTTTTTTATATTAGTCAAGATATATTATGTCTTGCATGGACCAAAGAACAACAAGCAGTTTCTTGGAGGTAATAGGTATTAATTTCCTAGACATAAAGTAATGGCCAGTATTTCTTCTGCACCGTTAATTATGCTCAATTTGGAGAAACCTAGATACCATCGTCATTTGTTTTTCTCTAAGGAGTGAGATTCCATGCCCCAATAAACGTGAAATAATGTTCAAAGCAAACTCGAGTATAATGAAAAACTAGTAAAAAATATGTAGGTGCTTACTTATGTAGGTTCGCAAGATTCGTAGGATTCCCTACTTAAAAGGAATTTTTCACATTTTAGTACATACTTCCTATCATCCAAATCCATGAAGAAAAGATAACACTACGCAGATTAACAAGATAAACACCACTGAAAAGTCAAAAGCAAACGATACGATATACTTTTTTTGTATGAGGTATAAAAAAATGACTATTTATTTATTTTTAATAAACACACCAACAGCACTGTCACTTGCAATATTCATAAAACTAACAACTAAAATTGGAATTTCAGGAACCATGTAAATCAAAATAATGAATATTAGAGACAACAACCACCACACCACCACTATGAGACCAACGTGAAAAACTGTCTTTCAAATAAAACAAGAGTTTTCCAAATCAGTTGATAAATGACAGAGTTCTGAAGTAACAAAAATAGAATTTCAACCAAATTGATAAGCATTTCTGTTTTGAAGACGGTTAAAAATGGCAATCGCTCCATGTAAAATTCTGGTATTCAGCTGCATCCAATTAGAGTAAATCAAAAACATCCAATTCGAAAAAAGCTAGGCAGAAAATGTTTAGATGGGGAAACACGAATCAATAAAATAAATCAACAATTGATACTGAACTGAGTTCCTGGAAGTTCGAGCGAATGGAATTCAGTTCAAATTTATTTTTTACACATCAAACCTTTCGGTGAATATTGGTAAACAAAATTCGTTGTAAATGGACCGATTTCTAGGAATTTTAATAGTTGTTCTTTTGTTTTTATTAACGGATTTCAAAAGAGCCTGTATGTTTGGATATTTACCGTAGATTGTGGACTGGATTTTAATAATTTACCACATAGTCAACAGAGGGATTCAGTTCTTTAAAAGAGGTTTATTCTGATACAATGGCAAACATAAACAAAATAAAAATATAAGCATCTCTGCACATTAACGATTTTTTACAGTTTTTTTCTCAACCACAAATAAATCTATCAAAAAGCGGCCTGATAATCGGTCCAAAAAGAGATAATTAAGTATTTATCAATAATTGACCAGATGTCGTAATTTTATTTGTTTATATTTGGCTTTTGTGACAACCTCCTGAAACGTGCATGAAAGATTTTTTGTGTCTAAGACGAAAAATCTATTAATTAAATCACTTATAACTCTATTCTCTGATAGACAAAATCCGCAGAATTATCAGGGAAGGTTTGGTATAGCATAAGCTATTATTTGACATTACTTTAATCATTGTACAACAAAGGCCCAAGATTGAAGAGTATCAGTCTTCTTGTATGAAAGCGTATCAATCTCCTTTGCCGAGGATGCAAAAATGCACCTTATAGAACCCCATCCATATTCAGCATCAATTCTCTCACTTCACAAATCGCTCTCAGTCGCACAAAGCTCACACCAGCACCAGAGCAACAGTGAAATGTAGCGTAAAAAGAAATCCTTGAGAGGGCCAATGTCGATCCTTATTTATGAGTCAGCGTATTATTATGACTTGCCAATTTTCCGGAAAATAAAACCCGTTACGGCTTCGATCCGGCCCGGAGACGTGACGATGCCGGATCGTGTTCCGATTTTACTGATGCTCTGTATGATAATTTACCGGTTTCAACGGACGAAATGGTAATGTATGATTTGATTTTAAGCAATGATCGCTCGAGATTGGCTTGGCACGCTTTGCTAGATATGGTGGAAGAAATGCCAGATTTTTTTTTCATTTTTTTTTTGGCACTTTGAGATTTTTCCTTCATATATATGAAGCAAAAAGCTCAAAGTATTCGATTTGAGTCGATTTTCAAATTAAAAATACGACTATTCTATAGCATTTTGGTTATCTGATATTATCCCTACATAGTATAAAACAAAGTCGATGCCAGCTGTTTATTTCTCTGTCCACCTAGATCTTTTGAACTACCCAACGGATTTTAATGCGGTTGTCATCAATAGATGGAGTGATTTTAGATAAAGTTTTATATGTTGTTGGTGGTGTTTGTATGTATGTATATATTTATTTATTATTATATTTTATATTGGAAATTTTCTGTTTCTGTTCCCTCTTTCTTGCACCTCCTATGTTTTGTCTCTGCATCACCCTACGGTAGACTGCCGCCATGGGATCTGGAGGCGCTGGTCCTCGCGCGCCTACACGAGTGGCGCGCGGAGGCACTGGGCCGGGGGGAAACTCCGCTGCCGCGGCAAATTGCCGCCCAGCGGACGGAACTCCGGCTCGATCTCATGGCGACATGGAGAGAGCGACTGTCGCAGCCTCGTGCAGGGCACGCCTCGATTGAGGCGGTAAGTCCCCTCTTTGAGGAGTGGCTGGAGCGGCGCCACGGCGCCCTCACCTACCGCCTGACGCAGGTCCTCACCGGACACGGATGTTTCGGGAGGTTCCTGCACCTCATCGGGCGGGAGGAATCGCCCGGGTGTCACCATTGTGAGGATCGCCCCGAGGACACGGTGGAGCATACTTTGGCGGTGTGCCCTGCTTGGGCTGAGCACCGCCGAGTCCTCGAGGCGGCCATCGGCGGCGGCGCCCTCTCGCGTCCGGCACTGGTTCAGGCCATGGTCCGGAGCGAGGGGGAATGGGAAGCAGTCGCCTCCTTCTGCGAAGCTGTAATGCTAGAGAAGGAGGCGGCGGGACGGGAGAGGGAAAGGAGTGTCCCCCGTCCCAGCGGCCGCCGCGGTAGACGATCCGGGCGTCGGGAGCCACGTGACGACTCCCGGCCACCGTAGACGCGGGTCTGTGGACGGTGAGCAATGGGTAGCTCACCGTCCGTACGTTCACTAGCGACAGACCGTGTCGACGGCGCGTTCGTGTTCCACGCGCGCCTCAAAGAGATGTCAGCAAAATTGGATGGGGCCACTGAGGGCCGATGCCTGCCGGGGCTGCGGGTTGTTCGAAAGAGATACCGCGCCCCCGGAACGCAAAGGGCACATGAAGGAACATAGACGGGTTTTAGTCAGTAAAAGTCTGACTCTCCCTCCCGCCCCGCCCAGGGCGGGGGAAGTTATTTGATGATTTCCCGTCTATAAAAAAAAAAAAAAAACCCTACGGTAGACTGGTAGAAAATGCCTAAGGCATTAAGTCCGCCTTTGTACGGTGTATTTTTACATTTGTGCATAAAGTTTTAATGAATAAATAAATATATGTACAGAACATCACGCTACGACCAACGGGAGCGGAGCAGTAACCAAAGACGTAACTGAACGGGGGTAACATCGCGGGGTGTACATATATCTAGTTATGAATAAAGAATACAAAACTAAATAAACATTATGTAGCTGTGAAATGGATTTCCATTTTCAATGAGCATAAATTCCTAAGCTAGCTAAAGGAAAGATTCGCCTTCTAATGTTATTCAAGTAAAAACTATCTCTCTTTACTTATGTCTTAGTACCTAAAGTTAGAATACCAGTATTCTCGAATTCTTTGAAATGTTCCAGAACTTTGGCTTTCAAAACGGTTCGCAGTATTTCATACTAACTTGTAATAAAGTTCTGTGATTGTTAGCAACGGCTTCTGTGTACGAACATTCTGGAATTTCACGACTATTGGACTTCTATCTGCTGGGAGAGACATCGGAACATATACATTTTGATCGTGTTGCACTTTTGTCTGGAACAGCTGATTTCTTTTAGCGTTGGGGGGTCTAGAATCATGGTTATCTCTTTAATATTACGAATGTTTTGCTTGTAATTATTTTTGTAAGTGTTTTTTATTTTGAGTAGGTCAGGGCTAGTTCGAGGTGCCGCAAGAAAGGAGTATTTGGAAGGGCATGGGGGAGGAGACCCAGCAGTGATACATTACAGGTTAGTTAAAAAATAGGATTTTGACATCTATGTGTAGTTGTTTTTTTTTTTAATTTTCGATGATTTTTTTACCCCATTTACACGAGCAGTCGGTCTATTCTATAAAAATCTCTCAGAGTGAAATTAGGTGAAGTGAGGTTGAAGTGAGCCCCTAGCATCGGTGGGATGAGAGGTTACCTACAAAAAAATTAAATTAAAAATTTAAAAAACCCCCGACACAAAATCCTAAGTTCCCTTTAAAAAGTAAAAAAATAAAATACGTCGCCTTGGGGGACCGATGTTGCATTTAGGGTACCACCGTCCCAAGCGGTCCCCCAACGCGACGTATTTTATTTTTTTACTTTTTAAAGGGAACTTAGGATTTTGTGTCGGGGGTTTTTTAAATTTTTAATTTAATTTTTATTTTATACTTTTTATAGGTACATACTTATTATAATGTCGATTTTGTTAAGCTGTAAGTACATAGGTTCCTAATAATTTAATAACCCACATGACAAATCATTTTTTAGTTTTTCTTCCCCACTTTCACACCCATAACTTTTAAACGGCTCAACCGATTTTCATCAAACATGTCTAAGAACACTCGTACGTAAGTCACCTTTCATACAAAAAAAAACTAAATTGAAATCGCTTCATCCGTTCGGGAGCTGTGATGCCACAGACAGACAGACAGACAGACAGACAGACACGTGAAACTTATAACACCCCTCTTTTTGCGTCGGGGGTTAAAAAAGATCATATAGAATAAACTCGAAAAAAAAAATGATAATATGAAAATTCCCGTGTGAGAGATAAAAAGGAAAAATTACTTAAAAAAGGCTATCAATATCAACTTTTCAGGAACCAAAGTCTCATTATATTGGAGGGACTGAACCTCACACTTTTCTATTTATTATGTTTTCGCGGCAAAAACAATTTCCTTCAACGTTTTCGCCGGGGATTTACGGGACACCTTTTTTCGCTTCTCAAAATAGTTTTGGGCGTGTTATATGCTTTTGAAACAGTGGGAAATAGAATTTGGGGTAATCCTATCGATCCTGGTTTACCGAACACTTGATTTTGTTTCTTTTGAAAAACGATATGGATTACCTATTTTAGGGTTTTATAAAAGAGTTGTCTTGTTACTACATTTGGTTGAAAATCAAGGTAAAGACGAAGAATGTAAAGACGAAGAATGTAAAGACAAAGAAACAAAACATTTTGAAACTGACTTGGGCTTTTTTACCATTTGAGAGTTGATGGCTAAATTATGTTCAAACATGTGGTCACCGCTGTCAATAGACATTAGCAATACCAACGGCCTTGCAAATACGTTGCTATACCAGAGACAAAGTTGAAATGTCTCATGTGCCTGTAATTACATGAGTATGTGTAATTACAGGCACATCAATTCGGAATACAGCAACGCTGCTTTGCGGCAGAAATAGGACATGCCGGACGAGCTCCTTCACAGTGAGCTCTTCTACTACTAAAGATGTATTAATACACAGTCTTCACGTGGTGTCAAATATTCTTCTTCTTCTTAGCGCAAATAAAAGAGAAAGATGAGAAATAAATAAGATACACTTTAAATATTAGAACTATGAAAGACCACTCCTAATATTATATTATATGCCTAACAATACCCGTTATTTATTTAATAAAAATCTATAGAACTTATAATTCATTTTCCTCGCCCGCTCCTGTCCTAACCTTTTATAATTTCTGCCTTATTACTTACCTAACAGAATTAGATATGGTGTCAACAAAACTTCCGAATGAACTGTTTCACAATAGGCTTTGTCCAGTTGGGCAAAGTTGAACATTCATTTAAATTACTGCCTTGTACTTCTGCCGGTGTTGATTTTGCAAAGACGCTATTTAACTTACAAAGCCTAAACAAGTCGTTTACAAGTTCCAAGTTAACTGAGTCGATAAGTATTTGGCTCGCAACTGGTTACCCAGGAACTGGGGCCTGGTATTGTATGTACAAGAACGGTTCGTTTAGTAAGGACTGCTTGTTTATTTGTAGACAACTTGTCTATCCCTGAGCGTCGCTTCTTTACGTAGTAACAGTTATTATTAATTGTATTAAAAAAGAAACTGTTTTGAAGTCTCTTTCTGTAGACAAACAAACCTAGCTTCTGGCTAATTGGTATTGTTACTAGGGTATAAGAAATGAAAGGCAATTACAATGTTCTTGTTCGTTTTTACAAAACGTTGTGCCCTATTTGGAATTTTCTATTAGATTTTGTTTTTTTTTTTCTATTTTCCTGTATTGTGTGTTGCGTTTACAAACATATAAACTCACATACAAAGCATGCCACTTGCGGGAATCTTACCCATGGACACGTAGCATAGTACCCCATCTCTCTACCACTGCGCCAACTGTCTCATTCTTTGCTCAAGCCAAGTTCAGAGAATATAGGGTGGGAAAAACGTAAATCCACGGTAAAAAAAAACATCTGGTGTTCCATACATTTTGACCAGGTATGTTTATTGTATGGGCTCACTTTTGTGGAACATCTACATATTTTTCTTTTTTTTAATCTTCGCCGAAAAATTTTCGTCGTTGGGGTCTAGAATTATTGTACTGAACCCATGATAAAAGTTTTCGGTACGATGTCTCTTCCAGCCGCAATATTTTCTCATCATTCACTCGATTGTGTAGAATAACATGAGGTAAACCAGTAATCGTCCCTGAAATCAGTCAAGCCGCTTGGGATCTTACGAATCAGAAACCGCTGAGATGGAAGGACTATGAAATAGTTGAACTGTGACCATTCCATATCGTATTTCTCAGAACGATCAACTCCTACAAATTATGTTGTCCTGGTAACTGCCTATGAGTACGACAGATTGACACGTTACCTTTCTGGTCCCGATTTATAATGATTTGTTGGAAGCCTCTTGACCCTTACCTGGCTATGTTATTATATCATTTTTACAGTCACTCAAGTCAACAGCGCTTTGCTGGCGTTTTTAAAAGGAACTTGTTCGTTGACCATTGAAATTGCACTTGAGTCGAGGTTGGTACAATTTACTGTGCTGGCAGAATTTACTGTTATGATTTTTTTAATGGATATATATAGGATAGGAGAGAAATTCTGCAATTTTTTTGAAACCTAACATACCATCGCACCTGTATTCCGCGAAGGGTTAGGCAGAGGTGTAACCAATGTGCACCCACAGTTCGCCGGTATGTTTTAAGTTCTATATAAAAAGGGAGGAGGCCTATTGACATTAACCGGGCCAGGAATCGTTACTCCGAGCTGCTACTGAGAATTTCATAGAAAACCCAACATTTCACATTTAAGAAACAATCGCAATCTAGCCTCAGATTTAATGTGTCGAAAATGCTATAATTTACATTTAATTTTTTGACATTGATTGTCACTGAGATGAGATTGCGACTAGATTTTAATCGTTTTTAATTAAGTAGAATTGACCTGTTGGTGGATTTAACTACATTTTTAATAGAACTTTCAAAAGTTACAAGGACAACTTTTATAACGCTATGACTTGTGTTGACAGTGCCAAATTCTTTTTTTGATTTTCCTCTTTCATAGAATAAAAATAATATTATTCAGTTATATTATAATCCTAAATCTACTCTAGATTAGCTTTCAAAATCGTTTAATCCAAGGATAACAGACGAATATTTTTTGTCAAAAAACAGAAACTCATTTACATTTATGGGAGACTCTATACAATACCAGTGTGCGTCCATCTTTTTTTGTATTACTGTGAATGAGGTCCGAGACAAAATGAATGACTATAATGTACTGCTATAGTGTATTTGGGGTCCAGTCAAGTAGTTTGGGGGTTTAATTAGAGTTCCGTAGGAACTGTTAATAGTCTAAGTTGCAGTCTATCTACGCCAGTTTATTTTGGTAGTTGGTACGATTTTATGAAGAAGAATGGTCTCTTAAGATATTATGGTGTGTAAAAAGATTCATCACATATTTGTAACTATGCATACTGGCCTTCAAACTAAGTAACATTGAGCAAAAATTTGCTATGAAAAGACTTTTATTTATTTTGCGTAAAACCACTGTTTATGAAAACGCGCAATGTAATTCACGTGCCTTAAAGTGTAATTGGAACATTAAAAGTTAGTTTTTTCCTATAATACGTATGAAACAATTATAACTTTGATCTTCAATATCTCTGTAACCAATAGATTTTCAGAGGAATGGAAACAGCAAACTTTGAATGATTCTGCTGTATATTATCGTAATCTATATTATGTTTTAACTGTTTTAGTAACAGATACCTATCAAGTAGAAATTATTCAGCACGGAACCATGTCAGACGGATCTCCAAAAAAGCGAGACAAAAACGTCGTAAACATACATTCAATCTGGGGCCAAATGCTAACTTCATAATAAAGTCATAAAGCCGTGTTATCTGATCGCCATGCGTCACTGCTGTCCTGGTATGCTTGCCTGGTATCTATCCCCCCCTTCCCCTCTATTTCTGTTTAATTCGCAAACTGGCGTATTTTCGCTTGTTGTCCCGCCATCTTTGCTTGTGGATAAAACTTGTCTTTTATGGGGATAGTGTAATAAGTTGTTGTTTGATAAGGCTCAACCAGAATGTCTTGATAATATTGTGCGAGTTCTGATTGGTGTGTCAACTGGTTGATAAAGAAATTTCGAGGATAGTTTTTTTTGTTATTTTTGTGTCGAGGTATATTAAATTACTTGACAAGAGTTTAAATGGTGACGCATGGTGGAATAAATTAGAAATTGCAATAGATGATGTAAACATGTTGCCATTTTCCAAAAGTATAATGCTCCTACCTGCTTTTGATAGGATTTAAGAAAGGACTATGGGGAATTACTTTTAACCAAGCAATTCTATAGATTCTTCACAAGACAAGTTAGGAAAATTGATTGATATGCAAATTGATTATGATTGCTGTGTGCACATGATTTGTGTCAATAAACGTTTTTCTTTCTTTGTTTCTTTTCTTTCTTTAAATTGACGATCAAATTAGAAGTTCTACAAAATCAAATCACAAATACTATCATAAGTACTTCATCAGCCGTATTTATACCTAAAAGGACCAAACATTTCCAGCACGGTCGGGCCACATTTAAAATATTGCTAGCAATGTATTGCAGCCACACCTTCTCGCGAAGTTATGGCCGATTAGGAGCGCCATAAATGACCATAAAATGGTAAATAAATGAAGTATGTCAATAGTCACCCAAAAGTTTAAGGGGGAAAAGTTTAGGGCGACCATTATCGCCCCAACTATGAATAGTTAACAAATAGCTATGGTCAGCAACAAAATTCGATTAACCACGTTACTTGTCGACCCCTATAACACAGGATTTTCCTAGCATCGGGGTCTTCATTCACAAAACTGTGCACTATGTAATATCATAATAATATAACATGCATTGTACTTCTTCTTTTTTGCTAAATAAAATAATAATAATTATTACATTTATATATCATTTCAATTGACACGAAATAACACAATGCATACTGAATTTTAGAAAATACCTAAGATTTAATTATATTTTAATGCTAGATCCATTTCGTATTTCCCTTTGAGCTCAATAAGGATTATAAAATCTGAAATGTTAGTCTACTGTTACTGACTGTAAACCAAAACCAAAGAGTACTTTCATTGTATTCACTGCCCCACAAAGACAAATAGGTCAATAGGTCACAAATTACCCAACAAACACCAATATTTTCTTACTGATCGCCCAAATCTTCCAAAGAAAATATTCTCCATACTTTCCAAGTACCAGGAAAACAGAAAGCAGGAAACAATATCATACAATAAAACGCAAATAAACAATATTGTCAGCATAAATAAGATGGTACTATAAATAAGTCCACTCTCTATTATATCGCTATGAACTGATAGAGGCTTTATCGGCTGGCGAGATGAAACAGGAGCGTGGACACAAATATACGGAATATATGGCCAGCTTAATGGGCTTTCGTCTTGAAATATTTTGGAAAAGATTGGGATTTTTTGGAGCTATTTTTCTATATTAGGTGTAAAAGGACACTTAACCAATCCGAAAGCATTTTTTTTTTAAATTGGACGTACATATATCTGGTGATTTTAATGGTTTAGTAACGAAACTGCCTCGTTAGTCTAGCGGTCCTAAAGAGGACTGCTACGTTAGAGGTCTCGGGTTCGATTTCCAGGACGAGCAAAGTGTTATTGGGATTTTCTATGAAATCCTCAGTAATAGCAGCTCGCCCCCATGGGGCTTAAAAACATACCGGCGAACTGTGGGTGGACATTGGTCATTGGACACACCTCTGCCTAACTCTTCGGGGAATACAGGCGTGATGTTATGTTAGTAACGGACACATTGAAATTACAACTTTTTTTACTCATTTTTACAACAGCTAATTTTAAAATGTATGTAATTAAGTAACTATGTCATGTGGTTTTTACACCCTGCATACGATTTACTTCTGTTTCAATCAATCTATCAAAATAAGTACATAGCAGTGAGGTATGTACCGTACCGTAGCGTATGTACGTACTTAATCGAGTTCAGACAGTTCTCCGTAGCTCGACTTTACGATTTTGCTGACCCAAAACAACTCCGAGACTGTTCTCAGTTGGTTTTGGGCAGCAAAATAAATACTAAACTACGTGCCTTCTCTATATGAGAAGAGGACTTTGCCCTGCAGTGGGCAAATTATAGGCTGATATTATTTATGACCTTACTCTGGAATTGAGTCCATAACGTATAGGAGCAGTTAGATCGCGCGCCCGTCAGACCAAAAAAACATTAAAAAAACATATCTTTATTGTAAACTTCCGCCACCGCTAAAGAGAGTAACCGCCATTTTAATTACAATTTACACGTCCCTTATCAAATGATTTTAACAGTAACCAACAAAACTCCAAAACATGAAATTCGAATTTGGAAACAAATCCCTAACGGTACCAGGAAGTTAAAGCAAAAAGCGCTTTCTGTTTAATTTTTAACTGACTCCAAAGTTGTGATACGAATTTGGTTCGTCGGCGTTCCGCTGAATGCAGCGTTGTGCAGCGCTGCAGCGGTTGTAAAAGGAATATGTAATGAGGAGAGCCATCTTACCTTTGCCAAAGAAATGTCCCTGTAGGTGGATGTGAGGAGAAAATAACACTTGATCTTGTGATCCAGTGGTGTTTTAGAAAACATTTGAGAATTTTAGACGTAGTAAGTAAGTACTGTGTAAACAAAACTGAAACGCGAAAGGGATCGGGTTTATAATTTACTGTTACTCCGCCTGTTTGTGTTTCTCAAGGAAGATTTTTAGTACATTATGTACTATTATTAGAATATTATATTAGAATATTAAAATATTATTATTATTAGAATACTAGACCCGCCCGCGCCTTCGTCCGCGTGGCTTTATTTACCCCCGTTAAGTTATGTCTTTGCTTACTGCTCCACTGACATGGGTTGTAGTGTGATGTTATAAAGCCTATGTAGCCACGTAGCCTCCCCTAAAGATAGCCATCTTTAGGGGAGGCCTATGTCCAGCAGTGGACGTATTTCGGCTATAATGATGATAAGTACATTCCTTCTATCCATTACAAAACAATTTAATGGTGGGTCCACACGACACAGACTTAATACAGACTTCTATAGAATTTTGTCTGTACGACAAATCAGTACAGACAAATGTCGGTGTATCAGAAAAGTCGGAAGTCTGCGTACATGTCTGTACGATTGTCGGAGCAAAACTCATGATTATTGAAGTACTTAATTTATTCATTAAAATCGAAGTCTGAACTGATGAAAAGTCTGCACAGACATTTGGTAAAGACCTCTGAGTTAAAATTTTTACTCAGACTTTATAGTCTGTGCAGATGCCTGTACAGCCAAATGTCCCACCATAACGGTTAATTTGCAAAACCATTATTAATTTTTGCCAGATATTATCCATGAAGGCTTTAAAAGCCAGAACTTTAAAGTGTCTGTCTTAATTTATGGTCTATAATTAAAACTAGCAAGTATGAGTTTATGTTACTATTTACAAAATCGGTCATAGTAAAATATGTGATGACTCTGGGGTACCAAACCTGTAGTTTATTCTGCAACAATCTTAAATCTTTATTGCAATCTATAAGGTATTTCTTAAATAAACAGGAAAATAAACAGGAAATATTAAAATAATTTCTTATCTACGAGTATCTATTTCTTTATAACAATGTTTATAAGAATTTCTCTCTCATTTATTTATACATTTTATTTAAGTAAAGTAAGCTTGAGGTAAACTGTCTAACATTAAATGGAATCAAAGTCAAAGTTTTTTTTTAAATTAGACCATTAACAGGCGCTTTTCATTTGTTAATGAGTCAGAAGCTAGTTGCTAGTTGGCCAACTAGCTTCAACTTTCTCACCTCCTTTATGGAGAAGAACGAGCAAGAAACTCCACGGTCACGGAATGTTAGCACACCTCATGTTCACCATCCACCATCACGCCTGTATTCCCCGAAGGAGTTAGGCAGAAGCGTACCAATGTACACCCACAGTTCCTTCAAGCTCAATACACTTTAATTCTCAAAGGTAGGTTTTTGACTGAAGAGACCTGCTGGCTTGACGGGGCTCGGCCAGACGCGGTCTTTATTGCTTCGTGGTCAAAAAGACTGCCCCACCGCGTTGTCTGTGAAGCGCCTAAAAGATTCAATCTTTACAGCATCTTTATCTTAAAGCTCCAATTACGTATCATAACCATGATACTGTTCGTAAACACGTGCTTCATAAAACGCACCTCATCCGTGAAGAATTGATGAATAAGTAATAGCTTCCTACATGAGCAGAGCGTTTAGCGTGGTATTAAAAATGAGTTCGAGTATAGACGCCTCCATTCTTGTAGTAAACAAAGTCGTTAACGTAATCTCTTATAAGTTTGAGATTAAAGTTTATAGTTATTTTAAAATCTATATTTTTTGCTACTATTATTTTTTGTTCTGTCGAATTATTAGTGGTAATAGAGCTCTTTTTGAAGGAGCTCGTCCGGGGAAATACTAACACCATACCTATTTCTACAGTAAAGCAGCGTTGCTGTGTTTTAGTTCGAAGAGTATGGATGCTGATGTAATTACAGGCACATAAGACATTTCAATTTTGTCTGTGGGATGGCAACACGTTTTGCAATAAAGCCTCTGGTATTGTAGATGACTATAGCCAGAGGTGACCACTTAAAATCAGGTGGACGGTCGAGTAGTTTACCATCAAGTGTCCATAGGCAGCGGTAACCGCAGCCCCGGCAGGCATCGGCCCTCAGTGGCCCCATCCAATTTTGCTGACATCTCTTTGAGGCGCGCGTGGAACACGAACGCGCCGTCGACACGGTCTGTCGCTAGTGAACGTACGGACGGTGAGCTACCCCCCAAGTAACAAAATTTGGTACTATAAAGGTCCTGAGAACGTTTTAGAACGTGCTAATTAGTGTTCATGATTAGTACTATAATGGTGTTGTAAACATTTACAAAACCCCAATTAGGCCCTAGTATTATCACTGATTTATTGTATAGACATTATATAAAGGCTCTCACGGTGATAAGTCAGCTCTTTAGTTGAAATGTAAAAGTGTCGAGAAACGCGTTTTTTAGTACTGAAATAGCCACCAAAACATGTTTATAGTGCTATTTTGCACCGTAAACGATTCCAGTGATCTTTTTTTTCACACTGGTGACCTTTTTGTTTGTGTTGTGATCGTGAGTGTTGAGTGTTCTTCAAGAAAACAAAATATATCGGTAAGTTATACTTTATGTCGTTTGCCATTGTTGCTTAACATAACATACTATAAAACATGCATGGACCGATATGGTCTTACTCTCCCATAACTTGCTCTTGCGAAAATTATTGTATCGATAAAACCATTATGCTGATTTCAAATTTGACAATGCGCCATTATAATTTACGTGTTTTAATTAAATTAAAATTAATGAAATAAGGACTGGTCCCGAATATGGCTGCTATAGTATACATTGGCTTCAGCCGTGCTGCTAATGTGCTATCATGGCCGAAAACAGCAGCCATATTTTTACCGAAAACGAATTAGGGTTCGTTGTCCAAATATAAAATAAGCCTTTTTTTGTCATAATGCTGGAAGTAAATGTACAATTGCGTTTGTTTCAGTGCTTTACCTGCGTCGTAACATACTAAAATTAACGATGGCATATATAATGGACGTGGATTGTTTCCTGAGACAGATTTTAATGTTTATTTTTTTATTTATAAAAAAGATATGATAATTTTGTTGATAGTTATTCTCAAGAAGGCGAGATTATGCCCGCCGAAGTGTTTTTTTTTCTATAATTGTTATGTTTTTTTTTAATATTACTTATTGTGATGTCGACCGTAAGTGCCCCTATTTTTTCTAGGTTTAGAATATACATACATTAAAACACATCTTGCCATAGATCATGTTTATAATTAATAAACAAATAAGAAACATTAAGTCTTTTTTTTAAACACGGAACCAGTTTTCCTTATCATACAGTGTGTAATAATGGGACAAAATTCTTATGTCACTGCATAATTGTTCATCTTTATTGCTCTCCTCATCTGAGCATTCCGATGTTGGGGAACTTTGAACAGAGGTGCTCTCCCTCTCATATTCTTCATCCTTATTCCTGACTAGAGAAAAAGAAACATTATTGCTACAGCCCTGTTGTGGTACAAAACAAATATTTTGTACAGAACCATGTGCTATATTTTCTGGACCCGCTTGACCAGTATTTACATTTGCTTGTTGTATCGATGATAGTGCTTGTGTAGGTATATCAATTTTTCACCTTTTTTTTATAACTACCACTCACTTTATACCGACGCAGAGATTTTAAATCCATTATTAAACCTTTATTAGCTTAAATTTTTAACCAGATTTCTAAACAGTCGGCAGTGTGTCACCATTTATGAAATACTAGTCATATAATTGATTCTGAAAAGCTAGTATAGATGTAATTAGTCCATTAATTATTCATTTTAATCCTTTTATGTCACGCTTTAGTGTCGTATGAGTAACACAGACTCACTTATAGTGCTATTTAGAATGGTTATGTATTATTTAATAATATAGAAAAGTTTTCATGGCTTTTACAGAACTAGCCCCATAGCAATACTGAGGGAGCTTTTAAAAAGCTAAAAGGTTACATAATAGTTGTGCAAGGTGCTTTCATAGTGCAGATTAATCCTGTAATTATGTTTTTGATACTACTACAAAACTAGTACTATAAAAGTAATTTTGACGCATTATTAGTGCAAAATAGATACATGAAAGGGTCGGTAAGGTCTTCAATAGTACTAAATAGTACCATAATCACTTTATTCATATCTATTATAGTGCAAAACTTTAACGATTCTTTTGTATGGTCCTGTAAGCGTTCTAAGAGCTTAATTATAGAACTTAAATGCTCTTTATCTTATAGAATCAAAACGCTTTGTTAAAAACCTTTATAGTACAGGCAGTCATAATGGTTACCATTACAGGCCTACTATAACACTGATTGGTGACAAAACGCCTTGGTTATAGAAGCTTTTGTTACTTGGGCATTGCTCACCGTCCACAGACCCGCGTCTACGGTGGCCGGGAGTCGTCACGTGGCTCCCGACGCCCGGATCGTCTACCGCGGCGGCCGCTGGGACGGGGGACCCTCCTTTCCCTCTCCCGTCCCGCCGCCTCCTTCTCTAGCATTACAGCTTCGCAGAAGGAGCGGTAACCGCTTAACATCAGGCGGGCCGTTAGGCCGTTAATGGCCACCTTCTGTGGTATATTAAAAAAAAACCAGAGATAAAACATTGTCAAGTGTCGCTGTAATTAGTTGACTGAATTATAAATGTAATAATTGCCGGGGACTTCAACCTCGGGTTCATCGACTGGAGCGCGGAAGATACTCTCTCTAGCTCACCGTGTACAAGTGCTAGGAACTTTGCGAACAGGTTAGGCTACTCACTAGTTGACTTTATGTCGTCAAATAGCATTAAGCAAATTAACACTGTCAGGAACTGTTACAACAGAACTTTAGATCTTATATTATGTAACTTCCACGGTGGATCTGTCAGTGAATGTAAAAATCCGATGTCGCAGGTCGATGCTCATCACCCTCCTCTTGACATCACCATCAAGAATATTTCACCCGCAATATTAAAAAGTAAGAGTTCTCTCAAATATTACTTCAGGAAAGCCAACTATGCACTCATAAATGAGAGGTTGAAGAGCATCGATTGGGCGCGTTTGTTTTCGGATCTGGCGGATGTCGACTTAATGGTTGACACGTTCTACGCACAATTGAATCGAATAGTGGATGAATGTGTTCCTAAATATACTACACGCAATAACAAATTTCCTATATGGTTTTCTAAATGTCTCATCAAACTCCTCAACGAAAAGGAAAAATTAAGACTTCGTTTTAAGAAATACAAAAATCCTAGGGACAAATATGAATACCGTATATTGGAGGAACGTTCTAAAAACATGATCAAAAAGTGCTACAGCACTTACATCAATAACACTGAAGATAACATCAGACTGAATCCGAGGGCATTTTGGTCATTCGTTAAGGCCAAAAAAGCCAAGTCTAGTGACATTCCATCTGAGATGTATTGGAGCGGGAAAATGGCTACTTCTGGAGAAGATGTCAGTAAACTGTTTGCCTCACACTTTTCTGCCACCTTTGCATCGCCAGCTTGTACACTCACGGTACAAACAAAGTCAAAAGAGTACCCTCAACTTGCGCTAGGAAGCCATTATTTCACAGAGCGAGATGTACTCAAAGAATTAAAAAAACTAAATATCTGCAAAGGCCCAGGGCCTGACGGCATACCGCCTCATTTTATAAGGCAATGTGCCAAATATTTATCGTTACCGCTCAAACTTATTTTTAACGAGTCCCTTATGTCTTCTAAGTTTCCCACGCAGTGGAAAATCGCACACGTAGTTCCAATCTTCAAAAAAGGGGAGCCTAATGATGTTACAAATTATCGGCCCATATCTCTTCTTTCAATTTTCTCGAAACTCTTCGAATCATTAGTTTGTCCTGTATTAACCTCGCTCATTAAAACTCAATTGGCTACGCAACAGCACGGTTTCTGTACTAATAAATCCACTACCACCAACTTAGTTCACTACATTAATGATATAAGCAGATCCGTGGACTCCGGTGTGCAAGTGGACTCAATTTACACGGACTTCAGTAGCGCGTTCGACAAAGTAAATCATGCGCTCCTACTTCGAAAACTTGAGAACTACGGTATGCATGGTCATTTGCTGCGCTGGTTTAAATCATATCTTTCGGATCGACCACAGAGAGTTATTATAAAGGGTTATCAGTCGCCACTTTATTACTCAACCTCTGGGGTGCCTCAGGGATCGCATCTTGGTCCTATTCTTTTCCTGGTATTCGTTAACGACATCATACACTCCATTAAAAACTCTAAATGCTCTATGTTTGCGGATGATCTAAAACTTTACAAGGAAGTTGAATCTAGTACCGACATCGCGTTGCTCCAGAAGGACTTGGACGCAATTCATGAGTGGTGTCATAGTAACATGATGACTCTCAATGCCAAAAAGTGTTATCATATAACATTTACACGGAAAAAGTTGATTCAGCCTTCAGCATATCACTTAAACGGCTTAACTCTTCAGAAAGTCGATACCATTCGTGATTTGGGAGTCCAACTTGATAGTCAACTATCCTTTATAAATCACTTTGACACTATTGTCGCTAAAGCAAATAAAATGTCCGGATTTGTAAAAAGAACTTGCAAGGAATTCCGGTCAAGTTGCACCCTTAAGGTTCTCTACAACTCTCTGGTGAGGAGTATACTGGAATATGCATCTCCGGTATGGAATCCAGCGTATCGTGTCCACATCGACAGAATAGAGTGCATTCAAAAAAAGTTTACGAGGTACCTCCGCTACAGATCGCAGACTTGTGATCGCGAAGCTGATTATCCTCAAAGGCTCTGTCATTTCAGGATGAGTTCCCTGGAGCAGCGAAGAAGATGCTCAGATTTAACTTTCCTTTATAAGACCCTCCACAATATGGCGAATGTACCGGAGTTGGTTTCGGAGATCAGTCTGAATGTGCCCCGCCGTACCACGTACAGATCCAATTTTAAAACAGAAACCTTTCAATTGCCTAAAAATAGAACTAATCTCAGTCGTTCAGCTCCTCTATACCGGTGTTTGTCTAGTTACAATAAGCTGTGCACGCGCACTAATGACTTAGACATAATTTTCGAACAGTCTGAATGAATTCAAACGACACATCCTCAGTTCTTGATCGATCTGTTTGTTTATTTCTGTTTCAAAATGTTAATTTGTGTATTTGTGTGACTCCTTTTAACGTATTTAATAATGTACATTTTAATTCAATTTAATTATTTAACCCACAATTATAATCTATTCTCTTAATTTTATTAATGTCTTCTAATTTATTGCTTTATTTGTTATTTTTATATTTTTAATTTATAATCGGTTTTGTATCCCTATTTAAATGATGTTATGATGTTTTGAATGTATTTTTTATAATTCTTTATTATGATTAAATGATTGTACAAGTGCTGTGCACACCTATAAGTGACGAATTCACCGCAAAGCTGATAACAATGTATGAATGTAATGATTTAGTGAATAAGTCGTTGGTGTGTCAATAAATAAATAAATAAATAAGTAATCACTGCAGCTAACTCGCTTGAAATTTATTTACTCCATGGACTTGAAATTGATTTGACGTGTCAATCTCTAAAACGTGCCTATTTAAATTTGTCTGTAACTTCACTGACGTGGAATTTTTATGTAGCTTTCTATCAGTGAAAGAATTTTTGTAATCGGACTAGTACTTCCAGAGATTACCTCTTACAAACAAAAAAGCATCTAAACTCCTCTTTCTAATATTAGCATAGATAAAAGTCAAATGAAACTAAATTCCTCAGAACATAAAACTCACAATGTAATCGTATATTGTCAGGGCAGCTGCACCGGAATGCCGTGCTCCATGACGTAAGCGAACCGAAAAACCGTCGCAATGCGGTTTATAAAGCAATAAACAGTGACGCTCCCCCTATCGTCAGCCTCGAGGAATTTCCATTCGTCTAATTTGTTAATCGTTTAGTACAATATACTGCGTAAAACTATTTAGAGCAGGCTTTTGTGACAGTTAATTTTGAGCTCTAAAGTTTTAGCGTAAGGTGGGGTTTTGTGTAAATTGTGTCATAAGCGGTAAAGCCCCGGATCGCTGACTGTTCAAAATCTCTGCCGAGGGATACGGGCGTTGCCAATTTTCCGCAAGAAAAGCCACCCCTTCCGGTAAACGCTTAAGTGTTTGATACCTTAATTGCGTATCTTCACAGTTCTATATTCGGACGTGAAACACGTGCTCTTATTTATTCTCTCTTGTTTTCCTTCCATTTTGAATATCTTAAACAAATAAGCCCTGAGGGAGAATTTTGTTTGCGAGTAAAAATGGAATGCTTTCCTTGAGATCAGATGGAGATTTTGTTCTGATACAAAAATATATGTACCTATGTGTAAGGCCCGCTTATGCCAGGCAGGGTTATCTTATTAAACCGGAGTTAGTTGTCAACACTACATATTATGCATGGCATAATCATTTGTAACTTAATCTCGTGTCAGCTAGCGACTAATTCGTTAGTCGTAAATTAAATTTTGGTGCAAGTAGCCTTAAGAAGATTAAGACAATATTTGAAAGTACTAACTAAGAAATAATATTATATAATATAATATAAGTTCACCATTTTCCAGTTCTAAGCTTTTTTGTTTCTAATTTCTTATAAAGAATATGATAAAAATACAATTTCTAAACATAAATATAAAAACATACTCTAAAACACAAAACAATCTATTCTATATGGCTATATGTACTTAGATATGAAAATCTGTATACAGCTACAGTATAATATTTTATATAGCACATTGCTATGTGCTATATTAATTTTGATGAACAAAAAACCTCATATATCTTAACACTAAAATATATTCCATGTCACCAGCAACATGTTTCCAACAACACAAAACATGTTGTGCAACATTTGTTCCAAATACAAAAATGAATTCGCGCCATCAACTCCAACATGCTAATAACCCATTTTAAAATAAGAAGGTGTATTCCACGCATTTCTTGTGCCACTAGAATACAGAAGGACAAGTGGATAACGTTGCAATGTGGATCCTTCAGTACGTGTTACTGTAAGTGGCAGTGAGGTCAACAACCTCGCGCTGTCATCCCGGGGGAAAAGTCTGTCGTAAGATATGGTAAACTTTAGAAGGAAACATACGGGGAACAGTTGTGTGAGGAAACTAAGCGGTCAACCATGATACTGATCAAAGTCAACGTCAAAGCATTTATTTCAATAAGACCATTTACAAGCACTTTTGAATTGTTTTTGGGTTTTCCTATGAAATTCTCTGTAGCAGCTCGGAGTTAGGATTTGTGCCCGGTTAATGGCAAAAGGCTCGCATTAAATATGGGTGAATAGGCTCTGTCGGGACTTTATAAGTAAAACAGAGAACTGTATAAAAAATAGGTGTAATGCCGTTATTACAATAATCAACGCTTAGTACAATTGATGTAAAGAAATGCCCGTAGTCGATCGCGGTGATGAGCTGAGTGGGGCGGCGCGCTTGCCGCGGCCTCTCGTAGCGGGTTCGGTACCCCGACACCCCGCGCCTGCCCCGTGGTGAATCACGCGAGTATGTGATGCGCCGACATATTCCCCGGGTTGAAGGGAAGTCTTCAATGTTCGACTGGAAGGGGGCAGATGCAGTTGAAGGCACGACGAATGGTGCCCCGCTTCGTCTTCAATTCAGCCACTCTCGTGACCCCGTCTACGCCGGGATAGGTCTTCGTGACCCGGCCCAGGGACCAGAGCAGAGGTGGTGTTGATTTGTCCTTTATCAGGACTAAGGACCCCGGCTTCACTTCACCTCTGGAATGAAACCACTTGGATTTGGCCTGCAGCAGAGAAGTGTACTCATTATGAAACCGTCGCCAGAAATGCTGCCTGATGTACTGGATTCTCTTCCAGCGATCCAGTCGCGTGATGTTGGCTTCAGTCACCTGAGGATGCGGTACTGATAAGAATGGCCGTCCAATTAGGAAGTGAAAAGGAGTGAGTGCCGAAAAATCGTTAGGGTCTGAAGAAAGAGGAGTAAGGGGGCGCGAATTTAGAATCGCTTCTATGTGAGTGAGACAGGTAGCCATCTCCTCGAAGGTGAAATGAGTTAAATGCAGTAACCGTTTTAAATGATGCTTACACGACTTTACAGCAGCTTCAGCCAATGAATTAAAATGAGGGCTATACGCAGGCGTGAAAATGAATTCGATACCCTGCTGTGCCATTTCAGATGCAACACTTGACGACTGCAAAAACCTAAACATCTCATTCGATGCACCAACAAAGTTAGTCCCGTTATCGGACGTGATGCTTCGAGGCTTGCCACGACGCGCCACGAAACGATTTAGAGCGGCCATGTAAGCCTCAGTGGTGAGATCGGTGACGAGCTCCAAATGTACAGCTTTCACTGCCGAGCAAACAAAGATGCACATGTAAGATTTTGTTAGTTTGCATCCTCGGCCTTTACGATTGGCCACCAATACTGGCCCAGCATAGTCAACGTAACTATTCATAAAAGGAAACTCAAGATTTGTTCTTGAGCTAGGTAGTTGACCCATTATTGGCTGTACGTTCTGAGCCCTATGTCTGAAACATTTAAGACACTTATTCACGACAAATCTAGACAAGTTTCTGCCACCTAGAGGCCAGTAAGTTTGTCGTATATGTGACAATAACAACTGTGGACCAGCATGTACAAGTTTTAAATGTTGCATTTGAAATATTAATTTTGTAAGAATGTGCTTACTGCATATAACAATAGGATGTTTTATATTAAAATCATAGGGGGAGTTATCGAGCCTCCCGCCCACGCGAATGAGGTTATGATTGTCAATGAACGGTGTCAGAGGAAGCAATCGACTTTTGTGTGGTAATTTTTGTCCAGACTTTAACAAATTATACTCTTCTGGAAACATCTCAAGCTGTGAATAATGTATAATTATATTTAGTGATTTTTCTAGTTCTGTTGTTGTAAAATTACCATACAATTTATTTTTATTTTTTACATTGTAAATAAAGCGTTGTACATATGTAAATATATTTTGAATTTTTGTTAGGCTAGAATATTTTAATAATAGATCGTGAATGATTGATGAATGAATGGTTACATCTGAATGATTACTACTTAATGTATGATTGTTGCTATCACTACCAATGAAATGAGTCACTACTTCCGGCAGACTATCCTTCCCGTTGTTTGGCATACTGGGCCACTCATTTTCACTGTGCTGTAAAAATGAGGGTCCAGACCACCACAGAGGGGTGTCAATGATTACGTCGGCCCTGAGACCGCGGGAAACAAGATCCGCCGGGTTGTCCTTCGTCGGTACGTAGCTCCAGGTATGACCACAGGTACTCTCTTGTATCTCATTGACTCTGTTTCTTACAAAGGGTTTTAATTGACAAGAAGGGGTGGAGAGCCAACCCAGGACGATGGTTGAGTCGCACCAGAATCTACATTTATGAATGGGCATGGTGAGCGATTCCCGAACCTTAGTACACAGCCTTGCACCTAACAAGGCTCCACAAAGTTCAAGCCTTGGTATGGTCGTTGGTTTAATGGGCGCTACACGATTTCTAGAGACTAGAAGTTGTACACCTATGGAACCACTGCTATTACACGACCGGATGTACACACAAGCGCCGTACGCCCTCTCGGACGCATCGGTAAAGACGTGAACTTCGTGTGTAATAGAGTCTTCACACAGAACCCAACGAGGAATTTTTAAACTGTTCAAAGATGTTATTGTGCCTTCAAATGTAGACCAAAGATTTTGAATTTCGTGCGACACTTCGTCATCCCAGTCATACTTTTCTAGCCATAGACGCTGCATAATTATCTTTGCTTCGACGACGCACGGACCTACGAGGCCAAGTGGGTCAAAGATTTGGCTGATAACAGAGAGAACATGACGTTTGGTGACTTTAGTAGTGGAGGTGATATTAATAGTATAAGTAAGTGAATCAGAGTCACAAACCCAGTTAAGACCTAAAGTCTTTGATTGAGATAAGTTTGGACCTTGCTCTGAAAAATTTAATGTGTTATGTAACTCGTTGTTATGTGTAATTTCTGTAAGAATTTGAGAATTATTTGAACGCCACTTTCGAAGATTGAATTTTGCAGATGACAGAACCGAACGTATTTTTTTTTAAATGTCAACAATTTCAGCTATGGTTGCCCCTCCACTAAGAAAGTCGTCAACGTAGAAGTCACGTCGTATGGCACATTGAACACGGGTGTCCTCAATGTTATCAGCCAGACTTACAAGACACTTAGTGGCTAAATAGGGTGCAGAAGCGGTACCATAGGTAACCGTATTTAAAGTGTAGGTCTTTAGAGGTTCTGATGGTTCAAATCTGAAAATTATTTTTTGAAGAGGACGTTGGACTGGATTAACCTCTATGGCCCTATACATTTTTTCCACGTCACCTGAGACCACGTACCTATGTTGACGAAAACGTGTTAAAATAGAAAACAGATCGTCTTGAACTACGGGACCGACCATCTGTATGTCATTAAGCGACACCCCTGAACTGGTAGAGGCTGATGCGTCGAATACTACGCGTAGTTGTGTAGTGGTGCTGGAACTGCGAATGACTCCATGATGTGGAATGTAATAGTTAGTCATGGAGTTTTCTGATGAGGGAGTATAGTCTGTGTCTAACGTCATATGACCTAAGCGCTCGTATTCTCTCATAAAGTCGTTATATTTATTATGAAATAATGGATCGCGTTTAAACCGCCGTTCAAGGGAAAGAAAACGATTTCTAGCGGTAGTAAAAGAATTACCTAATGTACTAGGATCCCCTTTTAAAGGCATAGTGACGACGAATCCTCCACTATCATTACGAAAGGTGGTTTGAGCAAAAGACTGCTCACACTGTCTCTCCTCAAGTGAGAGTGAATGTTTTGAATCGACGCTGTCAAGCTCCCAAAATTGAGTGAGGTCGGGAGTGACATTGGAATGATGGCAAAAATGATTAGCAGAAAAACATGATTGGTGCGAAATACTACCTGAAACTAACCATCCTAATTTGGTCTCGCATAGTTTAGGTAGGTTTTTCCCTAAGTCTATTGTTTTGCTACCTAAGACATTCCAGAAAACTTCAGCCCCTACCAGGATGTCTACGACCAACGGAATATTAAAATTCGGGTCTGCTAGTTTAAGACCTGAAGGAATAGGGACGTGATTGATGTGCACGAATGAAGACGGTAGAACCTTTGTGATTTCAGGCAAAATGTGACACTCGATATCTACAGTAAATGCACAGCATAAAGACTCTATCGAGAGGTGACAAGACTGTGTACTGGTAGAAATGTGATTATTAATACCCGTTACCTTGGTGCTCGTACCGCGTCGTAACAAACCCAGCTTCTCCGATAAGCTCTGCGTAATAAAGTTCGCCGTACTGCCGTTGTCGAGCAGTAGGCGCGCAGTGTGCTTCTTACCCGTCACACCGGTCACGTTCACCATAGCTGTGGACAGTAAAACATGCGCAGAAGAAGCAAGTTGCATGGAATTGGCTGAAAGCACAACATTTGAAGAAGGTGAAGCGAAAGGCGGTGAAGAAGGCGTGGCAGAAGGCAATGGATTAAAAGCTGGTTTAAGCTCGTTGCTTTCTAAATGCAAAAGCGTATTGTGCTTTTTTTTGCAGTATTTGCAATGTGAAAATCTACATTTCTTAGAACTATGTCCAAAGCGTAAGCAATTCATACAAACATTATATTCGGTTGCCTTTTGTACGCGTTTTTCTATAGACAAATTTCTAAAGGTTTCACATTTAAATAATGTATGTGCTTGGAAACAAAGTGGACATTTACTGTTTTTATTTTTATTTTCCAATATTTTATTTGTTAATTTTTGATTAGAATCAGTTTTATTAGAATTACTATTATTTAAAGCGACAATAGTATTCGTTTCAGAAGAACTATGATTTGATTCCACTGATTCTAACCAGTCCGCTTTCCTGCTTAAAAAGGTACAAAATTGTGTTAAAGTAGGATCGTCTTTAAATGAATTGTTTCTGTGCTCTTCCCAGTCACGACTTGAAGTTATGTCTAATTTTTTTACGATGAAATAAATAATAATGTCGTCCCAATATTGAGTGGGCCTTTTTAAAGAAGTTAGTGCCCTAACATTTTTATTAATTATATCAACAAGGTTTCTAATGGATACACTTGATTCTTTTGTAATGGGTTCGACATCAAATAACGCTTGAAGATGATTTTTAACTAAAAGTCTGTTGTTATTGTAACGTTCGCACAACAAATCCCACGCAAGAATATAGTGATCGGCCTTAAAATCAATATTTTTAATAATTAAAGCCGCATTTCCCTGTAGTGAAGCTCGCAGGTAATGAAATTTATTTATGTCACTTAAACTACTATTGTCGTGAATCAATGACCTAAAAGTGTCTCTAAACTCAAGCCAGCATTGGTAGTTCCCATCGAAATGTGGCAAATCTATTTTTGGCAAACGAACAAAGGAACTCTTTAAAGAAACATGTGCACCTGAGTCAGCATCTCTGAAGCCCGCCTCCGACGCAGCACCGCTAGCCGAGACACCGAGCAGGCTGCGCGTGAGTGCCACCAAGTTGAAGTACTGGCGGTCAAAGTCCTCACGCTCAGCCAACGCAGACTCGTCGTCTTCGGAAAGCACTTCGATTTGTGTCTGTAAGGCATCAAAGTCGGTGTGTAAGGTTTCGAATTTATTAAAACGCTCCTCTAAGTCCAAACGTTGCAACTGAGATACTGCGGAACCACTTTTTATTAAATTGAAATAGTTGCTGTAAATAGTAAGCTTCGATTTAATTGAACTACGTTTTTTTATCAATGTTTTTAAGCTATCTGCCATTATGAAGCTAAAGAAATAACAGCTGGACGCACTGATACTAATGTACTTAATAGATAAAAACTGCAAACAGCTGTGCGCTAATGAGTAGGTCGAGAATCAGTGTCAAGGTCAAGTATTGAACACGTGTTTAACGGTGTTAATTAGCAAGCATTTTTTGCAATAAAATATTAATATGTATGCTAGCAGCTCAAAAGAAATCAATAAAAGCACAGAGGTAACTAAGGAATACTTTTAAAGGAAAGATTTAGAATATTCGAGAACGATTTTATCGGCAAGCTATGAACAAAGGAAAATAACTATTTGGAACGGACTCACTCAAATACAGTATTTATACTCCCAAGAAATGACTTCAGCTTCCACGATGAAGATGTAGTTTGCTGCGGGAACGACTTCTCTGCTTCAATCTGCCTCGTGGTGCGCGCGCGGCCTTTGTCCACACGGCTTGTACGGAGATCGATGACGTTGACGAAGATAATTACGGCGATACCGGTAATTATTTAAGCGCAATCGAAGGACCAATGAATAGGCTCTGTCGGGACTTTATAAGTAAAACAGAGAACTGTATAAAAAATAGGTGTAATGCCGTTATTACAATAATCAACGCTTAGTACAATTGATGTAAAGAAATGCCCGTAGTCGATCGCGGTGATGAGCTGAGTGGGGCGGCGCGCTTGCCGCGGCCTCTCGTAGCGGGTTCGGTACCCCGACACCCCGCGCCTGCCCCGTGGTGAATCACGCGAGTATGTGATGCGCCGACAATGGGACCTAAAACATTCCGGCGAACTGTAGGTGTACATTTACATGTATACCTCTGCCTAACACTTCGGGGAATACAGGGGTGATGGTATGTTATGTGAAGCTAGTTGCTCGTTTCAAAACGTAGGTGTCTATGGAGAAGAACGAGCAAGAAACTCCACATCCTCCACTTATAGATCTATTCTATTCTGAGGTGAGTATGAGGTGAACTGTCATTCCACGCATACTATGAATTGTTTTTTTTTTTTACTGTATAGAACTACAGGTTTTATGTTTTAAGAAGATACTTACCGAATAACTCTGCTGAACGTGATATTACAAGGTATAAAATAATTAATCACTATAGTTGGTTATGTAAGTTTGAAATACCTTCCAGAATTCTTTTTTTAACGAAGTTTAATTAGCGGGTCAATCGCAGACGTTCTTTGTAACTGAATGTTTGTTCATATTAATCATTATTTTTGTTTCCTTTAATTTTTTAAGTGCATATAATAATTATTTGATGTCTAAATATTCTTCTTTGAACTTCTTTGAATCATCCGCGTGAATTTATTTTATCATGGGCTTTTATATTATTTTCGCAGAACCCTAATGCTTTTTCTGAAACAAAATAGCCTAGTTACTCCGTATAATATCAGCTGCCTAACAGGGAAAGTCCCTTTAAAAATGGTCTAGCTGTTTAGGAGTAGCCGGAACACAGAGACAGACAAATAAATCTTTTAAAAATAGATTTTTTGATAAAAGTATTATCGTGTGAAGATGTGAAGATTCACATGTCATGCATTACTCGTAGTAATAAGCTGTTATTTTTTCATAAAATAGACACTTTAATTTTAATTATTTTTAACCGACTTCATAAAAAGAGGTTCTCAATCCAATGCATTTTTTATGTTTGTGACCTCAGTACTTCGTCAATTATCAACTGATTTGGAAATTGATTTTGAACGGACAACTTTGAACCGCGTCCCCTCCCCAATTCTTGAACCATACATTCATCAGGTGCATACCACGCTCTGCATTGGTAGAGTGGTCTCCCTCACGCTTCGTTACTCCGCAGCCTCAGCGACAAGGGTTTTTGTCTCTTCAAAGGAACGAGGAAATCTGAACATTTTCTTCACTTTTTCTCCAGATTTTTTGTCTCGAATTCGCGTGTTCTCAACAGCTTGTTTTACTTAATTAGTGTGACGCTCGTTACGGTCGCGACGGTAATAAGTTGGATAGTTCTTCTGTTTTCCTTTACGCGGTAAATTGTCAAGTCAAGATGTCCTTGCTTTTGTTCCTTATTATAAGTTGGATTTAGATTTAGTTGTTGTATTTTTTTATTTATTTATATACTAGCTATATACACTGCTTTCAGTTACGTCTTTGTTACTGCTCCGCTCGTGATGGTCGTAGCGTGATGTGTTGTACGGAGAAACCTTCCTCTTGAATCACTCTGTCTATTGATGTAAACCGAATTAAAATCGGTTGTGTAGTTTAAAATATATAAGCGTCCAGAGAGACAGACGGTGGAAAGGGACTTTGTTACATACTATGTACGTTAGAGAAAGCATGTATCTTAACTACAAGCAATTGGGTAGATGACACCACTAATCAATTGACGTACTTTTTATGAGCTGTCAAAAAGCCATTCCCCCATAGATTTTCTATGACAATACTCAACTATGACGTCACTTTTTTGTCATCTCAATTCACTAACTATTTATTGATTTCAAAGCAACTAAAAATCGATTTTTATAGTTATTTAAAAAATCATCGGGTTTTTAGTGCTAAAATTAAATGTTTTTTTGTGAAGTTGTTTCCTGAAATTATTGGTTAGTGGTGTCATCTACCCAATTCCCATTTTGATTTCAATAAACACTTAATAATGTATAATTTCATCATCATTCCAGCCGAAGGATGTCCACTGCTGGACATACGCCTTTCCTAAGAAAGCCACAATGACCACTCCTGCGTTACCCGCATTCAGCGGTTCCCCGGACCTTTACCAGGTCACCGGTTCACCTCGTGCGCGGCCTTCCCACAACGCGTCTTGCGGTACGCGGTCGCCACTCGAGAGCCAAAGATATCGATACATTTAAGGAGAATCGTATCAACAGCACGCTTTAGAACAAAATTCTGTCATAATATACTTTGATCAATATGTAATTAACTTTTCTGTCAAATTATTTAATTTTAAAATAATATGTAATAAAGGAAAATATGAGTTTTTGAGTTACCGTGTATTAACTTCCAAATTACGTCACTTAAACAAAAACTGAGTAATCAAAATTCAGTACCGATTAAAGATTTGTGTAAAATTTTACTAAACCGCATGTGTTTAGAACACCCAGCAGTGCGATCTTGAAAATAATTATCAAATGATTGGTGTCCCTAGTGGTTACAACAAGCATCCAGTTCCCTGTTTAAACCACACCGTTAAAAGGCACTTTTGAACGTCATTTACAAGAAAAAATAAATAATAATACCTCTAAATACTTGATATGAAATACATAGTAGCCCCCGACTATATCATCATCATCACACCAGCCGTAAGACACCCACTGCTGGGCATAGACCTCCCCCATAGATTTCCATTAGAACTGGAATGCAGGACATAATTCCAATATAGTCAGGTAAGTCACGTGCCTTTTGATTCGTGACATGCACGTAATGCATGTCAATATAGGCGCAAGTCCGGGATGTCATTCCACGTTGAATAGTAAATGCAATGGCGTGTCTTCTGGTAGCTTTTATTTTGTTTAGATCTTGTCTTTCTGTATGGCAAAGGGCTCTCCTCATTTAGAGAACGCACTAGCTTTGATAACCACGCTTGCTTAAGGCGGATTGGAAATTTTGTGTTTTTTATTTACTAGACTTCTGTCTAACCCTTATAGAAAAATATACGTGATATTATGTTATGTTACAACATAAACTTATAAGATAGGCTTCTTAAAATTCGAACCCTTTCTTTATAATACAGGAAATATGTGATGGAAACTCATTCTCGGTCACTCAGTTACTGTAATTTAAATTTTATTTCGACATCCATAAAGTTCCTCATACTAAAACTGACTTAAAAACCAAGACCGCCAAGAAGCCGTCAATTTTATATTATGAATTTTATATCAGCCGAAATACAGTTCAAAATTCAGTACCCGGCTTAAAGATTTTAGCTGGGACTAAAATTAGAACCTGTTTTGTATGGAGACGGTTAATCTGCGCGTCTCATTGTTTTTCTGATCAGTGAAAGCGAATCTTTGCTCCGTTTTTGTTGTGCAAGTAATTGCTTTTTTAGCTTGCTCATGACTGCTTAGAAATCTTTTTTGTTGTTGTATTTTTATAACTTCAAACGTTTTCCTTTTCTACTTTTAAATTAAATGTACCAAATATTTATGACGTGAAGTCTTTTTTTACACGACTGCCCCAAAAAAAGAGTGTTATGTTTTCAGGGTTTATGTATGTATGTTCTATGATGTAAATACAGGGTGTAATTTTATAATGCTACCTGGAGGGAAAGTACTCTAAATACTTAAGTTAGCAAATTGTACTCAAAGGAAACATTCCTTTATTTAAAAAAAAAAAAAAAACAAAACTGCATTTAAATAATTTTGAAAATACGCTTGCCCCACCCAGGAATCTAGTATGTAAGGATCGTAGCAGATGGCGTTCTGTGGTTTCTGCTAACCCCCATGGGAAAAAGGCGTGACTTTTTGTATGTATGTATGTCGTATGTATGTATGTGTGTATGTTAGTTTATTTATTTCACCATATCTTCTGAACGCCTGAACTGATTGAGATGTATAAGGTATCGTTATAATCCTTGCATCGTTCTGAGTAACAGGCTGACAAGCGGATGCCTCCGATTGCGATAAAAAAAATCATTTTGGTTGATCAAATAGTTTTCAAGTATAATTCTAGTTTTTTAGTACACTTTTTTAACATGGTCGTCGTGTTTTGTATGCTATATAGAGATAATCTCTTCTTCTTTACCGTGTGGGCAGTAAGGTCTTACGTCTCTTTTATTAACCCCCGACGCAAAAAGAGGGGTGTTATAAGTTTGACGTGTCTGTCTGTCTGTCTGTCTGTCTGTCTGTGGCAGCATAGCTGCCGAGCGGATGAACCGATTTCAATTTAGTTTTTTTTTTGTATTAAAGGTAACTTACGTGCGAGTGTTCTTAGACATGTTTGATGAAAATAGGTTGAGCCGTTTAAAAGTTGTGGGGGTGAAAGTGGGGAAGAAAAACCGAATGTCTGTAAATATACTCGAGTGGGGTCTCAAACTTAGCAAAATCGACATTATAATAAGTAGGTAAGTACCTATAAAAAGTATAAAATAAAAAATTAAATAAAAAATTTAAAAAACCCCCAACACAAAAACCTAAGTTCCCTTTAAAAAGTAAAAAAATAATTAAAAAAAATACGTCACGTTGGGGGACCGCTCGGGACGATCGTATCCTAAATGCAACATCGGTCCCCCAACGTGACGTATTTTTTTAAATTATTTTTTTACTTTTTAAAGGGAACTTATCCCCAATTCGGTGACTCGTACAGGGTTTAGCACGATCGGTCAAAGAAATGGATTTGAGTTGATATTTGTTTTATAATATGCAGACTTACGTATTTACAAGCTTCTGCCCGCGACTTCGTCTGCGCAGAGTTCAGAATCAGGCCAAAGTCCTAAATTATCGCACGGAAACACAAAAACGGGATAAAAAAACAGATCTGTAACAGATGCTGAAAGCTGAAGGTTCTTGTGTAGTTCAATTCAAGTCTGTAAACCAAACTTGGGTGAGTTTACTTTTGGTAACTTTACCAAACTTACCTTATTGTTGCTTATCTTATAGTTGCTTAGCAATTCTTTGATTACATAAAAACTGCGAAACAACAAATTTAAAGCAGACAAATCCTTACTAATATTATATATGCGAAAGTAACTCTGTCTGTCTGTCTCTTCTTCACGCCTAAACCACTGAACCGATTTCAATGAGATTTGGTACAGATATAGTCTGAGACCCTAGAAAGGACATAGGATAGTTTTCATCCCGGAAAGACCCCGGGAGCGGAAACTATTAATCCACGCGGACGAAGTCGCGGGCAAAAGCTAGTAATATATAATTGTATTCTAGCCATTTCTCGCGGATTCAACCGTGTTAAGTAACATTTTTGGTTCCAGATCTACTTCCATATCTTGTAGCGTGATGTTATACAGTCTATAACCTTTCTCGATTTTTTAAATCGGTCCAGCATTTCTCGAGATTGGAGCATTCACACAAATAAACTCTTCAGCTTTATAATATGTATATTTCTACTAGCTGTATACCCCGCGGTTACGTCTTTGGTTACTGCTCTGCTTCCGTTCGTCGTAACGTAATGTTTTATACGTATAAACCTTCCTCTTAGACTACTCTATCTAATGATGAAAAAATCTATTGCGTAGTTTAAAATATTTAAGCGTATAGAAGGACAGATGTTGGGAAGCGAATCTATTTTTCATTATTCAGAGATAAGTATACATATCAAAACAATAAAAAAAGCCCTAAAATTCAAACGACAATTATCACAACAAATCTAAATTCAAATGTACCAAGTCCGTAACACTAAACATTCCCAAACGCGACATTTTTAAAACAACAAAATCTCAAACAAGGAAAGTACATTAAAACAAAAAAAAACATACTACCTACTATTAACAAAGTTCGTTAAACAGAGGTGGTTTGTGTACTAGGAGAGAAGCAAGAATGGGGAGATGTGTCCCCGTACTGACATTAGGAGGTCTAATGTCACTTTTGGGGCGGGGGGGCCTTTCACGCGTTATCGTTTCAGTTTGGGCTGGCGGGTTGATGGCGAATCTGTCTCGGTGGACGTTTCACAGTTTTACGGATAGAACGAAACAATGTTGTGTTACTTACAGATGTCGGGGCAGGTGAGCTTTTTGTTTGTGTCCTGTACTGGCTGGTAATGTTATATGAGTTGCCGTGTCTTTGATTTGTGACTATAGACATCTGTCAAATGCGAGACGGAATACTTCGATACGGATCGTTATTTTTCAAAATTATTTTCTTTGTTTTTTTAACAATTGTAGCCTACTGGTATCGGGAATTGGTTGCACCCATCTGGTGGGGAGGTTTAAGAGATAGGAATCTAACAAATACACCTTCATCATCATCACGTCTGGCGGCTGATAATATGAGGATCATATCAGCCGCCAGACGTCCACTGCTGGCCATAGACCTCCCCCATAGATTTACAAAAGGACCGGTTGGAAGCAGCCTGCTTGCACCTTAGTGCACGCATACCGCTTTCTGAATCAAACCCCTGCTCTAACTGTCCAGTGAGAGCTTAATCATAATATGGGGTGTAATAGACATCACACATAGCCGTAAACTATACATACTGCCTATAAAACTTTGCAAGATATTGAGTGAAAATGATTGCTAGGTGACAAAACACTGATTCTGCTATTACGTACACGCAAAACATTGTGCTAGCGGGTGCATCGAAAAATGTAGGACTCGTAGAGGTATTTAAAGTTTAGTTGAAATATTCAAAACTTGCTTTCGCGAAAAACTTAAAAAAGTTGGAAAATTTTAAGTTTTTCAAGAACCTTCAATAGCTCGGTAAACAGAAATTTCTCAGGCATGTTTTAAAATGTAAAAAAAATATCAGAATAATGAAAAGAACGTGGAACTTTGGAGTTTATTCAGTGTCTTTTTTATCTATACTTTACAGGGTATCATTGCAGCCATGCTAAAATGATTTAGGTCTGGTGTTTCTAGAATATTCTCTCTCTTCCCTCTTCCTCTCTTCTAAGTTTTGGCTGTGCCCGTCAGATTCCAGAATGATTCAGAATGTTTATATTTTTAAGACCATTTATGTAAATTATGGAACTCAATATTAATGATGAGTATTCGATCAAATATTTTGACAACGTTTGACATTTAAACCAGGCTATTCACCTCTACCTACACACTAACATTTTGAAATAAACCTGCAATAAAAAGAACAAAATTCACAGTTTTACATACAATGTTTATGTAAAATTTGCTCGTTGAACAATAAAACTATGTGTCACAAGAAAACAAAGTAATAAAACTCTACATGCTAGCGGTCGGATGTATAACTCATAATGATAATTTTAGTCAGGTTATAATTATTTTACCGCACTATACCAGGCTGACTTATAATTCACTACGTATCTCAGAGCTAGGGCATGCAAACCGGATACCCGGATAACCGAAAAAACCGGTTAACCGACTGATTTGAAAACCGGGCTTTTTATGATACCAAAACCGGTTTTTTCGGATTTTTCGGTTTTGCTTTTCAAACAAAATCTTAAATTTATCACTGACAAACGTCGACAGGACGGCAAGACGGCGTTATTTCCAACGGCACTAACGGCCGGCAACGTTAATTTATACCGAAAAATCGAATTTGAGATCTAAAATCAAAATATATATAACTCAAAGGTGACTGACTGACTGACTGACTGACAGTGATCTATCAACGCACAGCCCAAACCACTGGACGGATCGGGCTGAAATTTGGCATGCAGGAAGATGTTATGACGAAGATGTTATGGAATTAATCAAAATCCTTTCTTAGCGGATGCCTACATCCGCTAAGAAAGGATTTTGATTAATTCCATCCCTAAGGGGATAAAATAGGGGATGAAAGTTTGTATAAATCTTCTTAGATTTTCGACTGATTGAATTGAAATTAAAGATTGGAGCTACTATGATGAAGATGTCCGTTTAAATAGGATTTTGATAAACTCAACCCCCATGGGAATAAAATAAGGAATACCCGAGCGAAGCCGCGGGCAAAAGCTAGTGTAAAAAAACGGTAATTTAAAAAACTAAAAAACCCGACTGCTATTCTTTAAAAATCCCTAAAACAAGATAAATTGTAGCAGTCGGGACCCATTCTAGAAATGGAGGATTAGTGAATTGAGAGCACATACCTATATTACATTGCAGATGGTCCCGAATGGGTCCCGACTGCTACAATTTATCTTGTTTTAGGGATTTTTAAAGAATAGCAGTCGGGTTTTTTAGTTTTTTAAATTACCGTTTTTTATTTTTTATTTTTTTAGTGTTTTAAAAAAGAAATTAATATACCCAGTATCACTCTTACAGTAAATACGAATCTACTGACACCTCTCAAGCTAAAATCCATCGAGCCGTTCAGCCTGCAGAGCGAGCCAAACATTTGAATTTGGCGCCAAAAATCCGCCATTTTGTTTTTTTTATTTTTATATACCCAGTGTCACTCTCACAGTAAATACGAATCTAACGACACCTCTCAAGCTAAAATCCATCGAGCCGTTCAGCCTGCAGAGCGTGCCAAACAATTATACATACATACATACATACATACATACATACATACATACAAACATACCCTCGAAAAACATAACCCTCCTTCTGTCGCAGTCGGGTAACAAAGAAATGTCATTGTCAAAGTGACAGTTTAGGGTTAGTCAACATTTCCCTAGTAATTCAAATTATTGAATTAGTTTTTAAATTTAATGGTTTTGGAAGAACTATGATATGAAATATAGCCTAAGCTTAGTCCTAATATTATAGGAAAGGTAAGCGAAACGAACACTAAAGTTTTTTTTTGTGTTAACAATTTACGTTTCGCTCTTAGAAAACACTAAATAAAGTGTAAATGTTTATGACCACTGCCATATTGCATGTAGAAAAAATAAGAAAAAAACATTTGCACGATTTTATTGCAAACAGCTATATTTTATTCTTGGATCGTCGTTTACGTCACTTAGTTTAAAACTGTGTGTAATATTATATTTTAATTGTTAAAGGTATGCCTACAATTTTAGAATTATGTAATAGCACTTTTGGGCAAACTGCACAATTTAAGTTATGATTTAAAATTGGCAGTTATTATTTAGATTTTTGATCTCGAATTCGATTTTTTTTTTGTCTCGGATAGATCATTGTCGCGCTACTCTATGCCACGCTCACGCCATTTTCATTAAACTTTAGCATTTTTATTTCTTTACACACGTATTTCTGATTTCTTTAATAAAAATGGAAAAAAAACCGAAAAAACCGATAAAACCGGTTTCACCGGTTTTGTAAAATAAAAACCCGAAAAAACCGTGTCCTTTAAATAACCCGGTTTTTGCATGCCCTACTCAGAGCATGAATTTTTCGTAATGGATAAACTCAAAACTGCCTAGTGGCGCAAGGCGCAACTGCTACGTTAGAGGTCTTGGGTTCGATTCAAAGGTCGAGCAAAAAGTGTTATTGGGTTGTTCTATGAAATTCTCAGGAGCAGTTTGAAGTTACGATTTGTGCCCGGTTAATGGCGATAGGCTCACCTCCCATTACAAGGGACCTAAACATACCGGCGAACTGCGGGTGTACATTGATACACCTCTGCCTAACCCTTCGGGGAATACAGGCGTGCTTGTATGTTGTTGTAATTGTGGGTCCACACGACACAGACTTATGTCTGTACAGACATCTGCACAGACTATAACGTCTGAGTAAACATTTTTACTCAGAGGTCTTTACCAAATGTCTGTGCAGACTTTTCATCAGTTCACACTTCGATTTTAATGAATAAATTAAGTAATTCAATAATCATGAATTTGCTCCGACAATCGTACAGACATGAACGCATACTTCCGACTTTTCTGATGCACCGACATTTGTCTGTACTGATTTGATGTACAGACAAAATTCTATAGAAGTCTGTGTTAAGTCTGTGTCGTGTGGACCCACCATTATGGTGGGTGACATAAGCCACGCTGACGAAATCGCGGGCAGTTCGCTAGTAGGCTATATAACAACACGCTTCCACCTACGGGAGTGGATCAATCAAAGACGTTAAATACCGCATGTGAAACCGCAGGGCATGGGTAGTATGTTCTCATTTTTCTCCTCCAACATAACCGGAACAGATAAAGTAACAAAACCTGCCCATCTTAAACACAAAACCGCGTCTAACTGATTTTTTCACCTCAAAACCTAATAAAAGCACCTCCGTTGCCAATCCTAAACTAACATAAGACCCTGACGCGGCCTCAAGCTTCACCAATTTGATCTTTTCAATCTTCAACCTTATCGGTGTTGAAATAAGGGTGTTGGGAAAATTGGCGGTTCATTTTGGCGCCAAACTAAACAAGACTTTCTTACGTGCTCCACAGTCTATTTCAATTTTCGCTTCGTTACCTTGCCCGGTGTCTATCGTGTTTTATTTTTTTCTTCTTACATGGCAACTTAAATTCTTTCGAGAAAAGTGATTTTTGTGGCGTGTTTTCTGGGTTCCGTGAAAGTGTGAACGAGGACCCTTTTTTTTTTTTTTTTTTTTTTTTTTTTAGAGATGGTAAAATCATCAAATGACCCCCCCCGTCCAGGGCGGGGCGGGAGGGAGTGTCAGACTTTTACTGACTAAAAACCATCTATGTTCCTTCATGTGCCCTTTGCGTTCCGGGGGCGCGGTATCTCTTTCGAACAACCCGCAGCCCCGGCAGGCATTTGGCCCTTAGTGGCCCCTTCCAGTGGCTGACACCTCTGTGCGCGGAACATGGACGCGCCGTCGACACGGTCTGTCGTTAGTTAATAACGTACGGACGGTGAGCTACCCATTGCTCACCGTCCACAGACCGTGCCTACGGAATCCGCCAGTGGGAGGCGCAATGGTGCCGTTATTGGCAATCCATTGCGCCGGCGGACGCGGTGTCAGCGGTGGCTGCAGGTGCAGCCACGGCGACGGTGGCGGCGGCGGCCGCGGCGGCGGCGGCGGCGGTGCGGGGCCTTCCCCCGGTCCTGGCGGGTACGGCGCAGGCCTTGCCCCCAGCCCGGTGATCGGCCGGCCTGTTAGCCCCCGCACATGCGTCGCAGTGCGGCGGGGCATCACAAGCCGCGGCCTTGTGACCGGGCTGACCGCAGCGGAAACAAAGGGCGCTGCGGTCCACCTCCGAGGCGCACCTACATGCCACGTGCTTCCCCACGTGGCACCGGTAACACCTCAGGGGCCTGGGCTCGAGCAGTCTAACCTGCGCCGACACCCAGCCCACCAGTAAACGGCCCCCCTCGACAATTGTTTTGGCCGCCGTCACTGGGCAGCTGACCACAATGGTCTGCATACCCGTGCGCTCCGGGCGGATGGTGCCTGCCCTCACCTCCTCGGCAAGGCATCCACCCGTCCTGGCAACGGCGGCCACCACCTCCTCCGCGGTGACGGAATCGTCCAGGCCCAGGATGCGCAGGTCTGCGCATCTGACGGGCCTGGACACTCGGGCCTCGTCCGCATCCAGGGACGCTCTGAGCCTCTCCGCCAGAGCGTCCGCAGACGGGCCGCTGGTGGCACCGGGGACCTCCAGCATCCTGGCCCCCGTTGCCGTCACCCTCAGCTGGAGGGCCGTGATCCCCAGCTCGCCGAGATCAATCGCCGCCTTGGCCCTAGTGAGCACCGCTGCGTATGTCACGCCCCTTTTTACCGCCTCCGGCTGCAGCGTAATGACTACAGCCGCGGATTTAGGGGCGCGAAGCCTAGCAGCGGCGTTCCGCTCTCTGCGTCGCCGCCGCTCCTCCGCCCGTCTGGTGGCCGCTCTGGCCGATCTGGCCGCCCTGCGCCCCTTCTCCTTTGCCCCGGCCACCTGCCATTCGGCTTCCGTGGCCGGAGGATTGGGATTAGGGGGTGGAGGGGGTGGAGGCGGCTGGGATGCCGCCTTGCCCCTCGAGGACACATTTTGCGCCGGCGCCGGCTTTGCCGGAGCCGGTTTCGCAGGGGTCGGCCCAGCCCTGCTGGGGGGCTGGCTACCCGGCCTCGGCACAGACGCGGCAGCCGCGTACGAGGCCCGCCTGTCGCCCTCGGCCGTCCCGCTCGCCGCCAGAGGGGGGCGCAACACAATGCCCTCCAGGACGGAAAACCGTGCCTGGAAGGCCGCCATCTCAATCTCCAGCAGGTGCAGCAGCTGGTCATCCTCCGCCGCTGGCTCGGGCTGGCGGGAGCTGGTCCCTCTAAGCTCTGCCAGGTCGGCCCGGAGTCTCCTGTTCTCCTCTATGAGGAGCTCCATTGTGGCCGACAAGCGAGCCACATCCGCCCGAAGCTGCGGGACCTCCCCCGCAAAGCTGGCTTCCGCCTCCGCCAGTATGGTAGCCGCAGCCTCCTCCATGGCCCGGGACTTGCTGCCCTTCATTTTCTTCCGGGCCACACTCGCGACCGCGGCTTTCACGGCCTCAGCGAACCTGGCCTTACGCTCCTCGGAGCCGCCAGGTTCGCTTACCTCCACCCGCGATGTGTCCGGCTGGACCACATCGTCGCCGCCGCCAGTCTCACTTTGGGACTGCCCTTCAGCGACAGGCATCGCCGGTCCCCTCCGGGCAGTCACTCTCATTGGGCCCCGCTCTTGGACCCCACCGCGTCTGCTGGTGGGGATCTTGCGAGCCGAGGCCAACTCGCCTTCGGAGGACACCAGGTCCTCCGGTCTGGGCCGCTTCCGGAACTTGGAAGCGTCCGGCCCACTCCTTTCGTGTTGGGAGCTCCTAGAGCTCACACTCACCACGCTGAGGGCCGAGTCGGACTCCGACCCGGCATCCCCCTTCCCTCCTTCTACGTCGACATTTTTATTTTTTAAAGAAAGATCCATTATAATTCCCACGAGTACAAATATGTTCCAACCAACCAACCAAGAAACAAGTGGTTCGCACTAACGACTGATGTTCCATAGGAACGCCCGTCAGCCATACATCCCGTCACGGTGCGCCGCCGCTTGGGATTCGGGGTGATTTTTTATAGAGGTTTTTCTACCTCGCGGTCCGGGCGGTTAAGCCAAGACCCTCGGTGCCAATCGAAGCCGCGAGACATGATCCACGACACTCCGATATGGGGTTACGATGTACGACGGTGACAGAGCAGGACCTCTGTCTGCTCGGTGGCAGGGTGAGTGCACGCCGAGCCCGTCCTCACTCCTCCACTGTGCCCTCTGCTGATCAGAGGGACACGCGGAGAAACGCCCTTGGTCCGTCCTCGGACCCCGCCCGTCAGAATATTGGCCACGAGCAGTGACATTCCCCAAAGAATAGGAATCTCTTCCCATTCCTCAGGGAAGATCACTACCCGCGCCCAGGGTGCACCGGCCAGCCAGCTGCCGTTCCCTCAAGACGTGTCCGGAGGGACAAGCAGCCGACGGCACGCGTGGAGGTTTTCTGACCAGCACCCCAACGAGGACCCTGTTACTAAGCCTCTGCTGTCCGTCTGTTTGTCTGGTCTGTCAGCGGGCTGTGTCTTATGAACCGTAATAGGTAGAGAGTTGAAATTTTCACATAGTGTTTATTCCTATTGCCTATATAAAATCAAATAATAAAAAACTAAGACGGCGAATTACTTTTTGTATCTAGTGCTAAACGCCTCGTTAGCCTAGTGGTCCTAAGCGCGGCTGCTACTCTTGTGGTTTATAAGTATGTGTCATTGGGGTTTTCTATGAAATTTTCATTTGGAAAATTAGTCTTGTGGAATTTTCAGTAGCAGCTCGGAGTTAGGATTTGTGCCCGGTTAATGGCAATAGGTTCACCCCCTATTACATGGGACCTAAAAATATCGGCAAACTGTGGGTATGGATTGCTGCAACTCTGTCTAACCCTTCGGGGAATACAGGCGTGATGGTATGTGAAATATTGTACGCAAGTACGGGACCCCTCGTGTGCGAGTCCTTCTCGCACTGGATCAGTTTTTTTTGAGGTCTGTCTTTTGAAGGAGTCTTAATTCTTCAAGCGTGAAGGTCAATGTGAGCTGGGAATGTTAATGTTTTCTTCTAAAACCTTAATGTGTTTCTATCTGAAAGTCGAGAGATGGTTAATCATTGACAAGGTTGAAATAAAAGTGAGGGGTTTATTTGACATCAAATAAATTAGCACTTAGTGAAGTTATTTATAAGCTATATTATTCATTGTAGCTTAAAGGTTAGTGCAAGCAAAAGAAAGTTTTTTTTTCAAATCGGTTGATAAATGACGAAGTTCTGAGATAATATCAGCCTATTAATGTCCCAATACAGTGCAAAGACCTCTTCCACGAGCAATGGTCACCACGCTTGCTCAAGATGGATTGGCGATTTCGGACTTATATCTATAGGTATTTATACATATAAAGAGGAAATATTTTTTTGTTTCTTTGTTTGTAACGAATAGGCTCCAAAACTTTTGGACCGTTTTAAAGCATTTTTTTTTTACTTATAGATAGGTACATTATTCGTGAGTAACATAAGCTATATAACATCACGCTACGACACACGGGAGCGGAGCATTAACCAAAGACGTAACTTATGGCAGGTGAAATAAGCCACGCAGAGAAAGTCGTGAACAGTCCGCTAGTTAATTATAAAGTCCAAGTTTCCTCACGATGTTTTCCTTAACCGATGTTAGTGACGTCCTAAATGATCTTAGAAAGTACATATTTTATGTAATAGGTACCAAACATGTAAAAAAATACAAGCGAATTGAGAACCTCCTCCTTTTTTAAGTCGGTAAAAAAGGACTACTATAAAAAAAATATATACCATCACGCCTGTATTCCCCGAAGGGTTAGGAAGAGGTGCACCAATTTAGGTACACCCACAGTTCGCCGGTATATTTAGGTCCGTTGTAATAGGGGGCGAGCCTATTGCCATTAACCGGGCACAAATCCAAACTCCTAGCTGCTACTGAGAAATTCATAGAAAAACCAAATAACACTTTTTGCTCGACCTGGGAATCGAACCCAGGATCTCTAGCGTAGCAGTCGTGCTTAGGACCACCTAGGCTAACGAGGCAGTTACAGTTGCAGTATTACTCCAGTAATACGTAGTAATAACAGTAGCCATGGAAAAATACAATTCCGTTCATTTCAATTGTATTTCTAAGGAAATGATTGTGACATAAAATGTTTCTTGAGCAATTAAAGTGTTCTGAACTCGGACAGAAACTTTCTGATTTGATCTTTTACTCGTACAGTCATTTGATTTATCTCGACGAGTTTCAAAGATGAGCTTTGAAAGTCTTTCGGAAAAAACTTTACACAATATCAGAAGGAAAGTATGATACTCGTAAATTATGTAGCTACACATATATACACTTCTTCTTTTGAATTATGTTGTACTACATAAATAAAAAAAATGAAGTGCTGCTTGTAATGGCAAAACAGCTTTTTACAAATAAAATAGAATAGAATATTCAATTATTTGTTCGGAATGTAGGTATTTACAATAAGGTGGTTACAGTGATGTTAGAAATCCTTGTACATTCTACCATTTTGGCATGCAAACATTGATGCAGTTCATCATCAATCATACAAAACATCGAATTAAATGAAACATTAAAAAAGAACTTTAACAAAATGAACATGAATGTTTCTGTTTTCATTTATCAGTCTGTCTGTTGCATTCAGATAAGCTTCGAAACGGCTGGCCCAATTTTAACGGGATTTTTTTACTACTACTGGTAGATAGCTTATGTTATAAGGAGTAATTAGTTTTTTTAATTTTAGGAATCAGGTTTCCGCGCACGTAATATACTTACACGACATGCACGCGACCGTAGTCGCGGGTATAAGCTAGTTTTCATCACCCTTAGTACCCTAAGTATTAACACAATTGCAATTTATGTTTCTTTCAATATCTCTTTAAAACTGTTCCTCTTCAAAATTTTAAAAGATTTTTTGACCTTTGAAGTTTGCCTCTAACTGGAGCGACAAGACGCCGCGCGCCGCCGTCCGCCGCGAGCATAGGGTACCAGGCAAACAGCGCTATTGTGGAGCCTCTATTATGAGGCTTTCTGTTGAACTTGACCACGCTTAGCGGGAATAGAACATGTTATATAGTGTCATCGTCTTCTTTTGAGTGCACTTTCTTTGAAAGAGCTAGTCTAAATTTTGTTTCGAATTTTCAGCAAAGTTTTTAAAAAAATAAGTATCTCACTTCGATCAAAGTTTTTTCATTATAAAGGCGATCTCTACTTCCTATTTTCAAGTTTTACATATTTTTGAGGCTGATTTCTGAGAGTTAATTTTACTAACTTAATGACGTTCCAATTGAAGTCTCAGTAGCAACTAACCTAACTAAAAATGATCTTTCCTAGCGATAATCAACCTCAAAACCTTGCTAAAAATGTCGGTCAATAAGAGGTTTTTTCGAGAAATTGAGACTGAGATGAGAATTGTAAACGTTGTATCTAAATCTGTTTGATTATTTCACTCGGTTTGAAATTTCCTGAAAAAGGTGGAAGCTCTAATAAGAATTTATTGCACATCGGAGATCGTAATACGCGACCCCAACACCAAAGGTTCACTTAAAAAGGTTTATTACAAAAATTCTTAGATTAATTACTCCTCTGATCATCCCTTTATTGAAAAGGGTACGGTCGGCATTAAGAGATTAATTCGTGAAAGATTCCCAAGGGACTTTTTGTATAGAAAATCTTATTTACTTCAAGTGAGTTCTAGGAGGGACGCGAGATGTGAGCTGTTGGCGGTTTGTGACTTGAAATAATTCGTTCTTTAAAATGTATGTTATAATTATACATAAATAAAAATAAGTAAAATTGTAGAGTCCGTTTTTAATGTCAAAATGACAACTGTTCAGTAAATGCATATGAATGTTTTCGCAGTACTTATAAAAACACAATTTTAAAATGTATTTTTTCAAATCAAATCAAATCAATCTTTATTGTGGATCATAGGTAGGTACATAATACAGGTGGCAGAAATATAATAAATTGTGAACAGCTATGTCCCGCCCGTAGGGCATACAATAGTAGGTAAATAATAGGTTTTTGTCACTCTCTGGGTTATTTACGAAACGGTTGAACTAATTTTGTGTAACTAAGTTATTTTTTATAACATCAGCTATCTGCGAGTGAATATCCTGCCAAAGTTGGTCCAGTCGTTTCGGAGACTAAACGGAACACACAGATAGACAGACGTTAAAAAAAGTTTTTTGGACTAAGAATCGTGTAAACATTTGTATTATGCATTTACTTAAAAGTGTTATTTTGATATTACAAAGAGACACTTACTTATTTGTATAGATGATAAGGTGCCTGCTCTCCTTTCATTATCATCATCATCATATCAGCCACAGGAGGTCCACTGCTGGAGATCATCCTCCCCCATAGATTTCCAAAAAAACCGGGTTGAAGCAGCCTGCATCCAGCATACTGCTTTCCTAAAAAATCATTTTACTCCCCATACCATACACTACATGAAATCAAAGATAGTAATCGCTGAATGCTTTCAGTTGGGTCCTGTTCAAGACGCGACTGATCGCGTTCCCGACTCGGACATTTTGTAGTTGATTTTTATTGAAGCAGGAATCGAGAATGTTATTTCGTTGCCTTTATTTTTGATTCGATACAGCTGTGAAATGAGTTTGTGTTCGGTGTTTGGAACTTCCATTTGCATTTAAACGTTCCAGGATATTGATACTAGGTTATTCTTTGTGTTACTATGAAGACAATTTTATTTTGTTTTTTAGGCAGTGGTCCGACCGCCGACGATGAACGAGAAACGAGTAGAACTAGAAATTATAAAAGAGTTAGCGATCAGCGGGAAGCGAGTGTGTAGTTTCGATAGTTTTGTCGCCGTGCTATAAGCAAGTGTGCAAGTGCGACGAGCGATTACTCGCGCCACTCGCCCGCAGTCTACATCTACGTCTACTTTCAATGCCGCACTGTAAAGAAATGATCAAACGAGCGAGCATCGCTGAACGAGTATCGCTAAGCGAGTTTATTTTAGAAAGCTCGTCGCTCAGCAACTAAACTAGTAAAGCGAGTCGTCGCCGGCAGTGCGAACAGTCTGAAAGCAACTTTTAACATATGCATCTCTTTCGTTTACACGGAATGTACGTTTATTGTGCGTTTCTTGAGAGAGAAAATCGCCGATAGTTAGTCGTTTTCTCGCCGGCGGTCGGACCACTGCCCTAGATAGCTAAAAAACTGTTTTATTTTGTCGCGAATTTAACATACCGTGTTCAAAACTGTGGATAGTTTTTTTTTACTATTACACTAAAACCAGCTAAGTTACCGTTAAGGCGCCGACTGTTATGCATGAGGTTGCAGGTTTGATACCGGGTAAATACCGATGTACCTTTCTAATTCATTATGTACTTTCTAAGTTTATTGTAGACATCATAGACAGAGATTAAGCTATATACTATTATTATAAAGCTGAAGAGTCTGTTTGTTTGATCTCGCTCATCTCAGAAATAACTGGTCCGATTTAAATAAAAATCGCTCTTTCTTCGAGGAAGGTTATAGGCTATATAACATTAAGTTACGACCTACGCAGCAGTGGTGTAATCAAAGGCGTAATAGAAGCTAATGTGGCTGAAACCGCAGCGTTTAGCTTGTGACTAATATAAGGCTGAAATCGCCAAGCCGCCTTGAGTAAACGTGGTGATTAATGCTCGCGTCTGCTCTCTCGTTTTTCGTATGGTTGATTTTTATCAATATCAAAATTAAAACAAGAGGTTTCTGACCAATAACCAAACAAAACTAACTTTTCTGAATTGATTGAAATTCTTTGTAAAACGTATATTTAAGCTTATTTATAAGTATTTCGGCAACAGAAATAATGCCAGGAGTGTATTTATTGTGAAGTAAAACTATTTTGATTAAAATCCCTGAACAGACTTATTATGTTAAGGAATTGTTGAGCAAAAGTTTGGAACTTGTGGGAATTTCACAGTAGACGCTAAATAAAGTTGAAAATTTTCGATTATTCTCTGAGCTTGTTTTTTTTCATTCTCTCTGCGTAATTAAAGTTTGTACTCCGGGAATAGCTAAGTTATTAGCCTGCTCTCCGCTATTATTGTAGAACGGAACAATACAGCTTTATTACGTTATGCTTTTAAAAATACTTTTAACTGTGAAATAACAACGATATGGCCGCTTTGTGGTTTAGAGAAATTCTATTTTGTGCTAATACTTGTACCTTGTTGAAGAAATGCTAGTACAGGACTTTACAACCAACTTTGCTTCGAGTTCCTTAGCTTGCAAAAGGCAGATGGCTTGAAATTGTGATGAGTTTTAAACATTGCCCAGTAAAAGTCCCATTAAATAAGTTTGGATTCTTGATTGGAAAAATTAATTCTTTGAATAGACCTTTTTCCGAGACTATGGCTCAAATACAGACAAGGCATAAAGTGTTCGGCAATGACGAATAATGGTTTATAATTACTTTTTACTTGTTAATTTACAACGCATAAATCTGTTACAGTAAATTAATTTGACGACGTAGTTATATAGTTTAAAAAGCTACTGCCTGCGACTTCGATCGCGTTTAGTTTGATATATTATCCCGCGGGAACCGTTCATTTTTCCAAGATAAGAAGTATCTTATGTGTTATTCTACACTACAATCTATCTGAGTGACAAATTCATCCAGATCCGTTCCGCCGTTTAATTGTGAAAGAGTAACAAACATGCATCCTATCTATCCATCCTGGAGATCTATAGTACAGGCCTCGGCTTAGTTTAGACTCCAGATCTCTCACAAATTACTAATTTTTCGACAATTTATCTTGTCAACTTTATAGCTTGTTGTAGTTTGTGGAGATGAAATAAACAGATTTTTATTTATTTATTTATTTATATATCCCCATAAACTTTCTTATTTATAATATTAGTAGGATAAAACATAATGTGCTTGGACGAAACGTGGTAGGTAAAAAGTAAATATTTGTTGCACACATTAGTTGCCAGTGTCCCATAATGGCGGAATGTTGGGAAAACGAAGTTATAGTTAGAGCATTTATATCCATTAGACCATTTACAGGATTCTTATATTTATTCTTAAAAGTTAAACTGTGCTAAAATGACGTAGGTCTGGAGACACTCCCCGGAGATGTCTCCTAACAGGCAAGGTTCTGCTGCGGTCTTTAAGTTGAAATGAAACTATCCTAATACGGGGATGGTGTCCACCTGGTCTTTGTTTTTATGTTTAGCGGTCCGCTGCAATCCCATATGCCTTGCAGATGCGTTGCTATCCCAGAGACACAGCTAGAATGTTCGTTCCAAGTAAATACACCGGCACGGCACCTACACCCTTCAAACCGGACCACAACAACGTTATTTTGTGGCAGAAATAGATATGGTAGTAGAACATCCCCGGACGAGCTCCTTCACAAAGAGCTCTACGTTGTTTATAATATGTTGTTTTTAATAAGGTAAGAATCCCACACTCCCCGGTCTTATCCCTAAAAACCACGCACCTTTTGAAGGTTTTCCATCGAAAACAAAAGAAGGCTGAAAACTCTGGGATCTTGGACACGTAGGTACCCTGATTACAGCATCACGTACCTAAATTATTATTACTAAGCCATCCAGATACCAATTCCACCTTTATTCATTACCAATTACTTACCATACCTTGCCCATTGTAACGTATATAAGAGAATAAATAAAGGGAGTTCGGATTTAATGAAAAAATAAAACCTTCTTATATTAATAACACAAGATATGGTTTCTATCGGGAACTGTACGTGTTGTGAATGGGAATTGTTCGTCTAACGCGTACTTATTATGGAGCGAATTGTAGCTGAATGGTAACGACATCGATCTACAGCCTTTATGGTCGCCTGGTAGCCTGGTTTTCGAATTCTCGAAATTTAAGCCCAATCCTGTTTTTTTTCTACCAGGGACACAGACTAACAAGAAGCTACGTTATCTCTGAGCGCTATAGCTAGAAATCCGTAAGTAAATTAGCTTTTGCTCGCTACTATGTCTGCGTCAATTTAGTAGGTAGTAGGTAACATATTTAGTATATTAGTCAGACGTAATTAATTTAATTATTGAAAGGCTATGGGTTGGCTCGCTTTGACAGAAATAAAGAGACGGTCAAATTCCAGGAAAATCTCTGGATACAGGCAGCGCTGGACCGGTCATGGTAGCTATCTTTATGGGAAGGACGTCAATTGGCTAATATGATTTTAATGACGAAACATCGTCATACGGATTTAATTATTTTATTTTTTAAATGCCCCTAAAGTTGAAAATGAATTGATTTTGATGTTCACATTCTTTTTACGCTAAGGAAATTGGAAAGCGGCGTTATTGTCGCTTTTAAAAGCAATCGGTCGAGACTAACAAAGAGATTTTTCCTAACAGTTTTAAAAGTTAAAGGTTTTTGCTTTAAGAAGAAAAGTTTTCAGTTCAGTAGATTTAAATTTTATTAGCACTAAAGCTTCTCGTGGAGGAGTTTTAGCGGTACTACAGTGAATAGTAGTATAGCTCTTTATGAAGGAACTCGTCCGGGGAAGTACTACTACTATACCTTTTTCCGCCGCAAAGCAGCGTTGCTGTGTTTTGGTTTTAAGAGTAGGGATGCCGGTGTAATTAAAGGCAGTTACGACATTTCATCTTTATCGTTGCTGTGTCCCTGGTATTAGAGATGTCTATAGGCGGCAGTAAACACTTAACTTCAGGTAGTTAGTCGGCTTGTTTGCCATCCAATGTACTCTGTGCCTCTTTGACAGGACGTCGCATACTCATTTCTGCTTCCAAACAGGTTGAATGCGTTTCCATGGGAAAGGTGTGGACCCACTGGTGAAATTACAGTGGTAACATTGCATAATGCTTGCAGTATTTTAAACATGAAGCATATACTTATTATGGTAGTGGATTTTTCTTAGTAACAGCCCGAATATTGGAAGTTGTTAATAAAATACTTACTTATATTTATTTATTTATTTCTCGGACAGCACGTAAAGCAACAGCTTTGAAGAGATCAGGAGCAGGACTAACAAGTCAAGTCTAACAAGGTTCCTGATATCTTTGCAATCATCTCGTATTGCCGTTTCTTCGGACTATGAGAGTGGCAGAAAGGAGTGCTCCTGTGTTTAAGCACACGCTTAAGCACTACAATTATCTCCAGCGTACTTGGCTAATCTCCTTTGAGATTAGCCATGACCTAAATTTGTTCGGCAGAATATTATTAAAGGCAGCACTCGCAAACACAACCCATACAAAATACAAATAATTATTCCAGCGTTAACTGAAGCATAAGTCCCGAAGGTTACAATGCGTACTTACAAAAGTGAGTAATAAGCTAAATAATTAATGAATTATCGTTCGATATCGTTCTCCGGAATACGGCCGGCTCCCGTTATTGGATAAGTTGGTTTTACGCGTGATTGGTGCAGACCGGTCACAATATATTGCTATTGTCGTATGGAATACTAAGTGTAGGGCGATTAAACGACGAACCAATCTTTTGGAGATTTCTTGTACACGAAGTTTATTGTCTTTCCTGTTCGTTCGTGTTCCATTTGAGTTTCTTGTTTGTTGGATATTGCTATGGTTGCTAATGAAAACTAATTATATTTAGGAGCGAAATTGACTAAACTTTTATTCCAGGTATAATTTTTATATCTGTGGAATGAAATGGGAATAAACAGCCAAGAATTCATTCATTTAAGTTAAAATGATAAGCTAAATATGTATTCGATTCGAGCTGACTTTCGAATCGGCAATCGACTATCCTGTAGCATTTTAATTTATTTTATAAGACAAGTCCAATAGTAGTACCCATTTTAATGAAACCTCAAACTATTTAGTTTAAATATGTAATACCCTATTTGCACGTAATATTTTAATGAATATTACCAGAACGACTTTACTTTCTCTCGAGCTTGGCAGACCTACCATGATTCCAAAACCAAGTCAAACCAAGCTATTGTCAAAATAACAATTTCTAAAATGCAGAAACAAGATGTACCATAATTTCCTTTCTGTTCCTCAGCTAACATAAAAACCCAGATACGTTTTCTACGTAAAAAGCATTGAGATTCAATTCCAACATAAAAGAATTTCTCCTTGCGTTTTAGATTTTTTTTCCGTGTTCATCGAGTCATTAAAATCGTTCGCAATAAGAGTGTCCTTTTAAGGGAAAAATATGAAAGAAACGTGTTATTTATTGCTTAAATATAAATTGTTTGGGCAACTTTTATGTTCAATTCCAATATTCCGACGATCCCTTTTGTTGTGCACAAAATAATCTTGCTTTAATTTTATTTCACCAACTAAAGTAACTATTATAATACTTGTAGGTATTATAAATCTCTGTATCATTAAATTGTTGAGAGTTTATTTAACCTTCATGGATTTTATTCAGTTTTTCTTTACCTATGTTAACAAATAAATAAATTATATTCTGGTTACAGTGTTTAGTTGTGTTGTGTTTGTTTACTGTGAAGTATGAGGTAGCAGGTTCAATACCGGGCAAGTACTAATGTCACTTTTTTAATTCCTACGTTTTTTAAGTTAATTTTTGACATCACTGATATACTAGATGTAAAACATCGTGAGGAAACCTGGACTGATAAATAGATCTCTACTTAGTATAAAGCAATGGGTGTTAAATACGGTTTTCATCAATAGATAGGGTGATTCAATAGAAAGGTTTATACGTACAGAACACCACGCTACGACCAACGGGAATGGAGCAGTAACCAAAGACATAACTGAACATCGATGAAACAGCGGGGTATACATATAGCTAGTATAGTATAGGTCTTGAGCAAACATGGTGATTAATGCTCGTACCTTCAGAGGCATTTGATTAGCAGTGGGACACCAAAAGTCTGGTATTCTTTTTTTATTTTACCATTGCGCAAATTCAATCCATAAAAGTGAACTATTATTATAAATGTAAAACACACACATACCCCCTTCAACCCATAGCAGAAAACATAGAAAGCCAGCTGTGACGACCCTTACATACTCCTTTCGCCTCGTCCACGTCCATACAAGTTAACTATTAGTTACACACGTATAATAGTCAAACGATTATTACTGACCCATTTTGACCGGGTAAAAATGTCGGCGAGCTTAATTGACCTGTCAAATGGGCGCTAGCCACAAGGGAGGGATTAGTGCCATAAATAGGTGCGTGGGAAGGTACCTTTTCTGGTCATTGTGGGGTCGTGTTTAATGCCGCCTCATTGGTCGGCTACTTCCCTGTTTTATGTGGATGACTTTTTCTGCTCCATTTGGTGGTTATTGGTAGGAAGTTAGGCTATTTTGGTTTTCAGTTTAGGTTTTGTTTTGTTTATGTGTTTATTTTTTATTTAGTACATATAACCAGTAGGTTATTGGGATTTTCTATGAAATTCACAGTAGCAGCTCGGAGCTCGGACTTGTGCCCGGTTAATGGCAATAGGCTCGCTACTTATTACATGGGACCTAAAACATACTGGTGAACTGTGTGTGTACATTGGTACACCGCTGCCTAACCCTTCGGAAAATACAGGCGTGATGGTAAAGCTCTTAATAGTCTAGAATTCTAGATCCTAGAGACGCCAGACCTACGTCATCTTAGCATCGGGTTGAAATTTTAATTAAAAGGTTTTACGTTCGAGGTGGCGCAAGAAATAATAATGGAAACACATGGAAGAAGCCTTTGCCCAACATTGGGACATTGGCGGGTCGTTAGCTTGGTTGACACCTTCAGTGGTATAAAAAACAAATGAAATAAAAATAGTATCCTGACAGACGCATAATATACCATCACGCCTGTATTCCCCGAAGGGTTAGGCAGAGGTGTACCAATGTAAACCCACAGTTCGCCGGTATATTTAGGTCCCATGTAATAGGGGGCGAGCCTACTGCCATTAACCGGGCACAAATCCAAACTCCGAGCTGCTACTAATAATTTCATAGAAAATATCAATAATACTTTTTGCTCGACCTGGGAATCGAACCCGGGACCCCTTGCACAGTAGTCGCACTTGCGACCGCGAGACCAACGGGGGACAGACGCAATGACCTATAAAGCGTCAGAAAGTGTCAGGCGTCGAATTCTCCTTCTTTATTTACGACATATCTCTTATAACTTCACCTAGATTTCTAGACACTATAAGTGTCTTAAATTTAAAGCGTCCGTCTGGCTGCCATAACGTTTTATCTACACATTCCTCTATCTTTAACATCTTACCGTCTGAGTCTGACGGCCAAAGCTTTTTACGTTTTTGACGGCAGTTTTTTATTTAGAAATCGTGGTTTCACCGGCGTTAGGATTCGTCTTTGGTTACAGCTTCCCTCTCTTGGGTCGTAGCGTGATGTTATATAACCTATAACTTCCTAAATGGATTATTTGCGCAAAAGATTTTTTTTTTCAAATCAGACCAGCAGTTCCTAACATAAGTGCGTTCAAACATACAAACTGTTCAGCTTTATAATTTCAGTACCTAATAATTGCTTATTTTTAACTGCTCCTTCTTTTAATAACTTGCCAATTGATTTTCACATTCACAATTTAACACCCGCACACCGCTGTGAACTTGTGGGGGTTGTTTCAAACAACCCTAAAATGTATATTTTATTATTTGTTTTGAGAAATGAATTTTCACGTAGAGTAATTACCTTTTCAATTAAGTTGTAATTAGTAATTACTCTCTGAAAATATGATGAAATACTCTGAAATAATATCATTTTGTACCTCTTCTTCAAGCAGCTTCACAAGGAACAATAAATAAATAAAATAAATAACAGGTCGATATCTATATGTCTATACATACATATAAATAAGCAAAATTAAAATGTCTGTTTGTAATGTCAAGGTAGCAGCTTTTTAGAAAATAAATATGAACGTTAAATAAAAAACAAAACATCTATTTTTAGTTTTTGTCTATCTGTCTGATTATTGCAGTTAATCTCCGAAACGACTTGATCGATTTTGACGGCACTTTCACAGGCAGACAGCTGATGTTATAAGCAGTAACATAGGTTACGTTTTATAAGAGATAGATAAAATAAATAAAACCCCGTGATAATGATTCACGCGACCAAAATCACGGGCATAAGCAAGTTATTTACCAAAACCTACTCTACCTCCTTACCTACTAATTACAAGAAAATTTAATATTAAAATAATTACGTCTGGCACGTCACGCGGTAAAGGGTAACCTATAACTAATCTAAGTTAACAAAGCCGTGTAATTAAAACTTTGGTTTTAGATGAGAACAATCGTTCGCCCGAGGCATTCGTTCCAGTAATAATTCTCTTGAAATGGTAATGAAGTAAGCACTTACAACGTTTTGTGTAATAGATCGAAAATTTAGATTTTATGAGGCGAGGCTGCTGAGTTACTGGTCGCCTCTGACCAGAAGGATGGCCTTTTCTTGGGCTATAAGTTGCTGGACGCTGGTCTACTTTTCATGTGATTAGCGGTATTTCCTTGGGCTAAAGAATTAGCATTGTTATACGACGTGGCAATGCTGCCAGCCTTTTGGGCACTAGTTCCATTGACAACGATTTTATTATTTTGATGACTTTTATGTTCCTTTCTTTTTTCTATGTTATTATCTTGTACAGTTTTTATATTTGTGAATTTTTCTTTATAATTAAGTAGCTTTTGCCCGCGACTTCGTCCGCGTGGATTAATAGTTCCCGTTCCCGGGGGATTTCCGGAATGAAAACTATCCTATGTCCTTTCTCGGGTCCCAGACTATATCTGTACCAAATTTCATTGAAATCGGTTCAGTGGTTTAGGCGTGAAGAAGAGACAGACAGACAGACAGAGTTACTTTCGCATTTATAATATTAGTAAGGATAATTCAACTACAATGTTAAAACTAAATAATAATTAAATTACAAACTATGTACAGTATCTTGTACATAATTTGAATATGTATTGCATTATGAATTTATAAATGCTTACTTTAAGATAGGTATAAAATTTTGATTTCGACGAACTAATTGAGGTAGGTCAATAAGCGACACTGCAAAGCCCATATTTTAATTTTAATTAAACGACAATTAGTCTCTTCATATATCTTCACTATTTTAGATAATTTTACAACCTTTTGTAGAACCATACAAGTACCTACCTACCTTTTTCGTACCTACAACTATTTCACGTCACAGTAAAATAACTTAATTTTTTGAACTCACAACCATTAGCTCTTCAGGCCAACGCTATAAACATTGGGCTATTGCCACTTTAAAATTTATCTCGCCGCAGCGTCAACCAACTGAAAATTGCACTGAAGATTTATTAACCGGCCGATATCCGGCTGAATTCTCCGGTACTTCGGTCATAACTTCATTTGTCGGTCCGGGTCAGCCGATGTCAACGGACGACAATACGGGTGACTATGGTTTCCTTTATTTTATTAAATGATATACTATGGGTTTTGAGGTAACTATAGAATAGGATAATAAATATAGAAGAGAATGATAATTATGTATCCAACCGATAAACTGAAAGTGAGTAAGTCAATGAAAAAAGATTTTAAGGCAGATTTCTAATAATCCAAGATACAGGACACGCAAGATTTCGGTACAGGATAAATAGTGACTTGGTATATGGCAAAGGTTTTCAAACCAAAAATAAACTAGACCTACGACATTTTAGTATGGCTGAAATTTTGACGAGAATATAACGTAGGTACAGAAGTTTTACGCTTTTTTCCCTCGGGGATAGGCAGAAACCACAGAACGCCACCTGACACGATCCTTACATACACCTTTCGCCTCGTTCACATTCATAGATGTTCATACAAGCACGTCGGTTACGAGTACTGCGAACCTGACCTTTCTGGAGAACCTCACCAAGGTCAGGGTAGGTGTTTCTAGGAGAAATAAAGGAATATGTAGTTTTGAACGTGTGCTTCCTTCAAAGCTTCCCTGTTTTTCAGGTATTAATATAAATGGCATCTAACTTACTTACATTCAAGTGAGTAGGCAGGTTTTATACATTTCCGGGGAATGTTTTACAATATATATTGTTAAAAATCAACATAGTTGACTAAGATACCTTTTTAAACATTACATTAGCAAAACCCCAATAAGTAACGTTAAATTATAACAAAAACGGGGTCATAAAGTAAAAGAAAAGGAATGAATTACTATCAAAATTTCGACCATTAAGGTAACATTACTAAACTTATGAAAAATACACAAGAAACCAATCAATAGACCCCAAACTTGACCCCGCACACAGACCTTCGCAATAAATAAAGAAAAAATAACAAAATAAACCGAAACGAAACGATTCCCGATCTTCATTCTGTTGAGCGATTCTTTTCAAAAATAACTTGAATGAGGAAAAGCGTTTCTTGTTTGTTATTTTCCGTGTTATATTTGCAAATAATCGAATTGTTATCTTTCATTCACCTTAATCCTATCCTAACCAATATTATGAATGCGAAAGAAAGTTTGTTTATTTGTTACCTTTTAACACCTAAACTACTGAACCCATCTGGATAAGCTACTGGATTTACGTTGTCAGGTGTACAGAAACGGACATAGGGTGTATTTCATAAAAAAAGTACTGTTCTCGAGAAAAACAACAATAACGTTCTTATTATTATATATTGACGGGCCTGTTGGTCTAGTGGTTAGTGGCCCTGACTGCTAAGCCGGAGGTCGTGGGTTCGATTCCCACCCAGGACAAACTTTGTGTGATGAGCATGATTGTTTGTTCTGTGTCTGGGTGTGATTTATCTATAATATGTATGTATTTATAAATTATATAAGTATGTATATCAGTTGTCTGGTTACCATAACACAAGCTCTGCTTAGCTTGGGATCAGATAGCCGTGTGTGAGTTGTCCCAAGATATTTATTTATTTTATTTATTATAATAGATGGCGCCACCTGTCTTTCGAATCATGATTGAATTTTAAGTATAATCGACATTTACACGGTCAAAGTCGCGGGCAAAAGCTAGTTATTTTATAGACGGAAAGGTTATTTGTTTCCTTTGAAGTCAGCACACTTTGAGAATTCAAAATGGCAAATTATTAAGCCAAGCCTAGTTGCCAACGAATTATTATTTTTTATCCCTGCCGTTTTCTACCTTCTTACTTAATTATATTTGGGAAATGGCTGACTCTTAATTTACTGTTTTCTAATCTTTGCTAATATAGTAAAGCTGAAGAGTTTTTTATGTGTTTGTTTAAACATGCTAATCTCTGGAAGTAACTGTCTGATTGAACAAAATCTTTTTGTATATTATATGAATGCACTGAAATGAAATAAAATTTGTTTACCATCATCCCATCATCACGCCTGTATTCCCCGAAGGGTTAGGCAGAGGTGTACCAATGTACACCCACAGTTCGCCGGTATATTTAGGTCCCATGTAATAGGGGGCGAGCCTATTGCCATTAACCGGGCACAAATCCAAACTCCGAGCTGCTACTGAGAATTTCATAGAAAAACCCAATAACACTTTTTGCTCGACCTGGGAATCGACCCCGGGACCCCTTGCACAGCAGTCGCACTTGCGACCACGAGACCAACGGGGCAGTTAATAAAATTTGTTTATTTGCCAAATTAAGTAACTTTGAAGGACACTGAACGAGACACAATAAAAGTTTTATTGTCAGTAGGTACGCCTATAAACGTTTAGTTTCCTTGATAGTGTTAATATTCAGATTCATGAGGAATACAAGTATAGCAAGTGGAGCACGGGAGCAGTAACAAAAAACGTAACTAAACGTGAATGAAAAAAACCACGCAAACGATGTCGCGGTCAAAAGCTATTTGTTTAATATATTTAGACCTACTTTAGACCGACCTCCGTCGCCCGTGAACTAGAATAGATTGCTACACCAGTCAGGCTTCTAGGCTATAATCAAGCATCGTACATACGACAAGTCGCCAGCGATCTGTCTGTGGCGGAAGGATTGTGTTTCACCAACTCACTCGTAGTACCTACGACTGCACTCCGACAAAACTGGGTTGTAAACTTGTCGATTTTGCGACCGCGTTACCACAGTACGACGCCATTTTTTGGTAGGGCGAATGTTGTTCAAAAGTTTATGTGAGTTTAATTTTCCTCATTTATGGAAACTATTTTTTAATTAGGCTCGCCCCCTATTACATGGGACCTAAATATACCGGCGAACTGTGGGTGTACATTGGTACACCTCTGCCTAACCCTTCGGGGAATACAGGCGTGATGGTATATATATAATTTTTTTAATTATAAGGAGGTTAAATTGTTTGTTTGTTGATTTGGTCGTTGAAAACTTATTTTTTACTGATAGAAAGCGACACAGACAAAGACAAATATTAATTCAATTAAACCAATAAAAGTTACTTATGAACGTCATAAAGAAAACGTTATTGAATCTAGTTAGCCCTTCCCACCAGGTAGTTTCGTATTGAGAAAAGTGGGCATGCAAGTCCATACTTATTCTTTTAAAATAAATGTTTAACAATATTTTGTAAACAGGATCATGCATATAAAAACTACTATTTTATATTATGCACAAAATATTAGAAATTAAGTATTGACGGCTAAATTATGTTTAAAGAAACTTCTTGTGTTAAATGTAACTGTAGACAACTCAATACGGTGGTGACTACCACGTGAACAACAAAAAAATCCTTCTACACAGACTTTGAGACTATGCAGATGGCAAGATGAGCTAGGCTAGAAAGGATCAGAGGGTCCGGGGTAACCCTTTGTCGTACAATGGACAATACGGGTGCGGAATAAAAAGTAGTTGGAACTACCTTTCTATATTGACACGTACGGCGGCTACTGACGTATTACCGTGTTACTGGCTTTCTTGTTATAAAGGGTTAAACAAGATTCTGTGATTACGTGACGAGAGTGTGAAGTTATTAGGATGTTTTGCTTTGGATGTCGGGATGTTATGCTGATTTTATTGTTTATTTACTAGCTTTTTGATTGCGTAGACTTTTGAATTAAGTAAAAGTCCTAAATTATCCCACGGGCACACAAACAGGGTTAGTCCAGACTACAGGGTGGAATTTTATAATGCTACCTGGAGGGAAAGTACTCTAAATTCTTAAGTTAGGATTTTTTCTCAAAGGAAACATTCCTTTATTTTTAAAAAGAAACAAAACTGCATTTAAATATTTTTGAAAATACGCTTGCCACACCCGGGAATCGAACCGACTAAAATCCGAAAAATTGCATCCTGTACTTTTATGGCACTAATCGATAGGATCAATTATAAGGATCAAATCTTTTATCTTTTCTTTTTTATCTTTGTGCCAAATTTCATCCAATTCTGTTCAGCCGTTGAGACGTGATTGACTAACAAGTGAATGAATAGCCATCTAAACTTTCGTATTTTTAATCTGACCGCAACTTCGTCCTGTCCTGTTTGTTCGTCGTTCGTTATTTTACGTCTTTAATTACTGCTCCAATCCCGTAAATCGTAGCGTGTTGTTGTTCTTCTTCTTTTCGTGTCGATGATACATTTATCATTATTTATACCACATGGGTCCAGTAGCCGGCCACGTTTATAAGCTGATGTTATATAGCCTATATTGTTCCTCATATTTAAATCATATACAAAAAGTTTTGTTCCAATCCTACTGGTAGTTCCAGAGATAAGCGTTTAACATACACATAAAAAACTCTTGATATTTAGTATCGATAGGCTTAAACGGGCTAATCATCAGTTTCCCCACCATCGGATAAGCCCACAAAAACATTTAGTTCCCATACAATTGACAGACCACTAAATTATACCCTACACCCACATACATAACATACAAATCGAAGTAGCTACCGTTCCTAATACAATACAATACACCCTCGTCACAAACTTTTAATTGAAAATGACACCAAACAATTTGCAAGAGATAGTGTTTCATCAGGACCAAACTAATAGCACCTGCTGTTAGGACTTGGATAACTTGCAACGTGACGTATACCTTTACTGTTAGTCTTGTGGTCTCTAGGGCGGTTGCTGAGTGTGGGGGTCACTCGTTCGATTCCCCGGTCGGTCAATGTGATATTGGGGTTTCTCCATACCACCACACCTGTATTCCCCGAAGGGTTAGGCAGAGGTGTACCAATGCACATCCACAGTTCGCTGGTATATTTAGGTCCCATGTAATATGGGCGTGGTATGTACCTATACATGCAAAATGGGGCGAGCCTATTGCCATTAACCGGGCACAAATCCAAACTCCGAGTTGCTACTGAGAATTTCATAGAAAAACCTAATAACACTTTTCTTTTGGGTTTTCTCTATGAGCGTTTATATGGTACAGTATAGCGTCAATCTCAGATTGTCGTTTTCCGAGACACGGGTTGTCACACCACCAACTTCTAAACCCCGGACTACTACTACTGAGAAATTCTTCGAAATCGAACCCCGGACGTCACGCTTTACAATCCCTCAATTGTTCAATTATTTTGGTCAATTTTTGATTAATCCAAACGGTTGGTTGACGCTTCTCGTGACTCAAAAGCTGGCTTTTGCTTTGGCTAGAGAATTCAACATGGCAATGCTGTCAGTCTTTTAGTCAGTTTTCCTGAATGTTTTGATGCCATGTAGTTTTAGTTTCTTTTTTTGTTATTATTAATGTTTTATTTATCAAATTTTTGTGTTGTAAATATTTAATTCAATTTACCATTTGTTACATTATTATCTAACAATAATAGTGACAAAACATTTGTCATTATTATTGTTAGATAAGAAAAAAAGTGTTTGAGAAATGGGAAAAATGTTGGTGTTGACATAGGTTGCATAAGTTTTGCAAGAACTTATCCTAATTAAGGTTCTCGTTTAAAACAGTTAGTTTTAAACAAACTCTAAAGGCCAAAACAGACCAGCTACTTTTCTAATCAGCATTTCGCAATTTTGCGCAAACATCGCAAGCAGTATTTTGCCAAACTTCCACATTCAAAAGCGCCCAATTTCTTTTATTTCATTCGACTGCTTTGGCCTTAAACAACACAACCCACTAATTAGCAGCAAGATTAACAAGTTTCAGACCTAAAGCCTCTTACACACGAATTTACATGGCCAAATCCCTAGCTTCCCATTCCCTATTCGTTTTTAAATCCGACTCTCGCAAAACGCAGTCCCGAAAATAAATCACAACAGTTTTAAAGTTGAACGAGTTTTTCTTTATATTACTTCCTTATAGCTGAAGCCAGTAATTTATCTTCCGAGATATAAGTCGAAAAACAGAAAGATTGTACTTCGCTGAAATCTTTGGACAAACAATGCTGGGACATTTATTAATGAGCATGGTGTATTTGTTGTTTCTTTCGATAGCAATTTGGTAACCTTGGTAACTGTGTAGTTGATTATGAGGTCTGTTGTACATTGTTTTGTTTTTGGATAGTTTTGTCGGCCTTCCTTGTTATTAGTTTGAACGACTTAAAAAAAGAAGGAAGTTGTCAATTAGGTTGCATTTTGTTGTCTATGTTTGTTAGCTGAGAACTCCATCATTTATCAATGGATTTGGAAAATTGCTTTTTTTTTTCATTGAAAGGATGTAGGCACTTTCAGATTGATTAAATATAAATTTTATTGAAATCGGTTGAGTAGCTTGGTTTCTAGATCAAAATTACTTTAAAAAAGTATATGTCATCCAAGTACACGAAATTGCGTAAATTGCTTCCTGGTGACTGTTCAGCGGTGTTTGTCTTGTTAATTTTAAAGTAACAAGTCTTGTTATTTTTAAATAGTAAGTTTAGTGTAGTAAGTGTTGTACTAAAATGAGCCAACCCCCATTCTATCATTCAATTAATTACTATTATTAGTAGGTACGTCAAACTAATTCAATATGTCAAATGTTACAATATAATCCAGCAATTAACTGTTCAATATACCTGTGTTCTAAACACCTACGCGCTACCTACATAGGCTCTACCTATGCTCAACTACGTTTTACATTACAAGTTATTATATTAGATACACATACCATCACTGTATTCCCCGAAAGGTTAGGCAGAGGTGTATTGATGTTCACCCACAGTTCGCCGGTATGTTTAGGTCGCATGTAATGTCGTTTTAAAATTAAGTTTTTAACAGTTAATTGACTAAACACATGTCTTAATATTGGTGCTCTTATAGACTATATACAGAAAGAAAAATAGACAGACATAGACAGATAGATAAATATAGATTTTTTCACCATTGGATGGCAAACAAGCCTACGTTACACCTGATGTTAAGGGGTAACCGCTGCGTAAAGACATCTGCAATGCCAGAAGCCTTGCAAATGCGTTGCCATCCCAGAGACTAAGTTGAAATGTCTTATGGAGTACCTGTAATTACACCGGCAAACCGGAACACAGCAACGCTGCAGAAATAGGTATAGTGGTAGTGCTTTCCCGGAAGAGCTCCTTCACAAAGAGCTCACTACATTTTGCAATATATTGATATAGATCTTATAACACATATTTTCGAAGAAAGATTAAGCCTCTCCGCCAACGAACGACTTTCTGACCGTTTTTTTTTTCGACGAGAATAGAACATTAAGAATTGTAATATACCAACGCAGACAGTCCACAAAAAGTTGGTCCCACGAAACAATGGATTTATTCAATCGGTCCTACAAGAAATCGGTTGTGGGCGAAGAGGCTTAGTCAGAGATTTGAAGCTAGTTGTTCCTTACAAAGCGCACTGTCCTCCTATGCAAATATCCATCCCTTAGTTGAGTTAGACCTAGATTAAAACCAGGTATAAATACAAACCCGACAAAGACAAATCCCGCTAAGTACACAAATACCCTTTTACACTCGCCGTATGTTAACAAAGCTTAAATATTCAACCATCAGGAATCTACATCCCGGTAATTTACGAGGCGGACCGTTTAATCCTTGTCGTAACTTGTTTGTATAAAAAATATGATTTATTGTAGTATATCAGAACAAAATGTCTATGCACAACGCGGTCTGGCTATCTCTAGGGTAATAAATATCTATGTTTGAGTTGAAAGCCCTGTGGAAATGTTCGTGTTAAATAAATGAATTGACATCTTTATTCATAGTGCGTGCTTTGTGTTGTGTGTGGTGGTTTTTTAGTCTTTGGAACTGTAAACTGAAGAAAAAGGGATGTATAGTGAATGAATTGCTTTGTGGAAAGGGCAACTATTCTTGTGACTGAAGTTAAAAAATGTTTTTTTTAAAGGTTTTTTGAGATAAACGATTTGATTTTATTTGAGCTACTCTGTCTTAAATAACGCCAAAGAATATTTTTTAAGGTTTTTAAGGGTATCAAACGGATTAAGACTCTGCTGCCCGTCCGTCCGTTTATTACAAGGCTGTAATAACTTTTGAACTATAATTTTCACTGAATGTGTGCCTGTGTTAGCACACACTTTAGTGAACTAAAATATCTACTGCGTACTTGACTAGTTTACATTCAGAGGGGCCGCCGAGGCCGCAATTTGGTCGAAAAAATACCTGTTACGAGTATTGCAATTATGTACAAAACACCTATTCCGGGCGAAGCGCAGAGTAGAGTACTATCATTTTCAATTTTCAAGATTGTATCTACCACTTTGTCAGCATGATTAATATGTCCAATTGTCCATATGTATACCTACCCATAATAAATGACAGGTTTCTTATACTAAAAGTCCCTAAGCTAAACTGCGGACAGAGAAACGGACGGAAACTTTAACTTTAAACCCAAAAAAAAAGTTTCCGTGTCGTGTCGTGTCATATCATAAACTTCTATCAACCAACAATTTAAGTGATCCAACCAAATTGAACACGCACCAAACCTCTAACCACCTAACCGTGTGCTAACAATGAATTTATGAGACAAGATTAACCCGTTCACTGAATCGGGGTACAAAAAACTGTATATGAAATGATTCAGCGACTGAAAACAGAATCAACTGAGCGTCAATACGCTGAATGGGGAATGCTATCGATTCCGATCTGACGTCATATTTCAATGAATAGGTACAAGGCTTTTGAATATATGCGTGCGAGGTTTTTGTGCAGGTTTTAATGTAAGCTGTAGAAAAGGGTGCAATTATCACGAGGGCGCGATGTAAATGCCATGTAAATTTAATGATTATTAGCCGTCCACGGCGAAGCAAAAGGAGGGTTATGATTTTTTTGAGATAAAAATAAAGATCACTTTATTTGTTTAACCTGCGTAGAAGGTTGGTTGAGAAGATAGGGTACATTTTGATCGGGTTTATGAATATGAATGTGGTTAAGTATCTATGTGGGGATGTATGTATGTTCATCTGTTCCCTCATAACTTCTAAACCACGTAGCATACAATATAATCAGACAAATGAGGATATTATTATGTCACTGAAAGCTTCTTGATCGTCCAATGGTTATAGGCGATGTAACAACATGTAACATTAAATTCTAAATAAGTCATCATTTTACATGGATATAAAATACGTAATCAGAAAATAAAATTAAAGAAATAATATCATGTTTGGTGTCTAATGTCCAAGGTCTTATTAAATTAGAATTACCCCTTTTGTACATAACATTTTTTTAGTTCGAATGCTTTATTCTTATCATATTATAATAGGTAATATTCTCTCAATTGTCAGGCAGACAGAAAGGCTAATGGTAATTGTATTATCAAAAGTCAAAGTCAAATAATTTATTTCAATGAGAACATTAAAATACACTTTGGAATATTGATATTATACTTGTAGTATGAAATAAAACACATTAGTCATATTTGCTCTATACTCGTTTATTTTATGAGAATTTGATGTGCAGCGTATGAACACCCTCTTTGTAGGTAAGAAGAAAATTAGTAACGTGTTTCTGCACACGTATGCAAGTGAATTTTAAAATAGTATCCACTCTTGAACCTAGCGAATGAGTAGCACCTCATTACATGTGTAAAGTTATGCATAGAAACTTTATCTCGGGAGGGAAGTTCTAGGTTAACGTGTATTAGTGACTAGTTAGACGGACTGTACCGACAACGAGGTCCATTAAAGAGCTGTGTAGTCAAAACTGAACTGTTGGTCTCGTGGTAGCAAGCACACTGTTGACCGTGGGGTCTTGGGTTCGATTCCCGGGTCGAGTAAAAAGTGTTATTGGGTTTTTCTATGAAATTCTCAGTAGCAGCTCGGATTTTGGATTTGTGCCCGGTTAATGGCAATAGGCTCGCCCCCCTATTACATGGGACCTACATATACCGGCGAACTGTGGGTGTACATTGGTACACCTCTGCCTAACCCTTCGGGGAATACAGGCGTGATGGTGTAGTCATAACTGAACCGTTGGTCTCGTGATAGCAAGCAGGACTGTTGAGCGTGGGGTTTGATTTCCAGGTCGGGCAAAAAGTGTTTCTCACAACATTTCTCAGTAACGGCTCGGAGTTTAGAATTTGGTGGTCGGAGACCCCCGTGCCTCGGAAAGCACGTAAAGCCGTTGGTTCTGTGCTTGATCTCTCTCCGGTTGTGTCGGATTGCCGTTCTGATCTGGCTATGAGAGTTAGGGAAGAGGGAGTGCACCTGTGTTTGTGCACTCACTTGTGCTCTATAATATCTCTAACTTAGCTAGCCTGCATTAAGATTAGCCGCCGTGGCCGGAATCGGTCTAGAGATTACATCATACAGTGCAGTAGTCATATTTTAGTCAATCTTAACATAGTACAAAACAAAGCCGCTTCTTCTCGCCGTCTACACGCTTAGATCTTTTGCGATTTACATCAATCAATAGAGTGATTCAAGAGAAAGGTTTATACGTATGGAACATCTCGCTTTGACCAGTGGAAGCAAAGTAGTAAACAAAAACTTAACTGAACGCGGATGACATCGCTATATAGCTAGTATGTAATATAATAATGTAATTAAATTTCCAGGTCCAGCGGTTAAGGCACCCACTTCTCAAGCATGAGGTTTTTTTTTTTTTTTTTTATAGACGGGAAATCATCAAATAACTTCCCCCGCCCTGGGCGGGGCGGGAGGGAGTGTCAGACTTTTACTGACTAAAACCCGTCTATGTTCCTTCATGTGCCCTTTGCGTTCCGGGGGCGCGGTATCTCTTTCGAACAACCCGCAGCCCCGGCAGGCATCGGCCCTCAGTGGCCCCATCCAAGTTTGCTGACATCTCTTTGAGGCGCGCGTGGAACACGAACGCGCCGTCGACACGGTCTGTCGCTAGTGAACGTACGGACGGTGAGCTACCCATTGCTCACCGTCCACAGACCCGCGTCTACGGTGGCCGGGAGTCGTCTCGTGGCTCCCGACGCCCGGATCGTCTACCGCGGCGGCCGCTGGGACGGGGAACCCTCCTTTCCCTCTCCCGTCCCGCCGCCTCCTTCTCTAGCATTACAGCTTCACAGAAGGAGGCGACTGCTTCCCATTCCCCCTCGCTCCGGACCATGGCCTGAACCAGTGCCGGACGCGAGAGGGCGCTGCCGCCAATGGCCGCCTCGAGGACTCGGCGGTGCTCAGCCCAAGCAGGGCACACCGCCAAAGTATGCTCCACCGTGTAAGCATGAGGTTGCGAGTTCAATATTGGGCAAGTACCAAAGTGACTTTTACAATTTTAATGTATTTTTTAAGTTTATCTTGGAAATCACTGAAATCCGTAAAGAAAATCATCGTGAGAAAACCTGGACCACCTGATTAATAAACTGAAATCGCCAATTCGCCTTCAGCAAGCGTGGCGACCAATACTCCTGTCTTCCCTGGGTTAGAAGAGGCGTTTTCCCAGCAGTGGGACACTATTATTAAATATTAAAATAATTTTATATAAAATTCCCCCGACACACACATAAACTTTTACAAAGTAAAAAAGTAATGTGATTTGACCTTTTAAGTTTAAAGTTTTAGTATGTAATATTTTAATCCAAGCGTCGCGTCTCGGGAGTCCAAATAAAAAATAAAATCCAACTAAACTCGGAAAGTAATAAATAGTTTGGAAGTATGTCGGGCGTTCTACATTTTTTTTTTATCGTAGGTACTTTACATGCTTTTGCCTGCGAATCCGTGCGCGCCGTTTTTTCACCCCTGTTCATTTACGTCTTTGGCTACTGCTCCGCTCCTGTGAATCGTAGCGTTATGTTATATAGCCTATACTATTCCTCATAAATGTAGCTATCACTTACAAGAAGATTTTTTTCAATCTGACTGTCTGTTCTAGAGATTAGCGCGTTTAAACAAACACACACTCAAACAAACAAACAAACAAACAAACAAAAAAAAAAATTCAGCTTTATTATATTCGTATAGAAAGAGAAAGAACAGAAACGCCACCACCATTATTACAATTTTTCTTTACTATTATTTCCCAAACAAAATTCCTAGGATGCCAGCACTATAAACTCAGCCTAGGCTACAACAGATGTTAGAAGACAAGGCTAGAAGTGGCAATAACTTGGGCAGTAAGTTACCAGGCAAACAGGAAGCATAGTATGCTACTATGTAAGTAGCACTTACACCTAGCACACAAGCTCCTTTAAACCGGGTATTATAGTTGTACGGGATTAATTCTTAGCTAGTGTAGCCGTGTTTTAGACTTAGCCGCTCATAATCCTAGTCATAAGGTAAGATTACGTTTAATTTGTGTAATGTAAGGCTTTTTACACATACGGTGCTGCGTACACCTTTTTTTAAGGATTTTTTTAATGGGATAGGCCCTTGCCTACCCTCCATTCACCAACCACTGCAACTCTTGAAAGCCAGAATCAACAGTGCATACCGCCAGAAAAGCGCCGAGGCAATCAAGCTCGATGAGCCATAGAGAAACGATTCATTGTCTTGGATCCCGCAACAAAATTATTTTTTGAAGAATGTGAAATCAACAAATGGTTTCTCAATAACACTTTGCCCAAACTGAGAATCAAACCCAGGATTCTACGCCCAGTGATTGCGCTGCCACCCGTGAGACCATTAGGGCAGTCAATCCATGATCATAAATTCAATTGAGTTGGGCCTATCAACAGCCATTTATATCTTGAATGAGAATCAAACCCAATACCCTACGTTCAACCACCAGGTATCTGACTGACATACTTCCATCATTTCAGTAGTCAATGTGTCGATAAGCTCACACACACAGCTGCATAATTGGATATTAACATAATGCAATATAGAGATAATTTAATCATTGTGTAACCATTAATTGACATATTTAGTATGCAAATAGTTATTAATATTATTGTAGGGTGGAGTAAAACGGAGCGTATGAATGGTGTGTGTAATGGAACGTTAAGGTGTGAGTGAGAGAACAGATGATGGTGGGGACGATGGAATGTGCAGCTTGTATCTGAAGTCGCTCTACTGTACGGTAGAGGTCTTGGGTTCCATTCCCAGGTCGAGCAGTGTTGGGTGTTATTGGGTTACATACCATCATGTCTTCCCCGAAGGGTTAGACAGAGGTGTACCAATGAACACCTACAGTTTGCTGGTATGTTTAGGTCCCATGTAATAGGTAGCGAGCCTATTGCCATTAATCGGACTCAAATCCTAACTCCGAGCTGCTACTGATAATTTCATAGAAAAACCCAATAACACTTATTGCTAGACCTGGGAATCAAACCCAAGACCTCAAGCGTAGCAGTCGCGCTTAAGACCACTAGGCTAACGAGGCAGTCAGTGGCGTGAGTTTATGTCTATATTGGAATTAGCTTAATCAACCTTTATTAAACATTATGATATGGATGCCACTTAATACAGTATGTAGATTAAGAGGTAAGTAGGTGTTAGTTCGTTCAAGACGGGCTGTCATTAATCAGCAGACTAGAAATGAGATAGTATATAAATATAATATACATGAATACACGAAAGTAAATTTAATATCGCGTTTTGAATTAAAACGTTACAGTTAGTATGTATGTTTGGACCCTGTCGAGCACAGCAACATTTTAAATAAGGAAACTGCGATCGCTCGTATATGTTCGTATAATTCCGTAACGTATCATATTAAACTCCACACTCTTTGAACCTCAACTTGTTTCCTAGATAAACGTGTAAACAAACTAAACGGCTTGGATTGCAATAGAGAGGTCCTCATTAAAACTAGTTTAACTTTAACATAGAGATCGGTTTCATTTGGCGCTTCAACGAGAAGTTTAGTGCAAGCACAAGTTTTATCTGAAGCCGCGTCGCGTTACTGGCGATAGACAGCTTTGACGCGAGCTCAGCAGGTCAATTGGTTAGGTCTGATAAAAATCGATAAACGGCTAGCTTTAAATACTCATCACACTCAAATAATGTAATGTAGTGTCGTGATTGCCCAGTGGTTAAGGCGCCCGCCTCTCATGCACGAGGTTGTAGGTTCGCAACCGGGCACGGGCAGGTACCAATGTGACTTTTTCTAATTCATATGTACTTTCTAAGTTTGTCTTGGACATCACTGACATCGGTAACCATGTCAGAGGCCCTTGAGGCGGTTTAGCAACTCTGACACCAGGGTGTGTGTGGGGTCGTTAGACCTTACTGCCCACACGATAAAGAAGACTCAAATAATTAAAAACATACATAATACTCGTACACTAGAATTTAAAAAGCTGAAGTTAGTTTTTTTTAATCGCGTCCAATCTTTGCAACTACCAGTTAGATTGCTTTTTTAATATGATAGCTAGATTAGTGAGGAATAGGTATAGTATACGCTATAATTATAACATTATGCTACAACTCACGGGAGCAGAGCAGTAGACAAAGACGCAACTAAACAAGTGTGACCGCGGGGTACAGCAAGTACATTCATAATATTAATAGACTCGAATCGACAGCTTGTTCTATACAAAAGTAGTCTAGTCATATTTTGCTCAATAAATCATTAGATTCGATGACATTTTGTAGATAAATTATGGGCACTAATATCTAGGCTTATGGTTGGTCAGTACCTACCACAGTACATACAATCAACAGTTATTTGACGTGAAACTGTAACTAAATTGTATCGAGTTAAATTACTTACTGATCAAATAATATTTGTGTAAGTAATCAGTCAGAAAAGAGTAACAATCAACCATCCATCCATCTACACAAACTTTTGCATTCACAATAAATAAAAAAATAAATCGGAAATATATTAACAAAAACAGACTCTAATTATAACCATAATTATTAACACTAATAAGTATAATAAATTAATTATTTAATAACAATAGTATAAGCCAGACAATACATAAATACTATCAACAGATATTATCATCAAAATCAACATAATAATAGGTATTACAACTGAGCATAATGAGCTCAAACAACAATAGTATAATTAATTATTTAATAATTATCTTCCCGCGGATCGACGGACCGATGATTGATATCTGTTACAACTGGAGTGGGCGGCGTTTAATTTATTTGTTTTATTACATTTGTCATAATTTGATAGCTTCATAACGAGGTTTTGGTACTCAGAGAGAAATTGTTAACGAAAAATGAGGGTTGGAAGATTGTATATAGATTTATAAATGTAAAATTCTATGAGAGAGGGAAGAGGGAGTGCACCTGTGTTTGCTCACACACTTGTGCACTATAACGATAATATTTCCATTGATACTGGTCATCGTCACCCAAAATTCGATCGGAAGAAATATTACGTGTGTATGTATGTTACTGAACTCTTCCGAAACGGCAATGCCGATTAAAGGAAAATTCTTAAAAAATCTTTTTCTTGTACCATTCAGTTACAAGGAAAATAGATAAATCATATTTTTTCTTACTTTAAGACCCGTTTTCACTAAAATCACTAAATACATTTACTGCCTCAACGTATTTGGATACCTGTCACATTGTTAGAAGGCGACAGAGACAGATTGATAATTTAAACACATTTAGCCCTAAATATGTTAGTGTTTGGTGAATGTGAGCCTGAGAATGCATTGATAGACACAACAAATATACAATTCATTAATGCTATACGCTAGCCAGCTATCTAAAAAGTTTATCGAAAAAAGTAAAAAAATAACGTTGGGGGACCGATGTTGCAATTAGGATATGATCGTCCCGAGCGGTCCCCCAACATGACGTTTTTTTTTTTGTTATTTTTTTACTTTTTAAAGGAAACATAGGATTTTGTGTTGGGGGTTTTTTAAATTTTTAATTAAATTTTTTATTTTATACTTTTTATAGGTACCTACTTATTATAATGTCGATTTTGTTAAGTTTGAGACCCCACTCGAGTATATTTACAGACATTCGGTTTTTCTTCCCTACTTTCACCCCCACAACTTTTAAACGGCTCAACCTATTTTCATCAAACATGTCTAAGAACACTCGCACATAGGTCACCTTTAATACAAAAAAAACTAAATTGAAATCGCTTCATCCGTTCGGCAGCTATGATGCCACAGACAGACAGACAGACACGTCAAACTTATAACACCCCTCTTTTTGCGTCGGGGGTTAAAAATGGAATAAAAAACGGATACTCGTTTTACAGATTGATATAGCGCACTCAATATGACTGTAAAGACCAAATTGCAAAAACTAAAACTGCTAGTTGCCACAGTGGGGATTTTTATCTGACGTTTAATAGTATTGGTGGCTACTTTATTGTCAATTGTAATTGGCGAACCGATAACGTTATTGGTACCAATTTAATCTACGTTTTATTAGTTAAAATAACATTGCATATTTGTTACAATCTCTTGCTGCAATTTCATGATACCAGATTGTGTTTTGTTTTTGTCCGATTCCGGAGTCCGGAGAAAAAATCAACTTCAAAATATGAAAATCTCGCGTCACGATGTTGGTCCGGGATAAACTTTGGAAGTACTAAAGCATTTGTTCATGAAAAGGCCACTGTGTGTAATTTGGTCAAACTTAAAAGAAAGGTTAGTTTTTATCTCGATTTTTGACCCCAATATTTTTCATGCCTTGAGTCACAGCAACGCGTGGCTGGCTTGGCGGATGATTGCATAAACAATGGTAGAGTTTTTGATATTCGGAGAAAACATGTATTATAGTAGTAATTAATCGTACATCCCTAGTACTTAGAGATTCGCTAAGCAAATTGCGCGTACAAATGATGGATAATAAGGCACAAAGATCCTAAAGTGAGACATCATATCGAGAGATGCAGGGTTGGCAGACCTCTTACGAGGTGGACCTTGCAAGAGCCGCGGGAAGTCACTGGACGCGAACGGCACAGATTCGGTGCCTTCGGAAAACCTTGGGGGAGACTTTTTTTACGGATTGAAAATCATCAAATGACTTCTCCCGCCCTGGGCGTGGCGGGAGGGAGAGTCAGACTTTTAATGACTAAAACCCATTTATGTTCCTTCATGTGCCCTTTGCGTTTAGGGGGCGTTGTATCTCTTTCGAACAACCCGCAGCCTCGGCAGGCATCGGCCCTGAATGGCCCCTCAAATTGTTTGCTGGCATCTCTGTAAGGCGCGCGTGGAACACGAACGCGCCGTCGACACGTTAAGTCGTTAGTTAACGTACGGACGGTGAGCTTTCCATTGCTCACAGTCCACAGGCCCGCATCTACGGTGGCCGAGAGTAGTCTCGCGGCTTCCGATGCCCGGAGCGTCCCCCGCGGTGGTTGAGGGAGACCTGAACCCTAAGTCCTGTGCTCCGCAGTGGGGGGTCTTGTGGTTAATATAATAATGATCATATTTATATTCTAAAACACATGAAGTACCTACTTATTTTTAATTAAATTATGTAAGCATGTTTTATTTGCAACACAATTAATTTTCATTAAAACATATTTAAAATTAAATTTTAACAACAACAAATAGGTGTAAACATAAATTAATTTCTCGGCGGTACCTACTTTGTATTTTTGATTGACTTTCAATCGTATTTTAACTCACACGTCACTCGTACTATAGAGCGGTGCTCAGTACGAAACAAGTACGAAACTAGTGTTGTGGGCTTGTTTAGAACTAGAATTTTGCGAGTTAGGACAGTAGTTACCGTAACTGTACAACTTTTTAATGTTGGTCCTTCGTGTGTGACATTCAGTATGGTCATTCAGTTAAAAAACATAGTTGAACATGTCGTTTTTATATGTTTTTAACTTATACTATAATTTTATTTTAATTATGTTGGAATGGGCAACATGGCACGGGTTTTCAAGCCGCCACCAAGCAAGTACCATTGTAACTTTTTCTTTTTCGTACATGTACTTTCTGTGTTTGTCTTGGGCATAACTGACATCGGTGAAAGACAACATTGTAAAGCAAACTTCTTTGTATGAGAAAAGGCCTTCGCCCTGCAGTGGGATAATATAATAGACTGGTATTACTGTATGTTTGATGGTGGGCTGCCATGAAACTTTCAAGAGAGGAAAAACGAACGGTAAATACATTTTTCACATAAAAAAAAAACTCCGAAATGCGTAAAAAAAAACGTTGCTTTATTCATTAAATTAAGAGATAAAATAATGTGGATTACATCAAAGTGTATTTGCTGCAAATAACGTCATAAAACTCAAACTAATAGTCTCATACAGAACATACAAATTCAATTTTACGAACTCAAAGTTAAAAATTAAAATAAATGAATATTTTAAGATGAATATTCAACGCGTCAGTTTTGGCGACGCATATTTAAATTTGAAAATATTATACCGTAATTCATCACTGGTGTTTATGAGTGTCAATTTTGACAGAAATATGGCTGCGTTCATATTAAACTATAAGCCTATCACCGCTTTTAATAAGTACGTATTTTCTAATCAGTCGATAAAATGACAGTTTTTTATTATGTGAATTCAATCTACTTTCCCACTGAGGAACTTGCACAAAATAAGTAATTTAAATGGTCTTCTGTCCTCTAGCGTTTTTCTGGCAAAAAAGTCGACGGCCCACCTGATGTTAAGTGGTCACCGCTGTCTATAGACATCTGCAATACCACAGACCTTTCCAATGCGTTGCCATTCCAGAGACAAAGTTGAAATGTCTCATGTGTCTGTTATAACACCTGCACCCATACCCTACAAACCGGCACACAGCAACGCTGCTTTGCGACAGAATTGTTATGCTGGTAGTACTTCTCCGGACAAACTCCTTCACAAAGAGCTCTACTACGACTCCGTTTTACTATAGGACCCTGCTGCACGGTGCGCGGTGGACTGACGATTTAAAGAAGGTGGCGGGCTGCGGATTGCTGAAGACCTACGTACAGCAATGGACGGCTATAGGCTGATATAATAATGATGATGATGATGACAACTGCCCCGTTGGTCTCGTGGTCGCAAATGCGACTGCTGTGCAAGGGGTCCCGGGCTCGATTCCCAGGTCGAGCAAAAAGTGTTATTGAGTTTTTCTATGAAATTCGCAGTAGCAGCTCGGAGTTTGGATTTGTGCCCGGCTAATGGCAATAGGCTCGCCCTCTATTACATGGGACCTAAACCTACCGGTGAACTGTGGGTGTACATTGGTACACCTCTGCCGAACCCTTCGGGGAATACAGGCGTGATGTTATGGATGATGATGACTACTGTAGGTACTACTGTATGTTACACTTTCCTAAATATAAAAAAGGACATTACCTTTGTAGCTTAGTTATTTGAACCAGCAATAATTGAAGTTGGCACAACGGACCGCAACGGGGGCTAAGTGGCGCAAAATTTAAAAAGTTATCCGCTCCTGACTCTTTGCTTGGAGATTAAAAGCCTGATTACAGATTTGAGGGCATAATCTTTATTAAGTACATACTTTACCACGTTTCCGATGAAGGTTTGAGGTTAAAAAACTCAGAGTTAAAAAGAGGATTATTTTTTATGGACTTAAGTGCTTTTCAAAAAAAGTCTTTTTGATTACGGTTAAACTTTTTAGGCGTGACATTTATAATTTAGAGATTAAACTCTTAACAAATGGTTGTCAGGCTAAATACTCCTGTATTTTTTTGCGTAAATATATTTTAAAACTATTTCTATTATATCTATCTAGTTAGCTGGTAAACAAAAATTTCAAATAAGCTGTATGTATAATTACTAATCCAAAATTATGTTTGCATATAAAAAAACACATCTCATAACCGTTAACTACGCTTACTGCCCATCAAACTAAGTCATATTTAGCACACAATATTGCAGGGAAATGACTTCTAATTTTTGGTGAAAAAAATCACTATTTATGATAGCGCGCAATGTAACACATAATAAAAAGTATTGTAAGTACATAAAATGCATTCAACAGTTGTGGGCGTATTCACAGTTTAGTTATTTAGTAGTTATACTTATTCAAAGTAAACATTACAAAACAGGTTTCGCAAAAAAAAGGTACTTTGGCCTTTAAAATCTAGGTTATAAGGTCTAAACGTTTTCAAGCGTCCTCCAGAACTAAACTATAATCACAATGAAAAAAAAAACCAGTAACTTTCAGCTTCGTTAATTGCCTTTTAACACACCCTTTATAATAATATTCTACAGTATGAATAATTACATCAGTATACAAGTACGTACTTAATTAAATCCTAAAAGACAATATTATTATCTCATTTCATAACACAATATTCCGCGTACGACACAATAGCGAGCGAGTCAACAATAGCCTCATTGCATGTTAATGAAAAATGATATTCATGCAACTGGCGGTGTAATCCCTTAATTTTAATACTTTTTGGTGCAATAAATATTACGGCAGGCAATATTTCTGAGTCGTGCCGCGAAGCTCGGCGTCGTTTTAATAATGTGCTGCAATGACAAGTGATGGGTTGTTTCCGCTCTTGTAAGGTGAAAGCGGTAGGGTGACCCGCGAAAATCTAATTTTCTAACGTTTTTTTTTTTTCATTTTCATTTTTTTTTCGTCTACTTTTCAATCTCAATATTCTTAAGATTAAGATTTGTTTGTTTGTTTGTACCGAATAGATTCCCAACTACTAGACCGATTGTCACCATTTTTTCACTTGTTTGCGGCTAGTATACAATAATAATTGTATAATTTATAGGATTAATGTTTGTACCTGTACAACTTATTCTAATACCGAGTAAAAATTCTTGCTCATTCTTGACCATACAAAAGTGTGTTTTAATGGTCTGATTGGAATAAATTATATGACTTTGCAATTTTCAGTTTTGCATCGCTTTGTACGGCAAAAATAAATAAACATATCGTAAACGTAAGTTGTATGGTAATAAAAAAATACGCATTTACAAAATTATGAAATCAAAAATGTTATTTTCCAAGATATCACCATACAATAGTAAATATTGTTTTACAAAACACATTTAAAAGTAATCGAATTTTCATGGCAAAAATCTTTTCTTTTTTTTTGAGAAATTTGTGCCTTATAATATTAGTTTACTACCCAATAGGCGTATGTATAAACTTTAGGTACCTAGTTATACCTAATCTGATAGGGCGAGCTTACACGTGCCGTCTAATTAAACGCAATAGGTAAATTTCCTGGAACGTTGATTTTATGAAAACAATTTCAACCCCGCCATAATGTATTAATTAAGTGTGGTTTGACACGCCTCCCTTCGCTCCCCTTATTGCTGCGGTAATAATGACATTTATTAAATTTTTTTCATTATATTTCACCCCTCTCGGCTAGTTCGGGGAGGGGGCGGAATTACTTTTGAGGCCTATGTTTTGCTTTGCAGATTTCTTACAATTATAAGTCTTTCTGTTGTAAAATGATTTGGAAAATTATAACGATGGGTGATAAATGACGAATGATATAAAATTATTCCTTTTTTTCGTTAATTACTACTTTTGTTTAGTCATGTGGTCTCTATACTTTGTATTTCATTTAAATTGTACAGTATATACGGTTAGATGGAGCGACGATCTGCGCAAAGCGCCAGGCAGTAACTGGATGCGGAGAGCTGAAGATTGGACTTAGAGCCGCGCCTTGGGAAAGCCCTATGTCCAGCAGTGGACTGCCAGAGGCTGATGATGATGATTATGATGTACAGTATGCTAAAGGTATGACCATAGCCAGGAATTAAGTTTTGACTGTCGCTGAGTTGACATAACGACTAAATTATAAACGTTTTGAACTAGAAAATTGCCCTTCAGCTTACTTACACAAAAATAATTCAACCCCTAATTTTATTTTTAATCCCCATTCACCCCCTGTGGCTAGTTCTGGTGCGGAATAAAGTTCGTCTCATGAAGAATAACTACAGCTAGTCAGACTTCGTGGGATATTGTTGTGTTAAAAATTCATGAACAGGGGTGAAATATGAACGTAGTTTCAGAATGTTGAATATTTTGGCGTGTATGGTATGAAAGAAGAATTTAATTTAAATTAGTTTTGGTATTACAGAGTCTTTATTATTATTGTAAACGTTATTATAATTGCAGTACTTGGATGATGAATTCTTTGATTAATACTTCTTTTAATGTTTTGAAAATTATTTTTGTTTGAATGTTGATAAAGGGACGTTTTCTGGCTGGTTTTAGAATTAAAAATAAAATTGTTATTTTTGGCTACCTCAGTATCGTTGTCTCTTTCGCACCATCTGAGCGTGTCCTGAGTTCAATTCTTGTTTGGAATAAGAGTCAGCAAATTCTTTTACTAGAAAATTATTTTTAACGTTTTTGAAAGCTGCATTTTGCAAAATCTATTTTGAATTTATTGAAACGTTCTCTATTTTATTTTCGGTAAACTTATATTTGGCGCAAACCAGGGGTACACTTCAACTAACTTTTAGACACGATCGTAATCTAATTTCAGTGTAAATCTGTCAAAAATGCCACTAGCTTTCCAAATTTTTTTGACACTGATTTCGCTGAAATGGAATTCTGAATAGATTTTGAACATAATTTATTAGTAGGATACACCTCATGCCTCGTGAAAAATACAAAACTTAAAGCCATTTACAAGTTTCCACTAAAAACTTGAGATTGTAAGAAATACCTCCTGACCGCTTGTTCCAATATATCTTTCTCCCGAACATTTAAAAATCAACACATATTGTAATGTAGAACATGTAGGTATCTGGTTGTATGCGGTTTAATTCTGCGCCAGAGCTCAGAGCAGCGACATAAATCTCTCTAAACAACAATATACTGCCCCGCTGCATCCAATGCTTACGATTTATCGCTGAAAAAATATAAGGGAACATATCTTTGTACTTGTAATGATAATATTTACCCAAACTTGGGAGGACATGTCGTTGATGTTGAATTATTTCAATTTGCAAATTGTTTTTTCTTTTTTGTTTTCAAAGCATATATTTTTATTTTGCCATTTAATGGGATTTTTGAATTGTCATGGATTCGGTCAGTTAGCCAGAAACTTGAAGCCTGTGACGCCAACGGTCTGCCTGAGGTATCCAGATACGTCAGGCAGACCGTTGACGTTAATTTTTTAAATAGTTTTTTATTAAAGAGTGCCTGTTCCTAAATATATTTCGAAGCGAGTAGGTACTCCTGCGAGTACACACAGTGTTGCGAAATTTGTTGGAAAGAGTCACCGCGGCCCTGGAACACAAAGACCATTAGGAGGAACACGGATGGGTTTTAGTCAGTAAGAGTCTGACACTCCCTTCCGCTTCACCTAGAGCGGAAGAAGTAATGATTTCCCATTCTTAAAAGAAAAAGGCGTACACAGTAACGCATGGCGGTATAATAAATAGATTTAGTGATCGTACGGGTAAGTAAATTCCATTACCTCTAATGCGTTAAATTACACTATTACTGCTTACCATAGAACTATATACAAGCACAAACACCATAGCCTCATCATCATTTCTCAACCCGTCAGCAAAGCACAGTCGCGCCCCGGATTACCATGATTGGCAATCAGGTCGTTAGCCAACCCCACCATACCTGAGCAACCAGTTGTATTGACAATCGTCACTAACGTCATTACGCACAATAATAGCCCACCAAATCCTATTAAACAGTTCGTACCCATATTAATGGGATTGTATTAATGGAATTTGGCAATTGAATGAGTTTTGTGTGTAACCTGACTGTAACAATTTTAGCTTTTAGCGCTGGTCCCTATGGAGTGTGAGTTATAGGGAATTTGTTTCATTGTGCCACAGCGTTTCATTTGGTTTGTGTTTTAATTCTTGTAATTATTTATTGCGACGTGTTTTGTAATTGAGACGTCAATGTGTTGTGGTTATTGTCTTTTTAGATATTGGGCAGCTGTTTTACTATATTGAGGTATTTACTTATTTAATTACGGTTACGTGAAAATTGTTCTTACTTCACTTAAGTGTTAATAATTATAAATATTGTTTTGAAGTGAAAACGTCTTTAGCGGCGTTGTACACTTTTTTTGTAATGGGTAAAAAAATTTAAACTCGCGTCAGGACACGTGACCTTATCGAAAATCTAACGAATTTATCGTACACAAATAAATATTGTATTATACCACATAAATGATAGTACTTTTATACTGATAATTGAAGCAATTCGTGCAAAATTATTCCCTAACCATTCCAAAATATCAAAAATGCACAACGTTAATATTCAAGTTTTCACTTCTGCCGGCACTCCCGGAGTGCAACCCGTCGTTTTTTTTAGTTGTTTACGTTTGACAGTGTTTCAGAATAGATCTCTTTCAAAGAGGAAGAATAATTGTTACTCAATGAACAGTTGAACAGATTTGGATGAAAATTGGCATATCGATAGACCATATCCCGGCACATAGAATACTTTTCATCCCGGTAATGTGTTCCTTACTAGTTACTTTTTACGTGGACGAAGCTAGTAAACTACAATTTACCATCCAAGATTTTCAACATCAGATTGCATCAGACCTCGAAAATTAAAACCTGGCCACATAAACCAAAAACCCAATAAGCATGAACTGTTCCTTAAAAGCTCAATTTTGCCACCAAACAAAACTCAACCTTATCTCTTCTTCTTAAGGTTCAAATTCCTTTATCACAACACAACGTCCTAGACCGTACTTAATTTCTTACTTAACTACACAGATTGTCAAAGGGGACGCTAATTACAGTTTAACAAGATGCTGTCCGTCCGCTGATTACAGCCGTCGGTTGAATTAACTAACGTTTTCTGTGAAACAATTTACTTTGAACTATGAACAAGTGGAAATACGCCGCATTCTTGGTTACGCGGTCACTTGAGTGTGAAAATATGAAGGCAGCTTTATATACTTCTATATTTGTGTTACTTATAAAGAGGTAAGATTTTTTATTTGTTTGTAAAGAAAGGCTTCGAAACTACTAGACCGAATTTAACCATTTTTCACCAATAGATAGCTACATTATTCTTGAGTAACATAGGCTATATAACATCACGCTACGACACATGGGAACGGAGCAGTAACCAAAGACGTAACTTATGGCGGGTGAAATAAGCCACGTGGATGAAGTCGCGAAGTTCAGTTATATATTTTTAAATCGTTCTATTTCATGAAATTGTTGATATTTTTTTTTTTATGTACGATCAATACTAAAAATAGGGTTAATAGGGTTGCAGAGGTAAATTGTCAAAGTTGGCGCAGTGGCCAAGCGAATGATGTTGTGCTGCGTGTCCCAGGGTTCGATTCCCACATGCAACAAATATTTGTATGCCCTATAGATAGTTACTCAGGGTCTGGCTATTTATGTATGTAAGTTTATATGTTTTTTATAAACGCACCCACGATACAGAAGAAGTTCCTAATGTGGGATAAGATGGGAATTTCCCTTTGAAATAGTAATAGTTTGGTGCCAACAAGGACGTTAACTAAATCATAAATTTTCCTATTTATTTGCGACTAAATATTGAACGTATTTAATAGAATTAATAATAATTAATAGAATAAGTAATTAGTAGAATTGGCCTGCAAATCTCTTTCTTCTCTCATCCATAAAGAAGTAACTGCATACCATTTTTTTGATGATTCAATTCAAAACTAACTTAATTAAAATAGTAATTATTCCTAATATCATCGTTAAACTTATGAAAACATATTTAAAAATGGAACAGAAACTCCTACTTACAAACTAAACCTATTTATTTTAATGAATACAAACTCTTTAGAGTCTAGGGAATTTAAATTTTTAAGCTTTATAAAACTTGTGCTGATATCAAAGTGAAATAAATTATTATTAGTCTTTGAGAATACCACGGTCTGTCTCTGTAATAATACTAGTCTATTATTGTCCTACATACCATCACGCCTGTATTCCCCGAAGGGTTAGGCAGAGGTGTACACCCACAATTCGCCGGTACACTTTTGGTTTCCATGGGGGGCGAGCCAATTGCCATTAAAACCGGGCTCAAATACAAACTCCGAGCTGCTACTGAGAATTTTATAGAAAAACCCAATAACTCTTTTTGCTCGACTTGGGAATCGAACCCAAGACCTCCAGCGTAGCAGTCGCGCTTTGGATCAATAGGCTAACGAAGCAGTTGTCCATTGTTGTGGCAATGTCCTACTGCAGGGCAAAGGCCTCTTCTTACACAGACAATAAGTACTATTGTACAGTAATTTTCACTTGCCATGTTATCTATTCACCACCTTTGGTTGACTGGGAGAGAATGCCTAAGGCACTAAGTCCGCCTTTGTATTTTTTTCGTTGCATAAAGGTTAAATAAATAAATAGAGAAGGCTGCAGCACTGAACACCATGCTTGCTCTATGGCGATTTCAGACTAGTATTCATTTTAAGTTCAGGATTTCTCACGATGTTTTCCTTTACCGATGTCAGTGATGGTCAAGATAAACTTAGAAAGGATATAAATGCATTGAAACGTTCAGATTGTTACCTTCTTGCGTATGCCCGGGAAAGGCAGGTGCTTTAACCACTGGGCCATCACAACACTTGACTCTGTGGTATATAGTACAATATAGTATGTATCTAAGTAAAAATTCAAATCTAAGGTTGAGTTACTAACGACAGACCATGACGACGGCGCGTTTGTGTTCCACGCGCGCCTCAAAGAGATGTCAGCAAACATTGGAGGGGCCACTAAGTAGTATGTATGGAGTATCTTGCCCGTTCTTTTCCATACGAAACTACCTTTTGGAATGGGCCACTAGATTCAATAATTTTTAATTATTTGACGTTCAAAAGTGCCTTTTAATGGTCTAATTGAAATAAATGATTTGACTTTGACTTTAAGGGCCATGCCATGCCGGGGCTGCGGGTTGTTTGAAAGAGATACCGCGCCCCCGGAACGCAAAGGGCAAAAGAAGGAACATGGATGGGTTTTAGTCAGCAAAAGTCTGACACTGTGGGCGGGGGAAGTAATTTAATGATTTCCCATCAGTAAAAAAAAAGGTTGTGTTAAGACATACATAATTATATGTACTTATGTATGTCATAACTCAACATTAGATTTGAATTTTTGGCGAAAAATTCTTAACGAAATCCTTTAATTCTTTTTTTATGATTATATAAACTATAAGCATAAAAACATACATCCAACACACTTCATACCAAAACAATCTACAGTAAAATACAATCCTAGATTACCCCAAACTTGGCAAGCGCACTACCATGCACCTATGAGAACTTGGCAGCTGTACTGCCATGTACCAAAATAAACATAATTTCTTTGTAAATGCATAATATTCTAATTCCAATTGATTTATTTGCTAGAATGTAAGGGTGCAATGTAATTGCTAAACATTCAACAATTTTGGATAATAGTGTTTTTTTGGGTATTTAACAGTAGATAGTATAGTTTGATATGTTAACAAAATCCTGTAGTAACAATAATATGAAAACTAGGCCTGACCAGGCAGTAAGATACCTTTTATAATTGATACCTAATAAAGGGCTCAGTATTGAAGCTAGCCAGTAAGCCTTATTTTCGCCTTATCTTATTCTGAGTTCTCCATAATTTCAGTCATTATAATATGACGAAGGTCTGGCGAGACTGGGCTCTTGTCCTAAACCATTAGTATTATTTATGTATTTTTAATTATTCAAGTAAATGAAAAACGATCGCGCTAATCGAACTCAGAAAAACATGTCAAAAGTTTGATGCTACGAGATCAGCTACGGCGTAGCTGCTACGTCGTAGCCAAACGTAGCAAAGACCGTTGTTACAGCACCATACAATGACGTATAATTTTACTTTCTATTAGAAACATAGTTAACTCCTCAAGGATTTATTTTAAATTGCATGTAAAATTAAGATTTTAATAAAATAACCGCTACGCAAATAGAACTCATTTATTATCGAGCTAGTTACGTTAAAAAAAACTTTTGAAAAACGTCTACAGCATAGCTCACTATAATACTTGTACATCGTTCCATTTGCACTGCACGGTTAACCACACCTAATATATCGTATCGTTTGCTAAAAACTGCGACAGGATTTTAGTACTTACATGCTAGGACATAAGGTAGATTATTGTTTGGAAGTTACGTTGGGACGGCATTGCTTTTGATGCGCGTTGTACTCCGCAGCACTCGGTGGCAACGATCGTGAAATTATATTTTATATGCGAGCTCCCGTTACTGCGTGCAATGGAAAGACACGATATTGTTGTAATAAAACCTGGTTCATATTGTATGTTGACTACGTACTTTTATCTTGATTATTAATTAAGGATATGTCAGATGAGAATATGGAAAAAAAATAAAAATAACTATGAGTGAATTTGAAAAAGAAAACGTCCGTGGAGGGTTTTGATCGTTTTTCTCCATATGAAGCTACTGTTTCAAACAAGCAACAAGCTTAAAGGTTTTGTCTGATTGACTCCCTGGCTATTCAATACATATTTATGCTACCACGCCTGTATTCCCTGAAGGGTTAGGCAGGCAGAGGTGTGCCAATGTGCACCCACAGTTCGCCGGTATGTTTAGGTCCCATGTAATAGGGCGAGCTTTTTGCCATTAATCCTTTCAGTTCGGGCATCGCGAATGTGGTTCCCAAAAACGCGCATGTGCGTCGCCCCGCACTGAATGGATTTACTGGGCTCAAACCATAACTCCGAGCTGCTACTGAGAATTTCATGGAAAAACCCAATAACATTTTTTGCTCGACCTAGTCATCGAACCCAAGACCTCTAGCATAGCAGTCGCGATTAGCACCACAAGGCTAAAGAGGCAGTTAACCAATTTATACTTACTCCAAATTACGTGAAACACTTTAAAAACAGCAAAAAATAGAAACATTATAATAGAATTTGTAACGTAAATAAACCATGTAAACGTTTTGTGACCCTTTTCACGCTGTTTTTAACAGTGCCGTGCCTCTAAAATGCTAATATCTAATTATACATCACCGAAACAGATTGTTTTCGAAATACTCATTAAATTTGATACCTACAGGATGACCGACCGACCGACACCGACCGACTAACAAAAGGTATTTATGTGGCAGATGTGAGTGGCAACGCCGGGAGGGGACGCCCTAGAAAGACCTACCCTGACCTTATTGGTGAGGTTCTTCAGAAAGGTCGGGTGTGCAGTACTCGTAACCGGCGTGCTTGTATGACCAGATGTATGAACGTGAACGAGGCGAAAGTAGTATGTAAGGGTCGTAGCAGGTGGCGTTCTGTGGTTTCTGCCTACCCCCATGGGAAAAGGCGTGAGTTTATGTATGTATGTATGTGTACCTACAGGATGATCGTTACATGCAAACTTGTATCTTATTTCAAAAGTTTTATGGACAATATTTCTTTGCTTAAATCTTTATTCTATACTAGGTTTTGCCTGTGACTTCTGGCTTATTTCACCTTCGTTAAGATTCGTCTTTTGTTACTGTAATGTTCTAGTGCGCGGGGGTTGGAAAGGGAAACCACTAAAAACAACGATTCATTAGCACGGTTTATTCCTGACAGCTCACCATAGATTAAGTGCTGCCCGCTATGACTTACTGTCTATTATGACAACTTATATCTAAGTAGGTTGCTCTGCTTCCGTGTGGCGTAGCGTGATGTTATATAGCCTAGCGTACAAACAAAACAAAAAATCTTTCTTCTTTATGTAATGTAATTCTCCAGGCCGATTCCAGCCACGGCGGCTAACCTTAATGCAGACTAGCCACCTACGCAGGAGATATTATAGTGCACAAGTGTGTGCGCAAACACAGGTGCACTCCCTCTTCCCTAACTCTCATAGCCCGATGGGACGGCAATTCGACAAGACCGGAGAGAGATCAGGCGCAGGACCAACGGCTTTACGTGCTTTCCGATGCACGGGGGTGTCACACTACCAACTTCCAAACTCCGGGCTGCTACTGAGAAATTCCTAATGGAAAAACTCAATAACACTTTTTGCCCGACCTGGGAATCGAACCCGGGATCCCTTGCTCAGCAGTCGCCCTTGCGACCACGAGACCAACGGGGCAGTCAGTTCTTCCTTATAATATCAGTATAGAATAGCTATACAGGGTGGAAATTTATTATGCTACCTGGAGGGAAAGTACTCTAAATACTTGAGTTAGCAAATTTTACTGAAAGGAAACATTTCTTTATTTTTAAAAAGAAACAAAACTGCATTTAAATAATTTTGAAAATATTCTTGCCACACCCAGGAATCGAACCGACTAAAACTCGAAAAAATTGCATCCTGTACTTTTATGGCACTAATCGATAGGGTCAATCATAAGGATCAAATCCCTGCAAACATGGTAAATTAAAATAAAATAAAAACATGCAATTTTATATTTTATTCGGACGAAACAAACGAGTAAATTCACTAAGTAGTTACTGGAAATGAGCTTCATTTCTTGGATGCATGAATTTATTCCTTTAAAAAAATCATTTTAAGTAACTTTTGGTAGCGTAGTAAAATTTTCAATATTCACCACAACACCCTTCTAAAAGTTATTCAAAATGAATTCCTTCAAATAATGAATGTGTGCATCGAAGAAAGTGAAGCTCATTTCCAGCATGCAATTAGTTACTGTACTCGTTTTTTTCGTCCGAATAAAATAAGTTTAGATTGAAATTTCATGGTTTTTCTTAAATTTAGTTTACCAGGTTTGTAGAGATTTGATCCTTGTGATTGACCCTATCAATATGTGCCATAAAAGTACAGGGTGTTATTTTATCCGATTTTAGTCTGTTCGATTCCCGGATGTGGCAAGCGTATTTTCAAAATTACTTAAATGCAGTTTTATTTCTTTTTAAAAATAAAGGAATGTTTCCTTTCAGTAAAATTTGCTAACTCAAGTATTTAGAGTACTTTCCCTCCAGGTAGCATAATACATTTCCACCCTGTATAATATATACCCCTCGGTGTTACCCGCTTTCCGTTACGTCTTTGGCTACTGCTCCGCTCTCGTTGGTCGTAGCGTGATGCTCTTGAATCCCTCTATCTATTGATAACATGACATTAATATCCGTTGCGTAGTTTAAAAGATCCAAGGGTACAGACGACGGGAAGCGACTTTGTTATATACTATGCGAAGTTATTTTGAGGTCATTTCCCCTCGTAATTTTTCGCACGAGTCTCTTCAAGGTTGTCGATGAAACAACTTAACTTTTCTTTAAGTCGCCATTGATAATGGACATTGACATCTGTCAGTTGAGTAGCAATAGGCATTCTCTTAATGTTATTTAAGTGTTTGATTCTTTAACTTTACGAACATTGTATAATCTTAACAAATAAATAAAATTAATGTTTGTAAAGTGAAAATAGCAGCCTAAACAGAAACGAGGTAGATATACCAAAAAATTTATGTGTTTTTTTCTGTCTGTCTGTTTTTTTGTTTTTTTTTTCGTCTATCTATTTTGTGAAACCACTGGACTGGTTTATAAGTGATATTCATCTGACAGATATTTAATGTCTTATGGCCCTAGGCTACATTTATAAAAAAAAAGAGAGAAATGGGGTCGGTTTTATGTGGAGTTTTTTTGGGTGAAACCAAAAAAAATCCACATAAAACCGACATTCATACGTACGAAGTAGCGGTCATAAGCTAGCTAAAGAAAAACACACCCTGTACACATAACTGAATTCCAAGAGAGCCCCCATAAATACCAACCTACGGAACACATTAATTCAAATTTCTACCAAAATGTAAATACCATCTATGAATCTCCCCTAACACGTAGTTCTACAACAGTATCCATAGTAATACACAAAATAATATGTTTGCCGTAAATTAATGGACATTTGATAACAAACTAAGCAGCTATTCATTGCGTAACAATGCAATTTCATTAATTAACGGGCAGCGCGGTGCTCTCGCGGGTAACAACTAATAATATGGGCAATATACAAAGGGCTTGGTCCAAGACACGAGCGGAGAGGTGTGTATTGGCGATTTAAAAAAAGATTGAGTGATGTAAAGGACATGATTGGCGCAGTAACTAAGCGATTGGATGTTGCGCTGTGTGTTGAAGTTTCAAGTCTCGCACGAAACAAATTTTTACCCAACAGACTGCCTGTGGGTATTTTTTTTTAAGCAAAAACATTGAAATCGCTGTAATCGTTCAATAATACTCAGGCTTAATATAGCTTTCTATTGATGAACACAATTTCAAAGTCGGACTAGCAATTTCGATATTAGTCTGATCAAACAAAACCAATAAATGCTTCAGCTTTATAATATAAGCGTTGACAAAAAAGCATGTGTGTTCCTTTAAAATTTTAGCCGCTTCTGCTAGTGACTTGCGACCGAATTCGAGCCAAAATCAGCACTCACACATCGAGCAGGACTGATTGAGACTACAACAGCAAGACTTGCTGTTGTAGTGACCACACCGTGTGGTCACCTTGGAGTGACGTCAGCGGTACACTGCACAACAACACCGTTTGAGGGCTCAGGAATAATGAGCGCCGTCATTATTGGTGATGTAAGTTTGTTTGTGACTGTAGGCACTCAGGGAACACCTAGGTATCGATTGCTTTGCAACCTAGTAGGAAAGTTAAGTTCTGCTGTAGTTATGTTATTGTGGTAGAATTTTACAATTACATAATTCTTTGAACTCGAACTTCGAACTGCCTCGTTGGCCTAGTGGTCCTGAGCGCGACTACTACGCTAGAGGTCCTGGGTTCGATTCCCAGGTCGAACAAAAAGTGTTATTGGGTTTTTCTATGAAATTCTCAGTACCAGCTCGGAGTTTGGATTTGTGCCCGGTTAATGGCAATAGGCTCGCCCCCTATTACATGGGACCTAAATATAACGGCGAACTGTGGGTGTACATTGGTACGCCTCTGCCTAACCCTTCGGGGAATACAGGCGTGATGGTATATATTATATTTTTTATAATTCTTTGTATTCTATGATGAATGTAATGTTAATGAGTGGCCAAGATCTTAGAGACGCCAAATTTCTTCATTTCATTTCATCACGACTACAATTTACTGATCAAATCTTATTCAAGTACCCGGTACAAAATGTAACTTTCCCATTCATAAGTATAAGTGTGACGACTATTTTTTTTACACATAACTAGCTGTTGCCCGCGGCTTCGTTCACGTTGTGGTTATGAAACACTACCAGCGACTACCGCGTGACTTATTTCGTTGCTGGCAGTTATTCTTTGGTTACTGCTCCGCTTCCGTGGGCCGTGATATTATATAGCCTATGACAATCACAAATACCGTGGATTTCTATCCAGAGATTACCCCCTATAACCTCACAAACTACCTCTTTATAATATTAGCATAGACACAATTATATTGAATTAATTGGTAATGCATTTATGTTCCCAAAGCTTAACGAAGTGTATGGATCATCAATTTTTTATTTTCATTTTTTCAGTTCCTTAATAAAAGTTGTTCAAAATTATGAATTTGTCTCTGCATCACCCTAAGGTTGACTGGTAGAGAATGCCATTGGCATTAAGTCCGCCGCTGTACATTTTGTGTGCATAAAGTATTAAATAATAAATAAATAAATGAGTTCCCTTTTTCAGGTTTCCAATTAAATCATAACTTGTATATGTTTTACAGAAAGTAATAGTATTTTGTAGTCAATTCTTGAATTCCACATAATATCAGCGAGGTTAATCGTGCGTAGATAATTAATTAATCTGATTATAAGGAGGTAATTGTATTGGAATTAATCATCCCTTAGTATTAATTTAATAATTACTGTGTTTACTATTGATGTTTGTGATCATTTGAAACTTGATACCTATGACAAGTTTATGTTATGTAATGTAAATACATTACATATTTTTGTCGGTTTAGCTAAGTATGGTATGTCATGATGGCCCAGTGCTGAGGGCACCTAACTCTGGTGCGTCAGGTTCCGGGGTTGGTACCAGAAAAGTGCCAGTGTTGCAATCCATTATTATATAATTTGTTAGTTTATTTTGGACCCTACTGATATCGGTGAAGGAAAAACTTCGTGAGAAAATCAGGACCTATTATCAGGATCTAGCTAGGAATTCAATCTGCGTTCAGTTACGTTTTTGGTTACTTCCCTGCTCCTATTGATTGTAGGTTAATGTTCTATACGTATGAACCTTTCTATTGAATCACTCTATCTATCGATGAAAACTGCATCAAAATCCGTAGCGGAGTTTAAAAGATCTAAGCGTACAAAAAGCGACTTTGTTTTATACTATTTTTGCGACCATAGCTGATCTATTGTGATTGTTTTATACTATACAGGAAAAATTTTTAACCAGTGCGTAAATTTTGGCATAATTAATCGTTTTATTAAACACGTATATTTTATTTTGATATGTCTTAGTACTAAAAAAAAAAGTTATCGCTTACGAAACATGTTTACTTAAAAACCATATTTTATTGTCACTCGGCGCTAGCGCATTCCCCACCCCCTCACCCCAGCCATGCGCCCGGGCGGCGGCCGCGAGTTTTCATTGATAGTATGGCGAATAGATTATGTCCATGTTTTGCTTATTTCAAACTCGGATAAAGATGAAATTTTTTTTATTTTTTTTTTAACTAAACACGGAAATGTGTTCTATTACTGACACTGAACTACCAAAAAAAATTTACGCACTGGTTAAAAACTTATCCTGTATAGTGATATAAGTATGAAATCGCAATCCACCTTGAGCAAGCGTGGTGATTAATGCTCGTACCTTCTCTATATGAGAAGAGGCCTCTGTTCTGCAGTGGTATTATTTATTACACATTATTTACTAAGTACGTGATCAAACCGCATCTGGCTATAATAAATGCCGATATTCCTTCACAAACACATAATAATATCGCTGAATTCGATTTAGTTTTTCACACAAAGGTTTTCTTATCTACTTAGGGATCCCATATTTCAGGAACTTATCCATTGTCTATTCTCAACATGACAGAAGGCACAGCCCCTTGAGTGTCGCCGTCTATTTTTAGTAGTAAGTCTCGGACGAGCCTGTTGTTATGTAAATCGCAGCGCCATTTGGCCCAGCAGTTGATAGCGCGATTAGATCAGGCCATTTTGATCGATTGGCTGGCTGGCGTTGAACTTATTAAGTTTGTCGAGGGACTCCCGTGGGGTGAATAGTTGAGTAGATGCGGTGTTTAGTATTATAATCGGGTAGGAACTCTGTGTGCGGATAATTTGATAAGTTGTGTTGTTTTTAACTACCCCGTTGGCCTCGTGGTTGCGAGTGCGACTGCTGTGCAAGGGGTCCCGGGTTCGATTCCCAGGTCGAGCAAAAAGTGTTATTGGGTTTTTCTATGAAATTCTCAGTAGCAGCTCGGAGTTTGGATTTGTGCCCGGTTAATGGCAATAGGCTCGCCCCCTATTACATGGGACCTAAATATACCGGCGAACTGTGGGTGGGTGTACATTGGTACACCTCTGCCTAACCCTTCGGGGAATACAGGCGTGATGGTATATTATATATTATTATTGTGTTGTTTTGTGAACATAGAACTTGTACCTTTCTTTACATAGTATAAAACAAAGTCGATCTCGATGTATGTACGCTTAGATCTTTAAAACTGCGCAAAGGATTTTAATGGACTTTTTAACAATAGATAGAGTGATTGGAGAGAAATGTTATAAATATAGACCATCGCGCTCCGACTACATTTTTTTGGATGTTTAACGCTGGAAAATTTTATTTAAATGTATTTCTTAGTAACATTGGGATGTAGGTTAGTATATTAAACTTTTACTGCTCTATAGCAATGTAACACATTAGGCATATTGCATTACATGTAATCTTATTAATGGAATTCTTGAGAGATTGTGGATTTACTCATTATCGCAAAACTAAACTCAACTAACATAAATATTTTAACTTTAACTTTAAAACAGAACGAATCTGTTAAAAAAAAAAGAATAACCAATAACAACTATATCCGTGATCCCATCTGGCGATACCCCCCATCTGGCCACCTCTACAAGGCTGGCAACACTCCTGGCAACACTCCTGGCAACTCATTCGTCACGTCCACGCAGTTGCCAACACTGCCGTTGTTATGTAAATAAGAGGCGCTCAAATGGCGACGATCGCTGATTCCGATAAACGATTGAACTTTGCATTTGAACTCGGAGAATAAAAATCACAACTCGCTGTGCAAGACTGGATATTTCTTGATGTTCTTGGGTTTTAGCTTAATGGTCATGGCCGTGCTGTGGTCACCTTTTAGGTGTTACCAAGATATTGTGCTGATTATTGGATGCTTCAGGCTCCAATTATATTAACTGAAAGCCGACGTGCTTATTAAATACGGAACAAATATTTGTATGACGTACAGTTGGGGTTCCGAGTCTGGCTTGAGTATGTTATTTTATGTGTTTGTATACGCACCCACGATACAGGGGAAAAACCTAGTGTGGAGATTTATTGCAACAAATAATTTAAACTAATAATATTATAAAGAGGAAATATTTTGTTTGTTTGTTTGTAATGAATAAGCTCCCAAAGTACAGAACCGATTTTAACAAATTTTCTCGAATAGTTAGCTATAATATTATTTCTGAACAACATAGGCTATATAACATCGCGCTACGACACACGGGAGCAATACAGTAACCAAAGATGTAACTTAACGAGGCTGAAACAAGCTACGCGAACGAAGTCACGGGCAGTTCTCTAGTAAATTAATATGTTGATTTCTCAAGAGTGGCCAAACAACTGCCCAATATAAAAAAAAACCTAATCGTTTATTATTCTAAATTCGAATTTCAAAAAAAGAATTCGACTGGATGCTTAGGATTAAACTATTTCAGCCATGATGCCACGTTATACAACCTTCACAGTACATACTATACTCTTTCAGACTGAGTATGCGCACAAACTGTCAACTGTCACCGTGACGTCTGCCCATCACCTGTCCAACAAATGATTGCTGTTAGGCCTCAGAGCTTATAGTATAGCCAGCTTCTATCCGCGTGGTTTTTTCACCTGTTTTATGTTGTCTTTGGCTTCTGTAATGCTCCCTTGGGTGGTAGCGTGATGTTATATAGCCTATAATAATCCTCATGAATATGACTGTCATACACCGAGATAAATATTTTCTCTAATTCGACTGTACGTTCCAGAGATTAGCGTGTTTATTTTACAAACAAAAAAGAGAGTGTATAGATTAATCAATTTTTATATTATTTTATCCATTTAAGTTACCTGATGTTTTATAAATGGCTTTGTTTAGTCATATAATAATAGCACCAGACCGAATTTCGGTCATGGCGGCCAAACTTAATGGTAAGCCAAGTACGCAGTGGATAATTTAGTGTACAAGTATGAGCAGAAACACTCTTACCATAATTATACTCACAGTCCGATGGAACGGCAATCCGACACAACCAGGGAGAGATCACCCGCAGGACCATAATCAGAACCTTAAATAAAATATGTTTGCTGCCGACTGCTAACTAGAGGTCTTGGGTTCGATTTCCAGGTCGAGCAAAAAGTGTTATTGGGTTTTTCAACGATAAACCTAACGCACCTACGCTTTTTTATCTCAGTAGCAGCTCGGAGTTAGGATTTGTGGTCAGTCAATGGCAATAGACTCGTCCCTATTACATGGAACTTTAAACACCGGCGGACTGTGGGTGTACATTAGCACACCTCTGCCTAACCCTTCGGGGAATACAAGCGTGATGGTATGATGATAAAATATATTTTTTTACGACTGCGTAACTGCACACTTGCTTTCAATGTGCCAAAAAGTAATGCAGATATCGGCTTATATTTTATTGGAATGTAGTTCCCGATCGTCTTACGAATGGAAAGAGCATTAATAATGCTCTCAGTGGCGTGCGCTCAGAAACACTGGAATTCGTTTCACATTTTTACATCTCTCTTATGTAAATCATATCGACGGTTCGCTTCCGATTCGAAGCTCGCAACTCGATATTAATGCATATTACTTAATCGTCTGTAATATTGCATATGTACCTACCTACCTACCTACTTACTTATTTTTGATTATACAGACGAATATAAACTCACGCGTTTTCCTCATGGGGGTTAGGCAGAAATCACAGAGCCCCAGCTGCTGCGATCCTCACATATTCCTTTCGCCTCGTTAATATTCATACACCTGTAGTTTGCTTCTCTAAAATCGTAAACGAGTCTCACTCAAGTGACCGCGCTCACTTCGATAACGAACCCACTTGACCTTGGTTGTGGAATTCGCTTGTCGCGGTGCAGGTACAGGCGTTATCGTGTTTAACAGAATACCATTCTGTTATCTCACTGCAATTCAGCTTTCAAGTTAAGAAGTGAGGCTTAGAGAATCGCACTCCTGGTCATACAAGCACAGCCGGTTACTAATACTGCGCACCCGACCTTTCCGAAGGACCTTCCCAAAAGTACTTAAATAATACTGGCTTATTTTTAATTCATTGTTCATTCATTCAGATGGTAAATACAAGTCGGTTGATAACGTTCAAAATCTAGTCGCAATCTTATCTAAGCGACAATCAATTTTAGATGTGTAAATTAGAGGCATTTTTGACTGAGATTGAGATTAGATTGCGATCGTTCTTTAAAGTTAAGAGAATTGACACAATACAGTATCGCTGTTTGGCGGCCCAAAGAATATTCCAAACTCAAAGCCAAATCATTTGTTTCAATTAATCCATGAAACGGCTCTTTGTGACGTCGAGTATAAGAAAAAAGATCCAAAAGGTAGTTCCTTATGGAGAAGAATGGGTAAATAACTCCTTACCTTACTCTTCAAAAATAAATGTTTTACAATATTATTTGCACACTGAATCATATAAATTACACGTGAATGTGATGTATCTTGCATAAAAACTACTAGGATATCATATATACTACTAGGTATCAGGTATTACAACTAAAGTTTAGTTTCCAACGAACTTAATATTAAAGTATTTTTATCCAGCAACAAAGAGGAAGTCCCGAAGATTCATTCCTCACATTCACGCCTCGCCCGCTGCCTTTGTGATGTAAAACGCGTGTCTTTGTCGCAGCTGTCGTGCGATTAGATCGCGCGTTTGATTGTCAATCGGCCGAACTTGCTTCTTAGCCGGACCCGCGCATATAAAGTGACAGTGATTGGATGTTCTGTTTAATACAAAGGGTTCGTTTTGTTTAATACAAAGGCTTGTAACAGACGACAAGCAATTTCTAACTGTATGAAATACCAGCTACTGCCCGCGACTTCGTCCGCGTCAAATTTGACATATTATTCCTACGAGAACCGTATATTTTTCCGGGATATAAAGTATCTGTAAATAAAGTATCCTATGTATATTATACACTACTATCTATCTTAGTGCTAAATTACACTTAGATCCGTTCAGCCGTTTAAGCGTGAAAGAGTTATAAACATCCATCCATCTATCGATCCTCACAAACTTTCGCTTTTTAGGATAGGATAGGATAGGATAACAGGATAAGGACTAGCTTCTGCCCGCGACTTTTATTCGATTTTTTTTTATTCGATTCGAAAGACTCGTGGCGCCGTCTTTTATCATTAGAACCTCCTTTTTGTTTTCCTCGAGAACAGTACTCCTTTTCGGGATGAAAGGCACCCTATGTCCGTTGCTGTACACCTGACAACGTATATGAACAATTTTAGAATGATCGGTTCAGTGGTTTAGGCGTGAAAGGTAACAAAGAAACAAACTTACTTTCTTATTTATTATTAATTAGGGTAGCATATGGCTCCTAAAAGAATGATGTGTAGGTAATAATTATTACTGACCCACTGCAGGGCAAAGGCCTCACACAAAAATGCACGAGCATTAATCACCACGCTTGCTCAAGGCGGTTAGGCTAAATTCTGAGAGATTTTACAGAATAAACGAACTGAACACTCATAACTTTGAATTCAAAGCGTTCACAAAATGGTCAAGTATTTTAAAGACTTTCAAATATAGGGCGTATGGAAATAAGCTGCCAGCTATCTCATATTACGAGAATGTTTATTAAAAGCACAAAATAGTAGAATTTATATGTTTCTGTGCATATTGCGAATATTTTGTAATATTATTATGAGATAGCCGGACAGTTAATATTTAAACTGTAAAGTTGCACGAATAGAGACTGAAATTGTAGGTTTCGTATTGGAAAACATATTCAAATATTTCGTTACATATTTGTTAACCGTGTTGAATAGTGTTGGCGATGCTCTCATTCAATATTGTTTACTATATAAAATGGTGCCTATACAACGTGTTACGGAAAGGGTATATACATATCAAAGGTACGGATTCTTTTGGTGTTAACAAACCACATAGCAACATTTTTTTAATACCTATACTCACAAAATTATAAAGTTAAGCAACATTTAAGCAAAAAACCAAATGTTTCGAATTGGATTCTACACATCATTACACTAAGTCAGCTGATCGGTGTCAATGAACTACACACTACACACTAAGAAACAACTCCGTAAAAGACTTGTTTCTCCTGACAAGTTTGTTTATGGCTTGAACTGCCGAAATTAAAAAAATATTATGCATTTTCAAAGTTATTGCTTTTGAGCTGAAATTTTGTATAGAGACTCAGTACCGGATACACTCTTAACCCCGTTTGTATGGATATACCCTTTCCGTTACACGCTGTATAATTAATATTAATTCCACAAAATTTGGACTTTACATACGTGTGAAATATAATATTTATTAATGTAATGCCAGTGTGACTGTTCAGGAATTTCTCAGAAGCAGCTCAAAGTTTGGAAAGTGGTGGTGTGACGCCCCCGTTCCTCGAAAAGCACGAAAAGCAGTTGGTCCTGCGCCCGATCTCTTTCAGTCCTTCCTAGTATTATTTTCTATGCGTCCTAACAGGGTTGGTTCAAGGTAAATAATATAATTATTTTGTAGTTCCCAAAGTAAAATTGTCCTTTTGATTAATCACATTACCGTTTAAATTAAGTAAACTGTCAAAGATGGTGTTTGGAGACTCGATCTATTTCCCTAAGCAAATTGTGAGATATTTCGCTAAACAAACTACCTCAAATTAAACACCAATCAACGAGCTCCACGTCATAACAAGACGGTTAAACGATTCCAAATATTTGTACCGTTTCCGAGTTGATTACACAAAAACGTTCAACACAAGATGGCCGTTCCTTTCGTAATTAATTATTCAACGATAATTTCGCGAAACGATCGGTGAGTGATCCACCCTTTATGAAATATAATGAGAAAATTAGCAAAACAGCGAGGTTTTGAATTAACTATTCTCTCCTTTATTCTTGGATTAAATATCAACCAATTTTCCTGAATGAAAATGATAGCTATTGTTTGAGGATAAACAATGAACAAAGGGAAGTAAAGATGAAATATAGTTTGACTTTCAGAGGTTGCTTTACTCGTAATTATATCATGCAAGTGAATTTATCACGTTGAACTTAATTGTGGTTGCGAGGAAAGAACTGTTTTTCTGTCGCCATCTTTAATTCTACTAACCGTAACTTTGTAGATTAAAGTTAGTATGTTTGTTACAGCATCACGGTTTAACGGCTTAACAGATTTGGATGATTTTTTGCAAACATAGAGGCCAAGGCGTGATTTAAAATTTGGATACTTTTATTCGGCTGCATTGGATAGTTTACATAGAATGCTTTTTATTCCTTTTTTTTGCTTTTTGTTAACCTAAGATGCAAGTCCAAATATAAAGTGGAATATCCCAATGGTTTTTAAGGCGCCCGCCTTTCATGCACAAGGCTGTGGTTTCGCAACTGGACACGGGCAATTACGACTTTTTTTGTACTTTCTACACTTATCTGACGGGCCTGTTGGTCTAGTGGTTAGTGGCCCTGACTGCTAAGCCGGAGGTCGTGGGTTCGATTCCCACCCAGGACAAACTTTGTGTGATGAGCATGATTGTTTGTTCTGTGTCTGGGTGTGATTTATCTATAATATGTATGTATTTATAAATTATATAAGTATGTATATCAGTTGTCTGGTTACCATAACACAAGCTCTGCTTAGCTTGGGATCAGATAGCCGTGTGTGAGTTGTCCCAAGATATTTTTTTTTTTTTTTTTTTATTTATTTATCTTGGACATCACTGACATCGGTGAAGTAACACATCGTGAGGAAACCTGCTGCTCAGTAAGACAATAATATAGGCTAGTATTGTTATCATTTTAGAATGCAAGAAAAACCGCAGCCTAAAGCTAGTAAAATATGATATGTTTATTGAGAACTGTGGGTTGGAACATTATAACTATACCATATTGCCAACTTTTGACCAACCATATTTGTGCCAAACCTCATCAGCTAGCGTTTTGGCACTAATTACAACTTTGCTAATGGACCAATAATGTTATCAAAATCTATGATACAGATAATAAATTATTCCAAGGCAATTATATTACTGCTATTCATTTAAATTCTGAACGATATATTTTGCACCACTATTTCGTTCTGATTTTGCAATGGTCTAGTACTTGTTCTGAGAAAACTGATCAACGCGCGTGTTAAACACATTTTACACAAATATACAAATTATACACATTTTTCCCAGTAATTGTGTTTGAATATTTGACTCTATATATTTAAAAGAAAGTCGTGTTAGTACACTATTATTTTATAACTCAAGAACGGGTCAACCGATTTAGCTGAAAATTGGTGGGGAGGTAGCTTAGAACCAGGAGACGAACATAGGATTTTTTTTTAGGTTGTTTAGGTAGATAAATTGTTAGGTAGGGTAGGTTGGACTTGGATTTTTGTACCGATTTTCAGGGCAGTACAACGCCTGCCGGGCCCGCTAGTTTTAAATAAATTCTAAGCATGACTTTCAAATGTATACTGAATCATTATCGCTAGATAGTAATCTTACTACCTACTATTACAAATAAATGAAAGTTTGGATGAATGGATATTTTGTACTCAATCACGCCAAAACGACTGAACGTATTTGGACAAAATGAACCATAGATATAGATTATAGTCTAGAACAGCACAAAGGCTATATTTTATCACGGCACAGTGTATGGTTCCCGTGGGATAATATAGTAATTTACAGATGTGGTTTTCTGGTTTTCGTAAGCTTATGTTATATTTAGACTTATACATATAAATCCACATTCGTACTGAGCACATAAAGCTTTTAATTAGCCAGAATTGCAGCTAGACCAAATGTTTTATAACGCTAAATAGCTTACATTCATATGACCCTCTTTGTCTCCCGCAGTATTTTCATTTCACGCAATATGAAACATTTTAATTAACTACAATATTGCATTCGTACACTACTCCAATCTTAATGGCCCAAGGAAACCGTCTTCATAACAGTTTTAGTAGTAGTAGAGCTAATTGTGAAGGAGATCGTCCAGAGAAGTTCTACCACCATACCTATTTTTGCAGCAAAGCAGCGTTGCTGTGTTCCGGTTTGAAGGCTAAGAGTGCCGGTGTAATTACAGGCACATGAGACTTTTTAACGTTGTATTTGGGGTGGCAACACATTTGCAAGGCCTTTGGTATTGCAGATGTCTATGGGCAGCGGTAACCACTTAACTTCAGGTGGACCGTCGGATTGTCTGCAAACCAATGTTTTTTTTATACCACTGAAGGTGGCTAACAAGCTAACGGCCCGCCCGATGTTAAGCGGTCACCGCTGCGATATTATAAAACGAACATATTTCACTGCCTATCCTCGAAATTTCACCTATGTTAAAATGACGTAGCTCTGTCCCTCACTTGGATTGGACTTTACAAAATATAACTAGGTACACCAGCGTGCACAAGGAAATGCAAATGATCAGGTTGGCTTCCGACTCAGACGGTGCGCAGACAAAATTATTCATTCTGAATACACATTCTGTTTGGAAGGCGCTGATTAACTGGCGCCTAATTGAGTAACGAACTCCCCTCGACTCACTAAATAGTCGACGGCGACTAGATGATGGGATGTGGCGTGAGAGCGTAAGAAGAGCGAGGCGGAGAGCGGGGAGCAAGGTCAAGACAATGAGCGCTTTTGAGTTAGAAATTAATCATTTTCTTTCTGACGGGAAGCCTACAATGCAACATACTAATTATATTATTAACCCCACGGTGTGATCCGCGTTCTGTTACATCTTTGGGTACTGCTTCGCTCCCGTTGGTCATAGCGTGACGTTCTATAAGTATAAACCTTCTTCTTGAATCACTCTATCTGCTGATGAAAGCACATTAAAATCAGTTGCGTAGATTAAAAGATGTAAGCGTATAGAGGAACAGACGTCGTCGTTCGGGAATCAACTTGTTTTATACTATGTAGAAATCTACCAAATTTTAATCGAGCTTAAATACTCTTATTAACCAAAACATGACTAGACTGTTTTCCTATAGTCTGCGCTGTTAGGAAAATCCATTAGTTACGGAGATATTATATTTTTTTTACATTTTGTTCATGAAAACATGTTTTAAACGTTGTAACTTTATTTTACATGACCCCACGTCCCCTATATCGCGGCTTTCACCCGCAAGCACAATGTTTTGCGTCCGTTTCATTGCGCACTACCGTAAACAAGAATTTTTCATAGCAAAACTGAAAGTCGCTTTCTAGCAATTTCTTCTCTCAATGTTATTTAGTTTGATGAAATTGTGTAGATGGGAGATTTGTGAATGTGTCTTTTGACCACACATTACTTATTTTTACAGTAAGCATATTAAGAAAAAAACAGTTAACATTTTTTAACATACAAAGGAACACGTTTTTTTATATGGATATCCCTTTTACTTTATTTTTATTATTATGTTTTGTTATTGTACCGGTCACAGTAACACACACGCTGTAAAAAAATCAAGTATTTATCTATAACGGTTCAAAAGATACAGCTCTATGATAAATAGACCGAAAGAAAGACACAGTGGACTCGTAGTAATAGTAATTCTGCGGGTTGTTCGAAAGAGATACCGCGCCCCCGGAACGCAAAGGGCACATGAAGGAACATAGGCGGATTTTAGTCAGTAAAAGTCTGACACTCCCTCCCGCCCGCCGAGGTCGGGGGAAGTTATTTGATGATTTCCCGTATATAAAAAAAAAGTAATAGTAATTGGCACCTTTTTAATTTAGACCCCTAAAAACCATCAAATTATTTTATTAATTTTATCATTAAACATTTACCCCTTTCTGAAATCAGTTGAATCCCATCTATATTCTACAAACAATGGTTATTTACAAATTAACGCTTCACCAAATACCGGATACAATAAACCAATTGATCCGATGTTTGGAACCCAATAGAAACTATCACTTACCTATTTGAATTACCATTCTGTTGTTGATTTATTTAAATCCACATTGACACCTGAATCAAATATTGTGTTTCAGGTGTTAATGTCAATGTTCAAATGTATATTGGACCCTTTGTGTAATTAAATAGTAATCAAATTGGTTTCATAGCACCGTTTGATCTTGTGGTCACTGGGTAGGTACTGGGATTCCCAGTTCAGGCAAAGCGTTATTGAGTTTTTCTATTAGGAATTTCTCAGTAACAGAACTGTGTTTAGAAGTTGGTGACGTGACACTCCTGTGCCTTTGAAAACACGTAACGCCGTTAGTCGTGTACTAAATTGTAATAAATCTTAAATAAATAACTAATTTAACTTTACGTTACTACTTAAACGGCAATGGAAACATCATTTAATTTGCGATAAAAAGAATATTAATCATGCAATGCTACTTCCTAATAACATAATGAATGCAAAAGTTTGTGAGGATAAATGGATATTTGTTACTCTTTCACGCTTAAACGGCTGAACTGATCTGGATGAAATTTGGCACTGGGATAGATTGTAGTGTGGTATAACACCTAGTGCACTTTTGATATCGGAAAAATGTATTAGTCCCGTGGGATAATATATCAAATTTGACGCGGACAAAGTCGCGGCCAGTTCGCTAGTTATAAATTAAACAGTTGGTCTATTCTGTAGAAGTCTCCCTCGGTGAAATATAAGTGAGCTTTGACAGCTCCGCAGCTGTCATCTCATGCTATGCTAAAAACTAACAGCTCACCTCAATCTCACTCTTCACCTAAATTCACCGAGGGAGATTTATACAGAATATTATTACAGATTATTAAAATGTATTCATTATTAAGCTGAAAGAACAACAAGAACAAACTCACTTTTTTAATAATCTCAAAATTAATTTATGGCTAGCTTAAAACTCAAAAATGTATGGTAAAACTGTCGTTATTACTGTCGTAACTTCAATCCAAGTTTAATAAGGGGGAAATGAGTTTTAGAAAATGTTGCAGTTTAGAAAATTCTTTGGTTTTGTCCAAAATTAGACGATGTATACATGAAATCTTCTCTAGACAAAGATAAATGCCTTTTTCGCTTATGGATAGGCAGACACTAGAAAAAGCCAAATACAACGTGCCTCCTTTTAGAGCTCTTTTCATTATTTTAAACACAGCTTGAGAAAATTAGGCACCAATTTTTCTGGGTTTAAAAATTAAATTCTTTTAATTATTTCAATTTGTCTGTGCCAAATTGAACTATAAAACTTTCTTAAAATGTCTAGTATTTGAATATTAAAATTATTATTATTTTTATATTTATTGACTTATTTGAATATTAATCTATATAGATGCTAACGAGAGAGCTCACTATCTATTGTAAATATAAGTTATAGTAATATATCATAATGTCAATTTGTTAGATTTACCTCATTTCAATATTAAGTGATCGAGAGTTAGAACGTTTTCAAACTAAGCTCTTTGTCTTAGCGTCTCCCCACACGACCGAGAATCGGACCGGTTATCGGGCCGATTTTTGATATTTTCTTCTCGCCGACCAAGAAATCTGTCAAAAATTGGCCCAATAATAGGTCGTGGGGGCAGACCTTTATACAAAAAACGCGATATTTTACTCATTGGGCCACAAGAAATGCCCCACTATCCGCGTCTGTGCAAATTCGTTATCACTGCTATTCTTGTTAAATATATTCAAGTTCTAATTGTGATTATGTTCCACAAACTACGCCGACGTTTTATTCATTTAATATTAAGATTTGCATATGGTTGTTGTATGCACGTTAATAATATTAACATATGATATGAGACGGCTTAAGAATTTTAATTAAGAACATTTGAATGCAGTGGAAGGAAGCGTGCATTACTTTTCTTTGAATCTTGTTTTATTTTAAAGGAAACTCCTTCTTAATTAATTAAGTTTATTATGGAAGTTTATGTTTGTGATGTGAGCGAAGAAAATGTAGTAGTTTCAAAATAAGTAGTTTAAGGAATGTTAAAAGACACATTACGTAGCATTAACTACTTACTGCCTTACAAACTAAGTAACATTGAGCAAAATCTAATTTTATTTTTGGTGTCAAAGATTACTGAATATGGTAGCGTTCAAACTCAGCCACAAGATGACTCCCGGCCACCGTAGACGCGGGTCTGTGGACAGCGAGCAATGGGTAGCTCACCGTCCGTACGTTTCCTAACGACAGACGGTGTCGACGAAGTGTTCGTGTTCCACGCGCGCCTCAAAAAGATGTCAGCAAACTTGGAAGGGGCCACTAAGGGCCGATGCTTGCCGGCGGGTTGTTCGAAAGAGATACCGCGCCCCCGGAATGCAAAGGGCACATGAAGGAACATAGATGGGTTTGAGTCAGTAAAAGTCTGACACTCCCTCCCGTCCCGCCCAGGGCGGGGGAAGTTATTTTGATGATTTCCCATCTATAAAAAAAAAGCGTTCAAACTCACGCTTATCATTGTGTATATGGGAACATGCAAAAGGTTGTGGGGGTATTAAAAGTTTAGTGAAAATATTTTAAATTCGTTTTCGTTAAAAACCTAAAAAGTTGGAACTTTGATATTTAATACCTCAGTAACCAAAAGGTTCCCACGTATAGTCCAGAACAAAATAATTATTGTAATGATTGGAACTTCCACATCGTTAAGTCATTTTACACGCGTTGTATTAAAACAACAATATTTTAATAATAAGTGGATATACGTACCTATATATATTGCTGCCAACCGGTCTTTTTGGAAATATATGGGGGAGGCCTATGTCCAGCAATGGACGTCCTGCGGCTGATATGATGATAATGATACACAGTACTGCATACACTAGGTAACCTTTTCCAAAATACAAAATGATATTGTGTGGTATAACAAATAATTGTTTTTAGACTTACTTTATTTATTTATTTTGGACTTGTACCCGTGTTCTTTGGGCTTGTAGTCTCTGTATTAAGGATGTTCCAAACTAACATCATGATCAGAGATAATCGTTCACGTAACAGCCAATTTAGACACTTTGCCCTGATGTAGAAAAATATATTAAAACACAGAAGGTTTACTTATACGAGGGGTTTAGAATCTTCACCATTTTGGACATAGTTACTACTCTAGTGAAGCATCAGAATATTAGAGATCACGCTAAATGATATTCGTAGCATCCATATTTATGATACGTAGGATAATTCGATATTCGATTATTTCTAATAAAAAAAAAATATATATATTAAAAAGCTTTTGCTTGCGACTTCGTTCACGTGAACCTCGGCTAAATATATTGAAAAAAGTAGCTTATATCCTTTCTGGGACTTTGAGCTTGATCTGTAGAAAATTTTAACCAATTCGGTTTAGTAGTTTTGCCGTGAAAGTGTAACAAATACATAAACAAACTCTTATATGAATTACGATAATTCCTTGTGGAGTTGATATTCTGTATTCGTCTCTCCAATGTGACAGCTTCAGATCAGAAGTTTGTCTAGTTAATGGAGCACTATGTGTACAAGTCGCGGCTATAGTTTGTTAACTACGGCCCTCTGATTGTTAGTGAGGATAGTTGCTCCAAATGTATTGTTTCCGTGATTTATTGGCTGTTTACTTAATGGTTTGGATTGTACATAAGGAGTTAAGAACATGTACAATAAATAAGTACGAGAATAAAGCTATTACTTTTGTATTTACTGTACATACCATCAACCATCACGCCTGTATTCCCCGAAGGGTTAGGCAGAGGTGCACCAATTTAGGTACACCCACAGTTCGCCGGTATATTTAGGTCCCATGTAATAGGGGGCGAGCCTATTGCCATTAACCGGGCACCAATCCAAACTCCGAGCTGCTACTGAAAAATTCCTAATGGAAAAACCCAATAACACTTTTTTGCCCGACCTGGGGATCGAACCCGGGACCCCTTTGCTCAGCAGTCGCGCTTGCGACCACGAGACCAACGGGGCAGTCACGGGTTACTGTACATCTCAACATAGTATAAAACACAGTCGCTTCTCACCGTTTGTCCCTCTGTACGGTTAGATCTTTTAAACTACGCAACTGTTTTTTTAATGCGGCCAGTCGCAGTGAAGATTAACCAAGGACACAGGAGACATTAGGTATAGAAAATTAGTTACGTACCCCGCGGTGTCATCCGCGTTCAGTTACGTCTTTGGTTACTGCTCCGCTCGCGTTGTTTGTAGCCTGATTTTCTATATGTATAAACTTTTTTTTGAATCACTCTATCTCTTGATGAAAACCGCTTTAAAATCCGTTGCTGACTTTAAACGATTTAAAGGTACAGAGAGATAGACGGCGGAAAGCAATTTAGTTTTTTATACTATGTACCTAGGAGATAACATACGAAAAGTGTTAATATTAGCGTACAATAGTAGCACTTGGACGGGCCTGTTGGTCCAGTGGTTAGTGGCCCTGACTGCTAAGCCGGAGGTCGTGGGTTCGATTCCCACCCAGGACAAACTTTGTGTTATGAGCATGATTGTTTGTTCTGTGTCTGGGTGTGATTTATCTATAATATGTATGTATTTATTATAAATTATATAAGTATGTATATCAGTTGTCTGGTTACCATAACACAAGCCCTGCTTAGCTTGGGACCAGATAGCCGTGTGTGAGTTGTCCCAAGATATTTATTTATTTATTTATATTCGCTTAAAATATTACGATTAACATTTGCGTTCCTCAAGCGTACCTGTTTCTCTAAAGATTACCCTTTATTTATTTAAAGTTTATGTACATAATGTATTTATGAAGCAGGTATGTGAAAATACACGGAAAATATGTACATCCTAAATGTGGCAGCTATGAAATTGTATATTCAGTGTGTGAGAGGTACCACATTGTATTTTTGAATACTAGACACACACATACATATATATTACACACATATACCTATTTTTTTAAGTGATGAATTGTAAAATAACCGTTAACATGTTTGCCACCTACAGTGGTATAAAAAAAAATTTGACTGTCAGTCTAATTTATAGTTACTAGCCTGTTTTTTATGTAGTTCTTCCATATTACATAAATAAATAAATAATGATGAAGCTTTTATTAAAAAAGCGAAGTTTTTATTAAAGAAAAAAGGTAAAAGCTCCAATATTATAATTTTGTCGTTTTCCACCTACGTTAAATTTATCATAATTAAAGATTCAAAACTAAAAACAGTAATTACCATTCATAAAGTCTATTGTAATTTTAATTCCTTGGGGTAAAGGCGCCGTTTTCCGTTCGTTTTTCATGAGGTTATAAGTTTTATACCGAGTATTGTGACTTTTTCAATTCAAATGTACTTTCTAAGTTCATCGTGGACATGTCTGACATCGGCAAAGGAAAACATCGTGAGGAAACCAAACTTAGTGTAGTCATATTTTGGTTACCAAGAAATTAAACTTGATGAAAAATTTTACAAAAGAATAACGAACTGATAAAATCTGTGTTTGTCATTTTACCATCAAACATATAGTAGCTCCAAAATTCGTATGGAGCGTGATATAGGGAAATTTCCTTTAAAAGGTCATGTATTATCTTTAAATTTTCTCTAAAAGGAACTCGATAACTGTGTCCCAAAGATGCATGAGCATCCTGCGGTACACTCAAACAAATAGATAAGTCAACTATATACAGGTACTTGCAACAACTTTTAAATAATTTTGTGAGTGTTTTAAAAGAATGTAATAGACGAACCCCGGTTTTGAATTTAATCAACCAATCACAGCAGTTTATCACATTTTTTTGTGTCAATCTGCTTTGAAACCAGTGATTTATTAATTCAAGTCTACGCTGATAAATGTATCAGCCGATTTGGGTTATTTCTTTTTTATGTGAAAGGATATACTTTTTATACCATACCTGGTTTTGTTTGTTCTGGTTAATCTTCGAAACTGGCTGATAACTGTAATGTAAAAAATGTAATTCTCCAGACCGATTCCGGCCACGGCGGCTAATCTTAATGCAGACTAGCCACGTACGCAGGAGATATTATAGTGCACAAGTGTGTGCGCAAACACAGGTGCACTCCCTCTTCCCTAACTCTCATAACCCGATGGGACGGCAATCTGACACGACCGGAGAGACATCAGGCGCAGGACCAAGGGCCTTACGTGCTTTTCGAGGCACGGGGGTGTCACACCACCAACTTCCAAACTCCGGGCTGCTACTGAGAAATTCCTAATGGAAAAACCCAATAACACTTTCTGCCCGACCTGGGAATCGAACCCGGGACCCCTTGCTCAGCAGTCGCGCTTGCGACCACGAGTCCAACGGGGCAGTCCCCCGATGCTGATAACTAATGTTATATGAAACAGCTTACAGGACCCGAATTCTTTCTCTAAATTAAAATGAGCCTTTTAATTTAGAGAAAGAATTCGGGTCCCGTGCAGTATTTAGCTTTAATATTTAATATTTAACTTATGTGTAGACCAAGGGGTTTTTCCGACTTTAATGAAACACAGCAAAGTTATACCACTTTTTAAATCCTGGGATAGTAAAGACACTAATAACTATAGACCCGTTTCGGTTTTGCCGGTGTTCAGCAAGGTGTTTGAAAAAGTGATGCTCAATCAAATGCTTAATCATTTTAACTGTAATAACATCTTACACGACCAGCAGTTTGGTTTCACCAGAGGGCGTTGCACTACTGACGCCGGTGTCACTTTAATTAAGCACATCTTTAATGCATGGGAGGACTCACAGGATGCCATTGGCATTTTTTGCGACCTCTCAAAAGCATTTGATTGCGTAAATCATGAGACCCTCCTCCAGAAGCTTGAGCATTACGGCCTCGGTCAACTAGCGCTTAGCTCACTGAAATCGTATTTAAATGATAGACTACAGCAAGTTCAAATAAACGGTGTAAATTCATCAGGCTTGAAAGTAAAGATGGGAGTTTCGCAAGGTTCAATATTGGGTCCGTTTCTCTTTTTAGTCTACATAAATGATTTACCTCATTTACTGAAAAACTAACCTAAAATGGTGTTATTTGCTGATGATACTTCACTGATCTTTAATGTAAATAGACGGGCACAGCACCTTGACGAAGTAAATAACGCTATGCTTAAGGTTCATAATTGGTTTACGATAAATAACTTAGTGTTAAATGAGAAGAAAACTAAATGCATAAGATTTGCTTTACCGAACGTTAGAAGTAGTGCATGTAACGTTATATTGAATAAGGAAGTACTAGAATTCGTCGATAAGACAGTTTTCTTGGGGGTTTCGCTTGACTCAAAGCTGCAGTGGGGTCCTCACTTAACATCTCTTGCAGGGCGGTTGAGTTCAGCCGCTTACGCTGTCAGGAAAATCCGACAATTGACAGACGTGGATACCGCGAGACTGGTCTATTTTAGCTACTTTCATAGTATCATGTCTTACGGTATTGTGCTATGGGGACGGGCTGCAGACATAGAATCTATTTTTATTTTGCAAAAGAGGGCTGTCAGAGCCATCTATAATCTTGGCAGACGCGAATCTCTAAGGCAATTGTTTAAAAACATTAATATTATGACGGTACCTTGTCAATATATATATGAAAACATTATGCATGTTCGGAAAAATCTTCATCATTTTAGAAAAGTTGGTGATAGACATAATTTTAATACTAGAAATAGGAATAAATTAGAGCAACCGAGTTTTCGATTGTCAAAAGTACACACTTCTTTTATGGGGTACTGTGTAAAATGTTATTATAAAATACCGCTCAATATTCTCGAACTAAATGAGAGAAAGTTTAAAACATGTATAAAACGCACACTATGTAGTCAAGCATATTACAAATTAGAAGATTATATAAATGATAAAAATGCTTGGCTTAATGCTAGTCCTGCTCCACAGCCACTCGGGCACACAAATTAATATACATTTTTTTTTCTAAACATAACGATGTTATTAGCGCCTTTTTTATTGACCTTAATAACGTATACCGTTATTATAATTTTTACTGATTTTTTTTCTACTTACTGCAGTTTATTTTTTGAAAAGGTTCGCTGATGACCTTAGTTTTGTATAATTTTACATCATATATTTCAATTTTGTAAATGTGACTACCATGGAGCCATTTACTTGTTAAGTTACTTACTGCCATGCTCGGAGTCGTTTGGCGGTTGCTTGGGTCGCTCCTTAGTAAAGATTTCGCTTGGAAATCTTTACTGGGGAGCGACTTGAGTGACCGTTGGGCGTCTCTGAGTATGGCGGTATGTGTTGGACACTGAGCATGGCAGTTGAGAGCTTTGTCATGCTCACTTTAATGTCTTGCTGACGGTGGCGCGTGGGTTGGATCGTTTGGTTCCCTTCAAGATGGTTGAGCTAAACGGTGCTGATGCACGCGTCATATTCGTGAACGGGTGCTGTCAGTTGGGATTGGTCATCTCTTAACTGCCATGTCTTACATCGTTATTATAATTTTGTTATTTTTTATATTCACCTTCATTGTTTTCACATATAGAAGCAACAAGAATATTGTAACCAAGACTTTGTAAAAACCAAATGGAAGGAAAAGAGTGTCCATGGAGTTTCTTGCTCGTTCTTCTCCATAGAGACCTACGTTTTGGAACGAGCAACTAGCTTCAATTTTAAACTGTAACTTCTTGACAATTCAAAAGTGCCTGTAAATGGTCTAATTGAAATAAATGATTTGATTTGATTTGAAAAAAAACCCGTGATAACCGATATTCACGCGAATGAAGATGTGGACATAAGCTAGTACGTAATAGCGTCTGAAAACACCCCAAACACCAACCTCTTTCGTCGTCCGTACCTATACTAAACATCGGGACCAGACAATACAATAGAATTCCACCCGCGCGTCCAAATTTCCATCCACCACGACAGTTGGGAAGACGCGGCGAGGTCGCACGTACGACGTCGCGGGGGAAATCTACTATGTCTGCTTATTATTTATATACCCTTTTGTTACTACTTGCGAAGGTAACGTCACTAAATAAAACAATGATACCTGAACACTTGGACCATCGAATTTATGAGTAAGAACTTTTCGAAGTACGTGTAAAAAACATGGCGTGGGATAAATATTTTATGTGAAAGTCTAAGAAAACTTTTGTTTCTGGCTCTGAGTCTGTCGATCGTCGATCTATTGCGAAATTCTCAGTAACTGTGGTCTGGAGTTTGTGCCTGTTAAGGCGTTGCCTCACTGGGAGTATTTACCTGTAATGTAAACAGTAGAGATTCGAGAAGCATTCGCCTGTAACAATTTGGATTCGAGGATTACACCAACCAATAAGTACGGTCAACCGAGCATTACAGTGCATGACCTGCAAAGATATAATTTGTAACATTAAGGTGCTCCTTTCCTGCCAAGGTTGTGGAATTTGTTCGAAAAAGTTATCGCGGCCCTGGAACGCAAATGGCATTAGGAGGAACACAGATGGGTTTTAGTCAGTAAGAGTCTGACACTCCCTACCGATGATTATCTTTACCGATAGGATCGGCCTGTAATGCAACAGTTTAGATTCAAATTCAAAATCGCATCATAGATTCTTACATTACAGATTTTCGGTCAATCAATGAGGCAGTATTGTAACGTAATCATATCAAGCTATTGCCGTTTACTGCTGTAAGTAGGCCAAAGAGCGCCACCTATCCCAGTCCTGTGCACCCAAAATCCATTCGCTTACCACTTTCTTTTAATCGTCGGTCAATCGTGCAGCAGGGCAATATAACGTGATGTTCAAACAGACTCTTGGATTGTTGCAAGAAAATGCGGTGGATGAGTGAACACCTAAGACTATGGTATTACTGTTCCGTTAAAACATGTTACTGTAGACATATCAGCTTACGAACTTGAGAGAATTTTCCAATACTTCGCAGATGTTTCATGCAAAATATTTTTAAAAGAAATATAAGTGTCAAAGGTAATTAAAATAGCAAATAATTTTGTTTAAGGCAATTAAGGCTTTAACATATTTTTTATAATGGTAAGATAAGAAGGGTTGTATATTTTAATTTCAAGGTCAATGGCTTACAATCGTGCACTGAATCCATAGTCAAAATTTTCGTTGCGTTGCGATGTCCATTCCATCTCGAATACTAATAATATCAGTATCTGTTCTATTCATATTTAAATTTAATATTTCTACATCAGCACCATCATACTAGACATATAGTAAACAAACCATTGCACAGTTTTACATAAATGGAAATAATAAGCAATTTTGCATTTTGCTATATGACGATTTATTAGATGTATTTGCAAGTACAGAGTTAAGACTCTTGATTGCTACCAATCGGTACTTGGAATCTATTACCGCCCCCAGCACAATCTCCTTGACTCAAATAAACTTATTCAATTTCTATCTTGCTATTAATGGCATTTAATTTTGTTTAATTTACTGTGATTCCGTCTAATCAAATACATACATTTATATTAAGACCTTAACTTAATGTGTAAAGAGTTCTCGTTTGATGTGTTTAACACTAAAGGCTCATCAGCGCGTAATCAGTTAAACCTTGACTTTTTCAACAGTGAATAGTGTGTATTAGTGACTTTAACTTAACTGTAATATATATATATTTTGTTGTGCTCTGCTGCTAGTGATCCTTAAGATCTCTATGTAATTATTGAATTGCTACCAGTGAGAACCTGTAATTGGCTTAATGTAGCATATTCAACTGTCGTATCCATTTTATGTATAGCTGTTGGTTTTCCATCTGATAAATAAATATAAAGTTACGCATTTTTCTCATGGAGATAAGCAGAAACTTCAGAACGTCACCTGCTGCTCCTTATATATATAATCCTTATATACCCCTTTCGCCTCATCCACGTTTATACATCTGGTCATATAAGGACGCCGGTTACCAGTACTGCGCACCCATCGTAATTGCTCGTAAGTCAATTTATAATGTTTGTTTTTCTCTTATATTTAATTTATAGTATTTATTACCAATAACTTTGTCTGGTAAAAACTGCTAACATAGATTGGTTATTTATTAGTATGTATTTCTTACAAACAATGATATTTTTTATTTTAATTTCTTGCGAACTTTGCTTATTTTTTGGAAAGCCTATGCTAAAGATAATTCAATAACTTGATACGTTATCAAAATATCAATTTCTGTTGAAGCAAGCTGACACCTAAGTAGGAGACGTTTGCCCTCACTCAGGAGCGGAGCCTTCGCGAATTATGTATCTAATACTCTGATAAATGAGAAAGTTTGGATGGATGTTCATACGTGTGTTAGTCAACCACACCAGATCGGCTGAACGGATATGGATGATTTCGCACACAGATCAATTGTATGGAATAACACATACACATTCTTACATGTACTCCCCAAAGGGTTAGGCAGAGGTGTAACAATGTACACCCACAGTTCGCCGGTATATTTAGGTCTCACGCAATAAGGGGCGAGCCTAGTGACATTAACCGGGCACAAATCCAAACTCCCGAGTTGCTACTGAGAATTTCATAGAAAAACCCAATAACACTTTTTGCTCGACCGATTCGAACCCAAGACCTCCAGCGTAGCAGCCGCGCGTAGGACCACTAGGCCAACGAGACAGTTAAATAAATATATAAATAATAATAAATAAACTTTGGAGCGGACGGAGTCGCGGATGGAAGCTAATTTTCAATAATATAATGTAGGTATCCACTTCAAGCTTTTTGCTTCGCGGCATGAGAAATTGTGAAAATGAGATTAGATTAGGCTTTATTAGAGATAAAAATCTTGAAGTAGAATTTGTGTTGAACAGAATATTTGATTACTAATTACGTTAGCATCAACTTATAAACGTTGCTGAAATTTCAGTCATGATTAACTTAAATTAGGTTTTTTTTATAAGAATTAATGTAAACAGAGTAGCTAATTGCTCAATCAGATTTTTTTTATTGATATTACTAGCTTACCGCCCCGGTTTCGTATCTGTTCGATTTACAAAAGGTAACAGTTTCGGAGATTACACGTACCATCTATGTAGTCATGATCATTGATTGAGATAACAATTGATTATTATTTAAATATACAGGCTGGAATTTTTAAATGCTGCCTGGAGGGAAAGTACTCGTTAGCAAATTTTACTTAAAGGAAATATTCCTTTATTTTTTTAAAGAAAAAAAAACTGCTTTTATATAATTTTGAAAATACGCTTGACAAGGCAACAAACAAGATTAATATAAAACATCAAGAAAAAGCTATATTTTCGCCTCCAAACCTAGGTGCAAAAGATTTACTTCCATCTACCAATAATTTATTTATTCATAATATTATTAATTTTATGCAAAAAAAATTGGGTAGTTGACACCACTAACCAAAAAATTCAAGTCACAACTTCTCTAAAAAAGCACTTTATTTTACCCATAAAAACTGTTTAATTTTCAATTTATTGTAGAATTAGATTTTTACTTACTTTAAAAATAATAAATAGTTAGTCAATTGAGTAGGCCGTGAGTGACGTCACAGCGTGCTATTGCCATACAAAATCTATGGGAGAATCGCGTTTTGACAGTTCATAAAGAGTATGTCAATTGATGGTGGTGTCAACTACCCAATTACAAACGCGGACTACGCTTTAGTAATTGTCTACCAGTGTGTCTACCAAATATAGTGAAAATATTGACAGGTGCTATTTTTACGACATAATTATTCTGAACTACCAGGCAACCAGAAAAAACAGGCAGTCGAACTCGATACCATAAATAATTATTGTCATTGAGTGTGCGGCATTTATAAACTGTTCCAATTCATTACGGACGGACGCAAATGATTGAATTAACTGCACCACCAGGACAACAGGATATTGCGGCGGTCGTAATACATGTATATAAGAATTAAAACAATATGTACAATTTTCATATTAATCAAGGGAAAAATTACAGTGTGATATTTATTACATTTGTCACTGCTTATATAAAACCAGAAATTAACGTAAATCTTTCAGAAGTCCGACACGAGTTTAATGTAAAAAGATTTTTTCGAATCGGATGTGTAGTATCTAAGATTAGCGCGTTCAAAGAAATAAACAAACTGTTTTGCTCTATTACATTAGTATAGATGAAACGGTTGATGCAGGTTCATTAACGGGTTTGATTCCCCTCACGAAACAAATATTTGTATGGCCTACCAGGTAATTGTTTCGGGTCTGGTTATTTACGTATGTGAGTTTATAAATGTTTGTAAAAGCATTGATACAGGAAAATTTCTGAGAGTGGGGAAACGTTTGTTTTTTTTTTGTGTCATATATATTTTTTGCTTGATTAACAAAACACGCATCCCATTAAAAGACATGTATCACAATACCCACTCCGGCTGTATCTTTGTTATATTTTCTTACAAAAATATTGACACGAAAATACCACGCAATATCAAAAGGTAAACACTGAAAATTCGTCTCACTGTGATTTGATCTTTACCGTTCAAAGAATAAAGATTAAATTATACCAGCGATAATTTCGTTGACGGTAAATATAATTTTACGCGTCATACTTTCATTTTCTTCGAGTACGACCTAAAGCTTTTAGCGGTAAGTCTGTAATGTTTTTATTAGGGCTCCGGGAGCAAAACGGGGGAAATATCGGAATGGAACCGGCAGTGAACCGGATCGAACAGAAACCTGGGTATTAGTGAATGATACATGTTGCTGGGAGGATAATCGATTGAGTTTTGTAAGCAATTTTTGTGAGGAATTCTTAGGTATCTGTCAATAATGCCTCTTTTTACCTAACATTTTTGGCATAGATTGTCGTGATTGATTTATGATTAGATGTTGAACGTTCTGGGCTACGAGAATTGGCCTTCTTGTAAGTTTTTTTTAAATGAAAATACTAATTAAATAAATAATATATATATATATTTTTTTAAATAAATATATTAATAAATATTAATTAGCTTTTCTGGAGAAATCCTTTTTATTATCATACCATTCTATAGCAACACAAGATTGTTGGGTTCTGGTATCAAGGTTATGGGTGCCAGCGTATTTACAGGCACACGAGACATTTCAGCTTTGTTTCTAGGAGGCAAATATGAAGCTTCTGGCATTGTAGAGTTCTATAGGCGGCGGTAACCGCTTAACATCAGGCATCATCTTGCAGGCAAATCTTTTTAGTTTTTAGCAATCCAGTGCTACAGAATGGACTCTTCTTACTAAATGCTTGGGATAAAATAATTGTATGAAAATATGAATAAAAAAATATGACGTTTAGTTTTCACTCACATGGAGCAGGTTGCTCTTCAGCTCAAAGAAGTGTGGCGACCAATGCTCGTACCTTGTCTATATGAGAAGAGGCGTTAACAGTGAGATATATGTGTGGCGTGATGGCCCCGTGGTTAAGGCGCCCGCCACTCATGCATGAGATTGTGGGTTCTCAACCGGGCACGGGCAAGTAGGTACCAATGAGACTTTTTCGTATTCTTATGTGCTTTATTTTATCTTGGACATCAATGACATCGGTAACCATGTCAGAGGCCCTTGAGGGTGTGTGGGGGTCATAAGACTTTACTGCCCACACGATAAAGAAAGAAATAAGACCAGATAAGGCTAGTATTATTATAATACATTGGAGTACTATTAATGTATGCCTCAATCACAATCGATCAGTATACCAATAGGATGCAAACACACAAACAATAGCTTCTCAAATATCAGAGAAGGTAGTGAGAGATTAGTGAACCGTTATCCATCGGTAACGTGAGGATTTGTTATGTTGTAGCCACTTTGGAGATCAGACGTCAACAGAAATGTCTAGGAGATTTAAACAATACTTAGTGGGTCTTGAATGATTCTGGTAACGTGGTTGTATTGATTCTTAATAATAAAAGAGAAGGCAGATTTAAAAAGGTTGAAAATCTAGTCATAATCTTATCGTAGCGACAATGTCAAAAAAATTGTTAAAAAAGAGGCATTTTTGAAAGATTGAGAAAAAAATTGCGATAAAAAATTTCAAAGTAATCTTAAATTATTGATTATAAAAAAATGGAATCTTTGCTTTTAAGGTATAACACCATATTTCTGTGCCCTAGCAGAGTCCATAATTGTATTTTAATTGTAAGCCAATATCTTCACACATTATTATTTATCTTAATAAATAAATAAGCATAAAACTTATAAGAAGTTATAGACACACTCAAATCAAATCAATCAAACTTATAATGATGTAGAAATTTTTTGAAGAAAAACATCAAAATATACGTCGACAAGGCGCGATTCATAAACCAAATTTAAATATTAGAAATACATTTTGAAAATAATCTAGATTTATTGCCGTGGCGATCTCACTCACGGTTGCAATTATGTATGTACGTTTATATCCCTTGAGACTTTAGGGCATACGATTCCAACCGTACGGGTTACATTTCCCTAACCCACCTTTTAAAAACGCAATCTCTAAAGCTTTACGAGGGATTCGGTGTCCCTTTTGAGCCCTCTGCATAAAGTAAGATGTGTCAAAGAAGCCGCAATATAACATGTCCGGCTTTAGAGATAGAAGAACAAGAAAAACAATAGGAATAACGAGCAAATTGTCTCGCGTGTTTTGGTAATCTTAGAATTACTTTTTACTAAAGCAATAACAAGAAAACCATGAATGCCAACATGACACTGTCAACTCACTACTACCGTCACTGTCACTGTCTGACTGAATGCCATTGGCATTAAGTCCGCCGCTGTACATTTTGTGTGCATAAAGTGTAAATAAATAAATAAATAACACCTACACAAGGTGGACAGACGACCAGATCAGGAGCGCAGGAAGACTCTGGATGCAGGCCGCTTCCAATCGGTCATTTTGGAAATCTATGGGGGAGCCCTACGTCCAGCAGTGGATGTCCTGCGGCTGATATGATGATGATGATGATGCAATCATTGGTATAAGTTGTTAATGGTCTTGCTTCAATCATCAGGATTAACAGAAAATTAATCTAACAATTTTTTTTTTCCTTTTGCAAAACATTCATTATATTTCTGTCTGCAAGGCAAAATGACTCTACCTATAAGATAAAGTCTAAGCCCATTTTCATTTGCAAATAAAAAACATTCTCCCCTATCACAAAATTTTATAAACTTATAGTTTTTATTTTAATAGGGTTATAAGATATTGAAACTTAAGATTCAGAAAAATTATAGCCGATAAAGTAATCGATATTGAAAATATACCAAAAGATAACTGAATCAAGTGCAGATCATTTTTTCCTCGATACTATGTCTTACTGATAGATCACTAGATGTATACTTAAGGAGATAAAGCAGATTTATTGCATATCGTAATAAAGTAGTTACGACCGACTCGACTACTCAATGTATAGTTTGGTTTGGAAGCCTGATATACGGACTTTTTTATATCATTGGATGGCAAACAAACTGACGTCTCACGTGATGTTAAGTGGTCACCGTTACCTATAATAGACAGCAATACCAGAGGTCTTGCAACTGCGTTGCCATCCCAGAGACAAAGCTGAAGTATCTTATGTGCCTGAATTACACCAAGACTCCTACCCTTCAAACTAGAACACAGCAACTTTGCGGCAAAAATAGATACGGTGGTAGTACTTCCCCGGACGAGATCCTTTACAACGAGTTCTACTACTACTACATGCCTTGATTCACTCTAAGCTGGTTTCCGAAAACCAGATATTTCTCTAACTGTCCTATTACACTACCTCCAAGCAACACAGACAGCTCTAAGATCGATTACTGGTCGCCTGGTGTCAGTATCGAGATAAATGACTCTCGATTCCAGCTTGCTACTCGGTTGGGATCGCAACGTAATCTGTGCTGTGACGTATGCATCTTCACGTTACACGGACCAGAATAATTAGTTGATTGTCTGAGGTTTGGAGTGACTTGAGAGTATGGTTAGTTACGGCAACAATAGCAAGGTGTGGAGACTAGAATGTATTGAAAACCGACACGAGACACGGAGGGAAGACCGAGACATGGGAGCTTACTGAGAGCTCCATACAAAAGCATTCATGTTATGGTTATATAACTTGATGAAGTTTTGTAGATAGATTAAGGGTATTTAATATCTGGGGTTAAAGTTCTTCGTAAGAGTTTTGAGTTATGTATTATTTTGTGTTGAAATTAAGTCATTTAACAGGAACTTAATTAGTAGTCTTAGATCTCTTTTAATTTATACGTTTGGTGCCGTAAGCCATAATGCATAAGAAAACACAACTGTCCAATGAACTGCTCTAGTGCAGCAGAGGTCGCATACTTTTATAAAAATCCTATCTACAATTTTTAATCGATTTTGACTTATAGACCCAACACATATTCAGAATCAGAATTACTACTGACTACTATTATTACTTGAGTACTGTTATATGAAGCTCGCCGTCAGTGCAGTTATCTCAATGCAGGACTAAAATACTTTAGCGACAATTCCCTTCTTTCCAAACTAAACTTAAATTAGAGAGTTAACAACTCTAACTGACAGACAACAAAAGAAAAGGATAGTGACAGTTAGAGGCTTCGAATTATTATTTATTTTTTTCTGTCACCCTAAATTAATAGTGTAATGGTGTAGGCTACTAGCCAGTGAAAACAAAGTCAACTGTACACGAAAAACTGTATAATATAGCTTAAACTTATATAAAATACAATATTAACAAAACTATGAGACCGTCGACGATAAAACAAAACCCCATCTCATATGTCCTCTTGACGGATGCGCGCGCCGCATGCGGGAGCCCGCATGCGCGGCTCGCGCTTTACCAGTCCAACCGCGTATGTGTTTATAATAGTTCTTATTAATTCACGTTCATCGGTTACTTGTTTTATTAGAGAGAAAAAGACGGGAACAGCTTAAAATAAGTTTAGCTCGTGTACTACCGAATCAACACCCATATTCCCAACACACATACAAATGTAGACGTCGCTCAGAAGATTGATGGCAACGGTACCTTTGTCACTATTGATATAAATGGCTGTTGATAGCCCCGACTGGATTTAATCGATTCACTATCACGGATTGACTTCCCCGTTGATCTCATGGGCGCCAGCGCAACTGCTAGACATAGAATTCTGGGTTCGATTCCCACGTAGGGTAAAGTGTTTTGAGTTTTTTCATTCGGAATTTCTCAGTAGCAGCCCGCAGTTTGGAAGTTGTTTGTGTGACACCCCCATGTCCCTGGAAGTACGTAAAGACATTGATTCTGTGCCTGATCATTTTGCAGTAGTGGATGAAGAATTAAGTATGCACACGTACGAGTATTTACGTCGCATATTTATGCTTATGTTTTTGTTTTTTTGTTATCCTACTCTGTTCGACTCCCGGGTAAAAGCCTTCTTCCACTCCTGCCATCCTTGTCGTGCCCCTCGAAGCTTGTAAGCTGGTCTGAGACAGTGAGTCAGGGTATCGGCAGGCTAAGAAGGAGATGGCGGGACGAACTGGATAGATTCCTCAGAAACTGGATCCCGGGGTACTGATTTAAAATAAGCCACCGTTAAATATGCCAAAATCATTACATTACTTCGAAAACATAATTCATTGATTCATTTATTCATTCATTATTAAATAAGATTGCAGTTTAAGATCCATGGATATGGTAAATAACTTTAAATAGGCACCATTACCATTTAAATAGCAAAATTAAGACATTTTGACGTAGTTTGATTCGTTCTGGCAAAACTAACAGACCTCAAATTAAACAAAAACATCAAACAACAATCATCATCTACATCTACATTCAAAGCAGGAAAATACCTGTACCTATTATATACAAGGTTCTAAAAACAAACTTTCTATTTTGTTTTCCATCAAAAATAAACGACGGCAGAGTAATGAACAAAGCTTATCTCGGACGTAATTTTAATAACCACAAAGAAATATTTATGCTGTATCCTAAATATTACTGTATCCTCTATTGTACTCAATCACATTTGTTTTTGTTAGAATTTAAGAGAATATATACAAAACTAGCTTATCTCCACAATTTTATGTTTGGTTATTGTTTTTTATTGCACGGATCTCTAATTATTTTTCTAAAATAAAGGAAGCTTAAATTATTCCTTATAACATCAGGTATGTGCCAGCGAAAGTCCTATCAAAATTGGTCCAGCCGTTTCGAAGCTTAGCCGAAACAAACAGAGAGGCAGACAAAAAATTTAAAATTTGGTTTAATCATATTAGTACCGCGTAAACAATCATATTATTACGCTTTTAGTTATTCTTATATGTATAGATTGCTCGTTTTTTTTTTGTAAATACCTACCTGTTTGTATTTTAGGAATTTTTGTTTTAGTAAGAGCTCGGGCTTTCTTACCTGGCTTGTCAAACTGTCAGTCTCGTCTGATGAATGAACATCAAGACAAGTTATTTACTTTAAACGATTAAGTATGACCTTGACATTTACAGGTAACCTTGTTTAATCTATCCTAATAGTAAAATAAAGAGCATTTTTCGTTTGTTTGTTTAAACGCGTAAATTTTTGGAACTACCAGACGAATTGGATAAAGTCCTTTTATATGTGAAAGCTAGATTAATGAAAAAAAGTATTAGCTATGTAACACCACGCTACGACTCACGGGAGCGGAGCAGTAATCAAAGACATAACTGAACGAGCGTGAAACTAAAGTTAACATATAATTGAAGCTATAATCTTCGTAGCGGTAGGCAGAAGAGTTCAGTTTATCCTGACCAAATTTCGGACACAGTGGCCAACTTCAATTGAGACTAGCCAAGTACAAATGTGTATGTAAGCATGTGTAAACTTCCGTTTTTCCTCACTGTCATAGTTTGGAACGACACGGAATCTTACACGACCGGGCGAGATCAAAACGTTGGTTTTGATCTCGCCCGGTCGTGTAAGATGCTTCACGCGCTTTCCGAAACACCGGGATCAGAATCAGAATCAGAATCAGAATCAGAAATATTTATTTGTGAAACATAGGTTACAGTGGTTGGTCATGGTTTAGATAATAGTGCGCTATGATCAGCCTATGATAGGCATACAAAAGATTTGGATTACAATTTTTACATTCCAATCAAACTTATTAGTAATTAAATATAAATTAATTACATAAATAATTGCATTTATTCAATATTATAGATTTAATTAAGTCAAAAAGTCAATTATATTTAAGTAAATGTCAGAACAATTGGGATAAATAATGAATTACGGCTTGAATTATTACAATAATGTCGAAGAAGCAAATTACAATGATATTACAAAAATTACAATTAGATGATGTCAACATTTGTCTAATAAAAAATCTGATACACAATAATAACATTTTTCACACAGCATACTTCTTAATTTTTGTTTGAATAGATTAAAATGTAGTTTTTTTAATTCGGTTGGCAATTTATTAAATATAACAGGTGCCATGTGAAAGACACTTTTGTACATTAAGGCAGTATTCGTTTTTGGAACATATAGACGACTTTCGTCCCTTTGGGTCCGATTAAAAGCTTTAGATGCTAATGTAAATAAGTGAGGATTTTGTTTAACAAATACCGCCACTTCAATTATGTATAGCGATGGCAGTGGTAATAAACTGTACTTTTTAAAGAAAGGCACACAACTTTCCGTTGATTTTAAACCAAACATAACCCTAATGCATCGTTTTTGTGCCTTAAAGGCGAGATGTTTATCGGTGGAGTTCCCCCAAAAAATTATCCCATATCTAAGAATAGATGCCACTAGCCCATGATACGCAATTGAAAGGGCACCGGAGTTTATTTTATAGGCAAGTGAATGTAGGGCATAGGCAGATTTACTAAGTCGCTTGCATAGTTGTTGAATTTGTGGCTTCCAGGTCATTTTGTCATCAATATATAAGCCTAAAAATTTACAATGGTCTACTTGCTCTATTATTTGCATGTTAAAATTTACATTTAGGTTAGTTGGTGCCGGTAAACGTTGTCTAAAGTTCATTAATTTCGTTTTACTTAAGTTCGCTTTAAGATTATTAATATTGAGCCAATTCATGACTGAAGTCAATGTGTTATTTATGTCATCTTCATAAGTATTTATGTCTTTACATTTTATCGTTACTGTACTGTCATCCGCAAAAAGAGCTATAGGATTATCAGTGGCATTTGGTAAGTCGTTGATGTACAATATAAAAAATGATGGTCCCAAAACGGTTCCTTGAGGAACGCCATAGTTAAGTTGACGTTCACATGATTTGAAAGTTTCTTCTTTTTTTGTTAAAATATTCACTCTGGTCAATTCAGTGTATTGGTGACGGCCTTTGAGATATGATTCAAATAATTTTAGAACATTACCTCTTATTCCATAATCATTAAATTTACCCAGCAATGTATCATGTTCAACGTAATCAAAAGCCTGAGTCATATCCATGAAGATAGAGCAGACAGGTATTCTTTTGTCAACATTTACCATAACAAAATCCAGAAAGTCATATATGGCCATATTTATAGATTTATTGTGTCTAAAACCTTTTTGTTCTTTTGCCAGAATATTGTTACTCTCTAAATAGTTATTAAGTTCTTTGTACATATATTTCTCAAATACTTTAGAAATAACTGGAACTAAGGCAATAGGTCTATAGTTTTCTAGACGTCACTACACTAGGGATGTCACACCACTAACGTCCAAATTCCAAGGTGCTACTGAAATTATATATGGAGTTTCTTGCCCGTTCTTCTTCATATGATACTACCTTTTGGAATGGGCAACTAGATTTAAAACTATGTATTAATTTTTTATCTTGTTTTTTTTTTTAAAACTGTCTTTTAATGGTCTAATTTAAAATAAAAGACACTTTGACTTTGAGAAACTCCTACTGGATAAACCCAATAACACATTGCCCGAGCTGGTAATCAGACCCATCACTACTCGACCAGCGGGGCAGCCATCTTGTACCCACGGTATATTTCTAAGATTCGACTTTAATGCTTTACCGATATCCTTGTATTTGCGAAGCTATTGAATGTTGAACTCCATCAACAAATCTGTGAAAATCGGACGACGGCCGTGGACGTTTTATGTCGTAGCATTTGGAGCCAGGCCAATGGAATGTACCCTTAATGGAGCACTGGAACGAAGATGGATGCGATCACTTAAATGGATAAAATAAAATTTAATTTATTATGAAGTAAATTGTCGAGTCCTCTTAATGTTTAGGGTGTTTTACATCTTTTTTTCTTTCTTGTTATTTCCATTTCGTTAATCGAATTTTAAAGCAATCAATTAAGTTAATGTTTTCTTTATAAGAGTCTAATTTTTATATTTAGATAGTACTAGCTCATTATTGTCCCAGTGCAGGGCAAAGGCGTCTTGTAGGCGGTTGATTAACACCCTTGCTCAAGGCTATAATTATTTCTGATTCGTACTAATTATAGGTCCAAGTTACAACACGATGTTTTCCTTTGCCAATGTCAGTGATGATAAATCAACATATACAGGTGTTAGGGACATCTATCTTTTACTGAAACCATGAGTTCTCTATTCTGGACTGAGTATCAGACAACAAAATATTTTTATAGGAAAACCGTAAGTAAAAAAACTGAGGTTTTTGATACTTTTTTGCTAAGTGAAAATTCGCTCTTATTACATCTGTATCGTCCTCAGCGGCTGCAAAAAAAATATTTTTAGGTCAACAAATACCGTTTTTGCCATTAGGGATGACTAAAAAAGCAACAGGCCAATTTTCCAAACTTGACCTGCAAAAAAAACATAATTTTCCTGCTAGAAATTCCACTTATCCTAAAGTCAGAATAGTGTTCTTAGTGCACTGGCCAAGTTTACGAATAGGAGTCCCTTGCACCCCGTAGGTTCTTAGAAAGTACAAACGAATAATTAAAGGAACATTTAATTTAAAATCAATTGACAATGTAAATAGACACAAATAGTCCGTTCTTATTTTTTGTTGCGGAGCCCTAATACTATTTCTAAAAAAGGAAGTCTTAGTGCCCAAGCTGCCAGTGAAAGTCCCGTCATAATTGGTCCAGCCATTTTAGAGATTTGCCAAAACAAACAGACAGAAAGACAGACAGACAATTTTTTTTAACAATTATTATTGTAACTTCACAAACCGACACTTCAATTTAATTTATTTGTTTAGAATAAACTTTATGTAAAGTCCTTGATGTAAGCACATAATCTCTGCACCGTCTCTGCCTCCTCTTTATTTGAATACGTCGTTAATATAAGCGTCAGAAGCAGGCCTGTCATTACGACGCGTCAAAGGCGGAATTAATGGGAGTCGTGAGGCAAACTAAGTCGCCATCATATCACTAGCTACACTAGGTTTAACATAATAAAGCTGGTGTAGGTAGAATTTGTGGTGATACGTTCTGATTCTTGTTACCTTGTGTTGTTGTAAATTGTAAATAAAGTGTCATCTGATAAAATACGGTGTGCATCTCTACATAGTATTAAATTAAGTCGCTTCCCGCCGTCTGTATGCTTAGATCTTTTAAACTTCACACCTGATTTAGATGTAGTTCTCATCAATAGATCGAGGGATTCAATTGGAAGATTCATTTCGCTACGACCTACGGCAGCGGAGCAGTTATCAAAATGTAACAGAATGCGTGTGACAGCGCCGGTTTAACAATAATTTCACTATAAAAAATTAAAATTGTGCGACACTAGGATTTCTCGTGTATCATGAACACATACACAAATAACAAGACCCGGGACAACTGTAGTACCACATACAATATTTGTTCAGTGCGTAAATCAAACCTGCAACACACAGCGCGTGTCGTCAATACATTGGTAAGTAGTGGGAGTGGTCATTCAAATATAGTTAAAATTGAACTCGTAAAATGATCAGGATCCAGTTAATGTACCCAGCAAGTTAAGAGAAAGGAATATGAAATACCTACTATAGCCAAACTGTATAGAATGCAGCCATACATATTTATAGGAACTATGTATGACCCAAGAATTTCCTTGACACAATCTACAACCGACCTCTCTAAATCGACCTTCCCTTAACGAAACCACGACGATCCTTCCAATACAACACGAAATCCACTACCCATATTATAACTATCAGCATGTTCTTCTGAAAGCCTGGTACCTACGACATCGAGCCCCTATAACCACAATTACGGTAAGACCGCGAATCCGTCAGGCGTGGCGCGGACCCTAACCGAATACGGGCTGATAATGTTTCAAATGCGTAACGTGCCTGTTAGCTTTTATGTGCGCCTGGTACTAAATGGATTTCAACGTAACTATGTTGATAGGTATTATGGAGGATTTTTGGGTAGTAAATAAAACTTCGAATTAATAAATTAATCGAAAAGAGAGGTCTACAGTTAATTTTAATTAAAACTTTTAATCATTTAAAAAATGTTAGCTAGTGTACATTCATTTTATAAATTCGATATTCTGTAATTTTGACACTTGTTAAATTTGTCATTTTTTATGGTTCGTTTTGTGTATATCTGTCCAAGTTACTCTTACAATTTTTCTTAGTTCACTACTTCTTACTGAATCAAATACTTAGAGCTTAACTTTTTTCTCTTCTAAGTCCACTGACAAAATATAATTTAATTCTATAGTTGCTATTGCGTATTGTTGTTGTTATTGTTGCGGTAGTGGCGCATATAGATTATTGTTGTTCGCGACGGCACGTCACCATATAGTGATAGTTTGATAGTAAATAGAACAATATAGACTCATATAGACTTATAGTTAAAATCAGTGTAACGTTTCAGAGTAAATAGTACTATGTAACTTCGTAGTAGGAGTCGTTCCCACGCTCCACAGTGTAATGCGTTTAAATAGGCAACCTATAGTGCTTAAATAGTGTCTAGATTCAAGTTTGTGTGTAAAACCGTAAGTACAGCGCTCTTTGTATCATCTATTAAGTGGGTACTTCGTAATATATAGTTTTGCTTATAGTGCGTCCAGGTACCCTAGATTGAGACCTAGCCCTGGACCTAACTTTCATAGTCATAGTGCTTCAGTAGCCCACTTGGTAGACGTTGCAAGGCGCGCGTACATAGTTTGTTGTTTTAAATAAATGATTATTTTTTCGTGGTTTCATTTATAGAGGTGTGACACACTCAAATAGAAGGATAGGTCGCATGTAAGCCCTAGGTCATGTAATAGTATAGTCAGGCTACCTAAAGCCACTTGTAACTAGGGTCCTACTATAGTGTTTCATGAAACAGTAACCCGTAAAGTTAAATAATAGTCCCATTTTCTTAGAATATTTTGCTTTACACCTGCTATAGTTTTTCAGTTTTATAGATGCAATCGGGGTTACAGTTTCAGGAGACGGACGCTTTCAGGAGGATTCTAATGATAGGTCACACACCATAGTTTTATAGTATTTTAATAGAGAAAACACACAATTTACACACAAACATTGTAAAAATATTTATAAATAAAGCGACTAATTAGCAAGCGGTCTGCGGCTCTCGTTACGGTAAAGTTTCGCGGTACTTAGGCGCACGCGCCGAAATCGCGAATTCGTAGTCATTGGCAAGGAACTTTTAAAGCGCCCTCTATCGCACTAATGTACTCCTGAAGGATTACGCAGACCGCTTCCTGAAACGTTATGAAGACTTATTAGCCGAATGACTTTAATTTCAACATAGAAACCTCTTCCCTTACACAGCGCCTGGCGCACTTCGAACACTCAGAAACTTCAACACTTCAAGGAAATCACTCCGGAACCTATAGGTGTAGGACGTCAGCGCCGTCTGGAAGTATTCGTAACCCATAGTATCCAGCGATCACGCCCGTCCGGCACATAAGTTGGTCCTTCGAGCCGGATTTCTGCCTGAACACTGAAGATTTATATCGCAACTGAAGTCTAACAGCAAGATGCCGATTACAAGATCGCAAGGCAAGACACCTGAAGCATGGACGGTGGAAGTGGGACATAGTGCTACAGCCATACGACATCAGCTACCTCCGCGTTCACCGTCCACCACCGAAGGCATCGAACGACAGCCGGCCCCCCCAACCCCGCGGGGGGGTGAAGACTCACCTGCGCCTACACAATCCGAAGGGACAGAGCGAACAGAACCAGTAGCTTCCAAACCCAGGAAGGGTACCAGAATAGAAGAGGGAAATTCAGACAGAACGTTGAAACCCACAGACAGAAGCCGACCCATGCCAATGACTACCCGGGGTGACGCCCGTATCGAACATAGCCGACCGCCGTCTACGCAAAAGACGACACGGTCACAACACAGGAATATTTTGAAGGCGCGTGAAGACGTCCTCAAAATAAAATTAGAACTTGCTCAAGTTGCACTTCAGAGGGCCGAACAAGAATCGGACGATGATTATTTAGAAGACCGAAACTCCAATGAAGAATACGTGCGCTCCTGGCTCGAAGAGGCACCGGAACCCGAGCCGCTGAACGAGGACAACGCCACCGTGGGGGATATAGTAAATAGAAACATAGTAAATAGAACCCGTATAGCCGACCCCCCGGCGGACATCGAAAATATAGTGGACCTCGAACCGCAAGTACCTTTTACTTCTAAAGTGAATACAGTGAATCAAGTGAACAACAACTTAGCAAGAAACATAGAAGATCCCAAAGGGGAAGATACGCTCCGACCGTTTATAACGGAGCTCACGTCCGCAATAGCGTCGCTGGCCGACAGAAAAACAGATCAATGGACGTTTCGTCATCCATCGGCATCGAAAGTCATCATGACACTGCCGAACTTCAGTGGGGCCCACACAGAATGGCTATCGTTTCGCGCCATTTACGAAACAACTCGAACATATTTCAACGACGTCGAGAATACAGCGAGACTCAGAAGAAGCCTGCATGGACGAGCGCTCGAGACAGTTAGCTCCGAACTCATCGGCCACGCAAAACCTGACGACATCATGAGGGAACTCGAGCTACAATTCGGCCGTCCAGACTCCATCGCTCAAGCCGAGACTGAGCGACTGCGAGGATTACATCGCTGCACCGAGGCCCCGAAAGATATCTGCATGTTTGCAAGCCGAGTCAGAAGCGGAGTCGTCACATTGCGTGCGTTGAAGAAGGAACACTACCTAATCAACGCCGAGCTAATACGCACGCTCACCGAGAAGCTACCCAACTCTCTGCGTGCACAGTGGTACCGGACATATACAGAGAAGTACCAGTCGCTGCCAGACCTCACACTCTTCAGCGAGTTCATCACTGAACAAGCTCGCTTCTGCAGCGCCTTCGCTCCGCCTGAGAACATCGACGCCGCTAACGCATCATCGTCCAGACGTGTCGCACACAGAACTCACACAACCACAGAAAAACCGGCCAACAAATGCCGTGTTTGTGAGAAGGAGGGTCACTACACGTCTGACTGCAGAAAATTTAAAGAAGCGTCTAGCGACAAGAAGTGGGAGCTCGCAAAGAAACATAGTCTCTGCTTTCGTTGTTTGAGATTTCGTCGTAATGGTCACACATGCAAACGAAGAAAGTGTGACGTCAAAGGGTGTATAGCCACGCACCATCGGCTTCTACACCACAATAAGAAGCCTGCCGCAGAGGAAGTCAAGAAGCCTGATGCCCCTACACAGAAGGCAGAGGCACAAGAAACAGTAGCCAGTTCACGGTCATCATCCAGTCAAGCCTTCTTGAAGATAGTACCCGTACGGGTGATCGGACCGGCGGGAGAGACTTCCACTTACGCACTCTTAGATGATGGGTCAACAGTGTCACTCATAGACGAAGACATCGCGAAGCAAGTCGGCGCAGAAGGCCATATCGACCCGCTGAAGATCGGAGCGATCGGGAACACGACCATAAACACACCGTGTTCCCGAAGAATCACCGTCACGCTCGCAAGCCAGCTGAAGAATAGGGTGCCGTTCAGAGCGCGCACCATACCGAAGCTTCATATCGCGCCGCAGTCAGTCACTCACGATGACGTCACACACTGTCATCACTTAGACGACCTCAGACAACAGCTGATTTATGACGCCGGCGCACCGAAGATTTTAATCGGCCAAGACAATTGGCACCTATTGCTCGCCACCGAAGTCCGCAGAGGTCCGAAGCATCAGCCTGTGGCCTCACTCACACCACTAGGCTGGACTCTGCACGGCGCGCATACAAGATCGATAGGCCAGAAGGTGCACTACGTCAACGGGCTCACGGCGGCGAACAATAGTCTCGACGAGCAGCTGCGTGAATATTTCGCACTCGAATCTCTGATCGTCAACCCACGACGACCAGACTCTGACCCCGAGAAGAAGGCCGAAGATATTTTGAAACGTCACATTAGACAATTAGAAGATGGCCATATAGAAACAGCTCTGCTATGGAAGCAAGAAACCATAGAGATGCCTGATAGCTACGGGACAGCCATGAAGAGGCTCGTCTCCATAGAAAAGAAGCTGGATAGCAAACCCACGCTTCGAAACAAATATAGTGAACAGATGGACTCCCTCGTCAAGAAAGGGTACGCAGAGAAAGCACCCAAGTCCAGCACACCGGGTAGAACCTGGTACTTGCCTCACTTCGACGTCTACAACCCGATGAAGCCAGAGAAGCTGCGCATAGTACATGACGCCGCCGCCAAGTCAAGTGGGATGTCACTCAACGACTACCTACTTACGGGACCAGACCTGCTACAGTCATTGCCCGGCGTCATGATGAGATTCCGTCGTCACCACATAGCCATCTCCGGTGACATAGCGGAGATGTTCATGCAGGTGAAAGTGCGACCAGAAGACAGAGACGCACTCAGATACCTATGGCGAGGCGATAGAAGAGAGGGAGCCCCTGAAGAGTATCGCATGACGTCCATTATATTCGGCGCAGCGAGCTCACCGTGTACAGCAATATTCGCGAAGAATTGGAACGCGAAAAGACACGCCACAGAGCATCCAGAAGCAGTAGAAGCAATAATAGAAAATCACTACATGGATGACTATCTTGACAGTTACAAGACTATAGAAGAGGCGACGCGCATAGCAACCACAGTCAAAAATATACATAAACAGGCGCGTTTCGACCTCAAGAAGTGGGTGTCAAATAGCACAGAAGTCTTAGAAAACTTAGAGCCGACACACAGCCCTACTGAAGTTGTCAACATCGGCAATATAGAAAATATAGAGAAGATACTCGGTCTAATATGGAGGCCGAGCACAGACGAGCTGGGTTTCAACCTTACCCTCGCTCGACTACCGAGAGGCGTTTTAGAAAAAGACGCGCCTACCAAGAGAGAGGCGCTACAGATCGTCATGTCTCTGTACGACCCACTAGGCCTCGCCTCACCCGTTACCATTAGAGCCAAGCAAATATTGCAAGAGGCATGGAGGCGAAGCATCGACTGGGACCAGCACATAGAGCACGACCTGGCCACACAATGGAAGAGCTGGATACAGCACCTAGAGCGGCTCGGAAACATCACCATACCACGATGTTATCCAGGCTATAGTGACGCCGCAGAAGTTCAAGTCCACGTCTTCACCGACGCGAGCGAGATGGCATACGCAGCAGCTGTTTACTGGAGAGCCACAACACCGAGTGGCGAGACACACGTCACCCTCGTCATGGCAAAAGCGAAGGTGGCACCGCTCAAGCTGCAATCGATACCGCGCCTCGAGCTGCAGGCCGCGGTGATGGGAACCCGCGTGGCTGCAGCTGTGATACGCGAGCACAAGATGAAGCCCGCATCGACTACGTACTGGTCCGATAGTAAAACAGTACTCACATGGCTCAGAAGAGGGGCGAGAGTATACAAGCCGTTCGTCGCTCATCGCATAGCTGCCATCGAAGAAAACAGTAAAGTTGAAGACTGGCGATGGGTGCCCAGCTCAACATAGCCGACGTCGCTACGCGTGACGTACCACACCAGTTCGACTCGAAACACGAGTGGTTTTGTGGCCCTAAATTTCTATACGAAGAGCCATCTACGTGGCCGTCCGAGAAGCCGCCGCTCACAGAACATACAGGCGAAGAAAGAACGCTCGCCACCGTCGAAGAAAACAATGGCCCACAGCTATCTGAAGCCATACCCGACCCGTCAAGGTTCTCGAGATGGGAACGACTACTCAGAGCGACGGCGAACGTTCTACGCTTCATATCATTATGTCGCGGGTCGACAGAGAAAACGTTCTACAAACGCACTACAAAAAACATAGAAAAAGATCCGGACTGGAGGAGGCAGGGTAACCGTGTGCGAAGCGCGCCGTGAACGGACGTGCTGCTCCCCGCCCTGCGCCCACACACGGTGTCATAAACGTTTCGTAACGCTTGCCGTTACGTTTTCTGTAGTCGACAGACAGACTACGTTTTTGTGATTAGAAGCTGCCTTTATCAAGGCGGTGGATAATCGTGTAGATTCGTGGCCCCTTCTGGGTAAAAACCACAGTTTCGTGGTCCTCGGTGGAAACCTTGCGGTGCCAACGAAGCCGAGGGGGTGTTGCCCCAATCACACCCGCCGAACCCCTTCAGGGCGAGGCAGTCAATTGGAGTCGGGAGCTAGTGCCACGGCCTTGGGGGGTCTCCTAGTCGTGCCTAGTCTCTGGTTTCCTTCCACAGCTACACACCTAGTGTCGGTTGGGCGTGTCTACACCCTTCGCACTAGACTGGTCAGGGCCCCGTTCGCACAATAAGACTGGCGACGGGTTTACAAGCTTAGGGCACACCAGTAGGTACTCACCGCCCTGCCTACACCCGGCAGTGAGGCTACACACCCCCGGGCCCATCCACCCGGGGAGTTAGGTGTTAGGCAATTATGTTTTTATTCCTGGAGTAACGTTTAGGTCTCCACTAATAATGGCGATCGCCAGGTTAGAAGCGTACATCAAGGATGTTATGCTGAAGGACCCGGAGATCGATGCCGCACATGGCAGAAACATCGCTGCGATCCTGCGCGAAGCCAAAGCCGAAGCGTCGGCCGACGTCGAATTCAACATCGCAGATTTCTGCGACCTGCTCGAGAGCCCCGAGTCGCCGTCGCCTGCCGACAAAGGCATTCCTGCCTATTTACAGGTACTCCCGCCTAAGCCGACAAAGCCGTTCTCGGAAACCCCATGCGTTGTTTCCGAAACCTCTGTCATTTCAGACACCATTGTTCCGGAACCCATTGTTTGCGAAACAATGGCCACTTCGCAGCTGCGCACCGCAGGTGCAACCCCGCATCAAGCACGCGATGAGTGCATGGACACATCTGTGCCCATTGATAGCGTCCCTCCCTCTCCCTCTAACCCGCCCTCCGACAACGAGGGAAGCAACTCTGCTTCCACCTCCTCCGACGACGACTACGAGGTCGTCGCTGGAAAGAGGAAGAAGAAGGGAAAGTCTTCCTCTCAAGCGTCAAAGGCCAAAAAAGCCGTGGCGTCTACCCCCTCCCCGACCCCCGCTACGCCCGCCGTATCTATCCCGGCGCCTAGCCGTCCCTCTAGCCCTCTTAGCGCTCCCCCCGCCTCCGCTCCAAAGAGGAAACTCAAGCCCCCGCCTCCCTTGTTCATTCAAGACAAGGCGAAATGGACTGAAGTGTCCAAGTGGTGTAACGATCGCAAGATCATCTACACCAATGCTCGCGCAACTCAGCAGGGCATTAAAGTCCAAGTCCCCACGTCCAATGACTTTAGGGAACTAACCAACCTCTTAAAGGTAAGGAACGTTTCGTTCCACACCTACTCCCTCCCCGAAGAGGCGCCCACCCGCGTGGTGATCAAGCGCATCCCGAAAGAGATCCCCGAGGAGGACATCTTAAATGACCTCCAAGCCCAGCGTGTCCCAGTCTCCGCTGTCCATCGCTTGCACAAAGCGAGAGGCGGCCCTGCCTTCGACACAGTCCTCGTAGTTTGTGACCCGACGGAAGGTCATCACCCGATTTTCAAAATCAAATCGGTCTGCTCCTTGTCTGGCATCTCGATCGAGAGGCCTTACAAGACGCACACGGTCGGGCAATGTCACCGTTGCCAACTGTACGGTCACGTACAGCGCAACTGCTTTGCGACCCCGAGATGCGTCAAGTGTCTGGGTGAGCACGGCACCGCCGACTGCCCCCGCCCGAAAGATCGCAACCTCTGCCCCGAACCACCCAGCTGCGTTCTCTGCGGCCAATCTGGCCACCCGGCCAACTACCGCGGGTGCCCTAAAGCACCCAAGTCCTCCTCTCCCAAGCTGACTAAGCGTGCAAACGCCCGTCAGCAAAGGGAAAGCCCCTCTGCTAGGATTCCCTCCGCCAAATTGCCGGAGCGCCTCAGCCCCCAGAGACCGTCCCCGTGGACCTCTCTGAACCACCAGAAGGCCTTCCCGGCCCTCGCTCCCGCTCAAGATGCGCCCATTCCGGCGCTGATGGCTACGCCCATCCCTGCGCCGGCTCTAGCCGCCAAACCGTCTCCTGCCCCTAAGGCCGCCGTACCCGCGCCCCAGGCCCCTCGCGCCCCCCGCGCCCCCGCTCCCTTACCGTCCGCCCTCACCGACGACGCCGATGTCGTCGGTGCCTTCGGAGTAATCTCGGATGCGTGGGAAATCTACGCAAACCCCGACGCCATTCCCATGGCTAGGGAAATCATCGCCTGCGGGGCGGACATCACGGCCATCGGCCGTGTATTCCTAAAGTACCCCGCGATCACTAACGCCCTCCGTAAAATCCACCGTAAATAATTTATTATGGATAGTAGGAACCCTTGTAGCACCAAACCCCGATCCCTCAAGTTAGGTTATTTCAACGCTAACGGCGTTAGAGACCAGCGTGATGAGATCGCTACCTTTCTCCGCGACCACCAACTAGACGTCCTCCTCTTACAGGAGACTTTCCTGAAGCCCCATCATCGGAACCCCAACATTGCGAACTATCGCTTAGTTCGCAATGACAGGACCCGGTGTCACATGGGCGGCACCCTCATTTATTACAGGAAGGAGCTGTACTGCGCACCTATGGACCCGCCTCCGCTGTCCCTCGTCGAGGTCTCAATCTGTAGACTCGGCATGACCGGTCATCAACCGATAACTTTAATTTCAGGTTACGTTTCACCCACGAGCCCGCCGGACCCCGTGCTCCTTAGAAACGACCTCTCCGCTCTCCTTGGCCTGAGTGACTCCGTGATATTAGCGGGCGATCTCAACGCCAAGCATCCCGCTTGGAACAGTAACAGGACCAATCCTAGAGGTAGAATCGTCTTCAACCTCTGTGACGCCCTGAACTTTGACGTAATCGCTCCGATGTCGCCTACTCACTTTCCGCACGACGTCGCCTGCTCTCCCGATATACTCGATATAGCGCTTCTCAAGAATGTAAACCTCCGTTTGCAATCTATAGAGGCGCTTTACGAGCTCGACTCGGATCACCGCCCCGTAATCATGGAGCTAGTCCCCCGCTCGGGTCCTTCCGACCCCAGCCGGCCCCCCCCGACCCAGGTTATAACCGACTGGAGGAAAGTAAGCGAAAGCTTAAAGTCCACCACGTCGCCTCACCTCGACTCTATTCCAGACCATATAGTGTCAGTTGCGGACACGACGGGCGCGATCGACTCGTTCACTGGTCACGTACAATCCGTCTTGAACGAATGTTCACGGGAGGTTCCGGCGATGAGCGATCATCGCTGGAAACTTCCGGACGATGTGCGCGACCTGGTGACCGAGAAGAACGCGGCTGTCCGTGCCTACAGCGTTTTCCCTTGCGCCGCGAACAAAGCCCACATGCGCATGTTACAGCGTGCTGTAACGGCCCGCATCGCTGAGCTGCGTTCCGCCCGCTGGGACAAGACGCTGAGCGAACTGGAACCCACTCACCAAGCCTTCTGGCAGCTGCAGAGAAGGCTTCGCTCCACGGATGAAGCCAGTATGCCGCCTCTCATCCGCCCCGACAAAAGCGTCGCTTTCGATAACGACGAAAAAGCCGAGGTTCTAGCCGATAGCCTAGAGGCTCAATGCTCCCCTAGTTCCCAACCTGTAGACCAAGCTCACCTCCTCAAGGTCGACGCTGAAGTCGAACGTAGGACCTCCCTCCCGCCCGTTGAGGACCCCGATGCTCCTCTGCCCCCCGTCACTCCGGACGAGGTGCACGACATCATTAAGAACCTCAAACCCCGGAAAGCGCCCGGATCCGACGGTATCACTAATAGGGTTTTTCGACTCCTCCCCGCCCCCCTCATTGTTCTCATGACCGCCATCTTCAATGGCGCCATGAGCAATAATATCTTTCCCCAATCGTGGAAAGAGGCCACCGTCATCGGCATCCCTAAACCGGGCAAGCCCAAGGCCGAGCCTTCGAGCTACCGCCCCATCAGTTTGCTCAATGTCCTCGGTAAGATCTACGAGAGACTTATTTATAAGCGACTCAAAGATTACGCCGAAGCAAAGAGCCTCATCCCCGACGAACAGTTCGGTTTCAGGACCCAGCACTACTGCGTCCAGCAAGTCCATCGCATCGTCGAACACACTAGTGTAGGTTTTCAGCGCGGCCTGTTCACGGGCGCGCTCTTCTTCGACATAGCGAAAGCTTTCGACAAAGTGTGGCACAACGGCTTAATATACAAGCTGTACCAACTCGGTGTGCCCGACCGTCTCGTGCTCATCTTACGGGACTTTCTGTCGAACCGCACCTTCCGCTATCGCATCGAGGGAGCTCTGTCCTCTCCCCACCCCATTCGCGCAGGAGTCCCCCAGGGCTCCGTCCTTTCTCCCCTCATCTTCACGCTGTTCACCAGCGATATTCCAAAGAGTAGGAAAGCCCAGCTGGCCCTGTTCGCCGACGACACGGCCATCTACTACACCGGCCTCAGTCCCGACGCTATCGCTCGCACTCTCCAGTCCTCCGCCAACGCCCTAGGCGCTTGGTTCCGGAAATGGAGAATCGAGGTCAACCCCGACAAGAGCCAAGCGGTCCTCTTCTCTAAACCGCGCTCTAGACCCCCCCCCCCCGCCCCGTCAGATCACCATGTATGGCAAGCCGATCCCTTGGGAGAAGCGAGCTAAATACCTAGGCGTGATTCTCGACAGTCACCTCACTTTCGCAGAGCACATAAGGACGGTGCGCTCTCGCGCCGCCTTCGCTCTCGGTAGGCTCCACTCCATGATTAACCCGCGTAGCAAATTGTCACTCAAGTGCAAATTGCGCCTCTACACCGCGTGCATTCGTCCCATCATGACTTACGCGTGCGCAGTTTTCGCGCACGCGAAGCCCCACCATATCCATAGGATGCAGACCCTTCAGAACCGTTTCTTGCGAAAGGCCACTGGAGCCCCGTTTTATGTTCGCAATGAAAACCTTCACCTTGACCTCCGCATTCCCACGATCCAGCAGTTCATGAAACGCATCACCAAGCGTTTCTTTGACGCTGCTGAAATCCATCCCAACCCGTTGATCGTATCGGCCGCCCGATACACCCCCTCCCTCATCAGTAGGATCCGTAGACCGAGACATACTTTAACCGCCCCTGACGACGCCATTACTCTCCGCCAGGAGAGTAATAAGCGCACCAGTACAGTACACAAACACAGACCGCCATCGTTCCGCCCTCGCCGCCGAGGGCCGTCGCGAAATCCCCGTCCGATTCCTCCCGTCCCTTGCTCGAGCCAGCCCGCGAGCTGAGCCTGTAGCTTTAAATTCGTCCATAAATAATAATAAATAAATCGATCCAGCCTGTCCCTTTGCTGCCCTCTCCCAGCGACGCCCTAAGCCGAGGCCCGTACCCCGCAGGGGGTGCCCTTAGCGTGTAGTCGCTTAGTTTTTAAGTATATTTTTAAGCCCTGGCTGGAGGCCTTAACTTCTAAGGCAACCACAGGAAAGTCCGGTTAAGCAGTACACAACCTCCTAGGTTGAACTGCGAGATGCCAATCCGAAAAAAAAAAAAAAAAAAAAAAAATCCGGACTGGAGGAAACGTACAAAGACGGCGCAGCCCCCTCCGACACGGATATCGAAGAAACCATCACAATCAATAATACAAGCTGAGTTTCTGAGAAAAGCGGAGAACATACTCATACGAGTAGCGCAACAACAGTCTTTCGCTAGTGAAATAGCTAGGCTGCAAAATAGTAAACAGATTGATAAGGATAGCCGACTGCGTCCGCTGCAAATAGAGGTCATTGATGACGTCATAAGGCTAAGAAGTCGCATAGAAGCAACCTACGAAGTAGGTAATGACGTCAAACGACCGCCGATACTACACGGCGATCATTACATAACGCAGTTGTACATAGACTGGACACATCGAAGTCTACAGCACAGTGGTACGGAACTCACTATCAACGAGGTGCGACAACACTACTGGGTCATCAAGCTGCGACCCACTGCGAAGATGGTAGTAGCACGCTGCCTACAGTGTCGCATCCGTAAGGCACAACCACCCGTGCCTGCGACCGGCGACCACCCGAGAACGCGCCTAGCACATCATCAGAGGCCGTTCACCTACACAGGGCTCGACTACTTCGGCCCACTGTCCGTCACCGTCGGTCGTCAGCACCAGAAGAGGTACGTGGCGCTGTTTACGTGCCTCACAACGCGAGCCGTCCACCTGGAGATAGCTGCCAGCCTCAGCGCAGACTCAGCTATACTAGCGCTGCGTCGATTCGCTGCGCGCAGAGGCTGCCCCGCTGAGATACACTCCGACAACGGCACCAACATGCACGGTGCCGACAAGGAGCTCCGAGACGCCTTCAGAGAGGAAGCCAGTCGTCGAGGCGTCGTGTGGCGCTTTATAACGCCGTCCGCGCCCTTCATGGGGGGCGCCTGGGAGCGCCTAGTCCGCTGCGTCAAGTCCGCGCTGTACACTGTACTCACAGAAAAACACCCGCAAGAAGAAGTGTTGTCCACACTGTTGTGTGAGGCGGAGTACACAGTAAACAGCCGGCCGTTGACCCACGTATCCGTTGACAGCGAAGACGACGAGTCCATAACGCCGAATCACTTCTTACTCGGTGGTTCTGCGCGATTACCATCACCCGGCGTGTTCACCGAGGAAGACATCGACAGCAAGAAGCTCTGGCGACGCTCACAAGCACTCGCCGATATGTTCTGGCGTCGCTGGGTGCGCGAGTACCTGCCGGAACTCCAAAACCGGCGGGAGCCGCACGGACGCGGGCCCGGCATACAGGTCGGCGACCCCGTCCTCATCGCAGACGGTCAGCTGCCACGCAACACGTGGCCGCGCGGCCGCATAGTCGCCGTGTTCCCCGGCGCCGACGGCGCAGTCCGGACCGCTGAGGTGCGCACAGCCGGCGGCACCTTGAAGCGTCCGGTGAAGAAACTCGTTCCACTGCCTCAGTGAACGAAATCCAGGAGTCGAGGCGGCGGGCACCGCCGCGGCGAGGCCGCTACACCGGCCGTCGCTCACCGGGGTGATGCAGCGCCGCTCCGACATCGAGGCGACATCGAGTCGTCACTGCACTGCACGGCGGGAGAGATGTTCGCGACGGCACGTCACCATATAGTGATAGTTTGATAGTAAATAGAACAATATAGACTCATATAGACTTATAGTTAAAATCAGTGTAACGTTTCAGAGTAAATAGTACTATGTAACTTCGTAGTAGGAGTCGTTCCCACGCTCCACAGTGTAATGCGTTTAAATAGGCAACCTATAGTGCTTAAATAGTGTCTAGATTCAAGTTTGTGTGTAAAACCGTAAGTACAGCGCTCTTTGTATCATCTATTAAGTGGGTACTTCGTAATATATAGTTTTGCTTATAGTGCGTCCAGGTACCCTAGATTGAGACCTAGCCCTGGACCTAACTTTCATAGTCATAGTGCTTCAGTAGCCCACTTGGTAGACGTTGCAAGGCGCGCGTACATAGTTTGTTGTTTTAAATAAATGATTATTTTTTCGTGGTTTCATTTATAGAGGTGTGACACACTCAAATAGAAGGATAGGTCGCATGTAAGCCCTAGGTCATGTAATAGTATAGTCAGGCTACCTAAAGCCACTTGTAACTAGGGTCCTACTATAGTGTTTCATGAAACAGTAACCCGTAAAGTTAAATAATAGTCCCATTTTCTTAGAATATTTTGCTTTACACCTGCTATAGTTTTTCAGTTTTATAGATGCAATCGGGGTTACAGTTTCAGGAGACGGACGCTTTCAGGAGGATTCTAATGATAGGTCACACACCATAGTTTTATAGTATTTTAATAGAGAAAACACACAATTTACACACAAACATTGTAAAAATATTTATAAATAAAGCGACTAATTAGCAAGCGGTCTGCGGCTCTCGTTACGGTAAAGTTTCGCGGTACTTAGGCGCACGCGCCGAAATCGCGAATTCGTAGTCATTGGCAAGGAACTTTTAAAGCGCCCTCTATCGCACTAATGTACTCCTGAAGGATTACGCAGACCGCTTCCTGAAACGTTATGAAGACTTATTAGCCGAATGACTTTAATTTCAACATAGAAACCTCTTCCCTTACACAGCGCCTGGCGCACTTCGAACACTCAGAAACTTCAACACTTCAAGGAAATCACTCCGGAACCTATAGGTGTAGGACGTCAGCGCCGTCTGGAAGTATTCGTAACCCATAGTATCCAGCGATCACGCCCGTCCGGCACAATTGTATTTGTAATATTTTAATTTTATTTTTGTGTTGTGCGTCGCTTTCGCGGGAATAAATGGTTTAATTTTCTTTCTTTCTTTCTTTCTTCTATTGATACGCGTGCTTAGGTGAGAAGAAAAAATAGTTATGTACCTACCTATATTACAAATATTTTATTAGAAAACTCGATAGAAGATCCTACAGAAACCACACAGGCACCATCATCGCACTATCAAAACTCAACCCCATCCAATCCCTTATCACTTCCCGCAACTATAATTAAATTACATAATCAAATCAAAACATTACATTACATTAAACATCAATCTTAAACAATCACGGAGGTTAATCTTTACACTTAATTACAGTACGTGTTCCGTATCGGATGAAACTGTTACCTACCCTTAGTTATCAACCGACATACGCAGTGTACGATGACGTCATAATACACACGTTGGCAGGATTACGATGGAAAATTGAGGAGCTCTGTCATCCTTCATCGCGTTCTGTAGGGTGACCAGGTTGGCCGACAAATGTGGGATGGTTTTCGATGACTTTTGTAGAGAAAAATGTGTGATGCCTATTCAGTCATATAGGAGAGAATGTTATTGAGAAATCTAAAAGTAAATATGTATCGTGTAAGTGTTTTGATTTTTATATCGAATCCTCTCATTTTTTTCTATTAATTCTACTAATTATTGCTTTATATTATATTCTAATAGGCTTGCGTTCGACTGCAACTCACCTGATCTTGAGTGATGATGGTGGAACACGCTTGCCTCGGATGAACCGGTTCACTCGTGACTTGAAGATACCCAGGCTATATTTATCAGGGAACCGAGAGGCGGGCTGTGAATTCCACAGTCTAGCAGTTTTGTATTTTAGGCAGTCAACATTTATAAGGCCAAATGAAAAGCAACAATAATATTTTGTATATCACCTTCATAGACTAATTTATGTAGTTGGATACAAATATTTTCGCTAATGTTTTAATTTAATTGGGTGTATTTATGATAGCATGACGGCTGACAGGATGGTATGGAAGAAGAAAACGTGTTGCGCCGACCCCAAGTAACATGGAATAAGGGCAGGAAGATGATGATGGGTGTATTTATGTTCAAACGAACCGAAAAACGTCAAACTATAGTCTGTCAAAACCGAGCAACACACGTCAAAATGTGTTCCTAATTAAAATGATTTTCGGTATTCACGTTGCTTTATTTACGATGTATATATCGAGCTGTTTTTGGTGAATACTAATGTAACACATTAAAGTTTGGAATGTTGAATTCATTTAATAAAATCAATTGACAGATAATGGGTTGATTTACTTTGGCAGATCTAAGGTTAACTTGACATCAACCGTTTTATAAAAGAATCTAACAAGAAAAGCAAGAGTACTTTGCATTGAGTAACTTGGGTAAAGTTGAAATAAAAATAAATACTCTAAAAATACCACATAACGTACTATCACGCCTGTATTCCCCCAAGGGTTAAGCAGAAGTATATTAATGTACACCCACCGTTCGCCGATATCGCTTATTGAATCGCCATATTTAGGTCCTATGTTATTACATGGGACCTAAATAATCAATAAATAAGCAATCGGTTCGCCTTATATTTAAGGCGAACCGATTGCCATTAACCGAGCATAAATCCTAACACCGTGCTGTTACTGAGAATTTCATAGAAAAACCCAATAACACTTCAAAAATATCCACACAAATCCCCATAGCCTGGTCACCTAACTTCCCATCATCAATTCAATTAGTGACAGCATTAACGTCGACAGATTATCATTGGGAACTCGGCTTTTGAGGCGCACACTGATTATGTACGAATAATCAGCCCGGAGGTATGGTTGTGTGTTTATCTTGCATACACAGGCGTATTGTCTTTGGTGTTATCGGTTAACTAGTTACGCACTTCAATATAGAACCAAGTTCTGCTAGAACGAACAGAACCAAGGTGTTTCACAAAAAAATTGAAGTAGGTAATTGATATGATTTTGAATGGTTAGTGCTGATAAATATTTTTAATATTGCTTATGGACCGTTTTTGCTGGATAGTAAAGTAACGTTCTGAAATTTGGCATTTCGAATAATTAGTTTAACGTATTTACGTAACGTTACTGTTTCAAACCAACAAACTTCACTCTCTCTTTCTCTGTAATATTAGTATAGATATACCATCATTCATTTCCCATTCCACAAATTCGTTGTAATTTATTAAGAACCCTAAATTCACGCATAGGTACCAAACTACCCACTACAACCCCTAACTTCTACACCTAAGACCCAACAAAGGTCATTATTTTAAACGTAATTAACTCGTTTAACCTGTTAAGAGGTCCCCTGAGGGGGGTGAAATCAACACAATAACCCAACAGAAAGCAACCCGGCCTGATATTTATACACCCCAAGGGGGATATTTGTCTAGAAAAACAACACGAGTAATATCTAGGACAATGTTATGTATCGCTAAATAAATCATAACGCTATTGGGAATAAGGGTTCAAATTAGAAATTTTGAATGTGTAATACTTAGTGCATAGTTTTATATATTATGTATGCTAAACTAATTATACATATAGTAGCAAAACCTTTGCCGCAGAAAAAAAAAATGCAAACAAACAAAGTTGTTTGAATATTTAACAAAACCAAACAATTTAATCTAACCCTAAGAAAATATATGACTGGACAAGTCAGTCAAAGATTCGCATACGATGGGTTCCACACCACTGCTCCGCTCTCGTTGGTCGTAGCGTGATGTCTAACACGTATAAACCTTCCTATTGAATCGCTCTATCTATTAATGAAAACCACATTAGAATCCGTTGCTTAGTTTAATAGATCTAAGCGTATAGATGTCCAGACGACGGGAAGCTACTTTGTTTTATAGTGTACTATGAAATTTTTCATGCTATGTTTTATCTTAGCTAAACATGTTTCAACCATTCTATTTTATTTAACACCATTGGATACCATGTTTTACGCTGATAAATGATTTATATTATCATCGTCATATCAGCCACAGGACGTCCACTGCTGGATATAGGCCTCCCCCATAGATTTGAAAAAGACCGGTTGAAAGCAGCCTGCATCCATTTATGTTATTTTTTTTTTATAAGCTGGATGCGGCTGTTATGCCCTTGTGACCATAGTTGATCTATTGTGATCGCTGCTTTAGTGGTTAGAGTTCGCCACCAACCCAGCAGCTGTGATGAACTCCAAGATTGTCTTTGGGGCAATCTCTATCATCCATTTATGTTATGTTTTATGTTTTTTTGTAGAGAAGCAATAGTAAAACTTGTCAGTGTTCCATCGTACAGTTGCGAGTGGAGTCAACCCCCCGGTGGTCACGTGAAGCGGTGCGTGTCGTGCGACGGTGTTCATGCGTGTATCAATGACACGTGTTCCGCCTGGCGTGCATCAAAGCAAGGATTAACTGGAACTTTGACTTGTTGGTCATTATTTATTGGTTTATTTATTTAGCCACATATAATTATAGCATCGTAATAGTATAAGTGATGCTATGAGTAAATCAGCTAAAGAAGACTGGGTATGAAACATTACAACAACAAAAAATAAAAATAAAATAACTAACTAACAAACTACATTTATAATCTCGCTTTCTATATCTATAACAGAAAATTATAACAACAGTAACATAATAATATAATAAATCTAAACAACATTTCTTAAATTCACAGATATATCATGCAATGTTTGAGCATACCCAAGCTAAAGATGCATGATGAGGACTAAACATCTTAAAAAAACACGATATCTCTCATGAATGTTTGTCTATTTAAACACGTGTAGAGAAATATGTTTATTTCTCTACACGTGTGTAAATACACAAACTTACGTCTGATATACAAGACTCATTTCAAATTGTTATGATAGTGTTTGTACGGTACCACGAACTACTAGAACTAACGCAAATAAACGGCGCTTGGGACGGTATCTTGTAAATAATGTTGTGTTTATTCTACATTCAACTATATGTGTATAGAAAATAGAATCTATTTTCAATTGGTAAGACATCCCAGTGCTGATTTTTTTTTAAATAATGGAGGTTTACGATCAATTTTAATTAAAATAGTTAGGTATACGTAACAAAACTTTTATTGGTGTTATACGTACTGTATTTTATGCTTCATTTAATTTATAATATTGTCAAATTAATAGTATCTAAAGAGTGAAATTTTGAGTTTCTATGAAATATATGTAGGACCTATTAAATAGTAATAATACTAGCCTATTAGAGTCACAGAGCAAAGGTATGTACAAAGGAGGCACGAGTATCGATCACCACACTTGCTCGAGGCGGATTGGCAATTTCAGGGTTATGTATACCTACTAATATAATACAGCTGAAAAGTTTGTTTGTTTAAGCGTGTCTCTGAAATTACCCGTCAGATTGGTAAAGTTCTTGGATATAATAGTCAGATTCTTGAGGAAGGGGATAGGCTTTATAACATAACACTACGACAAAAGGGGGTTATAAAAAACACACGGACGTAGTCACCGACAGAAGTTTATAATTATAAGTATTTTTAAAGTAAATAGAAAGGCACAACATCTTGACGACGTAAATAACGCTATGCATGAGGTTCATAATTGGTTTACTATAAATAACTTAGTATTAAATGAGAAGAAAACTAAATGCATAAGATTCGCTTTGCCAAATGTTAAAAGTATGTCATGTAACGTTACATTAAATAAGGATATACTGGAATTCGTCGAAAAGACAGTTTTCCTAGGGATTACGCTTGACTCAAAGCTGCAGTGGAGTCCTCACTTAACATCTCTAGCAGGGCGGTTGAGCTCAGCCGCTTACGCTGTCAGAAAAATCAGACAATTAACAGACGTGGATACCGCGAGGCTGGTCTATTTTAGTTACTTTCATAGCATTATGTCTTACGGTATTTTGCTTTGGGGGCGGGCTGCAGATATAGAGTCTATCTTTATTCTGCAAAAGAGGGCTGTCAGAGCCATCTATAATCTTTGCAGGAGCGAGTCTCTAAGGGAATTGTTCAAAAAAATTAATATCATGACGGTTCCTTGTCAATATATATATGAAAACATTATGCACGTTCGAAAAAACCTTCATCTTTTCAAAAAAATTGGTGATAGACATAATGTTTATACTAGAAATAGGAATAAATTAGATCAACCAGGTTTCAGATTGTCTAAAGTACACACTTCTTTTATGGGGTACTGTGTAAAATGTTATAACAAAATACCGCTCGATATTCTCGAACTAAATGAGAGAAAATTTAAAACTTGCATCAAACGCACACTATGTAGTCAGGCATATTATAAGTTAGAAGATTATATTAATGATAAGAATGCTTGGCTTAATGCTGGTCCTGCTCCACAGAGACTCGGGCTCACAAATTAATAGATATTGTTTTTTTGGGAATGTTTCTTACCCCTTTTTTCATTTTGATTGACCTTAATAACGTTTACCGTTATTTTATTGCTATTTGTTACTATACATCAGTCGAATAGGTTCACTAAAAACCTTAGTATTATATAATTTAACATAATTTATTTCAATTTTGTAAATGTGAGTACCATGGAGCCATTTATTTGTTAAGTTACTATGTGTTGGACACTGAGCATGGCAGTTGAGAGTTTCGTCATGCTCACTTTAATGTCTCGCTGACGGTGGCGCGTGGGTTGGGTCGTTTGGTTCCCTTCAAGATGGTTGAGCTAAATGGTGCTGATGCACGCGTCATATTCGTGAACGGGTGCTGTCAGTTGGGATTGGTCATCTCTTGACTGCCATGGCTTACATCTTTATTATAATTTTGTTATTTTTTATATTTCATTCTTTCACTTCATTGTTTTCACATATAGAAGCAACAAGAATATTGTAACCAAGTTTTTGTAAAAACCAAATTGAATGAAAAGAGTGTCCATGGAGTTTCTTGCTCGTTCTTCTCCATAGAGACCTACGTTTTGGAACGAGCAACTAGCTTCAATATTAAACTGTAACTTCTTGACAATTCAAAAGTGCCTGTAAATGGTCTAATTGAAATAAATGATTTGATTTGATTTGATTTGAAGCTAGCTATTATTGATTATCCCATTCAGTGCGGGCAACGCGCATACGCGTCAGAAAAAAACGCACATGTGTGTTGCCCGCACTGAATGGATTAGAAACTCCAGGTTTCCTTACGATGTTTTAAGACTTATTTTATCACCAAAAATCTCACCAATAAATACTATGACTGATTAATAAATATCAACCCTCAATTCCCCGGACGAACAACTTCATGAAAAGCTTTACTTCACCAGCGACCAAAAGAAAACCGGTAGTACTTCTCGCTCCACTAACACTATCACACATGGCTGGTATCCTAGTACCTAGTAATAAAAAACATCATGATTACCGACGCAGCAAATAGTACAGACAGACTTGCTAGTGTACTCTCTGAGAGTTAATCAGGAGAGTGGTTCAATAGTTCGCGTCAGAATTCGAGTCTGTGTCAGTTTTGTTCCATTTTCTAGGGAACAAACACATGCAAGCCAATTTTTCCGCGCGGGTAGTGAACGGGTTTAATGAAGCGAATAAGGTCAATGTCCGGAGTTTTACTGTTGGTGATGGTATAATATTTTGTAGATTGCTTTTGCATGTTTAATTTTTTATTGGTCTTATATTGTTTTAAGTTTTGATTGACTTGCGGTTAAATGTTTAATTTTCGGGTTTCGTAGTTCAAAGGGACACATGTCACAAAGCAGATTTGCTTAGAATCTATGCAGTGTAATTTTAATTTCGTCACAATGATAAGTTATAAAGTTATGCAACTCTTAATTGTTTATGTTTATAAAAGGTGCTAAAGGATTTTATATTTACATTACCTGTATTCTACGGCTAATTAGTTCCTGCTCTGCTCCTGTGGGTCGTAGCGTGATGTTATAAAGCACAAAACCTTCCCCGATTTTCTCAAATTGGACTAGTAATCCCCAAGAATACCACGTTTAAACAATCAATCAAACTTTTTAGCATGATAATATTTGCAAACGATCTTTTTTATAAAAGAAAAAAGTGCAAAATAGCCAAGTTTTTAAGCACTATCAGCTCTAGACCTATTTCAGATACAGACATCTGTGACAGCAGTTACACGACAGTTAGGAAAAAGTGATAAGGGTCCCGTATGTATCGCCGAAACCCATCTACGTTTTATGAAAACTGAATTTATAATACGAATGATAAATTTATAAATATTATGCCCACAGCCACAGCTTTGCTGGGATGATCTTCTATTGCCAAACTATCTATTTGTTCATTGAATCTAAATTGGTTGGATGTTTTAGCAGTATAAAATTATTAAATAACAATAGGGTCGCCCTCTAATTACATGGGACCTAAACATACTGCGAACTGTAGGTGTATATTGGTACACCTCTGCCGTACCTTTCGGGGAATACTGACGTGATGGTATGTTATGTTATGTAAAATTATTAAATAAAACTAATTTAGGTTTTTAAATTACTTTTTCGTTAGTATTCAATTTCATTTTTTGTTTACCTACAAGAAACCCGAAACGGGGTTATTGTACTCGCGATAAAGCTACTCCATACGTTTATGTTCGCATATATCTTGATAAAATGTATGAATCAGCTGATTTCTTTCCGCCATTTCATGGTTGGTCATGTAGTAAAAGTTGTTCTTAGTGATGAATATATATAAATAATTTGACTTTGAATAAAATTACCCCTTTTCAGGTTGCTGGTAAAAGAACCTTTCGCTTTTAAATTAAAAGCGAAAGGTCACTCATTCATTCGATCACAGATTACCTCAAAATCTTGTAAACTACTTTGACCAATGAAGTAAAATTTTGGCAAGTAGGTATTTTATAAGTCCCGGATTGCGGAATTTGTTCGAAAGGTTCAACGCAGCCCTGAAATACACGTGGGTCTGTGGACGGTAGCAATGGGTAGCTCACTGTCCGTACGTTAACTAACGACAGACCGTGTCGACGGCGCGTTCGTGTTCCACGCGCGCCTCAAAGAGATGTCAGCAAACTTGGAAGGGGCCACTAAGGGCCGATGCCTGCCGTGGCTGCGGGTTGTGGCACATGAAGGAACATAGATGGGTTTTAGTGAGTAAAAGTCTGACACTCCCTCCCGTCCCGCCCAGGGTGGGGGAAGTTATTTGATGATTTCCCATCTATAAAAAGAAGCCCTGAAATACAAAGGGCATTAGGAAGAACACGGATGGGTTTTAGTCAGTAAAAGTCTGACACTCCATTCCGCTCCACCTAGAGCGAAAGAATATAAATGATGATTTCCATCCTTAAAAAAAAGAACGTAGTTTAATGGTGGCCTTGAGCAGAAAACTTAATTCACTTCCACGTGTAACAAGTCCCCAAAAAGCTAGTGTTTGATATTTATTCATATCCCTGTGGAATTACATAAACCGTATAATAATTAAGAGTTAAAACAGAGGTCGGCGCGCGTGTACGAACGTTTAAAAATAAGCATAAAATAAAATAGGGAGAATGGAAAGTTTTGCGCCGATAATAGCCTCCATAGTCCCTAGTTTGAAAAAATATTGGCAGTATCTTATGTAACATATTATCATCTTTTAAGCTGTTTTCTCTATTATCAGGCTAGCCTAATTCTCTGGCTATCTATGGAGGGGTGAAAATACCCATGCATGAACAACTTCTATAATGAGATGCTATAACAACACAATCAAGATATATGGAACAGTTGATATGTGAAACAAATAATAATACTACAGCCTATTTTTGTCTTACTGGAGGACAAAGGCCTCTTCAAATACGTAGAAGGCGTGAGCATTTATCACCACGCCTGTTCAAGGTGGATAGGAAATTTTGGACTTAAAAGTAAAAGTCCAGGCGGTTTCCCCACGATGTTTTCTTTCCCCGATGTCCATAATGTCCAAGTGTACTTTCTACACTTGAATTAATTGGGTACACCTTTTATAGCAGAACTTTTTAAGTCATAATTTTATTTTGCATGACAACTGATAGCATAAACTTCTTTTCGCAGAAAGTCATTTGGCATCACTTACTTGGCATACATTTATAACTCATAATTTTGTATGGCAGAATCCTCATTTCGCATAAATTTCATTTCCATAATAATTAAAAAGCAGAACCGTTCGAATCGAAATTGAAAGAAGTTTATGCGAAGTGAGTTATGCCAAATAGGTTTCGGAGTATCAAGTTTCTGCCAAATAGAACGCACTCGAATTAATTATGTCCTCCTATAACGAGGGTGCATTTACAAACACATAAACCTACATACACAAACAGTCAGACCCTGCATAACCATCAATATTTGTTCCGTACGGGAATCAAACCCGACACGCAACGCAGCACCCGATCGTTCACCAATGCGAGAGTCACATTACTACTTGCCTGGTATTAAATCCACCATAAATAAGGGCACCATAAGGCATAAGAGATGCCTTAGCTACTAGGCTATCATGAAATCCCAAACAAAACACGGAGTAAATGTTAATGAATATGTTTCAAAATTATTTGTAAGCGGCGTAGGCGATTGTTTTCAGCAGTAGGTATATTATGAAGGGTTTAAAAGGGTTCTCAGTTGGTGGCAACATTGCGAGCGTGGGTTCAGGCTCGATTTAACGTAAGCTATGTAAAAACATATGGGTTGCTTGTGTGTCGGAACTGTTGCGGTGTCCCTAAACTTGTTTGTGGTATTGTTTTCAAGATATTTTAGATGGTTAACTGGGGATGAGTTTATTTGTGTTTTGGTTTTAAAATAAGTTAAATACCAGCCTATTTTTTTGTCCAATTTCAGGGCAAAAGTCTCTTTTTACACAGAGAAGTCACGAGCTTTGATCATAACGCTTGCGCAAGGCTTAATAGCGATTTCAGACTCATTAATTCGTCTAAGTAGCCTTCAAATAAGGTAGGCAAAGAACATGGAAGTAAAATTGTTAACGATCGAATTAAGGGTTCATTAATTAATGAACTGCGGCGATACCTAAGTCGAGCAGAAAGTGTTATTGGGTTTTTCTATGAAATTCTCAGTAGCAGCTCGGAGTTAGGATTTGTGCCCGGTTAATGGCGTAATAGCAGTAATAGTCTCGCCCCTAATACAAGAGACCTAAATATACCAACGAAACCTAACCCTAACCCTTCGGGGAATACAGGCCTAATAGTATATCGTCGCTGCGCGTGCAAAAATCGCTATGTGTTTTTTTTTTTTTTTTCGGTTTTTAATGCAGTTTTAATCGTTATTTCAATACGCACATACTGTAAAAACAGCTATGTGATTGATGCAATATTTACAGAGTTACGGCTAGTTACGGAATATCGCTATGTGACATTAATACATAGAAAAATCAAAAATTGCGCCCGACATGTGTTTTACTGCACATAGCGACTTTATCGGTCAAGTTTCGATCACAAAACGCACAGGTCGAGCGTCACATAGAGAGTTTTTTGGAATCAGACCTGGAAGGAAAACAGGCGATCCAACGGTGACAAAGTCTGAAGCAAAACATGCACCACGATTATCACTTATTTTACGATAATTTAAACCATTAGTAACTTTCTTCTTATTGTTTGATTTTACTTGTTTTTTGATTTGATTATATTTGATTTGTTTGATTTAATGACGTGAAATTTCAATTTGAATTTAAAAAATATGTTTTTATTGAGTTTGTTTTAATTATTTATTTCTACAAAAATAGCTGTGTGTTACCGTACAGTCAGTTTCTTTAAAATTCCATAGAATGTTATAGTAGTTATGTGTTCTAAGTGCACATAGCGAGTATTAACGACTCAAATAATTAACGCTATGTGTCAAATTACCCTATTATGTTTAATTTTGGCATTATTAATAATGTTATCTATCCTAAAGTATTCTAAAACTAGGCAAGTTTGTTATATGCATTAAAGAAAAAAACAATTATTTGAATACTCCGGGTATTTTCTGAGAAAATCAGTTTTTTGCGTCTCCTATACAGTGTGTAAAAATCACATAGCGATTATTGAAAGCGCAGCGACGATATTATGTTTCTTTTAATAAAAACATAATAATCATTATAAACGTACGGAATTGTCTTATAACCAAAATAATGATATCAGAATAAAGTAACAATTTAATATGTTGTGTGGAGGTTGTCAAACTCGTAAACTCGTGAAGACTTAATTTATTTTGGTCCTAAATAAATAAATCATTTGGGTCTAGATTCCAGGCTATTTCCCACGTATTGTTCACAGTCGTTTAATGACAAAGTTTCTACATTTATGATCTGAATTCTAACTCGCTAAATATTTAATAGATCATATGTGACTGCTAAAGTAGGCTGATGCTAAACTAAATGAATTTGATATTTGTCGAGAATATAATACAGTATATTTTTGTAGCACACAATATAGCATTGTAGGTTTACACATTAAGGGCCTTACTTATAAAAATAACGCTGATTCATACTCAGCTACCTCTTATGTGACTGACTGAACGATGAAACACTATTTTAATCTGCCAACACTTAGACGGTCAGCATAGACAATGACCAAATTATTCGACTAAAGAACGAAATCGAACGAACAATTGAGCATAATTGTCAAAATTTACAATAGAATCCATAGACCAAAAATGTCATCGTCACAGCTGATTGTAGCCCGCCATCTTACTTCCGAACTATACTTAAACAATGGGTCGCCGCTATTTAAATTTTCTGTCACTTAAGCAACATCTCAACGCTGATTAAGGCGCGTGGCCGTGCAAAACGCAGCGGCAGCCGTTTTTAGGGCAGTTTTTAGGAGCCCACTTCTCTATATCAAATAGAAATACCAACTAATAAAAAATACGTGAAATTTCTACACATTCTTGACTCGAAAATGGTAGATTTATTTTTAACTTTTTAGTAACATAATGCTTAATTATAGGGTCATAACGAAACTACAGAAATGAGAAATAATAATTTTTGACATGCATCTCCTCGTAAAGTAAACATTATTTTGATTTGCGACTTAAACTAATAATTAGGCAATTTAATAAAGAACATTATGCTAGTTTTATTTTTTTCAAAACACCTAAATTTGATTTTATATAGATTTTACTTTAAAATCTGAGCGTATTTCCTACGTATCTCGTGCGCCGCGTTAGTGTGCCGACAAAGGAACGAATGCTCAAGGTTATTCGGTCAGAGTAGCGCCTTAACGTTTATAGGTAAGATTTTTCACCTGAGACACCGTTGAAAGTGGTTGCTATGTGAAAAGTAATTGATTTTTAGTCAAGGATTTGAGAGTTAATCAATTGAGAAGTAGCTGAGTATTATTTAGCGTTATTTTTATAAGTAAGGCTGTTAATTAATACATGTTTTAGGTACTTAAAAAAAAAAATAGTTGCACACTTGGCTTCGCACTTGGCACTTGGCGAATACGTTTTAATTCTATTCTTCTCCTCTTTTTTTACATATGGTAAGCTCTTTGTTTTTTTTTTATCTAGTCTGTAATGTCCCACTGGCGGGCAAAGGCCTCTCATCCTTCCAAATATTTTTTTTTATGCGCTGCGGCGATTTGGTTTTAATAAATAAAAAAATCAATGTTTCCATTAAAACAGAATAATGTTTAAATAAAATACCTATCCATTGAATATACTTCTACTATGTTAAGAGCTCAGACCAACAAAAAAAGAAAGACGGCGCGCCGCGAACATCAAAAGTGAAGCCATAAAACCGTGCTCCTGCAAGTAAACATACACGCTCACGCACACACCTACACTAAAACCATGCTCATCACTCTTAGTACGTCACGAGTCGCCGTCAAGTAAACTTAGATTTAAAACATAGAATTATGCCTTCCTGTGTAGTGAAAAGTTGCAAAAACAACAGCAAATTACATAAAAAGTCTCACGGAATCACTTTTCACTTGTAAGTACATGAAATAACATCGTTTCTCTATTAATAAACTGTGAATTTTAGGTTACTCGGAACACAAAACCTCAACGAACGAAAGCAGTGACATAAAGTGTGAGGGTTGCCATAATACGATTTAAAATTTCCCCATTCGGTTAATATAAATAATTATGATTTCTTACTACTAGTTTTTTTCTTTTTATGTATTTAATATTTTAGGTTTCCAATTAATAATGAAATAAAAAATAAATGGATAGTAGCTATAAGAAATAGTCGGAATGATCCAGAATGGTTGCCATCGAAAACCAGCGTGGTTTTCGATGGCTTTTTGAATTTAATAAAGTTGATTGAAAATATACGTTTTTTTTTGAAGTAGAAGCCTTCGCAACTATTGTGGTACAATACCATACTCAACAATATCTTACTCGTACATTATTATCCTAGTGCTACCCACAAAAATATCCCCAAATTATAGGGAAAAAATTTAACAAATGGCAACCCTTCGATACACACATAGATAAAAAAGTGGCTTCACTTTTGATGTTCGCGGCGCGCCGTCTTTCTTTTTTTGTTGGTCTGAGGTTAAGAGTACTAAGTTAGTCTAACTTTAATAATGTATGACAAAAAATATACAATTTGATGTTATCAGTAGATACACTAAATTATTCGAGCACCTACCCGAAAAACCTACACCAACCACAAAAATATTCAAAACGAAAATTCGAAATTTAAAAAATCTAAATTTCAAACTACCCGCAACACGGTCACGTATGACAACGTTGGTTTACGCTCTAAAGCCACTCAAACATGTTTTAAATGGCTGCACATCGTGATCACACTCGTAGAATATTCAAAACAATACCATTTCAATAGGTTTTCCACATTGTTCGACCATCAATTTCGGGAAACGTATTTTTCAATTCATTGGCTTGGTTATCAACCGATTGAACTGTTTGATAGACGTATTAGCTGATAAACATAGACTATTTTGAAATAAGTGATTAATTTTGATGATTTAATAAATTATTATTACTATTCTAACCTTATTCTCATGAAGTCTGCTTTCCTGGTAGTCTCGAGTCTTGAGGCAGGTATCTCGATTTCATCTGAAGCTGCATCTGTACTCTGTCACACACAACACATATTTTTTTTACACAACCACTAATTTCCGAAATAATTTGGAAATTCCTTTCCCACGCAAACACACAGCGCGCCCCGCGTGCTCCTACTGAAGGCAGCGTCCCCCGCGCTGCAAATAGTTAGGCACCGCTGAGGTAACATGTTGCCGTATTCAAGTTTTTTTTATAATACCTGCTTAGTGTAGTGTCATTTGTAAAATTTGTTGCAGATTTACGCTAATTTATGTAGAATAATATTTAATACTAAAATTTCGCCAGGGAAGGAAACGTTTGGTTTGAGAAAATGTTAATTTGCAGTACGTGTGTATGTCACTGAACTCCTGTTAAAAGATCAATTTCAATAATAAATTGTGTGAGTCCCTGGACGGTTTAGATTTATAATTGGACCCGGTAGATGGCGCTTCAAGTCAACGTTTGGGCTGCACAACGTCCGTCTGGCCGTTTAAAGGCCTATTCAAACCTGAGCGATATTCGCTGCCGCTGTGGGTAGAGGTACATACCGCGCGGGTTTCGCTCAGGTATTTAGTATCAAGTGCCGCGGCTAGAGCGACCTGAGCGATATTCGCTGCCGCTGTGGGTAGAGGTACATACCGCGCGGGTTACGAACGGTAGCGAATACCGCTTAGGTCTGAACAGTAATATTACCGCATACCCACTGGGTTTTCTCTGCCGCAGGCGGTAGCGAATACCGCTTAGGTCTGAATAGGCCTTAACTGTCAGCAACTTTCCACCTTATTAACAAAGTCATTTATTTATTTATTTACCATCACTATCATGCCTGTTTGAGAAAAAAAAAACTATCATGCTTGTATTCCCCGAAGGGTTAGACAGGGTATTTATTTAAACTTTATGCAACAAAAAGTACAAAGGGGGACTAATGCCTTAGGAATTCTCTGCCAGTCAACCAAAGGCGGTGTAGAGATAGCACGGTAGGTGCATTACCTACTTTCAAAGAATCTAATAGGTAAACATCTAATAAACACCACCAAATGCGAAACTATTCAACATAAAAAACCCTCTTCAAACAGTTATGTCAGTACGGTAACATTGTCCCCATAACTATCTCAAAGTTAACTAGAAGCATACATATTTGAACAGTATCCGTAGTGCCACGATAACTTGGACTAACGTTCCGTTAGAGAGGTCCGTCCATTAACTATTCACAGGCTTTAAATAGAATCGAAATCGTGCCAAGTCGGCTGTAACCGTAGCGTGTCGAGCCACACGATGCGAGTCGTCATATTATATTAATGCTGCAGCCCTATTGTGGAGGTGTGAACGTGGAATGGAACGAGATATGAGATAGAGTAACGTACCTTTTTTTATTTATTTTCTACCTCGTTAGCCTAGTGGTCCCTATTACATGGGACCTACACATACCGGTGAACTGTGGGTGTACATTGGTACTTCTCTACCTAACCCTTCGGGGAATAAATGTGTGATGGTTTGTATATGTTTGTATTTTCAAAGTCAGGGAAAGCACCAACAACATCCTTTCGGTATTCGCGGAGAGACTAGATGGACCTGTGCTAGGTACATTTGTTAAACTGTAGGTATGTTAAACATTTAGCTCGATACACCAACCGATCGACCTACCGATCGATTCGATCTACCTGCAAATTATGCTTTATTCGTTTTCTGAAGCTTGTGTCAAAAAAAAACTAAATTATATATTATTATATCTAATAATATGTTATTAGGTCAGTTTTGTTACTAACATGGTATGGGCCTTTAAAATGTGTTTTATTTTTATCTCTCTTTCTTCTAGGAATTTCTCGTGTATCGAGGGTGCGTTTACCAACATAAATTCACATATACAAACAGCCAGATCCGGAACGACTATCTGTACGCCATACAAATATTTGTTCCGTGCGGGAATCTTACTTATGGTTAATCTCCCTTAATCCCTCTAAATCTTAATCTCCCCGTAAAGGTTTGCACCTAATGCGATATTGAGGTCTCTTAACAATATATTGTACTTATTTATTACACTTTTAGTGAGTATGTATCGAATGTGACAGCCATGTTGTGTAATGTCAGTTGGATCGTTTCTCCGGGACTCGTCGAGCTTCATTGCCTCGGCTAATTCTGGTGGTCACCACTGTTAAGTCTGGCTTTCAGGAGTTGCACTGGTATGGGAATAGGGTGACGGGGTTGTCACAAAGAAAAAAATACACCAATCAGCTGATTCGTATATTTATGTTCGCGTAACTCGACAGGTGACATTTTTTTGCGATTGCACGTTTGGTCTCATAGTAATTAAAGTTGTTCACAAAGGTAAGTACAATGACCGGTTTATAATAAACTAGCTTTTGCCCGCGACTTCGTCCGCGTGGATTAATAGTTCCCGTTCCCAGGGGGATTTCCGGGATGAAAACTATCCTATGTCCTTTCTCGGGTCCCAGACTATATCTGTACCAAATTTCATTGAAATCGGTTCAGTGGTTTAGGCGTGAAGAAGAGACAGACAGACAGAAAGACAGACAGACAGACAGAGTTACTTTCGCATTTATAATATTAGTACGGATATACGCATGCGTTTATGACTTTTTTTTTTATTCAACTTATACATGTAGTCCCAATGGTGGGCAAAGGTCTCTCCTATTTCCTTCCACTCATCTCTATGCGTTGCCTTCTCTTACTTACCAAAAACGACTTACTTACTAAGAATAAAAACCACTACAAAGGTCCAAGCTTCAATATAACAGAGCGTTGTTGATTAAGGCTTAATTAGTACTACCAATAAACTATTCGTTTACTGTCAAAAGCTTCAAGAAGACTTTTCCTTCTAATTCGAACACTCCAAAAACATTATCTACTGTTATCAATTCAATACTACCCTTAGCTCTTGTCACAGAACTTCTCAAATTAAATAAAACAGTGACAGAGATAAGCAAGATAAAATAGCAGAAATTCAAGCAAGAACGAAAATGATAGCAGCAACCTTTCATGTTGAATACAGCTATTCAAATGACTGTAATCGAATGAAACTACAAACAAACTTAGGTATTCGGATACTCCTCGATGCTAACTTGGAAATGAAGTTAAAAACTTTGAGCTCACTGTATGATATTACCTAATTTCCAGCTTCAAGTAATTTGAGTTGATTACCTAATAATATTATACCGACTAAATTTCAGATATGGCGGAAAATTTAAATGGATTGGAACGCAAAAGATATTAAAGTGCACAAGTGTGTGCGCAAACTCAGGTATATGGTTCCCCCTTTTTCTTTACTCTTTTTTTACGGCCAGGGAGTTTCGAGGGACAGAATTGACACTCCACCAACTTCAGGGTGCTGCTGCTGTGAAAAATACCCGATGGCAAAACCCAATAACACTTCCCGACCTAGGAGGTAAACCCTAAACTCGGTAGGTACGTAAAGTTGTTGGGCCTGCGCCTCTTCCTACCCCGGTCGAGTCTGATTACCGTCACATAGGACTATGAGAACAAAATATAAAGAAGGATCGCATGTGTTTGCTTGTGCACACAATTGTGCACTAATACCGCATGAAAACTGGGCTAATCTTCATTGCGAATGGCCACCATGACCAAAAGTCGGTCGAGAGATAATACCGTTTTACTATCGCTACGAAATTCAAACGATATCGCACTAAAACCGCCCAAGACGTCCAGAATCCAACCCCACATGTTGCATAATAAAGGTAGTCAAGTTGGTTAGCAATAAATTTAAAAATGTATGCGAAACATCGCACGTTCCTGTATTTTATTACGAAGAACCCAATTCAGCGAATATATAGATGAGATTTTCATTTTAAACATCATATTTCCACGTTCTAAGTTCAAATGGTATGTGTTCTAGAATAGTAAAGGATTTTAGTTTATTGCTTAAAGTATGAAGACAAAGCATAGAAAAATACTGGGTATTATCCGGGATTGTTCTAAGCTCGTTTCAACTGCCTCGTTGGCCTAGTGGTCCTGAGTGCGACTGCTACGCTAAAGGTCCTGGGTTCGATTCCCGGGTCGAGCAAAAAGTGTTATTGGGTTTTTCTATGAAATTCTCAGTAGCAGCTCGGAGTTTGGATTTGTGCCCGGTTAATGGCAATAGGCTCGCCCCCTGTTACATGGGACCTAAATATACCGGCGAACTGTGGGTGTACATTAGTACACCTCTGCCTAACGCTTCGGGGAATACAGGCGGGATGGTATATGAAGACAAAGCATGGAAAAATACTGGGTATTATCCAGGATTGTTCTAAGCTCTGACTATTTTATAGTTTAGCCAAGCTTTTAAGTGTGTGGATGGCATTTAGCCACGATTCTGTCACGTGTAAATAAGCTATACGTATAATTTTCCTTTAATTAAGTGCTGATTTTAGCAAGAAATTTGTGAAAAAACCACATATTTAATGTGCACTTTCTTTAATTGTATCTGGTCGTAATAATGTGGCTTTATTAAAAAAACGTCAGGAAAGGTCAGGTGCGCAGTATTCGTAACCGGCGTGCTTGTATGACCAGATGTATGAATGTGGGAGAGGCGAAAGGAGTGTGTAAGGATCGTAGCAGGTGGCGGTCCGTGGTTTCTGCCTACCCCATGGGAAAAAGGCGTGAGTTTATGTATGTGTATGTATGTATGTTTATTAAAAAGTTTAACTTACTTAGTGTTATTGGGATTTTCTATGAAATTCTCAGTAGCAGCTCGGGGTTAGGACGTTAATGGCAATAGGCTCATCCCGTTTTACATGGGACCTAAACATATCGGCGAACTGTGGGTGGTACATTGTTACACCTCTGCCTAATCCTTTGAGGGATATACGCGTGATGGTATGTGTTTAACTTACAAATGGAAAGAGATATAACATTTTCTTCGAGATCGTCAATTCATAGAATGCGAGTGTAATTTTATGTGTCCGTCTGTTACCTTATCACGCCAAAACCACTAAACTGATCTTAATGAATTTTGATAAAGAGGTAGCTTGGAATCTAGATAAAATCATAGGAAACTTGTTAAACCACGTTTCTTCTGCGTCAGTGACAACCAACATTCACGCAAACGAAGTCACCGACAAAAGTTAGTTAAAAATAAACAGTTATTATTTTCAATCCCTTTATGCACTTTTCACATTTAACCAAAACGGTATATCAAAGAGACCCCGACCCTTCTCATTATTAATTCGATTTCGAATACTTTAGGTATATGGATTTTAATATTATATTCCCGCCATTATTCCCGGGACCGACCGCCGGCTTTGGGAGCTTTGAACGTATCCATAGACTGCTTTGTGATTCCAGACAACCGTGACAAAAACGCCACAGATACTATTATCATGTAACTTATGTAATCCTGGTACAGATTTCCCCACAGTTGAGATATTTAAGCTGATGTAAGTTAGAATGTATGATGTAATTTGGGTAATTATTCTAATTTATTCTTCTTATCAATCAGTGAGATAAATATACGCCTGCAGAATTAAAACAATGATTGTCATAGGTAATCAAACCTTGCTTGTATAGGTAGGTAATAGTATCTTTTCGTAGCCGATTTCTGCGCTATAATCGGTCGTAGTGCGATCGCTTTACTGTTTTTTTTTTAATCTTCTGAAAAATTTCGTTCAGTATGAAATTGTATGTACCAGAGGAATATGAATCGAGTAGTTCCTTATTAACAAACTCATCAAACTAAGTAATATTATAAGAAATTTGATTGCTGGGCCAAGACTTGTAATTTGGGTGTGTAAATAACTGTAAATTAGTAGCGCGCATTGCAACGCACGCAAAACATTGTGCTACTACTACCTACTGGCTGCGGGTTGTTCGAAAGAGATACCCCGCCCCCGGAACGCAAAGGGCACATGAAGGAACATAGATGGGTTTTAGTCAGTAAAAGTCTGACACTCCCGCCCAGGGCGGGGGAAGTTATTTTATGATTTCACATCTATAAAAAAAACTACTACCTACTACTGTTCTTATAGGTATTCTGTAGAGTACGAAGTCGTGGGAGTATTGAAACTTTGGATAGAACATTAAAAGACAGAACATCTAAACTCTCAAAACGCCTACTTATTCAGTAAGTATTTAAGTACTCCTTATTCAAATTTGCGAACCAAAAGACAAGTAATTTCAACCATCAAACGTTTACCTTCACGTTCACTTCAGTTCACTTCCAACACACATGTTAATGATAAATTCCGAACTTAGTAACTTAACGAGAACTGGTACTGCGGTGGTAAGCGCATAGCTATCACGTGGAGCGAGAATTAATTACACGCAGCGTGTTTACATGTTAACCAACAGGTTGGCAGGAGTTGCTGACACGAGGTCGAAATTGTAGAGAAGTTGTAAGAAGTAGGTATTGGCACTAATGACCAATTAATTGACAGAAAATGTTTGAAAAAATCTATACTAATAAAATAAAGTGTAAGAGGTCTGTTCAATTATAAAAAAATATTCTACTTACAGAAAGCTAAACTGCCGAGTAGTTTATGCGCTGTATAAAAGGTACGGTTTGTTTTTGTTGGACTTCCATACAGACAGAGTCGCGGGCAGAAGCTAGTCAATAAATATTGATAGTAGTGTCGAAGTAGGTACCAGGTTGTCATCAGCGCCAAGAAGTATGCACTGCCACTGCCTTGACACTATTAGTGCCATAAAGTAGGCGTAAATATCATCATCTTGATAGAAAATCTAAATCGTCTTTACGATTCGCAAGCAAATTCACAAGAGAACAATAATATAATCGAATCTTTAGGAATCCACATTCCCGAAGATTTAAAGAACAATTATTACAAAGCTTCTGTATTTTATTCTCGGCAAAAAAAATATTGTTCCTAATTTTTTATTAGTCTCCGTCCTCGTTTCAAAAGGGACTGTGTATGTGTGAGTAAACTTTTTCGCGTACAATTTTCCTTTGTTTTAATTTCGAGAAAAGAGGAGGCTTACCTGTTTTTGTCTTTTACGTATTTAACATACCAAGCCGACATAAGAACTAGGAGACAATGCGACGAGTCCCACTCGTTAAGTTCTTTGCGCAACCTAAATCCGATCCTGTGTATGTGTGTGTGATAAAAAAACACCAGGGGAACATGAAGCGACGTAGTACCGCGATAAAAAACCGCTCTATTCGGAGTTCTCGACCCGTAAATCGTTGCTAGCGTCCCCTTTTCTTCTAATACGCGGTTGGTTTGCGATTCCGTGTTGTTGTACCGTTCAGAATGTTTGTATGAATGGGATAAAAATTGCACTGAGCTGAGTTTGTGTAAAAATGTATTTTTAGTTACCTATAAAATGCAGAAGAATGAATGTTGTTTGTGCTCGGAAATGCTGTGGATAAACAATGAAACGTGTTTGCAATTGTTTTGCAATACGTGAGTTTCTCACGGCACTATTGTTTTTACAGAGCATATTTTGTGGTTGCATCTTCCTTGTTTTTTATTAAGATGATTCAAAACGATAGTCTAACTTAGGTTCTGATTCTACTAGGGAGGTAGAGGTAGGTATGTAATTACGATTCTAGTTCTTTGTTCCAGCTTTATTTTTGGCGAATAAAGTTACCGTTAACAGAATCGACAAAATGCAGCGTTACTCTACGTTGTATGCAGCAAGATTTGGGTTAATAATTCTAGTTTAAACTAAGTTCAAAGAAGCTTAAACTTGAGAGTAACCTAGTTAAAATATTTGCAGTCTGCTGTGTTGATGCTGTTAAGAACATCAATGATAGAAAAGCGTGCTGTTGTTTATTAAATTTTACTTACTTTTATAAGTACACAGGTTTGGATGGATAGATGTTTGTTACTCAATCACGTCAGAACGGCTGAACCGATCTGGATAAAATTTGAAATAGGAGTAGGTTATAGCCTTGAACCGCACATAGGCTACTCTTTAGAAATCATATATCAATTTTGACGCAGACTAAGACGCGAATGTCAAGTTATAATGAGGGACTTTTTCCAATAAATAAAAATGCCAATAAGTTCATTAAATACATTTATTTATCGCCATAGAACGTGACACCCAATGACAATATTAATATGTTACATATATTTATATAATGCAATATTAAACTAACAAACAAATGTATCACAGAATATTTTGATAGTGTTTAAAATTGACCAATATTTATACAACGTGGACGATCACTAATAAAATGAATTACAAAGTCACGTGGAAATTAAATTACAATTATATTTTATTTTAAATAAATTGGGAGAGTAATTAAGTTAAAGTTAAAATAAAGCAGCTGCAGCAGTTTTAAAATTTATTAAAAACGGATCTTTATATTTTTAACTTCCACATTTTAAGGATAATTTGAGAATATTTTTTGGTAAACTGAAATAATGTTACAAAAGTCAACATTTGTAAGTATTATAATTAATATTTCCCTTAAATTTAAATGAAAAGAGCAGCCAACATTCCCTTTTAAGAACATGCTAATGAACGAAACATTATTAATCATAAACACAGAGAAAAAATCTCCCAATTACTTAAAACAAATCATAAAAAAGAGTCGTCAATAGATTTTCATAGATTTATTAAATTTAGACATTTTTAACTACCTAGCTGTCTTTAACTTTATATACAATTTACACAATTATAACTTTATATTTATATATTGGCACAACGAGTGACAGAAGAGTTCATTGCATTAAAATGTTTCAAACAACTGAAAGCGTTTCTCCTTTGCATTTTCTCGGAGACAATGTAATATCACGATGTTATTAGCAAAGAAAACTCCGTGAATAAACTTTGAAACTACTACATTTTCATAGTTCACGTTGTTTTTATAACATTGCGACTACAAATTCCGTCATTCTGCAAAGAAATAAGTTTCATGTTTCCATAACAAAGGAAAATGAGATAGTAAGGCTCGATCGTGTTTATACTGGATGGCATGTATAGAAAGACTGCATGCTTACTACAGCAAACCCTTTGCAGAAAACCGTATCTAAATCGGTTGAACTGTTTTGGAGATCAACGCATAGATACGCCTTTTCAGTTCCCTCGTAGATAGAAATGTAGATTCTTAGGTTCCGTTTTATACCTTATTTAAGTTGGTTTAGCTGTCATTATCCGGTGACCTAAGTGGCTCAAGAGACGCGATGGCAATCATCGGAATTCCCATGCATGACACGGTATATAAGGTACACGGTAAATAAAGTAATATGAATTCTAAACTCATTTAAATAAGGATAAAAAGAACATGGTCAGAAATGGAATTCTTTGCTGTCAGCGCCGGCCCTTTTTTTTTTTTTTTTTTTTATAGACGGGAAATCATCAAATAACTTCCCCCGCCCTGGGCGGGGCGGGAGGGAGTGTCAGACTTTTACTGACTAAAACCCGTCTATGTTCCTTCATGTGCCCTTTGCGTTCCGGGGGCGCGGTATCTCTTTCGAACAACCCGCAGCCCCGGCAGGCATCGGCCCTCAGTGGCCCCATCCAATTTGCTGACATCTCTTTGAGGCGCGCGTGGAACACGGACGCGCCGTCGACACGGTCTGTCGCTAGTGAACGTACGGACGGTGAGCTACCCATTGCTCACCGTCCACAGACCCGCGTCTACGGTGGCCGGGAGTCGTCTCGTGGCTCCCGACGCCCGGATCGTCTACCGCGGCGGCCGCTGGGACGGGGGACCCTCCTTTCTCTCTCCCGTCCCGCCGCCTCCTTCTCTAGCATTACAGCTTCGCAGAAGGAGGCGACTGCTTCCCATTCCCCCTCGCTCCGGACCATGGCCTGAACCAGTGCCGGACGCGAGAGGGCGCCGCCGCCGATGGCCGCCTCGAGGACTCGGCGGTGCTCAGCCCAAGCAGGGCACACCGCCAAAGTATGCTCCACCGTGTCCTCGAGCGCCGGCCCTAAGGATGACAATACACGTGTCCCGTTAAAGTCCCATCATCATCCCAATTGGGTAGCAGACATTAATCAATTGACACATACCTACTTTTTATGAGCTGTCAAAACGCGATTCCCCATAGATTTGGTACGGCAATAGGAAACTTCTTTCTTTAAAAAAAAAACTTTCTTTATTTGCTAAAGTAAGTAAATCTAACAACCTAGCGCAATATTTCTAGACAGTTTTATCAAAGCAAAGGCAAATTTTAAGCTAAGTCTAATTTAGTGTAGGTAACACAACGTATTAATTGGTTGTTAGTTTATACGGATTTGATTCGCTCTGTCCCCCGTACTAGTATAAACTGTATTACGGTGGAACAGTTTTCCTCAATCGCAGTATAGGCAACTATATAAATATTAGACTTGTGGCATAATTAAGTATTTGTATTAATTAACAAAGCAAAGAAAGTGAAATTTATAAGGTAGGAGTTACATTTTTAACATGTTCTTTTTTTATCTTGTAGGTAGTTCTTAAAGTTTACATAGTATATGCAAAGTTTTTAGATGCTTTGCTTTGTTTACTAAATTAGTGTTTGTACATTTTATAGTAGATTTATCACTTACTCTTAGTTTCAAATGCAAGTTACAGAAAAGTAAAATAAAACTAAATAAAATAAAATTAAAACAAATTTGGTCGCGATTATACTGCTTAAAGTTTATGTGTATGAATAGTGTAGTGTTTGTATGTAGCGGTGTGTAACTGTGACGTCATTTATTTACCCTACTCAATTGTTTAGCTATTCATTGAAAACAATCAGAAATCTATTTTTACCGTTGATTGAAAATGAATCGGGTATTTCAGGGCTAATATAAAATGTTTTTTAAAGAAGTTGTGTATTGGAATTATTGCTTAGATTAAGTATATGTGGTGTGTAAGTATAGGTGGTGTTAAGTACATACCCAATTCCTTTTTCTTGTAACGAACAAAAGTGTCTTTTATTGAAAAACATTATTTTGATTTTGACTTGGACTTCCGCGCACTCGAAACGTCGATCGTATGGCTGCGATATCACCCAACATGACGTGAAAAGTATCTCTTCGACAATGACGAGCCCATCATTTGGTACCTATTGTACTCACTCTCGTCACACCCGACCTTGTTACGTTTGCACGACCGTACGAATTCGTCGATAGAAATCAAATTTATGCCTTCATTAGCACCCTTATTCTGTTACCGTGTTAAGAAAAAAATCTCGAATATAGAAGCTAGATTGCTCCATGCGAGTGCTGTGGAGTATTGATGAGGTTTCATGAGAAAGTCTGTAGACGCAGTATTGAGAAAATCTTTCTCAGAAAATATTTATTTGGAATCTTTTTTTGCTAGGAGTTAAAGAGAAAAGTTGCTTGAAGAAAGTTATGAGACTATTTCATCAGAAAAGTAAGCAGATGAAATAGATTTTTGCGGTGAGATTGATATTTTATCTGAGCCTTTTGATACTGGTTCTACGAATTTTATTCTCAAAGTATACGGGCTAAATATGAGTATATACAAAATATTCTGGGAATTATACATGAGCAAAATTTTTCAATCGTTATATTTGAAGTGTAAATAATTTGATTTTATTTTTTCGCAAACCGCTATACTTTATTTCTTAAAATGTAAGCTGACTTTTTATTACTTACTCCAAAATATCATTCATACTTTTAATTAAACATACTGAAAAGGACATGTTTGCACAAACTTTTACTATGGTTTGAGTAGGTACATGATACTAACCTATAACATTATTCATAATTTACCCGATTTAAAAATTAGCTGCTCCATAAAAACCGTATTTTCTTTTCATTTCCCTTTATAAAATGTAAACTCTGGGATATCTATCATGATGTACGGAATCCAGTGTCACCGTGTCCCTTCCAGCGTGTATAATACAAGATTGTAACGTGTTCTGGTACCGCGCGCCCATCCCGCGCCCGTCAGAATCACATTACGTTCCGGAATGTTCGGTTTCATGAATTTTGATGACGTCACTACGATTTCACACGGGAATCTGCGTTTTTGCGACCGTACGGGGTAAAATATTAAAATAACATTTTTTTTAAATAAAATTAGACACGCACGTTACGAATGCGGACGAAGTCGTGAGCAGTAGCTAGTTTATTCATAGAAGTAGGTAATCTTTGCCTATCTAGGTTTATAAGACTGTTCAGTTATCAGAAACATTTTAAAATGCCAAGACTACAATTTGAGTGACTATTAACAGAATTATCTAATTTTGGCATCAAAGTAATACAATACTATGTACAATAGAAGAATTTTAAGAACACCAGGACATTGAAAAATACTGAATAGGAAAATTAATATATCTATTTCATAATTTCATAATCCACATTTCGGTAACTTACCTACTCATACAAACTGTTCTCCTGGTAAAGGTAGCAAACTGCAGAAAAAAAAATATTGATCAGAAACAAATGTACTAAACTTTTTTGAAATTGAATTTATTCGACATAAACCTCATTTTCCGAACAGTGAGCAAATATTTAAATTATTCAAAATGCAGTTTAGGAGTTTTGCAGACAGAAGTTGTCACTTTGACATAATTGTATAATCTGACATATTATGTGGCAAATGTCAAATCAGTACAATTATGTCATCGCCGCTGCCTAAATGACGCATGATGCTACCTACATCATAACTCATTGGAAAATTACCAAGTGATTGAGTACCCATGTTATTGGTCCTATATTATGGGTTTTTGTTAGATAGTTTACCAATAGTTTTGGCAAGTTAGTAGTAGTAGTTTACTTTTTCTTATAAATTGATCGATAAGCATGGGGTTGTTTTCATATTAATTTTATTCTGCATTGCTTACCTTATTACCAGGATTATTATAGCAAAAAAAAACAGTCTTGCACTTATAAACTACTACAAAAATTATTACATACTTATTCATCTCTAATAATATAAACATACCTTTAATAAAATGACACAACAGCAACGAAAACTCTAGAACAATATGAAAATACAAAAAAGTAATAAATTCGTTGCGTAAAACTAAACAACGTACAAATAATTTATTCAATAGGTATTCTAACAACAATTTGACAGCGTCGTGTTGACAGTTAAACAAGATGGCGGTGGTACAAAAATACAAAACATGGAATATCACAGGGAAATAATAAAATAAGATTGCGATATAAACATTCTGCAGATAAAAACGACAAAGCAGGCAAAATAGATACTTGCTTACTGCCCTATAAAAAAGAACTTTAACTTTTAAAAGAACTCTTCGTTTATACGGAGCTTTGAGCTTTTTTTTAATATATGTTTTTTTCACCTAATATCACAATTCACAATAATAAGTCATTTCAGCAAGTCTTGTCTGTATGTATGTCATTTTTAAATGGCCTTGATTTTCTAAATAGTAGCCACTATGTTGCCTGTTTACAGGTATTTTAAGGTGAGGGCATTAACTCACTGGCGATTTTCGGGCGTAGCGAATACTCATTTATATACTATAGCATTTTATACACTCCCATGCGACAGGTTGCCTCTCCACCTTAGGCGGCAAAAACGTTGCGAGCTCGCCGCGTGTACGCAAATACGACGCGCGCTCGCTGCAAACTCGCTTCAAGCCCACTACATTCTCGCCTCGCTCGATAATCGCCAGAGTGATAAAGCCCTCAGGTAAACTTAACGCGAAAGTTGAACATAAGTTTAGTGCTTAACTGTCAACACAACTAGTGTCAATGCCTTAGTCTGTACATTACATTAACTTATCGTATTCGCATCAGCCCCCTTCCAACATATGTAAATATTACAAATTTTTATTTTTTCTCGTGACATAAAACATCGAAATTCAGTGCTTGCTATTTTAATTTATAGAATAATTGATTTTATAATATAATTTTATTTTTATGACATTTTTTTATTACATTTATCACAACAAGCGTAGTTGTATTCTGTCGTTTCAATTTACCTCAAATAATCTAAAAGTAATTGAAATGAGAACGTGCATACTTATAAAAAGATAATTCTAATTGAGTACCTATAATAGAATCCCTTAACTCCATAACAACTTAAATTTCCGCATCACTTCCCTATCTACAATATACTGAGCATTATTTTCACATTAACGCCTATCTAAAACACATCTTCGTACAATTCCTTACAGGGAAACAAACAAAAACAAACTTCTAACTCAAATCTCTGCCGTTTACTTCGAAACTTCCATACCGACCCCCATGCAAAGTCATATCACATCAAATATGAACGTGATAACAGAAAACAGCGCGTTACTGCGAGTAAAACAGAAGCCAGGCCCGGTCAAAGAGCTCTTAAAGCTTATTGGGCCTGACAAAGGATTGAGCCTCCAATTCCCAGCACCATTTCAAAAGATGTTACAGAAAACAGCTGCACACGGACGGTGCAAACTCACTCAAATATTAACCTTTATTTGCTATGCGATGTTTTACTCCGCGCTGGTCCTGTGAGCCTAGTACTCTTTTTAAACGTGTTACGTGGTTGATATTTTAAATGTTCCACATCAGTTTAAAGACAATATTTGTATTTCATTGTCCTATATTTTATACTAACTTGAAACTAACAATGAGGCAACCATTTGAATTGGCTACACAACTTCCAATGAATTGCTAGAGAATATAACTTTCAAGCATCAATCGAATGTGGTGAGCAATATTTAGCTTCAAACTGAACTAGTTGGATGCTCGAATATAATAACTATCGCAGTTAATACTGGATACAATATGAAAAATTTGATTGATTTATCGAAGATCTTTTCTCTATCACAAAAAGCCAAAGCCGACTGGTAGGTATTAGAATTTTAGAACTAGTCATAAATCAACCTTTTTAGAGAACATATATTAGGTTCACAAAGGACCGAATTACTTTAGACATTCCAATTGGCCAACCGTGACCACTCACTGGCGAACAATCATGACAAAATGACTGTAAATTTCGTCATGATTGTCGTATCCCTCGAACAAATCCGTGAAACACGTATCAAGTTCTCAACACCTACGATATTCTTTAGTATTGGGTCATATTACTTTTAGGACAATACATTTTGACAAGGGTCGGTACGTGATATAGTCTCAACGACGGCCAAATCTATTAAAGGAATTGCTAGCTGTCAAACAATAATAAATAAATAATTAAATAGGTACGCTTTTCTTCACATTCACATTGCAATTTGACACAAACGACGGAATACATCTACGTTAGACAATGTTTACACGCTAAAAGAGACTCGCATTTGAATATACAATGTAGGTACCAGGATTCCATAAATATTGAATGGTGAATGGAAATAAAAGATCACTGAATGTTCCTACGATTTTCCGTGTTATGTATTTACGAGGACAGAATTTGATACAGAGATACTCTTTGACGCTTTCTGTATAGTACGGAGTATGTTTTGCATAAATATTTATAATTTCAGATTTTATTTATGTGCTGTTTGAGAATAAAATGCTTTGATGTCGACTAGTATCGTATAACGTAGAACTAAACGGTAGCTTCTATTTTCTTGCAGATGAAAATCTACACCTCTTTTTTTGTCTTTATAGTGATGCTTGCAGAGAAACACACCGAGCAACGATGGTTACTGGAAAAGCTTCAGTTTTCTTGTGATTTTCCCCACAAATGGCTATAACTACTGTCATTTGCTATTATGAGTATTGCGAATAGTGTTATTATGGCAGTTTTAAACTATGGCAACGTCTTCTTCAGCTCCGAACCTTAATTGCGCTTTTACGTCAGTTGTGAAGGGGTACCAGGCTAACAGCGGAAGCTAGGAGAGTGATGATGAAAATGTTATGAAACATAGCTGAGTGGAGAAGTAGTTCTAAATTTAAATATTGCGAAGCGAGTGTTTTGTTAAAAAGCTCAATATGTGCTAAACCTATATAACTTTTCTCTTACGAGTTCTGCTGCCCGCTATCATATATTTGATTTCATTTATATTTGGTTGAACTTACTATTTAAAAAAAGTCGCCCTCTGATTTTAGTCCTCTTTCTCATATCTTGGTGCAGTACTAAAAAGTAACGGAGCATCAAAATTCAAAGGCAGGTCTCATTAGGAAACTTCAGAGAGTTTCCTTTAGAAACGCTACTTGAGCAAGAACCCTATCAATTAAAACCCGCTTTAGTATCCGCTAAGACTTTTTCCGTCCTTTTCAAAGTACATTTTTCACATTCCATTTAGTCTTGAACCTTAAGCCCTGTATTCATGGTTCAGAAACTTGCACAATATTATTGCAATTATAGCAACATAATTTAACATTGCTGGCAACATGTATTGCACACAAAGTGTATATTATATTGCCAGCAAATTGATTTAACCTTAACCTTGAATACAGGGACTTAAAGTAAATAGATACAAAATTATTCATGATTTTCATTTTTCTGTTCTCCCCGTGTAAACATTGTCGTGATATTATTGTTATCTAACTATCCTAAACGCTCGGTACTTAAGCTGACACCTACAGCATCCGTTAGACTTCACTCAAGGCACTGTATTTAGAAAATATATGTACTGAGATGCACAACGCGAGTATCAGTACTGTTGCATCCAACTTGGTTGAGTTTGAACCTGTGAACAAGGGGATATTGGTTAGTTCATTCTACCAAATTAAAAGGCCCCGTGGGCCTAGCCACGAGCGTGCTAACGCGAAAGTATTCCACACGTGGTTTGTTTTTTGTGACACACATAGACTGTGACAAATAAAACTATTTATTTTCTTTGTTTCTTTTTTCGAGGCGAAGTGGACTGTTGCCGTGTCGGAGTGTTGTAATGAGCGATATTCATTGTGCTACATTTTCACTAGAAATGTGCGGGATGCGTGGCAAGGGTTGTGTGTGGAAATTAGCAATAACATCGTCATCGTCCTCATTATCATAATTAAACTAAACTAGCGCTGTAACTGGTTAGTTACACACACAGCAGTCGCTACGCGTACTCACACGTTTCAGGTAGAAATACAGATTTGTTAGTGTAATGGTACAAAATTGGTTAAAAATAATAAAGGTTTTATTACATTCGGAAAATATCTTTATAAATAAATATCTATATAATATAAATATTTTTATCTTTATAATATCTTTCTCTTTTTTTAGTTATTTTAATGTTAGCATGTAACAAGCTTCGTTATTTCACGGTAAATAACATGCGTAAAAACACTGAACAAACCCTAAAGTTACATGTTCTACCGGCGATTTTTATTTTGTTTTGCACCACACCTGGAAACTTTCTGTACTAAAGGTCAAAGCTCAAAGCCCTTTGCGTGCTACTATAAACAGTGATTTTTCACACCAAAATAAAAGTCAATTCCCGGTAATAATCGCTCAATGTTACTTAGTAGGCTATGTGATTTGTCTTTCATCCCGTATAGAGTAAAATGTTTGCTATTTACATTAAAAAAAAATATGTTTGTCTAATTTAACTACATAGAGTATAGTTAACTTCAAAAGGCACACGCTCAACAAACCGTCCACTCTTTGCGACAAGGTAAGGTCTGTAAGAAAGAAATTCAAAGCAAAGAGAACTCCAAAAACATATACATACAATAACATTCAAAATCACAAACTATCAACAGTAGCATTTCTTCATTCACTGAACCATAAATGTTCAGGCTATTAACTTTTCTTTGATAACAGGGAAAGTCACTCAACCAATAAGAGATTTGTTATCGAACATACAGACGACGTTATACGAGAATCATGTGCGTCCATGTTGACTCATAATTGCCCCTACTCCATTGATCATCCATTAGAGCAAGAAATTGCACATGGCTCAATAAAGCTCTCTGAAATGGCGAATTTCATGTTGAACCAAAATTGGACGTGTTTGTTCCGCAAAACGAAAAAAATGAAGGATATTTTGTTATAAAAATATGCGAGTGAAAATATTGTGATGTTTCTTTTTTTATCTTCTGCATGTTTATGGTTGTTTAAAAAAGTATTTTGTAATTTGTTACAAATTATGTCAAAAAAGTTGTAAGTATACAGGATAAGTTTTTAACCAGTGCGTAAATTTTTTTTGGTAGTTCAGTGTCAGTAATAGAACACATTTCCATGTTTAGTTAAAAAAAAAAAAAAAAAATAATATCCTTATCCGAGTTTGAAATAAGCAAAACGTGGACATAATCTATCTATTCTATATTTTTATATATTATATATATTATTATTATATTCTCTATTTTTCGCCATACTATCAATGAAAACTCGCGGCCGCCGCCCGGGCGTATGGCTGGGGTGAGGGGGTGGGGAATGCGCTAGCGCCGAGTGACAATAAAATATGGTTTTTAAGTAAACATGTTTCGTAAGCGATAACTTTTTTTTTTAGTACTAAGACATATCAAAATAAAATATACGTGTTTAATAAAACGTGTTGAAGTTTATTATGGCAAAATTTACGCACTGGTTAAAAAAAAATCCTGTAGAATTTTCGCCAATATCAAATACATTTATGCTAGTAAAATAAAGTCCCAAATTTCCTTTTTGTGTTAACATCATGATGTTTCTTACTTTTAAAACTATTGTAAGAACGATAGTGACACAAAAATTAAGATCAGTGTGTCAGTTTCAAATCGGCAGTTTTTTTTTTCATTTTTCACTTTGATGTTTTGGATGTCCATTACTGATAGCAGTTTAGCATTACGGTTTATATACAAACAAAATACAGATGCAGGATAAATAGACAAACTTCAACAGATCGCGGCTCAAGTATCTCGCGAGTTCCCGGATAGTTGGAAACCTTCACCAAACTCGAGTAGAGTCGAGAACTTATCGCTATTCCAGACCCTTTGCAAAATTAGACAATCCTTAAGAGAATGAAGTGGTTTGAACCGGAATCGTGGAGCGGAATGCAAGTCATCTCTACCATGTCTTAATTACGTGTACCAGGGTAGCATAGTATGCTAATTAGTCGTTTGACGGAAAACTAGTTGTCATACATACGAGTATACTAGTCTCCAACTAACTATGTATTTTTTTCTAATTTTAAAAGAAACATTGTGCCTAGATTTGTTAAAAAAAAACAAGTAATAGAATTAAAAAAAAATAAGTTACTTCCGACAACAGAATAAAGATTCCTACCGCAGCTAACAAAAGAGCTCCGCGCTTTTTTTTTCTTTGGCCTTAAAACTGCTGAACCGATTTTGATAAAACATCCAAGAAGCATAGCTAACTAAAGTGCTTTCCAATAAAAAGACACATTCAAATCGGTTCACCCATTTAATAACTACGGTACCACCGAAACGTAGACACGTTAAACTTATAACAACCCTTTTTTTGAGTCCGGTTAATAATGAAAAAGCTTATCGAGCTGTAAACTCACCTGCAGCTGTAAACATAGACAAATGCGGCGACCTCGCAACTACTAGAGTCGCATTAGTAGCCCTCGTGTACGGGGGCCAGGTGGGCTGCGTGGCCTCACAGCGTAAGGCCATGTAGCCTTTGGACGTGGCCACCCGCAGCCGTATGGCCCGCCAGCTCGACCGGAGACCGAAGTCGTTGGCCGAGGAAACTTGGGTGTTGTTCAACAGCCCGAGTTCTGTCTGTTGACAATGGAAATGAAACCTGTCAGTAGTTTACATTTGGCCTGCCAATCATGCGTATTGAATATTTATTATTATTCTCTTGACGGAATTTCGATCACGGTGGCCAATTCTCAATTTAGACTAATCAAGTACGCAGAAAATAGGGCAGAAATGTATGGTCAAACACAAGTGCACTCCCAAGTCTCTCGCTCTTATAGTTCGATAGGTTGGCAATTGGACACGCATGTAAATAAATCTGGTGCAAGACCGTCTTCCGAACTCCGGACTGCTGTTGAGAAGCCTGCCTGCCCAACCTGGGAATTGAATCCAGAACCCGACTGTTTTTTTAAGGATGGAAAATCATCAAATGACTTCGTTCGCCCTGGACGGAGCGGATGGGAGTGTCAGACTCTTACTGACTAAAACCTATCCGTGTTCCTCCTAATGCTCTTTGCGTTCCAGGGTCGCGGTAACTGTTTCGAACAAACTCCGTAACACTGGCAGACACCCAGTACACCTGTGACCACGAGACCAACGGGGCAGTCTTATTAGGCTATGTTCTGCATATACTTTATAAATATCCATACTAACCCTATCAGGTCGGCCGTCGACGAACCACACGATGTTGGCGGGCGGCATCGCAGGCTGTGTGGTGCAATTGAGCAGCACGTCTTCACCGAGCTGCACCGTGCCAGGCACGCCCGTGATCACTGGGTTTTCTTTTAACGTCACTGTACATAGAAAAGTCAATGTTAAGTCTCATCTACGAAGATATACATAACATGTTTTACCTAAGATAAACATTTGGCTTTCCAATATATTGTTCTATGTTACCAAGTCGTTTTGTGTTGACACTGACATAATCTGTCGACCGAGATCGGAGAGTCGTTACACCTACGTTATTTGAGCATAATTGTAATTTACATAACACCATCATGCCTGTACTTCCTGAATCCCAATGTGCACCCCCAGTTCGCCGGTAAGTTTAGGCCACATGTAATAGGGGGCCTAATGCCATTAACCAGGCACAAACCATAACCCCGAGCTGCTACTGAGAATTTCATTAAAAAATCCAATAATACTTTTTGCTCGATTTGAGAATCTAACCCAAAAACTGTAGCGTTGCAGTCGGGCTTAATTAAGACTACTAGGCTACCGAAGAAGAGCATCAAGAGATCTTATACATTATATTGTTGCAGTGTTTTCAACTGGTTTCACACACGTCTCTTGCTTCCGTAGTCTGTGGGATCAGAGACATGTTTTCAGAACAAAGTCGAGGGAAAGAGCTAGTTTTTAAAAGGAAGAGTAAGTAAACTTACCAGCCACAGTTAAATTCTTAGTCTGCTTGACAACAGCAAACCTGGGACCTTCAGTAGAGACTTCACAAGTGAACGATAGTTTCGTGTTATAGTTCCTCGGTAGAACCACGCTGATAGCACAGCTGTTCAGATTGCAGTTGCCTTTGGAGACACCCCCGGCTGTGGAGTTGAAGGTCCTCGTGGGGGGCTGAGGAACAAAGTTAGTATTAGAATCTAGAGTAATATAATAAAGCCGAACAGTAGTTTTGTTTCCAATCGGATTGGAATAAATGATAACCAAATTCATAACGGCTATATATCATCCGACAATACACGGGAGTACAGCAGTAATCTGTGTGCACATGGTTTGTGTCAATAAACTTTTTCTTTCTTTCTTTCTTAATCAAAGACGCGGGTTAATGTAGATGAAACTACCACGTGGGCGGAAGCCAGTGAGAGCATAAAACAATGTCTCAGTGATCTGGTACTTGCGAGTGCGCCTGCTAAATATGAGGCCCTGGTAGCTTTTGGTGGGGGAGCCATTTTTCCATAGTAGAGAATAGGCTCACCTCTTCTCTGGTAAAGGGGAAACGCTCCCCCTATTTATTAAGCCTGACAACAGTAAAATTGTTCAAATTAGTACAAACATGTTTACAGAACTTACAATCGTTGTATTTGTAAACCGCTACAAATGCTCTAACACCAGTTATTTTCTATTTCATTTGTATTTATTTTCCCAACCCCAATTTTGTGGTCTAGTAAATCTAAATGTAAATAAGGTATCGTACTAAAAATATAAACGACATTTTATCATCACATTGTAGGTACGAGTACTAGGGTACCATGATACTACAAGAGATTTTCTAACAAAATAATGCTTGCTTGCAATATATCATGCCGTACCGACTAGGTACAGTGGAAGTATAAAAAATGGGGATCGATATATTTTTTTTTAATGTGCTCTATAGGTAGACTTTCATGACTGTTTGACAAGCGGGAAATAGCCGCTATTTTTCTCAAAAAATCCCAGGTATGGATATTTTTAGTTAATTTGAAATAGAAAAGTTTGAATGACCAAACAAAAAGGAATTCTCGCAGGCAAAGCAATTATAAAATAGAATTATTATCTTGATGCTACTTGAAAAACTTCATCATAATTTTATCAGGACGTACGGTCAGCAACAAAAGTCTTTTAACTAAATTACTTATACGTATCATTTAAATAAACACGAAATAACACAATCCACTGCCATTCAGAATTTAAAGCAATACCAAATAGTTAATTTTACCTTAATTTTAGATCCATTTCGTATTTCCCTTGATATTGTGCTCAATAGTTACCTCATAATTTAAAAATGAGGAATATTAATCGACTTTTTTTGCTGACTATACCTACATCAGAACGTACCTGGCTAAATCGTGAAACAAAAACAAACTTGGTAACTAGTACATACCATGTAACATGATTAATTAATGATAATTTAATTGTTTTCAGCACCTTAATTTGCCAACTGTACCAAAATTCAGAGCTCGGAGGTACTTTCACCAGGTGTACATTATATCCCATTAGAGCAATGTTCAAGGGTTTTCTAATACAATTTATTTTCAAAGCACTTTCTCCTACTTAAAAGGTTACATAATAAATATCGCTGCTTTTGTTTTGTTCTTGTTAATGGACTTCTCATTTTAATGGATAGGCGCACATTTGATCTTCTATCCGCGGCTGCTTACTTTGACATACTTATAAGCGAGTACCTACCACTATTAAGAAAATTCTAAATGGATGTGTAATGATTAATTAGGCACAAACGTATAAATACCAAAGGATAATTATTTAACCCTATGTTGCTGTGCCCAAAATCGTCGTGAAAGTCGATGTATCGTGTTCCTGCTTTTTCGCCTCCAAAATATAACCAATTTAAAAAAAAAAAACACTAACCAGACTGCAAAGAAACATGTTTTTAGTTTTATGTCGTCAGATTTATTTACTAGACGTTTATTTACGGCCCATATAAATGGGCGCTTTTACAGATATTCGGTTGGTTATAACTTCTTTAAAAATCTGTTTAGCCAAAAAAAGAAACGGTCTATCAAGGCCACTAGTGTTTCATTTCATGTAAAAGCCATCTAAGGCCGGAGCTGCGGGTTGTTCGAAAGAGATACCGCGCCCCCGGAACGCAAAGGGCACAAGAAGGAACATGGATGGGGTTTAGTCAGTAAGCGCCTGACACTCCCTGCTGCCCCAGGCGGGAGAAGTCATTTGATGATTTCACATCCGAAAAGAAAAGGTAGAAGGGGCCTCTGCGAATTGGCTTTAGTTCCTCCTACGCCTTTCAAAGGCCCGGGAGTCTACGATTCCGAGTTACGAAAAGTAAATATAAATAACACTATTGAAACGCAGAAGAAGTTGGTATAAACTTCTTAAGGTGGAACCTCCATGGTAGCCCGCGAAATTCAATTTTTCTTACGTTTTTTGCAATTTGCAAGTCAGTATTCGGTTTAATGCTGATTAAAGTATGTATGATTCGCAGGCGTACATACTTAAAATACATACTTCTTGTATGTATTTTAAGAATTATAACCACTAAAATCAGTAAAATAACTGCATAAGTCGGTATAATCCAAAAATGACAAGATTTCATGAAATAGTCATTCTTGGCTCTATGGAGTTTTTTATAAGGTGGAACTTAATCCCAGTCACCCACCTGTTGTCCGGGCGTAAACCTGAATATCTCATTGCTGCCTCTGTACCACTTGACGGAGTGCAGCGCGGGGTCCCCCTGGTCGTTCATGTAGTGGCAGATGAGGCTCGCTTCCTGGTGGGGGTCCCCGTAGCGAGGCACCTCGAGGAACGTGATGTTGTGTGCTGTGGCTATTACTGGGGACAACAGAGAAGAGGATATGAGAATACGTGGCTTTGCCATTACTGAGAAGCAGGGTTGTGTAGAACCAAGGTACAGCCAATCAAGTAATTAGGTGCACGTTGATAAGCTACCATGTAATCACATTCCGAAACCTTCTTAAAAATGCGCACACTAGGATTTTCTCCTGTATCGTGGGTATACACAAATATAACCAGACCCGGAACAACTATATTTAGGTCGTAAAAATATCTGCTCCGTACAGAAATCGAATACGTGACACCCAAAGCAGCAGCCAATGGCTTAGCTACTGCACCAACGAACGAAATGATGATCTAAATCAACTTATATTTAACTAGCCTACGCCCCTTACTTTGTCCGTGTGAATGTCGGTTTTCTGCGGGGTTTTATTTTGTTGCGAGGTACACTAACTCTTTTTCTAAAACTAAAATAGCCTATGTAACTTCTTATAACATTAGCTATCTGCCATCAAAATCGGTCTAGCCATTTTAGAGATTTATTAGCCGGAACAAACCAACTGACAAACAATCATTTTAAAAATTGATTGTTTGGTTTATGTACCGTATAAAAGTTAATTTGTATTTAGTAAAAAACTGTAATTTTTTCTTAACAAACAGACACATCAATTATACGAGTATTTATTGTATAGATACGTTTAGTGGGTACATTGTAATGATTTGGTTCCCCGTTAATCCTCAAACTAATGGCTTGTATCTTAGGGTTGGAACATATAATATGGCCCTCGTAATAGGGAGCGAGTCTATTTTCGTTAATTGGACAGAAATGTAGACTTCAAGCTCCTAATTGCTACAAAAAAAATACATACCATCACGCCTGTAGATATTCCCCGAAGGGTTAGGCAGAAGTCTACCAAAGTACACCCATAGTTCACCAATATGTTTAGGCCCCATGTAATAGGGAGCGAGCCTATTACTTTTGACCAGCCACAAATCCTAACTCCGAGCTGCTACTGAGAATTTCTAGAAAAAACCCAAAAACACTTTGCACAACCTGGGAATCGAACCCAAGACCTCTAGCGTAGCAGTCGAAACCCAAGTGTCAGGAACTTCGTTCCTCGACAGCACAATTTTTTTAAATAGTTCTTTGTCTCAGTATGACACTGATTCACCAAAGTTCCAACTAAGTCAAAGACTCAGCAACTTGCAAAATAAACAGCCTTCAATGTATGTTACCCTAGTAATTTCTGAAAGCTAGATTAGGTACATGTTTGTGTATGAAAACCAACATCCAACATCCTACAGTCGCCAGACCTACGTCATTTTAACATCGCTAAAGTTTTAAGAAATTTGGTGAAATATGTATTAAGATGTTATCCTTACTTGTTACTTCAAATCTTGGGCCCTTTTTCAGCCACAAAAGGTACCTTACTCACTTAGGTTAAAGTGTTAAAACACACGCATAAAAAGCAGCTATCACACTTAAACGAAAGTGAGCAGGGTAGGTTAGGTGACTTTTGTGTCTTGAAAATATGCCCTAAATATTATACAACCATTTTCTTTTTCACCAGAGTCTTGAATATGTGAAAGCACCAGCTTTTTCACACATTTATTTTCGGATAAACCGTTTTTTTTTTTAATCAGCTGATTATAATATTTCGCGATTTTCTAGTTGGTGTTATAGTAATAGTTGTTAATAATATTGATTACAATGACCCAATGAGTTTTCAGGTTTTTGATAACCAATGAAATACATACATACATAAACTCACGCCTTTTTCCCATGGGGGTAGGCAGAAACCACGGAACGCTACCTGCTACGATCCTTACATACTCCTTTCGCCTCCTCCATATTCATACAAGCAATGAAAAACGTTGTATATTATTCTACTTAGTCTATAAATTATAACAATTCTCAAATAACGTAGATGTCACGACTCTCCGATCTCGGTCGACAGATTATGTCAGTGTCAACACAAAACGACTTGGTAACATAGAACAATATATTGGATGGCTAGCCAAATGTTTATCTTGGCATTTGTAGACCTAGGTAAAACAGTGAGTCTTCAGTTTCAAAGGTCAGAAGACACAGCTGTTGGGTCTCAGGCTACATTAAATGTACCTTTATTATTTTTTACTAACAAAGAAGAAAATAAAACTGACCAAGTATGAGTCGGACGCTCATGTAGAAGTGAATAGGTTTTTCAAGGTCAACGCAAAAGGGGCATTCCGCGTGTGATGCCTCTTACTCTCTCCTAAGATTTTGGTGTGCCTGACAGGGTCCACAATGATTTTGTATTTTTAAATTTTTAAGACCATGTATTGAACCCGCCTTAATTTAGGGCTTTGATTACTTCACATTATGGATCGCATTAACTTATTGAATATTGGGTGTTACAGGCGTCCATAGGTTACAGTAACCACTCACCATCAGGTGGGCCGTATGCACGTTTACCACCACAGTAGTCTCAAAGATCATAGAAAAAATTATCTATGAATCTCTCTATAGTTTTCTAACAAAATACCACATATTATGTGACGAACAAAAGGGTTTTAGAAAAAATAAAAACATAAACATGGCTATTTTCGACTTTCTCCATAAAATAATGGTAAAAGTAGACTCTAAAATACCTGTATGCGCAGTATACGCCGATATGTCGAAGGCTTTTGACTGTGTGGATCACGATACCCTTCTCACCAAACTTTACGCATACGGTATTCGTGGTAGTGCACATAATTTAATAAAAACCTACCTAAAAGGTCGTAGACAATGTACGGAGATATCAAGCCTATGTTTGAAATCTAAAAAGGAATTAAAATCTATATCGTCCTTTAGAGAAATAAAATATGGTGTCCCACAGGGCAGCGTCCTCGGACCTTTATTATTTCTATTATATATAAATGACCTGCCACGTCATATAATTCATCCTATGGTATTATTTGCAGATGACAGCACATCAATCGTTTCATGTACCAATAAAGAATCGTATATAAGTGACATTAAGAATACAATTAAGAGTTTAATAAAGTGGCTTAACAATAATAATTTAGTTATTAATCTCCAAAAAACTAAAATTATGCACTTTTACCAACGACTATCTCCTGGAGATGTAGATATAAACTACAATGGCCAAACTATAGAAAAAACTAACAGTGTAAAGTTTTTAGGAATCATAATTGACAGCCAGTTAACTTGGAAGCCGCAAGCAGAAGATGTATGTAAACGTTTAAGCACAGCCGCATTTATGTTGCATAACCTGTCAAAAAAAGTAAATTTATCGACAATATTATTGGCTTACCATGGTCTAGTAATTTCTATTTTAAGATTTGGTATAATATTTTGGGGTCACTGCAGTGAACGAGAAAACATTTTCAAAGCTCAAAAGCGCTGCGTGAGAGCTATATTTGGTCTTAAAGTGAAAGACAGTTGCGTACCTATATTTAAGTCTCATAAATTATTAACCTTCCCGTGCCTTTATATCCTTGAATTAGCAACATTTGTAATAACAAATCGAAGTCTATTTGCAACTTTAATAGAAAGTAGAAAGCGAAGTACACCTATGAGATCTCAATACCAAAATCTATTATGCACGGGCGTATTTAAAACTAGCTTATTAAAAAGAAATGTTATTTGTATGGCCCCTGTAATCTTTAATAAAATACCTGACCAAATTAAAAACTTACCGCTGCAAAAATTTAAAAAACGTTTCACAAAATTACTTGTGGAGAAATGCTATTATTCTGTGCAGGATTTCTTGAATGATAATTTTTTGTTGTAACATTATTATTAATTGGTGACATTTCTTATAATTTATTGACTATCAGTATTTTTTTTTTGTAATTTAATTTAATTTTTTTTCTCGTTATTGACAATTGTATAATAATGTAATGATTTGCACGCCGTAAGGTAAAATGTAGTTGATCTCATCTATTTTTGTCACTAACCTTATACTGTACCTACATTTATAGCAAATAAAATTATCTTATCTTATCTTATTATCTTATCTTACAGTGATATGAAAGAAACTCAAAGGTGTGCCTATACCACCGTACGCTAAAATGCAAAAAAATATCGTTTCCTGTATGTGGAACCCTTTAATATTTAATTGAAGTGCTTTTGCCCTCTGAAAGTCGTCCAGAAAAGTAAAAGTTAGCCTTAAGGAAAATTGTGTGTTCTGTTAGTTTTATTTTGTTGTGCCAACTATATACAGACAGACAAATGACAGACCCTAGATATTATGTTATGAAACATAACCATGCCTAAAAACTTAACCCTAAAATACTTAAATAACGTAGCTAACTAACACGAAATTCATACACTGCACGAACAAAGAATTTTAAAAGAGAAATACGATAGAGTCTACACCCAAACGGATAGAATAAAAATGGTTGGAAAAATGCAATGCACGTACCGCACAGTGCTCAAGAGTATCGAAGTACATGACGGGTTTGTGACAAGGGACACTGAAACAACGTACCACTGAAACAACGTACCCTATATACCATCGGGTCTTATTAAAACGAACTTACTTTATTTTTTTTGAAACGGTATCCCGCAACTGTCTCGTTAGTCTAGTGGTCCTAAGTGCGACTGCTACGCTAGAGGTCTTGGGTTGGATTCTCAGGTCGAGCAAACTGTTATTGGTTTTTTTCTATGACATTCTCAGTAGAAATTTTGAGTTAGGATTTGTGCCCGATTAATAGCAATAGACTAGCCCCCTATTACATAGGACCTAAAATATACCGGTGGACTGTGGGTGTACATTCGTACACCTCTGCCTAAGTCTTCGGGGAATACAGGCGTGATGGTATGGCTGATTAAACGGACTTTCCTGTTTTGCCTGTGGTGCTTTAGGAATTAAGACCTCAGTCAGGGCTTAACAACTTATAAACTTAGCGATTTCACGTTAAGGGCACCCACTGTGGGGTCAGCTTAGGGGGCTGGGGAAAGGCAGAATCGGATCTGAAACTTACTTTAACAGAAGTTGTATCTTTTAACGATCTATTCGCAGTTACAAAGAATATTACTAGAACACACAACAAGCAAAACCATTGTCTAGATTTTGCAATATCGATAACATTGTGCAATACACAAGTTTGCACGAACTTCGTGCAGTTTTTGTTAATCGTGGACGCTGATTAAGAAGTTCCAAACTAATTTTGCACAATGTGCAAAATGTAACAGATTCTAGTTAGTGTCTGTTTGTGTTTTGTATCGTTGTATTGGGAAACAATTTGAAACTTTGTGTGTGTTCTTGTCTAGTGTACATTCGGATTAAGGACGGTTGAATTGAGATTAATGCAGCGTATTATTAATAATTCATAATTATGAAATACGTTATTGGCGATTTAGAACTGTTAATTCTGCCATTTAAAGCAAAACAAAAAATAATCTAACTTATTATTATTCCACTGCAGGGAGGCCTCTTCTCATAAAAGAAACACGGTACCACCCTTGCTAATGGCAAATTGGCGATTACAGATTTATGTTAATTTGTAAGTCAGATTTCCTCACGATGTTTTCCTTCAGCGATGTCAGTAATATATATATACCATCACGCCTGTGTTCCCCGAAGGGTTAGGCAGAGGTGTACTAATGTACACCCACAGTTCATATTTTTAGGTCCCATGTAGGGCGAGCCTATTGCCATTAACCGGGCACAAATCCAAACTCCGAGCTGATACTGAGAATTTCATAGAAAAACCCAATAACACTTTTTGCTCGACCCGGGAATCGAACCCAGGACCTCTAACGTAGCAGTCGCGCTTAGGACCACTAGGCCAACGAGGCAGTTAGATGTCACGATATGTTACGATGTCAGTAATGTCCAAGATAAAGTTAGTAAGTACCTCCAATTAATAAAAATTCAAAAAGTGATTGTTGTTTGTACGAGCATCTAGCTTCAACTTTCTTTATAGGTAACTTCTTGACAATTCAATAGTGCTTGTCAATAGTCTAATTGAAAGAAATGCTTTGACTCTGCTTTCACTTTGACATATTGTTACTTGCCAGGTATCAAACCCTCATGCATTAGAAACGAGCGCCTTAACCACTGAGCAACAAAACTAAGGTATTGTTCAAACCCGGAAAATAAACCACAAGGCATGTACCAGGCGTGCATAAATGAATAAGTAGTCACAATTTCAGCACCTACACGCTAATCTCCATTCAGCACAATCGCGTTCATATCGCACATGATGTAGCAACTATCGCTAAGCCTGTACTTAGCAGATTGCTAGCTCAACGCTGAATGCGCTAGATTGTAGAATTAGCATAATACCCCAATTTTGCTGTAGTACGCGATATCTGGCTAATTAGTACAGTGCAGCGGATAGAAAAGCGATTTAATAGGTTAGTTGAGAATTTAATCAATTATGTGCCTCATTGTGTCCGGGTAGATTATGTTATTTGGCAAGCGAACTGAATTCAAACGAAGCTTCGCATCGCATGCGATTAAGCTACAGTTTTCTTTTTTGGTTAAAGATACATTTGAATGCTTACTACATATTCTAGAGGCTAGATATATGCGAAATATCTTATGAGCTCCTTGTAACGCAATTATTATACCTAGGTAGATTATTAAGTAGATGAAATCTGTGAGTTAAGAAGCCCTCAATTTTGTTATTAGAATCAACGTTATTCACATTACAAATGATGGCTGTTGTTTAATGTAATTATGGCTTTAAAATAAGAGTCAAATTCGATGACACGTCTGGCGCTGTGTTGCGTGTCGCGGGTCCGATTCATTATTGTGTATATCTATGCTAACTAAACTAATGGCAGATAAAACAAGCCAAGCAGACTAAATCGTGGGCAGAACTCTCTAGTGAGTTTATAATTATGTTTGTAAACGCACTCCCGATACAGGAGGTATTTCTAGATAAAAAATAAACATATTTAATTAAACAATTCAAAACCAGCCAGCTTTTAAATAAATTCAATCTAGGTATTTCTTTCAATAGGTAGTTGCGTAGGTACCTTGCGAAGGTATTTGCTTATTAAACCGAAAATAGTTGACCTAAAAAACAAATGATTTGCGACTATTCCCCTCAGGCGTATAATAACAGAAAATTGAAAATAAACAACCCATTTGTTATCACAAATCTTGGCATTTCGATTCGCTGAGAACTTCCTTCGATACCTACGAGTACTTTGAACCAGAATCGTGTATTTATTCAATAGATACCTTATATTAATCTAGGACAGATTCAAATTAATTCCTCTGATCTAATAATAACAACGATATTAGGCTGGAATATGGCTAGACACAGATACCTATATAAATATATGTAATGTAATGTAATTCTCCAGACCGAATTCCGAATTCGGCCACGGCGGCTAATCTTAATGCAGACTAGCCCTGTACGCAGGACATATTATAGTGCACAAGTGTGTGCGCAAACACAGGTGCACTCCCCATAGCCCGATGGGACGGCAATTCGATACGACCGGAGAGAGATCAGGCGCAGGACCAACGGCTTTACGTGCTTTCCGAGGCACGGGGGTGTCACACCACCAACTTCCAAACTCCGGGCTGCTACTGAGAAATTCCCAATAAATAAATAAATATATACCTACTTACCAATATTATACAGAGGAAAGATTTTCTTGTTTGTTTGTATCGAATAGGTTCCATAACTGCTGGACCGATTTCAACCATTTCTTCACCAATACATAGCTACATTATTTCTGAGTAACATAGGCTATGTAACATCACGCTACGATCTACGGGAGCGGAGCATTACCTAAAGACGGAACTTACGGCGGGTGAAATAAGTCACGCAGACGAAGTCGCAGGTAGTTCGCTACTAATGTATATTTTAGTAACTCGATATGTATCTCGATATGATATAGGGATTGGTCATCTCTTGACTGCCATGGCTTACATCTTTATTATAATTTTGATATTTTTTATATTCACCTTCATTGTTTTCACATATAGAAGCAACAAGAATATTGTAACCAAGTTTTTGTAAAAACCAAATTGAATGAAAAGAGTGTCCATGGAGTTTCTTGCTCGTTCTTCTCCATAGAGACCTACGTTTTGGAACGAGCAACTAGCTTCAATATTGAACTGTAACTTCTTGACAATTCAAAAGTGCCTGTAAATGGTCTAATTGAAATAAATGCTTTGATTTTGATTTTATCCAATGCTCAGAAGCGCTAGCTTTCTAGCTTATTTCTAACTTATTTTTATTATATTATTTTTATGCCATTGTTTGCAAAACATAGCGCACTATGTACTATTTCTATGATCTTTAAGGTACCTATGTTTGACAAATAAATAATTTCTTTCTTTCTTTCTTTCTAGACGTAAAAGAAACAAAAAAGAGGTATTGGGTTTTTCTATGAAAGTCTCAATAGCAGCTCGTAGTTAGGATTTGTGCCCGGTTAATGGCAATAGGCTCTTCCTACATGGGACCTAAACATACCGGCAAACTGTGGGTACATTATTGGTACAGCGCTGCCAAATCCTTCAAGGAATACAGGCGTGATGGTAGGTATATATTTAAGATTGTACGTATAGTTCTAGTCTACAGTCACATGAATAAAAAAACCCTGGAAACAATTTATTTAGTTTATTTTACTCGAAACAGTTTTTCAAAGCATTCAACGAGCCAGTGACCGTTTGCGATGCAACCAAAAAGAACTAGTAGTACATCATCAACCAATTGTTTTTGTTCGGATTCATTCGTGAGTTTTATCTCGACATATCGCTTCACTTGTGCACCCTGTTTATTTTATTTTGACTGTGTATCCAACCAGATTCGAAAATTAAAAACTAACAGACAATATTTGGTTTATTTTTTAATTTGCACAATATTTATACAGGAATCGACTGTTTAAATATTTTGCAAATTGCTGCAATGGAATTACCAAGGAAATATTTGTTGGTATCTTTTTTCTGTGAAATATTATTTTATTTTCTCTGAATACGTTTTGAGTTGATTGGTCAATTTTATAGGTTTTTATATTGAATTTAGCAGCACTGATTTTATAAAGCAAATCAGTCAAATAATTTATTTAAAAGGCACTTCTGAACGTCACATCATTATCATCATTACATAGTATAAAACAAAGTCGCCCTTTTCCCCTTGTACGCGTTAATCTTTAAAACTACGCAACGGATTTTGATGCGGTTTTTTTAATAGATAGAGTGGTTAAAGAGGAAGGTTTATATGTATAATAACATCCATTAAATAGCGGAGAAATACTGTTATTTTTGAGGTTTCTAATGTGATGTCGTAAATAATTTAATTTTTTTCCGCTTACATTGCAAACGCTGGCTGAACCCTACGAGATTTATCAAAATAATGTACTAAGTATTGTACACATTGAAAAGGTCTACAGAAAACTCCGCGATAGTATATGTCTATCTCTTATGGATATCCCACAATAACACTTTTGTCATTTACTTTTTAATTAATTTATTAACTAATTTTCGAAGCGATTTTAACCAATACAGCATTAATCCTTATCCAATTAAATACCTTAAATACATTGTTGATTTAATATAGATCTATATGGCCTTTTACAGCATATGATTTAAATGAATATTATCGAAGATATTACAGATTTAAAAATTGCGGGACGTAGCGTTTGCGGCGGAGCGGGCCGCTATGTTTTTGTATACAACGTTCACAGTTTTTTGTAGTGTATTTAGTATCAGCTTTGCACCCGTGCGAAGCCGGGGCGGGTCGCTAGTAAGAAAAATAAAGAAATTAATATAGAATAGACAAGAACCTTTTAACTGTCTTACAAAATATCCGACTAAAAATATTATACACGATCATTTTCTAAGAACCTAAGTACATTCTAATAAAAGGTATGTACAGGTATTTAAGTAAACTTCTATTGTTATTGTTATGTCTAGAAAGCAAGGTTATCTTACGCCTACTCAAAGGAAGAGGAGTGGAGAGAGATCAGAAAACGTGTCTAACAATGGTTATTGGTATTTTATACTATAAGGATCTGCCCCCACGACCGATTTTTTACATATTTCTTCGTCGGCGAGAAGAAACGACCGATAAACCGATAATCGGACCGATTCTCGGTCGTGTGGGCAGACGCTAAGGGGTGTGAAAAGACAAAGCTAACAAAACCAAAAAATACATGTTCGTCCCATATTTTCGAGTATTTTCATACCATGGAACCTTCTGTTTACAGAGACATTGATAGTTAAAGTACCAAATTTTTTTTACAAAAAGGAAAAATAAAAATTAAGACCTCTGTACTGTTGGATGTATACAACCACCACCCGTAAGATGTGCTCCACCATCAAACTGATTTTTAATACCAATAATAAAAGTTGTTTTCTTGTAATATATATTTGCTATATGTTACCTACTGTTGTTTCTGCCTACTCCCATGGGGAAAAGGCATGAGTTTATGACATACATAAACTCACGCCATTCATCTGTTTAAGTTACTTAATTAGTTGAATCGGCTCTATGCGTAGTTAACGGGTAGGTACCGTATCTTTTCGACCCTGTATATTTCGTATACAGTTCTAACTAATTACCTATTTTTTCGATTAGTTTGGCTTTTAAAGTCCAAAATACAACCGCTTCAAAGGTATGAGAGTAAAGACATTAAGGATAAATCAGTACTACGGTATTACTTATATTAGTACAAAGATTAGATTCATAAAACAAAAACACCTTTTTCTTTAGAAAAATTCAAACTTTTTTCCTCAGAAAATGCAGCGCTGCACAATTTCTCCACTGTAAATATAAAGTAGCAGTGAAGAGAAACATAATTAAAACAAAATTCTTCGAGTTCCCAACAACTATTACCAGGAGAGCATAGCACACGAACAATGAATATAAAATTAATTTATGAGATACAAGGAAACAGTTTGCATCAAAAATAGACTCGTAAAATTTCCTTTGCTAATATTTTTATGTTGATGAATCTGTTTATGGTCTTATGGGAATTTTAGCTTGTTTGTGTATAACTAGCTTCAAACCGTACCGCCTCTGGAGTGGGATTAGGTTTTATTGCTCTGTACATACAAGAGTAGCGTACAGCGTACTATTGTTTTGTCAAATTACTTCATTTCAAATAACAAATAATATTAGTCTGCCATTTTTATTTATTTTTTAACTTCGTTGGATGACTAAAGAGCCGACGGGCCCACTAAGTTAACCTCTGCCTATAGAGATAGACATCTGCATTACCAGAGGTCTTTAAAATGCGTTGCCATCCCAGAGACCAAGTTTTAATGCCTCATGTTCCTGCAATTACTAGTTATTGGCCAAACTACAGAGATATAATGATTAAATCTGTATTTATTTCAATCGCTAACCTAACTGATCCCTTTTCTGCTACAACGACTATCTAGTGCCGCACTGGTCTGCTGTAGTAGATAGTAGATACCACTTTACGAGTACGTACCAAGCAAACGATGATTGACAAAAAACATTACCAGCACTTCATGTAACGCAGGAGTTTACCGTCGATGACTACACAACGTAATTCCACTCTCAAAGTATAATTTATGAATATTTTATTCAGTAAATGTTCTTTGTTAAAAGGCACGAAGGTACTTGATAACTTTTCTTAAGTCTCACATAAATTATGAACAAAGGTTAAGCACAGGGATAAGTGGGTATACTAGGCAAGAGAAATTCTCTGATGAAATTTTCATTACAACGCTGAGAGCTCTGGAAGGGAACACCTCAGTAATCTTTTAGCGTAAACGTGATATGATATGGGGTTCATGAAATTGCTAAAAATATGCTCCTAGGTAATGGAGTTCTCTTTAGTGTATGCTGGAAAGTTAATTGTGAAATATTAGGAATATTTCAGAGCGGTTCGTTCGAATTTTATATCTACTCGATTGCGCTTTTTAAACTTTGAATTGTAAAGAGTGAATAGTGTTAGTTTTTTAACCTATTTAACGCGTTAACGTAAACGTTTACATAAAATGAAATTATTTTAATTCCCATTTCTGTCACTAGATGGCGCTATTTCAGTTTTAATGCAAATTAAAGTTTGTGTACTCTCGCACTCTTACTCTGTAAGAACACGTTGACGTAAAATTATGCACGAAAAGGTTATTTCTAGTTGAAAAATCAATCTAGCTTACGTAACACTTCGCGCACCCGTCCTGTGAAAATAAAATAGCGCCGTCTAGCGACAATAATGAGAAACATAATCATTCCATATAAATTGACATTTAAGAGAACATTAACATAATAATAAAAAAAATTACAATAAACGTACAGAACGGAAGAAAACAACAAAACTACGAACACAAATGTTTACTAAGAAAGAAAAATAACACTCAGAAAAAAAGGGATACCAATAAATAATTCCGTCCTTTTCAAAAAAAGGATTGGAGCACTTACTTAGTTTCTTTCTAAAATGTACAAAAAGCTATCCCACTTTGTGTTAGAAATAGTAGCAAGTCAAAAATAAACTGGGTTCATTTTAGGGAACAACATGAAAAAAGGGGTTTTATTTTCTGCCCAGTGGTCAGCCTTTGATCTTGCGCACGTAAAATAAATAAATCATGTTCGTTGACTAAGTGACAAGCTTTTGGCCTACTTTCTTTAATAGGCGAGTGTTTAGGGTTGTCACACTATGATAAATATATAAGTACATGACTATGCACTATTTCGCTCGAGGAGCTCGTGGCTAAATAATTACAGCCGCATAGACCGATCTTCCGGGTTGGGCCACGCTTGCCGAGGTTGGTCTGTGGATGGGTGACCATTTACCATAGCGAGTTTTCTCCGTGCCTCGGAAAGCACGTAAAGCCGTTGGTCCCGGCTGTCATTTGTAGATCTTTGACAGTCGTTACTGTTAGTCAGAAGCCAGAAAGTCTGACAACCAGTCTTACCAAGAGTATCGTATTACCCATTACTGGGTTATGGAGGTCTGATAGGCAGTCGCTCCATGTAAAATACTGATATTCAGCTGCATCCGGTTCGACTGGAAGCCGACCCCAACATAGTTGGGAAAAGGCTAGGCAGATGATGATGACTATGCACTATTTAAAACCGGCCAAGTATGAGTCGGACTCGTTCACGAAGGATTCCGCACCATTATCTATAAAAACGGCAAAAAAATCACGTTTATTGTATGGGAGTCCCTCTTAAATATTTGTTTTATTTTGTATTTTAGTATTTGTTGCTATACCGGCAACAGAAATACATCATCTGTGAAAATTTCATCTATCTAACTGTCTGGGCTGTTCCGGTAAATAAATGAATTTGAATTTTTTACAAGAATTACCTTTGACATTATTTAAGAAAATGCTTTTTAAACTTTTGATGACTAAGAATTACTATAGTATTAAGGACTATTTAGAAGATAAATCAATAGAATGTGGATAATGTAATTTTAATCTTACAAAAAATTTGCACGCCATAGCAGGATATGCTAAAACAAAATGCACTGTAACATCCTTTGTACCATATTCTAGCAAATAAACATTTTGATTTGATTTCATTTGATTTGACGGTTCATGAGATACAGCCTGATGACAGACGGACAGATGGACGGACAGCGGAGTCTTAGTAATAGGGTCCCGTTTAACCCTTTGGGTACGGAACCCTAAAATATCGTTCAAGAGCAAGTCTGGGTTTATTAGGCATAATTAGGGATCTAAACCAAGCTATACTCAGCAGTCAATAGAACGGATGAGATGATCTGCCGTAAATACCAGTTTACGATTTGCAATATAAACCTACGCTAGCTTCCAAAGTATTCATCTAATGGTTGATTTTCTATCGTCTGAATAGATTATAGAAAAATCTGCAACTTTTCCTATGTCAATAAAACTTTTTTTTATTTTATGATTGTTATTAATTAAATTATTAAATCTAGTATCCAAAAGTAAAGACAGATTCTCACTGCAAAACAAATTCCTAATATCAAGACTTCATAGAAAACTTTGCTACTATTCACATATATTTCTCACCTCTTCAAGAAATAGAGGCGCGATTTTATATTATACTACCTTTTGCCCGCAACTTCGTCTGCGTAAATGTCGGTTATCGCGGATGAAATCGCGGAATAAAAAGTAGCCTATGTCCTTTTTTGGGGTTTAAACTTACTCGGTACCAAATTTCATCAAAATCGGTTCAGTAGTTTGGTCGTGAAAGCGTAAGAAACAGACACACAGACAGTTACTTTTTTTTTGTATATTATTAAGGATTAATATGGTTTCAGGAAAATAAAGTATGTATAGGTACCAACCCTAAATTTTGAAACACTAGCATTTCCATAATACATATTTGTGTTGAAGATAATTATTATGACAGTGAACGATGGAAAACCCAGTTGGATTACAAATTAAGGTAGCCGCTGATGTAATTTATAATCGCTGGTTAATTAAGGTCAACCAACAACCGAACTGATGTGTTATTTTAAACTGAACATTATCTACGTTCATTGAATATATATCATGTTCCTATTACTACCAGGGCGGTTTTTAAACTATTGTAGGCTCTAGGCACAAAAGGATCACGGGCTCTTCGTGTGTTTTGCGTATTTTCATAGATGACAAATTGAACTTCTCTTTCTTCGATGTTTAATTAAACCTGATCAAATTATATTTACTGACGCCATTCTTTTGGGCACTTTTCCGGTTGACGGCGATGCGCAGAATTTTTGTTATGCATTATAGATTTAGTTTCTTTTCTTTTTTTTCTATAATTATTAAGCGTTATTTTAAGGCTATAAATATTAATTAATAGTTAGCAAAATATTTAATCTTGTTTTATGTACACAAAATTAACCCGTTCTAATAAGAAGCGTAAGAGTAGAGGAATAAGTGACGTCATCACACTGTATTGCCATACAAATTATATGGAGAAAATTGGGAAAACCGCATTTTAACAGCTGCTCATAAAAATCAAGATGACACCACTAATCAATTGACGTACTTTTTATGAGCTGTCAAAATGCCATTCCCCCATAGATTTTCTATGACAATACTCAACTATGACGTCACTTTTTTGTCATCTCAATTCACTAACTATTTATTGATTTCAAAGCAACTAAAAATCGATTTTTATAGTTATTTAAAAAATCATCGGGTTTTTAGTGCTAAAATTAAATGTTTTTTTGTGAAGTTGTTTCTTGAAATTATTGGTTAGTGATGTCATCTACCCAATTGATAATGTCTACGCCCGTATTGTCTCGAGTAACTTTATTTCTTAACTGTACCTATACTGACTGCTCGAAGGTACTTTTTCCTCAGGTGTACATTATATCCCATTAGAGCAATGTTCAAGGGTTTTCTAATACAATTTATTTTCAAAGCACTTAAACCTACTTAAAACGTTACATATATCGCTGCCTTTTTTGTTTTTGCTAATGGACTTTTTATTTTAATGGACTTAAATCCCAAAGTCGTTCGTCCTACACCGTTTTAAGAATAGATATAGGAATATGTAGTTAAGAAGACATGCGTACTTGCTAGATTCAATCCTAACTTTTTTAGGTATGAAAGATACCTGGTCCTTGCCCGTTGGGCTCGTAGTCCGCAGTCGCGACTGCTGAGCGTAAGGTTTTGGGTCTGGCAAAGTGATATCGCATTTTTCCTTTAAAGATATCTTGGGACCTAACAGCCAAGAGTTCTGAAGTTGGTGTTGTGCTTTTAAAAGCACGTGAAGTCGTTAGCCCTGTGGCTGAGCTTTCCTTGGTCGCGTCGGTTTCGGCCTCCCTCAGACTTTAAGAGTGAGGGAGTGCACCTGTGTACCTACTTGTACACATCTCCTGTGTACTTGGTTAGTCATTATCAAGTCAAATTGGCAGCTGAGATCAAAATTTGATCTCTCAAGATCAAATTTTGTGGCTTTTTATGTGTGTTACACAGGTTAACCAATCATGTTAAAATGACTTTCGTTTGGCGACTGTGGGATCTTGAACCATAATGAGCTAACATTCTGGCCTCCTAGTCAATAATGCCTATTCAGACAGTTAAACTAGCCCTTACACTTATTCATGCCTAACTAATGCTTAAACAGACCGACCATATATAATATGAAATGCCTAAGATAAGGCAAGCCGGCCGTTGATTCTGTCGCACTATATTATACTGTACGTTAATGTTATCTACGTGCCGATAGCTTCCAAACCGTCTCAGTAAATAGGTCGAGGCCTCACTAATATCCTAGATATTGAGACCTCGGCTTTAAGTCTTCTAAAGGATCAAGGCGAGAATGCTCGGAAATTAAATTCTGTTAGATATTCTATATTTTATGAGATCCTGGTAGATTTTACGTTCTCTGTAGGAGTTTGGATTGAGCTTGATATGACAATCCCAAGCTCAATCCAAAATAATAAATAATCTCTACGTAGTATAAAACAAAATTGATTCTCACAGATGTAAGCGTACAGAGATGTTTCTGTGTACGCTTACATCTTTTAAACAGCGCAACGGATTTTAATGCGATTGACATCCATAGATAGAGTGATTCAAAAGGAAAGTTTATATGTAGAACATTACGCTACGAACAGCGGAGCGGAGCTGTAATCGGAGACGTAACTGACCGCTGGTGACAGCGTGGGGTATAATTGAGTGCACAAGCATTATGCTGAGCATGAGCCGTTTCGCGCGGTAGTGACGCATAGTTCCTTCTAGGACATATTTTTTTTTAATAATTATTTACCCACTTGTTAGTATTTTAGCCTTTTTAAACAACATCTTTTATACATTATGTGCGTCTCTTTCTCGTGAATAAACTGTTTTTCTTTATTTTGCTTTCTTTCTTGATTATCAGCCTATGACTTGCAGGCACTACTATAATAATATGCTTGACCGGGTCAGCCTATTCAGTTCAGTCTCGAAATTACGAAACGATGCGCCGATCCGCTTATGCGTATCTTGATCCTAAAACTCATCAATCGCCTGTCATTTCTCCACATTATAGCTGCGACCAGCCAATAGGACTACAAAATTAAATTCCAATTTCACATTCGCAACGCAAATGCACACAGTCAGTGAATAAAGGATGGCAGTGATTATCGAATCACTCACGGATCGAGGAGGCAAGTGAATAAGTGGCGATGAGGCATGCACCCTCGCAGTGATGATGTGGGTCAGTACACGCTTGAGTACGTCTTCTTGGCATTATGGACAAATGACTAGCGGGATATCACGACTGGTGTACTCGAAAGGGGTAGATAGAGGGATATGGTAGGTGTTCATGTTATGAAAGAGGGGGAATTCTTGTGTTTTTAAATCGTTTACGTTCTAATCAAAATCAAAAAAATAATTTAAATTTCTTTTGTGGATTCTTAACGGATCCCTAATATTTTAAAAATAAAATACCTATAGCTAAATTATTCGCTAATAATGTAGCTTTCCAACAGTGAAATAATTCAGAAAATCGATTAAGGAGTTATTGAGTTAATTCAATCATTACAAGCGGAACTACAAATAATTTCTTTTAATAATATAAGTTTATAAAAACTATTTACAGGCACTTTTGAATTGAGGTATCAGTCAGAAAATTTAAGGAGACGAATGAGTATATTCAATCTCATTCTGGTAATATTGATGGTCGCTAAAATGAGATTGCAATTAGATTAGTTACGAGAATTGGTTTCCTATTATGTTAAAGTTTGAGGGCAATTTAATAGCAATAGGATTGCTTTATATCAAGCAATCCCATTGCTATTAATTTGCCCGACCCGGAGACAGAATCTAGTACTTCAGAGTTAATCAACCGTGTTTACTATGACTAGATCAATGATGTGATCACATAAGGTGATAACAATAACTAAACATGCTTCAAATAGGCTTATTACAAACATGTTTCTGAGTCTACTAAATTTGAAACAACGGTTTTCTGTTACCACAAACTAATATTATTTAAATTTCTAAAAACAAGCTGTTGTTACCAAAACACATTTTTTATTTCTCGATACAAAAACATGGTAAACTTCATCATGGCAAAATATTATGTATAAATATAACAATGTGATCACAATGTATAGAACAGCTGTCTTTTTTTTCATATTTCGGGGTTGGTCCCATAGAGAAAGTTGTTCGTATTCATGAGTACTTTCACCCCCTAAAAAATGGCCGGTAAATTAGAAGTCAACCCGTATTAAGTCGAGGGGTTGAACCATTTTACCGGGTCAACTCGAGACTATAGGAGGCACTAAGAATTTTCCAATAGAAAAATCAAAGTCAAATCATTTATTTCAATTAGACCATTAAAAGGCACTTTTGAATGTCGTATTCATGAGAAAATAATTGAATCTAGGTAACCCTTCTTAAAGGTAGTTTCGTATGGAGAAGAATGGGCAAGAAGCTCCACACTTATTTTTCTATCTACGAGTATAATCAAAATGAATGAGTAAATATGTTGCTAAGCGCAAAACTGAGAACGGCTGGACCGACTTGGCTAAATCTTTTTTGTCCAGGAGAATGCTTTTATGGAATAATTTTTTCGGAAACGAGAAAAGACGGGGCGGTTCGCTTGCTTAAAATATATAAATATTTTACAATATGTATTATTCAAGACCATAAAGGATTACACTAGAATGCGAAGACCCTTACATAAAATCTACTAGGATAGCATAAGTCAAATAGGTAACTGTACTTTGTGCAGCAGTACATGATTAGTTCATTCATTCGTAAAGCAATCACGACTAAACTAAAGCCCAGACTTCTGATTAAACCAGACACATTATTCCAATAAACCATAACCTAATCGTCTGTAACTGTGGTTAAACTTATCGTTCACTAAGGAACAGTTATCCATAACTAATACATGAACTAAGTCTTCAATGACTCAAGTTAGGTCTGGTGTCAAAACTTTGAAGTGTCTTTAGTAAGTAGAAGGTCGTCCAGGTAAATTGCCAATCAAAACCCCAAACGCTCGTCTGCATAGTTTAGCAACGATATCTTACTGCCGAGACTCAATTAAACATTTGATTTAGCTTTACTTGCTCTAATGGAAATACATTTTGAATATGATTGAACACCAGAGGGAGTAATCTCTTGTTTTTGTTGACTTCTCTTTCTATCAGTCTCAATCTGTCTTCTTAGCGACAATCAATGTCAAAAACTTGTCAAAAATTTAAGTAAATTAAAGGCATTTTTGTTTGCCTCGTGTTACGCTACTCGTGTGACTCTGTTACGCTAGAGGTCTTGGGTCTTATTCCCAGGTCGAGCAAAATATGTAATTGGGTTTTTGTAGTAAATTCTCAGCAGCAGCTCAGAGTTAGGATTTGTTCCCGGTAAGAGGCAATAGGCTCGCATAGGCGCACCCTATTACATGGGACCTAAACATACCAGCAAACTGTAAAAATACTGACTCTAATTTACCTATATTTAATTTGATTAATTGTTGATAAGACGAGATTCCAACTAGACTTAGTACGTTTTTAGTTTATTGACATTCTGTTCGGCCCAATTGCACCACGAAATAGTGGATACACTCATCACAGTAAATAACTTGCATGAGTAATGATAAACTTATTTAAAAAGCCACGGTATACTAAAATTGTGTGACATATTATAATTTTAAAATTAACAGCTCAAATATTTAAGTAGCTTGTTTTAAATGTATCTAAAACGGAAAAGCTATTTGATATACAGGCAGCTAAATTGCAACTACTTTTGAATAAAATTGTGAGTGTACTGAGCACACACAACTTACACACTCAACTATTTAACATAGTTTATTCTATACATTGGTGCACCTCTACCTAACCCTTCGGGGAATACAGGCGTGATGGTATGTTATGCGTTTTTATAGTCTATAGTATGCCATAAGTCTTAAAAGTACGAACACAACAAAACTCAATATTGACTGTGTACTAGAAAAAATAATACTTTTGGCTGTATACCAAATAGCTTGTAGGTATACTAAAAGCATGATATAACGTTGTAACCAAAACTATATTACTAAGGATTCAGTGCATGATTCCAGACGGTTTTTTTTAATAAAAAAACAGCTGCTGTTTCGTACAAAAAATCCTCACCTACACGGTCAAAATGTATTGAACAATTTTTTTTTTATGGATGACTACCTTTCGCCCGCGACTTCGTCCTCGTCAGAGTTATTAGGTTTATTTGAAACTCACGTGGCGCCATCCATTATCATAAGAACGTTATTGTTGTTTTCCTCAGGAACCGTGCTTTTTTCGACACGAAAGGAACCCTATGTCCATTTCTGTACACCTGACAACGCATATGAAAAATTTCAGAATGATCGGTCTAGGCGTTTAGTAGTTTAGGCGTGAAAAGGTAACAAACAATCAAACTTACGCATTTATAATTTTAGATAGGATGACAACTAACTGTTATAGACACCTACGTTTTGGAACGAGCAACTAGCTTCCATTTTAAACTGTAACTTCTTGACAATTCAAAAGTGCCTGTAAATCGTGTAATTGAAATAAATGGTTTGACTTTGACTTTGAATTACCCTGTATAAATCTTCCAAATATCAGATTTTTGTTGGTACTATGTACCCATATTCCAAATTCACCTCGAGCCTATAAATTCAGCGGCAAAGATCAAACCTTAGGGTTGACTAATCGCCAATGAACACCTAATCCATTGCACATGGCTGGATTCTTCCACGCCTCATCAGGAACGAGCCGAGAAATGGCAAAGTTAACGTACGGTAAAGTTCATGTTCTGTTTGACAACTTTGTGTCACGCGTGGTTCTTGAGAAATAAATGTATTTGAGTACTGTGTTTAAGAGGTGGAATGTTTTTTTTTTAATCTTTTGTCTGATTTCATAAAACTTATTACTAATCGAATTTTAAAAATGGAAGAGGTTTTTAATTCGTACAATATGATTTTTTCTATAGAGTAAGGAAACTTTTATCGACGATTCAGTATGTTAGTACATGATTCTTTACCTCAAGCATGAAAATTATTGGATATTTAAAAAAAACTGCTATTATATATATTTTGACCGTATTAGTATTGAATAAATTAAAAAAAGGTTCCAGTGCTTGTGTTAGGATAAATGGGGCATACACTGACTGGTTTTGCATCTCAAGAGGTGTAAGGCAGGGTTGTGTAGCGTCTCCTTGGCTGTTCAACCTATACATGGATATTTGCTTGGCGGATTTGAAAGAGAGTGAGTGTGGATTAAGAATGAATGAGTTACCTGTCAAATGCCTCTTATACGCAGACGATCAAGTTCTTCTTGCATCGTCGGCGGAACAGTTGCAAGACATGGTAACGTTAATGAATGAAGCGTTTAAAAGAAAAGGAATGAATATAAATGTGAACAAGACGAAAGTGATGGTTTTTGAAAGAGAAGAGGATGTATCGGTGTGTGATGTGAAAATAAATGATGTGAGTGTGGAGCAAGTGAATGAGTTTGTATACTTGGGCAGTATGTTTACAAGGGATGGAAAGATTGATGCTGATGTGGAAAGGAGAGTAAATGCGGGAAATAAAGTGAATGGTGCCATACATGCGGTTGTAACCAACCAGTCGATGTTCTAAAAGGCTCGACTGGCTGTGCATAATGGCGTGCTGGTGTCTACACTTACGTATGGAAGTGAATGTTGGGTATGGCAAACGAGGCATGAAAGTAGGATTAATGCTGTGGAGATGCGTTCCTTGCGAAGTATGTGTGGTGTAACTTTGAACGATAGAGTGAGGAATGAGATTATACGAGAACGTTGCGACTTAAAAGAGGATGTAGTGACAAAGGTTCAAAAGGGTATGCTTAGATGGTTCGGTCATATTGAGAGGATGAGTGAAAGGCGACTAACAAAAGGTATTTATGTGGCAGATGTGAGTGGCAACGCCGGGAGGGGACGCCCTAGAAAGACCTACCCTGACCTTATCGGTGAGGTTCTTCAGAAAGGTCGGGTGTGCAGTACTCGTAACCGGCGTGCTTGTATGACCAGATGTATGAACGTGAACGAGGCGAAAGTAGTATGTCAGGATCGTAGCAGGTGGCGTTCTGTGGTTTCTGCCTACCCCCATGGGAAAAAGGCGTGAGTTTATGTATGTATGTATGTATGTATGTATGTAGTATTGAACTTTTGTATGGATCAGCTGATTTAAAAAAAACATACCATCACGCCTGATTCCCCGGAAGGGTTAGGCAGAGGTCAGCTGATATTTCTTCGTTAAAATGTTTCCTTCCACCCCTATTTTTGTAAACCGTGACATTAATTTCTTGTTACTTAAATTCTCAGTAGCAGCTCGGAGTTAGGATTTGTGCCCGGCCAATGGCAACAGACTCGCTCCTATTAGACATTTGGTGTAAATTGGTACGATAGCTCTGTCTAACTGTTTGGGCAATACAAGCGTGATGGTATGTTATGTAATTTCTTGATCGTTTATTTATGTTTAATTAAGCTGTATTTGGCATAGTAACTATTACATTAAGTTAATTGAATGTTCTCTGATTATCATTGCAACGATTGATATGCGTTATTAGTGTCACGGGTAATTAACTAGCTGCATTAATTAACGTTACAAGCAATCATGGCAAGACTAAACTGCCAACACTGGAACTAAAAACGAATTAAAATTATGTAAAACTAGCTTCTGCCTGTGAATTCATCTGCATAATATGTAAACCTACTATCGGTAATTATAGCATTATGTTTTTGTATTGCCTATTTCAAATTATTGACTAAATAGTCTGTATTATTATAGCCCCATCCAACGACACTGGGCGGAATTAGCAATAGGGTTATATAATTAGTACTAACAACACTAACATAGTATGTTAAGTACATTCTGTTACTAACTCACTAACAACGTTATGGACACTTTGGGTCTGAAATAAAGATATTTTATTTTTTATTTATTTTATAGCCTAAATTGTTTGCATGCCTTAATTAAGGTAGTTAGTATATGGATCATTTTTTTTTAACTGAACATCTGTAACTTGTACCTACTTTCTGTGCAAATAAAGAACTATTCTATTCTATGCAGTATGTACGATTATTAAGCCAGTCCTAAATTATTTCACGGGAATACAAAAACCGGCAATATGTTCGCCTTTCAACTAATTCTATTTAGCCGATTAAGCGTGAAAGAGTAACAAATACTCGTCCATCCATCAATTGTCGCAAATTTCTCGTTTATTATAGTAGTAGCTAGGTAGAGAAGTAGAATCTTACTAACATAAATGCAAAAGTTTGGATGTATGGATATTTGTTACGCAATCACGCTAAAACGGCTAAACGGATCTAGATGAAATTTAGCACAGAGCTAGGCTACTTTTAGTACCGTTTTTATGTTCCACAAGGATAACTTAGAACTTTAGCTTAATTTTGAAATCTACACCGACGAAATCAAGAGCAGAAATGTAGGTAGCATATATATATATATACCTACATATACCATCACGCCTGTAGTAGTAGTGCCGAAGGGTTAGGCAGAGGTGTACCAATGTACACCCACAGTTCGCCGGTATATTTAGGTCCCATGTAATAGGGGGCGAGCCTATTGCCATTAACCGGGCACAAATCCAAACTCCGAGCTGCTACTGAGAATTTCATAGAAAAACCCAATAACACTTTTTGCTCGACCTGGGAATCGAACCCGGGACCCCTTGCACAACAGTCGCACTTGCGACCACGAGACCAACGGGGCAGTTCATGTAGGTAGCAAATAAAAAAAAATAAAAACTCCAAGAGTCTCTTCATTATCTGTTGTGAATATCTGATTGAGAGAAAACCAGTAAAAAATAAAAAAATAAAAATTCAACTGCGTTAATTAAAACCCTCACTCGTTTGAGGTGATGGAGTAGTCTGTTCGCCGCTAAAGTACTGAAGTGGAAGAGAGAAGTGAAAAAAATACTCTTTTTAGTTTCCCAGCAATGCTTTCAGCATTCCTTTTACAGCAAATAACTTCTATTTGCTTCTTTCATAGCAACAAAATTGTATTTAGACGATTTATTCGTTATTGCCCGGGTTTGTAGTACAAAAAGCTGTATCGTTTCGGTTGCCAATCGGACTGCCGTATTATAGGCAGATTATTGGTTACTAGTTTCTGCCCGTGACTTCGTCTACGTGAAAGTTAAGTATACTATACAGACAGCACGGTAATAGTGGAGTTTCCATCAGTGAAATATGTTTTCTAACCAGAGCAGTACTACCAGAGATTATTACTTCTAACAAAAATAAAAAGAAATAAACCCAATCTCTTTATTTATAATATTAGTAATAATAACTTCCAGAGATTTCCTCTTAAAAAAAAACATATAAGTGAAACAAACGAACTTAACCTCTTTATAATCTTCTTCTTCATCGTGTGGGCAGTAAGATCTAACGACTCCACACACCCTAGTGTCAGAGTTTCTAAACCGCCTCAAGGGCCTCTGACGTGGTTACCGATATAAAAAATAATACCCGATATAATATTAGTGAAGAAGTATCATCATCATACAATAAATAAATATTCTATTTTATTCTATTTATATCAGCCGCAGGACATCCACTGCTGGACATAGGCTTACCCTTACATTTCCAAAAGGACCGGTTGGAAGCGGCCTGCATCCAACCGAAGTAATTACAAAAAAATATAGATAGCTTCTAATTGTAAAACCTCTAATATACGTGAGGCAAGACTAAGAATCTTAACATTCATGAAAATGCAAGATTACACAAAAAAAAACTCGAAAACTCATTTGTATTATACACAGTAATACAAAACCAACTTAAAACATAGTTCTTTCCCTGTCAACTGTTTGAAGTTGACTGAGATAGAATGCTGTTTTTAATTATCTGCAATTAAATGCGCGAAATTTTTGGTATGTAGTTATTTGTAGTGTAAACTGAAAAATAATTCTTGTAAATCAACCTGCTTTAGCTTTAACTGAATGCTGTTGTTATTTCATGGAATACAACGAGTATGTGCAATGATTGTTAATTGATTTTCGTGTTAACATTATAATAATTAAATTAAAATAGGCTCGCCCCCTATTACATGGGCCCTAAACATATCTGCAAACTGTAGATGTACATTGGTACACCTCTGCCTACCCTTCGGGTAACATAGGCGTGATGGTATATGATATATATATGGTACACTCCATCAGACGTTCAGACACACATTTTAAACTTCCGACCTTCCGTCTGGCTAAAGTCATGAATCACGAAAAGTGCCTTGCAATAAATTTTTCAATTTTCTTTGAAACATATAAGTAAGTAACATAATGATTATATATCTTTTGAACCCTTCAAAAATAACTCAGCATTAGACATACCTTCTTAACGACATAGGTATCATACTATCTAACCCCAAAATATTCAGTCATGCTGAAATGACGTAGGTCTGACGACTATAAGATCTTGGATCACCTAAAATATTCCGTCAAAAAAATAATTTATCAAGTATGAACCCTAAACCTAGAACGATAAACTCTAAAATCGGGAAATAACTCAATTATCCTATCAGAAACTAACAGGATATCTAGTTTAAAATTCCGTAGTCATTACAGAAGATTATTTTCGTCTGTAACACCATTCGTCACACTCATTCAACTAACAATTGAACACCTACATGTTCGTTCATTCATTCGTTCACTCATTCAATCATCATGACTGAGAATATTCAAGTGAAGTCGCTAGTAGGAAGTATGGCTGCAATAAAGTTGATAATCGATAGAATTTCTTCAATAAATCTGTATAGTAATATTAATCCAATTGAAATCTTAGTACCTTATCAATATGTTTCATTCTGCAATAATTTTTGCCTGTCATTAAGATTTCTATTCCGTGATAACGTGTAAAAAAATGTCTGCGTTATCACAGGGTTACCGCCCTTTGCATATCTGCGGTTATTAGCAATAACCCGTCCGTCTCCACACTTCTATGACACGCATCTAATTATCTTCCTCGTGTTTCATGTATGCCTAGTACTGCGTGGAAATTGCGCATACTAAAGATTCGTTAAAAAATAGAGATTATTTTTACATAAGAAAGGCTTGCTTGTGACAGCCAGGGTTATCTTTTAACTTCGAGTTAGTTGTGAACATAGCTTTACGAGCTCATTATTTATGACGTGTAATTTAACCCCGTTAACTAACTCAGTATTGGGTTTTTGGTGCAAGTGGGCGTAAAACTGGTAAATTATAACTGAACTTACCCACAAAAAGTCCAAAAACTAGAAGTACTGGCATATTGAAAATAAAAACTAAATATCCGTAACACAGCAAAAACTTTTTCCTTCACTATACATTTCACATTTTTAACCAAACATTATTCCATTTTATCACTATCCTAACTTCTATTTACAAATAACACATTTGAAGCCATGAGCTAATTCAGAAACACGCACGAAATCCACGAGAATATTTTTCGCAACACGAGATCGACTGCGAAAACCGAGACGTCGAGACGTGCGGATGGCCCGGATGCCTTCAGCCGACTGCGGCACAGCATCCAGTCCTGCACCTCCCCTGCCCTCCTCAAATTTCCTCCTTCTCACCCCCTCACGCGCCCTTATCGCGATCCCGTAATTAGATAAATGTCATTGCTTTTGTCTGTGTTTTTTTGCTCTTTCCCCAACGAATTTTGTCGGCCAATGTAATAGACTCCGCGTCGTTGGAGACGCTCATTTACGTAAATGCTGTTTGTCTTGTACGGCTGCTTGTGTGTGTGTGTACTTCAATTCCGCGCGAAAATATGTCTTGGCCGTATTGCTAGTAGTTTATGAGGCTTCCGTCTCCCAGCTCGCAGTTTCCACCTACTTCAGATTTCTTTTTATCGCCATATTTTTTGAGCAACAATCTTAGTTGAGTTTTGTTTCTGTTGGTCTTACAAGTTTGTGTGCGGTTGTTAAAAAGATAATGGTCACGTGTAGTGTATGAACTGGTTCATAAATGTAATGTGGAATCAGGACTAGACGTGGGTTTATATCTAGATCATAAAACTGTAGTGCCTATCTCCCACACTGCTCCAGGTTTAAGGAGTTGTCAGAGATTTAGTGCTTATCATACCGCCTACATAAGTTGTAAAATTTCGGGCAAATGGTCATTGTGTCGCTATCAAAATTGGGTCTCATGTAAACATAGTCGCTACATAGTATTACAGCTGTAAAAAGATATCGAATGTTACATTTCTTCCTATCATTGCGATACTTTTTTTCTAGATCATACCTGGGAATCTTATTGTCAGGAAGGTCAAAGTTTAAAAGAAGTAAAAAATATTGCCACCTTTTTCTACTAGTTTTAAATTTTATAACTATACTTTAAATACCCCACGACCGCCGGTTTTGTATGCCCCTAAATAATTTTTGCTCAGTGTTACTTAGTTTGACGGTCAGTTTGCTTATTTAACGACTATGTCATGTATCTTTACACCACGTATATAGGTCACGTTTGAATGCAAATGCGGCCGCGGAAACAAGCAAATCAGTTACGAGAACAGCAAAACTAAAACCTCAAGCGCAATTTTTCAATGAATTTAAAGTTTAGCTCCACTCAATAAAGTAAGAGCCAAGACTCGTTTGTCAGAGTCAAATCTCCGTGCTTTTATATGAAGAGTTTTATGAAAATGAACGTGAAAGACTTCGGGAAGAATATTGCATTCATTCCTCTCACAAGAGGGAAGCGTGGGTCTGCACTTTCGAAGTCTTTGAAATTCACTATAATCTGAAGAACTCATCTGATTTGATGATGGAACGGATAATGCGCTTTAAGATTCAATTCGTACCGAAGTGCTGTTATTGGTTTGATGTCTGTACGATATTGGAGTTGTAACATTTTCTTCATTGGCAATTGGAAAGAGTATTCACATTATCGTTGTTGCTTTGTTATTGTTTCTATGGATTTATTTTGCATAGTTACCCTTATTTTCTTTTGTAGAACCTACATTAAGGATATTTATTTTTGTTGGTTGTGACTTTTTATTTTAGTTGTAGTAATAGCCAGATTCAGAGGAATAGTATATAAATAATAATATACAATATTATTATAGGAATAGTAAACATCAAGTTGGTTCGGAATTTCGTGGTGTGACACGCACGGTGTGCCTCGGAAAGCACGTAAAACCGTTGGTCCCGACTGTCATTCGTAGATCTTTGACAGACGTTAAGGTTTGTTAGAAGCCGGGAATTCTGACAGCCAGTCTTACCAAGAGGTATATAATAGTGCTACCCAGTAAAAGCGTTGTGGAGGGCAGATAAGCAGTCGCTACATGTAAAACACTAGTATTCAGCTGCACCCGATTAGACTGAAAGCCGGCCCCAACATAGTTGTGAAAAGTTTAGGCAGATAGATAGATAGGCTATGTAACATCACGCAATGGCCCACGGGGGTGGGGCAGTAACCAAAGATATATCTTAACGCATGTGACAAAACCAAGCGGAAGTCACAGGCAGAACCTACTAATAAAATAAATAAACAGCATTATTCATTTGTTTTAGCATTATACGCCAAATATTAGGAAGTCTATGAACCCTAGATAAACATTAAATCATACCAAGAAAAAAGGCTTTTATTCTTATCGCCAAAAAGCACGGTTTAACCGGAATAAAATACAGGCTTAAAATATTGAGATAATGGATAAGTAGTGACAAATTGCTGGGCTATCTAGCTTGACCCTATTTCCATAAATAGGCGCGAGTTGAGAACAAGATAAACACGATGCCACTAGACTATTTCCTTTTTAGCGTTGTTTTTCTTATGTTGACAAGGCATTAAAACTGCTTTGCTTTTGTGACATGGGCACTGTTCATTCGGTTTACTAGATTATTTTTGTATATGATTACATGGCAAATGAGTCTACGGGCACGGCCCACCTAATCATAAGTGGTCACCGATGCTTGTACACATCTGCAATACCGGAGGCCTTGCAAATGCCTTCAAAGCAGCCCCATACTCTGCTACACCTGCTACACTTTGCAGCAGTAATAGGTACCTCTGGTAGCAGTAGTTTCCCTTGGAAGTCCGGTATTAATGGTATTTTTTACATGGAACCCTAACTTTTTCTTTTTTATTAATAAGAGTAGACTAAGTTACTCTTATATCATCAGCTATCTGATCTGCCAATGAAAGTCCCGTCAAAATCGAAATAGGAAGTTCGATTACGTAATTTAAAAAACATATCTGTTTTTATGTTAAAATTAAGTACATTAATATTTTCTAAAAATATCCTCCAATAACATTACATTACAGACAAGTTTGTATCATTTTCAATAAAATTAAGTTTGATAAGAAAATACGATCAACATTATAACAGAAAAAATATTTTTCATCTTAGTTTTCAGCAACATAAATCAAGAAAGTTGTAGCTTTCAGCATCGTTCTTTTGACCTGTGTTAAATAAACGACCCGAAAAAGTTTCATGAACACACTAAAACCCGAGGTTTTGTTCCAAGAACAAAAAAAATAGAAGATTTTTTTTATTATGAAACCAACCTTTGCTTGGAACCAGACTAATATTTGTTTTTTTTTTTCTATAAATACAACTTAGAGATAATCATTTCGGCTTTTCTCCAAAAAGCGCAGGTTCCCAGAATCTGATAAAAATAAAGAAAAGAAAGATAGAAAAGTAGGAAAATAACATACAAACCAGCATTCCTGTATTCTACGAAGGGTTAGGCAGAGGTATAACCGATGTCACCCACAGTTCGCCGGTATGTTTTTAAGTCCATGTAATAGGGGACGACCCTATTGCTAAAACCGAGCACAAATCCTAATTCCGAGCTATTAGTAGAAACTTTATAGTAAAAACAAATAACATTTTGATCGAACTGGGAATCGAACCCAAGATCTATAGCGTAGTAGTCGCATTTAGGACCACTAGGCTAACGAGGCAGAATGAAAATATTAGTAACATTTATTGTTTGACAGCAGCATACATGAAACAAAAATGAATTGTTTAAAAACATTGTGTGTGGAGGGTGACTTTCTAAAAAAAGGGTGCTTATATCAGGAATGCGAGACAGGTGCAGATAGACACAGGTTTTCCCACAAATTGGTGAATGGATACAGATATTGACATAAAAATAACAGATCAATTGTTGTCCCTATTACATGGGACCTAAAAACATACCGGCGAACTGTGGGTGTACATTGGTACACCTCTGCCTAACCCTTCGGAGATTACAGGCGTGATGGTATATATATATGTCGGAGGAAGCACACGAAATGGAACTGATTGTTGATAATAAACGCGGGATGACTATTGTTTACCAAAAATGCTTTGTAAAATCGTAATATTATTTAATTTGATTAGTTACATTCTGCTACGATTTAATATCTCATGAATTTAATTAAAAGTTATTGTTTTGTATTCTAATTCACGACCAATCAGAGCAGAGCATACGCCTCGAGCGGGGTCGAGGTGCTATATTTGACCAATGGCGCGCGCATGCGTGTTCCCGCGCAGTTGAGCGGGAATATTAGAATGGTTGAAATACACAGGACCAATCAGGACGATTGTCAAGTGTTAGTATTGAAGAGTGGATCGAGTTGGATCCTAGAGACATGGGAAGCCTTATGATTTTGTTGGACGGTAAAGTTGAATTGGTGTCCCGAACCCGCTGCTCAAATAGAATTGGTTAATTAACGTGTTTACAAACTAGTTGTGAAGTACTTATTCGTTCAGTGACTAAATGTTGTAAAACTGTTATTAAATTGTACTAAAAGTGAATACGGACTTTGTTTTGTGCTCGCATTTCACCCAATGACGCCCACCAAATCCTGACAACTAACAATGGCGTCGAGAAGGATGCTGTTTCTCCGACATCAGAAGTGGGATCGGTGCAGGCACAAAACGTTTATGGATTTATTGACGCGAATCACGGTTGGCGCGTTTTATGTGAGGCGCAACAAAATAGTATGCGTCTTCTTGTGGAAGCGCTAATAAACCCGTCGCCGCGTCGGCGTCTGAAGACAAGGACGACATGTTGCCCGGATTTCTACCGGACGATGATGATGATGACACTGATGCCCGGCTTGGCTAGCAATTGTGGTTGTCCGCTTGTTGGTTATGATAATTATACAGGGAAGTAATGTTTTTTTTTTTTATATAATCTTAGTACGTCCTTATGAGGTTCAGCTGATAGCTTTTCTTGTATGAAGTGTACCTACCTATAGAATTTTTATTTTTCAAAAAAAGATTTAGTGTTAAACCGTAATGAACCGTAATTTATGGTGAATGTTTTGCTGCATAATTATGCAAGCTATTTATTTACGTGGGTCAGATTGAGCCTCGGTTGCAATGCAATATAATTCCTAAAGAACTATGTATCTACACGCAGTAAAATGCAACGTAAAGTTATGGCATTGCATATCGTAAGCGGAGTCCTGAAGCGATTACAAAGGCCGGTCCAGACACTATACAGGACGGCAAACGTCCTAGGTTGAGTCTTGCTCTTACAAAATGTGATTATTGTGAAATCTTTGTCTGAGGTCTTTTAACTGTTTCAGCCATTCACATGAAAAGCAGCAAATAATTCTGACTTCCGAAGGCCTCAACAACGTGGACGTGGCTATAACAAAACCTGGCGTGGCGTATTGAGGGTCACGTGGCATCGCGATGCATGAGGGCGCCGGCTGCAGGCGGCAGCACAGAATCTACCGCCACAGCGCGCAGTGCAGCGAGTGGTTTGAAACCTGTCGCAACCTGTTGAAACCTGTGACCACTCAATTTGGTGAGGAGTTTTCATTTTGTTATGATTCTGGTGGTGGTTGTTCTCTGGTTAAAAGAGCATCTCAGTTTGTGTGGTGCGAATTGAAACTGACTGAAAGCGGTATCCCATATTTCTACATACTTTACTGCACATTTTTGAGACAGCACTATTTGTTAAATCAAAATAGGTACATCTGTTTGAAACGACGCGACGTAACAAAGAGATGTGTGCTAATCAACATGGTACCTACTGACCTTTTGTTTGAATAAAATAAAACTTTTTGCTGAGACGAATTAAAGAAACAACTGACATACACGATTTACGCAAAAGAATTTCCTTAAAATATTGATTGAAAAAGACGCCTATTTCATGGTGAATGAATGATAAAATCGAATTATGAATTAGGTAGGTACCTTTTCTAATAATAAAATTTATTATTTGGTGTTTCTTAAAATTTAAAATTGGAATTAAAATTTTATTGAAATGTGTTTTTTGTTATGTTGGCAATCTTAATTTAAATTATTTATTATTGCGTAATCATTTTGTTCGTTTTCTTTTGTTTGATAATCGATTTAAAATCGTGTTTTGATAATCGAAAATAATACGAGTATTTTGTCCGCCGATGACGAGGCATAGTGCTCATTTTAAGAATAAAACAGGTGTTGGTTGTATTTAACAAATAAAATGTTTGTATTCGTATTTGAAATTGTAAACTTGTCAGTTAGTTACAATATGCGACTCTTTCTTTGATAATGAAAATTTTAGCATGTTGTACGAATGATTATTTTTACAAGTTTTATTTTATGTTATACGGTTATACGTAATGATAATCTAGCGAGTAGAGATAAGGCAACGTCAGCCATATAGGTTTTCTTCGTAATAACAAACAGCGCATCGCGTCGTATGTGATAGTATCAACTTCGTAACTAATGAAGTTCCTCTAAGGTAGAAAATGTAATGTGTTGTAAGAGTTTCACGACACGGTTGGTGGCTGAGCGATGGGCTACGGCGCTGCGTGTTGCGGGTTCGATTCCTGCACGGAACGAATAGTTGTATGATCTGCCAATAGTTGTTCACCGTTGTTCTGTTGGGTCTGGCTGTTGGTGTGTGTGAGTTTGTATGTTTGTGAACGCACCCACGATACAGGAGAGTTTACTAGGGTGGGACAAAGTTTTATAAAAAAAAAAAAAATACCTACTTCTCAGTAGCAGCGGAGTTTGGATTTGTGCCCGGTTGGTGGCGATGGGCTCGCTCCCCCCCCCTATTGAATGGGACCTAAAATGTTCCGGCGAGCTGTGGGTTTGCATTGGTGCACCTCTGCCTAACCCTTCGGGGAGTATGGGCGTGATGGTGATGGTATTATTCGTTAGTGCGACTCGTAAAGCTTGATCTAAATTGTACCTACTAAGCTAATCGAAATAAATAGGTAGGTAACTAAAGTTAGCTTAAAAATCCGAGTACATTTTCATAGCTATGAGAGTTGGATTTCATGACTTTATTCACACAAAGGCGAAAGCACAGATTAAATAAGTACAGATACTTCACGCTAAGATAGAGAAAACTCAACACTTAACGTTATAGGTAATTACCTACAAAACGCTCGTGCGTGTGAGAAAGAGATAGCAATAACGCGCGTCACACACACAACACAGCACTAGGGCTATTTATGCTGAGAAATGATTACACAAAAGTACCTATAGGTGACTATAAAATATTATGGTGTAGTATTATTGTATGTACTGAAAAATGAATTTTCTGTACACTACAAATTGCATTCCGAGGTTTAGACATTATTGAAGGCGCGAGTATCGTTTATTTTGTTGCGGGGTAGGTATGTACACTCAAGCGAGCGCGTGACAGCCGCCGACTGGATTAGATGCGCCCGGGCGCATGCAAGCCATAGGCACTTAAGAGAGTAACCTTGAACGAGTGACGGAGGCCTGGCGAAAGTTTGTATGTTTGTCTCTTCTTCACGCTCAAAAGGCTAAACGGATCTGGATGAAATTAGGCACTAAGATAGATTGTAGTGTGGAATAACACATGGAATACTAGTTATACCGAAAAAGCGTACAGTTCCCGTGGGGTAATATGTCAACTTTTACGCAAACGAAGCTGAGGGTAAAAGCTAGTGTTTAATAATGATGAGATAATGTTAGCTTTTACAACGTTAGAAAGTTGATCATGCAAAGTCTTATTGAATTACTCACTTTTTATTTGTGAATAATGACTGTTCAATGATGCTTGGTCTCGGTGATGTTGAGTATTGTTCAAATTTAATCAAAGGCAGCGTTGTGTGATTAAGCCCTTAAATTTTGAATTAGTTTAGAATAAGACAGTGATAGAAAGAATCCAGAGCAGATAGTACGAAAGTACTTCCGCTATTGTTTGAATATGACGCACACTAAAATGACTAATTAACCTTTGTTAATCAAATTGTAGTCTGGTCGTAGTTGTAACTGTGATTTTATGACTCGTTCAGGGGGCAATGCGCAGTTAGTTGTATAGTGGCTGAGTCTATATGATTATAACTTTGGTCTCAAAAAGAGCATTACTCTTTTTGAGACCAAAGTCTCTGAGAGACTAGGTACTGGATCTGAATGAGACTACTGTTTGGGTCTCAAGGAGACTGCCGAGCAGCCGAGTCTTATTAGTGTTTCATAACCGAGAGTAAAGTAAGTAAAATGATAGTGCTAGTGATAGGCTGATGTTGTTGTTGATTGAAGCATCTTAACGTGATTTGTTAACTAGCCTGTGGTAGTAGTTTGTGGTATTGTACGGCCGAAATCAGTCTCAGTCGTAGAGCTCCAGCTAACCATTGCTGACGTAGACGTGCGGCGTAGGGCTGATTATGTCGTGGCACCGAGGTTTGATGACTGGCACGCCTTACGTGCTTCGTCGTCAGCCCAACTTGACTTATAACGGACCCATAAGTGGTGTGTCTAATGGAGCGAGGTGGCTCTTAGACAGTGTGACATGGTAGTCTAATGGAGCGAGGCGGCTCTTAGACTGGCCATGTGTGGTGTGTCTAATGGAGCGAGGTGGCTCTTAGACAGAGACATGGTAGTCTAATGGAGCGAGGCGGCTCTTAGACTGGCCATGTGTGGTGTGTCTAATGGAGCGAGGTGGCTCTTAGACAGTGACATGGTAGTCTAATGGAGCGAGGCGGCTCTTAGACTGACCATGTGTGGTGTGTCTAATGGAGCGAGGTGGCTCTTAGACAGTGTGATATGGTAGTCTAATGGAGCGGGGTGGCTCTTAGACTGTTGCCATGTGTGGTTTGTTTAATACGGCGTGGTGGCCATTTAGACAGTGTGGATATGGTTGTCTAATAAGGCGAGGTGGCTATTAGACTGTGTTGTCATGTTGTCTGGAACGGCAAGGTTTTCGTTCAGACGGTGTTGCTTTGGATTGGTTAAAATATCGAGATGGTCATTAAGACGATACACGAGGAGGTGGCTGTTTTAATAGTACGGAGACGTGGAGGCTATTAAAATTTAGATTTTATGAGTAAACGAAACATTTGACGTTTAACTCTATGATTGTGGAGCACGTAGAGCATATTTTGAATGGTGACATTGTGGAGAAGGAGATATTATAACGAACACTTTCTATTTGGTCAGGAGTTGCCGAACTATGTCCTTTTGTATTGCCTTTGGTTCTTTTTGTATTGCCTTTGTTTTTTTTTTAGGTACTGATGTTGCTAGTCTCAAGATGACACGACGTGTCAAATGCCAGGACTGCCGTGTCGGAGGAAGTAGACGGAATGGAGTAGATAGAACGATGCTCATCCCTCAACGTCACACGAGGACGTGTGAGATGTCAGAATGGCCGTGTCGGAGGAAGCACACGAAATGGAACTGATTGTTGATAATAAACGCGGGATGACTATTGTTTACCAAAAATGCTTTGTAAAATCGTAATATTATTTAATTTGATTAGTTACATTCTGCTACGATTTAATATCTCATGAATTTAATTAAAAGTTATTGTTTTGTATTCTAATTCACGACCAATCAGAGCAGAGCATACGCCTCGAGCGGGGTCGAGGTGCTATATTTGACCAATGGCGCGCGCATGCGTGTTCCCGCGCAGTTGAGCGGGAATATTAGAATGGTTGAAATACACAGGACCAATCAGGACGATTGTCAAGTGTTAGTATTGAAGAGTGGATCGAGTTGGATCCTAGAGACATGGGAAGCCTTATGATTTTGTTGGACGGTAAAGTTGAATTGGTGTCCCGAACCCGCTGCTCAAATAGAATTGGTTAATTAACGTGTTTACAAACTAGTTGTGAAGTACTTATTCGTTCAGTGACTAAATGTTGTAAAACTGTTATTAAATTGTACTAAAAGTGAATACGGACTTTGTTTTGTGCTCGCATTTCACCCAATGACGCCCACCAAATCCTGACAACTAACAATGGCGTCGAGAAGGATGCTGTTTCTCCGACATATATATATATATAAATATCAAATGTTGTAAGTTTATGTAGCCAATAATAATTATAAAATTAATAAACTTTACCAGAGAAGGCGTAGCAAGTCATAGCACAACCGATAAATATTCAAGCGATAGATTTTGCATTTCAACACGTATCAAAAAGAAACTTTATTGTTTAGGACTCTGTGAAAGTTTTTCGGGGCACTAAAGAAGCTGTAATAAATGGAGTGACAATGTGAAAGAAACAATGCAACAATACACACCTTTTTTTTTCTCTACTATAAACGGGGCGTAGTACATTTCTACCGCAGTATATACCTAGTGCATAATGTGGCAAATATGACCAAAACTCCATTTTGTTTCCGTAATAACGTCAAAATACCAAAACGACAATCATAATAAATGACAATCAAATCATTATTTTACGTCACTAATTGAACATAGTTCTGTCAAAACTCAACAATTACTTTAATTGCACCAAACAAATGAAATATTATGCCAAATGTGTAACATTAGTATCTAGCAATAACAGTTCTGTGTAAATCAAAAACTTATGCTTAGATTAGAATTTAAATCGATCATCATCATTAATCTAAAAAAAACTGACGGTAACTGACGTGACTGGAGTACGTATTGGTTTGATTTGGCAGAACTAAACCGAATCGTGTATTTCAGTCGACGAAGAAAACGACATTAAATAAAAGAGGAAAGAGCACTCTATTTATCACTACTCCATGTCTTCCGCCACATTGATGGTCACGTACTGGACAGTGCGTACAATGTAAGAATATTCAGTCGGCATCACGTACGGCCGCCGTTAGGGAGTTGCCTGTAGGCCGACAATCGGACAGAATTCCTGGTAATGACTCCTCGAGTAGGAAGTTTGTACCATGTTACATGGCGCGTGATTATCTTTTCATTCGTCCTACGATTTATTGAGATGTTGGACATGATGCTGGATTTTGGAACTATTTTTTAATAGATAAACGTATTATATTCATATTATAATGCTTTTTAGATTTTCAAAGGTTGCCAACAGAACCCTATTACAAAACCTCTACTGTTCGTCTGTCTGTCAGCAGGCTGTATCTCATTAACCGTTATAGGTAGAGAGTTGAAATTCTCAGAGTGTGTTTTACTTTTGCCGCATTAACAAGGAACAAAAAAGTAAATAATTGAAATGGGGTCAAATTGTTACAAAATATGTATTGTTTAATATTGCACTTGGCCGGTTCTTTACATTATGTACTGTGTTTTACGATAGAAGTTAGGTCTGTAAGCTTCACTTGCAACATGTCTCCATTTTCTATACTACCAACCTTTTTTTTTATCCGAGATGGGTAAGTTCTAGTCTTGGTCAGAGGTGACATATAAAAAGTCTACGATGTAGTGAGCTTACCCAGAAGAAGCCTGTTCAATCTAACTACCTACCTATATACATATCATCACGCCTGTATTCTCCGAACGATTAGGCAGAGGTGTACCAATGTACACTCACAATTCGGTACGGTACACCCACGGTAGGTTTAGGTCTCATGTAATAGAGGGCGACCACCATACTACTTTTGCAAATATTGTTACACACTTTCCAAGCAATTCGAGAAAGAAAGTGGAACATCACAGCTTACTGACAGCGCCATGGTTACTGACAGACCCGCAGGCATTTTGTCACAAAGGAACGAACATAAGTCCAATAGCAGTTAAAAGGACTGCACGGAATTTATTCGTCAGAGCAGATTTAAAATCTCATTTCGTGAAAGTTTGGGATCTCTTGGATAAAACGAGAGAATTGAATTGTATTTAATTTTTTAAATGGTAAGAGTTTTGTTCTAGAACTAACTATACTTATAAAATAAAGCTGAAGATATTTTTGTTTGTTGTATTTGTTATATTTTTTAATAAATATTTTTGCCTGTGATAGCCAGGTTCTTGACGAATAGTATAGGCTATATTACATCATGCTACGATCCACGGGAGCGGAGCAGTAACCAAACACGTATCTTAACTCGAGTAATAAACCACAAGAGCGACGTCGCGGACAGTATCTAGTAACATTCTTTAAATGATTTTAAAAATGAAACTTTTACGCGGTTAGATTCAAAGTTACTTTGAATCTAACTGCGTAAAAGTTACATGTATCTAAGCAACTTAATTGGGTTATTATTTAAATTATAACATTATTCTCATAATACTTATGTTAGAGAGTTATAGAATGAAAGGAAAAAAAATACATAATGATAATTCCTGAAACCTTTGTAACATAATATAACAAAACAGTATAATATAGATATCATTATCAACATTCTCAAAATTAGAATTATATGATTTAAAATCAATAAGCTGTATCACAGATATATTTGGAGTCCTTTATTTTTAGGGTTAGCCAGTTAAACTTAGGCCAATTATAATAATCTAGTCGCAAATCAAAAGTTTGGGTAAAATAGAGGCATTTTTGGCAAATTGAGACTGAGATTTTCCTTATTTCCAAAAGGCCGCTTCCAACAGGTCCTTTTGGAAATCTATGGGAAAGACCTATGTCCAGCAGTGGACGTCCTACGGCTGATGTGATGATGATGGTGACGAGACTGAGATTGGAATGCAAAAGTTACTAAGTATTGCATCCCAGATTGTTCACTCAACCTCCAACAATCAAAAATGTATTTTAAAATCTTAATCTTCTTCATACAAAACACATACACACCATAACATATTTCCAAAAAAAGTCGACCAATCTTTTATTAACCTGGAATATGTTGAATAGACCCGTTCTTCCGTGCCTACAGCCTGTAACAATCAGTAAATACTTACGGCGCAAATATTATGTGAAGCGCCCTTTTATTTAACGGTGCGAGTGTAAGCACTTTTTGTCCAAAATGTTGAAGCGTGGGTGCATGCTTACACAGTCGGCTGTCTTACAAGCTTGCTTAACTTTTGTACTTTTAATGGGACAATTATTTTAAAAGGAATCGTTGCGTTCGCTGCTGGTTTTGGGAATTCTAAATCTGAGATCAGGGTTTCTCGGAATGTTATAATAATTTTACGAGAGTTTTGTATTAGAGTTTTAAAGGATATTTGGTTTGTAAAACGAAATAACTCACGTCTTTTCTGCTAGTCTTCGAAGTGATATTGATTTAGGATTGCGCACTGAGTCATTTTCAATCTATTTTAAGTTTCACATTTAGATGGACATGAAATTGAACTGTTATTGTTGGGTATAAACACGTTTGGCATATTCAATTAATTTGACGTAATTAATTTAAGTGTGGGTTGGCTCATTTTGCAGTACAGTAAATTAAAAACTTTGATCATATTGAGATAGAAAATAGTAGAATTTATAAAGTATAAGAGACGGCCAAAAAAACCTTAACTGATATATCATCATTTTTTTTATTTAATAATTAGTCTTCCCATTAATTCTTTTGTTGCTACCCATTGCAATGTTGTTTCAAAGGGACACAGACCACATTTAATAGCCACAGTTTAACTAGAATTATTATACTATAACAAATCAAAATCAATTTAAGTAAAGCATTCCACGCATTTCCAATTCTATTTTACGTTTCACGTATTGTGTTTTTTGTTTTGCCTTCTATGTTATGATATCCTGGTACTATCCACAGCTATATCAGATTTTTGAACTGATAATATTGCTGTTATCAAAGCGCCTAACAAAAAACAACATTAAACGCCATAAAATAGTATAAATTATTATTTCTGTCCGTATGTAAATCACTGTTTGGCGCAATGAATGGTAAATTTTCCCCGTCGCAGATGGTATTACCATAAAATACCACTTAAACCCGTTAAGTAGATTTATGTTTACACGGACAGGCAATGTTTTGTTAGTAGATGTTTCTTCGCGATATTAAATTATAGGCACGCTAAAATATTTCGAGGGGAAACGCGAAGAGTGTACGGTGGAATTGCCAACAAGTTGATACTTGGCCAAGGATAACGTATCTTATGAATCAATTTATTCAACATGGTTGAAAATACATTGATGCGTAAACTACACAATATTAATTACAGGGAATAACAAATAATTGTTCCATACAAAAGTGCAATAATTAAAAGAAGTTTGGATCAGCTGTTTTTTTTTTAATATTTGACGAATAATTTCAATCCTGTAGGGTCTAGAATCATATATCCACTAAACCCATGGTAACTGGAGGTCAATATATTTCAAAGCTCATTGTTAAAAAACGGTAATTTAAAAAACTAAAAAACCCGTCTGCTTTTCTGAGTATATATGAAAAATCCCTAAAACAAGATAAAGTCGTTGTACTCGATTGCATTTAAAATTGTAGCAGTCGGGACCCATTTGGGACCATCTGCAATGTCATATAGGGTGCTCCCAATTCACTAAGCCTCCATTTCTAGAATGGGTCCCGACTGCTACAATTTTAAGTGCAATCGGGTACAACGACTTTATCTTGTTTTAGGGATTTTTCATATACTCAGAAAAGCAGTCGGGTTTTTTAGTTTTTTAAATTACCGTTTTTTATTTTTTTAAGTTTTTTATTTTGATATACCCAGTGTCACTCTCACAGTAAATACGAATCTAACGACACCTCTCAAGCTAAAATCCATCGAGCCGTTCAGGCTGCAGAGCGATACAAACATTTGAATTTGGCGCCAAAAATCCGCTATTTTGTTTTTTTTTATTTTGATATACCCAGTGTCACTCTCACAGTAAATACGAATCTAACGACACCTCTCAAGCTAAAATCCATCAAGCCGTTCAGGCTGCAGAACGTGCCAAACAATTATACGTACATACATACATACATACATACTCTCGAAAAACAAAACCCTCCTTCTGGCGCAGTCGGGTAAAAACCAATATTCATTAATTATTGCCAGATACTTTTCGTGGACATAACTTTTGCCAGTCGCCCGACTTCTGAAGTTTGGCTAAATATTGTATAAGTCAATATTTTCTTTCAATTCAATCATAATTTCTTAATATTTCTTTGTAGCGATGGTCCGGACCTGTAGTAGCTAACACGGAAATACTATACAATTTTTTTCCATAAGCACCATCGCGCCTGTATTCCCCCTAAAGGTTAGGTAGAGGTGTACCAATGTACAATCACAGTTCGCCGGTATATTAAGGTCCCATGTAGTAGAGGCCGAGCCTATTGCCATTAACCGGGCACAAAACCTAACTCCAAGCTACAACTGAGAATTTCATAGAAAAACCCAATAACACATTGCTCGACCTGGGAATCGACCTGAAGACCTTTAACGTAGCAGTTGCTAAGAATCAACAAGCCCAACGAGGCAGTTCTAGTTCGAACAAAAAAGTCCATGATTTATTTTCAAGTACCTAGCCAGGATACCTAGTCTATTTATCTACTTATTATATACAGATACAAACATCTCAAAATCATATAAACCTTATACTTATATAACACGTATGTTGTTGACGTAAACAAGCTTAGATTTTCCAAGAATAATCAACCAGAAAACGTCTATAAGTACATAATATCTCAGTATAAAAATCACAAAGAAAACGTTTGCAAACATATTGTATTCAGGAATAGAGAGACGTAGACTGACGGGCGGAAATTAAGCCTGTAAGCTAAGGCTGGGGAACTGAACAATATGAGCTGATTACGTAGCCTGATACGGGAGATCTAGGTATTATTGAATACTAGCTTCTGTCAACGACTTCAGCTGCAACATTAAGCTTAAGTCCTAAATTGGGTAGTTGACACCACTAACCAATAATTTCAAGTCACAACTTCTCTAAAAAAGCACTTTATTTTACCCATGAAAACTGACTAATTTTTAATTTATTGTAAAATTAGATTTATACTTACTTTTAAGTCAATAAATAGTTATTCAATTGAGTAGGCCGATAAGTGACGTCACAGCGTGCTATAAATTGCCATACAAAATCTGTGGGTGAATCGCGTTTTGACAGTTCATAAAAAGTATGTCAATTGATGATGGTGTCAACTACCCCATTGTCCAAAGGAATCACAAAACTGAAAAAAAAAAATGTATATTCTATCTGCCTCGTTAGTCTAGTGGTCCTAAGCGCGACTGCTACGCTAATGGACTTGGGTTCGATTAGTAGAAGCTCGGAGTTAGGATTTGTGCCCGTTCTATGGCAATAGGCTCTCCCCCTATTACATGGGAGCTAAACATGGCAAACTGAGGGTTTAAATTGGTTCACCTCTGCCTACAACAACAAAGTCGTGATGGCATGTTTGTGTATAATTATTTTATGTGGTTGGTTAGATCAGTAGATATCTATAGCTGTCCCAAATTTCGTCCAGCCATTTAAGCGTAAAAGAGTAACAAACATCTATTCATTTTCACAAATTCTCACCTTTATTTTAATATATAGGACTAGGTATACCCGTAGTTTCGCTCACGTGCTCTTAGTATAACCTAAGGAAAATAAATATTCATCACAATCCTCCAAATGAAACTAGTTGGTCTGATGGTTTCTAGCGAGACTGCTGAAAGTTGTGTTAGTGGGCTTTTAATAAGATACTTGCCTGTAGATGCTTCGCGCCTGGCTTTCTTGTCTACAGTCAAACAAACAATTTTATTTTACAGGGAAAAATATTCTTATTTCTACCCAACTGCTAATGTAATTTTTTATTGTGTGCATAGTAGCTTTTTAAGTTCATGGCAAACTTAAGAGATTCATGTAAAATAATTACGTACACAATACATTTACAATATTGTTTTAAAACTTGTTCCACTGTAGGATTATCGAGCCTTACCTATTAAAATTCTCCGATAATGAAGTCTACTGACATTAAATTAAATAATTCCTATTATCGTTAATTTATTGATTCTAACAACATTTACGCCAGAACTTCATATTTTAAAATTAGAATTTAAAGCATTTTAAAAGTATGTATGTAAGTATGTAGACGAGCGAGACAAGACGTGGATGGCATGTTGTATTAATAATGCCTTCAATAATTCCAACTTACCAAGTACAAGGCGCTTTTTAGCACCCAAAGGGTAAAACGGGACCCTATTACTGAGACTTCGCTGTCCGTCTGTCACCGGGCTGTATCTCATGAACCGTGGTAGTTAGACAGTTGAAATTCTTACAGATGATGTATTTCCGTTGCCGCTATAACAACAATTACTAAAAATTAAACAAATATTTAAGGGCAACGAACATACAACAAACGTAATTTTTTTATGGATAATGGTACGAAACGGATCATGCACGAGTGCGACTTGCACTTAGCTGGTTTTTTCCATTATATTTTTCAGGCACAGAAAAAGAAAGTATTGAATCTTCTATGAAGCTTCTAAAAAGGCAGAAGTAATACCCAGAAGGCCAATTCTACAAATTAAAAACGTTACAGTCTAGTCACAATCTCGTGTCAGCGACAATCAATGTAAGAAAATTAAGGAAAATTAGAGGCATTTTTGACAGATTGAGACTGACATTTGATTGCGATCGTCCCTTAAAGATAGTAGATTGCCCCATGCACTGATATTAGAGCTGGTAATCCGTATAATATAATACTTTCGCTTATCTACATATACATTAAATAATCCAATTCAAAAAGTACCTATCAAAACCCAGATATTTGAAAGAGCTCAAAACAGGTACCAGGATGTCAGTCCACTATGAGAGATGCCCAAGGGCATGTAGCATCGAAATACTAATGACAGCTGGAAATGGGTTCTAGCTGACCGGTGCCTACCGGAATGCCTGGAAATTATTGAAACGTGTCGAAAGAATGGAAATGCTCTGTTTTCCGTGAATCAATCTGTATTTTGGGGAAATAAGCAAGATCCCTGAAATGAGAGACTGTATGTGTGTCAGAACCCCTGTAACCAAGTTTAAATCAAAAGCTTGTCACATTTTCATACAAAATTTGGTTCCTCTGTTCTAGTCGAATTTGAAAGGTTTCTATGAATTATATTATTGATGCCAATTTAATTATTTTTGACAAATTTAAATCGTTGCCCGCTATTACTTGCAACACACTAATTTACTGAACTTTAGAAAATATTTTTCTTACCTTTATCCGATTTAAAATATCATCATTTCAGATATTATCGACTACCCATCCAATAGAACCTGCACTTTACAGCCAACTAGCCAATTACAAGGCAATTTACTGGCTAAACGGAATAACTGAAAACAAATGACAGGCGCTTGTCAAGCAATCCACCGCCCGCTCCGCTTATGACTGTATACTTACCAAGCGAGTAACAAAACCTCAATCCTTTCCCTCCCCGCTCCATTCGACATATGCTGTCTACGTCCACAGCGTTACCTACAGTTTCCATTTACCGGCTTGTCAGAAACAGCTGTATCCTCTCACCACTGTTTTTTAAGAGCCCGATTCATTTGAATGTTGCCAGGTATTACCTTTTATTTTTCGGTTTTTTCGTTCAACGGTGCGGTTGCGTTTTTGATCAATATTTTTGAAATTGGAAGCGGTAGAATTTAGGTTATAGATTGAGTTTGGTATTTGTTTGTGTCAGAGTTATGTGAGGAGTGAGTTTTTATAAAAATATTGCTTCTTTATAATTGTTACATGTACCGTGATGTCGTCTCAATTCCCGATAATCATATTTTCAAATTTATTCATAATCTAAATAAACTTTTTCTGTTCTTTTCAGGATTCTGTACCCTAAAAAAACGGATCTCTTTTAAGATCCATTTTTACCGAGAAATAGTAGAGTAAAAATTAAAATTTAGGCCCTATGTTACATCTCTGAAAAATGCACACATTCACACTACCAACAGCGAAAAAATTTTTCTGGTCCTCTATTAGTTTTTTTTTACTTCAACTATGTTGGAGTCGGTTTAAAGTCTAACCGAATGCAGCTAAATACCAGTATTTTACATATTATAGTGACAGGAGGACAGTTTGATCCTGAAAAAAGGTTTTAATTATTACAGCTTGCTACGCATAACTTAAAAGATCTTCTCCAAAGGATTCTTAAAATATACCATCACGCCTGTATTCCCCGAAGGGTTAGGCAGAGGTGTACCGATGTACACCCACAGTTCGCCGGTATATTTAGGTCCCATGTAATAGGGGGCGAGCCTATTGCCATTAACCGGGCACACAAATCCAAACTCCGAGCTGCTACTGAGAATTTCGTAGAAAAACCCAATAACACTTTTTGCATGACCTGGGAATCGAACCCAGGACCTCTAGCGTAGCAGTCGCACTCAGGACCACTAGGCCAACGAGGCAGTTAGTCTTAAAATATAAATAGAACAAATGGATGAATATTTTGAAAAACTCATCGCGGTGACCTCCCCCCCTCCCCTCCCCAATTGACCCTCACTCCTGAACCTCCGACAATGAAGTTGGCGCAACATTATTCTAACCAGTAAAACAACGCGGTCCTTTAAGAATAACCGTCGGCTATAAAGACGACCCAATCGCCTGTTATAGCGGTCTTAGCAATGCGGTGCGTTTGACGACTCACTGAGATCCCGGAGCCTCCAAGCTTACGTCATCTTAACATGGCTGTAATTTTGAGAAATGATAGAGAACACATAACATATCACCACGCCTGTATGCTCCGAAGGGTTAGACAGACACCGGTACACACACAGTGTCGCTGGTATATTTAGATCCCATATAATAGAGGGCGAGCCTATTGCCATTTACCGGGTACTAATCTTAACTCCGAACTGCTACTGAGAATTTCATAGAAAAATCCAATAACGCTTTGCTCGACCTGGGAATCGGACCTAAGACCTTTAGCAAAGTTAGATTAGTTAGCAAAGTTAGTCGCGCTTAGGACCGCTAACGAGAAGATTGAGACATATGTATTTAAAAAGTTATACGTACTAAAGTGTGAGACTGATTTGAGTGCTTCATACGTCAAACGTAAAAATAGTGTGCTTTATTGTTATGTGCCGAAAGCATATTATTTTTATAGGACAGACAGGGTCCATAATTGTTTCTAAATATATATTTTTAACTACCACCTGTATGTGTACATTATGGATTGCAATAAACGATTTTGATTTGATTTATGTTTACGTATGAAACTGTCAATTTAGTCTCTGAGATTAATAAAAGACGTTAGCTAGTTTCAATGCTGGCCCATTTTTCAGGTATCAAGTATAATCAAGTACCAAAGGTACATTCCCAACTTACGGTTAAGTGTGACGGCAAGTTTTTATAATGTTTCACTTTAGCCAAACGATTTAAAGATAGCAATTTTAAAGTAGGGTTACAACTACAACGGAAGCCTTCTTAGCGGTTGCGAAGGCAGATGCGGAGGCGGAGGTATGAGAAATCATTCCTCCGCCTCCGCCCTCAGTGAGAAATCGTGGAAGTTCCTCACTTACGAGGCGTAGGCGAGGTTCCATTACAACCCTATTTTAAAGCGTCTGACTGAAGAATTAACCCACGGAAACTGTCTGTCAATACAGAATAAGGGTTAATAGGTTCCAGTAATAAAATATATAAATAACCGGCCATCACATTAGATCGTAAGTAAGCAAAGTACCTTTTGTATCTAACACCTGAAAAATGGTCCAGGATTGACACTAGCAAGCAGTTATTTTCCCAGTAGTGGACGTCCTACGGCTGATACCGGGGGACTTTTCATTCACCAGCCATTTTTCAGGGAGTGAAAGTACTCCCGAATATAAATAACTTTCATAATGGAACCAAATATGAAATATGAAAAAAGAAATCTGCTGTTCCTTACAAAACTGCACTACAACACTATCAAAATTTACGGAACAGCGGTTTTTTTTTCATATTTTTGGGTTGGTCATTTAGTAAAAGTTTATCATATTCATGAATACTTTCACCCCCCGAAATATGGCCAGTGAATGAAAAGTAACCTTGAATAATGATGGTGATCACGACACATACAATGCGTACATCACACATACAATCAGCGTACATACAATGAAGTAAATAATGCAAATAACTTCATATTACACTATCGATTTTTAAAATTTCATCCACGCTAAAATGATGTAGGTCCAACGTCACTGGGCTCTTGGAGTATAGGTACATATTGTTAGGTACTCGTTGGACGTGACGTCAATATTGTGTGAGCTAACAAAAGATGTTTGTCCAAGTCATTGATGACTGTTGTTAGTTGTCAATTCTGGCTACGGTGTTGATTGATTGGGATTGCAATGGGTGTGAAAAGGGTTTGCTTGGTAATGATTATATAACCATCACGCCTGTATTCCCCGAAGGGTTAGGCAGAGGTGTACCAATGAACACCCACAGTTCGCCGGTATATTTAGGTCCCATGTAATAGGGGACGAGCCTATTGCCATTAACCAGGCACAAATCCAAACACCGAGCTGCTACTGAGAATTTCATAGAAAACCCCAATAACACTTTTGGCTCGACCTGGGAACCCAACCTAGGAAGTCGGACTTGCGGCCACAAGACCAACAGTTCTTGGTAATCATATTGTGAAGTAATATCGCAATTATTACAGTAGTATTAAGTCATAATATACGATCTACCCGCGACTCTCATCCGCGTGGCTTATATTATCCTCTGCGTTTTGTTACGTCTTTAATTACTGCTCCGCTCCCGTATGTCGCAGCGTGATGCTATATAGCCTATGACACTCACAAATAACGTGGCTACCCATAAAAGAATTTTCAAAATCGGTTCAGTAGATATTACCGCCTATGACCTCACAAACTTTACCTCTTTGTAATATTATAATAGATTATACACGGAACCAATTGTATATGGCCTACAGGTAGTTGTTCCGAGTCTGGCTGTTTGTGCGTGTAAGTTTATATGTGTATTTGTAAACGCATCTAACGATACAGGGGAATTCCTAGTGTAAAGGCAATTAAAAACATATATCTTCTATATTCTACGAGTATTATAATATGACTATAAAAATAAAAATAATTTGGTTAATGTAGTGCTAAGCGTCGTTAAGTTGTGCTAAGCGCAAAACTGGAGAACGACGTTTCTGGACCGATTTGGCAGACTTTATTTTTTGTCGTAATTTCTCGTACCTTCAATAAATTATATTCGCAAAAAATGTTTCAATCACGTAGATTGTTCCTCCCTATAGCAACACACGTCCAGCGGCACACCCTTCCAGAACCCTGCAAACACAATAAATAACATCTAATTGAATACAAAACCACAAAAATAAGATAGTGTACAGTCCAATTTCATAGAGCACTACATCTCCCCGTAATTCGGCTTGGTGATTGATAACCGGCGCTGTGTCGGAGGCCTGGCACCCCATCTGTACACGTCGCGAGGACCTTCAAGCCCTTGTTAATTTCACTGATTTATTGTATACTAAAAAATAGATGTCGTTTTATTCCATTGTAGGTGTTTCCAAACGCTTTGGAGGTAGTACAAATAAAGATGATTAAATTATGCTGATGTACCTTTTGTTTATCTTTTTTAACAGTGTAGAATTCCTCTTGGATACTCTCCGTCTGGGGAGAAAAGAGGTTTATGTTGGACTCTTTCTATTTTTTTCTTAAGTGTTATTGGGTTTTTCTATGAAATTCTCAGTAGCAGCTCGGAGTTTGGATTTGTGCCCGGTTAATGGCAATAGGCTCGCCCCCTATTACATGGGACCTAAATATACCGGCGAACTGTAGGTGTACAGTAGGCGCTCATAATTGCATAAGCACGCTAAGGTTCACTTTGCTGTGAACACGGGCGCGATCCAGTCAGTGCGTGCGCATGTGTGTTTACGAGTGATGTCTCAACATTCCACAGATAACACACACTAATGAACTATCGTCGCGCTCACTAAGCGAGATGGCATTATATTTCTGTTTATGCGTCCTACCCGACGCGTGACGTATTCTTACCATTGCATTGCTAAATTTCGCGTAAAAATAACATGTCCTGGCAGCTGTTTAGGATAAGAGAGGGTTTACGATCATTGAAATCCGAGTTCGAATCTTACACTATGTGTGGCTGTTTTTTGTTTTTTGAAACCATAATAATGTTAGGTAAAAACTTTTTAGGTTTATGTTGATTGATAACGTATTCATGCTCATTATTTATGTTTTATAATAAGCAAATATTAGTTATTGTAATATTTATTTAAGTATTTATGTGGTTTTTAGTATATAAGCTCAGGACGAAGGCGGACTTCATCGAAGTCCATTAGTATTGTTGATAACACTAATCACTTTTAAATTAAGCTACAATTCCGGCGATGGACAGCGATTCGTCGATAGCGTGGTGCGCTGGTGACCGCTCTCCAAGAAGAAGTCCCTTCCAAGATGACAGTCGCGCTACCCTCTACTCGACGCTCCGCTAGTGACGTTAACGACCTGTCACTTTTGACAATGACATTTTTATGTGCGCCGACACGGCCAGACTGACATACGACCGTCCTCGGGCGTTATTGTATTTCCGGAACCAGACAAGGTCTAATCACCAAGACATCCGCTCGTCCATTCTGCTAATACTACTTCTTACATGAATGCGCTCCAACGACATCAAACACAAAGTCAGTCTATTGACCATTACCATAGTGACTTGGAACTTTTTACCAACAGTACACATCTGGACCGGACGAGTGCATCCCTCCAACCAACCCTGACGGGTCTGGCCCGGACGACACTGTCCCTTCGACCAGGATCAACATAACACATCTGGACCGGACGAATGCATCCCTTCAACCAACCCCACTGGGTGTGGCCCGGACGACATTGTCCTTTCGACCAGGATAAACATAACACATCTGGACCGGACGAGTGCATCCCTTCAACCAACCCTGACGGGTCTGGCCCGGACGACACTGTCCCTTCGACCAGGATAAACATAACACATCTGGACCGGACGAGTGCATCCCTTCAACCAACCCTGACGGGTCTGGCCCGGACGACACTGTCCCTTCGACCAGGATAAACATAACACATCTGGACCGGACGAATGCATCCCTTCAACCAACCCCACTGGGTGTGGCCCGGACGACATTGTCCTTACGACCAGGATAGACTATAAGGATATTACTTCTTGATCGGACGAGTGCATCCCTTCAACCAACCCCACTGGGTGTGGCCCGGACGACACTCTCCTTTCATCCAGGTAATTCTGGATTAAATAGTGCTTACAATAACCAACGGACCCATGCAAGACATCAAACATACTGACGTCATACCTATGATTGCGGAATATCCTATCATCCTATATTTCGATTCTGTTATTCAGGATCTGAGTGTGCCCTGACAGTCTAAATTACCAGTAATAGCGGAAGAGCATGCGGTCAAGGTGTCACTATCGATTGGGGATAACAAGTCATTCCTAGCATCTACATCTTCTGCCGCCGACTCGGCCTCATCATAATTCAAAAGGTTAGAAGTGATTTAAACCTTCGTGTCCGCGAGGTTGCACTCGTGTTATCAAAATTTTCCAAAAATTACAATAGATGTTAATCAAAAGTCATCGATAGTCCATAGTCAAAATCATTATCAAATCAAGATCATTATCAGTCAACAACATAAAACCATCACACCATTTATGGGTCCGTTATAAGTCAAGTTGGGCTGACGACGAAGCACTTAAGGCGTGCCAGTCATCAAACCCAGGTGCCACGACATAATCAGCCCTACGCCGCACGTCTACGTCAGCAATGGTTAGCTGGAGCTCTACGACTGAGGCTGATTTCGGCCGTGCAACACCACAAACTACTACCACAGACTAGTCGTTGCCACACAGGTATCATTGCCACACAGGCGTCATTGCCACACAGGCGTCATTGCCATACAGGCGTCAGTGCCACACAGGCGTCAGTGCCACACAGGCTAGTTAACAAATCACGTTAAGATGCTTTATTCAACATCAGTGCCCTTACTGGCACTATCACTTTACTTATTTTACTCTCGGTTATGAAACACAAACACACAACACTAAAAGGCCCGGCTGTTCGGCAGCGTAGTCTCATTGAAACCTAAACAGTATTCTTATTCAGACCCAGACAATAGTCATATAGACCTGAACAATACCTAGTCTCTCAGAGCCCCTTACTCTTTTTGAGACCCAAGTTATAATCATATACTTAGATTCGGCCACTATACATACATCTAACCGCGCATTGCACCCTGAACGAGTCATAAAATCACAGTTACAACTACGACCAAACTACAGTTTGATTAACAAAGGTTAATTAGTCATTTTAGTGTGCGTCATATTCAAACAATAGCGGAAGTACTTTCGCTATTGCTATCTACTCTGGATTCTTTCTATCACTGTCTAATTCTAAACTAATTAAAATTTTAAGGGCTAAATCACACAATGCTGGCTTTGATCAAATTTGAACAATACTCAACATCACCGAGACCAAGCATCATTGAACAGTCATTATTCACAAATAAACCACTCTTAGTTCCCTTCAAAAGCATCAAAGTTAACTGAACTCCAGGTGTCTTATTCGTGGTCAACATCAGATACAACAATAGCTCAGCAAACACATTTGCTACATAGTACGCATTACCCAACGGAATACCGAATCAATCCTTGATTCCATAACTCATCGAACTGAGAACTTGTAGTATCGAAATTAAACAAATGCCAGTTTAATGTCTGTCTCGTATTTTACTGGAACTTCAATAGGTGCTTGGCCCTTGGGCTGAAAAGTTTGCCCTTTTCAAAATGATCACGAACCTGTAGTGCAATTCTCTAAAATGCAAACTCGAAAACAAGTCACACTCAAGTGACCGCGCTCACTTCGATAACGAACCCACTTGACATTGGTTGTGTATTCGTTTGCTGTGGTGACGTTACCGGTGCGATCGTATTTAACAGAATACCATTTTGTTATCTCACTACAGATTCAGCTTTAGAATTACGAGTGAGGCTTAGAGAATCGCACTGCTGTAAGTACATTTATATTGAGGGACTTTCATTTGTAAAGCTTGCTAATCAACAATTTCATTGGTAGTGTTTCTCATTCTATAAAGCAAACCCGACGAGCTCTATACTTATTAGTGACAAAATTCACAAATAAAAGAGGAAACGCGCGCGCGATCATCAACCCCTTTGGCGGGTAAACTTTCTGACTTTGTAAAATTAGAAATCATTGAAAATACAATAATCATTACCTACCTAGTCATGTACCATAGTCGTTCGAAACAACCCTTAAAATTACTGAAGGAAAAACTGCCAAGCTTACAGAAATTCGAATAAAACCTCCAACGCCACGGCTCTCCAGCCGACCAGCAATCACATTGCTCTCACACATCCAGCGCATGGATCAGCTATGCTACTCTGAAACAGGCAAATCACTTCGAAAGTCATCACGCAAGTCATCTCGATAGTCACGCCTGCTTCGCAGAATATCAAATCCCATTGAAGAACGTTAAAACACTCACTCGATACAACACCTCCCACTTACGTCATCACGTGGTGGCGCTAGAATGCCGAACTCAGTCATTGTAAGAATACGAAACTAAAATCTCACCGCAGATTCAAAAACGATTTCGCAGCTAACTTTTTAGAACAGCACTACTGTACGCATATCCATCAAGTGGATCGCCCGTGTGCATCACCCTCTGACTACACACTGCGGTCTCTCTAGATCCCGACCTCCGGCTGAGTTAAACATGCATCGCGTACCCACGGACCACTTGAGTTGCCTCAAGCGACACCGATTTCTACCGGGCTACGACTATGTGATAACCACTGGTACGGTCAAACACAATACGACCGTTAGAATGCCTTACTTCGACTTTCTACCACAACTTAAGCTTGCTCATCATCATCAAAATTCTTATCAACATCAACTGGTACATGACCTCCTGGCATCTTTCTTAGCCTATCGTGCGCATATTTGTAAGTACGCTTAGAATTTAAAGCTTTCAGTGTGTAACGACATCGCGTCATTATTAATCATTAGAAAAAAATCAATAAAACAACTCTCATACCTATGAGAATCTATTAGGACTAATTAATTAGGCTAACTTTAGTTATTTCTATTATCTTCAAACACTCAGACCAAGCTTTACTATGTTACACATCGATTTTAACACCATCATAACCGCTCATCATTCACAAGTCACATTACATGAGCCAACAGTTATAAAATGAAGTTTGAAACTCTTACTCACGCAGTTACTATAAAACTCCTTCCTCGTAGAAACTTCATGAGTTACGTAGTTGATACATAGGACGAGATAAGGTGTTCCTACGAAGTATACCTCTATGGCATGTTGCCGTACCTCTTAATTCACCTGTCCTCACACGAATAATTGGAAAACCGTTAATTTTAAGTAAAACGCTTTTACGGTCTTGCTGAGTAGTTAATAGTCTAACTCAATGGTAGTCATGGTTTTGCAAAGCCTATAGCGCTTAGAGTATAGCGTGTGTGTAAAGTGGCAACCCAGGGAGTTACCCGGACGCCTGTGAGAGGGCGCTCGCGCTGGCTCTAGAGAGTTTGGTCTCTATGGTTTTTAGTTAGTCTAGTCTATGCGTACGTAACGTTAAGAAGTTTACCTACCCACTGTGTGTGCGCTCGAGACCAAATGGGTTTTACTATGTAAACTGTGTGATTGTATGATCTACCTGACCATTTATATTATCCGTAACACCAGTGTCTTACTACACCCGTTCCCCGGCTATCTTTCACTTACATTTTCTAGCGCTTATCATGCCCATGAATGGTACCTACCATAGCCGTGGCTAGTACTTACTATTGCCACCGCTAGTACTTACTATTACCAATCAAAACATGAAAATTACGTTGTAATAGACTGCACACATTTCTCTTCTCAAACTTACCCACACGCACATAAGACGCGCCAAAGAATGTAACGGCAACGCCGCGATGCGAACCCATGTCCGACAAATACAACGATTTGATGAATCACTTGACCAGTCTTGTCGTAACGTGAACATTAGCCATACACGCTCACGCTAGATTACAATTTGAACAATGATATCATTCTATGGTTCCAATTAAATTGAAAACAAAAAGGATACAACTCAAACGAGTCATGCGCCATCACAGACTTCATTAGCTCGCAGTTACGCTCGCGTCGACGCTCCGAATTACCGCCGAACGTCCGACCGCAACAAGCTTGCAACTCTCAGCTTTAACACCAACACACGGCGCACGACGCACTGCACACGATGCACGACACACAACACTTTACGACGTCTTGCTTTCTTAGAATGATCTAGAATAAACTCGCTGTCCAAGGTAATCCCACTTCTGATATAAGCTCAGGACGAAGGCGGACTTCATCGAAGTCCATTAGTATTGTTGATAACACTAATCACTTTTAAATTAAGCTACAATTCCGGCGATGGACAGCGATTCGTCGATAGCGTGGTGCGCTGGTGACCGCTCTCCAAGACGAAGTCCCTTCCAAGATGACAGTCGCGCTACCCTCTACTCGACGCTCCGCTAGTGACGTTAACGACCTGTCACTTTTGACAATGACATTTTTATGTGCGCCGACAAGTATAACTTTTTGGAATAAGAAGAAGGAAATAAAACAAAACGTGCTAAATAATAACAAAAATTTATTTACCTATAAAATTAACAAACTTATGAGAATTGTAACGTCACATTCCTACCGACATAAAAGAAGTTCTCTTGTAACCGTTCATAACATTTTTTGTTGTATACCCACTAAGTCAATAAAATTCATAATAACATAATAAGAAAAGGATATTTTAATAACACAAATAAATTTGGTGATACTACGTATTAAGTTTCTGAATCGGTATTCAGCAGACTTTATTGAAAACTAAACTATAATTTAGACTTTATGAACAGGTTTTTTTTTATGCAGCGTCACAATAAACTTATTGAGGTAATAGCTTAAGTATTCGTTTTCTTGATGAAAAGAAGATTGAAACTAAACCTCAATTTAAGATCACTATCTACGAATATATAATTATTAAGTACTAAATATTTAGTTACACCATCTAACTATTAAAACTAAAACCAATCCAGGTTATTAAACGTAGTAGCATAACACCGTCTAATACTTCTTCATAAGTAGCACTGTTGCACTCCATCCCCACATATTAAAAACGAAATGTAATATTTCTGGTTTATTCCTTTCTGTCAAGAAAGGTTTGTAGCTGGTCTTTAATGATGCAAGCCTTCAGCATGAGCCCTCATGCTGCGGCAAACAGTTTGTAATGAGTGTCTCATCGGTGCGAAACCACCACAATTAATTTTGGACTCCGCTACTGAATGTCGAAGTTTGAAATGTCGACGTATGTTAGTTCTAAAGTACAGGATCTCGATGTACGCCAGTTCGAAAGTTCACTGGAGCGAAGTATGCAAGGCCGACGTATCGTTAGTTAGAAAGCATACGAGTGCGATGTACGCCAGTTCGAAATTACCCTGTTACGAAGAATGAAATGCCTCCGTACTGTTACTGGTACTTCTACAACATTATAATTAGCTATACCTATATAACGAAAAGAAACGTAAATACAAAACATCATGCCATATCCTAAAAATCTGAGAACAGTTATTAAAGATGGATGATGATGATGATGAAGGATGGTATTGCGTACATAGCGTATATGAAGATTTAATTTTATATACAAAACGGAAATAAATTAATTTACAAAACACATTAATAAATAGATATACCTATATTTAAATTATTAAAAAGAAAAAAAGAAATTAAACCAGAACCAAACCAAAAAAAAATGCGCTTGGAGCAAAACATAATGTTATTAAAAAAACCATTTAGATTAAATATATGTGTTATAGTATCAGTAACCCTGCTTGGCCCTAGTTCAATCTATAGTCCGGAGCGAGGGGGGATGGGAAGCCGTCACCTCCTTCTGCGAAGCAGTAATGCTAGCAAAGGAGGAGGCGGAACGCCGTAGGCGCGGGCATGCGGACGGCGAGTGTTGGGTGCCTCGCCGTCCGATCAGAACCAGGCCCAGGTCGGCGGCTCGTTGTGTTCCACGCGCGCCTCAAAGACATGTCAGCACAGTAGACGAGGCTCACTAGGGCCGTGCCTGCCAGGGTTGCGGAATTTGTTCGAAAGAGTTACCGCGGCCCTGGAACGCAAGGGGCATTAGGAGGAAAACGGATGGTTTTTAGTCAAAAAAAAAAGAAAAATAGAATGGAGTACTAGTAACAGTACGGAGGCATTTCGTACTTCGTAACAGGGTAATTTCGAACTGGCGTACATCGCACTCGTATGCTTTCTAACTAACGATACGTCGGCCTTGCATACTTCGCTCCAGTGAACTTTCGAACTGGCGTACATCGAGATCCTGTACTTTAGAACTAACATACGTCGACATTTCAAACTTCGACATTCAGTAGCGGAGTCTTAATTTTGTCGTCACAGCACATCCTCTTCACTGTTGAGTAGAAGGTAGCAAGGCTATCTATCTTCTTCCTCGTATTTCTTGATCCAGAGACTAAGAATAGTATTCTCTAAAACAAAAAAAAAGTAATATTAGGCTTTATAACAAAATACTAAAGTGACTTAATTTTTTATATAATTTAATAATATTTATTTAATATAACAATATCATTTAAATTTATTAAAACTATTCATTTATAAATTCCATAATAAACACATTTTTGGCGTCATTATAAATTTAAAAATTAATAATAAGAATTAATTGAAATGCCACCAAATAATCTTAGGTATAAATTTCAAATAAAAGTTTAATTTACAATTCGTTAATATAATACTCACATTCAGTCCGGTTTCATAAGATATAAATTGGGATCACTTTTATGCAGCCCAATAATATTCGCCCTCGCCTCAGTAATATTATTTGTCTGCGTTTTGAGAATAATTACAATATGGCTATCTATTAAAACACTCGTCACTAACCAACAACCACAACCAAACGACAACGCTAATTCCGATCAAGTTAAATATGCATAAAACTCATGTCTACCTCACAGAAATCTAAATTCTTTATTAATTTTCTATGACTACCCTTTTAACTTTACAAAATTTGTGAACAAAGCGAACAAGATAAAGAATATTATATTTCTGTCCATTTCTTCAAATTGAGTAAAAACAAAAAGACAAAATGTGAGATTCGAACTCGCGGCACACTGATTAACGCCACTAACTGGGCGCGCTTAACCGCTAGGCCATCTTGTCTCATGTAAACATGTTGAAATTATGAACTACATTCACAACGATGATACATGTGTCTATTCTTGAAAGTAAAAGGTCGTAAGTCAAACTAAACGTCAAAGTAATACGTTTTGAGATTGCTTATGCACTTTTGGTCGCCACTGTACATTGGTACCCCTCTGCCTAACCCTTCGGGGAATACAGGCGTGATGGTATTGATGGTATGGTCTTTCTATGAGTCGGGAGCCCGGTATACACTTGACAACAGATCTGCGTCACTGACTTCAGTCGATGTTCATAATTAGGCAAAATTATAATTAATACTAGTTGAGATCCCAATGTCGCCAGGCCTATGATATTTCAGCATGGTTACAACTTTGAAAATAATTATATAGATGTTATATTCCTACGAAAAAAATTACCTAAATTGAATAAGTACTCTGACATGGTTACCGATCTGCGGGTTGTTCGAAAGAGATACCGCGCCCCCGGAACGCAAAGGGCACATGAAGGAACATAGATGGTTTTTAGTCAGTAAAAGTCTGACACTCCCTCCCGCCCCGCCCAGGACGGGGGGGGTCATTTGATGATTTTACCATCTTTAAAAAAAAAAAAAAAAATGGTTACCGATGTCAGTGATGTCCAAGATAAACTTAGAAAGTACATATGAATTTGAAAAAGTCACATTGGTATGTACTTGCCCGTGCCCGGTTGCGAACCCACAAGCTCGTACATGAGCATGAGAGACGAGCGCCTTAACCACTTTACCATCGCGACTTGTTGGAGGTCCTTGAGGCGGTATAGAAACTCTGACACTAGGGTGTATCGTTAGACCTCAAAAATGAGAAATTAGGTTTCCCCTAGGGACCACCAGTTGGCGCGTTCCTAAACAAAATTCTAAAGCGCTCGCAATCGAACGTGAATGAAAAAACTCACACTCGGCACCCACAAGATAACGAAAGAAGAAATCGAATACTATTTAATTTGTACTAGGTCTGCAGAACGCAATAGGTTAATTCTTTCAAAAAGAACAAAGATTTAAAAGTACCCGACTATCTACCTCCTAATAAACATGTATCCCATGACACTTTCATTATGAGTACCTACCTATTGGACCGAATGTTTGCACAAATACCTTGTGGCGGCAATAATATTGTGACCAATATGAACAATATATCATAACGAAGTTTAACTTCGGTCAGTGCGGTTTACTTCACTTTGTGCCGGTCATATAAACGCTGTGATGCAAAATTAAATGGCCACCACTTTTCGTTTTATGTGTTTTGACGTAATTACTAGGAGAATAGAAGTATGTTTAAATTGGGGTGCATGGAGAATTTATTATGCAGTAAAATTATTTTTAAAACTTGCATGTATTATTTCTCGTTTCATTCGAACATTATAAAATGTCTTCGTTTTATTTGCAACCAATTGTTGTTGTTATTGGCTAGTGAAGTTAGCCTGCGTGAGATTTCGGGTTTGATTACAAAGTGATTTTTTCAATACATATGTACTTTATAAGCTTAACCAACCAATCCAACTGCCCCGTCGTGTTGCCCAGTAACTGGGTTGTAGAGGTCAGATAGGCAGTCACTTCATGTAAAACACTGGCAATATGGTTAAACTGGAAGCCGACCCCAGCATAGTTGGGAGGTCTGTGGACGTTGAGCAATGGGTAGCTCACCGTCCGTACGTTCACTGAATAACGACAGACCGTGTCGACGGCGCGTTCGTGTTCCACGCGCGCCTCAAAGAGATGTCAGCAAACTTGGATGGGGCCACTGAGGGCCGATGCCTGCCGGGGCTGCGGGTTGTTCGAAAGAGATACCGCGCCCCCGAAACGCAATGGGCACATGAAGGAACATAGACGGGTTTTAGTCAGTAAAAGTCTGACACTCCCTCCCGCCCCGCCCAGGGCGGGGGAAGTTATTTGATGATTTCCCGTCTATAAAAAAAATAAAAAAAGCATATTTGGGAAAAGAATAAGTAGATGATGATGATGTACTTTCTAAACTTATCTTGAATATTACGGACATCGTAAAAGACAACGTTGTGAGGACATCTAGAACCTTTTATTCGAGCTAATTTCTTAGTATTCATTCGTAAGGAAAGTTACACTTTCACATGAATAGGTATTGAGCTCATTATAACATTTTCCCATAACAAGCAACTAGACCCAACACAGAAACCGACCCCATGTAAAAAGAAACTCCATAAAAATCATCATAAAATAAAATACGTGCCAAATGAAATGTTTTAATATAGGTGCTTATTAAACGTACACTGAAAGCATGTTTATCACACTAATTAGCTAATTACGAACGATTGTGTCGAGAACTTAATTAGGTAAGGTCCTAACCGTTAATTAAAATGCTCATGAACGAAATAATAACGGGATTCTGTATTAGGGAGTTGTTTGTATGTGTTTATTCAATTAGCTGCCAGCAGTCTTGTGAAGGATAATTTTGTTTGAATCATCTTTTACTTTAGATTCGATTTTGTTTGCTTTAGTTTGAAAGCATTTTATTTTTATTTTACAACTTGAATTTAGAAATACGGGTGTGGAAGACACTTTTAAATGAAAATAAACAGAGTTAACATATTTCGCCGGTTTAAAAAAATAAACAGCTATTTCATATATTTTAATAACGATTTTTTTTTAAATAATCGAAGTAAAATGTTGTCAAATTATGTAATGTGTGTCTAGAATTTGGAATACCTTCTATCAAACATAAACCAAAAGAGGTCTAGAATCATTTACTCAATCTGCATCTTGCGTACTATTAAAAAAGAGGGGGGGACACATGCCCCCCCATGTGTCAAACAACAGGTGTTCAAAAGACTGACAGCATTGCTATGTTATTTGACAATGCTGATTCTTTGAAAAGTTAGTATTCAGTTAATTTGATTCGAAGAATTTAAAGCCATATCACCCTTCGGGGAATACAGGCATGCTCATGTGGTATTATAATAAAGCTAAATAATATGTTTTTGAATTACGACGTGTATTTCAAAATAAAGAGATAAAAAAATTACTTCTTTCTCTGAGAATTTCTCTGGGTTCATTAATTATGTCTGCTTAATCCTTCAAGTAATTATACAAGTCTCATCAATTATGAAATTTCCTTCGTGAACCAATTTGTGACTCCGTAAACAATGGAGCCTATAAACAATATTATCATTGTTTATGAGGTATATTTACATGTGTAACGCAAGCTTTTACTCACGACTATGTCCGCGTAGTTTTGTTCAGCCGCGTCAAGGTTTGGGTTGATCACTGCTTCGCTCCTGTAAGTCGTAGCATGATATTGTCTAACGTAAACTATCCCTCATGAATCTGGCTATCACATACAAATAGTTTTTGTTTTAAATAATCGGACGGAGATTCTTATATAAGTACGTTTAAACAAATAAACAATAAAATCCTCAGGTTTCTTTTTTGAAATGATATGGTCGCGATTCTGTTATTTGAAAAAGGTGTATTCTGAAATACTGTCACACATAAACTATAAAAACAAGTCAATCATAATACCTGCAAAGGCCCCGTAATTAAAAAAAAATACCATCACGCCTGTTTTCCCCGAAGGTAAAAACAGCCCTTATTTTTTTAATTATTTATGCCTTTTTAGACAACCTACCATTTGACGAGGTTGCAAAACTGCATCTTGTACAAGGCAAAAAGCACTTACTTAAGGTTCCAAAAGGAGTAAACCAGCGCAATATATACAGGGTGTGTGCGGTGTCAGCGGCCGGAGATCAAGACACCGCCCACCAGGAAATGAAGCCGACTTAGAGCCACCACGTTATTATACTTTAGTATCTACACAATGTTGCTGTAAAGAGATATAAGGAAAATATTACGATTTCCCGCACTGATTTGAGAAATCTTGGCGCTCATAAAAATATATATTTTTCTGGGATTGTCAATTCTCCAAGAGAAATGAAGAGTCAAGGCCTGTTTTACTGTTTCTGTAGGCGCTATCTGCCAGATAAATATTTAAATATGAATTAGTCTTGGGTTCGATTCCCAGGTCGAGCAAAAAGTGTTATTGGATTTTTCTATGAAATTCTCAGTAGCATCTTGGAGTTTGGATTTGTACCCGGTTAATGGCAATAGGCTCGCCCCATATTACATGGGACTTAAAAACATACCGGCGAACTGTGGGTGTACATTGGTACACCTCTGCCTAACCTACGGGGAATATAGGCGTGATGGTATGTATATAATCAGCTAGGCAAGCTTTACTTATCCGGAGTTGTTTCACGAGGTCGCAGAACTAGCTTATAAGAACTAACAATCAAGCAAGTTATACCGAAAGCTACAAAAGCAGAAAGGTACTAATGATCATGACTACATTGATCCACAATACCAGAGATGTCACAAGGTGAATTACAATGCCAGAGACAAAGCCGAATACTCCCATGTGCCTGTAATTACACCGACGTTGTTAAATCGAGGCAAAACAGAATCGGGGTCTGTTATTTTCCTACAGCAACAACATTTTACGTCATTATTTTATCAGATTACAACAGAAAAACACTACTACATGCGATGAAAACAAATAAAAGCTAAGTTTGAAAAGTTACCTTCGCGAATGCCTTGAACCGTATCTCGTAAAACGACCGGTTTGGATCCAGTATACCTTGAGCTCCTGGGGTCTCATACCCTCCGGAATTTCGTCCCATCTTTCTCTCGGGAAGAAGGGAAGGGGAGGTCTTTCTAAAGTTGTCGTTAATCATATATTATTCAATATCGTTTCCCCCATTATGTGCCATTTCGTATATCGGAAAGTTTAAGACGCGTGCCAGCTGGTGATGGTTTTCGTCAATGATCATTATCATCGTTTTTATTAGGGAACTTTGCGATCATCACAAATAATACTTTGGGTGAATGAATAAATTCTTGATAGCTTTGAGCCGACGTAATATCATCCAACTTCAAGCGGACTTTACTGATTACTTATCGCGGCAATTGCCCAAAAATAAGTCCATAAATGTCACAAACTCTTATTATCGTTATGTGAAGTTCTTTTATCGTCTAGTTAACATTCGCTTAGTTTTCTGTGAACACATCCCCAAACTGCGCATAAAACTTGATGTTTAGAAAAGTGCGAGTGAAGAGATAAAAAAAGTTTTCTACAGGTTTACGACGAACATCAAACTATATGTACCAGGGTGTTATGAAGCAGAAGGAACTATTAAGATATCAGTGGTAAGATGTTAGTTGGCTGTGACTTAGGAGATGTAAAACACTGACTAAAGAGGGACTAACATTGTAAAAATAGGTACATTTTCTACGTTGTGCTAGTTTTTCATATTTTTGTCTTATCGATACATCCTCCCTGAGATTATAAATAAAATCTGGAAGAGTGGACAAAAGTCGCACTGATTTTATGTAGGTAAATTCTGTTAATCTATACGTAAGTACCTGTTTGTAACCCATGTTATTTCCATGATACAATGTTTGTATAATACAAGAGCTCATTACAGAGCGCGCATTATTTCAGGAGCGCGTCGTGTTACCGACAGCCGGAAATAAAACCGTGCCGCGCGGTGTCGTCGCGTTCGACACTAACCGAAGTCATCATGAGCAAATTATTCGGGGAGCTGCACGGATGTTATGGTCTCCTGGTACTCATCGATCATGTTTGTGTTTTAGTTATGACAGAAACTGTCTACCACCATAACCACACCATTTAGATTCGGTTATTTAAATGCAGTTCTCAATTCAAGTAAATTAACTCAAAAAGTAAATTATCGACGGATTGACTATAACTTGGGAGCAATTCTAGTCAATTCTCAGTCTCAATATGTCAAAAATGCCTCTAACTTACCCTAACTTGTCGCTAAGATGATATTGCGACTAGATTGTAAATATTTAAAATTAGGTAGTAGAATTGTATTTTCTAGTACTTATTTTTTAATTTATGAAATTTCTGCTGGCAATAAATTTACATCATGAACAATCTATTAATTATGGGTTGTTAAATACTCATTGGGAATTAACTGAATACTTAAATATAACTTAAATTCAAGCCGAGATTGGTGATTGATTAGAAGTAGTTTTCCCTTATAAGCCTCATTATTTCTAGAACAACAGAAAATTAATAGCTTTAACTTAGTTTGTAATTCCCATACTATCCTGTTTCAAGATCTTATAATTTGATTATTCCATTTTGGTAAGAAATAATTTTCCTTCTAAAATCACGGACTGATTACTGTCTGGGTTAATCGTAAACGCGTTTTCTTACACAATTACTTACCAACATTATTTTGTTGATTTTAAAGCTTAATTACCTACTAAATAACCCCTTCTTTGTTTTTAATTGAACCTTGTCATTCTAAAACTTACAAAAGGGGGTGTCCCTTTTGTAAGTTTTAAGATGTCTTTGCGTTCAAATACTAGGCGCACATAAGCTAAAGATATCTTTCATACAGCCATCCTTTAGCTGAAGCGTCACATTTCGGCCATACGTTTGGCTATATTTATTCTAACGGGTGCAACAATACCCTTGTGAAGTGTTCCGGGCTCACGTAGCATCTATACAGCTGGAAATGCTGGAACGTTTAAGAAAAGTTTCTTGAGAGCAAGCTCCATACAAAAGTATTCGTTCTATCTAGTCTTATTTTGGTCAATAAGTAACTAAACTCGATGACTTTTTATAGATAGAATAAGGTCACTAATATTTAAGCTTCTGGATAGCCAGTCCGCCATTAATAAACTTACATAATTCATGATCAATTACTCTGGTCTGGACAAAATCCGTCACAACCTAAGTCGAGTTACAAAGTGACGAATGTCAAAAGATAGTTAACGGTCCTGAACAATACGTGTTCTTTCCATTTTTTTTTTGTTCTGGAGCATACGTGGGTACCTCCTGATTTCGTAAACATCGAAAGTCAAACTTCACGACTCCTGTATATGTAAGCATAATGTTTTGCAGGGGCTTACATACGCAAATATAAACAGTGATATTTCTCAAAAAAAAAAAACGCATAGTTACTTAGTTCGTTAGGCAGTAGCATAGTTAGTTACACTCCGTATACATCCCGGATTGGTGGTGGTGATACCCCCGTGAATTGGAAAGCCCGTAAAACCGTTGCTCCTGCACCTGATTTCTCCCTGGTCATGTCGGATTGCCGTTGAGAAGACGGAGTGCACCTGTATTTACACACACACTTGTGCACAATAATATCTCCTGTGTACTTGGGTAGTCTGCATTAAGTTTAGCCGTCGTGGCCGGAATCGGTTTGGAAAATAGATACATAAACCCTGGACGAAACCGAGGTATATCATAGTGTAGGAGCTCGAGGCTCACGTCCTGTACGTTTCCTCTATTTTTCAGTTATGTTTATGTGTGGCGGTGTGGCACGCGACCGGAATAGATTGACTCCGTATAAATCTTCACAGACTACGTATTGCCGAACTGTTGCAGATTATGGTAAGCATCGGAGATATTGCGTTTATTCTGTGTTGCTACAATTTTATCTGTGGGACTATATCTTCGTAGAAGAATGCCCTGTTGGTCTCGTGGTGGGAAGTACGACTGCTGAGCTCGGGATTCTGGGTTTGGTTCTCAGGTTGAGCGAAGTGTTATTGGGATTTTCCATTACAATTTTTTCAGTAACAGCCCGGAGTTTGAAAGTTGGTGGTGTGAGACCCCGTGTCTCGGAAAGCATGGAAAATACAAATGCAATGAAAAATATTAATTGCGTTATTTACGTTATCAAGGAAGTCGGGAAATCACTTTTTGGGTATTTTATGAATTTCTATGCACAAAATATATATGAGTACCTACTAGCTAAACTACCGAAAAAAAAGTATAAGTATAAAACAATCTGCTACTAAAATGCTGATTGCAATGTGAAATCAACCCATCTACTTTATTTTTTGTTTTTTCTTTACATAACGATTAATACCTATACCTTTCGCCTAATATAAGCCTCATGTTATATAAAAGTAAAACAAAACACAAGTCCATCTACATAAAGTCATTGCGACACACATAAAACGTTACTCTTGCAGGTCACGTAGTATTTTGAGCTCGTGTTTGAAGCAAGCCGGTGCCTGCAACCTTTATCTTGTGGCACGTCGAAGCGTGATAACCTTCACACATGTACGGATTATATTATGCAGAATGGAAGGGTTGATAGGTGTCTGGAGAGTCTACTATAGTCATCTGTATATATAAATAATATTGAAGTGTTTGTTTGTAATCCATACTAGTCATAGTTATAGTTTAAATATATCTAGAGTAACACTGTCTGTCTGCTGCGGGTTGTTCGAAAGAGATACCGCGCCCCCGGAACGCAAAGGGCACAAAAAGAAACATGGATGGGTTTTAGTCAGTAAAAGTCTTACTACACTCCCTCCCCCACACAGCCCAGGGCGAGACAAGTTGTAGATGACATCCCATCCGTAAAAAAAAACTTTTTTCGTCTGTTACGCTTTCACACCTAAACCGCTAAACCGATTTTGGTGAAATTTGACACAGAGGCAGATAAGACCTTAGAAAAGGATACAGGTTACTATAAGTCGAGAAAAAAAGGCTTGAAAGGGTTGAAATAGATAATTAATGTGGAACTGGAAGTCCGTCATTATTGAAGAAAAAACATTGCAACTTTGTTTAGGTACTCGTTAAAAAATATATAAAAGTTTAAGGGTTTTTGAAAACTAAGCATCTGAAAAATAAAATTTACTGCCCAAAGTAACCAAATCACGCGGCGAATTCGCGGGAAAATGCCAGTATACAAATACATCAAATTGAAGTGTCATCATTACTGCGTTAAAACAAAAGAAAAACAAAGTTTTCAGCGTTATAATTAAACATCGAAATAATTGAAGGCTGAATCTGAATATATTCTAGCCTTATTCTAAAACCGATTTACGTATTCCCAATTGTAATTACATAAATCATAATTGTCTTGTAGTTATAATTAAATTAATTTATTCCTTCACAAATAAATAAATTAGTTTTGAAGTTGTGGCTTGAATTAATTTAATACGATTTATATTATTGTTTATCAACATGATGTGTGCGTTTGTGTAAATTATATGTCGTAGATTCATGATAAAATCAGGTTTTTAATCAAAAATCAGAACTTGTTTAGGTTTATGATAAAAAACGCATAGGTTGTTGTTTTGTTTCAATAAATAAAACTATTAGCGACAATAAAAAATGATTTATTTGTTTGTTGTACAAATGTTGGTGACAGAAACATGGATTCATGGATTCATTGGATTTTCTCAAGTTTATGATAAAATAAAGAAACAATTTTGTCGTATTGTTCTTGTTCAAAAAAAATAATAAATCATAATCCTGCGACATATACACACGCACACATACCTGACACGCTTTGTCTTATAAAACTTAAGCTTTGGCAGTAAATAAAAATAGTGCTCATGCGTAAAATAGCTACTGAACCATCGCTATAATAAGGTTATTTTAAGCGCTATTGTTACATTAAAATTGAAAACACTTGATTCGAAACAACATAAGTACCTACTCCTAAAGCTCAATGGTCTCGAGGTGACCTACGACCTGGCGAAGGTCACCGAAGGAAACCGCTGAATGTGGGCAACGTAGGACTGGTTATTGGTTTATAATGGAGGCCTAAATCCATCAGTGACCATCATCGGCCAAAATGATAATTGGTCTCAGAGACCCAGAGGTCGTAGACTAACCAGACCTAAGCCATTTAAGTTTGGCTGAAATTTTGAGAATAGTAATTAATGGAAGAAGCTATGTGTACTGGCTAGTTGCAATGCCAGACTATTTATCTAGTGCCAGGTACCAAAGCCGCCTTACCCACTTACGTTCATGTGTTGGCTATGAAGTTATAGCCCACGGAAAGTGTTTGGCTTTATAACGAATAATGGTTTTAAACAATATTCTGTAAAACATAATTATGTGAAAACCAGCAGTCTCACTTAAACAAAAGTGTCTAAAATACATTTCACACCTGATGCTTGAAAAAGTGCCCATCATTCCTCTTAGTAAATAGGCATACATTTAATTTTGACTACGTTTTATATTATTTTATAGTATGAGGATATTGCTCTATAAATTCGCAACATTTCAGCAATGCTGACTGGGATCTTAGACCAAAAATCTCAACAAAGTAAGCTACCTAATCACCCATTTAAAACATTGTCCCTTCAATTCCAGGTCTCTAACAAAATCAGATTAAACATAAGAAAGTACATAATATTCGATTAGGAGTCCTCAGATATAAAAAGTGAGTAAGAAAAGCCATTTTCTAATTGTGCCCGGGCGACGTTTAAAGTGCGCACATAAAAGTACACGATTCTACTGTATCACTACTGGAATGTTCCGTACTGGACTCTTTGGTACGACTTTTTATTTTCTTGTGTTGCTTTTTAGCTTTTTTAAATCCCTTAGCTACGGTTGCGTAATGTCTAGTCAGCTGTGGGTTGTTAGGTCTGTGTTGTACGGTAGGCTATTGCGCCTAATGTAGTCTAAGCTACACCGTGTGTAGGTTTTGTATGCTTGCTACACTGTGTTGGTTAGGAGACTTTACAGACACTTGATACAAAATTAGCCGGTTCATATTTTGACTGAAATTATGGCTAGTGCTTGTGGTCAGTCGGTATCCCGTTAAATAACTGAAATACAAAATGTCGTACGAGATATCTGTATAACCACAAGCCTAATGAAATTACATAACTATGAAATTATTATGATTTCAACTGGAATGTCACCTTCTGAAAGTCATGATTCCCGTGTTATCCTGGTCAAGCAACCGACTAACGGAAAACAATATTAAAACAAAAAGCTATGTGTGAAGCGCGTAGCTTGGACCCTGTTCATCTACTATGTATAAGTAAGCATCTACCATTTCTTTTAGTGCGTTATTAATCTGCAAAAAATCCTTAAAGAACGTGTTTAAAACTAAAAACATTTAAACCCATGTTTTGAAAAAGATCGTGAAAATGAATTACTATGCTAGGCATGTTCCCCGCGTCAATAAAGTCTCAGAGGTCATGCGTAGGTCACTCGAATTCCTGAACCAGTGAGTTTTAATGAGGAGAATATTAATTGAGTGGATATTTAAGCTGTGGTTTCACTGAGTGACCAAATTTTCGAATATTTTAAGATAACTCAGTTATATTACAGTCAATTGTTATTTTGGTAGGTGGGTGTTATTAAAAACGTATTGTGTTTTTAATTCTTGCTGTCAACGACTCTGTTTTAATGGTACAGCATTCAAGTCTGCTTCTTATGACAGCTATGTGTTAAGGAGGAGTGGTGGGTAGTAATTCGACTGCCTGCCCCGTTGGTCTGCTGAGCGTGGGATTCAATTCCCGATTAGAAAATTTCTCAGTAGCATTTGGTCGTGGCACCTCCGTTGCTCAGAAAGCACGTTAAGCCTTTGTTGGTTCTAATCTAGTCTTACCAAGTGGTATCGCGTTCCTCTGTTACTAGATTGTTCAGGACAAATACTGCAGTCGCTTCATGTAAAACACTGGTATTCAGCTGCATCCAGTTAGACTGGAAGCCAACCTCATTTTGTTAATAGCAGTAGTTTATTCGCAGAACAGAACAATGAAAAATCGATACTAGGTACTAGGGACTCATAGAAGTTAACAGTTAACAGAATTTATATGTGTAAAGCTTAGTGAGCAGTGGCTCCTCTGCTTTACAAGCCATGTTGAAACGACACCATTGGAATTTTTAGTCTAATGGCATTCCACTGTGAACGCGTGCCGACGTTTTAAAATGGAAAATTGTAAAATACTCAACTTAGCTTAAGGTTTAATCTTCAAACTTTAATTGCCGTTTGAAGTCCTTACAGATTTAAATTTAATTTAAGTGGCGTTTAAGTTTAACTTGGTTAAAGTCTAATTTATTTTGAAAGAGTGAATTGTGTTGTGGAATTTTAATTTCTTGACATTGATTTTGGAATTTTACTTTCTGAAATATAATAATAATAATAATACCTTTTATTTCAGGCAACAAAGGCCCATAGCATAAATACCTTAAAAACTATCATACATATTTATAAAACAAGCAAAAACATATAAACTTTAACTAACACGTATTGTGGTCGGCGTCGTGTTTCGCTGCGTGGTGTCGTGTAACCGACCTCGGAAACGTCGATACATGACACCCTTCGGCCAAAAGTCCTCTTCCAAGAAGGTCTAAATAAAGTTAAAAAGTAAAATATAAAGAAAGTGTGAAGTGTGTGTGTGTGAAGTGTGTAGTTAGTTAAGTGAAATATAAAGTTATTAGTGTCATTATTAGTTAGTTTTATTTACTTGGGACTGCCTTAATTGAGTGTTGTAGCATATTAGTTACCTATAATTATAGCTGTTAAAAATTGTTAAAGCAGCGTGATAACTCAAATTATTATACAAACTTTTAACAACCATTTTTTAGGAACATGATGAACCGATTTTTATTTGAAATTGTAATGTTAATGTAGATTGATTTTTTAGAACACTTTATGAGTAGTTTGATTTACATATTATCTTCAAGAAAATTATAGCCGAGTGATTAAAATTGTTGTTTTGTAAAGGTTTAAATCGTCTTACATAATCAATAAAGAAAAATAAAAAAAATAGTAGAGTAATAGTAGTATATTTTTATTATTATAATCTTTAAAGAAAATATTCACAGCAACATTCCTCCAAACATGAATAATATATTCAGGTTTTAAATGATTTTCTACTCATGAATATCCAGTACCGTGAATTCGACCTACATTTCAAAGTGACCGGCGCCAATAGGAGCCCACTACACAGATTGCACTTTCGGGCACTTAAAGTAGAAGTCAAAACGTAGAGCGAGACTTAAAAGCTAGTGGCTCAAATTGTTCCCGAGGGATGCCGATCGTCGGCGAACTCTTCCGAAGTTGCTGGAAGCTACTGTGCGTTTTATTTATAAATTTAAGGCTGTTATCTATGTGTTTTGTTAGTAAACTATTGTTGTTAGCTTAACCGTAAGAAAATATGAAGTGTATAACTAGCAATATACCAAGCGATGTCATCCGTCGTCTACTACGTCTTTGTATACTGCTGTGCTCTCGTTGGTCATAGCATGATGACAATACGTATACACCTTCCTCTTGAATCACTCTATCTGTTGATGAGAACCGCATTAAAATGTTTTGCGTAGTTTAAAAGATGTAAGTGTACAGAGAGTCAGACAGTGAGAAGCGACTTTGTTTTATATTATGTAGAGGAGAGATGTACCTAAAATTAACAAACAAAACAAATTATAAATTCTTCAATAACCAAAATAAAAACAAAACATAATTATAGAACCTTTAATAGAGTATTCTTACATAGCTAACAAAAACAAATAATCGTGCACAATTTACCTCACTTATGTTAATTCAACTACTCAGTGAAATAAAATTAAGTATTGCATATTTATAGGTAGTTTAATTACTCCTTATATACACGATTTTTGCCAAATGATTGATCGGTAACGTCCTACCAATTTAAATGGACTTGTTCTAAGTAGGTTAACATTTAAGGGGACTGTATCAACAGCACATACAAAGATCATATTTCGGCCTGTAAGTAATTAAACAATGAAATGTTATAAATAAAATAAGGTTACTGCCTGACAAACAACAAACTTAGATTAGTGTCTGATACTCGTATATTATGTAAACATTTAAAATGTATGAATTAGATTTTATGACGTGTTCGGAGTAAGTCCATCCAGCTCATAGTAAAAGCAGTCAAAAATAATATTGTAGTATTTATAAATGTATGCTAAATGTAAAAAGCTGGTTGCCTACAGGATAAATTAGAAAATCCTAGTAAACTGGGAACGGAGCTCATTTTCCAAAAACTATCGTACCTTCCGGCGATAGAAAACCTTTCTCTTTTTATGTCATCCTGGTACTTTGTCGCATGTTGCTGTCTCGAAAATAGGTAGAAAATTCTTAGGAACATAGTAACGATCGAAAAACTGGATAAATTTTTGCTTTGTAAGCTAAAATGCTTTGTCTTTTGAGTAAATTACTGTATGGACAGCAAATCAGATAATTTGCAATTTTCTAGCTTCAGAAGATATGATCTACATAGTATATAGCAAAGACAATTCCCGTCGTATGTCGTTTGTTCCTCTGTAGGTACGTTTAGATCTTTTAAACTGCGCAACGGATTTTAATGCTGTTTTCATCAGCAGACAGAATGATTCAAGAGAAAGATTATGCGTATAACATATCAGCTACGATGAGAGCAAAGCGGTAGTCAAAGAGGTAACTGATGGCACCGCGGGGTTAATAGTCAGTGGTCAATAAAACAGACAAATAACTAGAGTTCTCAAATATAGTAGAAGTTTCCTTGGAAACCAAAGGATATCATCGAATCTAACTACTGAACTGGTGAATACTATTGATTATTCTCTTATCATTAGGCAACATTATTTACTTTCCTTTTTTTCCCTGTACGTCATACGACTATCTTGATGGTAATTCGTTGACTTCGATGAACTCTTGACAATATTACAAAAACAATTTACATATCTGAGTACCTACACTCAGACAACAGGGTAGATTTCTTCTTCGCGACCGAGACAATAAAGACTGGATTAGTTCAAGAATAAATAGATAGTACCTACTACAGTGTTTTTTTTAATCAGCTTATACTATCGTTGCAGGTTACCCTAATGCGATAGTTAAGAACTTGATGTCAGTGATCTCCAAGATAAACTTAGAACGTACTTACAAATAAATTTAAATAGACACTTGCCCGGATTTGAACCCACTACCTCATGCATGAGACTAAGGCACCCTAACCACTAGGCCATCACGACTTGTCACTCATCATCATTTTGATGTGGTGGTTCCCTAAAATTCTTTACTCCGAATCAATCACAATCTCTTAATATAGTTACAAGAAGTCTCCATGTTTTGACAGTGGATACATTGTTATTACGTGCATTCGCATTGAAACTTGAGCTGTAATTAGCGAAAGTTCTGATCACAGGGTTAACATCCGACCTCCAGTTCTTAATTAGCCCATTTTTGAAGCATTAACCATCACGGCGAGGCGGCCATCTTAACACTTTGATCATACATACATAAAAAGTTGATTTATATAATAACTAGCTGTTGCCCGCGGCTTCGCTCACGTCAGCCTTAGTGTTACTTAACCAATTAAGGATTGAATACTGTATCATCATAGTCTTCCAACTGTCAAATGGTTTCTAAGGTTAATAATAGTTACGACGGTGGATTTTAGAAATTAGTCAGTAGACGCCCGGAGTCTGATTTTTTGTCCGGTTGGTAATGAGCTTGCGCCATACCTGGGATTAAAACATATTTATGTGGAGGGTATATGATATGGCTTTACTATTCCTTTCGAAAATACTGTGATGTGGTGTCAAAATTTACTTGTTTTTCTTTCTCTAACCGTTGAAAAGCATTTTTAATAGGTTCTGCTTTAACACTTACATCGTAGTTACGATCTGTCTAGTATCAAAACCGTAGAAATAAATCATGTAATCAGAGCAACTGCCAACTAAATCTGAACTTCGTGTCATAACCAAGTTAATAATAATTATGTTGTTGGGAAAAAGTATGGGCAAAAAACAGTAAGCATATGACTTATTAAAAGGCTAAGCAAAGTTTTACCTCTCAAATTACCTTTCATCTATTGCAGAATGATGGTAATAGGTAACCTTCCTTTTCATTTTGAAGTTCATTTTTAAGCATGCAGAATATGGTCTGTTGACAGTACCTACCTATTAAAAGAAATTCTACATGCGATGCATGATTAATGATTGATGCATGATGTAACGTGAAAGCTTGAAGTCTGAGAGACATTTTTTATATACGTATAGGTTTAATTAATTTTGGTACACTTCCTGTTGTAGCTAATTTGTTTCTGTTTAACTATTGAAATAGAAGTATGCTTTTTTGGTAGCGTAGCGCAACCCAGACAGTATAGTATTGCATACATAACGTTTGCAGATAAATCGTGCGACACTTCTATGAAGTGTCGAGGTTGGTAGGCCCACGGTGCGGTGATACTTCTTTTTTAATGATGAAAAATCGTCGTATGAGTTCTTGCGGTCTGGTGGAAGGGAGTGTCAGACTCTTACTGACTAAAATCTATCCGTTTTCTCCTAATGCCCATCGCGTTCCAGAGCCGCGGTGAGTCTTTCGAACAAATTCCGCAACCGTGGCAGGCACTGGCCCTAGCGGGCCCCGTCTTCTGTGCTGATATCTCTTTGAGACGTGTGTGAAACACAATGCGACGTCGGCACGGGTATGGTTCTGCAGTGCGATTCTCTAAAATGCAAACTCGAAAATAGTCTGAGGCGCCGTTTTTTACTTACGAAAAATATTCTTAGCGTAGCTAGAATTTGTGGAATCAGTAGAATTCTGTTCCGGTCATTCCTCTTCTGTCGAACCATGCATATTTTTTAAGTTATGTAAGGGAAAAAAGTAAACCCGCCTAAACCTGTTTTATTATAATATTGAAATCATACTGCATCAAAACCAAAACCTATTAAAATAATAACAAAAACTAACAATTGATTGGAATTGAATCCACACAAAATATTTTACATGGTTTTCATTAAACAGCGAAACTATTCACTTTATTTACGTAACAATTAACTAAAAAATAACTATTCCCATACATGTCATATTTGAACTGCCCCGTTGGTCTCGTGGTGGCAAGCAATACTGTTGATCGTTGGGTAATGGGTTTTCTCATTACGAATTTCTCAGGAACAGCCGTTGGTAGACAACGGACGTTGGTGGTGTGACACTCACGTGTCTCGGAAAGCACGTAAAGCCGTTGGTCCTGCGCCTGATCTCTCCCCGGTTGTGTCGGATTGCCGACACGTCGGACTATGAGAGTTAGGGAAGAGGGAGCGTTTGCTCACACACTTGTGCATTTTAATAGCCGTCGTGGCCAGAATCGGTCTTGTATTGAATTCTATTACACAATTAACTGCTTAACTCCTTGTGGCTATGACTTGATGATTTTTATTTCATAGGATACATTTTATGTTAAAAATCTTCAATATTTTATGTATTTTATAACAGTTCCGTGGTAAAATCTTCACGGAGAATAAACATAATGCAATAATGCTTACCCACCTAACTCCATTAGTTGTTACAAATACCCAAATAGCCTCACTATTTATTACAAAACCCACCACCCAAAGAGAGAAGTAGATTGTGGGAAGGAAGACAGCCACCACCTCATGACTACTTGAAGCTGCCAGAGTACCTGCTTCCCGGTAGTGAACTCAGTGATGTATCTAGAAGGTACTGTACATGTCTGAACTGGTGTAAATTATTGTTAGGGGAATCATCGATGCGAAAATAATTCAATCGCGTTATATAATACAGCCATGTGTTGCCCGACATTTAAAGACTATTTTGTCAAAATTTAATTTAAAGACTCAAACAGACAGATTTTTGCAACAATACGTATATTTTCCGCTCTACTATCGATCTCACACCTATCAGTTTGTTTATTTTTTTGATTATGATAAATGAATAATTTTGACTTTAATATTGTTTATATGAAACTATGATTGTATAGACATTATTTTTTGCAGAAATAATAAAATATTTGAAAAATAAGAAAGCAAAATGTTATGGCGGAAGAATGCCGAATACTTCAATTTTATTAAAGTTTGGAAATGTTCTAGCATTAAAAATGTATTTAAAAAATCACAAAAAGTAAAACAGTTTTTGGGGTTCGAACTCAAACCCAGCGACTTTTAAGGCGGTCATCAAACCATTAGACCACATGCTTCGATAGGAAATACTCTAAAATAGCCGTTCTAGTCTGTCACTATTAACTGCTTAGCTCCTTGAAAGTATAGCGTTATGATAATTATTTCAGTAGTTTAAGCCCCAGCTACCTAAAGTATTCTTATATTTAGTCTCGTTTTTTTATAAACGCGATGTAATCTGTAGGAGAACAAAACATAATGCAACATTGCTCAGCCCCCAAAGCAGATAGCGTGATAATTTATAGCCTACGGTCAAATTTGGCCTATGTGAAATATATATACAAAAATTGAACAGAATCTGTCCGGCAGTATTTGCGTGATGCTCTAACAAACAAACAGACAAACAGACAAACAGACAAACAGACAAAAATTCTAAAAATTGTATTTTCGGCATTAGAATCATTCCCCGACCTCGTAGCAATCACTTTTTCTCAAAAATATTAAATGTACAGTTTTGACATCGCTACAATTTTATTATATGTATAGATAAAACAAAATGCTATCCTATTATTGTCCCATAGCAGAGCAAAGGCATCCTTTCATACAGAGAAAGCACGAGCATTGATCACTATGCATTTAAAGATTTCGAACCTCTATTTATTTTAAGTCCAGTTTTGTTATTTATAAATGAAAAACTCTTTAAATTTTATTTAGTAAAATGTACGAAAATACTTGTACAATTTATAAAAAAACTTATTATATGTATGTAAATGGTAAATACTTATCAAATAAAAAGTCCTCAAAAATATAAAAATGTCATGAACTGAATATTTTAATTTAGGTTTTGCAACTTTTTGTCATCATTATTTAATTACTGTACGTTAATATGTCGCTCACGTAGAAGCTACTGTATTCCCGAGACGTACCGAACTTTGCTAGTTACAAACAAAATATTTCGCTAACTAAAAACTTGCTCAGTCCTCTGTCACAGGTGCTCTACGCAAAACTATGAAATTACAGTAAAATATTTTGAAGTGAATTTGTTGAAACTTTAATGAAAAGGTTTTCTTGACAATAATAAAATGCTACAGTGTTTTTCTATACATCTAATTTTGGTAAAAATGCTAAGGGTCTGTTTCTCAGTGTTCTGGTAGGAACTATATAGGTATTCTTTGGTATTTTCTCATTAAATAAAACATGAATTTTGTGACAGTCCATTGGCGCTTTGCCTGTTCTTGATTAGTAACTGAGCAGGGGCAAATGAATCTTGGATAATACTGATATCGGTGAAAGAAAACATCATGATGAAACCTGAAGTTAGGTATTGTAATATTGAACGTTTGAAATTGGCAATCCATCTTGAAGAAACTTAACAATCAACGCTTATGCTTTCTCAACATGACAAGAGGACTTTCTCCTGCAGTAGGACAATAAAATCGAAGTCAAAGTCAAAGTCAAAGCATTTATTTCAATTAGACCATTTACAGGCACTTTTGAATTGTCAAGAAGTTACAGTTTAAAATTGAAGCTAGTTGCTCGTTCCAAAACGTATAGGTCTCTATGGAGAAGAACGAGCAAGAAACTCCATGGACACTCTTTTATAATAATAGGCCAGTACCTATTTGTGTTTGTTTTGGGAATACTAGATCCACCAATAAATTGCTGCACAATGATGTAAAAACATCTATCTATAATCCAAGATTTTTAAGACGACAATCCCAACAAACCATTTAATACAAAACGCAAGAAGAAGAAAAAAATACAAAACAATTTTTAATCCACAATTCTTCAACTTCTTACACCATAATAAAGAACAAATTGTAAGACCAAACTCATAAAACCGTCCAATCAAATCATCCCTATAACAATATTACATTTATGTGTACAATCGTAATGAAGAATCTTGTTCTGGCCTCGCTAACTGTCAATAAACCGCGTGGTCTTGGGACGAAACATTAAAATGAAGCATAACAAAATGGAAGCCAGCATGGCATTAGGGCGCCTGCCTATTGGAGCGGTACGTCCCGTAAACTGAGAAACACAGTGGTCGTCTGCGGAGCGAAGCTTTTGCGGAGCGAATTGATGTATATATATACCATCACGCCTGTATTCCCCGAAGGGTTAGACAGAGGTGTACCAATGTACACCCACAGTTCGCCGGTACATCGCTAACTGTCAATAAACCGCGTGGTCTTGGGACGAAACATGGTGCTAGGGCGCCTGCCTATTGGAGCGGTACGTCCCGTAAACGCTGTAAACTGAGAAGCGCAGTGTAGCGTAGTGCCCGTCTGCGGTGCGAAGCGTTTGCGGAGCGAATTGATGTAATTATTGAATTAATGTAATAATTGTACAAATTACATTATATTACATATACCATCACGCCTGTATTTCCCAAAGGGTGTGGGAGAGGTGTACCAATGTACAACCGCAGCTCGACGGTATGTTTAGGTCTCATGTTATAGGGGCCGAGTCTATTGCCATTAACCGGCCACAAATCCAAACTCCGAGCTGCTACTGAGAACTTCGTAGAAAAACCCAATAACACTTCTTGCTCGACCTGGGAATCGAACCTCTAGCGTAGCAGTCGTGCTTAGGACCACTAAGCTAACGAGGCAGTTTAGTATTTATAGAAGATTACTCTTATTATATGTTTGACTAGCTTCTACCCGCGACTTCGTTCGCATCAAAGTTAATATATTATCCCACAGGAACCGTGCATTTTTTCGAGATAAAAAGAATCCTATATGTTATTCTACACTACAATCTATCTCAGTAGGTACCAAATTTCATCCAGATCCGTTCAATCGTTTAAGCGTGAAGAAGAGACAAACATACAAACTTTCGCCTTTTTAATATTAGTGTTCTTTTTGTTTTACAATTGTTCCTTCATACGAAAATAGATTTAAGAAGGGGCAATTGAATTCGGTATGTTGTTCTTGTTCAAAAGTGTTTATGAATAGTCTAAATGAAATAACATATAAAAGTTTTGTGCAAAAATTAACAAAAGCAGAGAAATTGAACGGACGCAGTTCTGCATACATTCAAAACACAAGGTGGAATTACAATGCAATGCAATTCACTTAGTCTTTGAGGGGGTAAAAATAGTCGTGCATTTGAACAACTTTCATTACGACACCACCTCTGAAAGATGAAAAAAATAACAGCTGTTTGTTCCACACACTTTGATCGTGTAGTAGTGCATTTTTTGTAGAAAAAAAAAACTGTTTTGTATTCATATTCTTTATTTTCATCTCATACAAGAACGGCAGCAAATTAATTCTATTTACTTATATTATAAAGAAGTAAGGTTTTTATGTGTTTGTTAGTGGTTGGTTATCTCTGGAAGTACTGATACGATTACAAAAAATCCTTTACTGATAAAAAGCTACATAATTGCCATATTTCATGGCAAACATTTCACTCAAACAAAGTGGCATGCAGAAGCTAGCATTGTATAAAAGTCATTTCCGCTCCGCTCCGCTCCGCTACGTCCACTGTAGCAGAGTAAAGGAGAGACAAAATTAAATAGAATTATTTTCTTTTATGTTTTCCTCGCTTCGTTCTTCACCGGTTCAATGGACAAGAAGCCTTATAAGGCTTACGTAGTCGAAGCGCTACCCGTAAACAGAGATAACGAGTGTATATCAGAGAATAAAATGGAAATAGATGTAAAAGAGCCGGTTATCTTGTAGCGTTAGCGCTAGTTAGTGAGCTAATGCGCTAATTATCGCGATAGTGAGGAATGTAATGCCAGTTGAGATTAGATGTATGCCTCCATGTACCTACGTGTACAGCCGGAGGCAGTATACGGTAGGCATAAATCAGAGGGGCAATTTTAGGAATGTTCGCATTAAAAATCAAAGTGTAATTATTTATTTCAATTAGACCATGAAAAGACACTTTTGAACATTATTTATGAGAAAAAATCTATTTGCCCCTTCCAAAAGGCAGTTTCGTATGGAGAAGAAACAATTTTAAAACAGTAATTCATACAGTACCTACATTATTAATTCAATAATTACATGAATGTGAAAAGAAGTACCTAAAATATGAATCTCTTAAAGTACTTCAACAACATGTAGGTGCTATATTATCGTTATTCTTATCTCAGTCTCAATCGGTCAATAATGCGTCTATTTTACCGAACCAATGCGATAAAGAAAAGTAAAAAGCGAGAGCGCGTAATTCGCCAAATAGTATGTTGAAACAGGTACCTACATGTAAATACAGTAAGCACATTGACATGTTTAATCATCATTCACATGTTATTATTATTTGATGTCGAAACATAACAATGAACAATACACATTAAAACAGAAATTAAATGATTGTAAGGAGTATACATTGGCTTATTTTTAATAGGTACGCATAGCATAATAAACCGGAATGATTCTGCACAGATGAATTTCAAGGTATCTACATCTTTCCGGGCCGGCGAAGTAATTCATGCATTTCCTAATTGCCTTATTTACGAGAGGAGAGACAATATGGGATTATACGAAAAAGGTTTTTCAAGGGGAAACGTTTTCAGAAAAATTTCATAGAATCCAAAATAATTGGAAGGCTTTGTTCGTCTTTTATGAGGTTATTTTAAAATGTTGCTTCTGCGACTTATGAGACCCTGGTAGTTGCTGATAATATGAAATCTTTTTTATATTTTGTAAAATTGTACGGGTCTAAAATTGCCTTTTTTTTTCTCTTGATGAAGTTAGTTCTGCCATAATGAACCAACCCACATACAAGTTTCTTCTAATTTTTTGATAATTATGATGATTACGTATTTAAAGCTGAATCTTTTAAAAATCAAGCCATACAGGAACAGGGTTGGCTCTTTTTGGCTGAACTAAACTCATAGGCGTAGCCTAGTAAATCTAAATTTAAAAACTTACCGATGTTAGGACATTTTTAGCGTGAGTTTACAAGATCCTGCTACTATTATAAAGGCGAAAGTTTGTATGTATGGATGTATGGATGTATGGATGTTTGTTACTCTTTCACGCTTAAACGGCTGAATGGATCTGGATGAAATTTGGCACAAAGATAGATTATAGTCTGGAATAACACATAGGCTACTTTTTATCCCGGGAAAATGTACGGTACCCGTAGGATAACACATCAACTGTGACGCGGACGAAGTCGCGGGCAGAAGCTAGTTTTACATAATTTAAACAATCCTTTTAAACGACATACACATTACACACCTATAGTTAAAATTGAACAGCTCATGAGCTCACACAATATTGCCTCACATATAACATCGCTTTTCTACAATTCCATGTTTACTTAAAGTTTTCGCTGGGCGCTATAACTCATTGAAGTCAACAATGCTTACTCGTGAATCTCGAGCAGAAATGCGGGATCTATTATTAGCTTAAGAATGCAAATAAAGAGTCAAACTGGTTTTCACGATTACGTTGAAAATGCTAAATTTATTTTTTTTTTATTCTAGAATGAATCAAATCACGCATATAATCACGCATGTATTCTCTGCAGCGTTAGGCAAAGGTGCAGCAATGAACAACCACAGTTCGCCGGTATGTTTAGGTCCCATGTAATATGGGGAAAGCTTATTGCCATTAATCGTGCACAAATCCTAACTCCAAGCTGCTACTCAGAATCTCATAAAAAACCCAATAACACGTTTTGCTCGACCTGGGAACCCTAGAATGCTGGGATCATTTTGCATACTTTTCCCCTCAAATAAACATATCGATCATTGGAATTTTTAGTGCTGACTTGAATTTTAGTACCTACCGCAAGTTTATAGTCGCGACGTCAATGTGAAGCCGGTTATACGCAAAGATCTAATAAAAGTTCAGTCATTCAGCCGTTTCAGAGATTTGCTGTGACGTGTGTTGTTGGACAAACAGTTTTTCAATACACATTATTTCAAAGCTGTTATTTTGATATTACAATTACATCATATTTCAAATAACAAAGGGGAGATTCGTATAATATAAACGCATAATAATATAGTTCAGTTAATTTTTATTAGTAAAACAATATCCGTGAGATATAACTTACATAAAGTTACAAAACATTATACATGAAAAATGAAGATCTAACATTGTACTACAATTTAAGTTCCAACTTTGCCAGATCTTGAGTAAATCCCCTGTGACAGACAGATATAATGAAATGTGAAGCCTAACATATCTCTCTGAAAAAACTCTATCCAGTGAAACTAAACATAGAATTGAATTGATACAATTTCATAGATTTTATTATTATGCAAAACCTTTTTCTAAAATAAAAGTAGCCTAATTTACTTCTCATAACACCAGCTCGTCGAAATAGGTTTAGCCGTTCCAGATATTAGCCGTAAAAAACGGACAGACGGACAAAAACAAAAAAGGCATTTAGTTAATATCATTATCAGTTTTTTATTTTTATACAAACAGACACTAACATTTTTATTTAAATTGATTGCAAGTATATTTATTAAAATAAATATACTATTCTATTTATTAAAATAAATATACTATTCTATTTATTTGTTAATTTATTTTGCTGTGATGGTTTACCGATGACCAACAGTAGCCATAATCTTGAATGAAAACCGGGAATCCGCTAACGTAGGATAGTAACAGGCTGAGTGGAGTCATGATCTTCAAAAAATGGGTAGTAGCAGCTGGACGAGATAGTAACTGAGGATTTATTTAAATGGCGTTTGACTGGAGAGGCCCGTGTCCAGCAGGTTCATGATGATAATGATGATGGGGTCTGCAGCTCCTCACAAAACTCCAAACTCTTCACCATACATTCGGTAGATCTTAGGACAAACCTGCTTTGCTATTTTACCGTATACCGCACTTGAAAGTTTAGTAGTTTTCCACTTATAGAAGATGTATTCTGACTGCTCTAGAGGGAAGAGTGGCTGGTTTGTGGTATTCGTGAAAAACATATCAGGGTCGAAGATAAAGATATCTGAAAAAAAAAGTTATATCTACATCATAAGGTACTTAGGTACACCAAATTGCAGAAAGAATTCTTTAAATACTACTTTCATCATCCGCTTCATATCAGCCGAACGATGTCTACTGCTAGGCATAACGGTCTAATGGCTTAACGTACGTTTAGATCCCAAGCTGCTACTGAGAAATTCCTAATGATTTTTTTTTTTGCCCGATCCGGGTATCGGACCCAAGGCCTCAGCTAAGCACCTAGAGACAGTTTTATCTTTAAGTCGATGTTCTGCCTTCAGCCGTGGTAAACGACCTCAATTAGTCGTTAAATTAAGAGTAAGTATTGTTCTATTGCTGAAACTATTGTATACCTTTACAATCATGGGTACTGTATGCGGTTACCCCACATTTTTTTACCAATGCGTGATCTATTGCCAATTCTGCATCAAATAACGGGTAGTCGTCCGCTTCGGTAGACCAATACATTTCCCTGTACAAATGAAAACAAAAGAGATTTTTTTTAACAAAAGAAAATTGTAATTATTTGTTATCATCTAGCATTCTTTGTCGTAGCGTGATGTGTTAGCAAAAGTCAAAGTCAAATCATTTATTTAAAAAAGACCATTAAAAGGCACTTTTGAACGTTAATTAATTAAAACTATTGAATCTAGCCTACAGCCATCTTCGATAAAAGGTCTAACCAATACAAAAATATGTTTTCAATTCAAACCATTGGTTCCTGAGATTACAAAGAAACAAACAAACTCTTCAGCTTTATAATATTAGTACCTATATTTAAATTGTTAGTTAATTACAATTTACTTGCTGTACGAAGGTGCCAAGTATGGCCAAGTAGTCACGTTGAAGCAAAGTAAAGTGTGTGGGTGTATTTTTTTCTTTTTTCCGATTATGTGATCAGCCTTAAGACTATGAACAGACGTGTTATAAAATACTATGTTCAAGAAAAAAATAAGCAGCTTACTGAAGTACATTCCTCGTAAAATTTTGTCCAACCTCGTCTTTGGAGAGCCCATAAATTCCAGCGAAAATATCAGCATATTCTTTAGCAATCCAGTTGTTCGGATAATCATGGAGGAATGATTTCAACACGAGTACGTCTAGGTCTAGGTTTACTCCCCCCCACTTTTTCAGGGTCAAAATCTTCATTACGCTTGAAGTAACTTGGCTAGCCCTCCAGCTGTTCATTCCCCGGCGGACTAGCTTGCTTACTGCTGTGTGGTTAGCGAAGGTGATTGGATGGATCCTAGCCATCTTTATGTTAGGATACTGCAGGAGTTTCGAGAGGCAGCTCCTCCTGAGCATAGCGTGGTATACCGGTCCGCTGAACATCAAGTACACGTCCCAGTCGGGATGCGCGCGTGCCGCAGACTCAACAGCACACGCCTGCCGAGAGTCTATCCCGCCACGACAAGAAGTTTCATGGAAAAATATTGATTGAGACTTTGGTGAAAAACTAGGGTCATCCACGGATTGCAAGGCATCGTCTTCTTCTTTACCGTAACAATCTTTTTTACCATTTCCCTCCGGCCAATATATGATTAGATTTGTTTCCGACATTGAATAGAGAACAATATAAACTAATACGAACACCACGGTGATGTAAAAAATGTATGGAAAATAAAATCGTCTTGTGGACATTGTCGTGTATACGGATACTAAGGATACTGCATGTATGTTATTAAATTGTATTCTTACGGTACTAATATGCTGCAATTTGTATTTTTTTATGGCGTGATAAAAATAACAATTTGGTTTGTTCCTCGTGCATATTATAGCTAATAAAAGAGGAAATTACATTATGTGTTATAATGTCCCAAGGCCTTCATCATAATCCTACCTAAATAATTATATATTGCTATTATTATATGAACTCTGAGTTTCTCAGTAGCAGCCCGGAGTCTAGAAGTTGGTGGTGTGACACCCCCGTGCCATTGGTTTTGCGCCTGATCTCTCTGCGGTCGTGTCGGATTGTCGTCCCGTCGGTCTTGAGAGTAGGGAAAAGGGAATCCACCTGTGTTTGCGCCCACACTTGTGCACTATAATGTCTTCTGAGTACTTGGATAGTCTGCATTAAGATTAGCCGCCGTGGCCGGCACCGGTTTGGGGAATACATACATACATCTTCACCTAAATAATATCGTAACCAGTGTGGTACTGCTCTGAGTGGACCCAACATGCTGCTGCGTCCTGCTATCCCTTCCACACTGCTGTACATTTCGCGTTTACATCACACCACGAAGACGGAGGAAGTCGTGGAGTATGTACGCGTGAAGACCAATTGGACTCTGAGGGTCGAAAGGTTGGAATCAAGCCACAGCGTCAGCTTTAAGTCGTTTGTGGTACGAGTTCCAACTCACCACCTACAGACCTTCTTGAAAGAGGACTTTTGGCCGAAGGGTGTCATGTATCGACGTTTCCGAGGTCGGTTACACGACACCACGCAGCGAAACACGACGCCGACCACAATACGTGTTAGTTAAAGTTTATATGTTTTTGCTTGTTTTATAAATATGTATGATAGTCTTTAAGGTATTTATGTTATGGGCCTTTGTTGCCTGAAATAAAAGGTATTATATATTATATATATCAATGCGTATAGGTTATATTATGTTGTTCTCTTCCATGTAAGAATGGCTCGTGATATGATAAGGATAGGGTGCAGCACATTAGCGCGGTACTTGCGGGGAAGGCGGGGGGGGGGGGCTCAGTACCCACGGAGTATGTCTCATGGAGACTGCCGACAGAAGTGAAAACTTCACGTCACCTTAACTAGTCGGTGACGCTGTAACTTTACTATGTCGGTGACGCAGTTACGTTAGCATGTCAGTGAGGAAAGTGAAGAAAATGCCAGAAAGTTTTCAAAATACACAATCTTGGAATAAGGACCATTCATTGTTATTACATTTCTTTTTGTAAATGACTTGTTACATCTATTTTTGGCAAACTGAGAACACAATATGGAAACCACTAGAACAGAAACCAATTAATAACTAAAACAATGAACAAAGAACACGCCAGGTGCACAATACCAACCATATCTTCAAAGGAATCAATATGAGAAACATCCTTTGAATCATTCGAGTACAACAACATTTCAAACGCGATGCAATTTTCTAGCAACATCACTTTAGCTCTTGTATTGGACTCTTTACTATTATTTGAAGACAATATAAACCGTTTTTAAGGTCTTGTCGAGACGGAGGTAGGTACCTACTGTAAGCAATGCAATTTGATAATAATAGCGTAATAAAATGAGATATCTCGGAGCAAAGATGCTGTGTGTGGCTACGAAGGCAGCGGGATGAGACATGCAATGTAATTGAGACCAGGTTTTTCTCTTTTTTTACAAACATCGTTGGATGGCAAACAAGCCTTTGGCCCACCTGATGTTACGTGGTCACCTCTGCCTATAGACATCTACGGTACCAGAGGCTTTGCAATATGTTGCCATCCCAGACACAAAGTTAAATTGTCCCATCTAAAGGGGAGGCCTATAGGGAAAAGGTGGTGGTCTTGTTCCAGATAAACAAAGCGATAATTACTATTATCCTGATCCCTTCTAATATTATATGGATGGATGTTCGTAACTCAATTATACCAGAACGGCTGAATACATCTGAAAGACATTTGGCACGGGACTTACACATACTTTTTATTCCAAAAAAAAATACGGTTTCCATGGAATAATATCCTAACTTTGACTCAGACGAAGTAGCGGTCAGAAGCTCTAGTACTAGAAGAAGCTAGTCGTCTCCATTCTGATGGGCTGACGGGTGTGGCATTTAAATAAACCACGACAAGGAGCTCGTGGGGTCGTTGCACGCGATCTGCAGTCAGTCCACATGGCTGTCCCTCATTCATAATACACACAGCTTTTTACTCTCATGCATATTTCAGACAAATTGTCTGAGCAGATTAGAGGGCATCGTGTGGGATGATTTGATAATATTGATGGTAAGCAGGGCATAAAAAGAGACATCACATACCCGTAAACTATACAATATGCTGGCCATCAAACTAAATAATTCAGCGCAAAATTATTGCTGGAGAACGACTTTTATTGTTAGAGTGAAAATTTACTTTTTATAACACGCTCAACATTGTGAGGCTGCATGCATTATTTTTCGTTTATCGACCTGATATTTTTATATCGGGTGACTGCCCCTTTGATTTCTCAGTCGTGTCATTGGATTTTTCATTAGGAATTCTTAGCTGCCCCGACTATTGAAGTTGATGGTGTGACACCCCATGCCTCATGCAGAAAACACGTAGTCGTTGGTCCTGGGCCCGATGTCTTCTAGGTCATGTCGGGTTGCTGTCTCATCGGATTGTACAAAGTAGAGAATGCACATGACATGTGTTTATGGTAAATCCCCTCCCCCTCCCTCCCCTTGTCGCATTACTATAACTTTTCTAGATAACAGTACCTACCTATAGTCGAATAACTAAACCCACATCACTGAATTAATTTACTTTGAGAGAGAAGACTAACATTAATTCGAATTATTTCTCGTAATTACACCTAATTAGTCTAATTTATATTCGTCTACATAATAATGTGAAACTTAAAGAAAAAAATAACAGGAGGCTTTTAACGTTTATTTACATTGTCATCTAGCCCAGGGTGGCTCCTGGCTCCATTAAACCGACCGTAGCGAGGGGGTGTAATGTTTTAAACTCGAAACTTGACTCTCGTTAGCTTTGCAGACAGGGACACAAATAGTGGCTAACATTTTGTGTCTATGTTTTTGAATTCTATCCTTCTTTATAATGTCAATTACAAAGTATATAACATAATACCTATTTACTCTTAAAAAAAGTTCACTTATTTTTTCTAGTAGGTAGTCAAATAGTTATAAGTAACAAACATATTTTACATTCAGTAAGACTAGTTATACCCTGAAGTTTCACCTGCGTTATTACTTATGTCTTTGGTTACTGCTAAGCAGTAAGTGTGCAAAATCATACTATTCCTCATGAATAATTATGCAAAAATATTTCTAGCCCTCCAACTGAAGTTCCAAAGAAAAAAAATACGTTTTAGCTTTATTATAATTATATTATTAGTATAGAACAAATTAATGTATAAAGGCATTTCAAAAGTACTAACTCCTAAACTGAGACATACTTGTATCTAGGATAATAAATAAACTAATTTAAAGTAGGTAGTAGCTGCTACTGCTTCCTGAATAACTCCAATCACAACAAGAAATGAATCCCATGCTCCATGCAAGGAATTCTATAATCCATGCCCTGTCTACTACAAACAATTTTTATAAAACTTAAACGTTTATTTTTCCCAACTTTCAGTCGCCCGTCTGTTACCCCTGCAATGTTTATCGCAAATGGGGTTTATTAGGCATAATGAGCGGCGTAGTCGTACATTAGCGTATTATTTGTGACTCCGACGAGGCCGGGCCGAGCATTAGTACGCGTATGGAAACACTGTAATGTCACCCGTCGCTTGTTTTATTTAATTTAGAAAAAATGTTACCGTGATAAACTTGATGTTCCTTTTCAGTATGGTATGATTTTTACATGTTTTCGCTATCATGTAATTATGAACGTATGACCCGCGTCATTAGAGAAACAAATTAAAAATGGCGGCCAAGCAATGGACTTTGTCATTCCCTTTCACTCGCACAGCGTAATGTACGACTGAGAGGGAATGATTAGCGCTGACATTTTAGATTCGTTTCTTTAATGGCACAAATTAATTAGTTACCTACGTGAATGTCGGTTTTGCACATTATTTCTTTTTTTTTAGGTACACCGTTGCGTTTTTGCGACGTCTGCGTTGCGTTTTACCACATGGTCGAACAACCATTAATTTGCAACGCTTGCGCCTTAATTAGGCGGTGTCCGCGTCTCTCCTGACTCGAAAGCAAAGAACTAGATAGGTCATAATACTCGACATCGTTTAGAGAAAAAGACAAGCATACAGATAGCATTTATGCAGAGAGAGAAAGAGAGTCTCTCTTCACCAAACAATAATACATGAAGGGGCCAAAATAAACATGATAGAGATAGATCCATTAATTTTTGTTACCTTTACCTATGATAAAAATTATAAAATCCCAGCGATCAATGTACCAGGACATCATAAATAAAAGTTAGTCTTACGTAAGCGCCAATAAAATACCCAAGTTATAGCTATTAAGTCGTATCTTCCTCGAAACTGCGTCTAAGAAGCATCTAAATTCGATTTAAACCCAATACCCTGGATATAATCCCTGCAGATGGAAGTTTAAATCGCAGTTTCGCTATTAAGTTTTTGACTAGTGGCCAATTTATTGTTTATTTGCCAACGTTCGGTTCCGTTTGATGCAGAACTTTATTGTTGTAACTTTTCATACTTTGATTGTTCAATGTTCATTTCGCTTTGTATTTCTGGAAAGGCTATTGTGGTTTATGTTTGCCTGGTATTTGCATATGACACCTAGTGTATTACATAGAACCATAATTAATCGTAAGAATTGGGTTGATTTATTTTATACTTATTTTATAGCTCGTAAAGGCATTGTAGCTCTCCGAAAACCAATTCATATATTAAAAAAATAAGGTCAAAAGTTGAACAATAATAAATCTGTAACTCAAAATCAACCCAATGTCGACCTCAAGTTTTTGGGGTCGCTAAAAAAGTTATTGCCTAAGAAAATTAGGTAATTACTTTTACGCCACCTTAAGTTTGAACTTTTTTTTGGCACATTTATAAAGTACTTTCTCTTTTTAACGTACATACTTTATTTTTGGTCTTCTGAAACACAAAAATGTACGTTCTTCTTCTTTTTAGCGTATCGATGGCAAATAAAATAATATAAATAAATAAGAAATATGTTTAAAATGTCATGTTTGGCCCAAAGTTCAGTCACGGCAACCCAGTCAACGTACGTTTATCGTCCCAAAAAAAGTGACCCTACAACCGCGTATCTGAGAGGCGTGATTGCGTCCGCCGGTGGATTTTGCCCTAACAGTTGACACTCGGTCTGTACTAACCCTAACAATAAAATTATAAAGTACAGGGTGTTCAATAATAGCAACAGTTTTATTTGCCAGCAAAACGGAGACACGGTGAATTTATAGTCTGTGGTGGGGCTGGCTTCTGCCGGCACTGAATTAACATTAAAATAACTCGCAAATTGTACTCTAACTACTTACAGTGACCATGCTGGCTAATGCATTAGGATAATGTGAATGTTTTGAGAAACTGTTTTTTTTTCGGCTTACTTACGTACAGAAAAAAGCATCTTTCAGAAAAAGATGCTTTTTTCTTTTTTCTGCTGACATGAGCTATACAATTATAGCATAGCTTAGTAAGTCAGTAAGGTTGTGACGAGGTTGATCGTTTAAGGAGCGTTACATACATTTTAATAAGTTGCCTCCATAATATTTGTTCTATATAAACAGTCCCATCAGATCATACTATTTTTTTCTGCAGAACATCTACCTAAATTTTCACTAAATTAATTTCAATATTTTTCAACATATAACACAAAAATAATAACACGTCAGATTTTTTACCTCCAGTATAAAAAAACCAGTTAATACACCTTTACTGTAATAAACATAAAACATTGTAGGTAAACGTTCCACGCCGCTGCTAGTCTATTTTTCCGTTATACAACCTTATTAATTTAATAAAAGGAAAATCCTGGCTCTGCCACGAAGTATGGTTATACTAAGCCGCAGCGGCGCGGCAAGTTAAAATGTGCTTGTTCTAAAAACACGATGAAAGGCTTCCAAATGTACGTTATTTAGCTTTTTAGACATACGGGATCATATTGCAGTATCAAACATTACTAACGTACTTAGTGCTACCACTAAAACAATCTCAAGAATAAGCATGTTTGAAGAAACACTCATTAATGTCAAGGTTCCAAAATAAATGTCTAAAACCTTCCAACAGGCTGACTAGTCAATGTTGGGTTCAGACTACTGTAATAATATTTATCGTTTACACAAAAAGTGTGAACTGAACTTGAGTGAACTTGTATTCGAGTACTGGCTTGAGAATAACGTGTAAAGGCAGATTTAGACAGGGTCAGTGACTGGCGCAGAAATCGAGACAAGTCATCGCTGACCCGAAAAAAACCTCGTATAAATTGATTTCAAGTCAGTATAGTGGCGGGCTGACTTGTAAATTAGAATATTTGAAGAATATTTAGAAGTCAATCTAGGCGCGGGCACTGGCGCCTGTAACTGACTTGTGCACTGACCCTGTCTAAATGGCAGATTTAGACAGGGTCAGTGCACAAGTCAGTTAAGTTAAGTTAATGTTCGCCGCAGTGACATCCAAACTTTGCACAATACGTCAATTACAACATTACATTACACATTAAACAAATTTGCACTCCACTTACATGATCAATCATCGATCGATGGTAGGTATGACTGTAAAACTAAAAAAAACGAATTGCAGCGGTTTCAAACAAAATTCCCTCCCGTATATTCTCCATACTATGTTGATATGGAGTGTGTTTATTTTATGACGGCATTTGGAAAAGTTTTAATGTGCACTTTGATAAAACATCAGTTCAAATTCCGCATGAAATTATCATAATAAATGATGTATTGAAGGAGGGGTCTTGTTATGAGCCTGGTTGTCCAGGCGCCGTCATATAACGAATGTTACTAGACACTATTTATTACACATATAATAAGGGCGAAAGTTGCATGCTTTTCTATTATTGTCATTTTTTTTCTGACTTTCTGGTTAAGTTAAGGAGACATTGAAGGTCAAAGTTCTAATTATATTTTCCCTTTTTAAAAAACTAGATTGTTTGAACAAAATTTTTAACACCCCTGACCACTGTAATGTTGCATGCAACTATAAACACAATGTTACATTGCTCGCAAGAGACTAGGATTGTTCACACCAAACATAGAAGACATTTCCAAGTGATCATTTTTGCTCAATGTTACTTTACGGCTGCATGGAAAGTCTTTTTACACCAAATCTACTTGCTCAATATATTTATTGCTTCCACAAGTACACTTAGATGGTAGGTTTTACAAAGATATTGATCATTGTGGACCCTGTCGGGCACTGCAAATGGTAGGAGAGAGGAAGAGGGCTTTTATTTGTCTAAATATATATTTCTAAATGTATCTATAATGAATTGCAATTATTTATTTAAGCATGTACATACCTTATTTAATTTAGCATTTATCATCAAAGTATTCGTTGATATTATAATAGCATTAAATTAATAGAAATTGTTTTAATTTATTTATGAATATATTATTTTTTTGTTGTTCTTAAATTATATCGGGTAATTTATTGTAAATTTTTATTGACATAGCTAGAGTACTTATTGAGAGCATTTTTAGTTTAGAGCCTGGTAAGTTTATTCTGTTTTTATGGCGTAGTGTATATCTCGATTGAATATTATCTCTAGTCGTGTATAGGTGTGGGCAGTTTCGCACGAATTTACATATTTCTAGAATGTATAGGCTGGGGATCATGACAAGAAAACACCTAAAACACAAAATGCCAAATAAACGAATAATCTACGGTATTCAAAAAATCTCTAAGTGCACAAAACACAATCATAAAACGACTCACTATAAAACAAAAGTCAATAAACACTATCTGTAGAAATAAGCTATTTATTTCAAAAACCATACAGTTCCATTTCCTTAATTCATTAAGCTACACAGCATTGAATGAGTTCTCCGTTTTACAATTTAAAAAGATATCGCTATAGTTTTTTTAATTAAACAACAGAGGGAAGCCGGCAGCGGGTACTCCCAGACTAATTTAAGGTCTAATGAGTTTAAGCTAATCTCAGGAACTAGCAGAATTTAGTGCAGTTTTCACGACCGCTGAGAGTTGAAGCAAGGTTTAATATATTAAATCTTGCTGCAGCATCTAAAATGATTACGGTTTTGCTATTTTCTGACTCAAGACGCAGAGTTTTAGAAAAGGTTACGAGTAAGGATAGAAATTATCATAATAATCGGATATATTAACTTCATTTTGAAAGCGTAGTGATAAGTCGTAGCATTATGTTATTTATATAGCAACTATCATAAAAATCTGGCATTATTAAATTACTACATAATCCCACAGACATAAGAAAACATATAAATAAATAACCAAACCACAATCTTCAACAGCCCAACTATTCTGTAAAAAAACTCCATCAGTAGAAGAAGTGAAGATGAAATGTGTTTGAGGTGAGCTGTCATCACACCAAGCTGGCTGGACTGGCAGGACAAAGCATTCACCTCCTAAAGATTATAGATTATAGTAGAAGAGTAGTGACTGCCCCGTTGGTCTCGTGGTCGCAAGTACGACTACTGTGCAAGGGGTCCCGGGTTCGATTCCCAGGTCGAGCAAAAAGTGTTATTGGGTTTTTCTATTAAATTCGCAGTAGCAGCTCGGAGTTTGGATTTGTGCCCGGTTAATGGCAATAAAAAAAAATATACCGGGGAACTGTGGGTGTACATTGGTACACCTCTGTCTAACCCTTCGGGGAATACAGGCGTGATGGTATATATTAGAAGAGTAGTAGTAGAACTCTTTGTGAAGGCGCTCATCCGGGGAAATACTACCACTATACCTATTTCTGCCGCAAAGCAGCGTTGCTGTGTTCCAGTTTGAAGGCTTTGGTGTAATTACAGATACATGAGATATTTCAACGTTGTGTCTGGGATGGCAACGCATTTGCAAGGCCTCTGGTATTGAAGATGTCACTTCACATCAGGTGGGATGTCGGCTTGTTTGCATCCAAGGTAGGTATCTCACCTCAAGTTCACCTCACATCCAAGGAAGATTTCACAGAATAGCGAGTTTTGAAACAAGGCTTACTTACAATAGTAGCTTTGAGACTAGTTTGGTTACCAGAGCAGCTTCGCTAGTTAAATATTCCAGTCTTAAAACTTTCAACTAATGAATATTAATTGATATTTTAGGGAAAGCTTGCGTTTTGGTAAATCGGCTAGAAGGAAAATAAAGCGGAAAAGCAATGGTTTACAATTTCAGGTACAATTTAGCATGGATTCAGTACTAAGATGATTTTTTTCCCCTAGTGATGATTTTATCTGCTATTCCATACATTTGTCCATGTAGGTGTTGCATTTTTGTATGAAACAACTATGACATTTTTAACCAGCAGTCTTTGGTTACTGCTCCGTTCTCGTGAGTCTTAGCGTGATGTGATATAGCCTATGTTACTCAGGAAGAATTTAGCTACCTATTGGTGAAAAAGTGATTAAAATCAGTCTAATAGTTTTGGAGCTTATTCGGTACAACAAAATTCTGTCTTCTTTATAATATTATAGTATACTTAGATAACTGACGTAACGTTTTTACACTTGTGGGTCTAGAAATGTTCTTTCTACCCCGTTTACAATGTATATAAAGTTTTATTTTCTAAAAATATAGGAACACTTTGATTTCAATAGATACGGCAGACAGAAAACTCCATTGCCCCATTAATTTAATTCAGAACATCAATTTACTACTTATTTAAATTGACATTGACCCGCCGAATACAAGGTTCATTTGAATAACTCAATCAGAATCGGGAGCAGAATCTATTACACTTTAAATGTAGGTCGTAATTTACGGAAAAATATATTTGTTATTTAATAGTACCTAGTCACTTCGATTCTTGTGCTAACTAGCCTACAGCAGCTACATTAAAAATAAACTATCTTTAAGCTTTATCTTTTCTAGCTTTGTTTATCTTTGTTTATATTTAAAAATAAAATTCGTGAGTTGCCTTATTCATTTATTACAGCAAAAAAAATTGAGGTATTTCCGAGTTTTGCAGACACAAATATACCAAAGTTGAACTTTGATACAGATAGATACATTGTTCATGAATTTATTTATATAACGTGCTGTAATTAAACTCTTATAATTCCTTGTAGTTTTAATAGAACAGTTAATTAGTATTGACATATCGCACTAGCTTCAGACTACAATACTACACAACTAAACTACTACTACTACTGAATTACTTACATTTTATTTACATAAGAAGAAAAATCATTTCTTTACATACCTCTGACCTTATAAACAACGAGGAACACGTTAAAATGTGTTCAAATAAACGCCAATTAAGACCAGGCTTACATAAATTGTAAGGACTACTAAAGAACCGATGTTTACGCGTGTTTTTTTTGTAAATTTGATAAAATGAAGTACGTAAATATTTCACGGAGAGTAAACAAGAAAGTTTTCAATGCTTATTAATTTCTAACAACAAACAGTTAGCGAAGGTTTTATTTTATCATAACGTTTCATCTATTTTTTTTATTGATTACATCATAATAATAACATTCTCTGGACTGAATTTCAGTCTTGGTGAAATCTCAATGGCCAAGCATAGTATCTATAACAGTGCAAAAGTGTGTGCGCAAACAAAAGCACACCCCCTCTTACTTCACCGTCATAATCCGATGGGACGGCAATCCGAGACAGCCGGGGAGAGATCCATTATTCCTAATAACACATAACATACACACGTTAGTATTCTCTGAAGGTTTTTGCACAGGTATATTGTAGAACGAAGACATTTCGCTATTATGTTTAAATAAGTACTAGTACATTACAAAAGATCCATATGCCATGAGTATTCATTAATGAATTCTACATCCTTTGCCTAGCCTACACGAAGCTTTAAAGAAATGCTGTTAAACTGTGAACTTCTATGGGGCCCTAGTACTATCCGTTCATAGTTCGATTCTGCAAATTGAACTGTCATCATCTGCCCAGCCTTTTCCCAACTATGTTGGGGTCCACTTCCAGTCTAACCGGATGCAGTGGAATACAAAAACGGACGGCCCATCTGACCTTCAGAACCCAGTTACTGGGTAACACGATTGTAAGACTGGTTGTCAGACTTTCGAGCTTCAACCAGCGACCGGGACCAACGGGGTTATGTAGTTTTTGCACGGTGTCAAAACAAACAAACAAATTGCCTCGTTAGCCTAGTGGTCCTATGTACGACTGCTACGCTAGAGGTCCTGGGTTCGATTCCCAGGTCAAGCAAAAAGTGTTATTAGGTTTTTCTATGAAATTCTCAAAAGCAGCTCGAAGTATGGATTTGTGCCCGGTTAATGGCAATAGGCTCGCCCCCTCTTACATGGGACCTAAAAACATACCGGGCGAACTGTGGGTGTACATTGGTTACACCTCTGCCTAACCCATCGGGGAATACAGGCGTGATGATATGTGATATGTGCACGGTGTCGCTACATCAATTTCTAAACTCCGGGCTGCTACTGAGATAGAACAGCTCAATAGTACTTTACCGGCAGAGGCTAACGAGACATTAAAAAATACAACAATGTTAATTAGTATTAACTATTATTGAAATTAGTATTTGATTATTATTGAATGTTCGAGTTCAAATGGTATAGAATATAGAATTATAATTAGGTTCACTTTAATTATATTATGTTTAAAACACACCTATTTCATGGAATTGTGATTCAGATACTAAACCACAAAGTAACATAAACAAAACATAGGCATGTTACGTATGTATGTAATTGGATGTTTTGTATTAAGCAATCTACCCACTATACCATATCAGAAAGAATTTTTTTTATTGAAAAGTATGAGACTATGCCCACTTGACCGTTCCGTGACCGTCCAAAGCCGTCGCGTGGCATGCATGGAATGCAACAACAGGCATTTTACTGATAATTAAACTGTCCTATAATACTACATTGTAAAGAAACTACTATTAACAAAAAAAAATATTTCTGCAGGAAACGAAGCTTTATTTGAAAAAATACTATGTATTTTAATTTTAAGCTTAAAATTCGTTCTAAAGCGGTCGCCACAGTCATGGCGTCTGCTTATGACGTCACAGGCATGTAAATCTCTTAGTGATTTTTAGTTGACCACGCACCGAGAAGCGCAGCGTAGGACGTCCACCCATAATGTGGGCGGACGACCTGATTAAGACCGCAGGAAGACGCTGGATGCAAGCCGCTTCCAACCGGTCTTTTTGGAAATCTTTGAGGGAGGCCAGCAATGGACGTCTTGCAGCTGATATAATGATGTTGATGATGATGATTTTTAGCTACTGTCATCATGCCTATTGTCGTTTGGTACGCTCTTCTTGTGGGCACAGTAGTCCGTGGTATTTTTTTTCGTGCCTGATACGTTCATAGCACGGTCATGGTATGGTACGGTCTAGGGATTGCAAACCGGATTCTTCGAAATTCGAAAACAACTGAAAAATCCGGATTTTCTTGCCTTTTTTAAATCCGGATGTTCAGACTCAAATCCGCTTTTTTCGGATTTCAGTCAAAACTGATTATAACGCATAATATTTGTAATTAATTTTGATTATAATAATTATTTTGATTGTAATTAATCGGTATATCGATATTACCTACTTTAATACGAACATAAGCATAAAAAATTAATAAATTAAATTAAAAAATATTGGTCCATTGTTACAAGACAAAATAAACTTAAAAGTACTTCATATTATGGTATGCTATTCTAAGTTATAGCGAACTGCATGCGACTTCGTCGGCGTTGCTTATTTCAGCCGCCATAAGTTACGTCTTTGGTTAATGCTCCGCTCCTCATATACAGGGTGGAATTTTATAATGCTACCTGGAGGGAAAGTACTCTTAATACTTAAGTTAGCAAATTTTACTGAAAGGAAACATTCCTTTATTTTTAAAAAGAAACAAAACAGCATTTAAATAATTTTGAAAATACACTTGCCACACTCGGGAATCGAACCGACTAAACTCCGAAAACATAGCATCCTGTACTTTTATGCACTAATCGATAGGGTCAATCATAATGATCAAATCTTATCATGAAATTTTAATCTAAACTTATTTTATTTGGACGAAAAAACGAGTACTTTTATGCTTTTCCAGCTCCTCCCCACTGGACTGCTGGAGTATCAATGTTTAAGTACAGTTTATGTTATGTAATGATTATGTAAATTTATAACGAGAAAAATTACTGATACCCAAAATTTATTGAATATTTTAGTTGATTTTATTCTGTCGAGCTGTGAATAAATGCTTTATTGATGCAGCAAAACTTAGTTACAATAATAATTAAATTAAAAACTATGTACAGTTAAAAAAAAAACAAAAAGAAAGGAAGGTCATAGGGCATCAAAAAACTCATCCGCATCGCCGTCAATGGGACATGTGCCCAGAAGGCTGGCAGCATTGCCACGTTGTATGGCAATGCTGATTCTTTGGCCCAAGAAAAGTCCAGCCCTCTGGTCACGTGAAGAATCGACCAGTCGCTTGGCTATATTGCGAAACACTAGATGAGCGCTCGGTCCCCATGGCCCTAGTGTTTCAACCCCAAACGGCTCAAATATATAACTTTCATGAAGGTTAATATATTTGCGCCGCTTGAGATTTTCCGCACTAGACGCAGCCGCCCCAGCACAGCACGTCGTGCTAGGAAGATGGGAATTTAATGAATTGAGCCAATTGATGCAGATTTCAATTAATTTATACTATTTTATATAAATTTTAACAAAATAACTTAAAACACCAAAAACTTCGAAAACTCCGGATAATCCGGATTTTAATCGGACGAGAAATCAGAAATCCGGATTTGAAAAAACTCCGGATTTTGCAATCCCTAGTACGGTCATACGGTGCAGTGAGCAGACTGCTTTCAACAATAATTGCCAACCTAAATGATTTCGAAATAATTTCGATTATAGACGGATTTCCACGAATTTAACATGAAATTCAGTTCTGTTTATGAAATTATTGCAGCCAATTTAAATAGCAATATTTGTAAATTAGCTTTCTAATACAATTGCTATATGAATGGTTTGCGTGTATGTGTGTGATTCTATGAATATTTTACGCTCAAAAACTCATGAAATCAAAAAGTTTATTCTGAAAAGAAGAACGACTTTTGTCGTCGAAAAAAGCCGTCGCGCTTGTGGTTCCAAGACCAACGGAGCAGTCAAATATAGATAAAAGACAAAAAAAAATATATCAAAATAATATTTCAATACAGAAAAAGTAATAAAAAAAAAACAATTGAACAAACCCGTACGTAACAACTAGTCTTCAAGCTAAGAAGGTTTAAACTCATTAACATAATGATCAACGACCGTTCGACCGAAAACTGCTGAAGCGACGATGTGCCGCGGACGGAGGCTTTGATCGGAAATATTCATCTTCACTTCTGCACTTTGGACGCGACCTCGATAATGACCCTTGTTGACTTTTTGTGATAATTATAGCGATTTTTTTGATAAAAAGGTAGCTGAAATAAAAAAGCTTAAATTGTCAGAGAAGAATTTGTAAGCGGCCAAATTCTTAATCACAACTCAATTTTAAGTCCCTTTTAAGTCGTATGCTATCTCTGTCACTTCAAGGTATATTGTTGTGCCTGAACGTGCTAAAGTTATCCTCAATTTGGAAGGGTCAGAATTTACAATCTAACTTATTTTAAGTAACAAGGTTTAATAATGTTCTGACACATACCTTCATGCCTGTATTCCCCGAAGAGTTAGACAGAGAAGTACCAATGTACACCCACAGTTCACCGGTATGACAGGTCCCATGTAATAGGGGGCGAGCCTATTGCCATCAACCGGGCAGAAATTCTAACTCCGAGCTGCTACTGCGAATTTCAGAGAAAAACCAAAAACACGTTTTGTTTGACCTGGGAATCGAACTTACGACCTCTAGCGTAGCAGTCGCGTTTAAGACCACTAGGCTAACGAGGCAGTCAAAATAAAAAAAGTAAACTTTAAATACCAAATAGTATTTTTTCCTGCCAAAAAAAAGTTTGTTTCTCCAGCAATAGTTTTTGCGTAATGTTACCTTAATTTCAAGGGCAAGCATAGTTAAAGGGTATGTGAGTGTGTCTCTTTAGACCTTTAGGGAGATATATAATATTTATTTATTTATTTATTTAAACTTTATGCACAAAAAAGTACAAAGGCGAACTTATATAACAGAAACAGAATATATAACAGAAACATAAACTAACATATTGATATTGTTGTTGTTGTTATTGTTGTTGTTTGTTGTTGATATTTAACAGAATAATATTCCCTAGAAATCAAAAGAATGCCTGTGTGACAGTTTCTATAATTTTTTTTAACTCACTGCAGTTTGACATTTGTGTGTAAAACAAAATGAAACTAAAAAAGAATAAAACTAAATACGAAAATTAGGTTGTATATGTATGTATAAAAAGTTTGTGATGAAAAAGGTATGAAATGACATGACACCACACACCCTATATAATAGGTACTTTGTTGTGTGATTTTGATTGTAGAAACAAATATCTAATCAAGCAGAAATAACTCTAAAGATTATTGTGAAAGAGACGAAATTTGACCGGTCACTATGTTCAACTCTCCACCGGCAGCCATGTTTGTTGACTCCTAAAAAACAGCCAGCGTTTAATGTGCGGAACCCACAGTGTTAAAGTGGTATCGTATGAGGCTGGAGATAGCTCGGCGACATATAGTCGTTAGCCGCGATGACGCGCGCGCATCGATGCGGTAATCCGTTCAGCCGGTTTATTTGTTACCGAGTAAAAACGGTATCATGCGATGGATGCGGCAAAATATAATATGTAAATGTAATTCTCCAGACCGATTCCGGCCACGGCGGCTAATCTTAATGCAGACTAGCCTCGTACGCAGGAGATATTATAGTGCACAAGTGTGTGCGCAAACACAGGTGCACTCCCTCTTCCCTAACTCTTATAGCCCGATGGGACGGCAATCCGACACGACCGGAGAGAGATGGGGGTGTCACACCACCAACTTCCAAACTCCGGGCTGCTACTGAGAAATTCCTAATGGAAAAACCCAATAACACTTTTTGCCCGACCTGGGAATCGAACCCGGGACCCCTTGCTCAGCAGTCGCCCTTGCGACCACGAGATCAACAGGCAGTTAAAAAAAATAGAATATAAGAAAGAAAGAAAGAAAGAAAGAAAATGTTTATTGACGCAAACCATGTGCACACAGATATACTAACAAAAAGGTTATTTAATACCATCACGCCTGTATTCCCCGAAGGGTTAGGCAGAGGTGTACCAATGTACACCCACAGTTCGCCGGTATATTTTAGGTCCCATGTAATAGGGGGCGAGCCTATTGCCATTAACCGGGCACAAATCCAAACTCCGAGCTGCTACTGAGAAACAAAATAAAACAAAAATATAATAATAAAAACAAAAAAAAAAAAAACAAAACATAAAACAAAGCAAAAACAAAAAAATAAAAACAAAATATGATATTGGGTCTTTCTTTCTTCTTTATCGTGTGGGCAGTAAGGTCTTACGACTCCACACACCCTAGTGTCAGAGTTTCTAAACCGCCTCAAGTGCCTCTGACATGGTTACCGATGCCAGTGATGTCTAAGATAAACTTAGAAAATACATATGAATTAGAAAAAAACACATTGGTACTTGCCCGTGCCCGGTTGCGAGCTCGTGCATGAGAGGCGGGCGCCTTAACCACAGGGCCATCACGACACTATATACTATGATATTGGGTGCAAGCTCTACAATAGAATTATTATTATGAACCTGCCTTGAAACGTTAAAGCAATCATTGCTTCTTTCCGCATTGATGCAATAAACTGCCTAGCCTTTTCCCAACCATACGAGTATGCTTTTGTTTGTGATTTGCTTTTTGTTTTAAATAAAACTATGCCCTACACTATAAATTTCTCATGTATTGTATCTTACAAACCTACCCATACAAACAACTTTGTGTATGTTTACAAACACATGAACTATCTGTAGGCCATACAAATATTTGTTGTTTCAGGAATCGAACTCGCGACGCACAGTGCAGTAGGCAATCTAACCAGAACCAGGCTTTCAGTCTAGCCAGATGCAGACTGCTAGAGGCTAGGTAAGATGCAAAATACTACATAAGCTGTGAAAAACGACCGGTAACCGCGAGTTTCACACACGAACAATGAAACATATTTATATTTGTAAAGACGGAAGTAACCGCGTGATAATCGCGCGGGTGGCGCTGTGTTAATTGGATTACGATTGATCTTTAATTCATCATATCTCAAATTTATGCTTGCGGTTTATTAGAATAAGGTAAAATTGTACTGGGATTTAAATTCCTGTTTTTACCAAAATGATTGATCTGTTTTGACGGTGACAAAAATAGAAAAGTGAATTATATAAGCTTTAAATTAGCAGTAATAGATAGTATTGACTCTATAATACTATAGATTATCTCCACGTAATTTTTTCTAAAGCATCCGGATTTTTCTGTAATAAAACATCGCCTATATTTTACAGGGATAACCTAACTCCCTAGAAGAGAAAGATTTTTCAGAATCCAAGAAGATCGCGTTCGAACAAAAAAGAACACTTTTCAGCTTTATTACGAGTATGTTTGCTAGTATACTTTTTTTTGTTACATAAACAAACATCCCAAATGTTACTTTAGATATAAATAAACCAAAAATGTTTATCTTTTAAGTAAGTATTGTAAGAATACTTTCCCGACTGGTTTCATAGAAATGGTGAGATTAAATTTCAGAAATTATCACTTGACTCACATCTATATTTCTCAGTTGCCAAGGGCTACAGATTTCTTCTGAACCCGAACAAATAGATCCTACGATAAAACTGTTTTTATCCTTTTCATTTAAAGATAGGATTTATATATTTTTTCTTTTTAGCCGTAAACTAAGTTGAAAACACAAAATACAATATTTTCATAACCAGACAAAAGCGGACTTTTATCAGTAGATATTTATTTAAAAAACAGACGTTTTATAGAATATAGACTGATGAAATATTTTAATTGGAAACTTGATCGGTAACATATTATTTACATGCATATTGTTTTGCAGCTATTGTACCAATAGCTGCATAAATATGAATTATTTTGACTAACAAATGGCGATGATGTACATAGGTGAAAATATATGGAAGATTAGAAAAATAGGTAACGCTAGCTCACATTCCGTGGCTGACTGTGAGTGAACGTTGCACTTCGAGTGAACTATCTTATAACATATTCATACCGAAAGGTATCGTACCACCGTACAATATTTAAGGCATTAAGTCCGCCTTTGTACTTTTTGTTGGTTTCAATAAATATTACACTACTTTAGGAAAATACGTTTCTTGCACAGGGACCTCTATAACTTATAATTTATATTATTGTTTATTATTTTTTGTTATACCGGCAATGGAAATACACACTTTGTTAAAATTTCAACTCTCTGCCTATTATGGTTCATGAGATACAGCCCGCTGAAAGATCAAATAGACGGACGGACAGCGGAGCCTTAGATTATGGAACTATAAAAAAGATAGTTTGATAGTTTCCAAAAATCGCAACAACACCGTTTCATTTCACATGTATTGTTGAGCGAAGGTTTCCCTCGTAGTCTTCCACCATTCCCTCTCTTTCTCTGACCGATCTCCTGCTTCACAGTACTTTTAAATTATAAACATGCCACATCTTTCCTTTCGTATTTCGTTGGCAGATTTCCTCCAGGAATGACTGTTAGATTTTTGATAGATGTTCGCGACCAAACCGGGGGGAGATGAGACATATTTATCTGCTCCACAAAATAATTTTTCCCAATATATATTTTCTCTCCCCTATCACATTTAGGAGATACGTGATACGTAAGATATTGAATAAACAGTTTGGTCAGATGGGCAAATATTTTTGTGATCTCATATTTTTGGAACCTTTACCCCCGACAATCAGTAGAAATGTATATCTATTTAGTATAAGAGATAGTGGTTCTAGATGTGTCGTTAAAACTAATTTAATTTTGAAAATAGAGAAGTATGTTGTTTTTTTTATTGGATGGCAAACAATCCGACGGCGCACCTGATGTTAAGTTGTCATTGTCGCCTATTATAGACATCTGCAATACCAGAGGTCTTGCAAATGCATTGGCATCCGAGAGACAAAGTTGAAATATCTCATGTGCCTGTAACACTGGCACCCATATCCAGAACACAGCAACGCCGTTTACGGGAAAAATAGCTATGGTGGTAATACTTCCCCGGACGAACTCCATCACAAAGAAGATATTAAAAAAATTCTTATAAAATGAAGCCTTTTTTATCTGATGCCTGAAAAAGTGCTATGTTTTAAATCTATCATAAACATATACCTACTAAACTCCATATTCCTCTATGTAGTACGCGTATATCCAGGATTCGTCACCTGATACGATGTTGTATACAGCATTTGAGGATCCTATGTGGAATCTTTCGAGAGTTCGGACGCACCATCTTAAAATTACAATGACGTAGATCTAGCAACTTTGGGATCTCAGTTTACAGTGACAGCAGATAAAGTAATCATCTTTTCGCGTCAATTGATTGTTTAGTTTTTGACATATAGGTTCTATCTTTATTACATACGGATTGTAGCAAAACACATCACATAGCCATTAACTATGCATAATGCTAAGTAACATTCAGCAAAAAGTGATTGCAGGGAAACGACTTTTTTATTTGTTGAAAAAAATCGCTGGTTTTAATGTCGCGCAATGTAGCGCAGGTCAAAAACATTGCGCTTTTAGGTGCACTTAACAGTACAGGGATCGTAGGGGTATTTAAAGTTTAGTTATAACATAACGGCAAACTGTGGGTGTAAATTAGTACACCTCTGCGTAACCCTTCGGGGTATGCAGGCTTTAATGAAATGATAACATTTAAACCACTGCCTAATATAATAATCATTAAAAGTTATAATATATGTACTGTATTTTTAATTGCTAAAGTTGTATTTTGTGATTTGTTGATACCGGAAGTTGGTTCGGTTATGATTCAAATCATAAAATCATAGCTAAAACCAGTTTTACGTTATTTATATTTTATTATTTATGTCGTTACATAATTATAGCTTTTTATACACATAAATATAATTTCTAGACACATTTGTACAAGTTTCTGTAATAACGACTCGATGACTCACTTGTTTGTCACTGTCTATAAAGGCGAGAGCCCAACGCTTTGAGTGTCATTCTTATCTGAGCTGTCGGACCGAGCAGATCGCTAGTTAAGTATATTTCCTCTTTTATTAGATATTATAATTATATGTTCCTTATATACTTTTGTATTGCTGGTGGCAATATTGGTTATTTACTTTATTTTAGTTATATACCTGACATGGTAGCTAAATAATGTTACCAGTAAGCAATGATGTTGTATAAATACTATGTACGTATGTATATATACATTTATATGTATATATACGTATAAGTATGTGTATAAAGATACTTTTCTATAAGTGTTACTATATATATACTTTTGTACTGCTGATAGCAGTGTTGGTTATATACTTGATGTAGTAACTAAATGATGTTACTATTGAGTAATGATGTTGTGTACATAGATATATGTGTAAAAGTATTTTTGTATAAATGTTGGTGTGTATACATGATGATATAGAATCATTGTTTAATAAAAATGTAATAAATGAAATGAGTAATGATAAATGACTTTCATTGATACATAAGGTTAGTTTCAATATTGAGCAACTTTAATAAATCGGATAATTGCCATACTTATATTAAATAAATAAATATATTTGATTGAAATTTATTTTAATTATTTTACCCCTTTCTCTATCTATTTCTAACATCAGAAGTGGGATCACCAGGTGCCATACCAATATTTATAATAATTGTTTTAATTTTATACTAAAATGTAAATAAAATGAGGATTTATTAAGTAAATGAAAATATATTTCTAGGATTTTTGTCACTACCCGAATGGAGACAGAGATTATCCAGAAGCTGCTTACTGCTGACAAAGAAGCGTTATCCAGCAAGAATCGGCAGGATGACGTGGATCTCTCAATATTTGATCCAACCGCCACCGACAGCAGCGGCATGTTTTGCGGATATTGAAAAACTGAGAAAGAATTTGATTGGAGCGACTTAACTAGAATCGCAAAGGCAGGTAAGGCCCTCGAGGGCTCTGCATTATCATGGTACGAGTCCTGGCAACACCAGGAAGGATCATAGGAACATTTAGGTGCTGTATTAATTTCACTATACAACGATTATAACACTACGCAAGAGAGGTTTTAAAGAATACTAAAATTGTATAAAATTTTGTCTCATAAATATAACTAGTTTGCGGAGGTATTCGAAACAATAATGTGAAAATGGCATCTTTTAACAGTAGTGTAAATACGTCTGAATTAATAGCTTTATAAAAGCCTAAAAAGTTACCATTAGATCAATCTTCCCACAATTTACACGGGCCAAGTAAACATTACAAGCCAATGCTAAAAACCGACAAAAAAAAAAACACTAAAAAAATAAAATAAAAAAAGTCGTTACGTGGGGTGAAAAAGAACATTTCTGTACACAGTGCACAAAAACTAGTGAAGCAATTTCTTCACCAAAGGACAAAAAAAATGTACAATCGTAAATTCGAAAAAAAAAAAAAACAATTGGACTCTGAGAAAAATCAATGGGTAGATGCTCAAGTCACCTTAAATAACGTTTAAAAATTTAAGCTAATCAATGTCACCATTTGTAACATGTCTATTGTTTCTATTATCGATACAGAAGCAAGTTGTAGCATTATACGGGAATCTATTACCAGACTACAAAATTATAATGTATGGTACCTACCATGCTCTAATGGAATAGAAATACTTGACTTGCAATTATCACAGTGCCAGTTAAATTTGAAAACGTCTGTATAGAACTAGATTTACATACCCGTGACCAAGATATTCCATATGGTCTCCTTATTGGTAGGAATGTAGTTCGTCATCCTGATATTCAAATTATAGTACTTAGATTCTGAAGGTTGTAAGGCCTACATGGAAAGATCTATCTCCTGTTGCCACTGTATATCTAGTTAATCAGTGTGATGCTTATGTTAAGCTTCAATTCTCAATACAGAATTTGAACACAAACTTAAAAGAAAATACAAAAAAAAAAACAGGCCAATTGATTTGTTTGATTGAAAATAATAAAGTAGTAAATTACAGACCATGTAGGTTAGCCCCCGTTGAAAGACAAAAAGTAAGCATAATAGTTACATAATATTTGGTTGATAAAGTCAAAGTCAAAACATTTATTCCAATTCGACTATGAAAGACACTTTTAAAACGTCAATTAATTAAACTATTAAATCTAATTGAACATTCCAAAAAGTAGTTTCGTATGGAGAAGAACATGTAAGAAACACCATTACATTATGTTGTACAGTTCTATAAATATACTAATGTCAAAAACAATAAAAGTCACTCAAAGTAGGTACTACAATACGCACTAAGTGCTACGAATTAAGAAATGAAAGCTAAACCAATTCAAAATAACCAAGATAAAGATAAGACAAAGATACATTATTGCATAATTGTGTACATTAAGATCTTATTAATAAACATTACATTTTTAGTATCAACAATCCACCCAGGTCGGATATTTTTTGAGAATTAGGTATTTGAAAACTCACAAATATTATTTTTTTATCAAAATACTCATTACATAATTACCATATAAATATTATTTTGAATTAAGATATTCATTTAAATTATAAAATACTCTTTAAATTGAAAAAAAATAACAATTTATATTTGAACATATTTCCAGTTAATTGCTTGATGGCTGGTGGTAGGTGGTTGTACACACGAATAGCAGTAACATAAGTACTTTTATAATACATCATATTGTTGACAGCCGGTAGATTAATGTCATATTTATACTGTTTCCGTATGTTTATTTTAGAATCCGATTCCAATTAAATATTTGATACGAATTACCAATGTTGTAATCGTAGATGATCACTTCTAAAATTTCAAAAGACAACGAATCAGTGTGAGCCATATTAACCATAAAATAATAATAATGAAATAAAAATAAAAAAATAAAAAAATGAAGCATTATTGTTTTAGAGGATAAAAATAGTAATAATAATCAAAACAAATAACTTATATACGTATAATTAAAATAGCAAACAGTTGATAAATAAATAATTCGCGAAAGTCACTCCCCATTCGCTAGATCGATTTTGTTAGGTAAGAAAGAAAAAAAAAAGGGGCGATGACCGTTCATGTATCGATCATCATTCACCAAATAAAATATAGAAAAGGACAGGTACTCATTAATAGAGTTGTAGTTCTAGAAACCATTAATCAAAGACCAATTTTTGGTTCCCATTAATGGCAGCATTTGTGAACAGGTATTTGTACCATTGCTTCATTTATGTAGAGCGAAAATTCCATTCTGGCCCAAAAGACGGACACATCCAATATATAAGTCACCATACTATTCACTCGGTTTGTGCAGGGCCTTTTCCCACAATCCACAGGCGGTTATAAGTATGTCTTCCTAATTATTGACGACTAAGCCAAAGACCTTCGGGGCAGCTGAGCTAGTATCTATGATCAGAGACACAATTACTCTATTTGGTACCCCATCATTAATAGTCACCGACCGCGGCGCAAATTTTAGTTCCAATTTAGTTTGTTCTTTATATCGAGACTTAGAAATAGAACACCACATGATAGTCAACGGAACACCGCGGTAATATGTCAGATTGGCCGAACGAACTATGGAAATGGCAGTAATCCATAAATACCACAGTTTAAAATCTACGGGTTTTTCCCCTATACGACTACTAATTGGTAGTAATGCGAATATACTTTGTGTTCAGCCTCGCTTGAACGAAATTTATGGTAATCATGTTGCGCAATGTGATTTTAACATTCAAGCAGGTCGCGAACTCGCTCACATTCGTCTCATGGCTCAAAAATTTAAAGAACGTTCGATGCACTACCCCCTTAAATATATATAATAATAATATATTATTTAATTCAGGTAACAAAGACACATAAAAAGTAAAATATCACATATAAATATATACCACGTAGGGAATATAGTTCACGTTTATCAAGACTATAGATGTCATGAAAAGCTTTAGCTAAAATTTAGGGACTTGTATTGAAATTCACGATTAGACAGGCTATTTTGGCCAGATTAAATTATTTATGAGAATGCTATTGTTGAAGATGCTATTTGTCCCCAAATATTGATAAATTATAAGTTATTATTATATTTGTTAAATAATGTGGCTGTGCCCATGGCTGTGCCTATAATAAAAATAAATAATGTGGCTCTGCCCATGGCTGTGCCTATAATAAAAATAAATAATGTGGCTGTGCCCATGGCTGTGCCTATAATAAAAATAAATAATGTGGCTGTGCCCATGGCTGTGCCTATAATAGAAATAAATAATGTGGCTGTGCCCATGGCTGTGCCTATAATAAAAATAAATAATGTGGCTGTACCTGTGGCTGTGCCTATAATAAAAATAAATAATGTGGCTGTACCTGTGGCTGTGCCTATAATAATAATAAATATACCACTTCAAAATAAATTATGTGGCTGTGCCTATAAAAATAATAAATGTATCAATCTAAAAAAAAAAGAAGGCTGTGCCTGTGGCTGTACCTATAACAACAATAAATGTACTACTTAAAAAGATATAAAAAATATATCATGATTGTACTTCGAGAACGAAGTACTTATCAGAATGGCCGTGTTATATATTATGGCTTTTAATGATAATAATCATTAAAAGTTATAATATATGTACTGTATTTTTAATTGCTAAAGTTGTATTTTGTGATTTGTTGATACCGGAAGTTGGTTCGGTTATGATTCAAATCATAAAATCATAGCTAAAACCAGTTTTACGTTATTTATATTTTATTATTTATGTCGTTACATAATTATAGCTTTTTATACACATAAATATAATTTCTAGACACATTTGTACAAGTTTCTGTAATAACGACTCGATGACTCACTTGTTTGTCACTGTCTATAAAGGCGAGAGCCCAACGCTTTGAGTGTCATTCTTATCTGAGCTGTCGGACCGAGCAGATCGCTAGTTAAGTATATTTCCTCTTTTATTAGATATTATAATTATATGTTCCTTATATACTTTTGTATTGCTGGTGGCAATATTGGTTATTTACTTTATTTTAGTTATATACCTGACATGGTAGCTAAATAATGTTACCAGTAAGCAATGATGTTGTATAAATACTATGTACGTATGTATATATACATTTATATGTATATATACGTATAAGTATGTGTATAAAGATACTTTTCTATAAGTGTTACTATATATATACTTTTGTACTGCTGATAGCAGTGTTGGTTATATACTTGATGTAGTAACTAAATGATGTTACTATTGAGTAATGATGTTGTGTACATAGATATATGTGTAAAAGTATTTTTGTATAAATGTTGGTGTGTATACATGATGATATAGAATCATTGTTTAATAAAAATGTAATAAATGAAATGAGTAATGATAAATGACTTTCATTGATACATAAGGTTAGTTTCAATATTGAGCAACTTTAATAAATCGGATAATTGCCATACTTATATTAAATAAATAAATATATTTGATTGAAATTTATTTTAATTATTTTACCCCTTTCTCTATCTATTTCTAACACAGGCGTGGTGGTATTGTTGTAACATTTAAAACTTATTTTCATGAAAATACGTCAAAAAATTTTGAAACTTTGACTTTGAATATCTTCGTTACCAGAAGATTACTTTCTTTCAGGTATGATCCAGAACAAAAGAAATCATGTCATCTGTAGTCAATATTAGTCATATACAACACAATAGCTCACAACGTCTAGTGCTGAACGCAGTACACAGTGACCGCCACAATGAAAGGTCAAAGATAATTGAATCACCACCCACGGAAGACGTGTTTATCACTGTACCAAGCTCTATTCACCTTGCATCACTACCTACTAGATGCGTGCCTCATTCACTGCATAAACTAAGTGGTAGAATGGAAAACAAATCCATACTAATTTGGAAAATGCTGGAAAAATATGTCTTACGACAAGCTGGTCAAAATTAACAGCCTAATTGCTTTTGATGCGTTCTTTGCCATTATTTCGAGAATTTATTTTAGAAGATATACAAGATGCGCTATTTGGTAAAAGCTAAAGAGTTTGTTTTTGTTTGAATCTCTGAAACTACTGGTGCGATTCTGAAGCTACGTAATGAGTGCTTTATTCTATTATCAAAAATATTTTGGAAACCAATATGTTTTAGGCAAAAGCTAGTTTATCTCATAAAATCATGTCCGCCATACCAGAAGATTGCATAGGTCCTATACTGAAAATTTCAAACTACAATAGCCAAACAATCCGGTCCGGAGGTTACTCTACTAGGATAACATAATAAAGATCTCAAAACACAATGCACCGATCAAGAGTTGGCTCCGTTGCTGGGCAAACTTGCAGGCTGGCCATAAATTGTATAATTCAACAACCAGGGTAACAGAAATCAGTATTGGGCCGGGAGTTCGACGCACGTTAACTCTCCACAGGGTGCGAGCGTGACCGGACTCATAGGTAGCTCTGTCCGAGGAGCGAGGCACAAGAATATAGCTGATGTTGTTATGGGCTCTTGGTACATGAGCTACGTACGTATAAGGTATTGATATTTGCCCAGCAGATTTTCCTGTTGAATTTGGATATTAAAAATATGAAATCATTTTTTTTTACAAAGGTACATGCTACAGTTTACGATCTATGCCTGTGTATAAAAACGCATGTCGGTCACGCATGTTCATTATGGTGAAAGTAAATGTAATTCAAAGTAATAATCACAAGGATGTTAATCCCAACCAAACCTAAAGTCGCCTTTTTTAATATTTTTGTACTTCAAAAAATAAGATCCTCGTACGTACCTACAACTAGGACACATCCCTCTTGTATGATTAACCTAACTAGTATCATCACAATTTTCCGCCAAATCTTAACAACTTGGACCAGAGCACCCGATACAGTCGCGAGTCGGATACGAAATCAAACAAAATATTGTTTCGCTCGCCTCTTCAGAATCCGATAGTTTTTCATCAGATTCTGGCCAGGCGCTCGCAGCTGTTGGCACAGTGATAATTTCTCACGATTCAGTGTAATTACCAGAGGGCCTAGTAAGCGTATACGTATTTGCTTCGATTTTGGGATCGAAAATTCGATTATCATAAAGCAATTTGGTTATATTTTTTTTTTGGTATAGCACAATTAATTTCGCTTACATGGATAAAGGCTCCACACTAAATAAATAAAAACACGACGAAAAATTTTTCAAATTTACCAATTATTCTCACTCAGTGTGCTTATGCTAGGCTTATACGGCATCTCTAGTGCAGGTTTTTTAATGTAAACAATCGCGTTAACGTAAACGTTCGTCGATTTGAATGGAGTTATTGTATTGTGTGTCTCACTGCGGTCAGTAGACGGTGCTATTTAATTTTTTGCAAATTTAAGTATATGGGGTTTCGTGATGGAATAGATACAAAAATCTAAAACACCTATATGTACCTAAAATGCTTAGGTATTTTATGTTGATTATCATGAAATGTAATCAGAATCATTTATTTGCAGAGCAGGTCTTGGAGCGGAATTAGTTCGAAAGAGTTACCGCGGCTCTGGAATGCACAGAGCATTAGGAGGAACATGGACGGATTTTAGTCAATAAGAGTCTATCACTCACTTTCGCTCCGCCCAGAGCGGAAGGAGTGATTTGATGATGTCCCATAAAAAAAAGGTCTTGGTACCTAAGATGAAGTCAAAAACTTACCAAAAAAATGTATCAAATAATAATAAAGAGATAGATAAAGAGAGATAATAGAAAGAGTTGCGTTAGTACTTGCTTGTTGCGAACTCATAGCCTTGTCTATGAAAGAGGCACCGCCCTAACCTCTGGGCTGCCACGACATAAACCAAAAAAAATGACAAAAAAAAATACAAAAAGAGTATTATAACATCAAAAATTCCAGTCAAATCTCCAACTTATTCATACAATCATCATCTTGTTTGCTAAATAGGCACAAAACAACTCGTTCCCCCTACATTACCGACAGACGGCCTACTAATGAACCCAGCGAGGATTGTTTGCAGTCCCCCGGGTTGTCAATTAAAAAATGTGATACTCTCTGTTCTGCTAATGATATACAAACAGATCGGCCGGCCTTGCGGAAATATTGCTGTTACTCACGATATTATAATTATTACGGTTAATAATTTGTCGGCTGTTAACGATTGAGTTTTAATTAATTAATTTCTTAATTGTATTTTGATTTTTAGGGACTAGATAGGTATTAATGAATTAGACCCTTTTACCCCATTTTTCCTGTAAGCGTCTCCGCGCACGACCGGTAATCGGACCGATTATCGGGCCGATTTTTGACTGTCTCTTCAAAAATCGACGAAAAAATCTGTCAAAAATCGGCCCTATTATCGGTCGCGCTAAGGATTTTATAAGCGTTATGGTAATAAGTACTAGGAGTTCAGAAACTGCAAAGAGCTCTGGGTTTTCAATGTTAGTTTTAAATTAGTGCTGAATGATTATATTCTTAGGCCGACCTGCAATCGTTATAATTATATAATAATTCGGTCTCTGTCAACTTTTAACTATTCGACAGGGATGCAGTGCTGTTTCAAATATGTTTAGCGTTGAATATATTTATTATTTAGTGGTCCTTAGTGCAAGCATGTGTAAGTGCGTCTTGGAACAAATAAAGCTTTACAAATGTTTTAAAGCTTTAGAGTTTAGGAATGAAAAATGTTCGAAACCTTTCGCCCGATTCCGAATTTTCTTTCGCTAATAGAAAACTACGTTATCGCTCAGTGTTTATTTTATTTTCAAAACAATTAGGGATCCGTAAGAAAATCACGTAGAAGACGTGGGAAAAAACTTAAATAGAACTTCTTGTAGAAAAAGGTTATTTTTCCAAGGTTATTGCCCTGTCTTACGGACTGGGGCCTCCGCCCACGACCGATTTTTTACGGCCGATTTTTTCTCGGCGAGAATGGAACGTATGGATTCTAGTACATCAACGCCCACGGCCGAGAAAAAAACGGTCCAAAAACAAAATGTACGCATCCTGGCCGCCGATTATCGGTGAAAAATAGAAAATAGGGTAAATGCTCCAGTGAATGAACACTTAAGCATTCTTCAGACTTCAAAAAATCATTACATTATGTTGCCTCTAAAGTTAAAGGTTTTATATTTTGGTAATCTATGTCTACTAAAGAATATTTTTTAACTTGGTTTTACGACATAACCTGTATACTTTTTTAGATATTTGGCAATATATTGAAAAATACCCTAAAACCCCAGTGAATGAATGAAATTTTCCAGTAAATGTACAGCATTAGAACCAGTGAATGAACACAAGTTTTTGTTGAATTAATAGTTACGAAAAATCCTTATTATTATATCAAATGCAGTTCAAAATGGAATAAATAAATGAACATAAATCCTTAGCCTCTAAATCTCTGCGGGTTGTTCGAAAGAGATACCGCGCCCCCGGAACGCAAAGGGCGCATGAAGGAACATAGACGGGTTTTAGTCAGTAAAAGTCTGACACTCCCTCCCGCCCCGCCCAGGGCGGGGGAAGTTATTTGATGATTTCCCGTCTATAAAAAAAAAGCCTCTAAATCTGCTACAATCATTTTTTTTTACAAAGTGTAAGCCTTTAAACTCTTACTTAATCATTATATACCTTCATAAGCCTAGCCAACGTCATCAATCAATTCATCTTGATATGAGCCGAACGATGTCCACTGCTGGACATAGGCACTTCAGTAGTACAGAAGTGATTCCGTCTTCCCCGGCACCTTGTTGTCCTTAAGTTGTTAAGAAGCCATATTTATCTCATATAGGCTGACGTCCGGGATCTCATCGGTGTAGTGTCAGGCCAGTCTAGCTCTTGGGTCTTTTGTTGGACTAGAGACGGGTTTTTAGAACTTCTCTACCTCCCTCAAAAGCTCTAGTTTAGACAAGATGATCCTGCCATCATTAGTCTCCAGCTTCGTCAGCATTCGAGGTGTGTCGCGTTTGATGGATTTCAGGATCTGCCTTATAAGCCGAGCTTATTCCGACTGAACCTGCACCCACTGAAGACTGCCCGTTCCGTTCCCGTCTTTCCTTTATGAGCTTGGGAGTAGAGTCTCAGAGCTTTGATGTATTTGTTAGTTCTCCGTTCTCTAAAATGATGATTACTAACTCAAAATGTGGTATTCATTTATTTATTGGTTACATTTTTATGACGAAAGCTTTTATTTAACATGATGAAAATGTTATAGTTCATTCACTAGATTTCATGAAATTAACGATTGGTCAGTGAATTAACGGTCGTTTATTCACTGGATTTCAAACGTTTTTTAATGCCAATGCTGAAACACTCAATAATTTACTTAAAACTAGCTAAAATTGCAAGAATGAAATTGATTTGATACATATATTATAACTACCCATTACTCGAATTTATAAATAACTTATAGTCCATGGCTGCAAAGTGATATCAAAAAATTTGCGTCTGACCCAAGTCCTAAATTCTTGCCCGAACAAAGAAAATTTACACCAGCACTGCCAACTTTAAACGCTCGTCATTTTAAAACGAACGTTATCGCAATACATGAATGTTGTTACTATGCTAGAATAAAGAGCAGCAATTACAAAAAAAAAAATAATGCGTTGGGTAGAAGGTAATATCTTAGTTTATTATTTATTGGAAAATACTCGGATTTGTTAATTCACTGGGGTGTGTTCATTCACTGGGGCACTTACCCTATGCGTCATGGATTTACTAGGGAAGAACGTTGTGTCATTGCTAAAGTCAAAAGTCTAAAGTCAAAAGCAGTTATTGCGAATTAAGTGTACAATTGTGGTGTTATGTTAAGTTAGTACTTATGAGTTTGAAGCATTTGAATAATAACAATAATTTATTATTAAAAAGCTTATTTATTTATTAATAATATGGTAAATCAATTTTTTCTAAATTAATCGTCTGTGATTTCAATAAGTAAATAATATTGTGTTGATTTACGCAGGGTTTTAAATACCGGTAAATATTTATAAATGGATTAAAAAAATAATATTTAATCAAACGAATTTAATAAATTCTTAAGAATGAAAATAACATTCGTTTTCAACGACTAAGCTTGCTAAATATGTAATGACTTAAATCCAGGGCTTGTTAACGTTATGAAATCAAAAAATAATAATCGTTACGTAACGTTAATTTCCATGAACTAGAAAATTTTGAAAAAAGTAACTTTATAAAAACGTTATTTGATAACATTACCAGTAATATAATGTTAATTAACATTAATATTGAATATGAATTAATCGTTATTTTTACCGTTAAATTAGGTAAGTTGCCGTTTTGTACGTTTATATAAATTGTCACTGACTAACTATATTGGGCTTGTGGTCGCAAAGCGCGTCTGAACAGCGTGAAGTCGTGGGTTCGATTACCAGGTCTAATAATAACATATACGGTTACTTTTACATCGTTCTGCAGCTGAAACACTGGAACTCCAGTCGAGTAATAGTTATTATTGCGTGTTTTTTTTAAGACGTCTCAAAGATGTTGGAAATTCGTCACTTTCTTTTGTTAATTCGAGTTAAATGTTAGTAGCGCTCCTGTCTGATCGATTAATGTATTCTTTAAAGGCTACCTTACGCATGTATAGTCGATAAGGTTTTCACACAAATATGCCTTGACTGCAAGGAAGCGTTACTTCGCGTTCTTACTATTTCAAAAATGTTTGAGTTATTTTATTTATTTTTGTTCGAAAATAATAGTGCCAATAGCTTCTATTAGGTACTATGATGGATCTCATGGCTTTTGATTTCAGAACGATGTAAAAGTAAGCGTGTACAATTCTCATTCGTAAGAATCGGGCAAAGTATTGTTAGGCACTACATTAGCGCGACGCTAAGGTGGGCGACCCGCCACACCTCCGTCCGGCGCTACTTCCATCTTAGAAGGATCAATTGTTTAAAAAAAACGATAAAAATATCGTCAGTAAACAATTTAACGATAAATTGTAACTTAAATAACCTTAAATCTATTAACGTTATTTTTATACTATCGGTAACTCTGTCAAATAAAAGTTGCGATATAAAATTTGACCGCTATTTAAGCTCCTCCCTCGAAAGTCACCGACAAAAACACGGTCGTGGGCGTTGAAATTTTTGAAAAAACGGGCCCGTTTTTCTGCCCGATTATCGGTCCAAAAAAATCGGTCGTGGGCGGAGGCCCTTAAACGTACTATCTTAGCTCGAACTAAAGATTTCTCTTAGTTTGGAATCTCACAAAGTGACAAAGTACTACAACTCGTTTTCAGGTAACATTGCTACAGAGTTTAGTACTATTGCATCACAATGAAATACTAAGTTACAGGAACGAAGGCATCCAAAAAATGCCCTAGCACTCCATGTTTTACCTAGTTTTGGAAGGCCCGGCACGAGGTGGACCGACGACCTCATAACGGTCACGGGAAATTGCTGGATGCTAAGAGCGCAGGACCGGCTATCACTGTGGCTATCTTTAGAGGAGGCCTATGTCCTGCAGTGGACGTCGTTCGGCTGATAATGATGATGCCTTTATTCTTACACAAAAAATATAAAAAATAACATCACGCCTATATTCCCCGAAGGGATAGGCAGAGGTGTACCAATGTACACCCACAGTTCGCCGGTATATTTAGGTCCCACGTAATAGGGGGCGAGCTTATTGCCATTAACCGTTCACAATTCCAAATTCCGAGCTGCTACTGAGAATTTAAAAGAAAAACCCAATAACACTTTTTGCTCGACCTGGGAATCGAATCCAAGATCTCTAGCGTAGCAGTCGCGCTTAGGACCACTAGGCCAACGAGGCAGTTCAAAAAGAGAAAATCAGAAAAAAAACATATGTCTGCCAACAAAAAAGGCAAACAATAACTCATTGGATTGTGATTCTAAAGGCACACATCACGCCAATTAAATCGTTGTGGGACAGAATGGTATTCCCTGGCACCCAAAACATTTGTCAAAGCGAACGGGACGCTTGAAAAATTTCAACTGAGGCAATACGGCACGAATGAAAGATTAAATCGGAGTTTACATGGATGTTGAAATGATGGAAGTGGCAACGTCACGTGTTACCTTTATTAATTATTTTTCTTTGCCACGTTTTGGAGAGTTTAGATTTATTTAAAATGCTGGAAGGTTACTTAATGGAACGAATTCGCATATTTTTTATACAGTGCAGCAGCAGGTAGACTTGTTTTTTTTTTTGATGATTTGATTTTATTCTTTTATAGTTTAGGTTCTATGTAGTTAAATGTTTACTGATTAAGGGAGATATTCGATATTATTTTTCTTCTACTTAAGTGGTAGTTGAATCATGTCTCATGATTGAGGATACAACAAAATCAAGTTCACAGTATCTATACGAAACTACCTTTTAGCAGGAGCAATAGGAGCAGGAGGAATATTTATGTCTTGTATATGACGTTCAAAAGTGCCTTTTGATGGTCAATTGAAATAAATGTTTGACTGTGACTTTCATCCATCTAAGAACCTGCGCTTGAACCGTTATCGTAATCTTCAATAATAATTATTTGTTCTTTGTTTCTTTCTTTCTTAATTCCCAAGAAATTAAAAGAAGAAATACAGCAACACCATTTCCGTGTATCGATCTCTGTAAAACAGGAAGTGAATATTATACACCATAGCAATCTCTTTCCAAAAAACAACGTTTCACTAAACAAAGGAATTATTCAAGGACACAGAAAAAGGAATTTCATTTCCTCTATTTACTTCGTAAATAGCTCACCCTTTTGAGAGACACGAAAAATGTAGAAATGTAAATATTTAATGTTTCCTCAGACGCGAGATGAGCGAATCGTTTCAGTAAATCAATGTTTGCTTTTCTATTATTTTTAATGTAAGAAAAAACCGGCGAACTGTAGGTGTACATTGGTACACCTCTGCCTAACCCGAGGAAAACAGGCGTAATGGTGATGGTAAGAAAAAATATATTAGTTACTTTTTTTAATATCATTGGATGGCACATACGCCCACGACACAGCTGGTGTTAAGTGGTCACCTCTGCCAATAGACATCTGCAATACCAGAGGCCTTGTAGATGCGTTGCCATTCCAGAGACAGTTGAAATGTCTCATGTGCCTGCCATTTCACCGGCACCCGCACCCTTCAAACCGGAATACAGCAACGCTTCTTTGCGGCAGAAATAGGTTTGGTTGTACCTAATAATTGTAATGGTCTGATAGAAAAAAATATAATGGTGAATCAAATTCGTTTACGTAAAAATATCAGTATATCCTTATTGACACTTTTCGAATCTGAAGGCCCATTTCACTAATTTAAATATCATCTCAGCGACAATCAATGTAAAAAATATTACATAATGTTAAGGCATTTTTGAACGATTAAGACCGATATTACATGGCATCATTCTTAAAAGTACAAACTTTTCAATAAATAAGATTATTTTGTCTATTAATAAGATCATCAATTTCTTAGTAGAAAATGATCTCATTAATTGACACGTCTATCGTTACGTGTTATTACAAGTTTTTAACGAGTATACTATAAAATAAATATTTACTTTACTTCTGTTTACTCATTAGTAAAAAGGTTCTCAGAATTTATTTTCATTAGTATAAAGATTCTCAGAATGAATTTACAGAACTCGGAATACGGTGGAAAGTCCAGTCGTGTCCAACATCGATCATATTGAGATAATGAAGCATCTAGTCTGGACTAATGAGTCTGGACTATAAAGTAGTAAGGTTATTAGTTAGCTAACTTACGGTACAAGATCCCGGAGCAGCCAGACATATGTCATTTTAGCGTGGCTAAAATTTTGCAAATAATATAAATAAATATACCATCACGGCTGTATTCCCTGAAGGGTTAGGCAGAGGTGTACTAATGTACACCCACAGTCCGCCGGTATGTTTAGGTCCCGTGTAATAGGGGGCGAGCCTATTGTTATTAACCGGGCACAAATCTAAACTCCGAGCTGCCACTGAGAATTTTATAGAAAAACCCACTAACAATTTTTGCTCGACCTGGGAATAGAACCCAGGACCTCTAGCGTAGCAGTCGCGCTTAGGACCACTAGGCTAACGAGACAGTTATATTATAGAAATAAAATAACGTCTACACTCCTAGTCTCATCCAGTAGGTCACACGCCTACTTCTGTGCACAAAATCCTGGGCGCATCGCTTTATCATTTTAATCGGTTTCCGGGCAGGCAGGTGCGAGCCGTCGTCGCGTTTCAACAATTTCATTTAACACCCGCGATCAAACTGCACGCTATAACCAGGGTACTAGGGTATCAGGATATACGAATAGGTGGGTTTTATCTTATCGGATTTTATGCGACTTTGTGCATTGATGCGGCAATTTATATTGGAGTAAGGATTAGTTTTAAGGATTACCGTCTGCCCACCGACTTCGTCTGCATTAAGTTACACCTTTAGTTTAGCTTCATTAGTCGTAGAGTGATGTTATATAGCGCAAACTACTCATCATGAATCTGGCTATAACATTTAAAAATATTTTGTACAATCCAACTAGCAGTTTCAGAGATAACCCCGTTTAAACAAACAACCAAAATCTGTTTAGCTTTACCAAATTAGTATTTGTATTAGAATGATTTAATTTGACATTTAATCTAAATATATGTACTAGGTACCTGAAATACATGGCTATTATATGACACCTAAACATACCAGCGAACTGTGGGTGTACATTGGTTCACTTCTGCCAAAACCTTCGGGGAATACAAGCGCGATAGTATGTATGCGTGCATGGTACTTGAAATAAATAAATTGTATTTAATTATAGCAACACACATCACAGATTTAAATGTTGCCATATCGATGTAACATTTGGAACAGGTGCCTTGCCTGCTTCTCATTCATGCCGCGTCTCGTGTACTGAGAGGCAGGTGTCCGCACAATGACGTAAAAATGTCATTAATAAGCAAACACTAGGTATAAGGTCATCAGAGGCGGTCTGGATTCTGCGCAGCATACGCTCGAAGAATGTCCTGCGTGGGCTTCCGAACGGCAGATCCTGATCGCTAGGATCGGGCAAAATTTATCTCTGCCAGCTGTAGTCAAAGCTATGCTGGCAGATTCAGAGAACTGGAGTGAAGTGGCTTCTTTCTGTGAAGCCGTGATGGTCCAAAAGGAAGCCGCCGAGCGGGATCGTGAGAGAGCCGATCCCGATCGGAGAAGAAGGCGTCAGCGAGGCAACCGCATTGACGCCTAAAACGCCGAAACCCCACCTCCAGCGACACGGCAGGTGGGCCTTTAAGGTCGCGGGCGGTTAGAATGGGGACTCTGTCCGCCCACTAAAGTGACCTTAGAGAAGACGGTAGCATAGTGGTCACATGCTACCGTGCACAGCGAGGCTTAGGGAAGACCCCTTTACAGTCTTCCCAGAGACGTGCCCTAACAGGCGTTGCACAGGGAGGGTTCTGGTGCGGTCTTTTAAGAGGAAACGGAACCCTCCCCATGTGCTGATGGTGTCCACCGGGGTGGTTTTAGTGAGGTAAGAATCCCACACTCCCCGGTCTTATCCCCAAAGATCGGGCGCCTTTTGAAGGTTTCCCCCCGAAAAAAAAAAAAAAAAAAAAAAAGGTATAAGGTCATCGCTCATAATAACAGCATGATTCCGTCGCAGAAAATAATACGTAAAAATATTTTTTTAATATAGGTACATACATAAACTCATGCCTTTTTCTCATGGGGGTAGGCAGAAACCACAGAACGCCAACTGCTACGATCCTTACATACTCTTTTCGCCTCGTCCACAATCATACATCTGCACCTGTAGCCATGTAACAAACGATAAACGCAAACGCTGAGTAGGCTTTAATAGATCTTCAACTTTATGTGCTTGGTTTTAAGTTGAAGATCTAATGAAGATTGCATAGCGTTTTTATTCGGTAGGCAGAAACCACAGAACGCCAACTGCTACGATCCTTACATACTCTTTTCGCCTCGTCCACAATCATACATCTGCACCTGTAGCCATGTAACAAACGATAAACGCAAACGCTGAGTAGGCTTTAATAGATCTTCAACTTTATGTGCTTGGTTTTAAGTTGAAGATCTAATGAAGATTGCATAGCGTTTTTATTCGTTGCAGTCGCTAACGCTTAGAAATCTTTAATAGATTTTTAACTTAAGGCTCTGGGGTATAAAGTTTAAAATCTATTGGTACCTACCGAGCGTTTACGATTATCGTTTGCGACTTGGCTAGGGGGGCTGGTCATACAAGCACGCCGGTTACGAGTACTACGCACCTGACCTTTATTTTTTTTAAACGACAAGTTAAAAAGGTAATATAACATTACAAGTGCGGAGCGGTAACCAAAGAAGTAACTAAACACGGGTGAAAATAAACTACGCGGATGTAGCCGCGGCCAGATACTAGTGTAATGTAATTGTACCCACTTCTGTAGAGTAGGTACCTAAGGTTATTCTTATAATTCCTGGAGGTTGTTTAGTAAGGAAATGCAAACATTTTTGAACTATGTTTTTTTTTCACTGTAGGTGGCAAACAAGCTAACGGCCCGCCTGATGTTAAGCGGTCACCGCTGCCTATGGACACTTGCAACACCAGAGGCATCACTCGTGCGCTGCCGGCTGCCGACCCCGTAAAAACCTCAAAACTCCTTTCTTGAAGAACCCCATGCTGTAGTCTCTTGGGAAAACCTTAGCAGGGAGCGCATTCCACAACTTAAGCGAGCATCCCGCGTTTATGATACTGATTTGTAAAATAGCGTATATTAAGGACTAGTTTCAGCTCGCGACTTTATCTCCGTGAAAGTAAAACGTAGCCTATGGTACTTGGGCTGCGGGTTGTTCGAAAGAGATACCGCGGATATACGGGTTTTAGTCAGTAAAAGTCTGACACTCCCTCCCGCCCCGCCCAGGGCGGGGGAAGTTATTTGATGATTTCCCGTCTTGGTACTTAGCAATACTGTAGATCAGTAAAATATTTTGTTTAACTCGGACCATCACTTGCAGACAAAGAAAGCAAATTTTACCTCATTATTTCCTTTCTGTCAATGCTTTAAAAGCAATTCGATCGCTAGATCTTTTATTTAATTATGTATACCTATCCTCCAGATTACCAGCTAAGTGCTTCTTGGAAACCAGCTCGGCGGTATATTTAGTTATCATCCAAACGTCAATTACGACTCCAATTAATTCTGTTACGTAATTACTAACTTGGTACTCAATAGACTTGTTACTATGTCATTTTGTAGACTTTCACTAGAATTCGGTGAAACACAACACTTTTTTTTTATATAGGTACTAACGGCCCGCCTGACGTTAAGCGGTTACCGCTGCCTATATGGACACTTGCAACACCAGAGGCATCACTATGCTGGTATTCTTTGTCTACAGATCCAAAATTTAAAAACAGGTGCACACTATGTATATTTGTGCTTAATTTGGCCGTCACTTCTTAATTTGTAATAATTTGTACGTATTATATATAGTAGATTTAGTTTTCTAAGCGATCTCCATCTACATATGTGGCATAAATCGTTGTCAAACAATACTAAAGTATCTATCTACCGATTTAATAAAAAAAAGTTTATTATATTTTGTAATTTTAATCTATTAAAAACCCATAATAAATAATACTAGAAGTATACACAATAAACAATAATATTAATTACTATTTTCAACAATAAATTACTAAACTATAACACAAAGTTACAAAAAGAGTAAAAATAGCTTTGGAGATGCTGGGATTTGAACCCAGGACTTTCAGCATGCGAAGCAGACACTCTACCACTGAGTTACATCCCCGACGATTTCGAACGCGAAATAACGGTTCCATTGCCGAACAGAACCGTACTATGTGGGCTGTATGTGTACTTTCACTAACCTTCTAATAAGGTGGCCACATAATTAATTGTGTCACATACATATACCTACGTAAGTAACTACATAAAGCAGATTGCAATTAGCTTTTTACCTGGAAGGCTGGAATGAAATAAGGTTTTTCATGGGACATTTTTTCATGTTTTCCAGAAGTAATGATAAAAAGAAAAAGCAATGACACAGGCGACGTTTTTTACCCTGTTCTCCATACTTATAGGTAAAATAACACAACAACGAATGTAAAAAAATATGTTAAAATAATTCTGCTATCCTAATAACATCATATAGCTACCAAGTCGTTCGTTCAAAGAAAAACAAAGCGCGCATCGGCAATCAAATCAAGACATCATGGCCAATGATCTGAACAGAAATCAAACGTTAGGTAGGTACCAGGGCGGCAGAGGCAGTGAGAGATGGCACTATAACGCGAAGTAAGGCAGTTGGGGGTCCGTATCGTAAAAAAGACCGAACGATCGACGTCCGGAGCTCTCGCCATTAAAGTGCGCACGGTCGGTGCGTGGTGTAAGGAGACAGCGGGAGCGGGAGCGGGAATGTTTTTGTGTATACACAGATGACAAATAAATTAGCAAATAGGTTGTCTCGTGATTTGATTGGTGGTTTCTTAGCGGCTATCTCTGATTGCATAACACCGTGGAGTTTTTAAATGTATACTATCGTGGTACAGTCTGTTGTCAACATTATCTGACCCACCCTAAACACAACTGAAATTGGACCCTCTGCCTATGATAATAAGGTTTAATTTCAATTTATCGATGAATACAGACACGCATAAACCCACCCAACGTTGTCGGAGCCACCGGCATTATAATTATCATTTTGTTAAGCTATTTTAATCATTATCTCGTTGACATTAAAGTTAAAAACCTTTTAAGTCACCTTACATAATTAGAACCCAATCTTGAATTTCGTGGAGTCTTAACAAGTTCTTGTGGCTTGGCGGTTTGATGTTGGATTGGCGAGGAACAACATGTGGGTTCGAAAACACAGTCCACCTGTTATCAGTTTCTTTTTTAATTTGATTTCATTTCTACAAAATTGTTTGCATTATTAAAGAACGGCCAATATGATTTACGCCTAATAACTTATCTTGTAAACAGGTGGGTAAATTAAAAAAGTTTAAGTTCACATATATTTGCTTCGTGAGGTAGATAATAAATTCGTCTACTTAAGTGACAAAAGTTACACTACGCCCATTAGCATTGACTGTGCACACACATTTGTAAATCGTTTCGCATAACTCGTTAAGTATTTTTAAGCAATTTGGTGTAAAAAGCATCATGTCGCAGCTTAATGACTATACCAAACATAAAATCATATTTTTACATGAGCAGAATGTTGGAATTAGAGAGATTGGTCGTCGTCTTAATATAGCAGTAAGTGTTTTTTTTTATACCTATTTTATTTAATTGATTGTGATTAATGAACGCGTAGTTGGCTATTTTACTATTACATTCACTCCTTACAAGTTACATAAACGGTTCCAAAAATGTTTTTTTTTTTTTGTTTTAGAGAAATACGACTGTAACTAAGACGTTATGGAGACAAAGTAAATATTCAGCGGATTCGTCCAGGGGCAAAAAACATCAAGTATAGTCCCGAATGCGATTGCCCATTAGTGTAACCGCAATAAAACACCATATTTCAGTGGAAACAGTGAGAAGGCATTTACACGGTGCTGGAATAAGGAATTATAAACCGGCACAGAAAATAGCATTGACACCTGCTGAAGAGGGGTCCGTTTTGCCCAGGAATATTTAAATTTTAATTGAGAAGAAAATGTTGTGATCTTCACTGATGAAAAAAAAAAACATTTAAATCGAACAAAGATGAACGTAACAAGGAACGGTGCGCCATCACTCCGCTACTAATTAATTAATCTAGGATATTTTTAAACACACCATGTAAGTAAATGCTCAATGGATTGATTGTTAAACCATTAAAATGTTGCCAATTACGTGGTGATGTTATTGTCATAAATAGTTTTTTTTCTATTTAAATGACATGTTTATTCACTACGTATAATAGGCAGCTATATCTCTTTAAAGCATTTCACAGATAAAATAAATTTTCTCGATAACAAACTTTCAAGAAAACATGCCTTTTTTAATGTTTATAAATGGTTAGATTTGATTATGGCATCCTCATAATATATTGTATATTAATTTGGAAATATGTGAGCATTTACTTACTTTATTTACCTAAGTGTTTTAATGAAATAATAAACATTTTAAATTTGCAATTGTTTAGTTTTATTTCTATGCGTTGTCCATTAAAGAACTGTAAAAAAAGTATAATAAAATAATTAAAAAAGAAACACCTGAGCAGAAGCTATATTTAGGTTAAACTTCATTTCGAACGTAAACAACGATTAGTGACCACAAGACTAAAGAATTTAAACCATATATATACTTTAATAAAGTTTATTCTTGCACAGCACAAGCAGCCAACCTTATCCTAGTGCAAATAGATTATTTTGTATTTTATCCCTTCATTATTATTTAATCACTCCATTAAGACATGATAATAAAAAAACTACCTATAAAATAGACAAAAATAAATTGTAAAGAGAAGTTGTTTTTGCAATTTAGTAAGGCAAGGAAAAATATGTTTGCGCGTTGTCACTGCATACCCTTAGTTAGTAGCATTTGAATACCAGTTTTACAATGAATACAAATATTTATTTTTCAACTACCCACTTAATACAAGTTATGCCAAAATATTACCATTTTAGAAACTTTATATTTGAAGATTATCCGTCTATAGTTCTTTACAATAATACAAGAAATACTTTTAGAATAAATTCTAAATTGAAAGCAAAACAATATCTTCGTCGCGGGATTTGATCTCGCAACTTGTCACTCTCAGTCTTACACACAGACCACGAGACCAGAGTTACTTGACCGAACTCATTAAAATAAGCTATTACACTTATTATATTATAACAAGTTGTTATAAGATTTAACCCAATGCTAACGTGATAAAGATCAAATTTGCGTGTGTGTATTTTTATTGTATTTATTCCTTCTCAGTTCTCGAGCACTTGACTGATAACCTCATATAAATTGAAATTAAACCTTATTATCATAGGCAGAAGGTCCAATTTCGATTGTGTTTAGGGTGGGTCAGATAATGCTGACAACCGACTGTACTAACAAAGTTACATTTCTTTTCATTTTGTGAACATTCTATAAAAATCACTACTCGTATTGCATTTGTGGTATTGTGTGTAATGGTTTAAGAAATAAGGTGATATATAAAAGATTATGATTGTAACCGTTAGAATCAGTTTTCGTATTCTGCTTGTTTATTTTATAAAAGTCATCATCAGTGATCAATTCACGAATTTCTTACAGACTAGAACTAATTGTTTTTAAAGTATACATGACATTATGATTGATCGATCCACTAAAATGATCATCATATGGCTACAATAATAGAAAGACTATGACAATGATAATGAAATGAAATGATAATAATCTAAATAAAATCCCACTCGCTGTAAGTTTATAACATAAACCCCAATCGTTAGCTGAATCCCATGGACTTAAACTATGGAAGCGATTCTTGAAGTAACGCCTCTGAATGCCTTTGCGTCACTTTTGCGAAAAAATAACGGAAAATTGCGTTCCTTAAAGTAAAATGTAAAGGTTTTAGATCGTATTACGTGTTTTAAAGCTAAATTTATTTTCATTTTGTTTGGAAATAACGCAGTTATCCAGGACGGCAGAATGGAACCTTATCGAGAATGGTGTACAACCTAAAATGGTGTCTGAGAAAAGTCTCAAAATTAAAAAGAACAATCACAATATTGTGTCATTCAAATAAACGACTAACAAAACAATATAAATAAAGATTATTTCATAAACCACAGGTTTTACAAAAAACATTGAAAGGTCTTCTTTTTGGTATGGAGCTACGTGTAGCGAAACTCTACCCGTATCTCTATCTATCTCCCTCTGCTATATCTATTTGTGAAAATAATAATGTTTGTAGTTACTAGAAATTAGACTAAGTATCTATACAAATATTTCAGAGAGGAAAATGGATTTTGTTTGTTCGTTTGTTTGTAACGAATAGACAACGAAACTACTGAACCGATGTAAAAAAAACACCAATAAATAGCTACATTATTTCTGAGTAACATAGACTATATAACATCACGCTACGACACACGAGAGCGGAGCAGTAATCAAAGATGTAAAATGAGATGAAAAATGCCATGTGACGAAGTCGCGGGTAGTTCGCTTGTATAAAATAACTTAAATACTTACAAACATAAAAAATACGGTCTAATTGAGAAACCTCCTTTTTTTGTAGTCGGTTAAAAATACATTAAATCACAATAATGTTCAAGTGCAAAAGCACCATCTTAAGAATCTCGGATGCATTTCTTGTCTAAAAAATAAATAAATAAATATCTTGGGACAACTCACACACGGCTATCTGATCCCAAGCTAAGCAGAGCTTGTGTTATGGTAACCAGACAACTGATATACATACTTATATAATTTATAAATACATACATATTATAGACTAGCTTCTGCTAGCGACTTCGTTCGCGTGGCTTTATTCATCCACCTTAAGTTACGTTTTTGAATACTGCTTCGCTCCCGTAAGTCGTAGCGTGATGTTATATAGCTTATAACCTTCCTCGATAAATGGGCTATCCAACACAAAAAGAATTTTACAAATCGGACCGGTGGTTCCTGAGATTAGCGCGTTCAAACAAACAAACAAACAAACTCTTCAGCTTTATAATATTAGTATAGATAAATCACACCCAGACACAGAACAAACAATCATGCTCATCACACAATGATTGTCCTGGGTGGGAATCGAACCCACGACCTCCGGCTTAGCAGTCAGGGCCACTAACCACTAGACCAACAGGCCCGTGTGTCCGTTGTCTAGTATTCTGCCTTGCTGGATTTCCACCGCTCCACCTTAAAAGCGAGCGCTATGTAGCGGCAGAGAAAGGATGTAACACTTTACCGGAGAACTCCAGCAAGAAGCTGTTGTACCATTTAGTCTGTTTTGAAGTTAAAATATATATACCATCACGCCTGTATTCCCCGAAGGGTTAGGCAGAGGTGTACCAATGTACACCCACAGTTCGCCGGTATATTTAGGTCCCATGTAATAGGGCGAGCTTATTGCCATTTACCGGGCACAAATCCAAACTCCGAGCTGCTACTAAGAATCAAAGTCAAAGTCATAAAACATTTATTTCAATCAAATCATTTACAGGCACATTTTAACAATCACGAAATCCATTAGTTCGTCAGAAAATTGAAACAGTTAGTCATTCCAAAATTTAGGTTAGGTTTCTATGGAAAAGAAGGGGCAAGTGACTCCATGATCTAAAAATCTCTCGCGATGAAATTACGTAAGGCGCTCTTGAGGTTAGCTGGTATCCCACCCACCCACACACACATGCCAACGATTGATTACGCCAAACTCACTTCACTAAAATTCACCGACATTTACAGAATAACACTGAACGTACTCGTAGCTATGGTATATATTCTCATGGCGACATGGAGAGAACGACTGTCGCAACCTCGTGCAGGGCTCGCCTCGATTGAGGCGGTAAGACCCCTCTTTGAGGAGTGGCTGGAGCGGCGCCACGGCGCCCTCACCTACCGCCTGACGCAGGTCCTCACCGGACACGGATGTTTCGGGAGGTTCCTGCACCTCATCGGGCGGGAGGAAACGCCCGGGTGTCACCATTGTGAGGATCGCCCCGAGGACACGGTGGAGCATACTTTGGCGGTGTGCCCTGCTTGGGCTGAGCACCGCCGAGTCCTCGAGGCGGCCATCGGCGGCGGCGCCCTCTCGCGTCCGGCACTGGTTCAGGCCATGGTCCGGAGCGAGGGGGAATGGGAAGCAGTCGCCTCCTTCTGCGAAGCTGTAATGCTAGAGAAGGAGGCGGCGGGACGGGAGAGGGAAAGGAGGGTCCCCCGTCCCAGCGGCCGCCGCGGTAGACGATCCGGGCGTCGGGAGCCACGTGACGACTCCCGGCCGGTGAGCAATGGGTAGCTCACCGTCCGTACGTTCACTAGCGACAGACCGTGTCGACGGCGCGTTCGTGTTCCACGCGCGCCTCAAAGAGATGTCAGCAAAATTGGATGGGGCCACTGAGGGCCGATGCCTGCCGGGGCTGCGGGTTGTTCGAAAGAGATACCGCGCCCCCGGAACGCAAAGGGCACATGAAGGAACATAGACGGGTTTTAGTCAGTAAAAGTCTGACACTCCCTCCCGCCCCGCCCAGGGCGGGGGAAGTTATTTGATGATTTCCCGTCTATAAAAAAAAAAAAAAAAAAAAAAAGCTATGGTATATTACATAGAAGTGCAACATCAATCAATACAATAATATTATAAGACTCACATAGTCGCAAAGTACATGAATTGCAAAGACTCAGCTAAAAAGTTTCTCAATAAACTGTTATCAAAGAAGAATCCTTTCTCTCAATTCATTCCCACTGATTTTCAATCGTCTTTACCAAATAAGTCCTAATAGTCAGAGATCCCTGTGTCGCTATACCTACGTCATTTTGAAGTTGTAGTTTGAATGTTTCAGTGGTCGAGAGTTTTCAGGTATTAGGTATAAAAGGTACTAGGCTCACTTAATGTTCAAGTTTGCCGGCTAAATTGCATAAATACTTTATAGAGCAATTTTGAAAATCAGCAAACATAATGTTTGCCAATAATTGTATGTGCCATAAAATTAGCCAGATGCTTTAAAGGTCGAAGCTTTAAAGCATTTGGCTAAATTTGAGGCCCTCGGAAACTCTCTAGCAATAATAAATAATAGTTTATAACAATACGGTGTAAAGCATATTATATAAGCAAAAACCAGCCGTCACTCCTGAACATAAGTGAGTAAGGTGCCTGTTGTACCTAAAATCTGAAAAAGTACCCAGCATTGAAGCCAACAAGTACCCATACCTTCTTAACCAAATAATCCTTTATCTATATATTAATTTATTATTTATCCTTTATTTATGCGCAAAAATTTCAACCATGCTGAAATGACGTATGTCTGACTGCCCTGGGATCTTGGAGCGTAAGTTAGCTAACTAATAACCTTACTACTTTATAGTCCAGCCTCTAGAACAATGGTCTTACAGATGGACTCCAGATATTGGAGATTCAAATGATAGCTCTTAAAGTCCTCACTTTAGCGTTCCTTAGGACACGAATGTCTTGAATAGAATAATGGTTAGTCGTTTGTCGTTTTGTGTTGTTGTCAGAGGCACTGCGCGCCTAGTACCGTCAATCTATTAATAGGTCTAGACTATCTACACTGTATAATATTTTAAATGCGCTAATCTCTGGAACTACAGTACGGCCGGCGTATCTTGGCGAGTCTGAAGTTGGCGTTTGACTGCGCAATGAAACTTTTAGGAACAAAATTGTCTACTGCGCAGCTAATTGGCTAACTTCAGACTTGCCAAGATACGTCGGCCGTACTGTACTTGTCCGATTCTGAAAATTTTCTTGGTAATATGATTGCTCGTCGTTATCATATTTTTCTATCAAGTAGGTGTGTATATATCCAAAAGAAAATGTAGTTAAATTGGCGAAATATTACCAGAATTTTGGCTGAAACGTATCTGCTGTGTGAACCTCTCCGATAAAACTGGTGTGATGTTAAGACATGAGTTATGTTAAAAGGAATAAAAATAATAATTAATTAACTTTTACATTATACTGGATTCAACCCGCGACTCCAACTGCGTAGACTTTATAATTAAGCCAAAGTCCTAAATCCCACGGGAACACAAAAATAAGATAAAAATAATTATGTGTTTAAAAAATGTGGTTAAATCTCATATGTTTTTACAAAATCAATAAATATGTGTGCCAAATTTCAGCTAATTCTGTTCAGCCGTTTAAGCGTGAAAGAGTCACAAACATCGATCCATTTATCCTCACTTTCACGTTTATATGTACTAAGACTACAGAACCCCAAGCATATGTTCGATACGAACTTAGGTAGCAGGTTTTTTACAATCTCGCCAGACCTTACAAATAGGTTTTTTTTTCTCTCAATGTCGATAGTAAGCAATAAAAAGGGTGAATGCTCCTAATTTGCTCCACTTAAGCGTGATTTATTTTTATTAAAGACTTTTAGCTTTAAATTGGACCCACTTTGGCCTTTTAATTCTATTGTTTCGTCTGGAGTGCTATTGTGGTAAGTTCTAAGGTTTTTTGAAGCAAATAAATACTTAATTTTGCGTGTTTTAAAATTGAACAAGAATTTTGTTTCATTAATGTAATGATTGTAAGTAAAGTAGGCATTGTACATTGAAGTTGATTTTTAATTACTATAGTTATCTAAATTTATAATTTCGCAACCACAAAATCCAAAATTTCCACAACCCACAATATTCTCCAAAGTACCCTCTCTTCAATTCCATCGTCTCGACCATTCAGCTATATTATAGTAATTATAATTAACTAATCCCATTTCCAAAGTGGTCTCAATATGGAGGGACTTACAAAATCCCCTCTCGAGGTCTCGGCAAAGCATCAAAAGCTCTAAACTGTGCTGCAACTGGATCTTGTACTAATTAAAACTTTCGACCAATCGCCGAACGCTAATTCCAACTCTGCGAGTTACTTATCCATTTAGACTTGAGACGGCAATTGTACACTTCACCCTATCTTGTGTTTGTGTTTCGATTGCATTTCTTTACAGAGTTAACTTCGATGGCCGCAAAGTAGAAACGGATATCTGCGATTTTGCGAAAATGCTTTTTTTTTAAACCCCACCCTTATATTTATTAAGTCTTTATGTATACAAGTCTGTATTAAAATTATTTAACTTTAAAAAATTATGAAGATAATAATCATTATCTGCTTAGCCTTTTTCTTACTATTCTGAACCCGGCTCCCAGTCTAACTGGATGCAGATGAAAAGTTTTCCATAAAGCGACTGCCTATCTGACCGAATCTTCTCCCCCAAATAATATCCCCCTCTCCCCTAATTCCGTCCTATCCTTCTCTCTGCCTCTGTCTTTCTAACGAAGAAAATAATAAGGTTTATATTAAGAAGTTTATTTTAGAAGTTAATCGGTAAATCTTTGAAGTTAATCGGTGTTTAACTCTGGCCATGACCTCAACAACTTTTTACTAAATGTGCTCTCCTGTAAAATATCGATTATGTAGATGACCGTGTATAGTTTGCTGCCATCGACTTTTATTATGTTATTCTTTTACTCTCTCCTAACTTCAATTATTCATGAACTATACTCGTGTATTTCACAGAGATAAGAATATTAGCCAATGAGCAAGCCGAAAATTGCTGATGAAAATGGAAGAATCTTATGGGTACTCCATTTAAGCGACTTTTTTTACCTAAAGAAGATGATTGCATATTTTAATGAAATTTAACGTAAATCGTGAAACATCGAAGTTAACATACTTACATTAGCTCACGCCATTTTTCCATGGGGGTGGGTAGAAACCACAGAACGCTACCTGCATACTCCTTTCGCCTGATCCACGTTCATACATCTAGTCTATTAGTACATTGACAACATTGTTATAACGATAATTATGTGTATAATGTTAATAGAATGAAGTATATGGAGCGTAGCAAAATTAAATCTAAGACCATAATTACTTGATTATTACGTACATAGTCAATTAACTTGCTCTAAACTCCTAGTTTGTCAGCTCAACAGAAGTTTACGAGCGACAATGTACTAAGGAAACATGACTTCATAATAGTATCCAGTTCTCTTCCTTAGGCGATTGTAGAATATTTAAATGACTTCGATAGTTGTCTGGACCCTCGACGATCTACGTCATCTGTTGCGTCGTTTATTCAATATAAACTTTGGTTTAGTGACACAATAGCGCGCGGAGAAAATGTGACATAATGGTTTCGCTTATAAGGTTTATTTTTCTTTAAAAAAACCATCCCTCACATTAGGAATTTGGCCTGTATCGGGGGTGTGTTTACAAACATATAAACTCATGTATACCCGGACCAACTGTGTTCCATACAAATATTTGTTCCATGAGGGAATTGAACCAGCGATACGCAACGCAGCAGTCAGCCACATACCCACTGCGCCAACCGTATCGTCAGTTTGAAAGCTTAATGTTTATTTTACTTGTATATTACCTACTGATAAGTACTTGTACCTATAAATAGATATCTAAATGGCCAATACTCACACTGCAAAGTCCACGTCTATCTAAAATTATTAGTCAATAAGTACGCTGAGCTATATGTCCCTCTATTTCCTCTGTATGCTCCTGCGCAGGCAGACTAGTCACAATCACAGTGTGCTCCCGGCGCGCGGCACATATCAACATGATACTTGAATTAATAATAATCCTGCTAACTACAGTAGTAGGGTACTACTACTACAAACATAGACAAGTACATGACTTCTTAAATAAAAGGGGTGTGAAATTCTTGGCGGGGGTGCCGTTTTTCGGCAACATGTTCTACTCTACGTTCCAGAAAAAGCATTTTCTAGATGAACTTCAAGAGATACATGACGCGTTCCCGGAAGAAAAGTGAGTAGAATTGATTGCTGTATTTTATTTTGTGTATTTGCAAAACCGACCTTCTATTATAATGAAATTGTAACAGTTTTTGAGGGCCTAACTTGAACGCGCAAAAAAAATGTAACGTAAAAGCGATCGAGTTTTAAAATTGGAAATATCAATGTCGCACATAATTACCTATTTATTTATATTAATAAGTGATAGTCATTCTAATTATTCTATAAATTAAACCAAAACGCCAAAGTATAGCCGTCTTTCTGATTTAAAAATTTACCCTAATTGAATACCTACTTCAAGTCAGTTCGCCCATGGACTTCAGAAGACACCATCGTGATAATTATGTAGAATCGATTCTAACGTACCTATGTAGTGAAAAACTATATTTGCATGTTGCTTCTATAAACGCGACTATTACTTAGACACAAAACAACGAACACTAAGATTTACAACAACATTTTGTAGAAATTGCAAATGGTCACCATCCTGCCGTCCAAATAGTGTAATCTATAAATAACCGTTAGATGTAAGTAGACACTATTATTAAGGTACCTATCCAAGACCTGTGTCCTCTGAAGGTAATGAAGTGAGTTTTACGAGCGACACAGTATCATGAGCTGAACTTTATAACGAGGTATCCAGTTCCTTCAAGATGGTGTAAATATGTAAATGTCGCGACAGTTACCTTGTCGCTGAGACCCGGTAACGCCACCTATCGGCTTAGTTGGGAACTACCGGTATAACGCGGGTCAGAAAATGCGCCATTTAGAAAATAAATTCATCCAGTGTTTTCTTTTTAATGCGTCTTAAAACTGGGTCGTCTTCGATGAGTTTAAAAATACGAATATCGTTTTTAAATAAAGCGGCAATTTTTTTTTTTAGTTAATAGTTAGGCGAAATTATTCCGTTTTCAAACTTCTAAGAAGCAAACGCATAATATCATCACATCAACCAGTGTCACAGAGCAAGAAGAAGGTGTTCGATCTAACGGATGAATTGACTTGCCTTGATTTAGCTTCAAGCCTCCAGGCATAACTGCGCCATTCTCCTCGGCTAATGACTGCGGTGTCACCTTCAAATTGATGAATTGGTACCAAAATGACTCAGTGTGTACAGGAATTGTCCAATTAAACTCCCATCCAGAAACAGATTGAGTTACTAGGCTACTTTATTCTTTCACTTTTTGATAAACATTGACAAAAGTACCAGGGTTGCATAGTAACAAGGAACTTACTCAATATTAGATTACGTTCATCTGAGTGAGCAGTCCAGTTGCCACAAACTCGAGTCAGTTCAATTCTCAAAAGCTATTGACAAAGTTGTCCAGTAAGATTACTTAGGCAAATATGTTTTGATTACTTGGAACGTTTTAGATTGACCAGATTTGTGGAGAGACAAGTTGAACATTATAGACTAATCTGACATAACTTACGAGTCTTATCATTTTCTGTCACCATAAAAGTAACACTAATAAGTAAATAATTAAAATTGACTATTTTTTTTTAATGATACTAAACGTTTATTTTTCGAACACAAAACTTAGTTAAATAATAATAATTAAATTAAAAACTATGTACAGTTAAAAAAAATTGAATAATTAATTGACTCATAGGTTTTTCTTCTTACCATATTATATTTATTTTTAAAATGTTGCGTGTCCTAAAACAAGTAATAAGTAACTAAAAACATAAAAAGTATAAAAATGGGAATAAAATAGTGAACAAAACATGTTTGAAACAATATCTGTAGTACCTACATGATGTTTTTAAAGGCTGGTTTTGGCAACTCTTTTTTACAAGTTTTGTTTTTTACGGATTATGACTTTATAGACTGGGATCCCAAACCCATTAGATCCACGTCATTTAACATGGCTGAATGAAGATAAACAGAAGAATATGTAGTGAAGACCGTATGCGTACTTGTTAGTTCACATGATGGGTCTTTTTAAAGGTATAGTCTTAAAGATTACATAAATTCATGTGAGATGACTGGTTTTTTATTTCAACGATAAATTCCTCTTTTTATGCTTAAAATTTCAGCTATGGTAAAATGGCGTAGGTCTGGCGACCCGAGTCTTAGAACACCAGCATAATATAATATTATTTAGTATCTTTTAGATATCTATTACTGAAAAATAAACAATAAGAAAATAATACGAAAATGTAAAGTCAGAACAATCAGAAATAGTACAACAAACATTTTTCTACCTTTGTTTAAAACAGACCCTTTTCTAGAGTACCAAAAATACTCTTCATGTACCAGGAGCAAATAAAAGGAGTAGCGGTGATGAAATGACACGGCGCGGTGAATAAATCACGCTGTGTATGAGAGCGTTTAATCAAAATTCGCTTAAATCACAGTTGATGGAAGTTAGTTCCTGAGACGTGTGGGAACATGTTACTGTATAAACTGCTCCTAGTTGCTTGGGGTAGTGTCGGTAAGGACGTTCCGTTTGATACTGGTAAATTAAGGGTTTTTTTTTTTTAAATAAAAATGTAACATTTCTTTACCTGTCGATGTCGATTCCCAAGTCAAACAAAAAGTATTTGTAAGTTTTTCTATGAAATTCACAGTAGCAGTTTGGAGTTAGGATTTGTGCCCGGTTAATGGCTCTATTACATGGGACCTAAATGAACCGGCAAATTGTAGGTGTACATTGGTGCACCTCTGCCTAAACCTTCGGCGAATACAGGCGTGATAGTATGCTGGATGGTAAACCTTCACAGTTACAATGTTTATGTATGAAGATAATATTATCGACAACACTTTTCAAACAAATGTAGTCTTGTCCTATTTTAGTCAATAAGTAATTAAATAAGATGTGATTTTGCAGATAGGTAACTCAAAAACTCGTATTTTTCGTCACGTATAATATTAAAACTAAGTTTTTTGATGGGAATCTGTAGCAGTCAAATTCCAAGTTAGTTCAGATACCTATTATCTAGTCTTGTAGTTAGTACCACAACACTAGATAATAGGTACCTAATCCTTTTTTTGACAATTTCCATCATTTTAGTTATGAAAATAAATTGGCCAATAATTTATTTTTCAATCTATACGTTACGGATTGCGCTCTTGACATAGTTCTCTCAACAAATATTTTAAAATTGATAAAACGTAACGCTTGCTGTTGCCAAGGGGGCATGCCTGATAGTGCATATCTAACCTAAGCAGTCTGCAGTTTATAAGTACATAGGTACTTAAGAAAAGTGGGAATATTGCCATTATGTATACTACAATATTATATCTTGCAAATATTTACTTATATTATTGACTAACATTCGAAAAGAATTGCATAAAAATAGCTGATGCTCTTTTAAAGTTAACCCTATCACAATCATTGCAGTACAAGTAAATTTTTTAGTGAATTGTTGAGCTTACATGGCATAAAATCGCATGACGATTCCCTTTTCATGTGGAAATGTATGCTATGAAATGAGAGGTTTACCAGATGCAAGGATTGAGAGCTTATCGCCCACTCTCTTCATCAAAATTCATCGAGGAAAAACATAACATATCATACCATCACGCTTATACAAGCATCGGGGAATACTCCCCGAAGGGTTAGCCAAAGGTGTGCCAATGTACACCCACACTTCGCGGGTACATTTAGGTCCCATGTGGAGGGAAGTCCCAAGCCTATTGCCAATAACCGGGCATAAATCCTAACTACGAACTGCTACTGAGGATTTCATAGAAAAATCCAACAACATTTTTTTCCTCGACCTGTGAATCAAAACCTCTAGCGTAACAGTCGCGCTAAGGACCACTAGGTTATCGAGGCAGTCGAAAAAAATGTTTGACAGAATAGACAGGCAGAACTCAATCCAACATTCTCAGCACATTGGATACCAAGTCTTCAAAGACTTCAATACTCTTCAAACAAGAAGCATCAAAACCAGCAACAGTACCAAGAACTTCAGTCTACTCTCGCTTAATCTGAATTTATGACGCGGCCGACACCTCCCGCAGAGCTGTCGTATCAGACGAAATGAATACAAAGTTTCTTATGAATGAGTCGTGCCTTTACTTACGTGTGCGAAATACGCACGAAATATCGCGGGGAGGAGGATAATGACACCAATGGCTTGTATGAGGACTATTTGTAAGAATTCTTTATGAGTTCATGAATAGGAAGTTTGTGTGGGAATATTTCGTTTTGACTATTATTGTCAAAGTGAAGGGCGAAGCCCTCTTCTCATATAGAGGAGGCACGAGCATTGATCACCGATTCATCACATTTGTATTACAGACTTATATTAATCATAAGTCCAGGTTTCATCACGATGTTTTCCTTCACTAAAATGGGACTTAAACAACTAAGGCTTTTTACAGAGTAAAAAAAAAAGATTTGATACACACTGTCATTCTTACAGACAGTTTACATAATTTTAAAACAAAATTTTACAGTGTACACGATGAAAAAGACAACATCATGTCTTGTACATGATTACCATAATTTAAAAAAACCAGCAGTTCCATACAATTTTGTAACACCTACACGTTCAAAATGTATGGTACATCTGATATTTTTTTAAATAATAACGACTTCAATTTTAATCATGGGTGATCTCGAATTATGTACACCATGGTAAAAGTTTCAGTAACAATATCCCTCCATCGCGAATACCTCTCAACTACCAGAGCTTCATAAAAACAGCGTTGGTCACATAATGGTCAGAGAATGGTCCGCGTAAAAGCAACACGAGAACACACGATAGGTTTCAAAAGCCTTGTTATCCTTTCACAAATACAGTCCAATGGTGTTTGGTACCGAGAATATTGCTTCCGTAGCCCGCAGCCTCAATATTGCCGAGCTATGGAAAACATGCATTCCGGTTTTAATTTAAAATTAAACACGATGAAGCATGACCAAGCATCGCAGAGTTACCTTTAACTAGCAAACCTCAGTGAAAATCACTTAATTTATAACAAAACCAGTTAAACAATACAAAACTTTATCTTAATATGAATAAGGTAGGTATTGTAGTGATTGATTTTGCATTTGGTTATTTGAAAAGTACAGGCCACGAAGTCTGCGGGAGGTTAATACGATTTTATTTGTAAATATATGTTTGTCTGAATCTTGAGAGGATTTTAAGAGGACTTTACTGATAGTGCGCTCCATATAAAAGTAGTTGAGGTAGTTCTTATTTTAATCAGTAAGTAATTAATAAATTCATTGAAATTTTATAGGTAGGGTTAGCTTTTAATACGGATAAACCTATCGTTTTGAAATTAAGTTATTTTAGATGACGAAAAACTGACTAACTACTAGCATAAAACCACTGTCCTCCCATCTGCAAAGTTATCTATACCAGGGCAGCATGCTAAAAAAACTGAAAATGAAAAATGAATTTTATCTCAAGGAAAAAAATATTTAAGGACCTACAAATCTATCAAATCATTAAAACCAAACAGTACCCAAAACAACATTCAGCTAAACTTGAAATACACCCAAAAACTCTCAAGCACTTTTAAAATTTCACCGTGACGGGATAAGCAGCAAAAATTAAACCACAACGCTAGTTTTTTAGCCTCGGGTGAAAACCCTAAACGGCGGGGTGCGGCGGGTGGCCAATTAAAAGTTTTACCAATTAACCGGTACCAATGACGCCGCACGCAGTTGCAACTTGCTATCTGCAAGTTTACAACATGCATTTCCGTGTGTTATCTATGGTATAAATTGCCACAATTTTGTGGCATTATTTTTTGTTCAAGCCGATTCATTAGAACAAGATTTGTAAAATGGTGACTTGTTTACGGTGGTCATTTATAGATCTAAGATCCCAGTATTCCACTGTTTTTTCGCAGAGTTAAAAGTTTGAGGGTTGTTAGAGGAATATGGTCTTATACGTTCTACGCTGAGCAAACGCTCTCTGGTTTTCAAAAACCCCCGACGCAAACAAACCTCTGTCAGATCTGTGAAAAATGCACCCAAATAAACAAGAAAATTACTGAAATCATAGCTCATGGCTGAAAGAACACTCTAGTCACCTTTCCAACACAAAAACTAAATCAAATTCGGTTCAGCCATTTGGAAGATACGATACCACAGACACATACGCATACACATCTTTATTTTCGTCGGGGTTTAAAAATAATAGTGCATAAACAAGACGAAAGACTTCTGAGTTACCAGGAGTACATGACAGGCAGGAGATACTGATTGCATCGATATCGATTGTTATGCTGACGTGACCTAAGCCTCATTTTGTGATTATGTGTATTTGTGGATTCATTTGTGTTAATACAAACAAGACTAGACAGTTGTCAGTTACCAGGAGTACAGGACAGGCAGAAGACATCGATTACCGCTCGTTACCTACCACGCACTGAAATAAATTAAACATCTAGCTGGCTTTACGCCATAGCGATGGATTCGGTAGGTGAAGTTTACGTGCAAACAATATTAGGAATTACGAAGTTGATTTTCTAGAAATATTATAAATTTCTAGATTGACAATATGGCTATGATCAAATAGGTACAATTTAGCTAATCAGTTAAGTACATTAATAGTACTTTTATTAATATTTTTACGAGTGAGATAATGTTTAGTGAAAAGATATTACCATCCGTTTTTGCTTTTTCGTCGGGATTTAACAAAACCATGCTTATCCAGAAACCCCTTTATGCGAAATGAATTCATCAGTTTCATTCAACACAAAATAAAATCATCTTTCAACAGCCTTAAAAATTCACGCACTAACGATTTTATTTCAGTTGACTTACCGCTTATTCATCGACTGGGGCGGAGGCTCGTTCAAATTCAACACTGGCTCCGTCCGTGGCGGGGGATTTTCCCGGGATTAGGTCGAATCCCGTGACGTCATCGGCCCGTGGCTTATACCCGGCTGACTTATCCGGGCACGTTTTTTTCTCCGCGGAAAATATCGTCTTCACAGTCGCTTAGCTGTTTCCAGAGTGACGCTTCTGAATTTTAATTTGCTTAGTCTGTGATGAATGAAATTTGAATTTTTTGTATTGATTTTTTGTTACATTTTCAGGGACGTTTTATTTTTTATGAATATGATACGTACTTATTCTGGTTGAAGATTCAAGAAGATTTATTTTATTCCGTATTCATATTTTCTTTTATACCGTTTTAAATCTAGGGGTCATTGCCTCTTGTACTACGAACATACACAGATGTAGAACCACTAAACTAGCAAGGATCACAGTCTTGGCAGAAATAATAAATGGCAGCGAGCTAAACCCTGATAAGCTGACGTGAGCTAAGGCTCATCTTGTAACTATGGTCTGTGTGCTTGTGGATACTTTTGTGTTTACTCGAGGCAATCGTTGCACTTCGTATTTATACAATAAAGAATATAAAAAGGTTTGGGTAACTTAAAAAAAAAAAAACAATATCATTTTATTTTTCGGATACAAAAGTGAAGGCTAACTGGAGGTAACGTCTTGTACAACCTTGTACGATGCCTATACCTACTTATTAATGCCATGTTCAACCTTCAAAGAAACCACTCAAATACAAACAAACCGTTGTACAAAGACAAACATAATTAAAATCAGAACAATGGGCTTTTAACAAGACCTTCGCATAAAAATAGTCGGTAAACAACAATACCGGCGGACAGGGAAATCCCATAAAGGGCCCGCCCGCGGCTAGAAACTACCAGGTGACGAGAACACGCGAGGAGATAAAAAAGTAACGCACCATCGCTCATAATCAACGTTGTGCGAAGAGCAAAGCGAACACAACGAGAAGATTATATCTGAGGAACAGTGGGATGCAAGAAAAAGAGTACCTACACCAGACAGAATTATCGCGAGTTCGCAATGGACGGTACAAAAGTATACTGCATATATCTTTGGACAAAACTGAATACAAAAGGATGCTTTTCATTTCAAATAAGGTAATTTTGCAACCGCATACCATTAAAAGCAACAACATAAAAATTGCAAAACGCTTTTATCTGCATCACAATCAGACAAAAATGTTGAGTTATGAGCAAGTACTTAGTATGTAAAACGTTGCATTGCCATTCGTCTGTCGACCCCACAGCGTACGACTTTCATGAAGATTAAATAATACCCAACGAGCTTGCGAATGCATTTTATTGTCCTTTTGAAATGTTGATAAAATTGACGGAAATATACATTTAAAAGTCAATATGTGTATTTGAAAAAGTCGCATTGGTACTTGACCGGATTTGAACCCACAATCTTATGTATGCCTCGACTACTGTGCCATCAGGATATAATTGGCTGCATACATCACTTTTACAATAGATTTTGATATTTGGCAGTTGGCACAGGCGTAGCCTAACAGCTTGTTGTCTGTAAAAATTAACAGGGAGGTAGTAATTAATACTAAAAATAAATTTAGAAACGCTTAGGGTCACCTTACACCGTGTCGCGACGCAGCGCGATTCCGCGAGTTGCAGCATGAAGTCCCGCCGCCACCGTGGCGGTTTGTCTTCACCATCCCTCCAGACTTCGTGTAGAGTTGATCATGTAATTTATAACGCTGACTACGCCTGTGCGCCTGGTGACTGTCAACGGCTACAGTTATGCCGCAAGGCGTCTTGATTGCCGGGGCTGCGGGTTGTTCGAAAGAGATACCGCGCCCCCAGAACGCAAAGGGCACAAGAAGAAACATGGATGGGTTTGAGTCAGTAAAAGTCTTACACTCCCTTACGCCCCCGGCCAGGGCGGGAGAAGTCATTTGATGATTTCCCATCGGTAAAAAAAAAGGTGTCTCGATACACTGCTGCACAACCAGGCGTGGCACTGCCAGCAAATTTCACGTGTCTTCACAATGCGCCTCGTGATGCCCTATGTGTTCCGTGTCACCGCGTTACTGCCCTTTTCAAGCGTTGTCGCCTCGTGCGACACGAGGCGACAACGCTTGAAAAGGGCAGTCTCGGTATGGACTGACCCTTAGCAAGAAAATAAAGTGTCAATTATCGTCACTACAAGGGTAAAAACAACGGCGGTTAGTGTCACATTGAATTTTGTTCAATTACTACAGAAATTCTTGGAACTAAGATTAGTATTTAACATTATAACTAAGGCGCTTTTACACGAAGTAACTTTCACCACTAATTTGCGGGAACTGGCAAATTACAACTAGCTACTTATGATGATTATTCTGATAAAAAAAGTGTACAGACACAGCAACTCTAGATGCGAGTTTCGTTGATGGACAACAGTTTTCGATTGCTGCACTCCATGTCAAAGCTAGTAAAGTAAGTGCTTGGTAAAAAAAAGGAGTTTTCCTATGAACTCAATCGCGTAAAAGTAGACTTTAACTTGTAATGAAACTAAAATAGCGCGCTTTAGTGACAACAATGGGAAACATAAACTAACTGACATAAGTAAACGTTTACGTTACCGCGATCGAATAGGTTAAAAACACTCCCATTAGACACTCAGTACCTTTTCATTGCTGAAAATGACAACCTTTAAAAATATGACAGTTGAGTCAACTAAAGTTACTGCGTCTACTTAGTGCCTAAAGGATCAAAATAAATCCCTCTGCCTTCTAGGTAACTAACAATGAATTACTAGGGAAGGAGGATTAAAAGGGATTAATTTTCATTTTCTTTGAAATATGAGATCAAAGTTCATTAGCACCTAATATTTGGAGTTAGACTTTCTTAATCTAAACGATCGATATTGTTGCTAGACTATTAAGTTGGTGTCTGAGGTTTATTAATAATTCATTCCATCATTTCAAGTTAGAAAATAGACTATCGTAGACGTGTATCATTGTTCTGTATCTTATTATCCAACTGCAGGGCAAAGGCCTCTTCTCATATAGAGAAGGCACAAGTATTTATCTCTGAAACTTACCTATATTAATTATAAGCCCAGATTTCCTAACGAGGTTTCCTTCACCGATGCCATTGATGTTCAAGATAAACTTAGAAACTTTTACACATTTATGTTTGGCATTAAGGCACAATTATTGGGCCTTCTTTTTTATTTCAACATAACCTGGTACCTTGAGTATTTTGTAGGGCCTACCTAAATAGCCATTATTTGTTAACATTCCTCATGTCATTGACGATGCATGCAAAGAACCGCACAGATTTGAGTGAACTCAAAACAAACTCAGACTCAAATCTGTGAGGGCCTTTAATTCGAAATACTATCTCAGACATTAACCTTCATGTTTCTTATATGATCTGATCATTACAAGAAACTGTTTGGACGGTAAGACTTCTAAACTTGGTCCTGTAGCTAGGAAACCTGTAGTTAAAAAAATAATTGACATGTAAATTTTTAACACATTGGTACACCTCTGCCTAACCCTTCGAGGAATACAGGCGTGATTGTATGTTTTGTTTGTAGAAACTATACAGTATAACCCATTGACCATTTAAGAAAATCCCGAAATACACTATGCTGAATGAATGAATTACACTATGGTGTAGTTAAACCACATCCCCAAATCCCATAAAAGGCCCCTTCCATCCTAATGACGTAGTCATCATAAACCGTTATGTTGCCCCAATACCCTGGCCTTTACACGAAGAAAACTCCGGTGAAAAGTAATCTAATATAGCAGCTGTATACCGCACTTTGTCCGCCATTGTTTCCCAGCGGTAAACCTGGGCGTTATCCACCATACGCGCGTCATCTATTTTGATTACCTCCCCGGTAATGCGATATATTATTTATATTGCACAACCAGAAACTATGTTAGGGTAACTTGTTAGGGGATTATTTTTAAGTTAAGTTATAGTTGGGAAGGCAATTTGTTTACTAATGCTTATTTTATATCGAACTATCTTTTGCCCGCGTGGTTATTTTCATTTGCGTTATATTTCTGGTTACTGCTCTCCGCTTCCGTGTGTCGTAGCGTTATGTTATGTAGCCTCATGAATATAGCTATCTTATACAATAAATAGGTTCTATGTGCCTTGCGCTAAACGAGGGACGTATCCAGTGCTATTGCAGAGCTGCTTTTCAGAATACGTTCCATATGCTTGAGATCCCTATTATCCGTTTACCTGCACCTAGTGCAATCTGTCTGACCCAGAAATACACGTAGCTTCCTACTGCACCAAAATAGCATAAATTAAACACAATCCATTTACTGGTTAACACGGCACTCCAAATGATTAATAATAATGATGACTTATTTAACAAATGATAATTTCGTAATAAATAAGGGAAGCTCGCGCACTTGGATGAAATCGTTCAGCGCAACACGTGTGTAGCCGAGTCACTGGCGCGGATTTACCTGCCGTGTGTTACCTTATTTGTGTTCATAGGGCTGCTACAGGCCCGTTTATTAAAGTTAAAGCATTTATTTTAATTAAATCGTTTACGGGCACTTTCAATTTTATTTTTTAAACCACACTAGGAATTTCTCCTGTGTAGTGAGTGTGTCTATAAAAATATAAACTTACATACACAAACGGCAGAGCAAGCACTACTATCAGTAGGCCATACGAATATTTATACTCGTGCGCAAATCAAACCCGCGATACGCAGCACAGCAGCTAATCGCTGCGCCAATCGTGTCATCTTTGTATCTGTTGATCAAGAAACTACACGGAGATTATTTTCTTTAGCTTCAAAATTCGTAATGATAATGTAGGTAGCGACATCTATCGTACAGCATGTGAACTACAACTGACGTTTCATACATCACGCTAACAAAGTTCTCCGCAACGTTAGCATAAGTATGTAAAATCCCGACAACAACCGTCTTTACTAGACCCTCCCTTTTCAATGGAGGATGAGGAACTTTCCACCTTGTTCTCCATACCTCTACATTTCTACAATGATATCAGTAATTCACCAAAATCTAATAACACCAGGAACACAGACACAGCGACAGCCCTACTAAAAACCGCCAAAGATGTATGTCTCCATTAGTACCCGCGTGAAATGTACCGTGTGCCGTGCTGTCGACTGCGAGGGCACATCATTTCTGTAGCACGCGTCATTTCAACAGCTCTTTACGAGATGAACGCAACTGAGGTAGCTATAGTCCTCATGGAGTAGCTGCTAGTAGCATGGAGTTTGCTCGTTCTTCGAGCAAGAGACGTACGTTTTGGAACGAGCAACCAGCTTCAACTTGTAACTGTAACTTCTTGACAATTCAAAAGTGCCTGTAAATGGTCTAATTGAAATAATGAATAATTAAATGCTTTGACTTTGACTTTGATATGAAAAGTTATTTTTTGTAAGTGTAAGTTATCCAGGCGGTTGATTGACTATTCATGTGATTTGAGGACTGGTTTATTCTTTTTGGGCAAAGGAATTGGCATTGACATGCATGCAACGTGGCAATGCTGCCAGCTTTTTGGGCACTTGTCTCATTAACAGTAATGTGGAACAGTTTTGTGATAGCCTCTAAGATCCCTCTTGATTAAAGTTGAATATAAATAAAATCTGAAGCGTATATTGTTAGAAAAGGAAATAGGTAGTTACCTTCTAATATAACGTAATGACAGGGAATCTTCTGTTGTCTGTAAGTTTTTAAAGAAGACTTGTATCACCGAAATAGCGAGAGCTATAATAAATAACAACAACTTCTTTCTGATTTGCCTACAGACCGACTTCTTACAGACATTGAGCGCAAAATGGCCTTATTTCAGGCTCGCATAAAAAATCCCCGACATGTTCTTATAAATGAGCCTTATTTTCATGTTGATACAATTTCAAACTATCAATTTATTCCCGGCTTTGACAAAACGTATTATCAGCACCTCTCCTGTTCACTCTCCCCTACAATCAATGTATACGTTATACGCCATTCTGTATCAAACACGAGATTTTCATGAGGTTTGTATAAGGTGAGAATCAACAGCTGTGCATAGGAAAAAGGTATCTATTTGAACGTTTTCTGAAAGAATTTGTTTGAAGGTTGCATGTGTTCAAAGTACAGTAGCTACATAATGCCTCGCCACCCCTTGTACCCTCTTCGCTCTCCACGCTCTCTTGGACTCTAATCCTTTGTAGGATATCGCCTTTGACGTATGGAATGCGATCATGTCGCACTGACGTGATCGTATACCATCCATGGAGTTCTGGGATAGCAGTAAACTGTATGAATCATATCTAAAGATATATGTAGATTCGTTTCGATTTAGTCTCGTGGTCGCAAGTGCGACTGCTGTGCAAGAGGTCCCGGGTACGATTCTCAGGTCGAACAAAAAGTGTTATTGGGTTTGTCTATGAAATTCGCAGTAGCAGCTCAGCTCGGAGTTTGGATTTGTGCCCGGTTAATGGCAATAGGCTCGCCCTCTATTACATGGGACCTAAATATACCGGTGAACTGTGGGTGTACATTGGTACACCTCTGCCTAACCCTTCGGGGAATACAGGCGTGATGGTATATATAGATTAAAACATTAAATAAAAACAATGTATTCGCCAAACCGATTCCGGTCACAGCGGCTAATCTTAATGCACACTACCCAAGTAAGCAGAAGATATTATAGCGCACAAATTCATGCGCAATCACAGGTGTACATCCCTCTTCCCTAGCTCTCATAGTCTTAGATATGGCAATCCGATACAACCGGGAAGAGATCAGGCGTAGGAATAACGGCTGTACGGTGTGTCACACCACTAACTTCCAAACTACGTGCTGTTACTTAAAAATCCTCATGGAAAACCCCAATAACACTTTTTGCCCGACCTGGGAATCAAACCTAGGATCCCACGCTCAACAGTCGTGCTTGCCACCACGAGACCAAAGGCAGTCAAAACATAAAACAAAGTTATTAAAATAATGCTCTACCAACAGCGAGGTGGTAAGATCCAATCTGGCAGTGGAGGTATCAGTTGTGAGGAGGCACCTAACCGTCCAAGGTGACCGCCTTCTGCATCTGGACTGAACCCTGTTGCTGTGGAGTAGTTTCTCTAGATGTTAGTCAAAACTTTTCGCAATAAAACCATTTACTTTATCTTTTATATTTATCCAATTAATAATAACCATTCTACGTAAAAGTAAAATAAACAAATAAATAAAAAAATACACATTCCTATCTCAAATCCATGTTTTATTGAATCCAGAATTTATTTAACAAACGCTACATGTAAATAGAAATATGCCGAAGCAAATTGTTACTGTAAAAAATTCCAGCTATGTACACATGTACCTACAGTAAACATAAACATACATAATTTACACGTCCAACTGTTCTCGTAAATTTTGAATCGTCCCCGTACAACGATTTGTCACGATATTTGACATATTACCAACGAATCGCATTGGTAAAAAAGTTGAAAAATCGTCGGCGAACTTTTATACAAATGTGCATGTAAACTATAGCGTTGTACTGTTTCGTGATTTGCTCGTGATAAATGGTGATTTGTAAATTGTTCGTTTTGTTAGGTTAAATTGTTTGTACGATAAAACTCGGTGCTAAAATATTGCAGGAGAAAAAATATTGTGGTAATGTTTTCTTTTGTATAAGTATGTATTAAAATTATACAGAACCAAACCAAGGTACTTACCTAGTTAGATGATTTCTTCCGTCCTAAAAAATGATTTTTTATAATTTTCAAAGTCAAATCATTTATTAATTGATTTTAAAAGTATGTTTAAAATCCCAACAACGCTAGACTTAAATTACTGCTCAAAAAGTTCTAATTACTTTTTAACTAATTTGTAAAAATATATTTCATTTACTAGACTACACGTATAAAATTAATATATACATTTTCCCCATCTGTCAAACACAGCTGACATGCACTATGCAGTACGTGCGCTCCCAACATGCCAACGCATATTTTATAATAAAGCCTAATTGGAGTCAGCGCACTAAATATTACAAAAGCTTGCATCCATTAGTTGTACCGTATTTTAACACACACAATGATACATTTGGCTTGCGGTATAAATGCCGTGTGGCGTTGGCTCCGGAACAAATATACTTCTCGTGGATAACGTTAAAACGAATGCCAGCTTCATCATTTTTTATGTAGGTGCCTAACTTGAATATTTATTGCAAATGTAGTACCTGCGTAAAAGCCCCTTAAGACCATCGCAGCAATCCATTAGCCATTATTGAAGCGATCTATGGGGATTTTGTAGACTATAACAAAATACGTAGGTAGGTACAAACTTAAATGCGCTGTAGGCATTTTGTTCAAATTGTATAAGCACTCTGAATAAGAAATTTGGGGTGGAAATAAAAAGGAGTTTTGCAACATTGTTAGAAAATCAACACATTAAGCTTAATTGCTTAGTTTATTTTCATGTTCAAAGATTCGATTTGTATGTTTTACAGAAAGATACCTAGCTTTTCTTTTTTCGTTGGGAAATCCTCATGGATGCCCTTCGTTGGGAGTACCTAAACGAAAACTTATGTCTGACTTTGTCGGACTAAAACAAAACCCCACGGTTTCTCCAGTTACAAGGCAGGAGTATTTGCTCGACGCATGATCCGCGCTCCCAACTGGTATTGGACCCCTTTACCATTTGCGACCTATCCTGCGAAACATTCCACCAGAGATACACGCAAGGAACACTGCGCGCCTCTATCATAGGCCTGTATCTCGCCGCAGAGATACCTAGCCTAGCAAAAGGATTCAAGAACTTTAATGAATCTTCTGAAACTTGGACAAGACTTTGGTCTATGATAATAGCTATGATGTAAAAAAAGTATTTATAATACTTTCTGTTCATTAATAAACGACCTACCATATAACTCTTTAAAAATAAAAATGTAACGCTCCAGTACTTACATCTTAAGCTGACGTATGGTATACTTCTGCGAGAGCTCATATATTAAAATAAAGTCTAGCTGGTCTCAGCGCTCGCCAAATAACGTGGTATAAAACAGTACATTACTTTTGCAGTAATTTGACAATACGCGCACCACAGCAGTGTAGTATGCCAGCACGCGTTCACTGCATTTTGATTTATATTAACAGTACCTATTTCGTTAACAATTTCTTTTTAGAGAAATTACACTACTGTTATAGGAGTAAGGGTCTTTCGGCTTTCTTTTATCAATAATCAGCTTTTTCCCGCGACATCATGCGCGTGATTTTTCTCGGGTACTTCCAGTACTCAGGAAAAACGTGAGTTCTTAATAGTGAAACATATTTCAGAATCGGATCGGTAGGTCCGGATATTAGCACGATCCAAGAAACAAACTTTTCAGCTTTATAATATTACTAGCTTAAATCCGCGACGTTCGCGTGGTTTTAATCACCTGTGTTAAGTTACGTCTTTAGTTACTGCTCCGCTCTCGAGTGTTGGAGCGTAATGCTATATAGCCTATAACCTTACTCAATAAAAAGATTAAATATTAAGTTAAGTTTTTTTTTCAATGTTTAATTTAATTGAATGTTTTGTATGTTTGATGATGAACTGCATCAATGTTTGCATGCCAAAATGGTAGAATCTACAAGGATTCCTAATATCACTGTCTCCACCTTATTGTAAATATCTACATTTTGAGCAAATAAATGAATATTCTATTATATTCTTAAAAAAAAGGATTTTTCAATTAGAACAAGTAGTTCCAGAGATTAGCACGTTCAAACAAACAAACAAATTATTCAGCTTTATAATATTAATAAGTACAGATTTGTTATACAATCCCTGCGCAATAACAATAACTACCAAATGCATATGTAATACAAAACCCAGCTACATAAATTATTATGGCAACATTTAGATGGTGTTGTAATTATATTTTACGGGATTCCAATAGCTGGCACAAGTCATTAGTGCCATAATGCCGGTAATTGAATGGCATATAGTATGTAGATGACAAGCTATATTATGCCGCACACGTCTGCTATCGCATCTATAGTCATTACAATAAAGGAATTTTGCATATGTTAGGAACTGGCTTATGCCTTCGACTTCGCTCGCGTGAATACGAACGAAGAAAGCTATGCGATGCGTTTTAAGTTAATTTGTACTTGTGTACAATATACAATTTAATACTACTAATATTATAAACTAGCTTTCGCCCGCGGCTTCGCCCGCGTGTGTGTCGGAGGATAACAAATCCTAAAATCTAGGTAATTAGGGGATGATAAACGCCAAAAATCTTTTAATACCAATTTTATGGGTTAGCTTTCCAATTTTTGTGGTTCCTGTAAAAAAAATCACCCTCATCAATCAATCATCCATATTTTACTCTCTTCTGGAATGATTTTCCAAAAACGCACTGGTCGGTCATTACGGTGTTTTTTTAATAGCCTAAATTAGTCCCGTCAGAATTGGTTCAGATGATTCGGAGATTAGCTGGAACAAATAGACCGATAGACAACAAAATTAGTGAAAAATGTTTTTTTTTTGTTATAAATAGGTACCGTGTAAAAACAAAACTGCGTCTGCGTCTGCGATAATTCAAACTTATTGTGTAAAAAGCTGTTATATTGACATAACAAACAGATACTTCAATTTTATTTTATATAGATTTCAAGAAAATTAATACAAAGAAATGGCCAGTTATTGTATCAAACAATAAAGCCAAAGTAATCATTATTCCCATAGAACAAACACAAAAATAAAACAACAAAATTCTAGTAACACAATATTCTTTAAGCACACACTCGGAACGTTCCAGACAGTGTACAAAAAAGAATATCTAAGCAACTGCAATTAACAACCACTTTTTAATACAAAAAGTTGATTGCCTTCTCATTCACTCAATGCAAAAGTTCTTATGTGTGAGGGAGACAGGCGCAACATTGTCGGCTCGCATCTGCGTCCCCACTTACAGTTTTTCCTGCATTTTCCCACCTACAGGGGTTTTTTATACTAGTGTGTCGGTTATGCTGCATTCTGATTAATGCAGAAACATTAGATGCTCTTTAAAATTTTATTATTTTGCCATTATATTTCTTTTATTAAATGAATATTAATATCTATTATTATTGTAAAAAATGAGAATAAGATGATTTTTTCTTATTTTTTTTTTATTTTTACCTTATTTAATTTTTTATCATTATTGATCTAATTATAAGTTACTTTTTACTTTATGAATTTCTACACAATTATTTTGTTACGAAATATATGACTTGTGACTTAATATTTATAACGATATTTTGTACTGAACATTTTTTTTTTAATTCCAAATGTGTTTTACTTGAAAGGTCAAATATAACAAGTGGGATATTATGACATTACCGTAAATTATGCTTTATTATAAACTACTTATCTATGTTTATTTAAGTTAATCGCTAGCTAATTTTATTTTCTGTATAAAAACAAAAGCAAAAAAAAAGGTTATACAAGAGTCATGAGTCCATATCCATACTAATATTATAAATAATGCGTAACAAGGAAATTTGTTACGCGGTCAATTTGAACCCTAAGAAAGAACATAGGCTGCTTTTATCCCGCGACTTCGTCTGCGTCTGTGACACGACCGACATTTACTCAGAAAAAGCCACGGGGCAAAATCTAGTTAAATATAAAAAAAAATATTTTGAACCGATATTACAAAAAAAGAAAGAATGAACGGTTAAAGTTTTAACATCATGACAATTAACCCCTCCCCTTTCTCTAAAAGTCACAATAAAATTTATTGCCAGCTCTAAAATATATCTTAACTACACAAAAGCTTGTCTCTGCTATCTACCAATTTCCAAAGAGAAAATTATGTCTGGAAAAGATCTCAATCGAACAGATTTAATGCCATGTTATCAAGATAAGTGTAAAATAATGGATTTTTCCTGCTGTCCCTGCTTTGTAATTTATTTTCCATTCATTATGTGTGTACTTAGATTAAGGGCCTTCTTCTTTGTTTAATTTGAAATCAAGTTTGAGCTTTATCTTCTTTATCGTGTGGGCAGTAAGGTCTAACGACCCCACATACCCTAGTGTCAGAGTTTCTAAACCGCCGCAAGGGCCTCTGACATGGTTACCGATGTCAGTGATGTCCAAGATAAACTTAGAAAGTACATATGAATTAGAAAAAGTCACATTGGTACTTGCCCGAGCCCGGTTGCGAACCCACAACCTCGTGCATGAGAGGCGGGCGCCTTAACCACTAGGCCATCACGACACTTGAGCTTTATGAAATGCCAACATTTTTTAAGTTAATAAAAATATTTTTTAAATTACTTAAGAGCGTTTACGAGGCGTCTCACACAAATTTTCAAGTTCGTAATCTTGAAAATTTATTAAACTATTTAAGAATTATTTGAAAACAGTTTTTAAAATAGTTTATGTATAATGTAAAGAATGTTCAAGAATACTTTGCAAAAAACAAGTATTTTGATTGGGGTACTAGCAACATTTATTTTTTCTTAAATCTTATAAAGAATACCTACATAGAAAATAGCGAATTGAGCCTTTTTTTTTATAGACGGGAAATCATCAAATAACTTACCCCGCCCTGGGCGGGGCGGGAGGGAGTGTCAGACTTTTACTGACTAAAACCAGTCTATGTTCCTTCATGTGCCCTTTGCGTTCCGGGGGCGCGGTATCTCTTTCGAACAACCCGCAGAGCGAATTGAGCCTGCCCTAAATGTTTTTACACCTCATATATTTAAAAACAAAAAATAATTTTGAGAATTTAGTCTTAAGTGTCTTTATCAATTTATGTTGGTCGTCACTGACTGGGGAAGGAAAACGTTATAAGAAAATCTGGAGTTACAATTAAAATAATTCCGAAAATTGCCAATTCACTTTCAGCAAGCTTAAAGATCAATAGTGCCTTCTCTGTAAAGACCTTTGCCCTGCAGTAGGACAGTACACATACATACATACATACCATCACGCCTTTATACCCCGAAGGGTTAGGCATAGGTGTACCAATGGACACCCACAGTTCGAAAGTAGGTTTTAGGTCCCATGTAATAGGGGGCGAGCTTATTGCCATTAACCGGTACAAATCCTAACTCCGACCTGCTACTGAGAATTTCATAGAAAAACCCAATAACACTTTTTCTCGACCTGGGAATCGAACCCAAGACCTCTAGCGTAGCAGTCGCTTTTAGGACCACTACACTACCGAGGCAGTTAGAATGAGTGAGCCCGATGAGGTACAATAATAGGCTTATATCGTTATTAGCCCTAATGCACGGTCATAACCGGCAATGCGGTAGTGTCCCACTTTTCCCCACGTTACCCTTCCATTACTCTATTATGATGAGCGAATGTTTTGTCGTTTGCACGCCTCTCTGCCTGAATTATCCGTTTTTGTTATACTTTTCATTAAAAATATTTTTTCAAGTTGACATTTCGATAAACCGCGCTGCTTAACGGTTGGGTAATAATAACCTTTCTGGGTCTGTGGAAGCTTTTATCTGTTATTAGAGCATTTGTGCTTCAATTTAAATACATTCTAATTTTCATAGTGTTTAGGTAGGTACTGTAGAGACCACGGCTGGTTCAGGCATATTAAACCTTTTTTATATTAATACTAGCTTTTACCCATGACGTCGTCTGTGTTAATCTCGGTTATCACGGATGCAAACGAAACTGCTGATAAAAGTAGCTTATGTCCTTATTTGGGGTTCACTTGATATGTGCCAAACTTGATCAAATTCGATTCGGTAGTTCAAAAGCATAAGAAAGTATTATAAAGTTAGCTTACTGCCCCGATTTGAAAAATATTTCGCATATAATAGTAACCTACGTCATCGCTCGGAATTATAAGTTGAAACCATCACCATCACGCCTGTATTCCCCCGAAAGGTTAGGCAGAGGTGTAAAAATGTACACCCACAGTTCGCCGGTATATTTAGCCGGTATTTTTTTTATTTTTTAAAAGTTGAAAGTTATTTCTAAAAAAAAATAATGTTCTGTAAGAAAACAAATGAAGCCTACCTCAATCCTAATTAAACAAACATTAAACCTGTCAAAACCGCCACAGTAATCAATACCGCTACAGCTGCCACAAGAAGACATCTTTAATCATTTTGTAAATCACAACTGAGCCATTTTATACGTCGCTTAGGAAGCCGACTCAGTGCTGCTAATAAAATCGATGGGATGACGTTGTAACTCTTATAGAGGAGAAAAGTAGGACGGGAGATAGGAGGCGAGATTTGTAATGGGGTAACAATGTAAGGTTTCTTCAAAGACCCTTTTGTATGACGTGAAAGACGGGTTACATTGCAATAAATTAGTTTTTTCTTATATTTTTTAAGGGTAACCATCTGGTTTAGGGTTTAATCTGAGTTATAACCTTAATGCACTAGCTTCTATAATTAATTTAATAGTAAAAAGAACTTAACTGAAGGAAACTTAACTAGGTACATAATGTTATTTGAATTTGAATCATTGTTAGTAGTTTGTTAGCATCGTTTATCAGCATCATAACAGCCGCAGGATATCCACTGCTAGATGGCCTCCCCCATAGATTTCCAAAAGGACCAGTTTAAAGCATCGTTTGTTCTTATCCTATTTTAATTATAAAGGGAAACCTGTATCTAAAGTAATGGATAAACCCAAAAACAAAAACACCGATTTAAAAAAATCTTTCGTCTATAGAAAGCTATGTACCTATAGCTAACCAGTGTTTTTTTTTTAATTAGTGCAGAACAGTACTCTGTTATGCACTAATTTAAATTATAATTATATGTATCGCCATTTGTTACCTAAATGAATAAATAAGTTCACCACCTCTAAAATGCCAAAATTACGACCTCAAGTTACATCTTCCAAAACCCCTGTACACTAAATAATGCCGAGGTTAAATTCCCCCATTTTACTTTATAATTTCGCAGCAATATTACTCAAACGGAAACATTATTCTTTCAAATTAAATACAGAACAAGAAACTCTTAACACTCCATGGGCCAGACTTAAGACTTCGACTTCCAAAGTCAGCGACTTTTGAAGTCTTGTCAAAATATTTTGTTGGGCACTACGAGTCTGTGTGTCGACAAAGTTGGCTAAACTTTTATTGCCGTATTTATGACTGTTGTTCATTCATTGTTTTAATGTCACTAAATGTACAAAACTAAGTTTGTTTCGCGTTTTATTTGACTTAGATACTATGCACGTCATATTTATGGCTGTATAGGAAAGATATAAAAGAATAAACAGACATTGTAAGAGGTAGTTATTTGGGTACTTCTTGGTGATCTACACTCTTGTTAATATTTTAACACCAAAATTTCAACGTATTTATCTATTTTCATCAATTATGAAAGTAGTAAATGTTTACACAAGATATTTAATTTAAATTACTGTTTATTTTAACAAAAAAATATGTACCTAATGATTTTTACAAGAGCAGATAGATAGCTACTTACATAAAGAAAACAAGAGGTATCTATCAAAAATGTTAAATTTAACAGAGGGTAACCTACGCGTCGAACAAAATAAAAAGATGAGCAACTTGTATTTTCAGCAAATTAAAATCTTAAATAAATTCTTGACAGCCAAAGGCCCACTTGCACCAGTAAGTTAAATTAGAGTCAGTTAACACGAGGTTAAATCCTACTTCCTATTCTACTCCTAGTACCTACATAAATAAATAAATACGAAGAATAAATGCGATGGTGAGTGATAAATATACGGACGTTTGTTACTCTTTCACGCTTTTACGGTTGAACGGAATTACCTGTAGAACTTATTAATAGGATATTTTTTATCCCGATTTGTTTTCCCGAGTTACAATTTAAGACTTTGATCTAATTTAAAATTCTACGCAGACGAAGTTGCGAGCTAAAGTTACTTACAAACCAAAATGACATACACCGTATTAGCAACTAACTCGGAGTTAATAAGATAACCCTGGCTTGCACAAGCGGGCCTAACTATTTCAAACACACGTCAAGTGCTAGACGCCTAAAACTATAAGTAAATTGACACAAAACTTATTTCGAAGCTGCCACTTGCCGTTCTAAGAATATGTTAGTAGAAGTTTAATAATGCTAACTAAATACGTATTACATTGTTAGAAAACTTTGCCTTTCTCTAACATAAATTACATGTCTCTTGGAGATCACTGTATTAGGTGTATCCTAAAACTGTTTGCAGAGTTAGACAATATTACGTACTATTGCTATTGCTTTATGAAAACAGAGATGCACGCACACTTCCAAAGAATTAATTAGTCTTATGATACTGTGTCTTTGCAAGTGTGTATTGTATACTGTGTGTATACTGAGGTATAGCTTAGTATTCTTATAATATAACTGGCTTTTGGCCGCACAAGAATGAACGTATAGCCCTCAGCACTTTCAGAATTCACTAGTATCAATATAGAATCAAAATGAACTAATAGTTTCGGAGATGACCGCGTTTAAAAAAACGAACTTTTCAGCTTTTAATATTACTTACCTATAGATTTGTCCCATATGCATAGTCAAAATGGTCGATAATCATTGACGTTTGAGAAATTAACGAAATAATTTGTTATTCCAACTCTAAAATTGTAGAGTCCCTTTAAAATCTAATTACAACCACGAACCGTGTATGATTGTCAAATTATAATGCCACTGAAGTGTTGGCCCAGCGTACATTGTGGCGTAACCCGTGCAAAGGGCCCCCGACTTACTCTTTCATGGTTTAACTTGCTAACTCCGTATAAACAACCGTTCAGCGAAGTATAATGAAGTCGGGTAAACTCTGCTCCGGTTAGTTTAACTAACAAATATTTTACGTAAATAGTAGAAGGAAATCCCTACTATACGGTATGATGACGTGATCAGGGCCTACTACCTTTTGCCTGTGGTTTCGTCTGTGTACCCTTCAGAATTTGATGGTACTGTATAGAAAATGTGAAATTTGAGTGTGTTTGTGTGTTTATTATGTTTGTATGCGCTCTCACTTTATAGGGGAAATTTCTAGTGTGGAGCAACGTTAAAAAAAATTAAAGGCCCGGTTCTCATGCAAGAGGTTGTGGGTTCAATACCGAGTAAGTACCAATTTGACATTGTCAGTTCATATGTACTTTCTGAGTCAGTTTCTAGGACATCACAGATATTGCTAAAGGAAAATGTTGTGAAGAAACCTGAACTTATTATTAACTCGCTTTGAACAAGACTCTATTACTAAGAAAAGGGTTTATCTAAATCGATTCGAAAACAAGAAGAATCATCATCTCCATCGTGTCGAAACATGCCAACATCAGTGTTAAATATTCAAACTTTTACTCTTATTTATACCCACTATTGTTAGCAGCATAAACATTCACTGACAAAATAATTTACATAGATTTTAAACAACTTCAAATAACATGAAATCAGATTGAATCGCAGCTATTTATTATGTCTGTCGTGGTTTCAATTAGTCCGACACTAATTAACTAATTGTATCTGTACCTACTCATTGGAGATCAAAGCGTGGCAGTATATTACGGGTAGGTACGTGTAGTGGGTAGGTAGGAGTGTGACCTCGTAATTGGAAGGTCAATCGAACTCATTAACTTATGAACCTGATGATAGAGTGTCCATGGAGTTTCTTGCTCGTTCTTCTCCATAGAGACCTGCGTTTTAGAACGAGCAACTAGCTTCAATATTAAACTGAAACTTCTTGACAATTCAAAAGTGCCTGTAAATGGTCTAATTGAAATAAATGCTTTGACTTTGACTTTGATATTATTATGGACTTTTGGGCATATTTCTCGTCCACGATGTAAAGGGAATATTTGATAGCATTTTGTTTTAGTTTCTTTTCTTATTATTATTTGGTTGTTATAGGTTATCTTTTTTATTTATTAAGTCTCTTAATATTGGACTTGTTACTGAAAAATACCTACACCTATAGTAAACGCTTATGCAGACTTCAGAATTTAACCAAAGTTTTGAATTATTCCACGGGAACACAAAATAGGGATACGAGTACATTTTTATTATTTGTTAAGCGTGTGATGTTTAAGCTGTAAAATTTTACATCTAATTAGAATGAAAAAAAAAAACTAAATAATATTTAAATTACAAACTATGTACAGTTAAAATAAAAAAGTAAGGTCAAAGGGCGTCGCTGTCAATGGGGCATGTGCCCAGAAAGATTTGTTAAGCTAGTTAAATGTCTATGTGTACTAAATTTCACCAGTTTCTGTTCAGCCGTTCAATCATGGAAGAGAAACAAATATCCATGCAACCATACCTACATCAATTCTCACAAACTTTCGCATTTATAATAGAAATAGGTTGTTAACTTTATGCATTTAGGGCTGAAAACGTAAATAAAAATTGCTGAAACAAAATATAATTCAAAATTTTATAACAAATGAAAAGCCACAGTTAACTGAACCTAGAAATCGAACCCAGGACCTCGTTTTTAGTAATAGCTCTTACCAACACTAGACACACAACACGGTCCAGACATAACAAAGCCAACAACAATGACAGTGCAGTATCGATCCTCCCAAGTGTGACGTAGATATCTGTTATCACAGAACCTGTTTACAACAGAGTATGAGTACTACCTATTGTATATGTGCACAATGACTAATACAAATGCGCAGCGAACGCAAATTTAATGGATTTTTAAATGATATTTTTTCATTGACTTGACTCGTTAGCCTAGTCGTTCTAAAGCGCGACGGCTACGCTAGAAGTCTTGGGTTCGATTCCTAGGTCGAGTAAAGTGTTATTGGGTTTTTCAATAAAATTCTCAGTAGCTGTATGGAGATAGTATTTATGCCCGGTTAGTGGCAATATGAAGATACCGGCGTACTGTTTGTGTACTCTGGTTACACCTCTGCTTAACCCTTCGGGGAATACAGGCGTGATGGTATATTTATGTCATTTTTATTGTCCAAACAGTATTTCACAGACTAAAAATAGTACTAGTCTCCGCACTAGAATTCCCTGAAGTAGTCTCTTAGGTATTCTAAAAACTTCAGCCATGCTAAATTGATGCAAGTCTAGCGACTGGTATCTTTGACCAATAATCGCAGCCATTAACAATTTTGAAATCGACTGGGATCGAATACTACTGACCTACTGTTATCACAAAACTTGTTTACGACATGATCATTATTATTATTTTCACGAGCAATGCCCTTTTTATCACTACATAGGTATAAACAATACTTTTATCTTCATTATAAGCTTCTACCCGCGACAGCGCCCGCGTATATTTTCATCCGCTTTAAGTTATGTCTTTGGATACTGCTCCGCTCCCTTGGGTTGTAGCGTAATGGTATATAGCCTATACTATACTTTATGAATCTGGCTATCATAAATACAAAAATACTTTTTTTCCAATCAGAATTTTATTTTCGGAAATTAGAGTGTTTAAACAAACAAACAAAAATCTCTTCAGGTTTATTATATAAATATAGATAACGGCCAGTCAAAAAATATATTCAGTATGTATAATATATATGGTCGCTTTTCCTATTTCTTCCAGAGATCGAGATTGCCCCTTGAAATTGTAGCTACTTTATCAATTGAAGTTAGTGTTGTTAGTCACCTATTTTTGCTTCTAGAATTCATATCCAGACAAAAGAATAGATAACAATATCGGTAGTTACACTGAGGTGTAATCTTGTACCTAGCTGTAATATAATCTATTGATTGCAATATGCATCCTTCAGACGATATTATCGTCCTACGTAGGACAGGTTACTAAAGTTGCCAAAGTCAAATTATTTACTATTGATACCTGACACAGTTTCGCCCGCATTTAGTTACGCCTTTGATAACTGGTCCTCTCCCATGGGTCATAGCGTGATGTTATTATATATGAATACCCTTACCTTATTCTTCATGAATCTGACTATCATATTATGCACATAGAGATTTTTTTCTAATCCGAATTGTAGTTTCAGAAAACAAATAAACAAAAAATACTCTTCAGCCTTATAATATAATTAGTATAGATTGCAATGGATATACAATAGAGGGGGCTATTACTGGTTTCATTCACAATTTAATTGTTTTGTTATAGAATTTGATGGAGGGGAGTGCAATTTAAAATTGAAACACGTCTTCCAAACTATTATTGTCTACTATTTTCCTACCTAATTACCTATAGTAGTTACATGTAGTACTATTAAGGGGTTATTCGAATACAGGACACTGAAAACACAATTTTTTGTCGCTAGTCAGGCGTATTAGTACATATTAGCCTGAAATTGAGTGTATAGTCAGGTTCAAAGAAAATATTTATTTATAAATACATATATCATGAAACTAAACGAGTATAATAATTATATCATGGTAACAAAATAGCAGAGGAGAGCATAAAAAAATGTTTCGTTGATCTCAAAATTTTGAGCGTAAACTACGAGATATCATTTTATGTAATGAAAGTAAAGGGAATTTTATGAACTAAACACAAATCTATAAATTATTCCAATTAACTATTTTCTTAATTTAATGAAAACCTGAAAATTACTTGATTTTGGTCGTTATTCAATACAACTATCACTATTTTGAATCCTATATGTAGCCACGATGCGTTTTTGTCGACATGACATTGCATTTTCTTACGATAGAGCCTTAACCACGGTCTATGATACGATAAGTATAATGCCTCTACTTCCTCTTCACTTAAAACAAGTCTGTATACCCTGCGCAGACGCACGTTACAATCACAGTGTGCTCCCGGCGCGCGACACATATCAACATGATACTCGAAATATTAATATTTTTAGTAACTGCCCTACTTGGGTATTACATCTATAGTTATAAACAGATAAATAGCGTTTTTAAGAAGCGAGGCTTGAAGTTTTTTCCCGGTTTGCCGTTTTTTGGAAATATGTATAATACAACGTTCCAGAAAAAACATTTTCTGGATGAATTGCAAGCTATATATGATGCGTTCCCCGATGAAAAGTGAGTAACTTGTTTTAGATAAAATTTTAAATCTTTTTTACAAAAAGACAACCGCCTTCAAAAAGTAAAAACTGGTAACTTTGGGATTGGAAGTCGGTGGCTTTGATTCTGTTTGTTATTTTGTAATGCCACCGGCCGATGTGTTTTTAGAGTTTTGTACGCAAAGGCTGTCTGCCTAAAGCTACCCTATTACTAAGACTCCGTGGTCTGTCCGTCAATCCGTCTGTCATCGGACTGTGCCTTTAAAATGTATGAGGCAAATGCGTAAAGCTTTCAAATAGTGTGTATTGCTGTGACTGTTATAACAATTAATTAGGTAGCAATGAGTATATCTTAAAATATTAGTCGCACACTTTCCTTATATTGTACACGTTAATTAAAGATGGCAAATGGTAGAAAAAGCCAATAGTATATAATACAACCTAAAGATTTATTTACCGCATTTTTCGTAATTACTCGTAAATGTTTATTAAATAATAGCGTGAAATGGCTCCCTCCATTGCTAAAATACTATTACACACTAGTTTCGTGGTCGTTTTGCCTGCTGAGCATAGATTTCTGGGTTCAATTCTTAAGTCGGGTGGCCCGAGTTTTGAAGTCAGTGGTGTGACACCCCCTTGTCTAGAAAAGCAGTGCCGAGCCGTTTTGTCCTGCGCCTGATTCCAGTCGTGATAAAGTGCCGTAGTATGAAGAAAAATGTGCAAGAAACTGCATACATAATTATTGTGTTTTGTACATACACACCACCATCACGCCTGTATTCCCCGACGGGTTGAGCAGAGGCGTACCAATGTACACCCACCGTTCGCCGGAATGTTTCGGTCCCATGTATTAGCAGGCGAGCCTTTTGCAATTAACCGGGCACATATCCTAACTTCGAGCTGCTACTGAGAATTTCATAGAAAAACTGACAATGACACTTTTTGCTCGACTTGGGAATCGAAGACCAAGAAGCAGTCGCGATTAAGACCAGCGAGGCAGTTACGTTTTCTATAAATAAATTATTTAATTTCCAGATACGTTGGTTTCCTTGAGTTCACGATGCCAGTTCTCCTGATCCGGGATCCTGACCTGATCAAGACCATCACCGTCAAAGACTTCGACCACTTCACAGACCACCGGGAGTTCTTCAGCGAAGAGCTGGATCCTCTGTTCGCTGGCAGTCTGCTGCTGATGAAGGGTAACTCAGTTTAAATTATTTTGAAGAGTCACTACCCCAACCTCAACGAATAGGTACAAATAATACGACCATGTCTTTTTTGCATTATAACATACATACGCGAAGGGTTAGGCAGAGGCTTACCAATGTACACCCACCATTCGCCGGTATGTTTTATGTCCCATGTAAGCGAGCCTATTGCCATTACCCGGGCACAAATCCCAACTTGGGTTTTAATAACATTTTGCTCGACCTGGGAATCGAACCCAAGACCTCTAACGTAACAGTCGCGCTTAGGATCACTAGGCTAACAAGGAAGTAGGCCATTTTTGTCTGTAGTTTTGCGTTAATTATGACCATTCGCTTATTCTGTGCAGGTGACCAACTTGAACTGAGACGCCTAGAACATGCTTTAATTGTATAGCTACGAGTATACCCTCCTCAACTGACTTTGACCCATATTGGTGCGCATGCACAGTCCATATGATCGCGTTACTGTAGCTCCCCTCCAATTTGTCCATTATGTCACAAACTGCGTCAATGTCAAGAGTGTCATAAATTGCGGCATTATAAGTTGATTGTATCCGGTGTAATTTCGACTAGAGGGAGAAGAAATTGAGCTGTAATCTGCTTGGAACACTTTTGGGTATGATATAAATAGATGGAAGGAGGATTGAAGACTTAGATGATGGGTAATGGAGACTGATATATGGGAGGAACAGACAGCCTGCTCTAACAAAAGAGACTTATTTTTTATATCTGCTGTTTCATATTTTTTGGCCGTGTACATTTTGGCAGTTTAGTATGGAACTGTTAATTTTTAATTAATAACGGATGTAATATTAACTTGTGCCTGGGACAAGTTGAGTAATGGGTCATGTCCCATCACCCAAACCCCACCCGGTGTCCCTTTTACCCCATATATTGTGAGCCTATAGTCATATAATGATCATAGGTAGAGCAATCTATAACAATACCTTTAAATTTGTTAATAAAGAACCGCTGTTTATTTATCGTTCGAAACTAATGTAAAGGCTTGATATAACTCCTCTTAATATTTGTTCAAGCATGTTAACAGCTGTTTCTTTAGTACTCCTTACAATTTCGTACATCCAAGCCTTAATTAGGCATTTTTTAAAACATGTTTTATCACGTTTCTCGCTCAGAATGTAATTAAAGGCTTGGATGGATCTACTTTGTGAATAAAATTATTAAGTAATTTTGGTAACCGAAATTATATTCTGTTGAACCTCGAATTATAATATTATACCGAAATAATATTGTATTCAGATTCTGTTTAACCTTTGATATTAATTACACAGTTTTAGTTAAATTAGTTTTGTTTCTTTTTTTAAGTTGAAAATTTAAACTGAAATATGAATTTATACCAGCCGTCACTTAAACGTCACTTAGACCTTTATCTTTGGACCTTTAAAACCTGATGCTTGGGCAAAGGCCCCAGAATACCTTCTTAACTATTTCTCTATCTATCCCCTAAATGTTAACCATGCTAAATGACGTAGCTGTGACTGACATCTTGGACCCTTTTTATTATAAATGCAAAAGTGAGATTGTTTGACACGCTTTTACGACCAAACTACAGCACTAATGTTGATGTAATTTAGTACAAACCAAGCTTGAATCCCAAAAAAGGTCGTAGACTACTTTTTAATCCAAGATCCGCGGTAATCGACATTCATTCAAACGAAATCAGTTAGAGCATAATTAGACCTTAGTAGATTTTTTCATAACAGGCGGGAATGTATAATTATAATTTCAGGTGACAGATGGCGGGAGATGAGGGCTACTTTAAGCCCTGCATTCACTGGCTCCAAGATGAAGATGATGTTGCCGTTAATTCTGGAAAATTCTAACAATATTATCCAGTACCTCCATGGTATGTATAGGTCGTGGTATAGGTAGTTAAGTATAGGGTGAACAAATAATATTTGAAGTATTTTAATTAAGTTTTGAAGTCAGTGATTTTATGAAGATGGTTTCGATACCGGTTATATAGATAGCATTGTAAGTTTTTCTTTATGCTTTCTTTGTTTATTATAGACGAAAAATAGCGAGAAGACCTTTAAAAAAATTAAGTTTTTTATTGAATTCTACAGATCTACAAATTTGGCAGTAGCAAAATAGAAATCCTCGTATTAACACGATATTTTTTTATTAATTTATAAACAGTAAAAGAGAACCATTTTGAAAGTTATTGATTTTCATCTGAAAATTAAATGGAGATTCTAAATCACATTAGACTCTTCACCCCATTTGTATCATACATTTTACGTTTACAGAACATCAATCTGATAACATTGAAGTGGATGACCTGATGCGTCGGTACACCAATGACGTCATCGCATCAGCTGGTTTCGGACTTAAGATCAACTCCTTAGAGGATCGAGACAACGAGTTCTATAAGATTGGCAACAATATCTTCGAATTTTCATTTAAACAAAGAATGTTACTAATTTTCGTTACTATATTCCCAGAATTCACTAAGGTAAGTGTCTCGTGAAGTTTGCCCAACAGTGTACCAGGGTGGGCTTAATAAATTGGGTATTTTAAGTAGAGTAATGTTTCGTGCGTTTTGTGATTACATAACGGCGAGTGACGAGTCAAGCGGACTATAAAAACCAATAATTTTAATGATCTGTGCTAATTTATATCATCAAATCTTTATGACAAAATTTGGTATTTTGTCATAAAGATTTGATGATATAAATTAGATAAATCAATATTTACTATTTAACATTAATAGATTTTTTCTACACTTATAAAAAACGATCTAACATAGATCTAACATTGATCAATCAAGCTTCAACAATTTCGGAGTAGCGGGATTTTGTCGATGCAAACGTCCTTTCCATTATTTCATCCAATCATGTATAGGAAAATTTACTTTATGTGTTGCTATGCACCTGCTTGTAACTAATTTAGTTTTTTTTTGTCTTATAGAAATTAGGCTGGCGTTTATTTCCTGAGAAGACGTACAATTTCTTCAGGAACCTTGTGGCAACTACCATAGAATATAGGAAGAAGGAACGCGTTGAGCGACCTGATATGATTCAACTGCTCATGGAGGCTAAGGGAGGTAAATTAATACCAGCCGTACTATTCTGTAAGTCGCCTTCGGCAAGTTTAGGTGAGATGAGATGGTGATCCCTGGTATTAGGTGGAATGAAAGCTCACCTTGAGCTCACTTCACCGTAAATATACCGAGCACAATAATCTGGAATACTACTTATAACAAGTTCATCGCAATATAACATGCACAATCAGTGCATTCTACTTGATAAGGCATGATTTTGGTGCAGTATCTGAGGTTCATACTACGTTTAGATGATACGATAAAATACAACACTATCCCGAAAAGAACTGGAGGCACTGACCTCTAGAAGTAACAAGTTGAAATAGCAGTGGGCCATATTTTTTTTTTAAATTAATTACACTATTAATTACCTTTTGCAGAATGGTCTCCAGACGAGTTGACAGGGCAGGTATTTATATTCTTCGCCGCTGGCTTCGACACTTCAGCATCCGTCCTAGTGATGATCATCCACGAGCTTGCTATAAACCCTGACATCCAAGAGAGATTGTACCAGGAGTGCAGGCAGTCGAAAGAGGGCAAAGAGTTCTCGTTCGATAGTCTTAGCGAACTTAAATATTTGGACTGTGTGATAAATGGTAGGTCACTTTGCACAAGTACGGTAGTTTTGTAAAATTTCAATTTCTTAAGTTTTCTCTCGGTCTATAATTAAAAAAAAAACTGTAAATAAGACAATCAGTATAGACAGTAGAGACAAACACAAATAAAAAAAGTTTTGTGGAAAATTTTTAATTTCTAATTGAAAATACTCACTGTATTCTAAGGTATAAAATAATTGGCTAATTTTAATTATGTTCTTACTCATAGAAACCCTGAGGAAATGGAGTCCAGCTATCTTTATGGACAGGTCCTGTGTGAAGACGTATGAGCTGCCGCCAGCCAGCGAGGGGGGAAAGCCTTACACCGTAAGATAAATGAAATATAGTGAATGAGACACTTAATAAGTTAAATTGTTAATTAAAATTAATCATTTATTGGTAGTTGAAACCCGGAGATATAATCTACAACATGGTAAACTGCCTGCACATGGATCCGCAATATTTCCCTGATCCAGACAAGTTCGATCCTGAGAGATTTTCCGATGAGAACAAGCATAACATCAAACCATGCACCTTCTCACCCTTCGGAGGGGGACCGAGGTTATGCATCGGTGAGTGATCAAATACATAAATGAGTTCTGAAATATCATTGTACTGTACTAGGCATGTATAACTTACTAGGCGGTTTGTTTCACAGGAATGAGGTTCGCAGTGATGGAGCTCAAAACCCTTATATTCCACATCATGGTCAATTTCAACATCGTGAAGACTGAGAAGACTATGGATCCAATCAAGCTGAGACCTCATAACTTTAACATCAAGGCTCTGAATGGAACTTGGGTTAAATTCCAGAAGAGAGAGTAATTAATTAAAACTACCATGATATTATGTGATTTTTTTAAAGTGTAATTTTTGTACCTCTACACTAGATCGTCTTCCGAACATCCCCAACTGTATCAAAATATTAAATAAATATCTGCTAAAATTATTATTTCTCATTCACCGCAACGTTCGTAATATCATGTAATAAACAAGAACTTACAAGGAAATAATATTCAGTTTTTAATTAAGTGACTTAATTACGTACGAGGCAAACAGTGCTTTACACAGAAGAGGGTTAACATTTTCACCAAGTTTCTACTTTATAATAATGTAGAATGTGAATAAATAAAAAGTTTGAGTAGTAGCGACCATTGGGGAGTATCCAGGCAAGTCATTCGTCGAGTTGGTTTTTGAACGTAATTTTTATTTATTAACTTTTAGTTTGACGCTAAGTAGCTTTGTTTTACTGTGATATCATCCCACAAGGAGTTATGTGAATTGATTGATTATGCACTAATAGTCCTTTTTTTGGTGGCATAAAATTTGTTTTTGATGCCGTTTTATTTTTATATCATGAGGAACTTGCTTAAATAATACCGTAGTTGACTACCAGGACCGCATGAGTATCAAAGAGTGACAATTAAAACCCTGAATCAATCCAATAACGTCAATGATAATAATAAATTCGTTTCATGTCGAACATTCCATTTCAGATCAAGTGACAACAATTTTAGATTAGGTAATCGTTTGGGTATTAAAACGAATGAACTGTGTAAATTCAACACATCTGTTCGTGTTGACACTACCTCATTGATTGTGTTTGCAAACGCAATTCTGATTGTAAATAGGTTTAGATTACCTCTATCCTTTTATAGTGCCCTAAATAGTGTTACTATTCAGATATTGTAAAAAAATATATTAAACAATAATACTAGGTGGAAACACAAATACAACAAAATATTAACTCATTATTTCAACACGAGGTTGAATTATAAAACACAAATTAATAAAGGTCCCGTATTAAACCTACTAGGAGAATTAAACTTACAAGGAGATAACTCTGCGAATGGTTCAAACGAAGAAATTCACAAAGATCCAATTCTCTACTCTTAGCAATCAATTCTCCGCATTCTAAAGTATGTTAGTGTTAAAAAAAGAGAGAGAGAAGATTGTAAGAGTTCCGCTGAAGTCAATTAAATCTGTCTAAAGTTGTCGCGTTCTTCGCGAACTCGACCCACTTTGATTTGTGAATATTAATACCCCAGTAACGAATGTCAAAGGTCCAAAGTTTTGTAATTAAGGCTACGATTTCCTTCTTTAACTTTAATGAGAATGATAGATATAAACATTTGTGTGATTCTACTTAGGGGAAAGTGTGGAAGTCGTGTAAAAAGTCATTGAAAAAGAGGCAGATGTGTAATTGTAACCGTAATAAACTGGGCCAGATTGCCCATTGCGACACTTCGCATTATAAAGTAGGTACTAGCTTTAGCCCGCGACTTCTTCCGCATGAATTAAAAAGTCCTTTCTTGGGGTTCAAACTTACGCCCAAAAAATACCTAAAAATCGGTTCCATGGTGTAGCGAAAGCGTAACAGAACCATCAGATAGGTAGGCCCAACGGATATCAGTATAAATATTATCAAATCCGACAACAAGACAAGCTTCTGAAATTATTGTCGTTACAACCACACTCAAAACCACTTCACTCCCAACTACACTCAAAATTAAATAAATAGAAAGGTGTCGGTCCAAACTTTCCATGAACCCTTTCATTGAAGGATACAAATAAAACATAATAAAACCACAAACTATTTGTCCACGTTCGCAGGGCCCTAACAAAGAGATTTCAATTTAAGTAAAGCAATCCAATTTCACACGGCCATGGATATAAATGGGTGTAATTTTATACCGCGGATGTAAGCCCCACTTTAAATTAACGACTGTTAGTTATGACGACCTGGTAGCCGCTGACTGATATTTCATTAGTTTTCATTGAAGATTGAACGACAGGTTTTTTTTGACACTCGTTGTAAAATTCATTGGTAATTTTTTATTACCTACATAATTTAGGCAAGTAAATAACTATTTATTTATTTATTTAATAGGGAGCTATAACCTCTACCGCTACCTTTTAAGTTTTCTAATTCTTTTTTGCCATCTTTATGTAGTTATCCGGGGGTGGAAAATTCTCATCGATACTCCCTGGTGGGGGGCGGGGTCTGTCAGACTCTTAATAGTCTACAATCTACACCTACTCTAACCCCCTTTTTAATAAACTCACCTCCGACATACCAAACTTAAACCTCAAGAAATGTGTATTAAACCGTACTTTATGAGTGAAACTTTACTCCGAGCTTATTAATGACTCAGTTACCACTTAATGTACCGACATGCTGCTACGGCCAAAAATACCTATAACGCAGGTTGAGAAGATTATCGAGTAATTTGACTCTGAGGGTCGAAGAGTTGAAATCGCGCCCAAAACAAGTTTTAAGGCATTCGAGCTACGGGTCCCGACTCATCGTTAGGAGATTTTCCTCAAAGCAGAGTTTTAGCCAAAGGGTGTCCTGTCATGTTTCGAAGAATTCGCAGAGGAGAGATAACTACGTGACAATTTGCAGCGCAACACGACGCCGCCGTCGCTGCGTGTGCAGTAATTGTAGTTTGTATTATGTATATTAGCAATAGCAAAAGGCAATAGGCTCGCCCCTTACTACTTGTGTCCTAAACACCTCTGCCTAACCCTTCGGGAATACAGGCGTGATGTGATTTTTTTTCTATATACTCTCTTAGTACCTGAACTAAATAAGTAAGGTTCCAATACTACGAAGATGTTTTTCCAAAAGATAGTGAACATTTGAACGTTGGCTTACAATGTACCTAATATCTTGTTGAAGGTAAATAAATATAAGGTATATTGTGAACATTGGAGTATTTGAGATAGCCTGCGCCTGTCTGTGGCTGTCGGTGACATCCGAGAAGCGACCCTACCTACTGCCTGAGGACGTAACGTTACGTGCCGTGGATTTTTGTATAAATTTTATTTCTATATACCATACCATAAATATACCGGCGAACTGTGGGTGTACATTGGTACACCTCTGCCTAACCCTTCGGGGAATACAAGTATGATGGTAGATGGGGTATTTTTTTTTAAATCGACAGCTTTTTGTTTTATTGAGTGACAGCGTTATTTTTTCTATTAGTTTCTCAGTAGCACACGTAGGCTGGATTTGTGGCGGTTTATGTTTCGCCCCAAGAACGTGGAATTTTAACAAAACTAGTGAAACTTGGGTTCAGACACCTATGTTTAACGCTTCGGAATTATAGAGCCAACTTACGTTAGTGTTCACAACTTTTCACGCTAAAACATGAAATAATAGAAAATGGTAAAGCATTTTCATTTTACTTAGGTAGATAACACAAAGAGAGATTTTCATCATCATCATCATATCAGCTGCAGGACATCCACTGCTGGACATAGGCCTACCCATAAATTATCAAAAGGACCGGTTGGAAGCGGCCTGCAGCCAGCATTTTCCTGCAGAGATTTTATTTATTAAAAACCCATCTATGTACAACTTTATGAAATAAATAATTGAGTAGATTCGATTACGAAGTTATATAAATTTCTTCTCTAAGGAGCTAACAATGGATATAAAATGGCTTATAATGACAGTACGTACGCTACGTGCTATCGTCGTACAAGTCGGGTACGTCACTGAACGGATTAACGCTACGTAAGGCGCCCCGATACACCTGTTGGGTGCACTGACGTCACTTCCACGCAATGTGCTCCATTATCATCTCCGTCTGTTCATGTCGCCTTGGTAACCGTAATAAGGTTCAGCCTGTAGCCCTAGCTCTGTGGGAGTAGATACGTATCCACCTACATTCTATTATTAGATAATACTATACCCACATGTAGACATCTATACTAATATTATAAAGCTGAAGAGTTTGTTTGTTTGAACGCGCTAATCTCAGGAACCACCGGTCCGATTTGAAAAATTCTTTTTGTGTTGGATAGCCCATTTATCGAGGAAGGTTATAGGCTATATAACATCACGCTACGACTTACGGGAGCGAAGCAGTATTCAAAAACGTAACTTAAGGTGGATGAATAAAGCCACGCGAACGAAGTCGCTGGCAGAAGCTAGTATAAGATAACTACCTATTACTGAGACCTAACGATATAGGTAATATCAGGGTTTCCAAAGGCAAAATGAAGTTAAGGAAAACCTATTTGTGTATATAGCCTTTCAAAGAATGAAATGTATAATGTATAGAAGATGTTGGGGTTAGCTTATTGTTCAAAATCAGCTGAATACCAGTGTTTTACATGGAGTGACTGCTTATGTGACCTCCATAATACAGTTACTACACGATGCCTCTTGGTAAGACCGGTTGTCAGACTTTCGGACTTCTGACTACCCGTAACGACTGTCAAAGGTCTACGAATGACAGCCGAAACCAACAGCTTTAGGTACGTTCTTTCCGAGACACGGGGGTATCACACCACACCACCTACTTCGAAACCCCGGGCTGCTACTAAGACATTTCCTAATGGAAAAACGCAAATATACTTTGCTCGAGTTGGGTATCAAACCCAGGAACTCCACGCTCAACAGTCGTGCTTGCAACCACGAGACCAACGGGGCTGTTTCTTTAGAAAACTGACCTTGTCAAACACTTTCTTACCCGAAGTCGGTTTGTAATTAAATTTAGCTTAACTTGAGCACTTAAAGAAGCCTTTTAGTACACAATACAATGCTTGACAGTGCATAATCTACATCATGACAGTTAAAAAATGAATACACATTAGCTACGATAGTTATTCCACTTTGAATGACTGATGTATTCACATTTCCGCGTATACATGATGTACATAAATGGCTTTTGCGAACACCATCGTTCATCATAAACGTGACAAATAAAAATATAAAAAATTTCAAATGCCATTAATTCGTGTCCGACGGATTTAAAGGTTTAGCGAAAAAACAATTAAAGCTTGTTTAATTGGATACTGGCGATCATGTTTCGGAAAGTTGACAACTTTTTGTTTACTTAGTTTTTTAGTTTGATTTTGTTATAGCACTCAAATAGTCAGGAGTATAAAATGGTACATTTTATACTCCTGACTATTTGAGTGCTTATCGTGTCCTACCTTTTTATCATGGTCTTCTAGGTATCTCCAACACAGATGTTGCGCTCTGTGATAAAAAATCCGTAATTTATAACTTACAAAGTAGGCAATTTTCCAGTAAAAAATATTTTTTATGACCTGCCAAATAAATGGAACACCAAAATTTTGACCTTTGGCAATTATATGTTAAAATTTAAATTTGTACGTTGCATAGATCTTGGAAAAAAATCATATTTGCGACAGACGGAGAAAAAGTGATTTATAAAGCTTTCGCTTTTCCTTTTGAGGTTGGTGTTGGGAAATGTTATTATCAATAGTAGAGTTTCTGCCTTTACATTCATATTTTATCACAAAGACCATCAGTACCCATTCCTAGGAGGTGGAATGCCAGTTCACCTCACTCTCACTTTACCTAAATTCACACATTGACTTTTACAGAATAGAGCAGCTGGATAGTGAAACAAGAAACGTGATTACAACTATCCCCACCCCGCTGGCTGCCGACAAAATGTGTAAATAGCGTTCCCGCTTAAAGTTGCAGCGCACACCGGTCCAAGCCAGTTTAAACTAGTTGTAAATGTTAGGGGCGCTGTTGCGAAACTAAAGTTTGTACTAAAAATTATCGTTGTTACATACAATTGTTGTTCTTTTTACTTCGTTTGCACAATGGTACGTATTCTTGTATATTACATTTGGTCCGCTTAATGGTCGGTGTAATACTTTAATTTATTATTGTCCCACTGCAGGTAAAGGTCTAGCTCTTATCTTTATAGAGCACGAGTGTTGATCACCAAATTTGCTAAAGGCGGATTGCCTGTTTCAGACTTATATGTTATTACAAGTCCAGATTCCCGCACAATGTTTTCCTGCACTGATGTAAATGATGTCCAATATAAACTAAGACAGTACGTACGTATTGTAAAAAATACTTTAGTATGTAATAATGCCCAAAAATCTATGACAGAATCTGTCAAGTATCAAATTTTTCAAAAATAAACGACAAATCCCTCAATCACACAGAAGAAACGTAGTATCCTGACTGCTATGTCTGCAAATCCTTGTAATATATTAGGTGTAAGCTTGGAGTGCGCCATAGGCCTCCCTTTGGTTCATAATTCGGTCACGGCTTCACCAGCCACACGTACCAACACTCGACACAATTATGACCCACTACGTGACGCCTCTGTAGGGCATCACGAGGCATCCATACATACGGGTGTAAAAGACACATCATATACCCGTTAACTACGCATACTGCCCAGCAAACTAAATAATGTTGAGCGCGAGTTACTGGGAAATGACTTGGTGTGAAGAATCACTGGTTATAGTAGCGCGCAATGTTACGCACGCAAAGCATTGTGTTTATCTTTATATGGTGCATGCGACAGTACAAGGTTCATAGGGGTATTTAAAATTGTGTTACTTACAACTTTCTAAACTGGTTTTTGTATAAATACGTAAGAAAAAGTTTAAACTTTGAACCTCAATATCTCCGTAACTAAAATAAAATCAACTGTTTTATGTTCTCGTAACTTGACAAAATGTCTAAATCAGCAAATTTTTTTTCGCGATTTCAATATTGGTCCCTTAGTAAAAGTTGTCCAGAATGATACGAAGAAAACTTTCAAGATTATGACAAACAGAAAAAAAAGGAAAATGGTAAAAGTGTTTCTAAAGCATAAACAATATAGCATAACACTTATATTTACCAAACAGGTGGTCAAAAGTGTAATGTACATACCACATTTCGCTAATAATGTCCCATTGTCTCATACATTATACCATATTTGTGACTGAATGAATCAATCTTCTTCTTTCTTTCAATGTAAAGTAGGTACATAAGTAAGGTTGTTCACGTTTCAGACATTACACAGATTTATACAAGTACATATATATTTACGGAAGTGCCATTCACAGTTGTTGAGCTGCGAGTTGTCGAGATTCAGTCCGGGTGCTTCACAATTGTCATTGTAAGTGAGAGAGGCTGTTGAGAGACGAGGGTTTAGGACCCGGAGCTCTTGGTGATGTGCGCTCATGACGTCACGGGGTTGTTATACAGAAGTAACGGTCATTGAGTGCCATTGCCTGCTAGATAGCAAGCCAGACAATTCCAACATAATCATCGAAATTTATAAATGATTTTAATATTCTTATTAAAATAAACGATATGACTTTGACTTCGTGGGTAATTTAAATCAGTGGTATTCAATTTTCGTAAAATATTTCTATAATAATTAAAACTTACAGCAATCGAAATTCCATTAGAGCAATGTTAGGAATTTCAATAATAAATCACTCAGAACTATGTTCGGCTGTAGATGAACTCATTTATTGGAGTACCTACCCACCTACCCGAGTTATTTTCACAGAAGTAACCGATCGATCAAATTGCTCCGTGAGCCCTTAGGCGCAACATTTATTCTCATTCCGAGTCCCACAATTCAATATCATAAACCTAATTTTACGGATGGTTTCACAATTTACAAGTACTCGGCTAGATTTGCGAGGAAAATGCCAACAGTTATAATGGAAGCAACATTGGGAAAATACTTCAAAGGGAGCTGTACAGTTCATTACTTTCCGCTGAATAAAAATATGTTATAAGTGCTTCTATTTGATAAAATACATATTACGTATTTAAATATAAACTATACGAACATGCCTACTATTTCGTGCAATATTTTCTCGCATGCCAGTATTTTGTTTGCTTTTTAAAAAAGGATTGGTACAGTAGAAATTGGCTTAGGTGAAATTCCACTTTCTATCACCCATAGCACCCTGGTACTCGGCGATCAGCTTTGACCTTTAACCTTTGACATTTTCTTTATTTTTCATCACCAATGTCAAAAAATAAAGATACAAAGAATAATATCTGAAAACACACATTGAACCACACAATCTGAGACACCGCATCACAAACAGTGAAGACATTTTTTCAACAGAGCGAAACGTTGCCCTCCATAAAACGTATCATATGAAATTCTCAAAGAAAATAAAACCTGCTACGCGCGCTATCTTTATCCCTTTTATGACAGAGCGCGGGCAGAGAGAAAAAAATACAATATTTCTTTCATGAAATGACTGTGCCCCTCAAACCGTTGAAGAGGAAAATACAAGTTTTCATATGAAAGAATTGTATATTACATGTAACTGGAGACGATGCCGATGTTATAGTTTAGCAGTATATTAAAAATCAAATAAAATAATGTCACTCAATAAATGGTGGAATGAGAGGTATATGTTTCCGTCTAGTAAAGTCTACCTATACAAAAAGTTAAGTTAGAACTAATGATGTAAACCGACAGAAACAAATTGAATGTCAAAAGCATTGTGAAAATTCAGTAACCATACCAGCCGTCCTATCTAATATATATCTAAAACACACACTAAATAAAATAAAATAGCCTTATGTAGTGTGCTTAGAAATGTAATATGTTAGTATAATCAGCAACGAAATCTAGAAAATTGAGGTTACAGAAGAAGATAAGACTTAGGGTTTTATTTTATGCCACCTCATCACAATCATGCCCCAACCGCCTATCCCGCCTATGCGAAATCACAGTAATTTATTTCCTTTGGTTGACAACCTAATAATAAACTGTCAGACCTAAGCATTGTTGTGTTATTTATAGTTACGAAATAGGGGAGCACGTACTACGACTATTCGAAGTGGAAACTAGCAAGCTAAAATTAGATGTATTCAATTTTAACTTTTTTAATTTTCCTCATCAAATTCGCTTCTCCGCAACTCTTTCGCCGCGGCTAGCCCGCACTCGCGAGCTACACTCAATCACAAGTTGAACTCGAACCCAGTTCAGAACGTGCACAATTATCTACTAACTAACCAACTAACGAGAAAGTTAACCAGCACTTAAACAGCCACTTCGCCTCGGGCTTTTTGTTTACGATAGTACTCGCTTACTTCTAGAGTGTAACTTCTATAAGTTCTATAACACGACTTCAATTTGATTTGTTTATGCATATGTGAACTACTTGGGTTTGCTGTTATCCTGGTACTAAGTTTGTTTGAACGTGTCAGGGTAGTAGTCCTCAGAGCTTACGCTGAGATCTTGTGGTTGGTCTATTAGTAGGAAAGTGCTAAAGAATTTATGCTCGGTATTAAACACGATGCTAGTTATACGAAGCTAGTGAGCTAGTAAACTAGTCCTCTGGCTTCGTGTAGCTCATGCTAAGTCAAAAAAGTAAAGCCAATCTAGAAGGCAAGCGAGCTGGTAGATTTCTATCCCGGCTTCGTAAAACTAACTTCATGCACACCATGCATCAGGGATGGAGAGCAATATAATAAAAACCATTTGATTTTAGCCTGATAACCCGAGTAATATAAATTTAATTAATTTTTTTCTTGCTTTGAAATATGTGACGTCTCAGTTTGCTATTGCCATACAAAATCTGTGACATTTCAGCCTTACTTATAAAAATAACGCTATGTATAAGTGAATCCCCGTTTTCACAGCTCAAAACTTGTCAATTGATTGCCGGTTTCTATTACCTAACTCTCAGCTACATTCAATAAGCACCATTATTTTAAAACTTTGACAAGAAATTAATGAATACGTTCATTTCGAGAACTTCAAATTTTCCACTAAACTATTTTACTCAAACAGACGATACAGGTTTCCGCGTGACATCGCTCCACAAAGTTCGACACAACGGGAACTTGGAACTACTTTCCCCTTCGGAGTGCCTTAAAAGCTTCTGACTTACCTTCACAACTAACATTACTCCGCGACATAGTTCCAAACTATAGTTTTAATGCTTTCTGGATGTGTAGGCAGGTAAGTGAAGAAATAAGTTTGATGTTCGCTAGCCATTTATTTCCCTTTCCTTTGAGAACAACTAGGTTTGTTATAAGACTTCAATTTCAATGTAATTTATTTGACTTGCAAGCTACTAAGCGGACTACACTTAAAAGTATGATGTACATAATCTTTTTTAGTTAATCGACCTTTAATAGCACTACTCTTACTTAGTAAATTTTAAATTCTTGTTGTTTAACTTTACTCATTTCTTGTTTATTTAACGCACTATCCGTCTTAATATATTCATTTTAATTTAAATAGTTAAAGGTATACCTAATCTAACCTCTAGCTTTAAGTAGGCTACAATGGTTTGAGTACCTACATTAAGTCACTATGCAATAAGTAATTAGCTTAAAACCGCTAACACACGGTATACGGTATACCCAAAGCTGTGGCAGTACGAAGTATGCAGCTCTCACTAGGCGCCTGCACTGCAACGCGGTCAACACAGGCAGGTAGCTAGCAGACCAGCGCAGCTCAATTCATGCCATGCAGACTCACCGCACCTGGAATAGCAAGCTTTGGTGAAATAATAGCCACTTTTAGGTCGCACTATTGAGAATTTAAAAACTAGTGTTTTAGTTTGGTATAAGCTGCAAGCTTAAACTCCCAATAAGAATTAATATATTAATTAGGTAAGGTCAACCAAGGCAAGTCTGACAGTGGAGCTAGTGAAACAATTTCAAAAAAGGTGTGTTAAATAATCAACTTTACTTCGTGTACTTGAAAAACAAATCTATGGCAAAAGAAAAAAAAACATTGAGCTGTGTAAAGTTTTCACATGTAAAGGCATTTTAGTTCAAATTCATTTTTTGTTTAAGAGCCATCTATCAAAAAACGGAGGAACATCATCATGGCATAACTTGAACTGATTTATCGACACGCGCCATTTTGAATAAATAATCGACGCAGATGACGCGGCGTTCTTGGGGTTGGGGTGTAGTTAGTGTATTTGCTATGGGGCGCTCGGCAATACGTGAGGCGAAATGCTTGGTCAGACGTGTCGCGATACCGCAAATCTTCGCCTTATACAATGTACCCGTAGCATTCGAAAATTAGTTATGAATTTATATGAAGTGACGTTATACTAAAAAAAAGTAATTAGAAAACGTGCGACTCACATTAGCGTACAAACAAATAACCATCTATTCAAGAATGGACCCTAGTTTTCTAAATAGATAATCACCGTTTTATTGTGTTCTATTTCCATGTCTTACTTTTGCATTTGTATTGTTTAGACGGCAGACACACACTCGATCCTGAAGCGATGCATCAGGCAGTCAGCAGGGTCGCAGAACCAGGCGACTTCTTCTTTAAGAATGAAAGACCAGGGGACGAAACAGGTTTACACTTGCCGTGGTACTTCGGGAATAATATTCCAGAATTGAGAACAAAAAACGGGGAAAACATTCAAAGAAGAGATGATCTCCAATCACAATCAGACGATTTTTTAATTGATAAACATACATAATAAGAATTAAAAGTATTCATATGAATGTTATAATAATAATAGTAAATAAGGGAAGCGATACTGTACTTCGGGAATTATATTTCCGAATTGAGGACAAAAAACGGAGAAAACCTCAAAAGAAAAGCTGAACTCCGATAATATACAGACAAATATTTAATTGAGAAACATAAATAATTGGAAATAAAAGTTTTAAAAATTATTTAATTTATGTCCTATACAAATACATATTATTATGATAATAATACAGCATAATACAATTTATACGACTCAATATATTCATGTAAGATAAAATAAGACGTAAATAATGGATATAAGCAAAATGATACTGTACTTTGGGAATAATATTTCAGAATTGAGGACAAAAAACGGAGAAAACCTTCAAAAAGAAGCTGAATTCCGAGACGAATATTTAATTGATAAACATAAATAATATCTAGAAATTAAAAGTATTAATAATTATTTAATGTATGTCATAAATATAGAATAATTTATATGAATGTTAACATTAATAAATGATAAATAATAATAATGAATACATAATATTATGGTAAAAATACAAATAAGTTAAAATAAGACGTAAATTATAGATAGTGATAGTGTACTTCGGGAATAATATTCCCGAATTGAGAATAGAAAACGGAGAAAACTCCAAAAAGAAGTTGAACTTCCAGATGAATATTTAATAGATAAACATAAATAACTGGAACTAAAAGTATATATCATTATTTAGTGGATATAATGATGTATGATTGTAATTTATTTCATGATCTCCAAATTTCGATTATTTTTGAGCTGTAACTTATTTCGATTAAATGTTTTATTAATTGATTTATTATATTTATTTCCTTACATCTATCATTACCGGCCTTAACTTAATGCGACAGTGTAATTTTTCACTAATACTTAAAAGAATCTTAATAGCAATTACTTAGACTGTGGCTCGTCCCCTACTAACAATAGGTATTATTTAACTTACAAATAAAAATAATAACAATTTTTTTCTTAAATAGGTACCTAACAACAAACATAAGGTTTAATTCTAATTACCTTACATAACTAACTACATCATTCATTAGAATCTGTCATGGGTTTCGCTCACCACCCGCATTGTTCGGGTGAGAGTAAATACCTAATTAATGTTTCTTTTTATTCGAGATGGGCAAGCTCTTGACTCTAGTCTTGGTCAGAGGTGACATAGACAAAGTTAACTATGGAGTGAGCTGCCCAGAAGAAGCCTGTTCACTCTAACTTTGAAGAGATTAGGGTTGGGTTGGTGGAAATACAAACGCAGGTACAATGCTCCTTTAAAGCAAGACTACCTCTTTCCTATCCCTATATTGCTTTGCCCTACAGGGTCCACAATGATCTCAATAATAATGTTACCACCTTTTTTTTTTTTTTTTAAACGGGAAATCATCAAATAACTTCCCCCGCCCTGGGTGGGGCGGGAGGGAGTGTCAGACTTTTACTGACTAAAACCCGTCTATGTTCCTTCATGTGCCCTTTGCCGTTCGGGGGCGCGGTATCTCTTTCGAACAACCCGCAGCCCCGGCAGGCATCGGCCCTCAGTGGCCCCATCCAAGTTTGCTGACATCTCTTTGAGGCGCGCGTAAAACACGAACGCGCCGTCGACACGGTCTGTCGTTATTCAGTGAACGTACGGACGGTGAGCTACGCATTGCTCACCGTCCACAGACCCGCGTCTACGGTGGCCGGGAGTCGTCTCGTGGCTCCCGACGCCCGGAGCGTCTACTGCGGCGGCCGCTGGGACGGGGGATTCTCCTCTCCCTCTCCCGTCCCGCCGCCTCCTTCTCTAGTATTACAGCTTCGCAGAAGGAGGCGACTGCTTCCCATTCCCTCTCGCTCCGGACCATGGCCTGAACCAGTGCCGGACGCGAGAGGTCGCCGCCGCAGATAATGTTACCACCTAAGAACATAATGTGAATCATCATCTGCCTAGCCTTTTCCCAACTATGTTGGGGTCGGCTTCCAGTCGAACCGGATGCAGCTGAATATCAGTATACATATGAATGTGAATAATAAAGATATTCAGTAGTGTCGAAAGCTAAAAATAAAATCAGAAACGAACACAACCAGAGAGAAACCACGGTTGCCTTGGAAGATGAAATGGAACGGACCGCTTCAGCAAATATTTCTTTGGACCCAAAGTTATCATTGCAGTAACAGTTGAAGATGAATTGAATACCATACACATAGATCCACACCATTTCAAGAAAGCAGGCACACAGCATCTGCCATCATTGTGCGGGTAGAGACCCAGAGTCATAATTTTTTTCGACGAGCTAATGTTCACCAACTCTTGGAACAGTAAGTACGAAATTATAGTCTTAAACAGTTTTACCTGCAAAATGTGCCATTTTCTGATTTATGTAATCTTTTATTTATTTATTTACACTTTATGCACACAAAATGTACAGCGGCGGACTTAATGCCAATGGCATTCTCTACCAGTCAACCTTAGGGTGATGCAGAGACAAATTGTGGTTTTATATTAAGTATTATAAGTTACTGCTCAGTGTACAGCTCTGTTAGAACCCTTGTGGAAAATAGGTGTGATGTTATGTTATGATTTACTCATAAGTAACTAACTACTCACATGAGTCACATCTGCTAAATTGATTGATATGAAAACCTGCAATTTCTTCTTCATAAAACAGCAGTGTTGTTATTTTAAGTGAAGTGAGCATGGGTGAAGTGTTTTTAGCCGTATGGGACTACCAGCTCACCTTTTACAAAATAACAGCAGTAGCAGCACCTCGGAGTTAGGACTAGTGCCCGGTTAAAGGCAATGGGCTCACTCCCTATTTAATTACATGGACCTAAAAAAACATACCAGCGGACTGTGGGTGTACATTTGGTACACCTCTACCTAACCCTTCGGGGAATACAGGCGTGATGTTGATGTTGTTTAATTCCACAAATTTTCTAACGTCTTTTCCAAAATGTTTAAGAAAACACACAATCGGCAAGCCACTCAATCAATAAGTTTTTATACGTGTTTAATCCCATAATTACTGGTAATTAGTTAATTTCGGCAGCTATCGGTGAGTACATTTATTTTCTTTAGTGTGTGTGAGGGTATCGCGAAAAATAATCGTCGTGTTTTTTACTGTGTTTTTTCTTCACTTTAATAAGTTTGTTGTCGCTTAAAAATGATTTCTAATAATGATGATCCTCCAGATCGTGGAGGGCAAATTTTTCGGAGAAATACCAAGACACCCAGGTCGACGCCCGCGCCGACCTCCGCTAATAGTAACACTAAACGTTTGTTCAGCGACATGTCTCCGACTTACGTGTCGCCCGAGGATAGATCCAAACGGTTTCAAACATCCGAATCCTTTGAAAAGTCCTCGCCAATATTAAACATTAGTAATGCAAGCATCTCAATAAATAATAATAGTACCGACTATTGTGACTTAGTTTCCGAGGCATCGTCGTACTTGTCAAAGATTAACGACCTCGTCAACGACCAAGGGTCCCGCATTAACGTTGCAAATAAATCTGCGATCATGGACATGACTCAGCGAGTTACGGCCATTGTTTCTATGCTAGCGCTAAAATCTTCGTGCAATGAAACTAAGTTAGCCAATACGGAACGCGAATTGGATAAAATCAAATTAAATCCCGGTGTCATTACTACGAGTACGAAAAAATATCTTATGCGGATTCATTAAAACTTCGCTTGCCTAAGGTGACTCCACCGATGGAGTCGCGCGCTTCGCTGCCGTGTGTCGTCGCGTACCCCACCGCCGAGCGCTCAGCCGATTATGCGTCCTCATCCGCAACTAAACAAGCCCTTATGAAGGCGATTAAACCGAGTGATGACGGGTTTCAAATTGTAGGCGTTAAAAAAACCGCAAAATCTGGCGTTGTACTGCGTGTCGCTAACGAAACGCAATTAAAAAAACTTGAATCTGTCGATGCTATTAAATCCGCTGGTTTACGTTTAGAGAAACCTAAAGGCCGTAGGCCCCGCATATTAGTTAAAGACATCCCATCTTCAATGGAAGAGAACGCATTTATGATCGCATTATACCGGCAAAATATTAAAGACGAATTAGCCATCAAAGAGGATGAGTTTTTAAAATCCACTAAAATCATTCGCAGGCGTTCTACTGATAATGGTCGGAAATGGATAGGAATTGAAATGGATTCTGAGGTACGTAAACACCTAGTATCTACTAAAGATAAACTGTTCATTGATTGGGCCACGTGCCGTTTTATTGATGATCTAGAGGTAGTTCGGTGCTTGTTTTGTCAACAGTTCGGTCATGTTAAAAAACACTGCACTAACAAAAAACCTGCCTGTGCTAACTGTTCGGAGGCACATGAATCGAACGATTGCCCCCATAAGGACAATGTAGATTACACGCCGACTTGCGTGGCGTGTAAGCGTTTTAAAAAACCGTTTGGCCATCGTTGCGGGTCTGAAGACTGTTCCACCTATAAGCTGAAACTTGAGCAACTAATTCCGAACACTAATTACTAATAAGATGGATAGTTTAAAAATAGGACAATTAAATCTTCACAACGATAGAGTGGCGACTTCCGAGTTGGATAGATTAATCATCGAGTACAATTTAGACATAGTTCTTGTTCAAGAGCAATATCAAAACGCGCGCTTACGTCACAAGGTAGTACAGCTGGATTGCAAAGCACGAGCCGGTATTTACGTAGCGCGTTCTGCTAACTTTACTGTAACTTCTTTGCGTAACCTCATGACGCCTCACTGTGCCGTTGCGGAGGTCTCATCGGCTTCCTATAAAGTTTACGTTGTGAGCTGTTACTTTCAATATTCTGACCCTGTTGGTCCTCATATACACAACCTCCGTCACGTCTTGCGGTCGCTCGCGGGCTGCAAAGTTATCGTTGGCGCGGACGTAAACGCGTCATCGTCCCTGTGGTATGGCAAGGTTCGGTGGACGGATTCCGAACGGCGACGCGCTGTTGAAGATTTCATTGCCGAAATGAACCTTTCAATTCATAACACCCCTGACGCACCACCTACTTTTTGCAGCCAAATGGGCGAATCTAGTATTGACGTCACACTTTTTAGTGTAGACGTTCGCTTAGTTAAGTGGCGTGTCCTACCGGACGCATCTTGTAGTGATCATCGCCTGATCGTGTACGAATTTGTTCCTATGTTTACTCAAGGTTCGTCCCATGTTACGGGTAGTTTTAGATATAAATGTAAAGGCGCGAACTGGGAATTTTTTAGCTCGCTTTTTGCTTGTCACGCCAAAGACTTCACTCACGACGGGCTGTCAGCTGAAGAAAGTGCTGAGATTATGTCAGAAACTTTTATATACTGTGCTGACATCGCCATTGGTCGCGCATCTATGACCAATATTCGTAGATGTGATTGGTGGAGTGAATACCTAGTTGAACAGCGTAAAAGTTACCGCAGAGCGCGTAGGCAGTTTAATAAGCTTAAAAAGCGTAAGGTTACCGGAGACCTGCTTGCTCTTGCTTCAAATACGTTTAGAGTTGCCAGATCGCGCTACAGAGCAGCAGTCGAAAAATCTAAGGGCAATTTAATGCGCAAAATTGTAGAAAAATTAGATAAAGAAGGTCCATGGTCTCCCTTGTACCACGAGTTTAAGGCTAATAGATTGGTCGATCTAGCATATATCGAAAACATAAAAGTAAATAATAAACATACTACCGGTATCGAAGAAACAACGGAAGTACTTCTCAATACTCTTATACCCGATGATTCAGCGGTAAACGACAGCGATTACCACCAGCAGATCAGGGCGTGGGCTGCTGTGCCACCTGAATCACCAGCGTCAGATTTACCATCCACTGACGAGTTCTTAAATGTGGTGAAGAGGCTACCACTCAATAAGTCATCGGGTGAAGATAAAATATCTAATAAAATGATTATAGAGGCGTGTAAAACCGCGAGTGACGCAATTTTAACAGTGTATAACCGATGCATTGCGGACGGCGTTTTTCCTGAAATTTGGCGACGTGGCTTTATACGAATAATTCCAAAGAGTGGCGACAAGCCCCCGGACGATCCAAAGTCGTATCGACCTATAACCCTACTACCATCTTTGGGGAAACTGCTTGAGCGCCTTATCGTACCACGCTTGCTGCCAGACGGGCCGAAATTTCACAGCAATCAATTCGGTTTCACAATAGGTAAATCTACCGTCGACGCGGTACTTTCTGTAAGGGAAACTGTAACCTCATCCGAACATAAATATGTACTTGGAATCTTCCTCGATATTTCTGGGGCTTTTGATAACGCATGGTGGCCTATGCTACTACTTAAAATAAAAACCCGTGGTTGCTATAAAAACATCTATTCTCTTGTTTCCTCTTACTTTCTCAATGGCTCCGCGAAGCTCAAACTTGGACACTATTCCGCATCGAAGTCATTAACCATGGGATGTCCTCAAGGTTCGGTTCTCGGTCCTTATTTATGGAATTTAGGTTTTGACGATTTTCTTGCGATTCCGCTACCATGCGGCTGTTCTTTAACCGGTTACGCGGACGACGGCCTTCTGCTCATTCAGTCGAGTACTCGGGCTGGACTTGAGAATTTAGCTGACACATGCCTACGTTTAATATCACAGTGGGGCGATCGGAACCGTTTAACCTTTGCACCGCAAAAAACGTATCAACTTATGTTAAAAGGTGATCTTAAATCATGGCCTAGTATTAAATTTAATAACGTTCCCGTTAAACGAAAACAATCCGTATGCTACCTTGGTATGGTGTTAGAAAAGAACTTTTCTTTTATTGACCACATTAACACAGTCGGAGAAAAAGCTAAAAAGAATTTTTATGCCCTAACGAGAATATCTAAAGCTACTTGGGGTCTGTCTTTCTTAACTCTGAAAACTATTTATGCAGCTACCTACCTAGGTTGTATGTGCTACGGTGCACCTGTTTGGGCCGATAGGGCCACCATAGGGGCGGTACGACGTAAATTGCTTCAAAGCCAACGGTTAGCTTTAATATTTTTATGCAAAGCGTATAGGACCGTTAGTACTGAAGCACTACCAGTACTTGCAGGTGTACTTCCAGTCGATCTCGAGGTGCAGCGACGTGCTGCAATGTACTATTCCGCGCGAGAGACCATGGACGCAAACTTTCTAACTCAACGTGACCGTGCTAAGATCTCTAGATTATTTAAACCGCAGACTGATGTCTGGGAGGAACTTTTATCTGAATGGCAATGTAGGTGGGATAATTCCATCAAGGGCCGGCGGCACCTCCATCAGTTCTTTCCTTCAGTTCGCGAACGGCTGGCCAGAACATGGCTGGAGGTGGACCACTGTGTTGCCCAATTTCTCACAGGTCATGGCAACTTTAAGAGTAAATTATTCTCTTTTAAGCTTGTTGCCTCTCCTTTGTGTCAATGTTCTACATCTGACTGTGAATATGAACAATCTGCTCATCACATCTTATGGGAGTGTATTCTTTGGCAGAATGAGCGAAATATTATGTTAGATAGTGTACAGGTTACATCCGGTGTTGTTTATTATGCGGACCTTGTAGAAACTAGAACTAATTTCCGTGCGTTCAAGCGTTTTTGCCATACCTATTATTGGAATCAAATGTAACAGTTCACATTAGGACCCATTAAAGTTAATGATAATTGCAATCCGTGGTGCTTGGCAATCTGGGCTTCTCCCAGTTGTAAATAATCCCTTTGTGCCTATTGGCCTAATTCTGTTCTGTCTCCTGCTTGTTTGGAGGGAAGTGGAAATTATATTTTTCTTACTCCTCCGCTAATCTTTTCAGATTAATTTCGTTGCGGGATCCAAGACAGTTAAATCGTTTCCCTGGGACTCGTCGAGCTTCAATGTCTCGGCGCTTTTCTTGTGGTCGCCACTGTTGATTCTGGCTTACAGGAGTTGCAGTGGTTTGGGAACAGTGTGGCGGGCTTGTCCCATAAATAAAGCCACTCAATCGTATATTAGTGGAATCAGAGCCGTGTTGTCATGCGTAATAATTGAATTTCAGTGAACCGTCTCTCCCCACAATAGCTGTCGTGGAATAATACAGATGCAGCAGACATCTGTATCAAACGGTAACTGAATGCAAGGAGCTCATTACCTCTCATTCACAGAGTATTGGAAATTTCGCGCACCACCAGTCAATGGAGGATTCAATAATAATGTGGTTTTATGAATTGCAAGACTGGGTTCTACAGACTGCAGTGTTCTTGACGCGAATATTTATATAATTATACGAATGTATATGAATAGTTCGGTTATTATTTTATACTAGTTACACGCCCCGGCTTCGCACGGATACAACTTTCAAACTGATTGTCACATTTCTTAATTGAGATTGTCATGCAAAATTACCATACAACATTTTGATTGGTCTCGCGGATTTTCAGCAATAAAATGGTCAAACAATCTGATTTAAAAAAAAAAAATCTGTATCTTTTTGTAAATAGAACACAAATTGACTTCGACTTATCTTTTTAGTTTCTAGCCAGAATTTTAGAAACAATCTTTTTACCGTGGCATGCTCTGTACAAAGCTATTTTAAACATAAGAAATTTTCAATTACGACAGCCATGAATCGATATTTGCCACTTACCGCGTGCTACCGTGTCGTGTCTCGGCATACTAATACAAACAGCTTCGCTAGTGGTTCAAAAGAACCTTTCACAAGCACTTGTGCCGTGAATATTTTAACGGTGCTAATTGGTTTACATTGCTTCCCCTACCATATCTACCCCTTTTAATTGGCTATCGTGTTTTTCGTGTAGTTATACGGTGTAATAGTACGTCTGACAGACTATGTTTACCGGTTGGACTACGCTGAGTTTTTCACGATTTCATTTACAGGAGATAGGACGTATTCTTGTGTATATTTAAGGAATGCCTAGATGTCTGTATATTAAGATGGTTTTTAGATATAATAGGTATAGCCACTATATCGAGCTGAAATATAACAGGAAAACGAATTAGATACAAAGACAAGTGACGGATACAATGCTATCCTGGTATGCTTCTGCATACCCGGATTGCATTATATTCCAATAAGTTCAAAAGTACCTTTAAAGCTAACTTAAACTATACATAGAAAATGTGTAAAGGTTCATTCACCGTAAAAAAGAGGTTCATTCGCCCTAAAAAAAATCAAAAGAACGTGAATTTCGTTGTTTAAAAGAAGAAAAATATTCTCACAAAGTTCCTCCAATAAGTTAATATTACGTATTCTACGAGCTTCTACGAATATATTTGCATAATACCTGGCATATCTCCTGGTAACTGTAGCTATGTAACACAAAAAGCCCTGTATCTCTTTTATTGCGCATCATATTTCACGAGTTCACAGCAACCGGATAACCGTCGTTATGTCGGAGCACGCCATAGTGCCATATTTACGCCATGTCATCTGATTAAGTTGGGAAATCGAGCTGAACCTGATTGATGGATGGCAGCATCGTTAATTACGCTATACCGATGATCTTGTTGCCAAAAAATGGTTAAACATTTACGATTATTGGACAAAACAGGAAAATAGGTGAATAAAGTTTATAATACATGAAGAAACATCGTTATTTTAGGGGGTTTTCTGAGACTCACCTTCATTTAAACACTAGGCTAACATAACCACATTAATCAAGAAGCTTAAAACACAAACCAGCAAATAGCGAGCTATGCAGTAAAATACGTTTGCATGCGGCTTGTGTCGTTCGACCCGCAAACAAAATGCTCCTTGAATATATGCTATCCTGGTATGCGGAACAAATTAGTATGCACATGCTTTAATGGTTTTTAGGAAAATTTACAGACGTCAGCCATATAAATTTTGTTTATTTAAAAAGAAAAAAATGCCTTTTTATAAAAAAAAAAAACTAAAAAATTCAACGGTCTAAGGTATTTGTCTGTTGACAGTCTCCAAAACAAAATAACGTACCTACGTATAGTATGACCTTTTTGTCAATCATATTGTATTCAAGAGTTCAGAAATGGTAAGCGAAAATACATTTCGCCTGTTTTCTCCAAAGGATTAGGCAGATGTACTTCGGAAGGTTGTAAGTACATCATACAATTCTAGAGACGAAGCTGCAATTCAGAAATTCCGATTGGAAAAACTCGAAACCGTTTTCAAAAGCCTCAAATGATCGACGGTGATATCATGAGGCTCAAGTCAACCGGGATTAGGTACCTACCAACTAATTAGTAATGCGTAATTTATGTACATTTGTCTATTTATTTACTTAAAGCTATGTGACATCGAAATCGTTGGCCATTACTCAGATAGGCTTAACTCGCTGAATTTTAACTGGGATTTAGTTTAAACGCTCGTTCACGTTCATGTTGAGTTTATGCCAGTTACTTGAGCAAGTCACTGAAACTTGCGGATTAGATGTGATTTCATAACAAATACACATTTAACTGTAATTTTGTGATAAACGAGGTAAACTGAGTGGAAAAATATTTAAATAGCGGCTTTTAAAAAACTCCGCTAAAATACAGTACTAAACTGTAATTTAAAGAAAACACAGACTGTAAACTGCTGAACCCAAGATCGTCACAGCCGATGAAGTCTTAAATGAGAAGAATTTCATTTTAAAGTTTAACCTACCTATCCTTTAACACTGTATTGAGAGTGTTTTACGTTTGTTCCAAGTTAGGGTAATCCGGCCAATACAAACCAACTCATGTCAAATTTTTTCCATTTTCGAAGTACTTAATTGTAATGATTCTTTTCCGAGGCGAAATACGTTTTGGCGTACATCCAAAATTGAATTGAAATGTTATTTCTGGATAGTAACGCATTTGTAATATTGAATTACAAGCCCACCACATTTTCTTTCACTTAACTATTGAAAGATTACTGGTTTGCTGGTTTTGTCGAACTAATCGCAGTTGTCTGTGTAAACGAGGCACCAAGACAAAGGCCTTGTTTCGGTATTTACGATTTAAAATAAATGGTTAGGATTGGCGGCTAAGGCTTTGTGCGACAATGCCGGCTTACTCCAACCTAAGGGATGAGATGATACCGACAGACTGTTCCCTTCTCGAATCCAAGACCTTTGCTTTCTTACCTAGATGAAATCACGCCTTTATTTCTTGAAGGTATAGACGGAGATTAGTATGCCCCAATTTGGGTTTTGGGAGTCTAGATAGAATGATATTATTACACTGAGAAAGATCAGACCGGCTGATCTTATTTTGTAAAATCTCGCTCGGTGAATTTCGGTGAAGTAAGGTTAAGGTGAGCAGAAAAAATATTTTTCGTTAAACTTGGGTAATCGTAATGCCTTTCTGGGTTGGCTTTATTTGATTTCTATGTATAATAATTAACGTCTTTCGGCTGATTTTATGAGAAATACTATAAAATACATCGACATACATCGCCGTCATGCCGCGCTAGGAACAGGAGGCCATTTCCAGTAATTAGAAAAAATCTAGATATAATCTCATATCAGCGACAATCAATTTGAAAAAATTTAGCTAACTCAACAAACAAATAGAGACAGATTAAGAAATTGCGTCCCTGATCTCCAGCGCTAGTTGCGTCGATAGTGTAGTTAGTGAGGCGGCTTCTAGATCAAAGGGATGATTCCTTAAAAGAATATTAAGTACCCACGTAAATACCCAAGAATTGTGTAGATAAAAACAACAAACAATCAATTAAATATTTATTTAATTAAAACTTCATAATAAAATTCCTTATATACAAAATATCAACAATTGTACTAAATTATAATCAAAACCAAGATACGATATAGAAATCAATTTGCCTAAAGTTTAAGCCTGTCGATTTTAAAGAACACTATTAGTAGTTTCAATTGACAGTACACTAATGACAATTTATCACGGTGAAAGGAAGCAACGTACAATCTGCTACCATAGATATAGTATACATATAAGAGACCTCGTAGAGTTGAAACTTTTAGTTGCAAATAAAAAAATAAAAAAAATTGCTCTTTCATTCATTTTTCCTTTGTAGGTATTGTAATTTCTTTCTAAAAAAAATAACGAAAAATTTCAGCCCTTTGTGATCTAGTCATGTACTAAATCTGAATCTCAGTTTACGCGTCGATGGTATATCCACCGTGTATATTATATAGATAGGTATCAAATTCATAATAATGGTTACTTTTATCACATTGAATATCACTTACATTTAAAATATTTACAATATAAAATATTTAAGTTTTTGTTATAAGTTCGAAATACAAGGTCAAATTAAATTGATTGTGAAAACTTCACGAACATATAAGGCGATATCTGATGATGATTTTCTAATATTTTTACTCAAAATTTAAATGAAATAACCGTTACACCCATAATTAAGAAAAATATATAGTTCGTTTTTTTTTTTTGGTTGAAAGAGGATACAGTCACGTACACACACATCCATAATAAATCAGTTACTGTTATCGCCTTTATGAAGTTTTAGCAAAATTTAATTTGACGTTGTAAGTATACATTTCTTCTATTAAAAGAATGTTAACTAACTATTGAGCACCTCTTAAAGTTATAATACGGTTCATAAGAAAGTAAAATAAGTATAACACATAAGAAACTGATGTTTTAGTCTTATTCACATTAAGAATCGAATATCACTGGGGAGAAAAACATTTCCAATTATAGGCCTAGCACTTGCGCGATAACATAAAAGTATTCGATTGAGTATCGAATATAAATATTATGTCTGAAACGAGTATTTCATATTCAAAAATTTAATCGAATTGAATACTTGTTACGTTTACTCCGCTCGCTTAAACTAGGCGCTCAGATCATTCACATTGACACAGAACACAAAAGTCGATCAATGAAATAATATGTCCCGAGCTGCTATACTACAACTTGGGATCACTCGTGTTAACTGACTTTAATGAAGAGATATACCTAACCCTACCTTAATAACCTGATAGCCATCATAAGTACAGCTAAGCGGACGTATGGTCTGTTTGAATAAAGCTTTTATAACGTAGTAGTAAGGGCTAGTTTTGTATTTCTATCGTATTGAAAACCAAACGTCAGATTCGCCTTAACAGAAGCACACGTACCTACTCATCGAGGGATTTCCATATCTGAAAAAAAGAAAAACAGAACATGAAACGCCCGCTATTTTGACAGTGAAACTGATACTATAGTTTATCGATTGAAATAAGGTTCATATTCGTATGAGACGCGGTCTTCCCGGCGACCATTTTATGTCTGAAGGTTGCAGAATTCATTTCGTAGTCAGATTGTCTGAGTGTGACTTACCGTTTCTTGGTCAGTTGTATCTGGGATCACTGGGTGACCACCCAATGGTACTTGGAATAGTCTAGTATCACAGCCTCGAAATGGTTGACGGGATATCGGTGTGACCGTTGTTACGTGGTGCTACTGGAAAAGATATTATAAATCAATTTCAATTAGACCATTAAAAGGCACTTTTGAAGGAAATATACAAGATAAAAATAATTTGAATCCACCAGTCAAAGGTAGTTTTGTATGGAGAATGGGCAAGAAGCAGTAACCCCATACCTATTACCTATCTAATTCATAAGATGTGAAATAACAAGGCTGTAAGCAAGTTCTTTTACTCTATTATAGTGTTTTATAAATTTGAATGCAAAAATAAATCATTCAATAGAAGAAAATATTACAAAAAAGCATCAAGAACAAACGTATTATCTTTGAAAATCGAACAACCACAACCTTTTTTTTTTTTTTTTTTTTTTTTTTTTTTTTTTTTTTTTTTTTTTTTAAAGATGGAACCTAAGTTTGTAACACCACTTGCACTATTATGAATGTATTGCCAGTACATTTCATTAGAACGCATTGACATGTTTACAATAAAAACATAATTTTAACAAATATTTACCTAATACATGCTGGCTGATCATGCTAGGTCCGAGAAACAAACAATCGCAACACAAGTTTGTAACACTACTTGCGCTATTATGTAATCCTAGTACATTTCTTAAGAAAGTTACGAGAAAATCATAACACAGGTCTACAACGGAAAAGTATTCGAAATAATTTTAACAAATTTCTACTCAACTACCCATGCTGAATACAAATTGACAAGTGAAAGTGATTTATTAGTTTGAGTTTTTGCAATACTTGACATTTTCCGAATTTAATGATTCTACCCTCACTGAACTTGATAATGCTGATTATATTTACTTAGTCGGCATCGAATGTTAAAAATATTATGTTTAGTTAAAGTGATCTGTATTACTAAGTGATAAAAGTGTTAAAAATAAAAAAAAATACGTATAATTTATAGCTAAATGTCTCGAAAATGTGTAAACAATTCCGACAATTTTTGTTACATTTGTGGTGAAGTGATATTTAATAAGCAAAAGTGTTTAATATCACATGCAATAAAAAAGCTTATTATTACTATTTTAACGAAAGCATAAAACATCAGGATAAAAGCTGGGTTCCACATTTTTGTTGCAATCCGTGTGCTACAGGCTTAAGAAATTGGCTGAATGGCAAAAAACCATCATTTCGATTTGCAGTGCCAATGCAGTGGCGAGAATCGACAAATCATGCAACTGATTGTTATTTCTGCCTGACAACCCATGTATTTGGAAAAGGCAAGGGTGTTTCTAAAAAAAGAAAAAGACGATATATCCATGTATCCGAATATACCATCGGGTACTCGTCCTCTGCCGCACAGCAATCTTCACCCGATTCCGAAACGTCCTCATATTGAGGAAGAGGAAATTACACTTACTTCACCATCAATTTCTACATTTCTACATTCGCATTGGACTTCTTTCCGGATAATTGTGGGGCTTTAAGCGATGAACATGGGGAGCGCTTTCATCAGGATATCGCCAACATGGAAAAGCGATATCAAGGCCATTGGAACGTTTCAATGTTGGCGGATTATTGCTGGACTGTTTGTCGAGATATTCCAGAAGCAGAATATAAGAGGGCAGCGAAAAGACCACGTCGAAATTCCACTTATGATTAAAAAACTGTGTAATTTCTGTAATTTTTTCCAAAAATTGTCTTATTTTTTTTCCTAAATAAGGGAAACTAATTTTAATGTTTATTAATTATTTTTGTGTTTAGTACGTGGAAATCAATAAAAAAATCTACTTTCCATGAACAATACTTTTTTAAAGTCAAAATTTGTAGATCAGTGTAATTTTAACTAAATTTTACCTAATACATGCTGATCAATACTGGGTCCATCCACGAACCGACTCTCGAACCCTCGGTGGATATCCTCCATCAGTTTCTGGTGGTTCTCTCTGAAGTTCCAACAAAGGAACCTGTGGCCTGATTTTTCTAGATCTACTATCACAGATATTAAGTTCTGGAAAGAAACAAAGGTGCGAGATTAGGCAGAGAAAAAAAATTGGGCAATGTTATTGCAGCATTTGTGAGAGAAATGTCCAAGGGCTGTTATAATGACCGTTATAACAAGCTCAATTGTTGATTGCTTTAAAGCTGGATTTTCATTTCTCATTGCGTATTAACTAATATATGTACGTCTTAGTAGTAGCAGTGCAGCTGATCTTTGTGAAGGAGCTCGTCCGGAGAAGTACTACCACCATATCTTATCTATTTCTACCGCAAAGCAGCGTTGCTGTGTTCTAGTTTGAAGATTATGCGTGTAATTAAAGGCGCAAAAGACATTGCAACTTTGTCTCTGGGATGACAGCGCATTTGCAAGGACTCCGATATTGTAGATGGCTGTAGGCAGCGGTGACAACTTTGACGAAAAAGAGTGTCCATGGAGTTTCTTGCTCGTTCTTCTCCATAGAGATCTACGCTTTGGAACGAGCAACTAGCTTCAACTTTAAACTGTAACTTCTTGATATTCAAAAGTTTGACTTTGACGACATCGGGTGGACCGTCGGCTTGTTTGCCTCCCAATGATATTTAAAAGTTAGTCTTACCTCAGCGACGCCCAGGTCCATAGCATACAGTTGCCGTGCATCTATTATCACGACGGCGGCATACGAGGGCACGTGGCGACGGATCTTGTTCTGTATGTGCTGTGAGCTGGAGTACGACAGCGCGCCGGACAGCGTGATGGACACGCAGTCTTGGTTGCCCACCTGTGGGGTCGTAGAATGTCATATTATGATTGGGTTCCGATTAAGGTAGAACAGTGATATTGTCAGATTCCGTTAGCTATGTTTCAAAGTAGTATACATAATAGCTGGGCAAGGGCATTTTAAATTATTTTTAAACAACGAGTAAGACATAAAAGGGAAGATGCGTTTGGCTAGTAGACAAACGAATACTTTTAATAAAACTTAAGGTGGAAAATGTTAAGCCGTAATCGTAATAATTACAGAGATATGACACAGGTAAATGAACACCCATACGCATATTCCATATCGAATGTATTCCCCGAAGGGCTAAGCATAGGCGTACCAATGTACACTCACGTGTTCACATGTTTAGGTCTCATGTAATAGAGGGTGAGCCTATTGCCATTAAGACGCTTTGCAGATGACGGGGCGGGGCAGTCTTTTTGACCGCGAAGCAGTAAACACCGCGTCTGACCGTCGATGCCTGCGGCTACCCTCACCGCGAATATACCTCACAGATATGGGATATGGACTTTTTGCTCTCTATGTGCGTTGGTAGAATAGGATTCCCTTTGCACTATCGTTCGCGATCAAATTGACCGGCTCAATCCGCCCCGCCGTGTGTTTCGCGCCTAAACGGGCACAAATACTAACTCCGAGCTGCTACTGAGATTTTCCAAGCAAATACAATATGGGTAGTAATAAAAGCTCCGACAAAAAAAGAAGAATTGTCCTTACTCAAAATATTAAATCTACTTCCTAAAATACTAACTTTCCGACTACTTTTGTCCGAATAAAAATGACGAAACGACCGAATGAGATACTGAAATCTTCGAAAAATAAACATGACTGGTTATTGCCATAATACTTTTCTACCAGCATAAATTACGTTCTGCTGAAAACTATGCTTTGTAATTTTTATCATTACTTGCCTACTATTAATTCATACATTACCTTTCATATTTCATAGACTGTGGTGCTATTTTAACTGTAACATTATACTGAAAATATTATTCTGAGTGGTTATACAGAAACTTATAAAAAATATAAAAATGTACTTGTAACAATAACTTTTACTTGTATCATATATCATGAATTTTACTTACCACGGGTATGCTTCGGTTGAAATGATAATATTAAACCAATAGCAACAATAACTATTTAATTTTGTAACATAAACAGACAAAACACGCAAGGATCGGTCGTTGCAGAAAGTTCACAGGCAGAATCGTCTTTTGGCATACATTTCGTATCAAAGTCCCTAGAGATAGATCCAGAGCCCTCGAGCCTCAAAAACCATAATCGGGGAGCCCCAGGGTTTATAAGAAAAATAACCACGAAGTGGATGGCGGAGTCTAGAGAGCGAGCGAAGCGAGCGAACAGACCCCGCTATCCACTTCTAACCTAACCTGTCCGAGTCGGGGTGCCCCAAGTCCCGAGCTCGCTTCGCTCGCTCTTTATAAAAGTTATACTAAACGAAATTATGCGAAATTATAAGTATGCCAAAGGTAATTATGCCAAATAAAATTCTGCCATCTTAAAAATATGCCATTTTAAATTCGGACATAAAAACGTTCTGCCAAAAAATAATTATGCTATAAAAATATTATGCCTTAAAAACGTTCGTCTAAAGAAGTTTATGCGAAGTGAGTTATTCCAAATAGGTTTCGGAGTATCAAGTTTCTGGCAAATAGAACGCACCCATTTTCATCATTATTGAGAGTTAAAAAATAAATTTGATAACCAACAATAGAAATTAAAACAGTTCATGCAAGTTGTAAAAATATGATTATTTTGACAAAACCTCTGTTGTCGGTAACTTAGTAATTTTGTCGGAGGTTCAGTATTCTATCCGGAAGTTTAGTTTTGTTATTCGAAGATCCATTTTTTTTTAGGAGAAAATGTAATTTCAATATGCTCTTATTTGTTGTTAAATTGGATATTTTTTTTCGTTTGTGTTTTGGGTTTTTTGTCGGTAATTCATTATAACGCTGGTTAATTAGAATAATAGTCGGCCACAAATCGCTGGAGATTAATTTGTTTTTCGGAACCATTATTATTTCCCATACAATATTACTGCTTTTTGTTTAGGTAAACGAATAACGTTCTTATATCAGTACAAATAAGAGCTGGTCTCCTTACCTTGAAGGCAGCAGCATGCACGGGCACGCGCGCCTGTGCGGCGAGCGCGCGCGCCGCGTCGGCCGCCGCGCCGCACACGATGCCGTACTCCAGCCCCGCGCACGCGCCCGTGCACACCGTCACCACGTACACCGCCAGCTCCACCTCTGTGGGCACGCGGGTATTAGGAGCTCAGAAACAGATAGTAACATTTATCTGTACCTACATAATTATTTGTGATTGGTAATGAATATGAATTCCTTCAAACGGGTCACACTAGAACTATTTTGCAACGACATCGACGGACCCAACAGTTTAGTTACACTCCAGTTACATCACTTTATTTAAAAAAAAAACTTTTTATTGAAGACAAGCATGTTCATATTATGACAAAGGTTTATATTATGTACAAAACATTCAATGTCCATAAGCCTCTCGATTTGACAGACTTTTTAACCGATTTTTGGCAGATTTTTTGTCGACGAGAATAGAACATAATATGAACTCCAATACACGAACGCACATGGCCAACTAAAAATCGGTTGTGGGCGGAGAGTTCTATTTATTTCCACCCGATTCCAAAATAATACATACATAGAATTCAATACTTCTAAAAAAGGTATATAACTTACTGCTATTCCTCCACAGCCTGGTGATGATGTCGAGCTCCATAAGCGAGAACATGGCGACGATGATGATGCCGGCCAGGGTGGCGCGCGGGATGAAGTAGAACGCGTCCGCCAGCAGCGTCACCGCCAGCAGTACCAGGGTCGCTGGAAGGAAGAGGAGGTCACATGCGTACAAGAACCGACGCACTCATAGCACCCACCCATTGCACTAACATTATGAACAAAGAAGTGTACGTCTGACCGATCTTTTTCTGTTTATTCATATTATTATTACTCGTATTTGCATACCATAATGTGTGTATAGGATGTTACAATGGGCCTAAAGCGAGGTACAGTTATGGACCCTGTTAGAGCACAGCAACATTAGAAAATAGGATAGCACTTGCTATCATAACCATTGCTTACTTTAGCGTCATGATTTAAAAAATCAAGTAATGTCCAAGCAATAAGTTAGTCAATTGAATTAGCAAGTTACAGTTTGGTACTGCCATAAAAATTCTATGGAGCAATCGCATTTTGACAGTTCGTAAAAACTATGTTACTGTTTACTGGTGGTGTTTACTACCTGGTTCTTTAAGTTTAGTTTTGCTAGTTATCATTAGACTTTACAGGTGTGTTGCGTAAAGTTAGATTTTATATCAGTTTACATTATTATACTATTGTGTGTTGTTGTGAAGGGTGATTTTAATAGGGTTTTAGTATTTTTATTTTTTTATTAGGTTTTAAGTATAAGGAGCTGTTTAGTAGATATAAGGCTCGTTTTAATTAACAAGACTTTAAAAATAATGGTTTTTTTTCTGTGAACCACTCTATTGTTTTGGGTTAACCTGTAAGATAATGCGTGTTAATTAAATTTAAAAAAAAATGATTATTATGTGAACAATGTAATAGGCATCATTGTCAAAGTTCAGAACAGATCCCATATCCCTAATCTAAATGAAGCATAGTTAAACAACAATGAATTACCTTTAAAGAAGCACCCTGCCGGCGTGACCACTCCACTGGCGTGGTTGAGTGCCGTGCGAGTGAACGAGCCAGTGGACGGCATGCTCTGCGCGAACGACGACACTAGGTTACACATGCCGATGGCGAGCATCTCTTGTGTTGCATCTACTGTAGTGCTACCGGCTACAAGAATACAGAGAAATTACATGTCATGTTAATCCATTTTATGCTATCCCAGTGATTAAAGCACGGGCACCCGTCTCTCATGTACTAGGAGAGCATGAAAGAGGAGATACTTATATAAGGGCTGGTCAATGTGACTTTTCTATTACTTAGGTGCATCTTGGACATCGGTAAAGGAAAATATCTTGAGGAAAACTGGACTAATAATGAGACTGAAATCGCCAATCCACCTTGATCAATACGATCGATTCATTGCTTGACAGGAGACCTTTGTTCTGCAGTGGTATTGTTTTTAAACCACGAAACAATGTCATTACACGTTAGACTTCAGTACAACTTTTTGACAAAAATACAGAAAAAACATTGCCTATTTATTATAACTAACCAACGTGTAAAAATCCTTACCGAATGCCTTCGCGATGGCGATGCTCTCAAGTATAGCGACGAGTGGCATCACTACGCCCTCTCCGCCGTACACAGCCAGCATGTCGTTGAAGTACAGCGTCTGATTGTTCACCTCCGTGCGGAACGGGGGCGGACCGAAATTGGGTAGGCCACCTTGGATTGTACCTGTAGAAAAGTATAAAAATAATCTCTGGTATACAATTATGTACAGGAGCGCAACAAATACAAGATGTACACTTGCGAATCGCACGCCAGACGCTAGTACATGCGTGCATGTCGCGTTCGCGAACCACATGCTACCTACCAGGAGCGCAGCAAATGCAGGTAGTGTACTAACTCACCAGTAAGAGCGAAGGGAGTGATTCCTTTCAAGTTGAGTATGTAAGCTAGTATGGCGGCAGCGAACACAACGAGCGCGTTTCGTGCGCGCACGATGTTCAGCCAGCAGCCTGCCAGCCGTGCGCGGCACGGAGTTGTGTTAGCCGACACGGCTATTGTAGCTCGCTGTAAATAACAAAGAAGGAAACTTAGAAACATAACTCCTAATTTTCATGTCCTCCTTGGACACGAGAAGTGGAGACAATAGGGTCGCCTACTATTTTATAATATTTTCATGCGACTAATGACTTAATAATATATTAATACTCACTTTAAGGAACAATAAAGCTACAATGGTGCTGATGCCTAATACAGTATCCCATAGCTGTACCGTCTTTAAGTTTTTGAAAAAGTTAATCATAGCCTCGATGAATGTGTCTCCCGAAGAGCCTGGAAACAAACAACTATACTAAGTATTCGATCCTTAGGAAAGCTAGGAAGGTATGCAAATACGAAGGGATGCAAAGACGGTGCTGATGCCGCGATAAACGCAGTTCATTACTAGACCCAAGTAACCTTACAAAAAATTGGATTAACATGAACCATCGACTCGAAAAGATAAATTCGAAAAACGACTCAATTTTTTTCCCAAAATCTCAAAGTTATTCGGCCATTTATAAGGTCAAGCTTTAGAAAAACACCAGGGGAATACATACCAGGAGCCTATAAACTAACGTTAATTGCTACAGAAATATATATTGTCATTTAGCCCGGTCCAGATTAGTGCTAACAAATCCTAAACGATACATTGTAAGCTTCATAAGATAAATATGTTTCTATTGAGCTGTTTTCAGTAAAGTGGTCATATTCACGTTTGCACTTAACGAAAGTACGAGCGTTTGCAAAGGTGATAATTGTCATCAAATGATAGCACAGTGGCCACATAATGATTATAAATAACAATCAAGATCGTAAAAACTACAAAAAAAATATTATGAAAAATTGAATGAATGTTGTTCAAATTAATGTAACATAGTATTAGCATGTAATTTTATCTGTATTAGGTATAAATTGGTTTCTTTCTCCCAACATAGTGCCAAGATATACCTCCCTACTGAGATGCCCGAAGAAAACATTTGTCAGAACGTGTCTTGTCCAACATTTTGAGTATCAGTTCGTGTCGAACCGCATACTATTACCACGGGGTCTCAACGGGAACGAATTATAATTAGTCTTGAAAAAAAATCATAGATGGCAGTATAGGTTACTCTAACAAAATTTACAACCACTAAATTGCGTTAAACGGCAGATTTTGGCTGAAATAAGATTAGTAAATATTAAAACTTCATTGCTCAAGGCTGATTTATCTATTTACATTCATAAATCACGTAATTTCGGCAAAAAAAAAACTGAAAATTTTAACTTCCATTCGAACGTGATTCGAACCCATAGAATGATAAAGTCGTTAGATGCAGCTATCTGTTACCCATTTAGTTTAGAGCTATTTGCAATAGATGGCGTTTTACTCAATTTTTACAATAAGCGTAAGGGTAGCAACTATTGTTATTAATTTACGTTTAAAGTTACTTCATTTATGTTTACTTATTTTTTTTTTATAAACATATTACTTACAACTCAGATCAAAGAAATAGGCAGATAGAATGTGCGCGAACAACAAAGTGAAGCTAGTTTTTATTAATGTGTGCGCGGCTGATAAGTGGCGCCGTGTACGGACACGTGCATCTGTGTGCGTTTACGGTTGCCAGATATTGAGAAATACCTACTCCCATATTTTTGTTCAGTTAAATTGTTCTCAAATATTGTAATGTAATGTAATGTAACGTTACAGATACGAATTTGAACATTACAAATAATATCCTTGGGGTCGAGTAAATAATATCGAAAGTCATTACATTAACAACATTGCTGTATCAGTGTATCGACAACGTTCCATCGACGAGTTAATGAATCGACTGTAGGTACTCAAAATCAATGGTACGCTACATCTACAGTACTTACTCCAAATCGATTGCACGGTGTCGATCACAGATATAACAAAGAAGGAGATGTGAAATGATCGTTGAAAATGTATAAAAACCTATGTCTCCGCTTTTGCCCTTCCAACTCGTCACTACTACACATGCAGCAATAAGTTACGCAGTCGCGCACACACTCGCAATCTTAAATCAGGACGTACTACACAATCAATTATAAACCTTATATGCCCAAACACAACGTGTATTTACCATTCACCGTACGACTTACTCACAGAGATTTCTTTGTACTGTGGCAAAAGACACCTATTTTACATGTACGCTAGTGATTGACAAAAACGAAAAGTTGTCGATTCTTTCAATTTATTATTGTACTATAATATTTTTGAGGCCCTGAAAATAAAATAATTAAAAAATATATACATTATCAATATTTAAAACTGTAAATAATACGTAAGAAAATGAATAAATGAAAATGAAAAGTTAATCAACTTACTTTACGGTCGTTGGTTACGCGGTTACGACTACGATGTAAAATACTAAAAATGTATGTACGATGTAAATAAAAACATTATTTTACATCGGTCTTCCAACAGAGTTAAAACGGTTGAGAAATTGAAGCATAAACTATAATTCTCTTATCGACCTTATCGATAATCTACGTTAGTGGATCTGTACAGGCACGTCACTGACTGGCGGCGAGTTCCTACGGCCGGTACTACGCACAAATAAAATTACGACACTGTCGTTTTATGATTTTTACATTGCTTGTTTAGTTACGTAACTACAAAATTAGGTAGTGGTTAAGGAGCAATGTATTTGTTGCAAAAATAGTACGGTCGCTTTGTCATTTGTGAGCAAAAATAACGTAGTAAAAGTAAGGAATATTTTATGATTTTGTTGTTTTTCGTAATTTTAGAGATAAATATAGTGTAATACTTGTACTTATATATGGTAAGAGATTCCATGGTTACCCAAATTTTTTTATTTGGCTACGGTTTTTGCAACAAAACATTCCATAACACGGCATTCTTGAATTTTATGACAACTATGTGTGCGTTCGCTACGAGTTCCGACTGAGGGCCATTATGGCAAGTTGCGAGCGTTTCGCTCAAAACCTCGTGACACGGACACGCGTGGCACTTCTCCTGTATTTTATATTTCTGTGGTGTCGATACAGGCAGCGTACCTACTATCAATATTATGTAATAATATATCTTATTCCAGCGATTTCACCCTTTCCCACTACAACTCGAAAATTGTCCCACGGGAACGTAAAATCGGAATAAAAACTATCGTAAAAAAAAATCCAGGTTGTAAACTAGTCGTGTACCAAACATCCAAATCCGTTCAGTATTTTTAGCGTGATAGAGTAAAAAACATCCATCCATTCTCACAAACTTTCGTAGGTTTTTATGATAAAGATAAATGTTAAAGCCGCAAATCGTTGCGCGAATCATATTGTGATCAACATTCAAACTGAAAGTGACCTTCGAATTGTAAAAAACGCGAGAAAAGTTGATAGCTCACTCACACAAATAAAACTGTTGTCCTTGAACTCACGATGCGGTGCAATGAAGAGAACAGAGAATCTATAGAAAAGCAACGCCCTCTAGAGTATCATTGCCACTTAGTTTCGATTCCACCTATTATTTAGGTTGACTCCTAGATGGCGTTGTAAAACTACTGTTTCTGGCAATTAGTGAGTCGCCGGTACTGCCATCTATTGAGGAAATGGAGAAAAAAATATTGCCAGTCGAATTGCCAGTTTTAGGAAGGTCACATTTCTTTGTATGGGATTGGGTATCTGTATAGTAATCTGTGCTATTACATAAGGCGGTAACGTTTTTTTCGTTATAGATATTCCATATATACAAGCTAGTGATACCGATAGTATGGTTAGGTACCTGATATCCTGAACAGAGACTTGAGTTGTGAAGCGCTGATCTGAAGCGCGGCTGCCGTCGTGAACCCACTGATTACCGGCTTCGATATAAAGTCTAAAAGAAAACCTGGAAAAAACATAATTTATGAGAATTCAGCGATTTAACAGCCTTTAATTATTATCGAAAGTTTATATTGTTTTCTGTGCACTGTGCAACATTGTTCTCCGTAACAGTGAATGTTGCTGCAACAATTTTGCGCAACCTAAGATATCACATGAATATCTCCCTTTCAAAGCGATGACAATAAACAAAATACCGAACATTAACTAATACAAAACAAGAAATTTACAGTATCGTTTTCTTTTGTATGCAACAAGAAAAACATTGAAACATCACGGATGAATGCGCGACCTTGCACTTGCTTTATTATATTGAGTTCAAGGCTAACTTGGCGACACCTAGTTTACACTGAAGAAATACATAGATTTGGGTGAAGATTCTGAGAGTTTCACAAATTACTATTTTGCTTTAACCGCTGTTCTCATCAGAAAGCGTAGCGAAACCCATCACCATTTTAGGGATCTCAAAAATCTTTCGTCTTAAGAGAAAGTACCAGGCTGACAGAACTTGTGTAAAGTACATAATAACCGACCGACCGACCGTCGAAGGTCTCAGCTATAATACTTTATTGAAGATTTGTCTACAATTATCCATGCTAGTGTCTTCCGCAATAAAATTATGTATGTACCTATTATCCCTATATACTAATAAAAACAGTTTCTCAACAAAAACAATGAACGCCAGAAGTTCAGTGTCTCGCACACATACATTAGCATAAACATCACTTTCACTTTATGTAACAGGGCGACAGATGCCGAAGGAGTTGTTAACACGCGATAGATGTTATGCTAATGGCGAAATTTGAATACGATCGTTTCTTTTTGACATCAAGAACGGTGGTGATTGATTACTGTTCAGAACACCGTTTTTTTTTTGTATTTCAATACTTATATGTTACTTTTTAGACAGATTCAGAATGTTTACTACAGAATAACACAATATTTATATTGTCAACATGATACTGTTCAACAACCGCAAATTACGTCACACTTTGGCACTTCCAGCTATTAGTCGCCTAAATCAAATTGTTGTTCACCGCAAAACGAATATATTTTTTGTTAAGGAAATCTAAAACTTGTTTAAAGCATTATACGGGTATTTATGGATAATCGATCATCTTTTTTTCAACTTTAATTTAAAAATCATGGATAATTACAGAAGTTGGCAGTAAATTGCTCCTAAAATTAGTTTTGATGTTGGACCAAGCAATAAGAATTGCTATCAAAGGCAATGAGCCTTTTAAGTCCTTAGTAGTTAACTTTTATGTAGTAGACATCAAAATATTCAGGAGAATATTTTTCATAATATTATTCTTATAAGTATTATACTTTTTCCCAGTCTAACCAAGGGGTACTGTGTTGCCCAGTAACTGTGGACCTCAGATAAGCAGTCGCTCCATGTAAAACACTGGTATTCAGCTGCAACCGGTAAGACTGGAAGCCGACCCCAACATAGTTGGGAAAAAGGCTAAGCAGATGATGATATGCTTTGTCCCATAGTCCAAATTGACACTGATCATCGACATTTTGTTTCTTTTTTATTTTGCAATTTCGAAATTATGTGTACTTCGGTGTACTCAAAATCTAATTTCAACCACAAAATTATGTAATAGGTAGTACAATAATGACAAGAATTATTGTAACAGTACCTGTATGAATATACTTGACTTCAATAGGTTTGTGTATGATGATAACAAGCTGATAACGGTGGCAATTCAGTACAGTATTCTGAAATTCCAGTTATAATTGAGGCAGTTAAAACGTTAAAATATGTTTTTTTAATTAACATTTGGATAAGTCGCCCGCCTTTTATGGCGGGAGGTAGTTCGATGCCGGGCAAGTACCAATGTGACATTCAATTTATATGTATTTACTTACATAGTTTATCTTGGATATAACTGGCATCGGTAAAAAAAAACTTCGTGAGGAAACCAGAACTACACTTATCTAATATACTAATATAATAAAGCTAAAGAGATTTTTTGTCTGTTTGTTTAAACACGCAAATATCTCGAAGTCTGATTGTAAAAAATGTTTTTATATTATGATAGCCAGATTCATGAGGAATGGTATCTAAAATCACAGTAAGACCCACAGGAGCGAAGCAGTAACCAAGGATATAACTTAACGCGGGGAAAAAACAACGTGATGGAGGCCGCGGGCAGAAGCCGCCAGAGCAAGCGTAGTGATCAATGTTCGTGCCTTCTCTGTATGAGAAGAGGCCTTTGCCCAGTGGCACAGTAATTGGCTAGTATTATACTATCACGCACTTACCTAACTGTAGTATTCCAAGCAGCAATATAACGCATCCTGATAGAAAAGCGGCCAAGTACGCGAAGTCAGCGGACTTGGCGACATACTTGGCCAGTAAGGCGGCCAAGATGGCGGTGGGGCCTACGGTGACGTCCTTACAGCTGCCGAACAGCATATACATGAGGCCTGGGAATATGCTGGAGTACAGACCGACCTGGAAGGAAGATGGCACAATTTAGAAACATATGTGGTTTGTTTTTTGTTAGCCTATTTGTCCCACTCCTGGGCAAAGGCTTCTCTATACTTCTATCTTTTATAATGTTGTATTTCAGTTCTCCATTTTAGGAGGAATCCATCCCGTTCGTCTCGTAATGTTACTGGTAATTTATTTACTACTTGATTTATCCTACGTCTAGGACCAGATCTTCCCCACGACTTCCACCAATTTCAGACGAGGTCTAACACAGGCTATTGTGTGTCAGTTGGGTCTACCATGTTCTACGTGGTGTAAATGGAGTCATGTTAAAATAGCGATTCGGTGAAATCCTTGTATACTTGTTTTTCTGAAAGATTTCTTGCTTGATAGTCGACTCAACTTCAAGCATATTATCATTTATTGTCAACCACAAACAGCACATGTGTGAACCTACAAAGAAAAAACTTTAGGAGCAGACTAGGTCCATCAATCAAACCATAACATAGACAGATTGAAGATTGGGGTTAAAGAGATAAGAAAGACAAGAAAAGGTTTATTGACACAAACCAGTAATATAATTAAGTAATTACCTGTGGAGGTAGACCAGCCACCATAGCATACGCGATGCCCTGGGGTATTGAGGTCAAACCCACTGTGATACCTGCAAACATAAAGATAAATCTTGAATGAGGTAAAAAAAGAATACCTACTTCACTTTTTTTAATTTCCGCTTTAGTGACTACTGACAATGACTTAAGGATTTGAACACTGGTTTTCCTACAAGTACAGACAAGGTCAAGTTAAGAGCGAATTTCTTTTCCTCGATGATTCTAAGTAAATCAGAAAAAGGCAAGACTTTTGACGTCATGCCATTTGATAGGGTTGGTACTAATTATTCTAGATTCGAGAAATTCGTCAAACGTTACGAATATGCTAATGCTAAAACAGCTTTGCCTAGCCTGTTTTCTTACTGTATCTTTGTAAACTACACACATACGTGTACACACAATTGTGATTTTTTTAACAAAATCCAGAGCGAAATTCTAATCATTTAACTTGGTGTTATTTTTATCTGGCCTTGAAATTAGTGTTAGTCATCAACACCCTAAATAAAATGCAATGGGTATACCAGGCAATCAGTTACGGACCGGTTCCTAAACGCCATGAATCGGATCCAGGAGTGCTCAAAAATATATTGTCGTGTTCTTTACTCCATTGTATTTTAAAATCTTGTGTCTCTTTCATCATCACCTTTTCTTCCCTCTGACTAGTATTACGCCGTAGAGGCTTTGGGCCATTAAGAGGCCTTTTGAGGGTAATATCAACCAAATTTACTCGTGTTATTTTTATTTTGGAGAACTACAATAACTGTAGTAGATTTACCTGTTTGCGAAAGTCTTTATAACATCTAGTTTACAGAAGTTATCTAACCAATTCAAATCTAGACTTTTTATTACAAACGTTACGATATGTCTCAGCCCAGCCCATCTCCAAGACCATGACTCACAGGTCGTTGACGTAAGACATAACACCACCACACGTTAAGTGTCAAAATTAAGTGGTTCCTAAATCAAAACGTTAAGTCCCTACATCTCAGATCCGCTTCACACCAGATTAAATGTTATTAAGAGCTAGAATTAAATCAGTACCAGGTACAATTTGTTTCCATTATTCCGTGAGAAGATAAGAGATAACATCTACTGCATTCAGAGATTATCTATAAATCCCAGACGTGCAGTTTACAACAGCGGTGTGTTTACGAAGTTAAGGTAACATAAACAGACAATTAAAATTCTGAACGCACAGGATATTACGGTTATTAGTTGGCACTTAGCGAGGTAATGTGTTGATTACTTCTTAACCGGTATATTTGTCGGTCAGGCGGACACATTTGAGTACCTAAATAGGGTACTTAATACATTGTTGTATTGAAGTACAATTAATCAATAAAGGATGAGCTGTGAACATTGAACGATTGAACTAATAAAATCAAACAAAAAATACGCATGGAGTATGCGTACTTGGGGTTTCCCACACTACCTATTTTGACGCGGGCATCATACACGTGCTATGGGCATTTTCTTGTACCATTAATTGACCTTCAAAATTAGATTTATTTCTAAAAGCATGTACCTACGTATGACATGTGCCACCTAACAGTGCTGAACAAAAAATAACCAGTTGGTACGACCATAAAGTCACAAATCACCAGTTGTTGTTTATGACTTTATAACCAAGTTCCTGTTATAATCATTAAGAGTGAGAAGACCAAGCCGTGGTTAACATTATTATAATACTATCAAATACATGAGAGGAATTTACAAATGAGAAGACTCCAAGAGACGGTGCACCTGCATTACATTTCGCAGAAAGATACTTGATACAAATAATTCAGTAAAGTACCAGGACAATAGAAAAAAAATAGAAGCTTATCCCAACTTGCAATGTCATCACCCAACAGAAACTATTCGAAGGATTAACTTTGCAGTCAATATTCAGTTGCTTTCATGATTGCTGCAGAACTTACATGCCGTGAACCTACCTGACATACCAGGACACAGACGACACAAATCACGCAACAAAGCAGATTCAATTTTCAGATTCAATTATTTTTTCCTAAACTCTTGTTCAGGAAAAAATAATCTATATGGAAAACCAGTACCAGGATTACATAAAACATGAGGAATTATAGGTATCTCACCCGCAATGGCGTCTCGCAGTAGAAACTCGCAGCTGTATTTTGGCAGCCATATTGTGATCGGCAGTCTTCTCTTCCAGGACTCCGTGCTGCAGAGCTTGGAGGACAACCGCTGTAGTCTGCTGTTTGCCTGGTGGACATTTCCTGGATAGTATGAAAAAAAGGCAGAAAGTGAGAAAATCTTCAATTTATTAGTAATGTAAATAAAAATAAAATCTTATTTATACATGCCATTGCATGGAATTCGCAATTAACTACGTAGTATTTTTAATCAGTGTAATTACTATAGTACCGTGCAAAGCCAGTGATGGTGCGCGCTTCTTAACTATATCTACTTACATAAGACATACTGATAAATAATAAAGTATCTTGTATATTCATGACTTATGAAGAAACTAGCATAATTATGCCCGCGCGAGTGTTAAATTATCGTGGACGCAAACGAAGTCGCGGGTAAAAACTTAGTTTATGTCCTTTCTCGAGGTTCAAGCTTACTCCGTACCAAATTTCATCAAAATAGATCCAGAAGTTTAGTAGTAAAGCGTAACATGCAGTCAGAGTTCCCGTAGCATGTAATATACAAGTATTGATTTATGATGAAGTAGGTAGTATCTACTGACACATACCTGCATAAGTACCTACATCAATTCCCATTTCGTTACACAAAAAGGCCATCGACCCCTTATCACTGACGCTTATTGTAAACCAAACAGAAAGAAGTAGAAGATCAAAGGATCAACAATGAGTTTTATTTTATTTATTTAACAATAGCAATGAAAATCAAAGTAAAGTACACACTAAAAGATTTCTGTCCTAGCGATAAACTGACAGCCTACTATAGTGATAAGGTAAACATTGATAGGACTATACGTTATTTACCAAGTTTAAAACCAGAACTATCTGAGAGGATTGAGGGGATTAAGAATGATTGTTTTAAAACCCATTGTGATTATGCAGTGGATTACTAACTCATAAAGAAAAAGCATGTCATTAAGAAGATATGCGCACTTTTTTAGATTAAATTCTGGGCCCTTTTTAATCGACTTCAAAAAAGGAGGGGGAGATCTGTTACGCGAACTGTTACACTAATTATGAATTGATTTTCATGATTCTTTTTTTGTTTGGTAGGTCATAACTTCAAAGGTGGTCCCATAAAAATTTTATAGAAATTAGTTAAGAAGATTGGTAAAAAAAAAATATTGAAAAATATGTCATCCAAGTAAATGGAATTGTACATTCTGCTTTTTTCTAACTTTTAAGTGGTGTTAATTTACGTTGTATTACCGTTCCATCGTGGATTCGGATGACGGGAAATTGATAGGTACCTACTAAAAAGCGAAAAATCAAAAACACTTTTTAGTTTTTGCAGGCGGTTGTCCTTTTTGGAAAAATAATATTTTTGTAGATATCAGGTTAAAAGGTACCTTACGTTTTACATAATATTACTGGTAACAATGTATGTTGGTTTTTACCAGTATCTTGTAAAACATATTACATAAAAACCGGCCGTGCCACTTTAACTTAAGTAAGGTAGGTTTATACCTATCTTACTCAAGTTAAAGTGGCACGGTCGACACCTCAAAAAGGGCCCAGCATTGAAGTACGCATACGTGCTTCACATTTTTCTATCTATCGTCAAAATTTCGGCCATACTTAAATAAAATGACCTAGGTCGGGCTACTATAGAATCTCAGTCTATAAGGTTCTCAGCCCATGACCGATGATCGTGCTAAATGTGTTGCGCCGACCCCAAGTAACATGGCATAAGGGCAGGAAGATTCATCATCTATATCGGACCTATTTTTTGACTGATTTCTTCTCGGCGACAAAGAAAACTGTCGGAAAAATCGGTCTGATAAAATCGGTCAAAAAATTGGTCGCGGGCGGAGAGGCTTAGGGCTGAAATATATAACTGCAATGCGGCGTTGCAGCTCGTAGTTTTGTATTTGCGTGTTTCTAGGGTTACAGTATAATAAGTGTAATTACACTGCATGCATCTGTAATGCGTCTCATCCATACCAATAATATGTATGATAAAGATGCTAAGTTTTTGTCTGCTCGTTTGTTTGAACGCGCGAATCTCTGGAACTACTTGATTGGAAAAAATATCTTTGTGTATGATAGCTAAATTCATGAGATATAATATAGGCTATATGACACCACGGAGCAGTAACCATGGACCTAACTTAACGCAGGTAATGAAACTACGCGGACGAAGTCGCGAGCAGAAGCTAGTATTACATATCTAGATATCTGGGATATTTCGATGGCCAATTACTTTCAGGTGGACTGACTTCTCATTGCATCAAAACATACTCCGTTCAATTGTATTAGAACAATAACTGTTTAGCAGCAATTAGTTCAATACCGCTGACGAAATTTTAATGACTATAAAAACTACTAACTGCTTGTAGCAGTTATACAATTACTACTTGACTATTTTTTTAAGTATTATACAATTTTTAGGACTATACAATTTTTCGGCGTAGCGGTTCAGCTGGTGCTCTATGTGTCGTGGGTTCGACTCCCGAGCGAAACAGTTACCTACGTGATTGGCCTACAGGTATTATAGTTGTTCCGGGTTTGACTGTTTACGTATTTGTTTGTTTCTATTGTTGAAAACGCACCATACAAGAGAAATTTCTAGTGTGGGGTAAAAAAAGTTAGAATATTTTGTCACAAAACACATTTTCCCTCATTTCACAAGTAAGTAACCAAATGAAGTTTACATTGTAAACATTTAGAAAAACTAAAGCGGAACCTATCAGTCCTTGAGCAATAAACAATAGAACGATTTGAATACGTGAAGTGATTACAAGTGGGTTTTCTACATATCGAGAATACTTTGATGACTTTCAATAAAATATCCATAAACGCTACTTATAAAGTTACTAGGAACTAGCTTTTGTTCGCGAATTCATCTGCGTGAATACTCGGTTATTGCGTACGCAAATTAAAATCCCAATCAGTTTGTTAAATTTCATTAGGATCTGTTCAGTGGTTCTGTCAAGATCAACTAACAGATTAGATAGATAGATTGGTTTGGTAGACAACTCATATAAAATTATGGAGTATTTTAATTATTTTGTCCTTGTGTACACTTCAATTTATTTAATCTCGTACAATGATTTGCATCTGCGGTGTATCTCTTCACAACCTTTGGTTGACTGGTAAAGAATTCATAAGGCATCAAGTCCGCCTTTGTACTTTAAATAAATAAATAATAGTTTGAAAAAATGAATAACAGACAGACTGACAGAGTTACTTTTGCATTTATAATATTAGTGTGGATACGTGAAGGATATAATTACATCTACTCAATTCTAGTAGGTATAAGATGTATCAAGTAGTACCTATCTATAGACGGACTATTATCATCACTGAATTGTTAAAACCCTAAGAGGAAAGATATGCCATGCTAATAAAAAAAAACGTAGCTATATTGTACTCAAATAAGACTTGTAAATATTTCAAAGTCAAAGCCAAATCGTTTATTTCAATTAGACAATAATTAAAAGGCACTTTCAGACGGTTTGAAAGATGAATGATGGTTATTAAAAGTACAGAACTGATAGGGACCATTGGCCAACAGTGTTTAATGAGGCAAATCAACTTGCTACGCCATTGTAAATATCTTGGAGATATGGTTAGAAAGTGTAACCTTATTGTATGTTGTTATAATGTAATACTAATTATTCTTTCTAGATTGTTTAATAGGTGCATTACAATTCTGATGAAAATCTCTCTCAGTGGACTTCACTTAAGAATTGATGGGGTATGGACAGTTGACCTCAAACTCACTTCCCCGAGGAAAAATTTTACAGAATAACACTGTTATAAAAGCAGAAGCTAAGGTAAACCAGATACTTTTAGCATCACATCACAACTATCGACAAAAAACTGATCAGACAATAATGTATGTATAAAATTCCCAAAGGTCGAAGCACAAAATGAATTACCTATATTGTAAGTAGCCTACCCACGCGTTAGCACAAAGTGAAATAAACAAAAAAGTAAGATTTCCCGCATTATAAATAAAACATACAACAATAATTTATGAAACAAATGACACATTACCGATAACTTCAATCATTTTCACATAAAAATGTACACAAATCAAATAGTAACAATTTCCATGCGTTACATTTCGCAAAACATTTTCAACTAGCCGTTAAAATAATACGATAAATTGAACGAATACGAATTCTTCGCGTCGGACGAACAAGTGTCGTCTTCGGAGGTTCAAAACATACTAAGCCGGTAAGCATAATAATAAGAAGCATTGCGTCTTGGCGAACCAACATTTGTTTAGTTGAAATGTTGGCCGGCCAACATCATTCGACTACCATCATCCTTCTGCTTACTAGATTGACAAAACACTTCAGTTCAAATGCAGCGTTGGAAAGCACTCAATGTTGGCTGGCATATCAACCGTGAGATGGTCGAAACAAACAGCTACAAATCAAATAAAGCAAGAGATAATAATTAAATTGCTACAGCAGTGTTATTCTGTAAAAATGCCTTCATTGTTAATCACTAGCATCAGATGGGATGAGAGCTCACCTCAAACTCACCTTAAGCTCATCTTAAAAGCACCTCAAGCTCACTGCACAATTCATACGCAGTTGTGCGAACATGGCTGTGAGTTTGATAGAATGCGATGTCTACCTACGTCATGAAATTCATATCTGCGGGAAGAATATTTCTAATCTCTTTTTATGGAAATGGAATTGGATGGCAAACAAGCGGTCAATCTACCTATTTGGAGAAAGCTATAGGGCGCTCAATAGTGTTTTTTTTTTAATAAGTTTGTAACTTTTTTTTGTTTTTATGTGTACGAAATAGGTGACAAATAAACTTTATTTTTCCACCGGATAAATAGTCACCGCCGCGTCCCAAATTCGTTGCCATCTCAGAGACAATGCTTCGGGAATCGGGGAGATTTCCAACATACCATCACGCCTGTATTCTGCGAAGGGTTAGGCAGAGGTGTACCAATATACAACCACAGTTCTCCGGTATGTTGAGGTCCCATGTAACAGGGGGCGAGCCTATTTATTGCTATTAACCGGGCGCAAATTCTAACTCTGAGCTGCTACTGAGAATTTCATAGAAAAATCCAATAACACTTTGCTCGGACTGGGAATAGAACCAAACACCTCTAGCATAGCAGTTGCGCTTAGAACCACTAGGCTAACAAGGCAGTCCCGCGAGGAGATTTCCCTCTTGAAATAAAAAGGTAGGAATGGTCAAAATGGAAGCTAGACTAACTGTTAACGATATTTTTCTATTTTGAGCTGTAACAAATTGTAACTAATAAACAGCATTCTTCACGACGGAATAATTACTTCTGGTTCATAAAGGTTTATTATATTCGTTAGATAAACCTGCTTGGAATATGAGTTATTAGCAATCAAACCGCTGATTTAATTACCTAACACTTTGATTACAGCCGAGAACTGATTGCCTGATTGGTCTAGTGGTCATATGTGCGACTGCTAAGCGTGAGGTCCGAGGGTCGATTTCGGTTTGGCACAAAGTTATATTGCTTTTGCCGTTAGGAACTTTTATAAGCAGCAGCCCGGAGTTTGAACCGTGGTTGTGTGGCACCACCGTGCCTTAGAAAAACACGTAAAGCAGCCCTGCGGTGTTAGCTGTGAGAAATAAGCAATGTTTTGTTTTATCAGATTTCTTTCACAGGTTTCCACAGGATAGCTTTAAAGCGCTATCCACACATTTCCGGGTCAGGGCTATCCGTGTTCCGAGTTGTCCGTTTCAGTGTTCCCGTCGGGGACGTGCCACCAGTCACCCGTGTTCACACATATCAGATAAATCGGTATCAGTGTAATCTGTTTCTTTCTGATACGCACACTTCACGATGTCTTTGTTTAACCAAGAAGAGTTAGCAATGATTGCAATAGCCGTAGATGAAGAAGAAGCAGATGACCAAGAAGACTATCAGCAGACAAAACGTATTTGGGTATGTAAGCTGTGGGAAAAATCGGATAGCACTGTCAGAGCGTTCGTGCGACCGAGCGTGTTCCGGGACACTGACGCCTGACACGGAGCTGTGTGAACAAGTTCATACAATTTGTACGTAACCGATTTTTTCCCCATCCCTGACGGAACACGGCCGGGACGAGTTCCCGGAAATGTGTGGTTAGCCCTTAAAACTTAGATCAATTAGATTCAGTTGGAGGATTGTGATGACATTTTCTGATACTTACATTTACTTAGGTTCACGTGAGCGAAGCCGCGGGCGCAACTAGTTATATAAACTAGCTGCGCCCGCGGCTTCGGTTCGTAGTGGCGGGTTGAAGATATTCGTTATTTAAAAATGTATTGTCCGATTTTGATTTAATAATAAGGTTTCTATTGTACCGACGAACTGTAGGTGTACATAGGTACACCTTTGCCTAACCTTTCGGAGAATACAGGCGTGATTGAATGTTGTTAGAATATCAGTGCGCCGATATGTTTTTAGGACCCACTGAGTATTCCATAGAAAAACCCAATAACACTTTTTGTTCGACTTGGGAATCAAACCCAAGATCTCTAGCGTAGCAGTCGCGCTAAGGACCACTAGTCTTGTACCATTACGTTACCATTTACCATTGTGTTGTCTGTAAAGAGTGTTAAGGTGTGTCCAAATATCGAGCGGCAATCGAGCGCGGCTGCCGCGCGCGGCCCGCCGCGCTGTGATTAGACGACTGCCGCGCGCGAACGCTTCTGGCTACCTGCCGCGCGCGAACATTCTTAGTAAACATTCGGCAGTAATTGTGTTTGGACGTATTTCTGCGCACAAACATAGACAACGAAACATCGATTCGTTATAATGTATGGATCTTTTAAAGAGTTATGGGATCCTCGACAAAAGGAATACCATAATAAAAATAAACGTGAAGACTTGTGAAATGAAATAGCCAACAATTTTGATCTTCCCAAGAAGGAATTAAAGGTTAAAATGAAAAGTCTTTTAAGTTCCTATAGACGAGCAAGGAATAGAGAAAACATTCGTCAAACAAGCGTCACACACTTCGGGTATTACTGATGATATGGTTTGTTTTGATACACAAAAGACGTATTGTAGGCTAGAATAGGAGTCTCCTGTTGCTAAATACCGTAAAGTTATAGCCAATCTCTCTTTGGTTGTGATTGCTTTACGCCAATACGTATCTTCTTTTTTAATATGTGACTCAACCAGGCTATGTAAATGTTCAAACTCTTCTAAGGTTAGTCTTAAAAACTATGGTGTCCGGTAATTAATTTCATAATTGATTGACTCAATATTCTGTAACCTCCGTTGAAAAAGTGGTTTCATCCAGCATTTCCTCGTTAAAATATGTTTCTTCTTAGCTCTTTTACGCAATTTTTGAATAATATGCTGAGCTACGACACATGCGACCGCTTTCATTTTAGTTCTGATGCCAACTGAAGCGCGCGGCATATCTTGCTTGTGCCGCGCAGTACTGCCGCGCAAACATTAGTTGGCTTTGTCCAAACTAGAGCGCGGCAGAAATGTGTCCTACAAATGCCGCGTGTTGCTGCCGCGCTCTTGCTGCTCAATGTTTGGACACACCTTTAGGGCAATGCTACGTCGGTCTTTTTTAAACAAACGGAAAATTAATTAATTAATAAATAGACTAGGTAGTATATTGATTTTGTCTATACAAGTCAGTAAATAGCACTGACATGCAAACAATAATAAATATAAATAATGAAGACCCATGATTTGTGTGAAAATATAAACCATGAGCCTTGTATAAGTTTACAATCTTTAAACAGATTTGATTAAACCGGTGAGGGTTATCTCCTTGGAACAATTAAGTCAACATAAACATTTTTAGATATATATGATCCTTATTTAATCTTTCATTTAAACATAGTATTAAGATGAAAATAAGTTTTTTTTTCCCCTCACTTGCAATTTTTTCTGTATATCGTGGGTGTGTTTACGTATAAACATTGAAACTCACACAAACAGCCAGACCCGGAACAACTATTTGCAGGTCATACAAATATTTGTTCCGTGCGGGAATCGAACTCGCGACACGCAGCGCAGCAGCCAATCACTCTGGTCTGCGCCAGAGTGATTTGAATGTTTATACATTTTAGTTTAAAAGCTTACATTAACACCAAAATGGCTACGCAAAAAAAAACTGCAAAGGCGTCCTGTCTTAAGCATTATACTAGGCAACCATAGGTGATGAAGGGATAACATGATAGGTGCAAATTATTATACGAGAGTAAAACAACTAAATGACAGATATAAAAAAGAACTCAAATAATTACATAAATACTTTCAATAAACATAAGAAATATTTACATAAAGATTTGTAACATACGTAACTGAACTGGCTTTTAAAAGATAATTTCACTACGACACTATTTTTCTACAAAGTCATGCTTGTAGTATTTTTTATATCTCTATTACCAGACAGTTGAGCAAATATGAGAATACAATCTTGCAAAGTAAGTATAGACTATTTAATAGTACGCTAAGTTTATACATAGATAAGGTTATAATACCATTGCTTATGGTGTTAGTTATATTGTTATTTGGTTTAGGCTTTACTAAAGATTTTTTTTTATACTAGCGAAATGTTACGTTTTCGCATGGGTTCTTTTTTTTTGCCCGTCTTTTGATAATTTGTCACCGCTAACATCTGCAATACCAGAGGCCTTGCAAATGTGTTGCCATCCCAGAGACATAGGCACCTATACCCTTCAAACCGGACCACAGCAGAAATAGGTATTCATTTTTAATTATATAGATGGAGATAGATAATAAAACCAGAAGGTTTGCAAACACAAAATCTCAAAAACTGCTTGACCAATGAAACTGTAATTTAAAAGCTATGTAGTTATTATGACCAAGAATAAATTTTATATGGGCTTAAATGTGGACCAAAGCAAAATCTAGTTATGAAAATAGATACACATAGAACATGACCACCAATTTATTATAGTACTGCTTTTTATAAGGGCAATGGCGGTCCAATATGATTCGAAGGCATGGATCGTATATCAGGTGAACACTCGACTCGAGTCTTTTGTTTCCCTAAATAATGATAAAATCTGAACTCTTCTCTACAGGAATACTTTAAGCTGTTAAGAAAGTTAGGTATGGAAACAACGAAAATGTGTAATGATGCACCAAACAAGTGAGTGTAAAATTAGGAATTGTTTTACATAATGATGCATCAGTGATTTTTTAGACTTAAAATAAATGATTTCAGACAAATTGATAAATGCTCATTATCTTCTCAGCATGACAAAAGTCTTTGTCCTAAAGTGGAACAACTTTAGGCCAGTATAATTGCTTAATTACAAAATGGTTACAGGTGCAGATAAAGAAAATCGTAGAGAAAAAATAGAGACAAAAAGTTATTGAACACCCGTGGCAGATTTAAGGAAACGGGCAGGTCTTTGTTACCCCTTTATTCAAAAACTTTTTATAAATCTTAGTGATACAAGGGCAGGTTAAATACATGATGTAAGGCCAAGATACTATTAACAAATGGTGCTGACTCAAAAAAAAGGAAGAAAAAAGTTTGCACTGAATCATAATTTAGCCCCTATTTTTTATATCTTAAGACTTGTTAGACAAAGGATACCTTTGTTACAAATTCGTACAAACTAAGCATCTTAGGAAAAGCTAAGACTGAGGCATTAATTTAAACAAAATCAGTGAAACTTTACGTTCAAACTTAAATATAATATTTTACGTACCTAACAGCGGTGTCCGAGGGTCGTCAGCATCCATTTTCTGTACACTATAGCATCTCTATTCACGTGATACTCGCACATTTATGTCATTTGAAATAACTTATCTATTATTGATAGCAATTGTGATAGAATTACATTACATATTACTTTGTTATTGTTTACTAAGTTTACAATAGCCTTTGTTTGACATCCTAATGTCGTTGTCTGACATTGACATTTAACACTGACAGTCAAGTGTCTGTGCCAATTGACAGAGTTTGCGTTCGGATATCTATTTGAATCGAATAGTTAAAGAGCCTGATGAAAGGAATTGCAAAATAATGGAAAAAATAACATTAATATTATTTATTTTACGACCATGGACTTTTTTAGCAGAGATATGAACGTAAAATTAATCTAAATATTGCTATAGATAAGAAACTAATAGGTGAAATGCGCTTATCCGAAACTAAATAAATAAAAGTATTTACGAAGTGTTTTAGACAAAGTAAGTTTTTTTTTTTAGGGTCCTTTAAAAGAAGAATCTTAACATTATTAAAATTATTTCATTTTAAACCTAAACATTTAATTGCAAATATATGCTATCATTATGATTCTTACCTAATTTATTTTTAAATTATAGGAGATAAATGTCAATAGGCTCGTCCCCAGTTACATGGGACCAAAACATATCAGCGAACTGTGGGTGTACATTGGTACACCTCTGCCTAACCCTTCGGGAAATGCAGGCGTGGTGGTATGTGATGGTATTATGGAAAATATAATTTTATAATCTTTACAGGTAACAATTCATAGGTATTTTCATTTAAGCTGGTGAAAGCTATTTTTGTGTCATAATCATAGAAAAACCACTTTAGCTCTACGTAAATCGTTCGTTACATAAATCAATGATAACCCAGTGAACGATAACCGTACACAAATACTGTAATAATTTGCCTTATAAATAATAATTAACTATCAAAACATCTATTAAGCGAGCAATGATCATCTGTGTGGCACATCGCGCGAGTCCTGGATTCAGCTCACAGATAACCTATCGCCTAGACTTGAGTCACATTCTACCAACTTTAACTGGTTGTGGTACCGGTTAGAATCAGCAGAATGGAGTTGAATAATAATTAGGTAGTATGTAATACAGACAAATCAAAAGTTCTATTAATTGTTCTAATTCGTGACACATGATTTGCGAACATGTTAATAATATCTAGAGTTTATTTGTAATTTTTTAATTGACTTTAATTTTGACATAGGTAGGTACCAATTTTGATGAGCCCAACACAATACATTATATCAATAGGTGAGGGTCAAGGATTCTTATTTACTAAAAGCGCCTATCTTTTAATTACCGCAATCTGCGGAACTGTGTAATTCTAAATCTCTCAATTTTTTTCGCTATTATTTAAACTATACTTAATAGGCTTTGAAGACGTTAATTTAAACTGAATAAAGATAATAGAAGATCCAAAATAAAGTAAATGTTATATGTAGATGTAGATACTATCCACTAATAATTAAATAAGTAAGTATGTAGGTATTTAGTAGAAATGTGAAAGACACGCTGCGCCTGCGCTTTAATTAGGCCAAAAGTTTTGTAGTCTTAAACGAGACACAGATAGCAAAAATATTATGGCCCTTTACAAATTAAACTTTATTTTCACAAGTTTTTACTTTTCAATTTTAACACAGGTAGATTCTTACTAATTGTAAATATTTATTGGTTGTTTATTTACCTAATCGAACGAATTAATGTAGATAAAAGTAGAAATCTGCCTAGTACTAGGTAATATAAAGGTGTCGCTATGTAGGTAGTTCGTGTACCCACATAACTACCTACCTAACCGGCGAGGCGTGAGTAATTTACTCGACTAGGCAAAATAAAGATTAAACATGTAGGTACCTACTCAAGAGACAGATTCTACATTTATAACTACACTAGTTTCTGCCCGCGATTTCGGCCACGTAGTTTTTTTCAAACGCCTTAAATATGTTGTCTTTGATTAGGTACTGTTCCACTTCCATGGGCCGTAGCGTGATATTATATAGTTATAGTACTATTCCTCATGACCCTGGCTAACTTATTCAATAAGAATTTTTCCAATCCGACTAGTAGGTCCAGAGATAAGCGCGTTTAAACAAACAAATAACTCTTCAGCTTTATTATATAAGTTTAGATAGATAGGGACCTACTTAGCTTTTAGAATTAGTTACTTAATTATATCTACTTAACTGGAGGTTCTGAATTGTAATTTCTTGCTGACTGTACTTCATGTTTCGTAATGTTGTTTGTCAATAATTCATAGATTTTTCGTTATAGGCAAAATAGGTTGGTATAAAGTGAATTTGTTGATTTCATTCATAGATGTGTAAACAAAAAATGCTTTGGTAGCCTTATCGCAGAATTTTGTTTGTAAATATGTTTGTTTTGCTCGCATGATCTTATTTGGATAGGAAAATTCTTTTGACTATGCCCTTTACTCCTTGTAGTTACTTTATCATTATTTTTCTTTGCTAAGACCCTGAAACCTGTCTAGACATATTTAACAAACAATTTTGAAAAAAACGGTTTAGGCAGTCGCTTTTTACACTGTAAGTGCTTAAAACTCAATAAAAATATATTATGCATGTCTTGTGTGTGTATGTAGGTGCTTACCGAACTATACAGTAAAATACCTTTGTTTTTGATAGTCCCTACAAATACCTACTGACCAAGTGCGTAAGTGTGACCACATTTATTTAGTTAGATCATGTAGTGATCGCGTCATAAACATCAACACAAACAAAACATCTCCACTGTTCACTGCGCGCCTGGTGCAAAGGTTCCGCGTGTTACATCAGACCTGTTACCGAGTTACAGATACTGCATAGAATGCACTCCTTTTGTTTATGTGTTCCTATTGCTGTTTGTATATTATTATAAATAACGTAAGTATACGTGGTTAAAGGAAAGGCATCATAACAGAAACGATGTTACATTGGATTCAAGTTTAATTAGCTAGTCAAAATTTTGTCAGTTAAAAAAAAAAGTTGTTCCATTAATCAATACATTTTGACTGTATTGTTGCACATTTGTATGGCACGACGGATAGGCCGACTAAATATTTCTTCGCTGCTTGGTCCTAAAATCTGTCAATTATTACCTACGATGACCTTTCCACCAACGTTTAGTTTACTCGCCATCCCTTCCCTACCTTAAGCTGTGTCACAGAATAGGGCTCCAAGGAAAGCCTAGAAATTAGCCGAACCTAGGCATTCTAAAAAAGAACACGTCGTGAAGGTTTTTTTTAAAAAATCCACGGATTAAATTGCAAGCAAAGGTGCAAAAATGCTATGAATCTTCACGAGCCCCTACCTATTAAATATATAAAAAGCTATTATTCCCTCTCTTTCTAATGCAAGCAGTCGCCATGTTGCATCAGTCACCGTTGTTTGCTTCTAATCAACAAATTTCTACGACACCGTGCAACATGAATGCCTTCACTTTATGCATTTATAAACATTTCGACACGCCTCTTGTAAATCAATGGTTTATTTCATCAGATTATGACATTTCTATAGGAATGTTAGATTTTTAATGATATTATTTGCTTTTAATCTTGGATTTTTTTCTTTTTTTTACTAGATTTGTTTGATAATGAGACACAAAACTAATAAATAATAAAATAATAACAAGGTTTTCAGTTGTTTTAATAAGGTGTTTCAGTTTGAGCTAAATAAATCTAAAATTTTCTTCATGGGTGGACATTGCTATTAAGTAGGTACCTACTTATCTGACATTTTAGTTTTGTTTAGCTTCCTTCCTTCCTTAAAATAGTTTAGTTAAGTACTACTTTATTTTTTAAAGGTATTTTAGATATTTTTTGTAAGTAAGTAATAAAACATTTTTACGTTCTTTTAATTTTAAAGGTGCGTTAGAAAATTGTCACCACTGTAGAACAAACCTAACACAACTAGACAAGGCCAGCGTTATTGTTTATATTGCCATCTTGCTCACACCGGAAGGTGTCTATTGCAAGGCACTTGGCTAGTTTCGTCATACACAACGACCACTTTAAGTGGGTCTCTCATAATTCCCTTTTGTATGCACCGTTTGCAGAAACCCTATAAAACTAGAGATCTCGACAAAATTGCTACCAGGCTTACAGCAATATCTAGGACAGAGGACAGACAGATCACGAGGTTGCCAATCGGCCCTTTTACGAAATTCTCCTCTGTTTATTATTTTACATTAATTATTCATTTCTATGACATACCTTTTCTAAGTTATCAAGTTGTGGATAGGTACTACATATCAAGATGATACAGTAAGGCAATAAAATATACACCTTATCTATCATACCGAAGAAATTAAAATTTTTCACCCAATGAGACGGCATGGTACCAGGAATATAGATCCCATAGGATCCATTGATAAAAAACATTAATGATACTCCTTTCATTCATTCAGATACGACAGTGGACACGTCTAGGTACCTAGGTACTTACTTATCTATTATAGATTATCTTACATAGGGCAATAAGGTCAAAAAAATTGGGTCATAACAATATAACATTGAAATGCAACAAAAATGTTTATCTAAAATTGACTAGATGCTACAGAAAAATATTTTTTAATAAGGTTGTTTGTCCACTGTCCCAGTAACCTATTTAAAATATTATTTACACTTGAAATTATTATGTACAAAACAATTTTGTGTGCAATATTTGTTTAAATAACGCTTTTCTATTTGTACTGAAAAGTCTATCGCATAGAAGAAAATATTTAGATGCGTCTGCAAGTGATGGCAAATAAAACCGCATCGCGCATGCGTTTGCAGCATTTGCTTACCAAACGTTGCCCAGTGAGGTCGTGAACCTAATACGTCACAGTTTCAGTTATTGACATTTGAGTGCATAATATTTTGTTGTTGATAAACCTAATCCAGTGATTATTTTTTAAACAAAGGTAGGTTTAATACATTATTTTTATGTCTATAAATTTCCAATTGTGTAGGTAATTTAAGATAAATTTTTACCTAATCTATTTATTTAAAAACGTTTAAAAATATATTTTCTTAATTTTTTAAGTGTAAAATTATCGTCATTATCCCAGCGGCCCTTGCGTGTAAACGCGACTAGAGTTGCGAAAGATTCGCTCTATCCAATAACTTGCTATTAAAATCGTTTCAAGAACTTTTGTACAAGTGTAAAATAATCAAAATAAAAATCTGTATCGGTCCTCGTCACACAATTCTTTTCCTTCAAAACACGTTTATTAAGGTACATAAGCATAACCCCAGTTTAAATATTAATATTCATTATTGTCATTCATAAATAATGATTCAATGACGGATCCTATTAAACTAAACTAAACCATTGATTGAGAAGCTCCTATTTTCCAAAATCACTGTACCGGACCTGGGAATCGTAACCAGGAGCCCACGTAGACTAAAGAGGCAGTCTCAATAACATACATAGATTACTGGCGAACTTGACTTATCGCAAGTAGATAAATTACTCCAGCATTGCAGTGTCGTGATGGCCCAGTGGTTAAGGCGCCCGCCTCTCATGCACGAGGTTGTGGGTTCGCAACCAGGCACGGGCAAGTACCAATGTGACTTTTTCTAATTCATATGTACTTTCTAAGTGTATCTTGGACATCACTGACATCGGTAACCATGTCAGAGGCTCTTGAGGCGGTTTAGAAACTCTGACACTAGGGTGTGTGTGGGGTCGTTAGACCTTACTGCCCACACGATAAAGAAGAAGACTCCAGCATTCTCCTGTAAATCATCGTCAATTATTTGTTAGCTTTTATTAGATGTAAGGCAAGGCATAGGTAGTAACAGTAACTTCATGATTAGCATGAATTTTTTAAATCGGACCAGTGAAGAAAAAGTCAAATTTACACTTGATTACATAATTATCGAGAATGCATTAATGTTCCCTTATTTACAAATCCCATGTGAAATGTTTATTATCTCTCATATCAGGTATTGATTACTGAGGTCATTGACCCCTTGGCTACCTATGATTTATGTTTAAAGTGATCACTACTTCAATATCCTAGTAATGTTGTCTATACACATAAGTGGGTCAGCAAATTCTTTGTCCCACACTGGGAATTCTTCCTGTATCGTGGATGCGATTACGAACATATAAACTCACATACGCAAACAACTAGACCCGGTACAAATACCCATCTGTACAATATACTCTACAAATATCTGTTTCGTGCGAGAATCGAATCCGCAATACGCAGCGCAGTAGCCAATCGCTCAGCTATTGCGCCAAGCGTGTCAAACTTGATAAAGTTGTATTGAAAATTCCGAACCGAACGTGCCGAACCGCTTATTAGCGATCCTATCGAGCAGGTAAGCTTGAGCAAGCGTCAAATTATAGTCTAGATACCCCAGGTGCCCTAAGTTACGAAACATCTAGGTAATAGCAGGAAACATCATTAATTTTGCAAAGTACACTGAAAGCCATTTGTAATTTATGGTCAAGTAATATTTATGACATGATTGACATTTCAAGTTGCCTAAGTAATTTGAAGTTAGTAAGAACAAGTTTTCATAAAAAGACATTTTAAGCAATATTTGGAAGTTACACGGTTGGGTTTTAGTCAGTAAGAGTCTGACACAGCCTTCCGCTTCTGCCAGTGTGGAAAAAGTCATTTAATGATTTCCCATCATTAAAAATTTCATAAAAAGAGCTTTAAGCATTTGCATCATCGAATGATTCTTTTTATCTTATTTGTAAATATACATGTTTTATTTTCATGTGAATTTTACTATGAGATAACGTAGCTTCCTAGTAAAAGAATTTTCCTAAATTGGATCAGCAGTTCCGAAGATTAGCGTGTTCAAATAAAAAACAATCAAACGTTTAGGTACTGTCATTTAATTTTTGCTAAAATTTTAATTACAGTAATTACTTTATTATGTAATCATCTACCAGTATGTAATGTATACCTATATTATTTAGAATCAGTGACGTAATCCACAGATGCAACAGTCTGCCGGTTACTAGTTCAAATTCGCTCTTTATCAAGTATAACCTTTACTCACACAGTTTTCAATGAACTTATACCCTGAGAGTTACATCAGTCGTTACTCCTTATCAATGACAATTAAGCTTTCGCTTTTGTTACGGATCTAAATTTTTTTTATCTATCTATACCAAGGCTGCTCAATCGCAGGGTGGAATTTAAATGGCCCGTGTAACTATCAACATCTCATATGACGCCTAACATAAGAAAACAAATACAACAGAAACATTGTTAGAAATCACATTGATTGCATCTGTTGATATACCTAATCAATTTGATGTCTAACAATGTTTATGTCGCTTGATGCTCTGTGTTTTATCCGTTTTTTTTATTAATAAACGTAATTACATTTAAGAATACCTTTGGTTGTTTTGGACAAATTTCCAAATATGTTTTTTTTATGCCATTTGATGGCAGCAAGCCCACGGCCTGATGTTAGTGGTCACCCTTACCTATAGACATCTGCAATACCAGAGGCCTTGCAAATGCGTTGCCATCCCAGAGTCTAAGTTAAAATGTCACAAGGCCTGTAATTACACCGGCACCCATACCCTTCAAACCGGAGCACAACAACGCTGCAGTGCGGCAGAAAATAGGTTTAAAGGCAGTAACTTCCCCGAACGAGCGACTTCACAAAGAGCTCTACTACTACAGATATTACAAGCAGATACTTCAATTTAAGTTATGTGAATGGATTGTATACCTAGTTAAACATAATAGGTATTGGGTATTATTTTCACTCGTCTCAGTTGTTGTCAATCCGCTCTGCGGGCAGTGCTCCAACTCGTAATAGATAGCTGCCAAAATGTCGATATCGGAAATCATTGCAATGTCAATTAAGTTTTCTCTTCTATTATTTTACACTTGAAGGTTACTTTAAGTTTGAAGTGTTTTTGTGAACTTTGAGTGAATCCTACCTACTTAGATTACTTAGACAGGTAAGCGAGTAAAATTCTATCCTAACTAATATAGTAGTAAATGCGAAAGTAAGTTTGTTTGTTACCCTTTCATACCTTAACCAACCGATCATTCTGAAATTTTGCATACACGTTGTCGGGTGTACAGACACGGACACAGGGTTCTTAACTTACTACCGGAAAAAAAAAGTACTGTTCCCTAGGAAAACAACAATAACGTTCGTATGGTAATAGATGGAGCCACGTGTCTTTCGAATCATGATTGAATTTAAAATGTAACTGACATTGCCCATACTTCTCCATATGAGACTACTTTTTGGAAGATGCAACTTAATTGACTGTCAAAAATGCCTTTTAATGGTCTAGTTTTAATAAATGGTTTACTTTGACTTTGGTGATTACCATCCGCTGCATAAGCAGGCCAATTCCCGTGGCATTCAAAATCTAGTCGCGATCTCATCTCAGCGTCAAACACCAATGTCAAAAATGTATGACAATTGGGAGTCCTATTGACAGATTGAGAATGAGATTAGAATTCGAATGTTCTGAAAAATAATCAAATTATCCCTTTGGTATTTTATTAGAGACTGCGTTTAGTCTCCTCTTTGGTTTCTGCTCTGCTCCCGTAGATCGTAGCGTGTCGTTATGAAAATTGTTCGTATGTTCGTACGTGACGAATCTGGCTATCCTTTAAAAAAGATTTTATCTATTTTTGAATGTGGACGAGGCGAAAGGAGTGTGTAAGGATCGTAGCAGGTGGCGGTCCGTGGTTTCTGCCTACCCCCATGGGAAAAAGGCGTGAGTTTATGTATGTATGTATTTTTTTTTTTATATTATTAAAGATGATGAGTTTAATCTGGGTTATGCCATGAAAAATTCAAAATAAATTCCATGGAGTTTTACTACCGATAAACCAAATGCTATTTTTCCATAGTAATGAATGTAGTCGTCAGTAGTTAAAATGCATGTTATTTGACCTTAACATTACGAATGCTTCCTTCATGCCTTTATTCGGATCGGAGGTAGTTTCTCCACAACGGAAGGTGTTTATAATTATCATAACGTACTTAATTAACTATATCCTGTTGTTTTCATAAAAGAATAAACATCTTCCAGAGAAAATTGATGCAGGTTGCGAAGTTTGAGTTACTCTGTGCTGCATATTTTACAAATCTTTGTCCTAAAGTTTACAATATTTAATTTTATTTTATTACATAGGGATACTACCCTATGTAATAAAATTAAATAAAATATTTTGCTCCATGCCCCGAAGGATTAGGCAGAGGTGTATCAACTTAGGTAAACCTACAGACCCTGTTATGATTTAGGTCCCATGTAATAAGGGGCGGGCACAAATCCTAACTCCGAGCTGTTACTGAGAATTTTATCGAAAAACCCAAAAACACTTTGCTCGACCTGGGAATCGAACCCAAGACTTTCTAGCGCTTAGGACCACTAGGCTTACGAGGTAGTCAAACATATAACAGGCACTTTATGTATAATGTACTAAAATTAAACTACGAATATTTCAAGCAGTTTTTGAGTTTTAAGTAGGTTTTAAGTAAGGTGTACCTTATCTTATTAATTTGTACAATAATAGAGAACTACTATTATGATGATGAATATAGGTAAAAATAATGGTTTAAATAGTTTTTTTTAAACTTTGTAATATACGCTAAGTACTACTAGGTTTACATATTGATAAGAGTTGTGTGGCTTCCCTAACAATAATATATTTAGTTTGGATAGACACTTCCGTAGACGTTCCAAACTTAATTAACACGTTACACTTACTTTAAAAACAATGTTGATGTTAATGTGTGTGTTTGACGGCACAGTTGGCGCAGTGGATTGGCTGCTGCGCTGCGTGGCGCGGGTTCGATTCCCACAAATATTTGTATGGCTTACATATAGTTTTTTTCACTAAAAAGAAAGGATAAAAAGATAATTAGGTTTTTTTTTAAAAGCTAAACTTCGCTTCCCTTTATCTCGTCCAATCCAGAGCGAGTTGCTACTACCCAAACTAACTGTAATTAGGGATCCAAAGTAAGGAACCTCTTCAGTATGCGTGCCGTAGAAGCGGACACTAACCATTTATTTGCGTAAAACATGGTAAAGAATGATGTCAAAAAATAATGAAAAATGCCCAAACATGTTTCGCTACAATAATTATTTTAAAGTCCGTCTGCTGTAAAAATCATTGATATACTTTAACATAATTATGTAAGTACCAGGCTCTCATAACCTATAACCATCTCATCTTCAGCAATGGCTCGTGTATGCGTGATCGGAGCGGGCGCCGCTGGCCTGTGTGCCGCTCGTCATCTTCTAGAAGAGCCCTGTGTCAGCCAGGTGGACATCCTGGAGCAGGCTCCACAGCTCGGAGGCACCTGGGTCTACACCGAGGATGTTGGATACGATGACTTTGGACTACCCATTCACACGAGCATGTACAAGAGTTTGAGGTAATTAAGTTTCTTTACTTTTTGTATTCTTCACCAGTTCATATGTCACGATGGCCCATTAGTATGAGCGCCCGCTTCTCTTGCATTCGGTTGTGGGTCCAATAGCGGGAAGGTAACAATATGACTTTAATTTCATAGTACCTATTTTCCTAGTTTGTCTTGGACATCCTGAGGAAAGCTGTAATTAATACTAATTAGGCTATAAGTATGATAGTAGCAGACAGCGGTGTCTAGATTTGTGTTCAGTTACACGTGGGACTTTTTCCTACCCCGCTAAGAGAATGCAGACTGTATAGACTGCATTGTTATGTGTCTCCACCTCTACTAGTATGTTACCAAACTCCAAACGTCCGATAATGCTGCAACTGCAATCGTTTATATTGACAAGCATTCGTCAACTTGTTTTGTCTGTCTGGCTGTCTGTCTGTCCACGTTATCAGGATATTCCACTCATAAACTTAACATTGTAATCAAATATATTTTTTATCTTAAGTAATTTATTTATAAAAGTGTCCCACAATACCAGCATGGCAACAACAACAAGATCTCAGCTTACGCCACGCTCATATCGAGGGTCGGAGGGTATCAGGGCAGCATAGCTGGCTGGGAGATATTTACGAGCATTTCGTACATTCTAGTAATGTGTGTTTAGAAACGTGATTTAGTTACAGTGCTCTATATTCTAAGTAGGTATAATGTTTGTGAGAATGTATCACAACATGTACCTTTTCCTACACCTATTTCATTAATTAATCCCGTTGAATCCGGCTACTAATGGAATGGACATTGAAAATATAAGTAGTAGTCGAGAAAATGTCAAAGACATTTAAAAAAAAAATGGAAAAGTATTTTTCACCTAAGTGTTGCAATACTGATGAGTCCAATAAAACTGCATTTAACACCGTTACATAATATTAAGTACCACGTAGAAAGTACATCATCATCATTCTACCCTTATCCCATGTTACTTGGGGTCGACGCAACACGTTTTCTTCTTCCATTCTGTCCTACCAACCGTCATACCATCAATGACGCCCTTATCTTTCATATCATTCTTCAGTTAATCCATCCATCTTTTCTTTGGCCTTTAGCCTTGTCTCTTTCTCCATTCACATTTACATTCATAACTCTTTTAGTAACACGCGTCTAAAGTACCTACAAAGTGATCCGATATTTTGTTTTGTTATACAAGTAAAGGAAGAGGAACCTATGCTATCTGATCTATGCAACGTATTATGTTATCGTACCTAACTCTTACGTACACAAACTCAAATGTTTACTTGACTACGTCCGTCAAAACATTTCCATAGTAATACTGTTCCGTATATAGTCACATTTATCGAAATAAAATTGATTTACGATTCCACGTGGTTCAAGGTGGAGATTGCAGGCTTCAGATTGTTTGTCATAATTAATTATCCATTAATTGTTGTATTATGAAGATAATATGACAAATAATATAAGGTCAATGGAGAGAAAACAGGAGAATAATAAAATTATAAACTACGAAGATAAAGTAGCTGCTAAATTCCCGGCTTCGCTTACGTAAATCTAAGTGTGACCTAAGGAAAGAAGTATTGAATACTGGGTTGTCTGTCACAAACCTCCAAATGAATCTAATTAGTCAAATGGTGTAAATTTTCTCATATTATGGAATTTGAATGTAGGCAATTGGTTACCGACCTAACAATAACTTAAACATTTCTGACAAAAGAAGGGTATTATTTCTTTAGTACACCACCAACCTATAAAATGCTCTCCTAATTTTCCTATTTACTTTTTCAGTCGCTCAAAATGCATCTATTATACTGTTTCATTATTACACCTCATATTGTAGCTTTGATCTGCCTACTTACATTGTATTATAATTATATTATATTTTTAGACAGCATTATTTATGCTTTATATTCATGCATCAGAGCAACTTCAATCAGAATCTGTCACTTTCCAGTAATGTAAACGATATGGTAGGTGTGTTTAAAATGTTAAAGACATTTTTTGTTTCAGAACTAACCTTCCTAAAGAAATAATGGGTTTCCCCGACTTCCCGATACCGGAGAGTGATAAGTCTTACCTGCCAGCTAAAGATATGTTGGCATTTCTGAAGTTATATGCCGACAAACATGGCGTCACGGAGAAAATTAAGGTAAATAAAGTTTACGACATAAAATATACTGCTTAGGACATCCAATTATCTACTAGATCATAATACTTATATGGTGTAAATAATGTCCTATAGAAAGTGCCAGAATTTTCTTTATTCTAAGTATATTTCAGAGAAAAAGAAGTTGCTTCTTTCTTTTGGGAACAATCTAATTCCCCTCTCATTGTATCAAAAATATTTTTTTTTACTTGAGATTTGAGATTGCGACTAGTTTTTTTGAAAATAAGCCTTCTATTATGGTTTTGTGTCTGAAACAAAAAAAATATCACAGTAATGAAAAAAATGTACTTAAGTTTCGACTTTGTTAAGTGTCTTTTTACACTTTTTCTAAGTACTTCCTATATAATCATCTCTCCAGTTTCAATTGAAAAAGGTATCTAGAATTAAAAATATTGATATGGCTTTTTATTTACAGTTCAGCCACCACGTGCAGCTAGTCATACCAAAGCAAGGACCGTCTGGGGAGCTTTGGGATGTAACCTTCAAGAGTATGATCACCGGAGTCACGGAGACCAGGGAATACGACTACGTGTTCGTTTGTAACGGGCATTACAATACGCCGTTTATACCGCACATACCAGGGCTGAATGAATTCAAAGGTAAGTCAGCAGCGAATGCATAGAAAAATCTCAATCAAGCCAAAACCTCTTTCATTCAGGTCTAATGAACAAAATAACCCGCAGGTGATGTAATGCACAGCCATGACTACCGAGTTCCTGATGTCTTCACCGACAAACGGGTCCTGGTCATCGGAGCCGGACCTTCAGGTATGGACATCGCTTTGGAACTCACCAGCGTCTCCAAGAAAGTCGTCCTCAGCCATCATTTAAAAGAACATCCTCGGACGGTTTTCCCTGACAATTTGGAACAGAAACCTGACGTGGAAAGGCTTGAGGGCAATATGGCGTGCTTCCTTGATGGCAGTGAAGACGAAATTGATGTAGTCTTCTTATGTACTGGTGAGTCTGTTTTAACTTTACCGTTTTATTCAGTGTGTAGTTTACCTAGTAGCTACCTACAGTAAATTGTTAAGGCACATGGAGTTATTGACAGATATGAAATTCCTGTAAAGCCGAACTTTTTCCAAAACTTCGTGTGTCAAATGCAGAGCCGAGTAATAAAGTAAACGAACGAAAAACAAAACTAGCTGACCAATGGTAACTTGTAGCGAGATTTCAAAATGTATTGACTATTCCGAAGAGTCGGCAACATTTTCTAATTTAATTGCCATATTCTTCTAGTCTTATCTGCAAGGAAAAAATCTAACAAAGTTTACAAGTCTTTCAAGCATTCTAACACTTTTATTATTTCACCATAATCTCCTCTTATTTTTAATTATTATCCCCAGGCTATCTGTACAACTTCCCGTTCCTCCACGAGTCGTGCGACATAGTGGTGGACGAGAACTGCGTGGAGCCTCTGTACAAGCACGTCGTCAACATGAACCATCCCTCCATGTGCTTCATCGGCGTCCCCTACTACGTGTGTGCTTTCTCCATGTTCGATTTACAGGTGAATAAACTGTTTGTTATTGAGTGCTCTTTGGTCTATTAACCCGTGGCACGATAGTATATATAGACACAATAGTTAAACAATACCCTTATGATCAAGGTTTGATCATACGACGTTTGAAGGGTTAATAGTGGTCGTTAATGCGGCTACTGAGCATGGGGACCTAGGTATGTACCCTCGGTCACCCAAAGTGTTTTTGCCAATAGGCCTTGTTAAGTGGGTCTAAACTTAAGTGGCGAATGGAGGGCTGACCAGATTTTTCTAACCTCGATATGCCATGGAGTCCATCATCGTGGTTAGTCCGTCGCCCGAACAGAGACAAGTCCGAGAGAGTCACTGCGGTCAATGCGGTGCGGAAGACCACTCTGAGCGACTCCCGTATGCGGCCAAAAGTCACTGGAGGAACAACGTGGGATTTTAGTAGGAGAGCGACATCCTCCTCCCTCTTCCCGAGGTAGAAGCTAAATAGGCATAAATCATCATTAACCGTAAACTCCTATGATTCAGGTCCGCTACTACGTCCGCTCAATGAACGGCACCTTCAGTCTGCCAACTCCTAAGGAGATGGCCGAGCATTGGGAAGAGGAGAAGAGAGATCGAGCGGCGAGGGGGTACACGAAACGACAGGCACATATGATGGGGCCGGACCAGGTAAACACAACTGAATTACTATCACAGTGTCTGGATGTTAAGAGGTGTTTCTTTTTGGACATAGTCTCTACCATAGATACCTACGATTAAGGGGGCACTCCAAAGTGAATACCTACGGAACTAAGATAACTTGGGTAAGGGCTAGTCGTCGAAATAACGTTGAATAAGATTTCATACAGTACTGTGATCACTGTACAAGTGATCAAGGTAGCGGATGGGTCACTTTTTATGTAATTATTCACATAATTATATTGAATGAATAATATAAAATATTATATTTTAAACTGCTAAAATCGTCTTGTTTGCCCCCGTGGCGAACTGTAAAGTGTTTCTTAGCTTGAATAGATTTTATAATATTTATATTATAATAATTTCCTGACTCATTTCGAGCAAATCAAATTAGAACTACACTCGCCTTTCTAGACCATTTTATAGTAAAGTTCTTACGCAATAGTAAACAAAATACTATCTTTTTATCTAAAGCTGGTACGTTATCCGCTAGATAAGAAAAACAATTCGCTTTTGATCCACCACTCTTGGCTTTTGACATTCGTAACAGTATTCACTTGTCCCCGTTGGTCGTTGACTGTCCTATTTCGTCATCGGAAGTCTGCCTGCTACGTAAAGGCTAACTAGGTAATATAATACCTATACGGGTTAGGTACAGTCGATTACACGGTGTCAGCGGTAATATAATCATTTCGACTCAAAACTAGCCTAGCGTAGTACGGAGTTTAATTGAATAAGAAGCCAGTATAACTGCCATGTTAGCCTCCTAAGCGCAACTGCTACCCAAAACGTCTAGGGTGCGATTTCTAGGTCGAGCAAAGTGTTATTGGGTTTTTCTATGAAATTCTCAGTAGCAGCTCGGAGTTAGGATTTGTGCCCAATAATGGCAATAGGCTCGCCTCCTATTACATGGGACCTTAACATACCAGCGAACTGTGGGTGTACATTGGTACAGTTCTGACTAACCCTTCGGGAAATACAGGCATGATGTATGCTGTATGGTAAAAAACCAGTTTATACTAGTTTCGAGGTGTAATCGAATGTACTACGTGGTGACTTAGCGAGTGCATGTGAAAGGGATTGCAACCTTTATGTTGTAAACGTGAACCTGCTTGTCGAAGGCTTTACCGGAATAGGTTTCTTGCGTAACTATTTACAGATGAAGGTAAGCATGCCTTAAAATGGCTGCTAAGTCTAAAAAGGGGTAGTATTGTCTACCAATTGTGCTTTGAAAGCATCAAAGAGGCAGATGATGAGGTTTACTCAGCAATGTTTAGAGTTCATGCTTATATTGAAAAACAAACTCCATGGGTCATTAAAAATCGGTAAAGACTGGCACTCGGATAATCTATAGGAACTAACCTAAAGGTCCTTATAGTATAAATACAGAAAGATTATTGCTTTAAGAGTCTCTTATTAACTTCTGGCCTGTTTACAAAAAATCCTTTATTGATATAAAACTATGTTATCGTCAATCGTCATAAGATATGTTTCATAGTACACTTGACTACCACGCGGATGAAGTCGCACGCAAAAGCCAATTATAATAACATTAAATAAATAAATAAATAGTTTTTCAAAGTAAAAGTTATGGTAGAACTTGTAGGGTTAACATGGTAATTGCCTGTAATGAATATGGAAGATTTGGAACTAAAGTTTACCGGTGCAAGTAGGCACATAGGCAGGTAGGTTCAACTTCTTCATTTGCTTGGCGTATTAAATAAGCATTTGCGATAGTAATTCCCTATACTCTTCGTCTATTGACTTCTCCTCCACCATCTAGGCTGACTACTACGTCTCCCTGGCCCAGGAGTCTGGCACAGCCCCCCTGCCTCCTGTCTTCACGAAGGTACACAATGACAGCAGTCAGAAATTCCTGGATAACCTTACAGAGTATAGGAATGACGTGTATTGTATCTTGAATGATGATCATTTTATCTGTTACTAATACTTAAAATTGTAGGTTTGTTGATATTACTTTTGCCAAAACGAGCGAACCCACAATATCGTTTTAATTAATTTCGTCAAATTAATTTGATTTCTGTTTATATTCAGCAATAACTGTTCAATGTATGCTTAGAGTGGATTTAAAATTATTCAGCGTTAATTATCAAAAAGCTTGTAAAAATCATCACAAATACTTAAAAGAAATAGGAGACATTTTGACGTGGGTGGGTTAGTATGTTCTTGGCAGAATCAAACCCAGTTTATGTAGGGATTTTTATTCTGCAAAATATTTACAGTTGTATTTACTTTTGAACAATTTTTTTGATGTAATCATAAAGTAAGTCTAGTAAATGTAAGCATACTTTATAATATTATTTTTTAATTAAATATAAGTAGGTAGTGCTTACTTATAATATGTATAGTTACCAGTCATTGTACCTATTTTTTAATTGCATAATTAGGACATGAAACAATAAATGTTGCTATAACATCTTTCTTTCTTTTAGAAGTAACATAGTAAACATTTCCAACAACCTATTTACTTTTATTAACGATCGCCATCTAATCATAGTTTCCATCTTTCAAAAGTATCTCTAATTTACATTAATTTTTTGACATCCATTTTTCCTAAGATGAGATTGCGACTAGACTGAATTTGACAGATTTATTATGATAAATTATATGACAAATCTTTATTGAAAATACCAATAGCAATGAATTAACTATTTTATTTTCTTCCCCCATCGTCATTCTTCTCTGATTACTTTCGTTGAGGGACCCAAGACAGTTGGGTCGTTTCTCCTAGGTTCATTGACACGGTGCACCCATAGCCAGTTTGCTGGTCGTCACTGTTGATTCCAGCTTTCAGGACTGGAAATTTTCCAGCCATAGGTTACTTAATAATTGTGCAGTCAGAATTGAGAATTCATTCTGTTGATTTATCCCAATGTCGTTAAGCCATTTTTAGCCATCCTAGTATCATCATAATAATCAGCCACAGGACGTCCACTTCTGGACATAGGCCTCCCCCTTGGGTTTCCAAAAATACCGGTTGGTATCCTAGTATCCTAACAAAAAACGCTGGAAAATTTGTTTATCAAAATCTACACTCTTGGACAGTGCAGATAGCAGGTACCTATCGCTATTCAATATTTAAACAGCAATCAATCTCTTATGACCCTATAGAATCCTAGTGACTTTTATGTCTTCTTAGGTATATAAACCTTCTGCAATCTCCGCTTGATCAGATTCTGATCGCCTGGTCCAATTGTTAAACTTCCTTTCCACGTATGTCAACTGGCTGTATGTGGCTGGTATACCTAATTCTTTCTTCCTACACATCGTTTACATCTACATGTATACCAAATTAATTAAATGTTTTAATGCTGTTTTCGATTTTTGGGACTAGTATTATACTTACGATACTCCCTACATCTGTGAGACTTACCATTTCTGAGCCTTTTTTGTCATGGGGAAATCCTCATGGACTTTCCCCGCCTCGGGAACGGAGGAGTGGTGTGTCGGACTTCTACTAACTAAAATCCCACGGTGTTCCTCCAACTACCATTTGTCGCCTCCCGTTTCTCCGCTTCCTTGGCGGCCATTACCTCCTCGCACAAGGAGACGACTGCGTCCCAAACATTCTCGTTTCCGACCATGGACGGAATAACGTCCTGGAGCGAGAGGCTACCCGCAGTTGTCGCTGCGAAGAGATCACGGCGCTGCGCTGCCACCATTTCTGAGTCTGTGAACTTTGTTCCTCTGCTTCTCTGTAGTCTTAGTACTGACGCGGTCATTGCGTCTTGGTTTACCTTGTATTGTAATGTGTGTTTAAGGGCAGCCCCCTTAAACACACTTATCAGCAATTCTCCGTTTCAGTGCATATTATTTTTGCTTAGGATTAGACTTGGTTACCTTAGAACCAATATTGTATATCTGTTTTTGTAGATCTAGGTGCTATATATTCATATCTCCACTCCAATAGTCATTGTCCTGTACCTACCTATTATTAACTTTTTTATTTTATTTTCTTGCCTTCATCCCTCAGACGTTCAATTACTTAATTGACTTGCGATTGTTAAATTACAATAATATAATCACTGTAGTACCCAATGATATTATTATATAAATTAGAGTCATAGATTATTATCGTTACAGTCTGTTCTCATTTAGGTACTCACTCACATAGCTTAGGTAACATACATACATATATTCAAAGAAAACGTTTCAATAGGAGCTATGTGTATCATCCTATCGGTCGGCTCACGTTGCTTCAATAGAATCGGAATATTAATTATTTATTAAAATAAAAAGGTACTAATGATTGATTTAATAACTTACCTCGTTAAAGGGTGAACGTTATTTACTTAACCCAATAAAAAACAAAACAAACAATCATTTATTTTTCATATACACAGAAATCAATTATATTCAAATACCAGGAGTTCAGAAACCGCAAGTGATTACAGAACGCTCAATTAAACAACGATAAATTATAGTCCGCGCGCCACGTCTTGATACAATCTGCACTTGTCTCACACTACTGACTGACTTGCCATTTACTTCAAGTAATTTCATTCTGTTGCACTATAGTTTAACCCAGTTGGAGGTTATCGAATGTTTGCCTTGGCTCGATCGTTTGCTGCGAATATCGGCGCGTCTTCCTTACTTTAATCAAAACAAGGATATGATGTGTTTGTTAACTAGCCAAGTTTGCCGAGTAGTACTTCCTCTGTTTCTCTTTTGTTCATGTTTAATGTTTCCTTTTATAATAATATGATGATTTTATCAGTGTTGGTATGATTTTACCTATTGGAATTTTGTATGCTATGTTTACGTGTTCGTACTAAAACCAAATATTGTCGGTGTTTATTAGTTAATGAGTACGTTATTCAAAGGTTTTTTCAATTAGTGTAGGTGATCTACTTTTAATTATTATGTAGCTCTCCCCTTTGATTCCTGTCTGCCATAGACCTTTAATAATATGAACTTTAATACTTGTTCCAGGAAAAATACTACGCATCATTAGCAACAGAAGCGAAAACAAAAACTCTGCCTTCAGTGATGACGAAGATCAGGGACGAGAGCTCGATAAGGTTCCTCCACAACTTGAAGCACTACCGACAAGACGTGTACAAGATCATCGATGACGACACCTATGAGATCATTAGCAATGGGAAAAGGGAAGTTATTTGTTGAGCTTAAAGTGTGAACTAAGCTTACAAGTTATAAGTTAGTGTTAGTCTATCATTTACGTTAGATTATATCATTTTCAATAGCAATAACGGTCTGGTATTAACAAAAAATCGAATTACTTAATTAGGAACTTATTCTTTTTCTTCTGTTTGGAGTTGAATATTTATTTGTGTAAGTACTTACTTTAATTTATTAATTTACTGTTAAAGTTACATGTGAATCTACATGCATTGTATTAACCACCATTTCGAAAGTACAATAAAGTCTAGTACATGAAAATAAGAGTGAAGTTTTAATAAAACACCAAATTCAGCCAAAAATATTTTATTTAAGCGTATTTATAATCTTTATATTATCAATGCTGATATATTATTAATCTTTAATTCTAATATTTTTATGGCTTTCCCCATTCTATTACACGCTAAGATTGATAGGAATAATTCATAAAAAATTATAACAGTCTTATATTGTAGCTTGCAATGTCGTCCGTGCATTGCTTTCTAAGGCTGTTTTAACTTTTGATGAATTAAACCAGTGTTAGTATACGTACACTGGGCCGAGCCAAATATCTTTCATCAACAAGTTTGTACTTATTGTAATAATAACTTCGCTTCACATACTTTAAGTTTAAAAATAAAAATGTTACTTTTACGTTTAATATAAAAATACCACATTTTTCAATATTGTTACCGAAATTCGCACTTTTGTTTCTCTAATATATTTGTCTCAATTTTGTCACCAATATTATCTTTTTTGTCAGTATGCAAAATTATAAAGAAATTAACTTAAAACTTACCTACAACAAAACTTACATCTAAAGCTATTTATTCGTTAACAAAAGTACGATGCACGCCAAATAATAATATAAAATTGTGTTTAACTAAAATAAATTGGAGACCTGAATATTACAATCCTAATCAACTGCCAACTTACACTCATTTGGCCACGCTCTCCGATGAATACCATTCCTTGATGTTAGAGTTTTCAACATAACAGGCTATCTTAGGCTGAATCATTTCTTATAAACCTTCTTTCCTTATAAACCTTCTGGCCAATTCGTACAAAACCTACCCTACAGTCCTACCCTTGGTCTTCCTACCTACATCCCTGTCTTTTCAGTCCCTTAAACTTTACAATATAAATAAAAAGGATCGAAAGAAGGGCTCAATCATACCCTGTCGAAATAATATAATTATGTACTAATTAAAAATATATATAATAGTAGATTTTACAGTAAAATGGCAACGTTTTAAGAGTACAAGCAGATGAAATGAAAATTCAGAACGAACCATAAAGTTACCAACTAGTTTTCCAAACTTATTTATATACAATCTTAAGTTACTACGGCGAAACGTAAACGAGTAGCATCAAGCGTCTAGCACCATTTCGATATAAAAGTATACTTTAATTAACATAATAATTATCAAACAAGAAAAATAAAAAAAATATTGATAAAAACAATAAAATAACAAACAACTCCAAGAACCTCGCAAGACATTATTTCCATTTATTTCTCCGAAATCATCCAAAATAAGACTAATGTAAATCACTGGTAAATTTTGAATCAAAAAGTGGACTAGCTGAAAAAGTATTGCATTTTAAGATAATAGACATTTATACCAAGAAAAACTACGTATACATAAAATCTAATTGAATAATATACATGAAAAATACAATTATACACTGAGATTACAGCGTTACACGTATAAAAAATAAAATCACATGTCATCACCTTCGGTCGCACAACAATCGACCAACAGTTCACACAGATCAACATCGCGCCTCACCCACTCGGCCCATAAACCAGAATTATTCAACATTCCAAATGGATACCACTAAATATAACGTAACGAGGGTAACTTTTTAAGATAATTCGAGTTTTATACGTCAATATATATCGTCTCCTAAGGACGGGTGAATGTGAAAAAATTGCCACGATTTGAGCCTCAAAAATCTACATTGTACTTTAAGACGGTGAATCTTCAAGCTACATTCAGTTAAATGGAAGAAACACATTAATATTGTAAAATTCTATTTTAAACACGCTAACACCGAGATAGATAAAATTGTGTACTTTTAAATTACGGCGCCACGATACAGTGACTGTACTGTGACTTTAGTAAATAAAACATTAAACGATCAAAATCGTTATTGCACTCTGTAAAATTAAACTTGCAATTTTATTACATTTTTCCTTCATTCAATTACAATGACGTTGATGTCAAAGTACTAGGGGGACAATTCCGTTTAGGAGGTCGTTTTGTTTGCGAATGGTATGTCTGGTTCCATTCGCAAAGTCTGTGGCGTTGGGTCATAGTTGCCCGCTAGGTAGTACACGTCATTGTTATCGTACACCGTGCTGTACTTGACCGGGTCGTCGCCCATGCGCTCCTTGTACTGAGCAAGCGGTAACACCTCGCATTTGTGAGATATCGTTTGAACGTCGTTTTCGTCTGTGTGTGGAGATTCAAACAGGCCACCCTGAAAAAGAATGTTCATCTTATTAAATTTTTATCAACAATTATCTACAAGAAAACAATGTGATAGGTAACAATAACTGTCGACCAAAAGTTATTCGAAAAGAAAATAATATCAGGTAAAAACAATAAATTATTTTCTTATAATCTGTCGAATTGATTATTATGATTCATAGTCCAAAAAACTTCAAACGCGTTCTTCTGAGGTATAAAAGACCTTGTCAAAACGTCTTCTTACACTCTAGTGAATTATTACCTATTCAGATTTAGTAATATTTGCCCTCAGTTCGGTCATATATTATATCAATTTAAATAGTCAGTACATAGGGAAGTGCAGCGGTACTAAATCTGATGTAACACTCAGTTTCTTTGTACCAGGTGAACATTGAATGGAGGAGATGTCTATTCATGTTTGATGTCATGCATCATGATGATGCGACCAAGTTGTATACGGTTGGTGTACTTTATGCTACTGTGTGCATACCGGATAGTGCAGCTGGTCTGTACATCCGACGGTCTCTTCGGGATGGTAAAACCATTTAACGCGCACGGCCATGGCGCCGCGAGCTTCCCATAGCGCCACGATGCGTCCTATGTACGGCCGGTCCGGCCGACCCGTGGACAAGAATACTGCTGCATCGCCAACCTGGAAACGTTAGGAAAATGATTACAATAAAATTAAATCAAAGAAGATAGATCATCATTCAACGTGTACAAGGACTTTAGCTGCTCCAGGAGCTTCGACTTACATTCAAGACCTCCTCCCCCCTCTGTATGGCGCGGTAGAACAGCTTGCGGTGCCGGGGCCGCGCCGTGCGCCTGTAGGCGGCGCCGTGCCAGCGCCACAGCGCGCCGCCCGGCAGGAACGCCGCCATCTTGCTGACGCCGCCGCCGCCGCCCTCCGACGACGTTGACGATACTGTGCGACGCTTCGCCTTCTAAATAAGTCAAGAATTTAGAAAATCCAAGCTGAAAACATAATCTTCTCTTTCTAACATATCGGGTTTATGAAATACCATACCTTTTTAGCATCACTAGTAGACGCAACAGCTGCATCTTCTTCCAATCCTATTCCGCTATCTTTCAAATTGTCTTTACTTTCTTCCTCCTTCTTCAACGTGACTTTACCCAAATTACTAAAGTCCAAGACGGCGTTTTTGACCAAACTCTTTTTGGACAATACCGCTTTCTTTATCACAGTCTTCATTTTGTCTTCTGGAGACTTCTCCACGGCGATTAAAGTGGAAAGTTTGTCATTAGAATCAACCGAGTCTTCATTCGATTTGTTCGAGTCGATGTAGTCGGAAGAAGACTTGACTCTTTGTTGATCGTCACCAGAGGAACTAGAATGTTCCTTGCAGCTTGAGTGATGTCTTTTCCTGTGTTTCCTGTGGTGCTTCTTATGATGTCTTCTGTGTTTGCAATGTTCTTCGCAACATTTATGTTTCTTCTTTTTCTTCTTCACGTATTCCACCGAGTTGGGATCATCTTCGCTAGAATGACGCTTTATTTTGTCTTTTCGATGCTTTTTCAGTTTCTTCCTGTCTTTGTGTCGGTCTTCATCTTCTTTTGGAGTCGCGACCACCGGATCTGCTGCCGGTGGTTTAACTTCAGCGCTTGTACTTGCCGCAGCAGGTACAACAGCTACGGCGGCAACTTTCTTCTCTTCTGTGCTTACGCCGCTAACACTGGTATTTCGTCTTCTTTTACCAAGAGTAAACAACGGGTTTTCATATTCTGTAAAATACAAAATTAACTGTAGAAAATAAAAGTTAATGAACTACGGCGGTATAACTTACAAGGGATAGGTGAATTACTGACCTACAACGGGATAGTTTGGCTCCAAGAACCTAATATCCTCGATGGCTATTCTGCCTGAGTCTCCATCATCAAATTCCACAGCGACGAACTTATCATCGTGGGGGTCTGGAGACGAGACTGCCACCGTACCAGGGTACAGGCACCGATACTGTTGTGACCAATACGCGCACACTCTCGTACCAGACGGCAGTTCTGTTACTGATGTGGGACTCACTTCCAAGATCTGAAATGAGGAAAAATGTATTAATATCATTTTGAAAAACAAAATATGTTGATATTAGAAAATTTTTGGTTTGAATAACTTACAGCATCCCGTAAAGTTTCTTCTCTTGACATTATATGAGGTTTGTTACCCCTTTCTCCATCAAGAGTGATGGCATACACGTCGGGTGCGGTCACAGCACTCAGTTTCCCTGCGTAGAACAATCCACCCATTGCAGTAAGTACTCGAGGCGACTGATCTACTTTATCTTCCGTCAAAGTACACTTAGATGCCGGTGGCGGAGCAACCGGCTCCGCAGGTGTTTCTTTTGCTTCACCACCAGTCCTCTCTTTTGATTTGTGACTCTTTCGCCTCTTTTTCGCACGCCGCCTCTCTTTATCGCTATCACTTGAAGCACTAGCACGTCGTAACGCAAACTCAAGCTCGGGTATGTCATCCCTCGAATGTTTCCGAGCTAAGCGGTCTACTTTCTCTCTATTTTTCTGCCTGACCTCGTTGAGACTTTCCATTGAAGAGCTTGCTGATCGGTTAAGTGCCCATTCAGCTTCTTCCAGGTCAGAACTTGCCTTCATGATCGGTTCAGCTTTCAACTTAGGACGCACTTTGCTTGTCCGGTTGACCTCCTCTCTCGAAGGCTCTCCTCTTGTGCACAATATGCCACCTTTGAGCTTGCCCTTTGCTAAAAGATAGCCTACAAGGCTGCTCTTAGATTTTGGCTTCTTTGCCACTATTGTTTCGGTGGAATCTGGGCTGGAGACCTTTCGTGGTCTTCCAACTTTACGTTTTTTGGACGATCCCCTATCAGAGTCAGGCGACAATGCCGGAGGTGATGGTGCTGCCGACGGCGATAATGCGGGTAAAGGCGGGTTTAAAGCTTTTAACTGGGCTTTTCTCTCATCAAACTGTCTTTCCAGTGCTAAAAGTCTTTCGCGCATGTCTTTTTCTATTGCACTGGCAAGCGCATGAGCTGAGCGGACGTTAGTGTTGTGCGTGCACGTCACAGAATTACAAGAACAAGCCGTGACGCGTCTCAGACTTGTTTCCAACTCTCCTCCGCTACTTCTTCCTTCGTCTCTTTCCCTATCTCGTTTTTGTCGACGCATTTTTTCCAGTTTGTGTCGTAATCTTTCTTCTCGATCATGACTTCTTATTTTTCTTCTTTCACCACTAGAATCGCCATCCCTATGCCTATGTCTGTCTTTTTTGTTTATGGAGGAATCTGCTGAGCGACTTCTATCGGTGGGACTCAATAAAGGTTCACTTTTAATAAAAGGGCGTGAAGCAATAGGTATATTTGCTGGAGGGTTTTCCACAACTTCCTCCATGAACCTCTGTTCTGCTAGAGCACATAATAGTCCCAGGCCGTCAAGCGAAGGTTTGCCTTGTTCACTGGTACTGGCATCTGTCGGTGGAAATTCGAAGCGCCTGTGAGGCTCCGCTTCGGTACGCGGTGGTGATTTGGGCGATGTCTTTATTAAAATATTAAGTTTAGTTGGTGTTCTCGTATCAACGGTTAACGGTGTCGGATCTAACGACGGCATACTAGTTCCTGGTGTAGTACGTTCGAACTGCTCGATACTGTTCGAGAGAAGCTCCAAACCACTAACATCTACCGGTGGCCTAGTATTTTGTGGAACCGGCGTTGTTCTTGCTGTGTCTATCACTAGTTCATTAGAAGCATTGCTGCTTGAGTTGTCTAAGCCATCATCTCTTCCTATTGCATCTATTACTTTTTCCACAGTTCGTTCGTTCAGAGTGATCGTCATTCCCTCCGATGAAGATTCTTCAGCATTATCGAGAGGCGGGTGTTGCAATAGTTGCGTGTGACTTTGCATCATATTGTCTTCAGGGTAGTGTGCTACTCCAACGCATGCTACATCCCTTTCATCTTCATCAGCGTGATTCGGTGATTCATCGTCCTCGTCAATGTGATCTGTTTGGTTGGATGCATCCCTGTGTGCTGGAAGCTCAGAGGCTTCAGGAGGTGGCGTCGGAGGAGCAGCTGGTGATGTTGCTTGACTCCGACAAGCCTGCTCTGAGTAATCAGGCTGGTAGTATAAGTGCGTCGTGATCATCGGCTGCTGAACCGGTTCTGGTGCATAAGTCGGCTGCGGTTTCTCATGCTGTGGTTCTGGTTCAATTTTTATCAAATGTGGCGTGATTAGTGGCTGCATGATTGGTTTTCTCTTGTCTGCTGTATGTGCCGGGTGGGGTTGTGGCTGAGGGGCCGGCGCGAGGGTTACCAGGCGCGTAGAATGCGTGTGGGTGTGTTGTAATGTCGCTGTGCTGGCGAGGAGGTCGCCTGGTAGCAGTTGTAAGTGGTGTGAGGGGTGTGGCGCTTGCGGAAGTAGCAGAGGTGCTGACTGGTAAGGCATGCCGCCCCAGACCACTGCGTGGGGTAGGTCGGGGGGCGCGGGCAGCAGCAGCAACGCGCCGGACGTGGGCTCCCGCACCAGCTGGAAGCCGCTGGACATGCCGCCACCCACGGACCCCACGCCGCCGACGCCAACACCGCCGACCATCATGCTTTCCATCGACATTTGAGCTGGAAAAAGAATTCGATTGTAAGCAGAAGTAGAAGGAGACGTTGAAAAATGGATTTATAGGTACCAAGACAACATAACAATAAAGCAAGCGACATATATGATTATGTACTAATAACAAACACCACGGAGTAGTTAATGAATGGAGTGTCAATGGAGGATCAAACTCGTTAGTATGTTTACGACCAGCCACACACAGCACACGATGTCTGAAAAAGGTGCACTGTGTTCGCATATCAATACTCTATTAGTTTATTTAGTAGTCCGTGTGTATGGCTCATCACTTAGTCACAATACAGCATACGAGCCGATCACTTAATATTCAGTGGCCGCACTTCCGGAGACGAGTTGGAATGTTAATGTTTTTGGTGGGAAATTACTCTTTATGTCGCGTTCCGAATGGCTACCGCCATGTAGGGAAAATATACAAACAACAATTATGCAGTCATTTTGATTAGTTGCTCTATAGCCTAGTATCATTCTGTTTTATGACTTATTTTTATATTATTGAGTAGTTAATAGCAGTCCACTGCGTCCTACATAATTAATATTTTTTGTAGTCACTTCATTTACAATTCATAACTATAGCCATTTACATAAAATGTGTAAGACTTAAACTTGTTACTAAGTATGTAACATACGTGCCTACCTAGCTATAGCCCCTACAGGTGTAATAATAAATAATTACTTTAAAATTGATGCATGAAAAACAGTCATTAAAATTTTACAAAGAATAATTATTAAGGTAATAAAACCTCGCAGACGTTGTTTGCTCAATGCGGATTTTGTTTCGCAATTAACTCCGAAATAGATGCAAGCCATACAGCAACATAAACCCAAAATTGAATCGTTAAAAACAAACAATTGATTGCTTAAAATTCATTTCAAAATGCTCTGCGTCCAAACACATCTTAATGACTTGCATTTCACTGTTCCAATTAATCCATTATTCTTTTCACATCTCTACCGTGTGCGAACGATATGGTGCATACAGGGAACAGGTGCGTTAAAAAGAGACAGAACAAAACCATTAGCATCGCTTTAATTTTAAACGTTTCTGAAAAGCGGTCGGTTTTTTAAATAGTTTGATTTAGTTAAAATTGAGTGATGCGTTGAATGTGAAATAGTTCGGGATGTTTACGATGTGAAGTGTTTTTTTTCTGTGAGGCGCCTCGGTGATGTATTATGTAGTAGGTACCTAGGTACCAATTTATTAAAATAAATCATGGAATTTGAACTTAGGTTATGGTAACTATTCGCTCGAATTGGTATTAACTTCGTTTTATAAATAACGTTGACAGGTATTGAATTTTTTTTCACTACGAGTAGGTAATGGCAATTTTAGTTTGTTATGGGAACTTCGCATTCCATATTATTGCAGTGAAATTTTGACAAAAAAGATTTCACCTATATTTTCTACGTTTTTGACAAGGTATCGACATTGATAGTCGCTTAGATGAGATTGCGACTAGATTTAGAACGTTTTTAATAGGAGAATTGCCCTGACATCATCACACAGACACATCTCATAAGGATAGATTACACAGTACCAAATTACAGCCCACAAAAGTTAGTAAAGAAGGCCAGTACCATTCCGCTCGTAACCATAGGATTTAAAACGCAATGACCAGTTCCTGCAGTGAGATGCATGATTGCCTGCAGGCGGTATTACCGTGTTGGTTGCTCTGCCCAACCTCCTTATTAAATAGGCGATTTACTCTTAGTTAGGTATACGAGATGCAAGGCAGATAGATTGCTACATTTCGACAGAGTTATGTTGGAGGAAACCACAGATAGGTAGGTACAATATCGCTTTCGCAACGCAAATAAGTAGGGCTAAGTATAAAGTGTCTTTGTGGAATCACCATCATTATTTGTATTGGAATTATTTTAACCAAAATTCGAGTTTGGAGCGAGCATAACTGAGCATTACATCTTTACAAATCGACTCTGTTTATTGACACTTGTTAGAAGGACGTAACGCAGAAAGAATAAGTCATGAAACCAAGTTGAATATTTCATTGTTATGGTGTTCGTGTTGGGAAAAAGTTCGGTCGCAGATTTGGAGTCATCGTTCCATTTTTACTATTTACCTACTCCGTGTCTGGTTTTAAATAAATCGAAAATAAATCGGTTGTAAATTGCGAATTCAATTAAAGATATATTACCAAAACGATGATGAACAGGGTTGTCCTACGGCAGTGATATTCTGTAAAATGCTGTCAGCCCACCGAGCCTCTCCGACCATGACCGACTTTTTGACCGATTTTTTGACAGTTTTTTTGTTAGTGAAAGAATTCATAATTAAGTACCTACTTATGTTCCATCATATGAATTCTATTATACCTACCAACGCCCACGGCCGGCAAAAATCAGTCAGAAAATCAGTCGTAGGCGCAGAGCCTTAAGGTACCTATAGTTCACTGTAGACACCCTCACTGAGGAAGATTTTTACAGACCAGCACTACTGGAGGGTCTGCAGTTCACCTAAAAGCTCAATTCATCTAAGCTCACCAGTGTGGGAGAATTTTACTCTTTCTGAAGTAGTTTTGTTCAGAACAAATTAGTTAGCAGAAAAAATTTTTCTATGCATTTTCTCAATCAAAGAAGAATATCGGCGATCGGTATGTGTAGGTACCTACGTTAGACAACTGTCAATCATTAATTGTTAGTGTTTTATCAATCACATGTAGGTACGTGAATCAATCATCAGTCAACGTCTGTGAAGCATTTAAGATATATTTAACCTGTTAGCAGTTGACTGCTGTGCATGATTGATAATTAATCAATCATGCTAGCTCACTTTGTTAGTGTTGTACACTAACGATTTTGGTACGTTATGAAAAAGAAGATAATTAGGTACCTAGTATCTGTTTAGGCTACTAATTTAGGTGTTAAGTGATAGGTAGTGGATAAATAATCAATCGAGATTATTGGAAATAGTATTGATATTCTCACATAACTTTTATAGTGGTAATGAATCTACTAGGCAATGTTGATTGCAACTATCAAGACAACATTTAATTTTCCTGTTTACCAAACTTAATCGCGAACTAAATACCTATTAAATTGTACTTAATTTCCTTATCAGATATGTATCAAAGCCACCAATTACGGTGCCATCAATCATTGTACAACGTTATTTCTTCAACGGTCGCGTGAGGCGTCAAGCGTGCGGCGCGCGTCAAGACGCGGCAAGAATCACCATTACCGCACCACTTGGTGCTACAAGAAAAACATAAACGCAAAAAACTCATTCACAACACTAAAAAGACCGAGGCGGCGAAGATGAAGCACTGCCTTTAGAGGCGCCACGACTTCTTATTGGCCGAGACGCCAAGTAGGCGGAGTCTTGTGGGCGGAGCTGCAAAAGTTAGGGCTGCACGTAAGTCGACTCCGGTTTTATCGATAAATGAGTTTTTATGTTTTTTTATGGTGTTATAATTTATGGTGTGGAAGTGACAGAGTTCCGTTCATGGGGAACAATTTAGCGGATGGATGCGGGTGAGCGATGGTGTAGTTTTTTGCGTCGTCTTAAGACGCATGACGTCATTTATTTCATACGTGAGAAATATTCGGCGATTATCGTATTATGAGTAGGTTTACGAGTTAATAATTTTTAATGGATTCTTAAAAACCGGTTTGTGGATTTAGCTATCTTTTTTACGAAGTTTTAGATTTTTTTTCCACTTTGTGAATTTCGACGCGTTTGCCGGAAAATTAATGTGAAGATTATAATTTGCAGTAGGTAGGTTTATAGATAGTGCCTGTCATTATTCAATTCAACAATTGACTTGAAAATGATTCGAAGTGAGACATTAATATTAACGTATTCTAATGTTTATGCCTCATTGCCTCTATGGGTGGGCAAGTTTACCTAGGTACCTACGTAGGTAATATTTCTCTATTATCAATGCATTAACCTTGGAAATCTAGTTTAAAGACGGCAACCAGAGAACTTCTGCTGTTAAGTAGGTACTATATCTATATTTATTGGTAATACCTAATTGTATCGCATCTAAATTGTATTTTATTTAGCTCATTACCATCAGGCACCTCTGTCATGTAAATCGCCTTCTTTGCTCTGCTTTATCAGCATAGGTACACATAGGATATTTTTTACCCCGTATTTGGGCTACCGTGAGATAAAATTAAAACAATCAATCAATCAATCAATCAACCTTCACTCAATTCTAAAGTCGATAATAATACCTAATATAAAGTCAATACGAAGTCGCGGGTAAAACCTAGGTAAAAAATAAGTAACCAAGTAATGACAAGTTAGATAATTTACTTGGTTGACGTGTTTTAGGTATACCGTCTTACCTAAGAAGTACCTATTTAGATAGATACAAGAATACAATAGAAATGGTGTCACATAAAAAAAACTACAAGAAAATGGACTAGGAGCGCACGAAATTGAAGATATAAAAAAAAAGCTGATAGGTAATCTAGATGCACCGTTTAAGCATCCCTCATTAGTGGTACAAAGAAAGGCTTTACCAAAGTGACATCGTCAAATGTGATTGCTGTGGGATTCAGTACCATAAGTGTTACAGGTACCATGTAGTACCAAGTAGCTACTTAGGTACTTAATATATCGGTTGTAACTGTCGTAAAAGGTGACTGCGCCCTAGTGTACCCAGGAGGGGTACAAGAAGCTAGGATAGTAAACTAATGGCTTTGCTGCCTTGACTAAGCACAAGCTTACTTACTAGCTCAGGAATTAAGCTGGTTCTATAGGCACACACGATGCCAGATAGCTGTAAGCTAATAAGCTTAATAGCTTACTTATACCTTAGCCGTAGCGAGATTAGGATTGTAACCAATGTCTTGTGAATTATCATATCTATCATAAAGAGACAGTAATTTCAGTCATTCCTGCTTATTCAACAATGTAAATGATCACGAAGCATCGATTTTTAATTTGACGTTTAATATACGAACTGAATTCTATTACTATTGGAGATCTTTATTTACCTCTTCCTATTTCTATCTTTCTATCGTCCTATGGCAAAACTCTTCTATTTATTCCTTCCACGAATGACTTACCTACTTAGTAGGTACCCTTTAAATCCTGGCTTGCTAAAAAAACAAATGTACACTAAATAAATGTGCAAATATACACTAGCAAAAATCCACATTCACGATGTCATTCATTCATTCATTCGATCGCAATACGTCACACTCACATTCACTAATTAACTTTTGTCGTCGAGCATACCTGTTCCATTCAACTGTACAATCGGTACAGGCGAGTGCGAAACTCAACGCCGTCGTTTTAATGGCAAAGGGTTTTCATTAATTTATACCTAATGATGAGAAAGAGATAAAAAACGTCCCGATGAAAAGACCCGATGTGGCCCGATCCACGTTATAAACGCGATCGGGTTACCGGCAGAAGCTGTTTTGTGCAGCGTGTGCGTGATTCCGTACCTATAAAACCTCATTATAGGTTTTAAAAGTAAAAAAAACTGCATTAAACTGCTGTTGCTGCTGCACTGCCTTGGTAGTCTAGTGATCCTAAGCGCGACTGCTACGCTATAGGTCTTGGGTTCGATTCCCAGGTCGAGCAGTGTTGTTGGGTTTTTCTACAAAAATTCTCAGTAGCAGCTCGGAGTTAGGGTTTGTGCGCGGTTAATGGCATTAGGCTCCCCCCTATTACATGGGACCTAAACACACCGGCACCGGCGAACTGTGCGTGTGCATTCTAACCTAACCCTTTGGGAAACACAGGCGTGATGGTATAGTATACCTAGATGAATACTTGCAAAAATAAAACAAAAATATTCGGTGCTGAAGTGGCCAGACAAACATAAATACGAGTAGGTAGTATCATGTCGTCAGCCTTTCTCACAGGTAGTCTTTATGTGTGCTCAAGTTTTTGCCCGAGAACAGTTATTTTATATAGGTAATTAACTGCGAATTCGTTCGTGAATTCGAAAAATATAATGTGCAACTGATTACCTAAGGGCTAATTTTTTATCGCCATTTATTTTGACATCTTTTTTATATAAATTTTATGCATATTTTGTTAAACTATAGGTACCTATTATTAATTAATATTATTTTAATTTTTTAGATCAAATTAATTTGAATTTAAAAAAATCACCCCTTTATTAACCAGACTACGATTTTGTTATTTTGCATATAAATCTTGATCTTCTTTCTGATTCTTGTAAAGGTTTGTCTAACCAATATTACGGAGTTAGTTAAGCAGGTGTATGTAGTACCTAGGCTGACCTGAAGTCTAATTTTCATCATTCCAATTCATTCCATTCATTCAAAATCCAGTTACATTGAAATTTCAGCGATAATCAATGTCAATAAGAAAATCAAAATGTTGACAAATTAAAAGCATTTTTGACAGATTGAGACAAAAATCAGGACGCGAATGTTCTTACAAAAAAAAAACGTGGAGGATTGCCCCACTCCAATAACAGGTAAAAACCTAATTGAAATTACTGAGCATTTATTTTTACTTAGTCCTAAACTTTTATTATAAATTGGAAAGGAGCACAATGCATAAGCAAAAAGGAACCCTGTAAAAAATACAAAACCAAGTAAAGCAAAAAAAGCGCCAAAGTAGCCACGCGCGAATTTGCCGTCATTATAATACAACCCGACCAATTTTAATACACATCGTATTTTACGCGATCCAATGAAACACGCAACCACCTCACTTAGCCGGTTAACCCAAACCGGTCAACACGACTATTGACCGGACGAGTACAGTTGCAATGCTGCTACCAAAGCAACATGACTGAAGAGGTGGTATATCTAAACGGACGGCATTCTCATTCAGAATTAGGCGCCTTTTTCCTTAGACCTATTTTCTATCTCTTTTTAATTTTGGAATCAAGAAAGAAATAGATAGACCGGTTTAGGAAAGTGTGCCGGTATTAAATTTTTATTTCTTGCCGGGGTCCGATGTCGCTGAAACGGCGGTCTCGCAATGCAGTTGGCGCGTAGCTACCAGGGTCGCAGATATCAGTAGGAGGTGACTCACCAGGGTAGGGCCAGAGGGACGCGGGCGGCGCGGCAGGGGGCGGAGCCGGCCACGCCAGGGGGGCGGGGCGTTCGTCGCACAGCACGTTCGCCACGCCGACCGTCATGGCCGCCTGCGCCGCTTCTGCACAACAACACAGTGACGTGGCGGCTGCAACGCGCGTCACGCGTACAACACATGAATTATAACTTCACACGTTACAATAATTACAACTCTTCTAAAACCTGGCTTCCTGGTTTCCCCAGTCTAATTGCACACTTTCGTTTCAATAAAAAAAGGCAAGAGAAAAAGGTCCCCTTACATCGTAAAAAATACGTTAAAAAGAATTTGGATTCCTTGGAAAATAGAAAACTGCAGTTATTTACTTATGAAGTAGTGTTAAGCCAAGACATCAAAATGAACAGCGGAATGATTTCTTGCTCAATTTCTCGACATCATCGGAAGAGATGCATAGGGCTACTAAGTACCTAACTAGCTATACTTAGAACGATCAGAACAGTTAGTTACCCTTAGATAATAAATAGGTTCTTAATTTATGCCTCAAAAGTAGATGAAGGTACCTCTTTCCGTCTCTGTTAACCTCAGGTGTACGAAAAGTAACCAATTTCCAAGTTTTACAGCAAACATTGTAAGTATTCCGTTCATTAGCAGAATTAATATTAAAACCAGTCGAATATAAAAAAAGTATTCGCATGCAAATCTGTGATACAGTAAACAACTGTAGACGCGTTTTTATGAAAGATACAATTAACGTATATTAATTAATATGCAAATGAGCACAAGAAACGCACTCGTAAAACCAGCTTTCTCATGAAACGATAATGACTACGGTGAGGTTGCGTGTGCCGTTGTTTTTAAACGTTCGTACTTATGGGTGCTTAGTACTTACATAAGAATCCTAAGCATTAATGCAGTAAAAGATCAAATGTAAAAAAACATGGTCAAATAACACATTTTTTGGGGCGATCGTGTTTTAAATAACATGATTTCCACAATAGCGTTTCCCCACACGACAGAGAATCAGACCGATTATCAGGCCAATTTTTGACAGTTACTTCTCGCCGACAAAGAAATCTGTCAAATATCGGCCCGTTTCTTCTAGCCGGCGAAGAAATTTGTCAAAAAAACTGCCCGATAATCGGGCCAATTATCGGTCGTGGGGGCAGAGACCCTTAATCTCGATAAATATTGTCAACCTACAATAATAGATTTTAGGTAATGGCGCAGAAATAAAAAAAAAATATGGGTTTTTAATCTTAAGTTGGTAGTAAGCCAACAGTTCAAATCAGTTATCGATGAAAAGTTATCCATATTATGTTAGTAGAAGTACCTACTCATTGTGTCTATATTTGTAATTGTATGGTAGGTACATGATGTGTGAGCCCAGTGTTTCAGGCTAGCGCCTCTCATGCACGAGGTGTAGTGGGTTCTCAACCGGGTACCGGCTATATACCAATCCCTACTAAGTTTATCTTGCACATCAGTCAATACTTATCAGGAAAACACGATGTTTGCCTTGACTGATGTCAGTGATTCCTTGACTGATGGGCCCAGACCAGGGACCTAGCCTTATAATTAATTTACCTCTGAAATAAACACGACTAACTCGACCGACTCCTTGACAATTCAATACTGCCTCCTAATTGAAATAAATGCTTAGACTTTGACAATATATTTTGCAATATCAGTAAACTGAAATCTTGAGATTGATACCTTGATCCTAATTTACATAAATACTTGATTGCTTTAAAAACTTGTTTGATTTCCAGAGATTTTTATCTACGCAACGAAAGTCCCGTATCAAGAATGAATCATTGATTAAATCACATTGATATCAATGAAGCCGATTCCAAATAAAGAATGTATTTTAATTTAACGATCTAAGTAAATCAAGATAGTCAGAATATATTATGTTCTTATCAAATTGATAAAGAATACCAAAATGTTTAAAAGTATTTCTTACGTCAATGGTTTGATAGGATCTTTGGATGGCGTAGGAGTCATACATATTGAACCAGGTGAGTAAGTGACTGAGAAAAAAAATGACAAAATCGATAAATGAATGCAAGTCAGTGTATGAGTGTAGAACTATTTATAGTCTCCACCTTAGTTTGTAAAACTTGAGAATGAGACGATCAAATTGCTTTTGAAAGGAATCATTTAGCAAAATCAAATACCTAAAGAAACCGTAAAAGTGGTTTCAAAATGGATAGGCGAGGAGAAGATATGGGATAGGATGGGGGAGAACTGAAATCACGCTGATTCTTGCACACTGAAAGATATACCTACCGCAGAGCATGGCAGGCCTTGACTCGCGCGATATTTGCAAATTAATAAATACTCTGTTGATGCAGCATTATAGCTCAATATTGTACGAACAAAAATTTCAATTCACATCTCGTCAATCTATGTGAAACAATCTAGATGCGCGTGCATGTGCATATATGAATTCTCGCCTCGCCGTAGTGAAACCACCTTTAATGATTGTATCAAATTTGGAGGGAATCGTGCCCGAGCTGGAGTTACACCATCTGTTTTCATGGCGTATGCCGATTAAAGGATTAAAATCAGGTGAATGGACCGCAATAACAACTTGTCCATTGTTAGAATTTCCTGCAAAAAGGGGTGCTGCGGTCAAACCAGGAACAAGCCATGTGTGTACAGAAATGGGGTAATACCTACGTAGTTATTCGTAGATGAACAAAGAAAAGACAACAGGTTTCGATAATGACTACATTGTAAGGGAAGGGGAGGAAATTAGCATTCACGGTCTTAAAATTGGATTATAAAAGAAACGTTTTAGAAAAGGAATCGATAATAAGTATGAGCTTTGTTAATCCGATTCTTTCCGAATCATTTGGACATAGACTAGTCTTTCGAGCTGTTTTCTCTTGGCTCTGTAGTCAGTCGTATAAGAAGGAAAGAAACTTCATACTTAGTATTCTTTTCAAACAAATTTAAAAGAGTTAGTAGGAGTTTCTTGCCCATTCTTCTCCCTACGATAGGTACCTACTTCTTTTTGGACGGGGCAACTGGATTCAATGCGTTTTTCTTGTAGATGACGTTCAAAAGTGCCTTGAAATCCGTAGGAACCTAGTTAAGTTTGTTTTAGAATGGCAACTAATCGAATCTACGTGGTCGATTTAATAGAATAACAAACTCCTTATTCGTTCAAGTTATTCATCAATTTGTCACGATTAGATACCTACTTTATTATCATTTAATTGATTTCAATTCACATCAACTTCTAATTCATTAAGAACGCAACAAATAAATACGAACAAGTTTTAAAAGTCTAAGTAACAGGAGTACATGTTAGTAAAGATACCTTTTTTAATCCTTATCTTTTCTATTTTGGTGGTTCCCTATTTTGCTAAATTACCGCAGTTAGCGTAGCTTTCTACCTGATCTCCTGATGTACTAATTGATTACGCTCGCGTATCTAGTCCGTAAATCCGTCTATAGATTCCCATACCACCGGACGTCGCCCTGCACATATCTATAGAAGGTACCTATGTAGGTATGTGACCTGACCGAGCTCCCCAGCTGATCGGAAACCGGTCCGGACCGGTTCCCAACTAATTTAAAAATATTGTAATTCATTTGGATTCGTGGACTCGTTATTAAAACCCAATGGCCCTTAGCTTAGTGGGCTATAAATTGTGGACTAACAAGTCTTGGTAGCCCACTCGCTTCCTAGAACAGGAATAGAATAATGGTTATTGTTAGGCATGTGTGTTGCCTTGGTGTGTGTCATCACTATTCTTGGGTTCCTGTCTCCCTGATCAAGTTTGGCAAGTTTTACATAAATAACCAGGAATGTTAAAAATTTTAGTCAAAGTTTTTTAAGAAACAATCTTAATTCGGTATTATTTAATATAAATTAAATTATTAAACCTACCTAGCTAATTTTTCCTCAAACTACTTTGTTTTAATTATCTTAAGTTCAAAACAGGAAACTAAAAAAATATAAACAAAACAATGTGGAATTCACTACAAGAAACTAAAATAAATAAAAAATATAAGTGCTATTTCTCACGAAACAAATTCCCACAATGAGATGAAATATCGGAGTGGCAGTGAGCGGGGCGAGGAGCCAAAACAAAAATTATGAAAGGAAGCACGTGCTGGTACTTCTGTCTCGCTCCAATGTATAGCGCTGTCTTACTCCGTCACTTGTCGTACTACAAAGTGTAACGTATAATACAAAAAATAAACATACACGGCGTCAGTCTTCTTAAGGTTGGTTTTCTTAAAACCTAATAAAAAGTGGTTATAAAGTTTACGCCATTTTTATAATTAAAAATTAAAGAGATAATCTTTAACATAAAACGATAAAATTTTAAAATCAGTGCCAAAAATTATCAAGAAGTCCTTATCTGATCACCTATTTATTAAAATAAAATATCCATTTTCTTTATCGCGTCAATAATCTTGATACGTGTACGTTTCATCTATGCTTGAATTACACTGTGTATCCTATTATCAATTGACCTTCACCGTAACGTCTCTGTCTAACACTAGCATTCCAAGCGACAGTGTGTCTCTTTCACTCCTACGGCTACACTCGCCGCGGCGCTCCGTATAACTCCTCGTGCTTACTGCAAGCCTAGTATCACGCGCGCTGAAGAAAAGGGTTTATCCGACGCCGAATGACCCGGATGGAACTAGGATTTTCCGAGCAAAGAAACTATTTAGTTTTTCGCGATACAAACTTTATTTTTCCGATAGAAAAATCTACGAGTATTTTTTTATTTATTTTGTTTTATTTTGATTAATAATATTAATATTATTACAGTTGAATGTCACACCAAATTGGTCAAGTTTCGATTTTTTGTGGCAAAAATTGCATTGGAAGTTACATTATATTTCAGCTAGGAAATCTAGGCCACAGTAATAGCGTCCCTATTCTAGAATTAAAATAGCTGCACGTCGCATCGTCGCGTTACTTGGTCAGCGTACGGTAGTGAAGCGTACCGTAGCGTAAATAGACTGACTAGTTGTCATCGGCGCTTGTGGCCCAGCTAGGCAACTAGTTGCTTACAAATTGCGTATCAGTCAATATTTATAGGCAATATGATTTTGATAATTTGTGACAAAAGCTTTTTAGACTGAAAAACAATTTAATTAGTTATGTTGGTTTTTAAAATGGTGCTTTTTATTGTGAATGAGAATTTAGGTAGCGAGCAAGTTATAAAAGCGTAGGGTTCCTTTTCTTTGATTTCTTCACCGGTCTTGATCAATGAAGATTCAATTAATAAAAATCCGCCAACCGATAAAATGATATCTCCGAGCTCATTTAAAAAAAAAGTACCTATTATCTTTAAGTTAACGATCGTCGGTCAATCGTCATCATCCATTTCGATCGCATTCAAATTCAGATTCGAGAGTGTAGCACGATCGAACTCCTACAAAAATGTACCAGGGCACCATGGTAGGCGTGGAGTTGGATATGTATTAGCGCGCCGAGCAACTTGTTGTTTCCGTTGATTCAGGCAAATATAGACTTTAAAGCTACTACGATATGGTATAAATTTGCATAACGAAGTAATTTTGTTTTAAGTTTCAGTTCAGAAAAGTGCATGCATTAAAAAATAGTGGTGCGCCTGTGTTATGTCGTGAACAATAATAATTGTATGAAAATATTATGTTCGTTTGAATATTATGTTATAAATGTGGTGTCCAAAAAGGAAGCAAAAAAGCTTTTTTTTATGAATTACGGATGTCTGTTATCTGTAGATCACAATAAGTTATTGTTTGACAACGCACTTAAGTGGGAGCAGATTAGGTATCTGAAATTACAATTATAATACAAATAAATGTCAACATGCACATTTAATAGCAAAGTCAACATTTTTATCCAAACAACATGGGCTGGGGTGAGATTATAGCACCCCTCTTTGCGCCACCCCTCATAGCCCAAAGCCTCATTGAAATATAACATTTAATACCGCGAATTAAGGTATAAAATAACTTGGCAAAGTTTAACAGGGGTTCGTTTGTTTCTTTGAAAATGTTAGGCATGCATTTACGGAATTGAAACTTTATGGAAGTGCAAATTTCTATACTTAAATACCACAGATTTACGAAGTTAGAATGATTAATAGCTTCGTTTTTTATGGCTTAACTATTCAAAACAAATAGAACTTAGGTAGGTTCCTACATACAACTCGATTCCTACTGACTTCCCTCCGAAAGTTCGTAATAACAGCTACAGTAGGTACCTACCACCATAGAAAATGACACATTCGGCAGAATCTACTGTCTACTATTTGCCAAAAAATATAGTCACAATTTAACAATTTAGTCAACTTTTAAATACACCCTCAAATAGTTTTAGTGTTTCTAATTCTTCTAGTAATTTATTTGCTTTGCTAAGCTTTTGCAACCGATTCTTTTAATAGCAAAAAGGATAGGTAGGGTAGGTAGGTAAGCCCAGCCTCTTAATAAACATAATCTTGTAAATTATTGTTGAAACAGAATATAAATGATTACTAAGTAATATGAATACTGTGTTAATGCATATAATGCTCGGTTTTCCTCGACAATAAATTGTTGTAATCGCCCATTGAGAGGACAACTTTGATTGCATGCTCGTTAGAAAATCACCTTTTATGGTGTGTATCGATTAAATGTTAAAACATGTAGGTATCTGTGAGATCGATGATGCTCATACATGACCATGCTTGGTGCTAATCCTACTATCCTACTACTATTATAAAGGCGAAAGTTTGTAAGTATGGATGTATGGATGTATGGATGTTTGTTACTCTTTCACGCTTAAACGGCTGAATGGATCTGGATGAAATTTGGCACAAAGATAGATTATAGTCTGGAATAACACATAGGCTACTTTTTATCCCGGGAAGTGTCGTGATGGCCCAGTGGTTAAGGCGCCCGCCTCTCATGCACGAGGTTGTGGGTTCGCAACCGGGCACGGGCAAGTACCAATGTGACTTTTTCTAATTCATATGTACTTTCTAAGTTTATCTTGGAGATCACTGACATCGGTCACCATGTCAGAGGCCCTTGAGGCGGTTTAGAAACTCTGACACTAGGGTGTGTGGGGTCGTTTAGACCTTACTGCCCACACGATAAAGAAGAAGAAGAAGAAGATCCCGGGAAAATGTACGGTACCCGTAGGATAACACATCAACTGTGACGCGGACGAAGTCGCGGGCAGAAGCTAGTTTTATCATAAAGATGAGTTAAGTAGGTATAATAAAAAAGTAGCGTATTTTTTGCGTACTGCGACGTTGCCAGAGTTCCCAATTTTGGCGGAAGGTCCCGATATTTTATTTGAAATTGAATGTCCCGCGCAGAACAAGCGCTGTTCCACTTTCTGTGGTTTTTCGATCGCGCAGCGGGAATTTTCGTGTAATGACTTTTATTACTTTATAAAATAAAAGAAGGGATCTTTAAAAGCAGTTTCGTACTTGCACATAGAGAATATTTAACGCCACAGTCGTGTATAGCCGACAAATGCAGTTTTATGAAAAATGCAGTTTTCTTGTTGTCTATAGACGTTGTGGATGTTGGACACGTTTTCATTTGTCGACTATAGGTAGACGACTCTGTGGCGTTCAAACGGTTAAATAGTAGATAATTTATACATTATGCTTGGGTATAATAAACTGTTTAGTTCAGAGATGTTCCCCATTCACAGAAATAATCCCGATTGATTTGCTTGAATTATTTTAAAATCCCGATTTGCTCGATAACAAATCTTGCAGCGCTGCTAGGTAAAGTTGTTCACGAACCAACCCAATATTATTTATGTATTGGAAGTTATTTGTCTGCAAATAATACAGAAAAGGCAAGTACCTAGGTACACAGAAAACAGAATAGGTACGATTGGGATAACATAATTAGTCGAGGGCTGTTAACTAACTAATTACCTGCGTTTCTTTCTATGATTGATGCGCTCGCTTTGAGAGCTAAATTAGTAAATTAACCGGCGAGCGTCTGTCTGTTTATTATATTAAACACAATTTCGTAACAGCCATTTATTTAGTCACCGTGAATTATTTTTTTATTGGCCTGTTATGGTCATTTTCTTTTTTTGGGTGTTTTTGATATAATTTTATATTTTATAGGTTATTTATCTTGAAACTAAAGTCAGTGTGTGCAGAAATTTTGGTCTTGACCACTGTGCGCTGTGGTCTTGACGAAATTAAAGTTCATACACTGAAAAAGAATAATCTTTCGTGACGTTGTAAATAATTATATTCAAAATCAAAACCTGTCAGTATTCCTCCCTACTCTTCACTTCACTATCATTCGTCTGTCTGTCTATCTATCTCTCGATATCGTCTCTGCTCTGCGCGACGTAGACGGATGGATAGAAACGTCACGGAATGTACCAGGGGCGCAGTAGCGGCCAGGCGGTATGTGTGTAATCCGTTCCACAGTCGCCGACTCTACGACTAGGGTCGAGCGAGGGTCGCTGTGCGGGGGAGACTGTCTTGTAAGTCACTTCGAGGGTTGTCAACTATTGCGTTATTTATTAGAAAGAAAAAGAAAGGTTTGGTTTACTGGTACAATCCTAAATCTATCGATACGAATTTATGAATTGTTCATTTTCAATGCAACTTCATAAAACTTCTAATAAGGTAAAATTAAATTGTTGTATACGATATAATTTAAGAAGCGCGTGAATCTATTTAATCTTTATTAGTAGCAAACCAGTAGACTTTCTATCAAAATGTTAGCGCTCATTGTAGGCTATTTACTTCACTAAACTGTAAGCTTTTTGAGAATAAATAAATAAATAAATATCATTCACTATTTTGTATAAGTAAGTACCTACATAATACAGTAAGATACTGAAAAACCGCTGAAATCGCAGTAAGTAGGTAATATTATCTACCAAAAGCCATAGCGTGGTCACTAAAAATCTGTGTAAATGTCATAAATTGGCAGGCGTTACCAGCCCTGGGCCGCGGATTGGCGGGAAGCGCGCCAAATGTTTGTGACGGGCGGTCGGGGGCCGAATTGCTTCGACGTGATTAGAAATATTCTCCTCGTTGCAACACGCCAGCCGCTGGCGTTGAAGACAACTTCGCGCTAAGAGATACCTACTGCTATGTCTGCTACCCGTAGTCCTGTTAATCACAAATCATACTTATGGTATTTAAATTTAAGTGCTGAATTTCCTTGATAGCTTAACGGATCCCAATAAGTTTCGATGCAAGCACTTACTCATTAACTCCAGAAACTAAGCTCAAGTGGGTTACAACTTTTTTTTTTAATAATCCTTATTAATTAAGTCCGTAATGCTTACTTACACTCTACTGCGTCAGGATAGTTATGTTTCTTTATTAAACACGCGAATCTACTTAGGTTCTTAGTACCTGTAAGTTAGGTACTGAAGTTCTACCTGTTATAGTACGTAACCAGTACCTACATAGGTGCTGATGGTGATGTGGTTACCTAAGCTGGCCTCTTATTCACGGTCCATCTTAGCTAGGTACGCTAGACCAGCTCAAGGTCAGAGTGTTAGCACCTCAGCGGCGTGCACTCGACTGTAACACTACTTAGGTACCTCGTAAACACTCTTGTATTTTACCTACCTGCACATTAGTAAAGGTACTACCTACATACTTAACATTGGTAAAGGTACATACTTATAAAGATTATTTATACCTAATCAAGTTCCACACCCATCTATACAAATTGAAGTGTCTGCTTGTAATATCAAAATAGCAGCTTCCTACTAAATGCATGAATCACTAAATCACGGTAAGTGCTTACACCAAACAATCACTGTATAAATCTTCTGTCTGTCCGTCTGTTTGTTCCGGCTAATCTCCTAAACGGCTAGACCGATTTTGACGGGACTTATACATATTGGCAGATAGCTGATGAAAACTTATGTTTAAGACAAATAGTGATGGGTCGCAAATAAAATTACTTTGCCGATAATCGACATTCAAATGCACGAAGGCATAAAATAGTTCAAAATAAAATATCTCCCATATTTCTTATGCAGTCAGCTACGTCCAACTCATTCGTTTGGTTACCCGACACTATCGCATGCTTCTCAGGTAAAATCCTTGAGTAAGTAATACGGGTAAGATAGTTTATGTTCTCGTTAGGTACTTAATTACGATTAATGTTTCTTAGAAGACTCGAATCCGTATCATTAGGTACCACACAAAATATTAATGACGCAAGTACTAAAGTCATAAAAATGAGCGTCAGCTTACGCCGAACCAATGAAATAATAATGTTTCATCATAACTTAACAAATCGATGAAAAAAAAAACGTTTGATATAGTTACAAATAAACAATGACGACAGCCCTAATTTAAAATGCCAATTAGGTAAATACACAAACACTTCTCTTTTCAGCATTCCTAGCACTGAACGTATCAAAATACAAGGAATTCATAATGATCGTCACAGTTTGCCCACATGTTTTTGACCACTTGCTGTGTGGCATTTATTTATCTTATCGTCCTCATATCTTTCATAGGAAAATTAGACTTTAAAGTCTTACACTTAAGAGTCAATTTTAAAGACTTTAAAATGTGATTCAATCTCACTATAATGAAACGTATGATTACTTCTCAAATTCCTGGTGCCCTGGTATATAAAAGTCAACTTTGTAGTTGCGACAGAAAATCTCATCTCTCTCACGAGCACTATGGGATCCGTCAGATCCGTGCGTATTGCCCTGTCCTTAATTTTGGCCATTAAGTTTTTAATTAAACTCTATTTTTATAAAACGAAATATTTATACTGATTGTCTGACTGAAGAGATGCAATAACAGAAAAAAACTGTGTACATGTTTAGACAGTTTCACACAGAAGCATTATTAAAGAGAAAAAAAAAAAACGTAAATCAGAATATTAGAAACTACTTAATTAGATTTTTAGTAGGCAAATCCAGACATCAAAACAAACAAAAGAGTTACCTACTACGTAATCGTTTAGTTTGCGCATATTCAAATCGATAAAAGCGGGAGTCCTAATGATTTCGTTTCTACATGCAAGGGAAACATAATTTGGAAAGTTGCATGCCGAACCCACATCGACCACCACGCTTACATATACAGCGTGTTCAAAGAATAAAAACAAAATACATTATTTTTTTATTGTTTCATTCATGTATTATAAAACCCACTGCGAGCGCAGTTACAGTAATTGTAAAACTGTGATTAGCATGTAATTGGTAGGAGCCGGTGCGTTTTTGCAGTGTAAATAATTTTGAACGTGATAATATCCGTTCGCTTTCGCGATGTTATCTGTGTAGAACGGGAGCGAGGTCCGTATTCCGTACAATGTTGCTGTATAAAATATCATTTAATTATTACTAAGCTTTTTTCTTGGTAAACTAATTGGCTAGTTAGGTTGGTACAATGAAAGTTTAATAGGATTTACAATAAATTAAAATAATTTAGCTACATTAAAATGGTTATAACACTACTTCGTACAATTTGAACTACTTATAAGAAGTCGGCACTTAGGTATCTTATAACATAAAACGTGCAGAATAATAAAGGTAAGGTTATTAATTAACTTACTTCATAATGGCGTTTTATTATGTCACGGACACCGTTGTCGTAAAAGGGCTAGTCAAAATGTTAAGTGTAACATAAAATTTAACGATAAATGGCATATATTACGTTACGCCGAATAGGCAAATACCCTGTAGGTGATAATTATCTACGTCATTATAAGCTTCTGTCCTTATGCACCGGCAAGCTCAAATACGATGAATAATTTCAATTAATAAGCATTTACTATTTTCACACACATCATATTTTTTTTACCAAGAACATTTCTATGGACTGAATTGAAAAACGCTATACCGACATACGTAAACAAAAAAATATTAAGAAATAAAAACAATTTTACTGTACTACTTAAAATATAAAACTATGGCTTCATGAAGGCAGTTGCAAGCCAAAATAGTAATAAAATTGATCGTAATTTAGTCATTGAATTAACAAATGTTGTTTATGTCGTCAATAATTTTAGCATACGCGGCGTCGGCAGGTGTTGGCACAACGTTCTGCATTTATCCACCGTTTAACCCCTTCGTATCGATTTGGTCATGCAATGGCATATTTGTAAGTTTTATACGACATTTTTTTATTATATTGCCACTTTATTTTGTACTGGGTTGTAAAACAAGCAAATATTGTAAAGATTTTATCGAAATGTATTATTTATGCAGTTTTTATTGCATTTATGGCGTGCATGTGTCGATGTGTCTCATAACGCTAAGGTATACTTAGTTGGAACGTGTGATGTAATTTACAATAATATTTGAATTTAAAGTGGCTACGAATTGTAGAATTCGTAGCCATTTTTTATGCCAGACAGAGGGGTACTTAATTCGTTTTTGTTTATATAAAATACAATATACTTATTGTATTTTACATGTTGTATGGTATAATTGGTATGTCCTGAGATTTTCCTTTAGGCATGAAAATAAGAAAGTTTTCCTTAAGAGTCTATGCAACCTCAGCACAAATTCGAATTTCGCCCCCACTTCACCGCGCCTCCTAACTCTTTATCTCGCTCGCACACTTCTGCTTTCAATGTGTCCTGTGCGCAAAATGACACAGTCTTCCCGTACGGAAGCCGAAGCAGGAGTGAGCGCGGGGGCGCGCGGCAGGGAAAATGACCGATATTATAGGTTATTTATTTTACGGCGAAAAAAAAAGGAAATTCAAAAAAATAAATAATATAAGACCTGCTTTATAGTTAGTTCAGTTAGTATAAAAAGTTTCATGTTCTAGTTTGAATTATTTAATGATTGCCAGCGGTTTATTGTTCAGTTTAGAGGTAACTTTGGGTTTTTTTTCTATCGAGAAAATTTTATGGAATTGTGTTTTCGCCAAACATAAGACTTAACATTAATCCTCAACTTTACGATATATTTATGTCAAAATTAATGCTGCAGTATTTTCGGCGTATCGGAGGATTCTGCTAAGCCATTTGAGGTAGTATAGGCTCTTAACAATACGACTGTCACGCTGTAATAAAAACTAATAAACAAAATTTTCTTAGGTCCACTGATTAGGTAATGATGCGCTAATTAGATATTATGTATGTAACATATACATTTAATTCGCAGTAAAATACGTATAAATTAAAATATTACATTCTGCGCACGTTTGTCGATACCATTTATGGTAAGCTATTTACAATAATAAGTTCCGCTAGAATATTAAACTTTAATATTCCTTTAATAATTGCAATTTTCAGCCGAAACAGTGTCTGCCATTTCGTAATTATAAAAAACCACCTGCTTGCTGAGTTAATTGATATTTTAATGAGTTTAATCAGGAACAACGTTGGTTTTTTTACGCATGTTTTTTTTTCTCTAATAATCAATATTGAATTATCTAATTGATTGCCTCGTTAGCCTAGTATTCCTAAGCGCGACTGCTTCGTTTGAGGTCTTGGGTTCGATTGTTGCAAAGTGGGTTTTTCTGTGAAATCTTCAGTAGCAGCTCGTAGTTAGGAGTTGTGCCAGGTTAACGGCATTAGGCTCGCCCCCTATTACATGGGGCCTAAAGATACCGGCTAACTGTGGTTGTACATTGGCACACCTCTGTCTAACCCTTCGGGGAATGCAGGCGTAATGGTATGGATGTATGAATTATCTAAACAACAAAATGAAAATACAAGAATACCTTGTTCGAGACTCCCGGCTACTTGCAGCATGGAATTCAAACGTTACGTACGTTACAAACAATCCTGCAATATCTGATTAGCATATAATTGTCGGATACAGACGCGCTTTTATGCCATAAATCTCTTTTACAAAGGCCGATACGCGCATACATAATTATAACTATACTTATTGACCATAAATTAAATGTAAAGCTATTCTCTTGGAACTATGGAGGGAAACCTTACGTAGTTAGGTCGTTCAACATGATCGGGCAAAGTATGCAAGTTTTTTAAATTATAAACAGGGAAAATTATAGCCTGGTATGATGTAACGACTTTATAAAATTCATTTGCGTTTCATGAGAGTGTATAGAACCTGTTTAGGACATGCATTGTTGTTCCGTAATGATAATTACCTATATAATAACACATAGGGTTCGCTTAGGTTTTCATCTGTCTAGATTCTTGTCCTTTTTGCTAACTACGTTATGGTCGGCTTCTAGCTAAACTAGATGCACGAATCATATTTTAAAGGGCTTCTGAATACACATGCTTCTAAAGTAACCTATAGATCAATGGGCCCTCATAAATTGCATCTGTCTCATATTGTTTGCTGATTTCAATAAAAAACTGACACGAAACCTTCGTAAGACGAATCTAAATCCTAAATAAATCAATGTGGCAACAGTAGCAATTTAACGTCAAATACATGACCCAAAACGGTAGTATAAAAGAAGCTAATTTGAAATAATGGCGATTCGAATTCCTTAATAGGTAAGCGTTTCGATTTTCAAACTCGATCGATAACAACAGACGTCGATGCCTAACGGCGCCATTCAAAACAGTAGCATGCCATTAATGTCAATTCCAAATTCAAATTGAGATCCTCAAATAAAATTATATGAAGGAAGGGAAGATTGATTTGTTTATTTTTCCGATATCAACTAACGGTTAGGTTTAGTTGAATTAAAGGATAATATTACAATATAATAAGTTCGTAGAAATTAGCAAGCACGGAAATATATGACATTATATTTATCGCGCTGAAAGCTTCGTTATCTGTATCGGTTTAAATAACTACATTACATTTATTATAATTTCTAAATAACAAAATAACAACTAGGATAAAAATATCTAACTAGCATTCACAATAAAAGATTTCAATTCCATTTTCATTTAAGGAACAAAAGCTTCTAAGTTTGCAACAATGTAGCGCTTATTATTTATGCTTGCACATAAATAATGTACATTAGGCACAACGACTGTTGTTATTTATTCATTGGATGTATGTAGCAATAATTCAAGGTAGTAGGTACATAGTATCAAAAACTGTGCTCGCGTGATCGAAGCGATTCGGCGCGAAGCCGCGATAACAGCGCGATTTCATTTCAAACGCGCAATCAATTAAACTAGACATTTGACTTACGAGTCCGAACGTTCGATTTTGTTTTTATTGGTTTCAGCGGAACGAAATCTATCTAGAAACGTCAATTTTTTATTCAAGCTTGCGAGCAAATAATAACGGAACACAGAAGCCTTTGTAATAAACTACAAAAAGTGGAACAACCTGTAATTTGCTACAATTGACGCCCTTACCAACATATTGAGCTTTAGCGTAGCAGCTATAAGCGCATTTTTCGAATAGCTAGATTATTTGGCCTTCAATAATTTCATTTTTTCATTACCAAGCGCATCTTAGTAAATACATAGAGGTACCAGGTCAACAGAGATAGCAAAGAGGTTGTGATATAAACTTACCGATATCGTGCATGCGTTGTTGGTTGTCTTTCTGAGACAACGCTGCGAGGAGGCCGGCATCGCCTACTCGTTGTCGTGCGACTGCGATACCGACGGGAATAGAACCTGCGAAAAAAATGTAAACAATTAACAAGAAGCTGTGATAGATGAAGATGTTTTTTTTACTCATTTTCCTGTCCCAAATAAATTATTTTTATTAACATGCTCAACCAAAACAAAATTTATTCAAAAGTTAATTTTAACTAATTAATTATCGAAGATTTATGTTCATAGGTTTAAAAAATAATAATATTGCACACATTAACATTTTAATTTAAAATATTTTTTGTTAATGTGCAGGGAAAAAATGTCAACGTATAAAAATTTTCACCGCTGTCTCGTACAATATGGTACGAATGTACTAGGCGAGCATAACTTCGTGGAAGCTTACCGTTGTTTAGCGACGCCGGTATCGCCGGAGGCGGGTGGTCTGGCTTGTTACCAGGCGACGCTTGCTCAAGCTTGACGGCAACCAGTTCTGAAACTTGCACATGCTGCGGTTCTCGTTTCACCTGAACTTGCACATTTTGTCCCGCAACCCCAAGCCAGGTTACAGGATTTGTTCGACTACAACCACTGTCTGCGTGCATTACCTATTGAGAAAAAATATTTCATCAGTAAAGTAAAATAAAAGTAACCTAGAAAAAAAAACAAACAAAAAAATACCTATGCTAATAATATAAAATAAAATTGTTTCTTACAAAAAATATAGCAGTATTGATATCCATTTTCGCTACCTTTTTAGGAGAATTTGTGAGGCAAGTGTTGCATGACCGTTTTGCCTGTTCGGTCTTGATAGTAAGCGGCTGCATAATGCCTATATTGTCCAGCATCTGTCGCTGGTCACCAGGACAACATAAAGAATCGGGAAGACAACCTTTGCCCAGTTTTGCTTCTTCCATCTTATTGTGGTCCCTGACGAGAAAAACACCAGAATTAAGTATATTTTTGTGAATAATAAGATTTATATTTATATTCGGTAGCTGCCAGTGGACACTGCAAGATTTATTATTACTATTTAATTATTACCTATGTATTATTTAATGGTATAATTATCATCATTTAAAACTCACTTGTCGGTGAGGAGTACCCGCTGCGAGCAGTTGAGCAACTCCAGTTGCAGCGGCGAGTAGGGGGAGTTGGGCGGAGGAGTCGGCACGCCGAACGTTGACAACGACGTCGAGAATAAACTCTCCGTCACTGGAACAACTGGATTTATTAACCTTTTGAGTTATGTAACCTTAGTACATCTTAGTATTTTAGTGCTAAACAAGTTCGTAGTACTGGTATCCTAGTAGTTAGGTCTTTCATTTGAGCACTAACGACTAAGATATTTCCATCTCCCTCTAACCAATAGGCATTTATAAAATGGAATCACATAACATAAAACGTAATACCTAACATCACGTCTTTTTCCGTAAGGTAAGTTCAAAGTGTACTGAATCCGCATTTTACCAGTTAATTTTAATTAAATATAGCATTTTAATTGAATTATTTAATTTTGACAAAATAACATAATTAAAATGATTGTTTATATTTTTTTTACTAGATCACACTGCCTAAAGTCTGGGCATAAACCAAGTCCTTTCAGCGACTCATTACATGCGCTACTTTAAATGTACCTATCTGCTTAGTAATCGATATATCTTCAGAGTAATTGCATAACGAACCGTGGGATTATGATCAAAAGCGTTTCATCATTATTTTTCTTGCACATTCTTCACGTCAAAGTAAGGAAGTCTCCTAAAATACGAACGAAACCGGCCCAGTGACTAAGAAAATAAACTAAACATGAACTCTTTGGGCATTAGCGAACAAAGAATCTATTTCTGTCGAGGCCCAAGGGATCTAAGACCTTAATTACTGAGTGTCACTCGACAGCCGGCAACTCCCGCGCACGCACATGTGTTCATATTTATGTCACATACCTACTTGTGATGTACGGACGTATTTTGTCTACACAGTTGAACATTTCGCAATAAACATACGTTAATATAAACATTGCAATGCTTAAACGTCAAAAATATGGTTGCGCAGACACTGCATAATCATTGTTAACCGTATAGTTCGGGAGCGCATCCGATTGGACCCGAAAACAGAAACCTCCGCCGGCTCGGTAACGCGTCCACTTGGACCCGAGAATTGATGTATCGCCATCCTAGTCAATTAGTGTAAATATTGATCATGCTAGTCGTCGAATCTCACGAGTTAGCATTAATTAAGACGGTTTGATAAAAAGCCTACATGATAGCGGCATTCAATCTTTTCGTTTAAGCATGCGATTATATAAATTTACCTCTTAAAAATACATGTGTGAAAACACAGTTACCGCCATTTTGATGACTGTGGAAGTCGAGGCTAAAAAACATAAATAGACTGATTTTTGACATCCATTCTCCTCTACAGGAGTAATAAATAACTCATCATTGAATTGTACGTCGATTTCATCCGTATTTCAACATAAATCAGTAATGGTAACAAAGTTTTTGATACACAAAGTCGAAACTTCGCGCCAATCGCGCGTGTTTACTTTTTATTTTACACAAATATCACATAAAAACATTTAGTTTACATTAAAAACATGACAAATGTCATCCAAAATATAGTAAACAACAAGAAAATGCCCAGGTTTTAACGTTATTTACAAACACGGGTCTAATTACACGGAATATTCATTACCACAACTCATTTATGTTAGAAATTGTCGAAATGTTGACCATTATTGTTTTTTTTTTAATTGCAGTGATGTGGAACTGTAATTATGCGAATCGATTTTTTTTGTTTTTGATTCGACTCGAGTAGGTACTGATAATTACGAATATTAGAAATGTATTCTTAAAAAAATTAATAAATTATATTTTAAGCTTAAATCACATTATTAATTTATATTAGTAAATTAAAAATAAGTATTATATAATTATGTTAGCCATTGCAATTATTTATTTTTTATACACGGCGCACCGGACAGGACCAATGACGTAAGACTGTGGTAAGACCACATAGTTTTTTTTTTAGTTTTCTAATTTTTCATTATCGTGGATTGTTCAATATTATAACATTTTATTGCGAATTTTAATTTTGATGCATTACCTACTTTGAGAAAGTTTGATACACGTTTACACGGTACATAGACAAAACTTTTTTGTCTGTCTGTTTATTTATCCGTTTGTTCCGGCTAATCTTCAAAACGTCTGAAACGGTTTTGATGGGAAATACATATCTTGGATTTGCAAATATCTGTTGTTAGAAGCAATAACTTGGGCTACCTTTATTATAGAATACAAATAGGGTTCCGCGCTATTAAATAAAACCTCGCAGATAACGTAACTTCGCGCGAACGAAGTCGCGGTTAGGCCAGCGACTTCGTTCAAGTGAATACTCGTTATTTAGCTAGTTTGAAAAAAACCGGCCAAGTGCGAGTCGGACTCGCGCACGAAGGGTTCCGTACCATTATCTATGAAAACGAAAAAAACAGAAAATATTTATTTTAATTTAATTAAATATTTAAAGTGAATATATTACTAAATATTCTGTAAATATATCAAGTCTCTAGCTGTTGCCGATATCAATATCGAGCAAAAACAAGCTATAAGTCACGTTTGTTGTATGGGAGCTCCCTTAATTATTTATTTTATTCTGCTTTTTAGTATTCGTTGTTATAGCAGCAACATAAATATATCGTCTGTGTAAATGTCAGCTGTCTAACTATCACGGTTCATGAGATACAGCCTGGTGACAGACAGACAACGAAGTCTTAGTAATAGAGTCCCGTTTTACCCTTTGGGTACGGAACCCAAAAAAGTGACAGTCCTTGCAATTAAATATCCCAAGCTGCAGTACAGCAGCTTGTCACGTAAACTCCGTGCTGCTATCCGTCTCAGCTTCTGTACGAATTCCCTACCGACAAATTTCGTGTTGACTCACTAACGTAGCTGGTCCAAATTAGCTTAAACTAGAATTGACTAGTTGAGACAGACAGACAAACAGATTTTCATGAGGAAATTTTAAAAGTTACTCGTAGGACTAAGTAAAACGAAAAAAAAGCTTTTGTTGAAATTTTGGCAGATAGGTATATGTATAATTATCATTTTTTTTAATTATATACATCCTCCTTTTTCAAGTCGGTTAAAATTATCTAAGTAAATTAAATCTCCGGACTATATTTACGTTTATTAAAATTTTGAATTATAAATCCTGATTAACCAAAGAGTTTTTATTCAGTTCCTACTCTTTTTGCCAACCTCGATTTTATTTCGAGTATCGATTAGGCTGAACGCAACTTTCAAATCGAAATAAGAAACTTAGATAGACGGTCAACACTAAGAAGTGTCAAGTTGCAACACAATTTTGTGTAAATTTTGTCAAGATTTGCTTTTAGTTTTTAAGTACCTAAGTATGGATAATGCCTAAAATAATAATGCAGTTGGAATGAAAATATCTTTATTTTGTCCTTTTGCATCTTTCTAGCAAGCAAGAATGTTGTTTTTGTACTTAATTTCAGCTAATCTAAGTGGCCTACCTTTTCGATAGGGTGTAGTAATACCTAATTTACACAAATTTGGCGGAGATTTGAAGCGGTTTGGCTGACCTCAAGTCATAATTAAAGATATTTGCCACCAACTTATTCCGTTAAATAGCTGCGAACATTTTTTTATCGTGTAAATTTGAATGCTGAAAGTTCATGTAATTTCTTGAATTTCATGACATGATCCGTTACAACCCTCCGAGCCAACGGATGTGTCAAAATAATGTCAAAATCTTGTCGAGCAGAGTGGTGCTACTTTTTAACTAACTTCAAAAAAAGGAGGTGGTTCTCAATTCGTCGGGATTTTTTAATGCTGTGATGAATGTAGTACTACTGCTACGCTAGAGTTTGATTCCAAAAAAGTGTTACAGGGTTTTTCTATGAATTTCTCATTAGCAGCTCGGTTTGAGGGTTTGTGCCCGATTAATGGCAATAGGCTCGCCCTCTATTACATGGGACCTAAACATATATTGGTACACCTCTGCGTAACCCTTCGGGGAATATAGGCGTGATGGTATGTAAGTGTATGTACATAGTATTTTATTCGAGATTTTTCCTGCTTAAACACCAAAGTTAAAGAAAAAGTTATTATAATAGAGCCTACAAAATCTTTAAAAACATTACCAGTTTGAACAACAAGAAACTTTTCTTTCAAGTTCTTAAACATTTTGCTGGTTTCATGTTTTGCATTGATATCGTTTTTCTTTTGAGCTAATTCTTGTTTAAATTAAGTAAGTAATATTGGAGAGAGAAGGAATTTATAACAACTAAAATGCAAACATTGGGATCACGTTGGACCTCCAAAAGAAACGATGATGGTGAACGAAATAGCTAGCTGTTTTTATTGAATTTTGGATTGAATAAAAGATACCTACCTATCTAGAAAAGGGGGCAAATTTCTCACGACATGTTGAGTAATAAAAAAGTTTATTGATAGAACTGTTGTGCTATCTTCAATAAATTGCGATACACAAGGGCTTATTACTATTACTGAGATAAATCTGTGTCGAACAAAATAATCGAAAGTTACGCCTAATACTAAAGGTAAGATTATTTCTTCAAACAGAATTATTAGTTAATTTAGCAGCCTTAGCTAGCCAAAGCCTTCCGCTGCTGAAGTTGAACTTAATTATTTCTGCTTAGAGTTGAACTAAATTACCTACCAAGGAAACATACTATCCGAACAATACTCATCACCTTCCTGCCCTTATCCCATTTTACTTGGGGTCGGCGCAACACGTTTTCTTCTTCCGTGCCAACCTGTCAACCGTCATACTATCACTGACTCCTTTCTCTTTTATATCATTCTTCACACAATCCATCCATCTGTCCGTACAATACTAGGTATATCACAAAATTCTGACAGATCACAAAGTAAACAAATTTCAGAAAATATCAGTTTTTTTATACAATGAGTATACGTGTACATAGAACCTCAGACGAATACAATATGTACCGAACAAGAAATTTTAGTCGTGTGTCAGTTGGTATGTTGTTTTCCATTACACGGGTGTCATGTCACTCCGCTCGCGCCGCGTAACTAATCGTCTTAATTCGGAACTTCAAAGTGTTGCTTTGATTTTATACGCATGTCTCACTCGAAAAAAAGTCTTACAAACAACCTTTTAAAATTTCTGGATTCCTAGTACAGGTCTTAACTTAGGAAGCCAGTAAAATATGGCCGCAGAAACGGTATTTCACGCCGGTATGTTTAGGTCCCATATAATAAGGGCGACCCTATTGCTATTAACCGGGCACAAATCCTAACTCCGAGCTGCCAGTTTTTATCTTTTCGGAGACGTCTTTAGAATGATTTGAAGATAGAGAGAGGGATGAGTTCTTGGTCCAAAATTCCAGAGCAAGTCGCAACCGTTTATGTGTAGATGAAATTAACAAAATAGATGGAGGAATATGATTATGTTATTAAGAAATTAGCAAACGCGTAGCTCCTTAGATCTCTATCTATTGTCAAATTGTCAACCATGCTAAACTGTAAGTAAGTCTGTCGATTATGGGATCTCAGTCCATCTGTTCTATTCAATGCTTGACCACTAGACCGTTATTTTCATAGGAATCCTATAGTTAGCTTGAAGTGTATGTAAACGAGCTTTCATAACAGCGGCGCGAGCCAAGTGACGGACGGTCCTTCGTTGACACGGCTTGTTTACTTATTTACACGCCGTAAGTTGAAAAACCAGTCAAATGTCAACCGTACGAGACGGCGTTCCATATTTAGGAAAGTTGAACCCTGCTGAATCCTCACTCAAACTAATTTAATTATTTACTTATACAAATCAAAGGTAAATGTGTGAGCCCAGGGCCTGTGGACTAACCGTACCTAAGCATTTTGGTTGTTAATCTCTTACCAAGAAACGGTAGCTTTATACATAATGCTACCGTTCCTAACGAACCTAACAATATTGATTTAATTCTACGATTGACAGATCATACACAAGCAATAGTCAATTAAACAGAAGGGATGGCTTTGTATACCTAGGCAGATTTGATTTATTCGTTTATCTTTATTAATTCAGTGAATTGAGTTTTTTTTTTATCAGGCAATCCAACTAACTAGGCACTGCTCTTCTATCATTATCTGTAGGCAATAGAGTAGTTCAGTTGAAATCTCCATCAGTGGATTTAGGTAAAGTAGGCTTGAGGTGAGCTACCAATCACTAGCATCATGGGTGCAGTTAAGCTCATTTCATCTTTCAGCTATAGGCACTACCTACTAGGTATGCATAATGCAACTGAACTCAATATCTATAAGTTCCACAAAGGTCTAATGGTTACTGTGATTCTTGATACTTAACTTATAATAAAGACATCACACACACGCAGTTACTACTATCATTTAAACGTCTCCATGAATGTTATGCATCCCTGATCACTACGATCTCTGCCCTCGGGAGCGTTTACACTCCAAACATAATATCGGCGGCTAAACCACCGGTGAGCCGTCTGTCAGAAACGTCACGTCAAACATATCCTCACGCCCGTCGCCCGAGGGGCAGGCAGGCATCACGCGATGTGTAACCCGGTTACGAGAACAACATTAACGTGTTCATTCTTTGTTTTGTATTAATGCTGTGTTAAAATGTTGCATGCGGTATCTTCTATGTATTTCTTTGTGTAAACGAAGTTTTGACATTTGTAATTAATTAAGTACATCAATAACATGCAATTAGCTTAATCTCATTTCAAAATACATTAATTAAACAAAACACACTGTTTTATTAATTTTATCTAGTTTACAATAAAACACGCATTTAGAGAACCTATTTACTTATTTTAAAGTCAGAAATGATTGTGTTCCCCAAGTGAGGAACATAATTACGATTACTAGATATCAGTAATGGATCTTCGTCTATGTTGCAGTACTCGAGTAGTACCTATGTAATCTGCTGATATCATAGAGTCGCCTGCTCTTCTAGGTACATTTTAACATAGCTGAAATTTTGAGAATAGTTATGGGTTAGCAGTATAATATGAAGTTTAGAAGGTGTGCGTACTTGCTAGTTTAATTGCCGAGTCCCTAGTACGTTTTTGGGTTACACTCTAATAGCACAAAATTAAATGAAAGTTTATTTCAGAGCACGCGGTAATTAATTAAATTCCACCTAAGGCTTTAAAACTAAAATAAAGGTAGCTTTCATTCACAGTACACCGAGTCAATGTCCTTTGAATAAAGTCCTAAATAAGTTAGTTCACCGTTCAGTATGAACCCACCTTTGTGTATCGTAGGTCGGTTGCCGGCCTGCGTCGGGAACAGAGAGTACAGCGGGAACCGAGCCACACCTGTGAAAGAAATATATATTTTAACTACCGTACTATAAACCTGTTTGCCTACAGTAATAATGTAAATTGAGTAGCTTAATGTAGGTACGTAATTAACGTACGTACCTATTACCAATTGAGACAAACAAAGAAGTAATTAGTTGTAGAGTAGGTTAAGTTTATTTTTTTATTGCAGATTTTGTTCTGAATAATCTTTGTTATTCTTAAATTTTATGAAAATATGAGAAACATAGGTTTAGTAGATTCTTCCTCCATAAATAAAAAACGTAAATATTTTTGTATGGTTTTAAACATTGATATACAAAAAGTTTTAAAGATAAAAATATCAGAGTTTCAGTACCGGAGGTACTAGGATAGCATACCTTGCTGCAGATCAGTGGGCGGGCGGGAGCGGGCGCCCCCCGCCGCCCCGCCCAGCATCGCCTCTCGTGTTGAACCACCTCACCACCTGTGAACATACCACACGTTATTACTATGTCCATTACAAACACATATTACACGCACGTAATAAAAAGGATCGGTAAAAGTAAAAATATCTAAGTTTGTTGTAAAAGTAGTACCTAGGTAGTAGTAGTTTTTAAGCAATGAAAATGCAACGGATACTTGTACGGAAACTTATTTATGTATGACTAGATGACTAGATGTAAGAACGTGGATGAGGCGAAAGGAGTACTTATGTAAGAATCGTAGCAGATAGCGTTCTTCGTTTTCAGATGGTTTCTGCTTACCCTCATGGGAAAAAAGCGTGAGCTGTTTTGTGTGTAGGTATGTATGTCTTTTACTGAGTTGAATAACCAGGTTACCCTAGGTATCCCTTAGTTATCGAGTTAGTAGCTAACTTTTTGGCGCAAGTGAGCCTTAAATAAATAATAAGCATTATTCTGATACGAAAATAGTTCTAAAACCAATCGATCGTTCATACTTAGGTCATTAATACGCTGCTTAAACAATAACTTGATAAATTATAAACAAACTAAAGTGGCTTTAATTTATAGTGAGTCATCATCATTGAGCGCCGCGGAAGGCGCCAAGAAAGAATACATTGAGAATTAAGTAATGATGCTCTTTTGATATCTGTTGCCCTGGTACACCGAATCTTCGTTCACTTTCAAATCAAGAATCAATTCGGAGGTGCGCGCTTGAATGACACGAAGTTTTATCGTTTATTCTTACGTCGTAACTTGTAATCATTTCAACATTCAGAATATTTATTTTTAAATGATTCATAATATATATATTTTTTTAAAGCTGGCATAGTTAGCATGCTGTTTATGAAATTAGTAAAATGAAGAAGCTAAATATTTTGCTGTATGTATTCAAATTTTGCGCTTTTGATAAACTAAACGCAAAAAAAACAATAATTTATTATTTTTCGCTCAATTTTACACAGTCGCTCGTTAAGCGATAATAAAAGGTGTTTCTCTTAACATTCTTCCTCAAAACAAAGTAATACGTTGTGGTAGGTAGTTTGGAGGCAATTAAATTATCATTTAATAAGGAGAGTCTTGCCTAGCGGAACTAACCTAGGCGGACACAGAGTAGGAGGCGAGGAAAATGGAGCAATACATAAGCGTGAGTAACGATTTTGTCAAGGGATTTCTACCTAAATAAACAACGTTAATTCTACCTTATTGTATGAATAGCACATTCTCATTATCTTTCTGTTCTGTGTCAACTAATTAATAACAATTAAATAACAAATGATCTACAGCATGTAGTAAAAGTTGTTGAGATATAATGACAGCTTTAGCTCCAAAAAACATTATGTTCGGATTTAACTAGCAGGTATAAATACAATAATTAGGTATGGTATTACTTCAGATAATTTCAAGCTTTGCGTACTTACATATCGTGTATTTCTATACACGACTGAACGCTCTATTTACTTAATACTCCGTGGTTTGTTAGATACTATGGGAATATAACGGTGTTTGTATGAAATATTACAATTATGTTGTAAAATGTTTCCACTAATTATAATATTATGTAGATATTCCCAAGATGTATTGCGGCAGTTCGCCGGGCCGCCCACAACTTGGTATGACACAATTTCGAGAATAAACATAAAATTATGGAATACTGTGATTACGAATGTTGTTCATGACACAGACAGTGAAACATTGCGGGATTTAGATTAATCTAGTACCTAAATACATACTCATTTCTCAACTTGTATTTTATTGCGTTAAAATGTCATGTCATTTTAGCGTTGCAGAAATAATAATACTAGTTAAAAAATATTTAATAATTAATTAATAATAAGTGTAAACAATTTCTTTGGTTTAAAAATTATGTCAAAAAATATGTTAGAATAAAGAATAGGAGAAAAAGTGCAAACGAAAGCTACTCTGCAAGACACTGGAGTGACACTAGACCCTGTGTTAAGAAACACCAGGCTCTCAGAAACTCTAACAACAATAACAAAGTTTTATAATTGTGCAAAAACTCGACAACACTTCAAACTCAAAAAAGTTAACAGTCACTCAAACATTCTGATCCGTTTCACGTAACCGTTCTGAAAAGCGCATCCCCCAACAAAACGTCTCTCCTCCCGTTTTCCAAACAGCTCTAATAAACTCCACGAGGTTCAATTAACAAAAACGATTGTTAACTCGCCAACGTAACAAAAACGGATCAAAAGAACTAATCATTCGAAATTGTGAAATAAGAAATACACGGACGTCGTTCGTTTAACAGACGGACACGGACCGGGACGGGATGAGAACGAGAAAAAAATAACCGGACCAGTGCGGGACGGACTCACACATGGGGGTTCCGTACATCGTATCCCGTATACCGTTGTGTACGAGTGTGTTGCATCTACAAAAGTATAAGATAGAGCTAAAAATGGCAAAAAATTACGAAAAATACACCTTTTTTTGTGAGGTTAAAATTGTAATCAAATCATTTGTTCACTGTGTCTCTCGTTAGTCCTTTAATTTTTAACTTTATTTTATTTTTGCAATAGCAGCTTAGTAGGTACCTAATACTACAAAATTTAAAAGTCAAAGTCAATCTCTACAGTTCAAAAGATACAGTCAGAAACAGAAAGACAGACGGACAGTCGGATGAGCAAGAGCAACAAGCCACGTTTGGAACCTTTGTGTACGGAACCCACAAAAAACTGGTGTCCTATTAAACAGTGAGAGATGCAGAGAATAAATTATGCTAACCCATTTGAAAAGTTAAGGGCATCGCATAAAAGGCCGGTGTTAGGTCCTTCCCGGAATACCGGCGCAATTCCCGGAGCGCCATTAGAATACCATTTTGGAATAGTTCGTAAAGTTAATTGAAGTGTTCGTGTCTCTGTTTAGAGCCGTGTGCGCATTGCTTTCGAGATCTGTCACGATTGGCGAGATTTTGTAACACTTTACGCCTGAAAGCTGGTATTAACTTGATTTTGCGCCAGAACTGGAAGTTTCAAGGGCTTTTAATCATGTTCATTTGCTTTTATTTCTTTGTGTTTCTTCGTTATTAGCAGAGATGAAATAATCGGGTGTATATTCTCTAAACTTCTGAGAGGCAATTCTACTAACTTTTAGGAACGATTGCAATCTAATCTCAGTCTCAAATTCTAAAAATGGCTCTAATTTACCTTCATTTCGGACATTGATTGTTGCAGAGATGAGATTGCGACTACATTTTAGAGAGAATTGACCTGATCCTACAATAACTACTGTTTAATTGATAGATTGGTCCTTCATAATTATAAGTACATTTAGAGTTCTAAAATTTAAAAAAGAACGTGATATATTAAAAATAATCATAATACCAGTCCTACTGCAGGGCAAAGGCCTCTTCTTGTAAATATTATCTTGATATCAAAAGCTACATCTTAAAAAAGTCTAGTTATAATTCGGACAGGGCAGGGTAATCGGTATCGCACGATCAGTTATAAGTAATCGTAAGATCTCCACGCGATCCGTCACACGATAGTATCGCGTGTGGGTTTAGCGCTAATGAATGATATGAAGGGCAACACGGTTATAGTGAACACATACCTTTGAAGCTCAAGCAAATAATATCATTGTTTGCAGCTTTGAATAACTTGAAAATCAATATAGTTCTGTAGCAACAGTTCAATTAATTATGCCAAACATAGCAATAACAGTTTAAACTACTGTTTAGAATAGATTTCTAATTAATCTACGTATATCCTAATCATTGTATTTATTTCGAAAAATGGAAGACATTTTCATAAATCTAAACAAAATATAAATAGATCTACAACAACGAACTTTAGGAGCAGATTAATGTCAGTTACAATATTTCTACAGTTGATTCCTTTCGGTTATAACAAAGCTCGGTAATCGCGAAAGATGATATGCATTACGCGTGGTGCGATGATGGCGCGATGATTCTGCTAATCATCCATCACAAGAACATATTCGCAACTCAACACCTGCTCACCACCGCGGTGGTCCATTCATAACTCAAGAAGACACGAAAGACAAATTAATTGAACAAAACTGGCAATGAAATGTTTAGTACGTATACAGTAATTTGTGTTTATGTCTCGAGACAATGGTGCAGACAATAGGTTCTAATAAACGGTGACCGGAGATGTGAACGGATGCAAATGCGTGAGGTCTAGTGCCTCAGGTCGAAGTGCCTCGTAAATGTTCAAATGCCTATTCTTGGACGACAAAGAACTTCTCTTCGGTCACCGAAGGTATTGGATTAGTCGGCAGCTCGAAAGTGTTGCTTCTATAAGTGTGATTTATTAAGCGCTCTGGAATTGCGATTCTACAGTAGATATTAAGTGCTCTATCTATTGGGTTGGTTGAATCTACTACTACTACTACTACGGGATGTGTGTTGGTTGAATATGATAGAATAAGTTCATAGTCTCCAAAATGTACGGGTGTTGGATGATAAAATAGCCTTGTTTTTGTGGGAATGTCGTCATGAATATACCCTCCATCTGTGAAGACGGAAGGTTATGTCGGTCTCTTACCGACTATACTTATCCGTGCCCCCGACGAGTGATGAAGTAGCCTATTCTTTTGGTGAATATTTAATTCTGGAATGTTAGTTTCGTAATACTACTACAAATAATACCTTTTACTTATTTACATCTATCCTATTTCCTTCAGCAAGCATATAAACCATAATGACCGTATGAAAACTAAAATCTGTCTTGTGAATTGCAGAACATACTTACTCAAAACACTAAGAAATTTAAGTCAAAGTCAAATTATTTATTTAATTTAGAACTATAAAAGGCACTTCCACGTCATTTAGAAGAAAAGGTATTGATTCTAGCTGCCCCCTCCCCAAAGGTAGTTTCGTATGGACAAGAGTGGGTGAGAAACTTCATACTGACAATTAGAAGTCATGTTTTATAATATTTTGTACCTTATTACATACATACATTGCAAGTTAAATAAAAGCTTTTAATCATAAAAGGATGTATCTAGCTTGTGTAAAAATCACAATTAATAGAATATGTTAAAAGTACAACAAATTAAGAAATGACAGCTAAGCACTGAAAACGTTGCGTACATTTTCTGTGTTGGAATTTCCAAAGTAGTACCTAGTTGTGCAAAAATCAGAACTGTGCGAATATTCTCGAAATGAATGTGGTTCCATTACACACTCGCCGAGGGCCAAACATAAAGCGAACTCATTTTAATTACAGCCATCAACGCCAGCGATATCCCGGGAATGTGCCCTGTGCCCTTTATTACTTAGGATTCCACAGTGGACCAACAAAAATTATAAGACCACGCGGAAGGAGCGATTTGCAGGGAACAAAATTACATCAAGCACTCAGCATGCCCCATGATGAACAGAAAATAAATAAAACGTATTGCAAGATTCTCTCTTTCAACAGTTTTTCTTCTCTTTTCACACAGCACGGAAATGATAAGTCCTTTTCGCAGTTCGGAATAACGAAAGCATCTCTTTGGCAAAGAGAAAATCCTCTACAGCAGCTGCAAAATTTAAAATTATCTCTATCGCTACTGCAACGAAAACAAACTTTGTGTTTACCATTATGTAACTTGACGATTTTAAAGTTATGTCTGAACATAAATGAATGTTATTTATACTTAAAGCTTTTTAATACGTTACATCTGGGTGGTATGGTTATATGTAGATAGGTAGAAATTATGTATGCATGTATTTTGTCACGTACAACCTAAATGACTGGACCAAATTGGTGTACCGTTGAATTCATCTGCATATGCAACGAATAGTTACATTTTGGACAACATTTTAGAATAACTTCGTGTTTCGTAATGTTTTTATTTTGAATGTTTATTTTATATCCATGTTAAATGTTCCCATATTCGAAGATCTTCTACGTTGTCAATAGGTTTGTCAAATGACTTTTTAATTAATTCTAAACGATTCAGAAGTGTAAGTGTAAATTCTTTAAAAGTTCTGAAAAATCGTAAAAGAGGAATTTTATATTCTTTTCTATAAAAATAATAATCTTAGTAAATGCCACCACGTAGCGTCGTAAATACCAGGCGCCCATGCCATCAGAGTGTTCGTTATCAGGAGATTATAAAAGTTTGTTCTCAAATATGTGAAGACTCACTGTCACTGTTTGTTCAAGGCTAGCACATTGAACAAACTTTTAACTTTTAATCTAGATAGGTACCATGTTTGAAGCAATTTGCTTTTGATAGTTAGGGGAAGTTTATACAATCAGTTCTTGCGAAAGATGCCTAAGGCATTAAGTCCGCCTTTGTACCTTTTGTTGCATAAAGTGTAAATAAACAAAAGAACAAACCAACCACTATATAATACCAATATACAAAACGGTTTGTTTCCAATTCGTAATTATATCCATTCTATTCGTAATTAACAATTTTCGATGATGTAAACACCAGGGATGCACGAAACTCATAAAAGCTTTTATTAATAATCATAATACCGAAAATCGATTAATTCGCCAATACAAATTGCGGGCGATGTCTCTCCGGGGGTTGCTATGCGACCCCAGTGTCCACCCCCACCCCTGGCGGCACCCCCTGTCCAAGCGAAGATTATTTATTTGTTTATTTATGAAATATCGTAACTTTATTGTGTTTGTTATCGTTTTTGGACAAAAAGGCTACTTTAGTAGGATTTATGCTAGTCTGTCTAATAGTTCACGAAAGACAGCTTCGTTTCAACTGGTGTGGCAACTTGAGGTCCTGGTCTCCTGGTCTCTGGCAAAGTGTTATTAGGTTTGTATCACACATTATCATATCACATTGAACTGTTATTGTAGGATCGTCAAGTGGTAAAGGTCGAGGGAAATCGCTGCATGTGGGCAGCGCAGGATCGGTCATTGTGGCTATCTTTAGAGGAGGCCGGACGTCGTTCGACTGATATGATGCTGATGATGGTGATGAAAGTACACATTTCTTAGATTAAATTAGGTTGAAGTAATTAATTTAATTATTGAGAGTTTTGTTGGCCCAATTTAACAGTACTAACTTTATGTTATCTATAACTCTTAGGATGCCTGTCTACCGGCTTTCCTTTCTTTTTACACTGCTTCTATTTTCAAGTTCATTGCGAATTCCAAACACGAATCTGCTCGACAACGAGCGTCATCGCTCAGTGTTATCTATAGTCAAAGGTGTTTACTGTATGTGTGTGTTTGTTTGTATACAGGCTGACTTTTAATTCAAAACACATCTTTTAGGGGATGAAAGTACCTCATGAATACGAAAACCTTTTATTATGGGACTTACCCCCCTATTTTATTTATAGGATTAGAATCGTATTAGCGGAGCAATTTTTAGTATCAAGCCAGTAATTCCGGAGATTAACGCGTTGAACAAAAAAAACAAACTTTTGAGCTTTATAATTTACTTTATAATTTGTACTACTACAGAGTACATTGTCAATGTACCTACCCATGTATATTAACCTTAACCACTTTACTAGGTGTATACCTAAACATTTGATAAAGGCCCACCCGGGCTTTATAAAGTAGGTAGAGGTACCTATGTATTGTTGAATTGTCAAAATATTCTCATTCCAAGTCAGTTACGGCCCAAGATTCCAGAGTCGCCAGACCGACGTCATTTTAGCGTGGGTGACATTGTGAGGATAGATAGAGGAATATGTCTTTATGAAGGTATGCATACTTCGTAGTTACAATGCTGGGCCCATTTACAAGTACCTATGACGTTTAAAAGGTAACTCTTCTTTTTTTTCTTGAGGATATTCTTGTGGACTGCCAAGCCTCGAGAAAGGCTGAGGGGCATGTCGGACTCGATGAGTGTCGCTCTGAGCATTCTTCATTACTTTCAAGTAAAAAGGCTTAACTCCTATTCGATAATAAGAATACACTCCCTTTTCCTTCACTCTCATAGTTCATCTAGTAAGACCGATGAGCGATCAAGCGCAGGACCAACGGCTTTGCGTGCTTTCTTAGATACGGCGGTGTTATACCACCAACTAACCAACTCTAGGCTGCTTTCAAGAAATTCCTAATGGGAAAAACCAATAACATTTTATTAACACCGACCAGGGAATCAGATCCAGCAGCAGATATAAAAAGGGCAGTGCAAACCTAACTGTAGTAGCTGATCAATTTCGCATGACATCACAAAAACGAGTATTGCCTGTAGAGAGCTTCATCATCTCTCTCGCAGGCAGTTCGCTCTCAATTGTGACGCCGTTTAACCTCAATTGGTTAATTCACACTTTGCTTAGCGTCAATTAAATATAATTACTTGATTATAGCCGGGGTGGCTCGTCATTGTTATACTATGTTTTACCCGCGGTTACTGTTCGCATTTGTACCAGAATTTTGATACTTTAGGTAACTGAGTTTTCGGGAAGTTATAAGCAAGTGATTAGTTGGATTGGGCACGATTCCCAGCATTCGGGTCACTTAAACTTTATGCAACAAAAAGAGCGACCACCATCTACCATTTTCGAAATACGAATTTCGTATGTCGAAGTAATTAGATACTTATTGGTATTAGATATTAAACGCTTTTTAGTTTTTGAAAACCAATCTAAACACGAGTTTTAGATTTACAACCTTGGACAATAGCGGTTGATAACTTTTCCACCTTATTACTAGGGGCGTAAGGGTGAAAAGTAGTTCACCCATATTGTCCGGTTTAAGCAAAAAAATGAGGTCACTTATAAACACCTTTGGAGCTCAATTACCAGAGTTACTCCACAGAATGTTCCACTAAGACACACACAACGTTCCTTTCAACAGAAATATCACAGAACACGAAAGGGAGGCAAACAATCGTTCTAAATCTTCCACAGGTACCAGCGGATTTGAACCAGTCATCGTCAGCCATTGTCTGACACCACAAACATTTTAACTGCACTCGAGAAAAGTTACAGTTCAACATTAACGGAATTTACGAGCGTGACTCAGCAGAACCGAGGCAAAGTCAACACAGTCAGCAAGTTCACCAATACTTTACAAGCGAGGATTTCTTGCATTTAAAAGTGAAGTGTCGGTTTAAATTCTATGCGGTAAGTTTGATTTTAAAGGGCTAGTCAAATAGCTGTAATGTTGATTTGAATATTGAATGATTGAAGAAGTTTTTAAAATTTAGAACAGTACTATACCGACCGAATTTCAGTCATGTAGTCATTGTTGCAATCGCAGGTCAGATTAGCAGGAAATATTGTAGCGCAAAAACAGGCCAACTTCCTTTTCCCTCCCTCTCATAGTCCAATGGGACGGCAATAGATTGGGCACAAGACTAACGAATATACAGTGATTTCCGAGGTGCGCGGCGTCAAACCACCCACTTACAAAATCCAATAACTGCGCTAAGGAAACTGATAGATTACAAACACCCTGTGTATTCATTAAGAGCCAGGATATAAAAAAAAAATTCAAACAATTAGGTACGGTTGTCACAAAAACATAGAAAGTATTGATACAGACAGACAAGCAGCCAATCACGTACCTAATAGGTAAGTTTGCACTATACAAGTGACAAATAAACTGTCTGGCTAAGTATAGAGATAGTGATGAAAATAACATGAAGCCGGATATATAACTACAGATTTATGTCTTTAGACAGCCAGAATATTATTGGAAATCTATCTAAAAATAGTTCAAATACTAAAGATATATCTAAACTCAGACATTCATCAGAGAAGACTGCCGATCGACACTTGAAGATAAAAAGAGAGGAGGTAATATCTAAGGATTTAGGTTTAATATAGCTTCTTAGGTACCTAATACCTACCCACGATGAACGTACGGATTAGCGAACTGTCTGGAACTTGGTGAGACAAACTTTAACAAGTTAATATAATATCTAGACTTCATATTATAAAGCTGAAGAGTTTGGATTTTGTTTGCTTTAGTCGTTTTAGTCTTCGGACCTACTGATGCGATACTATTAATTATATTGCTGATAGGAAGCTACGTTATCCCTGACTGCTAAGGCTATAAATATTTATTGTACTAGACAGGGCAGGATCTAGTACGAAATAAACTACAAAGTTTCTACAATTAAGAACGATTGCAATATAATTTTAGGATCTATCTGCAAAAAATACCTTAATTTTGCCACATTTTGTGACATTGATGAATATGCGACTAGATTTTGCACGTTTTTAATTACGAGGATTGGTCTTCAAGCAATTAGATAAAAACTTAGTACATTTATGGATGTGGGTTCGCTGTAATTCTACTTCTTTTACATTGAAATAGTTTCAGCTAATAACGTAGAGTATCTCAAAGACAAACAACGTTCAACTTAGTTCAATATGTTGTCATATATTTCACCAAATTGTTTGTGACTATGACCGTGTATAATTGTATATTCAGTTGGTAAGACTTTATATTTAAATAAATAAACTTTATTTATTTATTCAGCATTCCTACATGTAAAACAAAATACGCGTTGAGCTATTCCTGTAACAGCAAATATAATAAATAAAGAACTAATATGAACAATGTACGTTATTTAATATTTCACGGGTACATACGTTATACGAGTAACAATAATATTATTTATCGCTTTCCCGGAACCGGTGATAACGGTTATCAGACAGGGCTGCCACGTGCTGCTATGAATAAGTATTACAAAACAATTTTAATAAACTATGATAGATAAGAAACTTCTTCTTGGGAGTTTCTTTTTCCTGTTTATTTTAATAAAGATAACTTTTATTTATTTAATCTTCATCTATCATAATTCTTTATCTTTAGTTTTATACTGACTTTAGTGTGGGGTTGATAAATTACATTACATTATTTGTAAGCGAAAAAGAGGTGTTAGAATTTTACGCTAATTGCAAATCCATATCTAAAATATTTATCAAAGGACTCGCAGCGCAGCCCTAATAGATAGCGCTCCACAGTGAGCGGACAGCCCTGCGGCGATAGTATCGCAATATAATATTATGCGAGTCGAACGCGTGACACTCGAGAACGCGGCTCTTATAACAGAATATACCACGAATGTCCACTGGCAATCATGAGGTTTACTAAATGGAGTGATAGGCAAATTGTAACAGTTAAGACACTCAGCAATAAGAGGCAGAAACATTTCTGAAGCGAAAAACCAATATCATATTGCGAAAGTAATTTGTCTTTTACGGATAAACCACTGAAACGATTTTGATGAAATTTAGTATGGTGTAAGCTTAAATCCCAATCAAGGACATAAACTACTTTTTAATCGGTGAACTCATTTGTGATATTCATGTAGTCGAACTCGCGGGCAACAGCTAGTAACAAACCACTTGTCTTTGAAAAGAGCGGCGTATATTAGTTACTATTCATTGCAGCAACGGATCTATGCGAAGGCCTAAAGATGTATCCCTTTTTTTATCTTTTTATACTTTATTTTAGGTAGGTATGTAGCTAATATCCGTCTTTTCAATACGTGATTCTTTCAAAAGTATCCAAAAGCACAAATTAAGTATCCGTCAGTAGCGAACGACTGATTCGGCGGACTGTTCATTGGCGTTTGCGCTCCATTTATTTTTACTCTGTGCTCTCTACAGCTATAGGTACTTTATTACCGAAAATATCAACTTGCAAGCTTATAATTAAAACGACCGACGCACAGTTCCAATGCTGACGCGAATTATTCGACACTGAATCCGATTTCAATGGTTAATGAAAGGACATTTTATCATGGAATGTAGCTATGTATGTATGAGGTATGTCTCATGTGGTACGTGATCGAGTGTTGTCTAGATATTTAACTTTACGTTTGGGTGATATTTAATTATTTTACTTTAGTTATGTTTAAAGAGGATGACTGGTTTTTCAGTAAAGTTCCTATTTTTAAAGCATCTTGGCTGAAGTTATGGGCCTCGGAAAGTGCCTGGCAATAACATAATGTTACTGAAACTAACCGTAACACTTAAACGTACCTAAATTAATATAATAACTTTTTACACTTGATACCTGATAAAGAGTCCAGCATTCTAACTTGCAAGTACGTATGCCGTTTCAACAATACATTTCTCAATCTATCCCCAAAATTTCATCCATTTTAAAATGACGTAATTCTGGCGATTTAGGGATCTCAGTAAATTTAACTACTAGGTGTGCATATCACTTTAATTATCTTGATAATGATTCAAACCAATTTGCTGCATTACAGCGCTTCTCTTTTCACTTACATACTTTTAATGAAAAGTATTTTTGAACTTTATCAACGTTTTTCCGTGTTCTTTAATATCCAATTACCAAATTGACATCTATAGGAAAAGCAGACACAAAGCATTTCAAAGGCTTGCCAAATACGCTACTAAAGACGTAGTACACCTCCACAACTATCTGCGAGCCTAATACCAGGTAGGTATAGTAAGCACCGGCGAGACATGAGCGAAAGTCCCTCGCTACGCTATAATTCGAATACCTACCTACGCTACCGGGGGTACAGACAGCAGATTAAGTTTCCTTTGAAGTTTCAATTAATTTATTAGGAGCTTAGTACTTCTTGTTTGGAATGCTATTAAATGTTTGTTGGTATTTTTAATTTATTTGGAAAATGGAAATTTGGTTTAACATTTGAAGTCTAGTCATTTGATGTTTTTGAAGTCTGACTGAGATACTATAAGAGGTTTTTTTAAACATACTGGCTAAGTACTTAACCAAGATAATCGCTCAAAATGTTAGACATGGAAAAATCTGTAAGAGTAGTTTCCAATAAGTGCATGAAGTTGAATAAAAAAAGCTGAATCTTGTTATTTAACAATTATTTATTGGTATCCTGTTCTCCTGGAGGCATTACATTTATTACTTATTGGAAACTACTACATACGATAATGTCTAAAAGGTGTTTGTTTTACTTCTGAAATTATTTTACACAGTATGTGACTATTGATTTTGAAACTAGCTTAGCCATTTTATTTTATCAACTGTTTTATTAGATTAAAGATAAGTTTACATTATTATTGAATAATAAAATAATGACTCATAATAGGAACAGTACGTAGGCGCATCGTAAAAAACCATAAAAAATTTCAACCATTAAATTCATTTAACGAGTACCTAACCTCTTTACTCTCGGAAATTTTTCTGACAACTTGCGAAAATAATGCAATTACATTTTTTATGGCAAAAGAAATAAAACAAGTTTGTGTGCAAACGTTACCGCCTCCCCGCGTAGTTTTTCAGCGCAGTGAGAGTGGAGTGGGATTATACATAATTGTGTGTTTATTTAGGGTTTCCTGCCAGACGCTGCCTGCGTACTACTGCGCGCCTATGCCGCCCTGGTACTCGCTCACGTAATTATATCTGGTGGGGCTCTCCCCTTGCCTTTTGCCGTACGAGACGTCGGCACTTTATTATTATGTTGTTTGCTACGCCTTATTTACTGTTTGTCTGGATAGTTCCTGAAACTACTCAACGTAATAACACGTCATCATTTGTACAATTGTATGTCAACGTTAAAAGTGCATAAAATCTAGTCACATTTATTTTACTTTAAAAGACCAAAAAGAAAACAGGTGATACAATTTTAATGGTCGACAAGGTATTCCCGTATAACTTCTAGCTACCAGGCTAGAAGTGCAGTAATGGAAACTCACTTTCAAACAATGTACAGAAAGTCTAAGAGCTTAAAACTTGTAGGTCCAAGAGCGTTGCCTTTTGGAACTCCGCCCCGCATTAACTCAATGCGCTCGGCTCGGCAATTAGTGCAGTGCCTTTTTGAACTTACACAAAGTAAAACTATTTAAAATATACCTTAATAACAGTTTGTATAATTTTTGCAAATAATTCGCACGGAACGAGCACAATTACCGTGCTTACTCAGTTAAATGGCTTGGCTACTTCCTTTAGTACTGAAGTTAAAAATCAAGCAACTAAGTTGGAGCACAATAATTTTATTGTAAAATTATGTAACATTTTCCTATAAAATAAATACATATCTTCATCATCACCGTCCTAAACATAATTATTAAGCATGTAAATCTGATATTTAAAAAATCTAATAGAAAAATCTAATAAGACTACCAGATTTGGGAGCGGAACATCGAGATCAAGAAGGCAAAAAATGTAAGTAAAGGTGTGCTAGTGCTAACTAGTTTTGATTTATATTTACAAGAACTACATACTATCAGTAGTATTATAATTCTACTCCTATTATAAACGCAAAAGTTTGTGTGGATGGATGGATATTTGTTAACCTTTATTAACCTATTGTTAACCTTTCGCACAATTAGCCCGTTTTTTAGTTCCCGTAGCATAATTTAGGACATCATAATTCTGGAATCTACGCTGATGAAGCCGTGGGTGGAAACAAATTTTCTTATATAACCTAACTATACTATAACTATACGTATAGTTTAAGAGTACACAGTCACGAGAGCGAACTTGTGAGCACATCTAGTCTGGTAATAAATACGAAATTTTAATTCAAAACAAGGAACAATCAAAAAATTTTTTGCGACAATAATAAACATCGTAAAGGTTTACATACACAGTTAATCAATTTCATTTATTATTTTATATTTGATAATCAATGCTATATACATAATATGTATAGCAATAATAACCAAGTAATTCGTAAACGCGTTACTTATATTCAATTGGTTCCATAATGGCGACTATAATATCGAATCAAATTGTATTGTGAATTTTGTGGATTCTGATATTTCCAGCATACCAGGAGTTTATACAGAGGATTTGAAAGCAGTGACATAGTATAAAGAGGGGTAGTGATGTTTTCTGACTAAGCATTACCTAACTGAAATTATGGACCACGCTGCTCGCGGCATTACTCACGTATACCTAGAGGTAACCTTAAATAAGTATTGATTAGTACGTTATGACATCATAACCCTTCAAGTGTACCTAATTCGTCTAATGAAACTTGTGATAGTGGATTTTTCCTCATTGATTTTGTTTGTAGACGCTCTGAATATGGTTATGAACTATGTGAATTACGTTGCCTTTGCCTGCGCCTTCATCTAATTGTCGATTATCGCAGAAGTAAATGAAGTCGCGGAATAAATACTAGCCTATGTCCTTTCTTGGGGTTCAAACTTACCCCGTACCGAATTTCATCGAAATCGGTTCAGTGGTTTAATCGTGAAAACACAGCAACAACGTGAACAGACAGGGATAATTACCTTCACAACTTCGCATTTGTACAAAAAGATTCAAATGTGCTTGATATTTTTTTAATGTTGTGTGTAAAGTTAGTAGTCTCCATCGTTGGACTTGTTTCACATTTGAATAGGACTTTAAAATACATGATATCTTTACAAAAAATCTTCTAAAACACACATTCATCGTCCTTTCCTTATTCATCAATGTTTAACCTCTACCGTGTCCTGTACATTAACGAGTTTTAATGCGCCGTGTAGCGTCGGGGCAGCTAATGAAGCAATCTGTCTGTCTCCCGTCATTATTCATTATATTGTGCCGGAGTCGGGTTTATTCCAATACAATTCTGTCTGATCGTCTGCCGGGATCGAGATAGCGGAAACGAGCTTAATTGTTTTCATTTAATGCTTTTCGAGCGGGATACTAGTGATTCGGTGTTACTTTGTGTGCAGTGAATTTGTACAATGGTTTTGTAGTGATAGCTATAAACCTAAAATTAAATAGTACCTATGGAAAACAGTGTTAACGAAGACGAAGAAAAACAACAGAGAGTCTAAGCTAAATGAAATTATGAATTAGATGTTTCACCATGAAGATAATGAAAATTCAAGAGTAGAGTGAGAATTTGGACCAATCACAACACATTAGGAAAGTTTAAAAGGGTAAGCTTAACCATTACATCAATGATATAGAAGAAGCTGTGCCCATCAATACACGAGCTCCGCTCGGTATGTGTCCAAAACTTCAACTAAAAACTTAATTCAAATTCATAAACATCGCGTTAGGATAGGACCGGACGATAAGGCGGCCTTCTAAGTCCTTCATAAAAAATATTCAATACTTATTATTCGTGCGATAGAAAAAACCTATCGCGGCGGTGGGAAGTGGGAATATCGAACTAGTGATGTGTGTTATTCTCTTATAATTCTTATCGATGTCTGTTGTGTGTGTGTTACGTTGTTCTTGACAATAGCTTTCATTTGCTTTATGGATAAATAGTTTATAAAATACTAGCTTCTGACCGACTCTTCATTCGTGTGGAAAACAATACATCTGATATTTCTAACCCATAGGACAGTTTTTATCCTATTTTTGTGTTTGCATGGGATAATTTCGGACTTTGGCTTAATTCTGAAGTCTATGCAAACGACGCGTCGCGGGCAGAAGCTGTTTCATAATCCATAATTATCTTCCTTAATTAATATTACAAAGTAGTTAATAAACAGCTACAACCGTGCGACTATTCGTAAAAAGTTTAATTTATAATAGTAAAATTTATATATATTTGATTTATAGTTTTCTCAGATCTTAGGTACCTACAATTTATGAATTCAAGCTAAAGTTTCTGCATTATTTTCCTATCAAGTATTAAAAGCCATCATTTAAATGCGCTTCAGTAGATAAATATCGATTTAATTATCGATAACGGAATAAAAAGTGATCTGATTTACAACCAGCCAAGTTGGGAGTATGCAAGAAACTGAACCTGTTACTATCATTCAACGATATTTACTAGTCGTAGGTATACCTGTATGACTGGATTAGCTGGTTGAATTGCAACTGGTTTCTCGAAATATACGATCACTTATCTTCTGGTTATACTGAATCAAATTTTTTCTTATCTTTTTTAGAACAATTCGGATAGATTTTCAAGTTTACTGTAAAATCTGCTGAAAATACCGTTATTTAAAAGAAAATCTTATAATGTTAGATACGAGTATTATCGGAGGTTTTAGAAAACTTTCTGTTAGATTATTTTTTGACAGAAAGAGTTCATTACGTCACTATTTATTCCCGTTAAGTTGGAAACGTTATTTTATAAAGAACAAAATAAAGTAGGTAGATGCATAATATATACGTATATAATATGTGAGCGACATTATCGATACATTTGACACGCGATGCACATCCCTAATAATTTTTTTTGTGGGGCTTAGGGTGCTACCTGGCTCCTCGTAGGTAGGCGTTTCTGGGAACCGTCGACACTCGATAACTGCGATAAACGCGCCGCGACAGAACGCGCGTTCCCTATGAGAACTGTGCCTTATTACCAGTAGGTTATTGGATACTGTGTGCCTATTGTTCATTAGAAACTTCTTGATTTATTGAATGACCGAAATATTCTAGATGCTTCTAGACTTTTATAGGAAGGCAGAGAAAAATTACTCATGAGATTAATGAACACAGAAATCTAGGAACGGCACACTTCAGAACATCAATTTTTGTAAGGAAAAACGAACAAAATTTAGTCTTAATTACATCTCGGTGACAATCAATGTCAAGATTTCGTTAAAAGCGTAGGTAAAAACAAAAGGCATTTTGGACAGATTCAAACTGAAATTAGTATGCGAATGTTGCTAAAAATTACTAGAATTGCCTCCCTGATACACCTAGACCGGATAGTCTATCAGTTACCAACATCCTAAAATTTAAACCTAAGTAAGTACTTAATAAGTGTTTATGTACAAAACAACGAATAACTCACAGTTATTAAGATCCCTAATTTCCTATAATCAGTTGTTTATGAACTGTAAACACGGAAAGGGTAACCGGTAGATTATTAGTAGTAGGTACCTCACTACCTACCGGTAAAGCCTAAGTTCCTCGGTTCGCGTGACTGTAAACTTTCCAGTGATTTAGCTATTTCCCCATAATTCCAACGTCCATTGGGTCTAGTAATTAATCTGTACGTAACTAATTGTTGTTCCAGCGCCTCTCAATTAATTATTAGCGGTATATTTCTAGGATTAATGATAGTTAAGTGTAAATTGTCTGCCAAAACAGGTACCATAGGTATACGGATATCTGACCAAACAAACTAACCAACTAAACTCCTAAATAGTCAAGTGTGTTGATTAAGTGCAGATCAAAGGGCCGGCCGCTCGCAGCAAGCTGTTAACTCGGCCTGTTGACTGACACTGGCATCGAACGTCACTCCATGTCCTACGACTGTCGAATGTTGACACTTCACATATTTGACTGAAGTACTCTCGGTCAGCCTGATAAGTGAGAATTGTGAGGATTGTTAGGAATCTCCACTCAATTCCTTGGCGCCTGGTACTAATAATTTGAGCGCTGAAATATCCAAAGATACCAGTGTGAGCCTTTTTGTTGTTTTAATTAAAATTGCTAGTATTTTGCTCTTTGAAATAAAAGTAAAGCATACGTACTCCATCCACTTTTAATTATTTTTGTTTTCCGTTTTTAAATATAGGTATCCGACGTGCATTATTCTGTTGCGTATTTCATTCACGACAAAAGTTTATCAAAGAGCTCTTTTTAACCCCCGACGCAAAAAGAGGGGTGTTATAAGTTTGACGTGTCTGTCTGTCTGTCTGTCTGTCTGTCTGTCTGTCTGTCTGTCTGTCTGTCTGTCTGTCTGTCTGTCTGTCTGTCTGTCTGTCTGTCTGTCTGTCTGTGGCATCATAGCTGCCGAACGGATGAACCGATTTCAATTTAGTTTTTTTTGTATTAAAGGTAACTTACGTACGAGTGTTCTTAGACATGTTTGATGAAAATAGGTTGAGCCGTTTAAAAGTTGTGGGGGTGAAAGTAGGGAAGAAAAACCGAATGTCTGTAAATATACTCGAGTGGGGTCTCAAACTTAGCAAAATCGACATTATAATAAGTAGGTACCTATAAAAAGTATAAAATAAAAAATTAAATTAAAAATTTAAAAAACCCCCAACACAAAAACCTAAGTTCCCTTTAAAAAGTAAAAAAATAATAAAAAAAAAATACGTCACGTTGGGGGACCGATGTTGCATTTAGGATACGATCGTCCCGAGCGGTCCCCCAACGTGACGTATTTTTTTTTATTATTTTTTTACTTTTTAAAGGGAACTTAGGTTTTTGTGTTGGGGGTTTTTTAAATTTTTAATTTAATTTTTTTTTATCATTTAACCGATTTCAATCCACAGAATTTTATCGATAAAATATGAAAATGAAAACATTTTCCGAACCGACACGAAAGTAAAAAATTGCGTGGGTTTGCACAAAAGTTGAAAACAGCGGGGTCGGGCTACAAGATCGATGGTGGGTGCATTTTTTATGGTAATGTACCTACTCGCTCCGGGCCACCGCTGTTCAACGCTGCCCATTGTACGAACTACATGCTTTTATAATATCTGCACTGAAATATGGACTCCTAGTACACCGAGATATGTGAGCTTCGAGTCTTACCAGAAATTTTCACCATTTCGATAACGAACATACGCTGATCCTACTTTACTATTATAAAGGCGAAAGTATGGATGTATGGATGTTTGTTACTCTTTCACGTAAAAACTACTGAATGGATTTGAATGAAACTTTATCACAATATAGCTTATACATCAGAATAACACATAGGCTACAATTTTTGACTAGACGGGACGAACCTGAAGTCCACGCGAACGAAGTCGCGGGCAAAAGCTAGTAAATCAAATCAAATCAAATCAAATCATTTATTTCAATTAGACCATTTACAGGCACTTTTGAATTGTCAAGAAGTTACAGTTTAAAATTGAAGCTAGTTGCTCGTTCCAAAACGTAGGTCTCTATGGAGAAGAACGAGCAAGAAACTCCATGGACACTCTTTTCCTTCCATTTGGTTTTTACAAAGTCTTGGTTACATTATTCTTGTTGCTTCTATATGTGAAAACAATGAAGGTGAATATAAAAAATAACAAAATTATAATAACGATGTAAGACATGGCAGTTAAGAGATGACCAATCCCAACTGACAGCACCCGTTCACGAATATGACGCGTGCATCAGCACCGTTTAGCTCAACCATCTTGAAGGGAACCAAACGACCCAACCCACGCGCCACCGTCAGCAAGACATTAAAGTGAGCATGACAAAGCTCTCAACTGCCATGCTCAGTGTCCAACACATAGTAACTTAACAAGTAAATGGCTCCATGGTAGTCACATTTACAAAATTGAAATATATGATGTAAAATTATACAAAACTAAGGTCATCAGCGAACCTTTTCAAAAAATAAACTGTAGTAAGTAGAAAAAAATCAGTAAAAATTATAATAACGGTATACGTTATTAAGGTCAATAAAAAAGGTGCTAATAACATCGTTATATTTAGAAAAAAAATGTATATTAATTTGTGTGCCCGAGTGGCTGTGGAGCAGGACTAGCATTAAGCCAAGCATTTTTATCATTTATATAATCGTCTAATTTGTAATATGCTTGACTACATAGTGTGCGTTTTATACATGTTTTAAACTTTCTCTCATTTAGTTCGAGAATATTGAGCGGTATTTTATTATAACATTTTACACAGTACCCCATAAAAGAAGTGTGTACTTTTGACAATCGAAAACTCGGTTGCTCTAATTTATTCCTATTTCTAGTATTAAAATTATGTCTATCACCAACTTTTCTAAAATGATGAAGATTTTTCCGAACATGCATAATGTTTTCATATATATATTGACAAGGTACCGTCATGATATTAATTTTTTTAAACAATTGCCTTAGAGATTCGCGTCTGCCAAGATTATAGATGGCTCTGACAGCCCTCTTTTGCAAAATAAAAATAGATTCTATGTCTGCAGCCCGTCCCCATAGCACAATACCGTAAGACATGATACTATGAAAGTAGCTAAAATAGACCAGTCTCGCGGTATCCACGTCTGTCAATTGTCGGATTTTCCTGACAGCGTAAGCGGCTGAACTCAACCGCCCTGCAAGAGATGTTAAGTGAGGACCCCACTGCAGCTTTGAGTCAAGCGAAACCCCCAAGAAAACTGTCTTGTCGACGAATTCTAGTACTTCCTTATTCAATATAACGTTACATGCACTACTTCTAACGTTCGGTAAAGCAAATCTTATGCATTTAGTTTTCTTCTCATTTAACACTAAGTTATTTATCGTAAACCAATTATGAACCTTAAGCATAGCGTTATTTACTTCGTCAAGGTGCTGTGCCCGTCTATTTACATTAAAAATCAGTGAAGTATCATCAGCAAATAACACCATTTTAGGTTGGTTTTTCAGTAAATGAGGTAAATCATTTATGTAGACTAAAAAGAGAAACGGACCCAATATTGAACCTTGCGGAACTCCCATCTTTACTTTCAAGCCTGATGAATTTACACCGTTTATTTGAACTTGCTGTAGTCTATCATTTAAATACGATTTCAGTGAGCTAAGCGCTAGTTGACCGAGGCCGTAATGCTCAAGCTTCTGGAGGAGGGTCTCATGATTTACGCAATCAAATGCTTTTGAGAGGTCGCAAAAAATGCCAATGGCATCCTGTGAGTCCTCCCATGCATTAAAGATGTGCTTAATTAAAGTGACACCGGCGTCAGTAGTGCAACGCCCTCTGGTGAAACCAAACTGCTGGTCGTGTAAGATGTTATTACAGTTAAAATGATTAAGCATTTGATTGAGCATCACTTTTTCAAACACCTTGCTGAACACCGGCAAAACCGAAACGGGTCTATAGTTATTAGTGTCTTTACTATCCCCGGATTTAAAAAGTGGTATAACTTTGCTGTGTTTCATTAAAGTCGGAAAAACCCCTTGGTCTACACATAAGTTAAATATTAAAGCTAAATAGGGTGCAACTGTCTCAATAATAGACTTACACACATTAGTAGACATGCCCCACATATCTTCTGTAACCTTGATCTTAAGTTGTTTGAAAGCCTTTATAAAAGTAAATTATAAAGTTCAATTTCCAAAATAAAAAAACGTTTAAAATGTATTCGCAATCTTATCCCAACAGCGACATTCAATGTCAAAAATGGAGATAAATAATAAAAAATGTAATTTTGACAGATTGAGACTGATATTAGAATTTTAAAGGACGTTCTTAAAAATAGTGTGGGTATCGAGTTTGCAACTTTAAATCATCTTGTTTATTTATGCATATAATGAAGCAAAACGTTAATATTAGAACGCTAATGTAAAATCACTATTTACTGCTAATTAATATTAACGGAAAAGCAGTAAAAGTTAGCTTGCGCAAGACGAAGTTAAAGTTTGTGGTAACCAACTGCGAGACCGACTGTAATTAAACAGACTGACTGGGTGTATATGACTTCGGAAATGGTGACGAAGTTACACCTACAAGACCAAACTTATTAAGTACCTAGGTTCCGTGTAATACCGATATGTGTCTGGAACTAATTAGCAAGAATATCATTTAAACTGGAGACTAGAAAATAACTGAATGATCTTGGTACTTGAAATGCATTTGGGCTCGCCACTTTTCGGAGAAAACCAGCATGTTATACAACTTTTTAAAATAGCAGTTAAGCGTACATTGTAAGTATTTTAATATGAGTCTTAATACGATAATCAAGTTAAATCAAATTCTCTTTAATCAAAAAAGAAAAAAAAAACATGCAAAAACTAAAAACGCATCCATGCTATTTACGGTCCGATAATACTACGCATCAAATAATAAAAAAAAAATAGACAAATGCATCCAATTAAATTGTATGATGGTACAATGTTCAACAAAGCTATACTTATCTACAAAAGCACTAAATAAAACTACATAGAATCGAAACATTCATACTACAACATCAACGCAAAAAACGTATCTACGTTAAACTACAAATCTAAAGCAAAATAAATCATTAGCAAAAAAGACTGCGGTCAATTAAGATTATTTGTTTTTGTTTTCTTTAATTACATCAGCATATCAAATTATAGCGATACTATTAAGTAATAATTCAAAAATTACCGAGCGTGTGTGCTGAGCCATTCCCCACCTGCGGGCTTATACCCCCATCGACTGCGCAAGCGTTCAAATATCAAACATCCGATTAAGCTTGATAAAGTATCAATTAATAACGAGCAGGCTACGTTTACAACGTTGTACACTAATACTTATTAAAGGAACACCTGTCTGGCAGGAATAGGCTTCGTGTACACTGGACACTTGAGCCATTCAGTTCTGTAGTTGTTAAATCCGGTCCTATCTGAGATGAATAATTCTTTAAAATTACCGTCAAATTGTTTTACCCCGTCAACCATTCTGTCTTTCCGAGAACCACTTCAAATATTTCAACCTAAAGCAGTTTGTACAGCTGTTAATATTGATAGACTCCCCCCATTCATATATCACGCTTCTATCAACAGCATATTCTTGACTATAAAACAATTTCTGGCAGTCAGGACACAAATACTTAGTAATAAAGTTAGCGATGCACAAAGACCTAGCAATTTATCTAACGAATGCAATGTCACGATAATCGTGACAGCAGATTAGAAGGTGTAGGATAAAGCTGGTTGTTTGTTTGTGCTAAGGCTGAAGGCTAAGGCTAAGGGACGCCTACGCCGTAAGCAGCAACCACGACGTTAAGACGGAAAATAAGAACTACGTAAATCGAGTACAACAATAAATAGACGGATTTCAATCAAGGTGATCAACAGAATTAGTTATCCAAGTTGCAGCTTGAGATACTATCGTCATCATTTTTAAAGAGTTACCAATGAGGTAACAACAAATGCAATCAAATTGTCAACCTGCTCTGATTAAATTCAAATCTACATAATTATGTTCTATGTTAATTTACTCGTATATTCGTGAACGGACGCTGACAGTTGGAATTGGTCATCTCTTAACTGCAGTGCTGTTCACCTACATTGTTATCACTTACAGAAGCAGCAACAATAGTACGATTTAGTAAAAACTAAATTGAAAAGAGTAGATATCCGTGGAGTTTCTTGCTAGTTCTTCTCCACGGAGACTTCAAGTCTCTGATTAAATGACTGACTCCCTAACAATTCAATTGTGCCTGTAAATGGTTTAATTGAAAGTAATACTTTGACTTTGTCTATAAAGTGTTAAAAAAACTATGAATCAAGAACCTCTTACTAAGTACTAATTGTGAAACACAACACTGAACTAATTGCTGCTTCGAAACTCTCCAGCATCACAAAGGAGTATAGTAAACTTCAACGGAACCTTAGTCACTAGTGATAACAACTACAAAGTCGTAATCGCAGCCCCGTACCCATTGCCCGAGGCAACTGAGTTGCCCGCCGCATTTGCATTTACTTCACAGCACCGGAAACCGGGCTAGTTCGGACTTGTTGCCATAAAAATACAGCACTCCAATTAGAATAATGTCTAGCTTTACTACCATGAAAGATTACATTGGTACATGTTAACCGAATCCATGCATGAGATTATACGCTTAATTTCACACTAGTGACAGTTTGGAAAGAAAATGGTGATGCGTTTTGTGAAAATAATGTACAAATAATTGATATGGATGACTCTAACGATGATGGCAAATAAATAATGAATGTATCGGTTACGTGTCACGCAACGCAAGTCGAATATGTTGTGACTGTGAGTAATCGACAAGCTGAACATGTTGTCAATACTCTGTGAAAGCCTGTCATCACACTAGACAGACTTTACAAACAAGACGAACTTTAATCAGCGACTAACACGCAAAAGATGGTAGATACTGAAATGGTTAACAGTCCGTGGAGCTCCAGTTATCTCATGAGGGGATCATAAGTGAGATGATATAGTAGGTATTATGTGAATTACAGATCTATGAAGGAGTGAGACAGAAAATAACAAAGGGCCAAAGTCACACTTATCTGCCGAGCGACACTGTAATTGCAATTAAAAGTTTAGAAGCGCAATTGTGGACTTTGTGCACCTATATCAAATGGTAGGTAGAAGTAAGGACTTATTTAAAGAAACTATGTATAAATGTATTTAGTATACGTATTACAAATGTGTGTAGTTATAATGCATTTGTTGAATACATAAATAAGAGATTGGTTATTTTTGGAAAATTAAGTCTGATAAATTTTCTAGTTAGAAAATCTTTGTGTCAGATTCGGAGGGATATTAAACTTTAACTTTAGTGCCGAGATCATGCAAAGACTTGTTTACAATCAGATAACATCATCAGTGAAATACTACCAGCAGTGTGATTCTCTAAGCCTCACGTCGTAATTCGAAAGCTGAATCCACAGTGAGATTACAAAATGGTATTCTGTTAAACACGATCACGCCGGTGACGTCACCACGGCGAACGAATACTAAACCAATGACAAGTTGGTTCGTTATCGAAGTGAGCGCGATCACTTTAGTGAGACTCGTTTTCGAGTTTGCATTTTAGAGAATCGACGTGCTGGTCCTTCGATAGATTGCCTACACGCAACTGAAACCTGACTGTACGTTGCGTGTATGGCCATCTTAAACACCCCTGCAAAAAGTTTTCCGAGAGGATTGCAAGCGTGACTGCAATTTTACAGAACTAACCTTTTTTCAAGGGAATACTTAAGCAGTGACATTTAAAGAAACCAGTCAATTACTAGTAAATAGTACGCCACGTTTCCCGTATCGCGGGTTGCGCGTGATTCACTTAGTTGCACTCAGTGCCACTGAGTCGATTCTTTGCTATTTCCGTCCATTAATGGAACATTGTACTTTTTGTGACTAATGCAAGTCTTTGTTACCGATAAATTGGAAAAAATGTATTTTTAAAGCTGATTTGGTTTGCTAATTTCCTTATTGGACGAAAACCGCATTTTGTAAAAAGAATACGTAATAAAGATCTATGACAAAAGCAGTATGACTCTACATGGTAACAATCTATGTGACTATGTAGTCATACTTTTGTTTTATAAAACAAAGTTAAAACTTTCAGTAACAGTAACTAGTAAAAGGGTTTCCATGTACCGAGCTCGTTAATGATTATATTTGACATAATAATGACTATATAATTTAAAGGCTTGCGTTTCGCAAGTTGGCCATTTTCATAGATAAATGATGATAAGTAGGCTGCTATCAGGACCCTTGGAGGAAATCGTACTCATCATACTATTATTATTAATGTGAAAGTTTGTACGGAAGTTTATTACTCAACCACGCCAAAATGACTGAACGAATCTGGGTGAAAATTTGCAAAGGTATAGATGGTAGTCTGAAATAGCACAAAGGCTACTTTTTGTCTCTGAAAAATTTACGCGGACGAAGTCGCGGGCATAAGTTAGTTAATACTATAAGTAGTGTATTTCCTAAGAAGGGCTTTACGCGATCGCCGTCACGATGGCTATAAACCAAGGCTACTAGTTACTAGCAGAATGCCAAGCGTTTACATCCATGATTAACGTCTAGACAGAGTTACGTCAACCGCACACCAAATTCACTGAAGCAATAATAGTGCTGGACCAATCGCTGTACTGAGGCACTCTTTAGCAGGTGAATTTTTAACTACCTATATGGAAGTAAACGGTGTTGTTTAACCTTTTGAACGCCACAGTCGTGTATAGCCGACAAATCAAAACGTGCCCAACAGAGCACAATCGTCTATAGACGACAAGAAAACTGCATTTTTAATTAAATTGCATTTGTCGTCTATACATGAGTGTGGCGTTCAAAAGGTTAAAACAACATTCAAGAAAGATACTGTTGTTTAAGCATGGTTCCTGCATGGAGCTTAAAATTATAAATACAAACTACAGAATCCTACTAATCCTACTAATATTATAAATGCGAAACTTTGAGATGGTAGATGGATGTTTGTTACTCTTTCACTCTTAAACGGCTGAACGGATTTGGACGAGGCACTGAGATTGATTGTGGTGTGGAATAACCAACACATACGCTACTGTTTATCTCAGAAAAAAGTAAGGTTCTCATCTAAGCTATCAATAGTTCTACAGACAAGTATGGGGTAGAATCAAATACGCTTGTATGGTTTTAATAATATTTCATCTGCCTAGAGCAAAAAGGGGATCAGAGACCAAAATTCGTAGCCCCGAGATTATTAACTCCGTACAATTTGAGGGGAGACGAAAATCTCATTAACCTTTTGACCGCCAGAGCGTAAACACATCGGCGCCACTGCTACGCCAAGCTACCAATTCAGCATTTCGATTAGCAATTTTTGATTATTGTTTTTTCTAGTGAAATGTAAGAAATCAATATATCTTTGTGCTATTTTACAATATTTCATTAATGTAGTTTTAAATAATAGGAAAGAGAAACACAAAAAACTTAATTTAGGACATTTTTAAGTAGAAAATAAGTACTTAAAAATTTCGTTTTCTTGACGTCTATAGACGTCGGTGGCGTGTTTGGCACGATTTCGTTAGACGTCTATAAACGTCCGTGGCGTTCAAAAGGTTAAGTACAGTCTGATGCAGAATTTAGAGTGGTAGGTGTAACTTACGAGGGCTTAAAGTATAACTTGAATTCTTGATTAACCATGAAACACGATTTTTACCTGAAACAGAAACAAATTGAAAATGAGTACCGCAATGATGTATTACAAAGTTCGACAACTGTTTTGATGAGTGTTTGTTTTATGAGTCAAAATAAAGCTGCATTGAAGTTCCAAATTCTCGGGATGCCAGGAGTAAGGACATGCGTTAAATTTCGTAACCGTGCCTATTTTCATGAAAATTATTGGGACTTTTCTCTAGAAAGTTTTCATAAGTTGTCTTTTAAATTGTCAGCTAGATTTGCCCCGCGCTCCCGGAACGCAAAGGGCACATGAAGGAACATAGACGGGTTTTAGTCAGTAAAAGTCTGACACTCCCTCCCGCCCCGCCCAGGGCGGGGGAAGTTATTTGATGATTTCCCGTCTATAAAAAAAAAAAAAAAAAAATCTAGATTTGCCCACCATATTATATAACATATTTGTACGCCGCCTGGCATAACATAGCGCTCTACTCATCGAAGAAGACCTGTATTTCTTTACCTATGTTAACAAATAAATAAATTCTATTCTATTCATAATGGAAATAAAGGAAACAGTAGGAGATGCCAAGACATAACCAAAGAAATATAAAACTGAAGTTCACACTAATTAAAAAGCCCAATAAAACTAAGATATCCGTCTCCGTACATACGTGTGCACTTCCAGTACATATAATTCCCATCGTTACTGTAGCAACAAGACCAGGACTACATAATAGAGAGGAGCACATGTGGCGAATCGAATTACCCACACATTAGAGCTGTTTAACGTTTTATTTGTTTTTTAAACGCGGGCGCCGGCGCGTCGTCGTCGCTTTGCTTTATGACCGGTAACTATGGGCACTACTGCACTAGTCTGGGTGTATGGGGTCCTGGTACAGTGGGTTCAACTTAAATAGAATGATTGTTTGGTAAACCTTTTCATTAACATTAAACCTTGGAATTGTTACTGCCGAACGTTAAGTTGTTAAGTTTAGTAATTAAGAAAGTTATATTTGTTTTATTCTTAACCATGTAATTAAAACGTAGATAATTATATAGCTTGACGAATGATCGAATCAAGTAAAGACATAATACAAGTAATAATACATTTTTCCTTACAGATTTCCAATCATGTAATTAAAAATATACCTAGTAATTATACACTATTCTCACGTTGTAATAATAATCTTTTTTTGATATTCAAACAATGTTCAAAGAGTTTCTTGCTCGTTCTTGTCTATAGAAAGCTACTATTTGTTACGAGCAATAAGCTTCAACTTTCTGACTGACTGATTCCTTGACAATTCAAAGGTGTCTGCAAAATTTAATGACTTGATTTTATTTGATTCGTGGGATCTACATACCTAATTATTATTACAAACAGGTAAATGGAGTTATCTATTTTCTGCTTCAAGCAAATTGAAAACCTATAAACAATTACGTAAGCAATCCTACAAAGAAATCTGTTTACGTTTTGAAACTCGTTCATTTCCAGTGTTGTCATTTCCTGAGTTGAGAAAGGGCTGTCCCACAGCGGCACGACAATTACCGCGGCGACACATCACCGCGACGCGTCTTAAGCACCGCAATCATTTCGCCAGTTTTCTTCACTACTGGCGGTATCGCACAAGTTGTGAGCGCACAGCGGATTATTATTATAAACATTTTCGAATTTACAGATAAGAAGGCAATGTGAGGTCATGATACTGATCAAAATTTTAGTTTAACGAATCTACATAATCTCTAAATGCATAACATCAGAATATCTCAGGTTAGTGTTAAGTGTCACATATCTAAGGACTCGGTGTAGGTATAAGAGGGCCGCCTTTTACTTCACAAGTAATACATTGTACAATCTTCTTAGTTTTTTTTTCCCTTGGTTAGTACTTTGTCCCTTTGGTCGTTGTTTTTTCCGCAACCTCTGGGATCCAATTTCTACTTTTAAAGTCCGATAACAAAGTCTAAATTTTCAGCTATCGCTGCTCTTGTAACTTGCACCAACATCGTCTGGTCCCAAGGCGCTCGTCGTAGTCCCGCCACTACGCGACATTACTCATCGGTCAAGTGCGCCTTTGGGACAGAGCGAGACACCACTACCTCCGTCTCTTTCTACACACACGATCCAAATACTACGCATTTCTATTTGGACTCCGCAACGTGAAAACCACGAGACGCAAGCACTTTTTAATCTTGGAAAGCATGTATTAACCAATCATCGGTGTAAACTGGATCTTCCAAAGAAAAAATGTATATTTCGCAATTATTTATACCAAATGACACGAGCAATATGTATCTCATTGCAACTGTCTTGGACGTGTCGCCCATATCCAAGGATTTTGATAAGTCATACAATTCATCTAATGAAACTAACGCAATTAATCCAAGCCACAGTCATTACAGCTACAAAGATGAAGTGCAGCTATTTCTACTGCCGATCTATCTGCAACAGCTATTTGACTGAAATAGATGCAACTATGTAGGTCTTTCCGACATTTACGATCACTATTCGTCGAAATAGATTCCATTTCGGCGTCATTTGCTATTTATTGGTCTACGATAAGATTATATGGGAATATATAGTTTGGCGGGTCTTTATGATGTACGAGTATTTTCTTAGAAGTCCTTTTCATGCAGTTGTTGCAAAATGTTATTTGTTAAAATCCCTCAATCTCCGTCAGAAACGCATCATTCCTGTAACAGTTCCCAAAATATCAACTCCACCTTTCAATTTATATCATTTCACTAGTTAAAAATATCACCCGCGTTCATTTACGTCTTTGGCTACTGCTTCTATAAACCTTCATCTTGAGTCACTATCAATTGATGCAAAATCTGCTGCGGAGTTTAAAAGTTCTAAGCGTTTAAAGGGACAGGCAGAGGCACACAGCGACTTTGTTTTATACTAAGTAGAGATATGAACTAGCGCTACCCAACTAGCACACTAGTGGAAATAGCAGCCTATTTTGCAACTTTTAGCCGTACAGTAGCGCTTTAGGGGTTCAGAAAGGGTTTTTAAGTTCTACTATTGCTTCCGTAACTGCTCATAGTTGTAAATATCACTAGGGGTAGCAGACACTGAACCAAATGCCACTCTAAGTTTTATAAGAGTTCATTTTACAACCCATTTGCCGTCTATAGCTTTAAAAGAGAGTTAAAACATATCTGTTAAAGCTTAAAGCTCCTAAAAAGCTTCTATTGCCGCTGCTGTACGCTTCAGAACTGCATAAAGACTTCAATTGTAGACTTTTTAACGGAACTGTATAAAAGATATATTTATCACTGTTCTGCCACTGAAAGTTTCATTGCAGAAGTGATTTGTTCATTTGCGCAGACTTAAGTAGGAATTTGATCGTCTGTTTTACTAATAGCGACATTAAGCCTTCACAATAGAAGAAGGAGAGTAATGGACATTGCCTATTCATTTGGATACATTCTGCTATTTTTAATGGAGGAATCACATTTTATAAAAATATTTAAGCCAGTTTAAAAGAAATACAAAATAACATAATGAATTTGTTTATTTTAGTCCAATTTGATTGTGGAGTTGAATCTTCTATTTTACATATTTTTTTTACTTTTCTTGTTCGGCCAGTGTAATACTCCGTGTTTTTCCCACTTAGATGGAAAGATGCAAAGTTCTTGTTTATTTAGTTGTTCATTATAAGTTTGAAAGGCATTCTGAAAATATGGTAACACATAGTTAGTGTTAAACAATCACAAAAGAAAAATAGCGAAAAATATAGAAGCAGCTACAAATGATCATCGTATTTTAGGGTTTTCAACGAGTTCTACGGATCTCTAAACAAATAACCATTAGTGTGGTTCGATATCTGCAGTAAGTACGAAATAAAAGAGATTGCAAAGACTTGAACTGCATTAGTTGTACAGGTATTACTTGGACCTACAGAAAAGTGAAACTTAGCGCTATGACGCGCAGAGAGCAAGTTTTAAGGTTGAAGTTGCAAGTTAAAGCTGCTTCTCATAGACGACATGTTTACAAGACAATTATTTATCAGTACTTGAGAAATTTATAGGTTTTTATCGCAATTTGTACTAAAATATAACTAAATATAGCACCAGCAACTTACTAAACATAAATATAGTCAAGTAGGTAAATTCAATATCGTGTAGGTATGTGATATAAATATATTTATATAATAATTATTTACATATTTTACGATATTCTGAAGTCATTATTGAGGCGCGTTAAAAATACTCCAATAATATCAACTATATGCACGATAAACTGATCTGGGTTTGTAGCCACTTGCATATAATACAAAATATAGCTCAAAAACACTTACCTTCACTTCACTTATTATTTATTTATATTCAGTAATGTCTGAATCAGGAACAACAAATGGTATTTAATAAATGAGAGGTAAAGTGAATGATCAGTGATCCTTTATTCGTTCAGTTCAAACCTGTCATTCATTCAATAAGCGCCACAAGAGCTTAAGTGTAGAGTTAATTATTAGTTGCCGCTCCTGTAGCGCTTTCATGCCACTATTATGAAGTTCTAATGGAACTATAGATTGCAAAAAGTTGTGCCCCCTTGGCTCCAAAGCGGCTGTATAAAGTCTGCAGTACACGCTCTGGCGCTAGAGCTTGGCGCCTTTGGGAATAATCGGATTGGCTCCAAAGCTCTTAAGCAACAGTTTTGTGCTAGTTGGGTAGCTACTCCCAACCAGTGTTCATTCGTCCAAAAACTTGGACAAATTCAAATCTTGCTAATTACCATGAGTGGGTAATTACCAACATGAGCATTAGATACATTTTATAACAATTTGAATGAGTGGTTAGCGTACAACTTAGCATTGTCATCGTAACATGATGGCACGTAGGTGGCAATTTATTTCAGCTTGTTTGGGTTTATTACTTTGCCCCTTGTAGGCGAATGTCATATCTTTACGTCATAGTTAAAGCTATTCCTAAGTTCAGTAATCAATATAATACTATTAATAGCAGATAATAGGGACCAAGGTTTAGATTACATTACATCTTGTCATTACCGATGTGTATAAGCATAAGCTTATAAAATATAAACAACATAAAAACAAATATAAACAGAAGATCAAATCAAGTTGGCCATTTTTCACTTTACATAAAAACGTATTTTATACAGTTAACATATAGGTACTTAAGAAATTTTAAATTAGCAAATAAAACAATATACTATATAAGTAGTACTTTTTAGAGGCAAAACAACTCAATTTTAGATCATTCCTAGAAACTACTAATATTACTGTAAGCACTGGGTCTGCGATCGACCGACTAGCTGCCCCTGCCTTAGACAATATAGTACACATTGACAGACAAATACCTCGCCATAACAATACAGTAACATAATCTCCCACGATGACGGCAGCACGTCCTTAGCTCAGCCACATCGCATCCCACAAGCCGCTATGCAAGGCTTGCTTCAATAGCTATCTGGTTTGTAACCACTAGTCCTATAAGCACAATACGTACGATGCTGCTGTAGTTGCCACAACTGTTAGCTTCCGAGGAACCTTACGATAATAGGTAGGTACACGGTTTGCATTCTAGCTATACTATCTAGGTGACATTATACATATATAGTAACTATTGCTTCTAACATTCTCCGTACCTCTGTCGTTAAATGTGTTTCTTTTAATCGACATTATCTCTAAATGCAAGATATTCATAACTAAGAGGGTTAACGTTATATGTTCGACAGTTTTTTATTCGCATCGATTTAGAAAAAACAAAAGAACAACCTCTTTATCGCGTTAACTAGTCGCTACGCAGAGACAATGCGATTTTTAGCGGATGAAATGGAACCATTCGAACCCTTTCTGTGTTACAAAAAGCGGTTAGGGGATAACCGAGGGATGGGTACGGACGGGGTGACAGCACAGAATCGATAGCATTAGCATATACCGACAGTAACACACGGGTACAGTCTGCGATGACCATTCCTTGACAGTATTTGAATCTGAAAATACACAAGTACAAGAGATTTTTTGCACGAGTGGCACAAAAAGAGCACACAGCATAGACTGTCAGCTAGTATTTCCAGCAAATGACGTAAGTACCTACGCCAATGTGCGTCAGCGCGGATTTTGCTATGAAATAGTAATTGGATCCAGTCGCCTGCCCCGTCAGCGTTACGAGGGCTATTGTCTTATTAGTGGCTAATTAATACGTGGCGCGAATGTGCGGCTTGTGCAGACATAGGTATTGGGAACCATGGAATTATAGAGTTAGTAGATAATGTTAATGATACTAATGCGAGAGTGCGAAAAAAAGGCTTGGCAGCAGTATTAAGAGAATGCTGGCGAAAGCCGAGATTAATAACACCAGGCTCACCAGGCTGTAAAAGCTATACTTTTTCGTCCTACAATCTAGCTACTGTAAATAACAGTAAAACATGTGCCGAGCGTTGCTGTTTTTTCTGGGAGAGAGAACCCTAAGTGCGCATCCAAATGAGAATGAATGAATATAGGCCACAGCGAGGCCAAGAAAATGGGAATATTTTTCACGAGAATATGTTCATTTTACCAACAAAAAACATTATCCACCAACCATTTTTGGTTAAACCTATTTTAAACAACAAGACACAAAATACTTGCCTAAAAATGGTGTATAACAGCCAGACTTTCAAGGTTCTAGAAACCTAACCGTTGGCAACAGAGCACTAAAAATTCCGCTTTTCGTTCATCCATTAAGTTTTTATGTTCCACCATAAACTCGGGCTGGGATTAAGGTCAGAATAAGTTCGAATTCTGTCAGCAATTAAAGGCAGTGTCTTCAGAATCCCACGTCTAATGCGTGGGCAGGTTTTGAACCCGGTATATTAGAGGCCCGCCTTTTCTCGCGAACAATGGTTTTGGATCACTGATCTTTAGATAGTCGTAATGAAGAATTTTAAGCGTCGGAGCTGCATTACTTCACTTTTTTGTGAGATTATTTTTGCCAATTATCACTTTATTAACTCCAGGTATAAATAAAACATTTCCTTCATATCTTCAAGGTGCACAAAGGATTAATAACAGTGCGAGCAATTAGAACTTTTTGTGAAGGATATAATTTTACGATGCCAATTAAAAGTGAGCTTGCTAAGAATAATTAATATGATACGCGCTGTGTAAATCTTAGTCCGATGCGGTACGGTAACAAAGCAATAAATACTTGTGTAATTTACTACTACAGTCAAGAATTAGCATAGACACCTTGAGCGTGTTATAGATCTGATCTTGTTTATGTAGAGGCACGATTTTATCAGGGCGAGGACTGGCTGTGAGAACCTCGAATCGCTCCCTCTGAGTCCTACGCACTACTATTATTGATGATGGACGGTTGGATGGATGGATGGATGGATGGATAGATGTTTCTTACTCTTTCTCGTTAAAACGGCTTAACAGCATTAGCAAAAATTTTACACATATTAATTTCGTCTTGGTGTCATCATCATCATATTAGCCCATAGCCGTCCACAGCTGTACGTAGGCCTCCCCCAAAGAGAGTACCATCTTAGTGTATTTGGGGGATGATTTACGACTTTGGCTTCATTCTGAAGTCTACGTAGACAAAGTAAGATAAAGAAAAAATTACTTACTCACTAAATAAATAAAAAATAGAAGAGCACTAGAACGATATGACAGATGTGAACCTTCCAGAAGGTAGCGACACCCTCCTAAGCAATCTAACATAAAGAGGTAATGATACCAGGGTTGCATAATGCATAAAGCAAAACATTTACATTTCTCCCCCTTCCTGGAATGAGCAATGCACATAAAATGATAACAGTGTTCTTTCCACACCTCTAACAATTCATTACTATTGCATGGACAGTTGGTTTGTTCCCAGAGCGAGTATTACGTGACCGTTTGAAAGGACTTGGATGAAAGTACTACTTGTACTCATAAAGTTTCGCGTGAAATGCGGACTAGTAGCAAGACTTTTCACTTAAGTGTTAATAAAGGATCAGAACTGGTTTTCATAGTACTAGGACAGAATAAGGTCGTAGAAATATAATCGATGAAAGTGAGCTATAATGGGGTTGTACTTAAGATAGCTTTTTTCCGAACTGCTAATGTGGATACGATACGTAATGATAATATTAACACATGGTAGTAGTTTTTAATTGAAAATAAGTATTGCCAGGTGTTTAGTCAACCTCTGAGGAATTATCCACACAGGCGGCTTCGTAAGATCGAGAATAATGCTCAACCAGAAGTACATAATTATACTTTCGAAGTTTTGTGTGAAATTCAAAACAATAAATTCTACGTCTTTTCATTACGATACACATTTTGGTAACCCTACACGGAATAATTTATTAAAATTTAAATTTATTCTATTCTTTGTAAAGATAAAAAATAAAACAATAACCGCCTGGAGCTCGCCAGTCGTAAAAGTCTAAATATCATAAAGATTGAAGGAATTACTGCTCACACTCAGCAATTTATAGTGGAGCCATGAATCCCATATAAATGAATTTGATCGTGAAAGCAAGAATTTCTTAAATGTAATATTATGATTATATAATAGTGTAAGTCCTTATTATCTTCCCGATTTTGTTAATTATCAAAACCAATCTATGCTAATAGTATAAAGTTGAAGTTACTATGTTTCTTTTTTTAAACGCGCTAATCTCTGAAACTGCCAGCCGGATTGGAAACGTTCTTTTTGGATATGATAACCACATTCATCAGGAATAGTGTAGGCTTTACAACTTCACGCTATGACCTACTGAAACGGAGCAGTATCCAAAGACGTAACGTAACTACAGACAGAAGCTAGTAGCATTCTGTCTAAATCTAAATCTGTAACGTTTAATTCAACTGTAGTTGGAGTTCGTCCTGCATTCCTTCGAAGCTTGCTATCACTAGTACAAACTACAAACTTAATTATTCCAATCCGGTTTGAACCAGTTGTGTAACTTTGTACTCCATGCATTGATAAAGCCAAGCGGACTGAGCGTATGATAAGTATGCAGTATCTGATGTTGAATGTATTAAAATCTACGAATATTTTCATGGTAATATCATATTACGCAGTAATCTTACATTCAGATCTACATATAGAAAAGATATCTGACACCAGGAGGTAAGATTTAGATCCTTATGTTAAGATAACCAATTAGGACTAAAGATAGTAATTAATTAATAAACTATATCAAATTCGTTAAGCGGAAATAAAATACAGTGGAAAAAAAGCAAGGAGCAAGCAAGCAGGTGGTAAATGAAGCAGAATTATTTAAATAAGACTATTAATTGTATAAAGATATTTTATTAAACAAGATAACGGGATCGAAAATGAAAAACCGGCTTAAAACAATATTGAAGTACTAGGCATTAAGAAACATAAAGAAGAATAATACTACACAAGTACTAAAGTAGATACAGTAACACATTGATCATGGAAATGACGATACGCTGAAACGAAAACAAGTCCCAATGAAATGCGTCGTCGTCGTCGATTTGAATGAATTTGTCGTGTCCTTACTATCGCTGTGACCTACATAAGTAATACCGTGATTGTTCGTATAAATTATAATGTTTTGAATGAACACTATTTCATAACACATTGTTGAACAAAACAATTTGCGTAACGTGTGTAGTACGGTGTTCCTGTTATCATCCGGCCTCTTGTTTATGTAGATATTAAATGAGCCATACTAACTATAGTTATATTATGACGTTTGATTGAAGAACCTGACAATTACTCTTAGTAGTAATAAAGATAAGGAAGCCATTTCTGACTGCGGACATGTAAGAGTTCTCAGTGATGTCATCCATTTTGGAGACCCCGCGTTTTAATGTTCTAAAGTTATTGAACTTCGCTCTAGCGTAATGTTTTGTCTGTGACCCAATTTAAACATGTTTCCTTTTAAAAGCTCCAATTTATCAAAATCAAAACCAGATTTGGCTCTCGACAATATTTTGAACATCCAACCTAAATAAGGCGTAGTTATGGACGGTTAGATTGATTTAGAAAGTTCCGCCCAAAGCATTCCCACATCCTCGCAACCGACGTGCGATCCCCTTCACTCAGGGACGGTAACTGAACCGTAGGCCTCAGGTGCTCCTTCTGGGTTCAACACGCATGCGCACTGCGAACCAGGTCTGCATGCAACCAACCAACAACATTTACGGTGCGCAAAACTCTTGCTAAAGAAAACTGAATTTTAGCTCCGTCGTAACAAGGCATTGATTCGATTTCCCGAAGGCAACGTTTTCTGACTTCTTTATAACCCTTCGTAGATGTTATGCAAAACTGCGGCCACCTATTCGGAACGTTGTGATCAGGTGATGGAAACAACGTGATAAGCATCTCGAATTGTAGGTTCTATTTGTACGAGGAGGAACTAAGCCTTTTTGTCGAGAAGTATTTGTTGAAAGCCTGCTATCAACTGAGGAAATATGTGAAACATTTTCAAAGAAACAGGAGATATTCTCTCATTTAAGAGCGAATATTTTTTAATGTAGATAACGCTGAATTCTGCGCTACATTTGGTCGTGACTTAGCGGAAACGTGGGACAGTATCAAACTAAGTGGGAAATGGGTCATAACCACAGGCTGATGTCATAGCAACATTCAATACGTCGCGGTCGTCTGGGTAAGAGACCGAATGTAAATATTATACGATCGTGAATGAAACCGACCTTCGCTAATTCAAATGAGTGGCGGGTCTGAACCTTGGGAATTGCTGAAATTGTAATAATTCTAAATTGTCAATGGTTTCTGTGAGTGGGAATAAAGGACGCTGATTTTTAAACGTAGACAGATATTGCGTCGTTCGAAACATTCCTTTTCGTAACAATGTCCCCAGTTGTATTAGCCTGTAGGTATTGTAAGCGGAAGAGTATCGACGAAAATGTTTAGTGTATCTAAGCTACAATTTTTTATCAAAACTTTATACATTTTTATCATAATCAGAATTTGTAAAGTCTAATATAATCAATTTCCTGAATTAGTCTGAACAGCGAAAGAACAAACGCCTCGTAAATTTTCCAAAATTAATTTCAGTCAACACTATCTTTTCTCTGCGACGCAATTACGTCTAAAAGCATCCCAATAAGAGGGAAGTAGATAACAGGCGGGATGCAGAGCCCAGCCTCTACCAACAAAAAGGGGAGGAAATTGATTAAGGAATAGCTTCTCTGTTTACATTTTAATATTGCACAGCACACATAGCAATTCAATAAGGTAGATGCAAAGAGCCCTAACAAATTCAAGTTTACTCAGACAAATATATACGGAATTAAATGCAGAGTAGGTTACGTACGTGCGTGTGTGTAAATTTGAGTTCGTTGCGGTTAGAAAAAGCCATTGTAACCCAGAGGTTTTCATTCATTTTCTTGTTGTTATTACCCGACTGCGACAGAAGGAGGGTTATGTTTTTCGAGGGTATGTTTGTATGTATGTATGTATGTATGTATGTATGTATGTATGTATGTATGTATAATTGTTTGGCACGCTCTGCAGGCTGAACGGCTCGATGGATTTTAGCTTGAGAGGTGTCGTTAGATTCGTATTAACTGTGAGAGTGACACTGGGTATATCAAAATAAAAAAAAACAAAATGGCGGATTTTTGGCGCCAAATTCAAATGTTTGGCTCGCTCTGCAGGCTGAACGGCTCGATGGATTTTAGCTTGAGAGGTGTCGGTAGATTCGTATTTACTGTAAGAGTGATACTGGGTATATTAATTTCTTTTTTAAAACACTAAAAAAATAAAAAATAAAAAACGGTAATTTAAAAAACTAAAAAACCCGACTGCTATTCTTTAAAAATCCCTAAAACAAGATAAATTGTAGCAGTCGGGACCCATTCGGGACCATCTGCAATGTAATATAGGTATGTGCTCTCAATTCACTAATCCTCCATTTCTAGAATGGGTCCCGACTGCTACAATTTATCTTGCTTTAGGGATTTTTAAAGAATAGCAGTCGGGTTTTTTAGTTTTTTAAATTACCGTTTTTTACTTTGGATTTCGTCGAACTCACCTCTAATACAAATTGTATTGAAAACACCAGTAAGATTTAAAACATAGTGGTTAAAGCCCGTTTCTTTGCTTTTCAAGAAGTGGTCTTTTCAATGAATTATACCTAAAGAAGTCTTATATTTATCATTGGACAAACTTCAAGTGGCTATAGAAAAAAGTACAATGAGTGCTGCTGACGAAATCTATACAACTTTGTATAAAGTATGACCTGTCTGCGTCCTGTCTCGATCGAATGTTTTCATAACAAAAGAATGGAAAATATTTTCTATCCTCATATAGTTCTACGCAGGAATTACTGCGCAGTTTAGAAGCTGTTTAGAATTCCTCATTAAGGAAACTTTGTAAGCATTTGTGGAAATATTGCCGTTAATAATATACATAATATTAATTCTAAACATCCTGTTTGGGTTGGAAGGATTGTACCTAGTTATGGCTAGGTTAGCAACATAGGTCAATGGTCTCAAGTTGCGCATTGAAGAGATTCTTAACAAATGGGAGAGAAGACATACTAATGGTGAATAGGTTTATTTAAGATCACTGGAAGTAAAACCAGAATACATTTATCATGTTATCAATGATGAAGAGATTATTGAAGAAGTCGTTTTGAATAAGAACGTTGAGGATATCATGGACGGGTTTATACTAGGATAAGTCACTTCTAAACAGAATACACCAAGCAAATATCCTGCTAATATTATAAACGAAAAAGTTTGTGAGAATGAATGTGTATTTGCTACTCTTTCACGCATTTCAGTTTAAACTGAAAAGAATTACCAGTAATACTGCACAATATAGGGTAATTTTTATCCCGTTTTTGTGTGCCCATGGGATAATATAGGACTTTGGCTCAGACGAATTCTCGGGCAGAATCTAGTGTTTTATTGAAAAACATTGTATAAAGACATTTATTTGTCACTAAAGTGGGTACAATTTCGTAAATTTAACCAAACCACGATTTACTTTGAAGATCCCAATTCTCAACATTGTTTCGAGTGGAAGTTGTTACTGTTTGACTTTCTCGCTACTTCCGATTGTTTTTCTTACAACTTTACTTGGAGGAAAGCTTAATCAATTGTTTATGTTAACAGAGCTTTAAATCTGGGTATACAAGAAACAGTATGGTTAACAGAAGTAACATTGTAACAAAAGTACCGACTGGGCGTTAAGGACTTTTAAGTGGAGGCTTAAGGGAAGCCGTAATTCCTTAGCATTTTCCATTTAAAATATTTTATCAGACGACTAGCAGAACGCTATGATAGAGGGTTTCGTTCGAGACGAAATTATTTAGAAGTAATTCTAACTGCAAACACAGTTGCAACCTGTGAGACATTCACTGAAGGCAAAGAGATTTTTTTAAAGAGTTAATTAGACGGTCACTATTTCAGATTTGTCAAAGACCAAAATGTAAATATTAACTTGGTTTTCCGTAATACCTATATCCTGAGATATTAAAAATTTTATTAAACAGTTCAACTTTTTTAACATTCCAACAATTCACACAGCAACGGCCTGTAGAAATTTGAAGAGACGAAAATATGTTACGGAAAATAATATATTAATCGCAAATCAATAAGCATTAGCAGAAGAAAATACAACAACAAAAGCTACCACGCTTTCTCCCCAAAATAGAATTTCCCTAGTTCCCGTAACCCTGGTTACCTGTCGAGAAGGAAAAACGATTATTTTCCTCATAACTTTGGATCAGTAAACTTTGTTAAACATTTTGCGAGTCAAGAATTTGTATCGGCAAGGACGAGACGCGTCTGTGTGTAACACTTGAAATGTTCACACCAACTTTGTTGAGCTCGGAACCGTCCTAACTTTGTTAGAAGCAGATACTTTGTTTGTGCCATAATGTGGCTAGGGAAGAATTACTATAGAGAAGGTTGAGAGATGTAAAATATGTATAAATGTACAGGCATATGATAGGTATGGTTTGGAGTGATCAAAGCCGCAAAAAGAAATTGCCCACTACACAGTACTATACCATGAACGCGCAAAAAGCATGTCAGATAAAAAAGTAATTATTCTTTGAAAAGTTTACTGTTTCATTCTGCGCCTGATACGGTCATAGCACGGTCATGGCATAGTACGATGTAGTGTAGGTGGACTCCATGCACTCCATGCTATTTGGCGACCATGACGTTTTAAAAACAGTAAGAGAAAATAATAGTTTTATTACCTAGTCTATTTTCACTTAATACGACTTCTTGTGGACTTTTTTTGCAACCTACATATTTTCTGGTTGGGTTCCTTGTGTAGTTACCAAACCGAAAATATGTATTTTTAAATATTTTTAAAACTATTGCATTCTAACTTAATATTTTTGCCATTGTCACTGACTTGTGATTACGACTAGATTTTAAACAACAATTCCACTGCAACAATTCTCCTTCAGTTAGCCAGTAAACCTTCTGCATATGCCTCTTCACGTACCAATACGGCCCTACTATTTTTAGTTTGCCGTTTAATTAAAAAAGCTGTCAGGCGTGAATTGCACTCTCGTAATACGGATTTCACATCGACAGCAATTTGTTTGAGGTTGTATTATGTTACATGGTGTTGTAACTATTAATTACTTTTATAGATTTGACCACAGAACATAGTATTCGTGTGTGACCATACACATGTCGACGATACCTATGTACCTAGGTACGCAGAGAGCACGTGTAGAAGTAACCGTGAACTATGCTCTATTTGGTTCGTATGAAAATTGGAATGATGAATGATTTATTTTGATAGAGTATAAGTACCCATGAAGTTTTTTTTTCGTAAGAAATTACCTTTTACAAGGGTGACTGAATTCAATTCCTTTTTCATTTAAATGACGTTATAAACTGCCTTTTAATATATAAATGATTTGACTTTGACTTCATTCGCACTACTGTTTGACCAATTTGTTCAATAGATTACCAGATTTGTTGGCTACTTAAAGCACCTATATTAATATCCACGTGCACATTCTATGTTGTATGTCCACTTTGTAGTGAATGTGAGTAGAATATTGGTCTAATTGAAATAAACGATATGACTTTGGCTTTGAATCATTGAATCAACTGTGTTATATGTTCCTTAGCTATTATTATTTTTAGGGGTATGAGGAATGGATTCCTCATCCTCCAATGTAAAGGGAAGATCCACCGACCACACCGGTGTTGTCTTCATACATATTCATATTCAAAACTCGCGACATGTTCATGTGCGTATCATTCGACATGACTTGATATTTACCGACAACTATACCTAGTTGTCGGTAAATATCAAGTCATGTCTAGGTATATCGTACCCGATATACCTAGTTTCATAGTATAAGGTGCCTCCTAAGTTTACCGTACGGTATCGTAAGGATATTGTTCTATGATCGACTTCACTGCCTAACGGTTAGTAAGCTCTGTGAGGTTGTGACGTCATCGGCACACTCGGACTGTGACCGCATCGCTATCTATGGCGCATATCTATCATAGCCCGTGGGTACGTGGGACTGTAGATATCTAGTCAAATAGCAGTTTTATTGTGATAGAAACTATCAGAAAACTTATAACCTGCGCTTTTGGTTTTGCCATAGTAAATTAAACAGAATAAAGGATATAAATAAAGGGATAGGAATCACTTTCAAATCTAGGTAAGTAAAAGTAGATAGAAACCCACGTTACTATTTATACTCGTGGTGTAAAAAGATATCACATAGCGGTTAACTACGCATACTGCGCATCAAACTAACTCAATTACGCAAAAATGATTTCTGGGAAACGACTTTTTATTTTTGGTGTGAAAAATGCAACCCACGCAAAATATGGTGCTTACGGGTGCATGTACAGGGGTCGTGGGTATTTCATGTTTATTATTTACAATATTTTTAAATTGATTTCTTGAAAAGGTGTATCTATGACCTTCAATATCTCCGTAACTAGAAGGTTTCCAGGGATGCGCCAAAACAAATAAATAGTCGCAATTATGAGAAAATATGTAACTTTTGGAAATCTATGGGAGGCCTACGTTCAGCAGTGGACGTCCTACGGCTGGTGTCATGATGATGATGACGATCGTCATCATCATCATGATATATAACCTTTTGCTTTGTTATGTATCTGTTATACCCGTTATTACAGAAAGACCATCTATGCAGATTGCATAAAGACTAATGGGGCAGTGTCGACAGGCAGCGGGTGCCGGAAGACGGGCGTATTCGTTGAGTCAGGCCAAGGGAACACTAGCGAGCTGGATGACCTAGAGACGTTTATAGGAGATTGGCTAGAGAAGGCTACACACAGGAATACTTGGAGGGTTATTAGGAAGATTTTTGCCCAGCAATGGGACAATAGAGGTCAAAATTAAAAAATATAAAAACAAACTAGAGGTTTTGGTATCCCAAGATATGACCGAAACGGGATTCTCTAAGTAGACAAAGGTAACATAACTTCGTCTAAAGCTGAGAAAGCTATCTAAAGAAAAAAGTGTCCTACAAGTAACCTGCAAGTCCACGGTAACAATTAGACCTACCAGCAGCTTTGTTACTTCTGACGTGCGGTTGACCGTACCTACCGTCGTTATCTCCTGCGCATATCATGCGGTCCATATCGGACCACTATGGTGCCCGACCATAACTGTAAACTATCTTGATATCGTCTTGTTGGCACAGCAGTTGCGGCGTCCGCTTCTCTTGTGCGAGATTTTAGGTTCATAGCCGGGCACGGGAAAATATGAATGTGACTTTTTCTACTTCATATATACTTTCTTAGGTTGGATGGTGTTCAGATGGATGGATTGTGTGAAGAATGATATGAAACAGAAGGGAGTCAGTGATAGCATGAAGTTGACAGGACGGCATGGAAAGAGAAAACGTGTTGCGCCGACCTTAAGTAGTGAGGATGATGATGATGAGCTTTCTAAGGTTATCTTAAAAATCGGTAAAGGAAAATATCGTGAGAAAACCTGAACTAAATAATTAATGTATCAGAGATGAGATGATGATGAGCTGTATGTGTAAGTCTGAAATCGCCTCTCTTAAGTAAGCGCCCTGCCTTAAGTAAGGTTGGTCATCAATGATCTTCTGTATGAGAAGAGGCATTTGCCCTGCAGTGGGACAATAATAGGCTTGTATTATTTATCGTAATAAAGTGCAGTGTTCCTATTGTGCCTACCGCTAAACGACCTCTGTGAGGACATAACATGACGTCAGCATTTTAGTAGTCTATGCATAGAGAGCACATTGTTATCACCGGTGCATATCAGTGCTTCATCATTGCAAGTTGTGCACAGACTGTAGGTAATAAAGAGTATTGGTGCGATGAGCTCGTACCTATTGTCTAATGCAAGATGTGCAAGTAGATTTTTCTTTACAGTTTTTGCAGCAAGATGAGTTGGTGGTACTTTTTTAGAGTTCCGTTGCCATCGGGGCGTCTGCTGTCCGTCTGTATGTCATGAACTGTAGAGATAGGTACAGTTGATAATCTTCACAGAGCGTGTGTTACTATTGTTACTACGAGAAATACTATATTATGTTATTTTTTACGTAGGTACCTAGTATTAAATATGGTGCGGTGGCACGAAACTCTTCGTGTGAGAGTCTGACTCGTGCTTGGCCAGTTTTGTTATTATTAGGTTTACCCAAGTCTTTGTATTCTCTCGTATCAGCTATACCAACTGGCTGGCTGCCCGACTTCAAATCAAAATTAGTATTTTCTCAAAACAGTTAAAAGTCAGTGTTTTTGCTGGGAAGAGTTGGTCATCGTCCCTAACCCTAAATAGAACTTAATGAAGGTTACTGACGTCATCTCGCTAGCCTCTGGTCTACGCACATTGCGCATCGACCTCCCTGTTATCACCAGTGCATATCTATCAGTTACATCACCAAGTTGCCAACTGGCGGCCAGTTTCATGCCTAATGCTTGGTTGCCTCTGCGAGGACACGCTACGTCATCGGACAGACATTTGAAATGCACCGCTGCAGTTGTGACTGTATGTAGCTATATTCTATGGTCTAATGGGTGCGTTCTCTAAGAGAATACGTATGAGCTCATCGCTGTGCTCGAACTGCATAATCTACAGACAGTATTTCGACTTTATTGGGGAGCTTGTGTAGGCGGTGTGTGATCTACAGATAGACTACGTTGCATAATCTGAAGAGTACAGTGAAAATGATTTCTTTCTCACTATTGTGCTGTTTTTGATTGATAACATTATTTTGATGTTGCCGTTACGTACAGTACGGTTTTATACTTATATGGTAGTAGTTTTTACAACTTTTATGTCTTAAAAATGTTATATTCCAAAACATTAATATTTAATCGTTACATCGCTATTCACGAACTGCTATGCCATAAATTTTAAAGAGATTGATGATCTTGGATTGCTCATTCTTCCGAAGAAGCAAACTGAGCAATTCAACACAAAGCATCTTTTCGTTCACTGAACATAAAGTCACAGCCGACCCACGCATCCACAGCACTGACCTATCTGCTGACTGATCTATGTGCTTCCCGATCTCCATACAATGGGTGGGGTCGGCGGCGCGGGCGCAGCGCGCATTACTACGGCTGGCTGCGCGCATGCGCGCTGATCGACACCCGCCACGCATTACAACGACGCACATTTTCCACGAACACGTATAAATAAAGTCGTCGGAGAATTGCCGCAATTTACTTAGCCTTCTGTGAATCAGCGATAATTATGAGATAAAAACCACGACTAGAAACTTTATCGTCTAGGAAATTGACGATGTGAGTTATGATAGTGCTCGACTGGAGAGATCTGACATACCGGTGACAGCAAGAAGTGATCCAACAATGTGCGCGATGGAAAAGTATTGAAGTAAACAATTTACAATAAATTGTAAACTAAGTCACGACGCACAGCCTGCTCACAGAAACCTGTTTCAAAAGAAAAGTGAACGAGTGTTTGAACATGCGCGCTCTTTGGGATAAGCGTCGAATGAATGTTGGACTCCCATCACAGTGAGCTGCCTCGCAGAACACTGTTTATGGAACTTTCTCACGATCCAGCTAGAAAAATCTGGTATGAGAGTAGAACCGACATGACAGACTAGGGATTAACTAATACATTAGCCGTAGTTCACATAAAACTAGTTCTTTAGAAAACGTGAAGAAAATTGCAATAAAGTCCCTGATCCAGCAAAACTAGATTTAAATTCAGCCATTTTTACAATTCTAACGAAGATAGAATAGGCTGTTTTTCCTTCTCTGCAGTATGAAGCTTAATTACTAAAAACAACGTGAGATACTTCAACATTTTCGAGATAACAAAATTCTCAGAAAAGACATAGTCATGAGTTCAAACTAGCTGGTGTTTATTTTCGATGCAATTTACGATAATCAATGTGGGGAGCGAGTGGTGACTAGCACACGGTACGGTGTTGCCATCACCGAACCTTTGATCATTCAACATTAATAGGTTCTTGCGCGATAAAATTATGAAAGCAAGATCATGTTTATAATATGTTACACGCAAAAGATTTATGGTTATAGAAGAATAGCCGTGACAACAGTCGGCGAGCCAGATGTCTGCGCCACTGAGTTCCAAGAAACTAACACTAACTACGTGTTTGTAGAAATGATTAAGTTCTTCGACGTAATTATCGAATATGAAAGTAAACACACTGGTAACAATGGTATCGGATGAAATCTTTTTATATCACCTCGCCACCCACCGAGGATATCGGTTCACAACTGAAGAGTCGGTAATCATAAACATTCGTTGATTGAGATGGAAAACTTGTAACGAAGTATTTATGATTTACATTCGAAACTGTAACGATTCCGAAAAGTTACATCAGTTTTGTTTATTTTGTTTATCAGATTTATAAGATCGAAATTAATGGATTACGTGAAAGGACCGGTGAAAACTTGTCCTTTCAAAGAATTTCTTAGGATCGGGTACTTTATTTAGGGTTTACTTAGAACTGGCTGTAAGCTCACCAAAAACTTCGCTTTATTCATTCAAAGCTTGCTAAATCTATTTTAAAATATCTCTTATTTTCTCAATGCGACCATTTAATTCGCGACCACAAAACGAAGCATCTGCGTCTTGTTTGTTGATCTTTGTTGAATATTGATTAGTGATTTACAAGTCACATTAATTGGAGCACGTATTTGGCGAACTCACTCGGCGGTCTGACTATGTGGATTGATTACCTTCACGAAAGGGAGGTGCGGAGCGAAAGATAGCATTGATTTAGTTCCATTTGCTCTCTGAAGCCGCCAGAAGTTATGCTCTATATTCCATCCTGTCTGTAGTTTCTTCAGTGTGACTACAACACTTAATAAAAGTCACAAGGCTAGTAATATAAGCCATAATTCATGGGAGAGCATCTCCGTAAGACGCAGTAACGAGGCGGCCAGATGTGTGCCGCACTTACGAGATATAAAGCGCACATGACGCGCACTTTTATAACTATAGCGTCATCTATACGACAGTCCGAATGTAACGCGGGAGGTCGGGGTACCAGGGTCATATAAAGTTGAAAGGGTCCTAAGTTGAGGTGTTGGTTATTCTCTACCGGGGAACCCGAACATAGTAGTGTGTCGAAGTTGGAACAGCATTTTTAGATATTGATTGATTTTAATCGGTAGAATCAAGTGAATTTCGAAACTCGTTCCCAATATAAAGGTACCCCGGAAACGTAAATTAAGACATCTATTCCAAAATATTTTAGAATTAGCGTTCCCAAAGATAGACTTTAGTTCCCAACAAATTCTACCACGAATTGGGTTGCAAACTAAATTCTCATTTCTGAATAGATTTGGTCAAACTGCATCGAGCCAAAATTCATCCGGACATTTCGCTCTCCTGTTATGTATTTACGATACCACTAATATGTATATTAGGTATTAAAGTATGCGAAATATCGCTGCAGCTGCCAATGGTCGACGTAAAGCGAATGGACGTTTTTACAGCTCAGCGTTTTAGTGCTCAGCCGGGGCTCTGAAGTTATTTACTGGTGGTTACGTGGTGCAAGACATGAGAGTAGCGACAAGCGGATGAATGACGTCACCAAATATTGACGATATGCATATTAGTTTCAGACAGTTAACAGCATTTTGAATAGATTTAATAAAAATAAATAATAAATTTATTGCAATAAAAAGTTACATTAGGTAATAATTATTGGCCCCAAACTAGGCAAGCCTGTATCTTGGGTTTGCAGATCATAGTGTTTACAAACATTAGTAGTAGTGTAATTTCGATCTAGAAGCTTAGAATAATTGTAAAATCCAACCCGGAATACCAAATTTACATTAACCTAATTACTTTCTGACAGTCAAACAATTCTTTGAAACAATATCATAAAATATTGTGATTCTTTGAAGAGATAGCACCTACCTAAATAACAGCAGTTAACCACAACAAGTTAGTCGGAATGGTAAATCGAGACCAGTCGTTAATGTCAAGAGGTTAATTTGGGCACATTCCAGCGGAGATTGGTCCAGTTCAAATGAAAGTAACTAATCGAAGCACAAGTTACCGATAAAACGGGATTTTGTAGCGTACTGGATTTATAGACTTTTAAAATGGTTTTTCAAACTTATTGTAACGATGAAATATTGTGACCAGTTATTCTACAATTACAAAAAGTGCCAAAAGATGCTATTTGTGAATAAAATCAGGGATCAACTTAATAACTGAAACTTTCGAGTAAGTTACCATAATTATGGAAATCAGTATGCGAAGTCAAGACGCAAATATTTAAAAAAGCCGCAGTTAGTAAGAGTTTATAATATAGCAAACAAAAAGACGACTGCTTCTAAAGAAAAGCATTTTGTGTCAAATACAGTTTCTAGTTTCTAAGATATCAAATCGCGATAAGTTCATAGTCTGCACCGCGTTTTAAACTAAAAATTGGTGGCTGTGTCGGCCCCGTCGCCCGCATCGGTCGGGCCGCACCGTGTTATTACGGGCCGACCCGACGGATTGCCCAACTTTACAACATGTTGTTATTAAGTCATTTTGTTTTGTTCCCCGTCACTGTGCCCAATAGTTTCCTCGCCTACTTCTTACTTCTCTCCGACTACTTCTAACAGTTTCTTAACTCCAGACAGTACCGTTTATTTGTGTTTCTTAATTAGTTGTTTAATTGTATAAGGTACCTACACTATCTACTAACAAATTCTTTTTTCCATTTGCATAATCTTGTTTTTATAATTTATGCATTAGTTTATATTAAAAGTACGGTTGTATTCTTAACTGAAATGCTTCGTAGATGTTTTATTTATCAAAAGCTTACCCACAAGCGCACTGACATGGTTAAAATACTAGATTCAAGTCGAATTTTAAATTCGTAATACCCTTAATTTTTTATTCGTAATATCCTTTCGTAACAACGATATATGAATAAAGCTTTAAAACTAAATAAACAATAACTGCGAAAAGTATTCCAATTTACGTTACGTTTATTTAAAGCGCTCGTACTAGGCTCTCATGAACATAATACGAGAATTTGCAAAAAATCAACTAAGATTCCAAATTCCGGACCAGACGGCAAAAATAATGAAACGCTTTCACATTGCCAATTTCGGCGCGGAACACGGAACCCTAAAAAGGCCCGACTACAGTTTCACAGAGAAGTAGGTATAACAATTTATCACGGCCGAGATTCTTTGTTAGTTCATTTATTTAAAATGTTTCTACGAGTAAATTATATAACACGTTTGGTGTTTGTAAACGTTACGTTTAAAAGGCAATGGCCGTGTCAGATGAAAGTTGATCAGCTACCTAATTATGCAACTTTTACAATCGGTAAGTATCTACTTAATACTGTTTTATATTTAGAAATAACAATTAACGATAGCGAATACAGAACGATTCTTAATTTAATCAAAACCCTTTGCATTTTAACACTCCATAAAACATCTAATATACAGACCCCAATAATTTCGAAATTAACATCAATTCTAATATAAGTGTCTATAGGTGTTTTTCGAACCCCTAATTTGATACTAACGCCCGCTATTAATTTCATGGTAACTAAATTAAAGATATTTTACACTTTTTAGTATATTAATTAAAACTGATAGCGTGTATAGCTTTTAATCTAAATTTTATTGGTAAGTTATAAAACCTTTTGAAGAAAAATAACAAAAGAACTGCTCTGTTTATGTAATTTGTGATTCGTTGCAGGTACGACAGTAGATACCAGGATATCATAACTCGCTGGATGCAACTCAAATAACCACAACATGTAAAAACATTCTACGTCGAGCAGGATCCCCGTGTTCTTGGAAACGGGTATATTTCACAAGTTATCCGAGGATGCGAGAAGGCGTCTAATAAAAAACCCAGTGGACGTTATGTACGCCATGTTTCCTGCGCGATAAGCCGCTGATGGATCACTTCCTATGGATTAGGGATGCTCGATACAGCTACAATGCACACTGATTCCAATTATACTAGCCAGAGTCCTGGCGCCTTCTGCTCACCTAGTACCTCATACAAAAATCAATGAGATTAAAATGGCTTTCACTTGACGTGATTCCAACGTGGGAGTTGTATGATTGGTTATCAAAGATTCAAAAGAATATTTGTATGAAGTATGAGAATATTTGAACCGTTCGAGAGTATTAATGTGGAGATACCGTTTCAATTTGCTTCTAGAAATGAATATTAAGAAGTATAATATAATACATACCTATCTACAGCATCGAACATTTAAGCATCGAATATTTTGTTTAACGAATGTATGTAAATATTGTGATAAGCGCAAAATATTAACTAGGTAGTACGTAAATAAATCCCATTGATCCAAAAGTGAATGAAAAGAAGAAAAACATGACGAAATCCTGCCCACACGCGATGACAATATATCCTCTATTGACGTAAGTATTTAACCAAACAGTCTTGATAAAAGTTTATCAATAAAAACATTACGCACATTTGTTTACTCTAAAATATGGTGCAACGGACTATGTTGGTCAAGAGGCACGGCTCCCATCCAATGCTGCTTTATCTACTACTTGCATCAAGGTTCACGATCGAAGCGAGCAATGGGAAGTGTTTAAGGAGATGTCTCGAGTTGACCATCCAGATAGAAGATTACAAGTATTATTATTTCGTCTCGTCACGCTAGCAGAGATGTCGGTAACACAAGTAAAAACTGATGAAGCAATTAGGGGAACTATTTGAGTGCAATTTAACGCGTCATTTGCAGATCATTCGTAGCAGATGCTGTCGACACACATGTGGCCAGTGATGACTGCTGAGTTTTGAGTTTTTCATGAGGTTCACAGTTGAACAGTTACAATAGTAATATCATCTGCAATAATCGTAGTGTTGTATTACAGAACCTAACTTAAGAGTCAAGCATTACTTGAAAACTCGTTTCAACCAATCAAATGCCTTTGAATCTAAGTGCACGGCGAGCTCTGCGCTTAGGTATTGTTCTGTAATACCAGTCGTAATCAACCATGGCTTTCAGAAAGGCAGGCAACAGTATTAGGTAAGTTAAATTTTGAAAGAGTTTATAGGTTTTCGGAACATTTGGGCTTTTACATTGAAATAACAGCTACTAATGGATAAAATAAGAATGTGTACAAATATAAATGAGGGATTGAAAGCAGTGAGAAAGAATGAGAATCTTAGGCTGAGATACATGAAAAGTGTAAAGTTTAGTATATACGTAAATGTAATTTATAAAAGAATGCCTAATACAGATGGAAGGATAGTGTGAAAGATGATATGGTTCTAAAAGAAGTACATTCTGAAAGATGGTGGAACCAAAATAAGTCTCCAAATACATTGAAATGAGAGCAACATCAGTGGAATATAAATTATGGTGATGATGAAGAAACAGCCATTAAAATGTTAACATATTGTTAGCATATTGTGGAATTACAAAAACCAACTGAAAATATAGGACAAGAACCAACTGCCGTTAAAGGAATCATAACTTCCACGTCTCCGGTACGGCCGGTGAATGAATAATGTTTTTTTTGGTCAACACAAACCTAGCGCGGAGTTATTTAAGATATTCCAGCCGTCGATGTTAAAACCAACAATGCCTCACACCTACCAAAAGTTTGTAGTTACAACAGTCTCAGTATTGTCTTAGACATGTTTGTACAGTCGATCCCAAAGTTATGCATAACTTAGGAGTAGGTATACGACTTTTATCAACGTCACCTTTATTCACCTCTACTTTAAATATTTTCGTAAACTATACCATGTTGTTTCTCACGATACTTTAGGTTATAGCTTTATTATGCTAAATTATTTTTTTAACATTAAAATATTCCTTTCAATTTGGCAATAACACTCAGATATCGATGCTGCGCGCTTCATTTAATTTTCCTTATGCTTTCCGTAACGAATGAACGAATTTATAGTGTTGTTTATTTACGATATTATGTAGGAGAATTGTATGATAATATTTTATAGTCAATAAATAGTTTAAGTAAGCAGTAATCTTATCTAAAAAATAAATTTTGTGTCCTGTCGTCAGTCTTTCTTGTTGCTTTTTGTTCAGTAGGAATGAAACAGAACTACAAAATTGCCTTTCTTTTGTGTTCAAGTTTCAAGCGTTAATTATGCGGTACTTGCTTTTATTTTTTGTGGTGAGCAAGTGTCTTGGTAATTTCTTTAATTGCTTTACAAATAGAAATATTTAGAGTGTAGAGTTAAACAAAAGCACCTGGAGAACTGGCGCAAGATAATGACTGTAAATTTAATTTAATATGAGATGAGTCTTTATCAACGATTTATTGGTATAGGTCCTTCTATCTACATTCTCTTAGATAGCGATTGTAATTTGGGCCACAGAAAGTTCAGAATAAGAACTGTTAAAGATTTGGTTAGCTATTTCCTATACTTTTCTTCTGTCTGTCAGTTCTGCGCAGTCGTTGCGGCGACTGAGCTGAACTCTATGCAAAAGTAGTTACTCTAGTCATATTCTGATCAATAAACAATAATTAAGCTCAGCAATAGACAAGCACTACAGCTAGTAGTTAGTCAGTTTCCCGTTAAATAACTAAATTACAAATTGATTCGTGCTTCAAAATCTGTGAATCGAAACCATCCAGCCTTTTATAAGGCGTTCAGTGACATTCACACGTACAAAAGAATTGTATGTATATATAAAAGACTTACAGAAATCAGTTATCTACAAACGAGGCTCATTTCTCAGTAACATGGAGCTATCGTGTTTACTGCAAACGCTCGGAAAGTAGCTTTATCACCATTATTATTTACACTAGCCCTGTTATCTGTACTGCTGGGGGTATTAGGTTTTTGAGGCGATAGGATTTCGTTACTGACGTCTTAATTGGTCTTGTGTGTTGATAAGGTTCCCGAGTTGGTCATGTTTTCTATTTTATTTACTGACTTGGTTTCCGTACGTCATTTTTTTGGGTGACTACTGGAATCTAGTGCTGTGATGTGGTCCCACATTGTATTATTATGCTGAGTGGTAGCCCAGCGTGTCATAGTTACCATGTGCCAACTAAATTCTGTCTTGTACCTATCTACATACGTTGTCTTTTTATATGCACATACTTTTGTGACAATAAACCACTTTTCTCTCTTTCATTCTAACTTTCTATTCAGTATTATCCTTATGTTAGGCAAGTTTTTTCATCTCCTTTTTCTACTTCTTTCCTCAAGTATTGTAAGGTTAATCTTTTCTTGCCTTGAGTTTATTAGCTGTTGTCCATAATAGGCAAACAAATCAAGAGTTCCATAAAATTACTTTCGAATTTAAGGGACACAAACGTGTGGATTAGGTATCTTTTGAGGCAGAAAGATAGACAGAGATAAAATATCAGAACTGTACTAGGTGTTTGATTGCTCAATAGAGCAGAAACTTTTAAGGTAAGAAGTATTAAGTACTCTTTTGTTATTGTTACCCATTTGTGAGCAAGAAACTTTGTCGGAAACAGTACTATTATTTTATTAATTTTAAGAAAACTAACAGCTATTACATCTGCTATAGATGCCATATCATCATTTTAAATTGTTAAATAATCCAAAACTTTGTAAGTACATAATATTAGTCTAGAAAATATGGCGTCGTTTTTACTACATCCATTATAATACTTCACACGATTTTAGCTGAACGCACCGAATTTCGACGAGCCATATTCAACTAAATTAAGTTAAGGCAAAATTTTAGGGAAAATTTAATAGAAATATCTAGCTCTCGCATGTTTGGGGAGCGAGGCTGACATCATCCTGTCCCAGGGGGCTGAGAGCGCGTGCCGAAACAGCTGATTGCCGGGCGACCACCATAAAAAATCGTATAAAACAATCTCCACCCAAAGTTCAACCTTATCCCAACAGTTCAGACTCTAATTTACCATTCCACTACCCAAACGACCCTTAATATGAGTATGTCTAGACAACTCTCAACTCTAACATACAGCAGATGGGTGCAAAATCGTCTGCACACTTTTTTCCCCATCCACGTCACCTCCAGAATAAAATCGGTAGTGCTATGAACATTGGACTCTAACACCGGGGCACACGGCTAGTTTTTGTTCGTTCGGGGCTGTTAACGAGATAAAACAGAATGGATTTTGTGCATTTCACTTGGTTGGAGGCCGGTGCGTGCCTCGAGCGATCAAGTTCTGCTGCATTCGGCTCCGTTGGCTAATAAATGAGAATATTTCGTACGAGAAGATGGATCGCTCGTAATTGTTCAGCCACGGTGTTACTGGTAAGAAACGCACGAGTTTTTACGCTCCGTGATTCAATAAAACATCAATGTTTTGATTACAGTACAAATAATGTAGTAGAAATGATTATATAATAAGGTGTGTTATTAATATAAGTAGAGCTATTAATATAAGTAATTATAATGGTCAATTAAGTGGTTTAACTGTATCGAGGTTGGTGGTTCAAGTAGTTCGTTAGACCACCGCCAGAGATGATTGTTTGCATCACGCAACGTTTTTGTGTATTATAAAATAACTCATTCGGAACAAGTACCTACATACAAGGCATCAAAGAGTAAAAAAAGATTTTTCTATTGCCGTTTTCCTATCAACGTAATAGTTAGCTAAACATGTAATACAATTAAACTAACTAAAAGCATGTTAGAAGCCTGTTTCCCAAAAGCAAGATTCATTCAGAATTTTACAATACAGCAGTCTCCTAATTAGTAGTCGGGTAATTAGTACCTATTTTAGCAGTGCTCATAACTAAGAACGACATAAAAACAAATCACAAAGTCAAGAATAATACAAGTTTAAGTTACCAACGAATACATAATACTCGTACAACAAGTCATCTATTTAAAGAAGCCAAAACATTTCAAGCATACAAATTCTAGTCACATTCACTACAAAGTTGACATACAACGTAGAATTTGCACGTGGCTTTGATATTAATATGCTTTATGTTAGCAAAGGAACAGGAGATCTATGGAACAAATTGGTCAAACCGAATAAGAGAAATGGCGTTCAAAGATCGGTAACAGTATGCCATATCCCGACGTTTACCTCAAAATTTCGCTCGTGGCATTTATGCAACGTCGCTCCATAACCCGATTCGATCAATCAATCAATTTTCCCTATCCTGTCGCCACTGCCACAGGCTGTGGTTTCAGAATTGGATCATCTCCACGACCGCTGCTTCACTTTCTCCATACATGTAGAGCTGCTATCGTAGTAGGTACTAATGTGACTGTTTCAACTCATATGTACTTTTAAGTTTATTTTATTATATGACATCGGTGAAGGAAAACATCGTGAGGAAACCTGAACTTATAATTACTATAAGTCTGCAATCGCCAATCCGCCTTGAGCAAGCATGGTTATCAATGCTCCTACCTTCTCTGTATGGAAAGAGCCTTTTGCCCTGAAGTGGGACAATAATAGGCTGCTATTGTTGCTAAAGAGATTCTGTAAGTATGTCCTTCATGTGTAAGTATGTTCCTCCGTTACTTTCAGAATGCAGCTAGCAAAGAATCTAATGATCTAACACACTTTGGTATTCAATGTTCTTCGATGAACTTCTATTATCCAATATCTATGTGTAAAATATTGTAATTCTGAGATCCGAATACTTATTTCATCAGTCCTTTTGCAATTAACTACCGATCCTTTTCGATCCAATGAAAGTAACTTGGAATAACTGCAATCTACGTGACTGTATGCGGAGACCAGTGGAACCGTGGAAGCTAAAGATTGCCTCATTGGTCTAGCATGTAATGCTGCAATTCTCTAAAGCGTTTCGATTTATACGATCAGATTAGATTGTAAAAGTCATCAGCTTCTGATACAGATAGTAATATTACATATTCAGTGTTTTGTGCTTCTGATTGTTGATAATTATGAACCAAATTGGGGCGAAATGTTGTCGTAAAATCCGAGATTGGAATTGTCCCCGAAAAGGGTGTCGCGTCACCCCTGTTACAATCATGTGTTACATAGTTTTACTGTTAAACGTTTTGGTTCGAGGTTTTTGGTTTAGGGACAGAGCTTTGAAACACCTGATATATTCTATAGATGTTAAAGAAAAATCTCAATAAATAGAAATTTAGGAGAGGTTTTACCTGGATCTTTCTAAGGCTTACGATTCGTCTGGTTTGTTTTTCATAATAATAATAACAAGCAGATATTCCCGATAACAAGGGGAACTCACGTCATGGATGACACAACGAAGAAATCATCAATAAAACTCCGTGACAAGATTTTCTGTACCTCGTTCATTTGCATTTCGCATGCGTAATCAGGAATTCTGTCCAAATACCCTATTGTATTGCAATATACTTTGTTTTCGTTATACAGATCTGTCATACGCCGTACGCCGTAAGCTTGCTTATAGGAATTTCGAACAATAGAAGTGCGGTTTGGTGAATAGGCTTTTGATGAGAGTTCGTAGACCTTCGAGTAATGCGCGGTATAATATTACATCTAATTTAAGGCTATATGCAACGCTGTTATTGATTGACGTAGGCAAGGAATGGTGTGGCTTCTAAACTAGTGTTAATGTAACTTTGACAAAGAAACTAGTGATTGTATTTTGTTTTTCTAATTAGTTAGGTATGAGAATTAGTATGACAAGAGTAAGTTTTTTATCTAAATAATAAATTATGTAAAATACAACCAGCATTTAATTTCTACCTGAATGTAACCAAAGGTGAATTCTACACTAAAGATTTCTTAGTATCACTAAACATAACTACTAGGGCGACACTAAATAGTCCAAATGCGAAAAATCGTCTGAAGCAAATCGTGTTGTAAACTTGAATATGGCTCTCTGTTTTAGAAACTGGTTATTCTTTTGTCTTGACAATATAGACGCCAGCAGCGAATTCCAATCCTCAGAATTTGCATTGCAACTTAGAATAGGCATACAGTCATTGTGTTTGGAGCTCTTTAAAAAAGGCTTCAGAAATGCAAGACTCAATGTTCTGGGAATAGATTCCAGGACTACGTTGAATAAACTTTAAAAAAAAATGGGACATCCTACAATGTTATGGCTACCTGGTATCTTAAACTATTTTGCAAATTATAATATGTGGTTTGCGTACTAAAATGTCGTATGTTCAAGCTTATGTAAGATGCAACTTAATATAATGGAATCTTTTTGATTTATAATAACTGACGAAGGATTTATGAGTAGCTTAACCATTATTTATGTCGTTAAAAACGTAAATAATAGTATGCGATTCAAAATTACTCATGCAAACATGCTAAGTAAAGCTTTTAACTATTTGATTACAATCTAACGAACTATTTTTGAAATTGTTATTCATACGTTTAGTACACTATTTATGCTATCGAAGTCTTAAATAATATTATTTTGACAAGTTCTTTTATTAATAAATAGTTACTATTTTAATTATGTACTAAACTAAGTGTTTATTTTCTTTACCAATATTAATTAATTATTCTAATTTTCTAAAGTCAAGTTCTGTTTTCTTTTTTTTCCTACCTTCTGCCCGCGAATTTGTTCACGTCAAAGTTAAAATATTATCTAACAGGAACCGTACATTTTTCCAGAAGAAAAAGTAGCCCGTGTGCTATTCCAGACTATAATCTATCTCTGTACCAAATTTCATCCAGATTGAGTAACAAACATCCATCCAAACTTTCGCAAGTAAAATAGTAGTAAGTAAGATGTGTTTATCCCTTTTTTGGACAAGCTGCGCCGGTAGACCTGCTATTGGCGACAATATAAGGCCGTGACTGATAATTTGTTATACTTAAGATCTAAGAGAAGCTGTTAGCAAACCTTAATAAAAAATATGTCAGTAACATCGACATTAGTTGTAATAAAGGATCTTAGCCCGGAAACGTATCGATAACATGCTTCTATAATAAGCGTCGCTCCGGAAACTATTGAGTCATCATCATACACATCATTATTCTGTCGTGTGAATAAAACTTCATCATTCAATTACTTAGCGTCTTTCAAACTATTCAATCTCAGTTTACTTTGAAATCTTGGTCCAGGAACTTGAATTACTGTCTCTAGAATTAAGTTACTCAGGTTTTGCTTGAATTTTATAAGCAATTTCTCATGAGCTTCATTTTTGTCAACTGATCTTCCAATGCATGGATGTATCCCTGGGCTACCAATAGACTCTAGCTGTCAATCTTGATCTGCATCATACACACATGCACAGACAGTCACATTTACAAATGTGTGTGTTCACGGAATTCCTCTTATTATAACATGAAGGGGAGAGTGGCTGCAATTTCGGACTTTGTTTTTCCCCAGGGAAGCAGTAAAGAGCGGTCGTTATCAACTTTAATAAGTTGGCAATATAATGTTTCTCTGTTCTCTCTTTATTGGAGAAAATATCATTTCTATACACTTCTCTTTCTTGGTTGCTAGGTCTACCTATAAGACAATATACCTACTGCATATAATCTTAAATATACTGTCCAAGTTTAAAATGATCGTCGGACCGTCAGAGGTCGTCAAACACATCATCATCTTCCTGCCCTTATCCCTAGTTACTTGGGGTCGGCGCAACACGTTTTCTTCTTCCATGCCGTCCTGTCAGCCGCCATACTATCACTGACTCCTCCTTTTTCATATCATTCTTCTTCTCTTTCGATTTTTTACACTATTACTAATAGGTACTATACAATCACCAGATTGTAAAGTATTAGTAATAGTGTCAACTGTGTTTGTAAATAGTTGACTCTGGTGAGTCAACTTGTGTTGTACGGGATAAGGGCAGTTTTTATAGAAACATTACGAGATAAGAACTCAACGTCTCTCACTTTAAAGTATTTATACATATAGGGTCTTATTTCCTCGTTCTGCTAAAAAGAACTTCTCATTAGCGATGGTATTGTTGGTCTGGCTTTTATTCCAACCTTCATCTCCTTCCTTTCCTTTTTTCCGTTTCTAACATTGTAATTTTCGATTGATTTTTAATGGCTTTTCAATATACCTGTGCTTTTCATTCTTTTCAATATAACGGTTCTGTTCTTGACTTTTTCACTACGAAATTCAGAAAAAGTAAAGTGCTAAAGTTATTACAAGGCGTGTACATCCCATAACACACTATGTCCAACTTTTTTCTATTATCAATCCATTTTCTTCGTGATAGGAAACTGTCCACTTTTTGTATTCTGACACACCAACGCCATTGTGCATTAGAGCCTAGTGTTGGCTCAGGAATTCTCGTGAAATCAGGAGCAAAAAGCGTTTCAAGTGGTCATTCTCCTTTCCAGTAAACTTGCAAAAAACATTAAGCGTAGATAACAAATGGCTACTGTACCGGAACTCAGTTTGAAGCGCTGTATCGCTAGATAACGCAAAACCTTATCGCGCCAGGAACGAACACGTCTCATGTGCTGTACTAATGGAAAATCACAAAAAAAAAGTTATCGTTTATTCCAGTTTTCAAGACGAACACTATACTGAGGATGCAAAGCCAACTTTTAAGTGATTTTAATGAAGGGTCCCGAAATCCGAAGTCCCTTACTTACACATCCAAGTGAGGTAAATAACTTCTTATCCTTTTAAGACTATATTGAGACAGTAGCTAGGGATTTTCGGGTAGAAAGCGTTTCTTTGTATTTATTTCTTGACACTACTTATACATTTAAACCGATTCAACTTCAAGTCTTTAAGATTTCCAGGTATTCTCAAATCTGTATGACTTGAACTTTATTATTGCTGCAACGCTGCATTAAAACATTCAGTTAGTAAATCCTATATTGCGTTAGATTTATAAATCGAGAATGTTATCTTGTTCACGAGAAGTCTTTGTTTCTCTGAGCGTGTGGTTTCCGATCCAGTTCAATAGCATTCGCAACCGGGCGTGCACGAGGGGAGCAGGACTGGTAGGGAGCGCTTCACTGACGTGCCTCTATAGCAATGTGTGCACACGAGGCAAGAGCTTGTTTCAGTAGACGCTTTGAATGTAATGAGGAAATAACTTTGCTTCTAGTTCTAGTTCGAGGACTTAATCTTCAGTTTTAGCGTCAAAACGTACTTAAGAATTCATAGTGACTTAATGTATTTTGGGCAAAACATTAAACTAGGACAGAAAAAGAAAACTTGTAAAATGTTTTGCTGTCTCAACTATAGGTAGTTATTGTGTAGCGTTCAATTAAAATCACAGACAAGAAGCTATTTCGAGCAACGATCAAACGTTATCTTTGACAAAAGAAATCAATTCTCCGCTGGCTTTAGTTCCATAAGCACGCTAATATGCATCGTCTTTTTATGTTTGTCTTTTATTCCACGAACATCTTGGGGAAATAAAATTAAAACGTCTTCGTCTCAGAGAACTTTTATTTTTTAACTATCTGCCCGCGGCTAGCCTGGTCTGGAGGTTACAGGCTTTTTCTTCTATTTCTTAACTTCCTGTCGCTGCATTAAGAAGTTGTGTGCGAAGTCAAGTCTGCAGTCTGAGCTCCGGAAATTAAGAAGTATCGATTTAAGTAGAAAAGTCGCCTAGAGTGGCCCGGTTTTAATTCTATCCGCGAAACGTAGACGTGGTCGAAAATGCAAAGACGGTTTCTTTACGGAATTTCGAACTTTAAAGTTACATCGTTTTCGGAATACGGTACGATTTAAGTGTTAAAATTACTTTGGATCCATGTTGTTCTTTAAAATGGCATGACCTAAGATACAATTCCCAAGTCCCTTTCCTATTTAAAATCGAAGGTCTTTTCTCGATTCGCGTTCTAAACAAAGCCGCGATCTAAACTATAGTTAGTCTTCACAGCGTCAAATCTTAGCGTTACATCTCGATTATGTAACGTTAATTGAATTGCCGCATGTGGCAACACTGGGTATTGCAACGAAAGGTCGTTGGCTGCACGTGCAGTGATTGGTTGTGAATTCTTCGCGTAGGTACGGCTACAGCATTGACTTGGCTTAATACTTCGTTAACTTCTACAGGAATAATACTTAGCTGTGACCGTTCCTTTTGCCCTGGTAGTTATGAATATAGATCTTTCACGATATAGTCACAGAAAGGAGAAGTTTCTTTACGTTTAGTTTTACTATAGTTACTCTATGAATCCTACATTCACTGAATATTTGTAGTTCTACAGGAGACTGAAAAAACTATAGCAGTAACAGTAAAATATTGTGGTCAAAAGTGGTGTCACAAAGACATAAGATAGATTAGTTTCAAAAGTTTAGCTGACATACATGAGACAAAACGAGGTACAAGTTGTGGGACTCACTGTTCTTAAGCAACTCGACATAAAACCGAAGCTCTGAAAGCAAAATTTCTGAACTAGACATGGAGCATTACTCTGTCCCGTATAAGTCTTGTCCAGAAACTCTGTACATCTATTCTATGGGTACAAACCTACTCACATAAACTTTACTTCAAAAGATCAATTTATATTGTTTTCCAAAAAAAAAACGTTTTAGGTAACCAATTTCATCAATATTTCGATATCATCCTGATATTTTTCCTTTAAAGTTCCGCAGAAAATAAGTTTGTTTGTCATTTTGGTATTTGTTTCTCTTAGCTAATCGTGTTTTTTAATAGTTTTACTAGCTCAAGTCTTAAAGCCCTTATCGACTTTGCACTTATGCCCAAAGTGCGTTACAAAAACGGGTAATAAGCTTGGATTAGTTATCAAAACGCATATTGCACAAAACTCAATGTAAATTGGTGCAAAGCTTTCCTTCCCATTTTTCTTTTCGTAACTTGGGTTCTCATCTATTATCAACTTAGGTTATAATAATGTGCTGGTAGCCCAGAATTTGGTACTGCGAACCTTGGGAGTTTCCTACTGGGAACGTTTAGGTACTATTTCTACTAAAATAAAACTAATAACTACTGAAAGATAACTATTGGAACTACTCAATGAGAAAATTTCTGTCAAGTCACTATAGGTCTCTACTTCCAATTTCGATCAGTTTTTATCTCATAAGTTCATGAAGAATAAACTATTAAAATAAGGTTAAACATAACAACTTTAACGAAACTAACAAGAACCTCTACAGTACATAGGTTAAAAGGATCTAAATATTGTTTTACAAACGATGCGAATATTTCAAGGAATAGGTAGGTACCTACGTGTCGGCGGTAATATAAAATATATTTTCCGCATTTTCCTTATCTGTCCTGTTTTAAAAATGACGGTACAATAAAGAGCTTTACTGTGCCGGTTACTCACAAAGTAAACCTTTTTGTTCTCTTCTCTCTAATACAATGTAAGTTAGATCTCTACTTTGTTTAAAACGACGTAATATTTCTATACTTAGTCCATTTTATGAGGCGTACAATCTGCATTTCACTTGTTAATTTAATGCAGCTAAGGAAGTTAACCTAATTCTGACTTTGAAATAAAATTTACGGTTAAATGCATCAGTTTTGAAATACATCTAGGTACTAGGGTAGCAAAATCGTTACAGACTTCAGTGGTAGTCATCATTCCATCTCGGTATTGTTTTGTGTTTTCCCGGGATTGCCCAGCACGGTTGTCTTTGCTTGTCGGCTTCCAAAAATACCTCCGCTGAGTTGCCTACTGAAGCTGACGTTGGCTATTTTGCGTGCTGGCATGATTCCAGCCTCTGTAGTCTGTACCAGAGTTACACACACTGCCATACACACGCCACATCACCAGTCTTGGTCTTGACGTCACCTTCCAACTCCAGCATTATGTCAGAAGTCTCTGTGATAAACTAACTTTTCAAAAGATTTTTTTCTTTTTATTCTACATTTTGTCTTTCTAAACACGAGTATAACAACGTCAGATAAATGTAGAAACTGTTTCAAACAATGTTTCGGAATCTTACGCAAACTTGTACGACTTGGATCACAGTTAATTTTAGTTTCCGACTTAATATTTTTACTGAAAAGTAATCTAACGAAACAGTTAAAATTGTTTAAAAGCTTTTAAGAGTAACTGTAGTCCAAAATGGAATAGTAGAAAAGTTCACGGAAACGCAAGTAGAGAGTTGGCGGGTGCACGATTAGGCCTACAGTTTGGCGGGGCACCGCTGAGCTTAGCCAGCACCAAGCGCCGCTTATAACTTACATTTAACACACAAACACGAATGAATACGAATAAATCACATTCTTACCTCACTATCAGGTCCCAATCCAGATCGTCGAAAAAAATCCAATTGATAAAACACAGTTTTACACTGAATTTTGAACCGACACACTTGCAACGAGTGCAATGAACTGTTGGGAACAGTAATCGTTCCAACGATGGTTTTAATTAATTTTTAACTCGGAATTGTTCAAACACAAGTTAATCAAATCCACTATATTTTCACTATGAACAAAAAAATTTCAACACGCGTCGAGTCCGAAAATTTCCGTAAAAGATCTGTAAGCCGGAACTGGTTTATGTCATGTTTTAAAGTATTTTTAAATTCGTAATTTAATACGACACCATAATCTCGTCTCACAAGGAAAAAGTAAAACAACTACGCCGAGCAGCGAAGTGCTTCCGCATCCCCAAAACAGCTGTTCGGGACTAGTGACGTCCGAAAATCGATAACAACCGGATTAGGACAACCGTAATTACACCACACAACTTATTCACAACACAGATTACCGGTTTCACTATCCTTTAATGCATGTCTTCACTGTATCAGTTGTTGTAAAAATAAGGTTTAGTAATTTAATTTGGAATAATAATATGATTTGTAGGAGATAAATTTTAATGGAGGGCGAAATTATTTTTTAGAAGAATAGGAAATTATGTGCGTTAAAAATCAAATATTTTTGTTTTGTTTATGATGGTGATTGTTTAGTGAGCACATCTCAGTAGTGGAGCAGCACAGCGCACGCGGTCGCGCTCGGTCGCGGACTGGCGGCGGCGGCGCGGGGCGCGCGGGCAGGGCGGGGGGCGGGGCACGGGCGGGCCCGGCCAGCGGAATGCTATTGTAGGCGAACTTGTCCGCCACTTTTTTTCTCAATTCTGGTCAAACAAGTTTTGTATACAACCTGCATTGTAAGGATTCCGCCATTCTTCGTACGAGGCAACGGTCTTTCTAAACTTTGTGAAGTATAAGGTTTCGCTGAAACTTCAAAATCTAAGAACGTAACAGGATAAGTAACGTCTACTTACTAAGATTGTAATACTGCTGTGACAAAAAACACTTAGGTTATTTTATTAACTAAACCCGATTTCATTAAGCAGCAACAATTCATTCAATCACCAAGAAAATAAAATTTTAATACAGTATTCGACTCTATCGAACTGATAACGAACTATTTTAATAGATACCTAGAACTGCCCATATTTAAAAAACTGGACAGTAATAAAAAATATTCAAATCCTATAGCAATCAAACCAGAAGTGTCCTTCCTATTTAATTAGCTCCAAAAAAGCTGGAACAAGTCCAGAAAATAACAAAATATAAGTAATCCATATACGCTAATTCAATATGACATACGCTATTTCATTTAACATGATGTAGGTACTCCAGGAGATGTACTTACCATACCTTCATTTCCTTTATTTCCTTTTCTTTTTGTAAGACATGCTATAGATAGGTATCCATAATATGTCTTACAAAAAGAAAAGGAAATAATAAGCACTGTTATTAAGATATTATCTACACACGAATAAGAATCTAATATTTTTTTTGTAAAAGCCAATAATTGCTGCCGACGAAATCCTCTTTACGTAGTCAAGTTAGGAGTTTCCAATTAATTTGGGCAGGTAACTCGCTTCCTGCTGTAATCAGTAAAGGTAAATTTGCCATACAAATATCCCTAACTTATGTTAGTTCTATAAACATCGCAGCCACTAGCCACGACAATCAGGCAGGTATTATTTGCCAAGACCTGAGTAGAATTCCAACATTCAAGGTTAGAAGGGAACTTCTAAACTAAGTATTTGAAGAGCGATAAACGAACTTCCAAGAGGTCGGATAGACTCGGCTCCGAAAGGGACAGCCTTATTACTCGCTTTCGACGACAAAAAGAGATGGTACGATTTATTTTATTTATTGCCATATCAAGTTACGTCGCGGGTTCTGTATCACGGTTGTGTGAAAGAGACGAATATATAAATATATTGTTCCCCTTGACCTCGTCAGCGGGAGATGCTGTTGATCAGATTTTTTGGAAATTAAACTTTTTTAATTAGTTAACCCGAAACAGGTTTATCGTATGGGAACCTATTAATGAAGTATTGGTTGGAGCTGCGAAGATATATCGTGTAGGTCGTGACACCTATGAAATTAGGTGTTCTGGGACTAATGCACTTAATGAAGAATGATAAAGTATTGAGAATTCATTAAATAATTATTACATCGAATTAAGGGAGATGATCTGAAACGAGACCTCATTGTGAAAACGCGATGAACTCCTATGCAACGCTAAACCAATCCCCAACTCCATTTGCCAGTGATTTGTGGTCCGCGAGATAATAAAGACTCAAGAGAAATACTCAGACTTGAAGAGAGAATGTTTTTTCCCGCATGATTGAGGAAATAGAATTCTTACAATATTCTAAGAATAAATTAGAAGGAAAATCTTCGTTTTTATATCAATAAGTTTATTAGTCAAACTTTGACGTGTATCCTTGTTTATAAACCATTATTACAAAACAACAATAATAACAAATTCACGGCAGCACAGTAATATTAGCAAACTCATGTTCATTTCAAAATTACGTAGGTTACATTGCAAAAGCTGCGCTAGTTTGCAAATCTAGCGATTTATTGCTCAACAAATAGTACATCCTGTCAAACTTAATCCTGCTTTACATTTAGCGAGAATTGCTGGGACTTGCGAAATGACTTTATTTGTCTCCTTTGCCTTGTAAAATCTCTGTATTTCAGACTTATAATTTTGTGCTATTCTAGTATATTTGGAACATAGAAATATAACGTCAGAATCTACTAGACAAGGAGAGTTAACACCTAATAAGCTTTCTAAAAGCTTCCTACATTACAGTTATAAAACTCTTTTCTTCTTCATAGTATTGTTCCATTAAAACTTAAGCTTTCCTTCAAGTTCTTATCTATCGTTTAGTTTACAGGGCCAAAGTTTCAATTGTTTTTCCTATTGTTTGTAACCATGTATTGTTGGTTTGCTTTAGGATTGTAATTTGGTCAGGTGTCTTGGATACTAACGGTAAAATATCCCAATGGTTTTCGTCGAAACTCTCAATCATTTTGATCCTTTCGTTGATGCAATTCTACTAACTTTTAGGAACGCAATCTGTCCAAAATGCCTGTAATTTACATACACTTTTTGAAGCTGACTGACGCTGAGATGAGATTGCGACTAGATTTTAAACATTTTTAATTAGTAGAATAAGGATAACCAGAAGGCCAATTCCAAGCTTTGGTTATGTTTGATTTTTACTGCCCTGTTGGTCTCGTATTGGCAAGCGCGACTGCTGAGCGTGAAAGCTAAGTTCGATTCGTATGCTGGGATAAATTATATTGGGTTTTTCCATTACCAATTTCTCAGTAGCAGCCCGGAGTTAAATGTTGGCGTTGTGACACCCCCGTACCCAGAAAGCACTTAAGCCGTTGGTCCTGCGCCTGATCTCTCCTTGTTCGTCGTCGGATTGCCTTTCCATCGGACTTTACGAGCGAGGGAAGAGGAACCCCTCTCCCTTCTCTCGTGCTTGCACTTGTGTTTGTGCACACACACTATAATATCTCATGCGTAGGTACGTAGCTAGTCCCCATTTAGATTTACCACCGTAATCAAAATTCCGTCAGGAGAATATTAGTCACCACATCTGAGTAAAACTTCCGAAAAAAGAAACAAGAAGATTATTAAAGATTACAAAACTTTACGATCTTTTCTTCTACAAAAATGTGGTAATGATAATTTATTAGCTTCTACAGAAGCTTAAACTGGAATATTTTTACGACTTAATAAATCTCAATGGTATTACAGATAGGTAGTACATTATTTTTTACACGTCTAAGAGCTCACAGGCCAACAACTCCATATGTTTACGAGGTTCCTAATATATGTATTTGGTCAACTTAAAATTCTGTTGTATTACCCTATTTTCGTTGTACTAAACAATGGCGCTTTGTATATTGGTAGTATTTTCAGCGTGACTATACTATGCATAGCTGCATGATCCATTGTCGTTAATTATATTATCAACGTTGTTTGAGGGTAGTGCGCTGAAAACACGATAGCACTGCTACGGGTAACCAGATTTGCTGTTCAATTCAGCTTTAATTTGGATTAGCTCCATAGTGGCATCTAAATATAACTATTGATGTTTTAATTTTGATATTTTGAAGGGTTTTCAGTAAATTCGTGTTAACTTACATGGTAGGTATAGCAAAAAATAAAATGACTAAAGGAGGACTAGTACAATAATACATTTTAATAAAATTCAGTGATGCTGTGACTAGTCAGACTAGGCTTTGAAGTCTAGCTGAAATGATCTTTTAGTACGCGCGCATACGATATGCTTACGAAGATAAACGTCTTCAATACACTAACTAAGGTGTTTAACTAATTCAAACTAGCATAGAAGAAAACAGACAAACAGATAAATAAATTCACAACACATAACCATAAAGTATAGCAATAGTGCAGCAAAACAAATGAAACATAAACAAAACATGATCTATGATGTAATTGAACCCGAGCTTTATTATTCAAGTGAGTTTCAGCTTCACCACGGCACAATAACAGTAATGAACACATACTCAAACATTCAAACGCAATCACACTGAATCAAAGATAGGAAAGTCGTTAGAGTCAATAAAAATCAAATTGTCAACACCGACGAGTCGTAACTGACACGTAATTCTACGGTTTATCGTCAATTCCAGTTCAAACAACCGGTTATTTAGTTCCAAAGAATAGAATGTCAACAGGTTGTACCGAGAATTCTTACAAAGCGGATGAAAGCTAGACATTACGAGCTACGATTGTACAAATATAAATGATACCTTTTGTTTTGTGAAACAAACACGTGATGTTGAAGTTTTTGGTGTTCTGTTTAGTCTGAAACTTTGAATTGTTTAGTTTGTGGTTCTAGAAACGTGAGCTTTTGGATTGGTAGTACATATTCAGGGCCATGAATAATGAAATGGATTTGGAACAACCATTCGGAGGAAGGCTAAGAATATTCCCAATGGATATTATTGGCAGAAAAGATATTGACAGAGCTTCTTTTGGCAAAGTGATCATTTTAGATATGCACGTAAGGAATATTGGATAAAATTAACGTTCGTAAGTAATTGAATATGATAGTACCTATCGATTTTGTTCTAGATTTTTCGGGAAAGAATATAATTTCTCGTTCAGTGAGATAATAGAATTCCTACAGCCTTAACATTTGCGAAAACTGTAGCTTTGTTAAGAAGTATGGGCAAGTGTGAAACTTCCGGAATCATCAAGAAGAGACAAGTTTGAACGAACTATCCTAAAACAGATTAAGTAAAACACTTTTTTTAAGCTCCTTATCTCTAAGATCTCATTAAGTTTTTTGGTTGTATTTCCAACACAAAACTCAAAAACTTTTCACCAATAACACCCAGATAACAACAGCAAAAACCACAATAGATGAATCAGCCGTTTCACCTAATGCACAAGTTGCCAGTGACAATTGTGGAAGTGCTCGGAAACAGGCCGGGGGTCCGGGGCGCCGCACAATGAGTGACGGATTGACGACCATTGTTGCCGACAAAGACGAGACAAATCAAAGAATAGCCCCTCAGCGCATTCCCGGGAACTGCCGCTACGGGATGGGAATCCCCCCTTTGTAATATCTCGTTATAGTTATTTAATTAAGTGCAATGTTGGGATTCTTGCTATTTAATGGCGAGGGCTACTGGTTATTAAATATTTTCTCTGATAAAAAGAATGGATGAAGAAGGAAAATATAAGTTCAAGCCAGACCTGAATACTCATATACATCACCATCCAATAGCTAATGAAAAGGATACAAGTACCTCCTAATAAGGAGGTATTACCTTTAGATGTTTGGTTGAATGAAATAAGGAAAAAGAAGAAAGTAAAGCGAATATTTTATTATCCCGCGAGCAAATGACTACAGGAGAAAACAGAAATAGACCAACACCTAACCATACACGTAATAGTTTTAATGTAAAGTAATATTGGTGCTTATTTGTAAGCAGCAGTGGAACAATGGGTGTTTGAAAATCCAATAACTTTAAATATAAAATAAAGCTTACAATATATAACATTACGATTTATAAGAGGCCATTTATACATATTTTAAAATCGGTTTTATAGGTGAACACAAAAGCTGTTTACGTAAGGAAAACTTTTAAGTATGTACTACGGATTCAGTACAAAGTAGATTCAGTAGCGTTAACATTTTTGTTTGTTACTAAAAGAAAAATCCGCTGTTCTATACAACATTACAACATCTACATCGGTCTAGCTGATTTTTTTTAAAACCGAAAAATATATTTGCGCTTGGGGATCTAAAAGTATGTACTAAATCCATAAAAGTAAAAATAATAAATATCCTTTTATTTCCAATAGTACAATAACAATCCTTACGAACATCATTTACATAAAGAAAAATGAGGAGAAAACAAAAATAAAATTATAATAATATACCATCACGCCTGTATTCCCCGAAGGGTTAGGCAGAGGTGTACTAATCTACACCCACAGTTCGCCGGTATATTTAGGTCCCATGTAATAAAAATAATAACTTATAAGATCCCATGACGAGCGTTTATGTTTGTTAGTGTTACAGAGTAATTCACACTAACCTCCGTACTAGTAAAAACTGTATCACGGTAGGTCATACTCGTAATTTTAAGTAAGTTTTCTATACAACAACGAACGATACTATCAAACTAATATTACTATCAGCTTACCAATACAATACAACAATCAAGTTAATTAAACTTTTGATCGAACTTCTAAAGAAACAAGAAAAAAAGCAGCTTGGAGGAAATTGACCAGCAAACTTTTTCCTCCATCCTTCGGTCGTGCATGAAAAGCTAACATTACCATAATAATAACACTCATTATTTGTTAGCACGAGGGAAATGAGTCATCAGAACTTACTAAATTACGATATCGACGTTTCTGATATCGAATCAAAATAGATTGTACATAACCTAGCCTAACTTGTACTGCGATGTGCTAATGTTTTTAGGGTTTGTGCCAACGTGCCTATTAGTAGGCCTCTGTTGTCTGTGCGTTTGTTAATGGACTGTATCTCATGAACCGTAAGAGGTAGAGAGTTGACATTCTCAGTGTGTATTAATTACTATGGTCATTATAACAATTAATAAAAAAACTAAAAATTTAAGGGGGACCCCTTAAAATAAAAGTTTTTTTTTGGTGGTGCGGAACCCCCTGTGTTCTAGTCCGACTCGCACTTGGCCGGTTTTTTTTTTCAGTATTTTGTGTGTAGTCCTGTTTTGAGCTTATTGCCATAACTGCCACGTAACACCGTCAAATTATCGCGTAGTTCTCCATTTTGCCAATTAAAATTTGGTAGGTAGGTTTTGTTTGTTTTGGTTGAAGTTGAAATCAATTTTAATTAGCGCCCTAAACTTTTACCTGTTTTGCAAAAGGGACTTCATTTATTTTAAGCGAGATCTGAAACAAATAGAAATCCACTACCAAGCGATGAGCTTTTGAAAAAAAAATGTGGAAATGAATCCGTGAAACGGAAAAACAAGCATCATTCACGATCGCACTCTAGCGATAACAATAAGAACTAAAACACGAACGTGTCACTTACTAATGAAAGATCGGTAATTTACGGTAATTAAGCTTTTAGTGCTTCACTATTGCAAGTAAAACCTGTCGGAGGCGCGCGGCGGGAGAGGAATCGATTCCCGGCGCGCGGCCGGCGCGGTGCGACGTTGCCGCTCTGTCGCGCGTGTTTTGTTTGGGTTGTATGCAGCGGCAACAGGCCGCGCGCGCCGCCCCCCCCCCCCCCTGCCCCCGCGCCCCGCCAAACGTCATCGTTATAAAAAGTTTGAAACCTAACTTACTGCAAGGCAACCGCAAGTATTGCAAGTTTTTTGTTCGTTTTACTATTATTATTATACTATACAAACTATTCAGACTATAGCATAGTTTGGGTAACTTTAACTTGAGTTATGTCACGTGTTTCGTGACTGCAAGTATTTAGATTAGGGGCGGCGTTTCGGGTCTCTCTCTAGTTCGACAAACTTGCATCGTGCATACGTCCCATGACCGTGACCTATTTGTTTCACCCTGTCAATGGAGGGACATTGATTACTCGTGTCCCATTAAACTGAATTGAAACTAGGTACCGTATATTGAAATTATGATAGACCTAATCATAGTTTTGGAAATCTGAAAACTATTGTACTCTTTGGACACAATTTTACCAGTATTATTATGCAACTGAAGGTATAAAAAAGACCGAACAAAAAAAAAACGAAAGATAAAACATAGATAACTGCCTCATTAGCCTAGTGGGCCCAAACGTGACTGCTACGCTAAAGGTTTATGGTTCGATTCCCAGGTTGAGCAAAATCTTATTAGGTTTTTCTATGAAATTCTTAGTAGCAACTCGGAGCTGGATTTGTGCCCGGTTAAAATAAATAAATAAATAAAAAAAAAAAAAAAAAAAAAATAGGTAAGGTCAAGGTGTCGAAGTCCGGCCGGCATATTTTATTGCAAATTGGATTTGATGAACACCCTATGACTGTTTTTTTTACTTAATTGTATGTTTTATATATTAATGATGACTTAAGATTCCTTATTTATCAGTTACTTCTACAAACATCAATGTAACTAATATCAATATAGAAATAGCCGCGTTTTTTTAAGGGGTGGGCACTAGACGGACTTTCCCGAGTAATTGGGGTAACTCCGTCACAAGCATGATTTGTTTGTAATTTAATCGATATTTGCAGCAGTCGTATTCAGTAAATATTCGAAAATAAAAGTTACTCACACACACACACATGCTTTCAGTTCCACAATATAAGCTAGGAATCACAATCTATAGCGGTAAAATCATGAAGTGGGGTAAGTCCGGTATATTTGCAAGGGCAGGGATTGTCAACATTAAAATCAGTACAATTTTTTTTTAATATTCTTTTTGTAGGGCATAGGTAAGTATGTTAATGACGTAAAATGCGATGTGAACTTTCATACGTTTTGAAATTTAGGTGTACAAACCAGATCCAGATGGTCTTTAAACAATAGAAAAACGAAATGGTAACAAACAAACACTTGGTTATATTAGTACTGTTTTGGCAGATAGCATATTGATGAAAGGCAATAATAAAAACCCCTTTTTCTTCCTTTTTTTATTCAAAAGAATTATTTTATAATAGGACAACATTGAAAGAAAAAAAACGTTATTGTCACATTGTCCATCTTGGTATATATACGAGCAGCCTTGTATTCCGGACAGCTTGTACAGCGTCTAGCAATTTTTCTTTAGTGTAAGACGATTCGTTGTTGTTGTTGTTCTCTAGTAATTTTGAGTCATTTTTGTTATTTTACCTGAAGAATAAAATAAACTGATTTTAAACCGGTTAAATGACTGATGAAATTCATTACATTATATTTCTAGTGAAAAGACACTATTAATATCATAACAGTACCTATTCATAATTGGCGAAAAGAAAACCTGCAAATAAGTAGCGTTGACTGTATAACTATAAAACAATATTCAAAGAAAACACTTATAGGTACCAGAAAAGGTTATCAACATCTGACTTGGGGCAAGATCGGCACATGACGGCCTTTCCCTAAAAGACTAGACAGTCTTACCCCAATATTTAATTTTTAAGTTAAGTTTTTATCACAACCAATATTTCTATAAATAATGATTTAAATTAGATTTGGATATAATAAAACAATAAAATGTAATACAGACTAGACACTTACCACTTCAAAACGTAAAAATCTGTTGATACTAAAATTTTACGTTAGGTAAAACGTCGACGCAACTCACTCGTATTTCAAATTGTTAACGACAAAAAAATTTGGAGACCGATTTTTGCTATTGAACTCCACACTACGGCATCTATAATTTAAAGGTAGGACGAACTAGTGACTCAGTTTTAGCGACCGAGCTACCAACGTCGTAGCTATTCAAAAACAGCTTAGAAAGACGTTGTACGGTGTTCCCCCGTAGACGAACTTCCCCACCTTGACCTTACATTAAGCTCAAAACCAACGCTTTCAAAAGGAATTTCTTATTTAGTTTGCGGCTGACCACCCAAAACTTTTATGAAGAAGTTTACCGGAGGAACTTACTTAGATTGGTTCTGTCTACCATCATTACCAATATACCATACCAACATTTCTTTCATTTTGCCGCCATATCGTCGTTGCGATTTCAAGACCTCTTATGTGTAAAATTTACTTTTACGAGAAAATCGATAAAAACTATCCACTGAAAAAAATATAATGAAACCAAGTACAACAAAAAATACAAGTGACAGCCACATGTCTGCCTGCTTTTTAATACGATCTTTAAAGCTGAAAAAAAAAGTACAACATAGTAAAAAAAAATATAATAATAATAATTTGACACTTAAGAGGTTTTGGTTGCGCTGTCAGTTACACATCAGTGCTTTTAAACTAAAATACCTTTAAATAAAACGGCTTTTATAGCAGAACTTTTTAAGTCCTAATTTTATTTTGCGAAACAACTGATAGCATAAACCTCTTTTCGCAGAAATTCATTTGGCATCACTTACTTGGCAATTGGCATACATTTATAACTCATAATTTTGTATGGCAGAATCCTCATTTCGCATAAATTTCATTTCCATAATAATTAAAATGCAGAACCATCATAACCTGCATTCCTCCTGCATTCACAGGCAGAATCGTCTTTTGGCATACATTTCATATCATAGTCCCTAGAGATAGATCCAGAGCCCTCGAGGCTCAAAAAGCATAATCGGGGAGCCACGCTACGCGGGGCTCAAGGGTTTACAAAAGAAATAACCACGAAGTGGATGGCGGGGTCTGTTCGCTCGCTTCGCTCGCTCTCTAGACTCCGCCATCTAACCTAACCTAACCTGTCCGAGTCGGGGTGCCCCAAGTCTCGAGCTCGCTTCGCTCGCTCTTTATAAAAGTTATACTAAACGAAATTATGCGAAATTATAAGTATGCCAAAGGTAATAATGCAAATAAAATCTGCCATATTAAAAGTATGTCATTTTAACATACATACATACATACATAAACACACGCCTTTTTTCCCATGGGGGTAGGCAGAAACCACGGACCGCCACCTGCTACGATCCTTACACACTCCTTTTGTCTCGCCCACATTCATACATCTGGTCATACAAGCACGCCGGTTACGAGTACTGCGCACCTGACCTTTCTGAAGAACCTCACCGTTAAGGTCAAGGTAGGTCTTTCTAGGGCGTCCCCTCCCGGCATTGCCACTCACATCTGCCTTATCAATCCCCTTTGTTAGTCGCCTTTCACTTATCCTCTCAACATGACCGAACCATCTAAGCATACTCTTATCAACCTTTGTCACTACATCCTCTTTTAAACTGCAACGTTGTCGTATAATTTCATTCCTCACTCTATCGTTCAACGTTACACCACACATCCTTCGCAAGGAACGCATCTCCACAGCATTAATTCGACTTTCAGGCCTCGTTTGCCATACCCAACATTCACTTCCATACGTAAGTGTAGGCACCAGCACGCCATTGTGCACAGCCAGTCGAGCCTTTTTGGACATCGACTGGTTAGTTTAAACCGCATGTATAGCACCATTCACTTTATTTCCCGCATTTACTCTCCTTTCCACATCAGCATCAATCTTACCGTCTCTTGTAAACATACTGCCCAGGTATACAAACTCATTCACTTGCTCCACACTCACATCATTTATTTTCACATCACATACCGATACATCCTCTTCTCTTTCAATAACCATCACTTTCGTCTTATTTACATTTATGTTCATCCCTTTTCTCTTAAACGCTTCATTCATTAATGTTACCATGTCTTGCAACTGCTCCGCCGACGATGCAAGAAGACCTTGACCATCTGGGTATAACAGGCATTTGACAGGCAACTCATTCATTCTTAATTAATCCACTCTCACTCTTTCTCAAATCTGTCAAACAACTATCCATATATATGTTGAACAGCCAAGGAGACGCTACACAGCCCTGTCTTGCACCTCTTGAGATGTAAAACCAGTCAGTGTATGCCCCATTTATCCTAACAAAAGCACTGGAATCTTTATATAAAGATTTCAGTGCTCGTATCAAACGCCCGTCCACACCATACATGGATAGAGTCGACCATAGCTCTTCCCTCCACACACTGTCATAGGCCTTCCTTCTCCAAGTCTACCAAAGCACAGTACACTTTCTTGTGCTTTGCCAGATGTTTTTGCCATTTTAAATTCGGACATAAAAAACGTTCTGCCAAAAAATAATTATGCTATAACAATATTATGCCTATATTAACTAATGCCTATATTAATATTAATAAACGTTAACTGTTGTTGACTATATTATTTCACTCGTCTTTTCGTTCACTTGTTCGATCCTGTCGGTCTAAAGATACCAAAAGTAATATAAAAAAATACCCGTGTAAATTGCACATAGGATATTTTATTCCAAAAATTGCCTATAGTCCACGAGCATGATACACTTAAAAACTCGTATGTGTACATACGACACATAAGACATTTTAAGTATCAAATTATGATGAGCAAGCACATTGAAGATCTTGAAATGGGTAAATAAATTACGAATAAAACGTCATAGCCACATGAGAGTTTTTGCATTCGATAGGGCTTCAAAATGTACAATTGACTGAAGTGAAAAAGTGTTTTGAACAAAAGTGTCACATAGGAGGTCTTAAAGTCGCAACGACGATATATTCTAATTACTGATAGCCGGTGGGGCTGCATGGAGATCACGCACCGGCAAGCGCGGCGTAGGACGTCCACCCACAAGGTGGACAGACGACCTGACAAAGACCGCAGGAAAACGCTGGTTGCAGGCAGCTTTCAACTGATCCTGTTGGAAAGCAATAGGGAAGGCCTATCTCCTGCAGTGGATGTCATCCTACGGCAGATGTTATGGTGATGATCATGAAGATTCCAGGTTACAGGGAGGAGTGTTTTTTTTTTATAGATGGTAAATACTTCCCCTGCCCTGGGCGGGACGGGAGGGAGTGTCAGACTTTCACTGACAGGTAGGGGTGACGTACATGTAGAGGATAATTCTACAAATTTTAATACCCAACTCAACCTGTCAAAAATGTCTTTAACTTACACCTGCGATTTCATGTCAGGCCCTTGGTGCGATTTAGAAACTCTGACACCAGGGTGTGTGGGGTCGTTAGACCTTAATTACTACCTACACGATGAAGAAGAAGAAGACCTGCGTTTTGTTACACTTATTTACGCGAAGACGAGATGCAACCAAATTAACAGACACACCACAAAGAGGTTAACTATGCATACTATCAATCAAACTAAGCAAAAAATTGTGCTGGGAAACGATTCTTTGTGGTGTGATTTGTGAAAAATCAGTTTTTGATGATCGCAAAGTAACGAACGTTAAAACATCATGCACATAGGTGCATGGACAGGGGTGGTGGGGCTACTCTGGGGGTCGTAAAAAGACCGAAAAAAAAACGGTAATTTAAAAAACTAAAAAACCCGACTGCTATTCTTTAAAAATCCCTAAAACAAGATAAATTGTAGCAGTCGGGACCCATTCTAGAAATGGAGGATTAGTGAATTGAGAGCACATACCTATATTACATTGCAGATTGTCCCGAATGGGTCCCGACTGCTACAATTTATCTTGTTTTAGGGATTTTTAAAGAATAGCAGTCGGGTTTTTTAGTTTTTTAAATTACCGTTTTTTATTTTTTATTTTTTTAGTGTTTTAAAAAAGAAATTAATATACCCAGTATCACTCTTACAGTAAATACGAATCTACCGACACCTCTCAAGCTAAAATCCATCGAGCCGTTCAGCCTGCAGAGCGAGCCAAACATTTGAATTTGGCGCCAAAAATCCGCCATTTTGTTTTTTTATTTTGATATACCCAGTGTCACTCTCACAGTTAATACGAATCTAACGACACCTCTCAAGCTAAAATCCATCGAGCCGTTCAGCCTGCAGAGCGTGCCAAACAATTATACATACATACATACATACATACATACATACATACATACATACAAACATACCCTCGAAAAACATAACCCTCCTTCTGTCGCAGTCGGGTAAAAATGTTGGAACTGTGACCTTCAATGTCTGCGTAACAATAAGGTTCCCAGAACCGGAACAAAAAAATCGCAATCATAGAAAACATGTAATTTTTACTAAAGTGTCTTACTACACCCTTTATATTTAGATAAGTAGGATATTGGGATAGGTATTATAGTGTAAAAAAAACGGTAATTTAAAAAACTAAAAAACCCGACTGCTATTCTTTAAAAATCCCTAAAACAAGATAAATTATAGCAGTCGGGACCCATTCTAGCAATGGAGGATTAGTGAATTGAGAGCACATACCTATATTACATTGCAGATGGTCCCGAATGGGTCCCGACTGCTACAATTTATCTTGTTTTAGGGATTTTTAAAGAATAGCAGTCGGGTTTTTTAGTTTTTTAAATTACCGTTTTTTATTTTTTATTTTTTTAGTGTTTTAAAAACGAAATTAATATACCCAGTATCACTCTTACAGTAAATACGAATCTACCGACACCTCTCAAGCTAAAATCTATCGAGCCGTTCAGCCTGCAGAGCGAGCCAAACATTTGAATTTGGCGCCAAAAATCCGCCATTTTGTTTTTTTTTTTTTAATATACCCAGTGTCACTCTCACAGTAAATACGAATCTAACGACACCTCTCAAGCTAAAATCCGTCGAGCCGTTCAGCCTGCAGAGCGTGCCAAACAATTATACATACATACATACATACATACATACATACATACAAACATACCCTCGAAAAACATAACCCTCCTTCTGTCGCAGTCGGGTAAAAAAAGTTAAATACTTATTTATTATAGTTTCCGCCTGCCACTTTCTCCGCGTCAAAGTTAATATAATGATATCAGGGGTTCCCTACATTTTACCGGGATAAAATGTAGCTGTGTTATTCCAGACTACAATCTCTGTGCCAAATTTGATCCAGATCAATTCAGCCGTTCTGGTGTGACAGTAGCAAACATCCATCCGTCCATCCATCCAAACTCTTGCATTTATATTACCAGTGTGATTTTATATGCCTCCTTATCAATTTAGTTACTTGATCTTTCTTTCTTTATCTGTTTTTATCGTGTGGGTAGTAAGGTCTAACGACGCCACAAGCCCTCGTGTCAGAGTTTCTAAACCGCCTCAAGGGCCTCTGACATGGTTACCATTGTCAGTGATGGCCAAGATAATAGACTTAGAAAGTCTTGTACATTTGAATTAGGATAAAGTCACATTGGCACTTGCCCGTGCCCGGTTGCGAACCCACAACCTCGTGCATGAGAGGCTGGTGCCTTAACCACTGCGCCATCATGACACTAACTAAGTGGATAAAAAGTAGAATTTGTAGGTACTTAATCTTAAAAAAAAACCTAGTAAAAACTTATGTGGGTATAAAAATTAAACTATGTGCTTATAACAAAGGTAGTATTTATTACCAGCTCACATTATATAAAGTAACAAATATAATGAGCCTTCATTCAACTTCTTTTAATTACAAATATAACTTATTCGTATAATAAACTTAGCTTATTGTAGCGCTTAGAACAGTTTAATTCCGAACAAACTTAGATAAGAACTTAACGCTAACTTGAATCACTTAGAACCGATAACTTTTAACGGACGAATAAATATGACGGTTTGACAGGTTTTTTTTAGGGTAAACTAGTTTTTGCCTCTGACTTTGTGCGCTTGGAAGTCTAAGTCAAAGTCAAATTGGTTCTTAGTTGTCATATAAATATATAAATATGAAATAAATAAATATGAATATGAATATGAATATCCTACCTATACACAATACACCTGTTAAATTTCAGCTTCACAAGCTTCATATTTACCTATGAAGGTAAATTTTGGAACAATAAATTTCGAAAACCACTTCTTGTCTCCTAGATTTCGCCTTTAGTCTTTAAATGACTTTTCGCTTTTATCTCGTTTAAGTCAAACTTTCATATTTATTCTTTAGATAAAAGTTATTAGACTATTGAAAAATCAACCCTATCAACAGTTAACAGTTAAAGGCCTATTCAAACCTGAGCGATATTCGCTGCCGCTGTGGGTAGAGGTACATACCACGCGGGTTACGACGGTAGCGAATACCGCTTAGGTCTGAACAGTAATATTACCGCATACCCACTGGGTTTTCTCTGCCGCAGGCGGTAGCGAATACCGCTTAGGTTTGAATAGGCCTTAAAGCAGGTAGAGTAACGTTTTTAACTGAGTACCTTTGACTATCACATGTATTTATGTAACAATACGGTCATAAAAAACAAATGCAAGTAGGTAGAAATGTTTCAATTTATAACAATACTCCCCTACATCAAATTCTGTAACAAACAAATGAAACCTATTAGGTTCCCTTGAAAAAATATACATTTCTTTAATTTTTATTTTGGTAACATGACAATCAACAGACATAAAGACTTTTAGAATAAAAAAGAAATGCATAAAATAATTAATTATAAGGAGAGTCGGAATATTAGCCTGTATACTATAAATAATTGTCAAAAGAAGGCTAGAGGAACAGTTTCCGTCAAATTCAATAAAAGTTTACTTAATAAACTAAAAGGAGTCAGCCTACATCCTATTGAACATAGGAATGCAACTAAAGTAACCAACATTTAATAGTAAGAGAGAAGTTTTGTAGGGACGGAAGGGTCTGGTTTGTCTTTAAATACATTTTTCCTTCATTATTACTATAATTAAAGCCATCCCCACACACAAGTGATATTATCACTAGAGCGATATACGGAATATAACAAGACACATCTCAAAACCGTTAACCACGCATACTGCCCGTCAAATTAAGTAACTTTGAGCCAAAAGTTTTGCAGGTTATCTATTTCTTTTTGGTGCGGAATTGAACGCACGCAAAATGTTGTGCGTATGGATGCATGAAATAGTACTGGGTATCATACAGTTACAATATTTAAAACTGGTTTGGCTTAAAAAGTCAGAACTTTGACCTCCAATATCTTCATTATCAGAAAGCTTCTAGGTAAGGCTCAGAACAAAAAAATATCGCAATAATGGGGAGGATATAATGTAAGTTTCGGATTTTCTTATGTGTCTTTTTAACACTTTTATATCGACCCGTAAAACAATTTCTATTACCATTTCGCTTGCGACATAACATCCCGTGTGTAGGGACGCCTTAAAAGTTCCGAACTTCAGAAAGAAATTGCGTAGTTGACGAAGGGTGAAAGTTTACTTAGGGAGCGCTAAATAAAATAGGAGTTAAAAATAGCTATTTTTGGAACAGGAGACCGCAAGGAAAACTTTCATTCTTCGCCTTTGGCAAAGTACCACTGTAAGTAGGCACTGTCAGCTTAACTATTAACTTACTTATAAAAGTAGCGAAACTTCTCAATTGAACTTTAGTATCAAAGAATTTGTATTCTCCTGTAATTTATAATCACAAGCATATTATTATTCAGTCTTTATTACGGAAATTCTACCTTTTATTTCAAACACACGTAGGTATTTATTTTAAAAAAACAATTGAAAAGTCTTCGATCACAATCATATTATTAAATTGTTTGTGCTGCACAAATCTAAGTCTTATGACCATGTTAACTGACATTATAATATATGAGTAAACCGACGTGGAAACTATCACATCAGGGGGCCTATCTATCACTATCCCTTAAAACTGTATTAATTTAATATTACTTTGTCTTACGTACTGTTGGATTTACAACGTTCGGGTTTGCTCCGAGAGTTGAAACTCCAATAGCAGAGATTACAATATTAGCGAATAGTTGTCCCACTGTAGGGCCAAGGCCTCTTCTCATACAGCGAAGGCACGAGCATTGATCACCACGCTTGCTCAAGGCGGATTGGCGATTTCAGACTTATATTAATAACAAACTCCAAGTTTCTTTACGATTTTTTCTTCACCGATTTCAGTGATGTCCAAGATAAACTTAGAAAAGACATATGAATCAAAGTCACATTGAAATCCACAATTACATGCATGAGAGGTTGAAGCCTTAACCGTTGGGCTGTTGCGATATAAACAAAACAAATATACATACAAAGAGACAAAAAATAATAATGCTTTAAGACATTTTGGCAGGACCCTAGTATCTTGGAAGTACTATTGTAGCTAAAAACATTGCTATAATAATCATACTCGGCAGAAGGCAAGATGTTTGCAGTATGTTATCATTACCATACTAGATACTGCAGTTCACCATTGATCACTTTCCACGCTCGCTGCAGTTAGGAGAAATATCTATTACTTTGCACCATGACCAACGTTATCCCTTTGGTATTTTCTGAAACACATTTTCACTTCACTCCACTCACTGTTTGTTTTGTTTTCTATGCTAAACAAAATAAGATAGCTAACTCTTCTTCGTGTTGAACTGGTTACCAGACGACTGCGCTGCAATCTCGTTCAGCAACATGTCTTGCATTTTACTTCTCACTACCAGCTTTCTAATCGGGTCCAGCTCTTTGAAATAGGGCGCTAAGGACTTCAGGAACATTACATCGTAGTCGTTATCCGTGGATAGTTTCGCTATCTTGTCTGGTATGGGATCTTCGTCAAACGATTCATCGAGGTACACTTCTACTTCTTCGTTCTGTTCTCGTTCTTCGACTTCATATTCATATTCGTCATCATCATCTTCTACCTCTATTTTCGCTTCAACATGGCTTTCGACGTTCCCATTTGTTTTGTTCTGAACAGTAGTGTTACTCTTGTTTGCGTTATCTGAAGTAACGTTAATAAACTTCAATAGCTGAAAATGCCGCCATTTCCCTGTATAATGATCATCGGAGCCGTACTTCTTGATTTCTTTCTTGAAGAGATCGCGGAGATTCTTCCATTTTACTCGTAGACGTTCTTCTGTGAAAAATGAAATTAATATTTTGAAACATTGACATTGGTGTGCTTATAAATTACTATTTTAGAATAAGGGGAAATTCTCTCCAAATAAGTAGATAATTGAGTTTCTGGTACCAAGTAATAAGAAATTAAGTAGGTACTAATGCATTTCCCAAAAATAGCCAAGGGTCTTGTGAATCTCTCCATGCGTCGTGCCATTTGTACTAGGATCAATGTTATCATAATAGACCTATCGTATAAATATGATGCGGGACAATTGTGTAATTTTGAAATAAGCAGACGTGTTGCAACGCACTTAATTCTTTTGTCCGTCAACGTTAATAATAGGGGAGCATAAACGCTGAGCTAGCAGATTTCTATGAGAACCATTCATACGAGTAGGTATGATTAAAAAACATTTAAGGGATAAATACACTATTATAGCGGTTTGCTGCGTGCATTGGATTATTCTGTGCCTTTTAAAACACTTGATCTATATGGTGCTGATCTAAGCATCATGTTTGTGAACGGACGCTCTCAGTTGTCATCTCTTTACTGTTATATCTTTATAATTTTACATAAGTACATGCAATCACGCCTATATTCCCCAAAGGGTTAGGCAGAGATGTAACAAGATTCACCCACAGTTCGCCGGTATGTTTAGGTCCTATGTAATAGGGGGTGAGCCTATTTCCATTAATCAAGTACCTACAAATCTTAACTCCAAGCAGATAGTGAGAATTTCATAGAAAAAGTCAATAACACTGCTCGCGTTTTATTTTTATTTTATATTGCTCTTCACACACAGGTATTTTTATCACTTATAAAACCAATAATCATGCAATTGTATAAACTTTACTGAATAGTGTCCGTGGAGTTTTTTGCTGATTCTACTCCATACAGACCTATCTATAAGCTTCATCTGTTTGACTAACTAACGGACTTCTTGACAATTCAAAAATGTCTTGTTTTTTTTTTAAACAATTTGTCTTTGACGTTTACTTCTGCTTTTTTACACATAGGTAGTTCAAACATTACCGATCAAATTGATTTAATTCCCGAATAGGTAGATACCTACCCAGCTACTTGAAAACGAATTATCCTGTCTGTAAGGAACTAACTACAACAAAAAAAAAACTTTGGCAAAAAATTGCATCACTAGTTTAATGCCTACCTACTAGGTACCTACCTATAATTAATTGTTGAAAAGAGGTAGGCACCAAAGTAACCTACTACTTTAAAAAACGATGACAAATGTAGTTATTTGTATTACGAATTAATTTTGAATAAATAATAATCAGTAAGTAATTTATTAATCATAAATATGTAATTTATTTATATAAATTGGACGTAGTTACGCGAAAACGATCCAACCCTCAAAGTGTTGATACGCAAAAAGGATCCAACTCTCAAACTGTCCACTTTAAATAATACAATGCAAATTATGTACACTACATCTTACACGATAGCGATACAAGTATCAGAACAGAAACTCAGCATACATAGCCTACATAGGTATTTACGTACCTACTGACAGTTATTTTTGTTTGGCATGTGCTAAACTCGAGACTACTAACGCCATCTACATTCCTATGGCAGCACTAAGTAGTGTGGACAGCCCACGTGGTGTATAAACAAGTCGCACTAACCTGGCAGTTGCATTACCTCGGCTACCTCAATCCAAGCTTTGGCCATTTGATACCTATCGTTGTATCTCTCATGGTTCGGATTCCACAAACACTCTCTCTTCTTTATTTCTTTCACAAGTTTCTTTAGAGTTTGATCAGATAACACCATTTTTTGCGGCATGATGTCGTCACAATTTTTGAATTAAAACGCGTCGCGTCTCAACATACCGCGCGGCAAGAGTTCGCCGCGGCAACTGGCGAGTGGCGTCTGGCGCCCGGGCGGGCGAGCGTCACCTACGATCAATGTGTGATACGGTTGGGGACAGACGGGGCGGTTGTGCGGCTGTCTGAAAATAATAATTACATGAGAGTATTTGGATTTATCTTTGGTTTCTTTTTATGAATCTGATCATTATTCTTTGATTTTATTGTACTTATGTGGATTTTAGTTTCGGTTATGTTCAACTATACAATTAGAAAATATAATATAAAAAAATGGAAAATTCACGAATGAGTAGGTAAGTAACACAGCTTAGGTAATTCTGGCTATCTGTAGGAGGTACCTATTGTACACATTATACCTAACTAGTTTCAAGTCTCAGCCCATTAACTTCTAATACATTTAAATCGCTGTACTTCACAGCGCAGCGTTTTAAAAGGCAACAATTTGCCACTAAAATATAATTATTATTACTTGTCAGTAAACTGTACAAAGTACGGTTGTAGTTTTCTCTTTCACTATTTATTTGGCTATTAAAATACTCAGGCAATAGGATAACGGAGTACATTGGGTATACTTTATGTACCTACAGATCATTTCATCAAAACGAATTTAATAAAAATAGAAAAAAAAAACGTTTCATTTATTTAACCGCTACGTGTGAACAAGACAGACGCGTCGACTAGTCGAGCGAGGCCGTGCGAGGCGCGCGATCACGCGACGCGACGTTGCCGCGCTGTGCCAGAGTAATCGCGGTTTATCGCAGCGCGGGGCGACTGCGAGTGTTGATGTAGGTGGCACCGGCAATCTGCCTACTAATCATTTACCAAACTATACGATACGTAAAATATGAATCAATCATCATGATTATGTAGGTATTGTCTTAATCATATTTATTTATTTTATCGCACAATAAATGTATTTTTACCTGGGTCGGTAACTTTACACGTTCAAAAAGAATACACAACTTATAAATAAAACGTTTTGGTCCCCAAACAACTTATTTTACAAATTATTTTATTATTGACAGAAACGTTTGAAGGGCGGCTGTCATTACTCAAAAACATTACCTACTACTTTCAAAAAGTTTTAACAACTTTTCATAACCTTGTTTGTAAAACTGACATCTAGCGACTATCGGAAGAACTTTTACACGTTCATGTAACGCATTTTGCGCCATCAGCGAATTAGCATGAGTCGTTTAAAAAAGTGTCATTACAACGCCATCTAGCATTCGTATAGCACATCCCGAATCAAAAACAAAGCTAATAAGTACATGACTAGGCCGTAAGAGGTCACTATTTTGTTAAAACAGATTGAAAACTAACCATCACACTATTTAAATAAAATAGGTACAATAATATCTTAGTTTCTAAGCGGTAGCTAAGGAAATTTTGAAATAATGATTTGAAAACTTTATTGCTATAGAATTTTAGAGTAATATGCTGTACTTCTTTTCCCTATAATGTGTCAGCCCATACCATTGTCATTTTGCGTTTAATTTATTATTCGAATATACCAACATTGGTTCAATACTTTTGCTCAAAACAAGCAACTTCTCGGGCAATCTCGGGTTAGCAACAAAAGATTTTGTAAGGCTTGTAAGGAATGATATATTTGTTCAACGACGCATCAGTTGTCTAAGGCATTTAACGATATTAACCATGTGCAATTTTACATGACCACTATTAAACATACATATATACACATCATATGCAACGATTTTCTGATTTTCTAATTCTTTATACAGACAGTGTAGGAAGCAGCAGATTATTGTGACTTGTGACAAATTATACTTCTAGAAAATAAATGCTTAAGAGTGTGTTGGTATGCCACAGGGCAGGGGCATACTTGGGCAAAAAATGTTTATTTTTAAACTATTTTTATGTAGCCTAAAATTTACATGACAATTTTTAACCCTTCGGGGAATAAGTACAGGCTAGGCGTGATGGTATATTTATATATTTTTCTTTTAATTTTTAACCATTATTTATTTTAAATGTGTCAAGTATATTCAGACATCTGTACAATTTAACTGAAACTTCTTAAATTAAAAGTATTTTCGTTCTTGATCACTATTTGTTATGATTTATTTATTTGTTTTTATGAGATTAGCTGCATTAGGAATAGTTAGAAGGGTATTGAAAGAGTACATCTTGTTCACATTTTATTTAGAGACATCGGTATAAAATATATGAGATATAAAACAGCACAGTCGTGATAAAATGAAAATATATCATAATATACTATATAATATAAAATACGTCAATATTATATTAAAATCAATATTTAAAAGTGTAAGATTTATTGAGACGTGGGTTAATCGAGTGAAGTCAGTTTTTACATTTTTATATTAAACTGACCCCTTGAAGATAAAATATAAAATAAAACTAATAAAATTAAATCTAAATGGTTTTGGACAATAGGCATAGAATTAAATATGTTATTCACTGTGATATTATTAAAGTTTATAAAATTTTTCATTCGTCAATCGAAAAAACTGCCGCAAACGACGGAATTATAGAAAAATTATACAAACATTTTATATTGATTTTTAAATTTATATTTTACTTTTAATCTTACAATTATTTTATCACAGTGAATAGAGCTTAGGTGTGGGGACTAAAAGTGTGGGGTGTCGAGAGCAAACCCCTAAAGTGGGGTCTAGTCAAGAACAGATAATATATGCCGTGTCATAACAACGGATATGGTAACATTAATTACATATGTATGTTAATGATAATATATTGTTATACCCTAATACTAACTAAGTAATGCATTACACATTATATACGTTTAATATATGACCATCAATTGAAACATACAAAGCGGCGGAATGTCTCATACAACACGTTGTCAAAGGAAACAAGACGGTCTGCAAAAACAGACCAAACGTTACTATCTGAACATTTATAATAGCATAGCAATCATCTATCTATAGCGTCCATATATACGTTTAATACAGATATAAAAGTACTATCAAAATAATAACTTAAACTCTAAGTAAATCCGTGACAGATAAAATTATATAAAAAGTAATTACGTATTACGTTTCAGTTAAAGTTAATTCTGCTAACATCCTAGTGGGAGGCGTGTCAGGGTGTCAGTGATGAACCTCGGTCAGTCGGTGGTGGCTCTCCTGATAAGTTGGCAGAACACCATGATAATTGTGATATTGTGAACATACTATAGCAGAATTAACAAAAAAATATAATTAACATCAAATATATATAATTCCTATAATCTCCATAAATGAAACCTCTCAATTCCCGACAGTTTGTATGATAAAGCTTTAATATATATTTGAATAAATAAAACAATTCTCTTAAATACATATGGTTAAACCATGTTAACTTTGGCACGGCAATTTATCTAAACCAAAGGGCTAACAGCTCAACAGAAGGTATATAATATATGATATTTATATAATATATATATTCTATAACAATTTTAATTCGGCTATAATCGATTGACCAATTAAATGCTTGAATCTTCCACCCGGTAATTTCAAAGTTGGCTAGGATATCTACGGCTAGATTCCAGAAATTCAACATTCATGTTTTATTTTAATTCAAGCATTTAGTTGTTCAAACATAATAAAGCGTGTAAAAATAAATAAATATCTTTGGCAACGTTCCTCAAGCGAAATCGAGGCTCTAAAGCTCATAATGAAGATTTAAAATAACTTTATATCATATATAATTACAGACTATAATTACCAGTTATAATACAATACACTAGTTTGCTCTTATTCTAACACATCAAAGAACGTAAATATCATTAGGTATAATATGGAATACTTCGTGGGAGCGACTGGGGGGCGCTTAGCCGAGAATACTGTGGAAATGCAAAACACACACTTTGGTTTGCATGATTGAGACAACGCATCACCCTGTTGTATACAAAACAAGTAACCAGTTCTGTAGCCAGTTATAAATGGCAGATTTTAGAGTGTTAGTATATCTCTAATAACTAGATTCACAATACCAATTTCTGTAGATACGTGCACGGGAGTAGCGCCATGGGCATCGCTACTGGCTAATAATTCCAATCTTTCCTGTCTCAAATCCACAAGTGTCCACCAGTCGCTCCCACAACTTAAAATAAACATTCATTAAACATTGATACCAGTACAACATACAATGTCTTCATTGTTACTCCTAATCAATAAACATATAATAACAGTAATTCCTTTCTTCTTCATGAAGTAACTTTCAATGTTACTGCACAATAAACTTCGTCTCATACATTTTGATATCCATTCCGTACTCAATTCCATCTTTTCCATGTCATGGAACAATCCATAAGAAAGAAAATAGTGTAGAACACTATGAGCCCATAACCATGTGGATACCAAAGATGTATGAGACAAAATCATCGCTTCACTAGACCACAATCCATCAATGTTACGCATACCTCAGAAAGTAAACTAACAAATAAAATAATACTTAATACCTAAACAATTTAATATCAGAAAATCGAGTAATTAAGTCAAAAGTGCTTCTTTCTGAACTAACAATAAGCATTCATAATCCGATACATATTTTGATTTTTCTGGACCAATCATTGGACCCCACGATGGTAATGAATTCAATCCGTACTCCAAACAAATGGTTGTGTAAATGATGACTATCAAATTATTGAACCGTAGAAGGTCAAATAATCACAATTGAAAAATAACGTTTTCTTTGAAATTTATTTTAGAACACTCTTCTCAGTCTCTTAGGGTAAAAATTCCAAGGTTTAAAAAAATATCAAAAGTAAAATGCAACGTCCCTAATGAGAAACGGTGAAGTAACATGATCATGATATCCCACAATCCACACATAAGTATACTGACACTATATTATACGATGATGATACATTGGTCTATTTAATTATCCTCGTTAATAATAAAACATCGAGACACAACATCAAATTTAAATGTAAACACGAACAGCTATTGTATTGATATTGTATTTATATTCTTTATAATGATTAAAATGTTATGTAATTGTAACACTACGAAGACAGAAATGATCAGGGTATGGGACTGAAGAAGGGATGGTCAGGTAGTATCTGAAGACGCTGATACTTTCGTACCTATCCCTTGAAACAGGAAAATATTGGATAGATAGGAAAACGGACGAAAAGTTGACGGTTCACGAGGATTAGTCGCTGAAGCCGATGGGGCTTAATCCCAACTAATAACTAATACTTGGAAGGATCGCCAGTCAGTTTACTTTAAATTTTATTAGGATGAATAAAAGTCGCGTTTAAAATTATCTAGTTCTTACATTAGTAAATGAGCATACATGAGGTATAAAGGAAAGGAAGAAAGTGGAAGTGAAAACGGAACGAATCTACATTTTGTCTACATCTTAATGTTTTTGAATACATTACTAAGCTCTCATTCTTACTGCTTGCAATCAGAGAGAGAATTCTTATAACTTTGAAGAACATTCGCATTCTAATCTGTTTAAAAATGCCTCATTTTGCCCACTTTTATTGACACTGATTGTTGCTAAGGTGAGATTTTTGTCGAAGAAAATTTTGTCGCAATCTCATTTCTGCGAAAGTCAATGTCAAGAATTGTAGGTAAAAACGAAGTACTTATGACAGATTAAGACTGAGTTTGCATTGCGATCGTTCCTAAAGTTACAAGAATTGCCCCCCAGATCAATTGTACCTCGTGGTCTGTAATTTATGATGTCAATAAACCTGCAGTTTTATTATTTTTTAAATTCATTCGGTACTCACGGACGGTAAGGTTTAAATTTATATTTTTTATGTTTTTACAGATCGCTTTTAGTGAGAAGTTTGTTTAGGGGTAACTAAAATAATAATTAAGTACAATAATTTTAATTTTGAGTTCAGGTTGTAAATTTTTCAAAAATATATCTTACTCAGAAATTATAAATATTCCGATTCTAAAATTTTGACGAGTTAAAAATAAAGAAGCAAGTACCTGCGTAATTCCAAAATATAAAATGATTAGTGAGAGCGGTGAATAAATGGTAGGTCCTAATTAAAATGATATGTAACTAACATTGTATATATACCATAACTTTACATACAAAAGACAGTAATTATGTAGACACATTATAAAATATTTACAAGTTAAATTACAGTAAGGGATACGTGAGAACAGACTGGAAGATATACTATGAAATAACTGTAAGGATATTGAAGAATAAGTTGTCAAATGTTATATATACAACCATGATGGATATGAAACTCATTCACGCGATTGAACTGCTAATACAGACACACGAAATGGCAGCCATTCCATGTTAAAATTCCATACATGATAGTATAATTAAAAATGAAAATGTAGATATATTTAAATTACTTTTAGTAGACTCTACTAAGATCTAAATACTAGAATGTTACAAGTTACGTTATAAGAAAATAAACTGTGTGTCTTAGGTAATACTTGTGTGGTGTAACAAAATGAATGTTAGTGTTATTTTGCTAAACGTTTGTTTAGTGTAAGTTTGACGTCAGTAGACGCGGAGTGTACATGTAAAACTATTTGAAAACGCGACTGGGAATTTTTAATGTTGAAGAAATCATTACAAGAAGTAAGAATCATGTCTGTGAGCTCAAAGTTTTGAAACTGACTGCTTTGAAAATACATGAGACAAGGTATTTGAAATTCAAGAAGACAGTTACAGTAAAGACGCGCGTGTGCGCAGCGGGTTCGACAGACATTAGAGAACTATGGTCAAGAGATACAAATCTAATATATTGAGTAATGAATACACAACAACCATTGCCGCGACATCAAAAAGTATACGAGTAAATGATGTGGGCTATAGTGTAGCCCACGGGTTCCCTTACGTGAGAGAGCGGTACACGAACGCTTAAGATACGTTACTCTAGTGGTCGGGACTTAGCTTAGGTGTCGCTGGCGGCTGACGGCTGCTTGATCAGGTCTACATCGCGTCCCACACTCGCCTGGGTCTTCAGTTTTGGCTTATCAACAACCTTGTGATCATGGCCATGCTTGTCATGTTTATGATCATGTCCTGCCTTGGGTTCGTGTCCAATCTTAGGTTCGTGTACGATCTTCGGTTCATGTCCGGTCTTAGGGTCATGTACGATTTTAGTTTCGAGTCCGATCTTAGGTTCATGTATGATCTTAGGTTCGTGTCCGGTTTTAAAATCAAGTCCGGTCTTATGTTCATGTGCGGTCTTGTGATCGTGTCCGGTCTTGTGATCATGTCCAGTCTTATGATCATGTCCGGTCTTGTGATCGTGTCCGGCCTTATGATCGTGTCCGGCCTTGTGGTCGTGATGTCCGGCCTTGTGATCGGGTCCGCTCTCGACTACGTTAACTCCGTTCTTGTGGGTCGTCGGTTCAGGATCCTCTTCGGTGTCAGCGCGGAATTTGCGGTTGTACCAGTGCAGGCAGATGCATCTGAAAATCATAGTTTTATAAAAGTTAATATAATGAACAAAACGAACTCTATGAAGGATGTCATGTTGTAAAGCGCTATAACTATTTTTAGCTTCCACTTTATTTGAACTATCTTTAACTTTGACTGGCACAAAGTAGATAGGTTACTAAAAATATCACCAGGTCAAGGCTTCGTGTATAAACCTAAAAGCCTCCATGAATGACTGAGGCTTTAGTCAGGGTAGTTATTGATTCTAATATAATAAACTTGAAGAGTGCTTTTGTTTGTTTAAACGTACAAATCTCTAGAACTACTAGTCGGATTGGAAAATATCTTTTTGTATATGATAGCCAGATACATGAGGAATAGTATAGGTTATATAACATGACGCTACAACACACGAGAGCGAAGCAGTAACCAAACATGTAACTTAAAACGGGTGAAAAAAAACCCATTAATAATAAACTCCAGGTTTCCCCTCGATGTTTCAGTCAACACAATTATAAATGATATAGCAAAAACGCCTTAAGTATTAAAAACGAGGGCCATCAGTTACAGTTGAAGCTATTAGCGAATAACAATGCAAGGCTGACGTCGCTTTGTTTATTTGTTTAGCAAAGGGACGGACAGAGATTGAAGTGGCAGGACTGGCCTGGTTTTTAATTCAAACGTAATTAACATCACCAAAATAGCCCCCGCCCAATTTTTTAGAGTTCCTTGTCTAAGTGCCAACGGGACCCTATGTTTCTGGTTGTCCGTCTGTCTGTTAGAGGGCTATATCTTATGAACCGTAATAAGTAGAGAGTTAAAAATTTTAGTGATCCGCAGACTGCTACGCAAGAGGTCTAGAGTGCGATTTCTAGGTCGAGCAAAGTGTTATTGAGTTTTTGTATGAAATTCTCCGTAGCATTTCGAAGTAAGGATTTGTCCCGGTTAATTACAATAGGTTTTCCTGCTATGGGGCACATGGGGCCTAAAATATCCATGTGGGTGTACTTTGGTACGCCTCTGCGTAACCCTGCGAGGAATACAGGCGTGATGGTGTATAATTATGTATGCGTATTTCTGTTGCCTCTACGATATAAAATTAAGTTAATTATTAAAAGGGCTACCTGTACAGTTATGTAAAGCAGTGTTAATTTTTATTGTACTGCGATACGGAACCCTGTGTGTGCGAGTCCGACTCGCACTTGGCCGTTTTTTTAAATATTAAATAGGTCATGCTTAGGTTATAATAATAATAAAAAATGCTTTGAAAAAAAAAAAGAATCTACTTAATCTGTTGGAAAGAAATGGTTGCTGTATTTTCTTTACTTGTTTAGAATTGCCAATTTAAAGTATTTTTGTGTAAATGAGTCTTAATATTTGTGTTATAATTATATAATTAAGGCAAGGCAGTGTACGCTTCTTGATTATGATATAATTTAATTAAAGATTTGATGTAGTACAGCTAAAAAGTTTTAACCGCTTGTAACACACGAGACCAACTCTCGTGTGTTAGAAGCGCGACTAGTAACGGGACTGGGTTCTAGTCTCAGGTAAATCAAAGTTTAGTTTCCATTAGAAAATTCTCATTAGCGGCCCGGAGTTTGGAAGTTGGTGATGTGATTAGCCGTTGGTCCTACACCTGATCTCTCCCCAGTCATGTCAGATCGGACTATGAGAGTGATAGAAAAGGGAGTGCACCTGTGTTTGAACACACACTTGTGCACCCTTGTTTGTACAGACACCCTTACGAGGACCTTGTATGTACTTGTACGAACCGAGGACCCTCCAAAAAACTGGTTTAAATACGTCGCAGGCCTTTTTCAATAAGATAGAAAGGGAGAGGTGAGTAAATCTATTGTAATGAGCGCATCGAGATAGTGCTATCTCAAAAAAAAATCTATATGAATTACGGCTATCGTACCGAGGACCTGAAATACACAGCTAAATGTGACCAGCGATGCACATACGAGGACTTTGTGTAAGTTAACCGAGGACCTCTTACGTAAGCCCTGGGACGCCCTTCCGAGGACGTACTTTCACACAATATTTCTTATTTCCTGTACGAAGCGCGGACGCTGTGTTAGACTTTATTTCACCTTACCGAGGACAGTTTTCCTGTAGAACTTGTATAAACCGAGGACTTGGAAAATCTACATACCTAAACCAATTTTTACGTTTAAGATAATTTATTAACTTATGTAGAATGTTCTGATTTATTTCTAACACACATTTTCTAAAATGAAGTACCAAGCGAGGACGAGTTAATGTCTTTACGTTTTTCGGTGCTTCCCAAAGAGAGGCTTAAAATAATTACTTATAGAAAGAGAGTCTTCGTACAAGCTCTTTTCGCGCTAACAAATATGCCATACGCATAAGGATTATCTAGTGATCCAGTCACCAGTCAGTCTCCAGTTTGAGCTGATGCTGCAGCCAGGTCGTTTCTTCATGAGGGAACTCTTCAAAAGTTGATAGGGTCGTCTTGGTATTTGGCATATGCGTTAGGATTACATAGTATAACAAATATAATAACCAAATTGTGCTGAAGCTGCAGCCAAGGTGGTTTCTTCATGAGGGAACTCCTCAACAGTTGGTAGCACCGTCTTCAAATTTGGCATACGCGTTAGGATTACATAGCCTAACAAATATAATAACCAAATTGTGCTGATGCTGCAGCCAGGGTGGTTTCTTCATGAGGGAACTCCTCAACAGTTTATAGCATCGTCTTCAAATTTAGCATACGCATTAGGTTTACATAGTATAACAAATATAATAACCAAATTGTGCTGAAGCTGCAGCCAGGTTGGTTCCTTCATGAAGGAACTCTTCAAAAGTTGATAGGGTCGTCTTGATATTCAGTATATGCGTTAGGTTTACATAGTATAACAAATATAATAACCAAATTGTGCTGATGCTGCAGCCAGGGTGGTTTCTTTATGAGGGAACTCCTCAACAGTTTACAGCATCGTCTTCAAATTTAGCATACGCGTTAGGTTTACATAGTACAACAAATATAATAACCAAATTGTGCTGAACCTGCAGCCAGGGTGGTTTGTTCATGAGAGAACTCCTCAACAGTTGGTAGCACCGTGTTCAAATTTGGCATATGCGTTAAGTTAACATAGTTTAATAAATATAATAACGAAATTGTGCTGAAGCTGCAGCCAGGGTGGTTTCTTCATGAGGGAACTCCTCAACAGTTCATAGCATCGTCTTCAAATTAAGCATACGCGTTAGGTTTACATAGTATAACAAATATAATAACCAAATTGTGCTGAAGCTGCAGCCAGGGTGGTTTCTTCATGAAAGAACTCCTCAACAGTTTATAGCATCGTCTTCAAATTTAGCATACGCATTAGGTTTACATAATACAACCAATATAATAACCAAATTGTGCTGAACCTGCAAGCCAGGGTGGTTTCTTCATGAGGGAACTCCTCAACAGTTGGTAGCACCGTCTTTAAATTTGGCATATGCGTTAAGTTAACATAGTTTAATAAATATAATAACGAAATTGTGCTGAAGCTGCAGCCAGTGTGGTTTCTTCATGAGGGAACTCCTCAACAGTTTCTAGCACCGTCTTCAAATTTGGCATATGCGTTAAGTTAACATAGTTTAATAAATATAGTAACGAAATTGTGCTGAAACTGCAGCCAGGGTGGTTTCTTCATGAAGAAACTCCTCAATAGTTCATAGCATCGTCTTCAAATTAAGCATACGCGTTAGGTTTACATAGTATAACAAATATAATAACCAAATTGTGCTAAAGCTGCAGCCAGGGTGGTTTCTTCATGAGGGAACTCCTCAACAGTTTATAGCATCGTCTTCAAATTTAGCATACGCGTTAGGTTTGCATAGTACAACAAATATAATAACCAAATTGTGCTGAACCTGCAGCCAGGGTGGTTTCTACATGAGGGAACTCCTCAACAGTTTATAGCATCGTCTTCAAATTTAGCATACACAATAGGTTTACATAATTTAACAAATTTAATAACCAAATTGTGCTGAAGCTGCAGCCAGGGTGGTTTCTTCATGAAGGAACTCCTCAACAGTTGGTAGCACCGTCTTCAAATTTGGCATATGCGTTAAGTTAACATAGTTTAATAAATATAGTAACGAAATTGTGCTGAAGCTGCAGCCAGGGTGGTTTCTTCATGAGGGAACTCCTCAACAGTTTATAGCATCGTCTTCAAATTTAGCATACACATTAGGTTTACATAATTTAACAAATTTAATAACCAAATTGTGCTGAAGCTGCAGCCAGGGTGGTTTCTTCATGAGGGAACTCCTCAACAGTTGGTAGCACCGTCTTCAAATTTGGCATACGCGTTAGGATTACATAGCCTAACAAATATAATAACCAAATTGTGCTGATGCTGCAGCCAGGGTGGTTTCTTCAGAAAGAGAGAAAATGAAAGGTTGACTGAATCCTTAAACAAATCGTTAGAAGCTACTCCTATGTACACGCCTGCTTAGATTACACAACATTATGATTTTCTTTTTACCATAAATTGTTGTATTGTCATGGGTGCTTAATCCGTGTGCTCTTCATGAAGAATCAAAAGTAGAAATGTCTTCCTAGGTGAAATGACGGCAGCAAAATTTGAAACAATCAAAAGTACAATGAAAAATACATAACAAATAATATTAAATGACAAACTTGAAAACGACGCTATCAACTGTTGAGGAGTTCCCTCATGAAGAAACCACCCTGGCTGCAGCTTCAGCTCAATTTGGTTATTATATTTATTATACTATGTTAACTTAAGGCGAATGCTAAATTTGAAGACGGTGCTACCAACTGTTGAGGAGTTCCCTCATGAAGAAACCACCCTGGTTGCAGCTTCAGCACAACTTGGTTTTTATATTTGTTATACTATGTAATCCTAACGCGTATGCTTAATTTGAAGACGGTGCTACTATCTGTTGAGGAGTTCCCTCATGAAGAAACCACCCTGGCTGCAGCTTCAGCACAATTTGGTTATTATATTTGTTATACTATGTAAACCTAACGCGTATGCTAAATTTAAAGACGATGCTATAAACTGTTGAGGAGTTCCCAGTGATAGCACACTACACACGAGGGAAACTGTTAAAGCGAGGACTAAAATACACACTGTTTGGAAAATCTAGCAAACCGAGGTCTTAAATACACATTGCGTGGAAAAGCTGCCTAACCGAGGTCTTAAATACACATTGCGCGGAAAAGCTGCCTAACCGAGGACTTTTGTGTTAAAGTTAACACATAGGTCCTCGTATAATACAACAAACGTGAAATGAGTGTAAAGAGGCTGTGTGTGAGGCGACAGTGGCGCCATTAAGTGGATACACAAATCGAGTGTAAGATTATGAATATTTTTGATCAAACCGAGGTTCAGACAACTTTTTCTTATTAAGTATACAGAAAGACTCAAAATCGCTCGCAGAATACGAATCTTTGGTCAAGTCAAACCGAGGACCCTCGAAAAAGTCCTCGGTTTGAAAAGGTCCTCGGTCGTGCCTTGTGTATTCATACGCACGTCCTCGGATGGTACTTAAAACAAACACACTATAATATCTTCTGCAGTACTTGACTACATCATCTCCATTGATATTAGTCACCGTAACCGAAATTTGATCGTGAGAATATTATTTTTATTACAGTAGGTACTTAAGAAATATGTAGAAATATCCAAGCGATTCCCTAACACGTAAAACCTGATCCGTGCTTATCGGATCGTAAAAATATCTCACATATAAATATAATGTAACTAGAGTAAATGGTGGCACGGATAAAGCCATCAATCTCATAAATGTCAGAGCCGGGTCGGTCCTGATACCAGGCAAATATGAACTGAAAGAGTTTCGAATGGGCGACACTACCGTAATAACTTTCTTATCTGTAGGACATTTTCCCATGACGTAGTTGGCAAAGACAGCGGCCAAGGAAAATCTTTTGCTCAGCGGTAGGATAATAATCTCTGAGAGTTGTTGTACTGGAATTAATGACAAGTCTTACATTTTGTCGGGTGCTGTCTACTAATCTTTGCCGCATTATGGGATTTACTTACTTAATTATGTTTAATCATTCCTTTTATAGGTGGTGTAAAAAACTCACCATATTATAGCCTTCATAGCCTTTCATATGTATACTGTCCATCAAATTAAGTTAAGCAAACACGATTGCAGGGAAACGACTTATTTTGGGTGTGAGAAATCACTACATACCCTCATCACGCCCGCATTCCCCGAAGGGATAGGCAGAGGTATACCAATGTACACCCACAGTTCGCCGGTATATTTAGGTCCCATGTAATAGGGGGCGACCCTATTGAGAAATCACTGTTCATGGAAAACACATGTTACACAAAACAAAGTAAAACATTGTGCTTACGGATGCATGCAACAGTCGATGGCTCATGGGGTATTTTAAGTTTGACAACACATAAAACTAGCCATGTATAAAAAAATTTAGTTGGAACTTCGACCTTTACATGTCTCAGTAATACCAAAATGAAAAGAATATGTAACTTTCAGCTTAGATAAGTGTCTTTTATTCATGATCGGTATTAACATCAGTTAATAACGAGTGTTAAAAGACTGTTACTGTTATCTTTTTAAAGGGTACTACACATCAGTGTACCCTTTCAAAAGATAACAGTAACAAATAAATATCTTGATAACTCCCAGTCCGCATGGAAATTACTCCTAATTACACTATAAAACATTACCCCCTGCGACCCATGGTACCCTGGTACTTGCCTTTCACGTAGAATTAAAAGCATTGTGCGATTGGCGTGTATTTCATTTGCCTAATTGGCTGGGGCCAGTTTATCGTTAATTTTCCTAAGTGTACCCACTTTAATTGTAGTCTTCACGTCACGTTGTTGTGGGTTAGTCTTCCATTTTGTGAATAAACGAGTATCTACGCAAACTAGACCTTGGTACACACGTGTACGAATTCGCAGCGTATGTCGCTATATAGCACGAGGTGTCGTTTCTTCTTGAGGTCGATAATTGTATAAATTTGTATCAGTGAATTTATTTTTGCAATCGGGTCAGTACTTCTAGAGTCCCACTTACAAATAAACAATCATTTTTTGACCATGTTAACGTAGTGGTCCTAAGCACGACTACTACTACGCTAGAAGTCTTGAGTTCGATTCCCAGGTCGAGCAAAGATTTATTGGATTTTTCCATGAAATTCTCAGTAGCAGCTCGGAGTTAGGATTTGTGCCCGGTTAATGGCAATAGGCTCGCCCCCTATTACATGGGACCTAAACATTTCGGCAAACTATGGGTGCACATTGGTATATCTCTGCCTAATCCTTCCTTAAATACAGGCGTGATGGTATGTATGAAAACAATTTTTATTTTTCTGAATTCCTATTAAATTTTTATTGATAAATTATTATTCTATGACTTTTTCAAACAGCAATAGGTAATTATGACGTAGGCATTTCAACTTGCCTACGTCATAGCCATACGTCACACAGATGATGAAACCAAACGTCACGCAAAGATGATCAAGCCGCGCGTCACGTCACACAGCTGTTCAAACTTCACGTCAGTTAACTTGGCCGGAATAACTTTACAAATTAACAACTTATAACGAACCCGATATCGACCGATTCCTACTAACTAATTTACTATTTCTGCGAAATACTTGTTCACTGTATAACTTAGGAAATGACCCAGAGACCTTTAAATGTCACAGGTTAGAAACACATCTTTGTAATTGATGTTTTCGTTACAAGCTGTAATAAGAGAGAGTATCGTAACTTCAAGTAATTCCAAGTTAATTTATGTCGTGTTTGTCTCTCCATAATTGTTAGTTGTGAACCTGTGAGCTTTGTAAGCTCGATGTTATTATTTTGTTTATCTGTTGGCAGTATTGTACTTTCAATTTATGGTGTTCTGGTACATAAAAAAACAGTCCAGCATGTTTGGTTGCACCCAGGTTAGCCCTACTTTTTTTTTTAATTAAGGGAAGTCATCAAATGCTTTCTTCTAGGCAGATTGGTAGGGAGTGTCAGACTCTTACTGACTAAAACCCATACCTCTTAATGCCCTTTGCGTGTCAGAACCGCTTTGACTCTTCCGAACAAATTCCGCAAACCTGGTAGATTTATTTCCTTTGAAAGTCTGTTTGTCCTGTCTATACATCCTTCATACTGTATGTTGTCCTGGTACCCACCTCAAAATAGCGCCAAGGACGCCAGCTGCGACCAACCCAGCGCCTGCCCCCATCAGATAGTAGCGATGCTGGGCGGCCTCCGCTCCTGGCGACAGTTGCACCAGCCCCACCACCAACACCACGATCCCTAGCAGAAGGGATCCCACTACCGCGTGAAGGGCTGCCACCTGCGCATACTAATAACATTTGAAGGAACTTTAAAGATGAGCGTGTTAGACATTGATCTCCTCTAGTATTAACACCAATTACAAAGGAAGGAGAAGGAAGGAGAAGAATGTTACAGATATTTGGAAAGTGTTCCTGATGGTATGGAAGTACTCTTACGGATCGAATTTAAATTATTAAATTATCAGGGAGTTGATCAAAAAGTTAAAGCTAGTTGCTTGTTCCAAACAGTAGCTTCAAATAGTTTTGTGCTCGTAAAGAAAAATAATCCATGAAAGTACTTCCTTCAGAAAGAGAGGGAGAGTGACTGACACAACACACAAGAGAGGGATGACGTACATCATGCAGGGTGTTCGTTACCTTGTTAGTGGTCAATGCACAACGTTAGTAGCACGAGGCAGATTCCTGCCACGCTCAACGCTGTCAACATACACGACTCCGACAGAAGCCAACAGTTTAATAAAGCCTGGATATAATGTTATTACTACTAGTTTAGATTAGATTTTGAAAAGCCAAGTTCTATCTATCACCTTCACTGTTTTAACCTATGAAATTAAACATGCAATACATGTATCATAAATTTTCTACTGCTACTAAGAATACCCTTTATATAATTCAACGTCTTTTGATCACACTTAATTTAATAAAAACGGCATCAATGTACCAAATTAATAAAATTGTTTATTTAAATAAGTAGCTGCTTTTTGACCTCTACTGATTTCCTGATCTCCTGCTTTCAAACCAAGTGACTTTTATTTAATTTTAACCCATAAAAATCCAAAAAACTAAATGATTTTAGTAGTTAGTTAGCATTACTTTTAGGATTAATTAACATTGTTTAATTTACATGCTCTTATAAAAAATATTAGTATCGAAATCTGAAACAGAACTTCAGTACGCAACAACGCGGGTACATCGTGGTATATTTCTGATTTTTATGACCAAAAAGTGTCTCTAATTCCATTACATATTCCCCGTGCTATTACGTATAGTTTCTCCTAATAATATATGCAGGCCTGGTAGCTCACCTTGCCACAAACGTAAAGTTCATTCCTCAGCCGGTGATGGTCAGGCGAGGGCGTCGCGTCTGGGTCCAGGGGGCGGCCGAGCTGCAGGGGCAGCTGCGATGGTCTCCGCCCCCCTCCTCCGCGCTTCTCATTGCGTCGTCTCTCATGGCGAACCGCCACCGCTGGCATAGCACCAATCATCTTCGCTGTACAACACCAGGCCTTCAGAGGCGTGATGGAGGCCCATGCTTAGAAGTCATGCTTTTAAACACGGGCCTCCTCCACTCTTCGCATGATTAAACACAATATTCATAACCTACCTGGTTCTAGGATTTTATTTAGTATTGATAGAAAATCTACTCAATTTGAATATCCTGCCATTGATCATTACTATCATCTGTATCGATTTTCACATAGATTCCAAATTAGGTAACTTCATTCCTGGATTTTTCTCTATCAACAGACAAGCAGTCACGGAACAACTACTTGTAAGTCATACAAATATTTGCTCCGTGCGGGAATCGAACCCGTGATACGCAGCGCGGTAGTCGCTCTGCTACTGCACCAAACCGTGTCGTTGACATTGGATTTGGTAATTGTTGAAGTTCATTAGTAAACGGTACACGAGAATAAGATTCGGTACATCATATTTTTTTTGTTATGAAGAAATTATTATTCTCCCCGCACACAATGACATCATTCACACTATAGAGTAAGCCAGACTCCACTCCCTCGATGCCTCACATCAACACACACTAAACCTCACGTATATCAATCGCTGTCTTATTTTAGTGGGCATAAACAGAAAATATGGGCCTCTAGCTTTTTATCTTTTATTCTGAAATATGGAAACTTCTATTGGTATATTGTTCGTGAAGTTTTCTTACAGGGAAAGGATTTTTATAAATTAAAAGTTCTACTTGCAGTTACCTCTGTTTATTAGGTATAGGAAGGTGCAAATCTAATTTCAAAATATCAATCGACTTTAAATCAAACTTTCTATAGGAAATACTATCTTATTTTGACTTTTGATATTTTCATTTATGTACTTTCATTTTGCCTTTCACTTCTTTCACTCTCACCTTCCGAATTTCCCTACATCTTACTAAACTTGAACTCAGATCTACCTTGTGTGATGTCCCTACACAATAAAAGTCAGGTATACTTACACCGCTGATTATCTCTTGGCTGAAGTAAGGACTGTAGCATATCTGCAACAAGCAATTTGATGTCAAGCGAATGTTCAAAGATGGCCGTCTAACAAAACAATAAAAAGTTGAGCGTCTCGTAAAAAATTAGCTATAAAACCATCTTTATGTGTTTCGCTTGTGTTATGGGTTTCGCTACAGTTTTATGTACAATTATTTTATATTTATTTGTTCTTGTTTCTGTTGTTCTTGGTAAGTTGACAAAGAATGCTTTTGATGAATGTTTATTGATTCACGCTGCACACAATTTGTGATGTATGTAAGTAACCTCACAAACTCACTACGTGAATTAGTCTGAGAACAGATATATCGGCGCAAGTACGTTATTTAAAGAACCTAGTCAACTACATAAGATGCAGCTACATCAACGAATAAATAGATTAAGAGTTGATTACAATTATGATCACGAATTAATTGTTTAAAACCCCAAAATTATGTTAATGTTATTTATCTAGATGGTTAATTAATTATTATTGATGATTAATTAATGGTTCATTTAATTATCAGTTTATTTACTCCAAAACATTGTAAAAATAATCATTTATTTACAAAGTTTGAATCCTAACCTAAAAACTCAAACACGTGCGCCGAGCACGTGGTCAGTGTCTATAAATACAGACGACAGCCACAGAGCGCCACAGTTGCGCACGGGCCGTCGGACGGAACACATCTATGTGTCATAGTTGTACTGTCGTCGTTGTACATAAATAAACAAGTAAATAAACAAGTAAATAAACGAGTAAATAAACGAGTAAATAAACAAGTAAATAAACAAGTAAATAAACAAGTAAATAAACAAGTAAATAAACAAGTAAATAAATAAGTAAATACTGATTGTTACGTCACTGAATAAAAGTTATTCAAGTGTAGAAAGTGTTTTATTTAAAGAAGATGGAAAATAACTAAGAGTGTGATGTCAGCAATGCTGACGTCACCCTTTTTAAAAACAACCATGGCGCCGACTATCCGTCATCAGAAGTGGGATTCAAACCGAGCAAATGAGAAAACACGCGGTGATGACCTCGAAACCTTACAATAGCGGTTATTTTTTGAAATACAAAACCAACCACGTGGCCGTTACTTTTTGAAATACAACAACAACAAAGTGGCGATTATTTTTTGAAATGCAAGACAAACAAGGCGGCAGTTACTTTTTGAAATGCAACAACAACAAAGTGGCGGTTACTTTTTGAAATGCGAAACCAACAAAATGCACGTGCTGATACAAACTCGTAAAACCAAACCCGTGAATAGCAAGGTCACGCATGCGGCAGGCTGGGACACAAACAAGCGGATTGTTACATGAAGAAGAATAATGTCAAGAAGCCGTTTCCGGTGCCGGCTACTCCGGGCGCCACCGGGCTGCGACAACAAGGCAGCAGCAGCGACAACAAGGCAGCAGCAGCTCAATGCGCAGCGGCGGGAAGCGAGCGACGCGTTGGAGTTTGCTACGTTACCAATCCTTGCGGTGTGCTGATGAATACCGGTGAGTCGTGTCTATTTTATTACGATTCTGGTGCCGAATATTCTTCATCAAAGATAATGTTGTGTAAACTGTCCCGTTGGTCTCGGGGTCGCAAGTGCGACTACTGTGCAAGGGATCCCGGGTTCGATTCCCAGGTCGAGCAAAGAGTGTTATTGGGTTCTTCTATGAAATTCTCAGTAGCAGCTCGGAGTTTGGATTTGTGCCCGGTTAATGGCAATAGGCTCGGTCCCTATTGCATGGGACCTAAATATACCGGCGAACTGTGTGTGTACATTGGTACACCTCTGCCTAACCCTTCGGGGAATACAGGCGTGATGGTATTATAATATTGCGTAAAATTTTGTGGCAAGCGTGTTTACATTATTTTAACGGAATCGGTCAAGGTCATAGTATTTTGAGAAGTACCCTACAAATATGCGCACGATTGGTTGAGAAAGATGCCAGGAGGTCATTTACCTGTTGATGTTCATAAAGATTTTCATAAAGATGATGATTATTTTCAATGATTCCTCATTTTACAAAGTTAGCAAATTTACCCGCTAAAGGCGTTGATGAATTGCATTTACAACTTTATTTTTCAAGTTTATTCAGATTGTTTACTTGTGAGGTTCCCGTTAATTCGATAACCGAGTAGTGAGTAAAGTGATAGTGCCAGTGAGAGCACTGATGTTGTTGACTGAAGTATTTTGACGTGATTTGATTGACTATGGTTGACGAGTTGTGTGACCTTGGCTGGAGGCCTTGAGTACACTTGTGAAGCCTTGGTGGGAGTGCCTTGGCGAGAAGTTTGACTTGTTATTGGTGGCCTGGCCATGGTGATTTGGCAGGTCGGTGATAATGATTTTGACTGTGGACTATTGATGACTTTTGGGTTAACAACAATTGGTTTTCTTTGAACTTTTGGAGATTTTTGATAACACGTGTGTAACGGGAACGTCTCATTGTTTTTGTTATTGTTTTCATCAATTTGAAAGAGTTGCCTAAGTTAGATGCCAAGTACAGAGGACCATTTCAAATCGTAGAGGTCCTAGACGGAGATCGTTACCTTTTAAAGTCGTTAGTTAATAAGCGTACTTACAAGTATGCACATGATCGCGTTAGAAAAATGTCTGAGGGCCAAGTACCAATTGAGGTGTTGAGGAGTCAAATTAAATTGTTTGTGTGTGTGAGAAGTACAGGTTCTAGATTCGTTGGGTCGGAGACCGTACCAGAGTATCGTAGCCATAGCCAGTTAGAAATCGGCATCTACTTGCTAGACCGTGGGTACGTGGTACGCGGTAGCTCTGGGTAGTATGGTTGGGTCTAGCCTCGAAGCCAAGACCGTAGAGTCAAGGACGACTCGGCATTCCTGCGGGAAGTGCATATGTGACAAATGTGTTGCAGCTATGTTATAGCTGTGATTGTTAACCGCGAATTAGATACCTGTGGCTTTGTTGTTAGTTCATTAATAACATTGGATCGATTGATAAATTATCAGTGAACATAATCCTCAATAGTACTTGGACACTGTTTGATTTCCATGTTGCTATTTAATTGTGTACCTATACTGTTTTGAGGTCAGGTAGGCCGAACGGCCTTATGCGAGCTATGGTACCTCAAATTGTTCTGTTGGTTGCAGGGCGTGGTGTACAACGGCTGATATTTGTTTCGAAGATTATGCACCACGTGGCGGTCAACTCGTTCAAAGCCCTGAAAGTGTGGAGCGTTGGGGCATGTGGCGAGCCGCTGTACAACGGAGACCGGCGCCAGCGGCACCGGTAACAGTACGAGTGTCGAGTCGACGTGTGCGTCGTGCAACCTCCGACTGGATATCTTCAACATCGCGATTAACACACGAGGACGTGTGCAGCACAGGATGGCCGTGTCGGAGACGGTCATTATTACGGACGCACAGCGAAGCGCAGCACGAGTTCCAAGAGATGGCGCGACCGTCGCGATGACGTCGCATATCGTGCGAACTTCGTGCTTGGCGGAGCCTAGGGTGGGCAGAAGTGGGATTTGAAGAAATCCCTGCTTCTACTTCATCAGCAAATCCGCCACCGCCACCACCAACAGTGGTGAATACGCAACAAATTTAATGCAGACGCTGATGAATTTACCCATGCCAACGCATCCATGGGGGCTATGCCTCCAGAATTTCTTATGCAGATGATGCAGCAAATGTCGGAGCGCCTTTGCAAACCCACTGAAGCAAGAGTCAAGATAAACGATATCTATTTACCATCGTTTGACCCTGATACCAATGCTGGGGTAAGAGAGTGGTGCCAACACCTGGACAAAGCCATTAAGACATACAAGCTCAGTGACTTCGATGTACGCATGAAGGTGGCGCATGATCAGCTTCGGCGTGCTCCAAAACCAGGTGACCAGGCAACCGTATCGGCGGTTGATGATGAACAACCCACAATACCAGCTCAGACAATACAACCAATGTCATCGACCTCACGAACTGAGGAACTAGAGCAAAACTCAAATGCACATAACACACATCCACAAGAAAAAAAATATAATTATTTATTATATTTTTACATAAAGAAATAATTATTTATTTAGTTTATTTATTATTTTATCTTCCAATTTCAACGAGACAATCTACGAGAACCTCCGAGAACTCTACGAGAAACTCCGAGAACTCTACGAGAATCTCCGAGAACTCTACGAGATAACATTCATTATCCTTTACCTTTTAGAACCTCTGTGTATTACACAGCATCGACCTTGTTCTTATTCCCAATAGAGCCTCTGTGTCCACGGCGAACAGGACCGCCCAGAGCACAGCCACATAATCATCTTCCCATTTCAACGAGACAATCTACGAGAACCTCCGAGAACTCTACGAGAAACTCCGAGAACTCTACGAGAACCTCCGAGAACTCTACGAGAATCTCCGAGAACTCTACGAGATAACATTCATTATCCTTTACCTTTTAGAACCTCTGTGTATTACACAGCATCGACCTTGTTCTTATTCCCAATAGAGCCTCTGTGTCCACGGCGAACAGGACCGCCCAGAGCACAGCCACATAATCATCTTCCCATTTCAACGAGACAATCTACGAGAACCTCCGAGAACTCTACGAGAAACTCCGAGAACTCTACGAGAACCTCCGAGAACTCTACGAGAACCTCCGAGAACTCTACGAGAACCTCCGAGAACTCTACGAGAACCTCCGAGAACTCTACGAGAACCTCCGAGAACTCTACGAGAACCTCCGAGAACTCTACGAGAACCTCCGAGAACTCTACGAGAACCTCCGAGAACTCTACGAGAACCTCCGAGAACACTACGAGAACCTACTAACTTTAATAACATTGATTTTCTCAAAATTACATAACAGTCGTGTTTATGTAACTAAGAAAAAGCAATGCAAGTTGCTTACAGATGCACTACTCAGAGAAGTCCTTGTTATTCATGCAGCTCAATAAGACTCAATGAGAACCTTCAAAGCTCTACGAAGATCCACAACAACTTACGAAGATCAACGAGGCTGGTGCAGAGCGCGCACCGCCTGTCAGAATGGCCGTATCGGCGCAAGTACGTTATTTAAAGAACCTAGTCAACTACATAAGATGCAGCTACATCAACGAATAAATAGATTAAGAGTTGATTACAATTATGATCACGAATTAATTGTTTAAAACCCCAAAATTATGTTAATGTTATTTATCTAGATGGTTAATTAATTATTATTGATGATTAATTAATGGTTCATTTAATTATCAGTTTATTTACTCCAAAACATTGTAAAAATAATCATTTATTTACAAAGTTTGAATCCTAACCTAAAAACTCAAACACGTGCGCCGAGCACGTGGTCAGTGTCTATAAATACAGACGACAGCCACAGAGCGCCACAGTTGCGCACGGGCCGTCGGACGGAACACATCTATGTGTCATAGTTGTACTGTCGTCGTTGTACATAAATAAACAAGTAAATAAACAAGTAAATAAACGAGTAAATAAACGAGTAAATAAACAAGTAAATAAACAAGTAAATAAACAAGTAAATAAACAAGTAAATAAATAAGTAAATACTGATTGTTACGTCACTGAATAAAAGTTATTCAAGTGTAGAAAGTGTTTTATTTAAAGAAGATGGAAAATAACTAAGAGTGTGATGTCAGCAATGCTGACGTCACCCTTTTTAAAAACAACCATGGCGCCGACTATCCGTCAGATACGTTATTTGCATGTGCTATTAGGAGCATTGAGACGTTAAAAGTTGCCAGTATATAAATAAAGTTATTTTTTTAGGCTTTATTCATTTATTTATTACTTTTACATTGACTACATTGTTGATAATAATAACTTTTAACACTTTCTGTACTTGGGTCTTCTGTTAGCATTAAAGTGCCAATAAATAAACAAACATCATCGGTTATTGTAAGATTCTAGGAGCTGGTGCCTTTAAGGTACGGCATCTAGAAAAGAAGTAGGTAGGCATCAAAACTGGAATAACTGACAAAAATACTTAAACTGTTCAAATCGAAAGACCATCAAAATATAAAATAGCAAACTATTAAAAACTTTATCGATAAAACAGTACTACGTACTAGTTGGTAAGTAAATATATAGTAAACACTGAAAACTGCTGAAAGCATCTTTTGCTTTTAACACTTTTGCAATATCCCCTAGCTGACGGTAAGATGCCGCGCCATGACAGGCGCTAATGCACTTTGTACAACAAACAGTCTACCGGTCTATTCTCACCTTATTTTATAAATATAATACTGAAAAAACTACCTAACTACCTACTAACTGCTTCGTTAGCCTTGTGGTGCTAAGCGTGATTGTTAGGCTAGAGGTCTTGGGTTTAATTCCCAGGTCGAGCAAAGCGTTGTCGGGTTTTTCTATGATATTCTCAGTAGTAGCTCGAAATTAGAATTTGTGCCCGGTTAAAGGCAATAGGCTCGCTCCTTGTTGCATGGGACCTAAAACATTCCGGCGAACTGTGACACACCTCTGCCTAACCCTTCGGTGAATATAGGCGTGATGGTATGTGTGTGATATGTAATTATAATACTGAAATAATAATGTATAAAACGTGGTCGATAATAGCTCATTGATCTTATAATAAGCTCGGCCATGTAAACTAGACCGTCCTTCAACGACATTTGTATATACATAGATGTAGATATGGGGTCGAAGCAAATAAAAATCACGTGCTAGGAGAACCAACGGTGTTTTATTTTCGTATAAAACAAGATAACACTACTACTTTTTAAAATTATATCTTTAACTCGTCTTTTCGTCTTTCACAGACAACGCTCACTCCGCCATCATATCTTCTCTCTCCTTTCCTCGCTTTCCTCTCACTCGCACCTTAACATTCCATTTCACTGCATTCTTACTTACTTTACATTATCCTTACGTTCCATGTCCGCACATCCTACATAGATGTTATTGTTTGACTGTTCGTCCCTATATCAATTGTTTGTTTTTATACTACGTCCGTTCCCAGAAACGGTCGTTTGTTCCAATGGGAACAAACATGTTTTTGTTCGGAAAATTTCGAATTTTCAGTTACCTATAATGAAAAACGTGAAATATTTTTAGAAACAAATAAACTGTTGATGAAGCGTATCTACGTGGGTATTTCAATTTGATGTTCAATTCGTTTCATATTATTTGTTTCCTTGTCCAATTCGATGAAAAAAATGTGATACGTTTTTTTCAGAATTTAATTTTATTTTGTTTTATTTTTATTATTATGGAAAATAAGATTTAAATGTTCAAACTAATGTGGTAAAACTGGTTGTCAGCCTTTGGGGCTTTTGTCTACCCCTTACGACTGTTAAAGATCTACGAATGACAGCCGGCCAACGACTTTACGTGCTTTCTGAGACGTGAGTACTACCTACATATATCATTTTAAGTAGGTACCTTCTCCTGACTCACTTCTGATAAGTGTCTCAAGACATTTACGTCGCATTTCGTTCCCCACATAAATAACATCTCGGTTTACCGCAACACGATAAAGCGAAAATATTCGGTGCGATGAAATTATACCCTTGGCTGCGGGTTGCTCGAAAGAGATACTGCGCCCCCGGAACGCAAAGGGCACTAGAAGTAATATGTTTTTTTACTGATGGGAAATCGTCAAATGACTTCCCTCGCCCTGGGCGGGGCGGGAGGCAGTATCAGACTTTTACTGACTTAAACTCATCCATGTTAGTTCTTGTGCCTGTTGCATTCCGGAGGCGCAGTATCTCTTTCGAACAACCCGCAGAAGAAATATGGATGGGTTTTAGTCAGTAAAAGTCTGACACCCCTTTCCGCTCAGGATGAAGCAGGAAGAAATCATTTGATGATTTCCCATCCTTAAAAACGAAAACAAAAAGGGTGATGCTCCACCAAAGCAGAGCAAAACAGAGCAGAGTAAATTAACCAGATCCGTTTAAATATATCGGTACATTATTGGTTAAGTTTTCTTTGTTCCGCTGCTCTCAGCTTCGGTGGATTGCTGTCCTCAGTGCGGATAACAGCGTGGGGTTAACGTCCTACAGTGTCGGGCGACTCGACGGTTGTAGGATGATTGCCCGTGGCTTTTGTTTTCAGGAGCTAAACCGGACAATAAGCTGGAATTGTGTTCTGGATATAACCGGTTTTATTCGGTTTGTGAGACAAGAATATTTGACAATGTGATACAGCAAGGATTGTTGCTCTGTAGTGTATGTATGACTGTGAACCATTGTGCGTTATAATTAAACCTAAGATTGATGAAGTTTGGTCGTACATTCATGACGAATCATTTATTTATTTGTAGATACATGATATTGATGTTAGAAGTCACAGGGTTAGATACATTTCTGAAAAGATATTTTACCATTTGAAGGGGTGCAAATTAATTCTTCTTTTTTTTTTCGTATCTATGACACATCATTATTTCTACTACACGGGCCCAGTAGCTGGCCACGTTTATTGCCGCGTGTGTCGGAAGCGCTAATCAGATCGTGCAAATTACTATTGAGTATACATATAATTAGTAAATGAATTTTTCATCACAAATACACGGTTATCTTCGAAGTGCCTGTAAATGGTCTAATTGAAATAAATGCTTTGATTTTGACTTTGAATTTACCTTTCTTCTTCTTCAATGGCCTCCATGGATTCAGACAGTGCCCTAATCAATACTATATGGTACACTCACTTCTACGCAAGATCGCTGCACCAGACTTTCTTTTCATTATTTTTATAAAAAAAGGTCTGGTATGTCATTGCCTCAGTGGTGAGGCATCTATCAAGTTACAATCTTGACCTTTCAGATATATTACACCTCGCCCTTGGGCCGTCGCTAAGAGGTTCCCAATTCAATAAAGTATGCCTGCTGAGCCTGTTCAGGTTTTATATTGCAAAACCTAGGTTCCCCTTACTCTGTTCTCTGGTTCTGGGTCGTGCAAAGTGATATTTGGTTTTCCATTAGAATGTTCCAGCCCAGAGATGAAGAAGAAGTTGGTGGTTTCACATCCCCGTATCTTGAAAAGATCTAATCTCTCTTCGGTGGTGTCGATTGCCGTCCCATCGGACTATGAGAATAAGAGAAAATAGGGCGCACCTGTGTTTGCACACGCACATAAATGTACTATAATATTCAGTCGGGCAATACTATTACTATTAAAACAGCTATGCTAAAATGACGTAGGTCTAGTGGCTATTGGATCTTAGTCCAATATGTATAATACAAAAATATGTTCTTCAATGCTAAGGTGTTATTCAAATTCGACACCTATAATCTACATAACAGCGTTGTCTATTCCCAAGCCAATGTGTTTCCAACTTGAGCAACTTCTCAAATTGCCCCGGACCGCTCGGGCAATAACACACGTGTGATATAATGTAGTCGATATTGTCTACGAGCTACGAGGCTACGCCGCTACGGGCTACGCCGCTACGAGGGTCGGGTGCTACGCATAAAACATGTGACCGACATACACCCTCATTGCTATTGACGTGAATGTGACGGGGAGGGAGCTTTCTTTCTTGTTTTGCGGTGTTTTTTGTGGGTTTGCTTTCAAATTGAAATTGATCGTGTATTGGTGCGTTTTGACAAAGTACTAATTGAAATAAATGATTTGACTTTGACTTTACTAGTATCAAGAGTAATCGAACTTCAAAGTCAAATCATTTATTCCAATTAGGCCAATAAAAGGCACATTTAAATGTCAATTGCTTAAAAATATTGCATCTAGTTGCTCATTCCAAAAGGTAGTTTCTTAATTCTGCCAAAACTTGCCATCCCACAATCTTTTAATAATTAATTAAATAACTTACGTAAAACTATTTCGGTGTACTAGATGTGTTACATTACTATCCAGCAATAATATTTCAATGTACATTTAAAATGTTTACTCAGAGTACGAATAAATCAAGTCAATTACTTAATAAATTGTGAAAAAGATTGACTTAATGTGAAAATTTTCCGTCTAATTAAGTACGGCAACAACATCGTTATAATTGATTTTGAGCCAGAAACTTTGTACATACCTAACGTACGACTAGACTTATTTTTTTAAGGTTTGGGATTTTGGATGTTTCATGATTTGATAAGTTTATGACCTTCAATTCTGTCTAGTCTTAATACTATTAGTATTATTCATTATTTTATTAATTACTAGCTTTTGCCCGCGACTTCCTCCGCGTGGATTAATAGTTCCCGTTCCCTTGGGATTTCCGGGATGGAAACTATCCTATGTCCTTTCTCGGGTCCCAGACTATATCTGTACCAAATTTCATTGAAATCGGTTCAGTGGTTTAGGCGTGAAGAAGAGACAGACAGACAGACAGAGTTACTTTCGCACTTATAATATTAGTAAGGAATTAATCGGTCACTATTCACAGATATACACATGTAATGTTAGATGTTAATAGGTTCAGCAGCAAAGGGATTTAATAAAATACTCGCCTTTTTGTAATAATTAGTTTATTTAATAATAAATGTGTAATAAATTGAGTGAAATAAATTATATTTGCCTAACGTGGAATGATTTGTGACTTGAGATAAAATCGCTTCGCCGCGGGGAAAGCGACCCATGTACGGTTTTATAATTTCCAAGTTAATAGCGTATAAAGTCGAAAATTACCGTAAAAGTACATTAATTTGTTGATTTATGTAACTTTACGTTAATTAACGTTAAAGTAAATGAGGTTTAGTTATGTAATCGCTTCCCCCTCAGTGAAACCGTTAAATACAAAAGTACTTTGTTTAATTTACAGAAAACTATTTAATTTTACATATTTTTAATAATTCATACGTACTTTATTTAGATGACTAAATTGAAAAGAAAAGAGTACCTAAGTACTACGTAATTTCTTTAAAAATTTGTATCGAGTAGGACAAATTCGAATTCATTATTATAAAGTTAGGACTACTATTCGATTCTCAATATAGTAATTATATTCTTATAAACTTATTTATTTTTGGTGTCTTTTTTTGTATTTCAGATTTTCTCCTATAGTTAGTATCACTTTGTGATGAAAACAACAACGGATGTAACTTCGGACTTAAATATGTAGGAATTTTAAAATGACAACGATTAGGTAAAGATTTATAAATGAATACGTGATAGAAGTATTTCATTCAAAAACGTTTATAAAACTTCAAGTAATTACTTATTGCTTGGTAGGTCTGTGGTGATTAAAAAAATAAATTTTCACCTTATGGCACTATAGTTTGTAAACAAAACGCGTCACTAATCGATGAAATATATTAAAGTGCTTTACGAGTGTATAGTTTTATTTAAAAAATGCGTAAAAGCGTTCATATAAATCTCTCCACGACACCGAAATTGAATAAAAAAATCACAACTAAGTAGTAACACGTTTTGAGCTATAACGCGACACCAAAACATTTGGACAACATAACGGACACTACAAATTATAAGCTAGAGATTTACAAATCACAATGATGTAGATATTATACAATACAAACTTAGTTTTTGTTTACGAAAGACCTGAAAAGTCTCATAATTTTTAACAACTTTTACTATGAAATCAACACTGAAATTGCGAAAAAAATCAACTGATCCAAACATTTTATCGAGTTATGCGAAAATTAATCTATGGATCAGCAGATTTTTGCTCTTCGCAATTTCAAGGTTGGTCCTTCAGTAAAAGTTGTTTATAATTATGAGTACAATAACCCCTTTACAAGTTTCTGGTAAACAAAAAATAACTTTGTATGTTTTTTTTTATGTTTAAAGCGTTTAGCATTGTTCTGCTAATGCTATGAATTTGTTTATCATGTACTAGGGTGTCATCACTGTCGAAGGCATTGTTTTGTTACAGGACGAGGTATGATCGCATGGTATGTACACGTGACACTTACAGCCAAGTATTCCAATTAAATTATCCTATCAAAATTACCTAAATATAAAAGTATAGGCACAAGAAATTTCATAATTAATTTGTGCAAACACTAGATTTTGCGCTATCATAATGTGCATCAGAATGTAGTATACAATAAAGTAATTAATTATTATTAAACGTTATTAAATTATGTGTTTAGTAATGCATTGTTCAGTCATTGTTCACAGTTACAAAAGTAATAAAATGTCATCATAAATAGGTACCTACTACCAACATGATGCAGTGTGCTCTATGTACTGAGACAATAACCACCGGACGGGTATAAGCAGACCTTTAACAAAACCTAACGTTATAAATGTTCTTCCCATAATTGCGATCATTTTTTAGTACTTACGAAGATATTTCAGGTTCTATCGCTTTTAAGAAAATAAGTTTAAAATGTATTTAAACTTCAATTACTCCACGAACGTAAGCAAAAAACTGTGCTTAGGGGGCAAAGCTTTTTTGCTTGCGTTACATTGCGCTCTGTTATAAATATCTAGTGATTTTTCACGCCACAAATAAAATAGTCGTTGTCTAACAATATTTTTTGCTCATTGTCACCTAGTTTCTTGGGCAGTATGCACAGTTGAAGGCTATGTGTGGAGGATTTTTAAACCTCGTATCTATCCCTCTGGATAAATATGAAGTAAAATTGTATATTCGTGTAAAACAATGCACTACTAAACGTTAAATTCTTCTAATATAATGATACTTTCAAATATTTTAATATTTTACTTTACAAAATAATACTGTCACCAATATCTCTGACAAAATGTTAAAGGAAAACGTGCACAAATAGCAAATTCCAATTCATTTTCATCTCCTTATTTAGTACAACACGAAGCTAGCTTTTCTAGACATTCAGGCGACAGAATATAAATACACAATTAAATATTTAATGTCAATTAGAAAGATACTGGAACTGTTTGACACTTTACATATTTATAGGTCTTTCCCATGTTAATTTTGGTTCTAAATAATTATTTATAAGGAAATAATTAGCAAATCTGTCAATTCCGTAATAACCCACCATTTCACTTTAAACTGTCGTTGTAACAAAAAAGGACAAGTTTTCGCCTTTTTATTTATTTGACCATTAAAGAATTACGTATTATTTCTTAACTTTTATGTACTTTATATGTTACTACGCCTTTGTGCATTATAACGACTTTTAAAATATGACAGTTTCAAATAGATTTACGTACACAGACACTACTTTGTAAGTTCGTATACATAATATCAAACTAACCTTTGGTTTTTAGATCGAAAAATGTGACAAATTGTCAAGCGCCTGTAAGCTGCTGTGATTGGTCAACTGAATTATCAACTACCAATCACATCTTTCATGTTTGGCAATTCGTCAAATTAAAATTGCGTTGATTGTTGTTCGAGAAACCGGTGGTAAATCTTGTTTTTCACCAGTCATTTTGTAAATTCAAATTACAACGACAGATTAGTAGAACTTTTATTTTTTTCTCCTGTACCTAAAACAGCTCAGTATCCCTCTAATGAACCTTACAACCTACTTATCAAAAATTACCGAAAATTGTGCCATTACAATTACACAATATTAATATTCGTGAAATATTTATTTAATAAGGCAATGTTTTATAGACAGCACTTACAGTAAGAGACAGATATTAGATACCCGCTAGTAGGTACGAAATAATTTGCGAAAATGGTGTTCTTTGACAATTTCCCGTCAAAGTACTACAGTTGTTTTTTAATTTACCCTATAATATTTGTTTTAAGTAGGGACATTTTGACAAAGAACATCAGTTTCATCTAATAATAAGGGAAGAGTAAAAGAGAAAAGTACTAGGAGAGTAGTAATGGAAAGGGGTGTAAACCTAATAATTTAAAACTTGAGCATTGTGAAGCTAAGCTCGTGTGTGTAAGCTTAATATTAATATCAATGTTTAATAATGTGTACATATTTATATAATTTGACATCTCGATTATAATGGAAAATATTTCACAGCCCCAAATAAAAATAACCTAACGACAACCAAGTTAAGATAAATTCTAAGTGTAGAACATAAACGGTGGGACAAAGATAACAATCTAAGTAAAAAAGGTGCATTTATCCTAAAATCGACCTTATGTCTCTGTAATTTGAGGTGGAATTAGATGGAAACATTCTTTTTTAGCCATCAATACATATCGTAGTAGAAGTTTGGAAAAGAATGACAGATACAAACCATTCAGTCGGTTTTAAGAAAATACTACTTGCAATGAACAAAATATTTGACTTTAGAATATACTTAAGATTAATTAAAGTCAATAAAAAATAGCATTGCCATGAAAACTTTGGCACAGATCTGTGTAAAAAGAAACAAAGTGCACAGTGCGTGCTTTAAGATTTTTTATCTCCCCATATTTAAAAACGTTGCAAAATGAAGTCTGCAAAACCATACTTTTTTTTTTCTCTTTCCATAAGTATGTTTTATCTTGCAACGTTTATCAGTACGAGGGTTAGTATTTACTTATAATATAAATAATTTAGTTGATTATGTTTTAGGCACTATTTAGATACATCGGGCGGGTTTAGAACATTCATCTTTATCTATTTGTATTTATTTTTAATACAAAAGCATTATTGCTTACAGAGTGAACCGTCCTCTATCAAATTGGAATTTATTGCCCTTCTTTTGATTCATTTGCAATTCGATATTTCTGCTTATTTTTTTCGTAACTGTAAACGGTGACGGTCTTTTTTATCAAACACTCGTTCCATACAAAATGCTAAACCGCCATAGTCGATTTGTATAGAATAATAGATGATTTTTTTAAGCGACAATTTTTTTTTCTTTTTTGTATCTAGAATTATGAACCGAATCCATGGTATCTGATATTGTATTAATATCTCCATCATCCTAACTAAAAATCTTTAAAATATGTAGTCACGATGTATTCCTGCAACTGATTTGGTAGTACATTTGAATCTAAGAGATAAAAATATCTAGACTACATGAATTTGAAAATAATTGTAAACTTCGATGGCTCCCGTGTATCTAAACAGCAAACTAATTAATAATAAAGTTACATAGAAGACAAACAAACACACAATATTATATAAAATCGTCAGGTATATAAGAACAGTATATAACAATCAGTCTCAAGCCAATACATGCGGAATTCCAATGTTAATTTAATTAAATATACACGATCGCTCGCTCACAACTGCAGTCTCTATGTACACAGTACGACAATAGAAAGAACAAAGCAATGGCTTCTCTCGTTTATTTGTTGAGGAATCATATTGTTTGGACTATCGCGTACTATAGTCGCCACGTTTTATTTTAACGGCGTATTTTCGGCTTTTACAAATAAACATTGTAACTCCACCGCCAGGGAACGTCCGCGACTCAAACGTTTGTTATTCTTTGTTTCACAACACAACGCCGAAATAAAAGAAAACTTCCATGTCACGCGATGGCAACCATTAATCTCACTTTAGCGATAGCTACTGCAGTTATAAGCGAGCTCACAATACAACTTACTGCTAAAGTCTACCAAAGAGTTGGTCCGTCTGTTAAAATATAAAATAGAGAAGCGTTCCCCGGACACAATCCAGACATCCATTGAAACGTCGAAGCATCGAAGCTATAACCAAATAGCAGGACAGTTACATAGAAACTTTGTTAACGAAAGTAGCGGTAGTAGAAATACGATCTCAATCACAAGACACATAGAGTTCATTTCACTTTGCCGCGATCCATATATTAGAGGTGAAGGAAGTAATTTTCGACAATTGTGATTCCGAGCATTTTGAGATTTAAGAACGGAAGTAGAGGAAATGGGGTCTAACTGTAACAGTTCCTGAACCGCTGGAGGAACGAAAACGCGTCTTACTAAGTATAGTGTAGTTCAGGGGAATGAATAGTCACTCGCCTAGCGTGCCTACGAGGCAGAGATGAGGTTTGGAATGTATTTGTTGTTTAGCTTTGTGCAATTGTTAGTAAAATCACACGAATAATCACACAATAGCGTGCGCAAAATTTGGGGCATAATGTTTAGTTATAAGAACAATAAAGAATCTCATATTAGGCGAGATAGCTCGGAACCAGTGCATTGTCGAGTTAGTTGTCTCACATGCGCGACATGATCATGTAGCGGCCGTCGGCGAGCAGCTCGCGCGTGTCGGACGGCGAGCCGGGGCTCAGCGACGGCGCCACGGACGGCGACGAGTACGTGTCCTTGTTGAACTTGCCGAGCCTCACGCCGCCCTCTGACGTCACGGAGATCTCCTCCTCCACGATCTGCTCGAGCGGCAGCTCGCGCAGCACGTCGCCGTTCAGCGCCAGCGCGTTCACGAACCCGTGCGCGCGCTCGGCGGGCGGCTCGCTGTACGTCTCCGTCACCACCTCCGCCTCCGCCTCACATGCGCGCGCACGACGCGCGTTCTTCGTGCGCATGATACCCGTTTCCGCGTCCCTCTCCAGTCTGTGTCCTGACCGAGATCTCGTCAGCTGTCTCTGGACGTAGTCCTCTAGCGCGTCCTCCTCACTCTTCATCAGGTATTTATGCAGAATTATCAGAAACACGCCGATGCCCACCGCGAACATTCCCGAGCATACCAGCTCGTTGAACCAGCTGACGGAGCCGACGGTGCTCCAGGACGTGACGTTGTCCGGCAGGAACCCGGAGCCGAGGAGGAACAGCCCCAGCACGAGGAACACCACCCCGAGGTGGAGCATACCGACCGTCGACACCACCTCATTCTCGGTGGGGTGCGGCTTTCTGAAGCGGCGCCTCTCCAAGCTGCCGGTGGAGCAGTGCGGGGAGGTGACTCCCGACTCTGAGGACTGTAGCGAGTAGCGGCGCTCGTGCGCGCGCTGCTGCTCGGCGCGGCGCTTGCGCTCGCGCCGGATGGCGAGCGCGGAGTGCAGGCCCACCGCGTGCATCCTGCAAGCACGGGCACGGGTGAGAGCGTGGTCACAGCGGTGCGGCGCGGCGCGTGCGGGGGCCGCAGGCGCGGGGAGCACCGCCTGGCGGAGTGACCGCCCACCCGTGCCCGTGCCGTGCCGCATACATGAGGAAGGAACTTGACGTGTGCTTCACAACAGTGCAGCTTAGTGCTGCGGCTCACGAGACAACTTCTATTACATGAACAAACACAACTTAGACTAGCGCCTGCTGTATCAATACAATGCACTACTTAAGGTTTATAACATCAAGTCCGTTCCTATATACATAGTTATACACACAATAGTTTATAACACAGAGATAATATCGCAGAATAGTGTCGCACAATATGATAAAATTAGTTTAATTAGTATCAACAACCGTATCACGTTGTACAACTTTAGAATCATACCAAGGAACACCACTAATGTATTCGAAAATTGACCTAAAATATTAAATAAGTTGATGTTTTCTCTAAACCTGTATAAAGTATATTTGTACGACATTTTAAGAGGGTCACAGATGATGGACCTCTGTTAAATTATTCACGGAGTCGTCCTGAGTCCGCGCAGGTCTTGGTGAAGGGATACTTTGAGCTTGAGGATGTCCAAATAAACAGTTACGACATCAAAAGAGAAAATAATTCGGAGCCCGAGTTAGTTTCTGAATGTAAAATAGTTAAGTAGTATCTTGTTACATTCAAAATTAAAATTATGAAGGTCTTAGTTTCGAGACGAGAGACTAAGCTAACAAATTTTATCGAGTTGTGTGAATATAATATAAAGATCAGCAAATTATTTTTCAGTGTGTATCCCATTGTAAATATTGCTCATAATTATCAGTAAGGGGTACTGATGGCTTACAGGCTTACGCACGGCTGTCAGCGCTGGCTCGACCACTGTCTTGTGACAAGTGCCGCGCGGCACTGCGTGTCCGCGGCCTCTGTGTTATATAATACATATTGGTCTGATCATTACCCTGTAGCTATACAATGTAATTTTAATTTACTTAAGCCTAAGATTGCGATACCTACTATTTCTATAAATAGAATAGTCTGGGGTGAACGCGACTCGACTCAAATATCGAAATTTAAAAATGCATGTCACTCAAGACTTCGTGAAATTGATTTTCCTTCAGAATTAAGAAGCTGCTCAGATAATATGTGTTGTAACAAAGATCACAAAATTCTGTTAGATAACATGTATGACGAGATTATTTGTACACTATCGGAGGCTGCTATATGTAGTTATAATGCTATCGAAAAGCGTAGAGGTAAATACATTACCGGGTGGAATAGGCACGTCCGCGGCGCTCATGAGAGGGCTCGGCTATGTTTTCAGGCTTGGCTGTACGGGGGTAGGCCCGGGGCTGGCCGTCTTTATAATGATATGTGTGAAACTAGGCGCGCTTTTAAATCAAAGTTAAAATGGTGTCAGAATAATCAACAACAAATAAAACTGGACATTATTGCTGAACTTCACTCAAAAAAGAAATTCGGTCAGTTCTGGAAAAATACCAATAAAATGAATCATAAGCCGGGTCTGCCCGTCAGCGTGGCGGGAGTGCACGAGCCTAGTGAGATCGCCACTATGTTCTCCCACCACTTCAGGGTGGACTCGCCTTTGGGGCCCGCGCGGCAGGTGCTCGTTGCTGAGGATTGTGGTGAGCGGAGTGTTAATTTCACTACGAAGGAAGTGCGTGCAGTGATCAAGGGCATGGTGAGGGGTAAATCCCCGGGTCACGACAGCCTTAGCATCGAGCACCTGCAGCACGCGGGTGTTCATCTACCCAGAGTGCTTGCTATGTTTTTTACCCTGTGTCTGGGCCACTCCCATTTGCCCGATAATCTAATGCGTACTATAGTTGTACCAATTATCAAAAATAAAACTGGTGATACGTCAGATGTAAACAACTATAGACCAATCTCTCTAGCCACAGTGGTCGCCAAAGTGCTGGACAGTCTGCTTGGACAGCATCTGGATAAACACGTCTCGCTAAACGACGCGCAGTTCGGTTTCAGACCCGGGCTTTCCACCGAGAGTGCTATCCTGTGCCTCAAGCAGACTGTACGGTATTACACGAGTAGAAAGACCCCAGTCTATGCATGCTACCTCGATTTATCGAAGGCGTTCGATCTTGTATCGTATGATATTCTATGGGGTAAATTGAGGGAGGAAACTTGTCTACCTGGGGAGATTGTGCTGTTATTTATGCACTGGTACAAGAATCAAAAGAATTTTGTAAGATGGGCAGGCTCTCTTTCGGGGGAGTATAGGCTGGAATGCGGGGTGAGGCAGGGGGGCCTGACCTCTCCTATGCTTTTCAGCCTGTACGTCAACCGGCTGATCGATGAGCTCAGCAGCACCGGGGTAGGATGTCATATAGATGGAGTGTGCGTGAATAACATCAGCTATGCAGATGATATGGTGCTGCTGAGCCCGTCGATTGGTGCCTTACAAAAGCTCCTCGACATATGTGAGTCCTACGCGGTGGCTCATGGGCTCAAATACAACGCGAAAAAGAGTGAAGTAATGATTTTCAGGCCGGACAACAGGCGATACTCATTCGTTCCGAATTTCACTCTAAGTGGTACAGTTCTAAGTAACGTCGTGAGGTTTAAGTATTTGGGCCACTGGGTCACCGAGGACCTTAAGGATAGTGTGGATATCGAAAGGGAGCGCAGAGCGCTGTCTGTTCGATGCAACATGTTGGCCCGCAGGTTTTCAAGGTGTACGGGGACTGTCAAAGTTGCGCTTTTTAAAGCGTACTGTCAGTCCTTTTACACCTGCAGCCTGTGGGTTAACTATACACAGCGGGCATACAGCGATCTGCGCGTCCAATACAATAACGCGTTCCGGGTGCTGGTGGGGCTGCCGCGCTACTGCAGCGCCTCCGCGATGTTCGCGGCGGCTGGCACGGACGGCTTTGCGGCCATCATGCGCAAGCGGTGCGCATCTATCATGCGCCGCACGCGCGACAGCCCCAACACCATCCTGCGCGCGCTAGCGGACCGGTGGGATTCTCCGATGCTGGCTCGCTGGATACGGATGCACGCAGTCATTTAGTGATTTGGCACCTTCATCGGGTAGTCCACCCGGACCGATCCCGTGTTTGTGTTTGTTTTTGTTATGTTATTTTATTACTAACATTAGTTTTGTAAGCTCGCAATTTTACTAACAAATATGGATGTAATCTTATGATGAATCTGAAATAAATGATTATTATTATTTTCGTATGTTCTTTTTTTCTCAGCGCTTAGGCTGGTATAAGCTACATTTACGGGCCTAAACCAAGTAAATGCAGCGTGTGGTGTGTTTAGTGTGTAATTAAGTTGATGGTACGTTTCCTTCCTCTAACTGCATGAATTTTCGAACTATCCTACATGTATTTAAGATGGCAGCTTTTTGTAAATTTATATAAACGGATTCTTCTAGATCAATTAATTTTAGGCTATGGAGAAGATGGTTAGGAATAACACCTGTCGTGGAGAGAACTATGGGGATGACGTAGACTTTATCTTGTCTCCAAATTCTTGTAACTTCTTCTTTAAGTTCGGCGTATTTGCTTATTTTTTCAGCTATTGTTTTTTGTAAATTATGTGTGTTGGGAACAGCAATGTCGATAAGGTAAGTGATTTTTCTAATTTTATCCTGTAGGGTTATGTCTGGTCTGTTATAGTGGATGGTCCTATCTGTGAGTATGGCGCGGTCGTAATACAGTTTGTGTGTGTCATTTTCTAGAATAGTTTGTGGTGTGTACTTATAGTAAGGAGTGTTAGTATTTTGTATGAGAGTATGTTTGAGTGCTAGTTTTTGGTGAATGATGTTTGCGACCTGGTTGTGTCTGTGGGTATAGTCTGTCTGTGTAAGGGTTGTGCATGCTCCTGTTATATGTTGTATGGTTTCTGGTTGAATGTGGCATCTGCGGCATTTGTCGTTTGTAATAGTAGGATCTTTAATGATGTATTTCCTATAATTTTTTGTATTGATGATTTGGTCTTGTATGGCTATGATGAACCCTTCTGTTTCTGGGAACAGGTTTCCTATTTTAAGCCACTTATTAGACGCTACTGTGTTGATGTGAGATTGTTCTAAGTCATGAGGGTGTCTGCCGTGAAGGGTTTTCTTTTTCCAGTTTTCAATTTTTTGGTTTTGTGGGTCAATGTTATTTGTGTCATGTATATTTTGTTCGTGTAAGTTGAGCGGGGTATAATTAAAATCATTTAAGGTAATTGTTTTGTGTATGGCACTAGTGCGAGATTTTGTATGGAAAAATGTTTTGAGTCTAATAATTTGTTTCTGCCAAAGGTGATGGATGTCGATTAGGCCTCTCCCGCCATTTTGCCTCTTGATGGTGAGTCTCTCGATCGCAGATTTAGGGTGTAGGTTGTTGTGTTTTGTTAATGATGTGCGTGTTGTTCTTTCTAACTGTTCAATGTCAGTTTTTGACCATTTTATTACTCCGAATGAGTAGGTCAATATCGGTATGGCAAAGGTATTCAAGGCTTTTATAAGATGCTTTCCAGATAGCTGTGTTTTGCAAATTGCGTTAATTCTTCTTCGGTATTCTGTATTTAGTGTCTGTTTTATTGCTGTGTGGTCTAGTCCTTTAAGTTGCTTGTATCCTAAATATTTATAAAGTTCTGATGGTTCCATAGCTGTTATTGTGTCTGTGTCGCTAACTGCATAGTTTCCGGGTTTAATTTTACCTTTTATAATATGTAATGTCCTACACTTATCTAATCCGAATTGCATATTGATATCCTGACTAAATGTTGTCGTTGCTTCTATAAGGGTTTTCATTTCTTTTTCGGTTTTTGCATATAATTTTATATCATCCATGTATATAAGATGTGAGACAATGGTTTCTTCGCTGTTGTGTTTAAAATTATATCCGGCCCGACACCGGTTAAGTAAATGAGACAAGGGGTTCAGGGCAAGACAGAACCAAAGAGGACTGAGGGAGTCACCCTGATATATACCTTTCCTAATATGTATTTGTCGAGTGATGATCTGAGTGCTAAGACGGTTATTTAACTGGAGTGTAGTTTTCCAATGTGTCATTATAATGCGTAAAAATTCTATTATTTTGGGATTAATTTTATATATTTCTAAAATGTGTATTAACCAAGAGTGTGGAATGCTATCGAAGGCTTTTTGGTAATCTATGTAAGTACAATGTAGGTTTCTATTTTTTGAAGTGGCATGCTTATGAATAGTAGAGTCTATAACTAATTGTTCTTTGCACCCCATGTGGCCCCGCCTGCATCCCTTCTGTTCCTCTGCTATTATATTATGGCGCTCTATGTGTGAGTTGATTTTATTAGTAATTGCTGAAGTTAGAATTTTGTAGATTGTGGGTAAGCATGTGATTGGTCTGTATTGGGAAGGCTCTGATGTGTATTTAGTTTTAGGCAGCATGTAAGTTATTCCTGTTGCAATGAATTCTGGTATGTTCTGTTCTCCTAATATTATTTCTGTAAATTTTTTAGCTATGGATTTGTGTAGTATCGTTAATTTTTTATACCAGAAATTTTGTATTTTATCTAAACCTGGTGATTTCCAATTGTGTGACCTAGCAGTTATACATGAAATATCAGACTCTGTAATCTCTTTAAACTCCATCTCATCTATAGCTCTCCATTTTGTTTCTTCTTCTGTAATCCAAGCTGCTTTATCATTGTGTTGAAACTGATCCTCCCATATGTTAGACCAAAACATTTCTAACTGTTCTTTTGAAGGTGTATCTGTGTTGTTCTCTGTTGTTGAGTCGGTGTGTGGCTTCTGTATATTCCTATAAAACATTTTTTCATTGGCAGCAAACACAGCATTATCTTTTTTACGCTGTTCTGCTTTCTTATATCTCCTAAGCCTATGAACTTTAAGTGCTAGTTTTTGTTTCAAGGTGTCTAAAAACTCTTCTGGTTTCCTATTACTATTTTCGTGTCTTGTGTGAGTGGGGTTGTTTTTAAATATCTCTTCAACTCTTTTGACTACTTTTCGTGATCTACTACCGTTAATATACTGTGTGAGTCTGCCACAATCAGCTCTCAATTTTTCAATGTCACTTTCTAGTCTACGTTGCCATGGTGGTATTGTTTTGTCTATTTGTCTAGTGTTTCTTGCGTGTTCAGTGATTTTAAAGTTGAGCTCTTCAGAGATAACAACCGCTGTGCAATAAATGAGGGTGTGTATGTCTATCAATTGTGTGTCATCAGATAAAAATTGTTTTAAAATATTTCCATTGAATAAATTAACTAATCGGAAAAGGTTAGGGCTATACTTGAGTTTAGGTAAATTTGGTCGAGATGTTGGGTCCATCCCAGAGTATTGTGTTAGCGTTGTTCTAAATTTGTCATGTATTTCTTGTATATATGTGTCTGTTATCAAGTTTTGATCCGCGACAACTGTCTCGATATCATTTTCTAGGGTTAGGGTTACAGATTCGGTTTGTGTAGCTGTGTGTGATGTTTGTGATTGGATGTATGGTTGAGATTCGGCATAAGGTTGTGATTGAGTGAGCGATTGTAGTTGTTCGTGTAGGCTGTTTTCGTTTGTGTTTTGTGTAGTGTTAGTGTTCGCGTTACTTTCTGATTCTTCCTGAATTAATTGCGTACGTACTTCTTCTCTTAATTGATCTATTACTTCTTGAGACAAAAGTTTATTTCTAACTATGATTCTTCTTTGATCTGAGATTCTTTGTTCTGTAACTGTAATTTCTGGGTATCGTTGTGTAAAAAGTGCATGTAGTTGCTGTCTGTATGTGGTCATGTCGGTCTCTAATTTAGTAATGTGTAAGTAGGTTCGCATGATGAATAGGTTTACTTCTTTGCTCCATCTCATGCGAACTCTTGCTTTCCCAGCCTTGGTGGACGCAGGTAAAAAGGTATTTACCTCCCGCGCAACATTCAAGACCGGAGTGGGTGGAACTGAGTTTAAACTAGTTATAGGGGGTGACGATGGTAACGATAGTGATGATGTTCTTGAAGGTGTGTATGAAATTGTACTTGGGCTATACGGTTCTATAGGGGTGTCTGTCCTAAATGTCTGTGTGTCACCATTGTCAGTGATTTCGGCTGTAACATCTTTATCGATGGGAGCCCGCCTGTTCAACTCCTCACCGCTGACGGTTCGCATGCTGTAGCACCCAGCGTCAGCTCCAGATGCGCCCCGGCGATCGCCCCCGGGCAGCGGCCCTATACGTTTACTTTTTGATCGTGTCTCCATTTTTAAGTGGGTGTCCAGAGCCACGTTAGCCACGCCAGTAATTTCTCGATCGTGTGTCCGCCCCCCACGTGATTAGTTGGTCAATCAGGACGTGTGGTTGTTTAGGGGGCTTATTATTATTATTATTATTATTTATTCTCATTTATTTATTTCTATTACATATTATTTACATTTTTAAATATTAATATAAAAAAAAACATTTAAAAATATAAAAAATAGTAGCCCACCGGCGTCGGGAACAGGGTCCAAGCCACCGGCGGTCAGGGCTCCTGAGAAAGGAATCTCCTAACAATACGCGCCGTGTCTAGGAGTACCGCTTTCTGAATCAAGCCCTTGATCCAACTGCCCAACGAGAGCCTTATTATTATTATTATGGTAAACAAAAAAATCATGGTTGTATATGTAACAGCTAATCCTTCTTTGCATTAGCCCTGCATCGAAAGTTGTTTCTCCTCTTAAAACTTTATTTCATTTTCCTCTATTTTAAAATAAAATTATTACTCCACAATTTAATGAAATTACGTTTGCAACAAAACCTCGCACGTAAACAAGATACTTGTGTTCTATCCGTAGTGCCAAGCGTTCGTGACGTCACAGTACGGCGCACAAAGGTTCGTTTTCAGCCGTCCCGAGTACGGCACATTGAAATGTCCCAGTGAATGCAGAGAATTGAATGAGGGCTCGCTGAAAGCGCCTGAATTTCATAATGCCGGCAGAATTTTTTGAATAAACATGACGATGTAAGGCCTTAGTTTCTATGCTTATTTTTGTTTTGTCACTGAGCTTGAATTGTATGAACTTAATGTATCATTGAATATCACATACAAAAGAAGCAATAATACTTTAATGTATAATACTATTAATGTACTATTGCACAGAAAAGACCTCTTCTCGTAAAGGGAAGGCACGAGCATTGATCACCAAGCTTATTCAAGGTGCATTGAGGATTGGAGACTTAAATCCTAACTAATGTTATAATTGTGAAATTAAGTTTGTTTGTTACCTTTTCCCCCAATTACATGGGACCTAAACGTACCGGCGAACTGTGGGAGTACATTGGCACACCTCTGCCTAACCCTTCGGGGAATACAGGCGTGAAGGTATGTATGTAGGTACATATCAATTGTAAAAGCTCCCAAAACTCAACAATTTATCCAGAGCTATTGTCTGTTACTGACGAATAAGTGATTCAGAGGCAACTTGCGACCATTCTTGACCCTTCGCTCGTTCTCCAGCGCTATTCTGGATCCTTGCCAACCACGGCACGCCTGTTAATCATTTCTACTGCTGCGCAAATTAGAACTGCGAATGTATTGTTACAGTCGGTTAACTCTACAGTCATTTGTTTGCAGTGTCTGCCTAGCGATCAACATAGTGTTTAGTAATTCATTGACAATTAACTAAAATGTAACAGGAATAGAGTCGAAAATTATGTAATTGAATGCAAGATAAAAATTTCAAGTTGAATTGTATCTCCCATGCAATTTTTAAGTTTCTTTCTAATGTTGGTTCATTATAGCATGGCCGAAGTTGTTGCAAAACATAACATAATTCAGTCAATATAATTAACTTGGCCGCTTCCAACCGGTCCTTCTGGAAATCTAAGGGGGAGGCCTATGCCCAGCAGTGCACGTCCTACTGCTGATAAGATGATGATGAATTAACTAAAGAAAAGTGTGCCTTTCAATTAAAGAATGTATAAAATTAGGAGCCCCGTGTCTCGATCCCTTGCACAGTGATCACAACACAATGTTGATAAGTACATCTAACTCTCTAAATCATCTCGCAATGAATGCAACAATTTGTATAAAAAATATCAAACCAAGTACTGAATAATAGATCCTTGGACAAAAAATGTAGAAAACTGAATCCTCTTTCACTAACGATATCTCTTCAGTAGTTTTACAAGTTCCAGTGGTGTGTATAATCAATACTGGGTCTTGCAACCAGTCCCTAGTTTGCTAGTTGACCTAACAAATATAAGGGTGCATACAGAAGTATTATTCTGGGAAAATTTACTTCGGTGAAGCGAGCTTAAAATTACTAGGCTTGACAACTTGCTTCAAGCTGAATAAACCTCACTCAGTGAATTAACAATGATTTTAGGTGAGGTAACAAGTTAATAACTGTAACTGTAGGGTGATTACAAGTCACTTATTTTATTTTATTTATTTATTCAAGTACACCAGTATTATATTGTATAGGTACATCATAGCAATGTATTACTTCTAATGTAAACAACAATTACAGGTATACATAACATTTTTAACCAACTTCAAATAAAAGAGCAGGTTCTCAATTCGCCGGGTTTTATTTTAATATGCATCAGGCAAACATTGCTGATAAACTAAAGGTAAAGACAAAGAAAATATCAAAACAAGAGAAAATTAAAAACTTAGTGAAGGGTATCGTGAAAATGTTGGGAGCTAGAATACGTACCATTTCTTAATATCTCAACAGAATTAGCAACTCACCTAAATTCACCGAGGGATTTAGTTACAGAATAGTCCTGCTCATAGTCTAGAAAAGTTCGACTACAAACGTACAATGAAAGTCGAAAGCTGGATTTATAACCACATAAGTTTAATGCAATAGTTAGTCAAAGGAACTTGTTAGCTCTGCTCACAGGAGCGAACACTGGTGCACAATACAATGTTCGCTAACGAATGTCACACACCATCACGCCTGTATTCTCCGAAGAGTAAGACAGAAGTGTATTAATCTACCTACAGTTTGCTAGTATGTTGTTAGGTCCCATGTAATGGGGGCGAGCCTATTGCCATTAACCGGGCACAAATCGTAACCCCGAGCTAGGAGATTACATAGAAAAACCCAATAACACTAGGCTACCGAGGCTAATGTCAGAGGGCCGTTTTCTTAAAAAATAAATGGTCATGGCTAGGGATATGCATATGATAGGCATATGATTGTCAAGATCGAATCAGAAATGAGGAGATCCACAGAACTAAGCACTCAAAATTGCGAAACTCAAATGGATGGATGGCAATGGATGGGCACATAACTCGTAAAGTGGATGGCTGTTGGGTTCGTATTGCTCTCCAGTAGCGACCACGCACCAAAAGGCGCATTGTGTGAAAACCGCATGAACCTACGACCTGGTAAAGGTCGCGGGTAATCGCTGCATGCGAGCAGCTCAAGACCGACGGTCATTGTGGCATTTTTATCTGATCTTGATATGATAATGATGATGACTGTAGGTACTTTCATTATGTCCGGCGCGCGTTCCTTTGACAGCACGGTTGGCGCTAGCGCAAACCAGTTAGTGGCTAAGCGATTGGCTTTTGTGCAAAATGTCTCGTGTTCGATTCCTGCACATAACAAATATTTGTATGACCTACGAATAGTTGTGCTGGGTCTGGCTGTTTGTGTATGTGAGTTAATTTGTTTGTAAACGCACCCACAATACAGTAGAAATTCCTCGTGTGGGGCAAAGTTTAAAAAAAAATTGGTTAATCTAGTGCCGCATTAAAGTCAAGTTTTAAACACTAAAGAACGTTCACATTTCTCTTATAAGTTCTCCGGTATGAACCTCAAAGTAAACTTATAAACCGTTGACTACAAAGTAAGCAATTTTACCCCACTGTGCAAATGAGTAGCATCGCCTTTGCCGCGCACTGGGGGGTAAGTTTCTGGGGCGCACAATTAAAGTCGATCTATGTAAATGCTACGAGAAAGTAGACCTTATTCTTTATTTTCTTTCTTTGATACACGTGCAAAGGATTGTCTGAGGAAAGTTAAATAAAGACCGGTGTAAAAGACTGTATGATCGTTCGTTGTTGCAGATAAAATAGAGACTTGGTTTTATTTCTGCGGTTTTGGTGTGTGGCAATTTAGTGTATATATAATCTACTACGGTTTTCGCTAGATGTGTACCCGGTTTCATTTGTTAGGCTAAGCAGTGTTTTAGGGTTTATTAAGTTATTGTTTATATTAAGAACGTTTATGACGCATGGTATCTAGTACAATCATCTAAGTAAAGACTTGACTTGACTTCTTGGAAATACAATGAACGATATATGCCCAAAGAGTCAGTTGAGAAAATTTTTGACAAGGAATTTAAATCCTAATGCTGATCAACTTTATGTACTTTACGTATAACTAAAATCGGTTCACCGAATGATAAATGACTTTTATAAAAGACAAAGGAATATTATCTATCCGAACGTTCAACTAAAGTACTTATCGTACCTAAACGAAACCAGATAAATCAAATAAACACATCCATTAAAAGTTCTCTCCGTAACAAAATGTCAGAAACAGATATATCTTATTGGCAACTGTGTTTGGCAGGCTGCCACCCCGCGAAGGCTTAGTTTGAGGCCTGTTGCGACTCCCGGGGGCCGCCCGGGAGAGGGGGGCGAGGGGTATCTAATATCTGTCTAGACGGAAAGGCTTTGTGCAGTCGTCAAGCTGAAGTGGACTGCACTTGAAGCCCTTTGCTTATCGTAAATCATGATTGGCGGGAAATGGTGTACAGTTTTCAAGTCTTTTGTGGAACTTCGATTGGACTGGGACATTGTAATCTAAATTATATACATGTATATCTAATTAAAATAGTAAAGCTAAAAAGTTATTTGTATGTTTGTTGAAACGCGAAAATCTTTTAAACTCACCGTCGAATTGGAAAAAATATTTTTGTATATGAGTCATATTCATAAGAAATAGTATAGGGTTTATAACATCACGCTACAACTCACAAACGCAGAGGAAAACCAAAGACGTAACTTAAGGCGGATAAAGAAAACCAAGCAGTCGCGGGTCGCGGGTAATAAAATACTCTTAAATAAACTAATTGCAAACATAAACTTTTAAGTGGTACAAGGGTGTTACAATTGGCAGTCTTATCGCTAAAGGCGATCTTAAGCGGTTGTTGTTGAAAACTTGGTGATCGAGCTCAAAAGATGTAACCGGGCAGTGATATTCTGTGAAAGTCTCTTTCGGTGAATTTAGGTGATTTCGAGAATTAGGTCAACTATCAATCCTTAGCATAATATCATTATTCATTAGTGATATTCTGTTTAAATCTATGTATAGAACTTGAACACTTTTGGTCTCATACACTCGTACTCGTCGTTATAAATTGTCATTGATCTTGATTTATCTTGTTAACTGTCCTAAGTGGTTCGATTCCCAGGTCGAGCAAAAAGTGTTAGTTTGTAGCACAGTCACAGTGTTATTAGCAGCTCGGAGTTAGGATTTGTGCCCGATTAATGGCAATAGGCTCGCCCCCAATTACATGGGACCTAAGTATACCGGCGAACTGTGGATTTACATTGGTATACCTTTGCCTTACCTTTCGGGGAATACGGGCGTAATGGTGTGTTATAGTTGTCATTCTTTGTAAACGTATTGTTAATATCCTGCATGACCTAAATAAATAGTTTCCTTTCCTTTCTTTTGCAGAAGGGTTGGCAAGCAGTCCATCCTGACAACGCCTTTCTCAACTTCGTAGTACAAAATGGAAATTTAGCCTTCCTCTGTTCCTAGCAGCCTAGTACGCTATTCTAATGGCCTAGTTGGCGGCGATCCAAAGCGTATTGTTTTTGACGGCACTACTGTAATGCAGAACTTCTTAAAAGGGACCATTATGAGATATAGAATAAGCTTGTTCGTTTTTTGTCTATAAAGTAAGTGAAGCGTGGTTCTGGGTTTCTCTTGCCAAAAAGCTAAAATGATGTATTAGGAATCTTTTTAAGGTTCCAATAGGCAAGCACGACATAGTAATATATTTTAAACGATACAAACTAAGTTACCAATCTATTTGAAATAAATGATTGACTTCGACTTTGAAGTAACATAGATCTAACAAAAATTGCTGCTGGGACACGGCTTTTATTTTTGATGTGAAATCTCATGGCTTTTTATACCGCACAATGTCACGAACGCAACAAATTGTGCTTATGGTTGCATGCAACAGTTCGAGTGTCGTGGGAGTATTTAAGGTTTAATTATAAGATAATATTAAAAAGTATTTTCAATGTTATCTTATACGTACGAAGTACAGATACCTTCAAAATCGATTGAATGATTGAATTGATTTGGATTGCCAGATGTGATATAAAACATGGGAAGAATGATTATAATATCTTCCGACTTCGTCAATTGTCGTTTCATACGCCCTAGGGTTTTCAGTTAATTAAATGGAGAAGTTGGTCCCATTCTAAGTAGTTGATGAACAAACTAGCATAGTTTTGTCATAGTTGCGGAATTTGTTCGAAAGAGTTACCGCGGCCCTGGAACGCAAAGGGCGTCAGAAGAAACACGGATAGGTTTTAGTCAGAAAGAGTCTGACACTCCCTTCTGCTCCGCCCAGAGCGGAAGAAGTCATTTCATAATTTCCTTTACATAGCCTAGCTAATCAACATCCATAATGGGCCCTACAACAAAAAACACAGTTATGTTTGTGGTGCCCTCAAAAAAAAACAAGACCGAATGGCCATCCACTTCGCAGTGAAGTGGGGCCGCCTGGCGCCTCTCATTAGGCCTCAATAGCCCATCAATTTATCAACACTCACCGAGCTTTCACGTAAAGGGTGAGTTTCAAAGCATTTTGTAATTAATTCTGATATTATCTGGAGCGAAGTGGCTGTAAAGTATCGAATTCGCTTTATTATTGATCAATCGGCCTCGTTCAAAGCTCGGGGAAGTATTTTTACGATGCTGAAAATGTCCAAATATATTTTTAGATGTTGTTTACATAACAGTGTATTAATAGACTTTGAATATTTTAAGAAAATTTGTGTTTTGTACCTATTTCATAAACATTCTTAATTGCTACGATACGTAGTACAATACAATACGTATGTATTTACACATATACTGAAGTAGGTATACATTATTCATCATAATATATTTCTTTTTATAATGATCTTTGGCATCCATGCATGGCCGAAAAATAAAAAAGAAATATAAAAAATTAAGGGAAACTTAATATTCTGTATGTAGAGTTAAAAATTATACGGTGTTACGGAACCCGTCGTTTGACACATGGGCGGTTTCTTTATTAAAATCGTTGCGTATCCGCATTACCTACACTGTTAACACCTATCTAAATATATAGGTATGTTACAGCGATCCTTTATATAATAATCATACGAACTGACAATTACCTGTGACAAACAATAAATGAATTTGAATTTGAATTTGAATTTGAATTAAACTTCTGTAATTAAACACCTTCTCTTGCCTTTAATTGCATTCCAAAACCACGTCAATTAAGTTAAATTGAACAAAGTTTTAACTGAACTGCCAGCTTCAATTAACTAACAATATTGATTGCAGTAAACAATTTAACTTGTTCAAACAGCCGTTTATTTTACAGCTGTATTTCATTACTCATTGCACGGTGAGTCTATAAAATGGGAGTAGAACATTATCAATCATAGTTGTTACTATCTGAGTGAGGGACAGACAGACGGTTTGTTTAAAGTAAACATATGAAAAATTTCAAGAGACTGTGTGAGCTAAAATAGATGATCACTCAGACTGTGGGACGCCTAATTTTAAACGTTGGATGTCTACCGTGATGCAGCTTAACTAACCTTTGGTTTCGAACGAAATATTTATGTGAGAAACTGTCGACCATGCGTCAGCTGTTGCAATTATTGTCAACCACTAATCACAATTATCAATTTGTCAATCATTTACGTGCGCTTGACAATTTGTCAAGTAATTTTTTCGTTTGAGAAACCGGTGGTGAGTATCGCACTGTAGTTTGTTGAAGTAAGTGTGTTCGGTTCTGAATGTCCTAACTTGATATACAAAAGTTAAACTATTTCGTGAACCGTCTGTCCAAGTCTTAAATTAAATGCACTTAATATAAGAACTAATGACTCAGTACTTATCTACGACTACGATTCAATGCTTGTACGGTTTCCACTCAGTAGATAGGTACTTATAGTAACTAAGAAGCAGCTACGTGTGTGTCTATCGGATAATCTTCAGCGATTGTGGGGAGTTGTTAATCACGATGTCCCCTATGTAAGTATGTTCTAGGGGATTGTGGTAACGAAAAGTTTCACCAATTCTCTTTGGTATTTAAACTTGAATAAAGTAATAAGGGAGAGTTACTAGTTTCGTCTCTTGGGGAACGAGATAGAAATAGCTGCATTGGTAAACTTGCATGCATATTGCAATCTATTGTTTCATAAGTTTAAAAAGTTCTTCCGGTTAACAGCGGAAATAACGCAATGAATTATTTTTTATTGTCAAAATGAAAGGGATCACTTAATGAATAATGTGACGGCAAAACAATTACCGTTAACAGCAATGCTGTGCGTGCTGTGATATAGCTGCTGGGATACCCTAAACATTTTCAGAGAATATTGATGACAATCCGTCATCACTCCTTGATGAAATGATTATCTAGGTAGGACACTAACAACGCAATACAAAAACACAATTCCACTTCCCCTTTTCAGTTTAAATCTATACTAATATTATAAAGCTGGAGAGTTTGTTTGTTTGTTTGTTTGAACGCGCTAATCTCAGGAACTACCGGTCCGATTTAAAAAAATCTTGTTGTGTTGGATAGCCCATTTATCGAGGAAGGTTATAGGCTATATAACATCACGCTACGACCAATTGGAGCGGAGCAATCAGTAAAAATGTGGCAAAAACGGGGGAAAAAACCAACCTTTTGAGGGCTTTCGTTGCGTGCGCTGCGTAAACGGTTTAAGTTACGCAAAAATAATGTATGAAAGAATTGTTCCTCTTAAAATATACTAAAAAAAAGTCCGCGGTAGTACATGCCTAACATTTAAGGTTGACTCACTATAGCCATTTTTATGGCCAGAAAATTTGTTTTGAAATAATGCATTATTTGCGAAGGTGTTTTTATGAATATAGTATTAATCCTTATCAACATAAATGCGTTATTCATCACAAGTGTTTAATTTTGAACAAAATTGCCCTTTACATCATTTAATTTCAATGAATATCTTAGGAGATATCACAGTTTTAAAATAACTTCGCAGCAAAATAATGACTCTGCGAGAGATTCCGTAGCTTATACCTCAGAATAACAGATTGCCTGCCGGCTGCGGGTTGTTCGAAAGAGATACCGCGCTCCCGGAACGCAAAGGGCACATGAAGGAACATAGACGGGTTTTAGTCAGTAAAAGTCTGACACTAAGGGCGGGGGAAGTTATTTGATGATTTCCCGTGTTAAAAAAAAAAGAATGACAGATTAAAGGCTACATAACATCGCGCTATTTGCCACGGGAACGGATCAGTAACCAAAAACCTAACGTAATGCGGGTAAAACCGCGGGGCACAGCCAGTAAAATTATAAAGTCGAAAGTTTGTGTGTTTGTATCTTCATCACGCTCAAACGGCTGGACGGATCTGGATGAAATTTGGCACAGCGATAGATTGTAGTGTGGAATAACATATACGATACTTTTTATCCCGAAAAAATTTACGGTTCCCGTGGGGTGATATATAAAATTTGACGCGGACGAAGTCGCGGGCAAAAGCTAGTTCAATATAAAACACTAAAGTGGTCTGACATGTTACGTGAACAAGAGTAATGGTAGTGAAGTATTCAGTAGCCGGTCAGGTGTGCAGTGGCCGGTGTGGCCGACAGGTGGCGCTGCACTCGGCTGGCACTGGCCCGCTGCCAGGACAGAGCTCACCGCAGGGCTGGCACACGGCGGCCTGCTCGAGTGCTTGTAATAAGGTTATTGGAATTGTAACACATGGAAGTGGATTTTATGTCCCAATTGCCAGATTCGATCTCGAATCATGCCTATCAGCAGTGCTGTAGTGCGATTCTCTAAAATGTAAACTCGAAAACGAGTCTCACTAAAGTGATCGCGCTCACTTCGATCCATTTTGTAATTCACTGCGAATTCAGCTTTCGAATTACGAAGTGAGGCTTAGAGAATCACACTGCTGTTCTATAAAAATCTTCTACGGTGAGTTTAACTGACGTGAGTTGTTAGCTTACCTTTTTTTGTGGAGAAAACCTCATGAATTCTCTCCCTCTGAGGAGAGAAGAGGGTAATGTCGAATTATTACCAAACGACTAAAACCCCACGGTTCGTCCTGTTACTATTAAGCCCGGTATTAGCGTGACGCACGATCCGCGCCTCCGATTGAACTGTCACCTCACCGGAGATTGACAGCTCATTCCAGAATACAAAAAATTGATGGTGGTTGAATTGCTCGTATTTAGTTTTGATGTTCTCTAAGCAAAGTGGTTCTAATAATTTGTTTCTGAACTTTTGGAAACGATCGCAATCTAATCTCAGTCTCAATCTGGCAAAAATGCTTTAATTTATCTACATTTTTCAATCAATCAATCAATCAAAGCATTTATTTCAATTAGACCATTTACAGGCACTTTTGAATTGTCAAGAAGTTACAGTTTAATATTGAAGCTAGTTGCTCGTTCCAAAACGTAGGTCTCTATGGAGAAGAACGAGCAAGAAACTCCATGGACACTCTTTTCATTCAATTTGGTTTTTACAAAAACTTGGTTACAATATTCTTGTTGCTTCTATATGTGAAAACAATGAAGTGAAAGAATGAAATATAAAAAATAACAAAATTATAATAAAGATGTAAGCCATGGCAGTCAAGAGATGACCAATCCCAACTGACAGCACCCGTTCACGAATATGACGAGTGCATCATTTTATATTAATTGTCGCTAAAATGAAATTGTGACTAGATCTTAAACACTTTTTTTTGTAGAATTATCCTTATGAGTGGTTAAAATAACAACCAAGATGTTTACTTATCTGAAAAAATATTGTGCTTTTATTATTTGTTGTATACATTTTTTTATTAAATAAATATTGTCTTTCAGTTCCAGTAGAGGCGAGCGCGTTCGGCGAGTGGGCAACGGAAACATGCACCATTTTAATTAAAATAACCCAATTTTAAACCACACACGTGAGTGTTGACCTTTCATTTTGAAATTGAGATAGGTACTCGTACATGTTGGTTTTTCGTTCGTATTGGTAAGTAAAACCAATTAATTATGAATCAATTTCGCTAATTGGAGTTGATATTTATGTTATTATTTTAATAATTCATCATCTGCCTAGCCTGCTCCCAAATATGTTGGGGTCGGCTTCCAGTCTAACCGGATGCAGCAGAATACCAGTGTTTTACATGGAGCGACTACTACCACTATTATTTTAATACTTATGTTGCTATTTTATTCTAGACTCACTTCTATCTGCGATTTGGTCTGCGTGGTATGTTTTACTCGCGTTAAGTTGGATCTTTAGTTTCTGCTCCGCTCCCGTGTGTTGTAAATTGTACGTCGTGATGTTACATAGCATAAACTATACTATTCCTTATAAATCTGACTATATCATAATATACAAAAATAAAATTCCAATCCGACTGGCAATACCTAAGATAAAATAAACAAAAAAACTCTTCAGCTGTATTATATTTGTGTAGATCTGCCATCACATAATCAGGCCAAATGTAATTTATCTGAAAGCCAAAATTAGCCATCAAATTATATAGCTTCCACATCAATAAACATTCACGTTTATTACTGAAAAACAGGCCTGCATCCATAACCGAATTAGTTATAAATATTTCTGGTTTGGGGCAGCCCTACCAGCGGGTGAACGGTCAAGACTGAGTCATAACCGGGTCCGGCTGATTGATTCAAACGTCGAGTGGTTTGTTTATATTTACCAGACACATAATCACCAGATACATTTATGATCTCGAATATTTAATGTACGAACATGTTTAATGTATGTAATGTGTAGTGAGTGACATCGTGTGTTACCATGAGGAGACTGTACTGACAGCTTACTCTATACAAAAGTATCCTAGTCATATTTTGGTTAATAACTAATTGAACTGGATGAAAATTTGTGATATGACACAGTGAATCTCATACGAGATGTTGAATGATGTATCATTTTGAAACTAAGTAAAATATGACTAAACATAACCGGATTACTACACCAGGGCTACATAAAAATATAATATAGGTACATAATTCATACAATAAACAATTCATAATATAAATAACTAACTAAAGAAAAGCATGTCTTTTGATTCAAGGATAAGTTTGAGCATCGCACACATACACACATAAATCTGGAACCTCGACCACTCAATCCAAAACATAACAATAGCGAAGGAGGAAAATAACCCTTTGTGACAGACGGACAAAAAGTGATCTTTTAAGAGTTCTATTTTTTTTTCTTTTGAACAAAATATTTAAAAGCATTGCAACCCAAGGGAAAATAAGAACTTCCTTTGAAATCCAACAGTATGGAGTTTGCCCATGGATTGCTATTCTCAGCTACAATTTAGAATAACAACCCTTCAAGCCACGGTTCCCACTGTAAAGAGGCAAAAACCCTTTTGTGATAGACGGACAAAAAGTGATCAAACAAGGGCTCTGTTTTTTCTTATTGAGCTACATGACCCTAAAAATTTAACATCATTGTAGCAGTGTCCCATCTAAAATGCGTTTTTTTATAAGAAACTCAACAAGTATAAACCACAAAATGAAGGCAGGTTTTATATTTTTATTTCTGTCGGTGTGAATAATTAAGAATAACAATTAAACGAAACAAAAGAGCCCTAACAAGATATTTTAGAAGTGTATATACTTCCAACTTATACCCGCGACTTCGACCGCGTTAAGTTACGTATTTGGTTACTGCTCCGCTTCCATGAGTCGGAGCGTGATGGTTTATAGCCTAGACTTTTCCTTATAAATCTGGCTATAACATACAAAAAGATTTTTACGATCCGACTAGTAGTTCTAGAGATTTTCACATTTAAACAAACAAAAAATTCTTCAGCTTAAATATATTATTTTAGGAATTCGTGTAATGAAGTTTATCCCACCATTTTGCTACACATGAAGCTTATAAGTATTATCAACATAGGTATGTGTGTGTGTGTGTGGTGACTTTCAGATAAAAATAACCGTCCCATCTCATGTTATCCCTTTGGTATCGTAAGTTGTGAGTAAGGGTAACGACTTTAGGGGCTCCTTCTACCCCCAACCTTTTTACATAGTAGCTCTTGGTCGTATGTCCGTATAAAATTGTTGTTTTTTATGTCATTGGAGGCAAACAAGTCGACGGCCCTCCTGATGTAAAGTGGTCACCGTTGTTTATAGACATCTGCAATACTAGATGCTACGCAAATGCATTGCCATCATAGAGACAAAGCTGAAATGTCTCATGTGCCTGTAATCCTCCCGTAATAGTTATAGTGATAGTATTTCCTCGGAACAGCTCTCACGAAGAATTCTACTACTACTTTCCTTTACTGGATACGTATAGGTCTTCAATTTTTAGTTACGTTGCTAACATAATGGGATCGGAATATTGCACCATGAAGAAGACGGATGAAAAAGGATTACATATAATGGAGATGGATGGGTGAAGCGACTAGAATGGGTAAGGTGAAAAATGAGGAAGTTTTAAAAGTGCCAGTGACAAGAAAGTTGAAAGGGAGTCATTTGTCTTGGTATGGGTACGTGAAGAGGAGGGATGAAACGCATGTAACGCATGTGTGTAAACGATTTATAAATATGGATGAATATGATAGAGGGCGAGCGGCCAAAAGAGAACATGGACGGATTGTGTAAAGAACGATATGAAAGAAAAGGGGGAGTAAGTGATAGCATGACGGTTGACAGGACGTAATGCAAGAAGAAAACGTGTTTTGCCAACCCGTGTATCTTCTGGACAGGCAGGAAAATTATGTTGCTTGCAAAAAGACAAAAAAAGACGAAAACATGCGTCGTTATTCCCTGTAGCCAGGAATCAAAGACCGCTGCAACGCTCATTAAGAGTAAAAAATGAATTAGCATTGCCGAGTTCAAAACTAGCTATGTTTCACTCAGGACCTCTTGTAATGTGCATAAAAATTTATAATAAATTACCCAATGACATTAAAGCCATAGAATTTGACAATAAATTTGTAAACGCACTTAAAATGCACCTAATACAGAAGTGTTATTATAGCATAAACCAGTTCCTGACAAATTGACATTCTGTAATACCAATATTTTTAGATTATTTGAAGATTGACCCAATGTAATAATGTAGAAATGTAATAAAGACATCCAGTAATAATCTAATTAATAATGAAATGATAACAATGATAATGCAATACTAATTTGTTAAATAACTTAATATAATAAAGCATGCAAAAATAATTTAATTCATAATTAAGAAACATAATGTTGCGGTGCCCTAGCAGGGTTCATGTACGAAACTTATTATGTATTTGTAACAAGACCTTGTAAACGACATGAATGCAATAAATAAATAAATAAATAAATAAAAGTGTGAAACATTTAATTTCATAGAAGTTAATTTTCTTCCTGCCGACGTATTTCCAAGAGACTACAGTATAAGGTTCTTCAAGATGGAAATGAATAGGTACTTAAAGCGCGGCAACGCTCGTGTGATGCCCCTGGTGTTGCAGGCGTCCAAACGCTATGGAAACCGTTTACCATCAAGCGGGCCGTATGCCTGTTTGTGAAAAACGGGGAACATCAAATAGCTACGGAAAATTCTAAACACATTTCAGTTGTCATTCACTGACCTCGACCGAAGCTAGTCTGCGGAAACAGATCAGCATCAAGCTCCTCCAAGTTCTGCGATAATGGACATCAAACTATTTATAAACGTCGGGATATTTCAATCGATCAGCGATACAATAAAATGTTCGCGTTACATCGCTGTTTATGTGTGCCAATCGTGCGTCACTGCGTTTCCGGGTTGTGTTGTATTGTAAACATTGGAACTGGGTCGTTAGGGCTTCTCTACACGTGGTATCGATGGAAACGGAAATAAGATTGTTATGTGGTTTGATTTGTTTCTATAGTTCTTTAGCTACAATAGTGTAGGCAATTCATTATTATCTTTATGAAAAAGAAGAAACTCGAGAAGGTCTGTAAGATTTTTCTCATTTTAAAAAGCAAAAACTATTTCCAAGTTTACTTCTGAGAAGAATCTAATAAACTGCCCGCGGAGTTTTTTTTAATTTTATTTCCACTCCATTGGCCTTTGATTAAATTTCAAATTAAATCCTTACAAAGTCTACTACAGACGCGATTGAAGTGAATGTAAGTTTTAATAAAATGAAGGAAACTAGAAAACTATACGGCTTCGCAGCTTAGAATATATTACCATGGAAATTGTATTAGGAGTAGTTTCAATCTATTTATTAATTTCTTAACTAAGTAAATACAAGGTGGGTTATTGAGACGGTGAGCTTTTTTCTTGTAATAATTAGTATAAGTTCTTGTGTATACAGGAAAAATTTTTAACCAGTGCGTAAATTTTGCCATAATAAACTTCAACACGTTTTATTAAACACGTATATTTTATTTTGATATGTCTTAGTACTAAAAAAAAAAGTTATCGCTTACGAAACATGTTTACTTAAAAACCATATTTTATTGTCACTCGGCGCTAGCGCATTCCCCACCCCCTCACCCCATCCATGCGCCGCCCGGGCGGCGGCCAAGAGTTTTCATTGATAGTATGGCGAATAGATTATGTCCATGTTTTGCTTATTTGAAACTCGGATAAGGATGAAAATATTTTTTTTTTTTTTAACTAAACCTGGGTATGTGTTCTATTACTGACACTGAACTACCAAAAAAAATTTACGCACTGGTTAAAAACTTATCCTGTATAACCATAGATACTTGTATTCAAATTATTATTTTTAAAAAGATGGCCGACTGCTAGACTTTACAATGTCATGAAAGATTTCGCTAAAATGTTTTAAAAGAAAAGCAAATTTAATTAGATTTTATCACAAAAAAAAAACTCTTCCCATTTATTACAATTTAATTGCGTCGTTCCCTCCTAAAAACATGGATTTAAAATTAACATATACAGCGTTAAAGTACTAGGGCCGCATGAGTGTGTGAGGGGTTGAATGCGGCAGCTCGGCACATTTCCGCGGGGATACGTTTTAAAACCAATTGGAGCGTGGCGTGGCTGAGATCCCTCGGTACTATATAGCTCGGCGCTAACCCACATAAAATTAATATTGCACTGCGCGACTTGTTTTTGTTTTAAAACGAAATTCTTAATGTTATGGTCGCCTAGTAGGTTAAGAGCTGTTTTTAAGTAGCTAAAGTAGTAAAATAAACTCTACGTACTGCTTAAGTAATTTTTTATTGAACTCTATACTTTAAGAACCCTATTAATGACAAAATGATCTTTTTTGTGTGTGTTCTTAGTCAACTACACTTAGGTAATCGGAATTTGAAAGTAATAATACAAGCCTTATTATCATCCCACTGCTAGGCAAATACTAAGTGGGCCCTAATAATAGACCACTTATCATTCAGAGAAAAGACCAATGATCATCACCACGCTTACTCAAGGCTGATTGGCGATTTCAGATTTCCATTAAATAAGCGTTCCGAACGTTTTCAGTTTTCTTGCATTGTAGCTACCCCCGTTTTCAACAGAAAGCAGCTTACATGCGAGCGCTTGATAATTTGTCACATGAATTTTTTGTGCGAAGTCGTGGGTTAGTATTGCAAGTGTTACTAGGCGGTGACTTAGTTACCAACCATCAGGTAAGCAGTCAGCCTGTTTGCTATCCAATAACATTAAACAAGGTATAGCTAACCTGACATTTACGCTACGTACATAATTAAAACTCGGAATAACACAAACATTTACCAACACGCATGTATTGTCCGACATTGTTCCGACGCGTCACGGGTTTAAAAACCTCATCAATTCATATTACAAGAGATAATGCCGGATTCGTTTGGCTCGGAGATACAACAATGATTAACGTTTATCAAATGCGAGTAAAAAGTGTTTGGATCATGGTTTATGTGGCAATTTGAGGCCTGTGAATGCAAAGTAATGAGTTATTTTTACATACATGCATAATTTTTCTGTACGTGTGTGTGTTACTGATTTTTTCCTAAACGGCCGGACCGATTTTTATGTTATTTTTTGTGTTTGTTAATGGGATTGCGAGCTCTGCTATCTTCATTGTGTTAATGATGTACTCGTATCTTAGCTGATGGTCAAGTAGTTATGACGACCGCCTCTGACGCATGCAGTTGCAAGTACTATACCGGGCAAGTTCATCATCATAACATCCGTCTATGGTAAGACGTCTACGGTGGACATAGTTTTACTGAGTAGAATGTCATAGCATAGGTAATAGCATAACATAACATAAGTAGACTTTAATTGCTAGTAAAGTTAGAGACAAGCATCAAAGGTTTTAATTATAATCGTTTAGTCTGGATTAATTATTGTCTTACAACAGTCCGTTTTGTAATTCTATAAATAACTACAATCCCGCCATCCCTGGTTCTTTCAACACTAATAGCATCAAATGCCCGTTGTACTCTTTATCACAAGACAAAAGTAACAAAACGTTTTCAACCATAAAATAGATTCACCACAAAACGTTGGCGAGAAATTTTCATTTTCAAACAATTTCTTTAGATAAATTTAACGTCGAGATTTCCTGCTCACAACAAAAAACCGCAGAAAAAGCGTAAAAAGAGCATTTTTAAACTCTTTGTAATCTGGTTACAAAGGAACGCTGGCAACACTGCGGTGCCTATAGATAAAGGAAATTGCTCGCCGTCGTACGATAATAGCTCGCAAGTGATCGCAATCGTCCGCGAGCCGATCAATTGCGGACGGTGGCGAACCGAGGCGGCAGATAAGCAGCATTCAGATATCAGTATTCGACCTTTCTGATCATAAATAATCCCATCTTCGACGGCCTGCTGATGAATCGTAGAAACCTATCTGCCAAATATTCACGGAACGTTTTTACCGATAAAATGATGTAAAGTAACAATAAAGCGCTTTAACTTTCTTATCTTACGACTCATACAAACATTGCTTCACCAGTATCTATTCAACGTCCACCGCTTCAAAGCGCTGCGCTGTAGGATTATGTGCAACATTTCTGTCTATTCATTCCATTTGCTTTGAACTGGCATTTTGGATTCCCTTTACCGTCAGAGTTCAATCAGCGTCACATGCATGTATAAACATTCTCTCATAGATTCAGAATCGGCACGAATCCGCCATTTTGACTAGTATAAACATTAACAGGGCTGTAACAAAAATATTTATTTCAGCAAGAGGCCGCGAGCTTGCAAATACACTGGCTTCCAGAATATAATATCCCGGAGAGAGGTCAACGACCGATTGTCCCGGGTCCTCGGTCCGGCCGAATGTCAACTAAGTATGTACTAGAGAAATATTGTATTGTGTGGAATTTACATAACGAATAGTTGAAGTTCACAATGACGGTCTACAAGTGACTTGTTGTGTGCTCTGCGACCCTGGTAGTGACGAGAAGGACATGACTTTAACCCGCGGTTTCTCGAACTAAAAAAATATGTGAAAAGCTGTATAATGCGATTGTGTGAGAGTGATTGGTTGAGTGAATCGTCAACAACTAATTACAGAGCTTACACGCACTTGATAATTGGACATTCGAGAAACCAACGGTTAATCTTGAAGAAAACATATAGTACGAGATCCGTAGAAGAAAAATATACCCTCATCCGTTATTTAAGAATAGTAAGGTTTATATGCATGATCAGACATAGATTGATACATCGCACATGGGTTGCCTAGCTAAATCGCGTACCTAAGGTGTTAAATATTAAAAAATAAGGACCAATTTTTTGGGTAAAATCCCCCCATCTGTTATTTGGGTAAATCGTGCATTAGCTGATAGAATATACCCCAAGGAGTCAAAAAAAGTAGGGTTGCCTAATCTCATCCGGGGCTAACTGTAGGGTTGCCTGGTTTGAAGGTGGGCAAAAATGGAGTAAAATACCCCCATCTGTTATTTAATCGAGATGTATGTCAAATGAAAGGTTATTTTATTCCCAATCCAACTGTATAGGGTTGCCTTATCAAAAATGGGGCTAAGTCCATGGTTGCCAAGATTTTAGTTGTAAAATTGTCATGTTAAAAAAATGGCACCTAGTAGCAGTTTCGCTCAATATCTCCTTTCTGACTCATTTTACGATATGAACATGTTGAACAAAATTAAAGAACAGGAAATTTCCTACAATTTGTGGTAAACAATTTTTTTATAAGATCAATAATTCTGGCATACAAGTGCCGCAAAGTGTACCTCAACATGCATTTTGGCCAAATAAACTTTTTAGCAATAATTCATCATTTACTTCCATATTATGTATTCATTTGATCTTAAATTAAAATGCATTTAAGTCATTGATATTTACTACAAATAAATACTAATAATTGACTTTAGTCCTAGAAAAATAAACCAACATTTTTCTCAATTTGTACGTAATGATTTTGGATATTTAACGCTGATTAACTTTAACTTTATAAATACACTCTCATCTGGTATTTAATCGAATGTTGTATCAAATAAAAGGTTATTTTATTCTCAATCCAACTGTATAGCGTTGCCTCATCAAAAAGTTGGCTATGTCAATCGTTGTGTAGGTTTTAGAGGCAAAATTTTCATATTGTAAAAATAGCACTCAATACCAGTTGTTTTGACAATATCCCCTTTCCGGCTCATTTTACGATAAAAACAAGTGGAACAAAATTAAAGAACAGGAAATTTCCTACAATTTGTGGAAAACATTTTTTTTATGAGATCGATAGTTCTGGCGTACGAGTGCCGCAAAGTGTACTTCAACATGCGTTTTGGCCAAAGAAACTCTTTAGCAATATTTTATCATTTACTTATTTAATCAAGATGTATATCAAATGAAAGGTTATTTTATTCCCAATCTAACTGTATAGGGTTGCCTTATCAAAAAGGTGGCTAAGTCCATGGTTGCCTACATTTTAGATGTGAAATTTTCATATTGGAGAAATGGCACCCAATAGCAGTTCTTTGACAATATTTCCTTTCTGACTCATTTTACGAAAATATATAAATTGAATCTAGTTGCGTATTCTAAAAGGTATATTATCTTAAATATAATCTAGATTAGATCATAATGACATTTGTATATTTTTATGGAAGTGAAACTTATTGTAATACATTCTTCTCCATGTGAAACTACCTTTTAGAATACGCAACTAGATTCAATATATATATTTTTTTTTTCATGTAATTGACGTTCAAAATTGTCTTTTAATGGTCACATATAATAGAAAAAAATGTAATGACAACCTCAATTAAAAAAAAAACATCAATGTCTTGAATGCATTTTATTTTAAGACCTAATGATTACCTATACAGGGTGCTTTGAAATTGCTCGTATTCCTCTCGGGAGAAGAAACTATGACTAATTTAGAATGATTTAACCCCTATCACTTGGGGGTCGAAAATCCTCCATTTTCGAGAAAATCTACTTTGTTTTTATTTTTAGAAAAATCTGAATTTTGGTAATTAAAAATTAATTAAAAAAAAACTTATCACTTATCAGATTTCTTTTTTAATTTATTGCAAGTTTTAACATACAACATAAAATCTAACAGTAAATTACACAGTTTTTAGCTTTAGAGAGGTTGGTCAATTAGTAAGCTATCAGATCATAGAAAACTTTTGGCTGAAAAGTGATAAGTTTTTTTTTATTAAATGTTAATTACCAAAATTCGGATTTTTCTAAAAATAAAAACAAAGTAGATTTTCTCGAAAATGGAGGATTTTCGACCCCCAAGTGATAGGGGTTAAATCATTCTAAATTAGTCATAGTTTCTTCTTCCGAGAGGAATACGAGCAATTTCAAAGCACCCTGTATAGAAGTAAATGACAAAATATTGCTAAAGAGTTTTTGGCCAAAACGCATGTTGAAGTACACTTTGCGGCACTCGTACGCCAGAACTACTAATCTTATAAAAAAAAATGTTTTCCATAAATTGTAGGAAATTTCCTGTACTTTGTTTTTGTTTAACATGCGCTTATCGTAAAATGAGTCAGAAAGGAAATATTGTCAAAGAACTGCTATTGGGTGCCATTTCTCCAATATGAAAATTTCACATCTAAAATGTAGGCAACCATGGACTTAGCCACCTTTTTGATAAGGCAACCCTATACATAACTGTATCTAATCTAACGATTGGGAATAAAATAACCTTTCATTTGATATACATCTTGATTAAATAAGTAAATCATAAAATATTGCTAAAGAGTTTCTTTGGCTAAAACGCATGTTGAAGTACACTTTGCGGCACTCGTACGCCAGAACTATCGATCTCATAAAAAAAATGGTTTTCCACAAATTGTAGGAAATTTCCTGTTCTTTAATTTTGTTCAACTTGTTTTTATCGTAAAATGAGCCGGAAAGGGGATATTGTCAAAACAACTGGTATTGAGTGCCATTTTTACAATATGAAAATTTTGCATCTAAAACCTATACAACGATTGACTTAGCCAACTTTTTGATGAGGCAACCCTATACAGTTGGATTGACAATAAAATAACCTATTATTTGATACAACATTCGATTAAATACCAGATGAGAGTGTATTTGGGCATTTTCATTTTAAATGGCGCAGGTTAAAATAAATAGGCTTCAAAAACTACTACAAATACACACTACAACTAGTTACTAACAGGACGTGACGGATATAGATCGTTTTTAAAATTAAATTTAAATACTCAAACAATATTATCAGAAAGCTGTAAAATTGTACTTTTATGCTTTCAGCAGTGTATAAGTTATGTATACCTAAAAAAGAAAAAATGACAAACTTTATATTCATGAAAAAAACGTTACTAACTACAACAGTTCTTTTTTAACCATTTATTGTGCTGCAAAACTTACTGCACTAGCTGGACACCTAGCGCGACTAACTTCAAAATAACATTTCATACTTTGAAATTTGTACCCAGAGTTACCGTTAAAACCAAATTTTGATGATAAATGTGTGTATTTCATAGTAAAAACCGCGTGACTATCCGGACATGTCCGGTAGGCGCGAATTCGTGGGACAAGCTTTTTATTAAATTATTATATATTTTCTTCACTAACTGAGATGAAATGCTTAGTTTAAATGATAAATTAACTATCTAACAATAAAATGAAAGTGTCGCTACGTTAGCTGTCATACAAAAAATAACGAAAAAATTGAATGCAATGATGCAAACTCTCATGGGGACATCATGATTTTACACGATTCCGCAACATTATTAATTTAAATAAAATTAAATACGTGCTTTATAAGGAACTAATAAATTAAATCCACATATTTATAAAAATACCTACAGGGTACAATAGATTTTTCTTAAAAAAATTGTTTGCAAATATTTTTTTCATCATATTTTAGTCATGGGACAACCGAAAAACAGCCTGCGCCATTTAAAATGAAAATGCCCATTTATAAAGATAAAGTTAATCAGCGTTAAATATCCAAAATCATTACGTACAAATTGAGAGAAATGTTGGTTTATTTTGCTAGGACTAAAGTCAATTATTGGTATTTATTTGTAATAAATATCAATGACTTAAATGCATTTTAATTTAAGATCAAATGAATACATAATATGGAAGTAAATTATGAAATATTGTTAAAAAGTTTATTTGGACAAAATACATGTTGAAGTACACTTTGCGGCACTTGTACGCCAGAACTATTGATCTTATAAAAAAATTGTTTACCACAAATTGTAGGAAATTTTCTGTTCTTTAATTTTGTTCAACATGTTTATATCGTAAAATGAGTCAGAAAGGAGATATTGACCGAAACTGCTACTAGGTGCCATTTTTTCAACATGTCAATTTTACAACTAAAATCTAGGCAACCCTGGACTTAGCCCCATTTTTGATAAGGCAACCCTATACAGTTGGATTGGGAATAAAATAACCTTTCATTTGACATACATCTCGATTAAATAACAGATGGGGGTATTTTACTCCATTTTTGCCCACCTTCAAACCAGGCAACCCTACAGTTAGCCCCGGATGAGATTAGGCAACCCTACTTTTTTTGACTCCTTGGGGTATATTCTATCAGCTAATGCACGATTTACCCAAATAACAGATGGGGGGATTTTACCCAAAAAATTGGCCCTTATTTTTTAATATTTAACACCTTAGGTACGCGATTTAGCTAGGCAACCCATGTGCGATGTATCAATCTATGTCTGATCATGCATATAAACCTTACTATTATTAAATAACGGATGAGGGTATATTTTTCTTCTACGGATCTTAGACCAATACATATATGGTTCAAATTTCGCATTAATTTTGATGGCAGTGGATGCTAAAGTCATTCGCATTCACAACGGACACTACAGTGTCTTCACATCTCATAAAAAATAAGCGATAATGAAAGTGTATTGCGCTACACAAGTATCTAGTTTGAACGGGTCATCAAAGTTTTATCCTTTATTATTTTATTGCACACTTCAGTGAACAGGACAGTTTAGATAAGGATATCAGCAAATAAGAGTGACGCGCCATATCATATCGACTAGCATGAGTGTGAGAATTAATAGAGTTCAACATACAGAAAAATGGAGGGCATTGAGTTCGATAATTGGGTTTAGTTTTGCTAAAATGAACCAGCCTGTATCTGTCAATAATTCAACTAATTACGAAAACCAATGACTTCAAAAAATGGTAGAAATTTTGACGTAATGTGGTCAGTTACAGCGGTATTCAAATCAATTCATAAGCTGCATAGCACGGCACGCCAGCATTAATGACATCATCCGTAGTGTTCTTGTCTCCACTGAAGTACCGGCTGTTTCGGAACCAATTGGCTTGGCACGCAACAATGGAAAGAGACCAGATGGGATGACTATAATGCCTTGGAAATTGGGAAGGCCTTTAGTTTGGAATGCAACATGTGTCGACACCCTTGCGTCATCCCATCTTCCTAGCACGACGTGTTGTACTGGGGCGGCTGCTACTGGTGCCGAAAATCTCAAACGGCACAAATATAACAACCAACTTGGAAGTTGGAGGTTTGAGCCATTTCGGGTTGAGAAAGATTTTGGGTGATAGATTTAACTCGTAATAACTATGCAGGTATTGTATTGTTATCATTTCATTGCATATAACTATTATCAGTCGAGTAGGACCACGTAAAATATCGACCATTGTCTAGGACGTACGGGACAGACAGACTAACGAACGATAAAGAGTCAACCACTAATCGAGTCCAATATTAAAAAAACTGCGTTATTCAGAAAAATAAAATCAATGAACTTACGACCACAACGGTATAAATACAGGTTGTATTTAATTAATCTTGCTGCAAGCAAAACATGTACACCGACCTCTTCTCAATCGTACAAAAATATAATAGGTTTAACTAAAATCAAACGCTGTCGCTCCCTGGGCGGAGCTGGTAATTCTCGTAACTTTTAGGATCGTTCGCATTCTAATCTCAGTCTAAATCTGCCAAAAATGCTTAATGTTACCTATTGCCTACCTGTTATTAAATATTTACCTACATTTTTGACATCGATTGTCGCTTAGACGAAATTGTAATTTGATTTAGACCGTTGTTAATAACGAGAATAAACTTTTTCGCTACCAGTAATATACTATCATGCTGTCATTCAAATTGTAAAAAAACGTAAAGCATTCAAAAAATATTTCCTATGTAAAAATTCTTTGAGCTCGCCGCCTCCAATCGACTTTGTGATCGATCTTTGACAGATTTTTTTGTTAGCGTGGATGGAACATTTCAATTCCAATACACCAAAGCACACGGCCGACAAAAAATCGGTCGTGAGCGGAGAGCATGATTTTAAATTTAAAACTAATCATTTTTATCTTTAACTAATATCTCGGTAAATAAACACACAATCTGTACCAATATCTAACAACAGAATGTCGCCGATTCGCTACAGATTATGCAAACCGACGATAAAAGCGGATGAAATATGGCGAGAGTCTGCGGTACATACCCGACACGCGGAACGAATACTAATCCACTCGTCTGAACAAAAGAACACGCCGTATTACATAGTGAGCGAGATAATTCCACTTTGAGTCATCGTCACCATCGCTGTAGCCTCTCATGCACGAGGTTGTGGGTTCGCAACCGGGCACGGCACGGGCACCAATGTGACTTTAGGGTTCCGTACCTAAAAGGTAGAACGGGAAACTGCCTGTCTGCCTGTCCGTCTGTCATCAGGCTGTTTCCCTCGAACCGTGATAGTTAGACAGTTGAAATGAATTTTGAAAATTTTACAGATGACGTATTTCTGTAGCCGCTATATCAACAAATTTAATACTAAAAAACGGAATAAAATAAATATTTAAGGGCGCTCCCATACAACAAACGTGTTTTTTTTTGCCATTCATATAGATAATGGTATGGAACCTTTCGTGCCCAACTCGCAATTGGCCGGTTTTTCTAATTCATTATGTACCTACTTTCCAAGTTTATCTTGGACACCACTGACATCGGTACCATGTCAGCGGCCCTTGAGGTGGTTTAGGAACTCTGAAACTGGTGTGTATAAGAGCTTACTGCCCACACGATAATAAAGAAAGATCGCTGTGACAGAATACCCTGGTTTGGAATGAGTTTACTCGCTTTTAGTATCACCTTGGGTGTTGAATTCTTTTGTCTTCATTTTCATTATTGTATAAAGTAAGCTAGATGTCTGAAACTTTAGTTGGTACAGTGGTACCTAAATAATAGGTCACCTGAGATAGGTAATGATACTAGCTTATACACGCGATTTTGTTTGCGAGATTGTTATTTATCTACGGGGGTATAGTTTGTTTCTAAAAAAATATTTTAAAGTCTGCCTCGTTTTCTAAAAAAAAAGCCTATGTTATTCCGTATAAGATCAGTTGTCTGCCGGTTAGAGTCCCGTCAAACTCGGTCCAGCCGTTTTGGAACAAACAGACACAGACATTTAAAAAAAAAATATTTTATGGTAGGTATAAGTATGGTGTAAGAAGCTGTTTCTTACATTACAACCAGACACCTTCATCTTTATTTATATGTATATTATATGTATAGATGTATACTATTTATAAAGTAGCTCAGTAGGTAGGTACAGGTGAACTAAAAATCTAATCAAAACTAAACTAATTAAAACTAAATGAGACTGGGAATAGCCACTTTTCGCAGGTCGTTAATAGTCAATCACAGCTTACAACACGGTTACCTTTCCCCCAGCATGTTCACAGTTAATTAGTCTCTGCACGCGGCTTCCCCCACGTAAAAAGTATTGCAAGTTTCCTATGTGTTAATCCACAAAATGGTTAATCTGTGTGCTCATTTTCAACTATAATACTAGCTTCTCCCCTCAACTTTATCCACGTCAAAATATATCAGATCATCATCATCATCATCATCATCATATCAGCCGCAGGACGTCCACTGCTGGACATAGGCCTCCCCCATAGATTTCCAAAAGATCGGTTGGAAGCGGCCTGCATCCAGCGTCTTCCTGCGGTCTTAATCAGGTCGTCCGTCCACCTTGTGGGTGGACGTCCTACGCTGCGCTTGCCGGTGCGTGGTCTCCATTCGAGAACTTTGCGGCCCCATCGGCCATCAGCTCTGCGTGCCATGTGCCCTGCCCACTGCCACTTCAACTTGCTGATGCTCTGGGCTACCATCAGACTGGGCTGGACTGGGCTCTATATATCAGATATCAGGATAAAAAATATCAGTCCTACATAATGTTATTTAACACTACAATCTGTCTTAGTGCCAAATTTCATCCAAATCCGTTCAGCCGTTTAAGCTTAAACAAACATCTATCCATCCTCACAAACTTTCGCATTTATAATATTAGTAGGTCAGTAGGAGTAGGATATCCCGCACCACTATATTCACATAACATATTCGGTTTACAAGCTACGAGTAAGTACTTAGTCATAAGTCGGGCTTACCCCCGCTAAGGGTGAGTTACATGACGGTTTAACCCTAACCGGGATAGAACATAATAATTCAACTACCGAGCTGCCAAGCCGTGTCTTGCCCACTCGGCTCTGTGGCTGCCAAGTTGTAATATCTTTCCAGAGATAAGTAATGAAGGAGAAGATAGTGGATTGTGTTTTTGTTAGCTATATCTTGATATCTAGCTGAATTTGGCTACGCTGCCCTTGTTAGCTCTAGTTTAGCCTCATAAAGAAGAATATGAAAATATATTGTTGTTAAAACGCAATGTTATTTAAAAACATCAAGTCAATCCATCGACTTCTTTATTTTACCTTTTCCGGACACAAATATACAGAAGCTGAATCTTTATATACATATACTAGCTGACCTGGCCAACGTTGTTTCGTCGTATGTTTTATTTCGCCATAGGTATGTATTTTTTGTACCGATTGTCAGACCTACCGCATCTACATATAAAATTTCATAAAAATCGGTCAAGCTGTTCCGGAGGAGTATGACAACTAACATTGTGACACGAGAATTTTAGATACTAAGATTATAAAGCTGAAGAGTTTGTCTGTTTGAACTGAATCTCAGAAACTGCTGATCCGATTGAAAAAATAGCCTTTTGCGAAATACATTGGAAGATCCCTGTACATCTCTTCCTTCCATCATCTGCAATGAAGAGTCACCCTTACAGCAGGTTTTGCAAATCAATTGAAGAGCTGTAGATGACCTCAATATACCAATAGGTACCTACACGATTAATGAAATAAGTTTCTGTGAACAAGCCGCCACAGTACGATAGCATCTAATATCTGATGCCAATAACATCGACGATAAGATACGCTATAATATAATATTGATACGTCAATAAAAATAATGAGCTGAGTAAAAAGAACTACGCCACCTAACAGAATTTAACAGAAGTATTACTTTTAACAGTATTTTTTTTTCTTTATTTTATGCTATAGTATATGTATATTGTAGTTCTTATCTACTGTTTTGTGTTGTATACTAATAAATTTATTTATTAGTGACTAGATTTTTTCCGCGACTTTGTTCGCGTGGTTTTACCACCCGTGTTTTTTTTTTTTTTTATAGACGGGAAATCATCAAATAACTTCCCCCGCCCTGGGCGGGGCGGGAGGGAGTGTCAGACTTTTACTGACTAAAACCCGTCTATGTTCCTTCATGTGCCCTTTGCGTTCCGGGGGCGCGGTATCTCTTTCGAACAACCCGCAGCCCCGGCAGGCATCGGCCCTCAGTGGCCCCATCCAAGTTTGCTGACATCTCTTTGAGGCGCGCGTGGAACACGAACGTGCCGTCGACACGGTCTATCGTTATTCAGTGAACGTACGGACGGTGAGCTACCCATTGCTCACCGTCCACAGACCCGCGCCTACGGTGGCCGGGAGTCGTCTCGCGGCTCCCGACGCCCGGAGCGTCTACCGCGGCGGCCGCTGGGACGGGGGACCCTCCTTTCCCTACCACCCGTGTTAAGTTACGTCTTTGGTTGCTGCTCCGCTCCCTAGTGTCGTAGCGTGATGTTATATAGCTTATAGCCTTCCTCGAGAAAAGGACTAACCAATACCAAAATATTTTTTCAATTCGAACCAGTAGTTCCTGCTATTAGCGCGTTCAACCAAACAAACAAACTCTTCAGCCTTAAAATATTAGTATATAGTATAGATGATAGTTTTATAATTAAATAAGGTTAGTATTGTTATGTGTAAGGCGGCCTTTTGCGGTAAAAGCCTTCTCCGTACCCTTTGCCCGTCTGGGTCATACGTTTCCAGCAATTTCTATGATGTCGTCACTCCATCTTTTAAATTGCCTACCCTTCCCTTTTCCTTGTACATTGCTTTTAATAACGCACGATAAATTGTATTGCGGTATTATTGCAGGCTGAGGCTCGGTAATAATTGTATAGTACCTATGACTGCCCTGTTGGTATCGTGGGATTCCCGGGTTCTACTGCCAGGTCGGACAAAGTCCTATGGGAATTTTCCAGTATTAATTGCTTAGCAGTAGCCCGGAAAACCAAAATTCTTACCCTACCCCTACCTATTTGTGTTAAAGGGATCTTTGTTATCCCTGAATACTATTTAATAGACTATATTTTACCTGTCACAAAAAATTTGATCCTTATATAAATTTACGCACACAAAGTCGCGGCCAAAAGCTACTAAAATACGTTTAAAATCAACCTTAATGATATCCACTTAAACGTTATTACATCTCTGTTTCGGTTTTGGCTCATCCCGACAATTACTACCATTTGCTCGGTGTTAAAAGCCACACATTTTAAAACGATGCAACGCTTGCCAACTTCACAAGTCAACGCAACAGTTTATTTTTCCTTTGCAAAGAAAACTTATGCAGAGTAACAAAAGGCATATTAACCTCCCCTTTGTGGCTCTTTATGTAGAATAATTTTACTGTTCTCGTACTATTTTGCGTAAAATAATATTAATTTTTGGTGTAACTTTCAACTAGAACTAACATGGGGCCTAGCATAAGTGCGCGGACCAAATTTAATTTTCTAAAATGGAAAAACTAAAGTCAAAACATTTATTAGAATTAGACCATACATATACAGGCACTTTTGAATTATCAAGAAGTCAGTTAGTTAGTCCGAAAGTTGTAGCTAGTTGCTCTTTAGAAAACCTAGGTGGGCCTCTATGGAGAAGAAAGAGCAAGAATCTTCACGGACCTGCTACACACGTAATATTTATTCGGCGAGCATTTATTTGACGGGCCTGTTGGTCTAGTGGTTAGTGGCCCTGACTGCTAAGCCGGAGGTCGTGGGTTCGATTCCCACCCAGGACAAACTTTGTGTGATGAGCATGATTGTTTGTTCTGTGTCTGGGTGTGATCTATCTATAATATGTATGTATTTATAAATTATATAAGTATGTATATCAGTTGTCTGGTTACCATAACACAAGCCCTGCTTAGCTTGGGATCAGATAGCCGTGTGTGAGTTGTCCCAAGATATTTATTTATTTATTTATTATTCAGTCTATACACTTTATTTATATCAATACATCAAAAGGTGATGCTAATTGTGTCTGCCGTATAATATTAAAATCAAATCATTGATTTTCCAGAATCGACACTTTTAGTTTATCGCGCCTGCATTGTTAGTGTTTTGTTTTGAAATTATAGCTTTTACCAACGAGCCTTTGTAAAAGCTGTACCAACAAATATTGGTATCTATTTTATTACCCGAACGCGCCAGAAGGGTTATTTATATTTACAAACTGAGTTATAAGTAGGTAAGCAACGAGAACCAACAAATATGGTGCACATATATAATTGGTAACTCACAATCTCGTAAATCAACACAGGATATAAAAGAAAGGAAGATTACAAGGAGAGAAAGTCTTATTTATTTGTCCTTATGAACACAAGACAATGTTTGTACGGGAACGTCTTCACTTCGAACTAAGACATTGTCATTATTAAATACTGTGTTATTTTTACGTTAAATAATACTGCAGTGCTATTCTGTAAACCCTTTGTGAATTTAGGTGAAGTGAACTATAATGAGTTGTCACCCATGTCATTCCACCACCACCTAACTTACTTATTTTATTTTTTTACCGATCGTAAATCATCCAATTACATCTCCTGCCCTGGGAGGGGCGGAAGGGAGTGTCAGACTTTTACTGACTAAATCCCATTCATGTTCCTTCATGTGCCCTTTACGTTCCGGGGGCGCGGTATCTCTTTCGAACAAAAACCTAAATTCACTGAACGGAATCAATTGCGGAATAGCACTGCAATACTTCCGACGCTAGGGATTTACAGTGACTGCTAACACCAGGTCACTTCACCTAAATACACCGACGGAGATTTTACTGAAAAGCTTTGCTGCTGAATTGTTAAAATTTTATCTGTTCTAATGGACATAACCATTATTGATAAGCGTCAAATTGTAGAATATTACATTCACACTGGCATATTTACATTCCAGGATTAATAAATACTACGGAAGACAATACAAATATTATTTATTAATAGTTTCATAAGTACTTACACCATACGAAGGATCTTGTTAACCCATCCAACTAGCCTCAATACACTATCACAATTATGTAAGTCCTAATAATTAGAAAATGTTTTGTAGTTAATAAGAATAAGGTCACAAAATTCACTAAAGTTCACCGCCTATAACTCATAGAGCCTCACAAATTTGTCGTGCCTCTTTTAAAATATGCAACAAAATCGCCGCGAGCAACTATGTGCATCTACATGCATTGTTACGCCGCGTGCAACTGAGGGCGGCCCACATCCGCACGATCACAGCATCCCATCTAATTCGGTTCAGTATCGCGTCACTACTGAACCAATAATATCAACTAAAACATTGTTTAACATCTTGTATTGCTCAAGAGCTATGGCTTCCGTTCTTAGTACAATAATACTTTAAATACCACTTTAGGAACTGGGTTAGCGCGACCGATAATGCAATGGGAATTGGGAAATGTGAGTGTTTAGGTCGAATTTATTAAAGTACTTAAGCAGTAAGTAGGTGCTACAGAGACTCTTACTAGTTATGCCAAATCGAACCCTATTTTGTTCATATTACGAGATCGGGAAGGTCAGGTGTGCAGTAATCGCAATCGGCGTGCTTGTATGACGAGATGTATGAATGTGGACTAGGCGAAAGGAGTATGTAAGTAAGGTTCGTAGCAGGTGGCATTATGTGGTTTCTGCCAACCCCAATGGGAAAAAGGTGTGAGTTTATGCATGTATGTATGTATGAGGTAAACTCTGTTCAAAATCAGAAAGAGTTGACAAGCCGCCATCGCAACGAAGACTGATAAGGGCCTCCGCCCACGACCGATTTTTTACGGCCGATTTTTTCTCGGCGAGAATGGAACGTATGGATTCTAGTACATCAACGCCCACGGCCGAGAAAAAAACGGTCCAAAAACAAAATCTACGCATCCTGGCCGCCGATTATCGGTGAAAAATAGAAAATAGGGTAAATGCTCCAGTGAATGAACACTTAAGCCATCTTCAGACTTCAAAAAATCAATACATTATGTTGCCTCTAAAGTATGCGGTTTTATATTTTGGTAATCTATGTCAACTAAAGAATATTTTTTAACTTGGTTTTACGACATAACCTGTATACTTTTTTATATATTTGGCAATATATTGAAAAATACCCTAAAACCCCAGTGAATGAATGAAATTTTCCAGTAAATGTACAGCATTAGAACCAGTGAATGAACACAAGTTTTTGTTTAATTAATAGTTACGAAAAATCCTTATTATTATATCAAATGCAGTTCAAAATGGAATAAATAAATGAACATAAATCCTTAGCCTCTAAATCTGCTACAATCATTTTTTTTTTTTTAACAAAGTGTAAGCCTTAAATCTCTTACTTAATCATTATATACCTTCGTAAGCCTAGCCAACGTCAACAATCAATTCATCATGATATGAGCCGAACGATGTCCACTGCTGGACATAGGCCTCTTCAGTAGTACAGAAGTGATTCCGTCTTCCCCGGCACCTTGTTGTCCTTAAGTTGTTAAGAAGCCATATTTATCTCATATAGGCTGACGTCCGGGAACTCATCGGTGTAGTGTCAGGTCAGTCTAGCTCTTGGGTCTTTTGTTGGACTAAAGACGGGTTTTTAGAACTTCTCTACCTCCCTTCAAAGCTCTAGTTTAGACAAGATGATCCTGCCATCGTTAGTCTCCAGCTTCGTCAGCATTTGAGGTGTGTCGCGTTTGATGGATTTCAGGATCTGCCTTATAAGCCGAGCTTATTCCGACTGAACCTGCACCCACTGAAGACTGCCCGTTAACTTGGGAGTTAGAGTCTCAGAGCTTTGATCTATTTGTTAGTTCTCCGTTCTCTAAAATGATGATTACTAACTCAAAATGTGGTATTCATTTATTTATTGGTTACATTTTTATGACGAAAGCTTATATTTTAACATGATGAAAATGTTATAGTTCATTCACTAGATTTCATGAAATTAACGATTGGTCAGTGAATTAACGTCGTTAGAAGTCGTTTATTCACTGGATTTCAAACGTTTTTTAATGCCAATGCTGGAACACTCAATAATTTACTTAAAACTAGCTAAAATTGCAATGAAATTGATTTGATACATATATTATAACTACTCATTACTCGAATTTATAAATAACTTATAGTACATACTTTAATTACGGCTGCAAAGTGATATCAAAAAATTTGCGTCTGACCCAAGTCCTAAATTCTTGCCCGAACAAAGAAAATTTACACCAACACTGCCAACTTTAAACGCTCGTCATTTTAAAACGAACAGTATCGCAATACATGAATGTTGTTACTATGCTAGAATAAAGAGCAGCAATTTCAAAAAAAAATACTGCGTTGGGTAGAAGGTAATATCTTAGTTTATTATTTTTTGGAAAATACTCGGATTTGTTAATTCACTGGGGTGTGTTCATTCACTGGGGCACTTACCCTATGCGTCATGGATTTACTAGGGAAGAACGTTGTGTCATTGCTAAAGTCAAAAGTCTAAAGTCAAAAGCAGTTATTGCGAATTAAGTGTACAATTGTGGTGTTATGTTAAGTTAGTACTTATGAGTTTGAAGCATTTGAATAATAACAATAATTTATTATTAAAAAGCTTATTTATTTATTAATAATATGGTAAATCATTTTTTTCTAAATTAATCGTCTGTGATTTCAATAAGTAAATAATATTGTGTTGATTTACGCAGGGTTTTAAATACCGGTAAATACTTATAAAATTACCTTTGACAGAGTTACCGTTAATATAAAAATAACGTTAATGGATTAAAAAAATAATATATAATCAAACGAATTTAATAAATTCTTAAGAATGAAAATAACATTCGTTTTCAACGACTAAGCTTGCTAAATATGTAATGACTTAAATCCAGGGCTTGTTAACATTATGAAATCAAAAAATAATAATCGTTACGTAACGTTAATTTCCATGAACTCGAAAATTTTGAAAAAAGTAACTTTATAAAAACGTTATTTGATAACATTACCAGTAATATAATGTTAATTAACATTAATATAGAATATGAATTATCTTGATGGCCCAGTGGTTAAGGCACTCGCCTCTCATGCAGGAGGTTGCGGGTTCGAAACCGGGCACGGGCAAGTACCAATGCGACTTTTTTTAATTCATATGTACTTTCTAAGTTTATCTTGGACATCACTGACATCGGTGAAGGCAAACATCGTGAGGAAACCTGGACTTATAATTAATATAAGTCTGAAAATGCCAATCCGCCTTGAGCAAGCGTGGTGATTAATGCTCGTGCCTTCTCTGTATGAGAAGAGGCCTTTGCCCTGCAGTGGGACAGTTATAGGCTGGTATTATTATATTATAGAATATGAATTAATCGTTATTTTTACCGTTAAATTAGGTAAGTTGCCGTTTTGTACGTTTATATTAATTGTCACTGACTAACTATATTGGGCTTGTGGTCGCAAGGCGCGTCTGATCAGCGTGAAGTCGTGGGTTCGATAACCAGGTCTAATAATAACATATACGGTTACTTTTACATCGTTCTGCAGCTGAAAAACTGGAACTCCAGTCGAGTAATAGTTATTATTGCGTGTTTTTTTAAGACGTCTGAAAGATGTTGGAAATTCGTCACTTTTTTTTGTTAATTCGAGTTAAATGTTAGTAGCGCTCCTGTCTGATCGATTAATGTATTCTTTAAAGGCTACCTTATGCATGTAGTCGATAAGGTTTTCACACAAATATGCCTTGACTGCAAGGAAGCGTTACTTCGCGTTCTTACTATTTCACAAATGTTTGAGTTATTTTATTTATTTTTGTTATTTATCGAAAATAATAGTGCCAATAGCTTCTGCTAGGTACTATGATGGATCTCATGACTTTTGATTTCAGAACGATGTAAAAGTAAGCGTGTTATTCTCACTCGTAAGAATCGGGCAAAGTATTGTTAGGCACTACATTAGCGCGACGCTAAGCTGGGCGACCCGCCACACCTCCGTCCTACGCTACTTCCATCTTAGAAAGATCAATTGTTTAAAAAAAAAACGATAAAAATATCGTCAATAAACAATTTAACGATAAATTGTAACTTAAATAACCTTAAATCTATTAACGTTATTTTTATACTATCGGTAACTCTGTCAAATAAAAGTTGCGATATAAAATTTGACCGCTATTTTAAGCTCCTCCCTCGAAAGTCACCGACGAAAACACGGTCGTGGGCGTTGAAATTTTTGAAAAAACGGGCCCGTTTTTCTGCCCGATTATCGGTCCAAAAAAATCGGTCGTGGGCGGAGGCCCTAAGACGATTTTAGTAGATTGAAATATAATGTAAGATAATTCATTTCATATACGAGAATAATATTGTTAAAAATGTTATAATCACGTATATTGCCCCACCCGGTACCGTGAACACTTGTTTAATGATTACAGTACCTATCTAGATAGTCAATTTGATTCGTTGGTAGAGTATTTCAGTCAAGTTCAAGTCAACCCCGCAGCAAACTTCATTGTTATTTTCCTCGCTGTGAAAGTACGAATTACCGTAGGTTCAGCTTGCCTTTTCAAAAGCATCTAGTGTTGTCAAAAGAAAACATCAAAAGACTTTATTACACAAGCATTTTCCTAGAAACAAAAGCAAAACAGGAAAAATAACAATAAAAAAATAATCTTTCAAAAGGTTCGACACACCGAGTAACCCTTTTGACATTTGTGCAAACAAAAATATTCGAGAAACAATAAAACACGTGACAAATAAGTTTTGGTTGAAACCAAGACATTTCAAATCTTAAAAATCTATACTAATAATAACAATTTCGGCTATTTTTTTTTTGTTTTTCCTTTAGGTAAACGCATCTATTTAGATAAACTTAATTTATCGATAACTATATAGCACCTGTCCCCGCGACTTCACTCATGTGGAGCTAAGTATAGGAAATACGTATTGATTATTATTTAAAACAGCGGGTTCCAATAAACCTGGATGGGGCTGGCTTACGAAACTTTTAAATGCTCTAAGTACAAATCCGTCACACTATTCCCAAACCACTGCAACATTTGAAAGCCAGAATCAACAATAGCGACCACCAGAAAAGTGCCGAAGGAACAAGCTAAAATGGCTTATTTTAGCTTGGCATATTTTTCTCTTAAAAATGTTCACAACTGACTTATTAGATTTATGTATCTTGTGGATACGTCAATTTTAATTAAAATCGGTTCATTAATTTCCAAGATATTGAACTTGAAAGTTTGTATGAGATACGTCTCACAAAAGCGCTTATAACTTTTTTTAAACACCGCACGTGTAAGTTCTTTTACCAATAAACTGATGTTTTTAATTTTGCTCTTGTTACTCATGAAAAGTATTAAAATAACAACTCGTAAGAAAAAAATTACGTGCAAAATTTGCGAGGTAGGCGAAACACAAATAAGCAAAGTTGTTGAAAAGTGTTCGCGTTTCCAACTTCGCATCTGTTATGAAAACAAAGCGTGTTCACTGCCTACACCCCCTCACAGCCGCTATTAAAGGCGTTTTAGCTCCACATTATAATATTTCAAGGTTTAAGTACAAACAAGGATTTATACACCTTTGCACAATGGAATTAAGTTTCTATTTGCGCGCTGTAGGTTTTCATGCGGAATGGATTCAATGTTTTATAAAAGGTAGGTTATAAATCCGTCTGTTAGTAAATCCGCCCAAATAATTCCTTGTTCTCGAAAGGGTTGGAAAGCTTCAGATAGATAAAACTACCCTATACCCTACACCTCACCCATCTGGAACATCATTATTATTCATATCTTTCAGATTAATACTTACTAATTTGTGAAGTAATTTTAACAATAATTATGTGTTAGTAAAAAATTAAAGACTAAATTGCTAGAAGAAATAATCATCATAACATCGTCAAAACGATCATCAATCAAAACTAAGTTCAAAAAAGTCATTAAAATATTACAATTTTAAAATTAACCTCTGGTTCTCTTATGATCCGACCTTTCAAAAAAACTATGTGGACTTAGAATAAGATAATCTGACTTCTAAATTTGTTTCTGTTTTTCTACTCAAAGTAGAATTATTAAACGCAGACGTCACTTCTTTTTGAAGACGTGTTAATAGTATTTTTGTCTATTAACTCTATGGAAAAAGAACCATAGAGGTATATTAGATGACATGCTTCATAGCAGAGTAAAAAAAAAGCTACAGGAAGTGGCTAACTTATTCTGGCGTGCCTAAAACAGGTTTATAGAATTATTTATAGAACTACTTTCATGACTATCTTTTCTAAGTCATGGCCATGACATACGATGCCCATTAATAATTCATTCATACATATAAGAAATACTTCATTCAAGGCTACAATAAAAAGCTATTAAATAATCAAGTTATAGGTACTGAATACTTATTCCGAAAGGTTTATTCATTTCAATGGAATATAAGGTCAAATCGAAAGTTATTACGAAGCCGTGTAACTTTTTTAGAGCCTAAAGAACTCTATAACAATGAATGTAGGGGTGAATTAGGGTGGAAATTAAAGTTAAAATTAATTGCGGGGCTGTAATTAAAAGAAACGTTGTGATGACCGGGGTTCCAAGTAACTGAACAATGAAAGAAACCAAGACTGCTTAACAAATTTACTTGAATAATAATATTGCTAAATATTCAGCCGTTCAGATACAAACCAAAATAACAGTAATGGAACAAGATAAGTTAAACACAGAAAATCTACTAATTTGTAACATGTAGCTTAAGTACTAATACCTTAACCATTAAGCAATTAAAACAATAAAGTAAATAATATTGACACAAAATAAAACAAAAGATCAAAATAAATAACAAAACAAAATGTCTCGCACAACAAAAAGAGGAACACCTGGCCGGGTTCGAACCCGATGTCACAGACTTCGGATCGGCCACTATGCCCCGAGACCAACTGGTCAGTTAAGCACCGTGGCGAATATGTCGATCACTCAACTCAGCTCCGTGATGACGACACACTATTTTATCAATCGCAGATGGACCTTCAATTTACAGTAATATTGTGCGCGAACAATAAGGGCGTTTCCACAAGCTGAGGACAAAATGAGAACAGTCAGACTTGAAAAGTATTCCCAACTATCCAACCTACACTACGTTAAATAGACGCAACACTTACCCCGTTACTTCGACAATTTGCACACAAATTCACTATACTGCACTATTGATAATACTTATTTATATTCTGTATTAACTCCCGAACTATATTGACTTTAATTCCAGGAAAAATGTAAGTTCACTCGGAGCAACCGTTACGCAGCATTTCTTTTCCATTGACATCTCATGACATGACAACTTATTATTTTCTGGCTACCCTCACTTGTCCGTCATCTAATAAAATGTTTTAAAACTATTGTGGTGAGTCTAGTAACGCCATCTATTAGAGGACTGGAAAATCAAAATGTCGATCATTACAATATCCCCTCTCCTCTAAAGAATCCGACCGGATTCAAACCAAACGTTTCAGGTCACAGGAATGCCATTTGCCTAAATCTTTGCCCCTGAAACTCCTTAATCTGTAAACGTCGTCTGATATCTTTTCTGCTATCACAGCTTTTTCATACTTAGGGGCTAATTTAGACATAAAAGCCTTGTCAGCATTTGACAAAAGTTTAGTGCGCTTCCAAACTAGATCACCAACTTTATAGTTACATATGCGACGTCTTTTGTTGTACTGTTCGCTGTTTGTTTCATGTGATTGCCGTATCCTTTCACAAACCTCGTCATAAACCTTACTTCTGAAGGCTATATTTGTTTCAAACTTCCCTTTGTCAAAGGTAATTGGTTCGCCTGGTTCAAAGCTATAGGGTTTAATGCCCTGGACCATCGTCTCACGTCCAAAAAACAAATAGGCTGGTGTTTTCCCCGTCACTTCATGAACTGATGTTCTGATTGCATGTCCTATGTGTGGTATATACTTGTCCCATTCTTTGTGATTTTCTTCAACGTAAGAAGCTATAGCCGATCCAATAACTTTGTTTACCCGTTCAGTGGGATTGGCCTGAGGATGGTAGTAAGGGGTATACCATAGTTTTACACCGTATCCTGAAACTAGATCCTTAAAGTGGTTGGATACAAATTGCTTCCCATTGTCACAAATTATTACACTAGGGGTTCCATACATTAAAAATATTTGTTCCTCCAGTATTTGGACTATAGTTGATGACTTTCCATTCCTGAGAGGATACAAAAAGCAGAATTTGCTGAACCAGCATGTAATGACTAGCAGCATAGTATTACCATGCTTAGATTTCGGAAAAGGCCCCATTAGGTCCATAGATATAATCTGAAAGGGTTCTGTTACTTCTCGTTGCTTTCCCATTAAGCCTGATGGCCTATTTTGTGAGTACTTATATTTTGCACACACTTCACATTTCCGTACGTAGTTTTTCATGTCCTGAATTAATGTCGGCCAAAAATATCGCTGTCTCGCGCGGTTGACCGATTTTTTAACGCCAAAGTGACCAGCTGTAGGATCATCATGACATTCCTTTAGAATTCCTTGCCGTAGCGATTCTGGAATCACAAGTTTCCAACTGTCATTGTCATCGGGAAATTGTTTTAATCTCATGTGTTTCCATAGTAGTCCTTGACTAATTTCCCAATCCGAATCATTCTTCCCAGAGAGCACCAAGTCCTCTTTTGACTTATACCAGTCATCTTTGTCTTCTGGTTTTATCTCCAATATATTAATTTCTTCAGTCGCTCTTGATAAAGCATCCGGCACAGTATTATACTTGCCTTTGCGATGGACTATTTCATAATCAAATTGTTGTAAGCGCATAGCCCACCTTGCCAAACGGCCATGAGGGTCCTTATTACGGTGTAGCCATTGAAGGGCACTATGGTCGGTAATAACTTTAAAATGATTCCCTTCAACATATGGACGAAATTGTTCTACGGCATGCAGAACGCTTAGTAGTTCTCGCTCAGAGGCTGAGTACTTGCATTCTCTCTCTGTCAGTTTCCTGCTCGTATAAGCAATGGGAACCTCTAGACCTTCGGACATTTGAATTAAAACTCCACCAGTCCCCCTGTTAGATGCGTCACATTGAATAGAAAAGGGTTTTGTAAAATCCGGCACTCTTAAAACTGGTGTCGAAGTTAGGGCAGTCTTTAGATTTAAGAAAGAATCTTCGGCCTCTTTATTCCATTCAATGCATTTAGTCTTTTTACCTCCCTTAGTTAGCTCATGAAGTGGAGCTGCGACAATTGCAAAATTTTCTACAAACCGCCTGTACCAACTAGCTAGACCAATAAATCGCTTTAGCTCCGTGTAGGTTGTAGGCCTAGGATAGTCGAGTATCGCTTTTACTTTATCCGGGTCCGTACGTAATCCTTCCTTGTCTACAATATAGCCCAAGTATTTTAAGGACGATCTTGCAAATACGCATTTCTCCAGGTTGATCGTTAATCCTGCTTGCTTAAGTTGATTTTTTACGTGTGCTAATGACGATAAATGGCTATCAAAGCTTCCGTCACATATGACGATGTCATCCAAATAAGTGAACACTCTACTTTCAAATTCTGGCGTGAACAAGCGGTCCATCAAACGTTGTTGGGTTTGAGATGCATTACTTAGGCCAAATGGCATGACTTTGAACTGATAAAGTCCTTTTCCTGCGAGTCCAAAAGCAGTTTTTTCCTTGCTTGTTTCTTCTAGTGGTATTTGCCAGAAAGCTGATCGTAGGTCGATAGTTGACAGGTATCGAGCATTTTTTAGACTGTCTAAGATGGTTGTAACCCTAGGCAAGGGATAGGAATCCTTTACTGTAACCTTATTTAACTGTCGACTGTCGAGACACAATCGATTCTTGCCCGAAGGTTTCTTCACCAGTAGTACAGGAGAACGCCATGAACTGAAGGAGGGTTCTATTACATCATTATCCAGCATATCCTGAATTTCCTTTTCAAGTTCTGCCATAATTGGGGGAGCGAAGGGGTACTGTCTATGTTTGATGGGTAAGCTGTCCCCGGTATCAATTCTGTGCTTGATCAACGATGTTCTTCCTAAACCTTTACCAATGTCGGCTTCCATTTCCTTTAACAACTTGTCAAGGCGCTCTTTCTGTGGAATAGTCAGTTCATCCCGCGAAATTACTGGTTGTGAGACATTAATTTCCGTAATGTCAGCAGTCGATTTCCCTGCCCCTATAGCTAAGCTGAATGACTCAAAAAAAATCATTCCTAAAATAATATCATGTTTTAAACAATCCATTATATAAAAATCTACCACTTTATATTTTCCCGTAAACTCAATGGGTAAATGAACCATGGAATCCATCGTATGGTAGGTGCCATCTGCCGTTGAGATCATTTGCTTCTCGACTTTATGTTCTGGAAGCCCCAATTTCATAATCTTCGTTGCAAATTGCTGCGAGATCACTGAGATGGTGGCGCCAGAATCCAATAATCCCACAAACGGCTGATTTAAAATTTTTATTTCAGCGTAATACCGATTATCTTGCCTGTGCTTATTAATATTACAGATCTTTCCTGTTTTAAAAAAGATCGATACTGTGTGTAGCCATTGCTGCCAGTCATTCGAGGTGGAATGACTTAGCTTGTCGGGGTACGATCGGCCGGCATCGACTCCGACTTGTCGTTTCCCTTATCGGTAGCATTGCATGGACATTTATTTGTCGTTTTCCCGAAACGTCCACATTTATAACAGAAGAGTCTCTGTTTTGGCAACTTACAATCCCTGAAACGATGTCCTGGAGCTCTGCAGTTCCAGCATTTTGTTATAAGTCCTTCCTTATTATTTATGGCTGCCAGCTCAGTCGTGTTTTCATTTCGTGTTATTTTAGAAGTATTTCCTTTATATGCTAAATCTTTTTCCAAAGAGCGATCACTTTGAGTAGGTTCCCTGAAATTGTCACAGCTTAACTTGGTGCATTCAATAATCCTTAGAATCGACGTTAATTCGCTTACCGAATGGAAGGTGTCTCGGCATATGGCCCTCTGAAAATAGGGTTGTAAATTCTTTCTAAGTATCGTCAATTTTTGTGTTTCAGGAATGGGACTAGGTAGCCGATTAAACATGTTCTGCATAATTGCTATATAAATCAGAATGCCCTCCTGGTTGCTTTGGGTTCTTTGCTTAATTTCTTCCAATAACTCCTCTTGGTAATACGGTTGTTGAAACGTGTCCAGCAGTAACTTCACTAATTCAGTCCAATTAGTTACTGAATTTTTATTGGCTCTAAACCATATTAAGGCGTCTTCTTCGAAGAAATCTATGGCATACCGAAATAAGTCTTCATCGGCAGCATTCCGCGCGTCTTTAAGTTCCTCGATCCTTTCCAAAAACGCGTTCACACTTACAGTGCCCTTACCACTAAACTTAACACCCCAGTCTTTAATGGGGACCAGTTTCCGTTTGTGAAAGCCATTATCAAAAGTAGACGTTCTTTGTAAGCACGGATGACGTGAGGAAAGACTAGCTCTCTCTAAGGCGGCTCGTGGAATGTCATGCTTGTTGGCAACGGTAGACTGTGTGGCTCGATCTCGGTGAATTTCCGAGTCCTCATCCTTTGGTACAGAAGTTTTCCCTGAGCTTCGGCACTTTTCCAAATGCCCCATTATCTGCATGGCTTCTTCGCCCAGAGACTTCTGCAAGATGTCTTTGTCGTGTTCAGAAATCACATCCTCGTCTTCACCTTCTTCTTGCTCAAGCTGCCTTAGTGACGACAAGGTATCCTGGATGCTCTTTAGCAAAGTCAAATGATTCTCAATGTCAGCAGACTCAGAAGGTATTATAAGTTTAGCACGGTTCGACAAGTGTGTTAAACGAGAGTGTATGCGTCTACACAACGAATGCTCGGGACTATGCGATAGTTCGGATATAAGTGAAGTTATTGCAGCTAATTTTGTTTGACATATCAATATCTCATGATTTGGGTTATCAATGCAAGACTTAGGAACTTTAAAAGAAATAGACGACTCTCCCGACTGTTCTCGAACTAAAATTTCCCGCAAAAATTTCCGCATAGTCGCCACGGTCCTACAATCCAGAATCCCGCGACAGGCCAATTCAAACTCAAGTTCATCTTTATGCAGTGCATTAACATCCATGATCAGACACAGTAATAATATTTCAGACCCGGTCAATTTTAAATGAACCTGCTGAGTAGGTTTCTGTCTGCGTAACAATTTTAATTCAATGACGTAATGTATATATATTGATTATTATTATTATTTTATATATATATATATATATTTTTTGTAGTTCGTTATTTACCAAGCTTTGCTCACAATAATAATTATCTAAATACACTGAATAACCACAACTGTTAAACACCTTGTTAATCTTTCATTCAGTTAACCCGTGGGCGCCAATGTGATGACCGGGGTTCCAAGTAACTGAACAATGAAAGAAACCAAGACTGCTTAACAAATTTACTTGAATAATAATATTGCTAAATATTCAGCCGTTCAGATACAAACCAAAATAACAGTAATGGAACAAGATAAGTTAAACACAGAAAATCTACTAATTTGTAACATGTAGCTTAAGTACTAATACCTTAACCATTAAGCAATTAAAACAATAAAGTAAATAATATTGACACAAAATAAAACAAAAGATCAAAATAAATAACAAAACAAAATGTCTCGCACAACAAAAAGAGGAACACCTGGCCGGGTTCGAACCCGATGTCACAGACTTCGGATCGGCCACTATGCCCCGAGACCAACTGGTCAGTTAAGCACCGTGGCGAATATGTCGATCACTCAACTCAGCTCCGTGATGACGACACACTATTTTATCAATCGCAGATGGACCTTCAATTTACAGTAATATTGTGCGCGAACAATAAGGGCGTTTCCACAAGCTGAGGACAAAATGAGAACAGTCAGACTTGAAAAGTATTCCCAACTATCCAACCTACACTACGTTAAATAGACGCAACACTTACCCCGTTACTTCGACAATTTGCACACAAATTCACTATACTGCACTATTGATAATACTTATTTATATTCTGTATTAACTCCCGAACTATATTGACTTTAATTCCAGGAAAAATGTAAGTTCACTCGGAGCAACCGTTACGCAGCATTTCTTTTCCATTGACATCTCATGACATGACAACTTATTATTTTCTGGCTACCCTCACTTGTCCGTCATCTAATAAAATGTTTTAAAACTATTGTGGTGAGTCTAGTAACGCCATCTATTAGAGGACTGGAAAATCAAAATGTCGATCATTACAACGTGACATTGCTTAAAATCCCTACTGAAATATGAACATAATAAAAATTGTTGTTCGTTACTTGAATGCGAATTCAGAGAAAAAGCACTGTAACTAGGTGCCGTACACTGTATTTTGTGTGCTCTGTAATTTGTACTTTCTTTTATATTTTTCTAAAAATAGCGTTTAGTTTTCTCCGTAAATTTTATACAATATTTTTAGTTGTTCCTAACTTTACCACTTAATTTGAAGTCTGAGAGTCTATGAATGCCAACTGACTAGCATTTATATTAGCAAGCCGTTTAAACGGAGCTACTACCAGTCATAATACAGTTTGCTTCAACTTCAAAATTATACATAACTCAAAATTAGAAAGATTGGAAGCTGGTCAGCCTAAGTTACCCTTTTTTTACAAAATTTCAAGAAATGTTGTTACTAATTGTCCAAAGTATAAACGAACTCTAAAGTCGCAGTCCAAGTGAGACTAACTATTGAACTAAGTTTAAAAACCCGTCAATCCGTCCAAGCATTAGTTCCGTTCTATAACCTAACCTTGAACAATGCTTCATTTTCAATTACAATAGCTTACAACAAAACTATCCATCTCTCGTGTGTTAATCCAACAGTAGACACGGTGCTAATGGAATGCAAATGTTCAGAAATAGCGATCGACAGCTGTCGATTGTACTGTTTATATGTCACAACCGCTAACACTATATGCTATCCTGGTATCGACTTTGTTACAAAATGATTTGACGGTCGAGATTATTGTGGTCTTTTGAGACGGGAATTCAACAATCGCTTGAGAGTCCGCAAATTTAATAAAACGCTCAAAAAATAAGTGCGATAAGACCAGAATTTCGTACTATAGGACCAACATTTTTTCTTATTGTGGATTCAGCTCGTGCACTTTGTCCACACGAATCGAATTGGATGTTTAATGTTCCAACTGAACTAGGTCGTGTCGTGCAATTTCATCTTCCATTTCCGAAACAAAAAGAATTGCAGTTCTATTTTCAGCAGAATTGCAATTCGCTGTTGAAAAATAACGAAGAACCATTGTAGGAACAAATGAGTTGGGCTGACGTCACGTCACGTCAACTACATTAAGTTTTAATGAGTCATTAACACACATTTACCAACCCTTCAATGTTGACTAAGTTATTAAACCTAAAGGTTAACCGAAATGGGAACGCTTTATTTAGGTACTAACAAATACCTAAATATTTCTGATCGATCCACATACTGACGTAAATAAGGGTGTTTGCTCACAGGCGCGTCGGTCAATATTGAGCACCCCAGCCCTTAGGTTATGGCATGTTTGCTCATATAAATTGCGATGGGGTTTATGTAAGTTGTAAGAAGGGAATTTTCCAACAACATGTTCTTAAGTAATATATTGAAATATTTGCGAGCTATAACGCGAAGCTTAGGACCAAGTTTAACTTGTATGTTTATGTAGCGGTTAATATGGCCGCATGAACTGAAACGTATCTCCGGTTTCTGTTACCATAGTAATGAAGTAACTCGGTAAGTAATTAAAATTAATAAATAGGCTTTTAAAAACTAGAAGCTGGTTAATTATGTAAGTCCGTTGGCCCCTTAAAATCCTTGTTTTCACGTAAGTACTGTTTGATGTAGGTATTATGTTTTATTATTATAGGTATGAAACGGTTTCATTTTTACAAATAAACACGCTGTAATCTAGTCTTTATAAATCATCAAGATACCATAATTCACAATTCAATCCATAAAATAATGACATACAAAATAATTGTTCTGATAAGCCGGTGAAATCCGGTTGCTGGCACGCCGGACGTCCGGATCGGAACGATACCGTGCGGACGGGAGCGGAACGGAAGCGAAAAATCACAGCGCCGCGATCACGCTTTCCGGATAAAGCAAAACGAGCTATTATCGAGAGTGTGTACCGGGGTTTAAATGCCGACAATGTATTGTATTAGTAGCAATGTGTAAGCTGAGATATAAACATACATTAAACGGAGTCGAAAGTTACGTGTTCTTTCCATCATTTTCTTGCTCCGAACCATACCTACGAACTTTCTGGTTAGGGAAATATTTGAGGTTCCAACATTTTTACAGGTGATGTTTTTCAAGAAAACCAATTCAAATGTGCATTTATTTATTAAAAGTTTACTCAACAAAAAGCACACAGGCGGACTTAATGCCTTAGGCATTCTCTACCAGTCAACCAAAGGTGGTGAAGAGGTATCATGACTGGTGCTGATAAAAAAGAACATAATTTGAGATAAAAATAGAACTCATAGCAATTGAAATAAGCACAAATTGAAATGTACACGAAAGTGCAAGCTAACTAAAATATTCTAACTATCATCATGGGGGTATTTAAAGACTGGGGTGTATGCTGCAGCATACATCCGTAACTACAATGTTCTGCGCGCTACCATAAACAGTGATTTGTCACACCATCAAAATTAAAAATCGTTTTCCAGCAATAATTTCGATTAATGTTACTTATAAAGTATGAGTTCATTCCCATTATTTTCATTGTATTTTCTAAATATGTTACAGACATCAATTTATTTCTAAATAAAATAAACCTGCCATCATTGTTTTTTTTCCTGATAAAAGGAAAATAAATCAGTCGACATTGATTTGATAAATTAAAGTTCGTTTTAACGTCCGCTTTGCTCTAGTCGTTCTATTTCTGCAATACAACAATATTTGCTCGACCTTTAAATGTTAATTTTGCAAAATTTCTGAATATTCATGGGTGGTGGGATGTATAAAGATTGATAGTTTTGTGCAGGGATTTGAATGCAGTGGCACGTACGAAATAGAGTGGTATTGGAAAAATGCAAATGAATTATTTTTTTTGTTCACAGTCTTTGATTAAACGTGGATTAAACCTTTACCTAATGTCGAATAAATTGTGTTTTTTTAATACGTGAACATGAAAACTCAGATATACTCATTAATATAAGATAATTGTTTTAGTCTTTATAAATTTTGAGATCTTTGAACATTTAATTTTGTTCGTTTCTGTTCCATTATTACATACGAAAAGTTTCACTTCACATCATGAACTCACTAATAAGTACGTACGTACAAACAGTAACAAGCTAATTTAATGAAAGCTAGATAAAATCAACTTTGCTTTTTCTGACAAAGGCCTATGTCCAGCAGTGGAATGCGATAGGCTGATGATGATGATGGTGACAATGGCTTTGCTAAAAGGCTTTGGAAGATACCTATCTATAACCACTAGAGTTGTCTTCACGGATTAGTAATCACTAATCAGTCATCAATTAATGACGAACGCGAAACCTGTTTTTATATATAATTAATTCGAATATAGCATGATTTTACCAAATTCACAATTAAATTTCAATTTGTTTCTTTAATTTCTTTAAGATCTCAACATGAATCGCTGTTTGTTGTCGCGCTGCCAAGACACACTAGCGCCGTTTTATCTCACATTCAAACAACGACTCTCATAAATAAATCGTAAAATAAACTGGAGGATAAAATGCAACGGTTACTTTCAATATTGTGTTCTGTTTCCGCAGACGAACACACATTAATATTATATTCCTCTGTCTGTTAGTGATTTAGTACATGGATTTATAGTATTTTTATATTCCCGGAATTCTATGCTATAAGAGAAGATTTACAAACTAGAATTACACTAAGATATACTAAATGTAGATTATACCTAATATCACGACTGAAAATGGTTTTCTGAAATATCCTTGAAATACCTATGATGTCAATTAAATTAGATACCTAATAAGTAATAAGCCACCGGAAAAAAAAACTTTTATCTCTTATTTATAAACTTCTTCATTTGTTCTCATGGGATATTTTATGGGCTAACTTTATTCTTATATCTAAGCAGGCAAAGTAGTGAGCAGTATGATAAAAAAATGGTTTTCCTATAAAGAGCAGAAAACTTAGATTCAGTATGTATTTGTATAATCTTGCTATATAGTACTTCAGGATAAAATTGAAGGCTATACCAAACTCGCTTTGGTTTAAACATGCAAGCGATTCTGCCGATACCTGAGAGGCTGTAGAACTATTCATGAGAGTAGTTCCGCTACTCCCAAAGTAGGACCTTCTAACTGCAATCCCCAAGGGATGAGCAGAAGTGTAACCTGGCTTCTGTCGTATTAATTGGTACTATTCTGTAGTACATCACTTATTAATTTGGAACTGCGTTTTAAATGAATTTTAATCAGATTTCCGTGCAAAAAGAATTTGGTTTTTTGGTATTACTGTGTCGCGTATCCTACATTTTGTGTCAAGAGATTAGATCAGACTCAAATGTCAAGAGTATCCCTTGTGTCACAGTAGTCCCAAAAGCATCACGAGGTTCAGATTCCTAGTATCAACGCTGACAAGAACCAGCTCCTTAGGAAGAAAGCAATGTAAAACTTAATTTGTGATCAAAGCATCTTCAAAGCCAGTCTTGATAGAATATTATTTGTTGAAGCTTTTAAGTGAATCCAAACGATCACGTAACTGCCTCGCGGCTAGCAAACCATTTTAATGCTTGAACTTTTCCTACTTCCACACGGTTTTTACTGGAATGAAATAGTGTCTGTCGGCGATTCCAATTTAAATATTCGCCAACGTTTTAAATGAAAAGTAAAAAGAAATCTGTTTCCTGGTGCACTTAGTGCATTTTTTATTGTATAAGAATTTAACTTACATATTTAGTTGTAATTACTAAATGTTAATTATTATTAAAACAACGTGAGACAACCTGGACTTAAATTAGGTACATAAAAGTCTGGAATATCCATTCCTCCTTGAGCAAATGTGTTAGTCTCTGTTTGAGAAGAGACCTTTGCCCTGCAGACAATAACAGACTGATATTATTACTACTACATGTTTGACCAGATGTATGAACGTGAACGAGGCGAAAGTAGTACGAGTATGTAAGGATCGTAGCAGGTGGCGTTCTGTGGTTTCTGCTTACTCCCATGGGAAAAAGGCGTGAGTTTATGTATGTATGTACATAGTTTCGTAGACCCGCTAGCAGTTCATTATGAACAGGTGTATTTACCTTTAATCCTCAGAAGTATGTCATCCTAGTACCACTCGAATGGTTTCACTATTTTTAGATAAGAGATGATTGTGAAGTAGTAGCCATGTAAGGTTTTATCTACAACGTTATCTATTCAAGCGTGTAGCGGAAAAATGGACGCAGAACTGATTGGTTTTTCTGGTCCTCCTATTAGTAAGTTATTTATCTTTCATATGTCCGATATTATGGAGGGCCATTGTAGAGGAAGCTAATGGTCTGATAGACTAGATGTTTTGTTTTAATCAATGGGGATTTTTTTCCAATAGTACACGCGAGTAGTGACTTTAAAATTACTAGTAGCTTAAATGAAAAGAGGCTTTATTCCATTAATAAATTGTCTATCTTCACAAAATAATTTAATGACGACTTATTTTGTAGATCATTAGTTCGCTCCCGATGCTTTTATTGGGCTAGGAACTAGCATATATCTAAGCCAAGGTTTAGGAAGGACAAACCGATAAACATTTATTTTTATTGTATAGGGTCTATGTTTCATAATATATTTTCTGGACGTACAATCTTTTCCATTAGACATTAATATAAAAGTACATAATATTATTGTAGGAGGCGGAAGGAGCCTCAGCTTGCCAAAATCCAGCCAGGACAGATGCCAAAAAAGCCTTCTTGTAATAAACGACCCAGTCAATAAATTATAACTTCGTTCCATTTGACCTCGAGACAAACCCTATACAACTCATGAAGTCCTGGTACTTTCTCCATAACAACAGTGAGCTCAGTGAGCTCAGTGAGCCACATTAATGGCTTGTAAAGTATGGAATGCGCACAATAAACAACTCGTAACTTTGTTTCATGGCGAATCGGATGAGGGCGACAAGTTACATTTTATTAGACTCAGCTGATTGCGTCATTGGCGCCAATTTTGGCTAATTGTACTAATGCTTATTGAGATTTTCTTTCGTGCTACGGCTAATCTTTCTTTTATTGTGTAAGATAGTAGCATTATTTGGTTAATATGTGTTTTCTTACTGTTTCAAATTTTTTTACATACATAATAGTATATATACCATCACGCCTGAATTCCCCGAAGGGTTAGGCAGAGGTGTATTAATTTACACCCACCATTCGCCGGTATGTTTAAGTCCCATGTAATAGGGGGCGAGCCAATTGCCATTAACTAGGCAGAAATCTTAATTCAGAGATGCTACTGAGAATTTCATAGAAAAACCCAACACCTCTAGCGTAACAGTCGCGCTTAGAACCACTAGGCTAACGAGGCAGTTCCAATTTCAAAGCAATAGTTCAATTTATATAGCTTACAGCACTCACGAATAAAGAAGCTTCCTATTAGAGAATGAATTTTCAAAATGGGACCAATAGTTTGGAAAGCCGCGCATTCAAACAAAAAAATCTTCAGTTTCAGCTTTTTAATACTTGAACAAAAATCTCAGTCTCCACTATAAATTATAAAGTTTTACGCTAAGATGTTCTATCCTTACATAAGTCGCCCGTCTATAGTTTTTTCCCGACTTACAGCTACTGAGCTTAAAGTAAATTAATATTCTTCTTTCTAGGACTCAAGGACTTACACTGAGACCTATCTAGCTTTTTACAGCCCCTAGGGACCCTAACGCTGAACATAGAGAGGAAGAAGCCGCTGTGCATCCAATTAATATAATCCCTAATCGCCTTAGCTTTGCCTGGGGAACAATGGAGAGGTACCTTAAAGCAGCTTATTTCATATAATAAGTATCGTGGAACCTATGTTGTTTGTATGTAGATAAAGTTCGACTTTATTTATTTAAACTTCATGAAACAAAAGACTTAATGGCTTAGGTATTCTCTACCAGTCAACCAAAGGTGGTGAAGAGATATACAAGGCGTTGATTTGCATCCTTATCAAATTCAAGGAGTTAACTATGTGTCGTGATTCTTAACACGAATCAATAATAAAATAAATTGGTTCTGTTTTTTTTTTTTGACGAGAGTTTCAAATTCGAGCTAGCCATCGTGCCAGAGGGCTTAGGCGCTATGTACACATTGATATAGCCGCGCGACAACTCTGCCTACCGCATACGCAACTGGGCGATTCAGAATTTTGCAAGAGGAGTATTCTGGAATACTGTTAATTGATAGTTGCAACTAAAAAAAAACAAGTATTTATTAGATATTGGCCAGATATCGTAATTATATTTGATTACTTCTATTTTTTTATGACAAGCTCCTAAAATTTGACGAGGATGAAAATCAACACCTTGTATAGACTTTCAGATAGTACGGCCAGCTGAAGGCCAATTCCTGACTATATGAAGCCGATAGATACGCCATGTTCTTCCATCGCTGCGATTTTTTTTTTGTTTTGGACCCTCTGGTTACGGAAAATACACACCATAAGCGCAGTACTCGTAGTTTGCGTGTTTTCACATCAACATCTATAAGAAAAGTCTTTTTTCCAGTAATATTTTTTTCTCAAAGTTACTTAGTTTGATGATCAGTACGCGTAGTTAACCGCTATATGATGAGTCTTTTTACACTCCGAATTTAATAACGAACTTAATGAAAACATTTAATTAAACTTACGAATTTAAAAAAAATATTTTATGAAATGTGCCTTCGTCCTAAATTCTCTGGCATACCAGCAATGATATTTCATTGGAGCAAAGAAATACCAGCACGCAATACCAGACACGAAATCATTTACCCGTGTGATCGATCAAAAATACCCTTCTGTCTACTATGACATGAATACGACGCGATAAATCAGCGTCAAATCGCTTCCATCGACGCGCGAGCACGTTCAGGGCGAAGTGGTTCAGAACGATTCCCGTAATGTACTCCGTGTTTGTTCAACAAAACGTTTAATTGAATGTTAACTGGTGGGTGAGTAATGGATTGTGGGAATGTCGGGTGTTAAGCAGAACTGTATGACTAGACACCAATGTTCCAAGATTTTTAAACAAAATACGTTGGCAAAACATGTTTGAGGATCTTCTAAAAATCTTCAGAAAAGTACCGTTTTTTTATCAAAATAAACCGATAAGGCAAAGTGCATACGTGCTTGTAATACCAGCAATTATTAACATATGTGTTTACGTGTTTGTCTAAGTTACCACAATGGGCCGAAGGGTTCATTTGGACCCACGACCCCTTAATGGCCGGATAAGTCCGTAACTAACGTGACTATTGTCACAGTTTGTCCCTTGTCAAACGTGGGTTAAACTTGACATGTCGCACGACATCGCACGATGTAGCACGACATGTGTCGATGGAGTATTGTCGACTACAGTGCGAGTTTCCATAGTAATGAACGTAACATGTTTTTCTCGCTTTTCATATTTAGCAAGACCGCTGTTTAGCTTTGTAAGCAGTTATGACAACTACAGTCACAGTGTTTTCTTTCGACAATTTTAATCTGTATAGTCAAATGTCATTTCAAGTCATTTGATTGGTATTTTTGTTATTTCCTTCAGCCAATTGTGATGCAATATATTATCTAATCAAGGATTTGATTGCCTATAAGAACCCTCTAATTCATACCGCTTTCTGTGTTTATCGGTGAAGGAAAACATCGTGAGGTAACCTGGACTTAAAATTAATATAATTCTGAAATCGCCAATCCGCCTTGAGCAAGCGTAGTGATCAAAGCTCGTGTCTTCTTAGAGGCTTTTGCTTTGCAAAGGATCAACAATAGGCTGCTTTTACTATCAATACCGCTGGTTCTTATGAACCCGGGTGTAAGTCAAAGGGGCTTGTGTCGTAAACTTGGCTAACTTGACCTGCGTGACGCACCTCCCTTGCGCAAGCGCGTGTTTGTGTGCGCGCCTTTAACGAGCTATTTCCAGTATGTTGACGTGTAGTTGTCGTAAATCACGCGAACCGATCTGTACTCTTTATTACACAATGAACCGACGAATTTGTGCTGTTTCTGTCTATTGTATATCTATATATAGCTATCAAAGTCAGTCGGTATATAAATCTTATCTTTTATAGGTATGTTTTTAGTTTTTAAAACTAGATTAACAATGAAATAATGTCTCGGGTGTTATTTTATTGTTCAAGGTTTTGTTTATTTGGTTTTACTACTTAAATACATAGATAATTCAATATATATAAAGCTTTTAAATAATAATAACATTCTTATACTTTACTACTTATACAAAAGAGGGAGAGAGGGCATCAAAAAACTCGTTCACACCGCTGTCAATAGGACCGGTGCTCAAAAGGCTGACAGCAATGCCATGTTGTATAGCAATTCTGTATAGCAATTCTTTAGCCTGCCCACTGGTCGCTTGGCAATGCCCTGTAAACCTAGTTAACACGCGCAACTTGTACATAGTGTTTCAACCCCAAACGGCTCAAGACAAATCTAAATAGCGAAGCCGGTACGAGCCATCAAGATCATGGTGTGAAAGATTAATCACCAAATATGTTAGTTCACCGAGGCCGAATTATCCAAGGAAAATGGCACAGCGTGTAAAATGCTGCTCAAATTATGTTGATAGCAGTATATGTATATTACTACGAAACTATCTCACTGCAGCTATGCAAAAATATACGCCAGAAATAGCTTTCTGAAGCAATTTAGACGCGCTTGGTTAAACCCAGATCAAAACAGATTTTTACCCAGAAAATGGCTTATATTTTTTTCCTTTTGATATGCAAACGCAGTATGTTCTACTAGCGTCATTTAATATATAAAAGACTGTTATTTTCAGCTAAGTATGTTGATTGCTGAACATTTTACGGCTCGTTCCAAACGTTAATTAACGCGATTGAAATAGTTTTTTAAAAAACAATTGACGGCGCACTCGCTGGAAATGTTGTTTGATGTTTAACTACTCATTAATTTGGGTCCGTATGTTCGCTAAGTATTTAATGTTTTGATAAGATATTAACTTAATACTCTCTTCATACTAAAATGGATATTTATGTAAAGGGATATTTACATAATTTGCAATTTTTTCTAAACAAAAGTTAGGTGTACAAATAATCAAGACATAGACAATAAAAGTTTTTTGATATACCTATGCTTCCTCCTTTCTTTTTTATAAATAATATACTTTTTAATTTTGTAATTATGATATTTTTCAAATATTAAAAAAACCATTAAATCTGTACCATCTATTGTTAAACATAGGTAGGTACTACAATATAATAGCCCACGTTCATAACACAACAACATTAGCCGTGTTTAATGGCTGTACACGACGAGCATACTGCAGACCATTACACAGGGCTTACCAAGGAGGATGGCCATAGCGTCGTGGAGGGTTTGTTTGAGCATCGCTTATCAGTGCCCCCCAGTCAACTGTCTGTGCCCTTTCTGCTAGGATACGCCTTGTTAAGTAGCCGTTATGAGGGATCTGACAAGTTCTATTAGTTAACAAAATAATGGTGCCTATGTGTGTTCAAACTAGACTATTTATTTATTTTTCAAACATAACACTTACGTAAATAATAATTGAATAATAAACTATGTAAATCTGTTAAAAAAGAGAAGCTCATAGGGCATTAAAAAACTCATCCGCATCGCTCTCAATAGAACAAATGCCCAAAAGGCTGGCAGCTTTGCCACGTTGTATGGCAATGTCTGTGTTCAAGCTTCGATGTTTAATATAGTGAAGATGTCAAATGCAGTTCAATTTCATTGTTTTACTAGTTTAATTGATTGTTATTTTAATATTATGTAAGATGCAGATGAACAACTTTCTCAAACAACTTCAGAAGGTGCCAAAAAGTTATATCGATTATTAACAGTCTTTCGTCTGGGACTTGCATTCTAATCACGTACAATTTATCGTGAAGTATATAATACTTGTCGTACACTCGTTCTTACACTTATCGTGTTTACTTTCATATAAAATGTTATCAAAAACTGTTATTTTGATATTAGATTTGTTTTACTAATTAGTGTAGTTTAAGTAATTATAAATATTCAAGCCACGATGAGGTTCGCATATCTGTTTACGATTAAAACCCCAAGACAAACAAAAATGAAGAAATATGCTAGCAAGATTGCCTGAATCTCAACGCTTTAGAGTACAGCTTAAAGTTATTTTTAAAATAAATAAAGCAATTTCGACGACACAATTTTCAAAACAACTTCATATTTGGTACAAAGTGAAGACATGAAGCGACTTTTAACAAGCTTCATGAGCACTTTGCTTCGGGAATGTGAAAGAGTAACGATATTTGTGCTCCGTCCCGCTCTGTTGACACGACGCGCCTCTCGTGCTCACAGCATCCCCACAGATGTGGAGCACTCTTCATATTCACAGTTAACAAACTTTTTTATAAAATTGTGACAGCATATTTTTGTTGTAAATGCTGCAATATTTTTTGAATGAAGAAATATGTTTTATCTCTTTGGTTGTTTTTGTATGTAGATATAGTTGTGAGTTTTGACTTGCTTACCTAGCAACATCTATATTAATATTATGAGCTAAGTTTGCTTGTTGTATATGTTTTTTTTTTGTGTACACAGGGTAATCTCTGGAAGTACTTGTCCGATGACAAAAGTTGTTTCACTGATAAACAGTTACTAGTGCTAATGCTAAGTGTCAGAGGATTTTTTTATGGTATCATTGACCTCTACGCAGAATCACGGGCAAAAGCTAGTATGCAATAAGGTTTAAGTTTCATGTTTTACGGTATTATTAGCTGCCTCGGCTTATGTATGCCCAGTACTTATACATATTGCTGTGTACTAAAACGGAGAGTATGTATCTAGATTTTCACAATCTAAAATAAAAAAAGCAATTAAACGTAATAATAGTGTCAATTAAACATCACTTCAACTTAGAAACAAAAACTTAAATAAACCAATCTAACAAGTCTAATATCAAAATGTTGGAGAGATTTTCTTTCCATTCATCTTGCGGTGTCGTTTTCCCCCGATCTCAGACATGGTATTGGCAAACTTTGGACAGATTCGCCAAATAAGATTACAACATAAAGTGGGTCGTTCCACTTGTTTTGCGCCTGTTAAACTTTCATAAGCGATCGCTTGCCGCGTTACTGGCGATCGGTACCCGAGCCAAATGGTGATTGCGGATTTTCACACTGGTTTTCATTTTCTACAATGAATGCGTAAAGTTTTACAGAACAATGAAGCATGAATTTATTTGATACTAGAACAAATAAGTTAGTTTAGTTAATTAGTTTCTCATGACTGTTTAGGGAAATTAGGCGATTTAATATGATATGCAATATGATGTGATTTGATAGTTCTACTACTCAAGCCCTAATTCTTACAACATTTTCCTACCCACAGTCAATATTCCATATTCGTATACTCCATTTCTTTAAATTTGGTATCGTCCCAGGCATTTTTTTTTTCTGAAATATATTTTGGACAAGCTTCTACCCGCGTTCGCCTGTGTAGAGTTAAGCCAAAGTCAAAGGATTTTGTAAAACCATTAATAAACGAAAGTTGTTAGTATGGCCAAAATATTCTACGTACACAGCCAAAACACGCCTGCAAAATCTATCTCGACAAACACTTAACAACTTAAAACAATAAAGGGACCACAGCCGCGAAACAGGTCGCCCTCATTACCCGCCACTAATGACTCGTGCCACGCTGCACATGCGTTGCGGCCACGCTGTTAAAACGCCAGCACACGTCCGTAAAACGTCCGTAACACGAGCTTTGAGTGTTCGGTGTTCATTAGACGTCATTAGGGTTGATTTCACGCTTGGCTTTTGCGCATTAAAATTAATAAATATTTTACGAAGCTGTTTGCTTTGGGTTTCATTAATTATTTATTTTATTTTAAGTGGTTTGTTGTTGTACATTAATGTGGCATGTAAAACATGGCTATTTAATTGTCACGATTTATTTATGGTATAACATCATCGCAGGGGCATTTTAGCATGGCTTTAATTTTAAACGTATAAATTTTTTAAATTGTTTAACAGAGTTTATGTTACACGGAAAGAATATAGCAATAACTTATGTTGGTTTTATCAATATTTTGTGAATTAATATAAGCATTATGGTGAACTCATCTAATTCTCTGACTCGCCTAATATTTGGTTTGAGCGCTATATATATAGGCTGTACGAGTGAAATCAATTACTTGAAATACAACCATATGATTTGATTATGATTAATTGTGCCTATATTCCTCATAAAAGACTGATTCAAACTCATGCTAAGTCTGAATTAAAGTAATTAATAATTTATTTGTATTTTATTACTCAAATGCTTTTGTCACGAAGTTAGATGAGTTCACCCTATATTCATTAAAGCCAGCGGTGACACCCGAACGTAAGTGTGGGCCCAGCAATTAGGCTAGCAAGTAGATATACCTACTTCTTTTTAACCTTATAGGTATTTCTATATTTATCCTCAAAATTTCAGCCATGTTTAAATAACGTAGGTCTCTGGGATCTCAGTCTAGTAATGTATATAAACATTATAGAAACATGTTCCCAGTAAGAACGAAAAATACATCTATTAACATAAAACTTTATTACCGAGCAATTATTCCGCTTTTCAAGCAAAATTTTACTAAAGCACCAGTAAAACGCTTTTAATATTAAATATTCTCATCTGGCAACCCTAAGCAGCTGTCGGAACTGGGTCACTGCACTCTTGCGCAAACTCCCGCGCATGATTTACTACCAAACTTTTACGATTAGTTTATTTTTCTACCAAGTACTCGACGTCTAATATGAGATAGACATAATTATTACATTCAGACGGGTTTATTACTTTGCCTTAAGATATAGGCAATGTTATATTTTTAGGTAAATTTTTCATATGTGCCATTTTAATCGAAATAGGTCGCAATTTCTAGAATAAACAACATTCTGTTTAGAGGCTTATAGTATCATTACAGGGTTTACCCTCATGTGAACTTGATGTCAGGTGATCTCCAAGGTAGCGAAGAAAGTGCATATTATTATGAATTGAAAGTTGACATTGGTACTTGCCCGGGTTTGAACCCACTACCTGAACTTCATGCCTTAACCACTGTGGACTATCACGACACAATACAGCATTGTTTGAGGAGGTTGGGCATCTGCATACATTATTCAATATGGCTGACTGCCTACTGCTCTGGATCAGAGATGATAATTATGTTAGGATGATCTTCATGATATTATTATTATTCATCATTTACAAGCAATTCGCAACAACTTAATCGGCTAATACCGGACTCATGGTAGCAGGATTAACCGTAGGGTTCTCGTTCGTAGGGTAATCGATCCCGTCATCCGTCAGTCCGACATATCCCTCCCTGCTCCCCAGACGAAGAATACACATTGTTTCCCCAGAAAAATAAACTACCTACATACATTTACGCTACGTACATTTTGAAATATGATTTAAAAAACTGAGTTTTTTATTTCTTAATCCGTATTATCAATGCAAGTCGACCTCATTTTCCTTAGCTTTTCAAGTGAACTAAGCGAAGGGTTGTGACATCGCATGTCGGTGTGTTACGGTCGGTAACTCTTACTAACGTGTCGGTAATCGTAATGATCGTCCTTCAATGAAATGCATGTGTTTGTATTATTATCAAACTATGCATTATTTTTTACTATAGCAATATGCTTGCCCCCTATTACATGGGTCCTAAACATACCGGCAAAATGTGGGTGTGCATTGGTACACCTCTGCCTAACCCTTCGGGGAATACAGGCGTGATGGTATGTATATATGTATGTTTTTACGGTTTACGGTTTCAGACATTTATTTCTCAAATGATTTACAAAATCACTTACAGAGAAAATACAATATTTAAAAGTAAATACATTAGGCTGAATGGCGTACTCGGCTAGTGTTTACTATAAGCTCTTGCCTTTTTTTTACTATGGGAAATCATTAAATGACTTCTTTCGCCCTGGGCGGAGCGGTAGGGAGTGTCTTACTCATTTTTACCAGAACTCATCCGTGTTTCTCCTAATGCCCTGTGCGTTCCAGGGTCACGGTAATCTGTTTCGAACAAACTCCGCAACACTTTTTTTTTTTGTTTTTGGTTCACGGTGGAAATCCTCATGGACTTCGTACGTCATGGGGAGTGACGGAGGGGCATGCCGGACTCTTACCGGCTAAAACCACCGCGAAACTCCGCAGCACTGGATATGCTCTTAATTACGTCAGGTCGTTTCTTGACCGTCAGTTAGGTATCACTAACGCAGACAAAGTAGTAGATTGAAAAGTAGCCTATTTCCTTATTCAAATTCGAAGCTACCTCTTTGTTACAATTGGTGCGGCGGTTTTACCGTTACGAGGTAACAAACATATTTATTTTCGCATTTAAAATTTAAGGCGTGGATTCATGAATGAATATTGTATAACGTGGGTGTCTCGTGGCTTTAAGACCAGTCACCTACGCTTTTAAAATATGTTGCGGCTCTTCCGATATAATCTTATTTGTATTAAAAAAAAATAAAGTAAGAATAGGCCAGTGAGGTCTGCGCCGGGTTTTTGAGGTGAGTGACGTTATAAATACTAAGAAATCCCAGTTAAATGTTATTATTGTTAACCTGATCCAATTTTATTTTTAAATCGTAGCAAATCTTTTACTTTGAAATTACTAGGTTAATAGTAACAGAATCGTTGGGAATGTACCAAGCTTACGCAATAATAAACTTTAGGTATTTTCAAATTTAATAAAGAAAAAGTAAATATATTAATGCCTGACTGCCATGTTAGCCTAGTTGTTCTAAGCATGATTGCTACGCTTGAGGTCTTGTGTTCGATTCCCAGGCCGAGAAAAGTGTTATTGGGTGTTTCTATGTGTTCTCAGTAACAGCTCGTAGTCAGGATTTGTGCCCGGTTAATGGCAATAGGCTGGCCCCTATTACATCATATTGGACCTAAACATACCGGCGAACTGTGAGTGTACATTACTGTACATCTCTGCCTAACCCTTCAGGAATACAAGCGTGTTGGTATGGTAGATATATTAACGCAACCTTTACCGGAAGAAATAAACACAAGTTACATATCAAAGTTTATGAGCTTTTTAAAGCTCTGCAACAAACACATACAGAATCTTTATATCCACATTTCACTGAAATCCGCATTGATTTGAAATTAATTACACTTAACCTTGGTATATCAGCTGCCAACTGAATCCCGATCACCCACCGACCGATACGGCAACACAAACAAACATACAGACGATCAGCGTGATCTATAAAACGCCTTGGACATAAACGATGAAATAACAACGTAAATATAGATCGCGGCGTCACGGATTATGTGCAGAAAGTGAAGTTGACGGCAACAGACGAGCTATTGTTTGATGCGTGTCGCGAGTTCGAATCACACACGGAGTAAAATAATATTGGCGCTATTTATGAATAACTAGCTTCTGCCCGCAACTTTGTCCTCGCCTAAGTTCATATATTATCCCACGGGAGTAAAAGTATCCTATGTGTTATTCCACACTAAAATCTATCGTTTTACCATATTTTATCCAGATCCGTACAGCCGTTTGAGCGTGAAGAAGAGACAAACACACAAACCTTCGCCTTTATAATGTTAGTGTGATTAAGCTGCCCGAGATTTCGTCTGTGCAGACTTTAGAATTAAGCAAAAGTTCACAATTATCCCACGGGAACAAAAATATAGGATAAAAATTATCCTAGTTATGTGTTAAATGATTGCATCCCGCCATGACTATCCCATACGGGCCCACTGGGTGGGAATAGTTACGGGAAGATTTTAATTGTTTTATTTTTATTTTATTATGTACCTACTAACATATATTTTAAGAAAATTGTTACTAACACTTATGTGGATTCTGTCCGAAATAAATTGATTAAATTAATTATGCTAGGTCAATTTCTACGAGTATATTATATAAAGATAGATAAAACCTGCAATAATTCAGTAAATGTTATGAATACCAAACGGGAGACCTTGGCCCTCTCTCGTGACCATAACTATTCCGTCCTGTCTGATATTGACATCATTCACTGAAGTTCTGTTGAAAAATCGATGCCATCAAACAAAATTGTTTGCTGTCATGATTTCTAATAATAATAAAATAATAATAAATATCTTGGGACAACTCACACACGGCTATCTGATCCCAAGCTAAGCAGAGCTTGTGTTATGGTAACCAGACAACTGATATACATACTTATATAATTTATAAATACATACATATTATAGATAAATCACACCCAGACACAGAACAAACAATCATGCTCATCACACAAAGTTTGTCCTGGGTGGGAATCGAACCCACGACCTCCGGCTAAGCAGTCAGGGCCGCTAACCACTAGACCAACAGGCCCGTCAATGAACAAAAATTGATCTGTTTTTATTATATATATATACCATCACGGCTCTATTCCCCGAAGGAACCAGGCAGAGGTGTACCAATGTACACCCACAATTCGCCGGTATATTTCGGTCCCATGTAATAGGGGGCGAGCCTATTGCCATTCACCGGGCACAAATCCACACTCCGAGCTGCTACTGAGAATTTCATAGAAAAACCCAATAACACTTTTTGCTCGACCCGGGAATCGAACCCGGGACCCCTTGCACAGCAGTCGCACTTGCGACCGCGAGACCAACGTGGCAGTTTTTATTATATTAAATTATTATTAATGTAATCTTTTTTATGACTCTCTTTCTATTATTTTTGTGAATTAATTTGTGAACAGCCTAAAAATGGGTACAAAATAAATAGGTACTTCGCTTAAGTATTGGTACTAAGTAGGAATTGTGTGTGTTCATTTCACGTCGTCTACCAATGATTACGTGCTAAATTTTAGATTCGGTGTGCAACACTGTACTCCAGCAGTATTTTTAGACGTAATCATAATAAAGAGTATTTGTGTTATTCTAGTCATTATTATTTTTGTCTAGACAAACAAAGTGTTACGGAAAACGAGCCAAGAACACCAAGTATCAAAAAGACCAGGTGCCAAAGGACCAGTTATCATAAGGACCAGGTTTAGCTCTCGATATTCAAGTATCAAAACGTTTATTTTTACTAAGCAAGGCACGCGTAAGCAAGTTTTATGAAAACTATTTCTTAACTATTCTGACCTTTTAATAAAACGGTTTTATAAAGACCGTTTCGCATTTAGCATTAAGTAGAGTCAAGGTAGTCTTTAGTCCAGAATAACTTCTTCAAGGTCTCAAGTCTAGACCAGTAACTATGCCTAGTCATCTAAGTTAGAAACTTCCGAGTAATATTTAATGGATTCTGCACAAAAACATCGGAAGGAGTCGGACAGTTGGAGAACACGGCCAACGCATTTCAGTGTTCCTATCTGGAACAATAGCTGAGTGATATTGTTAAGATTTGCTGTGCTATTCTGTAAAAATCTCCCTTGATGAATTTTGGGTGAAGTGAGATTGAGATCGCAATCCATCGCAATTGAGATGACAAGTCACCACAAACTCACTGGACCTAAGGAGATTTTTTTACAGAATAGATCAGCAGCAGTGCTATTCCGTAAGTAAGCTTGGGGTAAGCTGTCATTCCCACGCTCACTTCACTTAAATTCACCGACAGAATATTTTACAAAATAGCATCCTGCTGCCTCCTTGGTGAATACTGAGCGTGAACAGTTGTAAATATCCCTTTGTGCCTATTGGCCTAATTCTGCTCTGTCTTCCGCTTGTTTGGAGGCAAGTGGAAATTATGTCTTTCTTATTTCTCCGCTAATTTTGTCCGATTGATTTCGTTCCGGAATCCAAGACAGTTGAATCATTTCTTCAGGACTCGTCGAGCTTCATTGCCTCGGCGCTTTTCTAGCAGTCGCCACTGTTGATTCTGGCTTACAGAAATTGCAGTGGTTTGGGAATTTACTGAGCGTGTGATATTGGGTTCTAACTTCTTAGTTCACAGTTTACGTTGCCATTTACACCTACAAGCATTAAACGCTAATAACACCTACCCACATAGTAAAACTTGAAGCGGTGTTCGCTATACTTGCGCTAGTGTGTGTTTCGTCCCTTACCGCGAGTATATTTAGCGCGGTTCTGTTTAGTGTCGGCGGGAACTGCGCGCGCGCCGCTAACAAACGCCATTGTAACAAGCCGTACACTCTCCGATTTATTGCTCTACGTAACCAGAGACGGATTGCAGGTGAAGTCTGCCGAACATTCTTAGCATACCATTCGGTTAATGAGATGAGATAATCTTTGTTAGGTTCTTGTTATACTTTACAACTGGAAATCGAACGATGTTTCTCTTCTGCCAACTGAGTTGATTTTTCTTTCATTAGGAATACATATAATTATTTTTTAAACCAATTTAAATGATTGCCAGACATTTTCCGTGAGCGACAACTTAAGCCAGACGTTTTAAACATAAATGAGCAAGGTACCTTTTATGCCAGATTCCAGAAACAGCCCTATTACATGGGACCTAAGCATACCGGCAAAGTGTTGGTGTACATTTGGTACACCTCTGCCTCACCCTTCAGGGAATAAAGACGTGATAGTATGTGTGTGACGACGGACGACCTGACTAAGGCTGCAGGAAGACGCAGGATGCAGGCCGCTTCAGACCGGTCTTTTTGGAAATCTACAAGAAAGGCCTATGCCCAGCAGTGGACGTCCTGCGGCTGATATGATGATGATAATTATGAGTGTGTACCAGATTAAGGGACAGCATTTAATCTAGCAAGTTCGCATATACCATCTTAACAACATATTCATCCGTCTATCTGACGACTCTAGAAAATTACAAATTAAACTACCATTAACGCGGAACAATAAACACTCATTCTTAGTTCTTACATCAACAAATAAATACTTAAACTAAAGTAAACTATTTCGTCTATAAACTAGTTACAATTACTAGTAAGCAATATAAGGCTTAGTACACAGTTTCGACGTAAACAATCCATTACATTAATGTCAGGGGTATCGGATTCCGGTGTCGAGTGTCAAATGGTGTTACGTAATGTGCGATCTTTGTCCGACGTGACGCTAGCCTAAAGTGCTCATATAGAGGGCGTTGTGGGAAAATTGTGATGTATTATTAAGTTCAAGTTTAAAAACATAAACAATACCACCTTTGTGACATACGAATAAAAAGTAATCTAATAAGAATCCGCTTTTTTCTTTTGAGATTCGAACCTCTAAAAAAGATTCTGAAGTCGGTTAATAGAGTTGGTTACTAAGTAAAAGTTTATTGACTTTATTTTTTTTTATATTTGGTAACAAAAACATTTAAATGTTTTTTTTTTTTTTTATTTCCATTTTTTTTTATCCTGATCTCTCTTATAGTTGTCACAATCGTATAGTAAAATCTAAACGCCAATAAGAGCGCATATCACGAAAAATATCAAAAACTTTGAAGGTAAAACAAAACGTCAAATCAACTGCTAGTACTTCCTCTAGCTAGCCGCAATGCCAGCATTATTTAATGTTCACATGTGAGTGATTGATTGATGAATAGTTTCACCCACTCGCTGTGAACGAGTAGGAAAATTCGAGGTATTCCGACTATTCAGAAATATGTGTGAGTGGTACAAATGTCGAGTGTCTAAATGTCATAGGTTACAGGTCAAAATAGCTAGCCTTTTGGAGCTGCTCGTCATAAATGTACAGGTAAAGCATATCAATGTACTATCATATTAGGCAACCATATGTCATATGTATTCATCTACACATAAAAAAAAGATTATAAGGCTTCAAAAAATTGCTCCGCATTGCCGTTAACAGGAAAAGTGCCCAAAAGACTAGCGGCGTTGCCATGTCAGATGGAAATGCTTAACCTCTGGCCAAGATAAAAGCCAGTCTTTGGGTCACGAGAAGTGTCATCCAACCGTTTAGATAGGTCTCTAGAAATGCTATGGGCACACAGAAACCACGGCCCAAGGGTTTTATTATATTATTATGTAATAATTTCAAAAACTTTCTCGCTTTATTACTTTACAATACCGAAATAGAAAATACCGGGTGTGGCAAATTCAAATGACACGGGTATCGTCTTCAACTTGCAACCATGACCTAACTAAACATCTGCGCTTACCTAACCGAGTGAGACAGTTGACTCCTCAGCAGATAATCGCTAAACAGGTCACCTAATGCGTGAAATCGTCCTCAAAACATAAGGGCGATTACACGCGGTCGACAAACGCGCGATCGGTCGTAAAGCGCGCTCGTAACACGCATGGCTCGGCTGTGCGTATCGGAAATGGGCCGGTTGTAACACATTTGTGGAGTCCGCTCCGTTTAATACTGTATTGCCGGTCAAATTATTTTTTATTTGCAACTGGTTGAATCGCCACCAATCCACCTTTAGCAAGACCATGATCAATGCTCATGCCTTTTCCATAAGAGAAGAGGCAGACAATACTTGTCTGGTATATTAACTGGTCAGATACAACATACCATCACGCCTGTACTTCCCATTAACCGGGCACAAATCCTAATTCCGAGTTACTACTGAGGATTTCATAGAAAAACTTATAACACTTTTTGCTCGACCTGGGAATCGAACCCTAGACCTGTAGCGTAGCAGGCGCGCTTAGCACCACAAGGCTAACGAGGCAGTCTGGTTAAATAAGCTTGTGCAATAAATGTTGTTGAAAAAATTGTACCAGGCTTGCATAAACACGTGAAGTTCCCATCGCGTATCATAGTTCAGATAACGCAGAGTGTAGCACATCAATTGGTTGTTTGTTGAGCTCTCGAGCAGGCGAGCCCATCCGCGCTGTTTGCACGCCCATCGCGAATGACACTGATTCCGATCATAATGGCCCCGCGGAACCCAGGACCGGGCTTTGGTTATTTATAATTTATCAAGCATATTGTTGTTTGCAAAAAATTAAACTGGCTAACTCCTAAGCGCGACTGCTACGATAGAGGTCTTGGGTTCGATTCCGAGGTCGAACAAAGTGTTATTGGATTTTTTTATGAAATTCTCAGTAGCTCAGAGTTAGGATTTGTGCCCAGTTAATGGCAATAGGCCCACCCCCATGGACACACATGGGACCTAAACATACCGGTGAACTGTAGGTGTACATTGGTACCCCTCTGCCTAACCCTTCGGAGAATAAAGGCCTGATGGTATGCAAATAATTAATTACTTTAGTGTCATACAAGTCCATCAACTAGATAAACTTTACCAGTTTATCATTTTTTTTTTCTTTTAGTTTCCTTATTGCTAAAGACTATTTCATTTTGAAACAAACCCCTTTTTATTATGTACCTATTAAATATTCCAACAGATCTAAGTTTCAAGTCTTCAATCATCATTATTTATCGCTCTGTAATGTTCTTTTAAAGTGTAGTCGATAATCTGTTGAGTCTCTTGTGACAAGATAAAATAACTTTACATTTTAAAATCCAATTAGCCGCGCTCCTTATTTTATATCGATACCCCGAATCTGTACTCATAAAAACATCAAACCTTAACAGTTTGTAAACATTTTAAATTATATTTAAGATGGAAGGGAAATTCGTAAAATTTTAACGAGGTTATGAAGTTATTTATGTATAATAAACTGTATCAAATAAATGAAAAATGACGTTGTCATAACAGGAGCACATTACTTAATTACTGTGTAAACAAGATCTGCTGATGACCACACGCGATATGTATGACTGGGACGGCAAAACGAACGCAACCAAAATAGCTAATTTGACCCAAATTTAGCCCTTTTTTTGTAGCCTTGTATCATATTACCTTATGATATTGAAAGGGATGTTTATCCAGCTTAAAACCAATATGAAACCAACCACAGGAATTATTATAGTATCTGCCTAGCGTTATTTCAATTATTTTGGAATCGGCTTCCAGTGTCATCGGATGTAGCAGAATGCCAGAATTATCATAAAAAATATCACGCTTTTGCATTCTGCTTTCCCCGCTAAAACGGCGGAACGGAATTAACTAATATTTGGCACACATACAGATATTAATCTTGTTTAATACAAAGGATAATATACGGAAAGACCTACCCTGACCTTATTGGTGAGGTTCTTCAGAAAGGTCAGGTGCGCAGTACTCGTAACCGGCGTGCTTGTATGACCAGATGTATGAATGTGGACGAGGCGAAAGGAGTATGTAAGGATCGTAGCAGGTGGCGTTCCGTGGTTTCTGCCTACCCCCATGGGAAAAAGGCGTGAGTTTATGTATATATGTATGATAATATTCGTTTCATTTTTGTGTTTCCGCAGGACAACATAGGACAGAATAAATTCTTCATAAAAATATAGGTATTGTAATAACCTTTCTGCTACATTTCACGGAATATTGCTTGTTTTTAAATAAAATAAATAAATATCTTGGGACAACTCACACACGGCTATCTGATCCCAAGCTAAGCAGAGCTTGTGTTATTGTAACCAGACAACTGATATACATACTTATGTAATTTATAAATACATACATATTATAGATAAATCACACCCAGACAAAAAACAAACAATCATGCTCATCACACAAAGTTTGTCCTGGGTGGGAATCGAACCCACGACCTCCGGCTTAGCAGTCAGGGCCGCTAACCACTAGACCAACAGGCCCGTCGTTTTCCTCCTGTATATCTTACGTTATCAGGTACTCGTACGTACCTATATATTTATGTACACGTGCATGTGTCGGGGGCTTCCGTATACACTGTTTATGGCTGACGCATTCCGTTACACACCGCAGCGCATTTACATTTGTATTTTAAGTCGGGTATTTAACCCGCTAATGCGGTTGTTTTATTCTTAGAAATTAGTTGGAATTATCAATCAATAAGTCGATTAGTAACTTTAAGATGATCAAATTAGTTTTGGTCCTTTGAGCCAAATTTTGTTTTTATTTCAAACTAGCTTTTGCCCGCGACTTCGTCCGCGTGGATTAATAGTTCCCGTTCCCGGGGGATTTCCGGGATGAAAACTATCCTGTATGTCCTTTCTCGGGTCCCAGACTATATCTGTACCAAATTTCATTGAAATCGGTTCAGTGGTTTAGACGTGAAGAAGAGACAGACAGAGTTACTTTCGCATTTATAATATTAGTACGGATAAATAATAACGAAACAAGTGCGTGTACATTAGTACACATCTGCCTAGCCCTTCGTGGATACAGGCGTGATTGTATATTAAATAATAAAAGTCGATTAATGACTCACTGCAGAGCAAAGGCACGAGGATTGATTACTATACTTGCTCAAAATGGATTGGCAAGTTTTGATATTTTAATTACAATTATTTTCCTAAAAAGAAACATTCATTTTTCTTTTAGCATTTTTTTCAACGACCATCTCAAATATAAAAATGACACCCCATATTTTAAATACCCTTTTTTATGGTACCGATCGGTAGGGTCACCATAAAGATCAAATGTCTCTTATAAACCTTGCGTGTTAAATTTAAGGAAGCTCATGAATTGTATACCTATGTACATAAAGTAAAGAATAATGGTACAACTCCATCATCTACCATTTTAGATATAACTTCTATTTAAATATTGTTAATAAACATATGAAGAAAATAAATCATACTCTTATTGTTTATTTACTTGTACGTTGTAAAAAGATTAAAGAATTTTCTTTTTGCAGTCCGAATGCATTGGTTTATGATAAATTATTATAAACTTGCTGAAACTAGAAACGTAAACCGAAATAATTTAGAGATAAATTTTATGCAACGAAAGGCAGACGCTGTCCCGTTCAAATTCTTGAGTTCATATAAAAATGAAAGAGAAAAAAGCACTTTCTTTCCGACACACCATCATGCCTGTATTCCTCAAAGAGTTAGGCAGAGGTGTCGCCGTTACGTTTAGGTCCCATGTAATAGAGGGCGCCACCCAATTCCTAACTCCGGGCCGCTACTGAGAATTTCATAGAAAACCCTTACCTAATTTTATGGGACACTTTTACAATTTGTGTTTGCCTAAAATTGCCATAATACGGATATAAAAAAAAATTACCAATGTTCCAGCTGTTTGTTCTTCGTAAGTGACGTATCAACGATGTTTTATGGTTCAGGTCAGTTTCAGTTTTATTTGAATAGATTAAACAATTTACTAAAATTTCAACAAAAACAGATCAATATATCCAAAACTTGAATAAAAATTAATCATAGTTAAATAACCAAAATCAAAAAGTCACATGAAAAAGAAATGGATGATGTTAATACATGGGAACGCGCCCTACCTCTGATTATAAGTAAGTATTACCATAATTAAAGATGGCGTCGTGTGCCCCAGCCGTTATCCTCGCACCATGGATCAGCTGACGCGGTGCCATGAATGTGTGAGTGGCATGCCACGCCGACTGGCACGGAAGTTATGACAGGGTTGCCAGTAAACAACACTGCTGGTTTGTTGGTATTTTGGTGATGGCAAATTGAGAGATTCAAGTCAGATGATAGTTGCTGCACTTGTTTAGTGAATATTTGTAATTTTGGTGGAAGTAGAAACAAAATCAGATTAAATAAAATACTCAAAGTCAAAATATTAAAGCACTTTTGAACATTATTTAGACAAAAGAAATCTTGAAATACTACCAAAAGGTAGTTTCATATGCAGAAGAAAGAATTGGCCTTGAACGCTTTTAATATATACCATTATTATACAGAAAAACATCGAGCTACTATTAAAAACTTTAACTTAAAATAACTATCGTAAAATCCAAAAATGTTTCAAAACTAAATCTAGAACAATATGCTATTCTTTTATGAACTAAAATATAGTTTGGACAAAGCTATGCTAATAGAACATAGAAGCCTAAATGCCAGACAGGAAGGTTAAAATGCAGGCTACGAAAGATAAAACTACGGCGTAGGCGGCTACAGAGCCGCAATGGCTACGACGTAGGCGCTACGCCGTAGCGCCCTTGTAAAATCAAGTTGGAGGTCTGAATCGATCGGATGAATTTCTAATGTTGTGTAATTCTCTTTGATAAGATAAACTTTGAATGTAATAAAATAAAACCAGTCTATTATTATCCTACTATATGGCAAAGGCCTCTTCTCATATAGAGAAGTCACGAGCTCAACGATCACTCAAGACGGATCCGTGATTTCAGGTTTTTATATACAACTCCAGATTGTAAAAGAAAACATCATACGGAAATCATTGAGTTCAGTGATGTCCACGATAAATTTAGAAAGCGCATATGAATTGAAAACGTCTCATTGATACTTGCCCAGTATCAAACCCACTTTGTCATACATAAGAGGCGCCTTTATCACTGGGCAATCGCATTTCTTTTTAGAAATCTATAAGGGAGGCCTATGTCCAGCAGTGGACGTCCTGCGGCTGATATGATGATGAATCACGAGACAAAACTTTGTACGATGAAGTAAAATTTTTGATTACATATGAAACTAGAAAGTGTTGTAGAAAAATTAGGCTCTTATTTAAAACCCGCAGCAATAAATTAATGTTTATAAAAATCATAAATCTTTGGAAAGTAAACAAACTTGTGCTCAGTACAACAGCGGAACGATTTATTATTAAAGTACTGAAAGAAACGTAATTAAAACTAGTTTATTAATAGCTTCGTGTGGTTAAATACCGTAAACACAGCACACTAGTGTTACTATTTTTAGTCACAGTTTATTAAATATTTCCACGATTTTAGTTTCAAGGTAATTCTCATTAGTTAGAGTCAAAAAGACTAATTACAGAATGGTTCTAACTACACTCTATTTTCAACTATAGAAAACACCAGAAGGGCAATTCTTCTAACGTTCAGCCGTGCGATTCTCTAACATATTTCAACGTTGCGCTCGACGTTGAGCTCGTCGACGTCGCTACTTTCAAATCAACTTTACGCACAACGCATAGAGTTGATTTGACAGTAGCGTCGTCGACGAGCTCAACGTCGAGCGCAACGTTGAAATATGTTAGAGAATCGCACGGCAGCATCTACTCATCTCAGCGACTGTCTCAGTCAAAAAGTAGTTCAATTAAAGGAGGATGATGATGACAAGATGTGGATGACAGATGGAGATTATATCATATATGGATGGATTTTTTGTTTATTTTTTGTTTTTATTGTTTTTTTTTTATCGTTAATAAAATTTTGTAGAATTATTAGTTTTGTATGGAGATGCGTCGTCGTGTAACTGCCTCGGTAGCCTAGTGGTCCTAAGCGCGACTGCTACGCTAGAGGTCTTGGGTTCGATTCCCAGGTCGAGCAAAAAGTGTTATTGGCTTTTTCTATGAAATTCTCAGTAGCAGCTCGGAGTTAGGATTTGTGCCCGGTTAATGGCAATAGGCTCGGCCCCTATTACATGGGACCTAAAACATACAGGCGAACTGTGGGTGTGCATTGTTACACCTCTGCCTAACCCTTCGGGGAATACAGGCGTGATTGCATGTATGTGGAGATGCGTACATATTCGTTTAGCTTAGAAGAGACACGAAAAGCTGAATCTCCGCAGTTACTCCTGAAACTAAACATATTAATACAAAAATAGTCGTTTCTTTGTACAAAATCTGGATTGAACTGCACACCTAAGCCTAGTTAGTTCCCCGAGGACACGGTGGAGCATACTTTGGCGGTGTGCCCTGCTTGGGCTGAGCACCGCCGAGTCCTCCAGGCGGCCATCGGCGGCGGCGCCCTCTCGCGTCCGGCACTGGTCCAGGCCATGGTCCGGAGCGAGAGGGAATGGGAAGCAGTCGCCTCCTTCTGCGAAGCTGTAATGCTAGAGAAGGAGGCGGCGGGACGGGAGAGGGAAAGGAGGGTCCCCCGACCCAGCGGCCGCCGCGGTAGACGCTCCGGGCGTCGGGAGCCACGTGACGACTCCCGGCCACCGTAGACGCGGGTCTGTGGACGGTGAGCAATGGGTAGCTCACCGTCCGTACGTTCACTAGCGACAGACCGTGCCGACGGCGCGTTCGTGTTCCACGCGCGCCTCAAAGAGATGTCAGCAAAATTGGATGGGGCCACTGAGGGCCGATGCCTGCCGGGGCTGCGGGTTGTTCGAAAGAGATACTGCGCCCCCGGAACGCAAAGGGCACATGAAGGAACATAGACGGGTTTTAGTCAGTAAAAGTCTGACACTCCCACCCGCCCCGCCCAGGGCGGGGGAAGTTATTTGATAATTTCCCGTCTATAAAAAAAAAAAAAAGCCTAGTTAGTTCCTATCAGTTATTTCAAAACTAACTGAATCAGATCAGAGCAATCAAAAACCGATTAGTCTCATTACTGCGCTACTATTCATAACTAAATTCTTATTAACTACATGAAAGCTCAATATTCTGACAAGCGGCTTAGTGATTGATGACAAACTATTATTAATTTGGAGACAAAAGCACTGTCTATCGTTGGTAGATGTATGATATCATGATTAACATACATGTACATTTTAGGGTTCAGTAGAAACTATATAGGACAAGGTTCCGGTGACGGCAAACTACGCATTTTGTCCATCAATTTAAGTATCATTGAGCAAAAATAGTTACTAGGCAGTGACAGTTTTATTTTTATCGTGCAAATTGTGCAAAATTACTGGTTATGGTTATGTGCAATGTAACACACATAAACCATTGTGTTTACGGATGCATCCAACACTATGTGTACCGAGAGTGTATTAGTTTGAACATTTCAAACTTGTTTTCGTATAAAAACATCAAAACCAATTAAAACTTTGACCTACAATGTCTCCGTTACGGAGATATGTAGGTCCGTCTCAGATATGGTTCTAATATTTACACAACCTAAGGATTCCCAAATGTTTCAGAAAAAAAAAATGACCACAATGATGGGCAACTTTCCGCTTTGTTAAGTGTATATTTACACCTTCTATTATATGGAGCGCGATATCTGTACAATCCCCTTAATAACTCGCATCATGTCCAGCGTGTGGCATTTGTTCCGAAGCTTCTATCATAATGATGGACGACCTTCAAGTCTGCCGGGGACAGACGGTAATGGATAGGCCAGTCGAGACAGTAACCCACTATGTGTGTCTATGGTATTTCTTTACGTAATGGGGACAGGGAAGATTGATTTAGTTGTATTAGTTGGTATTACTACTTGACTTAGTTAACACCAAGTTAGTAATTTTTGTAGACGCACTCAAAGTTTATATTTTGGGTCGAGCCTAATTCATTTATTAATGACTCTATGTGAATTATAATACTGTAAAAAAAACATGCATTCGGGACGCGCATCAAACGAAGATAAATAAATAACCAATGGATGGATGGAAGTTTGGTACTCTGAACGGCATTTGCTAAAATTTGGATATATGAATAAATAAATAGCACAACACATAGGATATTATTAATCCCATTTTATGGTCCCATGATTTGCCATTTGCGACGCAGAGAAAGTCGCAGGTAAAACCTAATATTAAAACACTATCACAACATGCCAAAATCAAAAGGCTCATTTTCCTCATAAAAGCCTATCGCTAACACTATCTCGCCGCTAAACCCCGGAACGGAGTCACATTACCGTCACTCAGTAATCACTCGCGAGCGATAAGTCAGCAAAAAGCAGGATTAGTTCACCTCCACGCTCTATACACAGCTGTAGATTGGACGAGCTGTCCGATAAATGGATTAACGTATTTGGACACTCTTGACTCGTGAATTGATCAAGTTACATAATATTACAGTTTATCAACAAAAGCCTATTATGTATGTTGACCCCACGTTGTATCGTTTTCGTTTTTAGGTCATCTTTCAGGGGTTGATAAGCACCAGGGTAATTTATTTATTAATTGGGCTTAACCAATTAGAGTATTCAAACAAAAATTGGAAAGAATGGAGGGAGGGCCCAACACAGTGGGACAGTCCTGATTAATTATGCAGAGTGGAAGAGATATAGACGCACAAACTTTTACTAAGGATTCAAAACATGATTATTTGAAACCACAAGCTTTCGAATGTTTAGTCATTTATTAAAAAAACGCGTGGGGCTGTGTCGGGGCACACGGATGTTAGTTTAACGTGAAATGTCTAAGTCAGCGACTCGCTATTACTGCTAAATTAAGACCCACTCGTTGCATCTAGTGTAGAATCAACAATGCACATGTCAAAAATTAAAAGAAACCACGAAGAATGTGAATCAAGTTTTTTATCTAATTAGTACAATGTCTTAATTAAACTAATTTTGACTAACTATTAGAAAGCAGCAAAACCCTCGATATCTCAAACGAAAAATTTATTACAATAAACTGTCAAGCTCGTAAGCTGTTGTAATTAGTTCACTAAATTCAATACAGCAATCAATACAGCTTAGACTCGCTTGACAATTTGTCACATAAATTTTGGGTTGATTTTCGTTCGAAAACTGGGGGTTTCTTCTGTATTTTGCCTGGCTATACAACCTGTATTTTTTTATATTTCATAACTCTAGGGTGTGAATGACACCATGTTGTTCGATCCGACCGTTTTCGGCCAAGGCGATTGCTTCAACTCCTTCGAAAGAACTAACTCCCAGCTGACCCGGGAGCAAAGTAAAAACATCAAAGTTGGTCAGCAGCAAACCTGAAAGCTTCGGCAGGCAGGTTTTTCGTGCGGATACCTCCCGCACTCCAAACGAAGTCTAGCTCGGCGGTGAAGGCAGTCCATCCTGATAAGGTCCGGAAACTGGCGGATCCGGCGAGTTAGCAAGGCAATGTTGATGGCTATGACACCATATCAAAGAATCAACTGGTACCTACTCGTATGTACATTATTTTTCAATCATCTTTTTTTTAGGAAGTCGCGATTATCTATGTAAAATACACTTACGTGAAATATGACAACGTCGCATTTTCTTAGCTTTAAATTAAGAATGATTAACAGATGATAATCTACACTACTCGATACGTACGCAAAAGTAAATTATTCGTCATACGGGTGACAATTTTTGACCTAAATTAATTATGTTACGAATTATGTTCGATGATATATTCGGAAATATGTATTTTTGCACCACATATTCTAGGACATTTAGTATTATTTCTTCTTATAGAAGTTGTATAATAATAATGCGACATCATGGCGCCTTCAGTTCACAGCTGTTAACTCGTCATTACAATTATGTAAATGAGCCATTACACTAAGTTGTTGATTCAATGGCTCAGTTCGAAATTTGCACAATTTTCTAACAGTTCTCGGGAATGAGAGCTACACATTCAATATAGGTATTTGTTTTGTAATTCTATTAGTGTTCAAACAAAATATTTTGTAAGTCCACTAAAGGAAATACTGAATTGTTTTAACGTTCGCCCTTCCGAGAAGCAATGAACAACATTTACAAATTAAGTGTTCTGTTTAAAATAAATGACTGTGTTTTGAGACTTTGTAAGCTGTATTATGGTCAATCATACAGCTTACACTACTTATAAGCGTTGCATTGCTTATGTTTTATATTCCATTACGAATGCAGGAGTGGTCAACTGCTGCGATCGTAATGGAATATAAAATATTATATAATAATAATATTTTTTTATATTTTTAAATGTTTTTTTTTATATTAATATTTAAAAATATATTTAATATGTAATAGAAATAAATAAATGAGAATATATGAATAACATTAGGTATTGCGATCTTTTTTTTAAACTGTGTCTTAGGTTATTGATATTGAGCATTTCGTAGCTCTTACTTACTTTCTATTTTTTCTTGCTACTTTCTTATTTTTTTATTTCATCTTTTTATGACCCCTTAGGTCATGATAATTGTCTTTTTCTTTTTATTATTGTTTACATTTCAAAGGCGTGCCCCATATTAAATGTTGAGGATTTCAAATTATGTAACATCTAATTCATCGTGGCAGACGCAGGTGAAGGCAGCGGGATGAGTTTCACGCTTACTAGGAGTATTACTCCACATTAGCTTAAAGGAAAAGTGAGGTATAATGTTGCAGTGGGACAACAACCCTGGCTAAATTTAAAGTAAATTTTATATATAAAATTCTCGTGTCACAATGTTAGTTACCATACTCTTCTGAAACGGCTGGACCGAATTCAATAAAATTTTGTGTGCATATGGGGTACGTCAGAGAATCAGCCAACGTGTATATTTCATATACCTAAAAAAAATATGGCAAAACAACGTTTGCGGAGTCAGCTAGTAAATTAATAATTTTTAACTATGTAAGACATATCACATCCACAAAAAACCTTCACCTTTACAAATATCAATGAGCAACATGTCATTTCTTTCTCGGAAATTACTGCGAAAAAATGTTATTTAATTATGTTGTTTATTACTTTTCATCATAAACACTCTCTCGTCACTAAAGGGAAATTGAACCAGTTAATCAACTTGTTTCGTTTTTTGCGCTAAACGTTTCCGAGCACTCAAACTCAATTAGTTTGTGGGCTATATTGATTAGCACAGGATATTGTACTGATCTGATTAGATTTTTCTACTCCATTTTCTTTTTCAACTGCCTCTATATAAGAGGCTAGCCTATTGGTCCTAAGCGCGAATGCTACGCTTGAGGTCTTGGGTACCTACGGTTCTTAGGTCAAACAAGGTGTTATTGGGTTTTTCTATTAAATGCTCAGTAGCAGCTCGTAGTTTGGGTTTGTGCCCGGTTAATGGCAATAATCTCGCCCCCTATTACATGGGATCAAAACATACTGGCGAACTGTAGATGTACATTGGTACACCCCTGGCTAACCCTTCGACGGTGGTGTGTGTTTTTATTTTCTTTATAAAGCTTGAATTAATTAGGGCTGATTTTTCAATACTTAGATATATTTTATTTTAAGAATAAATGTGCATACCCCTTAACGCGTACTGCACGACAAATTAAGAAAAATTGAGCAAAAAATATTGATGAGAAACGACTTTTATTTATAGTCTGGAAATTCTCTGCAGTGCGCAATGTAACGCACGCAAATTATTATGCTTACGGTAGACCATTAAAAGAAACTTTTGAACGATATTTACATTGCATCCAGGCATCCATTGCATCAGGACATGAGAGCATTTCACGTTTAGTTAGAACATGTCAAACTTGGTTTTGTAATAAAACGTAAAAAAAAGTTGGAACTTTGAATTTTAATATTCCCATAACCAGAAACCCATAAAATCGCATTAATTTCAGTATAAGTTGCAAAAGCTCTGTACCATCTCTGTGGCTTGATTGCTAGCTCTACATTTTAGAACTAAAGCTTCACCTGACTGTATAAATGTACTGTTGTTATAAACAAAACTCAATGCGTCTTGACAACAACCCACGTAAACCCGCGCATTTTATAAGATACTTTTTTAAAGTTTAGCGAATTCTCTAAATAGTTATTGGCAATACGACCTATTGGTTACAAAAAATAATAGATAAAATATATTCCCAAAAGGACATCTTAGGTATAATTGCCGGGCTGCGGATTGTTTGAAAGAGATACCGCGCCCCCGGAACGAAAGGGCACATGAAAGGAACATAGACGGGTTTTAGTCAGTAAAAGTCTGACACTCCCTCCCGCCAGTTATTAGATGATTTCCCGTCTATAAAATGTTGTGGGCGATAAAATTGATTAAAAAGCTGTACTGCGCATAATGTGATTCATCGTAAAGGTCTAGAGTTCAAATTGAACCCTGTTGCACAACGCAGGCGCGACGTTACCTATTTGTATTGCAGCACGTAACCAATAACGCAGGAGACGAGATTACTAAGATTTCTACCTTAAATTCACTCTGATAAAATAAAATATTGATATTCAGAAAACGATATTATTTATCTAGATTTCTTATTGATTAGCGCAAAATATGATATATCAGTGGGTACCTAAAACCGCGGCTGTTTTGTTTTAATTAATCGAACAAGATTAGAGTCAATAGAACAACATCGATTGTTATTTTACACGCAGTTCCCACAACAGACTTCGTATATTTGGAGAGCGCATTAAAATCGCGCGTGGCCGCGGAATGTGATGCTCCCGAACACAACGCGCGGATGACGCTGTGCGTCAAAATATTATAAATGAACAGTTACTGCTAATCACACGGGGCTCGTAAATCTTATGAGTCATCGGGAGTAGTCGGGAGGCGCGACTAGTCTGACAGCGATTGATCTAGGACGTGCTAACAAAGGAACGCTTCTAATGGAAAATATTTTTCTTTTGCGCCGTTAGTGTTTGGCGCGGCAACAAAGGAATCTTATGTTTATTTAATGTTTTTGGAAGCATTTTGAATCAAATTGTGTGTTTTGAAACGATTTATACGGAAAATGATTCGGATAAGCCATTTAAAAAGTTAATTTTCAAGTTGCGGTTAACGACGCTCTTCGAAGACTCTTCTCGAAAAATTGATTAACTGTGTGATCCAACATAAGAATCTAGCACTTTGAAGTAGTTAAATTGACCAGAAACATCCCTCTAACAAATTGTAAACACCCTCCTTTATAAATTGCGAAGTAAAATACGGACGCAGACGCGTAAAAACGTTGTCGATTTGGGGAAAGTCACCAACTATTGTTCTTCCTTGAATTAAACGCCCTACTGAAGGATTCCTTTCGTATATTATCGTATTTACCTAATTTAAATAAACAAAAAACTCCCTGAAAAAAAAAACACCTGAATTTCAGGTCCTGCCTCAATTAACACACCTAATCGACTCAAACAAAACATGACAAGCCTAAACCGCAGCTAAATAAAATACGTCTTGTATATTTACCTGAAGCGTTTCTTTTACTGCGGCCAGCGCGTTGCCGGCAACTGCATGTCGATGTTGGTCACAAGAACTGCACTGGGCACGGAGTCACTAGCGCGGCACGACACGGCCTCCGGTGAGAGACGAGCGGCCGAGACTGCCTGCCTCGCCCCGGTCCGCGGCCGGTCGATACGCGCACAACAGGTTAGTATGCGTGCGCCGAAATGTAAACACTCCTTCACTCGTGTGCAACTCAACACTAATGGACCTAAATCCGTATTGGTCCATGTCAACTGCAAGGTTTGCACTCCCTTTCGAATGTTCCCGCTCACACTTTCTGGGATGTCCGTGACATTTAAAATGGAGCTTTCCATCGCGCACTTTCATCTGAATGATTAGGTTGGGAATAGGAAATATTACAACCCAGCATACCACGAGATATGGCCTGATACAAAACTCCTTCGGTCCTGACTTGGTCTCTTCACCTCCCATTTTCATAGAACATGACTCTTTTCATTAGCACCAATACGCCACACTAATCCTAAAACTCCACTCCAGAAAGCTACAATCTAGATCGACAGCAGCAACCTTTAGAAAACTCCAAGACAATGAAGCTCGACGCGTTCCGCAGAAAGGATTCCACTGGCTTTTTTGACGAACACGTAACAAAATCAACGATAAACAAAACGCGAAGGAGTAAGAAAATCAACAATTTTCACAGCGTAAACATATGACTTACAAAACTATTGTCTTTAAACAAATAAAGCTGGCAACGCATTAACTTATAAATGCGTGCTACCCCAGCGGTGGGTTCACACGCCCACTAATTACCCGCCGAAAGTAAGTGAGCCGTTAAACCATTTGTGTTACGTTCAACGTTCACAAATGTACGCACGTGTAACATTCACTGTGTGCTACATACACGTTACAAGTATCAAAACAATCGGCATGTAAATGTGAATTCCCAGAGAACAGAGATGTCATATTGACGTGGCTGAAATTTTAAGAATAGGTAGAGGAATGTGTAGTTCTGAAGGTATGAAGACTTGAGGTTAGATACTGGGTCCTTTTTGAGTTGTCAGGTAAAAAACCTAACCTAACTCACTTGTTTCTGCTACTTTTGATACCAATGTGTTTTACAAGATATTTAAAAAAATGATTGTTTGTTATTGCTAGACTTTCAGTGAGCCATAATTTCAGCTAGACGCTTCGAAGCTCCATAAGTCTGCAGAATCTGGGATTTTGGATTATAAATGCCCAAATTATTTCTAGTGGCAATATTAATAACTAACCTGTCACCTCATTTTGTTCATATCAGGACAGATCATGAAGTTAGCACATCATCATAAAATTGTAAGGAAAAATATTTTATTCTCGACGTTTCGGTGAAATCTCCCGCTGCTCTGTGGTTTCGAGTTGACTGGCGGATATACGTGAATAGGTACTTTCTTCTAGTTTACAATTACCCTTAGTTAATTCTGTTTTGTGTTAGTGACAAGTGATTTCTACAAGTGTATTGTATGAATAAAAAAAACAATAAAACTATTAAAGCCAAATTGTTTGTTGTCTAATAGCTTTAATCTGCAAAACATTTAGTTTGACATATTACCTATAGAGACGCTATCAAACTGTCATGCTAATTTATTCTTCAGCTAGAACTTTCCACACGCCTGAAATCTGAGCGTCCTATATTCAATCAAAACTGTTATTACTCAGCCCTCCTATTGGCAGTGTAAATAACAATTATTAATCCGATATTATCGCCCTACCCGCAAGAGATAACCATCAAACCGTCAAACTCACATCCGATGTTGTTGCACGAAAACAGACCTTATTGCTACGACATAAAGGCGGCGCGAAACTCAATTAGTTGCCATGGATATGCGGGGGAGAGTAGCGGTCGCGTTACGTGTCAACGCGGACGTCTGACGGATTTTCCTGATCAGCGACGTTTTATTTGTACTACATTAATCTGAAATAATAGATACAATTGATAGAGAACCTATATATACGTGTGTGAGTTGTCCCAAGATATTTATTTTTATTTATTTATTTATAATATACAAGCCTATTATTGCAGAGTCAACGCCTCTTCTCATATAGAGAATGCACGAGCATTGATAACTTGCTCAAGGCGGTTGGCGATTACTGACTTTCTTTTGGTTTAAGTTTCCACGCTTTGATTTCCTACACGGATGTCAGTGTTATCCAAGATAAATCGCATGCATAAAAGCCGAATGCCTTAACCACTAGCCCATCAGGTCACTCCGGTGGAATATATATTTGTATAATATATACTGTAAATATATAATTATTTTATAAAAACCAGTCATCCCACTTGAATATAACTAAAGTACTTTTTACACCGGATATCTAAGAAAGGGCCCAGAATTAAAGCTAGTAAATACGCGTACCTTCTTAACGACTTATTCCTCTCTCAAATACATAAAAAGGGTCCAGCATTAAAACTAGCAAGTACGCATTCCTTCTTAACGACCTATTCCTCTATCTATCCTGAAATTTACAGACATGCTAAAATGACGTAGGTGTGCGACTTTAGAATCTCAATTCATTATAGGCTGTTTATCAGTAAGGAGTGACACAACATAAAGCTGGAGACAACAATAAGGGATTCCTTAGAACAAAGTCACAAATTCGTCACCATCACGTGGGCACCGCATGAGCTGTTCCGGGAAACTTTTCACCCAAAAACGTCCAGAATACTCCAGACTCATTGTCTGAAGTTGCGAAGTAATACTGTTAGCACAGTGACCTTTCGGTTCAAAACAAAGCAGTTTTTTCCTCAGTAAACCTCCCAAAGGACCATTCACAAACTACTACGCTTGTTAGTGAAATATTCGCAAAAGTTTCAAGTAAATATAAAGAAACCTTTTATTCTTGGAAGTCACATTTTTATCCACGTGTACGGGTACAGTGAACGTGACCATTGTGCTAGAGCTTTGACAACGGTTTTTGTAGTAATGAAAGTTCTGTCAAAACGAGTCATCAATTCAAGTCGAAATATCTTCCACATTGTGGATTTCCTTTTAAATGATTTTGGGAATTAAGTATTGCTGATTAATTTTAAATCTGCTGTCAGCAAAAGATTTTTAACCGTGCATTATTGAGAGATTGTGAGTTGGTTCGGTTAGGCAGAAATAATCCCTGATTGTGTGCCTTTGCCCAGCAGTGGGACAATGCAGGACAAAAAAATAAGTAGGTAGATAGTTTTTGTAGATCAGGTATTACTTCAGACATGCAATGGCCTGTACTCTGTTATTTTATGGGAATTCCACGTGAATATTTCACTTTCAGGTGTTTATAGGATTATCAACAATTTACCAACTGCTTTTCGGAAAGCCTGGAGCACTCTAAGGCTCAAGCTCCTCAATCCCCGCCGTCCCGGCCACGTGCTAACAAACCGTCCGGTTGCCGGTCGGTCTCAGGTGCCGTGCCGGCGTCGTTACGACACTCGTTTAAGAATTCCGACAACGCAAGCTTGACCTTTTCATTCCCTCGTATACCTTCCCTGAGCGTTCCACGCGGCGTGGCTAGGGGTGAGCTTACACGGCCGATTTTTACAGCAACTATTGGCCGGCAACAGTTGCTGGAGATAGCAGAGCAATAAGTAGCGCAATCTTGGTACTTTCGTTGCTTCAATTCCTTCGACAATAATTACCGCTGATTACTCATTATCATCATCTGTCTAACCTTTTTCCCAACTATGCTGAAATCGGCTTCCAATCTTACTGGATGCAGCTGAATACCAGTTTTACATGGAGCGGCTGCTTATCTGATCTTCCCAGCACTGGGTACTGTTTAACTGGATACTCCTTGGTCAGACTATACCTAGTTTATTAAATTGTTCCATATCGTTCAATGCCTATATATGCCTGCCAACCTGCCTGCAACCTGTAACAATTGCGTGATGCCGTGACATCATATTTAACTAATATTGAGCAATAAAGTTGCCCGTGTACACACGCATTAACTCACACATTGATAGACGAGAACTACGTAATACCTCCTGTAGAACGGACCTGCCAGTTTGTCTGTATGTGTAAATAGCAGTGATGACGTAGGTAAGTAAAATATGGGAATGATATCTATTTAGTGGGGTCCGAGTTTTACATACCTTGAGCCCGCTTGCATCATAAACTTAACTTGGAGTTAGTTTCTAATATAAAGTTTAATTATAATTATGTTTTAGTTTTAGTAGTCACCTTTGGTACCATTCGGCCTGCTTGAAGGATTTTGATGGCATGGATTTCAATACTTAGTTACTTAAGTTTCACTTAGATCGACGTGAGCGAAGCCGCGGGCACTGCTATATGGGTATACTTATTACATACATATTTAAAGGCCCCGGGTTAGCAACTTAGAGTAAATAAGATAACTCTAGCACGAGGTTCTGAGTACTTTCAAAGTTCGATTATATGAGTTTTGTATGTTACGATTTGTTATAGATGGTGTGTGATTTTAATTTTGAATCCTACTATTAGGTATTGGACTATAAATGCAAAAATCTATGAGGATGGATGGATGTTTGTTACTCAATCACGCCAAAACGGCTGAACGGATCTAGATGAAATTTGGCACATAGATTGATTATAGACTTGAATCGCATAAAGGCTTTTTATCCCAGATAAATATACGGTCCTTGTGGGCAAAAGCTAGTAAATAATAAAAGAAGAGTTAGAAATTAAAGAGGATCACTAGACAAGAAACGTGTTTGTTTTTATTGTTTGTAGTTTTAATGTTGTGCCGTGGTGCCGCGTGTGTGCGAGCCCGACTGGCATTTAGTCGGTTTTTCTTCATTTAGCCAAATTGTATGCTTACTGGCAGCAAATGTAGTGCAATATTCATAAATCTGGATCACATATTAGCGGCTGCATAGTGACAACTCGTTGCCAACAAAGCAGGTGGGCTCACTTCACCTATATACATACTATCACGTCTGCATTCCCTGAAGGGTTAGGCAGAGGTGTACCCACAGTTCGTCAGTATGTTTAGGTCCTATGTAATAGGGGGCGAGCCTATTGCCATTAAACAGGCACAAATCCCAACTCCGAGCTGCTACTGAGAATTTCAAAAAACCCAATAACACTTTTGCTTGACTTGGGAATCGAACCCAAGATTATCTCAGCAAGCCTTTATTTTCCATTACTTTTGCCTTTATTCCTATATAGGCCTTTATTTGCCTTTATTCCTCTATATTAATGAGGTTTTATTCTGCCCTAATTGAAATTTACGGTATTGACGGCGCTACAGCGCAGATTCCATTTATTATTTAATAATGGACTAAAATACGTTACGAGTAGAGTTGAAAATTGTACGCAAGGTATAATTACACGCGGCAATTATTATCTTGCAAGCAATTATACAACTTTTAATTTCATTTCTGCTGTATTTTAGTACTTAATATTTTACTGTTGTACTGCTCCACTTCGCACTTTACAAATGTTAATAAAGAAAAAGTTTTAGATGTGAGCTTGTGAACGCACCCAAGTATCCATGGCAACCCACCGTACCCATTGCAGTATAAGGCTGTCCGCACACGTCAATCGGTGATCGATTTTTTGTCGGAGATGATGGAACATATTGAATAATTTGATTCTAATATACCAACGCACACGTGTTACGAAATGTTGGTCGTACGAAACTATGGATCTATTGAACGGTCCGATAATGGGCCCTACAAAAAATCGGACGTGGGCTGAGGGCCTAAAGGGTGGAATGGACATCGTAACAAAACTTTTACCACTGATTTAGTACATGATTGTAGTGCTAACATTTTTAGTAGAATATTTTTTTAATCTGCTGTTTATTTTAAAAACCGAGGAAAAATGTTGTTAACTCCAGGGCGTCTAGGCATGGATACATGGTAAAAGCTTTTTTTATAACATAATAAACGTACTGTGTATGTACAGTCAACAAAACTATTTGGTATACAGGCAAAATTATTCATCTTTCTACTACACTGCCACACCTAAGAGAGTAATTTATTTCAATTATTAGATGTCAGATTAGATATTTGTGGTACAAATACTACTCTTTTTATTTGACTTTTAAGATTTTTCATAAAAATAAAAAAATAAAAATATACCATCACGCCTGTATTCCCCGAAGGGTTAGGCAGTGGTGTACCAATGTAGGTACACCCACAATTCGCCGGTATATTTAGGTCCCATGTAATAGGGGGCGAGCCTATTGCCATTAACCGGGCACTAATCCAAACTCCGAGCTGCTACTGAGAAGATTTTTCATTTTAGATAATAAGTTGTTGCTGCATAGCCCTTTCCTCTCTCCTATATATTTTGCTGTGCCCGACAGGGTCCATAATTGATTCTGTACTTTTATATTGTTTAGGACCACATTACGGAACGCAATAAATAATTGAGTATTGAGTATAATTTAAAAGAATTGACTGCTCAGCACACTAACAACATTGTTTAAAAGTAATCGCGAGTAAGTTGCCTGTATACTAAATACCTTTGTTGACTGTACCTACCACCAGTATTATGTGATAAATGGCATGGGAACGTGTGTTCCATATTTACTTTAATTAATTTGATGACACATACAGCTGTTTCAATCTCTGCGACAAATACAGTCATCGCATTTGACGACGTGATTTGGCTCTCATCGCCACTGTCAGTGGTGTATGCCACCCCTGATGTATATGACCCCGGACGTGACGTCACAAGCGGCACATCGGATTCATTGTTGTCTATTAAACATTGACTGAAGTTGGAACACGTCCATGCTATTTGGTTTCCATAAAACTGAATGTATCCGGCACAAGGAAATTTGTATATTGAATATCATTTATATTTGCATTTTATGAAAGTTATTGTGTGATGTCTGACTAAATATAGGCTTCTTTAAAATTGCAGTTAGAAAACAGAAGGTATTAATACAAGTATAGTACTTAGATAAAGACATGAATGAAGGCCATAATAACATCAAATATTTTAGTTAAAAAAAAAGATTACTTTAGGAATTTTGCTTGTATCGTGTTTGCGTTTACAAACATTAACCCTCCCCACTAGTCTTATTTCTAGATTAAAAAATGAAAAAGTAAATAATATTACATACCTAAGGTAAGTATGTAATATTATTTACTTTGCAATTTTTCTTTTTTCTCTAATATAATTTCAAGAGCAGACATTATACAGCGATTTAATCGCAAAAACAACACAATACAGTCGCGATGCTTTTTTTTTTTTTTTATAGACGGGAAATCATCAAATAACTTCCCCCGCCCTGGGCGGGGCGGGAGGGAGTGTCAGACTTTTACTGACTAAAACCCGTCTATGTTCCTTCATGTGCCCTTTGCGTTCCGGGGGCGCGGTATCTCTTTCGAACAACCCGCAGACAGTCGCGATGCTGTCGCTAATCATTTGCCATCGCCCCCGAAACCACGATTGTGCATCCATTTTAAAAATTCTCCGCGGGTCAGCTTCCATACCCAAATATTTAAATAAAAGAACATAGGCAAGTAGAAGAATAACTCTTAATTACGTTCACGTTTTTCTCGTGACCGAAACGAATACCAGATTAAATTATATTCTTTCAAAGAACGAGAGGGAGACAGAGAGATAGATTTAATTAAAACAATGACAATAAGGAAAGAACATCAAACTCAAAACACCAAAAAGAAATGACGTTTCTTTTTATTCATTAGGGTTTTTATTTTCATAGTTTGCTGAATAGTAGTATTTTATTACATACATACGACAAGCTTGTGTGCCCCAAAGGGCACGGCAGAGGTGCACCGATGTACACTCAAAGTTCGCCGGTATATTTAGGTCCCATGTAATAGGGGGCGAGGCTATTACCATTAACCGGGCACAAATCCTAATTCCGAGCTGCTACTGAGAATTTCACAGAATAACCCAATAATACTTTGGTCGACCTGGGAATCGCACCCAAGACCTCTAGCATAGCAGTCGCGCTTAGGACAAGGGTAACGAGGCAGTTAGCCGAAATATTTTATTGAATTTATATAACCACGGTGTCAAATTACTTTACTTTAAATAGTTTGACCGTTGTAAATAAACAATAAATAAATATTACCTGTTATGTCACATCGCAAACGTCATTTAGAAAATAAATCTATTTTTTAAACCTTGAGGCGTAACTTGTTTTCAAATCTATTTCCCCTTACAGCGTGTAGCGGTAACTATGCCAATAGCAGTGCGCTCTGCTTTACCGGCAACCGGTAACTGGTTCTTAGTAGTGCTTATCAATGTGTAGTACAATAAATAATATTAACCAGATCTTTGGTATGATATACTTACATATTTACTCATGCCTTTTTCCTATGGGGGTAGGCACAAACCACCTGTTACGATCCTTACATACTCCTTTCGATTCCTCCATGTTCACACATCTGGTGATACAAGATTATATAGGGTGTAAAAAAAATAGTCAGCGAAGCAGAAAATAACATGTTCTTCCCGTCATCTTTTTGTTGTGGAGCATACTTAGGACCCTTCAGGTTATGGAGATATTTAGGGTCAAAGTTGCAATGTTTTTAATCCCTGTCTATGTTTTCTGTTTTAACAGCTTAGAATAACGCACTGTTTGATATATTTTTTTAGATGTTGTGGAAAATTTCGTAGTTTATACATTTATTACTCTTATTTATTTATAACTTAAAATACTTTTAAAGTAAAACTGTTTATTTTCCCGAATAAATAAAATAAAATAATGTTATTTAGAGGAACCCTTGAGCTCAATATATCGCATGTGTTACATTTTGCGCAACCATAAACAGTGTTTCTATAAATCAAACATATAAGGTAGACTGGTAGAAAATGCCTAAGGCATTAAGTCCGTCTTTGTACAGTGTATTTTTACATTTGTGCATAAAGTTTTAATAAATATATATAAGTCATTTCTGCTTAGTGTTACTAAAGGCCTATTCAAACCTGAGCGATATTCGCTGCCGCTGTGGGTAGAGGTACATACCGCGCGGGTTACGAACGGTAGCGAATACCGCTTAGGTCTGAACAGTAATATTACCGCATACCCACTGGGTTTTCTCTGCCGCAGGCGGTAGCGAATACCGCTTAGGTCTGAATAGGCCTTTACTTCGATAGGCAGTATGTTCACAGATATTCGAGGTGTCTTTTACACCCTATAAACAAAAAAAAAAGCAAAAATAAGACATTTGTCATAAATCGTCTCACTTACCCCGAGTCTCAATGTCTTAAAATATCCCGATCTCGCCCGAAGTAATCCAAAGTTCTTTTTTCATTTCACGTTCCATTACGCGCTGTGTCAATTATAGCGACGACACTTATTGATGACTCTGAATCAATGGCACAATGGAATGAAATCTTTTCTTTACTCATATGTACTTATATTTAGTGACCGCTCTATTTTCGAAGATTTATTACCTTTTGGAGTGTCATCTTTGGAGATAGAAAATGGATTATCGCAGACATCAATATTTGATTGGGTGACTCTATGTATGTATGAAAAAGAAAGGTATAATATAAGAAAATATACACGGAGGAGCGCTAAAGGAAGCTTCAATTAGAATTGATTTTTCAATAGTCACAATATGTATTTTATCAGAGGGGCAACTTCCGTGAGTGCGACGATCAACGATCTCATTCTAATTTGACAATTTATTGACATTGGTTGTCGCTGAGATGAGATTGCGACTAGATATTGAACTTGAATTTGAACGTCATTTAGTTAGTGGAAGTTCCTAACCTTTTCATGAATGAAATTTTAATTAATATTATAATTTTTAAAATTTGACATAAATAATATGTTTTAATAAAAACAAACAAACCGCCACATATATTTCTCCGTCAAGAGTTATATTGTTTTTTACATTAATTTGGAAACACGCCTCAATCACTGTAAATAATATAAAAAGTACAGTACAGTATGTAAGTTTTCAAATAAAGTCCATCTAATATCTAAAAAAGAAGTTCAGTATGCCACAATAATAAAAAGAAAACAAAATCTAGGATTACTACAGCAAAATACTGATATTGAACACAACGAACTTACAAAAATACTGGAATGACATGAGAGCCTTAATCTCATATTTTCCTCTTACGCGTTACGTAGTCTGGCACAAGCCTACACCGGTAATCCAGTCCTCACCCGTCATACACACGGACTTATCATACATCTCGTGAAAGGGCTGGTGTTAAGGATCCAGTACGTCTTAGTAGCGTACCCTCATGTAAGCCAGGGGTTAAAGAGCTCCTCGATAAGGTCCGCCTCATATTTTTATCCTATTACTTCGCCGCGTCCGGAGAATCTATCTATACTAATATTATTGACGGGCCTGTTGGTCTAGTGGTTAGTGGCCCTGACTGCTAAGCCGGAGGTCGTGGGTTCGATTCCCACCCAGGAAAAACTGTGTGATGAGCATGATTGTTTGTTCTGTGTCTGGTTGTGAGTTATCTATAATATGTATGTTTTTATAAGTTATATAAGTATGTATATCAGTTGTCTGGTTACCATAACACAAGCTCTGCTTAGCTTGGGATCAGATAGCCGTGTGTGAGTTGTCCCAAGATATTTATTTATTTTATTTATTTATTATAAAGATGTAAAGTTTGTGAGGGTTAGGGGGTAATCTCTGGATGAACTGAACCGATTTTGAAAATGATTTTACCCGTAGAAAGGCATGTTATTTGTGAGTGTCATGGGCTATATAAAATCACGCTATGACACACGGGAGCGGAGCAGTAACGCAAGACGTAATTTAACGCGGGTTAATAAGCCACGCAGATGATGTCGCGGGTATGAGTTAATATAATAAAGCTAAAGTTTTTCTGTTTCTTTGTTTGTTTAATCGCGTCCAATCTAAACTGCCAGTCGGATTTAAAAAATATTTTCGTATATGATAGCCAAATTCATGACGAATAGTATAGGCTATATATCATCACGCGACGACCTACGGCAGCGGAAGAGTAGCTAAAGACATAACATAAACTCTTTACTTTAACCAAATTCAAAAAAAAAAAATACCGGCGAACTGTGGGTGTACATTGGTACACCTCTGCCTAACCCTTCGGGGAATACAGGCGTGATGGTATATTTTATTTTTTTATTTAAAAAAAAAATCTTTAACAACAAACATTTTCAAAAATGTGGGTATGGAAGCACTTGCTGCATGCTATAAAAGTAATATAGTTATTATATTATATATTTCTGCATTATTTAGTAAGTACTAGCACTATTGCATGTGTTTCCTTTACAGTTTGTCATTTTTGTATCCACACTTTTCCTTATTTTGACAGTTATTTGTAATTGAAAATTCTGCATTGGATATGGCGCAAGTGCTTTTTAATTCTGCTGTCCTAGGCTGTTTCGAGAAATAACGCGTTATTTAAAACAAGGTCAGTTCTTTTATCTATCCTGTACTTTTGCTATGTAGGTATATAGTCTTGCACCCGCGGCCCGAGGACACAGGATATTAAAATAGCTTCAAAGACGTGACCGAAGCACCCAGCGTCCCCACTATATTGTAAGTTATTGAGGAGAGATTATAGTTATACTGGAACACTGTTTTGAGATAGTTTTTATTTACTGCGAGTTAGAGTAACTTATCTTGTAGCTTATAAAATCATTTTTGTTAAAGAGTAAATCTTGTAAACTTTTAAAGAGAGCTTTATTAAGGCAATTTTTTTTACTAAGGCGCTTTACATTGGCTACGAAACACATTGTGAACTTTCGATAGGTAATCAGTAAGACACATCACATGATTCTAATTACTCATACTGACGTGACAATAACTTTAGAACTTATACTTTGACCTTCCATATCTCCGTACCCAAAAGGTACCCAGGTATAGTACAGATCAAGAAAAAAGAATGATTACAATGTTGGGAAATAGGAAAAAATATACAACTTTAAGCAACCCTCTATTTACATCCGTATTTGGTCTTAAAATCTTTATTTACATTCGACAATTCTCTCACTTTTTAACAGACTTAAAAAAATACGGAAGTTTTTGTTCAACTGTATTCATCTTTCTGTTTTTTTTTTTTTAGAATAAGTATTTAAACTTCCTCCTATTTCCAGCTCAGTACAAAAACGTTCATTTATCAATCTCCGTCTCTCGTGATACCACTCCTCTACAGAACAGAATCAATAAACTTCTCAGCACGAACAAACGACCAAACGTATAGGTACCTAAAATAATCAAAAACTCATTAGATCGCTTTTTATCGCCATTTATTTTAAAATCGATTCTAATTTAACAATATTTCATTTTGCTACTTATTTTAATGGTATTTTTAATGTTTGTATGATACAATCTTACATAGGCAAGCACAAGATGCACTAATTAACCTAATATTGGAAAATAAGAATTAAAATAAGAATATGATATTATTATTTATTTTACTAAATTCAGCGATCATAGCCCTTCAATTAGTTTAAGTTATCACACTGCCGAATGAAAACCTCGCTTATCATAGCCTAATTTTTAAACAATTGATCTATATTTACCGATACAAGCCAACCCACAATCATTTTTTACTCCAGTATGCCAAAGTTACATTACTATACAAACAATCACTGTACATCCAAAACTTATAATTAGAATAGATTTAGAAATTAAACAGCTTAAATATCCAACATCATATTACTTTAACGTGGGTTGGTTAGCTGTGGCACAACTAAACCCAATTACTTCTTACATGTAAATGAGCTTGTAACACTCTGGTACAATAACGATTGGACCCTGATTACTTTGCTTTTAACAGTTGATTCAACTAAATTAAGTAGTTCTTCGTAATCACAGCTCTTTCTTCGTAAACAACGCGGTGAACTTCCCAGCTTGGTATGTTGGCATGAACGGGAGATATTGAGTCCATTTCCACCTAAAAGTATAATAATATTACCATCATTTCAACAGTAAAATAATTTAAAAGACACCAATAATCAATAATTCCAAGATACAAGTTATCTAAAAAGAAACAGTTCAATTTAGGTCAGAGATTCCTAAAAATAGTTAAAAACGATTTTTATTTGCTTTGCAATCAATTATTTTTACACGGAACTGCAAAATTATTTGTTTAATAAGTGCCAAAACATTTCAGCGCTTTTGGGGTCTAGAAACATTTGAAAGGCGATCCCCCGTGTGTAGAGGAGTAGTGACGATCACATAATATATACGATGACATATTAAGCTATACACATTTCTGGCATAAGCTGACCTAATTAGGGCTTTCGTTTGTTTGGAAACGTAAGTCATCAATTATTGCATTAATTTTACTTTAGCTTAAAACGGCCATTGGCCAATTACATTAAAACAAAACTATTTAATGGACAAAAAGCCTACAAACTAATACAATGTTAAATGATAGCTAAGTGGCTTATACTACTTTTTATTTTTTTTTTTAAATGGGACAGGCCCGCCACACTTTTCCCAAACCACTGCAACTTCTGTAAGCCAGAATCAACAGTGGCGACCACAAGAAAAGCGCCGAGACAATGAAGCTCGACGAGTCCCGGAGAAACGATTCAACTGTCTTGGATCCCGCAACGAAATTAATCAGAAAAGATTAGCGGAGAAGTAAGAAAAACAGAATTTCCACTTCCCTCCAAACAAGCAGGAGACAGAACAGAACTAGGCCAATAGGCACAAAGGGATGTGTACTACTGGGAGAAGCCCAGATTGCCAAGCACCACGGATTATACTTATACTATATTATCTAAAGACATAAAATAAATACACATTGAACGACATTAACACGCTCATCTCACAATAATCAAGGTAACTCACCTCCGTATCAGTCCCATTCCCACAGGGAAGTCATAGGTGTCGCCCTCCTCTGAGGCCCCGGCTGCGTCCAGGCACATCTCCTTAGCCCACGCTGCCAGGCCTCGCTCCTCGTCCGTACCTGATGGCATGTGTACCATTAACGATATCTGTTATTAGATAGTTATGCTAAACTAACTGATGCGCGCGTTTTAGTAAGCGTGGAAGTTAAATATACCTTAAAACGCATCTTATGACACTCGGCAAAAGTCTAGATATCAGTAATTCCAGAGATTACCTTTTACAAACAAAGAATTTGACCACTTTACGATATGTATTAGTTAAGATGTATTTCCGAACGCATTCAACCCTAATCTCTTCAAAGTTACAGTGAACAGGCTTCTTCGGGGAAGCTCACTTCATCGTAGACTTTGTGTATGTCACCTTTGACCAAGACTAGAGTCAAGAGCTTAACCGTCCCAATTTTTTTTTTTTAAGAAACCACCGGAAAGTTCGCCTCTGGCGAGATGCACAGACACAGGTGAAGTGGCAAAAATTGAGGAAAGCTTATGTCCAGCATTGGACGTCTTCAGACTAAATGATAAATCTTTACCAGGTATCAAATTGTCGAGCAGACAGCCAATGATCCCGCCAACCAGTATGGAGGTGGACAGCAGCACTTGCAGCACGGCATCCAGGGCCTCCGCCCCCGTCTGTATGACCCCGCTGTGCGCCGCCATCCAGCGCGTCAGCACCAGCGGGAAGAAGATGCTGAACCCGATGATGTACAGGTTCCTCGAACTGTTCAGGTTCACGTACTGAAGAGCTGATAGACCTGGATAAGTAATGAGTATGATGGTAGAACTTTATATACATATACTACATACTATAGCAAATTTATCTACTATATTCCTGCCCGCGACTTCATCCGCGTGGATATTTTCACCCGTGTTAAGTAACGTCTCTGGTTACTGCTCCGCTCCCGTGTGTCGTAGTGTGATGTTATGTAGCATATGTATGCCACTCACAATATATAATTTATTTATTTATTATTTATCACAAACACAACTATCATTACAGGCAATAATCCTAATGCGGTAGCGCGGTCTTTGATTTGTTCAGTAGATCCCGTGATTACCCTCTACAACCTTACAAACTTTACCTTTTTATAATATTAGTATAAATGAATGAGTATTCAGTTTAACCTAGTATTGTCTTAAAGACGGTTGTACGCACTAAATTGGCTTCTACCTAGTTTAAGTGACAGTGATCACATCTGTTACTCTTATTAAACCAATAAATGATTATTATTATTCTTTCCTGGGTTTCTTCCACAAAGACCTGCACTGTTAGTATAACTCACCAAAAGCCGATATCATTCCGAACATGATACAGAACAGCCCACCGACGATGGGCTGCGGGATAATGATGAAGACGGCGCCGAGCTTGCCCACCACGCCCTGCACCACCATCAGCCCCGCCGCCCACTGCACCACGCGCCGAGAACCAACCTGCACCAGGTAACATTGGAGTAGGGTTGACAACCTACGGGCTGTTCGAAAGAGATACCGCACCCCCGGAACGCAAAGGGCACAAGAACAAACATGGATGGGTTTTAGTCAGTAAAAGTCTGACACGTCCCCCGCCCGGGAAGTCATTTGATGATTTCCAATCGTTAAAAAAAAATTGTTACGACAATTGGACTTTAGATATTTATATATACTTTTTGAATTTAGATATTTATCTTCTTCTTTGTCGGTATCACTCTTGACAGAGTGGTCGTGGTCATCACTTCAGGTGTTGGTGGCAAACTTCACAACACGCCGCTACTCTTCTCTTCCTTCCTCGCCATGCCTTCCTCGTGCATTCATATAGTGACGATGAGTTATTTACTGTTGCCTTTATTTGGTCATAGGCCATCTTTCTCGTGGCCTGGTACCCTCAACCCTTCCCTGGACCACAAGTCGCTCAATAACCACCTCACCTCGGCAGCATACGTGACCAAAAAAAGTGAGGATACGAGATATTTATAGACCTAGCGAAATGGCTATTTAGTACCTATAGTTCTTTAGACAACCCTTCGAAAACACGCGTATTAATTACATTGTTCTATTTGTGAACACCGAAGACCATTTGACTTCATAAACGTTGTCTATAATGGTGATAGCAAGGTAACCTACTAACGAACAAAATCTTATTGGTTGGAAGTTAATGCTATGCAGTAACAGTACTGCATAGTAATACGGGGGTACCTAAGTTATGGAGACTACAGAGGCTGCATAACTTAGGTAACCTAACCTAACCTAACCCCCGTATTATGGAAAGAAAAATTAATGTGACAAATTGTCTGTAGTTATTTGACTGAATCATCAATTACGCGATTGACAAAATCACATCAGCTTCAGAATTTTAGTTCGGAGGTTAACCGCATATTCTATATTTTTTACAAGGGCAAAACTGTTAAAAGACTAATCAAAGTCAAAGATAATTTCATTAAACCATTATAGTTAAGGCAGTTTTAAACGAAATCCTTAAATAAATAATTTTATGATTTCAAACCAAAGTCAACCAATAACCAATATTAACAGCAAACTTGCCAATATTTGTGCAAACCACAAAGTAATTAAAACCGGCCACCACACTACTGCGGGGAGAGCGTCCAATGCTTTCAACGCTGATACCACAGCGCTTGAGTGTAGGTACACAGCCGTGCGCTTGCCGCCGACACCTGTCGTTTGCACTGCCTTACGTTTAATTAACGGAAAATAACAAAATGTTACACGCTTTGTTATGATATAGAAAATGTTTTGATGAATCATCATGCCTGTATTCCCCGAAGGGTTAGGCAGAAGTGTTGGTACACCTCTACATGTACTCCCACAGCTCGCCGGTATATTTAGTTCCCATAAAATAGGGGGTGAGCCTATTGCCATTAACGGGGCACAAATACAAACTCCCAGCTGCTACTGAAAATTTCATAGAAAAACCCAATAACACTTTTTGCTCGACCTGGGAATCGAACCCAGGACCTCTAGCGTAGCAGTCGCGCTTAGGACCACTAGGCTAACGAGGCAGTTCCATAAATCCCGTAACCACGCAGCGCAACACGATGCCATCTCTTCTTGTGCAACAGTTTTATTTTTTGTAACATTTTATGGGTCTGTGTTACCTGAATTAAATGATATATAATTATTATAAATCCCATGTCTTCGAGCGACACACTACGTACGTACCTTGGTGACTCCGATGGCGCCCACGTTCTCCCCGAAGGTGTTGGTCCCGTTGCCGGAGCCCCACAGCCCCGCCAGCATGGTGCCCAGCCCCTCCGTGCCCAGCCCGCGGTTGATGGCGTGCAGCGGGGGCGGGGGCGCCGCTGTGAAAGGGGACACTTGGATTTACTTCATTCTTTCTTCTTTATTGTGTGGGCACTAAGGTCCAACGACCCCACACACCCTAGGGCGAGGGCCACTGACATGGTTACCGATGTCAGTGATATGCAAGATAAACTTAGAAAGTACACAGGAATTAGAAAAAGTCACATGGGTACTTGCCTGTGCCCGGTTGTGAACCCACAACCTCGTGCATGAGAGGCGGGCGCCTTGAACACTGGGCCATCACGACATTTACGATTTACTTAATGAAAATTTTGAAAAAAACCCGTCTTCAATAACTTTAGGCAACCTTTAATAGTAAACGTTTTAGTAGTAGTAGAGCTCTTTTTGAAGGAGCTCGTCCGGGAAAGTACTACCACCATACCTATTTCTGCCGCAAAACGGCGTTGCTGTGTTCCGACTTGAAGGGTATGGGTGCCGGTGTAATTAAGTACAAACACATGAGATATTTCAACTTTGTGTCTGGGATGGCAACACATTTACAAGGTCTCTGGTATTGCTGAAGTCTATAGGTAGCGGTGACCACTATGGGGCGTGGGCTTGATTGCCATCCATCATCATCATCATCATCATCATGATGATCTGCAGGCTTGATGCATCCAATGGTATAAAAATATATATTATATCTATATATTATTGCACTTAGGTTTTCAACTCTCGGCACTGAACCGAATGTTGAAAATTAAACAGTTCGCTTTTATGTAGGCGTTTAGTTGTTTCCTGGTATAGGTAAAAAGGGGCATTTAGCCATGTGCTCGTCTTGTCTGAGGGCCCTTGACCCCAAAAGCCCGCCTCAGTTCAGAAAGAAGGGTAGACCCAACATACTCGTAACATTATACGGGCCGACTTTTAATTTTCTGACTATTTACAACAAAAAACAGCGGTTCCATACATTTTTAATGGTTGTAATGCATTTTTGTGGGAAACAGCTGATATTTTCCGAATTCAGGGTTGGTCCCATATTCAAATATGTTCGTACCTATTAATTTCATATTTATTTACATACCCTAATGTGTATAAAACATGTTAGATAAGGCGTAAAGCTAAGTACAGTTATGGTCACTTTTAGGGCACAGCAACTTAGAATTAACTTAAAAACCAAAAAAAAAAAACTAATTGATTTATGTCAAGTTTTAAATACATAAAAATCATCAATCATCGTAAATAAGTAACTTCACGCCCTGAAAATTGAACACGAATTTTACACAGTTTTAGTGGGCTTTTTTTTTACCGTTTCCCCTCCCTAAAAATTTCTTCTGTGTCGTAAATGCGTATACAAACACATAAACTCACATACACAAAGAGCCAGATCCGGAACAACTACCTGTAGCTCATACAAATATTTCGAATTAAACCCGTGTCCCACAGCGCAGCAGTCGATCTCTCGGCCACTGCGCCCACCGTGTCGTAAGGACTCACCGCACATCCTGGCCGTGGTGGGGTAGTAGCTGATGGACTCCACGGTGCACGCCAGCACCCCCGCCAACATGCCCAGCACCCCTGCCACACTCACTGTGGGTACGCCCCATTGACCTGATAGAAAATAGTACAATAAATTACACCTGGTTCATTACGGTCAGTTACAGTTTTGGACATAGTTGTACAATATAGTCTAATAACCTCGCGAAAGATTGTGAAAGAGGGTTGGGTTCGTTCACACTTATTTACTTTTTAAATATCAACAAAGGATTATTAGAAAATAGAAGAAGTTTTGATCTAAGGTATCAGGTGAGACTTGAGACAGGTGCGCAGTACTCGTAACCGGCGATCTTGTATGACAGATGTATGAACGTGGATGAGGTGAAAGGAATATGTAAGAATCGTAGCAGGTGGCGTTCCGTGATTTCTGTCTACCCTCATGGGAAAAGGCGTGAGTATTTTTTTTTATTCGAGATGTGTAAGCTAGGTAAGGTAACATAGACAAAGTCTACGATGGAGTGAGCTTACCCAGAAGAAGCCTGTTCACTCTAACTTTGAAGAGATTAGGGTTGAACGCGTTTGGAAATACAGACGCAGATAGAGTTTATGTACGTTTGTATGTATCAGATGAGGCCTATGACTATCATCATCAACACTTACCAGGGTATGGTACTCTGAACCAGGGCGCATCTTCGATGATGTTAAGCTTGACATCGGTCCGGGCGGGATGCTCCGGCGGGAACACGCCGGTCACGGTGAGCACGGCACACAACGCCCACATTATCACTATAGTTAGCAGTACCTACGAACAAATAGTTTCAATAGTGGAAACAACACGTTTCTAGGAAGGACGGTTTTCGCGTTTGTACAGAACTAAAACATTTCTATAAAACATTTCTTAGAAACCTGATGTGATTTCAGAATTAAATACTATAAAACATGGGATTAATCTTATGAGATTCCAGAATTAAATACTAAACGGGATTTGCAGGTTTTATTTCTTTTGCTATGAAAATACAGGTTGTTTTCTGAATGAAAAAGAAACAGTTCTCGTAATTTTTAAGAACATGCGCATTCTAAACTGTTAATAATGCTTCAATACTACCTAAATTATTTTTGACAGGTTTTTGACATTGATTCTTTGAGATGTGATTGCGACTACATTTTAAATATTTTGAATTACGACAATTTATCTTCTAGGTCGAAAATCAAAACTCAAAAAATCACACAAGTGGTCGAAAAGGTATAAGCTTAATTTAGAATATTCTCTCTCCCCAAAACATCCCTCTAATTAAAATCCTACTCTAGTTAACACATGGTATTCTTAGCCTTAACTGCCTCGTTAGCTTATTAGTCCTAGGAGCGACTGCTAAGCTAGAGGTCTTGGGTTCGATTCCCAAGGCGAGCAAAGTGTATATATGGTTTTTCTCTTCTTTTTCTAGCTCGGTTAATGGCAATAGGCTCGCGCTCTATTACATGGGACCTAAACATACCGGCGAACTGTGGGTGTACATAGGTACACCTCTGGCGTGATGGTATGATAGTATGTTATGTTAGTCTTCTTACCGGGAACAGTTTGAAGAGTGGGAACCACGCGATGCTGATCCCTTGGCCTCTCTTCCAAGTGAGGGTCGGTATGGTCACGTCGGTCATGCACTGCGAGAATATCGTCAGCAGGGTGAATGTCCTGCAATCAGAAACTTCTTGTAGACTATTGCTCCCTTTTTTTTTTTTTTTTTTTTTTTTTTAAGATGGTAAAATCATCAAATGACCCCCCCCGTCCTGGGCGGGGCGGGAGGGAGTGTCAGACTTTTACTGACTAAAAACCATCTATGTTCCTTCATGTGCCCTTTGCGTTCCGGGGGCGCGGAATCTCTTTCGAACAACCCGCAGCCCCGGCAGGCCTTGGCCCTTAGTGGCCCCTTCCTTGTGCTGACACCTCTTTGCGCGGAACATGAACGCGCCGTCGACACGGTCTGTCGTTAAATAACGTACGGACGGTGAGCTACCCATTGCTCACCGTCCACAGACCGTGCCTACGGTGTCCGCCTGCGGGAGGCGCAATGGTGCCATTATTGGCAATCCATTGCGCCGGCGGACGCGGCGTCAGCGGCGGCGGCGGGTGCGGCCACGGCAACGGTGGCGGCGGCAGCGGCGGCGGCGGCGGCGGCGGCGCGGGGCCCTCCCCCGGACCTGGCGGGTACGGCGCAGGCCTTGCCCCCAGCCCGGTGATCGGCCGGCCTGTTAGCCCCCGCACATGCATCGCAGTGCGGCGGGGCATCACAAGCCGCGGCCTTGTGACCGGGCTGACCGCAGCGGAAACACAGGGCGCTGCGGTCCACCTCCGAGGCGCACCGACATGCCACGTGCTTCCCCACGTGGCAACGGTAGCACCTCAGGGGCCTGGGCTCGAGCAGGCGAACCCGCGCCGACACCCAGCCCACCAATAAGCGGCCCCCCTCAACAATGGCTTTAGCCGCCGTCACTGGGCAGCTGACCATAATGGTCTGCATGCCCGTGCGCTCTGGGCGGATGGTGCCTGCCCTGACCTCTTCGGCACGGCATCCACCCGCCCTGGTGACGGCGGCCACCACCTCCTCCGCGGAAACGGAGTCGTCCAGACCCATGATGCGCAGATCTGCGCATCTGGCGGGCCTGGACACCCGCACCTCGTCCGCGTTTAGGGACGCTCTAAGCTTCTCAGCTAGAGCGTCCGCGGACGGGCCGCTGGTGGCGCCGGGGATCTCCAGCATTCGGGCCCCAGTTGCGGTGACCCTAAGCTGGAGGCCGGTTATCCCTAGCTCGCCAAGGTTGATGGCCGCCTTGGCCCTGGTGAGCACCTGCGCATATGTCACGCCCCGCTTTTCCGCCTCCGGCTGCAGCGTGACCACTACAGCCGCGGATCTCGGGGCGCGAAGCCTGGCCGCGGCTTTGCGCTCACCGCGTCGCCGCCGCTCCTCCGCCCGTCTGGTGGCCGCTCTGGCCGATCTGGCCGCCCTGCGCCCCTTCTCCTTAGCCCCGGCCACCTGCCATTCGGCTTCCGCGGCCGGAGGGTTGGAGCTAGGGGGCGGAGGGGGTGGAGGCGGCTGGGATGCCGCCTTGCCCCTCCTCGTGGGCGCATTTTGCGCCGGCACCGGCCTTGCCGGAGCCGGTTTCGCAGGGGTCGGCCCCGCCCTGCTGGGGGGCTGGCTACCCGGCCTCGGCGCAGACGCGGCGGCCGCATAAGAGGCCCGCCTGTCGCCCGCGGTCGTCCCGCTCGCCGCCAGTGGGGGACGCAACACGATGCCCTCCAGGACGGAAAACCGTGCCTGGAAGGCCGCCATCTCCAGCTGAACCAGGTTCAGCACCTGGTCGTCCACTGGCTCGACTGGCTCGGCTCTCCGGCTCCCCGCCTTGGGCGCCTGGCGGGAGCCGGTCCCGCGGAGCTCAGCCAGGTCCGCCTGGAGCCTCCTGTTCTCTGCAACCAGGAGCTCCATGGAGGCCGACAGGCGCGCCACCTCCGCCCGAAGCTGCGGGACCTCCCCCGCAAAACCGGCCTCCGCAGCCGCCGCAATGGTGGCCGAAGCCTCGTCCATTGCCCGAGACTTCGACCCCTTCATTTTCTTGCGGGCGACGCTCGCCACCGCATCCCGCACAACCTCCATGAACCTGGCCTTACGCTCCTCGGAGCCGCCAGGTTCACCTTCCACCACGCGCGGTGTGTCCGTCTGGACCACAACGTCGCCGCCAGTCTCACTTAGGGAGGGGGAGGGGGACTGCCCTTCAGCGACAGACGTCGCCGGTCCCCTCCGGGCAGCAACCCTCCCTGGGCCTCGCTCCTGGGCCCCACCGCGTCTGCTGGTGGGGATCTTTCGAGCCGAGGCCAGCTCTTCCTCGGAGGACACCCGATCCTCCGGTCTGGGCCGCTTCCTGAGAAGCCCAACCAACTCCTGGTGGGAGCCCAAAGAGCTCACCGTCACCATGCTGGATGACGAGTCGGACTCCGACCCGGCATCCCCCTTCCCTCCTTCTGCATCGTTTTGTTTTGGGTTTATATTATATTCCATATTTGATCCCACGAGTACTAAAGATATCCAACCATCCAACCAATAGCAAGTGGTTCGCACTAGCGACTGATGTCCCATAGGGACGCCCGTCAGCCATACATCCCGTCACGGTGCGCCGCCGCTTGGGATTCGGGGTGACTTTTTATAGAGGGTTTCTACCTCGCGGTCCGGGCGGTTAAGCCAAGACCCTCGGTGCCAATCGAAGCCGCGAGACATGACCACGACACTCCGATATGGGGTTACGATGTACGACGGTGACAGAGAAGGACCTCTGTCTGCTCGGTGGCAGGGTGAGTGCACGCCGAGCCCGTCCTCACTCCTCCGCTGTGCCCTCTGCTGATCAGAGGGACACGCGGAGAAACGCCCTTGGTCCGTCCTCGGACCCCGCCCGTCAGAATATTGGCCACGAGCAGTGACATTCCCCAAAGAATAGGAATCTCTTCCCATTCCTCAGGGAAGATCACTACCCGCGCCCAGGGTGCACCGGCCAGCCAGCTGCCGTTCCCTCAAGACGTGTCCGGAGGGACAAGCAACCGACGGCACGCTTGGAGGTTTTCTGACCAGCACCCCAGACTATTGCTCCCTGGAGTAATAAATTATTTAGAATGATTATAATGGCTAATGAACAGTTGTGGTTTCGTCTCTGTCTATACGTAGACAGAGTTTTAAATTCAAATTAATATTATAAAGAGAAAAGAATGTGGAATGACACATAGGATCCTTATCATCCCGGAAAAATGTACGGTTCCCGTGGGAACGAAATTTGAATTTGGGAAAGAAATTTGACAGGAACGAAATCGCGGGCAGAATCTAGTAATGGATAATCTCAGAAACTAATTAACTAGTTGAAAAAATTATAACATCTATGAAAAGCTACATTATATATTTCGTTTGCAAAGAAAATTAGGTATCATACGTTTACGCGGATAAAGACACGGTATAGTTTGTCATCGAAACGCTAAGAAGAAGAAAAAGACACGGGCAATAGCTAGTTTCTAATATTTACACAAAAAGCTGTCCCAATTGCTTTTAACAAAGACGTGATGAAGGCTTAGGAGTATTATATTTATTACTAGCAAACTACCGGTAACTTGGTCCGCGTGGCTTATTTCACTCGCGTAAGTTACGTCTTTGGTTACTGCTCCGGTCCCGTGTGTGTTGTAGCGTGATGTTATATAGCGTATGACACTCACAAATTACGTGGCTTTTTACGGGTAAAAGCATTTTCAAAATAGGTTCAGTAGATCCAGAGATTATCTCCTACAACCTCACAAACTTTACCTCTTTATAATATATAGAATTACGAAGTAATGAAAAATGTAAGCACGAAATAAGATTTATTGAAACATGTAAATCTTAAATTTTATTCAATGTTCCATTTTAATCGCAGCACTTTTCTCGTTCAACTTCGTTGAACAAGTCTGGAAATAGGTTTCGTTTAAGCGCGCCACTGGCTCGCTCAACTGAAGAGATTAGACAAGTCTAGATCCTTTTGTAGTCAGCCACCTGATTCACTACTATTCTTGGCTAAACTTCGTTCACAATCTAGTTTTCCAACATATAAACGAATATATGTATTTGGGAAAGTAACTCTTATACTTACACGTACAAGATTTAGTTTGCGTTCGTACCTACTCCCATTTTTAATGACTCTTGCAATAGCACTAATTATTATCAAATCAACTTAATTTCCACTCGAGTAAAGTTAATATTTGTACAATGAAAATAACGTTAAAGATTTGAATGGAGTTTACTACATGCACCTTATTATTAAAGCATAAACGACACATCACCGTACATAAAACGATCTTCTTTAATTTATTACATCGTAAATAACATCAAATAACGCAGAACCAACGGTTTTAAGAGACACGGGAGTGTCACACCACCAGCTTCCAAACTCCGGGCTGTTACTGAGAAATTCCTAATGGAAAACCCCAATAACTCATTTTGCCCGACCTGGGTGTCTCACCCAGGACCCCACGCTCAACAGTCGTGCTTTCCACCACAAGACCAACGGTACAGTTAGTGAGTCATAGGGTATATTTTGTATAACTAAAGTAATCTGAATATTTAGACAAATATGGCATGTGAAGTGCCACCATAACTAGTAAAGCAAATTATTTGCTCCATCGAATAATGAGCGATGACCTTAAACAGTTCGTAATAACAAAGTTGTTTATTCAGTACAACACGTGTAGACTTATTAAGATACGTACGTTCACCAACAAAAGTCGATTAGCGGTGTTACTTTTACATATCATTTATACCATCACATAACATACCATCATGCCTGTATTCTCCGAAGGGTTAGGCAGAGGTGTACCAATGAATACCCATAATTCGCCGGTAAGTTTTTGCGTCCCATGTAATAGGGGGCGAGCCTATTGCCATTAACCGGGACAAACCCAAACTCCGATTATGAATTCCGTTACTAAGAATTTCATAAAAAAAAACCAGTAACACTTTTTGCTCGATCGAACCCAAGACCTCTAGCGGAGCCATCGCGCTTAGGACCACTAGAGCAACGAGGCAGTTATATAGACACGAAATAACACAATTCTCTGCTATCCAGAATTTTAGGCAATACCAAAGAGTTCATTTTATCTTAATTCTAAATTAATTTCTTCGATATTGTGCTCAATAATAAGGATAAAAAAATCTGAAATGTTAATCTGGGTACGTATTTGAATATCGAAGATTAAAATACCTACGCTTAAAATACCAATGTTCAAAACATCGAAAATTTAAATATCGATTATATCAAAATGTCGAAAATTGTTATACCTAAGCTTAAAACGTCGAAGATTGAAATGCCGAGTGATTAAAATTTCGAATGATTCAAAATATCGAATGACATTATGCCTAAGTTCAAAATATCAACATTTCATACATCTAAATTCATAATATCTACGTTAAAAATACCTACTAGTTGAAATACCGAAAAAAAATTATATAGGCAGTATGAGTGTATTCATAAATGTAGGTAGATGTGAAATTGTCACACCCTGCAAACCCGTTGCTATTAAGTAGTCATTAGTCTGTTTACTGCGTAAATGTAACGTAATCATGCAACATGCAAGCAAGCATGGTTTCTGTCACGGCTCCGGCGCTGCAGGGCTCCGGCAGTCCCACGCGAGCTTAACGTCGCAGATGGTCTAAACGCTCACCACCGCAGCTTCGGCTTGTTGGCCGGCTTCGCCGGCCAACCTCAGCTGCGGCGACGGGTGTTAAAACCACCTGCTCCTCAGCTCGCGGGCTGCCTCGCCCCTCCGCGCCTACGCGATTCTAAATTACACTCTAGGGGTAGGGCAGACAAGACTACGTGGAGTCGGTTTTGCAGCGATACGTTTCTGTCACTAACTTTAGTAGCACAACATATTGACTTTCAAGAAAATATTTTAATTTAAAGACCTAAATAATACCTTCACGATTGACCTATGCTTGTACACTAGACACTGATTTTCATGGATAAAATAGGTCGAAATTGTTCCAAAACCGAATTGGGGCACCCCGAATTTACGTAGTCTTTTGGCTGTTACCCCTAGAGTGTATATAAAAATCCGGAGGCGCGAAGGGAGGGCAACCCCCGCCCGCTGTAACAAAGCATAGGCACCCGTGGGAGCCGTAGCGGCTGAGGCTGGTCGCCGGAGGCGACCAGCAAGCCGAAGCTGCGGAGGTGAACATGGGTGCCTATTCTTTGTTACGAAAGGGCGAAGGGGTTGCACTTCCCGTAGCGCCGGAGACGTTGCAGAAGCAACCTTTTTCCACTCATACTACTTATATCAATTTTTTTTCGATATTTTAACTTGTAGGTATGTATTTTTAGGGTGAATTAATGAATGTATTAAATGATAAAAATTAACCCATTTTTACACGTAGGCATATAAATTTTCGATGTTCAAATATTATATGTACCCATCGATATTTAGGACGCTCGATAGTTTGTACTTCGATATTTAGGACATTCGATAATCTGTATTTCGATATTTGGATCTTTCGATGTAACTTTTGTAGATATTTAAATTTTAGATATATTGGACGTAGGATATTTAACCATTCGATACTATAAACTTTCGTTATTTTAATTTTCGGTTTTATGGTCGTTCGATATTTCCATTTTCGATGTTATGAACATCGATATTTTAACAGTAGGTATTTTAATCTTCGATATTCAAATACGTACCCGTTAATCTACGTTTATTGCTGATTGTACCCCCACGTTCGTATTTATTTCTTCCGTTTCTAATGCTTTAAACAAATATGTGCTGAAGCAATCACACATTCCTGTAGCTGTGTGCCAGGGCTGGGAGCGAGTTATTACGTTACTGGCGCACCTAATCTAATCTATTGTCTCGAGAAAATAAGAAGTGTGTCTATTAGCTTTCATTTCACATCTTCTGAGATTAAGACATTGATTAAGGTTGCTGTTTTCCGGCAATGGATCAAATAATTATAGGCACATGAGACATTTCAACTTTGTCTCTGGCAACGCATTTGCAAGGCCTCTGGTGTTGCAGAAGTCTTGTACATACATAAAATATAGACAGTCAAACATAGAGCCTCCTTCTTTTTTGAAGTCTTCATCATCTTCCTGCCCTTATCCCATATTACTTGGGGTCTGCGCAACATGTTTTCTTCTTCCATGTCAACCTGTCAACCGTCATGCTATCACTGACTCCCTTCTCTTTCATATCATTCTTCACACAATCCATCCATCTTTTCTTTGGCTACTCTCTTCCTCTCCATCCATCCACATTTATATTCATAACACTTCTCTCTTTTTTGAAGTCGGTAAAAAATAAAAGAGTGAAAATGGGTAAACATTTTTTTTTTACAATATGTAAAGCACAAATTTCGCTTTTCACAATTGATTATCCAGACAATTGGTTTTTAAATAGTGATCCTACGCTAATCCCACGTATATAGAAACGCGTGGACACCTAGACATTTATTTATTTCCTACAAATACAATATTCTCGCCAGCCGGCGCCCCTGCGGAACTGTCAAGGCAAATATTTCCAATCGCGAGATTGCACCGCTCACGCAATCTTCATTCCATGGTTCAGATGAAATAAATTAAAATTTAAAGCCGTTAGTGCGATCTGTGCGGGGACGCCTACGTCAGGGTGATATATTCGTTTAGTTTTTCTCATTTCAAATCCTCGTACAGGCTAAAAAATGTATTATAGGACGGAAAAAAATAAATGATACCTAGGTAGGTATCACATATTTTTTTCGTCCGGTCCGCATTACTAGGTGAGGTGTATTGCGTTGACCCTAAAATATAAGATAGATAGTTCAGGGTAGGGGCAGATATAGCGAAAATGAGAATATTTTGGAAAGTTTATGAGTTACATAGGTAAGTACAGTAAATAGCAACTGAAACTATTCGAAAGCAACTCATGCTACAAAAAATAGGCTTTTAAATCTATGTGAAAAATCATGCGTCACAAAAAAAAAGGAAAATCTAAAATAAGATGACATAGTATTCAATACTCAATTCGTTAAGTAATACTGTGGTAGGCGTGAGCGAAGCCACGCACACAGCTAGTCTAAAATAAGATTACTATAAAAGCCGTTGATTAGATAACCTATCTAATATTATAAAGAGGTAAAATTAGCTGTTTGTAAGAGCTAATCTCTAGAAGTACTAATCTGATTACAAACAATCTTACACTGATAGAAAGTTACACTATTGCCGAGTGCCAACATATGGTTTGTAACATACTTGACTTCCAAGTAGACAAACTCGCGGCTAGAAGCTAATCTACACTATTTACTATGATATTATAAAGAGGAAAGATGTTTTATTTGTAAGTTTGTACCAAATAGGCTCCGAAACTACAGGACCGATTTTAACCATTTTTTTACCAATAGATAGCTACATTATGCCTAAGTAACATAGGCTATATAACATCACGCTACGACACACGGGAGCGGAGCAGTAACTTAACGTGGGTGAAATAAGCCACGCGGGGGAAGTAACGGGCAAAACCTACTAAATAATATTCCAAGGACACACGTGTAGCGGGAAATTAAAAATCGAATGCAGAACCTCCATGTTAGCAGCCCTTTGTGACGGGGACCATTGTTTGCGTGGACAAAGCCGCGCGCTTGCATAATCTGCAGCGCGGCACTGAACGCCCACTTCAATCACTAGCGCACGAGCTATAAGCCTGCCTCACTCGCTTTGACAGGCTAGTTGGGAATTATTGCCGTATGTACAGGCTGACTTTTAGAACACTAGGTTAATCTTTCAGGTGGTATTTCTCATGAATATGAAAATCTTTCATTATGAAACTAACTCTGAAATTCTATAAAATACACATGCATACATAAAATCATGCCATTTTCCCATGGAGTTAGGCGGACACACAGAATACGACCTGCTACGATCCTTACATACTCCTTTCGCCTATTGATAACAACTAATTAAAAAATCATTGTTATCTACAAAAATGCACTACAACGCGATCCCTGGTAATGTTAAATATTTTATCATATATCAAGGTTGGTCCCATAGTAAAACGTATGCGTATTGTAGAGTTCTTTCACTACATGTAAAATGGCCAGTAAGTTGAAAGTCAGTACAAAGCTTTTGTGAGATGGGTGCTATTATTGTATTTGGGTTGAATGAACTATAAACTATTATACGAAGGTTGAACATAGTTAAACCAGCCAAAGTTTATACAACGCTCACGCACGTTTTTCCGGGTGTAGGTAGTTCATAAGGTTAGTTTCAATAACAAATAATTATGTAGTCATGAAAGAAAACAATCCGCCCGGTTGTATTATTTACTATTTAATATCATACCGTGAGCAAAAACTCAGAAATAACAACGTTCGTTTTTTTTCTACTTAATCATTTATATTACATACCTAACTAAGAACATAGATCTAGAAAGCCGTCACATTGCATTTTCCGCTCAAAGAACTTGATTCGTACTAAATCCATTGCTATTTCAATCGAGTTTCCGGAGAAAACAAAATTAGCGCGAACTCATAAGTGGATCAACTTTTCTTCCTCAGGCGATTTGTGGCTTTGCACTTTTCTTTTTATTCCTAGGGATTTATTGTCTTGATTATCTTTGAGAATTTCTAGCAGTATTATTCTAAAAATCCTTAACACGACTGCGGTTGTGTACAAGAGATGAATTCTTAGGTATTTCTGGACAGGAGCAATTCGACTAACTAAATGCAGTACAAATTCAAGTTGCAATGTAGTCTTTATGTCAAGAAGACCAATTATCATAACTAAAATGTTCACAATCTAGTTGCAAACTCAATAATGTTAAAAGTGTAGGAAAATTAGGGACATTTTTGACAAATTGAGCCTGAGATTAGAAAGCGCTCGTTGTAAAATTTACGGGAATTGTCTCTCTGGGGTACGTACGCCCAGACCGTTATTTTGAAGGTGGTAATTAATCCCCTTCCCATGTTTTTCGTTATTTACGTTATGGCTCAAAAAGAAGGTAAATTATTAGAGTCCGGTACATGAATGAATTTATAATTTACTTAAACTGTAACTGTTTTAGCTTACGATCAGCCAGGAACACAACAAATAAATTATAGGATGCTTTATGGGATACTCAAAACCTATTCCAAAAAAAAAAAATGCTTGAATACCTAGCGTACCTACGTGATATTTGATCGAGTGTTACTGTATAATTAATGAATCTCGTTCCGTCAACTGAATGCCGGCGTGACGGAGGACCTGTCAGCCTGAACGCTCCGAAGCATCAAACATTTTCTAGAAATTCCTTTCAGATGAGTGAACACAACTATATATTTTCCCTTTCCAATAGATTTGTGAATTTCAATTTAACTTATCCTGCGAAGCGTTTAGTTTAAACCAAGATTAACAATATTCCTAGGGATTCATAACAAAGGGCCGGAAACTTAATTATTTATCCGATTACCCGTTTCTAGTGTTAACGAACAATGTATGTTCAAACGTAATTCCTGACCTACCCTCATTCACCGAGGGTTTAAAATCCAAGCAGGTAACAACAGGTTTACCGCTAAAGTGCGTTTAATTACAAAATCCAGCGAAGATCAAAGGAGACGGTAATCCGAAATGAACTCGCTCGCATTACACGGAGGGAAGTATACTGTGAAACGTGAAGATAATGAAAGTGGGCTGAAGGTTTGCCTTTGTGAGGTTCCTGATATTGACAGGTAGCGGTAAGTCGGTTGTGGAGTACACAGCCTTGAAAAGACAGCTAGCTAGCGGCTATAATAGTAACGATAATCGAGTTTAGTTTAATTGTTAGTAGATTAGAGCTCTTTGTGAAGGAGCTCGTCCGGGGAAGTACTACCACTATTCTTATTGTCTTTCACAAAGCAGTTGTTGTGTTCCGTTTAAGAGGATATGGGTGCCAGTGTAATTACAGGCACTTAAGACATTTCTGCTTTGTCTCTGGGATGGCAATGCATTTGCAAGGCCTCTGGTATTGCAGATGTAAGATCTGTGATGTCTATAGGCAACGGTGACCACTTAACATCAGGTTGCCGTCGGATTATTTGCCTATGGATGAATAGGTGATACCACTGATTTGTACGATTAACCTAACTATTGGAGATAAATACGAAAGATGAAAGAAAAAAATACTTGTAACAATTCCCCAGAAACAAGAAATAAAAACAAACAACAAAATAATCTCTCCTATTTATATAATTTTAATTCCGCTAAGTTCAAAATACCCAAGACGTTAAATCAAGAGACAATTTTATCTTAAATCAATATCAATGTCCCGTATTACGCATCCAAACTTCTAGGGAATATAAACTTGTCAAATGAAATTGCGAAATCTTGTCCCGCGGCGAATAAAAGGCTGCTTCTCAGTTAGCAACTTCTGGGGAAGTGTTTGCATCAAACATAAATTATTTAAAACGCATGGTGATGGATAGGCCACTGGGCCGTACTTATTTATACAGTTAAGTTGTAAGCATGCAAGTGATAAATGGAATCCTTCTGTCCTTTTCAACCAAACGTCGACTGACTGGGAATGCTTTGTGACACAGTCTTACAACAATTATGTGTGAAGTATATAATAATATAGATAAATTAATATTGAGGGAGGATCAAGCCCAACTGTGGACGATAAGCTCGCCACACGTCGTAATCATTTGAAACCTCTGCAAACACATTAAACTATAAAGATAGTAAATGTACTTTTATAGCATGCATTCAGAAAGCAATTGAAGATTATAACTTGTATTGATATTGGACACAATACTATGGATATGCGGATGTCAAATGTCTGGATTGTGTGCGTGGTGCGTATCCATAGGTCGCTGGTTCAGATCCGGCTCGAAGGACCAATGTTCGAGGTTGAGATAAGATAGATAGTTAAAGGATGAAATAAGAGATGAAAGTCAGTTTAGGGTTAATAAATTCACTGTATTGTCTGTTTCCACAAATATAAGATTAAGATTAATTTTTACTAGGGTATGATGAACGATATGGGATTATGAGTCACGCGCACGGTATGCCGCCGAATTACGTACTGATTATTGCGGTGTAAGTGCAATAATATAAATGATAGAACATACTGAACGGGTGATGCATAATGATCGCCCAGGTAAAAATACTGTATGGTGGTTGACCCCGTACAACATTGTAAAATTGTCGAGTTGGGATGTAGCCGCATAAAGCTGCGGGGTAAATGTACCATTCATACATTTCTATGTAAAGTATGCGCTTTTACATTTTAAAGTCAAAGCACCGTCGTCTAAGAACTTTTATTATTAATCCTTTTAGAATATTATAGTGTTTGTACAACGTAATTGAAGAGAAATGTTAAGAATTATGCAATTCACCACTTAAACTAATAGATTTATCGTTATAACGCTATCTTATTCTACGCTACCTTACGCTATCTTATTTCAATATTAGCATGTAAAAAGCTTTATTAATTTACCATAAAAGCAATGTAAATTAGTTGCCGTTACGTTTAAAAATATCACTAAATTGCAAGTATTTCAACAATATAACCCTATTCTGGACTCCAGGATCCCTTTATTTAATCTGTCTCGGTCTTTGACAATACCTTGAGCATTATAAACACTGTACATAATAGTTATTGTTGACACAATTGAATGAGGTACTCATAATATTAATGAGACTGATTGGTTTGTTTATTGGTGTGCCTACGACATAGCAGACGGAAAAATCGCTACTATTTTGCTATTAATGCCCATTGTAAAGAAATCGCCATTGTATTTAAAACCCTACACCATAATACTAACATTATTTATACATACAAACAGACTTTTAATTCATTACCTACGAGTATCTCTGAGGGTGAAAATACTCATAAGAATGAACAACTTTTACTATGGGAGTAACAACCTCAGAAATATGAAAAGAAAGTCAGCTATTCCAAACATATTCCTCATGAGTACTTTTAGCCTCTGAAAGTTCGGTAGTAAATCAATAGTCATCATGTAGTATTATTAGCCGCATAAAATGGTAATTAGCCTTCCAAAACCCAGTCCATTATATCCCTAATTAACTGATAGCAAGTCAATAGTGTTGCCACAGTTAATTAGCGGCGTATTTGGTAGCTAATAACAACGTCGCATCGTTCACATAACTTTAATGACATGGCGGAAATTATAATTGGCTTATTATGTTGTGTTGTGTTGTGTTAAAAGGCAGTTGTGCTGTTGGTGACGTAAGTGGCGAATAGGTTTAAAAATAAAGTTAGCTTTTAATCATGTGTTTTCTTAGTTGCAACATTGATTTAATCAGACATGATTTCCTAGGCTTTTAATGACAATATTTTCTTCACGGACAAGCTATGAAAAAGGCTGTGTAATTTTCTAGCCTACACCACAGTCCCAGTGCTGGGCAAACGTCGCCCTCCCCCCAACTCCTTCCTGGAACTGTTTCCCGTTTCCGTGCCACCTCAAAGCAGCTCTCGTGGTACGCGTCCAGATCATCATCACCTCTTTCAGGGTGTCCTCTGCGACTTTTTCAGGCACCCATTGCGTGGCGACCCTTGACCAGCGGTCACTTTATATGTGGCTGATGTGGTGCACTTATCATTATCATATAAATATTTAAAGAACCTATAATAGTCAAACCAAAATATGTATAATCTCACATAAGTTCTTACATATCCATGAGATAAAACATTTACAGCTCAAGCGTTAAATCGTCAAAGTAAACCGTGATTCAGTCCCAAGAAAGACATTCAAAGTGTAAAGCTATTTTACTGTTACATATTTTACAAGTAACGAGCCATTCTTTACTGCGTAGTGGGATATGGCAATATACGTTCTACAATATTCTCTGAAAGCTGTACTGTGCTAGTACGAATAGGTATCAGGTCATTGACATCACTCGAATTCCTTTCAACAGATTTAGAAAATGAAATCGGTAAACCAAGAAAAGTCATTAGAATTAATCAGGAGGGGTGAAGATTTCCTATCAAATGTTAATAGGATCAAACCAAAAGCGATTCAATTATTACTTTTCGTGATGAATCGTGCCTTAGTTGTTTTTATTATTTGAAAGAAAGCGCAAAAATACTGGCTTCGGTATTAGGATCGCAGGATCGTAAGGAGGTTTGAGAGGTTCACCCTTGTTTGGTGAAACAACGTTTGATGTAATATTACTAAATCGAACAACGTTTAAGAAAATCATCACTTTGTATAATATCGTTTGACAGAATTTTCAGTTCGTCGAATATTTATTGCTATAACAACATTTGCGCTAATGATCAAAAGGTATAATGTTCATTTGATGTAATGTTCAGATGATTTTATCGAATATTCAATTGGTGTAATGTAATGCAGAATAGAAAACATTTTTTAAAGAATATTGTTTGTTTATTTTAAAAAAGTTAATTATGTTGTGGTACAAAAGTTAGTGACAGAAACGAGTCGCTGCAAAACCGACCCCACGTAGTCTTGTCTGCCCTACCCCTAGAGTGTAATTTAAATCCGCGTAGGCGCGGAGGGGCGAGGCGGCCCGCGAGCTGAGGAGGTGGTGAGCGTTAAAACATCTGCGACGATAAGCTCGCGTGGGACCGCCGGAGCTCCGCAGCGCCGGAGGCGTGACAGAAACCATGCCTGCTGCATGCTTGCTTGCATGTTGCATGCTTGCCTGCATGCTGCTTGCATGCTGCATGCTTGCTTGCATGTTGCATGCTTGCTTGCATGTTGCATGCTTGCTTACATGCTGCATGCTTGCTTGTATGCTGCATGCTTGCTACACTTCACATGTACTATTTACTACTGTATCAAGCACAAATCGTTCTAGTGCATGACAATGACAACCTGCATGATGCATTTTTCTTGGTCAAACCTTCATATTTACGATTATAGTAAATCTCAATATTGTTCCACTTACATCTACTAGATGGCGTTAGAAGTACGGCGCGCGGCGTGGCGTTAATTCGATAGGTGAAGGAACAATGTTAGTTTATAGACGATGAAAAGAAACGAATTATTAATGAACTCAATATACGATCTTTCTACTAAATTATTATTAGTCTAGTGAAACATTAGTTTAAATAAAATTAGTGCATTTGAAAATTCGGTGAAATGAAATTAGTTCAAATGAAATTAGTTCAAATGAAATTAGTTCAAATGAAATTAGTTCAAATAAATAATTATGCTAAATAAAAATTTACCAATGAATTATTCGGTCAAATGAATAATTCGACGAAATGACTTTATTGCAACTAAAATTCGCCGAAGTGATTTTCGACGAAACATTGTTCGACCAAACAAGGGTGAACCGGTTTGAGAATGCCCCTGCAATTGTTCTAGAATGGAGATGTTGCCAGATGCTTATAGTCGTTTCTATAAACATTAACCCTAGTAATTTAATAACATTATAAAGGAACTACCTAAGTAGAAATAATGATACTAATTAGCAACAGGAAGGAACCAAAAACCCCCAACATAACCATTTTTCATGCCAAAAAAGCTCGCAGCCTCTATCACGTTGTAGGTACAAAATGTTGTTTTAATATTCTCCTTCGTTAATATTTTACCTGCGCCACATGAAGTGACGTACAACGTAGTTAGTGGCCGGGGCTGGATGCAGGTGAAATCAATAGAGCGCACTTGTTGCAGCCGGGAGAGGCCGCGCGGCGACCCGGTTGCCATGACGACCGCTCACCTCGCGCGACTTAACGTGTTCCAATTTATGGTATCCTGGTACCGGACGCGGGAACAAAGAGATATATTTGGCACTTCGACGAAATTTCGAAATGAATAATGGAAAGTCAGGAAATCTTGTTAAAACTTATTAGACATGTTTTTGAAGTATCTAAAACTCTCGATATCTTTAACAAAATAACGTTAAAATTAGAATTAACAAGTACCTATTTATGGTAGAAATATTAATTTGGCTTTGACATTATAAATTTCCCCAATCAGATTAGAACAAAGGATATAATGAAACTTAATACCGTTTATTTTATAGTCCTACGTTGGTACGGTTTCTTACAAAATTAAATAAGTACCTAAACTCTGTTTAGTAATCTGTACCATTAACTGCCAACAAACCAAATTAGATCCAATCACGAAAACTTACAAAGGAAATTGGAGCCGCCAATTCTAAATTACAAAACTTGGGCTTGATATTGATAACACAAGGCTGACTTTCCACTGCTGCGTGGAATATGTGTGAGGTTATTCATTTGTTTATCAACCATGCAACTGTAGCTGTGGCTCACAGAGGACAATGCCATCTATATTTTTATACAAAGTGAGATGTTAGCACACGTGTGTAAAAGGCCTACGCTGACCGGGATTAAAAATTTTACCAAATCCCTTTCAATGCCAAGGCATCATTTTAAAGCATAGCAATTTATGTCGTATTTCTTTACCGATACGTTTGAATGTCCATTGGTCAAAATTTAAATCCCTTGCCATGCCGTCCCGGTCTGCGTAGGCCTTTAGGTACTTAGCCAGCTATGGAATAGCGCCTTTACGGCAACGGTTGCGTGCGATGTCAACAAGTGGCCATGCTGCCAACATTAATAACCCTTACTTATTGACCGGAACAACTTTAACACGATCACTATTCATTAGCATCGAGAGGTACTTAAATATGTAATGAAAAGGGAAACGAAATATTTATTCCGAAAACGTTTTAGTTTAACTACAAATTGAAGACAGACGTGTTGCAAATGGACACACAAGACACTGGAATTGGATGCAGGCCGATTCCAACCGGTCCTTTTGGAAAAGTATGGGGGAGGCCTACGTCCAGCAGTGGACGTCCTGCAGCTGATATGATGATGAAGATGTGGTAATGGCGCCCCACACTCGTTATGGATCCGATACCGAGCAAGTACATACTTATGTAATTTTTTCCAATTCATGTGTAATTTGTGAGTTTGTATTATTCATAAATTACATCGGTAAAGGAAAACATCGTGAGAAAATCTGAACTTATAATTAATGGAAGCTTCCGCCTTGAGCGAGCGTGGTGATCAATACTCGTGCCTTCTCTGTATGAGAAGGAGCCTTTACCCGGCAGTGGGATAATTATAGGCTGGTGTTATAATTATTTTATTAAATAAGGCGAACGAACAGTGGCGTAGGTACCTTAGCTAGGAATGAGAATAACTGTGCACCAGTTATGACAATCATGATTAACTAGTTCGGCAGCAGTAGAAAGTAGGTTAAAATATAAAAATGCTAGTGATGCCTTAAATGCATTTTCGTGTAAAACTATTCCAGCCTGGAAAAACGCAGTTGGAAATAGCACCAGGCTGACTGTGACAACGACAATTTATTACATTTGAAAAGTTTCAGGTGAAAATATAATAGTATTTTGAGGCAGACGACAGATAAAAATAGTATTCGTTAAAAGGAGGTCTAATTCAAATAAAACTAAGTAGTTTTCATTGAGGTTCTTGATTTTCCTACTCTAAATTATTTGTCCATTAAGAAATAATGAATATGCCAGTCTAAAGAGACTGGCATATTCATTATTTCTATACGCATACGCATTGCTATGCTTTCATAGCAATGCGTCCTCAGATCACATACAAAATGTATTTATTTACTTATTGTAATGTAGGGTATTCCTAAGTAATTGTGTCCCGTATTATAAATGTAGTGCAGGTCGACCGCGTACGTCAGTCAATAAAATATTGTTGTGCGAACTACATCGTTGTTTTATTCTACAATGGCGACGAGGATGGCGAAATTTGACGAAAAAAGACACTCACTCACTTATAAGACTAACATAAAACGGCCATTGGCCAATTAACACACAACGCTCATCTCACAATTCTCAAAAAATACATAATACGGTCAAATCAAACCTACAAGAGCTTTCTAGATTTGGTTTATTTAACGCAGAAAATATTTCTGGACAAAATATATCGTGTAAAATTTCTAATAAATAGTAAACTCTGCTATAAGTTTTCCATTAGCGTGAAGGCTAATAGGGTTATTTGCCCCTACCCCCCGCCGCCCCCGCCCCGCCGCGTCCGCCCCGCTGCCCCGTATAATCTATTACTCGAGGCTCCTCGTGGAACCCGTCCTTAAGCCAGTTTCGTTGATAAAAATATAGAGACGTGATAATCTTTTTTGCTTGCTCTCTTTTTTGGTTTAAACTTTATTTTATGACCTTCCTTTAAATTCCTTCGATTTGTTAATACGTATAATTCATTTATAATTACGATCACTTTATATAAGTACCTAGTTACTATTTTAATTAGTTTTTAAATAAGTGTTGAATAATTCTAGCCTTTTTTTGTGATATCTTATTCTAAAACTTGCAGGCTGGCCTGTTATTAACGAGTGTATAAGACTATAACTGATAATTTGTTATCCTTTTTTTACGGATGGGTAGTCGTTAAATGACTTCCCTAATGTTTGCTGACATCTCTCGCCGTTGACACGGTCTGTCGTTAATTAACACACGGACAGTGAGCTACCCATTGCCTGCCACCCATAGGCCCGCGTCTACGGCGGCCAGGAGTCGTCTCGCGAATTTGTTATACTTAATGTATACAGAAGCTGATATCAAACCTTGATATATAAATAAATAAACGCTAGTGGTCGCGAAGTGTTACTGCTGACCATTCTAGGTAGGTCTCAGAAGCTGCTCCGAACCTGGATTTGTGCTCTGTTAATTTCAAAAGATTCACCTCTTCCGCCTCTATTGCAGAGGACTTACAACATAACTAGCTTTATATGGACGTACCTATTATACACCGTTCCCAACCGATCGGAAAATACTTGACATACATTCAGCCGGGCGCACAGCACTGCAGTTTAAAAACCCGTCGCCATGCAAATGAATATATTGCGAACAGAATAATTCCTAGTGATTGACATTCGACTCAACATATCAATCAACAAATCGCAGGACAGGTCGACTGGCCTATATGGAAGCGGGCACTGATAACTAACAGATACGGATCGATGGAGGCTGCAGGCTAGTGCGTTCACCTCTGACATTCTGTGCTAGCTGCCCGGTGCTAACTGCGAATAATTTCTACACCAATTTACTTGATTAACGAATGTCATATATTATGTTTCTATTGAACATGTACCTCTGCGGGTTGTTCGAAAGAGATACTGCGCCTCGGAATGCAAAGGGCACAAGAAGGAACATGGGTAGGTTTTAGTCAGTAAAAGTCTGACACTCCCTCCTGCCCCGCCCAGGGTGGGGGCAGTCATTTGATGATTTACCATCGGTAAAAAATTAATAAAAAAAAATTGAATATATACCTGGTTATGTATTTTTTATGTAAATAGTACCTACGTATGTAAAGTAGCTGTAGTATCGCGTCCCCTTCTCTCAAAAGTTGTCTGTAAAATATCGCTATTAGCGATAAGACCGCCCATTGTGACACCCGAATGTAACTTTCAAAAATTCAAATTGTTATCTTTGAGTATATGGTGTAGATACCGTATGCACAAGGCGTATATTTAAATTACGATTATAAATAAGTCGTGTGTGACAAAGTTAATACAAATAGAAGAAATAAAACACACATAAGATGGATAAATCATCGTAAAACATCGCCCCTTCGGGAACGTTTCTGTTTAATTTAGACGCGAGTTCCGCAATTCGCTCAGCGTGATTGCTTTGCAATGTGAATCCTGGCTTACAAGCGTTCCCCTGAAAGATGTAACGTGTGGGCTGTCGGCGACATATGTACATCTTACATAGACATGTTAAACTCGTCAAAGGCGAAGTTACGAAGGCAAGCTCGCTTTGAAACTGCATAATACGTATAATCATCTGGAATTAGGACGGATATGTGGGTTACGAGGACGCCAATTTGGTTGGAAGAAAACATCAATTTGACATCAGCGTCACCAACTTAACCACCGCTTACTTCGGGAAGTAGGTCTGTGAGGCAGAAGTTTTCGGGACGGCTTACATTATACATTGTGTTGGGTTAGGTTAGTTAGTTTCTTATGCACACACACTATCGCACAGGAAGCACAAGTTTGGAGTCGAGCAACTCTTTGAAGTTGCAACTGGCTGTAGGTGAGTGCAAGTTGGGAGCTGTACGCGCTATGCTGTAAAACGCTGGTTCGATTTTCGTACGCAACAAATATTTTTGTATTGCAGATAGTAGATAATGCTTATAGTTTCTTCTTACAGGCTTTAATCTTCTACTATTATATATTGGGAAGTGTCTGTGTTAGTTAGTTGGGTCGACGTAGATTTTTGCAAATGTAATTATGATAACAGATAGTCTATGGGCCGCAAAGTGACAAAGTTTTTTTTTTATTAGCTTGTTCTGTCCCTCTCCTGGGCAAACGCCTCTCTCCACACCTTCTATGCTTCACGCTTTCCTGACTCATCCTTCCAGTATTTGAGGAATCTATCCAGTTTGTCCCGCCACCTCCTTCGTGGGCTTATCGTGCATATAATCCAAGTAAACAGTCTAGAAAGATTCAAGCTAGTAGTAAGACTATCTGACTATCTGTTTATCTTGGACATCATTGACATCGGTAAACATGTCAGAGGCCCTTGAGGCGGTCTAGAAACTCTGACGCTAGAGTGTAGAGTCGTTAGACCTTACTGGCCACACGATAAAGAAGAAGTAAGACTCACCCAGCCGCGATGCCCCACTGCTGTGATGCTGCGTCGGCCGCGTGCTCGAACAGCGTCAGCCCCACCAGCGCCACCGTCGGCGCTATCGTCAGGGGGGTCACGAAGCGCAGCAGGGAACCAATCACGCCGAAGTAACCTGGGCAAGTAATACGAATCATCATCATATCAGCCGTAGGACGTCCACTGCTGGACATAGGCCTCCCTCATATATTTCTATAATACGAACAGAAAAGTGAATAGTATAGTTTAGTTTAATATGGTTAGTATGGTTGTCGTCATCATCATCTGCCTAGCCTTTTCCCAACTATGTTGGAGTCGGTATGGTATGGATGTCGTATAGTACTATTTTTGTCTGTTTTCTTCGGTAGTGGATAAGCCACCGGCAATTTCACGGCCAGTCAGCCCATGATGATTATTCTTTTGTTCTTTAGGTTCAAGCAGCACATTATCGGATCTGTTTCTGTGATTTTTATAAGTTAATTGAAAAAAAAAAAACAATATTTTTAAACGATTTTTTTAGTCTTTGCCTGAGACAAATCTGAGAAGAAATACAAAACAAACTTAACGGTCTTCTGAAGATGCAACCACATAGATTTGAGTGGATTTGTCTAGAATTTTAGGTCGTCCGTCATTCTGTACAAATCTCGAACATCTTTATCAAAGGACTTAAGAACGAGGCAAAGCCATCGGGAAATAGACAGAGTGACCAATATAAGCTCTTCCCGTTCTACACATCTCAAGTTCCTAATCGCTCTTTGTCACTACACTATATCTAGACGTAGATCGATAATATCAAGATTGCACAGTGCTCTGAGCAAAGTGAAACATGAAACTTTAATAGTGGTAGATATTTAGGTCACCCGTGACGATCTAGGTCAACTGATTGATCTAGCAGTTGTAAGCTCGGCTTAGTACTGAAGATAGTTAGGACTTAGATTCACACGACTGGTAGATTATTTACAGTTTAAGTTGGGGATGCACAATTGCACATAGAGAGAGTTTTTTCTTCAGTTTTGCTAAAGATTTCATTAAATATGACTGGTTACATAATAAAGTAACCAGAAAAACTACATACAATCACGCCTGTATTCCCCGAAGGGTTAGGCAGAGTACCAATGCACACCCACAGTTCGCCGGCATGTTTAGGTCTCATGTAAATAGGGGGCGAGCCTATTGCCATTAACCGGGCACAAATCCTAACTCCGGGCTGCTACTGAGAATTTCATAGAAAAACCCAATCACACTTTTTCCTCGACCTGGGAATCGAACCCAAGACCTCTGGCGTAGCAGTCGCGCTTAGGACCACTAAGCCAACGAGGCAGAAAAACTAGTTGTTGATACTTAATTTTCAAACCTTATGCTAAAGTAATTATAACATCGAGTTCGTCGTGCTCTGTGGTCACAGCATAGGTAAATTATGAACATTTACTCATTTCATGTTATTAGTTTATAAGTTCTTATTTTTTTAGTAGGTATAGGCAAATTGATTCTTAATTACATTGAATGGATGTAATACATGAGGGTATTTTGTTAAATAGTTCTATTTTTGCCGAAATTATGGAATTCTTGTCTTTAAAACTAAATTCCAGAAATACATAATCATTAGTAAAAGTTCCCTTTCCAAGACTTTTCTCTATAAACAACTTTAATAACCACTTAGTAGATGATGCCGAACACGAAAGAGTCTCTCAAAGTTCTGTTAAAACAAAAACAACGCAAAGGTAAATGAGAGTGCACTTTTAAAAAGTAATGTTTGCATCAAAGCGCTGCGCCATTCTGCGCATGCGCGGGAACACGGGCCTAATTTAGTTACGGAGGCTGGAACAGTAAAAACTCTGGGAAAGCCTATTAGTTTATTACTTTGTTAGCAAAAACTGCGTTATCTCCGAGCTAATTGAATTCTTGTTTGGAGTATGCAAGTATGTTATGCGACCGCGTTTTTTAGGATTTTTACCCGACTGCGACAGAAGGAGGGTTATGTTTTTCGAGGGTATGTTTGTATGTATGTATGTATGTATGTATGTATGTATGTATGTAAGTTTGTATGTATAATTGTTTGGCACGCTCTGCAGGCTGAACGGCTCGATGGATTTTAGCTTGAGAGGTGTCGTTAGATTCGTATTTACAGTGAGAGTGACACTGGGTATATAAAAAAAAAATGGCGGATTTTTGGCGCCAAATTCAAATGTTTGGCTCGCTCTGCAGGCTGAACGGCTCGATGGACTTTAGCTTGAGAGGTGTCGGTAGATTCGTATTTACTGTAAGAGTGATACTGGGTATATTAATTTCTTTTTTAAAACACTAAAAAAATAAAAAATTAAAAACGGTAATTTAAAAAACTAAAAAACCCGACTGCTATTCTTTAAAAATCCCTAAAACAAGATAAATTGTAGCAGTCGGGACCCATTCGGGACCATCTGCAATGTAATATAGGTATGTGCTCTCAATTCACTAATCCTCCATTTCTAGAATGGGTCCCGACTGCTACAATTTATCTTGTTTTAGGGATTTTTAAAGAATAGCAGTCGGGTTTTTTAGTTTTTTAAATTACCGTTTTTTTTTATCGACTGTTACGCTAGTGGTCGATAATAAAATCTTGGTCGATGGTGGTGTGGGGTACGATTCCCAGGTCGAGTAACAAATGTTATTGGGATTTTCTATAAAATTCTCTATAGCAGCTTAGAGTTAGCATTTCTGCCCGCTATTAGATGAGAACTAAAACATACCGGCGAACTGGTACACATCTGCTCAACCGTCAGGGGAATACAGGCGTGATGGTATATATATATACATGGTTTGTGTATTTTTGCGTATGTTTCACCTACGTCTAGTATTCAATTTGTTTATCTTTAGTAATTAAAGTAGTGTTAATTAGGAATATGGACAGATGGTTTTGCATGACTTCTAGATGAATGGCGGCCGATTTAAATACGTTTGGAAAAGATGCGCAGTTGTTTGACAAAGATGGGGGCGTAATTAGAATTTGCCTTTTCGCTCTTGACTTGAAGAGTTATAAATAGAAGCAAAGACTCTCACATGGATTTCTACTTGAAGGCCCACTTACGTCTTAACCTAATTCAAAATTAGTTTTTAACCAAAATGTATATACAAATTGAATTACGGGTGTATAAACGAAACCCAAAGTCACATATTCTTCCTATCATTGTGATCGAATTTGCATGTGTTACACATTTAATTTCGCGATATCAAAACCAGTTTTTATACAAACAAATAATAGTCGTTTCTCTGCATTTATTTTCGCTCAAAATTACTTAGTTTGAAGGACAGCATGCGAGGAACCAGCGTTATGTTAGGTCTTTTTACTACAGTATGTCATTTTGTTATTAACCCCATGTACCATCATCATACCATCACGCCTGTATTCTCCGAAAGGCAGACGTGTACTAATGCACCCACAGTACGCCTTTTTAGGTGCCATGTAATAGGGGGCGAACCTATTGCCGTTAACCGGGCACAAATCCTAACTCCGAGCTGCAAGGTACTGAGAATTTCATTTAACAAAACCCAATAACACTTTTTGCTCGACCGCGACCTGGGAATTGGACCCAGGACCTCTAGCGTAGCAGTAGCGCTTAGGACCACTAGGCTAACGAGGCAGTCCGAGTAACGAATGCAGTAATAAGTCGCCATTTCATGACAGAGTAACAGACGTTTCTAGGTTGAAATAATTATGATCCTTAATTTATTTGTTTCTAGAACACCACCAGTGGTGGTTAAATAACGTTATAGCTGATAAATATAGCGTGTTATTTACTCGCAACGAACAGCGCATGCTATGAATCTATTCATACGATGCTATGTTATAACGAAATGCGCGGTCACTGACCGATCGCGGCGCTGTCAATCGCGCGCGGCCACGCGCTATTTGCTCGGTTATGTTATAGCTTTATAACGATACCTACGCTACGCGCGCTCACTGATCTACCGCGCGGCGCTGTCGATCGCGCGCGGCCACGCGCTATTTGCTCGGTTATGTTATAGCTTTATAACGATACCTACGCTACGCGCGCTCACTGATCTACCGCGCGGCGCTGTCGATCGCTCTCGCTCGCGCGCTATTTGTTCGGTTAACTTCGGTTGAAATCGGATGTTGTCGCACGCAATAGTCGGAACTTCGTTCACTGCGTTCGTTATAAATATTGAATAGAGACTTCGCGTACATTTTGTTTTAAATTTTTTTATGTAAAAAGTGTAAATAATGTTTGTTTATGTGTACTGACTGATGTGTAAATATAATTTTAGTTATTTTACGATTATGAACTCACGTTGGTGTTTTGTTTAGTGCCTAAGTACCTACAGTGATTAACCTACCACGTTAAAATATATCAATCAATATTATGATCATGTTATAAATTAGCAGAATATACATACGATTAAATATAACGCACCTAACTTGACAACGTCTCCGCAATCCTCGATGTAATTCGTTATAACGTAGCATCAAAACTAACACGCTATAAAAATATAGCATATTCCATGTAGCATGCTAAGGAAATATAGCCGTTAAGAACACTACTAAACACCACCTCCTCATGTATAAACTATTTGATAACTCACCAAGAAACACTTGGAACAGCGCGGACACGGCGATGGCTCCGGACAGCTCGCACATCCTACTCATCCACACCGCCTTCCGCTCAGCATCCGTCATAGCATCCAGGTCCTCGGCGGCGGGACACTGCCACACCGGCAGGTTGAGGATCGCCAGCGTCGGCACCAGGAACGAGATGGTGCCGCCTTGCACGATAGGGAGACGGCAGCCGAATGTCGCTTGAAGCCATGTTATTAAACCTGGTAGGAGAAAGGAAAGGTTATCATTCTCATAGAAACAACACTCAAAATCATGATGCTAGTATCCGAAACAGGCTTAGGCAGAGATGTGGAAAGAAAAGTACTCAAATTACATTTTTTAAGTAAGTAACGCCGGCAGAAAAATAAAGATTCCTGCTGCAGTTAACAAAGAGCTGATAACTTCGAAACGGTTGAACCGAGTTTGATAAAACATATCTAAGGACCATCGCTAGGAGACCTGCTTCCAAATAAAAAACCTCATTCAAATCGGTTCATCCGTTTAAGAGCTACGGTCTCGCAGATAGGTACACAAACGCAGTCAGACACGTCAAATTTATGACACCCTTCTTTTTTCGTCAGGGGTTAAAAATAGACTATAATCATTCTGAGATTCCTGCTAGATTGAAAAGCCTGTTATAAATTCAGTCGAAGCCTTGATCTTGAACTATTACAAAATCAATTTATTGTTATATGTGCCTACTTACAAGTACAAACAAGAGAACCAAGTTGATACATATGCTTACCTCGCCCGCGGCAGTGAAAGTAAGCCACTAGCAGAATACTAATTACAAATGCGGCAATGTGTATCAAACACTATTTATGTACTGACCACCAGGCGGGGGTGTAACTCAGTGGTAGAGTGTCTGCTTCGCATGCTGAAAGTCCTGGGTTCAAATCCCAGCACCTCCAAAGTTGTTTTTATGTTTTGGATTTTGTTTTGATGTTTATGTAAATGTTTCATAACCTTTTTTTTTTGCTTTGGCTGGGTGTGTTGAATTAATCTTTTTACTATTGAAAAGTTTATTTAACTATTGAAAATTGCATAATTGCGTTCAATATTAATTCCGCGCCGGATTCATATAATGCAAGACAGTAAATGCCGCGCGAGAATATTATACTGCGCACAATTTTCAACCCTATACCTACGTTTAGTTTTTACTTTATAGATAAAGCTGTGATTTTGATAAACTTTATCAACCAATCTGAGATCTGATACACTTAAAAAAAAAAAAAAAAAAAAATAAGTTTATTTCATATCATATTTGGCTTACATTGCATGACGAGGAGTCTCCATTTAGGCATAGAAAATGCCTGTAGTTGAAGCCTCCGCTCTTTTCTGAAGTAATATTGTAGACGTTCAAATATGTATACATAAAAAAACACTTCTGTTTACTAATAAGCTTATGTTTACGCTAGCCCTTACAACCATTGTCTTTCTATTCTAAAGTACAACCCAGCAAAGCTTCACACTTAATTCTTAAACAACGTCCATCTGCATCAGAATGCACATTTTATTATTACGATTCCTATTAAAATGTTCAGCCATAAGTAACAAGGAAAACTTTCAGACAATTTCAGTGGAGCTACGAGAATAAGCCCAGCGAACTGTACTGTGTATAAAAGATGAACAAGAAAATTGTCCCGTTGAGTAAGGTTACTTCATTCGCGAACTAATGACTTTGTAAAAGAAATACCAGCATTTTACCGTTCCACTCTGCACGGATAAGGCAACTTCTCATATAGAGGAGACACGAGCATTGATCACCATGCTTTTGAGCAAGCGGATTGACGATTTCAGACTTATGTTTGTTACAAAACTGCCTCGTTAGTTTAGTGGTTCAAAGCGTGACTGCTACGCTAGAGATCTTGAGTTCGATTTCCCAGGTCGAGCAGTATTATTGGAGTTTTCTATATAATTCACAGTAGCAGCTCGGAGTTAGGATGTGTGTCCCGTTAATGGCGAAAGGCTGGCCGCCTGTTACACGGGACCTAAACATACCGGCGGACTGATGACATGATTCCTTACGATGTTTCCTTTCATCGATGTCTAAGATAATAAATTGAAAGCCGCATTGGTAATTGCCCGGTATCGAACCCGCAATTTCAAGCATACGCACCTTACGGCATACGGCACTTAAATCACTGTGCTATCACAACACGTATGACGTACAACTATGTGCTTATTGGTATTATATTAGGATTAAACTGGCGTCGTCGAATGTCTGGCTATGATGGCCTTGACATAAGTACAAGTATCAGATACCTACACATCTACAGGTACTCGTGAGATATCTATACAAGTAAATTAAATTGAAGTGTCTATTTGAAATACCAAAATAAAAACATTTTACTAAATGTTTGTAAAAGTATTTACTATATTTAAAACAAACAAAAAGTATTTTGTCTGCCTAGTTAGTTCTGACTATTCCCCAAAACTGCTAAACCGGTTTTGATGAGACATTCACTAGAAAATAACTGATAATATAAGGAATAGCTAGACTAATCAGAACGGAAGGGAAAGGACACCCTAAAAAAAAACCTACCCTAACCTAATAGGTGAGGTTCTTCAGAAAGGTCCGGTGCACGGTACTCGCAACCGGCGTGCTATGACCAGATGTAAGAACGTGGATGACGCGAAAGGAGTATGTAAGGATCGTAGCAGGTAGCGTTCTGTGGTTTCTGCCTACTCCCACGGGAAAAAGGCGTGATTTTATGTAAGTATATAAGTAGAGAGCCACGCAAAAAAAAAAAACTTCACAAATAACAGACACTTACACAGACGGAGTCGCGGGCATAAGCTAGTTTATGATATGAAGGTATACCTAAATACTTCAGAAGGCTCTCTATCAAGCTTCATTCGTAAGTATAGTATACGGAAACTCCAACACTTCGCAACTGAACTGAAATAGACACACACAAACAAACTTCCTATGTTTGCTTCTTATATCTACAAGTAGTGACGTCATTGTTTAAGAAACGGTTTATAGCCCTATTGAGTGCAGTTGCTTAGCATTAAATGCACCTGTTATCTTCCTTATCATATCCTATACGATGGAAATGTATTAATTTCAAGAGCAACGATCAATGTCACTTTGCATGTTGTTTAGCGATTTTGCTCATCTCTTGTTGTAGATAAACTGTTTAATAGACAAGCAACGAAGTAGGTACACCAAGGTACACTCATTACTCAGCAATCTCATAATATATTTACTGCCCCGTTGGTCTCGTGGTCGCAAGTGCGACTGCTGTGCAAGGGGTCCCGGGTTCGATTTCCAGGTCGAGCAAAAAGTGTTATTGGGTTTTTCTATGAAATTCTCAGTGGCAGCTCGGAGTTTGGATTTGTGCCCGGTTAATGGCAATAGGCTCGCCCCCTATTACATGGGACCTAAATATACCGGCGAACTGTGGGTGTACATTGGTACACCTCTGCCTAACCCTTCGGGGAATACAGGCGTGATGATGATATAATATATTTAAGTTTGGTAGCTAAACTAATATCATATATTTTGTTGTTTACTAGCTATTCCCCGTGACTTCATTCGCATTCTTCATTGTTAAACTCGGTATATAAAAGTACCTACGAGAACAAAGCAGAGTTTACAAACCAGTAACAAATATCATAGTGGAGATGATATTGGACCTGTCCGGGTCGGTCTCCGCCATGCACAGCGCCGGACACAGGATGAACGGGATCGCCACTATGGCGCCGATCATCGTCAGGTAATGCTGGAACCAGAAGAAGATGGTAGAGTATAGTGGCAGCGACAGATCTGATAATTAAGATACGTTGAGATTTACAGAGGCGTGACACGATGGGGCACTGCCCTACCCTATCTGGCTTATAATCAGTGATCAGAATAGGCAGAGCTACTTTTTTTTTTTTTAAAGACGGGAAATCATCAAATAACTTCTCCCGCCCTGGGCGGGGCGGGAGGGAGTGTCAGACTTTTACTGACTAAAACCCGTCTATGTTCCTTCATGTGCCCTTTGCGTTCCGGGGGCGCGGTGTCTCTTTCGAATAACCAGCAGCCCCGGCAGGCAGAGCTACTGTGCCTAAAGTTTAAAGAACATTAGCTTCCGTGCTTACATTTACGTCGTTCTAATTTTTTGTACTGAGGAGGTTTCCACTTTTTGTTTTTGTTCTTTAAACTTTCAACATTAGCTCTACTTATTCCGATCACTGCTTATAATGCATGACCCCTTATATGACTTTGAGTTTTGACTTTAAAAATTATTTCAATAATAGAAATCCACATATCGATTACCCGTTTACCCCACCTTAAATGAAAATCTGGCTAGGCCTTTGCATCGATATAATATATGACTGACAGACTTGATGCACGTTCGCTAAATTTTTGATCTAAGAGCCAGAGAAATCAGTGATATGAAACTTTCTACGTTTTTAGTATAGCTTGCCTGAAAGGGATATTCAAAAAATTACATTAATTGGGCATCCTCTTCAGTTTTCGATAAAAAGGCAAAAGATAATTTAATTACTGTTTAGCCACAAAATCATTGAAAAGAGACATAATTGACTTAGAAAAAAAGTAAGATCTCAACTGCTTAGAACATACTCGTAAGTTACAGCCAATTCCAAAATACGGTAAAACTCAGTAATTACAGGTAGGTAAGTTCCATTAAATAACAGAAGAGTTATTCAACATCTCTCACAAAGTCCGTTCGTTTAATATCCATTTGTAAGATAAACTCCTCCCGGCCTAGCGAGGTAATTGCATGGCCGACTCGCCAGCCGCGGGCGGTCCTGTCCGGTACATGCGCGGCCCGGCTGATGTAATTAACAAAGGGGTGGAAGGGACAACGTACGTAACGAATATTTTTTACCATTAATTCAGTACCTACATGATTGTAGTCGCCCTGAGTTAACATTATTGCATGGAACAGCTGTTTTTTTAACATATCACCTACCTAACATACCGCTTTAACAAGATAAATGTCACTTTGCATGTTGTTTAGCAATTTTGCTCATTTCTTGTTGTAGATAAACCTTTCATTAGACAATTAAAGAACATACATACATACCATAGCGTAGTGGTCGCTCTTAGGAACACTAGGCTAACGAGACACATTGTATTGTAGGGTGTACATTGGTACACCTCTGCCTAACCCTTCGGGGAATACAGGCGTGAATGTATTAATGTAATTAATCCGACTCGTACCTGTAAAGCCATGAAGATGCACAGGTACCAGGGCGGTATGTCGTCGATGCCGTACGTGACGTTTCCTTTCCTGGCTCCATCTTGATCGCCTTCACCTTCGGGAACCTGTGGTTACCATATATGTCTCATTATGATGATCGTTTTTAGGAAATATAAAACCTACTACGCCTATATGTATAGAAGAGGATTATTTTTCGAACATAAAACTTAGGGCCTCCGCCCACGACCGATTTTTTTGGACCGATAATCGGGCAGAAAAACGGGCCCGTTTTTTCAAAAATTTCAACGCCCACGACCGTGTTTTTGTCGGTGACTTTCGAGGGAGGAGCTTAAATAGCGGTCAAATTTTATATCGCAACTTTTATTTGACAGAGTTGCCGATAGTATAAAAATAACGTTAATAGATTTAAGGTTATTTAAGTTACAATTTATCGTTAAATTGTTTATTGACGATATTTTTATCGTTTTTTTTAAACAATTGATCCTTCCAAGATGGAAGTAGCGTAGGACGGAGTGTGGCGGGTCGCCCACCTTAGCGTCGCGCTAATGTAGTGCCTAACAATACTTTGCCCGATTCTTACGAATGAGAATTATACACGCTTACTTTTACATCGTTCTGAAATCAAAAGCCATGAGATCCATCATAGTACCTAATAGAAGCTATTGGCACTATTATTTTCGATAAATAACAAAAATAAATAAAATAACTCAAACATTTGTGAAATAGTAAGAACGCGAAGTAACGCTTCCTTGCAGTCAAGGCATATTTGTGTAAAAACCTTATCGACTATACATGCGTAAGGTAGCCTTTAAAGAATACATTAATCGATTAGACAGGAGCGCTACTAACATTTAACTCGAATTAACAAAAAAAAAGTGACGAATTTCCAACATCTTTGAGACGTCTTAAAAAAAAACACGCAATAATAACTATTACTCGACTGGAGTTCCAGTGTTTCAGCTGCAGAACGATGTAAAAGTAACCGTATATGTTATTATTAGACCTGGTAATCGAACCCACGACTTCACGCTGATCAGACGCGCTTTGCGACCACAAGCCCAATATAGTTAGTCAGTGACAATTAATATAAACGTACAAAACGGCAACTTACCTAATTTAACGGTAAAAATAACGATTAATTCATATTCTATATTAATGTTAATTAACATTATATTACTGGCAATGTTATCAAATAACGTTTTTATAAAGTTACTTTTTTCGAAGTTTTCGAGTTCATGGAAATTAACGTTACGTAACGATTATTATTTTTTGATTTCATAACGTTAACAAGCCCTGGATTTAAGTCATTACATATTTAGCAAGCTTAGTCGTTGAAAACGAATGTTATTTTCATTCTTAAGAATTTATTAAATTCGTTTGATTATATATTATTTTTTTAATCCATTAACGTTATTTTTATATTAACGGTAACTCTGTCAAAGGTAATTTTATAAATATTTACCGGTATTTAAAACCCTGCGTAAATCAACACAATATTATTTACTTATTGAAATCACAGACGATTAATTTAGAAAAAATTGATTTACCATATTATTAATATATAAATAAGCTTTTTAATAATAAATTATTGTTATTATTCAAATGCTTCAAACTCATAAGTACTAACTTAACATAACACCACAATTGTACACTTAATTCGCAATAACTGCTTTTGACTTTAGACTTTTGACTTCAGCAATGACACAACGTTCTTCCCTAGTAAATCCATGACGCATAGGGTAAGTGCCCCAGTGAATGAACACACCCGAGTGAATTAACAAATCCGAGTATTTTCCAAAAAATAATAAACTAAGATATTACCTTCTACCCAACGCAGTTTTTTTTTTTGTAATTGCTGCCCTTTATTCTAGCATAGTAACAACATTCATGTATTGCGATACTGTTCGTTTTAAAATGACGAGCGTTTAAAGTTGGCAGTGCTGGTGTACATTTTCTTTGTTCGGGCAAGAATTTAGTACTTGGGTCAGACGCAAATTTTTTGATATCACTTTGCAGCCGTAATTAAAGTATGTACTATAAGTTATTTATAAATTCGAGTAATGGGTAGTTATAATATATGTATCAAATCAATTTCATTGCAATTTTAGCTAGTTTTAAGTAAATTATTGAGTGTTCCAGCATTGGCATTAAAAAACGTTTGAAATCCAGTGAATAAACGACCGTTAATTCACTGACCAATCGTTAATTTCATGAAATCTAGTGAATGAACTATAACATTTTCATCATGTTAAAATATAAGCTTTCGTCATAAAAATGTAACCAATAAATAAATGAATACCACATTTTGAGTTAGTAATCATCATTTTAGAGAACGGAGAACTAACAATGCTGACGAAGCTGGAGACTAACGATGGCAGGATCATCTTGTCTAAACTAAAGCTTTTAAGGGAGGTAGAGAAGTTCTAAAAACCCGTCTCTAGTCCAACAAAAGACCCAAGAGCTAGACTGACCTGACACTACACCGATGAGTTCCCGGACGTCAGCCTATATGAGATAAATATGGCTTCTTAACAACTTAAGGACAACAAGGTGCCGGGGAAAACGGAATCACTTCTGTACTACTGAAGAGGCCTATGTCCAGCAGTGGACATCGTTCGGCTCATATCATGATGAATTGATTGTTGATGTTGGCTAGGCTTATGAAGGTATATAATGATTAAGTAAGAGATTGAAGGCTTACACTTTGTTAAAAAAAAATGATTGTAGCAGATTTAGAGGCTTAAGGATTTATGTTCATTTATTTATTCCATTTTGAACTGCATTTGATATAATAATAAGGATTTTTCGTAACTATTAATTAAACAAAAACTTGTGTTCATTCACTGGTTCTAATGCTGTACATTTACTGGAAAATTTCATTCATTCACTGGGGTTTTAGGGTATTTTTCAATATATTGCCAAATATATAAAAAAGTATACAGGTTATGTCGTAAAACCAAGTTAAAAAATATTCTTTAGTAGACATAGATTACCAAAATATAAAACCGCATGCTTTAGAGGCAACATAATGTAATGATTTTTTGAAGTCTGAAGATTGCTTAAGTGTTCATTCACTGGAGCATTTACCCTATTTTCTATTTTTCACCGATAATCGGCGGCCAGGATGCGTAGATTTTGTTTTTGGTCCGTTTTTTTCTCGGCCGTGGGCGTTGATGTACTAGAATCCATACGTTCCATTCTCGCCGAGAAAAAATCGGCCGTAAAAAATCGGTCGTGGGCGGAGGCCCTTACTTAAATAATAATTGAAAATAATAATATACAGTTTATTAAAAAAGGGAAGCTCATATAGGTCATCAAAAAACTCATCCGCACCGTTGTTGTCAATGGAACAAGAGCCCAAAAGGCTGGCAGCATTGCTATGCCTATGTTGAACGGGAACAATCCACATGAACATCACAAAACCTATAAAGAGGTCAAAATATTTGTTTGTAAGAAGTAGTAGGTATTTGGAAGCTTCGATAAGACCCCAAAAAAAAAAATTCCCTGATAAAAAGCTTCTTTATTACAATTGTCAGTTTGTGGTTTGTGGTGTGGATTTCGATGCGGATGAAGTCGTGGGCAAACTCCAAGGCTATGTATATGATAACTAAGTAAGTACTGAACAAAGCTGTGAAAGGACCCATGAACTCCAATTTAAAGATAAAAACTTTTTACAGGACTGCTCAAATAAGGAAAGAAGAAGAAAGTTTTCAGTGCGTGCAATGTTTTTTCTGAAGTTTAATCAGAAACCAAACCATAACTTATCCAAAAAATAAAAATCCGCCAGTCCTATAGCATCATTTCAATTATGTCATGAAGATGGATTCTCGCAAACTAACACATTATTCAATTATTTCTCTATTCAATTACCAAATCTTGCTAGTTTCCCTCGAATAATCATTACGGGTCGAGTACCTACCTATCTAATTACCTAGGTCAACAGTTAAGTATAAATCTTTTAACAAGTACTGTTTGAAACATATTAAGTAAGATATAAATACCTACTGACTTAGCACATGAGACTCGAGGTCGTGGTAATTTCCTCAAACGTAGGTACATAAGTAGAACATACCTACCTATAAGGCTATACGTAACTTATAAGATAGTGTAGTTAACTATTCATATGATTCATATTTTTGTATCATCAATGATTGAAATAACTGCTTTTTTTGGGTGCCGTTAATAAGCGTGTCAAACGGGATCCTAGTACTAAGATTCCGCTGTTTGTCAGTCTATCTGTCCGTCTGTCAAAGAGTTCTAAGTGTATATTTTGAACCGCAATACGTAGACACTTAACATTTTCAGAGATACAAGTAACGTGTTTTTGTAAGGACTTATGTAATGTTAAATATTGTGCGGAACCCTTCGTGTATTACTTCGACGCACATTTGGCTGGTATCTTTTTTTGCTACTTATTACAAATCTTCTCATGCCTTTCATAACACCTATGTGGAAATAAATAGTTTAATTTAAATACCTACAGTACCTACCTCGTATGTACCTACTGTGGGTACGTTAGGTACTCTTATTATGTTTGCGTCTGTGTGTGGTGGCAATAAGAATTAATGGAATTATTACAAAACCTTTACTACTCACCTGAGCACTGGTTTCTAATTTGTTTAATGTATTAAGAAACAATGCAGTAAAAACAATCCACACTCATATTTATCAAACATATAACAAGCCATGTAAATCTTTATAACCTCTAAATTAACACTTAAATTAGCACTTCTTCATCTGTTTACAAGTAAATAAGATTATACGAACAACATGCTCGCTGCTGTCATTGACAGATACCACTATATATACACACTTTGTTTAAGACTTCAGGTTAATCTAGAATACCTACTAGGTACCTTTATTCATAGAACAATCCACCTTGAAAATCACTACTAGACTTTTCAGCTACTTACATGATAAATGAAATACAACCTTGCCTTACAATGTTTAAAGACCCTTTTCCTTAATTAATTTAACTTATAAAACCAAGTTAGTTGTCAAAATATCCTACCTTACTACTAACTATGCTATAGGAACACTCGCACTGACTCATATCGAAGGTTATAATTCAAAACTGAGAGGTTTTTATGGCGAAGTGACCGCTGTGTGTGTGATTGTTTCTGTTTCATGGTTCGAGCGATTGAAATGCGTTAGTGTGCAGTATAACGGTATGACGCAAATAGACGGATCATTCACAAAAGTTGCTGACTTGCAACTGTATCTGTAGTAATATTCTAAAGAGGTAAAGTTAGTGAGGTTGTAGGGGGTAATCTCTGGATCTACGGAACCGATTTTAAGAATTCTTTACCCATAGAAAGCCACGTTATGGGCCTCCGCCCACGACCGATTTTTTACGGCCGATTTTTCCTCGGCGAGAATGGAACGTATGGATTCTAGTACATCAACGCCCACGGCCGAGAAAAAAACGGTCCAAAAACAAAATCTACGCATCCTGGCCGCCGATTATCGGTGAAAAATAGAAAATAGGGTAAATGCTCCAGTGAATGAACACTTAAGCAATCTTCAGACTTCAAAAAATCATTACATTATGTTGCCTCTAAAGTATGCGGTTTTATATTTTGGTGATCTATGTCTACTAAAGAATATTTTTTAACTTGGTTCTACGACATATACATAACCTGTATACTTTTTTATATATTTGGCAATATATTGAAAAATACCCTAAAACCCCAGTGAATGAATGAAATTTTCCAGTAAATGTACAGCATTAGAACCAGTGAATGAACACAAGTTTTTGTTTAATTAATAGTTACGAAAAATCCTTATTATTATATCAAATGCAGTTCAAAATGGAATAAATAAATGAACATAAATCCTTAGCCTCTAAACCTGCTACAATCATTTTTTTTTTTAACAAAGTGTTAGCCTTCAATCTCTTACTTAATCATTATATACCTTCATAAGCCTAGCCAACGTCAACAATCAATTCATCATGATATGAGCCGAACGATGTCCACTGCTGGACATAGGCCTCTTCAGTAGTACAGAAGTGATTCCGTCTTCCCCGGCACCTTGTTGTCCTTAAGTTGTTAAGAAGCCATATTTATCTCATATAGGCTGACGTCCGGGAACTCATCGGTGTAGTGTCAGGTCAGTCTAGCTCTTGGGTCTTTTGTTGGACTAGAGACGGGTTTTTAGAACTTCTCTACCTCCCTTAAAAGCTCTAGTTTAGACAAGATAATCCTGCCATCGTTGGTCTCCAGCTTCGTCAGCATTTGAGGTGTGTCGCGTTTGATGGATTTCAGGATCTGCCTTATAAGCCGAGCTTATTCCGACTGAACCTGCACCCACTGAAGACTCCCCGTTCCGTTCCCGTCTTTCCTTTATGAGCATGGGAGTTAGAGTCTCAGAGCTTTGATCTATTTGTTAGTTCTCCGTTCTCTAAAATGATGATTACTAACTCAAAATGTGGTATTCATTTATTTATTGGTTACATTTTTATGACGAAAGCTTATATTTTAACATGATGAAAATGTTATAGTTCATTCACTAGATTTCATGAATTTAACGATTGGTCAGTGAATTAACGGTCGTTTATTCACTGGATTTCAAACGTTTTTTAATGCCAATGCTGGAACACTCAATAATTTACTTAAAACTAGCTAAAATTGCAAGAATGAAATTGATTTGATACATATATTATAACTACCCATTACTCGAATTTATAAATAACTTATAATATATCAAAAAAATTGCGTCTGACCCAAGGCCTAAATTCTTGCCCGAACAAAGAAAATGTACACCAGCACTGCCAACTTTAAACGCTCGTCATTTTAAAACGAACAGTATCGCAATACATGAATATTGTTACTATATTAGAAAAAAGAGCAGCAATTACAAAAAAAAATACTGCGTTGGGTAGAAGGTAATATCTTAGTTTATTATTTTTTGGAAAATACTCGGATTTGTTAATTCACTCGGGTGTGTTCATTCACTGGGGCACTTACCCTATGCGTCATGGATTTACTAGGGAAGAACGTTGTGTCATTGCTAAAGTCAAAAGTCTAAAGTCAAAAGCAGTTATTGGGAATTAAGTGTACAATTGTGGTGTTATGTTAAGTTAGTACTTATGAGTTTGAAGCATTTGAATAATAACAATAATTTATTATTAAAAAGCTTATTTATTTATTACTAATATGGTAAATAATTTTTTTCTAAATTAATCGTCTGTGATTTCAATAAGTAAATAATATTGTGTTGATTTACGCAGGGTTTTAAATACCGGTAAATATTTATAAAATACCTTTGACAGAGTTACCGTTAATATAAAAATAAAGTTAATGGATTAAAAAAATAATATATAATCAAACGAATTTAATAAATTCTTAAGAATGAAAATAACATTCGTTTTCAACGACTAAGCTTGCTAAATATGTAATGACTTAAATCCAGGGCTTGTTAACGTTATGAAATCAAAAAATAATAATCGTTACGTAACGTTAATTTCCATGAACTCGAAAATTTTGAAAAAAGTAACTTTATAAAAACGTTATTTGATAACATTACCAGTAATATAATGTTAATTAACATTAATATAGAATATGAATTAATCGTTATTTTTACCGTTAAATTAGGTAAGTTGCCGTTTTGTACGTTTATATTAATTGTCACTGACTAACTATATTGGGCTTGTGGTCGCAAAGCGCGTCTGATCAGCGTGAAGTCGTGGGTTCGATTACCAGGTCTAATAATAACAATACGGTTACTTTTTACTAACAAAGTATTGTAAGGCACTACATTAGCGCGACGCTAAGGTGGGCGACCCGCCACACCTCCGTCCTGCGCTACTTCCATCTTAGAAGGATCAATTGTTTAAAAAAAACGATAAAAATATCGTCAATAAACAATTTAACGATAAATTGTAACTTAAATAACCTTAAATCTATTAACGTTATTTTTATACTATCGGTAACTCTGTCAAATAAAAGTTGCGATATAAAATTTGACCGCTATTTAAGCTCCTCCCTCGAAAGTCACCGACAAAAACACGGTCGTGGGCGTTGAAATTTTTGAAAAAAACGGGCCCGTTTTTCTGCCCGATTATCGGTCCAAAAAAATCGGTCGTGGGCGGAGGCCCTATTTGTGAGTATCGTAGGCTATATAACACGCTATGACACACGAAAGCGGAGCAGTAACCAAACATGTAACTTAACTCGGGCAAGATAAGCCATGCGGAGGAAGTCACGGTCAGTCAGTCGCTAGTACTTAAATAATACTCGCCTTTGCTGCCCGCAGGAGGATTTCTTACGAAAAGTAATAATTAAATCGCTTTTGGTCTGATCCTATTAACATTTGATAGGAAATCTTCACCCCTCCTGATTAATTCTAATGACTTTTCTTGCTTCGCCGATTTCGTTTTATAAATCTTTTCAAGAGAGTTCACGAGATGTCAACGACCTGACTTTCGTCACAATCTGTACCAGCACATTACAGATTTCAAAGAATATTCTAAAACTTGTATTGCTACCAGCTTCTGTCCGATACTTCTTCCGCGTGGTTCTTTTTTACCCGCGTTAGGTACCCACGTCTTTGGTTTCTGCTCCGCTCCCGTAGATTGAAACGTGATGTTGTATTCCTCATGAATATGACTATCATTAGACTGCTGCAATTACTGGTTCCAGAGATTAGTGCGTTAAACAAACAAAATAAAAATCTTCAGTTTTATTAAATTTGTATAGATTTTGTATTTTTTCCATTTGCTTACCTGAATTTTCATCGAAAAAAATAAGAGAGGAAACTTTCCAGTAGGTATCACTAATAAATCTGTGGTATTTATCACTTAGAAAATATTCAAGATTACTTTAAGAAGGCAAACCCATAAAAAACACTGTCAATACTTGATTAAAACAGATAATGTTTTATTACTAACACAAACTTGAAACATAACCTTCCTTCTGAAGTAACCGGGTAAAACGTACCTAGATACAAAAGTGTCAAAAAAGAAAATCTTCAACAGATCACTGAAAACACAAAGAGTGTTTGTAAACAAACTCCAACTGACCTAGTAGTCTAGTACTACATTACTGAATAATGGCCAACGTCCTATAAATAGATTGCATATAAAATTGGCTGCATTCGGTAGCAACAAGACAGTCGCAGCTCCACTGGTTGACTTCTAAAACACCTCTGCCAATATCTAGCGTGAAGGAGTTTTGTTACAATAGCAAACGTTTTGGGCAGACACACGATTGATAGTTCTATAGGTTTCTTGAAAGGACATAAAATAATGTAACTTGGTGTCGAAACAAGGTTCATTTTAAGTCAAAGCACTGTTTAAGTTTGTCAGAAACTATTAATTGAAGGAAGTCTGTTCAACACTGGGCGCAAACCTAGTCTTATATTTTCATCATACGTTCTTGAATGAACGAATTCCTGAGACCTTATTCGTTCAGTTTACAGTTTGTAGTCGAAAGTCGAAATAACAAAAAATATGCAAAAATGAGTTATAACTCCAAGTCACCTCAGTATAAACCCCAAGCGGTCGGAGTAAAATTTGTTACAAATTAGCTCTAATTTGCTCTACCCAAGCTATATGGGTCTGTCTGGCTCTAAGACGACGGCTAAAATAGAGATTAACAGAAGAAAATAGCGTGTTGCTATCCACAACCAACAAAACTCGGGTTCTATCTATGACGGGTATCGAATTAAGGACCCCTAACAGCTGCTTGAGGTCCTTACCTTACGTTTCTATGACTCCATCGTACCTTATAGTACATTAGAAATATATATTGTTTGTCAGACAAAATAACGGTAATGGCGGCCAAAGGAAATATCACAGTGCACACGTGTGCGCAAACATAAACACATCCCCGCTTTCCTCAGACTCATAGTCCCATGAGACAGCAATCCAACACGACCGGGGAGAGATCAGCGTCCGACCAACAACGGCTTTACAAGCTTGCCAAGACACAGGGGTGTCACACCACAAACTTCTAAACTCCCGGCCATTAAGTACCTAATTATGCATGTATTTTTTTCACATGATAAATAATATTTGACTCTCATTTCAATCACATGCATATTCCCTATTCTTTACGGAAAACCAATATAACATTTTGCGGACCTAGGGATCCAACCGAGGAACCCACGCTCAGCAGACACACTGACAACCCATAAAATCAACGAGGCAGTCAGATTACAATAGAATTAGTTAGATAACTAAAGCTAAGGAATTAATGATAATTCATTGATATTTATAACCATGCCAGTAAAAATCTAGACCGCAATTCCTACATTCTGGCGCCAGACTTTCATTCTTTCGTAAGGTATTTACTTTATTTCCTCTAACAATACTCGTGACTTCGTGAGCACCCCCCACAGGAATACCACCCTTATCTTCCGTACAAAAAGCGTAAAATCCCTTGTGATTTCATAACAAGATGGTTAACAAGGTGAACCGTCGAGCTTCTCTGTACCTACGCAAACATAATAAATATTGTCCCTATCTATATTTCGGTAATGGTAGGTTATTATTTCGTGCTGAGCGACGGAGACGCGCCTATCACAAGTCACCTTTGAAAATGCTCTATTTATATACCTAGTGCTTTTGATCTTAGTATAGAGCAAGTCGTTGCAAATGAAATATAAATTATGTCTCTGAATAAAAACATAAATGACAAATACCGCGTTCTATACTTCAGTAATACAAAATATACCCAAATCTTTTTGGAAGAAAGGTGCAAAAGATATCTTTAGATTTTCGTAGGTAGGTACTAGAAAAATTATCACTTTATGACGACCCCTGACTTGTTTGACACGGATGAAGCCTTTTCATCATCATGTTTATTTAGAGAAGACACCTCTTACTTCAATATTAGTTCTTGGCGAACACCCATACCATTGATACATGGCATAAAGATGGGCTTTCTCTTCACTGCATCACTCCACATATTCCTATACTTATATTACACAAAACTAAAATGGTCTGTGAAAATAATTATGCAACACCTACAGTGGAAAATTCAAACTAAAAATGTAATAAATAGACTAAGCTCTAATCTACAAAATAAATAAATTGTGAGTGCATAAAATTACAGTGTTAATAATATGTAATATTTATAAACACCATGTAGATTATCCGATGAATACTTAAATAGTCAAATCGTGATTGAATGGTTAAGTATGTATAGTAGTAGGTACAGTCCAGGGCAAAAATACGTTACGCTTAGTTAAATTCGAAACCCACATTTTATCGGAAAATTAAGTGGTAGAGCCGAATCATCGTTAGAAATGTAAGTAGATAAAGTACCTATACCTACACTTAACATTATTATTTATAAAGAAACTGTTCCCCAACACTAGGAATTTCACCTGTGTGGGTAGTGGGTGCGCTATTAAACATATAAATTCACATACATACACAAACAGCTAGACCCGAAACAACTATCTGTAGGTCATGCAAATATTTGTTCCGTGCGGGAGTCGACCCCGCGACACGCAGCGCAACAGTCGATCGCTCGACCACTGCGCCAACCATGTCGTCGAACACGAACTATTGGACTCAACACTTTTGCCCTCGACTGTACATGATATTATCAACTTAGTAACTAATAAATATGAATACAATTATAACTTACTGAGTGAATAACGCCTTCGAGTCCAATAGGAATGTTCGTGATGTCAATAGTGTGGACCATTTTGTTGCTAAAATTAAAGTAAATAAAGCATTTTAATTTAAATAAATAGGACTACCTATCTAATATTAAAAATGTATGCAAGTGTCACGCAAGTTAAAATAAAATGGTTTCCTTTTTTAAAAAAATAGGTAGTATTATTCATCATAATCATCATACCAGCCGCAGGACGTCCACTGCTGGACATAAGCCTCCCCCATAGACTTCCAAAAGGACCGGTTGGAAGCGGCCTGCATCTGGTCAGGGTCGTAACCATCAAATATATACCATTACGCCTGTATTCCCCGAAGGGTTAGGCAGAGGTGTACCAATGTACACCCACAGTTCGCCGGTATATTTAGGTCCCATGTAATAGGGGGCGAGCCTATTGCCATTAACCGGGCACAAATCCAAACTCCGAGCTGCTACTGAGAATTTCATTGAAAAACCCAATAACACTTTTTGGTCGACCTGGGAATCGAACCCGGGACTCCTTGCACAGCAGTCGCACTTGCGACCACGAGACCAACGGGGCAGTCAGGGTCGTTATGTATTAAAGCGGTTTAAATCCATGCAGTGAGTAAATGTTACTAATGGTAAATTGACAGAGATGGGAACGTATAGGGATGCAATGGGGGAGACATTCGCCCAACAATGGGAGATTACTGTAAAAAAAGTACGAGGTGCGCAGCACTCGTAACCGAAGTGCTTGTATGACTAGATGTATGAAAGTGGAAGAGTGTGTAAAGATCGTAGTCGTAGCTGATGGCGGTCTGTGGTTTCTGCCTACCCGTATGAGAAAAAAACGTGAGTTTATGTATGTATGTAAACACATCGACAAATACGACGAAGCGGGAATCGTAACTTAGAAAGATTTCTTAGAAAAATGTAAGCGGACAAAAATTGAAAATGAAAACCAAAATCAGCAACAACTGCCCACAGACTTACCTTTGTTTTTTTTTCACAAATTCGAACACGTCACAAGAAACACGATACACAGCCTATTTTTATTCGAACCAATTTAATTTCCGTCATCACAATAATGATCGTTTAGATAAGGAACAAGTACCGCGCGCCCATTGACTAGTGATCAGACTGACTGAATGTGTGGAGCGTCTTAAGTGACAATTAAACGAGCAAAGTTTCAGAGAATCAAACAAACAGCGTGGTATATCGAACGAGACTGATTAGCGAGGAATTGTGAATGTCGTGTCTGTTATATTAAACTTATTTGTTTATCAAGCTATAGGTACCTACGTACAGTCAAAGGCACGTCAATGGCAACGGTTTAACGGCATTTTTATTTTAAAGGTAGTAAGGGCGGTTTTTTAATAATTACGTGCGGTTGACAGTTGATTTTTAAACAAATAGGTATGTTTCTTCTAAAAAAGTTGATGTTGGTTGTTTTTGTGTCAGTGGTTGAGATGAGTTCTAGTGGAGTTGAGTTGATTAGGTATAGGCTAAATATTATCTCCAACCATTAAATCTACTTTCAACTTTATTTCAATGACTGTAGGGGAAGGTTTCTCTTGGCTTAACCAAGTCGACCTGGACCAAATCAAAAGTAAGTAGGCAAATTAAAACATTATTTTATTGTTCGCTTACTAGATGACATGCATTATTAAAACAGATCATTTTAAAAACTTAAATCTCTTAAAACTACAATGAGTCGTAATGGCGCCGATTTAAAGGCGTCACACGAAATACAATAATTGTGTACCTGTACTTTATTAGTTAATCTTGGACATCACTAATTTACGGCAAAGAAAAACATCGTAAGCGAATCTAGACTTAAAATAAATGGGTATAAGTCTAAAATCGCTAAGTTGCATTGTGTGGTAAAATTTTAATTAAAAATTTAATCAATACTGGCGCCTCTGCATATGGGCCTAATGGAATTTCTCTACAGATAAAACATTCATGTTGTTTTTTCTTGTAAAACTACTAATTTGTCCATCTCGTGGGTACGTCTACAAATGTAGGCCATTCAAATATTTGTTCCGTGTAGGAATGGAACCCACGACACGCAACGCAGCGAACAATCGCTTAGCAGCCACTGCGCCAACCGTGCCGTCAAAATCAAGCAATCAATGAATGAAAAATCTTTACACTAATTTACAAATACGTTTTCTATAAATCGATAAAAAATTATCATCTATAAATCGATAAAAAAAGAAAAAAATCAACCTTATTGCCCTTGAAATATAGCCAAAAAAACTAACTTTTCGTGTATCACTACGCAGTACCCATTTTGATGCTCTCGCGACGATTGTTCATTACATTTACTGACGACTTTATTTTTACGTCAGTAAGGTTGACTTTTGGCTAGTCTAATACGTGGCTTTTGCCAGGTCAGTACTAATACTTAAAAAGTAATTATAAATTATATAATATGTTTCTTAAAATACTAGTATACATAAATAGATGTTGCCGAGAGCGACAGATATCTTAATAACATTAGATACCTACTTACTCTTTTCAACTACCGAGAAGTAACACATAACCACCTAATACAGGTTAAGTTTCAATTTTTCACAAATACAATAAAATCCATCTCTAAAAGATGTGGAGAAATATCTGTAAAACATGGCGCGCGTTTCAATCAGCGAGACATTTAGTGAGCACGACAAAGCTCTCAACCGCCATGCTCATTGTGTCCAACACATAATACCAATAAATGACTCCACGGTACTCACATTTACAAAATTGAAACAATTAATGTTAAACTACATAAAAAAGAAAGATGAACTGTAGTGTGTAAAAAAATGAGATTATTATTGATTAACGGTACACGTTACTCAGGTCCATAAAAAAGGTGGTAAAAAACAATAATCCATTTCAATAAAAATAAATTACTTTGTGAGCAAGTGGCTGTGGAGCAGGACCAGCATTTTTTCACCAAGTCGAGCATTTTTGTCATTAATATACTCCTTATAATATGCTTGACTGCATAGTGTGCGTTTGATGCAAATTTTAAATTTTCTCTCAATTAGTTGGAGAATATCGAGCGGTATTTTATTATAACATTTTACACAGTACCCCATAAAAGAAGTGTGTACTTACTTCTAACGATCTGAAACTTGGTTGATCGAATTTGTTCCTATTTCTAGTGTTAAAATGAGATCTATCACCAACTTTTTTTTAAAAAGATGAAGATTTTTTGAATCTCCATGCATAGTCAATAGTCATCAACCACATAATTTAAAAGAGAAATAAAAAGTAAAACATAACAAGGTCAAGATATATATTTTATGGGATAGTTACAACGATATTATATATCCAAGCGGTGTATGTCTTATTCCATGAAAATACTTAGAAAACTTCAGTCCCACTTTTTTCCTATCAAAATAAATACACTATCCTTAAATTTGGTTCAAATCTAGACAGAACCACCCACCCTGTTTTAAGGGGGTAAAGTTATGTATTTTTAGAATTATTTATTTATTAAAACTTTATGCACCAAAAAAGTAAAAAGGCGGACTTCATGCCTAAGGCATTCTAAAATAATAAAATAAAAAGAATTAATAATCATTACAATCATCAGATTAACTCTCTCACTTACAAGTGGCCGCAAACGTCACATTTACGGATTACACTGACTTAAAGAGTTATGTTGATGATTTTATGACTAAAATTGTGTAAATACATACGTGTTAGTGTCGCGTCTTTTATTACTATACGACCCGATGCTCATTGCAGAGATTGCCAAAAACGTAAAAACAAATTAATTTCATACAATAGCAGCGGTTTCACCTTAACTCTAGACCAATAGTGGCTAGCATATACTTGAAACTTAGTAACAAGTTTTAAATAGTTTAAAATAAATTAATGCATTCTCAGATCTTTCAATTTTTATGCCATAATGTCACTAAACAATCATTCGGTAAGTCAAAGCAATTGGGTAGATGACACTACTAATCAATTGACGCACTTTTTATGAGCTGTCCAAAATACGTTTCCCCCGAAAATGTTGTATGACAATACTAACTGTGAGTCTAAAAATTACTATAAAAATCGCTTTTTATAGTAATTTAGATTTATCGCGTTTTTACGACTAAAGTTTTTTTTTTGTAAAGTTGAGTCTTGGAATTATTGGTTAGTGGTGTCATCTACCCAATTATTCTGCTTGATAATAGTATGTATGACACCGAGTTTAGTAGTAATGGCGACATCATATTATAAAGTAGTAAGTAACCCCCCCCCCCCCCGTTTCTCGATCGAAATCAGCTACTTACATTCAGTTCCATACATTTTACGTTCGAGAAACCGGCGCTAAGCCACAACACGCAGGCTGGTAACTCGCGACAACTACAACTTACTTTTTCTTAACCTTTTGAACGCCAGAGCGTAAACACATCGGCGCCACTGCTACGCCAAGCTACAAATTCACCATTTCGATTAGCAATTTTTGATTATTGTTTTTTTTCTAGTGAAATGTAAGAAATGAACATATCTTTGTGCTACTTTACAATATTTCATTAATGTAGTTTTAAATAATAGGAAAGAGAAACACTAAAAACTTAATTTAGGACATTTTTAAGTAGAAAATAAGTACTTAAAAATGTCGTTTTCTTGACGTCTATAGACGTCGGTGGCGTGTTTGGCACGATTTCGTTAGACGTCTATAAACGTCCGTGGCGTTCAAAAGGTTAAAATATTTGACACTTCCTCTGATTTATCACATCTGTATACATTCAAGGTTGATTCAAACACTATACAATAAACAATAAACTCTAAATGGATGACTAGACCGCGGTCTTTTTATATCACAGACCTAGATTAAAACCAAATAAATGGTAATCACACTTTGTTTTACCTCTCACAGTTTTCGAGTTTCACCCTAAATTAGTTTACAGTTAAAATTGACCAACTTGCTTAAAAAATAATTTGTTTAACAGATCGATTGTATTACACACGGAGTCTTAGAAAACGGTTTTTATACACAGGGACAAAACTCTACAAAACCTGAAATTTTGACAATTTGATCTCGATGTGAAATATAAAATGTTTGATTTCTGTTTTACATGGAACATCTTATTTAGGAATGCTATTAATATTGTTTATAATTAAAATATAAACTCAAAAAATCTAAACCATGCATCTTCAATGAACTAGATTCAGAAACAAACTCGTACCGCAAAAGTGGGTGGTACATGCTCGTATGTATGATTATATATATATTTATAACATTTTGAACTATGATTCATAGTTCAAAATGTTATAAGGTATTAACAACTTCAGTTAATATTATAATCCAGGAATAAATACATTAGCATAAAAAAAAACCGAAGCCTGCAAATGGATCATAATAAATTCAATAAGATAACAAAGTGCTCCTATTTTACCGGCATTTTTTTTAATTCATATTTCTAATCATGAATCTAGTACATTGTTGATCGAAGGCATGCATGGTTATCATGTACGCATAACTTTTTGGGATCAATTTCAAATTTGGAGCCAAAAGCTAAATCTCCAAGAGTTAATGTTACTGTATAAACAATTAGTTATCTCAGTTGTCATAAGTAAATAACAAAATATGTTTCATCAGGATGAAGATCTTCATTTGTGTTACTCAATAACTTGATTAATACGTATGATACTCGTAGATAGTACAAAAAATACGTAAATATTATAAATTTTAAATTCATAAAATCCCTACTCTTTGGCTCTAAATTTGAAATGACGCTTTACAGAATAGTCTGACTTTGATGATTCTTTATATAAAAGTAGTGGAAGCCTGATCAGAAGTAGTAGTTGTATTTAGCCGCGACCTCGCACACGACGCAGTCGCCGGGCATCAAGTGACGGTGCTCAGTCAAGAACACGTCAAACGCTGTTGAAGAAAAGCATTTAGTTTTTAACACAAAATCATGAGGAACAAGTTTTTAAATTATAAAAAGTTTCATAAAATTCGTCATCGTTAGTTAGGTACATCATTATGATGATTTTTTTTAAAAGACTCAAGTAAAAGGTACATTCGAATGGAAAAAGCTTTTTAGCACACTTCGCAAATAAAATAATAATTACGCGACGTAAGCGCAGCGTCTACACGACGTCAATGCGAGAACAACCAACTCTAGATTAATCCAACGCTTAATTGTAAGCGAGAAATAAATCAATTGCAAGCAGATAAAACAAACATAACATTTCTACTGTGTAATGAATGGGTTGGCACATTCTGCCTAAATAACACTATGAATGAAGGTAAGCTTAATGTCAACTGGTCACAGATCCTGTCTCCAGGCTGCTACTCAGAATTTCCTTACTGTAACTTTAATTACCATACCCAGGATTCAAACCCAGAATACACACAAAACAGTTGGTGCATGCAACCACTAGACCAATGAGCAATAACCAGTCAAGCTTAAGATGGTTCAAAATATATAAGGCAAATAAAAAAAATATGCACACACCACATGCAATATCTGGGAGAGATACAATACCACGATTGAAGGGACTGCCAAGCTTTGCCCTCATTTTTCTGAAATAGACACATTGACAATGTTATACACACATTAGCTTAATACGCATCAGTACAGGGAAGGTTTAGCGCAGTCCTGCCCCACCACTGCCTCACTCCCTATTAATGATGTTTCGATCATTTACTTTTCTATAGACTTTTAAATCAAATCGAATCTAATTGTAAGAAGTGACTGTCAGAAACGATGATCGAACTCGAACTTTTTAAAACTCGATGTCTGGTGTGATGATTGTATGAACTTACGAAACATTGGTCTCCCGAAAGAAAAATTAATGAGCCACTTTAACAGCTAAGATTGGTTGTTGATAATTTTATCAACCAATCACAACAGCTTACGCTCTTCACGTGTCACATTAATTATTTGTTGGAAAAACCGCGTGAAATAGTTAACTTTATTTGTACTTACTTCCGTTCATCGATTTCCTTCATTTTAACTTCAAGTCCTGCCCAAATGTCATCTTCAAACTGCTGTTTGTTAAGATTGTTATTCACATACTTCTTATAATACTCATTAGCAAGTGTTGATGGAGTGTACTGCTGACCTTTCTCTGGTGACCGAGGGGATGTTACAGACCACATATCATCGTGATCACGCGGAGGCTTTTTCTTAAACATTATAGGAATGATATCTTTAGAAAAAAGGGCCGCCCTGGTTGAACGATCCTCTTCCTTAGAACTTAAGATAGATGTTATAGCAACATTTTTATTTATTTTCTTTCGTAGCTGTTGCGGTACAAACTCTGGGGTAAATGGGTTGAGATCACTTGAAGGGGGGCTCTCCCCTTTTTTTTCCTTTACCTGAAATTTATAAAAATTTAAAAAATAAAAAATAAACTAATATACCATCACGCCTGTATTCCCCGAAGGGTTAGGCAGAGGTTTACCAATGTACACCCACAGTTCGCCGGTATATTTAAGTCCCATGTAATAGGGGGCGAGCCTATTGCCATTAAGCGGGCACAAATCCAAACTCCGAGCTGCTACTTAGATTTTCATAGAAAAACCCAATAACACTTTTTGCTCGAGCTGGGAATCGAACCCGGGACCTCTAGCGTAGCAGTCGTGCTTAGAACCACAAGGCTAACGAGGCAGTTAAAATTTGTTAATTAATTTAGGATAAAAGATATTTTGTTTGTGAAACATGAGTACACAAGTTTATAGTGTTAGGTATTGGGTCAGTGAATGGTGCCATACATGCAGTTGTAACCAACCAGTCGATGTCCAAAAAGGCTCGGCTGGCTGTGCATAATGGCGTGCTGGTGCCTACACTTACGTATGGAAGTGAATGTTGGGTATGGCAAATGAGGCATGAAAGTCGGGATTAATGCAGTGGTGATGCGTTGCAGATTAAAAGAGGATGTAGTGACAAAGGTTAAAAAGAGTATGCTTAGATGGTTTGGTCATGTTGAGAGGATGAATGAAAGGCGACTAACAAAAGGGATTTATGTGGCAATGCCGGGAGGGGATGCCCTAGAAAAACCTACCCTGACCTTATTGGTGAGGTTCTTCCGAAAGGTCAGTACTCTTAACCGGCGTGCTTGTATGACCAGATGTATAAATGTGGAGGAGGCGACAGGAGTGTGTAAGGATCGTAGCATGTGGCGTTCTGTAGTTTCTGCCTACCCCCATGGGAAAAAGGCGTGAGTTTATGTATGTATGCCTTGGTCAGATATAAAATCGTCTATATGTTTTGCCTTACACAAGCCATAATGTGTGTCAAGCCTTAATGGCTTACAAAGTAAAAGTTGCTATTGTATAAAAAAATGAATACACTGTAACTGAAATTGGATTTGTAAAGAAAATAGTTTTGTGTATTAACACAAAACTATTTTGCGGCATCTCAAAAATTACTTGAATATTCTTACTTTGCATCAGTATTCTCATGTTAATGGACCTCAAAACATACCATGTTGATCATTTGTTGAATCATTTCATAGTCAGGCTCCACACTGTCGCCTTCGCCTCCTCCTTCCAATTTATAGTATGCTTGATATTCACATTCTGTGGAATAAGATTGCCACAACTGATATAAAAGAAACCATTAATACAAAAAAAATTGGTACTTTGATACTTTGTAAGAAAGTAAAAGTGCATATTTTATGTTCGTGTGGTGTGGTGTATGCATTGACATTAATATCTTATACTTACCTAGCTTTTTGTTATTGTTATTATGGATTTGTTAAATGCAAATCTATTAATTTTTTTTTTTTCTGAGATATGGGATTTCTTGGCAAATACCTACACTGCCTAATAGACAATCCAGCCCTGCACACATCTACATACCTTCTTGCTGAATGTTGGAAGCCGGAGGTTCAGTAGCAGCATATGTCTCCAAGGCTGCAGGTACAGTGTAGCCTTGTGCCACAGACAGATCTTGCATTATCTCCTCTAAAGTGTTCCAAGTACTCATGATTGATTACTTTCATTTGTTCAACCTGATCTAAGAGGACCCTCTGTCTGATCAGTGGCTTCTGTGGAGAAATCATAACACTGTCAATGTTTTAAACTTTCAATCAGGTTAATGCAAAGGAACATTTGTGCCCTAACAGCTGCAGGCAGGAAGATTTAATGGCTGCCACCGACAACGCAGTCAAAGTGGCCAAATGTTGGGCCGCAACTAAGTATAATTTATAATAATAGTAATAGTATTTATTTACAATAGGCAATAGGCTCGCCCCCTATTACATGGGACCTGAATGTACCGGCAAACTGTGGGTGTATGTTGGTGCGCCTCTGCCTAACCCTTCGGGGAATACAGGCGTGATGGATGGTTATTTATTTACCGGCGACCTGTGGGTGTACATTGGTACACCTCTGCCTAACCCTTCGGGGAATACAGGCGTGATGGGATGGTTATTTATTTATTTATTACAATATAATACCTGTACTTACTATAGTTTGTCATCGTAACGCTAAGAAGAAGAATATAGTTTGTAATTGAAACGCTATGAAGAAGTACAAAGGAATTTACGAAAAAATTGTAAATTCAGTAGTAGTAAATCCCTAGTTTTCACTAGGGAGTTGAAACTTTTAAGAGCCACCTTCCTACCCTTCCACCAGCACCACCTTACTATTTACTTTTTGAGAGACCTAGGTATGGGACACTTCATTAAAACTCCTGATATATCTTCCAGACGACACAGACAGAAATGCACACCTTATTCGATTCTGATATCCAACGACATTATATCCCAGTATTTCTTGTTGTTCGTTTCATAATAATGAATACTCGCCTTGTAACTGGAACCAAATGTCCGTCCGTATATATTATTATATTGTAATCTTTGAAACCAAGTTTATTTATTATCTACGCATTCGGCATTTTCATAACCATTCATAACACTGCTATTGTTGAGCTCCTAGAGGTGAGAAAACGAGCACAAAGAAAATGTCGACACTTTTGAAAAAAAAAACACTTTTTTCGGAGTAATTTGTAATTCAACGAATTAATTTTATGACAATATTTATAATAATATGAAGTTCCATTTATAAATATAAGTACTTATTCTTTGCAATATAGGCCAAGATATAGAGCATGGCGTGTATTGCACAGACTTATATTTACAACAGGCATAGTGCATTAAGTAGTACCTACAACCAATTATTACCTACTTGAATAGGTATAGTGTAATTCTAAGTAGATAGGCTTTCGTATTTGAGTTAAAATCTGAATTTCTTCAATCAGCTTCAGTTATTTTTTTTTTTATTACAATTATACAGTTCTACAATATGGTACTGCAGTAGAAATTAGAACAAAAAAACAGTAGCCATAAGTATAAAAGTGAAATAAACCGCCAGTTTAAAGAGTTTCGCGGGGTAATAATAAGTTGACAAATGACAATAAACGGTTTAGTTTCGAATTCGATAACGACAAATACGTCTACGATTCATCTCTACGCCTCACTTAGATGTCTACTACACCAGTTGTCATTGACACTGGAGCTCAGGGTTGCCAAATAAGTTTGTTTTTTCCTTGTACACAGATTAAAATCAGAACTTCTTATATTCATGTTGCATTTAATGACTTATGTATGTTAATTTAACTATACTTAAGAAATACATATATTATTACACCACGCATAGTTCTTTTTTTAATAACCTTCTATTTATATAATCAATTACTTATAATACTAATTATTTATACTATAAGGACAAAAAATTGTAGCACTAGGTACAAAAAGGCGAGAAGAGTAAAATGTTTGTTTTGGCTCTTGGGGATTTCTTTTCCCGGCAAATTACAACGTTATTCATGATATTTTTTTGTTTTATATTGCAAGAACGACCTCCGGCCATTATAAAATGGGGCCTGCAGGCGGCGGACTGGGGTTCAGTCCGTCGCCCGAACAGAGCCAGGCCCGAGAGTAAGGCACGCGTGGTGTTCCCCGCGTGCATTGGCGTATCTAGGGTTAGTTTTCAAGGGAAGCCTGGCCTCTGAGATGCGATGCAATGCGATGAAGCAGAGTCAACACCCAATGTACCTACAGTCAGTACCTACGTAGATTTCTCGGTTGTAGATAATTACCTATTTGATTTAAATGATTTTTGTGTGAAGTTGCTTAGGTGTCCATCCTAGAATTTCAAATCATTAACCCTTTTTTTCCGGATGGGAAATCACGTGCCTTTACTGAAGTCAGTGCGGGCGGTGGCTGATGGCCGCACCGTGTGACGGGGCCCGCCTTGTGGTGGTGGCGGGCCAGTACCTGTCGGGGTGCGAAAGAATGCTCAGAGCGATACCCGTGTCCCGGCCAATGGTAGTTGGAGGAACACCTTGGGGTTTTGGTCGGTAAGATTCCGACACACCCTGCCTCCGCCTTCCCCCAAGCAGAAGCAATCCAAGAGGATTTCCCCACGATGGAAAAAAAATTGCCTCCCAATGAAGGAAGTCCCCAACGGTCAACAACATAGTCATTTTTAACACGCAATGTCGGTTTGTTCGATAATATGCTAATATCTTGAGAACTGCTTTATGTTAGTAAGAGATGTCAACTCTCTAATTTTTAGTTTAGTTTGTGAACAAGGGCACGTACCTAAGGGTATAAGGGTACGTTACCTAGTAGGAATACATAAAAAAAAAAACACGTTTCTTTTATGGGGACCGTCCTCCTTTATTATGAGGGTTTTCTTTATAATTTTTTGTTATAGTGGCCATAGTAACACACATTCTTTAATGTCTCTCTACCTTCTACGTTTTAAATTATACAGCCTTGCGACTGATGGACGGATAGGCAGACAGCGGAATCTTAGTAATAGGATCCCGTTTGGCACCTTTTGGAGTACGGAATCCTAAAAATGAATCAGCCTCTAAAACACTGTCAACCTTGCCATGCGCCAGAGAGTGCTCCCTTTATCACAGAAATGTGGAAACACTTTGCGTGTCGTTTATTTATTGATGTGTACAATTGTTTTAACTGCACGATTGTTCATGGTGTGTGGTTCAAATATTCTTCTTCTTATCGTGTGGGCATTAAGGTCTAACGACCCCATAAGCCCTAGTGTCAGAGTTTCTAGGGCATTTTCATTTTAAATGGCGCAGACTGTTTTTCGGTTGTCCCATGACTAAAATATGATGAAAAAAATATTTGCAAACAATTTTTTAAAGAAAAATCTATTTTACCCTGTAGGTATTTTTATAAATATGTGGATTTAATTTATTAGTTCCTTATAGAGCACGTATTTAATTTTATTTAAATTAATAATGTTGCGGAATCGTGTAAAATCATGATGTCCCCATGACAGTTTGCATCATTGCATTCAATTTTTTCGTTATTTTTTGTACGACAGCTAACGTAGCGACACTTTCATTTTATTGTTAGATAGTTAATTTATCATTTAAACTAAGCATTTCATCTCAGTTAGTGAAGAAAATATATAATAATTTAATAAAAAGCTTGTCCCACGAATTCGCGACTACCGGACATGTCCGGATAGTCACGCGGTTTTTACTATGAAATACACACATTTATCATCAAAATTCAGTTTTAACGGTAACTCTATCTACAAATTTCAAAGTATGAAATGTTATTTTGATGTTAGTCGCGCTAGGTGTCCAGCTAGTGCAGTAAGTTTTGCAGCACAATAAATGGTTAAAAAAGAACTGTTGTAGTTAGTAACGTTTTTTTCATGAATATAAAGTTTGTCATTTTTTCTTTTTTAGGTATACATAGCTTATACACTGCTGAAAGCATAAAAGTACAATTTTACAGCTTTCTGATAATATTGTTTGAGTATTTAAATTTAGTTTTAAAAACGATATATATCCGTCACGTCCTGTTAGTAACTAGTTGTAGTGTATAGTTGTAGTCGTTTTTGAAGCCTATTTATTTTAACCTGCGCCATTTAAAATGAAAATGCCCTCTAATCAATTTTAAATATTGATTTGTAGGTACTATTTTTGATCTTAGGAATAAAACGATGTTTCAAAGTCAACGTCAAAATTGAATCATTTATTTCAATTACACCATTAAAAGCTACTTTTGAACTTACAAGAAAACACAATTGAATCTAGTAGTTTCATAAGGCAATTTTATCTACGAGATTTTTTTACCCCTTTTTCTGCATAGAATTGGTAAGAAAGCCCATGCTACCTCCACTACACTACATAAAAAAAAACAATATTTTGTATCTGTAGGTAGGTATTAACAAAAATAATTATAATTAAGTATTCTAGTTATGTAACTATGTACGTAAAAAACCACTACTACTACAAAAACAACAAAGTTAGCAATTACCTACATTACAATAATATATTATGTTTGTACCTACACGCCTCAACAAAGTCTCAACTTCTACAATTCTTTTGACATAAAATATCTGTTATAATTATGTCAAAAGAAGTGTAATTACAAGTGTAATTACATTACAATAATATATTATGTTTGTACCTACACGCCTCAACAAAGTCTCAATTTCTACAATTCTTTTGACATAAAATATCTATGTTATAATTATGTCAAAAGAAGTGTAATTTAATTAATACTTATAAAGTTGTTTCGTTAATGAAAAAATATAATGGGAATAAATAAAATTTTGTTCGAAAAACTAAAATGGTGGCAAACATTTATATTAGGTATAATAAAGATTACGATAAGTAAGATGTTTTTTTTTTTTAATCTTTATTTAAGGGGACTCGGTCAACAATGACGATGTCGCCCCGTAAATCTAATTATAATATAACTCTTTTTCTATACTATGGCTATACATTATCCTTTCTTTAATTTTAATAATACTTTATGAAATTTAAACTATCTAGAACTGTATTAATAAGCTACGGAGAAGTAAGATGTTATGTTATGTTGCTAGATCCCCTAATTCCCCCTATTCCGATATAATAATATTATCAAACTAGCTAAATACCCCGCGGTGTCACCCGCGTTGAGTTACGTTTTTGCTTGCTGCTCCGCTCCCGTTGATCGTAGCGTAATGTTCTGTACGTATAAACGTTCCTCTTGAATCACTCTATCTATAGCTATCCGTTGGGCAGTCTAAATGATCTAAGCGTACATACCTACAACGAGAGCGACTTTGTTTTTATACATGTAAATATTTCGGAAATTATAGTAATGGGATTTATACGAAAATTTCTATTTGGTCAAGAATAAACCGACATTCTGAACTGCCACATCACACAAATCAGATGCAAGGAAATCATTTAGTGGTTGACCGCCCACGTCATTTCTACAATATCAAAACAGCAGATCGAAAATAGTGCTGTACCATAATGTAATTTGGCTTTTTTTGTCTCCTGACCAATGCCTGGTTTTAATTTGATGAACTCTATATGCCGTGTAATGTTTAATATTGCGAGAATTAGTGCAAGGTTAAATAACATTGAAATGTCATGAGTAGGTACTATTTATTCGAAAATTAAAGACAAAAATGTTTAATAACATCGTTGATCTTTAAAGTTTTGGAATCCCTAGCTATTCTCTTCACTACAATTTAGTACATGCTGCGTTTTATTTATAAAACTACCTACATTCCAGCTTTTTTATTTATGTATCTACCTGCATCTCAGCTTTTTTTTATTTGCGTATCTGTCGTAGGCTTTTTTTGATCTAAAACCGGCAGAAGACAAAATTGTTGCTTTATTTTATTGTAAACCTGAGAAAATGCAGTTTTTTTTTTTATCAAAAGCCTAGACTGGTTAACTGGCACTAACGAAGTTAGTGATCAAACAAATCACTGCAAAACCGACTCCACATGTTTTTTGTCTGCCCTACCCCTTTTTTTTTTTTTTTTTTTTTTTTTTATAGACGGGAAATCATCAAATAACTTCCCCCGCCCTGGGCGGGGCGGGAGGGAGTGTCAGACTTTTACTGACTAAAACCCGTCTATGTTCCTTCATGTGCCCTTTGCGTTCCGGGGGCGCGGTATCTCTTTCGAACAACCCGCAGCCCCGGCAGGCATCGGCCCTCAGTGGCCCCATCCAATTTTGCTGACATCTCTTTGAGGCGCGCGTGGAACACGAACGCGCCGTCGACACGGTCTGTCGCTAGTGAACGTACGGACGGTGAGCTACCCATTGCTCACCGTCCACAGACCCGCGTCTACGGTGGCCGGGAGTCGTCACGTGGCTCCCGACGCCCGGATCGTCTACCGCGGCGGCCGCTGGGACGGGGGACCCTCCTTTCCCTCTCCCGTCCCGCCGCCTCCTTCTCTAGCATTACAGCTTCGCAGAAGGAGGCGACTGCTTCCCATTCCCCCTCGCTCCGGACCATGGCCTGAACCAGTGCCGGACGCGAGAGGGCGCCGCCGCCGATGGCCGCCTCGAGGACTCGGCGGTGCTCAGCCCAAGCAGGGCACACCGCCAAAGTATGCTCCACCGTGTCCTCGGGGCGATCCTCGCAATGATGACATCCGGGCGTTTCCTCCCGCCCGATGAGGTGCAGGAACCTCCCGAAACATCCGTGTCCGGTGAGGACCTGCGTCAGGCGGTAGGTGAGGGCGCCGTGGCGCCGCTCCAGCCACTCCTCAAAGAGGGGACTTACCGCCTCAATCGAGGCGTGCCCTGCACGAGGTTGCGACAGTCGTTCTCTCCATGTCGCCATGAGATCGAGCCGGAGTTCCGTCCGCAGGGCGGCAATTTGCCGCGGCAGCGGAGTTTCGCCCCGGCCCAGTGCCTCCGCGCGCCACTCGTGTAGGCGCGCGAGGACCAGCGCCTCCAGATCCCATGGCGGCAATCCGGCAAGGAGGCTCGCTGCCTCGCCGGAGATCGTGCGGTATCCGCGGATGACCCTTATGGCGATCACCCGCTGGGACGCGTTCAGGTAGTGGGCGGCAAGCCGCTTCAAGGTGGCTTTAACGTTCACCGTGTTAAGACCATCCGCGATGATCAGCTCGCGTGTTTGTCAACTTTTTATTCGTATTTTTTTTAATATTTTTAACCTTTTTTTAAGAATGGGAAATCAACAAATGACTTATTCCACTCTGGGCGGAACGAAAGGGACTAGGGAGTGTCGCTCTTTCCGACCACAACCCATTCCTCCTAATGCTTTGCGTTCCAGGGCCACGGTGACTCCAGTGCCGTAACTAGGGCAGTGCCAGCGGGCACAGGGCGCAGACCCTGGAGGGGCGCAGAAATGACCACACCAGGACCAGATGTTTTTAAAGGGCGCCGTCATAGAAGCTCGCACAGGGCGCACAAAAGGCTCATTACAGTGCTGAGTGACTCAATCGAAAAAAATCCGCAACACTGAATAGTTTCGGTTTAAAGACATTTATTTTTCAAAAAAGAACATTACCGTTCACTTACACATTGAGAAATGTACAAAAAATATAAGAGTTGCTGAAGTCTCTGATCATATAAATACAAACCAAAGAATTTAATAGGTGCCACGTTTTAAATTTCATTTACAATTTGTAGTGAAATTTCTTAAATAAATAAATAGATGTAGTTATCGTGTTCCCTAGACTTTGTTGAGTAGTGTAGATACATGGTGCTCACATCTAAACGTCAAAGTGAAATCATTTATTGCAATAAAAAGGCACTTTTGAACGTCATATTTACAAGAAAAAATTAAATCTAGTTGCCCCTTCCAAAAGGTAGTTTCGTATGAAGAAGAATGGACAAGAACGCTCTTAAACTACATACTAGAACTACCATTTAAAAATATTTTACATTTAAGTCTTATTTTTATTCCAATGGCACTTTTTTACGTCATTAACCAAAGAAAACGAATGTAGCTGCCCCTTCTAAAAGGTGGTTTCGTATGGAGAAGAATGGACCAAAAACTCTTGACTTACACTACAAAAATGTTTCACTATCATTTCTAAAGGTACAATATATCAATCATTTTATATAAAAGTGCAGACGATGTAACTAAAATTAACATCACTCGAATTACATTAAGACAAAATATGACCTTACTATACATTATGATTATGATTGAAGTGAGGTAAGTTTGTCATTGCCATCGAGGCTGAAATGCAGTCAGAGCCAAAAGCGAGGGTATAATGTGGCCAAGACTGTATTGATAAAAAGCTCACGCCTTTCATACAACGTTTTTCAACACACTAGTGAGAAATAAATATTGTTACAAGTTCATTGATACGAAAATTGAATTACAATTTAATCTATTATGAATGACATCCATGCAATATCGTATCTGACCTGGTGCCAATAAGTAGGAACCAAAGCGGATGTAAAGTTAAAGGTTGGTTATCTAAAGGCCACAAACTAAAATTTTCAAAGTCAAAGCATTTATTTCAATTAGACCATTTACAGACACTTTTGATTTGTCAAGAAGTTATACAGTAAGTTGAAGCTAGTTGCTCGTTCCAAAACGTAGGTCTCTATGGAGAAGAACGAGCCAGAAACTCCATGGACACTCTTTTCAAATTGGTTTTTACAAAATCGTGGTTACAAAATTCTTGTTGCTTCTATATGTGAAAACAATGAGCGTGACTTAAAAACAAAAGGAATAATAATGAAGTAAACCATGGTAGTTAAGAGACGACCAATCCCAACTGACAGCGCCCGTTCACGAACATGACGCGTGGCTCAGCACCACTTAGCTCAATCATCATAAAGGGAACCGAATGATCCAACCCACGCGCCACCATCAGCGGGGCATTTAAGTGAGCATGACAAAGCTCTTCACCACCATGCTTACTGCGTCCAATACATACTAATTTTATAAATAAATCGCTCCATGGTACTCACATTTACAAAATTGAAATAAATGATGTTACATTACATAAAACTAAGGTTTTCAGTGAACCCGAGTATCTGTGGAGCAGGACCGGCATTAAGGTGAATGCTCCGACCAGCCCGCGAAATTTAAATTTTCTTACGTTTTTTGCAATTTGCAAGTCAGTATTAGGTTTAATGTTGATTAAAGTATGATTCGCGGGCGTAAGATGTATGTATTTTCAAAATTATAACCATTAAAATGACTCCATAAGTCAAGCTTCATGTAAAATTTCGAAATCTTGACATTTTACATGAAGCTTGACTTATGGAGTCATTTTACTGATTTTAACGATACAGAAGAAATTCTTAGTGAGCGGCAATGTTTCTTTTTTAAGAAATAAAGGAAGAATTAGAGAAAACGAAATAACAATTTAGATCAAAACAATATTACATTTTAGTATGGTAACCTGACATGTTATTAAATATTTCATGTTCATTTCCTTAATATTAAATTATTATCTAGACACACGACAAGTGAAGTTCGGTGACCACTGCACTGTGTATATTACACAAACATTCAAACTTCAAGTTTGTTCCGATCCAGTCATTATTCAAAAACTATAAGATCTACATATGTACTTTCAACATAAATGTCTAATAAAGCTCTCATAATGCTCTTTTAGGCTTAAGTGTTAAACTCAAAGCATTTATTTCAATTAGACCATTTACAGGCACTTTTGAAGTGTCAAGTGGTTACAGTTAAACGTTGAAGCTAGTTAGTTATTTTTATCACTAGCTCACTCATCAGAAACATGGACACTATGTGACTTAGAGATTGGTCATTAACGTCATTGGGGATATACAAAGGGAAAATCTACCACTTAAAAAACTACATTATTATCGAAGTAAAGCCAAATAATACTCAAATGAGCATCACACCTCACTACGAGACCAATAGACGGTGTTCTATTTTATTTAAGTGTCTAAAATAAAAAGCACGAATTTTAATTTAGCTTTTTAAAAAAATAATGATATCCAAAAGAAACAAATGTGAAAAGGGAGCCAAGTTCAGCAGCAATAACCTTCGGGGTACATGGTACCACCGATAAAAGAGTCGAAATCTAACGGGTGCCGAGTTCCATAGATCATTAGTATTGGTATAACGGGCTTGTGTCCGCAACTCCATGTCTCAGCGCGTATTTTGCGTACGGTCACATAGATCATAGATGTAGGAATGTACAACGTTTTTCAATTCATTTCAAACACAATTTATTACTTTTATATTTTTGTTAAGTTACACTTACTGGCTCCCACTTAGTGTAAAACAGCACATGCATGCAGTAATGTCAACTAAGCACGGTGTCTATTTGAAAACACTCACCTCAAATATTGCTAAACGGATTATTAAGTTTTAACCCACCTAAGTATATCGTTTTAAAAGACACTATGAACAGTTTAAAATACAAACTAATATAAAAAATAAAGGGTGACCCGGTTGCGGCGTTAAGCCGTATAGCGAGCTGTAATAAGAGGCTTCCAAATTGTTCATTTGGACATTCGAAACTGGGCCAGTCTGTATACAGGTTGAATTTTTGAGACGAATCACTCAGGGCAGATATCTTAACAGCTATAGTTACAGGAAAACGTTCCTAGGAGATCTTCCAATGTAGTTCAGACTGAACTACATTAACCGATTTTAGAAAAAAAAAAATACAGTCAGCGATAAAAATGTTAAAATACAAATATTATGATAATATACTTCTTTTATACCAATCGATCCTATTTCATGTAGGGATCAAAACGGGGGCCACTAGTCCATGGGGCCATTTTTTAGGTACTGAGAACGTTATTCGAATGGGAAAAGTTTTGGCGGTTTCTGTAATTTCTATTACTACTTATACCTTAAAGGAAGGAAAGAAGAGGTTGATAAACCTCCGATTTGCCAACGACATAGTTCTTTTTGCCCCCACAGCCCTGGAACTACAGACCATGCTCCAAGAGTTAAGCACGGCCAGCTTTAGGGTGGGACTTGTAATGAATCGCTACAAAACTCAGCTCATGACCAACAGCACTAAGCGTAGGGTCGAGGTAGACGGGCAAGAAATACATTATGTCGATGAGTATATCTACTCGGGCCAGTTAGTAGGTATCTTTCGAAAACAGGCAGGAACGAGAAATCGATCGCAGAGTCAAAAACGCTTGGAAATGCTACTGGTCCATGAAGGCGCTAATGAAGGGTGACCTCCCGATATCCCTGAAGCGAAAACTCATCGACATGTGCATCTTGCCCGTCCTAACCTACGGTGCTCAGACCTGGCCACTCACCGAGTCTTAAAAGTTCCGCCTTGGAGTTTGCCAAAGTGCAATGGAACGCAGCATTCTGGGTGCCAAAAGACAAGACAGGGTTCGCAACACCACGCTGCGTTCCATTACGGGCATAGTGGACGTTGGCAAGAAGGCTGCTAGGCTTAAATGGGATTGGGCGGGTCACGTCAGCCGCATGCATGATGACCGCTGGGCGAAAGTCTCCACACGATGGTTGCCGGAAGACGGCCGGCGCCGCCGAGGCCGGCCTAGAAAGAGGTGGAGACGATCTGGACGCGTACCAGGAGGGCTGGTCCGAAAAGGCTCAGGAATTGAAAAAATGGAAGGAATTGGGGGAAGGCCTTTGCCCAGCAGTGGGATAGTACGGGCTAAAAAAAAAATACCTTAACCCTTTTAGCGCCCAGCACCCGGCTCCCGAGTTCGGACGACTCGGGAGCCGGGTGCTGGGCGCTAAAAGGGTTAAATGGTCCCATAGTCTTTTGATCCCTAGGTGCATAAAATAGGATCGATTGTTTATTTTTTTCGTATTTTAGCATATTTTTCGCTGACAGTTTTGTGAATGCAGTTCAGAACATCTAAAAAAGTTATGGATGGTCTCCTAAGAACGTTTTCCTGTAACTATAACGGTTAAGGTGCCTTTAGTGAGCCGTCTCAAAAATCCACGCTGTATATTATAACATAAATATCTACTCCATTAAAAGTATTGTCTTTAAATAAATAAAATATTACTATTTTATAATTTTCTATTAAAATAACTACACATATACCTAATTATTTCTTTTAGTTTAAAAGATATGTCAGTCAATTCCTTGTAAAATTCCGTCCTAATTTACAAACTACACTAGTAACAGCGGGACGCATCAAACTATGTCGATGCATTATCTATTTATGAATTCCTAAGACGTACAGTCAGCTACTAAGAGCGTTAAGCATGGACAACTTTCTACAAATCGTTAACACATTAAGGGGCTATCCAAACACCGGACACTGAAAACCCACATTATTTGTCGCATAGTCTGGCGTATTGGTACATATTACAAGTCAGAAAATACATTAAGTGTATAGACAAGGTTTCAAAGAAAAGACGTATCTATAAATATTTCATGAAAATAAAGCAGTATCATGGTAAAAAAGGTAAAGGTGTTAATGTCAATATGGAGCATTGACATGCTTAACGTCTTTTGTCGCTGACTGTACCTCTTCCCGTAAGAATAGATGCAAATCTGATAATTTTGTTACTTACTGTATTGGTTTATTTTATGCAGCGTGCGTAATTTGTATCATGGCCCAAATGTATACTTCCGATTCAAGAATCTCTAACGTAGACTTCTTAGTAACATACTATTGTAGGAATTGCAAGACGTATCATGAAAAGCCACAATAACGGTAAGCCCACACAGGGCAGCAATGAGCTTGAGCAGTTGTTTACTTATCAGTTGCTAATGCTGTGTGACCTCCAACATTATACTGGGAAATATCCAGCACCGTTTGAATGTATGCTTTGAGCCCCTTAAGGTTCAAAGGGCGCCGTACTGTACTATTAGTATTTGGTATTGTTTATAGTTTGACACAACCCGCTGTTAGTACTTTTAAGAATCAGTAGTTGATGCTTGTTCTATGCGCTTTTTTATCATTAAGTCTTTTTCCTTCAGCACTTCCTCGAGGTTCACCCATGTGACATCTTTCTTCTTGGACTCCATGGCTTTGCTCCGTTCGAGGTACTGTTTCCCGAGTTCGGCGGCATATTTTGACGGTCGGTATTCCCTGCTATCGCCAGGCTTTGGAGCCTTCGGCGAGGTGCTGCTGACTGGAGACTGACAGCTAATAGACTCTTTCCGTTTAAAAGCGATCGGTCCGAGGCACACGACGGGGGACTTCCTCTTTGTTGGCTCGCCCAGCCACCTATTAACTTTCTCTATGGATTTTTTAATCTCTGGATCAATCTTTATTTTTGCTGACGTTTCGGTGGGCGTTGTCGAATATGACGGTAACGTCGGTGAGCTGTCTTTAGGTGTAGACGACGAAGTTGATGAGATGATGTCCAACGGTGCTTCGACCTTTACCACGTTTGGGGGATTTTCTAATTTGCTTTCGAAATATTCTGGAGTACACAACTTTAAGGGTGCTGTGTTATCGACAGGAGAAGTGTTGTTATTAGCATAAAGCCGCAAAAGTGTAGCAATAGCGACGTTCTTTTGTTTTTTAACTTCAAATACATCTGATTTTGCCCCCTCGCTTATTTGCTTCTTCAGCTTCGTCGCAATATCTTGAATATCATTTTCTTTAAAATGTTCATCTGAGTCTATTTGTTGACTTTCTTTATTTTCACTAATAACTTCGTTTTCCTTTATACTTGAAACTTCAATGTCGTGAACAGTCTGTGCAACAACATTTGAGTTAATGTCCTTATTGATATTACAGCTACTGGGTCTAGGCGAAGTGAAACCATTCGGTTTGAACTCCGCGGCGTTAGGATTAAATTTACTAACTTTGGTAATAGCAATAACGGAATCCTTGCCGTTGGCTGTGTCGCCGATGTCGGTGTCATCGTCATCGCCGCTGTTGAACTCTTGCATCTGAAAGAGAGCAAAGTATTACGATAAGAAAAGGTAAAGAAGAAGTGAAACATAGTAAGTAGGTGCTGGAAATATACGTAAAATTTTTCCCTATGTTTCACAAATAAATGATTTCTTTCTTTCTTTCTTTCCGATCGAAGAAAGAATACAAGTCATCACTACAAATGGATAAAGTTTATAGATACAAAATAGACCCACATAATAGAGCAACATAACAAAAAAGTCGATGAATAATCAAATGTAAATTCTTAGTTTCGTAAACTTCTTGAATTTTAGCGAATATTTTTAAACAGGCCAATTTTTACCTACTTTCATGTAAAACGTTGAATACGTTATATTAACTGGGTAAAGCAAGTGACTCACCATTCGCAACATTTGCTGAATGCCTGCTAGATCTGGTGTAGCGTCTTCTTCTGTCTCTATAGGCTTTCTGTTCGCAGCTTCTCCGAAGAGGATCTTCATCTCGGCATCTGTTCCATAATATTTATATTCAAGAGAGTTTGTCGTACTGGTATAGGTACTGTGTTCCAACCCGATTTTATATTCAACATAATTGTTGTTTTTGAACTGCTTCGGTGGCCTATTGGTCCAAAGCGCGACTTCTACGGTACAGCTCTTGGGTTCGATTCCCAGGCTGAGCAAGAAGTGTAACTGGGTTTTTCTATGAAATTCTCAGTAGCAGCTTTTTTGTAACGATGGGAAATCATCAAATTACTTCCCCCGCCCTGGGCGGGGCGGGAGGGAGTGTCAGACTTTTACTGACCAAAACCCATCTATGTTCCTTCATGTGCCCTTTGCGTTCCGGGGGCGCGGTATCTCTTTCGAACAACCCGCAGCCCCGGCAGGCATGGCCCTTAGTGGCCCCTCCTAATGTTTGCTGACATCTCTTTGGGGCGCGCGTGGAACACGAACGCGCCGTTGACACGGTCTGTCGTTAATTTAACGTACGGACGGTGAGCTACCCATTGCTCACCATCCACAGACACGCGTCTACGGTGGCCGGGAGTCGTCGGGCTGCTGGGACGGGAGAGGCAGAGAAGAATCTCCCGTCCCAGCAGCCCGACGACTAGCAGCTTGGAGCTAGGATTTGTGCCCCGTTAATGGCAATAGGCTCGCCCCTTATTAAATGGGACCGAAACATACCGGCGAACTGTAGGTGTACATTGGTACACCACTGCATAACCCTTCGGGGAATACAGGCGTGATGGTATGTTATGTAGTTTTTTAATTCATTGAGGGACCCTATGTTTCGAAGCTAGTCTCTAATTTTTATTTGCGGTTACAGAGCACGTTGTTGTTCTTATCAAAATGTGGTATCATGTGATGATTGCTGTACCGCGGCCGACCGCAAAGGGATATCAGACGGTTTGTTCACGACAAAATAGCTCAAGGATAATGGGAACATAAATTATAAGGTGTATTTGTCCTAACTATACCTATTGACAACCTGTCAAGTTATAGAATTTGAACTCTAAGTAACGTACGCAAGAGTTGATTCTTGAAATAATTATTATAAAAATGTAATGTTTGATGAACAGTTTCTATTCAATGCTGCAATGGCACGTTAACTCGAATTTAACTAGCCGATTAACTAGTTGACGAACGTAAATTACCTTGACGGTAAGTTGACGGAAAAACCTTCAAGGGCCCATCGGTAGTTCACACGGAGAAGTGACGCTGCCCGCATTTTTGAACATAGTTATAAATAAAACTTCCATCCACAAATACTTACGCACTTACGCATACTTGGTACTTACGCATTTTAAGTGGAATTAAGAAAAAAGGCATTCTTTGTTTAAAAGTTATCTGTTTATTTTAAACTAGGGAACTACCTCCTACTTCGTCTGCGTGGATTATTTCACCCGCGTTAAGTTACGTCTTTGGTTAATGCTTGCTCCCGTGAGTCGTAGCGTGATAGCCTATGTTGCTCAGTGATAATGTAGCATCCTAACTATGTTTTTATGGTTATTCGTTACATACAAAAATACAAATCTTTCCCCTTTATAATATTAGTGTAGATTTAAGAACAGATAATGTTGTATGTGAAGGGTTTGACGCATTTGGTGCACTTCTCAACTTGTACACCATGCTCAAATGGTGAACTTAGCAACTGGTGCACTTCTCATATGGTACACTTCGCAACTTGTGCACTTCTCAACTGGTGCACTTCGCAAAAGGAGCACCTTTTTAGATGAATGGAGATTTGGTAAAATTAACTAAAAATGAAAGAATATTTGGTTTTGCGAAGGTACTTTTCTTAAAACCACAATCAACAAAATAATTTTAATGAAACTCTACATAATCAGAATATTTTATCAAAAATAAAAAAGTCGCTCGGAAGTGATAAAAATATAATTATACCATTAAAAAAACATATCACCACGCCTGTATTCCCCGAAGGATTAGGCAGAGGTGTACCAATGTACACCCACAGTTCGCTGGTATATTTAGGTGTTTCTTACTTAGTAATTGTTACTATTAATTAAGTAAATAGCTATAAATAAAATTACTTAAATAATTGGAGAAAGGTTTTTTTTTGAAAAAATAAAATTTGTTATAGTTCTTATGTAGAGTTTAAATAAAATTATTTTGTTGATTGTATTTTTAAGAAAATTACCTACGCAAAACCGAACCACCACCACCTTATATTCTTTCATTTTTAGTCAATTTTTCCAAATCTCCACTCATCTTAAAAAGTGCTCCTTTTGCGAAGTGCACCAGTTGAGAAGTGCACAAGTTGCGAAGTGTACCATATGAGAAGTGCACCAGTTGCTAATTTCACCATTTGAGCATGGTGTACAAGTTGAGAAGTGCACCAAATGCGTCAAACCCTATGTGAGGGTGTGAAGCATGTGCTTTGATTGCAACCTAATGTAACATTAAAACATCATGATTCGTCTCATATGTCCCAGTTAAATAATATAAGAATGTCTGGTATTGTACACATAAACCTTCCAGAACAAATTCTCTAAATGATGGCGAAAACTACATAAAAGCCATTGTGCAGTTTCAAAGAACTATGCAAAATAAAAACGGACACAAAAATCAACTGTTTCACTTTATTAATAGAGTTCAATTTTATCATTATCATCAGACCATACAAGCAAGCAGCTGAGATATATAACAAAAAAATACCTATCAATAACATTATGTAGGTTATTGGCAATAATGTTGTTGTAATTTGTACTGTATGATTTAGAGCAAAAGGGTGCTTATTGCTTACAACAAAGCAGGCTTTGACTCAGATTTACACAACCGAACAAGTAAAGACATGTTGTAACATGACACGATGACACTGCATTTCCATGTAAGCATGAAGAATGCTTTAACATCTAAAATATTGGCAGGTATATGTCAGTACATTATTATAGCATTGCATCATCAACTATTGGGTAGTACCCACCACTAACCAATTTATAATTTATTTCAAGTCACAACTTCTCTAAAAAAGCACTTTATTTTACCCATGAAAACTGATTATTTTTTAATTTATTGTAAAATTTGATTTTTACTTACTTTAAAATCAATAAATAGTTAGTCAATTGAGTATGCCAAGTAGTGACTTCACAGCGTGCAAAGTCAAAGTCAAAGTCAAATCATTTATTTCAATTAGGCCATTAAAAGGCACTTTTGAACGTCATTACATAAAAAAATCATTAATATTGAATCTAGTTGCCCATTCCAAAAGGTAGTTTCGTATGGAGAAGAACGGGCAAGAAACTCCATACATACTCTTTTAAATAACAATGTATTACAATAAGTTGTATAGTTACATTCATTCCATAAAAAGATATATAAATGTCAAAACGATCTATCAAAAATAAAAAGTCACTCAAAGTACTACAATACGTACTCAGTGCTACAAATTAGAGATGAAAGCTAAATTAATTATAATATTTAACGCCAATATTGTGATCGTAGATGATTACTTCTAACATTTCAAAGACAACGAATCAGTGTGTGAGTCAAACTCAAATGTAGAATTAATGTCGAGGAGAAAAACAATTATTGGTCAAAACAAATTAGTTTTATGATTAAATAAGCAACCAGTTGATTTTGTCAAGACTTGAAATTGTCCTATGGAGCAAGACCAGCATGTTTCCAAGCATTATTATCTTGAATATAATCGTGCTTTTTTTTTTTATATAGTGCTTTTGCCATACAAAATCTATAGCAGAACTGTGTTATGACAGTTCATAAAAAGTATGTCAACTGATGGTGGTGGACACTACCAATTACCAGCCTGACCTCAAGAACCATATCCGAATACTCTGTTTATATATACTTGACAAGCTTCTGCCTGCAATTTTGCCCTTGTGGAAGTCAAATTTACCAGAAAACAAAATATCCTATGACACTTGGTTATAGTATTACTGTTTAGCAGTCAAGGCATTTTTGACAAACAAAAAAACAAGCACACTACCTCTTTATGATATTAGTCTATAGGTAAGAATCAGTTAAAAAACAATGATTACCTTCATCCTCAGGGATTATTGGTGGAGGGGCATCTCCTATCACCAGGTAGCCTTCATCAAGATCATCTTTCTTTCTTATTCTCCTGCCGGATGCTCTCGCCAGGTCTTTGAGCACCTCTTCCTTTGTCGACCAACTCTTCACATAAGCCATGCTGCACTACAAAACACAAAATGTCGTTACTGTGCAGTTCCAAACGTTTCATTTGATATTGCATGATATGAAATGAAAATATTAATATTCTAAAAAGTAAAAAAGGTATTTTTGCACACCTCAGTGAAAGTGATTGCAATTCAAGGTAATCCAACAAATAAAATAACATCCAATTTTCATGGAATTACTAAGTATTTTTTGAATTCAGTTAAACGCAGTCATTAGCGAGACGCGAGCGAGCTTGGACCGGGACGATACCACGATAATATAATGCACCTTAGTTCACCGTACTAGTAGATACATGTATCAACCTGAACGAGCGAAACAAATAATGCCAAAAGTTAGAAAAACTGCGGAAATACCATCATTTTCTTTGACAAACCCATTGACATGTAACAATGACACCTACTTTACTGTGTTGTTAGTGGTTGTAAGAAACAATCTACTATTCAATAGGTATTCAAACAAAATGAAATATGAAAAAGTTTAGCATTGAAAATCGTAAGCTAATTTAAAAAAAAAAATAAGATCGTTCACCGTTGAAAAAATATCCTTTCGTTTAAATGTAGGCACTAAGCAGTAAAAATAATAAACTTTCCCCACAATTTCTCTTGTACAATTTTTAGACAAGTTTTTTCACTGAAATTACTTCACAAAGTATGTATACCACTTCTCTTTGTTATTAACCGACTTCAAAAATTAAATTAAAAATTTAAAAAACCCCTGACACAAAATTCTTAGTTCCCATTAAAAAGTAAAAAAATAAAATACGTCGCGTTGGGGGACCGCTCGGGACGTACACTAATGCAACATCGGTTCCCCAACGCGACGTATTTTATTATTTTTTTACTTTTTAATGGGAACTAAGAATTTTGTGTCAGGGGTTTTTTTTTCAGGGGTTTTAAATTTTTAATTTAATTTTTTATTTTATACTTTTTATAGGTACCTACTTATTATAATGTCGATTTTGTTAAGTTTGAGACCCCACTCGAGTATATTTACAGACATTCGGTTTTTTTTCCCCACTTTCACACAACTTTTAAACGGCTCAACCGATTTTCATCAAACATGTCTAAGAACACTCGCACATAAGTCACCTTTAATACAAAAAAAACTAAATTGAAATCGCTTCATCCGTTCGGCAGCTATGATGCCACAGACAGACAGACACACCCTCACACACACCCTGACAGACACGTCAAACTTATAACACCCCTCTTTTTGCGTCGGGGGTTAAAAAAAGGAGGTTATCAATTCGACCCGTATGTATGTAATATTGCCAGAATTGCCCAGTTTTCGTATAATTATGTTTTAGAGGCGGGACTCAAGTAAAACACGTGTATTCGTTATCCGTGAACACATTGACGTTCTAAGAACATGAAGAAATATACGGTATGAGTCGGTATGTGGTTTCCTGCCATACGTATCGACGTCTCAGTGTCTATTTGCATGAACAATTTATTATCTAACGGATCCATGAAATCTATATGCAAGGGAAAAAAAAGGCCAAGATAAATGTATAGTCTTAAAAGACTGTAGGTATATTTTTTTATGACATGTGTTGTTTCTTTTATAATACTCCAAAGCTGCCAAAAGAAGCATTGCCGAATTTTCTGATTTTTGTTAAAATTCTACTACTTTGGAAAGATATTATCTGGGAATTCCCGGATTATTTTTCTGAAGATTGCTATTATAGTACTCATATCTTACGCAAATAAATGTGTCATGACTATATCAATTATTATAATGAGGAGGAGCACTAACTTTTTATCACGACAGAGGGCGCATAAGCAACTGTACCCTGTTTTGACATAACAGTTGTCAAATCGTATGGTTTTTTGCATTCAGTAAATATTATTATTTATTTTTTCCCTAATCTTGAGAAAGATGCCTCAGTGTAGTGCGTTAAATTGTAAAAATAGAGGAGTACATTTGTTTCCTAAGGATAATAAACGCAGAAAACATTGGGAATCGGCGTTACGTATTAAAAACTTTAAGGCAAGTAATACTGCACGCTTGTGTGCTGCGCATTTTACTGAAGACGATTATCATGGGAAAAGCAAGTATACAGGTGAGTCATCGCAGTGGTTCTACTTATAATATTCTACTATCAGTCAGTAATTGATGAACCTAAGTTCTTAATTCAATAAATATATTTATTACATTATCTACTATCTTATGTATATAGAAAACAGCTTCTTAAAGATTTATTATTTGAATATAGGTACCTACTTTTCAAAATAATCCTGTATGACCTCTCTTTTGATCACTGGTAGAGGAGTATCTGCATTTATATCTATGAATGTGTTTGTAGGTGGACACTGGTACACGGAGTCCTCGTGGATGTAGCAATCGGCACCAAAATTTTGATTCCGGTCATATGATTCTAATCCACAAATAAAATAGGATAGTTAGTCCATAGAAACAAAAAAAATCCTTACAAATCAATTATTACCTCAACCATTTTAAGTCTTTACCTTTCAATCAAATTGGCCTTTTTACCGGCAGTTGTCGCATTCCTCTTACGTAACTCATCTTGAAGTTGAGGGACAGTCAGAAAAGAGTACATTTTAAATGAATTTAACTTAGAATATTAACAAAAAATCAATCACAATCTTGTCTTGACAAGTAAACACGGTACAGTTGCTCCTGGCGCCATCTATACTCAGTTTTGCCTGTGGCTCCTCCTTCTTTTCAGTGTTTAAGGCTTTGAAATATAAATGAATAAAATATTACATCACACCATCGATAGGCCAAACGTTACGGACGGTTGAGTTTGAGTTACACAATAAACTAAAAGTAATTATATGTCTCCAGCGGTTAATTTCAAAATTTTATTAGAATGTTGCTATTGCGCTGAAAATCATCTTTTTTTTTTTCAAGTCTTCAGATAGATCCCCAGATCTGTATGGGGTCAAATCTTTGTAGTCTTCGGATAGTTTACCTCTGTTAAAAAGAGGTTAATCAATGATTTTCATGCATTGATATACAAAAAACCCAAGATGCACATTCAACGTTTGAAAAACGTCCCCGAAAAAAGAGCGCAACATTCTAAATTGTGCGCTCATTTCAAATAGTCTCGTGTCACTCGCGTCTGGGAGCAGTCGTCAAAAATGCCGAAGTGTTCCGTGAGAAATTGTAAAAATATTACGTCAAAAACGTTAAAAAAGGATGGGATATCGTATTTTCGATAAGTAAAAAAGTTTATTGATTAGTTTTTGTTGTTTTTATGACTGATTACAGCAAGCAATGTGTGATTTTGATTTATTTTTTCTAAAAACTTCATTCAACATTCAAAGTACAATACGGCCAACGTCAATGGCCGCTTGTTCAGTATTAGAACAACGCATTAAAGCGTCCTTTTTATTTTAGTCGCATTATAAAAATGACCCTGTTCTAATCTAGTGGAATCGTTTTTTTTATTTGTGTTAATTTTTTTTTATTATTAAATTTATGTACTTTTGAACTTTCTTGTATGTTAGTTTTTTTTAAGCCGAATAATTCAAGTGTCGTATGTTCCGAGCATTTTTTGAAGGAAGATATGTATGTCACTTCAAAAGGCATAAAACGTCTTCGTAAAAAGTAAAATTGTCTTTTTTTTTCATTTGCTATGGACAGTTAATTTAGTTGTATTTTAATTTTAATGTTTTAATTGTCTATGACAATTCAAACCACACATTTTGAACCAAATATTTTAATAAACAGTTTTAACAGTTATTATTTGTTTTTTTTTATATACCCATAAACATGTTTATGCCCAAATAAAGGTATATTTATGTGTTTAAAACACAATTTAACAAACTTGTAAAATACTGACTAATAAAAAAAAATAAAAAAAAGTCATGTTCGACTCCACTCAATGCCTTGTCCTACCGATGACAGTCGGTCGTAAAATTTTATTGCTTAAGTACACTGCGTTGTAATATCAACTTTAAACAATTAGCGTAAGGTTGAACTTGCAATAATATATGCTTGTAGCTTATAGAAAGAGACAGAAATATGTTTGGGGACACTTTCGTGCGTTACTTTTATTCGAGACTGTGCATCTTGGGTTTTTTGTATATCAATGTTTTCATGTCAACATTCTTAAGTAAATGTTTTTCCTTAATCCAGTGGAAAGTTACAAGTCTAACTTGACTCGGTCACTTGACAGTTTGTTTGGTGATTGATTGACTGACACAGTACAGACTCATTGACAGTTGACACTGACAGACGAGATTACAAGTTGATTGTGGTCTTTGTTTATTAATTATTTCCATAAAAAAAACAAAAAACTTATCGGTTAACGCAAATGGGAGACGAAAAGCAGACCGATGATGTTCAATCAGACTTATCTAATGCGACGGAGAGTTTAAAAATCGAAGGTGACCAAAAAGAGAACGGAGACGCCTCCAAATCGGATAAAGTGAAAAGTAAGCTTATTGTTGTATCTTGCAGCCAATATCACTATGAATAAACGCAGTTATTTCATATATTTATACTTGTCATTTACGAAACTAACGATAGAAAAGTATACTTAATGTGCCACAATCATACAACCAAACTTCAGCATGCTCTGGTCCCAGTTTAGGTTACGATTAATTTTTCTTTACTTTCGTATATCATACGTCACACAATCCAATATCTACCTTTTCTTATATCTTCCCGTTTGCCTATCAGCAACAACTCTAACCTTATTTCATATTTATGTACTAGAGAAAACAATTAAATTATTGAAATGTCATTGTTTACTAAGTAAGAGTTCTCATTGCTCTTAGAAATATTAAAGACAACCAATTAAACACGAAAAACTTTATTTATCTACTCCAGTTGACATTCTCCTGAAAGCTACAGGGAATGCTCCAATTATGAAGAAAAAGAAATGGGCTGTAGATGCAGAAAAACCAATTGGATGGATCATGGAGTTTGTGAAGAAATATCTTAAATTGGAAGCTGATGAAAAACTGGTAGGTCATCATTTTAATTTATTTTGAAATTTATTCCATCTTAGTATACAATGGATTTTTGCAAGGTAGGTGGTAGTGCCTGGATGAGAGTTGCTGAGAATCGCACTGTGGTGTGCATGTGGAGAGGCGTATTTCCAGTAGTGGACTGTTGTAGGCTGATGATGACTATACAATTGAAAAAGGGTTAATAAAAAAGGATTTGAAGAGTGCTTTGTTAAACTATACCGTATAGGGTTACTGTGGTGATCAATGGTTATGCCATCTATGTGTGAGAAGAGGCCTCTACCTAGGCTGGTATTGTTATTATTCTAATATATCCATGTAAAACTAAATTGTCCTAGTAATTTTACCTTTTCAGTTCCTCTACGTGAATCAGACATTCGCTCCATCACCAGACCAGTTAGTGAAAAACTTGTATGAGTGTTTCGGTACTGATGGGAAACTAGTGTTGCACTATTGTAAGAGTCAAGCGTGGGGCTGAACTGTGCTTCATAGTGTACGAACTGAGCTGCGGCAAATAATAAGACAATTTTAAAAGTAAGAGATGTTGATTGTATATTTTAATCATGTAAAGGTTTTCCATGTGGACTCTTTTTTGTCTGTATATCGTAATTTGACAACTAAATAACTGAGCCAATTTCGATGAAAGGATACTAGACAGAGCTGTACAGGTGTGGAGGACGGTGTTGTGTATCTTAAATCAATAGAGAATTCAGTAATATATTTTTGTGTGTTGAATGACTGCTTTTAATTGATTAAAACCTTTTAAACTTGTTTTAGTTAGCTTCTAGTCATAGTATAATTATCACCCTTGTGCTAAGTACCAATTTATTTTGTATCACACTTTATTTCTGTAAAGCAAATTGAACCAAAGCAACTGCCAAAGTTGCACATGTCAGATGAAATAGTTATCAAACTATGCTCTTGCACACTATGTCGGATTGTGGAGATGCATTTACCATCATCAAACGTCTTCTTCCGCCCTGGGCGAAACGGAAGGGAGTGTCAGACCCTTACTGACTAAAACCCATCCATGTTCCTTCTAATGCCCTCGTCGCGGTAACTCTTTCGAATGAATTCCGCAACCCTACATTTCTATTGTTCTCTATTTAATATTCCTGTCAATATTGTTATGTAAACCATTTATTTTACTACTTTGTATCACTTTCTTATTTAAATAAAGTTGTGACAGAAAAAATAATCCAAGTAAGATTGTGAAGCTAAGCACAGTTGTTATGGACTCTGAATTCTATGCATTCCTGTAAAACAGATATCTGTGGCTTTTTGAAGGTGACACTGGACTTGAGTCTTGAAACGCTTGTGAGAATGCTTATCTATGTGCATTTGTAAATTTGTGATATTTTGTAACATAATTAGATGTAAGTGTATGGAATAAAGTTATATTGAACAATTTGTAAGAAGGTACTGTTTTGTTTTGTCCTTAATTTTTTGGTCACTTCTTTGAAAATTGATGATTGTGTGAGCACTGTTTCATATATTTGTATAATTCTCCCCTCATGTGCCACCGGACAAAGGACCATGAATTACATTGAGTAGAGTAGGTATTGCAATATGTCAACCATATGAGATCTAGAATAATTTTAGATCTCTTTCTTATCTCTAAGAAAAAAGAAACACTAGTTTTATTCCTAAAACACGTTTATTTACGAAAATATAATTCGGTAATAATGAACACTTAGTCACAACATTGCAAACTAAACTGCATGCTTACTTCTTGTCGCCGCAACCACTTACATACTCCTTACTTGTCGTTCGCGTCGGTAGATTATCTGTAAAAATAAGTTTGTGCAGCTTATACAGAAGCTAATTCAACCAATTCACTGGCTTTAAATGAGTAATGTACGATTCCCACCAACCGGACCACGCTGAAGCGCATTTCACACGTGCTAATACTAAAGAAAATTCAGGCTTCTACAGAATAGTTAAGGTTCATGTTTGCATGGAATTTCTACTGCTTCGATCGGCATACGTGATACGCGCGGAGCTAACCGAGTTCCAGGCAGTATAAATTCCATGCACATGAACCTAAATCATTATGTAGAAGCCTGAATTTTCTTTAGCACAGTATGAAATGCGCTCCTGCACCGCCCGGTTGGTGGAAATTGTACATTAGTAAAGCGTATATGATATATTTATATATTTATGTATGTATTGAGGAATGAGTAAAGGGGCCCTAATATTTACAATGTTAAACTAAGGCTGAGGCTACAGTACCTACCTACGCAGCGATTTGCGATGCGACTGGAAGAGCGAAACGAGACAAACATGGTAGGTATGACAACATTATTAGCGAAAATCTGGTATATATTCGTATAAGTTTCGCTGATATGTTGATGTAGCCGATGCCGTAATTACAGTAACGTTGTTCCTATCGCATAAATAAATCAAAGATCGTTAGTAATATTTCATATACGGTGTAGCCATATAAGTAAGCGTTCATTTATTTGTTTTAATCGCTTACGTGTCACATGTCGCGTTGCGGTCTAATGTAGCCTCAGCCTTCGGTTTGCTACTCTATAACACTGCCCTATCGATAATATTAGATCAGCAAATGACTCATTGCGTCCCGTCGGTACCTGGCGGTCTACAACACTTGCGGCCAGAGGGTTTGGAGCTGGCTTGCTCCGCGCTTTTCTTACTGTTGTCAGTTCGTGCTGTTCCATCACACGCACAACACGTGACCACGCTGCCGCGGGTCGTGTCCATTGCTTCAATTTTCTCTGTCTGTAAACAAAATAAATGACTTTTATTATTTGATTATCTTGGTAGGTATATGATGGAATGGATGGTTTAATACAGAGATTTTGGGCGTAGGCAAAAAGGCTCAAATGGGATTGAGCGGATCACATCAGCCGCATGAACAGCGACTGCTGGGTAAAAGTCGCCACACAATGGGTGCTTAAGGATGGTTGGAGTCACCGAAGGCTTCCCAGGAAGAGATGTCGAGATGAACTACACGCGCACCGAGAGGGCTAGTTCGAGGTTTCGCAAGAGTGTGGTGACAAAAGAATACTTGTGAAGATTCGAGGGAGATAGTTGCCCAGCCGAGGGACATAAGTTACAAAAAGAAGAAGCATTTGCAGGGCTGGTAACGTGATAGTCAACAGTTGGGTGCGTAAAGTACAAAATTGCATGACATTTTACTTTTGTTTTTTTGAGTGGAGTGCAAGGGCACTGTGTAGCAGCTACTTGGTACCCTTCTGTACTTTCCAGCAATGGTTTACAGTTGGGCTTCTCTTGAGGATAAATCATTCTTTATCTTACCTTCACTTTATTAGGCGCAGCCGGGACATAGGGCCGGTCTCCGGAAGCCTTGCGTGTTGCTTTCTCGGATAGAGGTAGCTTCAACTCCTCTTCCAACGACTTCGGGGCAGCCGATGTCTGCTTGGCCGTCTGTGGCGGTGGCGCCGCTTCTTCTCTAATGTATTGCTGTCAACGAAATAAAGCTGTTGGTTAAGCAATAAATAGAATCTAGCTAGATGTCTGGCTGTTTGTGTGTGTGAGTTTAAATGTTTGTAAACGCACAAACGATAAAAGATAAATTTACTAGTGTAAGGCCAAGTTTAGAAAAAATGGAGCTCTTTATATCTAGATGAAATCAGAATCTGAATCGGGGCAAATCTGTCCAAAGTGTAAAAAAAAAGAAGAAGCAGCGTTTCGTCGCCGCTCCCGCATGGCTTAGCTCTGTGTGTGACATGTGCTCCTAGTAGTTGTACACACCTGAGGCACTCGCCACACGATGATGCTGCCGGCGGCGCAGGAGCTGACCATGAAACGCGCGTCCGGACTGAACCGGACACACGTCACCGCTCCTGCGTGGCCCAGGCCCATGTGCGTGTATATACCTTCTTGGTACTTCCACAGCTATACGGAGAAACACAGGTTTTTTTTTTATTATGTAAGTAGGTGGTAGGTACATTGAAATTAGTTTCTAAACCTATCTTCTTCTTCTTTATCGCTCGTTAAGTTAAAGTCACGTTATTTACTTTAGTTAGACGTCTTAATACAAGAAAATAAAATTTAAGTACATAATCTATTTTAGTAGCCCCTTCCAAAGGTTTTTTTTTTATGGAGAGAAGAATGGTCAGAACTCTCCATACTTACTCATAAAACAATGCTTTACAACATTATGTACCTACACTGAAAGCAAGTACCTAAATGCAAATCGATGTAAATAAGTACAAAGTATTACGAACTAATAACAAGGTGTTCCCTTGTACCTACCTAATGATCTAGTCACGAGCCTCTATTCTATCCTATGTTTTTTTTTTTTTTTTATAGACGGGAAATCATCAAATAACTTCCCCCGCCCTGGGCGGGGCGGGAGGGAGTGTCAGACTTTTACTGACTAAAACCCGTCTATGTTCCTTTATGTGCCCTTTGCGTTCCGGGGGCGCGGTATCTCTTTCGAACAACCCGCAGCCCCGGCAGGCATCGGCCCTCAGTGGCCCCATCCAAGTTTGCTGACATCTCTTTGAGGCGCGCGTGGAACACGAACGCGCCGTCGACACGGTCTGTCGTTATTCAGTGAACGTACGGACGGTGAGCTACCCATTGCTCACCGTCCACAGACCCGCGCCTACGGTGGCCGGGAGTCGTCTCGCGGCTCCCGACGCCCGGAGCGTCTACCGCGGCGGCCGCTGGGACGGGGGACCCTCCTTTCCCTCTCCCGTCCCGCCGCCTCCATTCTATCCTATCTGGACTTACCTTAACCATCTGGTCGTTGGCTCCCGTAGCGAACAATTCGCCGTTATATGAGATGTGCAGTCCGTTGACAGCGCCCACTTTACTTGCCTCCAGCTAAAATATACATACAGTACGGAGTGTAAAAAGACATAATCACATAGTCGTTAACTTCAATATTGTCCGACAAATTAATTTTTAAACATACCTACACCTACAGGAAAAAAAATTCGAAGGGATCTTTTATATTTGGTGAAAAAGCACTGTTTATGATAACAAACGCTAAACAGTCAATAATCACCGTCAACGATCAGACTGAGTCAGTAATCAGTTTTTTTTTTCGTGCTTTGTACTCGTGAGGGTATTACCACTAGCTCCGAAATGGTAGGTCACCCTAAATAGACACCCTCATTTCGCAAGGTGCAAAATATTGTAAATGGAAACGATTTTTCGCTATTCACACATTTAAAATAATATATTATATTTTAAATTATTTATTTTAAATGTACACCCATAGTTCGCCGGTATGTTTTTAGGCTCCGTGTAATAGGGGGCGAGCCTATTGCCATTAACCGGGCACAAATCCAAACTCCGAGCTGCTATTGAGAATGTCATAGAAAAACCCACTAACACTTTTTGCTCTACCTGGGAATCGAACCCAGGACCTCTAGCGTAGCAGTCGTGCTTAGGACCACTAGTCTAACAAGGCAGTTCACACAATTCTACCGGAAAACCACGCTATGTTCGAGTAGCTGGTGGTGGCACGTTCCACTCTTACCTCCCTGGCGAGGTTGCCGCTGCCCGTCTCCCAGTACGCGACCCGTCTGTCGGAGCCGCCCGTGAGCAGCTGACAGCCTTGCGGCTCGAAGCACACGCACATGAACAGCGTGTTCGCGTACATCACTTGACGACGGCATAGCGAACTGCGGAATAACATACATTTCCTTATTTATGTAAAATTTAAAACAAGTCAACAATGCTTGCGACCAAATCGTATGTTTAAATCCCGTGTAATTGGAGGCGAACCTATTCCCATTAACCGGGCACAAATCCTAATTTTGAGCTGCTACTGAGAATTTCATAGAAAAACCCAATTAACACTTTGCTCAACCTGGCAACCCAAGACCTGTAGCGTAACACTCGCGCTTAGGACCACTAGGCTAACGAGGCAGTTAAACAGTTTACAATTGTTACCAAGAGCTTTAACGTTAATCTTTAGTAGCTACACAGGATTCCCAGGTCGAGCAAAAAGTGTTATTGGGTTTTTCTATGAAATTCTCAGTAGCAGCTCGGAGTTTGGATTTGTGCCCGGTTAATGGCAATAGGCTCACCCCCTATTACATGGGACCTAAATATACCGGCGAACTGTGGGTGTACATGGGTACACCTCTGCCTAACCCTTCGGGGAATACAGGCGTGATGGTACCTACACAGGTGATAATTTGCCGTTTATGTTTAAGTTTCGTTCTGCAACACAGGCATATAAGTAACTGCATAGATAATTTATTATTTAGAAAGAACATATAACTCACACAAGATCCCATATGATGCAAGAGCCGTCAGTTCCAGCGCTGACGGCCTCCGTGTTGTTGGGTGACACCTGGATGGCAGACACCGGGCTCTTGTGCTCCTTGAGGACCTTCTTCAGAGTCTGTTGTTCCGGCTTTATGTCCCACACGCGCACCTGAATTTACACCTAGCTATAAAGTGGCCGATCTGGAAGTCTTTAAATAGACTCCGAACTCAGGTCGGTCGGAGTAAAGACAATATGTTCAGGTGGGGATTCAGTGATGGTAGCGACTTGAGCTGTCTGTGCGGTACAGCACATACGATGGCCCATCTTACATCGTGCCCTGCATGCCCTAACAGCTGCACGCAGGAAGATTTAATGGCTGCCACCGACAACGCAGTCAAAGTGGCCAAATTCTGGGCCGCATCAATATAATTTATAATAATAGTATATTTATTTATTTATTTATTGTAATATAGTTTGTCATCGAAACGCTAAGAAGAAGAAGCTATAAAGTACTGCCAGTAAACAAAAAATGCGCAATGTTATTTCCAGCAACAATCATCATCATCATCACTTCAGCCGCAGGACGTCCACTGCTGGACATAGGCCTCCCCCATAGATTTCCAAAAAGATAGGTTGGAAGCGGCCTGCATCCAGCGTCCTCCGGCAACAATATGGCACTGAAGTCCGAGCAGGACTGCTGAAGACGCTGGATGCAGGCCGCTTCTAACCGGTCCTTTTGGAAATCTATGGGGGAGGCCTATGTCCAGCAGTGGACGTCCTATAGCTGATATGATGATGATGATCTGAGCAGACCGGACCACGTGTCTCTTTAGCTAAATTAAATCAAGTGTCACCTGTCCCTCGCAACCTCCAGAGATGAGCGTGGTGCCGTCGCTGGTCATGTCCAGTGCCGATGTCCCTTTATTGTGCGTGTTGAAGATGACGTATATCAGGCGCCCTGTGAGGGGAGTGAACGCGCGGATGTTCCCATCATTCCACGCTGCGAAACGAGTAATAGTCAAGTTTAGCTCCTGCACTAGTCCGCGGTCGCTGTAAATGATTCAAGGAGGATTACGTAAAAACGTAATGTAGCAGGTCAATATTTAAGAAAAAGATGAATGGTTAAATAGTTTTGGGGCTTAGGGCGAAAACGTTAATTGAGGTCAGTTTTATAATACCTGACACAATACTCTTGCCATCGCCAGAGAATAGCACAGTGGAACACGTAAAGTTGGGCACCACGACCCGAAGTAGTTCCTGACAGGTCTCTAGACACCACACCCGGATGTCACCTGTTCCAGCAGTGGCAAATACGCCGGACATACCACTGAAATATGTAGGTATTAGTAATAAGTCTTGAATTCAACATTGTCACTACGTTTATATGGTAATACCGCAGCAAGTAGTTTCTAGGACCTTTTACAAAAATGGAATTATACATAGTATAAGTAATAACATATAATATACTATAACATATTAACGATTGGTTGGAGTATAGAAAAAATCTTCACGCCACCCATTAACTGGTGTAAATTGTACTTTCAGAATACCTTATACATTGGTAATTCGTTCACCAACCAACCATTGTTTTACCCGACAATACATAACAGGCTACTTTCTAAAGGTAGATATCATTGCTAAGCCTAAGGTGATTGCCACACTGCCCCGCATCACGGAGCGTGGTGCGCGGCGTCGGAGCTCTGGTGATCTGCAACACTGGGCGTAAACGCGTTTTCAGTGTGTTGGAGTACCTACGCGTGTTTTCTATACAAACGCAGATACTTGCAAACAACGTGAGAACACGCACTCCGTGATGGGGGCAATGTGCCATTCGCCATATAAACGTACTGCGGGAACGCGATATCATTGATGGCGCATCGATGGCAAGTGACCACGAGGTTGGTGTCGAACGTGGCGACGTTGATGGCGTAGATCTCACTGCCGCGCGTCCCGGCCAGCAACAAACGCCTTTTACCGCGCAGTTCTGGGGACTCCATCAACTCCAGGGATGTTATGCTGCCTGGTAGTTTGGTGGATTTTAGCTGGAAGTAAGGATTAAGCTAGTTCATTACAAAATGTGGGGAAGAATGTGTTATATGTATAGGACGCCAAAGTTAGTTCCGCCCAAAAGATAATTTTTGGTTGTTCTATCAAATAACTTTTAGTAAAAAGAAATAAATACCTATACATATATTTGAGACCCTCACAACAGAACTTTCATTTGATCATGACGGTAAACTTTTAACTTTTCATAGTACCGATTGCAATTATAATATTTTTTTTTTAATTCGCTGTGGTAGACGGACAGTTATACAGACAACCAATCTTATAAGGAGTAGTTTCGTTTTTTATTGGAACGTACGGAACAGTAAAAATGGAAATAAAGTCTAGAAAGCTACCGCACCAAGGTGTCAAATTTACTCACAGCTTTGAAATGTGGCCTGTTAGGGTCGAGTACTTTGCCTTTAGGGAAGGATCCCTTCCAGTTGATCTCGTCCAGAATATCGATGGTGCCGTCTCCAGAACCCACGATGAGGCACCCGTCATCCATAATGAGGATTGATTCGATTCCTGGAACACAACCAGTGTCACTTTTTGCGGGAAATACTAAAACTCACCAATCAGATATCGCAAAAGGGAGCTTATGTTAAACCAATAATTTATTTATAATTTTTTTTTAACGTGTTGTACAGTCGACATCAAAGCCCAACGGGTGTTCTTGATCCAGATATCACGTCCAATGTGCACCAAAGCGAAGAGATGTCTCGTAAATAATGAGTATGCTACGGTACATAACTTATTGGTATTCCTCACTCCTCGCTGATTCAGTAAATCTATCACTAGGAATCTAGAACTAGAACCTACATGTAAATTGATTCTCTGAGTGGATTGGAACTTAAATTTATCTCTTAAGCATGTTTACAATATTAGAAACCTTGACTATAGCAGTGAGACTCTGGTCTCCTGCCTTTCTTCCAAGGTCCGCACTTGGCGAGGCAGCCAAGTAGCGTCGGCTTGAAAGCAGCGACAGAAGCCATGGGGTCAGCTGGGTAGTTTATTGAGAACTTTATCATGTCACCCGTCCTAGTAGAGAAAATGAAGCTTTATTTTGGGTCTAGAAACTTTTTATCAAACTTCTTAAGGTAACTCACGTGGTTCCCGCGTATCCGTACGTGTCATCACTACTGATGCTAATGCAACGGACGGTGCGTCGGAGTTTGCCCAGTGCCACATCTACCACATCCAGATTTTTGCTCTCAGCGCGAATGTTCCACACCCTGAGGTTGGCTTGAAAATAATGGATAAGAAATTAAAAAAAATGCCTGGCAAAGTCACAGTTATTTAGGTTACCTTGGAATATGGCATTATTGGATTACGTAGGATTCAGACATCAATTCGCAAAATGCATTTGAAACAAATATACTGCATTTCTAACGTTAAGTTTTGGCTCTCAGCAACATATACGGAGAAATAGGGAGGAACACGGGGGGGTTAAGGACCTCATGTGTTTCGCGCGTTGAAATCGCAGGGAAAAGCTAGTATAAATAAGTAAGTTATAATTTGCAAAAACATATTTCTATCAAACATTTATCTTCTTGTAAAGTTTTCTTTTTTCTTTTATATAGATGACGAAACCTGAACATATGATAGCTCCAGATTGTGATAAACAGGACGGAGCCCTCCCTTCATAATACATTTAATTTTAGGCCAAAAGTGGGTATATCTGGCTACGCTCCCCGATACCACCTTTGTCGACGTGTGACTATCTTTTGGGTCACGACATGAAGTCTTAGTATGCTTGCATCTAAAGTTCAGACAGAAGAAAACGCACCTAGGTACAGTCCGCGAGGCGTAAGCTGAGCTTTGCATTTGTGAGTGCCCATAATAATATAGATAGTGTAGGTGTGACGTCGATCTAGAGTGGTTGGTTTAAACCGGACGCAACTCTCTGCTTTTGGCAATCACTCACACGAATGCGAAGCTCAGCTTACGCCTCGCGGACTGTATCTAAACTATTACACTTGGGACAAGCCCGCCACACTGTCCCAAACCACTGCAACTTCTGTAAACCAGAATCAACAGTGGCGACCACAAGAAAAGCGCCGAGGCAATGAAGCTCGACGAGTCCCGGAGAAACGATTCAACTGTCTTAGATCCCGCAACGAAATTAATCAGAAAAGATTAGCGGAGGAGTAAGAAAAACAAACTATTATAACTAAAAAACTAAACTAAACTATTATAACTATCTTAATAACACTCACAATCACCCCCCGTGACAAAGGCGTTACACCTCAAGTTCAGTGCGGTCAAGGTCATGGCGTCTCCCGTGGTCAGCTTGGCAGCTGCAGCGGTACCTGTAGCCGCGCCGGCGACGCAGTCCCAGAGCACCACACACCCGTCATCACGACCCCCCAAGGATATCATGTAGCGCTCGTCTGATGTAAACGTCAACGCTTCCACGCGTACCTGGGCATGGGAAAACAAAAATAGAAGCAGGACATGGATAGAACCAGGTGTTTATTATTTAATAAATTACCAAAAAGGACTAAGGACCACAAAGCAGTTTTTTGTGAACATTGGATAATACACTTTGTTTGCAGTCACATAAAATGTAAAGTTGTAAGTACTTACGGACATTGAAGAATAAATCGATCCGATCCTCAGTCGGCTCGCGTCTCGAGCAAGGTATGTGCGATTTTGACTTAGTTTATTTTTGACAAACATACTATAAGTACAAATTCACTTGCCTTATGCAACTCATGACTCCCAACTTGAATCTTCTTCTTAAAGTCCCATACTTTAGCAGAAGCTTTGAATCCGATGTGATTTATTTGACCTGATCCTACATAGGTGCCTTTAGGAGAGAGAGCGACCGTTACGACACTGTTGGAGTGGCCACTGAGAAAGTACATCTTCTTCGTCTTCCACTCCTGGATGCAGACCTTGTTGCCCATCGGGTAGACAATGTGCTCACTGTCTGGGTGGATTTTTAGGCCTCTGATGGCTGATCCTGTAAGGTAGTGATAAGTTGAACACCTTTAATTTATAAAGGTATTATTTCACCCCCGTTGAGTTACGTCTTTCGTTACTGCTCTGCTCCCAAGGGTCGTAGCGTGATGTTATATAGCCTATGTTACTCAGGAAGAATGTAGCAATCTATTGGTGAAAATATGGTTAAAATCGGTCCAGTAGTTTTGGTGCCTATTCGTTACAAACAAAAAATCTTTAATATTAGTATAGATAGGCACATAACGGTGGTAGACGATTAAATTCTGAGCTGCCATTTTAATAAAAATGCAAAAATATTTTTTACCTGACACAAGAGGGAATAAAAAGCACGGTTGAGAGGGAAGGTTACCAGTTTCACCAAGTTTCGTGAAAAGTTAACTACAACTTGTACAGTTTCCAAGCACTTGTGAAAAAAAGTTCTTACCATCAAAACCAATAATAGCATAAGACTCCAAACTCTTCACATCACCCATCTTACTTTCTTACTTCAGTCTTTTCTTTTTATTGTCAAATATAATATATAATATTTGTATATAAAATATGAAATAGAAAATAAGTATTGTCAGTTGAGAAGACTCGGCGTTTGTTAGGTTGTTATGGCAGTTGCTAGGTTACAGGTAAATAAACTTTTTAGTCTTGGTTACTGACATTTTACAATCATAAAGTTTGTTGATATAGAATATTAAGCCTAGTTCAGACAGAGCAATAATATGCAAAATTCGCATTTATTAATTAGATAATTGATAATAAACTAGAAAACAACTGTAATAGAGTTGAAAATTACATAATTGCATGTAAATTAATACATAATAGGTACATGGAATAGCAACGAACGAAGCATTTTAGTTCATTATCATTAAATAAATAAATGAAAATTGACCAAGCATTTTCTTTTAGTTTGAATAGACCCTGCCTTAGTGTATCAATTTCACCATCACCACAACCAAATACACACTCATTGACACTATTTTTTATTATAAAATTATTTGTTTTTCTTTCTTGGATAATCATAGGATGTACAATGTAGGAATAATACTTGTTTAGCAATAAACATATCAATTCACATCAAGAGAATTCTTATTAGATCAAAATGATGTAAATATAAATACAAAACATATCCTTATCCTTATATTCTATATGAATGTATTTTGGTATTTTGTATTTGTACTTACTTTCACCTAAAATAAAACATTAAAAAAACAAAACTGCTTAAAAACTTAAACTTTTTATTGATACACTCATACATTCAGTCAAAACATTAGAATTCATTTATTCAAATATTCTAAATTATAATTTGATATATTTTCAAGAGACCATTTTGCCAACTGGATGCCAATATTATTAGTTAACATCTATAAAATCCAGTTATCTCATTTTCTTCCTAGGCATCGTCTGCGGACCGCTTTAGCTTTGTCATCTACCCGTTCTTTGGCTTCCTCAGCAATGCGTTTAGTTTCATTTATCATGTACTGTTTTATTACTGACAGGAATTCTGAAAGCTAGAAAAAAGAAAAGTAAAGTTATATTTGTTTTTTTTTTAAGTTAATTGAAAGACATTGGATGGCAATGGGGTGCTCCCTTTATTATGGGACGTGAACATACCGGCAAATTTTGGGTATACATTGGTTACACCTCTGCTTAACCCTTAAGTGAATACAGGCGTGCTGGTATGTATTTTGCCTTAGCAGTAGGTACACAGTGAGGATAGATTGTCAGCTGAATATTTCAAGCACAGTGATCAGCAATGCTGCTCCCCTAAACGACCCACCGACCCCTTCCCACTCATATACTATACGAAGTAAACCGAACAGACTAGTAAATGATACCAACCAGCAAGTCGTCTTCTTTCTTTCCCAGTTGAACAAATGCACATTTCATAGCATGGCTTTTGTGTTCTGCCCACGGGTCGTCGCTAGCTTCCCAACCATCCAGCTCCTTGCCACAGAGGAAGCATTTGGCGGCATCAGCATCGTCAGTACCCGTAGCTACTGAATAAAATCCGGCCTCCGCCATGTTACGAACATTACACTGATTTTTATCATTAAATGGCCAGTTCTTAAAGGTTTTTATTCTTTCTTCAACTAAAAATAAAGCTGGACTTTCTAGAGCAGCAGCCTTTGCCATTGTCCGATAGATATTAGATTATAAAAATATTTTTTACTAAATTAGAATAATTTGACAACGATAAGTAAATACGAATACGTTAACGGTTGAAGTTAGTAAAAATTCAAAATGTACTTGTTTGTAGTCAATCAGAGCTGTCAGATGGCTGTCAGAGTCTCCGAGTGCACGTTTAGTTAGCTGTCATTTTAAACAAGTGCTTATGAAGTGGGTATCATAGATCTGTACCGACTGACCGGCATCGGCACAACGAAACGTTGGATGTAGTATTTTTATTGTACAGACGAGCACAGCAAGCTACCCGAAACTAACAAATTTTCGCAATAAACTTTAAACCATAAATTACAGCTTTAAGGTCGAAAATCTATTAAAGAAATTTGACAGATTGTGGTAGCTTGATGTGCTGGCGTCGCGTCGCGCGTCGGTACCCGTAGTTTTTGTGTTTTTATTATTCATTATCTATATATGTAGTTAATGTTAAAAGCATGTAATACATGCACATTCCATAAACATTTTAAAGTTACACTACTCCTATGGAAAAAAATTGTTAGGCGAGTAATATCGACTACATTCCATTACCAAATCGAGCCAAACGCAATAGTCGATTTGTCGAGCTCTTTCTTTCATGTGCGTGTGTGTGTGTGCCAATACCTAAGTGTTGCTGCTCTCCTCAGCTCGTCCTCTTTATTTATTTCATTTCCATTCTCTAAAGTCGCTCGTCGGAGTTTATAAAAGATTTTTACGGATTTTAGGTTTGTTGGATTTTAACCAATATAGCTTTGATAAAGTTCATTGTCACTAAAATACTTAACGTTTTCTATTAATCGTTGTAACTCCAGTTATAAAAGAAGTTCATTACCTCTCGACAGAGCGATCAAAAACGAAACCAAGTGCCTAACATTTTACAATCTTTTGTTGTTTCCATTAATTATCGACTTTCATTTGTTTTCGTTTGGTGTTTAGTGATTTTCCGCGAATATTGCGATGATCCGAGCTGTTTTCTAGCATCGTCCAGTCGAGTAAAGTATTTTGGTAAGTGTTTTTGCATTTTTTTTTGGAAACTTCTAGTGATGCATTAATTTTAACTAAATGAATGCATTACTAGTATTCGTTACTTGTCTTCGGACCTAATCCAAACTACAGGTCCGTGTGACTATTTTTAATGTCTTGAAAGAAACTTAGAAAGTCCTTGAAATTACGAAGATTATTTTGTGTACTGTAAGTACTAAAAATATGGTCAGTGGGTCATCATGGGGTGCATGCAATGATATCTTTCGACGGAAATGATAACATTAACATAGTTCTCATTCATAATGTTGTAAAAAACACTTTGTCAAGACATAACCCCCAAAAATTGTAAGTTGCTACCATGGCATGGCAAATCACATGTCTTTACGTTAAAGCTTGCTACACTATAAGTAAGTCAAGCAGCTGTCAGAATCACACTTTCAAAAACATTTTCTACCCAATGTAATGGACACCAAAAAGAAAAATTATATAATTTTATTGTTAAGTAGGTTTACAATGCTTAATTTAACACTTAAATAAAGAGCTAAAAGTACAACTTTTTGTCGTAAAAATTAATATAATATTCAGTACCAGAATAAAAGATGAAAAAGAAAGAAAATATAAATTATAGGCTAAATTATAATTGTTATTTAACATGTGCCAGTTCTGTACTTTCTAATGTAACTATGTGAAGGTTGCTTACTGTTGTATGTTCTTAAACATATGTTTTGAGGATCTTTAAGGGCTCCACAATTCTTTGTACTATTGATCATGTGCTTAGCCTTTTCCCAACTATAACTTATTCTTTGTACTATTACCTAATGTCAAAAAATGGCTACCAATTTTATTATAATATTTTTATTTAAATAAATAATTAAAAACACATAAAATTCTTCTTATTGAAGAATTTTATGTGATTTTTAGAGACAGTTGCATAGAAAAAAAACTGTGATTAAATTATGCTGCAAGGTCAATCCTAATTTACATTCTTTTTAAATATTTTAAATAGGTAGTACAGGAAGTTTTGTATTCATATCTCAAAAAACACATTTTACCTATATTTTCTCATGGCTAATACGGCTTTTAAAAATTATTAAAATATTTTGGATGGAAAAATTTATTACCTCTTAAAGCTATTTAAAGTATTTTCTCAGTCCATTTCAAGAGTCATGATTCATTAGCTGCTCATTTATTTATAGCTTATCTTGTGCCCTGTTTATGAATGCCCATCCCTACATATTTAGCTAGCTACAAACGCTATATACCGTTTAATAGGTATAAAACTAGCAATCACTCCACTAATGCACCTATAATTTGTAGTAGGTAATTATTTCTTTAATTACACATTACAGATAACTAAGTATATTTTTTTAGGTATCTACCTACTTTCTGCAGAAAAAAAAATGCATTGGTATTCCATATCACTTCATTATTCTCACTGGACTAGAGGAGACCTAACAATTCAAAAGTACCATTCAAACCTTATAAAGACATCTCCTCATTAGTACCTACAACCAAAACCAACCAAATAAGCAACCTTGATAAATCAAGCTTTAAAATTAAATGCAGCTTCTTGGCGCATTCTAAATTCAAATCAAGAACCTTCACAGTAGGTAGGTAGGTGCCCACTTATTTACAGAAAATCAATTTTAGAACAGAATTTTTGGCGGTTGTTATCTGCAATTGCGCATTTGGCGCGCGTTATAGATTCCCTCATCCAACAGACTATTAATTTTATTTCTGTGTTTTCGTCTGGGACACCGTCATAACGCGCCGTGACCGAGTGACGCGTTAACGCACCATATGTTCGCGTTGGGATTGAGAACCATTTGTAGTGATGGGTAATGTCACCACGGACGACCACGGTTACCAGTCACTAGCTCGACTCTCGACTCCCCGGGTTGGTACACAGCCATGACTTGTTGACTAAATTAACGCCCTTCTACTAGATATTGCTATACAGCAATATCTAGTAGAAGGACGTTAATTTAGTTACAAGTTAATTTAGTTTAAAGTGGCCTACCTATTTACGGTTATCTGGATACCCAGATAACCGTAAATAGGTAGGCCACTTTAAAACCCCACGATTAAAATGTAACATTGACTTCGTTTGTCGTGTTTAGCAAACAAAAGAAAAATAGTAATTATTTTAGTGTGCTAAAAAAATGATCGAAAGTAGGTAGTATGACGGTGGAAGTCAAACAGCAGTTTACTTATAATATCAGCCCATTACCTACTGTGCCAATGTAGGGCAAAGTCGTCTTCTTATACAGAAAAGAAACGAGCATTGATCACCACGCTTGCTCTAGCCGGAATGGCGAGGCCAAACTTATATTGATACCGAGTTTCTGCACTCGACTTGTTCTGAGTGGAAACTCAAGTACCTATCTATACCATAAAACTATCACTCGGTAATAGCGTTGCTTTCAATTAGTGAAAGCTTTTTGGGATCGGACCAGTACTTGCAGCGATTACCTCTAACAAACAAAAAAAAAATATAACCGACAAACTTTACCTTCATATAATATTAGTCTGAGATAAGTTTACTCACGATATTTTCCATCAATAGCTATACTTAGTAATTTTTAAAAATGTAAGCATAACTAGTAGTTAATGATAGGTACTGCTTCAGTCATCATCAGCCAACTGTACCATAGCACTCCATTGCTGGAAATAAGCAGGTCTTTGCAATAGATCCTCGGCTATTCTTATTAAGCTACAACCAACCAAAATTGTCGCTTCGTGCCTACCTCCAAATAGGCTGACAACAGATATGTACCTACAGAAACGTACAATTAAATTACTATTTAAGCCAAAGTCTAAAAACTATCAAGTACGTAAATTCTAGGAATGTGTACTTGATTCGTTAATTCTAGGTTAATCTTAATCAATTTTATTTACTGTCAACGGATTACTAAATAGATGATTATAATATCGCGTGATCGATAAAATACCGTTTTAATACTTCTAAGTGGTTCATAGGCTAAAAATAAACCGTCCGCACCGGTGATTTTTGCTAATCGCGATCAAATAATTAGTTTTATTTTATATAAGTAGGAAATTCCCCTGCGTACTTAAATTTATAAACTCAATGATTGTGTCCAAGAACCATTACTAACATACAGATTGAATGATTTTGTTCTTCGGTGTAAAAGGTCTCTGCAAGAATGTGAATCAAAGCTTAGTCCATCACATACACGATCCTTTTTGTTCTGTAATTGAATTTACCTCCCAAAGACTTTATAACTCCCTGAGGACTTCATCCATTCCTCACTGGCAAAGTCTTGGAGAAGAGCTAAGCGACATTTCTTGTAAATAGTTCAAATTCAAACAATATCATTGTTACAAAGGTGTGTTGCAATTTGTAATGTCTTTGAATGCGATTGCACCCCACAAAACAATGATCGCGTTGTGTTTCGTCTTATATTATGCCAACCGGATCACGTGTGCAATGGCTTAACGCGATACTGTTTACTAATAGCGGAGGCCTGGCCCGTCACTGCAAATGTGTCGTTGCAAAATGATTAAAAATACACCAGAACTATTAAAAATCATGGCCGTATGGCATAAACGTGGAAAAAAACGAGGGGAAAACCCGAGACAACTATTTTGTAATTAAGATTCTTTTTTACGCGCTTTCATTTAATTACCTAATTGAATTGAGGTGACTGCGCTGTTATATATAAACAAATTCTCGTGTTTGCCAAAATATTCAAAGACAATGAAAATTAAACGAGTTTGATTATGTAACAAAATCATCATCATCCTGCCCTTATCCGATGTTACTTGGGATCGCCGCAACACGTTTTCTTCTTCCATGCCGTTCTGTCAACCGTCATGCTGTCACTGACTCGCTTCTTTTTCATACCCTTCTTCACACAATCCATTCATGATTATGTAACGAAATGAGATTCAAAATCGTAACACTCACAAGGTCATCAACTAAAGTATATTTCATATTATGTAAGCGAATTGTTTACTTAACCATAATAATAAAGAAAAATGATTTGTCACACAACAAAAGTGGTTTTTGGCTCTGGTGTAGTCCTACCCTTGTGTGGTGCGTGCGCGGTACTGGTATCACTGTGTATCACTGTCAACGTGTCACAATCACTGAAAAACTGACAGAAATTATGAAACGTCACAACACTTTGATTGGAAATTCAAATCAGCTTTAAAAAGATGAGCATACTGTAGAAAAGCTATCACACAGCAGATAACTTTAAGATGTACCAAACGCTCCTGCAAGATTCACTTCAGAATGAGGTCACTTTCTAGATCCGGACGAAATCCTTCTGATTTCTGGAGTGCTATCGGGCGTAAATCACCGAGTCGCCGGCGACAACAACCCTGATTTATTTTATGATCCGGCAGGCAAGTTGCGACAAATATCCCGACGGGAACGAGTGCCATGAAAAGGAAATGTTATGACGTTTGTTCAGTAACTCTGAAATACTCGATCAACTGAAGTTGGATTGCTTTCTGCATATTTAGCGGTTTGTTTCGGTTTCAGAGTAGAATTGTTACTGTTGTTTAGGATTTAAGCGTTCTTGTTGTTTCATTTGTTTTTAGAATTAACCGCGATTCGTGTTTTAAGTTGAAAAGCTCAAGATGGCAGTAAATAAAATCTTATGCTGAGAATACAAACGTAACATTGACGTAACGAACTCATTTGATCATCATGATGATGCTGTGCTTTGCGACAATTTACCGGTGGTTCACAAGGACGAAAACAAAAGAATATTCAATGTTACGGACCACGGATCACGCTCCGTCCCGATGTTCTGTAAACTTGGATAACTAGGTTGTTTAAACGTTGACGCATGACTGACTCGCTAATATGTTAATTAAACAACAGTTTTTAACAATAAAAATGTTTTCTTATCATGAAATTATGTAAACACAGCCAGTCACACTTTAGCTTTGAAAAGGGATTAGTAGTGAACAAGTGTTAACCCACGCAGTTGCTGAAATCGCACTTTGTATCCTTAAGCTCTTGGTAACATTAGGAGCTAAGACGTTCCGCTAACGTCCCCGTTCCTGTCTGCAATAATTTTCAGAACATTTTGTGTAGGAGGATCATGTTCGGCCTCCAGCCAGGTTAAATGGCCCGGTGGTTTCCGGGATGGCTCGGGATAGGCCTGACGATCGATGAGGCAGCCGCACTGCGGCTCATCTCGGGTTCAACGAGCCTTAACTAGTTTGGAAGTATTCAATTCAGGACTTACTAACAAGGATTTTTAAGCCAACCTAGTCCTTAGCTTAAAAATCCGACTGTACCGACTAATCATAGTTAGCACAAAAAGTTAAAGTTTTAGTTCAGACAGATAACTTGTAATCATACAAGTTACCTGTTAACTAAAACTTTGAGAAACAGCGCTAGTTAAACTTTGAAAGCGAGATAGTTGATATCGATCCCAAAAACAAAAATATAAAAGAAAATGAAATCACAACAGAACACGTAAATGGAGAAAACCCCGGAGAAATATATTCAGCCAAATAAAAATGTCTTCAAATATTTAATGTTATAAACTCCAGTTTCCGCTGCACTCTAAAACTTTTAACTGTCCAACTTGATTCTTGATCCGATCTTAACTTCGTGTACTTGTTTTTCTCGAAGTTTCTCGCCCAACTTTCAGGAAGTTGACCTATCTATATCAAACCTAGGCCTGGTCAGTGTAATGGATTGTTTATAAGGGAATCGTGTACTGTTGTAATCAATCAATTGATGTCAATGACGGGCAATTGGCTTCAATTAGCCGTATCATAGTCTTCGAATACTGATACGCCACGTAGTGATTTACAAGTTGCACCATAAATTACTTTAGGATGCTTTTTGTGCTACATAATGTTTACTGAATGTTGTAATGGTTCCGATCCTCAAAAGCAGACCGGAACTTCGATAAGATCAGTTTTTGTCCGTCTGCCACAAAAGGGGGTTTTATCATCAACGTAGGAATTTGAACTTTAGCGCAAATTTTAATATTTTGAAAAAAAAACACACTATTCTCCTCTGCTTAATTTGTGATAGATTACATACCAAGCCCGATTTTATGTAACTTTACCATTCAGCATGTCCGACCCTCCATTTTGCTTGTTAGTATTCGTTAATACTCCAAATCCTGATCTAATTTATGAAACAACAGTAACCCGATTACCGTTCGCCCACACGAGACTAAAGCTGGTAGGTATGTCTATACAAGTACAGCTAATGTACGCGAAATTGAACGATCATTACGAGTAATGAGCTGTGCAAAAGTGTTCGTTTAGGCTTTAGCATCGTCAACGAGGGATTATGTTTGTCCTACAGATACATAATATTTGATTATTAGAGACGCGGTAGGTACTGCGAATACTGCGATTTGCTTACAGAGAGTTTCTTTTCAATTTGACAAAGTTGTAGAATCTGACAAAGAAATATGCCAGATCTGTATAATTTTTGCATTAGTCTCAAGAGCTAAATACTTCACAGATCCTAGTTTGGCATCTCAAATAAGTTAATCTTCTCCGAAAAAGGGTTTATTGGCTCACGTACCAATCGATAGTGATTATAAGCAATAAACTTTCCTCGGATAAGCTTTGGGGCTGTCTTGGCATAAGCAGGCAATTACAAGTTTCTTTCTTCCTTCCCTAGCGTGGAAGTTTTTCTTCTCTTGACGTCAATAAAAATGATTTCGGGGCACATGTCTAGCTGACATTATTTATTACCACCATAATTAACATCTGCCCGTGGCTTTGTTCGGCAACATATTTTATGGAATTCAGCAATAGTGTCTTTCTACTAATTTTTTTTTTTTAGTAATCGGATCGTTACTTCCATAATCAATACTTGCTCTTCATTATATTAGCCTAATAGCTGTCCACTGCTGAACGTAGGCCTCCCTCAAAGAGCGCCAAACATTGTCCAAGCAAATAATTTGACCTCTTTATAATAAATTAGTTTAAATTAAGATCAATATCCCAAGCTAGTAGTAGTACTCGTATATTCTATTCTAATCAAGTCTAATTTAACTTGTAGCTACGTTAACACCTTCCTACGATTTTGTTATCCACTTTCTTATCCCGTGGTAATCTCATTCACATATATCGATTTTCGACTTAGCACAGTCATGTACATTTTGTCGTTATATTTCTTTCAGCAACGGTACCAAGTGTCAAGCCATTGACTATACGGGTCGAGTAACCTATTTACATCTGTCTTTCATTGGCTATAGTATTTTACGTTGATTGTTAATTTAAGTGAATGCACCGTATCGCATATTGTGTTTGTCTCGGCTTCGGTATGCATAGCTTGAAAAGATGTTATTGTTCTACAGTTTCTTCGTATCGATGTACTATTACAATATGAACAGTGAGTCTAGTAAGCCGTAAATTAATGTTTATGATTCTAAGGCCACATACATAGTTAATAGGAGTAGTTTCGTAACGTTTTTAATCATTTTTTGTCGTGAAGTAGCTGTAGATTACGATATTTCGTATTTGAATAATATCTGCCATGATAATGACAATATTTTTGCAAGTCTAAAGTCAAACCGATTCGTATTATTTGACCTGTACGCAGTTGTACTTCCTGATATACTATTCTTGAGTCATCTCTTACAACACCTTCAGGAAGTGAACATTACGTTGACTATCTGTTGCCAAAACAAGTCGCACATTAAATTACACTATGTAGTGGTATAATGAATACTGTTTAAGTCTTATCTTCTTTGACAGTGAACTAGAGCATTCCATGGAGCACTTTTAAAATAGCCAACTGACCTAAATTTAATCGAATACAGAGCGTCTTGGACCGGCCTATCCAGTAATTAATTTAAGTAGAACTTAGAGCCTTTATTAAACCTATATAGATGTATCTTGTTACCAGCAAATACACAGTAGGCAGAATAATTTAAAATAACACCTTTCTTTTCTCCTTCAAAGAAGTTCATCACCGTATATCTATTGCTCCTACTCAACACTGTTGCATAATGTGATAACGTTCGCACACAGGCGTTTAACTACATATTTACCACAAGCTATTCTGCACTTTATTAAACCAGGAATAAACCCGATAATTGATTGCTTCAAGCTAGTTTATGGAAAACGTCAGTACGCATATAACATATTTGTTTTGTTTATAAAAGGAACACGTGTACTGTGTTGTAGTAGATTATAGCCGTCCCAAAGTCTCTTTGTTATAAAAACATACAATACATAGTTCGCTTTATTGTAGTCATATTGTTTATACAGTGATTGAACCGTTATTATCGTTTAGTTATACTTAAAGCAGTTTTATCAGAATTTCCAATTTGGTTCCTCCCTATCTCCGATAACCCACATGTGTAACTACGACGGTGGCCTACTTTGTGATGCGAACTGCTTCGTTTTCCTTAAATAAGAATAAATATCAGTGTCATGTCCACCCTTCCATTAATTTGCCTTTTTTGCTTCTGATGACGCTCCAAGAGTTTTGTTTTTAGTCTTTGAGTAATTTCGCCTTTTAATCATTCGAGAAACTGGCCTCAGTCGTTACGAAATTTTCCTTACAAAATAATAATAATAAATAATAATAATAATATATTTATTTGCTTAAAACACGGTATAAAATAATACGATTGGTATGAATCATCTTCTGTTTCTATCCCCGAATAAAGGTCCTTTTAAGTAAGTCCCCGGAGATATTAATTCCTTTTAATCTCATTCCGTCCCGCTGAGTTATTGCGACATGAATTATATTATACTTTCTAACTTGTTTTTTATAGTCTCTAGACGGAAACATGTCGGAAAATTTCCTAAATGAAATAAATCTCCTGCTTCGCCGACGCTACAAAGACCAAAATAATGTGCGAGAAAACATGCGTTTAGCTTGATACAGGGTTTTGATATTATTATGTGAAGCTTGACTAGACACGGGACATTTGCTTATCAGTATGGAGCAAAAAATGGCCAATCTCAGGTTCTAGCAGCTATTTTTGTTTCACATTTGTTCCAGCGGGTCGCATTTGACCTCCATACATCTTTCTGTCATACGCAAATGGTTTTCCCTCGTGGTTTTCTCTCATTAAACCTAGAAGCTTGCAGAGTTTTTCGTGTTTTCGCTTAATAATGTAAAGGGAATTTTTTGTCCCTACCTCAATTTTATTTACGGGCGATTTATTTTGTCCAGAATACATATACATTTTTATTATTAATATTTTCCTCGAATTCTTTTCATTATACATTAACAGGCTTAAAAACACGTTTTTTACAAAGATTTACTATAATCGGACGATTCTAGATCGACCTTTCATATTAGCGCAATAATTGTGGTTCGAACCTTTTTTACTAAATTACATTCAATTTCTTAGTCATTCGTGGTCTGATTTGATAACTCAGTGAATAGTTTTATATTTTCATAGTAAGGTCTAGCAGAGCACTTAGCATAGCATAAAACATAAATTAAAATCTGTGCTTTATAATGCTAAGTAAATTCATAAAGCAATTTTCTTGTTAAAAACTTCCAAAAAGCTGTAAAAGTACGCCGAATTCCCCAACACACTAATTTAGACTAATTCTTTCAGCATTTGGGGCGCGAGCACTTAGTGGTTCTTAGAAAGTTGTCCTTGGGCTAGGCGTCCTTGACCTTCACGTAATGGTGCTCCAAACATAGCTACTCTTAGAGCTTCTTGCTCAAAATGTAGCCCTTAACAGACTACTATGTTGGAAAAAGTTAATAGAGTGACTTTACAACGAGTATCGCTAACTTCAGAAATGTTTAAGAAATCCGACAGTAAAGATTTATAGAAACTAATCTTTGCGCTCCGAATTTCGACCTTTATTTATCCCTTAAAACCACGAAAAACGCTCACATAGCTAAATTACATATTTTAAGCCTCATAAACTAGGGTACTGTTCGGACAGGCTTTTAGTTTTTTTTTTATATTTACACGAGCTCAATAGTGCCAGCTTCGCTTTTCATCGCCCGACCTAAATTGTGTAATCATTTTTGTGGAACCTTTTCACTTGCTAAATTGTCTGGATCAATATTAGTTGTAGGTTCTTTGAATTTGAAGTTTTCTCAACATCATGAGGTGTTAACAGATAATTTAATTTAAGATAAATGAAAGTCTTAGAAAATAGTGTATTGGCGAAAGGAGAACGTTATTCAAGACAAAAAAGACAGAATCGGCATTAATTCAGTGTCGTCTGGGGGAGCTCATGATACTATGGCGTCAGGCTACGATTTCTCGACCGCCCCTCCGAAGGTCACACGTGGGCTGTATGTCAATTGTCTCGGAGGCTTGTGTCGTTAACCCTCCCTTGTTCCCGAGACTCGGATTTTCAGCAGTAAAATATTCAACGTCTCTGGCGCAGAAAAGTAACGAGACCTCCAAGATGTTATGGTCTGATTTGATTATTTATTCTTTTGATAATATTGTGAGCTGAGTCAGTTATTTTTTCAGGAGGGTTTGTAAGAGTCGTCGGATTTTCATTATTACTGTCGGAATGTATCATGCTTAGTATGATATTTGTCTTTTTATTATTCTTCAACGCAATGAACATTATGTTTTACTTTTAGCGTTATTGTATACGGTGTTGGAGTTTCTTTGTATCTCCAACACGCTAACTTGTATTTAGCGGGACTGATCTATTTCTGTTGTTTCTTTGAAGAGTTAATAGACGCACCTGTATTATTTGCTGTTTTCATTGGAACTATTTTCAGATAAGCCTTTTTAGGCAAAGGTGTCAGCTTACATTGATTGAAAAAACAGTATAAAGATTTCAATGCCGCAAAAGAAATCGGTCTAGAATAATTATTAGCTACTTGAAATCTACACGAGATTACTGAACTGAATAATACATAACAAACTTTAAAAAGTATTTCGTTTTAAAATGTTTCTCTAAAATGAAGTTTCAACATTTGACTACTCGTAAAGTTTTCTGCATGTAGCTGTCTGATTGCCTCCCCAGATGTGAGTCGCAGCTGAGTACATTTCATTGCCGTCCGTCGACCTCTGGAATATCTAGAATATTCTAGAACTCATTATAATGCCCTTGTTACTCAGCTTTGTCATGCATTTAATTTGAAAACTGTTTCTCTTAATGGAAATTGTATGCTCCATTTGTTCCTCGCTGCGGTACTTGTTTCATTAGTCTTGGCGACAAATTGGCTCGGAAGAAAAGTTGTTTATTTAAGCGTTTAATTTTAGACCTCAAAGCGATGTGAATTGTTTCAATACTGTACTCGCTTTATGCGTTCTTATGCACTATATGCTGTATCATTGATATTGACTTTAGTAACTCCGTCATTACATATGCTAAGATACACGGTATTGCGTAACGCTCATCGTGTTCAGTTATATTTAACTACAATAACTATTGACTTATCACTTACATCCACTACTCGACATAGGCCTTCATCAATAGTTATGTGACTCTCGGCTCCTCTCCCCCTTCTACACTCACAGCTGCCTTCATCAAATAAGCCTCTAACTATTTAAGCAGTGAATAAATCGTTTTCCTTTTACTTCTCAATGGATTCAGAACCAAATCCTTAGCTTAGTAAAGCGACGATATTAAAGAAAAGTGAATAATGATCGTCGATTGTTCTCTATTGGAGCAAAAACATCGAGTCATCCATCATTTGAGCACAGACTTTAATACGAGTTTTTGTAGCATTAAATCGTCTGTAAATATACTGATATTTTCTTTCGTTACGTAAAATGTTTTAAAAGGCTTTATTTTTAATGCTTATTATGTTACTTGGTTGGAGCCTAATAAAAATATCGTGTCATCACGTTTTTTGTCAGCTGTTAAACGATCAACTCGGGCTAAGATAAGAATTCTTTTCATTCACCGAATAAAATAACATCTACTGATGTGTCTATAATAAATAACAATTATAACTTTAAAATCAACTCCATGACAATCAACAATTTAAAGGTAAATAAGTGCATAATATTAATTATCTCTATTAAGACTTACACGCGTTGTTACTATTTATTTAAACGTACAAAATTCAGTCCAAACAAATAGTCTTATGTGTTTAAACATGACAACTATTATATAACGTTGTCTGTATAGACCACACACTAGCTAGAACAATAGACAGTTAAACTATGTAACTGGGCACAATATACTAAACGAATTTCACAGCACACGTATGTCCACGTGAGTCATTTGCATTTTATTTTATTCCGGTTTTTTCCAGATAACCTAGAATTAAGATTGTGGCTCAAATATAGTGATAGCAAATGCACGTGTCACGCGAATAAATATTATCTAAGTAATATCTGCGGGTCTGTGGCTGATTGTTAAACTGTCGCGTTTCGTAGATAAGAGAACATTGCGGCGCTTAGTAAAAATGTAATTCAGCAGCATTGCGGTTACCCATAAAGTACCAGAAAATATTCAACAGCCACAAACGTGGTAGCGTGGCTTTTATTTGGAACCAAATAACGAATCCAGTTATTGCTCTACGTGAAAAAACTGCCGTATTGGATAACCACTGCAATATAGTTTATTTGACATCGGTACACGTTTGCAAAAAATCGGAAATTCTTTCTAAAAATTACTGAAACTTCGGAAACAGTGAAGGCATGTATACGTGCAGTATTCTATTGCTTCTTTGAAAAGGTTGACACTTGAACCTTTTCTATACAGATCTGGAAGTAGACGATAAACACGAACCTCTTATTTATCAGTCTAAGTAGCGGAGGGCCAGCTGAAGTAAGTGGCATGTGGTTTCCATAGACTTGCTCATATGGTATTTTTCTATCTGCCCCGCACATTAAAACTGTTCCTTTGTAATCTTGAATTGCAAAAGTTTCTAGTAGCCTTGACTCGCTTCTTTCATTCCTTGTCTGAATTTTGACATTTGTTAAAATTATTAAACCAGTATACTATACGTGTGTGCTTCAAAGCAGTAATTACCTACGACAAGATGAGAAATGTACCGAAAAGCGCCACTTCCTTGATGGTAGGCGTGGATAACGTTATCAGTGGTATTACGTTCTCCAAATTATCATACCGATAAATCCAAATACGCTTCGAGCAATTAGTAATTGATCAGCGGCAAAAATGGCTGATATGTTAAAGGTATCCATCCAACCTTTAAAACTTTACCTGTTCTTTATCGATACCTACGTAGGTGTCAATCGGTTATGCACGTGACCCACAGACCGATTTGCAGTATTTCAAGGCTTTTTTGTCTAAAAGATTTCCGGATCAAACCGATTTGATCAGTAGAGTATTTACCTAACCTTTTATTTTAGTCTTAATCATCGATAAAACTGTCATATCATTATCGTAAATCGTTTTATCGAGTGCTTCACTTTAAACGACACATTAACTCTAGTGCCTCTTGATAGTAATTTCTGCAATATGAAAAAAAAAACAATAAAATGAAGAAATCTATTTCATAGTGATTACATTGTAGGTAAAGAAGATATAGTTGTAATTATGTTGAAGGCTCCATGCTACCCGTGTTCCGTTATATAAATGCTTATAACAAACGCCACGTGGAGTAATGAGATTCTTGGTACAACAAGATAACATACGACTGATATTTATCTTTTAGTCATTAGGTAGGTTGACTGTATTCTTTCAGTTAACGAATTTAGTAGGTAATCAATTGCTTAGCATTATTTAAATGATACTGTCGAAAATCAGGTTGTACATGTCTTTCAATCTTGGGTTTTTCCAATTTACTTTATTGAAATACATCCAATCGGATGAAATGTTTGTCCAATCAATAAGGGTAACATTCGACACCACGTTTACTTATGTTCGAGTGTCTGACAACATGTCCACGAACCGCCTTATTCTCTTTTTATACACATACCTAATTCATTATTAGAAGTCCCAATTTCTGTCTCGTTATCTCCGTTGACGACATTTATCTTTCCAATGTGTGCCGGGTACGTTTACAGACCTTTTGACATATCACTGTCAGTTTCGTCGCGGTAATTACTAGGTTAAGTAGTGTCCGTTATTATTTCATTTATCTTTATTATTCTTTAATTTTGCACTACGTCGGAATTTTACAGTGTAAAGTGATTTTTAGTCGAGGATTTAGTGCTGTACAGATATCCAATTTTCGATTTTGCTAGTCTGAAGCCGATTGCTAACAATTATCTCTCAAAGTAGGCATTTCAACAGTGTTCATTTAATCCCAGCCCTCGTTTTCTATGCATTTTGGAAACTTCGAACTTTAAGGCGCGTAGGTGCGAACTTTGATGACCTCTATGGTCATGTAACTCAGTGGTGTTCAGTGATAAATACGTAATTTAATGTCATATTGACCGAGGACGTCTCAATAGATAATCTTTTATCTGACTATTAAATAATGAGCGGCTGGGAGCACGCGCACCGCCGACCACTTCGCGAGTGCGCCCGCGCTAGTTCAGAGACGGACGCCCGGCGAGCGCTCACATATCTCATTTGACACCAAATACGTTTTAGACTTGAAATACCTTTCGAACTCATTCCATACAGTGATAAATATAAGTGAACTCTTCAACTACGTCAATTAACTTTGTGTCCCAAGAAATAACGTGCTTGTGGGCTAGTGTGGTTGAGACAAAATGTGGAAATTTAACTATCAGAAAATAATTGTGTGAGAAATGTGGTTGTATACACTGAAAATACCGGGATTTGGCAAACACGCGTTATACGAAGAGAGTGCCAAAATGACGGTGCAAGCAGAGGTGGGTCTTGTTTTTATTTACATTGTCTTTTGTCGTGTTTATAATTTTGATTGGAATCTTAGAAATTCCTTATAAATGTCAATCAACCAATTCCTCAATGCCAATGTTCGTTCCTACGTAGGTAGTTTTACATTCTTCATCATCGACCCCAATTGTGACTCGCTTTTTATTAAATTCTTTGCAATCATCTGCTGGGACTAAAAACCTCACGTAGAAACAATCGAGTGTGTACGAGGAACGCAACTACCAATCTGTTGGCATTCTTCACGAGTAGGTACTTTGTTTCCGTTGGCAACAATTTGTGGAACTGTGCTGCTCACAAATAGTAGATAGCCTTTATAAAGTGTGTTTGATTGACGCAACTGGTTCAGTTGATGATTGAGGACCCACAGGTCACTCGTATGGTAATACCCGCATAATTCCACAAACCGGCGCCAACTATAGAATACTACGCTGTTGTGTCGTCTTCCATCGTTTGTTGGTTATGTACCATGCTGGTATAGATTTCAACATTTGAATACACAATTATCTGAGAAATGTTTACTGTCGCTTGCTAATTAGCTTTTAGTATTTAACAAATATTTCGTTATCGACTTACGTTTTCATTAGAATTCCATCTACAGTATTAGGGTAAACAGACGCGGTGACCGTTACTCGCTCCCAGACAACTTCAGCTATAAAGTCGTCGGGTTTTATGGCCGTTTTAACGCTAACGATTTTTTTACTGTAATCAAGGAAAATAATTTACTCTCAAGTTGTCTTTAAAATTACTACGCATTTTACGATTTCATAGTCATCTGCATTTGATACTCATTGAGGAAAACCGATCAATATAATATTGTTGTGTGATTAAAATTATCACAAAACGTAATGGCGACTTACTGCAAATCGTTGTCGAATTTATTTAATATAATTGATTACTTCTTCTTATACATCTCCTGGAAAAAAGGTTAGCCGAACTGTGATAGCCTGAAGATATTTCTTCTCCGATAGGAACTGGTATTTTATTAACCTCTTTTACGTTAGTTTTATCATCACTGTTAATTACATTGTTTAATAAATGAACTGCCCCTTTAAACTGAGCGATATTCAGAAGCTGATAGTAGTTAGTTCCTGAACCGTTATCTTTTTTGTTATCTTAGTTTGCCTGATTCTGCCAAAAATATTTGTTACTTGGTGATTGTAGTTTTTCGAAATCTGAATACACAAAAGTACATTCTTTTGTGTATTCAGACTCGTATATTAATTCATGTATACCTACTTCATGTATGTTTGGGAACTACGTAGGTTCGTCTTGGATCATTTACAATAACCAGTACATATAATACATTATCGCCACAAATTATGTAATTATTATACCTAAGTGTCTTAGTCATTCAATATGTCGCAATGATCTCGCTATCTTGTCAAAACATTTATATCCATATCGGAGGTGTCGGGGGTTAAACTTCCATTTTCATCTCGAATGTACGATAGACTGGTTATCAAACTTTCGTAATGCGTTCAAATAAATAACTGGCAAAAATTTCCACGATAGTGTGGCGTGGTTCTCTTCACAAACAGATCCACGTGTATACACTAACGATTTTAATGACAACTATACATAGGTCTGTACCTACATCAAACCGTGTATATACGTAACGATCAGGTAAATAAGGAAACTTTAAAGTCCCAAGCACAAACCAATTACAAAGTTTGTTTATTGGAGGACAAAGCCAAACTTTTAGTGTTCCCAAAAATTTCCATGGAAACAAGAAAATTCTTACAAAAATACAACATAATTAAGGATGTTCGAGAACGCAAAGATGTTGTTCAAAATATTAGTAAGATAGGGAAACGGACAATCATCATTTGCTCTCTGCAGCATACCTTGAGCGGGCTAGCTAGTTGTACGATGTGCTTCAATATTTCCGGCACTGATGATTTCCTTCCCCTTCCTTGGGAACAGTTCGTAGTAACCACTTACATGTTCAAGATCCAGATCTAACGGATATATCGAAAAATTAGTTTCAGCCTGAATTTAATTTGAACCACTGACATAAACATTGAACCATCCAAGCACGCTTACCTTTTTAACCAAATATTCATCTAACAGTTTACAAAATTTCACCCATGTTGTAACGATGTATGTCTGGTGAGTCTAAAATCTCAGTCCATGTAAATCCAATCTATATTTTTTAAGTTCGGCCGGCCTAGTTATCCGTAGTGCTTACATGTGCACTAATGATTTCCGTCACCATCCATTCATTCAACTTGGCCATCGAACCGCACCACATGACGTCTGCGAGTACACGATAACGTATCAGCACGACCCTCGACACGAGATTGTGAATTTTTATTGCTTGGCTATAGTAATATCGGTTATCTAGAATTTTTTGTACGTTTCACAGTTATGATAATTAATGCGTGATCGTTACTGATGTAGATGTTAACTACGAATTGTGTTCAGAGGTTTCTTTTAAATTCATAATTAATCAAACAATGGACGGTATAAATATGATACGGTCTGGTGGTATATCGTATGATAATATATTATGAAATATCGATTGTCCTTACAATCAGATCTTTATCTGAGAAATACAATTACTGATTTCAAGCGAAAACGTTTGTTTTCAACAAATGTTACTGCTCTTGTGTAAGTTCGAGAAAAGCCTTCGTAACTATTATGTAACATATCCGCAGATCCCGACCAACCTGGCGCGGTGCCAAGTCAGTCTAGGTTTTCATGCCGCAGGATATGACCTTTATTTCTTCCCCTTTACGGCATAATTTATCTTGCCCTCTATAGTTCAGGGGTAAATGATTCTATAATGTTAATGTCAACAGTAAATCAAGAGTGCTGAGAACTGTGCCGCTTTTTTATTAATATGTCTTATAGCTGTTTCGGGGACCATTTTGAAGATCATGATTGTCACAATATTATACAATTAATGAATCGTGTGCTGCTCTGTTCTGTAAAAATCTCCCTTGGTGGAATTTGAGGATTTACCGCAAGCTTACTTCACTTAAATTCAACGATGTAGATTTTTTACAGAATAGTTCGCTCAATAGTACGCATATCGAGATTTCTAGAGAAAGATGTCATAGTAAATGTTTAGATATCGCGTTATAATGCAGACCCTGAAAGTAGTAGACCTAGTGAAGCTTAAAGTTAATTTCCGACGTCTTCAATCTTTAGTGGACGTGATGTTGAGCGATCATTAACTTCATCAGCCAGACGCACGATGGGCTGAAATCAAGCTTTCATAGACTTAGGGATGCACGAAAATTGATGAGCAATTTAAAAAAAAATAATAACGGCTTTGCGATCTACCACTAAATACAAGACATTTTGTCTCTTGCGATTTTTGTATATACCTAATATTTTTAAAGTTATAACGACTTGAATTTATTTTTGTATGGAGAAATTTGATTTTATACGAATAACTTCTAATTCTCAAGAGTTCTCAAAAAACGGCTTTCGGTATTCGATTATGCTATTTTTTAGGCAAATTATCCGATATATCACTTGCTTCGATTTTCTTCGATTTTGGAGAAAATTGCTTTTCTTTCCCTATTTCACACCATCCTTGAGGTAGAGAACTAAGCGCGTTTTTTTTATCAGTGGTGTCCCCAGGCGACCTAATCCACTCATACGCACTCACAAAAGTATCACTTACACAATTTCATCAGATTCTGATTCAGATTCGTTCTCTAAATGTTCCTCATTTACAAATTCTATATTTTCCCGCTCATCATCTTCAATCGTGTTTTGAAATCCAGTCTATAGGCTATGTGAAGAATGCATTCCATAAAACGTATCCATAATGTAGCGATGATATACCATATTTGTACAAGTCGGTATCAATGTTTTTAGTCAATAACAAAGACAAGTTATTCATTTCTGGAGGAACAGCTTTACACATATGTCACATCGTTGAGCTGAAGTTTCACAGAGGATTGATGTTGCTTTAACATTTATCATGGTAAGCAATAATGAATGTGAGACTTATTTCTCCAATTTCTGTTTCCCTAATTCATTTACCTCCGTACCGTAATTTCGGTTTTCTCTTTTAAAATCGTTGATTTATTCTCTTTTTCAAACTTGAAAAATATTGGACGACACCAATATGCTGAATTTGGTGAGTCGCTTTCCCAGACAATTTGTTCCTCGGAAACAATTTTCATTGGTACTAAACTACCCATAAAAATAATCATCTGTCGAAGCATTGTCCTCTTTGTCATCCGTTATCATTTTTTGCTTATAGTTTGCTTGATTCGAGGCACCATCTATTCCCCATTTGCTTATCACTGTCAACTCCTTACAGTTTGTGCTATATATATATTGATTGCTTTGAATATTCTTTTGGCGGTTATATATACCTAATAGAGGCTGCAATTTTATTCTAGCAGCTGTATCTGTTAAGGTGATATCATCCTTTGGCGGGTAGCATTCTTGTTTTGCATTTTGCACCTTGTTGTACTTTTTCTTAAAGTATTGTATTGCCACTTTGTTAATTTAAGGGACAAATCAAGTCCCAAAGCTTCATCTGGAGTAAATTTAGGTTTTTCATTTTTACCTAAAAGACTATCTTTGGCTTTTTGCAAATCCTGTGGATTTTTAAGTGGGTGTTCGAGGATTTCAGCTATTCCTTGATTACCATACTCTCGTAATTTCATAATATATGCATGAGATATTTCCTCTGTAGTCATAGTTGTATGAATGTTCTGTACGTCTCTTTTTTTGCTTAGGTCCTAATTCACAAAACGGTATTCTTGGACTTATATTCGTTGACGTGGCAGTAGACACTTTTGCTAGAGATTCATGTTCACTTAATGTACTAGGAACAGAGTCTTGGTTTCTTTCAAATGCACTTACAATTAAATCAGGCCAGTTTATTTCCGATGATAACTATTCGGACTAATCTAAATTTAATAGCACTATATAAAACACTATTATTTTTAAAACTTCCACTTTCCTTTAATAGCACACCAATATCAATATTTGACACCAAATCGAAAATTTTTACGTAATAAATAGTATTAGTATTCCGAAAATGTGAGATAGATGCGTTTATTACGATGTGTAACATAATGACACGTCATCATTTTGCTGCGCTCAATGGAAGACGCGCTAATGAGGGTCACCGCGCTATTGAGTATTGTTAAAAACAAATGACGTCATAAGGGTGGTGTGAGTAAGTATCGTGAAAAATAAATGACATCATAAGGGTGGTGTAGAATGTTTACCAATAATTTGTTTTTTGCTATATTTCTGTAATACAATATTAAAACATGTCAGATTAAACCAAAAACCGATTAATATTTCATACAAAGTTTAGGGGTCTATAACTCGAAAAATACTAGGTATAAAAAAAATACAAATAACCAAAAATATTTGTATTAGTACATAAAATTCAAAAATACTCATTTGAATCCTTAAGTCCCCACTTGACGATTCCAGCCCACTGTGAGACGGAGAGGAAACGTTCAATTTGCCATCATATTTTATCGTATGATCTTGCAAAGATGTAAAAGAAATGCAAGATAAGTTGAATGAAGCAAGACAAATGAACCAAGACAGTTGCGATGCTAGACGAGAAATTACATAGCATTCAAAACGAAAAATTTATTGTGGCTGCAACAACGTAAAGTTTATAACTAAAGGATAATAAAACACAAGACCCTAAGATAAGTTTAGACAAGTGCCCATATACATACATGTCTATTAGATTGGATTGCCTCTCTAACGCCGGCGCTGCAGTTATGCTGATTGTTTTAAGGATCGTTATCAATTGAGCTCCCGCGCGACAGGACGCCGGCTGTCACTCAATTGAAGTACTCCTGACTAACCTGCTGATTTATAAAGGTCCAGGAGTTCCGTACAACCATTAATAAGAAGCGAAACAAGAAACGAGGAAAATTCCAAACGTTTAAAAGACGTTATTACAATCACTAATGAAAAATAATTAAAGTTGGTAGGTACATACATCTTACAATGGAATTTAATTTTCTTACACATAGTATTTTTTCAAATAGGTACAATAAGAAATTCAATTTGTCTGCGTATTGTTACGGCTTCTTCTGGTGCTTTTCCGCTAGTGAAGGTCGTCAATATTGTTGGCACGAGTAGAGCTAAGTTTATCGTTGATACAGTTGATTACTCTTATACAACAAATGGGACATTATGTTAAAGATTTATAGATATTAGAGAAGTGGAAGTTCTCACGTGTAGTATTTGATTAAAGGTATTGTTGTCTGAAAAGAACAATGTAGTGTCGATATGAAATATTCCTTTTTTATTCTTTTTCTACAATGGTTCCGTTTTGTTTGTAACAAAAACACTCCCTGCTCTCGTTCGTAACTTTCTATTGTTACTAATATTCTGTAGGCTGCCCCACCTACGCGGTGCTCTAAACAATGACGATTCATACAATCCAGGGGTTTCCTCCACCGCCACTTCAAATTACCTACGTGGTTTCTGTTAAACATTTCTCCTGAAGTTTATTAATTCTGTACTAGATATACAATTTCATGATATCTATTATTCAAGAGCCGCTGAAATAGATTTCCATGATATAAATAAAGAGTTATTTATATTGTTTCGGTAAGTAACAGACTAGTTGGCGCTACTGATAATTATTCTGTAAGTTTTAAAGCAACATGTTATTGTTTAAGTTCAGTGAACTTTGCGATGGTCTCAAAAGAGTTCGAATGTTCAACTCATAAATGGTGAAATTCTGAAAAGAGGGAATGTGATCTGACAGTATTTCTGTTAGTAGGGATTTAATTATGATGTAAGTAATGAAATGAATTCCTAAGAGATATGAAAGAAAATTAATAATTCATTACAAGAGTGTAAAAGCTGAGAACGGAAGGAACTACTGCCTAGAGAATTTTTATGATCACTTTTTTGTTGCACTTCAAACAACAATTTACACAATTAAAATAGATTCATTTAAATGATTTTGTATTTTTCCACATTGAAATGTTTTTGTACTATTTTCTCATATTTAAAAAATACCAGTCTATTCCACCTTTCTCACGAGTTACTTGTATTGCCAAACATTCGTATTATTTATAGTATTGACGTAAACTGTGTCTGGAAGATGGCCAGTCGCTCTGTCATGTGTCTTGTGCCATGTGTTCGGTATTAGCGCCTATTATCGCGTGATTTCTAAATAAATAATGTACACGTGCGAATTTGATGCTAACTGTATATACGGAATTGGACCGTTCGTTCCGGTTTCGTTTTGGTGTACTTGACGATTCATTTGCATTTTGAAGTTGTTTCTTTTAAATATTTCCTTTACTGTCGTATGATTTGAGTAGTAACTGGCGTGCTAGGTTTTGGCTCCCAATTATGTAATAGCTTTATTGCCACGCGTACCTTAATTTGAGTTTTGGAGCGGTGCCGGTGTAGGTAAAGATGTACTACTAGACATAACACTCATTTTAAAATCTACATAAATTAAACATCACTGAGGAAGTTTAATATTTTTATTCTAAAATGAAAATGATTACTTTAGTGACCTCCAGACCAAGGTCTAGAGTAAGGCGTTCTAGACGGATTTTTTAGAATTCATCTTAATTTCTGTTCATCACTAAAATGTTTTGTAGTTGAATATGTTTAGACAGTTCGTGTCATCGATTTCAGATTTTATTTTTATGTAATGGATAGTTTACTTTTTGCTCAGCATTCATGCAGAAAGGGGCATACCCAGAGATGTATCTATGCAAGATTTTTATTTGAAAAACACATAAGTAGAAACCGTGAGTTATAATAAACTTATATAAGATATTATAAGTTATTACATGTTGTATATGAGATATTTCAAAACAGACGATGTACATAATGCACTGTCATGCGAAAATATATAGTGTGATGTACTGTGTGTGTCATTTATCCATTAAAATATACTTAGTCTAAAGAGAGTATTTGTTGTGAAAACAAACGAATTTATTAAGATAAGTAAAATAAACAACATTTTTCCTAATTACTTTAGAATCCTATCCACGAACAGATTGCTAATTCAGTCTTAATTAGTCCCATTATACTAACAGCTAATTGATAGGTATTTATGTAGTTAATGTTTAACTGCAGTCAATGTACCTATTCTAGCTATTCTCGGTAATTGAGATGTAGTCAAATAGTGTTACTTAAATGACAGACAATTGTTTTAAACAGTCCTTTAACCTTTGTAGCTTAAGTGTTTAAAGCTTCTGGAAATTAAGATGCACTTAATTGATTAATCGGCTACGTTTAAAATTCCATTGTTTAATGTTTAAAGCTTTTAACCACAGTAGGAATTACTCCCGTACCGTGGGTGCGTTTACAAACACATAAACTCATATAAACAAACAACCAGACCTGAGCCAACTAAGCCTGTATGTAATAGGTACAAAAATATTTCATGTTAGACTGAAAAATGTATGGTTATAGATTAAAGTGGAGCAGGATTTTATTATTCGGGATTGACTCACATTTTCCTCCTAGCGATAACTATTTTCATTTGCCCAGTTATTAAACTTCTATGCTTAAATTTGTTTCATTAATCTCTTACCCGTTATTTATCACGTAGGTAGGCAATAAAGCTAACACCTACACGGAGCTAGACAATTCAATTTACTATCCATTTCACGTATAAAGTGGGGGAATGAAGTAAGTTGCGTAGTTACGCAACATTCTCTGGGCCAGGAAGCATTAAATATTGAAAGGGCAAGTCAGACTCGGAACCCGCGTTACATCGGGGGGCTTCTGCATGTATTTTTCACGGTCGTAAAGTTTTAATGTCTTGTTACTCGGTTTTGGGATAGAGAAAGTTGTAGTTCCAACTCTCAAAGGTTGAGATTTTATTGTATTATTGAGCTATTTGTTTTTGAACTCGGTAAACTGTCACTGCTATTCTGTAAAAATGCCCCTTGCTGAATTTAGGTGAAATGAGCTTGGAAATTTATGGGGGAGGCCTATGTCCAGCAGTGGACGTCCCGCAGCTGATATGATGATTATGATGAGCTCAGCGTGAACTGTCAACATATTGAAGCTAGGAATTGACAGCTCACCCTTAGCTCACTTCCCATAAATTCACAACGAGATTTTACACCAACTACAAATAAACAATCGCTATAACTCACGAACAAAATATTTATATCTTTTTTATCCGGGACGATATGGCTAGTAGGTATATAAAATGTAATTTTACACAACCACGCTACTTATATCTTCCGCTAAATAATAATAATAATAATAATAATAAATTTATTTGTAAGAATGAACGCCTTCATACTAAATGTAGGTACCTAATTGCTCTGTTATTTTGATGTGCAGTCTCTCGTGACACGCGTCACGGTTACCAGCCGTCGCATAAACGTGTTGGGCACAAACTACAGTGTCCCATCTCCTTGTTGGCTTATACTTTGGCACTGTTCGAAAGATTTGGTTACATTATTTATAAATGCTTCAAGTTCAATTAGTAAATATTGGTCTTTGCCGAAACAAACACTGGTTGCCGCCAATTGGATCTCATCCCAAAAAGCCTTAAGGGCTAAATCTGGGTTCAGTTTCTCGTCAAACAAATGAATTTTAAAAATGAAACTTGATTCATAAACTTGGACGAGATTTTTAAATAGCTATCTAGATATTTAGTACCCTTATCCTTTGTACAAAATTTCATCGAGTTTGATTATCTCCTTATTGATTAAACTATAACTAGTATACTTCTAAATAGAGTGCGCTGTTGATGTCGAGACAGTCCTCATTAAAGGTAGGTAAACGTTTATTTAGCGAACGGAGTAAAGTACTAGCAATAATCTTCACATGGTGAATTTGCATTAGAAAGGACGAGGATACCTAGAGCTCATTCACGCGCAGTTAAAAGAGCCTTCTTATTCGAATAAATGAATAAATAGCTAAGTGAATGGTTACAAATTTAGTTTCAAAATTCATTCCGTAATAAAAATGTATAAAATAAGATCAAAACATTTCAAAGTGAAAATACTCGTCCATTTAACTTTGAAAAATAAAACACAGTGATGTGCTCACCCTTGTTCTATTAAACCTTTCAATCGAGCTGCAGTGTGGTTTTATTTTCAGTGAAAAATAAAACTCATACGTTCGAATGAACAGGGCACCGCACGAATTGTGTTCTATAAACTGTTCAGTTTTAGACCCCGAGCTGTTACAGCGGATAACCACAAAAGTTGTAAATGGTAAACATGTTTTTCGGCGACCTTTTGTTGTCACTACTTTTTGTTATGCGACCCTGCGATGTAAGCCGAATTGAATAACAGCCACACTGATGACTACGCAATAGGGCGACAGGAAAAATAATGTCCACATTGTCGCTTACTCTAAAAACAATTTTATATTATGATCCAGATTGCGAAACGGCTAGTCCCTAAGGCCCAAGCAATACATAACAAACCCGTTTAAATATGCAGCTTCATTTGTTTAGAAAACATAATTTATGATTGGGCAGGCTCGGCCTTCTTCGGCGCGTTTTAATCTTGCCTTAGCAACAAAGCAACACTCTGTATACGCCTTTTAAACATGCAGGTTAATCAGAGAAATAGGCTAATGCAGGCTGGCGGTGCAGGTGACCCTGTTCCAAAACAGGTCACAGCACACATGGTGCAATGCGGTCGGTAGCACAGGACATAGCCCGCAGATTAACTACAGACACGCCTGGATATGAAAATCCTATGATTTATTTCCATACGCTGCCAAAAATAGAGCCAAGGCGCTTCTGGGAATGTTCTAAAAGTACTCACGGGGTTACCGGTGTATCTGTTATCCGCGAAGAAGTTCATAACTAGAAATCCCTTGGAATAATTTGTTTCTCAAGACTCATTGTTCTCGGGGGTAAATCACAAACTCATATAAATGTTATTATATATAAGTCTTTCCATTTTAATAAACCTGTCAGTTTCATCGTCCCTTTTACCTGGACCTATGTCACAAAAGCTCCTCACGTCCCAACAAAAACCAATATAACAAGCTATTAAACCCTGCTGTGAGACTACATAGTGACAGGCTCCCAAAGCTACCAAAAGTTTGCTCTGTAACGAAGGATTACTGCGAAGTTGACGGATTAATTAGTTAATTAGCATCACGTAACGAACCTCCCCATTCGTTTTTGTCCCTCATACAGTGCGGTCCCTCGCTACACGTGACGCGATCCCTAATATCGAAACAGTAATTCAAAGCTTATTGTGCGGACTGAAACTAGTTACACATTTATTTATGTGGAATCTGTTATTGCTCCCAAGTTACAAAGTTCGAATATTTCAGCTTTATTCAGCACAAAAGTTCACCCTAAACGTCCAAACTTTTCTAATTTTAAAGTGCTTCTGTGGGCTCAACTGTACGAGTAGAATACAGTGATATTGTTTGCGAACCTCAACGGTGCATTGCGAAAAGGCTACAAGTGCTCTTTGTTCTCATAGGTCGTTGAAACAATAGGCAGGTTGACGCCACCACCAGACGTGGCCGAGAACTTTGTGACGTGTTCGGGAGTTGCCAGATGTTAGAAATATGTTTGAAAAAAAAAAAACATACCTTTTTGACAGGGGATCACCTTTTTGTTATACTCAATTTTTTTCTCCCTGAAGGGCAAAAAATACGCGTTCTAAAAGCAACCATTAATCTATAGGGGTCCTTTTGTTTCCCTATTTCTGAGAATACAAACATAACAGATCATGTTTCTGTTAAACTTAAACATACTTTACGATGTTAAACGTCGTTAATAATTTCGTCAGTAAATGGTTTTAGCCGTCTTATTATATCAATAGATAATAGCTCACATGCACACAATTATTGTCGGCCCTGAAGTAAAACAATTAAGACGCTGTAAGTGGCAGAGGTCGAGTTAATTAGGGTTTAGGACGATGTTGCGACGTTGGAAATCTCGGAGCAGGCTGAGTGCCTTGTTAATGTGACGCCAATTATGTTCCTAATGTAATTATGAGATGTAAGATGTACCCATTATTATTAATCACCTTTGAGAACATTGCCGTAGGCTATCTTGAAGATTAAAAGCATCGTTCAAATTTGAGAAAATATTGTATTTTTTCCGCCAGCTTTTGTCACTTATGAGCATGAAAAACGCACATTTACAGCAAAACCTGACCTTTAGTTTAGCTACTGTTATCTATTTTAATCAAGTACCTAATGCTAACAAACCACATAACATTATGTATCAGCGTTGTAATACAATAAACGACAGTTGAATGCTCCCTTAGATGTTCACATTCACATCTATAAATACAAGAAGCGTTCTTTGCATAGCCTCCCGGCGCGACCATTGTACACCAATCAGCGGTCTCTGCAGATCGACGATTTAGCACTTGGGGCATCCGCTGCAGATGAACGAACGTCCATTATACTCGTTTCCTATTTCAGTAGATAGAAAAGAGCCAATTAGAGACGGCTTTGGGCGCTCGTCTTATTCGTAAGTGCGTAGGTCAGGTGACAAGTCACCGCTTGGAAATAAATCAAATATCTCTCTGTGCAGTGGTAAGTACGTTAAATATACCAGTACGTACGTCTTGTCTACTGCAAGTTCAGTGATACGTGGATGCCATAAGTCGGCAGTGTGTAATGGAGTGCTAACGTGTGTGTTCTGTGTTGTTTCAGCATGAGGTCACGGCGGTGGTGTGGTGTCCGCATGGAAGCCCGGCGGACTGCTGATCACGCGCTGCACACGTTGCGTGCGCAGTTCCGCCGCGCCCTGCCGGAATGGACCGCGCGCGCCTCTCGCCGACGCCGGACTGCGCGAACCATCGGCCGCTCCAAGGAGGACCCCACGAAACCATCGATACCGCAGCCCCGCCCGCGGAGGCCTTAAACGACCCAGAGACTCCGCGGCCCGCGCCGCGCGCGTTAGCCTCTATCCCCGAGAGTGAGCCTCTGCTCCGTGATCCGCTCAGTGTCAGTGCTATCAGTGAGAATGTCTTGCGCAAGCACAACGGGCGGCCGCTGCACGTGCAGTTCGACGCGCAGTCGCCGCCCGCGCCCGCCTCGCTGTCGTCCAGCGGCTCCAGCTCGTCCGACGACGAGGACGTGTCCATCGCCGAGGCGCGCCCTCCCGACGGCGGCTGGGGCTGGGTCATCGTGTTCGCCTCCTTCATGGTCAACCTCATCGCTGATGGAATCACCTTCAGCTTCGGTGTCTTCTTCCCACACTTTTTGGAATATTTCGGCGAGAGCAAAGGCAAAACGGCCTGGATCGCTGGCATCTTCATGGCGATGCCGCTCCTGTCCGGCCCCATCGCCAGCTTTCTTACGGATAGATACGGCTGTCGGCGGATGACCATATTCGGCTCGATCCTAGCTGCTACAGGATTCGTCATATCCGCCTTCGTAGATAATATGGAGACATTGTTTTTGACGTTCGGCATAATGGCCGGGTTCGGATTAAGTCTGTGTTACGTGGCAGCGGTAGTTATAGTCGCGTATTACTTCGAGAAAAAACGTTCTTTAGCCACCGGAATTTCGGTCTGCGGTAGCGGCATCGGCACGTTCGTGTTCGCACCCTTGACCTATGTATTATTAGATGAATATGGGTGGCGTGGAACCACGTTAATATTAGCTGGTTTATTTCTAAATATGGCAGTGTGCGGACTTTTGTTCAGAGATCTGCCGTGGACGACGACGATGAACGAGGAAAGGGCGAAAGAGAGGAAAAGGAAAAGAGAAAGAAAGCGGCTGAAACGTTACCAAGCGGCTCAGGCGTCGTCGGCGGATAGTGTATCGGACAGTAAGAGTAGTCCGGCGGCCTCGACGAAAGCGAACGAGGCCGCCGATATAGAGACAGTGACATCACCTATAGTGCCGCAGTTCAGTTCCCTGGTGGACCTGCCGACGTTCATGACGGGCGGGGAGGGCGTGTCGCTGGAGGTGTTCGAGCTGATGTCGAACAGAGGCCGCGCGTACGCCATCCTCGCTCAGAACTACCCCGGGGTGATGTTGCCTTCTCGCAGCTTCAGCGACAGCGGGCGCCTGCACGAGATGTCTCCGCCGCGCGCGCTGCTGTCGCCGGGCGCCGCGCCGCCGCCGCACGAGCAGCGCGCGCCGGCGCCCCGCCAGGCGCCCATCAACGACAAGGCGGCGCTGTCGCTGTGGCTGCGGCGCCAGGCCGGCGGCGGCTCCACCAAGAAGCCGCCCGCCTTCCTCAAGGACCTGCGCGTGCACCGCCACTCGCTCACCTACAGAGGCGCCATGCTCAACATCAACCGGTACCGGCTCAGGGCGTCCTCCTGTCCCAACATCTTCAGGAACTCCATGACGACCATTGCTAAAGAAAAGGTGAGGGCATTCATTTAACTCTGTTTAAGTTATCTAGGATATAAATGGCGTAGCTGCTGAAAGCAAACAACAATTGATAAATATGATCTTGTATCAAACCTGTAAATGATTCGAACTTGTAAGACTTCGGTGCAAAGTACCTCACAAGGTTAACCGAAACCTGTCACCGTGAATAACGCCAACTTGTCTAACTTTTCCAGGTCCAATGGTACGCCGGCCTGTGGGACTTCTGGGACCTGGTAGTAGATGTCCTGGACTTCTCCCACTTCTCGAATCCAGCATTCCTGATCTTCGCCGTGTCCAACTTCCTGCTGTACATGTGGTACGACGTGCCCTACGTGTACATCGCTGACAACGCCATGAGCATGGGCTTCAATGAGTCGCAGTCATCAATGCTGATATCTATTATTGGAATAGTGAATATGTTTGGAGAGGTTAGTACCAAGCTTTTTGATATTTATTGATGAAAGCACGTGTCGCCGTTGGAGCTGCGTCTGATCACTTCTCGGTCGTGAAAGATTGCCATCCCATTGGACTGAGTGGAGGAGAGTGAAGGCATGCAAATGTTTGCGCACACACATGTGCCCTTTACGACTTCCTTTGGCTTACCTACATTGAGAATGGCCGCCGTGGCCGAAATTCTTTCGGGATATTATTATGAATGTATTCAAGAGGCAAAGTTTAGGTTTACTATCCATATAACCGTAATTAATTGACAGCCTTTCCATTTACACTATCGCGCGAACTATACTAAACATATGAGCGTACGGAAACATACAACAATGACCCGTTGTTCGTCATAAGTTTTTACTATCTCCGTAAGAATAGGAAGCAATTACCTGCACATAGTAATGGGCCTGTAAAAGCCACATTATCAGCCGTTATCAGCAACAAGCATTGTTTAACTTGACCCACTTCAATCATCTCCCGTGATAATGTGCTGCTGATAACGAGACATATACAATATGCATGTGATTCAAATGAAAGGCAATTTTTTTATAAACTTTAATACTTGAGAGTTATGCCTCTTCAATATTGTTTACTGTAATTTCTATCTGAGCAAGAAATTAATTTTAAAACAGCGCACATAAATACTGTGGAATCTTCAAATATTTGAATAGCGTTGCCATTGATCAGAGCGAATATGACGTATTAATGACAATTATTACGTCATATTCAAATGTGGAATGTCAATTCAGTGCGTAGTTAGATATTCGCTCCGCTTTTTGAACTATGACGTCACAGCAAGCACGCCAAAATGGCGGGCGTTTTAAGTGCCGGGTGTGGGTTGGTTATTTTTAAATTCTTCTTTAAATACTTTAAATTACTTTATTGGTGTTCTATATCTTTAAAATATTTTATAGCAATGTAACTATCGAATAATAATGTATAAAAAATACATGCATATTCTCTAATCGATGCAAGAATAGTAGATTGGGCCATCTACATAATCGATATTTTACAGGAGAGCACTTTTAGTAATATACTTATTACTAAAAGTCATGTTAAAGCCACGCCCACGTTGAGAGTTAACATGAAATGTTCCATAATGCATTATAACCTCCTAATTACTATCGGGCGAGTTCAAAAGGGCAATATTAATTGTCTAATTAAAATTTTACAGTTAATCGCATACCTGGTTGATATAGGGGTACTTAGGGTTTGTAAAAAAAGCATTTACTCAAGAATGCTGCCCGTATCATTGTACCATCTTCTATAGTATCATAGTACAATCTTTTGTAAACGGCATTTAATATTTCGAGTTTGTTTTTAAAAGACTCCATTTCGTACTTCCAGATCCTACTGGGCTGGGTGGGCGACTTCCAGTGCGTGAACGCGAGCATCGTGTACGCGGGCTGCATGGTGGCGTGCGGCGGCGTGACGCTGGTGATGCCGCTGCTGCGCGGGTACGGCTGGCTGGCGGCCTCGGCCGGCGCGTTCGGGGCCTGCATCGCCGCCAACTACTCGCTCACCAGCATCATCCTCGTGGAGCAGATCACGCTCGAGAAGTTCACCAACGCGTACGGGTTGCTGCTGCTCATGCAGGGACTTGCCAACCTGATTGGACCGCCGTTAGCTGGTAAGCAAATTATGACAAATTTTAAATAGGCGAAAATGTTGTTTCTGCCTACCAACATGGGAAAAGGCGTGAGTTTATGTATACCACCACGCCTATATTCCCCGAAGGGTTAGGCAGAGGTGGATCAATGTACACCCACAGTTCGTCAGTATGTTTTAGGTCCCATATAATAGGGGGCGAGCCTATTACCATTAACACAAATCCAAACACCGAGCTGCTACTGAGAAATTCATAGAAAAACCCAATAACACTTTTTGACCGACCTGGGAATCGAACTCATGACCTCTAGCGTAGCAGTCGCGGTTAGAACCACTAGGCTAACGAGACACGTAGCTGGTTAGTAAATTATGACATTTTTGAAATCGGCGAAAGTAGTATGTAGGGATCGTAGCAGGTGGCGTTCTTTTGTTTCTGTATAGAAAAAGCGTGAGTTTATGTATGTATGTATGTATGTATGTATTTTTCAAATTGCTTTGATTAGACTTATTAATTGTTAAAAAACGCCATTTTATTTTTTTGGAAAATTTAAAAGAGCTGAGCTAAATCTATAAAAAAGGTTTACTATATTATAATATGTACAAAGTATTTCAAATTAATCTTCGAAAATGCATACTGTTTCCGTATTTACAAATATTGAAACTGAAGGCGATCTATTACACATTATTACATTTCAACAAACAATGAAATCAGTTTCCTAAGTTTGTCTAAGGCACCGACAATAAGAGCTTATCAGTCTTTTAAAACTGAGAACTAAATTTACATGCCATCACGCCAGTATTCCCCGAAGGCTTAGGCAGAGGTACAGGAGTAATCAATGTACACCCACAGTTTGCCAGTATGAATAGGCCCCATGTAATATAGGGGGCGAGCCTATTGCCCTTAACCGGGCACAAATCCTGACTCCGAGCTATTGAGAATTTCATAAAGTTTTATCTTGGACATCGGTAACTATGTTAGAGGCCCTTGAGGCGGTTTAGAAACTTTGACACGAGGGTGTGTGGGGTCGTTAGACCTTACTGCCCACACGATAAAGAAGAAGATAGAAAAACCCAATAACAACTAAACCTACTAACAGAAAAATGACTACCCGACTTCATTATAACCAAAACTTTCTCATCTCCAGGTTGGGTATACGACGTGACGGGTTCGTACGACCTGTCGTTCTACCTGGCAGGAGTGTTCATCGGCGTGTCCGGCCTGGTCCTGTTCGTGACGCCGCTCATCCGCTGCGTCAAGTACTGCGCGCGCAAGCCGCCGCCGCCCGCGCCGGAGGACGACAAGCCCAACGGCGAGCTGAAGCAGAACGGGAAGCTCATGGTGTAGGGGACGTCACTACGTTGGGAATTGTTGGTAGTTGACACCACTAACTAATAATTTCAAGTCACAACGTCTCTAAAAAAGCACTTTATTTTACCCATGAAAACCGATTAATTTTCAATTTATTGTAAAATTAGATTTTTACTTACTTTAAAATCAATAAATAGTTAGTCAATTGAGTAGGCCGATAAGTGACGTCACAGCGTGCTACTGTCATACAAACTCTGGGAGAATCGCGATTTGACAGTTCATAAAAAGTATGTCAATTGATGGTGGTGTCAACTACCCCATTCAAGCGGAAAAAAGGGAAAATAATGTAACTTGTGAAAATTAGGAGAGTGCTGTTGATTGGCTAATTTGGCGATTGTGAAATGTGCAACTTTTTGAGTCGTGTTTAAGGCCATAGTAAATATCATACTTGTTGCATCAGAAACCAGCGGATCTTGTCGCATTTCGATTGCTAAATACGCGAGTAAACTTTAGCTCATTCGGATGTAAGCCACGGTGAGTGAGCCTCGTTTTGTGATACCGTGACTGAACACATAAGAGTCGTCGAAACACTCAGTATCAATGCTGTAAGTAACTTCGCTGATGATGACTCTTATCAAAAACATTGCGAATAGCTTCGAAGCATGTGTGCACTATTTCATAGATCAATAAGATAGCTGGCGATGCAGAAATAACTAAACTAAAAAGTTTCATTGATTTTGTATCTTACTATTTAAAAAAAAACAGTCCAATGTAAAAAAATCATAGTTTTTTGATAACTTGTTTTTTTTTTGTCTTATTGTTTTTAATAATACAATTTAAATCTATAATATTCTATCTGTAAAAAAAAAATATTCTATAAATACATGAAATTAGTGCTAATAAATCTATGAATCAAAGCACTCATCTAACCAGTGTACATAGCTACCAATTATAAAGCCAGGAAACTGGAAGTGGCAGCACACTGCGCTAAATACTCAAGGTCCCTCCGCTCAATGATACAACTTCCTTACAATTATAGCCATGTAAGTATTTCTAGTGTTTTATACATCTTAGTGTCAATAAACGATATCAAGGAGGCCCCCGAATAAAGTTTTAGAAGAGTGTTTCTAATGAAAGTGAATTAGTTTAGATATTGTGGAGTTAACTCAATGTTATTTATTATAATGGAGATAGCTATGTTATTTTGACCCTCCGGCTTCTCAAACGAAGTCTAACACAAAACGAATGTGACATTTATTGTCGTTCGAGAAACCGAAGGTTAGTTGCGGTGGAAAGAAAAATGAATCGAATTTGTTATTTACATATGCTAGTAGAAGTGGAAGTGAGACTCGGCTCTAAGGGTTCCGTATCACGGAAATGATTACTATTTCTATTTGACAGATCACAAAATAATTTAGCTTAAAATTTTATTAAGGTAAAAGATCATTTGGCCACTTCTGGGACGGAACCCAAAAAAGATAATATTGTATAACTGAGAACAAAGTTGTGACTTTAAAGGCCCTTGTAGCAATTAAATCGAGTTTCTAATTAATCAGTAGTATTCATAAGAATAATTGAAATGGTAAGAAAAGCTAATTATGTATTAGATATGTTTGCACTGTCAAAGAATGGTGCAGAAAAATAATCGTGTAAAATTTGTGAAATGAGATCGTAATGTTTTTAACAGTGAGTGATACAATACCCAATACTAATTATAAGCTATTAGAAGTTAGACGAAATAATAATTGACTCAAGAATGAGACTTTGGCAGTGTATCAACTAAATAGAAACATTTTAAACAATTTTTAAACGCTACTTCATCAATTGCGTCAAATTTAATGTTATATTAATTCAGGCTTTATATAAAACTTGAAAATCGATGAAAAACTTTAAATTGTATCACCAAAGACTGCCCATGTATATAAAATCAGAAAATATAGATCTTCCCGTAGCTTTTTAGAAGGTAGAGGTTGAATAGTAAACTCCTTTGCGCCTGCACTCGTCGCCGAGTCAATAGTTGACAAAGGAATTCACATTCAGCCTATAGTGAATGTATCTGTTATGTCATTTATGCGATATTATATTGGCGTTTGTTATATAGATAAATGGTTATAACTAGGCGTTTTTTAATAAATAATTTATTTGAACTAAAGGAGATAGAACTTTGCTAGGGTTTAGAACTGTATGCACCCTGCTTTTAAATTATGTAATAATCGTCATTATAGTGTCGCAAAAATAAAGAGAAGGAAAGCCTCTAGGTACATTACTGATGTGTATAGTGGATTGAATATAGTGTAAGATATGATTCGAGGGAAAAATCAACAAATTATGTACCAAAAAAAAATGTTATTATGTAGCTTTGTTTGCATTTTGTGTAGTCTTAGGTGTTATATTAGAGTTTAATGCCTTCAGCGCTGACAATGAGCGACTGTATCACAATCATTTCTTAAGTATTTTAACATTTAAAGTGACAAATGTACCATTACTTACCAGATGCCTTTGTAAGACCAGTAACTGTTGTATAATATTGTAGTGCTATTTAAAAGACACAAATAAATAATCTTAGTACTCCAGTGCTACACTTTTATTATCTATTTTTATAAATTACTATTACCTGCTGTATTTACTCCTGTCGATTGTTTTTTGGTAAGTACGTTAAAGTAGTATGCCAGGTTTATCTTTTTATTCTCAATCTGTTTAAACTAGACAATATAAACGGTAAGAGAAAATATTACTTACCAAACTTTGAGCCATAACTATCCGTTGTGACTTAAATTAAATAATAAGTATTCAATTCTTATGAATAATATCTTACTTTTAAATCATGACAAACAATTGGAATGCAAAATAATATATTATTATTAATTATAATATCCATCTATTAGTTCAATCCTTTAATTTTATTCTTTTCAACAAAATTCGCGAGCTCTTGCCAAGAATAACACTAGCGTATGCAAGTTTGTTCAAAAATTTCACGTTTTAATGGAAGCTTGCATGATAGCATATAATATACTGTTCAAATATGTGTATCAACGAATATTATTAATTAGTTTGTGGCCCCGTTTCCCGTGGGAATGGTTGAATGGTTTGTTTGTTGCACTATTATGTATATCGTTTAAATAAGCGTCTCAACGTTACCTTTGATAAGCAGAATCATTGCGCACATACTGCACATGGCAATCTTTCAAAAACCAAAAACGGTTACCCATTATTTGTTTGTAATTTTGGACCCTATTTCATTCGCATTAAAATTGATATGTAAGATCATTGTGACATCACAAGTGACCGATGCGTGGATTTTATTATCCTCTGTTATTAGTAAGTAGAATTTTAAAGCAAATAATATTTCCCTATGGTAAAAAAACGAATGTCTTGTATTTTAAGTAGTAATAGTGTCAGTAAGTGTTTACGTGTGTTTCGTTCGCATGTGTGGGCCGACGACATGTAAAGTGATTGTACTAAACGGGTATACAAACAAAATGTATTATGTATATTTCTGATACACTCTGTCGTGTGTGTATGTTAGTAAAATTCTTTTTTTTATTTACTTTTTATTTGTTTTATTTTTCTTCTCCTTAACTCTTTTTAACTTGGTGTAGTTTCAGATAATTATTTTATAACGTTTGTTTGATTATGAGGCAGTGTTTCGTTTTATTTGTTAGTAAATCGTTCTTTGCCGCACTCATGCGCATGTTTCCTATGTGTGAAGAGTGTTTGTATTGTCACAGTTAAGATATTATGTATATATTTTCATCATTTAACATATATTGTTATATAATTTTCTGCATATTGTGGCGTGAAGTATTTATTGTCCTGTATCATTAACAAATTAACTAAAAATAAAATTGTGATAATAAAAAGAGAAATCCTAATGAGTATCGAAGTTGAATAAGTACTAATTATTAAGCATAGCTAGTTAAAAGGTAGTAATTGAAAAGTAGAATGAATTTTGATCAAGAAATTAAATTTTGCATTATTGAACCTGCTAGAATTAGGAATCAAATAAATTTTGTGACATTTTACACTAGATAATTTCGATTATAATTCGTCAGAGAGAAATTTAACTGCAATAATATTGTACCTAATTGTAAAATGAGAATAACATTTAAAGTTCTTCCATAGTATTTTTTGCACTATCTAGAATATTGGCACAACTTAGAATCAAAACCTAGGTTGTAATGATTAAAGACTAAATAATACAGATAGTTTTTGAAACAATTCTTACCTCCGGTTTCTCGAACGAAAAATTGATATGACAAATTGTCAAACACGAGTTAATTCCTGTGATTGGTGGCTAACAATTTAGGTAACCAATCACAGCAGCTTACGTGCATTTATCAATTTGACACATTAATTTTTCATTCGAGAAACTGGGGGTTAGTACTAGCTATTTAATAATAATTACAATCTGCAATATAATATTCAAGATTGAATAAAAGCAACATAATTAATTACGAAAAAGGACGATACGCGCATTAAGATTTTACATAATTATTAAAACTAAATATTTGTGATCATTATAACAATTTACACCAAAATAAGCAATCATTTACCTACTTGATAATATTATTATATTGTAATAAGTCAAATTCGATTAAATATTTATTGTAGAAGTTGTTAATGAATAAATACCTCATAAAGATAGCATTATATTTTATTGATTGGGGTCTTTTCGTATTGGCTATTTGAGACCCTACTATTTAAAGATTCATAATTATGTATGATTATAATAAAGACCATTTTAGCTTGAATTTTTGTCTTTTTCTTTTTAACAAGATAATAGTTAAGTACCATCTACCTGAATCTAGTTCTTAAGTCTGACATTGTCGAGCTTAGGACTTTGTGGAACTTGCTGCTGAGACCTACATGCTTTGACATATTCAGAAAAGCTTCTTGATCTTTGTGGTAGGTGACTAAGTGACTCTGCCCGCTACATGGCACCTTACTATCACCGTGATAGGCACGTGTCAGGTAAAAAATGATCCTCAAATTAAAAGTAGAAGACTGACCTAGCATCCACAGAAAGAACGATTGGCCGTTGATTGATACGCTGTTTATACGTTCTAGTATACATAGAAGTCAGTGCCATGATTCTATCCGTACCGGATACGTTCATATCATTCATAAGCCTATCAGCATCTAGCAATTTTTATAACGTACCTAAGTAATATTTACATAAGAGCCACGAACTATATACACGATTGAGGTACCTACCCTTCCTCTCAAAACTTAATTTATCAATCTGCGAAGCAATTTTAATTGATGTAACGAGCCATGGTTAGAATTATAAGGTTAACTTATTTAATATTCAACGGCGACGGCGTAAAGACAAACGTAAGTAATTAAATTATCTACGCCATGCTTCCTATATCACGTCTGTAATTTATTATTCTATGTCGACTCTGTTACCAACCTACTCGTACTGCAGCTCTCACTGGAAGTTGTCAAATTATAAATGTTTCGTTTCGGAACAGGCAAAACAAAACATTCTCGCCTTTTTGGAACTTCCAAATACTGGTTGAAATAATTTAACTTACCATCACGCCTGTTTTCCCCGAAGGGTTAGGCTGAAGTGTACCAACGTACTCCCACAGTTCGTTAAAATAACATGAGGTTAATAAAAATCATTCTCCACATTACGATTTCTAAGAATGTTGTGTAGGCCCTGGCCAGGATCGTGACAAGGGCATTCAAGTTTACCCTTTACAAGGTAATTAATTTTAAGTAGATACTTAGTTGTGTTATATATAAACGTTGTTTACAGAAAAACATACCAAGTTATTAATCAAATGATAAGACTTATGAAAAACTTAGTTCTAAATAATACAAAGTGTAGAAAAAAAAAACTTTACATAAGTCCATAATAATTGGACTTGCGGGTCAATCACAATCCACTTTATAATTCACTATTATTGCGCGGGTTGTAAACTTTTTAAGTTAGTTGTTTATCCTGGTGATGAAAGTTTTCCCCGTGCCGTGAAAATGTTTAGGTGAAGTGGTGGTGTTCGCAATTCAAATAAAATGAAAACAAGCGTTTTTGACAATGCTTGTACGTTTCGCCCAATCAGAAGCCTTCGCAGGCCATTGTTTTCCCCTACTAAACTGTCATGGCGTCAGTCAGAGTCGCGTACGCCATTGCAAAAAATGAAAACATGTGATTCGAAAGTGCGAAAAAAGTATCAAGTTTCGCGTGTGAAGACTATATGTATAGGTATATGGACATATGTGTCAGTGATCAGTGTGTGTGCACATGAGTAGGTGTCTACTAGCAGATCAAAAATATCAACAGGGTGCAAAACTTTCCCGCCCGCTTCAAGTTCCGTGGTCCCGCGTTTGTTTCAGTCTAGTTTATATCTATGTATCAAAAATATTCACGAATGCGACTAACTTATCAAGTTAACTTTGTCGGTTAAAATTCAAAGTGATCTTTGAAACGCCATGACTTTATAATTTAGTAGGTAGTAAGTGCTAGTGCAAAATTGCAAGCTATTATTGTTCGACTATCGAATGGCTGTTGATTGTATTTCAATACTTTGTAGATAGTATTCATAATAAAGTTTTTAAACCATTTTTAGAATAGTTACCATAAAATCAGGTTAACTGAATGTAATTCAGTAACATTTGGAGGTTCGCATTTGTAATAAAACGGTGGTCCCCAAACTAGGTGGTGCACTAGGTATCTTATAGACTTGGGGGTATTCCAATACTGCCTCAAGTTTTTAGATCAATTATCGATAGTTAGGCAACAATAGTGTAAAACGTGTGTGTGTGAGCCGTGATACAGTGTTAGTTTGAAAAGCTGGAAGAGGGAGACCTCACAGTGCCGGAGGAGCGTACAACGTACTACGTATTCAAAGGTAAGGATTCGCGTTCTAAAGGCAGTATACCCCTAAATATGCTGGTGGCTGCCACCATGTTTGTCTAGCTACACATAATCCTCTGGTTATATTAATTACTAGCGAATTGCCCGTGTTAGAAATAGGTAAAAAAGGTAAAATAATTAAAATAAATTTCAATCAAATATATTTATTTATTTAATATATGGCAATTATTTTATTTATTAAAGTTGCTCAATATTGAAACTAACCTTATGTATCAATGAAAGTCATTTATCATTATTACTCATTTCATTTATTACATTATTATTAAACAATGATTCTATATCATCATGTATACACACCAACATTTATACATAAATATTTTTACACATATACTTATGTACACAACATTATTACTCACTGGTAACATCATTTAGTTACTACATCAAGTATATAACCAACACTGCCATCAGCAGTACAAAAGTATATATATGTTAACACATATAGGAAAGGGTCTTTATATACATACGTATACACATATATACACATAATGTATATATACATGTAGTACATAATATATTTATACAACATTATTGATCTATAATAACATTATTTAGGTACCATATCAATTATATAACTAAATCAAGTAAATAACCAACATTACAAAAGAATATAAGGAACACATATTTATAATATCTAATAAAAGAGGAAATATACTTAACTAGCGATCTGCTCGGTCCGACAGCTCAGATAAGAATGACACTCAAAGCGTTGGGCTCTCGCCTTTATAGACAGTGACAAACAAGTGACGTCATCGAGTCGTTAGTACAGAGACTTGTACAAATGTGTCTAGAAATTATATTTACGTGTATAAAAAGCTATAATTATGTAACGACATAAATAATAAAATATAAATAACGTATAACTGGTTTTAGCTATGATTTTATGACTTGAATCATAACCGAACCAACTTCCGGTATCAACAAATCACAAAATACAACTTTAACAATTAAAAATATAGTACATATATTATAACTTTTAATGATTATTATCATTAAAAGCCATAATATATAACACGGCCATTCTGATAAGTACTTCGTTCTCGAAGTACAATCATGATATATTTTTTATATCTTTTTAAGTAGTACTTTTATTGTTGTTATAGGCACAGCCACAGGCACAGCCACAGGCACAGCCACAGGCACAGCCACAGGCACAGCCACAGGCACAGCCACAGGGACAGCCACAGGCACAGCCATAGCCATAGGCACAGCCACAGCTACAGGCACAGCCATAGGCACAGCCACAGGGACAGCCACAGGCACAGCCATAGCCATAGGCACAGCCACAGCTACAGGCACAGCCATAGGCACAGCCACAGGGACAGCCACAGGCACAGCCACAGCCATAGGCACAGCCACAGGGACAGCCACGGGCACAGCCATAAATTTCGTTCAAGGGAGGCTGAACACAAAGTATATTCGCATTACTACCAATTAGTAGTCGTACAGGGGAAAAACCCGTAGATTTCGAACTGTGGTATTTATGGATTACTGCCATTTTCATAGTTCGTTCGGCCAATCTGACATATTACCGCGGTGTTTTGATTAAATATTGAGAGATTCACGTCATCCTGCCTATTCTTGCTGGATAACACTTCTTTTTCAGCAGTAAGCAGCTTCTGGATAATCTCTGTCTCCATTCGGGTAGTGAAAAAAAATCCTGGAAATATATTCTCATTCACTTAATAAATCCTAATTTTATTTACATTTAATATAAAAATAAAAACATAATTATAATAAATATTGGTATGTGATCCCACTTCTGATGTTAGAAATAGGTAAAAAAGGTAAAATAATTAAAATAAATTTCAATCAAATATATTTATTTATTTAATATATGGCAATTATTTTATTTATTAAAGTTGCTCAATATTGAAACTAACCTTATGTATCAATGAAAGTCATTTATCATTATTACTCATTTCATTTATTACATTATTATTAAACAATGATTCTATATCATCATGTATACACACCAACATTTATACATAAATATTTTTACACATATACTTATGTACACAACATTATTACTCACTGGTAACATCATTTAGTTACTACATCAAGTATATAACCAACACTGCCATCAGCAGTACAAAAGTATATATATGTTAACACATATAGGAAAGGGTCTTTATATACATACGTATACACATATATACACATAATGTATATATACATGTAGTACATAATATATTTATACAACATTATTGATCTATAATAACATTATTTAGGTACCATATCAATTATATAACTAAATCAAGTAAATAACCAACATTACAAAAGAATATAAGGAACACATATTTATAATATCTAATAAAAGAGGAAATATACTTAACTAGCGATCTGCTCGGTCCGACAGCTCAGATAAGAATGACACTCAAAGCGTTGGGCTCTCGCCTTTATAGACAGTGACAAACAAGTGACGTCATCGAGTCGTTAGTACAGAGACTTGTACAAATGTGTCTAGAAATTATATTTACGTGTATAAAAAGCTATAATTATGTAACGACATAAATAATAAAATATAAATAACGTATAACTGGTTTTAGCTATGATTTTATGACTTGAATCATAACCGAACCAACTTCCGGTATCAACAAATCACAAAATACAACTTTAACAATTAAAAATATAGTACATATATTATAACTTTTAATGATTATTATCATTAAAAGCCATAATATATAACACCCGCGACTTCATCCGCGTTGCTTATTTCACCCGTCATAAGTTATGTCTTTGGTTAATGCTCCGCTCCCGTAGGTCATAGCGTGATGTGATATAGCCTATGTTACTCGAGGATAATGCAGCTATCTATTGGAGAAAAAATGGTTAAAATCGGTCCAGTAGTTACGGAGTCTATTTGTTACTAACAAACAAACAAATATTCTCCTCCAACAAATCAACCAAAGAAATCCTCCATACCTCAAGAAAATAATAAACAATAAATAATAATAATAATCCTCCAGCAAATCTTCTCTCTATCCTCTGTATAATATTAGTATAGATAAGTAAATAGTAAATTATTTTTACATGACTAGATTTGTGTAGTTGATTGTTTGTGTTTTGTTTTTAATTTGATTTTATTAACTTGCTGAATCGTAAAATTCTTCCGAAAAAGAATGAGACGGTATTATACATAAGTAACCCTGTTCTCGACCCTGTGACCTCCAATTGTAACAAAAGCCCAAAAGGTGAAACGACAAGTTCACAAACTGAGCAGATATTTCATGAATACATTTATGAAAGTTGATAAAACAAAAGAATTGCGGAATTCCCTTAGCTACCGGCGGGCGCTCGGTCGACCCGACGACCTCACAGGGATCCCATGATCTTACGAAACATACAAACCTGCCTACGTGGACTATTGCCACAAAAGAATATTATCATGTTGCATTTTGTAGTTTATAAAAACGGTTGTACAAATTGCGGGTCCCTTACAGGGTTTCGGGCAAAAGGTCGATAAGCATTTGATGAGGCTGATAGGCTGGTAATACAGTAGGTACAATAGTTGGAAAGTTCTTTGTGTTAGCCTGTAGCTAGGTAGGCGCATTCTTACGTGCGTGGGTCGAGAACAAGAACTAAACCAATGGTTTTTATTAGTGTCCGACCGAAAGTTCGGTTTCGGTTTCGGTTTCGGTCGAGTTTCGGCAAAAATAGCGGGTTTCGGTTTAGTTTCGGTTTCGGCGTCAGACCTGCCGAAACTACGACCGAAACCGAAACTGTATTCGGGAGTTCTCGCGCTTTGCTCGGTCATATTCGGCGCGTTGAATTCCATATAAGCGACGACGATTTTGCCGCGTCCACGTGCCTAATCATGTCGTGACAGGCTTGTGTTTGCAGTTCGTTTTGTTTGTTGTAAGTTTTGTGTGATTTAATTTGAATTCGATAAGTTTTATCACGTGATTCATGACTCTTATGCTATATAAGAGTAGGTAGACAAGTGAGGGTTCCGTTCGTTTGCCCACCGAGGGTTCCGTACAAATTTGTAGGTACTGTACATATTTAAAATAGTTCAGGAATCGAACCTCGCAGTTTTTTTTTCGAACTTTTTTTTTCATTCTTCATCGTAAATCGAAAACAATACAAGATAAAAAAAATAAATTGTTTAAGCTTCTATCAATGACGCCCTTTTATACGATACCGCCCAAGTCACGGTTAAGTCACTTAACAATTTTCGACTCCGTTCCTTATATGAAGGCCCTGTTTTTTTATGATTTAATTACCAATGTACAGTTTTCAGATATTTCCCTGTAAATCTAGTTCATGACGATATTACTTGCAAAATTTAAAAGTTATTACCCTATTAATTTTGATTCCCTTGATACTATAGAGTTAGAATTTTTTTTTTGGCGGCATAAACGGCCGTCTCTTATGAACTCACAGGTTTGATTTTGTCACAGCTTCAAGGGACTGTAGACCTAAGACCTATATGGTTTTATTTTCAACTCGATACCTCCACGCATTTCCGAGATAAAGGGTCGTGACGCAGACAGACAGACGGACGAACAACAAAGTGATCCTATATGAGTTCAGTGATTTCCTTTTGAGGTACGGAACATAACAAAATAATTCAATATAAAAGACTAATACATAGATCATAGTAGAATCAAGTTTAACATAGGGATCTGTATATTTTTTGGTTAATTTAACTCACTCGCTAATGCTATACCTAAAAAAACATTGGTTAGGTACTTGGTACTTACTGTAGTGCATTAGTGGTAATAATATGAACGATTCAGAGTTTTAAAGTTAATTTTAACAATTATCACAAAGGTATTTAAGTGGCAAGTACAGTAAAATACTTAAGTACCTAATTATTATTTTTTTGTAACTTAAATAGGTACCTACCTAGGTATCCTTATTGTAAAATTATTATTTAATTTCTGTTTTTCGATTTTAAACCTTACTAATTACCTACCCCCAAACTAAAATTGAATGCAACATTAACATGATCCTTGTAAGAAAGTTTCGGTTTCGGTTTCGGCCGAAACTGAGACCGTTGCCGGAATTCGTTTTCGGTTTCGGTTTCGGTCGTAAAAACCAGTTTCGGTCGGACACTAGTTTTTATTAATACCGGTTGAAAAACACATCGTCACGAGAACTTTCATCATTGATTCATTAAATGTTTTTTTCTTGTTCAAAGTCACATCATTTATTTCAATAAGACCATTAAAAGGCACCTTTGAACGTCAATTACAAGGTAAAAATTAAAAATATTGAATCTAGTTCCCCATTACTAAAGATAGTTTCCTATGGGGAAAAACGGGCAAGAAACTACATACACACTCTTTTAATAATGTTTTAGATGGATAAGATCTTGACTCTAGTCTAGGTTAGAGACGTTGGAGTGGGCTTACCCTGAAGAACCCTGTAGGGTTGAATGCCTTTGGAAAAACAGATGCAGGTAGAGAGCTTCACTCATTTGTAGTGCGCATTATTAGACACTTGGAAATGCTTAGTGCCAATACAATAATATAATTCTCACTGCCTCGTTAGCCCAGTTGTCCTAAAAGCGACTTGGGTTCGATTCCCTGGTCGAGCAGTGTTAGTGGTATTTTCTATGAAATTCTCAGTAGCAGCTCGGGAGTTAGGATTTGTGCCCGGTTAACGGTAATAGGCTCGCCCCCTTTTACATGGAACCTAAACATACCGGCGAACTGTGGGTGTACATTGGTACACCTATGCCTAACCCTTCAGGGAATACAGGCATGATAGTATGTTTGTGTTATGTCATATACTGAAAGCATGGTAAAAGTTGCAACTACTTTCCCATCTGTTGGCAAGCGTAGCGATGATGTGATTTGTAACCTAGATATTCTTTAGATAAAAGCAATGCCTAAGGCCACAGTTTAATTCTAGAATATTTGTGTCTCCTATCAAAAGCCAGAAGTAGCTTTCGGATATAAATGTGTGGTAGTAAGTCGGTGTGTCGGAGCCTGTTAGTTTCACGACGCGTCGCTTCGGGCACTCGACCCGCGCACTGGTCTCTAAGGCATTGCAACTTCGGTCACATTTCCTTGAATTCTCATACATGGATGTATTTTGCCGTCGCTGCTCTTTTATTCAATGCTGTAGTAGTTGATTAGTTTTCTTAGTAAAGGATAAACATTATTGACTGCCTCGTTAATCTAGTGTTCCTAAGCGCGATTGCTACGCTAGAGGTCTTGGGTTCGATTCCAAGGTCGAACAAAGTGCAATCGGATTTTTAAATGAAATTCTCCGTAGCAGCTCGGGGTTAAGATTTGTGCCCGTTTAATTGCAATAGGTTCACCCCCAATTACGTGGGACTTAAAAACATACCAGCGAACTGTCGGTGTATATTGGTTACACCTCTGCTTAACCCTTCAGGGAATACAGGCGTGATGGTATGTATGTGTAGTGAAAGCTCGGTTATATGCTATAGCACAGCATTATGTTGAGTCTGTGGTAACCTGCTTATAACAGTTACATCGTGCTGCTGCCAAATAATTTCTGTCCTGTATTCTGTTTACACACATTTTTTTTTGTTATTAAATCTTTGACAGGAGTTTCTCCCGTATCGTGGGTGCGATTATAAATACATAAACTCACATACACAAACAGCTAGATCCGGAATAACTATCTGTAGACCATACAATTGTTCCGTGCGGAAATCGAAACCGCGACGAACGAGCTTAGTAAGTAGCCAATCGCTTAACCACTGCGCCAACCGTGCCGTCATTTCTGTGACAATAAACAATTTTTTGTCAATATTGAAAATAACCAGTTCAGGCCTTGCCACAATCCTTCTGAAGATTCGCAAGTACTTTTATTTCGAAACCACTGATTTTAACGGGCTTAAAATCATCGAACACGTAGCTCACAAAATGTTTTAATAAACCTAGCTAGGATATAAAACTACGCCGCAGTGCAATTCGTTCTATTTGTTAGCAACGCTACGCAAAACAAATACGGAACCTCTGCCAAGTTGTGTTGAACCACGTAAATGTGGGGGTTATCCGTACTCAAATAAAACGCTGCGGAATATATATGTACTTAGACAAATATATATTCAGCCAGTTAAATCATAGACAAGATAGAAATCTACATTTCCTATGGTGTGTTTTTGTCTTCATTTTTTCTTTTGGTGCCGCATTTTTATTTGAGGATCTTGTCAGCCCTGTGAAGAGAGCAGTGTCATATTTTATCATGCAAAAGAGATTTTCAGCGTCCATAGAGTGTCTACACTTAAAATTGGGAGTTAAATAATAAATAGTTATCATAATCCTATGACAGATATAGAGACATGTGAAATAATAGGTGTTATATTTTATCTCTACATAATTCTAAAACATATATTTCATTGATCTAACGAGAAGAGTGTGGCATGCTGTAGTACATAGACTACAGTGTAGTCTATGGACAGTTCTGTGACGTCAGCTTACTAACACGCGTGTTCCAAATTCAATCGAATAGTTCTTTTTTATTCGAATTCGGAACACGAGAACATGTTGCTAAACTTTTTGTTGGTACAACGCGTACTGAATTACCTACATGGGTAACTAAAATAAAAGGTTACTATTGAATTTCAGATAAGTTAGTGTGTACTAAGCCTTTTATTATCAGCCTCGGCATGAGACTAATGAAGATAAGTCGTGCTGGTCAATTATTTTGGGTGTACCTAAATAAATTGGGATGAGGGCAGTACGATTATGATGACGACTATCAATAACATAGAGAAAAACCCGATCTTTCTGAGTAACCTAATACATTGCTCCATGATTGGATAGGGACACAAATGAGCAATTTATGGTATTACACTAAAATTATATTTTATCTAGACAATGCCGCTAGCAACAAAGTCAAATTCAAATCATTTATTTAAATCAGACCATTAAAAGGCATTTTGTCTAGTTGTCAGCAAATGAACGTTGAAGATAATCAGGAAAAAATCAGCAATATGTTATGTCTATTACATAGGACCTAAACATACCGGCGAACTGTGGGTGTACATTGGTACACCTCTGCCTAACCCTTCGTGGAATACAGGCGTGATGTTGTGTGTTATAACATCTATCAATTATATATGTATTTCCAGTGAAAAATACGCGACATAGGCACAAAGAAATACTCTAAGATTTATAAGTCTAGACAATATGGTTCTGTTCCCTTCAAAGATTCAATATAGGTTGCCAAGATCGGATTGACGTGGATGCTGTGAGCCATCCCAAACCGTCATATCACAGATATCCGGGTGAGATTGCATTCCTTGCGGAGGAATCTTTGGAAATGTATTAGGAAATTGATACAAGGTTGGGATATTTTTTGTGAAAGTATTTTAGGTAGGAAATCCTAACAAAATAATGTAGGTTTGGTACGTACGAGAAATAACATGAATTGTGGTGAACGCAGAAACAATTAGGTTTAACTACCAATAAAGATATTTTTATGATTACGTTTTAATAATATAACAATAACGTATTTATTCACTGTAGGGCGAAGGCTTCTTCTCATGAAGAGAAGATAATAGCATAGATTACATCGCTTCTTCAGAGCGGATTAGCAATTTCATGCTTAATATTAATTATATGTTCAAGTCCAAGATAAAGGAAAAAAGATAACGAATAACCATCATTAAAAATTATGAAAGTGCTATTTTAACAATTTACACGTTCAGTAATTGATTCGTGAACTCGGAAACAATAATATTAAAATATCAACATGACTGCGTCACCCGGTGGTAGGTATTTCGTGGGAAAATTATTTTCGATATGGTTTGATTTTTATTTTTTTTAGACTGTTATAAATACGGGGTAAGAGGGACATCCTATAGAATTTTTTTACCATGGATCCGAACATGATTTTAATCCCCCCAAACGCGTAAACATTCTTGGTAGCTTATTTAAAAGAAAATCTCGAATGTACACCACGCACCGGCAAACGGTGCATATTACGTGGGACAAGGCAAGGTGGGACCGTAGAAAAACACTGGAGGCAGGCCACTTCCGTCCGGTCGTTTTGGAAATCTATGGGGGAGGCCTATGTCCAGCAGTGGATGTCTTAAAGTCAAGTCAAAAGTCAAATCATTTATTCCAATTAGACCATTAAAAGGCACTTTTGGATGACAATTAATTAAAATTATTGAATCTAGTTCAGGTAAGGCTGATAATAATATGATGATGATAATGAATAAAAAATAATCATACAAAAAAAAAAAAAAAAAAACGGTAAAATAATACGGTTTGACCGAGTGTTGAACTTTTGTACCAAACAGCAGATTTTTTAAAATAAGCTTCATAAATGTATATACCTACGCAAGTAGTTATTTAACCGTGAAAATTATGTCTACATACACACATCAGTGGCGATATTTCTATATCGCTGTACGCACACTTCCCACGACATTATTTAATCTTGGGTTACCCCGTAGTCTATACTGATACGTAGTATCACTACCGTAGCAGTATTACCTTATAGACTGAAATCCAAGAATCGTACGTCATTTAGCAACATCCAGTAAAAATTACATATTTTGTGTTATACATATTACATTATAGCTCCTGCAATACCTAGGTGTTCAATAAATTGACTAGGTACCTAGAATATTAACAAGTTTCCTTGCCAAGAAAAATGTACAACCCGTATTTTATATGTTGTTTCACGAAACACGATTAATTTCCCTGAACGAGAAGTAAATGCTCCTCTTTTTGTTTTCAAATCACAGACTTCAGCTTGTCAAGCTGTTTCTCAACGGACAAGTAAAATAAACTGGTCTGTTTGTTAAGAAACTCGTTTTAAACTAGATTTGTATAAAACGTGGCCGGTTGGTTTTTATGGAGTTTTGTCAAGATAATATGAATATAGTACAAGCTGAAAACTGTTTATTTACTGATCAGAGAGGTCCGACACTTTACACGAAAGCTGTCAAAAACGCTGCTTTTCGGAAGGAATGAAACTAATTAACTCCGTGCGCTTATGCTAAGTCTTCCGATCGGTGTGTCTTTTACATACCGATCGGAAGACTTAGCAAAAGTGCGCGGAGTTAATTAAATCCTATCAATTTCATTTGACAGATAATATTTATGTAGTTTGAAGGATTTATACATGGCAATGGGCAATACTACGTTTCAAATGAAATAAAATGCCATAGGATAGTGTATTTCCAAATCGAAAATCAACTTACATCGCATAGTCTAACGTCAGCTCGTGTGATGCCCACTGAACCTGTCCCTATCTCCCATCGATGATCACAACAGTTCATTCACATTAGTATTCCTCCTGGAGAACCGAGCCTATCCCTTAAGCCAAGGAGTTATGTGGAAGGGTCACCTCCGTGCAAGATGGTCGGGATGGTCGGGAGCATTTTTTGTTGGGTTCCTATATAAGTGAGGTCGCATGGGCGAGCTAGTATTTCAATTGATAACATGACTTGCCTTTGAGGTTATTTTGATTGAAGATTCTGATGTGATGTGAATATGGTTTGGAAAATTTAGGAAACTATTGATACTTACGTTTTTATTAGGTAATTTACATAGTAGTTATGTAACACTAGCTTATTACACTACATTAGGTTAACTTAGCTTACTATAATTTACGGAATAAAAAGTAGCTTATGGGTTATTTCACACTACAATCCATTTCAGTGCCAAGTTTCATTCAGATCAGTTCAGCCGTTTTAGCCAAAAAGAGGAACAAACATCTATCCATCCATCCATCCATTCACCCATCCATCCCTCCATACTCACTAACTTTCGCAATAATAATACCTATTTGTAGGATGATAGAGAACATATTTAATAACCGACAGTACATAGGTAGATAATGCGGCCGGGGGACCCACGGCAGGAACGAGGTGCCTGACACCCGTAATAATAGAGACAGAGAGAAATCAAGAGAGAGGGGCCATAACACTTATTCCTTACGTGACGATTTTTGTCAGTTAACTCCTATCGTAAGTCGAGTTAAGGAACTTCGTTCCAAGAAACTTACCCTTGGTTCTCAATTTAAAAGTACATTAACGAAAAAAACAGACACAAAAACTTTATTATTTATTATAATTTGAAGACGTATAAATGTCTTTCACTTAATAACATTACATTTTAAGCTTATTAAACAATTGAAACCTATAAAGAATCTTACAGCTAATTTGCGAGGAGGAATTACAAAATAAACAAGAAAGACTTCTTTACATAAATCTCTAAGAATAATACTGATAGTAACTAATTAATCTGAAACGATCGTGACGTTTCAACATGGACGAGGTGAAAGGAGTACGTAAGGATCATAGCAGGTGGCGTTCTGTGGTTTCTGCCTACACCCATAGGAAAAATATAAATATAAGTATAAGTATAAATATAAGTGGGTTCATTTACGAGTATGTGTATGTTTGTATGTAATACAAATCAGTCAATTGTAAACAAAAACGAATGTTAAGAGCCTATATTTTATCTCTTACTTTTATTAGGTACTGTCAAGTAGAACCAAAAACAAACAATGTTTATAAACAACTCTATTCGGAAAGTTGTTCATCCAGTAATGAAAAACTGGTACAACAAACGGAATACGGTACTTCAACAGAACCGTACAAAAACTGCGCTGATTGAAAAGCTTGACTAACTCGACCATCGCACGTAAATCGGTTATCGGCTTACAAATCCCTTTATTGGTTCAGTGTTCAGTGGTTATCTTGAATATTAGCTCCTGTGTTATTTTTATTATTTGACTGGCTATAGCCTCCGGATTCACCAGCGTTCAGTTACGTCTTAGGTTACTGCTCCGCTGACGTGTGTTGTAGCGTGATATTAATATTTTTTTGCAACAATTAAAACACCAAGCCTTCTAAGATCCTGCTTAGCCTTTTCTCAACTACGTTAGAGTCGGCTTCCAGACTAACCGGATGCAGCTGAATACCAGTGTTTTACATGGAGCGACTGCCTATCTGACCTCCACAACACAGTCACTGGGCAACACGATACCTCTTCAAAAAACCAAGCCTTCAATTCCATTCTAAATGAAATTACTTTTCCCATTCGCACAACCACCATGGCCGAAATGAAATAAAGCGAAACCATAAAGTTAATTTTAACTCTAAAACCTGCCATTCTGAAACATTGATGACATTGAGTACTCGTTTTACTAGAAATAATAAAAATGTCGCATGAAAAATAACTCTAAACATTATATTCATACGATGTCACGTAACATACGTCACAGCGCTAGGGTTGCCACGAGATACGTACTGTGGGCATTCAATGTTGATATTTTACACATTCCACCGGCATAAACCAAAGATTGAGATATTTAAATCAGCATACAAATATTTTAAAATACAGTAAAACCTCGACTATCCGAAACTCGATTATCGGAACTCTCAATCATCCGAACGCTGTTTTAGTTTGTCCGAACGCAAGTAAGTTTAAGTATCCGAACATATTGGCGCGAACTTGTTGCATGCTCCTTCGCAAATGGCTGCGATACTTAATTTTTTTACCAGTTCTATTCAACGTTAATATGTTTGTCAAATTTTAATAGACTGTACTGTTTTGATGTGAAAAGGTGTTGTTTCTGCTTGATCTTGTCCCGAAAAACCCACATTTCGATTATCCGAACTAGGCTCGGTACCGATTAGTTCGGATAATCGAGATTCTACTGTAATACTTTTACATAGCCAAAGGTTTTACCTAGTGATATAAATTGTGGGTTAAGCTAGTCCACATAATACACTTAGCTAAATTGTAAGACGTTTGGAGGTCAATTGTGTGATCTTGATTTTGAACTTCTTCTTTAACAATCGCAACTTCAATGTTCACACGCACCATTAGCGAGGTAACCCTATCTTCATCTAATACTCAAATTGTCTGTCTGTACATAAAAACGTATTAACATTTTTACAACTTCGATATGGTAAATTGGAAACGTACTCCAACTTGTTTTGGACGTAACAAAATTTTATATGCCAACAAGTTGGTATAAAACATGTTCTGTTTACGATATTCCAAGGATATACAATGTTGATCAGGGTTATCGGGGTATACGGGAAAGTTGTCGGTGCTGCTGTTAAGTGTGCATGGACCCTTTTGTATTTTGGGCACCTTTTTATGATTCACATGGCATGTTTTTATGTTATTTTCATGTTGATTTTGTGGCATGAAATGCAGTAAATAGCTAAATTGATAATAATTTTTGGCGTCTTAAATTTTTGGTAAAGGCATAAAGTAAAGTAAGTCGGTCGGTTTACTGGGTGGTCGTCTGTGGTGTAGCTCGGTGACTCGACTTGGGAACATGATGTCAATGCGTTTTATGAATTAGTACCTTAGTTCAATATGGACTGTAAATGTCTAAAATAAAGATATTATTATTTATTAAACGATTAACTTGAAGATAAGGGTATAAGAAGTCAGGGAGAACCCTGACTTCTTATACCTCATTGAAATTAATCTATTTATTGTCAAAACAGTCAAGAGATTTGATTGACGGTTATCTAGTCAATCAATTACAGCAATTAAAATAAAATTCTACGGAGTGTAAGTAATTTTTTTCCAGAACAGTCATTCGAGATCGTTCTCATAGAACAAACTATTTTATTCCATTAATAGGTAGCCTACATAAACAACATTGCAAACTAGATCACACCAGAAATAAGAGAACTTTCTGAACTAATTAGCAACATGAATATGCTATTAATGATGTGCTAGCTAATGAACTGGGATTAAAAATTGTTAATATGTGGCATTATGAAGGAGTGGGAGCGCCACTTTGCTGGTTAATTATTAAACTTCATTAGGTAGGATTATAATTTAATGTCTTTATGCATGTTACTTACTAAGTTTATCTACCTTTTATACTTAATAATAATAATAATAATAATTCGTCCTTATTCATATTTATGTATTAACACTTAAAACAAAATCATATTCTTCCGACCTAATTTTAGTAACTGTGGCCAATCTAGACACCTGTGCTGATATTACAGTGTAAAACAGACTGTGCCGCACAGGTGTACTTCCACTTTCTTTACTCTCATAGCCCGATGGAACAACAATCCAACACGACTATGCAGAAACGAACGACGATGAACGATGCAGTAAAAAATAAACCGTACCTACTTCAGTACCGAAATATTAACTACAACAAAAAAATCTATTGATTAATCACGAATTTGTCCAACACTAGTTTATTTCTGTCGCCTCTCCACAATTCACAATATATCTACTACGAAAATCTGTTACAGCGTTAGTTATTTCATCAAGCCAGCTTCTAGCAATAAACGCGAAAGTTGTGAGCCTCTGGGGCGTAATACCGGCACACTGTGATACCAACATTACAGATAACGTAAAACAACAATATTATCTGGAACAATCCCGTATTTCACGTCTCGATTCGCGCGACACATCCGGAAATTAATTTAATAATACAACGTTTAATATTAAAGTGGGGAGGCTTAAGTTTTAGACGAGAGCGGGGTTTGAAAGGAATGGAGCTGTCGCGTTTGATAAGCAGTGTTATTCTGTAAAAAGATGATGACTTTGTGGCGCTGAGAAGCCCTAGCGTTACGTGTGATGACGGTTTTTTACCTTAAGCTTATCATCATCATCATATCAGCCGCAGGACGTCTTCATAGATTTTCAATAGGACCGGTTGGAAGCGGCCTGCATCCAGCGTCTTCCCGGATAAGAACCTAAGATACCTTAAGCTCACTTTGTTATAATTCACCGACTGAGATTTTACAGATTAAAACTGATCCTTAAACTTGCTTTTAGTTCACATAATCACTTGTGTTGGATGCATGGTGTTACTTATTTAAACCCAATTTTCTTCCATATGATCCAATTAACCGGTTGTACTAATTCTTTGTGACAGACGAATTATATAATTTTAATAAAACAAATACTAAAATTGGGGACTTTCTGTGTAAATACAGAACTTTGTAATACTGATAAAGTTCACCTAATATGTTTTTACCTTTATGTTTCGAGGCACTTGCTTCATATGAAATTAAATGCTTATTAGAGATAGATCCCAAGCACAATATTATCACGTCCACAAAAGAACAGTCGCTCTCCACTCATGGCGGTACCACAGCCGCCTGCATCCACAGCGCTCGGGCCGCTAGATTACCCATTGTGGTCTAAAAGAGCAGTTTTTCGGGCAGATTTTAATAAGTGCTACCCCCGAATAGGATTTAATTTCGCCCTGTCACTGGCAGCGAACAGGCGAGCACTCCAAAAGAATTCGTTGCCAAAATAAAAATATAAGTAGAAGTTGCTTTAGAATTTAAATCGGCGACCCCGTGACCCGCGATGAAGTGGCGGGAATTACTTGGGGGTTGTGCGTGATGCTATGGTGGTTCATCACAAGCCGCTACTAGCAAAATGTTTCTCTGTTTACTTTTTAAAAGAGTAAGTATGAAACTTTTCCCTCATTTTTCTCTATACTGAACTACCTTTTAAATGGGCAACTAGATTCAATTTCTTTTTTCTTGTAAATGACTTTCAAACGTGCCTTTTAAACGGGCGATTTACATAAATGACTTGACTTTCACTTTGACGCCACAGAAGTCCTAGTAAGTTAAACAATTGTGCTTTTATGCCAATAAAGCTGCTGTTTTTATTTTAATCCAACGCTTTGTGCTCTGAGGCCCATTTACGAGCATGCTACGAAAAAAAAACACAATTCGATTCAAGTCTAGTTATAAATTGGACGTACGAGTATCCTATACCATTATGGTAGAAGGGCAAATGGCTCATGAGGCATTTTGACACCTCTCATTAGTAATTAACATAATCATTAACAGCGGACGGTAGTCATTACGTTGTTATTTAGTGTTCATTAGGAGTGGATTATTTTCCATCAGATGTGGGTAGTTACACACCATCACGCCTGTATTTCTCGACGGGTTAGGCAGAGGTGGTGATAATCCACGTTGTCAACCTGCAATATAAAAACCCATGTTTAACAATCAAGGAAGCTTGATTTGTTGACGACACCCTTTTACTCTCTATTTGAATAGAACAGCCGTTAATTAATAATGTAACCTATGTATGTTAATTCCGCCGCCTATGGAAATGAATGGATTAGCTTATTTAGATTAGGAGGCAGCGAGCCGAACGCTCGGATTAAAGGGTAGTCGTGGAGCACGGCAGATTGTATTTTTGACGCCGTTCAAAATTATGTATCTCATTACCATTTCATGTTTAGTACGAAACTCAAAATGTATGTGAGTCCTTGGTAGGGGGATCATTTTTATGTTAAAGCTAGTTTTACCCAGTGGTTTCACTCGACTTAAGTCACGTTTTTGGATACTGCTTCGCTCCTGTGAGTCTTAGTGTTTATCGAGGAAGGCTATAGCCTTCCTCGATAAACGGAGTACATAATTTTATAATAATTAAAAAATACGATTTTGTCAATTCGGGCAATTGTCAATTTTTGAGATTAGTGCGTTCAAACAAACAAACAGGCTCTTCTGTTTTATAATATTAGTCTAGTAGAGATGAAACTTTTACTTTCTCATATAACTAGCCCTTTCACAAAGCTATCTTTAGTAAAACACAGTCCAATAATGATTGTTTGGCGTTTAATAAAACGCAAATCCAGTTATGCCTATTCCCCGTGTGAAGTTAATAAGTAGCATAAACAAAAGTAAAGCAATTAGTGCTTTTTAGTTCAGTATCTCGAACTCGCTGCATAGTTCGAGCAAAACAGCTTGTTCCAGCGTTTAGTTCATGAGCTGTTTATGATTTCCAGGTTTTAATTAATTGGGAAATTCTTGTTTTTTAGCCGTAGTAGCTCAAAACATTTTAATTGATTTTAACTTTATTCAATAGGTGGTCGACGCGACGGTTAGAAGTTCTAAGCCAGTCTGCGTTTTCTGTTTTATATAACAAGGTGCTATATTGAAAATGGAGTTAAACATTAAAACAAATAGTTCGAAATCGAACAGATTCCAAGACAGCATAACCCTTTTAATTAAAACAAGAATGTTGATCGCTGGAATACCTCCTTACGCAAAACATTCGTACCTACCGAACTCCATCAGCTACCGAACCGAGCCATTCTAAAAAAACTTCTCGATTTAATGCCATTTTAGCCTCTATTCGTTCGCGTTAATGGCTATAATGGCGTAACTTCTGGTCGGTAAGACAGGAAAGCTGTCAAAAGTGTACGTGCCACGATCATTCTCTTATAAAGATTGTTGAGACGCTACAAAGGGATATTGTAAGGAGTGGAAAAATGCTTGCGACGTGCCCCCTCGCGAGGAGATAGAGGTGACAGAGAGGAATGTGGGCAAGATGACGTGGTATCGGGTCGTGACGTCACCACGGGCAGGGGGAGAGACGGTATGTCGTTTAAGTTCCAGATTTATCGGCGCAACATACGATTAATCTGATGCTAAGCTGAGATTACGTTCTGTTTTAGCCGCATAGCTTGAGGCAGTGAATTAATGACACGTTTTACTTTCACGATTTACGACGAAATTGCGCAATAATAGTTTATCCTAGATCAGAGCGTTATGGCAAGTGAGATACGTATTGTAAATATAGCTCTATAATGAGAATATTATTTAGTGTATTTATATTTGCCATCGATACGGTAAGAAAAAGAGGACAATGTGTACTCTGGATAACAAAAATCGAAATATTTAAGTAGGTATAAAAATGAAAACTGTAAGAAAAATATCGTAAAAAAACAAATCTAAGAATAATAAAACTAGTATCGTTTTACCGAATAGCTGTGAACATTGTAACCTTTAGTTGGTCGTATTGAACCCTTTTGCGTCCTTATCGCCACTTTACACCAGTGCGCTAACCTAGATCATTCGGTTACGGCGACAATGTAATTGGATTCCCCACTATTTCTGATTATAATCGCTAGTGGCCGGCGTACGATTTGGTTTTTGTACAAAGTGAAATGTCCCCGTGTGTGATTCGGTGATATGCTTTGATCCTAGCTTTTAATGATATATATCGAATGTTCTGTTATTCGCTAGCTAGCTTCTGCTTTCGACTTCGTTTGCGTGGAAGGTATAGGTACCGTAAAACATAGCCGATGGCACTCTGTAAAATAAATAGAAAAAAAAAATAAACATACTTTTTCTCTTCATGATATTACGGAACAAATATTTGTATGGCCCTTAGATTGTTCCGGATCCAACTGTTTGTATATGTAGGTATGTAAGTTTATATGTTTGTAAACGCTCCCACGATACAGGAGAAATTCCTAGAAATGGGAGAAGCTTCTAAAAACATGATTCGGAGCCACTAAAATTATTTTTTCGATGTAGGTGGGTTGGTATTTAGGTAGAATTGCCTCGATAGCCTAGTAGTCCTAAGCGCGACTGCAACGCTGGAGGTTTTGGGTTCGATTCCCAGTTCGAGCAAAGTGTTATTGGGCTTTTCTATGAAATTCTCAGTAGCAGCTCGGAGCAAGGATTTGTGCCCTGTTAATGGCAATATGCTCGGCTCCTATTACATGGGACCTAAACATACCGGCAAACTGTGGATGTATATTGGTACATTTTTGCCTAACCCTTCGGGGAATACAGGCGTAATGGTATGATGATGAATAGGTAATTACATTTGCCAAGTTTATTTAAAAGTTAAAAATCTTCCTATAATGGTTCTTCTACCTTGTTTTTAAAAAGGAGCCTTGCCACACCAGTCTAGGAGGAAGCGGAAAGTATTTAATTGAGTGTTTCGAACTAAGTGTATTTATAAAAAAAAACGTCGGTACGGTTTTATTTCAAAAACATCGGCGTTGCTAATTAACGCTTTTGAATGTAGCTACAATTTTTCAGTACACCTTCCGCTTTAGACGGGTTGAATTTAAATTACTTACTTTATTATTTTTATTTTTTTAAGCTCCGCTCGCTCTGCTCCGCTCGGGTGAGTGTTTGTCTTTCTATCTCATTAATTTCTCAGCTTTCTTTGCTTTTGTCCGGTGTTGCCAGACTTACGATGTACCCTACAAAGCGTCGTTAAAAATAAACGATACCTAAGTACTTTGCCAGGATAGTAGGAGTTACCTAATGTAAATTATGTGAAGTATATTCTTTGTTATTATGTAATTTACAGAGCACTTTGTTGTATTCTGTAACTCAGTTATTAAGTGGTTTACTGTTGATGACGTGGTGATATGAAATCGTAGTAAATAAGTAACCATTATTTTTCACTTTGTTATTAAAACGTTATGTCATCGTATGCCTTTGTATGTTGTCTTGTTTATTTGAAGACAAATACAAATGGGATTTTAATTATAACATATTTCAGAGGTATACCTAAAGTGACGTCAACTCACTGCATTTTTAAACGTTGTATCACATAAGGCATTTCTCCTATATCGTGGGTGCATGTGAAATCATATAACCACACGTACACAAACAATCAGACCCCGAAAAACTACCTTTAGGCTATTCAAATATTGGTTCAGTGCAAAAATCGAACTCCAGGATACTCGTACCAGCCAATCGCTCAGCTATTGCCCGAACCGTGCCTTCGTTTTCTGAAAACTTTTATCGATTATTAAACTAACAGATAACAACTGAAACTTTTTGCATTCTCCCTTCTTCTTAAGTCACGTAGTACCTACCTACTTAGATTTATTTGATTATACCCACAATTGTGAGGCTAAAGTTTGCCGAATTATATAGAAATTGGGCAATTTATTGTTGAACTACTTCCAAAGTGCGTTAGCCATTGTGTGCGAATTTGAGAAAAAGTTATTAAGTTAGCGAGTTGATGAATCGACGTAAATCTTGGTAAACTGTTGGAAGTTTGGACGTGAATGATGGTGGGGTTTGAATGGGTTTGTTTCATTGTATTCAGTTAAGTATTACTGTTTGTGTTAACATTTTAATTAATAAAATATTCTTTTGATCAATGAATCTATTGTCTAAGTATTTTGTTATTTCTTCTTTGTGCAAAATAAGCTAGTCTTTTGAACTTTCAATATCGTTCAATTGAGCCAAAATGTACCAACCTACAGTAATTAATAATATTATGTAATAGCGACAAAGTAATTAAATAAATAAATAACACACGCTAATAATAATAAATGCTAAAATTACATTATTATCCAGCAATAATATGCAGTTCAACGGTTATCCCAAACCAATGTTGAGAAAAAAAGTTTAATGTCTAAAATAATTACAGATGCTTCAGTAAATGGAACAAAAATATTGACGTAGGTTAGTTTATTTTGGCGGAATTATCCTCAATCACTAACTTTTGCCCGTCACTTGATCCGCGTCTTATGGATCCCTATTTTTTTGTTAAAAAACATAGCGTAGGTACACTCAAGAATAACGTACTTTCTATTAGCGAAAGAATGTTCAGAGTCGGAACAGTAGTTCTGGACAAACTCTTTAGCAGTCTAATAATAGTCTAGCTAGATATACCTAAATGCAGATAACGGATTGAAGTTTATTAATACAAAAAAAGATGTTATTTTACTCTTTTGTAAAATTTGAACTTGTCATGTTATCTCTTCACCACCTTTGGTTGACTGGTAGAGAATGCCTAAGGCATTAAATGCGCTTTTGTACTTTTTGTTACATAAAGCTTAAATAAATAAATAAATAAATATACTTTCTCACAAAGTTGTCCAATACAACGTTTAATGTCGTTTCTATTGAACCTTCAATCTATATACCGCCCCATATCCCTAGTCTTTCAAAATAGCTCAAAGGGAAAACGTGTAGCTGTGCCGTGATTACGTTAGTGTTCGACTCAAAGGCTTGCTGTAAGGCCTGCAAATAAATACTGCGCAGGGCCGACGGCTTTGCTAAGCTGATCAGGTGTCCCGACCACGCTGACCGGGTTCCCCTGACGCGCAAACAAAGTAAAATGTGTGAGGATTACCTTTTTTGAGGGGAGCTTTAGGCACTGCAGAGTGCACGCAAGCCTTGATAAGAACCGAAATAATAAAAATGCAATGGTCTACTTGTGAGTTTTTCTTTTAAACGTTGTGTCACTATGAAGTGTATCATGTGTGGGTGCGTTTACGAATAAATAAACATTAGCAAACAACTAGATCCGGAACAACCATCTATTGGTCATATAAATACTGGCCTGTACGGAAATCGAACCCGAGACTCGTAGCGCAGAAGGTAACCGCTCAGCTTCTGCGCTAACCGTGTTGTTCATTTACAAAGTCCGTTGTGCGTTTTAAGCTTTTATGACCAGAATTTTCACAGTTGAAATTTTGCTAATAGCAATATTTTTGATTTGATTAGTTTTATGCCGAAAAACCACAGTTTGTCGTTTTATAAAAACAATTAAATTACTCATGTTTCCAATTTGCAGTGATTGCTGAATAAAAAAATACCAGTAATGGTTTTTTTGAATATTAACTATTCAAATATCGAAATAACAGTTGTAGTTAGTTAAATTTGAGTATTTTTAAACAAAATATTCGTGCAATAGTAACGTTCGTTAGGAATCGGCGGTACATGTCTATTTAAATAATTTAAACGCGGAAAAGCAATTTTGTTCACAAAACGTTTGCGAACTTTACAACGAGTGTTTTTACAACACTCACGTGAGTTGAATGCTTGTCCGACTTGAATATTGTATGGGATGATTGCTAATTAGCGACCGATACCTATGCACATACACATGGTTACATATGGTTGTACTTATGATAATAAAAACGTTCCCAAAGAAACATTTTTTTTTGTTTGCAAAGCGCATTACTTCAGTCCCCCCAAAAGAATATTGAGTAACAATATTGACTCACGATTAGCTATTATTTAACTTAGTTACTTATCCTTTTTTACAAACAAAACTGTATTTGACTTTGACTTTTACGAACCATACGAAACCCCCGCGTGCGCACACCTTTGAAGTGACCGGGAGTCACGCGCTTTGCAAATTAAAAACTATAATTTCTTTGTAAAATTTCTTCACTCACTGCCACACTAACACACACAATAATAATATTAGAAATGCGCAAGTAACTCTGTAAGTCAGTCTGCTTGTTACTTCATCAATTTAAAACCACTGAACCGATCCTAATGAAATTTGACACAGAGGTTGCCTTGGAATCTGAATAAAGACCGCCTATTTTTTCATTTACGCGAACGCAGTTGCGGGAAAAAGCTAGTTAAAGCAGCTAAAGCTTAACACAGTAGGCACTTTGTTCTGGATACAAGCCACTTATCTGGCCGCTGACCGCAATTGTGGTCTTAGTTGTAAGCGCGCTACTTCCTCTTACATGTCTGCTAATATCTTATCGGTTTAGTAATTGGAGGTGCGGCTGCGGGCTGTGGTCGCCACTCTAATTACTCTTGTAGCAGAATTTGGCCTTTTTGTTACATTAGGTATTCTTTGCCAGTCCACCTAAGGTGGTGAAGAGATGACATGATTTGCCAGGTACAAATTATTGTACAAGCGTAGAACATTTTTTTTTTTTTTAAAGAAACAGAACTCCTGTTGAGAAGCAATACCGACTAGACATTTTGTTACTGTTGTTATTCAGTTTTAACTACGTATAATGTCCATCAAACTGAGTAACATTGAGTTAAAATTAATTCTGAGTGACGTATATTTCTACTGTGAAGAAAATCACTGTTTTTGTATAAAATATTGTGCTTACGGGGGCCTCTAAAAGTAACCTGGTGTGGTCGGAAATAGAAAATAAAATTCTTTGATGTGAAGTACATTGTAACTTTTGGCTCAGTTAAGTGTCTTTTTACTACCCCTTAAAGACCCTCGTTTTTCTTCCGACCCAATATTATTATTTACTTACGAATATCTTGTACTTGCTAGAAACACATATATTATTATTAAGTTAAACTGCCCCAAACGATGAGCTACACGTGAGCAATTCAATTCAAACATTTAATACATAAGCGAATGCTCGTAAAACACGGAGCAATATTCATAAAGTCTTATTTTGTAATACAGTAATAGCTCCCCCGTCTCACTCATAGACGATCGTCATTTTTCATTAGGGAGAATATAAAAAAAATATTATCGCGGGAATACCGCGCGATGGCTGGACTTATATTAAAGTAAGCGGATCAGGGTTTTAATAATAGTCCGTTTTAATATTAAAATATGGTAGTTGTGATGTTTTGTAGAAAAACTGACAGGGTTTCATAATTCTGAAGAAAAATGTTACACCATTTTTTCTCCTTGAATTTTTTGCTGGGTCAGCCGTAATTAATGGATCCGTTGATATGTCTTGATCATCTGAACTTTAGAAATCAGTTTCGGGTAGGATTTATTTATTATTCGTTTGTAAAAGAAAAGTAAAATAAAATAGGTTACTACGACTTCACATGGATAACTTTTAGAAACGTTCACATAAAAATGTCTGCTTCAATATGTCAAAAACGTCTTTACTTGACAAGGTTTTGACATTGATTGTCACGGAGATGAGATTGTGACTAGATTTGGAACGTTTTCAATTAGTAAAATTGGCTTTCTGACCTCGCCTCGCAAAACGACATCTTTAACGAAGCTTTGTAGTAAGAAAATCATTGTTTGTTTCAAAAATTTGCACCTATTACTGGCTATTAATAAAAAATGCAATTTTAACATGATTACTGTCCTCATACTCTCCTAAAACTATGTACAAAAGACATATAGACGCTCAAAAAATTAGCTTCACTTAAAAACTTCAAAAGTTCGGCAAAGCGTAACCGCTATTCATATTTAACCGACCAAAGTGTAATTATGTTTCAACTAGCGCACAGCGGCCGCGGGCGAAAGTGTACAAGTGGAAACTTTGTCGTATTAGTGGCGGCGACTGGGATTACGTTATCTACGGGGACGATGCATGAGCTACTGGCTGCGCACCGCGGTCGCACTCGGTTACAGATTTACATTGGTGTGCAATGGCCTTAAGAATAAGTAAAGAAAACTGAGTTATTTTCGAACAATTTATCTATGCGAATTATTACATCATACCATGACGCCTGTATTACCCAAAAAGTTAGACATAAATCGGCGCCGGCAAACTATGGGTGTACATTGGTTAGGTACACCTCCCTAACCAAGTACACCCATAGTTTGCCGGCGCCGATTTATTACAATAAAATATTTTACTTTTTTGATAGCTACTCTCTAAGCGATTTGATGATGTCTAATAAACATTTTTGTACGCTTTAAATGTCTAAAATTCTTTAAATAAATACTAAAACAAACATGAAAAATGAACGAGTTATTTAAATCTCATAGCGCTACCGAATGCCTTAAATATTGCTCGCTACAAAATATTATTAATTTTGTTAACTTTTTCATAAAAATATCTGAAGCCGTTTGAGAGTGATAACGTCTTTAGCAAACGTAATAAATATGCACGTATTTTTCATAAACTTAAATAAAACTAAAAATAAAAGAAGGAGCATTGCCTTCTTGTGTTATTAATTTTTTGTATTAAAATCGCGAGCTTTTTTCTTGGAATTTACAAGGCACCTCACAGCACTGCAGGTCATCGGCAGTATGCGTGTCGTTTGGTAAGAAGATACAGTTATGTTTTGGGAACATGATCCTTATTACCTCACTTAGTGCGGTTACGGAGCTCCTTATCAGACTATGTCCTATTTGCGGTAGAGTATTAAAAGAAAAAATGTTTGTTCACAGTTCAAAAAACTGATGAAATATAAGTCGCACTCTAAGTGTTTCGCATCGACGAGCTGTACAATATTTAACACTCCATACAAAAACACGTTTCTGATACCCAATTTAATTTTCTACTTAATTTTATTTTCGTTACCTATTTGTTGTTATAGCGCGGTCTGTGAAATTTTCAAGTGTCTACCTGTTAAGGTTCAAAGATACGAAAGACGGTCAAACGGACAGACAGCGGAGTCTTAGCAATACGGTTACACCGGGCACCCTTTGGGTATGGTACCGTAAAAGGTAAAATTATATTAAAAATTTAAATTGCTTTTAAATTAATCCTTATCGTTTCTCGATGGTCCCCACAAGAACAAAGGGTCCGATAAAATCAGAACATTTCACGTGTGTCGGACCGCAGACACGAGTAATAAAACATTTTGTAATTGTATTAACCTGTAGGTATCTCCTGGGAACTTTAGCGTGAAGGTCAATAGCACGTATTATACGGGGAAGCGCTTCGGTAATGGACTCATAACCCAGTGTCGCTAGATCTACGTCATTGAATTTTTTTTATTTTTGAGAACACGTAGAGGTATGTATATATCGTTAAGGAGGCATTCTTTTAAGAGGAAACGGAACCCTCTCTATGTGCTGATGGTGTCCACCGGGGTGGTCTTAGTGAGGTTAGAATCCCACACTCCCCGGTCTTATCCCCAAAGATCGGGCGCCATTTGAAGGAATCTCCCCGAAGAAAAAAAAAAGTTATTATCGTTGAGGAGGCAAAGATAAGGATGTAAGTACTACGATTTAATGCTGGGTACTTCTTCAGGTATCAGGTATTAAAAGTGCTTTACTTACATACGTCGACATTTTATTTTATGACATATACCTACGTACTGAAACAAGTCGAATAAAAAAAAGTCGTATTAAAATATACTGCGAAGGAATGTTGGTTATATACATGGTCCTTAAATGACCTGGAAAGAAGCCGCAAACATGAAACTAGAAAGATTTGGCTAGGTTATTTGGTGTTGAAAGAATGGGCGGTATCGGAGAAGATACTAGTGCAATACGTAGGCACTGCCAACAGTTGGCGCGTCCTGCTTCGCAGATTATTATCTAGGAGGGTAAAGACAAATCAGCTCATTGTGTAGGTACTCATTATTTGTTACTATAAAAGTTCCGACCTTTAAAGCGTTTGGGTAAAGTTATGGCTTACAGAAAGCGTAGTCTCAATTCTCAATATTTCTATAATACCATCCATCACTCATGTATTTCCCAAAGGGTTAGGCATACATAGGTGTACCGATGTACACCTAATGTACGTCGGTATGTTTTAGGCTATTAACCGGCCACAAATCCTAACTCCGAGCTGCTACTGAGAATTTCGTAGAAACCCACTAGCACTTTGCTCGACCTGGGAATCGAACAGTCGTAACAGTCGCGCTTAGGACCAATAGGCTAACGAGTCATTTCTATAATTTCTATTCTAAAATGACGTATATCTTGCGCCTCTGGGATCTTAGACAGTAATACATACACACAGCAGGTATACTATTAGATATTATTTATTTGTAGTAAGCCGGAGTCGGGTCAAAACGTTAAGCTTACCGTCCCGAGTTGTTGAGTGGAACTAATGTAAGTACATAAGGTAAATATATGTATGTGTTTAATATACCTACGAGTATATATTATGTTACATGAGAAATCTCATGTTATTCGTTACTACATTGTGTATTACAATAAAATTATATCTGATAAAGTATCTAATATTTCTAAACTAGTGACCCGCCCCGGTTTTCCACGAGTGCCATTTACTAAACGTCACATTTTTGTATTGAGATTCTCATACAAAAACACTATCTGAATTTTCTTTAATTCCAACTTATTGGCTATTATGAATATAATAAAAAACAGCCAAATCGGTGGAGCCATTCTCAAGTGATGATCTTGCTTTCATACGCGGGGAAATTTATTTTTTGTTTAAATAAAAGATAGAACATTCTGTATTCGTTGTTCGCTTTAGTTAGTATTGTTTATTCTCTTCAATTCGGTTTATTGAGGAGAAGACGACCGAAATTGTTTTTTTATTCTTTTTCTTTTTAATTGTTTGATTGGTACATGCTGCTCAATTGCTTCTTGCATTACTAAGAAATCCTGGGTTTTGCTGAAAGCGCGATTATCACATCCCTAAATTAATTCAATAAAACACCCGCAAACTCACTGAGAATGTTATTAATATTAATATTCTTTTAATTTCCATATACGAAGCAAATACCTGATTTAAAATGTCATACATTTAAAATGAGCTATAAATGTCAAAATTATATCAATACGAGTAATACCAGGGCAGCATGAATTTGAGGAGCTTTATTCATAGTCTGGGTACAAACTGATTAATTTATAAGTGGATTCGGATCTACTGTATAATTCACTTGATGTTTAATCCGTATTCATAGTTATGATTAACAAGCATCAGTTAACGTGAACGTACTTAAGAATTAATGAACTGACTAGTACGTTGTGATTATTATATGTAGTACGTGTGTGTGACTGTAAAAGGTTGATTTATGACAACATTTAAGATGGCTGTATTTTTGGCAAACTGTCAATGATTGGTAAAGTTTTAAGTCCCATGTAAATAAAACCGAAATATTGTTCACTGACCATACGAGAAATCTCGAAATATACTTCGGGTATGAAGCAGATTGATAGGTAGGACTTGCGTCAGCTCAGGACCGAATTGAGGGAATTTCCGATTCCCACTCGGATGAAGTCGCAGGAAAAAGTAAGTGTTGATATGTCTTTGCCAGAACTTTTGGGGATTGCTGCTTGTTATATTATCAGTCACTTCTGCTCCTTCATAAGGAATAGAGAATTACCCTCTTTTATACGAGTAGTGCCCAATAGTAGAATAAAGATTCTTTCAAAACGACTAGGAACTCCTAACTTTATTTAAAAAAAAAACATTTTGTAGTTTTAATTTCAGATGATATGTAGTTGAAATAAAAAGAAAGAATTTAGGCTTTTAAAAGTAGGGATTAAACCTAGTTTCAACATTGTTTACGTGCCTAACACAAGTCCTAAATTCGGTATAAAATAAACAAATAATTATTCAAACAATTACAAACTTACCAAGATAATCTTTAATAAACCTGAAAACCTAGAATATCACAACATATACTACTAAGAAACATTTGACAGCAACACAAGATCACACACGTACTTGTACAATGTACATATATTAAGTTGAGACCTTTCGAGTGATAAATGATGAAGTATATTGCTCTAGCGAGTTTGTAAGCACTTAAAAGTTAAATGTTATTTGTTAATATTACTTTTTTGAGTACCCATTTGATGTTTCACAGATCTTTAAACTTATTATTATGTCTGAACTTTTCTACTACATCAATTATGTTTGTGTCGAGTTGTAGTGTTACAGTTTTGTTATTTTTTGTATTTAATAAAATAATTCCAGCACATTATTGCAGGGCAAAGGCCTCTTGACATACAGAGAAGGCACGCGCATTGATGACCACACTCTGCAACATCACGAAATAGGACAAACATAAAATTAATTTAAATGACAAACGTAGTCGTAGATACAATCTAAATATCTTTAGAACAAAAATGAGACATGCTCTTCATGAATGTTTTTAATAATCTTATTGCTAGAATAAAATATCAGCTTTACTTATTATTTCTTTTAATATACGAGTACTAATTAACTTAGTAGATCTACAGATCGTAATATCAGGCCACATAGGAGTCTCATTAATAAACATAGCTTACAACGAGCACTTATTTATCATATATTCACACCAAGTCTGTTAACTTAGCATGTCTTACCTAGGTGAAATGATTAGGTATACCAACCTCTTCATTTTAAGTGTAATCTTTGTACTTTAAGGTTACATTGAGAACACACTATAAGCCTTAAATATAACGTTATGAATATTTTAAATATAGTTTTAATTTACAACTGGCTTTTACCCGTGACTTCGTCCGTGTGGAAATCAAACCTACTTATCTGCCAAATTTCAGTTTTATTGGTCAAGTAGCTTTTAAAATTTCGTGATTAATCAGTGAGTGGTATCTCTTTTATATGTATGGATAATTATCATACTCATTAATTATACATTAAGTCACTCGGCACCGGCTCAAACAAGATTCGTGTTGACCATAAATATTAAGTAGATAATATGAGCTTCGTTCTGCCAAAACCAGATTATCCACAATCTCTTAATAATTAAATTTATTACGTTAAAATACATTCAACATTATCATATCAGCCGCAGGATGTCCACAGCTAGACATAGGCCTCCCCGGGTTTTCCAAAAGGACCAAATAATTGAATATTTATGCCAAATGTGTTACATTACTATCCAACAATTCAATGTATGTCCAAAGCTAGGCTTAGCATAGATACAAAATTAATTAACGTTACATAAATTGATTATAATTTTGATGACGTGTTTTGTGATTCGTTTATGCCAGAACTAACCTCATTATTAAATCATTATGTTGCACAAATTGTGTAATGCGATGGCTGGAAAATGTAGCTGTCATATGCCATCGGTGTCTTTGTTAGTTAATTGAACTTTGTAATAAACATCTTATGACTTTATCTGACCCTCTAGTAACCCCAAGAGTGATGATAATCATACCTAGCATATGACCGCGACTTCGTGTTTAGACTTTAGAAAGCCAAACTCCTAAATTATTCCACGGGAACCGAAAAACGGGATAAAAATTATCCTATGTGTTGTTTCAGCTGATTTCGTTCAGTTGTTTAAGCGTTAAAGGGTAACAAAAATCCATCAATTAATCCTCACAAACTTTCGCGTAATAGGATAGCATAACTAACCCACTTCAATTATGTATAATGTATAATCATTACAAAATTGTTCTATCCTTACTTCTAGCACAATTTAATTTAATGTTGTTTTGTTGGTATTATTTAATATGGAAGCCTACAACAATCCTTCCCTTTTCTCTTTATTGAATAATATTTGTCAGTCATTCATATTGGGTAGCACAATTTTGTTATTTTGCAATCAGGATTGTTACTGGAGTCTATACTTGTTTGATCGTCTTCTAAGATACGTCAATGTACATAGTTAAGTAGTTCCTATATTTTTTTACCCTTAAGGCTAAGCTCACATGTGGCGTGCGTTAAAGCACGTAAACGCACGATAAAATTTGAAGAGAGTTTATATGACGAGCGCTGACTCGCGTTGCGAGATCACTCAAAACTGAAACGCTCGTCAAAATTTTGCCATCTGACCATAGCCTAAACGTTTTCATGTACTTGTTGTGTACGGAGTTTAAACAGATACATGACATGCGTATACTACCTATCAAGTTAAGTAACAATGAGCAAAAAAGTTTTTTGGGAAACGACTTATATTTATGGTGTGATAAATTACTATTTACGGTAATACGGAATGTTAATCTTTGCCTGACGTGGGAATGGAATCCAGGACCCCTTACTCAGCAGTCACGCTTACAACCACGAGCCGAACTGTGCAGTCATTCGGCAAATATTTGAACGAGAGTCAACAATACATGTCTTAGCGTGTTTCCTCTTCAATAAATATAGGTGTGATGTGTGTAACGTAAACATATATGTATAGTAAATACGACAAAGAGCGAGTCACCACATTGGTGTACGGGTTCAATTTTCATTTAAGATGTATTTTGTTACAACACACACAATTTCCCCAAGAGCTCTGAGGAGTCTTCAAGGTATTTATGGCTTTGCCAAAATAAACACCGAGCCCAGAACGGGAGGTATTTATTTATGAATATTCAGCTGGGGCAGAAAACCTCGAAGAATCTTAACATTGTGATTTAGACAAAACCAATAATGTATCTATTTATTTATGCATTTCACACCTTATACTATCCTTACAGGTTTTACCCTAATGCAACAGTTAAGAGCTTAAACTAAGAAAACTCTATCTATTGAGGTTGATGTAAATCACAAAAGTAAAAGAAGTACAAACTACGTGTCTAGTTCAAACTAGACACTCGGTTACGGACTACTGATCCGGGTAATGTAAACTTCAATTGGTTCAGAGATAGAAATAGTTCCATTCAGTGACAATAATAGGAAACACACAAATAGGACAGATTATTATAGGTATTTATATATGTAAGGTATAAAAGCTCGCACTATCGGCTCAACCCCCTCTATCCCATTCTATGTTTCTCAACTTTTCACGGTTATACAACTAAAGAGAATTAGCTGAGAGGCACACATAGACATTAACACATAGGCAGTATTTTATTCTAGTTTTGCGTTCCTGTGAAATAATTTAAGACCTTCTCTTAATTCTAAATTCTTAATTCCACGCAGACAAAGTCGCCAGCAGAAGCTAGTACAACATAAGCTCATATCTTCCATCCATACATTTCCTCAAGTTAAGTTCGACACTTTCTGTGGGAACACGAACAACTGTTGCTCCGTTTAGTTGTTTCTCCAACACTCAGTTCACGGGGAATTCTTTTGTTATGTTTGTTAAAGTTACGGGTTCTTCTTTGACCTAATATGAAGGGTTTCTTGCTATCGATGTCAGGGATTTTCCGTTTTTTGAAAGGCGAAGATTATTAAAACTTGAATTGTATTTTTAGGGGGTTGGTCGTCCATTTTAGGAAAAGAAAATGTTGAAATGAAATGTTTATTTTTTTTTGTCATCATTACATATTTTGTTATTTATTTAAAATTATTTGTTCAGTAAATGTTTAATTATGTTTCATGATTATTTCAATCGAAGTACAAGACTTAACGTAGATTACTAATTGTTTAAACTGCCTAATAGGCATTAGTCTAGTCATTAAAAAGTGATATTTTATATAGTAAAACTACAACTTATTGTGACATAACCATAACCATAGGTAGGTTAAAGTACTTATAGTACTTTTAGCGTGAATCCACGTTTATCACTTTCTGGACATAGGATTGTAACACGTGGAGCAGTAATTTGAAAAGTTTATCAATTTAAACACATATTTGACTTCTCGAATATGCGCCAACATAAAACGGCAATGAACATTATTAACACCTGCAAAATCACAGGACATCACTAGAACGTTCTCGTAAAACACGGAAATCTCGTCTGAAATACGTCCTGACTGCAACAAACTGAATTACCGCAGGGTTTCAGGAAGGTAACAAATGTGTTGTAAAGTGCTGCCCCCTGCCGGCGCAGCGCCGTCACCACCCACTGCAAACTGTGAAAACGGCTGACTGCACACATCTGTGGACTAACGTCACTGATTAGATAAATACAGAAGGGTAGCCCCGCGCAACGTAAACAGATACACACGCACATAGACGCCGTGTATGTGCAACAATTTCAAACTATTCAAACAAATGGCATTTTTTATTAAACATCTTTACTCCACACTGGAAATGTTCCTTATACCGTGACGTGGGTGCGTTTATAAAAATATAAACACATACGCGGATATCAAACCTATATTTGTTCTGTGCGGGAATAAAATCCGAGACAGCGTCAACCGTACCGTGCGTGTGTGCGTCCGTTGCCACTAGTTGTTTGGAACCAACCTTCTGCTACATACTTTGCGCTGATAGTGTAACATTGTAAAAACTTGTATGTTATTTGATGGAAAGTTTTTGCGTACGCTCCTAATGTAATAAGTTTGTTAAAAGGCAACTTTGGTTTATTAGGGGTTTGTGCAAAAACTGTCAGATTTGGTTGACTATAGTGGAAATGCAAGTGCTTGGTGGACCCGCAAACAATCATTGCACGGGTAAGTCGAAGAGAAAATTGGCTTTAGATTATAGAAGATGTGTTTATTGGCGCTATTTCATAATTTCATCAAATTAGATTACATAATTATCTGCAAAAAGTTACTACTCATTCAACAACATGTTTTTTTAAACGCTGGCTCACACTAGGAATTTCTCGTATCGTGGGTGCGTTCACAAACATATAAACTCACATACACAGTCAGTGTACAAAGTATTTCACTTTAACATCTTGTGTAAATCTTCTTCTGTAATATCTTATTTAATTATTTATATTCTATTATTTTCCACCGATACGCTAAGAAGAAAAAGAACTTTTTTCTAATTCTAGGGGTCCTAGTAATACTGTTGAATAACTACAAAATTAAAATAACAACAGACAGACAACAAAAGTATCTCTAAACACAAACACAATGAAACTCACTATAGTCATTAATTCTATCAACAATTCAATGAGCGGCTGACGATCTCTTTCATTCGAACCACGAGCTCTCTAATAATGAAATTCTCCACCATTTTGTTTTTTTGACCAAACTCAGTCATTTGTGATGACAGAGAAGTTCAGAGCCGTCCTCGTCTGAATTTTATTGTGTTAATAAGGTTAGCCGCGTTAATTAAACTTAAGACAAAACGCGACGAATTTACCTAACGCAGGGACTAACGTTAGCGGAGGCTGTGCGCGCGATACATGTGCGCGCTTTGGAAGTTTAATAATATAGCCATACAACGTGACAATGCTGCCTTTTTTGAGTATTTGTCTCTTTGTGGACGAGTTCTTTGATACCATACAAAGTCCTCCCCATCTATACACGTCTGCATAATAATATGTATTTAATAAATAATAAAAACATAATTATGTACACTTCTTCTTCCGAGATATGTTTGAGTTACAGTTAGGGTCTTCTTCTTTATGGTGTAAGTAAGTAAGATCAACGACCCCACACACCCTAGTGTTAGACTTTCTAAACCAGTTTCCAGGTGTAGCCAATTTAACTAAACACAAAAATCCGGACACTGGGCGTCTACCCGACCAATTACAAGATACCATCACCATCACGCCTGTATTCCCCGAAGGGTTAGGCAGAGGTGTACCAATGTACACCCACAGTTCGCCGGTATATTTTAGGTCCCATGTAATAGGGGGCGAGCCTGTTGCCATTAACCGGACACAAATCCAAACTCCGAGCTGCTACTGAGAATTTCATAGAAAAACCCAATAACACTTTTTGCTCGTCCCGGGAATCGAACCCAGGACCTCTAGCGTAGCAGTCGCGCTCAGGACCACTAGGCGAACGAGGCAGTTACAAGAAAAACCTATTATAACCTATCAGTATTCAATACTTATTTCCTTAGTTTTTACTTAGATCGAATCAAAGCCAGATAATCAGCTAGTAATATAAATTACAAATTAAATTACAAAGCAATGTATTAATTCCTGTGAACACAGATATTGGTCGGTAAGCCTGGTCGTAGCGGCGGGTCGCGTCGTAGCCGCCTACGCGCTACGGCGTAGCACGTGGATCGTTAATCATTTCTGACTCAGATATAATTGCCAATACAGGGTGTTCTGTAAATTGTGGACAATCTATGAACAATCGACAGTTTTGATACATTACCATCATAATTGGGTTTAGTTTTGTCAAATCGAAACAATTCACGTACTCTTAGTCCGGTCAATTTAGACCAAAAAATTAGAGTGAAGTTACATAAAGTCCCAACAAGCTGAATTTCTGTGAAATTGTTCAAAACATAATTATAAACAATGTCTAGAAGTTCCCCATCATTCACCTGTGAGGAAAAAATTTTATTCAAGATCAAAGGTCAAAAAAATGTGTTTTTCGCGATTTTCAGCAAGCACAAAAACTTTTATAACTTTTTGAATCGTTATATCTCAGAAACGGTGGCTCGTAAGAAAAAAGTATTGATACATTTTTTATAGATAATTTTATGATCTACAATTTTTGTCTGAGGTACTTTTATGATAAAACTTACCGTTTTGTTGAAAATCGCGAAAAACTTATTTTTTTGACCTTTGACCTTGAATATTTTTTTTTCCTTACAGGGGAATAATGGGGTACTTCTAGACATTGTTTATAATTATGTTTTGAACAATTTCACAGAAATTCAGCTTGTTGGGACTTTATGTAACTTCGAATGTCTAAATTGACCGGACTATCTTCCTTTTTTTGCAGTCAATGTAATGGTTTTGGATATTTTATGCTTGTTATGTACATTGAGCTCCTTTCGCTGGATTGTATTGTAATACGTTTGGTATATCGAATCAAATACGATTTAAAATGCGGCTTACTCATTCTCAATCATTTTTTTTTTACAAAATTATTATTACAATGTTCGTTATAACTAGTTTTGGACAACTGGGATTCTATTAACTTTTAGAAACGATCGCAATCTAATCTCAGTCTTAATTTGCAAAAACGCCTTTAATACCCATCTATTTTATGACCTTAATTTTCGCTGAGATTAGAATGCAACTAGATATTGACCATTTTAAATTTGAACAATTATCCTTAAATTCCAATAGTTCGCACTGTTTTCCACCGCGCGTACATTAGCGGCGTCGTCTTAATCCTCATATTTATCCGGTGGCCGCGAGCTGCTAATTATTCCGACAGACAGACGGCGCGACGCACTCTATTGTAACGTGTAGCTGTGCAGATGTGGTGTTCACCGTACTGGTGGAGATGTGGGTTATAGTCAATGTTAACACGGTTCATAGGTCAAGTTGACCATAGAAAATGGGAATAAAAATAATAATAATTATGTTTTCATGAAAATGTCATAATAAAGACATTTTTACTGCTGAAGATTAAGATTAAGTTTTGAAAGAGAAAGAAAGAAGAAAATATCTCTATTTATTTAATGGATTAGGTTAAAAATGTATATAATTTGCATAAAATATTTACTTATACACATACATAAACTCACGCATTTTTACCATATGGGTAAGCAGATACCACAGACAGCTACCTACTACGATCCTTACACACTTAAAAAATAAATAATTATAGTTGTGAATTTGTAAAATATTTACAAATTCACAGTATTTACTTAATGCCAAACTTATTCATAAATATAGCTTACACTTATAATATAAGTGTATTTAGTGTGAAGAAGTAATACCGCCTTCAACCTTTCCTAGACACAAGAACGGATGACAGTTCGAGCAAGCTTCGGCAAACACAAAGTTCGTTTAGACAACCCGTAGCGTAGCGCGTAGCACCGTAGCGGCGTAGCAGTGTGTGAATTGTGGCACTTCGTAGACAACTCATAGCGCGTAGCAAACTGTCGCGGCGTAGCTTTGTTTGCTACGACGTTGAGAGTGTAGTAGATTTATCTAGCAATCAGAAAAGGTAGTGCTGACTTTTAATTGTAATTAGTGGAGACGAATTTTGTAATGTTTTGTTTTTTTTTTTAAATTTCTATTTGGTCTCATTTATTTTACTACTAATGTAATGTGTGTGTCTGAAAATTTTCACTATGTACAAGTTTTTTAGTTCATTTACCTATGGGTTTTTTATTTGAAATAAATGATTTGATTTAATTTATTTCGTTCCTAATTATCTACGTCACGATGAACAATTTTCACCATAATTTACAGCTTCTACAGATTTGGAAACTGCGAAACTTTTAAACCTTTCAAATCTTTGGATTAAATTAGATTTACCCGATGGAAGACAATGCTTCCAAATGCGCTAGTATGGAAAACAGTAAAAATAAAATATGTGTGGCCAATGAAACGCGTAAAATGTTCACAGAACATAAAAGAAGTAATATTGGAAAATTGGCATTTTAAACGGAACAAAAGCAATACTCCTTTTTGTGTGCCAAATGTAAATAGCACATTGGCAAATGCAATTGAATGGCTCTTTACACAATGGTACATGTTTTAGTATTTTAATGTAGGACTGCTTTGCTTATTCCTTCTGTGCTGCTGCGTTGCTATTGTCATGGTTGGATTTAGTTGTATTGTTTTCAAACCTTATATATAGAGGTTTATAGGTGGTTATAGGGCATAGTTTTCATTTATCATAGGTACACAATAAATCGACCATCTTGTCGAAGATCTATCAAATATCATTTTGCAGAGCTATTCGTAAAAATCTTCGTTTATCGATGAAGATTTTGTATAGGTGAGGTAAGTTTGAGATGTGAGCTGTCTTCTCACCTAATTTTAGGGATTAATTTCATCGCTCGTTTCAAATAAATTCACGGAAGTTTTAGAGACTAGTAATGCAAATATCCATATCGGATTCAAAGCTAATTAATTTCCACCAATGCAGCAATAGATATAAAAAACCCTATTGTAATAATCCAATTGTATATAGAAAATTATATAAAGTTCATCCTAATCAGTTTGCTTCAACAAATCATACCTACATAAAATTAGCCGCATTCACTTGAAGCCCGCACCCACGTGACGCGAGCAAAGCCGCGTGAACAGTGCTAGTAATAAGTGCGCCGGGTTCCCGCCAACTGAAGATACGGTCCGCGTGAACTCATCAGGCGGCATTGTTGTACCAATCGGTGTGGCTCCATTGTCACACACGATACGACAAGTTAACTAACAATAATCTTATTACTCTATTAAAGTTTGATCAAGACTTTCCCGCTGCAATTCTGGCGCAATCTCGCTGACTTTAAGGAACGATCGCAATCTAATCTCAATCTATAATGCATTTATTGACTGTCGCTGAGATGAGATTGCGATTCATTGTCATTTTCAATAATACACGAATTTGGTTATTTGGCCGGCGAACTGTGGGTGTACATTGGTACACCTCTGCCTAACTCTTCGGGGAATACAGGCGTGATGGTATTTACATTTTTGTTTTGGTTATTTAAAATGGCCGTTGGTTAAAAACTGGCTTCTTTAACTATTATGCATAAAATTAAATTGCTATAAAGAAAATATAATTATCAAGCAATAAATAATTTTCAGAACTCAATAATGTAGAAGCCAAATGTTAATATTCCAATAATTCTAAGTTTTAAGAAACTTAGCTTCGATTATTTGTAAAATTTTATAATAGAAATTTAAATGATCAAGATCTATATTATACTACTTCCATCAGTAATTCAATATCCACGATACTATTTCGAATGCTGATAGAAAAAGGTGTACCACTCAAAATATTAAACGGAGGAGCCCATTAACACATCGTCCTACGATAAATTATACCCTTGTCGAAGTCAGACATCACGTTTGACTACCGAGTGGCAGTAGCCATTAACTCATCGCAACAAAAACCATTAAAAACCTCCGACCCACATCAATCCAGCAAAAATATCATTTTAATTTTTCCACTAAAGTGAACATCTCAAGTCCCCAGTGCATTGGAAACCGATATTATTCCAATAGCAACCGATCTCGGCGCATGATTGGCGGGGAATGTGTCGGCGCGCTCATTGATTACGTCATCACGACCGGCGGAGTCGATTGGAACCTACTGTTTTACATTTTACAACGACATGTGTTGTGTAAATGGTTGGTGCTCAGAAGTAAAATGCTCTAGAATCTTTTATGTAGCAACCACACTTTAGGAAAAATTCCTATACTAGAAAGGTTTAGGTAGTTAACTAAAGGTAAACAAATCGTAGAAAAGGTTTTTTATAGTTGACACTTCCTTGTTTAAAAATACGTTACAACAAAATCAATTCTAATTTCGATTTATGCAATACTTTTCTCTTTTATTAATGTATGTTAAACTTTATTATTTATTCGTAAACTACTCTTCATAGATGTCATTGTTTGGACACCACTTTTTTGTTAGTTTTATAAAATAGTATAATATTTTGTAATCTGTCTATTGTAAAGAGTCTAAAAAGACAGGTTCCCAAAACCTTTTAGAAGATACGATGAATTAGATAACGTCGCTAAATTGAAGAGTACGCCCGTGATGTAGTATGGCAACTAAAATTGCAGGTATTACGTTTAGTCGATTAACCAGGCGCCTTTGAAAATTGCGAGGGTCATGTAATAAAACAAGAACAGAAAATGTTTAAATTAGATAAAATGATTGATAATACCACTGAACGTTTTATTATTAATGTGGCAGATAGTTCCTCAAATTCTGATATAGATTAGAGCCTATTATTATACGACTTTTAATAATACGATTTTAAAATTTGAAGTGAAAGGTTTAGCATCCATGAGTCACGTGGTTTGTTTTGTTTACATTTAGTTAACTACCTAAACCTTTCTAGTATAGTGTGTGTATAGTAGGATTTTTCCTGTACCGGTGCCTTTGAAAACATTATTTGTTTTGTGTGGATTCGAACTCGTGACAAGCAGTGCAAGAGCTAAGGCACTTTGCCAACCGTGTCGTCAAAATATGAAATGGTTTTCTTTTTGTTGATTTTTAACTACAGTTTCTTGGATGAAAATCAAAGCAAAATTAATGTCAAAATTCAAAGCAAAGCGCTCGTATCCTGCTGTGATTGGCTGTTGATAATTCAGTCAAAGCTTATCTAAGCTTGACAATTTGTCACATTAATCTTTCGTTCGAGAAGCCGGCAGACGGTGTACATTAAATATGTATAAGGGAAGTTAGAGCTTTTTTAGTCTGCGAGACTATAATAGAGCTACATATGTTCGAAAAAGGTATCATAATGGTAGTTATCTTGTAACATTAACTTGCAATTTAATACAATTATATGAAAATTCCTCTATTCACTTATAAAATACACTTCTCGACATAAAACAGTATATAAATATTTACTTTATTTCCGATCGTCGCAGGTTATTTCAGGATCGTTCAGAAAGATTTTCCTGCAGAAAAATGTTCTTGAGACGGTACACAAGACAATGTACAAACGTATAATAATAAAGTTAACGACGTTACGCAATGACATTTTATTTCATTCTGTTCTTTGTTTCCTTATTGCTGTTTTTTTCCTATATCTGGACATTGTGGAAACATTTCCATCGTAAATCTGTATTTAGTTACTTCACGAATGAATTGAATGATTTCAATTTAAAGTTTCGGGAATGACGAGTGTGTCTTTCAGAGCTGTCAAATAGTATATTTTGCAATAGGGGTGAAGAAATTTATATTTGTAAATATCATAAAAAATCTACTGTATGTGCCAGTGAACTGTAGTGAAGTTTGCTTGAATAAATTGCCATGCTAGCTATACTCCGTTAATATAACATTGTTATTAGAAAAATAACGTTACAGCGCTGACGTTATTTTAATGTAAGCATAAATAAGATTCGTTAGTTCACGATAAATATAAAGCAATGTAGACTAATGGCCATTTAAACAAAACACTAAAATGCAGTAATTTGAACATACATTACCATGTTCATGGTAGACTTTGTCTAAGCCACCTTTGACTCTACAAGAGCTTACCCATTTTTAAGATTAGTACTGCTGATATAGAAATGAAAATGTTCTGTTGAAGACGTATAGACAACCAGCACAAAAAACGAAATTCATCGAAACTTTATTCAATAAACGGAATCCAATGAAAGAAACAAATCTCTGTGACCATCACACCATATCCGGGTGTTAATTTAATATCAGGTTCAAACCGGTTGGGAACAGTAATATCGGCTGGTAATAACTGGAATCAACCGGATTACGGACCGCAATATCTGTTATATCGGCCGCTAGTACCCTGACGGTGGATCCGCCCGTTTATATCATCTTAAACTTTTAATGAGTTCCGGAATTTTAAAGTGTGGTGCGAGGTTTTTTAAGTGACGCATTTTTGTGGCAGCTCTTGAGTAATGGCGTCGTTGAGAAGTCGATAAAGTTTAACGTATACACTGCTGATAAATTGATTATAATGCTCTTGAAACTGTGTCGAAATACGACAAGGGACAGTTACTAAATATTGTATGTATAACCTATATCATCATCATCATCATCTCAGCCATAGGACGTCCACTGCTGAACATAGGCCTCCCCTTTAGATGTCCACATATACCGGTCGGAAGCGACCTATATAATATAAGCGAAATACTATCACGCCTGTATTCACCTAAGGGTCAGGCAGAGTTATAAATAGGTACACCCACTGTTCGCCGGTACGTTTAGGTCTCATGCAATAGGGGGCGAGCCTATTGCCATTAACTGGGCACAAATCCTAACTTCGAGCTGTTACTGAGAATTTCATAGAAAAACCCAATCCAACCCAATTTGCTCGACCTGGGAATTGAACCCAAGATCTCTAGCGTAGCAGTCATGGTTAGGACCACTACGCTAACGTGGCAGTCTAAAATACATAAATACATATAAAACAATAACAGGGTGGATTTTTTTTCTTTTATCTAAATAAAAGTAAATTTAAAATGGGACACACATTTTAATATTTACTAAACTTACTCACTCGTATACTCGGGTAGCGACATGAAGTTAAACTCGAGACAGTCACTGAGCAGGCCATGATAGCCGATTGGCCACACAATAGAGCCACAATGGCCTAAATTGACACTTGAACCGTGACGCAGATAGTCTGGCGTCGACAGAAATCAACGACCCAATGACTATTGTTAATTGCCCGTATTTTAGTTATTTCGAAACATCACGCCTATGTATTTTCCCGAAGGGATAGACAGAGGTGAATTGTATCTACATAAATATTTTGGTGGAAAAATAAAAGCAAAGAAAATACATACGCTGGGCTCAGGAATCAATTTCGTGATGTCCAAGATAAACTTATGAATTGCAAATGAACCCGCAAAACTCGGTGAAGGAAAACAACGTGAGGAAACTTATAATTAAATAGCCCCGAAATCGCCAATCCGCCTTAAGCAAGCGTGGTGATCAATGCTCGTGCCTCTCTGTAGTAAATGAGGGTTTTGCCCTGAAGCGGGGCAATAATAGGCTGGTATTATTATGTATTTGATTTGAATCAAATAATTTTGTTGGCTGTAATTAGGTAGTGGTCGTGGTTGCGTGGTTATCCGCTTATGTACGCAAATGGAGCGAGCGTTTTATTGTAATTGAATTAATAATTGATGAGAATTTATTTAGTATTCAATGCTTTGAGTTTGATTCCATGATGTGTATGATGTTTGACCAAAATTATATACATAGTTATATGTGTTTATAATAACTACAGTAATTGATTATTTGCCTACGTACGCAGTGTGGTAATTATATTATAGCTTAAGTATTGCAAATAGTAAATATTAGAAGGTCCGCTTTTGCAATGAAACCATCGTTTATCTTTGATCCAAAAAGTCGAATGTGTCGCTAAAATGGAGATTTTACACTATAAAGATACTGTCTGTCTGTCTGTTACTGTCTGTATTTAAACCTTTGGACACAAAAATAGATGATGACTCTGGGCCGTATGATATAGTTAATAATAGTTTAGGGACCAGGTGATTCATATATTTTTTATGTTGCCCGTCATATAGTATGTTAATAAAACGTTATTTTATTGTTATTAAACTAGAACAAAATACAGCACAACTTTGTATTGTCATTTAAAATAGCAGCATCAAAAATTCTCTCAATTTCTTAAAACGTCAAGCGTCTGAAAGTAAAATGTCAAACTTATTGCACAAGTTTGATAGGTGCTAAACAGTTTAACAGACAGACGGACGGTCTCATAACATTTTATTATTATGAAAGGGAACATTTTTCGCTGTAACAGACCCCCGCGACTTAACGACGACTTTTTAATTACAGCTTTTAATTGATTCGCGTTAAATGAGTAGTCTAGCGAAGAATATTGTAACATCAGCTGGTTTTTACGACGGCCGGGGTACATGGATTTGGTTTTAATTATGATTTATTGCTATGGCTTTTTATGAGGTTTCTTGTCATGGTGCCATTTATATTACTCTATTATAAACCTGCTGGGATCCAAAGACCAAAATTTAGTACCTTGCAGTGCAATTTTTTGGTCCTTAGTTCCATAATTGCCTGTGATACGGGTTTCTTTTCTTTCCACACGCAAAAATAATTAAATTTTGTTGCCGTTAAGTAGTGTCGTATGGGAAGAATGGGTTAGAAAATATTTGATATAGGTGGGTGCATTAATCACATAATTATATGAATGTAAAGATGACGTATCTAAATTAAAACTATTATAAGTACTGAAATAGGTATAAAGAACTGTAAAGTATAAGTTAAGTTAAGTACAGCTAAAATATTCATGTTGATTAAGTAATTAAACAAAATTATATTAATTAGTATCTACATTTTCCATCGATGATAATTATAATTAATGATGTATGTAAATGGCATCGAATTACAGGATTTTAATTAGGATGGTTTGTTAGCGTAAGATTTTAGGAAATATTACTACGTTATAATGGCTGACTTGGCAAAGAGCACATTCTTGAGAATTAATCCTCATTATTGAGATAAAATCTTCAAGCAAGTCATTCATTGATGACAATATCCTCTTTGATCGTAAGATATTAGTAGGAAGTTAGGCGATTGCAACCCATTCCATACATTACGTTTAAAATACGTAAATAATATTTAACATACTAATATTATAAATGCGAAAGTAACTTCGTCTGTCTATGACCACTAAACTAATGGTGATAAAATTTGGTAGGGGCTAAGTTTAAACCTCACGAAAAGACGTATTACTACTTTTTATTCCGGGACTTCGTCTGCGTCCGCGATAACCGAGATAAAAGCGGCAAAGTCGCGGGCAAAATCTAGTTAATCCTATATAAAATTCGATTTGTCTATAAATAAATATAACGCGTAAACAGCCGCAGTACCAGTTAGTTCGCAAACCGTTCAGTATCTATAATTGAAAACAGTGATAATCCAGATTATACTGATGAAATCGCAAACTACTGGCTTTATGTTTATGGAGTAACCTTTTTATACCTGCCCCAGAATTTATTGAGACGTAAGAGGTGGATTGAATATATTATGATAGAGTTGTGCGGTTCACGTGGCTGTTTTAAGCAGTGAACAAGTGAACTGTGAAATATAGTGATTATTTTAATCTTGTTACTATTATAAATGTTTATTACTTATTTATTTATTGAAAGATAACCAACTTCTACTAACAGTTTGCACCAGACATACTAATGAAGGTTTGGATGGCTGTTTATTACTCAATCACGCCAGAACGACTGAAAGGATCTGGATGAAATTTGGTACAGAGATCCTACTACTATTATAAAGGCGAAAGTTTGTATGTATGGATGGATGTTTGTTACTCTTTCACGCTTAAACGGCTGAATGGATCTGGATGAAATTTGGCACAAAGATAGATTATAGTCTGGAATAACACATAGGCTACTTTTTATCCCGGGAAAATGTACGGTACCCGTAGGATAACACATCAACTGTGACGCGGACGAAGTCGCGGGCAGAAGCTAGTAGATTATAAAAAGTACGGTTCACGTGAAATAATATCAACTCGACCGGCAGAAGTTGTGGGCAGAAGCTAGTATTTTATTGACCGAACTTCGGTCACGGCAACCAACGTCAATAGACACTAGCCAAGTATGCAAGAGGTATTATAATGCACAAAAGCGTGCGAAAACACAGGTGCACCGTCTCTTCCTTAACTCTCATAATTCGGTGGTATGGCAATCACAGAGATCAGGCGCAGGACCAACGGCTTTACGTGTTTGCCGAGCCACAGTTGTTGGCACACCTCCAGCTTTCAAACTGCGGGGTACTACTGTGAAATTCCTAGAGGAAAAACTCAATAACGGTTTGCCAAACCAAGATCTTTAGCTCAGTGATCGCGCTTGCGGCCACGAGATCAACAGGGCAGTTTATTACTCACTGTGACACCCTATGTCACTCTCCAAAGTTCAATTGTAAAAGGATGGAACAAGCTTGATACTTTAACAGCGTTACCGTTGTTTTACACAGCATTTTGGCATAAAATAACAGCTGTAGCCATTGCTGAGGGACCCAATAATATTAAGTTTAACCTGAAATTTAAAACAAATCTGCTCCACCGAACTTAGGAGTAGTACTTTTTCATACTTGAACTGAACGTAGACCCTTTGTGTCTCGATAGACCCAAGCCCTCGACTTCCTAGACTATTTTTACTCAGACCTCTTGAAGCAGTAAATAGTGTACCTACGTACCCAGTAGGTTTGGAGAATGAAATAGATTTTTCATCGAGAAGTTACTCGGGAGGAATACTAATACGTTACACTGTCATAACTATGAAGAACGGGTTCGCGTGATTGGGATGCTGTAGGGTGGATAGCTCTTGTGATAAGTGTAGGACAGTCTTCGTACTTGCGAAATTTCCATAGAAATACAGGCTAGCTTTTATCGGTTTTATTACCACACATATAATAATACCTAATATGTGGACGTGACTCTTAAACTAATTGGCTTTGTGATCGTAAATTCACTTCCGAAGAGTTAAGTCCTCAGTTTGGCACAGATGGGAGTAAAGTTTTTCGAAATGTTTTTCTTTATTGGCACAACGTCTGGTAATAAAATTTTATAATTGAGCAGGTACTGCATATCCATTATGTACTGAACTAAATTAAATAATTCTACTTTTAATGGACGATCCGTATTTCACCCTGAAGCGTGTTGACCCTGATATATAAATAATGTTTCACTTCACTGAATCTTCTTTAGTCAGATTTCTGCCAATTGCGATCGTATGTATTTTTATGTATGGTAATAACTACAGTGTTTCCGATATTGTGTAGTCAACAGTCCTTCAGCCAAATATACATAGAAAATATGTAATTCTGATGTTTGCGCGTAGGTACTAAGTTAGACTTGCCGGATCACTGAACCTAATATCAAATTTTATGTGAGCCGTTGTTATTTGTTGAAAGATAAGCCAATCGCTTGTCATTAATTTGAATTAATTAGACTTTTATGAACCTAAGGTCGCCTTATCAGTTTATTAGGTAGTTAAAAAGTTATAATATAAAAACAGTTACTTACCCTAATTGTAATTTCCGTGACTACTCTCAAAAGTATTTATCACAAAGCCCATCTGTGTAGGTTGTGGTATCTAGTCAGATGGACGCATTTCCATGTGGGTACCGTTTTACAATTCGGTGTGGAACACTAAAAAGGTGATAAATGGCGCCGTCCGGATTAAGAAACCCGGACGCGGGTGTCGTAAGCCGAACAAATAGGGACTAGCGAATTTGTTAAATTACGGATTTGCCGCGTTGGGAACACTGGCCGGAAATTTTTGAATAAAAATGTGATGAACGATTATTGCGACTGGGTGTGTGTGTTATTGTGTGGGTAGACGCTTAATAGTATGTCAGACACAGACATCTGGTCTGTGTTTAGACACAGACGGCCACAGAAAACCAGTGGAAAAAAAGGAGAAAAATAATAAGATGAAAAATAGTAATGATGAAAATTTAGACTGTCAGAATCGAAAATGAAACAATAAAATGTTCAAGATGGCTTATTTTACAAAATATATAGCAGATTCGCCCCCCGGCCCATTAATGTAAGAAAACAAAGATCGCCACGTCGATAAACAGCAATGGATAGCTAGCCTAGGTTTTATCTCGGACATTTAGTAACATGAACATGAGCCGTAAATAATTAGGCCCAAGTTTCATTGTGTAATCTAACTTGGCTTAATCCCCGAATGTTCTAATTCGTTGCGTATTTGTAGATGGCACGTGTATGTTTTCCAGTGGGAGCAATAAATCATATTTTTTTATATTCCGGTGCTCAGAATGGCCTTGAAGCTTTTGGTAGGACAATATAGAGTATTTATTTTTTTATCGTTGGTATTTAAAATGTTTGAACATCGACGTTTAGTTTTGTAATTAAAGCTGTTGTTGGTACTGCCAGACTGCCGATGCAAGTTCATGAAATACCTTCAAATCATTACCAACAAACCTTTGTAACAAAAGAAAGAAACGAAAGAAAAAATGACCATTGTCACAAAAATATAGCTTCATTGTTCGCTAACATTTAAATAATGATAGTGCAATGTTCAAAGCGTAAAAGAGGCTTAAAGATCGAAGTGAATTTATAATGAGTTTACTTACACACATACATAAATGCCTTTTTTCACGCATTTTCCCCATGGGGGTAGGCAGAAACCATGAACATAACCAAAGAACGCAAGGCACCAACGTAACCAACCACGAACTACATTACACTACGTTACAAACGTATTATAAGTTTAATATTATTAAATCGAGCCTTCGTAACCGAATACTAAAAATAAAACTTTCTTATTTCATAAATCGTAGCAAAATCCCTCTTATTACAATAATATTCACCTTCAGAACAAAAAATAAATAAAATTCTACGGTTCCCAGTACACCTTTCCATCGGGACAGTATGCTAGCATATTTTTATGGCTAGTTATACTTATTACAAAGTACTTGTAGTAGTTTGAGCTCCAAGAGCTCCCAAGAGCTTCGCCTCAAGATCTCATCTTGGAAGAGATGTAAATTAATACGGGGAAACATTATGCTAACTATGCCAAGTGGTGTTCTTAGCTGACTACCTACCTCGTTACCTTTCAATTTTGTTTTAATTTTCGATGCTCTTATTAAGTTTGAGCTTAGGGAGAGTGTGAGTACCTAGTTTAAAAACCTTTCTTTTTATTATTTTTCTTTTTTTTTTTTTTTGTCCTATGTGTATTAAGGCATCTTGTCATACATAAAAGACATGAAGCATGAACTTCAGACTTATTCTATGTAAAAAAGTCTGAAAGTTAAAAAAAAGTAAAAAAAGTTAACAGTTTTATAAAGTCCGGGTTTCCTCAACGATGTCCAAAATACACCTGAAAGAAAACATGAATTGAAAAATTCACATTGCTATTTCCCCGGTATTGAAGCCTGCCTCATGCATGAAATGCCTGCACTGAATCGCAGGGTATTTTTATTTTAATAACATGAATATATCCACGAGATTTTCTGTCCATGTCAAATAAAGTACAATTCTCCTATCCTGTCATCCTCAAGAACAACAGATCATAATTATCTATAATACTAATTCATACCAATAAAACCTTACGGCCCATATGTCAGTACAAATCATTGCACTAATTAATGACCAATGCTTACGGCTGATTGAGCGCGATTAGAAACGCGATTAGTACCTAAGGTATCTATTATAACATAATGATAGCTCATTATGTACCTAATTTAGCATTGTACATGGTTATTAGCTTTTGCCCGCGACTTTGTCCGCGTGAATTTTCTTATGTTACCTTATTATTAGGATATTATAACATTTAGGGATAAAATAGCTTTCTATTAGCAAAAGACTTTTCTAAATCGGACAATTAGTTCTGCATATTAAGAGGGTTTACGCCGGCGGCGCGCCGTCCGCGCGCTATTTGCCTCAAAATCAATGATTTTCAAACCTGTTAATACCCATTAATAACTTATCGTACAAACATGCGAATAATATTAGGAAATTTTGTCTTCTAGAGGACGTAAGAGGTTTTTTTTAAATTAAATAGCATGCTTGTAAATTATATTAAGATAACTAAAGTGAGATTTGCGTATTTTACGTTCAGAGTCAATTTCGAAGCCGTTAATCTCCAAAAATTGCTGATAGAATCAATAAACAAAAATATTTGCTAATTGGTAATATCCTTAATAATTTTTTTGTCAAGACAGATTTTCTGATTTAGGTTACTTACTACGGAAAATAAAATCAAAACAATGTCTAATTATTAAGAAATTACGCGTAGATAAAATGATCTTTTTCAACGTTTTAACTTGCATTTATCATTATAATAATAGCATATTCTAATAGAAGAACATCTCTTTTAAAACTTACAATTCAAAATTTTCGTGTGATTAGCTTTATAATTTTTTAATAAATATTTTAAAACTACTATAAATTGAGGCGCGCGGCCGGTAGGCAATTCAATCCAATTCTGAACTGGCTACCGGCCGCGCGCCCAAATTTATAGTAGTTTTAAAATATTTATTAAAAAATTATAAAGCTAATCACACGAAAATTTTGAATTGTAAGTTTTAAAAGAGATGTTCTTCTATTAGAATATGCTATTATTATAATGATAAATGCAAGTTAAAACGTTGAAAAAGATCATTTTATCTACGCGTAATTTCTTAATAATTAGACATTGTTTTGATTTTATTTTCCGTAGTAAGTAACCTAAATCAGAAAATCTGTCTTGACAAAAAAATTATTAAGGATATTACCAATTAGCAAATATTTTTGTTTATTGATTCTATCAGCAATTTTTGGAGATTAACGGCTTCGAAATTGACTCTGAACGTAAAATACGCAAATCTCACTTTAGTTATCTTAATATAATTTACAAGCATGCTATTTAATTTAAAAAAAACCTCTCACGTCCTCTAGAAGACAAAATTTCCTAATATTATTCGTAAATTGCATGTTTGTACGATAAGTTATTAATGGGTATTAACAGGTTTGAAAATCATTGATTTTGAGGCAAATAGCGCGCGGACGGCGCGCCGCCGGCGTAAACCCTCTTAATGCATATAAACAAAAGACTTCCCACTTCAAGTTCATAGTTCTATTGGACGGCAATCCGCCACGACCGGGGAGATATCAGTACCAACGAAAGAAGTTCCTAAACGAAATTCCCTAGTATGTTACTTTGCTAGATTTGAGCATCGAACTGCTGAGCAGTCGCACGAGACCATCAAAGCAGGCAGCATTGAAGTGTCTGTTTGTAATTTAAAATTAACAGCTTTTCACTAAATACATATGAAAGTATGTATGACAACTAACTTACATCAAAAAAACAATTTTTAAAATGTTAGTCTGTATGTTCGTTTGTTCCGGGTAATCTCTGAAACGCCTAGATCGATTTTGACGGGGCTTTTACTCGTAGATAGCTAATATTATAAGGAGTAAAGAAAACTCCTTTTTTTAGAAATTATATTTATTTTAATAAAATGTTTTGTTAAAATAAAAAAAATAGGGTTACGCAAAAACAAAATTGAAGGCAATGAAATTCCTAGTGAACGCGACTGAAGTCGCGGGCAACACTTAGTTGTATTTATTTAGATTATAGATAACATGCCAATATATTATTAACCAAATGTCTATCGAATTACAATGTAATTCACGCACTAACGCAGAATTATTAAGTCTCCGCATTACTAATTCCAAGCGACCGCTAATTCCTTCACTAAATAACGAATTCTATTAACAGTGACGATATGGAATGCGTGCCGCCGCGTCGTGCGGCGCATTGTGTTTGATTGACGCACGTTCGAACGCATGTGTCGCCCGTGTCGGTCGGAATTCCACCCAATTACTGCTCCCAATCACGGGTAACAAGTTTTAGGAACACAGGTGTGTATTCTGATATCGGTGTTATTATTAGAATATTGGGTATTAGTGTTCTTAGTTATATACATCGATGGCTTAGCACTGTAGGTGAGCGATTGGCTGTAGAGCTGCGTGTCGTGGGTTCATATATTTGTATGGTACTAATGCTAAAGCTACATTTACTTCTTACGCTGCGCTTGGCGGTGTGTGGTGTTCATTCGAGAACATTGCTACTTCGGATCTTCTCATTACTGATGATCAATCTCGCAGAAAGACTCCGCACATAGCCCTCTCCATAGCTCGTTATGTCAAAGCTTAGTAGTAAATAATATTCATGAAGGTGACGCCACACTGCGCCGAATTACCGCCCCGTCTAAGTTTGAGAGTAGCGGACAGGGAAGTGAACCTGCGTCGGTTATGCACTATAATATCTCCTACATACTTGGCTAGTTTTCATTGAGGTTGGCCACTCGAAATCCGATCGGTAAAAACTATTTTATTTATATTTTATTGTTCACATGCGACAGTGCAAATGAAAATATATCATTGTTTATTTGTCACTCAATATAAAAAGCCACCCTTTACCTGTTTGTAAATGTTCTGAAACGTGGCTTAAGGATTAGTAAGCTGATAAGCAGCAGTGCCCTCTTGTTTGCTAGTTCAAACTGCGATCATTAATCAGTCTGTCTGATTATGGTAATTTTCGCTGTTGATAGTTTAACTAGCATTTGACTTCGACTTCGTTTGCGTAATTGTTGGTTATTAAGCCTTTAATTCAGTGTACATACGTATTTAAATATCTGAAGTATAACTATATTATTTGGAAATAGTACAACAGACAAATATGCTTGTGTACTTTTTCTATGGCAGTAGAGTAGCCATGGACCCGAATTTCCGATCAAAAGCTGGTAAGAATCGAGTTGGATGAAGTCCGCACCACTGCTATGTTCTTACCAGATACCAAGCTACCTCTTTAAGAAACTTCACTACAATCGGTTCTGAATAACGAACAGACAGACTGAGTTACTTTTGCGTGTTGGTGTGGATGTAATCGTCATTGTGTGGTTAACCTTCAGCAGTGGAATTAGACGAAGATAGGATAGTAGGCTGAAGCTAGCAGTGCCTACCTTGAATAAAAACCTGAAACCCTGTAACTAATGACAAAAATATGACATGACATTAAAATCACATAAATATGCTTAATTCTAACGAGCTAGCTTAAAAGACTAAGTCATTATGCTAAGTTATGTATGCTAAGCCGTGGACACCGATGGAAATGATAAGGTAAACAATGGTCTGGCTGGTAGGCTGAATAATTACTGTTTGTAATGATTTCCATATTTAAATATTCATTAAAATAAAACTCAGATATATTTTATTTTAATAACCTTTAGAGAGATGCCATACGGGTGATATGCAATGACTGAGCGTTGATAACCGATTTTTTTATGTCATTGGATGGCAACTAAGCCTACGGCCCACCTGATGTTAAGTGGTCACCGTTACCTATAGATATCTGCAATACCAGAGGTCTTCCAAATGCATTGCCATCCCAGACACAATGTTGAAATGTCTCATATGCTGTGATTGATTTGTATTTCATACAAATATTGATGGTATGCAATATGACACTGCGAATGCAGGACTATGCTGGATGCAGGTCGCTTCCATCTGGTCCTTTTGGAAATCTATGGGAGAGTCCTATGTCCAGCAATGGACGTCCTATGGTTGATATGATGACGATGAGTCATGGTATGCTACTCGATGCGTTGCAACGTCGTCTGACGACGCAACACACGCACACGCACAGAGGGCGAGAGACAAGAGACTGAAGAGACGGTGGAGTAGTTTATAGGTAGATACATTGCAACATCGCAGCAACCTACTTTTAACTGTGGCGCCGCATCACACGTGTGGCTTTGAGTGGTCGAAATTACTGCACTGCGACGACTCAACGCACCCGTGTGGCATCTCTCTTAAATACTTGCATAAATATTTTCAAAATTCATTCCCGCAGCGACATCGCACATGTGTCCTGGAATACTCCCCTGCCTCGTCCACATCGCCCTCGACGCATGACAGACATGTTTCAAGATTAACCAGTGACGTCACATGAAAACGACGTCCCTCATAACATTTTTTACACTTTTTCGCGCTCGATTTATTTCGTAACGTTACAGTTTTTGTACAGTAAATCATTCCGTCTGATAAACTTCGGGCTGTGTGCTTAGGTACTGAAATATTCGTGTGAGCAAGAGCTTAGGTTTTGTCGGGCCGAGATCTTTACTGATGACGTTCATTTTTTGTTGGATTATTTTTTTTGCGTTATGTTGAGTATGTGAATTATTACCTACACATGTGCATACGCAAAACACTTAGACTTTTTAAAGATAAAGAAAAGCTACAAGGGTATGTAGTAGCAATATCTGTCAAGAATATTCTGAATTAACAAATCAACGAGTTATACTTAACTTCTAAATTGAATCCACTCACAATACCGAATCTTATAAAAAAACTAGCTATTGCCTATGACTTCCTCCGCGTGGACATCAAGTAAGTATACCATAAAGTATATCCTATACCCGGCAATAGTGTAGCTTTCTACCAGAGCCTTTAAATAATTTATATTTGATCTAAACAGTTAAACACCACCATTCAATCGGAACCACAAATAATAAATACAGTCTGAAATATTCGCTAAACCCTGTCCAACCTAAAGTTATTTCAATTACATCTTGCAAATCAAATTCTAGGGAAATATTGGTCCTCCGGGAACCAATAGCGGGTCACGGGAGGGTTATATTAAAACAAATCTGTCGCTATCTTCGACGTTCGACGATCTTTTGAAGTACCGTATTTTATTTGATTTCGCTTTCAGTTTTGTAAGGCTTTTGTCTATTTCGAATAAATGGATTATTGTTTGAACTTTTGAACGCCAGTTGATTTATTAGACGAGATTATGGCTTCTGGTATGTAGTACACTTTGCTTTGTTTAATAAATGAATTAAAAATCTCATAAACTGAAACATCATTGCTTTAAAATAATTTTAATTAAGTGTTTATTCATTACAATTTATTATACTACTTAATAAGGTACTTACAAACTGTACTACCTTTTATTGTTAATTCATAAGTAATGGCTACCTTCTACCCGAAGACTAACTAAATAGAATACATTATACTGAAAAGTAAAATAAAATGTTTTACAAAAAATCTCAGGTTTTTTCGCAATCTCCTTATAACAATACTCAGGTAAAAATACAAAGGTGTCACAGTGTAGACGTTAAAATTTAAATAATGGACGCGAAATGATGTTACAAAAATCTGGGGTCTCTAAATGTCGTGCCCTCGCTGTGAGGGGAAGAACTCGTGTCATGAATGAAATAACCGTGTCCTTGCCGATGAAAGCAGACAACATTTTGCGAAAGAATGGAAGAAAAGGCGAACGAATAGAAAATTGGCGTTTTCTAGGAATTTCGCCTGTATTATTTACGTATTTATTTATTAAAACTTTATGCACATAGTGTAAAAAATACACCGTACAAAGGCGGACTAATGCCTTGGGCATTTTTTACCAGTCTACCTACCGAGACAAAACATAGTAGGTCCAAGCATCTACATTTGGTGCGGCACAAATTTCTAATGTGCAATCTGTAGGACCTAGAGCAAGTAAATAGTAACAATTATTAAAACTAACTAAGTCCACAATAACTGATCGCAGGTTATTGCACTGAGAGAGAGTTGAGAGTCGTGCCACAACACAAATTTCAAGCCATTTTTGGTGCGGGTTCCGACTCATCAGACTTTCCCCAAAGAAGATTTTTTGTCGTCTCAAGTTTCGATGATTTGGCGGAAGATTACGTGACACCTCGCATTTTATTGAAATATTTCAATTGATTTAACCAATAATTATGTTTACTTACGTTCAAATGATCTTGAACTTGTGGCTTGTTATTCTTTTACCAATAAATGTGTTTATCTGTTCATCTTCAGGGGCCCTCGTCAGCGAGCAGGCCGCGGGGGCGGCGGCATAGCGGGTAAGTCAAATAAATGATTAAATCAAGAACATTACAAAGCAAAATTCAAAAAAATCTGTTTGTAGATTATCTTTCAATAGGATTCAAAGAGAACGTACTCATGTATGTGATTAGTAGCTTTGCATTTTGTTCATCCCACTCGTTAATATGAGTACGAAGGTTTCAAAAAGAAAGATAATTCAAAGTCAAGAACACAAGAAACAACACAGTTCAGTGGTAGGTTCTGAAACAGTGGTATACCATTTTAAATTACAGCTAAGTGCCTTTTTTATTGAAGTAAAAATAACAAAAGAGCAAAATTTTAAGTAGATAATAGATTTGTTCTAAGCACATAATTTTTTGCGTACTTTTGAGGGTTTCGTTAAAAGCCTAAAGAAAATTATTAAAGGCTAGACAAAAGAGATTTTTAAGAGCAAAAGTAATTTGGACTTTTTGTCCGGAGCGAGTAATTCTGAACCAGTGGGCCGTTTTAACTGGTTGTATTGCATGTAAAACTGTTTTATGTTAACATAAAAGAATTTTTAGCAGTTTTTTTGGCACGTTTAATGTACGCTGCTTTCGAAACGGTAAATTGGATTAGTTACTTTTATTTTATCATTCTTGTTTATTTATTTTGGAAAACAGCTATATGAAAATAGCTATACTCGTTCTATGGAGAGGTAATGATTACTGCAAGATTTATGAACTTTTGTCTACTTTAAATTCCAAAGTTTAAGAGTCTCACGTAGTTACAATATTGTCAGAGGACTTCGAATCTTTTTCTTCAAACTACAACCTGGTTTGAAATAGAAATTTGTACTTCTTTAGAAACAATATTTCAACAACAGTTACTGCAGTAATAATGGGTGTAAAATGATACTTAAGAAAATCGAAAATTAGGTCCTCTCGTTATGGCGACCCTTTTGTTCTAGACCATACCTGGAATCCTTTCTGGCAACGGAAAAGTTGAAGGTCAAAGTTCTGTAGGTGTTTTTTTAACAAATTTGAAATATCCAAACTAAACCTTAAATACCCCAACACTGTACCTACATAATAATGGCTTGCATAATGATTTGCGTGTGTGATATCGCGCATTAAAAAAAAAAAGGATGACTATAAATATTTTGACGCCACGGTTGGCGCAGTAGCAAAGCGATATACTGCTGCGCTGCGTGTCGCGGGTTCGATTCCCGCACGCAACAAATATTTGTATGACCTATAGATAGTTGTTCCGGGTCTTGCTGTTTGTGCATGTGAGTTTAAATGTTTGTAAGCGCACCCACGATACAGGAGAATTAACTAGAGTGTAGCTACGTTTAAAAATAAAAGACTCCAAAAATATCTCAAAATGTCACAAAAACTTAAACAATATATCGTCGATGAACAGCGGTTTACAAACCATCTACAAACCAACAACAATTCCTTAAAATACACATGTTTACGTTTGACTTTAACGCGATGGACAAAGTTTGCTATAAACCATTTGCATATTGTAAACACAGGCAGTTAGACAGTTTAGACAGAACAACTCTAGAATACGGTTATATTTGAATGTATGACGTACACTTGTGTTGCATTCGCTATTTGCAGCTAGTACGAAAGAGAAATAAGCTTCACATTTCAGGGAGGTCAGGTCAACTTCTAGTGTATAAAGTATGTAGATTGTAGGTATATATAATTCATTTGCTATGTTTTTTAGAAATTAAACGTGACATAAAAGCATTAAGAATCTCTTCTGTATCGTGGGAGCCATATGTTATATATGTAATGAATGTTTTATATATATGTATATTGTGTTATAATGTTATGTGTGATATGTTTATCATTCGTTGTAGCTATTGCACCAACTGTACTGTATTGCTCGGAACTATCGTATTGGGAAGTTGCCTGTAAAGATAGTGTAAATGTCATGAAATAAATAATAATCTTTGCAAGCCATACAAATATATGTTCCTTGCGGAAATCAAACCTACAACGCGCAATGCAGCCCAAACACCAAAATGTCTTGTAAATTTTGCACTACACGAGCTAAAGTTTCTTATCATACTATGAACGAATGATGCATTAATCTTTAACGTAGATCTGCGATATATTCCTTGCTTACTAGCTAATATTTTGCTAAGAAATCTCATACAGTATTATATAAATCGTGCCAATTCCAGAGGTGAAGTTATGTCTTTGAAAAATGAAGAAAGACATGAAACACTGAAATACGATTTGTCCAAACAATGAACGTTGCGTGAAACAATACGTATGAGATTTTCTTTTATACCTTCCCCGATTATTTTACACAATAAATATCACGCCATTTCATTGAAGTTTATCAATTACTTCAGCAGCCTTTCGCAATCACTACACCCACACTATGATCAATTGATCCTGAAACAGTACGTACATCAGTAACCAGCTCTAGATTGATGACGCCCTAGTACATACTGTTCACATCTCAGTATTTGGTACATTTGTGCGAAGTCACGCGAAGCCTTATTCAGCGTTACCATTCATTCATGTGCTCCTAATTAACTAATTGCCAATCAACGTTATAGTCTAATCTTCTATCGATAAAAGAATTAAGCTCTATTCATCTATTTTTTATGTTGATTATTCTTACTACAAATAATAGCTATCAAACTGTGACGTATCTGTATGCATTATCTTATCATTTCTTTTCAATCAAGTCTTTTGTATGTTTTAATTACAAAGTTATAAGTTACGTACAATTTATACGCTCATAAAGCTAAATTCGTTCGTCTGCAGTGTTGTCAATAGGAAAACTGTTTATAAGCCTGGCAGCATTGCCATGTTGCATGGCGCTGATTGTTCGTTCAAAGAAAAGGTGAACACTCTGGTCACGTGAAGAGTCAACTTGCTGTTTGGTGATGTCCCGAAAAGCAAGGTAAGCACTCGGAGCCCAAGGCCTTGAGTGTTTCAACCCCCAAACGACTTAAACATTATAGCTTATAAGAAGATTATTATATTTACCCCGTTTAAGGGTAATTGATCTTATGTTTATCAATTATCAATTTATTAGTCTACTCCATTATACATAGACCTCTTCAATCGCACCACTTGGCCTAAGGGTCTTCTACTATACGTTTGATAGTGATATTGATTACCTAAATCTAATTTGCAGTAGACACTACTCGTATAGCTACGTATAAACTATTCCCTCCGGCACACACGGCAACATTAGGTGCCTACGCTCGTTTCGCCGTGGCGCGCCGCCATGAAAGCGGTTTTATCGAATTTAACACTTTACACAGCGCGACACAGCGCTTAATGGAATTTTCGACGACAAATCTAACGCCGATGCAAACTGTCGTGAAAGAGAATTGCTACTTTGATTCTAGCCAGGAGAGATAAAGTTTGGTACACGTGTTTAGAGTTGCCTAAATTAGATTCCGTGTTGATATTTCGGTATTATTTTTTGTTCAATTCATAAGATAAAGAAAATAAAATATTTTTATTTTTAAGTTTGCATGAATTACGAGGTATTAATGATTAAACTAAAATAACTTAAATTTGTACTGGGTAGTATTTGTAGTTATTCCATCTTTTTTTTTTATGGATGGGAAATCATCAAATGACTTCTTCCGCCCTGAGCGAAGCGGAAGGGAGTGTCAGACTCTTACTGACTAAAACCTATCCGTGATGCACCTAATGCCCTTTGCGTTCGAAAAAAATCCGCGAACCTTGCATTGTAGTCCTACCTCACGTCTATGTTCCTTCATGTGCGCTTTGCGTTCCGAGGGCGCGGTATCTCTTGTAGTCCTACCTACGTTCTTATTTCTGTCTTATCTAATATCCTGTTTAGACTGGTCCTTTGGTACGCTTAACAGACGACACTTCTAAAAGTAAAAACTGTCTTTTACTTTAAAAACGGCAAAAAAGGAATAAAATAAAATGGCATAGTTAAATAAAGTGGACAGTAGATATTACGAAATGGTCCTCTTGTCCGGACAAAACAGTCGCTTAGTAATTTGCACTCCATTATACACTGAATGAGTGCTGGAGAGTTTGACAGGGCATTGTTGACCTAATTAAAATAGTTTTGTCGATAACCGGTAGCACACTGTTAGATACTCTTTTATTGTAAAGCGTTTTATTATATTTAATGCTTAAATTTAGCTATGACATGGAGATCAGATTCTGATGTCAATTGCTCTGATTACAAGATACAAATTGTAATCAGTATTGATAGATGCAGTACACTACACAGATCGAAACTACAATACGAGATGCGATAAAAATACATATAGAAAAATAAATCTACGTAGAATAAAACCTTTTTAATTAATCACAAATCTAGACTCCGGGCTTCTACATAAAAATCCTTTTTTCGATTACACGTGTGTTCTTTATTGGTGCTTACATTATTTTGTAAAAAATAACCAGTGTGATGTGCAATTGCTTCGTGCCCGGTTGATGGCAATAGGCTCGCTCCCTATTACATGGGACCTAAACATACCGGCGAACTGGGGGTGTACATTGGTACACCTCTGCCTAACCCTTCAGGGAATACAGGCGGGATTGTATGTTGTTGTTGTATAACCAGTAGGAAATCCTAATTGCTATGTGATAGGAACACACAAATCTCAATATGGGATGGTTCTGTTTTCGCAATGCAGGATGTATTGCTACTCGAGGCCAACGAAACATGTACAGATTGCATCATTATTATTTACCATAAGCGCATATACCCCTTGCTTATAAACCTACCCTCTCCTGTATTAGGCCCGCCATGTTTGCGTTTACATTTCATCGCCACACATCCATCATCCCGCCCGACACGTCCGACTTCCGCCATATTGCATTTTGAAAAACAGCACTTCGTGACATTTCTGACGCACGCACGGATTTGATTGGGACAATATTTCAAACGGATCGCTTAGTTTAGTTTTGGACATGTGATTTAGTAAAAGTGTTGTGTTTTGTTTGTTCATTAACTTTGGTGGTGGTTTACTATTTAAATCTTTATATTCGTAGCATTTATTCGCATAAGATGGGTAGATGGCTATAACAGCCATGTCGTCATGGCCCAGTGGTTAATGCTTTTGCTGCACCGCCGGTCCCACAAGTGCTGGGTTCGTTACAGGGTAAGTACAAAAACGTTAATCAACACCTCCTAAACACCTTAGAAGAGGGCGAGGCGAGGCGTATTAGATTTCTTAATTTATATTTTCTTGCAATGATTGTCTTGGAAATAAAAGGCAAAGGCGGTGAAAGAGAAAATCGTGAGGAAATTATAATAATATTATTATACACATATATGAGTATGTTAGGTAAATTAACAAAATACTGATGAGTATACACATTTACCATTTTAGAACAAAGAGTAATTTAACAGGGTAAATATACTCGTTCAAACATTTTTGTTGAACGACCTTTTCACATAAATAATTTATTTATTTTTACAAACAATGCTTTTAATAACAATGATTCTCTGAAACAGTTGGATTAGGTATCGAGTGTTCAATAGCGGTTCAAAACAAAATAAACTAATAATTTATCATAAACTAGCTAACTGTCCGCGACTCCGTCTGCGTGGCTTATTTCACCCGCCATGAGTAATGTCTTTGGCTAATGCTCCGCTCCCGTCTATAGTAGCGTAATGTTATAGAACCACTATTACTCTATATACATATTATATATATATTATACTATATATTACTATTGGTCCAGTAGTTTCGGAGCCTATTTATTATAAACATCCAAAAAATCTTACTTCTTTATAACATTAGTATAGATATATACACACACTACATACTAAAGTTATTTTAGCAACACATGCCTATATCAATGGAGCTACATTAATGGGTTTCCTAAATCAATTAACCCACTTTGTACGATGTGGCGGTCACGAACTAATCGCTTAGGTAAAATGCATTACACGAGTACCTTTATGTAATACTGTGTCTAGAACGTAGGTACATACATAGAGTACCTACAAAGGTCCTAAATGAAATTGTAAGTGACACTCTAATTTTAATCAAGTCTTTTACCATACTAACATGAATATTTCTATTTTCTTTGTGTATTTAATATTGATTGGCTGACTATTAATTTAACGACCATCTTTCAGGGGATGAAAGTACCCATGAATATGAACAATGTCTATTATGGACAGACACGAAAATTAATAGAAAATGCCTTCGTAAATGTAAATATACAAGTTCACTTCTAAACTTAGTGAAATGTATATACACGATCACAATGTGATTTTTTTATTTATTTTACACGTTTGGTCCCGTACTCAAAGTTGTTCATATTCATATATGCAACCTACCTAGCTTGTGAAAAAATATTTCACCTGCACAGCTAGAATAGAATTTAGGTAATACCAAGATAATGAGGAGTGGAGTAAATAAAAGATACAACCATACAATATTGTAACGACCTCAAATAAATTGAGATAATAAAATAAATAATATAAAGCTGATAAAATGACAGATCCTCGAAGACATATTACCGGCTGAAATATTAGTGAAGACTCCTTATAATAAAGTCGAGTACACCCAAACTCAGTTGCGGCGTAACAGGGCGCATACCCACCTAAATAAAAACGTTTCCAAAAATAATTTAATCAAAAGTTTTAAACTTTCCCTGCACATTTGTTTGGCTGCAACTGCCATTTTTTTCGGTCAGCTTATATTATGTACCTACCTACGTAGGGATTATTTTTGTTTCTCGGTTACTTTGGTAAAAGAATATAAAAAAATGGTAAAAGCCTCAATGTATGTAGATGAAACCGGGCTGTAAAGATAATCCGGGATACATGGTAATCTAGAAATGGGACAAAATGTACTAAAATAGCAGCTTAAAACGAGAATGTTTTGAATATTATAATGTACATTATATTTGTTATTATAATCTAGTGACGATGCTGCTGTATGATGAAAGGTAAAGGTTTGTTATCAAGCGTAGGAGATACAGGCATTGATAAATACGCTTGCTAATGGTGGATTGGTGATTACGGACTTATATTTTCTAAAGTCCAGATTTTGTTTTTCGTTTACCGATGTTAATGACGTCCAAGATAAACTAATAAAGTAAATACGAATTGTAGTCATTGGTACTTGGCCGACAGCATGCTTGAGTGGCGGCCGCTTTTACTACTGGGCCATCACGACACTACAATTCCACATCTCCACATCTGCTTAGCCTTTCCCAACTTTGTTGAGATTGGCTTCCAGTCTAACAGGATGCAGCTGAATATCACTGTTTTACATGGAGCGACTGGCTATCTGACCTTCACAACCCAGTTACTGGGCAACACGATACTTCTTGATAAGACTGGTTGTCAGACTTCGCTGTTTCTGTCCCATAACAACTGTCAAAGATCAACGAATGACAGCCAGGACCAACGGCATTACATGCTATATATGCGACACTACAATACTCTTGAAAAAAAAAACCAAATAACATTGAAGTTCGTCGGCGTCCCACGTCTACTGGGACCCAAAGTGATCGTTCCACAAATCTTTCATTTTCCACGACTGTCCTATCGAAAAGATTTACGCATCACAAAAAATCGTTTACAAGAAAAAACAATTTAAATATGTAAATGTCGCTTTGTTTAGTGAAAAGTTTAGCCTTTTACAATGAGAAAAATATGCTAATGCAACGTCTAAGGTCAATTTCTATATAAATGTATAATTTCGTGTTAAAAGTTAGCTTTGCTCTTCAATGCATTAAAAGGGGAATCTAGTTTTAGTTTGGCGAAAATTCCAAGTTGATGCGGTTTTGGTTGTGAATAGATTTAGCTCGTGTTAGTTAATTTGGCTTTCATAATGGTGGCAAATAATAGAGAGAAAATCCCTCTATTTTAGGCTGAAATACGTACGCGGCCGAAATATGCGCACTAGATGTGTGAATATATAATTGTGTGTGTTACTGGTTTGGTTCCTGCAAAATAACCATTTCTGAAATATTGTGGTTCAAAGAGTTCATTTACCTTTTTAAACCCTACATATTTCAAAGTCATAAAATTCGAATACTTAAAGGTTATAAAAACCGCATTGTTAATCCTAGCAAAATAATCTGTGTGGAAACCAAGTATACCATATAACATAGCTTATGGCACTCAGCAATAGTGTAGGTTTCGCTAAGTAACATGCTTTTTTTGTAATCCGGCCAGCTTTCCAGAGATTATCTACCAAAACAAACAACACACTTTAACTCTTTATAATATTAGTATAGGTTGACATTTTGCCTAAAATCCTATTTTTTCTACAACCGCACGCAAAAGTAACTACTATATACGCAGCTTTACACCTCTATTTAGCGGAGCAACACCTACGAGGTAAAGCTTAGCAATTAGCGAGGCCAGTATCAGATGGAAATTTCCATACGGCTCTGTTTATGTACTGTTTGATGCCCAATACTGTTCTGCGGTACAATTAATATTACAGCCAATGTGCTCACACAGTATTTCATAATACAGCTCCTAATTAAGCCAACTTTGCAATATACTGCGCATCAGAACTAGTAATTTGTGAACTATTTTGGCTCATAATGTTTGCTGTGGAAATACGTGCTTTAGGAAGCTAATTAGTTTTTGTTTTCAGTGGCAAGTATCTTCGTAATATCGAGGTTTACACGTGTTTTGCATGTGTCTATTTTTCATTTTATTTGCGTCTACCTTCTGTATTTAATTTTATTTTGTTTGATGTTAACTTTATTGACGTTTAAATTGTATGTGTCGTGAACAATGTTGCTACAATTATCACGATTGATCAATTAACATAATTGGTTCCGCTGCCCTATTGCCAGAAAACCATCAATTACCACGACACCGATCCCTCAAAAACTCCAGCAATTATCATAACACCGACAAAGAAACTCCAACTTACACCGGGAATTCGGCAAAAAAGTAAATTAAAAACTGCCAAACTCGGCCCCACGGCTTCCTCCGTTAATAAGGATGCTAATCACGTTTTTGTCCAAAATCCTGGCGATATTAAAGTCTTGGACTAGTTAAATATCTAAGCGCAGTCCGATATTATTTCCTGCTCGGATTGTAGATAAAGCTTGGCCCTAATGAGTTTACTACGCTTACAAATCCTATTTGGATGCGCAAGGGGGAGGGGGGAGGTCCAAATGGAAATTGTAAACGTTTGCAATGAAATTCTGATGAGACGCGTTCCTAGTTGCTTCGTGTCTGCTTCGTTTTTTTTTCTGTTCCGTTCTAATTATGTTAATTGTTTGAGGCAAATACTCGTACTTTCTGATTATTTTGGTCCTTGTTTTATTTTAGTGTACTAAGTAGAGAGGGAACGTTCAGACGAATGAATTGTCTTAAGCTCTCTGTTAATGTATGTACGTCGACCTTGGTTTTAATAAGATGCGGCTGTGTGTGGCAGTCCAATAGTTACCATATAGATAGTTTACTCATCCAAGTTACTCTCGTCCCCAGACTAAATAGCACACAACTGCACATCAACAAACGACTGCTTCATTGGTCTTATGGCAAGCGCTACTGCTTACCGATGGGTCCTGGGTACGATTCATTAGCCAAAATTAGACTTTTTTTTTCCAGTTGCGACACAAAGCCTGTCTCTGTGACCGGTTTATGGCAATAGGCTCACTTCCTATGACAAGAGATTTAAACATAACTAGTACCTAATAAAGGTAGACTACACCTACATATTTGCATGTCCCTGCCAGGAGTACAGGCTTGATGTTATGTTAGCAAACGATCCACGTGGCGGTAATTAACCAGGAGCCACTCAAGAAAGTCCCCCATCCCCGTTCTAAATCGGTTCAGTTTAAGCTCTAAAGAAGCCTGGCTGTGGAAGTTAGAAGCTCTAATTGTTGGCCCCGATTAATGCTGAATTTATTCAATGCTTTGTTGTGCGTTGTTATTGACATTTTGCGTGTTTCCATTGTGGTGGCTCATTAAGCTTTTAACATACATTTACCTGCTTTTTGGTGTTCATGTTTAATTGTTTCAAATTACGTTCAGAAACAATCTATTAGCGTTATGTGCTGAATACTGAATAACATTATTTTGTGAGTTTGTGTTGTACTTTTGGTGACTGCGCTGTTGGTCTCGTGGACATATGTAAATACGACTGCGGAGCGTGGGGTCCTCTGGGGTTGATAATCACGTCGGTAAACGTGTTGTTAGGTTTTTGTATTAGGTTTTTTTAGAGTAGTATCCCACAGTTCAAAAGCTGGTCTGCCGCGCCTAACATTCCTCCGGTTGTGTTGAAAAGCCTTTCCATCGAGGTATGAGGGTAAGGGAAGAGAGAGTGATCAGTGTTGTACTATAATTTCTCCTGCATACTTGGCGTCTTTATTGGGACTTGCTGTCGTGACCGTAATTCGGTCGGGAGAATATTGTTATTATTATGGTAGCTATGGTATAATACTTGCCGTAATTTAGGAGAACTTTATATCAATTAGTTTTGATTTTCTACTGTGCTACATATTCTTAAAAGAAATCCTGCATTATAACTTTTTGTATATTTTTCTAATTTTTGCTGAAGTTTTATTCCCGGCCTTTTATAATTCACTTTTGCACGAAATGACGTTTCTTTTTGAATGATACAAACTTTTTTGTCCGCTGTATTTCTCCAGATTCCTATGTTATTGCGTCGCAACGTCGCTTTGTGAACAAGACCTCGCCTCGTCCTTGAGTTACAGTTTAATAATCATTTGTCGCGTGATGAGTATCTCGTTGTATCGCGGCTCACTTAATAATGAACGACGTATGATTGCTGCAGCTCTCCCTCTAACAGATTACATTCTGGCGCACTCCAATCAATCCGCGCCTGCCGTTAGTTAGTCTTGTGGTACACCGACAGCGATGTACAACGATTACGCTTTGAAATTAACTACAAAATTTGAGGTACCATTTTTGATTAACCCGTTGACATAAACTTGCTTTGCCCGCAACTTCGTCTGCGTAAATTTAATCGCCGAGGTTTCGAATTAAACAGTAGTCTATTTTCTTATTCAGATCCTAAACTGTGTCTTTGTCAAATTTCATTATGATCGGTTCAGTGGTTTGGCGTGATGACATAACAAACTTACAGACAGAGTAATTTTCTCATTTATTTTGTTTATGCCTAGTTTAACTAAGCAATACGAATTGATTCTCCAATAAGCTCAGAGGTGTTTCTAATGTTCCGATTTTAAGCCACATTTAATAGGTGTGATGCTGTTACCAATATTTGGGTCGCTATTGAACATTTCTTGATGGAAAAGCCTAATAAAACCTTGACCTAAAACCTTGCCTGACCTAGGCAAATACAAAGCAGCGGTTAGGTTGTGTGAGTTTAATATTCTAAAATCTTAAATTACCACACACACATACCTTCACGCCTGTATTTCCCGAAGGGTTAGGCAGAGGTGTACCAATGTACACACTCTTTTTGTAAAATCTTAAATTACTGTTTCTATCAATAGACTGTGTCTATTTTAACGTGTATTTGTAGTTATTTGGCTTAAGCGAGTTTATGTGGCTGATGACTTCAAAGTATGACTATTATTTTGAAATAGGTAACCCGACAGACATTGTCGTGTCTAAATTCTTAAGTTCATATTAAAATCCCGCAGAAAACAGATGCGCAGTGTTTATCGATATAATTTCTTTTTCGGGACTTTTCCGATTCTACTTTTGCGCTTAGCAACACATTTCATATTTCTATTTGTTTTTATTTATACTACATATTATATTTATTGATGTAGATTTAAAAAAGAATATTATTTAATTACATAATTTCTAAACAAGGAACAGTACATATTTGTCACATTTACTGTATAATTTGGCCAAACAGATTGTTGATTTACTTCTTCGCTTCCCAGAATATTCACCAGTATGAGTACATTAATGATAATTAATTTCCTCTTCGACTATAACTCAAATTAATATTCGCTCAAAAGATTAACTCACGTTCGTGAAAATAATTCAATGTAATTGGAATTTCAGTCTTTACTAAATTAAATTTCCATTTCATAGACGTACCTTGTTCCTCTTTAGTCTATTTCGGAATATGACAGCATCAAACGATTCGCATAACCAGGATCGCTATTGTTTATGTAATTGGAAACGTATGACGCGAAAATCTAGATGCTGTTAAATCCCATTTGATCATGCAGAAATATGAAGGCACTTGCAGATTCTTGCCATTTTCAGATAAGAAGATTCTAATGTCTCTAGGCACAAGCTGACTTTTTAACCCCGACGCAAAAAGAGGGGTGTTATAAGTTTGACGTGTCTGTCTGTCTGTCTGTCTGTCTGTGGCATCATAGCTCCCAAACGAATGAAGCGATTTCAATTTAGTTTTTTTTTTGTTTGATGAAAATCAGTTGAGCCGTTTAAAAGATATGGGGGTGAAAGTGGGGAAGAAAAACTAAAGGGTGGGTTATTAATTTATATTAGGAACCTATGTATTTACAACTTAACAAAATCGACATTATAATAAGTATGTATCTATTTACCTTTAAAAAGAATAAAATAAAAAATTTAAAAAACCCCCGTATTTTATTTTTTTATCTTTTAAAGGGAACTTAGGATTTTGTGTCGGGGATTTTTTAAATTTTTAATTAATTTTTTATTTTATACTTTTTAATTCAATATTTTTTTGAGCTCGTGGCTAAATAATTACAGCCGCATAGACCGATCTTCCGAGTTAAGCCACGCTTGCCGAGGTTGATCTGTGGACGGGTGACCATTTACCATAGCGAGTTTCCTCCGTGCCTCGGAAAGCTCGTAAAGTCGTTGGTCCCGGCTGTCATTTGTAGATCTTGACAGTCGTTACTGTTAGTCAGAAGCCAGAAAGTCTGACAACCAGTCTTACCAAAGAGTATCGTATTACCCATTACTGGGTTGTGGAGGTCTGATAGGCAGTTGCTCCATGTAAAATACTGATATTCAGCTGCATCCGGTTCGTCTGGAAGCCGACCGCAACATAGTTGGGAAAAGGCTAGGCAGATGATGACTTTTTAATTCATTGGCCTTCTTTCAACCCTGAAATATGTAAACAAAATCAGTTTTTTTTTAAGATTTTGATCGTTATTGTGAAAGTGACGTTACATATTTGGTATTTTGAATAAGTTCGAAGAAATTAACTAAATTATTGAGCGATTGTGGGTTGCTTATTTTGGTCAGAACTAAGCTACATTTTATATTAGTAAGCTAGCACTTCATTGCTCAAAAAAGTATCCTATCGCTTGTCTTTTCCATAGCTCCTAGTACAACAGCACCTCTAGCCGCAGTGAGCGTTTATTGACGCACTGTGGATGGGATAGCGCTGTATCCGATGCTAAGCGAGTACCTACCTATGTTTGCGTTCGTTTTACACGACCAACTACACGTGCTGGCACATTCAACTGTTGACAGAATATAATGAAAACCGTATTTGATTATGATTCTCTATTAACTAGATGTGTTTCACTGCTTTACCTGAGTGATTATTTCATGTTTATGTGTAGGATGCACGTCTCCGGGTTAAAAGATTATTTTTCCATTCCATGAAGTCGTGAAAGTTTGGCCACAGGCAAATACGCGCTTAAACATTATTATGAGACGTTACACGAATGGATACCAAATAATTCATACTAATATAATCTATATATATAAAAGAAAGTCGTGTTTGTTACAACACTTATAACTCGAGAACGGCTGGACCGATTGCCATGGTTTTTGATTTGTTGGATTTGTTTCCGTCCCGAATAGCAGAATACATCTTAAAAACAATGAAAACTCGATATGTGTAATGAATAATTAATCATTTCAATAGATGCTGATTTGTTTATTAAATGTCAAACATTTGTTGTCCAATCCTGTCAAATAGTGTAACACCTTTTTTTTTTTTTGAGCTTATGGCCTGGATGCTGAGGCCTTTAAGCCACAACTTAATTTTTTTCTGAAGACATCATGTGATACTTTTTATCCCGTTGGTGGGTAGGGTAGGTATGTAGGGGTAGGGTAGGTAGGTAGGTAGGTAGGTAGGTAGGTAGGTAGGTAGGGTAGGTATGTAGGGGTAGGGTAGGTAGGTAGGGTAGGTATGTAGGGGTAGAGTAGGTAGGTAGGTAGGGTAGGTATGTAGGGGTAGGGTAGGTAAGTAGGTAGGTAGGGTAGGTAGGTAGGGTAGGTATGTAGGGGTAGGGTAGGTAGGTAGGTATGTAGGGGTAGGGTACGTAGGTAGGTAGGTAGGGTAGGTATGTAGGGGTAGGGTAAGTAGGTAGGTAGTTGGGGTAGGGTAGGTATGTAGGGGTAGGGTAAGTAGGTAGGTAGTTGGGGTAGGGTAGGTATGTAGGGGTAGGGTAAGTAGGTAGGTAGTTGGGGTAGGGTAGGTATGTAGGGGTAGGGTAAGTAGGTAGGTAGTTGGGGTAGGGTAGGTATGTAGGGGTAGGGTAAGTAGGTAGGTAGTTGGGGTAGAGTAGGCTGGAACTGGGTTTTTGTACCGACTTTCAGGGCAGGACAACGTCTGCCGGGCCCGCTAGTTTGTTATAAAATAAGAACCACTAATCCGATTTTAATAAATTTTGTTACGTAACGTAACCGACATTTCTTCGGACGAAGTCGCCGGCAAAAGCTAGTATTTAAATAAAAGCAAAGCAGAATAGTCATAGTTGTTGTAAGTTTATTTAACTGTTGACAACTTGACTTGTTTTTACTGTAACTGTTTGTTTGTTAAACAGGGTAACCTATTATTAGCCATACAATATTGTAATACATTATTCTGTTACATAGTACATGTATCGCCGTTGGTTACTTAAATAAATAAATAAACTGCTTTCTTTTTAAGACCGTGCTATCGGGTATCGGGTATTTGCTGCTAGACACAGAGCACTGGTTGTTCTGCTCGTTGCTGCTAGATAAATATTGAATAAATTCTGTAAGTAATTTCCACCGAAGCTACGTTTACTATTTATTCAATTTCAGACCAAAATCAATATCGTTGCCTCGTCTATCACTGAAGGCAATATTGCAATAATCAGACTCTCTCCATTTCTATTCATCTCAATGCAAATAGATATTATACTAATAAAATGAACGGCTACCAATATCTCGGAGCACTAGAAGTAACCCGAAATAATATTCTTACAATAATCAATTTGGTCTGGGAGCCTGATATCATAGCAGGGAATTATTAGCGTCGCTGCAAATTAGGGCAAGAAGAAAATGCTACAGTCAATATAATTTAGCTCTTCTCTGTTCTTTTTTTATTCCAGATGTGTTAGCTCTTGACTCTAATTTTGGTCGGAAGTGACATACACAAAGTCTGCGATGAAGTGAGCTTATTTATTGATTTATTTAAACTTTAAGCACAAAAAAAAGTAGTACAAAGGCGGACTTAATGCCTTAGGCATTCTCTACTCAGAAGAAGCCTCACTCTAACTTTGTAGAGATTAGGGTTGAATGCGTTCGGAAATGCAGACGCAGATAGAGAGATCCACTCCTTTGCAATGCGTATTATAAAAGATGATTGGAAACGTCCTTCTCTTAAAAGTAGAAAAAATCCTTCTCTTTCAAAGATGGGACGAGCTTTGATTGCAACGTTTGCTATTAAAAAAGATATTAAGATATCGAAAAGACCGCCCTTCATTTCAATCCCACTTAAGACAATAGTACCTACATACTTACGATCTTATAATCTAACCTGCGAACCTAGGATGACCACGCCAGAAATATATTCGGTGACAATATTAATTAATATTATACAGAGGTAAAGTTTGTGAGGTTGTAGGGGGTAATCTCTAGATCCATTGAATCGATTTTGAAAATTCTTTTACCTATAGAAAGCTACGTTATTTGTGTTATAGGCTATATAACTTAACGCTATGACTCACGGGAGCGGGGCTATAATCAAAGACGTAACTTAATGCAAGATTAGTTTTGCTCGAGTTATCCCATACACAGTCGTGTCTCTAAGATTGCATCAGTACGTAGCGGCCTGCGATAGTAGCTGGTATAACACTAGTATTCATCAGGGCTACGGCCAGATTGGGCTAATTTTAAATGCATACACCTATCCTCTTGGCATGCTAACTGGCTGTCTGTTACACCGTTACGTGTCACCAAATGACTTGTGTTTTTAATACATTTACACAGTGCAATTAAGTTGCTGTTTAATGCAAGACCTTTGTTGCTGTTTTTAGTAAGCTTTAATGGTATGACTTTATCGGCCTTTTGTTTACCCCTTCATGGTGGTTTGCCTGTAGTAAATATTTATTTTTAACTCTTTTTACTTATAAACTGACTCGTTAGTCTAGTGCTCTTAAGCGCGACTGCAAGGCTAGAGGTCTTGGGTTTGGTTCCCAGGTCGAGCAAATGTTATTGTTGTTATGTTGTTGTTGTTTGTTGTTTTTTATGAAATTGTTAGTAGCAGCTCAGAGTTAGGATTTGTGCCCCTTTAATGACCTATTAGTACACCTCTGCCTAACCCTTACAATACAGGCGTGATGGTATGTATGTTCTTATAAAAATATTAAGTTACGATATCCGGCGAGACATAATAAATGGAGCAAGTTTCTATAACATTTAGTGAACATAGAAAACGATTATTTTTTTACATCATCATCATCATCATATCAGCTGCAGAACGTCTACTGCTAGACATAGGCCTCCTCCATAGATTTCCAATGATTTTTTTTTACTTGTGCTGTTAATCACCAGTCACCACGCTTGGTGATCACCGTTTGTTACCACACACTTATACATTTGTCAGACTAAATTATGACTTTGAACTACAGCTCTAATTAGGTTTAAGTCATATAAGCGTATTTATTTAGTCGCCCTTTGTGTATTTATTTGAGCCCATCTTTATTCATAAGCGTAATAATTACAACGTACTTTAATAAAAGACTTAATTAATATAAACAGAGGTGGAGGAAGTGACTCGGTCTCGCCGCCTACGCACCAAACTCTAGACATAATAATATTTTATGAATCTGTGTAAATAATAAATAACGTTTTATGTTATCAGTTGGTAAACTTTATGGAATGTGGAGAGGTAGGTAGTGCTTTTATTGTTCATTACATGAAAGAAGACAGGGGCTAATTAAAAAACCTACTAATAAAAACATTTGAATAACAAATCACTACTAATACTGCCTCGTTAGCCTAGTGGTCCCAAGCACGACTGTTACGCTAGAGGTCCGTGGTTCGAATCCCTGGTCGAAAAAAAGTGTTACTGGGTTTTTCTATGAAATTCTCAGTAGCAGTTCGGAGTTTGGATTTGTGCCCGGTTAATGGCAATAGGCTCACCGCCTATAACATGGGACCTAAATATACCGGCGAACTGTGGGTGTACATTGGTATACCTCTGCCTAACCTTTCGGGGAATACAGGCGTGATGGTATTTTTGAATATTTCTTTGAACTTGATGAAGACACTCGGAGACTCTATAGAGTTTAAAACAATGGGACATCAGCAGCGTAGGTGCTAACGACCTTGATATCTCCGCATTGTCAAAAAGAACACTCAATTCATTCCTGACAAATTAATCCACCCAGAACACAAAAGTACAAAAACCTACTGATCCTAATAAATCTAATTCTATCACAAAGTTCTCTAATCACCTCTTACACCGACGCCTAGCAAAGCAGTGATCAATCCACACCCGACCCAAACCCACTATTACTGTGCATTCACTTCCGCATTCTATTGACGGCGACAAGATTAATTCGCGGCAATTTTCCGCGCGCTTTTATTACGCGTTGGTGTGACGGGCGGCCTGATGTACGGGCGAGTTGCTTCGGAGATAGATTACTTCATTCATTACGTCGCCGTGACGTCATGGAGGCTAGAAACTAATAGCGTACATAACAGCTCACCAGATTATATTTGGGGGAGATGGAATGGTTGCATTGGGGGATTCAAGAAGTAAAGAACGTGGGGTTTGAATAAGTACGAGATATAGGGGAGATATTTTTTACCACTCGTGTTATAAGGCACTTAATATTAGTAGGAAGGTAATTTATCTATCGGGAAAAAAATCCCCTTTTACTATCGTGCATTTTTTAAAAAGATGTTTTCCTACCCAATCTGACGTCCATGCCAAAATTAAATACCAAAGCAATCAATAACGTAATAGCGTAACAAACAGACACAATCACGGACTTCTATTTCGTCAGCATCACTAAAAACTTCATATTCGCTATGGAAACACTTTAATTAAAACTTAAGATTGGATCATAATCGAAGTTCAGCGCAACCCACAAGTTTGGCCACAGAACTTCACAATGACTTGCTAGGATCACTGGAGGTTGTTTCAGCCAAGTACGCGACACATAGTTTGTGGCAAGTGTATCGGTCTGATCGCCTCACCAATTACTAACTAGAACTGTTAGATGGACTAAATTGTTTTGTGATTCTCAAGTTAAAGTTTGTGTATAGGTCAAGCAAGCAAGATCATGTTTATTTTAGAAGAAAACTGGTTCTTTTGTGAAAATACTATTTCAGTTTTTACTTGTACTTTAGCTTTAGTTTCAAACTTAGGGTAATAACTTTACCCTACCTGTACCTGTGTACTTTACTTCCCTTTACTGTCTACTACCTTCTAGTGCCTGTTTGTATGTATTATCTATCTGAACAAAAAAACTAGAAATTGGCCTTAATTTAGTTAGTCAAATAATCTTACTTTTGTAACTAAAGTAAGTAAAAATATAAGACGTCGAGAGAAAAGTTCAAGATGTGGTCGCAACGTTCTTTGTTTGTTTTCGAGAATTGAACTGACACCGAACAATTTTGATATATGTATGTAATAGTAATGCATCACAAGTTAATATTGGTGGCTTTGTCCTGACGCAATGGCACATGCTTCGCGGATTCCAATCAGCGCAATCCATAAATGTCAGCCATGTATTATGGTGAGCATTATGGGAGGCAGTGGAGCAAATGTGGCTTATATTGTAATACATGTCTTTTGCTTATTGTATAATAACCAATATCTGTTAGCATGTAAGCCGTGCTGTGGTATTGTGTTATGTTTGAATATTAATTAAAGCGAGTCATGTTTTTCTATACCCTAATTTTTTTCTTTTCAAAAGAAACTGTAGAAATGCCGTTTTGAAAACAAAGGAAATATTCAATGGGAGGTTTTATTGTTATGGGGAACTTCAAAGGGTACTAATTAACAAAACAAATATTTTATGACGAAAATATTGATCCAAACCATGATTTTTATAATTTTCAAAATAGAGATATTGTTGTGATGGAATGACTTTCCAGTTGGACTCTTGGTCGCAAATGCAACGGCTGAGCATGGGGTCCTAGGTTCAATAGCAAAGTGTCATGAGATTTTACCATTAGGAATTTCTCAGGAGCCGTTTGAAGTTTTAAAGTAAGTGTTATGATACCCCCGTGCCTCGGAGAGCACGTAATGCCTGCAGTATTATATATCTTGCGTACTTGAGTAGTCTTCATTGAGATTGGCCGCCGTGACCAAAATTCAGTCAGGAAAATATATTATGTATTATTGTAATGAATATCACGGAGGTTATTCCGGTTAGATCCCAGAATAAATCCCCCATGGTATACATCTTTAATTGTTTTATTAATGGCAGATCACTTTGAGGATCTGATCGGAATATTTCCATCTCATATGTATGATAAAGTAATCCTGCAATCGGACTAAATAAGTTTTACATCCAAACATTTCTAATTAGATATGGCAGTAATTTTATTAAATTGTCCTCTCTGGACGCGTTTTTCCAAACAATGAGCTCCGCTACTTTTGTTAAAATTTATTGACCTTTGGTGTAAAAAAATAATAATTTTGGGACAATAACCTGCTGCGTTGTGATACGAACAAAAGCTGTAGGTTACCTACCTACCCGCAAATATTTGAAGAATCAAAGACAATCGAAGGGTCGTTTACCCAGCCATTACAATACAATTAGTAATTATATTTTAACAATAACGAACTTAGCACTTATTTATTACTTTTTTCGATTATATGTCAGTAAATACGATTCCCATACACACATTTAAGCGCTGTTTCTAATTAAAGCTCGGGTGTAAAACATCCCTCCCTTACCTTCTCAACTAATAAAGTACATAATAATTTTTAAGTTTTCAGTGCAGTGAAGAGTTCTTTTAGTTACAAAATTTAATTAAAAGTACAAGTGATGAATGTAAAAGATGGTGTATCTGGCCACACTACACACCTACACCGACGCACAAACATCCGACGGAACTCGAGCTCACCGGATTTTTCCACCAGTCAACGCCACCTGAAACGAAAGCACAGTCTCAAGACTTCCAGACAAATCGTTTCAGTGTTCACCGAAGTACAACCACATGTTTAGCTTACCAGGCAAACATGAAACATCACGAGTGCCACTAATTCGATATCCACATTCACGCAATCAATCAGTGTCTGCTGGCCATTGGATATGCGAAGAAGTGTGACGGTGATCGATCCACACAGACCCCACTCAATATTCCGTCCACTCTAAGTAATAGTGCCTATTGACTGGCCTGAATGGATGAGAAGGCGCCCTGAAATAGGTGTGACAAATTTTGGGAACTAAGGTTACTTGATTGAAAATACCTGTAGTGTGAAGGAAATCGAGCGGTGATGTGGATAGAGTGGGAGGAGGCGTGGTGGGGGTGGTGTTTGGTACACGTGGCGACAGAAGTAGTGCACTCGTGTTGTTGGTGGACTACGCTTAACGCCTTACTATGTACTCCCAACTGTTGGACTCCTTGGCATACCAATATGCCGGTGGCGATATGGCGATGGGATGATTGATACATGATGTTGCGCATAATAAGACGTGTTACAAGTAATGTGTGTGACTTTATTACGACTAAAAAGTTTAACTACAAAAATTCCGGTGATGCCTCAGTAATCAAAAATAGAAAAATCTAACCGTAAAAATACTAAATTTGTAAATTCTTCATAATAAAAGTAGACATTCATCAAACAAATTCGTAAATCGTCTCCACACTGAGTCTACGTACGCTAATGTCTGTCTTAAGCACGGCGTACGTACTTATTCCCCGCACGTCATCAAACAAAGCGCCTTACCAAGCCGTGCTGTTAATTGAAAATAATAATACCATTCGCGAACATTCCTACCTCGTAGGTACCATAATTCCCTCTAAGTAAAGGTATTTAAATAAAACATCAGATAAGTCTGAAGGCAGCATGTGCGTAGCTGACACTCATACATTATCGTACATCCGAGCTTAAGATTACGTGCTTCGCGTAAAACTCGTTTTCTCTCTACCTATAGTAACAACCTGAAGGAAAAATGATGCGTTAAGCGAGATACATGTGTCTATGAATAATTTAACACCCGTCTTTTGCTGAGTCTAAGTGGGACTTTCACCCTATAACGTTGCGGCTTCATCGGCTAATTTGATGTACATTGCTGGTTATGGTAAAATAAAAAAGTAAAACATCCATCGTGCGCGGTAATGTAAATCAAACAGCTACTACTACATAAATAAGGTGGATGTCCCGAATATTGACCATCGGAGTGTGAGTCGCAACCGAAAGTTTTTACGATTTGACTTCGTTTTACTTGGGTTGCGCTTAAGGCTCGGTTCAGCGCAAATCGTCTAAATAAAAACGCGTCCTAAAAATTTTCGGGTGGAATGAGCCGAATAACGCCCTTTATGGGGCTCTGGAAGAAGTTTTTACGATGTTCTTAAGGCAATTCGCAAGTGAACTAAAACAAGGCGTTTTTGGTGTAAAATGTGCATTGACGACGATTTTTGAAGACTTGAATTAATTGGTTTCGGTTTTCATTTTTTTTTTTTTTTAACCCTCAGCGACTGTAATTAATAGATGTTTGCTCTCTGCGGAAATGGGGTATTTCATTAAAATCGTACGTCGTAGTACAAGAAACTAGTGTGACAGCGGTAGAAACTAGTCCGATAGTGGAAAAAACTACTAGTCCGATAGCGGTAGAAACTAGTCCGATAGCGGAAGAAACTAGTCCGATAGTAATAGAAACTAGTCCAAATCTAGTTAAAACTGGTCTTTATAATAGAAACTACTCCGCCTATAGCAGAAACCAGTGCACCAGTGTGCTGAAATAACTACCATAGACAGTCAATGATTATAAGAATTATTTTTATTGGCCTTGTAGACTGTTCTATTTCCCTGTTATAAATCAAATCAAAATCAAATTCGGTACTATTCCTTCATTCAATATTTTTTTAAAGTCTTTACCAAGGTATTCTTTCCCCAATATTTTCTGGCAGCATTTCTGTCTCTGCCAAAAAATGCTCTTGAATTAGTAAATAAGGACATTAAAATGACTTTGTTGTTTTATGCTTCCCTGGTCCGTCGTACATCAAAATTAGTGCTCTTTCATCTTCGCGGGGTCTCGGTACTAAAATCATAAGTACTGCATATATTTCAGAAAGATCCTCTTAGCTGCCTCCCTGAGGGAATGCGATAAAAAAATCTTACATACTTTTTTCAGGATTTGCTCAAAGAGAGGTGAACAAAGGAAGAAAATAATTTATTTTGTTTTACACAGTAAGAATGGCAGAAAGTTTGCTTTTATATTGTCTTTTTTCAAGTAAATGTACGTTTCTAGTAGAAATGAGAGTGTTGATGTTTTTTAGATGTGTTGCCATTATCTGTTTTCGTATGTTATGGTGGCTCTATTATTAGTACGTTAGGGTTAAAATCTTTCGATATAAGTATGTGTTCCAATTCCGCACACGATTTTTTTTTTTTGGTCAGGTTGAAACCTTCGCTATCGTACGCATAATTACTCACCAAAGGTTTTTTTAAAATTCTATTGAATTATATCAATTAAAAATTCTACTGAATTGTGAACAAAAAGACATCACATGGAAATAAAGTACTCATTAAAATTATAATATGGAGTAATGCAAACGGTGATCGGCAAGAACTATTGTCCTACAAGTAGTTTATTAAATAGGTATCAATTAGAATGTCTATGTGTGAGAGAGCTCCAAAGTAAGCAATTAACATTAATTATTTGTGTTAAATCAATCGTCCCAAACGAACCTTCAGTGTTAATAAGGCTGATATAAATCAATCGATAGTTTATCAAGACGTCGCCATTCTAATGGCTCCAGAGGGCTTAGCACGGACGCGCGGGTAACGTTACGTACATTTGATCGAATTTTTAATTGGAAATACCCGTTTTGTTCTTATTTAATATACAGCCTTATTCTTTGTTTACCAGAAATCTGAAGCGAGGTCATTGTACTCATCATTATATACGATTTTTTGTCGAGTTATGTTTACGTAAATATAAGGATCAGCAGATATTTTTTGCGCGATTTAAGGGTCTTTCTTATGATCCCTTTTCATGTTTCTGGTTACCAAAAAACCAGGTCATGTATTTACTTTGAAGACTTATATACATATATCAATGGGTAACATATATTATAGGTAACACTAATAAGTACTTGTTTTCGTCATATAAAATTAAATCGTTGGGTAAAAAAAAGGTATGCTGTAGGAAAATCGCATTTTCAATTTGAAAATCGACACTATTCAAATACTTTTACGTCGTCGTGTTCGTGCTAGGCCAACAGAACCGATTACCCACTTGTCAGTCATACACGACATTGTTCCCCAACTCAATTGTCTCCTCAACCTTGAACCCCAGTTCTCAGATCACCCCAAATCTCCCCTTTTTAACCAACTAAGTTATGAACTGTGGGACTCGCGGTACCTACACAAGTTTTGCGCGTAAATTATAATTTGGCACAATTTATGGGCCCCGAGATCCCGGCCCAGTTCGTGTGTATTTATATTTTACTAGCTAACAAACTAAGTCAAACAGTAACTGGTTTCAGCTAGTTTGGTACTGTTTAGTTTTGAGGCTATAGCGTGATTGGTGTCTGTTGGGGTTTATTAGGTTGTAAGATTTTTTTATTGAAGAACAACCTTCGAAGAGTGATGCTCTTAATTATTTATTACTAGCTTCTGCCCGCGACTTCGTCCGCGTCACAGTTGATGTGTTATCCTACGGGTACCGTACATTTTCCCGGGATAAAAAGTAGCCTATGTGTTATTCCAGACTATAATCTATCTTTGTGCCAAATTTCATCCAGATCCATTCAGCCGTTTAAGCGTGAAAGAGTAACAAACATCCATACATCCATACATCCATACATCCATACATACAAACTTTCGCCTTTATAATAGTAGTAGGATATTTTAATTTTATTTGGTGTTATGGTTACAATATAAATAGAATTGCAATAAGAAACGAAATAAGCACCTGGTGAAATTTCAACACTACCTGTTACGGTTCATGAGATACAGTCCGCTGACAGACGGACGAATAGACATCGGGGGCTTAGTAATAGAGTCGCATTGGCACCCTTCAGGGAGGTATGGATCCCTAAAAAACTAAAAAATTGTTACTAAATATGATTCGATTTTACCTTTTCTCATGTTGGATCTGTTATATTATTTTCTAGTAAATGTATACATAATTCATCATTGCAGGAGCCACCCCTATTATTTCCCAGCTTACCTACTTACCCTATGTAATTACAAAATTAATTAAATCAAAACTATTAGGAGCAAAGCGTCGAATCTTTTAGTTAAGTTACGTTTAGCAATTATATTATTGGGAACGAGGCAGTCGAGAAGAAAACTAATTTACTTAATTACCGTACTTATAATTAATTATTGTAGTTAGTGTTTCTGGCGTAATTAGGCGAGAACTGAGTTTCGCGACAAAAGGTTGGTCGCGTCTTTTGTGTTTACAATTAATTTGTGGATTCGGAAGCGACTAAATGAGTACTTATTTTGCTTATTATGGTGTAATATGTTTCTCATTAAAATGAAGAAGAATAGTACTAACTTTAGCCCGCGACTTCGTCCTCGCGAAGTTGAAAGTCAACATTCGGTACCAGACTTTCAACATCAAACATTTTTTCGAGGTTACGTGTTTGTGCAGTGAGTGAATGACCGTTCGCTATTATACATTATTATTTATAAGATAGGGTCTTAATATGCCTGCAGCATTTTCTTGTATAGCTTTGTATCGTACATGAAACAGAATACAGACACATTGTCCCTTTGTACTTACAACATATTAATAAATAAAGAATGGCTCTTACGTTCAATAAAAAGAACTAGTACCTACCACCGGTCATGGGACATTAATCGGGCTATTTCTCTACTATATGTATATTTATGACTCCCTTAGAGCAAACGAGGGGATTCGTTTTTCTTTCTCTCCAATCTTTAATAGCTGTTGTGCTGGCTCAGTGATTAAGGCCCTCGCCTCTCATACACGAGACTGTGGGTTTTTAACCGGTCACCGGCAATTACCAGTGTGATATTTTTTCTGATCTATATGTACTCTCTAAGTTTATCTTGGACATCAGTAAAGGAAAACATGGCTAGATAACCTGCACTTGAATATAATAGCTTCAACTAGCTTCAATTTTAAACTGTAACTTCTTGACATTCAAAAGTGCCTGTAAATGGTCTAATTGAAATAAATGCTCTGACTTTGACTTTGAATATAAGTCGGATATCGCCAATCCGCTTTTAGCAAGCGTGGTGATCAATGCTCATGTTTTCTCTGTATGAGAAAAGGTCTTTGCCTGGCAGTTCTCATGTAGGAATTAAAGCCAGGAATGTGTAAATGACTAACTTTATACTACTTTATAGCAATTAATAGTTCCACGTGTACCTAAATGATTTAGTTACTAATTGAAATAAATGCTCTAAGTTGTCTACTCTGTCTTAATGCAAGCTAGCAGACTTGCTATATTTTTTATTTTATTTTAAAAGAGTGTCTTTGGAATTTCTTGCTCGTCCGTCTTCATAGGAATCTACTGGTTGAAACGAGCAACTAGTTTCAACTCCCGGACCCCCGACTTCCTCGCAATTTAATAGTTTATTTGGAATTCGAAGAATTTTGTTGAATGATCTAATTTTTCGCCATACACTTTTTAGTTCAGGTTTACAATTTTTGTATTGTACATAAACATACCATGATAGCAACACGCCTGTATTCGAAGACAGAGGTGTAACAATGTACACCCACAGTTTACCGGTATGTTTAGGTCTCATGTAATAGGGAGCGAGCCTATTGTATTTTTTTTTATCACCACGTTTTTTTTTTGCCTAAAATGTACCTGTTTTTTGAACGGATTAAGTACACTTTTTAAAAAGCTTTAGTAGTTCTTTTTTTTAGTCTAGTGAAACCAAAAAACATGTTCAGAGGAATGTAGTTTGCACCCTGAAATGCAAATGAGGAAATTTGAGTAGTGACACGACTCTCGACACAGGACGGGATACCGTCTTAACATTATATCCCGTGTTAATCTTCACCTTAATGTACTTACGGACACTTCTGAGGGCCTAGCACAAGAAAGCGGAGTTGTAAATACAACCGATTTTCTAGGCATACCCGTTTCGCACTCTAGGTTTGTTTAGTTCATTATACACATTCATATGAATAAATGCTTCAATTATTCATACAAATGTGTTTAGCTGATTGTGCTCATATAAAAATAAACCGAAATAGTTTAAGGTAATGCCTATTCGTATTTTCAAACAATAAATTCGCAACATTTTCGATCAGGTCACGTGTCCTGACGCGAGATTAACATTTTTTACCCATTCCAAAAAAAAGTGCACAACGCCGCTAAAGAAGTTTTCACTTCAAAAATCGACTCGAATTAAATACTGCGCGCTCAAGTTAGGAGCGTAAATGTATGTGAGTTGAAATTTTCGTCTCACCCCATCGATGGACTAAGGGTATAAGGCAACCTACGCAAAGCAAATCTCGGAAGGGTTACAATCTGGTAATAACATAAAACAGTTCTCAAGTACAACATTAAATAAGAACTTTTACCATTTCATGGTAAAGGCGGTGTTTAGCGCCATCTTTCACCACGAGGCACAAAGGCCACTTGAAGTCGTCGTTACAAATTATGTTTAGAATAAAACATTTTATTGGCAACCCCGCCTTGGACGAGTAGATGTAAATTCAGCAGCTTTATTAAAATGTTTGATGTTCAGCGTTAACTCGCTTTGGTCTGTGTTTGGACGATTTTAATGTTACAGCGGTGGAAGTCGCTTTTTGTGCTTTATCGCCAGATTCTTGGTCTGGTAGACTGTCTGTTACTGGTGCTCATTACAGCAACTACTAATGTTATTGACTTGTTTGAAAAGGCTGAGTTTTGTGCAGTCGAACACTTGAAACGTAAGTACAGTCACGAGCATAACGAGCGAATGAACAATTGCACCTTTGAGATAAACCTATTTCATAGCAGTAGGTGTGGGAACTAGAATATGATACTCGTAAGATGATATTCATTTAATAACCTAATCTCCATGCTTTCCAACGGCAATTCTTGCCTTAAACTACTAACCATCAAAAGTTAATCATTATTTATTCACAGACTTAAAACTGCGCCGTTACCTTAGTGGTGTTAAGCGTGGCTGCTACGCTGAAGGTCTTTTTTTATTTTTTTATTTTTTTTATAGACGGGAAATCATCAAATAACTTCCCCCGCCCTGGGCGGGGCGGGAGGGAGTGTCAGACTTTTACTGACTAAAACCCGTCTATGTTCCTTCATGTGCCCTTTGCGTTCCGGGGGCGCGGTATCTCTTTCGAACAACCCGCAGACGCTGAAGGTCTTGGGTTCGATTCTCCGGTCGAGCAAAGTATTATTGGGTTTTCTATAATTTTCAGTATCAGCTCGGACTTAAATTCTCAGTTGCAGCTCGGAGTTAGGAATTTGTGTCCGGTTAATGGCAATATAGTAATAGGATCGCCCCTTATTACATGGGACCTAAACATATCGGCGAACTGTGGTTGTACATTGGTACACTTCGGCCCTACCCTTCGAGGAATACAGTGTTATGTATAATATGTGTTCACAGACTTAAACATGAAAATATTAACCAGACAAATGATCTAAAGTTGTGAGCAAATCGGAGTAACCCTAAGCCTGGTGTAGCGAGCTTCAGGCTTAGCCGTCAGTCCGTTCACCCCCAGAGCTGCTGAGCTCACATGCTTTAGACAGAATACATCGGCTCTTTGATAGATTAACGTCATATTTGTATTTATGGGATAGCTGTTTTCACTGATACCTAGCTACTACTGGCTTTTGCTCGTATTTCTAGAATTCAACGTAGATGTTCTTGATTTATTTTGTTTACTGTAGTTTGTTTGCGACGTCGTTCCGTCTGGTTCAGAGTAAAGAGATTTGGTCATCCTCGAAAATATTCGTAGGTTTGGTTTAAGAATGCTCATGTAACCATATGAAAAATTATTTTGTTATTGTAAATAGATCAAAAATAACACAGGTCACAAAAGAAGAGTTAATTATTTTATAAACTTGTTTGTGGTTCAAACAGCCTGAGAAAGGACGATGACAAAATTTGTATGGGACCCGTCCCCCCCCTCCAACAGATGTTTTGTATGTGTCAGGGGGTGCTTAAGGATCTATTAAAAGACCAGCAATGAGTTTTAACTCCAAAATCCATGGGGTTTAGAAAAAAAACTAAAAAAAAAAAAAATTTTTTTTACTTCTAATTCCTTACACTTATGTTATAAGAACTAAAATAACAATATTTAAGGCTATTATGAAGTGTGTACAGTTACACCGAACGCCGTGCGGAGCCAAAGATTGTAAATCAAATTATTGTGTTACCTACATATTTTACAAATATGGAAAATAGGTATATTAGTTGTCATTAATTATTATTCTATTCAGCAATTCTGCCGCTGGATTAAAATCGAATGTACTGCCCAAGCCCCATGTACCACGTAAAACGAAATAATACGTATACAAGGTGGCCCCCATGTATGTTATACGATTTTTTTGTGGTTTAGGAATTAGACGGTTTTTTACTTTGTTTTTAGATATTCTTACCTGACCATCAGAACTTGATGGTTTCTAGTCTTCTTGAGTAACATTTTTTTTAATAATGAACCCTGAGGTCTACCTACGGTCGATAAAATCTGACTGTCTTTTCATCTCTTAGAGCGACTAAAACTAAGTTCAAAGGGTTATTTTTTAAATTCGTTCCAGATTTTCTATCACTCAAACAAAAAAACAAAAGACGGGTGGCAAGTACCTCAAAGTAGATTTACAACTTTAACGGACCCTCAGCTTTCCAAAACAATACAAATAACCGGTAAATAACCAATTTTACTGGTCAGTATTCGGTGTAATTGAAACTTGAACATGGTAAGGCGAAAATATCAATATTTAAAGTGTTATTGGGTTTTTCTATGAAATTCTCAGTAGCAGCTCGGAGTTTGGATTTGTGCCCGGTTAATGGCAATAGGCTCGCCCCCTATTATATGGGACCTAAAAACATACCAGCGAAGTGTGGGTGTACATTGGTACACCTCTGCCTTACCCTTTGGGGAATACCGGCATGATAGTATGTATGTATGTGTGTATCAATATTTTAGTGTTCAAGTAAACACATGCCATGACGCCTGTATTCCCCGAAAGGTTAGGCTGAGCACGTGTACCAATGTACACTCACAGTCCGCCGGTATGTTTTAGGTCCCATGTAATAGGGGGCGAGCCTATTGCCATTAACCGGGCACATGTCCTAGCTCCGAGTTGCTAATGAGAATTTCATAGAAAAACCCAATAACACTTTGCCACTTGACCTGGAAATCGAACCCAAGACACCTAGCGTAGCAGTTGCGCTTAGGACCACTAGGTTAACGAGGCAGTTGCTCAAGTGAATGCTGATAACAATGAATTTCAACGGATTTTCATCAAGTTTTTAATGCAATATGAGCTCTTTAAAACTGTTTTTATAATAACGTTAGTATTTAGTAGTAGTATCTACTTTAAAAAGTTAACCTAACTTTTTAAACTATTCAGAATCATCATAATGCAAAAATTAAACATGACAAAGCGCTCGAAACTTGATGTGAGATCGTTATTATTAATTTACATTAGCTTTTACTTGAACACAAAAATATTGATATTTTCGCCTTAACATGTTGAATTTTCAATTGCACCGAATTTGACCGGTTTGAAAAAAAGACCGCTCATCTCTTATCGGGGTTGACCTCGATTCCCCATTTCCAGGACCGAGTGCCTAAGGAGTTTTGGGGAGTGCAGGGGAAAGAATCAGGGTTGTGGCTTTGAGGGACCCCCGCGTTTATGGGGTGCGCCCTCGATACGATAGCGGAAGGTACAAGTGATGAATGGTGTATGTGATCTTGCGATCGTTACACCACTTGGCCACTTCGCCTTGTCTTTGCCTTGTATGGAAGCTGAAGCGGGGGGAGTAGTCAGGGGCTCGAGGGAAGGCTGGTCGCTGGGAGAGCGAGTGCGTGGGGCCGCGGAGGTGGTGGTGGTCGCGGCTTTTTTGGCCTTGGAGGCCTGGTAGGAGGGTCTTCGCTTCTTTCTTCTACTTACGACGACTTAGAGCGGGCGGGGTTGCTGATATAAGTTGCAAATGCGCTGCTTTAGGCATCACCTGCAGCCGATCATTAATATATTTTGCTGATTCTTAATAGATGTTGGGGAGGACTGTATGTGTTCAATGACAATACTGGTACTTAGTTGACTGCTTTATTGCAAAAAAAAAAAATTCTCTAGACCGACTCCGGCCACGGCGGCTAATCTTAATGCAGACTAGCCTCGTACGCAGGAGATATTATAGTGCACAAGTGTGTGCGCAAACACAGGTGCACTCCCTCTTTCCTAACTCTCATAGCCCGATGGGACGGCAATCCGACACGACCGGAGAGAGATCAGGCGCAGGACCAACGGCTTTACGTGCTTTCCGGGGCACGGGGGTGTCACACCGCCAACTTCCAAACTCTGGGCTGCTAATGAGAAATTCCCAATGGAAAAACCCAATAACACTTTTTGCCCGACCCGGGAATCGAACCCGGGACCCCTTGCTCAGCAGTCGCGCTTGCGACCACTGCTTTATTGCTAAACAGTATACAAAAGGTATACATAACAAAGACATTATTTTAATTATGTACGTCTTCTCCAGACCGATTACGATCACGGCAGTTAATCATAATGCAGATACAGAGTAGGATTAATATCCTACTCTCCTGCGTACTTGGCTAATCTTGGCACTATAATTAGTGCACAAGTGACTGCGTAAATACAGGTGCACTCCCTCTTCCCAAATTCTTATAGTCCAATGGGACGGACATCCGATATAACAGGGAAGAGATCAGGCGCAGGACCAACGGCTTTACGTGCTTTACGAGACACGGGGGTGACACACCACCATCTTCTAAACTCCGGACTTTTACTGAAAAAATCCTAATGGAAAAACCCAATAAAACTTTTTGCCTGACCTGGGAATCGAACCCAAGACCCCACGCGCAACAGACGTGCTTGCCACCACAGGACTAACGGGGCAAATATGGTTACTATAATACAACTTTGAAACAAACTGTTATTTTGTACCACGAAATAATTATTTTAAAACTTGATTTTCTGCTTATCTCCCATACTTTAGAAAAATGTCGTCATAGTAAAAAATGATCAACTTTTTATCAGCTTTCGATTGAGATACATTTCAATTCTGTTGGTCGAAGTAAGGTTGGGGGGACGTTTTCAAGCATCGTCCTTTACAGAAACAAACTCGGAGGTCAAAGGTGTTTTTGTATATTCATACAGTTGTTTGTAACAATCAGGTCATATGAGGAAGATGTTGGATATTGTCGGAGGTGGTCTTTTAAAAATAATACGGTACGGACGGTGCACGTATCACCTTATTGTCTTCCAACGATTTCTTTTATTACTATTCATTGTTAGAAATGGTTAGTAATACACGTCTTTTATTGTAGGTAACCCTAAAAAAAATCAGGCTAGGAGTTTCCTACACCGTAGTTGTATTTACAAACCTACAATCTCATATACACAAATAACCAGACCCGGGACAACTACCTGTGACCACACAAACATTTGTTTAGTTTGGGACCGAACCCGCGACACACAGCGCAGCATCCAACCGTTCACCGCATGATTTTTCAAAAGTAAATTTGCTGAAACGGTTATTACACTGAAGATAGCGTAGTATAGAATAGAAACAGTCACACGTACACAGACAGTAAACTCCAAACAATAAAGTAACCACAAAAAAACCGGAATCAAACATAATATAATAAAATAAACATAAAAATAAGGGAATTGCCGCACGCACGCCGCTCCGGACGTTTTTATTGTAATGACGTTCTATCTCGCGTAAAAATATGAGTGGGTAATACCTCGACGCGTAAACAGAATAACGGTTTTATCGCCGGACGATATTAGCCGGAACGGGCGGGCGGCCACTATCGCCGGCTTGCCCTGCGACCGATCTGTAACTATGAGCGTTAACCCTTATAGAGGGGATATTATTATGCTGTGGAGTGGATGGGAAGTAAGATGCGTTATTAGCACCTACCTAAGAGAAATGTTTTCCAAATACATTCAATCTATACTATTGTACTAATAATATTATAAAGAGGATGTTTTTGTTTGTTTGTGACTATTTTCTTTTTATTAACTTGACTGCCTTGACTGCCTCGTTGGCCTAGTGGTCCTAAGCACGACTGCTACGCTAGAGGTCCTGGGTTCGATTCCCAGGTCGAGCAAAAACTGTTATTGGGTTTTTCTATGCAATTCTCAGTAGCAGCTCGGAGTTTGGATTTGTGCCCGGTTAACGGCAATAGGCTCGCCCCCTATTACATGGGACCTAAATATACCGGCGAACTGTGGGTGTACATTGGTACACCTCTGCCTAACCCTTCGGGGAATACAGGCGTGATGGTATTTTTTTATTTTTTTATATATTTTTTTCTTTTTAAATTTTTTCACCAATAGCTAACTTCATTGTTCTTGATTAGCATTGGCTATGTAACATCACGCTCCGACCTACAGAAGCGTAGCAGTAACCAAAAACGTAACTTAACGCGGGTGAAATAAGCGATGCGGACAAAGTCGCGGGCAGTTCGCTAGTTCTTTATAAAGATGACTCATACGTTCTCATTCTTTATAAAGAAACCCCTTAATATCAATCAATATCATATCAAAGTTTAAAAATTTCTTAGAAACCCTAGAATTGGAAAATTAATTTATAAATTTAATTTATAGTATTTTTCCAAGAGTACAAACATTTAGCAAATTTAAGAAGCTTTATGCTTAAAATGGAATTGTTTGATATAAATCTGATTTATTTCAATATAAGAGATAAGCTTTATCTGCCAACAAATTATTACTATTACTGAGAAATTAAAAAAAAAATCTTTCTCTACATTTTAGTAGGTACAACTGTACTTGATTGTATCTACATTAGTTGGTGGATTTTATTTCTACAAGAGTCCATTCAGTCACCTATTTACTGGCCGAACAAGAAATATTATAGTAGACATAGTGTTCTCTAAAAGTAGGTATCTATGCGGCTTCCGCTCCCATCAACAGAACTACCCCAACCACGTTTTTTTTCATGCAGCTAGCAGCAATGATCTTCCATTAACAATATTACTTTTCATTATCATTATTCCATTCTAAATAGACATAAAATAATAGGATGTACCTTTCAGTATAAGTAGTAGTAGTTTCGGTATTTATGTGGCAGATGTGAGTGGCAACGCCGGGAGGGGACGCCCTAGAAAGGCCTACCCTGACCTTATTGGTGAGGTTCTTCAGAAAGGTCGGGTGTGCAGTACTCGTAACCGGCGTGCTTGTATGACCAGATGTATGAACGTAGACGAGGTGAAAGTAGTATGTAAGGATCGTAGCAGGTGGCGTTCTGTGGTTTCTGCCTACCCCCATGGGAAAAAGGCGTGAGTTTATGTATGTATGTATGTACTACTTTCAGCATTTTAAGTAAAACAAACTAAGAGTTTACCGTTTCTTAATTTTACGTCCAATTAGTATTTAGTGTGACTGACCGCATCAAGCCATTGTATAGACAGGTGCAAAACGAAATGCATGATTTATTAACGCGGTCAACGACCTCAGAACTAGATGCTTTGCTAGTTTCCAGAGTTATTTTACAAGGACGTTGAAAGGTCAAGGTTAAAGTTGTATTGTGTGGTATTCTATGAAAAGCTAGTGTCCGCAACTCCGCGTTCTGGCCCGAATTTTGTGTACGGATCAAGTTAAGATGATACTAAGATAATTACTTCATCTTTACCGAATCAAGGGCGGGTGTCGCGTATTTGAAATCCGTTACTCTACTTGATTAGGTAGCATTTATAGACACAAATCTTACAGAAATAAACACCAGGAGCTACTTTTTAGTTTACAAAATATGCATAGAAAATAACCAAATAAAGATTTTCAACAACACCTAGAGAACTTTCCGCGTCAGATGCAGAAGGTCATCTTACACACAGCACGCGTCTTTTGCACAAATATTACAAAAAGAAAACACAATATCTAAGAAGAAAAAGAATACTGCAGAGAATTTTCAAAAAGTACATAACTTACCTACTTACTTATTTTATGGGCAGCATTGTAGCCTTAATGTTATAACTAACCGACTCATCGCGTAAGTCAAGGTTAACTGTCGCGTATTCCCCTTAATGCGTGTCATTTGTCGGGCCGAGTGACGCGGGCAAAGGTCGCGCCCCACCAACCCTTGTAAAGCTTCATAATCCTGAATGACATACTAGACAAAAACTTACGCTAAATAGAGCTCACGGGTTTTGTTGTTTTGTGATTAGCTGATAGCTGACCATGGTGTGTTGGAGTTAGCTTCTTTCTAGGTGTGGCTCGATATCATCATGATCATATCAGCGGCAGAACGTCCACTGCTGGAGATAACTCTCCCCTATAGATTTTCAAAATGATCGGTAGGAAGTGGCGTTCGTGTTCCACGCGCGCCTCAAAGAGATGTCAGCAAAAATTGGATGGCGCCACTGAGGGCCGATGCCTGCCGGGGCTGCGGGTTGTTCGAAAGAGACCGCGCCTTCGGAATGCAAAGGGCACATGAAGGAACATAGACGGGTTTTAGTCAGTAAAAGTCTGACACTAGGGCGGGGGAAGTTATTTGATGATTTCCCGTCTATAAAAAAAAAAGGAAGTGGCCTGCATATCATACCACCAAACCTCAATCAAAAAGTACGAAATGAACATTACTACTAAAACAACGAATATTAATATATCCAGCAATAACAATGCAATACAATAGCAAAAACAAACTTATGCAGAACAAATTTTTCAGCGTTAAATATTCATTCTGTTGTTTCCAAATATGGGAGAAATTTTCACGTGAGTTAGTTCGTTTTCGCAGAACTAACTCTATGCGGGAACTGCCATAAAGAGGTCAGATATTGAGATGAAGGGGGATTGATACGGTTTTACGTACTCTCCCTGGCACATTTATTCTGACCTCGTTATGTAAAAAAGATTATCCGTTCAAGATCTAAATCTCCGATACCGTCAAATTAACTTTAAAGATAAATCACCCATCATTTAGGAACAGAACCAATGTATTAGACAGGTCTGCCCAAAAAACAGCACCGAAACACTTCTTACAAGCAATAACCTCTCAATATTCTAAGCGGAAATTAAGGTTCAAAACTTGGCAGAAACTGTCTAAACTTGACAACAACATCTTGCCTACTTTTTGCGCTCCAACTTGTCTAAAACATTTATTCGTATAAAAGTGACTATATCGATCACTGTCACACACAGACAGTATATTCCCGAAACAACATGCTCTGCACAATTTGTGAAGGCAAATATGATTTGGTATCTTATTTTCTGTCGCTGTGACGTAAAAAGGCACCTTCGATGTTGGTTCGATCTGTCAATGTTTGTGCGTGTTGTTTATTTTTGAAATGTAAGGTTACCCTTACAATAATTATTATGGTTTATGTAATGTGAAACATTAACCTTTCTATTTTTATGAAAATCTTATTAAATAGTATTATTAATCAATAAATTAATATTATTGTCAGCTGTACAGGTTGCTAAATACTGGTCGGACAAAATTTTAAAGTTTATTTATATTTTTTATTTACACTGGATTTTCAGAGTTAAACCTTTGCGCTTTTGATTAACACATCGTCAAATGAACTCCACTAAACCAGACGCTGTGAGTTTGCAGCGTCGTCGGCGTGGCTGTCAAGGGTGTCGCGATATAAACCGGCCGCGCTCTCACCGTAATGACACCGCAGTAAAAAGCGATGCCATACAACCACTCAACTTTCAGCAAATTACGCAAATTGTGGGCGTAATTACGTTCTAAAAATTTAATGATTAGACGGATGTATGGGCAAAGTTGTGCCATCGCGTTGTACTTCAGTTTGTGTACACTGTCGCTCTCTAGGTAAACGAAGTTATTTTTAATGGAAATGTTTCTTTAGAAAATAAAATTACTTTTTAGTGTTATAGTCTTAAGTGTGCTTGAAGACGACTATGGATTAGTGTAATGTAGTCTTTGTGATATTACTATGCGGATTATTGTGGTTAGTGCTGCCATAACAAGTCCACCCATAATATCTAAATAATTAAATAAATAATGTCAAACAACATTACTATCCAGCAAAACCACTTCAATGCACATTCCAAACTTATGCTTTAAACACATTTTAAATAAATTTGCGTTAAATAAACAAAATTCTTACAATTACTTTGATGAACGTTGGAAATTTTTACGATTGTTGTTTTTTTCTTGTAGAATTATTCCCAATCGTAGTAGCCGCATTTTCCCGAACTCTAAGCAATTTATTAGGCGGTGAAATTGCTCATCCCAAACATTATAGTAATATTAAGAAGAACTGTACGTAAACAAGAAACCTAATGGCGTTACGCTATACTGATTGCTTTAATGACATGCATTTTTCAACGGCATGCAAGAAAATAAAATAACACTAATAACACAACAATGTGACCCCGTAACAAAGCGCGATAAAAGCACAATTCAAAGCTCTATACAAATTGCTGCAACAGCACAACACGACAAAATTTCAAAAGCAAACGAGCAGCGCAACTTCAAAAAGACCTATCATCAAGCCAAGCGCAGTTCTCCTTGCAACAGCGCCGGAAATTATTCTTTTGAAGCACAAATTCGTCACCTCTATTCATCGGAATCGTATTCATGTGCTGTAGACTGCGACGATTTAATTGCCACTAATTGGCAGCCGGTGTTTGTACTTATGCAGCCTGGAGAAATGTCTGCCATCAATCAATTAAGCCTGTTCGATGTCTGAATAGGTTGTCTTGGTTACAGATATGTATCGTGTAAGGGATGGATTTGGATTTGATTGAAAATCGATGACTAAACTTAGTCGTGACGTGATATTATACCTAACTGTCACTATGCAATGCGATTTGTATGAGATATTCTATATTAAATTAGATAATTACCTTATTTTATTACCTTATTTTCTCTGTTAGACAAACCTAGTTCTCCTTCCTATCTGTCTTCTCACTTTCAATACTTGTGCTCCGCGCACAGTAAGAATCTTCGTTCCACCAATAATCGTCTTCTACGATGTCCTTCTCACCGCTCTGGTTTCCTTAAATCTTCTTTTCTTGTCCAGGCGGTTTTCCTATGGAATGCGCTCCCTCAGAATATCAGGATGGCCACCAGTCGGTTCACGTTCAAGGTAAAAGCTCGCGAACACGTACATAAGAAGTTGGCAGATTCGTCTTATATCTAATTTGTTATATTTCGCCACCTATGTATTTTTATCTCTCCCTACTTTGTATATTTTGTTTATATGTATGTATTTATGTATTTATTATATAATATATATTTTAATTCTTGGAAATTTTCTGTTTCTTGCACCTACTTTGTTCCGTCTCTGCATCACCCTAAGGTAGACTGGTAGAAAATGCCTAAGGCATTAAGTCCGCCTTTGTACGGTGTATTTTATACATTTTGTGCATAAAGTTTTAATAAATAAATAAATAAATAATTTTGTCACCAGACTTTCATTTTAGTCAAAAGATCGTTGTCCTAAAAAAAGCTGGGTTGTTCCTTGCATTTATCATCATAAGCATATTGGACAGCCTTGTTCCACCCACTGCTTAAGCCTCGTTCCTTTTGTGCCAAACTTTCTTAACATTATAAGGAACTAATTATAGATACAGCAAAACTGTTGCTCGATCACTGTCTCTATCTCTACTTTTAAACATGCACATTCAAGAAAAAATATAAAAAAAACTTCTAAAAACCACCAGCACAACTAATTGCGAAGCAATCTTACACAGAACCAAGAAAATTGGCGACCGCCTCGACGTAATTAAATTACTCAGATCAAAAACCGACATTACTCGGAGTTCCTCGAGTTTGTTCGAATCGAGTTGAGTTCGGAGAAGTTGCGGAACTCTTACAAACTATTGCTTTGATGCTACCACTTGCTGATTCGCGATGTCAGTTAGATGCAGCCGGTTTTCTATTTATTTTGCAGGCAATTACAAGTGAAGACATATAAAACCCTGATCTGACATTAAATAAGGTACAAAAGCTTACGTAAAGTACAGTAAGTATAAAAGGTTAAAATTAGCTTGAGGTGCGAAGAAACACTGACCATTGTTTTTGTAGGTATTTGAAAAAATTTCATGGAGAAACTGATACTCCCGAACTGAATGGTGAACTTCTCCAATTGTTTGACCCGGTTAAATACTACCGTGATAGAAGACATGCATTGTTAGCCGTCCCTGTGAGGTTCACCGTCTCCCGTGCTCAGTCCCATGCCGCTGTTTTGGACGTCCAGGCTGGTGATGTGTTCACGGACTAATGGAAGACGATCTAGTCTGTATGTTTGGAGTATTGTGAGATGAGCATGTGAATGTTGTTTATGTCTTCAAGTAATATAATGGGCCGATGGCCATTTATCTCAAAGTAAAATAAATAAATAAAACCATATTACATTCAAGCAATCCTTCATTATTTCAGAAACATTCAAAAACCAATTTGTTGGAACAACACCTTTCACTCAATATCACAGTTGATATTTAAATGACGTCGGTAGCTACTTATATTTTAGGTGTCAAATACGTCTGCCCTTCAAAAGGCCTGACACAACAGACGTCGTGATTTATAGACCTCCACTTATATGAGGTCCAAGACCTGAGTCTGTGAGCTTCATAATGGCAAATGGAGGGTAGTATTACTTAGGGCCGTAAACTAGCCAGCAGTGAGTGCTCATTTTATAGGTCCACGCGCCGGATATTACGGGGTCTGACGGACTCCGACAAATGGATATACGTCTACCTATGTAGGTTTATAGGTTAGTATGCATACAGAATAGGTGTGTTTACGAACAGAAAGAAATGGGGCTTTCCTGTTGTTTTTGTCTGTGAAGTTTTGTGGAGATAATTCATAGTTATATCATTTGATCACTTGATTTTCATGAAGTGCCTATTAATCGCACACAGAGAAGGCACGAGCGTTGCTCAAGGAGAATTGATTAGAATGATTTTTATTTTGAGCCCAGGTTTCTTTTAAAATGTTTTCTTGTCAGAGATGTCCAAAGTCAATTTATAAAGTACGTATGAAACAGGAAAAGTCACATTGGTACTTGCCTGTGCCCTGTTGCGAAGCTACAACTTTGCCACTCTGAGCCATCACGTCATCATCGACGACGAGCTTATAGAATTGTGAAGAAATACTGTAGACAGAGGGTTTGGCACTTTTGAAAGCAACTTTAAAAATAATCACAGTGAAAATAAACTTATATTAACGAAATGGTTCTTTTATGTAAAATCATCAATTTGTCTCTGTATTTATCAAAAATATCTTTTTCCCTCTCATATTATAGGTTGTACAATAGTACAATAGAACTGGTATTACATAAGGCAGCTAGAAGAAGGCTACAGTTAGCTCTCTATTGTACGATCTCCAATTAACCTATTAACAAAAGTGGCATATTGCCTGTTCATATTAATTTTAACAATGTTCCTAGTTGTATCCTTATACAAACGAAATAGGATGCAAGCACGCGCCGGCGTACAGTCACTAACAAACTTGTCGGACGCACAAAACGGCGCGCGGTGGTGGAAACTGTGATATTAAACAAACTTCTAACACACAAGTTGCAAATTGCAAAACCTAGCACAGAGGACGGACAAGGATTTTGATAAAGTTTCTTGGCGTATTCATTTTATGTGTTTTTCTAACAATGTCTTTTAATATTGCCAGGGTTAAAAGTAGCAGGAAAAATATCAAAACAGCCACATTTTCTCACCAGTTACGAGCACGAATATTACGTAAACTCTTGTGCTCGCAATTGTTGAATATAAATGTAAAAAGAAACTCATAATTGTTATGAAAACGTAGCCATGTACTTGATGATAACAGGAAAAGGTGTAAAAAAACAATAGGTACCTATTTATTTATGTATACCAGAGTGACAGAGGAGCACAAAGAATATACTGACAGAAAAATGAACCGTCTTAAAAGCGGAGAGGATTTTTAATATAAGGTTATTCTAAGAATAAGATCAGAAATAAAGCAGGATTATGAAATATATGTTAGAACAAAGGGCATGAAACTCGCTGACAAAGAAAAAAATGCCCACAAAGCAGTATTTGTTATCTAAAAGAAAAGTAATTTATAGACTTGTGTGAGAGAATTCGACACGAAATTGAGCCCTTTGTGCGTGGTACGTGTGTATTGTTTTATTAATATATTTTGGAAAGAATAAATCAGTTCGAGTTACGTTTGTCATTCGTGTTGGCTTTTTTACACAGATTTGCTGTTGGTTTCCAGTCGAACTACGTTAGCAATGTTTAGTTACAAAAAAACAACGTTATGTAATTCCTTTTAAAAATATAATGTAAAAATGGGCATTTAATTTCCCACAGTCCAAGAGAAAAATTGGATAATACGGTGGATATTTTTAAAGTGGCTGTTTATATTTTCCTTAATCAGACCTGGTAAATATCCAGCAGGACATTGTCAAGGAAAAACAACGTAAGACAAGCCAGGATACTTTATTTACGTCGGTACGCTCGTGTAGCAACGACCGAACTAGTCTGTAATCTCAATCAATGTATAAAATAAAGAAGGCATAGAGTAGGACACGCTTGTAATCAATGAGGAATATTTAATGTTTATTACGCACACAACTTTAGTAATGAGCACAGACAAAGTAATAAATAAGTGTGTACTATAGAATACAAAAGTGTTTATCAATATTTTTATTTCATCATATCAGCAAAATATTTTTTAATTAAGCCCAATTTCAGTAACAAGTTTTTACGAACTGAATAAACGATGGAATTTCAGTGAACGCAATGAACCTGTAACGTTCAAAAAAGCTTAAAATACCGCGTCATCAAAACTGATGGATGTAAGTGATTAATGAATATTACGTAGAAAGCATCCATAAAGATAATTGAAACTGATTAACTCAATTAATTTTTGTTGCTTTTATTTCATTGAAAAAAATTAATGAATACGAGAACATTGTACTTTTGTGTAGTGAAGGTGTTTTAATATACATTTTGTGGTTTTGTAAAACACTGTTGATACATATAGTATTTGACTTAATTTTAATAATAATATTTAAATATTATATTGCTTCTGCCCACAACTTCATGTATTTGTAATTCGATCAGTAAGCACTGGTAAACATCTAGAATACTTTAACAGGCGAAAAAAAAACTTACTTAACTTTCGACACCAAGGTAAAGTAACATTGGGTACCAAGTACTTACAATCGGATAACAGCTAAAAGTAGACCTCTCCGTAGGCCCTGTATAAAATAAACACTATCACATTATTGGTTAAGCAAAAAAAAATATCAACATATAAATAAAATATTAGCCAATTCTACGAAAACATTTTTAATTTCACGTTCACGTCTGCGCTCGACTGTACCACGTCTCAACTCTAAGAGACGGATACTAATATTACGTACATTTATGATAAAACTTTTGCAATAATTGTTTTCTTTCTGTTCCATAATATTATAATATTTATTCCGTTCAGGACTACAAAGGCATTTTTATTGCTATTTTTTTGCTAAAGTAAAAACAATAAAAAGATGAAATACGATCTGAAATTTAGAATACTGGGGCCATTAGACAACAGTTTAGGATAGAAAGGTAGGGCTTGTATTGCTGAACCACGCACCAGTAGACAAGTATTTCTATTATATTCTGGCTTCGTACCATATCTGCCTCCATGGCAGTTTAAACGCAGGACTGGTGAACGCGACGGCAAAGCATGGATCTCCATAATTATGAAACTACATTTTAGAAGGGGCAATTAGAGGTTTTGTTTCTTGTGTATGTGACGTTTCAAAGTGACTTTTAGTGGTCTGATTCAAATAAATAATTTGACTTTCAATAGTTGTATCTCACATGGTTCAAAATTAAATACCTACTTCGATGAACAAGCCTATTTACAAGACCTAAACAATTAAAGAAATTCTGTGGATCCCAACAAATAACTGCCCAGGCTGTATACATTATCGTCAATCTGTGCAATATTAAAAATGTGATCTAACCTTAAAGAGGTAATCTCGGGATGTACCTACTGGTCCGACTATAAAAATTCTTTCATTTATAGAAAACTAGCTACACTGGTGCCGAAGTGCAGAGTTTCATAGAATATGTTTTTTGGTATATTTAACTTGTACGAGAACAAAGTCGCGGCCATAATCTGGTATAGGCCTAATATAAAAGTGTCTCTCTCTGACTTTACACGTAATCTAGAAAATTACCTAACCTATGAAGCTGTTTGGTAGACAGTTTATAGGTAGGAGACGTCAGCTAAGAACGGATTTTACGACAGGGTCGAATTACGGGGTCTTTGACTTCCACACGGCCGAAGTCGCAGGCTAAAACTAGTTTCTATTGAAATCCAAATATATGTGCGGTTCACATTTCGCGCATTAAATCTATATCACCGTATTCTGCTACATTTAATTAGTCAAATTCCCATAAAACGTACCTTTACTACACCAACTTTACACACCCCATAGGTACTTTCCAGGCCCTTGTTTCCATAAAACGGATAAACGGTACGGCCAATGTTCGGCATGTTCCTAACGATTATTGCGCGACAACGTTGCAAGGTATAATTAAAATTGAACGAGCGGCGCCGCGGTATCGCGCTCTATTTGCGCAAATTATCGCTCGCTAGGGCTGTCGTGTTGGGATGTTAATAATCATAACTAGTTCTGGCTAACGTGGTTACATCGAACTGGGAGTTAAAGAATTATAATTTGGTGCAATAGACGAACATTGCACCAAAAAATTGTTTATAATATTGTATATAGTGTGCGCTAAATGTACGCCGCTTCCACCGGGTCCTTTTGGACATCCATGGGGGAGGCCTATCTCCAGCAGTGGACGTCATGCAGCTGATATGATGATATGATATGAAAAAGACGTTGGGGTCGTAAAGCTCTCGAGTGGCGACCACGGACCGGTAGACGCAGTATGGGAAGATCTCCCACGAGGTAGACCGACGACCTGGTAAAGGTCGCGGGAATTCGTAGGATGCGGGCAGCGCCGGACTGGTCACTGTAGATATCTTTCGAGGAGTCCTATGTCCAGTAGTGATCGCCGTTCTGTCGATATGATGATGATAAACCCAAACAAGTCAGCATTTCTTCCAATTTTCAAGTAAGTGATTGCAATGATTTATAGCAACAAAGTAATTAACTAAATCTCCAAGTTTCCAGGGGACCAGCAGAATACTAGATCAAGTACACTCAGAGTTCAAATAGTTATTGAAAGCCCGTGTTAAGCCCCGTCGAGCTCACTTAACCTAGTTATAGGGCTTACCAATTGCGATATTAGATTTGTAGATGATGGAGATTGAATAGATAATAGCCTGTAACCTGGTCATTTTGTGAAAATTGATATATCACTATCATATCAAACAAAAAATGGCGACTACTGGACATATAAACATAAATGAACTCAATAAAATTATAAATAATTTCTAACTATACATTTTAATAGGACATAAGTTCACATAGTTTTATAAGAATTGTTACTTTTTAAATTGCCCTAACTGGCTCCAAAACACTACTTTGCTTTAAGCTTTTTGTAACATCTTTTAAACACATTATGGTACGCAAATTAACGAATACGGAATGTCGCATCATTAAACGGGTTGGAAGTGAAGATCGTAGCAAAAACTTTTACTATGAGTTCGCTACATGATCTTAGACTCTCCAGCGATGCAATTCTTTGTAAGTTAATTAAAAAAGAAAACTGCTGTGTCAAAACAAAAGTGCAATACCTACATGGTCAAAGTGTAGGCAATCGACGAATAGATTGGTCCTGGGTTGTCTGAAGTATATCATTTTAGGTCGGTTAAATGAAAAAACAACTAGGTAACTTATGCCTATTTATATTAGAACAGCATTTCTCAAACTTTGTGTCACGACTCACTGATAATTTGGACAGGCATAGAATATAACATGACAATTACATTTAAAAAAAAATCCGTTTCATTAGACTTCTAATATACCATCACGCCTGTATCCCCCGAAGGGTTAGGCAGAGGTGTACCAATGCACACCCACAGTTCGCCGGTATATTTAGGTCCCATGTAATAGGGGGCGAGCCTATTGCCATTAACCGGGCACAAATCCAAACTCCGAGCTGCTACTGAGAATTTCGTAGAAAAACCCAATAACACTTTTTGCTCGACCCGGGAATCGAACCCAGGACCTCTAGCGTAGCAGTCGCGCTCAGGACCACTAGGCCAACGAGGCAGTTACTTCTAATATAAAAAAATAATATTAAAATATATGCGATGGTAACTAAATGATCTTATTTACCCTTCAGTAATACAGCCATGCCCCTTTTTCTTCACGACAGCAAAAAGTTGACTTACGAATTTAAAAAGTTCGGTTAGACGGGTCGCGGTTCAGTTAAGTTTGAGAACCACTTTGCTGGATAGTTAACAGTAGATATGAAAATTAACAATGCTAATATCCGTTGTGTGTTTGTTTAAATTCAGATCAGTAACAGAGCTATGTACAGGCTGCCTCGTACTAATTAGCATAGCTCATCATAGACATGTTTGGGTAACAGAACAGTTACATTATTATATGTTATGTATTTCTATTATTAAGAAGTTGGTACATAATAGTATGGTTTGCTTAGTTAGTGTTTTTTTTAATTCGGAGGTATTTTAATCATAATCATCATATCAGCTGCAGGACGTCCACTGTTGGACATAGGCTACATTTCCAAAAGGGCCGGTTGGAAGCGGCCTGCATCCAGCATCTTCCTTACGGAGATATTTTGATTTTACTTAAATATATGGGGTGGGTGTACATTGTTACACTTCTGCCTAACCCTTCGGGGAATACAGGCGTGATGGTATGGTTTTTTTTATATGGGCCAATTCACAATCTTTTACTGATTTAATGAATTAAGTAAAATTAATTTGTTACTTTACTATCCGGCAAAAACTTGAAGTCTGAAATGTACGCTTAGAATAGATCTAAACTTAATTTAAATTTCGAAAACTAGGAGATGGAGTTGACGTTGACGCTGATTGACGTTTGTTGGTTCATTATGGAAGAAATAAAACTCTAAAGTTGTATCTTGCCATAAGACTAGTTGTGGTGCCCAGTGTTTTCTCCATGTAAAATTATAAGGCTCATGAGAAGCCATGAGAAACATAACAAAATTAAATATTTAGTAAATATTAGTGAGAGCTGCTACTGCTTTCCTCTTTGGCAGATCCACGGTACTTAGTCTAACCTAAATTCTGGCTAACCGTTATCATAAGTATTCTTTCAGGCAATCAATAACGTCGGAGCCGCTCTTTAGGGGAATATAAACAAAAGCGTCACGTTTTATGACGTTTACAGATTTTATCCGCGCTTTGTCTTCCTCCCCCCGAGACACATCACGAAGCTCTAGTTTATAAGAAACCTTCGAAAATGTTATCTCGAAGTGAAAAGCTAAAGAAATCTTTATTCGTAATTGAATTGGAGATTTAGATGAATAAGACTGAGAATTCTTTTCATTAAGTAATCAAAAAGTTGAGGATTTAAATATAATGGCCCTTTTTTTGTGTTGGAATTTTGAGCTTTATGGTATATGAATATTGTATGGAATTAAGTGTTTAATCAGAATACACGAAGGATCTTAGTCTGCGGCGGGACACGTGTGTACGCTTTAGCTAATTATGTATTTACATAGGTTCATAATTCATAAAATATTCATACACAAAGGTACAATCCGTTAAGTTTCATAATAATATTGAATTTATATATTTTTTTAGATGATGTTAAATTGCTATGCACAATGATTATGTGGAAAAAGCATAACAAGAAAAATTGTAGCTTTCCTACCTTCGTAGGGCATTGAGTTGGCTGATTGTTAACAATTATTTGTTAAAGATATTCTGTAAATATTGTTAGGAATAACAATAATAGTTATTGCTAAAACATCCATTGGTTATAAAAATAATACTGAAAATGTTTCAAGATTAAAAGTAAGATTTATTGCGCGATTTTTTTGTCTGCGATCCCCTGAGAGTTGAAGCTATTATTACTATTAAAACTCTTGAGTAGTATCTCGTTATTTTAGTCTGCCACTTTTAAATCTCTTGATAATTTTCTGAAATGCTAATTAATTTAACTGCTTGAGATGTTCAGCATTTCAGATTCGAGTAGTCTAAGTCTAGATCAATTATATTATCATCAGCGACATGTGGTGCCGACACTTAATGGATTAGTTAGGTACTTACTATACATTAGTTCTAAAATTGTTTCCTAAATAAAGTGATATGGTAGGTATAGGCTGTGACGAATTAGCAGAATACTAAACTATATATATTCAAACAGTATATACCATTAAATTTTAGGATTTGCAGAGCATCTTCTCTGTCGCTCGCACCTGTGTGTCTCTTGCAGTCCGAAGTAGTTCCGACAGGAGTGAAAATTCTGCCTACTATGGCTTCCACACTGATATATTGTCTTTTGAAATATTAGGAGTAATCGTTTACGGTCACAATATTGGAAATACCTACAATTTTTTTCTCTTGTAGATGACATTACATTTCGAAAGCGCCTTCATCTAATTAAAATACTTGATTCGATTTTGGCTATCATTGCCAGGTCCTTGATATTATCTGAATATTATCGGCTTGAGATAAGTGATTACGGTGCCTAAGAACTCTCTGGTGCAATATCATGATATTGACGATGCACCAACAGGAGCGATGCCCATGAAAATCGCTGCTGCATCGACCTAAACACAAGCGGAAGTATCTTATGTAGCTGCAATTCTATGAGCACCCATAACTTATAAAACAGGACACAGCAACGCTGCTTGGCTACAGAAATAGGTAAAGTAATAGTACTTTCACGAAGAGCTCCTCTATGAAGTGCTCTACTGTTTAAAAAGTATTATAATCCGAGCCATATTTCGCAAAACACTTAAACTTTAAAATAGAATAGGTTCCTCTCTACTATATTTTGCAAAGTTAAAAGTTAGGCGAGGTCGGGTGGAAAAGTTATTGGTATAACAATAAATGAGAGGACTAGCGTTGTTTAGGTACCTACCATGCATATTTATTATGTTACTGTTAGTCAGATGTATATGGCTGCAGATTTGCGATTTGCGTTTTTTGTCTACTATTTTTTAAGTATTGAACATTAGTGCCTAATTCAACTTACCGTGGTATGATACAACGAAATAAATAATAATGACCTAACGTTCTTTTATTCAATTTTGCATCCAAGCAACGAATTGGAGCAATTTACATTCATAATAATTCTATAGAAATTATAGGAAAATTCTCGGCATTTGTGTAAACGCCTATATTTATCCAGATACTACCGGAACGTACCAATTATTATTAATTATATTAATGTAGACATGATAGTGAAAGTTCATTTAAATCATCTACATAGTACCACGGTGATCGTACACGATAGTGTGCCATTATCATTTACAGCCATAGAGAAGCTTTTACTTTTTTATGAGCACTCAAAACAAATGAATTTATCGGGTTAAAATATAGCTGTAACAATAGCTACATAAATATACTGAGTTCTTCATCAGCTAAGAGGATATGGCAGTATTTTTGTTTACGGAACCAAACTGCCCCAATTTTGGTTTCTCATAGCCCAATTTTTTTTTACTATAGTTTTGATTTCACAGCATAATAATTACCTTTTAAGGGGGTAATAATAGTCGGTGGTAAAGTCGTAATATCTTTTTGTACTAGATATGTTTTCTATGTTCCCAGACAGGGCGCTAACTAATTGCTAACCGAGCACAAATAAGGACTGCGGGCGTCTACAGATAAACCGAAAAACACAACTTTCAGCAGTCGCGCTTGTTACCATTAGACTGACTTGGTTTATTTGAAGAATTAACATGCTGATGATTACTTTGTGTGTGTAGCTAATTTTCAGCATTTCAATTTTGCCCTCGATAAAGTATGTTGGTACGTATGTTCAATAATTTAATTAGTTGAATTATTGAACATACGTACCAACATACTTTGGTGGTAACTTTTAGGAAAGATGACAGTCCAATCTCAGTCTCTCTATTTTACCTACACTTTTGACATTAATTGTCTCTGGGATGGTATTGCTACTAGATTATAAACGAGGTTCGACCTTCATTAATTTCAGCTACAATCAACGTAGACCGTTTTGCTGTCTGTATTTCAAACATCGTCTCGACAGTACAGCCTACGAATTTACAGTGCCTAGTAACCACAGCGGTACACAATCGTTCCAACTCCAAGCATCCCCAACGCTGTATGATTCGTTGACACTGAGATACCACCAAATATCCGGAGTACAGTCAGCGAGCCCTGAATACGTTATGATATTGTTTGCACTCCCCCTGCCATGAATTTATTATTGTTTGCAAACAGTATTGTTCCTCGTTGCTCAATAGCGGGTGTGTGCTCACAATTTTCGTGTTTAACCTGTTTCAGGCATTTGGTGGTCTTTGTTAGTAATTTAAAGGGTATTTTACTTACCTTGATTTGTATTGTTATCAGCATAATGAGGGTGAAACGATGAAAGTGAGCCAAATTAAGAGAGGAACGGTGACTGTTGTTTGTATGTGTCAGCCTTTGAATTTGATGGGTATTAAGTATAAACTTGGGTATCTTAGAACTTTTTTAGTATTAGTAAATCTCTTTGTTAAGGAGCTCGTCCGGGAAAGTATTACCACCATAACTATTTCTACCGCTAGACAGCGCTGCTGTCTTCCGTTTTAAAGGGTTTAGGTGCCGGTGAATTACAGGCACATGACACATTTTAACTTTGTCTCTTGAATGGTAAATCATTTGCAAGGCCTCTTGTGTTGCAGATGTCTAGGTGACCACTTAACATCAGGTGGGCCGTAGGGTTGCGTGCATATAAAAAAAAAAGATTCACTTACTTGGGGTTGTATAACAATCAACCACCAATAAAAATTTAAATCTTGAATCTCGGGCCATAACCCTGCAAATGCGACACTTTTAAAACCCGCTATCGTGCAGCCAGCGGCGCGTTGGCCGGACCGGCCCGTAGATCACGCGACAATGCCAAGATCTGGCCATTCGGTCCAACAGACCCGCATCTGTTATAATTCTATGATTCATCTCATGACATTCATTGTGCTTTTTAGCGATTTGAATGTCAGCAAGTTCTGGTAAGAAGATTTTGATGTAAGATTAAGGTTGGTTACATAGTTCAACTGTTTTGTTAGTTAGCTATGTAGTGTCTATAAACTAGATCGACAGAAATAATAATGCAATGAAAATTCGAACCATAGGTGAAAAGTTAATTTTAGAGAATTACTTAAAATTTTTACCTCGCCGGTTGTTCAAATCTGTGTAGCCCGTCCTGTTCCACTCCTAGGCAAAGTCTTTCTTCCACTCCTTTCGTGATTCTGTGCTTATTGTTTCCAGTCCTGCAGGTGTAGGTTTAGGTTTCTCTCGTTATCTACTTCATCATCATCATCATATCAGCCGCAGGACGTCCACTGGCGGACATAGGCTTTCCCCATAGATTTCCAATAGGACCGGTTGGATGCGGTTGTCTACTAAAAAAATATTAATTTTCTTAAATAAATCGTATTTGGTGGTGGTTTTCCTCGAACATTTAATAGGATAATAATTTACTCCACATTCTCGGCTCAAGTTCATTACTCAATCCTACTCATTATAACGGCTTTAATGAAGATCGGATTGTATTTTATAAGTACATTCAGATTAGCGCACTGTAATCCAGATAATCATGTAACCATAATTGATGATACTTGATACCAATTTAGCGAATACTAAGCTCTGACGCCTGCTGCTAAGTCGCTTGATCTCGATTTAAATGCTTTTGATGTTATTGTTTTGAGTAATGTGTGGGAATCAAACTCTTACTTTTAGGGTCTATATTTAGGTAGTTACTACGAGGTTATGTCTAGGGGTACTAACCGTACCTCGGCCGGCACGGTTGGCACGGTGGCTGGGCAATTGCCTGCTGCGCTTCGTGTCGCGGGTTCGATTCCCGCACGGTACCTACAAATATTTATATTGATAATAATATTTATTTTTTATAGCCAACAGAAAATTATTGCGGGTCTGGGTATTTGTGTATGTGAGCTTACATACATACATAAACTGACGCCTTTTTGCCATGGGGTAGCCAGAAAACAGTATACTACTTTCGCCTCAGTCACGTTCATACATCTGGTCATACAAGCACGCCGGTTACGAGTGCATGCGAGTGTGTGTGGTGCGAGTGTATGTGAGTTTATATGTTTGTAAACGCACCTACTATACAGGCAAAATTGCTAGAGTGGGGCAACGCTTTAAAAACGAAAAAAGAAAATAAATAGTATGTGCGCGTAGAGTAAACGGCAATTTGATAGGTTTTTGGAAAATAGCTCAGGTACCTGGCAATGTTTGATTGAAAACATTGCTCCGCGTGCAATATACCAGGCCCCCTGAAACGAGTTATTGACCCAATCCCAATACCACTGTCGAATACTTGGAAACCGTATTCCAGTACTAAGTTTATGTTTTAAAGCCTGCGAGTTACGTGCGTCAATTTGCCGCAACGTCGAAAATCAGAGCGGCCATCCCCGTTTATTTAAGAACGATCGCAATCTCATCTAGCTCTCAATTTATCAAAATGTATGTAAATAAGAGGAAGATACTAGAAGAGACCTACGTTTTGGAACGAGCAACTAGCTTTAACTTTCTTTAAAGGTAACTACTTGACACTTCAAAAGTGCCTGTAAATGGTCTAATTGAAACAAATGTTTTGAATTTGACTTTGGAATTTTAATAAGTTTTTTTTATATTGATTGTCGCTGAGATGAGAAGTTTTAAACCATGAAACTTGGCCTTCTCAAAGTGAGAAGCTAATAACTTGTAAGGACGATAATTGTAAAGTTAATAACTTACATGTAGTTGTCCCAAAGTCCGAGTTCGTCCACGATTATGTTCTACAATTAGCGACGACAGCGAATTACTTCATAACGTTCAACAAACTAACTGCACTGTTGACCAGATGTTACGACCAAATAGACAAAAGTTTTACGCCATTTTCATTCTTATAACTTGGAGGCTAAAGTGGATAATCGTGTGCGTGAGGTACCTAGTCTTATCATTAGATGAGATGACACTGTCTTTAGTACCTAAAGATTATCTCAGGATTATGTTGTAGTTTCCTTTAAGTTGATTGCTTGCTTGAGTGTTTATAATGTATGTTATTACATGGCGGATGTTAGGGAAAATTGAGCGTGCTTAAAATGTTTTCAAATTAATCATTATCAAATAGGTATTAAACAAAATATCTATGATTTACCTATTAAATAAAAATAAGAGAAATTTAGACGTTACGTGTAATTTTCTCTTATTAACCAATTTTACGCTAATATTGGTTTATTTTGGCATAACTCACCTAAATTTTGTTGTAAAATCAAGTTAAAAGTTTATTTGGAAACATTTTAGAATTGTAAATGTTATTAATAATAATATACAAGACCGATAATTTAAAAACCAAATATATTAGGTACACACTTCATAGCGTCTTATTATAATTTTAACGACTCATTAAAATAAATTCATCATCATTAAATTAAATTTACTCATTAACTAATAGGAAGTAAGAAACGACATTCTCACTTCCTATTACATAATGAGTAATTTTTGGAATATTAAATCCAATTTTCCTTCACGAAGTTTTCCTTCGCAGAATGTGTTTCTTATAAACTTAGTAAAGAAATACAACAAACTTTTATTAATAAAAGGCAGTACATACGAGGACATGTTCTTCTTCGGAGAAATCGCGAGCAATTTTAGTAATGGACTCACAAATGTCGCCTTTTCAACTTTCCTGACATTATAAGATCTGTGTGTATTGAAAGTTGTGAACAGCGTGACTTTCCACCCACCGAATAAGGAACTTACTAAAATACAGGAGCTGCAAACCTTTAGTGATGTGTGTTGGAAAAATGAGACGTTCAATAAACACTTTTGGACTTCTTATAGTGTTGGTCGGAAATATAGATACTTACTAAATAAAATAAAATTTGATTTTGTTTTGGTTGGGCCAAGTACTACTCTGTTACGAGAATATCTGCTGACGCCCTCATTAGGTCCTTACGTGTGTAAGTAACAGGGCATGCGGCGCAAGATGAAAATTAAGCAATGGTCTGCGGAGAGACGCCGCATAGGCACTGAAGATCGGTGTCATCTGCCAAACCCCACCTATGGAGATTCTCTTTGTTCCGGCTGACTTTTGTTGAGAAGACCTGACTTATGTTCTAATATTTTACATTAAACCGTATGGTTAAGGCAAATTTTGATTACAGGTCTTAACCTTAAAAAAGAAAAAAAAAGTTGCTTAATTGGTCCCGCCTTAACTGATGAGCTACAATTTATTACCGATCGTTACGACACCCCCGGGAAGTCAACGCGCAACAATTATTTACTTTTACTCTTTATTTTTAAGGATGTAAATAAATCCCGTGCATATTTTAATGAGTGCTTTAATTCGGTTGTTAGGTTTCTCACCCCTGTACTTCTTTCGATTTTTAAGGGTTCAAAGATAATTCACTATAAGGGGGGGATTCGCATGGCCCACTTCAAGACCTACTCGTGATGAATAAGATTACTTTGCGTAATGGAGGCCTTAAATTGGCCCGGTCTTTAATGTTTGTTTGCGTAGCACACAGGTTTACTTCGATAAACGGGTCTAGCACAAACGCACGGAGTAAACGTTATCGATTTCAAATTGCGACATAAATTAAATTAAATTGTGTAGAATAGTAGTATATCTCACAAACTTTCAACATTTTAATAATTTCACCATCATATCAACCGTAGGACGTCTACTGCTGGGCATAGGCCTTCCCCATAGATTTCCAAAAGAACCGGTTATGCCAAATGCACATTACTATTCAGATATAACAGTTCAATGTAAATCCAAAACTTATACGTACAAGCTTCTAATATTAATATCAAATCATCTTTTATTTATTACTCAGTGGTTTATTTCATTCTTCTTTGCTTACTGCTCCACTCCCGTGCATAGTAGCGTGATGTTGTAACCAATGTTACTCAGGAATAATGTAGCCATCTATTGGTGAGAAAATGGTTAAAATCAGTCCTGTAGTATTAGAGCCTACTCTTTCCAAAAGTGAAATAAATGTTGACGTGTGTTGCTCCGTTTTAACATAATTAAACCCAATTATGCCAATATATCAATCACCAGTACACCACTTCACAAACACATCCCACAACTCACTATTCAGTCACCATCATACCAACCTTCCTAACTCACGTCCCATTATGTTGGCAACATAAATTTTTGGCACACATCAGAACAATGCCACCATTATGACGAACAAAGCAGTGTCTAAGTTCAGCGCACATTTAGCGTATAATTTAGAGACGTATCGCGGGCGTTTCAGTGATTTACTTGTTATGGCCTGTGTGCGTGTGTCATTACAATGCCAGGAAAACATATTGGAGGGCGAAAAGTTCGATTTCAAGGTGAGATAGTGGAAGTTAACACTTAGGTGGCTATTGACATTTTATCTGTAGCAAGTAATAAATATATTTGTATTTGTATTTGAAAACTAGCGCTGTACTATTGTACCCCATAACTAAGCATTATGCTAAGTGGTCGCCTGATTGTCACTTTGTCACTTGTCCGTCTTGCTCCCATCTAAGTTGTCTGTTATAATTATACATGTTTTTGTGACAGTAAATCAGTTTCTATCTTTTATTCTACTCAAAACTGAAAATCACAATGGGAGGCTTCCATAATGTGTGATCGTATCACAAGAAAGGGTTTCTAAAATCACAAGTTGGCAGGGAGGTTGGTGATAACTAAGTTTTGATAAGTAGATAGCAGAGAGGAGGAATCGGCGAACGAGATATTTTCTTAGATAAAAAAAATAACTTGTTCAAAAGTCGAGGAGCTTAAACTAATACTAACTTTCTAAGAAGGAGCGTCTTACCTTTCCTTGCCGATGTTATCGCGTACGTTTGCATTTAACGCTGTCTGCAGCCCTCACGGAGCGCGCAAGAACTCCAGGTAAATACACATTATAGTCAAGTGCCTATGTAAGTTACCTGGTTGCAGTAACCTTGGCAACACGCCCGCTGATAAGCGCTGTTAAAGAATAGCGAGGACAAGAATATTAAATGAGGAATGATAAGGGAAATGTATGCAGCGGAGAAATGAGTCTCAGTGGAGTAAAGATTAGGGGAATAAAGCGCCAGAGAATAAAACAAGGTGCTAAAGTAAATCGTGTTGTCTGTCTGCTAAAATGTGTATTATCCTCACGTCAAAATGTCTCCCATTTTTGAAGTACTGGTAATGGTTTTGGATATTTGACGCCGATTAATTTTGAATCTGTTCTAAGCCTGAGTTGGGATTATACGATTGAATTGCTGGATAGTAAATGTAACACATTTGGTATATTGACATACTTGTTTTTTTTTTATGTTAGCCTATGGTGTCCCACTCCTATGCAAAGGCCTCACTCCACTCCTTCCATCCTTCTTGTCCATCCAATTTTGTAGGAATCTATCCAGTTCGTCCCACTATCTCTTTCTTTGCCTGTTTTAGTTGATTTATTCATATAATTATTGAGAAATTATGGGCGGCTCGTTTTGGCATAACTAAGCTAAATCGATCAATTTGAAGAGGATGTCGTAACCTTTACTTTGGGACTTGATTAAAGTCTCGGTATTAACATAAAGGAGAACACTTAACATTTTCAAGACTTAATTCAGTCTTAAGTCGGCATTTACGATGATCGGTCAACGTCTTCAGCGTATTGCTGGACCGGGGCCAGTACCTGACTTCTATAAACACACGCCATAGGGAACTCCCTACGGGTTTATTATTCATTTAGGAACACAAAACCTTTTTAAAATCATCAAACCACAAATAGGTACACTCAAAGCGTACGTCAAAGTGAATGTAAATAGCTACCTTTAAATGGCAACATCTTTTCATGACTAACAATACTCTGCATGTACCTACGTACGTGTGTAGTCGGTGTACAAACGTCGACTACCCGCAGTATCGCACAATGGCCGTGTGTAATTGTTTTGCTAAAACGCAAAACGTGTTAATTTCCCGGCAGCGCACAAAAGAGCGAGATAGCATTCATCTGGCGTCGCGATAACGCCGACAAAGTGGTTCACGAGGGGCCAACTCGACGCAGCGACGGCGACGCCGAGAGACAACTCCGGGCTGTACTGAGATTTGTATTTATTTATTTATTTATTTATTTAAGGAGCAGAAAACAGAACACACATAGTACATTACATAGCTAATGCAAAATTTTAAAGTTTAAATTGAGACTGGATTCTTAAATATTTGTAGGTGTACGTCACAACGTGGTTATTATAAATTGAATACCGTACCCCAGGTTCGATTCCCGTAAAATAAAGTAGCCTACAAGTAGTTGCTCTAGATCGACTTGTCCACGACACATAGGAAATTCCTAATGTGGTGGAGCAAAGATAAAAAAAATGAAAATTTCTGAAAATATAATCTCATTCGCATGCTGATTCTGCTCTTATTTATTTTCGCAAAGGTCACCTCTAACATTTCCAATAAACAAACTTGTCCTACTACATTCCGCCACACTATGTTAAGTACACAGATGTAAATAACGTTGGACATCGCTTTGCTTACAGTTCAGAACACTTGGAGCCATTTCTAGACATTACACGTTTAATGCGCCCCGCTGATAGCACACACAATGTTGGACGCACCTAGCTGATGACTTCTTACACTACAACAGCACTGATAAGGGAAATTGATGGGTGTGCGGGTGTCTATGGGGCTCTGTAAAGAAAAAGTGAAGTTAGAAATTTTTGGCTTGGAGATTGCAATTGGAGACTTTTTTTTAAAGTTTTGTATCTTTATTTTGTAAAAGTTAATCCTTAGCCAAGATAATTGTAGATAAATAAAAGCGATGTAAATGCTATCGCGTCATTATGTCAGTATTTCTATGCTACGCGTTCGCTACGGCGTAGCTTGAGATGTGCTACGGCGTAACCCACCTCAAACTCAAAAGTTTAGATTACTTTTTTAAGTTGTGTTAATTATTACTCCTTACTTCATTGTATACACACCTGTGTACGTCTATCAAGACAGTTAACAATAAGCAGTACCCAAGTGAAAGTAGTATCCGGTTCTTTAGGTCGTAAATAATTGAAACAGATTGGACCCAGTTCTCACTTCAGTTGCTTACCAATCAGCTGGCAGACAGCTGAGCGGGCAGATCAATTAATAGATAACTTTCTGACCTATTTTTGTTTAGTGAACGTGAACGGACCTTATTGTTTACCCATCTTTAGAAAAGGAGTGCGTGCTACTATTTCTTATATTTTTGTCAATATTAAAACTCTGTGACTGTGAATGCCTCGTTAGCCTAGTGGTCCTTAGCGCGACTGCTACGTTCTTGGGTTCGATTCCCAAGTCGAGCAAATAAGTGTTATTGGGTTTTCTATCAAATGTCAATAGCAGCTCGGAGTTAGGATTTGTGCCCGGTTAATGGCAATAGGCTCGCCCCCTATTACATAGGACCTAAACATGCTGGCGAACTGGAAATGTGCATTGGTACGCCTCTGCCTATCCCTTCGAGGAATACAGGCGTAATGGTATATTAAAACCCCGTCTTTATACTTCAATACACTTGTCCATTTTATCTTTCAAACCCGTTATTATAAATGTATAAACAGAGCTCCCAGAGATCTCAAACTTAAGCCAGGAGCTTTAAAGGTTGGAACTTTAAACCGTCTGACTAAAGTTATGGCCCACGGAAAGTGCCTGGCAATAACGAATAATGGTTTATAACAATATGCTGTAAAATATTAAACATTAGTGAGTATCTAAGATACCTTTTGTACCTGATAACTGAAAAACGTTCTCAGAATTTAAGCTATTTAGCAAGAATGCCTTTCCAATTATTTAATATTCCTCTATCTATTGTCAAAGTTTCGGTCATGTTCAAATGACGTAGATCTGGCGAATCTGGCCTTTAGTGGTCATGTCCTTATCTATAGGATAGATAATAACAATTATGGGAAAGACAAACGATCAGTTTTTGGTCATAAAAACCGCCTATAATTCTTCACTAAGTCTATAAACTGTCAGGTTCGCTTACTGAGATCGGAGTGGAAAGCCATAACGTCATCAAATAAGTTAGGGGTCGAACCCGCACCGTCTGTCGCCACACTCGATAAGTCACGGCCAAGGGCACGAGCCATGAAAGGGCCCTTTTAGAGTTCCGCGTTAAAACAGGGAACTTGTGAGCCACGTGTAACCTTCAACTATAATGGTTTAAAAGCCTAGGCTAGTTGAATGAAGGCTTCAATTTGTATTCACGATGTAATTATCAGCTGGTTCGCTTGCGGAATTACTGATAACTCTTTGAGCCTTAGAGGATATTAAGGGCAATGCGCTAAACAGAAGTAGTTCAGACATATTTTAATCGATAAGTAATTAACTTGATGACATTTTATAGATAGAATAACTCTCTCTCACGGACATTTGTGATCTTTTTTCATCAAATAAACTTATTTTAAAATTAACAGTAATTCAGAAGTAGTTCATATTTTGTGAGTTTATTTTATATCTTTTTCGTGAATTGGTAGGAAAGGGAAGGAAGTAAACACGACACGAGATGTCAGCTGACAGAAGCATAAAAGGAAAATATGTATGAAGCCGTGGCCAATTAAATTAGAATAAGGCCAAGAAAACGATCATAATATTAGGATATTAATTAGAAAACGAAATTATTGACATCATTGTCCCATTCAAGTGTTTCAAAAAATATACACAGGTAAAAACATTGACTCATTAGCGCGTTCAGTCCCTGTAATGATAGGCCCAAAACCTGTGTCCAACTTTTGTTCTAATGTCAATATTGTACATTGCGTGTCAAAATACCAAAGAGTGGTACTGATTGCGACAAATAAAAAGCGTGTCTAGGTGTCATTGAAATATCTAAGCCATTCTCAACTTTAACTAATTGTGTTAAGGTAAAAAATACGTTGAAGTTGTTAAAAATGGTTAAAGTTGTTGGCTTCCGTGCCTTCATTAGCTCCCATTACGGATAAAAGGGAAAAATTAAAGGAAATCCATTAGCATTATCTGTGGAACTTTGACTGTTCAGGTGCATAGGGATCGCGGTGAAGCGTGGGTAGAAAGACATTACCTTTTATTTTCGGATTTGTTTGTTTATTTAATTTGTCAATAGCTCAATGTTTTTGGTCAATGTGAAAATATATCTAATAAATGAGTGTGGAACGTAAGATAGAATCACGTCATAGAACGCAGCTTTTACTTTTGAGATTTACTTGACATTTATTCACGTGTTATAGCGAATTATGATAGTGAAGAAAGAGCACTATAATCTCTCCCGTGTAAATGAGTAGTCTTCATTGATTGGCAATTATATAATTATTGTTATGAAATGTTCTCTCGCCAAATTATAACTGTTAACAACGTTTAGCTGCACGGCAAAGAAAACGAATCAATCATAATAGTTAACTAAATCAGATATAATTCAAAATGAACATACAATTGTAGAAAAGATTTCAAAATATCTAAATACTTGTCACCTGAGCCATCGCATAAAGGTAGTTTTGATATTAGCTACGTGTTATTTCTGAGCATAATATGAGTTCGGACCACGTTCCGAATCCGTCTATCTAGCACAATCCGTGCTCAGATAATGTATTATCTGGCCGTAGCCAGGGACAGATATTATATTCTGTCCTAATATTATTTGCTTGGGAAAATGTATTTTAATCGTTGAAATTTTGAGTACGTTTCTCAATAGCAATCTACTCTTTAGAACAAGCTTCAACTTTCTGTGACAGAATCCTTGACATTTCAGAAGTCTCTGTAAATGGTTTATTTGAAATAAACGGGTTTGAGTTTATTTGAAACTTTGAATGAATTTGTTACGACGAATCTTCCAAAAGTGAGCTTGTGGTTTTCTTTTATTGCAAATAAACGTTTATTTTTAATCGACAAAAATATAGATATTGAAGTTTAGATTATAGTGAATCTCATAATCGCCAGTAATCCCTGAAGCCTCATTTACACGACGCAAGTTTCTTGCATGAGACATGCAATAAAATTGATGCAACAAAATGACTTGCATTATCTAAACACTGTTCAGACGGTGCAAGTGATTCTGTTGCTTCATTCAGCATTCAATTACAAAGTGTAAATCAGTCTTTAAGTACAGGTAGGAGAAATTAAAACCACAGTCACGCTTTTTCCGAATGTTTTTCAAGACATATTCAGTGTACGTACGATCCAGTAATCCTCTACATATTAGACACTCCATTCCTCATCTCCAGATCTTTATTCCTTTCAAGTACTAGCACTAAAGCTTTCAACATGACCTAAATAAACTACCGGCGACATTATCTATGGCTGACAGGCCGAAGATTACTCCAGGTCTCCAAGGCGTTATCTATCTTGATAAGGTCGGCACTGTACACAGGATGGAACTCTTTTGAAATAACAAATAACCGGGAAGAATGAATCTGTGGAAATAAATGACTATAGGATGGATGTGGAGGGGTTGGGATGTCGTTTGTCACTTCAATGGAGATTGGATTGGGTTTCTCATCCACAGTGTTTTGTTTTGGCTACAGAGCGATGATGAGTGATGACGAGGAAACGGGGGAATAATCATTTGACTCTCTGAGGGTCGAGCGAGTAGCACACGGGAAAAAAATCACGTGAATTTGATTGATTAAAAAATAACATTCCATTTTGTTTGCAAAACCCATATTTTTTGCGATGTGAACCTAACTTATAACAAAAATATAGAAAAAGAAAATGAAATCGTAATCATATTAAATTTTAAATTAAAAATATCCGTTTCGCAAATAGCTTCTTTAGTTTTAAGGCTTCGCTTTGAAGAGTGATTCTAACTGTGAATGTCGTATAAAATTAAACCAAGCTGCTATCGGGTACTCGTATTTCCAATTCGAAAATCGACTCGAATCGAGTGCTAGTTACTAGTTTCACATTTACTTTTATGTACGAAACTGATCGATTAGTTTCTAAGTTTACCGAGTCAGAGGCGATTGCCGCAATCTTTTTTTTTCTTATTTGACTTTGTTCCTATTCTTGATTGAGAGATTATTATGAAAGCTATCAATGTCAAAAATGTAGGTAAATAAAAGACATTTTTGACAGATTAAAATTGCTACCGTCCCTCAAAGAATCCCCACTAATATTCCACTTTTTCAACTGGAAGAACTTTTAAATAAGTATATAGAGAGATAAAGTAGTTTCTTATTATTATGTCAGTCAAATTAGACATTAATATAGTCTCGCGACGTAGATATGCTTCAAGTGTAAGTATCGTTTCCACCAACAAAGAGAACAGGCAAACCCTCAAAGTAAATGAGTCCTCACCGCCACAGAAATAAAACTTTTTGCCTCCAGCGGCAATCGACCTCAATCCCCTTGTCCACACAGATTCGTCACGTCATGTTACTAAGCCGAGTCATGCTAAACTTATTTCCCATTTATTTTTCCAAGGGATCATAGCGTTGGGACACAGGATTAAGGGTGATATCACACCGGCGTCACACGCGACGTCAGCCGACGTCAGTGGGCGTCAGACAGCGTGTAAGTCAATGTCTGTTTTAAAAGGACAAAGGTCTTTGTAAGAGAAAGAGCTGTCAGTCCATTGTGCTTTAAAGGCGTCAGTTGTGATAAAAGGTGTTTTGGACTTATCTTTGTAACGAGTTATATTTAATGTTTGATGTATAATACACAGGTTGAAGAACAGACTTGTCTATTCGGTGGAGTTTCTATGACACAAAACGACGATCGTTTGTACATTATTAAAGTTATTGTTCGAATATGGTTCATTTAAGTTTATTTTAGTCCAGTCAAAAGCTAACACACTATTTCAAACTAATTTGATATACTAAATGTTTTGCATTATTGTCCCACATTTACATTCAAATGCTTAGAAAAGATTTTAATTTTATCAGCACTACATATCAAAAATATAAAAGAGGTAGAAAGTTTGACGTGTGTTAGATAGTGTTGATAAAACTATCACCAGCTAAAGTTAATCGTGAATTTGATAAAACACGAGGCTGAACTTATCAAGAGTGCACGAACACATTTATATCCCCACTCGTGTTAATTCCATTGATGCCCCAAAAAAGGTCATATCGAAATCTGTTTGCGATATTCCAGAGACGCGAAACATTTTGATTAAATCATTCAGGGTATAATTTAATCGTCTGCTTTTTCCCTCGAATCAGTGACGGCACAAATAAATAATGAATTCGATCACTCGGTTTAAATTTGACTCCTGCATCTGAATGCCGTATTTCTCATTTTTTCGTAATGATCGGAATACCTACTTCAATACGGAATCCTCATTATTTATTGGAGTACATTTTGCAAAAGGATACCAAGAATGAATATTATTCGTATCAATGGAACGTGAGGTATCAGGTATCATTTTATGGTTAAATTGTATGTACGCTTGCCTTTTTGGAGTATCATTTTAAATTTAAAATATTTATTCCACCATATTGTATTTTTTTTGCAGCGTATATCTACCTATTTTGTTTAGTGAGTACAAAAGCAGTGCTCGCAAAGTACGTTTGCAAAGCGTTGTTTGAGTTATTTAAATTTTGACTGTTCTAAATACTTACAAGTTTAATTACTTGACACATATTTGTATTTGTGAAAGTATAATAATTAAACGTTGGTAACGCAATCTGGTAAAATGGTAGAGTCAATTACCTCATCATGAAGCAGACTTTTCATCTCTCTCGTCTTCCGAAGTGCCGTGTTCCATGGTACCTAATCAGATTTGGGAAATGGCGGCAAAAGTGCCGACACTTTCGAAACTGTAGTGTAGTTCTATCCTAACAATGTAGTCCGCAGCGGCAATTTACTTTTTCATAGGATACCGGCCCAAGAGGGCAGTTCTGTTTATATTTGTACAAAATATGATAATATCTCCGCGCCTCTGGGACTCGGCTTAGCTTACGAAAGATGTCTTTTATCAAACAAGTTTTTGTTAAGCGGCCTTTTGTTCAATTTGCAAAGACGCTTTTGAATGTATGACACGAGTGTTCCTCTTATCAAAACGTATTGTCCCATAGAATTGCCCCTATAAATATTAAACAAGAACAGTTTGACGTCGTCAGCAAAAAAAAAGAAAATTACCAAGCTGAGCAAGCAAATATTGAAATAATTACAGTCTCGAAGACTCTCTGAGTTCATATAAATAAATAAGCTGACAGGCGACGACAGATTTCCCGGCGTATAATTTTGTATAAATTATACTACGTTCAAGTATCAAAATTTTATACCTCAGGATCAAAACGTAGTACTTTCGGCAATGGAGAAGCTTCCCATCAGTGAAAGAATTTTCGTAATCGGAGCTGTATTCAGAGATTACTAAACAAACTGACAATGGTAAGTTTTTTAAATATTAGTTCAGATGTTACTTGAATTTTTTGATTTCAGTAAAGAGAAATTTCGTCGCTGGTTTCTCTGCCAATAAAAACCCATTATTTAACCTTAACAATAACCAATACCTACACTGAAAAACAATAATGTCCTCGACAATACAAACTGAACAATCCCGCCACTGAAGCGCCATCAAGTAATGCGCCTGAATAGCGTTCAGCGTTCATTGCATTTTGTCTGCTGCAAGCGTAATATATTCCCGTACAACTGCACAGTAATGCCAGTGTTTAGACCCGGATATAAACATTCAGTTCAGGATTAAGCCGGTATGTGCGTTGTTTAGGAGGATATTAAACGCACATTCCTAGTCCTGCACTTGGAGGATATCCGGGATTTTGTACATTGGCACGCTGAACGACTTTTGCAAATAGATTTTTCTTTAAATACGAAGTGTTTGAGTTTAAAACTGTTACTACTTTCTGTTAGTACGAAGTTTTTAGGAACACCTAGTTACGTAATATTGACTGGCATTTTTGTAGCTAGGTACACCTGCTTCGTCTATATTTATTATGTTATTACTCGTCACTGTTTTAGTCAAAATATGTATTTGCCACGATATGGTCGTAGGATTACTTGTTATAAATAAATAATACAATTAGTATGGTGTTTTTAAAATAGACAATTATTATTACCACATTAATATCAATTATATAAACGCACCTACGTCCCAGGAGAAATTCTCAGTCTCCCGTCTTCATTACCCACTGAACGGCAAGCTACAACTAAAAGCCCAGTGTGTCGGGTGTGCCCCAAACAAGTTGGTTAAGAGCTAAGTGAATTGTATGGCCAAACAGGCGCACTGGCACTGAGGCCAACACTGGCGGTGATTGCACCACAGAAGTAACTGCAGAAGACCGACTTTCAACGAAATAATTAATGAAAATACACAAATATAGATACTCCGACCGCTCCTAACATTTCGAAGTAGTGTGTGAGCTAGAGTTATTTATAAATTAACTTTATGGTACAAGGCTTCATAAAAAAATAAGCTTTCAACTATCAGGGACAGAGATAGGCCTAATCGAGCACGCCTTGTCTCGATTAACGCATTTTGATCTTGGCCAATTTTTTGCATGCGACCATTAATAACATCTGCAATTTTATGCGAAGCACTTACTTCTCATAACTTCTTAAACTTCCTGGAACTTCTGTCCTAAACTCCTTCTTGCACCAGGAGGCTAACACGTTCCAGATACAATCAGCCTGAGTGCTCCCGCGACTGCCTTTGTGTCTTCAGGGTAAGGACATCAAAAGGCGATCCCGCCGTGACACTGGTCCGGGACCATTTCGAAGGTGGTGGAAGATTGGAAGATGCGCGAACAAATAAACTATGCAGGCAGCTGTTGAATGCATGTCTCGTTAAAGGACTCGTTGAATGAACATTCTATGCGATAAGGGATTTAGAATGTTATTGCGTTTCACTATGTCTGATTTTGAGAATTTTGAACTCCGTGGGTTGTGATCAGTTTATGCGATCTGTTTAAAGTCTTGACAGTTAGGTATTTTAATATGTGTGGTAACCATAACGCATAGAGAACCATAGGGTATGCTGACAGTTTTTAGGCACCAGGTACTTTTTAAATATACACTAAATAATTTTATACCATTTCAAACAGCAACTGAATATGCAGAAACATAAAATGCAACATATTGATTTCAATTTTAACTCAAGTTATTTGTCACACCAATTTTCAATGTTTTAAGCCATATTCTTCAATATTGCCACTATGATATTTTATGAGTCTTATAAAATCTAGATTTGTAGAAAGACTGCGCGTCGAGTCCTCCTGAAAACTGTAAACTTCGCAGTAAAATCCAAAATTTAAAAAGAAGCGAGAGATTCCACCAAAGCGAGCATTTATTGGATGTAGTAGGTAGGTTCGTATTTCTTTGAAATCTCTGGCGGAATTTTTCGAATTTGTGGAATAGTGTTGCCCTGTATAGCCTTTGGTTCGTAAAAACTTGCTTTGTATTTTAGGAAATATAACTGGTTTTATTTAGGTCGCAGAGGCCGTGTTCACGTCAAGATTTTTACCGATTCCGTAGAAAATAAAACCGAAATAACAAAGTTTTTATTTTGAACCTAAAAATTTACCTTTTAAAGCTTCTTGTGATATTCTATTGTGCATTGTCTAAATCAATAAAATATACAAAACAAACCCTTCGTATTTAATTTCAATCAATGCAAACATTCAATAAAGAATGAATTAACCGCACCGATTCGAGATATATCTTCGAAAGCTTTTACTATAGAAGGCGTTGTGATCGTGAGCAGTCTCCAGGGTGGGTCACGTATCGCCCCCAATATCCGGCTCCGGCTAATGGAAGCCGACGGAAACGCCCGCCAAAGTCGAACGACTTGCATCTCGAAGCCGGTTTTAATAAAAGAATAGGGAGACAAGTGCAGTCCCGGGTTTTTACTACGATAATAGTGAGACAGTTTTGGAACGATAGATTGGAATTTTAAAGAGCTTACTAGTTACTAAGTTATCTGTGAGTTTATTACGTAATTAGATACTTTTACAGTACCTATGTAGGTGTAGTATGTGTCAGTAGACAGTAAATTAAGCGTACAGGCAATGATTACAATGAGATGGCAAAAAGTATTAGACACAAAGATGGCATATTTTGAAATAGTCACGAAAATGACATACGGTCAGCGTGATCAACTATTTACCCGCTTTTCAAATGAATTTTAATGCAAGTGAGGTAACGAACTGATGTAGCTGTCTGCTGGCTTTCGGAAATAATCATAAAACTTAATATATCTATAAAAAAAAACAAAGTCGTAAAATTGTAATCGTATTTAAAAAGCCTTCTTCACGATAGTAAAAGTAGCTAGTTCGTGAGCAGCGGCACAGCGACATCGGTCAAGCGCGCCACCGCCGACAGAGCTCACTCCTCACTCAAGGACATGCGAACATGGGGTAATCCGGAGCCCCGAGCGCAGATCCCTTCATTTCAGCCAGAGATTTATAGCAATGACATGGGTTGGTAATACAATTCATTATGTAGTTAGTTTAGATGCTGCTTTGATACTAAAAAGGGTCATGTACTGTTATTATATCATTCCTCATTCGATAGCAATTATGGTACTGTAAAAAATATTTGTAATTTATCAAGTATAACCGTTGAAATACAGCGAAGTGTTTAGTAGAAATGATGCAGCGATCTATCTACTGCTGAGTTTTGGCTTACTCCCTGTTGATTAAAGGTGGATGATGCGAGACTTATTCACGTCTTACACGCGATCTTTTGCAGGTTGTCTATCCATCCTGCTCTTGGTCTAAAAAACATAAGGTCGTTAGTTACTTGAATCAACGCATCCTAGAATATTATTATATAGAGGTAAACTTTGTTAGGTTGTAGGGGGCAATGGATCTACTAAACCGATTTTAAAAATTCTTTTGCCCATAGAAAGCCAAGTTATTTACGTGTCATAGGCTGTGTAACATCACGCTACGACACACGGCAGCGGAGCAGTAACCAAAGACGTAACTTGACGCGGGGGAAGTCGCGGGTAGTTCGCTAGCTTATTGTATTCGGAATCTGAATTAGAACTCTATATTTTAACCACCTCACATCATATAAGATAATATCCGTAAGATAAACAAACTTAAAAAGTAAAACCGACTCACAGGAAGAAAGAAATACTTTTTTATTTGATTTACAGCCAAAGTTGCAGATAAAAAATACTGTTACAAGGCCGCCGTTACGTCACTGCACGATCGTGTAACTTCGGCAAGTTACGACCCTCAATACGTCATGTTCGGCTATCATCGGAATTACGAACATTATCGAAGTTGGAACGCGGAATTTATATTTGAAATATAATATTGGAATGGGACCGTTTGGATTTAACGGTGGTACTTTTTGTTTGTGTATTTAGGATGTTATTTCTCAGTAAGTGCTGGCAATATACGTAGGTTTAATCCCTTGATTGATTGAGACTGAGTTCAAATCTTACTTAGTTAACTACTGTTTGTTAACCCACTCCTGGTTCAAACGTTAAATACGTTTGTGGAGGGTTGGAGGGCTTTACAGGAATAGTAATGAGCGCTATTGCTAGTATTTGTGTGTTTAGGAGTTCATTTCCCGTATTGGCAACGACTGGGTTTTGTGATTTTGTAGCAGTTGACGTTTCTACCTGAAGTAAGTACTAGGAATCGAAGCAAATAATTCAGCCATTAATTTAAATAAACTTATCAAACTGAATAAATACCTATTACGTGCGGAATGGTATTTCCAATTAAGAAATGTAAAGGGTTGCAGCAATATCTGTTTTTTTCTCTACTAGGCGATTTTGTGTTGTTTTTCTCTGAAGTGAGGTTTCACATTAATTTTATGAACAAAATTATAGTTTTGATACATATACTTTACCCTATCGCTCAAATTACATTCAACTGATAGACATTTTTAGATATTATAAAAAAACACTTTATTTGAGTGAAAATATGTTATTTTCCAATAAATATAACTATGTAACGCATTTCATCTGTCCTGTAACATCTCAATATCGTAAAAGGTTGTAGTGAATTGGTTGAGAGCCTTCTCTTTAGTCGCGACCTCCTTTACAATACAATTGTGAAGCTATGTCGCCGTATATTTTTTGAAGACACGAATATTTGAAGGCATTCAAATGTTCAGTGCTTGAATTCTATAAATTTTGTAGTTAGTGTCACTTTGTAAAATTATTAACTTACGTACAAAAATATTTACCGTGTTTATTCAATCTTCACGAAGATTTAACATTAGTTTTATAAACTTAATATTTTAGAAAGGAATCATGTTTGTTTGTTAGTTAGGGCTTATGTTCGAAAATAGGTACTGGTTTATTACAAAAATCTTTCATCGATAGAAAACCAGGTACTTTATCATTCACAGAGTGCTGTACTACGCTGACTATGTTGTATGATAAACTTGACTACTACGCAATCAAAGTCGCGGGCAGAACCTAGTAAAAAAATAATTGACAACATAATTATGTACGGTGAATAACTGAATATTAGATAGTGAAACCGAATGACACATTACAGGCGATACACAAAACCTGATACAATCAAATGAACTGTCGGTTCCCATACAAATGACAGTTGTGTAATTGACACAGCTCACACGGCCCGGTTATTTCGTTATTGACACGATAACAACGCAAATTGCTCAGTAATACAGATACGAGTAAAAGTCCATGTGTAAATTGTTGTTTTACTAAACAATATAGTTGTACGGTTTAGTGGAAATATAGCAATAGGATGCTCAAAAGGTGGTAGATAACTAATTTGGTTCCAATTTTTCACAATGACGCTGTAATTGTTTTTAATCGACTTCATAAAAGGAGGTTATCTATTCTTAACTGAGGAAGTTCCCCTCACTGATCGCTCTTTTTCCAACATTTGTTAAAAATATTCATATCTAGAACAATTGGCTACTTGCATCGTTAGCCTAGTCGTCCAAAGCGCGACAGCTACGTTCTTAGATCTTTGGTCTTGGTCTCAGGTCGAGCAAAGTGTTATAGGGTTTGTCTATGAAATTCTTAGTGCGCGGTTAATGATAATAGCCTCGCCCCTATAACATTTGATTCAAACATACCGGTGAACTGTGGGTGTACCTGTACATAGGTACATCTCTGCCTAACCATTCGGAAATACAGGCGTGATGGTATGTGGAACCATTAGTTTCAAATCTATATAATTTAGGTTTCAAATAAATCATTTTATTCTAGACTAGACGTTCCAATAAACAAGTTCTCTTAAACAAAGCTCCAACCCGTCTAAAAAGTTAATGTTGACCAACAGTTTAAACAAGGACCTACTGACACAAAGGCAGCTATTGATTACTCATTCCCAACTCCACGGCACTCCGGATGAATGCCTCCATCCGAAGATAAAAGAGAAAGAAAAACCTTTTGTCAATCATTACACCTTTTATAAGCCCTTCTCGTCTCTTGTTTATTGACTTGTCGTAGCGAGCGAACTTCCTAATTGCGCCCCTAGAGTGTTTGGGACTGTCAACACAGAGGAAATGGGTACAGAAGGCCGACTTCGTACAACGAGAGAAATCGCACGCACACGTAGACACGTTATGTGAACAGAAACTGCAAGCGGACTTAGGACTGGCATTCGTTTGATGTATTTTGAGATTTTCGTAGGTTTACGGTAGTCGTATGGGCCTTCTGTGTTTATCAATATTTTGCTGTCGATATGAGAGTATCCCGATTCCAGTTAAAGTGAACCTTGTATTGGTCGTAAAAATCGGGTAAATTACTCCCGTATGGGATGAGTTTCAAATAATATTGGTGTTATTGTAATTGGTGAATTTTGATTAATAACAAAGCTGCTAGGTATGTTTACTTTTTTAATGTGTTTTGTTTCGTGTTGGGTAAAATTATAATTTATTTGTATTATAATTTTAATTCGCCCCCAATTACATGGGACCTAAACATACCGGCGGACTGTCGGTGTACATTGGTACAACTCTGCCTAACCCTTCGGGGAATACAGGCGTGATAGTATGTATAATTTTAATGCATTTATCCTGTTTTTCAGTTTGATAGTTTAATAGGACGTTGCCAAGGTAACATTGGTAATTAAAAATAAGTCCTGTATAAATATTTATCGTTAATTAATTAATGCCGCATGCACTGTGATCGCTGGGCAAAGGTCTTGACGCAAGAAGTGGCCGAGGATAGTCAGCGTCGCCGAGAGCGTCCCAAGAAGGGTGACGAAATGAATTAGACGCGCACTGAGAGTGCTGGTTTGGTTCGAGGTAGATCAAGAAAGTAATACCTGGAAGATCTCGGGTAAGCCTTTGCCCAGCGGTGGGACATTACAGGCTAGTTAAAATAATAAATAATAGTATAGTGACTAAAATAATTGACTGTCTAGTTAGCCTAGTGGTCCTAAGAGCGACTGCCACGCTAAATGTCTTGGGTTCGATTCCCATGTTGAGCAAAGTGTTATTGTTTTTTTTTAAGAAATTCTTAATAGTTACTCGGAGTTAGGATTTGTGCCCGGTTAATGGCAATAACCCCATTCCCTATAACATGGGACCTAAAACATACCGCTGGACTGTGGGGCCGACATTGGTACATCTCTGCCTTACCCTTCGGGGATTACAGGCGTGATGGTATGTTATGTAAATAATAATATGTACGCTCAATTTTACGAGTAAGTACAACATTACATTACTCAATACAATGATATAAACGCAAATAAAAGAGAAAAGAAGACGTAAAAAAATACATAAAAATATTATATTTTAACCTTCTCTTACTTTTACGAACACGATCTGTACATAAATGTAATTTACTAAAACCGTAAAAAGTTTATCCGAAGATAAGTGTCGTAAAATGCTACTTAGAGGTATGACAAGAAGATAGGTATCAGGGTAGCATAGCAACAACGTACCTGAAGCAATCATCAATCACAAAATATGTCGGACGGCCAATTAGTCATGGCCGATAACTGTAGCATCATATAGTGATTGATAGAATATATTGATAGCTTACCTCAAGCTTACTTCACCTAAATTCCACAACCAAACTGTAAAAACCTGATATTTTCTGATATTCACAGTACTAGCTTCAATAATATTGTTTTAATCTACTCCACGGCTTTCATAACACCTAAGAACAAAACGTGCTAATCTTACCGAGGCCACTCCCACAAACGACATCCATTTTTCTTACTTCAAGAAAATTCAACATCTACATTTTACAACCTCAAAATGTTTATGCCGAAAACCTACATGGTAAGTTACTTAAAACATTTTATCCTGATATCATCTGAAGGCGAGCGGGACTCCCGACACGGCTTATGCATTTACTCCCCAGTTTACGGTCGCTGTGGAGTTTGTTATGTAAGTATCTAATGAGCCGGGCGCAATGGGAGCTCATTTAGCTCGCTGACACTTCTGTCACGCGCTGTGTTGTAGAGCCGGCTAACTAGTTGTGAGTAGATTATGTTGTTTTATATTCTTCGAACAAGAGCTGTTATTAATAGCGTTGAAGAATATGCGAAGAAGTTTGCCCAATGTCAGTGTAAAGTATAGCTACTGTACAAATAGTATAAGATTCTCAGATAAACAATATAGGTGATGGCAGGTGCAATAAGGCTATGGTAGAGTGGCGTCCAAGGTAAACAAAGAGGAGATTGGTACAGTGGTCGAGCGATCGACTGCTGCGCTGCGGGTCGCGGGCTTGATTCCCACACGGAACAAATATTTACATGATCTACAGATAGTTGTTCCGAATCTGGCTGTTTTTGTATGTGCGTTTATCATGTTTGTTACGATACAGGAGAAAATCCAAGAGGGCGGCAAAGTTTTCTTAAAAAAAAGGATTGACAATGACAATGTTTCCTTACCAGTTATTATATAAAGCTACAAGTAAATCACTAAAAGTAAACAATTCCCCCCTTCGGCATTGTATCAGTAAAGTTAATCGAGTAAGTAATTTTAACCTAAGAACTAGTCAAAAGTAATCTAAGCGCTCGAACTATTTGCACTACTTGGCATCCTTTGTCCAGTGTTCAATCGAGGCAGAAAGGCCTAGGAAATTCTAAACTGAGGGCCTAACACAAGCGCTCGGATTTAACGTAACGTCGATGTTTAAGTTAGAAATACTCGTTTCGCACATATTTGTTTAGTTTAAAGCCTTTATTCATAGCAATTAGTGAAACAAATTTTGTTATTCGTATACGTCAAATTTAATCAAAATTCTAAAAGATAGTTGTATTTCCAATTCATAAATAAAGTCGAGACGAATACTTTAATGTCAGTGCATTTGTGCTAGGCCCTCTGTTCGGTATTTTCTTTGTAGAGTTCAGTATTGGCTGCCGGAGCCACTAACCGCTGGATAAAGGCATTCCTGTAAGGGAACGCCACTCAATAACTCACGTTATAAATATTCTGTGCGCAGTATGGCGTCGTGATGGATAGTAATAATTAACACACGCTTTTTCGATACTCTGCCTCTTTTATTAATATACTGCGGAATGATACATAAAAAACAACGGGTATGTAGTACACACGAATTTTATGCATTCCACCGTATAACATTTTCATTATTTTTTTACACTGTATATCCATTTACAAAATGAAGCTTTCATCGATATTTTTCATGTTAATTAAAAACCCCACAAATTATTTTGACAGTATTGACAGTAAATAATTGATACTCATACTGATAGTGCTATCCGGACGAAACTCGGACGATAAATACTGCGCGTGACCGTGGCTTCGCATCACCCCAAATAAACTCCCAAATCCGAGATTACTATAGATTTAAACGTAACTACCCTTTCCGGTTTATTTACGGCACGATAAATGCCGATTGCGGCGTGTGCGTGTGTCACGCGGTCGATTGTAAATCAAACGGGTGTTAGGGTTGTGATACATAGCGCGGTCCGGCGGTCCGGCCCGGACCGGCGGGCGGTGCGCCGGACGCGCTGGTGGTTCCGGAGTGACGTCAGAGTGCAGCTACGTCACGGATAGCACACTATTACTTTGGGATAGTGAATGATAGGATGGTTAGAAGAGGAGAACAGAGGAAATAACACTGTATGGATTTTTGAAGGGCAAGTGTTATTTTTTATTTGAATTTTTTGTGCTATTACGCCTGTATTTATTATTTTATTTAGTTAGGTAGAGAGGTGTACTAACGTACACCCACAGTTCGTCGGTGTGTTTAGGTCCCATGTAGTAGGGGGCGAGCCTATTGCCGTTAACCGGTCACAAATCCTAAATCCGAGCTGCTACTGAGAATTTCATAGAAAAACCCGATAACCGACCTGGGAATCGAACCCAAGACCTCTAGCGTAGCAGTCGCGTTTAGGACCACTAGTCTAATGAGGCATTTGCGTTTTTTGTGATAAACGAAACCACGGTAATATAATAATGCAGTAGTGTAACTCGGCCGCATGACAGAAATAAATGCCTACAGCCGCGCGGTACGTAAACATGCGTTAGGGGCTGCCCGTCTCCGGTATTTTAATCTGTCTGCACCGCGCGCGCACCCCAGGATCGAGGCGCGTAGGTATAGCTCGCGTTTCATCCGTTTGTATGAAGTTGGAGTACTGTATTATAATATTACCGTGACGAAACGGAGCGGAAAAATATGTAAAAAGATAATGTTCTTATAAAAATCACAAGTATCATACTTCACCTGTGTCTTTGCATAGCATCGCGACAACAAACCACTTCGTGTTTACGGTGACGATGGGGCGGGGATCACTTCCCATCGGACAGTGTTTGTTAGCCAACCTTTTACATAAAACGCCTCCCCCGCAGGCCATGGCAACACTAAGTGCTGTCTTACACTTTAGATTGTAGCTCGCGGCATACATAACTAGCTGCTACCATGTACTTACATCAGAAGGTAATTTACTTTACGTATATTACATTATTTTTAGAAACATACAATTTGTAGGAATTTTAAAAATTATAAAAATATAAATTACTAACGAATTTATTTCACTCTTATTAAGTTACGTAGTTAGTACTGCTGCGTACTGCTCCGCTCCCATAAAAAAAAAAAACGTAAAATCGGTCCAGTAGTTTCGGAGCCTATTCGATACAAACAAACAAACAAAACAATCTTTCAGCTTTATAATATTAGTATAGATAGTTTCAACCGGTATGGAAACTGGGTCCAAGTTAGACTATAATCCAATCAAGAATCAAGTTAGCGACACACTAATCCTACCCACTGCAAATCCTGAAAGCCAAAATCAACAGAGTCGATTGTGGAAATCATTGAGTTACTTTCTTCTAAACAACTTTACTCAACATATTCTTCATAAAAAAATATTCTTTTACTAAAGTTAACGAAGAATATTTTTTTTGCCATGTCAAAGCTACTCACATTTTTGAAGTAGGGACCTACTGTTTTTAGATATTTAACGCTAATTCATTTTAAATCAATTTTAAGCACAAGTTTCGGATGTACACTGAACTATTATTGCTAAATAGTAACCTTAACACATTTGACATAATTTCTTTATCGCCATTAATTTTACTATTAAAACAGTTGGATCGGTTTTACAGACCCAAATCTATTAATAGTCTACCATAAAATATTCCCATTGTCAAACACGACACTCCATCAAAATCAATCGCTTCATAGTCCCGAAATAGTGGTATCGTGCTGCTACACACGAGCCGAGTCTAACCCCCTAATACCGGGGCGATTAACTGTGCCGATTAGTGATACACATTGTTTAGATCACTTGTTTAACCGCACTCATTTGTTAGTTAGCTTCCAGTGTTTGTTCATCAATTACGGTTGTAATTGGATTGATTGATGCAAAAGGTTTTGTTTTTGAAGTATTAAGGTAACTATTACCAAATCTTTGTTCAAATGTGAGAGCAGCATACTGTCTTGATCTCATTGCAATAAGTCTGTTTCTTTTCAGATTTCTGGTTTTGTGAGTAAAATGTATAAAAATATCGGTCACTTCTTACCAGTCACCCTATATGTATATTATAAATGCATTAGTAAGTCTGTCTGTTTCTTACGCAATCACAAAAGGCAAAAATCGACGGTAATGAAATTTGACGAAGAGGTAGCTTGGGATTTCTTCAAGGATATAGGCTACTTTTGAATCCGCGACAACTGACGTCCACGTGGTTGAAGTTACGAGGAAAAGCTAGAATGAAGACATGATGATCAATTGCAAACCTGTCAACCAATTTTGCCATGTATTATGTAGTTCAACGAAAACAAAATTTACAGCAGCCTAAGATCATAGGTTGGCTAAGATCGTCTCTCACTCTTTATAAACCTTCAAGATGTGATTCTAAAACTAATCTCCGACATTCGTTTCTCCGTAGAAAACGGTTTCTTTCTCCTTTTTAACCATAAACGGATTACCCGTCACAACCGGTGCTTTTTGTGAGGCGATATTTAAATATTTGGCGCACCCCAAACAGTTTAGAACTGGCTAATATCTTAACGATCAATACAATAGAAGATTATGTGGGATCTAGACGATTAACTTTATCGATTAGAGAAGGAAACACATTGTTAAGACTACTTGTTTCGGCTTCCAGTATTGGTTTCTCAATTACCGACGTAATTGAATTAATTGACAATGATGGACAAGCTTTGTTTGCAAAATAATAAAGTTATAAGTAGGTACTTATTCATGATTAATGTCATTCAAAAATAAAAAATTTTTTCGGTTAATATTGAATTTAGAGGAGCTATTTTTAATGAAGAGTTCCGTGCATTTTTGAGTACTAGATTTTTTGCAATAGTGATGTTAGATATATCATGTGAAGTCCCCATGTGTGTTATACACATTTTTATTTTGTATCAGTGCAATATTTCATTTTTATGCGAATGACTAACACCCGGAAAAGTACAATTTTCCGGGTAAATAAAAGCCGGTCTTTTACGTTTATATTGAGCCATATTTACATGTTTTTTTCGGCCCATTTATTAGTAACTCAAGATTGCAAAAGTTAACAAGTTAAGTTATTGTTTGAAAATTCAGGTCACTGAAATAAAATTAGAATAAAAAATGGCATTAATATTAAAGGAAAACCAACCACCTTTCTTCCAATCTGGGGTACCAGGATAACATAAATTACGAGAGGTCTTTAGCAGCGCCCTAAATCATTAGACTAACGAACTTATAACAAGCAATATAATTCGAACCACTTGTATAGGCTGCCTCAATTCTCGGGGTCATTAGTTAGCACAGCCTCCGGTTTTGATTGCAATACCCATTATGTGGAACTTCATTAACTCGATTATCTATCAGGAAACTTTCTGGGTTCCTCGAAAATTGTTCGAGCAATTTGTATAGAGAAATTAGTTGGTATTGATGTTTGACATTGTAGGCACTTTTGATCTTATTCTGGGTTAACTAAGCGAAGTACCTATTTTTCAGTAGTTTTTTAAACATGGGACTTAAACATACAGGCGAACTATGGATGAATATTGGTACACCTCTGCCTAATCCTTCGGCGAATACAAGCGTGATGGTTTGACGGTTTTTTAAATAAAAATCAGCACGTTTCTGTGATTTTAAAAGGGAAAATTATGAACGTCTTGAAGTAACACAGAATCATTGACCGGAAAAAACGACGAAAATTACGAGTATATAAGAAGACACGTTTCTACGTGGGACTAACACATATTTACTTATAAGAGGAAATTATGGAGGGCGTGTAAATACATGGTTTGATGGATCTGCTCACCCTGCCGCGCCTAATGGCAGACAGAGTCAGGCGTGATCGAGCTGTGCCGGCTCAAGGACTTACAACCTGCTAAACGATGGAGAATACTTCAAATTAAAAAAAAAGTAACCTTTTAATTACAGTAGGATTGAAAGGATTGCATGACGCGGCAGAATTTATAAGAAAAGGTGATCTTAGAAAATGTAATATGCAATCAGAACTGACTTTGTGTTTCGAGTGTAGAACGATTCATTGCACAGTTCATGAATGAGTTTACAACAAACGTACCGGCGAACTTTGGGTATACATTGGTACACTTCTGCCTACCCCTTCGGAGAATACAGCAGTGATGGTATGTTCTGTTCATAAATGGGTAGGTATTTTGTTAAGTCTTTGTTGTCGTACATAGTTGGATAGACTCGTAATAGTATGGCGACTTTCCTTAACACACAAAACAGGCTGTAAATATCCATAGCTCCAAATGAAATGTCATAAGATAAATGATATGATCACTTGGTAGATGGATTGGCGATTACATATTGTTGTTATTAGTAGTTCCGAGAATCTTCCTTCCACATAAATGGAGTCTTGTTTTCTCGGAAACTACAGACAACAACACATAGATAACATACGATCACGCCTGTATTCCCTGAATGGTTAGGCAGAGGTGTACCAGTGAATATCCAGTGTAATAGGAGCAGAGCTTATTGCCATTCACCGGGCACAAATCCTAGCTCACGGCTGTTACTGAGAATTTCACAGAAAAGCCCAATAACATTTGCTCAACCTAGGATTCGAACCAAAGACCTCTAGCGTAGCAGTTGCTATAAACATATGATTAAGACCAGCTGTCTCTCTAATAATTGTTTATTCACCTCGTACGACACCTACGGGAAATCACAACATAGTCTATTATTCATAGCCGATACACCAGCCAACGTACTTCTCATACAAAGTTAATACATTCTGCTTACATTCGCATTTATCAAAATTAGCTCTAATCCCCCAACCACGGAGTTCAGTGCAGACAAAGACAGTGCTGTATTCTAAATGTAACACAAAACTGCAGCACACAAGAAATATAGCCACTAACTACTGACAGAAGTACATAGCAACAATATATTAGAAGGATATACAGTAGATTCACTTTGCACGAGTTTTAGTAGCTTTATTAGACGCTGCTAGAGAAATAATGAATTGCAGGAGCTCCTTCTAGCCGAGAAACGTTATTGTTTTACTTATATTGGTTTAACTTTTAATTAAAATAGGCGTACGTTGAACAAGCTACAGTTGTTTATACACAAACTTTAATGTTTCTGTGACGTTTCAGACATCCTTTGCTTAAATATTTTATAGGTTTTTTGTCGTGATGGCCCAGGGTTAAGGCGCGCCCGCCTCTTATACTGGAGGTTGTGGGTTTACTGCGCAAGACCAATATAGTCATCATAGCCATCACTGACATCGATGAAGGAAACATCGCGAGAAATCCTGGACTTATTATTAATATACGAACTAGTTCAGCAATCAATGCTCGTGCCTTTCCTTTGTGAGAAGAGACCTTTTTGCCCTGTAGTAGAACAGCAATATGCTGGTATTCTTTTTTCATAGAAAGCATGTATTATTTTCTAAGTTTAGTAGTCCACGCTGCGTTTTATCAATTAACCTTCTATAGGTTTCTGTTCAATATCACCAGTTAATTAAAGTGCACATTATATCAACTTAATTATCAAGTGGTATTTTTTGGTGTCCTGCCAAGTGCTGGCGCATTTCCTCCCGGCGCTTGTTATTTGAGTGAGAGATAGTTCCGGCTCGTTTGGACTTCCGAATAATACTTGCTTTACTAGAGCATGTCTTGTATTGTTTACTGCCGAGGAGTCCGGTCTCGGCTTGTTAGCATTTGTACGTGTTGCGAGTCTGTTTGAAGATTTGACATCTCTGATTGATCATTTGTTGTCGGGAACTATCATGGTATGTGTAATATTTCTGGTATTTACTGTACATTGTATTATTAAGCTTGTAACTTTGTTGTAAGGATTTATTTTTAATTAAATTCTACCTGATAAATCTAAGAAACAAGAAACACTTCACCGGCACTTTTGCTTTCAACCCATCTAGCCGAATTAACCCTTAATTTTAAGGCCAAAATTTCAGTTTTGTTCTAAGGTCAAACTTCTAAACTGTCTTGTTTCAGCGATTCTGATGTTTAATATCTTTGAAACAATTTCTCTTTATAATTTAAGACGCCCACCCCCGGACAGGGAATTTTCAAACTTTTGGAGTAGGTACCTTCCTGCGTCTAAAACTACGAGCGAAACTATATGTTGGAATGGCCCTAGTTGTGCCTAAATGTGGCCATTTCGTCACGAGCTAGGCGCTATTTACGTCCCTCATACATCTCGGCTGGAATCCCGCACGGTTTACCCTGAAATGTTGTTTTCTTTGCTATTAAGAAATAAATAAGATGGCATTATGTCGACGATCGCTGCCTAGTTATGGGCATTTTTTCCTTTGGCACGCCTTCCCGGGCTCTTATTACGTCCCTACCCTTTCTCTGAGTTACACATCCATTACTTCTTATGTAGGGGACAGTTAAAAGCTATTGTTTGGGAAACAAGCAATGTACTTCGATAGTTACAATGCTGTTTTTGTTTAACATATTGGTTGGGAGTAGGGGTCGGATTCGTGGTCAAGATAAGGCTCAATGAGTTGTGACAAAATTGGCTGTCGTGTTATTGTGCTCGTTGCCAGATATAAAATGCTTTTGGCCGAGTATTCAGTCGTTTGATCGTGGCCATTGTGGGGGCCGGCCCATTGTCGCCCAGGCTATTGTCCTAGCAAGGGGTCGCTCGCAGCTTACGTGACTGCGGACGAAAGTGCATTTTTGAGGTTTCAACAAGTAGGTTCGATAACTATCTGTGGTACGATTTTATGGTAATTGGATGGATTTATGCTTGTGTAAATCTTACTCAAATAGTTCTGTAACTTTATCAAACAAATTGTAGCTTTATTGCAATTGTTTTCTTGGAGTTAGGGTTTGTATTGCATGCCAAGTTTCGGATTTGTTAGGTTATATTATTTTATTCTTCATATAATGCTCTTCTGTACAATGAACTAGCATTATTATTTTAACTCTGTCCCCTTAGGTCACAGAATGGTTTCTGCTTTAATATAAAATCAAAGTCACCTTCGAATTCATAAAGCATTTGAAAATTTTCTTTGTACTCTCAAACGAAATAAAACGACGAAAGTTGAGAATAGAAAGTCTTTCGTTTCTTGATTGAAAGTGAAGTGAAAAGGCACACACTGTGAAGAAAGCGGATTTTCATTCCTTTCAAATCGCAGCCAACTCTTTGCTGTATCTGAAGTCCTGGTATTTGCTAAAGCGGTGAGAGCTCATGGCTCTGGAAAATTTAAATATTACGCTGTCAAGCGAAACAGAAAATAATTTTACGTTTATTATACGTCACCCTGCTGTATATAACATAATTGGTATTTCGATACATTCCTTGAAAACGGATAAGCTGGAGCTGAAATTTGCAAGAAAATTAGAGGTCGAAAATGGTTCGATTCTGTAGAAATAGGGTTTAACAAAAGGACTCCTTGATACACTTCTTGGTTCCAATCAAACAGTACGCAGAAACTGGGTTGTAGAGGTCAGGTAGGCAGTCCTTCCATGTAAAATACTGTTATTAAGCTGCAGCCGGTTACAATGGAAGCTGACCTCAATATTGTTAGTAAAAGGCTAGGCAGATAATGATAAATGTGAATAGAACCACCAGTTCATTAACGGTTTAAATATTTATTCTACTTTGTTAAAACTCCAATAAAGTCTGTCGCAGTAGAACTTTAGCAACCAATCCAATAAATAACTCATTACCATTTTCGTAATTACTACGATTTAAGTCGTCCATCGATTTCCGATTGACATCAGAAGACGCCAATCTTCGAATATAATGTTCGTAACGAGATTAACATGATGGTGCAACACGTAAGATTACGAAGAGTAGGTATATACCTACTCTCCTTAAACTATGCAAATTACATGCAATGTATGTTAACGTCAGTGCCTTGCGGTAGTCCAAAAAACTGAATTACTTGATGAGACGCCAGATGTCGTTAAACACATGCATTTGCTCCTAAACTTGTGCCGTTCGGGAACATTTGCATATGTCTGAGATAGGCTTGATTAATACAACAGCACACTGATTTAGGTTTCCTTTGTAGATTTGAACGAACAAAAGGAATATACAACTGGAGCCATCGTTGGCTGCATAATATTGATAAGGTCACTGTTTCCTCGAAAAGTGCCCATAAATAATATACAGGGTAACTGTTGACCCACAGCGTTTCTTTCAGAGGGTAAAAAGTACTCATAAGTACGAACAACAGCTTTTATTACGAAGTCAACCATGAAATAAGAAAAAATCAACCTAGTGTGCCTTATATTTCGATAGAGTCATAGTGTATTTCTAGGAAACCTGCGTAGGTATTTTAGGTCTCGTCGCATTATAAAAATTGTTCAAATTCATGAGTACTTTTTCTCCCTAAAATGAGCTGTTTCAGTATGAGTGTTACTTATATCAATTAACACTGGCGTGGCAATTTATTTGTTTATTTCTTCTCAGTATACGAACAGGCCTTTACTCCACGACGTAACGTCTACTCGCTGATATTATTATAGTGTTCGTCTGGTAATCTTACCCTAAACTGGTAACAAAGGACATATTATCTTGTCCAGCCTAAATTAACGCATGTTTCTCGGCTGTTGCCCTGTTCACGGAGGGTAAGTTATTAATATTTATTACTTTCTTGAGGCAAGGGTTAGTAATTATTCCACCATCTATCACTCGAAGCGAAAGAATGGGAGGAGATTGCGTCAAAGTATATTTTATACAAGAGAATATATTGTTATGAGTATGCCGTTTATAGTTAGCTTTTATTATAACCTGCTATTCACAAGGCCTCGCACAACTTTAGTATTTCACTGTCTAAATGGTGTACTTACAAGTGCTATTAAAATTGTCCATGGAACATTGCTCTATTTCATTATTTGTAATTAACAGTATCTGTGCGTTCCGTCGGTGCAAAACAACTTAATTTTATAGTATTAGTAACGCCTTAATATCCCTGTATTATATTATCTAAAAGGATAAAATCTTACTTCAGTATTTTTTACTTTTATATATTAAACTGTATGAAAATCTGCTCCGCCCGCAGCGAGCTGGTTAAATAAAATTTAACTCAACTATCGAATTTCCAATTAATGCAACTTCTGAAAACATTAAACTTTCATCTAATAATTTTGCACTACGCACACATCCGAATAGAGCGTTAAAAGTTGATAAAACTGCAGTATATCAGTGCCAAGTTTAGTGTTCAACCCTTTCACTGCTGCCAAGTTCAATGGGAAAACTTTCCCCTGTGTGGAATTTTATGATTTGTCGCGCTGAGAAATCTATTTCGCAACCATTCACATTAAAGAATTTGTCGTATCTGCGTTATTGTTTTACACCTGCAGTTTTCAGTTATGTTATTGATCTGTTGCTCTCTTGATTGCAAAAACTGAGTTTAGCATCTTGGGTTCATATCACTGATCGGGCAAAGAGTTAGGTATTCCTTTTTAATAGAAATTTCTTAGTAGCAGCTCCGTGTCTTGAAATGTATGTAGATAAAGCCGTCGGTCCTGTGCCTAATCTCTTCCGGGTATATTGGATTGTCGTCCCATCGGTCTATGAGAGTGAGGAAAGAGCGAGTGCACCTATGTTTGCGCACACACTTGTGCACTAAAATATCTCGTGCGTACGTGTCCAGTGTACATTGAGATGAGCCACCATGATCAAAACTTGGTCGGGAGAATATTATAGTAAATGTAGAAAAGCTAGGCTACGAATTTATTTTTTATGATTTTATTAGTGTTAAAGAAGGATAATGCAATGATAATGCTCTTAATGTCATTGCAGACATAAACTCGGCACCAGAACCGGCATCATCTCGCCACATCGGTTAGTCCCGACGGCGACGTATCCTCAACTAGGCGCTAACGTAACGCAACGTAAGCACATATCCATCTTTACTCGTCTTTTACGACACAAGTTTTTACGGAACTTTGCAAATTATTATAAAACATCTTTTACTAAACTCAGAGTCTTCACTATCTTTCCGTTCTTCACTATTTTTGCCGTTACACAAATCAAAGTTCCCTGAGTTCCAAATTCAAGCGTGATTCAATTCCTCCCCTAATGCCCGAACAGATTGCCATTGATAAATACTTGTGCATACGACAAAACTGTCAAAGAACACGGCCATTTAATTACGGAAGGCTTACGGGGTCCCAACACGATGGTGCCACAGTATGTGGTAATGAACAGTAGAACAAACGTACGTAAACTGTACACAAACGCCTGAATTAGTGCACTCAGGTCACGTTTTGTACACCTTTTTCAGGGAAGATGCATCGTTTAAGCAGGTTACACGTTGTTTTATGCGCCCTTTTTTTTTTCTTTCTTGTATCGTGGGGACATTCCTCGTGTATACTCTCTGTCTGGGAAGAACGGCGCGCTTTGTCGGATTCTTACCGACTAAACCTCAAGGTTTCTCCTGCTACCATGAGTCGTGATCCCGGTATTCGCTTGACGTAGTATTTTTTTGTTGATAACCCTATCAAAAATCTAATTAACACCAAAATTACCTAGCTGAGCTACTGCTTTATATTGCTCTGTAACAGAACGTTCATTCGAGATTGAGCTCTTTGACTCATTTCCAATCGTGGATTTGCTTAGCAAGGAAATAAAGTTCGATGGATTGGGGATCCCATTGAGGTGTTTGATGTAATGATTCGAATCTGCTGAGTTATTTCGCAAATGATGGGGAATCGTGGCATTATTTGTGGAAGTGGAAATGTTACTGAGAGATGTTTTTATCAAAGGATAAGCTAAAGTGACAGGTTTGTATCACCTTCGGGCAAAATGCTGGCAGATAATAATGCTTTATTTCCATACGGGCATAATATAGCGTATACATATTAATGGCGGGATAAGATTATACCTACACAAGAAGACTACCTATTGGAATGGGGAACTAGATTCAATTCTTTTTTTTTCATATGTTTTATGTTCAGAACTACCTTATAATGGTCTAATTGAAATAAATGATTTGACTTTGAAGTCATTATAACGACATAATTATTGCTTTTATAAAAAGTACTCACGAAAACTACAGACAGATGCAGTAATTGATTACCCCTCACGCATTAAAAGGGGTTCACCAACTAACACTCCTGTCTGTGCCGACATCAGATGTGTAGTTCACAATCCTCGAGCGAAATAGAGACACAACTTATTAATAAGTTCATTAATATAACCGTCAGACTATACAAACTATTATTAAATACAAATCCCTTAACTAACTTCTAGTTGAATGTGTTCTCACGGAACTGGGAGACATTTGCCTAAGCGTGTATTACGTCACAAGTCAGTGTAATAAGCCCGAAGGCGATGGGAACTTAGTAGTCACGAGTCTGTCTTTGATTTGTGATTGTACTTCAAGTAGCAAGCTTAATACAACACCATGTAGCGTCTCAAAGTTTAACACTCTGTAGCTACACAAAGGTATAAGAAAGAGAATGAAAATAAAAAGAGTTAATAGTGCACAATAGTAGACAATGAAATAGAAGTAAATGAAAGATGTCTTTGCATCTCATTTATGAAATCACACTCAACTAAACTGAGTATTCTTTGTTCTTTTCTTATTTTTTATTTTACATTGCCTTTATATTCTTACAAGTTATTTAATAAATGTTCCGATATAAATTATTGTATTTTTCTTTCGTACCTGAAAGAGTGTTTTTGCCCATTCTTCTCCATATGACACTATCATTTGGAAGGAGCAATTAAAGTCCAACTTTTATAAAAAATACTACATTCAAACTGAATTTATTTTTACATCCTGTCGCCGGAACTTTAAATAGTTAAAGGTAATATACATATGTATGTAAACTCACTCCATGGAGGTAGGCCGAAACTATAGAACTTCACTTTCTACGATCCTTACGCCTCGTCCGAGTTCAAGAACACCGGTTTTAATTATGCAAAACATTAATAACAATAATGGACTTTAACCACCAGCTCCAAAGTGTCAAACCGGATAAACTATATCCTAACAAAATAGTTTAAAAGTAGAAGCCAGTTTGTTTGTTCCACTGCACACTGTGAATGTGGGGCAACACACACACACGTAGATACACTGTGTGGTGTGTGCACAAGTCTTTGTGGAACTTCGAAGCGATGCATAACTGACTGTATTTGCAGACATTTATAAAAATGTCCAATCAGAGAAGAATTTTTCACAGCTCGGAATATTGACAAAAAATCCAAGGCGTCGTGATTTCCCGAGGCTCGAAATATTTTTAGTATTTAAAAATGTTGTCCGTTGCTTACTGCTACTAGGATTATAACAGTGAACCTAAGTATCGCGCAATTATATTATACATTCTTGAAGTCGTAACACGAAGCTTTCGTTATTTGTTAAATTAACCCTCTTTTTCGCCTATGGGAGAGGAGAACAAAGCGTGGTTTTCATAGCTTTAAATTGTGCTTAAACCGACAGCTTTACAAACGTTTACGATCAGTAAACAAAACTTCGAAATTACCCATTTCAAAACGGAAAACAAGTCTTAATTAAATTCGCATTAGCTGCTCCGGTCGGTAAGAATTAGCACTCTTTCGTTCCGCGGTAATATCACATAAATAACTCAGAAAACGAATTTTATTTCAAGTCCAACTTTAAATTCGTTGCTCGTTCCCTATGAGTTATAGCTTGCCCACCACTACTTCAATGTCACAAAGTTATCTGAACACTTCACATAACTCTTAACATTGTAAAAATAAGTGTTATTTTCGTTTACCAGGGTTTGGTTTAAGTTTGTGTACAGTATGTCACACGCAGGGTTACCCCTTAATTTTCATTTCAACCACGCCCGGCAAGTTGTGTAATGTAATTAACAAACAAGACGATTTATTTGCCGTTTGTTTTTGTCCAACATGTAGTTAGAGAGCTATTTTCACCTAAGTTTAGTCACGAAGGTAATCGTTTATTTGGTACCGGCCTTAATTTATTGTTTATAGGTGTCGAAAGGTTAAAGTCACTGAAGTTTCAATTTATGTTTGTTGCTGCCATAAACCTGGATGGAAACTGTGATCCTTTATTTCTGATACGGGTGTATTAAATGAACCAAAACGGGTGTATATGAGTGGACTGCATATTATGGTTGTAATGAAATAAACATAATTTAATGGGTGAAAAAAAAATATTACACGGAATTAATACATGGAAAAAAGTGACAACGAAGCAAGAAGAAAACAAAAGAATACACTTTAACAATAATCAGAGCGAGTTACATCGAGTACTTCAATACTTATAGGAAGGGTTATAAGTAGCCCACACAAATCGCCATAGCGACTGTTCCTGTTGCGGTGCCCGCTTTCAGTAGATTCCCCCGCAACCTACAGACCTACCGGCGACAGCCATTCTATAAACTTTACTAATTATTATCAGAAAATTTCTCAATAACGCTACTTTCTTTCCGGCCATACTGAATGAACAAGCCTTTCGATTCTCCCATCTCATTTGGATTACTCGTAAATAAACACGGAACTATAATATTAGCTTTTAAAAATACCGCTCTATATGGAGAAAATATTAACTAATACAACATGTGAACAAAGTAAACGTTTACCTACGTGTTTCGCGTGCCTGACTTTTTGCAAATAAAACTCGTATCTAGATTTTCATTTTACTCAGTTTGGCAGAAAAGTTATTGAATTGTAAATATCGTAATAGAGTATTGATATATTTACAAGTCCAATTTCGCGTTGTGTGTGAGGGGAATATTCTAAGTGATATTTTTAGTAACCGTTTTTCAACATCATTAACTACATATTCGAATAAATACCTTTCAAACCATAATCCCAATGTTTAATTGCAACCGCGAATACATTTCACGCATATGTAAATGCAGCAACAATTCTTTAAAAATATGACCGCTATAAAACCGAAAAACTGGTACAAATATATAAATTGTGTGAGGAAAAACTATCGATATTGGCATACCAGATTCCGGCTGCACCAACTGACACTGGTACAAATTGTGGTGCCATGCGGCTGAGTAAGTACTTGGCATCGCGCATCGCACTGGAACCCGACGTCTTTTATTAAAACTTTTATTGGGCGAACGTTCTTTTGTTTTCGGTCAAAGTTTCGATGGTTCCGATCAAGTGGTTTGTTGACTTTGTTTAGGTTGCTTTAGACGACTAACCCAACGACTTCTATATGAAGTCCGACTATATCAAATAAGATTTTTTTATCTAGTTGGTATTGTTTTTTTTTGCACAATTGCTATTTTACATCACTTTTAAGATTGGTAGAACCGTAGACATCAGCACTGCTTGTCATTATCAATAAAATAGAATAGCATTTGTTAAGGCGACTTGTAAAGATATTTAGGTGGGCTGGAAGATGAGAGTTAGTCATGTAATGTTATTTTTGTATACCTACGCGCATTTAGCGAGACAACGTCTTGTGATATGTATTGGCTGTTTTTTGAGTTTTTCTTACTCTGCGAAGCTCATTACAATGGTTTCTCTGGGAATAAGATGGTATATTTTTTGCAGTAATAGATTTGTAGGTGTTATTGTAAAATTATATATTAGAAATTGGCGTAAGGCCGTGGAAAATATAAGTCATACACATATTATCTCTTTTATCTCCTGAAGAGAATTTGGGACATTTTTATTTTATTGTTACAAATTACATTTTCCAATGTAAATATAACAGTTAGAAACAGTAATATTTAAATGTAGCAAACATTTAACTGTTTGTCATCGGCAAACCATTCCATCGCTTCGTGTGTACGTGTCGTTACAAATAACTAAAGGATTAGGTATACATCAGGTATGTATTGAGTCCCTCTCTCTGTTTTGTAAACTGAATTGATATAATAATACTACCATATCGAGTTTTAACAAAACGTCCTGCTGGGTTAAAATTGGATTGTGGATGGATGATATGAAAAAGAAGGGAGTCAGTGACCGTTGACAGGACGGCATGGAAGAAAAAAACGTGTTGCGCCGACCCCCAGTAACACTTGATAAGGGCAGAAAAATAACGTCATGCTGGGTTAAAATTGCCATATGTCCTAATCCAGATCATGGTCTACCAGGGTGCCAAATTTCATCTAAATCTGTTCAGCAGTTTAGGCGTCATTAATCAACACAAATTCTAGAAACTAACAGGCTTTAACATAAAAGTAATATTAGTGGGATTTGCTAAGTGTGAGCTTCTCATGAAGATTCTAACGTAGGCATCTAACTCAGTAATAAAAAAGTAATTATAAAAGGAAAGTGTACAGAATCGCGTGTAGTCAGCGTTTTATATTATACCTACGTATTTTGATAAAATCAACAGAAAGTTTATAAGAAACCCTAAGTGTTAATTGAGGCGTGTAAAGCCGTTGACAAGTTCAGTGGTTTATTTGACTTCGAAATTATATTAGTTCTAGGTCACAAAACAAAATAGGGGTTGCCAGGTTATAATAGACTGAGATCCCAGAGTCCTCGACTAAGATCTCTACGTCATGTTGACATGGCTGAAATGAGAATAGGTAGAAGAATAATGTCGTTTAGAAGGTATACGTAGTTTCTTATGTTAAAGTTGGATCACCTTCAAGTATCAGATATAAAACCTACATACAATACACTTTATTAGCAGACTATTTCCGTGTACCATAACTTCGGCCGGACGTTTTAACACACGAACATTATAGCGTCTAGCTGAAGTTATGACACTCAGTGTCTGGCAATAGCAAATAATGATTTATTCAGCCGTCACTTTGGAACATAAGTGAATATGGTTCCTTTGGTGCCTGAAAAAAAGGCCCAGTATAGAAGAGAGAAACTCTATATTTTATTTTAATGACGTAGATCCAGTGACGTTGAGATCTTAGACCATTACTCCGAAAATAGTACCTAATTTTTGCTCACCGTTTATCCACAGTTAACAAGTGCGTTTTTCCTTCGTTTACTCCAGTTTTTATAATCTACAGCTTAAACTAATTCAAACCATCGTTACGGTGAAAGGAATTGTAGCCGTTCGACTTTTGATCGCCATTTAAATATTAAAGCGCACTGCAAGGCCACCTAGCCTGCGCGGCTATCGGCTACACTTTCTAGTAGCTCTGAATTAACCATAAGGCTAACGTGAACTGAACTCTGTTTACGGGAATTCGGCTTTATTAATGTGTTGTATCGAATTGAACGGGAAGTTTGTGGTTTATTCAAGCCGAAGTAAATGTTTTCTTTTGACTGACTGTTTTGTTTATATTAACTCCGGTTTTATAGAACGATCAATCCAAAATTAATGAGATAAATATTGTCATTAGCAACTGTTATTCTATGTTGATAATTCGGTATATTAACCAAAGCAGCTTACGCGCTCTTTGGCAATGTGTCACATTAATTTTCTGCTTAAGAAACCGTGGTTAATTTACTAATTACCTTTGACCACACGGTTGGCGCAGGGGCCGAGCGATTGGCAGGTTCAATTCCCGCACAGTTTAGTTTGCAAGATACAGGAGAACGTCCTAGTGTGGGGCAAGTATAATTCCTTTTACTTATATAACTTAATAATCGTGATTGTTGTAGTATGTTTGTGTTAAATACTCCCGTAGACTACATAAACTTAGCTTACAACGCAACAATATCACAGAAGCATAAAACAAAAGCCTTCCACACAACCTTCAGATTACGGCCCGCCTAACACACGTCATAATAAATTGTAAAGTGCGAACTTTATATAATGTTATAAATTAACTTAAACCCCACATAACAAACGGGGAATAAATTATTTTAACTGAAACACGCGATGGTTTCCGTGACATGCAACACAAACATAGCTAATCAAATGTTGGGGCACTTTTCTTTCTTACTTTGTCTGTAGGCACGAATTTGTGTTTACTTGAATCGGATTTTTTGTTTGTCATGTTTCGTGTTGATGGAGGAATGTTAGGGTGAGTGTCTATAGTTAAAGTAGTGGCATGAATAATGAAATGAGTACAGGTATATTTTGACTTAGAGTCATAGTAGACTATCATTAGCAATTAGTGACTTAAATGCTGTTCGGAAGCTCGATGCGGCTACTAAACGCCAAATTCTGCAAACATATTTGGCCAGCTTTGACATTAGGGCATCACTTTATTTACCGCGACTGAGCCATAACAGAAATCGACCGCCAAATCTTCAAAACGCTACGCAGCATTGATCCAGTCGCGAAATCACCGGTCGCCGATGTCAAAATTATAGTGCCTGATATAACTCTAAAATATTATTAATCAAACCTAATATCACAGGTATTACATTTACTTCTAAATACCTCAACGAAAGAATGTTTATGAAGTTTTTTCAAAAATATTCCAAACGCAATCGAACGCAACAACAATACGAAACGATTTCAATAAAGCATTCTAAACATAGAACCAATTTCCAAATACATTTCGCACAACAGAGACCAGTTTTCGTTTTTATTCAATCGAAATAAACTAATGTTTCCAACACGTGACTCCATTCAGTGGAATTTCTTTTGAAGAAAATGAAATCTAGAAAATTTCTGTAGCAACATACACTAGGAGCTTCGAAAGCCGATCATTCGTGAGCGCGGAGCGTCCGCTCGATACAGCGTCAGAGAGATATTTCAAAATGTTGCAACATTCAAACGCGTTGGGATATTTAATTTGATGTATGCTGCGGTCGTTTTCAGGAAATATTGTCGTGAAAGAGTGTGGTACTGCGAAACAGTTACCGTCATAAAACTGAGTGCTTTTGCGCATTATCTTTGTGTAGTCATGGTAAAGATTATGTAGTAATGTCGACATTAAAATATTCAAATAATTCTTACCGTTACCGGGTTCCCAAACTTAGACATGGACCATTATTGATGTTGGTTACATGTCAATATAATTTTTCAGGAGAAGGTTTCATTAAGAGATATAAAAAGGAAGAACTTAAGATAACGTCCAGAAATTTCCATGTCATAGTTAAACCTAGTTCGCATAGGCAATTCTAATTAATGCAAAAAAAAAACAATTAAAATATGAATTAAACTGTTAGATTAATATAAAACTGTTTCTAGACTTTACCACGTAAATTAAATTGTGATGAATTCATTTTACAGTAATTGAAATTTTTAATTAGTTACTTTGTCCAACTAAAACTATATTAATTTAAAGTTCTTGCGAGTTAATGATATAAAGGAATAACTTTCATGTTAACGTGAACTGAATTTCATTTAAAAACACTGTGAATAAAAATAATGGAATATTATGGTTTTTTTTTAACCTGTATAATAAAAAAAATGATTATTTGCATACACGAAACTTAGTTGAATAACAATAATTAAATTAAAAACTATGTACAGTTAAAAATAAAAAAGAAAGGAAGGTCATAGGGCATCAAAAAACTCATCCGCATCGCTGTCAATGGACCTGTGTAATTAAATTGATTTTGATCTCTGACCAGGAATGTGATATCTACTTTATTTTGGAAAATAAAGGCAATTAAACAAATGTCCATTATTTAAATAAATAAAAAGGTTTTAGTTACACAGGTAAACTAAACCACGTAGATTATAGGTACCTACTCGAAGTTAGTATTGGATAAAAATAACCTCTTTAATAACCAACGTAAAATCCAATCAAACGGCTTCTAATTCTAGTCTGTTCGTGTCAACCTATCAGAGGTCAGATATCTTTAATTTAATCCGACTTGGGGCTAGCCACATGGAAACCCTTATCACAAAGTTCGCAAATTAAATTTTGTTCGTGAAAACACGTACTATTGAAGTCATTGATTTGGAAACTGGTCTGCTCCATCAGCTCATTGGCCCCGCTGAAGCAGCCGAGATCATGTGTTAGAAATAATCTCCGGTTATTATCCCTAATCGGGTTTAAGTGGTCGATAAAACGTGATAGGTTTATCCTTTACACACGACTGGGCAATCCAATAGGAGTTTGTCTAACATTTAGTTACAGAGAGATGTATCAAATTCAGGAAATCGAAATGGGAAGTAGTTTGGTCGTGGTGAATTGACGCTATCAGATTTCGATGTGTTTCAGTTAACTGTATATAAGATGTATAGATATAAACGTACACAAAGTTGAATGAAACAGTTGAATGGCTGTTGTTGACTTCTGGGTCGGCAAGTAACTTTTTAATAATTTTGTTTTTGTTATTACTTTATACAACTCGTGACTCAAGGGTCGTCGGACTTTAGAAACCGTACGAGGGGCCGCAGCTAACTCATAGGGTGTCCCTTAGGCAACTTTTGGTGAAATGGTATGTATATTTTTTATTTTCATTTACGCGACCCAGTTATAGAAGGAACTTTTATGTCGCAAATCATGACGTCATCTCGTAAACAATCATATAAAATTCAAAACAACATCAAACGGGTTCTAAAATTCTAATTATAATAAATTCAGAGCGCATAACAACAATGCCGACTGGCTCTGCAGAACTGTTTGGATGTTAAATTAACATAAATCTACATAGTTTTAATATAGTGAGTGTTCTATTGTAAATAGCCCAGATAAGCCGTAGAATTAGATTAGGTAAGTTCGTCATAAGTGTGTCAATATTTTGATTCCATTTATTGGATATGAAGGGTTCAAGCCTCAACTAAGTACGGTTGAACCTTTTCCAATAGGTTTTGGTCGTTTATTTCACAGGGTCAAATGGTTTACCAATTTTGTAAGGTATAAAAGCTGAGTGTGAAAACGATAAGATGAAGGCTTGTTACTTATCTAACCTTACCACTTTGTGATCAGCCGCTCAATACCGGAAAAGTCCCCCTCGGTGAGTTTAGGTGAAGCGAGCGTGAGGTGAGCTGTCATCTCCATTTTTGCTAAGGATATCTCAAACTCAGATTACCTAATTTCACCGACGGAGCCTTTTTGCAGAATTCTACTGCAGTTAACATTTATAATGCGCACTATGTCTTTAGTAAAGTATTTTATAAATAACGCCGTCAATTTCTTAATGATTATAACTAACTGTGAATATGAAAATACACGACCGTGTTAAAATAATTTTGTATTTTAATTTTATTGTTACGTATGATACAAAATTGTACGTACGTACGTACGGTTATCTAATTTGTTTGTATGTAATGAGGGCTTACACGAGCGTGCGGAATAAACGGAACGGAAATTCGATCGAGACTTAAAATGGAAAATTATCCGTTTCGCACATAATATTTAGTTTGAAGCCTTTATTCATCCCAATGGGTTTCATAAAGGGCGCTTGTCAATTTAAATTAAACAAAATTACAAATGTTTCAAAGTATTTTGAAACATTTGTAATTTTGTTAAGTTATGAACATGTATGTACGAGGCGAAAGGAGTATGTAAGGATCGTAGCAGGTGGCGTTCTGTGGTTCCTGCCTACTCCCATGGGAAACGGGCGTGAGTTTGTGTATGTATGTATGTTATTGCGATTAAACATCATTTATTTTTTCTAGACCAAATGATACAACTAAAATCACCCAACTAATATCCTACTAGTATTATAAATGCGAAAGTTTGTAAGGATGGGTGAATGAGGATGGATGGATGGACGGATGGATGGACGCATGGTTGTTACTCTTTCATTCTTAAATGTTTGAACTGATCTGGATGATATTTGGCACCGAGATATATTGTAGTGTAGAACAACACATAAGATACTTTTTATCCCGGAAAAATATCTTCTCGTGGGATAATACACCAAATTTTACACCAACAAAGTCGCGGGCAGAAACTAGTCAGAAATAATAATCAAACTAATTGTAATCACAAATCATTAGCCCGTTACTACCAGGAGCCCATACACTCGACCCAATAATATTTACTATCAATAGCATTTGTTTGGCCATTTACCCAATAATTAGCTCTGCATGACGTACAACATTCACCGACCAATCCAATTTGTTATCATGTTATCCGTATTTATTCGACTCATTGGTCTAATAGTAATAGTAATGATGATAATGCTGTGTAATAGAGGTTATTTAAGCTGAAGACACCATCATTCCTTGGCATCATTATCAGTTATCAGTCTTAGATCAAGGTCACTGTGTTCTGCGGGTTGTTCGAAAGAGATACCGCGCCCCCGGAACGCAAAGGGCACATGAAAGAACATAGATGGGTATTAGTCAGTAAAAGTCTGACACTCCCTCCCGTCCCGCCCAGGGCGGGGGAAGTTATTTAATAATTTCCCATCATATAAAAAAGCACTGTGTTTATTTTACCACTTACTTCGTGTTAATGATGTCAGTGTTCGTTAACATTTCTTCTGCAGAAAATAGTATATTATGGGTCATCATCATCATACCAGATGCAGGACGTCCACTGCTGGGCATAGGCCTCTCTCACTGATTCCTAAAAGGGTCGGTTGGAAGTGGCCTGATTCGAGCGTTTTTCTACGACCGCGGCCGTCTGTGCAACTTGTGGGTGGACGTATACATGTATATACTCGTATAGAGTAAAAGCATAATATACATATATTATGGATAGCGTAAAATATAATAAATGAATAATGCTTTTTGTTACTTATTTGTTTTTATAAAAACATTTTTTTTGGGAGATAGGAATACTTACGTTTTTTGTTTGTATCAGTGTTGTAAAATAAATATTAATCCGTTCAACTGAAATAGTAGTTCTGTGAACTACATATTTTTCAAAAGATAGTACGCGGACCCGAAGTATAGTACAATACTTAATGGTACTGTGTGGTACAGACTGACAATAATAATATTTAGTACCTACCGAAATTCAACGTTCTAGAATGGCTGCAAAATCTGCTTATCCCTTTTCTTAAGGGACTTAAAACGTAACTAGCGAAAAGTAAATTTCATTAAATTTAAAAAAATAAAGGTGTAATATTTTAACAAAGATAAATAATCAGTTTTACTTTGCTAGAATAACATTTTTAAAATAAACAACCATTTTGCTTGATCTACCTGAACGAAAGGGCCAAAAGACGCAATTTCCGTCCATTTTATTATCAGACAAGTGTCTATTTCTCTCACGTAATGTTCGCGGCTCGCTGGCTCGCCTAGCCGTTGTTTTCCAATTACTGTGGGCGGCTAATTATACAATTCTGTATTAAACTCAATTGTTTGCATCAAGGTATTTGATAACGATTGCTTTATTTTTAATAGAAGATGATATTAATAGCAACTGTTGGCTTTGTGAGTTCGTTTGAATTTGATTATCCTGTGTTTTCTGAAGTTTAATTTTAATAAATACTGACCTTTACAATTTGAGTCTAAAATTACACATAAGACCTGAGGGGCAATTCTATTTAGTTTAGGATTCACATTCTAATCCTAGTCTCAATTTGTCAAAATACCTTTACTTTGCTTATATTTTTGCTGCAAGAAGTTACATGAATTGACCTTATGAAGTCGTGAATGACCAAATTGTTTTTTATTCATGCGTTATCGTAGAATGATAAGATTTTACTACTCAATACAAGCCTGTCTTGCAACCTCTACTAGTGCCCACAAAAACTTCACCTACTATTACGCCATTCACGGTTTCCCAAGCAGTAATTAATATTAATAGGCCATAACATCTTACAGGAACCCACTGCCATATCTCAGTAACCAGATTTGCAAAGTCAGATATTATCACGGTAAAGATAAATGGGGAACTGCGTGGTTTGATTAGTATTCCACGTGTGTGTGAAGAGTTTCCTATATGCGTAGGACTATAATGTACTTCAAACAATCCGCACAAGATCCACGTTAACACAAGTTTGGGATGAGAGGAAGTAGCTGGAGTATGACAGTTTATGTTCGTTTATAAGTTTGTATTGTGTTACTTTACCAAGTTTCAAGTAAGTGGTTAGTACTGCCTACACGTACACTACAATATTGAATAAGATAGGCACGAGTTTAGGATTTGCTTGAATTAATATTATTACGTCTAAATTGTTATGTATTGCGGTTTTGTTTAGATTAGATTATAGTTGTGCTGTCTACTGTAAGTTTTGTCAATTTGTGTAAACAAGATTTCATTGTTTCGTTTCATTTATTTATATGGTACTTTTGTATGAACTGGTTAACAAAACTATCCATTCTGTGACCCAATCTTAGCGCGAATTGGAATGGAATTATGAATTGAAAATATAACTGATCATCATAAAGAATTTTAGTATACTCATACAATCTCCTATTGATATGATTAGTGTGTAAACTAAAAATGATGCATTCCGATCTCTCTTGAGTCATTCTGATCCACAAATAGATGTACATAAATAAATCCGTAATACTGATATGTTACAAGAAATTTGCAATATCAATCTGATTGTGTTAATCTAAGATTGGTTTAAGGTGGTCACACGAATAAAAGACTTTATTCATTCATTCAACGCTGAGGGGATCTAGAATACATGGCAAAAGTCTTAGTCTGTAGCGTCCCTTCCACCGCGAATTCATTTAGATAGAATCCTTTATCCTACTCAAAAACACACACTACCTCGCGTCTGAGCAAATCATCCTCAAACCGCCACATGATTGCCTAATAGCGTGTCTACGGCCTTTAACCTGTCCCTTCGTATTTATGTTATCCTAGTACCTACTCCCCACCTTTACGTCGGGATAATTAAAATATACTTCGCCCTTGTTTGTTCATGAGGATCAGCATTATTTTTGGTTAAAATATAATGTAGGTTCAGTGTGCTTAGTGGGGTTACCAGACGTGTACTTAAGTCTCGAGAGATTTAAGTATTACTTAGGGGGCTTGTGTCATTATCATCAGACGAGGTAGTTTATAAAAGCAAAGTATAATCTCTCTTTACTAATAAAAAAAACACAGAGGAAAAATATTATATGTTTCTCTAAAAAACGTTTCAATTTTTTCGGTCGTCACTATCGGCTTCAGAAGAAATCCGAGTCCTGATATGTGTCACATTTTTATCGGAGTTTTTATAGGGTTTAAACCGTATCAATGCTTAGCACGCACGCTAGAATGTCTCACGGCATTCGACAAATATTCGCATTCATAAAGTGAGTGCTACCAAAAAAATTGGGTAGCTAGTACCATAGATTCAAAACAAAGTCAAACATACAACTGAACGTAGGTACTAAACTTTATTCCTAGTGCTTTATGACATAGGTCTAGGATTTGTAGGATTGCGTGAAAAGGTTCCCTTCGATTGCTTTTGTTTTTATTGTTATTAGCCGAGGATACAGGGGTCGGGTTTATCTCAAGTTGTGCCGGATATTTATTGTACCGTATTTTTGGGATATTGTAGGCAAATAGATGAGATGTCACTTCGGACGATAGATCTTGGTCGTAGGAGATAAGGATAATTGTGTATTATCCTTAATAGTTAAGATATAAGGAATTATATCTATAGAAAAAGATTAAGTTTTGGTAAACAAATGTTAGTTTTCCATTGACGAATATTTTTATAGAATTATATATTTTTTATAGAATAATATTTATAGTTTATACCAGGGGTTCCCAACCTTTTCCAGTCCAAGGTGCACTTACAAGTTTAGGAATTTGTCACGGCACTCTTTGGCCCCCAAGGAGGCGCTGTGACTCTTTCAGATTCTTACTGACTAATAACAATCAAACAACGCGTCTTTCGCGTACTTCCCTTCTATAATAGCATTAATTTTAATATAATGTTAATCAATAATTTTAATAGAAAATCGATCGTAGTTTTTTCTTTTTTGAGTTGAATTTTTGAAGTTCAGACTTCAGAGGAGCGCCTCGCAGCGCCACTATGTACTTTCCACGGTGCCCCAGGGCGCCGCCCTAAATAAAACCTTCCTTTCTCCTACACATCTATCGCCAGCACAATAAGGACATCAATACCCCTGAGCAGTTTCTAATTAATTGACAATGAACTATGTAACTCGTCACATATAAAGTTCAAAATTGTGTGCATAATATAATTTAGCGCCATTTAATTTCTTGCACGTAATAATGCAATTTTGAACTCTATCGCTGTTGCTTCTTGGTTCATTATCACTTAATGAATGAAAATTCCTCGAATATATTGGTGTTCTGCTGCTGTAATGATACTTATTGGATAAAATAAGTTAAAATTAAAACACTGTCGTTAATGCGTTGTTCTTTAGTAAGGTGTTTATGGGTAATAGTGTAGGCACTCTTATTAAAGGTAATTTATCTATGTTCTAGCATACGTATATAGTGCCTAGTGGTCCTAAGAGCGACTGCTACGCTAGAGGTCTTGGGTTCGATTTCCAGATCGAGCAAAAAGAGTTACTGGGTTTTTCTATGAAATTCTCAGTAGTAGCTCAGAGTTAGGATTTGCGTTCGGTTAATGGCAATAGGCTCGCCCCCCTATTACATGGGACCTTAAACATACCGGCGAACTGTGGGTGTACATTGGTAAACCTCTGCCTAACCCTTCGGGGAATACAGGCGTAATGTTATGTTGCATGTTTATATAGCATATAAAAAGAGAACCTGACTGACTAACTGACGTATCAGCGCACAGCCGAAACTACTAGAACTAATTTTGCACACGATTTTCTTATATGATGAAGGCGTGGAGGAAGAAAGGATTTTTAGAAATTCTACTGCTAAGGTATATAAATAGGCGGAGTTTCATTTTATGAAAAATCTTATTTCTTGGGTTACTTAATCAGACTTATTAATTACCCCTCTAAGGGGGCCGTGGAGGTATTGAGTTTGTGAGTACGAAATTTACGCAGACGGAGTCAGAAGCAGAGGGCTAGTCAAACATCATTTATTAATATTGTGGTTACCTGTATCGATGAACCAGTCTCATTAATTCCATACGTGTTACGCATCCGACTGAATTTAAGTAATTACTCCTCTGTTTACCTCGTTAGTGTAAATTAGCGTGATGTTATTTGTTTATCTGTTGTTAATATGAAGTATTACTGCATATAGTAATTGGAAATTTAATTGTGTAAATCAATTAGGCTCATTATAAAATCCCGTGATAATTACTTCTCATTATTAAATAAATAATCATGTTAATATTTCTTAAAAAGCTTCTGGCCGGGACTCCTTAGTCAAGTACACCCTTCATCCGGCTCTGTTCTTAACTGACGTCTTCTACCTATAAACTACTTAGCAAAATTTCAGCTTCAGAGATCAAAAGTTTTCGATATTTCGTGTTTAGTCAGTGGGAGTGTAACTGAGTGACTTTTCGCTTTTAAAGATAAACCAAGTTAGTCTGTTCGTGAACTATAAAATCTCCTTGTGTTCATACCTGAAATCGAACCAGGGATGAATCCAGGATATATCAATGGTCGTCTTTCATCCTTCGATGGTTCTGACAGTGGATCTTTGGTATGGAAGGTTCTCAAAAGTACCAGGAAAACATTAAATGTAAGATGCTTCAGTTATGGTGCAAATTATAAAAATATTAATAATTCTTTTGAATCATAACAATGACGAAATATTTCAGTAGCTAGGTAGATACTTACTTCCTTTCATCATTCAAAAAAGCTTGGGTTTGTTTAGCAATCCATGTAATTTTTAGCTCTTGTTAAATATTAAAGGAGGCTTTAATTGTTTCAGAAGGCAGAACCTTTTGACATGGGTTTTTCCGTGTTCAAATGTCAAGGTCGAATAAATTGGTTAACATGCCTGAATGATGGAGTATTATTACGTGGGACCCCTCCTAGGTGAATAACCTTCTAGACCTGGTTGTCTAATATTGTGTCGTACATGTAAATACAAAAAGACAAAGGTCATTAAAAAAATAAATCACGTTAAGTTCCAGTAAGCAACAGCAGCAATCGGGCTTCAAGAGAAACTGTTGGGACTGTCATGGTCCTTTTGACTGTAAATATATTACTGACTACCACCCTGGGCACGTGGTCGGAAGCGTGACGACTGAGCGTGTGATCCTGGGTTCAATTCCCAGGTCAGGCAAAATGTTATTCGATTTTTTCATTACGGTTTCATTAACAGTCCGCAGTTAGGAAGTTAGTGGTATGAGAACCACGTATCTGATCTCTCTCTGGTCCTGTCAAATTTCCGTACCTACTACCAGAACTTGACAGTGAGGGAAGAGGGACTGCAGTTGCACTCCCTCCTTCCTATATTTGCACACACTTTTGCACTGAAATGTCTCATGCGTAGGCTTGGCTAATTTCCATTGAGATTGGCCGTCGTGAACAAAATTTGGTCGGGGGAAATGTTATTATTACGTTGGAATAGACCTTTACGTTGACGCCTGTGAATGAAACCCTGCGGTTTAGACATACCTTAGTTATATTTCTATTCTATTTTCAATACTATTATTACAATACCTTCGACCTTTCCTTTACAAACGCGCGTTTTACAAACCATGTTAAACGACTATCTATTTGCGGTTTATTTCCAGCTGACGCCAACCGGCTATCATTGTTATATTTCAAGCATTTATTTTCTTTTTGTCATTGTTACAATAAGAAAACCGTAATCTCAGAAACTTATCCTTATCTTTACAAGTACGTGTAGTGGATATAATACGTCCAAACTACAATACATTCTTCCTTCCCGGATCAAGCTTACCTGAAAATCCTTCGAAGCACAAAGAAAATATCATAACATTGTCCACAATACATATCGAATGTGTTTTACATCCTACACACAATAATTCGTTTATTCTGGCACTGAGCACCTTCAAACTTTAACTCTAACATTGGTAAGACAGAGTTCATTTCAGGTTGGCAGAGGCTCTCGAAGAAGTCCGCCTGAGGCATACGTTTTATAGCGAGGTTTAAAATATTCCAACGTGAAATAGACTCATGATTCCCCTGCCTCAGCCGTCTGTTTAGAGAAGACCACAAAGGAAGCCCATTCCGACTGGATCCTTTTAACTGTCAGTTTGGACACACTTGTGACGTCATGTGACTGACTTTATCTGGCGAATCTTTATTTGTCGTTTTGGAAAGGACGTGTGGGAGATGGAGATAAAATTGTTTGTGCTCATACCCTGGTTCATTGTGTAGATAATCTTTACTGTATGAAATGCAGCCGACTGGAAAGTACCTTTTTCAATATTTAAATTACATATTATTTGGTACTATTATGTATATATTTTTAAATTTACTTATTTGGCTGCCTCTTTGGCCTATTTTTAAATTAGCGCGACTGATACGTTTGAGGTCTTGGGTGTGATTTCCAATTTTTCTATAAAATTCTCAGTAGCAGCTCAGATTTGAGGCTCGCCCTTATGACATGGTAGATAAACATACCGGCAAACAGTGGGTATACATTGGTACATATCTGCCTATCCCTTCGCGGAATACAGGCGTTCTGTGTTATATGTTATCTTCTTATTTTTTAATTATATGTCTGGTTCAAACATTCATTATACCTAAGCAACCATGATTTTTATTTTGGAACTACTGTAGGCTAGTTCAAGCTTAGAAAGCGGAACATGTTTGTAATTACAAATAGTAGGTGACGGCGCAGCCTTACAAATTACCTACCGTATTTAGCACTACGGACTACCTCTTTCATGTTCTTCACTCCTGGTATAAACGGCTGTGTTGCTACTAATGAGCTTAACTATAACATAGCACTAGATTTATGACGTACTTAGGAAACATAATTAGTAGTTGTCAAAAACCATGGAAAATTAAGGTGGCATGCAATTTGAAAGCTACAATTACAATTTGCATGTACAATCATGGACAATAGTGGTGAACCAGTTTTTTCCCTTACTACCTTAAAAATAAGGTTTAATTTGGTTAATCACTATTGTGCTCGGTTGTACAACCTAATATACCTATAACAAAAAGTTATAAACATGATTTAATACGAAAATGAAATATTTGAGTAATCATTGTGATCTGAATTCAAAAGCTTGTTTTGGTACTTAAACGATGCTCAGAAAGAAAGCCAATCTATGGTTTTGATTCCTAGTTTTGACTGCATTGAGGCAATTAATGCTGTAGGTATACACAGTAACACCTACTGTGTATACATCCGTTTGGTACTCTCAAATTGCGTAATAATTTAAGCTAATCTCCAGGGGACCAGCTAATTGCTCTAAGAATCTGTAAGCTCAATTATTGTGCAGTATGTAGGGATTGAGCCCAGGAAATATTACACGCTCAGTACTCGAAACCAGTAGATCGATTTTGATCGGTACTTGTTCATTTGCCTCGACTTCTACGCATATGACTACTACGCTAGAGGTCTATCGTCCGATTCCCAGGTCGAAGAAAGTGTTAGTGTTAGTGTTGTTTATTGGCCCATAGCTTTTTAAATTAAGTGCAGTGTGGCCAAATAACCCAAGTATAAGTTCTAAGTCTATTAAGTTACCCTATAGTCTAGTTCGAATAATTCGTAAATAACTTTGGAAAGCGTTTCCCGACTAGCCTAGCTGCAAATGCACATAGTTTTAGTACAAATTAGTCGCGCCACGCAGCGAGCTACCTTGATGTCATGTTACCCTGGTAATTGCAGGCGTTGCCTAATGAGCTTGTAGCATTTAGGTCAATGTGTTTATAATAATTATTAATAAGGTATGCATGTGTCATGGTCTGGGCAAAATTAATGAAAAGTAGTAAATGACGTGCATGTTTAAAACATTGTGTAAAAGGGTTGATTTGAATAAAAAAATATCGTTGCAATAGTTTTTAATAATGTTTCCATGTTCATTTTGTTGTTTGCCTATCACAGAATTAATTTCAGCAAAATGAATTGTTCAAAAACTTACAATTTAAACATGCTTCACAATCAGAAATTGTGACATTTAATTTTGCCCCAACCTTTGAGCACCGTCTGCATACAATATAAAATTGCAATCTGTCTGTAATATTGTGAGATGGTGGAATATCTTACGAAGCGACCGAAACATTGTAAGTAATGTTGACAGTTTATACGTAGATTGAAAAGATTTACCGCTTTAATTCTTTGAATGAATAAGCAGATATAAACTAAATTGCAAGCGTTTATAAAAGAGTTAAGCCTCGGTTGACTTTAACTGGGTACAAATCTATCCATCCATCCATCCATCCACCAGACGCCATAATAAATAATAATAGTAGCCTATTTATTGTCCCACTGCAGGGCAAAGGCTTTTTCTCATACAGAGAAGACACCAGCATTGATCACTACGCTTGCTTAAGGCGTATTGGCGATTTCAGAATTATGTTATTACAAATCCAGATTTCCTTACAATGTTTTTCTTTACCGATGTCAGTGATGTCTAAGACATGGTGTAACATAAATTTAGAAAGTAAATATTAATTGAAACAGTCACATTGGTACTTGCCCGGTATCGATTCCACTGGGCCATCACGACACGTAAAACAAAAGCCCAAAAACTTAATTATGGCACAATCAAAGCTGTAATCAATGCTATAAATTAATATTAAAAGACGTTGAATGACAGTTTTTCTACTAAATACACATGTATATTATATAAAGTATACGTAACTACGTGTGGACAGAAATAGATTATTGAAGACGCTATCTCGACGCTCCAGAGCTCCAAATATTTGGACACTAAACCAAATATTTGTGCCAAGTCTAGTTGGTGTGAGACAACCTTCGAACGTGGTTGCTAATCTACAGAGCTTGCATGTATGTGATATGTCATTTGGAAGAAAAGGTTTTTGTTTTTCATTAGTTCATTATTTCTAACTTGGTATACAATCATTATTTTTCTTTTGTTCTAAATCTAAAAAAGGGGCCTTGTTCTCATCATTATGAACAACTTAATCCAAGAGACCAATCCTTAAATCATGAAAATAGAAATCTGCTTTTCCATAAATTTTGTTGATTTAAGTTAACAGAATGTATGAAACACCTCTCTCGGAGTAAGTTTCTGTTTCTTTTGAACAGCCGAGAAAATGCTGTATTTTACCGGACTAGGTAAAGAATCCGACCTCAATATAGTTTCTAAATCATGTGCGAAACATCTAATAAACACAATTTGGCCACAAGTTTTCCACGTAACCCTAGCCTAAATTGAGTGAAGCCACGATCCCAACTTAGCTATAAATAATTAATATAGCGCTTACTAATATATACGAGCAAAGCGGCCTGAGGGTAACGATGCGTGCAGTGTTTTAATTCAATCAATATTGGTAGGGTCACCTTGTGAATTATTGAGGTCTGACCCGGCCAAGAGACTCGTGATATGGACCTGTGTTATTGAAATATTGATTGGTTTTTTATCCATAAATATTCATAATCAATCTTTGAGCCTAAATTGCAAAGATCCAACAAACGTGGACATGATAATGCAATCTCTGTATCAATAGCGGTCTTCATATTGTTTAAACTAAATATGTGGGATAGAACAATTTTACAATAAAAAACACAGTTTGATTGGTTTGGTTCTTGAGCCACATTGCGTTACTTGCTAGTGCATTTTTAGATAATTTAAAAGATGCCTTTAAATACGCATCATCATCATCATATTAGCCGCAGGACATCCACTGCTGGACATTCCCATAGATTACCAAAATGACCGGTTGGAAGCGGCCTGCATCCTGCTTCATGCGGTTTTAATCAGGTCTTCCGTACACCTTGTGGATGTACTGCCCATCAAACTAAGTAACATTAAACAAAGAGCAACTGGGACTCGAATTTAATTCTTGTTTGTGCAATAACTATGTAACGCACGCAAAATATCGTGCATACGAGTGTGTAATATGACAGGATCGTGGGGTATTTATAGTTGAGTTAAAACATTTAAAACTGGTTTTCGTAAAAAATGTAACTGTAGCTGAAGGATTTCCTAGTTGTGATCTCTTCGTGTGCAATAGTTTTATTTTTTATAACATATTAGGGGTCTTTATTACCTGAATTAGAAGATTTATACAAAATATATATATTTAAATAAAGAAACTACTTGCAACCTTCGGTTTCATTGTCTATTAAAACCCGTATTAAACAGTAAATTTTAGTCAAATTCTTATGGCACTTAAAATTCGTATACCCAGAGTAGCCACAAACACATTTCCTCTATAAAACATGTGTTTCCGCTGCACTGTGCATCACCACACACTTCACGGCCCGCACAATGTTCTCGGCCTATTTAGAGCTATTTTATCTTTTAACCAGCCATATTAATGCCAAATCGCGGTTTCTAGCCGTGGCAGTGGTTTGGCGCGGTTTAAACTGTGCGTGTTGACCGCTGCCGTGATTTAGATGCTCATTCCATTGCAGCCGATTTTGTTTGTGCCAAAATTTATTTAGAGTGTGTGTGGCTTCACACAATTTTATTTTATTTTAATACCTACCTTATTTTTCAGTTGGTTATTGTCTCAAATGTGAGATAGCGAAATAATAACGTTAAATATGAAACAATTATTTCAATAAGCCCTTATGTTTTTTACTAAGCATTGTATCTTAGGATTATTATCTATTCAGCTGTATCATAATTGAGCTTAACTCTGCCAAATTAAGTCAACCTCAATCTCTCAATAACTAAATTAATAACTTCAAACTAATTCAATATGCCAATTCTGTTACATTAACTACTATTTAGCAATAACATTAATATGTAAAACCAAAACTTATGCTCGTCATAAGTTTAAAATTAATCAGCATTTAATATCCAATATTACAAATATCTCGTTATATGGGACAAATGTTTTTTCCGTGATTCATTTTAACAAAACTAAACCTAACCGAAATGTTTTTAAAATTATATTTTCTTCACCACTAACTTCTACACATACTACTTTCTTCCTACTAATCCTACTTCCTACTTAATAATCCTAATAATATTATAAACTAGCCAGACAAACTGTGGGCCAGAATATCTCAAAGCTGGTGCCCCGAGACAGTGAGTCGAGGTCGCGGCAGGCCACGAAGGAGATGGCGGGACGAACTTGATAAATTTCTTCAAAACTGGAGAGACGAGGCGCTGAAAAGAGAAGGATGGAAGAAGTGGAGGGAGGCCTTTGCCCAGGAGTGGGACAGTAATGGCTAACAAAAAAAAATATATATTATTAAAGCGAAAGTTTGAGAGGATGGATAGATAGATGGATGGATGTTTGTTACTCTTTCATTCTTAAACGGCTGAACGGATCTAGATACAATTTGGCACTGATTTACCTACATTATAGAGTGGAATAACACAAAGGATACTTTTTATTCCGAAAAAATGTATGTTTCCCGTTGGATAATAATATCGAATTTGACGCGGAGGAAGTCTCGGTCGAAAGCTAGTTTCTTTTAAAACAATCTTACTTGCCACGGAACATAAGAAGTATGTCCTTAGTTACCACGAGAACGTAGACGTACCTGTAAAAGTGGCATAAAGTAGATAACACAGAAGTAAGGGCGGGAAGTTTGTTCGATTGCCAATGAGAGCGCACCAACCACTGATAACAAGTATTTTTAAGGGTGGGTTGTGTTCGTGGGAGAAGTTATTGTGACAAAGTGTGCAGCGAATGTTATAGATAACGTTATCTTAGTAGGTAACTGGGCATGTGTGTAGGGGGTCCCGTTCTATTTATTTTGGTTTAGAAAACATACAGATGGGTACAAAATTAAGATTGTGTTAGTAACAAAATTATGGCTAATTAAAAGTTTGCAGATAGAAAATACATATAAACTGGTACAAGAAGGTAGAACACAGCGTTATTAACATACTTTTTGATAGGATAGCTTCTTCTTCTCGATTTTATGTAAATCCTTTTTATTTATATTACTTGACATCAGTACGTAGCCTCGTTAGACAATTTAAGCAGAAGTAGAAAATTATTTATTAAAACTTTATACACAAATTTAAAAACAATACACCGTACAAAGGCGGACTAAATGCCTTGGACATTTTCTACCAGTCTACCTTAGGGTGACGCAGAGACAAAACATAGCAGGTGCAAGAAAAAGGAACAGAAACAGAAAATTTCCAAGATAAAATATAATAATAAATACATATTAGGTACTACATACATACAAAAAGAAAAAAAAGTTACATTTTCAAAAAAGAAACTACACCGAGTTTTGCTTGTCTTGTCTATCTTATTGTTTCAGAGGGTCTAGCAACAGCGCGCGAAGTACCTAAGCGTAACGTAAATTCGATCAATTTTTAAATTGGAAATACTCGGTTATACTCGTTCCGCAAATTATGTTTATTTAGTTCGCATGCTTTATTCACAACAATGGCTGATACTAATTGTGTTTGACGAAGAAAATTTAATCGAAATTCTATAGGGTAATCATATTTCCTGTAAAATTCAATAATCGACTTGAATTTAATACTTTATGTTAGTGCCTATAGAGTATACTGTCTTACCGTGTACACGGGAATTTCTCAGTAACAGACCAGAGTTTGAAATTGTGTCTGCTTGGCATGGCAATTGGGAATTAGTCATTATTAGGAGTACTATACATAGGTCACCTCTGCCTAACCCTTTGACTGAACTGGAACTGGGGTAACATTTATTATGTGTTATGTTATTTGCCAAGTTTTAAATATATTCCTGTTGTTGTTTTCGCTCTGGCTACACTCCATAATATGAACGCTTTCTATGAGCGTCAAGCAATTACTTAGGTGGTTAAATGAAAGCGATGTATTTCAGTTTAAAAGCCAGATGTAGAAGAAATCAATTGTTTAATTTTTTCAGATGTTACATTTCCAGTTTTGTTTTAATTGGTACTTATTTTAAAATTCGGAAGCCTACATCTTGTAGAGACACGACCAAAACAAGTTTGGATGTGTCAATTACTTTTTTTAAAGGGCCACAAGTTTAGACCATAGTCATTTCTACTTTTATTTATTTAACTGAGAGCGTAGCGGGCCTCAAAGTAAGCTCTAGCAAAAATAATAAAACATTAAAATGTAGATTGATCGGTCTCAAAATTCATTCGTTTCATAACAAAAAAATTGGATTGAGAAATCAGATAAAAAGCAGATGCCTCAAAGTCCCGAGAGAGCTTCGTCTTAATGAAACGACACTTATTTCACGGTCCGAATCGAAATTCTGTAATAAAACTAGTGAATTTGTTCGGAGCGGCAATAAATTTTATTTATCCGCCCGCGTACCCCGCGGCCTCCCCCCTCGACTTACGACGAGAATATTTTATTATCGTCATGGCGCATCAAAGTTCCGGTTCATACCTCTTTATACCCTTTTTCATTATATTAGTAGATCGTAAGTCGTAACTTCGGCCATGTGGAAGAGGCTGCAGAATCTTGCGCACTGCCATATGAGTCATGGGGGTAGAAATAATGTCAGACGGATCTGCATTGGGTAGTAATGTCACGTTGGTTTATGGCAGTCACCAATATACCGGTTTAACGCGGTTATCATGGTTTATCGAAAGAAAATTGCTCATGTAGAAAAGTAAGCATGTTTCATGTGTTAAATAAAGTCCCAATGTATCGATCACTTAGAAAAATAACAAGTTGATCTTTTTATAGCGTTCTATGAATATGTATAGCCATAAATCTATTTCAGGATAATTTAAAGATCCTAAAGTAAACTAGGTCTGAAAATAAATATATCAACATCTTGTAAAAGGTTGTCTTATTTTGAGGTCAACTAAAAATAAGTAATACATAATCTTCAAGAACTCATAAAAAAATCTCATATTTTCAAGAAGGCCGTGTGTCTTCTTTGTAATCTCGTTTGAGCGTTGACAAAATAATATCTTTCTTATTTACTGCGTATATCTTCACGCTAGATACAGACATTTTTAAGGGCGAACAGAGATTTGAGACGTACCTTTTGTAACCTCTTTTTTTTCCCAACATTTTTATTATCTTGTTTTGTGTTTTAGAGATAAACGTTATAATTAATATACAAACATATTTTATTTATTTAAATGCGGATAGGTTAATGGCTTAGTGGAAAAGGGGATAGAGCTACAAAGACTTTAACAGAAATTGTTTTCAAGAGAATACCTAAGTAGGTTAGGATATTTTTAAATATGTATGTTGTTATAATGTTCTTCCTAGGTATTCTCTATTAGCTAACTACGCTAACTGCCGAGAACCATCTAATAGCCACGCTGCACGACCTCACATACCAGGCTCGCATAAAACCCAAGGAGTTCCCTGAAACGGTGAAGCATAAAGAAATAGTACCGAGAAAACATTTAACAATGTGAACGGTGGTTGAAATAAAAACGACCTCGTCCGGGAACCGAACACCTGCGGCATGTTAGTGTTGTGTATTAAATATTCACTAACTGTAGTTACTGAACGTTTGTATGTTAGCTACCGACAAAATGGAGTGTGCGAGTATTGTTTATGGTACATTACAGTGCTGGTAATAAGAAGGAATGGATGGTTTGAAATATGTTTCGCTATTTTGGCTACATTAGCAGAACGATAGTTCTATGCGAGCTGTTAACATATTCCAGTCGATTCTCGAATGGGAAGTACGACTATGCTCTAGTATTTTGGTTTAATTACTACCCTATAGGCTTAATTCAGGTCAATGGGTGATAATTATAGTACTTCGTCGTACACTTACAAGCACAATAAGTACCTAGCTATCATTTATTGACATGAAAAAGCCTTCAAACTAAATAAATATTATGTATGATCCGAGTATTTCCAATTTAGAAATCGATTGAATGTAATCCGTGCGCTCGTGCTGGGCTCTCAGCTAGTAGATAGTTATGTTACTATTTTAACCAGCAAAACGTCAATGATTGGCTAAAATAACTAGGTACCACTGAGGGCCATATCAGACATACCATCACGCCTTGAGGGCTAGGCAGAGGTGTACCAATGTAAACTCACAGTTCGCTTGTATATTTTAGGTCCCATGCGCTTTATCATCCTGTTTATTTAATTATATATAATTATGAAGAATAGAAGACACATTAGAGAGCTAATTTTACTAACTTTTAGGAACGATCGCAATCTAGTCGCAATTCCTTAAAAATGCGTCTAATTTTGTAACATTATTTGTCGCTGAGATTGTGACTAGATTTCGAAGGTTTTAATTTCGGGAATTGGCCTTCAGCCCTTCCATAGCTCGTTGCGTTATCACGTGGGTTCCGCACGTTGATGTGCTCCTTAATTCTGACGTAACACGCACGCTTGCATGCATCAACCTTCACTCGTCTGAGTACGCACGGAGCTAACCATTGCTTTGCTCCCGCCGTGAGGGCTTTAGACGTGCTCACGTTTTTTTATCAGTGTAATGTGAATTAGGCTGGCATGGCTGGCTGGTGGTGATGCGGTAATCTCGTGTCAACCAATATTTTGGGAGAGATCAAAGCTTCTTTTCTGGTTTTTTTTGTTTTTCGACAATTCGAAATGTTTTTTCCGGTTGTAAAACTTAACATGGCAGATTGAGAGGCTTCTATATGATGTATGAGAAAATCAATTTTTTTTCAGCGTTTTCCAACAGTAGAATTTCTCCTGTTTCGTAGGTGTGTTTACAAACATAATTATATAAATTCACATACACATACAGCCTGATTTAGAATAACTATTTGTAGGCTACACAGATATTGGTTCCATGTGGGAATCAAACACGCGACACGCAAAACATTAGCCAAACGTTCAGCCACTGTACCAACAGTATCGTCAAAATTCACTAAATTTCGAACTAACTATACCTAGAATATAAATTCATCAAAGCTAAATCAAACTAAATAATTTGATCAAGTTATCTTCGGCGTAGAATTTAATCTAGGTGAAGATTGGGGCCCCGTCTAGCTAAATATTGACGGGAGATATCTAGTGTTTTGTCAACCGTTCGGTTGGTGTCCCCAAGTCCCCGGGATCATAATTCACGGTCATCTCTCATAGCTGTTGTCTTATTGTAAAGTCACTTGTACAATTAAACATTAACTCGTGTTATTTTCTCATCTTTTCTCTCTAATTACTAATTAGGTATACGGATAGCTCGTTGTGGCAAAAATATAAGCAAGTCAGTGCTGCCTCTTATAGCAGTTCCTAAAAAATCTACACATCAAACATAGCACAAAATCCATGGTTGTCTCGCATTCTATACCTACTATTAGGTTGTGGGGGGGTTGGGGACTTGTAACAGTGTGTAGCAATGTTAATTGACGCGCGTGATTAATGATGGCCTGTAGTTCGTGGCTCAACCACATATCAAAATGATTTAAAATTATTTGAATTGTGGCGACTCACACGCTTTTAAAAGCTTTTGAACTAGCAATGTTGAATCAATGTTTTGTGAGGGTTGAAATCTACTAACTGAATGAGAACCACTTCATCTTATTTGTCATGACACTGATCTAATGATAAAGATGGAAGGACAACTTGAGGAATAAAAAATAAATCAGTGTTCGGACTACACCAGCTAGATTTAAAAAGAATGTAAGACTTGCAATCGGCAAAAACCTTCTTCACGTAACTTCTCAGTTTCAACTATGAAACTCTTCCCTCGGCCCGTTTCTGTCTCAACAAATACGTCGGGAAATAAAACTTTATCTAGGTAAACTGTAAGGTGCACTTTCTGTTACAACGGTACCCCGGGCGGTGCCCTGTACGTACTGGGTATTCGCTTTCTGTGTTAAAACTGCACACATTCTGTGCAATAAAAGCCGTCTTTAGGAGTTAGTTACATGTAGCAATGATTTTGTACAGTAAATAATAACATTGAGGGTTTTATTGGAAAAATGAGCGAAGAATCCTACCTTTTTTAGTCTTTTGTGCAACTCTAAATGTTGAATAAATGAAACTTCAATTTACTTATGTAAGCACAACAGTTTTTTTTTTATAGACGGGAAATCATCAAATAACTTCCCCCGCCCTGGGCGGGGCGGGAGGGAGTGTACAGACTTTTACTGACTAAAACCCGTCTATGCTCCTTCATGTGCCCTTTGCGTTCCGGGGGCGCGGTATCTCTTTCGAACAATCCGCAGCCAGTACAACAGTTACACTTTATTATTTGTGCAGTTTCAAAAAAATTGAATTTGAAATAACAATAAAGAAAAAACTTGAAAATAACGGTTAATCCATATAATATAAAACGCTGTGATGTTCATTACAGAATTGACGATGTTGTAAAAATATTCATATTCTGTGAGCGAATGCTAGCTGTTAATACCAGGTCGACCATTAACCGTCCGCTTAATGGGTTAAAGAGCTTACAATTTTACGACACTAACCCAGGTATCAAATAGTGCATAAATTATGTAACGTCTGAGGTATAACCATAAAAAACCTTTCAATGTCCACGGGCACAAAGTTGCAGAATAATCCTACCATAGAAATATATTATATAATGTTACAAACACCGGGAGCGCATAAAACAGTTCACTGATTAAGGCGTGAATAGGTGTGCCCCTTTAGCCATATATCGGGCTGAAATCCAATCGGGACTAAGCGGGAATTTATCGAGAGAAAAACCCAATTATAACAACCCGGATACTCGGGCCAGGGGAACGAACTTCGTGAACTTTTGATTTTTACTCTCAAAAGGTACTGGCACCCAAATTAAATAATGTTATTTTATGAGGATGAGGAGAGTTATTGTTAGGCTTCTAAATTATGACTGCTAAACATGAAAATTATTAAAGCCTCTTTGATATGTACAGCTGTAAGTGATTTAGAATTTGTTCATAGTTTTTCTTAGTTTAAAATTGATGGATGTCAGTAGTCACTTATTCATTAGACTTTCCTTGTTCAGTATTATATATTTTCCCTAAAAGCTTTTCCATTTCTTTTATTATTTTTCTATTTGCTAAAAAACAGACAGCGGCCCGCTATAAAAACTATTAGAAAAAAACCCGCGACGTTATTTAGTTAACCTAGTTCAGTTTTAGTAATTTTTGAGCTGACAACATTAGTCATTCGTCTATCTACCAATATGTACAAACAATAATAAACAAAAATAAAGATAAGTCCATCAGAGAAACGTCCCGTCCAACATTCAGAAATGAAACTGAAATACGATCTTCAATTGTACCAACTCCTTTAAGAAAGGGTCCAACTCACAATTGTGGCTCTTAATAATTGTATCCATCGGTGACTCGGCGGGGCGTCCGCAAACAAGAGGGCTCTTATCGGCCGCAAGACATTTGAATGATGAATTGCGATCTCCAGCAGGATATTGAACACCACTCTTGGAATAACTTTGTACGCATTGTTTTGGTCTTAAAACAGATTGTTATGAGTAATGGGAAATGGGGTACTTGTTAATTGCAAATGGGAATATTTGTATTGTTTTTGATAACAGTTTAAAACTTCGAAGAAACGCCGAGGTGTCGGGTCGATGTAGGGTTGGGTTAGGCATCACCCGAGCACAAAATGCTGTCTATTTTCTTATTCTGTGTGGCAAATTTTCTGTAACTAAAAATAAACTAACATTTCAATTAATATGGAAATTCATGCTGATGGTAAAGCCAAGAGACTGAGGAGACTACGCTTGACAGTTGGTGCCTACTTTATTTTATAAAGAGTATTAGAAAAAAGGGACGAGAATTAAAAAAAACTCTGAAGCTAACCGCTTAGCAAGGCCCATTGAAATTCCACGTTAAACAAAAAACTTAGTCAAAGAAGAAGTTCGTAACTCCACTGAAGAAGGAAGAACTTTCTTCACTTCCCGGTTTTGTGTAAACAACTCTAAAATTAAGTTGTTCTTAATGAGTTCAGCGATCTACTAACTAAAATTAGAATCTGCTGGTTTTTTGTTCGTTGGAGATCTTTTAATTGCTGACTTACTCTTGTTTGATATAAAATACTTCTGGATTAAAAGTCAAGACAACGTTTAATGAACAAAAAGTATCAAATTCATATTCGAAAATTATATCTAGCTATGGTTTATGAGCCCTTAAACATTGGGTAAATACTTAAACATTGTTTTTTAAAGTAAAATATCGGAGTAAAATTTAATATTACTAAAATTGTAAACGTTTCAAAGAACTTTTACAAACCTCAAACCTAAATTTCACAAAGAAGAGGTATCTTCTACCACTAAACTTTTAAAGAAGAACCTCTAGAACAAATCTTAAACAGTTTCCAATATAACAGACGAAATTAACTTAAGTAAATAGCAGTTTGCAAGGCGATGCGAAGAGTTGCCGGATGCCCGTTGCTTGTTGCAGAGTTGCCTAACTTTTAAGTATGTTCTGTTTGCTCAGGTAAACGATTGTAGTTCTACACTTTATGCACATACTTGAAGTGTAACTATTTCCTGCAAAGCTAATAATAGTTGGAGACGATTTTAGTCTTTACGTGTTGCTGGGTGAACTAAAATATTGGATGAGTTTTTTTTTAGTTTTTGTCCGCGCATCGAAATACTTGTTTGCTTATTGGTTTCTATGTAGTACTCCTACGAAACTTCAAGTCGAAATGTACATAATTATTACTTTTCCATACAAACCCGCATTTTACTTCTTTAGGATTTGCATTTCGAAATATCCGTCCTTTTTTTTTTTTTTTTTTTTTTTAAGATGGTAAAATCATCAAATGACCCCCCCCGTCCTGGGCGGGGCGGGAGGGAGTGTCAGACTTTTACTGACTAAAAACCATCTATGTTCCTTCATGTGCCCTTTGCGTTCCGGGGGCGCGGAATCTCTTTCGAACAACCCGCAGCCCCGGCAGGCCTTGGCCCTTAGTGGCCCCTTCCTTGTGCTGACACCTCTTTGCGCGGAACATGAACGCGCCGTCGACACGGTCTGTCGTTAAATAACGTACGGACGGTGAGCTACCCATTGCTCACCGTCCACAGACCGTGCCTACGGTGTCCGCCTGCGGGAGGCGCAATGGTGCCATTATTGGCAATCCATTGCGCCGGCGGACGCGGCGTCAGCGGCGGCGGCGGGTGCGGCCACGGCAACGGTGGCGGCGGCAGCGGCGGCGGCGGCGGCGGCGGCGCGGGGCCCTCCCCCGGACCTGGCGGGTACGGCGCAGGCCTTGCCCCCAGCCCGGTGATCGGCCGGCCTGTTAGCCCCCGCACATGCATCGCAGTGCGGCGGGGCATCACAAGCCGCGGCCTTGTGACCGGGCTGACCGCAGCGGAAACACAGGGCGCTGCGGTCCACCTCCGAGGCGCACCGACATGCCACGTGCTTCCCCACGTGGCAACGGTAGCACCTCAGGGGCCTGGGCTCGAGCAGGCGAACCCGCGCCGACACCCAGCCCACCAATAAGCGGCCCCCCTCAACAATGGCTTTAGCCGCCGTCACTGGGCAGCTGACCATAATGGTCTGCATGCCCGTGCGCTCTGGGCGGATGGTGCCTGCCCTGACCTCTTCGGCACGGCATCCACCCGCCCTGGTGACGGCGGCCACCACCTCCTCCGCGGAAACGGAGTCGTCCAGACCCATGATGCGCAGATCTGCGCATCTGGCGGGCCTGGACACCCGCACCTCGTCCGCGTTTAGGGACGCTCTAAGCTTCTCAGCTAGAGCGTCCGCGGACGGGCCGCTGGTGGCGCCGGGGATCTCCAGCATTCGGGCCCCAGTTGCGGTGACCCTAAGCTGGAGGCCGGTTATCCCTAGCTCGCCAAGGTTGATGGCCGCCTTGGCCCTGGTGAGCACCTGCGCATATGTCACGCCCCGCTTTTCCGCCTCCGGCTGTAGCGTGACCACTACAGCCGCGGATTTCGGGGCGCGAAGCCTGGCCGCGGCTTTGCGCTCACCGCGTCGCCGCCGCTCCTCCGCCCGTCTGGTGGCCGCTCTGGCCGATCTGGCCGCCCTGCGCCCCTTCTCCTTAGCCCCGGCCACCTGCCATTCGGCTTCCGCGGCCGGAGGGTTGGAGCTAGGGGGCGGAGGGGGTGGAGGCGGCTGGGATGCCGCCTTGCCCCTCCTCGTGGGCGCATTTTGCGCCGGCACCGGCCTTGCCGGAGCCGGTTTCGCAGGGGTCGGCCCCGCCCTGCTGGGGGGCTGGCTACCCGGCCTCGGCGCAGACGCGGCGGCCGCATAAGAGGCCCGCCTGTCGCCCGCGGTCGTCCCGCTCGCCGCCAGTGGGGGACGCAACACGATGCCCTCCAGGACGGAAAACCGTGCCTGGAAGGCCGCCATCTCCAGCTGAACCAGGTTCAGCACCTGGTCGTCCACTGGCTCGACTGGCTCGGCTCTCCGGCTCCCCGCCTTGGGCGCCTGGCGGGAGCCGGTCCCGCGGAGCTCAGCCAGGTCCGCCTGGAGCCTCCTGTTCTCTGCAACCAGGAGCTCCATGGAGGCCGACAGGCGCGCCACCTCCGCCCGAAGCTGCGGGACCTCCCCCGCAAAACCGGCCTCCGCAGCCGCCGCAATGGTGGCCGAAGCCTCGTCCATTGCCCGAGACTTCGACCCCTTCATTTTCTTGCGGGCGACGCTCGCCACCGCATCCCGCACAACCTCCATGAACCTGGCCTTACGCTCCTCGGAGCCGCCAGGTTCGCCTTCCACCACGCGCGGTGTGTCCGTCTGGACCACAACGTCGCCGCCAGTCTCACTTAGGGAGGGGGAGGGGGACTGCCCTTCAGCGACAGACGTCGCCGGTCCCCTCCGGGCAGCAACCCTCCCTGGGCCTCGCTCCTGGGCCCCACCGCGTCTGCTGGTGGGGATCTTTCGAGCCGAGGCCAGCTCTTCCTCGGAGGACACCCGATCCTCCGGTCTGGGCCGCTTCCTGAGAAGCCCAACCAACTCCTGGTGGGAGCCCAAAGAGCTCACCGTCACCATGCTGGATGACGAGTCGGACTCCGACCCGGCATCCCCCTTCCCTCCTTCTGCATCGTTTTGTTTTGGGTTTATATTATATTCCATATTTGATCCCACGAGTACTAAAGATATCCAACCATCCAACCAATAGCAAGTGGTTCGCACTAGCGACTGATGTCCCATAGGGACGCCCGTCAGCCATACATCCCGTCACGGTGCGCCGCCGCTTGGGATTCGGGGTGACTTTTTATAGAGGGTTTCTACCTCGCGGTCCGGGCGGTTAAGCCAAGACCCTCGGTGCCAATCGAAGCCGCGAGACATGACCACGACACTCCGATATGGGGTTACGATGTACGACGGTGACAGAGAAGGACCTCTGTCTGCTCGGTGGCAGGGTGAGTGCACGCCGAGCCCGTCCTCACTCCTCCGCTGTGCCCTCTGCTGATCAGAGGGACACGCGGAGAAACGCCCTTGGTCCGTCCTCGGACCCCGCCCGTCAGAATATTGGCCACGAGCAGTGACATTCCCCAAAGAATAGGAATCTCTTCCCATTCCTCAGGGAAGATCACTACCCGCGCCCAGGGTGCACCGGCCAGCCAGCTGCCGTTCCCTCAAGACGTGTCCGGAGGGACAAGCAACCGACGGCACGCTTGGAGGTTTTCTGACCAGCACCCCAAATATCCGTCCTTAAGCCTGGGAAACAACATATGGAGAACCCCTGTGCAAAATTTCAGCATTCTAGATACAGACACTAGGCCGGCCTCGGCGATACTTGAGATTAGAAAGACTAATTTTCAGGATGTATTTTTTCAGTGTGTCTTAACATAACCCACCCAATTCGAAGGTAGCCTAAGAAAGATAGATCTACGTAATCAGCGAGGCACCAAAGTTTTTCTTTGGCGGATGACACGCATGGCGGGCCGTGCCCCGACCCACGTACACGGCCATGAAAGCATCCCACGTACCCTTTGATAGGCCGACCGACGTTTGAAGCAATCAGAATACGAGATGAATGCTAGAAGGCAGTTATTTCTATTATTTAATCAAAATTTTATAAATGACGTCGCACGAATTGTACTTATTTCAAAATTTACTTCTTACTTGAAAATGTTGGAATTTATTCAATCGACAAAGTGTTGACAAACTTCAAAATCAAACAAGAATTTCCAAGGAATCTTCTTTTTTATTAAAGTAAAGGAAACTTATTAAGTAAGAAGCTAAGATAGTTCAAAGTTAATGGAATTTCTATAAAGGAGCTCTAGCAATTAAGTAGGTTTTCCATCTCGGAAATTGAGTCTTGAAGCGACTTTTTAGCTTTCACCAAGTGCTTGGAAAGTCCCGTTAAAAAGTACTAAAAATCTGTCGTTGAATGTTCGCGAAGACGATTTGAGGGAAGTATGAAGAATTAATTATGTATGAGTAAAGTTGAGAGGTATTGTCTTGGGTAAAGTACCCGCGCTGCCTTTCATAGTCGAGTGTTACAAGGACTTAGGAAGTGTTGCCAAAAAGATGTACATCAAAAAGGTATTAGGTATGTATATGCCTACTTTACTAGAAGCAGTTTTCTTCTTATCTTTGAATTCAAGAGATTTATTAAAAATAGATTTAATACAAATTTTATTAGCAATTCATTTGTAACACATTAACAGTCATAAAACTCTTCTAACTATGATATTCTCATGCTTCACCTTTGTGGATACCAGGAGACCAGAAATACTTAGAAGTTAACTGCCTAAACAAATGAAATAACATTAAATGTTACTTGAATAGACACAATTACCATATTTGAATAGCAACAGTAGGTAGGTAATATTCAGAATCAGGACAGTAAATGTAAATAATGTTTGTTCCCCTACCATGTTGGGTAATTATTTAATTATATGACCTGTTGTGGGACCCCGGGGAGGCGGGATCAGGGCTAGTTCAGGCTCTATCTTATGAAGGTCCTGTAGTAACATTATTATCACTAAACTCGGGATATTTAGGACAATTTAAATGAAAATGTATACTGAATTAGAATACTGTTTTATGTATTTTAGACCTTTTAAGGTTAAATAGGTTATTAGGCACAAAGGAAAAACTTTATCACGACGTATTACATTGTTGATTGAGATCACTGAGTCGTCGTCGTGTAGTAGGTAAGTATGCATATTAATTTACTAGCTTCTGCCCGCGACTTCGTCCGCGTCACAGTTGATGTGTTATCCTACGGGTACCGTACATTTTCCCGGGATAAAAAGTAGCCTATGTGTTATTCCAGACTATAATCTATCTTTGTGCCAAATTTCATCCAGATCCATTCAGCCGTTTAAGCGTGAAAGAGTAACAAACATCCATCCATACATACAAACTTTCGCCTTTATAATAGTAGTAGGATAGGATCTATATCTATACTCAAAATTGTAAGTATGCATATTAATTTATCTATATCTATACTGCATAGTAAAATGATTTTGGTCTATCAACTCTGGGATCTTGGTAGAGAATATGACATGTGTGAATTATTAACCATTAACATGTAAAATACGTGTTTATTTCGGTGTAATAAATTATGCGGTTAAGTCTTGTTTTGAATTTGAATGGCGGCTCTAGTCACCTATTTAAATACATATTCAAATTTATTTTGTGTACGTTTATTAAACAATCTTGTTGTTTCAGAAATATTGATAATCACTAGTCTCTATTATCTTTTAATTCAATAGAAAATAAATTTAATATAGTTTAGAATAATATTGGCATAGTTTGTTTGGTACATAAAACAACTTGTAAGAGAGATTAGATCTCCATGTACCTAAGTATTGATATAATATTAATTAAATGCTAATTGTGTTTCAATTGAGGATAACAAACAATAATACAAAGTCATCTTCGTTGTAAATGGTAAACGGTTACCTTAATTTTCGTATTGTTCTGTGTCTAACATAATAACGTAAAGTCGTTGTCAAACGGAACGATTTGTAGAAAACTGATTGCTACGACATTGTTGCGACTGTTTTCCTGAAAACGTTGACTAATTTATAATTTAATTTACTTAAAAGTTTACGGTTTTAAACTATAAATTAAATCAAGCTTATTATTGTCCCACTGCTAAAAGTCTCTTCTCATACAGAGAAGGCATGAGCATGGTTCACCACATTGGCGATTTGTGGATTTCAGACTGACATTCATTGTAAGTCTAGATTTCCTCTCGATGTTTTCTTATCAGTGATGTCAGCGATGTGCAATCATCATCATCATCATCATATCAGCTGCAGGACGTTCAGCAATGTAAAATATTAACCTGAAAATACAATTATATGAAATAGAAAAAGTGACACTGGTGCAGTCAGCAACAAACGTAGATTAACATTTGAGATTTTAAAATACTTACAGGTATTGCCTAAATTCTGAATAGCAGTGAATTCTGTTATTTTGTGTCTATTTAAATGATAAGTAAAAGTAAAATTGTTAATCGGCTTTTGTTGCTGACCGGATCTACATGCCGTAAAACCTACAAAGTAAAGTTATTCCAGTATTATACAAATTACATAACTTAATTACAATCCTACCAATAGTCGATGAACTGTTGCAGACAACTCGCAGACAAACGCTTGTCTATACATAGAATTAGTTCCGAAGCTCCAGGCTAGCACCCCCTACTCTAATTTCCAGAAATAGCTTATAAATTCCAGTTCACACAGCGCAACTACAAAGTTGCCGTTAGTTCCTCAGCCCGTCAACACTAACTCAGGAGTAACATCTAAATATTCATCGTCTATTGCTTTTGCTAAGTTCTAGTAGATTTAAATGTAGCTAGCAGCTTTCTACCAATTATGCTCCTAAGTTACTGAGTCAGTAAGTAGATGAAGTACATACGTATACAGACATACCATCACGCCTGTATTCCGTTAGGCAGAGGTGTACCAATGTACACCCACAGTTCCAGACCCCATGTAAAAGGGGTCGAGCCTATTGCCATATATCGGGCACATATCCTAACTCTGAGATGCTATTGAAAATTTCATAGAAAAACGCAATAACACTTTTTGGTCGACCTGGGAATCGAACCCAAGACCTCCCAAAGAAAGATACCTTATTTATATCTTTAACACATGAGTGAAATTGCCAATCCACCTTGAGCGAGCGAGGTGACTGGTGATTAAAGCACATGCCGTCTCTGCGCCTGAAGCCTTTGCCCAGCAGTGGGACTAACAGTTTGTGACAATTAGTACTTACATAATTCTGATCAACATCAAAACATAAAACAAATATAACAGTAGAACTGTATTTAACTTCAATTAAGGTAAAAGCCAAGGACAATGTGTGTAGTTTCACTTTGTGTGTTTGTAGTAAAACATAATACGATGTTATGACAGGCAATAACTATATTTTATCTTAATAAATTCTGAACGCTCAGACTTTTTATCAACAGCATAGGGTTTTTCAGTAAGCCGTCAGGGTTAAAGTTGTATACAAATTGGCAAATTATAGACTAAACTTTCATTTTCTAAGAAAGAACGATCTCCGCAGTATTATCTTAATATTAATTTATTTATTTATTTATTTATTTATTTTATTTTACAGAAGGCTTACAGACTAATAAACCAGTGTATACAGAATTTAGTATTAACAAATAGCTAATTACAAGCCTCCACACATAGATAAGGAAAACGTAGATAAAAAAAGTACATACAAGTTATTACAATTTGTTAAGAGCGCTGCAGACAAGTTAACTGTCATTAAAAAATAATTGTGACAAAAGCCGCCTCAAAGTCGCTACACTGGTGCAGAACAAGTCAATATTAAGGTCCCTAGGAAGTCTATTAAAACTAAGTGCACTTCTTATTGAAAAAACATTCCGTGTATAATTACTCAGTGCGAAAGGAACATTTAATATTGGTCGCTGACGCAATCCCATCAGATTCGTGCGCAATGACAAATTGGCAACGAGTTCTGGACAGTCAATGTGTCCATTCGCGATACCCAATAATAGACTCATGTCGCTAATATGACGTCTCATCTCCAGAGAAAGGAAGTGGTACCGCTTGCAGCGATGCTCATAGTCAACTGAATATTGCTGTGCCCTATAATCTAGATACCGTAGAAATTTTCTTTGGATTCCTTCAATACGCGACTTATATGTGTCATACTGCGGGTTCCAAACCTGAGACGCGTATTCTAAATGGCTACGTACGAAAGAACAATACAGAACTTTAACCGGTTCAAGGGATCGAAAACAGGCTGTGGTGCGTAATATAAATCCCAGGGCTTTTGATGCCTTTGTAACTATGCTATTTATATGTTGATCAAACAGAAGCTTGCTATCTACAATTACCCCTAAATCTCGTATGCTATTTAGTCTGCTAATGAGTTGATTATTGATGGTGTAATTAAAATCTATCAAAGAAGTACGACGTGAGAATGTTAGGAGAAAGCATTTAGAGACATTTAGCTGGAGTTTGTTGCGGATGCAATATATTTCAAACCTATGCAGGTCGGCTTGCAACTGGTATGCATCAGACATGTCTCGTACAACTTTATGAATCTTCATGTCATCAGCATATAGTAAGATATACGAATGATGAAAACACTGTTTGATATCTGCAATGAACAATATAAATAACAAAGGACCTAGAATGGAACCTTGAGGCACGCCCGAGGGGACAGAACTCCACCCAGAGGTGTAGCCCTGAAGCACCACAGCCTGTGTTCTGTTCTCTATATAAGAGGAGAACCATCGGTACAAGTCTCCGTGTATTCCGGCAAGTAACAGCTTCTTCAGCAGCATGCAATGATCAATACGGTCGAAACACTTACTATAGTCGGTAAACACCACGTCAACTTGCCTCTGTGCCATGCCGTTTGCAATAAACTCCTGTGACAGAAGCAAGTTAGACGTGGTCGAGCGGTTCCTAACAAAACCGTGTTGTTCATCGCCAAGAACAGACCTGAAAGCTGCGTAGACATCAGTGTAAACTATTCGCTCAAGAATTTTAGAAAAAAGGCAGATTTTAGATATGGGGCGATAGTTTTCAATATTAGCCTTATCGCCCTTTTTAAAGACTGGAGTGACGTAAGCAGACTTCCAAATCCCCGGCACCTTACCTTCGGAAAGAGAGCGCTTGAATAGGATCGAAATGGGTTGGACAAGACTATCGGCACAAGCGACTATAAACAATGGAGGTATTAGGTCAGGTCCACCTGACTTACTAAGGTCCAAAGATTTGAGCAGCTTTAATATACGTGAGTGGTTTATGTCAACTGTGCTGACCGACATTGTAGTGTCAGAACATTGTTCACTGGAAGTATGTTCGTTATCAGTCGTTAACTCTGGTTCCAAAAAGGTGGATTGGAAATAGGTAGCAAAGAGGTTGCTAATATCCTGTCCAGTATTCACAGAAGTCTCGCGGTAGAACATCTTATTAGGAAACGAGCCAGCCATTCGCTTACTTTTTACAAACGTCCAGAAAGATTTAGGATTTTTTACAATGGAAGCCTCAATGTTTGTCATATAAATGTCATAACATTTTTTTTCCAGCTCGATAACTCTAGTACGCAGCAATGAAAACGAATGATAATCTGATAAGTTCTTATATTGTTTATATTTCTTATGATACTTATGTTTTTCTCTAATAATTTTAATTAGTGCCGGGGTATACCAAGTAGGATAACAGGACTGTTTTACTGATTTTAAAGGAATGTGTTTATCCCTAAGTTCATATAGTTTAGCGTAAAATTTAGTGACGGCGTCTTCCAAACTCAAAGACTGTAACAGCTGAGACCAGTTAATAAGATCAAGTTCAGATTTAATAGCATCGTAATTACCCTTCGAGAAGATATAACGTTGTTTAGGTTTGTCGATAAGTTTATGAATTTCGATAAATTTTGTCTCAATAAATAAAGGCTTGTGATGAGAATCAATAGGCAGAGCAAGTGGATCCGTACATCCCGAGACAGTTACGGTGTCGTTACAGAATACAAGGTCAAGAAGTCTGCAGTTAATGTTCCGCACACCGTTATACTGTGACATGTTTAATGTTTGTATTGTATCAAAGAACTGAGTTACATGCTGAGAAGAAATATTTTGTGGTATTAATTCACCATTAGAGGCCATGTCTCCACTATACCACTCAACGTCGTTTCCGAAATTAAAATCACCCACGAGCAAAAACTTGTCAAGTGGATGAGTCAAAATTAAATTGTTGAGATTGTCTGTGAAATTCCGCAATTGAATACTATGAGAATTACCTAAATTCTCCTTGCATAAGTAAAGTGCACATATATGCAAATTGTAACTAACCTGTGGTTTGGATCTTTTAAGGATTAAAGATAGCCAAATATCCTCCGCAGAACTACGCCAATCCAACCTCTCAACCATAGTAAGTTCATGTTTCACCGCTATCAGAACACCTCCACCACGCAACTGACCGGTTCGGGAGTAGTCACGATCGCGTCTCCAAACTAGGTAACGTGCATCAAACAATTCACTGTTGTTAAAACTATCATCTAGCCACGTTTCCGTAAATATAATGATATCGTAGGAGCTAAGACACACTCCGCGAAACACAATGTTTGTTTTCGTACGTAAGCCACGCACATTCTGGTAGTAAATCTTAAGCGAAGCCATAAGTACTTCTAACTACAATCAAATAATTTAAAAATAAATAAAATAATACTAATGAAATAAAGTGCAGGTCATTGTCGCAACCATTATAATGCTTAAGGCAGGTAGTTGTCAAACAAAATATTAGACACAGCAATACACAGTGATTAGTAGAAATAACATTATAAAAACAGATGTTATAAAAGGAGACAAAAAGCGACGACCAGTTTAGAGATAAGAGCACTTCGCAATAAAACGTCATAATTAGATCCGGTAGGTAAAGAGAAATGAACCGTATTGCACGAAACAGAAGGTTTAAATTAGCATACCAAAAAAAGACCTTGCAAAAATAATATTGAATAGACTTACTTGGGCACACCGTGTAACGACACAAAACTAACAGGAAAACGCAACTAGCACACACAAGACTAAGATTCTCAAACAACTTTGATGCGACCTTAAAAAACACAAACTTACGTAAACATATTATTCTAATATAGGTTATAAAATGTGTTAATCGTGAGTAATTTAAACAATTTTCTGTAGATCTTCCTCCGATTTGATAACCAATGTTGGCGACGTATCGTTTTTTCTTGCGTGTATCTTCGCATGTTTCACCCAAACGTATTGAAAATCCATTTCTGCCGAGGTTTTCTTAGTTTTAGACAACAACATTTTGTTTTTTATCGTTAGGTGATCATTTACGAAGATTTTATGGTTGCCGCCTAATCCAATATGTTCTGGCGTCAGGGGTGACGTCTTAAGTTCGTGCCTAGCAGCTGCTATGAAATCCTCTTTAACATAACGTTGGCAGAAGCAGACTATGATGGGCTTTATACGGTCTCTTTCGCTAGTAGGTACTCGTGTGATGAAGTTTATTTGATTTTTAGTGATAGGGTAATGGACTTTAGCGCTGATTTTGGCTATTATTTCAAATAAATTCTCATTGCCTGTCTGGGGCACTCCCTTTACTTCAATATTATTCATACGCGACCATTGGTCTTTATTGCTGTTATCCTGTTCCAACTTGTCTAAACGGGCTTGTAGTTGTTCGACTTGGTCTTGGACTTTCTCAACCTTCTCAATACGTAGCTCCATATCCTTCAGTCTTCCAGTGACTTCTTTCACAACTTCGCTGTACTGATTAGTCAAGGTTGTTTTAAACTCGGCAAATTCATTCCTCAATGCGACGATTTCTTCTTTCATGTTTTCCAGGGAGGAAAACTTCAAGGACAATGCTCGAATTTCTTGCAAGACAACCGACTCAGCACGATCCGACTCTGGCTCCAGCACGGGGGTGGGTGATACTGGCAAGACAGGTTGTAGGGTATTACCTGCCAGTCTGCATTTACTGCAACGCCATTTCAGCTTACGATCCCCAAGCTTTTGGTAACCGTTTTCAGTGACGCCCCCACAATGGTAATGCATCATGCGGTTACATGACTTGCAGTGTGCCCCATCAGATAACGAGACACTGCAGACACCGCACTTATATGTATCCATCGTATTTAGTATGGTAATTTCGGAGAATTGTCGGAATAATACGAAACTTTGAGAAATAGTGGAGTTTTTTTTAAAATCGACAGTAACTTCTACAAAACACAGCCGTACGCACCGAGGTCAACGACCTGACTGATTAATGTGAAAAGAACTAGTGTATTTTTTCATCTTTATTTAAAGGTTTTGTCGTTTAGCTATATAATACCTACCACTCTGTAGATAATAAATATTTAATCACTACATTTACATTGTAAGACTTTCCTCAATTTACTTACCTATACAAACATTTTGGCCTTATCTAACAAAGGGAATGCCTGTATCAAAGATCCAAACAAAAAACCTATCCCATTCTCTACAAAATCCTATATTTAACGAGATATTAGGTATTTAAAGAAGAACCTTCTATATCTCTCACATCTAACACGTTCCATCAAAAGCAATATCTTTTAGCAAAATCTCCGACCAGCCAGTGTAACTACAATAAATATTACTTACATTTTTATTATACAACTAGCTGTGCCCCGCGGTTTCACCCGCGTTGTTGATTTTGGTTACTTTTCCGTTCCCGTGGCTCATAGTGCGATGTTATGTAGCCTATAATCTGTTATTCTGAGGTACAGGCTACGGAATGTCACGCAGAGACATTATTTTGCTGCGAAGTTATTTTAAAACTGCGATATCTCCTAAGATATTCATTGAAATTAAATGATGTAAAGGGCAATTTTGTTCAAAATTAGACACTTGTGATGAATAACGTATTTATGTTGATAAGGATTAATACTAAGTTCATAAAAACACCTTCGCAAATAATGCATTATTTTAAAACAAATTTTCTGACTATAAAAATGGCTATACTGAGTCAACCTTTAAAGTTAGGCATGTACTACCGCGGACTTTTTTTTAGAATATTGTAAGAAGAACAATTCTCTCATACATTATTTTTGCGTAACTTTAACTGTTTACGCAGCGCACGCAACAAAACCCCTCGAAAAGAATATTTTTTCCCCGTTTTTGCCACATTTTTCATTGATACTCCGCTCCAATTGGTCGCAGCGTGATGTTATATAGCCTATAGCACTCACGAATAATGTAGCTTTCTACCAGTGAAACAATTTTTAAAATCGGTTCACTACTTCCGGAGATTACCCCCTACATACAAACTTACAAACTTACAAACTTACAAACAAATTCTACCTCTTTATAATATTAGTATAGAAGTATAGACTAGCGATCTGACCGCGACTTCGTCCGCGTAGCTTGTTTCACCTGCCATAAGTTACGTCTTTGGTTACTGCTCCACTCTTGTAGGTCGTAGAGTGATGTTATATAGCCTATATTACTCTGGAATAATGTAGCTATTTCTTAGTGGTCCAGTAGTTTCGGAGCCTATTCGTAACAAACAAACAAACAAATCTTACCTCTTTATAATATTAGTATGGACAATACATTATACACCAATATTTAACACAAGTAAACTCCATCATACAATATTAATCACTGCCGGCTTCTTAGTTGTTTTTACCAGTAGAAAAGCAGCGCAAATAGCTAAGTTTACAACTTACTCTAACTTGTATCGGAAGTTACGCTACGTAGTCTAAACATAAACCAAGTTTGTGAATACTGCAACTAGATTCGCAACATCGCTGTATTGAGAATTGAGATTCACAAAACGTTTACTTGAGTTGATTAAATTTACTAGCTTCAATCTCTAACCGTTCGATGACAGCTTGAATTAAAATAACCCTCCTTCTGTCGCAGTCGGGTAATAATTATATACTTTAAACTGAATTTCGGTCATAGCGGCCAATGTCGACGGTGGCTAATAAAGATGCAAGAGATATAATAGTGCACAAGTGTGTGTTCAAACGCAGGTGCATTCCCACCTCCGTCACTCTCATAGTCCGATGGGACGGTAACACGACACGACCAGGACAGGATCAGGCGCAGGAGCAACAGCGACACGAGCTTAAAAATGTTTTGTAGGCAGTAAAGTAGGAAAAGGTTAAGTTATCTGTTAAGTAGCTTAGTCGTGCAACTCCACAAACTCACAAGCTATAGTCACGAAGAACATACTTCATTATTGAAATTCAATTTAAAAAAATAATGTAACAATTCTTATTCGTTTCGGAATACACCAACAAGAAGTGGGCTAACGATACAGGTTCACTATTTCGGATTTAAATTGCTTTTGATTATAATTGGCAATTAGCTCGCGTGTACGTTGTGTTCGTGCCACTACGTGCATTATTAGGTACACAGAGGTGCATTGAATAACAATGGCGGAGAGCGAAAGTGCATTATTGCCTCCTTGTCATAGTTACCACGTGCAGCTGCCAGCTAGTTCCTGTCCCGTGCTCAACAAAGGAGTTGTCTTTTTACATTATATAAAGTATTTCTGAGGCAATCAACAATTTTTATATATAACATACCATCACGCTTGTATTTCCCGATAGGTTAGGCAGAGGTGTACCAATGTACACCCACAGTTCGCCGGTATATTTTAAGTTCCATTTAATCGGGAGCAAGCCTATTGCCATTAACCGGACACCTATCTTTACTTCCAGCTGTTACTGAAAATTTCATTAAAAACTCGCTCGACCTGGGAATCGAACTCAAGACCTCTAGCGTAGCAGTCACACTTAGGACCACTAGGCTAACGAGGCAGTTTTTCTTTCTTTCATAACAACAATGAAAACTTGGTTCGTGAAGAATAGCCCATTTCTGTGTTTATTTATTTATTTGAGGCTTCCAAAACACAATACAGACAATACATTCCATAAGTAACATAAAGTATTAAAGTTCAGTTCGAGACAGTTAAGTGTTATTGGGTTTTCCATTAGGAATTTAACAGTAGAAACTCGGCGTTTTAAAAATTCATGCTGTGACACTTCCGTGATTCAGAAAGCACGTAAAGCCATTTGTATTTTGGCTGACCTCTCCCCAGTCGTGGTGGATTACCGTCCCATCGCACTTTAATAGTGAGGAAAGTATTATTCCAAATATGTTTGCACGCTTGCTAACTTATACATAGTAATATTTCCTGCTTATTGGTTCGTGTCAGTCTAAATCGGACGCCGTGATTGAAAGTTCTTCAAATCAAATCAAATGTGTTTATTTGCGAACACGGTGTATAAACCGTTACAATTAATTTGTATCAGCGAATCCTGGCTTATATAGTTTGCAAATAATATGTAAACTGCTACATTAGCAATTCTTTAGAAAAGAAGAAGCGTAAGCATTAATATTTTAAATGCTGGGTTTTCACATTTTGACTGGTTACTAGATAAACCCAGCCCAATCTTATGGAAACTGTGCAGGATATGGTGTCACGAACAAAAGCCAAGATTCATTGTCAAGGTTACCAAAGTCCATAGATCATCGCAGCGAAGAAAATCTTTTCATTTTCGATACGCACGGGGAGGCTTCTTGAGTTATGGCCGCGGTATACGTACGGACACCGTCCGGCGCGGCGTCCGGGCCGTCCGGACAGTGTCCGTTATCGTCCACGCCGGACAACGACCTCTGAAATTTATTGCTTTATCTTCCCTAGTTTTAATATTCGTGCGAGGAGAAATTTATCGTTCTTTCTGGCGGCTATTTCCTCCTCAATTTCGGTGTGTATGCAAGTTGTACAGTGGTGGATGTAGTGGAGGGCGTGATGCTTTGTCAGGTTTGTTCTGCCAATATTAATAATATAGTATTACAATATTAATAATATATCATTCTGCTTATATCTTAATGTCGGTTGACATAAGTGCCGGGTAAATTATTTAATGTAATTACACAAAAGTAAAGTAAGTAATCAATCAATTCTCAATAATTCCACAAAATTTCTCACACTAAATACAATACTCCAAGATCTCAGAGTTCTGAGGCATAAGTCATAATATAATTATTAGCATCGCTAAAAAAATATATTTAAAGAGTAAATATGTTTTTATAAAGGTTGTGTGCTTGCTAGTTTACAGTGCTAAAAAAAACTAGCCGTGACCGTTAGTAAGCTAAGTACCTTTTGCACTGAACTCCGGGAAGATTACCAAGAAACTAACTTGCACGCATGCCATCTTAAACTACACATTCTACTATCTATTGTCAAAATGTCACACATGTTCAGATGACGTGACGTAGGTTTGTCAGCTCTTGGATCTCAGACAGATCACACGTAGGATTACATAAATGTCAATGCCTGGTGTCGAACCTGAGAGTGTTAGATCAGGAAGCGGATCATCCGCCCTCGAGCCCCTAACAGTAACAGAGTCAGTTTACACAGAAACCTTATACATGTGGGGATGGGAGATTTTGGTGAACTATCTGGTACTTATGTGAAGGATGTTGTTCCGGGTATGTAATACAGTATTTTAAGTTTGTTTGTAGTTTATTCTTGTAAATGTGTATTTTAAACCAACTTCAAATAAATTAATAGTTTAAAAACACTAAAAAACACGCTTTAGCTTTTAATCATGGTTAACGTTCATTACAAGACCTTTCTAACAAGTCCAAACACGGCTATGATACGATCATCCATCATGAAGTTCCAGTTCATATCTTCCGGCTCCATCATCAGATCAGCTCGACAGTACCATGTTATTGTATTGTTTTCAAAATCACATACAACAGCCAATTTTCATAACGCTACGATCTTTAGAAGATGGTTAAATTAGTTTTCTTAGATTTGATTACATAGTTACATACATACAGGTCGACCTAATAAAAGCGTGTTAAAAAGGAGGAGGTTCTCATTACGTCGGGTTTTTTTTTATGTATGTTCCCCGATTACTATATTACAGTATTACCATTCCCTCATGGTTTGGAATTGCTAAAAAGCGAAAAATAAAAAACTTTTGTTGCTAAATTTATTTTTCAATGCCAAAGTTATTTTTTTTTTGTGTTTGAAGGTGGTTCTCTTTTTTGCAAAAAAGTTTTTTTATGTATAGTATAAGCAAGAAAATGGTTGTAGAAAGTAATAAACAATAAATGGAATACAAGTAGCTGGATTCCTTTCTAAAGCTGTGACTATACAAGTCAGTCTTGAAAAACTGCAATAAAGGAGTCTTGAGACAAACAATGTTGTTTTTTTTCTAAGACTGCGCATACTCTATGCCAGGAGTTCCTTTTATACTATTTAATGAATTCAAACTTATTTACGAGCATAAGTTTATTTCTAACTTGGACTTGTAAATAGGCTTACCTATTTTTATCGAAAAGTATCTAGTTAGTATATTTTTACCCTTCAAAAACAACCTATATCCATGTGAAAGTCTAGCGTCTCCAAAATTTTAGATCATAATATTTGTATTTTACAAAACTGGAAGAAGGTACCAACATTTTTGAAATACATTTTGACATCAAGAAACATGCAAACATTGTGTTCCCGTAGTCACTACTTCAGCTACGAGCGTAGCCGCGTAGTCGGCATTTCTCTGTTGCAATGCTACGCCGTAGCGTGCTACGACTCTACGAAGAATGTGCTACAAAGTGTCAGCTATAAAATTAAGGTGCCTCGTGCTACGATTGCATCAATAAATCATTGTGTTGGTGTTTATGTAAAAAAATATGTGTTGAAAATGGTGACTACCGTGCTAGAGTATGATTTTTAAGTACGATAATTAAGATAATGGATCTTCATTTCTAGTAGGGTTAGGGAGAATATTTAATGTTACAGCCCTAATAAATTAGGACACGTTCAGCGGTATCAGACGTGGTCAGCATTATTAGTGATAAAAAATAATAAATACGAAAGTAGGAGTCTACATATTTCATGTAAATCCAGCTATTTAAAATTATATTAAATTAGGTTAAGGTAGCAACTTTTAGAGTGAATTTCACAAAAGAAATTGAGTGCGATCAGGAAAACCATTTCCTGTAATGAAAAACGTTCAAGATCTAGTCGCGATCTCGTCTCAACAACAATCAATGTCAAAAAATGTGCGTAAACAATAATAAATGTGAAGATTATGGTGTGATCGATACAAAAAATACGATAATCGGCCCACAGCACATTTAAACGTTCAAGAGCTATTAATGTCAATATTCCAGTACAATAATGACTGCGTTCCTTTTCATTGGTTAAATTACGCCGATAATTGCTGCAACACTGATGTCGTTGAATTTATTTATTCGAGCGATAATCCAATTGGAATCGTCGACACTATTGAAATATTTATCATATTTTTCCATTAGGCACATTTCGTTCGTTATGTTACGTATTTAAAATAAACAGCGCTGCGTGCAGCGATAGTGAGTTTTTTATACTTTTAATCCTTCACGCTTTGTGATGGGTAGTTTAATAAATGTATTCGACACATTTCGATGTGATATTGCAAATGAAACGATGTATTTTACTCGTGAATTTAGATAAAATTGTCATTATTTCTGTGTCAGTGAAGCGTGCATTTTAGTTTGTTTGAAATATCTGACAGTTGGATTAGTGTTTTAATTAATATTTATGTTTGCTGAAAATAAAATAGCTAAAAATAAATTAGAATAGCGAAGTTTACTTATTTGATATTGAATTATCTGGTATTCATTACAATATTGCTTAGTTTTTAATTCTTAAATATAAAATCTTTATTAACTGAAATTCATAATAAGATATGCGTAGTTTATTTTTATTTATTTTTATTTATTAAACAATTTAATTGTGTTGAATATACACGCATGCAAATTATATTCATCATTCATTTCATTTAATTATTTTCTTTCATTTTCATTTAATTATAATTAAAATTAGTTACATACTCGTACGATCCCTTCGTACGTGTGTGGTTCATAAAATTATACAAAGATTTGTATCGGTACACCTTATCAAAGTCATATTGACATAGCGTTACTCAAGAGGCTCTCATGTCCTTATCTAGCTAGCAAATATTTTCTATTTTCATAACAACATGCAACAGGGACAAGAAGTTCTTTGTAAAAATAAAGTAAAAGTATGCTCAAGCAGCATAATCTCATAACAAAGTTCCTCTCCGTTTTGCACAGCGACATAAGAAAGAGCACAAAAGTTCTTTGATACCAGCTCACATTGTTTTATAAAACAGCTAAAAGAAAACTAAAAATAAAAGCTTAAAAAATAAAAAGTTAAAATTGTCGCGTAATTACGTTGCTGGACAAATGAAAAGTTAGGAATGTTGCACATGAGCGACTAAACTAAACTTCTGTTTAACTATGTGTAAAGCTGCGGTTAATTTTAAGTCTTAGTAAGTTGGAAGACAATTATAATAATATTTGATCGATATTATATGTAATGGATGGGCACTAAACTCAAGTCTAGATGACCACCATCTGACTTGCAAACTTCGAAGATAACGTATGTATGTGCCTTCTCAAATGGTCTTTCAACAACAATTTTAATTTATTTCATATTTATCCAATGCTATGTGTCGACCTCCTTCATTGCATGACCTTCTTCCCGGTCTAGGGCCTTAACATTTTTATATGACACTTTAATCTTGTCGTCGCTTTAACTACAGTCACTCATGTTGTGTAGTCTTTGTAGTAAGGCATTAGATAATTAAAAGGTTTAATATGACCTTAGTAACCTTCAGTATCGAAGGCGTAAAACACGCCCTACAGCTAATTCCAAAGACATATTTAACTACGTGTTATCTGAAGCCCATATTTCATACAAGTGTCATACAAATAGGTCACGTTTAATATATTCGAAGGGAAATTTATGCAGAATCCGGTTTGAACATGTATTTTAGATTTCCACGCGGGAATCTGGAGTGAAAAGATGAAAATGAAATTACAATTTGATTTTTAATCTGCGTTTGATAAATTGTAAGCCTTTTAAATGATATGGTAATTGTATTGTACTAGTGTAGTATGTATTTTTGAGAGAAAATAAGTCACAAAAAGAAAAGAAAAGTGTTATTGGGTTTTTCTATGCAATTCTTAGTAGCAGCTCGGAGTTAGGATTTGTGCCCGGTTAATGGCAACAGACTCGCCTCCTATTACATAGGACCTAAACATACCTTCGAACTGTGTGTGTACATTGGTACACCTCTGCCTATCCAACCCTGCGGGGAATACATGATGGTATGTATGTGTGAAACAAGTACCACTGTTTTTTTGTTACAACATTTGGGTAACATGGGTGAAGTATGAACAAGTCAGCATATTTGTGGCTCGATTCTCTTTTCCGCTCGTGTGTACCCAAGTACCTACGGGAACTTTTATTGTCGATGTTCAAGTACGCGTACTTTTTTGTACGTCTTTCAGCCACTTTACCAAAATATCCTATTGCAATCTAGGTCAATTTGTTCGTAGGTATGAGTCATAGAAGAGGTCTTTGCCAAGCGGTGAGATGATGCGGGTTGTCATTAGTAAGTAGAAGGCGAAGACGCGAACAGAAGCATGTCATTTAAAAAAATGTCTTTAAATAGTAGACCTGACAGAAGTAGCCATGCACGAATGCAGGCTCGCAGCACCTCCAGGTCAATTTATCAAGTCTCAACGACTTTTACAAACACCCACAATAATTTTCATTGAAATTGGTCGAGCCTTTTAAGAGGAGTTCAGTGACATACATACACGTAAAGAAAAATGATATAATTATAAAAATATGACGTATTATTATACCCACTGACATTAAGCAAAAACCGAGTTATGACCTCCATCCTTTTTAATAACGCCTCTTGAATCCCACAATACCGTCGAGCAATAATACTTAACTCGTTTTAATTAAGTATTTGATTGATTTTATACTCCGTGGAGGCTAACAATAGAATAGCTACGGGCCACGAGATCGATAACTCCTATTATATTTGTGAACAACCATGATTGGGTTCATTTGGTTCATTCAATGTCATGTATAGGTGTTTTTACACGTATTATGAAGAACATAAAATTGATTTTTGTCAAAGAAATCGTGCATAGGTATACGTAATGTGTTTTTTAAAATCTCATGACTACCTATACACATGACTACCTATACCATCACGTCAATTTAGTCTCTGAGATAAAAAAATACACTTTCTTTAGATCATAATAATAATTTATTTATTTCTGAGTATATGGTACATTCAAGCCTTTCCCCAGCAGTGCGACAGTGTGGGCTTAAAAAAGGTGGAGTCCCAACTATTGCACCAGTCGCTGCCTCGAAAATGTCCTTCATTGTCTTTAACATTTATTTCTGTAATGAAACTTAAACTTATAATGAAATACGAAAGTTAATTACACTCATAAATAAAGTTAGTAAATCAAAAACAAATAAAATAAATGTCCTATTAAAGTATTATTAATAAAGTTTAGCAACAACATCAAACTTCTTTGAAGTACCTAGTCTTACAAACAACTTACAAAAATAATATGAGAGGATTCGTCGGCATATCTAAGTAACGTGTGTTCTTGAAGAACTTATTTAATTTCAACAAATTCGCTGAAACTTAAGTATTAATATTGGCACTTGGCGCTCGACCAAAATTGTAACATAAGTAGTACCTAAGTACTTGTTTTTATGTTAAGAAGTACCTAACAGCAAGGCTAGGTACCTAATCTGTCTTTTCGCCGATGTTATAAATTGTCGAGTAAGGGATAAATGCTGAGAGGGCGGGCATCGGCAGTGTCCTTTGTGTGCTAATAAAAATGTACTGCGGCCGCCAATGTTAGTGGGTAATAATAATATTGTTCTTGTGATAAACCGATAAAGGCGCTGTAAATGGCAATATTTTTTTTTTGTTTTGGACCGTACCTGGAAACAGTCGTGTTTTAAAGATATTGAAGGTCAAAGTCCCAGCTTTTTTATGTTTCTTTTTTATGTAAACAAGGTTAAAATGTAATTATTAACCTTTAAATATCCCCACGATCCCCGAACTATATTGAATGCACCGTAACCACAATATAGCGCGCTGTATAAACATAGATATTTCACAACCAAATAAAAGTCGTTACCTAACAATGATGTATGCTCAATGTAACTTAGTTTGATGGGCAGTAAGCGTAGTTAACGGCTATGCGATGTGGTTTTTACACCCCGTATAAGTACCTATCTACTAACTATAAAAATTATAATAATATCACGCCTGTATTCCCTGAAGGGTTAGGCAGAGGAGTACCAATGTACACGCACAGTTCGCCGGTATATTTAGGTTCCATGTAATAGGGGGCGAGCCTATTGCCATTAACCGGGCACAAATCCAAACTCCGAGCTGCTACTGAGAATTTCATAGAAAAACCCAATAACACTTTTTGCTCGACCTGGGAATCGAACCCAGGACCTCTAGCGTAGCAGTCGCGCTTAGAACCACGAGACCAACGGGGCAGTCTTTATATCAATGGATGGCAAACAAGCCTATCGGCCGGCCACGACGGCCCCACCTGATGTTAAGAGGTCACCGCTACCTATAAACATCTGCAATACCAGAGATCTTGCAAATGCGTTGCCATCCCAAACACAAAGTTGTAATATTTCACGTGCCTGTAATTAATTACACCGGCACATACCCAGCAAACCGGAACACAGCAACGCTACTTTGCGATAGAAATACCTAAGGTGGTAGTACTTCCCCGGACGACCTCTTTCACAATGAGCTCCACTATTACTAAACTACCACTTTATGGATTAGTAAACCAGTGCAAAAAATCAACATCCCTCTTTAATTTCCATGTTATTTTAAGTAATATCATATTAGTTCTGCAGCTCTGAATTCTATCAGCCAATTTGTATGAATTGCAGCATCTTGGCACGCCCACATGACTGTGACAGTAGTAATATTGTGCTAAGACATGAGACTGAAAAATACATACAAAAAGCTATTTATATTCCAGAAGAGTTTCCGTTTCAGGTTCATCTGCGAGCAAATGAGAAACGTTGTATGTTTTACTTGCATATCGAGCTGCATGAATAATGCTGACGTAGGTACATGCGACGACACATCAACCTATCCCAATCCAGTATAAGCCAGTCTCACATTCTTTAGACTCTCCGTCCAACGAGAGGTCAGCATAAACTGGAAATGCAAGATGTCTACTCGTGTTTATATGGACAAGAAAATATAGGTCAATTTAAAATTAAAATGGTGTACCACTCAGGAAGTTTTAAATGCAGTATTTGCCACATCCGAGAAACATCTAGACTGCACTGCAATCAGAGAGAGTTTCCGTGTTCGTACGAGAGGATAATATTCATGTTCATTTATCGTGTAGCTATGTAATAATACCCAGTTTTAAAAAGTCTATAACGGCTTTGTGAGAGCTCCATCTTTGTCACCCATACCTTTTTTAGGTACCTGTTTCTGTCTCGGGAGCTTTGTTATTATTATTGAAGCGAGGGCCTTTGAAAAGGGCGGTAGCCAATTATCCAATTTTCTAGCCTTACACGTGTTCTGGCTTTGATTACTTACCATCGCATAAAATAATTGAAAAACAATGTTTACAAGAATAATAAATTATTTCTCTTTTATTCTTAACACTAGCTTTTCCCGCGACTTAGTTCACCATAGGTACATCTCTGCCTAACCCTTCGGGAAATACAGGCGTGATGGTATGGTATGTTAGTTCCTTTGGAAGTCAACATAAAATCTGTCTCTCGTATATGCTGCCTACCTGCTTATCAGTCTCATAGGTTAAGTTCTTTTTGAGATTTTGTATTTAGTTAGCTAATGAATGACATTTGCTTTGATTGGGTGTTTGCTCACTTATTAGCATGATGAATGTAAACCCTTTTCAAGAACTATCAATGTAGTCGTTGTACTGCAATATTGGCATTAACAGCTCTTGAACGGTTTAGATGTGCTGAGCACGTTCAGTTCCATTGGTGAAATGCACCCTTAACCGTTATAGCTAAAATAGTAACAAAAGTAGTTCATTATTTACATTCTCTGAGAAACAGCTGAGCAGTAGGATACTACTTAATCTATTTCCCCCTTTCTTTTATCCATTTTTTATATAGCAATAAAGGCTGGTTCAGAGTACGACTATGATGGGGAACTTATCAAGGGAACAGACAACGATTTCATGTGATTGACACATAACAAATAAACTTCTTCAAAAATGGATAGTTGGAGGTATTCTTTCCCTCATCCTTGTTTTTCTTTCCCGTATTTATAAAACACAAGCTTCTGACCGCGACTTCTTTCGCGTAGCTCATCATCACACCACTGACACTGGCAGGCAGGCAGGCATGGCCTCTAAGGCCCAGGCCTGCCGGGGCTGCGGGTTGTTCGAAAGAGATACCGCACCCCCGTAACGCAAAAGGCACATGAAGGAACATAGATAGGTTTTAGTCAGTAAAAGTCTGACACTCCCTCCCGTCCCGCCCAGGGCGGGGGAAAAGTTACTTGATGATTTCCCATCTATAAAATAAAGCTCATTTCATCCGCGTTAAGTTACGTTTTTGGATACTGCTTCTCTCCCGTAAATCGTAGTGTGATTTTATTAGCCTATGTTACTCAGGAGTTATGAACAAAAAAATCGTTCCACTTTATAATATTATTAGTATATAAACAAACATACATATTTATGATAAAAAAAATTAAGTAAAATAATACAAGAAATAATCAAAACAGATGAAAATAAAATCGTCGGTCTTATCGCTTTAGGCTATTTCTGCTAGACAACCTAAGAATTATTGTTTGTCAATGTGTAATAATAATACCAGCCTATTATTGCCCCACTACATAACAAAGGTTTTTTTCATACTAAGAAGATACACACGCACTAGGCACTTAAACATGCTTCTCGAGCTGGATTTAAACTAAGCTGCTCATCATCTGCTTAGCCTTTTCCCAACTGTGTTGGGGTCGGCTTCCAGTCTAACCGGATGCAGCTGAATACCAGTGTTTTACATGGAGCGACTGTCTATCTGACCTCCACAACCCAGTAACTGAGCAACACGATACCTCTTGGTTAGACTGGTAGTCAGACTTCAGACACTGTTAAACAATAATATAAAGCTTGTCCAAAATGACGCATGGTCGTTTCTAGTTTCTGCTTATTTCCTGGTCCTTTCAAGTATATCCTACAGCCATGAGACAGACATATAGCGAAGTCTTAGTAATAGGGTTCCGTTTGGCACTCTTTACGGAATCCTAAAAACCAAGAAAATATAACCACAACCTTGTAGTTTTGCAGTGGAGTGACGTAAGTACCAAACTAAAAGTATTAAATCAGCAAAATTGTGGTTGTGCAGGAGTTAGAGCGAGTTTAAAGTTAGTTGTGATAAGATTGGGACCTACGGTTGAGTTATTCGGTTTACTTATTTTCCTTCCAACATAATTTCTGAAGCAAGCAGATGGTTGGTTTTTACGGTGTTGACGTCTTAAAACACAAACTTGTTCCTGGGAAATAAGTTGGCATATTATCTACCTTCGTGTCGTTTTCTCTGTTCTGTGGCGATTCTGCGTTTAGTATTACAACTACAATCAGCATGTAATAATTCTAAGAGATCTGTTGCTGATCTTTCTTGAGGAGTTAGGGTGGAACAAATTATCTATTTCCCAACCATACTCAAAATGCGCGAAGTGGAGTGCTGTACACCAGCTTGTTATACAATACAACGATCACCAATACATCTGCCAAGCCTGGTGATAATGACAAAATATAATAAGACCATTTTTTACTGACCTTCATGGCTCTCTTCTTAGCGTGTCCGTGGCAGTCTAATAAAGTTCACCAAAAATTGGCAACGAGTTTGGCGTCATCAATAGCATCCATCAATTGCTGAAGGTTACAGGCATCAGGGCACGTAGAACGTAATAACAGGTATCCCATTATTTCAGGAAAAGCATCACTTTTTCACTCCAGGCTGGATTCGTCTGTAAATCTCCACCTGAGCTTTTGCTAGAAGAGCTTTTTACTAATTAAACTATTTTATCTGATGACTTACTTTGACCTTTTCAATCATTGCTATGCATACTATATCTATCCCTAAAACCGATATGAATAAAAACACAAATTGATATATCGCAAGCTACTTTCAACCGGTTGAGGGGTCCGCCATCCTCGCCAAATACTTGACAATAATATGGGTACATATGCAAAGAAAACAGAATCCCTTTCCAAATAAATATTTGCAGGTTTCATGGGACCCCAAAATATTAATAGAGGTGAAATTTCGGAGTATATAAAAAAGGTTTTGTACATTTCTATTTCTTTCTATTGTTATAATACATATTTTGAAGGTTTTAGTTTTACAATTTTTTTTTAATTTTCAAAGAGAAACAGAGTCTATAGATATTATAATATTCTATAAACGGCTTACGCAAAATTCACCTGTCTATAAATAGTCTACAGTAGATGTAGGCCAAGAAAAAAGGATCCTTTCTCGCATAAAATATTTGCAACGGCAAGCGCCGTCACATGACAAGACATAATTTCATATAAAATTCACACTTACCGGCAAACTAAGGTGAAACGACAGGTGTTCCGCCTTCAAGTATACGGAGGTGCCGCCGATATTGTGTTAAGTGAAAATGTAGTGTCATGTCAACGTATTTTATGGTGGAAACTCGAAATGGAACACTGTTTTCTTTATATAACCGTTTCTTGAAAAAATACAATCTTCAGAATACTGTACTTGAATAACTAAGTACTTGAATACATCTTCGGATATTTGTTGCCATGGAAACCTCTGCTTTTATTTCTCTAGTCTTTTATTATTTTTATCTACTATCTACGAGACTGTAGTAAATAAAAATCTCGTTTCCACAATAATAGCAGTTGTTAAAACAAAATGGAAACTATCAAATGACGCCCCATTGTCACGTGTCCTCCCAGTTCGGTCTAGTTTATGTCGAATCAAAATAAATTGTTCAGATACGATCTACGAACATTTGATACTTCACTTAATAGGTTTGGGTTCAAATAAATTTCAACAATCATGTACTGGAATTGTTTTTATTAATGACATTCAGACATTTCAATTTATTCTGTACAATATACAATGTATTTTATAACGTCTGGCGTACCCCCTACGATTTTGGCAACATGTTTTATTTTATCATGGCGACCATTCACTTCAAGTTAAAATAAAACGTAAAATATCTATCTAAAATGAACCAAATTAAAATTCAGTAAATGAAATATGATAAAATAAGACAACCCACAGTCAAAATAATTCAGAAAACTGATATTTTTAAGAAAGCTATTCTTGGAATTCGTGATTTTAAAAATACAAGTCTATTTTGTTTGATTCGCTGTTTTTGTATAAAAGTATTTCAAACATAAATACAAAGGTTGTTGCTAAGTAACAACTTTCTCTTTAACTTTCTCTTTGTATTTTATTTAACAAATAAAAATAAATAATGATATTAGCCCATTATGGTCCCACTGCAGGCCATGCAGAGGTCTCAGGGTTGATAAACACGCTTGCTCAAGGCGCATTGATGATTTTAGACTTACGTGCAAAATAATCTTAGAAATCACATATTCGGAATGAAACAGTCACATTGGTCCTTGCTTTGAACCCACAACCTTTTACATGAGAGACGGCCTATTTGGCCAAAACGACACTTTCAAGATTTTTTTGTGATTTGGTGAAAATATTGGCCAGTCAAGAAGATAAAATAGTAACGTATCAATTCACCATGAATGGTAAACAAGAGCCCAGTAAAGACCTCCAAGGTTGAAGTTAGGGTGATCCTTTAAATTTAAGCATCTATTACACTAGTAGGGACGTCTTGGAGTGGTGCCTCGTATTCCTAAGACGTAGATTGCGGTAACGAACCCGATCCGATTACCTGATGCAGGGCAGGGCTGCACGAGTGTGCGTGGCTCTTTGATGACTGCAGCATCAAATTGAGTTTAAGAGTCGTGGCTGGGCAGGTCGCCTGGTACGATAAGCTATAATAAATTGAATCCCAGGGGTGGCTATCGGCTACATCATATACCTACATGATGTACCTCAAATAGTGTAGACTGTGAAGGCTGTCATTGCCACATAATTATAACATTGATGGGTTAACATAGTAGTAATTAGATATTTGTTTGTAATTGATTGTTGCTAGTTAAAATTCAAATCCATCAATGCTTGTAATTATAATAATGGGTAACGTCAACTATTAATTGATTGATTAATTGATATTTTTGTTTGGTTTTTATTTTTTAAGAAAATAATAATCATTTATTTTCGTGCCCATTCTTTTTTATACGACATAATTTTTAGAAAGAACGACATTATTTTCTTTTCTTGTAAATGACGTTCAAAAGTGTCTTTTAATGGTTTAATTGAAATAAATAATTTGACTTTGAATATGCTTGCCTGTGTCGGTTCGTCAGATACATAATACATGACTGTTCTGTAGTTTTGGAAACCCCCTAAGTCACCTTGACAAATCAACCTGTTGTAGATTGTGACGTGCGACCACTTGACTTGCTCTAAGTGTTTGTTTGCCTTCCATAAGAAAGCGAATAGTTCACAAATTTCAATGAGTCGAGCACATAAAAATAAGAATCTTTAAAATAACGTAGGTATTGCCATATTTTAGAATAAATACAATCTATTTTCAAAGTCATTATAATACAATTACAGTCGAATGTTTACCATTACTAAACAATTTAAATTTATAAATTATATTCTTCAGTTTAACAAGGCTTGTCAGAAACGGGGAGTACGCCAACATAATTTAAAATTGACAACATTTATGCAAAATATGAAAACATCAATAAACAATTTGGGTTAAAACAAGTTATAACGTGATTTGTAGCTTATTAACAAATTGGCACGTCCACTTAATTATATTTACAAATAAAATGTACATGTTCAATTATCACACTGCATCGTATTTGTTAGATAGTAATAATGCGTGGTAGAAAGGTTAATAGATTTTGTGATGACAGCCATTCAAATTCGCCATTCATATTATTATTTGCATGCATTTGAAATGCTTATTAATTTTAGGCACATGTTAACAATTATGTCTGTAATATAACATTACATTACATACATATACTTCATTATGTATATTTTAAACGTTATAGGTAACGGACTAGCGCTTAAAGCGATCAATAATTTGGGAACACTATCCGTACCGTCGGTTTCTAACAGCCTGATCAAGTTTCTAACCATTCAATCTGTAGGACGTTGATATCAGTGCGGTAATCCTGCTAATTTCTAGCATAGGTACTATCGCAATATAATCTCAGTCTCAATCTGTCAAAAACTTCTATAAGTTACATTCATTTTCTGACATTGATTGTCACTGAGATAAGAATGAACTAGATTTTAAAGAACAATGGGAAACAACAAATTGACAGTAAGTAACATTTGCAATTTGACAAGTTATCTCTGCTAATATTATAAAGCTGAAGAACTTGCTTGTTTGCATGCCCGTGCTAATTCAGGAACTATTGGTTCGATTTTTAAAAAAAAAACAAAACGTTTTGCCTTTTTTATTAAGCCCATTTATTTAGAAAGATAATAGGCCATATAACATAACGCTATTACCCATGGGAGCGGAGCAGTAACCAAAAACGTAACTTAATTCGGGTGGAAACGCAAGGTATAGGCGGTCATAAAACTCACACTTCGCACAGTTTTTCATCGAGTCCCGGGTCAGGTACCTACTATTAAATTTATCTATATTTATGGGTGCTTTATTTTGCGCTTATATGCCAAAATTGCCTAAATAAATCGGTGTAAATAAAAATAGAACCGTATTTCTTTCTACCACGCATTGCGTTCTTACCCTGGGAGTCGTTCTGTGGTCGTTTGATGTCGCCCTGTGGTTACTTTAGACGTAGTCGTGGTCCTAATGCGACTTCAAACTTCAAAGTTGTGCCAACATAACAAAACCACAAACGACTGTCTGTTTTCACTTTTATCATAAATACATCGCCGTCAACCGCAAACTGAGTCTAGGTCGACTTTAATACCTTAATTTTATATTTATAACATTGTTTATTTCGTTTTCGCCAACGGAACAGACTAAAGTAACTTCAAACAATAGTACAAAAGTTCTAAATTAATTTGCGCAGTCCATTGCTCGCTTTATACGAGTTAATTAACAGAACGGTAATTGGAAAACGCAGTGGATTGCAGCGAAGGTTTAATCTCGATTCTTCGTAGTATCTTTAGGTTCTAAAGATTTTTATTTACAATTATATTCTATCTAGAGGCGACTTCAAGTCTGTGGGGTGTCGACAAAGGCCAGCGCTGCTTTCAGTTCAGTCTTGTCACGTCTCGCGACACACTGTGGTCTTTTAAAGCCGTTTCTCAAGAATGGCGCGATAGGTGTATAGAAACTGGTGAAATAGAATAAATCGCACAAGTGTACTGGTACCTACTGGAAATACGTTTTAGATTTCTAGTGTTGTAACTAGAACGGAAATACCTTTTTGCTTTGATTGTTGTTTGTTGTTGTTCGGAGAAAATGTCAAGGGAAATAAAGTCTGTATTTGAAATCACAATATTTCTACTTACATGGTTTGAAAGTACCGTAAACTACGGTACTTGACCAGTTATACAAGTCACTTATTGTACGCCAGAGTTTCAAAAAAAAAACTTATAACTAGTTTTTTTTTGCTAAGTGTAGTAGTGACAGTCTTATTAGTATGTCAACGTTACAGCACTCTAAGCAAAATAAAAAAATAGCCAGCCAAGTACTGCGTTACATAACTAAACAGTAGTAACTAGAGCACTGGCAAGTCTTCAGACTGTACATGTATGTTTCATTTGTATGTGGCTTGGCAACTTATCCGAGAAACAACATAATAATATACGAGTTCAGAATAATTATGGGCATTTTGTTACGTCGGATGTGGCTTGAACTAGGACGAGAACAAGCATTTGATGGCGTCATTGAACATTTTATACAGGTCACATTTGTATGTACTGCTCATTTTGGGGTTCATACTAAGGTAATTTTTTGAATAGTGATCTGTTGTTTCTTCACAACAACAATGACAACAGGGGAGCAATTCTACTTTATTTTAGGAACGTTCGCAATTTAATCTTTGTATCAATATGACTCCCTCTAATTTACCTAATTTTTTTACATCGGTTGTTTCTGAGATTAGATTGCGATGTTTTTATTTAGTAGAATTGGCCTTCTGTGTTTTGTTTAACGTCTGATTTATTCATTTCAAGGTATGAGGTGAAAGCAGTGCTAGCCTTGAAAATCAATTAATATAATAAATAACAATTGAGCAAAGGACTTGATATATTCTTGTAATTTATCTAATTTAGAATGTTAGAGTTCGCGTGCTCATATTAAACAGATTTAATTAAGTGTCTTTATTAGCCTCTTGAAAATATATTATTTCTTTACATAATTATAACGGGTTATCTCACAGCAGATTATATATAACTTTCTCTTACGTAACGTGTATGGTAGGAGTGTCCGCGCTGATTCAATCTATTTACATTTTTTTTTACATAATACTAGCAATGTTTACAAAAGTATTAGGCCGAACAACTAATTAAATGTTCTAATGTACCTGTATTTCATATTTTTATTTTTAAATTGAACTACCTAAGACTAAGGAAGTCTGATTCATTTTAGGTAAGGCCTGAGCGACAAAGATTGTTGGCCTTAGCAGGCCCAACAAAAAATAACAGGATTCTATTTTAATTAACAAAAACATTGGAAAAACTGGAAAGAGAGTAGGGAGGTCTTTGTCCTGTGGAAAAACGCAGGTTAATCCTAAATAATAGTTACAAAATCATCACTTTATTTGACGAGCACAACTAATTAACAATTAAACACAAAGTGTTAAGGCGTCGTATTGTTTGACTAGCTAAGCAACCCGCTCTTATTAAGTTGACTATGTTTGAGGAGGTACACCGCAGCTGCTTAATTGGGTAGATTTAAACTTACTATCGCCACACAACACTATTGTTGACGGATTATAGTTACATCATTACTAAGCTGTTTCAATATTTACAATAATGTTACTTACATTAAAATGTCTTCATTTTTTTTTTGTTAGACAAATGTTTGTAATTTCGTGTTTGGTTGGTTATAAATACATCAGTAGCTTTCGTTAAGCCATGATAATCAAATACTTTGTCAACCATCATTTTATAGTACCTAAACCATATTTTTGTGAATGTGAATGACTATTTTAATTTATTCACAAGATAACAATGATCTCCTGCTAATTGCTATTGCAAGTAATATCTAGAATCATACTAAGGAGCACATTGTGTTATTATGTTATTATTTTTAGTCAAAATTAACTCTGTAGCAGTAAAAATGGATATACTATTAAACCTCTGCCTCACGGCGTTATTACCTCTATATTCTCAGAAGGTACAAAGAGCACAGATGTGATGATGAAACGAAAATCATTAAAACAAAGGATATTGTTAAAAAAAACCTCTCTATCTTTACATAAACCATTGCTAGTACCCTCCCAATTTCTCCAACGCAGACACTCCTTTCCTCTGCAACTTATCACCGTAACACTCACAGCACTCGCTGGTCTGTCCGTGTGTCACAATACACTAGCACTCTACTTCACAACTGAAGGCACTTGTCTTCTCACTAAAAATAACAACGTCCATACGGCTGTCTCTATGCGCAGCCGGGAACTACTGCTCGGTACTGCGTCTGTGGACAAAGGGAGTGGTTAGAGATTGGTGCTGATGCTCTTTTAATCAGCTTAACTTAGAATATTGCTGTCTTTTACTAACAGGCAGTGCGGGAAAAGGACAGAGATGTTTTGATGATGCTTTTGAGCTGTCAACTAGAAGACATAGATTTGCAGCTGAAATCGCGTTAAATGTAATTGACTTAATAATTGATTTGACGCTTTATAGGTTAATTGATTTGACGTTTTAAGGAGGCGATTCACCAGCCAGGTTGATTGTGTGTGTGAAAACGGTGAAATGAATAATGGTTCTTAATGGTTTTCTTTTAATCATCGAAAACTATACTACTATATCTAAAGTAAGTAAGGTAGTAGGTACATCTTATACTTTATAATTGAAGAAGAACTTAGCATTGAATCTACGCAAGTATACGCATACCTTCTGATTTTCTGAACGACATAAATATTCCTCTACCAATTCTCAATATTACGGACCGAGTATTTAATTGAATAATATATTACGTTGGTTAACGTTGGTAGGCCAAGAACCTACCTACCAATGTGTAGGTATATACTTTGTACAGTGTACCGTACAAATGTACTGTTTACCAATTATCCATATTCCTTAATCCCGTTAATTTGCCAACAATAACGTGTAAGTATCGGTTAGAAATTATTTATTGAATAAACGATTACTGAACCGATAAAATGGCCAGCCGGCTTATCAATTTTCTCTTTTGGGAACGATGCCAAGCGTGAGGTTCAATTGTTTTTTTTTTCAACAAAAGCTGTGCCAATATCGTGTAGCCTAATTTTTGTGATAAAATCTAGGATTTCCTAAGTGAAGGCGTGGCTTGCTCGAAATTGTATGATTTGCATTTTAATCGAATATAATTAGGTATTGGTTTATACACAATTCTTGCAATTTATTCACCGTATTCTTTATTTAACATAAATTAAAAAATATGACTGCCTCGTTGGCCTAGTGGTCTTGAGTGCGACTGCTACGCTAGAGGTCCTGGGTTCGATTCCCAGGTCGAGCAAAAAGTGTTATTGGGTTTTTCTATGAAATTCTCAGTAGCAGCTCGGAGTTTGGATTTGTGCCTGGTTAATGGCAATAGGCTCGCCCCCTATTACATGGGACCTAAATATACCGGCGAACTGTGGGTGTACATTGGTACACCTCTGCCTAACCCTTCGGGGAATACAGGCGTGATGGTATATATGGTAAAAAATATGTTTAAGTAAATAAATACACACTCTAATACATAAGCTGACGGTGGTTAGGGTTTCAAGTCGACCGCCTTCTGCATTTGACTCTTGGCCCAGCTGTTGAGCGATAGTTGCTCTAGGTTTTTGGTGGAAACTTTTCACCATCAAACCATTTTACTGACACGACTAACGGTATAAAAATTGTTGAATCCGCAGTTTCAAAATATTACCAATTCAAAATTCAAAGTTGCCAAAAACATCTCTCTTCATATACTCAGCAAAGAAACATGTACTTGAACATAAAATAATCGGAAACATAACGATGTATCGAAAAAGTAAACACAATTTTCGCTCCCTCCTCCCGAAGTTAATAAAGCATGAATTTTCCTAATATCTGTCGAAAATTAAACTTAATATTACAAGAATATATAGCTTGCGTCACTTCCAGTAGATACGTCACGATCGAGGACGAAACCCAAACAGTAACTCATTTACATAACAAATTCAGAAGACACACATTGGTAAAGAATTTCAGAAAGCCAGCTTTGCGTTTTCCGTGTTATTTCACACCATTTTTCTTATTGTCGGTGGTAAAAATGTCTCAAGTATGATTTTAAGAGGGCAGAATGTATGCTATATATGTATGAATGTATGCTGTATGTCTAGTTTGTGTATTATATATGTATACAAACCCAGTGCTATTTACATGATGCCTGATACTGTAGCCGCAATATATAAAAATCAAGCTGTATTTTTTACTACTGTTTGAGCTAAACGAACAGCAAAACAATTATTTAAAATGTATGTACAAATAAAATGTATAAAACTACTCAATACAAAACCACATCTTATATCAAAAGGTTTATTTGAAAATCAGCGTCACACAGCATATTCTGTCTGGCATTATTGCTGAAGTGAACCAATTTGACGCTGATGTGGTGACACACGTGATACTATTTTCAAGCTTTTATTTTTCAAATTATGTTAGTTTGGATAACCCTGTTAAATCGAAATTATAATCTTAATCCTGTTAAACCATGTTCTATCTCTGTGTCAAATAAACCTTTTTATTTATTTCTAAATACGAGTAGGTTATTAATTTTATCAAACTCTTATATCGGAGTGACCATGAAAAAAGCTAACACAGGCTTCTAAAATAATTATATATTTTTTCATTGTCTATGTGTCTGGATCAAATAAATTAAATTAATGTTGCTTGTCAGATGGTTGTAAAGTGTGTTTCTCTGCAATTATTAAAGTCAAGTTGTCCTTCTACATTTATTTATATAATGGTGTCGTATGATGCGAGCTAAACGCGATTTTTACAACTTGATAATTACATTGGTGAAACTTTTTCGTTTTATATTCGCGTCACCAGGGAGTGTAGTTTTATGGACTATAATGTACGAAATTCGTGTGTAGGACCCCATAAAAAGTAAGGTAAAGTATACCTACCTATGTGGATTTGCTAATGTAGTCGTAAAATGTTGAAAGGGTAGGTCTTAAAACTGATTTAGATAGCTTTGAATAGGTGAAATAAACATTATACGAAGTTTTACTAATTAATATTACTGTATCTGTATGTGGCTGCCGTAAAACGAAATTAGATTGTGAATTCAAAAAGTACCAAGTAGGTACCTATGTTGAGTAATAGGTTCTTTCTAGTTTAGACAAGCAGGCAAATATGCTATTGTTATAATGTTGTTGCTCTTTTGACGAACGAAAGGTATTAACCAACCGTGTTATATTAAATTAAAGGATAAATAAATGGTTTAAGTTTGAGAATATTTCATTTCAATAGTTCCCCTACCCTTAATTTAAATGTAATATTATTCTCCCCCGACGGATAAGATGAATGGGCCCGAGCATCATTTTAATAATCGTGTTAATTATGTTTAGACTCTCTTCTGTTTGTTCAAAGTTGTCTAGACTTCCACAGTACCTAGGTATCCTGTAATTGAATTATTGTTTAGGTTGATATTGATACACAAACGGACAATTTTAAATTCAATTTAAGTCAAGTTTAAAGTTCCTAATTGTATTGACGGGCCTGTTGGTCTAGTGGTTAGTGGCCCTGACTGCTAAGCCGGAGGTCGTGGGTTCGATTCCCACCAAGGACAAACTTTGTGTGATGAGCATGATTGTTTGTTCTGTGTCTGGGTGTGATTTATCTATAATATGTATGTATTTATAAATTATATAAGTATGTATATCAGTTGTCTGGTTACCATAACACAAGCTCTGCTTAGCTTGGGATCAGATAGCCGTGTGTGAGTTGTCCCAAGATATTTATTTATTATTTATTTATTTATTTATTGTTCAATAACTCTTTAGTTTTCTCAAATAACGTTACGAAAAAAATTATAAGTTATTTAAGGGATGGTTTTTCAATAGTCCGATAACTTTTATCTGTATTTGACATACGTATTCGAAATATTTCCTATACAAAAGCTTTCAAACGCCGTATTCCTCGATTGTGAGCTGAGTCCGATTGAAAAACGGGCCCTAAATGGAGTGTATTCTTCAAACCTATTTGAATTCTTGTAATTCATGAGAACATCTACAAACAAGCTATTTTAGAGATACAGAGACTATCCGCTTGTAAGAACCTTCCAAATAAAAAGTATAAAGACATTTTTTACTCTCCACATAAACGAAAATAAGCCGTCACTTAACAACAAGAAGTTACTCCCAAGTCAACTCTAAATGCTTTCGAGTTTACCTTATTAAATTACATTTTTTCTTAATACCTCCCTCAAAGTGTACGGAATTCCGCGGATTCTGTTAAAAGCAGGCTTTTCCCTAAACGAGATTTTTAAGTCGCAAATATTTAAATTAAAAAATATATAATCTTTTGCTCTTTACTCATCATTTCGCGCCCTGTTTTGGTTAACCAATCTGGGATTTAAAAGGGAAAAGGTTTTAATCAAACCAGAAAGTTATTATTTCCGCGGTTGGTGGACCAACATACCGCTTTGATAATTAAATTTAAACATGTAATTATATGGGTTGTGTATGGTCGTAGTCTAATTGGACGTATGTGTAGATATCTACGATTATTTTGAGTAGGCCTTTGAGAAGACTGTTTCGGAGTAGCTGCAGCAACGATTTAAAGAAATAATTAGTTAAATTAATACAGCACACGTAGTCACTGTTTTAATCTGCGGATAATTGTATTACCTATCTAGTAAAGTTAACATGCTTACTGCGTTCCTTCTCTAGTATAACTGACGGATACAAAAAAAAAATACCGCATTTATTTTAGTAGAGTATGTACGGAACTTTTTGTCGTTTGTTCTCGAAAGATTACAAAGGACAAAAAGTTTAGAGATAGATTCTTTTTTTTTTTATCTAATACCTAAATAATTTGACCTTGTCATGCAAAGCTACCATTTATCGGTTCACCAATTTGTAATACATTACTTCTTTACCTCAGTAAAAAACTCTCTCAATACTTACTATTTTTACTAAACATATACGAGGATATATGCGGTCTAGCGGCGACGTACAGTCGCACCGACATGCTTCGCACGTGCGGCGGCCGCGTGGGCAGCGTCGCCCGACACCGGAGCGCCAGGTACCCGCGGTGCGTGGGGTAGTCGTCCGGGTACACGTGCAGCGTGCGCCATGACGCCTGCAGCCCGTCGCCGTCGGCCCCTGACACCACCGTGCCCGGCGTTATTAGAGGATCCTGGTGGAGAAAATGGGAAATTAGGAAGTGAACTTTGGGCATGGTTGTACTCAACCGGGGCGTTACATTATCATAGTTGAAGAAGTATAGTGATGGTATTGAATTAAGAAATGCAGGCAAAGTTGAAAATATAGAGTTACCTAGGTATAATTTTGGCTAAAGCAGTAAGTACGTAAGTTTAGTAAAATCACTGTAATCATATACCTAACAAATTGCATCGTCATTTCTGATAGCTCTTCATAAGCAGCAATGTTTTAACTGCATTTTGAAAACATCGTCATAAAAGTACTTTTAAAAACTCCACAAACCCGAGCACAATCTCGCCCCTCCACTTACAAAGCATGCACTCAATTTACCAAGTTTTTACTTACTTACAAAACTCGGGCCAGCACTTATAAATTCATAAAAATCTGCCACAAACCGTATTTTCCTTCACAAATACTTCATCGAAGCCGCAATAGTTTGCTATTATTGTTGCCGACGAGTACAGAAAGTTAGTCTTTGTGTCTGTTTGTCGGCAAACTGTGCACTTACGAGCAATTTCATCTCTTAAAACTTTCTTTGGAGCGACTAACTTATGTAGCGAATTTCTTGACCTACATTCAGTATTTTTCGAGAAACGATTGATTGAATTATCTTATTGTGTTGTAGTTTACGCAAGTGTTTTTTCTTGTGGACTTGGATTGAATGATTTATTACTCAAACTTCGGAGCATATTTCATTGTTTGTCAACTTGGAGCTTTCACTTTTCTTGAGGGCGAGAACTGAGAACTTTTATCAGACAAATAAACAAATATCTCCGTCTCTCCATAGCTTTATGCTCTGCTAAGGTTACAGAGGTATGGCAGAACGGTCTTATACTAATCCAAAACCTACTCAACCAGTACCAGGAATAAAGGAACGGATTTTGAACTAGCTAATGAGAACATGGTCAAGTCCTTTGAGCAGCTTCACAAAGCATCTGACCATTAGCTAGCCTTTGAACATACAGCACTGTACATTATGTATGTTAAACCTATTGAGACGGAAATTTTAGAACAATATTACCTACACAGGGTTTAAAGACCATATCACATCGCCATTAACTTGGAATATTACTCATATATTTATTATTAAATAGAAACGACTTTTATTTTTGGTGTGGAAAATCACTGTTTATGGTACCATGCAATGTAACGCACCCAAAACATTGTGCCTATAGGAGTCGTGGAGATATTGCATGAAAAAACGAATAAAAGACTTTTAATATTTTAGTAACCAGAAGGTTCCCAGTAAAGATCTAGAACATAACAATATCATTATGATAGGAAAAACACGTAACTTTCAGCTTTGTTGTATCTTTTTACACCCATTGATTGCTTTTTTATCTATTTCGAAATTTCTATAGAAATCTGAAAAGCTTTGACGCTGTTGATTCTCCAAACATAATCATCATTCACGGTGTTGAAAATATTAAAATTGCCTACATTGCCTGCATAATTATAAACGTAGTACGTCGAACAATCAATTTTCTAAAGAAACCTAACTAGGTTTCCTATTTTCTTTTACCTTCATTTGTAGTAGGTACCTAAACTTAATTATTTTCTGGGAATGGAAACCGTTTAGTTAGCCTGGGTTCTTAAGAAATGTGGACAAGTAATTGAATACTTAGGTACCGGTTATTAAATTACCTTACCGGGCACTCTAAAGTATTTCTTTGAAATATACAAAAAAGAACTTGTGTAATTCCAAGCAGATGTTGGTTTAGGAACCTTTCAAATTGTTATAGGTACTCTGCAAATGCCTTAGAGGTCCAATTTACCCTATCAAACCAATAGGGTAAATTGGCCATAAGAGTTTCTTTCGTTCCTTAAAAGAAATAGAAACCTATTCAGAAATAACATCTCGCCTATATTAACTGAAATCGTAAGCAGAAATGTATACCTATATAATACCCCTAGACTCGACAGTTATATTTTAAATTGTCATCAATCGGACACAAATTCTTATCGCTATTGAAAAATTCCTCAAAGTCAAAGCATTTATTTCAATTTAATCATTTACAGGCTTTTCGAATTGTCAAAGCGTCGGTCAGTTACAGAGTCGAATTTAACTGCCCATTCCAAATCGTAGAATCTCTGGAGAAGAACTAGTAAGAAACTCCATGAATTCTGATGAAAGCTTAATCCTTTTTTTTGACCTAGGGATCGAACTCGAAACCCCATGCTCAGCAGTCACGCATGAGACAACAAAACCTACAAGGAAGTCAACGAAAAAGAAATAAAATATCGGTGGAATTCAAGTTTGCCTTCATTGAAAGGCAAAGTTAGTGAGTCAGGTAGGGTCCGGGATCCCTTGAGACTGGTTAGTATTCAGTGGCTGTGCCTGTTGTATGCAAATAAATGTGATCCATACATCGAGACACTTTGTCGGACACTTGATGTGACACGACGTGTTGATGTGACGGTGAGCAAAGATCGTGGAGAATCAGATGTGATAAAAAAATGTGCTTTCTTTTTTAAACCGTGTATCACTACTTAACCTCAGTTTCTTTGTATGATTTTTCTCTTAGTATTTTGTAGGCCAAGAAAAACCGACTTAGACTATAAAAAAAAAACACTTCAAAGTACTACTTTCAACGTACTTACAGAACAAATAAAAAACAATGTTTGAGCAGTTTTATTTTTGTGAAGTCACAGTGACGATACTGTTCTCTCTAAATATACCTACACCAAAAGGAATGATTATCTAGTCAAACATTTACGCTACAACAATGAAAAGTAAGCCAAAAATTACTGTTAACAGTATTTACATATATAAAAGGTGATGATGCAGTTCTTTGACTGAACAAATCAAAATGAACCCAGACCCTTTCTTTTAACATCTATGCGAAGCTAGAGTACTTAGCTTAATTATAATCTTGGGCCCCGGCCAACCCCAATCAACCCCATTAACAACTGATAAAAACCCATCACATTACCAAGTAAAACTTTATTTTAAAACTCCTATCTGTTACACAGGACTCGTCCGTCTGTGTCCTATCGGATCCGATAGCATCCATGAGGAATGGATCCGGTCGGGTCCGCTTGGGATCCGCGGGATCCGCCGCCGCGTCGCCCGCCACTAATCTGATTCCGATACGCCCTAACAACTTTTATTCAAATGTAATGATGTTTTTAGAGTACCTAGGAATGAAATAAAAGTGTCTGTCAGACTGGATTTTCTTTCGATTATGTAAAAGAATAAAAATAAATGGGACTCTGATAAAATGTATTTGGAGCGGGTAGATGTTTATCAGTGCTACACTAACTGATTACTCAAAACCTGGGATCATAAATATTCTATAAAAGTGTATTACTTTTTTGATTGATAAATATAGAGGTTCTTATAAGTAATGGCATATCGATACGAAAGATCTCGATAAATATCGAATACAGATACTGCAGACGAAAGAGAAAGTATTGTATTATTCTTAAATAAGTTAAAAATAATAAACAAGCGTATTGTGGTCCCACTATGGAACAAAGGCTTCTTATAAAAAAGCGCGAGGATTGATCACCACACTTGCTCAAAGCACATTGGTGATCTCAAATGTAAATTAGCAGCTGCTGCCCGCGACTTCGCGCGGATTAGGAGACTACGCGAGCGAAAGTTGAACTAACTACCAAAGTTCTATCACAGTCGGATTGGTATTTTAGAAATGTATAGAACACAAAGAAACATTCGTTTTCATTTACAGATATGAAAATTCTTATTGTACTTGTTTTGAATCCACAACCTCATGCTCAACAGGCGGACGCCTTTACCACTGATCCTCAAAGTATTACTGCTCAATATAGCAGGATTTTGTTCATTATGCTAAAGTTACATAACACAACATTACAGCACAAATATCTATGTACTGAGTAAGCAATACTCCCCGCAGTATTCCCGGGTACAAATAAATCGTTTAGCTTAGTTAGGAGTAAAGTTTAGACATTGTATGAGAAGCTATAACTCGCTGCGCGCCTGTTTAATTCTCTGCTTGGTTTGATTCTATTTGAATCTACGATATTTGGTTAGAAACATTCTATATTAACGGGAGTATTATTCCAACTACTGAACAATAAGTATAACAAAAAAGATTGTTTAGTGGGAAAGTCTGTATGTAATTCTTTAATCTATTTATTTATTTAAAGATACCCAAGTTCTACTAACAGTTTGCACCAGATATACAAGTTTAATCTTAATCCCAACCAAAATTAGTGTAATCTAATTTATTAGATAAGGTAAAGACACCTACTTGTGTTTAGTCAGTTTCCCGTCGAATAAAGTACATAATTTCAAAATGATAATGATTTTTATTAAATCGAAAAACTGACTACCCGTGAGCCTAGATAATAGTGCCTACATCGACTTTGATTCATTATCGACCAAAATATGACTAGACTACTTTCGTATGAAGCGTGTAGTCGATAAGGTCCCCCCTTCAAACATAATGAGCAAGCGCCGAGTAAATCAATCAACCCTACTCCTATTGGAATAAGTACAACTTTGCCCTGCAGAGAAACAGTAACAATCTGACACATAAATATTTAGTATTAGGCACGTTAGCGAACCCTCGCAACGGAACAATAATCTCCTCCTAAGTGATCCCCGAGTAAACTTTAGATCCGGACGTCTTTAATTCAATTAAATAATTTTACGAGCATGTCCGTACACAAATTAAACGTTTGTGAAAGTCGTTCGACTTTGTCTAAGGCTAAACGTTTACTGGTCGTTTTGTTGAAACTATTTCGGTAATATAAACGTACGTACATACCATTACGCATGTATTCCCCGAAGGGTTAGGCTGAGGTGTATCAATGTACACTCACAGTTTGCCGGTATGTTTAGGTCCCATGTAATGGGGGCAATAGTGCCATTAACCGGGCAGAGATCCTAACTCCGAGCGGCTACTGAGAATTTCATAGAAAAACCCAATGACATTTTTTGCCATACCTGGAAATCGAACCTTAGACCACTGGGCTAATGAAGCAGTTGTAAACTTTTTAGATGATATTTGCAGTTTAGAGTTAAGACACCTAGAGTCATGGGATCCTAGTTCTCCCCTTGTTTACCAAGACTTCGCCAGGACGTTGGTCGACTGTACCGTGACCAGAGGGATTGGCGTATTTTTTGGCTAAACAATCAACATTGTCAAACAACGTGACAATGCTGTCAACGATTTGGGCACTTCTCCAATTCACAACGATGCGGATTTTTTAATGCTATCTGAACCTTTTTTGTATGACACATTTTTTTTTAGTTTTTTACTATTATAATAAGTCGCTATACATTATGGTTTTGATTTATTCTAATAACCAGTTGATAAGTGAGACATAATAAGGTTAATTTAAGCAGTGTTCTCATACAAAAAGTTAAATATTTACTTTCTTTACTTCATTAAAAGACAAGGCCATGTTTGCTCACCGAGAAGCTATTGTAGATTCTGTACTCTGTAGGAAACTTTGACGTAATCATTCCTTGTCTGTAAATTTTGTCCTGATTCAGTCAATGGTATTTCAACCAGAAACATTTTAATGTGTTACTTCCACACAGACAAAGCACGTTAATTTTCTGGTTAGTTTATTCCTTCTTCAACGCTCGAAGTTACACCAAAGCCCCAATAAGAAAAGGCAGAAAAATAACAAAATCCTATTGTACCGGCTGACTGGACGCTGAGCCGCGCAGGGCAACAATTCCCCAAGTAATGACTTAAGAGTCCGATGGCCCGCACGCCTACTTCCTCAAGCCATCAACGAACGTAATTCTAATTGTTTTCAGTTCATTTAAATAATTAAACACAAACTCGCCATTACCGAGTACAAAAGTAAATTCCTCCTGATCGTTTATGTAGTAAGGTTTAATTTCCTTTATTGAGGCCGCGCCCTCATAATCCGAACAAAAGGTCTCTAAAATTAATGAGATTTTTTGATGATTGGCTGTTTTATTAATGTAACATTGACTGATGGGGTTGTTTTGGCGTGAAATTGAGAATGGTTTGTCGAATCAATCATTTGTGACTTTGTGGATTGAAAACGAAACTCATAGAAATAATGAAATTACAAAAAACACAATGGCTTTTTGGTTAATTGAATTCTGGTATGGCAATCGAAACTTCGTATTAGGCCCGGTTTCCATCAAAGTAGAGAATAGTGGAAATATTAGGTAGGCAATTCTGCAAGCTTTTAGGAAATCTCAGTTTCAATCTATCAAAAACGCCTCTCATTTACCAACGCTGAGATGAGATTGTGAACGTTTTCAATTGGTAGAATTGGTCTTCTGGTACAGTTAATAGGCTTCATACTTAAATAAACTACCCAACATAAATGAATTATGACTCCATTACAATTTTCAGCAAAATAATCTCTAAACGAATGCAGTTTTAATGAAGTACCTACCGAGAATTAACAAAAGAAAGTATTATGTGTATCTAAGCTATTTCCATGTAAAATATTTTTGCTTTCATATTACATTTAACACATAACATCATCACGCCTGTGTTCCCCGAAGGGTTAGGCAGAGGCGAAACAATGTACACCCTCAGTTCGCGGGTATTAAATTTATTTAGTTATTTAATTAATCAAAATTATTACTTCAAAATGTCTGCCATTTTAAAGTAATCATTTTGATTTAGTAATTAACTAAATAAGGCATAATTATAGAGCTACGGAAATCTTGTGGTTTTGTCGTGTTGTCTAATATTGAGTAAAGAAATGGGAGCTGCAAAACAACTACGTGCTCTATTTTCTCTGGTTATTTTTGTATGAAATGGCTCCAGCTTTACCGTGGTACTGTGTTACGTTTTTCGGAATAATTTATTTAAAAGACTTTATCACAAAACGCGATCAGTTCAGTTGCTAAACGATTGACTGTCGCGCTGTGTGTGACGGGATCGATTCTAGCCCAGAACGAATACTTGTAATGCAAAGATTTCATTTAATATGTAATTCAGACTTATATTTATAGTTCCGGCCCGTCAATACACCTCAAGTTATATAAAATGAATAACAGCAAATACAGTTTAACGATGACGGATGAGGTTTTTAAAAGCAAAAAAATGTCTCCGCTAGAATTTCCGAGAAAAAATATTCAGATATTTTCCAGTCTTTTAACATCACCTTTCAGGGAGGATCGTGACAAATCGATGCGCTGTCGGTGGCTTTGACATTCTCACGCTTTGAGGATAAAATCCGCGAAGATATCAAAATTCAGCTTGCGAACGGAGATGTCGGGAGTCATCACATGTAATTTAAACAAATTCTATCCGTCGATCAATGACAAACGCATACATTTGAATTTTGAATCCTCAAATTGGTCGAAGATGTGATAAGCATAGATAACAATTATGATTGTCATTTTTTTTCTGATATTATTTGTGTGACTAATGTCAATTTGCATGCCAGAAGGTAAAATGTAGCTGATCTTATTTATTTATGTTCAATATCCAGTTCTGTACCTACATTTAGAGCAAATAAAGTTCTGATTCTGATATTATTTAAGTTTCAGTAAAAACACACATCGCATAGCCGTTAACTACACACACTGCCCATTAAACTAAGTAATAATTAAGCCAAACTCTTATTCCTGGTGTGAAATATCACTGTTTATGGTAGCGCGTAATAAAAGTAACGCACGCAAACCATTAGCCTCATGGATGCAGACTGTTGCCCGCTGTGCTGCTGTCACATAGAGTATATTTTTAATTTAGTAAGAACATTTAAAGTTTGTTTTCTTAAAAGTAAGTTTAATCTCCGTAACCAAAAAGTCCCTATGTATCCTCCAGGAGAATATAAAGAAAATATAGCAATGATCGCCTCGTTAGCCTAGTGGTCCTAAACGCGACTGCTACGCTAATGGTCCTGGGTTCGATTTCCGGGACGAGCAAAAAGTGTTATTGGGTTTTTCTATGAAATTCTCAGTAGCAGCTCGGAGTTTGGATTTGTGCCCGGTTAATGGCAATAGGCTCGCCCCCTATTACATGGGACCTAAAAATATGCCGGTGAACTGTGGGTGTACATTAGTACACCTCTGCCTAACCCTTCGGGGAATACAGGCGTGATGGTATATATATATAGCAATGATGGGAAGAACATGTATCTTTCAACCCCGTTAAGTGTCTTTACACCCGTTATTTTTACAAGAGACGCCATGAGGGTCGAAGAGGGTTCACAACGGGAACCGGAAACCGGATTAAATTGCATGTGTTATTTATTTTGCATTGTGGCGGGCTGTCGAGACTTTCGGCGATGCGGTTTGTATATCCTTACTTTTGGAAGATTGATGATACACCGTAGCTTACTGTTTTAATTTCAAGAATGATAAATTGTATGTGTGGTATGTACTCGCAAGTGCTTAACAGAAGTACTTACTGTATTACTAATGGAGGGAAAGAGGGAAGTGCATTGTGGAGGAGTTCTACGATTAATGTGCCGTAATGTTGGCTTAGTTATATCTTGCATTTAGTGGACTAGTAGGTCCATTTTTTTAAATTATATTCGTCGTGTAGCTTGTCCAATAAATGTATAATAAGAAAAAAGATTCGTTTGATTTTTATCAATTCAATAAAATAATAGCTACATGAACATGAGATGTGTTTTTGAAAATTTCGCAAAGAAAAAAAGTAGCAAACTGAAATAAATTGAACAAAACTGAAGCTAACTAAATATCTGATATTCAGTAACGATTTTCCAAGAATAAATTTTAACAATTCCATTAATAAACCTTTTAGCAGAATCAAGCGTAAACTCAGTTCACGTGACCATAATCTTACGTCACCAGCGGGACATAGGTAGCTAATCAGGTTAGGTCTAGACCCAGACTCAGTTAGCACACCTAACTCAATTGTGGACGAGACAAACCAGAAGCTAAATGCATTTAAGGGAATAAAGTTAGAGAACAAAGTATTTATAGCACACAAGGATAATGTTTATTGGATTAAAATCAAACTTATTAAGTTTGAGATGAAGATATATTGAATTTGTAGCTCGCGAATCTCAATAGACTTAAAATAAATTGAAGTTTTTCGTTAAATACTGGTCTGTTCTAAGATCTTCTTTATCCTAGTCACACAATAAAAAAAAATGAATAGATTTAATTTTTTTAATAATATGTTCTAAAATCTTTTAAACCTATTCAATTTTAGAAGTGAAAGAAAATATTAAAAAAAAAAATATTTACATCATCGTAAACAGCTTAAAACATTGTGGTAAAAGTTATCTATCAATCCTAATTTAGGTTCTTACATTGTTTTTACTGGCAATGCTCAGCTTGAAATAGCCTGCATTACTTAGTCAGGCAGGGCTAGCAAAAGTTCTGTAGATATAAGTAACATTTTGTGTTCGCCTGTTTGGCCGTTTATTTGTTCCAAACTAAACAGAGGGTTTGTATACGGTTACGGTTATTTATAAAATGTATTCCGGAAGGTTTATGTTTAGATTTATTTACTTCTGAATAGTGTAGACTAGTTACTGTCCGTGACTACGTCTGCGTCAAAGTGGATAGAATATCCCACGGCATCAAAAAGCGGGATAAAAGTTATACTAAGTGATAAGCCAGGTATATCTCAAAACTTCAGCTAATTCCGTTCAGCTAGTTAAGCGTGAAAGTGCAACAAACATCAAGCCATCCTCACAAACTTTCGCGTTTAAATAATAGTAGGTCAGAAGTAGTGTGTGATGCCACACCGGTAGATTGCACCCGTGAGCAGGGTCGCCCCCTAGTGGTGTAAAAAGTAACCAATGAAACAGATGAAGACCACATTGAAAATAACAAACATTTCGTCCCAAGATATAAGACTCGGGTGTCGTGATGGCCCAGTGGTTAAGGCACCCGCCTCTCATGCACGAGGTTGTGGGGTCGCAACCAGGCACGGGCAAGTACCAATGTGACTTTTTCTATTTCATATGTACTTTCTAAGTTTATCTTGGACATCACTGACATCGGTAACCATGTCAGAGGCCCTTGAGGCGGTTTAGAAACTCTGACACTAGGGTGGGTGAGGTCATTAGACCTTACTGCCCACACGATAAAGAAAGAAGACTCGGTTTCCAAAATCTAATTTGTTTGATGTCCATCGAGAATTGTCATAAAGTTTACAAACGTTTACCGCTGTTATAAAGTTCATTTGTTTCTCTTTCCCGTTAAATATAGCCTTTCCTTTTCCGACCTTCTGCGATTCAATTATTGTAAGAGTAAGTTTCTGTAAGTCGGTGGATCTGGTTCTGTACCTAATTCATTAATAATGAATTAACTCAATATGAAAAACTGGGTTCATTTAGAGCTAAAGTGTGTGATTGAGTGAGTGACTTAGGGCCAATGAAATATATTTTGGATAAAAAGGGTAATAATTGTTTTTACTAAGATTATTACTTATCAGAAGTAGACAACCTAATAAAATAAATTCGGTAAGTCTATTTTCAAAGTCAAACAATCCTGGAAAAGTTGTTTCCAGACCAAGAAACTCGCCGGGGCTGCGGGTTGTTCGAAAGAGACACCGCGCCCCCGGAACGCAAAGGGCACATGAAGGAACATAGATGGGTTTTAGTCAGTAAAAGTCTGACACTCGCTCCCGCCCCGCCCAGGACGGGGGGGGGGGGGGGGGTCATTTGATGATTTTACCATCTTAAAAAAAAAAAAGACCAAGAAACTTCATAGTTTATAAGATATTTATTTATATGAACCCATCACAATAATGTACCACACCACATTATTGTGATGGTAAAAAACAATAACATTACTCGTAAAATTATAGCTACATTATTGAAAGCGAATTAATTATACATACATACATGAAGACTATAATGACGGGGTACTTATCACATTAACAAAACAAATACAAGCTAAAGGTTACACGTGTCACTGAAACACTTCACAAGTTAAATAAATTATTATAACAAAGAAAAGTTAGTTAAAGAAAATAAGTATACCTATTTATGGAAATAAGTACTTTACGGCGTTAATAATAAGATGTATTTAGAATTTAACAAGGTAGCTGAGCTTATTACAGAGTTGGCTGTGCCTAATACTACTACGTTATACTAAATACTGTAATTTCCGAGTCAAGGCAAGATTTTAAACACATTTCAGGCGGTACTAATAATGTTATAAATTGTGTAGAAGTGAAGTGTGTTGTTGATAAAAATAATAACAATAATACAAGTCTATTATAGTCCTACTGAAAGACAAAGGCCTCTTCTTACGCAGAGAAGGCATGAACATTGATCACCTCGCTTGCTTAAGGCGGATTGGCGATTTCAGGCTTTTATTTTATAAGTCCAGGTTTTTCTCATGATATTTTCCTTCACCGTTAACAGTTACAGTTATATCCAAGATAAATTTAGAAAGTATAATTAAAAAGAATGAGAGGGAGAAAATTGCTATTTGTTTGAGGCCTACGTATAGCAGTGGACGGTTATAGGCTGATATGATGACGATGATATGAATGAAAAGTTACATAACCCCTTAGCATGTTTCGAACCCGCAACCTTATTCATGACGCCTTAACCACCACATAAAGAAGAAAATGTCATGATGGCCACATGACATTTTCTTTTTATATACGTAACTTATGTAGGTTAGGTACGTAGGCACCTAACAATAATCAGTATACAACTGGTTCTGACATACGACATCGCATTTGTAAACATGACGTCACCTTTCATTCCGTCGGAATAGAATCTCACCGCAGTCGAGAGCTCTCTCTTTAACGGACTCCTGCCTTTAAAAATATATCACCAAATTCTTTTATACGAAATCAAATATACCGGCTTTGGGAGAGTTGGAACTGACAAAAGGCGAACGTAGACGCCGATACCCGAGCTCTGAAAGGAAAAATCGTTAGCTCAACAATGGCTCGGAGAAATTAAAATAATTTCTAGCACAACAGGTCGCTTGAACCGTGAATAGATCGTGGCATTTGTTTGATAAATGGGTTTGAACTGAAGCTCTCTGTCTGATGAATTATTTTATTACTACACGTGTTATGTCATTCATTATTTAGACATGACATGTTCAAGGGTCGGGGTAGCTTTTAAGGAAAATTAACTAATAATCCTAATAACTCATACCCCAATCGTTTAACTGTACTAATATTATGAAGGGGTACAATTGTTTGTTTTCAAGAGGTAATATCTTTGGAAGTACTGGTTCAATTACAAAAGTTATTAAACTGATAGAAAGCTACACTATTGTGGATTGTTATAGGATACTTATACTTGACTTCCACGCAGATAAGGTCGCGCGCAGAAACTAGCTTCAAATCAAGTATTTGCAGTATAAATTGTTAGAAAATCTAAAAGTTGAAGCTAGTTGTTTGTTCTAAACAGTAGGCTCCTATATAGAAGAACAAGTAAGGAACTCCATTAACACTCTTTAAAAATGCATAAATATTACGAAGTATTACATCAGTCATGTTGGGAAGACTATCAAGCTAACATATAATAATAATTTAACAGGAAAATATTCAGTAATAAGAGTAATAATGATGATAAATCCATTCAAATTCCATTCCATCCCAATTTCAGTGGAAACGTTAATAACGATGATGAATCCATTCCAATCCATCCACATTCCCAAACACTCCGAAGCTGTTATTTGAAATCGACTTATAAAATAAATCCATGGATTCATGGCGAGCTCTGATGACGAAATATAAAAGAACCGGCCAAGTGCGACTCGAAGCCACACACAAAAGGTTTCGTACCAGAGTAGAATATTTAACATCATGAGATAAAAAAAAAATAACACGTTGTATGCGGACACCCCTTAATATTTAACTTTATATTTTTTTAAATATTTAACTGCCTCGGTAGCCTAGTGGTCTTAAGCGTGACTGCTATACTAGAGGTCCTGGGTCCGATTCCAGGTCGAGCAAAAAGTGTTATTGGGTTTTTCTATGAAATTCTCAGTAGCAGTTCGGAGTTTGGATTTGTGCCCGGCTATTACATGGGACCTAAAATATATCGGCGAACTGAGGGTGTACATTGGTACACCTCTGCCTAACCCTTCGGGGAATACAGGCTGAGTGATGATGGTAAATTACTTTTATTTTTTGTTGTTATAGGGGCAATAGAAAAAAAACATACTTTGTGAAAATTTCAACACTCTACCTATTACAGTTTAAAAGATACAGCCGCCTGACAGACAGACAGATGGATAGACAGTCGGAGGGACAACAGAGGGTACAGAACGGAACGTACAAATAGGATTCCGTTGACACCCTTCAGTCACGAAACCCTAAAAAGTCTTTAAAACAAACATAAAATTTCATCAATTCAGGTTATACTTCCCCGTTTCACTGACAGCGGAGGGTAATGTCAGCTCTTCAACGAGACCGGCTATAGGTTTCCAATAAAATAAATAGCACACTGGCGGTTATACCTGTGAACTCAGCTTTTACGAACTGAGAGCTATATTTATTTGAAAATCGATAAGAGCTAAGCTTGAATGTAAGTCGTTATTCTGCGGGGAGACGTCTAGTACAGTCAAGTGCTGCGGGGGCAAAGAGGCTATGTAAATAAAGTACTTGGAAATATATTTGCTGTGCTGATTTTGCAGCGAAATTTGGAAATTGGCCTGTGTGTAATGTGTAACAAAATACACTACGAAAAAGAGTTCTTGATAACATGCTATTGTTGACGACATGGTTGGCTGCTGTGCTGCGTATTACGGGTTTGCTTCCCGCATGGAACAAATATTTGTTTTTTAAATTTTTGGACAGTTGTTTCAGGTCTGGCTGTTTGTGTATGTCATTCAATATTCGTAAATGCAACCACGGTATAAGAGAAATTGCTAGTGTCGGGTAATGTAAAATAAAATGGAATACTACGCCTACACACATGTGTAGGCGTATTCCAATTTTATTGTTAGAAAGGAAACCGCAAAACGTAGGCTGGACCGTTGCGCTACCAAGGATGGGGACTTTACTTATTTGTTTTAACGTGGTCTGGTGACCCTCAAAGATGTATTTTTAGGTCTCATTATTAGGGATACCATTTCAATCAATTAAATTGATTTTTTTTAATCACATCTTCGTTTTGAAAAACATTTTATTTATCATTTTTACGAGTAAATAATTATACTCTTGAAATGTAGATAAGATAAGGACAATTATCTAGGTTTGTGATTAGTCAGCTTTCCGTCAAATAACCTAATTTCTTAATGATATGTAATTCTAAATCCACGCGACTAACACAATCATACATACATAGACTCACGCCTTTTCCCAAGAGGATAAGCAGAAACCATAGAACGCCACCTGCTACGATCCTTACATACTAACACAAGACGAGACTAACACAACCGTAGATATTAGTATTCTAATCTAATCCACAAAAGTTTGAGTTTATCTACTTATATATATATATACCATCACGCCTGTATTCCCCGAACGGTTAGGCAGAGATGTATCAATGTACACCCATAGTTCGCCAGTCCCATGTAATAAGGGGCGAGACTATTGCCATTAACCGGGCACAAATCCAAACTCCGAGCTGCTACTTTTATATTGAGTATGCTGCCCTTAATAAGCGGTTGAAGATCGCATTAGTGACATGATTTGCTTACCTCTTGGGGCTCCGAATCGACGAACCAGTCTATGATCGCCGGTGGCAGCGAGTAGTCTGACGTGCAGTTGACCAGCGCTTGCTCCCCGACCTGCACCAGGGTTGGCAGACCCGTGATCAAGGGGTCGTATTCTGGCATCACTGGTGGGAAAAAAGAGAAGGTTTTTACTATTGGTTAAGTACCATAAGTAGAGAAGATGGGCCAAAAAGTCAAACAAAAAAAAAAATAAGTAGTAGGCACTTTTGAATTGTAATGGAGCCGGTCAGTTAGTCAGAATGTTGAACTCTATGGAGAAGTACGTCCAAGAAACTCCATGGACATACTATTTTTATAAATTCCTGGCTTCATTGTACTTGTTGCTTTTATGATAAAACTAAGTAGGTAAAGAGGACAGTGTAAAGAAAAAAAAACCTTTGGAGATGACCAATCTTAACTGCTAGTGCCCATTCACAAATATGACGCGTGGATCAGCACCATTTAGCTCAACCATCTTGAAGGGAACCGCTACAATCCACGCGAAAAGAATTGTAAAGACGGGATTACACAGCTTGCACGTTGCTAAGAATGTTGTATACTATTCTCCAAGTATGTGTAAGTAAAAAGCATTTTTGTTCTTTGAAAGCGATAACTTGAGTTAAAAGATTTTATGGCTATATTATATAGGCTACTAGTTGTCGGTGGTTTTGTGACCGGTCAATGGCAATAGCTTCGCCCCCTGTTACATGGGATTTAAGACATACGCGCGAACTGTGGGTGTACAGTCAGCAAAAGAGATAAGTAACCAGTGTCGCCTAATAAATTCAAAGTTTTTTAAAAACCGATAGAAGTTTTTTAATAAATTTTATTTCTATTCATAGCAAATAAACAGTTTTTTTTTTAAATAAAATTTCATTTAAAAGCTACCCTTGGTTTGTGAGAAAACTTCAACTATATTAGACGGTCTGGTTACTTATCTCTTTTGTTCACCGTACATTAGTACACCTCTGTCTAACCCTTCAGGGAAAACAGGCGTGATGGTATGTTTATTGTTTATTGTCAGCGTGTAAGCCGATCCGTTCTTGGCTCTCATTTCCTACCTGTAAACTTGTTGTCAAATTCTTACTAGATAGATCGAGTAGTTTTCGAGATTTCTTTTTAATCAGAGAGTGATCTTTCAATTTTAAAATATAATATAATGCAGACTACTGGCATTTGTCGTGTATTCCTTAGTTATGTGTTGAAGGGTTACGTATAAAATTTTATTGTGTTTTCTTACTGACTTCCTAAGCTCACTTCAAGACCATGGTTTTATGGCGTACAGTTTTATTTAAAGCCATAAAACGTAAGTGTAAAATCCAAACAAAACAAAAATAATACCTACCATGCTACGATACCTACTTTTGAGTTATGAAACCAAGGGTATGACCAAATAATCAATACTAAAGTGGACGGATTGTAGTAAAACCCTTTCCTAACTTTTAACTCGACTGTTATTGTGTTGTTACGGGCATAACAAGGGATATCCAATATATTTTGGGTAGGCTTACCTATATCAAAGAATAATACCTTTTACTACGTACGTGTCTATACGGGGTGTAAAAGACACATCATATAGCTGTTAACTACGCATACTACCCATCAAACTGAGTAGGTTTGAGCCCAAATTATTGCTGGGAAACAACTTTTATTTTTTGGTATGTAAAATCGCTGTTTATGGCAGCCTACGCAAAACATTGTGCTAGCAGGTGCACCAAAAAGTACAAGGCCTGTGAAGTATTTAAAGGTGATGGCTAAATGACTGCCCCCGGGCCAGATACATTCTGGAATGTATAATTATGAATCTTACATAACCTCATAATATTTAAAAAATCATTCATGAATTATGTAGTGTTTATTATTTTCCTAGCACTTTCGTGAACTATTAAACATAATAAAGTATCTAAAAAAAAAGAAAAACTTTTCATCACAAACATTCGCTTATTAATATACAACCTCATTTTCGTTTTTAGTTTTATTATTTTTCGAAAGTGTCAGTTGAAGAAAATTATATACTGTCAAACACACCTTTTTTCCTTTTTAGGCAATATTATTTTACCATTATATTATTCCCAAAAAGTATCTGAAACTTTTTTACATGAAATACTAATATTTAGCCATTCAGCATTACATTGTGCTAGGTACCATATTTATACATGGTACCTGGCACATGGGGCAGTGGTCTATACTTCCATTTAGCCATCTCCTTTAGTAAGACATACCGTTACGCTTGTATTCCCCGAAGGGTTAGGCAGAGCTGTATAAATGTACAATACTGTCACTGTCAGCCGATATGTTTAGGTTTGTTGTCTTCTATGTAATATTGTAGGGGTGAGCCTTTTGGTATTAACCGGGTACAGATCCTAGCACCGAGCTGTTACTCAGAATTTCATAGGAAAATTCAATACTAACACTTTGCGCGACCCAAGATGTATTGCGTTTAGTAAGGAGATAAAAAAAAAGCAAATGAACATTCGTTGAAACTTAGCCTTCGGCGTATTTTTATTTTGATAAAATTCTGTCATTTGTGATTACTAGTGATATTGAGTTAAAAAAAAAATTAACAACATTTAAAAGAATTTTGATTTGCTATGTGAACGAGTACATGACAGAACTGCAACTGTAACCTTTGTCATTCGCTATAAAATTACCAAAAATACAGGTTGGAATGCAACGTACCTATTTTTCATAATTTATACTGTTTTTCATATTTGGTTGCAAGATTAATAGTCAATAATAATGCTACTATTTTTTTATTCTGTTTTGTTTAGCTGTAAGTCTTCCATAGCTTATAAATAGATTTTTTTTTGTTTTGTATTTTATTTTTTATTTATGTTTTTGTGTAACACGGTGTTTCTAGTTTGGTTATTCAGAAGAATAACGCGTAGTATCCAAAAGTATTTAGCAGTTTTTTTGTAAAAATGTTGCAGTATGTTTACAAGTCTCGAAATAATTCACTACATAATTATTAATGACATTAACATGAACATAAAATACCATTGATAAGATCACATAAATTCCATTTTTAGTTTTATTCGCAAATCATATTTTCCAAGAAAACGTCTTTGTCGAAGTCGAAAGGAAACTACATCTGAAATGTTAGATTTAATACCATTTCCGTTCCCTGCCTCCCTGGTACCATTAACGTAGATTCTGGCTTCCACACGATAATCTCCAGTACAGGACGACGTTATTATATTGGCCTCATCATAATGAGATAATGTTCGGTAAAGCAAATAATATTTGTCTGTAAGGATTATTATCTTATGTGGGATCGCGTATTGATATAAAATTGTGGTATTTCTTGTTTATTTGACATGAATATTGTTGGTTTAGGATACGATTTTTGTTTTTACATAAAACGGGTTATTGTTCGTTGAAATTACATGTTTCTCTTTAACTTTTTCTTTATGTGTATTAAAGCGCTCACAAGACCCAAATACTCGGAATAAGTTTAAACATATTTTTATTAAAATATATTGAGTTTGTGGAAATGGACAGAATATTATGTTAATCTTGAATATATTTCTGAGCAGATGTGGGTGTGATTCCAAAATACGTTTTTGAGAAATATTGATACAAATTAATGAGCGTTAATTTAACCCCATGTACTTAAGAAAATAATACAACAATAACATAGCATATTAGAATACGGATAGAAAGTTTGCTTTTTATTTGTAATTACTTAATAATATTTTTGAATAAATCGATGATTGCTTCACATTTTGTGATACATTACAAGTAACAGTCTGACTGTGACCACACTTTAAATATTGTCTGCGCCTTAATAAGACTTACGGTGGCATAATATTATGTTCATTAACATCTGGAATAGTCTTATTAAAACAATAAACAGAGACTGTAAATATTAGAATGAGGCACACACGTCTTTAGTTTAAGTAATGTATAACATACCAACACGTCTGACCTCGAAAGCTAAGGCAGAGGCGGGCCAATGTAGACCCACAGTTAACCGGTATGTTTGGGTCCGGACTAATAGGGGGCGAGTCTAGGGCACGAATCCTAACTTCGAACTGCTGCTGAGAATACCATAGAAAAACCCAATAACACTTTGCTTGACCTGGGAATCTAACCCAAGATCGTTGCGCAGCAGTCACGCTTGGGACCACAAGGCTATCGATGCAGTTATCCTGATAAGCTTTATAATAACGACGATTGACGACACGGTTGGCGCAGTGGCCGAGCAATCGACTGCTGCGCTGCATGTCGCGGGTCCGATTCCCGCGCAAACAAATATTTGTATGACCTATAGATAGTTGTTCCGGGTCTGGCTGTTTGTGTATGCCACAAACAGCCAGACCGCACCCAAGATACAGGAGAAATTCCTAGTGTGGGGCAACGATTTAAAAAAGAAAAAAGAAAACGCTACTAGGGCAGCATACTCACCAGCCAGTGTCATGTTCGCTGATCGCTTGTCTACCGCGAACCGCGGCCCTTCGCTGGAGACCTCGCACGTGTACTTAGCAGTGCCTCGCTCGGGTCGGACGCTGATGATGCACGCCTCGGCGTCGCACGAACTATTCGTCACAGATATGTCTGTGCTGTTGAATATTCTTGTTTCTAGCTGTGGACAAAAGGTGTGGTTAGAAGAAGATATAGTGTACTGGCATTACGGAGTTCATTACAAATGGCGAAAAAAATAATTTTGGTTTCACTCTTTATAATTTTTCATAGAAGTAGTAATGGCCCAGTTGTTAAGGGGGCCCTTTTTCAAGCATGAGGTTGCGGATTCGATACCGGGCAGAGATTTTTTCAATTAGATGTAATTTCTAAGTTCATCTTGGACATTACCGACACATTAGCAAAGTTCAATAAATAAAAGTCTGAAATCATCAATCCGCCTTGAGTAAGTGTGATCAGTCCTCGTGCTTTATCTGTATAGAAAAAGGCATTTGCCCTGCAGCGGGATAAGGATATTAATAGGCTACTATGGTGGTGGTTGGATATGCTATAACTATTATTAATGCATCTGTAAGAGCTGTGGCTTTCACAGCTGGTCATGATTCATCTTTGCTGAGAATAGATCATGCCATTTTATTTCCCAGGGGTGTCGTTTGAGCAGATAACCCTTTCTCACACTTGAATTTTACGACTTTTGCGGGATGACAAAAAGCCCATACATCGTTGTTTTGCAAGTGGCTTCGTAAGCGCAGCTTTCTTCTAGTTTTATTTCATTTTGTAAATTATTATAAAGCTGTGCCCGCGGCTTTGTGTACGTGCAATGGATTTTATTTTTCCGGAATGAAAATTATCCAACGTATGCTACGTTAAGCTGTGAGTTCGTACCAAATTGAATGTAGAAATCTCTTTAGGATTTATAACAGGTATGAGCGACGATATACTCGTACGTCTTCTAGTTTTCACTTGTGCTAGCAAACCATTTTAAACTGAGTAGGTAAAGAGCTCCGCAAACCAGCGCACCTAATTATAGCACCTTTTCAATCCTCGCTACATAGACGTAACAAAATACATCTCGCAGATTACCAGCACGAGTTTTAGAAGCTGTTGAAAGGCTCTTCAGTCTTTCAGAGCCCTCACTTCGACCTCATTCCGTAAAATATTTCCTAGTCGTAGATTCAAAAGGTGGTTCGTAACAGGTGAAAACATTTACCATAAAATAACGTTTATAAAAAATGTTATACGTGTTCCGCGCTCAGGTTTTTCTTGTCCAAATAATTTTTGTGACCGTTCGCGTGATGAGCGCAATATACGGTCGGCGCCGTGCGTCCATGTGAAACGAAAATATATATAGTTTTGAAGCTTTTCGTTTATGGAGGGTGTTTTTTTTTAATTACGTAGAGATACTCAAAAGTTATTAGCGTTGGCGTGAAATTCGTTTAAAAATCGTGTAAACTAGAGCCACTAGAACATAAAATAAAATACCTACAGTAAAAAGTGAAAACTATGTCAGGATAAAAAGTTCATTGTAAGTAAGGAAAATGTACAGCCAACTTGATTATGGCAAAAAGTGTGATACGTTGCGGTTCGGGTCAACTTAATACATGCTAGAACAGTTTTTACACGCGCTCCGCTGTCGCCCCTATGACAAGTAGGCTAGTGCACTAGTAATGACTTTATACTGAGCAGATTGCTTCGTTACATACTGTATCTACTAGATAAATTCATTTTATTTCAGCTCAATACACAGTACAAAAATAAGAGATAAAAGTACCTCTTCACCTTTAAGATATATGAAAATTAATAATGGATTCCAAAAATAGTAGGTTTGTTTGTTGATCCACAAATTCAAAGTAAATAAATACCTCTGTATAAATAAACTATATTAACAAAAAACACAGCCAGTTAAATACATGGATTCACAGAATTCATCAAAAGATGAAACGTCCTTTGTATGAAGAAGACAGTCATAAATTTAAATTAAAATTTCATAGTAAAAACAGAAATCGGTTACTTGAATGCTTTTAGTACATCTGAGGAATACTTTCCAAAGAGTCTAATCATATTAAAATTCATGTTGGAACATTAAGGCTTTACAAAAGAGGCTTATTCGAGTATTTCTCGTTCTTTTTGCCTCCTTAATGGCCCCTAGGTTCTTATAAGCTTTCGAATTGAGCACAGATAAAATTTAATTTGTAAGTTTGGATTTTAGAAATTCGATTTATCCATCCGTTGTTGGCAGATCTTTGAAATGATGAGGGCGAAAGCAAATCCTTTTATGTGTCTGTATAGTGTGGTGGATTACACGGAATGTCACATAGACATTAACTATGCTTACTGCTTATCAACCTAAGTAATATTAAGCAAGTATTATTAGGATTAGGCGAACATGTACGAATGTACACCCACAGTTCGCCAATATGTTTAGGTCCCATGTAAAAAGGAAGGAGCCTATTGCCGTTAACCGCGCAAAAATCCTAATTTCTAGCTGTCACTGAGAATTTCATAGAAAAACCCAATAACATTCTCGACCTGGGAATCGAACCCAAGGCCTCTAGCGTAGCAGTGGCGTTTCGGACCACTAGGCCAACGAGGCAGTCCTCATACTTTAAAACCCGGTAAAATCGACAGTGACCACACTACAACAGCGCAGCGACGAGATATTAAAGCTCCATGAGTCCCGGTGAATATACCATCACGCCTGTATTCCCCGAAGGGTTAGGCAGAGGTGTACCAATGTACATGTTGTGTTTTTATATATTATATTATATATTTGGAGTCCCGGAGAAATAACTCAACAGCCGTGCCACCCCCCGAGTACAACATTTCCACAGCCGTCAACACTAGTTACCTGCCTATATATTATACTGTACTGTTTCATCTAATTAATGTAACTTGCCTCCAAATTAAATTCTATTAAGGACGAAATATTTATTCAAAGAAAGGTCAAAGGACAACTCCAAATTAATTAATATAATTCTATATTCAGAATAATTTCCAAATGGATACAAATTCTATCGTAGTATTTGAAATTCATTTTACGTAACCCGATAGTTTTTGTTACGAGAAATTATTAATTAATTAGATTTTAGAATAAATTAGATTCTGGAGGGACTGTTTGTCTCTAAGATTTTGAACTTCTATGACGTCTGTTGTTTGGACACTAATATTGTTACAATTGCTCAAAATGATTATTTACGTGAGCGACTGTTTCTTATGGACTGTATTTGTGTGGCTGATCTACGGATGGTCATTATATGTTTGCACATAACATAATGAGAGTAACAAAAAATTTTATAGGAATGATAAAAAAAAAACGAGAAAATCGTATTCATATTTTATACTTATGAAAATAATTCTTGTCTTCCCATTAATTGTATTCATAAATAAAACAATAACGAAATGATCTGAAAAAAAATATTACGGGTAATAAATAAATTGGTTTTTGTTTTAAACGGCCCGTGACACACCGGGTTCGTCCGATTCCCGTTCTGATAACATGAAAATATTAATAAATAAAGTAAAACATAGTGAGTATCACCTACGGAACGACTCAGGGACACAGGTGAAGGCTTATGAATAAAAATGAACCCGCTTGAATCATAGCTTCGGCAATAAGTGCCCGACTACACGACCAATTATGTAGCATTGGCGCTGAATTGCCGCAATATCATGTTTCAATTTACCGTGTAACCTATCGATTCAGTATCGCTTTAGTTATGAAAAGATGTTAATTTGTAGGAAAATGCTGAGGATAAAAGATAATAAAACAAGATGAAAAGAGAATTACATTCAGAGCGATTCCGAGAACATTGTACTAATTAAAAAACGTTATTGTTACGATCACAATCAAATTAAAATTCATGAAACTTCAGTGAAGTTTACACAACATTTCTATATGAAACGTTAACCCAATGGTAATGCTGAAAGTTTAATTGCACAATCAAAGTGCATCACACTATAAAATAAACTGTAAGTTTCGCAACAATGCAATGTCGCAGCGCGTGGAAGCAGCGCGCTGCCTGCCGTCGGCCCGTGTGTACGGGCACTAAAAGAACGGGCTCTAAATAATTCACTCGTGAATTACGATCCGCTACGGATATACGTTGAATGTTTCAAAACGTTCAACTTTGAGTCTGGCTTCGTTGCGGCGCTGCTCAAATTGAATATTTTTTTTTTGTTTTTCATAGAAAATTAGTCTTTATATTTGTGTAGGTATATAGTAGTGTACCTACTTGCAAAAACGCAGTTCCCTAACTAAGTGTACATAGTTACCTGAAATTATCATCATATCAGCCGCGTGACGTCCACTATTGAAGATCATAATAATCCTTAAGGTCGTTCATTGCTGGACATAGGCCACCCCCAAAGAAAGTCACAATGATCAGTCGACCTATGTGTCCTGCCCATGGCCACTAGTTTTGCAATTCTGAGAGCTATATCGGTTACCTTAGTTCTTCTACGGATCGCCATATTTCTAACTCGATCACGCAGAGAGATGAAAATAATGAGTATTCAATATTAAACTGAATGTTTTTCTTTAAAATTACAATAAAACGTATCTGTAAACGTAAACGTACAAATAAATTAATAAGACTTTCAATTATAAAACTCCTATTCCGCTGGCTGTACAGCCCGAGCATCAGGTATATTTAATATGTAAACTCAATTACGGGCGTTTTCACGTAATTTTTACCGTATTCCGGAGAAGCTCGTTTAAAATTACGTTTTGCATATTTTTTTGATATCACCCCACGAGAATTTAAATAACGCTGCAGCCGTAGTCATCTGTCCTGTCATTATAGACTTCAAAGATGGGGGTTAGAGGTTCCCGACTTCAAAAAGATGGGAAGCCGCCCACAAAGTCGTCTTGACACCATTGTTCGATGTACTCACTTGCTTGTGCTCGCTTTGTTCTTAATTTTTTATTTGGACTTGTTAGGAGTGTTGTATTCTTTTGGTTTTATTTTAAAGCTGGTGTCGCTAAAGTTACCAGTGTGAAAAATATTTTTGTCATATTCATAAAAAAACCTTTTACCAGAATCATTTGAAAAAAATACATTATGTTTGATAAAATATTATGTAAAATGTTTAATTGTTGTGTTTTTGTTTTTTTTTAATTGTTCTTTGTAAATCTCGTAAGTTATAATATATTATTATCTATATTTTGTTTGTGTGTACTTATTTTTTATAATAATATATTTTTCTTGGAAATTTTCTGTTCCTTTGCAGTGCTACTAGGTTTGTTTTGTCTCTGTATCAACTTAAGGTAGACTGGTAGTAAATGCCCAAGGCGTTAAGTCCGCCTTTGTACAAAGGCGGACTTAATGCCTTGGGCATTTTATGTATTTTTTATATTATGTGCATAAAGTTTTTATATTTATGAATTAATAAGTTAAGTAAAGAATACAAAGTACATCTTCTAAATAACGCCAAATGTGCGCTGTCACCATAATATTTGACGTAAATTACAAAAGTTTTGTTTCGTAAACATCGCGAGGAAACCACGGCCAAGTTTACATAGTTTAATATTTAATTTCCGAGGTTACACGGTGACGAATTTTCTCAGAACTGGAATAATTCCGGAACGTAACGGGATATCATAGGAGTAAACCTTGCACGAAATTTAATTCCCCAATGGGGTAACTAGAATGAAATGGAAAGGAAAAACAACTTTTTTTCTTTGAAAACCGTTACTTATTTGTCTCGATATCATTGTGTATAGGTTTTATAGATTTGTAGAGGTGTTAGTATTTCAGCTGCCCTGTTAGTCTCGCATTGATAAGCACGACTGTTGAGCGGGGGTTCTGGGTTCAAATCCCAGGTCCGGCAAAAGCTAGTAGAAAAAAAGCACCCATGTACCCCTTTGTAACCTCAAAAAATGTTATAACATAATTACTGTCTATTTTCCTCTGGCAACACCTGACTCCATTAACTAATTAAATTCACCGCGAGCCTCTCAGTGTTGCCAACACGAATAAAAGGAAACTCGTTTAGTTCACAGTACACGGAAGCAACGTGGTAATAAGGGTAAGTAGAGGTCGTGGTTAAAATAAGTGGTTGGTGTAACACCTTTAAACTTGATAATTATACATCACGTATGGTCTGAGACCCCACCGCCGCCGCCTGACCTACGTCATTTTAACGTAGCTGGGATTCGGAGCATAGATACATGAATAATAATAATGTCGTTAAGGTGGTAGGTAGGCAGTGGTAGTATTGAATCATTTCTCATAATAATAAATAATTAACCCTAACTAATAACTGCCTCGTTAGCCTAGTGGTCCTAAGCGCGACTGCTGCGCTCTAGGTCTTGAATTCAATTTCCAGATCGAGCAAAGTGTTATTGGCTTCTCAAAAAAAACTCACTAGCACCTCAAAGTTAAGATTTGTGCCCGGTTAATAGCAATAGGCTCACCCCTAAATAAATTGGACTTAAACATACTAGCAAACTGTGGGTTTACATTGGCATACCTCTGCCTAAGCCTTCGGGGAATACAGGCGCGATGGTACATATGTGTTTTATATAGGTACTTTTATTTTAACAAGTTTTCAATTACTCTTTTACATATTTTTTTGCAGAATTTAAACATACACTATTACAAAACACATTTTGTAGGTAATAACTTAAAGCATAAGCTTGAAAGTTCAGTCTTATAGCGTCTAGCTGAAGTTATAGCCTACGGAAAGTATCTGGTAATAATGCACGCAGATGTTAGCTTTATCGGTTCTTAAATTTTTTATCCTGTTAATATGACAAAGGTCTTGCGACTCTCATCTTGGATTATTTTGACTTTTAAAGTTTTGGAGGAATGAGAAAATAGAAAAGGGAGGATCCTCCGACCAGACAGGTGTTGTATCTAGTGGGCTACTGCCAGGGCACGTCTTTATTGAGGCGGTAAGTCCCCTCTTTGAGGAGTGGCTAGAGCGGCGCTACGGCGCCCTCACCTACCGCCTGACGCAGGTCCTCACCGGACATGGATGTTTCGGGAGGTTCCAGCACCTCATCGGGCGGGAGGAAACGCCCGGGTGTCACCATTGCGAGGATCGCCCCGAGGACACGGTGGAGCATACTTTGGCGGTGTGCCCTGCTTGGGCTGAGCACCGCCGAGTCCTCGAGGCGGCCATCGGCGGCGGCGCCCTCTCGCGTCCGGCACTGGTTCAGGCCATGGTCCGGAGCGAGAGGGAATGGGAAGCAGTCGCCTCCTTCTGCGAAGCTGTAATGCTAGAGAAGGAGGCGGTGGGACGGGAGAGGGAAAGGAGGGTCCCACGTCCCAGCGGCCGCCGCGGTAGACGCTCCGGGCGTCGGGAGCCGCGAGACGACTCCCGGCCACCGTAGGCGCGGGTCTGTGGACGGTGAGCAATGGGTAGCTCACCGTCCGTACGTTCACTGAATAACGACAGACCGTGTCGACGGCGCGTTCGTGTTCCACGCGCGCCTCAAAGAGATGTCAGCAAACTTGGATGGGGCCACTGAGGGCCGATGCCTGCCGGGGCTGCGGGTTGTTCGAAAGAGATACCGCGCCCCCGGAACACAAAGGGCATATGAAGGAACATAGACGGGTTTTAGTCAGTAAAAGTCTGACACTCCCTCCCGCCCCGCCCAGGGCGGGGGAAGTTATTAGATGATTTCCCGTCTATAAAAAAAAAAAGTGGGCTACTACCCGACGGTTGATGTCGGGATTTTTGTATGAATGCTAATGGCGCGGAGAACTTTGATTGCGCGATCTAGGCATCGGCAGTTTTACCGTCGTAGTTCGCAAGCTGTGCGATAGATGTCGCTACAAAGTCAATCCGATCTCTTGAATAGTTTCGTCTTTATCGTGTGGGTATCTAACGACCCCACACACCCTAGTATCAAAGTTTCTAAACCGCCTCAGGGCCTCTGATATGGTTATCAATGTCAGTGATGTCCAAGATAAACTTAGAAAATACATACATAGGTACATATGAATTAGAAAAAGTCACTTTGGTACTAGCCCGTGCCCATTTGCGAACCCTCAAGGAGAATAGTTTCGTAATGAGTTTTAAGTTTGTTTCGTATTTAATATATTCCTTAGCTTCGCTGACCAGACTAATGGATTTTATTTTTATATGCAAAGAAGAAAACCCCTTAGGGTGAAAGAAAAACATTGTCAAACAAACCTGAACGTAATAATTCTGGAATTGTCTCTTTGTGAGAAGAGACAGTTCGCCAATGAGACAATTCACAAGCTATGACATTACTTAGGTACTGCCACGCACTTTGTATAAGTTAAAGACTCGGCAATCGCTTCATGAAAATACTGGTATTCAGCTGCATTGGTTTTTACTGGAAGCCAACTACGAAATAGTTAGGTGAAGGCTAGGTAGATATTGATGAGGAGTATCAAGCAGTATTATTTCAACATCATCATACCAGCCGCAGGATATCTACTGCTAGACATAGACCCCCCCCCCCCCCCCCCCCATACATTTCCAAGCGTCTTACTGCGGTCTTAATCAGTAGTATTACTTGCTCTACTAGAAAATATAAATACTTAAGGGTATAAACCCTAATTTCCTACAGCGGCCCACGAGCCATATACTTGACATGATTTAGAGCAAGGATTCAAAATTTAAATAATAACCGTTAAAGTAAGACTACCCCATGAGCACGGACGCTTTGTATTAAAACTTTGTTGTACGGAACCAAAGCGTATAAAAACAAGTTAGCGCATCATTATGCACGCTCACGAAGTTTGCTAACTATTGACGCGTTATTGTAAGTAGACAAATATGATACTTGATGGGTCGGATACCTGCCAACAAGTTTTAGAGATGCTGAATAGAAAGGGGATTTTGACAGGTTTAAATAAGAGGATATTTTCGACAGCGCGCTGTTATGCGCTACATACGAGCGCAGTCTAGTCTTGAAATTAATTAAATTAACGTTAACTGACCAACCAAAGGCTGGTGTTTATTTAGTTATTGTCTAAAATTTGACTACACTTGTATAGAATATGGTGTGGTTGCAATTCTCTTAAGGAGTCTGTTTTCGCCTAGTAATATTTATGGGTATATTTGAAGTACTTACATAAATTAATAATTAAGCAGCAAGAAGTTATAGTACTTAGAAATATGATTTTTTCAATTCTACTTTTTTCTCTTTTCTTTTTTCGTGTGGGCGGTAAGGTCTAACGACCACCCACACCCTAGTGTCAGAGTTTCTAAACCGCCTCAAGGGCCTCTGACATGGTTACCGATGTCAGTAATGTCCAAGATAAACTTAGAAAATCAATTGTACTAACATTTTACTACAGCTTCCCTTGACAGATACCTCTACCCTCCTAATTTACAACCCTCCCAATACAACACAATAATACAAATACATATTAAATAACGATACATAGTTACAGAAGTTGGATCGTTTCACGTTTTTAATGTGATTTTTATACGGATAAGGGAAAGTGTACCGGTTTCATTCCTGTCTCGCGAACTTTTAATATATATGTGGGTATTATCGTTATCTCGCGATTTATTCAAATGGCGATGGGTGACGGCGGCTGTGACGCCAGAGGGCCGATGTTTTTTTAATGTCCCGTAATAGGATTTTTCCTGTATCGTGCGTGCCTTCTCCTGTCGTGTTGGTTCGAGCTGAATGAGAATTGCTCGTACCACGATATCAAGAGTGACAATCTGGTTGGTATTTTATCGGCCTGTTTTGAATTTTGTATTATGGCAGCTCCTCGTTAACTGTCACTTTGTTCCCATTCAGTAATAAACTCCCCTTTGGAATCACTCTTGCTATAGAGTCTGCCCATTACATCGTACCATGATATTTAATATACAGGCACGGAAAGAAACATGACAGGGGTACTAAGCACTCTGGAACGTATCAACCGACAATTGTTGACGCTTCATGCATGGCACGCTATGGTGTTGGTCGGTGACGGAACGGTCTAGTGGGCTATACTTCTCAAAACAATGAATATTTTTTTAATTGTTAGTTTTTAGCACGGTCATGGAATGGTAGGGTGTAGAGAGTAGACTTCTTAATATGGAATTTTAAAACTTATTTTTAAACTTTATTCCGAACTATACACCATCACGCCTGTATTCCCCGAAGGGTTATGCAGTGGTGTACCAATGAACACTCACAGTTCGCCGGTATGTTTAGGTCCCATGTTATAGGGGGCGAGCCTATTGCCATTCGATTGTCTACTCCGAACTATCACATCAACAATATTTTACATCACTTAAGCGTAGCATTAAGTACAACACATAACAGATAAATACCAGCAAATTATTCAAGTAAATATAACTTGTAAATTCACATGTTAATAATAAAGGCACACAAGTGTAGTGACCTGAGTACGGAGATAATGGCAGAGGTTCCGCCGACTGTTCGCGACGTAAACCGAAGCCGGATTCATTGCACACAAGTCACTGAATTATTGACATTTTATATCTTTGACTTTACTGTATGCTTGTACTCGTAATCACTTGTTTTATTCACAACACGATCACGGGAAGCTACTGTCACTGTACTTGTAAATGTTTAAATTCGTGGTGTATATTTTAATAAAATAAACTAAAATTATGATGTTAATTATACTAAAGTCTAAGGTTAATGTCGCACGGTATTTCATACAAACTTTAAAGTCCAAAATTTTGGAAATTAATTAACGGTTTGTTAAATTTATCACGTACATGCTAGATGTTTATCTAAAGAGTCAGTGGAGAATATTTTAGAAAAATACTGTATAGCTAATGTTATCTATAGAAATCTTGAAATCTACATTCGATTTTGGACTTGAAAGTTGATATTATTATGTGATACTGTACAAGGCTAAACGTTTTCAAAGAGTAATTGATTACATAAACTAACTGTTCCAAAAAATATTCAAAATTATGCTAAAGTTATAAAGAGTGTTCGTAATACCCATAACAGAAAATAAAATAAATACCTCGTATGACATGCTACAAGATAGCAGTAAAAAAGATTTCAGACATTTTCTGAATTGTCTTTTCTATACCTAAGCTAAATAAGCGGTTACCTCCCACCTGCCAGTTCTCATTACAATAAAAAGAATACTATAACGAAATTTTGTTCCAGGAACACCTGAAAAAACCTAATTTCATACTTTACATGCCGAGACCGCGCGCCAAATCTTTTTACGCGAAAATTACGCGAGTTGGTACCACAAGCTGCGACATTTTTACCTCTATATTTATGCGCATAAGCGTGAAAAAATGACGCTCATTATTCCTAGTTGTGAGCACAGTTTTCGAAAGCGTGGTCCAAGCGAAGACCAGTAGCGACTTGTAACGTGTACAAAAATCTCACGTAAATATTGCTGGATGCAGCCAGTGCAGGACCGGTCACTGTGGCTTTCTTTAGTGAGCGCCTATGTCTAGCAGTGGACGTCGTTCGAATGATATGATGATGATTAAATATTGCTAAGACTTTTTACGAAATTGCGCCACAAAATAATTATGTCGAGGTGACTAATGCTGCAGAAATAGCACAAGGTAATAGCTACGGTTAGTAATTATAATAATGCACTTTCACAAATGGTACTTAGCTGATGAATAACTCTGTAAGTGACATAAAGCACTCTTGTTAATTACGGTATTATTAATGTTAACGCAAAATATTATAACTTGAAATTACAAACACCTGTAAGATAATTAATTAATGCTTTTATCTCTACACTTTCATAAAATATACTTTACCTACATATAGTCTTTATGCTGTAACTTGATTCTGATTTGAAGTAAAATGTCTAGCTTAAAAAACAGGTTAATTTACAAAAACTAAACCATACACAATCACAATACAGATATTAATGTTTTAATGATTTTTCTCTCAACGTGAACCTTAACCATGTACATTTCAAAAACTGCTTTTCCACAAGATCTTGTTTCAAATCGGCCCCAAAACGCTGTCGCTTGTATTTTAAACCACAGACTAAGAAGACCGCGGCTGAGGCCATCGTTCAGAGGATCATGGACCGGATAGATATGACGGGCCTGCGATTTTTAACATGCTACAGTCGTAAGAAAAGTAAGACTAATTTGTCTTACTGGTTTAAATGTAAGAATGTGTCTGCCACACTCCGATAAAAAGAATTGCAGGAAATGTTTATGAGTTTTCTTTTATTCAAATCTGAGTGCAATAATATAATATTCAGGAGAAATGAGATAGGTGAACTCGTAATATGAGTGATGTAGAGACTAGGGGGTCGGTTGGAAGACAGTTTTGTTTTTATTCAGACTGTTGAAAAGGATAGATTTATAGAACAATCGCCGCCTTCTGGTCTAAATCTAAAAGTAATCTTCATTTACAAATAAATATAAAGTGGATTAAAGTCAAAGTCAAAAGTCAAATTATTTATTCTAATTAGACCATCAAAAGGCAATTTTGGACGTCAATTAATTTAAACTATTGTTTTTAGTTGTATTAGAGGTAATCATTACTTGAAGACTGATACAATTAGTTTAATCAAAATAATAACAATTCAACATAACAGTTAAGTTCACAAGTTTTACAGATCAAATTAAAATAAATATATTGGCGTAGGCAGACCAACAGTCAGATGAGTTGGTTCACAAGGCTGCAAATGATAATGACTACAATTTCTTCACGAGAAAGAGGCACCAAAAAAATGTAATAGTTTTACCAAATAATTCTTAAATTATTCCACTATTCAGTTGCTTCCTTTGTCTGCTCCACATTCCCATCCCCGGTGACGATGCATTGCGCTGCACGTTATTTAAGGCTAATCCCGCGTTCCACATTCCCCTCAACCGACACATTTATCGCTGTACAACCTGCCTTATATTTCAAATAGGAACTTACACCACTACACCGACCGACGTGCTAAGAATTTATTATTAAAACGTTGGTTTCTACGATCTTTCCCCGCGTTGAGCGTTACGAGGTACTTACCTGTGTGTGCCATGCTTACTTGTGTGCGATTTAGCTGTTCCTACACTACATAATACATTATGTTCTAGCTCTGGATATAATGTGTGGTTTAATACAAATAGGATGTTTTACCTATTCGTCAGAACTTAGCTACGAGAAATATTTTGTTATGGAAATCGTAGTAATCCTACTTCCTTTAGTAGGATTAGTGAATCCTGGTAAAATATTATACATGCGAAACTTTGTGAGGATGGATACATGTTTGTTTCACGCTTCACGCACTCTTTCACGCTTAAACGGCTGGACGGATCTGCGTCAAATTTGGTACTGAAATAGATTGTAGTGTGGAATAACACATAGGTTACTTTTTATCCCAAAAAATAAACGGTTCCCGTGGAATGATGAGTCGACTTTGACGCGGATGAAGTCGCGGGCAGAAGCTAGAAGATATGGATAGATTCTGTTTATGAACAAAAGTGTTTATGATAAGGTTTTCTGGATTGGGCTGTGGATTGCGAGAAAATAAGAAAGATTACCTTTCTATTCTGATCCAAGATCCCAAACTCGAGAGAGCTACGTCGTTTCAGCATTATGCAGAGACGAGATTGCGAACAGATATTGAACGTTTTAAATTGGACCTCACAATTTGATAGTATAATAACTAGCTAAATCTAAATATATCTGAGCTAGCTCTGCAATGTTATTACGGTAAACAATACTATACGTAATACTGCTTCGTAGTAGAGCTTTTGAAATAAATCCTATAATATACTCTAGAATGCATGATTCATAAGATAATGAGAATTCTGTGCACATGGGAGTTGCATTTATACTCATATTTACACAAGTTACTCCGAGAAGTTACTGCGGAATCCGGTTAAGTATGATGAAGTGCTGGATTTAGTTGTTATTATAATTTTGTAGATAATGCCCGTGCAGTGAAATTATTTTTTGTTAAGTAGGTTCTTATAAAGCAGTACAGCAGTGTATTTAAGAGTACAAGTGCTGGTTGTAAATAAAAAGAAAAGTAAGGAACATCGTACATAATTTATAAAGGAATAAAACTTGGGATTAATAAAAAAAATACAAAAACTTTAAAGGCCGGGTCACACCGGATGCGTGGCGTGACGTGATGCGTGACGTGACGTGCATACGCGCATGCGAGCACTGTCACACCGGCCAAGACCAGTGCAGCACACGTCACGCACGCACGCATCACGTCACGCAGAACTGCTGCACGCAGACGTACTAACGCAAGATCATCCAATAATGCAATAAACATTCGAGAAAAATTTGTTACATACTTGAACAATTGAAATTTTCTAATTTTTGTACTAATTTGAACTTACCATCTATTTCCAGCGTATTCCCAATTCTCTCCCATAATAATAATTTGTAACTTTTTTTTGTACTCTTTATGTTTGGTGTTGTAGAGACATATTTGCGGACGATTTCTATTAGTTTTTCCTTTAAAATTGTCTCCATTGCGAAAAAAAACACTCGTAAACTGCTTTCTGTTTGTAAATAAATACAACTTTGCGTGCGTGCGTACGTGCAGCAATGACCGATGCGTATGCGTGCGTGCCCGGTGTGGCATCTAACAGGGAGCGCCATATAATACAACGTCATCACTGCACGCGCGTGTGCGACGTTGCCGTTCCGCTACTCACGCGTACGGACTCGGTTTGTGACAAGATGCGGCTCTGCGTGCGTGAGTCACGCGCGTGCTCACGTCACGCATCTGGTCTGACACCTTTCTTACAGTTTCATACATTACAACTGGTGCGTGCACGCCACGCATCACGCCACGCATTTGGTGTGCTTTGGCCTTAAGAAGTACGCGCTCTCGTAGCACTGCTACGCTTAACGTAGCGCGTCACGCTACGGCGTAGCTCGCAATGTGCTACAACCGTGCAATAACCAAATTCAGAACTTTTTGTTGGATAAAATTCATTGTTCACGTTGCGAGTGCAAACTTCCTTTTATTTTTTATAATAATTAATTACAAGAACATTACTCGTGCTGATATAGGACACTCAAAATGTTTTTTTTTTCATGAACAGAATATTTTTTGTGAACAACAAAGTCATTTTTAGAACAAAAGGATCCTTAGTGAAATTACAAAGCGTGTTTGACTTTAATTTCGGTCACCCACGCGTATCTTTAAAAATTCTTGAGGAACCTGAAATAACCTCGGGATCCATTACATAGACCATAGTAGGCATTTTTATGGAATAGGTACTTTAATAAAAGTTTTATGTAATGAATTAATGGAATGTAAATAAAGTAATGATGTACCTAAGTAAATATATTGATTCTGTTCAGTTTAATTTTGCTCAAAAATTTGAAGACTGTAGGAGATTCGCCGTTTATATTTCCTCCAAGTTATTGATAGGTCAAGATAACAGAAAATCACAAGAAAAGATTTGCTACTAAATATAGCTCTAAGGACTGTTATTGTTACTCTGCTGAATTTAAATATAAAAATTAAGCAACGTTAATAAGCAACTATTCTACTTCTTCTTTTCGAGCCAAAGAACCCGAACTCAGGAGATGACCAAGTATCTATCGCGTTATCAGTGGTGTTTTTAATCGTTTAAAGTGCAGCTGGTGTAGGGAGTTATGCATAGCCCACCTTTACGAAGAACTGTTTTGATAAACTGATCATGTCACACCAATTAGCAATTCCAGGTATTATTTAATGTTAGTAATAAATATCCTAGAAATGATTGCCAAACAATCAGTAACGTAAATCGACACATGAAGAGAGCTTCCTGTTATTGTCCCATTGGGAGGTCCAGCCACCGATACACACATGTAAACCCTCCATTAGTATATAAGCCCATGTAACTTAGATTTAAGGGTTCTCTTTGTCATAACGCTCATGCTGAGCACTTGTGTAATCAATAAAATATATTTTTTGAAAGCTCCCGCTCGTTCATATTTGACTGGCGCAGCCGGGTCGGATTAGTAAAATCGCAAATAGTGAGCGTTAAATAGACACACAAATCGGTCGTAACGTATCCTAGACGCATAGATTTCTAGTCTGCAAAGAACCTAATCAACAAATTCGTCAATCGAGCGTCGCAAGTGCAGCAGCAGCAGCAAGAGAATCGGCATGGAAGCGAGCAATCTGTGAGTAAACCCTTTTTCGCACTGTTCCTTTCCTTGTCTTAAATCCTAAGTACCTAACGTTTAATTGGACTAGACATCGCCATTTAACGTTAATATATCTATTTTTGGACTAAAATCGCCGAATCTAGATTTAATATTAGTTTTAGTAGTTTGGACACACATCGCCAATCTACTATTTTTATTTTATATTTCAAGTAACTTGGACTAACATTGCCATTTTACTACTTTTGTGTTAATGACTCAAACATAAGTCATTTAAGCGTAAATTAAAGCGTAATTTGGACAAAAATCGCCTAATACGTAATTTTTTTGCCTTATAATTTAATAAAATTGTAAAATGAATATTCAACTTATTCCGAAGGAAATTCAAAGCATCATCCCAAGATTTGATGGGGACGATAAGTTACTCAACCTTTTTATATCAAAATGCGAGTATGTAATTAGAAGTTTTAGAGGAGAGAACAACCAAGCACAACAGACTTATTTATTTCACTGTATTACAAGCAGATTAATAGGTAAAGCTGCCGTTTTAATAAGTGAACGTGAAAATATCACCACTTGGGAAGACCTTAAAGAACTTCTCGTTCAACACTTTGGAGACCCGAGATCCGAAGCTTGCCTTAATATTGAATTAGAAAACCTCAAAATAAAACAGGGAGAATCTTATATTGATTTCTGCCATAGAATCCAGAATGTTAGGAGCTCACTCATTTCTAAAGTAAACCTCCTCACTGACGAAGGAATTAAAGCAGCAAAATATATTATATACAATAATACAGCTCTAAACGTCTTCTTGTACAACCTACCAGAGGATATGATTAAGTTCGTAAGATTAAACAAATGTTTAACACTAGAATCAGCATTAAGTGTCGTAATTGAGGAAGTAAACTTCCAAACCAGATACAAAACCCACAATAAAATTAAAACAACTACCAATATTAACAGTATTCCAACAAATAATACTAGACCAAACTTTACGACTCCAGTTCAATATAAATTCGGTGTTCCAGCAAACAACAATCAAGGTTTCAGACAAATCTACGGTTTTAGACCCAATTTTATTTCAAATCCTAATAATCAAAAGGTAAATCAATCTCCAGGACCTAAACCAAATATCACCAATAATCAAACAAATCCAAAAACAATAACTCATCAACCGCAGCAAATTCCGCGAACATTTAATAATTATAAACAATCAGGTTTCTTCAAAGCCAATCCAAATCAACAATTCCGATTTGGAATACTCAATCAACAGCCTAGACAGAATACCGACATATCAATGCGAACAGTTCATAATAATATGATCGATGAGTCAATAGAACTTGACCCTGACTCTAACTGTGAGCAGATATTATTGTTAGATGACGAGAACCTTGTAGTGTTAATAGATGAGAATGACCAAAACAATTGCGTACAAACTGTTAAGGAACCAGAAAATTTTCAGATAGAAGCCTCTACGACAGATCAAACAGACCAGAAACAGAAGTAATTAACTTAAATTATAGTGGTCTTAGGTTACCACACATTTATTTACCGGAAATGGAAGCAATTTTCTTGATAGACACAGGTAGTACACGATCTTTCATTAACGCTGAATTAGCCGACCAATATTTTAAATATTGTAAAAGCGAGGAACCATTTGAAGTAATTAGTACACATGGACGTAGCAAGCATAGTGAAGTCGCATACATACCTTTAACAGATACTTTTAACACAGACATTAATCATAAGTTTTACATATATAACGTAGATAAAGCCTATAACGGTTTAATTGGATCAGATCTTTTAAAAGAGCTAGAAGCTACCATAGACATGAAAAATCAGGTCTTAAAAACAAATACTACCGAAATTCCCATTTTATACAACCCATCTTATCAGATAGTGATAGCCCCTAGATCAGAAACACGTGTCAAAGTGCCAACAATGTTAGACAATGGAAATGCCATTTTAGATCACATAGAATTCTGCCCAGGAGTTCGTATGCCTGACGCCTTAGTTAACTGCATAGACTCTTTAGCTCAAACTGTTATTCAGAACACTACTGAGAATGAAATGACTATAACATTTACGAAGCCATTTAAAGTTCATGATATAAAACAGGAGTTAACAGATAATTGCCTAACTTATAATTTGAACCAAAACTCAGATTTGGAAAAACTATTAACTGAAAACCTAAACAAATTACGACTTGATCACCTAAACAAAGAAGAAAAATCACTTATAACTAATCTATGTACCGAGTATAAGGACATCTTTCATTGTGAACACATACCTTTATCTTTTACCAACCAAGTTAAACATAAGATTCGTACGAAAAACGAAGACCCCATTTACATACGCCCGTATAGACACCCTTTTAGCCAAAATGTGGAAATACAGAAACAAATAAATAAGCTATTAGAAAATAGAGTAATTACAGAATCACACTCACCTTGGAGTGCCCCTGTACACTTAGTCCCTAAGAAAATGGACGCCTCAGGTGAACAAAAGTTCCGGATGGTCATAGACTATAGGCGTCTCAACGAGATAACAATAGACGATAAATACCCACTACCAAACATCACGGACTTGTTTGATAGGCTAGGAAAAGCATCGTATTTTACTACTATAGACCTAGCTAGTGGTTACCATCAATTAGAAGTAGAAAAAGAGGACCAACCGAAAACTGCATTTACAACACAGTCAGGACATTACGAGTTTACCCGTATGCCCTTTGGCTTGAAGACAGCCCCAGCTACTTTCCAACGAGCAATGGACAATGTACTCCGTGGACTTCAAGGCATACACTGTCTTGTTTACTTAGATGACATCATTGTTTATTCAACCAGCCTTCAAGAACACATAGATAAGCTTAAAAAAATATTCAATAGACTTAGAGAAACGAATCTCAAAGTAACCCTTGACAAATGCGAATTTCTAAAAAAAGAAGTGCTATATTTAGGACACACAATAACTAAAGATGGTCTTAAACCAAATGACGATAAAATCAAAGCCGTGCTAAAATTCCCTTTGCCTAAAACACCAACAGAAATCAAGAGTTTCCTAGGCTTAGTAGGATATTACCGTAAATTTATCAAAGATTTTTCTAAAATAACGCAACCTATGACAAACTGCCTTAAAAAGAAAAACAAAGTCACTATAACTCAAGAGTTTGTAAACGCATTCGAAAAGTGCAAGGAATTACTTACCAATGCACCATTATTACAATTTCCAGATTTTGAAAAACCCTTTCTTTTAACAACAGATGCATCTAACTTTGCAATAGGAGCAGTCTTATCCCAAGGTTCAATTGGTAGCGATAAACCGATAGCTTTCGCGAGTAGAACTCTTAACGAAGCCGAAACACGTTACAGCGCTATAGAAAAGGAACTATTAGCAGTTGTTTGGGCATGCAAACATTTCAGACCTTATTTATACGGTAAAAAATTCACAATACTGAGCGATCATAGACCATTGGTATGGTTAAATTCTATTAATGAACCAGGAAGTAGACTCACGAGATGGAGACTTAGACTCTCCGAATACGATTACGAAATTAAATACAAACCCGGTAAACAAAATAGTAACGCAGATACATTGTCCAGAATTAAAATAAATGCCTTAGACGATGTCTCAATGATAGTAAACACCGATGACTCAAAGACCATTGTTATCTCATCAGATGAAGAAGACAATATTACTACTTCATCTAGCAACTCTAAAAAACGACCTAAGTCACCTTATTCAATACCGTCAATAGGAAGTGAAACAATCACAGCCTCTGAAAGAGAAGACTCTTCGATAGTAACCATCCATTCAGAAAACAATACAGACTCATCCGATATCCCAATATTAAAGGAAGCCATAGATACGAAACCAAACCAGATTCTCGTATACACTTGGCATAAAAATGAGTACAGCGTTAAAAACATTTCTAGAGATAAACAAAAGGTGTTTGAAGTACACATACCAATAGATAATCAGGAACTAATTAAAGAATTCTTAAAAGAATATATCCGTCCTAAAATAAAATATTACATCTACTTCGAAGACGAACGTCATCGTAAAGAATTTTCAAAAATAATTACAACCCTATTTAAAAAGGACGCAATAAATATATACGAATGCACTGAAAGAGTCGTTTACGTTGAAGACGAAAACGAACAACGGGAAATAGTCCTAAAATATCATGCCGGAAAAACATGCCATCGTGGCATCAGAGAAACCGTAGCTCATTTAAAAAGGACTTACTATTGGAATAATTTAGAACATACCGTAGCCTGTATCATCAACTCATGCGAACTTTGTAAGCAAATGAAGTACCTATGATAGAAAGCCAATAAAACCCGAACTACAGTTAACTCAAACTCAAACAAAACCTTTTCAAGAGATATTCATAGATATATTCTCAATAGAAGGAACTTATTTTCTTACAATTGTAGACGCATTTAGTAAGCTAGGCCAAGCATTTGAAATACCTAATAGATCTACACCCGAAGTTATAAGAGCACTTATTAAATATTTCGCCACCTATGGTGTGCCATCAAAAATTAGTGCAGACCCAGGTTCAGAATTTAATAATAACTTATTAAAGGAAATGTTAACATTTTACAAGATAGACTTACACATAGGTACGCCTCATAACCCTAACTCTATGGGATTAGTAGAGAGATTCCATTCTACCATTATAGAAATTTACCGACTTGCGAAGTATGAAAGAAAGATAACAGACGCCGCATCTGTTATGACATATGCTATAATGTCATACAATCAGTCTATACACTCAGCTACTGGTTTAACACCATTTGAAGTAGTCTTTGGACACACTGACGCTTCAAGTACCTTTGCAGTAGATTTCAATAAGAGTTACACCCAACAGTTGGTAAGGGACCATGTTAAGCGTACTAAATATTTATATAGCTATTTAACTAATAAAAGTATAGAGTCTAAAGAAAAAGTTAAGGAAAAACGTGGCGGTGAAAAACAATTTGACATTAAAAAAGGAAATCAAATTTTTATGAAAGGAGTAAATACTAGACGTAGCAAAGACAAACCACGATACCAGAAAGCGACAGTTGTAGATAAAGTTAAGAGGAATACGGTAGCTGTCCAAATCAAAACCCGTAAAACTAAAAAAATACCCGTTAAAGACATTAAGCGTCCTTCACAGGTTCGTCCTGGTGGTAACGATGCAAGCAGCCCTCAGCCTGGGCCTTCAACTTCAAAGGATTGAAGACAATCCGGGAATCCTTCCCGTTAAAGAAGGACAAGCGTCGCTAAGCCTTTATAATTGGCATATAGTTAAGATACTAGACTTAAATTTAATTTATAGGAATTTAGAATATAACATAGAAAAATATAACGATATTTCTAGCTATATGAAGGAAAAATTAGGTATATACGTTTTAGATGGAAGTCTTGTTGATGCAGAGTTGCAAACCCAATATATAATGAACATAACCATAGAACGATATAATCAGTTAATTCCAAGCATTAGAATAAAAAGGGGACTTATCAATCCTATTGGATCAATAATTAAAGCTATTACTGGAAACTTAGACAACGATGATGCACTTAGATATGATAAATGGATAAACAGTATGCAATTACAACAAGATGCAATCATGAACAAAGTGACTTTAGTTTCTGAAATAGTTGACACATTCGTTAATTTCACTAATTCAACTAGAAATAATTTTATAATACTTGAGAAAACTATTGAGGAAATAGAAGAAATTTTAAATCAAACCCAATTCCAAAGAAGTAGGGACCTTGTCTTAAATACTTATAACATGTTAACTCATAACTTCCAAATATTATTAATTCGATTAGATGAAGTGGAAACAGCAATAGCATTTAGTAGAGTTAATGTATTACATCAGTCTATATTAAATACCACAGAACTTATTAATATTCTCCAAGATATAGAAAAAACTGATAAGTTAGTTTTCCCTATTACCAATGAAAACTTAGTTAATATTGAACATTGTATTGACATCAAAGCTTATGTAAAAGGCAAACAGATTACTTTTATTATGTCGGTACCAACAGTCCAATTAGATATCTACAATTATTACACTCTACATCCTTTTCCAATGTATAACCCCCGCCTTGATATATCTTACCTTATTACTCCAAAACATTCCCATATCCTTGCGAAAGGGCAGAAAATAGTATCGCTCTCACAGCCTTGCAGAGAAATAGACGAAGGAAAGTTCCTTTGTTACGAGAGCAACGTGTCCCCGGACGAAGAAAATAATTGCATCAAAGACTTGATGACGTTTTCTACGAGGATAACATCGTGCCAGCCTCTTCCCGTCAATTCGTCGGATGTTAAAATAAAATCCATACATCAAGAGTCTTGGATTATATTCACAGGTCACCCTACATTCCTGATCGAAAACTGTGGCAATGACAGGAGCCAGCACGACATCATGGGCACATACATTCTAACACTTAACAATGCCTGTGAGGTTAAACTTGAAACCTACACATTAAGAAAACGCAGTCTTCAAACAGGAGAAGTTGTCTTCCGCAGCTCTCCATCAATACATCTACCCAACATTATAACACCGAGGGACATTGCGCTACGCAAAACTATCAGTCTAGATGAGATTGATTTGGAAAATCTACAGTTTCTATCACACGCGTTAAAGGACAATAGTGAAGTGAGAAATGGTGAAAGTCATTTTGTGAATGTGCACAGTGTTAGCATAGGAACTATTGTAATTTACATTATTATACTTTTGGTACTAATTTTAGTGATAATGTATCACTTTAGAAATAAATTATTACATAAGTTTAGACAAAATCATCAATCTTGTGATGTAACTTCGAATGGTGATTTTGTTCTTATGGAGGGAGGAGTTATGCATAGCCCACCTTTACGAAGAACTGTTTTGATAAACTGATCATGTCACACCAATTAGCAATTCCAGGTATTATTTAATGTTAGTAATAAATATCCTAGAAATGATTGCCAAACAATCAGTAACGTAAATCGACACATGAAGAGAGCTTCCTGTTATTGTCCCATTGGGAGGTCCAGCCATTAGTATATAAGCCCATGTAACTTAGATTTAAGGGTTCTCTTTGTCATAACGCTCATGCTGAGCACTTGTGTAATCAATAAAATATATTTTTTGAAAGCTCCCGCTCGTTCATATTTGACTAGGGACACTTTGGGCATTGCAGCAGTAATAGAGATCTTTATGAAGGAGCTCGTCCGGGGAAGTACTACCAATGAAACGTTGCTGCGGTTTGAAGAATATGGGTGATCGTGTAATTCCAGGCACATGAGGCCGGTATTGCAGATGTTGTAGGCACCAGAGTCCACTTAACATCAGGTGGCCGTGGGCTTGCTTGCCATCCAATAGCATAAAAAAAGAGATAGTCTGTCGGTGGGTCCTATAATCCCCAATTTTGCCAAGTTATGTTTGCAGCGTTCTACTCCGGTGTGCAGTCTATTGAGCACTTTCTATGTAGCTACAGCAGATCACGTCCGAGTGGGACGTGTTCCTGGGGTAGTGGGTGGTATCTCACCCACAATTTACATCTATCATCTTCATTATATAAGCAAATTAGCTTCTACCTGCAACTTCTCCGAATCGGACTTTTTTCCCGGATCAAAAGTATCCTACGTATTATTCCACGCTACAGTCTATCTCAGTGCCAAATTTCATCCAGATCTGCTCAGCCGTTTAAGTGTGACAGATTAACAAACATCCATCACAAACTTTTGCATTTAAAATATTCAGTAAGATAGGAAGTAGGATAGTATTGTATTCTGCAGTCTGCTCCACACACCTCTGAGTTTTATAAGGTCAACAAAGGAAAATTGAAACAGAATTATGGATATGCCTTCCGTGTGTGTAATGTCCCAAGCGTGAGTGTAACGCCATGTTCTCCACATCATGTTTGTAGTAGGTATCGTATAGCGACTAGAATGTTATCCATATAATATTAACGTGAACACGTCACAAGAGGCTACTTGCCCCGTGTAGCTGTCTTGCTGTCTTAAGGCGGTGGCACACGGACATGACTGGCGATCCAGGTGTATAGTTGTTTTTAAACTAAGTACATTGAACTGTGTGCAGTCATGGCTACGATTTCATAAGAAAATGCATCGGAAAATACATGGTTCTTTGCTTTCTGCGTGGAATTGGTGCTTACCCCATTTTACCCAAATTGGCCTAAGTATTATTCTGATGTATAATAAGCTACATCAGAATAATACTGTATACTTATGTACAGTTGCATCGATATTCGTAGATACAGTAGTTATTGCCTGAAAGATTAATAAACATTTATCCACATATACGTTATGTTTTATTTTGAAATTTGTTTTTAACAATTTGTGATAATAAAGAATATTCAAACTCAAGTTAAAGTCGAAGTATTAAACAGTAGTAAACGAAGTCGAAGTGTTTAACAGTATTAAACGTAGACCTACGTTTTGAACTTTAGAACTTTCTGTTTAATACTTCGACTTTAACTTGTCTCTATGGAGAAGAACGAGCAGGAAACTACATGGACACTGAAAAATAAAAATATGAATTGTCGGTACATTAACATGCCTAAATACCTCAATGATAATACGTCTCAAGATAACGCAATGACTAATCACATAATACAGGTAAATTTTATCGATAAAATTCAGGAAAACTCTGAATGAGTCTGTCACACCCTTTACTCAGTTCCACTCTGCAAGTCTAAAGCGTGTCTACACATGCATAAGCAGAGTCTTAGGCCCGCACGACGTCTGGCCTTGCTCCCAAAACATACATATTTATACTGACGACGACATATTTATTCAAATCAGCAGTGTGATTCTCTAAGCCTCACTTCGTAATTCGAAAGCTGAATCCGCAGTGAGATTACAAAATGGAATTCTGTTAAACACGATCACGCCGGTGACGTCACCACGGCGAACGAATACTCAACCAATGACAAGTTGGTTCGTTATCGAAGTGAGCGCGATCACTTCAGTGAGGCTCGTTTTCGAGTTTGCATTTTAGAGAATTGCACTACAGTGCTGCGTTTCCGGCAGTAGGCGAAGTACTAAAACTAGGGGGCTCGTTCCTCAACGAACGTTTACTTGGAAAATATTTCCTTTGGACTTTTTTTATTATTAAAGGAAAATAGTGAAAAAGTCCTCTTTGAAAAAAACGTGGAGTTTTTTTGTTTGTTCTCATATTCCGTCTTTATGTCGAGATTGCTTTGAGTCGTGCGTCTAAATATAGGACTGATTGTTATCTCGCTAAAGGCAATTAGTGCTATATTCCATTCTAAATAATTCTGTCAGTTGTTTGAAGTTCTGAGAGAGACATGTAATTGCTTAAGATAGCGAGTACGTAATAAATAAGTATGAACTTTATTCTATTTATAAACTGAGCTTAGTTCTGCACAATTTAAGTCAACTTAGACTTTCTACTATTAAATTAATTACATTAAACTTATTAAATGTCTCAAACAATGTACACTATATTAGTATTTAGCAATAAAAGTTTGGATTAATGATAAGATAAACATAACCAAAACTTATAATTAGAAATTATTTACACTTACTTCGCGTAAAATATCCAAAATCATTACATTACTTCGTAAAATGTGAGACATTAAATTGAAACTTCTTTATAAGTCTTTAGATTTTTTCAATAACGAGATTTGTTGTTATTATTACTTACTAACTGGACATTAAATATTTGGTCACACGAGAATCCAATCTACAATAAAAACCAACAAAATACAAACTTCTAACTACTCTCGCTATAGTTGAACCAACACCATCTTAATAATTGTTATTAAAACAGTATTCATTAAAGAGCTCTACCTAAGAGCTCTTCCTTTCCTTACTCGACGCTGCCGTATTTATTAATAGCACTGATTTACGGAGCTATTAATAAATACAGCGGGTACTGCCTAAACTGGCGGCCCAATTCAGCGGCTAATCTGCGGCGCTTTTAATGGCGCAACGAATGGATCCTTATCGTCCGCCCCATTTAGCAAGAGGGTACCCGATTGGGCCAACAGATCGGGTGTTGAAACACCATCAATAAAATGCTTGCATTTCTAAACGAAAACGTTTTGTTTATTTTGCAGAATTAGGCTTAATTCTAAACAACAAACCAGGTCATGGTAAATGTGAGGTTTTGAAAATTCAACATAACATTTTTAAGCCATTCCATTGTTAAGTTTTCTTATTAGATCTCTGACGCTGTTAAGGTTAATGGTTTGTGATATTTTTCGATTTCACCATATTAGTCGGTACTGTACTTCTCGTATTCACCGAATTAGGTCTAAACGTACATAAAACTCTATTTGTAAATCCATTACAACATTAACAGGTTAATAATGCGTCCTAAAAACCTAAATCTTATTTAAGCTGGACTGGATTTTTCATCTAAACGACGCCGAATTAGCCCAAAATACCCTCAAAGTGTGAATTATTTCGTGGCTCTAATAAGTCAGGGTTTCAAAGCATTTTGTTGGCTTTGCGTCCATTAGTCACCGGGCCGAGTGTAAGTCGTGAGTAATAAAAACAAAAACGTTCTGACACTGAGTCTGCTCTGCAAATGACGCGTGAGCAGATTAATGAAATGAAACTCTGCAAGATTGTGCTTGTGTATTGTTGTTCCGGAACTTTTGATGGGAACAATAGTTAGAGCACCTATTGATTGTGACGTTATCGTGTCGCTGTTATCTCTGTGAGCTGTGTGATGCGAACTTACTTACAAGATCAAGGGCAAAGTTTATGTGTGTGAGAAATGCTCACGAGATAATGATTTTGGGAATTATGCTATCATTCTTAGGTTCCGAGAAATAATTATAAAGAGCTAGTCAAATTGTAATATCATCTTGAATGTTTCTCTAAATAATTTTGATTTTCAAAAGTTTCCTAAGTGGTTTAGATATTTTTAGAATAACCTATTTGTTATTGAACTAAAGGTTTTTCTTTAATTTTATTTTGTGAATACATTCTCTTTAATTTTTTGATGTTCGATTCAAATCAAAAGTGATTATTTTACTACAATAACATACTAGTAATGCCACACACTGCAGCCTTGCCGACTAGTTTCGTCCTACACCACCACCTTAAGATTACTACTGCAGCAAGTCAAAGGTAACCCGTGAAAAACGACGTCAATTCTTCAAGGCTTACTGAGTTTTATGAATACTGCTGCGCGCTCTGCTGAGCTTAAAATATTATGTGCGTAAGCGATATTATGCCTTAAATACCGCGGCGTCTCTCAGGGGTGTTTTAAGATAATTTTCGTACTAAGTGTTGGCATTAACTTGTAATATCTTTAAAGAGTAAGAAGCCTTGTTGTTTCATGCATTTTTAAGAGTTCAAAGTTTTCAATATTTTCTTTTTGTTTAGTTAGAAGTTCTTGCTAAAGCTTGTAAATATTTTAGTGTTTTTGATTATGTTTCAGTTGTGCACTTTTAGTCTTAAATGAACAAGTTATAGGAAGACTAAACTCAGTAAAAAGAGAGAAAAACAGCGGTAGTATCCTAACATAAAGATCTTTTGATAAGCATAGGTCTTTCGAAGGTTTGCCTCGGAAAGCGCAAATTCAAACAGTTACTAGTAGATACATAAGAGGTTAGCACTTCAGTAAGCAGCAATTTCACTTTAATCTTCCCACAGACCAGGCCACAATAGCAAGACCCATATTATAAAATATCGTTACAAAATAATGAATCCGAAACCAATTAATTAATTACCCGGCTCCATTTCAATTAATTAAATTATCGTAATAAACATTCATCTAACCACACAATTGAAGATATTTTACGGGAATCGCTCCATTCACAGAGATTCTTTTATTACAAAGATAAAAGGAGCAGTTTTTAATTTGATGCCTGTAGAGGCGAACTTTATTCAATTAGCAGAGGAAATTAATCTTCAAGTTTTGTGAGAGTTTTTTTTAAGGTAGAAACAGGGACACATTGTTCTGGAGTTGGGGGAAACTAATTCGTACTGTGTAGGTCGGACTAAGCTTTATTTATGACTTTGGAAATAACAAAGTGGCCACAATTTATAGACTCTCGTAGGGATAATCATAAGACTCAATGTCATCATTTCATAATTATTTATCTTCATCATCATATGACTCGGTAGACGTCCAACACAAAACAAAAAAAAACCTGTATATAAAGTCAAAGTCAAAATTCTTTATTTGCAGAATATAGGTGGGTATACAGGTGTTACAGTTAGAAATATGTATCGCCATACTTAGGCTCACGCTTGTGTCCGCGATTACGTCTTTGGATATTGCTCCGCTCCCGTATGCTGTACCGTGATGTTATATAGCCTTTACTATTCCTCATGAATTTGGCTAATATGCAAACATTTTTTTCAAATCTGTCTGGTAATTCCATAGATTTGCATGTTTGAACAAAAAAAAACTCTTTAGTTTATTATATTAGTATAGATAGTCAATTTTAAAAAGTTTAACTTCAAAAAGTATAGATCAATATTGAGTCTCAACACAAACGTTTCTCAATTACCAACAGCTGGCGCAACCACAACTAAAAGTATTTCAATAAATTACTTTAATTAGTTCTTTAACAGTCTTAACTAAGTGCACGCGAACTTGTAACTGAATTCTTTAACTGTAAATCAATATTGATTGAGCTTGAAACAATAACTGTGAGAATGGGTTTACCCTTCAACGTACTTTGACCTTTGGTCACGGTTAAAGGGCAAGAGTCAATAGTATAAAAATAAAGTGAAATAAAACGTGGACTTTTACAAGAGCGACGTTAAAAGCATCGTTTGGTATCGAGAAGAGAATTGTGTAACAAAGTTACCGACAATGTGGGAATGGAATAAATACTGAATACTCGTACAAGCTGGGTGAGATATGAGATTATTAGATTCGTCAGAGGATATGTTGTCACCAAGTGTCTTGGCAAGGAACAACGTGAATGTGGGGGAAAAGGGGATCATAGACTTTGACGGAAATATATTAACACTTGAAAAGCGTACAGAAAACCCGGTTAAGGTCTGATTTCACTAAAGTCAAATATCGTTTATCCGTGGAATAAAATTAACGTTTGACAGTTTTTGTATTGGAAAACTGTAAAAAGTAATATAAACAGGAGCGCGCGGAGTAAACGTAACGTGAAGTACTCGTAGATCGATTTTTAAATGGAAATATCTGATTCGCGGATTGAGTTCATTTAGTTGGGGACTCTGTTTAAATCAATGTGTAATACTAATTGCCTATCGATAAAAAAATAATCCAAAATGCTTAAGAATAGAAGTATTTCACTTCCACAATCGATTCTACACTAATACTTCCACTTTAGCGCGCTCGTGGTAGGCCTATAGCTTTAAAATTGGTTCTGATTGGCCCTAAGTAACACAAGTTTACATACATACATACACAAACTCACGCCTTTTTCCCATGAGGATAGGCAGAAAAACAGGACGCCACCTGCTACGATCTTTACATACTACTTTCGCCTCGTTCACACATCTAGACATAAGTTTGTATAAAAAAAACTGAGAAAAAACAAGACCCTAACAAATTAGGTACTTATACGTTATCACTTCAACAGCAATAGTTGGCATTATCAAATTATAACTTTATTGTGCTTTTCCCCTAAGAAAATGATCACAAGCATTTAATTTTGACAAGTGTAGGTACCTCGGAATACAGCTTTTGACGATATTAAAAGACTATAGTAGTAGATCTCGCAGAAAGCTAAGATAAACAACATGGGGCAGACACCCAGTGCCCCAGACATTCCCTGAAGGGACTAGCTGTCTTATTAAAGTTGTGCTTCGTTCCCTTGCTTATTTACCTTGTTTTCTTTCACAGAGTGAACTGAATACTAAATCTAAATAGGATATAAATCAGTAGCTTTAGTATTACGAGTGTTAATCAAAGTTTCCTTCGCTTGTGATTATGAATTGAGGAGTCATGTTTGATATTCAAGCGCGGTTACTATTCGTATTAACATAGTCTGTAGTAGGTAAATAAGTTGAATATTTAGGCCTGATCTCGGAATTTGGAGTAATTGCCTTTAAAAATTACAGGATGTGTACAGTGGCTCCCCAACACAAACTTCTAAACTAAGGAGTCATCTTAGAGCTTCTTCTTCTTTATCGTGTGGGCAGTAAGGTCTAATGACCCCACACACCCTAGTGTCAGAGTTTCTAAACCGCCGCAAGGGCCTCTGACATGGTTACCGATGTCAGTGATGTCCAAGATAATCTTAGAGCTTGAATGTGGTCAATAGATATACATACATAAACTCACGCCTTTTTCCCATGGGGGTAGGTAAAAACCACAGAACGCCACTTGCTACGATCTTTACATACTCCTTTCGCCTCCTCCACATTCATACATCTTTTTTTTTAATATTTATTTTATTCACAACAATACATCGTATAAACTTAATATAAAATCTGCCAAACTGCAAAGCAATTTGTCGGCATTCAAAGCATCTGATCACACAAGCACAATACTCAATAGATATTTTGGAAAATTATGCATTATTTAGTTAGTATTCATGTATGATCTGTAAAAATAGAATGTTGCTTTGCCTTCGTCTGCTTTTACTTTTCAGACCAGTATCTACATCTGTGCCACCTTCTACCACAGATCAGTCCAGACGCTATTCACAAAATGTCAACTGCCAGTTAAAACGAGTACCTAACATGCAAAAGGCTGTCTCTAACGACGTTTCCTCTGAAAAGCAATTGGAATTCGAATTTCGAACGAACCGTGAATTTGTTTGAAAAATTCTAGAATGTTTGAAGTTCGTGCAACGTTAGAAGGAAACAAGCGGTACGGTATAATGTATGTAGGATACAAACATTCTTCTAAACACTCCAACCGACTTCAGAATGTCTCCCGTTCTTTTAAGTAATTGTAATAATTGCACATCATTAACGTTGCACGACTACTACGCTAGAGGTCCTGGGTTCGATTCCCAGGTTGAGCAAAAAGTGTTATTGGGTTTTTCTATGAAATTCTCAGTAGCAGCTGGGAGTTTGGATTTGTGCCCGATTAATGGCAATAGGCTCGCCCCCTATTACATGGGACCTAAATATACCGGCGAACTGTGGGTGTACATTGGTACACCTCTGCCTAGCCCTTCAGGGAATACAGGCGTGATGGTATAACGTTGATTAATTTTAATTGTATTTTATGCATAAATAAAAGTAAGCATATTTTGTTTATACATTGATCTGTTTTTGGTGGAGAACAATGCAACACATTTGGTATATTGAATTAAAGTCACGTAATTATTTGAATTATTGAGAGATTGTGGATTGGCTTCTTTTGTCACAATTAAACTCGATTTGACGTGTTTTTTTTTTGTATACTTTCCAAACCGTACCATACCATTATGAAAAATAAGATAAACACAAATAAATGAATAAAAATTGTCTCAAAGTTCCAATATTATTCCATAACTAAACAAAGCTTTGAAATACACAGAACATTTTAGTATTTTCCGTATTCAGTGTGGATCGGAACGCTCCGCAGTGGTTTTGTTGTGACAGCATCCATCCGCCGGAGTGACGCGTTCAACACAAACACACACGATCAGCTTTGAGCGAGCCCGCACAACACTGATACCACTGATAGCCTGGGGGGCAAACAGACATAACTCTCCTAAACTGTTTAACTCAGATATTTTGATAGTAATTCGAATTTCACTCAGGATTTATGAAATTTTGAATTGGACGAAGCTTTAGAGCTCTTCTAATTAAACCGTTTGGTGCTGAACTGTTGCGGTGCCGGAGCGGTGGGGGTCGTTGCCTGAACTATAAAGTTGACTTATGACATTTGATGTCGTGCGAGCGCGGTACCTACCGGTGTCACGATGCATTCTCGACACGTTGGCTGGTTGAATAAAATACAATCGTTCGTGTAAAGTACGATAGTCGTACCGCTCCGGCTTCGCAGCAGTCCGGTACTAAATGCTTTAATTTCAAAGAACTCCTTATTCTAAAGAGATTTTCAAAGAGATAGTCTTTTATATACCTTTTTTATGAGAATAGAAAATCATCAAATGCCTTCTTCCGCTCTGAGCGGTGCGGAAGGGAGTGTCAGACGCTTACTGACTACTGACCCATCCGTAGGGCCACGGTGACTCTTTCAGACAAATTCCGCAATCCTGGCCGGAGAGTACCTGTGTCAGGCGGAAGGTTAGGAAGCCGTGGCGCCTCTCACCACTCCTCAAAGAGGCGACGTATCGCCGCAGTCTCTTACATAGCTACTTACCTATCCACATTATGCACATAATCGAATGACCCAGTAAAACAAATTAAAACCTAATTTATATGAAATGAGGCGACAATAAATACAAGCTCATTGCCCCTATGCAGAACGTTAACACCACATTAATATCGGGACCGCAAACGACTCGTTGTGACAGCGCCAATCTGAGCGCGATAATGAAGCGATGGTCACTGATACGTGATCACTGTGATTTCATTTAATTGTTATGCTAGATTCCTGTATCTGACCAACCGTTAATGGTTTTTATGTCTAGGACACTTCATATGAACTATGCGTGTTAGTGGGTACGTTTGACGGGCCTCTGTGCATATCTATTTGCTTGATGATAATTTTGTAAATAAGCGATACGATTAATACGTTTGCTGATAAGGTCGTATGCCTCACGACTTTTTTGCGGAATTTCTAAGAAAGATTTACCGCGGCACTGGAACGTAAAGGGCATGAGGAGGAACGCGGACGTTAACTAAGAATCTGACACTCCCAAGAAGTTATTTGATGATTTCCTATCATTAAAAAAATTAGTTAAAGGTCTCAATACTCTGAGACCCGCAACCATTTATTTGTTTCATAGCACATTATTTTAGTTTAAAAACCCTTTACCTATGAAACATTATTCAAAACCTACAAAAAACTGTGTATTCGGGAACGTTCTCGAAATGATTTGTAATTTACAGTGGGCATGACGCGGCGCGCGTCTGTCTGTTCCTGACCACAAACAAACGGAACACGTCATGTTCCGTGTCACTGTCAACCGTTTTAGGACTGAACCGCGTTCCGTACTTTACGCTAAATAACTAACTATATAAATACAGCCTCGTTGTTGCTATGTAAAACTTCTAGGTATTTTTTTTGTTAAGAAGAATGTCTTGATAACGCGCTCCATATAAAAGTAGTTGCATTTAAATTTTAATTCTGGAACTAAATTCGGGTAGATACATAGAAACAACATTTAACTGAGAAATGTGAGTTGTACAAACAATTATATAGATAGTAATACGGAACTTTTGAGGAACTGTCCGAGGGTAGCTTTGAACACTAAGTGGTACTTGGTACAGAAGGCTGGCTCTATGTAATTATCACAAACATGCATACTAGACAGTCATAGTCATACTATGATTTCAAGCCTTGACAAACGAAGTACTGCCTGTATGTGGAGACGTGACAATGTGTGCGTGCGTTTTCGTTCGTTGCCTAGAGCTCATCAGCTAGCAACCCGTGATGCCTATCAACTCGTTTAACTCACAATTGTTTTATTACCAGACACTGTTTTTATATAATTAATTTTACTATTTTCTTTTTGTTTGGAAAATGTAAACAAAGCTTTATGTTTCTGTTAAAATTTACCTCGTTTCGAAGCCGCATTAAGCCTACCATGAAATATTTCTATATAGTCTTTTATATCAGTTTATATAATGTACAGACTGGTGAATAAATTACTGAATTAAATATTGTAGATAATCTAGGTACTGACCACTTGTGGTGTGTATCTGAAGATCTCGTCCAGGTCTCTGTACCACTTGACAGAGTGTAGCGGCGGCTCGTGCTGCTGCCGCATGTACTGGCACCGGAGCTCAGCCTCGCGCCGCGGGTCTGCCCACAGCGGCACCTCCAGCGTTGTGATCGTGTGGGATACACTCCGAGCTGCAACAAAAGAAAAATGTCAATAAATAAAAAAATTAGAAATTAGTTCAGCAGGTATTAGATAAGATTAGGCATTAGGTGGCGTTCTGTGGTTCATGCCTACCCCCATGAGAAAAAGGCGTGAGTTTATGTATGTATGTAGTTCAGCACCCGGCCATAGGCAGAGGTAAAAGTTAGCCGATAAAAGTGCCCCTCCGTCACCCGCATGTTGAAGAAAGTCCATGAGGATTTCCATCGTACACCAAAAATAGAAAAGGAGAATGTTTTTTTGTTAAATAAAATCGAACCAAAAGGATATTGTTAATACATAACCTTGAAAAATATAACCCTCCTTCTGGCGCTCTTGGGTAAAAAGGCAAATCACACAAAGATAAGATGATCTAAAACTCCTTAAAACAGCCAAAGCGAAATATGTAAATAAAACAAAAGATAAAACTCACAAGTCTCTAGGTAATGTGTTTGAAAATGATATCACATCTGTAACTTGTAGAAAACCCACAAAAATCGTCGCCTCATTCGAGAAAACATGGTCTTTCACGCGTCTATCTCATGAAGCTATCAAAGACCTCCTTCGTATTGATGCGAGTTTGTTACCAACTTTAGCAGAAACATGTCGGGAATTTAAGCTCAATTTATAAGTTAGTTAAGTTGTTATCTTGGAACAGATCAATTTACTATCGGAATGGCCCGAATTCCTACGTTATGTTATTTTTTATCTTCATCTATCGTTTCTTGCTGCTTCCAATTACGGGTTAGCGCAACTTCTGTCGATAGTTTCACTAGCGCTAACACAGTTTGCAGACCGCAATAGCGTAATTAAACAACAAATTGTAGTTTCAACAGATTTTAGTTTTGTAGTTGGATTATTTGTATTGGAACTTTGAGTCTAGTGTATGTTATTGGTTTCAGAGAAGATTTTCTTAAATCAAGATGTAGTGCTTTAATGTCTATCTTAATCTGATTTAATCTTAGTTTCTGCAGAACAAAGGATTATAGTTTTATCTTTCATTTATTTATTCTTTGTAACGCAGCAACAGCCAAAAGGTATTCGATCAAGAAAAATCCTTTTTGTATCTACGTTTAACAAATTCCACGCCATTTATAAATATCCTCTGGAGATTTTCGACGTATTACGCAGAAATATGGCAAAAATATTGAAACACGGCTTTATTTGCCTCAGTGATATTATTCTTTGATAGTCCATTGTAAGTATAAAACATTGCGGGAGTAGGTTTATGTGTTTTATTACGCACTGAAATTGGTAATAATATATCATTTTATTTATGATATCTTTCATATATCAAAATCTAAAAATGATTCTTATTAAAATCCTTTATTATATTTCTTTGTTTGATTATAAGTTTTGCTTTTATTTCGTACTAGCTAAACCCCGCGCTTTCACCCGCTTTAAGTCACCTCTTTGGTTACTGCTCCACTCATATGAGTCGTAGCGTGATGTTATATAGCCTATAAACTTGAGCTGTATAACGTAAAACAATTGTTTCAAATCAGACCAGCAGTTACCGAGATTTGAGCGTACAAACAAACAAAACAAACTCTTTAGCTATAATATTAGTACAGATTTATTTTCGAATCCGTTCACCCTACATAGTATTCTCTAAATGGTTGTTTCTATTGACACAACTCGAGGACCTCTGCCCACTACAGGCAATAATGGTGTGTAGTTATTCATGGCATGCCCCTAACCACGTATTTACGAGTCTGTGGTATTCCAAATAAAAACGATTCTACGTCGCCGAGTCCTTTCGGCTTCTTTTTTATCTTCTTAGAAATGTTGTTTATTTGTAGCCGCGAGGCTCAGGCCCTCCAGTTTTATCTAGGCAACATCTACTGTGTATTATGTAAAAATAAAAGACAAATCTTGTTCGATTTCTTGGAATCAGTAACTACGTAATGTTTATTGAATATCGTAGTATGTCAGTATTGGTTGGGCGGTAAGTATATCAAAGAAATATAATGAAACCAACTTACTATATATATATATATATATGCCATCACGCCTGTATTCCTCGAAGGGTTAGGCAGAGGTGTACCGATGTACACCCACAGTTCGCCGGTATATTTAGGTCCCATGTAATAGGGGGCGAGCCTATTGCCATTAACCGGGCACAAATCCAAACTCCGAGCTGCTACTGAGAATTTCATAGAAAAACCCAACCAACCCACCAACCACCAACCAACCACCAACCACCAACCACCAACCACCAACCACCAACTTACTATAACACACAAATCGCTTATATAATGCTAAGGGGTTTTAATCTTCTCCAAAAAGATTTTACAAATGATTTAACATTATGGAATAGTTAGGTAATTTAAGTTTTTCTCAAGTCTATCACAAAGGATCTAAGTAGGTAATAAACATTTCGGAAAGTTCTAAATAAGGCAACAAACTAATTTCCATCGTTAGTAGCAATTTACAAAACAAAGTTCAAGCTAAAAAGACTGAAGACTAATTTTAAACTTAGTTTTAGAGACTAATTTATAACTAAGATTAATTAGAAGTAAGATATTCCGAAGGAAGAGAAGCAAACCTTCATAGCTTCATCAAACTTTATAGTTTCACCAAATGCTCGAAACAGACTGTATAATGAAATCGTTACTGCGATGCAAATTTCACTTGCGCGATTCTGATCTTAATACCAAATTCAGTAACGCCATCTATTGTTTATTACCGCAAGCTTAACCCATTACTCTGTCGCTGAGCAATATTATACAATGTTTCCTTACGTACCTACTTATTGTAAGCCACATATTTTGGGATCCTAGCATAAGTACCTATACAAGCACTATAATACTAGTTTTGCACATAATAATTTTATTTCAGTCTGAATTCTTCATTAATATCAATAGGTAATATTAATTGTGATTGTCGTATAAAATTTTACCAAAATGTAATAAGATCGCTGTCTTACTTCGTTTTTTAAAATCAACTAGAATCGAAAACTCCTACGTAAGCTCCCTCGCGCCTGGCTCTCAGGTCATTCGCTCTAGCGTAGTATATTGTTTCCAAACCCGACCCCTACTGATTTAATAGTCATAAAACGCAAACAAGGCCACGCATATAAAGTGGGGATTTTGCAGTTTACGTCAAGTCGTCGTCGTGAGTAATTATTTTAGGATCATGCCGAAATTAAGCGCCAAGCCCATCATTATCTATAACCGATGTGTTCCCAGTAAGTGGCACACAACCCTCGTATTATCAGTTATTGCTGTTTGATGTGTGTCGCGTATTGTGATATAAAGTTGTCCCATAATCACTGATCAAGGTCCCTTGTGTACATTGTATGGAGGAAATTGCTGGCAAATTGGAGTTGGGCAAACTACAGACTTTGGGACTATTGATAATATTGATTGTTGCTTTTCGTATACTTCCATGATGTTCTAGATTCTTGTTGGAGTAGGTAAAAACGATTCCTTATATAAGAAGTAATTTTATGTAAATCTACCACATGTGTGTAAATCCGCTACATTCCACAAAATTTTCCGAGAGCTTAAGCAAAAAATGTGTACACATAAAAAGATTACCCACCGATAAAACGGTTCGTTGAAACACAAACAAATCTGAAAGTGTTCGTTCTAACACTCAATGTAATCTCAAACACGATCCGATCACGATTTAGCCTCGAAAGAATACGCTAAGTCTTTTCGCTTTTCATAATCCTCCTTCGTGATACAGATTAGTATTACTATTCAGTGGCTGGCTTCTTTTTCTTCCGAAGTAACCGCTGCAATATCCTAGCGTGGGAGCTTCATAAAACATTCAATCGGGGCGACCCTTCTTATGTGCTCTCTATAAATTTTAATACGGTCCAGGTATAAGAAGATGGAAAAACATTAATACTGTGTGTAGTGAAATGTGTCTTGGATTTGCATAAATACGAGCGGTGGGCTGTAAAATATTCTGTTAGGTGGTGTTGTTTTAAACGGTAATGCGGAGGTCTAATGGATTCGGCCGCGATTACGGCGTATCGCTTTTATCCTTTGTTGGAAGAGCGTGTGAAGGGTGGATATGATGGTTTTTTTGCTTATTATGTTGTGTTACATTTTTATAAACTTTTATTTACTTTCTTCTCTAAAACGCTAAAAATCGTGATGGCTCGGATTACGGATAGGTGCGGCTTTTATGAACACACTAAACAGCAGATCGGAACACGAAACAACGTTTCTTTTTTCCATTTAATATTTTAAGCTTTCTTAGTTAATTTTAGACAGCACTAACATAAGAAAAGCTGTGAATGTAAACCGTAAACTATTTAAAAAAATAATGTACAGACAATACGTAAATAGGTTTTTAAGATTTTGAGGAGTTTGTTTCTAAAGATAGTTCAATCTACTACTTGCAACACTTTTTCCTCTAGAAGCACTCACCTAGTTTCTGTCGTAGTTTGTTGCAAGCTCAGGTTTTAAAACTTTTCTTTAAAAACCCACCGTTAAGATAAGCAGCAACTACTTCAAACTGCAGTTGTCCACAATTAGCTCCAAAATGCGAGCTCAGCGACCAAAATAAATTCCCCCTAGGTACGTACAAAACTGCGGAAGAGTGGCTTAAACTTAGCTATCTTTTGTCCGAAAACAAGTCAAGTATTCCATGCAATTGTAAACAGAAAATGAGATGGCAGTAATACTTTCTTTATTAAATTAACTAGTTCCCCTCTTAGCTTGGGACAGATGCAATTTTTCGCGACAAGAACCGGCGTGTCCCACTTTCGCTCCGTCTGTTTTGTACTCCAAACATGGAGAACATTTTTGTTTCCTCAAGGCGGATGGAAATGTAGAAGAAGTGGGTTATAGTGCTCTTGGAGAGGTTACGAATGTTACCTAGTTGTTTTTAAAGCTCACCTAATTGTTTTAGTTAACTGGTTTGTTTAAATTTTTTGGTGTTGTGATCGCCTAGTGGATGAGCAACCCCTTTACCACTCTATCGTGGGTCATGCATGATGTTGCGAGTTCGATACTCGGTCAATGCGTGTTTTTTCAATACCATCACGCCTGTATTCCCCGAAGGGTTAGGCAGAGGTGTACCAATGTACACCCACAGTTCGCTGGTATATTTAGGTCCCATGTAATAGGGGGCGAGCCTATTGCCATTAACCGGGCACAAATCCAAACTCCGAGCTGCTACTGAGAATTTCATAGAAAAACCCAATAACACTTTTTGTAATCGTTTTTGTAGTCGTGTTTTTTCAATTCGTATGTATTTTATTTTCTTGGATTTAATTGACACCAGTAAAGAAAAAACATAGTAAGGACACCTCGACTTAGAATTTATTTTAAATCTAAACTCGTAAATCCGCATAAAAAGAAGACCTTGTTCTACAGTGGGACTAGTATAAGCTGGTTGATTGGTTTTGTTCATAAGACAGTAAATCGAATGCACGAAGTCTGTGGGTAAGCTTACATAGTGGACCTCATTAGTGTTTAACCCAGGTAGCTGTGTACCTTTTTCTCCTTGCCTTTCCCAATGTTCCTCTTCAACCTAACTAACAGTAAAACTAGTCCTTAATTCCCCACTTCATCTGCGGATATCATTGAATAGAACAGTCGTGAAAAATAAAAAAATAAATGGCTCGTCCCGTTCGGAACCAGATGCCCTGTTTTACGGCTCTCCACGCTAGAGCCATCATTTGTGAATATTGGATGAAAACTTCCTTATTTTACGAAACGCAATTCTCCAAGTGTTTTGTTTTTCGCAGATCTTCGTTTCTTTTGTGATTGGAATGATTTGTTCAATTCTATTTGAAAATTGAAATGTAATGGTGACGTGACCGATTCGAAATTGTAAGAGGTTTAAGTTTCAGCGCTGCTGGCGGACTCGTACTATGAATAATTTGAAGCTAATCTTGCATGAAACGAGGAAGAAACTGTAAGTTTAGAAGAGTTTCTAGAATAGGTTCAGTTACTGAATGGATCATTAAACTAATGCGGTGGTTCTATGAAAAGATTTATGTATTACGTAGGTATTGTGATCATTTTACTTTGATCACAGACCTGGCTCCAAGCTACACTTGGCTAGAACACAGACTGACTTTTTCTATTACTAAAATGATGCGGTCATTAATATAAAATATAACATATACGTATAAAAAGCCAACCATTATTATTGTACATTTTTTTAATATAAACCAAAAGGGCTTACATTCAAAGAAAAGGTGATCGAATTTCAACTATTTCTGTAGTTTGTCTGAGTTTTTGGATAACACTCGTAAAACTTTTTGGTTAGAACTATTTTCGGCCAGGTCGCTTAGCATATAATTCCTAATTTGGTTTACTGCAATGTCATTGAAAAGACAAACAGTCCTAACTAACTACGCAACCTACATAATTTATAACAATCAGTAAGTTTTTTAATCAGAGCTCATGCAGAAAACAATAATCCATATACCTAGACATAAAATTATTAGATCCAATAAATCGCGAAACGATCCACGACTAATCCATAGCAGAAACTTTGATTATTCTTCGCGATAACTTCGCTAATCCCGAGGCGAATAGTTGCGAGCAACACGAAAGTTTTAAAAGAGATCGGGCATGACATAATAGGTGACGTACTACCGAGTTTTGTCTGGTCTTGCGGTAAATTAGAAAGGGTCTGACGCGTCATCGTGATGCTGGAGTCGGAGCATGATATAGCGGAAAGTTTGAGGATGCTCCATTGGTTGGTTGGGAACAGCGATTAGTCGAGCGAAAAAAGTTGAATATTTTTGTGGGAGTGATCAGGAGATTAGAGTAAACACAGAGAGGCCTAAGGCACAGCAGTAGATGAAGGTCGACGGTGGATGATAGAAGATAAAGATGGCGAATCAGGGGTGCCTTTTAATGGTCTAATTAAAATAGGTACATTATTTGACTTTAAACAACACAAAAGAGATATTGACGCCTATTTTATGACAATATTAGCACGAAAAGCCTTGCATCAATATCCTGAACTATTACACGTTATGACTGCCAGGTAGTTTATTCATTATCATGTTAGAAAAAATAAAAATATTATTTGTCTAATATTCCTTTTTTATTTCGAAGTATTCATATTCTTACATCGTTTAGTTTTTAAAAACTCTTATTTATTTTATTTTCTTCTGTTGCACTTGGTATCTGCAATTATTTGTATACACATAATGTCTTATCGCAGGAATGCTGGAAGAGATTTCTTTTGGAAAAAACAGCACCTTTGACGTATTTTTCTGTTCCTTTTTTAATGTATATCAAAAAAAAAAACAAATAAATAATTACTTAGTCATCTTGGTGCAAATTTATTTATCCTCTGATGACGTATTGAAATCGCATTAAGTTTTTATTTTATTTTTTATTTTACGTATACTTAGCTCTCTCAGCAAAACTCGTGTAGGTATTCTACAGTTCCACTCACTTCAAGAACAAAGAAATAAACCTATTCGCGGACTAGAAAAGAACAAGTGTAACGATAGAAGTAACACGATATTGTTTGTTTAACAATCCAGGGAACAAACATCTTGAGCGGTAAACATAAAGTTACTTATTTTCTGTAACAGGAGAAATAAAATTGAGATAGTAAGTACACTTTGAAAGAACAATGGTCCTTTTAGAAAAGAATCTTTGAGATAATAGTGTCTCTTAGCAAGGAATTTGAGAGCCTAGAGTCTACGCTCTTCTAGAGTTAGTTCTACAAAACCTTAGAAACTAGTTCATCTTTCAGATATAAACATTTTATAGTTGTTATATATTATGTCTCAATTCATTGAACTGAGATCTCAACATCGCTAGACCTATAAAATATTAGGATTTGAAAATAAAATTTGTATGCGAATGCTTCAAAGGCTACAAATACGCTTCTTTTCTACATATTTTTCTAGTGTAGCCATGTTTAACTAATGTAGTTTTGACACTGGGATCTTGGACTGTGATAATTATACTATATAGTGAAGCGTTCCGTTTCTCTTTTAAATTGTACCACATTTAAAGTCGATACCTACAGTAAGAATTCGAGATTTCTAATTTAAAAACCTTCTACTTTTAAATCCGTGTGAATAGAATAAAATAGTGGAAGGAGAAGAAAAAGATCACAGCTCTTAGATAAAGCGAAGGCAGAGACATTCCGCGATCGTTAGTGCAAAAAATAAATAAAAGAGAACTTGATTTCAGCTACTGAGGAATAAAGCGCTATTGGCAACGCCATCGGAGGTAATAATACACCTCGTCCGGAAACATTTCAAATTCTTAGTCGAATAACTGAAATATTTCAACTTCTATTCCGACACAAAATTCAATTAAAATTTTACTTTTCGCTGCAAGGTATATGGATTGCAGGAAATAGGTCAGCAAGGTAGTAGCAGAGGCAAGTCTACAAGCTGTCACTACATCACCAATAGTACTGCAGGATGGAAAGCCAATAATATTGGTTGTTTCCAAGCAAGTCGGTGTTGTTACCGCTCCGGGAATCGTAACAGTAACACAAGTATTGTTTTCAATAGGTGAGCGGAGTTTCAAGTTCAGTTAGTTAACTGAACTGAAGTTATATCAATATTTGCATTGGAATTAGTTAGTGCTGTGCCTGTGGGCTGCCCGGGGGGCGGAGGAATCAATTCCTGCTGGGAAAACATGTTATGTTGAGACGTCTCTGTGTGATTTCTTAGTGTGTTGTATAACTTTTTGTTATTATTTATTTATTTGATTACTTATGTTTTGATTTTATAAATGCAATTTCCTGACTAATGGTTATACAATCATTAACCCGGCGGCACTCGCTCCTGGGTAAAAAATACCACATAGTACCTAAATCACGTGATATTTTTATTACTAAACATTGTGGCAACTCACGACTTTAAGTACCTTCTAGCCAATAGTTAACACGCGCGTGCGTCACCGGGCGGCCAGATCGCGCTCGGGGCTTGGCGACAACAGACGTGTAAAGTGAGTATGGGTGAAAAATACCCGGTAGCGACGGTTCTTTTTACAATTTTTTTTATGTTATTGGTTATTTTATTTTGTTTTAGAGCTGGTTTATGATGAGTTCCCTAGTGACGGATCAAATTATAGAAGAATGTCTAGAACAAGAAGATAATGAAGAAGAAAATGTGTCAGAAATAGAAGATTTTGAGGAGCATAGTGATCATGAAAGCGGAACAGAGCAAGAAGCAAGTGATTTAGATGGGTCTTCAGTGTCGGAAGAGAGTTTTCCTTCGAATTTACATATTGAGAATACTGAAGATGAAGAATATTTAGAGGATGGAAATTGGGGTCGTATGGGACCCCAATTTGTGGCGATTGTTATGTCAAAGCAAAATAGTTAGATTAGGTACAAGTTTTTTGAAACATAATGTTTGACGATTATTTTCTCGATGTTCATTTAATATTAACAGTATTTTATTTTTTGTTGTTTTGGTAGAGTATAAGGTCGATTAATAATTTTTGATCTCAATTTTACGTGATACATAAGAAAACAAAATTTTTTGTTGATTTTTCTAAGACTATGAAGAATTTTTGATAAATTTTGTATTTATTTAAGATAAGCCTATAATTTGAAATAAATAATAATTCAAACTTTTAATTTTCTTTTATTTGTTAGACATTAGTATTGATAAATTAAATACACCATTAAAGTCTGTAATGCAAACTTGTTTTCCAAGATAATGTCATTTAAATTATGTGGTATTTTTTACCCGGTAGCGAGTATTCGTGCATGTAAACACCTAGCGAGTACCGCCGGGTTAAAGATTTTGTATTAATGATTTACTGATGATGATTTCAATTATATAAAAACATTTACATAAGAAAGTGAATAAAAACAAGTGATAACATTTCGTTTAAATTTATAAAAAAAAAATATGACAGTCAGCGGATCTCTACAAAAGTACCTAATAATGTCCTTAAAAAAAAACCGTAAAACACCTATTAAGTAATTGGGTTAATACAGCAGCGTCAAACACAGCATCGTTGAATTATGCAAACAGTGGCATACATAATCCCCTTTCAAAATTATCATAATATTCGTCGCGTGTTAGTTAAAATTGCACGACGCTTCGTTGCGCGTTTTATTATATTGCAAATGTATTCTGCCCTGTATAACAACGTAATGTACTTGCAATTATGGCAAGAGATAAGGTCGTTGAATATACATCATTAGTTAATTGAAATGTCAATGTGGTAATAATAATAGTTGTAAATATTAGTTGTGTTGTGATAGGGACCATTATGATCGTGTGCAGATTGTGATAAAACTCGTGTCGAATAATTCAAAATGAAAGTAGATATTGTTAAACTAGCTTTTGCAAAAACTTTGTAGGTACACAAAAATCAGCTTCCAAATATTTTTATCCGGGTAACTCGAAAAGTAGTCGATGGATTGGCTTGTTTTTTTACAAAACATTGCATTTTAACGAATGAGTGGGTTTGTATCGATTTTTTTCGGAAGTTTCATTTTATACACATACTATCACGCCTATATTAACCAAAGGATTAGGCAGAGGTGTACTAATGTACAGCCACAGTTCCCTGGTATATTTTATAGGTCGCATGAAATAAGTAAGTGACCAATATTATAAAGTTGATTTATTAAACTTAATTTTTGTTTCATTACAGGCAATAACGGTGGCCAAAAGTGGTAAGTCCCTTAAGTAATTACAACAGCAGCTGTACCAAACATCAACAAAAGATAAACAAAAAATATATATACCGTCACGCCTGTATTCCCCGAAGGGTTAGGCAGAGGTGTACTTATGCACATCCACAGTTCGCCGGTATATTTAGGTCCCATGTAATAGGGGGCGAGCCTATTGCCATTAACCGGGCACAAATCCAAACTCCGAGCTGCTACTGAGAATTTCATAGAAAAACCCAATAACACTTTTTGCTCGACCTGGGAATCGAACCCAAGACCTCTAGCGTAGCAGTCGCGCTTAGGACCACTAGGCCATCGAGGCAGTTAAACGATAAACAACAAAAATGTTTTATTACTTAGATCTTTTGTACATATATTTCTTCCCGTTTCCTTTATTCTGTAGAGACTAGACTTGTGCCGGCGGCACACGGGAAAAAGAAAGAGGAAATGTTCTTTTCTAGACAAAAAACTCTCAAGATAATCCTATCAAAATTAAATCTATCAACACTTCTGATAGAGTGGCGGAAATTATCGGTTTATAGTAATGATTGTCTGGATTTGTTTACGGTTATGGTTTGCGGTTGGGATTTTCCTTATTAAATGGGGAACTTCAGTAGGTATAGCATGAACGCGTCGACGATTATTTTTGTTTGATTCTATAATACAAGCACTATTAGTATCACCTATTCATTATCTGCCTAGCCTTCCCAACCATATTAGGGTCGGTTTCCAGTCTAACCGGATCCAGCTGAATACCGGTATTTTACGTAGAGCGCCTGCCTATCTGACCTCCACAACCCAGTTGCAGGGCAACACGATACCTCCTGGTAACACTGGTTGTCAGACTTCCTGGCTTCTGACTATCCATAATTAGTATCACCTATTGATATCAATAATGTCTTGAGACCACATAAATATTATACATATGCGAAAAGAGTACCTATATTTAATCCAATTCAAAAATCGATGGAACTTGCGTTACCTAGGACCTCTGGTTTCATTTCAAACGCATAGTCTCTCTTTCCCTACTGTTCGAAGTTGTTTTAAACGTCAAAGTAAATTTAGTTGACATTTCGGTCCATAGATGGCGTTGCACTGAAAACGTGTAATTCTGAATCTCGCAATTAAGATTTTCCGCCATTTAATGACCCTAATGATATGTTGTTTAAAAAATGTCTTTGGTCGACACACTTTCTAGTTTTATTCAACCTGTCCTACGATAGCTAGGTCATCCCTTGAACATTTTGGTCCGGCGAAGTCGAATTATATTCGAACTAGCTAGGGAGTACTGTTGCGGTGGAGTTTTTGCCTTAGTACACCGCGGCAGTTGTTAGGGAACACTGAAGGGGTTGTGGCTTGCAACTCAGTGGTGTTGGAAGAGTTTCCTGGAGGAGGAAGTCCTCAGGAAGCACAGCAGATCACCGGCAGCAGCAGCGCATCTGACGTCAGTGGAGGCGTGCAGCGTGTCGGGTACGGAGGACAGGTGAAATATTGTGTGTTTGAGTGACGAAGATCAACTGTGAGTACATTTTGTGTTTTATTATCAGTGAAGAAGAGTTCAAATACCAGCAAACTCTGCACATTTCATTAACTTTGTCGTCTGTTCGCTCAGAGCTAAGTTTTGCCAAACACTTGTAAAAATTTCAAGATTTTTCGGTTAGAAGACAAAGTGTTGCAGATTTCACTAAGTTCATTTTTCCATCAAAAATGGAAAAATACGGCAATTTGCAAAGGAATATAAAGACTATTATTGAGCAGTCAAGATCTAATTTTAAGAAGACACCTAAAGATCGTTTCTCTTATCAGTACATCGATGCAAGATTAGAGAAGTTGGAACGAGATTGGGAAGTATTTAGCAAAAATCACTTCGAGATATTACAATTAGATAGTGCTACTGTAAAATCATTACAATGTATTGTGAGTGAGGTTTATGAGGCTACAGAGGAAATTTACATTTGTTATAAGTCAGAACTAAAGATCGCATTACGTAGCTATCCCGCTCCAGTTAAAGAAGCATCAGTTTGTAAGCACACTCAAGAAGGTTCTGTACCTATGTCATCTGGTACTTCTGTAAGATTACCACAAATAAGTATTCCTACTTTTTCCGGGAAATATTCTGAGTGGACATCTTTTCGCGACTTATTTATTTCTTTGGTGCATAAATAAATAAAATAAAATAATAAATATCTTGGGACAACTCACACACGGCTATCTGATCCCAAGCTAAGCAGAGCTTGTGTTATGGTAACCAGACAACTGATATACATACTTATATAATTTATAAATACATACATATTATAGATAAATCACATCCAGACACAGAACAAACAATCATGCTCATCACACAAAGTTTGTCCTGGGTGGGAATCGAACCCACGACCTCCGGCTTAGCAGTCAGGGCCACTAACCACTAGACCAACAGGCCCGTCCCAGCACAACAACCAACCACCAACAACCATAGCCATAGCATAGGCATAGTAACCAATCTTTAGATTTAGTACAAAAATTACATTATTTAAAGGCTCATCTTACAGGAGAAGCAGAACAATTGATAAAGTTTGTACCTATAACATCAGCTAATTATAGTCAGTGCTGGTCACAGTTAGAATCCAGATATAATAACAAACGGTATTTGTCAAACTGTATTTTGAAAAAACTATTTAGCCAACGTAATTCAAATGTCGAGTCAGCCACAACATTAAAAGAGTTGTTGGACACTACAACGGAGTGTTTACATGCGTTAAAGAATTTAGATATTGATGTGAGCTCATGGGACATTATTATTATTCACATTGTTGCGTATAAATTAGATCCAGATACGAGGAAGCAATGGGAACTACATGTCACGAGTGATAACTCGAACAAGTTACCAACTTTTAGTCAGTTTTCAACATTTTTAGAAAGCCGTTTTCGAGCATTAGAGTTTATTGAGCCCAAATCAAAATCTTTTATTCAGCCTACTACATCACAAAACAAAGGTCACTTCAATAAACCAAACGTGTTTTATGTTACAAATCAACCTATTGCATGTGAACATTGTTCAGAAGATCACAAGTTATGTTTTTGCAAAAAGTTTGCAAAAATTGATTATGATAAAAGGTATGACTTTGTTATAAAAAAATACATGTGTTTTAACTGCTTAGGTAGTAATCATTCGGTAAAACAATGCCAAAAAACCACTAATTGTCGTATTTGTAATCGTCGTCATCACTCACTTCTTCACCCAACCAACAGCTCAGCAACTACTGTTGCACAAAATAATGGAAATGATCAGGTCACAAAGGTCAACCCGTCGCCACCAGTGGCGGGGTCATCAAATGTTAGTTCACCAATTGTCTCATGTTTTTCTTCAGGAAATAGTAGTCAAGTATTGTTAGCCACCGCGCTAATCAATGCTGAGTCGAAAAACGGAGGCAAACAGGTCATCAGAGCCTTGATTGACCAAGGCTCACAGGCTTCTTTTATAACAGAGGCCACAGTACAAACGTTAGGCCTGAAAAAGGTTTACGGAAATGGTATTATTTCAGGTGTTGGTGGAGATAGCACCATCACCTCAAAGTCAGTAGTATCCTTGAAGATTCAATCAAGAGTTGATCCGACTTTTGAAATTGTAGTTAGAGCTTATGTATTGAAATCGATTACCACGCTTCTTCCAGTTATGAAAATAAGTGGGTTGCAAGAGCTGGATTTGCATACGATTACATTAGCTGATCCTGAGTACTACAGGCCTAATAAAATTCATATTTTATTAGGTGCTGAAATTTACTCTCAGATCATACAACAAGGACTTTTGAAAGGATATACCGGTACTCCAGTAGCTCAATGCACTTCTCTCGGCTGGATACTGTCTGGTTTGGTATCTAATAACCAAACGGATAATACAAAAACTAAACTTGCAGTCATGAATGCTACCGTCAATGAGGACGAAGTTCTGAAAAGGTTCTGGGAATTAGAGTCAGATCATTCTTCAATTTCGCAAAAAATGTTAACTGAAGAACAACAGAAATGTGAAGAATATTTTAATAGTTCAACTCGTAGAGCACCTGATGGGCGCTACGTAGTCCGATTACCTTTTCGCGAAGTTGATCCTGCATGTAAATATGGTAGATTTCGAGAGATAGCTGAAAATAGATTAAAGTCATTAGAAAGAAAGTTAAATAAAAATACAGAATGAAGATAAGATATACAGATGTTATAAAAGAGTATTTACAGTTAGGTCACATGATTCCTGTTCCAGAGAATGATGATAAGCAGGTTGAATCTGTATATCTTCCCCATCATGCGGTCATAAGAGAGGACAAGACTACCACAAAGGTCAGAGTCGTTTTCGATGCGTCGTGTAAGGGTGTAAATGGCATATCCTTGAACGACACATTACTGATTGGTCCACCATTACAACCGGAGTTACGACATTTAATTATTCGATGGAGAGTACATCCTATTTGCTTAGCGGCTGACATTGTAAAAATGTATCGCCAAGTGCGAGTCCATGAAGATGATGCGGTGTTTCAGCGAATCTTGTGGAGAGATAATCCGGAAGATGCGGTGCAGGAATACCAGCTGCTCACTGTCACATTTGGAACGGCTTCCGCCCCATACTTAGCAGTGAAGGCACTTCAGCAGGTAGCACTTGACGAAGGAGATCAATTTCCAGAAGCTGCAAAAAAGGTTCTCGAAGACTTTTATATGGATGACCTGATGAGTGGCTGCGAAACAGTAGAAGAAGGCATTAAATTATTTAAAGAAATTAACATGTTGCTAAGCAAAGGTGGATTTCAATTGCAAAAATGGACCAGTAATGACGAAACGATAATAAAAGAAATTAATTTAAAAAATAAAGAACAACGCATAGTAAACGAACAAGACATAGAACAAAATTTGGAAATTAAAATAGACGCTATAATAAAGATTTTAGGACTTACCTGGAACCGAAGAGTCGATATCTCGGTGAAGCTTACGAAGACCACAGGACCTGAAACAAAAAGAACAGTTATTTCTAATACATTACGGTTGTTTGATTCATTACGATGGTTGGCACCGGCATTGATTACAGCAAAGGTATTTATCCAAAAGCTATGGCTAGCTGGAATAAGCTGGGATGAAGAAATTCCAAAACAATTATTAGATGAATGGTATACTTACTGTAACGAGCTGTCACAACTTACAGAGTTCACAATTCCTAGATGGCTAGGAACGAGGGCAAGCGATACTATATTAGACTTGCACGGCTTCTCCGATGCTTCCAAGGTGGCATATTCGGCAGCAGTCTATAGGTATACGCAGAGTGGATGTCGCTGGTAACGTTCATGTTTCACTAGTTGCAGCTAAAACACGAGTAGCACCGATAAAACAAATATAACTTACCTGAGACTAAAAGAGTTAGAAGTCGATTTAGAAAGGTCAATCGTAACCCATAGCTCATCAATCAACGATTCAATATGGGACAGATATTCTTCTCTCTCTCTAAGTTGTTATGTATTGTGGCATATTGTACACATTTTTGAATTATAAAACCGATAATATGCGCCCAAACCTGAAATAGGAGATGTTGTTTGGTAAAAGAAGATGACTTACCTCCCGCGAAGTGGCTTCTTGGTAAGGTTGTAGAAAAACACCCAGGCAGTGATAAACTTACCCGAGTGGTTACATTGAAATGTAAAAATTCTTATTTAAAAAGACCCACTTCAAAACTGTGTGTTCTGCCTGTCACAGATTAGAAAAATATGTATTCATGTTGTTTAGTTATTAAGAACAGTTTTGTTAGATTTAGAACCAAGTTATATTACTTGGTAGTGCCAGTTCATATATATGTAAAAATATTCGTTTTTTATGTGTGTAGTAATTTCCCACCTAGGCTGATTTTGTATTTTCACTATGTTTGTCACGGTGGGCGGTTATTTTAAGGACATAGGTCCTTGGTGGGCGGTATGTTCGAAGTTGTTTTAAACGTCAAAGTAAATTTAGTTGACATTTCGGTCCATAGATGGCGTTGCACTGAAAACGTGTAATCCTGAATCTCGCAATTAAGATTTTCCGCCATTTAATGACCCTAATGATATGTTGTTTAATAAATGTCTTTGGTCGACACACTTTCTAGTTTTATTCAACCTGTCCTACGATAGCTAGGTCATCCCTTGAACACCTACTAAGTAATGTCCTCTCCCGCTTGCATTTTAATGAACAGACTATAGCAGTGAGACCGTAAGCGGCAGATTATTACAGCGATAATAATGTGCTATGCAAAATACTGGAATTAACGGTCTTGCGTCGGAATCTGTTTGAATAAATTCCTTTCATCCTCTTTCTGTGCTAATAATTTATAGCGAGCACCAGTTTTTATGCCAAGGATTGAGATTATAGCAGATTTTATTCTTACTGTTCAGGTTAAAAAGTTTATAGGTAGATTATGTTAATGTGCCTTGTTCATTTCGTAGTCACAAGTTTTACTGTTGAGCTTTTGGGCCCTGGTTTCGATTCCTAGGTCGGACAATTGAATTTTCCATTACAAAATTTCCAGCACAGAGTTTGGAAATTGATGGTGTAACCCGTGTATTGGACAGTACCTAAGTTCGTTAGTCTTGTGCCTGATCTATCGACAGTCGTGTCGGATTACCGATCCCATCGGACTATAACAGTGAGGAAAGAGAATGTGCACCAATGTTTGCCCAAAGACGTGAGCACTAAAATATCTTCTGTTTATTAAATTAAATAATTCGATTCAATTTTAATTTAATATGTACAAAAAAAAAAAATAAGACCATCCTTTTAAGCGCATAATGATTGAAATTCAGTAAAATTCGTTCTTCTTTTTTGTGTACAATTTCTTATGTATTGTTCAGTGGGTAGGTAATGTCAGGTTGTCAGAGCGTCGCCTGTCGCTTAGTGCCGGTAACCCTTCCCTACTCAAGTTTACGATCTGCGCGGAATGCTAAGCAGCTGACTCAACTTGTCGGCTCTCAACTGCTTCCGTTTCAAAACTAGCTTCGTGGTGACGGTTTAACTTGGTTTGGTTATCTTATTGGGTTAAGTTAACTAAGGATATACATACTATTACGCCTGTATTCTCCGTTAGGTAAGTTAGGCAGAGGTGTGTTAATACCCACAGTTCACTGGTATGTTTAGGTCCCAGGTAAATAATACGGGGCAAGCCTATTAACCAGGCAAAATCCTGATTCCGAGCTGCTACTGAGAATTTCAAAGAAAAACCCAACAACACTTTATGCTCAACCTGGAAATCGAATCCAAGACCTCTAGCGTAGCAGTCGCGCGTAGGACTAGGTTACCGAGGCTGTCTAATCTGGGCGTCTGTCTACCTAGTGGCTGGAAGTCGTACGCTCTGCTTGCCGGGTACATAGTCTCCATTCGAGAACTTTACGGCCACAATATGAAAAACAAAATCTCCTGAGAAGTTACTAGAAAATGCTCCTTATATACAAGATTACAAAGAGAACTAGGTAATAAAGACATAGCCCATGTAACGACGCCATTACATTTGAAACAGAGTATAAGTGCTTGCTTACAGGTGCGCTACACACGATTAAGACCATCTAGATTCTTATCTTTTACACACATAAAAGGAAAAACGGATAAGAAATGTTTTCTTTTATTATCTTTCTAGAACGAGAAACTAAGCGTTGTTTAGGTGTAGAATCATGTTAGTATTATTTAATTAATACTATGGTCTAGGTATTTTTATTTTATTTCATTTTTTATTGAAAGGAACAGCAACCAGTTACATAATAAGAGCTTAAAACTAATTTAACAATCAATGTTAACAATAATGTAACCCACAACGCTGTCCACAGGTAGACATAATAGTTTAATAAGAAAAAAGAGTGTATCGCTAGGAGTTACAATAATACGTGCGGTATTAGTTTTGTGGGCAAGTTGGAATATAGTTAAAATTTTAGAATTGAGACAAATTTTAAAATTCAATAATAAAATGGTATGGTGGTATGGTGGGTGGTATGGTGGTGGTATTATAATATACATGTATAATGTTTACAAGAGAATTAGCAGTACCTACTTTTCGTTGTCTAATTGTTACTGTAATTGGAGCTTGTCAGGTTAAAGATTATCGTAGACCGATGATGAGTTAGGGAAGAGGGAGTGCTCCTGTATTTGCTCGCACACTTGTGCACAATAATATTTTTTGCATCGTTTGCATTAAAATTTGCCACCGTGGCCGGAATCACTCTGGAGAATGCGTACATACATTCAGGCTGATATTATAATTGTTTTATTAGAATTCTTTCTAGCTTCCTCCTCATCCTTGGCAGTCTACAATAATATTGTGTAGGTTAAGAACCACACAATACTCGTGTATTGTGCCAAATGTGTATGTGTATGTGTATTGTGCTGATGGCGCCAAACTCGTGTTTGGCGCCATCAGAAAGGGTCAACATTACCTGAAGTGTGCAGGCATTAGGGCACGCACTATGCGGGGTTGAAGGGACATTTTAACTAAAACTTTTATCATTAATTATGTACATTATTCTAGTTCCCGCAGAGTTAACATAATTTGTAGGTTTAAAAATAGGTATATACTTTTCCTTACAAAAGTACAACATCTACACAGTCAAAATGTAAACAACAGCAAATTTTTTACACCCTTATTCGTTACTGCAATTAAAACTACACTGTATATTTAATGCAGGTTAAGTCAATTGCGTAATCAAAATCTCAAAATGCAGGAGCATACCTCCACGAATGGCTTCTTCTAAAACAATTACGCCAAAGACACACTTATAGGCCTACCGCCTCACTATATATGTCACTTACTTTGTTACTACAAATCTTTCTACCACAGCTTGAGATAATCTAGTACGGAGACGAGAGTATTCTAGTACATAAGTAGTAGTGTAATATCAAACAGGTGAGAGTGCTTTACCACTCGACTCAAGTATTCAGTAAACAGAGCCCAAATGTGAGGATGTGTCTCGTGTTACATCAAAACTCGCGAGTAGCGCCGTGAGCTCCTGCTTGTTAATATTATCACGTAGTGCTCCAAGATCCCAAGGTCGTCAGACCTATGTCATTTCAGCATGGATGATGTTTTGAGAATATGTCGTTAAGGTATGCGTACTTGCTAGTTTCAATGCTGAGCGCTTTTTTTCGATGTAAAAAATCTTTAGTCACTGTTTGATAATAATAAAAACATATTTATTTCAGATACTACTAATTTTCCATATACCTAATAGCGAGACCAAGTAGTGGATTTAATTACAGATAGATGAGTACTGGGAACACGGTACTAATTGACACGATACTAATTGACATCGTGATTCCCGGTTGTCACCGAGCAGCGCCACTGACGTGCCGCTCAGTGAACCGACCGAAGATCATGCAGTCAATCCGTGTTATAAACAACGAGATTCAACTGTTGCAGCTTCTCCATGGCTTGTGCACGACTTTCATTGCAATTATTGAGTGTTAATTAGTGACATGTTTGGTTTTTATGTTTATGTTTTACAAGACATTATTAAAAACCATTGCTTGTTATTGCCCGATACTTTCCGTAGGCTATAACTTCAGCTAGACGCTTTATCTATTCACAAAATTTCAGCGATGCTAAAATGACGTAACTCTGCCTACTCTGGGATATCGGTCCACAGGGTTAAGAGCGAGCAAAAACTACGGGTAGGTAAGTGCGTTTGTCTAGTTAATAGACCTTTGCACATAATAGACCTTACACACTCGACTACATGCCTCATCAAACTACAGATTCATACGAGGATACACAATTAATCATAATGCCTTGCAAACACGAATAAAAGCCAGTGGAATTCATATTCCCCATATTGCTATTATATCCCTCTGCAGTGATACATAACAACAAACTGCCATAAATAACTGGGAATCATCAAGTAAACACAATTTACTTGGTAATCCATCTCGAACAATGCTCTATCACCGAAGACGTACGTTTATGTGCCACTAATTTTAGTGGCACATAAACGCCATCCAGGGCCATCACATATATTTATATGTGATGGCCCTGGAATATTAGTCCCGGTGATAAAAACACTCGCCACGTCACACTATGGCCTACATGTCAGATGAGGTTATAAATCCGCGGCGCTATGATTAGGGATGTGCCCAGGTGTATCATAAGAGTAAAATATGATAGGAATATTTTTACTGGAAGGTGTGATGTCAAATGATGTCGTAAATCCGCGCCGGTGCGGTTAGGGACGTGCTTCAGACGGATATTAAAGATGAAGTAGTTTATCATGAAAATAGTAAATACTTATGTGGGAATATAAGCTTTATTACCGCAATATCTTTAACGTCATTGGCGTAGCTTCTTTAAGTTTTTCAAGATTCAAGTTAACATATTTGTAAATACGCAACACGACTACAGACTAATGTTTGAGTAAGAATCGGAAAGGATCAACAGTTTTTCTTAAACTGCACAGTTTTGCTTTTTACACAAAGTCAAAATGTTATTTAATTTAATTAAAGCATTAAAAAGTTCCTACTTTTGAACCATTTACAAATATTAAATTAAATCTAGTAACCCCTACCAAAAGGTAGTTTCATACGGAAGAAAACGTACAAGTAACGACATCATAATAGTTCATATTTTGAATTACATAAGTGTTTCTCCAGATGTGCACCTCGTTTTCGCACCAGTGGCTCGCATTCACACAACAGGTGCAGGGAGCGTCATCTGCAACGTGTTCGCGTTACAGTGTCTACGTAACAATGGACTAGTGTGAACTAGATGAGGGAGGATGTGGAATTAAGCTCTTAAACACACAATACTGGGAATTGAATTGATTGATGGTGTAGGAAATATTTGCAGGGTATTGGTATAACTGATGGAGAAAATAGTAAGCGTTACTGTAACGTTCCTGCGTGTCAATTTCTAAATGATCTTCATTTATTTTCAATATGGATTTTGAATAAATAGCGCTGTTTACACTCGCGTGTATCTTTAGATATTTTTTTATAGAAATGGGTAAGCTCTTGACTATTAGGTGAGAGGGGTAATTTGAAGTGCCCACAGTTTGCCTGCATGTTTAGGTTCTATTAGCGCGCCTATTGCGAATAACTGGGCACAACTCCTAACTCCGAGCTGCTACCGAGAATTTTATAGAAAAGCCCAATCACACTGCTCGACCTGGGAATCGAACCCATGACCTCTAGCGTAGCAGTTGCACTGTGGACCAATAGGCTAACAAGAGGATACGATGAGGTCGACATCACTAAAAAAACAGTATTTCTCAAAAATGGTACCGTATGCTCATCAATATGTTAGATATGACATTGATAGCATAGTCGACATGAATATATTTATAATATTCTGTAAATGATTCGTAGTCAACAGGAATTCTATTAATGGTAGACAGTCACTTAGCATATTCATGTAGCTACCTAGGTCAATACTATGCGTGGCTAACCACTGTTTATTTGGGATCCCAGATCTACTCAAGTAGTGTTGCTATATTGACATAGAAACCTTTGAGCGTTAAACTAAGCATCTTAACCACAGGATGGCTACTTAGGTAGTCTCTTTTAGAAATAAAGTAAAACCCACTGTTTTTTTTAGGCTAGATTAACCTAAAGCTACTATGATTAATATATTGCTAGCGAATCAAAGTCGCCATTATTATGTAAAATTAACCTAAAACTACACATACATATTATCACGCCTGTATTCCCCGAAGAGTTAGGCAGAGGTGTACCAATGTACACCCACAGTTCACCGGTATGTTTTAGGTCCCATGAAATAGGGGGCGAGCCTATTGCCATTAACCGGGCACAAATCCTAAATCCGAGCTGCTATTGAGATTTTTATAGAAAAACCCGATAACGCTTTGCTCGCTTTGCTTAGGGCCACTAGGTTAACGAGGTAGTTGCCTAAAAAATTTCCCAATAAAAAATATCTCATCACAAGTTCCATCAATATGTTACACGAAGATGACTTATCATATCCGTATCCGTAATCCGCGGACAAAATATCCGCCGTTCAAGTTCGCGTGCTCGATCATTTCCGTGTAACATCCCTGCGTCCCGATGGCTATCAATTTGTTACTATCTATGACGTTTTTATGCGATCACCGCCGGCTCGGCGCGGCAGTGTGCGGTTATTGATAAACTCGCCTGCCCACCGACTACGCCCGTTGACACATCGATAACAATATTTTCCACGCTTTTTATTGCTTTCAATTTTTATAAATCACTTTATCGATTAAAATTTGCATACTTTTATAGAGGTTTACGATCGATGGGTGCGGATTAAATTTAAATTTGTTTGTACACGGATAGGATTGTACATCACTAGTCATGTTTAATATTGTAATACTTTAAAAAAATATGTAGATACGTTTTCTTTTGTATTATTTTAGCTTTCAGCTTTTATCATTTCATTGTTTTCCCGGAAACTATTTGCCTGAATAAAACTATGAAACTGTTGTAAAAACCGCGGAGGAAAAACAAAACACGAGCCACAATGAAATTCGCACACAACAATATGCAGTTAAAACACAGTATTTCTCACATTTATGCAGTGAAGTAAAAACTGAATAATAGAAGTAAATGTGGACGAACTCACTGAAAGTCCCGGGAAGTTGTCAAGGACTGCGGTTCGATTGCAGGCATTGTGGTCTCGGGGATTTTATTAAAACTTTTTTTTAGTTATCAAACATTCATACTTTACGGGGACCAAGTTTTATTTGTCCCCGACGCTTTCCTTTAGCGAATAATTTAATTTTTTGCGCCCACAAAGCTTCGGATTACGTAAAGGTCTGTAACAAGTTTTTGCTCTAGAAAATTAAGTCTTTGATCGTCTCGGGTTTTTTTTTACATTGAACGAATCAATCATCCGTTGACGGCGGTTAAAAATAATGTGGTTTTTGATTGCATAGATCTAGATAATTAATCGTTTTAATCGGATTTATATTTTACGTTTCATAAAGTATTTAGATTATACAAAGTTATACGTTTTTATAATATTTTTGATAGCATAACAAGATATAGAACCAGTAACTTAAATGAATTGTTTTTATTAAAACATTTGGTTCCAATAAATCGCAGCTGCCTCGTCAAACGCTTCTAAAAACCAATAAATCTTCTCGCTCAGATATTTTTTACGAATGAATCTGAAACTTTCACAACCGATTTAGTAAGATAGGCATAAAGAGCCTATTATTATTGCCTACAGGCTTTATTTAAAAATAGTTTCTATGTAATTACAACCATTGCTAAAACATTTATAAACTTATCAATAAATTCTATATTAAGTTATACCTTAAATGGTAAAACCAAAGTTAACACTGGTTGTAACTTTACTCCGGGTAAATTAACAAGTTTTGTTAGTTTATTAACTTATAAACTTTTTATCATAATAACAGTTTAACTTCCAGGTTATGACCCTTTTTTTAATTATGGGAAATCATCAAATGTCTTCTTTCGCTCTGGCCGGAGCGAAAGGGAATGTCAGACACTTACTGACTGAAAGCCGACCCATCCGTGTTCTTTCTAATTTGGCGTTCGAGCCGCAGTGACTCTTTCGAACAAATTCCGTAACCAGTTTACAACCCTAAACACCGAAAAAGGCTACACCACAAGCACGTAAAGATATCGCGAAACACTTCACCTCATATCAACAAGTTGATAATACGCCCTCAGATATAGAGGGGTCCGGAAAGAATACTAATCTCTTCCGCCTTTGAACATGGGGTTCAATGGTGCACCCGGAACCCTGTCGAGGAGGGTTCAACTTGCAACTGGGGCTATATGAGTGGCGATTACTTTTATCAGTATATCCTCTATGGATGTGTTGCAGAAAGGGGTGAGTCGAGGGGAACAAAAGTATTGGTTAACATTTTACAGCAAAAAAAAATACAGCCTTGGGACCGGTTAATGTTTGTTTAAATGGTTGAACCTTTGCATGAGGTGGCAAATTGCACAAAGACCGCTCATTTGTACGCTAAAAAAATCCTCTATGACCTAAATGTAGGTAGGTATTACGTATAGTAAATAATAATACCAGCATATTATTGTCTCACTGCTGAGCAAAGGCCTCTTCTCTTACAGAGAAGGCATGAGTATTATACGCTTGTGCAAGTCAAGTATAATCATTGTAAGTCCAGGTTTCCTCACGATGTTTTCCTTCACCGATATCAGTAATGTCCACGATAAACTTAGAAAGTGGGTACATATGAATTGAAAAATCACATTGGAGCTTGCCCATTTCAAACCCGCAACCTCATTCATGAGAGGCGAACGCCTTTACCACTGAGCCTTTAACATATTATATAGTAGGTAAAATGCAAAAAAGAAAAAAAAATGTGTCGAGTATTTCGCCGTACCTAAGCAGAGACGAGACCCATCAAAGTATAAGTAATAACTAGTAATATTTTGATCATAGTCACATCACCAACTTACCACCACCACCAGTCCACCACCACTCCACCACTTTTTATTGCAATAAAATTTATTATTATTATTCTTTTATTTTACCAAGCGGAACCCTCAGAGCCAACCGTCCATACCTAAAACCTATTTCACCACCAACTGCTCTATGATAATCAATCACGAGTTCCCCTAGGCCTCATTCGCACAAAATTCAGCGAATCCAAAGAAACTTCCAAGTCGAGCATTCCCATAAAACTAAGTGAACGTGTACCTTCCTCCATCGTATTATTTAGGAGCACCATACCCCATTCCCTCTGTCGACCCTCGCGAGTTACGGGCGAGATAAGCTGCTGATATATACTTTTTCTTTTCGCAGTTGTAGATATGAAAATATACCTATGTATGTTATTTGTTAGGGTATGTTACTGCCTATTGTACTCATTAAGTGGAGCAATTAGATGCATTAATTGCAAGAACGGATTATATTACATACAGTTTAGGCTTTAAAATTTCTGTGGACTGCCTATTGGTCCTAAACGCGACTGCTATGATAGAGGTCATGGGTTCGATTCTCAGATCGAGCGAAGTGTAATTGGGTGTTTCTATGAAATTCTTATCAACAGCTCGGAGTTAGGATTTGTGTCCGCTTATTGGCAATAGGCTCGCCCCCTATTACTTGGGACCTTAACATACCGCCGAACTGTAGGTGTACATTGGTATACCTCTGCCTAACCCTTCGGGGAATACAGGCGCGATGGTATGTAATATCTAAGGATAAAACTATCACGTTCCCTAATCACACTCGAAAACTAAGCCATTTTCTAATTAAAAGCAAAGAGTTATATGCCACTGTATGTTAATAGGTTCAAAAACTTGTCAATATCCATAATAATTAAACCGTACTACAAAAAGATAATGCACAAACACTATGAAAGTGCAAACAACAGCATCCCATCACAGGTACAAGCAACGACCCAGTAAGCCGGCAATCTCATTTAACAGCACAGTGTTCAAGATAAAGAAGATTTTCTGCTCCCTGCACCGTTCTATCAATAACTAGCCTTAGCCTCCCAAGAGTACACTAACTTTTATTTTACCATAATGAAAACATGACGCGCCAGCACACAGCAGACCGGTACAGAAGGCTAACTCCACACAACGGGTGGAAACAGACACACAGATACAAGCGTATGTAGTTGTAAGTAAAATTGTACTTAATACGTGAGCCGTGTCTTTGTGTGTGAGTGGTTCCGCTCGTCGGGATTCTGTACCGATCTGTTTGGTGGCGCCATCTCGGATGTACCACGATGAATCTGTTCCCTCGTAAATATTACTTTAGTTGCTTCCAAGGGGTTTATAGCCATTCTGAGAGTATGTGAAAGGATTTTATGATGTTGTTAAAATGTTTTTGGTCGTTTCACGGTTCTTTCAAATTGTGGCGACAGTGTTGCGGATTGGATTCAAGTTTGATTGGTCTGCAACGTCGTTTTTTTTTTTGTATTGACACTTCAGTTGATTGCTTCTTGGTAGATAATGGTTATTGTTCTCGTTAGATATTTGTAGTGCTTCGGTATAAATTGAATTTCGTCTGTCTTGTCATCTACCCATCCTTCACAAGCTCAACTACTCCCAAATGAGAAGTCAACTTAAACTTGACCATATCATTTTCTGATATTGTACTGTACTGCTTAAACATAACTTGCTTCTATAACAATGTCTCCTGAGTTAGACTCTTGCGTCTAACTTGATGCTATATTGATTTTTAATATTCAAAGTTTGCTAACTGGAGCGCGCGGCTCGCAACTTTTTATGGCTTGGTATTGACACTGCCCGAAGCTCTGCATACTTCGCAAGAATAGACTAACAATACAGCCGGGAGGAATAAAGCACAATACTTAGAATATAAAACCAGTTCCGCGGAAAGACTGGAAATAGTAGAATTTCTGATGAAGCCGATTTAAGTCGTTCAGTTTCGTTCGAGTCGGATTGATCCGACCAAGAGCGATGTTAGCGGCACCCACCACAAATCCTCGCCTTCAATCCTCGATAGCTCCTGTCTTGGAAAATATCGTTCAGAAACCGTTATTTATTATCAGATTAGCAGAATTGCCGCTATCTCGTGTATTGCGGAAGCTGCGAATCAAGGGATTAGAATCATTTTTTTTCTCCCCGAATCTCCCCACAATGAATAACTTAAGCCAAAAACGAATTGACGTGATGATTCTTGGTCTTAATTGCGGCGTAAAATTATTCCTATCTGGTTTCCGTATTTATTTAGGATTTACTTTTCGAAATAGTAAACAAGATAAATCCGGGGAGATGTCAGGCGGGAAATTCGAGAAAACGTGGAAATACAGACGTCGCGAATTTTCCACCGATATGGAATGAATGGTCGGGAGGTTTTTTTATCCTTCTTATCTGTGGAGCGCCCCGAGCTAAGGTTTGATGGAACCGGGCGGGGCCGGGCGCGCTGTTAGTGTTACGTTGTTTATCTGACGTCGGCATTAAACCAGAGATAAGTTTTACTAGAAAAAAAATCTGTCACAAGTTGTTTTCAAACTACGTAAACAGGTTTTAAAAGGAAGGTGGGAAGGAAGTTTTTAGAACATAATAAAAAACAACGTGTACTATAAAATTATATGTGTCGCTGTTAGGAAATTTTAATAAGCATGCACAAAATGTTCAACTTTGTTAAACTTCATTTGGAACTTGCGAATAGTTTTCACTTCTCTCTCACTAGATGTTGGTAACGTTATATAAAGAGTCACTTAAATTATATAAAGAGTCACTTAAATAGACGCCAACGTTACCATAGCGGGTAGACCCTGGACGACGCTGGCGCGGGAGGATGGAGATTAGCTCCAACAAAGAAAGGCCTCTGTCCAGTAGTGGGTGAAATCGGACTGTGCATGATGACGGTGGAGCTTAGGCTACAAAGCCTTTGAGCCGAGCAGATTTTTTTTCTACAAAAAATTAGAACGTAGTTTCACGTCAAATACCTACAATTGTTGAAATTTCTGACAATATAATCTAACTTTTGTTTCTACAATAGCAACAGCCCGAATCGCCAGAAATTCTGCAACATTCAACGAATTTAGTGCAACATACGTGCACTAAAGCAGAATTAGTCAGACGAATTATTTCACGATATATGTAGTTTCATTTCCATTTAGTAATGAGGGCTCATACAGTGTGGAACCCACTCGTTCGCTCGCAATGTTGAGCTCTGCACAGAGAAATATCGACACGGAATCAGAATAAAGCTATTAAAATAACGTTGCTAATGCCGTGATGAAAAGATTTGCCAATCAACGAGGACTAAACGATCAGGGTTTGATAAACATTGAACTTAATCGTATTGTTGAAGTCAAAGTGAAAGTCAAATCATGTATTTCAATCAGAAAATTAAAATGCTTTTTGAACGTCATTTACATGGAAATAAAATTGAATTTTGTTGCCCTTTCCAAAAGGTAGTTTTGATAACGATGCAGGTTCTTGTAATACACTATTAGTTATACTAATACAAAATGATGGGTGAGGATTTACCCCGTCTGAAACCTCATTATCTGTTAACTAAATACTAAATACATACTAGACTAAATATACTTTGAATCGCTTATTTTTCCGTACGAACCCAAAAAGTATTATTAAACCAAGTCTCAACAAAATATCATATTTTATACAGCCCAATCAACAGGAACATCATCCAAAAATCCGGCGCTAATATCATATATAATTCAGCGGCACTTCTCTTAATTTTATGATCATGTCGGATTTTTTCCCAACATTATGTACGAGGTCTCAGGTACGTACCGAAAGGTTCATTTACACGAGGAGATTTTCTCGACCTTTGGTAAACGAGAATATTCTTGCAATCTCACATGAGTGAGAAAAAACTTTGCCTGAGGAATATGCGAGAATCGTCACGCAATTTTCTCGAACTTTGATTGGATTACTCGAAATACGATCTTTTGATTACAAGAACGTTTCCAATTTTTAAAGCCGAAGTGGTTTTCGCTTTTCGACGCGAGCATTTAGAAGAGTTACTTTTTATCATCTTAACTTACTTGCCTTTCTCGAGCCGAGAGTATATTCTGGTGTAAAAGAGCCGTAATCGTGGGGGTGCTGCGAATTATTTAGGCGCAACCTCCGCTCCAGGCTTTCTTCAAACATACGTATATATAGCGCGGATTCGCCTGGCTATAGTTAAGCTCCCTTTTGCACTTTTGTAAGTTAACATCACTAGGTTAGAAGTTAGTAGCGTGTTATGTGGGGTTTTTCATTAGGGTGCTAATAGAGGTGCTTGTGAGAACTAACGGTGGAGAAAGTTTTATTGAACAATCTTTTGTTAAACGCAGGCTTTAGAATTCAACAGTATTTTATATTCTTGTTTTTGTTTTAGAACATTTTAATCAATTTTCGACAAATGTCACTGTCATCTATGCTTATAATTATAAAGAGGGAATATGGTTTTGTGTGTTAGTTTGTACCCATTAGGCTCCGAAAGTACTGGACCGATTTTACCATTTTTACAATAGCAGATAGCTAAATTATCAGGAAGTAACATAGGCTATGTTTATAACATTACGCGGGAGCGGAGCAGTAACAGGAAAACGTAACTTAAAGCGAGTGAAAATATCCACGCGGACGAAGACACGGGCAGAAGCTAGTTGTATATAAAAACAAGGAACTTCGAAAGACATATAGGTAGGTCTAAGATAAAAAATATACCTGCATTATAAGTATAAGACATAGTATAATGTAAACGTGTTACAAATGTGGCTGGGAGGCGGCACGTTATATTGAATCCAATTTTAACTTCCCCGATACGGAAGAGTGGGAATATGATAAGGATATTTACTTCGCGCATACATATTACAGTATTTAGCCTTCTTCACTTGCTCGCAGCCTTTTTCCACCTAATTGAATGTGTGTACTAGGGGTGTAGGCCTTATTCATGTTAATATTATAAATGTACGAGTATGTTTGTCGTGATGGTTCAGTGGCTAAGAAGCAAGTGTGCATCAATGCTCGTGCCTTTTGTGTACGAGAAGAGGCCTTCGTCCTGTAGTAGGACAATAAGAGGGTGGTATTATTAAACGAAGAAGAAGAAGACGCTAGATGCAGACCGCTTCCAACCGGTCTTTTCGGAAATCTATGATGGAGGCCTATGTCCAGCAGTGGACGTCCTGCGGCTGATATGATGATGATGATGATGATTATTAAACCATTAATGTAACCCCAAAGACTGGCTTCTTCTACCTACATAATAACCCAAATCATGAAAAGCGTTGCCTTCAGTCGTTTGAAATCGGAAATACAGAAGTTATTGAAACATTTTACTCACATGAGCTTCAATACGTACGCGTACTAACTATTGAACAGCTTCCTCTGAGAGGTAATGCATAAATATGCATTAACGTCACAACCAGCCGCCGGGGCGCTCGTGCCGCTAAGACATTCATAGGAGGCACATCGCTACACCTGGAAACGTAATTTTCAATTTCTTTTTTTTTTTTTTTGTATGAAAATGTTACGCGATTTGCGTTTATGTATTTGACAATGTGGGGTAATTATTATTTGCATATAAGATGGTGCATAAAGGCGTATAAGTAATAAGCAGCATTGTTTGGACTGTAGCAGGATTTTCTGACAAATAATTTGCTATGGCTATATGGAAGTAGAAGCAGGTCTTTATTCAGAATTGGAATAGGATAGGCTGCAAAAATGGCTGGGGTTTCATCATCATCATCATCATCATCATCTCAGCCATAGGACGTCCACTTCGGCTGGGGTTTAGTAACCATATAATTATTTATTGAAAAAAAAAATGCACTTATAATTTGTTAACAGGCCTTCAATTCTGCTGTATAATATATTTTTTTTTATATTACCGGGAAAGTCCCGTGGTAAAAGTTGTTTGTATTTAGGAGTACCTACCTTCACTCTCTGAAAAATACATTAACAGGTAGCCCGTATAAATTATTTAAATTTCATCAGTTTTAAGGTAAACACACTCCAACAGAAAATAAACTAACATCATCTCCACACCGGGGCATGCTGGTAATATTCGGTTAAATTCTCTATCAAATGTGCATTTCCAATTATTGATAACTAATTCATTTTCGTTCGTAATTACTTCGTAAACCAATCCGATTGGTGCTCGCGCGTTATTACTGTCGCAGATTATATTACGCGAACGATATTATATTACAAAACTTGGAATACAGTTACAAACTGTGGACGTCGTAATACAGTGACTGTTCAAGTTTAGTTATTATACTAGCCTCTCTGAAACGCGTTACCAGTTGCTTAGTGAGTTCGCTTACAGTTTGGATAGCTTGCAGCGTCTAAATGAAACTTAACTTGCACAAACTTAATATGTGAGTATGGCTACTAACTTGACTTCTTGTTTGTGTATTTCTTGGGGAACAGGTTTTCTTACTATATAAAGGTATTTTTGTTCTTACAGAGCATTACTGTGCCCTCCACGAGGAGGACGGACGACCTGGTAAAGGTCGCGGAAAACCGTTGGATAAGGGCAGCGGAGGACCGATTATTGTGGCTATCTATAAGGGAGGCATATCTCCAGCAGTGAACATCGTTCGGCTAATATAATGATGATTACTGTGCTTCGATTTGAGAGCGTGTAAAATTAAAAGAAACTCATTTTCTAAGTACTTCCTACTTATTGGCTATTTTATTGGTTAATACTCATACATCAGCGGACCTAGCTGTCCGTTGTATTACTTTCCAAAGAAAATGGTCCTTTTTTTTTCGTAGCATGGCAAACAAGCCTGCTGTCCACCTGATGTTAAGTGGTCATCTCTGCCTATAGACATCTGCAATACTAGATGCCTTGCAAATGCGTTGCCATGCCAGAGAATTCCTTCTACAATATTTCCCAATAAACCTACAAAAGGAATAGCGTAACAAAATATATACCTTTATAACCTATATCTGGACCCCAATTCGTGCAGACCAATATTTCTTATAATTTATTCAGAGCCACCCTTTACCACCGTACACTGGCGACCACGAAATTGACCAACAAATTAAATATTTAATAAACCATCCATCGTGCTAAATAAATACTTGCTCTATAGATTTATTTCGCTGGCCACGTAAAATTAATGTTTATTTTATTGTGATAGATTGAATCTACATTTATTATTTATCAGTATTTATCTGATTTCGATTTACCTATTTGCGTGTTATAATTAATTATAATGAAATTATTCGACGTTACAATTATTGATTCTATCCTTTTAATAAAGGATAATTTGAGTAGTAATTAATTTTATAGAAAGGTTAATTGGTTTCTAAAATGTGTGCCAGGAACAATCAACACAATTAATTGAACAATCAACACATTATTGGAAATGACACAGTTGACAATACTAAGAGTTGGTTGTTTTAAGACTTTCATGTTTAATTTATGTTCCGTAAGTAACTTTGCATTAAACACTCGTTTCTTAGAAAAAACAGAGTATCACGGACATCGTGGTCGTCGCATTACGTCTTTGTAAGCAGAACAAGCTGGATATTGTTATTATTACATTATATTATAATGGTGGGTTCAAAAAAAACAATTCACTATGACTGTGCGTACCTCAATATAAAAATTTCAATTGGTATGTACTATATAAAAGCACAAAAGGAAAACTAATCACAATCCATTAAATCCGGCCTCAATAGTACAAAGTATTTTTCCTAATTCTTCACGAAAAGTCATTATTCCTTAAACGTAACAAAAATTATCATCAAAGCGGTGCTGTAAAAACGCAGTGGAACGTAAAATAAAAGGCGAACGGCGGCATTCCGTGACCCGTAGGCACTTAAGTTGAGACCAACGATACGTCGCGGGCAAAAGCAAGTCATTACGCCTAATGCTAAAATATCCTATTCTCGGCCTCCGCGTATTGAATACGCAACAATACGTGCCTTTCTCGCAATAAAGGTTTAATCCCCGATGTATACTTTTCTTCGGCCTCTAGTGTACTTATGAGATCAAAAGAAATATTCGCTTTGCTCAGTTTTTTTGTTTCGTGGGAAGCAAGTTGTAGTGTACATGCGTTATGCATTAGACTACGCACTTTGGGGTGGCGGATAGAGAACTTTATGAGCTTTGCTATCCCTTGAGTTGTACACAAAGCAATATTTTTTGGATATTAAATTCTTTGTTTTATTTTGAAGTTTGAACTTGTATTAAACATATGCACATCACACAACTTGGCACAACTTGGTTGCTACAGCTTTGCCTAATTATAGGGCTAGGGTAAACACATTGGCGAAAAAACGCAGGATTATTGAAATTTTACCCTATCGTTTTCCAGAAAGGCACGTGAGTGACATAATGTTACTGAAAACAGGTTTTGATGAGAAAGTCCACAATAACTGCCTTATAATCCCATTAAGTACTAAGACTACACGATAGTCGAGAACCTAGGACCTAGTGTTTCAAGTTTCGAGTTAAACTTAAATCCCCTAAATCAACAGTCAACACTCATTGTTTCAAGGCCTCGTTATTTCTTTAATATAGCCCAACATTCTTGTAAAGTCATTAATTCAATTAGTTTTGTCGATTTATCGTCGTCGACAGTTGGCCTTAATCGGCTACGTGATTATTTTTCAACCATTTTCTACAACGAAATCTTAATTGGTGAAATTGCCTCATTAACTACTAACGATTAAACAATTTTAGGGGAGCCACTTGAACTTTGAACTTCAACGCTCTTGAGTTTTGGTGGGAGGGATTAGGCGGTATTCGGTCTCGGAATAGAAATCCAATAATTATCAGAAATAACGACGTACTGAGCCGTTTAATGTTGTATTAGGTATTACCTATAGCCCCGCTTCATACGGTACCTACGCACTTTCCAAAGTAAACGTATCAATAATCCCTAATGCTCTTATAGGTAATATTAACGAGGCGAAAAGAAAAAAGTTTCGAAGAATTTTGTGTAATTCTAATAATAAACAACGAGCTTGCCTGTTTGTGCCTAAAAATATCCGAATTGTATTGCCTTATTCTCTGTTGATAAAATCCTGGTACCTATGTTTACTTTTAATCTTACGTTTTGGGAATTGATAATACAAAACTTCCGATCAAACAGCCATTTTGTTACAGAAATATTCAGCTACGTAATAATAAACTAAAGAAGCAGTACATTTACCACTGCTACTGCTGAAACAAAGCTTTTCCAAATAGATATCTACATCGAGAGAATCCATAAAAACTCGTTTAAAAACAATCCGTACCAAACGACCACACTCAATGACTTAACTTACGCAACAACCAAAATAATGCCATATATATCGACGGTTGCACCCTCCAAACCACATCGGACGACCACAACTTGCCAGTTGCCAATTTTATATAACGGCACTGCATTTGGCAACCCTAGTCTGCTTACGAACATAGCCTATTCGTCCGGACCATTTTACGATCAGCGATGCATAGAATTGTTTCCCCTGTTTAGGCTTTTAGGACCACGAGTGAGCAGTGAACAGCACATGATATCCTGGAATTTCTGGCAAATACTAGCTTTTGCCTGCGTAAGTGGAATTTGATGCTAGCTGGATCGGCTTGTCACGGTCTTAAATATTGAGTGTCATATACCGTAATAGTCTTGCGTGACATGTATTGTCTGTTCGATCATTAAGAACATTTTCGTTGTTTTTCGAGAAAGAATTTTATGTAGAGATAAGGTAGGTTCATATTTAAAGTGATTGATCTAAGGATGACTCAGATTTTCTTCAATTTTGTTCTTAGATTTTCTTGTCATTATTAAGTTCATTCAACATCTATTTGATCGATGAGTAGTCGAAGGAGAATTACGAAAATCATCGTGTTTGTGACAATGAGATTGACGATGTTGCTCGTGCTGACGTAAACACGATGATCAAGGTCACCTTTCAGAATCTGCACGTGAGAATATTGGTTTTGTTTTTGACAAAAACCAAACAAAACTCCCAACAAACACGGAACTCATAAATGATAATAAGTCTTTCAAAGTTTACGCCAAAAATATCCTTAAACAAAACACCGAAGACGTCCACGTATTTCATTACTCCCTGGTACCACAAAACTTGTTCGTAATCAAAGTTTTATTGAAATTTCACTTTGGCTCCCGATTCCAACGTGCGGTTGGCGACTGTTGGTTGGGTAACGCGAAATGCGAGTTTTATAGACAACATGACTTCCGTAGCTGCGCATATGCCTTGTTTTAAAACTAATCTAGGTTATCGTGTATGCTACGTTTTATTAGATAAGTTTAGCTTTTCTGGTTTAGAGAAATGGGTTGTTAACGTTAGCGGTAAGAACATTAGGTGTTTTGTTACGAACGGGATTGGTCGTGGTCGTTGTGTTGTAAAAAACAAACATCGGCTGGTACTAAAAGTATTATTCAATAATTTATGATGCATTTTATTGTTTAACACCCTTGTCATAAATACACATAATGTTATTTTTGAGGACTTCAATTCGAGCCTTATTTTATGTACTTAACTCTTTTTATCAATAATCCTACTACTATTATAAAGGCGAAAGTTTGTATGTATGGATGGATGTTTGTTACTCTTTCACGCTTAAACGGCTGAATGGATCTGGATGAAATTTGGCACAAAGATAGATTATAGTCTGGAATAACACATAGGCTACTTTTTATCCCGGGAAAATGTACGGTACCCGTAGGATAACACATCAACTGTGACGCGGACGAAGTCGCGGGCAGAAGCTAGTAGGGATTATTTCTTTCATTTTAAAACCATTTAATGTATTTTTATTTATTTACTAGCTTCTGCCTACGACTTCGTCCGCGTCAAATTTCATTTATTATCCCGCCGTACATTTTTTTTTATTAAAAAGTATCATGTGTGTTATTCCTCTCCGCAATCTATTTCAGTGCGAAATTTTATCCAGATCCATTCAGCCGTTTAAGTGTGAAAGAGTAACAAATATCCCCATCCATCTATCTATCCTCATAATCTTTCGCATTTATAATATTATAGTAGGTCTATACATATACTATATAATAGGTATACATGTGTATAGTTCTTTCTCTAAACATGACGCTTGTTTATTCCACCTTGAATATATTTTCTTCTACTAAATCATTTTGTTTCGTTACTGAGAGACATGCGAGGGCCATGTTTACGGAAGTTTTCTACCATCTTAGTTCAGTTTATGAGCTGTGAGCCCATAGCATGTGTACTAGCAGTTCTCACGGATGGCTCGGGTGTAACAGCGGCGGCACATTACGCGTGACGACCTTTTAAGGGATATGGAATCATGTGATCTTTGTTTATCAGTCTAGAAAAATCGTACAGATGTTTTATGTGGAGATTTCTGTTATGTTTGTAGGGTTGACAATATATTGGTGATAACATTAGGATCAAAGAATAACAATTATTGACAAAACAAGGAACATTCACTGCCCTTCTGCCAATTCATCGAGGCCCCATCTCGCTCTCAGCAGTAGGCACGGCACTGATTTTTTTCCGATTGAAAATCATCAAATGACTTCTCCCGCCCCTGGTGTCAGACTTTTACGGACTAAATGTTCCTTCTTGTGCCCTTTGCGTTCTGGGGCGCGGTTTCTCTTTCGAACAACGGGCATCGGCCCTGAGTGGCCCCTTCAATTTCATATGCATGAGTTTCACAACAGCCAAAGTCACATCATTTACATCATTAAAAGGCAGTTTTGAAAGTCATTTACAAGAAGAAGAAAAAATACTCTAGTTGGCCCTTCCAAAGTGTAGCTTCGTTTGAAGGAAATTGGATAAGAAATTCCATATTTTACTACTCTTAATAAAAAAAATGTTTTACTATTTGCCCAAGTACATTAATTCATATTATTATTTAGTCTTTTAGTGAGATCTTGAATGATTTTATTGGAGCTCAAGTTATAAAGATTAAAAAATAAATTTTAATTCACACGAAACCTTCAAAAGTTCTGCCTAAGGTTTATATCATACCATATGAACAACAATTTTGTACACCACAGTGAAGAAAGTTACATAAAATGTATTTACTCATTTACGTATGTAGAGAAATGGATAAATACACGTGTACTCCGACATTACCCATTAAGAATAAGTACTTTTACGTAACGGTATAAACGCGCATTTCCCAAATGCTTAACTAAAAGCATCTTGAATTACCCGCTTAAAGTATTACCCCACTTCACGTCACTAACGCTTACTATGAAACCCAATACTTTGGTTACCCACGCGAACACACACACATACATATCACACGTAGGTACGCAAAAATAATCCGCACGCACACACGCCCACACCATTTTTGATGGATCTCATGTACGCTCAGCAAAGGTAATTGAACAACAAAAGTTATTGCTGTTCGGGGGCAGCCCTGACTATTCCTACTACCAGAAACTAATGTAGCGCACCCCTAACTAATCATAATTTTGTTTCACCGCCACCTGTGAATTGAGCTGTCACTTCTAATAAACGTTGTTTATTCAATTTTGTATCTTGTTATGTTTGTGGTAAAGTTAATATTTAGTTGAGTGTTTCTGTGGTATATTTTAAAAGTTGAGCCTACGTTAAGCTCAATTTAATTAGCATGTTATCAAAATAGTGACAACGGAGTACTCCGGAGTAATTGTGGCTAACGAGACGAGATCTGCTTTTATGTAAAAGTTCTGAATCTCTGTAATGGAGGAAAATGGTAAATATATAACAAGTTAATTAAAAACTTGGTGGTATTTTATGCTCCAGTGAATTATTATTTATGTAAAAATAATCCTTCTGTAGTAGGTATTACAAGGTTGTGGTGAGGATGGATGGATGTTTTGTTACGTGAACGGAATTAGCTAGAATTTGGAACACATATAAATATTGATCTAGCTTGACACATACGCCCGACTTATCCCGCTTTTATGTTCTTGTGGGAACAAATTACAAAGTTTATCACAATTTGTCTATCCATCACGCCTGTATACCCCGAAGGATTATGCAGAGGTGTACCAATGTACACCCACAGATCGCAGTTATGTTTAGGTCCCATGTAATAGGGGGTGAGGCTATTGCTATTACCCGGGCACAAACCCTAAATCTAGGAGTATCTTTGAGTATAGTCAGAGTTATGCACTCTGATTAAAAATCGTTAAAGGTTATTTTTCTTTAATATTTTCCTTATTAAACTTCATTTTATTTCTTTAAAAAAGAGAAAAAGTCAATAACCTAATGAAGATATTGCTTATGCAAAACTCGCTTTAAGATACATAATATTCTATTCATCAGTAGTGCAGTAGCACACATTCATGCCAGTTCACGGGAGCTTACCTCACCTGCATTTTACACATCTGCTAAGTGCTGCACTTATGGGAATAACCGCAGAGATAATAAATAGTGTAGGCTTCATGTGTAGGGAGACGCTCATGCAGGGATTGTGTCTGGTGTGATTGTGTGCAGCTTTAGCTTTGAATAATGTTTTCGCCAGATTTTAGAGTTTAAGATTGTTTGCTATGAATTGGCAGTCGATCTTGGAAGATCTGAAGACCTACTTTCATTGCAAGAAGACGTATTAAATTTTTTAAAGCCTTTACGTATTAAATAGAGGTTAATTATGTCATAATGAGTCAATCTATAAATTCTCAGTAACTAAGTTTTGCGTAGATTTTTTATTCAAATATGTAAAATGTTTGCACTTAATATAAATACTACAAATAAAATAATAAGTTAATCTTTTTTGGCTGATGTATGAACGTGGACGAGGCGAAAGTAGTATATAATAATATAAGGATCGTAGCAGGTGGGGTTCTATAGTTTCTGCCTACCCCCATGGGAAAAAGGCTTGAGTTTATGTATGTGTGTATGTGTAGGCAATCTTTAACTATTAAACTAAAACAATAATGGCAACATGTTATCCGCATTGGAATTGTGCCCAAACAAATTACTTCGTGAAACTAATTAAATAAGATAAATGTGTCACATTATCCACTACCAGTTAAATAAAGGTACGACTACTAAACATATCATTCACTTCGAAAAATTATACAAATTTTGGTATGGTTGGGTGCGTTTTGATAGACGTAGTAAAAATAGTTTGAAGTCACTTTAACAACCTACCAGATAAAAATCTACTAAAAAAAATTACCAATCTTCCAACAATACTCTAAACGATCGTCGATAAACGACGGACCTCCCCAAATATCTACCAAACGTTAGAATATGTATTAATAAACAAATGTTGTTCAACGACAAACAGACACCGTCCCACACGAGCCTAAACAATCAGAATCTATAATAACAACAAAATCTCGCACATCTTTAATACAACACCCCGTACATATGACACTCATACAAAAACTTCGAAGACAACGAACAATATCCTTCTTCATACATAATAAAAACTTACTGGACTGCGAAGCTCCCATTTGAGATGTGCCCAGAAAGACAGGGACAACATCATATAAAAGTACATCACTGTCTTATTCTGACTAAGGAGTGATCGCTTAAGCACATCATAGTGTTCTGCTTGCGATCGTATCCTATAAGCGAAAAACAAAGTAAGGACGTAAGTGACTGCATAAGTTATAAGTATGGGACTTAGAGTGGACTGCTTCAAGATTGATATCATTGATTTTGGGCTGATGACATACTCTGGACACATACTCTTAGGAACAATGTCAGCAGTTTCTTGGATTAATCTTTTCATTTATTGTCTCACTACTACAACGTAACATAATATCATGCCTTGATTGCACGATGAAGGAGGCAGAAGCGTTAAGGTGCCTACACCTCGATCGTCACGTGTGATCAAACAAAATCTAATTCCTACTACTTAAATAAGTAAGCAACAGACGATAACAATTATCAAAAAACGAGTAAATCTGTGTATACCTTTACAAACACTCATAAGGTATGTTATTCAGGTATTAAATTAGGGCGAGCATATAGATAGCCATTAATCAGGCTCACAGGTAATGAAAAATTAGTGGGTCCTTTGTCTACAACACAGCCAGGCGCTTGGCGACACTGACATAAACCAAAGCTAGAAGCTGCATATACATTAATCGTGTCACCTCTAAGCCGGTCCGCAAACGTCCTTTTTCACGTAAGCCTCAAAGTTCCGAGCCCGACCTCTACCTGCTCCCCTTGAGGGATTATAAACATGAAATTAAATATGTATGTAGTACTAACAATAGACGAGCCTTCAACTCTTTTACCCCCTCTTTCCCCCCTCCGCCCTTGACTCGCTTTCGACCATGTAATAACATGCATATTAAAAATTCGCACAAGTCCGCAATAACAAATGGAGTCAAGGTTCCGTGGTAGAGGTAGCCAAGATTGTGGTTATCGATAGTTAGAAAAATGGCCATGAGTGGATTTATGGAGACATTGAACTATTAAATAACATTCAAAAGAGAGGAAAACATTCATGAATCCAAATTGAATCCTCGAATTAGATGAATGTGAAATCCAGTTTATAAATTTCATCACAATTTATTGTTGTACCGATCTTATCGGACGATAAAACAACCTGCGAACATTGTTTAAAAAGATAACAATATAAATCACGTACGGCGCTCCCCGGTAATGTGCACACAACCGCGGACCAATCCTAGCACGTCCTACATTATAGCCCAGATGATCGTAAACCCACACAAGACTAGACTAAGAAAATGAATACATACATATAGAAGAACATAAACCGTAGGTAGTAAGTGTAAAAGCTAAGTAAAGAAATCGGGTTACGGCTCGTAATTCGTTAACTAGACCTTTTACTATTTAAGTACGTACGAGTAGAAGCCTACCTACTGTTATTTTCTCCGTGATAAGGCAGGCTCTCGTAATTTTCTGAGTGCCAGTGTTCTTGCTGCCTCAGTCTGATTATCATTGCGTTGAATAATGTAATTATAAGGATCAACACAACTAGGTACATACCTCCTGTAACCGTGTACCTTACAATAATTGTCTGAATCAATACGAGATTGGCAATAATTTAATTAACGGATTTCTCGTGATGAGCTCCCGCTTCACATACACGAAGTTCGAAGGTTTCAGGGTTCGGAAACAGGCACGGGAAAGTACCAATGTATCATTTTCAAGATCATATGAATTTTCCAAGTTTATCACTGACATCGGGGAAGAAAAACATGAGAAGGAAACCTGGACATTATGTTATAGGTACTAAATAAGTCGGAAATCAACAATCCGCCTCAAGCAAGACTGGTAATCAATGCTCGTGCCAACGATCAATGCCTTTTATGTATGAAAAACGGCCTTTGCCCTGCAGTGGGACAAGACCGATATTATTACTGAGACAACGGATGTGTTTCATGTCACAGTTCTGAAATAAACAAACCACGTGTCATGTCATCCTACAATGAACATAGAATGTTGATAATAATAGTCAAAATATACAAATACACAATTAGCCATCTACATTTTAGTGTGGTTTTATTTACCGAAAGAATAAATAACCAACTATTTTTGCTTCAAACCGGCGATAAACCTCCGCAATCCGTCTTTTAATACATCACTATCTTTCTTTTGTTCGAAACCAATGGCAGCAATACATTCAAGTACACATTTGTGCGGAAGATTCAAATGGTTTTACTACGTGATTGACTGAAAGAACTGAGACTGACTGAGACAAACTGATACTAAATTCCAGCAAGTCCACCAGACTGCGCGGAACCTGAGCGATGAATGCGAAAAAAATCCACCAACAGAATCACTTTATTTTGAACGTGAAACTATTCTATTTGTGGATTTATTCCTCGTCCATCGCTTCGCTTTCTCGCTCTGCTGTAGTGGATAGCTAGCCTAACGGAGTGTTTGCCTACCCGCTTCAGAGAATGTTAGACCTACTATTGGCCTAGATTTAGGCAAAAACTGACGCTTTTTTTTGGCCGGAACCTTGAAGATCGTAACTTTGATATGAGGCTGATATTATGCGCATTTTTCGCAAAGCCTTTTTTTTGTAGGCATTTATGAGATTTAGCTATTCGTGTAGTAAATTTATTTTGGACGACGGTCCTTCTAGCGTAATCGAAAAATAAAGCTGTGTTACCCGTTCATCGTGTAATCAATTTTGTTTTATAATATAGAGAAATAGGTAAAACTATAATTTGGGACAGGTCGCTTTGTTTGATAAACTAACGAGGTTGCTACTATGTAAATAAGTTGACCACTCTTTTAACTTTCCACTTTTAATGAAGCTACGTCTACTTTGTACACCACTAAACTTGGTAATGTGTGTCCTAAATACAAAATGTCACAATTACGTTGCTTCACGCAGGAAAATTACTTACGGGTCCTGATTTCATACAATATTCATAAGTAGCTTTTGGCCACATCAGGCGTCTACGAGGAAGTTAAGAATACCATAAAACATAACCTATGGCAGTTAGCAATTAGTGTAGGCTTCTATTACTGAAAGATTTTCTGTAACTGGAACCTAATACGTCCAGAGGTAACCTCTTACAAACAAACAAAAAAAACACAAACTTTACCACTCTATAATATTACTATAGATAACAGCAAAACAATGATCTAGTAATATCCCAAAAATAAAATTTCCAACACATTTTCAATAACCGATATTAATCCGCTTAAAAACATTAAGCTGATTACCTCGAAACGTTGATCAATGGAACAAACGTTCATTTATCATTAATCACTTAAACTCAATCCCTTTTATTTGCAAAAAAGTGATCAATCAATCAAAACAGCTGTCATATTTTTTCGTCCTTTTAACCTAGTTTAAAACGAAGCTCGTTAATTATTCTTATTGTAGAAGTTTTGTTTAGTCTTAAACTTAGATTACTGGTTTATTTATCTATACTAGTGTTCGAATACCATATTTTTTAAATTATTTTTGCTGCTCGGAGTTAGGATTTGTGCCCGGTTAATGAAAATAGGCTCGCCCCCTGTTATATGAGACCTAAACATAGATACCGGCGAACTGTGGGTATTCATTGGTACACCTCTGCCTAACCCTCCGGGGAATTCAGGCGTGATAGTATGTTATGTTACTTTTGCTGTTACCAGTTTTTCTCCATATAAACTTTAACTGGGATCAGACTCCAAGGTACGCGTAATATTCTTCAAGTTTTCTGTTCACGTATTATTCTGTAGATTGTTTCAGTAGTTTTAACAAAGAGTTTTTCTTCACTTAACTTTCCGATAAGTTTATCTTGAAATACAGCCAAAAGAATATAGATTTAGGCGTAGATTCACGTGTCATAAATTGCTTATAGCTATTAAAACAAAAATCAACCATAGAGCTTCGATTTTTAAATAGGGACCTCGGTACTATCTGTGTAGTCAATACTAATACCAACCTAACGAATTGCTCATTATTTTTATTAAGCCTTACTATGTCATGTATAGCTCCTGCGTAAAGAAGACTTGAAGGAAGACTAATTGATCCTTTAAATAGTACACCAGAAATATTAACCTCCGTCTGTTAGTCAGGCATAACACCAACAGAGAACGGCTGATTAATTATATTCAAACTCATACACATACTATTTAAAAGTTAACAACAAACTCACCAACAAACATGCCGATTAATAACAACAACATTGTTAATAATAATAATTCACTGCACTGTTCTTCTGTCACATTATTCAGAACTTATAATAATTCACCAAAGTATTACAACTCCGTACTTCACATTACTTTCAAACTCGCGTGTTTATTTGCCTTTCGGGCGGCGGAGAGACGTGCGGCCGGCGCGCGCGTCAGTTGTCAACTGCCAGATGCTAGATGATAAGATACCGGCTTGGGGTTGCTACATGTTAAACTGTAAATACCTAGAATTTATTTCGTTTTAGGTAATGAATAAACTAAATGTTAAAATAAGAACAAGTTTGTGACTTAAAGGCAGCGGTATTCACAATACTTCAAATGAATGAAGTTAAGAGAAACATTTTCTATGTTCAATTTAACAAACATAGTTTTAAACATTAATAAATCATAAAACTTTCAAAGAAATTAATAGGCTTCTGTGTAGTTTGTCTAAGTGAGAAAAGAGCTACACGGCGGTTACGGCGTAGCACGCAGCTACGTTTGCTACGAGATCGTAGCAGAAACGGGTTACAAGTAGGCTTTAATTAATTGACTGGTCTAGTTAATGAAGTACATAGGTCATCAAATAATTATGACTTCTAATTAACCGATCTGGGTACGTTTTGATGTAACTTTATATTCATTACACGAACATTTAACATTTCCACCCAATTGCACCTCGCTATGGTATTCATGTAATTTTCTCCTCATTTCCCTTTATTTTCGGGAAACCATTCCTAAATCTGGCAATACATATTTAATTGAGAGCCGGCCGGCCGGCGCGCGCATGCGTACTGCAACCGTGACATTTTTATGAAAACAATATGTTGACACTTTATTTTTGGAGTCAGACCTTTACGATTTGGAATTAAATTAAGGTATAATGTAATGAATACTGTTCAAAGGTTGAGGAATATAAATACGAGACAGACATTATTTTTATTTCGCTGTCCAGATTTTATTTTCAGAGCTTTATGATTTGTTTTTTTTTTATCGAAAAGTCCGTTAATTTATTTCTTGTACGTGTAGTTCAAGTGTAGTTACAACTATTTCTGAAATGGTCAAAATTATTTTCAAAAGCCACCATAAATGTTCTGTGCTGTGCACTTACTTACAAAGTAACTAAATTACTTAGTTATCATCAAGTTAGCAAACTGTTTTCTTCTTTGATTCCATTTTATCCTATCTATGTAAAGAAAGTAACTATCAAAATTTTTAATGTTCTTACAAATTAGAACAAAATCAGTATAACGAGTAATACATTGAAAATAATAGACGGCATTGCGTTTTTTAACTTAGGCTTATGTGGTAAACATTTGCTTAAAAGAAACAATCGTGATCTCTGGATCTCATCTTAAATTCACCTCACCTGAACTCACCGAGGGATATTTTCATAGACTAGACTGGTTGTTTACTATTGCAGTGAGTGACGCAATAGAACCCGTTAGTTGTTTGTGTACACAGCTCACTTTGCTTACCTATCATCTGCGGAGGCTGTCTGTAACGTCCAAACACGCGCCCACTCGAACAAAAGCATCTTCTAACTCAACAACAACATGTACGAATAACAATTAAAAGGCGTGGGAGTATGTTACACTGCAATACGACGCAACCTACGCATGTTTACGATATTATATTATGTCATGTCATGTCTGTTATATTATTACGTATTATGGACATAATAAGGAATAATAGATTTACCTTTGTTGGTAGATTCCAAGAAACGTTTAAACTATACTTATATTATTAGGAGGAAAATTGTCTGTAAGTGGTAATTTATGAAAGTATTGACCAGATTATAAAGTAACGTTTACTGATAAAAAGCTACACTATTACGGAGTGTCATAGACCTAGGAGTTATAGTGCATAAGTTAGTGTGCAAACACAGGTGCAGTCCCTATTCCCTCAATATTGTATACCGATGGAACGGCAATCCGACATGGCCGGTGAGGAATCAGTAGAGAAACCATCAAAATATCACTCTGCCAAGGTGTTACAAAAAAAAAATACCTATCGAAGAAGATCAAAAGAACAATAACACTTTGCTTCGCCTACGAATAGAACACAAGGCCCCACGCTTAGCAGTCGCGTTGACGACGAGACGAACGGACCGCTTCATCAACTTCATAATACTACAGTAAATCCCCCAATCAATCAAAAAACCTTCACAGATTGAAAACGAAGTAAATCTGGATAAGTTATAAGAAGAGGGTCTCTCTCACTCCCTCCTCGTGCACGGACACTTGGCTGCACTGATTGCATTAAGCCATGCCGTGCATTTTTCACTCACCCCGTGCATTTGATTGTAAAAACGCGAACTCAATCTACGTTATGCACTAAGCTGCTCCCGAAACGTTGATTGGTTCTCGATCGTTCCCTAGTACACTTCTATCGGAATTTACTAAAATACCAGCTTTATATTCATTAATATTTTAAACAAACACAATTGAAATTTTCGCTCAATTGTTGTGTAATACCGATTTAATTTCGATCAAAACAATTGTATCAGCTATTACATGAACATGGTTTTAGTAAAATACGATTTTTGGTTGACTGGTAGAGAATGCCTAAGGCATTAAGTCCGCCATTTTTGTGCATAAAATTTAAATAAATAAATTTAGTGACGTCATCATTTTCGACTACTTGCTTCTGCCCGCGACTTCGTTCTCGTCAAAGTTAATATTTATTATTCCGCAAGAACCATACATTTTTCCGAGATAAAAATGGCGTATGTGCTTCTAGCCTATAATCTATCTCAGTGCGAACATAATTTCAGCCGTTCTGGCGTGATTGAGTAACTCACATCCATCCACCCTAACTTTCCCATTTATAATAGGAGTAAGGTATATAGTAAGAAGTAAGATATAAATAGAGACTAGTACAACGTATAACGTTAAATGCTAATATAGGTCACATTTTTCAAAAAAAAATGAAAATGAAAATGAAAATGAAAATGAAAATCTTTATTTGTAGACATAGGTTGTACAATGATGTTACAAATAAATATAAATAAAGCGAGTCCATCTATGTCTTGCGTTGAAGCGTACAAATTTATTCCATAATTATAATCAATAATAATCATAATGAAATAATCAATGTCAATGTCTATGAAAGTTCAATATAAACAATTCAATTCAATTTAATTACAAAAGAGTGCAGCAATGTCAGAAATATAAATATAAAATTGATAAAAAGATGTCGTTATTATATTATGTACATGTCATATATGGGTTAAACAATTTGATTTGAATAATTTAATTTAAGTCAAGTTTTGACTAATACAATAAATCAGATGTAGCAGGTCTAGTATCTTTCATTTAAATAGTCGTTTATCGTGTAGTAACACTTTGCAACTAGATATTCATTTAAACATTTTTTGAACAGATCTATATTGGTAATATCTATGATTTGTTTAGGTAACTTATTATAGATTTTGGGTGCCATACCTAAAAAATTTTTACTGAAGACGGCTTTTTTGTGACGTGTTACGCATATTGTATTTTTGTAGCGGATGCTCTTTGGGTGGTTATCTTTCATTTAAATAATCATTGATATTATAATAGCATTTCGCAACTAGAAATTCGTAAAGCTTTTTTTTAAATTGATCTATACTTTTAATTTCAATTAGGTTTTTAGGTAGCTTGTTATATATTTTGGGTGCCATACCAAGAAAACTTTTATTAAATATTGCTTTTTTATGTGGTATTGCGCATATTTCATTCTTGTGCCGCAAACTCTTTGGGTGATTATATATGTGTATATTTGACTTAACATAGCTTGCCACTTCGTATATGTAGAGACATGGAAATGTAAGTAACTGAAGCTTTTGGAAATGTGGTTTACAACTGTCTGTGCTTTGAATGCCACATATTGCCCTAATATATATAATAAAATATTTATTAAAATTGTGTCTATTTATTAATAGGTCAAGCCATCACAAGCGCAAACCTGCCCAAATAGATAAATAAACACAAATGATTGTTGTCCAATTTAATTTTTTATAATTATTAGTAGGATAATAATAGCTCTATTTAAATGCAGATACGATTTTTTCACAAAATAAAACAGCACATAAAACCTTTCCTTTTTTTTAATGATTATTTTCCTCTCAGAATTAGATTAATTGAGTTAAAAATCATTTGGGGTGTCTGAGGTTTTGCGCATTTAACGTAAACATTGTATATAGTGACTAATATAAAGTGGCTAATATATAGTGGCTAATGTATAGTATTGTAATTTTGATAATTATGTTGCGTGGCTACGAGTAGTCTTAGTCTAGAATACCCCGTTTTCAACAAATCTTCATAAGTTAAGCTATAACCACAACACTTGGCAAGCGAATAAAACTACGCCATTCGTTCGGCAATAAAAAATGCATCAGTGAGTGCACAAATACATATTTTCTGTCAATATAAATGGCACTGGCTTCCCGTTCGGGTGTACATAATGCATTTTAATATGCAATATATCAGAGTAACCAGGCCACAAGCGATCCCTGGAAATTGCCAGATGATTTCCTATATTGGCACTCTTATTTACATTCAGAATTGTGTTGCGGGATGTTAATTATTTAAATCAGTAATGGAGTAATCTGTACTTCTGTACATATTGTAAAGGGGCAAAGTTTATTTGGTTTTTCGTTTGTAAGAGATAATCTCTAGAAGTCCTATTAAATAATTATTTCACTGATAGAAGATAGATATTGCCGTGTACGGCACGGATGAAGTCACGAACAGAAGCTTGTAATAAATATTTTAATTCATCTTGAGTTTAGTTTTTTTTTTCTTTTTGTATTGAAATAGTTCGTGGTTATGAGCTTTTCTACAGCAATGCATCGTATCGTACAAAAAAAACTAAACTAACGAGTCTTGAGTATTCTTAACGGGCTTGATTAATATCGGTTCATGAATGTCTGAGATTCTGCACTTGATAGTTTGTATGAGATACGGCGCCCCGTATAGAGGTAGTATCACTCTATTTTGTTGGTTATGGATAGTGATAGATGCATGGCATTAGATGGATGTTTGTGTATGTAACCTTATATGTTTGCATACGCACCTACCACACAGGTGAAATTACTAGGGTGAGGCAATGTTTTGAAAAAATATTAGTTTTTAAGGGATAGTGAGAGAGTAGCTACATTTACATCCTATTAGACTGGAAGCCGACCCCAACATACTTGGGAAAAGGCTAAGCAGATGATAAGTGAGACAGTAGCTACATTTAAAATTTTACCATAATTTGTTTTTTTATCCCCCAATAACACTTAGAAACATACATACCATCACGCCTATTTTCCCCAAAGGGTTACTCAGAGGTGTACTAAATGTACACCCACTGTTCGCCGGTATGTTTTAGGTCCCATGTAAAAGGGAGTGAGCTTATTGCCATCCAGGCACAAATCCTAACACCGAGCTGCTACTGAAAATTTCATAGAAAAACTCAATAACACTTGCTCGATCTGGGAATTGAACCCAAGACCTCTAGCGTAGCAGTCACGCTTAGGACCATTAGGCTAACGAAGTAGTAATACTTAGAATATCATGGTAATCGAATTCTAGACCTTACACTCCTCCCTCCTCCTTAGCCTCGTATAAAATCAGTAAAACATCAAGGTAGTACCAGTATCATGCGCATTAACAAAGAAAACCATACTTTATTGTAAGTACAGTCGCGTCGATATTTCTCAATCACCGTTACGGTAACTATCTGTTTCTCACAACATTAGCTGGCCTTATTTATCTGTCCTGTCTGCGTGTCTCTTTAGCGGGTATTGGATCGTCTGTTACTCAGCCATTTTCACCGTGAACGACAAATGTCCCTTCTTTCCTCTTTTTGTTAGAATCGATGATCCTTTTTTTACAATTTCTTGGGTCTACAAGGTAAACAGGAGGGACCAATATTTATCCAGTATTTCCAAGGTTAATAATTTCTGTGAAAACTCGACAGATCCTTGGAAAATAAAATAATAATTTATTCATCAGGAAAAAATCTAATTGTAAGACTTATGACATTTAAAAACATTCAGAACAATTTCCTTATAATATAATTATCTATCATAAACGTCAAACCGCTGCCTCTGAAATTCACAACTCCCTAAGGCCAAAAAAGATAATAATTCAAAAACCAACGTCAATTTTTGTCGCAAAATCCGTAATAATATCGAGTATCTCATAAGCCTCATACGTCGAGATTAGGCCTGGGAATTTAAACCACAATATATTTTGGCCTCGGCCGCCCAAAAGAAGAAAGCTCGGCTATTTCTTCCGTTATTTGACTTTGCACTTAACTTAGCGCAATTTGAACAAAAAAATCATACTTAGGTAACGTTGAATAGAATACTAAAAGTCGGTCAACTGAACATTGGGGTTATGTTGCTTTTTATGATCGTTTTAGTGACGGGAATAAGGAAATTGGACTGACTGGCTAGACTATGAATAAAGCACCTTTTTAATTCGACCGTAAAAGTGATTCGAACTTTTGATATAAAATAATATACTCTTCTAAGCTTGGTGGGAATCTGGACCCAGGACGAACTCCACGCCACTTCACCACCAATTAGTAAAGTTGTCTGACCTACTTCCAGTTCTGGTATATTAAAAATGTAGTAATTAAAAACTAAGTAATACAGTACCTTCTAAGTCATTAATTAATGAATCACTCAAGTACATACATAATTATAATAACTTGGAAGAGAGTTTAACAATACTAAATTATGTGAATGTAAATGCAAGGTCGTTATGAATGCCGTCCACAGCAATATTTCAGCACCTACGTCCCAGCCTTAGTCTTCAGTAATTGATAGACTAGCAGCAGAGCCGCATCATCGCACTAATCCGACCGCTCAGCCGCCTCAAAGAGCGCTCCATTAAAAGTGTATTATCGAATTTGCCTCAATAGGAATAGTTTAATTGGCTATCGTAGTTGGCTCGAATACATTCTTTATTATACCTTCAACCATTATTTACGACACGTGGTACGTCACCTGTTTGCCAGTAACCACAAGAAACAGATTTTTATTTACGACTTTTTAGAACTCACTTCATAATCAAGCAAAATAAGTTAGTAAAAATGAATATGGAGCCATACAGAAAGTATATGCTTTAAGAAAAAAGAATCGAAAAGAATCATACATTTCGATTGATAAATTAATGTCAGAGAATTGAGGTATCAAGAAAACATACAATTCGAAATGAGAATCTCTTCCTTTTTTGAAGTCTATTTAAAAACAATTTTGCTTACTTCAAATGTTATATTCAAAGCAAAAATCTTTGTCATCACAAGACGTCAGACAACAAGGTAAGAGTGTGACGTCAGGACGTAATTCCACGTACACGAGTAAGACAAAAAAACACGATTAGCATACAGTAGCGCGCCATTTATATGCAGATGCACTGAACCAATTATGCAACGGACGATAATTCCCACTGCTGGGCTACAGGAATTGGATTTACGTCACTCCAAGGATCTGAGCGATTCGTTTAAAGAAATTAGTTCTTTTTTTTAATTTGTGAAGTTCTGATTGCTTTTTGTGTTTAGGTTTTTCTAATCGTGTTTTGATGGTCCAGTGGTTACGGCACCCGTTTGTCATGCTCGCTTTTGGGCGCACACAGATGGGCATGGGAATTTACCAATTTTGTATTTTCAATCTTATATGTACTTTCTTATTATATTTGCTTTTAAATCTATGAGGGAGGTCTATGTCCAGCAGTAGACGTCCTGCGGCTAATATGATGATGATGAAGATGGTGCATATTTCCAAGTTTATTTTGGATATCATTGACATCGATAAAAGAAATCATTGTAATCAAATCAGGACTTATAATAAAAAGAGATATCTGAAATAAACATTCGGCTTTAGGCAAGGACGGTGATCAATGTTCGTAGATTTAATATAAGAAGAGGGCTTTGCTCACGGGAGCTAGAAACATGAAAAATAATAACTTAAATCATGAAAATTCAGACAAAGTTAGTTACCTTCCTGAATGGTACTTAAAATATAGAAGTAGGTTCATTTAAAAACATAAAACTTACTTCGAAGAGCACTTAGCAAGAAAAACAGAAGGGTGGAAGTAAGCAAGGATGAAAGTAAGTAAAAAGAAACAGTAACTAAGTTTGCTTACGAGCGGCTCTAAGGGTCACTACTGTATTATAACCATTTTCTACAAGGTTTTAATTTATTTTGTTTGCCTGTCTACCGTGTTTTATGTGTACAAGACGTGTGGACCGCATCGTTACATCTAGGTATTACAATTGGATATGTGAAAAATATATGAGGGTTTTTCTATATTATCCAAATTAAAAAAGTGTTATAATAACATACAATTGCACCTATATTCTCCGAAGGGTTAGGTAGAGGTGTAACCAATGTACACCCATAGTATGGTATGTTACACACGGTATGTTTTCAAGTTTCATGTAATGGGCGGCGAGCCTATTGCCATTAACCGGGCACAAATCCTAACTCCGAGCTGCTACTAAGAATTTCTAAGAAAATCCTAATAATACTTTGCTCGACCTGGGAATCGAAACCATCCAAGATCTCCAGCGTAGCAGTCGCGCTTAGGACCACTAGGCTAATGAGGCATTTAATAGTGTTATTCTATGGTTAAAAAGCTACAACCCTGTGGCAGACAAACGGCGTAGCCTCAGGGTGCTCGAAATGATCAATGCGATTATCATCGACCATTGATAAATGTTCTCATTAATGCAAATGTTGATCGTCTACGTAAAACAATAGAACTGAAAATGTAGGATTTCCTATTGAGCGTTCTATACGAAACGCCTATTTTGCTATTTTGTATAATCAATCAATTTTAGAATATTGAGCAATAAAAGTCCCTTAAACTCATCAAAAATAGATAACGGAGTAGGTGGAAGGCTTAAGAACACATGCCACATATACTTTAAGCTTAAAAAAGCACTGTCTTTCCAAACACAATGTACAACTCTCCTAAAGTCAGCACGGGCACATAAAGGATCGTGTCAGACAAAGCTATGCTACGCGATGCTAACACGCGATCCATGATATTTATGAACGAGCCACTTTTTCCGGTACACTGTTTTAATGCATGTCTTGCAAGTTAATGGGCCTTCTTTTTAATAAATGGTCCTTTTTTGCAGTTGTTTTACTTGCCAAAACGTTGTTGCCTTCTTTAATAATCATTTAAAAGCTTCGAAACCGACTATGAATACAGCGCTGTTGCATGTTTTTTGTTTTAAAAAGTCGGTACTGTTTTAAGCTTTACTTACGTAAGTACACAACAAATTTTGTTTGTGGCCAGGAAATAATTTGCATTTATTGTTATTTAACAACACTTATAACGGTTCCTGATTAAAACTTTAAAAGAAAATTAAATAAGATAACAGAATTATGGCTTTGTTGTGCGTAGGATTCAACAAATTGTGAAGGTATGCCCACGTAGTTATGAGGATCTAAGCAATTTGTGCCCGCAATAAACAATTTCGTAAGAAACCTGTACAAAAGAATTTTGATAAAACAATTCCTGTCAGTCATAATATGCCCAAATCCTTTGACTACAACAAAACTTATTAGATTTTTTCCTATTTATTTGTTCCACTAATAAGACATTTTGACGGATTTTAATAAACGTTTACCGCCAGGAAAATTTTAATTAAGGTCGAAATATAGGCTTCCATCATAGGCTGTATTTCATTTAACAAGAAAAGAAGGAAACAAAAGCTTATTAAATATGAGGTGTCAGTCAGAGAATATTTTCAATTAGTTGCCTGGGATTTCATAAGTTTACGAAATACTTAGTAAATTTAATTTAAAACGTTTCTGTAAATTAATTTATGTTTTGAATACAAGGCTTGTTTCATTTAGTTTTCTTTGAAATCGAGCCCAAAGCTGTTTTGACCAATTTGTTTATAATTTGCACCTGAAGTACTTGGATCTAATTGTCGCCCTGTTAACCTATGTTTTAGAAATTTAGATGAACTAAATTTGTATTATGTTTTATTTGCATTCACTGGAATGTTCTTATAGAAAGTATTTATAATTTAAAACCACCTGGCTTAATTTCAATTAACTTTGATTTGTGAAATAATAAAAAGTTATTGGAAATGTATAAACAATTTCAAATGTATAGAAAAACATAAATCAAACTTCTGGTAATATAATGTAATTGTATATTATTGTAATTCAATTTGCAATTCTTGATCATCACTTTTTAAAAACATAACATACCATCACGCTTGTATTCCCCGAAGGGTTAGGCAGAGGCGTACCAATGTACACCCACAGTACGCCGGTATATTTATGTCCCATGTAATAGGGGGCAAGCCTGTTGCCATTAACCGGGCACAAATCCTAACTCCGAGCTGCTACTGAGAATTTCACTTCTTATAATCTTCCAGTTTCTTCCCGTCCAATACTGCCTCTCTGTGTGATCATTAAAATCCCACTAAATATCAATGTATTTGTCGACCATCGTTTAAAGTTTAAAAATTCTTAGTTAGAATACGTACAGTGTAAGTATCAGGTGACGAAAATAGTAAAACAGGAATTGGCACGAACCGAGTTTCGTTTCGTTTTTTATCGGACCGATTTTGCCCGGAGTTGTTTGACTGCCGGCGCTTTGACATGTTGCCTGTAAAATTGCACTACGCGAAAATTTCCCAGAGCTACTGTATCGTTTGATCTGATCAGTGAATGTAGTGAGCTGGTAAATAGGATTGCAAAGTCATGGTGATGGACATGTCTTTGAACAGGTATGTCCTGTTATTTAATGCAAATAGTACATATCAATCATACTTTTTACTTCCTAGTAATCGATACTAATATTGTAAGGAGGTAACTAAGATTTTTTTGTTTGTTTGTAACGAATAGGCTCCGAAACTACTGGACCGGTTTTAACCATTTTTCATCAGGTACATTATTTTTGAGTAACATAGGCTATATAACATCACGCTACGACGTACGGGTGCGGGGTATTAACTAAAGACGTAACTTATGGCGGGCGAAATAAGGCAATTGGATAGTAATATTATAATGAAATGAAATATAATGAAATGAATTAAATATAAATGGCGAAAGTTTGTGAGGATGGATGCATGGATTTTACTCTTTCACGGTTAAACGGCTGAACGGTTCTGGATCAAATTTGGCACTGAGATAGATTGTACTGTGGAATAACACCTATGTGTTATTCCACAGTAAATATTAAAAATAAATAAAGTAAATATTTCCGGGATAAAAAGTATCCTATGATACTTTTTATCCCGGAAATATTTACGTTTTCCGTGCGAAAATATATCGAACGAATTCGCAGGTTAAAGCTAGTAATTAATACACGGAAATAATAAATAATATCTTCAACATTGCTGCAAAGCATTTAAGATATAGCTCACACTAGATCACAAACCCTTTACTATCGATTATGATAGTTGGAAAAGTTTTGATCGACTGTGGGACCAGTATTGTGACCTAATGAAAATGCCGCTCAAATGTACGTGGCACTACGCGGTACCAAAAGTGAGTCCTCTGATGGAAACTCAAATATTTAACTTAAACTCTGATGACTCTTGGGAGGCAGGCATTTGGCATTTATATCATAAAATTGCTTTTAAACATTTTAATGGCTATTTCTAAACTAGCCTGAGTCAATCATGACAACTTTAGGTTACGTTAATTAATCTGTTTGATTACGAAAATGTTTTCTGTATATCCATTTAATTTGTGGTTACTCGTGCGGCCTCCGGACACCGCAGTATACTGAAGGAAAAATCCGTAAATTTATTATTTCGTAAAATCGCTTTCAGAATTTATACGGATTTGGAGATCAATGTGATATTTTCAATTCATAATAATTATGTACTTTCTATGTTTATCTTGAACATACCTAGATGACAGAAAGCGTCGTAAGGAAAACTGTACTTAAAAAACGGTAATTTAAAAAACTAAAAAACCCGACTGCTTTTCTAAGTATTTATGAAAAAGCCCTAAAACAAGAAAGTCGTTGTACCCGATTGCACTTAAAATTGTAGCAGTCAGGACCCATTCTGGACCATCTGCAATGTAATATAGGTATGTGCTCTCAATATACTAAGCCTCCATTTCTAGAATGGGTCCCGACTGCTACAATTTTAAGTGCAATCGGGTACAACGACTTTCTTGTTTTAGGGCTTTTTCATAAATACTTAGAAAAGCAGTCGGGTTTTTTAGTTTTTTAAATTACCGTTTTTTTTTTTTTTTTAATTTACCCATTGTCACTTTCACAGTAAATACGAATCTAATGACACCTCTCAAGCTAAAATCCATCGAGCCGTTTAGGCTGCAGAGCGTGCCAAACAATTATACATACATACATACATACATACATACATACATACATACAAACATACTATCGAAAAACATAACCCTCCTTCTGTCGCAGTCGGGTAAAAATACTACAAGACTCTTCTTCTTCTTCTTTTTAAAAATATGTAAAAAATATATGTAAGTAAATAAAGAATACTGTGCCCTAAAAGTTAATATAATAATTACTTGATCGCATCACCAACTTAAATAAAATGTCAGTAATGGTTTAGTGGGCACATTAGTCGGCTGGGACTGTGGTGTAATGGTCCATTACACGGTTTAGATAGCTCTGTGTTAATGGAATAAAATGAAGCCACAATGGAGGGCTCGGACAATCACGCTTAATGCTCAGACTACAAGAACTAATGTAAATTGAAATGTTTGATAGCAGACAATAATGGTGCTGGCGTTATACTATTTTTTGGAAATATATTTTTAGGCTGTGCTTAAGAAAAATCCTTTAAATTTCATGTTTTTGTACTGTCGACTCCGTTACGCTTCTGGACGTGGCTTAGCAATACAAGACTCGCCGTGTGATATTGAAGTTATATTGGTCCCCATGCTAGGTGTGAACACTATAGCGACCATGCGCTTCAATTAAACGTGGTCTAGTCGTATTTTGGTTTAAACATAATTAAACTCGTTGACATTTTGTATACTTGTACCACTACTTTATTTTGGACACTAATATCTAAGAGTACAAACTCTAAAAAACTTGAAAAAATATAGGAGAATACCTACTAGGTGTTGAGTTACCGTGAATTACGTTTTGTATTGAACACGATATTGTTAAAGTCCTCTTCATCGCCAGTCATAAGTCTTCTAGGATCTAAACTAATACTATACAGAGGTAAATTTTGTTTGTAACAGGAAATCTCTAGAAGTAGATAGCGGTCCAATAACAAAAATTCTTTCACTGATAGAAAGCTACATCATTGTCTATAATATGTTTTATGGTATTCTTGATTTCGACGCCGACGAAGGTACTACGGAACTAGAGACTAAATGTACCCATATAACCAACACTATTAACTATGTTCACCTCTCCATCTTGTCAAATGATTCCCACGATCTGTCCCAAAAGTTGGTGCATTCCTGAAGTGTGTTAGTTTAAAAAGTAAGGGATGGTCCGCATCGTTTGTCCCGTCGTCGGATGCCTCGGCTTCTCCCCGGCTTCTGAACTATTCTCAAACTGTGGCCTCAGTTTTGTGAATGTACTGTTTAAATTGGTTGTGCGACTGTTGCAAGATAACCGTTTGGCAAACAGCTCATATTTTCAGTTTTTATCAGTTAGTTTCTCAAGTCTGATAATAACCAGAATAACCAAGAGGTATCGTGTTGCCAAGTAACTGGGTTGTAGAGGTCAGATAGGCAGTCGCTCCTTGTAAAACACTGGTATTTAGCTGCATGCGGTCAGACTTAAAGTCGACGACAACTTAGTTGGGCCAAGGCTAAGCAGATTCTGTCAGAGTCCTGTCAGACTCTTACTGACTAAAAACCACCCCGATGTTCCATTCCCACACTTACGCCGGGGATCCCGGGAATGTACGCGCCTTCCGCGATCCCCGACTGGTGCTGGCCCGTCACTGCGCTAACTTGTACTTACGTGTACTTACGTACACTTAGAACCTAGGCTATCGAGGTAGTCCAACCTTTCGGAGAATAAAGGCTTAACGTTATGTAGGTATCACAAATTACCAACTATAATGTATTTATATTCACAAAATCATGTTTTCAGAAGTCTACAATTTCTTTAAGAACCTACATGTTTACTTTACTATCTATCTTTTGATATTACATATATTATTATTCACCTTCAAATCAAACGTACTGCCGCAATATTCGTATTGAGAAATGTAATAACAATTACATGTCGAGTTTCCTATCCGTACTCGGTTTGAGAAAGAGCGAACAGCGAATTAGAACCTTGTAGCAATTTTATTTGTACATTCTAGCATTTACCTATAACTAGAGAATATTAGAATGCTCAGTTTAAAAGTATTTTTTTTTTTTAGAAAAAGGTCTGAAGTAGTTCGGTATAATTATGCTCTGGAGATAGTTCTCCTGAGCATAATTATTCCGAACTACTTCAGACATTTTTTCATTGATTTAGTAGGCCTTTCACTAGAAAGGCTTACTTATTATTATTGCTTACTATGCTTGCTTATTTATTTTTTTTTTTTTATGTTTGTTACCTCGAAATTCCCGACTGGGTGAACCGATTGTCATGATTCTTTTTTTATCTGAAAGCTGGTGCTTCCCGTGTGGTCCCATTGCCACCATTTCAATATCTGATGATGGGATCTTGTAGAAATCGAGGGAACTCTTCAATAAATAACAGCAGATTAACCGCGATTGTTGCTATATTATATCTAAGCATTGTTTATACCATCACACAACATAACATCACGCGTGTACACTCGAAAGGGTAACACAGATATATTCAGTAGTATTCGAAAATTTGTCCTCCAAGTAAACGAAATCGCATAAGTATTCTGCTTTCTTATGACTTTTTAGTGGTGTTAAGTTAATTTACGTAGTATGACAGTTCCTTCATGGATTTGGATGACAGGAAGTTGATACTAAAAAGCAAAAAATAAAAAACTTTTAAACAAAAAAAAAACAACCGCCTTCAAAAACTAAAAAGTGAAAAATAACTTTAGCTTTGGAAGTCGGTGGCAATTCAAAACAACAAACAGAACCAAAGCCACCGACTTCCAAAGCTAAAGTTATTTTTCACTTTTTAGTTTTTGAAGGCGGTTGTTTTTTTTTTTTGTTTAAAAGTTTTTATCATTTTGTATTAAAAATCTGCTACCTTTATTTAAGCATGGGAAATCAACAAATGACTTCTTCACCCTGGGCCAGACTCATACTGACTAAAACCCATCCGTGTTCCCTCTAATGCCCTTTGCGTTTCACACAAAATTCATACTTTAGTAGGTAGTGAATTTTAAAGATAGGATAAGGACACCAATCCTCCACAGGGAATCTAAGGCTTGTACTTAGCCAGTTAATATATTGTGATTTACAATCATGCGTAATTGATAATCTTATAGATACGTATTCCAAAAATGTTAATAATCAGTGTTGTTAGATATTGCTTCTCCCGCTCTCAGTCAGACCAGTGCCCATGTATCGTTTGACGATTCGAGTATAATAGGTACAGTGGCGCACAGATGCACACTTCATCTTTTACATAACAATTTTCGTATTCCCTTTGCACAGTACGTGCAGCCGTGTTTCGTTCGGTACAGGTGGACACTGAAGTGATTTCATTTCTTATTCGTTTCGAGTGTCAGTGCATTTTATCTTGGCTTTGAATTTTATGTGTCAAGGAATGTGATTGGTTAAAATTTTATGCGGGGTTGTGTCAAAGCGTGTGATTGATATGTATGAGTGTACAGGCAACTTATGGAAAGTATTGTTCAGGCAGTATGTATGACGACAAGGTATTTTGTATGCTTTCATGTTATTGTAAGTTCGCCTTTGTACAGTGGTTTTTAACTATGCATACAAATTTATTTGGTAAATAAATTATGCCAAAATATAAAGGTTTCCTTGAAAAGTTTTAACTTATTTTTATGATTTTGAAAGGCAAACCAGCCCACCTGATGTTTAGTGGGTATTGCTGCGTATAGTTATCAGCATTATCAGAGGCCTTACACGTGTTGTTATCTCCGAAACATGGTTAGACTGACCCTTACACTCTTGAAACTCGAACACAGTAACGCAAATTTGTGGCAGAAATAGGTATTTAACACTATGAGGGACACTAAACGCTCAGGTATCATAACGATAAAACTTCTATTGTATCTCGTTTAGCGTCCTTCGAACTGTTAATAATAATTAATGTAATCGGTAGTTCATTGGTACTTAAACTGTTCTCAAATTTTAACTTGAATAAATCTTAGCCGAAAGTACAAAACAGAACGTTTTACAATGTTGATAATGTTCATCAACCAGCAAATTGTCTACTAACTCAGCTGAAACGATAATAATATTATTTCACCTTTGTTTGTCTTTCACCAAGTACGTAATAAAGCGACATTTATTACTGAATTACTCGTATCTAAGAGTAATAAAACTTATTATAAGTATTTGAGTGCCTGGAGATAGATCACCTTATTGAGCTAGGTATTGATGGATACTTGAGGCACTTACTAGAGGTTTTATTACTCCGTGTGAGACAAATAAGATAAGAGTTAGTGATAATATGAAGGTTCTACCTAATTTGGAGTACTAGACGAAAATAAATTTTACATACCTATTTAGTTTTGGATCATACATAATTGTGTCACTTTTGGCTATCGTAGTGTTTCTGTATTGAATGAAATAACAGAAAATACCACCATAAACAATACCTCAAAACCATACCTATTATGATTATTAAAAAGTTTAAATGAAAACCGAAATAACTCTGTTAACTTGTATTTCACAATTCATTATAACTAGAAATCAAAAATAATAGTTGTGAAAGTTTTGAGCTCGCCAGTACGCCAGGGGCTGACTTGCCAAAGAACGCGAGTCCCGCTTTGACTCGCTTTCCGTATTAAATTAACTTTTGTTCTGCAGTGTACCGCGACTGCACGATTCGAACGTTCTATGTTTTCCCTGTTTTCGTGCAATGCTACATGTTAATGCATGTTTGTAGTTTTTTGGTCCTTTTTTAGTGTTCAGAACTTTGTGTAAAAATAATTGAAAAGGTAGGACACAGAGGGATTTACGCTCGCAGCAACTGGCTTTTCGGCTTCACTTTGTTTAAAACGTACTCCAACTTGTGAAAGTTTATTTATTTATAACTAGCTTTTGCCCGCGACTTCGTCTGCGTGGATTAATAGTTCCCGTTCCCGGGGGATTTCCGGGATGAAAACTATCCTATGTCCTTTCTCGGGTCCCAGACTATATCTGTACCAAATTTCATTGAAATCGGTTCAGTGGTTTAGGCGTGAAGAAGAGACAGACAGACAGACAGACAGACAGAGTTACTTTCGCATTTATAATATTAGTACGGATTACGTAGCAGGTACTCTTATGATTGTTGTTACCTTTCAGTTTAGGCAAACATTAATCACATATTATTTAACTTCTTTGGATAGCAAACGAGCCGACAGCCCACCTGATGGATGCTAAGTGGTCCATTCTGCCTATAGACATATGCAAGACCAGAGGCCTGGCAAATGCACTGCCATCCCAGAAACAAAGTTGAAATATCTCATGAGCCTTTAATTTCACCGACCCCCGTTCCCTTCAAACCGGAACACGGCAACGCTAGTTAGCGGCCGATATAGGTTATGGTGGTAGTACGAGCTCCTTTACAAAGAGCTTTACCTACTAATAACAACATACTAATATTTAACATTAACTTTCATTTTGTTTCAGGGCCGTTCTGGGGCTTTCAGAATTCTGGGTGAGTCCTTGACTTTTTTGACACTACTGTTTAACAATTTTATGACATTGATCGAGCCGACGTGCAATCTCTAAGATCAGAGAATGACAAGGAAACAAAAGAAGATCTTTTAAGGACAACACCCTAAACAAAACCGCCATAAAGATAACTGGCCACAGGAAACGTTAACGCACTTTGACGCGACCGAAACATGTCGGACCCTATAAAAACGATACTTCAAAGCCATCTATATTCCTCATACAATATTTAGCAACGGCTTAGGATATAAAGAAACCACTTTATCGGTACACGCAGTAGTTAATTTCCCTGTGAATTTAGATCCCCTGTAAAAATGTCGAATGTTACCTGTTTTTATTATATTGATTTTTGTTGGGGGTTGGGCGAAACCGGTAGTTCGTTGGTGAATATTTTAGGCTTTTAAGGGCGAATTTCAAATTTCGCCAAACTTTTAACCTGTATCAATTTCGAATGGTTGATAGTTGTTCCGTACAAAAACTGTCAGACATCAGTTTATTCCACGGAAAAGAGTCGTAGGTACCAACTAGGTATTATAGCGATTGTAAAAATTCTCGAAAAAAAAAATTGGGGATCTAGACTGTGTCCTTCACACATAATCTAATTTTACACGTAAAGTGACACTTACCGCTTTTACATCTTATAAATTTCTAGACACTTGTAATATGTAGTTTCGGACGACTCACTAACGGGAGGTCGATTAGTTTTTCCTATAACACTGAATTCTACGTTCAATCCAACATAACCTTTATCGACCGTCCGATAGATACTCATTTTCCTCCACAAAGTTTTCAGTAACAAGGTTATAAGCCAACATTAAGCCAAATAAGCTGAACATAAACGTGATTGTCTTAGTGTGCTCTGATTTATATCCAATCGGAGGCCGCGCCGATACTTGCTTATTTATTCTATGAGTGGGCCGGAAGGGCACTCGCCCGGATGTGGCTGTTGAACGGTACGTGGCCTAAGTTATGGGCATTGGAGATTAAAGTATATTATGAGGTGGTTCTTTAGAAAGTTCTTCTTTTATTCACAGTATTAAACTGTATCTTGGTGACCCAATCGCAGCATTTGTGGTGGTGAGAAGTGGTTGAAGTTTTTGCGTAAAAGCATTGCATCGCTTTTATGTGTGTCGACACTTATGGAGTTGTAGTACCTCTAATAACATTGACTGATGGGTAGTTAATCAATACAATGAAAAAAAATAATAATAAAAAGTCTACGTTAAGGCGAAACCTTAGGTTCAAGATCAAAGCTTAGACGAGCTCAGTCTACCGGCTAAGTTCAATCTAAAGTGAGTCAAGTTCTTGTCTGCTTTGAAGTATATCTAATAAAAATACCTCTACTACTTTGATATACTTATTCTGACTAGAATAAGTGAGAATAGTAATATACTTTTGGTTTCGCGTCTCCGCACACGACCGATATTTTTGACATAATTCTTTGTCGGCAAAATAAATCTGTGTCAAAAACGTTATGCGTCTCCGCATAGCGTTTCTCTCATAATCTATACCATGCAACTTGCTGGAAACATATTTAGGGCGTACTTCCTGTGTCAGAAATATTGCTTCGGTACGCACCACGTTTATTTGGCGGCGGTGGAGCCGTCACTCTCGCCCGAAACGAGCCGAAGGTTACGCACACCTGATGATTTCCAGGATATTATCAATGCAAACATTTTTTCTTCGGAGATTTAAAGGGAATATGATTCTTTCTCTGTCAAAAACCGTGGTGTACATAATTCAGTATATAATAGCAAACTTACTTATAGAAGAAATGATAAATAATGGCTTACATTAAAAATAAAAACAATTGAATACTTGCTTATTACTTTGTCTACTTACTATATACCAATTTTTATTTTATTAACCCCCGACGCAAAAAGAGGGGTGTTATAAGTTTGACGTGTCTGTCTGTCTGTCTGTCTGTGTGTCTGTCTGTGGCATCATAGCTGCCGAACGGATGAACCGATTTCAATTTAGTTTTTTTTGTATTAAAGGTAACTTACGTACGAGTGTTCTTAGACATGTTTGATGAAAATAGGTTGGGCCGTTTAAAAGTTGTGGTGATTAGTAGTGGTGAAAGTAGGGAAGAAAAACCGAATGTCTGTAAATATACTCGAGTGGGGTCTCAAACTTAACAAAATTGACATTATAATAAGGTACCTATAAAAAGTATAAAATAAAAAATTAAATTAAAAATTTAAAAAACCCCCAACACAAAAACCTAAGTTCCCTTTAAAAAGTAAAAAAATAACAAAAAAAATACGTCACGTTGGGGGACCGATGTTGCATTTAGGATACGATCTTCCCGAGCGGTCCCCCAACGTGACGTATTTTTTTTGTTATTTTTTTACTTTTTAAAGGGAACTTAGGTTTTTGTGTTGGGGGTTTTTTAAATTTTTAATTTAATTTTTATAAGTACAGCCTTTTGTCGACTACTTTGTAGAAAAAATCCCCAAAACAAAATGTTTCATTTGTAGTGTATATTTGCTCTCAGTAGCCGTATTTTGTATTCAGCGTGTTCTATAATGAGGTCATTATATTCAGACGCCGTACTCGAGTGGGAATCAGTCGTCCTCAGCCGATGTGTCGGTAAGTGGAGCTCTCGACAACATCTCGCCTCTAATACTTGCCCGGGCGTCAATGGACCAATCACGGCACATTGTTGGACATACACGTTCGATTGCTGTTTATTATAAGACTGTAAAGTGTATGTGGTTGTTTCTGTAGAGAAAATTTGAGCATTGGACTGCGTGCTGGTGGTTTAAGAGTAAGACCAGGTTTCTCTTTGAAGTTTTCATAAAGAGCGCTGATGTTGCTCCCAAATCACCCTTTAGCGCGTCACTCATGTTTTTATTCATATTAAAACATGCGAAAATATTTCTATCTATCTATCTGTTTGTGCTATCTGTCTATCTGTTTGGTAAATTTGAACTGATCGTACAGATTTTTGTCAATAAGGTCACTTAGAATCTGGATATGAACGTATGTTACTTTTAATACAAAACTTCGTGTACGTCCTCGATAGCACCGGCAATTACGAGGACCAAGTCGCAGGTAAAAGTTGGTTCAATATAAAAGAATTCTATTGTGACATTCAGATCTGAATATTAGAAATGCGAATACGCAACTTTGCATTAAAGATTTTCCAGCGCCTATTTTAAGATTTCTCTTTTTATTAGTTACGAACGCCCACTTTCATAAACCACTCTCATACAAAAACAGAATCACACACGCGCAGGTGGCACATTTACAGCCATTCGCAACTCTCAACTTATTCCCAAGTTGTAGGCGGGGAATTTTTTATTCTATTACCAAATTCCTTAATCGGTTCGTGGGGAGGGGGAGAAACTTTAGTTCGCCCCTTGAGGGGCAATCATCCCCAGTTAGAGCAGTTATCGTTTTCTGCGGCTCCTCTAAATGCTATTATTACTCGGGCTTTTACGCGTTCAATTATTCTTTTCGACGGAAAGTTTTCAGTCAACAGACGGATTACAGGACATTTTGGAGAATTATTTACGAAATTGTTATTTTTGTGGTTCGTTTCGTTTTTAATGCGATTAGTTGTACGGCGATGTTTATTCATGTGGACTTGTTTTGTTAACAGATGATATCTGTGTCTGAGGCCTTGTGGACAGAAATGATTAAAAGATTATAATAATATGCAAATATAAAATTGTGTGACGTGGCATTGAATAGTCAGTGTTATACGCAACGTGGTCATGTTCGTGAACGGGTGCCGACTATGGGGATTGGTCAATTCTTAGCTAAATTGGCTATTTGAAGTGGTTTTTCTACTATGGACTTTCTTTATACGTGCAAGATATTTTACATAGTTCTCTAGTTCAACCTATACATACAACATGAAATATGTAGGTATCCTACATTTGTAATATTCTTTTCTTTTGAAAGCCAGTCCATGGAGTTCCTTACTCGTTCTTCTCCATAGGAGTCTACGACCTACCTAATACTTTTAGTTTGGAACGAGCAACTAGCTTCAACTTCCTTACTGACCGACTCCCTAACAGTTCAAAAGTAACTGTAAATGGTTTATTTGAAATGAATGATTTGAGTTGAGTAGAGTCCAGAGATGCAAAGCTAAAAACGTGTTCCATAATCATTTAATTCTGAAAGTGGCTCTTGCTAATTGAATTAACTTGTCTACCCTGATCCTTAATGCATTATTAGGATGGTTCATTTATCGTTCAATTAACAAAGGATTTAAATAATTGAGTCGGTTCCACTGAATCTGTCAGAAACTCTAATTGGTGGCTAAACTTTCTATAACTTCGATGGAATCGTATTTCGCAGGAAATCAGAGACAATCCGTAATAGGGGGACGATTAATTAATATTATCAGGTTAACTTTTATTCGGGCGTATTAACAACTTTTACTTGCTGGAGTTACATTGTGCATCTGATTCTTGATGAGTAAATAAATGAGACTTTTGCTACAGCGTTCCCATTTAAAAGTTACCTAGTTAATATTTTGGTCAATAAGTAATCATTCATCTCGATATTAGAACCCTTTAATTTAAGCATTTTAAGTAAAGTCCCCTTAAAGCAGGTCTTATGAGGATTCTACTTGTCTATTAACAGAATTCAACATTAAAAAGATTACAGTTATCATGGTCCTGGCTGCTGTTGTTTCAATTTCAAGAATCAACTGATAAAATCCCCAGCGTTTTACCTACGATATTGTGTTGATTTGTATCTCCATGAATCGACAACTTTGCACCAGGTGGCCCATCAGCCCGTATGTCATCACATCCTAACGAATATACCCAGTATACAATATTGTACGTAAAACACACGCGAGCTTGTTATTCAGAGTTCAACAGAAACTTGTGAACTGGCAAAAAGCTTACGAACGAAGCAAATATATCCGTAAATAATGAACAGCTTCCAATATCGTTGAAATGTTCTCGTTTTCGACTGTTTCAAGTATCATTTAACACCGTTTACTGAAAACTTTAAATGGCAGCATACGACACAAATGTTTCGGGAAAATATTGAAATGGTGGAAATGAAATACATCTATATTTTTTCGCCTAATTGGTAAACAGTTGAAATTATAAACCGCGCGTAAATATTTGGTTTTATTTTACCTTGGCAAAGGCTTCTTCCGATCCTAAAAAAACACGAATTGATGGCTAAGCTCGCCCCTTGTTTGTGATTTCAAACCAAGTCTACAGTAATTTTAATTAATACCGTTTTCTTTAATTAATACGGATGTTTTTAGATAGGTAGGTACACATGATCCTTGAATAAATAATGCTTCGAAAGTTATTAAAAAACTGCGTAAAATCGCGATATAGTGACAACAATATAAATGAGGTTACCCTTTCAGAAACTGCTAATTATTTATTTTACGGTTAAAACCAAATTCAGCATTATCACAAGTGTCCGGTTAAAAACGGAACAGATTACAATTTGTCACCCAGGCTTTCTAGAACCCAGGTTGCTTAAAAAAGGCTGAAACACTCAGTCATCAAGAATTTAAAGAATTCGCTGGCTTTAATGCTGAGTGGAGGTAAGCTTATTGTTAAGCTGGAGCGAGTGGCTCCGCTGATAATTTCACTCAAACTGCTTTAATAAAAGAAGTAATTAATGGTTTATATTGTACTTTTGGCGCCTCACTGTTAGCTTTTTGTGTTAAGTCTTTTCTGAAAGTTTTAACATTTCAGATTTCCGTCCAGTAAAGATTTAAAAGTCATTGTTTGAGCTTGATCTTTCGTAAAATTTTGTATTAGCTATCACTGTTTTTATCTAGCAAAAAAGGATATTTTTTTGTACTTCATAAACATTTTTGTGTTGATTTTGTGTACACACCATGCTTATGAATTAAAACAACACAATGCAATATAGCTTAAACCTCCGTTCAATAAAACAGTCGTAACTTCAATACTTTGATATTAAAATCTGTATTTATTTTGTACAGCACTGGAACCGAGCAACTGCGTAGGTACTAGAAAGGCTATTTTATTACTTCTTATATTCCTTAGTGAACAGTCAACACAATGGAATACAACAATAAGCGTAGAACAAAATAGATAGATGGTCTTCAGGACAAAAGACTGCATTCACAAAACACATTTTAGTGAATACTTTCATTTTGAAACGACATAAATGTTACAATAGAACGTTGTATTGTAATTTATTACAACAACACGTAAGGAAGGTAAGTAATGGACAAGTTTTCAACGCTATTCTTGCCGGAGGATTGTTATTTTTAGGTCTCCTTAAACAGATCTAACTTTCCGCCATCCTATTATGTAGTTTGTAGACTACTTTTGTGTTTTTTTTTACGTAAAATAAGGGATAAGATGTTTTACTCTTGTTTAATAATAGAACACAATCACTGCTGAACAATGGTTTTGAAACCATCTTGGATAATTTCGTAATTTGTCTGACACAATAACAGGTGCAAAAACCATTTAACAAATTCTTCCCATCAGATTCATTGCTATCATATTTATTTATTCTGGACTATACCTAAACCACTTCTGGGTACAGAAATATTGTAGTTCCAAGTTTTTGTCATGTTATTTTACAAAAACCAGTTTTAAATATTTATAACAACATTTTAAATGCCCTCACGACTCTCCTATTGTTGCAGGCGCCCGGTAGATTGTACTCTACCATAAACCGTGATTTTTCCGCAGCGAAACTCAAAGTCAAATCTCAGCAATAATTTTTGCTTAAAGTTAATTAGGTTTATCGTCAGTATGTGCAGTTAACGGACATATGATGTGTCTTTTTAAGTCTCTTACGCATCCACACAAACAAAGAACCTAAAGCTAAAACAACCCCGCATGCAATCGCCAGTCTAATGAAAACTCTTTTCCTTCTTATAAACAAAATACATCCGTTTTTATCCCCTTATCAGCATACGTGTTCCCTTCAGTCTGTTCTCCCCGACCTGTCGCAACTGCCATCAATCTTATCGGTGAATATTTCTTGATTCCAACCCTCCAACGGCATCGAAAAAATATGCCACACGAATATTTATATTCACGTCGTAGATACGTGCGGTGTAGGGATGTGGTTTCGCGGGATGTTCATGTCATGGTTTGATAAATGTCGTGGGAATGTTCCATTATTGATATAATCTGTGTGAAGGCTATGGTTTATGGTATAGCGGGTACATGTACTTGATTGCAAACCTTATTTATCAGCTCATCACTCGTAATGTTGTAAGTTAAACTGAGTAACAATTGGACGAACACACCAATGAATACTCGCGAATGTTACTAATATACCGATTCATATCTCTTGCGGAATTATTTTTGGAAGCAATCTCTGTGTTAACCCGAATGCTGCTAAAATCAGTACATTTTATGAGTTACTACTCAACCAAGTCCTAGTCCAAACAACGTCGGTTAATCTGGTAGATCTTTTTTCCCCTAATTCCCGTAATGTAAGCCACGAGTTACATCCCTAGCGGTGACGTCACAATGTGTCGGAGCGGCGCTACGCGGTTGACAAGCGCTTAATCAAGATGGCCGGAATTCTCGCGTTTTTTCCTCCATTAACAATGTTGACGGTTAGTACGAGACAAGCGATCGGTAATTACTTGCAAATTTAAATGTAGCTACAATGTGTGGAAAACACATTAGAATCCGCCACGTAAGCCCGAAAACGGAGAGTTTTACATACCACTAGTAACTACTAGTACTACCTATACTAGAAAGGTTTAGGTAGTTAACTAAATGTAAACAAAACAAACCACGTGACTCATGGGTGCTAAACCTTTCACTTCAAATTTTAAAATCGTATTATTTAAAGTCGTATAATAATAGGCTCTAGTCTATATCAGAATTTGAGGAACTATCTGCCACGTTAATAATAAAACGTTCAGTGGTATTATCAATCATTTTATCTAATTTAAACATTTTCTGTTCTTGTTTTATTACATGACCCTCGCAATTTTCAAAGGCGCCTGGTTAATCGACTAAACGTAATACCTGCAATTTTAGTTGCCATACTACATCACGGGCGTACTCTTCAATTTAGCGACGTTATCTAATTCATCGTATCTTCTAAAAGGTTTTGGGAACCTGTCTTTTTAGGCTCTTTACAATAGACAGATTACAAAATATTATACTATTTTATAAAACTAACAAAAAAGTGGTGTCCAAACAATGACATCTATGAAGAGTAGTTTACGAATAAATGATAAAGTTTAACATACATTAATAAAAGAGAAAAATATCGCATAAATCGAAATTAGAATTGATTTTGTTGTAACGTATTTTTAAACAAGGAAGTGTCAACTATAAAAAACCTTTTCGACGATTTGTTTACCTTTAGTTAACTACCTAAACCTTTCTAGTATAGTAGTAAAGCAATGGGTAACTGTTAGTAAAGTTTAGAAACTACACACAGCAACAGTTTACTTGCGTCTTTACCAAAAACCAATACAGCAATAAAGCATTCCATTTTTCACCCGCGAATCTAAACGATGTACGAATCGCATCGCATGTGGAAATATAAAAGAATAGGAAAGCTAATTCCCGCGCCACACGTTATCATACGCGGAACGAGCAAATAATGGTATCGGCGACGAGAGATCCGAATTTGTTGGGGAAACCAGGCCGAGATACCGGAGGAGATTAGCTGGGTGAAGGGAGAATACTAATCCTGTCCTGGAGATTCGGAAAATGTGTGAGGTATGTTTTGTTAGGATTTTTTCGCGTATCATGTTGTATAGAATGAATTTGCGAAGCTTAGCTGGCTTGTGAAAATGTTTAGCCCTGGAGAATTAACTATAGGAATTTGATGAAATTTGTGTATAAATAAGCCTACTGATAAAGACTGGAGGAAAACGCTGGATGCAGGCCGCTTCCAACCGATTTTTTTGGAAATGCATGGGGGGATACCTATGTTCAGCAGTGGACTTCCTACGGCTGATATGATGATTATAATAATGAAGCCTTGTTGAAGGAAGATATGTAATGCCTTTCATGCTGTTGTTTTTAATCGTTAGGTATTTAAATGTTCCACGGATTCGTTATAGATAGTTTTACTGTTCTCATTGATCATGTTCGGCAATGGACGCCAAAGGGTAAGTTAATGGCTAATATCAGAAATTGCTTTGCCTTTTTTGCTTGTCCATGTTCTTCGCAAGACTTCTATTCACTTTCCCGTCCCTTAGATAATGATGCTACCCAACCGTCCTTATAACCCAAACAATTGACACGAAACCCGTCCTTATTGAATAGACTGAACCTAGCCTAAGATACAATCGACCATCCAATCAGCGTCTAGATTCTAATCAAGCGCGTTGGCAAACACACAATTACGGCGAGGAAGTCATTACGCACTTAGGGCTGCACGGAATTACGCAGCCGCCTGCTAATGGGCACTGCATAAAGGAAACTAGCCCGGATATAAGGCTATATGACGACTTAGTGGAGACACTTTCTGCTACAATTTTATTTGGAGCAGTGGCTCGCGAGAGTAGCCTACCTATTATAACAATTTTCCTACAATAATTTCATCTGATTTTCGTAATTACCAGGAAAGTAAATTAGTTTCACATTATAATTATATTTACTATCAAAATATTAGAGCATATTAATTATATGCTAAGGATCAGTTAGGTTTGGCAAAGGTAACTTGGACTTTTTGAGCACTTAAATATGTTTATTATAGAAAACCTTGACATCCTGACTATTTCTTTCCAAATTGCAAATGTAGCAGCCCTACCAACATACAGCTCTTTACATACTGCAAAAAGGAGATATGATCTATTCTAGGTAGCTCGGAATAATTGCGTATACACATCCTGGGAAGGCACACAATCGTGTACAATGGTGAAGTATTTAAGTTCACTTTACATGTCTTTTCTTTAGTTTCTTGCCACCTTTCCCCAGACCTAAGTCTTTAATCACCTCTAACCACTAAACGCGAGCGGCTCCAGTTCACAAAGACGTAGCGCGTTCATTAGGTACCTTAAACAACAAACTGAAGGCCAAACACCGCACTTACCGAACGTTGGAACTGCTAACTTGTACTATCTTTGCTAACTTAACCACCGTTATTTAAGTTTAAATTGTGTAGCTTAAGTATCAGGTTTTGTTTCTCAGTGTTTGAGTACCTGAGCTTTTGACGGGTTACGATTTGTTCATAACTTTGGAAATGCAATAAATTAAGGAAGTTGCGGTTGCTTAAAATAGGCAAATTTACTCCGTGGAACTCTTAAAAGATACTTTTTGAAGTACACTTAGGTAAATGAGAAGCATCAGCGTACTATGTAATTGAAACTTCTCGAATGAGAATCAAGTATTTGAACGAAAGTAAATCTTTTTGAAGACATACATGAAGAACATCTTTTTGAAGAAGCCTCTTGAGATAGATAAGAATGTGGAGAATGCTGGACACCTACCAACAAACAACTTAAAACATATACAAGTGATTATCGTGAAAAATAAAGACAGACGTCACGTACAGGCAAACAACTGCGGATAATGATAAAAAAAAAATATATAGTAATATTACGAGTATAAGCTTTCAGAGAAATTTTCTTCCTGTTCAATTGAATCAAAGGTGATACATATCAGAATCGTTGCTGTTAATACACTTTGTACAACTCAAACGAATCCGTTTAAAGTTTATTTTGATGTCTTTGTGTTCATGTTCGAACTTCGTTTGGAAGCTTTTTGTTTACTTGTTAAGTATAATTCTTAGGTATTGAGGGAAAGTATTAATGATGTTTACAAACAGTCCTGGAGATGGACGCCGTTGCCGAGATCAACACCACAAGAGAAAAGAGTACCTGGAAGGATTTAGAGTAATCCTTTGCCCAGTAGTAGGATGCTGTTGGCTAGTGATTAGATAAACGTCCAGAGTTTTGAGTCGCTTTAGTAGAGTTATGCATCGCTTTAGTAAAGTATTGTGACCTGGAACCTGGAACCAAATTCAAATCTAGAATCTCATTAGGAATACCTAACACTATAAATGAGATTCTAGATTTGAATTTGGTTCCAGGTTCATAGCCACAATACTTTTATAGTTTTAATTTAAGGGGAAGAAAGAATTGTGGCAGATCAAATATTGGATGGTGAAAGTGGCAATCAGGCAGAGATCCCCTTGAAGTGTCCCTTGGATGACAAGTCATTGCTTGGCATCATAATAGCTAAAGCTGAAACACTAAAGATGATAAAACACATTCATAATTTTGACATAAAAATAATAAAAATGTTTTAATATTAAATAGGTACTTTATAATATATAATCTGTGCCTTTTGGAGAGTAATTTCAGAGCGTGTATTACAAAGCAGACGGTTTTTGTTCGCGGCTCATCCAACTTCCGATACAACGAGTTGGGGCTACAGTGTGAGCGATTGTTGACATATTATTACGAATCATTTTTGATTGTGGGTCCTCTGTGTGTGTTGTTTGCTATTGCAAGTTAAACAAATAAAGTGCTGGATTTTATTGTTAATTTATCCTTTTCTTTAAAGGAATTTTTTTATTACTTACCGTACTGTACCGTGAGCTGAGCGTGAGTTTGGAAGATTGTGATGTGTCAACCCCGTACCTCGGAATGCAAGTCAAATAGTTTGTCTTGCGCCTGATCTCTACCCAGTCGTGTCAGATGGTCGTCCCAACGATTTAGAGAGCGAGGGAAGAGTGTAATTGCGCACACATTTGTGCACTAAAATATCTCCTGCAGTTTTCATTGAGTGACGTAAATTCAATCAAGAGATTATTATAACTTGCCATTTATAAACGCTATCACTTGCGCCACATCTCATACCACGCTAAGGGGAATATACGTTAAAAACGCGGATTAATGAGCTGCGGCAGCGCATCCATTGGAACGAGACGAATCTGGCTCGCTATTGAATGATTGTGATTAATGTTAGCGTGTATCGCTTCCCGGCGGTGGGGAAGAAAGCAGCCATTCGTTTCACAGTATTAGAGAGGAAATTTTAAATTGGTAATTCTGGAAAGCGTTGGAATACCTCCCACAAAGTGGAATGATGTCCAGAAGGATTGCATTCGAATCTAGGTCTTTAGTCAAAATGCCTTACCTATATGTTTGTTAAAATTCAGAAGAATTGCCATTTAATGTATAAAGCCGCAGGAATCCCCTAAATGCAAGAAATACCTACATAACCTGTCAATGTGGCTAAGACTTGCAGGAGGCCTATCTTCAGAAGTAATTTGACAGATTTCGGCTGAATTGGTGACCTCTGAGGGGCTAAGCAGGTTCAATTTTATCCGTCATCTAACCATAGGAGCGTTTTTGTTCACTGACTTTCCATAAGAAAGTATCAGGTTAATGCTAAGAAATATAGCTCCCCCCACCTAAACACTGCTGAATATCAGTAAATTGACTGTTAGATTTTTGCACCCCAATGACTAGCCAATAAATTATAGATTCCCAAGTATATTACACCAGTAAAAACGACAGTCATGTTATAATATCCGGTATGAAGGAGGGATTCCTAAAACACGCACCTTTACCTCAATTAAACTGAGTTTTTCATCTAACCACGAGTTCCACTGTCTGTTCAACTAAGTGGCTACCATAAACCATCCTACATTTGGCCATTACTTCTGCATCAGCGCGCACTTCGTACAATATCAGTATATATCTTGTTTCCGTATTGAGAATCTGTGAAAAATTGAACTCATTTTTCTCACAAATTGTAACTGAAGTAAAGGAAATAGATGAGCTCTGAGCTTGTCGATAGTTTAAACACTTGCCGGGTGAGTTAATGCTGTTATTATGTGTATAAATGTTCATTTTAAACAGACATACTGGACAGCATCACTTAAGATCAGGTGGGTTGTGGTGAAACGCAAGCCTAATTAGAATAAAAAAGCGTGCGTCCTAAAGAAAGTGATCTAAACACAATTGATCAGTATAGAAGTAATTAATTAATTAACTTGGTGATTATTTTTAGATAGGATAATGATAGTACCTTACGTAGGCTTGTTGTGACTCAGCTTAAATTTTAAAATGTGGCGTAATTAAAAATCCCATGCGAGATTTACAAGACTTTCTGAAATTAAGTATGCAGACACACGTAATTAAATTTTAAATTACTGCCTATCTTCTACCAGCGAGTTTGTATATGTGGAAATGGGGAAAAAAAAAAGATAAACCATTGGAATTATAAATGCTTTTTATGGGTTTTTTGGTATACCATAAATATGGTAATGGCACTTGACAATGATATTTTTTTTTAAAGTAATGTGTAGTATTCATTTGGATAGTATTCATATAGATTGTATGCTATTGTTAACCATATATAACGTGTAATTGTTGGTTTTTCTTAATAAATAAAATAAAACTAAATTAACACTGAAAGCATTTTCAGTAACGATCTCTTCCAAAGTAACAATCAATTTCACCTCTATATAATATAGGTTTATGATACACACCAGACCAATTCTTCATTGAATTATGAACTTATGATTTCTGTTTCTAATTCAACCTGATTAAATTCCACACTTCATCACTAGAGTACCCACGACGTAATGTGGTGTACGGGACCCTCAGGGGCCTTTTTGTGGGGATCCGCGCAGAGTGGCAAGACCGACGTCGTTGGTCGAATGGGAACACGTCAATATAATTTAGAGCAATCTACCTCAGATGATTGGTCGTGTGTCCAGCAACGGCGACTGATTGTTTTGTAATTGTAATATGATATTGTTTGGATAACGGTTGGTATTATTTTAGTATCTATACTTGATGTAGGTGAGTGTAAAAAAATCTGCACTATATTAATTATTTATTTTATATATATTTCATGTGATGCAACGACGGTTAAAAAATTAGAAATACGTAAAAATGATTATCTCGTTCGCCATTAAGACAGTTATTTTCTAAATCTTTAACATACCATCACGCCTGTATTTCCCGAAGGGTTAGGCAGAGGTGTACCAATGTACACTCACAGTTCACGGGTACGTTAAGGTCCCATGTAATAGGGGACGAGCCTATTTCCATTGACCGGGCACATATACAAACTACAAGCTGCTACTGAGAATTTCATAGAAAAACCCGATAATACTTTTTGCTCGACCTGGGAATCGAATCCAAGACATCTAGCGCAGCAGTCGAGCTTAGGACCACTAGGATAACAAGGCAGCAAGAAACACAATTAAGATAAAATGACTGTGTCCACCACAACAATGACTATTCAAATGTTTGTTCATAGTCAAGGTCAAAAGAACAATAAAGAAAATTGCAACAGCCAGCAATTCAGTGTCAAAAGTGTCTAGCTAGTCGCAATTTTATTGTCTGTATTATGTCTTATCTTATTCTTTATTCTCCGTTACATTTTACGACGTGCATAGAATAAAATAACAAGCGACCACTACTGTTTCAAGTTTTAAAGTTAGGGACGAAGATTTTTCAAATGTTTTTAGAAATAAAGTTATTGTTACCGCTACAGAATGAGATTATTGTACTCTTGTGGTAATGTTTTTCTTATTATTCTTTACATAACAAGCCACAAGCATGCCAGCGGGGCCAAGTAGGTACTATGCATAAAAAGAATTTACCTAAAATCGATTCGAAAAGAAGAAGAGCATTGATCACCAAGTTTGCTCAAGTGGGATTAGTGATGTCTTACTTAATTATAAGTTCAAGTTACCTCAAGATGTCTTATATTGCGAATGTCAGTGATGCCCAAAATAAACAGTACATAGGAATTGAAAAGGTCATATTGGTACTTGGCTGGTATCAAACTAATTCTAACTTCATCCATGAGCGGCGAATGCCTTAAACACTGGGCTATCGCGATTTTATTACATAAGTAATGTTTTTAATATTAATGATGATGATGAAGTTATCCAATGAAAGATAACAACAATACAACATAAAAACTCATTGAGCAACTGCTACATGACAACCTCGCGACGATCGCTGCTATGAGCTACGTGATAGGCGCACTACCCGCTGGATTATCGAGTCTTACCACAAGCTCTAATACTCCTCTAACGCAGTTATTGGGGCCGCTTTAAGGGCGGCCACACACGCTTGATTGGAAACGCGACCCGCTTTTGTCGCGTAAATAGATGTAATCTGTTGATGTTAGGTAGCTCATTAAGTGTGTAGCACGCCTAACGGCTGAAATATGAAGCTAATACACATTTGGGCGATTTTATTGTGTCTTAAAATTTATCTGTTTTGGTGCACAATAGAGAATTTTGTTTTCTAATTAGAATTTTAAAATGATATTTTTTTGTATCATTGTCAAAGTATTTTTGGCGATATTAAATGTGGTGAATGAAAGATATTTTTATTAAATAAATAAACCATCGTACAAGGAAAATTTAACAATAAAAATCTATTTCCCAGTACTTTCTTTTGATTCCAAAATTCAAAGTTACACAAAGCCAAATTTTTGATAAGTTAAGATTTTGTTTTAGAAAAAATATCCTCGGTTTCACAATGTTTACCAACAATTTATAAAATTGCTTTTAACAGGGTTTCTTTGTTCCTCTCGATGGAAACCATAATGGGTTTGTGAAACTCGCTATGAACAAGTACAGTTGACCTACCCTAGTGAGAGTCTACTTTACGAAACCTTAAAATAGCAGCACTTAGTTAATGGTGCCGCATTTAGAATTGAGTACAAAAAAATACTTGTACCTAACTGTTTTCAGTATAACCTACATATATACCTATTATTAGTACAGTCTACATAGTACAGTTGATTTATTGCATAGGTTCACTGAAAACCTTAGATTTGTATAATGTAACATAATTTATTTCAATTTTGTAAATGTGAGTACCATGGAGCCATATTATATTGGTCAAGTTACTAAATACGTGTTGGACACTGAGCATGGCGGTGGAGAGCGTTGACATGCTCGCTTTAATGTCTCGCTGATGGTGGCGCGTGCATTGGATCGTTCGGTTCCCTTCAAGATGGTTGAGCTAAATGGTGCTGATGCACGCGTCATGCTCGTGAACGGGTGCTGTCAGTTGGGATTGGTCACCTCTTAACTGCCATGGCTTTCATCTTTATTATAATTTTGTATCTTTTTATACATTCACCTTCATTGTTTTCACATATAGAAGCAACAAGAATATTGTAACTAAGATTTTGTAAAAACCAAATTGAAAGAAAAGAGTGTCCATGGAGTTTCTTGCTCGTTCTTCTCCATAGAGACCTACGTATTGGAACGAGCAACTAGCTTCAATTCTAAACTGTAACTTCTTGACATTCAAAAGTGCCTGTAAATGGTCTAATTGAAATAAATGCTTTGACTTGACTTGACTTGACTAGTGTAATTTATTTTCTTTCAGACAGTTTCACATGATTTAAAATGGTTTTTATGAGAATTTCAATATACTGAAAACTTTTAAACTGAACTCCATGTCTTGTAATTAAAAAAGTTTATTTTAGTCTTATCTTAGCGACAATCAATGTCAAAAACTTGATAAATATGTATATTTAAACACTAAGACAGTTGACAATTGTTGTTGTCAGTGTAGGATCTAAAACATACCGGCGAACTGTGGGTGTACAATGGTACATCTCAGCCTAACCCTTCGGATAACACAGGCGTCATGGTACGCTGCGGGTTGTTCGAAAGAGATACCGCGCCCCCGGAACGCAAAGGGCACATGAAGGAACATAGACGGGTTTTAGTCAGTAAAAGTCTGACACTCCCTCCCGCCCCGCCCAGGGCGGGGGAAGTTATTTGATGATTTCCCGTCTATAAAAAAAAAAAAAAAAAGGCGTCATGGTATGTGTGGTATGTAACTTAAGGTAAGTCGTAAACAAAAACGCAAATAAGAATTATTTTTTATTCCGAATCACTCAACTTCAATAATATTAATATCAAGCCGTATTTTAAGCGCAGTAAAGTAGTCCCTGCCTTGCTTAAGATATGTTAGAGGCAAAGTTGCTTTTATGTTCAATAACGAACACTAAAATCCTGAAATTCATTCTCACACATTTTAGACTATAATTTAAACACGTCTATAAAATTGTATGCAAATGAGTTCGGAATTACTCTCCGCGGGAGGAAGTTATGAAGTTTAAATTATGCACGTTGCGCTTATAATAAATCTGTATAGAGGACGACAGACAGACTTCCAGGTTTTATTGTACGTACTATTTTGGATCTTATTTGTAGATACAGTCATAACGTTTGTACAAATAGTACGGTGCTAAAAACTTCTAAGTCTAGTTCGTTATTTCAAATGGACATTAAAAGGCATTTTGAACGTTATTTACACAACAAAAAGAGTCTAATCTAATCGCCTTTTTGTATGGAGACATACAATAGTAATAGTAATACTAAACCGAACTGTGAAAATTAATTAAGATACTTACATTCAACGAATTGCACTAAATAACTGTCAGGCGCTGAATAAATATACAGTAGACAGGTTATTAAGTTTGTAATAATAATACATGTCTCTTCTTCGTTTCGAATCGCTTTTAGGGAAATCCTTTTTATTTTAATCACTTTCAAGTTCTACATGATTATAACAGCATATAACAGTTTCTCAAAGATATGAGAAGATATAAGAATAGTAGTTCGAACTAAAATATTTTATTGAGACATACTTATTTCTTGGAATTTATATCCGCAATACGATTCCTTGAATTTAAGTTGACATTATTTACATTTTATGACATTGACATTTAGGTGTTTTTTTTTTCAACAATTCATATTATTTTATTTGTATTTATGTCTAATAATGATACGACCAATGCGGAATGTAATTTTGTTTTTCTTGATTTATGATGATCATTTGATTTTGTGTTACCTACGTTTATTGTTAAAACCAATGTTCGACACAAATGTAAATTTGTTGTTGAAGAAAAAAAAATGAGTAATATTTTAAATTTAATTTCTGCTACGTAGATGTTAATATATACAAAATGTGAAACAAATATTTCAATCATCCTGATGATTCACTTCCGAACTCTGAAGCGAACATATTCTCCTCCTTGGATCTTCAGGTTGAAGCTGTCCTTAGTTAATACTGCCGGTATTTGTGTCTTTGCACAGGGAGACACTTCCATCTGCTGGAATAGCTGGTAAACCATCACTTTCACCTCGCACAGAGCGAATCTTGATCCTGGAATTAAAAAAAATATAATATTGATTACCTTGTACAATATTTACAGCTTAATAAGTGTAGAGGCCACCATTGATAAACAAACTTTTTATGAGCTGTTAAAACGCGTTTTACCTGTACTTAAAAAAAAGGACTTTACCTAAAATTGATTCGAAAAGAAGACGATAGATTTCGTATGACAATAGTAAGCCGTGACGTCACAATATATCTACCAACTCTGCTGACTAACTATTTATCGATTTAAAAGAAACTAAAAATCGTTTTTTTTCAGCAAACTGAATGGTAATGACTAATGAACTAAAAGGAGTGAATTATTTCTACCTACTCAATCGAAAAACACGTGGCGCGATGACGTAATAGCCATGCTTGAAAAAGTATGGCTATTACAGACATAATATTAAATTTAGAAACCAATTTCGGACCATTCACGAGTCAGCACCTTCAATATTCAAATATATTGATATTCACGTAACATTGCTCTTAATATAATAGAAACCATTTTGATATAAGAATTTGTAATATTACATCGATCAAAAGACTATTTTCATATCTGATTCTGTAGGTTATATGTATTTTTTCCGCTTGAATACGTTGTAAATATACTGGGGCCGCGTTTATCGTCACAAAGCAGTGCCCAAGCTTCGTATGATTGGCTCGCTGCAAGTTTAACATGCAGGAGTGGTCAAAATACGCTGCACGCGCACGTCTAACAATCGACGACCGATTTTTCTATCGGCGAGTATGGAACATTTTATTATATGAATTATAATATACCCGCGCACACGGCTAGCAAAACGTCGGTCACACGAAACTATGTATTTATTGAATCCGGTCCGATAATCGATCCTACAAAAAGTTGGTCATGGGCGGCATGGCTTAGCGTGTCTTATCTTTCGTTATTAGCTATACATCGCAGCGCGAAGTTTTGGTTTAATTGATGCAGGTACAGAACCAATATAACAAGAGTACCTATGAATGAGAGTATTTTATATTATTATTGTCTTCAAATACCCTAAAAGGACCTCTACACATGCATAGTTAATGCAACCCGCCTCCTAAAATGGCGTGTGCCAATTTCTGTGTCAGAATTCGAAATTGGTATTTGAATTCTTTCAAGGCAACCTTATATGAATATTTATGACTGAAATAGCTTTGATGTAGCTACCTTGGAGGCGGAAGGTCGCTAGACACCGAATGCTAACCTAATGGTCACGCTATGATCCATAAAGGGTTAGGCAAAGATAGACCTTATCAATATGCGTGTTAATATCATCATGATTTTTGTTTATTCGTATTAGGAGTTGGCTTGAAACAGGTCTAATGAAAATTATTAAGCGTTAAATGATACAAATTTCTTTAATTTTAAAAAAGAACCGTTCAAACTTCGACGTGAACTCGAGCAGTAAGGGTACCGTGTCATCAAATCTATTTTAATTTTAATCCATTTTATTTTTTTCTATCATAGAGGCTATAACAACAATACATTATTATTTCCTAATTTCAATTGGATACCTATTAAGGTTAATAAAAAAATTCGTCCGCGGACCAACATACGAATAAACAAATCTATGGTGAGGCTAATGTCCAACAGTGGACGTCCTGCGGCTGGTAATATAATGACGTGAGTAGCTGATAATCTTTTCTAGCCTATATCAGTTTGCTTTGCTTTGTTCAACACATACCAATACAGTTTCTAGGTCCAAGTCCAAACGGCATGTAGGTGAACGGCTTGATGTTGTGCTTGTTCTGCTCCGAGAATCGTTCAGGGTCGAACTTGTAGGGATCCGGGAAGAACTCAGGATCGTGGTGGAAAGCCCACGAGGGAATGACCGCAGCCTCTCCTTTACGTATCTAGAGGAGTAAAAATAGATCTTACAAAGTCATTCCCCTTATTTCCATTCCTTCTTAGTTGTATTTGTTACGTGTACGAGTATAATGGGCATTTTTGCATAACATAAAATTTAAGGGAAATAATCCCGCCACACTATTCCTAACCACTACAACTCTTGAAAGCCAGAATTAACAGTAGAGACCGCCAGAAAATCGCCAAGACAATGAAGCTCGACGAGTCCTGGATAAACGATTAAAATGTCTTGGATCCCGCAACGATATGAATCAGAAAATATTAGCGGAGGAGTAAGAAAAAACATAATTTCCACTTCCCTCTATACAAGCAGGAGACAGAACAGAACTAGGCCAATAGGCTCATGCAGTAGGACTATAATCAAATTATCGGCTGGTAATATACCTTGTTTGATTAGTGTCACTTACAATATAGTCCTTGTCAGCTTTGGCGTTGGCTCTCCCCAAGTTGTAGTCTTTGGTACACAGTCTATCTAGTCCAGGGGCTGGTGGCCACAGCCTCAACACCTCTGAAAAAGAAACATAGCAAAAATTTATAAAAACCTCCTCCATATTTCTTTTTTAAATATGGGAATTTTAAAGTGTAACGTGCTGGCTTAAAAAGAATCGTTTCATTAAAAAAAGAAATCTAACGGTTGACACAAGCTGCAAATGCTCTTTGTATAAACAAATCACATTGTGTCTAGGTTTCTCACCTGAGATAACCATGTCCAAATAAGGCAAGTTCTGTATGGAGTTGAAGTCGAATTTCAAGCCATTCTTCGCGTCATTTTCTCTGATCTCCTGCACCAGACGCTCCTGCGCGTCCTGGTTCACCGCCAGCTCGTACAATAGGAACGACATGCATGTTGACACGGTTTCAAAACCCGCCACGAAGAACAGGATGGCTTGGGCAGTCAGGTCGATGTCAGACCATTCTGAGGAAATAAATTAAGTTCACGATGAATATAATAATACTCTCATTGCTAGGATTTATGTATATGCTGTTGGTTTCCTTTATTAAATGAATAAATAAATATACAAAATCAAGCTGCCTCTCTGCAAGAGGGACGGTGCACTAGTGCTGATTGGTGAACATTTATATCAAAGTTTTCTTTTAATTTTCTCCACAGTTATTTTTGTCACTACTACCTACCAGCCCGCGACTTTGCCAGCGCCAGGTTAATATATTATCCCACGGGAATTGTACATAAACATATAATAAATTGTTTATTTCGGAAAAAATACTGGAAAAAAAAGTAGTATAATGTGCTATTAAGACTTTCTATTTATTATTCTTTCATCCAGATTCATTCAGCCATTTTGGCATGATTGAGTTACAGACATCCATCCATCTAAACTATCACATTTATAATAATAGTGATAGTGATGGAGTGAGTATAATAAGTGGGTGAGCAGAATCATTATATACTAATAAACCCACTGACCTCTTTTGTTATTTCTCTTTCCAACTTCAGATTCCTCAACGGTAGCAAATCCGGTGTTAGCTTTCTCGTCTGATTTTTCTTCATGTGTAAGTTTTCCTGAAAAAAAAAGCCTTCTAAGTCAAGTTGTTTTGGTATGCAGTTGAGTTGATGACATCACAAATCAATTGGCGTACTTTTTATGAGCTGTCAAAACACCATTCCTCCATAGATTTTGTATGACAATACTAAACTATGACGTCACTTTTTTATCATGTCCATTCACTAACTATTTATTGATTTTAAAGCAACCAAAAATAAAATTTTATTGTTATTTAAGAATTCATCGGGTTGTCAGGGTTTTTTTACCCGATTGCGGTGTAGCAATAAGGAGGGTTATGTTAAGTGAAGTTGTTTCTTGGAGTTATTGGTTAATGGTGTCTACCTACTACCCAGTTACATCATTTTACAAAAATGTGCACTAATTTAGAAATTACACAAGCACCAGTTATATAATACCAGTTATAGTGACCAGTTTAATAATATGGCGCCAATTTGATGACCTTGGTTGAGTTATCTCGAAGTACTTATTGAGTACATCGTTTGGATCAGGTACTTATCTATTAGTAGGTACAATTCAACAAAAACTCTTCCTGATTTGCTTGATTGTAACAACATGAAGGTTATTCGTCTATATAAATGAATAAAATTGAAGTGTCTGTTTGTAATGTCAAAATAACAGCTTTTTGCTGAATGCATTTGAAAAACCACTAGGTACGTATAGCAAAAAAAAAATTGGAATTTTTTGCCAGTCTGTCTGTTTATTCCGGCTAATCCACGAAACGGCTAGACCAATTTTAGCGGGACTTTCTCTGGCATATAGCCGATGTTATAAGGAGTAACCGTGGCTACTTTTATTTTAGCAAAAGTATTAGCTACGTAGGTAACCGATATTCATGCGGACGGAGTCGTTGGCATAAGCTAGTAGACTAATATGAATGGCTGCTGGAATTATTTTGATGGTCATTATATAGAAGTTTATCTGACGATCGCACAAAAAATCACAAGTCATTGTGATTGTGTCTTTATGGACTTTGATTTTTATGTGATATTCATATTGGAAAAACATATAAAAGTGATATGTTTTAGAATGCCCACCAAAACCAGTTAATTTAAAACTACTGCAAAATTAAATTTTTAGTTTATTTAAAATCAATAAACAGAGTCAATTGAGCTGACAAGTAGGTGACGTCACAGCTTGCTATTGCCATACAAAATCTATGCGCGTTTCGCGTTTTGACAGCTTGTAAAATGTATTCCAAAATATTGCTGGCGTGTACTACCCAATAAGGTCCTTCTTACGCAATATAAAAACATCATAATTATCCCCAACATAACATTGGATGTATTTTTTAAAGTGATTAATTAATTTATTTAAACTTTATGTAACAAAAAGTTTAAAGGCGGATTGAATGCCTTAGGCATTCTCTACCAGTCAACTAAATACATTACACATCGTTACACACACACTTTGGTACCTTTCTTAGCTTCCATGAGGAAATGTATCATGTCAGGTCTATATATATTGTTCTTCTGTCGTTCGTCCATAGTGCTCAATACTATGCTTTTGAAGAAGTCCGTGGTGGCCTCCGAAAACAGCTTCACGTTAAATTTCTGTAAAGCAATACATCAAATTGCTTGCTTAACTAATAATATTCTTATAGACACAAACACGAATCCAAATCCCAGGTCGAGCAAAAAGTGTTATTGGGCTTTTCTATGAAATTCTCAGTAGCAGCTTGGAGTTTGGATTTGTGCCCGGTTAATGGCAATAGGCTCGCTCCTATTACATGGGACCTAAATATACCGGCGAACTATGGGTGTACATTGGTACACCTTTGCCTAATCCTAGTATGTGATGTGTGATGTGATTATCCCCTTCTTAGGGTCAGTGGCTTAAAATTATGCAACATAACAAAATTAATGCAGTGTACTACATGATGAGTCAAAGTTACGAGTATATGTTAAATAACCTTCTGTTTTCTTTACAATCAAAAAAGAACAAGTATAAATAGGATATCAACATACCTATCACATGTCATGATCACCAATTACCGTATCAAAGACGTTTACATTGATTATTATCACTGAAATTTCGTTTGATTTCTATTCCTAACACGAAAATTAAAAGTATCATTATTACAGCGCAGAATGAGACATGTAGAATAATATCGGGTTGCCTTTGGTTGACCGTCCGGCACCCAGTGCGATTGCGGAGCCCATGCTCGGACAATGTCCCGTATGCTGGTGTGTCCCAATTGTCCATTCACTTGCACCCTTCACGATCTTATGAGCGCCTCTGACGCGGCAATAAGCGTGGCCCATGGGCATTGGGTCCATATATGAATTTCTGCAGAATCGTGGGTGGGGTTAACAAACATATAAATTCACATGCACAAATAGCCAGAACCGACTTATAAATGTATCATCGACACGAAAAGAAGAAGAAGCGAAGAATTTAATTATATCCATAGTTTATTAACTTACCTTCATAATAGAAGGGAATGACGTATACCCGAGGAAGATCAGAATCCTTTTGAAGCCAGAGGTAGCAGTCTCGTGGCCGACGGAGTAGAACTGGTTGTTCCTGTCGTGATGGGAGTCCACCTTCAGGCCGAAGGCGCAGGAGGCTATGACGTCATTGGCGTAGCGTGTCGTCAGGTCCTTAGTGTCCACGTCCACGTACCCAACTGTGGGGTCAAAGGTTTGCTTTATTCACTTGAAAGACGTTAAGTGCTGGGTTTAGGAGTTTACTTTAAGGAGTTTCTTGCCCATTCTTCTCCATACGAAACTACCTTTTGGAATGGACAACTAGTTTCAATATATTTTTATTTTTCATGTAATTAACGTTCAACAGTGTCTTTTAATGGTCAAATTTAAATAAATGATTTGACTTTGACTTTATAGGCTTCTCTTGATAACCGTCAATCTGCCAGCATATGTACATTAGAAAAGGGCATTTTTTTAAATGACGCTCTATTACTGTATACTTACCATCACGCCTGTATTCCCCGAAGGGTTAGGCAGAGGTGTACCAATGTACATCCTTAATTCGCCGGTATGTTTAGGTCCCATGTAATAGGGGGCGAGCCTTTTGACATTAGCCGGGCACAAATCCTAACTCCGAGCTGCTTCTGACAATTTTTTCAATCTATCTATCTATCTATTTCTATATATTTTTTTTCTTTTTCTTTTTCAATCTACATCTATTTTTTTTATTCCTATCTTTTTTTTTCTACCTTTTTTTTCTTGTAATACATTATGGTACGCAATAAAGATATTGAGTATTGAGTATTGAATACTATTCCTTCTTCTACGTCTCCATGTTAATTAATCTAATTGGTGGTGTACCGTTTTAATTAACTATATATCAATAGAAATAGAAAACTCAATAACACTTTGCCCGTCCCGGGAATCGAACCCAAGACCTCAAGCGTAGTAGACACGCTTAGGACCATTAGGCTAAGAGTCAGTCGAGGCACTGTAATGATAGCTAATAGTTATGAAACTTTTAAAACGTCTTCAAACTAACCTCCAGATTCCGTGATCTCTTCCTTCAAGGACCTGATCATCTGATTGCTGACCTCCATCATGAAAGGCACCATCGACCGCATCTTGGAGCTGGTGAACGCTGGACTCAGTGTGGAACGCATGTCCTTCCATTCTTCACCTGAGATGTTGAGGATTTTCAAATAATTAAGCCTTATACTTTACTAACGCCATTTTATATTTAAAATAAAATGTGAGGTTTTCAGTCAGTTTTATGACTCGCCTACCGGGTTTCCTAATAAGCAACGATCTTTGCCCGATTACATAATATACGTATGTAACCTAAATAGGTTAGTAACAATAAGTACAAGTATTTACTTGTACTTATTGTTACAAGACAATTATGGACTTTAGTTTAAAATAAACTTTTATCTATACTAATATTATAAAGAGGTAAAGTTTGTGAGGTTGTAGGAGATAATGTCTGGATCTACTGAACTGATTTTAACAATTCTTTCACCTATAGAAAGCCACGCTATTTATGGGTGTCATAGGCTATATAACACCACGCTACAACGCACGGGGCGTAGCAGTAAAGCCACGCGAACAAAGTCGCGGGCAGTTCTCTAGTTTATAATATATTTCATACATACGCGTTGGTCTGAACCATTTGTTTGGGTTCGCCGAATTGGCTTCTATTGTTCGATTGCCACGATCGCATTCCATTATGATACTGGGTAAACCTCAGTACTCTTTATTCCATACCTCTCAAAGAGAACAAGTTCCTCCCAAACAAAGGCTCCACAGTATCATCGATCAGCATCCGATGGTCCAGGAAGTTCTCGAAGTCTTTCACTGCGATCTTCTTCACCAATTCTAGGTCTCGAATCATTACAACACCCTTCAAGAATTCGTATCTGCCTACGAACCTAGGAAAATAGGTAATTCCATTATTGAAAAAAGTTGAAGAAACCAGAAAATAAGTAGGTATATATAGGATAGGTAAGCAATATGGTCGTTTTTTAACGATATCGGCCATTGATTGGATGCGGGCAGGGATCGATCTACAGATTTCATTAAAGGAAGTGGCCGGTCAAAGGAAATATTGAAAAATCCTGTTACCGGGTGTAAAACTGATACGAGTATAACACACACGCATGTAACGAGTAGGTGCATTTAAAGTATTAATAAAAATCTTACCTACGTTAGGGATCATAAGAATCAAATATTTCTTTTTTTATCTTAACAATTATAGTCATGGTAGTTCTTTGCTAATTAATAAAACAAAATAAAGTTACCTCTCTTCGGGAAAACTTTGATACATATCATTCAGCGTTTCAGCAACATGCTTTTTCTGCATCAGCTCGTTGATGAGCGTGCCCACTGGTGGCACCACCTTGAAGTGCTTCACCCCGTACCGGCTGAACCTGGAGTAAGCTCGCCGCATGTACAGCACCACCGCTGTGATGACCACGCCTAGCCATATTAGGACTATCATTATCTGGAAAGACATAAACTAACTTTAGATCGACACAATTGGATAGATGACACCTCTAACCAATAATTCTTAAGACATATAACTTCTTCGAAGTTTTTACTTGCTTCGAAATTAATAAATAGTTAGTCAATTGAGTAGGCCGAGAAATGACGTCACAGTTCGATTTTGCCAAACGAAATCTATGAAAGCATTGCGTTTTGACAGTTCATAAAAAGTATGTCAATTGACGGTGGTGTCAATGACCCAATTAATGGGCGGTATTGTGTTCAAGCTGTTTTAGGATCGGTAAGAATTCATAGAAGAGAGAAATGTCTTACAGTGGATGTCTTGGTGATTATGCATGATGAGCCATAAAATTAATTACCTATAAAACCTGGTGTTTAGAACATAGGGTCACAAGATATGCCTTTTCTTATAAACCGTGTATCTCTATGACCTATTTTACAACACACATGATTGGATCACTTATAAGTTAAACTACGTTGTTCTGAGAACTGATATTGCCTGCTCTTCGCAGCCTCTTCCTACCGCAATAAAACTGGCGTTCGCACAAGTTTTCACCGTATAGAAAAAAAAAACAATACATCATTTTCTAATTTGGATTCGTTTGAAGCTCTTTGATCAATTGTTATTCGTAATTTGAATCGTTTCATTTAAAACTCTACTTTTCCTACCAAATATTTCAAATAAAATAAAACACAAATACTATTTGTTATAGTTATGTATTTGTGTTTGGTTTTATTTGTTTTTTTTTTAACTGTAGATTATTCAAAATGTGGCAAATGTCGTGAGCTATATTTATATACCGTTATTCTTTTTCATTATACTTACGACTTAACAAATTTGTGTATCTGTTTGATTTCCTAAATGAAAATAGGCAATGATAACATTGTTATTAAGGCCAAAAATTCTATTATAAACGTTAAAAATCTGAAATAAATTGAGAAGCATTTGACAGATTGAGAGTGAGATCAGATTCCAATCGTGCCTACCATGTTTTAATGATGGCTACCCATGATAACAGCTGGAATGATGCATTTTAAAATAAGAACGTGTTCAGAAGGTTATTATTTACAAAGTTCGCTTGTTAGTTACAATTAACTTGCAATTACGTTGATGTTATCAATTAATTATAATAATAAATAATTTATTTCAGATTCATCTTACGATTACATCCATATGTGTTAGTACAATTGCGAGCATACAAACTTGTGTTGATAATAATTCATTGATATATTTATAAACAAAACACAAATCATGATTATCAATACTTAATGGTAAGATTTTTTTGTTTGTTTGTTTATAAGGAATAAGCTTCAAAACTACTTGAGCGATTTTAGCCATTTTTCACCAATAGATAGCTACATTATTCTTTAGTAATAAAGGCTATATAACATCACGCTACGACACAGGGGAGCGCAGCATTAACCAAAGACGTAACATAAGCCACGCGGACGAAGTCGCGGGCATTTCGCTAGTGATAACATAAATGTGTAAACAAACACCGATTTATTAAATAAATTGAAAAGCCAACCATTCTACAAACTCAATATCTGCACCGGAATGATTAAGGAACTAAATTGATTTGAAAATCGAGAAAAGTTCAAATTGAATGGAAAAGTTTAATGAAGTCAATCTCTTATCTGTCTGGCCGGAGTTACCTTTGGTGTATAAATTGTAGTAGTTACGAAGAATTATCGACAAAATACACATATTAACTTATTAACCATTAATTAATCTTTTAATATACATTTCACGAAAAACACTTTAACTCAACTATAATTTTATTTATGTATTTAAAACGAAATAAACATTACTCACTGACTAAAACACGAGTGATTTAGATTGAAGACTCGTACGGTATGCTAAAAATGGTTTGCAATAGAACCTGTCACGGACCAGCTTTATGTCTGTGTGTTGTTATAGGTAACGCCAGATAAATACTTGCGTAATCTTTGTTTTGCTGATACTATTATCGTTTTGGCCATATATACCTACCTACACATATGTATTGTATGGATAGTACAGATATATTGTATAGACGACCTTGTACGTAAAACTACAAAGTTGATTTTAGCTTGCACGAGCAGTTCAAAAAATATTTTGAAGAGCATTCCGGTCGGCCTTCAGATTTTTAACTAATTAGGTACGTAATGACAAGGCAAGGAACTTGTGGTGAACACGATTGATATAATTATTATCTAATCATCTATCTTATTAGTTTGGGCACATAGCGACGTAACTATAAGTACTAATATTATAAAGCTGAATCGTTAGTTTGTTTGGTTGGACGCGCTTGTCTCAGGAACAGCTGGTCTAAAAAAAAACTTTTTGTTTTCTATAGTCCATTTCTCGAGGAAGGCTATACGGTATAACATCACGCCACGAGCCATAGGAGCGGAGCACTAAGGCTCTAGACAAACGGACTGAATGCAGTTGAAATGCAGTCCCTCTGTCATTACAGACAACAACTGCATTCCAACTGAAAATTTGCAGTCCGTCTGACTAGAGCCTAACCGAAAACGTATCTTAAACCTGATGAAAAGAACCACCCGAAGTCGCTGGCAGAAGCTAGTATATTAATAAAATTACCAGTAGGTACTTAAGTGTTACCTTTGTATAAAAAGGAGTTAACCTTGACTTTTTGCAAATGTATGTGAATAGAGTTCAAAATAGCACATCTACTACGTACATAAGTAATATAACTGGCACGTGCTAATGCCTAATGATAATTTAACTTTTGTCAATGTCAAAGATCAAAGAACTGTTATTTTACCGGAAAAAATGGGTCAGTAAAAAATAGACTCGACTTGTTTTGTCCAGCCTGGGGATCGAACCCAGGACCGCACGCGCGCGCGGTGGCGCTTGCCACTACGAGGTTCTTTAGCTTATTACTCACTTGAACTGATGATACCTATACGGTACACGCACACAAATGGACACTTGTAGATTAATAACATTATCGATGAATCTTAAAAACCTAAAATGAATCTAAAGAGCGTCATTATAAAACCACTAGTCATCGTGATGATAGTGTGATTATTCATCGCTTATTTAAAGACATAACAACAAGCCACAATCAGGAGGTCGATTGGCTATTTCTAAAATACAGTCATGATGTGTTTGTCGTACTAGCGCACTGAGGTTTCAGTATCACTAAAACTATTTCTGTATATTTTTTTATTCTGGTGTTCTTCTTTTCGAATCGATTAGGTAGGTAAATCCTTTTTAGGGTTGCGTACCCAAAAGGGTAAAACGGGACCCAATTACTAAGACTTCGCTGTCCATCTGCTGTCTGTCTGTCTGTCTGTCTGCCTATCACCAGACTGTTTCTCATGAACCGCGACAGTTAGATAGTTGAAAATTTCACAGACGATGTATTTTTGTTGTCGCTATAACAACAAATACTAAAAACCAGAATAAAATAAATATTTAGGGGGGCTCTGCCATCTATACTAATATTATAAAGCTAAAGAGTTTGTTTGTTTGAACGCGCTAATCTCAGGGACTACTGGTTGGAATTGGAAAATTCTTTTAGTATTGGATAGTCCATTTCTTGAGGAAGGCTATAGGCTATGTAACATCACGCTACGACCAACAGGTGCTGATCAGCGAGGGTGAAACCGCGGGGAACAGCTAGTTTTTATATATAACACGGTACGCAACCCTTCGTGCGCGAGTCCGACTCGCACTTGGCTAGTTTTTATTATTTTAAGTACTTTAGTACTTGGCCCCGGTCACGTTTATCGCGGCAGCAGTGGCATTTTTTGTATCCTCTAAGGTGCAGGTGGAGGCCTGGTCGGGAGCACCGCAGTCGCACTAGGTATTTGTGGGATCTATAATCCCCCAATAGCAATAGACTCACCCCCTATTACATGGGACTGTGGGTGTACATTGGTACACCTCTGCCTAAGCCTACGGGGACTACAGGCGTGATGGTATATATTTATATTTTTATTTATACTATGGTCCCCCATTTCGCTAGGTTGTATTTGCATCGGCCTTTGATGCGCAGTCTACTAAGTGCCTTCTATATAGACCACACATCCGAGTGGCAGGTGTGTGATTTTGGTATTTATTTATCGAGAAGGCGTTGGATCTGATAGTCAGAAAACGGAAAGTCTGACAACCAGTCTTACTAAGCTAAGGGGTATCTAAGGTAGGCAGTCGCTCTAAGTAAAAGATTGGTATTCAGATGCATCCGATAAAACCATGAATGACCATGAATCATGCCCTTTCCCAGTTATGTTAGGGTGGGTCGGCTTCCAGTCGACTCTAACATAATTGGGAAAAGGCATGATTTATCGAGTACCTAAGCACTAACAGAGAAAAATAATATTGAGGTTTTTAACCAAAGTCTTGACTTTGGAAAGACGATTAATTGACGCGCAACCCCCGGGGGTCCAACGCGCATAAATAAATGTTAAAGCAGACAAGACAAAAGGCAATTATTTTTCAACAAACGTTTTGTAGGTAGGTACTATGGAAATAATAATAGTTGGATCATGAATATTATTAATTATTCATAGTTTCACATTGGAATCTTGTCTAGACAGATAAACATGAAAATGAATCATCATAAAGGAATATTGCTACATTGAAAATAATAATATCCTCAGTTTGATCGTGGTTTCAGAGGTATAGTAGGAGTTAATGTGTTAGGCACTCCCTACCTATCAACCAAAGGTGATGGAGAGTTAGCATGGCAATTGAAAATTGATGAACGAGGGAAAAGCAACAAAATTGTAAAACAAAACAATAATAGGGACAGAGAGAGGAAGAGTTAGGGTAAATGGTTTTTATTTACTTTATGACCTTACTTTTTATATTAACTGTACATAGTTTGTAATTTAATTATTATTTAGTTTTAACTTTGTAGTTGAATTATTATTAATAAAAAAATTAATGATCTTTTAATTAAATCAATAATAATTTTACTACTTATTTTACTTTTTTCTAAATGACTATAGCCCTCGACGTTGTATGCATGAATGTGGTTTATCACGGGGTTTTATTTATTTTGCGCAGACTCCAAATTCTTTTTAAAATAAAAATGTAGCCTTAGTTACTCCTTCTCCTATCAGCTATTTACTAGTGAGAGTACCCTCAAAATCAGTTACGCCGTTTTGATGATTAGCCGGAACAACCAAATAGGCCCAGAGACAGATTTTATTAACTTTTTTTAAATGTTTGCACTAACCCTTATTCATCGTTTCGGTTTAAAATGTAAATGAAGTCAAAAAAACTCAAGATCTACTTCAAAATCCACAAACCTTATGAAACAGTTCCGATCTATCTGCGTAAGCCGACCCTCCTCATCACGTAGTCAAGTCTACGCGCGTTCATTACGCGCGACGCGTCATCCATTGCGCGATCGGCTCAGGATTAAAAGATAGAAAAAGGTGAAAAATTAGGGGACGCACCGGCGGAGATTACAAGCTGGATTACCTTCGAGTCATTTATCAACTTCATCTCGGAACTGTTGGAGATAGGGAGCGCTGTGTTCCAAGGGAATGTAGAAGCGATTGTTCCTACTAGCAAATACTTTGTTTTAATATTTAGAGTTTCTAAGGATATCATATGGGTACGTAATGATATGCTTCTTGTAGGATAATTTCTTAGTGCTAGTTTTAGATAATATTTGTTGTGTAGGCCGGTAAACGGGCGAACGCTGTTTTATTTTCTTACTAGCTAGCTCGGCGAACTACATACCGCCAACGCCTCAGGGCTAATAAATATTGTATTTCGTTATTTTTTCGTCAACTTTTCCCATGTTTTAGTAGTAATTCTGCTATTCTGGCGGAGACACATCCTACAAATCATAGATCATTAAAATCGGTCCAGCCGTTTTTGAGTTATAAATGTCGTAAATACCTCGATTTTGTTTGAAGCACATAACAGATTAGGTGGGGAAGTAAAAGACACGTGGAGTTTTTTTTGAAAATTGAATCTCGTATTTATAAACAACAGATACCGGTTTTTTTTTATTTGTCTATTCTTATATTTGGAACACACAACGCGGTATCCAATCACTCAACCCCCGCTCCAATCGAGCCAGTAACTTCAATTGTTTAAGTTCTAAAGCCAAAGAAGTAAACGTGGTTACTTACAGGAATACCACCTTTTCAAAACTTGCCTACTTCTTATACCTATCGCTTGTCGCTTGCACCACAGGGCTGGGCCGCCCCGCGACAGTGACGCTAGGGCGGGCAAACATCCCGATAACTAATACTTGCCCGGGAATATTTGACACTAAGAAAAACTATCCTAATCCAATTCTCTCTCACTCCTTTTATACATTTAGTGCTTATTATTTACTAGTTAGAGAAAAAAGTTATTCAACAAAAAAGTTTGAAACATGAAAAACATTGTTTCTTATTCAGAATCAAGATTAAGCTGTGAAAGTTCCTTAAAGTCAATGAATAAAATAATTTATTTAATCCTTATTTATGAGATGTTATGATACACTTTTGATTGCATTATAAAGTCCAGTACCTAGGGTAAAAAATCGTTAATTAAGAACTTTAACTAACTAGTTAATTAAATTCTATTTTCAGTGTTTAATAACAAAAGCAAAACATGTCTTCCTTTCCCTACTTCGTAACTTCAATCTAGTTAACTTTGGTCTCGTATGCCAGAAGTTATCTTTAATTCAATTCGCTAGCGGTATTTTTATTCTCTAGAAAGTCACTTAGAATTTCAACAGACGAGATGGCAAGATGAAACTTATAATTAACTAGCTTCTACCCGCGCCTTCGTCCGCGTGGTTTATTTCTCCCGCATTAAGTTATGTATACCATCCATCACGCCTGTCTTCCCCGAAGGGTTAGGCAGAGGTGTACCAATGTACAATTGTACACCCACAGTTCGCCGGTATATTTAAGTCCCATGTAATAGGGGGCGAGCCTAATGCCATTAATCGGGCACAAATCCAAACTCCGAGCTGCTACTGAGAATTTCATAGAAAAACCCAATAACACTATTTGCTCGACCTGGGAATCGAACCCAGGACCTCTAGCGTAGCAGTCGCGCTTAGGACCACTAGGCCACCGAGGCAGTAAGTAGGGGGGGGGGATAAGTTATGTATTTAGTTGCTAATCCGCTCCCGTGTGTCGTAGCATGAATTTATACAGGCTATCCTTTCTCTCATGAATCTGGCTATCATATGAAAAATATTTTGCCCAGTCCGGCTGGCAGTTCTGGTGATTAACGCGTTCAGACAAACAAATAAACTCTTTAACTTTATAACAATTACTGTATTCTCCAGACCAAGTCCCGCCACGGCGGCTAATCTTAATGCAAACTAGCTAAGTACGCAAGAGATATTATAGTGCACAAGTGTGTTGCGCAAACACAAGTGCACTCCCTCTTCCTTGACTCTCATAGTCCGATGGGACAGCAGTCCAACACGACCAGGGTGACATCAGGCGTAGGATCAACGGTTTTACATGCTTTCCGAGGCACGGAGGTGTCACACCAGCAACTTCCGAACTCTGGACTGTTACTAAAAAAATCCTAATAGAAAAACCCAATAACGTGGAATCGAACCCAGGAGTCCACGCTCAACAGTCGTGCTTGCCACCACGAAACCAATACAGTTTTAATAATTAGAACAGATTAATAGAACATCTGAAAGATTCATTTGTTTATGTTTTCACTGCGACATGGATCGCGATCCGGCTCATATCAATGTGGAGTGGTTATCGACGAGATCGTTAGTTTTACATTTTATACGTTCATGTAGCGTTCACAGTATCATTTTTAAGAATCAGATAGGTACCTACTTAATTATATCATATTATGTTAATATATTAAATAATTAATTTACTAGTCATTGCTTAATTAGTAGTAGGTACTTTATACATGTAATTAATAATAATACTAAATATACTATGGTGATTTTTGGGTACTTCGTGCTCACTTCTAAATACTACTTACAGTGCGTGCCACGAAAGGTGAGACTTGACCTCCAACTTTATTATTTAGTAATAAATATTGTGAAGAATTTTTGTATGTTGTTTTAATTCCAATGTCATCGAATAATCTCTGAATAGATATACAAATTATGGATAACTATTTCGTACACTTAGTACCTGCGCAAGCTCCAAATACTGACACTCGCCAAGTCTCATTTTTCGTGGCAAGGACTGTACTTACCTAATGTTTTTTTTCCGTTTACAATAGATGAAAGAATTTTCAAAATCGGTTAAGTAGTTTTTGAGTTTATCCATTACAAACAAAAATACATTTTATCCAATATTTTATCACGTATCTTGGAAATGTAAAACTTGTCACATTCATTTTCTTCATATATAATGTGTCTTGTGTGTGTTTGTTACACGGTCGGTAACATTCACAGGCAATATTCACTCACCATTTCTCCCCGATAACAAACGACGCACATCGTGTGAGCTGAGCGGAACATTATTAGCGCTAAGCGGAGCTTGTTTATCGTTTTCTTCAACATTACTTGATCATTAATCAACATGCTGATCATTTGTTATTACAAACGTATCATGCTTTACCGAGGGTTGGAGATTTCAAACAAACCGGGAAAACGTTAGGAAAGAATCTTTACAATGATTCCAATAAATAATTCCAGACGCTTTAGAGTTATTTTTTTTTTGTCAGTTGATAAAAAAATATAGCTCGTCTATACATAATAAGTCAGTTCCACTATTATATGAAACGGCGCGTTCGTGTTCCACGCGCGCCTCAAACATATGTCAGCAAACTTGGATGGGGCCACTGAGGGCCGATTCCTGCCGGAGCTGCGGGTTGTTCGAAACAGATACCGCGCCCCCGGAACGCAAAGGGCACATGAAGGAACATAGACGGGTTTTAATCAGTAAAAGTCTGACACTAAGGGCGGGGGAAGTTACTTGATGATTTCCCGTTTAAAAAAAAAAAAAAACTATTATATGAAACTAGCGAACTGCCCGCGATTTCATCCGAGTGGCTTATTTCACCCGCCATAAGTTATGTGTTTGGTTAATGCTTTGCTCCCATGGGTTGTAGCGTGATGTTTTACAGCCTATCTTACTCAGGAATAATGTAGCTATCTATTAGTGAAAAAAATCTTAAAATCGGTCCAGTAATTTCGGAGCCTATTCGTTATAAACAAACAAAAAATCTTACCTCCTATAATATAATTAGTATTAATATAGAAAACAGTTTTTTTATTTAATTGGTTACGAAAATTTCATCGTTACAAATTTTGAATCAAGAAATGAATAGGTACATGATAAAAGTTCTCGTGACGAAATCTTTTCTACCGGTTATGTTAGAAATTGCCGATACTCGGTAAAGCAAAACTTCGTTCACGTTTGCTCGATACCAAAGAATATAAAAAGAAAATTGTTATTTTTCTTTGCGAACGGTACGACAGCTAGCGACATCTATCTGTAGCAATTAAAAGTGACAGTAACGAGTGTGTACTCGTCACTGTAGGAGCACCTTGTTATTTTCGTTACTTTTATACTTTTCAGCGTAATAATCGAGGCTTAATGAACTCTGTATTATTAAATTGGAGAAAATATATATCAACTAGCTTTAAATTGTATATATCATCCCACGGGAACCGTACAGTTTTCCGGGATAAAAGTATCATATGTATGATCCCACACTACAATTTAGCTCAGTGCCAAGTTTCATTCAGATCCATTTAGCCGTTTAAGCGTGAAAGAGTAACAAACATTCATCCATTACTTCTCATCTATCCATCCATTATAATATTAGTAGGAATTACAGGATTTATGTTAAAAAGTTAAAGACTATCGTCTGCAGTCGAAGTTATGGATGTTCTGACAGTTAACACAAGATTCCCTAAGAAACTTTGTAAAGTCAACAACTATTGTAGATACTTACACGTAAGCTATCCTGCCTATAGTTGCAAAACTTCTGAAAAATTCGGAATAATTCCGGAATACTTCTGGGAAAGTTTCTTTAAATCAGAATTATTCAAAATGAATTTAATTAAGTTTTTTTTTTTTTTGCTGTAAAATCGTATTTTGCTTCGATCGTCGATCGTCGCCGCCGCTGCTCCTCCATGCGGCATGCGCCAGCGCCGGCCGCTGCGCCTCGCCGCGCGCGCCCGACTGGTCACGACAGGACACGAGTCCTCGAGTCGTGCGGGCGGGCGGTAAGACGGGAGATGCTCCCCGGAGAAGTTTTCCCTCGTCCCGCGAGAAAGATTCGTACCCCGCAATCGAATGTTTCCGCGGAATGTTTCCGCGAATGTTTCCGTGGAATATTTCGCCTGAATAATTCAACGGGAATAAACGAGTTTGTTGTGGTGTGGTGGGTGAGTTAATTATTGTTCAGTGGCACATACGGTAGTAAAATATAAATGTTTATTTTATTATAAATGGTATTGATTAAGTATTATGTTGATATTTTTAAAGGTTTTTAAAGGATATGGTAGCCTGCGATATAGGATTTTAATTCTTTTGTTTTTAGGACGGTACCTACGTTATTTTTTTTATTGTACGTTATTTGCGAGATAATAACGCAATTTGTTTTCTCTTATTACTACTTTTGAATAGCTTATTTATGTTGTAGTGTGTAATAAGCGTTGGAGACTCGAGCGCGAGCGTTAGCGTGTTAGTTGTCATATTCTTCATTTGTAAGGATGGATGGATGGATGGATGGATGGATGGATGGATGGATGGATGGATGGATGGATGGATGGATGGATGGATGGATGGATGGATGGATGGATGGATGGATGGATGGATGGATGGATGGATGGATGGATGGATGGATGGATGGATGGATGGATGGATGGATGGATGGATGGATGGATGGATGGATGGCTGGATGAATGAATGGATGGATGGATGGCTGGATGGATGGGTTGTTTAACAGAAACCATTAAACCAAGCACGTCAGACGTTGTTTTGCCCTAAAGTGCCCGACCTACCTACCTACCTACTCCATCAGCCTACCTACCCATATACTTACTCTACCTACCCACTCTACCCCTACCTACCTACCTACCTGCCTACATACCTACCTACCTACCTACATACCTGCCTACATACCTACCTACCTACCTACATACCTGCCTACATAACTACCTACCTACCTACCTACCTCATACCTACCTACATGCCTACCCTACCTACCTACCTTCATACCTACCTACACACATACCTACCTACCTACCTACCCTACCTACTTACCAACCTACCTACATACCTACCTACATACCTACCTACATAGGTACCTACCTACATACCTACCTACCTACCTACATACCTACCTACCTACCTACATACCTACCTACCTACATACACTACATACATACCTACCTACCTACATACCTACCCTACCCTACCCTACCTACCTACCTACCAATGCAATGGGATAAAAAATCCTATGTCCGTCTACTGATTCTAAGCTACCTCCCCACCAATTTTCATCGAAATCGGTTCAGCCGTTCTTGAGTTATAAATAGTGTAACTAACACGACTTTCTTTTATACTTTTTTTTTGCTCGCCTATTAAACCTTCCCTAGACCTCCACGAACATTTCAAGACTAAGGGCCGATTTTTCAATCGTCAGATAAACAGTCAGATAGGGTTTATTCGATAGATAGCAAAAAAGTCAGTTGTTCAATCGTCAGATAGGCTTTATTCGTCGAATAATTCACCTATCTGAGGAATAAATCTAACTGGCTCTTTGAGGGCCAGATAGCCACTTATTCCATAGATAAACGCCGTATTATTTGAGATTAGTTTTCGTGTTTACAATTATTAGTTAAAAAACAAAGAAGAGTTATTATTAGCATAAACATAGGTACATAGGCTTGGACAACTAAATGCTATCTCGAAGAACTACCTCAACAGAAGTTACCTAGATAAGTAATTTGATAGGTAAAAGATTAACAACAAAACATTTTATGTTTCAAAAACCAGTGTATTCCATCCATGTCACAATTGCTAATTACATTAATATTCTTTGCCACTGGGAGTTTTTACATAAATGTTGATGATTTCGGAGCATTCATAATTATCATCCGTCACTTCAATAAAATTAAAAATCACGAAATCACAAATAAATACACCACACTGCCAAACGCAACCAGAAACGTAATAAAAGTAACACATGTTGCGGCCGCCTATTTTTTTGAAATTGACAGTGACCAAAGAAATAGTTTGTCTCGTTCTAACATTCCTTTAATCTGTATATTTGTTGTTTCACCTCCCTGAAGTTAGCGTTTAAACAGACGAGATATTCGGTCAGATAGTTATTCCTTAGATAAATAGTAATTGAAAAATTGACAACCACTTATCAGACGAATAAAGAGTCTAATAACTTTATTCTTCAGGTAGCTATTGGTAGTTTTATCTGAGGATTGAAAAATCGGCCCTAAGATAAGATAAATCCGTTCAGCCGTTCTCGAGTTTTAGCGAGACTAACGAACAGCAATTCAATTATATATATAGATAGATAGGTAATACACATTAATGCCGCGCAGAGAAAGTATATATTTCCAGATATTTAAAAGATATCAAGTCTCAAACTTATGTTATTTATATTTTATTTCACCTAATTACGTATAATTCACTAAAAGAATAACAATTACAAACTAAATGTTATTTATGTACAAAAATAAACAAAACACCCGAAATTTGGGTGGAAATCGGGTGTTTATGCCAAAACACCCAAAACACCGGGTTTAAACCCACCTGGGTTTAAACCCGGGTGGGTGGATTGCCCATCTATATACCTACCGCTCACAACTAACTAAAATAATCTATTTTACAACTTCCAAGCGCGAAATAGGTAGTAAGGTCGATTTTCCTGGGTTTTTTTTGACAATGGAAATATTCCCAAAGTTTCGGAATATTTCCGAATACTTCCGAAGTATTCAACGGGAATGATTCGGAATTTTTCCCGCCAGCATCTATAATCCTGCCACAAACAAAATTCTGTAAAATTTTATAAAAAATCAACCCTCATCCAATAAACGATGACATTCTCGTGTCCAAAACAAACAAGCGGGAAAAGCGCTGCGGAATCAACGACGCATCACACGCCCTTATACTGCAACGTTCACTTATTTGTGTTGTCGTACCCCTCTCTACTGACGAGGCGAGTAAGCGGAACACCTGTGTCAAGCGGTATTTGGATTTAATCATGACATTTTTTTCATGAAAAGTGTCTAGTACGCTTTCAAATAAACACTTAAACACACCATCACGCCTGTATTCCCCGAAGGGTTAGGTAGAGGTGTACCAACGTACACCCACAGTTTGCTATGTCCAGGTCCCATGTAATAAAGGGCGAGCCTATTACCATTAACCGGCCACAAATCCTAACTCCGAGCTGCTATTGATAATTTCATAAAAAAACCTAATAACCCTTTTTACTCGACCTGGGAATGGAACTTAACACCTCCAGCGTCGCGCTTAGGTCCACTAGCTTAATGAGACAGTTTCAAATAAATGTAGTGAAATATGGAACCAACATGAAAATGCATTAGAAGATGTCAAATACATGTCAATTATGTGTTCATGTTAGGTATAGAATCTACAGTTTCAATACATAATTTTACTTGGACTTAAACTTTGAAACAAATAATACCCTTCACTAACACCTAACACTTAAAAGCGTCAAAGTATACATTATAAGCTTATCAATACATATTTTTTGTACCCTCTCGTAGAAGCTTGACGTCTGACGCCTTGCTAAGCGGTTTACATGTAAATTAGTTCGCATGCCCAGCGAGCTTGTTAACTATAACAAGACGAATATTTTGACTGTAGGCTCATGTACTCTGTGTACTCCTTGTGCTTATGTACACAACTTATATGGCTTGTATGGTACTTGGAATAAGGTGGACATTGCAATAGTTTGTTGAGAATGTTGCAGCCTTATCATCATTATCTGCTTCGCCTTTTCCCATGTATGTTGGGGTCGGCTTCAGTCTAACCAGATGCAGCTGAATAACAGTGTTTTACTTGGAACGACTGCCTATCTGACCTTCACAACCAATTTAATAATACAGTTAAATGAATCGTAATAAAAATCTAATAAAAAGTAAAATTTCTTAGTGTGTAAAGATACCGAAAACTGAATGAAATAAACACAAGTGATCCACTTAACATTTTTATAAGTGCTTGTAAACTTAGAAAAATGGTAAACTGTTTAATAAGCAACTAATTATTAATGATGACGACAATTGATTTTGACATTTCTTTAGTGTGTGTGTTCAGTAAAATAACAACATTATTTTTAAGAATTTCCAAAAACATAATTGGAGCATAATAAATGATTACGTAAATAAATGTGACTCTACTGATGATCATGCAGTTGGGCCAACTGATTTGTTATCGCAACCGATAAGAGCAGAAATATTGTGGAAAACAAGAGAAACATTGTTTTATTCGCTCATATGATAACAAATTCAATTGATGATAGAGTTGAGTTTGCCATTTCTGTTCTACCTAAAATAATGAAAGTATCGCTTAAGAATAAAGTAGTGATAGTGGCAGGAGGAGCTCAAGGCATTGGATATGGAATAGCTGACCAGTTCTTACTGCACAATGCTAAAGCTGTTATTATACTGGATATTGATGAAATACAAGGAGCCAAAGCAAGTATAAACTTAACAGACAAGCATGGAGATGGTAATGTTGAATTTATAAATTGTGATGTGACTTCTGATTTAGATCAAGTTTCTAAAATTATAATTGATAAATACAAGACCGTTGATGTATTAGTTCTGAGTGTTAACACTGCTACCTTAACGGATACAAGAAAAATGATTGACGTATATTTTACAGCTGTTGTAGAATGGTCTATGAAGTTTCAAGAGCACATGAGTAAAGATAACGGTGGAAATGGCGGAACGATCATGTTAATATCGTCAATATTTGGATTTCGATCTTCACCTTACGTTCCCGTATATAGTGCAGCGAAATTCGGTATAATAGGCTTTACAAAGTCTCTGGGACATATTGATAATTTTAAGAAAACTGAAGTCCGTGTCTTGGCATTGTGTCCAGGGTTTACTGAAACCTCAGCGACCTTAAGTTTGCGAGATCCAGATCTTCAAAAAACCCTGTCTGCAGATTTGGTGGAATTTGCGAACTCGCTCCCTTGGCAAAATATTGAAGACGTTGGTAAGGCTGCTGTTGATGTGTATACAGAAGCTGATAGTGGAACTTTGTGGTTAATTGAAGGCGGTGAACCTGTAGCACAAATTCCATAAAGAAACCTGCAGGTATTCCATGCTATATCCTGTACACCTGAGAAAAAATACCTTATCAGACGTATGACATGAGCTACCTAATCCTGTCAAGTTGATGATATTGAAATTGTTAAAAATGGTGAAATAAGGACTTATAAGACTGTCTACTTTTTAAAATATCTTTAAGTCAGTATTTCCTCATTTTTTTCTTCCCTAATATTATGATCTAATACAAACTGTGTTTTCAGACAAAACATTGAAGTATTTTTTTCGTTATATAAAATATCTCGATCTTTAGTAATAACCTTTGCGTTTAATTTCAACTGGCTTTTGTTAAGTGGTATTTAAAAAGATTTATTAAGTTTGTTCGTTTGAAAGTTACTCAGTGTTTATGAAACTTTATAATTGCAAACTCTTTGGTCGGTCTGTACTGTACTGTATTAATAGAAAATAATGGTATTGGAGAGCATTATTTTGTGATTCAATTAAACTTTTAACAGAAACGTGGAATAGTTTTTTGAAGTCCTATAAGATCTTGTAAATTGTACTCAGTACTTAATATTATTTACATTGCATGTAATAATTAATATTTGTACACCAGTCGTGGTAAAACATGTTAACACAATCGTTATGTAATGTACCATCTATAGTAAACATGCATTTTTGCATGTATTAATATGACCTACACATGTTTTGACAAATAAAATGATCTTTATCTTTATCATCCTGCCCATCAACATGTGTTGATGAGTTTTTTTTTTTTATTGTCATTGGAAGGCTTCCCTTAATGTGTTCTTTAAGGACACAAAAGGTCTTCCAGGCGTTTTGCACTACTAATATTAAAAAGTTCATGAGGATGAATATATGAATAGATGTTTGTTACTCTTTTACGCTGAAACGGCTAAACGGATATGAATGAAATTTGGCACTAAAGATAGATTGTAGTGTGGAATAACACTTAGTAAATTTTTGTCCCGGTAAAATGTGCGGTTCCCGTGATATCACCATTCAGCCGCGCTTGCCGATCGTCTATTGCCCGCTACTTTCACAGAACATTTGTTATCAACTTAATTATTGTTTTCTTAGTATCTATGTTTAAATAACCGTAACATTTAACCTCTTATCAATATATTTCTTATCTATATAAATTGCTACCAATGTTTGTGCAAGATAATGCAGTTTAAACAGTGAATTAATTAAATTGAAGCATCAAAGTAAAATCATCAAATGACCCATGGGCGGGACGGGAGGGAGTGTCAGACTTTTACTGATTAAAGACCATCTATGTTCCTTCATGTGCCCTTTGCGTTCCTGGGGCGCGGTATCTCTTTCGAACAACCCGCAGCCCCGGCAGGCCTTGGCCCTTAGTGGCCCTTTCCAGGTGCTGACACCTCCTTGTTTGAGCAGGGATAAAGTTATGGTAAATTCACAATTTTTTATTTAAAGTAAATAATTAAAATTGATTTGTCTGGTCTGTTTGTCCTGTCAAAATAAAATGTATCTTTTCGTGTAGTAAAAAAAGTTGTGTTTTGAGTCGCGCGTGCGTAGCGTCGCGTGGCGTCTCGGTGTAAACTGACCTTTAAATACAACGCGTGCCCTGACAAGCCGTTACTATATCCGCATCCGAAGCAACCACACATTGTATAGAAGAATATGACATCTATCTATATCAATCATGTAGTAGGTTATGTATCGTCTGTACACACTCGTCTCACTGCATGTGCCCTTAATGTGGTGATGTAACAAACTGTTTCTTCTCTTCTTGTTTTGCTTTACTAACATAGTGTGTAAGTAAAGTGTTAGTAATATTAAGAGATGCTTGAGAATATTTTTTTTAGTTTTTACATAATGATTTAAACAACGAAATTCCATTCCAACGCGGACGAAGACAAGGGCGGAATCTAGTTATAAATAAAGCTAAGTACTTACTAATCCCACTAAAGTTACTAACCACAAACAACTTATGGACTAATCTAGATCTGAATAAAATTTATTTTTTATAAATTATAAATAAGTAAGTTTTAGTAATTATACCCCGAAGGGTTAGGCAGAGGCACGGGCAGAGGTGTACCAATGTACACCCACAGTTCGCCTATTTCCTTCGTAATACCCCTATTACCCCTATTAGGCTCGCCCCCGCGAGCCTATTGACATTAACGGGGCACAAATCCAAACTCCGAGCTGCTACTGAGAATTTCATAGAAAAACCCAATGATACTTTTTGCTCGACCTTGGAATCGAACCCAGGACCTCTAGCGTAGCAGTCGCGGTTAGGACCACTAAGCTAACGAGTTAACAGTTATAAATTAATATTTAAAATATATTGCAATGCTTGCTAGTCCTACGCTAATCTTGACCAAAACTCTTGTGTTTAAAATAGCGCAATTAATTAGAGTCAAACATTTAATTCCAAAATGAGCTCTGACCAAACAAGTTGTCACGAAATACCAAAGTATTTTGAATCGTGCTAAATATGAACGATAAAAGTACTATAATAGCTATGAATGTATCATCGACACGAAAAGAAGAAGGAGAACGATAAAGTACATTATTATATATAATGAATGTTAAATAAGTACTCACGCGTGTCATAAGACATTTTTCAACACACCTAGGCTCGTCCCCTATTACATGGGACCTAAACGTACCGGCGAATGGGGCGAACATTGGCACACCTCTGCCTAACCTTAAAGAGAACACAGGCGGGATTGTATGTATTTTTGAAGTGAAAACTTCTTTAGCGGCGTTGCAGGGTAAAAAATGTTAAACTCGCGTCAAGACACGTGACCCTGATCGAAAATTTTAAGCGGCGATGTGCACTTGTTTTGATGTGAAAATCGTGGAAAATCGTGGAAAATCGTGGATGGATGGATGGACGGATGGACTAAATAGTACACGTGCTTGGTTTAATGGTTTCTGTTATATAGGTACATAGTACTTTTATAATGATAATTATAGCAATTCGTGCAAAATTATTCCCTAACCATTCCATAATATCAAAAATGCACAACGTTAATATTGAAGTTTTCACTTCTGCCGGCACTCCCGGAGTGCAACCCGTCGTTTTTTTTTTTTGCTAGCCTGTACTGTCCCACTCCTGGGCAAAGGCCTCCCTCCACTTCTTCCATTCTTCTCTTTTTAGCGCCTCGTCTCTCCAGTTTTTAAGGAATTTGTCGAGTTCGTCCCGCCATCTCCTTCGTGGCCTGCCGCGACCTCGACTCGCTGTCTCGGGGCACCAGCTTTGAGCTATTCTGGCCCACAGTTTGTCCGGCATGCGGCAGACATATACATATATGTATGTATTTAAAAATAAAATAACAATTAAAGTAATTTAAACAACGATTTTAATTTTTAGAAGAACTCCCTTGTCATCTTGATGTTAACAAAAGGGACTTCTTCAGAAAGCCAGTATGACCGACGAGGTAAAAAGTTATAGTTTGGTAGTAGGTGCCACAAACTAAATTATTGTTACTGCTTGAAATAACACAATTTTGATTTATTAACAAAAATAGATTATTTAATTATTAAACGCCTATATTTATTTTAAATATTTAATTAAAATAAGTATTCACAAAACTCCTAAAACTATTTCTTTTTTAATCTTATTCTGGACTAGTACATTAATCTAATATAAAAAGTACTAGTGCGTATTATACTGCATTATGACCCTAAAAACAGTGCAATAAGACCCACTTTACGTGGAGGGGTGTTCAAAAAACACTTGTCCATGTTATGCTTTCCTAGGGGATTAACCGTCAATATTATTATCAAAGTTATTCCAAAGTTATAACAAACACTAACTACATCGATAACGATAATTATTATAAAACTAGATTAAACATCACGCATCCCTAGCAAGTTCAATGATTATTTTATCTATCAATTTATAGTTTAACAACATGATGTTATAACATTGAACGGAATAACACAATAATTGCTTGTTTTTCATCAATTATCACATTCAGTGCAATATATATTCCTCCATCAGTTTCTACACCTATTAGTCGTTGAAGTGCATTCCACTGAGCAACATGGCGAGAGATTTAACTAATAAAGTCGTCGTGATAACCGGTGGGGCCGACGGGATCGGCTACGAGGTCGCCGACAGATACCTACAAAAAGGAGCGAGAATTACCATTCTACTCGACATCAACGAAAAACTAGGAGCTGAGGCAGTGAAGAAGTTAACAGCTAAATACGGGGACAACAAAGCAGCGTTCCTTAGATGTGACGTCACGTCAGACATAGGTACCGTTTCAAAGTGGATTTTTGATAAGTACAAAGTGGACGTTCTTGTCAACAACGCTGGAATACTTAACGATCGAGCCCTCAAGAAGACCATCGACATCAACGTCACAGCTGTATTGGAATGGGGTCTCACCTTCTGGGACCACATGAGGAAAGACAAGGGAGGGAACGGAGGCACAATCCTCAACCTCGCTTCTATTTACGGCTACAGAGTGGACCAGTTTCTACCGATCTATCAAGCTTCCAAGTTCGCTGTCATGGGATTCACAAAGTCTCTGGGACACGTTGCCAACTATGACAGGACTGGTGTGCGAGTGGTGGCCATGTGCCCAGGGTTTACTGAGACCAAGTTGACGGAGCAGCCTGCCGCCTGGGACATGGGCCAAGACAACGAGTTCAGCAAGTTCCTCAAGGGTCAAGCGTGGCAGAAAGTGGAGTCAGTAGGCAATGCAGCAGTGGATATCTACCAGAGAGCTAACAGTGGAACAGCTTGGCTCATTGAAGGTGGCAAGCCCATTGTAGAAGTTGCCAAATAATTCTACACATACAACACATACACCACCACACATTGGTACACCTCTGCCTAACCCTTCGGGGAATACAGGCGTGATGGTATATATTTCTACCTATCCTGTTATGATATAATACGATCTTGGTGATTATTATACATTGTTTTTTTTTTATGCTATCGTCTTTTATTACTGGAAAATATGTTTTTCCTTTTACTTGAATAGAGTCAATAAAATATGTATGGATTTATTACCTCAGTTGTGCAATTATTTATTACAGTCTAGATCTTTATTAGGTGCGCTGATATCAAATCGATCAATCTTACATAATTGTGCAAACATTTATAGCCGGTTTCCAATGTATAGCATATATTATCATTACGTGAACTTCTTACTGTGACTGCCCCATTGGTCTCGTGGTCGCAAGTGCGACTGCTGTGCAAGGGGTCCCGGGTTCGATTCCCAGGTCGAGCAAAAAGTGTTATTGGGTTTTTCTATGAAATTCTCAGTAGCAGCTCGGAGTTTGGATTTGTGCCCGTTTAATGGCAATAGGCTCGCCCCCTATTACATGGGACCTAAATATACCGGCGAACTGTGGGTGTACATTGGTACACCTCTGCCTAACCCTTTGGGGAATACAGGCGTGATGGTGGTCTTACTGTAAATTATTTTGAACTACAATATATCCCTGGAAATTGTGACTTTTTTGTGTGTAGTAAAAATCAGGCACAACCTAAAATAGTTTATACAATGAGTTATAATGAAGCTGCTAAAAATGTATCTAATATTTTTTAAACCTAAATAATCGTGCGAGTGATACATACGGAGTGTGACACTTCACATAGCCGGTAACTATGCATACTGTCTAACAAAGTAAGCAAGTTTGAGCAAAAATTGTTGCTGGGAAACTACTTTTATTTTTGGAAAACGCATAACGCAAACACGACATTAGCCTTATGCAAGCATCAGTACAGAAGCCATATTAAAAGTCTAGCATTGACATTTAAAAATGGTTTTCGTAAAAAAAATCGTGTTATAAAGACGGAACTTTGACCTTCAATCTCTCCGCAACCTGAAAAAAGAATGATCATAATGATGGGGAGAACTTTCAGCTTTTTAAATTATCTTTCTACATCTGTTATTTATAGAAAGGTACATATTTATTGAGCAATTTGTGTTGTATTAATAATCTGTTATCTTTTTAATTACAAAATTGTAATCGGTAATGTTTTCACGATAAGACGCAAAAGTAAATGTTTTTAACGATTATGCTCGTATATTAGCTACCTAGCTTACTTATTGCAGCATTTAGCTTCACACAAGCTGACCGTACAGTTCACACCGCGGTAAACTTAACATGGAGCGCGATCCTAAAGATAAAGTAGTCGCAGTGACCGGAGGAGCGAGAGGCATCGGGTACGAGATCGCGGACCAGTTTCTAAAGCACGGAGCTAAAACATTGATTATCTTGGACATCATTGAATCTGTCGGTGTTGAAGCTGTAAAAACGCTAAACGACACATACGGCAAAGACAAAGCCATTTTTATAAAATGGGACGTTACCAAAGATCTAGAAAAAATAACCGAAGAAATATTTGAAAAGTATCAAGTTGATGTTCTTGTAAACAACGCAGGAGTGTTGGACGAAGACTCGTTTAGAAGGACTTTAGAAATCAACTGCTGTGCTCTTGTTGAATGGAGTATGAAGTTTTGGGAGTACACGAGGAAGGACAAAGGCGGTCGTGGTGGCACTATCTACAATGTAGCGTCCATCTACGGGTACCAGTACAATCCATGGGCAGTATTTTACAAGACATCAAAACACGCCGTATTAGGGTTCACAAGATCGTTAGGCCACCCTTACAATTATGAGAAAAGTGGTGTAAGAGTTATTGCTATCTGTCCAGGTTTCACTGACACTGCCATATTCAATGGCAATTTATGGGAGTGGCAAAAAGATGACTTCGATAAGATTATGGAGACAGAAATTACAATGCAGACACCGGCTACAATTGGGAAGGCTGCTGTGGAGATCTTTACTTTTGCAGAAACCGGGACAGTGTGGGTTAAGGAAGACGACAAACCTATTAAATTGGCTCCAATGTGTTAAGTACAAGACACGTTATTATATTACTAGATATAAGTGGTCGCCCTGTTGTTAAACCCTGATAAAAAAAGTATTTTAACTTTCTGTATTCCTTCTCCATTTAAATTTAAATTCTGCCATATCCCCACACTCCTTCGTGCGAGCAAAATACATAAGAAGAGGTAGAAGCATTTTTTTTTTCACCCATTGTTATGATACCTACCTATAGAGTTAATGAATATTACTTTACTTTTAAAATTGACTCTGACCTGTGAACCGTAGTGTTAATATGTATTATAGAATCTTGATCACGAAACAGTAATTTAAAAAACACTATAATAATATGTGTGTGCAATAGTAAGCCCGAAAGTATTTTCTATACAAATAAATAAAATTGAAGTGTCTGTTTGTAATGTCCAAATATTAGCTTTTTGTAGAAAATAAAATTATGTTTAAGTTTACATGGAACAAAACCGTTTTTTTTACTCTATATCCTGTCTGTTTCTTCTGGCTATTCTACGAAACGACTATGTCGCTTTTGACGGGACTCACTGGCAGAAACTGATATTATAAGGAGTAACTTAAACTACTTTAATTTCAGATAAATAATTTGGGTTACTCGCAGAATTATGAAACGCAGTGATAGCCAATATTAACGCATACGAAATCGCGTGCGTATCTAGTTTTAAAATATAATTGAAATAACAAATTATCTGAAAAGAAATATGATTCATATAATTTATCTTGAACATTATGTAACCTTAATCGTCTCTTGTTGTCTTCAAAAGAGTTTATCATAGACAATGAAACGATAACCTTTCCGATAACAGTGCTTAAATGATACATTATTTAATTGATTTAGTAAGTGTTTCGTAAAAATAATATTTTACAAGCCAAGTATTTTAAACTAGATTAAAATAATTATCGGTTTTTCATATTTACTTGATGTAAGAAGAAAAAACAGAAATTAAAGCAAAGATCAAGGTCTTTATTTAAGTTCAGACAATTTCTTTTAATGACCATGATAGCACGATATTCGCATGATTTAGCTATAGTCTGACCGCTGAATTGAGTCCTCACCTGCTGTTTTGTTTAAAGGTATAACTTGTATGTATTCCGCAGAATATGGATCCAGGTTCTTCTCTAAAATATTCCAATACGTTAAAACTCACGTGACTATTCATTTTATGTCCGAAGATATTTGTCCGCGCCTCTGTAGCCCGCAGGCGAGGGACACAATTAAGCGGTCTGACTATAGTTGATCATTTTGGTCTAGTTGTCGCAAGTGCTTCTGCTGAGTATGAGGTTATATAGTCTTGCTAGTCTGCAATAAATTATTTAGATGAATTTAGTTGTAGTGTATCGTCAATCCCCACCATTAGTAGTAATATTGGATTTTCGTTCATCAGGCGTGATGTAATGTAAATGGTTCCCTCGACCTAACTTCTAGTTTTCAAAAGACATGAACATAAGCCCACAACATAAGCCCTTAAACAAATTAGCTAACTTCACGTCCTCAAGACATTTTTCTAGAAGTTTCCAAACAACCGTTTGTTGTTTATGTGACGCGTAATGAGGGGCATTGTATGACGACAGGTGGCGGGGCGCGGGGGTGTAGCTAAAAGCTTTGCAACATTAGTTCCCATCAACTGCGCTACGGACTTAGCGGACTTTGGAGAATAAGGGGAAGAAGTAGAAGGAGCAAGTTCGATAGATTTTAGAGAGGACATTGCAAGAACAGTTAAAATCTCGTATCGCTCAGAAAAATAATAGAACTTAACCTACATACCATGACGCCTGTATTCCCTGAATGGATAGGAGAGGTATACCTATTTACATCCACAGTTCGCCGGTATGTTTAGGTTCCATGTAATAAGGGGCGAGATATTAACCGAGCACAAATCCAAACTCCGAGCTGCTACTGAAAATTTGGTAGAAAAACCCAATGACACTTTTTTCTCGGCCTGGGAATCGAACCCAAGATCTCTAGCGTAGGTAGCAGTCGCACCACTAGGCTACCGAGTCAGCTATAATAGAGCTTCTTTCTAGTTGGGTATGTAGGTGCAATGCAGCAGTTGGAATTTACCTCACGAGTCTAAAAGTAAGTCATAGATAGCAATTACGCCCATTTATGAAGAACCATAAGTAGATCTTACTATTAGGTAAATTTTGGTGTGAACACAACAAAAATACTCGCGAAGATTCTCGCGACATGTAGTTAGTTATCTCTGGCTGATAATGGTGAAAGGTATGCCGCAACACGCTGGATGCTCTTCAGCCCCGTGTGTGGCTGAGGTCTCGCCTCGTAAACCGGCTGTTCCACAAAGTTGTTCCTACACTTTTATTATACTGTGTTTGTGCCTCCGCGGGATTTCTGCGTTAATCTAAGCTTTACAACATCATTGCTTGAAAGTCTATACTTTCTTGAACGGCTGGCTGTTTTACTTAGAAATTGACAAGGTTTAATAAATATTTTCAGTGCCTTTCACATGTTCGTACGTATCCGAGAAACATTTTTGAAAGATAGGGCAAATGTATATAAGGTTTACGATATTATAAGAAAATAGTACAATCTCAAATACTGTTAATAGTACCTTTTTGTTTTGCAACTTGTAGAAAAAGATTCAGATTTTGCAAACAGTCATTGAAAGACTAAAAGTACCCAATGCAATAAGTACAACTAACAGAGAAGTGGTTCTAATGAAATAATTTCCTTATTAACAGCGAGTACTTTATTCAACCAATAAACAATCAACAAAACAAAGAATACTTACGGAAATAAATAACTTGCCTTTAATCAGTGGAGCGGTGTACAAACTTTATCTCGGCAGTTTGGTGGAGACATTCCTCCGGGTAATGAGCCCCGTGACGTATGCTCATTGGACTTGGCTACACTGCCCGCCGCGATTAACGAACCCTTAACGCCCATCGGCGACGTGTTTACGGTCCATTGTGTTGCATTTGTTTATTGAGATCTTGAATGACGTTTCGGTGAGCTTTGAGGGTACCATGGATGGAATGCTAGTGAGGATAGTAATATTATTGCTGCTAGATGACGACAATCCACGATGGCAATCGTTGATTAGATGAGAGGTCAAAAACAAACAAAGGCTAGTGAACCATGCACTAGATCGTAATAAGTGTTGATGAAGATTAAAATTAATTAAAATTTTCATATAATTCGTTAGTGTGGCAACAAATTTTGTACACTGAACACAAAAAAAAAATAACAATGGTAAGCTCTGTCGGCCTGGCGCATAAAACCGCATCACTATATTTATGACCATGTGCTATGCCATATCCAACTAAGCTACATATATTCAAACGAATAAATCATTCATTCATAGTTTTATTAAGCTCTTGGGTAGTGAAACGCTGGAAATTTTTAGACTACACGACGAGTTTGTCATCGCAGTGTCGCCAGACCTACGTCAATCTACAACTATTTGTTCAGTGCGAGAGTCGAACCCGCGATACTCAGCATCTGCGGCAACCGTGTCGTCTTTCGTGCCTTTGAGTACATGCTGCAGAAGTATAATAATATGTGCATGACCGATAGTGCCATTCTTTTTTCGTAACGAAGCAATGATCGTATTAACACGGCATAATGCGGCCCCTCCGCGTTATTTTAGTTGCAGTCTTGTCGTACAATAACGAGCATTAGTCAAACCCTGGCTGGGTATACAGTATGACCAGTAGTAAATAGCTCATGTAGACTTCAGTAAAGTAGAAAGGATAAACTTCCTCATACGACACTTCTGTCTTTTCCCAGCTCTATCATCCACTACGCTTTGCCCCCGCGACTGACACGCGTCAGCCTGCCCGTGACGTCACCCGCATCATTAATCATCTGTCGCGGCGCAGTAACATGCTGTGTAACATCCGCCACATGCTAAACGTGTACAGCACAAAAAATATCGACTTTAAACGGTATGCTAACAAAGCATGACCTTGCTAATCTAGCCTGTGGCACTCGAGATAATGTATTCAGGAGACTTATTCGTGCCTGCGTGTTGAGAGTTCGAGTAATGTACAGGGAATCGTAAATTTTGTCGCAGATGTGAACTTATTCAAATATACTTCTCCCCGCGGGACCCGAGGACGGGATTAGATGTTTGCCATAATGTGGTGAAATTTATACTATTTTTATTTAGTGGTCTAACCTACAACTTATGTTGGTTACATGTAATTTTAAATTAGGATAGGATTAGAATTGACACCTATAAAACCATCAACTTAACGTGAAGAGTAAACTAAGTCCTAACATTTGTAATCACTATCATAGCACGAGCAACCACGAAATGCTGCTTCCAAGTGTTTTGTTCTGCATTTAATAACGATGCTCATAATCTGACATTCTTCACTTTGTACTAGTCTCTAAGCCCATTTGTAAAACTGTCATCAAGAGGTCATTAGCGCAATGAAAACAAATGAATAATGTACGAGAAAACAAAGTAGCAACCGGATTAGCTGCAACAGTCGACCACTAATTTACATAATAAATTCGAAAATATACCAAACTGCCGGACGCAGGCGGAAGTTTTAAGTTAATCTGTGGCCAAAATAAAAGCATTAACTATTATTTTGGTGCACTTTTGATTGAATGCCTCTGCTAGCCTAGATTGCGTAGGTATGGACCCGGAGAAACGCGGGACATGTTGCAAGAAGCTGGAAATAGATAAAGTCCTAGGAAATAATTAATGGATTGAGTGAAACCTGAAAATAAGGCTATGTGGACGATAGAAACTAATATGACGAAGTCTTCTAAAATGGCTCCAACGACGGAAAAGGTTAGGAGTGACTTTCAGCACGTGATGTGTGATTGAATTATGATGCAAAGAAATGAAGTGCAAGAGGATGGATTGTGAAAGATGATATTATGGCTAGGAAGAAAGCGAACACTGAGACACCGCTACAGATATACAAACGTAAAAAAGGGGTTCTGCAGGCACCAGCAGTCTCCAAATACATTGGAATACGAGCAGAAAAACTTTGTGATACAATAACCATTAGCCAAGTACTAGACAGTAAGTAGGCAAAACTTTAGAAAATAACGAACTACACAAACCAAGGTCATTTACAATCCACTGCAACCAAAAGTTGAAAATATAGGTACTACGGCAACTGACGTAATTGGCCGGCGTTGTAATTAACCCGAGTAATGAATACGGCTCGCGCGGTCACCCGTAACGAACGTTGATGTATTATGACAAACACACATGGATTTATTTCTGTAAAGAGATTTACAAAAAGGATAACTTTGGAAATATTGTTTGTGAACTATTTTATTTTTAAAGTATCCAGAGGGACTGAGTAATTTGATGCTGACACAAGAATTGAAATGGACAACAGGGGGGCAATTTAATTTAGTTTTAAGAACGATCGAAATCTAATTTCAGTTCAGTATGTCAGTCTTGATCTGTCAAAATAAAAAGAGTTTCTGACATTTGATACATTGATTGTCGCTGAGATAAGATTGTGACAAGATTTTAAACGTTTTTAATTGGTAGAGATGTGTCGAGTGACCAGTGTCAATCACTCGATGAATCCCTACTTTCCAGTGTTTTCACTAGCGAGTATCAGAATATATAACACCAAGTGACGATAACCGCAAGACGACCCTGGATGCAAGCCGCTTCCAACCGGTATTTTTGGAAATCTATGTGGGAGGCCTATGTCCAGCAGTGGACGTCCTGCGGCTGATATGATGACGATGATGAAGTGACGGTCTATCGTCGACTGTCGCACACTTATCAATACATGCCCGCAAGCACCTAACACATAGCCTACCTACTTGCAAAACATGTTATTCACAGTCAGAACACGTGCCAAAGAAAATCATAACTCTCCTTCTATCATCACAACTTATTTATGTTAACCGTTGAATACAAATTTGTCGTAGTAAAATGATTCTTGTGTCTTTATTAAATTAAATTCAAAATATAAATAGTCCTAGCTACTTCCTCAATCTAAACCTGAGCCAGTGTCCTCCCTCTAGCCTGAGGTTAAAACTATCCGGAGAAAGCTTGGCAGGGATGCAGGTCCTCTCATAAGGAGATAGTTCTATATGGCGGAGCAGCTGGTAAGCCATCACTTTCACCTCGCAAAGAGCAAATCTTGAGCCTGTGAATAGAAATATAGGTTTTTTTTTATACTACTGGATGTTGATGAGAAATATTTATTTCTTCTTTTGGAAGTATTTTTTAAGGTTGTGGCTCCAGAGATTTAAAGAGAATGCCACTTTTCAATTCCCTTTCTTTACTTTTCACCCATATTATTTTGCTTAATAATATGATGATGATAGTGTGGTATTTTTCACCCGCGTTAAGAGTTACTTTGGACCTCAAATTTATTAAATTGGTTAGTATTTATGATGAGCAACGTCCTCTGGTCCTTACCTATGCAATTCCTAGGCCCAATACCAAAAGGCATGTATGTCATCGGGTTGACCTTGTGTTTATTTTCTTCGGAGAAACGTTCAGGGTTGAACTTGTCAGGTTCAGGGTAGTACTCAGGGTCGTGGTGGAAGGCCAAGGTCGGTATCCATATTTCTGCGCCTTTTCGCAACTGTGAAGAAAAAATTGCGAGTAATGAATATTTATTCATAACTAGCTGACCCGCCACGACTTCGTTCGCGTGGTATCCTACCCCTACCCTACCCTACCCTACCTTACCCGTACCCTACCCCTACCCTACCCTACCCCTACCCTACCCCTACCCTACCCCTACCCTACCCTACCCCATCCCTACCCTACCCCTACCCTACCCCTACCCTACCCCTACCCTACCCCTACCCTACCCTACCCTACCCCTACCCTACCCCTACCCTACCCCTACCGACATTATAAGTATTATCACAAATCTTTTGTATGGGAGTATAGAAAACTGTTGTTTTTAGACTTTTTCAGGAATTTTTTTTTTTTTTTTTTAGAATATTTCTCTCCGTAAGAACCATCCTCGTACTTCAAGGAATATTTTAAAAAAAGAATTAGCGAAATCGGTCCAACCGTTCTCTAGTTTTGCGCTTACCAACACATTTTGCGATTCATTTTTATATTATAGATTTTTTTCGAACGCCGGGGCAGAGAAATAACAGGGAAATTTAAAAGAATAAAAAGCTGATAAAATAGAGACCAAAGTAACACAAATACGTTGTTGGCTAACAGCTAACAGAAATAGGCAGGACATGACGTCACTCTACCGCTTATATTTACTCCGACAGACTGTAAATTCTAGTTTGTGTGTCGCATGTTTTTTGGAGTATGAAATATTGGGTTCACTAATGTTTCACCAAAACACCATTGACAAATGTTTAGTTTAGAACCAACGTTTCGTATACTATTTATTTCCCAGGCAAATTATTCGGCGAAAGGGTTTATTTTATAAACACTCGCTTTACAAACATTTATTTGGCAAATGCTTCTCTTTACAAATGTTTCGGAAGATTTATAATCATTTATACATTTTTCATTTAATATTTAGATTATATTGGAAGAAACTGGGTAAAAAAATTGACATGCTGGAACTGAAATTCTTTAAACCCGTTAAAGTATTTTTTTCTAGATACGACTAGATTACATACATAAAAAAAATACTTTCGGTCACAGTTCTAACCTAACCTAAACATTTTTTTAAATCAATAACCTAATCTAGCATTTGACTAGATGAAATTTAATAAATTAAATTGATTGTCAAATAATAAATGTCATAAAAAAAGTTTATCGGATAGCTATTTTGTTAAGTAAATTATGTGACAAACTTGTTGTATATTAATGAAGTGACAATTCATGTGTGTTTGCCAAACGTTGCTAGTCAAGTATAAACCAGTAAATTATTTTTGGTGAACTGACAGGTGATCAAAATATTGATAATAAATCATGTCATAACAAAATAAAGTAAAACTTACAACATAATCCTTATTTACGTTGTCGTTCGGTTTCCCCAGGTTGTATTCTTTGGTGCATTGTCTGTCTAACACCACAAAAGGTGGCCACTTCCTTAACACCTCTGAAAAGCAATAAAAATGCCATTATTATCTATGATATTTTAATAAAAGTCATGATCAGTGTTTAATCAATTGACATACTTTTTACGATCTGTCAAAACGCGATTCCCCCATAGATTCTGTATGGTAATAGGAAACTGTTGCGTCGCTTTTTTGTCAAGTCGATTGACTCACTATAAATTGCTTTCAATACCTCATAAATATTAAATTACAGTAAATTGGAAATTAATCAAATTTTAATAGCTGACATTAAGTGCTTTTTAGAGAAGTTGTAGGTATCTTGGAGTTATTGGTTAATAAAATTGTCAAATACCCAAACTAACGGAAATTATCTAGCCAAAATCTAAATGGATTATTTAAAATCTTACCAGATACGACCATATCCAAATACGCCATACTCTGTACAGCGCTGAAGTCAAACTTGCCGCCGTTCTTAGCGTCATGTTCCCTGATCTCCTGCACCAAGCGATCCTGTACGTCAGGGTTCACAGCCAGCTCGTACAATAAAAAAGACATGCTGGACGAAATAGATTCGAAGCCAGCAACAAAGAATAAGAATGCTTGAGCGACCAGGTCATCATCTTTCCAAACTGTAACACCACAAAATATAATCGTATTATTTTACATTGGCCAGTGTCTAAGCAATGTCCTCCAGGGTGGCAATGCCGCCAGTCTCTTGGGCACATTTCCAGTTTTTTGATAGCATTTAGATTTAGTTTCTTTTGTTTTTATAAGTTATCGTAATGGGATTACAATAAAATTAGCTTTTGAATACCAATAGAAACATTACCTCTGTTCAGTTGCTTCTTTCCGACTGAAGACTCTTCAACCGTAGCGAATCCAGCAGCGTCATCCGTGGACTTCGTATCATCATGAGATAGTTTGCCTGGAAGTAGAAATGACAGCTCAATTTGTACTAATTGTATAAAATAGTATATTTTTTGTTTCGTTAGGTTTGAAAGTACTTATCCTATTATAAAAATTCAACACTGATGGAAAGACATCTACATATACTACATATAACAAAGCTTTTGTCTATTTCATACTTGGTATTTTTTCTCTACTTTAATCACCTTTTTTGGCTTCCATAAGTAGATGGATCATATCAGGTCTCATAATATTTCTTGTCTCGCGCTCCTTCATTGTTTCTGACACCAAATTCCTAAAGAAATCTTGCGCCGACTTTGGTATAAAGTCAAAGTCTAAAATCTGTAAAGTAACAAAAAAACCATTTACATACCATAGGTACCTAATTATATTGTCAAGCCAATACGAATATAACATACCATCATGCCTGTATTCCCTGAAGGGTTAGGCAGAGGTATAACAATGCACACGCACAGTTCGCCGGTATGTTTAGGTCCCATGTAATAGGGGGCGAGCCTATTGCTATTAACTAGGCATAAATCCTAACTCCTAGCTGAAACTGAGAATTTCACAGAAAAACTCAATAACATTTTTGCTCGACTTGGGAATCGAACCCAAGACCTCTGAGCGTAGCAGTCGCGCTTAGGACCACAAGGCTAACGAGGCAGACAATTTAATAATCTATACCTATATACTAAAAGTTTGATTTACTTTTGTCCTTTCTTCTTTTTTACCTTTAAAAGATATGGCACACAGCCCAACAGTATAAACAAGAGTATTCGGGAAAGCTTGAAGTCGGCGATTTTCTTGCCCATCGCGTAGAATTTATTATCCTCGTCGGAGTGAGAGTCTACCTTCAGACCGAAAGCGCACGAAGCTATCACATCGTTAGTGTAGCGCGTCGTGAGGTCCTTGCAGTCCACGTCTATGTAGTCGTCTGATATAACAGAAATAAAGAATGGATTTAACAAAAACTTAAAAATTGGCTCATTTTCAGTTGTAATACCGAAGTATACCTGTCGGCTAATGTGATTGCTACATTTTATAATATGCTAATAATCATCATCATCTTGCCAGCCGTAGGACGTCCGCTGCTTGATGTGCTTGTTCCAAAAGGACCGGTTAGAGCCTGGGTAGCCTGCATCCAGCCGTAATAATGGAAGTGTGTAATATAATAATTGAAATAAAATTTAAAGTTATAATGCACGGTTAATGTAGCTACTTGTAAATTAAGTTTACATTCCGCCAAAATGATGAACTTGGAGTACTTTGCAATATTATGAACGCCTTTGTAAACATACCATGTTACTGTAAAATAAATAAATAGTCTATTTTATTTTATAAATAAGTATAATGGGATAGTAAAGTCCAGTTTAAACAAGATTAAATGCTTTAGTTGTCGTAATTAGAGCGATGCATGTTTACCGATAGCTGTAACTTAATTAAGTGACATCTATCGGTAAACATGCGAACTACAAACTGACGTTCTTACATCTTGCTATCCAAGTTCTCCGCGACGCGACGATAGCATAATTGTATACAAAATCCCGAGAACAACAACAGTTGACAGTAGTGTATCAGACACAACCCCTGTCTGGTCAGAGAATCCTCCCTTTTCAATGCAGGGGCTTTACACCCTGTTTCTCATGCTTCTACAGATACAAACCTATTTACATTATGAATGAAATTACCTTTGGAATCTTCAAGCTTCTTCTTAAGTGACTTTATCATCTGATCGCCGACTTCTACCATAAAAGGCACCATCAGACGCATCTTGGAACTAGTGAAGGCTGGACTCAATGTGGTGCGCATGTCCTTCCATTCTTCACCTATTTGATTCATACATTATGTTAGTCAAAATTAAAACAGAAATATGATGTTAAGGAAAAAATAATACAATGGTAGGATGTTAAGGGTCAGTAATTTCTGATTGCAATAAATAAAGTATTGGATGTTTCACCTCTCAAAAAGAACAAACTCCTGGTTATGAAAGATTCGGGTCCGTTGATGGAGTGATCCACAAAATGGTCAAAGTCTTTGATGGTTATCTTTTTTAACAGTTCAATGTCCCGAATTAAAATCACCTCTTTCAAAAATTCATACCTGCCCACGAATCTGGAAAAATAAATATTAATTTGCATGTTATTTTCCAAATTCATTTTTTTATGCTTCATTTCATTAAAATTCTGCATTTTTTTTTTATCTATGCTCATTTCTCACCTTTCTTTCGGGAAACTGTTGTATAAGTTTGCGATGTCATGACCGATATGATCCTTGGGTTTCACCATCCTGACTATGTCACCGACCAGTGGCACCGACTTGTGGTGCTTGATGCCGTATCGGTCGAATGTGGAGAGAGCCTGCCGGAGGTACAGCACCACCACGCCGACCAACACCGTCAACCATATCAGTAAGATTATCATTGTCTGAAAGTAGAGCTGCTATTTATGATTCCTTGCTTGAATGTGTTGTCTTGAAATGTGTACCAATATTATTTTGTAGTCTAGTCAAGCTCGTGTTTACATTGACATATTCATTTTAACGCTTAGTGAATTCATTCGGTCCTAAAAAATTATGTCAGCACGAGGTGGAAAAAAAAGAAAAATAATACGATTTAAATAATGTATTGTTCTAGTTATGATTCAACAATCAAGTACCAAACTGTAATGTGAATATTTTAACTACGACCTGTTACGATCGTGTTATCAGTCTTGTGTTTATTTTGTATTCATCTAGCGTTGTTTTATTATATTACCGCGCACTACAATCGCTCACTAAAAGCTTTTTGTAATTTTATCACTATTGCTGTTGCCGTTGTTAATTTTTATTTATTAATATACAATTAGCTATGTGAAGTTAAATATTCCTCAGAAAATATAACAAAGAAAATACAAATCTTACATTAATTTACCGTCTCAGGTACGTGAATAACAACCACACTGTATGTCAACAAACGCTATAAAACATTCGGTAAACACGTGTCACCTCATTCACTGACCGACTCACTCTGAGCGTGAACTCTAAAGCATCATACTCCATCTGCTATTTATACACCTACCTACAGCTGGTAGATTAGATTAGACAGCGTTTTCGACGATTTTTTTATTATTTCATCATCTCCGAGTATGTAGCCACTGGAAACTGTTGTTAGGACTCTCTCAAGGCACTATTAGGTCCCAAAAACAAAAATCATAATTTTTGATCTCCAATCTGTCGATGGGTAGGTAGGTATATTCTTTTCTTTATTGAAATAAAGAAAATTGTTAACTTTATTAACTTTATTTCACTCAATCACGGTACTCCCAGAGCATAAAGGAAGATCACCTGTAACGGTATATTTATGGTTTGTTGTAATCTTTATCATCATTTATGTCTTTATCGTTCATTGTCACTAAACTGACGGCGATGTCCTCTACACTACCCCACCCGGTCTTTATAAACAGCTGTGCTCAGTGTGCTATCTATTTCGCTAACGTTCACATGGGAGTCGGAAAACAAAATGCAATGTAAGCGTCAGCTTGCACACGTAACATATTCGATGTCCATTTCATTTTTTTAAATAATGGAACTGCCACGCATTTATCCCACAAAAAGTCGCAAAAACTCGTTTGCAAGGCAATGCTGTTGTTGGAGAGCCCAAAAATGTTATTGGGAGTCGAGAAATTACCAACTGTAATAGTCAGAATATGAAATAGAATAGTTTTCGTCACTGCACAATGTATTTTCGTGTTTAGAAACAACATATTAAAAATAGGTAGCCACCATCGAATAATTGCTTTAGAATCGAATTGGATAGTAAAGATAGTGCCTAAAAAATTAAAATTAAACAATTTTTCGAAAAACAATTTCATCTCTATTAATTTACGTTATATTTTAATATTATTGTGTTTATAAAAAGACGTCACTAAATGCTTAATAATATCAATTTCACATTTTATTAATCCAGGTGGTACTACTTTCTCAGTCTGAACCTAAGCCAGTGCCCTCCTTCCAGCCTGATGTTGAGATTATCAGTAGCAAGCTTGGGAGGGATTCCGGTCTTCTCACATGGAGATAGTTCTATATGCCGCAAAAGCTGGTAAACCATCACCTTCACCTCGCAGAGAGCAAATCTTGAGCCTGTTGGTAAACACAATAGCAATTAATTATTATTCTAGCAATCCATCAATCAGAGGCCTTCTCTTACTATATGTATTATGACGTCTGATAGTCTGACTATAGGATCTCACCTATGCAATTCCTAGGTCCAGCACCAAAAGGCATGTATGCGAGTGGATTGATCTTGTGTTTGTTCTCTTCAGAGAAACGTTCAGGGTCGAACTTGTCTGGCTCAGGGAAGAACTCAGGATCATAATGGAGGGCAAAGATAGGTATCATAACTACTCCGCCTTTGCGTAGCTGTAAGGAAAAATAAATGTAAAATATTCATTGTAGTAAGGTACACCATCCGATCATCCGTTGAAAAGCTGACAGTATACAGTGGTAAAACTTACAATGAAATTCTTTTCAACACTCTTATTTGGTTGCCCCAAGTTATAATCCTTGTTGCACACTCTATCCGTACCTATAGCTGGTGGCCATCGCCTCAGTACCTCTGAAATAATATAATACTTGCAGTTATTTAAGTGATAGCTACTTTATTTTAAAGATTACTACCCTAAATCTCACCTGAAATAACCATATCCAAATATTTCATGTTTTGAATGGAATTGAAGTCAAACTTGCCGCCGTTCTTAGCGTCATGTTCCCTGATCTCCTGCACCAAGCGATCCTGTACGTCAGGGTTCACAGCCAGCTCGTACATTAGGAAAGACATGGTGGACGAGACAGTTTCGAAGCCAGCGACAAAGAATAAGAATGCTTGCGCGACCAGGTCACTGTCTTTCCATTCTGCAAAATACAATGTCAGAAGTTGAGTTGTAGCTCGTGGAAGACTAATATTTTGTTACTGTGAAAAACACACTTAAATTCACGTTACCTCGATTTATATCCTTCTTTCCAATTGAAGACTCTTCGACCGTGGCGAATCCTGCAGCTTCATCATTGGACTTAACATCTTCGTGAGTTAGTTTGCCTGGAAGAACACATACTTACTGTTAGCATATAAATATGATGGCATACATTACTTATACGGTCTAAAATACTACTTGCACCTTTTTTGACTTCCATAAGCAAGTGGATCATATCAGGTCTAATAATGTGGCGCATCTCTCGGTCCTTCATTGTGTCCAACACCAAATTCAAGAAGAAATCCTTAACCTCTTCTGATACTATATCCAATTTAAGAAGCTGTGAGCGATTTGAAATTATTTAAATTAAATATTCACGTTGAAATATTGGATGATCATACTATTAATTCACTGGAGTAAACTGACAGACCTGAGGCAGCTGTCTGGTAACTTACTAAAATAATATTATGGTCATATGTATTGTAAACTTTATCCTAATAACTACACATATTTAATAGGGTATACACCTTTCCTAATATGAATTGATTAACCATTTAGTTTAGCATATCATTTACATCTGCAAGTGTGCTCCAGGACATTGATAATTCGCGTATAGTTAATTCAAATTCACCTTCATAATTTTGGGAGTATTAGTAAGGAGGATGAACTTGATCATCTGACGGAACTTAAAAGTAGTAGCAGTCTTGCCCATCGCGTAGAACTGGTTATTTTCATCCGTGTGGGAGTCTACCTTCAGACCGAAAGCACACGAAGCTATCACATCGTTAGCGTAGCGCGTCGTGAGGTCCTTGCAGTCAGCGTCTATGTAGTCATCTGATAAAAGGGATAATGTGTATGCTGTGTATTAGAAAAACTACAAACTTTCATTTTAGTTGATCTTAAAAGAGTCTCGTGGAGTGTTCGTTTAAAACAAAATATAGTAGACGTTGTAATATACCTTTTGAATTCTCAATCTTTTGCTTGAGTGACCGTATCATCTGATCGCCGACCTCCACCATGAAAGGCACCATCAGTCGTATCTTGGAGCTTGTGAATGCTGGACTCAATGTTGAACGCATGTCTTTCCATTCCTGACCTGAATTTAAAAATAAAATAATTTACTTATTGAGAGAATTATTATAAGGGTAATGTTCGGCAATCAAATCATAGGCAACCTTTGATGACAAAAAATAATAAATCCCTTTTTTTATTGGTGGTTCGTTTTTGAGTGATTTCTTTGGGATGTGCTGTGTTATTTATTTTGTAAAAAGTAGTTATTAAAGTCTTGTAGCTGCGACAACGTACCTTGTAATAAGAACAGTGTTCTGGTAAAGAATGAGTCGTTCTTAAAACTCCGGTGGTCGACAAAATATTCAAAGTCTTTGACAGTGATTTTCTTCACCAGCTCCAAGTCCCGGATTACTATCGCCTCATTTAAGAATTCAAATTTGCCCACGAACCTGAGATACAATATTTCATACTTTCTACATTAAATGCACTTCATTACATTATCATGTTTTCGTGTTAGAAAGCGTAAGATTGAAATTTAAATATTAACGTAGTTTTTGTTTTATGATTAAAATTGGTTAAGTTTGAATAAAATATGAAATTGAATTTTTCAAAATCATTGTTTTTGTTGGTAACAGTAAACCATTTGTAACAAATGGCGTTGATTATTCTGATATTAAAACAGGTTAATTTACGCATGCTCATTAGGGTTACGGTTAAGCATTCGCCAGTATCTAGAAATCCCACTCGTTGTAATATTCTTTAACGTGAACCCAATCATAAATCACTAGAACATTTTGGTTTTACCGAATTATATTTTATCATATTGCGTTCCCCCTTAACAACGTTTTTTTTTGTCTTTTTGTTTCTTACCTTTCATCCGGGAAGCTGCTGTATAAGTCAGCGAGATCATAAGCCATGTGCTTACGGCGAAGCATGACCTTGCCCATGTTACCCAATAGCGGCACAGGCTTGAAGTGCTTCACGCCATGTCGGCTGAATGTGGAGTAGACTTGCCGGAGATACAGCACCACCACGGCGATCAGGACTACCACCCAGATCAACAAGATGATCATCGTCTGCAATAAAGTTTGTAACTAATGATCGATTGAAATGATGTCCAAAATAAACTGAAACAGAACATTTGACTTGAAAACATCACCTCAGATCTGTGTGGTATTAAATCCAAACCTCATGCATGAGAGGCTATTTACGTAATTTTAAATAATAAATCACCCAACCAATCATAACACGAATATGCTACTTTTTCAAATGATTCAAACTTTTGACATTTAGTTGATAAATAGTTGATTATTTTTTGCGGTGGCTAGCTATCGTAGGTTTATTATCTACTGACCTTGAAACTCCCGACTGTCAACAAAAAACCACGTATAATTGTTTCTGTACATATCTTTCTTAATAAAATAGTTGAAAAAATCCTACGTAGCGTATTAATTTTATAGTAAGATATAGAAAAGATAGCTGAAAATAATCTTACCTACGATGATAATGGCGAAACACACACAAAAAACAAATGTAAACAAAGCCGACCGGTGCGAGCGTGCTACTCAATACACTGACCAACTCACTCTGAGCGTGTTAAGTGGAGGTATTCCTCGTAGCGCTCCCGTTTTGAAGCGCGCCCATCTAAGCGCTACTGTTTTGTTCCTCGTAGCGCTCCTAAAAGGAGCGCTTCGAGGAAGGATTAAAAATATTAAAATTTATTTCCTCGTAGCGCTCCCATGATTAACTTTCAGATAGAGATGGGACTATACTAACTGAAATTATCGATAATAAGTAGGTAATAAGTAGGTAATAAGTAGAACACATTGTTATAATATACAACTAGCGGCCCGTCCCGGCTTCGCACGGGTTTGGTATTTTTTTTTTTTGTTGTATATCCTTTAGTCCACCAAATAGATGAAAATCTGCCGACATAACCTATTCATATATTTTTATTGTTTAGAAAGCTTATGATTTCTTTCTATTATGTTTCCCATAAATCAAAAAGATATTATTCTGTCATTTTTTTTTTTTTTTTTTGAAAAAAACGTTACCCCACACTAGGATTATATCCTGTATCGTGTGTGGTTACAAACATATAATCTCACACAAACAGCCAGCCACCCGAAATAACTATCGGTAGGTCATACAAATATTGGTTCCGTGCGGGAATCGAACCCGCGACACCGTAGCGCTCCCGTTTTGAAGCGCGCTCATCTAAGCGCTCCTGTTTTGTTCCTCGAAGCGCTCCCACGTGTAAAAATAGGGAAAAGCATGAAGTAAACGTAATTAATTATATCGATTTATTTCTCCTCGCAAGTGATTTGTAATCTTTGAGAAATAAAGAATGATTTAAACCGTATAATTTTTAAAAACTCATGTGTGCATCATCGACTTCGAAGTTGAACCAATTTGACAACACGGTTGGCGCAGTGGCCGAGCAATCGACTGCTGTGCTGCGTGTCGCGGGTGCGATTCCCGCACGGAACCAATATTTGTATGACCTACTGATAGTTATTCCGGGTGGCTGGCTGTTTGTGTATGTGAGATTATATGTTTGTAACCACCCACGATACAGGAAATAATCCTAGTGTGGGATAACGTTTTTTTCTATAAAAAAAAAAAAAAAAAAAAAAAATTGAGAGGAAAATGAATAGGTTATGTCGGCAGATTTTCATCTATTTGGTGGACTAAAGGATTTACAATAAAACAAAAAAAAAAAAAAAATACCAAACCCGTGCGAAGCCGGGACGGGCCACTAGTTGTATATTATAACAATGTGTTCTACTTATTACCTACTTATTATCGATAATTTCAGTTAGTATAGTCCCATCTCTATCCGAAAGTTAATCATGGGAGCGCTACGAGGAAATAAATTTTAATATTTTTAATCCTTCCTCGAAGCGCTCCTTTTAGGAGCGCTACGAGGAACAAAACAGTAGCGCTTAGATGGGCGCGCTTCAAAACGGGAGCGCTACGAGGAATACCTCGTTAAGTGGTCTCGGCAGCATGATGGTACATGAACATACGCGGATTAATATTAGATAATAGACAGAAGATTAGATTATACAATTGTTTCAGTGTTTATTTCTTAATTTGTGGTGTTCTGGGCGTGTCTTTGATAATGCCTGTTAAGTGGAGTGCCACAAGGCTAGTCTTTTTTGGCAATGTAAAAATAGTGCAGCCACGAGTTTTCATCCTTGTACCTTTGAAATTGGGTTGAGATTTTATTTAATACATATGCCGATATAAAAATGGTGTGTTCAGATATGCATGATTAGCAACCTTCGGCATATTCAAAGGAACAATGAAATTTAACAATTAACGGCAATTGTAGTCAAATTATGTCGTGCCCATAGCGTAGAATTGGTTATCCTCATTTGTGTAGGAGTCTACCTGCCTACGGCTCGTTCATTAGATTAGTTAGTGTTTTCAACGATTCCTTTATTATTCATCATCTCTAAGCGTGTTGTCACTGGAAACTGTTGTGAAGACTCCCTCTAGGCAATTTTAGGTCCCAAAAAGAAAAATCGTATTATAACGATCAATGTTTTGGTCTTTTTTATTTAAATTTGTAAATCTTTACCTTAAAGCGGAATTATTCAAGTGAGTCCCGGTAATCCCAGAAGAAATAAAAACCACCTACAACGTTATATTTATACTCGTAGTTTCCATTTTAATCAAATTAAGCCAATTCGCTGCCACTTACGTCTTTATCATTCTATGTCATGAAACTAATGGCGGTCCGCCTCGACTCTGCCACACCCAGTTTTATAAACAGCCGTGCGGTGTGTTTACTATTTCACTCAATCTAAGTTGAGAAACAACATTCAAATAAATGTATTTTAGCTATGACTCGTTCGTAAGGCGTTGGTATCGTTAAAGAGTCGGAGCTCCGTGACTCGGAGGATGTTGAAATTATCGAGTGACGCGTAGTCACCAACTGTAGCTCTCTGTACGGCTCATTTGATTTTTGTTACGTCATCATCATAGTAGAGAAAACACATTGAACGAAATACATCAAACAGATCCTATTTATTGATTAACATTACAATTATAAAGTATAGTTTAAAAAAAAAAGCCATTACTAAATGCATTTATATCAATTCTACGAAGCTTATATGTATATGAAGCGTAATTTATAATAAAAATATTACATCTTATAAATCTAGGTTGTACTCGTTGTACTAATTTCTCAGTCTGAACCTAAGCCAGTGCCCTCCTTCCAGCCTGATGTTGAGATTATCAGTAGCTAGCTTGGGGGGGATTCCGGTCCTCTCACAAGGAGATAGTTCTATATGCCGCAGAAGCTGGTAAACCATCACCTTCACCTCGCAGAGAGCAAATCTTGAACCTGTTGATAAAGATAACGTTTAATTTTGCAATCAATCAGAGGCCTTCCGTTACTACATGTATTATGAAGTCTGTTTGTCTGACTGTAGGTTCTCACCTATGCAATTCCTAGGTCCAGCACCAAATGGCATGTATGCAAGCGGATTGATCTTGTGTTTGTTCTCTTCAGAGAAACGTTCAGGGTCAAACCTGTCTGGGTCAGGGAAGAACTCAGGGTCGTGGTGAAAGGCAAAGATTGGTAACATAACTACTGAGCCTTTACGTAACTGTAAGAAAATACTCATTTTAGTAGAATACCTACATCACAATGTTAATGTAATCCGTTAAAAATTGAATAATGCATGGCGGTAAATCTTACAATGAAATCTTTTTCGGCAGTCTTATTTGGTTTCCCCAAGTTATAATCCGTGTTGCATACTCTATCCGTACCTATAGCTGGTGGCCACCGCCTCAAAACCTCTGAAACAAGATAAGAAAGATATATAGGTACTTGCTTCATTTGAAAGATTACTTCCTTCATCACAACCTTACCTGAAACAACCATATCCAAATATTTCATGTTTTGAATGGAATTGAAGTCAAACTTGCCGCCATTCTTAGCGTCATGTTCCCTGATCTCCTGCACCAAGCGATCCTGTACGTCAGGGTTCACAGCCAGCTCGTACATTAGGAAAGACAGTGTGGACGAGACAGTTTCGAAGCCAGCAGATAAGAAAAGGAATGCTTGCGCGACCAGGTCGCTGTCTTTCCATTCTGCAAGATACAATATCAGAAGTTGAGTCGCAATTCGTAGAGTATAATATTTTGTTACTGTGCAAACATTTGTATGCACATAAAAAATCTCGTTACCTCGATTTATATTTTGCTTTCCGATTGAAGACTCTTCAACCGTGGCGAATCCTGCAGCTTCATCATTAGACTTAACATCTTCGTGAGATAGTTTTCCTGAAAGAACAGGTATGACGTACTTGCTGTTATCATATAAATATGATGACATACATTGCTTATACCGTGTAAAATACTACTTTCACCTTTTTTGACTTCCATAAGCAGTTGGATCATATCAGGTCTAATAATGTGGCGCATCTCTCGGTCCTTCATTGTATCCAACACCAAATTCAAGAAGAAATTCTTGACCTCTTCTGATACTATATCCCATTTAAGAATCTGAAAGCAATTTTAAGTTATTTTCCAACGGAATTACTAGCAATTTAATATTTAAGTATTAAAACCCTTCAGAAAAAATATTTAGGTAATTTACTGCCAATTAAAATAGGCCAAGTCAGTAATCCGATTCCAAAGAAAATAGCAAATTGTTGTTAGTTAATTGAAGAAGTTGCATTCACAAAGCACAATTAAAGGATCTGCTTTAAAAGGAGATGGCTAAATGGAAGTATACACCACTGCCCCATGTGCCAGGTACCATGTATAAATATGGTACCTAGCACAATGTAATGCTGAATGGCTAAATATTAGTATTTCATGTAAAAAAGTTTCAGATACTTTTTGGGAATAATATAATGGTAAAATAATATTGCCTAAAAAGGAAAAAAGGTGCGTGACAGTATATAGTTTTCTTCAACTGACAAAAAATAAAACGAAAAAGAATAAAACTAAAAACGAAAATGAAATTGTATATTTATAAGCAAATGTTTGTGATGAAAAAAAAATTTTTTTTAGATACTTTATTATGTTTAATAGTTCACGAAAGTGCTAGGAAAATATTAAACACTACATAATTCATGAATGATTTTTTAAATATTATGAGGCTATGTAAGATTCATATACATTCCAGAATGTATCTGGCCCGGGGGCAGTCATTTAGCCATCACCTTTGGCACCCGTTCGATCTTAACTCTTTTATCGGCTACCCCGAAAGTCGTTTCTGCCGAGGTTTGGGTCATTTTTCTTATTTATTTTATGTTTTAAACACCTACATATGTTTTAGGTTTTACTGCTGTAGCCTAATATGAATCGATTAAAACTAACCGAATCATCAATATTTGTAATACAAACAACCATTTAATTTTCAAAGTGATATCTACACCTGGCTAGTGTACTCTTGGAAATTCGTATTTTTCGTATAGTTCATTCAAATTCACCTTCATAAGTTTGGGAGCATTAATAAGGAGGACGAACATGAACATCTGACGGAATCCGAGAGTAGTAGCAGTCTTGCCCATCGCGTAGAACTGGTTATTTTCATCCGTGTGGGAGTCTACCTTCAGACCGAAAGCACACGAAGCTATCACATCGTTAGCGTAGCGCGTCGTGAGGTCCTTGCAGTCCACGTCTATGAAATCATCTAGTGACAGAAATCATGGTTATACTAGTAAAAATACAAATTTTCGATTTATCGGATCTTGAAACAGGCTCGTGAAATGTTTGTGATAAAAGAAATATAGTAAACATTATAATATACCTTTCGAATTCTCAATCTTTTGCTTGAGTGACCGTATCATCTGATCGCCGACCTCAACCATGAAAGGCACCATCAGTCGTATCTTAGAGCTTGTGAATGCTGGACTCAATGTTGAACGCATGTCTTTCCATTCCTGACCTGGAAGAGATTTAAAAATAAAAGTAAAGACTTGACAGACAGTTGAGGTAGTTACGAGTATTATGAGGATTATATTCGGAAGTATGACATGTCTCAAAACGATTATGTTTTTTATCAGTATTTAATCAAAATTTGATAGAGGCACGAGTCATATCCAGTGCTATCATCGAAACATCAATTTATTTATAAATTATTTTATTAAAATTATCGAAATCATATATTAGCTACAAAAGTGCCTTTTAATGGTCTAATTGAAATAAAATGATTTGACTTTAAATAAAAATCAATGTAAAAATATAATAAATAAATAAATAAATAAATATACCATCACGCCTGTATTCCCCGAAGGGTTAGGCAGAGTTGTACCAATGTACACCCACAGTTCGCCGGTACATTTTTTTTACATGTAAAAATATGTGAGTTCGTTTTCGAGCAGTGGGTCATATTTTTGTCGATGAGCTGAAAAAATATTTGTTTTCCAATAGAAAAAATAACAGTTTCATTATCACTTAATTACGCATTAAAGAATTGTAACCATGTCAATTTTACCTTGTAATAAAATCAAAGTTCTCCCAATGAACGAGTCGTTCTTAAAATTGCGATGATCGGTAAAGTATTCAAAATCTTTGACAGTGATTTTCTTCACCAGCTCAACGTCCCGGATGACTATCGCCTCATTTAAGAATTCAAATCTGCCCACGAACCTGAAAGTAATATTTAATGCTTTTTAAATGCACTACATTATATCATGTTTTCATCCACGATAGAAAGTGTTAGATTGAGAAGAAAGTATTAGGCAAAATCGCACTATTCATTAATGCTAACCCAATCGTATCACTATAATATTTTGACCTTCATATGTAGCGCATACATACCATCACGCCAACGTTCCCGCTCAACGACGTTACAATTATTTTTTGTCTCTTTAATTCTTACCTTTCTTCCGGGAAGCTGCTATATAAGTTAAAAACATCATGAGCCATGTGGTCAAGGCGAAACACGACTTTGCCCATGTTGCCCAGTAGTGGGACAGGCTTGAAGTGCTTCACGCCATGGCGGTTGAATGTGGAGTAGACTTGCCGGAGGTACAGCACCACCACGGCGATCAAGACAACCACCCAGATCAACAGAATGATCATCGTCTGAAAGAAAGTTTGCAACTTATTTTAATTAAACAATACCAGCCCATACTTAGTCTCACTGCAAAGCAAAGGCTTTTTCTTACACACAGAAGGTACGAGTATTAATCACGATGCTTTCTCAAGGCGGATTGATTTCAAACTAGTATTCCTTAGCCCCTTTCCGCATAGTCCTACTTATATACTATTATAAAGGCGAAAGTTTGTATGTATGGATGGATGTTTGTTACTCTTTCACGCTTAAACGGCTGAATGGATCTGGATGAAATTTGGCACAAAGATAGATTATAGTCTGGAATAACACATAGGCTACTTTTTATCCCGGGAAAATGTACGGTACCCGTAGGATAACACATCAACTGTGACGCGGACGAAGTCGCGGGCAGAAGCTAGTATACCATATTTGCACACCAAAGTTTTCGTTCTAAAATTCAAATTTTATTCATGTTTGAATGCTGGCAACACTAAAGATCTTGGTTGCATATCGTCCCATATTTGGTATAAACAATATTATTTAATGTAATGCATAATGTACCATATATGCACATTTTTTACTTCGTTAATAATAATATTAAAAAGGGGGCAATTTTTTTTAAATTATTTTTTATGGGTTCCCTAAACTCAAAACTACAATATATATTTTTCCCACAAAGATGCAAAAGTCCATGCAGTAAGGGGATAATTATAAGTCTAGGTTTTGGTGGTTTTCTTCACAGATATCAGTGATGTCGGATTTCTTAACAATTTGGTCATCACAACACTTAGATTAAAAAAAATGAGTTTCAACCATTCATCATCAAAACCTGCAACTGTTGCAATTTTTGTAACTACTGACCTAGAAACTTCCAATGTGAATAAAAAAACAATGTAAAAATAGTTTAAAAAGTTGAAAATTTCCTAAGAAGAAATAGGTACGATAATCCACTTAGCCTACTAAATCACCGGTAAGACATACTATTTAGAAAATGTAACTAAAAATAATCTTACCTAGGATAACAACGAACAGACACGAAAAACAAATGTAAACAAAACACCCGGTGCGAGCGTGTTGCTCGATACACTAACAAACTCATTCTGTGGTGGATGTACTCATAGACATGATAGTACATGAACATACGCAAAATCATATATTATCTGCTAAATGGAATTGGCAGATTAGATTAGAAGATTGTTTTAGCATTTATTTCTTAATTTTTGGTGTTCTGGGCCTGTCATTGATCTGTTAAGTCGAGTGCCACAAGGCTTATCACTTTTGTCATCATCATCACCATCATATCAGCTGTAGGACGTCCACTGCTGGACATAAGCCTCCCCTATAGATTTACAAAAGGATCGGTTGGAAGCGGCCTGCATCTAGCGTTTTCCTCCTGCATTTTTGACAGCTTATAAAGAATTGAAGCACGAGACTTTCTTCTTAGTACCTCTTTTTTTTACATTGTGTATGCATAATCACACAATTTTTTTACCTTAGTAACTTTTGGCATATATACAAAAGAACAATATTTATTTAAACGTTTCCCCACACATATTAAACAATTAACGGCAAGTGAAGTCAAATAATGTCTTTCTTACCTATGAGTAGAAATGTTTATACTAGTCTGGGTAGGAGTCTACCTACTTTACGCTGATTAATTCGATTAGACGATAGCCTGTGATATTGAAAGGATAATTTTATCATGTCCAAAACAGTAATCACTGGAAACCATTATAAGTACAGAAATGTAATGTAATGATCGATACTTATTATCATTTCTTTATTTATTTTTTTTGTAGTTAACAAAAGTGAAATTATTCGACTCAGTTACGGTACTCCGTGTAAGTTTTAATTTCAATCCAATGGTGCCAACACACAGTCAAGGACGTTTTTCTGGTTCATTGTCAATAAACTGACGGCGCGCGGCTGTGCGCCTAAACATTGCCACACCCGGTTTTTATAAACGGCGCTGTGCTCACTAGTTCGCTCACGTGGGAGTCGGAAAACAACATTCAAATAATTGTATTTTAGCTATGACTCCTTCGTAAGGTGTTGTTATTGTTATAGAATCGGAGAAGATAATACTATATCTCACGAAAGAAATTAAACGATTTCTCCAAAAACAAGATCCTCTTTAATGGTTAACTTTATATTTTCAAAAGTATTGTGTTTAAAAATAGTCTTAAAGTAAATTACTAAATTCTTCACATCAATATTACGTCTTATTATTCCAGGTTCTACTACTTTCTGAGTCTGAACCTAAGCCAGTGCCCTCCTTCCAGCCTGATGTTGAGATTGTCAGAAGCTAGCTTGGGAGGGATGCCGGTCCTCTCACATGGAGATAGTTCTATATGCCGCAAAAGCTGGTAAACCATCACCTTCACCTCGCAGAGAGCAAATCTTGAGCCTGTTGGTAGAGACAATAGTTTTATTTAGCAATCAGTCAATCAGAAGCCTTCTGTTAATGTTTGTATTATGACGACGGATAGTCTGACTGTAGGATCTCACCTATGCAATTCCTAGGTCCAGTACCAAAAGGCATGTATGCGAGCGGATTTATCTTGTGTTTGTTCTCTTCAGAGAAACGTTCAGGATCGAACTTGTCTGGCTCAGGGAAGAACTCAGGGTCGTAGTGAATGGCAAAGATAGGTATCATAACTATTGCACCTTTGCGTAGCTGTAAGGAAATAATCATTATAGTAAGGTAATGGTCATCCATTGAAAAGCTAACAATGAATAGCGGTAAAACTTACAATGAAATCTTTTTCGGCAGTCTTATTTGGTTTCCCCAAGTTATAATCATTGTTGCATACCCGATCCGTAACTATAGGTGGTGGCCACCGCCTTAATGCCTCTGAAATAATGTTATATTATTATTTGTATTTTATTTAGATGACAACTACATTATTTGAAAGTTGACTACCCTAAATTTTACCTGAAACGACCATATCCAAATACGTCATGTTTTGTATGGAGTTGAAGTCAAACTTGCCGCCGTTCTTAGCGTCATGTTCCCTGATCTCCTGCACCAAGCGATCCTGTACGTCAGGGTTCACAGCTAGCTCATACAATAAGAAAGACATGCTGGACGAGACTGTTTCGAAACCAGCAACAAAGAATAAGAATGCTTGGGCGACCAGATCACCGTCTTTCCATTCTGCAAAATACATTGACGGATATTCAGTCGGAATTCGTTGAGTACTAATATTTTGTTACTTAGCTTCACTTAAAGTTTCTCGTTACCGCGATTTATATCCTTCCTTCCAATTGAAGACTCTTCAACCGTGGCGAATCCAGCAGCTTCATCATTGGACTTAACATCTTCGTGAGTTAGTTTGCCTGGAAGAACAAGTATGACGTACTTGCTGTTAGCATATAAATATGATGACGTAGATTACTTATACCATCTAAAATACTACTTGCACCTTTTTTGGCTTCCATAAGCAAGTGGATCATATCAGGTCTAATAATGTGGCGCATCTCTCGGTCCTTCATTGTGTCCAACACCAAGTTCGTGAAGAAACTTTTGACTTCATCTGATACCATATCCCATTTAATAATCTGTAAGCGCCTTAAAGTTTTAATGGTTCTTAAACTACTACTACTGGTACTATGTGGATGGATGGAGAGGAAGAGGGAGGCCAAAGAAAAGATGGATGAATTGTGTAAAGAATGATATGAAAGAGAAACGAGTCAGTGATAACATGACGGTTGACAGAATGGTATGGAAGAAGAAAACGTGTTGCGCCGACCCCAAGTAACATAAGATAAGGGCAGGAAGATGATGAAACTACAAACCGTAATATTCACCAAAAAGACAAATACCTATTTATGTTTAAGGTTCTACGTACATTTTACCTAATGTATATACATCAATTAAATTAAATAAATCGACTCCACAAAAATGATGATTCAAGTATCTTTAGAATTTCAAAATTTTCAATTCACCTTCATAAGTTTAGGAGCATTAATAAGGAGGAAGAACATGAATATCTGACGAAAGCTGAAATTCGTAGCAGTCTTGCCCATCGCGTAGAATTGGTTATTTTCATCCATATGGGAGTCTACCTTCAGACCAAAAGCACACGAAGCTATCACATCGTTAGCGTAGCGAGACGTGAGGTCCTTGCAGTCCACGTCTATGTAGTCATCTAGTAACAGAAATAATGCGTATGCTGTATTCTTTTTTTTATTCAAATTGCTCTTGACTCTAGGTCAGAGGTGACAAAAACAAAGTCGATGGAGTGAGCTTACCCAGACGAAGCCTGTTCACTGTAACTTCAAAGGATTAGAGGAAACATTCAGGATCAGACTTATGCTTTGTAGAGCGTTTAAAGCTGTCTAGTTAGCTAAAGGAAATATAGTAGACATTATAATATACCTTTCGAATTCTCAATCTTTTGCTTGAGTGACCGTATCATCTGATCGCCGACCTCCACCATGAAAGGCACCATCAGTCGTATCTTGGAGCTTGTGAATGCTGGACTCAATGTTGAACGCATGTCTTTCCATTCCTGACCTGGGAGAGATTTAGAAATAAAATTATTGACTTGATGACATAATGAGGAAAATGTTTTTGAATCACAATCTACTGGGGTCTCCAAACGATTGTATATTTATTAGGGTAACAATAACAATTCGTATGTATTTGAAGGTATTCATTCACAATTTGATAGAGGCAGATATGAATCATAATTATAGTGCAGTTATCGAAACATAATTTCATTAATTCAAAATTGCAAAATTGATGCTATGACTAATAATTGCCCATTCTTATACAACTTTTAATAAGGGAATCCAAAAAAAAACAACTGCTTCGTTTTTATTTAATTACATTTTAAAAAATCTTTTTGTAGCTCTATTTGTAACCATGACAATATACCTTGTAATAAGAGCAAAGCTCTGCTAAAGAATGATTCGGTCCCAAAACTCCGGTGGTCGATAAAGTATTCAAAGTCTTTGACTGTGATTTTCTTCACCAGCTCCACGTCCCGAATTACAATCGCTTCCTTTAAGAATTCAAATCTGCCCACGAACCTGAGAAATAATGTTTCATACTTTCTACATTCATCATCATCATCTGCCTAGCCTTCCCAACTTGTTGGGGTAGGCTGCCAGTCTAACCGGATGCAGCTGAATACCAGTGTTTTACATGGAGCAACTGCCTATGTGATTTTCACAACCCAGTTACTGCATGGGCAACCTCTTGCTTAGACCGGAGACTGTCAGACTGGTTTCTGACTATCCGTAATGACTGCCAAAGATCTACGGATGACAGCCGTGACCAACGGCTGTACGTGCTTTTTTGCTTTCTTCCATACTTCCTACATTATGACGTATCCATTTAAAATTGCCATGGAGGTTTTGTTTTCTGATAAAAAATTGGTTAGTTATAAAGTACCTATTTTGTTGAATTAAGCGAACTCATTGTTGACATAATGTTTAAAATTAAACATTTGAAACAAATGGCGCTGATTATGCTGATAAAAACAGTTTAGTCTGTGCTCATAAGCTTAGTCGGAAATGAAGAGGAAGCGCTCGCCAGTACGTATATTGTTACGAACATAATTTTGTAAGAGTACAAGGTAGCCTTCGAATAATAATTACTGTGCTTGAACCAGGTGATGCCATAGAAATAGTAGCAGTGTTTTCGTACATTAAAACCCACTATTCACACACACACACATACCATCACGCCCGTACACCCACAATTCGCCGGTATGATTAGTCCCCATGTGATAGAAGCGAGCCTATTGCCATTAATTGGGTACAAATCCTAACTCCGAGCTGCTACTGAGAATTTTATAGAAGAACAGAATAGAATAGAATAGAATAGAATTTATTTATTTGTTAACATAGGTAAAGAAATACAGGTCTTCTTCGATGAGTAGAGCGCTATGTTATGCCAGGAGGCGTACAAATATGTTATATAATATGGTGGGCAAATCTAGCTGACAATTTAAAAGACAACTTATTAATAATATTTGAAAATCATGCATAAATTGAAAGAAAAAATAAAATTCATTACATATTTGATATTCTAATTATGTCAGACCTAAATGAGGAATTATTAAAAAGTCAAAATCTATTTATAAAAAAAAAACCCAATAACACCATTAATCTCATAGGTCGCTTCCTCAAAATACACTATTACTACTATTTAATTCTAGCTCAATAACTTTACTTATTTATTGTCTCTACATTTCTTACCTTTCTTCCGGAAATCTGCTGTATAAATCAATAATATCATAAGCAGCATGATGTACGCGAAGCATGACCTTGCCCATGTTGCCCAAGAGCGGGACAGGCTTTATGTGCTTGATGCCATGTCGGTTGAACGTGGAGTAGACTTGCTGGAGGTACAGCACCACCACGGCGATCAAGACTACCACCCAGATCAATAATATGATCATCGTCTGGAAGAATATTTGTGAATTTATTTATGAAGTAGGAAGTGCCTACTTTGGAGTAAGTCTCCAAAATTCGGTTTTGTCGTCACGCACCACCACGACACGCGTCACCTGCTCCCTAATTTGATAATGACCAATTGAAACAAATCAAGCTTAAATTGATCGTTATCAAAATTTGTCATAATTATGATGATATCCCATCATTAAAAAAAGGCTTTCCTATGCAAATGTTTCTTGCTCCTTTGGTATGTTCAATACCTAGGTATTTAGTAGATTTATTTTATTCAGTCAAGGAAAAATTACAATAGCAATTAAACAATACTGTGAGTAAACAAGAGAGATGAATGTCACGTTAATATGAACTAGCCTTAATTATAAACTTTTGTATTTATCCTGTCTTTATTGTTTCCACTTCAGCGTAATTATAACAAATTGTAGGTACGTAAGAAGTAATCAGTAACATAAGAAGAGAAGCAGAGAATAAAGAACTTAAAATATTTACTTATTTGAAGCTTGACAATATTAAGTTGCGAAGAAAAATCATCAAATAGTTATATAATACACAACAAAAAAAACAACCAATTATTAACAGAATCTGCTATTAAAAGGATCAAATATTTTGACCTTTGATTGACCACAACATGAACTGGTTCAACTTTGTTTGTCCTTGCTATTGTAGTTTTTGTAACTACTGGCCTTGAAACTCGTAATTGTCAATAAAAACAATGTAAAAAGGTTTCAATTCATATTTTCCTTACAAAAGTAGTTTCACAAATCCTACTTAGACTACTAAATGCTCTTTATTATAAAAATTTATCTAAAATATAGGCTTACTTAGGATGACAATGGCGAAACAGACTCGAAATTTAAACGAATGTAAATAAAACAATTGGCGCGAGCGTGTTACTCAATTCACTGACCAATTCACTCTGAGTATCTGGATGGACTTGTGAACATGACGGGTACATGAACATACGCATCTATCTGCTCTGTAGAGTTAGCTGATTACATAGATTAGAAAATTGATTCAGCTGTTATTCCTAAATTTTTGGTGTTCTGAGCATTTAATTGATGACGTCTGGGAAATGGAGTGCCACAAGGCACAAAATAAATACTCGTTTCATGATAGCATTTTATTGTGACTAGTGTGTGTTCTTAATTTATTAGTTTGAAAGTTATAATGGAAAAGTAGATTTAGTATTTAAAAAACAGTAATATTCAAGACAATTCAAGTATTTTATTAACAGTCTTAAAATATAACTAGATCCTACGTTAAATATGGGTCTACGGCCTCACTTTAAACCTAAGCATATGTCCTCCGTGAAGCCTAATGTTTAAATTATTATTAGCAAGTTTGGCAGGAATGCAAGTCTTCGCGCAAGGAGAGAGTTCCATATGCCGGAGAAGCTGGTAAGTCATCACCTTCAACTCGCAGAGAGCAAATCTTGACCCTGTTGATGAAGAAAATGGTTAAGTTGTCACAACAAGTGCCAGCCAAGTTTGTTAATAGGTGGCAGTCGGTCAATCAAATTCTAGTAAGCTAGGCGCAACAGACCCTAGTATCTCACCTATGCAATTCCTAGGTCCAGCACCAAAAGGTATGTATGCGAGTGGATTGATCTTGTGTTTGTTCTCTTCAGAGAAACGTTCAGGGTCAAACTTGTCTGGCTCAGGGAAGAACTCAGGGTCGTGGTGGAAGGCATACGTTGGTATCATAATTCCTGCGCCTTTGGGTAACTGAAAGGTAACAATATCCATGTTACGTATGTACGTGTGTATAGAAAACTTACAAAAATTAAACGTTATAGTGTGATCTACTTATAACTTACGATGAAATCTTTTTTGGCTGACTTGTTTGGTTTCCCCATGTTGTAATCCTTGTGACATTCTCTTTTCATAACCATACTTGGTGGCCATCGTCTCAATACCTCTAAAATATTTAAAATCTTGTCAATATACCTATTTACTTATGTGTTGATAAGTTCTCAATTAATGGACGTAAAGACTTACCAGAAACAACCATATCCATGTAGGTCATGCTCTGGATGGAATTAAAGTCGAACTTTCCGCCATTCTTAGCATCGTGTTCCCTGATCTCCTGCGCCAAGCGCTCTTGCACGTCAGGGTGCACAGCCAGCTCGTACATTAAGAAGGTCATACTGGACGAAACAGTTTCGAAGCCAGCGAAAAAGAATAGAAACGCTTGGGCGACCAGATCACTATCTTGCCATTCTGGAAATGCCAAAATCAGAAATTAAATCTACTTCCCGTCGAATTGTACAATTATATAATTTCACAAAAAGTATACCATTACCTCGATGTATTTCCTTTTTTCCTAACGATGATTCTTCTACTGTCGCAAATCCTGCAGCAACATCGGACCTGACGTCTTCATGAGATAGCTTGCCTGAATAAATATACATCAATTAGTCATTTGCATTTAGTACAAAAGAAAGGTATTAATTTATGTGAATTAAGAAAAAGCTACAATAAAGATCACAAGCTTCTGAAGCTATATTGTAAGTACAGCAGGTCTTATTGGCACCTTTTTTGGCTTCCATAAGCAGATGGATCATGTCAGGTCTGATAATATTGCGCATTTCTCGATCCTTCATTGTGTCCAGCACTAGGCTTGTGAAAAATGTCTTGACCGTATCTGGTACAATGTCCCAATTAAGAATCTGCAAGTATTCAGAAAATAAGATCTTTCAGTACTGAAATCTGTATAATTGTTACCTCGCAATACGAACAAGGTACGATTAAAAAACGATTCCCCGTCGTGTTACCTCGCAATACGAACAAGGTACGATTAAAAAACGATTCCCCGTCGAAGCTGCGATGATCGATAAAGTATTCAAAGTCTTTGACAGTGATCTTCTTTACTAGCTCGATGTCTCGGATCAATACTGACTCGGTTAAGAATTCGAATCTTCCCACGAACCTGAGAAACAATGTTGATTGTATTGACACACCATCGATTACATACACAATGCAATATACCCAAAAATATTAATAAAACATTAATATTTTTGGGTTAATTTAAAAAAATGAAACGATATCTTAAGAAAAGTCTGAACCCGTATAACTGTACTTGAAAATCGCTGCAGAACTTTAGGAACAATTAACCACCTTTATAAGTAAGGTTAAACACTGTTATTGGGATACAAAGCTATTAATTATATAAAACTGTGTTGTCTAATTTTTTATTGGGCTTGGTATTTTCATTTTTTTAGTATTAGCTTGTAGTAGATAAGTCTAGTTTTAATTGTTGAATTTCGAAGAACCACTCTATTGATTTGGGGTCAACCTGTAAGATAATGTGTGTAAGTTAAATAAATAAATAAATAAATAAAAACTAATCATGATAGGTGTCTTGTACATTACAAACTTCTTTTTCCACTATTCCCTGAATTCCTCACCTTTCTTCTGGAAAACGATTGTATAGATTATTAAGATTATAAGCATAGTGGTTCCGACGCAAGATGATCTCGGTCATGTTGCCCAGCAGTGGGACTGGCGTAATGAGCTTGATGCCATTTCGTCGGAACGCGTAGATTTTACGCAGGTATGGCACCAACACAACTAGCGCAATAATCAGACAAAGCAGGAAGATAATCATTTTCTGTAAAAAAACAAAATAAGTAAACTTTTTTAACTAAGAAATTAATTTTGTCACTTTATAATTTAAAAAGTGATAAGTTAAATTAATAAACCGTGTTACATAAGTATCATTTGAAAGCGATTTCTTTAAAAATTCTAAAATTATTATTTTTACAATTTTTGGTGATATTTATGATGTCAAAATAAAAAAAAAAAAACACCGTCCTATCAATTGTTTTGTACGTTTCTCTAACCATTGATATAATAAAGTTTGCTAACATTTTTTTTTAATTTTAATCAACCTTGGACATTTACAGACGCGATTCAAATACCACCCAGCATTTCCAAAAAATAGATAAAGGATATAAAAATAAAACAAAACTTATATTTTTTAAAATAATTGGCTTACACAATATACAGTTTATAGTACTTACATTTGGATACGGCAATAAAGAACAGCTGTTTAAGGTCAATGACACACAACAAACACTGTTTGTAAACAAGACTAAGTCAGCGGCAGGCGTGTTACTCAATTCACTCCCGAGTTCACTATGAGTTTGAGCCTCAAATATGTTTCATGAACACGTGTATTTATTATGATATACCTCCATTTGCCTAAAATGTATCTAATCTAATCGGAAGAGAGCACTTTTTCAGCGTTATTTTTGTAATTACATCAGCCGTAAGTACTTTATCTCCGCGGTGTGTTGTGAGGAATTCAAGGTCATGGTCAGTTATCAGAATGATAATGGTTATAAGGCCGCGTTCACACCAAACGTTATACTCGCTGACAGTCAGCCGACACAATCGGCAATCAGTCAGCAGCGAACTATTACTGTTTATTAAGAATTGACACGAGGGCTTGGGGTGGTCAAATGGTAGTAACGAAAACAACAATATATAAATTAATGTTTTTTTAATCACTCACTTTTTATGATATTATATTCTAAAATTACATCATTCTTACATAATAAATGTGATATCAAATAATCTCAAAGATTGATACATAATGAGATATCATCAAAGTGATACACATAGACAAAGCTATGTTTTTAAACTTTCATTACCGATGCGTTGTGTGATCCAAACTGCAGCGCCATCTACTTTAACTCAGCTACACTAACTGCGTTGACAGCTATCTAACTACTAACTGTAGATGGCGCCACACGATTCTACATCGCAAAAAGCTATATGACTTGAAAACGCTTTTTTTGCCTTTTCAGACCATATCACTACTCTAGAAACGAAATTTCAATTCATATAAGTAACATCTCAATTTTGTTCATTTAAACATTTTTTTATAGCTTTGTTTATGTTTCAACTGACTTTGATATTGATTGCACTTGAAAAACCAATTACTTACTAGATTCACGCGATTCAATATGAGAATCATTCAACACAATGGTGCCGATTCTCATGTTCACAAACTAAACTAAAATTAGAGAATTCACATCTCTTACTAACATACAGCGAAAGAAAAGGACGTTAATACCTTAGAACTAAGTTTTAGAGATGTCAAATTAGTTTTGCCTTGAACTTTTCCGTGTTTTTAATCAACGCGTTCTGACATGTCAACTATAATTGTATAGAGGTTTTAGATCAACTATAATTTACAAGTCTTATTCACGTCCGTCCCTTTCTTGTTTAATTGGAAAGAAAAAGATAGAAATAGTCTAAATTAAGTTCAGCTTGTGTATAACAGACTCGACACCAATGTCTGCATAGTAAGTAATAAAGAAGTCACACACATTATTTCCTGCTTCTTTTGATTTGTTGGGTTAAACCCTAAAACCTAATTATAAATAAATGCTATCATCAACCTCACATTGCACTATATAACTTAATGTCTACCACGCTTTATGACACCAAACTCACTAAAATTATCTCTAAACATTTTATATCACAATCAATTTTGTCTACTTCCTGGCTTTGAATCTAAGCCAATGTCCTCCTTCTAGCCTGATGTTAAAGGTCTCTTTACAAAGCTTGGCAGGGATGCAGGTCTTTTCACAAGGGGACAGCTCCATGTGCTGCAGGATCTGGTACGCCATCACCTTCATCTCGCAGAGAGCAAATCTTGACCCTGAGAAATAATAGTTAAGGTTTAAAATACATTTGTTTACATTGTTCAGTAAGTGAACTAGCCCTTAAAAGAGATCTAGAAAATTAAGGATCTAGTAAAAATAAGTTTAGGAGTGTATAGAAACTATCAAGTCCTAATCATAAATTACAATTAAGTAGGTATGTCTTCTCTTGCGTTGGTTTGATAATGTAGAATATAGCTTTGGAAAGCCATAATCTTATAATTTATTCACTTACCACTGTCACAATGATCTTTATTCAATAGACATAATAAACTCACCAATACAATTTCTGGGTCCAACACCGAACGGCATGTATGCAAAGGGCTCGATTTTGTGCTTGTTTTCTTCAGAGAAGCGCTCAGGGTCAAATTTGTTAGGGTTGGGGAAGAACTGGGGGTCACGGTGGAAGCCAATCGAAGGTAGCCAGATACCTGTACCTTTACGGACCTAAAAACAGTGTAATTAATATTTAGTAGTTTAAGAATAAGCAGTCATAGTTAACTGCTTCTGGAGCACATTGCTTTTCGAAATCAAAGTAAAATACAGTTGCACTTACAATAAAATCTTTTTCAGCCTTGTCATTAGGTTTTCCCAAATTGTAATCCTTAGTGCAAATCCTGTCCAGGGCAATACCAGGCGGCCACAGTCGCAAAACTTCTGTAAAACGAAAACAATTGCTTAATACCAGATTGCAGATGACATGATGATAATAAAATGCCATAAACTCTACGTCTCCAGAAAAATCAAACACGAAAAATACAATTTTTATTTGAAAAGTCTTTTAAATCTTACCTGATACAACCATATCCATATACTGCATATTCTGAATGGAGTTGAAGTCAAACTTGCCGCCGTTCTTAGCGTCGTTCTCTTTGATTTCTTGTGCCAGACGCTCCTGTACATCAGGATTCAATGCCAGCTCGTAGAGTAGGAACGACATGCCGGATGAAACAGTTTCGAAACCAGCTATGAAGAACAGTACCGCTTGGGCGATAAGGTCGTCATCACTCCACACTGAAAAGGAAATGTAAATATGAATAAAATTCTAAAGCCTCAGCGATTTCAAGGAGAGGCTTTTCAAATCTAGACGGCTCAAAACGATTGCAAATGTCTGGATAAATAAGCTGCAGATAATAAGCTCTAGTTTAACGACATCTACATAACTAGATGCATCGTAAGTACATTATCCTAGCGTAAAGCTGATCAGCCTCTGTAAACTGGAACTTAGCCACACTACTTGACGCCAAATTTAGATATACTTAGTGACGGTTTGTCCTTGAACGCGGTCTTTCAAAGAGTCTCTCCTACCTCTTCCTCTTCTTTTTGTTTCTTAAAAGATTTTCATTGGCCCTTGGTGCTCTTGTTATGTAAGTTTACATCAAGGCCATTTGTCACGCTAACTTAGTTCTGCCTTCTACAGATATTCAGTTACTTCATGTAACTCTACACTACTTAAGTGGTTGCAAGTTCTATATCTATTCAATTTTTAATACACAGGTCCGACCCGGATGTATATGTTACGAGTAATGCTAGAAGGTGGAGTAAACCTAGGTTTACCCGGGCTAACTTAGTATTACCCAAGCTTCTTGGGTAAAGTTCGAATAATAAGTAAAACAAATTTCAATTCGGGGTTTACCCATGCTCACCTAGGTCTACCCAACTATGGCTGGGTAATGTTGAAAATTTGTCTAATTAATTAGTTAAATGAAAATCCAGGGGCATTTTAAACATTTATTATTCCAAAAACATACATAAATGCTCTTCAAGCGAACATAATCGCTTGAAGAGTATAAAACTAATAACTCTAATGGCAAAAACTAATAGCAGTCGTTATTATTAAAATTGGTATTATTTATTTGGGCAAGATAAACTGCTGTGACATTTTGAATTGCAAAATTTTCCTGCAGCTTTGCATGAACACTTCTTTGTAGCACATTTTGTTTTGCAATTACACCTTTCATAACCCTGGCCTCCTGAAAGCGACTGTTCATTTGCAAGCTCTCGTAAGGTTTTTTTCTGGTGATATATTTTAATAATTATAATTTAAAAAGAAAGACGAAATGGAGTGTTGTAGATGTATGAACCCAGGCACAAGTACACAAGAAATAAACTTGTGTGAAATTTGTACTACTCAACAAAATATAAATGAACATAGATTATCTGCCCGATTGAGCTTAGAAAATCAAGCTAAAAAAATGAAAGCCTTATCCAGTTTAAAATTTCCTCCATGTTCTGTTGGAGATACGGTAAGAGTCCAAACGAGTTTCGGAACGTGCTTATGGCAGTTGTGGAAAAAGCTGATGATCTGTGTAGGCTAGGAAACGAACGTGGTACTATTGAGGAAATGTTCTCAAGGAATCAGTTTTCTGTGTGTCATGATAAACTGATTGATATCGAAAATATATCACCAGAAAAAAAAAGCTTACGAGAGCTTGCAAATGAACAGTCGCTTTTAGGAGGCCAGGGTTATGAAAGGTGTAATTGCAAAACAAAATGTGCTACAAAGAAGTGTTCATGCAAAGCTGCAGGAAAATTTTGCAATTCAAAATGTCACAGCAGTTTATCTTGCTCAAATAAATAATACCAATTTTAATAATAACGACTGCTATTAGTTTTTGCCATTAGAGTTATTAGTTTTATACTCTTCAAGCGATTATGTTCGCTTGAAGAGCATTTATGTATGTTTTTGGAATAATAAATGTTTAAAATGCCCCTGGATTTTCATTTAACTAATTAATTAGACAAATTTTCAACATTACCCAGCCATAGTTGGGTAGACCTAGGTGAGCATGGGTAAACCCCGAATTAAAATTTGTTTAACTTATTATTCGGACTTTACCCAAGAAGCTTGGATAATACTAAGTTAACCCGGGTAAACCTAGGTTTACTCCATCTTCTAGCATTACCCGTAACATAATTATATATTTGCAAAAAATTCTTGGGAACTGTAAAATTATGTTTTTACTGATTTAAAGCGATAATCATCGAGACGGAATTTTAATTTAATTGTAATTATTTAGAACCAGCAACAGACGTTATTCGTGATTGTTGTTTTTATACTTAGCCATTATGTTGTCTAAATTAAAAGCTATAAGCCTTATAACTTGAGAAATACACACCAGAAGGTAAAACTATAGCATAACACAAACATTGAACAAAACTGCCTAGCTTTTTTGTTGTTACCAATCTTTTAAAGTCAATTTGAATCTACCTTGACTAATGGTTAAAATAATGGGTTAAGATTCGTTTCAGTTTTTTGGTTGTATATAAATACAAACCTCTAGTAATTTCTTTCTGTCCAACAGAAGATTCCTCAACTGTCGCGAATCCGGCAGCTTCATCATTGGATTTGTTGTCATCATGGGTCAGTTTACCTAGAATAACATTTAGATTTATTGAATTGTTCGTTTTTTTAAATTAAAGGTTGCAATGTTTTGGAAACGATCACTAGCTTTTTATTACTAATTTTTACTTTGTTGGGCTTTTAAACTTTACCTTTCTTGGCTTCCATAAGCAAGTGAATCATATCGGGTCTGATAATATTACGCATCTGGCGATTTGCCATCGTATCCAAAACCAATTTTCTGAAGAACTGTTTCGACGTCTCCGAAAGGAAATCCATCTTTAAAATCTGTAACATAAAGTGGAGACTAAGTTTTTGCATAACTTTATTAGTTTCTGTCTTCTCTACTATCTAGCTCACTATCAAGACAAATACCAAGTAGACCACTATACGTAATAAATGACATAAGTTCGTTAATACTACTAATACATTAATTGCGGTTTCTAGTCCACTCATCCGCGAACGACGCCATTAGTTAGCCTTGTAGCCTCGTGATGTTATTTTGAATCCACATCGCCGTGTGATTCAATATTTACACGCCAATTCAAATGATTATTTTATTATTTAATATTCATTATTATTATTTCATTACAATATTGATTCAATATTTATCAGATATACGTTAGTTGATCTATTGTTATTGTAATTACGATAACTTTGGAATGTACCTTAAAGAGATTATTGTATATCTTTTGTTACGAAGCTATTGATTGATTAATGAGATCTAATCAGTCTTATCGTCTTTATTACCAGATATTATCATTTTGTTTGCAAGGACTACTTGTGTGGTTTAGGAGACACAAACCAAATACCCAACAACCAAGAACCTACACCTAGATTATGCAGAACCATGACATTTAACGTAAAATGTTATTATTAAGAAGCTATCCAATGAAAACTTACCTTTGCAACTTTCGGCGCGTTAGAGATGATGAAGAAAGTTAGCATTTGACGGAAGTTGAAAGTGGATGTCTCTTTTCCCATGGCATAGAACTCGTTCTCCGCATCGTTGTGAGAATCCACCTTCAGTCCGAAGGCACAGGAGGCTATCACGTCGTTGGCGTAGCGCGTTGTCAGGTCCTTGCACTCTATGTCTAAGTAGCCAGCTGTCAAAAATATTAAATTATTGAGGCACCGTGGGCGAATCTTATCAAGTTTTTGTAACTCATTCAAAATGTAGTGTACTACACTGTGTTATTTTATTACTAAACGTGTTCTTCAATAACTATTTTAATCCCATTGTTACCATTATTTTTGGAGCATGCAGATTTTCATAATTTTACTTACATTTAGATTCTTTGATCCTTTTATGAATCGAGCGCATCATCTGGTCGCCGACCTCCACCATGAAAGGCACCATCACACGTATCTTGGAGCTTGTGAATGCTGGACTCAATGTGGAACGCATGTCTTTCCATTCTTGTCCTATACGAGATCAGAATATGTTTTATAAACTAGCTATATTGTCTTTAACAACAATTTAAGACTATACTTTATATAGCTTTTACTTTATATACTTGAACTGGACTGATTAAGCATTAAAGTGTTCCTACGACATTTTACAAGACAATCAAATCAAATTCAGAAGTCACTGTCAAACATAACGCTAGGTATACGAAGAGAACCGTAATTCTGCTACCAATTTCATTCATACCTCTTAAAGAGAACAAGTTTCTTGAGAAGAATGAGTCACTGGTGCTGAAGATGGAGCGGTGATCGAGGAAATGCTCGAAGTCTTTGATAGCGATTTTCTTTACCAGTTCGATGTCACGGATGACTACCAGCTCAGTGATGAATTCAAATCTTCCCACGAACCTAATGAATGAGATATTTTTAAAACACTGATAAACATAATACCTACAAGATTTAAATGAATAAACTGAAATCCAGAAATGGGATCCTTAAAATTATCTTTACAAGGAACTTTTACTGTGAGACCAACCTTGAAATTGAGAAAATCAGCTGATCCATTTGTTGGGTTATGTGTTATGTGAATATATGTGCCAGTTTAATGACCTGTTGTAATGGAACGAATTCAAAACAGTAAGTACGCATGCCGTCGTCACTATCTTCTCTGCTCCTATCTTGTTTACTTTTGTACTACTGCATTTTTCACGCATTTTGTTAATTATTACTTTTATTTCAACATAATTCTATATAAATAATTACACCTAATTAATGAATCGCTACCGAACCACTTGGTAAGGCATTGGAATGCATTTTGATCAAAACAATAAATAAAATAAACATAATTTCTTACTTTTCTTCAGGAAACCCGTTATAAAGATCCAGGACATCATCAACGAAGTGATTAACGCGGAACAGGACCCTGGTCATGTTGCCCAGCACCGGGACGGGCTTGAAGTGCTTGACGCCATAGCGCCTAAACCTGGAGTAGACTTGCCGGAGGTACAACACCACCACGGCGATGAGCACCGCCACCCAGATAAGGAGTATTATCATGATCTGGAACAACATTCAATGGTTGAAACTTTATTCTCATAGAATTTAAGTCTATACTTGCTCAAAGATATCGCTTAGATAAAGGATTTTAGTTTGTCGTTTCTTTTCAAAATCAATAAAGATGAACATCGTAATGCAGGTGTAAGTAACTAACCGCCTTATCAATAAATTCGGTGCAAATGTTAATCCGAAGCTGTTACTGGTGTAGTTGGAGTCAAGGTAATCTTAAGGCCAGAGTTCTTAACTAAGTGGTGTTGAAATAGAAACTCTTTAACAATGGCGTCATAAGGTGTCAAATCGTCTGCCTGAATTGTTAAATTATTATCTTCCGTACCGAAGTCTGTACCTGATTGTTTTATTGCCGGTATATTTGTCGTAATCATAACGTCACGCTACTATAGCTCCTGTGTTACGTCCCAAACATCATAAAGGTCATCCACTCAATAGTTTCTATGCGCGGAATAGGAACCTGTACTTATTGATCTAATGCTGATAGTACAATAATGTGCCTTATTATCTAGATAATAATGTTTAAATACGAGCACGTGGTTTGTGTTTAGTAGCACGCAATTTTTGTCAGTGTCAAGGTAATCTAGGTACTCTTCTGCGGGCAAAGTCCGTCTCATCAACGTTGATCAACGTAATTGGTCACCGGTTAGCAATAGTCTCAATTAATTATTTTTTTAGAGCAACTCTATGTTTGGTTGGTTTGTAATAACGATGATATTATTTTTACTACTGAGATAGCGGATATAAGATGTAGAAGAAGAAGAAGGAGGAGAAATTTGCATGGAAGGAGAAGACATTGTTCTTCGTTGACTTATTGGGATAAAGTCAGAAATACTTACGCATGCAATCACTTGCACAAAAGTAGGTATGCAAGTTATTGTACTAACTTTGAGAAACGATCACAATGTACCTATTTTTGACAAACTATCATAAATACTTATGTCAATAATTTACCTACATTTATTACATTGATTTTCTGTGATGAGATTGAGATTTTTACATACAATATAGTTGCATACATTTATTTTATACAAATTACTAAACTGCTTTGCGTATGGCCAGAGCATTAACGACCGACATTTTTGATGATACTGAAAGCTACAATAACGGATGCCATTAAATCAATCATCAATCTTATGAGGTAAGTACAACAATGCAAACAAGGTTTCAAAAATCTACAAGGTTTTTTTTGGATATCATAAAATATTTGCTTACTTATCTAATAGTTTGACACGGTTGTAATGCGTGCTATACTGTAATTATGATAATTTATTCATTTTAATTTGGAGGCGCCTGACACCCATTTCGGAGGTATAAAAAGCATACTTATTCATGTTATCGAATAAATCAATCAAAGAACTAATATTTATTTACTAATTAGCATACAATACACACACACACAAGTTATGTAATGATAGGTGTTTCGTAAAATGTTCATTATCAAGGTGATTCCTTTTTTCGTTAGCAAGATAATGGTGAGCTTGCAAAAAAATCTCAAGAGGGTTTTGAACCTCTCATTTTTGCAAGTTATTACTTGAAGACTGACATCGCCACCGCCAAAGTCCCAGGAAAATCTGGCGTGATTATTGCCAAGGTTTATAGGTGATTGGCTCAAGAAGGCAACACTTAGAGAAGAAGGAAGGCTAGAAGGCTATGGGAAAATCCTTTGCCATACAACAAGTGGAGCAATACAGGTTTAATACAAAAAAGTGGCTATATTATCTAGTCTTCTTAACTAACTAACTAATTCGGTCTAACTGCCTCGTTGGCCTAGTGGTTGTAAGCACGACTGCTACGCTAGAGGTCCTGGGTTCGATTCCCAGGTCGAGCAAAAAGTGTTATTGGGTTTTTCTATGAAATTCTCAGTAGCAGCTCGGAGTTTGGATTTGTGCCCGGTTAATGGCAATAGGCTCGCCCCCTATTACTTTATTTATATCTTCTTAACTATTTCTAGTACTCTTTTAGATAACAGAATGAAAATGTGCCCGAAATAATGTTTGCATTATTTAGTTACTTAATACCAGAAATAAGGACAAAATAGCACAACCATTTTTTAGATTATCAAAAGTGCACACATCTTTCATGGGGTACTGTGTTAAATGTTACAATAAAATACCTTGCGATATACTAAAACTAAATGAAACTAAATTTAAAAAAATTATTAAGAGTACACTTTGTAAACAAGCATATTACAAATTAGAGGATTATATCCAAGATAAAAATGCTTGGAAACATGCTGGTCCTGCTCCACTGGACAATTTAGTCTTGACAAAATCAACTGGTTGCTAATTAAATTAGTAATTTATTTTTGACTATTATTACTATTTCTTTTTTTCTCTTAGACAATAATGTTACTTTTGGTGATTACTATGGCTCACACGCTGATTCGTTGCCTTTCAAATGTTAGAAGTGATCATCTTCGATCTCAATATTGGTGTTAAGTATTACAATTGGTTTAGCTTTCATTTCTTAATTCGTGGCACTTAGTACGCATTGTAGTACTTTGAGTGACTTTTATTGTTAACAGATCGTTTTGACATTAGCATATTTTATTATGGAATGCATGTAATTGTACAATATAATGTAATACGTTTTTTTTTAAAAAGAGTATGTATGGAGTTTCTTGCCCGTTCTTCTCCATACGAAACTACCTTTTGGAATGGGCAACTAGATTCATTAGTTTTAATTTTTTTTTGACGTTCAAAAGTGCCTTTTAATGGCCTAATTGAAATAAATGATTTGATTTGATTTGATTTGATTTGATAGTGCTAGTACCTAGGTACATGATGGTGGAAGCTAAACTGCGCAAAATACTGTTTGCAGTAGCACGTAGTAGTAGTATAGTATTTTGCGCAGTTTAGCTTCCACCATCATGTACCTAGGTACTAGCACTCTAGATACGCCACACTTGAAAAGTTATATTTATTGATTGTACCTACGTCTTTGATGTAAGTACATACATTATTAGCAGTAGGGTCACATCTATTGAATATCTATCAATGTTTTTCAATGTATGGTAATGCTGACTTTATTCGATGCACATACTTAAACAGTTTGTGTCATGTTTATTTACGATACACCAGTGCAGCTGGTTGTAACCATGGTAAAGTCCCGCAGTCATCTTGCCTTGAGGGAAACCTCATCACAATAGACGCAACTTTGTTTATTTAGTCAGTCCTTGACTTATTCTATTTATTTATCTATAAACTACCTACATTGTTGAAAGTTCTGCCACCCTTTAAAGTTTAAACCAATGCAAAACTATGGGCAAACCAGGATACAGTTTAGACCAATAATGAAACTGAGACATTTATTCAAAAATGTTGTTTTATTAAAATAAAAAATAACACAAAAAATAACTTGTTGTAGAAAAACCAACAAAAAAAAATATAAATATTAACATAACTCCTAAACCTAGTGTAATATACACAGGTTTAACGATTTTTTGTAATGAAACCGCAAAATCCAACGTAACATAATAGTAGTTAATATTGAAGGCAAAAAGTGTTTCTCTCGTGAAACTTCGCAGAGTCAAGTCTACTTGTACAATAAAAAATACTAGGCTAAATAAGTTATGGAAGTAATTTGTTCTCAGGATACTATAATTTTCACCCATAACGTCATTATCATCACATTTTTTTAAGACGGGTAATCATCAAATAACTTCCCCCACCCCTTAGTGTCAGACTTTTACTGACTAAAACCCGTCTTTGTTCCTTCATGTGCCCTTTGCGTTCCGGGGGCGCGGTATCTCTTTCAACCCGCAGCCCCACCCATAGCGTCTAAGACATGCTTCGCGACTCTCGCTTTCCGTATTTATCACGAACTAAACCAGTTTCTCCTCGCTCTACTTATCTGTATAATTTTCTAATTATGACATAACAGCGGTAACAGTAGTTCTTATTTGTAAACAATTAATAAACGTATTTATAGCATCTGAGAGCGAAGTTAGAACAGTCAGTTGATTCTCCACAAACTGCTCTTGAAAAGTTGCCTTAAAAGTAAACGAGTCGACATAATCGGATCAGCATAAACAATAGGTTTTGTTAACGTTGTATTGAAATTCCGAACCGAAAATGCCGAACCGCTTATGTGTGTATAAATTCCTTAAATAATTACTTTTTCCGCAAAAGAAAAGGTTGATTGACGAGTTTCAAACTACATCAAACCGCTAAATACACAATTAAAAACAGTGACGAGATATTTTATGATGTTCAGACAAAGATTGAAGCAGTTTTTGCCGCGTAATTTTTTTTTGCAGGTATGTACTTCCCCCCACGCAGAGGTTTCAAATATTTTTGTATGAACTGCTAATCACTGTTGATTACTGCGCACTATCAAGATTACTGAACCGCATTATATTGACACTCCTCACGTGACCAAAGAGGTGGCCTCTTCTTGGGTCAAAGACTCTGCATTGCCATACAACATGGTAATGTTGCCAGGCTTCAATTAGTTGTTTATTTACATAAATAAGGAAATATTTTGTGGTATCTTAACTATCTACACAAAGAGGAAATACTTTTTTATTTGTTTGTACCGCATGGCTTTTGAACCTGCTGGACCGATTTTAACCATTTTTTCACCAATAAATGACTACGTTATTTCAAAGTAACTTTTAATATGCTATATAACATCACGCTACGAACTACAGGAGCGGAGCAGTAACCAAAGACGTAACTTGACGCGGGCGAAATAAACCACGCGGACGGAACCTATTATATTATAAAACAATAATAATTGGACACACATTACATAATAAGGAATTAAAAAAAAACAACTTACTGTTTCGTCACAAGCACAACTGTAGTTTGTGAACACACGGTGTAATCGTTTACAAATAAAATACTACGTAATGCACAACTTGAAACCAGTTCCGAACGTGTTGCTCGGACCACGAGCTGAAGGCCTCTGAGTACAGCAAGAGAGGGTGTGTATTATATATTATGTCATCTTATCATTTACGTATTTAACCATACCAAAAAAGGCGTTCTATCTGTTATCACTGATAAAGGCAGTGCGCAAATAGAATCCGGATTTAGAAAATTAGTAATGTATTGTTGTTTTTGTTGACAACGATTATGGTGTAATTGTAAGTCATTCATGATCTCAATGTAGGTAGGTATATACCTGTCAATCTAAAGCCTCGATAACTTCTTTATCCAATATTATCGTCTGCAAAAAAAAACATTTATTACTGTTTTTTTGTGATTACAACCATGGATATTGCATATGATAAGAAGACATTAATTTGTAAATAAAACGTAAAGTTTATCACATTTAAGATTTTAAATAGTGTCAACAAACACCTTACTGATAACGACATACAGATTTGACCCCTTACCTACAGCTGTTGTTATCAAACAGGTTGTTTTTTATTTGTAAACATGTCATCAAAGTGCTGCATCATAATGATTATAATTTTTGCTTAAAAGCAATTTATTGAACCAAATAACTCAAGTAGGTACGCGATAATCAAAAACAGCTTGTTTGTTTACATAAAACTGATTAGTCGTTTTTGAGTTATAAGCTTTTTGACAGACAGATACAGGATAGGAGTTATTTATATAAATAGTAAACTAATATTCTTTTATTATCATTTTTTTAAATAGAAATATGTATCTTATTATAAAGAGGTACGATTTTTTTGTTTGTTTTTATGTTTGTAACGAATAGGCCTAGAAAGGACTGGATTGATTTAAAAAAAAATACACCAATAGATAGCTACATTATTCCTGAATAATATAGATTGTATAACATCAAGCTACAACCCACGGGAGCGGGGCATCAACCAAAGACGTAACTTATGGTGACAAAAGCCACGCGAACGCGAGCAGCATTTATGATTAGCGAAATCATAAATATAATAAAAATCTTACTTAAAAGTATAGGTTACCACCTACACTTGTAAGTGGGATTTTTTGCTGTATGTAACTCAATCTTTGCGTGATTCTGGCTGGTCACCAGTTCATAAGAACTTTTGTCGAAACGCCATTTGTTTTTTGTACCCCGCATGAAGTTTTATCCAAGAGGTACTTAGTGGGGTATAGAACCCAACATATAATAAAAGACAAGGGGACATATTCATGATTATTTTCCATTTCGAATAGGCAAGTAGATTCAATTTTTTTTTCTTTTTGTAAATGACGTTCAGAAGTTCCTTCTTTTGACTTCGACTTTATTATTATTTATTTATATATGTATTTATTAATCAAAGAAACATAAAAATCTTACAAATAGAAAAATTCTCTGACTAAATAAACTCTAAATTGACTCTCATTCTCTTACACAAATATAAAAAACAGTAATTACCTATATGACTTTAACATTTGATAAAAAGATTACGAGCACCGAATGCTAAGCCTTTTCTTAAACTCAATGATGTTTAGCTCCTGTCTGATAATCTCGGGCAGACTATTAAGTAAATAGGATAGGCGATACTTAAATTTCTGTTGCCATAATAATTGCTGACCTATCTAATAATGATGTACCTACGTCACGTCATCCTTGACCGCGGTTATTGACCGCGTGCTAAGGCTGTGACTTACCGACAATAGGCTTGGCTTCTAATTGCCATACTGGTTTGTTAATTGTAAGTATTCGACGAAATTATTGCCGGAATTAAAACACACATAATTATATACATATAATTCATTACTTTGAACATAAATTGTTTTACAATCAAATGATGTATGGATCAATTATGACCGAAATAAGCTATGATCGGGTCCATAGGTTAAGCCAGCCAAAAATCACCAAATACATAAGCAACACTAACTTGTCGTAAGATATAACTTACAAAAATTATTAGGTACACTATGTAGGACGTAGAGTATCAAAAGTCTCCTACTTCAAGTAGGTATAATTATATCAATATTAGTATTACGAGCGCAATTATATCAATATTGTTTTATTTGAAAGTGCCTGATAACAATTTTATGTGTCAGATAATTTACTCACTCAAGAAAATAGCTTCAAACTAAAGAAACATTAACTACATTAACCTATTAAAAAAAATCTCTGACTTTTCATTTAAATTAGAAGTAGTTTTGGTGATGATAAATATGTTTTAAATGTAATACTTCCTTATTATTATAAAACGAATTCTAAGTTAAGGCCAAGCCGTAACTTAAGTTAAATCTTCGAGTCAGTTGTTGTATTTCGAACTAATAAAGTACTAAGCTAAAATTCTTAATACAAAAATTACAACTTAAACTCTGTGAACTTCTTCCAACAAACTTTATTCGGAATGAAGTAAACTTCATAATCTACTGTAAAAAACTTTACTCTATTCGAACTAACTTGGGCTTTTTTTTTTTTTTTAAAGATGGTAAAATCATCCAATGACCCCCCCCGCCCTGGGCGGGACGGGAGGGAGTGTCAGACTTTTACTGACTAAAAAACCATCTATGTTCCTTCATGTGCCCTTTGCGTTCCGGGGGCGCGGTATCTCTTTCGAACAACCCGCAGGACTAACTTGGGCTTAAGTTTGAACTAAAGCTGAGCTCGTTTCTTGGTTTAGAATAATTAACTATGACTATTCGTTAATATGAGTCTCTTTGAATGACGATTCTTTTTTATTTATTTATGGAACAGGCAAGAATTGTAAGAAAGTGTAAGATTTGTAAGACCTACTATGTAAACTACGGGGCCGCCCCTCTGCCAAGTATGCTGACTTCCTTATCTTTACCTCTCTCCCTTTCTGTAGCCGACACAATCCTCGCAAAAGAATTCCCAGAAGCCGAGTATATGTGATGTCGTTGGTGCAAAAGCGGCTGCTAACAAAAACTCTTTCTATCTTGCTTGCACAATATTGCAACGTAAACACAAACACAGATGTTAACATTCTATTAAATTGCACCAGAATTATTTTTTTGCAATCAAAATTACAATTCCAGTGTTTATTTTCCTTACACGCCGCAGGTAAGTCGCTCGCTCATTCATTGGCGCCGCATTACACAATATTTATATTTTATTTAATATGTTATTTAATTAATTGCTACATAAATAAATTCACCCACCCACCCACAGAAGAAAGCTTTTTTTTTCTGCATTTTTTATTCTCCTCGAACAAGACATCCTTCAATCATTTTCTTTTTTGCATCAGTATTTCAATGCAATTGCATCATTTACCTGCAAACCTGTTTCCAATGAGGCTGATTCATTCGCATGGACTAACGACAATGAGCTTAATGGCTAGTACATTAAAGTTTAATTTAAGTAAGCAATAAATTGAGACCAATGTTTAGCGGTCAACAAAGAACAAGGAGAGAGCAATGTCCTTTGGTGTAATTATTTGATCGCATCACGCGGCGCTTATCAGATGTTCGGTGGTACAGACTTATCAAAAAAGTATCCCGACTTATCTAAATTGATACTTGCCATCAAATTATAACGTCAATTACTAATAAGCAACTTACGTCATTCCATATATCTACTAGGTATACTCGCCACTTAGCAAGTACGTAGTGAAAAGTCAACATAATATTATACTCCTTAGTAATAAAATCAATGAAGATCAAGACAAGTAGACGGATCTCCATTCATGGACACCCGAGAGAAGAGAGATAGTGCTGTACACAATAATGAAATGTACAAGTTAACTCCGAATGAATGGAGATGAGGGCTGGGGGTTTTTAATGGTGGTAAAGAAAACAACTACTCAAACATTAATATTTTTTATTAAAAATAGCGACTTTACAATACTCTATCAATCTTTATGAAATTTCTTATATTGCTAAGTTATATTTTCATAATTTAATTAGGAGCTAAGCGTTGCTTGATGGGAACTGTCGCGACATCTCTTATGATATAGCTTCACAAACTACAACGTCAGCAGGCTACTACAAACAACTACAGCTACAGCTACAACTACAGGCAACTACAAAGTGATGATGGAACTACTAACTGCAAAGTCACAATTCTAAGTCACGCAAGCGAAATTAGTTTAAAAAATTTAATGATTTACACAGTCAAGTAATATCCTGTCACACAACAACACTGGTCCGGAGATGAAAATCTTATATCGGAAAAATATCTCATCGCGTTCTACTAAAAGTGTGATGCTAAGTAACCTCAATAAACATAATTATGTACACAGCTCAGCTTCCTTTGTGAAAAATGTGTTCTTATTACAATACCGTTGTTTATGTTACAGCTGATATTTAACGATATTGATGCAATCCAAATTTCCTACTTCTTTTGCTGTATGGAATCATCATCATCAACAACCTATCGCAGTCCACTGCTGGACATAGGCCTCTCGCAAGGTGCGCCACTGAGCCCGATCTTCGGCTCTCCGCATCCAATTTCTTTATGGGATATCAAACCTCAATTCCTAATTACATAAATGCTATCATCAACCTCACATTGCACATTACAACTTATAACTACAGCGTTTTATAACACTAGACTCCTTAAAAAGATCTCTAAACAGTTTCAATCATCACAACCATTACATTTTCTATTTCCTTGCTTTGAACCTGAGCCAATGGCCTCCTTGTAGTCTGAGCTGGAAGGACGTCGTAGATAGCTTGGCAGGGATGCAGGTCTTCTCACAAGGGGACAGCTCCATGTGCAGGAGGATCTGGTATGCTATAACCTTGATCTCGCAGAGAGCAAATCTTGACCCTGAGAAATATTTAAAATGAATTTGTTTACATGGTAGAACATTGTGCTAAAAATAGAGATTTTGTAGAAAATGTCTCCTGCCTTCATCTGGTTATATAGAATGCTTGCTCTTAATTTCTCCTCCATCGGCCGACGTCCTATCATTTACTTTATTTTTATTCATGTCATTCCTTAGGTAATCTATCTTTAATTTAATCTATTTTTCATTCTTTAAAGTCTTTGTGTAATTTGAATAAAAAACTCACCAATACAATTTCTGGGTCCAACACCAAAGGGCATGTATGCCAACGGATGGATTTTATGCTTGTTTTCTTCAGAGAAGCGCTCAGGGTCGAATTTGTTAGGGTTGGGGAAGAACTGGGGGTCACGGTGGAAAGCGAAGATGGGTAACCAGACACCTGAACCTTTACGGACCTAAAAAAACAGAGTCACATAAATATTACTCTAGTTCATGGATTGTCAAATTAAAGAAGCCCTGCCGTGTTGATTTTAAAAATAGAAATGACTTACAATAAAATCCTTTTCAGCCTTCTCGTTAGGTTTCCCCAAATTGTAATCTTTAGTGCAAATCCTGTCCATAGCAATACCAGCCGGCCACAGTCTTAAAAGTTCTGTAATATAAACACACTTCTTTTATTACAGATTTCAGATAAATATTCCAACAGTCTATAACTACTTCTTTCAACTAAAATGCTCAATAATTTTGATTTTAAAATCTTTGATATCTTACCAGATACAACCATATCCAAATACTGCATATTCTGAATGGAGTTGAAGTCAAACTTGCCGCCGTTCTTATCGTCGTTCTCCTTGATCTCTTGTGCCAGACGCTCCTGAACGTCAGGGTTTATCGCCAGCTCGTAGAGTAAGAACGACATGCCGGATGAGACACCTTCGAAACCAGCTATGAAGAACAGCACCGCTTGGGCAATGAGGTCATCGTCACTCCACACTGAAAGCAAAATATAATGATGAACAAAACAACTCAAGATAATTAGCAAACTCGAACGCGTCTGCGATCTCTATGACTCGCAGAAACTATTAATACAACACTTGAAATATAAATGCCTTCCTTATGTACACTGAGGGTAAATAATCCGACAGACCTGACGATGAGTGGACATCTGTAATACCAAAAGCATCGCAAATAAACAGGTTGACGTAAATAGACATAAGTACTAAAGTCGTATTATACAACCTCCTTTTGCCAAATAGTTGTAGTCCCAGGTAGGGCACGAGCCAATTGCCAACCGGACATAATATGTTCCGACGCGGGATGTCTAAATGCAAAATTTTTGAAGCCTGTACTAAAATTTACCATTGCAGGAAAATAACAAATGGTTAAAATTTTGTCGGTTCAGTTTTTTGGTTGTATATAAATACACACCTCTGGTAACTTCTTTCTGTCCAACAGAAGATTCCTCAACTGTCGCAAACCCTGCAGCTTCATCACTTGCTTTAACCTCTTCATGGGTCAGTTTACCTAGAATAACATTTAAAGTTTTACTGATAGTAATGTTTTGAAAAAGGTGTAATGTTTTTTTACATCATTTCTTGATACCCTTGGTGGGTTTAGGCGCCCACTTCTCGTTGAAGATGTTCTGTGTTCGCAGCAGAGCATGGGCTAGTACCTGTTTCATTTGCACGTTTAGGTTTATCTAGGACGTCATTGGCATCTATAATGGAAAACATAGTGAGGAAAATAGAGCTTATAAAAACATAAGCCTGAAATCGCCAATGCGCCTTGCAAGCGTAGTGATCAAACTTTGTGCTTTCTCTATATGAGAAGAGGCCTTTAATTACCTCGTGTAATGGTAAATCTACAAAGCTTTTGAGCATTTACACAAAGAGGGTATCTACCTTTCTTGGCTTCCATAAGCAAGTGAATCATATCGGGTCTAATAATGTTACGCATCTCACGATTTGCCATCGTTTCCGTTACCAACTCTCTAAAGAATTTTTTCGACGATTCCGGAAGGAAATCCAACTTTAGGACCTGTAACATAAAGTAGAAACTATCTTATAATTAAATAGTAACTTGCATTACGCATGTGGAACTTGAATATTTTAGTAAAATGATTTCTATGTGGTTTCTCCCAAGTTTATTATTTTCTGTACTTATTTATTTCAGGCCTTAAACATTCCTCTTTTTATGATCGAGTAGCATGAATAGCATGTGATCATTACCGCTAATACTGCGGTTCTCGTTTACTCGGCCGTTAACTGTGACAGTAGCCGTGTCGCCTTGTGAGGTTATTTTGAATCCAAATTATGCATGTTATTCAATATTTAGGTACACATCAATAACAATCCCAAAGTCACACATATTTACTACTATCGAATAATAATCGAATGATGGTATCTTCGGTGAATGTAATTACGATAAGACGTTAATGTACATTCACCTTTAAAAGATTATTGTTTATCTTTTGTCACTAAGCTATATATCGTCTTTGTTATTAGATATCATTATTTTGTCTACAAGTACTATTTGTGTTCTACAAGAGATACTGTTATCTACAACAGATATTACGTAACCATAAAAATAAATCTGAACGTTAAAAATCCGTAACAACAATAGAGCTCTAATAACTAACCTTGGCTACAATTGGTGCGTTAGACATTATGAAGAACATTAACAATTGACGAAAATCGAAAGTAGATGACTTCTTGCCCATGGCGTAGAACTCGTTCTCTGCGTCGTTGTGAGAATCCACCTTCAGTCCGAAGGCACAGGAGGCTATCACATCGTTGGCGTAGCGCGTCGTCAGGTCCTTGCACTCTATGTCTATGTAGCCCGCTGTGAAACATGTTTCAGTTGTTGAAGTACCAGTTTTCATAAATCGTTAAAAAAAGACAGTGTTGCTAACATTGTGGCCCTCATTGAAGTCTAAGAAATTAACTAAAGTATTTTAAATGGTTCAAAACACATTTAAATCTTATTGTACCACTATAATTTAAGTCCAAAAGTTTTTAAAATCCACCGTGTACAGATTTCCATAATTTTACTTACACTTTGATTCTTTGATCCTTTTCTGAAGCGAGCTCATCATCTGATTGCCGACCTCTACCATGAAAGGTACCATCAGGCGCATCTTGGAGCTTGTAAATGCTGGACTCAATGTGGAGCGCATATCTTTCCATTCTTGACCTGTATGAGATATAAATAATTTTAATTTTACATGAGCCTTAAACATTAATGTATCTTCAACAATATTGTCCTATAAATTAATGTTGAACTGTACTTCAAAATGCTTAACATAATATTGGATTTAATTTTTCCTATAAAAATAGTCAAATCAAAGAGTAATACGTACCTACGTAAGTAAAGTAATATTATATAAATATTACTTTACTTTAAAATATAATAAGTAATATTAGATAAATAAATAATATTGTACCAAGAGAACCATTATTCTGATACCAATTTCATTCGTACCTTTCAGAGAAAACAAGTTTCTAGAGAAGAATGAGTCTTCGTTGCTAAAAGCGTTGCGATGATCGAGGAAATGCTCGAAGTCTTTGACACAGATTTTCTTCACCAGTTCGATGTCGCGGATCAATATCAACTCATTGATGAATTCAAATCTACCCACGAACCTGATTAATTAGATACAAACAACTTGGTGAGACATAGAAATGCATTTTAATCAAAACAAGAAATAAAGCAAACTGAACTACTAACTTTTCTTCAGGAAAACTGTTATATAGTGCCATAATGTCATCACTCATGTGATTAACGCAACATAGCATCTTGGTCATGTTGCCTAGCAAGGGGACGGGCCTGAAATGCTTGACGCCATAGCGACTGAATCTGGAGTAGATTTGCCGGAGGTACAAGACCACCACGGCTATGAGCACTGCCACCCAGATAAGGAGTATTATCATGATCTGTAACAACAATAAAGTTTCAATGGACAAAGAGTCAATAGTTAAAACTTTATTTTCATCTGAACAAGATCGATATTAGGTCAAAGAAGTGTTTTAGATGGAAGCTTCTACTTTCTTGTTTCTTATCGGAAAAAAAGAGGAAGCCTCCATAATGCAGTTCTTAGACACTTAGCACTTTGTCAATAAACTCGGAGTATAATCAAGAGCCAAATTTACACCACCAAAAATTTATGGTTAAATCGAAGTTGCTACTGGTTTAATTTTACTCAAGGTAGTCTTGGTTTAGAGGGGCCAGAGTTTCTTACTAAGTGGGCTTGAGATAGAAACACTCTTTGTCAACGGCGTCACAAGGTGTCAAATTGTCTGCCTGAATTGTGGAATTATTATCTTCCGTACCGAAGTCACCTCTACCTATTGTTTCATTGCTGGTATATTTGTCGTAATCGTCACTTTACCAAACATTATTTTTTAGAATATCTATGGGCGGATTGTGTAAAAGGTGATTTATACCCTTTCTTTGTTTTCTTTGCTTATCTATTTACTTACTCTTAAAAGAAACAAAAGAAGTATTTTGAAATAGTAGCTCACCAGTCACTTCCTTTGTAGCCATAAAAATCATATAAAAGATTAGTTGTTAATCTAGCCAAAAATGATCTCTCTCGTTGTGGCTCCCATTGGACAGTTAAATTAAAGGCTTCGTTCAAAAAGCGATACTATTTCTAGATACGGCTCGCATTCTTAAAAAAAACTGAACCTTTGAACGCCAGCAGCTTGGAATCTGGGCGCGCTCTTGGACCAACTACCTTACGAGAGCGTTTTGCCAAATAATTTTGAGCTGCTAACTAATGTTAATCACTATGTCTTTTTCTCATAATTATCATTTATTTATTTATTATACATATTAATTACATTTTTAAATATTACTATAAAAAAATAAAAACATAATTATTATTATCAATTTACTTTTTTAAGTATTTTTTGGTTACCAACTATGTTGTAGAAATTAGATAAATAAGAAAAAACACACTTACTATTTCCTCACAAGCACAACGACAGTTTGTGAACACAGGGTACAATCTTAAATAAATAAAATACTGCGTAATTTTATGACTTCAATTGATTCCCCAATATGTTACTCGGAGCACGATCCAGGGGCCTCTGAGCATAGCATGAGGAGTTGGAGTTAATATATTATGTCATGTTATCATTTATGTTTTTAAAAGTTCAACAATAGACGTAGTATCTACTATCAGTTGTAATACCGGCGCGCAAATAGAAGCCGGATTTTTGTATTGTTGTGTTTTTGTTGACAACGGTTGTGTAATGTGTGATTAGTAAATCATTCATGATTTCAATGTATTTACCACATACCATCACGCCTGTATTTCCCGAAGGGTTAGGCAGAGGTGTACCAATGTACACCCACAGTTCGCCGGTATATTTAGGTCCCATGTAATAGGGGGCGAGCCTATTGCCATTCACCGAGCACAAATCCAAACTCCGAGCGGCTACTGAGAGTTTCATAGAAAAACCCAATAACACTTTTTGCTCGACCTGGGAATCGAACCCAGGACCTCTAGCACCAATCAATGTATTTCAAGTCGCGATGTCACCTTTATGCAATAATTATGGTCTCTAACAAAAACAATGGTTTGATTTCTATTGTTTTAAAACTATTGATTTTTGTGTGTGACAACAAAATGTTCATTTGCAAATAAAATCTAGACTCTAACACATTTAACATTAACATAGTGTCAACGTACACCTCTATACTGATAACGTTATAAACTTTTGATCCCATACAACTATTGTTGACAAATTGGTTGTCACTTGTTTGTAAACATTCAAAGAGCTTAAAATAATATTTTTCTTTAAAGGCAAAAGAAAAAACTGGTGTAACTAACAAATATGCCTCTTGCACATCTGTCATACGTCTCGTATTGCAAACTTTTTCTTCTTCTTCCCCCCCAAGTTCGTGGTAGTCATCCTAGGAAACCGCTTGTTTCATTATTGTTAAATTAGCAACCTGCGTCATTTTACAGACAAAATTAGTTAAACGTCAAAGTTCCTGAGAAAAGTAAAGAAAACAAATGAAGATCGGAACTCACGGACGCTCGCGAGGATACTCCTTTATGTCAGAGAATCTTCTACGGGTGATCAGTGTCCGTAGTGTTTTGTTTTGCACCATCTAGCACTAAACAAGGTGAAAAGTGTACTAAGTAAAAACGTAATGCCGATTTTATAATGATAATGATTTTTTTACGGCAGAGGTGTACCAATGTATACCCTCAGTTCGCCGGTTTAAGTAAATAAAATGGAGTAATAATTTTGACAGCTGTTATTTAAACATTAGTGTTGTTATTATCAGCTGAAAAAATAATAGGTTAGGTTATGCTTCACTGTTGTGTACAATATACAACTGCCGCTTTAAATCAGTGCCAACAATATTATTTGCATAGTTAGGTAATTAAGTTGTTCATTATTTTTATCTGTAAGAAGTAAGGTTAATGTCTGTAAAATTGTTATTTGATTAGGACTGTTATCTTCGTCTAGCTAAAGCTTTGTCGAATTACAAGCAAAGTAAACCTGGTTACTCCCTGCTGCCATCATCCCACTGCTGGGCAAAGACTTTCCTAGGGAAATGAAAATGGCAAAATGATCCAAGAGAGACAGAGACCTCTATATATTTTTTTTTTAATTTATGAAACGCTGTCTGTCGTCTCCAGTGCGTCGTCTCTCGTATCGATCGTATAAACTATTAATCTATGAACATATTGCGTCTTCCGAATTTAAAGAAATAAAAAAATGTGTTGGTGTCAAATGTGGATTTAGTTGGAAAGAGTTAAAACTAATGTCAAAGCATTTCTTTCAATTTATTAAACCATTTACGAGTACAAGCATTTTCTAATTGTAAAAGCGTCGGTCAGTTCATAAGAAACTTGAAGCTAGTAGCTCGGTTCAAAATGTAGGTAGGTCTCCATGGAGAAGAACGAGCAGGAAACTCCACGGATACTCTTTTCAATTAGGTTTTTACAGCAATGATACGATTCGGCTAAGAAGGAAGTGAGCACTGAGAAGACGGCTGACAATGATGAATGAAAAAGGAAGACGCACTTTACCCACTCCAATTATGTTGAGTTAAAGGTATATTACGACACACCTAATATAGCTTTCGGACATTCCTGTAAGTACATACATACCATCACGCCTGTATTTACCGAATAGTTAGGCAGAGGTACACCAATTTACACCCACAGTTCGCCGATAATGATGATGACATGATTTTTAATACATGTATTAGGGGGCGAGCCTATTGCTGGGCACAAATCCTAACTCCGAACTGCTACTGAGAATTTTAATAGAAACACCGTTGTAAGTATATAAAACAAATTTAAAATGACAGCACATTTGAAATGGGCGAAATGTACAAGAGAGAGGGCACGAGTAAGGGCTCTACTTGATTTTTACCTCGACATTCTCAAGCATATTTGGTTGTGTCGTCCTGTACGGGGATCATGATGATAGTGATAAAGTAAAGAAAATACTCATTAATACACAATATTTTATTTATTTTTGTGCAAATACAAATAACATAGTCATTACTGCCACGTGGTTTCTTAAGTTTTATGGAAATACATCATTATTTTCACTCTCGATACTAAAATTAAATAATCTCCATTACTAGACAAAATGTATACAAAAACATAAAAGCTCAAAGCACGAGAAAAGCTAAACAACTGCTAATTTATCCCAGATTACTTTGATCCAGAACCGAAAATTAATATTAGAGACGGAAGGACCAATAATAATAACTCGGCTGTGCTGTATTTTTGGTATATCATCAAATCAATCACGAAATAAATATTATTTATATAGCTAGCTCATAGAGACATCAACAAATTTCCACAAATTAATCTCTGAACATTTTCAGTCGTCAATCTTTCCACTGCCGCGGTCTCAATCTGAGCCAGTGTCCTCCTTTCAGCTGCACGTTAAAAGTCTCTTTAGATAGTTCGGGAGGGATGCAGGTCTTCTCGCAAGGGGACAGCTCCATGTGCTGCAGGATCTGGTACGCCATCACCTTCATCTCACAGAGAGCAAATCTTGACCCTGAGAAATAATGGCTAGAGTTTAAATACTGATATTATTAAAGTTAAATCGTTACTTTGTTAAATGAAACTCACTGGCGTTCCATAATATAATAGTGAACAATTATCTTGGATATTAGTAGTAAACACTGCTGACCCACGTGTTATCATTTTACCTACATTTTTATCACATACATAAAAACAACAAGAACACTACTCAGGAATTTTGTAAAAACCTAATTAAATACAATGTTAGTGGATTGGTGGTGGTGCATGACTACTAAGCGTGGGATACTTGGTTTGAAATTCAGGTCGTTCAAAGTGTCATTGGGTTTTGCCCTTTAGAATCTTCATTATGCACTCACCAATACAATTTCTGGGGCCAACACCGAAGGGCATGTATGCCAACGGCTGGATATTGTGCTTGTTTTCTTCGGAGAAGCGCTCAGGGTCGAACTTTTCAGGGTTGGGGAAGAACTGAGGGTCACGATGGAAAGCAATAGTAGGGAACACAACACGTGTACCTTTGCGGACCTGCAAAAATAACGTTTTATTACGTCGTGTTTGGGATTTCGAAAACCAAACGCCTATTAATATTCATTTATTTTATTAGTTATTTAGTGCCTGTATCTTTTGTGTATGCGAAATGTTCAAATGGTTCGTTAACACTTCCCGTAACCCACGGGCTGGCAGGTACCTTGGCCAGAAGCATTGTCATCGAAGCTAGCAACGCTGCCAGTCTCTTGGGGTTTTCACCAGTTGACAGCGAGGCAGAGGATTTTTTAATGCCTATTAATTTGATTTAGCTTAAATGTTTTTCTATTTTGTGTTTAATAAGTTTGTTAATTATTATAACCCTTTTACAATTAGAAAAAGTCATTTTTATCTTCAAAGTAATACTTACGATATAATCTTTTTCAAAGTTCTTGTTAGGTTTTCCCAAATTGTAATCTTTAGTGCAAGCCCTGTCCGTACCAAGAACTGGCGGCCACAGTCGTAAGGACTCTGCGAAGTGAAAACATAGCTCAAAAAATAGAACAACAGGGTTTTACACAGCACTATACTAAAGTTATTTTGTCTAGAAAAGGTAGATTAGGACCTTGATTGAGGTCCTAATCTACCTTTTACCAAAGCATTAATGGTAAACTTCCCCCTTCATAAGACAGCCCGCTATAAAGAAAGTTTCAAAATCCTATGGCATATCATTTCTGGTAAATTACGAGTTTAACTAAAGTATAATCGTAGGGAAACATACTATTCTCCAAAATGTAATGTTTTAATAATGATCTAAATCTTACCAGATACAACCATATCCATATACTGCATATTCTGAATGGAGTTGAAGTCAAACTTGCCGCCGTTCTTAGCGTCGTTCTCCTTGATCTCTTGTGCCAGTCGCTCCTGGACGTCAGGGTTCATCGCCAGCTCGTGAAGCAGGAAGGACATGCCAGTTGAGACAGTTTCAAAACCAGCCATGAAGAACAGCATCGCTTGGGCGATGAGATCCTCGTCACTCCACACTGAAAGCAAAAAAGGGTGTTAAACACAGGTTAAAATACACTTAACAAAATCGAAAGTACACGTCGTTTCTATCATTGCGATCATTTGTTGGTTGAGGACCGTACCTTCTGGTTACATAGAAATCAAACTTCCAACTATTTCTTACGCTTTTTTGAAAATATGTTTGATAAAATATTTTAAGAATTTTATATAAATTCGCAAACACGCACCTCTGTTATGCTGTTTTTTCTGTCCAACAGAATATTCTTCAACTGTCGCGAATCCAGTAGCCTTATCACTGGATTTGGCGTCATCATGGGTCAGTTTACCTAGAACCACATTTGAATACCATGTTATTATGGACGCACTTGCTTAAATAAGTATATCGACTGTGAACTGGCAACCGGTACTATCTCAATTTTGACAACTTTACAGGATGAAGAAAAAACATGTTAGCATCATTTAAACAGCATCTAGTGTGTTAAATAAAAATACGTAGTTTTTAAATATTTTTATTGCACATATAATAAAAACAAAAGTAACATTATTATGCTTCCTTCCAATATAAAATCGAGATAAGACAATATAAATCAACACAAGAACATACATAGGACTTTTTACTTGGAACAATACGGGCTATCTTCAAAATCAAAATAAAACAATAATGATAGGACATTATCAACACAATATTTTTTATAATAAAACTAAATAATTAACATTAAAGGAACATTTTTAGGTTGGAAAGTCTATAAAGTCATTAGTGTAGGTGGGTTAGTCTATAGAACCAAACTTATTCCTGATAAGGCAAATTATCATAAAAGTTATGACAGTCTTGTGGAATGACAGCTTTCAATTCTTGAAGGTGCAACCACTTTGTTTTAGGAATACGGCATCTTGCCGTAAATAAGGGTGGGTAACAGTCCACTGGATGTAGTCTCTTTGGTCTATGAGGTAAGTCCATCCAATCTTTGGTAAAATCAAGTTTCACCCTGATTAGTCCTGAAGGATCATACATTATGACTTTGATGTCTGTGACCATTGGATCATTTTTTGTCCGACCGGGTCTAATGCTATTGTACCTCAAAGGTTTCGTGTAGTCTTTAAAAAAGTCGTAAGTCAGCTCAATAGCCTCGTATGGTGTTGGATGTGTTCTTGCTTCTCTGGTCGTAGACACGTAATCGCTTGGTAGTTTTATTTCTTTATTTTTTAATTTTCTCTCGATACAAGCATGTACAGAGTCTACCTCCATCTGCGTGTGACCGACTTCGAGGTATTTCTGATAAATGAAGATTCCGTGAAGCATACTAAAATTGAGTAGTGCATTTGCCATAATATTGTTACGGTTTTGTGCTGTACATCCATCAGAAAATATGATAACTGGTTTTTTTTCAGAAGTGAGACATTTTTTTTCTAAATAATCAATCAAGCATGAAACGAATGTTGATGCTACTAGTTGATTATTTTGATCTTCTGAAAACCAATAACATGTAGCTTGCTTTTTTACAACATCGTAAATTGTCGAGTTATGACAAGCTAGCTTTGTTTTGTAATAAAAAGCATTAGCATGTGTAAACGGAGCTAGCTTTACTGCTTGAAAATCAACTTCTATTAAAATTACTTCTCCATTAATAGCTCTTTTTATATCCTCGCGTTTTTCCGATCTAGCAATCTCTTTCTTCGCTGTATGCTCCTTCCAAACTTCTTCTGTTATATTTTTGGTTTCGTAACTGGCGCAAAGGTTGCATTTATCTTTTTTTACATTAAATAATGAAATATTTTTTTGAACCATAACTTCGCTGAATTTTTTTCGGCTAAACGCCGGTTGCAATGCTTGAGTACACGTTGACTTGTATAAATTATAAACTTCTTGTATTGTTTGAAAAACAGGTTCGAGATAGAGCTTTGTTGAATTCTGCCTATTGTAATGGGACGGCATTTTTGGAAGATTGTCGAAAAAGTTATTTAAACACTCAATTTGTGATATAAGATTATTATTTGGTGTGGTATTTTTATCTTTTGATGTCATGGGTATTCCATGCAAGCTATCACACACCCATGCTTGAACCATTCTATACCCAATACTAAGAGTATTTATAAACATTTCTCGACAAACTTGATAGCTCTCTTGTCCATTATTCAAACTATATTTAAGGCTATAGTTGCGTCGAGAAACACTGTCAGTAGTATTAGCTTTTGTAGGAACTCTTGAAACCGATCCACACACAAATGCTTTGCGTTCTCCCCAAGTCAAACTCCAAAATCGATCGTAAATCGTTTTTCTCTGTTCTTCCGTAAATAATGAACATTGACGTTTTTTAGATCTCAGACAAACATTGCTTGAACATTTTGGCTTCATTATTCTTCCTTCTCTTGGCGTATCTTGTACAACCGTTCTTCCAACTTTTCTAAAACCTAAGTAAGCTTTTCCTTCCATTCGCAGTTTTTTGTTAATGTTTCTCTTCCAAAAATTAAGACAGATAAATTATTTGTAAGTAATCACAAAATATAATATCCATTATTATTTTATGCTTTAAAGAACCCAAGCAAGCAAGTGGCTAGTTAGTCATGAGGCGGATAGGTAGTTAGAACAACGTTCTGAAATCCATAACCAGCAAGCCTGTTGAATCAAGGGGCTAGAATCGCAAGCCGACCATGTTCATAACACTTGAATAATATATCAGTAACACAACATTTTGTTAGATACCTACTTATAGCGGAATCATGCAACTTAACCTTTCAGATACCGTCAATTTGAGACACAATAGTATAACAATAGATACGCGAATGCCAGCGTTCGCTTGGGTTTAGACACGGTAATATTATAATACAGTACTCCAACTTCATACAAACGGACGAAACGCGAGCTATACCTACGCGCCTCGATCCTGGGGTGCGCGCGCGGTGCAGACAGATTAAAATACTGGAGACGGGCAGCCTCTAACGCATGTTTACGTACCGCGCGGCTGTAGGCATTTATTTCTGTCATGCGGCCGAGTTACACTACTGTATTATTATATTACCGTGGTTCAGAGCATGTATTTCATCGTAGGTATATTTATTAGTAAATCTAATGAAACATAATTATTTTCGGTTGATGTTAACCTTAGTTAAATAGAACCAATAAGTACTATCTCTGAATGATTCCAATCTGCCAAAACTTTGAACGGCAATGCATAATGTACTATCTCGATTTATACATAATTAACGTAGAAATCTTTAATATTAATAATAAATGTATATCAAAACTTACCATTTTAGCTACTAGAAGTCCCAATAATGTCCATGTAAAACTTAGGGCACAGAAATCGAGTAAATCCACATAAAACAGTAATTTGTTTCAAGAGCGCGCGAAATCGCGTTCAAGTCCGTACACGTTTGGCGAGATAGGATTAAATGCTCGCATTCACTGCGCGTTGAAGTTTAGTACAAGTTGAATGAAGCCAATCCTGGCGCCAAATTTAAATGTATTTGAGTTAGGATTTCTTGTAACGATGTGGAGTATTAAATGGTATAAAATGGCATTAAAAAGTGAAATCTTCAAAAAATTGAGATAGGACTGGTTGCCAGTTCACAGTCGATATGTATAAAATACTACGTACCCTTCTTGGCTTCCATAAGCAAGTGTATCATATCAGGTCTGATGAGTTTCCGCTTTTCGCGATCCTCCATCGTTCCTAGCACTAAATTTCTAAAGAAATTCTTTGATTCGTCAGTAAGTAAATCCAAATTTAACATCTGCAATAATAAATGCATCAAGATACATTAAAATGCAAAAATATAGAATTGACTTCAAATATTTTAATTTTATTAAATCTCGTCTGGCCATCCTTTGTAACCGCGGCGTTGACCTTGAGACCACACGGCATTGTACACAAACAATGAAGCTAGTGAGACACTAAGCTATAGGCTACTGCAGTCATATGAATCCGCATCAAATTATCTACTTCCAAATGTAACGACAGAGCCCAAAGTAGCTATTAGCAATCGAAGGATCTTGTAAGGAGATCTCCTCCCAGTGTGCTTAAAACGAAACATCATGGACTTGTGGATCTTCCCCATTGTCGCTAATGTGAGACTAAAATCTGAAGGCCGATTTTACTAATTACAAACATTTTAAATCTAACTGCAATCTCATCCCAACGATTATCATTATTATATTTACTATTTTTGACAGATTGAGACTGAGTTTCGATAGCGATTATTCATAAAAGTTAGTAGAATTGACCCCCTGATTTTAGGCACTTTACCTAATACGTCTAAAAGAAATACTTGACGTGACTTGTTTATAAAGTAAATATTGAAAGATTTCTAAATTCCTACTTCTTCAATTTGAACCGGTTTAAAAATTATAATCATGCAAACAAACCTTTGTCACGGATGATGGTATGATTAAAATTATGAAGAATAGAAGTATCTGTTTGTAACTGACGGACGATGACTTCTTGCCCATGGCGTAGAATTCATTATCTGCATCGTTATGAGAGTCCACCTTCAGTCCGAAGGCACAGGAGGCTATCACGTCGTTGGTATACCTCGTCATCAGATCCTTGCACTCCAGGTCGATGTAACCAGCTGTACAATGCGGACAATAAAAAGGAAGGAACCTTAACAATAGTTAATTAAACATTTAAAAGTTAAGATGACCCAATTTTTGGAGTCCGAAAGTGAAGAAGATTTTTAAAAAAACTTACTTTTGGATTCTTTGATCTTTTTCTGAAGTGACCGTATCATCTGATCGCCGACCTCCACCATGAATGGCACCATGTGACGTATTTTGGAGCTTGTGAATGCTGGGCTCAGTGTGGAGCGCATGTCTTTCCATTCTTGTCCTGTACGAGATTAAAATACGTTTCTCTTTTAATTTACGAGTATATAAAGAATTTTCTTGCCAAGCACTAATTCTCTAATGTAATCTTTATTTTTGTTGTTCCATCAGCACATTAACATCAGTAACAGTTTACATCATTAATCAAATTGTATGTGTTATTCCACACTACAATCTATCTCAGTTCCAAATTTCGTTCAGATCCGTCCAGCTGTTAAAGTGTGAAATAGTAACAAACTGCCATCCATCCTCACAAACTTTCACATTTATAATATTATATAGTTAGGATTGTAAGATTTTACTGCGAGAACCGTTGTTTTTATAATTATTGTCCACATACCTTCTAAAGCTAACAGGCTTCTGGTGAAGTACGAGTTGCCGGTTTTGAGTATAGCGTTGTGATCGAGGAAATGCTCGAAGTCTTTGATACCGATCTTTTTCACCAGCTCAATGTCGCGGAGCATTATCGCCGGCTTGGTGAATTCGTAATTGCCCACGAACCTAAAACATAAAATAATGTAAAATAATATTTTGTTTTTTAAATACCAACTATCACAAAATAACTGCTGAGTTGATCCTATTGTATTTTGAACAAAACTTTAAAATAATCAAACACTCGTAATGACCTTTCTTCGGGGAACGCTCTATACTGCCTCAGGATATCATCAGCCATGTGATCCACACGAAACAGGACTCTGAACATGTTGCCTATTAAGGGGGCGGGCTTGAAATGCTTGATGCCATGACGACTGAGGTTGGAGTAAGTCTGCCGGTAGTATATGTACAGCACAGCTATAAGAACCGCCACCCAGACGAACAGGATCATGATCTGCAACGATCATTAACAATACATGTAGATTTGAGAATTGAAATATTACCGTACGTAATAGATATTGTAGTGCTTAAACACAATTGCACACCCTCTACCGTCCGATAGTCCGAAATCTGACACAACCGGGGAGAAACCAGGCGCAGAACCAATGACTATGTGCTTCCCGAGGTCGGGGGATGTCACACCACCAAGTTCCAAATTTCGAGCTGTACTGAGAAATTCCTGTTGGAAAAACTCAATTATGGCTTGCCCGACCATAGAACCTAGGTCCCTATGCTCAGCAGCTGCGCTTGCGACTACAAGACCAACGGGACAGCTGCGTACGACCTCTGCGCATTGTGTAAGAGCAGAACCATAACATGATGATATTATTATGCTACCATTGTTTTATTATGGTCATCAGTACCGAGCTCAGCAGATGCTGGTGTGTCGTTCGTATCTATAGCTACTGTGTGTCTTGTTGCAAAAACTTTATCACGGCCATCCCATATCATAACGTTCCTCTGAGAAATATAGGTAGGCTCTGTAGGTATTTTTTAACCTCAGGATGGTATATCAACTTACAATTATAACTCCTCCTCCTAGTATCGTGAAAATGCCACAATGGCGCCAGCTGCCGAATAATTTTCACACGAGTCCGTCGCCTTTCGAACCGCTTGTGTGTAAACCTCGATTTCTCATAATTATGTATAAAGCTGTTAGTGCTTTTAAATATGTATCATATTTGTTGCGACTTTTAACCATATGTAATTTGCCTACCTAAGCCATTTTTTTTATCTTTTTGGTGAGTCTTGATGGATTACACATATTGCACAATATTAAATGACATAAAATTAAAAATACCTTAATGTTGTGCAATCAAATTGTCTTGTTTGCAAATGCAAATATAAATTGGTATAGCTAAATATAGATTGGTATTGGTAATTGTAATATATATTGGTGGTTATAGTTTTCATCTAACCTTAAAATTAATTAACTGAATGAATGCCAGCCTAATATTGTTTCATGGCCGGACAAAAGCGTCTTCTCATTCCCATACACAGAAGGCGAGTGCATTTATCATCTCGCTTGCTCAAGGCGGATTAATAATCAACAATAAATTAAATCCAAACTAAATAATTATGAAAATTGCAAACTTTATCGTTGTTGCTATGAATGTTGTTGTTGTTTTTTTTGGGTTACTGGATATTTTGACATATTTAATGTACATACACTAATCAAAACGAGAATACAAGTATAAATAAATGACGTCACTTACTATTTCGTCACGATGCCAGTTCACACACAAACAATAATAAAGTGGTGTCAAAATTCGCACAGTGCACGTGCGGTGTCTCGCGCACCGTAACCGGGTTTGGGTTATTATTATGTCATATTATCGCTACATAGGTGGCCACGCGCCTCTTTCGCGATAGTGTGTTTGTTGACAACGATATCTAAAGTCACCATGACCGTCAAAAAAACCTCGATAATTATACTGCTAATCGATATTTTGCTCAACTCTTATCAGTACAAAAACCAAATAATATTTTAATTTTGGCGATTTATATTTGGCTAATAATTCGAGCATTATACTTTCAACATCATACAATAGTACAACATGAAACCATGAACGCACGAATATTTTAAGAAATTAAATAAACCTAAAGATTAGATGAAAAATTATAATGTATACTAAAGCTCTATCACCATGTGGGAGACTGAGCCAGTGCTCATGGTAGAATATAGGTATTACAAATGTGCGTTTGGTCCAGAATAAAAATAATCGTAAGGACAAGAGGAAGAGTTTTGTACTGTGTGTTTTTTAACATTACCAAATCAGTCATGAAATGAATACTCTTGTGGCTGCAACAAAATCTTTACTTTTAAAAATAATACATTTTACATAATTATCGTACATTCATAACACACTAAATAATCTCTGTAAATTAAAATAATCAACTGTATTGTCTTTTCTACTTTCGTGGTCTAAATCTGAGCCAATGTCCCCCTTCTAGCTTCAAGTTAAAGGACTTTTTACATAGCTTGGCAGGGATGCAGGTCCTCTCACAAGGGGAGATCTCCATGTGCTGGATGATCTGGTACGCCATGACCTTCAACTCGCAGAGAGCGAATCGTGACCCTGAAAAAGAATTGCATTATTACTTACATTATTTTTTTCATATTGTAAAACTCACTGGTGCTCCTTAAAATGATAGTCAAAGAAGATTCCGATTGTTAGCAAAAATAGCCGTACCATTATCTATAAAAACGACAAATAAAACAAGTTTGTTGTATGGGAGCCCCCTTAAATATGTTTTTTATTTTAATTTAATAATTTATTTTTAAAGTGAATATAATTATAATATCTAAATATTCTGTGAATTTTACAAGCGTCCAACGGATGTAGTGGTTTCAAACGTAACTGCTAAGCATGAGGTTCGAATCCTATGTCGGGCAAAGTGGTATGGCTTTTGCTGTATTCTAGATCTCACTAGCTGCCCTCTATTACATAGACCTCTATAACTGTTATTAAGGACTCACCTATACAATTTCTGGGTCCAACACCGAAGGGCATGTATGTGAACGGCTGGATATTGTGCTTGTTTTCTTGAGAGAACCGCTCAGGGTCAAATTTATCAGGATTGGCGAAGAACTGGGGGTCCCGGTGGAAAGCAATCGAGGGTATCTGAAGACATGTACCTTTGGAAATCTGCAAAAATATTATTTACATTCTGTTTCAAGATTATCATTCTTATTTCATTGCTTGAAATATTATATTAATAACTTACAATATAATCTTTTTCAGCCGTCTCGTTAGGTTTTCCCAAATTGTAATCTTTAGTGCAAACCCTGTCTAGATCAGGAGCAGGCGGCCACAGTCGTAACACCTCTGAAAAACAATAACAGTGGTTGATCAATCAGAGTCCTAATCTACATTATGTATACATGAAAGGAAAGGTTGTGTAAGTATAAGTAAGTATAAAATTTTGGAGTATAATTTCTGGTGTATAATGTTATTCAATCATGGTATAACATAATATTCTGCAATACATGCTGATTTAAAACTGACAAAATCTTACCAGATACAACCATATCCATGTACTGCATATTCTGTATGGAGTTGAAGTCAAACTTGCCGCCGTTCTTGGCGTCGTTCTCTTTGATCTCTTGTGCCAGACGCTCCTGGACGTCAGGGTTCAGCGCTAGTTCGTAGAGTAGGAACGACATGCCCGTTGAGACAGTTTCGAAACCAGCTATGAAGAACAACATCGCTTGGGCGATGAGGTCGTCATCACTCCACACTAAAAGTAAATTATATTATAAGGTGTGGTGTGAAATATTCCATTGTAGAATGGAATATTTACCACAGGTGGTGTAACTGATCATAAACTTTATCATCATATTAACATTATTGATCTTTTAAAGGTTTGACTTACGTCTGATTTCCATTTTTATCAGTTTTGTATAAATACACACCTCTGTTTACTGCTTTCTGTCCAACAGAAGATTCTTCAACTGTCGCGAACCCTGCAGCTTCATCATTGGATTTGACGTCTTCGTGGGTCAGTTTACCTAGAATAACATTTGATAAACCTTAATTATTTTTAATTATTAACAGAATTTTGTACTAGGTTGTTGATAATCAACTGTGGGATTTTTGTAAAATATTCAGCATTTCTTTAAACAGATATACAGGGTGTTTGGTGCATCGTGTGCCAAATTGAAATGGTCGACTGAGGAGGTCATCTGCTATCCTTTCAGACCCCTAAACACTTCCCATGCCCTGTGTATTATTTTTCATCGACTTTTAAAAGTTTTATAAAAAAAATACCAAAATTTTACATTCAAGTACATTTTTTTTTTAAAGTACACGTCGTAGGCTCTTTATTTTAATTTTATTTAGATGTCCATTCTACTACAGTACTTTAAAATTCAAAATTAGTGACATTAACCATCTAGTTTTTTATTTATTTACTCGCAAAGTTTTGAACTTCAATTAAAGCTGTCCATATTACAGCTATTTACATGGCTATAAAAAAAAAACCAAATGAGACCGGCATCTAAGAACTTCGTCAAAAATTCTCTAGTCTATCCTCTTGCTAGTGATGTGCCACATGTCATAAAAATCTTTTTACAACTTCGTGAATTCACTAGAATTGTGAATCGAGTCATAAAATACAAAATTCCAAATTATGGTTTAAAAATTTTGTTTTGCTTAAATAACACCTGAAAAACGTATTAGATATGTTATCTCACTCTTATAAGATAAAATCTGTCTCGTACCTCTCTTTTTTGGGGGAGGGGGTACTAGAAATAATAAAAAATGCATTTTTAACATTTATTTCACATTTTTTTGCATATTCTGCTTAAATTGTTGGCCTCTATTGCGAATGCAGGCCAGACATCTATTTCGCATTTCCACAGTTGTTGTACGAAGTCGCATTTTCTCCTTAAGTTCCTTTGAAAAGATTTCTGACTTTTAGCCAGAAAAAAAGGAGAGGTTTAGTGTAAACGTTTGGGCAGGAGTGATTGGAATCAGGTAGTTGGACCGCATTACTTGCCTGAAAACTTCAATGGCGACAACTTAGTGGCCGAGGTGCCCGTATGTAATGAAAATGTGCCCAAAGTATTCCAGCATGACGGCTGTCCCGCGCATTGGCGTTTGACTGTGAGGGAATATCTTGATAATGTGATCCATAATGCGCGGATTGGTGGCCTTATTGCATGACCGGCACGTTCCCCAGGCCTAACTCCGCTAGACTTTTAACTAGTTTTTGACTAGTATACGCCACGGAGGTGCCGACTAGGGATGTACTACTTCAACGCATTCAAACGGCGTTCAATAAAATTAAGGAGAAAATGCGACTTCGTACAACAACTGTGGAAATGCGAAATAGATGTCTGGCCTGCATTCGCAATAGAGGCCAACAATTTAAGCAGAATATGCAAAAAAATATGAAATAAATGTTAAAAATGCATTTTTTATTATTTCTAGTACCCCCTCCCCCAAAAAAGAGAGGTACGAGACAGATTTTATCTAATAAGAGTGAGATAACATATTTAATACGTTTTTCAGGTGTTATTTAAGCAAAACAAAATTTTTAAACCATAATTTGGAATTTTGTATATTGTGACTCGATTCACAATTCTAGCGAATTCACGAAGTAGTAAAAAGATTTTTATGGCATGTGGCACATCACTAGCAAGAGGATAGACTAGAGAATTTTCGACAAAGTTCTTAGATCCCGGTCTCATTTGGTTTTTTTTATAGCCATGTAAATAACTGTAACATGGACAGCTTTAACTGAAGTCCAAAACTTTGCGGGTAAATAAATAACAAACTAGATGGCTAATGTCACTAATTTTGAATTTTAAAGTACTGTAGTACAATGCACATCTAAATAAAATTAAAATACAGAGTCTACGAGGTGTACTTTTAAAAAAAAAATGTACTTGAATGTAAAATTTTGGTATTTTTTTTATAAAACTTTAAAAAGTCGATGAAAAATAATACACAGGGCATGGGAAGTGTTTAGGGGTCTGAAAGGATAGCAGATGACCCCCTCAGTCCACCATTTCAATTTGGCACACGATGCACCAAACACCCTGTATATTATTTACCTTTCTTGGCTTCCATAAGCAGGTGAATCATGTCGGGTCTGATAAGATTCCGCGTCTGGCGATCCTTCATTGTTTCTAAAACTAATTTTCTAAAGAAATTCTGTGTCGCTTCAGAAAATAAATCTAATTTTAAGAGCTGAAAAAGAAAATATAAAATACAGTGACAATGGTGCCGATTCTGTTGTGACAAAATTCTCTAAACTAACTTAAAAATCACTAAAATTTAGTTTAGTCCTGTCAAACGACGTTTCCTATTCTGAAATTGACTAAACTAGCTAAATTATAGTTTGACAGGACTAAAGTTGCTTTAGTCACTCAATTTAGAGAAAACGGCAATTTTGCTATTCTGAATCTGACGTTTTTGTCCTAAAATGTCGGTTGTCAAGCTAAATTAGACTAATATTAATCGCGACTAAAAAGGTGTGGAATAAAATTAGTTGTTATGAACTATAATGAAAAAATCACATTTCTTGTTCATTTTCTTGAAAGTTTGGATTCTCGTGAGATATAAACATAATGGAAGTTATGGTAGAATGCCTACAATACGGAATGCATTTGTTAAAACAAAGATATTTTTGCACTGAACATCTATAAAGTATGATTTGGAATATTGTAAGTGCAAATGAAGCAATAAACATTGAATTTGAAGTGGATAAATCGACATTTAGATTCTGTGAAATAAGATTTTTTTTTAAACGATCAAGAAAGAGTTCGGTTGGAAATATTGCGAGACAATTCAAACCCATTCCATTCAACTCCCATTATGGTGCCAGCAACTGAAGCGGAGGCTGCCTACAATGAAAGCTACACCAGGGCAAGAAATGTGGTGGAAATGTGCAATGGACGCTTCAAGAATAAATTTAGATGCCTACACAGGCATCGCTGTCTGCACTACCGGTCAGAAAGGGCAGTTAAAATTATTCTGGCATGTTGCACCCTGTACAATATGATTTTGGAAACATTGGATGGTAAGTGTACCTAGTTTACTTATTAATATTATGGATGTTTTATTTACATTTGCAAAATAAGAAATCTAAATAAGTGTATTTTTGCAGATGAAGAAGATATTGATGTGACTGAGGATAGCCAGCAGTGTGACTGTAGACTTGTAGAGGATACCAGCACCGATTTCCATACCGAAGCAAGGGAAATTCGGCAATTGCTTGTAAATCATTTTGTTTAAATTAAACATCTTATTTCTTTACTAAAAAAAAGTTTATTTTTATTACTATTATACCTATCCTTAACCCTAAACATAATAATAAACAATCTACAAGATATAATAATCAACAAAACATAACAATCATTAAAATAATTAACAATCAGCAAAATAATTTCAATTGGCAGGCGAAGAGTCCTCGGTAGTCCTCGATGACGGGTAACTCGACCGCTTGCATGCTTTTTGGTTTGGTCCTGGCTTGGCCTTCGCTTTGGCCCTGATAGAGTCTCTTACTTTTCTCGCCTTTGTATTCACTTTTTGTACCCAAACATTTCATATCTGTTGAAATTAAATTAATTTAGAACACAATGAAAATTATGCAATACAGTTTAAAATTTTATCTGACGTATTCTACTTACATGTTGCCACTGCTCTACAGTCCTGCTGCAGCCCAGTTGGTTCAGTTCAGTTGGCTAATGATGGTAGCCTTAAATAATTCCAAAACTCCAGAATCAGCTTGATTTTCTAAAAAAAAACAAAAAAGGCTAGTAGTAGACCTGAATTTATACACAATAATAGTATAATTTACATACCCAACGATAAACTGATAACTATTAATATTGAGGCTCTCAAATTTTCTATCGTTGTTTATGTTATGCTAAGGATTCAGCAATAAAATAACAAGTTCAGTTTTATTTCTTACCTCTGGTCATTTTTCGATTGTTGTGGAGCCGCTCCACGAGAAGCTCTCGCTGTTATTTATTCGCTCGTTTTCTGAACGACTGCATGCTAATTTAATTATTTATAAAACAGTTAAAAATAAAACAACACCCAATTTATTATTGTTCTGTTTAGGGATGCCCAATACGATGCGATATATCGAAATATCGATACAGCGCTATACGATATATCGATATTTACTACGATATTTCGGCCATACGATGCGTCTCGATATATCGTATTCCAATAAAATATCGCATTAACGTATCGAATATTCAAATCAAAGTATAACTTTGTTTAAAATGTACCGTTAAGATCCAATATTATTATCAACATTTCGATACAAGCACATTATTTACTTTATTTGTCTGTGGTAGCAACTTCGGTGCCTTCCGAACGTCTCTTTTCTTTAGCTGGATCCACACTATCAGAAAGCCGTAACAGGATAAATCCACAGCGGTTATCCAAATTATTATTTTTACGCAGTTTGAGTGCTGATAAGTGGCAACTGTAATTTTTTTTAATGAGTAAACCAACCTTCCATACATATAAATTACTTTTTTTTTATAACATACAATATTTATTGTAAAAATTAAAGAATGGTATGTATTTCTTTAATTTTTACGATATATTTAGTGTTTTAATAATATTTTACCTACGAAATAACTTACCCAATCGATATACTCAAGCGATACGGTTACGATGCGATATATCGATACAAAGGTATGCGATAATATCGCGTATCGATACAAAGCCATTCGATTCGGTTACGATGCGATATATCGATACAACAGACTTTTTTGGGCATCCCTAGTTCTGTTGACATACATCAATCATTCATATCATTGCACAAGTCAATTAGTGTTACCAACCCTTACCAAAATTTTCCCCCAAGTTTTTTCTGAATCCCCGTAAAATCCCCTTAATATAAAATTTTATATGTACCCATTCATTTCCTAAATTGTTACGTAGCTCATAAAATAAAACGTTACCTAGTATATTAGCCCCAAAAAAATTCAGCCCCCTCTTCTGTCCCTTTTACCACTTCTAGCCCCTAATTTGGGGCAAAACCCATAAGTTGGCAACCATGGCAGGATCACATTAACCACAGATAATAAAAACAAATGTAGGCTACTACATAATATATTATTAAAATATAAACAATAATATAGTTTTACGCCGTAAATATGCTCTTTATATTTCATTTAAATAATTATTGATAAACCATTAAAGATTATTTGATTTTACTCAGGTATTTTTTGCACTTCAGATCATTTCGTTCACTTTCATTCGCTGTTTATTTTAATTTTCAACAAATCTTCGTTTATGGTTTACTTAACTTAGCGATTGTCAAACTCGATTTAAGTGATGTCAATATTGTTTTTAAGTTTAGAGAATCTTGTTTTCAGAATAGCTTTTAAGATTCTCTAAATTAAAAATAAGAAATTTTAGCATTAGTTTAGCTTTCGGTGTAAGACAGAATCGGCACCATAACACTCTATAATCGTACGACATATCTATCGTATGTCCGATGTGGCAAAAGAACCAGGTGAGCCAATCCAATGACGCTAGGCAAAACTAGATGTGGAAATCAAGTAAAACAAAAAATAACAGACATATACGTTAAAAAGGTCAAGACCTTTGACCTGCTGTAGCACTACAATATTTGATATTTTAATAAATTGAATTGTCCTTGTAATTTTCATTACGACAACATGAACAAACACATGGTTGGCTTTTTGACAAATTAATTTACTGAAAATTTATTTGATCTAATCAACTTTATTGTATTTTTCTCCAGCTGTCATTACCTGTTGTGTCCAAAAAAATACTTTATATACATTGCTTAGAGACTTCATACCGAATAAGAGAATTTTATTTAAGAATTATTTATAAACAAACCTTCGCCACGGCTGAGGGCATGGCTATCAATAAGAAGAATATCAGTATCTGGCGGAAACTGATGGTGGCTGACATCTTGCCCATTTCATAGAACTCGTTATCAGTGTCATTGTGAGAGTCAACCTTCAGCCCGAAGGCACAGGAGGCTATCACGTCGTTGGCGTAGCGCGTCGTCAGGTCCTTGCACTCTATGTCTATGTAGCCCGCTGTGAAACGGGAAGAATATTGAAATAGTTTAATAATTGTTTTATATTTAGTAATTTACTGTCCATGTCACTCCTTTTTGGTGTGTAAAAACGACGAAGTTAAAAGTCCAAAGACCAGTAAAATTACTTATTTTTTAAAAAGTTACTTACTTTTAGATTCTTTGATCTTTTTCTGAAGCGACCGCATCATCTGATCGCCAACTTCTACAATGAACGGCACCATGTGACGTATCTTGGAGCTTGTGAATGCTGGACTCAGTGTGGAGCGCATGTCTTTCCATTCTTGTCCTGCGTAAGATCACAACACGTTTTACTCTAAATTAACCTAAAGATTTTTCTCCCAAACCTCAAAAATAAAATGAATTCCCAAAAATGTTTTTATTTCTAAGTCACTGTCAAGTCAATTGCTATATTAAAGTAGATTTCATGGTTATTTTTTACGTACCTTCTAAAGATATCAAGGTTCTGGTGATTAACGAATTGCCGGTTCTAAATAGGGGGCGGTGATCAAGGAAATGCTCGAAGTCTTTGACAGCGATCTTTTTCGCCAGATCGATGTCACGGATCATTATAAATTCATTAATGAATTCATATTTTCCCACGAACCTGTAGATAAAAAACAATGTAATAGTCTATTTTTTTAAGTACCGACTTTCATAAATAGCTGCTGAACGACTTATGGAGACTTTATTGTAATTTAAATAATTTTATTCATCATTTTTGTTCATTTATTAATAATCTTTTTTTTAACGTAAACCTTTAAAAAAAAGAAATACCTTTCTTCAGGAAAAGCTCTATACAGATTTAGAATATCATCAGCAACGTGATCCATACGAAACAGGATCCTGAACATGTTGCCCAACAAGGGGACAGGCTTGAGATGCTTGACGCCACGACGGCTGAGCTTGGAGTAAGTCTGCCGGTAGTATATGTACAACACGGCAATGAGCACCGCTACCCACACAAGGAGTATCATGATCTGCAACGATCACGTAACAAACAATACAGTCATGTAGATTTAAAGATTGAAATATTAATAATTGTATAATAGTATTATTCTCGTGACCGAATTTTAAGACCGAGACTAGCCAAGTGCATGGTATTATAGTCTAAGTACACAATAATATCTACTACATGACTTGGATTAAACACAGGTGAACTCCCTCTTCTGCCCAATGGACCGGCAATCCAACACGACCGGGGGAAGTCAAGCGCAGGAACAACGGCTTAGCGTACTTTTTGAAAGACGGTGGCATCACATCACCAATTTCCAAACTTTGGCTTGCTTTGGTTTTTTTTTACTGAGAAAGTATCATGGGCACCATTTGTATGCTTCTTGGGCCCACTTTTCAACATTGTCCAACAGCAATGAGACCCATGTCATGTAAAAGCTGTTAAGGTATACTCCATGTGATTCTATGGCAGCTAAGTTCAAATCCAGTGCGAAAATGTGTTTTGGTAAATTTTGTCATTTTCGTGTAAATCCTGGGCAAAGGTTCTCACACTGTCGAAGAGCGATGAGACCTATGTCATATGAAAGCTCTTAAGTTATACTCCATTTCATTTTTTGTGCAGCTAAGTTCAAATCCAACGCGAAAATGGTGTTTTGGTACATTTCGTGTAAACCCTGGGCAGAGCTCTTTCGTAATCTGTCAATTATTTGTTTTCCATTTCGACCATTATGATATGGCTATAATCAGTATACACACATACACCATATAAAGAGTACCTTTATTATCACTACATTTTAGCAAACCATAACAGCAAATCATAAATAAACACTTGTGTTAAAAAATACATATTGACACTCTTATATGTAATAACAGTGATAAACGGCATAACTTACTGTTTCCTCACGATACAAGTTTATACACAGACAATATTAAAGTATTGTCAAAATTCGCAGCGTGCGCGTGCGGTGTCTAGCGTACCGTAACAGGGTTTGAGTCAATATTTATTACGTCATGTTATCAGTATGTAACGTGTCTTCTTTGTGATAATATATTCGTTGGCAACAACATTTAAAGTCATCAGTCATCATGATCATCAAAAAACCTCGGCACGTGCCTATCGGTATCTTAATCAAATTGAACCAATATTTAAAGTACATAGGTACTACGAGTGGTGTGCAGTAAAAATATTCGATTCGAATTATTTCTTTTATTGGAAAAATACAACTTACTTAAACGACATGCACAATTTGTAACATCCGTTGGTAATAGAATCTTCAAACTAAATTAATATGAAGTGCGAAAACGAGATTTCCATTCAAATTGTTCATTCAAACATCGATTATTAAGACCGCAGTAAGACGCTGGATGCAGGCTGCTTCTAACCAGTCCTTTTGGAAATCTTACGGGGAGGCTATGTTCAGCAGTGGACGTCTACAGTTTTTATTTCTAATATGCACCAAAATTGATTCATATTAACATAATTATGAAATCAAATTGATAAATTAGTTCGTAGTGTTCGTTTTCCTTATCACTACATGTAGTCGGTATGTTTTCGGTGGGGCCTCGTTACACAATATTTATTATTCTCATGTTATTTAGTACAGTGCAAAACCTACATTTGCTCGCCCCAAAAAACTTTATTTTTTAATCCTTATGCTCCTCGACATTAAGATATCCTACAATAACGTTGATGTTTGCATCACAGTTGCTATTTTCTTGTAAACTGTAACATTTACTTGGTCTTTGGAAATGTCACACGCGGAAGTATCCTTTCGCTCAAAAGGATTTGCACAAATGTCCATAGCGCAAGTATCTTATCAAGGGTTTCCTTGATAAGATACTTGCGCAATCGTTTGCGCTTAAGGACAATTGCGTGAATGGACGTTTGTCCATTCACGCAATTCTCTTTAAGCGCAAACGATTGCGCTCAAAAGGCTTGAAGATTTTGTATCTATCTGAATATTGCGATATGGAATACAAATTCATGATATAAAATTAATCCCATTTATGTACCTACTTTTGATTCATAATAAAAATAATCGTAAGGACGGGAAGAATACCTTTGCTTTTGGACCATTACAAAACCAGACAAAAAATGAATACTATGGTGTATGCAACAATATCTTTACTTTAAAAAATAATAAATTTTACATGTCTTATATTTATAACACACTAAAGGAGGAGAGGAGAGGAGCTCGTGGCTAAATAATTACAGCCGCATAGACCGATCTTCCGGGTTAAGCCACGCTTGCCGAGGTCGGTCTATGGATGGGTGACCATTTACCATAGCGAGTTTCCTCCGTGCCTCGGAAAGCACGTAAAGCCGTTGGTCCCGGCTGTCATTTGTAGATCTTTGACAGTCGTTACGGATAGTCAGAAGCCAAGAAGTCTGACAACCAGTCTAACCAAGAGGTATCGTGTTGCCCAGTTACTGGGTTGTGGAGGTCCGATAGGCAGTCGCTCCATGTAAAACACTGGTATTCAGCTGCATCCGGTTAAACTGGAAAGCCGACCCCAACATAGTTGGGAAAAGGTTAAGCAGATGATGATGATATTTATAACACACTAAATAATCTCTGTACATTAAGATAATCAACTTCATTGTCTTTGCTACTTTCGTGGTCTAAATCTGAGCCAATGTCCTCCTTGTAGCCTCATGTTAAAAGAGTCTTTACACAGCTTGGCAGGGATGCAGGTCCTCTCACAAGGGGAGATCTCCATGTGCTGGATGATCTGATACGCCATGACCTTCAACTCGCAGAGAGCGAATCTTGACCCTGAGAAATAATTACTGATATTTAAACACATACATTATTTTGTTAACATTGTGTGGTGAAACTCATTAATGAACTCATTAATATGATAGGCTAAGCAAAATTCGGAATGTCATTGAAAACAGCACCTACGGTACTGTATACACCTACGGATTTGTTCTAATTCTTACTTTGGTCGAACGTCGTATAATTATGTTATGTTTCTTTCTCTTCTGTTAACTCTGTTAATCTGCATGCGATTTTTTTCTAATTCATGTTATCTTTTAATGAATCTTTTTTCATTAATTTCATTGCACTCCAATGTTTTTTCCATTAGTCTCCCTTTCTTGTTCCTTTTATCATAATTTGAATGAGTCGTCTTCATGATTTGATTTCGTAAATTATGATAAAGTTATGTTGTGCCTAACCAGACCAGACTAGACCAACAGATTCAGTAACTGTGAACGGACTGCTTAGCACGGGGTTTGTGTTTTTGGGTTTTGCTCTGTTAAAATTCTCAGCTGCATAACATAACATAGCATTTAGGATTTGATCGTACAGTATGTAATATTATGGACTCACCAATACAATTTCTAGGTCCAACACCGAAAGGCATGTATGCAAACGGCTGGATATTATGCTTGTTTTCTTCAGAGAAGCGCTCAGGGTCGAATTTATCAGGATTGGGGAAGAACTCAGGGTCACGGTGGAAAGCAAACGTTGGTATCCCGAGACCTGTACCTTTGCGGATCTGCAAACATTTTTTTTTAATATTCTGTTTCTACATCATCATTACAATTTCACTGTTCAACATATTATATTGACTTACAATAAAATCTTTTTCAGCTTTCGCGTTAGGTTTTCCCAAATTGTAATCTTTAGTGCACACCCTGTCTAGAGCCAGTGCAGGTGGCCAAAGTCGCAACAGCTCTGGAAAACAAAAACAGTGGTTAAAAAACTGGTTTTACATAGCAAAGTTATCGTTTTATAAGCAATAAGGGTCCTTATCTACACTTTCTTAAACATAAAGGACAAGGTTGCCTGGGTTTAAGTTAGTTCTTGGAGTATAAAGCCGCAGGTGCGGTTGCGGTGGACGCACATGTATGAAAAACTGGCTCAACTATGCGAGCTAAGCTAAACTAACTTAGTTTAGCCGGCGGTGGACGTTCGGCTTGATTTCTGGTGCATATTATTTATACAATCATGGGGTAGTATAATATTCTACACCCCATTCTGATTATATAACCTAACAAGAGAAAAGGCTAAGCACATGATGGTGCTGATTAGAAACTGATCAAGGTCTTACCAGATATAACCATATCCATATACTGCATGTTCTGAACGGAGTTGAAGTCAAACTTGCCGCCGTTCTTAGCGTCATTCTCTTTGATCTCTTGTGCCAGGCGCTCCTGGACATCAGGGTGTAATGCCAGCTCGTAGAGCAGGAAGGACATGCCAGTTGATACTGTTTCGAAACCAGCTATGAAGAACAGCATCGCTTGGGCGATGAGGTCGTCGTCACTCCACACTGAAAGTAAATAAAAATATGGTAATTAAGATGAGAAAACATTCATAGAAGTCTGTTCTATGGTGGGTACGAGATTTTCACTTAGTTAAATTACGCCTTGTGCCTATGGAACTCAGTATCTTATAGATATTTGTTATGTTCGGTTTTTTTTAGATCATATAAAAATCTAGGCCACCTTGACTACCGCGAAATTATGATTTTATACTGAAAATTGTTTAAGTTTCGTTTTTGTTTTTATCAGTTTTATATAAATACACACCTCTGTTTACTGCTTTCTGTCCAATAGAAGATTCCTCAACTGTCGCGAACCCTGCAGCTTCATCATTGGATTTGACGTCTTCGTGGGTCAGTTTACCTAGAATAACATTTGAATTATTTTCGTTTCTTAAATCGTTATTTCAGTGTTTTGCACTAGATTACTGACTAGGCTATAATTAATAAGTTTGTGAGTTATGTTAAATATTACGCATTTTTTTAAACAGGTATATATTATTTACCCTTTTTGGCTTCCATAAGCAGGTGAATCATGTCGGGTCTGATGAGATTCCGCATCTCGCGATCCTTCATTGTGTCCAGAACTAAGCTTCTAAAGAAATTCTTTGTCTCCTCAGAAAACAAATCCAAATTTAAAAGCTGAAAAATAAATTTCAAATTTCTTTAATACACATTAAAAATATAAAAGTTTTAAAAAACCCTACATAGAAGACCTACATTCTTTATCGTGATCTGTATTAATTAAGTCAAATGCCATACAATTAAGAGATAAATAGTGTTGCTGTTCCGCGGCGCCAACCATTAGCGGTGCATCACTACAGTGACTTCTGTCGTTACCTACTTACTGAGATTGAGCTTAGAAAAAATATGCTTGTAGGTACATAACAGACATCTTGATGAAATATCAACCATTTTTAACCAGGTGGCATAACACCAAAAAGTGACTTAACGGAACGAGAGTGCCAAACCACTGCAAACCATTTATAGAACACTGCACCAAAACTAAGGCCACAGACGTCACTCAGATTTTTATTTCAACTTTAAGGGAATTTAGCCATATGTGTGTGTGTGTATTATTCCCGCATGCTAGATGTCGCATGGTAGATGTGCTGAAAACCTACCAAAAACCGACATATAAATAGAATAGGGAGAGAGATGCTTTTAACCTGAAGTGGCACTATAGAGGCTAGATAGATAGATTCAAATTATGGTAATTGTTGGTCCACTGTAGAAATTTAGAAACGTTCCAAATTCTAAATGTTTTAAGAATGATTTATAATCACACACCTTCGCCACAGCTGATGGAATGGATACCATTAAGAAGAACATCAGCATCTGACGGAAACTAAAGGTCGATGACTTTTTGCCCATTGCATAGAACTCGTTCTCCGTATCGTTGTGAGAATCCACCTTCAGTCCGAAGGCACAGGAGGCTATCACGTCGTTGGTATAACGCGTTGTTAGATCCTTGCAATCCACGTCTATGTAGCCAGCTGAACAACGGAAAGAATAGAGAAATCTTAGTATTTAGTCTAATCCTTTCTTGGTGTTAAAAGTTACGAATTTAAAAATCCAACAAGCAGTAAAGCAGATTTTAAAAGTAAAACTTACTTTTGGATTCTTTGATCTTATCCTGAAGCGAACGCATCATCTGATTTCCAACTTCTACAATGAAAGGCACCATCACACGTATCTTGGAGCTTGTGAACGCTGGACTCAATGTGGAGCGCATGTCTTTCCATTCTTGTCCTGCGTGAGATTAAAATATGTTTTAATCTAAATTAACCTAAACAATTCACCCCCAAGCACCCCTCGTAAAATAATTTCATAGGGGAAAATTATTATTTCGAACTCATAGTCAAGTCAAATGCTTTATAGTATTAGAGTTTATTACGAGAACAATTATTTTCATGGTGATTGTGTACGCACCTTCTAAAGATATTAAGCTTCTGGTGAATAATGAACCACCGCTTCTAAATACGGGACGATGATCAAGGAAATGCTCGAAGTCTTTGATAGCAACCTTTTTTGCCAGGTCGATGTCGCGGATCATTATCAACCCATTTGTAAATTCATATCTTCCCACGAACCTGAAATCGTTTTTTTTTGTCATTATAATAACTAGTTACCGAATTATTTGTTGAGGTTGAGGCCTCATTGCATTTTGAACAGAACTTTAAAATAATCCAATAGTCGTAGTTACCTCTCTTCAGGGAATGCTCTGTACAGCCTCAAGACATCATCAGCAATGTGGTCCACACGAAATAGGATTCTGAACATGTTGCCTAAGAAGGGGATGGGCTTGAAATGCTTGACGCCATGACGACTGAGCTTGGAGTAAGTCTGTCGGTAGTATATGTACAGCGCTGCGATGAGCACCGCAACCCAGACGAACACTATCATGATCTGCAACCATCACGTAACAAAATTTAATAAAAACAAAATATAAAATATAAATAAAATATACCATCACGCCTGTATTCCCCGAAGGGTTAGGCAGAGGTGTACCAATGTACACCCACAGTTCGCCGGTATATTTAGGTCCCATGTAATAGGGGGCGAGCCTATTGCCATTAACCGGGCACAAATCCAAACACCGAGCTGCTGCTGAGAATTTCATAAAAAACCCAAAAACACTTTTTTGCTCGACCCCCAGGTCCCCCTCGATCCGAATCGAACCCGGGACCCCTTGCACAGCAGTCGTAGTTGCGACCACGAGACCAACGGGGCAGTCAAAATTTAATATAGAAACATAAGCAGACCAAAGATTCAAATATTAATAAAAAAGGGTAATTGTCATTAACAAAATTATTGCTGAGGTTGGGGTGAACAAAATAAATTTTCTAAAAGGAATTTTCATCCTAGAGTTTGGAAGTTGTTGATGTGAAACTCCGGTGCCACAGAAAGCAACACAGATTTGTACGAATTTGCGAATTAACGTCCCCACATTGTATTAGAGCAGAACCGTAGCGTGATAATGATAACCTGTTGCCATTGTTACAATATTGTCATCAGTACCGAGCTCAGCAGATGCTGGTCTGTTGTTGGTAGCTACTGTGTGTCATATCACAAAACCTTTTTCACGGTCATTCCCTATCGCATAATTCCTTTATGAGAAATACCTGTACCTACTTATTAATCGCAATGTTCGGTGTAAAGATACAACGAACTATTTATCTTGGATTTAATCTGTTTAAGTAGGTACACACTGATGTAATATGTTTATAAGGGCATTTTCATTTTAAATGGCGCAGGCTGTTTTTCGGTTGTCCCATGACTAAAATATGATGAAAAAAATATTTGCAAACAATTTTTTTAAGAAAAATCTATTGTACCCTGTAGGTATTTTTATAAATATGTGGATTTAATTTATGAGTTCCTTATAGAGCACGTATTTAATTTTATTTAAATTAATAATGTTGCGGAATCGTGTAAAATCATCATGTCCCCATGACAGTTTGCATCATTGCATTCAATTTTTTCGTTATTTTTTGTACGACAGCTAACGTAGCGACACTTTCATTGTATTGTTAGATAGTTAATTTATCCTTTAAACTAAGCATTTCATCTCAGTTAGTGAAGAAAATATATAATAATTTAATAAAAAGCTTGTCCCACGAATTCGCGACTACCGGACATGTCCGGATAGTCACGCGGTTTTTACTATGAAATACACACATTTATCATCAAAATTCGGTTTTAACGGTAACTCTGGGTACAAATTTCAAAGTATGAAATGTTATTTTGAAGTTAGTCGCACTAGGTGTCCAGCTAGTGCAGTAAGTTTTGCAGCACAATAAATGGTTAAAAAAGAACTGTTGTAGTTAGTAACGTTTTTTTCATGAATATAAAGTTTGTCATTTTTTCTTTTTTAGGTATACATAACTTATACACTGCTGAAAGCATAAAAGTACAATTTTACAGCTTTCTGATAATATTGTTTAAGTATTTAAATTTAGTTTTAAAAACGATCTATATCCGTCACGTCCTGTTAGTAACTAGTTGTAGTGTATAGTTGTAGTAGTTTTTGAAGCCTATTTATTTTAACCTGCGCCATTTAAAATGAAAATGCCCATAAGCCTTTACTAAATTCTGTCTTTTTTTCCTCAACAAAATTTTAAGCACTTCCTTGTTAGTTGTAGTAGTTACTTTGAAATAATTCAATAGCGAGCAGTCAAATTGGCTTGTTAAAATCAAATTTGGAATTGAGAGATTTCCCATTAGCATTAAATTAAATCTAAATTAGATGTGTAAATAATAAACTGACTTAATGACTGCGTCGGCGGTTGGTGTTGCCGTGGCCAAATTTTGGGTCAAACATAGTATTTAGAAAATATCTTATATAATTATTAATATTTTGTTATTTGCCATCGATACGCTAAGAAGAAGAAGAATAATAAACAGGAGCAATTCACGATCGATACCTGGATTTTCTTTTGTTTTTTTTTCGAGATTTGTTATTTGATATTTTGACACATTCAGTACCGGTTGAACAACAACGCAAATATAAATAAATGACACAACTTACTATTTGATCACTTCACTTGTTTATTTACACACAATCAATACAATATTGTCAACAGAATACTGCGCAACTAATTTCGCGATGTGTCCGTGTCGCTTAAGTGCTGGCGATATGACTCTGAGCGATCCCAGACTCGGTATGACTTTATATTATGTCATGTTATCATTATATACGCTTTTATTTACGTTTTAAATTCATTAATAATAGCAATTATGTACTTATTTGTTGACAACCTAATAAATTTTAAAGTCATCATGAGACTCTACAACTTTGATAAGTCCTATACTTAGGCACCTAGGCAATCTCTATTGTCCCGTTGGTCTCGTGGTTGCAGGCACTACTGTTTGGCGTAGGCTATGGGTTCGATTTGCAGGTTCGGCAAAAAGTGTAATTGGATTTTTCTATTATGAATTTATCAGTAGCAGCGAAGAGTTTGGAAATGGGTGGTGTGACATCCCTGTGGCTCAGAAAGCACGTAAAGCCGTTAGTCCTGTGCCTGATTTCTCCTCTGTCGTATCCGATTGCTGTCCCATTGCCCATTTTTTTTTGAATGGGACAAGCATTGCAGTGGTTTGAAAAAAGTGGGACGTACGTCCCACTTTTTTCAAACCACTGCAATTTCTGTAAGCCCGAATCAACAGTGGCGACCACAGAAAAGCGCCCAGACAATGAAGCCCAACAAGTCCCGTAGAAACGATTCAACTGTCTTGGATCCCGCAACGAAGTCCCAGTCCAGTCCCATTGGACTATCAGAGTAAGGGAAGGAGTGCACTCGTGTTTGCGCACACATTTGTGCACTATAAGAATTATCTCTTGCGTAGTTGGCTGGTCTCCCCGACGGAAATTCGGTCGGGAGAATATTATTACCAATCTCAAGTAAATATTTTCTCAATTTGACAACTATTAAAATTATTACCTACATTTTTAACTGAAACATCAGCTGGTAAATCGGTAAGAGTTAGCTCGCCAAGTATTGTTATGAAAGTCAAAGTCAAAGATATCATTTATTTCAAGTAGCCAATCAAGGTCATTAAAAGGTACTTTTGAAAGCCATATACAAGAAAAATAAAGAAGTGAATCTAGTTGCCCTTTGCAATAGATATGGAAAATACAAGCATGATAGTCCCAGTTACTCTTTCAAAATTGTATTATGAGGATACTCAAATGATCCTTCAGTTACAGTTGAAATGTAAACACGGTTTTGTAGAACTAATTTTATTCTAAAATTAAGTCCTACCAAACCGTGCTGTACCGTGTTGCCGTGTGCCGTGCTGTAGTAAAAAAAAAATGTATGTAGTATGCATATTTCAACTAAAAACTGTTTGTTTTTGTTATTACGCTTTCAAAAATACAAATTAAAAATAATGACAAGGCAAATAGAAGTTCCAGGCTGCCCTCCCAGGACCGACATTCGGTGATCGATTTTATTGTCGGCGAGAATGAACATATGAATTCTAATATACCAACGTACACGTCCTTCCAAAAATTGGTCGTGGGCGGACCGCTAGTCATTATAATCGGTTAATATGGTTTCGAATAGAGACAGACACAGTGAATGAATATGTTTTACCTGTAGTCCTAGAGGTAAAATATACTAATTATTCATTATAGCAGGTAACTCGATTAAGTAATCATATTTCTTTTTGTATGTAACTTAACCTTTGCAAGATTCCGGTTGAAAACCAGTTTTTATTAGTGAAGTTTTTGTTTTTTTGTCTGTGATTGTCCTTTTTCTAGCCAGTATTAAATTTCTCGTGGTGCAAAGTGCGCAGCCGATTTTTTATGGTTGTAAAACAAGGCCTGCTTACACCGCGAATCATTCAACACATATTATGTTAACGCGGAAATGAATACAGAACGGCGAGGTCGTTCTGTTTCTGTTTGTCTTTTGAAGTTGTCTGAGACAGAATGATGTTTTAAATATGTTCCAAGGACTTGATGATTAGTGCTATAATCGAGTCTGAATTTTTAATTAAATAATAAGTTCCTCAAGTACATGTAGTAATGTACTGCAACCCCCATATACTCGTATATTCGAATATAATGGGGGTTGCTACTGTACAAAGTTTTCTTGTATTTTGTGTTAATTGTGTCTTTACACGAATAAAATTTGCAAGGGACCCAACAACCCCTCCAAGGAGTCTCTGGGTTCAAAAATCCTTTATTTAAGAGTCGCATGTGATTTCTGTTGGTGAACAACACTTCTGTTGCTGTTGGGGACCAACGAGGCAGTAGGTACAATATCCATCGAAAGTTGAATACTAAAGTTGATCAATGACCATTGGTTATATTATGTCACCAAATATAACAGCTGTTAAATGAGGATTACAATAACATATGTTACTTGGTCTATTATAAAATGAATCACATTCGCACTCGAAGGTACAATATAATACTACATTTAAATAAAGAAAACACGTTTTTTGTGTGGTCTCCACACAAAAAACTTGTACCTACTTTATTTTTATTTTTATTATTTGTTGATATGGTTGGCTGTATCTAATAAATACTTTGTAAAATTTTCGGACTACCTATTTATTACAGTTCATGAGATACAGCCCGCTGACTGGCACATGGTCAGAGATCACAGTAATAGGTCCTCGATGGCGCTCTTCGGCTACAGAACCCTGAAAAGCTCATTTTTCTAAATTCAAAATTCTGCGCAGTATTTAATGATTAAAAATCAACTTATTATTGCGGATCTATCGATAGCACTCAATCCATATTTGAGTGTCATCGAGAGATCCGGGATATTATATCCCGGATCTCTTGCGATGATAACAATCAAGTAATAAGTGTACTTAAAAGTGATTTGACAAATTTACAATACCTACATAGGTATCGCTTTATTCTTAAGTGCATGATTATAATTTTATATAACCACAATATGTTTGATAATAATTAGCTTAGGCCCTCACAACACGAGAGATTACGAAATCCAATCGGACTTACTGTTATTATTTTTATTTTTTTAACTAGTAATACTCATTTGCGAGAATGGATGGAAAGGTGGCTTGTAACTGTTTTACGGTAAAATGGCTGAACGAAATTAGGTCTTTGAAGCGCAAATATTGATGTAGCTTAGCACATTTTATCCCGTTTTTGTTAATTCTAAGTCGCGGGCAGAAGCGAGATTCACATAGAATTTTCCGTGTTAGCAACTATAGAATAAGAATAAGAATAAGAATAGAATAAGAATAATTTATTGTTTCAAGAAAATACAGTTAATGCATTGATTCCTGAAACTCACACTAGGATTCCCTGTGTCGTGAGTTCCAGGCTCCTTCGCTCCGTTTACAAGTTTTGTTACAACTAATTCTTAAATTAAAGATAGTACTCGTAATCTTAAAACAAGGAATACAAAAAAATAAAATAAAATAAAAAAGTAACAATAACAAAATCAAAATAAGAAGATTGCCCAAATAAAGCATTTGTATGAATGTTGTGCAAGTTTGTGATATACAGGAAAAATTTTTAACCAATGCGTAAATTTTGCCATAATAAACTTCAACACGTTTTATTAAACACGTATATTTTATTTTGATATGTCTTAGTACTAAAAAAAGAAGTTATCGCTTACGAAACATGTTTACTTAAAAACCATATTTTATTGTCACTCGGCGCTAGCGCATTCCCCACCCCCTCACCCCAGCCATGCGCCCGGGCGGCGGCCAAGAGTTTTCATTGATAGTATGGCGAATAGATTATGTCCATGTTTTGCTTATTTCAAACTCGGATAAGGATGATTTTTTTTTTATTTTTTTTTTAACTAAACACGGAAATGTGTTCTATTACTGACACTGAACTACCAAAAAAAATTTACGCACTGGTTAAAAACTTATCCTGTATAATATAAATTAATATATCGCTTGTTTATTGCAAGAGTGACATATCTCAAAAACACGTAATTTTCGGATTTTGTGAAAAAAATACTCTTTATTTATATATTTTTTAGTATATGCTTTTACAAGTACAGTAATGCACAAATATAATGACATACGGTTTGCTAGTCTTTATTTGTAATGTATATGTGTAACACAAATTAAAACTTTAAAATCGCTCTCCTGTAAAATTAGGTTTTTTTAGTTATGACAGTCTTGCAATAAACAAGCGATATGTATATGTTATTATTTATATATATATATATATTTAAATATATTCATATATATGAATAAGTAATTGATATATAAAATGTGTGTGTGTGGGGGTGTGTATTTGTGTATGTTTGTATGTATATGTGGGTTACATGCATTTTTAGGATAGTAAGCTTTCGGTTGAGTCATAGTCCAGTGTAAGAAGCCATTTAGTTAAAGTAATTTTACATTTGTTACGTGTTAGGTGCAGAATTTTATGTTGGTCGTTGAGTTTCGCGTAAATGTGTGGTCCCATGAAACTGTAGCACTTTCTGCCGATTGTTTTACGGCATCCAGCCTTTTCCCAATATACCCTTCGACTTGACAGAGAGCAAGTGCTCAGAGAGGTTTGGTGGAATCTCAGAGTGACAGACAGGATGTAAAGCTGTCTGACTCTAAGAACCCCCACTTCAGTGTATAGCGTATTAGTGGGGTACCGGAACGGTCGTCTATAGGCAACTTTGAGCAGAGCTCGTTGAGCTCTTTCTACCCCAATCATTGAGGTTTTACCAGCCGCGCCCCATGCTACTACACAGTAGTTAAGCACCGATTGACACAGAGAGTAATAAATCATCTTTAGTACTGAGTCATCTGCAATCTTGCCCAGTTGCTTAAAGATCCGAAGCATCTTTCTAATCCTGCCTATCCTAACTATATCAGAGTAAAAAAAACTGTGACCGGTGCTGCGGATCGGGTTTATGCTACCTTGGTAGCAAAATTGTTTTTTATTTTTGTTTTGTGATGGGTATGCTCAGGAATCTAGTGTAGGTCGCAAAAACAAAGTCAACGATGGAGTGACCTCACCTAGAAAAATCCTGTTCACTCTAGAGTTGAATACGCTCGCAAATATTATATTATAGCTTCTGCCCGTCACTTCCTCCGCGTCAAAGTTGACATACTATCCCACAGGAATCGTACATTTTTTCGGGATAAAAAGTAGCCTATGTTGTTCCGCACTATTACCTATCTGAGTGCCAAATTTCATTCAGATACGTTCAGCGTGAAGAAGAGACAAACCAACAAACTTTCGCCTTTATAATATTAGGGTGATTATAAACGAGAGCTTACACATCTCGAATAAAAAAATAAAAAAACGTGACATGATTGTGTCACTGACCTACTTAAGATTAAAGCATCGTTAATTATTGTAGACGTAAACAACATAATTATTACTAACTCGAGATCCTGCCCGCGACTTCACCAGCGTACTTTTCGTTGAGTTAAGCCAAAGTCCAAAATTATCCGGCGGGAATACAAAAATGATATTAGACCAATAAAAGGCACTTTTGAATGTCAATCACATGAGAAAAATAATACTAATAATTTTGTATCTAGTTGCCCATTCCTAAAGGTAGTTTCGTGTAGAGAAGAATGGGAAAGAATCTCCATACATATTCTTATGAAAAATTTATTTAAAAATGTCCTACATGCTATTCCAAACTATAATCTCTATCTATACCAATTTTCATCCAGATCCGTTCAGCCGTTCGGGCGTGATTGAGTAATAAACATCCATCCATCCAAACTTTCGCATTAGTAAAGTACGTAGAATTAGTGGAATCTAGTAAAATTATTATTACTTTAGTTTCTCTAGTCATCGTGATGTTTCATTTTGGTCAATAAAAAGAATTCCCATTGTTTTCATAACTTTATATCTTTACTAGCTTCTGCCCGCGACTTCGTCCGCGTCACAGTTGATGTGTTATCCTACGGGTACCGTACATTTTCCCGGGATAAAAAGTAGCCTATGTGTTATTCCAGACTATAATCTATCTTTGTGCCAAATTTCATCCAGATCCATTCAGCCGTTTAAGCGTGAAAGAGTAACAAACATCCATACATCCATACTTACAAACTTTCGCCTTTATAATAGTAGTAGGATAAACATATTAATATTTTTATAATTGTCATCATTACGGTACAAATCGTATTGTATTTGTACCTATTATTTTGATCGCCAGATGCAGAACATAAGCCAAATACGCTGACTGCAAATAAACTTTGTTTACTCCGTTAACCTGTCCCTTCTCCAGAAGGTGTCATCATCATATCAGCTGCAGGACGTCCACTGCTGGACATAGGCGACGCCCACAGATTTCCAATAGGACTGGTTGTAAGCGGCCTGCATCCAGCGTCTTCCTACGGTGTTAATCAGGTCGTCTATCCACCTTGTGGGTGGACGTCCTACGCTGCGCTTACCGATGCGTGGTCTCTATTCGAGAACTTGCGGCCCCATCGGCCATCAGCTCTGCGTGCCAGAAGGTTTGAACTGGATCAATCACGATATCACCTGAGGAAAGGGTGCATCTCAACAACAATGCAGCAGAAACGTCACAGAGGATGCGCGGAAGAGAGACTAGCAAGAACATCCACGTCGAGGTGCTAAACTGCACTGTACGGTACTTACCTACTCGACATTATGGTAAAAATAATAGTACCAGCCTATAACAGTCCTACTGCAGGACAAAGGCATCTTCCCATACAGAACCTTTTTTAACCGACTTCAAAAAAAGGAGGTTATTTGACATAATATTTTCATACAAACACGTAACTATCAAAGTACAAGTGCAAGATCCCGCACAGAACAAATATTTGTATGATCTACAAATAGTTGTTCCGGGCCTGGTCGTCCGTGTATGTGAGTTTATGTGTTTGTAAACGCACCCACGACACAGGAGAAATTCCTAGTGTAGGGCAATGTTTAAAAAATAAAAAACAGTAATTTAAAAAACTAAAAAACCCGACTGCTTTTCTGAGTATTTATGAAAAATCCCTAAAACAAGAAATTCGTTGTACCCGATTGCACTTAAAATTGTAGCAGTCGGGATCATCTGCAATATTACATAGGTAAGTGCTCTCAATTCACTAAGCCTCCATTTCTAGAATGGGTCCCAACTGCTACAATTTTAAGTGCAATCGGGTACAACGAATTTCTTGTTTTAGGGATTTTTCATAAATACTCAGAAAAGCAGTCGGGTTTTTTAGTTTTTTAAATTACTGTTTTTTATTTTTATTTATTTTTAGTTTTTTATTTTGACATACCCAGCGTCACTCTCACAGTAAATACGAATCTATCGACACCTCCCAAGCTAAAATCCATCGAGCCGTTCAGGCTGTAGAGCGATCCAAACATTTGAATTTGGCGCCAAAAATCTGCCATTTTGTTTTTTTTTATTTTGATATACCCAGTGTCACTCTCACAGTAAATACGAATCTAACGACACCTCTCAAGCTAAAATCGATCAAGCCGTTCAGGCTGCAGAGCGTGCCAAACAATTATACATACATACATACATACATACATACATACAAACATACTCTCGAAAAACATAACCCTCCTTCTGGCGCAGTCGGGTAAAAAAAAAACGAAAAAGAAGGTAGAGACGGGAGCAGACCAAAGCCAAAGTACCTACACTGTTATTTTTAGATTTATTGTGTATTTTATCTTTTGATTTTCTGAATAAAGATTTTATTTATTTTTATTTTTTTTATTTTAAAGTACGGTCGGCAACAAAGTCGATTAACAAAGTTACTTTCACATATCATTTAAATAGGCACGAAATAACACAATTCACTGCTATCCAGAATTTTAGGCAATACGTAAGAGTTTTTTTAACTTAATTTTAGATTCATTTCGTATTTCTTTTGATATTGTGCTCAATAATAAGTATTTAAAAATCTAAAATGTTAATCTACTGTTGTTGCTGACTGTACGTGGTAAGTGCCTAACTTTTTTTATCTCAGCTTCAGAATTCGAGATTATTCATAATTGCACCAAAATACCTCTCCTTTAATCAGCAAAACGTGTACATTACGAGCACACAGTAAACAAGTTTGTCAGTCACGCCAAAGCTGCGCAGGCGCCGGCTGTTTCGCACTTTACGTCAGTTTGTTTTGCTAATATTTGGAGGTTAGTTGTATAAGTTGTATGGTGCCGCTGATTTATTATAATTTGCTATAGGTAAGTATCACTGAGACTTATATTATTATATTTGATAACGGCTTCTGAACTCAATGTTATTAGTTCAGAGACCTCTGCAACTGATCATATCTGTTATATTGTGTTATATTGCGTTTAATTTTGTTTTGTTGTTGAGTTTTATCGCAAATATTTTATTGTCTTATCCGGTATGCTTACTTTTTCACTTCAATTCAAATATAGATATATCATATTATTGTCTTAGATAGGTACCTAATCAATATATCTTTCTGTAACTTTATCAATCAGCTGTTTCCAAGGCGATATTGGTGGAATTTACGCAATTATTTTCGTAATACGTATTATCGCTGCCTATTACTTTACCAGTGTTGTTTATATTCTAGTCATGATCCTGACTTACACATGGCTGGTGATAGCCATTACGGCGCTAGTGCTGTACCTGCGTCAGGTGTACTCGAAGCTGTCTCGAGATGGCGTCAACCACCTGCCCGTGGTACCAATCTTTGGAAACCTGTTCTGGGTGTTCATGAAGAAGGAGCACTTGATAGAGTGCATGATGAAGTCCATGGATGCGTTCCCTGATGATAGGTAAGTTTCAACTATCAAATTTTGCCTGATTCAAAAGATACTAACGAGTTTTCAGGTTTACACGCCATCACCATCACGCCCGTATTCTCTGAGTTAGGCAAAGGTGTATCAATGTACACCCACAGTCCGCCGGTATGTTTATAGGTCCCATGTAATAGGAGTCATTAACCGGGTACAAATCCTAATTCCGAGCTGCTACTGAGAAATTTCATAGAAAAACCCCATTAACACTTTTTGCTCGACCTGGTAATCGAACCCAAGACCTCTAGTGAAGCAGTCGCGCTTAGGATCACTTAGCTACCGAGGCAGCCACGTGAACGGTTTATTCAGTAAAAATATGTTTGCTTTGTCCGCTACAAAAACTATCTTCTTTCCAAAGATTATTGATATCAATACATTTGCGTATCTCATTAAATATAATACCAGATACCGTGAGATAGCACAAGACACGACACCATGGTTTCACTTGAGGATGACATTTTCTAATCATTCTGTTTTATGTCTCCAGGATAACCGGGCACTACGATTTTGTGACTCCGTTGTATGTAGTTCATGACGTGGAGGCGGTGAAGCGGATCGCCATCAAAGACTTCGAGCACTTCGTAGACCGGCGCGGCTTCACCAGCGAACATGACCGCATCTTTGGGAGAGGACTGCTGCTCATGCAAGGTGGGGCAATCTTCTTTTGTTCCAACAGATTTCCTGACTGACTTTGACTTTTGGCTTGAACTTTGAACTAAAGGGCAAAAAAAACTGAGTCAGCGCTTTTTTTGCGATAGCTTTTTGTACTATTGTTGATAATTTATATGCCTACAGGCTTTTCCTGTTTCTATCAATGAATTACTTTGAATCTAATGTCATGTCAATAGTAAGAAATACTTGTAATAAGTTAGTTTTATCAGCGTTATTTTAGTGACAGCTTGAAGCGTTTATACACACTCAACGAGGATAATATAGAAACAATGAGACACGTTCTCAATTCCAATAATTTAATAAAAATAAGAAGCAAGCCAATTAACAGCCCGTTGCTATGACTAAAATAGAATATAACAAAAGGCTATCACCTACATTGTGACTATACCGCGTTGTGATAAACGTCAATTAACTTGTCGCTATCTCGAGCACCTACTTATATTTATAGCAGTGATAAGGGCAAACACTACATGATTGTCTGTGATATGTTTATTTGTTTAACACAAAAGTATCTTGATGACTACATATCTTTGTGTTATTCACATAAAACTGATAATAATGATTATTTTGAAAATTGATACCTGGTGATGGAGGATTAAGCAGATACCAAGACTTAATCTGACCTTGATTACGAAATCTGTGAAATATGTATATTACACAAGCTAAGTAGACAGATGTTTTATAAAACGTTGTTATTTAATAATAATATGTATTTGCGTTGTAGGTGACGAATGGAAGGCAATGCGATCCACGATGAGCCCTGCTTTCACTAGCTCCAAGATTCGTCTGATGGTGCCGTTCATGGAAGAGGTTGGGTTGGAGATGATCAAAGTGCTGAAGGAGAAGATCAGGAATACTGGAAGTAAATATAATTCACATATTAGAGGAAACGGTAATATTACTGAGGCAATAAAAAACAAAATTAGACTTCATAGCTTATCTATTATGCAAAACAACACATATCTTTCAACGTAGATCTTCCAATTAGTACTTCAAATTGGATGCTAAATAATCTAAGTATAACATTGTATCCAAATATAGTCGCAGAACTCAACGATTTACATAATATCAATCCCACAGACCTTTACATCGACGTGGAGACGAAAGAGGTGATGAGCAGGTACGCCAATGACGTCATAGCCTCCTGTGCCTTCGGCCTGAAGGTCGACTCACAGACAGTAGACCACGAGTTCTATCTGAACAGCAAACAAATCACAACGTTCACCTTCGGGCGAATCATGAAGATATTCTTATTTCGATGTTTACCAAGTGTTGCTAAGGTCAGGAGATTTTTATTTTACAATGTAATCTATATTTTAATGCAGTACTTTATTCTGGTCCTTTTGGAAATCTATGGGGGAGGCCTATGTCCAACAGTGGACGTCCTGCGGCTGATATGATGATGACTTTATTCCGGTTCATTAAATAACTAATCTTACTAACCTTAACTAATTTATTCATTTATTTATTAAAGCTTTATGCACAAATGAAAAAATACACTGTACTAAGGTAAACTAATTAATGGATGTCCCCAATCATCGAACCTAAAACAAGTTCGCAACACGTTTCAATATAATTATTAGAAGTACAAAAATCTAAGCTTATCTTCAATACTGTCCAGATGATGAAACTATCTCTCGTGCCGAGCGAGACTTGCGACTACTTCACTAATGTGGTTCTCGGCACCATGGAGGACAGAGAGAAGAATAAAATTGTCAGGAATGACATGATCAATATTCTGATGGACGTAAAGAAAGGTGAGGTTTGCTGTTAATATCCTTTTTTTTCATCTGTACTCCAAAGTAGACTAAATGTTATTCGAGAATGAGCTTTCAATCGTTAACTCGATGGCACACTTTTGTATACCATCTAACCTGTCTTTTTTGTCTTATAGAAACATAAAAATAATGATATAATATAAACAGGTCAACTCACTCACGAGAAAGACGACGAGGACACCGATGCTGGTTTCGCAACCGTTACGGAATCACACATTGGCAAAAAACAACATACTTATGGTAAGCTCATAGTGATTGTTTTCCAAGTGATTTTTCTACTCGAGTACCTACAAGATACATTTACATAATTAATCAATATTTGTTTGCAATTATCTATCTGAAAAGTATCTGGAATTTACCCTCAGGTAGTTAAACAAGCTAAATTATTAGCCGTATTCCTCAATTGTTCTGATCAATTAATATCCAGAACTAAGTGCAAGTCTGAAGTGTCGAAAATGATTTTCCAGAATGGACAGATACGGATCTAGTGGCTCAAGCTGCGTTATTCCTGTTTGCTGGTTTCGACACAGCGTCTACTTCGATGTCGTTCCTCTTGTACGAGCTGGCAGTGAACCCTGACGTACAGTCCCGCCTCGTGCAGGAGATCATGGAGCATGACGCGAAGAACGGCGGCAAGATCGACTACAACTCTATACAGAGCATGACGTACTTAGATATGGTGGTTTCAGGTAAGATAGTAAATAGCAAAATTTTCTGAAATAAGTAATTGAGCAATTAAAAATTACCTACCCTGCATCTAACAGGAAAGACACTATCGCAGGCTGATAGTTTTGGTCACGTTTGGTTATGACAATATTTTTTAAATATTTTATCTATCAATCCAATTCACTTTGTCCTGGAGATCTAATCAAGGAGCCTAAGGTAAGCTCGTGACCCGTATACCAATACAGCAGTCGACTTTAAAACTATACTATAATTAAATAGTCATACATATTTATAACTAGCTGATGCCCGCAGCTTCGCTCACGTGGACATAAGTGTAACTTAAGAAATTAAGTAGTCAATGCCATGTCGTCAAAATCCTCCAAGCAGGAATGGTGGCAAAGGTGACTGCTAAAAGTTACGATAGTGGGTTTTCTATAAGTAATTTGTCTGTATCTTCGTGTGTGTATGTCTGTGTCCGGAGTCTGGATTTGTGCATGGTTGGACTTGCTCCGTACCAGGGACTAAAGCATGTTTGTGGAAGAAGGATGTGTGTTATGAGTTTATTACCCTTTTCGAAAACTGATTTCTAATACACCTCGTACAGTTGCCATTTCTTTTTTCTGTTTGTTTAAATATATTCTATTATAGCTGTGCCCGATGCTTCGCGCACGTGGACCTAACTGTAACTTAAGGAATTAAGTCTTGACTGCCACGTCATCAAAATCCTCGAAGGAGGTTAAATGGTTGCAAAGGTGACTGCAGTCTGGAGTCTGGTTTCGTACACGGTTAGTAATTGACTTGCGTCATACCTAGGTCATGAACAGGTATGGTGTATGTTATGACTTTATCCGCTGTGGAAAATAATATGATGTAGAGACAAAATTTACTTATTTTTCGATTTTAAACCCTTGAAACATCTTTATTAGATGCTTTTTTAATAAAGAACCTTACATTTTAATTTATATATAGGATATGTCTGGTCAAGACGGATCAAGACCGTTAATATGCATCTTGTAGACAGAACAACTGCCAACAGAATCTGACCTTCATGTTAACACAACAATACATATTATAGGTAATGTTTTGGAGGAAGGGCAAAAACAGAGAGTACAAAAAAAAATAAGAGGCTAAGTTAAGTTTTACCTCACAAATCACGCAATTTCTTTTGCAAAATGGTGGTTATAGGTAACATAAACCTATGTTATATAATTATTTCTATTTAAAGTTTAATTTAAAGCATGTAGAATATACTCGTAACAGTACCTTAGAGAAGAAATTCTGCATGCGCTCACGGTCGCGTCATGAAACCATGTCTCTTGAAAGCTAAAGTGGCAGGGTTCATTCAACGATAGAAGACTGACTGCAACGGAATTGGCATTTGGGTAAAACAGATTTTTTCTATCTTCCTGTTCTTGTCTTTTTTTTTCTATTTAGCCATTGGAAAAGAAGTAGGCTTTTTGGTACCAATTCAATTTGGTGGGATCTTACACCGAGATTTTCTTATAAAATAATCCTGAAGCCCCATGGAAAGAATTTAACTTACTACTTAAAAAACTAAATTTGCTACTCCTGGTTGGCAGTATTGTTGTGCCGTGATTGGGGTAGCCGCGTAGCTAAACCCAGACTATAAAATATTGCACACAAAATGTTTGCTGATAAATCGTTCATCAGTTGTATGAAGTGTCGAGGCCCACGGCACAGCGATCCATATACCTTGGTAACTCTTAAATTTTGTGGATCAATCAGTCGAATTCTGTTCAGTTCATTCTTTTCAGTTTTAAACGTTATGTTAAAGTGTGCCTAAACATTGTATCATTATAACCTGTCGAAAGAATGACAAAAAATAACAATCAATTGTGATCGATATCACGCTTATTTTGCATGGCTTTCGTTATACCGCGAAGCTATGCACTTTATTGGCATGACAAATAAAGTAACCATTCCCACATATGTCACGATTAACTGTTTATCTCCTCCACCCAAAGAGAGAAGTAGATTGTGGGAAGGAAGACATGACACGACAACTTGACGCCCTGTGAATACCTGCCTCCCGGTAGTGAACTGCAGTGATCTATCTGGAAGGCACTAAATCGTTTGGTGCGCACCCGAGTTGGTCATTGCAAACATAATTTAGAGAAATATTAGGGCATCATAGACCTGTTTGACACCCAGTGCAATTGCAGTGCTCCTGATCAGACTATGCCCCATATACTGAAGTGTCCCAATTGTCTGGTCACTTGCACCCTTGAAAATCTGAATAACACCTCTGACACGGCAATAATAGCGGCCTGCTTGGCTCAAGTGGCATACATTATTATTATCGATATGAAAAGAAGAATTTAAATACTCGTAGCTTAATAATGTAAAGCCATGTGGTGGTCAGACCTCTAAATACTACGTTATTTTGTAAAAATTGAGTCACATGAATAATATTTTATTATTTATCGTTCCCACTTCCCACACCTATCACTTTTTTTAAAATGTACTATTTTGACTTCGCTGCTGTTTTAAATGTAACTATGTAGAAATAGACATTATTTACTACAAAAATATAAAAGATGAAAAAAAATAACTAAACCAATAAATGTTATGGGAGAATGTGTGCATACTACTTTTTTTAATTTTATTGGGAATCTCTTAGCATGACAAAAAACAATAGAAAATACAAAAAAAGTAAAACAGTTTTGGGGGACCGAACTCAGGGTCAGCGATTTGCAAGGCGACCGTCGAACCATTAGAACAATATTTTACTATTTATCGTTCCCATACCTATAACTTTTTTTAAATGCACTATTTTGACTTCGCTGCTGTATTAAATGTAACTATGTAAAAATAGACATTATTTACTACAGAAATATAAAAGGTAAAAAAAATAACTAAACAAATCAATGTTATAGGAGAAATGTGCATACTGCTTTTTTATTATTATTGGAAATCACTTAGCATAACAAAAAACAATAAAAAGTACACAAAAAGTAAAACAGTTTTGGGGGATCGAACTCAGGATCAGCGATAACTATGTAAAAATAGACATTATTTACTACAGAAATATAAAAGGTAAAAAAAATAACTAAACAAATCAATGTTATAGGAGAAATGTGCATACTGCTTTTTTATTATTATTGGAAATCACTTAGCATAACAAAAAACAATAAAAAGTACACAAAAAGTAAAACAGTTTTGGGGGATCGAACTCAGGATCAGCGATAACTATGTAAAAATAGACATTATTTACTACAGAAATATAAAAGGTAAAAAAAAAATAACTAAACAAATCAATGTTATGGGAGAAATGTGCATACTGCTTTTTTATTATTATTGGGAATCACTTAGCATAACAAAAAACAATAAAAAGTACACAAAAAGTAAAACAGTTTTAGGGGATCGAACTCAGGATCAGCGATTTGCAAGGCGACCGTCGAACCATTATGCTAATTATTTCGATGACAATTACTCCAAAATAGCCGTTCTAGTTTAACATGATTGACTGTTTCGCTCCTTAAAGATATGGCGTGATGATATTATTTTAGAAATTCAATCCGCAGCAATCTACAACATTCTTACATAATATCTCGTCTATTTCAATACCGTGAGAATTTGTAGAAGAATACGAACATAATGCAACATTGCTCATCCCTCAAAGCAAATAGCGTGATAATTTATAGCCTAAGTTTTAAGTTAAGCCTACCACTATGCATTAGTGAAAACCGCATTCAAATCGGTTGAGCCGTGTCTGAGATTAGCGTGCACAAACGCACAGACAAACAGACAAACAGACAAAAATTCTAAAAACTATATTTTCGGCATTAGAATCATTCCCCGACCTCATAGCAATTACTTTTTTTCAAAAATATTGAATGTACAGTTTTGACTTCGCTACGATTTTATTATATATTATGTATAGATATTTGACTATTCGTATATTTATTTACCGTTACAGATTTTTTGATTCGTTTTTGTTTTCAGAGTCACTACGGCTGTGGCCTCCTGCTCCGTTTATAGACCGGAAATGTGTAAAAGATTACAATTTCGGTAGACCCAACAGCAAAGCTACGAAGGATTTGATTGTGAGTACCAAACATTAAACACTTTGGCCATTGGGTTTGAGATTATTGGATACTGGATCGTATTACAAAAGGTTGATGACTTGTTCATCGTTATGTTCCATTCGAGCTAAACTGGGATTGCTTTATTGTTTTTGGGTTTGAAATTAAAGCAATTATGTTGGTGTAAGACACATCCTTAGCAACGTAGGTTAGTTTCGCTCAAGTGGAACCACAGCGTAAGTCTTCACACGTCAGGAGTTCTAAAAAGTCGAGTTGTGCCGCAAGACATTTGGTGTTCTAACAACATTCTTTTTTAAACCACCACTTATATTTTTACTTAACAGATTCGTAAAGGCGAGTGTGTCGCTCTCCCGTCCTGGTCGTTCCATAGAGATCCGAAGTACTTCCCCGACCCTACTAAGTTTGACCCCGAGAGGTTTTCGCCGGAAAACCGGGACAAGATCGTACCTTTTACCTACTTCCCTTTCGGAATAGGGCCTAGGAACTGTATTGGTGAGTTCAAATCTTTATGACATCATTTGAATAGAATTAGATCCACTGTACCTTCCTTATCTGTTAATATAAAATATTGGGAAGCGATTTCAAACCTTAAGCATATAGTCTTGACGTAACCCAATTAATCTTATTTGTGAACTAAACTTTAAAAGATGGCGTTGTTCAGTAGTCCCTGGTGAAGTTCTTCAGAAAGGTCGGTTGCGCAGTATTCGTTACCGGCGTGCTTGTATGTTCAGATGTATGAACGTGAACGAGGCGAAAGCAGTATGTAAGGATTGTACCCGGTGGCGTTCTGTGGTTTCTGCCTACCCCCATGGGAAAAAGGCGTGAGTTTATGCATGTGTATGTTCAGTACTCGCATGTTTATCTCATTGTTAACATTTCCAGGTTCTCGCTTTGCCTTGTGCGAGGTGAAGGTGTTGACTTACCTGCTCCTCCGAGAAATGGAGGTATATCCTTGTGAGCAGACATGCTTCCCAGCCGAGTTGACGAAGGATGGGTTCAACATGCAGTTAAGAGGAGGCGCCTGGGCGAGGATCAGAGTTCGTCCCGAAAATAAATCGTGAAAGACTTTTGAATTTGAGCACACTATACGCCCGTTTTTGACACATCGTTTTTTAGAAAGTGTTCGACTTTGTAGAGCTTTCGCTCTCTCTCTCTCATACGAGTGGGACAGCTTCTTTATGAAAATGGGTGTCTAATTAATAAGAGCCTCCATCCACATCCGACTTTTTGACGGACCCATTATCGGACCGTTCAATAAAACCATAGTTTTGATTACCTATTTTTTGTATACATATATTACATTTCATAATTATGTTGTGAACAAAATCAGTCGTCGATTGTCCGATTGTCCGGAAATATTGTCCGATATTGACAAAATATTCCCCGACTATTAAGTCGGAAAATAATATTGTTCAACATCGTTACCTCACCATCATCACTTCATACTGATTTCTCGCACTGTGAATGAGATTAAGAATACTCGATAGATTGTATGTGGCTGTGTATTGGTTAAAATGATTGTGGTTTGCCTTGTTTGTTGTGTTTACTTGTCTTTATCTTTTGAACTGGAATGATTAAAAACGTAAAAACTAATACTTTATTCAAATACCCTATTAACGCCCTCTGTGCCAATAACTACGAACTACAATGAATCTGCGCCAGTAACGTCATCTGTTATTGAAAAGTTGAAACATTTTCAATGAAAATAATGTTTCTATTCGTCAACAGATGGCGGTAAGGGTGGCAATTTTCGTACCAAGAACAATATCAGTGACTGACCATGTGATGCATGATTGTTTAACTTTAATGTGACAGTTACAACCTAAGGGTCGTTATACACTTAAGTACGTTTTGGATTATTCAGTTCGGCACTCTTAATACCACCTTTGCTAACGTTGTACCTAATATATAGGGAAAGAAAATAAACTATACTATGTAGACGTTTATATCAGCATCACCAACTTTCATACGCGGCTGACCCAGTGTGCTAGCTTCTTCGATTCATCTTCTCTTTTAGCAAATGACGCTAAAAACTTTTAATAATCTAATTGATGGAAACATTTCGACCTTTACCCTAACTTTGACTTTTGTGGGACAAGACTTGGGTTGACTTGGACAAATGGGCTATAATTATCTGAAGGGAATGATAGAAGCTGTTAAGTAAATGAGCCAGTAGTAGGCGTTAGCCTAGTGGTCCTAAGCGCGACTGTTATGCTAGAAGTCTTGTGTTCGATTCCCAGGTCAAGCAAATGGCTATTGGGTTTTTCTATTAAATTCTCAGTAGCAGCACGGAGTTAGGATTTGTGCCCGGTTACTGGCAATAAACTCGCTCCCGATTACATGGGACTTAAACATTTCGGTGGACTGTGGGTATACATTGGTACACCTCTGCCTAACCCTTCGGCGAATACAAGCGTGATGGTATGTATGTGTACTCGTATAAAGCTGTCAATTCGCTGTATAATTTCTATTACTAGGAAGAAATGAGGCACAGTTGCATCGGTACCTACACGCTGCTATGACGTCTGTCGGACCGCTGCGGTTACAGAAATTCCCGAAATAACGTAATTATTATATAGTTATCATTTATATATTTAATTAAACACCTACGGGTTTTACGTTTCAACAATAATGAACCCAATTAAAATATATGTGGTATATATGCTGGATAACGACTCTAATACCATAACAATATTCCTTGTACAAAACTAAAGGAAGTTTTCGTTAAAAAAGTCTATTTAGGAACATTTTTAATTAACTTATTTATCAGCTGGTTGATTAAATTTTTAAGGCTACTAGCAATTGTAAGATTTTTTAACCCCCAACGCAGAAAGAGGGTTGTTATTATTCTCAGGGGTTCGCAAAATGTAGGGCTGTCGGAATTGGTGAAATCAAGTTTTGTATGCGTATGAAAATGGGTGCCTACTGATTTTCAGCGACTGAGGAGCAGTCTTTAGTGGCTACTACTACTTGACATAAGATACCAAGATTTTCAGGGTTTGAAAAGAGAGCTAGACGGTTCATAGACTTAACCTAAGCTTTTAGGCATATAATATGAAATATGATTCTGTTTTATTTTTTATTTGTTTGTCGTAGAGGATTAATTAAAACAATGTATTTAATTCACATTTATAAATCGTATATTTCTCTTCTTATCTTCACAAAATAATTACGAAATAATACATAAAAATCTGTCTTTTCATCAATTGCACGATGATCATACAACTACGTAATGCATTCTTAAAAATAAAGAATAAATCTTATAATAAATGAACATAATACGAAACAAAATGTTTAACACCTATAAATACTTAATAACTGGAATTATGCACCTTTGTAGCTCAAACTATTCATATTGGATCAACATTGAGATATCAAAGAAATAATGGCTGACTTTAGGTAAGAAAAGCAATAAGCGGCTTGTCAAACTGTTCAATATTAAATGCGATCTACTGATTTTAATGCTTTCTTAGCTTTGTAATACAGTGCATTATTTTTGTTTTTAATATTTTATCAATTGCCACAAAATTTATCTATTTAGGGTAAATTGTTGTTAATAACGAAATCAGCCAATATTACTAAAATCTATAGAAAAGAAATGCATTAAAAGTAAAAAAAATAATAAGTACCTATGTAATTTATTCAAAGTGTCCACATTAACGTTAATTCAAATATCAAGTTTCACTACAATAGACTAGTCATAACTTAGATATTAATAAATTCAAATGAACCGATAACTTTATTGTAAAGAGAGTTAAAATCGTTGTTCTAATAAGACACAGGCTTTGTACTGTCATTTTTTATAACCATACATACATAAAATATCATAAAATCAATCTTATTATTAATAACTATCTGTATTTCAATAAATATATTAGTTTCTGTGTAAGAATGAAAAGTAAATATATTATTTCAGATTCTTGTGTACATATTACAAATATATGGCTACGTACAACTGAGTGCACTGGGTACTTGTTAGTGATGACGACTGAAAGGAACTATTTACAGAAGAAATTATGTTTTAAATTTATCTTACATCACAGCGTGTGCCTGAGAGTCGCAAACTTAAATACTAAAAAATATTAAAATTAAATTGTCAAAACATGTATTTTACTCTTTAAATCTTAAATTAAAAACTCTTTTTCATCAAAACTAATCTTTGGCCTGCAGATCTTTTTGTCATTTATTTTTGTTTGCACGAAAGTGCATTTTTTAATCTTAAGATTTTTAATTTTAAACTAACACTGAGACGGGAATTTTACATAACAGTATAAAATTTATTTAAATTACAATTAGAGATGAATCTTATAAAATATTAGAGGTCGACGAATGACATGAATTTAAAGAAACTATGAAATTAAGTACATTATCGTTTTACGTATACAATACATATGGCAACTCGAAATATGCTTAACATTATTACAAAGTAACTGGACTCTAAACAACTTAACACTATATTTTATAAATTAATTGGAATGTTCGCATTATCATAACACACTACGTATTACACACACGTATCATACGGTAACAACAATTAAAAATACTTTATCAAAAACTCGTAAAGTTTCTACGTAAACAACCATCAAAATTTTTGTTCGACAGTACAATTGTACATCGAGAATAAAATACTAATATAATTACTTAAAAAAATAATATGGACATACCAACGAGTGGGTACGGGTTAATTGACGGGACAATCCAACCGATCCGCGTCCAACAGATCGGTATCCAACCAATTATATATCCAACAAGTAATTGATCCAACATCCACGAGTACAACCATTGAAACTATTTCGATTCGAACATTGAGCCTATCTTAGCTAATTACATTCATATAACTTTTCAAAAACACCTAACTTTGAGACCACCTCCAATGTGCCAATTATGGTAGAATGTCCTACAAATATTTGGACTGTAGGTCTAGAATTTATCATAAGAGAAAATAATATATCATTCTGTATTATTACTTACAAAGAAGGGTATAACAGATTACTAATATAGCCCCGGACAACTTTTATACTAGTAGCTCTAGTAACATCAACATGCTAGTAGTCATCCTAAATGAAGTGCCGAAGCATTTCGCAAAGATGCTGGTCAAACGATGGTCATGACACAATTATCCAACAAGACCATATTTTGACCATCTACACTTGGAGGTGATCCCATTTCTTTCGGATATTAACCTGATTATAACTATTCATTTCATTCAATAATGTCCTTGGATGTAACGATTTTTCTTTTAAATTAACAATTGACATTGTCTGCTAGATAAATCATTCCTAATCTCGAAACATCAACAATCATTTTATTCACTTCTCTGTTTGCTTTTGTTCAAATTGTGATCAACAGTTAAGGACTTCTCTGCTCCTAACTTACTTACTATTACTGTATTTTCGAATTCCTCCTCAAACCAAACGCTCCAAGGACAAGACTGTACTATACTCGTACATAACCATCAACATATCACTGTTTATCTTACTCTGAGCATCGACTTTTAACAATTTTTTAGTCTAATTCTTTCTTAACTTAAACTAAGAGTAAGACATATCGCTAAGGTTTTCTGATTTGACTTTGACGAAGTTAGGGTTGTCGGTCTTGAAGTCGGGTCCCTTGTGGCCGAACTGGTAGACGAGGCGCGCCGTGGGCACGGACACCAGCACCGCCTGTCTGTAGTGATACCTCATGGCTCGGCTGAACTTCTCGAAGGTCATGTTTTCGTTCTGCTTCATGTGGCCCCACAGCTTGGCCACCTCGTCAGGTTTCACGAATCTGCAATGAAAAATGTTTTGTTAGTCTAATTCTATATATGTTAACGAAATGCGCCGTGAATTATGCATTTGCAACAATGTCACAAGACACGTGCTCCGTGTTATTGTGTGGTATCTATATATTCTAATACATATGACCGACTGTTAAACGATGAAGCACAAGTACATTTATGTTCTAAATCTTGTTCTGAAGGTTTATTGTGCTTTTATGGTTTGTGCGTCGTTTCATTTTCATCTATGTATAAGGTCGCTCAATCATAGGACATGTCAGTTAATTCTTTGGAAATGTAATTACTAAATGCAATATTGTCTTCAGTGTCGGTTACTGTTATTCATTGCTGAACTCGGGAAGAGTTAAACCTTTTTAATTGTCAACCAGCGCACGACACCGTCTTTGTAGTGACTGCACTCGTCGGAAGTATGTCGCCGCGGCTGGAAGACGAGCAACCTTTATCTGTACGTGACCCCCATTCAAGTAACCAAAGGATAATAAATCTTTGACACTTAGTATCAAGGTCCAAACTGCAATCTGAACATCCACACAATAATGCAGTTTTGTTTTTTTTTTCAGAAAATACTATAATATTCTTATTGGACGATCAACAAGTTAGTAGCATATAACATCGATGAATAAACAATTATAATCGAGTCAAGTTCAACTAGAAACGATAATAACACAGCTCGTCATATAATTTAATGCTCATTAAATGAATTCTCAACCTTTATTGGTTAGACTTATATAGTTGTTGTAGCATAAAAGTATGTGTATAAGCAACCGTGTCAAGTTCTGATGCAAAGTGTCCAGATAATTGTGTGCAGAGTCAAGGATATCTTGTTGCAGTCATTATCGGCATAGTTAGCAAACGTGACGAGGAGACCGACAAGCGAGCGGACAATGCAGACGCCGATGTGAGATCAAATATAAATAATATACTGAATGCTCTATTGAGGCGTAGCAACCCGCCGAACAATGCGTTGTGACAAACGATTAACTGTTGTTGATGTGCTCTACTACTTACATTAATGATTACATTCATTTTGCTTTAACTCTTAACGCATTAGCTTTTGCTCCTACCTTATAATCGTTTGCTAATGTTTTTGTGTTGCTTTTTTGGTAGTAACTCATTAATATTTTGGATCGTTATCGGCTTTGTTTTGTTAGCATGAAATTCAATGTGATAAGTTAATTTGTCATAAATGAAGAAATTGGTATCTAAGTACCACCAGTTTATCAATATGACACATGAGTGTTTGATCAACAAAAAGAGTTTATTTATAACTTTCCTTTTGCGTTAAACAGCGTTTAACATTGAGAGTCTAGGTCGAATGCAAATTATTGAACGGTTCGATATCGCAAAGGGAATTACGTGTTAGCGTCTATTTTATTGCTCTCCATAAAACTGTTGGAAGACAGCCGTGGCATTGGCGTGGCGTGTCCGAAGCCGTTTTTTCTTCGACTCATCTGTTATAATTACGTTTTTTCTCTTCTACAGTGATCTGTCATTGGGTCACAATGCCACATCCTGATCGATTGCCACACCGAACCATAGCTGATAATAACTGGTCATTTGTTGAGCTTCCGACATTGTTGTTTTAAGTTTATTGGCTAATTTACTTCACGTTTTTTGTAATCTACCTAATCGTAGAATTATGTACCTCTTTACATAATGAATGAACTTGTGGAAGCAATAAATATATTGAGTATTGAGTATTGAGTATTGAATGAACATCAAGTCTTTGTCTTAATGTGTACTTGTGGAAGCAATAAATATATTGAGTATTGAGTATTGAATGAACATCAAGTCTTTTTCTCCGATATTCCGAATTCTGATCGGTATTATTTGGTTGGTGTAAACATTGTAATACAGCGAGCGTCTAGCTTCCTCCTAGATATAACAGAAAATGCAGGTGCATAGTTATAATAAACACTTAATCATATTAATTTGTCAGACATGTTCCCATGTTGAATAACAATAATTATGTTTTAGAAGTGGTTCAACATCATCATTAACCATTATGAAATCATGAATTGAATAACGTGGAATAATGGTTTAGGTACTTTTGAAGATTAGCGTATTTTCTTCTTTTATTTGAAACAATAGGATGTAATTTTGAAAAACCAACAAGTAAGTGTATTATATCATTAACCTTGTATGAGCGTGGTATGAACTATAAAAAATGTGATTCATACGAATTTGGATGCTCGTTGCGTACGAACGAGGCCGGCTGGCGGCCTTGTGTTGTATCGCTGCATCAGTTGGGCCAAGGATCGAGTGTGACCCTACGTGACACGCATGGATACCAAATGTACGGTGAAAATACTGTGAGGATGATTCGAGTGATTTTAGTGTCAAAGATGTTAGAAGAAGGTACAAGGTGCAAATCACACAGACTGCACATTTTGAAGACTGAAGGGACACTTCGTGCCCTGACGAAGTTATAAAAGATTTACCGAAAAGCTACATTAAAATAAAACAAATTGAGGTGCTGCTTTTAAGTGTCCATAATGCCTTTCGAAGTATCGGCCACAGCAAAATGACTTCGCAGAATTCATTTATTACCAACACAGGAACCCAAAATTTGATCAATTTAAGAGTCGTTTGGACTTGAATGACGCGCAGTAACACATACATATCATGTATATGTACACGTAAACAGTAACCTGTTTGACCCCCCTCTCGGAAATATCCCCCGCGTACAAGTAAACTTGCAAAACGTGACTCTGGCTTTCGTAAACAAGTTTCGGAGACCTCCTTTGGTTTTTTTACCAAAACTTATCTGATGGTGCTCGTCCTTTGTTGCTGTGTATGCAAATCAGGGGTTTGTACACGACGGCATGGTATGTTTGTATGTACCTACTTGTGTACTTCTTACTGTTGCTTACATCTGTTTTACTTAATTGAACCATTTTTCTTTGTTTAAGGTAGATAATACACTAAATGAGCGAGGGTACATAAATTATTGTGACCTAATGAAATGTGCGCTCAAACTGTTTGTCTATTGACAGAGCAAACTGCGTTAGTTGTGCATTTCTACGGAGGCGCTTATTAGAGATCGTGTAGTTTTTAGTGTAGTGTTCGGCTATCAATTGGTGGCAGGCAACCCTGTATCTAAACTGCATCAATGTGCAGTTTTGGTAAGTACAGTAGTAGAGTTCAAAGTACGATATCCTCAATCTTTGCTGGTATCTAACCAGTCTCATCAAATCTTTCGTCAGTTCAGTGGAACACAGGAGCCGTGTTCCTCCGGCAATCATTGCAAAACATCGCATCTTTGACAACTTGCGTACCATCACATGCAAGCTTTCTCTTCATTCTCCTTGGCCTTATATATCAACGACCCTTTTACAGAAATCACTAATTTCTTTCGTAGAACCAGAAGGTCCTTACGACCGAGCTGTGAAGCAAGCCTACTGAACTTAATAAGGTAACCCGCTTACGTCATCCTTCTATACCTTTACCACATCATATCGGTGCATTGACAGATAAAGCCTTGGCAGCATTTGCCTTGGCAAACGCTGTGTTTAAAATGCAAATATATGCGTGCGCATAGAGTGAATTACCTGTGAATTTGTCTTTTTGTTTCACATCTGTAACTGGTAGAAGGGACATACCCGCGGGGACGTACCGATCTCAATGATATGGCGATTAATTTGCACACTGTACACGATTCCTGGTACTCAGTAGCGTGAATAGGCGTAGTTGGCATATTTGCGTGTGGTTTTTGTAAAAGATACGTTTTCTAAAAGTATTTTAAGGTACTTACCACAAACACATGTTTTGTGTTTGTAAATTTTGCTGAACTCTTTTCATATGTTTTTATCAAACTATACTATAGTACTGGATAGATATTGGATTCGTTAATACACTTATCGCGGTCAGTTGCTATGCTACCCAGTTCGGCTGATGCCACTAGGTACAGGTTGCGGCGAACTCGTTCAGATAAGCCATTAGCATGCTGGTTGGTTTAGTTACCTCACCAACATTGTGTGTATCATTATTTTTTTTTCAAAATCATAAACTGAACCTGTTTCGACAACCGGTTCTCCTTTTGGTTTATAAACTTGTAAATAAATACTCGTATAAACAGCTTTGAATTGAGGTGCTTGAATACCTATATATTCTGTCATTATTATTTATGATTTTTTTAATCCATTTCATGAGATGCATAAACATATTTAAGAGCAAATTAAGCATTTAATAATTATGTAAGTAAAATGAACGCACATTATATTATTATAAAACGTATTACCTACTCTAAAACTTTCGTTTCTAGAGATTCTGTTGTGAGTCTGTTGGAAAGGTGGATGATGATGTGACCCAGGCTACTGAAGGGAGTTAATCCTTGTGTAACAAAGTATTAATTCCCATTAAAATTGTAGTATCGTGAAACCCAACACGTCAATGCTCTTTGCGGCTTTGACTCATGATGACGCATGCAGTCCAGAGTTTTCTCTTGAGAGAAGTTTTATAGCGAAGCTTTTAAATGTTTTAATTTGAATTAGTAATCATTTATGGTAAACCAAGATTAAACTAATTATTCATCTGATGTTAGAATAACAATTTGAAGAATCGTAGAATTTGTAGCGATGTAACAATCAGATAAATCGATTTAATAATTTTGGTAGCAATCAAATTTTTCATCATTTTTCACTAAAGAGTTCTATTTACTTTCTAATATATCTGCGACTGCGTTCTCAGCTACAATTAACAATGAAGTTTAATCCAATGCTGGTATATTAATAGTATGAACCTTTGCCATAGGGTCGGCAACTCGTAGATAGCTGATAGCAGCAGCCTTATCAGTGTGTTAACGACTTGAATCATTAGGGTTATCGGATATATCGGAGTTTGGTAGACGTGACATCTACATAGAATTGAACTCTTCACGTATTTACTATTTGAATGTAACTCGCTTACGAATTCATTGTGTTCTATATAGTTGTACGATAGATACGGACATTTTCAAAATTCAAATTAGTTCCCAGCAGCTCTGTTCTGTCTCTTTGTTATTTCAACGTTAGAAGTTAATATTTTGTTTTGTTAATCTCTAACTTGTTCTACTGTTGCTTGATGATAGAATTGTTATTTATCTGTCGGTTATCAGGACAATCTTGGTGCAAAACCCTCGCAGTAGCGGATTATAAGAACGAATATAACCCCTCTTTGATACAACTTAATAGCTTGCATTGCGATATCTTATCACTTCATAGAAGCGATGCAGAAATCTATGCCTTTTGCGTTATGTTATTACTCAATCCTTCGTCTACTTCTATACCAATGGAGGAATTAAGTTTATCCATATTTGTAGCGACAACGTCACTGGTATCAAGTCCTTCTTCATATATTTTGGTTAAAAGCAATTAATCGTGTAGACGTTTCAATAGCTTTCTGTTATTTTTTAAGACTAATTATTAAACCTTTTTAGAATATTTATTAAGAAATACTTGGACGCTTTTAGGAATATTTGCGAAACTTGATAGGTTTATGTAGGGCGTCCATATTTGATCCTTGATTCTAATTTGGTTATTGTGTTTAGTGATTCATCTCGCACATGTTGTACAAGATTTTTTTAAAGCCACATAAGCATATGGCCGAGATTCACGTCTTGTATTGTTTGGGTACATTAAACTTAAAATTTTCATTGATATGAGCAGTTTCTATTACTCATTTCCCATGGAACTGTTATTTAAGCTGAGTTGTCTTTAAATTCTACTTATTTACCAGGTTGAACATCTAGAGTGTAGTTATTTGTTAACCAAAGTGTAGTAAAAGCTGTTTCATTGCAACATTCTGAAGACATTAGTTAAAAGTTGTGGTGGAAATATTTGGCAAGGAGCTCCACACACCTACGCTTGTTTCAAACAAACAATTTTTGGCTCTGTTCGCATCGTTTTAAAGTTCAGTTTCTTCTGCAGTAATGTACCGTACGATTGTTTTAAATTCTGAACATGTCTGAATTAATGCGTTCCAGGTATTGTGTGTAGTTGCGTACGTAAACAACAGATCCTCGCGAACAGTTTGATTTCTTTTTTGAGTTTTTTTTTTCTTTTGTGACTTCTTTTAACCACACAGTTGACAGTCCACTCGTTCACTTCACTGGTGACTTTACATTGTCACACAAACTTCATAAATAAATATTAGTTTTTTATACTTTTGTTTGCGAATGCTGAATCGCAAGGAAGACAAGTTGTTGTGTTTACTACAATAGTAGTAAACACGATCTTCTGTGTCAAAAACTTATTTGTTGGGAAGAAAGCCGTCAGGAGATCGGCGATCATAATTATTAACAATGGTAGGTATATTGTGTTTCTGCCAATCAATTCACACTCTTATGGATACTAAAAACCTGTCATGATATTTGTTCAGCTACAGTCGCCGACAGAAGTCATTGAAAGAGAAAGTTATTCTTTGCAAAAGTAGTCTGTGTGAGTTCTACTAAAATCCGCCTTCTAAACAAGTTAACGTCACATTACACCAAAATCCAAAAAACTAAACCAACCAGTTCTCAGAAAAACAGAAAAAAAGAACAGCTTATGTTCAAAATGCAAAACGTTTAGGTATCTAATATATCGTACCATGAATTTGTATTTATTAGCATATTAATTAACATAATGAAATACAATAGTTGTACGAAACGGATGCTTCAAACTGCTCATTTAGATGACTTCCGAGAAAATGCAAATCAGTTGGTCAACAGCTGTATATAACACGAACAAATACACACATAGAAACAGACTGTATACATAAAGAATTACTATATTATGTATTGGTACTATTATAATGTACAAACGTGTCCATACAACAATGTATTGGCGCTTACTAGCACTGTCGCAGTAATAATGCTTTTCAGTCGTATCAAGTATTGCCATGATTCCATTTTCAACTGTTTAAAATTCGACCAGCGCGCGCACCTCACGTGCTGCCATTTTTTACAAACACCTTGAATCCGTTTTGCGTCATCACTGTGTTTTGACAAAAATACTGCTAAACTAAGGTGGTTCACTAATTTGGCACTAAAAGTCGTAGATGACCCTACTTAACCCAAAGGTCGGATTACGTTGTTACGTTTACTGATAAGATTGATGGAAAATTAGGGTCACAAAAACTCGTCATTTCGAAAACAGGTCGAAATTTAAGTGACGTCGCCGCATATTCTGTGATCGTTCGATTCCAACGCATTCTGATAGCGATGATACCGATATCGTTGTGTTTACTATTTTATTTCACGTTTTCCTCAAGCTGTCTCGCTCTGGCGCGGCGGTGGACAGACAGCGCCACTTTAATTGCTATAGTGAACGGTATTTATATCGTGACCCGTATTTTTGCAATAAAGTCGCGTCATAACGTGTTAAAACTGGCATTTTTCAGCGTTTACTAACAGCTGGGTTTATGTATTGAGGTTGTGTTGGTTTGCGGTTGAATTTAACAGAAACTTGCAATATTATGAGTGTTGTCAACATTGCACTTACGTACTTGACACAAAGTACAATGCTTCAATGGACAGTTGTGACAGACGAGCACACACCTACCTACCCATCTACAGGAGTGTTGACTCTAACATTTAACATCATCACATGTTTTACAAAGTATTGTTTTGATTTGATTCTACGAACACGTTTTAACACTAATTTACGACTGTGATCTTTAAAACCTGTTTGTTGATAAAACCTGTTTATTAAGGTTGTTAGGTAAAAAAGTTTGTCAACTTTACAAAGAGGTACAAGTTCAATCCTTGCGTTGCGCATGATTCATTATTATTGTCAGAGATAAGCCAGTTATCAGCTATGTTGTGAGAAAAGACTATTGAGAGATATAATCAGTGAGTAAACACGCATCGTTTTTTTGCTCATTACTCGCGGTCACATTGACTAATCAACAAAAGCACAAAATAATTGTTTATTTTGTTACTCAAATGTGGACGTATCTTTGTGTTCGTTCAGTTCGACGCACGCGCCGCCGCGGTTGCGTCCTACGTAGCGGATAAAACATGAAACATGACTTTCAGGAAAGATAGAATGTTTCCCACCATCTCGCCGATACAAAATCGCATCGTAAAAAGCAATGAACCACGACTCAACATGCCAGGAAGACTGTTACGTTACGCTTCACTCCACACCGAAATCATAAGAATTTTATAAACGAAAATAGCTGGATACCTAATCTTGATACTTTGATTAGGTTAGATACGTTTATCTGTGATATCTTTATCAATAATAAGCATAATGTAAGTACTAATCAACAACATTGCGGTGGTATCTCCAGGTAGCTTTAATATTCAACAACAAGCAAGCCACATAACTTGACTTTTATACCCATTCTTACATAGGTACATTGCAAGTATTCGCACAATAATAATAATTGCATAGATTCCTGTCATTCTAGTTCTACGTTCAATCGAGATGACTCACATATTTTTTGCAGGTGTAAAAAAACTTGAACCATTTTCCTCATTAAATGATCATTTTTTAAATAATCTTATCACATATTTGGTGTTACGTAATTTATCATACCGTTATAATATAAAACTAGACAATATTAATGAAGTTGATTTGCATAATTGACGGTGGCACACGTCAGCGCGCGCGTGCTACACGCGGCAGGTGTGCGTGTGTGCGTGGCGTGTGACAGTGTGGGAAATCGGCCGCGGGGGAATCCCAACGTGCAAAATACTTGCTACGATTATGTTTTAAGAAAACGTGGGTGTTGGATCTGTTTTTTTTATAGTTGTCACAGGGTTATCATCACTGTTGATTAGACGTCAATATTTTTATGAAGCGTAATCTAAATCACAATAAAAAAAATTAAACCAGCTGCTTATCTCCAGACTTGTGACGAAACATAAACATTACATGTCAGTTAAGTACACTGTATTGCAATAGCAGAATAAACTGAGATACACGGACTTCCCTAGTTAATGAATATTTTCTAAAAGCAGTATTGGGTGCAAATGTACTTATTATTATATTGTTTTATCTTTCACTATAAAACTTTTGTCAGAACTAAAGTCAACATTGCAAGCTCAAGTACTAGTAACTTTCACTTATGATACGACTTTGTTACCTAACAGCTGCATCCGCCTAACATCGTGTGCGTATGTTCTGTCACATATCCAGTATTAGCTAATTATTGACTTCCGCGACAGTGGGAAATTGAAGATAACTCGCGGCCATCAATCAAACAAAATAATGGTATATCGCTTTGATTAAAAACCGTCATTTTTTTTTTTTAAACTAACACATTAGTCTTCGAACTAAAGTAAAGTTAACACTACATCAACATTTAAACTTTTCAAGTTTTTCTGTTGATTGTAGACTTAATTTCAGAAGTATGTTTTACAATTTCCTAATTTTCCAACATTTTTCCATCGTTTAAGGCTAAGTAGTTCCATGAAACCCTCTACTAATTATGTTAAAAGGAACAACACAACCCTTTCTACTTGAGCTCAAGTAAATACTCATTTACTACCAAAACAGTAGCGTAAAAACAAAGACATAGCTAAGAAAAAAATCTTGCAAAAGACACTGGCCTCCCCGGAAGAAGGGAGACTTACTAATCAATATAATAGAGCCACTATGAGAAAAAATACATATATACGCACCAAGACGCCTGGTACATGCGAAATGACGCCCTCTGTATATACTGTTAAGGCACATAATGTTGAAAGTAGGCAGCACGAGGCTGCCCTAGTTATAAATAGATTTTCACGAAAAAGAAATGTTACAGGGAATTTGGTGCAAACCGGGCACAGAGTAATGAATGAGGTAGAAGGTGCTTGGTGCAACATTGTTTTGTACTTTTTTTTGTTTAGGATATTTTTTTGGGTTTTTTGTTTATTTTTCCTATTCATATTGTAGTCAAGGCAGCCAGTAATATGGTAAAATATTTAAAATTAAATAGACGCGAGGCATTGTTATTTGTTTTGAAAAAATAAACAGTGCTCTAGGTTTCTATCCTTAAAAGGACTTTTTAATAAAATGATTATTTTGATATGGATACAATGGCACTCGTCTCGTTTATATATGAACTGTAGGTTTTATGTAAGGGAAAAATACATGATATTATTTAAAAATATATTTTCCAGATTATTATATTTAGAGTCCGTTACACTTTTATCATTTATTATGTCATTGTTATTTACACGATTTATCAGAATTAATAATGATTTTGGTTTATATTTATATATTTAGTTGCTAATTGCTCGCATCATTTAAAATGAACATTATCATATTTATACTTGTTTATATGCGAATATATATTTATATATTGGAATATTACGTTGGTGAAGATACCTATATAATATTAATTAGTGGTGTAAACACAATAATATGGTACACTAATTGGCTTGTTACTCCGACGTGTAAACAGTGCTTAGTTTAGTAACAAGGTCAAAAGATTAGGGCTTATCTTAACACCATATGGGTCGCAGCCTTTACGACCTCTCGTTATATTTTTTATTGTTAAAAACTAATTGAATAGTATTCCTTGATAAACAATATAATTTTACTTTTAAGTGATAAAGTTTGTAATTAAAAGGTTTAACAGTCAACGCCAAATTTGTTTGATTATTTAATTATATAAAAAGAGCTTAGTTTTTTTAAGGATTGTTTAGCGGGCATATTTTTTTCTTTGTTCATTAGTTTGCCCCGATAACCAGTTTTATCCATTGTAAAATTGACTTCATTTGTTAACTTTTTTAATAGCATAGGTACCTACACAGTACTCGGCGTTAAAGTACAAATAGTTTAAGGAAATACGGAAAATAATGTTCATATTTTAAAATAATTACTTGACATAGTGATGACTGAATGCCATGGAATGCCAGAAGGAGTCTATTTTCCTGAAACTTCTCACTGCAGAACAAAAAACTGAAAACAAATTAACAGAAAAGAACCTATTTTAATTTACATCCCTTATCGCAACATTAATTATAACACCAAACAGGCTCATGACAAAAATAAAATAAATGAAAAATATTATATTTCCAAAAAGAAATTCTGTGAAACATCGCTACACGCGCTCTAATTTCTCTGGACCACACTCACAGACGCAATTAAGTCGCGTACACGAGCTGTCGGGGGCGAGGGTGGCTGCACGAGTAACCCGCCCCCGGGGAGTGGGGGGCGGGAGAAAAAATGCGCGTGGAACGAGAGAAAAAGAAAAACGCGAAAAGCGGAAACAAGTTCCCGCGACACGTGACTGTAGGCTTCCCGGGAACGTTGCCATGGCAACGGTCAGGGCTGCCGCGTAAATACGCCACTCTTTGTCGAATAGCACTGCAATTGCTTCTTTTTCTTGCGTAATCTGTGTTATGTTTTGTTCTTATAACTTTATTGTTTATTCCTAATGTTTTTTGTGTTTTCTCTACATGATATGAGAATATAGTAGGGAATAAATTCCTGAGACATCCTTAAGCGAAAATTAGGGTTAAGCAATAAGATTCAAAATGGCACGTATTATTTGAGGACTTTGTTATTTTATGACCTCAAACGTGACACATAGAGCAGGTTCAGACTACTGAGTGTCACTAACTTTATGTGCCTACCTTTATGTACCTATTTCGCTAAGTTCTTAAATGATAAAGAAGGAGGTATTTATAAAGTTTAAGTGCTGTTAGAAAACAAGTCAAGAAATAAATTTAAAAAAACTGTCCATTACACCAAACAAAGAAAAAAGTACTTGCAAAAAAACTGTAATATTAAGTAACAAAAAATAACACACCATCTTCCTATCCAATTACAATATCCCTCAGACCTCTAAATTAATAACTACCCACAGAAAAGTAAGCAAAACATTTTTCTTCGGGTATTTCATCGATAAAAATAGGCGAAGCGTCCACGTGTATCCCAGTGAAGTAACCGGAAGCTCGCACCGGCCTTGGCGGTGCGTAGCAACCCCGGAAGAAAAAGAAAAAATCTATAATAGTACTACGGTGCAGGGGGGGCGCCCTAGTTGCGGCCCGGCTACCCTTCGCGAGGAACTGTATGTACCAGCCCCAGGAACCTCGGCGCACGACGGCAAGTTTTAGTTAATAACATACACCAAAGTTTTGATCAAACAATTCACAATTGAACTTCTTTGATAAGTTAGGAGTTTGATGTGCATTGCACTTTTGTTTAACTTGATTTTTGCCTTAAATAACTTAGGTATCTACCTACCTACTTATGGTATGCGTTAGGAAGTGTAATCGACTGTTCATCCTATACTGTCAAAAGTCACCAACTTCCAAAACTTTTGGACAATAAATAATTCATCTGTATAATAATTAAACCGTTACACGTTCCGCTGTAATCTGCCTCCTTGAAGGGTCAACTCACTTCACGTGCCTACCTTAGCAATATTTCTGATTATTGGAGGCAAATTCTGGGAAAAGCCGAGGCAAACGCGTGGGAAAACGCTGTTCCCGGAATTCGTTCTATTATAAGTGGGTACATTTTTGTGATACTTATCAAAGCGGCACGAGTAAAACATTTACGTAATATCGAAAAGACGTAAGTGAAGCTGTTGTGCGAAGGAAAAACGACTTTAAGTGGGATGAGATGTAGAGCTGAATATTGTATTGATGTTTTCTTTGTTTACCTGATAAACCTTGCATTATGATATAGATTTTAAAGATCATATTTTATCTAATATAATCGAATGAAAACTTTTATCCTTAATGTAAGCACATTAAAGTTTGCATTGATAAGTTTAAAGCTAAACCGCTTCCTAGCGCTTTAACCAGTCTTGAGCTATAAAAACCGCGAGGTCGAGACGAGACAGACAAAAACGCACAATCGTAAAATAATACAATAACACAGACAAAAAACCAAAGCTCGGAGAACCAATAAACATTAAATACTTGGGCGCGTATTCACATGATTACTTGAATTTGCCATTCGGTGACCTTTAATGGATAAATTCATATTAGTTTTAGGACCAAGTGAATATTTTTGGTCAGTCAGTTTTCAAACATTATGAATTCACATTTGATTGTAACATCGTGAGCGGTTTTAATTAACGACGTAGTTAGTTCATTATGTTTATAACTTTACGATAAAAACAAATTGGACTCTACTACGCTAATTTCAATAATTTCGTTGCGGCTATAAATCATGATGTCAATCAAACTTGATAGAAGGTGCATTACTTGATGTTTATTTAATAATAGTGATATATCTCATCTAGATAGACGTGTATCTATAAAGATTTAAGCATTGATATCTTTTTTATCCTTTGTTAAAACTTTTAGGATTATATAGGATTACAATTTATCCACACGACTGTATGTGTGTTCGTATAATGTTGATACTATCTTGAGATAATTACGTCCCAATGAGTCAGGTACTCAATTTAAACAAAGTACAAAGAGATGCCAATTTGGAAGCACTTTGCATTTCATTCGTGATGATTGGTCATCTTGTTAGCATACCGCGGCTGGGAGTTCCCCAGCACATGTGTTATCTGTATTGTACTATCCAGACGAGTGTTGCTCTTTGACATAGTTTATCAAAGTTTGCACCGACTTCTTTGTCGATAAGCCATGAACACGGATGCCAGATTTAAGTTATGTTACGTAAATCTTTGATCGATGTAGACTTTGAAATGCCAGCAATGACAATCGTAGTGTTATAGTTAAATTATATACACACATACCATCACGCCTGCATTCCCCGAAGGGTTAGGCAGAGGCGTACCAATGTACACCCACAGATCACGGGTATGTTTAGGTCCCATGTAATAGGAGGCGATCCTAGTGCCAATAACCGGGCACAAATCCTAAACCCGAGCTCCTACTGAGAATTTCCTAAAAAAAACCTAAAAAACTTTGATCGACCTAGAATTGAACCCAAGACCTCTAGCGTAGCAGCCGCGCTTAGGACCACTAGCCTAACGAGGCAGTTAAAAAAAATGAAAAGAGAATCAACGATAGCTGAGAAGCTTGACAATGATACCCTAAAAGAACATTTAGAGACATTAGCGACAACAAAGAAATCAATGAGCAATAATCATTGAACTGATAAGCTATATTCCAATACGATTTAAATACGTATTTAACTACGCGACTGCTACGTTAGAACTCTTGGGTTTGATTCTCAGGTCGAGCAAAAAGTGTTATTGAGTTTTTCCATGAAATTCTCACGAGCAGCTCAGAATTAGGATTTGTGCCCGGTTAATAGCAATAGGCTCCCCTCTTATTAAATGGGACCTAAACATACCGGCGATCTGTGGATGTACATTAGTACACCTCTGCCTAACCCTTCGAGGGATACAGGCGAGATGGTATGTTTTTTTTTCAATCATAGGAATCAAAGTTGTTCACATAATATATTTGATTAGTATACATGAAGTCAGCATTAATGATCGTAAAGTAAACTCGCATTAAGTTCTAAGGCTGGGAATGCATTGAAGTGGCGACAGCGTTGCTGATATAATAGACATACGTTGTTACGTTATATTACACTACATTACTTGTCCCATTAACAATAAATTGTTTCCGCTTAATCAACAACATTCCTGAATATTATTGTATTAAGAACAAAACATTTCAGCATCATTTTCAATACGAGTCTTGTGGCTGCGAAATCGCCTCCGCCTCGCTACTGCATCCTCATCCTAAATCTAGTTAAAGCTAACATAGAACCGGTTGCGAGATCTTCAGGCCACCTCGAACGACCAATAAAAACCGCATACAGTCATACTTAATGATAATACTAGTGTATATTACTGCGATGACCTTTGAGAGTATGATGAAGAAACGTTAAGCTGAAAACTATGAATGTTAAGTAGTCACTACGTGATGTGTGAGCGAGATGGAAATAGAACATTTCTAGTTGAGCGTGATTTTGTAGAGAAACTAGTGTTAATCGTAAATGAGATTTCAGTAAGGCATAATGAGGAACCAACGTATTTTGATTTAAAAACAAAAAATAAAAGAAAAATTTTGTCGATTTCATGTTCCTGTTTTCTTTTTACGAGTATTTTTGCAAAAAATGTAGCCAGTCATATTTTATTTAAATAATTGTACCTGAACCATTTGTGTCCATGTTTATTGTTTATGACACTTTAGTATTAGTATTAGAGCTAACCAGTAAAGCGAAACAATCCCACTGAATTGCGAATTGCACTCCAGTTCTCGTGCAAAGAAAAATAATTCTAACGCCTATACTAATAAGCATCATAATCAAATAAAACGAGATCCATACATTGATAAATGAAGTTGTAAAATGTTTGACGAGGCCCGATAAGATAATTTAGACTTAAACGTGCTACACATAAGAACGAATTTTAATGAGTGAAGTTGTATCATCAACATGTGAACCATTGAGCGAGGCCAGCGTCGAACCGGCACGGCAAGGTTGAGGCGACAGATAAAAACAACAAACAAAACCACAGAATAACTTATTGTGAGGACTCGAGAATATTTGCTAAACCGATGATTTATTTGGATGATCCCTTAAAAGGCGATGGGTCAGTGAATATGAAAGCCAACGAACTTGAAACACAGACTGAACTGGTTCCCAAGAATTTTGGATGACTGGTTGAATACTAAAGAAGAAGAAGTAATTGATGTTGAAAAATATCATAAATCATTAGTGTGCAAAACACATGTGAGTGTCGATACATATCTTAGTATAATCTAGTTTTAAATGATGGATATATACGAGTGTTGTTGAATGTACTCCTACTGAGTTGCATACTCCTGGTGCGGGAGCGGCGGAGGTGAGTGGCCCTATAAAACAGTCGTTAAATGGCTATTAAAGCTACTGATCTTGACATTAGGATCTTGCAAACTTTCTCAAACAACAAAGAAAGGGACTTCAAAGGAAAACAAATGTATGCAAAACTTTGCAATACTTACTCGAATGTACCATCAATATACAATCACGCCTGTATTCCCCGAAGGGTTAGGCAGAGGTGTACCAATGTACACCCACAGTTCGCCGGGTTACTCGAATGTCTTAACAAATAATATTGTGCTGTCGTTTATAGAGCAATTAGATGTAAACATTTAATTACTGGCTCATTGGTACCGATCGCGTGTCAAATGATCCTTAATAATGACCTCTGTTGAGATAAGCAAGGCCACTTGCTCGTTGTCTTTATAAGTGTTATAGAAAAGGGTAAAAATTATAGAATGACGGCCTTCCATCGATCTCCTTTGTTAAAGGTTTTTCAATGTTAAAAGGATATTACGGCTACGGACACAAGTTAAATCTTGTATTGTTTGACATTTGAACATTAACTTTATGATAAATATAAAAAATACTCCTTAAAAATTTACGAGTAATGTGTTAAAAAAATATTTAAGACTCAACTACCTATATTTCCGGTACTTAATGCAAATAATCAATCTGCTTAACCAAATATGTTAATCTGTACGAACAGAATTTGAATTCATAACAACACTAATTTTAGAATCTTCCAAATATTTCGAAGATTACGTTCCACTAGACGCAGTGGGCGAAAACTATTCATCTTACGAACTTTCTATCAAGAAAAGTTTTCAGTTTCAATGCGTGTCGGTTGCTCAGGAACACATCTTTATGTTCTCATTATAAGATATGTTCCCAAAAAGGTTCACAAATTGAGTTATTTTATAATGAAAGGTCTACGACAAGTTTAAATAAACTATTTGATGCGTTATGCAGGTCATCATCTGCATATAGAACAGGACGACCCTGCATCTGACACTACGTCGTACCTTGATTAGGTACTCGCCACAAATGAAGACGACAGCTATGCCAATGAATAATTGCATGTTAGCTGTACTTCTTCAGAATCAAGGAGTTCTTGTGGCTAGTTTAGTAACCATTATTGTTATTCAAAGGATGATAAGATTCCAATAAGAATAATTAAACAGCTAGATATTAGAGTTGGAACACAATATACTTGACACCGTTGCAAACATTAACTTGTGGAGACAATTCAACGCCACACATACAAGACGTGTTAGACTGAAACTAATGATCAATAAGCATCCACTGAGCACATTGCAGCTTCAATAGTTTAGCAGTAAAATAGTGTATTGTTGACCAGTGCGCCACCACGTGCCTCGGACGTGATAAATAATGTATGAGCGAAACAGCGAGATGCGGCCACAGTAAACAAATCTTCAAGTCACGACAACTTACTTTTTGCAACTCCCTCGTAACTTTGTCATGCGTAAAAATATATTATAAATGTTTTCAAAACTCACCTAAACTTTCCCTGAGAATGGTCCTCCCACTTGATGATAGATGGGCAGTACTTGGAGTCCAGCAGTAGGTTCCTCAAGAACTCGGGCACGGAGACGCTCCTCGGGCGCTTGAAAGTCTTCCTGCCGCTGCCTTTCGGCCTGCCGGGCGGTCTTTTAAATATTTTTCTCTTGTCATCTTCGTCTCCAGACTTGCTTCCGTCACTGCCATACGAGCACTCGGGGGATGCGGTCTCTGATGAGCGGAACACGTCTTCAGTGTCGTCACTCGAGTCAGTTTGGTGCAGGAGAGTGCTGTCGTTGGGAGTGTAGTCCGAGGTGTAAAGTCTGTTCTTGTGGTCCAGAGAGTCCAGGTCAAGCATTGTGTTGGCAGACTCGTGGCTGTGGTAAGGATCTACATCTGCGTACCTTATGATTGAGGACTGACGCAGTATCTCTTCGTTGAAGCGATTGTGCAACTTCTCATACACACTGTCCGCGATCCGTCTCGAGGTGACCTGGTCGGCGCTCGGGTGAAGCATCCTGTTTAGCACATCCTCTCTCTTCATGGCTCGCAGCTCGTAACCTTTAACTCTGAAGTTGTAGAATGGTATTTCAGTTTCACAAAATCCCATGCATTGGACCGTGTCTATCATCCAGGACACGGTGTCGTCCTCGTTCCAGGCGTCCACGACTTTGTACTTCCAGTCATCCCTGTTGTCCCGCGGGTACTCGCGACAGCTGACCAGGTTGTGGTACACGTTCATGGCGCTATCGATATCGGGCTCTGCGTACGCGTCGTAAGAAGCGTTGGTGTAGTAGTTTCCGTAGATGTGGGAAGCAGTTCCCTTCTTGAAAACTTGGAAGTCGTCAAGACGCGCGGGCGCGGGCGAAGTGGAAGGGAAATATAGATCGCAAGGCATGCTTTGGTCGTATAGGGGGCGCGCGTAATCGATCATGGTCGCGACGTACGTGCGGCGTTGCCGGCGGTTCGCGGCGGAATGGGCGGTAGGCGGCGAGCGCGCCTTATGACTATCCACGCTACTGGCGTGGCGTACTGTTTTGTTTACAAGATGCGTTTGGTGAGTTCGCGGCGGCGACGAGTGCGAGTACGTACGTGGGCAGAGCGCCGCTAATCAAGATCGCGGCGTGATAGCGGAGTGCAATTTTTTCGCGATTTATTAGGCCAAGTCGCTTTACTCAAGTAATGTTTATGTTTGTCAATGCAAATCGTCGTTGCGACTTTAAGACCTCCTATGTGACACTTTTGTTCAAAACACTTTTTCACTCCATTCAAGTGTACATTTTGAAGCCCTATCGAATGCAAAAACTCTCATGTGGCTATGACGTTTTATTCGTAATTTATTTACCCATTTCAAGATCTTCAATGTGCTTGCTCATCATAATTTGGTGCTTAAAATGTCTTATGTGTCGTATGTACACATACAAGTTTTTAAGTGTATCATGCTCGTGGACTATAGGCAATTTTTGGAATAAAATATCCTATGTGCAATTTACGCGGGTATTTTTTAATATTACTTTTGGTATCTTTAGACCGACAGGATTGAACAAGTGAACGAAAAGACGAGTGAAATAGATAAATCGCGTGATTATTCTCCATTTTTAGACAATAGATGACGCTCATTTAAATATATGGAATAATATTTTCATGGCAGAACGTTTTTATGTCCGAATTTAAAATGGCAAAAACATCTGGCAAATCACAAGAAAGTGTACTGTGCTTTCGTAGACTTGGAGAAGGCCTATGACAGTGTGTGGAGGGAAGAGCTATGGTCGACTCTATCCATGTATGGTGTGGACGGGCGTTTGATACGAACACTGAAATCTTTATACAAAGAGTCTAGTACTTGTGTTAGGATAAATGGGGCATACACTGGGTTGCGCTGACTGGTTTTACATCTCAAGAGGTGTAAGACAGCGCTGTGTGGCTGTTCAACATATTTAAGGATAGTTGTTTGACAGATTTGAGAGAGAGTGAGAGTGGATTAAAAATGAATGAGTTGCCTGTCAAATGCTTGTTATACGCAGATGATCAAGTTCTTCTTGCGTCGTCGGCGGAGCAGTTGCAAGACATGGTAACATTAACGAATGAAGCGTTTAAGAGAAAAGGGATGAACATAAATGTAAATAAGACGAAAGTGATGGTTTTTGAAAGAGAAGAGGATGTATCGGTATGTGATGTGAAAATAAATGATGTGAGTGTGGAGCAAGTGAATGAGTTTGTATACCTGGGCAGTATATTTACAAGAGACTGTAAGATTGATGCTGATGTGAAAAGGAGAGTAAATGCGGGAAATAAAGTGAATGGTGCTATACATGCGGTTGTAACCAACCAGTCGATGTCCAAAAAGGCTCGACTGGCTGTGCACAATGGCGTGCTGGTGCCTACACTTACGTATGGAAGTGAATGTTGGGTATGGCAAACGAGGCATGAAAGTCGGATTAATGCTGTGGAGATGCCTTCCTTGCGAAGTATGTGTGGTGTAACGTTGAACGATAGAGTGAGGAATGAAATTATACGACAACGTTGCAGTTTAAAAGAGGATGTAGTGACAAAGGTTGAAAAGAGTATGCTTAGATGGTTCGGTCATGTTGAGAGGATGAGTGAAAGGCGACTAACAAAAGAGATTTATATGGCAGATGTGAGTGGCAATGCCGGGAGGGGACGCCGTAGAAAGACCTACCTTGACCTTACCGGTGAGGTTTTTCAGAAAGGTCAGGAGCTCAGTACTCGTAACCGGCGTGCTTGTATGACCAGATGTATGAATGTGGACGAGGCAAAAGGAGTGTGTAAGGATCGTAGCAGGTGGCGGTCCGTGGTTTCTGCTTACCCCCATGGGAAAAAGACGTGAGTTTATGTATGTATGTATGTTAAAATGGCATACTTTTAAGATGGCAGAATTTTATTTGCATTATTACCTTTGGCATACTTATAATTTCGCATAATTTCGTTTAGTATAACTTTTATAAAGAGCGAGCGAAGCGAGCTCGGGCCTTGGGGCAACCCGGCTCGGACAGGTTAGGTTAGAAGGGGATGGCGGAGTCTAGAGAGCGAGCGAAGCGAGCGAACAGACCCCGCCATCCACTTCGTGGTTTTCTCTATTGTAAACCCTTGAACCCCGCGTAGCGGGTGCTCCCTGATTATGCTTTTTGAGCCTCGAGGGCTCTGGATCTATCTCTAGGGACTTTCCTACGAAATGTATGCCAAAAGACGATTCTGCCTGTGAACTTTCTGCGATATGATGGTTCTGCTAATTATTATGGAAATGAAATTTATGCGAAATGAGGATTCTGCCATACAAAATTATGAGTTATAAATGTATGCCAAGTAAGTGATGCCAAATGACTTTCTGCGAAAAGAGGTTTATGCTATCAGTTGTTATGCAAAATAAAATTATGACTTAAAAAGTTCTGCTATAAAAGGTATTACCCGTTTTATTTAAAGGTATTTTAGTTTAAAAGCACTGATGTGTAACTGACAGCGCAACCAAAACCTCTTATGTGTCAAATAAAATTGTTTTCTTTTTTTTTTACTATGTTGTACTTTTTTTTTTAACTTAAAATATCATAATTAAAAAGCAGGCATTCATGTGGCTATCACCTGTATTTTTTGTTGTAGTTGGTTTCATTATATTTTTTTCAGTGGATGGTTTTTATCGATTTTCTCGTAAAAGTAAATTTTACACATAAGAGGTCTTGAAATCGCAACGACGAAATAGTGGTTGTCGCCAAGGCGAACGACGACAGAGATGACTAAATAGGTTAATGCTTATCTCATATTCAGATGTTTATGACTTTAAACTTATTACGTGGATGGTGAACAAGTTACCGAAGGACATAATTATGTTTAATTTTTTATTCTCTGTATACTAAAGATAGATACGAAACATATTATGCTGAAAGTTTTTTTGTCCAATTCTGTTATCAGTACGTTTATAAATATAGAAACACTAATTGTTTTTATAGCGTGACTATAAAAGATAAAACCAAAATGAGATAAGTTCGAATATTTTCGAAGTCGTTAACGAATTTATATGGAATTAGGGGAAAATAAATATTATCATTGGAACATTTAATTAACCACAACTAAAATAATAATAATATTAATTATTGTATTGTTATACAAAATGCAGATAATCACGTACAAACAGAAGTATTATTTAAATATATGTATTAGGTACAGTAATTTGTAACAGTCAGACGGGTTTCTCGCCCCGTTTTGAAAAACCCACAAGTAAGAACAGGTTTAAAAACACCTGATCAACTAGAAACATTTTGAAAATGGAAATCTCTCATAAATACTATTCGTAATTAAATGAATACACACTAATACTATATACGTATTGTAGAGTAACAGAAAATGCCTAAGGCAATCCGCCTATGTACAGTGTATTTTTTACATGTTCATAAAGTTTAATAAATAAATTAATAATAATAATACATTAATTCTTCATCATCCATAATAATTAAATTGTAATGAATAGGTATAAAAATACGAATACCGACCCAATGAATTATTGCTAGAAAAAATCGTAGGCTATTGCTACGCAAGTGTTCGTAGCACGTAGCATACGCGTGAGCTACGCACGCTTACCAATATTTAAAATAAAGCATTATAATGAATGTAACACTAATTTTGCTAAGTATTTTGATTAAATCCAAAATTGTACTTAACTTTTCATTTTAAATCTATACTCCTGTAATAATACTATACTTAGAGGTAAAGTTTGTGAGGTTGTAGGGGGTAATCTCTAGATCTACTAAACCGATTTTGAAAATTATTTTCCATGGAAAGCCACATTATTTGTGAGTGTCATAACATCACGCTACGACATACGGGAGCGGAGCAGTAACCAAAAACGTAGCTAATCGCGAGTGAAATAAGCCACGCGGAGGAAGTCGCGGGTAGTTTGCCAGGTAATAATATACCATCACCATCACGCCTGTATTCCCCGAAGGGTTAGCCAGAAGTGTACCAATGTACACCCACAGTTCGCCGGTATATTTAGGTCCGTTGTAACAGGGGGCGAGCCTATTGCCATTAACCGGGCACAAATCCAAACTCCGAGCTGCTACTGAGAATCTCATAGAAAAACCCAATAACACTTTTTGCTCGACCCGGGAATCGAACCCAGGACCTCTAGCGTAGCAGTCGTGCTCAGGACCACTAGGCCAACGAGGTAGTTAATAATTTATTACTTAATGCCGTTATATTTTTAATTTAATATTTTTCAGTGTCAACTTGTAAATATGTAATTTTTTTCACAAGCAATGTTTTAGCTAGCTGTAATTTCCCGAATAAAATAACAAGTTTAGCAGATTGCCGAGTCTTCCATGAATGCAAATTAATGATGGCGATGCCAATATAATCATTAATGCAATAAATTAATATTACAATTCCATTCACACCCTTTGATCTCTGCAGCATATATCTTATAAGTGCTTATCTAACCGATTCCTAAGAATATAACAACATTTGCATAAAAGTCGTAAGTGCGGTCAATACATAAACATATTTAATATTACTCTATATATAGTGACTCGGTAGCCTAGTAGTCCTAGGCGCGACTGCTACGCTAGAAGTCTTGAGTTCGATTCACAGGTCTAGCAAAGTGATATTGGGTTTTTCTATGAAATTCTCAGTAGCAGCTCGGAGTTAGAATTTGTGCCTGGTTAGTAGCAATAGGCTTATCTCTTCACATGGGATTTTATTACATGGGACCAAAATTATATTTCTATTACATGGGTCCTGAACATGCCGGCGACCTCCCTTTGGTGATGTGTTCTAGTTCCTTTTCATTTATTGTCTTTATAGAATAATTTGAAGAATGTGTTCCATTGATAACGTAGGCAAGATCTTCCGTCTTCTTTTCGTATCGATGATACATTTGTAGTTATTTGTACTACTCGGGCCCAAAAGATGGCTACGTTTAGTGCCGTGACAGAGGCTCTGTTTAAACCGTCAACAAGGGTGCAGGTGAACGGACTATTGGGACGCAAGCATATAAGACATTGTGTGATCAGGACCTCCGCAATCGCACAAGACAAGATAACCGCGAGCCGGTTCCAAAATCCAAAGGAGCTGCTTCCTTTGATCGTTCGCTCGTTCACTGCAGGACCGCGGTTCCAGAACATTTCCAGTCACGAGCTTTCCGATGTTTTCCTCTACCGAAAGTGGGTCGCCTCTAAAAAAGAACATCGTTATGAAACCCAAAAGGTCACGTGACGAGTACACTTGACAGGTTTCGAAAACTCGTGTTTGCAAAGTTCCCAACAAAGTTTGAACTCACATTTCACACTTTTTATTGTGCTACTAACTGTACACCGGCTTTAAAAGTCAATGCTAACTTAAAGAAACAAGAAAAATCTAGTTGAAAACGTGTTCAGTTAGTCTAGTGCTGGAAAGTGCAGTTGTGTGTGTTACGGCTACTGGTGATTACGAGTTCAATTCCCAGGTCGGAGAAAGTGATTTCGTTTTTTTTTTCTTCTAGAATATTCTGAGTAGAGTATTCTGAGGAGTAGACTTGCTTTATAGGATACTATCCGCGACTTCGCTTTTCAGGTTCCGTCTTTGGTTACTGCTCCGCTCCCACGGGTCTTAGCTTGATGTTGTATAGCCTATGTTACTTAGTTATAATGTAGCTTTCTTACAGCAAAAGAGTTTTTTTTTTTTTTTTTTTTTGAAATCTATTAAGTAGATAATAGATGAGTCTGCGGGTTGTTCGAAAGAGATACCGCGCCTTCGGAACGCAAAGGGCACATGAAGGAACATAGACGGCTTTTAGTCAGTAAAAGTCTGACACTCCCTCCCGCCCCGCCCAGGGCGGGGGAAGTTATTTGATGATTTCCCGTCTATAAAAAAAAAAAAAAAAAAAAAAGATAATAGATGAGTGAGGTGAGTAAGAAAATGTTCAAGAAGTGAACTCTTGCATAACTTAAAGGAAAACGATCCCCATGAATGAATTGATGAATGAAATGCGTCGCCTTGCACGTCATGATAGTATTTACTCAGCATAGCGCGTGGTTACATTAGGTAAGTAGTGGTAGGTCAATTTCATTGTGAATGAGTTTATCTGGGAAAGTACTGCGCACCTATTTGAACTATACCTACAAACGGAGCAGTGTACTTGTATGATAAATGGGTGTGATGCAAAGACTCATAATATTAGGTCCATCCAATGTATGACAAGTATTTTTTACGGCACGTTTAGCGTTTGGCTACTAAGCTGCGTGTTTCGGGACCAAATCCCTAATCTTCTCTTAATGTTAATTATTGAATGATGCAAATATAATTACTTGGTTGAGTTTATTGAAAGCTTGAGTAATGCGTCTGCTAAGGTATCTAAAATATGAACAAGAAAATTAGGACAGATGTTCTAATGTTCATCTATAGAACATTGAAGATATCAACGTAACAGAACGAGTATAAAGATTTAATTCACTTGGCCGAGATTTCATGATAGCATTTAAAAACAACTGAAACTGAAAAAGATGTCAAGTTCCGAGAACAAAGTATCCTGCGTTTAGGAACTTCTTAGTACATAAAGAGACATTTACTATTAAACAAATAAAAATCTTTAATAAATATTGATTTATTTTATAACAATTATTTCAATATAAAACACAGTACGTACTAACAAAGCATAAACAAACAAAGTGTAAAAGTGCCTACGAGCTAAACCGCAGATAGTACGTACGTAATAGAATGTTCCGAGTGAGTCAGTCGGTTCCCAGTACCTAGCTGCTAGACTTGCTGGCTACAAGCTATGAAACATTGTTAGTGTGTGGTTAGGCTCTGACAGCGAATATCAAACTTTTTCCCCTATTTATAAAGGGTGGAATTTTCGATTGCTAATAGTTAAATAATTTTGAAAATACGCTTGCCACACCCAGGAATCGATCCGAGTAAAATCCGAAAAAATGGCACCTGTACTTTTATGGCACCAATCGATAGGGTCAATCATAAGGATCAAATCTCTGTAAACATGGTAAAATAAAATAAAAAATAAACATGCAATTTTAATAGTAAACTCATTTTATCTTCCGAATAAAATAAGTTTAGATTAAAATTTTATGGTTTTTTTGACTAAAATTTGCTAATCTGTATTTAGAGTCCCTGTAGGTAGCATTCGACAATTCCACCCTGTATATGGACCAATAGACATCAACGCGATCGTCGTAGTCGTGTCGCGTCGCCGTGTCGCTACGCAAAAGCTTTTATTACTAGAGCATTTCTAAAACATGCGCTTTGAGTGACGTCATCAAGCCAAAATTACGCCCCGGTTTGACTCTATAGTGTCAAAAACTATATCTATAAGATCAACCGTTTTTCGATGGCATTGTTGACTTAGGAAACGTAACTTTCCAAACTTATAACTATTGATGTATTGATAAAATAAATCAGGATTTCAATTACATTGGACCTAAACATACAGGCGAAGTGTGGGTGTACTTTGGTACACCTCTGCCTAACCCTTCGGGGAATACAGGTGTGATGGTGATGGTATGTATTTTAATTAATTGACTACGTGTAGCATTTTAAATACAAAAATAAAATGTATTCTTTTTTAATATTGTATGCCATTATTTAAGGCAAACAGAATGATTTGTTTTTATTACTTTTAATATCTCTTGCATGCTGACTATTAAATAACTGATTAAACCACAAACAAACAAACAAACAAACAAATAAATAAATAATAATCTTATCTTATCGAAGCCTATCAATATGTTGGTACAGCGGCAGATGACCAGCGGTGGAATGCTTCGCGGAAGCTGTTTTATTGCACCTTAAATGAGAGCACTGATAATACTGCATGCATTACTTTATGACGGACGGCACGTGGCCTTCAACCACGTGTAGTTTTAGAGTTGCATCGCAGCCCACCCGTGGCTAGACTTGAATAAACAATGCAATCGTATGAATAATTTCTTTTGAAATTGAAATTGTTTTAGTTTGTGTTGTCGTTCGTTATTGTTATTTAAATATAACAGAGACCTCAGAACATATTTTTTTTGAAAGGAGAATGTCACTAAATTTTGTTTTATTAGTGGAATAAAATTGATGTCTGACAGTTTTTGTATAGAGAAGCTGTCAAAAATTCGACATATCATAATAAAATAATATACTATCACGCTGTATGCCTTGAAGGGTTCAGCAGAGGTATACCAATTTAAACCCACAGTTCGCCGGTAAGTTTAGATCCCTTACAATAGGGGGCGAGCCTATTGCCAATAACCGGGCACACATTCTAACTCCGAGCAGCTACTGAGAATTTCATAGAATAAATATATATACCATCACGCCTGTATTCCCCGAAGGGTTAGGCAGAGGTGTACCAATGTACACCCACAGTTCGCCGGTATATTTAGGTCCCATGTAATAGGGGGCGAGCCTATTGCCATTAACCGGGCACAAATCCAAACTCCGAGCCGCTACTGAGAACTTCATAGAAAAACTTAATAACACTTTTTGCTCGACCTGGGAATCGAACCCGGGACCCCTTGCACAGCAATCGCACTTGCGACCACGAGACCAACGGGGCAATTTCATAGAAAAATCCAATAACACTTTTTGCTCAACCTGGGTACCCAAGGAATAGCTTAGCAGTTGCGCTTAGGACCACTATGCTGACGAGGTAGTTCAGTACTGAAAATAGTATAAAAAATTGGTGAAATTTTGCCTAAGTCCGTTAGAAGTTACTAACATCTAGCTATACTATGACACCCACACAAAAGCGATTATCATGACATAATCATTTTTGAACACAAGCTGTACAAATATTGATGTTGTTTGCTACATTGGGTACACAGGTAGCCACTTGATATTTATATTTCTGCGACAAAAGTAAACGTATCATGTTGAGTAACACTGCTCTGTGATAAGACGGTGATAGCTTAAGTAATTACAATAATTGTATTTGCGGAGTCATTATTTAGTCGTAGACAGTACCACCTTTGTTATGCGATCTATTATAACTTCCTCAGAGGAAACTGCAGTAAGAATGATCTTTACTGATATGTTGCTTAATTTGTAGTACTTATTAAAGTACTTATAGTTGTTTTTATTTTAGGTACACCGTATTCACGTTTATATTATTTAATTAGTGTATCTATCATCAAATACAGTCAAATACAATCAAAATACAAATCAAATCAAATACAATCATTAAATAATACTTCATTTTTTAAGAGTTCGAGTTTTTCATCAGTCTTCTCCATACGAAGCTAGATATTTTTTTTTAATGTCGCTCATACGTGGCTTTTATTAATGTTATATACAATTAATGTTGTATACTCATTCGGCTATTAAACTAAAATACATACCTACTTATACAATTAATTAAAAATAATATACAAAAAGTCCAACCTGGGATTCGAACTCAAAGCACACGCTCATCAGTCTTATCTGTAACTGCAACCCCAAACAAGCATATTTCTGTCCCTCGTTAACTTAATTATAAAGTAATGAAAAAGCTCTTCAATTGCGCAATCATAGCCCAAGTGACATTATATACAATATGTAATCTATTATCAGTCATTTAAGATGGGTATTACGATACAAGACGTTTTCCTCATCGCGTCTCGTGGCCATTGAGAACCCGCCGCCGGGCAGACCCGCGTGCAGAGCCTCACACATCTTACATAAACAAGCGTTTTCCTTTTATTATTATATACATTAATTACCTACATCTATACAAAAAAAAACATATTGAAGTGTCTGTTTGTCTTTCAAAATTAACAGCTTTTTTAAAATTAAATGCATATGTATTGTATACGGTACTTATATCTAAAATCTTTTAATCCTGTTTGTCTGTCTTTCTCTTTGTTCCGGATAATCTCTAAAACGGCTGGACCGATTATGGCGGAACTTTCACTCGCAAATGTTATAAGGAGTAACTAAAGCTTCTTCTTTTTATTTTTTTCTTTTTATTTTAATTAAAAAGTGTACGCGAGCGAAGCCGCGGGCAACAGCTAGTTAGTTAATATATGCAAAAGTAATTGCATATAATATTCTTTTAGTCTGAATGTGTAGGTTTAATTGTTATTGATCACATGTAGCACATAATTTATATATGTGGTTCTTTTATTAAATGACTGTTTTTTTTTTTGTTGCGTCTCGTTTGTAGTACATAATGGTCTGAAGAGCCATCATTAACTGTAGCGTTCTCTCCGTATTATAAAACAGCGTAAACACCGGTCTGTAGAAGGCAGAAATCATTTATTTTAATTAGGCTGAAGATCATCACTTTTTGAACGTGTGTACACAAAAACACACTCCATTCATTCGCTCCACAGTTATTTGAAAAATACAATGGTATCCCACACTAGGACTTGATCCTGCTTCGTGGATATGTTTACAAATATATAAGCCAACATACACAACTACTAGAACAGCTATCTGTACGCCATACAAATATTTTATCATCATCATTATCAGCCGTAGGACATCCATTGCTGGACATTAGGTTTCCAAAAGGACCGGTTGGAAATATTTAGTCCGTGCTTAAGTCGACCCCGAGACGCGCAGCACATCAACCAATCGCTCAACCACTACGCTAACCATGCCACAGTTCTTCAGACTTTAATTAACAATGTTCATGGCCAAATATCAAAACTAAGAGAACACAGCTCTCTCGAGTCCTTAGAACATAAGTTTATTAAAAGTAGCTACCCTGCAGGCGCTAATAGAATAATTTTATAAACTTTAATCCCGCACCCTTTTGTTACCACATAGTTAAATGCGATTATACCTTCGAGACTAAGAGTTAGGAAGTCAGTAGCAACGGTGCTTGGCGAGAGAAGCGAGTGTGGTCGCCGTGCCCACCATGTTCACACGAACACTTAAATACAAGAAAACGTATAAAACCAAGCCATTAATTAACATGCAAAGCAAAAACACAAAATGTGATATCAACAATTCAAAATCAAAAACTTGATTCCACATTTTGATTTAATAACTGCGCGGCCATCTTTTGAGATTTGCATCATTTTAAAAACACGTTTATTGATAGTCTCAATTTTTTTTTGTTATTCATTATAATTGTATGCAGCTTCGTGACGTCAGCGAGGCGGCACTCCTACGCACGAGCCCTCAGCATAGAATTAAGATACATACGTCACATAGGCTGTGGCATGCTGGAGTTTGACGTAGAGATAATAATTTGTGTGGACACGTCACAGATCTAAGAATGAATTAAATGGATACACAGACTAGGATAGTGAAACTAAACCAGTTCTTCAATCGCAAGACTTGATATAAGGAATACGTCAATGTTTAATGTAAAGCGTTTGCGCAAGAGAATAAAATAAAAACAGACAGAAAAACATTCAACACGTGGTGACGTCACGAGCGAAATATTTGAATTCATAGATTACTTCTGATAGCAAAAAATTAACACCAAAAAAAAACAAACCGGCGGATGTGTGAGTGTACATTGGTGCACCTCTGCATAACCCTTCGGGGAATACAGGCGTGATGGTGTGATGATGCAGGTAATACAAAAAATACCTCAGAAACAATTGCCGATGGAAAACAAGGATCTTATACTATGTGTTTGTGCAGCTTGATCTACCGACTCCTGAATACCTATGATTGTAAATTGCTATGGGGGCAATAAAGTGATTTATCTTTTATGTTTATAATAATTCACACTATGGTGCCAATAATACTTAGGAATTAATAAGTTAGGTATTATATCGCTAAACATTTTGTTGTTCGTTAGTTACACACACTCATGCACTTTACAATACAACCTTATTTTTTGTTTGCATGAAACCTGAAAAGGGGTCATTGAACTCAATCATTATGAACAACTCTTACTACGGAACCAAACCTGTAATCACGAAAAGAATATCAGCTGATGCATACATTTATGTTCGCATGACAAGACAAAAGGTATGGATCAGCAAATGTTTTTTCGCGGTTTGTCCCATTGTAAAAGAAGTTCATAACTACATACCATAACCCCTTTGCATGTTTCTGTTAAACAATAAATAAGCTCGGATACAGACAACCGGTTCCCTTGTAAAATAAGCTATAGTCACATCAACCAACATACATACCATCACGCCTGTATTCCCCGAAGGTTAGGCAGAGGTATACCAATTTACACCCACAGTTTGCCGGTATGTTAAGGACCAATGGGCCAGCCTATTGCTATTAATAGGGGACAAATCCTAACTCCTAGCTACTACTGAGAATTTTATGGAAAAACCCAGTAAGGCTTTTCCCGAACCTAAGACCTCTATCACAGCAGTCGTGCTTAGGACCACCAGGCCAATGAGGTAGTCAACTATCTCGTACAAAAATCATAATACTGAGCATCAAATAGGACTACCTTCATGAGACATGAAACTGACCACGTCTAGTCAATGCTTTCCCAACTCCTAACTTACCAAACTCAGGATACTTACATTAGCTGGTATTTATAATGAGGAAATAATGTATGTTGAGTTGTTTGAAAAACTGCAAGATAACTGTAATTTTAAAACTAGATATCCTAGTAGATTAATTATTCCCAAAATGAAAACTGAACTATATAGACGAAGTTGCTATCTTATGTGTATCCAAATTTATAACAAGATTCCTAACCAAATCAAAGAACGGTCCGTTTTAGAAAAGCTTTACGTAGGTGGTTAATTGAGAATTCATTTTATACTGTAAAAGAATTCCTACCTAGAGTCCTAGAGTCCAAAAATTTGTATGTCATTATGTTAGGATTAAGTATGTTAAGCTACTATTATAATACAATATAAGAGCTATTGTAACCATATTTATCTGCAAATAAATTTATTTGATTTGATTAAGAACCTTCCAGAAGATACTAGAAATCAGACACCTAGTTATAAAACACATTAATAGATGAGTTGGAACTTCGCCCGCCAGTGGCGCTGAAAGTTTACGAGAGAAACCGAAGTAAAAGTTAATGTAACGTGCGACGGTGATGGAATCCTAAGTGGCATGGTCACCTGCCAGGATGGACACGAGTGGCGAGACGTGTGGCTACTGATTATGTACTCATTAACGAGGTAGACGCTTCGTAAAGTTCATCGTAGTAAGTTTTCTTCGGGCGTGTATATGCATCACGGGCGCAGCCGTGCGTCAAAGATTGACGACTTGACATTAAAATTTGACGACACGGTTGGCGCAGTGGCTGAGCGATCGACTGCTGCGCTGCGTGTCGCGGGTTTGATTCCCGCACGGTACAAATTTTTGTATGACCTACAGATAGTTGTTACGGGTCTGGCTGTTTGTGTGAGTTTGTATGTTTGTAAACGCACTCATTATACAGGAGAAATACGTAGCGTGAAGCAACCTTTAAAAAAAAGGGAATCATAATATTACACTGAGTAAACTTTTACATTGCTTCCCTATATGCTTATTTATTTCTCAGAGTTTTCTCTCATTATTGTTATGGTTGGTTGTGGTAATGACAGAATGTTGGTAGGTGTGTCTCCGCGCTATCGGCTGAGGAAAACTAGTCAATTATGACAAATACTTTCCGTCCAAGTGTTTTCCCGGTTCACGTCTGAAGTGTAGCATCATGACGTGTTCTACGTAACGCTAACTACTATTGTTCTCCATCAGCTGGTGTAACGCGTGTAGACTTTAAAAAAAAAACTTTGCCCCGCACTAGTAATTTCTCCTGTATCGTAGGTGCGTTAACAAAAAAATAAACTCACATACATCGACAGCCAGACCCGGAACAACTATCTGTAGGGCATAAAAATATTTGTACCGTGCGGGAATCGAAACCGCGACACGCAGCGCAGCAGTCGATCGCTCGATCACTGCGCCAACCGTGTCATCAGAGGCAGCCGAGGTACGCTCACCCGAACCTCCAAAGTTGCATTTTCCCTCTTATTTGGCAGCAGTTAAGACAGTTAAACAAATTGCTATTCATATTTTTTGGACAAGAGATAATGGCAATAAGTACCAATGTCTTGCAAAATGATTTATCCGTTTTTGAATTGTTTGATTCTTCATTCTTGGATATTTGATAATCTCTCTCCCTCTTCGTTAGGGTTGTGCTAGAGTTTCGAGTTTAGTTTATTTGTATATTATATTTTTGAGTGACATGACATGACATGGTACCTATATGTTACATATTATTGTGCATTTTTTTTTATTCTGTCCTGTAATGTCCCACTACTGGGCAAACGCCTGTCCCAAGACCTTCCATTTATTGTTTTCTTGCGCCACCTCGAACTTAATTGATTAGTACTATGCAATTAACTTAATTTATTTTCTACGTGAAAAGCACCGATATGATAAGCCGATATATATATTTATACGAATTCCTGGCGGTAAGTAAACAATGCGAGCCCGCTTCAAACAATCCTAGGCTGGTGTACTTCATACCACACGACATGCGTAGTGATAATAAGCGCAAGTAGTTGGCGCGGCTGCAAGTAATATCAGCGCATATCTGGGGTCAATGGCCGGCTTGCATCACGTCGCATTGCTCGCGTCGCGGCCTGCGCGTGCGCTCGTAACGCGCAGGAAAATCCACGGCGCACGGGATTACCACGGGTGGGGAGCAGTAGCATGCCGCTGGGAGAATTGGTTGTACAAAAGTTTTGTGACTTCCGAAAGAATATAGTTTATGTAAAAAAATGTTTTAGGGTCTTTGGACATAAAAACAAAAAAAAAATAGGTTTATTTTATTACAAAAATTCTGTACGACATTTTTATTTTTTATTTAGTGGGGTCATTTCGCCGAATATAACCTTCAAAACCCCGAAATTATAATTTCATACTATAATCTAAATGTTAATGACCATTAATGACATAATAACACATCAAATATCAAATTATTATAATGCTACAAAAAGTCACACACAAACTAGTTTGAGTACACATCATGAAACTTGATATAAATTATTCAAAAAAGATGAAAAATGATAAGCGTAAGCATTAACAGGTTTCTCTTTATCACTTTTTTATACGAAAACGAGCGCATTTGAAAAACTAGATTAAAAGTAATATGAAAAACTCGCTGATTACTCATACGAATAATGACAAAGAATAGAATTTAAAACAATTGCAGCTGGTTGTTTAACTAGCGTCATTTTAGCGGCCCTGCGTGAACGCACCTTAGTTTGCGCACGCGACTATTCACGTTTGGCAGACCCACTTACAAATGGATTTATTAAAACTTAGTAAACGAATTAAATTACGTATGCTTTTAAGGTTTATTATTTTCAATTAGGACACGAATTATTTATTTTATTATAATTGTATAATATAGGTTTTCATCAAAACGGTTAGGACCTTCAAAATTAAGCAACAGGTATACTGTACGTGTGCTAATGCTGCATAATATCGTTAACATAAGCTATAAAAATTGCAACGTGTAGAGTCCCATTATAAAAACTTGTTGAATAGATTTAATACCATGCACGTGCATCCGCGCATAGAATTATAATTAGTCAGTAATTGTACAAAACGGTGCGGTTTTATTAATGAGTTGAGTCGAGTCCTAAGGGATCGTCGGACGGTGATCCGTCATATCATGCGCTAAGTAACTCCTACTTTATTTATCTCATAATTTAAAGAGAACAACGGCGTCGCTCCGCCCCCCTCCCCACACCCTCGCGATTGAGATCCACGTGATTCAGATTAAATCTATTTCTACGTACGCATGGCGGTGACCTATTTAATTTCTTCAAATAAATCCGTTTTAGATAAGGCCTCATTTTCAGCCATTCAACCAAGGAAATCTTTCTTCTTTTTCAATAAGAAGGAATAAATTAAAGTTGAGCTTATCTGTACATGATAATTAGTAATTAATAACTCATCTAGGTAGTCATTACGTAGTGTAAATATGTGGTTTTACTTATCTTTACTTATATTATAAGGAGATATCTTCCCTTCTCATTCTGTCCATTCCATACAGACCTACGTTTTGGAACGAGCAACAGGAAATTACTACAACTCTCTGACTAACTGTTAATTGTTTAATTGAAAGTAATACTTTGACTTTGGTTTTGTTTTGTTTTTATTTGTTACAGGTAATCTCAGCTATAAAACAGGATATAAAGCAGCTACACCATTGATTAAGTTTTATGTCTCATTTTTTTAAGCTATAGCTTTTCCATATTAAATAAATAAATATTGACATTTGACGCGGACAAAATCGTGAGCAAAATGTAGTGAATTATTTATGTATTAATATTTGCTTTTCTTTTACAAATACAAAATACAAAAAAAATACAAAATACAAAATAGTTTATTGTGCTAAATAGTAAGTACATTACATGTTAACGTGTTTGGAGCCCCCTTTTAAGCAAACAATGCCTGTATTAGGAGGCTCCGCTCTTTCAACATCATTGTCGTACACATAAATACTAACTCAGTTAATATTATAGTGTACTGAGACCTTAAGGGTAAATATGCAATGTAAGTACATTTTTTATTTTTATTTTAGTTATATATTATACTAATCTTAAGAAATTTAAAATATATTCTAATAAAGTTGTAGTTTAAATTAAATTATTAACAGTAAAATAAAACAAAATAAAACAAAACTTATTTCTAGTAATTTCGTGTGATGTGAAGTGTGGTGCAGGTGCTATGGTGTGGCGTGGTGAGGTGTGTGATGTGGTGCGTTGTTGTGTGGTGTTGTGTGGTGTGGTGTAGTGTGGTGTGGTGTGGTGTGGTGTGGTGTGGTGTGGTGTGGTGTGGTGTGGTGTGGTGTGGTGTGATGTGATGTGATGTGATGTGATGTAATGTGAATGTGATATGTGTGAGTCGTGTGTGTGATGAAGTGTGTGGTATAGAATGATGTGTGTAGTTTTAAGTTATGGTATATATGTATAATGTTTATGTGATATGTTTCGGCTACCCAACGTGTTCCAGGAGTGCCTCAGTTTCCTCATAGGTAAGTGTTTTAATCCAGTCTAATATAGTTTGTTGATAAGCGCAAATCGGTCACATTGTCATCATTTACCATTAATCTTTTATTAGAAGATTCTTTTCAAATTGAGTAAGAAAGGAAAGATAAAAACGACACGTGTATCTTTTGTATTTTTATATATAATATTATAAATGCGAAATGAACTCTGCCTGTCTGTCTGTCGGTTTCGCACCGATTTTTATGAAATTTAGTACAGGGTAGGTAAGTTTGAACCCCAAGAAAGGACAAAGGCTACTATTTATTTTAGAGCTAGTACTGAGAGTAAATCATGATTCTCATTGGCATTTTTAATGAAATCGGAAAATTAAGGAAAAACCATTGCTTTTTATACCATCTTAAAATTTTGAGCTAGATAACAGACACACGATTGGCAATATCGCAATAAAAATCGATTGACTGAATTGACGTCACTTTTCTGTGACCTCAATCAACTGCATAGAAAATACTAAATAAACCAGAACTGCATACATGTAAGCATTCATCAGTACAAACTTGAATACGTTAGGCACCCCACACAGACAAATAAACTTTAACTTGTTTATAATAGACTTGTATATCATTGAGCACGCGTGGTGATCCATGCTCGTGACTTCTCTGTATGAGAAGATGCCTTTGCCCTGCTGTGGAACAATCATATGCTGGTATTATTAATAGACTTGCCGTCTCTACAATAAACTATAATAAATTTTTGCTCGATCTGGGAATCAAACCCAAGACCTCTAGTAGCATTCGCACTTAAGACCACTAGGTTAACGGGGCAGTCAATGTGTTTTTTTAGACCCCGTCACAATATCACCTCTAACCGATCGTCCGAACGGAGCTCTAGAGGTCCACAACACAGGCGTGCGAGTAGACACAATGAAACAGTGTTTTTGAACCTCTCTGGGGAAAAACCAGCCGTGAAGGTCAGCTTACGTAATATAAACATTCTTCGCTAGGTCTAAAGAAAACAAACATGCTCCTCGTAGCTCATTATTGCAAAAAATAACTAGATATTCTAGTCATACCGGTTAAGTAGTACCTACACGTTGTACGAGTATCGATCAGATAGTCGACTCCGTTGTTTCTATGTCAGATTATTGTGCTTGTTAGATACACGGTGCAATAATGTATTTATCATTATACATACATACATATATATTATATACATACACACATAAACTCACGCCTTTTTCTCATGGGGGTAGGCACAAATCATGGAACCCCACCTGTTACGATCCTTACATACCCTTCGCTTCAACCATCCACATTCATACAAGCACGCCGGTTCGACTACTACGAACTTCGACCTTTCTAAAGAACCTCACCAATAAGATCTTTTTAGGGCGTCCCGTCCCGGTATTGCCACTCACAATTGCCATATAAATCATTATTTATCATAATAATACAAATGGTTGTACTTTAATTTACAGGTGAAATACCAATTACGCTTATATGGCATATAGATTTTTTTAAAAGGAAACTGTCACTCATACGCACCTCCACACAGTATAATTTGAAGGCGTAACACTACCAACTATTTTCTGATATAAGGATTATGCCATCACCATTACGCCTGTATTCCCCTAAGGGTTAGACAGAGGTGTACTAATAAAACCACAGTTCGCCGGACGAAGTATGGAGCCCGGCTCTATTAGGATATCTTCTAAGTGACATACCTACACTGATTTTCACACTATGTGCTAGTACAGACCCCGTACATTTGTACGACATAGAAACATATCGTTGCCTCAGGGGTTAAAGGTCGGGAAGGACACAACACAGAACCTCCCTTACAACATTACATCTTAAAGGTATCGATTTATAAAGCTAGGGCATCGAACCTGCAAACCATAAACGCTAAAGTTACTCGAAAAATTTGTTATAAGAAATTATTTTAAGGATAAGGTAAGCTCATTAGATATATACAAACATTTTATTTTATTCTTTGTGCAAAATCTAATACAGCCTGAGGAAAGTGTGAGACTTTTCCTCATCTCCGTTAAAAAGATGGTGAATGAATTCCCAGCGCATGTTGGTGACGTCAGCAGGTGCGCTCGCGGCGCGCGGGTCACTATCTGATGACGTCGGCCTGATGAACTTACGCTACTTAAAATATGTGGCCGAACCGTCTGACGCGAGCATTACGGTAGGCCCGACCACACCTCAAAAAGAATGAAAACAAATATAAAAACGTTGGGTTTTTCCATCAGTATTTTTTTTGTAGCAGCCCAGACTTTGGAAGTTGGTGGTGTCATACCCCCGTGCTTCGTGAAACACGTAAAGCCGTTGGTCTCTGCTGTCATCCTAAGATCTTTGGCAATCGTTATGGATAGTCAGAACCCATATAATTTGACAATCAGTCTAACCAAGAGGTATCATGTTGGCGTGTTGCCTAGTGACTGGGGTGTAGAGGTCAGATAGGCAGTCGCTCCATGTAAAACACTAGTATTCAGCTGCATCCAGTTAGACTGCAAGCCCCCAGCATAATTGAGAAAAGGCTAAGCAGATATGATGACCTTTTAAAACGTACTGGTTTAGGCACAAGGTAGTAAGGCACTTCTTATGCGCGAGGTTTCTCAAGTACCAATGTGACTTTTTCTATTTGAAATGCAATTTTAGTTTATCTTGGAGTTTTGACGTTTTCACTGATAGACTTCTAGTCGTGGTGGTCAATGCTCATGTCTACTCTGCTTGAGAAGGCCATTTATATATGCCATGACTAATCAAGTAGTTTACTAGGACAGCATAATCAGAAGGTAACAAAATGGCCGCCATGCTTGAAGCTTATAGCTATTTTCACCGCGTCACTCAGCATCCAAAATTACTCTTAACTTAAAATAAAATAAACAGATCATTCGATATCTTAATAGTTAAGATCTGCGTAATATGTGATCTTTCCTTGTCTATTTACATGAATCTCCAAGAAATCCAATTAATTACTCAACACTTTTTATACATCATGTGTTTGAGTCACTGTCGGATGTAATATAACGGTGCTTGGACCTTGAGAACAGATTCACTGCCAAGGTTGAGGAAAAGGCGTCGTCGATGAAGTTTCCTGCGGTTTTACCTTATAAATAAACCTAATCAGATAGTTGGTGCGAGAAGAACCGTACGCTCTAACCACAAAAACTGTAATAGTCATCGACAATAATGCGAAAATTGAGATTTCAAGGTCTTTGATTGTCAAAGTGACAATATAAGTGACCAGGAGTTCAGAATAGACAACAAGAATAATATGACATCAATAATATCACAGTGACGCCCCCAACAGAATGTAGGAACTACGAAGCTTGAGCTCTTAGAAGTCATTCATATGAAAGACAAGAAGAAATACAAAAAAAAAAACATAAAAACACAGAAAAACAACTATAAAGGAAAACCAAAGAAATTCAAAGAAAATAAAAAGCAAGAGTATGCTTTTCTTTGCCTTAACATCTCACGGCAGGAATTCCCAGGAATCGTCGCCTGGAATAACAACAGCGTTGGAAACCTCAAGTTCTTACTATCACATGCAAGCGAGCAAAGGAAATTAAGCTCATATTGTAATTTAAAAAACTGCGCCAAAAGCTATATTAATTCTATATTTTCCAATATTATAAAGTACAACCAGTCTTACACACCTGATTTACTTACGTAAGTTTTACAAATGTAAGATTGTAAGATGTCGAACACAAGATACATTTGTGTAATCGTAAGGGACTTACATGAGGAAAAATAGCTACAGGTGTAAGGCTTGCCTAAGGCACAACTATAAAAACAATCATAATTCTATTTTTTATAAAAATTAGCATGACGAAATCTTGTTAACGGAAAATATTGGAATTCCCGCAGCGGTAAATACGTTATATAGGTATCTGTTTTTTGGACATTAATACTAAGTTCGTGGCACTCACTGACACATAAGGCGATTTTGACTCTTGTAAAGTTTTTTACTGGGAAAACACAAGTTAATTGCATAGGTATCGCACGGTCGATAGAATGATTGATACTTTGTTATTACTTACTGTCGTGTTATTCCATTCGGTTTTGTGCGCAGTAGGCGAGGTGCTTGTTGATAGGCATCTATAGTTTTTGCCACCTAAACTTTATTTACAGAGGGCGCCTCGCACTCGTTCATTGATTGTTTCGGATCCATACCTCATGTACTGCGGGAAGTACATATTATCGATGATGATGGTGTTATTTCCTAGCACATACCTAATTACGCTGAGGTATAAGTAAGAATGGAGCTTGTTACTTGTATTTTCCAGTTTGACGTTGCTACGAGTAAAACGATTAGAACATCAGTTTTTACAGTTAAAAATCAGGGAATTTCCCTAAAACTACAAATGTTTTGAACTTCATAAACGCACTGGCTCATTTTTAGATAGTAATTAAGTAACAAGTTTTATTTGAGTTCATTTTACATCATCTTAATGTAACCCAAACAAGAGGATTGCCAGCCATTGGCTCACACCCTGCCGAGCCTCCAGAAGTGAGCAATTATGTACATAATAGCCAAACACCTGCCGAACACATAACACAGACAGTTGGGTCTTCCGGAGCTTACTATAAAAACCGGCGGCCATCGACGCGCTCTCCACGTGTACTTGTCTTACGCAACTCCATAAGATATAGTGCATTATTAAGTGTTCCTAGCAAATTGTTTTACACATTTTGTCGACTTCTTGTAGATGTTTTTCCTCGTTCTTTGAGCTTAGGATCATTGCACGTGGACAGGGGAGACAAACACGATACCATTTCGTTGTTTACAATGCTTTGACCTCCTCGTTAGTTTAGAAGTAAGCGACTATAGCTGGGGGGTCTTAGATTCGATTACTGGGCCGGGCAGAGATGTTGGGCGCCATTAGTGAATTTTAAGGTTCAGCCCGGAAAAAGCATTTATATTTAATTAATATTGGAAGGCGCATAAAATCATAGTCACTATATTCTTATTGCTTCTACATGTATGTATGTATGTGAAACTAATGTTAATTAAGTGCAGTTTACAGCATCAAGAGAAGCAATCCCGATGGCGCCGTTAATCTCAATGACAGTAAGAAAAGGGCACCGAAGCCGGGCATTTGAATTTTGAAGGGCACAAAGATCCCTCACACTAACCTTTCGAAAGTCAGTAGCGAGAGCATGGCATTTAAGGAAACAAGAAACCATAATTTTGTCCTTAATCAAATCTAGGAAAATTAACAATTACCTACTAGTCAACTAGATCCACAATTAAAATAAATGTAACAATAAATAATATTACTGAATATAAGCTTATTATATCGGTATTGAGTTGTATGCGACATATTGGTGCGAGTGTAGGCTCTTCCGCGACACGTGTAACTCATTGTCGCGGAAATCATGGTATTTGTCGACATGTCCATGTGGAATGTCTACATTGGGTACAAAAGGTTTTACATTTTGGCTGAGGTAATCCTGAATTCACATCTCTCAAACCTAAATCTATGTAACTTTGTTAGAGCGCTAGCAATGATGCCTCAAACAGCGAACTAGAAAATTACAAAAAGCCTTTAAACATATAAATCGTAAGGTGCAGAAGGTGGCGTCAGAATGCTTAAAGAGGTCAAAAAAAAGTGAGAAAGCGGTCGCAGTAAACATTACTGAAGGTCAATTGCCATAATTAAAAACATTCGAAATCTAGTCGCAATATATGTCAGCGACAAACATTAGTCAAAGTCAAAGCATTTATTTCAATTATACCATTTACAGGCACTTTTGAATTGTTTTGAACTGCCTCGTTGGCCTAGTGGTCCTAAACGCGACTGCTACGCTAGAGGTCTTGGGTTCGACTCCCAGTTAATGGGTTTTTCTATGAAATTCCCAGTCAGCAGCTCGAAGTTAGGATTTGTGCCCGGTTAATGGCAATATGCTCGCTCCCTATCACATGCGGCCTCCCTTATTACACGGGACCTAAAACATGCCGGGGATCTGTGGGTGTACATTGTTACACCTATGCCTAACCCTTCGGGGAATACAGGCGTGATATGTATGTGTTTTGAATTGTCAAGAAGTAATACAGATAGTTGAAGCTAGTTGCTCGTTCCAAAACATAGGTGTCAATGGAGAAAAACGAGCAAGAAACTCCATGGCACTCATTTCAATTAGGGTTTTACAAATTATAAAAAATTTCAAAATCTGTGACAATGATGGAAATAAATTAAAAGTTTTTTTGACAAATTGAGACTGAAATCGCGCGTTAAGACAGATGTGTAAAGTTTGTCCACCAAAGAGATATAGAAGTAGGTACTATGGAGAGGCTGACAGAAAGTCTGTGCTCCCAATTCCTGTAGCACGTAATAATTATGACCTGCTATGTGGCCGTTTGACACTAGTACGACACACCACATGTGTGACTAGCAAACGTTATAGGTTACGAGTGTTGCCTTATCCCGTTCATCGAAAATTGATTAAATATCTTTGAGGTAGACTCATTTGGCCAGTCATGCCCGATGCTATAAGGAGGTATTGGCATGTACTGTATTATTGCTAATTAATCTACTGCTGTGTTCTGCTAGTAGCAATATAAAACTTGGCTTAAATCTGTGAAAAACTGATACTTTGTTAGCAAGTAGGAGTGTCGTGCGTGCGGACAGGCACTTATCTATACTACTTATAATAAAATTGTAGCGAAGTCCAAACTGTACATTTAATATTTTTGAAAAAAAGTGATTGCTACGAGGTTGGGGAATGATTCTAAAGCCGAAAATACAATTTCTAGAATTTTTGTCTGTTTTTTTGGTAATCATCACGAAAATACTGCCGGACAGATTCTGTTAAATTTTTGTATATACAGGATAAGTTTTTAACCAGTGCGTAAATTTTTTTTGGTAGTTCAGTGTCAGTAATAGAACACATTTCCGTGTTTAGTTAAAAAAAAAAAAAAAAAAATTTCATCCTTATCCGAGTTTGAAATCAGCAAAACATGGACATAATCTATTCGCCATACTATCAATGACTACTCTTGGCCGCCCCCCGGGCGCATGGCTGGGGTGAGGGGGTGGGGAATGCGCTAGCGCCGAGTGACAATAAAATATGGTTTTTAAGTATACATGTTTCGTAAGCGATAACTTTTTTTTTAGTACTAAGACATATCAAAATAAAATATTATGGCAAAATTTACGCACTGGTTAAATTTTTTTCCTGTATATTCTAAATAGGGCAAATTTGGCCGTAGGCTATCACGCTATCTGCTTTGGGAGATGAGCAATGTTGCATATGTTTTACTCTCCTACAGATTATGACGGGCTGATCTATACTAATATTATAAAGCTGGAGAGTTTGTATGATTGAACGCGCTAATGTCAGGACCTGCTGGTACGATTTGAATCACCACTGTGGATGCGCCATTAGGCTCGTCGGACCATTGCCTTGTCCGGACTAGTGTGCCCTGCGCGCGCCGTGACTCACCCCGGGCAACTGGGTGGCGTCGTGTATGGCACTATAAGTCAGCAGACTGGGATGGATTGCGCGAGTTCTACGCATCGTACCCGTGGAGACAGCTTTGCTTCGCATCAGACGATATTGAGTCCTGTACAACCGCATGACCGAAGCGATCCTGGTGGGTATGGAATGCTTCATTCCTAATCCGCTAGTGGCTGTTGCGGGGGCTAAGAAACGACCGTGGTTTAATCGGCCTTGCAGAGAAGCCCGACATGACAAGCAAACTGCGTACGAGGCTTGGATCACGGCTCGAACCCATAAGGATCCCAGTGTCTCTGATGTGAAACGCAAACTTAATGCTGCCTCGAGGTCCAGCAAAAGAGCTATTGCCAGGGCAAAATTCGATTTCGTCGGCAGGATTGGTGAGCGGCTCTCGCGCTACCCTTCTGGTAGCCGAGCTTTCTGGTCGCTTGTCAAAGCTGCTGAGGGAAACTTTTGTCGGTCGTCTTTGCCACCATTGCGGAAGCCGGACGGTAGTTTGGCCCACAGTGCTAAAGAGAAAGCCGATCTACTGGGTACTCTCTTTGCCTCCAACTCGACTTTGGATGACGGAGACGCCATACCACCCACTATTCCGTGGTGTGGTATCGCCATGCCGGAAATCTCCATATCGCAGAGAGAGGTTCGGCGGGAGTTGCTCTCTCTGGATGTCCATAAGTCGAGTGGGCCTGATGGCATACCGGCAATGGTGCTGAAGCAGTGTGCGCCTGAGCTGTGTCCAATCCTAACGCGTCTTTACGCACTCTCCTACTCCACCGGGCAAGTTCCGTCGTCATGGAAGACCGCTAATACCCACCCGGTGCCCAAAAAGGGCGATAGATCGGACCCTTCGAATTACAGGCCTATCGCTATAACCTCCCTTCTCTCAAAGGTGATAGAGCGAGTTTTAAATAACCGGCTCCTGAGATACCTAGAGGAGCACGATCTGATCAGTGACCGTCAATACGGCTTTCGCCACGGTCGATCAACTGGTGATCTTCTAGTGTATCTCACACACCGATGGGCGTCAGCCATAGAAAGTCAAGGTGAGGCATTGGCTGTTAGTCTAGACATAGCGAAGGCGTTCGACAGGGTCTGGCACCGGTGTCTTCTATCGAAGTTACCAGTGTACGGACTTCCCGAGGGATTATGCAAATGGGTCGCCAGCTTTTTGTCCAGCAGAAGCATAAGAGCCGTTGTTGACGGCAGCTGCTCTGACTGCATGGACATCAACGCCGGCGTCCCGCAAGGCTCCGTGCTGTCCCCAACGCTGTTCTTGTTGCATATCAATGATATGCTGTCCATAGACGGCGTTCATTGCTATGCGGACGACAGCACCGGGGACACTTATTATACGGGTCGTGCTAACATCCCTCGTTCCGGTGTAGAGGAGAGTCGTAGACAACTTGTGTCTGAAGTCGAGAGCACCCTTGCTAGGGTCTCCGACTGGGGACGACTAAACTTAGTCCAATTTAACCCTATCAAGACACAAGTTTGCGCGTTCACCGCTAAGAAAACCCCATTTGCTGTGGCTCCACAATTCCAGGACATAGCCCTTTCCATCTCCGATAGCATTGGGATCCTTGGTGTTGATATCTCCAGCGACGTCCAGTTCCGACGTCATTTGGAAGGAAAGGCCAAGCTGGCATCGAAAAAGCTCGGTGTGCTCAATAGAGCAAAGCAGTATTTCACACCAGGGCAAAGACTTGTGCTGTATAAAGCGCAAGTCCGGCCCCATATGGAGTACTGCTGCCACCTTTGGGCGGGAGCTCCGGGATACCAGCTTGGGCCTTTTGACTCGGTCCAAAGACGCGCTGTGAGAATTATTGACGATCCCATGCTCACAGGCGGTATTGAACCTTTAAGTCTGAGGAGGGACTTTGCCTCCCTTTGTGTGTTCTACCGCCTGTACAATGGGCTGTGTTCCGCGGAATTATTTGAAATGATGCCAACGGCCACTTTTTACCATCGCACCTCTCGCCATCGGCAGGGGGCCCATCCTCACACCTTGGAACCGAAATGGTCCCGTACGGTACGGTTTCAGAGGAACTTCCTCCCTCGTACGCTTAGGTTGTGGAATGCGCTCCCTGCTACGGTTTTCCCAAGAGACTACAGCATGGGGTTCTTCAAGAAAGGAGTTTTGAGGTTTTTACGGGGTCGGCAGCGCACGAGTGATGCCTCTGGTGTTGCAAGTGTCCATAGGCAGCGGTAACCGCTTAACATCAGGCGGGCCGTTAGCTTGTTTGCCACCTACAGTGGTATAAAAAAAAAAAAAAAAAAAAAAAAAACAATCTATAGCCCATTTTATAGCCCGTTTATCAAGGAAGGCTATATAACACAAAGCAGCGACACAAGGGAGCACAGCAGTAATCAGGGACGAAACTTAACAGTAGTTAAACCGTGAGGTATTGCTAGTGTCAATACACCTTCATACCTAATAATGAGTTTCAAGCATCGCACGATAGCAACAAAAAAACCATTTTGCAGAGCAGTGTATGATTATCAAAATCCATTGTCCTTTGTACAATAGAACAAATAAATAGGTATTACTTAGTTTGTATTGTAGTGGTAAAAATTTCAAAACCACTGTTTGTGACGTCTTTGAGTGATGTCATATTAGTAGCAGGGAATTTAATACTCGTATTGTTGTTACCTAAACCTAAAGGCGGGGTGTTGTGGCACTACATGGGCGAGGCCCTCATCCCTTGAGCCTCTTTGATTCCGAGTATCAAAACAACTTCTGTTCAAGGGTAGTGTACACAACCAATACATTTTCATACTTTTAGTGAGCTGTCGCAATTTTCGCGTAGGTTTTGTATGGCATTAGCAAACTGTGACGTCACTTATTTGACCACTTGTCTAATTATTTATTGATTTTAAACCAACTCAAATCTAATTTAATATAATTAAAGAATGAATAGGGTTTTCAGGACTGAAATAAAGTGTTTTTTTATTTTTTTAATAATATTCGTGCCTTGTTATTATTGGTTAATGGTACATAGCTAATTGTAGCAGATGTGATGTGCCGTTTAGCCGTTTAGGCCTTACCCAAGCCATCGTCACCTAGAAACTTTGTTAAATCTATCTACTTGAGAAAACGAAGCTTTGTTACTTGGAAATAGTAATGTCTCGCTACTTTGCAGTACTGTGGCTTATTTACTCAGTAGGGCTATGCACCAGTAGTTTCTTGCTATCAGCAATGCCGATAGCAATCATAACTAACAGCGACAGCAGTTCAAACATATAATGTACAACTATAATTTTCCTCCAGGATATTAATTATAATATTCATGGATTTAGCTTCCAACATATTTAAAATTTAAAGGAAAACCAGAATCAAATAGCTACGTGCTGATAGTCGCGCTGATTATGTTAAATAACTACTAAATGAATTAATCATAACTGAAACCGACGTAGGCATAAACTCTAACACCGCAACTATGGATGTCATAGTAACCCTCGAGTGACGGACTGGTGACCGGTGTATGGTTTTGAGAACAGGCAGCACCGCTCTGCTTACCACTAACACTAGACAGATGAACACCACTACTCATGGTCTCGGTCTTCTTTTGATTAACGAAGCCCGAGGGTTCCTGAAAGGAAAATAGCATTAACGGGAACAAAAAAAAACTTACAAAAATTATCAAAAAAAAATTTTTTTTATTTGTTTGTAAAAATGGCTATGTGAACAATATCGTTTTCTCGTGACCCAAAGGCTGGCTTTAATCTTGATCTTTTGGGCACTTTTCCAGTTGACGGCGATGCGGAGGAATTTTTTGATGCCTTTTTAGGTAGTATTAGGATTTTTTTGTTTTCATAAAAAAAAACTTATTTTAAGGTTGTAAAGATTTATATCGTTTGGCAAATAAAGCGAATAATTGTTTGACTGCGTACTCCATATTTCAGGCTCTTTACCTCTATAGTTCAGACCTAGACCTTGCTGCAGTGTACACTTAACTTAACCCATATCAATAGCTATTTGATATGTAAAATACTTTTAGACCTAATTAATTTTTTACGCAAAACGATAAGATCCGAAAATAGTTCGCATCCGTTTTCCTTCCCCGAGTACCGTAACTTCAGATCTACGTAAATGATTGTAATGTTAGATTACAATAATTAAGTGACTAAAGCTTCTGCGAGCGTCATAAGGCTACCAATGACGATAGACGGTTTGAGGAAACTAGTTTCAAATCACGACTACATCAACAGTAATAAAGTTAAATAAGAACCATTTCAGGGGGTACCTACTCCCGCTTTTAAACCAAACTTAGATGTAGACCTAGTGTCCAGTTATTTCAGTTTTCAGTGGAAGCTAGCATCCTGCTGGCTGCACGATGGCTGACGAGGCTGATGATTAATCTACGTAAGCGAAGGAGGAGAGAATTTCCTTCTACACATCTTTTAATTTACTAACGTCAGCGAAAGTCCAAGAAGACCTGACGCACATGAAAACACGGAAAAGGAAAGTGATGGAAAAGAAGGAGATGTGGCAGTACCTACTGCTGTTAATGGCTAAGAGTGAGATCTTACTATAGTGTAACGCTAGTATAACGCTATGCTTGAGGTTCATAATTGGTTTACGAAAAATAATTTGGTTTTAAATGAGAAGAAAACTAAATGCATACGATTTGCTTTACCGAACGTTAGAAGTAGTGCATGTAATGTTATATTGAATAAGGAAATACTAGAATTCGTCGACAAGACAGTTTTCCTGGGGGTTACGCTTGACTCAAAACTGCAGTGGGGTCCTCATTTAATATCTCTTGCAGGGCGGTTAAGTTCAGCCGCTTACGCTGTCAGAAAAATCCGACAATTAACGGACGTGGATACCGCAAGGCTGGTCTATTTTAGCTACTTTCATAGCATCATGTCTTACGGTATTTTGCTTTGGGGGCGGGCTGCAGATATAGACTCCATTTTTATTCTGCAAAAGAGGGCTGTCAGAGCCATCTATAATCTTGGCAGACGCGAATCCCTAAGGGAATTGTTTAAACAAATTAATATCATGACGGTACCTTGTCAATATATATATGAAAATATTATGCATGTTCGGAAAAACCTTCATCTTTTTAAAAAAGTTGGTGATAGGCATAATTTTAATACTAGAAATAGGAACAAACTAGATCAACCAAGTTTCAGATTATCAAAAGTACACACTTCTTTTATGGGGTACTGTGTAAAATTTTATAATAAAATACCGCGCGTTATTCTCGAACTAAACGAGAGAAAGTTTAAAACATGCATAAAACGCACACTATGTAGTCAAGCATATTATAAACTAGAAGATTACATAAATGATAAAAATGCTTGGCTTAATGCTGGTCCTGCTCCACAGCCACTCGGGCTTCCAAATTAATTAATAAACATAATGAAATATATATATTTCTTTTTAAAGGGAATGTTGTTTCATAGCACCTTTTTTATTGACGTAAATAACGTTTACGTTCTCATTTATTTATTTTGTATTACATATTATTTACATTTTTAAATATTAATATAAAAAAAAAACATTTAAAAATATAAAAAATAGTAGCCCACCGGCGTCGGGAACAGGGTCCAAGCCACCGGCGGTCAGGGCTCCTGAGAAAGGAATCTCCTAACAATACGCGCCGTGTCTAGGAGTACCGCTTTCTGAATCAAGCCCTTGATCCAACTGCCCAACGAGAGCCTCCTCAGGTGTTGGTCGAGGCTCTTGGCTATTAAGCCATTGGCCGTCACAACTATCGGCACAATGATTGCTGTATTCACATCCCACATGTCGACAACCTCGCGAGCCAGATCAAGATACTTAATTTGTTTATCTTTCTCAGCTTTCACGAGGTTCTCGTCATGCGGAACAGTAATATCAACGATCATTGCGCGACGCTCTAATCGATCTACCACCACTATGTCAGGCTTATTGGCTACAATAGTCCTGTCAGTGATGATAGACCGGTCCCAATACAACGTGATATGCCCATTTTCAAGAACTGGGTCGGGCACATATCTATAGTATGGTACTTCCGATTCCACAAGACTGTATTTCAAAGCAAGTTGCTGGTGGATAATCCTGGCTACAAGGTTGTGTCTATGCAAGTAGTCTCCGTTAGCCAGACGAGAGCACCCAGATATAATGTGACGGATTGATTCCCCGGGACGATGGCATGCCCGACATATGTCAACCGTACCGTCCTTCACAATATATCTCCGGTAATTGTTCGTCATCATAACTTCGTCCATAATAGCACAGACAAAACCTTCAGTTTCCCCAAAGAGGTCACCAACGCGCAGCCAGGATACGGACGCCTTAAAGTCAACATCCGGCCCATGTAGGGCCCGGTAGTAGCGCCCGTGAAGCTCCTTGCTCTTCCATACTTCCGTGCGATCATTAGTATCTAATACCATAGGTTTGCGCCAGTTCTCGTTCGCTAAAGAGAGCGGGGTGAGGCCCTTGTCCACTGAGACCACATCTCGGTGCATCCCCACATCGGCTTCCAGGAAGTACTCCCTGAGACTGCATATCTCTCGGTTGTGCATGGTCTTAGCATTTAAGAAGCCTCGACCACCACACTTCCGCGGGATATACAGTCTCATTACTGACGACCTTGGGTGATGCATCCGATTTGCGGTCAATAGTGAGCGAACCCTCCTATCCAGGGCATCAAGTTCTGTCTGAGTCCATTTGAGTATGCCGAAAGAGTACATCAAAACCGGCATGACCCAACCGTTGAAGGCGCGCACCTTGTTACCGCCTGATAAAAGACTATTTAAAACTTTATTTAGGCGGCCAAAGAACCGCTCCTTCAACGATTGCTTCATGTCAGTAGCATTGATGCCTAACGCTTCCGACATACCCAAATATTTGTAGGTTTCAGTTGAGGAAAGGGATCTAAGGTTTATGGAATCTGAGAGTTGGGTTCCCACAGATTCCATAATCTCTCCTCGCTTTACATGCATGACTGCACATTTGTCCACACCAAATTCCATCCTGATGGCACTACTGAAAGTTTTTGTTACCTTCAGTAGCTCCATCAGTCGCAAATTGCTGGGGGCAAAGAGTTTCAGATCATCCATGTAAAGGAGGTGAGATATGACCTGACCACCTCTTCTCAACCGATAACCCAGCCCCGAACCCTCCAGCAGTGTACTTAGAGGGTTCAAGGCTAAACAAAACCACAGTGGACTCAGACTATCGCCCTGAAATATACCACGCTCGATCTTTATTGGTTCACTGTTCTCTCGGATTTGCCGACATCCTGGATAGCGTAAGACCGTCCTCCATTGCCCCATACACGACATCAAGAAGGTGCGCAGAGTTGTATCTACTTTATACAATTCCAGCACCCTCATGAGCCATGTATGTGGCACCGAGTCATACGCCTTTTTATAGTCTATCCAACATATAGACAGATCCTTTCGAGAACGGCGAACCTGCTGGTTAATGGCCATATCAATGAGGAGTAGCTCCTTAGTACCACGGGACCCATTCCTACATCCATTCTGAGAGACAGACATGATAGCATTGTTATCAATATGATCATTGATTTTAGCTCTCAAAATAGATGTAAGAACTTTATAGATCGTCGGTAGACATGTGATCGGTCTATAATTTTTGGGTTCCGTAGTACTACCCGATTTATGGAGCAGGTGGGTTATACCAGTTGTTAAGAACTGGGGCAACGATCCAGACTCTAAGGCTGACTGGAACTGGGATGCCAAGCGAGCGTGTGATCTTTGGAACCACTTGATCCAAAAGTTGTGCAGTCCGTCCGGCCCTGGAGATTTCCAGTTAGGCAACGGACGAACTGCACGAGCTACGTCCTGGGGGCTGATTGTAATTGCCCCCATCTGTGGTATTGGATCACACATTCGTTCAACGTCCCGGGTCCAATCGCCCTCAGCGTGACTGACAGGTACCGACCAGATGCTGCGCCAAAACGAACTCATGGCATCATCATCCGGCAGGCGCGCATCAGTCACACCTTGATCTGGCCGCTCCCAAGCCCTGTAAACCCACCTCTCATCGCTCTGGAATGTGCGATTCAGGGTGTATCGCTCCACTCGCCGCTTGTACCGACGAATACGGTTTGCCCATGCACTTATCTTCTGCTTCAGGAAGTCAATACGTTCTGTGACGCGGGACAAATAATCTCGAGGATTAATATCAATCCCCGAGAATGCCCGCCTCACAAAACGCATCACTCTAGGGCGAGTATTGCCCTCCCTGAAGCAGATTAGCTTGCCGATGAGTGCTCTAGCCCCATCGATACGAAGCTCAATCCTGGACTGCCATGCTGGTACAGGTGGTTTTGGTCGTGCAGCTCCGTCACTGGGAAATTTGACGTGAGCTACACGACATGCCGCTACAGCCGCGCAGTACAAGATTGAGTGGGTATCGATAAGGTCTTTGCTGCCGTCAAAACAGTTTGACAGCTGCGAATCTAGAGCACACACCAGCGCCTTATTTTTATTGTGCATGGGCAAACGAGGTAGTCGTGGTCTAAGCTCAGGCGGTGTGGAGCGATAGTCCCGGAACGCACCCTCCAAAGCACTCCTCAACTGTTCATTACATTGGGAACTCACGGAAATAGCCACGCCATCATCTTCTTCATCAACGCGTTCAGGTCGCGGTGAAGCACAGGGTAACGTTATTATAACGTTTACGTTATTATTATTGTTTCTTTTTTAACATACCACAGGTCATCTGTCAAATAGGTTCACTGAAAAACTTTGTTTTATATAACTTAACATCATTTATTTCGATTTTGTAAATGTGAGTACCATGGAGCACTTACTATATTTTTTCTCTTAAGTTACTATGTGTTGGACATTAAGGGCAAGGCGGTTGAGAGCTTTGTCATGCTCACTTAAATGTCTCGCTGACGGTGGCGCGTGCATTGGATCGTTCAGTTCCCTCCAAGATGGTTGAGCTGAACGGTGCTGAGGCACGCGTCATGTTCGTGAACGGGCGCTGTCAGTTGGGACTGGTCATCTCTTATCTGCCATGGCCTACATCTTTATTAGTATTATTTAATTGTTTAATATTCACCTTCATTGTTTTCACATATAGAAGCAACATGAATATTGTAACCAAGATTTTGTAAAACCAAATTGAAGAAAAGGAGTGTCCATGGAGTTTCTTGCTCGTTCTTCTCCATAGAGATCTACGCTTTGGAACGAGCAACTAGCTTCAACTTTAAACTGTAACTTCTTGACATTCAAAAGTGCCTGTAAATGGTCTAATTGAAATAAATGCTTTGAATTTTGAATTTTGAAGTGTATTCTCCAGACTGATTCCGGTCACAGCTAATCTTATTGCAGACCAGCCACATACGCAGGAAACATTATAGTGCACAAATGTGTGCGCAAACACTGGTGCGCTCCCTCTTCTCTAACTCTTATAGTCTGATGGGACGGCAATCTGACACAACCGGGGAGAGTTCAGGCGCAAGGCCAACAGCTTTTACGTGCTTTCCGAGACACGGGGTGTTAAGCCACTAACTTCCAAACTTCGGGCCTGGAATGGAAATGGAAAAACCCCAGAACACTTTTTGCCCGACCTGGGGAATCGAACCGAGCGCGAGGCCGGCTTAACAGTCGTGATCTTACTATAGAGTTTTATAATGGTGAATATTTGGTTTGGAGGTCAAAACATCCCAAACATGAACTTGAACATATAAAAAACATACTCAAATAAAAATCAACGAAATTAAATGATAACAATAATGTGACCATCTCACTCATGTCGTGATTAATTACCATACTTTTTCAGCAAATTAAAATGCTCATTCCGCATAAATTATCGTAGCAGCAAAACGTATTTTTTTAGCGCTGGCTTTCTGATGACTCTTTAAAATGCAGGTAAAAAAAGTTTCTTAAGAAGGTAAAAAACTTCGCTTCGTAGTTTTATAAATCTTTTGTGTTGCACATCAATATTAATACTACATAATAAATTGAACCGGCCTTATGCGAAGGAAATCAAAAACCTAATACAAAACCGGTTTGACGAAAATCGTAACTCGACTTTTGGGTTTTTGCTTCATACATTTTTTTTTGTTTTTGTTCATGCGATGACCTTCAAATTCGACTCATGCAAAATTATAATGGAGTCTTTTTGGATTTTTGATTGCGTAATAGTACCAGGGTTTGGTTTAAGCTACTAGTAACAATAACACTTGGTAAATCATAGGTTCTTACATACCTAATAGATGGCTACTGCTATATATAAGGCCAGATCATAAATTATTTTGATGGAACAGCGTCACACTTGATCAGATAATTATTTTTTACAGTAGGTAGGTACCTATAACCGATTTTGCTGAATTCTTTTATTAATTACACATTTAATATACCACCGACGAAAACTGTTATAAACTCAGGGGTCAAACGAACAGGGGTCAAAAATTATCAAGGTATATAAGCCTTACCAAAAAAAAAAACGTTGTTAATACGAATATTATAAAGAGGAAAGATTTTTATTTTTGTATGTAACGAATAAACTTAAAAACTACTGGACTGATTTCAAAATTTCTTTTGCCGTTAGAAAGCTACATTATAACTTAGTAATATAGGCCATATAACATCACGCTACGGCCCACGGGAGCGGAGTAGAAACCAAAGATGTAACTGAAACAAGCCACGCAGACGAGTCGTGGATAGTCCGCTAGTACCTAATATTTTTTGTAGCAATGTAAACAAGGCCAAAAAGCTGCGAATGTATGGCTGAGAGAAAAACATGTAATGTATCATACAATGATTCACGGTGAGTCGCACGTCAGTGGTAAAAGTGATGGTTCACGATGGTCGTTGATGATGACAAAGAGCGTAATTGCGACGCAATGCAACACGATGATGAAATTGTAGGTACATGCGATGATTCGGATGCACTTTACCTGAAAGTCATTGTATTGTGGAATTTTTATTTAAAAAAAAACGTAAAAGTAAAGGACTGCTGCTTTACTTGAATCACTAGTAATGAACAACAATCAGTCGATAAACGAGAAACTGCTGAAATCATCCCGTAGTCGAACTGGGGAACACTGTTTATCTGCTGCTTCCTTCTATATTAGATTCGGAATAACTGAGATTAAAATAATATTTATTTATTTACGTGACCAATGGTGATACATACCTGTAATATAATTATTATAGGAATATAATATTTTTTTATAGAATAGTGCATTACAGTATATAATCTAACTTTTAATTTTTTTATCGTGACTTTAGGGAAAAATTATACTATCAATATAAAGACATAATAATATTATTACAGCAAGGTGTTTACTTTTGCGCTCAGCATTACAAAAACTTTGACATTGATTTAAAGCTTTGCGTGACTTATTTTTTCCTTGCATTGTTTATTTATTATTCTGTTTGTGTATGAATTAAAATCTAAAATCTTTTATTTGAATTCACCTCGAAACTTTAGTTTCTATAATGCTTATATCTATACTTATTAAAAGTTAAAAACCATGGGCTTGACTTTTAAAGCCCAAAGTTTAAAACTTGTTCACGTTTTCAAAAACTTAAAGGTCAAGCCAAAGACATTGCATATCATTATTATACATATGCAAAGTTTATGAAGTTAGGAATAATACTAACAAGAGCCGGTCAGACCTGATCAACTGGTCGACCCTGGGTTTGTTGCACTACGCCCCGACTTCTAATCTCATCAATTTCGGGCTTGTCATTAGTTTCCCTTTCTTGTGGCGTTTATATTATTATATAGTAATTATTCAACGTTTTGTGTTTTTCATTTTGTGTGTAATATGATTCATTCTGGCTTTTGGGTTCTGCACTAATATTTTTTTGTACCACTTACTTGTCAAATATTTTTATTTATCATGAGAATAATTAACAAAATGCACTTATCTTAAGCTACATTGACACTTGTATTGTGTGCACTTGCTGTCTTTTTGTGGTGCTAACGATTCACCTTTAAAAACTATTTATTTTGAATTGTCTTGATTTAAACACAGGATACAGACTGTTTCCGACTGATCCTTATAGAAATACAGGAAAATTTTTTAACCAGTGCGTAAATTTTGCCATAATAAACTTCAACACGTTTTATTAAACACGTATATTTTATTTTGATATGTCTTAGTACTAAAAAAAAAAGTTATCGCTTACGAAACATGTATACTTAAAAACCATATTTTATTGTCACTCGGCGCTAGCGCATTCCCCACCCCCTCACCCCAGCCATGCGCCCGGGCGTCGGCCAAGAGTTGTCATTGATAGTATGGCGAATAGATTATGTCTATGTTTTGCTTATTTCAAACTCGGATAAGGATGAATTTTTTTTTAATTTTTTTTTTAACTAAACACGGAAATGTGTTCTATAACTGACACTGAACTACCAAAAAAAAATTACGCACTGGTTAAAAACTTATCCTGTATATGGGAGAGGCCTATATCCAGCAGTTACCGACGCGGCGATATGATGATGATGGTGATTGTCTTGATAACCTGCAGTCTATTAGATCGTGAACAAATTATAACTCGTAGACACATTAAAGTGTTATAGACAGCAATAAAGTCTTATATGTTGAATGATTGTAGGCAAACGGATAATATAATAAATAGAAAAACTTTCACAGATTTTCCTGAGACTGTTTATCGAAATGCACTAGCATCATGGACGACTAAACATTTTTAAACGTTAAACGTATTTAAAACATTACTACATCCCTGTTCAATTGTTTGAAGTTGACATAGAAAAGATGAGTAAACAAGTTTAGCACTAAACATGTTTAGTGGTCAGAGCTGCAAGTGATCCCTAGTGTATATATTTCTTCGTAATTTCCTCGTTGAATAGGAAACCGTGTAGTATATCAATTATCTTAAAAGAACACGCATAAACAGGGTTATTCACTTAGAATCGCAGCCGTGAAGGTCACACTTTGAAAATTCTACAACATACAAAAAGTGGTTTACGTTAAGGCGTAGTCACCAGTTTATGCAATTTGATAAATTAGATAATATTGAAATTTCTGTAACGTAAAATAAAATTCAAAATTCAAAATTCAAAGCATTTATTTCAATTAGACCATGTACAGGCACTTTTGAATTGTCAAGAAGTTACAGTTAAAGTTGAAGCTAGTTGCTCGTTCCAAAACGTAGGTCTCTATGGAGAAGAACGAGCAAGAAACTCCATGGACACTCTTTTCTTTCAATTTGGTTTTTACAAAAACTTGTACGTTTTTACAAATACATTACAAGGCATGCTTTTATTATTTATAAGTTTATTTCAGGACATGATTTCACACATGATTGTTAGTATAGGTTAAAATTGAGTTAGTTTCTTGTGCCTACTTATCCACATTTTCCATTTATTAAAAAGGACACCACCTGAACTGTGTACCTTATTCCAGTGCCCCACAATATACTCAACCCTTTCTATTGTGGTGTTCAAAAATAAACATATGAAATTAACTAATTGACTTATATAAAAATACAAATAATTTTAAATATCCACATAAGATAAAACTTTTAAACAAAAAAAAATAACCGCCTTCAAAAACAAAAAAGTGAAAAATAACTTTAGCTTTGGAAGTCGGTGGCTTTGGTTTAGTTTGTTGTTTTGTATTGCCACCGACTTCCAAAGCTAAAGTTATTTTTCACTTTTTTGTTTTTGAAGGCGGTTATTTTTTTTTTGTTTAAAAGTTTTTTATTTTTTGCTTTTTAGTATCAACTTCCTGTCATCCAAATCCATGAAGGAACTGTCATACTACGTACACCACTAAAAAGTCATAAGAAATCAGAATACTTATGCGATTTCGTTTACTTGGAGGACAAATTTTCGAATACTACTGAATATATTTGTGTTACCCTTTCGAGTGTACACGCGTGATGTTATGTTGTGTGATGGTATAAACAATGCTTAGATATGATATAGCAACAATCGCGGTTAATCTGCTGTTATTTATTGAAGAGTTCCCTCAATTTCTACAAGATCCCATCATCAGATATTGAAATGGTGGCAATGGGACCACACGGGAAGCACCAGCTTTCAAATAAAAAAAGAATCATGACAATCGGTTCACCCAGTCGGGAAATTCGAGGTAACAAACATAAAAAAAAAAAAAAAAAAAAATACAGTCGAATTGATAACCTCCTCCTTTTTTTGAAGTCGGTTAAAAATAGAAAACATAAGCGAAGTTATAGTAATTTATGTCCTAACCCTATGTTGCTGTGCCCTACAGGGTTCATAATGATCATAATAATACTGTTTACCACCTAAGAATACTCATGGAAAAGCAATAAAAATATTGAGTAGAAGGCTGTTGGTGCTGCACACGACGCATCAGGGAGATCTCTCTCTTGCCTCTATGGCTCTAAAACAGTCGGTGTTGGTCTCCGCAAACATTTCTGATGCACTGCAGTATCTCGCGAACCCCATAAGCATCTTTTCCATGGGAAATCAACAAGTGACTTCTTCCGCTCTGGGTGGAGCGAAAGGGAGTGTCAGACTCTTACTGACTAAGACTCATCTGTGTTCCTTCTAATGCCCATTGCGTTTCAGGGCCGCGGTGACTCCTTCGAATCAATTCCGTAATCCTAGCAGCCCATCAGCATTTTAAACCCATTATTGCAGAGGATACGTAGGGCATTGAAAGCCCTCTGCTTATAGTAGACCCACAGGGTACAGGTGTATAGTGTCTGGCAGTACGACCTCGTTGTGTCACCACTAAAGATTTCTTATAATTCAACGGCAGACATGACGTAACAAGACATTCTGTTATAACATCAGGCAACAAAAAGTGCAAACGTGTGCTGTGAAACACGCCATGACTAAGGTAAGCCTATCAGGGCACTACAGAGCATGCACCGACGTCAGTATAATGTTCAAGATTACTCATTGACTTAGAAATAACATACGAATTTAAAAAGTCATACTGTTACTCGCCCGGTATCGAACCCTCATAACCACGGTCAAAGGTCAATAATCACTAGGCCATTACGACATATATTCTAAAACGTGGTCAGACTCTTATCAATCAATCTTGTATGTCTTTTCGATTGCATATATTTATTTTGTGCAATCGGTCAAAAAGAATTTAAGAGAAAATAAACTGATCAAGTTTGGTCGAGCTTCGCAGAAACTAAAAATGAATCAAATATCAACCAAATGGGAAGCTGTTGATGAGCTTCCATCACGCCTGTATTCCCCGAAGGGTTAGACAGAGGTGTACTACACTCACAGTTCGCGTTTTAGGTCCCATGTAATAGGGGGCGAGCCTATTGCCATTAACCGGGCACAAATCCTAACTCCGAGCTGCCACCGAGAATTTCACATTTCTAAACCTGGGAATCGAACCCAAGATCTCTAGCTTAGCAGTCACGGCTAGAACCACTAAGCTAACGAGGCAGTCTTTCGAGGATGAGCTTTTTGATCAAGCATAATTTGTAGTATTAGGCACCTATCTTCTTGCGTAATTTTTAATATAATTGCCTTGTACCAAGTATTAGCACCTGTTTTATATAATAAGGGGAAAACAGTTGAAAGTACTTTACCAGAAGCAACACGTGCCGAGCATTTATATAAATAGTATGTCTTCATTAAATGTCAGCCGGGAACGCTCCACAAACGCGGAAAAACTCTTCTTTTAATTTTATCCATAACAGGAAAAGTATTACAACCCAATTTATATTAATGTCAAAAAAACGACATCTGAATTCATTTTAACTCGTGTAACTGTAGAAATCTTAGAACTGTAATAAATAGGAAAAATAAATGTATGAGCTCCCAGGAAAACGCAATATCTGATAAAAAAATAAAAATAATACCAGCCTATTACATCTTACTACACGGCAGGCATCCCTCATCAGCACGCTTGCTCGAAGATTGGCGATTTATTTATTTTTCTTTTTGTGAATGAGCTCGTCCGGGGAAGTACTACCACCATACTTATGTCTAACGCAAAGCAGGTATGGGTGCCGGTATTATTACAGGCCCATGAGACATTTCAACTTTGTGGCAACGCGAACGCTTTACTTATCTATATCTATATCTATATTAATATTATAAAGAGGTAGAATTTGTTTGAAAGTTTGTAAGTTTGTATGTAGGGGGTAATCTCCGGAAGTAGTGAACCGATTTTAAAAATTGTTTCACTGGTAGAAAGCTACATTATTCGTGAGTGCTATAGGCTATATAACATCACGCTGCGACCAATTGGAGCGGAGTATCAATGAAAAATGTGGCAAAAACGGGGAAAAAATATTCTTTTCGAGGGGTTTTGTTGCGTGCGCTGCGTAAACAGTTAAAGTTACGCAAAAATAATGTATCAGAGAATTGTTCTTCTTACAATATTCTAAAAAAAAGTCCGCGGTAGTACATGCCTAACTTTAAAGGTTGACTCAGTATAGCCATTTTTATAGTCAGAAAATTTGTTTTAAAATAATGCATTATTTGCGAAGGTGTTTTTATGAACATAGTATTAATCCTTATCAACATAAATACGTTATTCATCACAAGTGTTTAATTTTGAACAAAATTGCTCTTTACATCATTTAATTTCAATGAATATCTTAGGAGATATCGCAGTTTTAAAATAACTTCGCAGCAAAATAATGACTCTGCGTGACATTCCGTAGCTTGTACCTCAGAATAACAGATTATAGGCTACATAACATCGCACTATGAGCCACGGGAACGGAAAAGTAACCAAAATCAACAACGCGGGTGAAACCGCGGGGCATAGCTAGTTAACTATAAAATAAGTAAATACTCAAGTACTATTAGTAAAGTTAAATAATAAATAAATAACACGACGCTAAAGCTCAAGTGCCAAATGAGCAAGAATGATACGATGATGTAGTATTCAAACAATCGTGATCGACATACTAACTCCCTCGGTTTCGGGGGTTATCGGGTGATGGCAGGAGCCTGGGTGACGCAGGTGCTTCACTTAACCCATAGGTGATCAGAATATTATAAAGCTATTAACTTTGACGAGGATAAGTTTGATATATTTTAAGAACAACTGCCACACAACCACTGCCACTGCAACTGCTGCTTTAACTGCCACATTAGACTAGTGGTCGTAAGCGCGACTGCTATGCAAGAGGTCTTGGGTTCGATTCCCAGGTGAGCAAAAAGTGTTATTGAATTTTTCAATGAAATTCTCAGTAGCAGCTTGGAGTTAGGGTTTGTCTCGCCCTCTATTACATGGGACCTAAATAAACCGGCGAACTGTGGGTGTACCTACATTGGTACACCTCTGCATAACACTGCGGAGAATACAATCCTTATGGTATGTTACATTTAAAGAAAGATCTTTCTAATTTAAGCGTTTTCTTTTGTATCACAATTCTGATTTGTAAACTATAATTTTTGAGGAGCTCACCCATTAGAGTACCACCTACATACCGCGCTGCTATGTTCCGGTTGTACAGGTACGGTTGCACATCTTACAGGTATAATGAAATATATCAACATAATATGTGGGGTTACGACGACCCTGCGATGCGGGGTGGTGTGGCAATTCTCCATGTCCATAGCCCATATGGTGGTAAGTGGTCACCACCTGCTTCTTACTAATTAAGTCATATTAAAATATTAATTGAAAACCACATTGTGAGCGAGACTTTATTCCAAATTACTGTCTAGGAATTTAAAATTTATATACCAGCTAATAGTGAGTAACTGTTCGGGTTTTTGAGTTTTTATTGGCCAAATTTTGAATAATATAATGTAAGTAGGTATGTTGAGTTGTGGAACAAAAACTCAAAAACCGGTGACGCCTAATTATGACGAGACATGACATTTTGTAATACTCGACCAAAAAAATACGTCGGTAATTTACCATGCTATTATGCGATCCCCGTAAATAATTAAATACATGTATTTTTTATAATGTGGTTGTTTTCTGCAGCATACATATTATTATCTAAACATCGACAGTGGATAGAGAAATACGAATATAAGGGTTCTGCATAATAGACGGGGCCCGCTAGGGCCAGTGCCTGCCAGGGTTGCGGAATTTGTTCGAAAGAGTCACCGAGCTCTAGAATGCAAACGGCATTAAGAGGAACACGGATGGGTTTCAGTCAGTAAGAGTCTGACACTCTCTTCCGCTCCACTCAGAGCGGCAGAAGTCATAACATGATTTACAATCCTGAAAAAAAAGTATTTTGTAAACATTCCTGGGACTCATCATGACACATTGCAACCCTAGAACAGTCTTGGATCTCTAAGAGCCGCAAAGCTAATTGTGTCAAGGACCACTTAATAGCTTTATAATATTCCGATCACCTTTAGCTGAGGTTTATCACCTGCTACCAGGTTTCAGCCTTCACACGTTATTCCCCGCATCCAATGGCGTTAGTATGGCGATCACGTCGTGCTGTCACGATTACATCGCTGGCCAAGGTCAGGGGCGCGAGACTTGACCACGCGACCAGCCTTACATGTATCAAGAAGGTCTGGTGGTTGCAGAAGATCCACTGTGGCTTGCAGGTTTAAAGAAAGAAGTTAATAATACTTTGTAGGGGGACCGGATGGACTGATAAACATAAGCCTCATCCATTTCCGAAACAAGTATGATTAAAGTCTATGAAATTAAAATGTTTACAAATAGGTATTCCGGTCTTATTAAAATCGTATTCAGATTTGGTTTTAAATCCAAACACAATTTCACAGCGACAATTCAATTCTCTGGTCGAGCAGAGTACTTATTACTGGGTTTTTCATTTAGGAATTTTTCAGGGTTTGGTAGTTGCTGATGACATCCCCGTGCTTCGGAAAGCACGTCAAGCCGTTGGTCCTACGTCTATTCTCTCCCCGGTCGTATGGATACCGTTTCATCGAACTATGAAAGAGAGGGAATAGAGAGTGCACCAATGTTTGCCTACACACTCGTGCACTTTTATGAATCTCCCGCGTATTAGGCCAGTCACCATTGCAGCAAAATTATTATTATAATATGGTTTTTTAAACTGTGACAGTTTTGTTTCAAGTGTTTACCTTCTGTAGTGTAGTTATAACACTCGGTTGCATAATTTTTGCTGTTATGTCTCTTTGATGTGCCTTTAATGCGACAAACTAGTTCTGAAGCATTTGGTTGTGCCTTGCATCGGACATTAAAAAGCCAGTTTTTTTAATCGAGGTTCCATTATATTTTTTTGGCAAATTTTCCTCGTAAGTTATGTACAATATGTTATGTTTATACATTAATTGTACGTATGTAGTATACCAGAAATAATAAATAACGTCATTTTTTATTTTCCACAAAGAGGATGGCAGAAGGTAGAGTAATATTGCTATCCATAATTCGGTACCCAGGCTGGGCATTGGTTTTAGGATTTTTGTTAGGAATTTTTAGGAAGTTTGGCAATATCTGTACAAGTTTACTGTCGAACAGTTGCTCTCATCTGCTTATATTGCAACGTGATAATCGGGAGAACGTGAAGCTATATACCACTTTATTTACTCATAAGCGGAAAGCAGGTGACTCTTTTCACAGTCAGATATCACTCCTTCCTCACTCACGTCTAAAACCTAAACAGAACCTCTTGGAAGACACGTGGAAAATCTCTTAATTTTAACCTCGGAATACATAGAGCTGTCGATTTTTCCCATCATCTATAAAAACCACAGTCAAGGTAATGATTTAGTAAACAAACAATAGTTTATCTCAATCTCGGGGCCAAACGCACCCATTACGGAGCACAATGTGTTCCTAAATACATGTTAACATGTACATTACATAAAACATAATGCCGCTACGTGACACCAGGTGGCGCTGCCAAGGAAACTATTTATTTTTATGAACTTTGCCGTCACATCCTTTAAATGTTGTACAGGTACACATCGAGCTACGTACATGCGTGTGTACTCCTTGTACCTGCCTACTTTGAACGTTATAGCGGCTTGTTCTTGTAAGGGCGTGAAGTAGACGATAGTGAGAGATATAGAGTCTGCGATGCAAAAGTCTGTGGAGTCTCTACAACAATTTAAGGTGAAGCCTGCAGTATTTTTGATTGATTGGTTGTTTATCATTTATTACTTTTATTTAAAACGTATAAAGTGCGGCACGAAATGCCCGTCAAACAAGAGTATGACTCACCCAGAGTGCTATACGCAGATTGTTCGGTCGTCGCAATCTTGAGCGCACATAACTCTGTCTCCTGCGTGAAACATATCTAAATATATTTTTTTAATAAGAAAGTAAAGTGTTGCAGCAATGTCTTTTTTTTTTTTTTTTTTTTAAGATGGTAAAATCATCAAATGTCCCCCCCCGTCCTGGGCGGGGCGGGAGGGAGTGTCAGACTTTTACTGACTAAAAACCATCTATGTTCCTTCATGTGCCCTTTGCGTTCCGGGGGCGCGGTATCTCTTTCGAACAACCCGCAGCAATGTCTAGGATATTGCAATTAACAGGTATTATATTTTTAGTAGTATATATTAAAACAAAGATTTGGAGGTACTTTCTCAAGAACAGCAAAATGATTGACATCACGGTAACATGACGTTGTGTATCATTTGCTTGCAAGCTACAACTCTTAAACAAGCTTGTCGAGTGTGAAGTTACTCTATCTGTCTGTTACTTTAACTTTACCACGACAAAACCACTGAACCGATCTGAATAAAAGACAAAGAGGTAGCTTGAGTCCTGTATAACGATCCTAGCTACTTTTTAATCCGCGACGTTCACGCGACAAAGTCACGAGCAAAAGTTAATATTGCCATAAAACAATTCATTGTTTTGAATCGCGTGACTTTAAAATTAACAGTAAGAAAGGGGTTGACGAAACACTTTTCCATGTATTTGTACGGCTTTCATAACTCCCTTTGTCTTACGCAACTGGTCACAAATTGTTTTTTTCCCCTTGAATTATTTGTTACTAGCACAAGCACGTGCTGCTTCTGAAACAATGTAATGAAGCTTTTTCTGCCGCTATAAAAAGTGACTGCGTGATTACCTACGTCAAAAATATAAATATCTGTACGTGAATGTATAGAAAGTGGGGTTTTCTTTGTCAACAAATTTGGTATTTTTGATTTGCCAGTGAACTGTTTAATAGTAGTTACGTAAAGAGATGAGAGAGCTTTAGTTACACGTAACGAGTACATTGGTGAGACAGTGCTCCTCGTTTGCGTGACATTCTTATACTAATAGTCTGCAGTATACCTTTCTAAATAATTATTTTAGTCATGACTGAATCGTTAGCCTAGTGCTCTAAATGTAAGCGCAACTGGTACTCTAGAGGTCTTGTTTTTTCTATGAAATTCTTAATAGCAGCTCGGAGTTAGGATATGTGCCCGGTTAATGGCAACAGGCTCGCCTTTTATTACATGGGATCTAAAACCGTCATACCGACGAACTGTAGTAGGTGTACATTGGTATACCTCTGCCTAACTCTTCGGGGAATACAGGCGTGATGGTACGATGCGATGCTACGATGGTATATTATTTTATTTTATTATACTTATGGGCAAAACGATTTGGAACAGAGATTGTGATAAAAACTGGCTCCAAAAAGGATGATTTTGTTTCACATTGGTAGTCTCCATACTCCCTAGAATCAATTAATTCCAACCGACACCGCCCTTTTAGGTAATCAAGTATGTATCGATGGTATATTAGGTATCCCCCCAGTTGGTATGTATGATACATACGCATGTCGGTTGGACTCATATCGCTAGTATGTAACATTTTATAAACATGACCAAAACAGTGACGCAAATTCATACTAATCCATCTATTTTAATGTGTATATGTACACTGTGGCGGCACTTGTAGGTACATGACATACATGACCAGGAAAGTATTGAAAATCAACTAGTTTTAACATTTTTACTAACAAAATTAAGTTCTTCTTCTTCATCGTGTGGGTAGGAAGGTCTCACGACCCCACACACCCTAGTGTCAGAGTTTCAAAACCGCCTCAAGGGCCTCTGACATGGTTACCGATGTCAGTGATGTCCAAGATAAACTTAGAAAGTACATATGAATTAGAAAATGTCACATTGGTACTTGCCAGTGCCCACGCATGCACAACCTCGTGCATGAGAGGTAGGCGCCTTAACCACTGGGCAATTCAATCCACTTCTCGCCTCGCCAAGGAAAACCACGTTTACACAGATATGAGTGACAGGTATAACGCTCTACAGAGCTGGTCTTTTTCTAAATCCCTAACACGTAATTTTCTATCATCATTATCATCAATATCACCTGCAGGACGTCCAATGCTGGGCATAGGCCTCCCTCATAGATTTCCAAAAGGACCGGCTGGAAGCGTAATTTTCTAGAAGAATGCCAAATAAGATGTTCTAATTACCTTTTTATCTCTTTTTCAAATAGGTAGAAATTAACAGCAGTATAAGTAAGTGCTGTAAAGACTGCCGGTATAGCCCTATCCAACCTTATTTCATTAGTGTGTTATTCTTGTTCTAAACTTGATAGTCAGCTACGAAAGCTAACAAGATGGTTTCGCTTAAAGTTATTATACAGGAAAATTTTTTAACCAGTGCGTAAATTTTGCCATTATAAACTTCAACACGTTTTATTAAACACGTATATTTTATTTTGATATGTCTTAGTACTAAAAAAAAAAGTTATCGCTTACGAAACATGTTTACTTAAAAACCATATTTCATTGTCACTCGGCGCTAGCGCATTCCCCACCCCCTCACCCCAGCCATGCGCCCGGGCGGCGGCGGCGGCCGCGAGTTTTCATTGATAGTATGGCGAATAGATTATGTCCTGGATGTTTTGCTTATTTCAAACTCGGATAAGGATGAAATTTTTTTAATTTTTTTTTTTTAACTAAACACGGAAATGTGTTCTATTACTGACACTGAACTACCAAAAAAAATTTACGCACTGGTTAAAAACTTATCCTGTATAATAAGACAAATATATATGATAAATAATAAATTGTAAGATCATCATCATCTTTCTGCCCTTATCCCATGTTACTTGAGGTCGGCGCAACACGTTTTCTTCTTCCATGCCAACCTGTCAACCGTCATGCTATCACTGACTCCCTTCTCTTTCTTATCATTTTTCACACAATCCATCCATCTTTTCTTTGGCCTCCCTCTTCCTCTCCATCCATCCACATTTATATCCATAACTCTTTTTGTAACATGCGTCTCATCCCTCCTCTTCACATGTCCATACCAAGACAAACGGTTCCCTTTCAACTTTTCTGTCACTGGCGCGACTTTCAGACTTCCTCTAATATACTCATTCCTTACCTTATCCATTCTGGTCACACCACACATCCATCTCAACATTCTCAATTGTAAGATAAATAAGTAAATAAATGTAAATATTTGTGCGCCTAATTGCAAAGCATAGAGGACCAACAAAAATGTAACATCTCACACTCACGTGTATCTGTAACCTATGTTTACAAATAAATAAATCTGAAGAACATTGTGTTACCAGCAGGTAGACTGCAACCCCGGGGGGTTACGTATGGTAATGGCCGACATCGTAGCGGTTACTTGTGAACAACACAAAAGGGGCTTAAAATCATCTTTGTGTACCCCACCTCCCATGTTTTCAGGTGTCCTGACTGTGGCTGGACTGACGTCCTCGTGGTATTTGGTACCTACTGATTGCACAAACACATTTCCTCAGCCGATACTACCCGCCCGGTCACCGAGGCCCTGGGAGCACGTTGATAACAACCCATTTATTTGTGTCCCTTTGTACACATACTTTAAATGTATGCAAACAAAAAATGGAAGGGCACAACTTTAGCTTACACGATCCCAACGTAACAAGACCTTAAAAATATTTTTTTGTTGACTAGCTTGTACCCGCCACTTCGTCTACGCGGAACTTTTAGGCAACCCTTTTTAATTTGTAGGATACTAATTTTACGTAAGGTGCAGCGGGGCAATCTCGACTGCGGAAAAAAGCGGGAAATAACATACCATCACGCCTGCATACCCTGAAGAGTTAGTCAGAGGTGTACCAATGTACACCCACAGTTCGCCGGTATGTTTGGGTCCCATGTAATAGGAGGCGAGCCTATTGCCATTGCAATACTAACTGGGAATAGTTGTTATTATTTTACTGTGAATACCTTATTTAAACACATTTTTCTCTCTAAAGTCTCCACGGTTGTAAGAGATGCGTGAGGCTCCACATCTAAAAGGTGCCGTGCTTGAGGTTGGTCTAAGGTCTCAGCAGCTCTTTGAGTTACACGACGGCATCTAAAACCTGCCGGACCTGAGTCTCCTCTTACGCGATTCGCACACTGCGCTACGCTCTATCTTCTTCTTTATCGTGTGGGCAGTAAGGTTTTACAACCCTACACACCCTAATGTCAGACTTTCTAAACTGCCTCAAGGGCCTCCGACATGGTTACCGATGTCAGTGATGTGTCCAAGATAAACTTAGAAAGTGCATATGAATGAAAGTCACATTGGTACTAGCCCGTGCGCGGTTGGGAACCCACAATCTCGTGCATGAGAGGCGGGCGCCTATACCACTGGGCCATCACGACACTCCGCTAGGTGGTGCTCTGCAACACTGCGCGCGAACGCGTTTTCAGTGTGTTACACTACGCGTGTTTTCTATACAAACAGATACTTGCAATCAACGTAAGAACACGCACTCCCGCGCCACGCTCCGTGATGCGGGGCAGTGTGCCAATCACCTTAAACTCGCCGCGAAGAGATGCGTGACGTTCGGCATTTGAAAGCCGAATTTTCGAATAGCATCTTTGAAAGCCTGAGCAGGGTAGGTGGTTCCGGAACAAATTAATAGAGTTGCATAGTAAGACGTACATTACTTAATATTCACATAGCTTGTATGTACCTATAGTTTTGAGAGCACTGCATATGTATTTTATTATGTCTCTTCCATATAAAGCGATTCATTAAACATCTCGTCTGCTAGATCATAGGAAGCAGCATCCTCATCATACGTGATGACGTAATTCGGGCAAATTTTAAGCTTTCGGGCAAATAACAACAACAAAAAAGTTATTTTATTTTAAACTTTGCCCCACACTTGGAATTTCTTCTGTATCGTAGGTGCTTTAACAAAAATATAAACTAATATACACAAACAGCCAGACCCGGAACAACTATCATTAGGCCACACAAATATTTATACCGTGGAGGAATAGAACCCGCGACACACAGCGCAGCAGTCGATTGCTAGGCAACTACTCCAACCGTGTCGTCAAATTTAATTAAATCTGGATAAAAACATTTTTTTGAGTACATTAGTAAAAATATTTGTGAATTGTGACTTGGTGAAACTCTGACTAAATACAATAATTAACTCCAAATATGTTGATGTACATTTTCAGCACAGTATTGGCCGCCCCACAAAACGACCATGGTAACAATATTTTCCTGTTAATTCCACATCGAAACACTGTACCCACTCAATAAGGACGTTGAATCCAAACATAAAATAATTGTAATGACTTCTGTGGTACCGCCAGCTCTGACATACATAGGTATCCTCTGGTTTTCCTCCATGTTATCATGTACATGAGTATGTTATACACCTATAAATATGTAACAAAACAGGTATCCAACGATTCAATAACGTGTGCATATAATGAAGTACTAACTTCATTATGTAATCATAATTAATGACTTGACTTATCTTACGGGATGAGCATGTTTGAACAGTCATGTACAGTCGCGACGATATGTTTTTGTTACAGTTACGTTTGTCTCGAGAAATAACGATTGCAAGGGTGCAGGGTTAGGTAGAGATGTACTAATTAGACCCACAGATTGCCGGTATGTTTAGGTCCCATGTAGTAGTAGTGCCATTAACCAGGCACAAATCTTAATCCGAGCTGCTACTGAGAATTCATAGAAAAACTCAATCATAATTTGCTCGACCTAGGAGTCAAACCCAAGACCTCTAGCGTAGCAGTCGTAGCAGTCGATTGCAACTTAAAGATAAAAACAAACATACACTAAATAAGCAAAATATTATGTTTCCTAGTACTGTGTTATTAAATTTTGAGAAGAAAATTGCTTTAGAATGTTGTAAATTTGATAAATAATAATTAATTATGTTTGTGAGTGTACTACTCTACAACTACTTACCTGTAGTATGATAACTATATTCTACGATTATTGTATAGTGTTCGAAGAAACAAAAGCTCGCTACTGCGTGTCACTCAATATATATACTCAATATTTCCAATAAGTATAAAAATGAACACATAAACTCACGCCTTTTTCCCATGGGGGTAGGCAGAAACCACAGAACGCCACCTGCTACGAACCTTGCACACTACTTTCGCCTCGTCTACGTTCATAAATGTGTTCATACAAATCATATTTTTTTAACATACGTTGGTAATTCGGATCTTCTCTTAATCATTATCTGTGTTTTACAGCTAATTACAATTTATTATTAATTAATTAATTAATAATTTGACTTTGACCAAACTAAAATGTAAACAAAAGTTAAGGCATAGTCCCAATCAATATACATTATGACTACACGATCCAAATGTAGGTATGTCAAAGTCAAGGTTAATTGAAAGTCATTTACAAAAAAAATGAATTTAGTTGTATGAAACAGCCCGGCGCGTGTTTTTATATTTTAGTGTTGGATACATAATAAAAGTGGTTCGTCTTCATGAATACTTTCACCCCCTGAAAGATGCTGCGGGTTGTTCGAAAGAGATACCGCGCCCCCGGAACGCAAAGGGCGCATGAAAGGAACATAGACGGGTTTTAGTCAGTAAAAGTCTGACACTCCTTCCAGCCCCGCTCAGGGCGGGGGAAGTTATTTGATGATTTCCCGTCTTTAAAAAAAAACCCCCTGAAAGATGCGCAGTGAATTAATAGTCAGCCTGTATATTAGGAGACTTCCATTTTCCATATTATAATTCCATTGCGTTTACAAACATATAAACTCACATACTCAAACAACCAGACCCGGAACATCTGTCTATAGGTCATACTAATATATGTGCCCGCGCAGGAATCGAACCCGCAACAGGCAGCGCTGCAGTCAATTGTTCAGCCGCAGCGCCTACCATGTAGACAGTAGTTACTTATTTTATGAAACTTAGTGGATAAAAGGCAAATGGCTCCTCCAGGATCCAGGCGGATTCTTTCCAGCCATATCATCATTCGCACTAACCATCCATCGCTTCTCAGGTTTTTCTATATTCTTAATAACCATCCTTATCCCTAATTAAAAGTCCCAAGAAATAATAAAAACGAGTGTAGAACAAATTGCGAAAGATTTCGTATAAAAGAGTTGGAAACGCAATTCCCCGCTATTCATTTGAAAGGGTGCCGGTGAAGTTACAGGCACGTGACAATATTTATGGGGTTTTTTTTCTATGTACCTATGTATAACTTTGGGTCAGGTGGGCTAGGCCCGAGGCTCACGGAGCCACGGAGAAGCCCGCCAGGTTACATTATTTATTTTGCCTAGTTACCCTTTTTTACTTGAAGCGAAAACTCAAGAATCTCCATTCAATCATCGCAGTTTTTTGTGTGTTGTTGCAAGTATTTGTTATTCATAATTTCCTCATACTTAACATAAACACATACGAAAAAACATACCTACAAGGAAATCTTTAAATATCTATCATCTTATATCACGCAAATTCTTACAAGGAAAATTGATAACGAAAGTTCTACTAAAACTTTATTTGTACTACCACCACACTACTACACCCGTTGCTCTTTTGGTAGAAAGCGGATTTCTGGATTCGATTCCCAAATCGAGCAAAAAGTGTTATTGGGATTTCCATAACGTATTTCTCAGTAGCAGCCCGGAGTTTGGAAGTTGGTGGTGTGACACCCCCGTGCCTCGGGAAGCACGGTGCGCCCTGACCCTGATCTCTCCTCGGTTGTGTCGGATTGCCATCCCATCGAACTATGTACACTTCAGCAATCATTCCCTTATTACCCGTATCATCACATCATTTATTCCTATATTATAATGGGTGTAAAAAAACACTTAACAAAGGAAGTTAAGTCTTCCAAGCATAACAATTTTTCTTTGTTCTGGATCGTACCTGGTACCAAAAATATTGAAAGTGATATTGAAGAAAACGAGTTTAAATATTTTTTACTGATCTTGAAATACGTCTCCGAGCCCTATACTGTGTAACATGCACCCATCAATACAATGTTTTGTGGGTGTTACAAAGCACAACTATTGTTTAAAGAAAATATAGAGTTGTTTCCTAGCAATAATGTTTGCTCATTGATATGTACTTAATTTGATAGGCTGTATGCGTAGTTAACGGGTATTTTATGTGTCTTTTTACACTCCATATATCAGAATATATATATACTTGCCACGTGTAAATACCTATTATTATGTGAGTAGCACTAGCAGCGCCCACGGCATCTGACATGTAGTTAATTATGCAATGTCAGTTGTTGCATAATGTTAAATGCGCCATTAAACATGCCAGTTGTATTATGGCAACAAGTTCCTCTTATTTTTTACCTATTAGTAACTCTTCTTATGAAGTAAAGAGTCTTCATGATTCTTGATGGCTATTTGTGAAATTTTCTATAGCTGAGCATAATGCCTTTAAACGTATGTTGATTTACAATCACTATATACGTAAACACCAAACAGGAACATATTACGTACAGGAACACATTACCTACTAATGTAACATTGAGTTTGTATGCCAATACAACCTAGTTGAACTGTTTAATTTTATCCAAACCTTCAGGTGAATTTCAGAAGGGTATTCAAATAAAAATTAAGATGCTTTTGTTTTTTTTTTATCTTGGAGCAGTTTGCTCAGGCTTACGCAGTGAGCACGTTATTTCAAAATATATAATTCAAATTGAGAAGACTACCTTTCAATCAAGTATACTTTGGAGCCTCCCACACACACATGCACCCGGCACCTTGCTCACGGCCCAGCGCTCACAGTACCTACCTCTACAACGCAGGTACCTACAGCACATCAAGCTTACGTGCTAAAATGTAAGGCTACCTGTCCACACGCTAAAAGGTAAAAAATGCTCGAACCTAAACAAGTTTGCCTCGTACCTACACCGGTAAGACCTGTACTCAAGTCCAAGGTCACGGCGCTCCGGCCTGCAAAACACTCACCCAGATTTTTGAACACACTTAGACACTTTTATTGTATACGTTGTGCATTTAAGTAAAGGTCTAATTGGAGTGGTTTGTTAACAGAAGATTTTAGCACTACGCCGGAAATGACATTGCTATGACTATGGTTATTGTATGGCTTTAGAGTCTATAGCCATACAAGCCATACATTTGGTAGATATGGTGACGATGACAAAAGCTTGCACTTTCCGCTCACCCATCACAACGTTTTTCAGACATAACATATCATCACGCCTGTATTCCCTGAAGGGCTAGGCAGAGCTGAAGCAATGTACACCCCAGTTTGCCGGTATGTTTAAGTTCTATGTAATAGGAAACGAGCCTTATGCCATTAACCGGCAGAAATCCTAACTCCTTACTGAGAATTTCATAGAAAACCCCATTTTGCTCGACCTGGGAATCGAACCCAAGACCTCAAGCGTAGCAGTCGCGTTAAGGACCGCTAGGCTAGCGAGGCAGTCAGTTTTTTACAAGTACATAATTATGTAATCTCTGATACATCATTTACCAAGTCACTGTACCATCAAGTTTCTCACAAAATACCAGTTTTGCAAACAAAGACAAAATAATTGGAGGTAAATTAAATATGTGTTTTATTACCGAACTTAAAACTTTTCAAAGAATGTAATCAAATATCGTTTCAAAAACTTTAATTGAAATAAAATAACACAAAAATAAATATGACTTTGTTTTTTTATTTTGTTTTAGGTGTTCGAGATGAGCTAAGACTATAATTGTGCAGAAACGTTCACTGGTAAATTCATATATCTACAATCCAGACAGATACACAATAATTATTGCTATTTCAGCTCCTCAACACCTGGGGGCCTACTTGATGGAACTACTCACAATTCTGCACTCTACCCCCTCACCACTCAGCTGAATTTTGTCTATAAGCTGATATTTTGAAGAATGAAAGGTGAACTTTATAAGAAGATTGCGTTATCAGCATTATCATATCAGCCGCAGGACGTCCACTGCTGGACATAGACCTCCCCCATAGATTTACAATAGAACCGGTTGGAAGCGGCCTGCATCCAGCGTCTTCCTGCGGTCTTGATCAAGTCGTCCGTCCACCTTGTTGATTCCTTTGTGTTATGTTGTTATTTTTTATTTATATTCGCCATCACTTTGGTTTTATGTGTTATTTACATATAAAAAGTTATAACTGAATTATAAGAAATTAAAGTACACCAAGGTAAGAACAATGTTATTGTAATTCAAGTACTAAGTCGATGCGCACGCGTCTCCGGCGCTACTAACCGGCTTCGTGTGAACAGCTGAGTCACGCTGCTTCCGATAAGTGACTGGTATGAAACGAGCGGGGGACCGAGCTCTCCTTGATAGGGCATGACGGAACACCATGAGATGCCTTACTGTGGACGAAACGCGCTACTAATTCTAGAGCCACTAGAGGTCTTGGGTTCGATTCCCAGGTACGGCAAAAAGTGTTGAAGTTTGAAATTTTCAGCAGCAGCAACAACTCTGCCTAACCCCTCGGGGAATACATGCGTGGTGGTATGTTATACTCTAGAATCCCCCTGCATATGAGCTGAGTTATCATGCATCCAATATTTTCTTAACTGGATATTTTCTGGACGCACTTTGACCAATCCCCCCACCTCCCCGTTCCTAAACGCCCAGGGTAAATGGTGTTGTGGTAGGAACAGGTTCACCACTCAAATGATGTGCAGTAAACACGATTAATAAACTTTGTTTTTCTGATAAATCTTGCTGCCCCTCATTTACATACTAACATTATTATTCGAGTTCAACATCATAACGCTAATATACCAGTCGCATACCAGTATCCACTGGTATATTGGAGTTATATCGATACTGGTTATTGTTGCGGCGGTTAAGAGGTACGGTCGGCAACCAAAAGTCCATCCATCATCGAACATTATTCAGCCGACCGGCGACCGTCCAGTTCTGCACTTAGCCCTGCCTTAAGTGTCAATTTTCAATTAACGTGGTAATCGAGTTCCTATGCTGACTGTACCTTCGAAGTGTTGCGAGCTCGCGGTTATTATTAAGTGTTATTACGATGATTTATTATGTATGTATGTTATGTGCTATATAAGTACATAATGTTATATAGGTTCAGTTATGTAATGTTAGTGTAATAGCGATCACGGCTTGCTGTTTATGACAAAGGTTGAGCTGCAGGTCGGATTTATAGATGACAAACAGGTTATAGTAACACTTTGAGAATCAACCGGGAAGTTAAGACCGTGTCCGCCACCGCGCCCGTCTATTGTCCGCTTCTGTGTGACCGGGCCTTATAGCATGACGAGTAAACAACATAACATACCATCACGCCTGTATTCCCCAAAGGGTTAGGCAGAGGAAAACCAATATACACCCACAGTTCACCGGACGTTTTTAAGTCCCATGTAATAGGGGGCGAACCTATTGCCATTAACCGGGCACAAATCCAAACTCCGAGCTGCAACTGAGAATTTCATAGAAAACCCCAATAACACTTTTTATACGAGCTGGGAATCGAACCCAAAACCTCTAGCGTATCAGTCGTGCTTCGGACCACTAGGCTAACGAGGCAGTAACAATTAAACAAGATATTTTCTATCTACATTTATAGCATAGTGCTAGCTCTTCTCTTCTACTTTTTATAAGCCCCCCGGGAGCCAATCACAGCACAACATGGTAGAACAACACCTCCACGTGGTCCATTCAATAACATCGAGATTGCGCAACATTCCTGCACCATGCGCACGCGCTTGCCAACTATTGGGAAATCCTTTTTGAACGAATAACTGTTCTCGCTTCGAAGAACCTTCATTATCCTTGTACATCTCAAGGTCGACCAGATCACTCAGGAGACGTACAACTGCGTTTTAGGGTACCGTCGCAAAATAAGAAATTGTACTTTGTATGTGTGTGTCAATATATTTGTTCATAATTTCTGGACAAAGAAATTAGTATCCCTATTTTTTTCTATTGAAATGTAAACTGGTTTCTATAATGTTTCGATCTTGATTGACTTTGAGCAGTGACCGCTAATGAGGTAGAATGCTCTGCATTCAATAATACTAGCCTTTTATTATCCCCAACAAGGCCTCTGCTCAAATAGCGATGTTCAAGATAAACTTAGAAAGTACATATGAAATAGAAAAAGGCCATTCTACTTGCCCGTACCCGATTGCAAACCTACAGCCTCGTGCTTGACACGCGAACACCTTAACCACTGGGCCATCACGACAGTTATTGACCCAAAATAATATTTTCTTCTCTGTGCACTAACAAATCTATCCCTTCGCCAGTGAACGGAGAAATACGATATATTATATAAAAAAACTAGCGACCCGCCCCCGACTTCCTCCGCGTGCCTTATGTCACAATGCGTTAAATTACGGCTTTGGTTACTGCTCGGCGCCTGTGGGTCACAGCGTGATGTTATTTGCTTTATAGCCTGCAAAAACACATCACAAATAACGTGGCTTCCTATTGGTAAAAGAATGTTCAAACTCACAAACTTTCCCTCTTTATAATATTAATATAGATACATTGTAGCTTAATAATAGACGACGGAACCTTCCACAGTATGATGCACAAGCAATGTGCTTTTTTATAGTAAAAAAGAACCAACAACTTTCATACTCGGGGATAGCCCGAGATTAGTATTCAGCATCCGATGACCATGAACACGTAGAATAATTGATTGTCTTTCTTTTGTTGTTGAGGAAAACCCAGAGGCAGTCAATGAAGGAGTAGGTCTGCTCGGTCGCGTGTGGAATCTGATTGAGATCGTATTGAGATAACATTGTATGTGGAGCATCAATTAGTTGTAAGCAGCTATTAAAGTAGCTATTCTCATTGCTTAGGGGGTTCTGTACACTTTTGTAGCTTTTACACTGCCTCGTTAGCCTAGTAGACCTAAGCGCGATTGCTACGTTAGAGGTCTTGGGTTCGATTTCCAGGTCGAGCACAACGTGATATTGGGTTTTCTATGAAATTCTCAGTAGCAGCTCGGAGGTAGGATTTGTGCCCGGCTAATGGCAATAGGCTCGCCTCCTATTACATGGGACCTAAAAATATCGGCGAACTGTGGGTGTACATTGGTACACCGCTGCTTTACCCTTCGGGAATGCAGGCGTGATGGTATATTATGTTATGTTTTGTAGCTTTAATGTATGCAACCTACTTTCAGGAACGTGCTATCACCAACCTACCTATTTCTGATGCCAAGCACTTAACAATAATTTAATGTGTTTCGTAAACTTTAACACACTGCTTTGCAATTTACACAAAAAGGATTCATCGGTAATCGGTAATCGGTAATCTATACTAATATTGACGGGCCTGTTGGTCTAGTGGTTAGTGGCCCTGACTGCTAAGCCGGAGGTCGTGGGTTCGATTCCCACCCAGGACAAACTTTGTGTGATGAGCATGATTGTTTGTTCTGTGTCTGGATGTGATTTATCTATAATATGTATGTATTTATAAATTATATAAGTATGTATATCAGTTGTCTGGTTACCATAACACAAGCTCTGCTTAGCTTGGGATCAGATAGCCGTGTGTGAGTTGTCCCAAGATATTTATTATTTATTTATTTAATATTATAAAGCTGGAGAGTTTGTTTGTTAGTTTGTTTGAACGCGCTAATCTCAGGAACTACCGGTCCGATTTTTTAAATCTTTTTGTGTTGGATAGCCCATTTACCGAGGAAGGTTATAGGCTATATAACATCACGCTACGACCAATTGGAGCGGAGCAATCAGTAAAAATGTGGCAAAAACGGGGGAAAAAACCAACATTTTGAGGGCTTTAGTTGCGTGCGCTGCGTAAAAGGTTTAAGTTACGCAAAAATAATGTATGAAAGAATTGTTCCTCTTAAAATATACTAAAAAAAAGTCCGCGGTAGTACATGCCTAACATTTAAGGTTGACTCACTATAGCCATTTTTATGGCCAGAAAATTTGTTTTAAAATAATGCATTACTTGCGAAGGTGTTTTTATGAATATAGTATTAATCCTTATCAACATAAATGCGTTATTGATCACAAGTGTTTAATTTTGAACAAAATTGCCCTTTACATCATTTAATTTCAATGAATATCTTAGGAAATATCACAGTTTTAAAATAACTTCGCAGCAAAATAATGACTCTGCGAGAGATTCCGTAGCTTAAACCTCAGAATAACAGATTGCCTGCCGGCTGCGGGTTGTTCGAAAAAGATACCGCGCCCCCGGAACGCAAAGGGCACATGAAGGAACATAGACGGGTTTTAGTCAGTAAAAGTCTGACACTAAGGGGAAGTTATTTGATGATTTCCCGTGTTAAAAAAAAAAATAATGACATATTAAAGGCTACATAACATCGCGCTATTTGCCACGGGAACGGATCAGTAACCAAAAACCTAACGTAATGCGGGTAAAACCGCGGGGCACAGCCAGTAATATTATAAAGTCGAAAGTTTGTGTGTTTGTATCTTCATCACGCTCAAACGGCTGGACGGATCTGGATGAAATTTGGCACAGCGATAGATTGTAGTGTGGAATAACATATACGATACTTTTTATCCCGAAAAAATTTACGGTTCCCGTGGGGTGATATATAAAATTTGACGCGGACGAAGTCGCGGGCAAAAGCTAGTCGGTAATATGCGGCCAACTCATCTATGTTCTGTATTTTTCTTCTTTTAAATCCAATAGTTACATATAAACTTAATTCTTCTGTTATCATCTGAAGTGCAGGTGTAGGGACACTTTGGCCCATAGAAAATACCTGTTTCAGTATATTCAATAGCCCAAAACATAAACAATATAATTAGGTTTAAATCTTATCCTCAAAGACTAAAAAGCCACTTACATGAGAATTATTATTATTGATTGTTGCTTATTGTTGATTGTTTATTCAATTAACAATACCTATCATTATAATATTTAAAAACTACTTCACACGTAAAGTCACTTTGGGCACTGTAGTAACTGCCTGACCCGGAGCACCGCACTCACACTGGATGTCGAAGGAATCTATAATCCCTCATTGTATCAAGGAAGGTAGTTTATAGCGGCTTACTTGGGTGCCATATATGCCACTGTAGATCTTGCCCTAGTTCCTGTTCATGTTCTTGAGGTAAAATAAATAAATAAAATTAGGTAAGTTAAGAGGAGTAATTGCTAAAATCAGTTCAGGAAACTACCGTCGAAGTGTAGAAGCGGCACCGCCCGCTGCTCTGAATCGAAGGCGTGCCCACGATGGCGTCATGAAACAGGGACGTCCTTGACCTACGATGGCCATATAAGCCCAAAGTCTTATTCCTTCCTTCCCTCTGGTGACGTAGCAGAGGTAATATCCTCAAGTTTTCCCTCCCTGTTCGGTTTGTTGAACTTTGAACATGTCGTCAGGAGCCAAGAGCTGCAAGTCTTATCCTCCTGATTATCCTGTTAGGTAATAACATTAGTTAATCATATAAGGTAGTTAGGTTGGTACACTTCCCTGCCGTATAAATGACACATCGAGCACAGAAAAAATCTGTCACATGTAAAGGAGACAGAGAGAACGCTCTACAACAGAGGTTCCCAAACTTATTGTGTCTACTGCCCACTTTGAGAATAAATTATTTTTTAGCGCCCCCCTTTTTCCGTAACCGTTTAGAAATTAGTCATGACGGGGGGGGGGGGTCCTCTACTAAAATCAATCAAACAACGCCTTCCGCGTACTTCCCTTCTAAGGGATTCTAAGAGTCCTCCTAGGTAGATGAAATTACAAATCGCCCCCCAAGCCTCTACACAACGCCCCCATTTTTTCTCTGGGTCTCTTACCGCCCCCCTTTAGGCCTGCAGCGCCCACAAGGGGGCGTTATCGCCCACTTTGGGAAAGGCTGCTCTACAAAGACAAACTTTTTTCAAATTTCGTTGTGTCATATTATTTCAGGCCTTGTACAATATTTTTATGTGCCGCAGATAAACATATTCAATACTGACTTGACATTTTGTGCCCAGTTTGGGAAAGGAGATAACTTTCCGAATATAAGTGTATCTATCTGTCTAACCTGAATTGGGTAGTTGACACCACCTTTATTTGACATACTTTTTATGAACTGTCAAAACGCGATTCTCCCATAGATTTTGTATGACAATAGCACGCTGTGACGTCACTTCTCGGCCTGCTCAGTTGACTATTTATTGATTTTAAAGTAAATAAAGAACTAATTTTACAATAAATTTAAAATTATTCGGTTTTCATGGGTAAAATAAAGTGTTTTTTTAGAGAACTTGCGACTTGAAATTATTGGTTAGTGGTGTCAACTACCCAATTGTCCCACTGCTAAGCAAAGACTTCCCTTTTCAATATTATTATTTGTCTCAAGTGTATCATGGGTTTAAATCAAACAAATGATGATGATCTTACTAAAGGCAGATAATTATGAAGAGAGGCAGACGATTTCGTGAAGAGTTTCTTGCGGTGATCCTTCACCCCCGTTTAAGGATTTTCCAAAAACGATAAAAGGTTGTATAAAAGTACTGCCTCATTGGTTTAGTGAATAGAGTATATCCTTCAGGAATTTCTCCGCAATTACCCTATAACTAGACCAAGACAAGACTTAAACACCTCTGTACCTGTACCTCTATGGCAATAGGCTCACCCCCTATATTATAAGACCTAAAACATGCCGGCGGACTGTAAGTGTACATTGGTACACCTCTGCCTAACCCTTCGGGAAATACAGGCGTGATGGTATGATATAGGAGGTCCTATAGTATTATAGGACCTCCTTTATATGACCTTTCCGCATAAACAAGCGAGATATTATTATGTAGGACACTGCTAACAAAGCTCTTGTCAATATACCAACTCGTCATTTATCTGAGACGTGGACTGGTGACTGTACCTAAGCCTAAGTAAACATTTTTCAGGAAAACCTAAAACGCACGGCGATATGTAAACAATGAAAACAGAGGGACCGATAATACGCGCTCACGTACTAAGTTTTCAGGTATTTCCTTGAATTATATTCTATACATAAAGTTGCAATGATATTAGTACTTTAACCACTTTTTCCTTTTGTTATAGGATGGCTAATATGTTGAAGACCCGAGCGAATTGGTTGGGTCATCTAAAGGTAAGCATAAACTAAACTGTTCTCTTTGAACACTTTCTTCAAGATATGTTTTCTCCAGATCGATTCCGGCCAAAGCGGCTAATCTTAATGCAGCCTAGCCAAGTACTCAGGAGATATTACAGGGCACAAGTGTCTGCAAATACAGGTGCACTCCCTCTTCCCATTTCTCGTAATCCGATGGGCCGGCAATCCGACACAACCGGAGAGAGATCAGGCGCAGGACTAGCGGCTTTACGTACTTTCACACCAGAAACTGAGAAAATCCTAATGAAAAAACACAATAACGATTTTTTTTGCCCGACCTGGGAATCGAACCCAGGACCGCACGCTCATCAGTCGTGCTTGCATCCACGAGACCAACGGGGCAGTTACTTTCAAATGAGTTGCATCATCGCAGCTAGTTGTAAGGCTAACAATTAGCCTAACACACAATTGTTACCAGCGCAACACATATACCCGTCAAATTGAAGCATAGCTTTATACCGGCTTGAAAGTCCTACTATATATATATATATATATATATTATATATACTATTATAAAGGCGAAAGTTTGTATGTATGGATGGATGTTTGTTACTCTTTCACGCTTAAACGGCTGAATGGATCTGGATGAAATTTGGCACAAAGATAGATTATAGTCTGGAATAACACATAGGCTACTTTTTATCCCGGGAAAATGTACGGTACCCGTAGGATAACACATCAACTGTGACGCGGACGAAGTCGCGGGCAGAAGCTAGTAGATAATAATTATGGTAGACGTATTCTTCTTAAAATCTAAAGTGTTACTGGGTTTGTGATCGGTTTAAGGGCAATAGGCTTGCCCTATATTACCTATATGGGACCTAAACATTTCGGCGAACTGTGGGTGTACATTGGTACACCTCCGCCTAACCCTTCGGAGAGTATTCTCCGAAGGGTTAGGCGGAGGTGTGGAAGGAGATAGAAGAGAAGAATACACACATACCATCACCCCTGTATAGGCGTGATGGTATTGTTTATTATTCTTCTCTTCAAGGCTAAAAAATTGCTAGGTACAAGAAGCGGATATCTATAAACGATCAAGAAGTTTTTGAATGAACATTAAAATATTCCTCGAAATATTTACGTGTCAATTCGCTTTTTTATATAAGGTAATATAGGTTTTAATTCCTTGAATTCTAATTTACCGCGAATACATACCTAATGTCATTTTTAGTTTGACTCACGCGTTGTAATAATGTTTCACCTTTTGTGGAGACTGCTGGTCTGGGTCTCGTATACAATGACACATACATACCATCACGCCGGTCCCCGAAGGGTTAAGCAGAGGTGTACCAATGTACACCCACAGTCCGCCGGTATGTATTACTTAGTCCCATGCAATACGGGGTGAGGCTATTGCCATTAAACGGGCATAAATCCTAACTCCGAGCTGCTACTGAGAATTTCATAGAAAAACCCAATAACACTTTCTGGTCGATCTGGGAATCAAACCCAAGACCTATAGCATAGCAGTCGCGCTTAGGACCACTAGGCTAACGAGGCAGGTAACTTATAAATGCCTATACATTTGATAAATAAATCATTTACCCCTTCATTTATTCATTTATGTACTGATTGATTTCTAAATCAAGCTTGTTGTTTATTCATTTACTTTAAATAATAAGCCTCCGAACAGAAATAGCTATTTATTTTAAAATGGCAGATAGCTCTTATCTGTCTGTTGAACGGTGACAGTTACCTGTTAACTAACAATGCGGTGTAACTGTGCAGGTCTACAAGTGTGTACATGTTACAATAGCTATTTATGGGGAAATTATCACGAGTTGCGTCACCACCCGAGTGTACTCGCAGCCGCGGCACATGGACGATTGTGTTAATTAGTACTGCGGTCAAATAATCGTAGTGGACGCTTATAGCTGGGCTTCATTATTATTTATTATATTATGTACTGTGTATACGTTGTGTGGCTAAACTACTTTAACCCTTTTAGTGCCCAGCACCCGACTCCCGGAGTAGAACGAATTAACGCATAGTTAATATCCTACTAATATTATAAATGCGAAAGTTTGTACGAATAAATGGATGTTTTTTACTCTTTCACGCTTAAACGGCTTAACGGATCTGGATAAAATTTGGCATTGAGATACATTATAGTGTGAAATAAATGACACATAGAATTCTTTTTATTCCAGAAAGACATACAGTCCCCGTAGGATAAAATATCAAAGACGCGAACGAAGTGACAGGTAGAAACTAGTCTAAAATAATATTCAAGTAGATATGAAGTATGAAGGTCTGAGCTTGAGACATAAATGAATTTCTACCCATAAGAGTTTTACCTAAAATGGAATACCTACTAAATTTTGGTTACAAACATACAATCTCACAAACATAAACAAAGAACCCGGAACAACTAAGTTTAGGCTATACAAATATAATATGTTTCGTGCGGAAATCGAGCCTAAGACACGCAGTGCAGCACCATTTTAGTACGAGAGCCCACGACCAAAACCATGTCTCATAGCAATACGGCAAAAACCCTATAAAATCGTTAGATTGTATGATTCTGAACCCGATTAGGTGTGTAGTAACGGTCGAAAGTGTAGCAACTGCGTGGGAGGCCATTTCTGCTGTGTCAAAAAAAAAAGACAGTCGGTATTATAGCAATACGTCTGATAGTGAAAATGTACATAGATTTTATAATTGTATTACGAAAAAGTTTGTTTTCAGACATTTTGCGCGTAGCATATAGCCTGAGCATTTTTGAAAATGTCAACAAATTTAGCCGACCTGTATCATAGCAATACGGATAATTTTTTTTTCAACTTTTCGTATTGCTGCCATGATTACCAAAAACCTGTTTTCAGACACTTTAAGTGTAGCATATACTTTTGTTCAACTTCATCCCAGTTTCCTTTTGTGCGATTTATTTCAGTCCTTCAACTTCAATGTTACGGTTTCGGGTAAATTCTTTGTTAATTATCATCTAATAAATTCAGGGTCGCAACGTATTCACTGGTTTGTAACAGAAAATTCAAGATGCCTCAATACGATTTTTAAATGATATCTGAGTATCGAAAAGTTGTCTGATAGAGAAGGTGCTACACTTAATTTGTCTGATATAAATTTTTTGCACATGTGGACAACTTATTTTATCATGTCCAACAATTTTCAGACATATTGCTATGATACCGATCGGTAAAATTTGTTCACATTTTCAAAACGGTCTCAAAATTTAATGCGTTCACATTTCCGTCTGAAAATTGTTTTGTTCGCATCAAATAACCAAAATTTACTAATAAAAAAGATTTTCAGACGTATTGCTATGAGACATTTTTTTTGTCTCATTTTTAATTTTTTTAAGTGATTTTACGGGTTTGCGCTACACCACTAACGTCTGAAAAATATGTTTCCGGTATCTCTGAACTATCATTCAACTACAGTCTGCAAATCAGACATATTGCTATGATGCAGTTCGGTAAAATTCTTTGACAATTTTGAAAATTCGGTCAGATCAAACGCTACGCGGAAAATGTCTGATATTGGTATTTTCGAGTTCAGGATAATCGTATCTATCGATTTGATGCGGTTTTGGCCGTATTGCTATGAGACAAAAATTTTGGTAGTCGGCTCTCGTACTACACTCAGCGGCACGGAATGTGGCCCAAACTTAAAGAAACCGATAATAAGTGATTTTGATATCGCATATGAGAATTTCGAATGGTAGATTGTTAGGGCATTTGTTTCTGTTAATTTAAGAGAGCGAGCACAAAAAAAAGTTAATTTGTTTAATTTCTGTGACCCTTAACGTTAGTTCGTTACCGGAACGCACTAAACATGGGCGAGTTAAAACTCGATATTCAAATGATCGTGCATTTAATCTTTATTGTTTTATTTTTTAATTAATCTGTAGTCATTTATGCATCCAGAATTGGATCACAGTGCCTCTAACTTCAGCTCAAGTTGCTCAGGCTGTGTTGCTTCGGAGTAAGGGGCAAACGCAGCTAGAGATTGCCGAAACTTTAAATGTACCTCTTCCAACTCTCAGGTACGCCTTAACAAAGTACGACCAGACTGGCCTTTATACAAGGAGACCAGAAAGTGGTGGTATTAGGTGGACATCAGCACGAGATGACCGATTTATCGCTCTCGTAATTTTGAGAAATCGGTTTCTTATTGCGGTTTAAATACAGCAGCGGCCACAAACGGCAAGTGTGATCAACGTAAGTGAGCGAACAATAAGAAGAAGAATGGAGGAACGGGATCTGCGTGCTCGAAGACCAATTCGAGGTTCAGAGCTGCCCAAGCACCATCGCGTAGCTCAACTTTGGTTCGATCGCGAACACGTAAATTGGACTCACGGGCAATGCAGTAAAGTTCTGTGGACCGATGAATGCTAAGTGGCCTTAAGAGGTCCAGATGGCCGCGAACGTGGATAGAGAAGGCATAGAGAGAGTTTTCTGCCTATCACTACCAGGGAAATCGTCAGTTTTCATGGTGGATTTGTTATGATTTGCGGAGGAATCTGTTCAGACGCACGCACAGAGTTGGTAGCAGTTGCAGGTCGTCTAACGGCAGTGCAATACATTGAAGAGATCTTCCAAGAACATGTTAAACCATTCGTGGGATTCATCGATGGTAAGATTTCATCTTAATGCAAGATAATGTCCGACCTCACACAGCTCGTTGCGTGGATTATTAACTATTGGAGGCGAGAATTACAAAATTGGAGTGGCTGGCACGAAGCGCAGGCATGAATCCAAGAGAACATGCCTAGGACATACTTTAAAGACACATCCGAGCCAATCCCAACCCTCCAGAGACTATCGGTCAGATGAAACCCGTTCAGTTGGCCGCCTGAGAAGAAATACCCCATGTGGACATTAAAAACATAATCCACAGCATGCCTGATCACATGCAGGTGGTCATCAGAGCCAGAGGTGCAAATACCCGCTATTAATTTTAAGTACCATACCGTTATTTTGTAAATTTCATTCATAAACATTGTTTTTAAACTTGAACTTAGTGTCGTTTTTGGTAATTTTGTTAAATTTTAAATGTTAACCCTTTTTTTTGTTAATCAATCATTCGCATTAAGGATGCGAATAAACATTTAAGATATATAACAAAAAAAAAATGCTGTTTTGAGTTTAATTTTGATAATAAGCTACATAAAACGCTTGGGCCACTTTCCATGCCGCTGAGTGTATTTGCTCAGTCAGTGCGCCAACCGTGGCTTGTGTTTCATAAGTAACCATGGTTGATAAGTTTTAATTTATTTCAATAAGATTAACATTATCAAATATTTACAGCCTTAAAATTAAAAAAAAAAGAACATTAATGGTAATAACAAAAAGAATGACCTACCTAATAATGACAATGATTGTCTGGTTGTGTGTCCATCATGACCATTATGTGCAGTTGAACCGCACCACAACAACATCACGTTAAACTCATTTATCGCTACATGACCACATAAGGATACTAAAATCGTTATAGAAATGACCAATTTCCATTCTAGTCGTAACTTCAGCATGTAATGAAATTATTAAATGTAGTCCTGGCCTCCTGCCAGGGCCTGCTGGCGGACTAACAAGCGAGCTAGCTTATTGCACTCACGACATGAGATGTACCCGCTACTGCATTCGTTTAAACAACAACGTGGCCAACGAAAATCCAAAGATGTTCAAATATCGTGTAAAGTGGTTCTCGTCTCGAGACATGTATGTATGTATTTACCAGACCGATTCCGGCCACGGCGAGTAAATAAGTACGGCGGTCAAGTACGCGGGAGATATTATAATGCAGAAATGTGTGCGCAAACACAGGTGCACTCCCTCTTCCCTAACTATCAAAGTCCAATGGGGCAGCAATCCGACACAACTGGGGAGAGATCAGGCGGAGGACCAACGACTTTTCGAGGCACGGGGGTGTCACGCCACCAACTTCCACAAATGTTATTTCACAATTGCACAATTTTTTTCGTTACATGTACCATACATAAACGTTTAGGTACATTTTGTTCTAGAAACATGTCTGTGGCCCGATCAAGGAGAATCACACGTAATTTTGCATTGATTTTATGTTCCTTTCCTATTGTACTTTATCAAATGCGGAACAACGCGGCCCCTTGCTGTCTAGGTATGAAGCTCAGGCCTCTGTAGGTACCTACATCCCTACATCTGTGCTTCCACATTTTACTAATAAAACAATACCTACTGTAGGCACGGGTTTCCCGGCGAGTAGTAGGTGCCATGTGGTATCAGTTGCTATAGGTACTACGCTTTATTATTAATTATTATACAATAATATTAATACATTGTTTTCCTGTTTTTATTATTAAGCTAATGGGCCATGATATTCGGCTGAAAATTGTGACGATCACGGGGTGCCTGTGCGATACATTTTTCGTTGAAAGTCGATTAAGTAGTATACAAGGTGTGCTTTCCGTAGCACAATGACGGTGTGACGTTGAAATGGCTGCGGTGTAGCAGTGAGGTGGGCAGCGCGCGTGACCAGGTGCATGTACTTTACCTGTGACGTCATCTAATGTTGAGCTCATCATTAAATAACTACTACCTTAATTAAAAACTAGCGAAATACCCGCGGCTTTGTCCGCGTGGCTTATTTCACCAGTGTTAAGTTACGTATTTGGTTACTGCTCCGCTCCTGTGTGTCGTAGCGTGATGTTATATAGCCTTGGACAAGAGAGAAAAATAAAAAGAGGATTAGTATTTATGTTAGGAATAAACTCAAAAACTACTGGACCGATTTAAAAAAAATACAGAAATAGAATGCTACTTTTTCACTGATTAACAGAGGCTATATAACATCACGCTACAACACACGGAAACGGAGCAGTAACCAAAGACTTAATGGTGAAATAAGCGACGCTGCCGAAGTCGCGGACAGTTCGCTATTAAGACACAAATTAAAAAGTACAAATGGTGCAAGTAATGACAGTGTGCCTCATAACACAATGAATGGGCCCATACGGCCGGTTGGGGCTACACCTTGAGTCATTGAACCAATGAATGGAGCCGTGCTATCTCTTGACTCACAGATATCAGCGCATGCGGTGTGGCCAGTGAATCATCTCAGGACTATCCATCGTCACTTTGTATCGGTCGGCACCCTAGCGGCCTAGCGCTGTGCCTGGCCAGCAAATATGTAATGATATTGTATAATTACGGAGCTATGTCATGTTGTACTGTCGGATAACACTAAGTCGCTAAATCACTAAGTCTACTCTTCATAAGCGAGCTTATAGTTCTGCCAAAACAAGCAAATAAACAATCCCTCACTAGCTCGCCCCCTATTACATGGGACCTAAACATACCGGCGAACTGTGAGTGTTCATTCGTACACCCCTGCCTAACTCTTCGGGGAATGCAGGCGTGATGGTAAGCTATGCTCAATATAAACTAATTCATGATGCCACATTTGCTCTAGGTATTGAACAATAGGAGAAATTCCCCAAAACTTAATTCAATGGTTTATCTACAACTAGGTAGATAAGTAGCTACTGCTCCAAGCGCACAATCTACACACAAAAGAGAGAATACCAACTAATAATATAATACTGTGTATAAATGTGTTTTATGTTCACACTAAAAGTCTTCACAGAATGTGTATTATCTACTTTAACAATTATTCATACCTCATCATCATCTGCTTAGCCTTCTCCCAACAGTCCCAACTATGTTGGGGTCGGCTTCCAGTCTAACCGAATGCAGCTGGATACCAGTGTCTTACATAGATCGACTAGGCGACTAGCTATCTGACCTCCACAACCCAGTTACTGTGCAACACGATAAACCCCAATAACCCCATAAAACCCAATAACCCCATTTTGCCCGACCTGGGAATCAAACCCATGCTTATCAGTTGCGCGTGCAACCATGGGGACGCCAGAGAACAACTGTTCATACATAATAAAAATAAAATAAAGTAAAGCAATGAAAAGGGATCCCCATACAGAACCGTGTGTTTTTCCGCGTTATTTGTTAAACATTGCACTGGCGGTACTCTTCGTGTGTCAGGCGGACTCATACTTGGTCGGTTTTTATTTTATACTGAAAATGCAATACTTTTGCAATATGTTTTACTTACTCGTTGCTTGTATACGTATACTTACATACCTGGGGCGCGTCTAAAACTGCATTGCTACTGTCTATCTGTAGTAATAAGTGAGATTTCTAGAACAAAACTGTTATGCTAACAGCTTAGTATTCAACACGTAATCAGTTCCATGTAGGTACTGCCTTGTGCCGACCCAGCAGCCAGGGCCGCCGCGCGACTCTGACCGACGACGGTCAAAACATGCGTGAGCGCATCATGTGCAGGGTTCACACGGTTGCCAATAACATCATGTAGCTTTTATTGATTACTAGCTTTTGCCCGCGACTTCCTCCTTCGCGACGCGCGACGCCGCACGAAGCGCATGCGAAAACTTGAAGCTCCGTGTTATTATTATTTTTTAATTATAAATACTCAAAAAAAATAGTCTAAACTTATACCAATCATTAATAAAAAGTACAAGTGACAATAATCAAATATAAAAATAAACTAATAACAAACAGTGTGCCCTAAATAACCAAAAAACTATTTTAAAACAGTGAGCAATAAACAAAGTACATGTTTTGTGAACGTGACCCAAAGTGATTCATCAAAAGTGTGTGCCGAGCGACTCGTTACCATATATGGTCACGCAGGACAACGGACCATCCACTGGAACTACTGCCTTAGCAAATAGGCTCATAATTTGAGACTGCATTATAAGTAGTTTCGTGGCGCGGTGGCTCGCTCCGGCAGTAGAAACTCGCAAACGCGGACTCAAATCACAGTCGGACAACTTCGAAATTATTTTTTGGATTTATTTCTTTTTTTTGTTTTTATTTTCTATTTCATTTTCTTTTTTTGTTTGTTTTATTTATAAACTAACAAAACATAATATTTTGCTACCATGAACTCCTTTGAAATGGAATTAGAGAACATTACAACTAGAAAGCCACGACGGGCAAATTCACTGGATCATTTGTTTACAAATAATTCGACATTGCTCGATACTACCATGAAGAGCTTGCCAAGTACGTCCATGAATGATAGCGATACTGTAATCAACCTCAATGACACAATTAGGCGATTAACAATGGAACTCCAATCAGCGCACCAGGAGATTGAAAACTTGAATAGCGAAAACTTTCGACTAAAAATGGATATAGGCGAAGGCCAGAAAATTATTGATACGTACAAAAGGGTTCTCTCATCTGACATGAAAAACATGACACCGAGGACCTCACGTAAGCGTAATCTCATTAGAACGACCAGTACATCTACCCATTCTACACCCCTAAAGACTCAAGATTTTGATCCAGTACACCATGACCTCATAACTCCTCAACCCCCACCACCAAAGCGCGACACCGTGAACAAATCAACACAACACTTAGCGACTTCTACGAACCAAAATAAGAAACCAAACGCACCCACACAGTATCCACCCACATTGACTCAATCTACTCGACATGAAGACAAAATAATTGCTTCTTCAGATTCAGAAAACTTAGAAGAACTGAGTCACAACATATCTTCTCCAAGGATTTTAGTTTTAGGTGACCAACAGGTACGGCAATTTGCTCAAAAAATAGCAACACAAAGAAATAACAACAAATGGAACAACATATACTCGGTATCGGGAATCTCAAAGCCGTATGCAACGAGTGCGCAAGTCCTGAGCAACTTTGACAAATTATCAGAAGGACTAAACAGTGACGACATTATCGTATTAGGTATTGGAAGTAACGACAAAAATCCCTACTTGTTTTTAACTGAGCTATGTTCTTCACTTCATAAAGTCAAAAATAATAAAGTTTTCATCCTAAACGTTCTGAATAACCGCTACTTAAATACTAACCTATTAAATAAACACATAAAGCTAATTGTGAAAAATTATCCAAACTGTCAATTCATTGATACTTCTGATGTAATGGTAAGCGTTAACAACTATAATTTTGTATCAAAGAGCTTTATGTGTTTTAAAATAAATATAGAAATCGACAACATAAACTACCAGAAATTAGTAACTTCACAACTGAAAACAAGATGTGCCAACAAGGAAAAGCAAAATAAGTATAATAACAACGTCTCAAAATCAAATATGTACAAAAAAGGAACTATCCCATATTATTTTAAAAAACAAAATAACACCACGATTGCCACGAATCATATATCTACACCAATCAGTAATAGTGAAAACACTAGCCAACCGATGTTTTTTCGAGGTTAAACGCAAATGTTCTCTTCTACATCAAAATATAGCTGGTATATTAAGTAAAAAAGACCTATTAGAATTATCACTAACGGAAATAGAAAAAACTAGTATGAATATTGATATAGTTTGTCTCAGTGAAACATTTATACGACAAGGGGCAGAATCCAACCTTATCATGAAAAACTACAAGGTAGTGTCAGCCTTTTCAAGGCCGCATCAACGTAGAGGCGGGACTTGTATATTGACCAAAAAATATCTTGATTGCAAACCTATATGTAATTTAATTGAGCCCAAGTTATATTATTTCGAATACTGTGCAATTGAAATTACAACTTTTAAACTTTACGTTATCTGCATTTACCGCACACCAAATTCAAACATTAAATTATTCTTAGAAAATTTAAACCTTCTGTTGAGAACAATTATAAAACGAAAAAATAAAAACATTATATTATGTGGTGACTGGAACATAGACGCTTTAAAAGCAGATAAACATTTCAAAGAGCTAGAAGCTATTTTAAAAAACTATAATATTAAAAATCATATTACCCATCCAACAAGAAAACTCTCTTGTATCGATCTTATTACGAGTAATATAGCAAATGTCAAGCCGGAAATTCACTACCTAGCTCTATCTGATCACGAAACTGGCCAAACTATAAGTTTTGAGGTAACTATAAATACGACGAATATTAAAAGACCATTTTATTTTGAACAAAGACGCGATTTTAATCAAGATAATATAGATAAGTTTGTAAACTGTCTATCTTCATTGCATTTCTCGGATATTTACCAGACTGAAGATACTGACATTGCATTTAATTATTTCCATGACATTCTACTATTATTTTATAACTTATGTTTTCCGAAAATCAAGTTTAAAATAACTATTAAGCCCCCAAAACATAATTGGATGACAAAAGGCATAAAAAAATGCTGTGTAAACAAACGGCGTCTATATTTAAAATATCGTCTCGCAACAGCAAATAAAAAACGTCATAAAAACACCTACAGTAAATATACTAGTATTTTAAAAAGATGCATGTTGCAAGCACAAAAAGGCGAAAACACGCGTTATTTGTCGCAATCCAACAATAAATGTAAGGCTGCCTGGAAAGTGATAAAAAATAATATCAGCGAAAAGCAAAATTCTAGTGACATAAATAAAATTCAATTCGACAATCAAACTTACACTCAACCTGAAAAGATAGCTGACATTTTTAATAATTTTTTTATTGATATAACGAATGACACCATTGACCCATCTATTGACTACACACCACCGATGACTTATCACCCAAATACTATGTTTTTGACCCCAACTAATGATACCAATGTATATAAAATAATAAACTCCCTAAAACCAACTAAATCTACAGGCTACGATGACATTAACACAAACATTCTGAAATTATGTTCTACATTTTTATCAACTCACATTTGCCATATTATTAATTTATCATTTATGCAAGGTTTATTCCCGTCACGGTTAAAATTCTCTATTGTTAAACCAATCCACAAGAAAGGTGATAGAAGCGATATGAATAATTACCGCCCTATAACACTCATACCAATTCTATCAAAGATTTTTGAAAAAGTCATGCATGAAAAGCTCTCCGATTTTTTGTGTAAATATAAAATTCTAAGTGAACATCAATTTGGCTTCAGAAAAAATAAATCGACTACAGCAGCTTGTTTTACTCTACTAAAATTAATAACGAAAAGCCTTAATGATAAACTACCAATTGTCTCCATTTTCCTAGATATGTCCAAGGCTTTTGATTTCGTGAATCATACACTGCTAATCTATAAATTAGACCGATTGGGCATAAGAGGAAACGCGCTGAAATGGCTCGAAAGCTACCTTGCACACCGACAGCAATGTGTTGAGGTTTCAGGTCAGACAAGAAATCAAAAGCTTGCATATAGGTCTCAGTATCGTGAAAATAACTGCGGTGTTCCCCAAGGAACCATACTGGGGCCGCTTTTATTCTTGCTATATGTTAACGACTTGCCTACTGTAACTTCCCACAATTGTATACTATACGCTGACGATACAACCCTTAGTATTATTAACAAAAATGACGACATTGTTGAGTACCAAAATGAAATAAACATGACACTAAATAAAATTATAACGTGGCTTGAACACAATAACCTCCATATTAATATTAATAAAACAAAAATGATACAATTCCAGACATATAACAGTACGCGTCCACGGCTTAACATACAATATGGAAATGAGACAATAGAAGAGGTCGATTCCGCAAAATTCTTAGGGATAATAATTGACAAAAACTGCAATTGGAAATCTCATATTGACGATCTATGTAAGAAGATAGATAGATTTGTATTCGTTTTATACAGACTAACACGTGTGGCTAGTGTTAATGCGGCGCTATGTGCATACCATGGCTATGTCTCATCAGTTTTACGCTATGGCATTATAATATGGGGTAATTCGGTTCAATTTAAAAGAGTGTTTCGAGCTCAGAAAAAATGCATACGCTCAATTTCTGGAGCACACCCACTGGACAGTTGTGTTCCACTATTTAAAAAGTTTAAAATACTGCCACTACCAGCACTATATATTTTTGAAATTTGTATCTTTGTACACCAAAACAGGAATGAATTTGAATTGTATAATGATGTTGTACTCAGACCTAGCCGCAAAGTGCATATGCTTAATGTTCCTAGGCGTAGAATTAAATGGTTTTCCAATAATGTTTACTGCATGTCCATTATTGTTTATAACAAATTACCTGATGGATTCAAAACCCTCAGCCTCAGAACATTTAAATGTAAATTATTTAACTTTCTTTTAAGCAAATGTTATTATTCGACTCAAGATTTTATGAATGACAAATTTACTTAAATATTGACATGGGCCTAGTAATTAGATTTTATCCTTGACTTCATTAAATTTTGACTTTATAAATAATCTCATTTAAAAATATTGTTATGATTTGTGATTTTAATTCTGTAATTATTAATTTAATTTTAATGTTATGATGACCAATAATTTACAAACCATATTTGTACGCCGGAAACGGCAGAATATTATGATCGTAATACATAATCTATATAACAGCTTTGTACAATATTCTGACAAATAAATACATATTCTATTCTATTCTATTCTATTCTAACCTTAATTTTTTCGTACAAACTTTCGCATTTATAATATTAGTAGGATAGGATTTTCGAGTGAGCAAGTAAGTAATATGGGTTTTTTTAAAAAGTAAGGTTTTGAGTTTATTAATAAAATTTATTTGAATTTAATTGTAATAATGTGTTTTGTTTGTCAGTAGAATTATAAGATTGAAAGATTCTTCAAAGAAAACTGCCCGTTTATCAACAAGAACACACCCAATGGTCTCTAGAAAAGATAGTTATGTGACTAATTGTCAAGCGCATGTAAACTACTGCAGGTTTCAAAAAAATATAGACCGTTGGGTTGGTGGCAGCCCTAGCACTTAGCAATTAGTATGTATGTCGCGAGCTGACCAAGGGGAGCTCAGGGCTCGCCATGTCATGAACTTGAGTGTAAGGATACCGGCGCAGGCGCTGCCGGCGTTACATGAGGACACACCGCGCGTCTGTGACGACGGGCGGGAAAACCCTTCAAAGCACCCTCCATTTTTAAAGTTCCCAAATAGGGAAAAGGAATTCTTATACAATCACTTCGCTGGTATTGAGAGACGTCAAGACCCTTTGCCTTAGGAACGCGTGGAGGTATCATGTTGAAATTAATTTCAAATCCCCAGCTCTGCAACACCATTTTTTTAATTTATTTTTTTTAAGACGGGAAATCATCAATTAACTTCCCCCGCCCTGGGCCGGGCGGGAGGGAGTGTCAGACTTTTACTGACTAAAACCCGTCTATGTTCCTTCATGTGCCCTTTGCGTTCCGGGGGCGCTGTATCACTTTCGAACAACCCGCAGCCCCGGTAGGCCCTCAGTGGCCCCTTCCAAGTTTGCTGACATCTCTTTGAGGCGCGCGTGGAACACGAACGCGCCGTCGACACGGTCTATCGTTAGTAAACGTGACGGTGAGCTGCCCATTGCTCACCGCCCACAGACCCGCGTCTACGGTGGCCGGGAGTTGTCTCGTGTCTGCAACCCCATGGAGCTGTGAAACAATCAAAGATACGGCCGTTTATTACACAAATTAATTTAGAAAAAAACATATTTAAAATATATAATATTTTTATGTCGAGTATGTAAGGATTGTTATGTAGCTGGTGGTGTTCTGAGGTTGCTGCCTACCCCCTTGGGAAAAAGGCGTGTTTATGTATACGTATGACAGACACATAGACACAAACAGATTTCCAAAGCATAGTTTAGCATAGTTGAGTTTGTTCCTCAATTCGGTTTACCTGCACGTTTGTACGGGACCCTCGGTGCGCCTTCCTACTATTCCTGTTCTTACCTATACTGTGTTAATCTTATCATGATTTCATCACGACATACTTTTTTATCCTTATTTAATTTAAGAGGGTTTGATCATGTATGACCATGCCACCCTCATAGGCCTGACAATGTTAAAGGACACGACGGGTCTACGACGACATACTTTTAAATGGGATTTGTTAATTTTTTTGGGTGCCGTACCCGAAAGGCATCAACGAAGCCCAGTTGATGCCTTTTGGGTACGTCCCTCCCCTCGTGTCGTCGGTCAGTCACAGATTCAGGGGCTGGAAGTGTGGAGGTGTGGAACCCTTAAGCTCGAGGCTGCCTGGATCGTGTAGCAGTTTGTTGATTTTATAGCCATGCGTATTGTTTTACAACCGCTTCCGCTGAAGTGAGCAGCTTAACCTTTTTGTAAAATAATGTTATTTACGAAACTAATACTGGAATAATAATAAACAAACATTGACGACTATACAGGTAGATTGTTTTCACTTATCCAGCACATAACACATGACTCCAACATGTTTTGTGAACAGCGCCATCTAGCATCAAGTAGGTGAAAACATCTAGGTAAACAGTTTCCTAACCTTGGTGGTAAATTTGCTATTGAACACTAGATGGCAGTATTCTTAGTTCAGAGTTTCATGTACTAATTATAGATGGCGTTTTATCTTAAGTTCTTCGTTCTTCTTAACCAATCGAGGGTCTGCAGCAGAATAATATCATTAATCACGCATTAAGGTATTTTCCATTGCCATAGAAACAATTACGAGTATTATAATTGTTTATTAGCGCCCCACGAAAGGCAGGGCAAGTGCTTATGCATTGACAACGCATGCAAGAGTCGGATTATCAATTTTAGATTATTTATTTAATTTAGACTTAGGTGATGCAGAGACATACAATCAAAAATCTACCTAAAAAGCTTCCCTCACATTCTTCATCGTATGTAGAGATGTCCAAGATATAATCAAACTTGGAAAATATTGTCATGAATTCCATAAAGTCACATTTCGTACCTGCTTTGCCACTTCCACAAAACACCTCCCTAAGTGGGTAATAATAATCATTTACTAAATTACTTAAGATATCGAATCTAGTGCTCCATCTAACAGATATGATATCTCAAGTAGGCACATTATTACTTTATACACTGAAGAAGGTCACAAAATCAAACAGTCGTCATTACTGAACAATGATCTTGATCCATCACAACCAAACGTGTTATAGCAGAGGACAGTGAAGTTGTGCGCGATAAATTTTAATATCGAGTACAGCCCAAAGTAACCGGCACTAGAGGCACGCGGTTCAATCAAACTATTACAATTATACACCTCGGTAAGCAATATCATCTACTAACTAAAATACTTAAGGCATCATGGCGGAAAACAGTGAAAACGGTCCACGTCCAACTAAAAGACCAAATACAAATGACACTTCACCGGAACACGAAGAGAATAAGGACGTACAATTGGTGAGAATGATCTGTGTGGACCTGTTACCTCGCTACTTATTTGAAGGACATGGCTTCCAAGAATTTATTAAAAAAATATCTAATTACACCATTCCTCCTATGAAAAGTATATCTCATGAAATAATTAGATTAAAAATGTATTAGATTTTCTTTACCAAATGTTAAAAATACCGCATGTGACCTCATACTGAATGGCGAAAAACTGGCTTTTGTTAATAAAACGGTTTTCTTAGGAATCACGCTAGATGAAAAATTACAATGGGGACCACATATAACATCTCTTGCAGGGCGGCTAAGCTCAGCAGCTTTTGCTGTTAGGAAGATTAGACAGTTAACAGATGTCGATACTGCGCGTCTGGTCTATTTTAGCTACTTTCACAGCATTATGTCGTATGGCATTCTACTGTGGGGTCGGGCTGCTGACATTGAATCCATATTTATTTTGCAAAAGAGAGCTGTCAGAGCCATTTATAATCTCCGTCGCTGCGAATCTCTTAGGGAACTATTTAAAAAGATTAATGTTATGACAGTGCCTTGTCAATACATTTATGAAAATATTATGTATGTAAGAAAAAATTTACATCTTTTTGATAAAATAAGTGATAGACATAATTTTAACACTAGAAATAAAGACAAATTAGCTCAACCATTTTTTAGATTGTCCAAAGTACACACATCTTTCATGGGGTACTGTGTTAAATGTTACAATAAAATACCTAATGATATATTAAAATTAAATGAAAGAAAATTTAAAAATTGTATTAAAAGCACACTTTGTAAACAAGCATACTACAAGTTAGAGGATTATATTCAAGATAATAATGCTTGGAAACATGCTGGTCTTGCTCCTTAGGACAATTTTAAGTCTTGACAAAATCAACTGGTTGCTTATTTAATCATAAAACTAATTTGTTTTGACCAATAATTGTTTTTCTCCTCGACATTAATTCTACTTTTGAGTTTGACTCACACACTGATTCGTTGTCTTTGAAATGTTAGAAGTAATCATCTACGATCACAATATTGGCGTTAAATGATATGATTAATTTAGCTTTCATTTCTAATTTGTAGCACTGAGTACGTATTGTAGTACTTTGAGTGACTTTTATTTTTTTATTTTATTGATTGATCGTTTTGACATTTATATTTTTTTTTTTCTTATCTAATGAATGTAACTATACAACTTATTGTAATACATTGTTTTTTAAAAGAGTATGTATGGAGTTTCTTGCCCGTTCTTCTCCATACGAAACTACCTTTTGGAATGGGCAACTAGATTCAATATTAATGTTTTTTTTTATGTAATGACGTTCAAAAGTGCCTTTTAAGGGCCTAATTGAAATAAATGATTTGACTTTGACTTTGACTTTGACTTTGAATTTTGACAGAATACATAAGAACAAGGTCAATGCTAAAGACAACCTTGGCGTGTGTCCATCATGTGGCTGTCACTGTAGAGTCCTGGAAGTGAGGCGTGGCCAGTCGGAAGACTGGCCGTAACATGTGGTCCGCGACTATACATTTTGTTCATCAAGAAAAACTCACATCTCAAATTCTATTCACAAAAGAAGCAAACTTGCGAAAAGTAGAGTCTATAGCTGAAAACTTAAAGGAAGAATTAAACAATGTCGGAGTGTTATCCAAAGTGGTATGTTTTATTACTAATAGCGAAAAGGATGCTTCTCCAATAAAAGAGGCAGCAATAATCTTGCATAACCCGCACGTATATTGTGTCGCTTCCAAATTAAACGTAGTTATACAAGAAATTATGACGTATTTATGCGATCATTCTGCCTTAAGGCATTTGAAATCCGACAGTTGGTACAGCCTATATATCGAGTTAGAAGATATAAGTGCACGCAACTTCGGCGACTATGCACCTACTGAGCGACAGGAACTCACTGAATGCTTAGAAATGTTTAAGCCTTTTGTAGAATTTAATAGAACTTTGTTTAGTAAGCAATACCAAACCTTATCTTATGTAATTCCCCTGATTGTCGGTTTAAAATCAACAATACGTGAATGCTCACCAACTGAAATTTTGGCAAAAAAATTTCAGCATCAGATTTTGCACTCGATAGATAAACATTTATCACCATACGAAGAAATTAAAATTGCAAAAATGGCAACATTTATGGATTCCAGATTCAATAATAACGCTGTTTTTATTACACAAGAGAAAGTAGATGCCGTGAAGCACAATGTGTTAAACGAATTAAAGAAATGTGTAAATACATCCCGTCGAGAGAATTCGGGTCCTTCAACTTCCTACAGCCAGTCAGGAGAAAGAGGAAATATATTGGGCTACCTGGCAGATCATACGGATCAGCCTGACACCTGCGACTCACGTGAGATCAATGCGGTGGAGCACTACGCTGGCAGACCAGACTCCAACACTGACGAGAACCCTTACAAGTTTTGGAAAGAGTTTAATCGTGTCTCTAAGTGCAGTAAACTGTATATCATGTCTCAAAAGTATTTATGTATTCCTGCGACTGCAACACCCGCAGATTCAATGTCTGAAGAGTTTTATGGAAAGATTAAAAATTTTAATGAGCGCAGAAATTTAATGGATCTTGAAAATATCAACGAAATATTATTTTTACATAGTTACTATACCAGAAATAACTTGTAAATAAATAGCCAGAATCAACTGACGTGACGGCCGAGTGGTCAAGACGCCCGCGTCTCATGCATGAAGTGCGGGTTCGTAAACAGACACGTATGTCATACCAATAAGATATTTTCTATTACGTATACGCACTTTCTAAATTTATCTTGAATTTAAAGTTAGTTATACTCATCCCATCAGCTTCATTGCGGTATTCTTGTATTGTGTTCTCAGGAGCCTTTTAGCAAAAGCTACCTATATCAAAAGTTAAAGGTTCACCTTCTTTTACGAAAACAAGTTTTAAAATGTAACTTGACTTGAAATAGCCACACAACTTGACACAACGCCCGTGCTCCGCACCTCCAAGCACAATGTGTTGCGTGCTACAAATATATACAGGAAAAATTTTTAACCAGTGCGTAAATTTTGCCATAATAAACTTCAACACGTTTTATTAAACACGTATATTTTATTTTGATATGTCTTAGTACTAAAAAAAAAAGTTATCGCTTACGAAACATGTTTACTTAAAAACCATATTTCATTGTCACTCGGCGCTAGCGCATTCCCCACCCCCTCACCCCAGCCATGCGCCCGGGCGGCGGCGGCGGCCGCGAGTTTTCATTGATAGTATGGCGAATAGATTATGTCCTGGATGTTTTGCTTATTTCAAACTCGGATAAGGATGAATTTTTTTTTTTTTTTTTTTTTTTTAACTAAACACGGAAATGTGTTCTATTACTGACACTGAACTACCAAAAAAATTTACGCACTGGTTAAAAACTTATCCTGTATAGTATATTTTATATTGCGATCTACCCCTCGACTTTCTCCACCGGACTCATTACACCCGCGTTAGGTTCAGCTATGGTTACTGTTCCGCTCCCGCGGGTCGTAGCGTGTTGTTATATACCCTACGACACTCATAAATAACGTGGCTTTTTATGGGTAAAACAATTTTCAAAATCGGTTCAGTAGATCCAGAGATTACCCCCTACAACCTCACAAACTCAAGAACTTTAGCTCTTTATTTATATTATTTAGTATTTAGTATTATCTACATATAAAGATTTACGGGATATTCTTAGAAAGCGGTTATGTGATGAGTGTTTCTCTTTACAACCTGTAGAATTGTTATAATGATGTAATAATGAATATTAAATAGTAATGCATCAATCGACAACGTCAATGATGATGATCAAATTGATGTCTTTGGAACATTGTAGGTATCCATATACGGGGTGAAAGGGACATCTATTCGTAAACATCGCCAGTGCACTCAGAACACTATTCTGACTTCAGAACAAGTGGAGTTTCTTGCAGGAAAATTTTGAAATTTTTCCATAAAAAAATTGGCCTGTTGCTTTTTTAGTTGTCCCTTATGGCAACAACTATATTTGTTGACATAAAACAAGGGCAAAAGAATTTATTACCAGCCGCTGAGGAAGATACAGGTAGAATAAGAGTGAATTTTCACTTAACGGACATGTATTACAAACCTCCTTAACTCTTGATTCTTGAGTTTTATTATAAAAAAATCTCGTTGAAAGAAGGATAGGGGCATCTATCCTGACACCCGATATACTAACATAATAAAGATGAAGAGATTTTTATTTGATGATGAAGATTTGTAAGAGGCTATGAAACATTAACAAGGGGGCGTAGCAGTAACCAAAGTCGGAGTTCAACGAGGGTAAAACAGCGGGTTATAATTAGTTTATCATGTTATTGTTCCATGTTCATTTAGATATACATAGGTATGTAGGTGTAAGTTTCCATGTTCATTTAGATATACATAGGTATGTAGGTGTAAGTTTATTGTTTACTTACTATTTTACTGTTTGCCACTGTTTTTCTTTTTAAAGTTTTGTATGTATTGCTATTAATAAAATAAATACATTCTTGTTTAACGTAGGCTCGTAAATACTAAAATAAAATAAGAAATAATATTTTTATATGATCAACTCAAAAAAAAAAGAAATTCTAGTATGGTATCCACATGCTGTATTTTTTGGGGACCATCCAAAATCATAGCTCGGCTTTGACAGGAGTTAAGCTCGGTTCCTATATGCATAACAGATAGTTTATCTTACCAGCCGTAATTCCTTGGAATGCTTGGCTGGTCGTTTGTGAAAATTCTGGTAACAATTTTGAATTTGAGAAATGTTTATAAAAATTATAGATAACCTACCCATTATGCTGAAAAATAAACCTCGATTACAGCGAAAATATGAAAGCATTTATTTGTTACTATGGGTACATTTACTAGTCGGTAAGTTTTAGTAATCGGGCATTAGAGAAAAGGAATATTTACCGTAATAGTGTGCGTTGGTAACAACAATATTATTATGGTGAAAAATCCACTCTTTGTTACAATTATTTGTATATATTTCGATTTGTGGGTTTTTTGTACAGATTTTATACAAAGTTATCGTTGTATTCAAATGGTGAAAGAATTAAAGTATCAGAGCTATGACTTCGCTTGGCGTTGTTTGTAATTTTGTTAAATTAGAAATGATTAAATAACATAAAATAAAAGACGAGAAAGTCAATTTGATTCGTACCCCTTCCGTCCACTCTGCCTCTTTCGTAGTTCGTACGAGTACACGCATTTGTTTTTGTAAGACTAAAACATTAGGAAAATGGACATGGTAACGCCGCAATGTCGACACTCGTGACACTCTCCTCGACACCGTGATACTCTTGTTGACACTCATGACACTCGATATTTTTTTTGACGGTGCCTTCGAAAGCTCTTGATTTAATATACCTAATGTCACAACAAATTTTTAGATGAATGATTAACAGTGTAATTTAAAATGTAATTCTCCAGACCGATTCCGGCCACTGTGGCTAACCTTAATGCACACTAGCTACAGACGCAGGAGATATTATAGTGCACAAGTGTGCGAGGAAACAGGTGCACTCCCTCTTCCCTTACTTTCATAACCCGATGGGTCGGAAATCCGACACGACCGGAGAGAGATCAGGCGCAGGACCAACGGCTTGACGTGCTTTCCGAGGCACAGGGGTGTCACACCACCAACTTCCAAACTCCGGGCTGCTACTAAGAAATTCCTAATGGAAAAACTCAATAACACTTCGATTAACAGTACAACGTAGTTCAACAGTAACACCTCCGGAAACGTCTTGTCTTGTACCTATAGGTATAAAGTTTATGTAATCGCGTACTTTTGTTTTACGACAAATAATGCGGTTCAGTCTACGAGGCGTTATTATTTAATACGGAGTAATGTGAGGACAATGAGCGGCGCAGCGGGGCAGCGTGCGTCACGCCGGCCCTGCCTACCTACTCACGCCGCTACAGCGTGTTCTACAACAGACACAGGCTCGCATTCAGTACAGATCTCTCTGTAGATGATTGGACATGGACATCCTTGGTATCCCCTGTGCCTCCCGGTTGACAACAGGTTGCCTAGTTGTTATAACAATCAATACGGTGTTGTCGTTTGAGGAAGCACTTGTTTCATAAAAGTCTGAAGGGAACCTGCGCTGCGCAGTAGCGCCGCCATCGTTCAACAAGTTTAGTTGTCAGTACATACTATGATTAGCGTTTATTTATAGTTAATAAAAACGGATTGGAATCTGGATAGATTGGTATCCAAAACAAGTGTCCAACAAACAGTGTAGATGGGATATCACTAGCTAGTCTATTAACCTATCCACCACTCTTTGAACTAAAGTATTGACGTTAATGACTGTCCCGTTGGTCTCGCGGTGTCAAGCGCGACTGCTGAGCGAGGGGTCCTGGGTTCGGTTCCCAGGTCGGGCAAAAAGTGTTAGAGGGATTTTCTAACAGGAAAAACCTAATAAAAAAAAAATGCTGTCTCTTCTGTATATTTGGGACATAAAGGTTGCTGCCTAATATCCTACATCAAAACAACAATCTATGGAAGTGACAAACCAGATGTTAACTCTGATATCCTTAGTATAGTAGCCCCTGTGTTGACCGGGGCGCGTGGCATCGCGTGCCTATCAGCTTGACAGTTCCACCTTGGCTCTTGTTTGTTTTTTTTTTTTAAATTAGAAACCTTAATCATTATTCTTGTCTCCCGATTATCTAGACCACGGTTAACTACTTTGAAAGCACTTAATTATAGAGTCTTAAAACTACTTAAGATAATTATTTGTCTTGAAACATTGGACAGCCGTGATGTCATCATTAGAGCAGCGCTACAAAATGCATAAATTAAATTCACACTATTTTATTTGCTCTTCTAATGAGCCTGCGGATGACCAGATTAAGACCGCAGTAAGACGCTGGATGCAGGCCGCTTCTAACCGGTCCTATTGGAAATGTATGGGGGAGGCCTATGTCCAGCAGAGGACGTCCTGCGGCTGATATGGTGATGATAATGATCAGCCTAAATTTTCCGAAATAGGGAACGCAGTTAAAATTGACACGATTTATTTTCGTCAGTTACTTACCTAACCTTTACCTAGTTGAAAAAATGAGCCGAGCGAGTCAACAACGTCCAGCTGAAAGCACCCAAACGTCGGCCATGTCGCGGTCACGCCGCGCGCCGCTCTACCACATTTCACGGATAATTCGGCGGGAAACGCGGAAACACAGCTGTGGCCTCGCGTCTTCCGCGCTTCGGATAAAAACACAGCCACCATGCCATCCTAGGAATCATGGATAATTGACAATAGACGAGTAGTGGGTACCTCGGTGACTAAATTTAACCGTACCCAGTGAATCACGGAGTGTGTCCCTGAGAGTGGTAACTGATTGAACTATCAGGGGTTATCTGGAATATTCGATAGATTTTTTAAAGAAACTTAGTGTTAAATTTAAAATGTATTTTTAGAATATTACCTATTACATAGGTACCTATTACATAGGTAATATTAACTGGCGAATGCATAACTTCTACAGTATTTAATTTCTCTCAACTGTCAAGAACGGCTTATAGCCAACAACCCCTTGCAGTTGTGACGCTTGTCTACACTTCGATACGCTATGTATATGTCATTTAATTGGTAGATTTGGTGGTGTCAGGGAGTATTACGAGCAAAACGACACGGTTGGCGCAGTGGCCGAGCGTTCGACTGCTGCGCTGCGTGTCGCGGGTTCGATTCCCGCACGGAACAAATATTTATACGACCTACAGATAGTTGTTCCGGGTCTGGCTGTTTGTGTATGTGAGTTTATATATTTGTTAACGCACCCACGACACAGGGGAAATTCCTAGTGTAGGACAACGTTTTAAAAAATTAAAAATATATATTAAAAAAAAGGCAAAAGTCGAGTGAAGGTAAATAAAGACAAAGATAAAGGCCATTACACGATAACTCTAGCTTCATTGTAATCACCAATCAAATATCATTCATCACACCACCATACGGAAATCCGTAAGACGGGTAACTGAAGAAGAAACCCATTTCCTAGGCCCCAACCGGAAGGTTAGCACCACCTCGACAAGGCTGTCACTAGACACTGAGATGCAACTCTTTTAATACCAGAAGTAGTCAATGATGAACTAGCACAAGAAGTCTGTAAATGAACACTGTGTCAAGGTGTCGGTGTGGCATTCTCTTAGGATGATACTCAAACTATACAGGACACTTAATATTGCGACGATTAATAATAGATTTCTCAGCTTTTACTTTACGAATGAAAAATAGCCCCAAATACCTAGTTGAGTGGCTCTTCATCCATGAATCAGAATTTGGTAAAAAATTAAGACAACAGGTTTAGAGAGTAATTCGTTCGATTGGGTACATTCTCAGGATCCCGCAGTGAAGTCATTAACCAATAACTGTTGCTCTTAATGTTGTATGTAAGTATAATTCCGTAAATAACGAGTTTGTCATTCGATTTAATAAATAAAGTCGTGGCATTGGAACGATTGACCCGCATTCTGTTTTTGTTACCGATAGGAATCGGAATGTAGCCGAATCCCAACATGAAATACCTACTTACATTTACAAATATTTTTTAAATTAAAAAGTAGGTATATAATAATTACACAGGTGGGTATTGTATAAATAAATATCAATTCCAAATACATAAAAGTAAATGGCTAAATGTGTTGTAAAGCGTACAAGTTTGGAACGGCTGCTGGACCGATTTAGCTGATTCTTTTTTTGTTGCGTTCGTAATTTTCCGTACAATGTTTTTATGATATTATTTTTTTTTTGCTAGATTTACAGAATGAAGCCGCAATTCGCTACGTTTTAAATATAACTTTCATCTACAAAATGTTATCTAGTTTAATTAGTTGTGTGTAACCCTCACTGTAAATGCCTGCAATAGTGTAAAAAATAAACTTGCAGTCGAATTGATAACCCCCTCCTCTTCTGAAGGCGATTAAAATTCGGTTCCCATGCTTGCAGTATGCTACGTAGCAACGATGACACCTGTTAGATCTCATACACACTAGCCGTCAGCATCGGCTCGACATTTGCAGCGCTTAGCGTATAATATGAACGGTTACATCTAATATAAAAACTTATTCTTGGTATAAGCGTGTGCGCTTAGTTCTTTAAAATTACATAACTGCCTCGGTAGCCTAGTGGTGCTAAGCACGACTGCTACGCTAGAGGTCTTGGGTTCGGTTCCCAGGTCGAGCAAAGTGTTATTGGGTTTTTCTATGGCATTCTCAGTAGCAGCTCGGAGTTAGGATTTGTTAATGGCAATAGGCTCGCCCCTATTACATGGGACCGAAACATACCGGCGAACTGTGGTTGAACATTGTTTACACCTCTGCCTAATTAATGCAGAATTCGACTAAAGGACCAGCTGCTTTCATTTAAACATTAGATTCCTTCACGGCAGATGGAAGAATCACTATTCGTATGTTAATTGCACTACAGGCAGTGCCATCAACCATTACAGCTCGCTCGTCAACCACAAACCGCACGACGTACACTGTGTGCACGTAGCTCATCATCTGTTAGTGACATAACGCAGCTGAGTGCACGCCGCCTTGACCTTACGCTCGCGCTCGCAACGTGCCGCGCACGCGCACGAACCAAGCACCACGAGCGAACAACACACTGTGACATTGTTAAGCGGGGAATTCACTAGACGGACATGCCCCGCTGGCAAGTCTACAGACTTGCCCGCCGGACCTCGCCACTATAGATCCGTGCAATACTCTGACGGTCCTAAACTAGCAAATATTGAAGAGACCTATAATATCGAGGTCCAGCGCGCATGTCTGCAGCTAGCCTGCGGGCATGTCCGGCTAGTGAATTCCCCGCTTAAGCTTCAGAGACTCAGGTACTAGGGGCATACAAGTTTCATAATACGTATAAAATGAATATATTTAAAGAAGTTTGAAATTGGGGCCAGTGACAAGAGTTGAAAGCAAATTGTATATCCTGAAAGGAACATGTGAAGAGGAGGGATGAAAAGTAACTATATGAAAAGTGATTTGAAAGAAAAGGGAGTCAGTGGCAGCGTGGGGGTTGACAGGACGGTATGGAAGAAGAAAACTCGACTAGCAAAAAGAGGAAATAGGTACAAGTTAGGAAAGCACTCACCACACCCTGGTCTCCTTAGTCGGGTGTGATGTGACAGTGGAGAGCTACATGTCGATCTAAGGTCATTACATCCTCCGGTCTTTGATATTTGGACTTTTGAATCTATTTATTTTACATTAACTTCTGTTACCTTCTGAATGTCGCATCTCGGTATGGTAGCAACAAAACAGCAGCATTAGATGCGCGCGCGCCAGTCGCTGCAGCTCGACCGCGTCGCCTGCATGCTCGCACTTGCAACCAGTCGCGGTTGCTCGCCACTCGGAACTATTGTTGGTACTGTGATCAAGTTGCTACAGTGTTCCGTTGTTCAGTGCCAATTACTTGAAATTGGTGAGTAAAGAATATGCTTAGAATTTTTCATATGTTTTTAATCAATTATTTTAAAGTTGTACAAACATTTATTGGTTGTCTCGTAGAACTTAGATACTTGCAAATAATGATAAGTTTTTAAAACCTTGTTGAATACGACGGCTCCATGGTGCTATCGATATCAAACACTACCGATGACAATAGCCTTCAGTAATGCACCAGACAGCTGAATACATAATCTTCAATTTAAATAGTGAAAACATGATGAATTACACCACCTTCTGACTTAATAATGGGCAATTACATAGTGATATCCAATTCCATCCTTGAAAAATACAAAATAATGAATAACTGGAAAAAAAGCAATCGTGGCGAAAGTGCCGTCAGGCCGCTGTGTTGCGAGCACACCTGGTGGTGACAAGTGTGTGGCAACAAAACTATTGTGTCAGCAGAGTCCGCTATGTATGAAGCAAGAAGATGCTGATATAAAAATAAGAAGTCTAGAAAAATACTGGAAGCTGGAAGTGCTTACAGTTAGAGATGCGGCTGACAACACAACACGTGTGACGGGATATGCCACGCGTCTATCTCTTTGAATTTTGAGGACCCTGTAGCCCTTTGATGGATGTAGGGCTTATATGCAAAACAAACCTAAAAATATAATAATAGATATGTCGCAGTAAGATAGATAAAGCCGTAATATAGTTATATCCCTAGGGATATAATTATATACCGTAACATAGTCATACGAAATCGATTCTTTACTATCTCACTAGAAATATAGTTATAAAACGGTCCAAGTTTAGTGATATACTTATATTACTAGATTAAGTTCAGTGTTATAAATATATTAATCAAATAAAACCAAATTTTATTGGTTTTGTCTTTATTAATAAATCAACTTTATGTATCCTGCAGTTAGTTGCAATACCTTGTGACATTAACACGTATTAAAGTAATAATAATTGAAACGATCATATTTTTTGGAATTTAAACCATAACAATACAATTGAAACTAATCAGCGGAACAATCAATCATAATCAATCATAGTTATAAATACTTACCAACAAACTGTAAGATGTATTCCAATACCAAAACAATAAATAAATGAATCGGCAACGACTACCATTTTAAAAGTATACAGCAGCGTATAATACTCAGAAAAGAATGTGGAAAGAAATGCCAAGTACAGTGAGTGGCCGACACTTTGAGCGCGTGCCAAGTTGAACCACACACAGATCATATAATATATATTACTTGTGTTTCTAGGTTTTACAATTTATTCGGACTGTGTATGGCGCTTCATGGCCCTTCCGCCACCGTCGCCATCCCTGACGGTAGATGTGACCGACTTCTGTTGTTGGATACTACTATATGTAATTAAACATGGTTTCCTTTTTTTGATCATTGATGTCATCCATTACATCATATAGCTCACAATGTTGAGAAAGTCGGCATTTTTGCTCATGCAACGCTCCGGAAACCTTTATTTCTGTCTCGCCTCGTTTAAATGTCAGCAGTATCATCTAGAAATTAGAATTCTAGACATTTTACATTACATAGTATGTACTCTACTCTGAGACGACAGAAGGTAAACTAAAGCATAATGGTCGGCACCTGCGCTTGGGCTATGCCCAATGGCGGGAGTTACTCGCTTCCAAAATTTGGTGTTGGCGGTTTACTACCTGCAAAAGTATAACAATAATCAGACAAAAGCAACAATAAAGTAAAAACGCAAAGAGAGACCTATATCCTCCTACACGTAATGTTGAACTCGGTGGGCCAACTTTATAGTATTTAGTTGCGACAGAGTATTTAAAACGAAATTCAATCTGGCGAGACTAGAATACAATATTTATTTGCTAGAAACATGGTGTGTTTACAAAGGTGTTCATAGTATTACATAGTGCTACATGTCCCACCGTCTCGTGTTGGACCACAAACTAGGAAATAGTTTTGAATGGTCACCGTTATCGACATCGGTAAGGAGCACTAGTACCGTTGTACCATCCTGTTTGTCAACTGTTGTATCACGTTGGCGCCGTAGCCTCACCAGATTAGTATAAAGGTCTTTTGATTCTTGACCTCACTATATAGTCTAGATCTTCCAATATCTAAAGGACAAGCACAGTTTCGAAACCGGCGCAAATTAATTAAGTAATTAGTGTTAGTTAGACTAGTTTTTGTAGCACCCACTGGTGGTGAGGTCTCGCAACAAGGCCGCTAAGGGCTGCCAGTGTCACTAACGATACGTGTTCAGCACGATAGTCACGAGACGGCTTTCATCAGAAGTTGGATAGGTACACTAAATACTATTAACTTCCTGTGGATGACTACAAAATCATGGTCAAATTGCGTATAAAGAGTTCGATGTTTTAAATTCTAGCAGTTTCCTCAAATTCGCTAAAAAGTTGTCAAACAAAAAGAAATTGATTGATTGATGAGGTCTTGATAGATCCTTCTACTTGCAAATAACATGATCACCATAATCTAGTATGTATGTGTAACATTCCTTTACAAAATTGGACACAATTCGTTATACATTTTGTGTGAATCCAATCATGCTTGACAACCTTGTCGGTCATCGAACGCTGGCACCAAGTTAAGAGGCACACACAATAACCGCGCAGCTTGACGGGCGCGCGGCCGCTTGGCGCTCAGTACCGACTCATACGAGTACGTCACCGGCGACAACATTTCACCAATGTCGACACCAGTCGTGTGACACTGTGGCGCCCTTTCACGAGAGCTTGTTTATCTCCTTGAACCCAAAACTATATAAACGACTTTAAGAAATATTCGTTGCTCAGCTATCGCTAAGGCTAAGTTTTTTAAAAATCAATATGGATTGGAACTCACACTAACACGATGAGTTCTCGCACAGTACGTGCTCATTGTGTCGCTAAAACTAACCGCATGAATTATTCCATTTATGTTTTGTGAATTACCATCCCGAATGATTATTTCAGTAATAGAGTTTTTTAGTCAAATTGGACAAATAATTCAGGCGCAATTAAATAAAATTAGATAATGTCGGGGTTTTGGGAAGCAATTTACACACGCTTCAGAAATTACTGTAACTCCCAAAAATCGTGTGTCGTGCAGGATGGAGTTGACAGTAATTACGCACAAATTGGCCTATTTTTGCGACAATTATTTCCATAAATTTTTCATTCGTGCTACTGAATCAAGATTTATTTCAAACTGCGAGATAATAGTATTGAAATGTTTTTGTAATACGGATACACAAATAACATTGAGTCAATAGCTTCCTTGTCAAACATTACCGATTGGCACTGTTGCTGTGGTTTACAAACGTCACGCCCGTTTACTCTTAAAACATAAGCAGATCTGGAGGTACAAGCAATTCACGTCAAGTATATCACGTGTTACGAGTACCTGGAGCTGGCGTTAAATAAATTCTTATTTTCTTTTATTGTGAAAAATATGTAATGTTTACTTACTATACATAACAAACATACTATTAGCATCCTCTTGGCACGGTACCCTAAAAATGAAACAGAATTTGTACAGTCAGCTTCAGAGAAAAGTACCTCCCCCAAGACTACGGTAATACGGTTTGATGTCATTACCAAAGGGGGTTCCTTTTCTCTGACGCTGACCCTACAAAATGATCTGCTAAGTAATTTAATCAGGGCTTATTGAACGTTGGTGAAACAGGCTCACAGTGTTGCTAGATTACTTACTGGTCTAGATTCTAGAAATATCTTCAACAGTATACCGAGAGTTGGATGTTACCGAACAGCTGGGCGAAGGAAGCATACAATTACCGCCCGGCTTCATTACCGTGCTCTGAGAATAGGAGTTATTGGACAGACGAGCTCATTAATGAGTAGAAATCAGGACGGATCCAGTTCTTTTCCATAATGGTTTTAATACATTTCCAAATCGAGAAACTTTCACAAAAGGTGTACCCGTACCCCGTACGTATACGTATCCCGAAGACTGCCCCGTTGGTCTCGTGGTCGCAAGTACGACTGCTGAGCAAGGGGTCCCGGGTTCGATTCCCAGGTCGGGCCAAGTGTTATTGGGTTTTTCCATTAGGAATTTCTCAGTAGCAGCCCGGAGTTTGGAAGTTGGTGGTGTAACACCCCCGTGCCTCGGAAAGCACGTAAAGCCGTTGGTCCTGCGCCTGATCTCGATCCGGTCGTGTCGGATTGCCGTCCCATCGGGCTATGAGAGTTAGGGAAGAGGGAGTGTACCTGTGTTGGCGCACACACTTGTGCACTATAATATCTCCTGCGTACGTGGCTAGTCTGCATTAAGGTTAGCCGCCGTGGCCGGAATCGGCCTGGAGAATTACACGTATCCCGTACCTCGGAAAGTGCGTAACGCCATTGGTCCTGCGCCTGATCTCTCCGCAGTCCTGTCCGAATTATGAGAGTGAGGGAAGGACACTATACACGAAATTCGGTCCGAAGAGTATTATTATATGATGGATATAAAGCTCACTTGAACTGTTTCACATCTTTTGTTTTCTACTATTTGCTTGGTCTATCTCGTTCGCTTTCCCATCAATGACTCTTTTCAAATCAAAGTCAAATCAAAGCATTTATTTCAATTAGACCATTTACAGGCACTTTTGAATGTCAAGAAGTTACAGTTTAGAATTGAAGCTAGTTGCTCGTTCCAATACGTAGGTCTCTATGGAGAAGAACGAGCAAGAAACTCCATGGACACTCTTTTCTTTTTTTTCATCGTTATTACAAAAACACAAACTATCTTACAAATTATCCATTAAACATTACGTGTTTAGAATTCCCTCGTAGGTATACTTTTCTTTTTTACCTTGTGTGTCGCAATTCTCATTTGTATGTACCTAACTCTTTTGTTTTACTTTCCTGTGTTAATTTCCTGTAATAGTAATTAATTGATCTAATTACAAGTGATTACCGGCCGTCAGGTGAGGTGAATGGTAATATCAATAATACAATAATTTAATAACTGTGGGATTCATCTTGGTGTGTTCTCGGAAACTGTCATTGAAATGAAGCTAATCGCAGAAAATTCATTTTATGAGAACACGAGAAATGGAAAGAATATCAACGGAGGCAGGCAGAGCTTTGATTCAAGTTTTTGTTTTTCAATCAGTTAAATGTATATATACGTGTTACATGGCTGTAAATATACGGCTGTAAAAACAAATGGCGAAGATGAGAGCGAGGAAATGGATGCTTTGCGATAATTGGGTAGTTGACACCACCATCAATTGACATACTTTTTATGAACTGTCAAAACGCGATTGTCCCATAGCTTTTGTACAAATAGCACTATCGACCTATGACGTCACTTTTTGTCAACTCAATTGATTAACTACTTATTGATATTGAAGCAAGTAAAAATCAATTTTTTTAACAAATTGAAAATTAATCGGTTTTCAGGACTAAAATAGAGTGTTTTTTTAGAAAAGTTGTGTCTTGGAATTATTGTTCAATGGAGTCTACTATATACTATATATATACCATCACGCTTGTATTCCCCGAAGGGTTAGGCAGAGGTGTACCAGTGTACACCCACAGTTCGCCGGTATATTTAGGTCCCATGTAATAGGGGGCGAGCCTATTGCCATTAACCGGGCACAAATCCAAACTCCGAGCTGCTACTGAGAATTTCATAGAAAAGCCCAAATAACACTTTTTGCTCGACCTGGGAATCGACTCTAGCGTAGCAGTCGAGCTTAGGACCACTAGGCTAACGAGGCAGTCTACTATATACTATACCCAATTATAGTGATATAATGAGGCAATACCGATTACTGCTCTTTCCCTACATTAGTAGTAGTAATGTGAAACGGTTGCACGTTCTCGCGGACTCGACACAGTGTGCCTTCTGCACTGCGAGCTCAGTCGCGGCGCGATGACGTCACCCGCAGCACGAGGCGCACGCGCAGCGCGGCGGCCGCACGTGACTGTGGCACAACTCCTGCCTTCACTAATAGGTACAGGTTGTAGCAGTAATTCAGCATGTGTGCTGTATTACCGCTACAAACGTTATTACTTCTACGTTCTGTTAAAATTTTAACCAAAATGCCTTGACGTGATATTTATTTTTTATGTTTTAATTTTTTCGATACTGAGCAAGCACCTACACGAAATTAGTAAAAGTTGATTTTATAATACCTTATCAATCGATGAACAGAGCCTAAAAATAATAAGATAGGAAATAATAATACCTCTCCATAGGCAGACTCCCCTGAGCACCCCAGTAGCAGTATCGACGTCATATTCTTTCAGTATCTTATGACTGGGGCCCCGATTTATATGTAAATACATCTTTACATTGTAATGGTTTCAGCACAAAATGTCAGTTTTTACATACATTTCATTTTGATTGATTTCATTTGGCGTTTTCTATAATACCCGCGACTTCGTCCGAGTGGCTTATTTCACCCGCATTAAGTTACGTCTTTGGTTACTGCTCCATTCCCGTTTGTCTTTGTCTTAGCGTGATGTTATATAGCCTATGACACTCACAAATAACTTGGCTTTCTATGAGTAAAAAAAAGTCAAAATCGGCTTAGCAGCTCCAGAGATTTCCCCAACAACCTCACAAGCTCACAAACTTTACCTCTTTATAATATAAGTATAGATGAATTCGTGCAAAAAAATACTACATTCCGTCATTCCACATAACATGGATCAGCAGCGCTGTGAAAAAACAAAAATGCTCGGTGCTGAAGTGGCTACACCAAGATTTGACAACCTTTTCCGCGGCGCCTTTCGCGTACTTCCGTATAATAGCATGAATTTTAACATAATTTGAATAGAATATTTTTCTTTGAATTTTGTAAAGATGTTTTTTAAATTCTATTTTTGAAGTTCAGAGGAGCGCCTCGCGGCGCCCCTATGTACTTTCCACGGCACCCAGAGCGCCGGCACCCAGGTTGGGAAGCTCTGGGCTAGACAGACATTTATCTACGTAAATAGCGTAATAGTTATGTTGTTAGCCTTTCTCACAGGTAGTTTTTATATTTGCTCAAATTTTTGCCAGAGAACAACGGCTTTATCTGCCCAGCTATCAGATGGGATTTACAAAACACATTTTCTCTTGTCGTTGTATTAACGTTAGAAACAGCACTGGCTATATTTTTTCTTTTTTAAAGAACTAATAAAGTTTTTAAAAACGAAGTTACTTTTTGCACCTACAAGTGATCGGTCAATATCGGTATTAAATAAGCCGATATGCAAATCCTACTAGATTCCCAGAACAAGACCTTTAATATTAACATTACTATAATGAGCATTAAAGAGAGAATTAAAGATGATTGCAATGCCACTTGCAATTATCTTTAATTCAGCAAATCTGTAAAAACGACAAGATTGTCATGTCATTTCAATGTAAATCATTGTTTTGACATATTATAATACATAGGTACATGCACGATGCTGTGTAGGTACATGATGAGCGCAATAAAGATATTATGTCAATTTACTCGTTTATTATACCACATGAAGTCGAAGAACATAAATTGTATGTAATCTACCAATCATTTGAACAATTACTAATTACCGTCTGTTTTTTTAGGGGCACAACTTTGCCTACAAGCTTGTTCCCCGTCTGCGCAACAAACACTATGTATTAAGTGTGACCTTCGTGATCTAGGAAATAATAAGTATTTCTTAGAAGTGTTATTAATTATAGTTGTTATAATTAAATATTTGCTTTATTGCTCTTTTCAAATCGAGTCCCGTGTCCGCGGCTACATGTTTTAGCGGCATCGCCCACTGCTCCACTAGTGGTGGCACAGCAAAGCCACTACCGGCCGTCACGAGTGGCTTAGCATCGGTGCAAACTGAGCGTTGGAGTGGCCGCGTTCGAGCCCCAAGCTGCGGAGACGGTCAGCGGTCGCTACTGGTGGCCACGTGTGGAAGCTCGCCTTCCTCGCCCACTTACCCACAGTCGGCGGCTTCTTCGCCCGCATCCCACGGTCAGTCTTGCTACAAACACCGCACCGAAAATGGCCAGCCACCATGTCATCATGTCAGTCTAGTGACCACATCCGGCCACTAGTGGCTGCAACTGGTGGCTGCGTCTAGTGGCTCGACTGAACACCTAGTGGTCGCGTTAAGTGGACGCCACTACAGTCCCAGTGGGCACCGGTGCTTAATGTTGCTAAAAAAAGAACAATCAGACCTTATCAGTACCTGCTAATAATATTTTTTCTAAACTAGAATACAGCTAGGTGTATTAGCACATTCTCAATACAACCTTGAACACTATTGTATAGAGAATGTCCAATCGAATGTGGACCCTCACTCAGTAGCATTAGGGTCTCTTTAGGAGCAAGTGTGGTATTGTTCCTGAAAGAATGAGGCACCTGTTACCGTGTCCTGTGTGCCCTGAGGCCTGCACGTTTTGGATTTAGTAGACGCTACTGTTGATGCCAACGTCTGTTGGGCTAAGTCCTGGGCTGACTCAGTATTGACTGCCATCAATGCTAAGAAGAAGACCTACTACCGAGTACCTAACATACCATCACGCCTGTATTCCCCGAAGGGATAGGCAGAGGTATACCTACCCACAGTTCGCCGGTATGTTTTAAGACTCGTGTAATAGGGGGCGAGCCTATTGCCGTTAATCGGGCACAAATCCTAGCTCCGAGCTGCTACTGAAAATTTCATAGAAAAACCCAATGACGCTGTTCGACCTGGGAATCGAACCCAAGACTAGTAAATAAAAACGACAAGCAAATTGCTAAGCATTATTGAAATTGATAACCATGACAGAACTTGTTCAATAAAGATGCTTTATCTGCTAAAATAGATCAACCTTTATAAACTCTCTAAACCAGGAGTTCCTAATCTTTTTAGTCCGCACTTACAACTTTAGAAATTTGTCAAGACAAATGGGGGGTGGGGGGGGTCTGTCTGACTAAAACAACGCGCCTTCCGCGTACTTCCCTTCTATAATAGTTAGCACGAATTTGAATATAATGTTACCTAATCAAATTTTTTGAAGTTCAGAGGAGCGCCTCGCGGCTCCCCTATGTATTTTCCACGGCGCCACAGGAACCCTGCTCTAATCCAAAGGTCCCCGTTATTATTCTTAAGAGGAACATTTGCGCAGCCTTGGCCTCGTCTCCGTGCGATATTATTGACATAGGCCCCACGTGACCGCGTGTGGCCGCGACCCGGAGGACTAGGCCTCGGAGCGTCGGCCTTGAGTGACGTACCCGCACAATTTTTAGGCTTCCGAACCCAAAAGGGTAAAACAGGACCCTAGGGCCTATTACTAAGACTTCGCTGTCCGTTTGTCTGTCTGTCCGTCCGTCCGTCTGTCACCAGGCTGTATCTCATGAACCGTGATAGTTAGACAGTTGAAATTTTCACAGATGATGTATTTCTGTTGCCGCTATAACAAGAAATACTAAAAACGAAAATAAAATAAATATCTAGGGGGGCTCCCACACAACAAACGTGCTTTTTTGCTGTTTTTATAGAAAATGGTACGCAACCTTCCGTGCGCGAGTCCGACTCGCACTTGGCCGGTTTTTTATATTTCTGTGGACGTACCGCTCCCCGACAAACTAGTGGCAAGCCAAGGTAGAGGCACACAGTAGGCATGCCTCGTCACAACGTCATGCTAGGTATTACTCGCTGTTTGATCAGGCTACTCGTTCAATAGACGCCGTTCTGCATATTTCACACCACAGAATGAAGCACACAACCAAGTTTCTTTTTGAGATCATTGGGCGCAATCCGACCCGGTCGCGGAAATAAATGAAAATGATAAAAAATGAAAGAGTATAAATTCACTTACTACATAAATGGTTATTTTATTTAAAATCCATGGGAGAACAAAGTTGGAACTATTAATATATTTATTAAAAAAATCGAATACTACTATTAAAAATAAATTGTCTTTCTTTAAATCCTACTACTATTATAAAGGCGAAAGTTTGTATGTATGGATGTATGGATGTTTGTTACTCTTTCACGCTTAAACGGCTGAATGGATCTGGATGAAATTTGGCACAAAGATAGATTATAGTCTGGAATAACACATAGGCTACTTTTTATCCCGGGAAAATGTACGGTACCCGTAGGATAACACATCAACTGTGACGCGGACGAAGTCGCGGGCAGAAGCTAGTATCTACTAAAGAGTTCATACTATTGGCCCATTGATCTTAACCTAGGGCACACTATTTTCAAGTTCCTGAGAATAAACACACTATTTTACAATTTACCTAGTTTATTTTTTTCTTCTTGTTTTCCCTTCATTACAAAAACCGAACAAATGCGAGTCGGACTCGCGCACCAAGGGTTCCGTACCATTATCTTTAATAAATATTTGTTTTATTTTCATTTCATAATTTATTTTTAAAATGAATATAATAACTAAATATACTGGGAATATTTCAAGTTGCTGCCTGTAGCCGTTATCAAAATCAAGCAAAATCGTTATCAAAAAACACGTTTTTTTATAGGAGCCATGCAGCCTAAGTAAATATTTGTTTTATTCTGTATTTTTTTTTTGTATTTGTTGATATAGCAGCGGTAACAGAAATACATCATCTGTGAAAATTTCAACTGTCTAACTATCACGGTTCATGAGATACAGCCTGGTGACAGACGAACAGCGGAGTCTTAGTAATAGGGTTCCATTTTATCCTTTGGGTACGGAACCCTGGAAATGGATAGGTGACATTGTGACACATAATATGCACGATATAGATTCTATAATAGCTTGTGTTCCTAATACGTTACAAGTGACTTCTCATGAACTACCAATATTATCGGCTTGATTTACGCATAATTATTTTAATAACTATATATTTTTGTTTTCCATCATCGCATACATGGTGGATTTTGAAGTCTTTGAAAATTAATGAACCTATATATCAGTAGACGATAAAAATAAACATAATGCTACAAGTTTTTTTTATATTTTTAAATAAAAATCAGAAAGCCCACTACATGTCACTCAAATATTCCTTGGCCCTTATTGTATGGAAGTTCATTTCTACTCTTTGTATATTAAACTACCTCGTTAGCCTAGTGGTCCTAAGCGCAACTGCTACCCTAAAAGTCCTGGGTTCGATTCCCAGGCCGAGCAAAAAGTGTTATTGGGTTTTTCTATAAAATTCTCAGTAGCAGCTCGGAGTTTGGATTTGTGCCTGGTTAATGGCAATAGGCTCGCCCCCTATTACATGGGACCTAAATATACTGGCGAACTGTGTGTGTACATTGGTACACCTCTGCCTAAGCCTCCGGGGAATACAGGCGTGATGGTATATAGATCTTTGTACCTATAATTAATTTCATATAGCTAATCATTCGCTTGTAAGAACGAAATGCAACAAATAAAATATTTATTTAGAATATCTATTTAGAATAATTGCTCAAAGGCGATAAAACAACGCAACGAAAAGTACTAACAAGCGATACATCTCAAAATCGTGCTGTAAAAAAATGTATCCCAATACGCGCTTGCTTCAAGACGGTTTTGAATTCACACAAAAAAATTACGTCATTTATTTGACTTTGACGTTTGCTTAGATAGCAATACAGTATTTCGACACCTTTGTCAGAGCCCGGATAGCTCAGTCGGTAGAGCATTGGACTTTTAATCCAAGGGTCCAGGGTTCAAGTCCCTGTTCGGGCGACTCTTTTTGTTGATGTTTATAACATTTTATTACTATATTATTAAAGATTTTTTTTTATTTTCAAATTATATTGTAATAGTTGGTTCCCACACATTAATTTCTTAATAAAAGATTTTATAAGTTTGTTTTGGAATGTTATCAGTTATTTATTTAAATATAAGTACGTAACTATGTACCTAACCCACCTATAATTTATTCATTGTTCTTTAAAATTCCTTGAAAATGATTACTTACATATATGTAGTATTAGCTTTTACCCGCGACTTCCACCGCGTCAAAGTTGATATATTATCCCACGGAAACCGTACGACTTTACGAGATAAAAAGTATCCTATGTGTTATCCCACACTTCAATCTATCTCAGTGCCAAATTAGATCCAGATCCGTTCAGCCGTTTAAGCGTGAACAAGAGACAACAAACACACAAACTTTCGCCTTCATAATATTAGTGTGATGTGATTAAGGGTGGAGCAAATATTCAAAATTACCTACTTGTTTATTTTTTAGGTGTGTACCTACTGTACACACGAATTCACAATGCAGGAGTGAGGTCAGTAGTGTGATCCTCTAAGTCTCACTTCGTAATTCGAAAGCTGAATCCGCAGTGAGATTACAAAATGGTATTCTGTTAAACGCGATCACGCCGGTGACGTCACCACGGCGAACGAATACTAAACCAATGACAAGTTGGTTCGTTATCGAAGTGAGCGCGATCACTTTAGTGAGACTCGTTTTCGAGTTTGCATTTTAGAGAATCGCACTACTGATAGCAAGCGCTTCCGGTTTTTGCACCTGTTCCTGGGTTCACTACCCACACACGGAGGAAATGTACCGAACCTTGTACTACCTGTAAGAAATAATTCATTAAAAAACGTTGAAATACATAATTTTCCTAAATCACTTGTTTAACAATTCATGATTATAGTGCTCTCGTATTTGTCCCATCATAAGAACACAACGAAATTACATGTATGAGGCCACCAATTTAGTATATATTATAGTAAATACATACATACAGGGCACTATTACATGCCACATCATGTAAAGGAATTAGATACTTTTTATACAACACAGGAAATTGCAGACTGTGACAAATGACAATACATTAAATAATAAAACATGCAAAAACTGGTGATAAGAAAAAACTGTACGTACTTACGATTTAGAACGTGAACCAATAGGAGCTCTCGACACACGTGTGATATCTATACTTATATAATAATATTCTAAAGAGGTAAGATTTTTTTGTTGGTTTTATGTTTGTAACGCATAGGCTACGAAGCTCCTGGACCGATTTTAACCATTTTTTCAATTAGCTTTATTATTCGTGAGTGACATAGGCTATATAACATCACGCTACGACACACGGGAGCGTCGTATTAATCAAAGACGTAACGTATGGCGGATGAAATAAGGCACGCGGAGGAAGTCTCAGGCAGTTTGCTAGTCATAGTATATACAGGAGATATAAATAAATATAAATATCTTGGGACAACTCACACACGGCTATCTGATCCCAAGCTAAGCAGAGCTTGTGTTATGGTAACCAGACAACTGATATACATACTTATATAATTTATAAATACTTACATATTATAGATAAATCACACCCAGACACAGAACAAACAATCATGCTCATCACACAAAGTTTGTCCTGGGTGGGAATCGAACCCACGACCTCCGGCTTAGCAGTCAGGGCCACTAACCACTAGACCAACAGGCCCGTCAATCGCAAGTTACGTACGTCGCCTATACGTGAAAGGTCTCATAGAAATTGTTCTTGGGATAGATATCTCCATATTCCCACTGTGATAATAACGCACATTTCACGCTTTACTTGTACTATGTACGACTGTCATCATTCAGGCATATTGTTTCAGGCCAGGGCTCGATGCTTCCTGACACAAATGGGTCTTACGGTTTTACCTCAAGTTTCTCCAACTAAAAAACCAAAGAAGAGCGATTTTATTAAAAACGTTCAAAATCAAGTCGCAATCTCAACTGAGTGTGAGAGTGATGTCAACAAAAGTTGACAGATTTTGACAGATTTTGGACAGATTGAGACCGATTAGATTGCGATCTTCCATAAACAAGGTCTAAGTAATAAGAATACCCCCACATGCGGTTGACAGTTTGTCACATTATTTTTTCTTCCGAGAAATCGGAGGTAGGTAATTTAAGATCTCTAACATCCAATAATCCATAAAAATAGTCTTAATGATCTGGTGAAGTGGTGATGTTAACCCAAACACAGCAGTATAACAGTACAACGTACATCCAAAGCTTATTCTTAGAATAGATTCAAAATAATCAGTGCTTAATATTCAAATCATTACGATTATGTACCTACTGCGAAGTAAATTAAAAAAATTAACGTTTGTGGTGGAACTAAAACGAATATTTTTTTTTTTTTTTTTACACACATACTCCTAGTTTTGGACGGTGTAATGGGTAATGCTAACATTTTAATTACAGTTAATTTACTTGAAATAAGATCTTTATACGTATAATTGAAATTCTTCAAAATGTTAGATGTTTTGATACAATGCTCAATTAGGAAGACATTAAACTGTGCTGGAGTGTGGTCTTGTAACAACTAAATAAACTGAAACAAGTCCTTATCTAGCAACAAATGGTCCTATGGAAGCCACGACTAGGAAAAGTACTCACACCGTGATACATTAGTAGTAGTCGTAGCCCTCGGACAGCTTGCATACAAAACATTGGAAAGTTCTGTAGTGACGTCACGCGACGCCTCCCTGCGGTGTCCTTGTGTCGCCGTGAACTGTGAACTTGCTCGCAATGCAACCGTGAGTGCCGCTAGCCCGCCACCTGTCTAACCTACAAGGTCCAATGAAACTTACTCAAGTTCTATGCTAACGACAACCCCTTTTTTTCAGCTGTCGCCGGCGTCGCTGGTGATTTCGCGCCATTTCGCCACAGCTCCAGTCATTCGCTCGCCACACTCGGCAGAGCGCGGCGGCCGACACACTCGCATCAAATAATAAACACTCATAAATACGAGTTTATACACAACGTTGATAATATTATTTTACCGCAATAAAATTAAACAAACCGCGTCAACAACAACATCGTGACAAACAAACATTCCTACTCTATCTGTGATAATAATGAACACAAAATTAATTTAATTTACCAGTGTTGTGATTACTGTTAGTAAATAAATTCAAATGCGACCGTCGAAATAAGATGTCTCGGGCCTCGGCGTTCAAGACCGTGTTTTAATTTGATTTGACACAAGACTGAAAGATGACGAAGTATAAGTTGAACAATACAGTGCGCTCGGCGTCCGAGGTGACCCTGACGTCGTACATGACGGGCAGCACCGACAGCACCAACAAGAAGGAGGACCGGTGCCAGGCGCCCGACCTGGACACCAACCAGAACGACAACATGAACTCCGAGTCCAACAGGAATTTGGAGGCGAAGAGATGCCCCGTCTGCCCGCACTCGTGCGACTTCCTGAAGGAGTCGGACAAGCTGGCGGCGTCCCTGGTGAAGCAGGAGTGCGACAAGTTCGGCCTGAACGAGCTGAGGGTGGACGGGCTGGACAAGAACGTGTGTCTGTGCGAGAAGTACAATGGCGGCTGCAAGCTGTGCCCGCGCCCCAGCCTGGCGCCCACGCTCACGCTCAGCCTGGACGGCAAGGAGGCCTGCCTGGCCTGCCACCGCTCCACCTGCGCCACCATATACACCAGTGAGTACCTAGTCCTATCATATCCTAAAATTTTGTATTAGAAAACATTAAAGATTACGAAATAGCTTTCCCAGCTCCACAATAATTCTTAATGTTAATAGATGTGTGTTCGACACCTGGCTTACTAAATCAAAATTCATTAACATCCGCACGATGACTGACGTGGTCTGCGTGCACGGTCTGGACCACGCAAATCTGTGTGTGTGTGCGGTTCTAAACAAAAACCACATCAACCTACATGGTTCCCACATGATCTGACTATTACAAAAAATTGTATGGACTTTAAAGACATTAACCTCTACGTTTAGGAAACACCTACGTCCGTCATCTAGATTAAAGAAAAACGTAAAAAAAAATATGTAAAAACAAGCACTGTTTGTGTTATTTTTTACCTATTTACAGAATACATTTAATATTATTTACCCGAAGCGTGTATTAAAAGCACATCTTATACGCAATATCTCCGAGTTGCAGAAAGATAGAAACGAATCCAGAAAGATCCATCGTCACAAAATATAATGCCGCTATCTACTGTTATAAAATTATTACTTTTATTCTCCGCCGACGGAACATTCTGGACTCTTTCGGTTGTTGGTAAAAATATTGCAATTGGGAAAATGAAGACATGTACTGATTGTCATTGCAACTTGCCATGTTTAGAGAAGCTCAATATTAGGATCGTTTGGTCACTTTGATTATGCTAATCATAATATTAGTAACGGTAACCTGACTTTGACACGAATTTCAAACATCGCATTGAACCGTTAGTTTTACATAACATTTTGTACTGTGCTTGCGACACTTGCACGCATTTGATATCGCAAACCAAACAATTTGTAATAAATTCTGAAAAAATATAAACTGCACACCATCGATAAGTTACAACACGTTAGTTTTATGTTATAACACAAGAATGTGACGACATTATTATTAGGATTTACTAAATCATTAATAGCATTATTCAAATCTTATATTTTAAAATCTTTCTCTTTATTCATCAATATGTTTATAATTTACTGGTAACGGTATGATATGAAAGGTTTACTCTTAACTATAATACTCCGAATTGTTGCTACATTTGCTGTAACGTCCTCTGCTTGTGTCTGATTTTTAAATGAATCGTATCGTCGTATATCGAATGGTTTATAATGATTCAGGCTAGAGGCACGGCGACGATCTGCCTGTAATCTTCGTGAGTGTAGACCCGCGGCGTTGAAATGATTCGTGTGTGCGCCACTACTCCTTGACACATCGCTTGGTGGTCACTTGGTCAAACAAATAGATTCGGAACAGAACGATCACGTGAAATCTGTAGGTCATACAAACATGCGTCGTGATGCAGGAATTGGATCCGTGTGCACAGAAGGCGGAATCTTTGCTATAGCGTCGTCTCGTGTCAATATTTGTAAGACAAACAATTCGAGGGTGAGGGTTTGGCTCTGAGAATTTAAAAGCTTAGAGTCACAATAAACTAGTAGCGCCTGCGACTATGTCTGTAGCAGGTTTTACTTTATCGTGTTGAATTAATTATGTTGTGGAAGTAATATGACAATCTTGTGTTCTGCATCTCTTTCGTGTCAGTTCTGTACAATTATAAATAACGTACATGGAGATTTAACCACTGACACTCAGCCATTGGAGATGTTAATGATTCAACGATTAACTTATGTAGTTGTTTGTGTATGTAACTTTATATGTTTGTAAACCAACACACAACACAGGAGAAATGCCTAATGAGCGTTGGCATTATTTTTCAATAATGAGAAAATTTTATAAAAAAATAGAGTAAAATTATGTGTGACAGCGAACTACCGGCGACTTCACCCGCGTTACGTCGTTGTTACTGCTCCGCTCCCGTGTGGCATAGCGTGATAGCCTATGCCACTCACAAATAACGTGGCCTTCAATGGGTAAAATCATTTTCAAAATCGGTCCAGTAAATCTAGAGATTACCCCTACAACCTCACAATCCCACAAATTTTACCTCTTTATAATAATATAGATGTAAGATAAACCAGAAAGACAATCATAGTTTCAAGATGTTATGAATCTATTAATTGTTACGTAACCTGAGCGCAAATGGCATAGTTGTTCAATAAAATATTTAGGAAACCTGACTAAACATAACCAGACACACTTGTTTGCGAGAAATTCCTATTAATAGTTACAATGGTTCACAGGTTAATTATATAATCAGTATTTTATTTAGAAAAGTAACAATTTATTTTGTTGCTATATAGACAATAACTTGCGAGAATATAAAAAAAAATGTTCTCTAATACGTTTTCCAATACGCGTGCTTTCAAGTCATTAGCATTCGCACTTAGGTTGCTAACATTTCCAGAGAGCGGAATTAATTTACATTGTTACAAAGAGTGCCTTAACTAAGCCCAACGATAATGATTCATTGCAATGTGTCCCGACGTCTGTTAACAACAGATTGCAACGGAACTAGTTTCGAAGAAAGTAGAAGACATTTCTGGAATTACTTTCTACATATAACGCGCTAACGAATTAATAAAACTATGTTTTTAGTGTCTTAAATCATCAGAACTAAGCTTATTAACGCATTTATTTTATATTTCATTATTTTATTTTAAGTATCGTTAATTTCAAAGGTGACATTATTGCTTACATTTATTACTTCACTACTTTGTACTCGTAGATTTCGGTTATCGCAGACGCAAACGAAGTCGCGGAATAAAAACTAACCTATGTCATAAGGTCATAACATCTATGTTTGATTAGGAAATAAATGATTTGATTTCTTTTCGTGAGGTTCAAACTTACCCTGTAGCAAATTTCTTCAAAATCTTTACGGTGATTTTGTGTAAAAGACAGCCTGACAGAGTTACTTCCGCGTTTATAATATTAGTATGGATTACAAAGTTTACACGCACCGACAGATGGTCAAGCTGTGAGGCTGCACCCCCCGGACTAGCTCAGTTGATGTATTGCGCAGTAGCTGCCTGTCCCCCCAGGATTAGCGGGACCCTTCTGTACAAACCACTCTTCGTACCTTTTCATCCTTTGTCCACTCCTGTATTGTATTATTATTTCTAAAGCGGCCAAATATCATCACCTCATCCTTTGAAAACGAACCCTTCTACGAGCTCTTCTGATATTTTTATTATTACCATGTTTTCTTTTCTTGGGTTTTGTATTTAGGTACCTCTATACGTTTTTGTAATACTGTTCATAAATAGTTGATGCGATGGTTTTGAATATTGTAATTTCATTTTTTGCTGTTTTAATTTATGTAATTCTTCTAAAAATAACTACCACGAATATGGATAATTACCTAAAATTATTTAAGTGTAATAAATCTGAGTTCACAGCATCATACCTGTTTCTAATGTAGGCGGCGGAACCGTACATCAATTTAGAGTAAAAATAGATTTCCTTCCAAATAGATGTTTCTAGTAGTTTCTATTTAAGACTAGCTGTGCCCCGCGGTTTCACCCGCGTCTTTGGTTACTGCTCCGCCCCCGTGGGTCGTTTTAATTTTTTCTCGCCTTTTAAACCTTCCCTAGACCTCCACGAACATTTCAAGACTAAGATAAGATAAATCCGTTCAGCCGTTCTCGAGTTTGAGCGAGACTAACGAACAGCAATTCATTTTTATATATATAGATAGTGGAATAGGCAAGTAGGTCTCAAATGTGACCTAACTTCACGTGTTAGGTCTCGCGGAGCTCTCAATGTCGGGACTGCAACGAGCTGTCATGTTGACAGGACAAGCTGGGTCGCCAGTAGTCCCACTGTGAATGAATGCGTAGCTCACACATTTCATATAGTACCCACAGACTGACTTTTAATACACTCCGTATATTTTTAGCGGTGAAAATACTGATAATTACGTACAACTTTAATTTGGGACTAAGTTTAGTCGAATGTGTGCATGTTCATAATTATATTCTTACTAGCTTAAGCCCGTAAATGTCGATTATATTTAAATTCAATCCTGATTTGAAATTCACGTGGCACCATCTATTGTCATGAGAACGTTATTGTTGTTGTTTTCCTCTTGAACGGTACTTTTTTTCGATATGAAAGGTACCCTATGTTCATTTCTGTACACCTTACAATGTATATGCAAAATTTCAGGATGTTCGATTAGGTTTAGGCGTGAAAAGGTAACAAACAATCTTACTATCTCATTTATAATATTTGTTAGGAAATAAGGATATAGTTATAAACAAAAAAAAAGCTCTTGTAGTGCATTCTGACAGATTTTGAGTAAGATTAGATTGTGGTCATTGTAAAAAAATATAGAATTGCCCCCAGACGTTTCTATTTTCACGTCAGAGTCGCTCTTATATTAAAAGTTGTTTGCATTTATGGGTATTACCTTGCCTAGCCTGGCCTTGAGAGATGTTCAATGTTAGTGCTATGGACTCCATTACCGAACTAACATATCTGTACCTTTTTTACAACAAGGATAGCACACTCTTGCAGGCTTAAGCCAAGGGAAACCTTGGAAAGTCAGTAGGAACACTTAACTAAGCCATTAAAACACAATGCAGTCCTAGCGGCTATTAAGGCATTTTCTCACGGTACATCGAACATGCAGAGCAATCAGCTGCTCATCTAAGAGCTGTACACTTCCGCTCAGAGACGGCTCCTGCACGTAGGTAAGTACTGTCAGGCACACATACAGGCAGACAGCTCGCAACTAGTTGGTAAGAATCAAGTCTATAACATTATACTCTTGTAGTCTTTACCTAAGCAAGTGCCTCACAGGAAGACTTGATAAGAATTTCGGTAAATAGTTTACGTATATTTGTTTTGAGCAACACGCTTCAGAGTATACGAAGTTAAGGGTGTCTTAGGGTGGGCATGCATAAAAACCGATGTTCACATTTCATTCGGCATTCCGTTATATTGAAAATGTTGAACCAACAATTTTTGTAATGTTGAACGGCTTATGTGTTTAAAGACACTTAAGCTTAAAAAAAAGGGAAAAAATAGCAATGTATGTTGCCTGTCCACCTCACTTTGTCGTCGACTGTACGTAGCGCAATCATACACCACTTACAGCTGATCGTATCGGCTGCACCGCCATCACGTTAACTGTGTATTGTTTATAATAATTAAACGACAGCACAAGTACATACTGATAACATCGAGGAGTAACATTTTATTTAATTGCACTTGCATAGAATTGTAGCACGAGAGCCGATACTGTGGAAGCCTCGCGTATTCTCATAACAAGAATACGGGATCTGTTGTTTGAGCCTTTTGCCTCCTCCTCATTTTAACCCTTACTTCTCTGGCTTCCGAAAGCAAAGGTTATTAACCATGTTACCTCCCTCATAAATGTGATTCTTCACTATTTACCTAAACTCACCAGCTCCAAAGTCAAAAGCAAAGTCTAATCGTGTATTTCAATTAAATCATTAAAAACACTTTTTGATGTTATTACAAAGAATTACAAAAAAAACTAAATCCCCTCCCAAAAGATAGTTTTTTTTTTTGGAGAAGAACGGACAAGAAAGCCCAAACCTACTCTATAAACAAAAATAAAACAATAATTTGTACAGGTAGGTACAATAATTTAAGAGGCACTACTCCCTTTTGTCAACTTTTGCCTTAAACAATTTGTCATTACAATATGAGATTTCTTATAAATAAATATGGACTCCTATTCATTAATTCATGTTATCTGTGCGCTACCTTCTTGCACTCACAAGGGAATATGCCCGTTCATCATCAGCCTACAACAGTCCACTGACATAGGCCTCTCCAATTGCACGCCACTTAGTTCGATTCGCGGCAACTCTCATCCAGTTGCTGCCAGCTACCCCACAAAGATCGTCGCTCTACCGAGCCTGAGGGCGTCCCACCTTACGCTTGCAGATTCGTGGTCTCCACTCAAGAACACGTCTACCCCAACGGTCACCGCTTCTACGGCTGATATGGCCGGCCCATTGAGGCTTCAGTTTACTTATTCTGTGAGCTATGTCGACAACCCTGGTACTCTCTCAGATCACCTCGTGAAATACGTATATATAATAATATGCCCGTTGTCCTTCTGTGTATCACCCGCACAGTACCCGACGCGGGCGCACCTCGTCACCGGCGCATTAAGCACTTGCTCGCTCCAATGTATTACTTCCCGGGACTCGCATGACGTTGCATTGTCTCTGTGTCATACATTACGATGACCAATGACAGGTCTGCATTCAATCAGCAGTGAGTGGGTGTTCCGCTTTCTCAGCTGATGAACCTCGGCTATACAGGGCATCGGCTATACAGGCAAAAGCTATTCAAAGTCGGTATCTTCCGCAAAAGATCCTTTGAAACCCGTATTTCTATCTATAAATTATTACGTTTATTAGCTCTATCTAAGAAAAGCAACGAATTACATGTTTTCATTATATTACAAATATTTTCGTTAGCACCTTGAATTAATGGATAAGCAAACATTTTATTTTAAAATTGTATATTGTTAGTTGTTTCGCACTCATTTGAAATTAAACAAAAAATAAATTATTTGAAGACAGTTTGCAACGTTTGGTTTGTGTCGGTTTTAGTTTGATAAAACATATGAAACTAATTGTTACGTGTCTGCGAAACTATTAGCTATTAATAAAATTAATGATGTGTTGTGTTTACGTACTTGTGCTAAATATTTAACTTTTGCTCCAAACATTCAGTCGCTAATGATTACTGTAATTGCTTAATGTTCTTTATCTGTTAGTCTTTTGCCGTCATCAAGACATTTTCTCGGGAAATATAAATTTTGCCGAGCAAAATAACGACGGGAAAAATCAATCACATTGCTTCATAGAACGAAGTGTGCGTACGCACCTGTCTGATCAATTACATAGAATCTGTAGTAGGATGTTAGATATCGGTTTTAATTTTGTCTCAATGGTCGGTACTTGCACACATATACACATGTTTAGGGTCGGTTATTTTTTTAATAGTAGTACTATAAATTCGGGTTATCTCTTAACTCCGAGTTAGTTAGTACCACAGTCCACGATATTTATCGTCGTGTTAGCAACTAACTATGAGTTAAGATTATAATAAGGATAAGGTCTTTAGATTCAGATTTTTCTTTGGAACAGTATGACCATTCCTTTAGCTAAATTCAATACACTATAATGTTGAAACTGTACTAAATCGAGATATACTGCATGTAGTCACCCGTGAAGTTCAAAAAAATGGTTCTAATTTCATGAATAGAGTCCACAAAAGCGCAGTGATTGAGCCTCGACCAACAAATACATAGAAATTGCTGAAATTAACAATAATATTAGCGAACCCGATGACAATGGTTGAGCTTTAGCGTCCCCTTATGTAAACAAACATGGCTGATCTCTTTCTGTAATTCTTAGCTGCTCAAGTCAGCATTAAGTCTGTCGAACTAAGAGCACGTGAGACGGCTCCTAATCTCCGAACACGTGCAGCCGTCAGCAGTCCCCAGGGATGCCACGACACCTGTCTGCACATTCCCTGAAACACAAACAACGCTCTGAAGCCATAACAATGCTCTTCCGCGAACCAGCAACTCGATCACTTCCTAGAATAGATCTGTAAACTACAATCAGCATGAAGCGACGCCTCCACACGTGTCGTCGTACACCTCACTGCCTCTCACACCTACAATCAACTTGCTAACTACTAATTAGCAAGGCACACGGTAAGTACACCCAACACAACTAAACTGTTGCGGGTAACAGCGGGTGTAACGGCGGTGATTAGAACGATACCAGTGATTACGAGCGATGTTGTGGCGTCGTGGTAATCTATTAATTGTTAGTTACATGGTGTAGGATTTGCGGATTAGCAGAAGTAGGGATTCTAGTACTTTTTCTTTATAGCGTTTCGATGACAAACTTTACTATACATAGCGGACTGGCCGCGACTTCATCCGCGTGACGTATTTCACCCGCCATAAGTTACGTCTTTGGTTAATGCTCCGCTCCCGTGAGTCGTTGTGTGGTAGCCTATGTTACTCAGGAATAATGTAACTAGTTATCTTTTGGTAAAAAATGGTTAAAATCGGTCCGGTAGTTTCGGAACGTATTTGTTACAAACAAACAAAAAAATCTTACCTCTTTGTAATATTAATGCAGATACTTAATATTGTTGCGGCTCAGAATTAGGCCATATAGTACTAAATTAAATAAATAAATAAAGTTTCATGATTTTTTAAATTTGTTTCTGATGCCGAAAAATGATTTCTGAAAGCGTTTAAAATAGAGCACAGCTAAAATCGACATGTTCATATAGGGAATTTATATCTTTAGAATGAACTCGACCCGCTATAACTAAAATTAATCATTAAACAGTCCGCAATGTTTTAATAAATCTAATTATACGATAAGAAGGTCTTTAGTTTAAGAATTGCGGAACCGATTCTCAGGGCACAGGGCGTAAGGTCAGGGCTCATATTTTAAGTCAATGAAAGGTGTCAACCCTGGACCAACCAAAGAAACTGACCTCGACCGTGACTGCTGGAGTAACCCTAGCACATGCCACGTTGTAGGGCCATACACAAAGAATGCTTGCTCCTGGGGTCATGATTTGTTCTTGCAAGTCAATTGAAGTGCTACCAATGTATTGCCTGCTTTGTACCGTACATTTTTGATGAATCGCGTTAACCTTTCGGGGTCAAAGAACGTTATATTTGCATAATAAACACTAGACATTGGCATTGACCCCATAAGTAAACACCATAGCATAATGGTGGTCAGTGACCCGCCTGACCGGACCGATATCTCGAATCACTAGTTCATCACAGAAACCAAAATATTTGCCCGAACAAGTTGACAAGCAATGAGTTTTTATATGTCAAGTCAATTTCCTGAGATTGGAGAGTGTAATTAAGTTTTTCATCTAATTGGTGTGTCAAGGCAGGCAGTGGAGTGCGGCTTCCTTTTACACGTTTGACGCGTTTTTGTGACGCTTTTTGTTTAGACTGGTGAAGTACTACAAGTAAGTTAGCCTGTCCACTAGAAACATGTTGTGGGTTTGTCTTTTCAAAGTTATCAGCGGAACCAAAATCTATAACCCTGTGCCCAACCCCTTCCAATCAGAGCAGGTTTTATAGAGACTTCTAAATCAGAGAGAGAATCATTTCTGCAAAGTAACAATACTTATAAACTTTGTTGGTCTCTAGCACACCTTTCCTTCTTGTCACACGATCAGTCTTGATGACCGGTGGTTTGTCCTGTGTGAGCGGGTGACACGTGACGGGCGGAGCGCGCCTGTAGCGAGCCACTCTTGCGCACGGGCGGAACTGCCGCGCGTCTGATGGGTGACAGATTAGTTCCTATGTGTCACGCCTGGAGCGGGACTGCGGGACTTCAACACATGATCTTCATAGTTTCACACCGGATTTGTGTTACGATATTGCTAGTCAAGGTCAATGCGAAACAACAGGAGACCTCCGCTCGGATTGACCTTGACTCCTTGACCATCCTAATAACCGATGATACTTTTGGAGCACGTAGATAGTTGATTTTCTAAAGAGAGAGCTTTGCCTTGAGAGAGAGTGTGATGGTTGGAGTACCTACCTACTTTCTTTGTTATTTTTACATAATATTTAAACTTTGATTGTGGTTTTAAACCTGCTGTCCGTTGCCATTTTATGGTTTTACAAATCTCTGAGTTGGGTGAGTGTATGTACAAAACAGTACGTACACCATTCATCATTCCGAATTAGCCGAATTTGGACACACCGCGCCTCGTCTCGCAGCCTCACTCACTGACAATCACTATTCAAGTTCAACGTCCTTGCCAAAGCCACTGACAATTTCAGAAACCGTTTTATTGAAACCAATGTTCCACTGTAACAGTAAAAAAAAAGTAAAGTTTAAATAAATAAATAAATGTGAAAGAGAGGTGAGGTTACATTTCCTGACAAAAATGTGGATAAAGGATCCACCGGGCAGTAATTCTGCTGAGCGTCAGCTTACGTGAAGCGTTACAAAATGAGTTGAGCGTGAGGGACATGCGCCAAAGCGGTGGAATGTGTACCATTTTCACGAAAAACAATAGTCTGTAGCAGTTGTCAGGTCCGGTGGCAGAGCGCAGCATTGTGCGGGTCACGGTGTTATTGTAACCGGAGGCGGGTGTTTGTTGACACACGCCGCGTACACGGAACTGCGCCGCCTCTATTGTACACCACCACCCACTGCACTCCCTGGGTCGGACAAGTATCCAGCTGATAGCTAAAGAAAAGTTAAAGAGGCATTCGTTTTTAAGGAAGAGCAAGACTTTTGTGTCTACTGTAAGTACATAAAAACGTTACCTCTTACTGCCACTAGCTGCAGAGGTGACATACTAGAACATGCGTGTTGTATGACTGAATGATCTACCAAAGCTTGAAAGATTGTTGCTCTTATTGCTTTATCATCATACCAGCCGTAGGACGTCCACTGCTGGACATAGGCCTCCCCCATAGATTTCCAAAAGCACTGGTTGGAAGCGGCCTGCATCTAGCGTTTTCCTGCAGTTGTCTGTTTTCCGGTTTTTTCTTCAATAGTAATAATTTATATTCACAATAACTACTTTATGTAAAGTTTGTCAGATTTATGTGTACTCTTCTCAAATACATCGCAGGCATTTCCATAACTACTACAAGGAACGTAAAATCATAACAAGAATAATATTAGCATCAGTGATTATAATGTGTATGATACGGGTGGGTACAGGTAGGTGCAATTGTTTCATAACACCGGTGTTCTGTTCACACAACGCTAATAATTATGATAATTCGTTAAAAAATGTTAGCATGACAATGACTCCGACGACGATTGTAATGAACTTAAAGAATTTTGATAAGAGAAAAACGTGCGAGCAATGTTTTAAATAAAAAATAATGGTTTTACAAAAACCACCTTCAAAAATAAGTTACTAAGTGAAAAATATCTTTAGTTTTGGAAGTCGGCGGCTAGGTCCTGTTTGTTGTTTTTGCCACCGACTATTTCACTAACGAACAATGTGCACCTAGGTACCTACCCATTCCTGTGAATATCTAACAATGCGAATTTTGGGTCAAACATAGTATTTAGGAAATATCTTATTTAATTATTTATATTTTATTATTTGCCATCGATACGCTAAGAAGAAGAATGCAAAACGTTTATGTTGTTTTTATTCACAATTTACCATGTCGCGTTTTGTGTTTATATTAACTGTAATGAGAAGGACAGTACGAATATTGAGATGCCAAAAATATTACGAATTCGCGCAATCGATAAGCAATGTCATTGATTTACTAACAAACCAACTAAGCAGTATCAACAAGTACCTACAAGTGCACCACATGCCTACATACAATAGTATCTACCGTCACGAATCAGATCCTCCATGCCATGTTTCTGATATTAACTATACATCGGACTCCCAGTACAATTTTCCTGTGGAACACTCACACATGTCTACATTCACACACACGCAGAACGTTGACATGTATTTCTCGTAGATCGAGTGTCAAGCGATCAAACACTGCACTATTCCGTCGTCAAAACAATAACGAGACCACGGAGGGCCTCCGCTCCACGTCCGCCTTTTTTGTAGGAACGATTATCGAACTATTCAATAGATTTATAGTTTCATAGGACCGACATACACATACACCATCACGCCTATATTCCCCGAACGGGTAATCAGAGGTGTACCAATGTACATCCACAGGTCGCCGGTATGTTTAGGTCCCATGTAATAGGGGGCAAACCTATTTATTACCATTAACCGGGCACAATCTTAATTCCGAGCTGCTACTGAGAATTTCATAGAAAAACCCCATAACACTGCTCGACCTGGTAATCGAATTCAAGGGGACCACTGGGCTAACGAGGCAGTTGTTGGCAGACATCTGCGTTGGCATATTAGAATTCATATGTTGCAATCTTTCCAACAAAAAAATCGGTCACCGATTGTCTGACGTGGGCGGACAGCCTTAAATATACACAGTGTAGGTTCTAATTACAGATCAGTGTAGATACCTAACTATGTGTAACCTGCGCAATGGCGACGCGACGAGTGACGTCACATGAACCTGTACTACTACCTTTCGAGATACACGCAAGAGTAACACGCCTGGCAACACTGGGAAGTGAGCTTTATATAATATATTATGTATGCGTCACTAACATTTGAATAGTACAAAGGTAAAGCGACACTAAAGTAATTATTTTAGCTGAATTAATTAAAATGTGTCACTATTCTCTTAATAGTGACAAAATATTTCAATTAATATAATAATTTATTAAATAAGATAAGTAGATTCATGCAGAAATATTGAACGTCTTGTAATAAGACCTAGGTTTTTATTTAAAAAACAAACAATTCTATGGGTAACTTCTAGAACCATATTGTATTAATTAATTACGTAGACTAAAAAAAATATATTAATAGTTAAAATGAAACAACATTTGCAATGGTGAGTGATTTTATTTTTCTTAATCATTTTTTTACGTAAATTGATACAAAAACATATTACAATAAGTATGTTATTATTAGCGGTCTATTTCTAAACATCTGTGTGTGACCTCCACGTGATTGCTGCATGATGTAAAAGAATATAGATAAGTATTGTTTTGTGTTTAATTGGCTAGTGGATACCATAAAGGTGCTCCCTGACCGGGAGCATTCACGTGTATTGTAACATTATAGACTTTGAGCATTACATTACAATAATACCTCCCTGACTAACGAGCATTTGCGTGTAATGTAACATATTGATTCGACTTTGGCGGGGGGCGGGGGGAAGTGGAGCGCATTGATGTTACAAGTTGTATCAAGATATTACACATTGTATCATTACAAGGTGCGCATTGTAATGCTCGGTTCTTCTCCTTCACTGATGTATGCCCGTTTTGTATCATTACAAGGTGCGCATTGTAATGCTCGGTTCTCCTCCTTCACTGATGTAATGCTCAAATCTGTAACGTTACATTACACGCGAATGCTCCCGGTGAGGGAGCACCTTTAAACAATAATCAACCGAATTAATTAGACTTGTTATGTATTGCACAAGATGCATCTAAATTATAAAGAGTTAATTTCTGAGAATCATCATCTGCCTAGCCTTTTCCCAACAATGTTGGGGTCGGCTTCCAGTCGAACCGGATGCAGCTGAATATCAGTATTTTATATGGAGCGACTGCCTATCAGACCTCCACAACCCAGTAATACGTAATACGATACTCTTGGTAAGACTGGTTGCCAGACTTTCGGGCTTCTGACTAACAGTAACGACTGTCAAAGATCTACAAATGACAGCCGGGACCAACGGCTTTACGTGCTTTAGTTAATTTCTGAGAATACTGTTGAAAAATAGTTTTAAACCTATTTTAGAGATAGCGATTATGCTTAGATTAAAAATTACGTTAAAGTAAAATCGTTTTAATAATTTTCAAGATTTAAAAATAACAAAGAAAGGAGTGATCGCTGACCACCGATCACGTGTGACATCAACAGACTCAACGACCAATAGGAACTCACTGTTGTCGTACAAAATAACAAAACATGACAAAATGAGAACACTGTTCTTCTTAAACATTCTTCTTAAAATCGTTGTGCCTCACTAGGAATTTCTCCTGTATCGTGGGTGCGTTAGCAAACATATAAACTCAAATACAAAAACAGCCAGACCCGGAACAACTATCTGTAGGTCATACAAATGTTTGTTACGTGCGGGAATCGAACCTGCGACACGCAGCGCAGCCGTCGATCGCTCGACCACTGCGCCAACCCTGTCCACAACACTGACTGTCATCTGAATTAACCGTATAGTTCGGGAGCGCATCCGATTGGACCCGAACACAGAAACCTCCGCCGGCTCGGTAACGCGTCCACTTGGACCCGAGAATTGATATATCGCCATCCTAGTCAATTAGCGTAAATATTGATCATGCTAGTCGTCGAAACTCATGAGTTAGCAGTGGCGTGCGGTCCATATAGGCAAATAGACATTGGCTACCCTATAAAATACGTATTTATCTTATATTAAATATCTTTTATTGTATCCACGAGTAACTACTATCGTTAAAATAAAAAAATAAAAATAAATCTTAAATCAGCTCCACCTATCGTTGAAATAAAAATATATTAAAACTTAAATCAGCTCCATCTATCGAGTAACGGTGGAGTCTCATCGATAAATCGCTTCGCGCGAGTAACGGGAAGACACAAAACATTGCGGCTGGATGTTTCAATGTGTGCCTCATGACAGACTCGTAGGTACGCGTCTACAATAGTGTGCGTTTACTATAAAAACTCGACACACAATGTCAAAATAACGCTCACAAACGTATAAATAGACTTTGGCTAATTTTTATAGTTTGACGTTTGCGGGGGTTTTGCGAAGTTAGTTATGTGATTATTAAGGTATTAATAGACGTTCGAATATGGTGCGCTCCGCACCGCGAACTTGGTGTGCTCCGGACCACATTCGAGGGTATGTGCAGCGGTCCGCCGCACATTATTATTATTATTGACGGTGAATGTGCGGCGGTCCGCTGCACATACCCTCGAATGTGGTCCGGAGCACACCAAGTTCGCGGTGCGGAGCGCACCATATTCGAACGTCTGTTAATACCTTTATATTAAGTAGTACGTTTGATTTTATTAGCGTTAAATGAAGCACGTTTACTTTTTGTCATAATATGTTTTTATGTTGACGTGACTTATGAGCGGCCATTGTTGATTCATTTTGTACGACTGTAAACTGTTGTGTTTACGCTAAAATTAGATTGTGATGTGTTACAATTGTTCAGGTGTGTGTATGTGCAGAAAATATTAGATTATGCGTTTTCAAAGCTATCTTAAAGTGATAAAAAAATGTTGATCGCCCAAGGCCGTTATACACCAGATTTGCAGTGAATACAAACTAAAGGTATAATAAATCGTAAATTCAATATAAAACAATAATGAATCTTAAGGCTGGCTCACGGGTTGTTTACATAGCAATTGATTATATTGTTTTTCGTGTCCAGACGTGAGTCGTAACGTGTTTTGGGCATATTGTACGTAGTTTCGTGGATATGAGTAGGTACCTACCTAACTACCTAGTTTCAAAACCGATTATTCTTGTAACTATGTAGTTACGTACTTCTGTATACAGTAGAGCTTTGGTTAGTTCTGCGTTAGTATTATGGTATGATTACGAAAATGTTATAGGTTATAAAGGTAGTTAATATTGTTACTTTGGTGTTATGCTTTGATTACGTATAGGTATGTGACAGTTTGAAGATGTTCTTTTTATCACTATCCCGAGCCGAAGGGACTGTTTACTCGGTCAGTGGGTCGTCTTTGCAAATACATACAGAACAACAGACATACCCGCCAAAAGGCCACTTCAAATATCCGCAAATTGATATGTTTATAATAGCAGCCAATCTATAGATATTTGAGGTCGAAAATCATATACATCATTATTTAATCGACAAGGCGACGAACCAAAACCAACATGTATCTATTAGGTGTTTTTGGTAGGTAAATTTTCTGTCTACCCTGTCTAAAAACTCTGTGCACGCCACTGTGAGTTAGCATTAATTAAGGCGGTTTGATAAAAAGCCTACATGATAGCGGCATTCATACTTTTCGTTTCAGCATGCGATTATATAAGTTTACCTCTTAAAAATACATGTGTGAAAACACAGTTACCGCCATTTTGATGACTGTGGAAGTCGAGGCTAAAAATCATAAAAAAGGCTGATTTCTGGCATCTATTCTCCTCTACAGGAGATATAAATAATTAATCATTTAATTGTACGTCGATTTCATCCGTATTTCAACATAAATCAGTAATGGTAACAAAGTTTTTGATATACAAAGTCGAAACTTCGCGCCAATCGCGCGTGTTTACTTTTTATTTTACACAAATATCACATAAAAACATTTAGTTTACATTAAAAACCATGACAAACGTCATTCAAAATATAGTAAACAACAAGAAAATGCCCAGGTTTTAACGTTATTTATAAACACGGGTCTAATTACACGGAATATTCATTACCACAACTCATTTAAGTTAGAAATTGTCGAAATGTTGACCATTGTTGTTTTTTTTAAATTGCAGTGATGTGGAACTGTAGTTATAACAATCGATTTTTTTGTTTTTGGTTCGACTCGAGTAGGTACTAAAAATTACGAATATTAGAAATCTATTCTTAAAAAATATAATAAATTATATTTTAAGCTTAAATCACATTATTAATTAATATTAGTATATTAAAAATAAGTATTAAATATGTTAGACATTGCAATTATTTATTATTTATACACGGCGCAGCGGACAGGACCAATGACGTAAGACTGTGGTAAGACCACATAGTAATTTTTTATTTTTCTAATTTTTCATTAGCGTGGATTGTTCAATATTGTAACATTTTATTGCAAATTTTAATTTTGATGCATTACCTACTTTAAGAAAGTTTGATACACAGTACATAGACAAAACTTTTTTTGTCTGTCTGTTTGTTTATCCGTTTGTTAGCCGGAACAAACGGATAAATAAACAATCTCCAAAACGTCTGAAACGATTTTGATGGGAAATACATCTTGGATTTGGAAATATCTGTTGTTAGAAGCAATAACTTGGGCTACCTTTATTTTAGAATACAAATAGGGTTCCGCGCTATTAAATAAAACCTTGCAGATAACGAACCTTTGCGCGAACGAAGTCGCGGTTAGGCCAGCGACTTCGTTCAAGCGAATACTCGTTATTTAGCTAGTTTGAAAAAAACCGGCCAGTGCGAGTCGAACTCGCGCACGAAGGGTTCTGTACCATTATCTATTAAAACGAAAAAAAAAAAATTTTTATTTCAATTTGATTAAGTATTTCATTTTAAAGTGAATATATTACTAAATATTCTGTAAATATATCAAGCGTCTAGCTGTTGCCGATATCAATATCGAGCAAAAACAAGCTAAAAGTCACGTTTGTTGTATGGAGGCTCCCATAATTACTTATTTTATTCTGCTTTTTAGTAGGTATTCGTTGTTATAGCAGCAACATAAATATATCATCTGTGTAAATGTCAGCTGTCTAACTATCACGGTTCATGAGATACAGCCTGGTGACAGACGGACAGACAGACGGATAACGAAGTCTTAGTATTAGGGTCCCGTTTGGGTAAAACGGGACCTTATTAGGGTACGGAACCCAAAAAAGTGACAGTCCTTGCAGTTAATTATCCCAAGCTGCAGTACAGCAGCTTGTCACGTAAACTCCGTGCTGCTATCCGTCTCAGCTTCTGTACGAATTCCCTACCTACAAATTTCGTGTTAACTCACTAACGTAGCTGGTCCAAATTAGCTTAAACTAGAATTGACGAGTTGAGACAGACAGACAAACAGCTTTTCAGGAGGAAATTTTAAAAGTTACTCGTAGGACTAAGTAAAACGAAAAAAAAGGTTCTGTTGAAATTTTGGCAGATATATGTATAATTATATATTTTTTTAATTATATACATCCTTCTTTTTCAAGTCGGTTAAAATTATCTAAGTAAATTAAATCTCCGGACTATATTTACGTTTATTAAATTTTTAATTATAAATCCTGATTAATCAAAGAGTTTTTATTCAGTTCCTACACTTCCTACTCTTTTTTGCCAACCTCGATTTATTTCGAGTATCGATTAGGCTGAACGCAACTTTGATATCGAAATAAGAAACTTAGGTAGACGGTCAACACTAAGAAGTGTCAAGTTGCAACACAATTTTGTGTAAATTTTGTCAAGATTTGCTCGTAGTTTTTAAGTGCCTAAGTATGGATAATGCCTAAAATAATAATGCAGTTGGAATGAAAATATCTTTATTTTGTTCTTTTGCATCTTTCTAGCAAGCAAGAATGTTGTTTTTATACTTATTTTCAGCTAATCTAAGTAGCCTACCTTTTGGATAGGGTGTAGTAATACCTAATTTACACAAATTTGGCGGAGATTTGAAGCGGTTTGACTGACCTCAAGTCATAATTAAAGACATTTGCCACCAACTTATTCTATTAAATAGCTGCGATCATTTTTTTATCGTGTAATTTTGAATGCTGAAAGTTCATGTAATTTCTTGAATTTCATGACATGATCCGTTACAACCCTCCGAGTCAACGGATGTGTCAAATGTCAAAATCTTGTCGAGCAGAGTGGTTAAGAAATTCACTTATGTTTACATACGGTCATTTCGTTTGTATGTGTCGGTAATTTCACCTTAACGAACACACACATTCTAAGGTTAGTTACTAATTAAGTGATACCTAATACTACCTGTCTTTCCGCGACAGTTTACGGACGCAGCTCGGGTACAATCCGATAAGTTAAATGAAACAAACAGACAGTGCTAATAAAATGCACTAGACGCGTGCTTTAAAAGTTTTCCACTAATTAGCGCGCGTGGAGTGATGGGCAGCGAGCGGCCGCAAACCTGACCTACAGCCACACGTATTAACATAACGAAAGTTTTCCTTGTAGCCTGCCGTGTGCACGAGGAGCGGTGGACTACTTATTTGTTTTTGAGTCGAACAGTACCTACCTACTTATCTCAGTTATCTCATACAAACTTTAAAATTCAAAATCTTGGAAATTAATGAACCGATCTAAATTTAACGTGATGCGTATACGCAATATACAGCAGTCTAGTTTAGTTGAGAACATTTTTTTACAATAATTTCATGATTGTGGACTCTAATAATAAGAAATGATACAGTCAAAAAATGGTCACTCGGTCGACACATTTTTAAATAATATAAGCGCGATAGTAAATTTGAACTTTAAGTTGTGTTTAAAGCTTTAGTTTTTTTGCGACAGATATATCTAGTCAAAAAGAAACTTAAGTATCAAACTTGAGACTTTCTATTTGTTACACAACTTTAAATATAAATTTATCTATTGTTATGAATTCGAAATCGCTTCGCTTACGTTTTGCGCCTCAGCACAAGGTGGCTATGTAAGTCGGTGGACACGACGCTAGAACGCATGCGCGGAGAAATTCGCGCCGCGCCACCGCGCCTCACCAGTACCTCTACCATGAGTTTGGACAGCCAATACTCGCTAGCGTCTCCGTAAATTATTTGTATGAAATATTGTACAGCGCCCCTAGCGGTCACAGAAATGATTAAAATTCGTACCATGAGTGTAATAGATTTCGATAGGTTCAAAACCTAACGTAATCTATTCGATAGTCACAAACGTTTTTTAGCTGTCACCATACAAAATGGTACCATGAGTCACTAATTCGATAGAAGCTATCGAATAATATACTTACGATAGTAGTAACGTAGCTCACTAGCATTTTGACGTGTGAAACATACGTTGACATTAAAGTAATTTACGTTTTCGAGTCTATAAAGTCAAAATAATGTCTTCGAGAGCTTATTTGGCATGGAATATGTAAGTTGCCGCTAAAGGAAATGGAAAATGGTGGGCCCAATGAGTTGAGAATTATGTTCTAAAAAAATTGCCATATTTTTTTTTTACTTAGAATATAAAAAATCACCTTAGTTTTGTTACTGGAAGTTGAGAAATAAGAATAAGATCATTTACGTGAGATTATATATATATATCGATTGAGTAATCGTAAATTAAATAAATTACAAAAATCAAACCTTTTTACAAGGTTTTTTACTCAAAGTAATCAAATACACTATATAAATACTTATGCAATATAGAGCATTTTATTACGGACATATTTATAAATAAAATATCTCTTAATACTGAAAAAACGTAATAACGATTATCGATTTTACATTACTTAAAAAATCATCTTTGTTATATTTTTATTCTATATTACTGATATGACAGCTGACCATATATTATATTGTAGCTGTGCAGCTGACTGACATTGTCACTGGACTGCGGCTAGCTGCTGTTGCTGGCTCACATACCTATTTCATGTTTTCTAATGCTCCTACCTAAAGTGCTTTTCCGATTATTTTCAATTTCAACGACTACTGCTTTGTTTGTTACGGATTCTGATCCTGAATATCTTGTACAACCCTTGTTTTTATGCTGGACGGACACCGAAGATCGCCCGTCACGTTTTACTTGGATGAAATTGTTATTTTGAATCTTACCGCCGGCTTGTGGATTGGATATGGTTGAAACTATGGATCGTTGTGTGAATTGTGGGATAACATCTAAGCACTGCAATACACTAGGCCGACGACCTCTACATGATATAACAATTCTGTCAGTGTGTCGGTAATTGGAACACTTATGGAGATTATATTATATAAAGCAAAGAATAAAATTGTTTTAATTATTAAATTATACTTTAATAACTAAATACCAATCACATTTCAAATAAAACATCAGCTATTTAGTATAGGTTGTTGCTGACTTCTTGTATAAACTCATTTTAACTAAATCACACAAAAAATTGTCTCTGATATACATAATCCGCAGAATTTTCATTGTAGGTTTGGTTGTATGTTGTTGTTATCACATAGGGGTTAGGCGAAAACAGAATGCATACTCTTAACAAATAGGTACTTAACCGATTTGCAAATTAAGAATGTCCCTTTAATAAGAACATTTTTATGTTTTATAACCACAACTCGAACGAAGTCGTGGGCAACGGCTTGTCATCATCTTCCTGCCCTTATCCCAAGTAGAATAGGCTAGTATGGAATAAAAATTAAAAAACCACTGAATACCATTTCAAGTATTCCACGAACCGTCAAGTTTTCTATTTAGACGGTTGATTTTGTGATATTGACTATATTAACATTGTTAGCATAGCGAAAACACTACATTTTGAGCTTACGAGCCGTTCTCTCTTCATAATACTGAGAAAGAAAGAAACAAAACATAAGTGAAGCATAGACGAAAGTATTCTAAAGAGTAGAGTGAAGTTAGCTAGACGACATGATCTATCGAGCTTACCTTAGCGCCTGCGTTAGTCTTCGCAAATCTCATGGTGCAAGCGTTATCGAAATCTATTCGATCCACGTTAGCACGCTAGCGAGCTTTACGCTAGCGAGTAACTTTTCGATGACAACTCATGGTAGAGGTACAGCTTTCTATGCAAAGCGAAGGGAACGCATTCTGTGTGCACAGAGCTTTACTTGGCATCACGTGCGTTTAGTTGTTCGGCCGCGGGCGCATTATATTGACTTACCATACTTGCTACTTCTACTTACCTACATTTCTCAATATTGAGTAATATTGGGGCCTTAAAACATACCGGCGAACCGTGGGTGTACATTATTTCACCTCTGCTTTACCCTTCGCGGAATACAGGCGTGATAGTATTGAGTATTTTTTTTTTTTTTTTTTTGGGACAAGCCCGCCACACTGTTCCCAAACCACTGCAACTTCTGTAAGCCAGAATCAACAGTATTGAGTATAATGTCACTGGGCGGATGTTTATTTCAGCTAAGTATACGATAATAAGCATGATACCTAAGTTTGCTACAGTGTATCCCAGTGCTCCCCGCTGAGGCTCACACTGGTGGCCGGCGCTCCGCCCACCTGCGCACCTGATACTATAATTACCTCGTATTGTTGTTGAGGGTGTCTCGTCAGTAAGTAAAGTAAAGATGGGGGTTCCGCAGGGTTCTATACTGGGTCCGTTTCTCTTTTTAGTATATATTAATGATTTACCTCATTTACTGAAAAACCAACCTCAAATGGTGTTATTTGCTGATGACACTTCACTGATTTTTAAAGTAAATAGAAAGGCACAACATCTTGACGACGTAAATAACGCTATGCATGAGGTTCATAATTGGTTTACTATAAATAACTTAGTATTAAATGAGAGGAAAACTAAATGCATAAGATTCGCTTTGCCAAATGTTAAAAGTTGTTCATGTAACGTTACATTAAATAAGGATATACTGGAATTCGTCGAAAATACAGTTTTCCTAGGGATTACGCTTGACTCAAAGCTGCAGTGGAGTCCTCACTTAACATCTCTAGCAGGGCGGTTGAGCTCAGCCGCTTACGCTGTCAGAAAAATCCGACAGTTAACAGACGTGGATACCGCGAGGCTGGTCTATTTTAGTTACTTTCATAGCATTATGTCTTACGGTATTTTGCTTTGGGGGCGGGCTGCAGATATAGATTCTATCTTTATTCTGCAAAAGAGGGCTGTCAGAGCCATCTATAATCTTTGCAGGAGCGAGTCTCTAAGGGAATTGTTCAAAAAAATTAATATCATGACGGTTCCTTGTCAATATATATATGAAAACATTATGCATGTTCGAAAAAACCTTCATCTTTTCAAAAAAATTGGTGATAGACATAATGTTTATACTAGAAATAGGAATAAATTAGATCAACCAAGTTTCAGATTGTCTAAAGTACACACTTCTTTTATGGGGTACTGTGTAAAATGTTATAACAAAATACCGCTCGATATTCTCGAACTAAATGAGAGAAAATTTAAAACTTGCATCAAACGCACACTATGTAGTCAGGCATATTATAAGTTAGAAGATTATATTAATGACAAGAATGCTTGGCTTAATGCTGGTCCTGCTCCACAGAGACACGCGCTCACAAATTAATAGATATTATTTTTTGGGTATGTTTCTTACCACTTTTTAATTTTGATTGACATTAATAACGTCTACCGTTATTTTATTGCTATTTATTTTACATACTATGGATCATCAATCGAATAGGTTCACTAAAACCTTAGTTTTATATAATTTAACATAATTTATTTCAATTTTTGTAAATGTGAGTACCATGGAGCCATTTATTTGTTAAGTTACTATGTGTTGGACACTGAGCATGGCAGTTGAGAGCTTCGTCATGCTCTCTTTAATGTCTCGCTGACGGTGGCGCGTGGGTTGGATCGTTTGGTTCCCTTCAAGATGGTTGAGCTAGATGGTGCTGATGCACGCGTCATATTCGTGAACGGGTGCTGTCAGTTGGGATTGGTCATCTCTTAACTGCCATGGCTTACATCTTTATTATAATTTTGTTATTTTTTATATTCACCTTCATTGTTTTCACATATAGAAGCAACAAGAATATTGTAACCAAGTTTTTGTAAAAACCAAATTGAATGAAAAGAGTGTCCATGGAGTTTCTTGCTCGTTCTTCTCCATAGAGACCTACGTTTTGGAACGAGCAACTAGCTTCAATATTAAACTGTAACTTCTTGACAATTCAAAAGTGCCTGTAAATGGTCTAATTGAAATAAATGCTTTGATTTGATTTGATTTAAACAGACAAGATGCCCCATACCGCACGCGTCTTTTAGCTGAGCGTTCAGGTTAACCTTACTTATATGTAATATGTGTGAGCACATATGGAGAATTGAATCCTATAAAATTCTACAAATTCCACGTCGGCAATACACCTACATGACAGTCCTGACATCATTATTGGGTAGACTGGCGGAAAATGCCGCCATGTGCAATTGAGCTTAGTTTTAAAAAGCATGTTCGAAAGAGATACCGCGCCCCCGGAACGCAAAGGGCACAAGAAGGAACATGAATGGGTTTTAGTCTAAATATTTAAACATGATACCAAAATACTAAAATGAAAAAGAAAAACCCAGCTGACAAAAATATCTACTTTTATTTAATTAAGTTTTGCGTGAACAGGGTTCATCGTTATTATCGTTTGGAAGTGTCTCTTCCTTGGAATTAGTGTTAAGAACTTTATAAGTTCATTAACGAAGTCCATTCAGCCACAATCCCCGTGAAGCCCTCACAATGAACGTCACGAATTTGGCACAGGAAGCCAAACTTCATGGCGCTTACAAAAGAGTCACCCTTCCATTTCCTTCGTATACTAACGCCATCTCTACCTAATTGTATTGTACCGCTGAACAAAGCCGTGTGGACAATAGTGTGCAACATCCGGGTGCGCGCGCGCCGCTCGCCTCGCGCTGATCATGCGTATCAGGACCTGTAGATTGTGACTTTTTTGTTTTGCAATCCAGTACTTTGAATATCCATGGCATTGTACGACTAACGAGCTCAGTAGTTTTGAGGAAAGATTCGCAAACAAAATAAACTGAGGAATATCGGGTGAATGGGAGCTAACCAACTAAGGTAACATATCAACCAGAAAAACGTGCTTTGGTAAGCATCTTTAAAAAGAACTCGGGTATGTGGGGTCGTTAGACCTTACTGCCCCACACGATAAAGAAACAAGCAGATTTCGTATGAACTTGGATAAAAAAAAGACATTACAATTTGTAGATTTACTTTATTTACTTTAATGACACGAAAGGTAACTGATTGCCTCTAGAAAACACAGTTGTATTTCTGTTGTAACTAGAAGCAGGTTGCTCACGATTCTAGCTCGAGCACTGAGCACGAGCGCACGGTGTTAACGTGACGCAAGTTCGATAGATGTTTTAATTGAAAATACCAGTCCCGCACTTACCTATTTATTTAGTTTGAAGGCTTTATTCACATCAATCATACAAAATGCTGTAAGATAATCTTATCTCCAATTCTAAAACTGACTCGAATCAAATACTTCTAGCGTTTTTTGTATTATGTACAAACCGACCTAGATAGGTACTTACTTTGTCCAAAATAATTAACCCCCTTATAAAATTTGGGAAAAAAATATGCTAAACTAAAACTAAACAATTGTATGGTTTAGACAACCGAAATCGTTATATTGCAGGATTTGTTTATACGGGGGTAAAATGAGAATAAATACATGAAAACCAGCAGTGAAAGTTATAATCTTTTGCATATATTATGCATAAGTTCGTCTAAAAAAATATTAATGGTTTCTTAAACAAAATAAAAAATAATCCAAAGCATACCATGATCGTATTATAATTTAATGACCAATCAATGCATTTCTAATCGGCACGGTCTTTACCAAAATGCTTTAATTAGTGTTCCACAATTCAAGATTAAATAGGTACTAGTGATTGACGGCATGTCAGACATTATTATTTTCAACAATGCATGGTAGGAGCTCAAACGAGTGTCGACGGGCGCGCATCGAATGGCGCGGCTGTCTCGAACACATGTTGTATTGTAGCGCACACAATGCGCGGCCGCTGCAGGGCCACCTGCATCCAGCAGAGCATGGCATCCGACGCAAACACCGGCCAATTTCACGTACCTATTATACCGTGTTCTACTGGAATTAATAAACAAGATTTAGTAAAAACCAAATTGAAGGAAAAGAGTGTCCATGGAGTTTCTTGCTCGTTCTTCTCCATAGAGACCTGCGCTTTGGAACGAGCAACTAGCTTCAACTTTAAACTGTAACTTTTTGACACAAGTGCCTTTAAATGGTCTAATTTAAATAAATGCTTGGACTTTGACTATCTGCCGCGGTCTTCCGTAAAAGCTGTTAGTGGAGGATTGAAGTTCAGTGCGGTGATCAATATATGAACGTAGTTACGCAAAAAGGATCCAACTCTCAAAGTGTCACTTTGAGGGTTAGATCCTTTTTGCGTATCTACACTTTGAGGGTTGGATCCTTTTTGCGTAACTACGTCCATATATCCAATACCACATAGAGGCTGACAGGGACTTGTGCATCGTAAAAGAGTGCTCACGCGGGCAATTATTCCCGTATATCATCATCATTCGTGACGGTTTTCATAGAAACCTGCATGTTACTTGTCAAAGTTGGGACAGTGGCTGCGCTGCGTGACGCGGGTTCGATAAAAACTCGGAAAAAATATTTGTTTGGCTTACATACAGTTGTTCCGGGTCTGGCTGTTTGTGTGTGTGAATTAATATGTTTGTAAACGCACCCACGATACAGGATAAATTACTAGAGTAGGCAAAGTTTTTGTTAAAAAGAAAAAATACCGGCCAAGTGCGAGTCGGAGTCGCGCACCAACGGTTCCCTACCATCTGTAAAAACGGCAAAAAAAAAACACGTTTGTTGTATGAGAGCCCCCTATAAATATTTCATCATCTGCCTAGCCTTTTCCCAACTATGTTGGGGTCGGCTTCCAGTCGAACCGGATGCAGCTGAATATCAGTATTTTACATGGAGCGATTGCCTATCGGACCTCCACAACCCAGTAATGGGTAATACGATACTCTTGGTAAGACTGGTTGTCAGACTTTCGGGCTTCTGACTAACAGTAACGACTGTCAAAGATCTACAAATGACAGCCGGGACCAACGGCTTTACGTGCTTTCCGAGGCACGGAGGAAACTCGCTATAGTAAATGGTCACCCATCCACAGACCAACCTCGGCAAGCGTGGCTTAACCCGGAAGATCGGTCTATGCGGCTGTAATTATTTAGCCCCCTATAAATATTTGTTTTGTTTTAATGTGATTAATTATTTTTTAAGTGAATATTTAACTAAATATTCTGTGAATATTTCAAGCGTCTATCTGTTTTTTCTTTTTTTTTTAAAGATGGGAAATCATCAAATGTCTTCCGCCGCCCTGGGCGGGGCGGAAGGGGGTGTCGGACTTTTACTGACTAAAACCCATCTATGTTCCTTCATGTGCCCTTGTGTTCCGGGGGCGCGGTATCTCTTTCGAACAACCCGCAGTCCCGGCATACATAGGCTCTGAGTGGTCCCTCCGATTGTTTTGCTGACATCTCTTTGAGGCGCGCGTGGAATACGATCACGCCGTCGACACCGTCTGTCGTTAATTAACGTACGGACGGTGAGCCACCCGTTGCCCACCGCTCACAGGCCCGCGTCTACGGTGGCCGGGAGTTGTCTCGCGACTCCCGACGCCTGGAGCGTCTCCCGCGGTGGATGGGACGAGAGGATCTGCGCCTCTGACATTCCGCCACCTCGTTCTCTAGCAAAACAGTCTGATTCGCAGAAAGAGATGCATTAGGTATAACATGGTTTATATTGTTTACATCGTGCCTACTTTATTATTTGTAAGAAGATGTAATTAATGTACGTATGATTGAAGGCGTATGCGGTAACAACCTGAGAGCAAATGATAACATATTTATAATAATGTCACGTATTATCCGGCTCGTGTCACCAACGCGTTATTTACCTACAATATGTAACAATATCCGTCTTGTTTGTGCGTAACATATGAAATCAACACTGAAGCAGGTACGCACTCGTTGCGTACACCGCGAAGGAACAATTGGGTGGTAGACGCCATTAAACAATAATTCCAAGACACAACTTCTCTACAAAAACACTTTATTGACCCCTGAAAACCCGATTAATTTTTAAAATAACTATAAAAAACGTTTTTTAGTTGCTTTGAAATCAATAAATAGTGCATTGAAATGTCAAAAAAGTGACGTCATACTTTAGTAGGTATTGTGGTACAAAATCTAGGGCGGAATCGCGTTTCGACAGCTCATTTAAAAGTATGTCAATTGATTAGAGGTGCCATCTACCCAATTGTAAATGTTCTAGGGCCAGGGTTATGTACGGTCAACAAAAGAGATAAGTAACCGGACTGTCTAATATAGTTGAAGTTTTCTTTCAAACCGTTAGTCCTTTTTAAACGAAACTTAATTTAATTGATAAGCTATTTATTTTGTATGAATGAAAGTAAATTTCATTCAAAAACTTCCATCGGTTTTTAAAAAGCTTTGAATTCATTAGGCGACCCTGGTTACTTATCTCTTTTGCTGACTGTACCTGGAGGGTAACTACCTGTACTACAAACCTACCTCGGAAGTTTCCACCGAAACTATTGAGTTATATTCAGCTGATCAATTAAACTACTTACTTACACTATTATAATGTTTTGCTATTTAAAATATAGCAAAATTGCAATAATACAAAGTAGGCAAATGTTTATTGTTTGGACAACTGTTGCTTTTTATGGAACCAAAATCAATGCATACGAAAATAAACTACAACACAATTTGAATAATAGGTGTACCTGCTGTGTCTTAACACTGTGCTGTACACTATGCTGCCTGTGTTTGACTCTGTCCATGCATTCATATCTTCACTTAACAGGTTAACTGTCCGCTGAGCAGACACAATAGTTAAACAATCGCTATGACCCATATGTGGCTGATGGGACAGGGAACGGGTTAAGTATAGGTACAATACCATTTTTTAATATTTGTGTATTAAAAAAAACATTCAAGAATCATACTCCACCTGTATCGGGAACAGAGATTAGCAGTTACGAGCTGCAGAAAGTCTTCTCTCTGCCTAACAATACTAGTCGTGTCTAGAGTACCTACCGCTTTCGGAATCAAACCGATGATCCAACTGTCTAACGAGAACCGCTTCAGGTGTCAATTGACTATCATGCCATTGACTGTAACGACTATCGACACAGTGATCGCCGCGTGAACAGCCCACACCCCACATGTCGATAACATCGCGAGCCAAGTCAAGATATTTGATCTGCTTATTTTTCTCGGGTTTCTAGAAATTCACGTCATGAAAGACTGTTGTGTCAACAATCACTGCGCGTTATAATCGATCCACCACTATATCAGGCTTATTGACTACTATTACAGAGAGCATTTATGTTAATATGGCCATTTAAAAATATTAACATTATTGTTATTATGGGACCAGAATTATCATTCTGTGCGATAAATGGCAGCTTTTAGCTATATGTTCCGTAGGTTTTATAATATCATGTAACACAACAAGACATCGCGAACAAGAACAGCTGCTACACTTATACATTTATGTTTGAATAACCCACGAAATGTAGAGAATAAGGCATTTCGGGGTGCTGGTCAGAAAACCTCCACGCGTGCCGTCGGTTGCTTGTCCCTCCGGACACGTCTTGAGGGAACGGCAGCTGGCTGGCCGGTGCACCCTGGGCGCGGGTAGTGATCTTCCTTGAGGAATGGGAAGAGATTCCCATTCTTTGGGGAATGTCACTGCTCGTGGCCAATATTCTGACGGGCGGGGTCCGAGGACGGACCAAGGGCGTTTCTCCGCGTGTCCCTCTGATCAGCAGAGGGCACAGCGGAGGAGTGAGGACGGGCTCGGCGTGCACTCACCCTGCCACCGAGCAGACAGAGAGGAGGGTGGTCCTTCTCTGTCACCGTCGTACATCGTAACCCCATATCGGAGTGTCGTGGTCATGTCTCGCGGCTTCGATTGGCACCGAGGGTCTTGGCTTAACCGCCCGGACCGCGAGGTAGAAACCCTCTATAAAAAGTCACCCCGAATCCCAAGCGGCGGCGCACCGTGACGGGATGTATGGCTGACGGGCGTCCCTATGGGACATCAGTCGCTAGTGCGAACCACTTGTTTTTGGTTGGATGGTTGGATATCTTTAGTACTCGTGGGATCAAATATGGAATCTTTAACACAAACAAACAACGAAGCAGTAGGAGGAAAGGGAGATGCCGAGTCGGAGTCCGACTCGGCCTCCAGCATGGTGACCGTGAGCCCGTTGGGCTCCCGCCATCAGGTGGTTGATCTGGGCCATTTCTTCAGGAAGCGGCCCAGATCGGAGGACGAACGGGCGTCCTCTGACGGCGAGCAGCTGGCCTCGGCTCGCAAGATCCCCACCAGCAGGCGCGGTGGGGTCCAAGAGCGGGGCCCACTGAGGGTGACTGCCCGGAGGGGCAGTGTTGCTGGGCGACCGGCGACACCTGCCGCGGACGGGCAGCACCCGATTGAGACGTCCTGCGACGAGGCAGGTGCACCTGGCAGCTCTGAGGAGCGTAAGTCCAGGTTCATGGAGGTGGTAAAAGACGCAGTCGCGAGTGTGGCCCGAAAGAAGATGAAGGGGTCAAAGTCCCGGGCCATGGACGCGGCTGCGGCCACCATACTGGCGGAGGCGGAAGCCAGTTTTGCGGGGGAGGTCCCGCAACTTCGGGCTGAGGTGGCTCGCCTGTCGGCCGGCATGGAGCTCCTGATGGTGGAGAACAGGAGGCTCCAGGCGGACCTGGCCGAGCTCCGCGGGACCGGCTCCCGCCAGGCACCCAAGGCGCCCAAATCGCCCGTGCCCAAATCGCCCGTGCAAATACCGGTGGAGAACCAGGTTTTGACCCTGGTTCAGAGGGAGTTGGCGGCCTTCCAGGCACGGTTTTCCGTCCTGGAGGGCATTGTGTTGCGCCCCCCTCTGGCGGCGAGCGGGACGGCCGCGGGCGACAAGCGGGCCTCGTACGCGGCAGCCGCGTCTGTGCCGAGGCCGGCTAATCAGCCCCCCGGAAGGGCTGGGCCGGCCCCCGCGAAACCGGCTCCGGCAAGGCCGGCGCCGGTGCAAAATGCGGAGCCCACGAGGAGGGGCAAGGCGGCATCCCAGCCGCCTCCGCCCCCTCCGCCCCCTAATCCCAACCCTCCGGCCACGGAAGCCGAATGGCAGGTGGCCGGGGCTAAGGAGAAGGGGCGCAGGGCGGCCAGATCGGCCAGAGCGGCCACTAGACGGGCGGAGGAGCGGCGGCGACGCAGAGAGCGGAACGTCGCGGCTAGACTTCGCGCCCCCAAATCCGCGGCTGTAGTTTTAACGCTGCAGCCGGAGGCGGAAAAAAGGGGCGTGACCTACGCGGCGTTGCTCACCAGGGCCAAGGCGGCGATAAACCTCGGCGAGCTGGGGATCACGGGCCTCCAGCTCAGGGTGACGGCAACGGGGGCCAGGATGCTGGAGGTCCCCGGTGCCACCAGCGGCCCGTCTGCGGACGCTCTGGCGGAGAGGCTCAGGGCGTCCCTGGATGCGGATGAGGCCCGAGTGTCCAGGCCCGTCAGATGCGCAGACCTGCGCATCATGGGCCTGGACGACTCCGTCACCGCGGAGGAGGTGGCGGCCGCCGTCGCCAGGACGGGTGGATGCCTTGCCGAGGAGGTGAGGGTAGGCACCATCCGCCCGGAGCGCTCGGGCATGCAGACCATCACGGTCAGCTGCCCAGTGACGGCGGCCAAAGCGATAGTCGAGGGGGGCCGTCTACTGGTGGGTTGGGTGTCGGCGCGGGTTCGCCTGCTCGAGCCCAGGCCCCTGAGGTGCTACCGTTGCCACGTGGGGAAGCACGTGGCATGTCGGTGCGCCTCGGAGGTGGACCGCAGCGCCCTGTGTTTCCGCTGCGGTCAGCCCGGTCACAGGGCCGCGGCTTGTGACGCCCCGCCGCACTGCGACGCATGTGCGGGGGCTAACAGGCCGGCCGATCACCGGGCTGGGGGCAAGGCCTGCGCCGTACCCGCCAGGACCAGGGCAAGGCCCCGCGCCACCGCCGCCGCCGCCGCCGCTCCCGCGGCCGCCGCCGCCGCCGCCGCACCCGCGGCCACCGCCGCCGCCGCAACCGCGGCCGCCGCTGACACCGCGTCCGCCGGCGCAATGGATTGCCAATAACGGCACCATTGCGCCTCCCGCAGGCGGACACCGTAGGCACGGTCTGTGGACGGTGAGCAATGGGTAGCTCACCGTCCGTACGTTATTTAACGACAGACCGTGTCGACGGCGCGTTCATGTTCCGCGCAAAGAGGTGTCAGCACATGGAAGGGGCCACTAAGGGCCAAGGCCTGCCGGGGCTGCGGGTTGTTCGAAAGAGATACCGCGCCCCCGGAACGCAAAGGGCACATGAAGGAACATAGATGGTTTTTTAGTCAGTAAAAGTCTGACACTCCCTCCCGTCCCGCCCAGGGCGGGGGGGGTCATTGGATGATTTTACCATCTTAAAAAAAAAAAAAAAAAAAAAAAAAAAAAAAAAAAAAAAAAAAGGCATTTATTCCCACCATTTTAGGATTCAAGGTTGGAGCGAAATATCCTTCCATAACTCTAGGTACCCAGTCCGCTTTAGTAATATACAAAGTTCTAAAACACCACTTACCATTTCAGGTAAACTTTAAACGGAAGCCTCCAATTGATTTCATTATTTGAAAATATGAACACGATTACCTACTGTAGGTATACCTATGCTGATATATATATATATATATATATATATATATATAGAGTATAAAACCTATAGAGGTTGTTAACGCCACAACGATAACTGTAGATCCCAAAATGACGGTAGGTTTATGATTCAAGAGTCGCCATTGTCCGCCCATCCGGTTTGTGTCACCTGGGGCCGGACGTTCCCGCATCTTCACAACATCACATGTACAGCAGAAGTACATATCTATGACACTCTAACTCAAGGCTGCTCAACCGCAGGACCGCCGGCCATGATGTGGATTTGAAATGGCCCGCGTAAGCAAGTTTTAAAAATCCCACTAACAAAGTATTGCGTGCTGCGGAAAAAACGAATTCGCGATATTTTTTAATAAACAACTGTTAAATTTCATTATACCTTTGGTTTTTATGCACAAGTCCCAAAAGTAACTAAAATAGAATTCGTTAATGGCCCGCCGAAAATATCTAAACGGACCGTTTGGCCCGACTGTTAAAAAAGTTGAGCACCTTGCTCTAACCCAAATGTAGCAAATGCAGCTGTAAATAAAAAAAGTTTAGGTTTACATACCTAGTAGGGAAGAATTAGCAAAAACTGAAAAATAAAAACTTTTTATATCTATCTATCTTTTATAGCTACCTCATAAAAACACATACGGTAATGTAAATAATATTAACCGTACAAGAATGACTGAAATGTAGTTTGCTCATCTCTTGAGTTGAGTGGACTTCCTTCCTCATCGTCGACAGATAATTAAATTAAATTAAAAAAATAATAATAATAATTTAATTTAATTAATTTTATTTATTGATTAGTTTGTTTTCTATCTCCACTTTGTAATTTTATTTCTCTCTACTTTGTATATTTTGTTTGTATGTATGTATATATGTATTTATTATTATATTTTATATTGTAAATTATCTGTTTCTGTTCCCTCTTTCTTGCACCTCCTATGTTTTGTCTCTGCATCAACCTAAGGTAGACTGGTAGAAAATGCCTAAGGCATTAAGTCCGCCTTTGTACGGTGTATTTTTTTTACATTTGTGCATAAAGTTTTAATAAATAAATAAATAAATAATGTGACACTTTGTAAACATCACTGTAATACTAATTAGTTCCCTAGAATTTACAAATATTGTGTATGTTATAGTACATAGGTACCTACGCTGTGAGGTAGCATTTCAGCATTCATCATCACCGCTCAGGTAGACGTCCCCGACGTGGTCAGCGAAACTTTACTTATCACGATCGATCAATGGCGGTTAGGAATTAATCCCCTCGTGTAAGCAGGTGCACAGACCTTGAGGATCAGCTATGCCATCTAATAGACTAATGAAAAGTATAGGCATCTACGGGACACATTCTGTAATTTCGATTACATTAGTCCATCTCCCATAGACAAAAACGAATTATTGGAACATTTCATACCACTTGTTAAAGCTTCCCCTGTAATCCCGCAGACACGAACGGCACGTACAACGGAGAGCTACCGCACAAGGAGGGCGGCGGCGGCGCCGGGCGCGGGTGGCGGCGGGACGCGGCGCGGCGCGCGCGCGCCTGCTGCTCCACCAAGACGCTGCTGCGCCGCCTGCCTATCCTGCAGTGGCTGCCCAAGTACACCCCGCGGAACGGGCTCGCCGATATCATCGCCGGTGAGTACTAACTATATCACGCGTCCCCGCTCCAACCACAGACAGCTGTGTATCTAATCGAATACTAAAAACTGGTATTGAAGCTAATCGCCTATTTCATGACAAAGCGCTTACCGGTTAGTAAGCGCTTTGTCATGGAAATAGGGGTCATTGAAACATCTAGTGACAGCGTTTAACTTTTTTATCTCAAAAAGGCAAACAGTCCGATATCGCCCTAAATCGATATATTCTATTATCTTCATAGATCAGAGTAGTATGATGTGAGGAACCTGGTCCGAGGCTTGTACTCGTCCTGTATAGCCGCTTAGCCTCAGACGTGGCGTACATTCTCCTGAAACATAATCTTGAAAAACTGTAGAAAACTATGAAGCATGTAGACGATGCGCTTGAGTGGCGATTTAATTATGCGCGTTGTATGGCCGTGTGTAATCGTGTTAACTCGGAGCCGACGTCATTATCGCACACTTTACACAACTTTATATGATTAGTTAGTGGTGATACGGCCCGCGACACAATGCCACACACGTGTTTAGTATTCCGTGTAGCAAGAAAACTGACGCTTTACAACATTAGCAAGAATTGTATCATTTTCTTATGTTCTATGTCGCCGCTGCAGTAGGAATCTTTGGAACAATTAGAGGTAGCCATTAACATGGTAACTGCCGTGCGACCAGTGCTCGCGACTGCTGTACACAGGTATAGTAGGTAAAGTTATACCTACTAACGTCCACCGCTGTGTTGACGCACTGCTATTCCATTTTGTGTGAGTAAGCATTTCAACATGTTAGTGCCTTAGCTAGGTATAGGTTACGATACCTACATACTATTATGACAGATACATTTGACTCAAAACATAAGTAAGTATATCAATTTACGGTAGTCTTCATCTAAAATGCCGAAAACTGTTAGTCTTTCTAGCATGCAGGACATATAATTTGACTAGGTATCCTAAAAAGTAGCTACAGTGATACTTGAAGGGTTTACCAATTGACTTGTTAATATTATAAACTAGAATACAGCTTTACGATATTGTACAACAACAAATCTGTTTCGTGTCAACTCTGAAGGCAGCTGCCTACTAGAGCGTAACGTTGTCGCTCTCGCATTACCAGACGACAAACGTTTGCAGCGTTCGTCCATTTAAATACACTTGTGCGGCGCTAAACCAACACAATGAGGACGTTACGCATCAGTGCACAGGACGCCTATGATGCACGCGACATGTTGCGAAATGTCAGCAACACTCAGTACGAGGAAAAATACCGTAACTAAGTGCATTGTGATGTATCGGAATCATTGTTATGTATTATTAAATAAATAGCCACATGTATAAACAGTTAATACAAATCATAAACCTGTTGATAATCGTAAACGCTAAGAACATTTAAGTATTTTGAGATTTTACTCGTTTCAAATTCGTAAATAGAGAAATATAAGAACCTACCTACATACATATAATATTTTCGTGCACCTAATGCGTAGCTCAAGTACCTACATTTAAACAGGCATGTACATTGTACACTATCCTTAAAGCTCTTTAACATAGCTAATAGGTACAATACATTTTTAAAGAAAACGAGGTTACTAATACAAGAAACGAATAGTCAAACCGAGTGCATTGACTTCAATCACATTACTTTAAAATTGCTCTATTATCGCTGGAATGCAATGCAACATAAAAAAACAAAGGATTATGAACTCTACGTCCTTGTGATAAGGTGGAAAAAGTGTTTCGAGAGCATTAAGTATTAAGGCTCAGCGGAGCGTGAAATGGCGCGTGTCGTCACAGGCTTTGTGTAGCGATGCAGTGTGTCGCAACCATTACCTACATTACAATGGCCGATTTCTTTTAATTTAAAATCTAGACTAGCTTTGTGAATCGAGCACTACGCCTTGAATCTGTATAAGTCTGTATTACACAAATAAGTTAACGGTTTTGTTTTTTAATGCCTATAAATAAGTAGATGCAAGGCAATCATAAAATTTACTTCAAACCACGATGCTCGTGCAACACTCAGAAAATCGTGGTGAACCAATTCCCAAGCAGGATTTTTAAGAAAAAGAAACGCAGTTAGCAATTGGTACAAACTTATCTTCGTCCGCTGTACGAGAGCACCCGCGACGATGCACTCAATCAACACTTTTTAATTGTTGTTTCCTCCCTGTTTTGTTGACTACTTGCTAATAGCCCTATGATCATCATCAAAGTCAAATCATTTATTTGAATTAGACCATTAAAAGGCACTTTTGAACGTCAATTACCTACACAGACCTGCACAATGCAATTATTATTTGCACCCGCCATGTTATCTCTTCACCACCTTTGGTTGACTGGTAAAGAATGCCTAAGGCATAAAATCCGCCTTTGTACTTTTTGTTGCACACAATTTAAATAAAAATAAAAAATAATTAATTACATGGAAAAAAATACTGAATCTAGTTGCCCATTCCAAAAGGTAGTTTCGTATGGAGAAGAAAGGCAAGAAACTCCATACATAATCTTTAAAAAAAAATTTTTGCAATTTTTTTTTTTCATTTATTCCAAAATCTACAGAAAACATAATTACAAAAAATTCTGCCAAACTGCATAACAGTTTGTCGGCAGCTGTTCTCATTCCCAATAAAGATGAAACTTTTACAAACATAAATGTGTGTATAAGTTATACTGTTCTCATCATCTGCTTAAACCAACGACGTTCCCAACTACGTTGGGGTCGGCTTCCAGTCTAACCGAATGCAGCTGAATGCCAGTGTACTATGGAGCGACTGCCTATCTGACTTCCACAACCCAGTTATTGGGCAACACGATATCTCTTAGTTAGAATGTTTGTCAGACTTTCTGGCTCCTGACTATCCGTAACGACTGACAAAGGTCTACGAATAACAGCCGGATAGGTAATGACCCTATGAACACGCCTGTCAATTAAACTTGGTAGAGATCACGACAAATTGACACCTAGTTTAATAATTATAGGTACTCCGGTTACAAAGGAGTTGAATATTAATAAATGTCGTCATTAACAAGTTTATCCAATGCAATTCCAATTATAATTACATCATAATAATATGACAAATTGATCCCATTCATTCAAATAAGTGTTTTTGTAGACCTAAAATGCAGGAAATAATTTTAAAAAATCTAACTCATAATATTTGTTAATACACACCCTGAAGAGTAGTAGGTACTAGATTTATAAATTGGAAAAATAAGATTATCAAAAGTGTAATAATAGTTAGCGTGTACAGAGTAGACAGGTACCTAGGTAATCCGATACGTACGTCTGTACGGACGTCCGTATGGACGGACGTTCTGCATTTAGGTGATACTACGACACTAAACGTTACCATTTAAATAATGTCAATAGTATAACATATTATTATAACACTAGGATTTTCATTATCGATTGACTAGAAAACGTAAATGACAAACATTATGTACGGTAATTAGGTACGGTTTGTATGGGAGTCTTTCGTTATTAAAACATTTGTTTAAGCGTTTTTGAAAAATGAGTATATTAAGGATGAAGGCTACCTAAAGTAACTATTCCACGCGAACGAAGTCGCGGACAATAGCTAGTTGTAAATGAAGCGTTGTTAAGTTGTGACATAATCAAAATGTGTTCAGTATTTGTGTTCCATCCTTGTGTCCGCGGCGCCGGCCACCGGGCATCAGAATCCCTTCACCGACAAACCTTGGTTTATAATTGATGTATTTAAACAGTATCGTCAGGTCAATGTTTTTGTGACGCGACAATTACCCACTTTCGTCGACATTGCGATTGTTCGTTTGTTATAAAAACTGTATCGGGCTAATTTATCTGTAACAACACCTTTGATGAGAAAAGGCGAATAAATTAAATGTCACGCGTCGAGTAATCCGACATGCTCGGGCTTCATACACATTTCAACGTTTTTCGTATGTCTGCTTGATTAATTTTCCCTTACCCGGAAACCCTACATAAACACGCAGGACCTGACTAGTACCTACATCATAAAATCTATTCAATTACAAAGTCCAAATCCATATTTTACTTCCCACTTTAAACCTTACTAGGTATACTGACAAATAAATTCTAAATAGTTGGGTATCGTTTTCCTGACAAGCATTTCTCGTAGACTCGTAGGCTCGTAGCCGTAGCACCGGCGTAGCCGCCTACGACGGAGTCTGCACAGTGTCGAATGTGCCCCGTGTCACCCAGCGCCCTTTACACTGGGAACCAACAAGAGGCACATGACAAACAAGTCACAACTCACAACCAGTGAATAGCTTACTTGATTCGCTTGATTTGCGGCGTTTAATTGTGACTGTTAAGCACCTGCTGCGCATAAAACGTTTGTGTCTTACACGAGTGAGTTACACTAAGATAAAAAAAACCTTAATATTTCGAATTTCATATTTCTGTGTTTCTCACACATCCAGTATCACACTCAACAGTTACAGCATTGTAATAATACGAGACTCGTGTAATTCCTTTGGTTTATATTGAAACACGTCGATGTTGTGTCTTGCGTTTCGTTCACATACCTACAGTCTGAAACCAGAAACCAAAATTGTTTTATATTTTTCTAAAGCCGCACGTCGTGAGCATGCTGAGCTCGGTCCCCAGCTCGGCCACTGTTATTGAGTTTGAATTGCCCTAGATCTATAGGATGTCCTACGAGAATAAGACACCCGAAATTATGCCCAGTTAATGATTAGGCTTGCCCCATACACCTGTGCCTTTCGCTCCGGGGAGTACAGACTTGGTATAGTGTTCATATGATATGTCTTCTAATATGCAGTAATAACAGAACGACGCAGTAACAAGGCAGTAGTCACTGCTTCGTTAGCCTAGTGGTCCTAAGCACGACTGCTACGCTAGAGGTCCTGGGTTCAATTCCCAGGTCGAGCAAAAAGTGTTATTGGGTTTTTCTTGGAATACAGGCGTGATGGTATGTATATATGTAATAACAGCGTGTGTTGTCCTGCAGGCATAACCGTGGGTCTGACGGTGATCCCGCAGGCGATCGCGTATGCGGGCGTGGCGGGGCTACCGCCGCAGTACGGGCTGTACTCCTCGTTCATGGCGTGCTTCGTGTACACCGTGTTCGGCAGCGTGAAGGACTCCGCCATCGGGCCCACGGCCATCGCCGCCATCTTGACGCGTGAGAACCTGCACGGGCTGGGCCCCGAGTTCGCCGTGCTGCTCGCCTTCCTGTCCGGCTGCGTCGAGCTGCTCATGGGGATACTGCAGCTTGGTGAGTTCTTATTGCGTCACAGTCGCACGTCACACTTGTGCTTCCAAATTTCGCCCTTAAAGCTACGAAATAAAGGCTCACACAATGTCAACTTGTTACATTGAGCCTGCAGTACAATGCTCGCACCTACTCACTACACACTACTTAACAGCAACAAACAGAACGAGAACAGGTAATAACAGCTCGACTAGTGAAAGTCAAGCTGTTATTAGCTGCTGTCAAATGTGACATGTGACAGTTCGCACTCGTGTAATGTAACAGAAACCTGCGCAAGCGCCGAGCAATCCAACTGTGAAATGAGTTGCGTTTTGTTCAAACCTGTTTGTCAGTAATACTATTGAGCGCTATTCTACGAGCTCTGTTTGCGGGTTTTTGTCTATTATTGACAGTATTTTGTTATTAATTCACGACACAGTAATTCAAGTTTGTACGGTAATAAAAGGTGCCTATTCATTTAAGTTCTTATTTTCAATACTTTAGTTAAGTTAAAAAACACTGTGACGAGACAGACTACTTGGATTCGAGTTCAGACCCATTTCAGAAAAAGCAAAAAAGGGTATCCCGCAAAACTCATGTCCATGTTGAAGCTAGCGCCGCCGCGCCGCGTGCTCCTCAGAGGCGACGGCGACGCGTGACGCTGAAGCTAAGCACACATTGCAAGACAATGTATTACCACACGCACATTTCCCGGCGCCTGCAGGATGATCTCTATTGTGACACCACATAGTGCGTCAGTGAGTCAGCATTATCTCAACATACCTAGGCCGCGGTTATGTGACTGTAATGCTGAACATCGCGCCATTCCGCGCCGTAACACTACAACTTAGCTGAGATGTATACCACTGCAAGGTGTAATTACTTACTCAATACGCCGAACTAGTTTGTTTAGTATCGAGGTAAGTAGATCGATGACGAAGGACAATACCACGATGATGCTACGTCGGGATGCGGACTACGTTGCTGAGGCCATGATTTGCATTACGTTGAAAAACTGATGAGGCATAACAAATGACAACAATGTCAATAACTACACACCTATCTACATGTGTCACTATGTATACTTTTATTAAATTACATGTGCCTACCTGTCCTATATCAGCACTGCACATCATAGTTATAACACAGTTTTATATAAATGAGACGATTGAAATGGAATGTCAACAAGCGCATGCGAGCGATGTTGATGACTACTTTAGAAATACGTAGAGCTGACGCCAGTCCGAGTCAATGCTAGGCATGCGGCTCTGTTATTTAAATGATGTTATGCATAATTATATTATGCGTTTTTAATTAGTTTGTTAGTCATAAGTCATAAACTGAAACATGGGTGTTTCATAAATCATATTTACTACATACTTGCAAAGAGTCGAGTGATCCTCGGGGTGAGCAGTGCAATGTGTCACTGCACGGGTCACTCAACTCCTGGCGAGTCGGTCACACGTTTCACAAAGGCAACGCGTCATCACCGCCTGGGATGCAGCCGGTAAAATAGTTTTCGTATTTACAATTTTATTAACATGAATGGCGACATTTAAGGCCCATGAACGTTGATAGAGAAAAAGGTTCCTACATAAATGTTCGTACATAGCTACCGTTATACATCTTGAAACTGAAACCATTTAGTTTACCTTCGTAATATAACACTAAGAGCGGCTTTGCTGCATGCAATGCCTGCTCGCCCTCCACACGCTCGTGTCGCACTTCTCGCCTCACTGTCTCACGTTGTTGCTCGTGCGCAGGGTTCCTGATCGACTTCATCAGCGGGCCCGTGTCCGTGGGCTTCACGTCCGCAGCCGCCATCATCATCGCCACCACACAGGTCAAGGACATTCTGGGGCTGAGCTTCCCAGGAGGCAAGTTCTTACAGGTAACATTACATTTCTAAAAGCTACTGAAAGGGTTCAAAATGAATATGTAAATACATCCGATAACCTATAGTTAGCTTGGCACGAATCAGATGGCTGCACTATACGTATATATAGTCCGACGCTTCATATGTTTGCATTATTATCAACTTTTTACTAGTTCCGTTTCCGGTAGATGTTTTTGTCAGTGTCATGTAATAGCTAGATATAGTCGCAGAACAGGTACCTCTACCACTCAATCAGCAGGTCTGACACACGAGCATGGGCTGAAGGTGATGTAACAGTGTAGATAACAATGCTGCTAAAGTTTTTGCTTCGTTAATCAATAATTAGCATCACTTTTTGTTCACATAAATTATCACTTTTTGCGTGTCTCGATCTGTTAACGCTTTCTATCGACCTTCATTCATCACCGGCGTGCCTTCGCCTTGTGTTAATCCTATGCACGAAGCACCTTTATTTATTTCGTGAAACTGCAGCACACTCTCTTATTGATCTGCTCTTATCTGCGTATCGCTTTCCCGCTGCCATATATTAATGTGTTAATACCGACTGAAGCGGACCGGACTTGGAAGTTGGTGGTGTGCTCCTACACCTGATTTCTGCCTGGTCACAACCAGGCAGAAACCGTCCCATTGGACGACTATAAGGTCTATAAGACTACAAGTGCACCTCCACCTATGTTTGCGCACACACTTGTGAACTATAATATGTACTGCATAAGTAAGTGGATGGTCTCCATTAAGATGGCCGTTTTGGTAGGAAATCGGTCAAGAGAATATATTCGTTCATAAAGATAAGTACAATGTCCTTTGAAGGTTTCTGGTTAACAAAGAATAAGGTTGTTTATATGTACTACTAGCTGTATACCGTGGTGTCACGGATTTTACCGGTTATCATTCGACTTGTCGTGTTCGAAGCAGCGCAGTAACGCGGGCCCGTATGTTCCAGGTGTGGACGGGGCTGTACGAGCACATCGGCGAGACGCGCCTGTGGGACTCCGTGCTCGGCATCTCCTGCATCATTGTGTTGCTGCTGCTTAGGGTATGTACCAGCTACTGGCTACCTAGGTACCTCCATGTGATCATGAAGTGAGGTGAGAAAGCAGCATATTCACTGTGGTTGCTAGAATATTATCTGCATAAACATTTCTCATATTTTTCTATTCATATGTAATATAAATAAATACAATCAACTACAATCTATCTCCTTTCGGATGCAAATGAAAGGTTACATTGTAAAATATTTGAATTTATTTTAATTGATTGTTTGATGATGAGTTGTGTTACCTTCCTCCAGAAAGTGAAAGATATAAAAGTGAGTCCCAAGCCGGACCCCGAGTCGGCGAGCGCGGGCGCGGAGCCGTCGCGCGTGCGGCGCGGCGCCGCGCATGCGCTGTGGTTCCTGTCCACCACGCGCAACATCCTCGTGGTGCTGGTCTGCGCCGCGCTCGCATACTACTTCGACACGCAGCGGATCGCGCCCTTCGTGCTCACAGGTGAGCTGGGCGCGCCAACCACGCCACCCATCACACCAATAATCTGTCATCAACACCAATGATCACAATACAGATTGGCAGTTACACAGTCAACATCATCACTTACATTACAATCTAGACAACAATGATGATGAATTTTCATCACCGATGGACTGTACACACACTGTGGCTATTCACACAGATATTCGCTGAGGATCCCAATCCAGAACCTTTCGCTACCTTACGAAGGTAGTAAGTAGCAACACTATCGTTGTAGCGAGAGTTGGGACGACAAACATTGCGATCAGATCCCACCGTCGAGTCAGCTACATAATTCATATTCATATTCATATTTATTGCATACCATAATGTGTTCAAAAGGTGTTACATAAGGCTTAAAGCTACTGTACAATTATGAACCCTGATAATAATGTCACACGGATGTAAAATTTTGCTAATTTGGCATTCCTATGGCCAAAACGAACACGTAAAAAAATATAATTGACAATGGAAATGTATCATTAGCACCAACCTTTACTTTCTGCTCTACCTACATAAACACAAGGATGAGTATTATTAAGTATGATATTGTTTGTTGTGCAGGCGAGGTGAAGCCTGGCCTGCCGGAGCTGTCGGCGCCGCCGTTCTCCGCGACCGTGGGCAACCACACGTACACCTTCTCGGAGATGGCGTCTACGCTCGGCTCCGCGATCTTCGTGGTGCCGCTACTCTCCATCCTCGAGAACATCGCCCTCGCCAAAGTGTTCTGTGAGTACCCACACATTGCTCTGAACACGCTTGGGGTTGCGCGCTTTGACGCTTAGTACCTAAGTAGGCAGGTTACGAGTAGGTCCACCGTATTACAGAACGTTACTCTAACACTACAAATGGTTGCACAGGTAACCCTGGCTCTGGCTGTTCGTGTGTGTGAGTTTTAAATGTAATTTGTAAATGCATACCTTCATACCTACTGGAGAAATACAAAGCGTGAGGGTAATGTTAAAAAAATATAGATATTGTCGTTGATTACTATTATGTGTAGACTTGTCTTGAGATCGTATATAGGTCATGTTTACAATTATTCAGCAAAATTAACGTAAAACGTAAATAGGGTGATAAAGTGAACGTTTCAATAATAAACGAATGAACGTATGTGTCGTGTAGCGGAGGGCAAGTACGTGGACGCGACGCAGGAGATGGTGGCGCTGGGCGTGTGCAACATGGCGTCGGCGCTGGTGCACTCCATGCCGGTGTCGGGCGCGCTGTCCCGCGGGGCCGTGAACCACGCCAGCGGCGTCGCCACCACCGCCGGCGGCCTCTACACCGGCGCGCTCGTGCTGCTGTCCCTGCAGGTGACAACCTTACTACGCCTTACTCAGCCTTTCCTCATCACCACATAAGGAGACAGACACCCTGCACGAACGACCGAACGGGGTCCGAGGCAAGTCACTATTGTCAGCTAATGGGTGGTGTTTGTTCCAGTACTTCACGCCATACTTCTACTACATCCCGAAGGCGTCGCTCGCAGCCGTCATCATCGCCGCCGTCGTGTTCATGATGGAGCTGCACGTATTCAAGCCTATCTGGAGAACTAAAAGTTAGTTACTAAACTACACTTCCACTAGTTTTAAGTTAAATGCTTTACGCTGAATATTATTATTTGTTTTTTATCGCACGTGACTGCTGCTACTTAGACTATCAGGCAGTACCTGCATTTAGGTGCTCAAGAGCTTGCTAAATTAAAACGTCGCTACGTCAGTCCGGCTCCTAGACTCGAACTCGAAACCAATTATTATAATGATACCGGGTAATATCAAGGTCATTAGGAGCATTATATATTTGTATGATTGCAGAGTTGGACTTGATTCCGGCGGTAGTGACGTTCGTGACGTGTCTGATGCTGCGCCTGGAGCTCGGCATCGTCATCGGCATCGCCGTCAACCTCGTGTTCTTGCTGTACGCGTCCGCACGACCCTCCGTCAAGGTCACCACTGCTGTTGTAAGTACTACTGTTCACATAGTTTGGTAGTCATACACACAGGTGTAGTGCAGTCGTGTCATGGTTATCATGATTAACGCTTGAAGCTATGGTCAGGAGTTTAATGTCAAGTCTGTTCGATGCACTGCCTTGAGCCACCGAGTGCAGTCACCGAATATATTTTTTTATAATTATAGCAGGCTTTATTCTAATCATAGAGTTGCCTTTCAACTTCGTACATAAGGCCGTACGTGACTGCTTCGTTGAGCTGGTGGGCTAACCTACCGACTGCTCCTCACAAGGCTCCGACCTCGTCTCAGGTCGTGCTGAAAACGTTATTTGGTTTACTGCTAAGAAAGTGTCAGTAGCAGCGCAGAGTCGTGAAGTAAGCATTGTGCGTGTCCGGCCCGCAGTCGAGCGACGGCATCGCGCACCTGGTGGCGGTGGTGGACCGCTCGCTGTCGTTCCCGTCGGCGGAGTTCGTGCGGCGCGCGCTGCGCAAGGCGGCCGAGCGCCACCACACGCACACGCCGCTCGTGCTCGACGCCACGCACGTGCAGGCCGCCGACTTCACCGCCGCCAAGGTAACACGAAACCTAAACTATTCCCGTACTTTTGTAGACTAAACACGCTGCTTTCAATTTCAAATTTTCAACTCAATTTCATGCGATCTAGCTCATCATCAATTTATGAATAACTAGCTGTGCCCTACGGTTTCACCCGCATTACGTTAGGTTTTTGGTTACTGATCCGTTCCCGTGGCTCATAGCGCGATGTTAATGCCTTTAATCTGTTATTCTGAGGTATAAGCTACGGAATGTCTCGCAGAGTCATTATTTTTCCGCGAAGGTATTTTAAAACTATGATATCTCCTAAGATGTTCATTGAAATTAAATGATGTAAAGGGCAATTTTGTTCAAAATTAAACACTTGTGATGAATAACGTTTTTACGTATTTATGTTGATAAGGATTAATACCTACTATGTTCATAAAAACACCTTCGCAAGTAATGCATTATTTTAAAACAAATTTTCTGGCCATAAAAATGGCTATAGTGAGTCAACCTGAAATGTTAGGCATGTACTACCGCGGACTTTTTTTTAGTATATTTTAAGAAAAACAATTCTCTCATTCATTATTTTTGCGCAACTTTAACCGTTTACGCAGCGCACGCAACGAAAGCCCTCAAAGGGATTTTTTCCCGTTTTTGCCACATTTTTCACTGATTGCTCCGCACCAATTGGTCCTAGCGTGATGTTACATAGTCTATAACCTTCCTCGATAAATGGGCTATCCAACACAAAAAGAATTTTTCAAATCGGACCGATAGTTCCTGAGATTAGTGCGAACAAACAAACAAACTCTTCAGCTTTATAATATTAGTATAGATTGCTCGAGCAAATTAAATTACTCACCAAGTCTAATGTAAAGTACTGCATCGTAATTGAAAACCTGAAAATGTACTGGGATTATTAGGGGATGACTCGCTCAATTTTGATCACAGTAGATATCTATTATGATTCTCGGCAAGAATATATTTAAAAAAGAAATTCACACTAGGTATTTCAAACGATCAGAAGCATAATAATTAAATAATGTTTACTTTTAATCTGTTTATTTTTATATAGTTCTTCCTAACATCTAGTACTTACATCGGTTTGCTTATATGTGGATAACGCTGTGAGTAGTGTAGACCTATTTGTTACCTCTATTATTAAGTTAGAATCTATGTGTACTTAATTATTACGCTGTTATTTGTTGTCCTTATGTAAATAAATAAATACATAAATATCTAACTGCGATCAGGATAGAGCGGGTCATCCCCTAATTTCACATATCTACGGATTTACTGATGACTATCTCAAAGTTAAGGTGTGTTTGTAACTGAATTAATAGTGGTACGTGTTCGATCCCCAGGGCATAAAGGCGTTGATAGACGACTTCCACGCGCGCGGGCAGACGATCATCTTCTACAACGTGAAGCCGTCCATCGCGGAGGTGTTCCGCGGCGTGCGGCCGCGCGAGTTCCTGCACTGCTCGTGCCGCGCGGAGCTCGACCGCCTGCTGCGAGCCGCCGCGCGGGAGCACGAGCGCCGCGCCTGCCGCGCCTAGCGCTACACTCCTTGCCATCAACGCCATTATGAAACACAATACAAACGTTCTCATTTGGGACGATAAAAAAACGTATGCTTATTTTTATTGTTTATTTATATTAAATATATAAAAACAAAATGCTAACAAATATCAAAAATAACTTATTCATCTGTCCAGAAGTGGAAACGCTTACCTATCAGTTAACTCTAAACATTACATAATAATACTATACAAGTTAATAGTTAATCTTTATCAGGTAAATTGCTAAGAAAAACGTACATAAAGCAGATTATGTAAATATCACACGCCTATGCTCTTGGAAGCGTTAGGCAGAGGTGTAGCTACCTAAGTACGCAGTTCACACACATGCCAGCCCTTTATGTGATGGGGAGCGAGAGCCAGTTGAAATCAACCGGCCACAAGTTCATACCCCGTGATGCTACTGACAAATTCTTGATAGAAAAATAGTATAACATCTTCCACCTTGACCCGAGCCTCGAACCCAGGTCACCACCTCAGCTGTAGCACTTGCGAGCACTACACTAACGACACAGTTCGCTAAGCTTTGGTGATGGTAATCGATAGTCGATGTAACTGGACCGTGTTTTTGGGATCACAATGGCGAGATTAGGCAATTTTTATGACGTTTATGATTAGGTACCTACTGTCTGTTAGCTTAGATAGTACATCGGTAGGTACATCATCGATCAGGACACCCTCGTGTGTCCTTGCCCTAGCGTACACTATCACATGTACACATTTCCCACTATCACATGTTCATTTTCCGAAATAATGAAGTTCCTCCTTCCGCAGAGTCGGTGTGGTCGGACTCCTCGTAACGCTAATCTTCATCATCGTCGTCGTCGTCGTCGTCGTCGTCGTCATCATCATCGTCGTCATCGTCGTCATCGTCCTCGGCGTCATCCCTTCACACACGAGACAGTATTTATTAGTTATAATTATGTATTTATACTAGTCTAGTAAGTTCTTGTTAAGTAGCCTAAGTGTTGGCGGGCCCGGTGGGCGCAGGCGAATAAACGTGTTGGTTATTGTAACGCTTTGTTTTCTTAAACAACTTCACGTTTGCATTTATGGAGGTTCCCTGTGACTTGTGTCAAGTAGTACCACAGTACCGCTTTTTAATTTTTTGGAGACCTTAAATAGGCGCCCGGTCTTTGAGCGATAAGACTGAGAAGAGTGTGGGATGCATAGCTCACTAAACACAATGAAATGTGTATCTTTTCGTGTAGAAAATAAAGTTATATTTTGAGTAGCTCTTTTAAAGTGCGCGCGCAGCGTCGCGTCGCGTCGCGTCTCGGTGTGAGCTGACCCTTAGTGATACGAGTTATCATGTAGTGTGTAGTTCGTAGAATATAGAAATATCACTTAAAAATTACTATTTTGGCCTAAGTAGTAAGTCACGAGACCGTTCGCTTAAAACATTAAAATTGATATTAACTCACTTTTTTTATTATTCGACGGTTTACTTTCTAAATGAAAGTATCGAAATAAGTTGGGCAGGATTTCAAAAACGAGCATTTTCTCCATATTGTTACGCTATGATTGAGATATTTTCTCAAACACGGGTTTTTCGAATTCCACGTCACTCAGAAATATATACAAGTTTAACATCATTATTTTTTTAGCTGCCACAAACTGACATAAGAAACAAGTAAAAAACTTTTTTATCCCTTGATAGGCATGAATATTAATAATAATCTGTTTCAAAATTGTTTCGGTAATCATTCGGTCGGTAGGTTAGTGGTTAGTAGGAATGATTAAATCAGCATTTAAGAGATATTTAAATTTTGTTTATTTTACAATCGTCGTTACACTCCGTGATGTGGATCGCACAGCCGTCGCGCACTGCGACACCTTCTTACAAAACCTTACTTTTTGGTTACATTACATTACTACTAGTTTAAAGATTACATTGGAATAACGTTAACTCTAGCTTAGCTTAACATTCACTAACACTATCCAGTACGTCGCCACTCTCTTAATAAACAATACACAATGGCTAAATAAATTGTAATCCTAACTAGTGCTAGCAGCGCGCTAGCACTCCACACGACTTGAGCAGCTACACCGCGCGCCACGCCGGCCATTACGTAGCACGCCACACGTTCATAACATTCAGCCTTTCATGTGAATAAAGCCTTTAAACTAAATAAACATTATCCGCCCAACTGGTATCTCCAATAAACATTGATTTAATGTATGCCACATGAAGTCCGCGCGCTCGTGCGACACGCTCGGGACGCTGGCTGTGAAGCAGCCGGGACCGAGTGTCACCAATCCAGTCAACTTGTTGAACAGACATGGCAATTTGACACAACAAACTGCGCGGTAGCAGGTCGCAGCGAAAACAGAACAATGTGTTTTATCTTGTATTTATGTATTTAAATATTTATACGACCCACACTTGTCTATAATATTTTCAATAATAATTTGAAATTGTAGTGGACACTATTGTAGGGCGTCACAATGGTCATCATAGCGTGGCGCGGGTATAGTATAAGTTGTTTCCAAAAGGAAGTCCTCTACGGTAAAGTGAGCAGGAAAGGTTAACGATAATATAATGTTCCCATTTATTTGACACATCCTCGGGTAGGAGCGACACACACGCCACGCTGCAGCCGCCACAGCACACACTACGCGTGGCGGCTGCTGGCAGGCAGGCGCACGGGAGAGCATCGCGCGGTCACTGCCGCGACTCACCTCTCAACCAAATATCATAAAATCGTAAGAGTTAATAATTGAAATATGAAATCCCTACTGCTAATTGACTACACGTATACGTTCTACTAGACTGAATGCTGGCCCCTCCCGCTGCGTCGGCGGCGAGGACAACATATTTGGTAGGTATCACACTCACACTCGCACATACAATAAAGGACACTTACTACTAATTAAACGATATGACACGATAAGTTTAAACAGATCAACTTTTTGAACATCTCTCACTCCGAGCTTACCGATCAAATATAAATGTCGAATATTTACTAAATTATACTAATCAGGGTAATAATACTAGCACTAGGATACGAACAAAGTGTATAATGCTCGGGCAATTTTATAAAATGCCCGACCTTACAAATATGAATAGAAAATTAGTGTTCGTAAATATGAACTAGCACAAAATATGTAAAATAATTAAAAACTTGACGTATATAATTATGCAAATAGTTGAATTTTCTATAAAAAAAGTGAAGCGTACAGTGGTCAGTGCACACGGCCACTCGTGTAGTGCGGCGAGTCGTGGGCACTGTCTCGCTGACACGGTACAAGTATACAATACAATAATACTTAAAGATATCAATTTAAATATAAATGCATTACAATCTCGCCGGCGTGATGTGTGCGTGTGAACGAGTACTTAACACTAGCTGTGTGTCGCGGCGACACCAACTATTCTGTCGCTTCTTATTAGAACCTTGTCTTTTTACATAAATTCATTAGTACTGCAGTAACTGAATAAAAAATGACAAAAACAAAGTGACTTATCTTTATAATAATTCATACTTTCTAACTTAAATCTGAATCTTTGAGATTTCAAAATCAAATACATTTTGTGCGGTCGTGGTGTTCCGCGTGGAACAACACCCAGTATATTGTGTAAACCATTGACTCACACGACGCTGAGATCGCTATCAAACTATTCTACTAATAATGTTGAGCCGACGAAATAATGCGGCAGTGAGGAGTGCGGCTCGCTCACACCCACCGACACTAGGCGGTATGGCAGTATGGCAGCAACTGTGACTGACACTCGCACTTGTATATACCTAACTGTTAAATATAACACTAACACTTACGTCACAGTAGTACTTAGATTACAACTAGGCGTGTCACGAGCGGTGCAGACACCGCGCAGACTGCTCCGGTGTGCAGCGAGTGATCACGCACGATCAATAGATGAGTGTCGTAGCAACATGCGTATGTTTGCCTGAATACTCCACTGTATAGTTGAGCGCGCGTGCGACTCGCTCACAATACTGAACGCTCGCTGATACAATATTTGTTCTATAGTAAGTGTGCACCTACTTAAGTCAACACTACAAGTAATATGGATAATCTGGTATTTAAAATATACTATTAGATAAACATGTAGCACTTCTGTACCCCGCGGCAGAGCGCTCGTCTTGTTCACTTGCACTGTGATACATCACTGTACATGCCACGATCAATTTTTATTTGGTAGTAGTACCAGCACTATAGGACATGTATAGCAAGGCACAGAAGTGCTTCATGTAGACTAAGTGGCGAGTGCGACGGCCTCGACGCAGTGGTGGGGGGGAGCGGTCGCCTCAGTACTTCAGTAGGTCTTCCTCGAGCTCCGTGAGCGCCAGTTTACTGTCTATCACTGAAACAGAACGAGACTAATGTCAGTATTGCAATGGCTGCAATTAGACGAGCCTGAACAACCTCGTTTTATATATTTCGTAGTACTAGTAGCACTCACTAGTGTAAACAATGATGGTACACATAGAAATAAGAAAGTGTTCATATGAGAAACATGCCAGCTTGCGGCAAGTCCAATAGGACACTGCACTTTGCGCGACACTGTGGTACACCGTGGCGGATCTAGTGTCCTATTGCTGCAGCGTACGCCTGCCACGCCACGCACACTATCCCCCCAGGTGTACGGTAACATTACCAAGCGCGTGGCTGGTGGCGGTCCAGCCTCAGCCGGCGAGCTCGGTGGGCTGCTCCACTACCTTCTCTACCACTTTCAAAGGACTAAATCCGGGCGCACTAGGATTAAAAACCGAAACAAAATGACGGTATAGTAACGCGCTGTTAATTATTTTTTATTTTGTTAATCTATTCTGTCCCACTCTCGAGCAAAGGCCTCCATCTACGTTCAAATTAGAAAATAATACATTTCAACCCTTAAGGCTTCTGCTACTAGACACACACACACACTTCATGAAGCGACATTCCTGTCAAAGTGGTTTAGTGGAGGCATCGGTGTAGATACTTACTGTGGTCCGGGATAGTAGTATGGTGGGGGTCGCTCATACTCAGTAGAGCCGAGGTAGCGGGGAGGTCCTTCTTCCCAGTGCCTGCAACACACGCCACACGTCACACCACCTCCCCTCTGCTCGGAGGGGGAGTGCACATGTGAGCCTAACTCAACACCGACATCAACGCAATACACGGACAAGTTTTATGGTTTTAGAGCAGACTAGTACAGTCCACGGCATCTAAAGGACCTAAGGAACTGAAGAAACTCATTGACTCTTTAAGCATTATTTTTTAAACAAAATAGTTTTGATTGGATAATATTAAACAAAAATTGTAGGTACGTTTATGAGTGCTCGTGATTTAAAAACATTTTATTTAATTGTTCCGTAAACATACTCTCTCCTAATACGTATGTACCTATTGTACCATAAAATAATTTAAATAGAGTGGTTATCGTATTTACTTGGATAGAATAAGCTTGTGTCGTTTCCAAAACCATTAAGTCCAGTCAGTAAAGATGCGAAACTGTTCGTCTAGGAACGTTACTGTGGGTCCGATTGTTGAGTTAGAGTACTTACATGTACACAACCTGGTACTTGTACACAAACAGCAAGTTGATCATGTTATCGATTCATAAAATATATTGTTGGGCTATAAAACTGTACATAAAACAAGGTGCTTATGATAGTATTTTTTTCACTAATAAGGTGCTGCTCGTGCTTCTGGTGCAATATTATAGTCGTCATCCACGAGTAGAGAAGGGCACCGGTGTCAGCCGCAGCTAGGGTTACCAGATGAAAAAATCAAAAGTCCGGAGAAAAGGCCTGATTTTCATTGAAAAATCCTGAGATCCATTACATTATCAAAATTTTCTCTCGAATTTACTTAACAATTTAATAAAGTCGTAATACTATCGTTTTTGTGGATCTTACTTAAAAATGTATCATCACATATTAAGTATGATAAAACTGATTAAGTACCTACTTGGATAAATAAGTACTGATTTTAATTGTGCAATTATTACCAAAGGAAGATTATTTTTAGTTTGTTTAATTTTTTATCAAAGAGATCTTTAAAATGTAAGCTATATTTTATTGAAAATTCAAAAAATCCTGAGATTTCATGAGATTTGCAAAATCCGGCCGCAATCCTGAGAAGAGTCCAAAAATCCTGAGATCTCAGGACAAATCCTGAGATATGGTAACCCTAGCCGCAGCCATCGTGATAAAAGCCAGCGGAGCGTAGCTCTCGCCCACTGATAACAAGTAATAAAAGATGTGTACTCACTTTGGCGCCATATCATTATATCTGCGCGCGTGGTATGCGTCGACAGGCGGCGCCACGGCGCAGTCCGCGCGCGCCGCGCCCCCTGCGCCCCCTGCGCCCCCCGGCTCGGCGCGCGCCCCCCGCCGCGACTCGCGCGCGTGTCGCGTGTCACGCCCTGAGCTCGCGGCTCGCTTTTCAGCCTTGTAGGCGCTACAACACGCAACATAATCAGCATAACACGCCCGCAAGAGCTGCGGCAGAGGCGACACGCGCTAGTGTCGTGTGCCACGTTTCTAATTCATAGTTCATAAGGAACTCGATCAAGAGAGAAGTGTCCAAATCTAGTTCCACTTGTGACATTTATTTTATCTTTAATGATGTAGGTATGTTTTCACTACATGACAGTATTATAAAAAAAATATTTATTAAAAAAAGGAAGGTTTTATTACACAGGTACACAATTACAATATAAATCATGAACAGGTCGAGCACACCAGCGAAGCACTCCAATTAAAACTAGAAGCCCACATTTACCGGAGGATTCATGCAATAACTTACAAAAGAATAGAAAAAGCCAAACTTAACAGCCAAATACAAAGTTAATTGCCCATGTTGAGATGCAAATCATTAGAAACCACACTAGTTATAACAGAAACATATTAGTTAGCATACAAACGTACCAACACTCACGGAACCCAGTGTACGTACGACACACCAACAGCAAAGGTTCCTTGTCTTATCACACAGCGGTAAAGGATTATTATCATTCATTTCAACTGGTAACTTTCTGGCTTAGCGTTCTATTCAGCTAATGACTTCTAGACTGGTCACACAGTCACTATGTGATCCGATTCTAAACATTAGAGACACAGATTGGCTCCACATCTAACAGGGATGCATCATTTTCGGTACGTTTATATACTTTTACAAAGAAAAAAAACTAAAAAAAAAGCCTTGAAAATAGCGGCGTAACATAAAGAAACACCAACCGCTCCATATTATTTCTACGCTACTTGAACAGAGCAAGCATGACTCGACCGCGAAAGTAAGAACACGCACACTACGAAAAAAAACTAAATATACATAAAGAAAATAAAAGAATAGCATCAAATATAAAGCGAACTCAGTAAATCGGGTTACAGTGGTGAATGTTACCGCTCGACGTCGGGCGACGTCGCGGCGCGGCGCTCGCCACGAGTCCGAGCAACCTCAGTGCAGTACTGCCGGGGACAGTGAACTACACGCTACGCAACGCTTCCATTGCCTTCACACTTTGCTCTACGACACGCTTATCCTAGACATTGTTACATGTTTGTAATATAGATGCAATTGTGTTTATAATATACAAATGTTACAACATGGATATACGTATCATGTTTTAATTTATATTATAATTATATTCAAAATTAATAAGTTCACCTACTCATCGTGATTATGAGTATTGTTTGGTAGCAAGTGGCTCGACGCTGACGTCATATAGGAACCTAACGTGGCAGTTTTTCGTTAAAAATAATCAGGATTTGTTCCTATTTCAAAGAAATTTCTAGATAGAAATGTCCATCTGTCATTTCTATAGAGTTCCTTCGAGTATGTGCAGGAGTACGTCCAGCAGTCAGCACCGAGACTCGCCGTTTCAGTGACTACCTCATTATCATAATATACAATCGGGGTCTTTAAATGATTAACACATTTCAAATTCGTTTCCTTGTCACACTGTGTGCAATATGGTTGAAAATGTATATCAACATCATTTTATTTACTTTAGTCATGTCTATTGAAATAAAGTAAATAAATTAATTAAAAAATGTAAATCAAAAGAAATTGTTTTCTCTAAATGTTATAATTGATTATAGCAAAAAGGCCACCACGTATTGAAGTTATGAACAATATATCAAAAGTTCTTCACAACTATAGGATTTTTTATTATAACGTAACATTGGTCACGTGTCAAACAATAACCGTATAAAATAAAACTATTAAGTAAATAAAAGTCACGTCAAGTAAAATAAAATAATGAACCTTCATATGCCAATCAGAAAAAAAATACTTGTCCTGTCACTTCGTTACGTGCGACCGAGCGAGCTAACGAAAGAAAAAATGTGCAACAGTTCAAATGTTAAGTTTTAAATGTTATATCATTTTAAGTCCGCGACTGCACAAACTGTTTCTTATTATATACTACATCAATTCACTGCAGTGCGCACGCTATAATTAATACATCATATTATTATGGTTATTAATTAATGTATCCCTATGTACTTAGCTTCTGCTGATTATATATCTATAATGATATTTTATTACAATGTTTAAAAAACAATAAATAATTTAGAAATATTGTACGAGTAAAACACTATAATTATACAGCTAACCTTGACGTAATCATGATTATACCAACAGACTTCAAATATGAATTGGAATCATATATCAATACTTAATTAAATAGATATAAGCGAAAAATATATACCTACAATGTTTTATAGTTTACTTATCTCACTACCAAACACTTGAATCCATCAAAATGCATAAAAATGGGAATATATTAAATACTATCAAAAAGTTCAAGGAAGTACAGTACACAACCCGGCGTCTAATATGGTTCGGGTTTTAGAAAAAGGTCGGCTCGCAGAGCTCCGTCGCCGGCACTCGTAGCCGTACCACTCTCTTACTAAAACTCGATTTAAAATAATTAACGGCCGCGTATATTACAATTTATAATAACGCTTAATAAAAGTTGCCTTTTTGGAAAGCTTTTTAAGTAAGTATAATTTGTTAATTTTGCCTAAACGTTGCATAGTACAATTGTATTCCTAGCTAGATCGGACGCACGAGGTGCGCATGCGACTACTGTCCTAAACATACGTATTCGATATCACGTTAAAGCACAAAATGCGGACTTATATAATTTAACAAATAATGATAGTGTGAGAGCGCGCTATGTAGGCTCGTATCAAAACTATCTGATCGCGCTACACGCGGCTCTCGCCTTAGAGTAAGACGACGCTACAGTACGACATTATATAAAATAGAGAGATCAATATTACTTGTACCAGCGTTGCAATATAGTATACGGGTTACACTTGTTTGGACAAACATTGGCTGACCCGCCACACTTCATCTTTTTCGATAGGCGGCCACTCACGTATGTACTTCGGCAGAATACAGGACCTACGAGGTGCAGGTATAGGTTTCACTTCTGGATGAAAGTGTGTGTATCGGGCATGGGTAGGAACCGTAAAATAATAAACAACAAGCAACAAAATTCGTTTCGTGACAATCATAAAATCATCAGTTTGTACACCCTTGTATTCTGATAGTGTACCGAGCTTCATAACGTGTTGCCAATGTTTGTCACAAACAGCGGGGCGAGGCAGAAGCGGTTGTATACGTAGCGAATGGACGTCTCGTTTGTAACGATCAAGCGAAGCCTAGCTATGCTATACTATGTCGAGGGATACACGTATATCAATGTTACACATTACAGTTATGTAGAGATATTAAGGATTGATATGAATGAATCAGATATGGACAGCATTAAACATGTTTTTGCCTAGTTATTCTACAAGTCTTTATAAACCTGGATCTTAGGTATATTTAAAAAATATTTTTATCAAAATGTACTAAGATACAAACGACGTCTGAAAGGTGAACAATAAAACATTTATAAAAACTGCTAACGACGGAAGACGAATCCATATTTTGTTTTCACAACTACAAAAAATTGGTCGAATTTCATGTATGTTGGCTAAAATCAACCCTGCGGATCCTTCAAAAAACTTGTACAATTTATACAACACTTTATGATCAAATAGCCCGGTTGTAAGGTGACAACAATAAAATTGCCTTGTTTCAAAAATCGCGGGGCTACCGATGACAACACTAGTATGTAGTGGCGAAGTTACGCGTTTACATTACTTAATGTTAGTCCTGCCGAGGCGACGCGCGACGCTGCACAACCTATCGTTAGCACACGCTAATAAGTCAGTATATGGGAAATTACCCGGCAAACATGTTTCACCGCCACGAGATAATCTTTATTGAAGTACTCGCTTCAAGACACAGCATGATAAGTAGCTGGAGCCGTCAAGTTGTAAGCAAGCAATACTGTTCGTGCCATCAAGTGGGCCGGCCCACGCGGAGAGCCGCACAATATGATAGACACAACGAGGCGTTCAGAGAAGGGTCTATTGCCGCACGTCAAATGTAGCACAACACCACAACGATGAGGCTAGTAGGTATTTCAATAAAAAATACCCCGGTGAAAAATGTTCACTAGGATTGTTTTGACAGATATGCCTTTAATTGTAATCAATCGCTGCAATTGAAAACTCGTGATTGCAGCAGCGGTCGCGTGACGCGTGCTCGCAGGCGGCGCGGCGGGCGGTTACTCGGACTCGTGGATGCCGGACTCGTTGTCCTCGTCCTTCTGGTCGAGGCGCGTCTTGAGGTCGTCCAGCAGCGCGGGCGGCGGCAGCAGCTGGCACACCACGTCGTCGCCCGCCAGCAGCAGGCGCGTGGCGGCGGGGGCGGCGCCGGGGGCGGGGGCGGGGGCGGGCGCGGGGGCGGGCGGCTCGGCGGGGGCGGGCGGCGCGGACGGCTGGCTGCGCGTGCGCCACTCCTGGATCTTGCCCTCGATGTCGAGCGTGCTGCGCTTGGAGCCGCTGCGCGCGCGACCGTCATGTTTAGTGTCTCGTGCGCAGGCTAGCGAGCGGCTACTCGCGGTACTTCAACGCGCGTTACTTTACCGGCAGTAAACCGACCAATTTAAAGAATGAGATCGTACATCGCAAACGACATCCTTCACTTCGTCGTCATCATAAAAAAATACTTTACGACTTTAATTCGAGTTTTTCCACCGAAAGAAATAATCGTCGGTGGCGGCCTCGTATCGCGGAGACCGGGGGAGCACCCCGACCGGTCGTCGGTAAAACAACATGAACTGAACGAAACAAACTGAATCAACTGAACATAACGCTAGCAGAGTCTGCACTAACACGAGCATGCGGCACTCGCGCGGACACCATGCTGCCGGACATAAGCACAGCGCACTTAGGCCTATTGTCCACGTAAACCGCACGTCATGCGCACGCTTTCGTCAATTGACGATTGCAAGACGAATGCTTGCATCTTGCGTAGAAACAATCAAGACTGTGTCCACGGAGCGGCAACATCGCGTCAACCTCTCGTCATGCAGTCGCCATGCGGTGCGCGCGGCAGCATGTCACTACTCGACCGACGCGCGAGACGCACACTTGTTGTTTTGTATTACAAAATACAATAGAAACTAAATTTTGGTACGTATTTTTAGTCATTCGGTAAAATGATTGAAAAACAGAATCATCTTCTGATAACTCTCTGGCTGCCACAAACAATCTACAATTTATATTTCTTTCGATGTATGGATGAATCCAGTACTTTCTTCGTGTGTTTCGTCGTCTTCTAATAAAGTTGTATACTATAATCACTTCATCATCATCACTTGACATTTTCACAACAAAAAGACATGCTTTCTCAATGCTAGTTGAAAGAAATCTGAGATGTTTTGTAGCGTGATTGACGATTGCATGACGATTACATGAAGCAACGTGGACATAGCAAATATGCAAAATACGCCTATCGTCATTCGTAGGTTGCATGCATTCGTCAAATGACGCGTCCGTGGACAATAAGCCTAACACTTCACTTTGCTCAGTAGTGCGCCATACGAATATGACCCCACTAATACTAATGCTAATACTGGTCACATTCGTATGAAACGTTTACTAAGTCGAGTAAAGCGGACGCACGCCCTGTGGAGCCCGATAGTATAAACACTGATTACAATATTATTATCATGCCAGATTCTTTACATTTACATGCTGTTTAAAAAATCCTACATTTTTTTACAATATTATCATAATATGTAAACTAAGTACAACTAGGTTACTCGTTCATTCACCGCTACACTATGATATTTACAAATGAGGTTGTTACAACAGGTACAAACACATAAGTGGAATTAGAACCGAAAATAAAAAGCTGTAATATCATGCATGCCAGCGTACACTTAGCTCGTGTGGGGTGGTGGAGGGGTCGGTCGGGTGGGGAGGGCACTTACTTGGCAAGGGGTACGTTATCGCGGTCCGCGTACGCGTCATACAAATATTCGCTGCAACAGACAACAGACAGTCAGTCAGCGCGCGGAAGGAGCTCCGCTACTGGGGCGGCACACTATGCTAGTAGCAGACGATCGAACTGGGCCAGGCGCGGACTACGGACGTGCTCCGCTGGGAACTTATCTATTTTGGAGGCAGTAGACTTCCGACTGATTAATAGTGATTTTAATAAATATTTCCGTGTCCGATGTATAGAGAGCGTCATCGTTCGTTCGAAAAGGAGGAACCAGTTGATGACGCTGTCCGTACGGCGACCTGACACGCTCCGCGCATATGTACCGGCTACACCGCCATTATACTCGATTGCAGTGTTCTGAAGGCAGATCACGTGTGTGCGTACACGCATTTTCGCACAACGCCAAGATGGTGAAGGAACACGAGGTTGTAGCCATATCCTTGGTACTGTATAAAGACTTGTCAAGCTTGCGGGATATGTCTCACAAATGTTATTGCAATGTTAATGACCTCCAAAACTGACTGACTAACTGGAAGACACGATGTCTCTCGTAAACACTGGTTGTCAGACTGCGATATCTGGCTACCCGTAACGACTGTCAATCATCTACGAAAGACATCTGGGAGCCAACAAATGTACTTAACTAAACTCTGACAATGATTTAGGATTTTACTTGAAATTAGATGAAAAATAAAGCGCGCGATTCAATAGTCGTAAGCAGGACGAGCGCACTGACTGTACACACATGGTGGTGCCGTCCTGAACCGAGTTCGATCGTCTGTTAGTACTACAAGTATCCGCTGCAGACGCGACCACGCGCTCACCGACCGGGTTTAGGATGCTTCACGACACAACGTGAGGTGAACATTCGGGAACAAGCTCGAGACAACATGTTCTAGTGTGCAATTAATGCATTCTAACAACAATTTAACTCATTTGAATTCGATACTATGCATATTTAAGTAGATATCTTCCACGTTATTATGAAAGCCTTAGCTATATTTTCTTCTCTGGCATTCCGCGGCATGCCGATGCTTGCCACGGTGTGATTGTATCTTAATATATATTAAAAGAACTTGATCAAAAATTAAATCCTTTGCCATGCCACGACGGCAGTCAGCGCCGGTGATAAAAGGATAAAGGGGGAATTGAACTTTATAACTTACACGTTGATTAGATAATTGAATGGCAACTCGGGTGACGACAGCGGCCGACTGCCAGTTGCCAGGGCCGGATTAGGTTATGCAGACTCGAGGTACTCAAATTTTGAACTACAAACTTTTATAAAACAGTTGGTCCTGAACCCCAAAAGGAAATACGGAACCTTTGCATGATCATTTTAATTCGTCTGTGCCAAAGGAATTTTTCTGAAGATCTGTGCAGCGTAGGAATTTGAATTTTACATCTTAATAACGCTAACAGTTATAGTACAAAATAATAATATACTATTTATTTGGAGAGTCAGTTTGATCTTATAAAATAAAGCTTTTATTACTATCTCGTTTCTAGTATTATTTTAGGGACTTTTTCCAAGTATTCATAAAGTATATATTTTTTATGGTTTTGGGTCCATTAGTTTTTAATACAGGATAAGTTTTTAACCAGTGCGTAAATTTTTTTTGGTAGTTCAGTGTCAGTAATAGAACACATTTCCGTGTTTAGCTAAAAAAAATAAAAAAAAATAAAAAAAAATTTTCATCCTTATCCGAGTTTGAAATAAGCAAAACATGGACATAATCTATTCGCCATACTATCAATGAAAACTCTTGGCCGCCGCCCGGGCACATGGCTGGGGTGAGGGGGTGGGGAATGCGCTAGCGCCGAGTGACAATAAAATATGGTTTTTAAGTAAACATGTTTCGTAAGCGATAACTTTTTTTTTAGTACTAAGACATATCAAAATAAAATATACGTGTTTAATAAAACGTGTTGAAGTTTATTATGGCAAAATTTACGCACTGGTTAAAAAAAATTCCTGTATACTGTTAAAATTTGCAAATTATAAACGTTCGCTCCTCCCTTATCTCTGTTTCTATAATTATTATTTTTATTAGATAATGAGCTAGAAATAGCAGGAAACTGATAGCCATCTGCGACACGGTTACAGTGGCTAACAGATTAAAACAACAAATAGGTGCTTACTTGCGTAGACCTTTTAGCTATGCAGTAATTAAATAATGCTCTTCAAATATGAAAGTTTCATTAGCTGAATCATATACTGTAGATCAGTTTTTCTTGACACTATGCCATCCAGATATATACGTTCTCTGGGCGCCAGCACAGATTTGTTTCGCAAATCGTAATACAGTAATTACGGCACACCTGCGGCCGTTCTACATAATAATATAGACCGCTCAGTGGTATTTGGTTCGGCTTAGTTCATTATGTCATGACAACTGCTCGAGCTTCCCGCTCAGTCCGCGCCGGCCCCTGGGCGCTGGGGCCTGTTGCTGGTGCCCGTCATGTTGCCGATATTATTGATTGTGTTTAATATCATATGAAACGTGAAATGTTTAATATCATAAATGGGTATGAAGCGCTCGTATGACACTAGCACCACTATTTACGCACACTAGTGTTCCCGTAACCCCTTTTTTTTTATAGACGGGAAATCATCAAATAACTTCCCCCGCCCTGGGCGGGGCGAGAGGGAGTGTTAGACTTTTACTGACTAAAACCCGTCTATGTTCCTTTCATGTGCCCTTTGCGTTCCGGGGGCGCGGTATCTCTTTCGAACAACCCGCAGTCCCGTAACCCCTATTACGCAAGTTTCCTACTTGCTATGTGACTACTTACTATTTCCAATTTGTAAACTAAAAAAATATGTAGGTACTTTTTCTTAATTCAGGACTAAGTAGCTAAGGCATTTATAATAACGGTATACACTCTAGATTGGCAATACAGACTGTTTATGTGCTTCGACTACCTATTTAATGAGATTAGAAAATTACTTTCTACGTACAAATTCAAAATATATTTCGAAGGATGTGACTGGATGATACAACAAAAATAATAAAAATAAAGGAACCGAAACTAACCAACAAAACGACACTGTTTGAGAGCCATGCCCGGCCCCGCGCTCTCCGGCCGGCGCGGCTCACGTTACGGTCGAGCAAGCTTCCCGTCGCTATGCTTGCGCTTGTTTCCGCAGTGTAGACGATCACCCGCTCTCTGCGCGTCTCAGGGGACCGTTTGCCAATAACACTTCAAGTGTCAACCGACGCGACGTATCGAAGCATAACGACACATACAACACAACTAATATATTCACAAAATTGCAAATAAAAAGTGAACTCTACACGTTTTCAATACATAGCGGGCTACATTCTAGCGATACATCGAAGTAACCCGCGGCGGCAAGCAATGTATGCGATAGCGATGCATGCCTACCTCGGACTATTATAATTATACAGGTTCCTGCTCATAGCCATACAACAATAACAACACGACGAGTTACATACAGGAAAGCTGCAGTGTTCACTAGAATACATCGTTTTACTTTTATCTATTTTTTATTTATCTTCACATAAAATAAAATCATATTTTTGACTGGTGCCAACATATTTAGTTATTAAGAGAGTATAGTCTAATGAACGCTGCGATCTCAACGGAACTACGAGTAACATCGTGCAAGCCGCTATTGGTCGAAGAGCACACGCCACGAGCAAACCGACTGCACCGCTGTGACGTCAGCACACACATGTGTGCGTGTGGTGTAGCACACATGTGCCGCACCACACGCACACATGTGCCACACCACACGCACACATGTGCCACACCACACGCACACATGTGCCACACCACGTCGCAGCACCGAGTTACCGCACAACACACTCTACTTGTATGTTACATTTCTATATGAAGCTCCCCAAACGTAACTGCAAACAGGACTAATCAATCTGATCAAATGCGACTGAACCAAATATGCTCGCTTCGCAGATCCGACAGACGCTACGATATGCGGTGCGATTAGTTTGAATGTTTGACAACGACGTTACGACGTATACTCTGAAGCATACTGTATAATCAAAACGCGGTCTTTTACGGGTATTGATAGATACATCTAATTAGAAATAAACTGGGCACCTACTGGGCCCAAAAATTATAAGATTATCATCGACTCGAAAAGAAGAAGAAGAGCTGGTCAACGAGGCCAGGTAAACATGTATCAATCGGGCTGCTGTCACCCATCAGTTGATTAGTTGAATCTGCAGTAACGTGTGCAGTAGCACGAGGTGGTGGCGGCACACTCACAGGTAGCGGGCGGCGGGCGGCGGCCGGCGGGCCAGCTGCCGACAACACGCACCGTCACTACCGACCTGCTGCACCGACCTGCTCACCACACCGGCCGTGCTGCCGCTGCACTGCTCGTCTTATTCAATAAAACATTGGCGTCTGTGTGGGCATAGCCCGGGCTCAGTCCGCGAGTTCTAGTTGAAGCGGTTCGCTCGGCCCGGTAACTTGAGTTAGCGCGACTCGTCGTTTCCTTCAATTTAAACTAGGCTGGATGGCGGTGAAGTGAACAAACCAACATAAAAACATAATAATAAAAACAAACTCTACGGACATTATTTCCACTCGTCGTGTCGCTACAATAGCCTGAAGGTGCTTTATTCGTGATCGTGTTTATTGTAATTGTTAGTATTTGCAATAGCTATGGAATTAGTATCCTGTCGAATAAGACGCAGTCTACGACGCAGCGCTAGCTCTTCGACCGCAGTACCTAGTCACCAGCCGAGTGACTGCACTCATTCTGCTTTACTGTTATGCTCTGCTAACGCAATCAATAATAACCACTTGGCGACGGATAAATAAGAAATTAAACCATTCTGTGTTAAGGTATGTAATAATCAAAATTGGATCGTATTCAACAGCCCGAGTAACGTTAGTATATTGTTACCTTGACAACGAGCTACCGGTGTATCAGCTAATGGGAACAATGCTCAACATCTTTTATACTTAATTATAACGGGAAAATATTCATATTGTCTATAAAAATATATGAAAAGTACTGATCCAATGTCAATTACACGAAAACAAAAGTAATAGTTGGTATTCAAATATAACATAATGGTCTACTGAAATAGAGGCACTAGTGTCGAGCCGGCGTCGCGGCCGGTCGGGCGCGTCGCCGACTGTACGGGAGCATGGGGTGCACAACAAACCCAAACATAACAGAAAGACACACTGACAAACTCATTCTAAATAATGAAATCAATGTTAACACAGCTCTCAACAAAACCAACAAACTAAACGTTAAATAAATTAGTGGAACTCAAACAGAAACGAAACAACTGAGAGGTAAGGGAGCCGCCCGGCCCGCGACCGGGCGAGGTGGCCATGGCGATGGATGATCTCTTAGCTTCTACTCGGACATTGTAACCACAACACGGTTGTCGGCATCGCGACTATTATGTTACCGATAAGTAAAACTAAACGACTGCAACATCAATGATTGTGATTACAATGTGCATCAGAGACAATATATGTATTAATTACACAGTAGGTGTCATTCGAATGATTGAAGCTGATAGTACACCGAGCACGTGTCCACAGTGACGTTAAGGCGCTGACAACACGCACATACTCCTGATAGGCTTTTCAATCACGTTTAAGCCAAATCTATTGAGTTTGTGGCAGCGGAAAAAATATTATGTTAATGTTAAACATATTTTTGAGAACTTTGTTGTTTTCAAACACATTTTTTAACTTCTCGATACAAAAATTTAAAATGACTTTGTAGCTTAAAAAATTACATTGCTAGTTAACATTATGAACTCAAAATTAATAACAATAACGTATCATACTCGATTGAACCCAACTTGTTTTGTTTTTTATTTTGATTACTCAATTTATATTTGAGTATAATGATTATTGTTATTGTATGTCTTTCATATTTTGTAATAAATGAAACGCGTTATCATCGCGCTTCTGTTTAATTGTCCGAGAAATGTACGGTACGGTGACCGCGCTTTAGTTGTCGTGTGCGTCTTCACCTGGACCGATGCGACTCGTGTCAGATTCAATCGTGTTCTATGACAGATTCGATCGAATAACCTATGTTTGGTATACAGGTACAAATGTTTGTCCTTTTACTTTACTGTCAATGTTCATTCTCGTATAACGGACCGACATACTCCAGAGAGAGTGCAAGTGAGCGTCGGTGCGGCGGTCGAGCGACGTGGCCGCAGTCGTTCCGCGTCTAGTTAGTTTTACTTGCGAATTTAAATGTTTGAAGATCGTAGTAATCGTGGTACAGACCGCGTCATCGATCGGTTATCTCTTTTGTATTATAGTTTGTTCGAAAAGAGGGTTCCAGTCGAGGACGCTGGCTGTACATGTGGCAGTGTACAGGTGAGAGTGACTGACCCGTCCCCGAAGGGCGCGACGCGTCCCCACAGGCGCGCCAGCCGCAGCGCCACCAGCAGCAGCGCCGGCGCCAGCAGCGCGCTCCACGCCAGCGACACCCAGTAGCCGTTCTGTAACCACCACACACACCTTCATCACTACTACTTTAACATCATGCCTCGATGTCAGCATTATGTCATCTCACGCCGGAACTAAAACTGTGTTATGTGTTTACCGGCCTACGTATGAAACGATCGAGTCCAGAACTCTTATCGTAACTGATGTCTAATAACGTCTACCGACTGTTCTCAACTGAATTTCTACTGAACTTGCCTTTTTCAGTTCAGTTTTTATTTAAAATTCATGTTTTACACAGTTAGATTTCATGATTTTTTTAATAGACTTTTTAATTAGGTATAGTGTGGTAGGTTCAGAAGCTGAGCGCGGGCGGTACGTACGACGGGCGTGAGCATCTTGAGGCAGAAGGAGTCGCGCGTGGTGTTGAAGGAGTTGGACAGCGGCCCGCAGCGACCCATCTCCTCCAGCGTGGCCTCCATGTGCGACACGAACGAGTTCACCTGGCTCGTCACCACCTCCGCCAGGTTGTTCATTACCTGCAACCACCGCACTAATCAATACGTGTAACGGCTAAACTATTCCGACTATGTACTTAAAAACATAATGCAAAGTAGTCGAACAGGAAACATTCATCGGTTTTCTACTTATCTCGAGTTACCATTTTTATTTACAATAATACGTAACGCTAAAAATATCAATTTGCGAAACAAGAAAAATGACTACGTACTCATTTATTTAAATGAAATAAGGGTAAGGAATGAGTATATTAGAAGTTTAAAAGTAGCGCCAGTGACAGAAAGGTTGAGAGGGAACCGTTCGCCTTAGTATGGACATGTGAAGAGGAGGGATGAGACGCATGTGACCAAAACAGTTATGTATATAAATGTGGATGGATGGAGAGGAAGAGCCGTATTTCTAGGCCAATTTTAATTTAACTTTTTGTCATATCTCCTACGGTATTTTCATGTTTTGTAAAAAAATGCGAATAAAAAAATTCATGCCTATTCCCGATTATACACTTCTGATCGAATTTAGGTCACAGTAAATGAGGTCGACACCAACACAACATCACAATCAACATCCAAGATGGCGTATTTAGTAAATTTGCGCGGCTGCCATCTTGAATTTTGATTTGGACCTCATTTTCAGCATCAACGCTCCCAAAAACCATGGACGTGACAACCAAGATGTATTACATAACGTTAACCAACTTCAACTAGCTTTAATAAAGTTAGAATATTATCTACTACACCAAGTAATAGGTAAACAGGTGTACTTATTTACCTGTTTTCTAAGAAAACAGGCGTAATGTTATTGTCTGTATGGAATTTCATTCCTCGAATTTAGCGTACTGTGCTTTGCAAAACAAAATCTCTTAAGTATACATTCGCGCTAGTAGATTGCGGAAATGTTTCGCGTGTGTGTGTCGATACCACTGTGCCCTAGCTACAGCAAGTGTCCACACGAGACAGTAGTGAGACTCACGTCCCCGTAGGACCAGCGGCGCATGTCGTTGAGGAAGGCCTCGCCCTCGCTGGTCTCGTGCACCAGGTACGTGATGGCCTCCTTCAGCGATGAGTGGTTGAAGCGCAGGTCGTCCCGCAGCTCGCGCGCCGTGCTCTGTAACAGTCGGTATAGCGTGACGTGCGTGCGTGGCGCGCGCGTGGCGGGCGTGTGGCGGGCGTGTGGCGGGCGTGTGCTCACGTTGAGGCGCGCGGAGTGGTCCTGCAGCGGGCGCAGCACGTCCTGCTGCAGTGCGGACAGGGCGGCGGCCGCCTGCAGCAGCGACGCCGCCTCCGCCGCGAACAGCGGCTGCTGCAGCGAGCGCGCCGTCGTGTTCAGCTGCTGCACCAGCTGGTCCAGCGCCAGCGACGTCATGTTCGTCTCCAGCTGCGAACACATTCCGACGTCCTTTATTTTCATGTAGATATAAGTGTCGACTCTTTATCAGGTAGAATAGATCGTGACTAAAGTTGTTTATCGCGCCTCGGTACAATAACGGTGGGCTAAAGTCACACCCGCGATGTAATATTTGTATTCAGGAAGCCAGCATTCGAGATACTAGAGTGCGCCTTCATCGTGACGCCGCACTCCAGTATCTCCACCGTAAGCGTCCTCCCACGGTGAGCATTTTGTTCAGTGAGGGTCAGCTCGTAAAACACAAACATAGCAAAGTGACTGACCGCCGAGAGGATCCTGTCGAAGTCGAAGTCGGAGAGGCCGCTGTCGGCGAGCTGGCGCAGCTTGTCGCGCGCGGCGGGGCTGAGGATCCTTACGGGCGCGCGCGCCGGCAGCAGCGGGCCGGGCGCGGGCGCCAGCGACGCGCGCAGGCCGGCGCGCACGCCCGCCACGTTCAGCACGCGCCACAGGTGCAGCGTCTGCGGGCCACCATAACTCAGCCGCCAAACTCGCCGCAATCGACTGCCTTTTGAGTCAACTCTAGCACATGCTTGTTATGATGTTTTTTAACCTTGGCGATTATTACTCTGAACCGCACCCGTCGCATAGCGCGGGGCGCAGATTTTAACATTGTATACGAGCATCTCAATCGATATAGAAAACACGCTCCACACGACACACTGACGACGCAACGCAAGCAAGCAGCGCATATCGCGGCGATGGGTGGGAAAATCACCTGACATAATTCTTAGCTCATTATTCTATATATTTTAAATAATTGTTTGAGTTTTTTTGAAAATTTCTCTTTCACTGTTTCATTTTTGTTTATGTATATGTTACCAGCAATCTATAGAATCCAGTATTCTATACAATACCGAGTACGGAGCCGGTAATGTGTGTAAAAGACATAGAGCATTTGTCGTAATTTACATTCACGAAATTCAGCATAATGATCATTACACATAATATTATTAGGTATAAATTCCTCATGATCTTTTTTACAAACATTTCATATCAACAACGACCAAGCCCCGCTGGGCAGGGCTCCTTTTCTGTCAGCAGGATTTAAAGTGACCTAACATGAATGGTGTAACGGGAGCTAAGTTCGCTCGCGTCGCTCACTGACTCTAGCTCCCATTATACCATTTAAACCTAGCCTATCCGTGTTGGGGTGCCCTTAGCTCCCTGCACCCTTTGTTCTGCTAGGAAAATTCATTCAACTCCAAATTAAACCAAATTAAAGTCATGCTAACCTTTTCATTATGCCCCAGTGTTATTATGCTAAAAAAAGTTATGCGAAAATGTTATGCCAAACAATATTATGCCTTAAAATTTGTATGCGAAAAGAAGGGATCCAGTTTGATTTGCCCGTCATTGTATAGGTAGGCCGGTTAACGTTGGAAAAAAATATAAGTACCAAAATCTATTTCTACTTTATACAATCCCTAGGCATTATATACATTAACTCGGTATTGTGTAGAATACCTGAATTATACAGATTGCCGGTAACATAATATACCTACAATTAATAAGAAAATAAAGTTTATAATTTTGTTGATAATCTGAAGCTTACGTCCTTTACTTCCGTGATAAATAACAAGACAATGATTCACACAAAAATGAACTTACCATTTCTTTAACAGTGTCGTCAAGACACAGAAACGAAACATGTTCGCTAAATTGAAGAGTTTTCTCGAAAACTGTTAACTATAACTTATGACAGTTACCCTGTAGATGGAGTTGTTGGCGTGGCACCTGACGATGGCGGAGGTCAGCGTGAAGTTGGGATCCTTGCGCTCGCCGAACAGGCTGTACTCGAAGTCCACCATCTTCTCCACGTCGCCGAACAGCCGGTTGCCGCGCGGCTCCCTGCGACACACACGACTCACTACACACCTGGCACTACACACGTGGCACTACACACGTGGCACTACACACGTGGCACTACACACGTGGTACTACACACGTGGCACTACACACCTGGCACTACACACGTGGCACTACACACGTGGCACTACACACCTGGCACTACACACGTGGCACTACACACGTGGCACTACACACGTGGCACTACACACGTGGCACTACACACGTGGCACTACACACGTGTCAAGCTGGCGCGGCGGCCTTCACGTATCACACATTGCGGTGCAAAGCCACGTCTTTATGGGAGTAGAGCTCTTTGGGAATCGTTCGGGAAAGTACATCACCAAAGCTATTCCGACATTTTTGCACATAACTTACAACTGTAAGTTAAGTTGTAGTTGGAAACCATGACCGACTGGTCATGGTTTCTAATCGTTTATAAAATATCGTTAGTTTTTGGTCAATAATATCGAAATATTGATATTGCAATAATATCGCTCATCCCTAATGTAGTGTACTTTTGTTAACTCTACCCCGATCAGCATGGTCGCCAACATCATTACAGGCGTTTCAGCTTTATTTTGGGATGGCAACGATTCTGCGATGTCTTTGGTAATGCAGATGTCCATTGGCGGCGGGCTATGAGCACCTACCATCAGATGGACCGCCGGCCAGTTTGCCGTCCACTCACCCGCCTAGCCTTTACCGAACCATGGTGCGGTCGACTTTCAGTTTTACCAGGTGCAGCTGAATATCAAGGATTAGAAGTGAGTACGTATCTAAGTTCCATAACCCAGTGCTGATGCCCCTTAGATGACACTGACTTTACTAGCTTCAATAGTGCACAACATGTGCGAGGCGTGGCGTACACTCACATGAGCGGGTCGCAGACGACGCGCGTGCCCAGCACGCCGGCCACGAAGTGCACCAGCATCACCAGCAGCACGAAGCTGCCCAGCAGGTAGATCGCGCCCACGCCGCTGCGTGCAAACAGGGGGCGTCGTTATACTCATCCGACATGCTTTCATATTCCTTCTACTTCGATAACACTGACAATGTTGAATAAATAATTCAGTTACTTTTATTTTTTAAGGGCTTGTTGAAATTTTTATGATTTTTTAAGTTGGACTTATTGTAAAAAGCTCTTTTTAATCTCGTAAGAACATAATAATAAATATCTTGGGACAACTCACACACGGCTATCTGATCCCAAGCTAAGCAGAGCTTGTGTTATGGTAACCAGACAACTGATATACATACTTATATAATTTATAAATACATACATATTATAGATAAATCACACCCAGACACAGAACAAACAATCATGCTCATCACACAAAGTTTGTCCTGGGTGGGAATCGAATCCACGACCTCCGGCTTAGCAGTCAGGGCCACTAACCACTAGACCAACAGGCCCCCCCTATTACATGGGACCTAAATATACCGGCGAACTGTGGGTGTACATTGGTACACCTCTGCCTAACCCTTCGGGGAATACAGGCGTGATGGTATATAAAATGCCGCCCTTACAGCACTGAATTTACTAAAAGAAGACGGAAATAGTTTGACCTTAAGCAAGAATAAAACATGCTTTCACCAACGGATTCTATGTGTACTGAGACCACTACTATATAATAGATTAAATGTCAAAACAAACATCTTTTCCCTTAAGTATAGAAATTGCAAAAAACTCTTAACCAGGCCCTTCAGAGCATGTCCTGTGAATATACAGAGAAGTTATTACTTGTACTTAAGTCAATATTGTTTGCATTTCATTGTTTTTATTAAAATTCCTATTAGATTTTAGATTTATTCGATGTTAACATTTTTTTAAATTTATTTGTTTAGTAATTCTTTACATATTGTAAAATAATCAAATAAGAGACAACAATAAATAACGCACGTACGTTAGAGCTTTTGCTTCTAGTTATGACACAACAGGTGGGCGCAATCACTTATCTACTCGATAATCACAGCATTACTAAAGGCTGGCATAACACAGAATACGCCTTTATTAAATTTCCAGAATTTCCAGCAGCCATTATGAAGAATATCTTCTTCAAAACAAACTGCGTCCCACCTGCTCCCGGCGCAGTAACAACGACGCCGGACGTGAACACATCACAATGTCACCACATGTGACACGACACTGCACAGTATTGCCACCATCTGCTAGTGGAAACGCGCTAGCTCTTACTTGTATTGTTTACTAATATTATAAAGAGGTAATATTGAATGTTTGTTTGAGGTAATGTCTGGGAGTACTAATCCTATTACAAACATTTTTTCACTGATTAAAAGTTACACTATTTATTGCCGAGTGTCGTAATAATATGATATGTTTCCACGCGGATAGATTCGCGAACAGAAGCTAGTTAACTTTAAAACAATAACCTATGTGTCTCAATAATTTATCAAAGCCTCCCTTATAAATTGAAAGTGTTCAGTGATATCGTTTTGTTAAAATTGTACGTTTTATTCATAATGTTTGGCATTGGTTTTGGCAAGGTTTATAAGAAACGATACTTTTATGTTTTATTCTCTCAAGATAATAGGTAAAAGGTTTTGTTTATACATTCTGGGGAAAGTCAAAAAAGGTAAAAAAAGAATCTTATAAATGAATGCGCCGAGGGGTTTTAAGAATTTGGTGTTTGTGAAAATTTTGCATCGGTGAGCCTATTGAAGCAAGTCGGACGTAATCAGGATCGGTATAAATAACAACAATAAACAAAAAGAGAAGTAAACTGGTGTGCGAGGAGCAAGCGTGTAGAGCGTAGGTACCAGTGCAGGCTCTTGGCGCCGGTGCCCTTGCTGCAGCACTCGCTGGCGCCGTACGCGTCCAGGCGCTTGCCGCACACGCCGCACAGCACGCCCCACGCCAGCAGCAGCGTCACCAGCAGCAGCGCGCACGCGGCGCCCAGCGCGGCCAGCTGGCGCGCCAGCCCGAAGCGCAAGTACCACTGCTCGGCGCGCGACACCTGCCGCTCCTGGCGCGTCAGCTCGGCGTCCGCGCGGTCCAGCGCGTGGCCCACCTCGCCCACCACGCCCGACAGCTGCGAGCCTAGCTTGCGGAGCGAGCTGGACACGTCGGGCATGCGCTGCTCGATGGAGCGCTGGATGCCGCGCTGGATCTCGCTGAACGCCCGCTGCCCCTCCGCCACCTCGTTCTTGATGTCGCTGTCCAGCAGCTGCGTCACGTTGTTCAGCAGCTCCGACACGTCCGGCATCTGCCACATCGCGCATCGCACTCGTTACTACTCTATTACGGTTCACAATACTAGCTCTACATAGTTCCATATCAAGAAAGTAATTATGTCCGTTTATTTGTTACCTCATCACGGCAAACCCACTGAATTGATCGTGAATATACAAAGAGCTAGCTTGGGATATAAACAATGCCAAAGTCTACTTTCTAATCTGCAAATTCGTCCGCGTTCACGATGTCCGACGTTCACGTGAACAAAGTCGCGGCCAAACACTTGTGATAATAAATCTTCGGTTTAACATTATGAAGTAGTCGTAAACCGGATGTAGCTTGGAATAGATTACAACAACAATCAGGTGAGAGTTGAGTCACAAACATGGCTCTATAACTTCCAGCGGTGCACCAGTGGTTATTCCTGGAGTGGATGAACGGTTGACGTACATAATTCAGATCATACGGAACCCTCGGAGCGCGAGTACTACTCGCACTTAAGAACACTGTATGGATCTTTTTGCAGAAGTTGCATGAAAATGAATTTGTTATACTTACGGTAGGGAAATACTTGTCCAGCATCTATCCACGTTAGCGTGTAACGTTACAACATATTAATAAACAACTATTAAATACAAGCACAAGTTCAGTAGGTGCGCGGCCGCACGAGTGGCGCCCAACGTTTAGCTTTGTGGAGCAAGCACGCGCGCGGGGCTTGCCGGCGTGAGCTACAACATGACTACCTGACTGTACTGTATCTCGGTGTCCAGCTGCCCGATCTTGTACTTCTCCTGCAGCGCGCGGCACTTGGGCTGGTCGCACTTGGCCAGGGTCTGCAGCAGCTGGTTCTTCACTTTGCGGAGACCTGCACACGGTAACAGAGGACTACATTATATGTTCACCTCGACCCGAGTAGAGTCGCATAAACCGTGCGAAGCAGCTGCGATTCGCTACCGTTATACAAAAGGCGTAAAACAAATGATGGCAGTTCCTTCTTGAGAACAAAATGGACATAGCTCCGTTATTCTTCATCACGAGCAAATCACCAGCTAGCGGTAACGATAGTACTGAGGAGGCTCCCCTGTCGTTCGGCGGCATGCCGGGTGGTGTTCAAAGGGAGCGTTGTGCGGGGCAGGGAGTGGTACCGGTGTTGAGCTCCTCGGCCTTGAGCCGCAGCTCGGCGGTGAGCGCCTGCACGGTGCGCAGCTTGCGCTGCACGGCGTCCAGGTCCTGCACCATCTGGTTGAGCGTGGTCACGGACGCTGCGCGGGAGAACGCGCCCAGCTTCCACGACGTCGTCATGCCCAAGCCTAGCCATACACATAATGCACATTTAATTATTCAAATGTAAGTACCTATCCGTACATTCAAAGCATTATTACAGGTAATAAGAATAGCCAAGGCCCCCAAGGCGTTTAAAAAACAATTTTAAAATATATCTATACTAATATTATAAAGAGGTAGAATTTGTTTGTAAGTTTGTAAGTTTGTATGTAGGGGGTAATCTCCGGAAGTAGTGAACCGATTTTAAAAATTGTTTCACTGGTAGAAAGCTACATTATTCGTGAGTGCTATAGGCTATATAACATCACGCTGCGACCAATTGGAGCGGAGTATCAATGAAAAATGTGGCAAAAACGGGGAAAAAATATTCTTTTCGAGGGCTTTTGTTGCGTGCGCTGCGTAAACAGTTAAAGTTACGCAAAAATAATGTATGAGAGAATTGTTCTTCTTATAATATTCTAAAAAAAAGTCCGCGGTAGTACATGCCTAACTTTAAAGGTTGACTCAGTATAGCCATTTTTATAGTCAGAAAATTTGTTTTAAAATAATGCATTATTTACGAAGGTGTTTTTATGAACATAGTATTAATCCTTATCAACATAAATACGTTTTAATTTTGAACAAAATTGCCCTTTACATCATTTAATTTCAATGAATATCTTAGGAGATATCACAGTTTTAAAATAACTTCGCAGCAAAATAATGACTCTGCGTGACATTCCGTAGCCTGTACCTCAGAATAACAGATTATAGGCTACATAACATCGCACTATGAGCCACGGGAACGGAAAAGTAACCAAAATCAACAACGCGGGTGAAACCGCGGGGCACAGCTAGTTGTCAGATAAAAGTTCGACCTAATTGAATGTGTTCCACGTTGTTTCTGGCTGACGAAATATATATTTTCCTTAAACACTTTAGTAAGCGGTGTTACTAACTCGTAAACTAACTCTAAGGAGTGCACTTACTTCGCAGCTGGTTATTGAGGCTAGTCTGCAGCTCCCCGTAGTTGGAGACGAGTACCCAGTTCATGAGAGCGCGCGTCTCGTTGAGGAAGTGGCGCGCGTCCCTGATGCCCGCCCGCATGGAGCCGGGGGCCTCCTTGGCGCCCATGTCTATCTGCGAGTTCGTTACAAACGCGCACACCACGCCAAACCTATCAACGTACACGTTATAGTAACGGGCGAGCTTCTTGTTGTCATGCCAAGGCAAGTCTATCCTTAATGCTTACAGGAAGAGTGTGAGTAACGCGATGAGTACGATGGAGAGGATTGCCTTGATCCATTCGTCGTACTTGCGGTCAAAGAGCCGCCGCCGCCGCCCCATGCGGCACCAGCGACAGCAGCACCAGAGCAGACTGGAACACAACACGCATGCTGCTTAACAGCCGGAGCTAATATACCAATCGTTATCGGTTCGCTATTCCTCTGGATATGTCGACATCCTGGATAGTGAAGGACCGTGCTCCACTGACCCATACATGATATCAGGAAGGCGCGCAGAGATGCATCTGTCTTATACAACTCGGGCATCCTCATGAGCCATGTATGTGGCACAGAGTCCGCACGCCTTCTTGTAATCTATCCAACATGTCGACAGATTCTTCGTGGATCGGCGACCCTGTTGGCTTATAGCCATGTCTTATTATTATTATTCCATTTATTAATTAGTATATAAACTACATTTTTAAATAAAATTAAAAACATTAAAAAATTTAAGAAATAGTAGCCCGCTGGCATCAGGAACAGGGTCCAAGCCACCGGTTGTTGGGGCTCCTGAGAAAAGAATTTCCTAACAATACACGATTATTATTTCAGGAGCAAAAAAATGGTGACTAGATATACATATTTAGTGCCCAACAACATTCCTAAAACCAGAGCTCTGGCTTAACATCCCCTGCATAGTACTAGGCTTACCCAGCTAGTGGCAGCAGGGCGGCGGCGAGCAGCGTGATCACGATGACGACGGTGGAGCCCGCGTAGTGCACCATCAGGGGGCGCCACTCCTCCTTCAGCGGCTTCACGTTGAAGTGCCCGTCCGACACCCACACCAGGCCTGCGCACACGTACACACCACGTCACTACTCTGTATGCTCACTAAACGTGTGGATTTATCACTAGTACATTATAAAACATTATGGACTTCAGTTTAGATTGGAAGACGACGCTTAGCGTATGCGTACGTAACTTTGATCTGTCAAAATCATTGCCTGCGCATTAGCGTCAATACCACATTGTATTCAGAGTGACACAAACCTAAGTGATGGATATCGACTACTTGTTGATTCTTTAAAGCTTTTTAACCCGACTGCAAAGACAGGGTTATGCTTTTATGAGCATCAGTGTGATGGTATGTATGTCTTTCAAAACGAAAAACACAGTCATGAGCTTCGCTTAAGGTATGACGTAACTGAATGAATAATTAATTCCACAACAGCTCGACCCTGTGACAATTCAACCCCAGAACAACTCGACTCCCGATTACTCAATCCAGATCCAAAAAACTTTTTTACAAATACCCGCCAAGTGCGAGTCGGACTCGTGCACGAAGGGTTCCGTAACGGCAAAAAAATCTCGTTGGTTGTATGGTATGGTTAATGGTCCCCCTATATTTATATTTTGAATTATTTTTATATTTTTTTTTAAGTAAATGATATTACTACTTATTCAAATATTCTGTGAATATTTATAATATTTTTAGTATTTATTGTTATAGCGGCAACAGAATCTCTGATACTGTGATAGTTAGATTTCAACTGTCTAGCTGTCAAGGTTCATGAGATACAGCCTGGTGACAGACGAACAGCTGAGTCTTAGTAATAGGATCCCGTTTTACCTTTTGGATACGGAATCCTAAAAAAGACAACCAACTTTAAAAATTAAAAAGTGAAAAATAACTTAAGTTTTAGAAGTCGGTGGCAATACATAACAAACAGAACCAAAGCCGCCGAATTCCAAAACTAAAGTTATTTTTCACTTTTTAGTTCTTGAAGAGGGCTTGTCTTTGTTGTCAAAAATATTTTTATCAATAAATCCTAGACGGAGCCGACATTTTGTATCTAAAAAAATTGTGATCAAAATTGAACATAAAGGTGAAGTAAGTAAGTGTTAGATATTTTGCACATACCTGTTCAAGGAAATGTACAAGAATACCTAAAGATACAAGTTTATCCTGCACCCATTGGATAGGCGTCTCTGAACCAGCAGATAGTGCAACAAGCAAGTTGGGCAACAATAAGAACATTCCTGTTGGCGGCGGCGCGCGGGGCGGGCGCGGGGGCGAGGCGTCGCCGGGCCCTTTGTGAGCGGTGCAGCCGATCGATAGCCGGAGCGCCGCCACGCGCCACGCAGCGGAATATACCTATACACAGTAACATTTGTATCGGAGGCTGCTACAATGAGCAAGCTTCGTTTCGTTTGTTGGAGCACTGGATGCATGAGGAGTCTGCTTTACTGGGCCGTGCAGCAACAGACCGATGGCCACGGTTTCTTTCTTCAGGAAAACATTACAAACAACGATCTGACTCGTACATATACATAACATACGTTACATAGCACAGGTTGGACAGGAGTTTACCCACATTTCCCCAGTTATGCCACACGTTAAAGCCAGGCGCCGTGGGGTATCGTATACTTACCCAGTAACTGGGTAGTGAATGTCAGATAAAGTTGCTCCGTATAAAATACAGTTACAACCAGTGGATTATCTTCCACTCCCTCTGACAGAGAGAAGGCCCGTGTACAGGCAAAGGTAACAAAAAGAAAGAAAGAAATAAGGAAAGAAAATAAGAAAGAAAGAAAGATAATCTGAGATCTGCTCCAAGTTAACTGAAATCGTATTTATAACTAGCTTTTGCCCGCGACTTCGTCACCAACCCTACTAACACAACTCTATCGATCCCTTTATATGGTTAACCGAAATAGTTGCTGGAGTGTAGACGCTATCGCTTGTGCACTTCTGGGAAGAACTATCAGTTCCCAGTGACACGGCTGCCGCTAACAATAAACAATTAATGAGACGACGCTATCTAAATAAAACATATTTTCCCTCTTCCTCTCTATGGAATGGAACATAATGCTCATCTATCTATACACACAAATAAATAAATAAAATTTAAATGTCTGTTTGTAATTTTATTTAGAAGTAGTATAGAGCTCTTTGTGAAGGAGCTCGTTCGTTACAACAAAAATGTGGGGTGTTATAAGTTTGACGTGTCTTTGTGTCTGTCTGTGCACCGTAGCTCCTAAACGGGTGAACCGATTTGAATGCGGGTTTTTTTTATATTTGAAAGCAGGTTCCTAGCTATGGTTATTACTTATGTTTTATCAAAATCGGTTCAGCCATTTCAAGATTATCAGCTCTTTTGTTAGCTGCGGTAGAGATCTTTATTCTTCTGTCGGGAGTTATTACGATTTATAATTTTATTAGATACGTCTTGTATTTAGAAATTTTTATTTAAGATCCCCGCAGACCACAGACTTTCCATCGGCCGACAGTTTGGTCGGGCTCTTAATCAGTATGAAGATGTATGCAAGTGCGCACATTACAACGGTTCGGTATCGGCCGATAAATAAATCAGTATGGCGATCTTCTAAAATGTATTAACAAAACGTTAAGATTTAAAAAACTGAAACCAATGAAATATTGAACGCGAACGAAGTCTCGGGCAACAGCTTAATAATATCGATAATGTGACAGATTTTCACAGACGGTTCACATTACCTACTGCTTTGACAATAACTTTACCTATTGATAAACTGTTTTGAGAACGCTCCACTCAGTGTTCCAACGTGGAAACAAAAAGAGTTTTGATAAATAAATTCCGTAAACGTCCGGAGTGTATAGTGAGTAACACTGACGCACTGTGAGAGAGAAGATTGTGCAACCCAGTTAAATAATAAATACCTAGCGAACTACCGATGCCACAAATGTTCGTCCAAGTACAAATATAATTATTATGATCCGTTTTTCCTCCAAAATGACAAAGAAATTGAAGCTGGGGAGCTAGGCTCCCAGTTGAAGCTAGCAATACGGTAAATTCAAATTTGTGCAAACTAAGCATACGAGGAAATTTTATCGACATTATTTATACTAGCTTCTGCGCGCAACTTTGTCCGCGTGGAAGTCAACATACCATTATAACATAGTCTATGAAAACATAAGTAAGTATAGCTGACCACCACAAAAAAAAAGTGTTATCGGACCAACACCTACTTAAAAAAGTAAAATTAAAACAAATTTTACTTTTTTATAATACAAGTATAATATTGGAGATGAATCACTAACGGAGCACGCGATGGCCCACACATAACCGCACGGGTCAGGCAGCAGGCTTTCAATACATATAATAATCTGCTAGGTCTACCAATCAAAATATTGATTAGTTAACTTGCTACACATAGGTTTATGATGCGCTCTAAAGGGTGCAATTTACTAATACAATATATAATATTTTGAAATGTGCTTATTAAGCCCTTTAATTTGATATGCAACACGACCATATTTAGAAGAAAAATAATCGTTTCATATCTTCATGAGCTCTAGAGGGCGCCACATACAATTTATTGCATCATAACGTAGCCTATAAGCAGTGGACAATTTAGACGCTTCCAATGACACGCCATTTGTTAATAATTTGTTTTATGTCAATTTACTTTAGATGGTTTAGAAGTTATAAGGGAATAGATGAACATCTATACATACATCATCATCTGCTTAGCCATTTCCCAACTGGGTCAACATCCATACATACATACTGGTCAAAATCATAACCCTCCTTTTTGCTTCGCCGTAACATACCATCACGCCTGTATTCCCCGAAGCGTTAGGCAGAGGTGTGCCCATGTACACCCACAGCTCACCGGTATGTTATTAGGTCCCATGTAATAGGGGGCGAGCCTATTGCAATTAACCGGGCCCAAATCCAAACTCCGAGCTGCTACTGAGAATTTCATAGAAACCCCAATAACACTTTTTGCTCGACCTGGGAATCACCATCGGAGCTTCGCCGTAGTCGGGTAAAAATAAAAAATAAATGTTATTTACTCTCACCAAAGCCAAAAGTATTCTGTATACTGAAAGCAGCATCGACGCGTTAGTTGCTAGTAAATACATTTAGTACGTACATAATTCTACATGGTTTGGTCGGTAGATACATGATTATTTATTTGGTTGCAAAACATGTTTGAAACGATGTTGATATTTGTGACATCGTTGAATACAAGTATCACAACTTCGAGGGGTCATAATGAGCGTGTTCGGGTATAGGCTATGCTTACAGCTGTGTAATGCTAAAGGTACCAGAAAAACCTAACGATGCGCGAACAAAAAGGACAGGATGACCCTCGAGACGAGCACGGGCCAGTGGTTCGCGAACTTGGGATGAGTTTATTTGAGAGTATTTTGGGCACTGCGCAAAACATTACTAAAGTGTAAATACCAAGATCAATATTTGTATGCTTTGTAGGTGATATTGCGATTAACGTTTAAACACCTGGAACTAAGGTCGGGTTTTCACCAAAGCGGAGACAAGATGCGTCGTAGACAACCAATAGTCTGTCTCTCTTCTCCGCTTTGGTGGAGTCCGGGCTTTACACTGTATTCAGACAAGTGCGTTCGGAATTAACAGCGAGTCGCAATACTTTAGAAATCCAAAAGTAAGAAGCACGCTGAGCCAGAAAACTTATGCGACTGCTATAGTGCACAGAGGTGAGCGTATGATGCATGCTACACACGCACGCGATCGCCGCCACTCTCGGTGCACTCTATAAATTGCGTGACTCTTAGCTTCGTGAGTTTTATGATGAGCATACAAGTGTTCGTTTTCGGGGCTATTTTATTAGGGTCACGTGTTAACCTAGACATAATATCAAACTACATTTGAAGTATTGATTGAACAGGTTTAAGGTCTAGTATTTTTTTTATATTGGTTGCTGATTGGAATCAGATAGCTTTAAAGTGGGTGTCCTACTAATATTGTGAGGAGAAAGTCTGGATGTTTGTGAATTTGTGTGTTTGTTAATCAACCCGAACGGATTAGGATGTTTGGCTTACAGGTGGACTATGATCTGGTCTAGGATACGTATTGTATTTAAACGTTCGTTTTTCGACCTACCTAGATTTGATGTCAAACGCTGCATGTTACCCGTTTTATTTTGTATTACATTTTGATGCCATATTGACGTCATATACGTAAGTTAGGGAACAACACGATGCCTCATTTGTTATATTATAATACTACGAGTAGTTTAGGAGACATGAGGTATCTACTGAACATAAAACATTTTTAAAGATGGGAAATTTTCAAATGTCTTCTTCCGGTATGGGCGGAGGGGAAGGGAGTGTCAGACTCTTACTGACTAAAATCCATCCGTGTTCCTCCTAATGCCCTTTGCGTTCCAGGGGCGCGGTATCTCTTGACCAAATTCCGCTAACCAAACCATAAGAATTATGTGTAAGTATTTAATTTTCCGCTATTGAGCAATTCTATTATCTGGAGGTCTACATTAAATCTTTGCAAAAATAATATGAAATCACGGGAGAATCTGCGCGCCAACATATTCGCCCGAACTGACAATGCTCTACGTTCCCTCTCCATGTCACAATCATCTTTTAAATCATCGGTCACGCAGTGCCCGAGATACCTATATTATGCATCGCTTAGATTTCTTAATAATAAGAAGTGCGACTTAACTCTCAGGGTGATAGCTATTATTATTTGCTCTAAGCGAGAGAGAAACGCGGCAAGTGATCTCAACGACCTTCCAATACTTGTCGAATGACTGTGCCCAACGGCTGCTCGGCCGCCACTCACTTTTTTGTACTGCCATCATTTATACACGCAAATTTGCATCTTATTCCTTTAGCCGTAAGGTGCTGTTAACATTTTTTACGACACATTAGCATGAGTCACTGAGTGGAAGAGAACGATCTCGGGCCGTAACTGTAATGTTGTTTTAGCTGCAACTGTAACCCAATGAGCCATAGTACACGAAACAGATGGTCCGGTGACCGCTTTGATGTTCGCTACAACAGTTATCAACAATAAGCTTATTCAAAAAGCTCAATCTAGCATCCTACTAACCCTACTTCCTATTAATATTATAAATGCGAAAACCTGTGAGGATGGGTGAAGATTTGTTTCTCTTCCACGCTTTTAAACGGCTGCACGGATCTGACGCGGCGAAGTCGCGAGCAGTAGCTAGTGATTTAATAAATTAAGGGGATCTTTCAACCAAATTAATGTGTTTCCCAATGTGAAAATTTGACACAAATCACACACCACACAACACTTTCAACCAGGACTAGATTTTTAATATTTTTTGGAAATTCAATAGCATAATACGCTAACGTAAAATAACACCATCCATTGACCCCGTATCTATGGACTTGCTATAAGTATCTAGTACATACGTCTATATTGTCTACATACATGTATCTTTAATCATTGTGCTCAGCGGTATAATATATCGCAATGGCTCGTCGGGGCTCGGGGCTCATCCATCACCCATCAGCTGTTGCGATGGCGCGCGATGATTTGTAATAACAATAAAAATACTTAATTCTAAAACCAGTCTAAACATTGAATGTAAGCTCGTATTTTATTTTATGAGTCAGTTTAAGTTTTTTTTTATCAGCTCCGTGCCTACGTATTGTTAAAGCCTTGATAATGTAATGACAGATGAATGTGATGACTACTAAGATTAATGACAGTAATTTTAGTCTTTTATCAGTATCATCAAAAACGTTATAGCCTCAACATGTGACAGTATTGTGACTGACCTAATAGATTCACGAAACTAATTATTATTGCCGCTGTTAACACAGCAAACTGCACAATGTCTGCACTCAAACACAAGCTGCTTAGTTTAGGTTTATCTTATGCCCACACATAATAAGTGTTCACCATCCTGGGCTCTCCCAAATGACAAGTAATCTTGTTTAGTCGGAGAATATTGTTGATGTAACTGCCATAATCAGGGACATTGGACAGTTTGAGTGTGTGCGTAAGAGCAGTGTGAGCATGCGAGTGGCGAGTGTGGCGACCCAGATAGGAGGCGCGGGCGCCACCACTCCCGCGCACTTACTTTATTGGAGGATGCCACGTCACGGGTTAACGACATCGCTACAACGAACACTTCTGCCAACATCCTGCTATTAGACGCGGCGCTGCCAACAATCTGCGCCTACATGGAGCTACCTTTAATTAGTTGATCATTCTGTCCTCTACGTGCTAAGCAAAAGGCTGTCACCGTAACCAATTAAGAATTTAACCTTTACGACAGATTGTGTAAGCGAACATATACGGCGAACTACGATAACATACAAAGCTTTTAGATTCCGCATTCTAGATGAAATCGAAGATTATTATAAAAATAAACAAAAAGCAATATAAATTGTTACCAACACTTAGGTAGGTATATAGACTCAGAAATAAATAGAAACAAATGGAAATTATGATCATTATAATCACATCACCTTTATGGCCATAATATGGTTTTGATTTAAAGTCAAAACCATATTATGACTTATCATATATTTTGACTTTAAAAGCTTTGTTGCCCAGCTTTTAAAAAAAAGGAAAGGCGTGTTTAAAAAACGTGATTGCTCTCCTACTCCTAACGTGAAAATATTTTTTATTAATAAAATATTTTGCAAAATCATAATGTTTTCATATTTGCAAATTATTTTTAATCATTGTTTTCTGTTCATTTATATTATCCAGGAAAAAACCTAATTTCAGTCGGTTAATAATAGAATCCTGTGGTTTCTGCCTACCCCACGGGAAAACGGCGTGAGTTTATGTATACAGTAATAATATAATCAATCTTCATCCTCCTTTCCTCGGATATTTTTTTTTAAATGACACTGCCCCACTCTTGGATTTTGCAAAGATTTGGAAGATGCGGTGGATGGACGGGGACTTCTCAATGCTAAGAATCTGCATAATAGGGAGGCTGTACAATATTAGGGAATACTTCCCCCACACTGATGTGGGTATGCACGAAGATGCAGTGGTGACAAGCGGATGACAAGAGTCACCGTTATCCTTGGCAATAGGGAAACTGAAGGAAACTCTTGGTATTTGCTATTTCTAGTAAGATGCAGAAGACGATGGTTTCGGACACGGCACGCTTTGTGAGGCGGTCCCTCACTCTGGACCCCTGACTACCGTCAGCTTAGGTCTTACAACCTAGCTTTAACAACAACAAACATTTTTTTAGCTATTTTTTTTTATAAGTAAGTCGGTACTCAGTAGGTACAGATGGAATAGATATAATTATAACAGACGAAGTTTTTATCGCAAATCCGATTTTTACAAAAAAGATAACCACCTTCAAAAACTGCAAAGAAAAAAAAAACATTTTTATTTTTCAACCAAATCCATGAAGAAACGAAAATACTGCGTCGTTAATATTTGAAATCCTTACAAAAAGCCTTTTTAACCAATACCTCACGTATTAATTCGGAAAAGTGGTATTAGAAGGTTCGACATACTCCCTTCTTCCTTCAGTCACTCATGGAGTACACGTATTAAACAAAGCAATTTTACATCTTACTACGGTTCTGCTATGATCCTATGAAGAGTGCCGTTCCATATCTCTAAAGTTCGTATCAGATAATGAAAATATTTCTATGGGACCAATTTGCGAGTATACTCTTTCTAACAAAAAAAGACTTCAAAACTGGTGAACATACATAAAATTAAACAATACATTACACAACGAGCAGAACAACCAGACATTACAGTTAGTCGAAAATAGAACCTCCTCCTTTTTGAAGTCGTTTAAAAGCTCTGTGACATTACAGTTAGTCGAAAATAGAACCTCCTCCTTTTTGAAGTCGTTTAAAAGCTCTATGACATTACAGTTAGTCGAAAATAGAACCTCCTCCTTTTTGAAGTCGTTTAAAAATAGAAATCTTACTGTTTGTATTTTGTTTGTTACTTATTCATTCTTTACAAATAAAAGAACAAGACTCTATGTTTAAGGTTGCAGATTACAGCGGTATACATAGATAATAAATATACCTTGAGTGTTAGCTAAAAGTTCACGTGTTCACGAGTAATGCAAGTTAGTGCACATCTGCACCGGCCTCCGACAGGGTGTTCGCTATTAGTTGATTCGTTGAAATCTTACCGAACATTTAAACAATTCACACTACAGCCTTCTGCAGTGACACAGAAAGATACAGAAATAAATAAAAAATACGATGACTACTTGACTACAGAGGGGAGGTAGTAATTTAGTCCAAATAATAAAACAAAATTAGGGTTTCGAATGTCGAAATAAATGCCTTTTATTGTGCTAATACATACTTAATAGTAGTAGGTACTATGAAAACATAAACCTACTGATCCTAACCGAACTTTTGTCTTTCCGAAGATTATAATGAGGCAGGCCTGATCAAGTGATCACACATGACGAATGTATTCTGTACTACAGCTGAACGCAGGCAGTTGAAATTGAATGACGTCATCGTGGACGGTCCCACTGGTGCGGTTAGGATAGACGGCAACATGTCCCCTCGGCGCGTCCCGTTACTAAAATAGCGTCAACTCGGAGGGAGCGGCTCCGTTCTGTTACGAGTGCAATTGATTCAACCTTGATGCTCCCAGCTCCTACACCACTGGCACCGCTAATATAACACCTGCACGATATCACTTATTCCTAAGGTTTTTGGGAACAAAGGTAAATTCGTAAGTACCTACTCTAAATCTAGATTTCCTGCGGATACAATAATGTGTAAACAAACAATTAAATCATACAACATACTTGCCATAAGGTCAACATTTTGCGTTTGTGTTAACTCGTCATGCCAATTTAATATGATGTTTATTAAATCGTTATTGACCCAAATATTCAGTTATTATGAAGGACTTTAAAAGGAAATTTATAATACATTGCTTCACATCTTTACTTAAAAAAATCGTCTGTTCGAAAACCAATGAATGCATAGTTGAACTGTCAAATTATAAGGAATTGTCATTGTGACTCTGTTCCGCAATGTGCTGCCGAATGCTTTCAAATATTTATCATTAACAATCCACAAGGCCAGTACAATCGTAACCACAGTTATTCGCAAACCATTAAACCGACCGAACTAAAAATACCTACATGGTACTTTTTTCAAAGTCAATGCTTAATTGAATGTCAAAAAAATTTTTTTTGGGATTTGGAAAAATGTTGTTGCGTTGTCTGTCGTGTGGCGGAAATCTAAAGCTGCGGGTCTGGAATAGGGGGTATAGTAAATACAACGCATTGCACCGTTCGGGAAAGAGGTCGCGAGCCGGGCGACGCACTGCAGGTGCGCCCTACATCCGAGCGGGCTGCACCGCGCCGGCCGCGACCGCTCTATAGAGTTGCCTTTTGGCAACACGCTCTGGTTTTATAACACAACTAGCTTCTACCCGCTACATCGACCACGTGAATATCCTAAACATAAGTGATAAGTACCTATACATTTTTTTAAGCGTATGTACCACGTACTTTGACATGATATTAAAAAAAATATTACGTTCTCATATTATGTAAACAGTGCCGCGCCGCAGCTACCTAAGAAGAAAAATATATTATTAAATAACCTTAGCGTTCTCAGTTTACATTACATGCTCTAAAAAAACCCCCAACACAAAAACCTAAGTTCCCTTTAAAAAGTAAAAAAATAACAAAAAAAATACGTCACGTTGGGGGACCGCTCGGGAGGATCGTATCCTAAATGCAACATCGGTCCCCCAACGTGACGTATTTTTTTTGTTATTTTTTTACTTTTTAAAGGGAACTTAGGTTTTTGTGTTGGGGGTTTTTTAAATTTTTAATTTAATTTTTTATTTTATACTTTTTATAGGTTTACCTACTTATTATAATGTCGATTTTGTTAAGTTTGAGACCCCCACTCGAGTATTTTTACAGATATTCGGTTTTTCTTTCCTACTTTCACCCCCACAACTTTTAAACGGCTCAACCGATTTTCATCAAACATGTCTAAGAACACTTGCAGATAGGTCACCTTTAATACAAAAAAAAATAAATTGAAATCGCTTCATCCGTTCGGCAGCTATGATGCCACAGACAGACAGACAGACAGACAGACAGACAGACACGTCAAACTTATAACACCCCTCTTTTTGCGTCGGGGGTTAAAAATATCATTTAATATCCATTAAATGCTTTAGATGTCAAAGCTAAGTATTTCTTTTTTGTGAATTGATACAGTGCATAAAAATGTGCTTAAATGTTGCCTATTTAAAAACTTTATAAAACAAGTTTTATTATGACATACTGACATGCGTCAATAGTGAGGGGATTTTGAATCGTATCGATACTTGTGATGAAAAATGGATAATGTACGATAATCGGAAACGCTCATCACAAATGGCTAAAGCCAGGAGAACCGGCCAAATCTTGCCCTAAGCGAAAGTTGACTCAGTAAAAGGTACTGTTAAGTGTCTGGTGGACCAGTGCTGGTGTCATCCACTACAGCTTCCTAAGATTTGGCCAGACGATTACGGCAGATCTGTATTGTCAACAATTGCAAACCTTGATGAAAAAGCTAGCCGTTAAGCAACCGAGGCTGGTCACTGCTCTAGCCCACTGCTGCTTCAGGACAACGCTAGACCACACACTGCACAACAGACGGTCGCTACATTAGAGGAGCTGCGATTAGAATGTCTCCGACACCCCCCGTACTCCCCGGACCTTGCTCCAACAGATTACCATTTTTTCCGGAATTCGGACAACTTCTTGCAAGGAAAAAATATTCAATTCCGAAGAGACTGTCAAAACCGCCTTCAAAGATTTTATTGATTCTCGCTCCTACAATTTATTCAGCAAAGAAATCAATGAACTGCCGATAAAATGGCGAAAGTGCAAAGAGAACAATGGTACATACTTTGATTAATTTAAAATACCGTTTTGGTTTTCCCCATACAAAAAGCCAATTTCATATGTAAGGACCTAATATTTACTTTAAAAATAAATAATTAAATTAAAATAAAACAAATATTTAATACTCCCATGCAAAAACATGTTTTTTTGCCGGTTTTGATAATGATAGATAATGGTACGGAACTCTTCGTGCGCGAGTCCGACTCGCACTTGGCCGCTGGATGCTCTACTTTTCATGATTAGGCAGGCTGAAACCAATCATGATGCATATTTATTGAATATTCCACTTTAAATCTGTTTCTCTAGTTTAAATGGAAGAATCAAAATTTAAAACACTGATTATAAAATATTTTTAAACATAATTTTTGTAGTAATATAAATCACAGTAATATTATAAAGGCGAAAATATGTCTGAAACGGCTGAACGGATCTGGCTAACGGATAAAAATACCTAATATTAGAAAGTTTAGATTCAGAAAAAAGTTACGCCACCTACATTGCCACTTTATCTTTAAGGGTCAGATTCTCAAAATCCTACTTATATTATAAATGCAGTAAATATTACGATTCTTGTACAAACAAGTTTTTAAACAAACAGTTAGTAGAACCTAGTGTTATTTATATTATCACAAAGTCAAGATTATTTGATAACACGTCATAGTCATATTATTATCTACTACTAGCTGACCCACCACGACTTCGTTCGCGTGGTATCCTACCCCTACCCTACCCAACCCTACCCCTACCTTACCCGTACCCTACCCCTACCCTACCCTACCCCTACCTTACCCGTACCCTACCCCTACCCTACCCTACCCCTACCCTACCCCTACCCTACCCTACCCCTACCCTACCCCTACCCTACCCTACCCCTACCCTACCCTACCCTACCCCTACCCTACCCCTACCCTACCCCTACCCAACCCCTACCCTACCCCTACCGACATTATAAGTATTATCACAAATCTTTTGTATGTGAGTATAGAAAATTGTTGTTTTTAGACTTTTACAGGTTTTTTTTTACAATATTTCTCCCCGTAAGAACCATCCTCGTACTTCAAGGAATATTAAAAAAAAAGAATTAGCGAAATCGGTCCACCCGTTCTCGAGTTATGCGCTTACCAACACATTTTGCGATTCATTTTTATATTATAGATATAAAAATAAGTCGGGTTTTCCTTCCAGACGCTATAACTCCAGAACGCACGAACCGATTTCCACGGTTTTGCATTCGTTGGAAAGGTCTCGGGCTCCGTGAGGTTTATAGAAAAGAAAATTCAGGAAAAATTTCAACAGAAAAGCGGGTAGGTGGGTATGTAGGTGGGAAGGTAGGGTAGGTATGTAGGTAGGTAGGTAGGCAGGTAGGGTAGGCATGTAGGTAGGTAGGTAGGTATGTAGGTAGGTAAGTATGTAGGCAGGTAGGTAGGTAGGGGTAGAGTAGGTAGGTAGAGTAAGTATTTGGGTAGGTAGGTTGATGGGGTAGGTAGGCAGGTAAGTAGGGTAAGTAAGTAGGTAGGTAGGTGGGGCACTTTCAGGGCAGAACAACGTCTGCCGGGCCCGCTAGATTATTCATAAAAATGCCACGTTCACCGATAAAGGTTCGCCATCCCTGCCCTAGAGACTGAAATGGGGTAGTCGGGGAGCCCCGCTGCTCAAGGGTTTACACAGAAAATCACTACGAAGGGAATAGCAGGGTCTGTCCGGTCGCTTTGCTCGCTCTGTAAACAACAGCCAACCAACCATCTCCAGCTAACCTAACCTGGCCGGGTCGGGGTGCCCCAAGTCCATCTACTTCCCGGAGCCCTGACGCGGGCCGGAACGGTCCCGTCGAAGTTAAAGTCTTGTCGGCGTTTTGTCGTACACTGGGATTTCATACTTGAAAATTATGTTATTAATGATACCGCTAACATATTTTTCCTCCTTGTATTATGGTATGATGCTAATGGGCACTGCGGAGCAATGAACGTCTCAATATTATAATATTTGTCTGTGTGTAAGCTGCGTTAAGATAAAGCGATAGACTTGATCTTAACACAGCTTACACGCAGAAAGTTATTTAATTTGTGACATCATAATGAGTAATTAAACACGGACAGGGCGTGACGCCGAGTCGCGTTGCGCGCCATGATTTTGTTTTGCTATACGCGTCGCCTGCCTATCTCATTCATTTAGTACGTTCATATACTGTTATAATATATTAATGTACTAATGAGTGTGCACGATTATAGGTACATCACGCACATTTCCAGAATAAGCTGTCTTCGCATCCTATAGGCTTTCCGTACAATGGGAGGTCAGCTATATGCAGCAACTATAGCGTTTTGTATATGTCGTAGAGCATACCGTACCTACAGGTTCCTGTCATAGCGGAGCGGAAACTGGGCAGAGGGGTACGAGTGTAAAATACGCTGCAAAATTATTTCGCCACGCGCCGCTGAAAATATTGATATTTATGTTATTTATTACCTATCTTTTTCACCGTTTAAACTACTTAAGTTGACGATCCTCCTTCGTCTTTCCAATTAAACTTGTACTTTCAGTTTTATTAACCTTATACTGTGTCGGTAAAATCACAAAAAAACATACTTTCCACTGCGTAGCTCCTGAAAAAGTACTAGGCAAGCATGAACCGGTGGATAATTAATGTTATCAGTAGGAGGACGAGGGCGGGGCGCGCACGGGTGCAGGCGGCGCGGGGCGACCTTCGTGACGTCGCCGCCGCCGCATCTATGTTAATAACGCCAACGACAATGCGCGACAATATTCTTATCAGTGTCGTTGACCGAGTAAAAAAGATCACTCGTCACCGATGACCTCTGCGCGGATATGAAAACCCAGTACAATACATATGCTACATATTTATTAAAATCTAAATTTACCAAATATTTCTCATTTTTTAACAATAATAAGTATGGTATAAGGTATAATAATGCCGAGCTATAAGTTGTTTTATAACTAAAATTTAATGCCATTCCATCCTTGTTTTAAAAATCCAATGTTTCCTTTCAGAAAAATTTGCTAGCTTCAATATTTAGGGTACCTACTTTCTCTAAACTTTCAGCCTGTATGCAAACAAAGGGTGTGGGTTGGACTTTACGGACACTTTCTTTCTTCCGTAGTTAGACGTACCTACTAATTTAAAGTTTGTATTAGCAATTTGGGTTTTATCAACATACAACGCATCTTGATGTAACGACAGCATTCTTAAATAAAACTCTTGGAACATTGTAATATTTACCGGAAGGATTTTTAAACTGCTAAAATTTAATTTATTTATGAATTTAGATGTAACACAAACTGCAATTGTATTAAACAAAGCAATAACAAAGAATATTGTTTCGAAATAAAAGTGCTCTAGGAAGTACATTTGTAAATTACAGGGTGCTACCCACGGCTTCACCCGCGTTAAAAGTAACTTTTTTAAGTTGAACTATTTCCAAGGGAACACACATTACCGGGATAAAAGTATGCTATGTGTTAATCCAGAAAATGTTCTATCTTTGTGTCATCATTTCATTCAAATCAACGGTTTACGCGTGATTGAGTAACGAACATTTTCACAAAATTTCACGTTTATAATATTAGTAGAATAAGGATAGGCTTTTCTTTTTACAAAAAAAAAACAACAACCGCTTTCAGTAACTGCAACATGGAAAATACTTTAGTTCCAGAAGTTCCAGGATTTGGTTCTGTTTGTTGTTTTGTATTGCCACCGACTTTCGCTCCCTCGTGGAGTACCTATTTGTAAAAAGCTTTTTTATGTAACACTTTTTACAACCCAATTTTTAACATCTACATCCATTATGAATGACACTAAACCTTACCATCAAATACATACGTTTCATCTTACGCACGACATTCTTTTACTGTTTGTGGACTGTTCGTCGACATGTGGTATCTTCTGAGTCAATGATCGGTTGACCACGGATAAGTAACTAACCAGCATTTATATATCTCCGAAAGTGTACGTCAGAACTTCGTTCGCATAAGTTGTTTCACGTAGATGATTTCTTTCACGGACGTACATAATTAAGTTAATGTATAGGAGCCCTTTCCAAAGATGTTTTAAAGTATATAAATCTCTGCGCTGCTAAGTAAGCTAATACTTTTAATTCATTTTAGTCACTTAGGCAGAGATAACAAGTGAGCGCAAATCCAGTTTTCCCCGAAAGAGCCCAAGACCAAACATATGGATATCCGGAAGGTACCATGTTTGTTGGTAACGAAGCAGTAAACGAGTATCAGAAATGTCCTCTCATTTAATTAATTACAAACGGTGTGGTGTATACGCTCAAAACATTATACTCCATTTACTAACTTATTTATTTATTTTCATTTTTTTTTATTTATAAATTATATGTATATAGAGAAAGTGTTCAAGCGTTAAAAGAGTTATGCCAACAATATGGACCTCTGAGATGTTTGAAACATGTCATTCATTCAGTGAAAGGGTTAATAAACCGATAAAAAGCCTTAAAGAAAACCTTTTTATGGGAAGGCCCTGTGCCTAGCCTGGGCAATGAAACGCCGTGACCATGTCGCGGCGGACGCTGCTGTAGGTGACCTCCCAAAACCCAGGCATGGGTCAGTCCATGGTCGAGAGCGAGCGAATACCGTCGCAGCCTTTTGTGGGGGAGGCTAAAAGGGAACGGTAGGAGACGTTCCTGTCTGTAGCAGAGGTACCGGACGCCGAAGGGCAAATAACCATCTGCGGTGTTCCAGATTGCCGGTAAGTCTGGTGGGTCAACCTAGGCGCCGTGAAGAACTGCGCAACTACCCCAGCGCTCTGGCCACAGGTGTAGCAGAGCAGAGGATAAACTATTGAGGACCGACAGTAGGTAATTGCAAAAAAGAAGGCCCCCGTAAAGGCAGAGCTTAGGGGAAGTACATAGTGTGTATGAGAAATGTCTACTTCATAGATCTAACGTGTCTAATTTAAGGAAAACTAATTAAAATATGTAATTATTTTCCTACTATACTAACAAAAGCCTGTAAAACAACCGCCCTGGGTTAATTAATTTTAAGGGAATTCCAAGCATCGACAGTGGTTTTCCTTAGTACGATGTTGTTGACACCAATACACTGATAGGTAGGTACATGTGTATACCATTAAAAGGATTGCATTAATTAATATTACATATTTACCGTAAAACATGAAATTGTGACATTATTTTATTTCATCGAGTTTAGCAGCTATATCTTCTGGGCTCTGGCTGGTGTAATCATGATCAAACTAGAGTCGTTACCATTATGTATAATGAACTGATTGAAATAAAAAAAAAACTTTTTTACAAAAAAAGACAACCGCCTTCAAAAACTAAAAAGAGAAAAATAACTTTAGCTTTGGAAGTCGGCGGCTTTGGTTCTGTTTGTTGTTTTGTATTGCCGCCGACTTCCAAAGCTAAAGTTATTTTTTTCTTTTTAGTTTTTGAAGGCGGTTGTCTTTTTACCCGACTGCGCCAGAAGGAGGGTTATGTTTTTACCCGACTGCGACAGAAGGAGGGTTATGTTTTTCGAGGGTATGTTTGTATGTATGTATGTATGTATGTATGTATAATTGTTTGGCACGCTCTGCAGGCTGAACGGCTTGATGGATTTTAGCTTGAGAGGTGTCGTTAGATTCGTATTTACTGTGAGAGTGACACTGGGTATATGAAAAAAAAAAAAAAAACAAAATGGCGGAATTTTGGCGCCAAATTCAAATGTTTGGCTCGCTCTGCAGGCTGAACGGCTCGATGGATTTTAGCTTGAGAGGTGTCGTTAGATTCGTATTTACCGTGAGAGTGACACAGGATTTTTTTTTTTTTTAAACACTGAAAAAGTAAAAAATAAAAAACGGTAATTTAAAAAACTAAAAAACCCGACTGCTATTCTTTAAAAAGCCCTAAAACAAGATAAATTGTAGCAGTCGGGACCCATTCGAGACCATCTGCAATGTAATATAGGTATGTGCTCTCAATTCACTCACCCTCCATTTCTAGAATGGGTCCCGACTGCTACAATTTATCTTGTTTTAGGGCTTTTTAAAGAATAGCAGTCGAGTTTTTTAGTTTTTTAAATTACCGTTTTTCGAGAGTATGTATGTATGTATAATTGTTTGGCACGCTCTGCAGCCTGAACGGCTTGATGGATTTTAGCTTGAGAGGTGTCGTTAGATTCGTATTTACTGTGAGAGTGACACTGGGTGTATCAAAATAAAAAAAAACAAAATGGCGGATTTTTGGCGCCAAATTCAAATGTTTGGATCGCTCTGCAGCCTGAACGGCTCGATGGATTTTAGCTTGAGAGGTGTCATTAGATTCGCATTTACTGTGAAAGTGACAATGGGTAAATAAAAAATAAAAAAATAAAAAACGGTAATTTAAAAAACTAAAAAACCCGACTGCTTTTCTAAGTATTTATGAAAAAGCCCTAAAACAAGAAAGTCGTTGTACCCGATTACACTTAAAATTGTAGCAGTCGGGACCCATTCTAGAAATGGAGGCTTAGTGAATTGAGATCACAAACCGCAGATGGTCCAGAATGGGTTCTGACTGCTACAATTTTAAGTGCAATCGGGTACAACGACTTTCTTGTTTTAGGGCTTTTTCATAAATACTTAGAAAAGCAGTCGGGTTTTCTAGTTTTTTAAATTACCGTTTTTTTTAAAAAAGTTTTTTATTTCTCGCTTTTTAATATCAATTTTTTTATTCAAACCCATGAAGGAACTGTCATGTCATGTAAATTAACATGACACCGCTAAAAAAAAGTCATAAGAAAGCAGAATACGCGATTTCGTTTACTTAGATGAGAAATTTAAATGGGACCATTTGGGAAGTTTACCCTTTCCAACAATAAAAGAATAATCAAAATCGGTTCATAAACGACGAAGTTATCCGCGAACAAACATAATATAATAAAAAGTCCCTATCTCAAAAACTACTGAACCGATTTTGATGAAACTTGCAACTTAAAAACTTCCCTAAGTTGAACAATACCTAGTACAACAAAAAAAGAATTACTTAAATCCGACTTGTAGTTACAGAGATATGCGCGAACAAACATAAAAACATACATACACAAATACACTGTTGAAATTTGGCACATTTGTTCAGATGCTGATATAGACTAACATATACGAAAACTGGGCAATTCTGGCAATATTACATACATACGGGTCGAATTGATAACCACCTTTTTTTTTAAGTCGGTTAAAAATGGGTCGCACGGGCCGTCTCAACTGATCTCAGGTGAACATACATGGCAGAATTCGAAAGGGACCTCCCTCTTGAGTTCCACCGCAGTCGGGTAAAACGTATGAGTTGTAATAAGTCGGATTGTTTTTTACCCGACTGCGACAGAAGGAGGGTTATGTTTTTCGAGAGTATGTTTGTATGTATGTATGTATAATTGTTTGGCACGCTCTGCAGCCTGAACGGCTCAATGGATTTTAGCTTGAGAGGTGTCGTTAGATTCGTATTTACTGTGAGAGTGACACTGGGTATATCAAAATAAAAAAAACAAAATGGCGGATTTTTGGCGCTAAATTCAAATGTTTGGATCGCTCTGCCGCCTGAACGGTTCGATGGATTTTAGCTTGAGAGGTGTCATTAGATTCGTATTTACTGTGAAAGTGACAATGGGTAAATAAAAAATAAAAAAAGTTAAAAATAAAAAACGGTAATTTAAAAACTAAAAAACCCGACTGCTTTTCTAAGTATTTATGAAAAAGCCCTAAAACAAGAAAGTCGTTGTACCCGATTGCACTTAAAATTGTAGCAGTCGGGACCCATTCTAGAAATGGAGGCTTAGTGTATTGAGAGCACATAGGTTCCTATATTACATTGCAGATGGTCCAGAATGGGTCCCGACTGCTACAATTTTAAGTGCAATCGGGTACAACGACTTTCTTGTTTTAGGGCTTTTTCATAAATACTTAGAAAAGCAGTCGGGTTTTTTAGTTTTTAATTTAAATGCTATGTTTACAATTTCTTTTGATTTGATCGGGTAGCCCTAAGTCGTCGTCGTCAGTCGGAGGCGCAAGGTCGACGGCCGCGATATGCGACTTGCGCGCACGCACCCGACCATCAACGCTCGCATTATACTTAGGCACCACCGACAAATGCAGTCAGTGTATCAATGAACACTGTGCGAGCGCTTGACTTATCTCGTCTACATGATCTTCTTCTATGAGGTCACTCCACACGATACTCCTTTGTTCAATTTGTACGTGGGTGTAAAGGAGGGGGTACATTGTATTACTTGCCTAGTTAAATATTCATTGTTCTGCGGTTATTACACTTTTTATTATTTTTGTGTTTTGTCTTTCGAGTTCAAGTAAAATACAGATATCTCAGAATATAATACAATGGTAGCTCACGCGGTATGTATGTACTAATGCGCCCGTGTAATGGATCATCATGGATAAAGTATCATCACGGTTACAAGATTCTTAATGGTCATTATGCCAAGACTATTGCTGCAACTTGAAATTAATAAACCACATAGCATGTTCTTGTACAGTTCTTGACCAGGTGGTATACTGAGCTACGCTTTGAACTATTGATAACATTTTTATTGCACAACTTGCATTTCTCATTCATGACTAAAGGTCAATGCACAGCCATGGGTCGACACCGCCTTAAAAACCGCACAGCAACGCACTCTTATCAGCTTCGTAGTGGCATCGCTTGGACTAGTGACCAAGAATTGATGCTTAGGTGACGGCGAGTCGACGAGGCGAGGTGACCCGTTGCTGAGCTGCTATGTGTACAAGTAAAATGTGCAATGATCTTAATGCTGCAATAGCAATACTAATAAATGGTAAGAACAAGTTGAGCTGAGCAACAAACAGATGATGCTTCACCACATTGTCATTTTTAGGGTTCTGCACCTCAAAAGGTAAAACGGAACCATTATAGGATTACTTCGTAACAAAGTAATCCTATAATGGTTCCGTTTTTCGACAGACGGACGGACAACAAATTGTTATCCGTCCGTCCGTCTGTCTGTTTGTCTGTCAAGACCCTTTATATCGGGTAAGCGTGGAGATATCGAGTTGAAATTAAAACCATGTAGTGAAGTCTACAGACTCTATAGTCCTCTGAAGCTGTGACAAAAATTAAACTTCTGAGTTAATTTTAAAAAAAAGATACGGCCGTTTATGCCGCATAAAACGTATATTTCTCAAGGGAATCAAAATTGATAGAGTACTTTCTGTTGACCTAGAACTATACAATTTGGTGGAGTATATATGAAATGGAGTCATTGGTACAAGCTTAAACAGATTTTGAATTATGTTTATGATGTATAGTTTTCGATGAACGATGAAGAATGAAAAAAAATGCTCAGAAAAAAAACGGTAATTTAAAAAACTAAAATACCCGACTGCTTTTCTGAGTATTTATGGGTCCCGACTGCTACAATTTTAAGTGCAATTGGGTACAACGAATTTCTTGTTTTAGGGATTTTTCATAAATACTCAGAAAAGCAGTCATTTGTAGATCTTTGACAGTCGTTACTGTTAGTCAAAAGCCAGAAAGGAGACTGGCGGGTTTCTTAGGAGCGTTCGGCCTGGTCACCTACACGGATAAGTTCAATGCTTCCTGATAGCATTATTAATTAGAAAACCATGTATGGTTGCCACTTTTTCTAAAAACTTGTCTGAAAGTAGATATAAGACTTTAACTTTTGATATTGACAGAAGGTTATGTTAAGGACGAAAATCAATATTGCAGAGTTTAATGTTAATTCACTAATAAAACATGAATAATAAGTATTATACTGTATTTTATTATTGTATAGGTTCGAAGCTTAAGTCTCAGGTTCAACATGGTTCAAGCAGGAATTGTGTTTGTAACCTGATTACGTTGTGCAATTAGCACAACGTAATCTTTCCATTATCGTCACAATCCAAAATCGCTAAGAATATCAAAGTCCGATGGTAATTCGCCAGGTCAGCGTTTATGCAAGATATACAGTCCAAAATACAAAGCCAAGGTCAAATATAATAATCAATAACACAGAGAGAAAACGACAAAACACCGGCGCAAGATTACAACAACAACAAACGTCAGATATTGACATAAAATATTGATCTACAGGTGACAAGTGACAGTTTGTTGCCAACCTAAAAACTATTTTCTATTTTTTAGTATGGCAATGTAAATAATCGATTACAGATATTAAGTGAATAATTAATTACAAAACCTGTGAATTACATTATAAATCCCTAAAAGAATACCTCATTACCCAGGCCAAGACCTACTTTGGGATATATGTGATAAAGGAACCAATCTCATTTTCAATCGCAATCATAATTTGAAAATTCGCAACAATCGATTTTTTAAATTGTACTCGCTATATTACAACTTATTTTTCTCCTCTTAGACAAGTTATCTGAAAATAGTATTGAAGAAAATAGTTAAACGTAAAAATCTACTTTTTTTTCGTATAAGTTTCATTTCTGTAGGAGTTCAGGCCTATAACCGCCAGTCTCCTTTGACAACCAGTCTTACCAAGAGTATCGTAATACCCATTACTGGGTTGTGGAGGTCTGACAGGCAGTCGCTCCATGTAAAATACTGATATTCAGCTGCATCCGGTTCGACTGGAAGCCGACCCCAACATAGTTGGGAAAAGGCTAGGCAGATGATGATGACTCAGAAAAGCAGTCGGGTTTTTAAGTTTTTTAAATTACCGTTTTTTATTTTTATTTTTTTATTTTGATATACCCTAACGACACCTCTCAAGCTAAAATCCATCAAGCCATTCAGGCTGCAGAGCGTGCCAATTAATTATACATACATACATACTCTCGAAAAACATAACCCTCTTTCTGGCGCAGTCGGGTAAAAACGGCAAGACTCAAACCTGAACTAATTTAAAATATGTACCTACAAAGTATGGAACCCTCAGTGGGAGAGTCCGACTCGCACTTGCCTGTCTGTTATTTTTTAATAATACTCTGTTTAACTGTCTAGTTAGCCTAGTGGTCCTAACTGGGACTGCTACGCTAGGTCTTGGGTTGGATTCCCAGGTTGAGCAAAAAGTGTTATTGGGTTTTTCTATGAAATTCTCAGTAGTAGTTCAGAGTTATGATTTGTGCCCAGTTAATGGCAATAGGCTCCCCCGCTATTACATGGGACCTAAACATTCCAAAAAAATGTGAGTGTACATTGGTACACCTCTGCCTAACCCTTCGGGGAAAACAGGCTTGGTGGTATGTTTGTAAGTATGTATAATAAGATCTGGTTGGTAATTTGATGTATGAATTGAATAGAGTTAAAAATACAATAACAAATTGTGGAAAACTGAACTCCTATTGTTATATTTCATACTAATATATATGAATCATGCCTAATTACAAATTATATTTTACCTCCTTGGTGATTACAGCAAAATTGGATGATTTTGCTAAAACTAACATGACTAGCATGTGTTTACTTGACTATGCTTATTCGGCAAAATTGGCATATGATTATGAGTATAAACACAAGCTTACAAGTAAAAGGAGATAATTATGCAACACACTGTTAGTGAATGAAAGGCCCCGCCCTGACGGACAGTAGGCAAGCTGTCTCCAGCAGAACCAAGGCTTTTACTAACTTAGTTTATACTATTGTGACCCAAGTACCTATTGTATGGAAATGTATCCTTTTGGTTTACTGTATGTAAATTATTTGTCATTGGTATAATAATGTGCACCACCATGCTGGATCAGAACATAACAGAATCAAAAACACTTATTTTAATATCCAACAGACATGTAGTCTGTTAGAGACTGCTGTGAGTTTGATATAGTTTTAGTTAGGTTAGAAGATTAGTTATAAAGTACAAGAGTATACAAGGAGCAGTTAGGGAGGAGGGGTGATGACCCTGTATGCACACGGAGATAAAGTCATGCAATGAGGCAATTCAGTACTTTGAAAGAGGTGCGTTCTGAAATACTGACAAACATAAACAACAACAAATAGTTCCTATGATCTATTAATATTCACAAGGTGTCCGGGTTGTGTAATTTTATTTGATTATTTCTGTTGGATACAAAACTGCACTTTGTATTTTTCTAGTTGGTTGAGAGTAAATTACATACTTTCTCAGTGATTCATGGCACACATGCAAATGGCTTATTATCTTACTCTTTTTTTACATGGACATAATATAATATTTTGTAATTTTATAAGAATGCCAAAAAGAATTGGCTTTCCAAAAAGAATCTGTTACTTACTCACACTTTTCTGCACTTTTATTTCATACTAGCTGTTGCCCGCGACTTCGTTCGCGTTGTGGTTATAAAATAGAAGTTGTCTTTGATTTGTTCTAATAAAAATCAAACGTTCCGTTTCAATCTTTGCGTATTGATCCACCAAGTACTGATTGAACAGGGCACGATAACGGTGTAGTAGACAATCCTCATTTTGTCGAAGTTGTATCCGGTAACTATAAAACTGCAGAGCCTGCTGTGGTTTTTTTATTAAAATTTGGAGCGCCTGTTTGAGGATTGACGTTGTATGTACCAAAATTGTACCCATCTTCCCCACGGCAAAACATAAGTGGATATTGAAGGGTATCATAAGCTCGATGGGTTTCACTAATTCCCTGCAGACGTTCGTCACGTGCACGCAAGACAATATCCCTTTTGTCACATTCTTGGTCTACTAAGAGTACGGCAACTTCGTTTGTTGTTGGTGCGTTGTACCGGCCTGGATGTGCAGCAGTTGGTCTTTTGTCGGCACTAATGACAAATTTGTAGTTAGCGAGGGCGTCATTGGGGACAGACTCCAGGGCGGTTTTAAAGCTGTTTATGTAGGGTTTGACGTCATGCAACATTCTCTGTAAACCACTTATAAGACCAGTATCCAAGTTTGGTATATATTGCCTCCTGATGTCAGCTTGTTGTTCATAATTAGCAACAAAATATATTTGTAAAAACTTGGGCTCATCAATGGGTAACAAAGAGCCAATAAGGTGGTAAACTTGCCCTTGAACTTTAAAGGTTGGCATGAAACCTCCTTCAGTTCTCTGCTTAGCGCCGAAAGAAGTCATTTGAAATGAGCTGTTATATGATCTGATATTATCTAAAAAATGTTTGGATTTGAGATGGTCGCCATTCAAAAGCACTTTTAGCAGTTCCGGTGGTTCCTGAATAGAAGTTAGCCGTACTTTACCTGCAGCACAACACAACCCTTTTGGTTCCCTTTTCCATTTTCGCGCTTGACAATGGATGCAAACTTCTGTCATAGTGCTAATATGGGCATGATCAGCGTATTTGATCATATAATTATAATTAAAACCACTTCTCTCCTTATGAAGCCACGGTCGCTCATTATTATCACTAATCCTAGAGTCATCATCGGACGCTGACAGTCTATGAACAGCGTGTCGTAAACGGTCTGCGTGTAATTGTTCACCATGTTGTTCCTCAGATTGTGACTGACGAATCTCATATATTCTCTCACTTTCCTGTGAAAGATTACTCATAATGTCGATACGTATATCATGGTATCGTTGCCGAGCAGCTGCGTTACGTTGTTCATGCTGTTCCCTCGTTTCTAATGACCGTGAAAGATGATGGCGTTATCTGTCATTTCTTAACCGTGATTCACGCTCTGTACTACTTTCTTGTGACCGTAAAGAAATATTACGGCTGTGTTGGGAAGAAAGTCGGGAATTACGCTGCGTAAATGTCTCGGAGGCGCGAGACTCAGCAGTACGGCTGCGTTGCGAAGAAAGTCGTGACTCACGCTGTGTAAACGTTTCCGAAGCGCGAGACTCAGCAGTACGGCTGCGTTGCGAAGAAAGTCGTGACTCACGCTGTGTAAACGTTTCTGAAGCGCGAGACTCAGCAGTACGGCTGCGTTGCGAAGAAAGTCGTGACTCACGCTGTGTAAACGTTTCCGAAGCGCGAGACTCAGCAGTACGGCTGCGTTGCGAAGAAAGTCGTGACTCACGCTGTGTAAACGTTTCTGAAGCGCGAGACTCAGCAGTACGGCTGCGTTGCGAAGAAAGTCGTGACTCACGCTGTGTAAACGTTTCCGAAGCGCGAGACTCAGCAGTACGGCTGCGTTGCGAAGAAAGTCGTGACTCACGCTGTGTAAACGTTTCCGAAGCGCGAGACTCAGCAGTACGGCTGCGTTGCGAAGAAAGTCGTGACTCACGCTGTGTAAACGTTTCTGAAGCGAGAGACTCAGCAGTACGGCTGCGTTGAGATGCAAGTCTGACTTCTCGCTGCGTGTCTGTTTCTGAGCTGCGAGACTCAACATTACGTTTTCGAGTTGCAGATACCCGAGCCTCACGCTCCTGATCGTTTTCAAGAGAACGAACTAACCTTAATCTCTTGGCTAACCTGGAGTTTCGAGACAGGTTACTTCTCTTCGTTGGTGGCATTTCAAATTGTCAGAAAAACAACAGTTAAAATATCGGAACGAAGATCGAAAATGTAATTGTAATGATAGACAGAACTTTGATAGCTACCGTTGCTCCCCTGCGTTACTGGGGACTTGGGGTATAATATACTGTATTATCTATGCGGGTACACAACAACACGATCACTTTTACTATAACGATAAACAACATAAGCCCGAAATCACGATCATTTCAGACAGTGACAGTGACAGTGAGACAGTTCCGTTTCTTTTCGATGAACTGTTTTGACTTGCATGCAGTTTTTATGTAACTATATGTATGTATAAACATTATTTTCTGCAGAAAGAATAAACGATTTGATAAAATAAGCAAGATAAACGTTATAGTGTAAGAATGTCTACTTCTATTTTAATATTGTTTGCCTCCTGCACTCAAAAAAATATATAAAAGAATACAAAAAGTAAAACAGTTATTGGGGACCGAACTCAAGTCTAGCGATTTATAAGGCGGTCATCGAACCATTAGACTATATACTTCGATAGCAAAGGCTCTGAAATAGCCCTTCACAATTCACTGCTTAGCTCCTTGAAGGTATAGGCGTGATCATCATTATTTCAGCAGTTCAATCCTCAGTGTTTGGTTTTTATGTAGGTAACTATGTATAGACATTATATTCAGCAGTAATAATAAAAGATTTGAAAAAATAAGCAAGCACTTGTAATAGTTATGGTATAAATGCCTACTTCTATTTTATTATTGTTTGGAAATCTTCTAGCATTATAAAAAAATATTTTAAAAATTACAAAAAGTAAAACAGTCAGTGGGGATCGAACTCAAGACCAGAGATTTGCAAGGCGGTCATCGAACCATTAGGCTATTTACTTCGATATAAAATTGACTAAAATAGCCGTTCTATTTTGCCTTGGTTGTCTGCTGAGCTCCTTGAAGCTGTACCGTAATGATAATAATTTCAGAAATTTAATCCCCAGTTTGTTTGTTATAATATAACCAAATTACAGTACAAAATAAGAAAAAAAAACTGCTACTGTCCAACCCCTATGTGACATAGCATAATATATTAAATTTTGGATATATCCACATAAAGCAAAAAGTTATGTGCATGTCGGTTCAGTATTTGTTAAGTTAAGAGTGTGCATACTGATTCTGCCTAACGCCTATGTGACATAGCGTGATGAATTGTACCTAAGATCATTGCCCAGGTCACTGCCAACATAATACAAGAAGTTTCGTTCAAATCGGTGCAGGAGTTACTGAGTTATGCGTGTACATACAAACAAACAAACAATCAGACAAAAATTCCAAAAACTATAATTTTGGATTCAGTATGATGTATTTGACAAGTAGCAATCATTTTTCGAAAAAAATATTGAATGTACAGAATTGGTCTCGTTACGATTTTATTATATGTATAGATTGTAAAACTCCTTTGTTAACTTATTCTTGAACTTGCTTTCGTAAGTTCTCATTCTCAATTAAGTACTTAAAAGTTAATAAACTTAGTACCCATACATTAAAACACATTAAAAAGAGCAACATTATCAATCATTACTCAATCTCAGACAATGTGTCCCGGCAATCTGAGGATATTAGTAACTTTATAAAGCCTCCTGAGCTATGAAGATAAGGATGTATAATAGTTTGATTGCATTTCTCTTATAGGCAACCAGCAAGTCAACAGAGAAAGAAGCATTAGGAACATGTGGCGACTAAGGACTATGAGTAGTGGGTACCTTCAGGGTAAGCGTCCTTCTTAGCGATGACGTCGATGACGGGGTGCGTGCAGTTGTAGAGCATGCCCATGGCGCGCATGTCGAACTGGATGCAGGCCGTGTACACCGTCTCGTTGAGCGGCGGCGTCGAGTAGCGCACCGGCTCGCGCCCCATCACCTCCACCACCTCCTGCAGCATGCTGCGCGTGATGTTGTTCTTGCGCCGCCCGAGCTCCGCCGCCGCGCCGCCCAGCCACACCAGGGACACACACACACACAACACTACCTTACACATTTTGTTGGCCATCGCAGCCATTTCAGAGCACATCAGATCACATACATCACTGATACGACGCGACACAACACGCAACTACTGCACACTCTATTTAAAATTCGATTGTGGGTATATACTGTCTGTTTGCAAAACAAACTTCGAAATACCCGTAAGTTTACTGAAGACTGGACCGTTTACTAAACCTAAACATAAATAAACAGTCAAATGAGGTCGATAATCACTGCAGAACTATCAACATATTACGCCTAGTTTTCCCGTTTATACTAAAGTTTAATCAATTATCTATAAAATAACTGAGTTTTATGTTACGATTCACATATTTATATCTTGAATCTTTTGTTACAAGAAAATATCAGTCGACCCGCCCGACACGACGAGATGGCCGAGCCGATTTGATTTTGATTCGATGGGCGAATTGAGCCGTTGTCAATGTACTCTATGGCCGTTGTGTTGTGCGATGGATGGATTGGATCACTTCGCTGTACACTATCTCGGCTGTCGAGTGTCGTGGCCATGGAAAGAGTATGTACTGTTAATAGAGGTCTTTGCTCACGGCTCAACATTGACTTGTATCTACGCCATACTTATTGCTTCACTTATTTCTTTGGTCTCACTGACGTTTACCTAATGAATGGGCTTTAACTCCAAAAAACCTGCCACATCGAGACATAAAATGGCCACCGATTAGCTAGTAAGTAGAATGACATACTAAAATTTCCAACGTTTGACGGTCTATTGTATAATACAGGGTGTTTGGTGCATCGTGTGCAACAACTGTGGAAATACGAAATAGATGTCTGGCCTGCATTCGCAATAGAGGCCAACAATTTAAGCAGAATATGCAAAAAAAATATGAAATAAATGTTAAAAATGCATTTTTTATTATTTCTAGTACCCCCTCCCCCAAAAAAGAGAGGTACGAGACAGATTTTATCTTATAAGAGTGAGATAATATATTTAATACGTTTTTCAGGTGTTATTTAAGCAAAACTAAATTTTTAAACCATAGTTTGGAATTTTGTATTTTGTGACTCGATTCACAATTCTAGCGAATTCACGAAGTTGTAAAAAGATTTTTATGGCATGTGGCACATCACTAGCAAGAGGACAGACTAGAGAACTTTTGACGAAGTTCTTAGATCCCGGTCTCATTTGGTTTTTTTTTTTATAGCCATGTAAATAGCTGTAACATGGACAGCTTTAATTGAAGTCCAAAACTTTGCTAGTAAATAAATAGAAAACTAGATGACTAATGTCACTAATTTTGAATTTAAAAGTACTGTAGTACAATGCACATCTAAATAAAATTAAAATACAGAGTCTACGACATCGATATCGACATCGTTACATCAAAACATATCACGTAGGCGATAAATATAAAAGGTATGTGTTCTTGTACAATTATTATGTTTTTTTGTTTTTTATAGGTACATCTTTACGACTAATTTTAAGGGAGTGTGACGATTTCAGAGTTAAAATAAATATTTAATCTACTTTTCTGAAGTGTGCCTCTGAACTAAAAATCCAAAATTCCAAAATGACGTTTGTTTTGACATTAGCAAGCCTGTGCCAATCAGTCAGCCTCGTTCGTCTCGACTATCGTCGCTTGTGGTGTTATTTTACGTTTTCTCATTTATTAATATCATAGTTCTGTATTTCTGTGTTTCGGTGATTTTCAACACCGCTTAGGTGTTGAATCTCTAAATACCTTCCTTATTCCTTATGTACGAACGCTAGCACATCAAACTACTACAATCTATCACTTTAATAGATTTTCAACTTTATCGCTGTAGCAAATGGTTCAAAGTTGATTGCGAAAATTTGAGAGTTTCGGGTAGCTTGATATGCTGGCGTCTGTACATCTTATACGGGGCTTCTGTGCAAAATTTCAGTGTTCTATAAATCAGGCGGGCTTTTCAATTGAAGGGTCCATAATAATGGTGCCACGTTCTGGCAGAAATATTTTACACATTCATACAAAAGGCGTAGGCATCTCCATAGGTACATTTCTATGGAGTTACCTTACATTTGCCATTAATTACCCATGTATAGACATAATTTAATTTGATAGAGATACATGTTGCCCTCAACTTGGTAATTCTAATTCTTCAAAACAAAGTTTGGCACACGAAAGTTAAGTTTGGGATTTAATCGAAACTGACATGGCAATAATTTATTAAGAAACAAAATGAATGTTACCTACCCGGATTATAAAATAGTGTTTGTTTATTTCGGGCTCTTTCACATTTGCTATTCTAATTCATTGGCAGACTTTTCGACAATGGCTGGCCAAAAAATAGAATTGGTATTAATTATTTAGCTTATAATAAAAGTGGGGAAAACATGTCAACGAGTCTAGTGAAACCCATTTTGGAGACTCAACCAAACCTAACCAACTTTTGTCTAAGATAAAAACACGCATGTACGATCTGACTACATACAAAAAGCAAAGCTAATAGAAATCTCGTTATCTGCATTTCGAGTTTTAAATTGTATTCAGGGAGGGTTACCAGATTATTTTAATATTAACGGTAACTCTGTCAAACAAAGGTAGGTAATTTTATTAAGGCGCTACCCTGACCAAATAACCTTGAGCATTCGTCCCTTTGGCGGCACACTAACGCGGCGCAAGAAATACGTAGGAAATACGCTCAGATTTTAGAGTAAAATCGATATAAAATCAAATTTTCGTGTTTTGAAAAAAATAAAACTAGCATAATGTTCTTTATTAAATTGCCTAATTATTAGTTTAAGTCGCAAATCAAAATAATGTTCACTTTACGAGGAGATGCATGTCAAAAATTATTATTTCTCATTTCTGTAGTTTCGTTATGACCCTAAATTATATTATGTTACTAAAAAGTTAAAAATAAATCTACCATTTTCGAGTCAAGAATGTGTAGAAATTTAACGTATTTTTTATTAGTTGGTATTTCTATTTGATATAGAGATGTGGGCTCCCAAAAACTGCCCTAAAAACGGCTGCCGCTGCGTTTTGCACGGCCACGCGCCTTAAAGGTGATGGCTAAATGACTGCCCCAGGGCAGTCATACACTTGAAATGTATAAGAATCTTACATAACCTCATGATATTTAAAAAATCATTCATGAATTATGTAGTGTTTAATACTTACCTAGCACTTTCGTGAACTATTAAACATAATAAAGTATCTCAATTGCTTTTTAATTTTTGTTTGACAGACCATGTTTGACATTTCTCCACATTGGAAAAAGAATAAACAAACCGTTGCTAGGCAACTGATTTTTTGGCAGTTAGAGGCAGTTGTAAACAACCTTTTCCAGTCATGTGTTATTTCCATAATATACATTATTAAACCTAACATAGCTAATACGTGCCCTTAATGCGAGTTTGTTTGGTTGTTACTTTATCAGGTTATGTTATGAAGGAAAAACCGTCAGAACCGTATAACTCGACCTAATTATAATACCGCTCAATATTCCCGAACTAAATGAGAGAAAGTTTAAAACATGTATAAAACGCACACTATGTAGTCAAGCATATTACAAATTAGAAGATTATATAAATGATAAAAATGCTTGGCTTAATGCTAGTCCTGCTCCACAGCCACTCGGGCACACAAATTAATATACATTTTTTTTCTAAACATAACGATGTTATTAGCACCTTTTTTATTGACCTTAATAACGCATACCGTTATTATAATTTTTACTGATTTTTTTTTTTCTACTTACTACAGTTTATTTTTTGAAAAGGTTCGTTGATGACCTTAGTTTTGTATAATTTTACAGCATATATTTCAATTTTGTAAATGTGACTACCATGGAGCCATTTACTTGTTAAGTTACTATGTGTTGGACACTGAGCATGGCAGTTGAGAGCTTTGTCATGCTCACTTTAATGTCTTGCTGACGGTGGCGCGTGGGTTGGATCGTTTGGTTCCCTTCAAGATGGTTGAGCTAAACGGTGCTGATGCACGCGTCATATTCGTGAACGGGTGCTGTCAGTTGGGATTGGTCATCTCTTAACTGCCATGTCTTACATCGTTATTATAATTTTGTTATTTTTTATATTCACCTTCATTGTTTTCACATATAGAAGCAACAAGAATATTGTAACCAAGACTTTGTAAAAACCAAATGGAAGGAAAAGAGTGTCCATGGAGTTTCTTGCTCGTTCTTCTCCATAGAGACCTACGTTTTGGAACGAGCAACTAGCTTCAATTTTAAACTGTAACTTCTTGACAATTCAAAAGTGCCTGTAAATGGTCTAATTGAAATAAATGCTTTGATTTGCTTTGATTTATATAGCCTCGTTTCGTTAGAAAAAAAAAAAAAAAAATCTTGCTTTTTTAAAACTATAACACGCAGAATTGTGTAAAAAGCATAATGCAATAATCTTAAGTAATATTGCAAGTAAAAAAAATAAAAAGTATTTTGTATGCTGACTTGATGAAACGAAGCGTAGGTCTTTCATACTTAATAGCATTACAATAACGCACATAACACGCGATTGATTTTAAAAGTAAATTAACATGAAGTATGCTGTATTATAACTTATATCAATTTTATTTGGGAAGAAAATCTTAATTAGCAAATATGTTTTGAATACCTGAATTTTGTGATAAAAAACTTTTTCATCACAACCATTCGCTTATAAATATACAACCTCATTTTCGTTTTAATTTTATTCTTTTTCGAAAATGTCAAAGTGTCAGTTGGAGAAAATTATATACTGTCACACACAGCTTCTTTCCTTTTTAGGCAACATTATTTTACCATTTATTATTATTCCCTAAAAGTACCTGAAACTTGTTTTACATGAAATACTAATATTTAGCCATTCAGCATTACATTGTGCTAGGTACCATATTTATATATTACTGTGGGGCGGTGGGGCAGTGGTCTATACTTCCATTTAGCCATCTCCTTTTACCGATTTTTAAAGCCGTGTTTAAATCAACACACTATTATTTACATACTTGAATCACAAACGGTTCATTTAAAACACCTTTATTTACCATATTTTAATAAATAAATAAGCCTTTTATTAATGCATTATTTTTCTCATTAAAAAGACTGCTTCGTTGGCCTCGTGGTCCTAAGTGCGCGACTGCACGCTAGAGGTCTTGGGTTCGATTCCCAGGTCGAGCAAAAAGTGTTATCGGGGTTTTCTATGAAATTCTCAGTAGCAGCTCGGAGTTAGGATTTGTGCCCGGTTAATGGCAATAGTCTCGCCCCCTATTACATAGGACCTAAATATACCGGCGAACTGTGTGTGTACATTGGTATAGGTACCTCTGCCTAACTTTTCGGGGAATACAGGCGTGATTGTATGTATGTCTCATTAAAAAGTTTCAAAGTCATAAGTTCTAACCTAATTTAACACCAGCATTGTATACTTAGTTCGCAATAACTGCTTTTGACTTTAGCAGTGTCATAACGTCCTTCCCTAGTAAATCCATGATAGCCGATTATCGGTGAGTATATAGTGTGCGTTACCGCATACATTTCCGAACAATCCATTTTTCACCGATAATCGGTTCTGCCGGGAGGCGCCGATTTTGCTTTTGACCGTATTTTTCTCGGCCGTGTGTGTTGGTGTACTAGAATTCACATGTTCCATTCTCGCCGAAAAAAAATCGACCGCCGATTCTCGGTCTTGGGGGCAGAACCATAAGATTTTCTTAAAGAAATAAAAAAATAAACTTACACATAAATCCATAATTAAATGTGTACAAACATAATAACCTATCAATAATAATTACATTATAAAGAACTAGCGACCTGCCCGCGACTTCGCCCGCATGGCTTATTTCACCCGCCATAAGTTACGTCTTTGTTTGCATGCTCCGCTCCCGTGGCGTCGTAGCGTAATGTTTATAGCCTATGTTACTCAGGAATAATGTAGCTATCTATTTGTGAAAAATGGTTGAAATCGGTTTCGGAGCCTCACAATCAAGCTAAAAAATCTTACTTCTTTATAATATTGTTATTAAAAAAGTATTAAAATAAGATGTACAATTTATAACAGAGAGTGGCGAGCTCATATTTTATTATTTTAATGTATTTAATAATGAATCTACTTAATTACAAGTTCTACGTATTTTACTAATGGCGGATTTATTATACCTTATGTGATTCTTTGAAATGAAAGAATAAACTTTTATTTTTTTAATAACTTTTATTCTGTAAGTAGGTAACTTAACTTTTTTCTTAAATTACATTTTAACAATAATATATAAACACAATACGACTAGTTTATGTTAAATCTAAGACCGCGGGGAGCGGGTGTAGCGAACATGCTCAGCATCAGGCCCCCGCGAGCTCACCTCCCCACGCTTAGCCGCACGGTGCACGTCTGCTCGCACGACTGGACTCGATGCTTATATTGAAATAACTAACATCATATCACTTTTTGTATAAGGATAAGTATATTAAAAAAAACTAACAATCGTTCATACAATACACGTGTGGATGCGCTGACATTCCGTATCTTTACAAAAAATAATACCTACTTTGTAAGAGCAATGAGAATGGATTGCATTGGACGTTTTTAAAGTCCGAAAATATTTATGTATGTCAATCCCAATCTTGATCCTGATATTTGGCTGTAAGCAGTCAATAGCAGACTTGCTATCTGTACCCTGAGAGGCACACCACGAGCTGCAGTCAAAGGGGGCGGGTGAGCGTAGGGCATGGACATGTGTACTCTACACCCGCTGATACGGTATGCTGGCGACTTTGTCAGTACTCTAACGGTTACAGCGCGCTCAAAGTGGAACAAGAAGCAGGCACGCGTCGCGTCACACGTCGGCGGTGCTGGCCAGCAGCGTGACGCTCTCGTCCGCGTCGTGCGCCACGCTGGCCAGCGCCTGCGCCACGCTGGCGGCACGCAGCGCGCGCGTGTCCAGCCCCGCCAGCTGCTCGTACTTGTGCAGCAGCTCCTCGGGCACGTTGTACACGATCAGCAGCTGCTCGTCCGCCTTGAACTTCTTTATAAGCCGTTCCAGCACCTGAGGACAACGGTTCCAGCGGTCAGGCGTCGCTGTGGGCGGGCGGGCTCCTCGCCGGGCGGCGCGCTCACCTGCATGGCGGCGTAGTCCAGCATGGCGAGGTGCTGGCAGTCCAGCAGCACGGGGCGGGGCGCGGCGCGGGCGGCGGCGGCGGTGAGGCGGCGCGCCAGCAGCTCGGCGCTCACGTACAGCACGCCCACCGCCGCGCGCACGCGCAGCACCTCGCCCGCCGACGTCTTCAGCGTGTGCACGTGCACGGTGGGCCGCATGAGCTGGCGCAGCAGCACGCCCAGCGACGCCACGGCGCCCGCCAGCACGGCCAGCTCCACCGTGCGCGCGATGCTCACGCAGAACGTCAGCGCCAGCACCGCCAGCTCCGGCCGGTCGTGCCGCCACAGCCGGAACACGATGCGCAGGTCGATCTGTAAACGCGCTCCATATGTACCGTGTCCGCGTGTCCACGTGCCCTCGTGGCGCACGCACCGGCTGCACGTTGCCGCTTTGCACAAACATATTATGTTAACGCGAAACGACAGACGATGAAGGAATGAAGGAAGACGATGAAGGAACGAACTCACGGCACATCATGCCGATAACATGGAATGTGTATGTACGGGTGGCAGAGTAAATAGATAGCAGAAGAAGAGAAAGAAGCCGACGCCACGGCCAGAATCCATTGGCGTATCTAGAGTTAGTTTTTAGGGGGGGGGGGGGCCTGGCCCTTAAGATGTCATGGCCGATGCGATGCAAAGGTGAGCCCTACAGCCTGGGGTGGGCACAAGACCATTCTGGGGTGGGCACGGCCCACCCGGCCGTTGACACATTAAAATATGTAGAGTCACGCCACTTAGCAATGAGCGTGATTAGGAAGAAGATAAGTAATTTGAATAGTATTAAATCATGATTAGGAAAAGTAAATACTTAATAATATGATATATCTGTGAAAGCATTAACTACCAACATTTAATATTATCGTGAAGCTCGATGTTGTGCCGCTTGTGCCATGAGTAATGGCAATACTTCACTAAACATATGTATAAGGCGATTCGCACACTGCACCGCATCAAGGAGCGTAGCGCGGGGCAGTGTGTGATTTGCCTTACAGCTATGTGCCACCTAGTGCGAACTATCTGTTGACTGATGGGCGTCTGTACTCGACCCTGTACAGGTTATAGTTATTTTAGTGACAAGTAGGGAGATAAGAAGCCAACCTCGTAGTGTAATAAAGTAGGTAGGTAGTTGATGAAGTTGGTGCGAGTACATTCACTTAACGGGTCACAGGAAAGTCTCCGCTCGATTGTTGTAAGTGAGCGCCGGGCGGTAGATTCTATGAAGCCGTGCGGGGTTATCGCTAGTTACTGCTAGCGCCACCCGGCAGCACAGCGGCGCGGGCCGTTGCACTCGGATCTCTTAACCTACGCAACGTCTACTCATTCATGCTCGGCCAAGTAGTCAATTACTCGATATTGTTATTCTTCTTCTTTTCGAATCGATTTTAAGTAAATTCTTTTTAAGTACTTTAAAGTGCTTTTTATATCCCTCAAAGAGCAGGTGTAGCGACACCTTGGGCACTGCAGCAAGTGGGCCATCGTCTGGTCGGGAGAACCGCGCTGGCACTGATATTATTATAATTTAGTTTACCTTAATAAAACCATGAGGCATCATATAACTATTTTGTTATTATTTTAAAATTTCTTTTTATTTACAACCATGAAAGGTAAGGTTTGCTGGAGATCGAAGTTACAACCAGAGGCTTGCAAGTAGGACGTCAGGCCACTAGGTTAGGGTAGTAACACAGCTACATCATCGAACCATGATCATCTGTAGTTACGTGATGAAGCCTGAGATTAGTAGCAGATACACGAAACTTTGCTTAATAAGTTTAATTTCCATAGAAGATAGCGACGTTGTGTGTGGGGTCTTAACAAGTAACTTAGCCCTCGGCGAAGTACAGACTCTGATGATGGAGTGAGGAGGGAGCATCGCTGTGCCTGCGCTCGTTGGATTCATCTTGACATTTACCTTCCGCTTGGGTTATTTCACCCACCATACGTTATCTCTTTGGTTGCTGTTCCGCTCCCGTGTGTTGTAGCGTGATATTATACAATAGCTTATGGCACTCACAAATAACGTGGCTTCCTATGAGTGAAAGAATTTTCAATATCGGTTTAGTAGATCCAAAGATTACTCCCTACAACGTCACAAACTATTATATTTTATTAGCTTACTAGCTGACCCGCCACGACTTCGTTCGCGTGGTATCCTACCTACCCTACCCAACCCTACCCTACCCCTACCTTACCCGTACCCTACCTCTACCCTACCCTACCCCTACCCTACCCCTACCCTACCCCTACCCTACCCTACCCCTACCCTACCCCTACCCTACCCCTACCCTACCCTTACCCTACCCCTACCCTACCCTACCCCTACCCTACCCTACCCCTACCCTACCCCTACCCTACCCTAACCCTACCCTACCGCTACCCCTACCCAACCCGTACCCTACCCCTACCCTACCCCTACCCTACCCCTACCCTACCCTACCCCTACCCTACCCCTACCCTACCCCTACCCTACCCCTACCCTACCCCTACCCTACCCCTACCCTACCCCTACCCTACCCCTACCCTACCCCTACCCTACCCCTACCCTACCCCTACCCTACCCCTACCCTACCCCTACCCTACCCCTACCCTACCCCTACCCTACCCCTACCCTACCCCTACCCTACCCCTACCCTACCCCTACCCTACCCCTACCCTACCCCTACCGACATTATAAGTATTATCACAAATCTTTTGTATGGGAGTATAGAAAATTGTTGTTTTTAGACTTTTTCAGGTTTTTTTTTTTTTACAATATTTCTCCCCGTAAGAACCATCCTCGTACTTCAAGGAATATTTTAAAAAAAGAATTAGCGAAATCGATCCACCCGTTCTCGAGTTATGCGCTTACCAACACATTTTGCGATTCATTTTTATATTATAGACTAGCTGACCCGCCACGACTTCGTTCGCGTGGTATCCTACCCGTACCCTACCCCTACCCTACCCTACCCCTACCCTACCCCTACCCTACCCCTACCCTTACCCTACCCCTACCCTACCCCTACACTACCCCTACCCCTACCCTACCCTACCCTACCCCTACCCCTACCCTACCCTAACCCTACCCCACCCCTACCCTACCCTACCCTACCCCTACCCTACCCCTACCGACATTATAAGTATTATCACAAATCTTTTGTATGGGAGTATAGAAAATTGTTGTTTTTAGACTTTTTCAGGAAATTCTTTTTTTTTTTTTTATAGAATATTTCTCTCCGTAAGAACCATCCTCGTACTTCAAGGAATATTTTAAAAAAAGAATTAGCCAAATCGGTCCACCCGTTCTCGAGTTTTGCGCTTACCAACACATTTTGCGATTCATTTTTATATTATAGATAAGGTTACCTGATGGATATTTATACTTGTTAGAAATGTTAAATAGAATTCTACTAACTTTTTTCATCATGTCTTTTACCAAAGGCATTTTTATTTCTTATACCTCTGTAAGTCTGTACATGTTGGTAGGCTAACTTCGGGCCTGCGCGCTAGCACAGCCGCTGGCAAGAGCTAGTAGAATAATACTAATACAATCTACATCTATATCAGAAGCGTAGCGTGGCTTGGCGGGGCCCCGTATAAACATTGGTTTGGGGGCCCTTGGGAAGGTAAAGATTTCTCACAATAAAAAAAAATTGCATAAAATTAAAAGAAATATTTTTTAAATCATAATTATATACTCGTATCTGTCACTTTTTCCATAAAAATAAATAAATAAATAGGTATAATATCTACACCCTCCTTACCTTTTTTTCGGCAAACTGATTTATTCAATAATTTATAGCTGATGATGACTTTAGTTTTCTAAAGTTACTGCCTCTATGGATAAGAACCGCGGTAACCGATGTAGGGTGTTGCCAACTTTTGAACGCACGCTTTGCGCGGACAAAAAAGAATTGCTTGTTTTGACTTTTGTCATTTGTGAAATAACAAAAAATTTGGGAAGTTTTTATTAATTTTTGCTTACGCACATTGGGGGCCCCCGTAGCCCTGGGGCCCCGTATAATTGATACGGCAGATACGGCGGTAGCTACGCCCCTGATCTATATCTAATATTTGTGAGTTAATATTTGCACGACCGAAACGTTGAATATAGTGTCACAAACGAACTGTATAACACCTTTTGTACATTCTATAGTTTAGCAAATAAAGGTTTCATTTATTCATTCTATATTTATTCTGAAAATGAACAATATAATGCTTCTCGAATAAGACAAAGTTAATGGCTTCATACAGATGTAAAATGAAACATGTAAAACCAAATACGAAAAGAGCAAGGACTCACCATAAATATGACGGCACAGATGAGCACGGAGGAGAGGCACGCCTTCGGGATGAAGTAGAAGTACTGCGTGAGGAAGATCAGCGCCAGCAGCGTGATGATCCCTGTAACCACACGACCACGTCACGACCACGCTACGACCACGCGACGGCGTGTATTATAGAATTCATAATTTTGGCAAACCGGTAAGAACCAGCGCCGACCACCTCCGCTGTGAAGTTCTGCTGGCTGGTACTCAGCTATACTTAGCCTACCCTACCTGATAACCATTCCACATTTATAACTATACAATCATAATAATTTCTTGACGTGTCTATCCTGAGTTGTGACGTCAGTGCGATGTGGCTTTGTTCGTTTGGCGCTTACGTTTGTTTAAAATAAGTAAAACGACTTTCAGTGCCGGCACGGTTGGTGCAGTGGCGGAGCGATCGGCTGCTGCGCTGCGTAGCGCGGGTTCGATTCCCGCACGGAACAAATATTTGTATGACCTACAGATAGTTGTTCCGAGTCTGGCTTTTTATATTATGTTTGTAAACGCACCCACGAGACAGGGGAAATGCCTAGAGTCAAAGTTACTTTTTTTATTGTTTTATCTAGAAAATCAGCAAACAATAAAACGATGGGTGTGCGGGAGCGCGGGAGTGAGTCAGTGCGGGCGCGGTACGTACCCGAGTAGAGTCCGGCGGCGGGCGTGCGCACGCCGCTGGAGTGCGACACGGCGGAGCGCGTGAAGGCGCCGCACGTGGGCATGGCGTGCACCAGCGAGCCCGCCATGTTGCACAGCCCCAGCGTCACCATCTCCTGCGTCGCGTCCACGCGCCCGCCCGTCGCTGTAACGGACATACACAACTCTAACTTAGGAAGGTTAATGATGTAGCTCCTATTTTCTTCAAGACGGTAAAGTCATTCAATAATGGTCTGATATCGTGAACTCAAAGTACACGTGGTTTCTTCTCAATTTACGCACACGACTGGCAGTGAAATGAATAAACTCACAGAAAGCCTTGGCGATGGCGATGTTGGCGAGCACCATGACGATGGGCATCATGATGACGGCGGAGCCGAGCTGCTGCACCATGTCCACGAAGTTCACCGTGCTGTTATCCAGCACCGCGCTGAAGGGCGGCGCGGACAGGCGCGGCAGCCCGGGCTCCACGCGACCTGCGCAGCCAATCACATTCATACATCAATTATGCTCCATTTTCACCATCCAGGCCGCACCGCCCCGGTGCGGCCTTCATACGGCATTTCATACGTGCTACAGAAAATGTTTGTTTGCATGGAATTTATACTGCTTGAAATTCGGTAACATCCACGCATATGCCGCGTCAGCCAGTCAGATGCGGAGAGGGAGAGAAGAGTCTCTCGTCCCAGCAGGCGCCGTGGGAGACGCTCCGGCCTTCGGGAGCCGCAAGACGACTCCCGACCACCTTAGACGCGTGTCTGTGGACGGTGAGCAATGGGTAGCTCACCGTCCGTACGTTAACTTAACGACATACCGTATCGACGGCGCGTTCGTGTTCCACGCACGCCTCAAAGAGATGTCAGCAAATATTCGGAGGGGCCACTAAGGGCCATGCCTGCCGGGGCTGCGGGTTGTTCGAAAGAGATACCGCGCCCCCGGGATGCAAAGGGCACATGAAGGAACATAGATGGGATTTCGTCAGTAAAAGTCTGACACTAAATCCCACCCCGCCCAGGGCGGGGGAAGTCATTGGATGATTTCCCATCTCTAAAAAAAAAACCCAGTCAGATGCGCACGGACGCGGGTTACTTGCGCTTGCGCATCCGCTGCGACGCGCTGCGCTGCGCTCCGGCGCGGTCCGCTTGTTGGAAATCGTACATTATACTTCTGCGAGTTTTACGTACAGTCGCCCACAGAAAGTCTCTTGCAGCTCAATATTGTTTATTCACCCGTACCTATACGTACATCCATTTACAAATTCCTTTATTTATGTACACCTCCGAGTTTTATTCCAGAAATTCATATGTGCAAGTTTCGACTTAATTGGTCGAGCAGATTTGGAGCCAAATGACTGGTGACAGGCAGACAAATAAGTGATCCTTTAAAGGTACCGTTTTTTTAATAGGCTGTACGTAACCCTAAGAAGCATAAATACGGTCGACTTGAGAAACCTCATCCTTTTTTTGAAGTTGGTTAGAAATAAACACGTTTGAATTAAACAGAGGGGCATTTTCACCTTTATTCAGTAAGACATAACGTGGTCGTAGTACTGAGTGACGATTCTGAAGTGGGACTTGTACTGAATAGAATAGTTTACCGGATAGTTTGAAGAGCGGCTGGTTGGGGTGGTGCGTGAGGTAGGCGAACGAGGAGGCGGCCAGCACCACGAGCGCGTTGCGGCTGATGGACACCAGCCAGAGCGTGCGCGACAGCCGCGCCGAGCGCACGCGCACGTCCTTCAGCTTCTGCGCAAACAACGAGCTGCGATGTGTAGGAGCCCTAGCTAGTGCTAGCACACACACACGCGGCCGACACGTACCCGCAGCAGCAGCAGCACGGAGCAGCAGACGGCGCCGAGCGCGCAGTCGGCGTAGCGCACGCGGTCCCACTGCAGCACGATGAGGCGGATGTTGTCAGCCACCGACTCCGCCGTGAAGCTCAGCCCCAGCAGCCCCTTGATCTGCGCCGCCACGATGATCAGCGCCGTGGCCGACGTGAACCCGCTCGTCACCGACGGGGATATCAGGTCCACCAGGAAGCCTACAATATTACAACCAGTTCTGCCACATATTATACATCTTTGCGTCGCCTTCATCTCGCAAAAGCTTTACATATACATATATATTTGTTTGATTTAGATTGGTCGGCCTAACGGCCCGTTCACGACCTTGCCGCGGCGAGCGGCGGCAAAGACACACCGACCGCAATGAGCGGCGAGTCGTGCGTGGCGTGCTTCATACATTTTGATACATTTGATTTTACCGCTCGCAGCTTAGCCCCCGCTCGCCGTGGCAAGGTCGTGTACGGGCCGTATCGTTTGATAGTTGATAGTAAACAGTCTACTGTTACGGAGAAGTGAGCTTGTCGTGGAGCAGCGAGGCGCAGCAGAGGCCGCCCAACTAGGTATCTGGTGTCTTGACTCGGTGGATCTGGCACAACATATTTAACATAGGTAGGTCCATTCTAATGGCTCAATAACCTCCTTTTTTATGAAGTCGATTAAAAGGGATTTCAAACGCGCCACAACTAAAGCCCTTCATTCGTTACTTCAACTCGCGCTGTAGAGCGTGGCGCGCCACCTGACCGCTCCGCCGGGGGCAGGCGCCACACGCCGCTCGCTGTACCCGCCGTGTGCCCGTCTCATTACCGGCTTGTCGACTTTCTATACAACCCCATCGAACTTCTCTAAAACGACGCGGAGCAGAGCAACTATTTAATAATACATTTCGTTTATAATTTCAAGTAGCGTTATGTGCGACCCACAAGTTGCGAATGCTATTGTATTGGCATTGGATGAAAGTATCGATATCGTAACGTATGCAGTATGCAGGCCCAACACGCGACACGATAATATTCAGTCGCCCTTCAGTCAGATTCATAGATACAATAATCACGTAGGTGGGGTATTAGGTACCCGCCCACACTATTGTAACATAAAGGTTAGATTACAAACGAGTCAGGTGACGGTTGTAAAGTAGGAAGTTAACATTTTATTGATGCCGACTGCCGCTCGCTGTTGTTCACACAATGTCTGAAATAGTGTACATAGCGAGTTAGGTAAATGTTTGTACATTATTTAATGAGGTATTAAGAGAAATTAAAATGTCTAAACATCATAAACTGTCATAAACATTGTGCGATAAGTAGGTGTGTACTTAAGGCGCGCCGCAAATGAAGCAATTCCGATCTCCGCAATAGGCCACTTGCAACCAACAGTTTTCCACTATTCTCATTACCTAAATTCAAAAAAAACTTCGCAGACGTCGGACTTGCGCGGGATGTTGAAATGAAAGTGTGTTACCTAGTCTGAGCAGGCCCATGATGAGCACGACGCAGCCCGACAGGAAGGTGAGCAGCACCACGAACTCGACGGGCAGGCCGCGGCAGATCTGCAGCGTGAACAGCGCCATCAGGCTGGTGGGGCCGATGGACACCTCCTTCACCGTGCCCAGCACCACGTACAGCATCGTGCCTGCGGAAACCTTCCCTACACAACTGCACCGCGCCGCCGCTAAATGCCCATACACACGACGTGCGCATCCAGCGAAGCGACGTCGAAGGCGCGTAGAAATCCGTCGTGAGAATAGGCACTTAACATTTTAGGTTAACCTACTCAAAGCTTAAACTGTCTACAGGTGATCTGTATTTGTTCAAAGCTCTTCCATCATGGGCGGCAAAGCTAATCGTCTGCATCTACGCTGGAGCACTGCGCTCTTAGGTGTCCACCTACACTCTCAAACACAACTGGCAGAAGGGTATTCGATCAATTTATAAATAAAGCCCCAGACACTTGCTCAGGGCGTGTGAATGTCGCAGCCCACTACTTAGTTAAAATAGCCTTTTCATTGTACTTTCATTGCACAACGTAAATCAGCCGTACGTCCAAATGTGGATTAGCCAAGAAGCTGAACATAACGTTCAAAGTACAGCCATAGCACAGGCCATAGTGTAAGTCGCTGACACCAGGCTGTTACCTACCTATACTTAATCTTAATATTATAAAAAGGTAAAGTTGGCGAGTTTATGAGGTTGTAGAGGGTTATCTCTGGATCTACTGGACCGGGCAGAAGCTAGTTACGTAATATATTAGTGGGTCGTTTCTTCTGAGAAGGCACGACTTGCCCGCACTCCACTGGACACCAATAACATGCAAAAGTAGTTATCATTTTTTTTTAATATGAGTAACTATACATATGTAAGTAGGTATATATTATTATTTATTTTTAAAGTGAATATATTATTCAATATTTGATGAATATCTTAAGTGTTTACCTGTTGCCGTTATCAATATCGGACAAAAACGAGCAAAAAAATCACGTTTGTTGTATGGGAGCCCCCTTAGATATTAATTGTATTCTGTATTTTAGTATTTGTTGCTATAGCAGCGGCAACACAAATATCATCTGACAAATTTCAACTGTCTAACTATCACGGTTCATGAGATACAGCCAGGTGACAGATGGACAGACGGAAAGCGAAGTCTCAGTAATAGGGTTCCGTTTTACCCTTTTGGGTACGCACGGAACCCTAAAAATGAACCGTTCCGGACGGCTCCGGGTCGCAATGTTAAACTCTTAATGGTGGTGTAGCAAATTTTTGTTAGGAACTGATTATTTAGAAAAACGACGGGTTGCACTCCGGGAGTGCCGGCAGAAGTGAAAACTTGAATATTAAGTTAACGTTGTACATTTTTTATATTTTTGAATGGTTAGGGAATAATTTTGCACGAATTGCTTTAATTATCAGTACCTACTTATAAAAGAACTATCATTTATGTGTTAGAATACAATATTTATTTATTGCGCTATCGTACACAAACATGACAATTCGCGTCAGGACACGTGACCTGTAGTACGATTCTCTAAAATGCAAACTCGAAAACGAGTCTCACTAAAGTGATCGAGTGAACTTGTCATTGGTTTATATTCGTTCGCCGTGGTGACGTCACCACGGCGAACGAATACTAAGCCAATGACAAGTTGGTTCGTTATCGAAGTGAGACTCGTTTTCGAGCTTGCATTTTAGAGAATCGCACAGCAGATCGAGAATCTTACGAATTTTCGATCAGGTCACGTGTCCTGACGCGAAATTAACATTTTTTACCCATTACAAAAAAAGTGTACAACGCCGCTAAAGAAGTTTTCACTTCAAAAATCTTTACACATTGACAACTTCAGGGCGCAGACAGCGCAATTGATGCTCCATAATATGAAGCACAGACCCATATGCACACAGCTCGGAAATATACCTATATAGGTCTACATTGTAATCGCAGATTTACAATAGTATTACAATGTTTGGACGAGCAAGTTGCCTTGGCTGCGTTCTAGCCTTGCATAGGACGGAAAGACGCATCTACGAGTAATTAACTTAAAAATGCAGTAAAATAGTGTACGCACTGTTACACACATCATAATCTCTTTTAAATTCTGTAAATCAACCTGGACATAAAAACTGCACTTTGTATTCGTAGATTTAGCTTAGCAGAGAACTGCTGTAATGCTTTTTGAAGACTCTCTCGGTTTAGAAGTACGCGAGTCCGTAACAGGTAACAGGTGATTACAATACAACATAGATACATCTTATAGACAATCTTAAACATATTTAGTAATCTCCTGTGACTAAACCATTGGGTATGTTTGATTATTTCTTCTGAACAAATTAGAGGCCATAGGAATAAGGGGAACGACGCTGGCATTACTTACTGACTACTTAGATGACCGATACCAATGTGTCAAGATTGATAACGCTACGAGCGAAGAGCTGAAAAATACTGGACATGGTGTGCCCCAGGGGAGTATTTTGGCCCCTACCCTTTTCCTGGTTTATATTAACGACCTGTGTAATCTAAATATCAAGCACACTAAAATCATATCATATGCTGACGACACCGCACTAATTTTTACTGCAAAAGACAGTAGCGAACTGCTTGAAACCGTCCAACTGGGTTTTAACACTGTGACTAACTGGCTTCAAAGAAATTTACTAACACTAAATGCTGACAAAACTAAATATATTCACTTCTCCATGCGCAAGCCTCAACTTAACACTGCTAACTTTCATATACGTGCCCATCAATGTGACAACCCATTAGTCAACATGTGCAATTGTCCGTCTATCCTGAAAACCCGGAATATTAAATACCTTGGTGTTATAATAGACGACACACTCACTTTTAGGCCTCATATTGAAAATCTGGTAAAGAGAGTGCGCAAATTAATATATGTATTTAAAAAAATTCGAACTTTTGCAGATCCAAAATTAATCACACAAGTTTATTTCGCCCTATGTCAATCCATAATTCACTACTGCATCACCTCATGGGGTGGCGCACAAAAGACTATCTTGCTTCCTCTTGAAAGAGCTCAAAGAGCAATTTTAAAGGTAGCAAACTTCCATCCCTTTTTCTTTCCTACAGATCAACTATATCAATCCTGCAAAGTGTTGACTGTGCGCCAGCTTTTCATTATGCACTTAGTATTGAAACAACACACAATGCTTACGTACAATGCTGACAATACTAACAAGAGACGGAATGATATTGTATGTAATTCGAACGAAACCTCGAAACATGTCTTTGTGGAAAGATTCTTTTCATTTTTAGGCCCATTTTTGTACAATAGATTAAATAGAACACTAAGTATATATAAGTTAAACTATTTTAGCTGTAAAAAATCTATAATTAATTTCTTGCAACCCATGTCTTATGCACAGACAGAAGATTTACTTGTTGTATGCAAGTAAATCCCAAGCACGCTGCCTTGTTTTTATTTTCTTTTTGTTTTTGTGTAACACTTAATTTTAGTACTTTACTTCTTTCTTAATGTTAATTTATTTATTTTAAGTAGATATGTATGCGTCTTGTAGTCTGAAACACAGGTTCAACCTAGTTCAGGCAATTAGGAACAGTGCTCTATTTTAATTTTTAAGATAAATTTCATTGTAATTGTGCCTCTTTTTATAAATAAACGATTTTATTATTTTATTTATTTATTTTTTTTATTTGATTGAATGTTTGTGTGCAGACTGGGAATGTCATCAGATACGTGAAGTTTCGTGTACTGTCGTAATACAATAAATTTGCTTTAGGTACCTTTTCAGTATAGTAAAAAGTATATTTATAAAAATCTTCTGCATGCACATAAAAATATAAACATATTTCAAAATTTAAAATTTGTTAAATGTAAAATTTTTAAATTTGTTTTTCTTGGTGAACGCATTTTTTCTGCCAGAAAACCACACAAAACAAATACCACAACTACAAAGTGAAAAATAACTTTAATTAGGCAAGTCGGCGGCAATACAATACCTATACAGAACCCAAGCCCAGATAGCTAATCTAACTACCGATATGATAAAAGTTCGACATTGGTAATTTTTAAAAGTACCCCAGAGAAGTTTGTATTGTTAAACTTCGATATTTGGTAGGTATTAACAATTTGACAAGTGTTTTCTAGTTTACTACAACTTTTTGGGGAAGATTTTATTCTTCGCTTTGATTAACTCGAGAATTTGTTCAATTAGTAACATAGCAAACGATATTTGTTTTGATTACATTAACATGGGCTCAGAAAGTCAGAACGCGACTCGGCTTTTGTGTGGCATTGTGGTCTGTTTCTGTTTGCCACTTGGGCAAACAGAAACAGACCACAATGGGCGCCTTCGTTACCAATTCCGCTATTTGGTTGAGAGTTCTCGAGTCTCAAATCAAGCACAATGCGCAATGGCGGTACATTAGGCAGTGTTGGTGCTATAAGGCCACGATTACCAGTCATCTTATGGGTGTATGTTAAAACAATAAATGCGGCGTACCAATGAACGAGGAGTAGAGTCCGTACTGCACGGGCAGGTTGGCCAGGCTGGCGTAGGCGATGCTCTGCGGAACCAGCGTGAGGCCCAGCGTGACGCCCGCCACCAGGTCGGCCAGTGCCGACACGCGGTCGTAGCGCGGCAGCCAGCGCAGCAGCGGCACGCGCCGGCGCAGCACGCGCCGCCAGCCGCCGCCCTTGCCGCGCCGCCGCGGCACCGGCAGCCCCAGCTCCGACTCCATGCGCCCGCGCTCACTGCTCGCGGCGTACGAACGCGACTTATGACGACGATGACGACTGTTTACCGATTAGTTTCATTAATTAATTTTATTAATTAGTAGATATTATTATAATCGGTGGGTCGCGCGTCCGAGCCCGCCGTGCGAGCCTCACTGTGCTTTCGGATGGGCGAGCCGCCGCCTGTTATAATTCAATTCATTATCTCGATATCAGTAAACCTTTCCGATGTGTAAGTAAACAGCGCGGCACAAACAGCGCAGATACCGCGCTCGTTGCAGCGCGCGTGCTCCCGAGCTCTGCGCGGTGCCCGCCACCTAACAGCGCACTACTGTCTTGACACTGTCCTGACGGTTGGCCACAAACATACTATCACAATAACACATACTCCTAGTTTAGCCGCGACACAGTTACTTAACTGACTCGTGTACTTGCCACAGAGTTTTCCAAAAGCCCACAAGCACCCAAAGCTATAACACGCTCTTAGAAAAGCTTGTGTTCGTTGTTGTTGTTGTGCACGCTATCGCTGGTTCAGTGGACGTCAACAAGTGCAGGCGGCGCGGTGCGCGGGCTCGCGTGCGCCCGCGCCGCCCGCCCGGGGGCGGCTTCTGGCCAGACTACACTGCATTATATCTATATTTAATAATAAATAAAATTAAACAATATTATATTCTTTGTAAACAAACAATCGATAGCTTGACTGCGTTAGGGATATATGCATATATACGTTATTATTTCGTATTTAAATCGACTTCAAAGAAATAGGAGGATCTAATATGTTCGTTTGTGTATATTTTGTTTTTTTTTTTATCTTCTTTTGGGTAAACTCACTCCATCGTCGACTTTGTCTTTGTCACCTCTGACCTAGAATAGAGTCAAGGGCAAAGCCATATCCAAAGAAAAAAAAAATTCAAATTTTCGTCAATCCCTTACCGATTAAAAAAATCCTTTTTAGGGTATAAATCGTATAAATTATACTTTTGAAGCGGTCCCGTAACAGATTATGAACAATCTTCACGATATATATGTCACCGGAAAATAACAAGATCCGTAAGTTTATCAATTTACTAGGAAGTTTATAAACTTTCGTAAGATTCTAAACGGGAGATAAATTGTAATATTTTACGTCCACATTTTCGTAAATTGATAAACTTACTGAACTCACTCGTAAAATAATAAGTAAGCAGTAACCAAACGCTACGCGCGATCTGATTGGTTGGCTGTCACGTGTCACTTCTCCTTCCTCCTATGGACACAAGCATTGCCACTATGAACATTGACCAATCAGAGAGCAGTGTGTTATTTTACGTATTTCAAAGATCGTATATTTAAAAGAGTTTCTGTGATTGGTCGAACCATATAAAATCTTACGAATAGATATTCGTTAGTTTATAAATTTACTGTATGACGTCGGAAATTGATAAATTTACGAAAATGTGGACGTAAAATATTACAATTTATCTCCCGTTTAGAATCTTACGAAAGTTTATAAACTTCCTAGTAAATTGATAAACTTACGGATCTTGTTATTTTCCGGTGACATATACAGCAGAACCTCGATTATCCGGACCCTCAATGATCCGAACGCTGACTTACTTTATCGGAACCCTCAATTATCCGAACTTAGGCGAGAATTTGTTGCTGAAAACGCGTTGCAGCTGTTCGTCAATTGAAATTGACTATTTTGTAAGAACATCATTTAGGTGTTTTATATTTCAACGTTAAAATGTATGTCACATTTTAATAGACTGTATAATTTTTAGGTAAAAAGGTGTTGTTTTTGTTTGATCTTATCCCGAAAAACCCACATTTCGATTATCCGAACTAGTCTCGGTCCCAATTAGTTCGGATAATCGAGGTTCTACTGTATTGTGCAATCATAGATTGTGACAATACAAAACAACAAACAGAACCAAAGCCGCCGACTTCCAAAGCTAAAGTTATTTTTCTCTTTTTAGTTTTTGAAGGCGGTTCTCTTTTTTTAATAAAAGTTTTTTTTTTTGTAATACGTTTTTTTGTGTGTAGAGTTACAGTTACAGTTTTTTGTGAGTACAGCCTGCCTGGCTGCACCGCGTATCTTCATCGCAGCCAGGCAACGTGGCAGTGTATATGGTACGATTCATTGCAGCGCTCACGGAGAGCTTCCAGGTTGCACGGGTCCGACATGTTCCTACCGGAGCACGCCTGGCGGGGCCACGACTGCGCTCCGGGTTCTGCATGCTGGAACGTAGTTTATTATATTTAAGCAAAATATATACTAGTACTTTTACCAATCCCACAATTTCCGTCAATTGTAACAAGCTCAAACACGACTAGGAGACGTTAATTCCGTTATGGAGTTCCAGTGGCGACCTTCTGTGTCCATCATCAGATCAGGTCGATAGTACCTTAATATCGTATTGTCATCGGTGTTGCATACATTTGGAATTAAATTGGACAGTTAAATTCTGAATGACTGACTGGTTAAATTCTGACTTTTAAAAATGCTTTTAACATTTACAACACACAAAACAGGTGAAGTTATGGGTGAGGCTAATGGGGGCGTTTAACAACATGTATTGCAACTTTGATTGTCCCAGATGCTAATTTAGAATCGACTACTATCAAAGTATCTTGGGCGCTTTTCTATGGAAGCTGTGCGTAAAACCAACAGAAACCAAACATGTTGTAAGAACCGAAGCTAACAATGTGATGAAATTCGCTACAGATTTTCAGTCACTCAAAAAAACGTCTCCGTATTGAAACGTTTTCATTAGCTTTCACATAATACCTATAGGTACTAAAATATAGCTTAAATCTAAACAATTTTGAAAAACTGCGTTTCATAAACAGTTTAAGGTGGAACCTCCACGGTAGCCCGCGAAGTTCAAATTTGCTTACGTTTTTTGCAATTTGCAAGTTAGTATTAAGTTATATCATTACATAGTATAAAACAAAGTCGCCCTTTTCCCCTTGTACGCGTTAATCTTTAAAACTACGCAAAGGATTTTGATGCGGTTTTTTTTAATAGATAGAGTGGTTAAAGGGGAACGTTTATATGTAAAATAACATCCATTAAATAGCGGAGAAATACTGTTATTTTTGAGGTTTCTAATGTGATGTTGTAAATAATTTCTTAATTTATTTTACTGATTTTAATGGTTAAAATTCTGAAAATACATACTTCTTACGCCCGCGAATCTTACTTTAATCAACATTAAACCTTATACTGACTTGCAAATTGCAAAAAACGTAAGAAAATTTGAATTTGGCGGGCTACCGTGGAGGTTGCACCTTAACTCTGTTCTCCCGTATCTTTGGTACTTGTTGCCATTATAGGTATTAAATGGGGTATTAGCAATAAGCCTTTATATGAAATATATTTCGCTATTGGTTTTACGCCCATTATGCCCAAAATTCTGAAAGTAGCGTGTGTGTGTTTTTCCCCTTTTACCTCCTGTAAGTAAAACAATCGAAAAATGTCACTATTGAAATTGCAATGAGAGTCGAAATAGAGTGTTGAACACACATGGGTAGTTTTTAAAGAAATCACTTTTGATCTCAAAAACAAAAAAAGTCGATCTTTGGTACTTGTAAAATATGTTTTCTCTCTTATCCGGGTTATTAAGAACTCACAAAGCGCATTTTACCCGCTCCGCTACACCACTCAGCTCTGGTGGAGCTAGACACAGTTCCGTAGCTTGGCTTCACCGCGGAGCTTCGCGTCGTGCACGCGAACCCCTCGCGTATCATATAGGTACTGTACCTACTCGTTCCCTAACGGATAGTGTTAAGATGTGGCGGCCACTGGCAAGCAACGTCATTGCAACAATAATGACAATGCCTTTCATTTTGACAATTCGAAAATATTCATTGCGTTATTTACGTTGACGAGCAGACGAACTTTTCGTACATAAATGGACTAATGGGTTATTAATATCCGTCAAAATCCTTTTAAGTACGAAATAATCCTGTAGGTTGAGCTGAAATATTGACTAAGTGATATGACGTGATGATGATGACGCGCCTTGTAATGCATCTGAACACGGGTATGTTCTGGTTACACGTGGCATGGCTAAAGTTAACAAAGTTAGTTTAAGTTGTCTGCTACCGCGTTACAGCAAAACAACTGCATATAAATAATTGTAATACACTTGCGTTGAATAATATTGTTTTCAGCAAATGTTTATATTTCCTCTGCTCACTTGATGCGGAGTTCCCATAACACATGCATTTATGAAATGTCGCAGATATATAAACACGGCGGGGCTGCGGGACCCTGCCTGGCCCGTGAGCAGCGTAGTGCGTATAGTTGATGCCCATGTTTGTTGTATCCATGTCTATGAATCAATCCTATATAGGTAATCAGGATTAGGTCTCCTAAAAAAGAGAGCATTATTTAGGCAGGCGCGTCTATCATTACTAAAAGGATAGGTGCTTTTTAGAGTTCCGTACCCAAAGGATAAAACGGGACCCTATTACTGAGATTGGGGTGCTAGTCAGAAAACCTCCACGCGTGCCGTCGGTTGCTTGTCCCTCCGGACACGTCTTGAGGGAACGGCAGCTGGCTGGACGGTGCACCCTGGGCGCGGGTAGTGATCTTCCCTGAGGAATGGGAAGAGATTCCTATTCTTTGGGGAATGTCACTGCTCGTGGCCAATATTCTGACGGGCGGGGTCCGAGGACGGACCAAGGGCGTTTCTCCGCGTGTCCCTCTGATCAGCAGAGGGCACAGCGGAGGAGTGAGGACGGGCTCGGCGTGCACTCACCCTGCCACCGAGCAGACAGAGAGGAGGGTGGTCCTTCTCTGTCACCGTCGTACATCGTAACCCCATATCGGAGTGTCGTGGTCATGTCTCGCGGCTTCGATTGGCACCGAGGGTCTTGGCTTAACCGCCCGGACCGCGAGGTAGAAACCCTCTATAAAAAGTCACCCCGAATCCCAAGCGGCGGCGCACCGTGACGGGATGTATGGCTGACGGGCGTCCCTATGGGACATCAGTCGCTAGTGCGAACCACTTGCTTTTGGTTGGATGGTTGGAAAATGACAATACTCGTGGGAACAAAATGGAAACAATAAATACAAATATAAATAAAGACGCAGAAGGAGGGAAGGGGGATGCAGGGTCGGAGTCCGACTCCTCCCCCAGCATGGTGAGCGTGAGCCCGTTGGGCTCCCGCCATGAGGCGATGGATCTGGGCCAATTCTACAGGAAGCGGCCCAGGTCGGAGGACGAACGGGCGTCCTCTGACGGCGAGCAGCTGGCCTCGGCTCGCAAGATCCCCACCAGCAAACGCGGTGGGGTCCAGGAGAGAGGCCCAGGGAGGGTGACTGCCCGGAGGAGCAGTGTTGCTGGGCGACCGGCAACACCTGCGGTGGCAGGGCAGCACCCGACCCGCGACGAGTCCTCTGACGAGGCAGGTGCACCTGGCGGCTCCGAGGAGGAGCGTAAGTCCAGATTCCTAGAGGCGGTCAACAATGCGGTGGCTAGCGTTGCCCGCAAAAAAATGAAGGGGTCGAAGTCTCGGGCCATGCACGAGGCTTCGGCCACTATTGCGGCGGCTGCGGAGGCCCGGTTTGCGGGCGAGGTCCCGCAGCTACGGGCGGAGGTGGCCCGCCTGTCGGCCGAAATGGAGCTCCTCATGGAGCAAAACCGGAGGCTCCAGGCCGACCTAGCGGAGTTCCGCGGCACCGGTTCCCGCCAGGCGCCCAAATCGGGGGGCCAGCGCGGCCAGCCCCAACCCGTCGCAAAGCCTGTGCCGGTGGAGAACCAAGTTTTGGCCCTGGTCCAGAGGGAGTTGGCGGCCTTCAACGCTCGGTTCTCCGTGCTGGAGGGAATCGTGCTGCGGCCCCCTCTGGCGGCGAGCGGGACGGCCACGGGCGGCAGGCGGGCCTCCTATGCGGCCGCCGCCTCTGTGCCGAGGCCGGGCAACCAGCCCCCCGGCAACCAGCCCCCCAGCAGGGCTGTGGCGGCCACCGCGAAACCGGCTCCGGCGACACCGGCGCCAAATACGGTGCCCCCGAGGAGGGGCAAGGCGGCGTCCCAGCCACCTCCACCCCCTCCGGCCCCAAATCCTAGTCCTCCGGCAGAAGCCGATTGGCAGGTGGCTGGAGCCAAGGAAAAGGGGCGGAAGGCGGCCAGATTGGCCAGGGCGGCCACAAGGAGGACGGAGGAGCGGCGGCGGCGTAGGCAACGAGCCGCCGCGGCTAAGCTCCGCGCCCCGCGATCCGCGGCTGTAGTTATTACGCTGCAGCCGGAGGCGGAGAAGCGGGGCGTCACCTACGGCGAGGTGCTCTCCAGGGCCAAGGCGGCGGTGAACCTCGGTGAGCTGGGGATCACCGGGGGGCTCCGGCTCCGGGTGACGGCTACGGGGGCCAGAATGTTGGAGGTCCCCGGTGCCACCAGCGGCCCGTCTGCAGACGCTCTCGCGGAAAAACTGAGAGCGTCCCTTGACGCGGACGAGGCCCGAGTGTCCAGGCCCATCAAATGCGCAGACCTGCGCATCCTTGGCCTGGACGACTCCGTCGCCGCGGAGGAGGTGGTGGCCGCCGTCGCCAGGACGGGTGGATGCCCTGCCGAACAGGTCAGGGCAGGCACCATCCGTCCGGAGCGCTCGGGCATGCGGGCTATCACAGTCAGCTGCCCCGTGGCGGCGGCCAAGGCCATTGCTGGGGGCCGTAGGTTGTTGGTGGGCTGGGTGTCGGCGCAGGTCAGACTGCTGGAGCCCAGGCCCATGAGGTGCTTCCGCTGCCACGTGGGAAATCACGTGGCATGCCGTTGCGCCTCGGAGGTCGACCGCAGCGCTTTGTGTTTCCGCTGCGGTCAGCCCGGGCATAAGGCCGCGGCTTGTGATGCCCCGCCGCACTGCGACGCATGTGCGGGGGCTAGCAAGCCCGCGGATCACCGGGCTGGGGGCAAGGCCTGCGCCGTGCCCGCCAAGGCCGGGGGAAGGCCCCGCGCCACCGTCGCCGCCGCCGCCGCCGCCGCCGCCGCCGCCGCCGCCGCTGCCGCCGCCGCTCCCGCGGCCGCCATGGAGTCTGCGCCCGCCGTCGCTGCAACGGCTACTCAGGGGGGTGCAATGGACTGCCAATAACGGCACCATTGCGCCTCCTACAGGCGAATATCAACCACTGCGCCGCCGCTCAGGATCTGTTGCTCCAGAGCATGGCGCAGTGGTCGATACACATCGCCGTGGTCGCTGAGCCGTACTTTGTCCCGCCCAGAGAAACCTGGGTGGAGGACCTTAGCGGCTCAGTGACCATAATTGCGTCGGCCGCCGCCGGCACCCCGTCCCTTGAGGGGGTCAAGAAAGGACAGGGGTGCGTAGCAGCCCGGTTCGGGGGGATCGTTGTAGTTGGTTGCTACTTCTCCCCGAACCGAACTCTCGCCGAGTTCCACAACTCCCTCGTGGAGTTGAGTGTCGTCGTCGGAAGCCATTCCCTCCCCGTGCTAGTGCTCGGGGACTTCAATGCCAAGAACGTGGCTTGGGGTTCTCGCTGCACGGATGTGCGGGGGAGGATGCTGGAGGACTGGACCCTGGAGAAGGGTCTAGTCATCCTGAATCGGGGTTCTGTACCCACGTGCGTGCGGATGCGGGGCGAATCGGTGGTAGACATCTCGTTCGCCAGCCCCGCTCTGTCGCCGCGGGTTCTTGACTGGCGCGTTGTGGAGGGGGTGGAGACCTACTCCGATCACCGGTACATCCGGTTTGACGTCTCCGCCCCGGACTCCAGCGCGCCGGTCGTGCAGGCCCCGAGTGGTCCGCGTTGGGCGCTGAAGCAGTTGGACCGGGAGCTCCTCCTGGAAGCCTCGATCGTGCAGGCCTGGGTGTCATCACCGGACAGGCCTGCCGACATAGACACTGAGGTGGAGTGGTTCCAGGGGGCCATGTCCGAGATTTGTGACGTGGCAATGCCCCGAGTCCCGCAAGGCAGCGCCCGCCGGCAGGTGTACTGGTGGTCGCAAGAGATTTCGGCGCTGCGGGAGGCATGCGTCGCTGCGCGACACCCGTACGCCCATCATCGCAGGCTCCGCATTCGGCCACCGAATGCGGCGGCCATTGAGGCGGAGCTGTACGAGGGGTACAGAGAGGCGAAGACCGCCCTCAACGAGGCCATTTCGCGGGCCAAATCTCAGGCCCGCGAGGAGTTGCTGGGGACTCTGAACGCGGATCCGTGGGGGCGCCCTTACAAGACGGTGCGGAACAAGATCCGCACCTGGGCCCCCCCGCTGACGCAGAGTCTCCGGCCGGAGCTCGTTGAGGACGTGGTGAGCGCTCTGTTCCCCTCGCGGGGAGAACATCCTCCCCCGCCCATGGCTCCGCCGCCTGCGATGCCGGAAGCGGACCACACCGACGACGACACACCAGAGGTGACTGGGGTAGACCTGAGGGTGGCGGTACGTAAGCTGAAAGGCAAAAATACCGCCCCGGGACCCGACGGCTTGCCTGGGAAAGCCTGGGTCCTGGCCTCAGAGGCTCTAGGGCCCCGATTGGAGGGGCTCCTAAGCGCATGTTTGGAGAGGGGCCGGTTCCCACTTCGTTGGAAGACGGGGAAGCTGGTCCTCATTCAGAAGCCTGGGCGCCCTGCGGACTCACCGTCCGCATACCGGCCCATCGTGCTGCTCGACGAGGTGGGCAAGCTCTTTGAAAGAGTGATTGCGGGCCGCCTCGTCGGGCACCTGTCTGGGATGGGGCCGGACCTTGCGGACTGCCAGTTCGGCTTCCGCAGGGGGCGCTCTACGGTGGATGCCATCATGCGCGTGAGAGCTCTCTCGGCGGGGGATGCTGTGTCCCGGGGCAGGGTTGTGCTGGCGGTGTCGCTGGACATCGCCAACGCGTTTAACTCCCTGCCCTGGTCCTGCATTAGGGAGGCACTCCGGTACCACCGGGTGCCGAACTACCTCCGTCGGGTGGTCGGGGCCTATCTGTGTGATAGAGCCGTGATCTACCCTGGTCGAAATGGTGAATGGAACCGGCGAGAGATGTCGTGCGGTGTTCCGCAGGGATCGGTGTTAGGGCCGCTCCTGTGGAACATCGGCTACGACTGGGTGCTACGTGCTGACCTCCCCGAGGGCGCCAGCGTAGTCTGCTACGCAGACGACACGTTGGTCCTGGCGCAGGGGTGGTCGCACGAGGCGGCGGCCGACCTTATGACACGCGGGGTTGCGATAGTCGTCGAGAGGATCCGGCAATTGGGTCTCGAGGTGGCCTTGCACAAGTCCGAAGTCCTGTGCTTTCATGGGCTTCGGAACGCGCCACCTTCGGGATCCCAAATAACGGTAGGAGGGGTTTCCGTCGGCGTCGGGTCGACGATGAAGTACCTGGGACTTGTCCTCGACAGCCGATGGAACTTCGTGGAACATTTCCGACGTTTGGCTCCCAAGTTGGCACGGGCGTCGGCCGCTCTAAAGCGGCTCTTGCCCAATTTGAGGGGGCCAAACGCCTCCTGCCGGAGGCTCTACGCCGGGGTCGTGCGTTCGATGGCCCTTTACGGGGCCCCGGTGTGGGCGCGGGGCTTGAAGCGGCTTGCCGCCCACTACCTGAACGCGTCCCAGCGGGTGATCGCCATAAGGGTCATCCGCGGATACCGCACGATCTCCGGCGAGGCAGCGAGCCTCCTTGCCGGATTGCCGCCATGGGATCTGGAGGCGCTGGTCCTCGCGCGCCTACACGAGTGGCGCGCGGAGGCACTGGGCCGGGGCGAAACTCCGCTGCCGCGGCAAATTGCCGCCCTGCGGACGGAACTCCGGCTCGATCTCATGGCGACATGGAGAGAACGACTGTCGCAACCTCGTGCAGGGCTCGCCTCGATTGAGGCGGTAAGACCCCTCTTTGAGGAGTGGCTAGAGCGGCGCCACGGCGCCCTCACCTTCCGCCTGACGCAGGTCCTCACCGGACACGGAAGTTTCGGGAGGTTCCTGCACCTCATCGGGCGGGAGGAATCGCCCGGATGTCACCATTGTGAGGATCGCCCCGAGGACACGGTGGAGCATACTCTGGCGGTGTGCCCTGCTTGGGCTGAGCACCGCCGAGTCCTCGAGGCGGCCATCGGCGGCGGCGCCCTCTCGCGTCCGGCACTGGTTCAGGCCATGGTCCGGAGCGAGGGGGAATGGGAAGCAGTCGCCTCCTTCTGCGAAGCTGTAATGCTAGAGAAGGAGGCGGCGGGACGGGAGAGAGAAAGGAGGGTCCCCCGTCCCAGCGGCCGCCGCGGTAGACGATTCGGGCGTCGGGAGCCACGAGACGACTCCCGGCCACCGTAGACGCGGGTCTGTGGACGGTGAGCAATGGGTAGCTCGCCGTCCGTACGTTCACTAGCGACAGACCGTGTCGACGGCGCGTTCGTGTTCCACGCGCGCCTCAAAGAGATGTCAGCAAAATTGGATGGGGCCACTGAGGGCCGATGCCTGCCGGGGCTGCGGGTTGTTCGAAAGAGATACCGCGCCCCCGGAACGCAAAGGGCACATGAAGGAACATAGACGGGTTTTAGTCAGTAAAAGTCTGACACTCCCTCCCGCCCCGCCCAGGGCGGGGGAAGTTATTTGATGATTTCCCGTCTATAAAAAAAAAAAAAAAAAAAAAAAAAAAAAAAAAAAACTGAGATTACGCAGTCTGTCCGTCTGTCCCCAGGCTGTATCTCATGCACCGTGATAGTTAGACAGCTGAAACTTTCACAGATTTCTGTTGCCGCTAACAACAAATACTAAAATACAGAATAGAATAAATATTTTAGGGGCCTCCCATACAAAAAACGTGTTCTTTTTGCTCCTTTTTTCCCTATATTGATAACGGCCACAGGTGGATCCTTGAAATATTTACAGAATATTTCGTTAAACATTTACTTTAAAAATAAATTATTACACCTAATTAATTAGTACACCTCTGCCTAACTCTTCGGGGAATACAGGCGTGATGGTATATATAAATTATTAAATTAAAATAAAACAAATATTTAAGGGGTTTTTGTAGAAAATGGTACGGAAACCTTCGTGCGCGAGTCCGGCTCGCACTTGGCCGGTTTTTTACAACTATTTTACTATCCTATAAATGGAACTTTCGCTACCGGATTTAAGTATGTGCTATATAATTTAGGACTTGATAAGAGTCACCATTAAAATGTACCAAACATAAGTCTGCTAACTAGTCTAGAAAACTAAAGAACACCAATTATCTCAGAGAAAGTTATCTGAGTAAATCACATTGTCATTGCCAGGCGTTCTGCATCTTGTAACGAGTATTTATTTGAGTTCGATTATTTACGTCTTTTACCTCTCGGCTCCAATGCCTGGAAAAGCAAGGTGGCATTGTACCTAACACTTAATAACACATACAAATGGTAAGCTGTAGCATTGGCTCCATTACATACTAGTCGGAGTATTAGACCGCGTGCCGGCCGCTCCCACCAGTTATTAATGAAGCTCCTAAGCCGGTGAGCAGCGACACATTACCATGTTAATGAACTGTAAGCGCAGCAGCCGTGTGCGTGCGCCACCATGCTGCCTGCCGTCCTACATCCCCTGTCCGACACGACAGTACGGTCGAATGACAACCCGACCGTACGATTTGCCGTGGCAGCGAGGGTGTTACATCCACACACATTTTGATGATCGATAGGACAATCTGCAAATAATATGAAACAACAGTTTCCCAGTTTGAGCACTGTTCACGATTGTGAAGGTGAATGCTACCGATCATGCAGCGTGTCAACACTCGGCGCGCGGTGTGAGCGACATTGACACGTTTTGCAAATGTCGGTGATGTCTCGCTAGTATTTCTAGTGATTGCATCTCATTGAGATAGTCGTCTATTAATAGTCGCTAGGCTGTAGGTGACGTTCTGTGCTACTACTCGCATGGACGCACCGCCTCCCACTACCTGTGCGTGTACTGCGAAGATTGCCTGCGACGCAGGACTATAAGACACGTGGATCTGGTTCCAGAGTCCATCCAATCCAATCCACTCTGCCCATCACAAACGCTTGAAGAGCTAGCCAGCATTAGTGCGTATACACGTAGAAAGCGGGCTGGCGGCGCCGATCTCGACATCATACACACTACTGAGACAACTGAATAATAAAACAAGCGGGAGCAGGGGCTTCCACCCGCTTGTTTAATGTAGCAGGCTGCACGGAGCAGTACTGACAGGCGTTGGTGGCCTGCCTCCTTTATGTATACGCCCCTATATAGGACACAACACGCGTGTGCGGAGCTCGGAGGACTGAGCAGTTGTCCCGAGTTCCTCGGCCACAGATAACATCACACCGAGTTGAAACCGTATGTAATACGCTGTTGTAAAGAATCTCAGTTCCGTAAAATACGATAATAAATAAAACTTAATTTTAATCGTCGTTTATAATGAGCGAATACGAATTAATTAGCATTTGCAAATGTATCCATGTCATGTCATTATAAATACGTGACAAACTAGAAAAACGGGCGCCTGCTCAAACAAGTCGGCCGAATGTACGTATCATCGTACCACGGAATACTACATAATATAATACGCCAGAATAAAATGCCGTCACGTGTGCGGCCGACTGCTGACCACGAGCACCCCGCGGTGTGCACGTACTCGCGGATTGATCATTCGTGTGTAGGCAGTAAAACTGTTCCATTACATGGCCCTGTTGATAGAACCTGATAAAAAACAGAAAGCTTTAAAATAAATTGTTTTATTTATAATAATTAAAGCAAGTAAAGCCGTTGGTCCCGGCTGTCATTTGTAGATCTTTGACAGTCGTTACTGTTAGTCAGAAGCCAGAAAGTCTGACAACCAGTCTTACCAAGAGTATCGTATTACCCATTACTGGGTTGTGGAGGTCCGATAAGCAGTCGCTCCATGTAAAATACTGATATTCAGCTGCATCCGGTTCGACTGGAAGCCGACCCCAACATAGTTGGGAAAAGGCTTGGCAGATGATGATGATGATTTATTTATAATAATTAGCATTTTATGGTTCTATACCTCAAAAGGAAAAAATAACACTTATAGCATCACCCTTTTTTCAGAAACCCATGTAAATAGTTAAGTTCCTACGGTCCCTTCTTTCTATGTGTGTTGATCGATGACTGTGCAAGTTTATTTCTGATGAAGAATTCCATTGATGCGATTATCTGTATATGACTGTCACACAGAAAACCTATAGTTATCAGGGGCGGACCGTAAATTCGTGGGGCCCTGGGCTAACAGTACTTAGGGGCCCTATCTAATTAACCAAAGTAATGGTAATTTTAACAAAAAAAAACTGTTTGCTATGATAATGTACACGGTAACTGTAATAACAAATTGGGACAATCAAAGTTCATAATATTACAAATGAGCTAAATATCTCATTGCAGCCGAGAGTGATAAAGTGAACTTCTTTCTTTTCAATGAGGGGGCCCCTTATATTCCCCATGAATATAAGGGGCCCCCCTGGGCTGCAGCCCAAAAAGCCTATATATAGATCCGCCCCCTGATAGTCATGTATTCTTTGACTAGATGAACGGGCCAAAGGCGGGCGGGGGCGGCTGGCGGTCCTGTCGCTGTGTGCCGCACGTTGCTGTGCCATCAACTAGTTGCAAAGCCACAAGTTGGTACACTTTAATGTTTTCATTAGTTGAACCCGCATAACGTAAACATTAGGGTGCTCCTCTCACAGGTCGCATACGTGTCTGCGTTCGCGCCATAGTCCCTTCATCACTTATCACTGCACTTACTGCTGCTTACTTCGACTAACGGAATTTGTTATGTGAAATAATACTATGGAGTCCCCAATTAACCAAATAATTTATTAAAATTTTTGCAACTATATAACATAACTATACAATACGTATATAGTGTAAATGCACCGCAGTCACCACGGGTCAGTGCTAGCAGCATACATAATATAAATAAATATCAGTATTATATGTAATGCACATAATTAAGGCTCGTTATAAGCTCAGGTACTTATGCTAAATGTGTCGCCTTAACATACATTAGTACTAACAGGTAAACGTATTATTTACAACCGATGTGCGGCGCCGCCGCCGCGCGCTCGTCCGCAGCGCGACGATGCAACTCTTCATCACTCGAGCGCCGACTGGTACGTATTTATTATGCGAAGAATATAAACAGAAACAAAACAGAAGGTAACCGTGTCGTCGGGCAGCGCGGCGGCGGCGCGTGCGAGCTGCCGGCGGCTCACTTGAGCTTCTTCATGATGAGCTCGATCTGCTCGTCCACGCGCGGGCTCGTCCCCCTGCACACACACACCGCGGTTAGCTGCGCTTCACACGCTTAATACAACAGAGCGTGCTGTTGGATAAAGTCAAAGCATTTATTTCAATTAGACCATTTACAGGCACTTTTGAAGTGTCAAGAAGATACAGTTTAAAGTTGAAGCTAGTTGCTCGTTCCAAAGCTTAGGTCTCTATGGAGAAAAACGAGCAAGAAACTCCATGGGTACTCTTTTCTCTCTAAGTCATGGCAGAACAAATATTCTGTACCTAAATTGGCCAAGGATCAATGAATGTTGAACAATAGAAAAAAGAAAAAGAAAAATAAAGTGTGTCGGATATTGCAACACCTATAAAAATTAGTTGCTTACCGATGACATCGTACGATACATACACAGCTGGCGAGCCTAAACAATAGTTCTAACTATATGCCTATAAGTTGATGATTTTATAATGTTAAGAGAAGTGTTAGCTTCTAATTTCATGTAGGTAAGCACTTTTGCCATTGTTATGAAAGTGCATTGATACCAGTAGCACGAAAATAGTGTAAACTGGCGTCGATTATCTTGTTATAGGCTAAGTGTAGATACCTGAAGGCGGAGGGGTCGGGGCCGATCATGGCGACGAGCTGCGGCACGTCCTGCGAGTGCGCCACGAAGCGGGCCAGCGCCTTGCACGCGCGCCACAGGTGCTCCTCGGCCGGCGCCCACTGCAGCAGCTGCAGCAGCGCCATCGCCAGCTCCACGCACACCTCGTCGAACACCTGCGCACGAGCCACGCGCTCAGGATAGATACACACCTCAACTTACACCCTCGTATTGACCTCGTTTTAAACAAAAGTTGCGCAACTTTGTTGAAACAACACAAAACACAATAGTTGTTATTATTTATTTATTTGAAACCACAATGCATAATATCTTATTTTCTTTTTCTGGCAAAATAGTTACAAAACTTAAACTATAAAAAATGTTTGCAACATGTTTCCACAGAATCATGTTGCTGACCAACATTCTGCAACGTTTTTTACACCAATTGAATTGTTGACATTTCTCAAGTACAAACTGCATGCCGATTCCTTCCTATGTGAAAAAGTACGATTCTTCGACATTTTATTAGATTATTATGATATTCAAAATTCAGTCATATCATGGCATTAAATGCTTAGGTACCATTCCGTTAAATATTATGTAGGTACATTGAATTGGACGACATGTTACAACATTGTCAAATATTTTCGTTCCGTATGTGACACAGAGCAGCGCCGCGTAATGCCACATCCGACAGCGCAAGCCGCGCGCAAACACGCGCCAGTGGGCGGCTGTCAGCGCCGCGATACCGTTCCACAGCTTCACCACAATCTTGAAATAACATCGGACATAATGCCTGCTGACATTGTTACCTACACTTCACAAGCGCTGTGTACACATTTCTTTTTATTTGCGGTTTGCATATTTGCATACCGATATTTTAATTACTTGCGTTGCCGTTGTTTTAAATACATGTTAGGGAATGTCTCCGTAGTCGGCACCGTCTCCGAAATAACGTGTTTTGGAACAGTGGACGACAACTCTTTAACACTTTTGACCAAAAAGTAATACCCTCCTGTTATTGTCCCACTGCAGGGCAAAGGCCTCTTCTTATACAAAGAAGGCACGAGTATTGGTTACCAGGCATGGTTAAGGCTCTAGACAGACGGACTGCAAATGTGCAGTTTGCATGCAGTTAGTACGACTGCAATAACACACTGCACACTGTAATGACACAGGGACTGCATTTCAACTGCATTCAAACTGCAAATTTGCAGTCCGTCTGTCTAGAGCCTTAGGCGGATGGGCGACTTCACACTCATATTAATTACATGAAACTAGCTGCAAGTGACACGTCCTCCAAAGATCACATCAAAACAATTTTACCCGGTTACTACGCAGTCAAAAGAAGTGTTATTTAAAGTGATAATTTGATTAACGCTAGAATTAGCTAAACTAATTATTTCTGTTTTAACTTTTTTACAAAAAAGACAACCGCCTTCAAAAACTAAAAAGAAAAAAATGACTTCAGTTTCGAAAGTTCTTTTTCAAAAGGCTTTAGTTCTGTTTATTGTTTTGTATTGCCAACGACTTCCAAAACGAAAGTTATTTTTAACTGATTTAAAAAAAGGAGGAACTCCTCAAGTCGACTGTTTTTTTTTAACTTTTAGTATCTAGTTACTGTCATCAAAATCCATGAAGGAACGGTAATACTATGTGAATTAACAAGGCACCAGTTAAAAGTCACAAGAAATGATTGTTTCTTGTTCTGTTATTTGGATTTATAAACCAAACTAGCTAAGTAGGTACCTAGTTTGGTTTATAAATCCAATCGGTTTTTTATCGAAGTTGGTTACTTAACCAACTTATATATATATTTATATGGGACCTTTAGGATTTATATGTATACCACCTCTGGCGAAATTATCGCGTAACAAACATAACAAGAAAATACTTAGTCGAATTGAGCACCTAGGAGGAGGTGCTCAATTCGGTTAAAAAATCAAATAACAAGGAGGTGGATTCATCATTTAGTATAAAATTTACTGTAATAATTTTTCTCTGTACCTAACAATTGTTGCAATCAATTTCAATTCAATAAATGCAATGATAGCATTTTTTACTATACATAAACATATGTATAACTCACGGGAACCAGTAAGCAGTAAGTACGATCAGAATATTAAACCACACGGTTCTCAGAGATTATTTTCAACTACTGCCTTTTTTACCGATGGGAAATCATCAAACGACTGGCATGCTCGGAGTGCGTTCTCAAGGTCTCAAACACCACATGCGACTTGTCATGTCGCGACTTTTAACAATTAAACGTGAATTGGAAAACAGTCGAGTCTATAATAAGTTAAATTATTATTTTTCAATCAGAGGGAAAAAATAATAAATAGTACTTAATAGTTTTATGTGGGCAAGATGTCGATGTCATGGCGGCTGACCCGGAGCAGCAGTGCGATTCTCTAAGCCTCACTTCGAAATTCGAAAGCTGAATCCGCAGTGAGATTACAAATTGGTATTCTGTTTAACACGATCACGCCGGTGACGTCACCACGGCGAACGAATACTAAACCAATGACAAGTTGGTTCGTTATGGAAGTGAGCGCTATCACTTTAGTGAGACTCGTTTTCGTGTTTGCATTTTAGAGAATCGTACTACAGGTGGTGCGCGAGTGCGCGCTGTGTGCACTGTGACGTGTTGTGTCTGTTTGTTACGAGGCTCGGGGAAATACGACGCGCGTGTGCACCGTGTACACAGCTTATTTATGACCGTGTGTTAGATAACATTCAGAAACGTGACGTTTCAGCCCGAGCTACCGATCGGTTCACATCGACCACGACGATCATCACCAAGTGTTCAATGTTCCTTACCAAATTGTTATTGGAACTCGAATATATTATGAGAACATAATTTACCTACCTATTTCGGATAACATTAATTAAACGAAACAAGTTTGGCGATAATTAAGATAAACAAGGTAATTAATTCTTAAAACTAAATGCCGCACTCAGAAACGTCACTTTGAAAATAGTATAAAATTAGAAAGAAAGAAGAAAGAAAATCCTTTAATAAAAAATAACTATAACAATAATGTATATGCGACACTACCGCGCAAAAAGGCTTTTTTTTTTTTTAAAGGCGGCAAATCATCAAATAGCTTCCCCCGCCCTGGGCGGGGCGGGAGGGAGTGTCAGACTATTACTGACTAAAACCCGTCTATGTTCCTTCATGTGCCCTTTGCGTTCCGGGGGCGCGGTATCTCTTTCGAACAACCCGCAGCCCCGGCAGGCATCGGCCCTCAGTGGCCCCATCCAAGTATGCTGACATCTCTTTGAGGCGCGCGTGGACGCTCAGCAAAAAGCCGTGGTACGTGCACGAGACACGAAACCACAGCGCTGGTTTTCAGCGTCTGCCGGCGTATTGCTGTCTCGGAACTATAAAGTACGACATCACCCACAGTTCCGAGACCGAACAACAATATTTTAATTAAATCTGTGGACACAAAAAGACGCCGATCGGCAAGCACTCTCAAAGTCCATTCAAACTTTATAACTACACAACTACAATAAAAATAAAAAAAAAGAACAGATTAGTATACATGTGTAGTGGATACGAAAAGAAGAAGGCTTACAAATATCAACAATTAAGTTTTTATGACCAATATATATATGTGAGCCCATGCAACATAGCATAGATATTTATGTATTTCTAATCTTCTTAAATATATATAATTCAAAGGTGACTGACTGACTGACTGACTGACTGACATAGTGATCTATCAACGCACAGCCCTAACCACTGGACGGATCGGGCTGAAATTTGGCACGCAGGTAGATGTTATGACGTAGGCATCCGCTAACAAAGGATTTTGATCAATTCTATCCCTAAGGGGATAAATAGGGGATGGAAGATAATACTTCTTAACGCGGGCGAAGCCGCGGGCAAAAGCTAGTATGTCATATTTTTATCAAGCTTGTCAAATAAAGTTTACAAGTGATGTCATAGAGTGCCGGCGTTACTGTTTTGTATATCATTTTGTATCCTAAAAGAAAACATGTTGAATATCAAACAAAAAAAAACCGGCCAAGTGCGACTCGGACTGGCGCACGAATGGTTCTGTACCATTTTTTTGTAAAAATTGCAAAAAAAGAAGACATTTGTTGTATGGGGTCCCCCTTAAATATTTGCCATCATCACGCCTGTATTCCCCGAAGGGTTTAGGCAGAGGTGTACCAATGTAAACCCTCAGTTCGGTTCAGTTCGTTTTTTTTTTTTTATAGCAATTTATGTCGTATTTGTTTAAACATATGTTTGAATTTCCATTGGAAAAAATTGAAATCCCTTGGCATGCTGTCCCAGTCTGCGTAGGCGCAGCACGCTTTTGGGTCTTTCTGTGAGGACGTGATCTCACAGAAAGAAGCGGCGGAGCGGGTCAGGGAGGCAGTCTCTCTCGCAGACCCGATTCGTCGCAGGAGGGTAGGACGGCGCAGGCGGCGAAATGCCGACTTAATGCCGCCATAAGAGGGGTCAGCGGACGATAGATCGGGGACTCTATCGTCCTCGCTGCACGGTCCCTGGAGTAGTGGTGATGTCTCAGTGCACCCGGACATCGCTGAAGGAGGAGAGAGCCCGGAGGCCGGCGAAGGAGAAGGAGCCCAGATGTGGGCCACGCTGGATGGGTCGCGAACGTCATGCGTAGCAGTTCTCGCGGCCCATTCATCAAGGCGAAAGTAGGTACACACGCGGAGTTTTTAGTGGGTGCAAGCCCCACCTTGGGCGCGAAAGAGTCTCGATATGGGTGGTCACCTTTCATTCGCGGACCGACTTCAGCAAGCATGGGTTAGCACTACATACCTACCTGGTATACTACGGTTTTCAACGACCAGTATAATTATTTTATAGCAGTGTCTACCCAGGACCGATAAAATAAAAAACAACGTTGCATTCATGGAAGCCTACTATCTAATTTTATAGTTTATATTAAAAAAGACAATTAGACATTTTATTGCAGCCTAGTAGGTAGGTATCCTAGGTTTTTGCTTCTTAGTTCGAATGTAAAATTTCATTATATTAATGTTATAATATATTAGTATATCAGAAAGCGTTACAATTCTGCGGCTATGTATACCCTGGTTATCAGGGCGCCTGGTAGCAGATTTTAGAAGCATATAATACCATCACGCCTGTATTCCCCGAAGGGTTAGGTAGAGGTGTACCAATGTACACCCACAGTTCGCCGGTATATTTAGGCCCCATGTAATAGGGGGCGAGCCTATTGTCATTAACAGGGCACAAATCCAAACTCCGAGCTGCTACTGAGAATTTCATAGAAAAACCCAATAACACTTTTGCTCGACCTGGGAATCGAACCCAGAACCTCTAGCGTAGCAGTCGCGCTCAGGACCACTAGGCCAACGAGGCAGTTATTTTAGAAGCATTTCAGGCTACATAACATAAAATATCTGTTAGTTTTATGCTTTTCAGTTCATTGTCGGGTTTTCATTTGTTTCCTTTATTATAGTTATTTTCCGTTGTTGGGTCACAGTTATGAAACCTTTTTTTTTCCCGTGGTTGTTTTAAAGATACATAATTCTATACATACTCGTACATAAACTCACGCATTTACTTGATCATCGTCGAGCTCAAGCGCGTTCTTCCTCAAACATATGACTGTTGTCGGCGCATCCGCGTAACCCCGCAGGGGAAATGATCCGTCTACGAATGTTATTAATAACACTACAGAGATCATCGTGCCAGAGCAAAGCCAAGACGGAGCAGTGTGCTCGACTTCTACTGAAGGAACTGGTAGTATACATGTTAGCAGAAGAAAACAAGTGTGGCAAAGCGAGAGCGAGGCGTTTGAGTGTATGGTGGTCGTTCGGTGGTGGGTGAGGTTGTAGGTACCTTGGACTTGGAGCCGCTGGGCAGCAGGTCCCGCAGCGCCTTGCCCACTCGGAACCGCTGCAACACACGTACTAGCGCTGCAGCACCGCGCTCGCGTTGCATCTCACAACAACACCATATCAACCACGTATTTATGTTGCACATACTGTGTTTTGTCTCTGCCTAAATAAAGTGCGCCTTTGTGTATTTTTTGTATGTACATGTACGTTAAGTATTTTATGTTCGCGAGTTCCTCAATGGCGTATTAATTAATTATGATGATTGCGTCACTACCGTAATCTTAATCGTTTCCGGGAGATTTAATACTTTATATTAGTTAAGTATTTTTTCGTCTGGTAGCTTAAGGGTCCCTATCAATTTTGAGGTCAAAAAACCGAAAATTGTTTTTTTTTTCAGTTAAAATTTCTCAATAACCATGAGATATCTAGTTTTAAAACAAAATACGCAGTTAAAGGCGACACAGGTCCGTCGTGGAGAAGCCCTTGGGCGCGACTGTATGCACCGAGCGAGCGCATCGGTTTATAAGGCATTATTTAGATATTTTTTTACAATTAAATAAGTAGTTAAAGTAAAAAACAAAAAATTGAGTTTGGTAGATAAACACCTTAATTTTTTAAATATTGAATACCTTTTTTTTTTAATAAATTCATACGCTTAGACGACGGTTTTGCACACAATTTTATTGGGTTTTTCCAGCATGTTTAGCATTTTTTTACCGGTACTAAATGCATTAAGTTTGAAAAAAAAATCGTAGGCTTACTAGTACACTATATGCACTATATTTAGGATTTTTTTTCAGATTGATATTTGCTACCAATAAGCTAAAAATGCAGTTGAAAAACTTGGTGTTTCGTGCTTACGTAAAAACGTGTGTTACATTTTTATTTTTTGTAATTTATATTCGGTAGTTATCAAAATTTAATTTCGTGGGCTGACTAGATAAATAGGTGACAAGTAACTGCGTATTTTTTTTAAAACCAGAAATCTCATGGCTATTGAGAAATTTGAACTGAAAAAACAATAATTTTCGGTTTTTAGACCGAAAAACTGATAGGTTACTTAAAGTCAATTACATTTTGTTTTTAATTTTACCTTTACCAAGCCTTTATAAAGAGCTCCCCCCCAGTTCTTTCCGGGACCCTTTTTGCCGCGCCTCCTCAAATTAGTCCTCGCGGTACGCATTGAGGTCAAATCGCATTCTGGGTTGACCTCGGCGGCGCACTCTATGCTCGAGCACCCATTAGGTCATTAGGGTGTTTTACCCAGCGATTGTGGCGCGTGGAGCTCACGTGACCTGCCCGAACCCATTACAACCTGGCAGCCTCAATGCCTACGTCTACTATGCCCGTTTTGGAAGGCAGCGTGGTGTTACGCATTCTGTCCTGTCTTTTTGCGGTCAAAATGTTGCGTTTTTAATTACACGTCGGCAAGTTCCAAGGTGGAACTTTTGTGACGTAGTGTGCGACCAGGGCTCAGCACCGGGTTATGCATTAAATATCTGTTCAGTGTGCTCTAGCACAATTTGGGAGGAGGCGGGTCTGTTTAACATGGATAAACGACTAGCAATGCTTATTGTATGTTTGCGAAGCTATACGCTGAATATTTTTTAAGAGGTGGTTGTATTGTAGTTCGAGTTTCTTGTTTCCCAGAGTTGTGAATATTACTAGTTCCTAATACGCTCGAGGACAGATTTGTTTTGTAAAAACGAGGCGAAATCCGGCTAGATCTGGTGGCTGATGTTTATTCGCTTTCCCGTCGTATACGATTGTGTTTTGTTTATAATTGTGATTTTTCTGTGTTTTATTTTTTACTAGGTTTCGAAAAAAGTAAAATAAATTCTAGATAAGTAACTGATATCGAGTGTTGTTGTGAAATACAAATAAGAACAAATAAAAATATATAAAATTAAGAAATTGTTAAAGATGTTTAGTAAGCAGGAAGCGCGGCGTGTTAGAATGCGAGACCGGGCTGTGTCTCTAACTACAGGTTAATATGTAGCCCACTAGGTGTACAACGTATGTGTTGTTGACTCTGAGCTTGTACTCGTCAGACAAGCTGACACGGAAGCATACATTCATAGTTATTTGTATATGTCACCGGAAAATAACAAGATCCGTAAGTTTATCAATTTACTAGGAAGTTTATAAACTTTCGTAAGATTCTAAACGGGAGATAAATTGTAATATTTTACGTCCACATTTTCGTAAATTTATCAATTTCCGACGTCATACAGTAAATTTATAAACTAACGAATATCTATTCGTAAGATTTTATATGGTTCGACCAATCACAGAAACTCTTTTAAATATATGATCTTTGAAATACGTAAAATAACACACTGCTCTCTGATTGGTCAATGTTCATAGTGGCAATGCTTGTGTCCAGCTGGCGGCCGCGAGGAAGGAGAAGTGACACGTGACAGCCAACCAATCAGATCGCGCGTAGCGTTTGGTTACTGCTTACTTATTATTTTACGAGTGAGTTCAGTAAGTTTATCAATTTACGAAAATGTGGACGTAAAATATTACAATTTATCTCCCGTTTACAATCTTACGAAAGTTTATAAACTTCCTAGTAAATTGATAAACTTACGGATCTTGTTATTTTCCGGTGACATATATACTAATACTATAAAGAGGTAGGGTTTGCTTACTTTTTAGGGTTCCGTACCCAAAGGGTAAAACGGGACCCTATTACTGAGACTTCGCTGTCCGTCTGTCTGTCTGTTCGTCTGTCACCAGGCTGTATCTCATGGACCGTGATAGTTAGACAGTTGAAAGTTCACAGATTTGTATTTATGTTGCCGCTATAACAACAAATACTAAAAACCAGAATAAAATAAATATTTAGGGGGGCTCCCATACAAAAAACGTGATATTTTTATATAAAATGGTACGGAACCTTTCGTGCGCGTCCGACTCGCACTTGGTCGGTTTTTTAAATATTTTTGTCTGTAAGAAGTAATCTCGGGAAGTCCTGTCTCGATTACACAAAATCTGTCACTGGTAGAGTGCTACCCTATTGTCGAGTGTCATAGGATATGTGTTATTGTACACTTGAGTTTGTGTAATCCTCGTTAGCCTAGTGGTTCTAAGCGGGACTGCTACGCTAGAGGTTTTGGATTCGATTTCCAGGTCGAGCAGTGTTATTGGGTTGTTCTATAAAATTCTAAAGTAGCAGCTCGGAGTTAGGATTTGTGCCCAGTTAATGGCAATAGGCTCGCCCCCTATTACATGGGACCTAAACATACTGGCAAACTGTGGGTGTACATTGGTACACTTCCGCCTAACCCTTCCGGAATTACAGGCGTGATGCTATGACGGAAATTTTTTTGGGAAGTTGTTTTTTATCATGTGTATAATTTGGTCTAGTTTAGTCACTAATTACCAGCCACGCTATATACCTAATGTTTTCTCATTTCCTAATTTCTCATTTTGTTAAGTATATGAATGATGGCCGGACACGGGGCACGGGTATACCTACCGATGTGAAATTTTCTATTGCTTGTATATTTTCTAAGTTTATCTTGGACATCACTGACATTGGTGAAGTGAAACATCGAGAGGAAACGTAGACTTATGATTAATATAATAAGTCTGAAATCACCAATCCCCAACCTTGAGCATGTGTTGTGATGAGAAGAGGCCTTAATATTGAGCAAAACTTATTGCTGAGAAACGAGTTACATACATATTAGGTGGTGGTGCTTGACTGCTTGAGTTTCACTGTTTCATAGTTGCGCAACATGCGAGTGCTACAGAGCTTGTGAGGGCGGGAGGGGTTATTTATTTCAATTACACCATTCATTATATCATATTTCTTTTTTTTCATTAATTTTTCAATGTAAGTGTCAAGGAAACGTTTACTTAACCAGAAGGTTGAAGCTAGATGCTTGTTCCAAACAAAGGTAGGCCTCGAAGCTGAGAAGAACGAGCCGAGAAGCACGAGCTAGAAACTCCACAGACACTCTTTCCCTTTTTATTTAACGAAATCCTGATTACATTGTTCGTGTTACTTCTAAATGGGAAAACTAGTTGGTGAAGGCACCAATGTGTATTGTAACCACAAGTTACATACGCAACTGCTAAGTGTGGGCGAGCGCGAACTCACCGTGGCTTTACATGACATTGTAATGAGACACGAACCCACGATTATGTCTGCAGGCACCATACTGGAGCACCCAAGGACAACCCCCGGTTGGCGCAAGACTACAAATAATAATAATAATACAAGACCAGAAAACTAAAGACATCGGTCTATGGGTAATTAAATGCAATTGATTTCAACAGTAACCGTTGTACCTAAAGTAAAATAAATATTTAATAAAAGGTATTGGGTAGACCATCCGGAAGTACGTTCAAGATCCCTATCTTACTGGAATCCTACTGCTGAGCAGATTTTCTCATGACAATATCCATTCAATGTGTTCTCTGTCCCTCGCCGGTGTTCGCTCCAGCTGAGCAGCGAGGGCAAGCCACAGGTGAGCACCGCGACATCTCCCCGGAGGTTAGGTCTGTGGGCTCCCTAGAGTCCCCACTGCCCACAGGTTGCCTTATCTTAATTTTGTTAACATGAGGATAATGTACTGGGTGCAATATTGTTAATACTTCTTATGAACCCTTATTATTGTTTTTTGCAAACATTTTATATTGTAGTTGTTTATTGTCCTATAATAAAGAAAATAAAATTCAAAACGCTAATAATAATAGAACAAGGTATTAGCCATAGCAGTTAAGAGTTGACCAATCGTAACTGGAAGCGCTCGTTCACGAACATGACGCATGGATCAATACAATTTAGCTCTACTACCTTGAAGGAAACCCAAGGATCCTACGCACGCGCCACCATCTGTGAAACACGTTGCGAAGTTACAACATTCACATTTTTGGAGTAAAAACCCTCAGGCAAAAGTTGGAACTTTAATATTTAGTATCTCCGTAACCAGGTATAACAAAAAATATCGCAATGACAGGGAACGACAACCTATAAGTTTCAGCTTTGTTATACATCTTTTTACACCCGTTATATTGTATTTCGTATAACACTTCAATGTTTCGTGTCAGCGCATATGCAGAGGCAGACACATGCTAGGGGCTGTGCGACCATGCCGCCAACTGCATGTGTTCGTGGCGCCCGCGCCGTTGTCCTACAATGCGCGTTCACTATTCTGCTAGAGGCGCTGTGGTTTCGACCTCTTATTATTGCCACAACAATAATGTGACCGTTTCGTTTTTATATTATATTCACCAGCAAATACCTACGTCGCAGAATTGATATCACTTTAAAACTTAAGTTAATTAAACAAGAATGCGAGATAATTTAAATGACCAACACATTAGAATTGCAAATTAACAAACTTAGTATGTGCATAAATTATCGAATATTAATTAGTACATGTTGAAAATTAATGTTATTTGTGTCTCATTTTCCTAATGTTAGGCATCTCTCAGCGACTCACGTAGTATACTACGCGCCCGTTGAGTATACTCGTGTAGCAGTGTGCACTCCGGACCGAATAGAACGCAAATAGCATCGAGACTCATGAGGGTACGCGAGCGATACACTCGCCGTGCTACACCCAAGTGGTCCGGGATTATATAAGGTCTTGTAGTACTTCTGTCAATAGATGATCACTGTTGGGTTCGATAATACATCTATACGATACTTGTGCTTCAGCGGTCATCGGTGCAAGCAAGTTTTCTTTAACCGCTCGGCAAGATTTTAATTTTGAACGTCAAATCTATAAAATCTATAAATATGATAAAATAATTACGCCAACCACGTCTGTCTGTTTGTCCGCTTTGGTGACGAGTTTATTGCTGAATACAATCTGAATGATCATCGATTTGATGATGATTAGACATCATCAGAATTATGTCGCAAGGTTTATAAAATGCGCACAATACTACTGTGTGTGGATTACAATAAGTAGTTAGCTAGCCTATGAAACGAATCAAGTGCTTCACCCATAAACCGCACAATCAATGGCTCGAACATTCAGTAGACATGACATATCAAGTTATAATTAGAGTGCGCGGTTGAGGTGCGAGCGCTCGAGCAGTGGGGCGCGAGTATGAAGTAGAACAAGTAAAGCAGATACAGACCACGGTTTTTACCTCCTTGGTGGCGATGTTGTGCATGAGCGCCGTGCCCACGTCGCGCAGCTCCAGGTCCGCGCTCAGGCAGCTGTGCACGCACACCTGCAAGCGGACGCACTTGTACACGGGCTCGCTGGCGGCGGGCGCGGGCCGGCCGACGCTTACCTTAGTGGTGGCGCGGATGTTGGACAGCGGCTGTCCGTTGTGCTCCCACTCGCTGATGTACAGCAGCCACTCGGACGACGAGATGTTCTCGAACAGGTTGCACAGCTGCGGACACACGGCACGTCATTACACACGGCACGACACTACGCACGCCACGACACTGTGCACGGTACGACACTGTGCACGGCGCGACACTATGTCGGCCACGACGGCCGCACTTGACACTTTGACATTGTCTTCATATTAGTACTTAGCTATTGGTTGGACGGATTTTCATGGGGCTTATCGAGAAAAAAGACAGACGGCCACATTTTTACATATAAGTGAAAAGTAAAATAATAAACACACTTTTCGAATTCGAATGTTTTATTACAATTGATCAATTACGTTTTTTTTTTATCTATTCCGCTTTGGTCCATTTACGTACCTCTTCCCTAACGAACTACTTGCAAGGGACGAACTGTGAATGAAATGGGAAATGAATGGGACGCAGAGCTAATGGGAGCCACTATAACCGCGAGGTGAAGTGCGCATAACCCTACTTAATAAGTAGCATGCCGGTCGCAGCAGGGGGATACGTACGAAGAGCGCGAGCGCCAGCTGCTCCTGCGGCGGGAGCGTGTCGACGGCGGCGGCGTAGTTGAGCAGCGCGTGGTGGCGCCGGTCCTGGTGCAGCAGCAGCGACACGTCCTCCCGCAGCGCGCCCGCCGCCAGGCAGCGCAGCACGCACACCCGCGCCGGGCTGGCCGCCGAGCTCAGCAGCCGCCCTGCGGTGCCCCAATACATTATCCGTTTCATTTCTAAAACTTTTTATGGTAACTTCTTTCTATTATCCAAACCCAAGAAAAAACGATACAACTATGTAAGTTTATAAGAAGATAAGCAGCACTGAGAAGTCACAGGAAAGCAAAACAATACGCAGTTTCGTTTACTTGGATGACATATTTTTTCAGTTCTTTTGATAGAAGAACCAAGCTACTGATCTGATTTTGATAAAAGTTTTATGGGCCCAATATATGAGAGTATATCTTTTCAAATTAAAAAAGGAAATTTCCAAATCTGTTAATAAATGACAGAGTTATGAAGTAACCAACATAAAAAAAACAATATATACATATATTAAGTCCCCTTTCAAGCGGGAGTAACTGAATGACACACTGTATCCAAAGAAAATTTAATATTATATAAAAAGCATCTTCAATGTCTATCTTTTTCAAAAGTAGTGGTAACAAATAACCCTAATCAGGCATATAGCAATTGCCCCGTTGGTCTCGTGGTCGCAAGCGCGACTGCTGAGCAAGGGGTCGGGTTTAGGGCGTGCAAAACCGGTTTACCGGTTTTGCAAAAAACCGGAAACCGGTCAAAATTTACCGATTTTTGAAAACCGGGGTTGAGACACAAAACCGGTGTTACCTCCGGTTCTCCCGTCATTGAATTACATATTTACATTTAGGTTTAAACAACTTTTTTCGAACACACTCAAGAAATATTTAATTTTGGGGCATCAAATAAGTATATCCGAACGCAACCTATACCCACTATCCTTACCCCCAAGAATCGGTCTGATTTCGACCTTGCAGTTGGTGGTTTATCAAGGTAGAGCTAGCCATGTATGAAAGCGGAGGGTATCGGGGTATATATCTCACAGAAGCTTACGACTATTTTATGTGTGTAGGCACGACCAACAAGTGTAGAGCGTGAAAAAAAAATTGTTGTTTATTTAAAGTTGTATACGGTACACAGTTGATTTGATCTCGTTTTATAGGTAGCTCATTATGAATCTTTTAATAATGTTGTTAGTAGTTATTAATTGTAGAGCTCAAGATCAAACAAATAGAGACGTATAGTAATTGTGGTTGTGTTTAGTGTCTCAAGAAGATGAAAGTGTTTTGTATGTTTAAAAAATATTATTCTATACCACAAACTTACTTGTTGTTGATTTGATCTTATTTTGAGTTTCTGTTATCCAAACTATTAATTTGGTCTAGTTAGTATTGGTAGGCATAAGGGTTTGTCCCCATGACCGATTATCGGGCCGATTTTTGACAAATTTCTTTATCGGCAAGAAGAAACGACCGATTCGGTCCGAACGGTCGATTAAAAAGAGGTACTTATATCATAAAATTTGTTTTATGTAGAGATTGTGGGTATCTAAGAATATTGTTTTCTTGTTAAAATACTACTATAAAAACAATATAAAATTGTTGCCGAAACCGGGCCTAACACCGGTTTCCGGTTTTGGGGCCTCAACACCGGAATTCAAAACCGGTTTTGAAAACCTTCCGGTTTTGCACGCCCTAGTCGGGTTCGATTCCCAGATCGGGCAAAAAGTATTATTGGGTTTTTCCATAGGGATTTCTCAGTAGCTGCCCGGAGATTGGAAGTTGGTGGTGTGACACCCCCGTGCCTCGGAAAGCACGTAAAGCTGTTGGTCCCGGCTGTCATTCGTAGATCTTTGATAGTCGTTACGGATAGTCAGAAGCCAAGAAGTCTGACAACCAGTCTAGCCAAGAGGTATAGTGTTGCCCAGTTACTGGGTTGTGGAGGTCACATAGTCGCTCCATGTAAAACACTGGGATTCAGCTGCATCCGGTTAGACTGGAAACCAACCCCAACATAGTTGGGAAAAACGTTTGTAGTTTATTTTTAAATTCAAAACTAATATTTTGCATGCCTAAGGTAAAATGTATCGGGACAATTTACAAGTGTTCCAACTAATATGTATACCTACATTATTAGCAAATAAATGATTTCTTTCTTTCTGACGATATGTGTAACGCGCCTTCCATCAAATGTGTTCAATTCAATTTGTAACTATGTAAGTGTTTACTATTATGGGTCTTATTTATAAAAGTAACGCTAATTAATACTTAGCTACCTCTCAATTGACTAGCTGAACGATTAAAGACTAAGTATTTTAATCTGCCAACACTTAGACGGGCAGCATAGAGCATGACCAAATTATTCGGCTAAAGAACGAAATCGAACGACAATTTTCTTGACAAAATCAACTGGTTGCTAATTTAATCATATAAGTAATTTGTTTTGATTAGTAATTGTTTTTCTCTTTCACATTAATTTTACATTTGAGTATGACACACACACTGATTCGTTGTCTTTGAAATGTTAGAAGTGACCATCTACGATCACATGTGGCATTAAATATTATAATTAATAAAATAAATATACCATCACGCCTGTATTCCCCGAAGGGTTAGGCAGAGGTGCACCAATTTAGGTACACCCACAGTTCGCCGGTATATTTAGGTCCCATGTAATAGGGGGCGAGCCTATTGCCATTAACCGGGCACAAATCCAAACTCCGGGCTGCTACTGAGAAATTCCTAATGAAAAAACCCAATAACACTTTTTAATTTTAACATTAACATTATAATTAATTTTGCTTTCATTTCTAACTTGTCGTACGTATTGTAAGTACTTTGAGTGACTTTTATTTTTGATACATCGTTTTGACATTTGTATAATTATGTTTTTTTATAGAATGAATGTAACAACTACATATTGTAATTCATTTTTTTAAAAAGAGTATGTATGGAGTTTCTTGCCCGTTCTTCTCTGTACGAAGCTAACTTTTGGAATGGGCAACTAGATTCAATATTATTTAATAATCTGTTTTTTCTATCATTGACGTTCAAAAGTGCCTTCTAAATCTAATGGTCTAATTGAAATAAATGATTTGACTTTGACTTTGAACGAACCATTGAGCATACTTGACAAAAATTGTACGTTGACATTGACACATTAACGTCACACTCATAACCTAACCTCAAATTGACAATAGAATTCATAGAACAAAAATGACATCGTCACAGCTGATTGAAGCCCGCCATCTTACCTCTAAACTATACTTAAACAACGGGTTGCCGCTGTTTAAATTTTCGGTCACTTAGCTAGTACAGTCTGTTGTCAACATTATCTGACCCACCCTAAACACAACCAAAATTGGACCCTCTGCCTATGATAATAAGGTTTAATTTCAATTTATCGATGAATACAGACACGCATAAACCCACCCAACGTTGTCGGAGCCACCGGCATTATAATTATCATTTTGTTAAGCTATTTTAATCATTATCTCGTTGACATTAAAGTTAAAAACCTTTTAAGTCACCTTACATAATTAGAACCCAATCTTGAATTTCGTGGAGTCTTAACAAGTTCTTGTGGCTTGGCGGTTTGATGTTGGATTGGCGAGGAACAACATGTGGGTTCGAAAACACAGTCCACCTGTTATCAGTTTCTTTTTTAATTTGATTTCATTTCTACAAAATTGTTTGCATTATTAAAGAACGGCCAATATGATTTACGCCTAATAACTTATCTTGTAAACAGGTGGGTAAATTAAAAAAGTTTAAGTTCACATATATTTGCTTCGTGAGGTAGATAATAAATTCGTCTACTTAAGTGACAAAAGTTACACTACGCCCATTAGCATTGACTGTGCACACACATTTGTAAATCGTTTCGCATAACTCGTTAAGTATTTTTAAGCAATTTGGTGTAAAAAAGCATCATGTCGCAGCTTAATGACTATACCAAACATAAAATCATATTTTTACATGAGCAGAATGTTGGAATTAGAGAGATTGGTCGTCGTCTTAATATAGCAGTAAGTGTTTTTTTTTTATACCTATTTTATTTAATTGATTGTGATTAATGAACGCGTAGTTGGCTATTTTACTATTACATTCACTCCTTACAAGTTACATAAACGGTTCCAAAAATGTTTTTTTTTTGTTTTAGAGAAATACGACTGTAGCTAAGACGTTATGGAGACAAAGTAAATATTCAGCGGATTCGTCCAGGGGCAAAAAACATCAAGTATAGTCCCGAATGCGATTGCCCATTAGTGTAACCGCAATAAAACACCATATTTCAGTGGAAACAGTGAGAAGGCATTTACACGCTGCTGGAATAAGGAATTATAAACCGGCACAGAAAATAGCATTGACACCTGCTGAAGAGGGGTCCGTTTTGCCCAGGAATATTTAAATTTTAATTGAGAAGAAACTGTTGTGATCTTCACTGATGAAAAAAAAAACATTTAAATCGAACAAAGATGAACGTAACAAGGAACGGTGCGCCATCACTCCGCTACTAATTAATCTAGGATATTTTTAAACACACCATGTAAGTAAATGCTCAATGGATAGATTGTTAAACCATTAAAATGTTGCCAATTACGTGGTGATGTTATTGTCATAAATAGTTTTTTTTCTATTTAAATGACATGTTTATTCACTACGTATAATAGGCAGCTATATCTCTTTAAAGCATTTCACAGATAAAATAAATTTTCTCGATAACAAACTTTCAAGAAAACATGCCTTTTTTAATGTTTATAAATGGTTAGATTTGATTATGGCATCCTCATAATATATCGTATATTAATTTGGAAATATGTGAGCATTTACTTACTTTATTTACCTAAGTGTTTTAATGAAATAATAAACATTTTAAATTTGCAATTGTTTAGTTTTATTTCTATGCGTTGTCCATTAAAGAACTGTAAAAAAAGTATAATAAAATAATTAAAAAAGAAACACCTGAGCAGAAGCTATATTTAGGTTAAACTTGATTTCGAACGTAAACAACGATTAGTGACCACAAGACTAAAGAATTTAAACCATATATATACTTTAATAAAGTTTATTCTTGCACAGCACAAGCAGCCAACCTTATCCTAGTGCAAATAGATTATTTTGTATTTTATCCCTTCATTATTATTTAATCACTCCATTAAGACATGATAATAAAAAAACTACCTATAGAATAGACAAAAATAAATTGTAAAGAGAAGTTGTTTTTGCAATTTAGTAAGGCAAGGAAAAATAATGTTTGCGCGTTGTCACTGCATACCCTTAGTTAGTAGCATTTGAATACCAGTTTTACAATGAATACAAATATTTATTTTTCAACTACCCACTTAATACAAGTTATGCCAAAATATTATCATTTTAGAAACTTTATATTTGAAGATTATCCGTCTATAGTTCTTTACAATAATACAAGAAATACTTTTAGAACAAATTCTAAATTGAAAGCAAAACAATATCTTCGTCGCGGGATTTGATCTCGCAACTTGTCACTCTCAGTCTTACACACAGACCACGAGACCAGAGTTACTTGACCGAACTCATTAAAATAAGCTATTACACTTATTATATTATAACAAGTTGTTATAAGATTTAACCCAATGCTAACGTGATAAAGATCAAATTTGCGTGTGTGTATTTTTATTGTATTTATTCCTTCTCAGTTCTCGAGCACTTGACTGATAACCTCATATAAATTGAAATTAAACCTTATTATCATAGGCAGAAGGTCCAATTTCGATTGTGTTTAGGGTGGGTCAGATAATGCTGACAACCGACTGTACATCATAACTTCTCAACGCTAACTAACATTTATAGGTAAGATTTTTCACCTGAGACACCGTTGGAAGTGGTTGCTATGTGAAAAATAATTGATCTTTAGTCAAAGATTTAAGAGTTAGTCAATTGAATGGTAGCTAAGTATTATTTAGCGTTATTTTTATAACTATACGTTATAAAGTATCAATCGTTATAATCATGAGCTTCGGAAGCGGTGTCCGAGTAGCGGGCGCGGCGGACCTATGAAGGCGAGGAAGTCGTCGCCGAGCACCCAGCTGCCCTCGCCGTGCACCAGGTACTGCTGCAGCTCGTCCAGGCTCTGCCGCTCCTCCGGCGACAGCTCCATGCCCTCCAGCTCCTTCGATAACTTCTCAAACTCTTGTACGGCCTGTGTACAATCGATGTTATTATTGAAATGTTTTGTCTTCGGGGAATACTGACGTGAATGTAAGGTTTGTTCGATAGGTGCATCCGAGTAAAAGTCGGGCCTCTTCACCGACATCGGAGCGTACAGAATAGGGTACCTACTTGACGCCATCGATCAATCGACGCTGAAAAAAGCTTTAAGGGAATCGCCGGTATAGATTTAGTATGGCAATATGACGTCACTTATTTACGGACACAATTGAACAACTGTTTATTAATCTAATTTTACTGTTAACTTAAATATAATCGGGTTTTCAGGGCTATAAATTGTTTTTCTTTTTATGAGTCTTGAGATTATTTATTTATTTATTTATTTTATTGGTTCACCAACAATTGTTTACACTGGTACTATGCTTAATATAATATGTAAATGATACAACCATATAGTGCAACAATCACTTACAGGTAAACTCCGCATGCATAGAGAGTTGTACAAAAGTAAATAATAAAAAGAAAAGTAAATAATAAAAAGAAAAGTAAATAATAAAAAGAAAGTAACCTTAACTTAGAACATAATCAATACTTTGAAGACAGACAGCAATACTTTAATCAGGGAGATATTTAAAAATTTTAGCTTTTAATTTGGTCAGAGAGTCAAAGTGCAAATCGATTTTATCGCCACAAATATTCACAACCTTACATAATCTTGCGTAAGGAGAATTGGCGCCTAAAACCGTTCTCCTTTGTGGTAGACAGAGTGGCGTTATTGGGCTGCGAGGAATTCTTGAGGGGGCACGGAAGTTAAAGGTGTACAGTATCAGCGGGCAGTCTATTTTATGGGTCATTACTTTGCACACAAACATTGCGGCATTTAGGCGTCGGCGTTTCTCCAGGGTGATCATTTTGTACTGTTTCAGTCTGTCACTGTAGGAAATAATTTTTTTGGCCATGCCGCTAGAGAACGCCAAGTGCCATAAGAAACGCTTTTGAACACGTTCTAAACGCAATGAATGTGAAGCATAGTGTGGTCGCCAAATTACATTACAATACTCCAACACGCTTCGAATTAGACAATTATAAAGCATAATTTTAGTTTTGCAACTTCTGAACTGTGCGGTATTTCTAATGACAAAACCTAGCATTTTTGAGGACTTTATTGTGATATTGTCCACGTGTGGAATAAATGTCAATTTCGTATCAAATGTGACACCAAGGTCCCTCATTGTGGTTACTTCGTTCACTATATCTCCATTTATATAATAATTTTGTTCAATCAAATTGTGATTTCTGGTGAATTTCACGTGGTAACATTTGCTTGAATTCAAATGCATTGCATTGGTAACACACCATTCAATAAGTCTATCTAGATCACACTGTAAGTCGAGAGCGTCGTCTTGAGATTTAATAATTTTAACAAATTTTAAGTCGTCGGCATACATAAAGATTGTGGAGTATTGAACACATTTAGAAATATCGTTAATAAAGTAATTAAAGATTATCGTTTAATGGTTTAACTATCTTATGTTATCTTTAATAATTGTAATTGTTATAATATTATTGTTTGTACTTGTATTATTATTAAATTATAGTATAATCGGCCAGTTCGCGCTGGATGTCAGAAAGTGCAAGGATTATCGCTCTATAGGCTCGGACGGAACATGATCAGTTTGTTTGTAATGCATCACGTCCTGCTACTTGTGATGTCATAATCGCTTAAAACATAGACGAGGCAATAAATTATAATAACGCATGACAAAGGCGTTGGAGTGGTTTGGCTCCCTACACGACAGTGACAAGTGATCTGTGCGCCACGTAAACATTCCTCCAGGACAACATCCGGCACCCACTCGCCACGTGCTCGACCGTGTGTCACTACACACACACGTTGTAAACACATTTGAAACTTCTAGAACCATTTTAAGCTTTTAAATTTTCCATGATTATAATAAAGCTGACGACGACGCGACGGTGCACCACAACGCATATAAAAGTCAAATATATATTTACAGCATAAAGCATGTGTGAGTCACCGCGAGGAAAATCAAAGTTTATTTACAGAAGCTTTCCGTTCAATAAAACTGCCGTCTGCGAGGGTTACGGGTATGTACCTTCAGGACTGTACCTACACGTACATGAGAGTTCTCGGATCGCTCAGGGTGTGCAGGGTTACTAACGTGAGGAAGAGCTGTTGGTAAACAGCCGTACTTCAGCCAAATATAATATAATCTGTCACATCAGTACCACTAACTATGGACCTCACTGAATGATAGTTGCGCAGAACACATGAAATGCAATGAAGTGCTCATAAACAATGATCAGTGTCTGTTACCGGTGCACGAATCGGTTGTCGTCGTCGTGTGACCGATGCGAGGGGAGTCAAGAGGATAGTACTCACATCGATGTCGGTAAAGACGATGGGCGGGTCGCGGTTGCGCTTGCGCAGCTCTTCTTCGCGGCGCTCGTCGGCCTCCGCGGCCAGCGCGTCCGAGCTGGGGCCGGCGCGCGACAGCTCCTCCGGCACGCCGGCCGTCTCCACTGCTTCTGCCATGTCTACCACCAACAACACGCACTTAGCAACTAGTTACTATACGGCTCAGTACAGCTCCGTGCTAGCGTTCAGCGATAGTCTGCCTCTCGCAACCGGAAACTTCAGATAATCAAATTAAACCTGCAAGCGAAATAAAATTGTAACTGTCTGGCACTTCTATATAATATAATGTTGAGGAAGATCTTTAGCAATAACGATACAAACACTCGCATATCTCAGAAGGTTACTCGCTAACCTAAAACTCTGCCGAGCCGCGAGGCTGAGACGGGAATGTTTTGACAACGTGTCTGACACACGGTATTTTAGGACGCCGAATGGCCTGTATAGTACTTGAGAGCAAATAAATCACTAAATGGCAGGTTAGCACAATGCGGCTCGGGCTACCGGTGCGCCGGGCGTACGCACCTGCTGGAGGGTCGTGGTGCGGCGGTGTCCGCGCGAGGAATGCCGCGCCGCGAGCCGCCTGGCGCCGCGCCAGCTCGCCTCCGCAACACTATTATATTTATAATTACACCCGGCGCGCGATTGGGTACCGCTCTGCTACTCTTTACATGTTCTGTTCGAATTCGTTTTGTAAACACGCCATCTACGAGGTATCCGAGACTTGGTCTTCCTTCTGCTCAAGTTACTTTAACGGCAGGCACGGACCGGCACGGTAGGCACACATTGGGTTGCTCTCGCTGACACTATAGGCACTACGTAGTGGGGTGTAGTGGTAGTGTATAATGTTGTTTGTCTCCGCACACGTCCCATCAGCGCGACCGCGGTGGTGGTCGATGCCCTTAAGCCGTCGGTTGGAGTTCGCGTCTCGACCTACTTGTGGAGCGTTCAACTGACCGCACTCACAATAAATAGCGCGCTCGATCACATGAACGAATACGAGTACGATCGCATTCTCTGATTGGTCACGGATTACATTACTGCATGGCGGATAAGGATTGCAATTAGAAATCGGTTTAAACAAACATGACGTGCAACACTCGATCAGTCCGTGGAACTAGTGATCCCCTGAACAGAGAATACATCAGCATGTAATGCTTAACGAGCGGTTCTTTCGGTTTTAAATCGCGCACTGCTGGCCATAACTTCTTTTCCCGTCAATCTCCGCGGTTTTATGCATCACTATGATGATGTCGTTACTTAAACGCGCTTTTGGACGTCATGGTTTCCTTTTATTTGACCTTGGCCGCCAATCTTAACAACTTGTTAATAAAGCTAAGTTCCTGGCTAGCCCACCACTAACGAGTGTCGTGCGTCGATGTGCAAATGTTTGGAAATAGAAACAGTTCCACGTGTTCTACGCATTGACAAAACATTTGGTAATACGATGGAAATTACCCTAACAGTTACTTATATTAAATCTTTGGAATATGTTTTATATGCTACTGCTAAAAGTAGGGAAAACTTTTGGTTATGCATGAGGAGCAACGGAATTGAATTTTATTATAAAAATGTGTCTCAAATATTAACATCATAGAAGAGCTATACACGCTACAGTATCATATCTACATACGTAGTATCAAATAAAGTCGCTTTCCGCGTCTATGTGTCCGTATATCCGCTAACTCCTAAACCATCCAATAGATTTTAATGCTGTTTTCACCATCAGTTAGATATTTTTTACGGATGTACATATTTTGTAACAAAGGCGTTGAAAAATGCATTTACGTGATATAGGTAGGTTAAACCTTAAGAGATACATAAACATTATGTAGGTACTGGAGAATTGCAGTTCTATAGTATACGTCTATCTCCTAAGGATAACCCACAGTCACCATTTTTATCTTATAGATGTTACAAAAAAATGTCATATATAAGAAGCTAATTGATTTAAACGATACAGTATTAATCCTTTTCCAATTAAATATCAATGATTGATTCCAACGACTTCGGAGACCTGACAACCGAGCAAGAGCGCCGCAGATGATGAACACACGATTGATTGTGAGCTTAGTTTTTATATATATGTGTTGCATTTTAATTACTTTATTTTATTATTACCTTAATATTAGGCCACGCCGTGCCACTCGGCTTCAATTAATATTCCGCCTCCACTGGACCGTCATAAATAATACATATTGATCATTTGGATAGGTACTTAGTTTAGTACTCTATTCGAACTTGAAAGGCTATCTTTAAAAATACCCGTGAAAATACAGATGAGTAGTAGCAGTTTCGGTGGGTGCTTAGAGCTCACCGTCGTCGTGGTCGCCGCCGTCGCGCTGCTGCTTCTTGCGCTTCTTGTCGCGGCGCCGCTCCTTGCGCGCCAGCTTCTCCGCCAGCGTGCTGCGCCGCGCGCCCAGCTCCAGCGACGCCGCCCTGCGACACACGCACGCTCACTATACCCGCCGGCCAACATCACAACACGTGTTAGGTACCTATCATCGCCAACAATATCGACCAAGTTCCATTTTGACCTAAGTTCTATCTTGCGACGACACGGTTGGCGCAGTGGCCGAGCGATCGACTGCTGTGCTCCATGTCACTGGCACGATTTCCGCATGGAACAAATATTTGTATGGCCTACAGATAGTTGTCCTGGGGCTGGCTGTTTGTGTATTTGGGTTTATATGTTTGATAACACCCATGATACAGGAGAAATTCCTCGTTTATTTAAAGAATAAAAAAAAACTGTAATTCGACATCCATTCCAAAATTAGAATATTGTTTTGGAGTCGATGGATTCCACGTTGATTGTAATAAGGTGTTAAGCCAAGTGGTGGCCGGGCCGCGTATTTACGTTTCCATGTGCAATAGGACGCAGGCACTGCTTTGAAACACGCACGGGTTAGTTACGCTAACTCCCTTCCAAATTCGTGTACAGGCCCACCGCGGTGCATGCTGTGCACGGGCGCGGCGCATTTTTGCTGCGTGTATTAATTTGTTTGACTACGTGGGTCTGCGTTTCCACTGGAGTACACGAAGATTATGTATAGCGTGGCACGGCTTATGGAGAGACTCACAGAAAACTATATAATTGTCAGAGACAGATGGGACAGTACTTAATAAGCGAGCTATTCATATTCGTGTACTGGAAACGTAGACCTACGTCCACAGCGTTGGGCTGTGTAACCGCCTATTCGAGCAAGCCACGGATGTATCAATGACTTCAATTCATGCGTAGCCCCTCCGTGGGTTGCAGTGGACACAACCACATACATTTTCTTACAAAGTGAATCTTAACACACGTGCGTGCGTAGCCTCTCCGTGCGCCGCGGTGGGCCCGCGCCTTTAGACGGCACGCATCCTCCGACCGCGCACGGGCTTGAATTGCAACGCACTCTCCTTTCAAACGCGTTCTCATGGCGATGCAAAATAAATATATTATTAAATTAAAATATAACAAATATTAAAGGGGGCTCTCATGTAGAAAAAAAAGTTTCTTTTTTGCCGTTTTTATACATAATGGTACGAAACCCTTTCTGCGCGAGTCCGACTCGCACTTGGCCGGTTTTTTTAATAATGTATCCTTAAATAACAGTGCTATTAACACCACAAATCAAAGTAATAAACTTTGTTAACTAAGTAAAATAAATTAAATTTTGACGAGCTATGGTTTACAAAATTATTATTAGTTAACTTTGACACTCCATGTTGAAAAAAAAAGTACCACACTACCCTTGGCAAGTTATTTCAAAAGATGACCCATTTAGTCTAGATTTCAAAATGGTACAACACTTGTCACTTTTCTTGCCAATGAAAGTGCTATTTCGTATTTTTAGCGAAGGAGGTCCCTTCGTGGAAAACTTAATCAAAATAAAACGATATCGTAACACTTTAATATCCGTCTTAAAACTAATGTAGATGCTCAAATTGTCTCCCTCCGGCACGAATACAAGCTCTGCATCGCCTCAGAAATTACTTCTTCACCAGTCAATTCTAATAGTTTACTTTTGAGCAGACTTTTTCTTTTATGCACCCCCAGCAAAAAAACACTACTTGATTCAGGCCTAGGTGCGTAATTTAACCGTTGCACATGATACGGATGTACGAGTAATTTGTGAAGTTTTCAAATTCGATTCGTTCGGCCCCCTCGTTCCCCAGTCCCGAGTGTAGTAGATGTTTGTCTCTTCTTCACCATTAAACGGCTGAACGGATCTGGAGAAAATTTGACACTGAGATAGATTGTGATGTGGAATAACATCTATGATACTTTTTATCCCAGAAAATTTTACGATTCCCGTGGGATATACATTAAGTTTGACGCGGACGAAGTCGCGGGCAGAAGTTTTTATTTTTATTTTATTTTATTTTATTTAAGGAAAAACAAACAGTAGCACAATAAAAAATAGTCAAAATGTCTTAAATATTACATATTAACTAATTATGCTACTACGTTTTCCACAGATAACACTTAAAAATATAAAAAAAAACTAGCTAACACAATTCATACACATATTTGCATTTATAATAATAATAATAAGAACTCATATCTGGACTTTTAAATGTATAAAAGAAAAAAGAAAAGGTACAATTAAAATTGCGCGCGTACATTTATAAAACTTTAAGATATTATTAATTTATATTGCTTATATTATTTTATTTTGCTGATCCTTTAGGGTTGCTTGGACTTGTTTCTTGAATATAGGTTTACTGAGAAAAAGAATGTCGATTGAGTCAAACTCATTGTTGTATGTGTCAACTAAACGATGAAGTGGTGAACGCGAGCCAGCGTTGGATTTACAGAGGCTCGTAGCAAATAGACGTCGAGTGCGTACTGCGCACCTCGCGTACATGAACTGTTCGAGGAACCAGGTAACACAGACTCCTAACTAAGTCCGGACAATCAAAGTGATTGCGGCACACATTGAACAGAGTCATAACTTCCAGAAGTTTCCGTCTAGACTTTAAGGTCAGAAGGTCATATTTTTTAAGAAGTAAATGGTATGACATTTTGTTCCGTTAACATCTAAAATTCATAGCATGAAGATATTTACGTTGTACTTGTTCTAATCTATCACTATATTTTTCGTAAAAAGGTTTCCAAATAGGTACTGCAAACTCAAGCTGCGGCCTAATTATAGATTTGTATAAGTGCAAAAAGGTGGAAGGTCGACGAAAATCCCTGGAAGATCTCATGACGAAACCAAACATTTGGTAGGCTTTATTAACAATTTTATCTTATATGAGCATCCAGATGGAGCTTCGAGTCTAGCAGAACACCCAGATCGCGGAGAACACCAACTTTACTAATTGGCGTATTGGCAAGACGATAGTCGAACTCGGCAATATTTTTCTTTTTGGTAAATGTTATAACATGACACTTTGGAAGGCTAAGGTAAAGCTTATTGGAAGAGCAATAGTTCTAAATCCTGCTGGAAGGTAAAACAATCGACTTTATCAGAAATAATTTTATATACTTTTAAATCGTCAGCGTAGAGAAGAAATTTTGAATTTTGGAAACAGTCTTTTACGTCATTAATGTATAAAATAAATAATAAAGGGCCTAAAATGGAACCTTGTGGTACACCGGAGGTGACCGAAAAAGAGCCAGATTCAAAGCCATTAACAACCACCTTTTGTGTTCTGTTAGTAATGTAAGATATAAACCACCGTAGAAGGTCCCCTCTGATTCCATTGTAAGCAATTTTATTAAGTAGTAGTGTGTGGTCAAGTTTATCGAAAGCCTTCTGAAAATCTGTATAAACCGCGTCAATTTGCTGTCTGTTATCGAGACTATCAAAAAGTTGAGACGTGTTTAAACGGTTAAACAGGTCTGAATGAAATTAGGAACTTAGATTATAATGTGGAGTTACACATAGGTTACTTTTTATCCCGGAAAAATGTACGGTTCCCGTAGGATAATAGGATAATATATCAAATTTGACGCGGAAGTTGCGGGGTGAAGCTGGTACCTAGATTTATCTCGATTCATAAGAATTTTCATCTCTTTCGTTTACACGCGTCGCGGAGCCGGCCTGGATACATCGTTGTAAAAATCCGCATCAGCAGTTTTGTCACGTGCGCATCCGTCATTTGCGAAGCTAGCAGAGCGCCCCGTGACCGTCACCGCAGCTTCTTCACGCAGAGCCACCCGAGCTCCAAGCCACGCCTCGCTGCCACTGTCGGCAGCCTTGGTGACACCTCTTCAGTGAGCTTTCTCTAGCGCTAGTGTATACAAAGCGTCACAAGACTCGTGCAATAAACATGGCTTTATCAAGGAGGAGAGGAAGAAGAGGCAGCCAGCTCGCCGCAACCTGTGCGGTACTGCACCGAGCGGGCCGAACTTTTTGCTGCATCCTGCTGTACCAGTGTCGTCATTGTGCGAGTCCCGGTTGCGTTAACTCTATCGCATATCAAGACCAAGTTCACTCTGCAGATCGGGCGGATATGAGTGTCGCCACTGCGTGAATTTCGATTCGTTTGTGGTGTGGGTGCCGACTTAACATGTGCCGACCTTCATGAAGGAAGGATTTTGGCCAAAAGTTGTAGTGTTCCAGCTATTCCGAGGCGAGATACCTGACTCCGCAAAACAATGACGACGATTTTAAGTGTCAGTTAGTATTATTTTGATAATTATATTGTTTATGTATAGTATTTTTCCTTCGTCCGTGATCGAAGGCACGCGGGATGGGACGCTGAGTCAGTCTACAGAGTGGAATTTTATAATGCTACCTGGAGTGAAAGTACAGTCGGTTGTCAGCATTATCTGACCCACCCTAAACACAATCGAAATTGGACCTTCTGCCTATGATAATAAGGTTTAATTTCAATTTATATGAGGTTATCAGTCAAGTGCTCGAGAACTGAGAAGGAATAAATACAATAAAAATACACACACGCAAATTTGATCTTTATCACGTTAGCATTGGGTTAAATCTTATAACAACTTGTTATAATATAATAAGTGTAATAGCTTATTTTAATGAGTTCGGTCAAGTAACTCTGGTCTCGTGGTCTGTGTGTAAGACTGAGAGTGACAAGTAGCGAGATCAAATCCCGCGACGAAGATATTGTTTTGCTTTCAATTTAGAATTTATTCTAAAAGTATTTCTTGTATTATTGCAAAGAACTATAGACGGATAATCTTCAAATATAAAGTTTCTAAAATGGTAATATTTTGGCATAACTTGTATTAAGTGGGTAGTTGAAAAATAAATATTTGTATTCATTGTAAAACTGGTATTCAAATGCTACTAACTAAGGGTATGCAGTGACAACGCGCAAACATTATTTTTCCTTGCCTTACTAAATTGCAAAAACAACTTCTCTTTACAATTTATTTTTGTCTATTTTATAGGTAGTTTTTTTATTATCATGTCTTAATGGAGTGATTAAATAATATTGAAGGGATAAAATACAAAATAATCTATTTGCACTAGGATAAGGTTGGCTGCTTGTGCTGTGCAAGAATAAACTTTATTAAAGTATATATATGGTTTAAATTCTTTAGTCTTGTGGTCACTAATCGTTGTTTACGTTCGAAATCAAGTTTAACCTAAATATAGCTTCTGCTCAGGTGTTTCTTTTTTAATTATTTTATTATACTTTTTTTACAGTTCTTTAATGGACAACGCATAGAAATAAAACTAAACAATTGCAAATTTAAAATGTTTATTATTTCATTAAAACACTTAGGTAAATAAAGTAAGTAAATGCTCACATATTTCCAAATTAATATACAATATATTATGAGGATGCCATAATCAAATCTAACCATTTATAAACATTAAAAAAGGCATGTTTTCTTGAAAGTTTGTTATCGAGAAAATTTATTTTATCTGTGAAATGCTTTAAAGAGATATAGCTGCCTATTATACGTAGTGAATAAACATGTCATTTAAATAGAAAAAAAACTATTTATGACAATAACATCACCACGTAATTGGCAACATTTTAATGGTTTAACAATCTATCCATTGAGCATTTACTTACATGGTGTGTTTAAAAATATCCTAGATTAATTAGTAGCGGAGTGATGGCGCACCGTTCCTTGTTACGTTCATCTTTGTTCGATTTAAATGTTTTTTTTTTCATCAGTGAAGATCACAACATTTTCTTCTCAATTAAAATTTAAATATTCCTGGGCAAAACGGACCCCTCTTCAGCAGGTGTCAATGCTATTTTCTGTGCCGGTTTATAATTCCTTATTCCAGCAGCGTGTAAATGCCTTCTCACTGTTTCCACTGAAATATGGTGTTTTATTGCGGTTACACTAATGGGCAATCGCATTCGGGACTATACTTGATGTTTTTTGCCCCTGGACGAATCCGCTGAATATTTACTTTGTCTCCATAACGTCTTAGCTACAGTCGTATTTCTCTAAAACAAAAAAAAAAAAACATTTTTGGAACCGTTTATGTAACTTGTAAGGAGTGAATGTAATAGTAAAATAGCCAACTACGCGTTCATTAATCACAATCAATTAAATAAAATAGGTATAAAAAAAAACACTTACTGCTATATTAAGACGACGACCAATCTCTCTAATTCCAACATTCTGCTCATGTAAAAATATGATTTTATGTTTGGTATAGTCATTAAGCTGCGACATGATGCTTTTTTACACCAAATTGCTTAAAAATACTTAACGAGTTATGCGAAACGATTTACAAATGTGTGTGCACAGTCAATGCTAATGGGCGTAGTGTAACTTTTGTCACTTAAGTAGACGAATTTATTATCTACCTCACGAAGCAAATATATGTGAACTTAAACTTTTTTAATTTACCCACCTGTTTACAAGATAAGTTATTAGGCGTAAATCATATTGGCCGTTCTTTAATAATGCAAACAATTTTGTAGAAATGAAATCAAATTAAAAAAGAAACTGATAACAGGTGGACTGTGTTTTCGAACCCACATGTTGTTCCTCGCCAATCCAACATCAAACCGCCAAGCCACAAGAACTTGTTAAGACTCCACGAAATTCAAGATTGGGTTCTAATTATGTAAGGTGACTTAAAAGGTTTTTAACTTTAATGTCAACGAGATAATGATTAAAATAGCTTAACAAAATGATAATTATAATGCCGGTGGCTCCGACAACGTTGGGTGGGTTTATGCGTGTCTGTATTCATCGATAAATAAGTTAAACCTTATTATCATAGGCAGAGGGTCCAATTTTGGTTGTGTTTAGGGTGGGTCAGATAATGTTGACAACAGACTGTACATACTCTTAATACTTAAGTTAGTAAATTTTACTCAAAGGAAACATTCCTTTATTTTTAAAAAGAAACAAAACTGCTTTTATATAATTTTGAAAATACGCTTGCCACACCCGGGAATCGAACCGATTAAAATCCTTAAAAATAGCATTCTGTACTTTTATGGAACTAATCGATAGAGTCAATCATAAAGATCAAATCTCTGCAAACATGGTAAACTAAATTAAACAAAAGCCATGAAATTTCAATCTAAACTTATTTTATTCGGACAAAAAAAAACGAGTACTTACATTAACTAAATAGTTGCTGGAAATGAACTTACCATGTTTTGATTCTGTGTGTTCTGATTCATTTGATCCTTATGATTGACCCTATCGATTAGTGCCATAAAAGTACAGGATGCTATTTCTTCGGATTTTAGTCGGTTCGATTCCTGGATGTGGCAAGTTCAAAATCATGTAAATGCAGTTTTGTTTCTTTTTAAAAATAAACTAATGTTTCCGTTGAGTAAAATTTGCTAACTTAAGTATTTAGAGTACTTTCCCTCCAGCTGGCATTATAAAATTCCACCCTGTATAAGTAGAGGAACTTAGTTTTAAATTTTTTGTGGTTATTTATTACACTCGTTGTAATCAGTGCGTATCTACTTTTTTATATCTGTGGTGACTGGTGCCTATCTATCAATTACACAAGCGGATTTTTATTTTTTTATTTTAAAACCTTGTCTCACTCTATGAATTTCTCCTGTATCGTGGGCGCGTTTATAAACCCACATACACGACAAGCCAGACGATGAGCAATTATCTGTGGGCCATACAAATGTCTGTTCCTTGCGGGAATCGATCCCGCGACACGCAGCGCAGCAGTCAATAGCTGAGCCACTACGCGAAACGCCTCTTCATATTGCTATAATACATACCCAGCCTTTTTTAACCTCTTTTCCTAAAATACATAAAAGGAATAGTAACTTTGACCTTCGATTTCTTTGTAACTAGAACAAAATACATATCGTGTGATGATGGGAACAACATGTGACTTCCTAGCTCGGCGACAACGGATGTAGAAGTATCTTCTGTGTGCGTTATAGTGAAAGGAATATGAAAAGTCCGGCTAAACCAACGCGGATGTAACACCCGAGTGCCGTAACCTGTCGAATGGTATGTTATCGTATGTTGTTTCATATTCAACAACAATATAAAGAATAACATACCACCACGCCTGTATTCCCCGAAGGGTTACAAAGAGGTGTACCAATGTACACCCACAGTTCGCCGGTATGTTTAGGTCCCATGTAGTAGGGGGCGAGCCTATTGCCATGAACCGGTCACAAATTCTAACTCCAAACTGCTACAGAGAATTTCACAGATAAACCCAATACCGCTTTGCTCGACCTAGGAATCGAACCCAAGACCTCTAGCTTAGCAATCGCGCTTAGGACCACTAGGGTAACAAGGCAGTCAGTAATGAATATATAGGAATATATTCAGCATAAGAATATATTCATTACAAGATTTTTGTTATCATTATTTCTTTAGTTCCATTCATTCAATTGTTATATTCTGTCTAGCCCTTTCCGAACTGCGTTGGGGTCGACTTCCAGACTGGCGAGATGCAGCTGAATACCAGAGTACTATATGGAGCGACTGCCCATCTGCACCAATCCAGTTACTTTACGTTCATACACTTGTTAGATAATAACATTTCAGATAGTTGCAACTTTCCTCTCCCAGTTAACATCAAACCCGAATTTATCTTGTAGTTGGTTTCGCGTTTGCACTCCAATCTGTAACACATATATAATCACAACTCGAAGGATTTTAGGAGGATTCATAATCCACCATAATGACATGTTTGAAGTCATCTGATCGACAATATTGTAGAATCGTTGAAATGAAAGTGTGTTACGTAATTACTGTAATTAGGTTACTGATCTTTTTGTTTCGCTCCATGTTTAAACCCTTAAACATGGAGCGAATGTTAGACACCGCATCGTTCAACGATAACAAAATTATAATGAATCGAATTCTATAAACACAACGGATTTGCTGTGTTTAAAACTAATCTCTAAATTTCAATTCAACTCAATTCAATTTGGCGCTTCTAAAATTTCGCACCATTTAGCAGGCGCATGCGTTTGTGTCGCAGGACGGACGTGGGCATCGGTCGGGCTGTACTTGAAAAAGGGCTAGCTACAATGCTACAAACGATACACACGAACAGCATTTTTCATATCTATGTTTATTACTGAGTCAAAGTAGGTAAAATAAAAGTGTATAACTGCATATTTAGAAGGGATGTCTGGGTTTCGGAATGGTGCGGGTGCCGTGCGGATCGAGCGGGCGGGAGGCGCGAGAGGCGCGGGCGACGCGCGCGGCGTGGCGACGCAGAGCGCGCGCGCCCGCCGCCAGCAGGCCCGCGCCGCGCGCGCCCGCCGCCAGCAGCCAGCCGGCCAGGGACGGCGCCGGCAGGGACCTACGCGCACACGGAGCGGTCATGCGACGGTGACCGAGGCCTAGCCACACTAACTACCGCGTTCCAATTCGATTCTTCCGATGGTGAGGAGTAAAAAAACAGAAAGAGGTCTTCGTCTGTGGTCGGTTGCAGCATCGCGTCTTCGTATAGTTTTGCGCAGAAATAAAAGGCGCGCGCTCGCCTGTTTCCTTCGCGAAATATATATGTATTGTAATGATTAGCTTATCGTCACTCACCTGGCTTCTTCAATCTGCGTGTTGAGCGTGAGGTAGTCGGGGCTGTCCTGCCGGTTGTGGCGCGCGCCGCCGTTCGTATATGTCATCTACATAACAAACATAATGTTCTCACAACTATTCACTACCGTTCGTTCGCAAACACGGACATATCATTTAAATTTCATGTTACATTTGAGCGAAGAGTTATCCTACTAGGTAAAACTACCCTGTGAAATCGCAAGAGGCTTGAAAAACGTGTAGAAGAGTTACTAGTCCTTGAAGGAGTTGTATAAAGGAGAGATGTCCGCTTGCTCATGGCTATCTTACTGCGCCGTGAATTGCCGTGGCGATGGCAGGAGTCTTACTTGCTGTCCTACAAACGTGGCGCTTTAATGTCGACATTAATTTAACACACGGATATCGCGTTTTTATTTGACGGGCCTGTTGGTCTAGTGGTTAGTGGACCTGACTGCTAAGCCGGAGGTCGTGGGTTCGATTCCCACCCAGGACAAACTTTGTGTGATGAGCACGATTGTTTGTTCTGTGTCTGGGTGTGATTTATCTATAATATGTATGTATTTATAAATTATATAAGTATGTATATCAGTTGTCTGGTTACCATAACACAAGCTCTGCTTAGCTTGGGATCAGATAGCCGTGTGTGAGTTGTCCTAAAATATTTATTTATTTATTTTATTTATTTCATGAAGATAGAGCAATTTTATTACACGTTTTTATTTATTGATTTACTAGTGGGCCCGGCAGACGCTGTCCTGCACTGAAAAAAAACCAGCTCACCCTACCAAACTGTACCTACCTACCTATCTATCTACCTACTTACCAAATCTACCAATCTACCTAAGTTCCCTATCATATCCATATCCCTACCTACCTACTTACTTACTTTGTCTAACTGCCTACCCTGCCCCCATATACCTACCCTACCTCTAGCTGACCCGGTGAAATTCGTACCTCCGCGCCGCCCGTATGAACTATGAACCCCCGTGTCCGTGCGCACTTTTTAAGTACATTTTTTTTTCAGTAACAGAACTGTTTTGTATTCAAACAAAACGGACCAAAGAGATCGGACCTCATAATTATAATAGCTATGAAACAGACGAAAGTCGTCATGTTTCCCAGCTAGGTTGCTTACACTTTGTATTGGAAAATTAAATTGCCATTTTTTGTATTTCCCTTTACTTATCATTTATGTTTCTTATCTTCCCTGAACTTCGACAAATATTTCAAGATCAAAATTAGCCAAATCGGTCCAGACATTCTCGAGTTTTAGTGCGACAAACGAACAGCAATTCATTTTTATAATCATGATTACATCTTTCTAAAATATCACCTTGGAGCCACCACTTCCTAAACAACTGAACTGAACTGTGTTGACGGATCATACCATTACATCAATGAAATTATAACGAAAAAGAAATACTTACTTACAATGAAATATAATTAAACACGTAAAAAGTACGGCAATTGAAGGAAAAGAGAGCTATTACTGTAACTCCTCTAAGTACATAATGTGAGTGAGGAAGTGCTAGCCGGGCCGGAGTGCTCGACACACCTACACAAATGTTTACGCCGCGCGCCGAACTTTTTGTTTTAGTGAATATTCTGCGGGATAGACTATACATAATATACTTGCCTAATGTTGTACTAATAATAATAATGAAGTAGTTATATATTTCAAGCATAATTCTATACCATGGTAGGTACTTGTTGGTTTGTTTGAAATTAGAATAGGTACATACATTCTGTTATTTTTCTATCGATTAGATTTGTACATGTTTTTTCGATAAGGACGCTTTTATTTGTATAAACTTGTGATTGTGATGTCAAATTCGCATCCGCAGTACACGGCAGTCACGACAGGAGAAGATCATTGCGCCGATTGCTTTTTTGTGAAATTATACTACCTAACAACGAGACAGAACAAGACACGCCGCGTGTAAAGCTAGGCGTTACTGCTCAGAACGGCAGTCGGCTGGAATAGCAGCGTGATTGAATCTGATGCACACAGTGATACCAGCTTTGGCTACGTTTTATTGTTTAGTTAGTTTTAAAAAGTTAGGTGGCGAAATATTTTGTTTTATTATACTTACTTTTTATTATTATTGGCTACTAACTACCTGCGCGTTAAATTAACGTTGACACAGCATCGGCACGTTGTGGTTCATAAGCAGCTATTACATGACCATCGCAAGCACACGCGAGTGTTGTTCAATCGTGCACACAGCACACGTCGAATGCGTGTTCTAGTTCAAAATGGTCAATCAAAGTAACACGATGCTCTCGTAGGGACATGGAGTATCAACTCACAGGGGAAATGTTTATGCATTTTGTTTCATTGTTTCGCTCGGGTCAGAAGGGCGACGGGCCCGGGCCGTCGACACCGCGCCGGCCCTGGGGCGGCGAGCGCTTTCTGTCGGGATCGCTGCCCCTCATATCGCTAACATTCTGTAAACCACGTCCAACACGCTCAGTATACATCCTACACTCTAGAGCTGGCATTCTACTACTGCTGGCGGGCCATACAACCTTCCCTGTATACCAGCGGCCGGCAACCCGCAGCCCGCGACAGTTTTGTAAATTAAACTATAATTCTTACATTTTACCTAAATTTATGATTTTCGGCGCGTAAGCTCACGAGTCACGTATAAGAAAATAGTCACTCAAATACAGCCTCAAACGTTACACTTTTTTTTTAATTGATGGGACATCATCAAATAACTTCCCCCGCCCTTAGTATCAGACTTTTACTGACTAAAACCCATCAATGTTCCATCATGTGCCCTTTGCGTTCCGGGGGCGCGGTATCTCTTTTCAACAACCCGCAGCCCCGACAGGCATTGGCCCTTAGTGGCCCCATCCAAGTTTGCTGACATCTATCTCTTTGAGTCGCGCGTGGAACACGAACGTGCTTTCGACACGGTCTGTCGTTAGTTAGTTAACGTTCGGACGGTGAGCTACCCATTGCTCACCGTCCACAGACCCGCGGCTACGGTGGCCGGGAGTCGTCTCGTGGCTCCCGATGCCCGGAGCGTCTCCCGCGGCGGCTGCTGGGACGGGGGACTCTTCTTTCCCTCTCCCGTTCCGCCACCTCCTTCTCCAGCATTACAGCTTCGCAGACGGAGGTAACGGCTTCCCATTCCCTCTCGCTCCGGACCATGGCCTGAACCAGTGCCGGACGCAAGAGTTCGCCGCCGCCGATGGCCGCCACAAGGACTCGGCGGTGCTCCGCCCAAGCAGGGCACAATACCAAGGTATGCTTCACCGTGTCCTCGGGGCGATCCTCGCAATGGTGACACCCGGGCGTTTCCTCCCGCCCGATGAGGTGCAGGAACCTCCCGAAGCTTCCGTGTCCGGTGAGGACCTGCGTCAGACGGTAGGTGAGGGCGCCGTGGCGCCGCTCTAACCACTCCTCAAAGAGGGGACTTACCGCCTCAATTAAGGCGAGCCCTGCACGAGGTTGCGACATTCGCTCTCTCCATGCCGCCATGAGATCGAGCCGGAGGTCCGTCCGCTGACCGGAAATTTGCCGCGGCAGCGGAGTTTCCCCCCGGCCACCGCCCGGCCCGGCTTCCGCGCGCCACTCGTGTAGGCGTGCGAGGACCAGCGCCTCCAGAACCCATGGCGGCAATACGGCAAGGACGCTCGCTGCCTCGCCGGAGATCGTGCGGTATCCCCGGATGACCCTTATGGCGATCACCCGTTGGGACGCGCCCAAGGCCCATCGACCGCAAGACCCCCGCGTAGAGCCTCCGGCAGGAGGCGTTTGGATCCCTCAGGTTGGTGAGAGCCGCTTGAGAGCGGCCCCAGCCCGTTCCAACTTGGGAGCCAAACGTCGGAAACGTTACACTGAGATGTGTATAAGTACGCTTATATAACAACTTTGAAGTTCCCATTTAAGTTTTATATAACTTTTTGTCTCATTTCTTTTTCATTTATTGTTGCTTTATCGTTGACATAGTGCTACGTACCCAAATACGTACCCATTAATAAAATTTACATTAAAAAAAAAGTTTGTGCATCACATGTAATACCTATATCGGGTGTGAGGGACATCTATCCTTAAACTAAAACCATGAATACTCTATTTTGGACTGAGTATCAGACAACAAGATGTTTTTATATGAAAACCATAAGTAAAGAGATATGGAGGTTTTTAATACTTTTCAGCTAAGTAAAACTCGCTCTTATTCCTTCTGTATCGTTCTCAGCGGCTGCTAAAAATTTCTTTTGCCTTTTCTGTTGCTGTATAAGTGTATACTATACATGCTAGTTATCACATTTCTAGGGCTCACAATTTTTAGGGCTCTGTACCAGTTAGGAAAACCCCTTCAGTCGAGGCAATAAACAAATGATTAAGGTGCAACCTCCACGGTAGCCCGCCAAATTCAAATATTCTTACGTTTTTTGCAATTTGCAAGTCAGTATTAGGTTTAATGTTGGTTAAAGTAAGATTCGCGGGCGTAAGAAGTATGTATTTTCAGAATCATAACCATTAAAATAAAATCAGTAAAATAACTCCATAAGTCGGTATAATTCTAAAATGTCAAGATTTCATGAAATAGTCATTCTTTCGGTTTACCTGGCCCTATGGAGTTTTATTGCTGACTTAAATGGTTAAATAATTCTGAAAATACATACTTCTTACGCCCGCGAATTATACTTTGGTGAGCAATGGGTAGCTCACCGTCCGTACGTTCACTAGCGACAGACCGTGTCGACGGCGCGTTCGTGTTCCACGCGCGTCTCAAAGAGATGTCAGCAAAATTGGATGGGGCCACTGAGGGCCGATGCCTGCCGGGGCTGCGGGTTGTTTGAAAGAGATACCGCGCCCCCGGAACGCAAAGGGCACATGAAGGAACATAGACGGGTTTTAGTCAGTAAAACTCTGACACTCCCTCCCGCCCCGCCCAGGGCGGGGGAAGTTATTTGATGATTTCCCGTCTACAAAAAAAAAAAAAAAAAAAAAAAAAAAAAAAAAAAAAAAAAAAAAAAAAAAAAATAATACAAAAAATAACAACAAAATCGCAAAATATTCCTTACTTTTACTACCTTATTTTTGTTCAAAAATGTCAAAGCGACTTTATTTGTGCGTAGTTACCGGTCGCAGCAACTCGTCGCCAGTCAATCAGAGTAGTGCCTGTAAAGATTTATAAACTATAATTCTCTTATCGACATTGTTGACAAGAGAATTATAGTTTATTTTTCAATTTTTCAACCGTTTTAACTCTGTTGGAAGACCGATGTGAAATAATGATTTTTATTTATAACGTACATACATTTTTATTATTTTACATCGTAGTCGTAAACGCGTAACCAACGTCAATAAATTAAGTTGATTAAATTTTCATTTTCATTTATTTATTTTCTTACGTATCATTTACAGTTTTAAATATTGATAAAAAAATATAAACATTATATAAAAGGATATTTATTATTAATTACTTATGTTATTTTCTAGACATATCCTTTTTTAATTATTTTATTTTCAGGACCCCAAAAATATTATGGCACAATAAATAATTGGAAAGCACGTAAAGCCGTTGGTCCCGGCTGTCATTTGTAGATCTTTGACAGTCGTTACTGTTAGTCAGAAGCCCGAAAGTCTGACAACCAGTCTTACCAAGAGTATCGTATTACCCATTACTGGGTTGTGGAGGTCTGATAGGCAGTCGCTCCATGTAAAAAAACGGTAATTTAAAAAACTAAAAAACCCGACTGCTATTCTTTAAAAATCCCTAAAACAAGATAAATTGTAGCAGTCGGGACCCATTCTAGAATTGGAGGATTTGTGAATTGAGAGCACATACCTATATTACATTGCAGATGGTCCCGAATGGGTCCCGACTGCTACAATTTATCTTGTTTTAGGGATTTTTAAAGAATAGCAGTCGGGTTTTTTAGTTTTTTAAATTACCGTTTTTTATTTTTTATTTTTTTAGTGTTTTAAAAAAGAAATTAATATACCCAGTATCACTCTTACAGTAAATACGAATCTAACAACACCTCTCAAGCTAAAATCCATAAAGCCATTCAGGCTGCAGAGCGCTCCAAACATTTGAATTTGGCGCCAAAAATCCGCCATTTTGTTTTTTTTTATTTTGATGTACCCAGTGTCACTCTCACAGTAAATACGAATCTAACAACACCTCTCAAGCTAAAATCCATCGAGCCGTTCAGGCTGCAGAGCGTGCCAAACAATTATACATACATACATACATACATACAAACATACCCTCGAAAAACATAACCCTTCTTCTGTCGCAGTCGGGTAAATACTGATATTCAGCTGCATCCGGTTCGACTGGAAGCCGACCCCAACATAGTTGGGAAAAGGCTAAGCAGATGATGATGATGAATAATTGGAAGAATCGAAAACTTTTCAATTTTGTCAATTACTAGCGTAAAAGTAAAATATGTAAATGACTTTGGCACAGTACAACGATGTCTTTGTGTTAGGCATGGGCAAAGTGTATCATTTTTGCGATTGGATCATTTGCATCTGTATCACTAAACTGATCCGGATCACTGATATGTTTCATTTGGATTTTGGAACAATTGGAACATCGGCACCGGCTCGAAAGATACAAACACAAACTGTTTTGAATCATGATCTGTTACGTTCGTCGCTGTCAAACTAAGGCAGAAAAATTTTAGATGACAAAAAGTTGATCTTTTATTTAGAGAAATGTGCAAACTGTAACAAATTGATTAAAATCGATTTCCCTTCATACTTCTTCATACTAAAGCTGTTTGTTCATTTGCGCGAACATGAACAATTCAAAAAGCTTTGTCAAAATAAAAGGATAACTACCTAGTTTCCTATTTCATACAAAAAACAACCTAATAGTATTTGATATGTAAGCACCTTAGTGGGCATTGTTACGTGCATTGAATCAAGAGCCGCTTCCCGCTAGTTAGCGAGTGAGCGGGATACATATGTAATGTACACAGTGGCAGTGTATACAGTGGCACAGTGACTCAGTGGCTCACTCGTCGCTAGCTAGCGACGGCAGCTCTTGAGTACTCTTGACTTTGTTTGTGTCTCTCTCAAATCTCTCACTCGCGAGCGAGAGCGACGTCGCTCGCGTTCATCCGGTTCGCGAAGTAGTGATCCAGTGTTCCAAATGATGCATTTAAAACATTACTCAAGTTCCACTCTTTCAGATCAGTATGATGTTTCGGAACTCGGTTCAGTAAAGAGTTACACACGCCTACTTTGTGTGAGTAAGTCGTACAGTGAATGGTACATTACACGTTGTATTTGGGCTCATCACACTAATATTGGAAAGGTGAAAGTTTGTGTGTTTGTCTTTTCTTCACGCTCATACGGCTGGACCCGTGGGATAATAATTATATCAACTTTGATGTGGAGGAAGTCGCAAGCTAATAAGGTTAATAATTGTTGTGTAGTACGTCCTGATTTAAGATGGCAAGTGTGTGCGCGATTGCGTAACATATTGCTGCATGTGTAGTTGTGGCAAGTATCATTTCACATCTCCTTCTTTCTTATATCCGTGGTTGTGCACCACCTGAAGCGTTGATGAGAGAGCACAGGAAGGCCCATAGCCACAGATTAAATAAGTACAGATACTTCACTGCATAGAGAAAACTCAACACTTAACGCTATTGTAGGGGCGCTGACGCATTCGTTTTATATTCCTCACACACGCAGCGCCCGGCGAGTTCAGTTCGCCCGAAACCGCCTTCACCTATACACGCGCTACAAATACAACTTTGTAATATTGACATCTAGTAAAGATTATACAGTGCACAACAATCTATTTATTTCTCTCCGCACACACTACCCTGGAACACACATAAAACTATAATTACCTACAAAACGTTCGTGCGTGAGAGGGAGATAGCATTAACGCGCGTCATACAACACAGCACTAGGGCTATCTATGCTGAGAAATGATTACACAAAAGAATAGGTGACTATAAAGTATTATTGTGTAGTATGATTGTGTGTACTGAAATATGTATTTTCTGTACACTACAAATTGCATTGCGAGGTTTAGACATTATTGAAGGCGCGAGTATCGTTTATTTTGTTGCGTTAGGTATGTACACTCAAGCGAGCGCATGACAGCCGAATGGATTGGATGCGCCCGGGCGCATGTGAGCCGTAGGCGCTTAAGAGAGTAACCTTGAACGAGTGACGGAGGCCTGCCATAGCCATTACATGGGCCAGCGGCAAGAGGGGTATGAAAGCCGAGAGCTGGTTTTAGCACTATAGCGCCTATCCAATCAATCTTAGGATCTTACAAACGGTGGCGAATACGGCGCCGCACACCGACCCACGCGGGTCGGTGTGCGGCATTGTACAGTCTGTTGTCAACATTATCTGACCCACCCTAAACACAACCAAAATTGGACCCTTTGCCTATGATAATAAGGTTTAATTTCAATTTATCGATGAATACAGACACGCATAAACCCACCCAACGTTGTCGGAGCCACCGGCATTATAATTATCATTTTGTTAAGCTATTTTAATCATTATCTCGTTGACATTAAAGTTAAAAACCTTTTAAGTCACCTTACATAATTAGAACCCAATCTTGAATTTCGTGGAGTCTTAACAAGTTCTTGTGGCTTGGCGGTTTGATGTTGGATTGGCGAGGAACAACATGTGGGTTCGAAAACACAGTCCACCTGTTATCAGTTTCTTTTTTAATTTGATTTCATTTCTACAAAATTGTTTGCATTATTAAAGAACGGCCAATATGATTTATGCCTAATAACTTATCTTGTAAACAAGTGGGTAAATTAAAAAAGTTTAAGTTCACATATATTTGCTTCGTGAGGTAGATAATAAATTCGTCTACTTAAGTGACAAAAGTTACACTACGCCTATTAGCATTGACTGTGCACACACATTTGTAAATCGTTTCGCATAACTCGTTAAGTATTTTTAAGCAATTTGGTGTAAAAAAGCATCATGTCGCAGCTTAATGGCTATACCAAACATAAAATCATATTTTTACATGAGCAGAATGTTGGAATTAGAGAGATTGGTCGTCGTCTTAATATAGCAGTAAGTGTTTTTTTTTATACCTATTTTATTTAATTGATTGTGATTAATGAACGCGTAGTTGGCTATTTTACTATTACATTCACTCCTTACAAGTTACATAAACGGTTCCAAAAAAGTTTTTTTTTTGTTTTAGAGAAATACGACTGTAGCTAAGACGTTATGGAGACAAAGTAAATATTCAGCGGATTCGTCCAGGGGCAAAAAACATCAAGTATAGTCCCGAATGCGATTGCCCATTAGTGTAACCGCAATAAAACACCATATTTCAGTGGAAACAGTGAGAAGGCATTTACACGCTGCTGGAATAAGGAATTATAAACCGGCACAGAAAATAGCATTGACACCTGCTGAAGAGGGATCCGTTTTGCCCAGGAATATTTAAATTTTAATTGAGAAGAAAATGTTGTGATCTTCACTGATGAAAAAAAAACATTTAAATCGAACAAAGATGAACGTAACAAGGAACGGTGCGCCATCACTCCGCTACTAATTAATCTAGGATATTTTTAAACACACCATGTAAGTAAATGCTCAATGGATAGATTGTTAAACCATTAAAATGTTGCCAATTACGTGGTGATGTTATTGTTATAAATAGTTTTTTTTTCTATTTAAATGACATGTTTATTCACTACGTATAATAGGCAGCTATAAATCTTTAAAGCATTTCACAGATAAAATAAATTTTCTCGATAACAAACTTTCAAGAAAACATGCCTTTTTTTAATGTTTATAAATGGTTAGATTTGATTATGGCATCCTCATAATATATTGTATATTAATTTGGAAATATGTGAGCATTTACTTACTTTATTTACCTAAGTGTTTTAATGAAATAATAAACATTTTAAATTTGCAATTGTTTAGTTTTATTTCTATGCGTTGTCCATTAAAGAACTGTAAAAAAAGTATAATAAAATAATTAAAAAAGAAACACCTGAGCAGAAGCTATATTTAGGTTAAACTTGATTTCGAACGTAAACAACGATTAGTGACCACAAGACTAAAGAATTTAAACCATATATATACTTTATTAAAGTTTATTCTTGCACAGCACAAGCAGCCAACCTTATCCTAGTGCAAATAGATTATTTTGTATTTTATCCCTTCATTATTATTTAATCACTCCATTAAGACATGATAATAAAAAAACTACCTATAAAATAGACAAAAATAAATTGTAAAGAGAAGTTGTTTTTGCAATTTAGTAAGGCAAGGAAAAATATGTTTGCGCGTTGTCACTGCATACCCTTAGTTAGTAGCATTTGAATACCAGTTTTACAATGAATACAAATATTTATTTTTCAACTACCCACTTAATACAAGTTATGCCAAAATATTACCATTTTAGAAACTTTATATTTGAAGATTATCCGTCTATAGTTCTTTACAATAATACAAGAAATACTTTTAGAATAAATTCTAAATTGAAAGCAAAACAATATCTTCGTCGCGGGATTTGATCTCGCAACTTGTCACTCTCAGTCTTACACACAGACCACGAGACCAGAGTTACTTGACCGAACTCATTAAAATAAGCTATTACACTTATTATATTATAACAAGTTGTTATAAGATTTAACCCAATGCTAACGTGATAAAGATCAAATTTGCGTGTGTGTATTTTTATTGTATTTATTCCTTCTCAGTTCTCGAGCACTTGACTGATAACCTCATATAAATTGAAATTAAACCTTATTATCATAGGCAGAAGGTCCAATTTCGATTGTGTTTAGGGTGGGTCAGATAATGCTGACAACCGACTGTACATGTTTAGAAAAAAAACCGGGCAAGAGCAAGTCATTCTCGCTCACGTAGGATTCCGAACGGCCTCTTTTGCTCTAATACGATTTGCTGGATTAATGGTACGGGACGTTTTCTTTTTTCAGTAAGATAATGTTTCGAAAGTTCTAAAAAAAACACTATTTTAATTTATTCTAATTATTATTTTTTGGATCGTAATAATTGAACCATGGTTTATAATGATTGCCATCTCCATTTAACGAGCAGCTCCTAGCATCCGATAACTCTCCGCCTGGAGGACGTACCATTGTTTTAAACCGACAGGTATACCTACAGAAGCTACAGATCAGGAGCCCTGGCCAGAAAGAGACTTTTATTTACTCTCAAAAATCAAAGTGTAACTTTCCAGCATTGACATTACGAACCCTGATAATACCGATGAGTATGAATCAATTCTGATAACGGGTTCATGTTTAAATAATGCCAGATACCGGTTCTGGATGTGATCAATCCAGTGGCTACAATGTAGGAAGTGCGGACGTGTCAGGTGGCGCGTGGTGGAGCGTGCGGTACCTGCGCGGCGTGCGGCACGAGGTTGTCGAGCAGCGCCTGCACGGCGGCGCGCGTGCTGGGCGCCAGCAGCTCCTCGGGCTGCGCCACGATGTGCTTAGGAATGTGTGCGCCACACAAGAACTGCGCTACTTCTTCGCTAAAGTGGTTGCAGTTGTGCTCCAGTAGGTTATACGCCGTAGGACTGAAATAAAACACATTCCAAAGTTTTAATAAACTATTAAGGCACTGCGCTCGGAATTATTGCCCAGCAGCGTCCCGGCGCAAAACGAACGTAAAAAATAAAAATTACAAAAAGACAACCGCGTTAGTTTTTGAAGTCGGCCACTTCGGTTCTGTTTGTAATTTTGTATTGCCTTCCAACACTTAAGTTATTTTTCACTTTTTAGATTTTCAAGGAGGTTTTGTTTTTTGTAAAAAAGGTTTTCATTTTTTCGCTTTTCAATATCTAGTTCCTGTCATTCAAATCCATGAAGGAACGGTAATACTATGTAAATTACCAACACTGCAAGAAAACAGAATATGCAATTACGATTACTTGGATGACATACTTTTTTAGTTAATTTGATTTATAAACCAATAGTGTCCGACCGAAAGTTCGGTTTCGGTTTCGGTTTCGGTCGAGTTTCGGCAAAAAAACGAGTTTCGGTTTAGTTTCGGTTTCGGCAGCAAACCTGCCGAAACTACGACCGAAACCGAAACTGCATTCGGGAGTTCTCGCGCTTTGCTCGGTCATGTTCGGTGCGGTGAATTCCATCCAAGCGTCGAAGATTTTGCCGCGTCCACGTGCCTAATCATGTCGTGGCAGGCTTGTGTTTGCAGTTAGTTTTGTTTGTTGTGAGATTTCGTGTGATTTATTTTGAATTCGGTAAGTTTTATCACGTGATAAAGCATAAGAGTCGGTAGTAATTTACTAGGTAGTAAATCTATATTGTTGAGGTACGGAACAATAAACATAACAAAGTAATACATGGATCATAGTAGAATCAAGTTTGACTTAACGATCTAAATATTTTTTGGTTAACTTAACCCACTCGCATTAGCGAGTGGGTTAAATTAACCAAAATATATATGTGTGTTTGTTTAGGTATAGCATTACCTATACCTAAACAAACACTAATTAGGTACTTGGTACTTACTTTAGTGCATTAGTGGTGATAATATTAAGGATTAAGAGTTTCAAAGTTCATTTGAATAAATTTCACCAAGGTATACAAGTGGCAAGTATAGTTAGACCTAGGAACATAATTGTGTTTCTTTTGTTTTTTTAAATTAACACGCACTATTAGCACTTAAGTAGGTACCTACCTGCCTAGGTATCCGTATAGTAAAAGTATTATTTCATTTCTGTTTTTCGATTTAAAACGTTATCTAATACCTGCCCCCAAACTAAAACCGAGTGCAACATTGACATGATCCTTGTTAGGAAGTTTCGGTTTCGGTTTCGGCCGAAACTGAGACCGTTGCCGAAATTCGTTTTCGGTTTCGGTTTCGGTCGTAAAAACCAGTTTCGGTCGGACACTATAAACCAAGCTACTTAACCTATTTTGATAAAATTTATATCTACAAACAATCATCAAACTCAATTCATAATAAGCGGAATGATTGCGTATTATAAGTTACCTATAGCTGATACTTTCACGAAGATTTCTAGTTTCTCGAATGTCAAGTAACATCAAAAAAAAAAATGTAAAAAAATATTCAAAAGTACCAAATATCGCAATGATAGTTGCGAGAGCTCACTCATACCGACCTGTATGTGGTAGTGGAGAGTCCCTGCAGGTAGTCGACGAACACCTGGAACGGCACGAACGTCTGGCCGAGGTGCTCCACGCGGAGCGGCGCGCCCAGCTGTGTGCCGCCCTGCAACAATACATGCCAGTGACACGCGACTACAACGCTCCTTTCAGTGGCTCTTATTTTTACTGCAATGTATGACTACAACAGTTTGCCAGAAATTCGCGCTATGGCCGAGCCAAATATTGCGAACGACTTGTATTTATCGCTGCAACATTTTTTATACAACATTGTCCAGCCCGACCGGTACGATATACCTCTCATATAAACCTATTCAATAGGCTCGCCCCCTATTACATGGGACCTAAATATACAGGCGAACTGTGGGTGTACATTGGTACACCTCTGCCTAACCCTTCGGGGAATACAGGCGTGATGGTATATTTATAGTATTATAGCTCGCATATTACAATGCCAGCCTCTGCCCGCGACATCGCCCGCGCGGTTTTTTTCACCCGCGTTAGCTCCTATGTTTGGTTACTGCTCTGCTCCCCTGGATCGTAGCGTAATCTTAGATAGCCTATAATATTAGTCATTAACTATACTGACTATTATAACATACAAAAATACTTTTGCCAATCTAACTGGTAGTTGCGTATAAGTAAACAAACAAAAAACTCTTCTTTTAGTATAGGATGCACAAAGTATTACAAATTAAGAAATTACGGCTAAATTATGTTCACGTGTATACAGTACTTAGAGAAGTTTCAGAAGTGAACTGTAAGTACACGACCACTCTTCATATTTGAAGAATTAATGAGATATTGTGCGAGCCAAAGCAATTTATAACAAAGCAAAATTAAAATGAACATAAATAAATTAAAATATAATAAATTAAAAAGGTATTTTAAAATGCACACCGAAAAGCTTTTCATCCCTCTATTGAATTACTTACATCAAGTATTTTTTTTTATATTTAAATAATTATTGTAATGCAAACAAACCAAATCTTTAACAAAACCAGTAAGTAAGTACTGAAATAATCCTTGAATATGCATCAATAACATAAAATACCAGTCGTGTACGGCACCGGTTTCCATGATTTCTGCCTTGCCCTCGCACGTAAGATCCAGTCTGTCTGTATCGTTGCGGATCACGGAACCTGATACCATGGGCTAAACCAAAAAATGGGTGGTTTCTCAAACTGGTGGCCTTCACGTACGTTAAAAAGATATTACTATAACGGTTATAGTATAACCGATGCTTCCAAAAAGGAGGAGGTTCTCAATTCGGATGTTTGTATTTTTTTAATGTTTGTTCGCGCATAACTACGTCTCTTGCCAAACGATTTGAAAAAACATTTTCGTCATATAGATCTGATGATGGATTCCGAAGACAGACAACGGAACTCTTCAAAAAATTACAGCAAATCAACAGCTGTTGCTACTATCGCATAAACATGCATTGTTTACGCAATCACACAATATAACATCACGCCTGTACACTCGAAAGGGTTACACAGATATATACAGTAGTAATTGAAAATTTGTCATCCAAGTAAACGAAATCGCATATTCTGCTTTCTTATGACTTCTTAGTGGTGTCTTGTTAATTTTCATAACATGACAGTTCCTCCATGGATTTGGATGACAGGAAGTTGATACTAAAAAGCGAGAAATAAAAAACTTTTTTACAAAAAACACAACCACCTTCAAAAACCAAAAAGAGAAAAATTAATTTAGCTTTGGAAGTCGGAGGCAATACAAAACAACAAACAGAACCAAAGCCGCCGACTTTCAAAGCTAAAGTTATTTTCCTCTTTTTAGTTTTTGAAGGCGGTTGTCTTCTTTGTAAAAATGTTTTTGTTGTTAAACAGCTGCTGCGTCAAATATAAAAACATAATGGACTCTCTTTTGTATTCGTCTTTATTTGACGATAGTTCATCTGATGATGATACAAACAGTATTTAAAACACGTTACTTTGGTGTAAACATATTCTTTATAGAAGATTTTCAAGTTTTTACTTATTAAAATGTAAGGCTAGCGTGCTAAGCTCTAAGTGCATAGCGAAACTTTTTTGTTGGTACTTTACGACTCGAGATAGCGGGACTAGAGCATAACGAGACTAACCGAGACTTTTTTATTTACAGTTTAGTACTAGGTAGCCTATTAAAAATAGTTAAATTAGCAAGCAGTTCGATTACCTATGTTTAGCTCTCAAAATCTGCGTTGCTCTTTCTTCAATAGTTCATGTCAGACTAACTTGATTCTCCATGATTTACTATCTGACCATTAAAAGAAACTGTATAAGAAACTTGAGTATCGCTTTCTTGTTTAAAGTAGTCGGCTAGGAAACACCAACCACATCTAGTTAATTAAAAAAACGACGGGTTGCACTGCGGGAGTGCCGGCAGAAGTGAAAACTTGAATATTAACGTTGTGCATTTTTGATATTTTGCAATGGTTAGGGAATAATTTTGCACGAATTGCTTTAATTATCAGTATAAAAGTACAATAATTTATGTGGTATAATACAATATTTATTTATTGCGCTCTCGTACAACAAAAACATGACAATTCACGTCAGGACACGTGACCTGATCGAAAATCTTACGAATTTTCGATCAGGTCACGTGTCCTGACGCGAGTTTAACATATTTTACCCATTCCCAAAAAAGTGCACAACGCCGCTTAAGAAGTTTTTACTTAAAAAAAACAGCATTGCGGCATTTGTGATTAGTAAGTGAAGTACGAGCACCCTTTTTTTTTTTTTATAGACGGGAAATCATCAAACAACTTCCCCCGCCCATAGTGTTAGACTTTTACTGACTAAAACCCGTCTATGTTCCTTCATGTGCCCTTTGCGTTCCGGGGGCGCGGTATCTCTTTCGAACAACCCGCAGCCCCGGCAGGCATCGGCCCTCAGTGGCCCCATCCAATTTTGCTGACATCTCTTTGAGGCGCGCGTGGAACACGAACGCGCCGTCGACACGGTCTGTCGCTAGTGAACGTACGGACGGTGAGCTACCCATTGCTCACCGTCCACAGACCCGCGTCTACGGTGGCCGGGAGTCGTCTCGTGGCTCCCGACGCCCGGATCGTCTACCGCGGCGACCGCTGGGACGGGGGACCCTCCTTTCCCTCTCCCGTCCCGCCGCCTCCTTCTCTAGCATTACAGCTTCGCAGAAGGAGGCGACTGCTTCCCATTCCCCCTCGCTCCGGACCATGGCCTGAACCAGTGCCGGACGCGAGAGGGCGCCGCCGCCGATGGCCGCCTCGAGGACTCGGCGGTGCACAGCCCAAGCAGGGCACACCGCCAGAGAAGTACGAGCACCCTGAGAGTTTCGTCTCAATAGCTGTATGTACCCCACTGCCCGCCGCGACGAGCTACTGACGCTGCCTACGAATTTCCGATTCAGCATTAGAGGACTTTGCAGTTCAAATAATTGTTGTCCCATACATCAAATGATATAAAACACCCACGCTACCGTCAGCGAGTCATGTGGGTGACCTTGACATACTCTCAACCGCAAAGGAATACTAGTTCATTAAAAAAGGCAATTATCTTATTAAATGATTTCATAGTAAAATGCAACAGTTCTTTTTAGTTTAATTTCAAGTCATAAAGCTAGTTAGTTTGAGAATACTGCCTTGTGTGCAGAGCCAGAGTTAAAATAAAACAGTGTGTGTGGTGTGTGTGTGTGCATTTTGCTACTCTGTTTGCAAAGACCATCATCATCAGCATGGCTGTACAGAAATTGAAACTAATATATAACGAATATCGTTCACCGCGCTGTTTGGGAGCCACACCCTCTACCCGCCACAATAAAAGCAAATCTACGATGGGGTCGGTCGGTCGGTTTGGGGTCGCCGTAGCAAAAGCGTCCAGGCAATGAAGCTCAAGATAAGCATTTTAAGTATGCGTTTACTTGGTAGAGTCACCCACTGTTCACCACCAAGGAGTCGATACTGAGGAAAATTCAATAGTGGTGATATAAAGTGGCAGCGCGAGGCGCGTGAGTGAGACGAGTGTCGACCTATTTCGAGTGTTCCGGAATATTAGGAGCGCCCGACGTGACTGTAAATGCGTTTGCGTGAACACTGCGAGTTCCTGCAACACGGCGGCGGCGCGCCCACGCGCTGCAACGGTTAATAATACAGGCCCAGGCACTGGCCAACTGCAGAATTGACATTTTATTTAAAAACAATAATTATACGCTTCAAATCGCGCTAAGTGATCAATGTAAAAAAAGTAGTTTTTAAAGTTAACTAACTTTAAAAAACATAAGTACAAGAACCATGAAAACATATTATGTACTATTATAAAAACTAAATTGATTGTACGTTGAAATTATGTACCTACATAAAGAACGCGACTGGACGATTAGTTAGAAACAGTCCTTCCTTTGCTCTACGACTGTTCTGGTGTGTTCTGTTTCAATTATCAGGTTATGAATGCTAATAATGAAGTCGGCGCAGTATCGTCGCTTGTGTCTAAAATAAGGAAGGTGTGAAAGTTGCAGTCTTAATGTTTCTTGCATTCGGTAATTGTCGTTTTGGCACCGAGCCTAGCACAAAAATAAACTCTGTTTACAATTCCGGCGCGCATCTGCACTGACTGCACAGAATTTGGTCCTTATAAGCAACAATAATTAACATAGCATCATAATACTGAAAAATGTGAGTTCTTTTCTAGACTAACGTTTGCAATGTTTTCTGGCTAAGAACAATATTTTTGCAAGGATCGAATGTTGCAGTTTAAGTTCTTTACCAATATGAGCTACGGAACTCCTGTGCGTTATTTTTGTTATTATTTACAATTGGCCATCTACGCCCAGTTTGACACTGGGGTTCGTGAGAGCCTGAGCGTCGCCGCGTCGCTCACACGTCGCGGGGGCGGACACGTTATACTTTTAGCAACATTATAATACATTTATATGCATTATAAATTATCATGTCTATAAATAACAATTGCGTGAAACTCGTGCACGTCTCATGTTATGAAATGTATGCGTCTAACACAGTCGATGCCGTGACATTAAACTATTTATGTTTTTTATTGTGATTTGAAATAGTGTTTCGTATGTAACATTCTGCATTCTGGTCTTCTTAATGTAGGCAGGACACAACATTGGAGTCGCAGGTTAGAATCATCTGTTCGTAATCCGTTGCACATGTCGGTCACTAGCGCGGGAGGAAACTCTCGTTCAAGCAACTCTAAAGCACTTTTGATTGTTACACAATTTTGTGTACTTACATTTATCATTAGTCTCACGGGCCCCTGTTCCTCTGCGGTACGACAGGAGTGGGGGACGAGTCTTTTTCTCAATAATATTAATTAGTTGTATTGTGTTGTTGTTCGTTTGTTGTGTTGTAGATCGATGTAGGTTCCTATATCTAAAAAACCCCCGACACAAAATCCTAACTTCCCTTTAAAAAGTAAAAAAATAAAATACGTCGCGTTGGGGGACCGATGTTGCATTTAGGGTACGACCGTCCCAAGCGGTCCCCCAACGCGACGTATTTTATTTTTTTACTTTTTAAAGGGAAGTTAGGATTTTGTGTCGGGGGTTTTTTAAATTTTTAATTTAATTTTTATTTTATACTTTTTATAGGTACATACCTATTATAATGTCGATTTTGTTAAGCTGTAAGTACATAGGTTCCTAATAATTTAATAACCCACATGACAAATCATTTTTAGTTTTTCTTCCCCACTTTCACACCCATAACTTTTAAACGGCTCAACCGATTTTCATCAAACATGTCTAAGAACACTCGTACGTAAGTCACCTTTCATACAAAAAAAACTAAATTGAAATAGCTTCATCCGTTCGGGAGCTATGATGCCACAGACAGACAGACAGACAGACAGACACGTGAAACTTATAACACCCCTCTTTTTGCGTCGGGGGTTAAAAATCTAGGCAACCATGGACTTAGCCACCTTTTTAATAAGGTACAGTTGGATTAAAATAACCTTTCATTTGATATGTACATCTCGATTAAATAACAGATGAGGGTATTTTACACCATTTTTGCCCATGTTCAAACCAGGCAACCCTACAGTTGGCCACGGATGAGAGTAAACAACCATACTTTTTTTGACTCCTTGGGGTATATTCTATCGGCTATGCATGTTTTTCCTAAATAACAGATGGGGGATTGGACTAAAAAAAATGGCCCTCATTTTTTAGTACTTATCAAACATCTTTAGTACACGATTTAGCTAGGCAACCTATGTGCGATGTATCAATCTATGTATTATCTAGCACATAATCGTTACCATTATTAAATAACATAATGAGGGTATATTTTTCTTCTACCGGATCTCGTACTATTAGTGGCAAGCAAATTAATAATAATGTGCAATAACGTGCAAGTCTCTCGTTTGGAGAAAAACGCCTAAATGTATAAAGTACGGACTGGATTTGTCTACCGCATTTATTTTATTGTATTGACAGTGAGCGTCTCCCCACACGACCTAGAATCGGACCGATTATTGGGCCGATTTTTGTCAGTTTCTTGTCGTGCCGCTGACAAAGAAATCTGTCAAAAATCGTCCTGATGATCGGGCCGATTATCGGTCGTGGGGGCAGACCCTGAACATCACAAGTATAAATAGTGCTGATGATTATTACATAAGTAATATAGCGATTGTAAAGGCATCATGATTCATGAAGGTATAAAACGTGACAACGTCCCGCCGTGGTGCATGCCTCCTGGCCGGGCCAGCGTATTGGACAGCACCTATCCGGTCATTTATAAATATGGGGTGCTAAAAGACGCACCACACAGCCGCTAACTTCACACTTCGTCCATCAAACTTAGTAGCAAAAATCGTAAAAATGATGCTAAAAATCACTATCTACCTAAATATCTAGTTAAAGTTACATAAAGACAAGTACAACATAAAGTCAAAGTTACAAAAAGGCCTAATGGTTAGAAAGATAACTTCAAATATATTAGACGGTCCGGTTTCTTAACTAGTTTGTTAACCGTACGTATTTTGATCGATGTTGTAATAAAAAAAAAAGTCTATTTCAAGCAAGCTAACATTTATCGATTACAAAGTCTAAGTATTGTAAATCGATATGTCTCAAGAATCGGATTTTAAAGCAAACGATTTTTTCCCCTCACTACACGAAGTATTTTGATAGGTGCCAAATCGGACCTGTTAGATTGTTGGGAATATAATATATTTTTATAAAATAACTGTACAACTTATTGTAATACATTTTTTAAAAGAGTTAGTATGAAGTTCCTTGCCCAATCTTCTCCATACGAAACTACCTTTTAGAATGGGCAACTAGTTTTTTTTTTATGTTGTAATTGACGTTCAAAAGTGCCTTTTGATGGCCTTATTAAAATAAATGATTTGTCTTTGTCACGTAAGACGTATTCATATCTTCTTCGTGATGTCTACGTGTTTACTTTTCGCGCACTCTTATAGTGCACGTAATGACGGTTACCATCGCGGTGCTAACGTACGCCCGTAGTCCGTACCCATACGTCTGTACTGTACCTGTGCAGTTTTGCATACTCCTCTAATTACAGGAGGTTGTCATAAAATAATAAATAATTAAATAAAAATACGTCACCTGGTCAATGATAATTAATAAATAAAATAAAATATAAATATACCATCACGCCTGTATTCCCCGAAGGGTTAGGCAGAGGTGTACCAATGTACACCCACAGTTCGCCGGTATATTTAGGTCCCATGTAATAGGGGGCGAGCCTATTGCCATTAACCGGGCACAAATCCAAACTCCGAGCTGCTACTGAATTTCATAGAAAAACCCAATAACACTTTTTGCTCGACCCGGGAATCGAACCCAGGACCTCTAGCGTAGCAGTCGCGCTCAGGACCACTAGGCCAACGAGGCAGTTAATTAATAAATACTTGTTTCTTTACTTGCTTAAGTTTGACTGTATTTCAGAATACACCTCTTTTAAAGAACAGAATCGCCCCGTTTCGAATGCGGCAGGCAATGTTGTTGTTAGTGTGCAATTACTTCCCGTATATGAGCATGTCGCATGTGTCATAAAGCTCTCTTACTACGCTACTAAATGAAGAAGTGGCGGTATAGTAGCTTGGCATGGCGTGAGCCTGTGAGCATGAATGTGCTAACTGAGATGACGACTACACACGTGTTTCAGTCATTTTCAGCATAATGCGACTCCCACTATCGTATCTTTTTAGTTTAGCTGTAATCACCACAAATAAATCCCAGGGTCAAACAGGTCGGAACACGTAAACACGTTGGGCTCGAACTAAGCACACGCCGTCTATCATGAACAGCTCTATAGCCTATCCAGATCTGGCAATGCAAAAAATCTATCGTTTTAAATGCTATCGCTAAATGAGGCTAAATCTATGTGTTACCGGCAATCTATATAATCAGGTATTCTATACAATACCTAGGCAATGTATATGTTACCGGCCAAACCCAATTTCAGGACAAACTAGTTTGGCCTAGGCTAAACTAGTTTATCCTGATATAAATACGCACACTCTAGAATAAACTGGTATGGCCTTGTCTAAACATTATAGTATATCTAGAAAGACAAAATAAATAGATAAACTGAATAAAATAGGACCGTTTTCCACCCCGGAGGGAAGAAAACGATTATTTCAGGTCTTGCCGAGGCTTGACCTTTCGGAGATTACCTATCACCTACCTAACGTTACACACATGTACTTACGTGCTCCATTCATTGCGCGTGAGGAAGTGCAGGGGGACGAGAGACGCGCGGGAGGCGCGGGGCGCGCGGCAGGCGCGGGCGATGACGATCGCAAGCGCGCTTCTTCAGTACCTCCTCTGAAACGCCGGCTAGGCCTTACTCAGGTCAAGCCTCGGCAAGACCTGAAATAATCGTTTTCTTCCCTCCGGGGTGGAAAACGGTCCTATTTCAGTGCTTGTCCTCGGCTTGACCTTTCGGAGAGGTGTTTGACTTCTGCCGGCGCCCATAGCGTACTGTGAACCCTTTTTTTTTTTTTTTTTTTTTTTTTTTTTTTTTTTTTTTTAAAGAAAATCATCATCATCTGCCTAGCCTTTTCCCAACTATGTTGAGGTCGGCTTCCAGTCGAAATAAAATAAAAAATAAAAATTATGTTTAATAAACACAATATTTTGAATTTGTTATACCGGGCACCGGTAAGTAATAATAACAAACAAAAATGTGGAATCTTCCTTCACATATTCAAATTAAATTCAACTTAATTGAAATAAGATCAGCCTTTTCATTAATGTAGGAACTTAGATTACAAATCACAGGTCATGTTAACCTAATCAATTAAAAAAACGGTAATTTAAAAAACTAAAAAACCCGACTGCTATTCTTTAAAAATCCCTAAAACAAGATAAATTGTAGCAATCGGGACCCATTCTAGAAATGGAGGATTAGTGAATTGAGAGCACATACCTATATTACATTGCAGATGGTCCCGAATGGGTCCCGACTGAGTAGTATATTATTGGGCATTCTACCCCACCTTCCGTTCCATCGGCTCACTCCGTTCGCCTCCGTCACTCACGGTGTGGTAGAATGCCCAATAATATCCGACGGAGTGGGCGCCGTTCAACAATTCCGTTTTATTACTTATCGTTCCTACGTCTCACTTCGTTTGAATTTGCGTTTGCGTTAATACTGGTTTGGCGCCTATTCCACACGAGAAAAAAATACAGTTACGGTTAAATGGGCTGAGCACATTATTATTACTTACCGATGGCTTACCTCGATCATGTACTGCAGATTCTCGAATTGAACACAAAATCACTACTTTAGTTAACAAGTTTCACATTTAACCACCACTTCACAGTCAGTGAGGTTGTTGTACGTTTGTTCAAGTTAGCGATAATGAGTTATAAATATGAATGTATTACATTAATTAAATCATTGTTAATGTAACCGTGTCAAGCAGTCGTCATGAAATTTGTAAAACAACCACAATCGTTACATGTAAACAAACTTTGTGTTCATTCTCAGGAGACTGGTTTTCGCCATGGAGAATTATTACCTAAATCGGTACGGTGCATCATTTGCGGACCGTCAAATTGTGGAAAAACTAATTTATTAATTGGTCTTCTTATACACGAGAATGGTTTAAGATTTCAAAATGTTTATGTTTATTCGAAAACCTTACAACAACCCAAGTACGTTTTTTTAGAAAAAGTCTTGCAACGGGTACCAGGCATTTCATTTCAGAAATATCATGATAATGAGCAAGTATTGAGTGTTCAGACCGCAAAACCGAATTCTGTAATTATATTCGATGATGTTGCTTGTGAAAATCAAAGTGGTTTGCGTGATTATTTTGCTATGGGGAGACACAAGTTCATCGATTGTTTTTATCTAAATCAGACGTATAGTAAAATCCCTAAGCAGTTAGTAAGAGACAACGCAAACCTAATCGTACTTTTTAAACAAGATGAAAGAAATATGAGACATGTTTATGAAGAACATGTCAATACTGACATGACATGGATTGAATTTCGAGAAATGTGTTCAAAAATATGGAGTGAGCCCTTCAGTTATGTTGTAATTAATAAAGATTGTGCAAAAAATAAAGGATGTTATAGAAATAAATTTGACACCTTTGTAATTTTTGATTAAGAGCACGAGTATATAATAAGGTGTCATCGTTACAATAATATTACTCTCCAAACAGAGCTTAACCGGTTACAATCTATTCATCAATTATGGAAAAATCTTTAAAGAGACAAATTGTTGATGCTGCAGCAGCTGTAAAGAAGAAGGTGCGAAAAATGCGAGATGTTGAGAATGAGCGTAAGCAAGCCTTGGAAACAGTTTTTAAACCTGTAACAGAGCCTCTCAACCAAATTGCTACAGCCAGTATGCAAACTCCTTTGCTGCATAGTAATGAAGATGAAGAATCTAAAGATCTGTTTATAGACGAAACTTTGCAAAAAGTCGCAACTGGTAGTGATGTAGATGAGTCTGATACCAGCAGTGAATCTTCGTATAAATCAGTTGAAAAAAGTGAAGGTCGCGATACATCATCCTGGTCAGTGTCTTCAGAAGCATTAACAGACATTCCATTTGGTGTTAGAGTAGAACGCGGAAAATTGATGTTAGGTTCTGCTCACATAACAATCGACGATCATTATATCATCGTAGCCGGTCATAAATACAGACATACGCCTGGTTTAAAACAACTACTGCTTAAGAAAGATATTGATTTAAGTCTGATTACTGAAGATGACTTGCAATATTATAAGAAAATGTTACTTGATACAAACGCACATCGTCGTGATAATGACCCAAGTAAACCAATAAAAAGTAATAAGGGACAAAAATATTTGCAAGTTATTAAACCTCTTTTTAAACTGCAAAGTACTGTTCAGGGTAATCATTCAAAAGGAAAAGGACTACCATTAACAAAAATCTGGAAAAAAAACATAGATTTGGTATATTGGGATGATCCTAATGAATTGGTGGAAAGGTTAAAGTTATTAATAGCATCTCGAGATGCTGGTAACACAGGATTAGATAATGAAATAATATCCATTATTGAAGAATTACGTGAAAGTAAACTTATAAATAAATAGGTGTAAAATTTACTATTGTTCAGTTGATCATCAGCCTTTACATATAGTACACCTGAAACATGAATATTGATAAATTTGGACATTTAATTCATAAAAGAATGCGATTGTCAGAACTGATTAATTTCAATGATAACGCGTTGTTAAAATCAGAAAATGGAGATTTTGATTTAAAGTCATCTAGATTGAGAGGAATTAAACCTCCATTAGAAGCAGACGATGCTGTGAACAAGGATTATGTAGATCAAATGAGTGCTGATACGATAAATCAATTTAATAAGCTGATTGCTTCATTGCGTGCTCAAATCATATTAGATGCACAAAAGACTGTTCAGTCTACTTTAAAAGCAAAGGAGCCTGAGGTTTTGATTCATTTGGAAGAGAAGTTTTACACCAAAGCAGATATAGATAAATTACTTAAAAATCTCAATAATGGCAAAACAACAAATAGTAAATGAAATACACAAAGCAGCACGAAGAAACTTTCTTCGACGTTCTGTTATTCTCAAAGGGATCGATGATTTATGGCAAGCAGATCTAATGGACATGCAAAACCTAAGAAAGTATAATAAAGGTTACAATTTCATTTTAGTGGTGATTGACTGCTTCTCAAAGTATGCCTGGGCAGAACCGTTAAAGTCTAAAAATAAATCTGAAGTAACTCGAGCGTTTGAACGAATACTACTAAGCAGCAATAAAAATCCTGTTAATTTACAAACAGATATGGGCACAGAGTTTTATAACAACACATTTCAAACGCTAATGAAGAAGTACAACATTAACCATTACTCATCGTTCTCTACTAAAAAAGCTTCAATTGTAGAACGACTAATTAAAACTGTTAAAAATAACTTGTATAAATATTTTAGTCTCATTGGAAATTATAAGTGGTTAGGTTATCCCTTAGAAGATTTATTTAATACGTATAACAACACAAAACATCGTACAATTAAAGTTAAACCTATTGATGTGAATAAATCTAATGAAGCAATCGTAAAAGAAAATATAAAAAATATATGTAATCATGTATCCCTCCAGTGGAAACCTAAATTTAAAAAAGGTGACTGTGTTCGTATCAGTAAATACAAACACAATTTCGAGAAAGGTTATACTCCTAACTGGTCAACTGAACTCTTCACAATAAAAAGGATTAATAAAACTATACCAGTAACATATCACATAGAAGATCAAAGAAAGCAAGATATATTAGGAACTTTTTACGAACAAGAACTTCAAAAATCGAACTATCCTGGTGTTTATTTAGTAGAAAAAATACTTAAAAAGAAAGGAAAGAAACTATTCGTTAAATGGTTAGGTCTCAGTAATGATGAAAACAGTTGGATTGATAAATCTGCATTAATAAATTGAGATATAAAAGAAGTACTTTGTTATATTTGTATCATTATAATTTAAGTAATGCAAGGTGGTGGACTAGTTAACAGTATAATTAATAACCTACCGTTCGAAGCTCATTTGCCTGGATACAATTATTGCGGACCAGGAACTAAACTTCATAAACGTTTGTTGCGAGGTGATCGAGGTGTGAATAAACTAGACGAAGCTTGTATGCACCACGATATAGCATATGAAAATCATACAGATTTACCTAATCGTCATAAAGCCGACTTACAGCTATTGAACATGGCTAAACATAGACTCAAATCAAAAGATGCAGGAAAAGGTGAAAAATTAAGCTCATGGTTAGTAAGCAAAGTCATGAAAGCCAAATTGAAATCTGGTTCTGGTGCCAAAACATTTAAGAGTTTAGTATCAAAAATAAAATCTAAAATAAAAAAGCTAAAACCCAAGGATAGTAAGTCTTTAATAAACTTCGCTTACTTAGCTGCAAAAAAGTTATGCCCCAAATTACATCAAATCAAAGTGCCGAGAGTGATCCCCATACCGAAGACTGGTGGAGTTCTACCTTTAATTCCAATTTTTGCTGGCTTATCAGCTTTAGGAGCTTTAGCTGGTGGTGCGGCTGGCATTGCAAAAACGGTAAATGATTACAAATCAGCTCAACAAAATTTGCGAGAGACAGAACGACACAATAGAACTATGGAGGGTTTAGCAGTGGGCAAGGGTTTATATATAAAGCCTTATAAAAACGGTAAAGGATTGTTTATAAAATCAACAAAAAACTGAACAAGAAGCTACCAAATCGCGCACTAACTAATGTAGACATCCAATACTATGCAAGAGACATCCCATATTTCCGAGGAGTATATATGAAAGATCAATTACCAAGGAAGCCGAAACGTATGGAATGTGGTATTGTTAACTTAGACGATTCTAAAAATGAAGGAACGCATTGGGTAGCTTATGTAAAAGTATATGACTATTGTGAATATTTTGATAGCTATGGAAATTTAAAACCTCCATTAGAACTGGTACGATATTTTAAGAATTGTAAAGTTTCATATAACTACACAAGATATCAAAAATTTAATACTGTAAACTGTGGTCATTTATGTTTAAAATATCTAAGAACTTTTTGGAATAAAAATATATAAAATGAATGCTTTTATTTTATTTCATTCATTTGCAAGATGTCACTCACTTTGTCAATAACTGGAAACTCATCAATTTTATCTACGTACTATCCTAATACGTTGCAACTCAATGGAGAATATGAGTGTGCTTTATTGCATTTTTCAACATTTAATTCTATACCAAATATTGATAAAAGTAATAACAAGTATTATTATGGCTCAAACGATGTTATTGAAATACCGGAAGGCACCTATGAATTGCAAGATATTTACGATTATTTAAAATCCGAAATAAAAGATGCCTCAATCAAATTACAATGTAATAACAATACTTTAAAAACTGCCCTATACTGTTCAAAAGACGTTAATTTTAAGAAAGAAAACTCTTTCAGTAGACTGTTAGGATTTGATAAGCAGGTTCTGAAAGCAAATAAATGGCATGTGTCACAACATCCAGTCAACATTTTACCGACGACCGTGGTAAGGATCGAATGTGACATTGTGAGCGGCTCTTACATAAACGGTGAACCAAGTCACATAATTCACGAATTCGCACTCAACGTATCACCTGGATACAGAATCGTAGAAATCCCGAAGAACGCAATATATTTTCCAATCAATCGAAACAGCATAAGCTGCATACATATCCGACTACTAGATATAAACAATCGTTTAATTAATTTGCGTGGTGAAGAAGTGCAGCTGTATTTACATCTTAGAAGAAAAAATGATTGACTACAATAAATATGTGTCTCATCAAATTAAAAATACCAGTTCTACTCAAGCTGCCTACCAAATAAGACGTCGTTCTAAGAGCAAAATAAAATTAACTAAAGACAATAAGATATTTCTCAGAGCGATCGGATTGATAAAATGAATATCTTAGACGTTTTATCCACTCCGACTTACGACAACAGTATAGAAGGAATCGAATTTCATTCGTACAAACCTTATGTAACGAGTTTCAACAGGAACGATGAAATACGCATACCTATCAACCAACAGGATCTGTACATATTACCATCAGCCAGCACTCTGTATTTGGAAGGAACCGTTATCGTTAGCAAAAAAGATTCAAAAGAGAAAGCTACTAGTGTCAATTTTACGAACAATGGACTACTCTTCTTGTTCCAAGATATTAGGTACGAATTAAACGGAGTGGAGATTGATAAAATAAAAAATGCAGGTATAACTACAACCATGAAATCATTAATATCAATGAATGAGAATGAATCAAAAATAGCTAGAGCTTGGGGTTGGAGTATCGATGGCATAAAAAATATTAATGGAGGAAGTTTTTCTGCGTCTATACCACTTCGGAATATCCTCGGTTTTGCAGAGGATTTTAAAAAAGTTGTAATAAATAGTAGACATGAACTAATATTATTACGAAGCAACACTAATTTGAACGCTGTAAAATTAAATACCGGCGAAATAGTGGAAGACATTCAAATCAATAAAATCATATGGCGCGTACCCCATGTTAAAGTATCGGACAAAGAAAAAATAAGTTTATTAAAACTATTGGAAAAAGATCGACCGCTTCAGATGGTTTTTAGAAACTGGGATCTATATGAATATCCCACTTTACCAAGAACTACAAAGCACACCTGGTCTATCAAAACTTCATCTCAAATAGAAAAACCGAGATATGTAATAATTGGTCTACAAACAAGTAGAAAAAATAATGCAAGTTCTGACATGTCGCAGTTTGATCACTGCTATGTTCGTGATGTTCGAGTGTACCTTAATTCGACATATTTCCCGTATGAAAACATCAATGTGAACTTCGCCAATAACAGAATTGCTTTATTATATGAGCAATACATCAGATTTCAACAGTCATATTATGGACGTTGTCCGGAGTCTTTATTAAGCGAGAAACAATTTAAAGAATTAGCTCCGTTGTTTGTTGTTGATTGCTCTAGACAGACCGATAATCTGAAGACTGGACCCGTTGTGGATGTAAGGGTAGAAATTGAGAGTGATTCAGAAATACCAGATCAAACTTCGGCATACTGTCTCATTCTCAACGATTGTATTGTTGAATACAAACCATTAAGCAACACAGTGAAGAAGTTATCATGAACGCGGATATTATCATTGTCGAACTCCAAGGATTCAAATATTTAAACAATAATTTTATTGTCAAAGAAGTGGCTATCGTAAGTAATGACCACACACAGACGTTCTTGGTTAAACCACCGCATTCGTTTTATTATTTAACTCAAGAAGAAAAGAAGCAGGTGCGATGGTTGGAAAGAAATCGTGGAATTTTCTGGAGTGAGGGCTTTATAGACTACAGAGAGTTTCAACACGTCATCGTACCGTATTTAGAAAATAAAAAAATTATTACAAAGGGTTTGGAAAAGATTAAGTGGATTAAAGAGTTATGTGCAAACTGTGAAGTGATTGACATAGGTGAAAAAGGGTGCCCTAATTTTGCGACATTAAAAAAGAAGTTCTGTAAAAATAAAACTGATTTTAATTGTGTGAACCATAAAATAAATTGTGCATTGAATAATGCGGTGTGTATTAGAAAATGGTATGTGGATAATAATATGTCTATATTTAATTTATTTTAATTATTATTGTGTTGAACAGTTAATAAAAATGTAATTATCTACTTATGAGTGTTTTATTTAATATAATCAGGGTAACCTACATACCAAACTTTAAATGAGCTGTAGCAAAATGATATTTATTAAACGAATTATTGTAAGAAAAAATCCTTAAAGCAATTAACCTATAATAATATCATTACACTAGAGCTAATTTAGAGTTCGAGTATAAATAAGTGATACAAAATAAAACATAATTTAAATTATAAATGAATATACTTTTATTTATTTTCTAAATTATTTAAAATTATTACAAACTAATTATATCTACCAACCCAATAATCATAATACTGTCCCCACATGTTTTCTACGCGTACCTACATACTTAACATAAAAACTTGTGATGTATGAGCACTACCCAACAAAATTAAACTAAGAGATTAATATTATCTATTTACATTAAAACAATCTAGATATTTTATTTAATTTTTTTTTTTTTTTTTTTTTTTTTTCTCTCTTTATTATTTTTTGTTTTTGATATTTTTTAACTTCTTTTGTATACATAAAAATGTAAAAAGATTATTACAATAAAACTTACATATATGATATTCTAATAATTTATACATCCAGAACTTACACAACATAAAAACCGATTATTATACCCATATTATACCCTAATAACTATTATATTACTCACATATATTTATTTTTTATAGTAACTTATAAAGTAGGTACTTACAAAATAAAACATAATTTAAATTATAAATGAATATACTTTTATTTATTTTCTAAATTATTTAAAATTATTACAAACTAATTATATCTACCAACCCAATAATCATAATACTGTCCCCACATGTTTTCTACGCGTACCTACATACTTAACATAAAAACTTGTGATGTATGAGCACTACCCAACAAAATTAAACTAAGAGATTAATATTATCTATTTACATTAAAACAATCTAGATATTTTATTAAATTTTTTTCTCTCTTTATTATTTTTTGTTTTTGATATTTTTTAACTTCTTTTGTATACATAAAAATGTAAAAAGATTATTACAATAAAACTTACATATATGATATTCTAATAATTTATACATCCAGAACTTACACAACATAAAAACCGATTATTATACCCTAATAACTATTATATTACTCACATATATTTATTTTTTATAGTAACTTATAAAGTAGGTACTTACAAAATAATTACATCGCTTAATAATAACCACTGTCCCCACAAAGTTTTTTTGAAATTTTGTTAATTAACGATTGCGTCTCCTCCATAACATAGTCCACCGGTTCAGTCACTACATACTGCGCACTTAACATCACATTCTGATTGTCACTTGCAGGTTCTTGTTCACTGATATCCAACACTTGTACCTGGATCAGTCGTAATCCTTTTTTCTTCTCATTGTTTATGACATATGATTCACAATAATTAAGCAGAGATGACTTCTGTTTTATACACTCCCGTCTTGTTCTAGGCTTCTTGTTAGCAGGTCCGCAGTCTTGTCTTGCTCTAGGTTCCTTGTTGACAGGTATTTGTTGATCTTGGATATCTGGGATATGCCAGCTTAAACTCGGAGTCGGAAAACCATGACCGTATTGTGAGAAGTCAATAATATCTGGAGAATCGCACATTATTGATGATCTGAAACAAAGAATATTATAATTATTAATAATTATATCAAACACATAAATAAGACATAATTTTATAAGTACTTATACGCTTGTGCAATACTTACAATTTGTTTCGTTTTTAAGTGTGATGTGACCAGTCCGGCTGACTGCCTTGTGATGTATGTACTAATCATAATATATTATTATGAAATGCAAACTCCATAAAACCTTGCGATGTGAATCAATTTCATGTTTCAACAAGTTCAATCTGATGAGCACCTGATCGGTGTCAAATTCTACACCGCGCGAACCTCGACTCATGAGTGCTTTGTCATCAAAACTGGACATTAGGTACATATTTTATCAAGTTGGAACCTGTATCGACACACGGCGAGCCCTGTGTGCTTTGTCATCAGGAACAGAAATGAAACAGATGTACTTATGTAATGAATATACACAATTTTATTTATTCAACTTTATACTTTGTAGGCACATAATAGATAATTATATAAGTACCTACACTGTTTAGCTCTAACTAGTAAAAGGGACACCAAGAATACACACAATTTAGAATTGTATACATAATAAAACCAGGTTCAAAAGAAACTTCTATCGATACTATTTGAATTAAATTACACAGCAATACTACTTATTTCACATTTTAAAAAAGAGTAACAAACATCCATCGATCCACCCTACAGACTTTTTATAATAGTAAGTAAGACAGTAGGTAGGTTGAAAAATTATCTAACTTTCCATTTAGGACGTCATAAGTTTTACCATTCACAATCAATAAAAAACATGTTAAAAATATGTACTTATTACTTAAATATACTTGCGTTACCCCAGGCTAAAGTAGAAACTTTATCAAACGATAGCAATCGTTTATCATCATTGCTTGAAAGTGCTACTTTATTTAAGTCCTGAGTAAATATTTCGTGTTTTATTGATTTAAACAATACATTTTTTTTACGAATAACACTGCAATCATATAAAACATTTTTATAATCTAACATATTAAAATTTTTGGTAATACATTTTTTTGTACCTTTTGCCTTTTTAATTGTTTTGTTTAACGTTTTAATACAATAAAGCTTTGAGCGCAGTCCTACGAATTCTTTGATAATGTCACCACCCATTTCATCCTTAAACAGTCCTGGAACCTTCTTATTAATAATTGGTAAGTTATAGTCATTGTTACAGTCATAATTGCTGGTATCAAAATATTTTAGAAAGTGGAGCTTAAAGTCTTTATAAACATCATTACTCTGTACATCATATACTAGACTATCTGTGTCAGTATAGCATAATTCTATTCGGTTACCATAAAAAGGTTTAATGATGGAGTAGTGAAAGTTGTACATGTGAGCCTTAGATAATTCTAATACTGCAAACCCTATGTAAATTGGTTTATCAAGTATAATACGCACAGGTTTCATTTGGATTGCTACTAGATCATCAGAAAATACAGAGACGCTATGAAAATATGGGCTGGCTATCAATTTTTCAGCACAAGTAGTCTTTTTTGTTTTATTGTTCGAGTCACACCACTTGTTTACTAACTTAACGTCTATTCGGTGTTCATTATTTTCTAGGGTCTTTCCAAAAATACTATTATTCAATAATTTGAAAAAGTCTTGTTCAAACGTTGACTCTGCTTTTTGACGTAACTGGGTGTTAATATCAATATATTGCTTTAAAAAACTACTTTGTTTAAATATAATAGCGCGATGGATTCTTCTCAATACTAAACCGTGCTGTAAACATTTTTTTAAATGTACGTAATGAATAACATAGTAATATTTATCATACAAATTTGGTATTAGCTTTTTATTCTTACCACCCGGTGGTAAGCATTTTTCTGGACAAAAGGGAAAGTCATTGTGTTCCATGTGCAAATTCTCCGGATATATTAAATCAACTTCAAGGATGTAACCGTTTTCTGCAGTATCACTAATTTCTGCTAAGTTCAATTGTAAAAAATCTATTTCTTGTCTATTCATAAATCTAAAATCCGAATAGGGTAATGATTGACACATGCTATAACCGTATAAATTGTTACAATCTAAATAAATGATAAATGAATTAGGACGGGTTGGATCGTAAGTATCTAAATATTTATGATTGGCTTTGACATGTCTTTTGGAACACATACAAACACCTCCTCGAATACCTTTTTGTATCATTCTAAAAATTTCAACATCACTAATCAATTCTAATTGTACTCCTGTTTTTAAAAGCATTGCATCAAAAGATAGACTTGGTGCTGTAAGATAAAACGCGGGATCGAGATTGTAATGTAGTTTACAAGTTTTTCGAAAATTTTCAAATACATCTGTTAACAACAAAACATCTGTTTTGAGATACAAATCTGTGTACATACCCATGTTTTGAATATTAAATACTGACCAAACAGACCGAGCGTGTTCATAGTCCTCGTCGGTAATTGCATCATTTGTTAAATAGTTAAAAAAATATTTTTTTGAGGGTAAACACGTTTCTTCATAACGTTCCCATTGAGACATATAGTCATATGGATACACTCCTTTACGAGTGAGTAGGTTAAATTGTTTTTTATTAGGGAAATAAGATTTTAATTGTTTAAAGTCCTGTTTTTTCATTGTACTAACCAACTTTTCTAAGCTAGTTCCTAAAAACTTGAAAGAATCTACAAACCGAACTTGGATGCTTTCCCCGGTAGCAATCGGAATAAACTTAGTGAAAGAAATATAGTTTTCTTTTGTTTTAGGTATCACTTTTATAGATCCAGGAGCTTCACCTAATTCTTTTATGAAAAGATGGCAATCGTATCCAGACAAATTATGAAAAAATACTGGCAAAAATGATGGTAGTTTGTATTGTATGTTACAATAACTATGAGCTGCGCCGCGATATTTACCAGTCAAGTGACAATGATCGCGAACCCTATCGCCGAACAAGAAGTGTTCACAAATATGACATGTCAACGCGTTTTCAAAGTCGCGAGCATTTTCATTTGAATAAATCATAGGAACATTATTTTTTACAATATCGTAAATTTTTTGTGCATCTTTATAGATAGACTTCACAAAATTTGATACACAATCCGAACCGCGATAAGAAACGTAACGATTGTGGCTTTCGTCTAGCGTACACGTAATATGATAAGCGAAAGCTATAGGCACATGTCGCTGTCGCGTTACAGTACTCGCCTTAGTGGGGTCAGGGTCACAAGATTCATACCGTTCTAGCATTGTTTCAAAATCTGCGTATATAACAAATGGAACAATTTGCTTTCTATTATAATTTTTAAACTGTATGAAAGAACCCTTTGGAGGTAGTTCAGTGACAACACCTCCACAACTATGTGAACTAAGATCATCGCATGAATTAAAAAACATTAAACAAGCATCACAAAAGTACAGTTTACTGTGGTGTTTTGTTATTTGATTTTTAACAAGTCGCGGCAAGTCTTTAATGAGACAGTAATGTGACAAATTATCTCTTTCTAAATAAAGTAAATGAATCACCTTTCCGTTCAAGGCTTTTGGTTTGTAAAGCGGTCCTACGACGGTATTATTTTTTAAACCATAAATGTAAATGCAAATTTCGGGGTTATTCACTTCGAACCGCGCAATATCTGAGAAATTCACTGGAAATGACATATCCTTTACATTTAACACGTTACGAAAATCAGGGTAAGAAGATACTCTTTCAGGATGACTTTTAGCTGGATATAAAGCAGCAACAACAGACCACAAAAAACAATACTCGTCATTATTGTGGATATTAACACATGCTCTTTTCGATTTTATTGCAGAAGGCAATTCGATAAAGCCTGAACCATGCAACGGTTGATATTTGTTAACATTGACTTCCAAATGAGAACTGCTCAAGAACGTCCATCCACTGTCTCGGTCCTGAAATTCTTCTATCTTTTTTGATAAAATGTTTTTTACTTGAGTTAATAATGATTCAATTTCATAATTCTGATGCAGAGTAAAGTTTTTTGTGGCAAATGATTTCATCTCCTGAGAATCATTTTTAAACATTAAAAATAAAGCAAAAAATTCGAAATTAACTTTTAGACAAGTATGATCTTTAAGAGAAATATTAATTAACGTTTTAATTTTGTCCCAAATATTAATAAGAAATGGTTGTAGAGAACTATTCTCAGACGGATCGACAATTCTATAAGAAGCTATACGATTACGAAATGCAGAATGTATTATTTCAACACCTTCGCAAAAATGCGAAATAGTTTTGTTTTTATGATTAGTACTACGTAGGTGACCTGTCCAGTGACTGCGCTCAACAGATGTGTTACAAACAGTACAGAACGGCATTTTAAATTAAAATAGTTTTAAACTTACTATTAGATGTAGCAATGTACTATTTTTACGATTATGATTTACGATCGCAGAAATACAAAAACATCTGGTGCCCCAACAACTTAAATATTTATTTTAAACTAATATTATCACTATAAAAGACAGGCTCAGAGTTATCAAAAAACTCATGAGCCCGTCTCATAAAAACTTGTAACCCGTCCCACTGCGGCGTGTTCCGGTTAAGCTGCACTTTTAGTGCCACCGAGGCTTTCTTCCACCGCTCCTCTTTTGGGGTGGAGGCAACTTCAGCCTTATTGTAAACTTTAACCTCCACGTAGAAGTCCCCGGATACGTCTGCCGTTCGCCGCACTTTACCGTTGGCGACACGGCTGATGAGTGACGAACCGAAGTCCGCAACTGAGGTTTTGGTGGGAACGTAGTTCTCCAAACCAAAGAGGTCCGAGCTCAAGCTGCGCCTTTTACTGTAAACAATTTAACACATTATTTATTACATTTATTTTTTAATATTGACAAATTGATGGTGTATTACTCTTCTGTTGAACCCTACGGGGATAGAAAGCATGATGTTCTGTTATAATAATTTAAATACCTCATGAACTAACTGTAAACATTCCTACAAGGATTATAATTGGAAATTGATTTCAGAGCTCTCTTCGTTGCAGTTCTAAATCCACTAACCAACGTTTATCGGTGTATAACATTTTAATTGACATAACATATACAACAAGCACCTAAAGGTAAAAGCGGTAACACAAAATTACCTTGACTTCGGTACGGACGGTGTGGTGCTCTCGGAAGCTTTGCGCTTCGACACCTTCTTCTTTGGTTGCGGCTTCGGCTCGGCTACAGTTGCGGACTGTGACTGGTATTCTGAATCGGAGTCAGACCTGAAATGGAACACATAAAGATTAATTTTGTAACTAATAACTATGACTTAAGTTTCGGTAATTGACAATAACGCATCGCGGCAACAAATAAGGTTCATAATAGCGATACGTTTGATGTTAGTTGAATCGGATAACCACAAAATAACATTAATTTTGAAGTTTTCTTTAAATTGTGAGAAAAATACATGGCTCAGTGGAATAATTTATGGACATGTCTATAGTTCATGAAATTCCCTATAATGTCATTACATAAAATTATATGGTTTACGCTCAAAATTCTAACATCTATGCGATGAAATTAAGGCTAACCAATACACCAGCCGGCAGGCAGAAACCAGGTCCGTAGCTGGGTAACGATTAGTACATTAGTAAATTCAGTAAAATTAGTAGTACTTACTTACATTTTATAGTTGAAGGTAACCGGTGGTTATCACTGGAAGATACTGCAGCGAATGTAATATTATGATCAAAATTGATTGATTTTATACATAAAAAAATACCATTTCAGCAATATTTATCCCATTACAAAATTAAACCTTAACTACATATCTTGACAGTTGTATGACTAATTTATGTTACTTACGTCTAATTAAACCGTAGTGATTGAAAATCACTTCCGTCTAATTGCAATTTTATCGTGAGAAATGAAATATAAAACCAGCTTTTTTCGCTCGCCGACAAAGACGATACATGACGCTTATGATTAATACATTAATATATAATAAAGTATTGTATGTTTGTTTAATAAAATGTGATGTAAAACTTCGCATGATGACATGTGAACTAAAAAATAAAAAATCATTTTTTGACGGAAGAGAGCTGAAAGAAAAATATCCTGAAAACATTTTTTGTGCAGAATAATCCATGTAAACAAACTCGCGGCAAAAAGTTAGTCACTTATATGCTACAGTAAAACTTGACATTAACGTAAATAAGTAATATCATCTAACGACTAAAACGAACTTTTTATTATCAATTCATGCATAAGTTCAGTAGGTAGGTACTAGTATTTAGATTCATCTTTCAAACAAACCCTAGATTGTTAAAGAACTATCAATGTATTTTGTAACATTTTATGTTTTCTTATATGTTTTATGCTTGTTCAGTATGTATTAACCAAAAACTTGTATGTCTGGTGTAAACTGCAAGTATAGGTTGGTTATTTATAAATAAATATAGCAAATAAACAATATAAAATAATTAGCAAAGTTATCAAAGGAACATCCTCTATTTAAATGATTTGCATTGATTATGAAGTTCTATAAAATACCAATTTTAATCAGAGACTGCGACATGCACAGCGATCATCTTACAGCTAAATTGTTGAATACATGGGAATGACTCAATCATATACCTGGTACAACAAAGTTCGAACACTGCAAATTTACATAATGCAATTTTGCAGTCTTTGCGATTGTAAAGAATCACGTACACTTATACTGTGAAGCTTAACACGGTCGCCGATCCGACGCCGTCGTCCGGCGGTTTAAAAGGAGTATGGTACAATAGATGATCACGGGACGGCACACGAACCGTTTCGATGGCAATTGTATAAGTGTGCGATGATCTTAATCAAGCGCAACGCAGAGTATATAACAACAGAACATTTCAGAGCTACCAGTGGTAGTTGTTTGTTAACATGTGAGGTAGTGTTAGCTGTATGAATTAATTAAATTAAAATTCAGATGTCCTTGGTGCCCAATCTGGGGTCATAGAAATAGAATGTATGTGTGTCTGAAGATGCATAATATTTCTTGCTCTGTGAAGAGACATGAGACAATCTGTCCTGAATTTTAGGCTAATGGTTCTAACAGCGAGCACACTTATTTGTTAACATGTAAAACTGTATGAGTTAATTAAATTAAAATTTGGATGTCCTTGGTGCCCAATCTGGGTCATAGAAAAAGAATGTACGTGTGTCTGAAGATGCATAATATTTCTTGCTCTGTGAAGAGACATGAGACAATCTGTCCTGAATTTTAAGCTAATGGTTCTAACAGCGACCACACTTATTTGATAACATGTAAAACTGTATGAGTTAATTAAATTAAAATTTGGATGTCTTTGGTGCCCAATCTGGGTCATAGAAAAAGAATGTACGTGTGTCTGAAGATGCATAATATTTCTTGCTCTGTGAAGAGACATGAGACAATCTGTCCTGAATTTTAGGCTAATTGTTCTAACAGCGAGCACACTTATTTGTTAATATGTAAAACTGTATGAGTTAATTAAATTAAAATTCAGATGTCCTTGGTGCCCAATCTGGGGTCATAGAAATAGAATGTACGTGTGTCTGAAGATGCATAATATTTCTTGCTCTGTGAAGAGACATGAGACAATCTGTCCTGAATTTTAGGCTAATGGTTCTAACAGCGAGCACACTTATTTGTTAACATGTAAAACTGTATGATTAATTAAATTAAAATTTGGATGTCCTTGGTGCCCAATCTGGGGTCATAGAAATAGAATGTACGTGTGTCTGAAGATGCATAATATTTCTTGCTCTGTGAAGAGACATGAGACAATCTGTCCTGAATTTTAGACTAATGGTTCTAACAGCGAGCACACTTATTTGTTAACATGTAAAACTGTATGAGTTAATTAAATTAAAATTTGGATGTCCTTGGTGCCCGATCTGGGTCATAGAAATAGAATGTACGTGTGTCTGAAGATGCATAATATTTCTTGCTCTGTGAAGAGACATGAGACAATCTGTCCTGAATTTTAGGCTAATGGTTCTAACAGCGAGCACACTTATTTGTTAACATGTAAAACTGTATGAGTTAATTAAATAAAAATTTGGATGTCCTTGGTGCCCAATCTGGGTCATAGAAAAAGAATGTGTGTGTACCTGTAGGTGCATGCTATTTTTTACTCTGTGAAGAGACATGAGACAATCTGTCCCAAATTTTAGTTTATTTGTTAACATGTAAGCTAGTGTCAACTGTATGAGTTAATTAAATTAAAATTTGGATGTCCTTGGTGCCCAATCTGGGTCATAGAAAAAGAATGTGTGTGTACCTGTAGGTGCATGCTATTTTTTACTCTGTGAAGAGACATGAGACAATCTGTCCCAAAATTTTAGTTTACTATATTCGTAAAGTTCCATTAGTAAACGAAATATGTGTGAAACTGACTGTGAAGTGGTGTGGAATAGGCGCCAATCCAGTATTAACGCAAACGCAAATTCAAACGAAGTGAGACGTAGGAACGATAAGTAATAAAACGGAATTGTTGAACGGCGCCCACTCCGTCGGATATTATTGGGCATTCTACCACACCGTGAGTGACGGAGGCGAACGGAGTGAGCCGATGGAACGGAAGGTGGGGTAGAATGCCCAATAATATACTACTCGACTGCTACAATTTATCTTGTTTTAGGGATTTTTAAAGAATAGCAGTCGGGTTTTTTAGTTTTTTAAATTACCGTTTTTTATTTTTTATTTTTTTAGTGTTTTAAAAAAGAAATTAATATACCCAGTATCACTCTTACAGTAAATACGAATCTACCGACACCTCTCAAGCTAAAATCCATCGAGCCGTTCAGCCTGCAGAGCGAGCCAAACATTTGAATTTGGCGCCAAAAATCCGTCATTTTGTTTTTTTTTATTTTGATATACCCAGTCAAATTCAAATTCAAATCATTTATTTCAATTAGACCATGTACAGGCACTTTTGAATTGTCAAGAAGTTACAGTTAAAGTTGAAGCTAGTTGCTCGTTCCAAAACGTAGGTCTCTATGGAGAAGAACGAGCAAGAAACTCCATGGACACTCTTTTCTTTCAATTTGGTTTTTACAAAAACTTGGTTACAAAAATTGTGGTTGCTTCTATATGTGAAAACAATGAAGGTGAATATAAAACAATAAAATATAATAATAAAGATGTAAGCCATGGCAGCTAAGAGATGACCAATCCCAACTGACAGCACCCGTTCACGAGCATGACGCGTGCATCAGCACCATTTAGCTCGACCATCTTGAAGGGAACCGAACGATCCAATGCACGCGCCACCATCAGCGAGACATTAAAGTGAGCATGACAAAGCTCTCCACTGCCATGCTTAGTGTCCAACGCATACTTAGTAACTTAACAAATAAATTAAGGCTCCATGGTACTCACATTTACAATATTGAAATAAATTATGTTCAATTATACAAAGCTAAGGTTATCAGTGAACCTATTCAACGAATCAACTGTAGTATGTAAGAAAAAAGAAATAAGAATTATAATAACGGTAGACGTTATTAAAGTCAATAAAAAAGGTGCTTAAGAAAAACATAATTCCTTTTTGTAAAATATGCATATTAATTTGTGAGCCCGAGTGTCTGTGGAGCAGGACCAGCAGTAAGCCAAGCATTTTTATCATTTATATAGTCTTCTAATTTATAATATGCTTGACGACATAGTGTGCGTTTTATGCATGTTTTAAACTTTCTCTCATTTAGTTCGAGAATATTGAGTGGTATTTTATTATAAAATTTTACACAGTACCCCATAAAAGAAGTGTGTACTTTTGACAATCTAAAACTTGGCTGATCTAATTTGTTCCTATTTCTAGTATTATAATTATGTCTATCACCAACTTTATTAAAAAGATGAAGATTTTTCCGAACATACATAATGTTTTCATATATATATTGACAAGGCACCGTCATGATATTAATTTTTTTAAACAATTCTCTTAAAGATTCGCGTCTGCAAAGATTATAGATGGCTCTGACAGCCCTCTTTTGCAGAATAAAAATAGAATCTATATCTGCAGCCCGCCCCCAAAGCAAAATACCGTAAGACATGATGCTATGGAAGTAGCTGAAATAGACTAGTCTCGCGGTATCCACGTCTGCCAATTGTCGGATTTTTCTGACAGCGTAAGCAGCTGAACTTAGCCGCCCTGCAAGAGATGTTAAGTGAGGACCCCACTGCAGTTTTGAGTCGAGCGTAACTCCTAAGAAAACTGTCTTGTCGACGAATTCCAGTATGTCCTTATTCAATATAACGTTACATGCACTACTTCTAACGTTCGGTAACGCAAATCTAATGCATTTAGTTTTCTTCTCATTCAATACTAAGTTATTTATCGTAAACCAATTATGAACCTTAAGCATAGCGTTATTTACGTCGTCAAGGTGCTGTGCCCGTCTGTTTACATTAAAAATCAATGAAGTATCATCAGCAAATAACACCATTTTAGGTTGGTTTTTCAGTAAATGAGGTAAATCATTTATGTATACTAAAAAGAGGAACGGACCCAATATTGAACCCTGCGGAACCCCCATCTTTACTTTTAAGCCTGATGAATTTACACCATTTATTTGAACGTGCTGTAATCTATCATTTAAATACGATTTCAATAAGCTAAGGGCTAGTTGACCGAGGCCGTAATGTTCTAGCTTCAAGAGGAGCGTGTCGTGATTTACGCAATCAAATGCTTTTGAGAGGTCGCAAAAAATACCAATGGCATCCTGTGAGTCCTCCCATGCATCAAAGATGTGCTTAATTAAAGTCACACCGGCGTCTGTAGTACAACGTCCTCTGGTGAAACCATACTGTTGATCGTGCAAGATGTTATTACAGTTAAAATGATTAAGCATTTGATTGAGGATCACTTTTTCAAACACCTTGCTGAAAACCGGCAAAACCGAAACAGGTCTATAATTATTGGTGTCTTTGCTATCCCCGGATTTAAATAGGGGTACAACTTTGCTGTGCTTCATTAATGTCGGAAAGACCCCTTGATCTATACACAAGTTAAATATTAAAGCTAAATAGGGTGCAACTGTCTCAATAATAGATTTACACACATTAGTGGACATGCCCCACATATCCTCTGTAACCTTGATCTTAAGTTGTTTGAAAGCCTTTAGAACATCCACAGGGTTAATATGATTGAATTTAAACTCCTTAGGGCAGGCTGAAACATTCGCTCTCAATAAATCTATAGCAAGTGCAGGCGAGGAGTCTAAGGTTTCTGTAGTTTTAATTGGGATATTTGTAAAGAATGTTGCAAATTCCTGAGCCACATCGATATTATTGCTTATGCGACCTCGGGAAGTCTCCAGAGTATAATCAGTATTATGTTTTTTGTTTCTATTTGTTTCACTATTGATAATTTTCCAGACCGTTTTTATTTTATTATCGGCTGATTTTACCTTGTTTCTAATGTACAAGGCTTTAGCTGATTTACACGTATTTTTAAAAATTTTTGAGTAATTAGCAACATACTTATTAAAAGTTTCCGTGTTTACATAAGGCTTAAGGCCATACAGCTCAAACAGTCTTTCCCTACTTTTCCGGATACCTTTAGTCGCCCAATCACTAAATAAAAATTTAGGGCAAATTGTTTTAGTAGTTTTCTTAAAAATATTGTTAAATTCCGATTGAACAATTGAAAAAAAATCTTCATATAAAGAATCACCATTATTAATACTAAGGCCCTGAACACATAACTTACTAATTAGAGTGCTATTAAATTTATTTAGATTACCAGATGTTATTGGTCTTGATTGTATCTGCACTTTTTGTAATGATGTTTTGTACTCAAAAGAAACAGTTTGTCCGCTGTGATCAGACGGAAGATAATTTACTATAGCTTTATCTAAGTAGGTGCAGCAGCAAAAAACATTATCAATACATGTAGCAGTAGTCGAAGTTATTCGAGTTGGTTCTAGAAAAACATTTGATAGGTTGAAAGATTTAAAAAGACTTATTAATCTACTGCTAATTGAATTATTTTCTAGAATATTGATATTAAAATCACCACAGATTATTACTGATTTATTACCAGTTGTAAGTTTAGACAAAGCATCCTCCATTACAGTTTCAAAAATAGAGTAATTTTGGTAATTTGGGGGTCTGTAGACGCACACTATAACATGCTTATCTAGCTCAACACAGGACAGCTCAATAATATGTTCAACCGAAAGTTCAACTATGTCTTTGCGTGGCTTAGATTTAATAGTATTTTTAATTAAGATTAGTGAACCACCACGCAACATGGATTTTCGATTGAAACAACTGCCCACAGTATAATTATCATAATTAATTAACATTTCATAATCTTTTAACCAATGTTCAGTAAAACAAATAATGTCGAACATTGTCTTTTCTAAAAACAGCTCAATTACTAATTGCTTGGAAGAAAAACCTTGAATATTTTGATGAAATATTTTTAAGGAATGTTGTTTAGCCCCTTTTTTACAATTTGGCAAGTGATTGCTAGGAGGTACCTTTTTATCGATAATTTTAAATAAATTGTTACTGGTACCTTCTGTTGTCTTAATAACTAGTTTAAAATATTATTTGTGGGTACCACCCTAACATTAGTATTATTACTAAATATTGTGGTGCAAATTGTAGAAGACTTCGACATACTAATTATGTCTGAGTTTATATTAAAAGCTAATAGCCAAGCTATCTGACGTCTAAATCTAATAGGCAGATACGCTGTATCCCTAGTCGATCTCAATTTTTCAACAAAACAGTTGATGTCTAAAAACATAAGCTTGTCACTATGGTGACTAACTAGAAATTGAATGTGATTATTCAACATATGAATGTTATTATTTTGCTTGTTTGAGAGATGCTCAAAGTAAGGAAACGCACACAATATTACTTTCTGACAATTAATTTTCAAGATTTCATTGACCCTGTCAGTAATGTCATCTTTTGTAACATTTATGCTATTACCTACTAATATAGTAATTATAGAATTTGAATTTAAATCTTTCTTTGCTATTGTAGACATTATTTCATTGTAGGAAGTCCCAGGCATACAATAATTTAATGAAGAATGTCTCAGGTTGTTGTTCAGTAATTTACCCAGTCCCCTTCCTAAACTATCTGAAAACATAATGGGACAGCAACAAACATTATTTTCAGATAGAGAACTACTTTTTTCACATTCAATATCTGATATTACACTTGAAATAGGGATGCACTCCAAGGTACTATCAGGTTGGGATGGGTATTCTGTTACCTCAGGCTGGGAAGCCTGAAGATGAGATTCTTGCTGTAAATGAGTGGTACTGTGAGGCAGCGGATCCACTCTGTCTGCACTAGAGTTACAAATATTCACTAAAACATTTGTTGCAAGAATATGCTCTTTTATTTGTTGTTGTGAGCTCTCATACTTTTTAGAAAGAGAAAATATTGACTCTTCAAGCACCTCAATTTCTGATTGTAGGCGTTGAGTGTCAGCCTCATAAATGTTTATGCTATCCTCTAGTTTGATTTGAAAATTACTTAACTTATTTAATAGGCAAACACGTTCTTTCCTTAATTTAATATTATTGGAATAGTGTTTTTCCTGTTTCCTAAATTTTTTACATTTATTAATGATTTTATTAAACTTAGCATATTTTTTTATTTTGTTACGACTCACTGAATAACTACTATTATTATATTTTACTAGAGAATCTTCAGTGAGGTCTATTGTAACTAAGGAGTTTGGGTTACACTTACTATTCAACAATTCATTATATAAGTGATTTGTTTCTCTAGCCTGGGAACATTCCTTTTCATTCTGTAACTTGGTAATTCTTAAGTTTGAATGTATTAATTCTTCCTCTAAGTCCCTAACTTTGCTCAAAGCCTCCTCATACAGGTCACTACAGTTTTTGAACCCATCAGTGACTGACCGCAGTTTGTCCCGTTCATCGACAACGTCTAGGTATTGCTGATGAAGGTCCACTAGCTCCCGCTTCAGGCATGTGTTTTTGTTGATTATGCCCTTTACTTCCTCCTCACATTCGTCTCGTTCTTGCAATAATTGCTGGCATTGGATGCTGGATGCCTTAAGTTCTTCAAGGGCCGTTCTCAATTTAACCTCCATAACCTGAGCCGTAGCCTTGCGGGTCATCACTGACATGGTTTCAGGAATAGTTACTGAAATTAGAATTGAAGAAACGGTGAGAACTAGTTAAATAGACAAAAGTAGGGAAGGTGTGTGAAATGAAAGGTGAAATGGGAATGTTAGTGTGGTTTACTGGAGAAGAAAGAGGTAGGCTGCTGGTTGGAATATGACTATGATTAAATTTAATGCAAAGTTATAATAATTCAAAATGATGTTAATTTTATTTTTTATTTTTTTGTGTGGGTACTTGTGTAGCTGAACTAAAATCAAAATTTAAATGAATGTACAATATTAATTGACAGGAATTTACTAGAAGGTTTATATAGGTATAGTCTCAAATAATTAACTATTAGCGTTATTTCGATACTAAGTCTCGTGTTCTATATGAATACAAATACAGGACTGCTACAAGACTTAGGTAATCCAATGTCTCGAATCTATCAAAATAAATTATGGTGGGACTAAATGAGAGCGCGTTACAGATATTAAGTTACAATAATTGTGTGCTAATATGTGACTACGAAAGAATAAAAGTAAACAATACTCCCCGTTTAAATCCGCAGGATGACATCAGCTGTTCGAAATAGGTTACCGGTAACGGTGGATAACCAAACACTGAGTATTACTGTGTTTATCGACGGGAAAACAATAATCCCGGATTATTATGCAGTTACGTTGCTTAATTATATAAAATTACACTTTAAAACTACTTAAAAAATAATTAAAACTAATTTTAAAATACGGATTAAAATTTTTTCACTTTTTGTCACTCTCACAGTAAATACGAATCTAACGACACCTCTCAAGCTAAAATCCATCGAGGCGTTCAGCCTGCAGAGCGTGCCAAACAATTATACATACATACATACATACATACAAACATACCCTCGAAAAACATAACCCTCCTTCTGTCGCAGTCGGGTAAAAACTATATAGTTAAGGCACCCTCATACACCGCTTTAAAGGAACCGTTCAACACTAGCATTAGCGTCACGAGGCTTATCTACGGGTTTACAAAAGTGTTAAGAAGTTCTCTGTTTCTCCAGTTTCTTGCTGCAATATTTGATCTAGAGGAACCTATTGCTAATAATTATAGGACGCAACGGCCGACCGAATAGAGCCAGGACTACAATTAATACCGCGATCTGCAAAAGGTGCTTTAATCCAACCAGCAATAACCGCTCTCGAAGCGGGTTTCACTATACCGCGTGTACTAATAAACAAATTAGTAAATTTTTTACGTGCCGTTCTCCTATCTGCCGAGACTTTGACCAGATTTCTTACCCAGATGACAAGACTTAAGGCTGGATCTCCAGAACAAAACAGTTGCCAGCTCGACTGGCGGTGCTTTGCATTATCATACTTGGATCCAAAACTCGGCCAAAACATCATTGATGTATCTGTGATTTCACAATGACCGTTGTGAATGTGTAAAAGAGTTAAATCGTGCACTCGACGACCCAAAGCTATAAGTAAAAGTAAGGCTACATGCCTAGAAATCTGAAAGATACTGTCTACATGACAGTATCTTTCAGATTTCTAGGCATGCAAAGAAAGCATATGAGTCCTGAGCCACTGGAGCAAGTCTTGAATATTCCATATTCTAGGACGATGGGACACTTTGGTAGAGCAACTATTATTACTTAGGCTTTAAGCATGGTTGTGATTAAAGGATGGGACGATAACCTCTGTCCAAGCAACGGATTGGCTATAGTAACCACCACTGATTTATGATCTAATATAGTTGAATAGGCTAGCTTCTTTACTCGTGACAAATAACCAAGGTGAGAGGCAGTATGTTGTGGGCTAGGGTTGTTTGGTTACTTTGCTTTCTCTACACCCAGCTACCCACTGTTTCCAAGCAGATCCGTACGTCCGCCACGTAGAACTACGCCAAGCTGAATGAAGCAGAACGACGTCTGCAGAGTCTAATTCTACTGCCAGATCACTCCACCCCGTATCTTCCAAACCTCTAAAAAAGAGTTCTTTCGCCATCGGGGGAGGACAACTGGCGGACAAGTCGATTAAATGAAGATCTGTATTGAATATTTGAAAGGGAGCTTCCATAGCCCTGCGTTTGAGGTCGCCCCTCAAAAATACCTTGTCCCATCGAGGCACCACTAATAGCAATATCCCCACGACTTTGTTCAGATGCTGAAGTACCCTGGGTAATAATGGTGGTGGTGGAAACACCCAAACTAGGCTGTACTGCCACTGTTGGCTGAAAGCATTTGTAAAGCAGGCTTGGGGATCTCTGGAGTCTATCGACACATAATTCTGAACTACTTTCGACTGGGCCGTCACGAACAAATCTATCTGGGGTACTTGGACCCCTATCCACAGACCCAACAGATGAAAATCCCCTAGTTGAAAATCCCTGAGAGCTGGTGTGGGCATTGCTATCTTTAGACGTGGAAGGTCGTCTGGAAGCTTCCGGCTTGCCCTTTGTATGTGTCTCGTGTTTAAACGACCCATCGGAGTCACTAAAGATGCGAAACCTAACCTTCCCATGAGGGACATGCCTGTTTGCCAAGACCACGTACCCCGATCTTGGTGTCTTTTTAAAACCTTTTCTAACACCACTAACTTTTCGGTAGGCAACCTCTTCTGATTCAGCTTTGTATCCCACACGATACCTAGAAACTCTACCTCCTGCGTCACCTTTGTAACCGACTTTTCTAGGTTTACGCACCACCCGAGTCTCTGAAGGAGATCTATGGTGTAGGCAATTTGACTCTCTAAAACCTGGGGATTCTGTTGAGCGAACAAAAAATCGTCCAAGTAGTCTATCACCCGAATCCCTTCTTTCCTCAAAACAGTCGCTACCCGATTGCTGACTCGAGAGAACGCCAGCGGGGCGCTGGACAAACCGAACGGGAGAGACGTCGTCTGAAAAAAATCGCCGTTGTATGCAAAACAAAGGTACCCTCGATGGCTCTCCTTTATTGGAATTTGAAAATATGCCTGACTGATATCTAACTTCCCCATGTAGTCCCCGTCTTGAAGAAATTTGGGAACCTGAGATTGGTTTATGAGACAGCATTTCCGCGGGTTGAGGTGCTTGTTTAGGTGGCGAAGATCGAAGATCTGTCTTAATTTTCCGTTCGGCTTTGGAATAAGGAAAATTCGTGACACGAATCCCGTCTTGACATCTGACTTTTTATAACACCTCATCTTCTTAGAGATTCTATTTCCTTGGTCATCATCATAGAGGGTTCCGAAGGTGGCTTTACTACGAACGGTATTGCATAACCTGAAATTATCCTTAAAACAGGGGCTGGTGCGCCCAACGACTTCCATTGTGGTAAGAAGTTCTTCAGTTGTCCCCCTTGGAAGGGTCAATGTTTACGACCTCTTTGTTGATGGTTATCACCCCGTCTGGATACTTGGTTCCCGTTTGACTGCTGTCTAGCAGTGCGTTGGTTGGCCGAAGTAGGCTTACAAGCGGATGCCCGAGAACCGTTGGCAGTCTGAGAAGCAGCCGATGGCCGCGTCCGCCAGGTAGGCTGTTTTAGCTTAGCGGCCCGTGACGATGTCAACGGCCTCCGGAACATGTCCTTTTCTCCTTCCCTTTTTTTCTGAACCTCTTCCGAACTTCAAAGGGAAAATTAGCGCAATACCACCGTTATCTTTTAAGAAGCCTGACAGCGCTTTCTCTTCAAACAAGTGAGTCGACGAAGGAGGGATTTGATGCAATGATGGGTTCAGGATCTCATTCCCTGGTTTAAATGCCTTTCGCCTAAATTCGATCATCTCGGCTCGGTGAGCACATACGAATTGCAGAAGGTTCGTAACTGCTTTGAATGCTTTGAATGGGAAGTTTTCTGCCAACACCTTCCTCGCCTCCTCAGCTTCCGTTGGGCAATCTCTCGCTCTTCTCTTCAGTTCCTCTGCTAATGCCTTCCTTCCTATGGAGAAGAAGGCCGTGGGTGATAGTGCCTAACATACCCTCTTGCTTAGCAAATAGAGGGGAAGCATGACTTACTTGGCCTCCCAGTTCCGTGTTAATCTTTAACGCGCTAAAAACAGGAGTCGCGTGTAGTGACCGCTCTACTTCTTTGTATCTTATCCTGCTCGAGCCTTCCGAACCTAGTCTCTGGCACTCAATGCCTTCGTTCTCGATTTGTGAACTAGGTTCAGGTACGAGAGGCTTTGCTTCCTTGACCTGAGGTACGGATTCGAATTCCCTAGTAGATAGCTCCCCGTTGTCACAATGATTCAGTGAGACTAAGTCGGAATCTAGTCTTGGGACTCTCCAAATTTCAGCGGCTCGGGATTCATTATCGGATACTGCCGAATCTGATTGCTCGCCTTCACAGTCTGAATGACTATCAGTGAGCTCTACTTCCCGAGGGTCCAGGGTTTTAAGCGACTCAATCTTCTCCATTAAAACTGAAAACATATCCTCCATACGCTTCTCCAGCTCATCAACCTTTGACTTCTTTGCCTTAGGTTGGGATGACACTGAAGATGAATTGCTTCTTCTTCTACGAGCCCGATCATCTCCAGAATCTATCTCTCCAGAAAGGATAGCATCTGCCTGAGATCTCGAAAGCAACAAATGTTTAAGGGGGTTAAGAGCCTTGTTAAAAATTTCAGTCTGCACCGCAGAACCCCTTATTCGGTTTGAAACAGCTGGTGGGCTCATTATGAGGGCTCGTGTAAACTCCCAATCTAGCAACGTAACTTTTAGCTCTACACAGGTGATCTATTTCCGGATCGGTACGGAACGGTAGCTAGACCTACCGTTGGGAGTGCAAATCTTAACTTATTTAGGAGGAGTTGGGGGTCTAGGCTATCCCCAAAAACTTCTTCCTTGGTTGCTCTAATTACTTTCCACTCAGCCCATCCGTCGGGCAAGTGTTCCTGAGCAAGCAGATTCACCCTTTCCAGGATAAGGTTTTCCCGTTCTGTGTATGCGGATACTCCGAGAAGTTCGCCAAGGGTTACGAAAATACCTCCTTGAGCCTTCTAGAACAAGGGTGAAAAAGAGACCACCACCAGCAGTCATAGCAAAAACTTAAAAAGCACAATATCTTCTATGCCCATTCTCAGACTGACAGCATGCAGCATTTCAATGTGGAAAGCTGTGACTGTTTAAATTAAAGCGGGTTGCTTCCTGAGGGCAGGAGGTCTGCCTTAACGTTAGTAACCCCCCCCCCCCCCTTTTTTTTTACAGTTGAGCGGAAGCAAATTGCGAGCCGAGGGCTGCGCATAATGAGCCTCTGCGTAACGACGGCTCTGCGTAACGAGCCGACGTCGGCTGCGTGTGTCGAGCCGACGTCGGCTGCGTGTATCGAGCCGACGTCGGCTGCGTATATCGAGCCGACGTCGGCTGCGTGTGTCGAGCCGACGTCGGCTGCGTGAATCGAGCCGACGTCGGCTGCGTATATCGAGCCGACGTCGCCTGCGTGTGTCGAGCCGACGTCGGCTGCGTATATCGAGCCGACGTCGGCTGCGTGTGTCGAGCCGACGTCGGCTGCGTGTGTCGAGCCGACGTCGGCTGCGTGTATCGAGCCGACGTCGGCTGCGTGTATCGAGCCGACGTCGGCTGCGTATATCGAGAAGACGTCGGCTGCGTGAATCGAGCCGACGTCGGCTGCGTATATCGAGAAGACGTCGGCTGCGTGAATCGAGCCGACGTCGGCTGCGTGTATCGAGCCGACGTCGGCTGCGTGTATCGAGCCGACGTCGGCTGCGTGTATCGAGCCGACGTCGGCTGCGTGTATCGAGCCGACGTCGGCTGCGTGAATCGAGCCGACGTCGGCTGCGTGAATCGAGCCGACGTCGGCTGCGTGTATCGAGCCGACGTCGGCTGCGTGTATCGAGCCGACGTCGGCTGCGTGTATCGAGCCGACGTCGGCTGCGTGAATCGAGCCGACGTCGGCTGCGTGAATCGAGCCGACGTCGGCTGCGTGAATCGAGCCGACGTCGGCTGCGTGAATCGAGCCGACGTCGGCTGCGTGTATCGAGCCGACGTCGGCTGCGTTTGGCGAGCCGACGTCGGCTGCGTTTGGCGAGCCGACGTCGGCTGCGGCTGGCGAGCCGACGTCGGCTGCGTTTGGCGAGCCGACGACGGCTGCGTCTGGCGAGCCGACGGCTGCGCCAGACGAGCGAAACCAATGACTGCAAGTGCATTTGGTTAAAAGCGCCTTTTCCATAAGTTGCCGTGGGCGAACCATTAATGGAATTTTATTAAGCTAACTGCTGCTGTAAGCGAGCGAGTGCTTCCAATTTGGGCTGGCGAGCCGACGACGGCTGCGTCTGGCGAGCCGACGGCTGCGCCAGACGAGCGAAACCAATGACTGCAAGTGCATTTGGTTAAAAGCGCCTTTTCCATAAGTTGCCGTGGGCGAACCATTAATGGAATTTTATTAAGCTAACTGCTTCTGTATGCGAGCGATTGCTTCCAATTTGGGCGATATTATATCTACACACCATTAAAAAATTTTCACTTCCTAAACGCACAATAAAATACAAACAAATATTATAATGAGCACTAGACTTACCATTTACGGAGTAAAAACGGTAATCCAACACCAAAAACACGAACGCTACAACAGCGTTAGCACAAACAAAATACACGTGTGCACACTAGATAAATAATAAGCGTACTGAAGAAGCGCGCTTGCGATCGTCATCGCCCGCGCCTGCCGCGCGCCCCGCGCCTCCCGCGCGTCTCTCGTCCCCCTGCACTTCCTCACGCGCAATGAATGGAGCACGTAAGTACATGTGTGTAACGTTAGGTAGGTGATAGGTAATCTCCGAAAGGTCAAGCCGAGGACAAGCACTGAAATACTCTGTAATTAATAAATTGGAAAAATAATCATTTTTATTAAATACATAGAAAGGTCGGGTGTGCAGTACTCGTAATCGGCGTGCTTGTATGTATGAACGTGAACGAGGCGAGAGTAGAGTAGTATGTAAGGATCGTAGCAGGTGGCGGTCCGTGGTTTCTGCCTACCCCCATGGGAAAAAGGCGTGAGTTTATGTATGTATGTATGTTTTAGGAAAAATATTATAACTGAAAATTCAGAATAATACACATTATTTAACGCAATACTTAAGACATATGACTTTAGGTCATGTAAAATTAGGAGCTTCAAATATTATAGTACTCGATATTATGACAGAATACTTTTAGAACTAAAGATAATTATGCTACACAAAATTTCGGGATTTTTAACATTATGGTTACTGAGGTTTATATCAAACGTGTTATAGATAATGATTTTCGGACTAACAATTTTAGGAGATGTAAGGGACTCCCGATCCAGATTCATTTGCCCGGCATTTTATTTTATTGGTAGGCCGGTTAACATTGGTAAAAAATTAAACCAAAATCTATTTATTTTACACAATGCCGGTGAACCAGCAGGTATTCTATACAATCCCTAGTAATTTGATACATAACCTAGGTAAAGTGTGTAATCCTACTAATATTATAAACGCGAAAGTTTGTAAGTATGGATGTATGGATGTTTGTTACTCTTTCACGTAAAAACTACCGAATGGATTATAATGAAATTTCACACTAAGATTGTAGTGTGGAATAACACATAGGATACTTTTTATCTCGGAAAAATCCCGTGGGATAATTTATATCCAACTAAACCCGAAAGAAGTCGCGGGTAAAAGCTAGTGAACAATAATATTTCTTTTATTTTTGATAGATCGTTTTGACCACAGATTAAATAAGTACAGATACTTCACTCAGTAGAAAATTTCCAATACCTACTGCTATAATAGCCTACTCCGTCGCGTCAACTCGCGTCAGCAACCACTGCAAACTAAAATGTGCCTAAATGCTCAAGCGTACAGTTGTGATCGCTTCGCACCGCGCGATCCCACAACAATCGTAAGGCTGCCTCTTCGATAAAATTAAATTAACATAACTTTTTATGTCTATGTTATTGAGAACTGTGAATATGTTCTGACTTATATGTGGCAGTTTAAAATTGTATCGTAAATGTGAAAAAAAAATTTTTTTTTTTATAAATTGGTGCTGACTGTACAATACATCTAGATAAAACATAATTATTCCTTCTTTTACTTGATTTGCACCCATCTACAATTCTACAACACATAAGGCACCAGACGGCATCGTAGGTAACGAATGAAACTATTAAAATTGAACAACGTGCGTGATGCGCTTGCGAAAACCGCACTGAATTTGGTTCGCAAACGGCCCGAGACCGCTCGGCCGGGCGGTAGGCAATTATAGCGCGCAAGTACATAGAGTGACGGAGGCCTGGTTTTGACATTCATGTATTTTTATGGAATTAATGTAACTGTACTACAACCTATTGTAGCACTTTTTTTTAAGAATATGTATGGAGTTTCTAACCCATTCTTCTCCATACAAAATATACCTTTTAAAATGAGCTCTAATTGCCCATTTCAAAAGGTATATTCAGTATTTTTAATGCTTCCTCATCTAATTGACGATCAATATGGTCTAATTGATATAAAACATTTAATTGAAAAAAAAAAACAATTCATTGCCTGGATTTAATTTCAAATTAACAGCTGTTCATTAAATGCATATATGAAAATACGACAGTTAATCAAAAATGTGTGTTCCAGCTAATCCCTGAAAAGGCTGGACCGATTTTAACGAGATAGTTAACGCTGTAATGTGTAACTTAGGCTACTTTTATATTAGAATTTTTATAAATTTTAATAAAAGATGTTAGCAGCGGGACTTCAAAAATTAGATTCAAAGAGTAATGACAACATTTTAAAAACATTATACTGAACCCAAAACAATCAAACAAAACTTTTTGTATTACGTGGGCAGTGACCTCAGCAATAATGTTAGGTACAACAATTTATCAAGCTATATCAGGTAGGGGTTAGGCAGAAACAGTATGCACACTCTTAACTTGACCGACCGACTGAACCGATTTGCACAAATCTTTTTGCAAAGTAATTAAGGATGCCCTTTTTAATTAGAACATTGTTGTTTTATAACCTCAACGCGAACGAAGTCGCGGAGTCGGCGGCATTGGTTCTGTTTGTTGTATTGTATTGCTTGCCACCAACATTCACAACAATTTTTTTTTAAAATTTTTCGTTTTGGAAGGCGGTTGTCTTTTTTTTGTAAAAACGTTTTTTATTTTTCGCTTTTTAGTATCTAGTGTTTGTCATCCAAATCCATGAAGGAAAGGTAATACTACGTGGCACCACTTAAAAGTCACAAGGAAGCAGAATATGCAATTTCGTTTACTTGGAGCACATATTTATTCAGTTATCTTGATTTATAAACTAAACTACTTAACCGATTTAGATATGTTACGGGTAATGCTAGAAGATGGAGTAAACCTAGGTTTACCCGGGTTAACTTAGTATTACCCAAGCTTCTTGGGTAAAGTCCGAAAAATAAGTAAAACAAATTTTAATTCGGGGTTTACCCATGCTCACCTAGGTCTACCCAACTATGGCTGGGTAATGTTAAAAAATTGTCTAATTAATTAGTTAAATGAAAATCCAGGGGCATTTTAAACATTTATTATTCCAAAAACATACATAAATGCTCTTCAAGCGAACATAATCGCTTGAAGCGCTATAATTATTAAAATATATCACCAGAAAAAAAAAGCTTACGAGAGCTTGCAAATGAACAGTCGCTTTCAGGAGGCCAGGGTTATAAAAGGTGTAATTGCAAAACAAAATGTGCTACAAAGAAGTGTTCATGCAAAGCTGCAGGAAAATTTTGCAATTCAAAATGTCACAGCAGTTTATCTTGCTCAAATAAGTAATACCAATTTTAATAATAACGACCGCTATTAGTTTTTGCCATTAGAGTTATTAGTTTTATACTCTTCAAGCGATTATGTTCGCTTGAAGAGCATTTATGTATGTTTTTGGAATAATAAATGTTTAAAATGCCCCTGGATTTTCATTTAACTCATTAATTAGACAATTTTTTAACATTACCCAGCCATAGTTGGGTAGACCTAGGTGAGCATGGGTAAACACCGAATTAAAATTTGTTTTACTTATTATTCGGACTTTACCCAAGAAGCTTGGGTAATACTAAGTTAACCCGGGTAAACCTAGGTTTACTCCATCTTCTAGCATTACCCGTAACAGATACTTAAAACATTATGGGACCACCTCTGAAGTATGACCTACCAAACAACAAAATAATCATCAAAATCTACGCATAATTGTCGGATATCGCGTAACACACACACACAAGAAAGAAAGAAAAAAAAACATGTCAACGAATTGAGAACCTCCTCCGTTTTGAAGTAGGTTAAAAAAACTATCCGAGTGAAGATGTGCGGAGATGCTAGTTTTTAATCTATTTACAGAATAAATATTTCTACAAAATCAACTGCGTGATTTCCTTGAACGAAAATGCCCAAACTATTTTAATGTGGATGATGATAGAAAACACGTAGAAATGTGATATAAGAATAGACGCCGGCGCCGAGTGGGCGGACGTTGTACAGTATCTACCGTGACACGTCTCATGTATGCTGGAACGTACCTCGCTACCTTCAGCGCCGTCTCTTGAGCGTCTGAATCTGAGCACGCATCACACGTGGGTAACACATGCCACCTATTCATACTACACTATAATCACGCACCGTGGTTTTCAAACAAATATTCCTTCACTTACAGAAACTCGCCGCGCACCTGTTTATTTGAGTCCCCTTGGCTGATGGGAAGCAGCACTTTGCCAATGGGCATTGTTCATTTTTTTTTATATGTTGTAATTAAAAACCCGTTTCGAGGAATAGCGTCACTGAGCATTATGGACTAATTAATAATGAAAAATATTCATATTTTACTGATATTTTTGATAAAATACGATTGACCTTCATTGCCCTTCAAATTAGGTCAGCGCTGGCCGTTTTGTATCGTTGCCTCAGAAAATAAAAAAAAAGTAAGTGCCAAGTATTGTCAACCAGTTGTCAAGTGTCAAATTATAACGCAAATGTCAAAAGTTTTTGAAACTTAATAACAGTTTAAAGTTTTTCAAAAATAATATTATTCCTGCGACTTTCCTAATAATCTTGTTCCATTATTCCGACACTCGACAATTTTTATAGTGTAAGAGTTATGGAATACAGGAAGTGCTTTGTTCCAACTTGCAGTAATAATAGCAATAATAGTCCAAACAAAATTTTTGTCCGTATAAGGGAAGATTTACGAGAAAAGTGGTTTATCATCGCTCATTGTGGTTTAGGAAACCGAACAATAATGTCACCTCGTCGATTGTGAACACCTTAAAAAAGCACTCTCTGTTTAAAATTAACAGTTACGGTTTGAAATTTTCAATTTTAGATTTGTTTATGTATGAGTTATGTTATGACGCCTATTGACGTTTGACAGACGTTGTGTTGACAGATTTAAACTTTTAATTATGTAAATAGTTGGGCAAAGACACAATCTTTTGAGCCAATGATGACGTCATCTATTTTAAAAAATATATATATTTGAATATTTTTTTAAAAAATAACCATTGAGCCAATCATCAAAATATTCAAATTAGTTTCTCAAAATGGTCTAAATTTTTAATAAATAATATAAAATGTAGTGGTTAAAATTTTTAAACTATCCCCATTATTATTAACATCGTCACGTTAGCAGCTGTTAAGGGCGAGTACCTACGTGCTTTGTTCTAGTTCATGCCTTTCTTTGATAGCGCCACTGTCAGAGCCGTGCTACCTACAATCAACTTATATCTACTAGACAGCCCAATGATCTCGTCGATCACATCACGAGCTACTGCGTTTTAACTTTAGATAGATAGGTACAAGCCTACCACGGTTTGTAGTATGAAAGATCGTACGTAACTTGTTTACGTGTTTCTGCTAGTAGGTACCTACCTACTGAGTTGGGTAATTGGGCATGCACAGCAGATGCTTGTACCCAACGTATCACTACTGTAATACCAGGGTGGGAAAAACGAAAGCCATAGGTACACGGTAGGTAGGTGACGTTGTGGTATACCTACAATTAGGGTTCCCAGATAGAAAAGTCGAAATTCCGGAGAAAATTCCGGACATTGGATGAAATTTCCGGATTTCAAAAAACAAAATTTGCCACTATCATATCTTTCTTCCCATACACTGACCTCTATAAATATACGCGTATATCATCAAGTAGTCAGTGCCGCCACAAATCAAATAAAAAGAAAATAACCAAAAGTGGAGGAAAGGTGGCACCGCCATCTCTTGATGATATTTAAAACTAACCTATCTGAAAATTGCTCATTGTGAAGGAAACGCCTGTCCTCTGATGCGCGGTAGGGATGTGAGATTTATGGAATTGTGGTTTTTACTTAAATTGTAGAAATTCCTGACGGCTTAGGATTCCCCCCGCATTCCGGACAAAGTACTAAATTTCCGGACATGTCCGGAAAATTCCTGACATATGGCAACCCTACCTACAATTCTACTTAGGTAGGTACCTGGTCAACGATTTTTTTTAATAGGTAGGTAGATACCTAATTTATTACTTTTTATACATTTCTTCTGTAAAAAGGTTTTTAGTGTACGTGGTTAGGTACGTAGAATACAGTTAGCAGTGTCGTAGCCTGTGAGGTTAGGTGGCGGTACTGACCGGCGCACAGCTGCTGATGCCGCCGCCGCCGAAGAAGAACTCGCGCTCGTACGCCACGACGCCGGTGTGCCAGATGCCCTCGATCTGCCGCCCTGCAACGTCACACATAACAACATATATGACGATTAAAATGTCTTCCGCTCGTGGACACCAAATCAAACAAGTAGGTAACAAAATTAAATAAATCAAGTAACACCCGTCAGAAATATAATGATCCCTACCGCATCTAACCAGTGCTGATAATCTAGAAACGGCTAAATCGATTTTGATAAAACATAGGTAGGTATGTGAATAAGAACCATCGCTAGGAAACCAGCTTTCAAATCTGTTCACCCGTTTAAGGACTACGGTGCCACAGACAGACACACAAACACTTCAAACTTATAACACCCCTCTTTTTGAGTGGGGGGCTAATCACTACATAGTATAAAACAAAGTCGCTTTCTCTGTCCCTATTCCCTTTGTATGCATAAATCTTTAAAACTACGCAACGGATTTTGATGCAGTTTTTTTTTATAGATAGAATGGTTAAAGAGGAAGGTTTAAATGTATAATAGCATCCATTAAATAGTGGAGAAATACTGTTATTTTTGAGGTTTCTAATGTGATGTCGTAAATATTTTAATTTTTTCCGCTTACATTGCAAACCTTTGCTCGTTGTTGCAAACGCAGGCTGAACCCTTTTTTTTTTTTTTTTTTTTTTAAGGCGGGAAATCATCAAATAACTTGCCCCGCCCTGGGCGGGGCGGAAGGGAGTGTCAGACTTTTACTGACTAAAACCCGTCTATGTTTCTTGATGTGCCCTTTGCGTTCCGGGGGCGCGGTATCTCTTTCGAACAACCCGCAGCCCCGGCAGGCATCGGCCCCTGAAGGCTGAACCCTACGAGATTTATCAAAATAATGTACGAAGTATTGTACACATTGAAAAGGTCTACAGAAAACTCCGCGATGGTATATGTCTATAGAATCTCTTATGGATATCCTACAATAATTTTTTTTTGTCAATTACTTTTTACGAAATTTTCGAAGCGATTTTAACCAATACAGCACTAATCTTTATCCAATTAAATACATTTTTGATTTAATATAGATCTATATGGCCTTTTACAGCATATGATTTAAATGAATATTTTCGAACATAGGTATTACAGATATAAAAATTGCGGGACGTAGCGTTTTTACCCGACTGCGACAGAAGGAGGGTTATGTTTTTCGAGAGTATGTATATGTATGTATGTATAATTGTTTGGCACGCTCTGCAGCCTGAACGGCTCAATGGATTTTAGCTTGAGAGGTGTCGTTAGATTCGTATTTACTGTGAGAGTGACACTGGGTATATCAAAATAAAAAAAAACAAAATGGCGGATTTTTGGCGCCAAATTCAAATGTTTGGATCACTCTGCAGCCTGAACGGCTCGATGGATTTTAGCTTAAGAGGTGTCATTAGATTCGTATTCACATCCATTGTCACTTTCACAGTAAAAAAAAAAAAGTAAAAAATAAAAAACGGTAATTTAATAAAAAACTAAAAAACCCGACTGCTATTCTTTAAAAATCCCTAAAACAAGATAAATTGTAGCAGTCGGGACCCATTCTAGAAATGGAGGATTAGTGAATTGAGAGCACATACCTATATTACATTGCAGATGGTCCCGAATGGGTCCCGACTGCTACAATTTATCTTGTTTTAGGGATTTTTAAAGAATAGCAGTCGGGTTTTTTAGTTTTTTAAATTACCGTTTTTTATTTTTTATTTTTTTAGTGTTTTAAAAAAGAAATTAATATACCCAGTATCACTCTTACAGTAAATACGAATCTACCGACACCTCTCAAGCTAAAATCCATCGAGCCGTTCAGCCTGCAGAGCGAGCCAAACATTTGAATTTGGCGCCAAAAATCCGCCATTTTGTTTTTTTTATTTTGATATACCCAGTGTCACTCTCACAGTAAATACGAATCTAACGACACCTCTCAAGCTAAAATCCATCGAGGCGTTCAGCCTGCAGAGCGTGCCAAACAATTATACATACATACATACATACATACATACATACAAACATACCCTCGAAAAACATAACCCTCCTTCTGTCGCAGTCGGGTAAAAAACTAAAAATCCCGACTGCTTTTCTAAGTATTAATGAAAAAGCCCTAAAACAAGAAAGTCGTTGTACCCGATTGCACTTAAAATTGTAGCAGTCGGGACCCATTCTAGAAATGGAGGCTTAGTGTTTTGAGAGCACATACCTATATTACATTGCAGATGGTCCAGAATGGGTCCTGACTGCTACAATTTTAAGTGCAATCGGGTACAACGACTTTCTTGTTTTAGGGCTTTTTCATTAATACTTAGAAAAGCAGTCGGGTTTTTTAGTTTTTTAAATTACCGTTTTTTTGTATATTACAACAACGTTCACAGTTTTTCTGTAGTGTACTTATTTATTAGTATTAGCATTGCACCCGTGCGAAGCCGGGGCGGGTCGCTAGTGAACAATAAATGATTGATATAGGCTTTCCAATAGTTTTACATACAGGCGGGCCACTGTGTCCCGACAAGGTGTTTTGTTCAAATCATTTGACCTTTGGTGCATTGGAGACATGGAGACATGTGGTTGGAGTTCTATGAGTGGGTATGGATGGATATTGACGTATGGATGTCTGATCAAGTATTATTATTATCATTTAGTAATTAATAATATCGCGCATTTCGAATCTACAACAACTAGGTATATTTTCAAGTGATATTCTTTGTAGGTTATACTGGTAACAATATATCGACATTTTTGCTGGCGTATGACTAAGTTATTTTTGAAACGAAAAAAAATGTGAGAGCAGACCAGTAGGTAGGTACCTACCAGATGTTTTGTTCGTCAACGAATGATCTATGTATAGATTTTTAAATGGAGCAACTAAACTGGCCTTGAAGCACGAGTCCAGGTGGAGCCAGTGGCAGTGGATCGCGAGATGTTCGCATCATTAGCATCCGGTGTTGCGGAAGTAGGCTAGGCATCTGCGACTTGCACACTGCTTGCGCTAACGGCCCTCAACAAAGGACTTACAACCTTGTTAGACACAATCTCATCCATTTTGTTTTCAGCACAGCAACTCATTTTTGTTTTCAGTAACTTTACATTGTTTTTATTTTTAACCTAAAATGAGTTTTTTCTTTCAAAAGCAAATAAACTTTTTAATCATTATTATTTGAATAAATTTATTGGTCTACATCAGCGGTCGGCAACCCGCGGCCCGCGGGCCGCATGCGGCCCGCGGCTCTCCTACTTGCGGCCCGCGACCAGTTTTGTAAATTAAACTGTGATTCTTACATTTTACCTAAATTAATGATTTTAGGCGCGTAAGCTAACGTTTAAGAAAATAGTCACTCAAATACAGCCTCAAACGTTACACTGAAATCTGTATAAGTACGGTTCACGGAGTAATTTTCTTACTCCGTGGTACGGTTATTATAACAACTTTGAAGTTCGCATTTAAGTTTTATATATTTTTTTCTCACTTCTTTTAATTTATTGTTGCTTTATCGTTGACGATAATTTCGTTGACGTAGTGCTACGTACTTTTTTAAACCCATTAATAAAATTTACATTAAAAAAGTATGTGCATCACACGGGTGTAAGGGACATCTGGGTGATTCTTTGAAACCGAGTGTATTTGCCTCATTCATCTGGCTCATTTATTTTATTACTTTTAGATCTTAATCAGTGGCGTGCGGTCCATATAGGCAAATAGACATTGGCTACCCTATAAAATACGTATTTATCTTATATTAAATATCTTTTAATGTATCCACGAGTAACTACTATCGTTAAAATAAAAAAATAAAAATAAATCTTAGATCAGCTCCACCTATCGTTAAAATAAAAAACATAATATATTAAAACTTAAATCAGCTCCATCTATCGAGTAACGGTGGAGTCTCATCGATAAATCGCTTCGCGCGAGTAACGGGAAGACACAAAACATTGCGGCTGGATGTTTCAATGTGTGCCTCATGACAGACTCGTAGGTACGCGTCTACAATAGTGTGCGTTTACTATAAAAACTCAACACACAATGTCAAAATAACGCTTACAAACGTACAAATAGACTTTGGCTAATTTTTATAGTTTGACGTTTGCGGGGGTTTTGCGAAGTTCGTTATGTGATTATTATAATAAGTAGTACGTTTGATTTTATTAGCGTTAAATGAAGCACGTTTACTTTTTGTCATAATATGTTTTTATGTTGACGTGACTTATGAGCGGCCATTGTTGATTCATTTTGTACGACTGTAAACTGTTGTGTTTACGCTAAAATTAGATTTTGATGTGTTAAAATTGTTCAGGTGTGTGTATGTGCAGAAAATATTAAATTATGCGTTTTCAAAGCTATCATAAAGTGATAAAAAAATGTTGATCGCCCAAGGCCGTTATACACCAGATTTGCAGTAAATACAAACTAAAGGTATAATCAATCGTAAATTCAATATAAAACAATAATGAATCTTAAGACTGGCTCACGGGTTGTTTACATAGCAATTGATTATATTGTTTTTCGTGTCCAGACGTGAGTCGTAACGTGTTTTGGGTTTGGGGTTTTGTACGTAGTTTCGTGGATATGAGTAGGTACCTACCTAACTACCTAGTTTCAAAACCGATTATTCTTGTAACTATGTAGTTACCTACTTCTGTATACAGTAGAGCTTTGGTTAGTTCTGCGTTTGTATTATGGTATGATTACGAAAGTGTTATAGGTTATAAAGGTAGGTAATATTGTTACTTTGGTGTTATGCTTTGATTACGTATAGGTATGTGACAGTTTGAAGATGTTCTTTTTATCATGCGCGTAAGCTATACCTATCCCGAGCCGAAGGGACTGTTTACTCGGTCAGTGGGTCGTCTTTGCAAATACATACAGAACAACAGACATACCCGCCAAAAGGCCACTTCAAATATCCGCAAATTGATATGTTTATAATATCAGCCAATCTATAGGTAGATATTTGAGGTCGAAAATCATATACATCATTATTTAATCGACAAGGCGACGAACCAAAACCAACATGTAGTAGGTGTTTTTGGTAGGTACATTTTCTGTCTACCCTGTCTAAAAACTCTGTGCACGCCACTGATCTTAATTAATATTATATCGTGTCCAAGCCATATGATACACGAGTCAATATTATTGTACCAAATATTTCGTGTTTACGTTAAAATTTTGCTAAAACAAATTACGCCAGATGAATTATCATTTTAGTCGAGGGACATTTTTAAAGTAACGTAATTACGAATCAATACTACTATTTTAAATATAAATTATAACATATCATAAAACACATATTTAAATATCGGTGCAACGTTCTTATTATAATAATATATTGCTTCGTAAGATCGCAGAAAATAGAATAATTCAACAAAAAAACGGCATGGAGACACGCCAGATTAATTAGTTTTTACTGTTTTCTGTTGATTTAATTTGTTTTGTTGATTATTTTTCGACTGCCTCGTTGGTCTAGTGGTCCTGAGCACGACTGCTACGCTAGAGGTCCTGGGTTCGATTCCCAGGTCGAGCAAAAAGTGTTAATGGGTTTTTCTAACAAATTCTTAGTAGCAGCTCGGAGTCTGGATTTGTGCCCGGTTAATGGCAATAGGCTCGCCCCCTATTACATGGGACCTAAATATACCGGCGAACTGTGGGCGTACCTTGGTACACTTCTGAATAACCCTTCCGGGAATACAGAATAGAATAGAATAGAATAGAATTCATTTATTTGTTAACATAGGTAAAGAAATACAGGTCTTCTTCGATGAGTAGAGCGCTATGTTATGCCAGGAGGCGTACAAATATGTTATATGATATGGTGGGCAAATCTAGCTGACAATTTAAAAGACAACTTATTAATAATATTTGAAAATCATGCATAAATTGAAAGAAAAAATAAAATTCATTACATATTTGATATTCTAATTATGTCAGACCTAAATGAGGAATTATTAAAAAGTCAAAATCTATTTATAAAAAAAAAAAAATATTCAAATGTCAAAGTTATGTCTATAATTATAATTGTAATTCTAAATTAATTCGTCATTTAAGTATTCGTCAAGAGTGTAATAACATTTTTCGATTAAGAACATTTTAACTTTTTTCTTGAATTGTGTAAGATTTAATTCTTTTATGGCGTCTGGAAGTTTATTATAAATTCGTGGTGCCATACCCAAGACACTTTTATTTACTAATGCAGTTTTACATTTATAACTATTCAAAGAATACATTTATATCTACTCAGGCGTGATGGTTAATTATTGCTTGTTTTAAGTAATTCCAATTGACTAATATAGGCCTCGATAGACATTTTAGTTTACTATAAAACCTGAAATCGATGTTCAATTTGGAAATAATATTGATGTGCTCTTCAGTCAAAAACGTGTCAAAACTGTGTTTCAAAGAATCACCCATCTATCCTTAAACTAAAACCATGAATACTCTATTTTGGGCTGAGTATCAGACAACAAGATATTTTAATATGAAAACCATAAGTAAAGAGATATGGAGGTTTTTAATACTTTTCGGCTAAGTAAAAATCCGCTATTATTCCTTTTGAATCGCCTTCACGGGCTGCTAAAAAAATATTTTGCCCTTGTTGTAGGTCAACCAATATGGTTATTGCCATTAGGGACGACTAAAAAAGCAATAGGGCAATTTTTAAAACTTGATCTGCCGAAAAAAGGGGAAAATTTCAAATTAAAAAAAAAAAAATTTTTTTAGAAATTAAATTTTGTTAAAAAAGTTATGGGACCACTTCCGAAGCATGACCTTCCGAACAAAAAAAAATATCATCAAATTCTAATCATAATTGGCGGAAATATGGCGTAACAAACATACAGATGAATTGAGAACCTCCTCCCTTTTAAAGTCGGTTAAAAATTATGTGAAAGCGCGGCCCGCCACTACCTCATTTTGCCGCCATGTGGCCCTTGCCTGCCAAAAGGTTGCCGACCGCTGGTCTACATGGTAAAAGCAACAATAGTTTTCGTTATGGAGACAAAAAAATATATATTGGTTTTATTATTTTCATGGTACAGACAAAATACCTCGTGGCCCTTATTTTGTTTTGAGTAGTATATTATGGCGTACTCTGAAATGAGCTTTATTGAACGGTCTAGATTCATTAGTTTTAACTATTTTGACGTTCAAAAGTGCCTTTTAATGGTCTAATTGAAATAAATGATTTGACTTTGACTTTGGTCCGATAATCGTTTATACAAAAAGTCGGACGTGGGCAGAGGCTAATATGCTTGTTTTTGACATGTTAGGTACCCGTGCCTTTCAACTGGTTTCTTATAATGCCATGTCGGAGAAGCCACGGGAACGCAAAGTGACCTGCTGTTTTAATTTTGATGCGCGGTGGAAATCCTCAAGGACTTCCTCCGTCGTGAGAGTGACGGGGGAGTCATGCCGGTCTCTTACCGGCTAAAACCACCTCGATGTTCTACCTTTGCCTATGGTCGGGGATTCACAGAAGCATACAGAGATCCCCCGACAGGCCTCGACCCACAGTTCCTCAGCATCAGCAGCCATTTCCATATACAGGGTGGAAATTTATTATGCTACCTGGAGGGAAAGTACTCTAAATACTTGAGTTAGCAAATTTTACTGAAAGGAAACATTCCTTTATTTTTAAAAAGAAACAAAACTGCATTTAAATAATTTTGAAAATACGCTTGCCACACCCGGGAATCGAACAGACTAAAATCTTGTTTAGATTGAAATTTTATGGTTTTTGTTAAATTTAGTTTACCAGGTTTGTAGAGATTTGATCCTTATGATTGACCCTATCGGTTAGTGCCATAAAAGTACAGGATGCAATTTTTTCGAATTTTAGTCGGTTCGATTCCTGGGTGTGGCAAGAATATTTTCAAAATTATTTAAATGCAGTTTTGTTTCTTTTTAAAAATAAAGGAATGTTTCCTTTCAGTAAAAGTTGCTAACTCAAGTATTTAGAGTACTTTCCCTCCAGGTAGCATAATAAATTTCCACCCTGTATATAGGTATATTTTTTTATTTAATTAATTAATCTTATAGGTATATTCCACATTAATGTTTAAAGTTTTATTTAATTAAACCATTTCTATCATCCCTTCTTTACGCAAAATCGTTATCTACCCCAACACTATTAGCTTGGTTTATTATTCTGTGCTATTACTTTTAGCAATGTAGGTAACATTATTTTTCTTTATACTGTCAAGTTTTGGGCGGCTTTGGTTCTGTTTGTTGTTTTGTATTGCAGCCGACTTCCAAAGCTAAAGTTATTTTTCTCTTTTTAGTTTTTGAAGGCGGTTGTTTTTTTTTTGTAAAAAAGTTTTTTAAACTTTTTTTTATTAGTTTTTGAAGGCGATTGCCTTTTTTTTTTAGTTTTTATTCTTATATTTTGACTTTTAATTGTATTCGGTAGCTTGACAGTTTAAAAGAAAAATAATGTTACATTGCTAAAAGTAATAGCACAGAATAATAAACCAAGCTAATAGTGTTGGGGAAATAATAATGGTTCCGAAAAACAAATTAATCTCCAGCGATCCGTGGCCGACTATTATTCTAATTAACCAGCGTTATAATGAATTACCGACAAAAAACCCAAAACATAAACGAAAAAAAATATCCAATTTAACAACAAATAAGAACATGTTCAAATTACATTTTCTCCTTAAAAAAAATGGATCTTCGAATAACAAAACTAAACTTCCGGATAGAATACTGAACCTCCGACAAAATTACTAAGTTACCGACAACAGAGGTTTTGTCAAAATAAACATTTTTACAACTTGCATGAACTGTTTTAATTTCTATTGTTGGTTATCAATTTTATTTTTTAACTCTCAATAATGATAAAAATGGGTGCGTTATATTTGGCAGAAACTTGATACTCCGAAACCTATTTGGCATAACTCACTTCGCATAAACTTCTTTAGACGAACGTTTTTAAGGCATAATATTTTTATAGCATAATTATTTTTTGGCAGAACGTTTTTATGTCCGAATTTAAAATGGCATACTTTTAAGATGGCAGAATTTTATTTGGCATAATTACCTTTGGCATACTTATAATTTCGCATAATTTCGTTTAGTATAACTTTTATAAAGAGCGAGCGAAGCGAGCTTGGGACTTGGGGCACCCCGACTCGGACAGGTTAGGTTAGAAGGGGATGGCGGAGTCTAGAGAGCGAGCGAAGCGAGCGAACAGACCCCGCCATCCACTTCGTGGTTATTTTTTTTGTAAACCCTTAGCGGGGCTCCCCGATTATGCTTTTTGAGCCTCGAGGGCTCTGGATCTATCTCTAGGGACTTTGATACGAAATGTATGCCAAAAGACGATTCTGCCTGTGAACTTTCTACGATATGATGGTTCTGCTTTTTAATTATTATGGAAATGAAATTTATGCGAAATGAGTAGGATCGTCCTACTAAATCCAGACCTGCTGTGCGATTCTCTAAAATGCAAGCTCGAAAACGAGCCCCACTTCGATAACGAACCAACTTGTCATTGGTGTATATTCGTTCGCCGTGGTGACGTCACCAATGACAAGTTGGTTCGTTATCGAAGTGGGGCTCGTTTTCGAGCTTGCATTTTAGAGAATCGCACAGCTGCTCTTATAATACAATGAAGATAATTAAGATACCTACTAACAACTGACTACCTGCCTCTCTATTTAGTTCATAAGTACAATTATGTATACCTAACATTTTCTACTACCTATTAAAACTAAATTTTCATAATAAACTGAGTTTTGTTTTATTTTTATCTTTGTTCTCGCTGACATTATAAAAATATAGGAAAGTCGAATAATAATACAGTATAATAGTAAAATATTCTAGGAAACCAAAGTCTGCTTGGTTTTACATTAAAGCATGGAAACGACTGTTCTAACTTTTTAACGGGTAGTAATAAAAGCTCCGACAAAAAAAGAAGAATTGTCCTTACTCAAAATATTAAATCTACTGCCTAAAATACTAAACTACTAAAATTCATGATATATGATGCAAGTAAAAGTTATTGTACAAGTACATTTTTATATTTTTTATAAGTTTCTGTATAACCACTCAGAATAATATTTTCAGTATAATGTTACAGTTAAAATAGCACCACAGTCTATGAAATATGAAAGGTAATTTATGAATTAATAGTAAGCAAGTAAGGATAAAAATTACAAAGCATAGTTTTCAGTAGAACGTAATTTATGCTGGTAGAAAAGTATTACAGCAATAAACAGTCATGTTTATTTTTCGAAGATTTCAGTATCTCATTCGGTCGTTTCGTCATTTTTATTCGGAGAAAAGTAGTCGGAAAGTTAGTATTTTAAGCAGTAGATTTAATATTTTGAGTAAGTACAATTCTTCTTTTCTTGTCGGAGCTTTTATTACTACCCATAGTGTTGGGGTAGATAACGATTTTGCGTAAAGAAGGGATGATAGAAATGGTTTAATTAATAAATGTGCGAATTTTATTATAATCGGTTAAGTGATTTAGGAGTCCATTGAGGACAAACATTGTGACACGAGATTTATATATATTAAGATAAACTTATAATACACATACTTGGAGGAAGTAATCATTTCATACAAATTACAATGTTGTTAGAACAGTTCTGTAAAACCGGTAGTAAATATAAGTTTATGCACCCTGTAAAATATACAAATATTAAATCATAACATCCCTTATCATAGTAATTCATATGCACTTCTATATATATTTTCTATATGCTGGTTGGTGTTTCCTTTCACATTAAAAATGTCTAAGGGTCCTCTGCGAGTTAACTTAGCTACAGAAGAAGAAGAAAAGAAGAAGCAAAAGAAGAACAGCAAAAGAAGCAGAAGAAGTCGTGGAGTATTTGAGAGTGAAGACCAACTGGACTCTGCGGGTCGAAAGGTTGGAGTCGCGCCACAGCGTCAGCTTTAAGTCGTTCGTGGTACGAGTTCCAACCCACCATCTACAGACCTTCATGAAGGAGGACCTTTGGCCGAAAGGTGTCGTATACCGACGTTTCCGAGGTCGGTTACTTGATACCACGCAGCGAAACACGACGCCGACTATATTGCGTGTTTAGTAATACCACAGATTACAATACAGATACCCAATCCCATACAAAGAAATGTGACCATCCTAAAACTGGCAATTCGACTGGCAATATTTTTTTCTCCATTTTCTCAATAGATGGCAGTACCGGTGACTCACTAATTGCCAGAAACAGTAGTTTTACAACGCCATCTAGGAGTCAACCTAAATAATAGGTGGAATCGAAACTAAGTGGCAATGATACTCTAGAGGGCGTTGCTTTTCTATAGATTCTCTGTTCTCTTCATTGCACCGCATCGTGAGTTCAAGGACAACAGTTTTATTTGTGTGAGTGAGCTATCAACTTTTCTCCCGTTTTTTACAATTCGAAGGTCACTTTCAGTTTGAATGTTGATCACAATAATAATATGATTCGCGCAACGATTTGCGGCTTTAACAGTTATCATAAATACCTACGAAAGTTTGTGAGAATGGATGGATGTTTCTTACTCTTTCACGCTAAAAATACTGAACGGATTTGGATGTATGGTACACGACTAGTTTACAACCTGGATTTTTTTTACGATAGTTTTTATTCCGATTTTACGTTCCCGTGGGACAATTTTCGAGTTGTAGTGGGAAAGGGTGAAATCGCTGAATAAGATATATTATTACATAATATTGATAGTAGGTACGCTGCCTGTATCGACACCGTGCCATCGATTTGGAGTAAGTACTGTAGATGTAGCGTACCATTGATTTTGGGTACCTACCTACTGTCGATTCATTAACTCGTCGATGGAACGTTGTCGATACAGCAATGTAGTTAATGTAAATGACTTTCGATATTATTAACTCGACCCCAAGGATATTATTTGTAATGTTCAAATTCGTATCTGTAACGTTACATTCCATTACATTACATTACATTACACGAGAATGCTCCTAGCACAGCTCCTAGTGAGGAGAAAATCCGAAATTTACTAGCTTAGGTCGTCGTATGTGCAAGGTTCGTTGTTATTCAGTATTCAGGGTCCAGGTCAAGTCATAGGCTGGTCTTTTCCAAAATCCGTAATTCGTAGCTAGGTCGTATAGAAGAAAACAAAAACACATTCGAATCAGGTAGACGCACACTCGTCAGTTGTTAAACAATAAGTGACAAGGACAACAGTCTTAATCAGACATGACGGGAATGAATTGACATGGTCAGAGAGAATAACTATCTGCTTGATTAATGTTTAGTAAATTTGATAGTTCCAGGTTTAATAAAATGAAAAAAAAAATTTTTTTTTTTTGTAACTCTCAGATCAAAAAAATAGGCAGATAGAGCGCTCAGAACACGCGAGTGTGTCCAATCATCAAAGCAAATACAAAATCAAAAGCGAATACAAACTCGCGACAGTAGCTCTGGCTGGGGGCCTTAAAGTAATTTTTGGCCACCACAGGATCGTGTTGTTGTTGCGCTACGAGTGGTAGGTACTTCCTAAAAAAAAAAACGCGACAGTACCAAGCTGAAGCTACGCATCGTCTCGCTCACACGTCTCTAGTGATTTGCCATTTTAAGTCAAAACATAACATAAATTAGGTACACTGCAAAAGTATTTCACAAAAACAAAGAAAACAAGATGGAATATCTTTCCACAGATAACTCTTGTTATTTTTATTGTTTTGGTATTTATTTTTCATAAAATATTTCCGGTTCACTTGAAACACAAAACCTTAACAGTAAATCGTCTGTGTTGCTAGTTTATGACGGGAAAATTTATTTATTCGGGTTTAATGATTGTGTGTAAAATAATTATTATTTTAATAAATATGTTGATTGTTATAACACATTGTTTATCTTTTTAAATTAAAAAACCTTTTCTTAAATAGTTTATTAAACAAATTACCAAAAAGCGTTATTAAGTGTTATATCTGGTCTGATATAAATTAATTAAATAGGTAGTAAGTAATTACGCATATTAACTTTTATTCCTTATTTTTTGATAATTAATAAATACTACACGCTTTTGCTATCTGGGTATACCATAAAGCAAAATCGCGTTTCCAATTTTAAAAAAATGTAGTACCTACAATATTTGAGAACAATTTCACTGAACGAAAATATGGGAGTACCTATTTCTCAATATCTGGCAACCGTAAACGCACACAAATGCACGTGTCCGTACACGGCGCCACTTATCAGCCGCGCACACATTAATAAAAACTAGCTTCACTTTGTTGTTCGCGCACGTTCTATCTGCCTATTTCTTTGATCTGAGTTGTAAGTAATATGTTTATAAAATAAATAAATAAGTAAACGTAAATGAAGTAACTAAACGTAAATTAATAACAATAGTTGCTACCCGGCTTACGCTTATTGTAAAAATTGAGTAAAACGCCATCTATTGCAAATAGCTCTAAACTAAATGGGTAACAGATAGCTGCATCTAACGACTTTATCATTCTATGGGTTCGAATCACGTTCGAATGGAAGTTAAAGTTTTCAGTTTTTTTTTTTTGCCGAAATTACGTGATTTATGAATGTAAATAGATAAATCAGCCTTGAGCAATGAAGTTTTAATATTTACTAATCTTACTTCAGCCAAAATCTGCCGTTTAACGCAATTTAATGGTTGTAAATTTTGTTAGAGTAACCTATACTGCCATCTATGATTTTTTTTCAAGACTAATTATAATTCGTTCCCGTTGAGACCCCGTGGTAATACACTCAGCGGCACGTAATGTGGCACAAACATAAAGAAACCGATAATAGGCGATTTTGATATCGCATATGAGAATTTCGAATGGTAGATTATTAGGACATTTGTTTCTGTTAATTTAAGAGAGTGAGCACAAAAAAACGTTAATTTGTTTAATTTCTGTGACCCTTAACGTTAGTTCGTTACCGGAACGCACTAAACATGGGCGAGTTAAAACTCGATATTCAAATGGTCCTGCATTTAATCTTTATTGTTTATTTTTTTTATTAATCTGTAGTCATTTATGCATCCAGAATTGGATCACAATGCCTCTAACTTCAGCTCAAGTTTCTCAGGCTGTGTTGCTTCTAGGGCATGCAAAAACCGGGTTATTTAAAGGACACGGTTTTTTCGGGTTTTTATTTTACAAAACCGGTGAAACCGGTTTTTTCGGTTATTTCGGTTTTTTTTCCATTTTCATTAAAGAAATCAGAAATACGTGTGTAAAGAAATAAAAATGCTAAAGTTTAATCAAAATGGCGTGAGCGTGGCATAGAGTAGCGCGACAATGATCTATCCGAGACAAAAAAAAAATCGAATTCGAGATCAAAAATCTAAATAATAACTGCCAATTTTAAATCATAACTTCAATTGTGCAGTTTGCCCAAAAGTACTATTACATAGTTCTAAAATTGTAGGCATACCTTTAACAATTAAAATATAATATTATACACAGTTTTAAACTAAGTGACGTAAACGACGATCCAAGAATAAAATATAGCTGTTTGCAAAAAAATCGTGCAAATGTTTTTTTCTTATTTTTTCTACATGCAATATGGCAGTGGTCATAAACATTTACACTTCATTTAGTGTTTTCTAATAGCGAAACGTAAATTGTTAAAACAAAAAAAAACTTTAGTGTTCCTTTCGCTTACCTTTCCTATAATATTAGGACTAACCTTAGGCTATATTTCATATCATAGTTCTTCCAAAACCATTAAATTTAAAAACTAATTCAATAATTTGAATTACTAGGGAAATGTTGACTAACCCTAAACTGTCACGTTGACAATGGCATTTCTTTGTTTTACATTTTTGATCTCAAATTCGATCTTTCGGTATAAATTAACGTTGCCGGCCGTTAGTGCCGTTGGAACTAACGCCGGCTTGCCGTCCAGTCGACGTTTGCCAGTGATAAATTTAAGATTTAATTTGAAAAGCAAAACCGAAAAACCCGAAAAAACCGGTTTTGTTATCATAAAAAGCCCGGTTTTCAAATCAGTCGGTTAACCGGTTTTTTCGGTTATCCGGGTATCCGGTTTGCATGCCCTAGTTGCTTCGGAGTAAGGGGCAAACGCAGCGAGAGATTGCCGAAACTTTAAATGTACCTCGTCGAACTCTCAGGTACGCCTTAACAAGGTACGACCAGACTGGCCTTTACATAAGGAGACCAGAAAGTGGTGGTATTAGGTGGACATCAGCGCGAGATGGCCTATTTATCGCTCTCGTAATTTTGAAAAATCGGTTTCTTACTGCGGTTTAAATACGGCAGCGGCCACAAACGGCAAGTGGGATCAACGTAAGTGAGCGGACAGTAAGAAGAATGGAGGAACGGGATCTGCGTGCTCGAAGACCAATTCGAGGTTCAGAGCTGCCCAGGCACCATTGCGTAGCTCGACTTTGGTTCGCTGGCGAACACGCAAATTGGAGTCACGAGCAATGCAGTAAAGTTCTGTGGACCGATGAATGCAAAGTGGCCTTAAGAGGTCCAGATGTCCGTGAACGTTGATAGAGAAGGCATAGTGAGAGGTTTCTGCCCATCACTACCAGGGTTATCGACAGTTTTCATGGTGTATTAGTTATGATTTGCGGAGGAATCCGTTCAGACGCACGGACAGAGTTGGCAGCAGTTGCAGGTCGTCTAACGGCAGTGCAATACATTGAAGAGATCTTCCAAGAACATGTTAAACCATTCGTGGGATTCATCGATGGTAAGATTTCATCTTTATGCAAGATAATGTCCGACCTCACACAGCTCGTTGCGTGGATTATTCACTATTGGAAGCTAGAATTACAAAATTGGAGTGGCTGGCACGAAGCGCAGGCATTAATCCGAGAGAACATGCCTAGGATATGCTTTAAAGATACATCCGATCCAATTCCAACCCTTCAGAGACTATCAGTCAGATGAAACCCGTTCAGTTGGCCGCCTGAGAAGAAATACCCCATGTGGACATTAAAAACATAATCCACAGCATGCCTGATCACATGCAGGTGGTCATCAGAGCCAGAGGTGCAAATACCCGCTGTTAATTTTAAGTACCATAGCGTTATTTGTAAATTTCATTCATAAACATTGTTTTTAAACTTGACCATAATGTCGTTTTTAGTTGTTAAATTTTAAATGTTAACTCTTTTTTTTTGTTAATTAATCATTCGCATTAAGGATGCGACTAAATATATAAGATTTATAACAAAAAAAAATGCTGTTTTGAGTTTAATTTTGATAATAAGCTACATAACGCGCTTGGGCCACATTCCGTGCCGCTGAGTGTAGTTATATGGTTTTTCTGTTATGTATTAGTTTAATCCCGACGATCCCCGGCTGGCGCAGGACTATTGCATAATATGGAAACAAAAAATAGGGCTATGGGTTTGGGTGGCTTAAATGGATTAGTTTCCTGACAGTATGGAAGGACTATGGCCCCTGCCAATCAATATTTTTAAGACACAGATATAATGGCAGGGGGTGACTAGCACACTCGATAAATGGGCCCCCTAAAACGGCCACGTAGTGACGTAGCGACAAGAGGGCAACAGACTGAGGTGCTTGAGGAGTGGAGAGGTATTTCAAGGCTATCAGGACAATCCCGGAAGAACGGTCAAGATCCCTACCAGCACCTTACTGAAATACTTCCTTCCCCCGAGCACGAATGCTCTTGCGAGTCTCCACTCAAACCAGCCAATGAAGGCAAGAGAGAGGTGAGAGCTCTGTTCCTCGTCAGTGTTCACTCCGGCCGGCCAATAAAGGCAAGCCAGAGATGAAAAACAAGACTTCTCCCGGGAGATCAGGTCCGTGGGGATTATTATTATTATTATTTACCACATACGCCTGTCAAAGGTCCCGTAGCTTAGGGTCCCGAGTTGATCAAGAAAATCCCTAAATTATTAATAATGATTACACTTGAATGATGCTTTGAAGTTAGCAGCGAAGCGTAACGATTTTATAAATCCTTCAGCTACCATTGTCTTATCCAGGCCCGTTTTAGGATGTTTTGGTGCGAAAACCATTAATGTTCATGATATAAAACCACATAACACCCTCTTTTTAATCTGCTTTATTGTAATGGGCAATGATGGAACCGTACATTACAGGTCCCCCAAAACGCACTAGGCCAGTTTTCAATTAAGACCTTAGGTTAGTCATTAGAGTGTATAAAGGTATTTATTAGTCCTTTATATGTAAAGATGAACAGTCTAAACTGGTGACTGTTTCCTGAACCTAGCCCGCCTTTGAGCGAATACATTTAGACAGTAGATTACATAAATCTATTAGTAACTACTACATATATCAAAATCAGCTTCCTCTAAGGTTGAGTTTCCCTCACACCAGGTGTGCTACTAGCATTAATTAGAACTATATCATTGGTCAGAATGCTTACCTAATATAGATGGTGAGAGCAAAGAAGCAAGCCCATTAGTAAGGTCATAGATGTACAGCTCCACCGAGGTGCCCTGTTCAGCCATGGTATGGATGTCACCAGCTCACTTCAAAAAATATAATAAACACAACTTACTCACAAAACTAATTGCTTATTTGAAACACAAAACACTAACACCAGGTAATGTAACAAAAATTTAACTTTATTTCTGTTTAATTCATTTGAATTAGAATACTGCACATTTATGTCTAACAGGCTCGTTGCCACACTTTAGCTTCCTTGATCTAGCCTCAGGAACACTATACACCAGTCAAGTGCAAGCAGGTGCTATATTACTGTTTGTTTGTAATTAACATGACAGCATTTTTCTTAGATGAAGCAACAAACACGAAATATGAATGGTACCTGATTTAGTGATTTTAATTGAATAAGCTAAAGGCAGTGTAATACATACATTTAAATTGCAGATAAGTGTAAAACAAGTGTAAATGGTGTTGTGTGCAGTAATAGACGATAATATCGATAAGGGGAGATCGCATGCCGCGAGCAGCACTTGCAGAGGTGCAACGGCGCGAGGCGACGCACACAACACACAATGCTACCGTGAGGACGAGGCGTAAGCTCGACTGCTCACGACTTGCAGCGACTAGCGACTAACGTACTAACCCACATCACAAATATAATTTATAAATAGGTAACACACCGCCAACACAATCACACTGCGACAATCGACATTCCTACGTGGATCGCAGGTAGGTACCGACCGGTACTGATTTCGCGGACAATTCTTATTCTAGTGTAAACAGAACCGTTGGCTGGTATTCGGAGCAATGAGCAACTGGTCCTAGTAGTACCCAGTACCTGCTGGTGCTTGTAGGTACTGTTGTTGCTGCCGTCCGTACTTACTCAGTATTTGCTCATAAGTGATAAACACACGCATACCGGTTGCCCACCAATTTCGCTATTAAATTGAAGTATTTAAATTAAAACTCACCTTTTTTTAATATTTTCCGAAGATAGAATTAGGTTAGCTTTTAGTTTTGCTTGAGTTAGACTATGGAAATATTTTGTTAATCATAATTAAAACGATTTCTTGATGTTGTTAGTCAATTTTATGGTTTTTCATTTTTAAATCTTAGTTTCCTTGGCTAGGTATCATAACTTCTGGCCAAACTACCAATTATTAATCCTAGGGCTCCTGTGCCAGAGCCCTAGGTATAAAAAAATATATACTATTGAGGTGTAAGAGGGAGTACCAATATGATATTGTAGTATTGTACCCTGTACAACACGTCTGTGATGGATGAGTACTGAATAACTGAATTGTCATTAAATCAATTTCAGTCATTATCATGCTATGGCAACTTAGAACAAAACTAAAATTCCATTTTTTTATTGAAAACAGCGCCATCTATAAAAAAGTTAAGGGAAACAAAATTGTGGTGTTGCTACAGTTAAATATACTATTTTATGCTGGGAGTTACTTTAAAACATTAATAAAAAAAAAAAAAGAAAAAACTTAATCTTCTTATAATTATAAATATAAGAATAAATAAATTAGTACATAAATAGGTTTTTGTTATCAGCTTAATTCAAGAAGTTATATTTTGGTTTTAAAACGAGCAAAAGTTGGTTTTTGTATGGCCACACTTTAATTGCAAATGGCTGCGTGAGAGTGTAACTACTCGTTGCTACTCGTGCGCATTTGTTTTCCTTTTGCAAATTAAGTTCTTGTTGTTTCGCTAGTGCATCTGCATGTTGAGTTGAGCTTTCGTTCCTCCATGTTATTAAGCTGCGTTACAATCCGTTCGTTTTGAGTTGTGTATGCTCATCATCGAAATCTTGTGAAGTTACTGTGGACTTGCATAGGCACTCATAGGAGTTTGGACCTGTAATTGCAAACAGTGAACTTAACCATGTCTCAAAATTCTTGCTGTGTACCTGGATGTGCTGTGGTTAAGAAAGACGGTAAGTAAAGTGGTTCTTACATTTTTTTATAGGAGCTGGCATAGCACCCCATCACCATTTTGATCACCTAAATCCTCATTCCACCTAACACCCCTATTGTAATAGCTGCAGAATGTATGATCTAGTAAATCGAAGTCATTAGGAATGTTTTTGCACAAGTTTGAAACTGTTTATAATACAAAACAGTTTGTACAATGTACTTAGGAAGACCCACTGACTTGTATTGCACCTAATAGTTTAATCATTGCTTTCAGGTGTGCCTCTACACCGTTTCCCTAATCCAGAGAGAAGTGGAGAGAAATTTACAACTTGGATCTTAAATATCGGTGGTGAAATAGCAATAATGGATCATCAAGATATATATGACAACAGACGGGTCTGTCATAGACATTTTGAAGATATTCATAAGTATCCAAGTGGTAGACTGTCTAAATTGGCAATTCCAACAATGCATATCTCGGGTAATACTAATATTTATTAGCAATATAATATTAAAATGTATCAATGAATTTATTTTGTTGGAACAAATAATATATACATACAATATTTTATATTATTCTAGATCTGCAAGCACAATCACGTGGTGAAGCAATGGTTACTTCAAAGTCTGATATATCCCAAAGAAGTCAGTTACAAAAATGTGGATTTAACACATCAGGTATGTATATTTTATTACAAAAATATATGTGCTTAAATTTTTATAATTGCTCATGGAGACTAACACTATGGAATACGCAAGAAACTCCATGAATACTCTATAAATCTTAAAAATGTTGTATTGCAATATCAAAGAACTCAAGGATCTGTTGGTTCAGGTTTCTTATTTTTGTTCAATCAATCAATTCAGTCTTCTTTACAAAATTTATTTATTTATTTTACTAGCTTTATCTACATATTGCACAAAATGTAGACAGAGGTGGTGCATGATTACCTTTTCGGCCTTAATTGAATAAAGATATTTTCTCATTTTTCAGAAATAGAACTCATTGACGCTTTAAGCACATCGACCTTAGCTTCAACATCAAATATTGAAACCATAATCAGCAAGCCAGCACTTGCTTCACCAAACGTTGAGGCTATAATCAGCAATCTGCCCCTATCTTCCACATCTAATGTGACACAGTCAAATATTTCAGGTTTGTATTACTTTTACCTGCATATACTTATTTATTTATTAAAGCTTTATGCACAAGTAAAAAATACTGAACAAAGGCGGACTTAATGCCTTAGACATTTTCTACCAGTCTAACTTAGGGTGGTGCAGAAACAACAGGGCAGGTGCAACTCAAAAAAGAAATAAAAAGAAGAGTTTGTTTGTTTGCTTGAATGTGCTAATCTCAGGAACTACTGGTCAGATTTGAAAAAATTTGCTCAGTGTTAGATAACTTGTATACCGAGAAGGCTATATTATCACGCTAAGACCAATAAGACCATGTTAACAAAATAAGCAATTAGACAATAACTATGAATATTTAATTTACAGGACCTATTATACAACCTGGCCAAAGTCAATGCAGAGAGCGGAAAATTAAGACAACTAAAACAAAAAGTATGTACCTATGTAGTATAGTTTAGCATAAGTAAAACACTGAATTAGTTAATTGTATAATTAAACTATAGACCAATAGTAATGGAGCTTTGACCTCCATTACTACTGGTGTAAAGTTTAATTCATAACAAATTTAGTTTAATTCATAATAATCATAACATCTAGATCTCATAAACCAAAAAGATATACATATACTGGAATAACAGAAAAACATATTTTCCAGGTTCTCATGTAACTTTGGCGCAACATAAGGAATTTAAATCGGTCTTAAAGAAATTACAAAAATGCGAGAGCGATAAGAAAAATTTCAAGAGAAAATACATGTTGGCCAAAAAAATGAAAAAAACAACTGCATTCAATATTGTCTGTAAGAATATGCCACATTCTACAAAGTTATTTTGCCAAATGCAAGCCTCTCAAAGTGGCAAGAAAAGAAAAGGAAGGAGATTCACAATTGATGAAAAAATTTTGGCATTGTCCTTATACAAGCCATCTCCTAAGGCATATCGCTTGCTTAGCAAAATATGCGTTTTGCCAAGCAGAAGAACTCTGCAAGATTTACTGCACAAGGTTAATGTTAAAGCTGGAATCAATGAATTGATATTTGAGAATTTAAAAACTCGAGTGAGCAAAATGCCAGATAATTATAAATACTGCTGTTTAGCATTCGATGAGATGGCCATAGGAGCAGGCATTTCATATGATAGAAAAAATGACAAAATATCAGGATTTGTAGACAATGGTGATACAAGAGAAAAAGAATTCTGTGATCACGTTTTAGTTTTCATGATTAGAGGTATTGTAAAGAAATACAAGCAGCCTTTGGCTTTTTACTATTGTACTGGAAGCACCAAAACAATTGATTTGAAAAAACAGATAAAGACAGTTATAAAAAAAGTGCAAGAAACGGGACTGAAAGTTGTGGCTACAGTATGCGACCAAGGCACCTCCAATGTGGCAGCTATAAATGCATTGTTAAAAGAAACGAGAGAAAATTTTCTACGCAATGGAAAGGAAATTAAAGATGGTTTTTTCATCATAAACAAGGAGCAGATTTTCCCTATATACGATCCACCTCACCTAATAAAGGGGATTAGAAATAATTTGATAAGTAAAAACCTTAAATTTACCATGAAAGGCAAACAATGCATTGCGAAATGGGACCACATTTTAAAACTATATAACAGGTGCCCTGGTTATAAAGGCGTAAAGCTAGTGCCTAAACTTACAGCACATCATGTGTTGCCTGAACTTATCCCGAAAATGAGGGTTAAACACTGCACCCAGGTGTTCAGTCAATCAGTTGGAGTAGCTCTTGGATTTATGGCAGGTAAGCAGTTTATTATTTATTCAGAAATAATAGGGAAAGTTCATGAATTTTTGTTTTTGTTTCTATAGAGTTTATCCGTAAATACACAATAATACAACACTAACAGTGAAAGTAGAATCAAAATTAATCGTAAAACAAGCCAGATATAACTATTTTAAACAAATATATGTGTCCCTCTCGCGAAACCGCTTTTTTCTATGGCAGTTATATGGGCGGCATAGTATTTGACATCACATAACATCATTATCTACTCTTTCTAATTGTGAACTTTGAAGCTTTATAACTTCGTCGCTGATGAATGTATTTTAAAAATTGTCATGATTGTTTACTAGAGCTTATAAATATCTCATTTTGCAAATAAATAAAAAATGCATGCATATTCCCTATTGTTAATTTTAGGGTTTTGAACCTCTGTATCAAAAAATCCCTAATAGGATCACTCAGTTGTCTGTCTGTCATAGCCAATTTTCTCCTAATTTTTACCAATTAATATTTAATACACATTCTGTACTTCATTGACCCAAAAATGAATGGGTCACAAAAATAAATAAATCATAATGAAGAGATAAAAAAGTTTTTCAACTGTATCATAAGAACAATCAAATCAAAGGCTCATTTAAAGCATCTCAGAAGTATTTTTTTCATTACAAGAAATATTACAGAAGACATGTAAGAAATTAGACGAAAAATGACTCCATAACAATAGTTAATATATTTTTTCTCATTTGCAGGATGTGGAGTTTTAGAAAAAGATAGTACGGACACAGCTGATCTGCTTATGTTTTTTGACGACTTATTCGACAGCGTCAATGGAAGCTTCAGCGCGATAAGAGGAGGAAAAATTTATAGGACTGCAGTGACCCCTAGCTCACCCCATCACAAATTGTGGAATCATAGCCTACCCATTTTAAAATCAATGAAATTTTGTAATGCCAATAACCAAGGAGTAGTGCCTTCATTGTCTAGTTGGATCAAAACCATACAAGGTTTTAAATTAATTGTATCGTATTTAAATTCCAAAGGAGTTAACTCTTTATTGCTGCGCAATTTCAATCAAGACGCATTAGAAAACTTTTTTGGGGCAATAAGAGCTCATGGTTGTAGCAATATCATGCCTACGTCGTATGCATTTGAAGGCGCCTTCAAAACTTTATTAATTAATAATATTTCGTCTTCACATTCAGTTGGGTCAAATTGTGAGAAAGATGATGGGGTTTGTCTCCAATCCCTTAAATATTTTTTAATAAATCCAATAAACACAAACCCAACTGAATGTGAAAATGAAATTGACAGTGATCACTTGAATATAAATATGATAAATACAGACGACCTAATACAGAGCCAAACTCCAATGTTTATTGAAAGAAGCGCAGCAATAGGGTATTGCAGTGGCTGGATAGCACAACTTGCCAAAAAGAACGTCTATAAAAATTGTGTGGCCTGCAGAAACTCAATGGAAGCAGAAGAATCACTAAGTTTCCATGATTATATAAAAAAGAAAGAATTTGGCAACAAGAAGTGGTTGTGCTATCCTACAAGAGCATTATTTGATTTCTTTGCCCAAGTAGAAAATATATGCATAGAAATTTTAAAAGAGCACAGCACTAAACAAAATATTTCAGAATATATTAAATTAATTATAAATATAAATGTAAATATGTCATTTATAAGCTGTGCAGATCACGCAGAGAATTTGCGAAAATATTTAATAAATAAAAGCACAATGTTTTTTATTAATAACTGGTGCAAAGATGTAAATAATGTTCTCACTGGCAAAATAACCTTTTGGGATGTTAACGATCCAATGAAAGAAAAAGCTAATCGGCACTACCTAAATCATAAAGGAAGAAAAAGGCGAACACAAAATTTTATTGTAAATGTGTGATGTGATGTGATGTGATGTGATGTGCTAATAAAAATGTTTTATTATACAATTCTGTAGTTTTTTTCCCGTTAATATAGTACGTATGCATGTTGTATACAGCGGACACACTAATCTCTCATACATTTTAATTATCTTACGCTCGTTTTCAATAATCTATCTGCAGATTTGCCTACTAGAAATGGGATTATCACAGTCATGTCAAACTCGTAACTAGTAGGCAAATAAACAGATAGATTATTGAAACTGAGCGAAAGGGATCGACACCTAGCTATACATCTAGGTATATAAATTAGTTCCCTTAACTAAAAACTAGATGGCGCTAAGTTCACCAACTTCATAATACAGTAGAGTTGCCTGTCTATACCCAGTATACTATAGTAGTCTTTGGTCATTATCAGAGTCTCACTCAGAGAAGACTTGTTAGGAAGTAGGGATTGCGATCTGAGATCGATTAATCGAAGAATCACCTTTGAAAATTGGGCATTCGATTTTTTTGCTTTGATAAAAACCATAAAATTATTTATAAATACCTACAATTACTTAAGTAATTGAAAGTACCCGTAATATTGCGGTGTGTGATGTCATACATATCACGATTTATTTAATCGCTACTGGCATGGCATCACCACGTGAAATCTTTAGGTACCACATAAAACCCCGTAATTTATGATTTTATTTAACGTCAATTATATGTAAAACAACCTTTGGCGAAAACACAGGTGTTTGGAGAAAATCTAGTAAATGTTTTATTGTTAGAAATAAAACAGAATATTGTCATTGTAATAAAATGTGTTATTCTAATAAAAGATCATATATTATGTTACCTATCTTTATTGTTTTTCATAAAATGGATTTATTAGACATTATAAGTACAATCTGAAAAAATAAAGATATTTTAGAAATCAAACTTTTAAACCTCGATTTTTTTCTGATTCGATAAATCAGCTTACGTTTTGAATCGATTTAAAAAGAAATAGATCGCTTTCGAAAAGAATCGCAACCCTATTAGGAAGTAGTCTTGTCAATTCAATCCTGTCAATCTGACAGTCCTTGACCTGTCTGTCCCCATCCGGCCTGTGCCTGTCCTATGAGAAGACACTACAAAAATAAAAATCTACTCTGTGGTTAATTGTAGTTGTGGACTTGTGGAACCGAGTTCGGTCTGTGCTCAGCTTAGTGAACAGCAACCGTGCAACCGTGTCGTCAAAATTCATGCCCGACCTGGGAATCCAACACACGACCAAACGCTCTCAGTTGCGATTGCAACCACGAGGCAGTGCGGGGAGTGTTTCTACATGACAGTGCACTATGAGATTTTATGAATTATAAACAAAATATTTGAAAGGATATCCATATTATGAATTTTTAAGACGGGTCACTAAGTACAGGTACCTCAACCGTTATAGTTACAGGAAAACGTACCCAAGTGACCATCCATATCTTTTTGAGGTAATCTGGACTGTATTCACGGATTTTGGAAAAAAATTACAGTCAGCAAATTAAAAACAAATACTTTTTTTTTTAAAGCAGTGGATCCTATTTCGTATAGTGATCAAAAGACTATGGGACCAATTTTAAGGTATAATACAAGAAATTACAGAAATCGCCAAAAAGTTTTTCCATATTTTACGGAAAAACGATCTCAGTACATACAAAAACGAGTGAAAATGGCGATCTTTTTCCAGTCATTTATTTCGTAGATTACCTAAGCGTTATCTATTTACGTATGTTTAAAAAAAAAAACGACGGATTGCACTCCGGGAGTGCCGGCAGAAGTGAAAGCGCTAAAGACGTACACAAAAATGTACGATAAATTCGTAAGATTTTCGCGAGTTTAACATTTTTTACCCATTCCAAAAGTTTTGGAATGGGTAAAAATGTTAAACTCGCGTCAGGACACGTGACCCTGATCGAAATTTCGTAAGCGGCGTTGTGCACTTCATCATCATCATATCAGCCGCAGGACGTCCACTGCTGGACATAGGCCTCTCCCATAGATTTCCAAAAAGACCGGTTGGTCTTGCTTTGGTCCAAAACAAGTGCACAACGCCGCTTACGAAATTTCGTTTAACGTTTCTTCTCGCTTTGTCAAAAATCGGCCAGATAATCGAGCCGATTACCGGTCGTGGGGCAGACCCTAACTCTTCACCACCTTCGGTTGACTGGTAGAGTAGAGAATAAAAAAGCCTATAGGTATTAATACCGCCTTTGTATGTAATTTTTTTTTACGGAGAAAAAAAAAATAAACCTATATAGTAAATTGTATTCTGTGGTTAAGAATGTTATGTCATGTCATGTATGTCTTGCTTGATGTCTAATGTCAGTGTGAATTGTTGGTGTTGGTGTTTTGCAATTACGAATATTTTACTTAGACCAAGAAATGTCGGGAACAAAAAAAATGGTAACAATATTGAATACTCTATTATCAGTATCAAGCTATCTCACAGTAATAAGCATATAAAATGAACAAAAGACATTCGTTTGTTCAGTCTAGAACATTCAAGTTATGATCTTCTTGTCAACTTTTTCAAATTCAAATGTTTTCATTAGTTTCTCTAATGTGTAATGGATCTTTAGCTAAAATCTTCACATTCCTTAAATTATAAAGTTTCAAAATATCAGCAAGTTATTAGAGGTTACAATGACTAAGCATTTTTGATAATGAACTTAGTGGGTAAGTGTTGTTCTCCCTGTAATTGATGGCTTGATGTGTTCAGACTCTTCGAGTACAATCGCCGGAGGGCACGACGCGCATTGAGATGTTGGAGTCGGACGTGACGGCGCAGCTGTTCGAGCGCGTGCACGACAGCCTGCACCTTGGCACATTCGCGTTCGTGCTGCACAAGGACCGCCAGCGCAAGGATGAGGTCACCTCCAGCAAGTCGCGGCGTTTGCGCGACTGTGGCCTGCAGCATGGCGACATGCTCTACCTCAACCCTGTCAATGGAGCTGTGCTGTTTGAACAGCCATCTACCAGTGGCGAGGTACGCGACGACCATACTCTTGTATTTCATGAGATTCTCTTGTCTTCCCAGTAGTACATTTCTTTGTGAAGGAGCTTTTCTGGGAAAGTACTAGTACCTTACCTATTTCTGCTACGAAGTGGCATTGCTGAGTTCCTGTTGGAAGGATAAAGTTGCCAGTACTAACAAGTACAGGCAATGAGACATTTTAACTTTGTGTCTGTAATTGCAGATATATAGGCAGTGACTTGTTTGCCATCTCTTGACCTAAAAACAAAACAATATTTTGTTTGTAGGCCAATGAGAACAACAAACCATTTGGAGAGCCAGTAGAGGCAGGCCCCTCAACGTCAGGCACAGCTGTGAGTCCTGCAGCCACAAGTCCGGCAGTACGGCCCCCAGCAGTAGAAGAGGATGAAGTAGACCTCCAATTGTACCGCATGTCAGGCAACATTCAGAGACAAAGAGATGAAAAGCTGTGAGTACCTACTTTATTTATTTCATAATCCTGTGTTCATGAAATATTAATTTAAACGATAATTGATCTTTTGATAATTAGCTGAAACTCTGCAGAAACAGTTGAGCATTTTGCTGCTCGGTTTGTGCTGATCCTTAGGATACCCATTAATGTTGTGTGTAAATACACAAGTAACAATGTATACACTATACTCACAGGAGTCTGCCTGTGTAACAACATGGTACTGTGACCGTGTCATACATGAGGATCATGTCAGGCCACAAAAATATCTACATATTGATATGTATGAGAATATGCTCCACTAGACCATTCCGTCATTCCGGCTGTGGGTTGATATGTTTATATGTTCTGGTGGGCATAATAGTCCGTGTCATGTTACTTTCTGTGCCTGATGCATTTTTAGCATGGTCACAGTATGGTATGTTGTAGTGGCCAGCCTCTTATACTTCAAGTAAGCAAATCTTGTCCTGCAATGCTTCCTCAATATAACTAATTCCCTCTGTTTTACTGGTGCTTTGTGACATTTAAGTGTAATAATAAAAGTGCATTGTTGGATTTTCAGCAGAGAGTTGAAGATCTAGCAAGTAAATTATTATTTAGTATTCAATTTAGAAGTCAAAGTGTAATATAAAGTTTTTGCCCCTTTGTAGGTAGTTTCGTTACAGAAGATGCGAAACTATCTTCCGGAAGGGGTGACAAAATCTAATTATTTTTTCTTGTATATTACATTCAAAACGTTTGCAATTAGTGTATAAAAAAAAATTATGCACTAATTGATATACTTACATAATTTGAATTTGACTTTAAGTGAAAGTGGGCATATTTGTTTACAATATGGTAGAACAATGTTGAATATGAAAATAAGAGTACACACTGAGATTTGTTGTTGAAAAAGTTTGTTTTCGTTGCTTGTAGATGTCGACATAACTCCAAAGGCTGCTGCGTGCACTGCTCACCATTGGAGCCCTGGGACGAAGGCTATCTCAGAGAACACAACATCAAGCACATGTCATTCCATGCTTATTTACGCAAGATCACTTCTGGCAATTTTATTTCACTAGATGAACTGTCATGTAAAATTAAACCTGGTAAGTTTGCAGCGTCGATTGGTATATAATTGTGAATAAAAGTGAAAGTAAGTGGTTGAGTCAGGTCTGGACGTCCCCCCTGGCAGGCTGCTCCGAGCACCCGCCGTGGCCGCGCGGCATCTGCTCCAAGTGCCAGCCCGGCGCCGTGACGCTGAACCGGCAGCCGTACCGGCACGTGGACAACGTGCTGTTCGAGCACCCCGCCATCGTGGAGCGCTTCCTGGCGTACTGGCGCGCCACCGGGCACCAGCGCGTGGGCGTGCTGCTGGGCCGCTACGAGCGCCACCCGGACGTGCCGCTGGGCGTGCGGGCTAGGGTCGCCGCTATCTACGAGCCGCCGCAGAGCTCGGCGCGCGACGCGGTGGCGCTGGCGCCCGACGCGCGCGCCGGCCTGCTGGACGAGCTGGCGCGTCGCCTGCGCCTGCGCAAGGTGGGCTGGATCTTCACCGACCTGCTGCCGCTCGACGTGGCCACCGGCACCGTCAAGCACATACGGTGAGTGAGGTCTATACGGTTGCGACTGCCACTTTATATCGTTCTCGCGTATTGTCACTCTTGTCGATCTTGGGCCTACTTAGGTTTTCGCCTAAAGGTAGATCATATCGATAACGACACGAACATAATGATACATAAGATTAGGGACAGAAGAGAACTCTTCTTCTTTATCGTGTGGGCAGCCTAACGACGGGAAGTCTAACGACCCCACACACCCTAGTCTCAGAGTTTCTAAACCGCCTCGAGGGTCTCTAACATGGTCACCGATGGAAGGAATAGGAGGGAATTGAACCAACTGAAGAGGCACAGTCGTCCCGAGAAGCTCCCTTCATTATTCTATCACTGTGAAGGAAATTCTTGATCGCCCCCGGATATCGGGAAGTTCTTATAGTAGTTAGCCCCCTCGGTACGCTCAGAAAGTGAATACATTTCACTTTACGTACGCCACGCCACAGCGTGTGACCGCAGCTCTGAGTCCATACTTGCGTGTTGCGCAGAGGCGTGGACACGCACTTCCTGTCGGCGCAGGAGTGCATCATGGCGGGCCACTTCCAGAACCAGCACCCCAACGCCTGCCGCCACGCCTCGTCCGGCTACTTCGGCTCCAAGTTCGTCACGGTGTGCGTCACAGGTCAGTACTCACGCCTGCCTCAGCTGGGCACAGACGCATTCCCGCTTGCGCTTACTCAAATTGGTGGATTAACTAGCGATGTCGTAGTTTCAGACTCCACGGATCATATTACCTCGATCGATCCTATATGATTACCTTGAGGGATACATTCACCCTGAAATGAATATGTAGGTTACGATGGTGAAATAATATGGTTTACATTATTTTCGTTAAATGTCCCAATTTGATTTTGAGGTGATAATAAAGTACTAGAAAATAAAAATAATAGTTGTACTGGGTTATGATGTGGCAATCCTAGCAAGTTTTGTTTATTTATACATAGCTATATTATAAACGTGATCAGGGGAGGGCGATGTTAAGACCTGATCTCGAGATTTGGTTTTAGATGGAATTACTTTTTTTTTTTAAACTTTGCCCCACACTAGGGATTTTTCTTTTTTTTTTTTTTAAATCACATACACAAACAACCAAGACCCCGAAAAACTATCAGTAGGCCATACAAATATTAGTTTTTGTTTTTAATATTTATCGTTTTTTTTTTATTCCTATAAGAGTATAATGTAGAAATTACTACTACTATTATTGCTTATAAGGTAAAAATTTTTTTTTTTTGTTTAAATACTGTTTCTAATTAGCTGGAAATGCAGATAAGTTAAAGTGTGGTGGTGTCGCGCAGGTGACAGCAACAAGCAGGTGCACCTGGAGGGCTACCAGGTGTCGGGGCAGTGCCAGGCGCTGGTGCGCGACGACATCCTGCTGCCCACGCGCGACGCGCCCGAGCTGGGCTACATCCGCGACTCGTGCGACAAGCAGTACGTGCCCGACGTCTACTACAAGGTCAGTGCAAGCGTGCCAGCCTGGCCGGAGTATCGTGCACTTACTTCATTAGGAATCACTCAATACAGTTAGGAAATTGGCGAGAAGGCCCCCGTGACGCGGAAAGCACGTCATACGCCAGGTCCTGCGCCTCACTGGTTCCCGGGCGTGTCGCACCATCAACTGTCGCTCGTCACGGTCTGTCTCTCTTCTTAGTATTTAATGCGGCGTTTATCTCTTAGCATAAACATCTAAAATGAGTTTGTATTCGGCTCATTCAGGTTTAGCCTGCTGCTTCTACTGTAGACGCTAAACCCGAATGAGCCGAATACAAACTCATTTTAGATGTTTATACACACACAAATAATGATGTTCACACACACATTTTGATGTTTACATACAGTGTAGTTTAGTCCATACTCGAACTAAACTATACTGTCTTTATTGAAATTGGCCACTGTGGCCGAAAGGCCAGAAGATTAATTGTTACATCGGGCTGACAAAGCAATCGATAGATAACGTGCAACTTGTTACCGCGCTCTAAGCTATGAAACGCAACATTACATGTTACAACCAATACATGTTACTCAGCGACACAACAGCTGCTTAAAATCAGGATCCTCTTGTTTTTCTTGTAAAAAAGAATTAATTATCATAAAAAGCCTAACAAAAGTCGGACGGGCCGGATGCAGTCATATATGGCCGGACAAGAGGTCAAAAAACCTAATACTGTCCGGCTTTATCCGGACGGATGGCAACGCTACGTGCAGAAGATGAAATATATTTGCTGATTAGGTGACTCATAGGTGACTCAGCGTGACGGTGACCTGTCGTGTTTGGGCGATCACAAAGTACGTAGGTAGCCATTACAAAGCAAACAAGCAAGCAAACTATATTGTACAAAGCATGTTTTTTTTTTTAAGTTCCAAACCTCTACTGCCTCGGTAGCAAAGTGGTTCTAAGCGCGACTACTACGCTAGAGGTCTTGGGTTCGATTCTCAGGTCGAGCAAAGTGTCATTTGTTATTTATTATTTTATTTGTATACCGGTGAACTATGGGTGTACATTGGTACACCTCTGCCTAACCCTTCGGGGAACACAGGCGTGATGGTATCTTAGGTATGTACGGTCAACAAAAGAGATGAAAAAAGAGAATGAAAGAAAGAGATGAGTAACCAGACCGTCTAATATAGTTGAAGTTTTCTATCAAACCAGTGGTAGTTTTTTAATAAAATTTAATTTAATTAAAATTAGTTTTTTAATAAAAAATTAATTTAATTAAAAAACTGTTTATTTTCTATCAATAAAAACAAAATTCATTAAAAAACTTCTATCGGTTTTTGAAAAACTTTGAATTCATTAGGCGACCCTGGTTACTTATCTCTTTTGCTGACTGTACTATGCGAAAAATGTGGTGTAATTAGTTGGTTTATAGAGGTTTATGTAAATATTATACGAATAAAAAAAAAACGATGCATCTAATAGTTTTTTATTAAACAACAAAAACCCTTTAATGAGCTTCGTTATTTAATTTTGAAAAGGTAAAAATCAATTTGTTTATTTTTTTTAAAGAACGTTAGAACGCTTTAAGAACTCTAGGAATTTCTCCAGTGCCGTAGGTGCCTTTACAGACAAACACACTCACATACACAAACAAAATATTAAGCAAGTTAAGGTTTATTAGCGGTAACACAGCACGTACGTTGTATTCAGGAGCGTGACGCGTACGGCAACGAGGTGGGCGTGTCGGCCAAGCGCGTGCCCGTCGCGTACCTGCTGGTGGACGTGCCGTGCGGCGTGGCGGGCGAGGCGGGCGCCGCCACCTTCAGCCCGCGCGCCGGCTTCCCGCCCGCCAACCGGCCGCTGCAGCACCACCTGCAGACGCTGCGCGCGCTGCACCAGCACCTGCAGGCCGCCGACAGCTTCCTGGAGGCCGCGTCCGACCTGCACGTGCTGCTGTTCCTGGCCTGCAACGAGGCACTGCCGCTCAGCCCGGCCGCGCTGGAGCCGCTGCTGCAGGCCGTGCTGGCGCAGGACGCGGCGCAGGCCGAGGCCTGGCGCAGCACGCCCAGCGCCGCCACGCTCGACCAGCTCACCCGCGCCAGCGCCGACCACGACACGGACAGGTATCCACGCCACCGCTTCACCACATCCTACTCCAAATTATTCCACCGTCACGCACGACCACTAGCCGAGTGCAACTCGTTTTTTTTCTGGAACAAAGCTTATAGTAGTTGGATTTCATCATATAACCCTAAAGTCTAAGGTCCTTAAAACCTATCAAAAAATCAACATCATAAAATCAAATCAATAAACATGGTTGTTAGCAATTATTCAATCACACTGGCGGAGGTAAGTGTTGTATGCAAAATATTTAGACTATGTATAAATAAAATCTGACTGGAGCTTCGACAGTGATGCAGAACCATAACTGTAACTAACAACAGCATAACTTATTTTTAATTTGCAAAATTAGTTTTAATCTGTAAGCCGGAGTGGTGAAGTCATAAGACGTGCCGCCGGCAGCCGGCACTGCTTCCACACGTAACCCTCAGGGCGGCGTCCCGCTTGCACTTGTCTGCTCCTTTAGCAAAATGTAACTAATCAAATTAAATAATATTACGATATTACAAATCATTTTTGGTAAACAATAGTCATCCCGCGTTTATTATCAACAATCAGTTCCATTTCGTGTACTTCCTCCGACATATAGTACAAGGTGTTGATTTGCATCCTCGTCAAATTTTAGGAGCTTGTCATAAAAAAATAGAAGTAGTCAAATATAATTACGATACCTGGTCAATATCTAATAAATATTTGTTTTTTTAGTTGCAACTATCAAATAACAGTATACTTACCAGAATACTCCTCTTGCAAAATTCAGAATCGCCCAGTTGCGTATGCGGTAGGCAGAGTTGTCACGCGGCTATATCAATGTGTGCATAGCGCCTAAAGCCTCTGGCGAGATGGCTAGCTCAAATTTGAAAATCACGTAAAAAAAAATACAAAACGAATTTATTTTTTTATTGAAGAAGTGTAAAGAAATTTAATTGAGAAGATATGTTTTTGTAACATTCAAAATAATAGAAATACCTATCTATGGTAATGGTTGCATGTTCATATCACACTATTACAGGACCTCTTCTCACAACTCAACAACTCATGTGAATCCGTCCATTATTAACTTCGCTCCACTTTTGCCCATTACACTCTGCTACAGAGCTGGTTAGCATGCTCATCGAGGTCTTAGCCCCCGCCACAGAATGCAAATAATACATGCGGGAGACATTTAAAACTTGTTTTTGTAAAAACTTGGAATTTTGACCTATTTGACCTCCAGAAGACTTCCAGGTATGGTCTCTGTTTAGTGGATAGTCGTGCAGTGAGTAATGATGTGTTTCGGTCGGGCGCAGCATGGCGGCGGGCGCGGAGGCGGGCGTGTGGACGTGTCCGCTGTGCACCTTCCACAACGCGCCGCACAACGACGCCTGCGAGATGTGCGCCATGCCCAGGTACGACTCGCTACTGTGTTTTAAGGGTTTCGCATTTATCCGAACTCTAATTGTTATTTTGCATGCTGAAAAATATTTTTTTTGTATTATTACTGCAATTGTGGGGAGAACTCTCCTCAGTTTCTTTTATCACTGCCTAAACGACTGCAAAAAAAAGAGGGACTGATTTTAGTCGAAAAATAAAATCAAACGTTTTTCTGACACATTAATTAGTAACAATAATTAAAAATATATATATTAAACCAAACTCTGATCCTGAGTTTGAACGCATTTCTTGTATCGAGACCGCCATTTGTATGTGGAATGGACTCAATGCTCTAATCGACTTGCACTTAGCCGACGGGGGTTATTCGAATAAGGAAGGGACAATCCCCGGAAGTGCGATATTACCAAAGGTTGAACCTCCCCCTCCCGAGGACAGCGTTCAATGACTATACTATTCCTTGTTTGTTTCAGAAGCAACGCGATGTAAATATGGTGGTGTGCGTCGAAGTGTATCAACGTTTTATATAGAGATAATGGCGAGACCCTGCACCGTGGCTACTATGTTTAATTTATTTTTGTATCGATATCGTGCGTCACCGTGGCGAGTGCGTCATACCGTGCGGCCTGCCGTGTCAGACACTGCGGGCCACGCATGCGGCCTGTCGTGTCAGACACTATGGGCCCGCATGCGGCCTGCCGTGTCTGACACTGCAGGCCCGCCTCCGCCGCTATGATGGACACAGTGTCACCGGGGACACCGTACCTATGTCTTAGTGATCCTCATTTAAGAGGATAAGTCGGTCTGAACTTGCTGTAATTATAATAATAAATTCCAGCAAACCATAACGCGCTGTTTGTATATATATCAATAATTAAGTAAAACTGTCCTGAGCTAATTGATTACTTATTGTTCACCTTATGATTTTTGTAGCTCATTAGTAGAACAGATTTGTGATCTTTTCGCCATCGGATACATGCTTCTGAGTACTATTGACGCATGCATGCATATACGGTTGGGCACGCCACACCAGTAGTGCTGCAGCTCGTCTTCAGCTCCGCAGCGTAGAGCGAAGAGCTTCGCATATTCATTACATGTGATCCTTACAAGAAACAATTTAGACAATTGTGCAATTATTTTTTTGGGTGGTTTACTATCAGTAATTAGAACACATTTCTATTAATTGCACCATGCTTTTTCTTTACTTTTTAATCCTTATCCGCGTTAGAACTAAGTAAAACGTCGGCATGGGCTACTCGTAATACCATTCCAGAAAGCTGCGGGCGTCGTCCCTGTGCGTCGCGACTACCTACCGATCACATCGTTGCACTTGACGTCGGCGGTCAATTAAAACCTTTGAACTCTTTGGTCCAGCCGTACTGTAATACATACATACTTGCTCGTAAAGTGGTTCTTACTGCACCACTTTCAGTATATTACGCACTCGTGCACTACTACTATTATAAAGGCGAAAGTTTGTATGTATGGATGTATGGATGTTTGTTACTCTTTCACGCTTAAACGGCTGAATGGATCTGGATGAAATTTGGCACAAAGATAGATTATAGTCTGGAATAACACATAGGCTACTTTTTATCCCGGGAAAATGTACGGTACCCGTAGGATAACACATCAACTGTGACGCGGACGAAGTCGCGGGCAGAAGCTAGTAGATTATATACTAATACTGGTAGTCAGTACGTTCCACGCGCAATTGGTGTCCTGACGTCCGAGCGTTCTTACCCCGCGCAACCCCTGCGCCCTGTAGTTGCCGCGTACTCGCGTCGTATCAATCACGATGTCAAACTTTACTCACCGCGAATACTACGAAATGGTGCGAGTGTATTTGTGTGTAAATGTTTTCATGTTTATGTTGCATACCTATCTTAGTGCTTCATTCAAGTTTATTATTATGCATTTTGATGGTCCTAAGCCCATGAAAGTATGAAGGAAAAGTTGGAATTACGTTAACAAGTAACTTCATATCGCAGTCCAAACTAAATAGTGTTTTTTTTTTTAATAGAAGTAATTATCTTATCCCAATAAAACTGAGAAGGCAATGATACTCTGCAATCTAAGTGCCATCAAAGCAAACCATGTAAAAATAAATAACAATTTTAATAATTGAGATGTTGTTTAAACTAGGCCATGCCAAGTGTATGTATTTATATCAGGATCAACTAGTTTGGCCTAGCCTTAACTGGTTTATCCTATCGGGCTTAGGACAAACTAGTTTGGACTAGGCTATACTAGTTAATCCTATCGCGCATAGGAAGAACTAGTTTAGCCTAGGCGAAACTAGTTTGTCCTATAATCGGTTTCGGCCGGTAACATAATATATACCATCACGCCTGTATTTCCCGAAGGGTTAGGCAGAGGTGTACCAATGTACACCCACAGTTCGCCGGTATATTTATGTCCCATGTAATAGGGGGCAAGCCTATTGCCATTAATTGTGCACAAATCCAAACTCCGAGCTGCTACTGAGAATTTCATAGAAAAACCCAATAACACTTTTTGCTCGACCTGGGAATCGAACCCAGGACCTCTAGCGTAGCAGTCGTGCTTAGGACCACTAGGCTCGGCCACGAGGGCGTCATTGGTACAAGCTTAAACATTTTTTTTACTATTTTTATGATGTAGAATGAAAAAAAAGTTCGGAAAAAAACTGCAAGACTCGATTCTAGAACTATTTATAATATGTACCTACAAATTTTTAGTCGCTGGGCGACTCCGACTCGCACTTGTCCGGTTTTTGGTGTTTACTACCTACTCTTATGCTATATCACGTGATAAAATTTACCAAATTCAAAATAAATCACACGAAAACTTAAAACAAACAAAACGAACTGTAAACACAAGCCTGTCACGACATGATTAGGCACGTGGACGCGGCAAAAACTTCGTCGCTTACATAGAATTCACCGCGCCGAACATGATCGATCACAGTGCGGGAACTCCCGAATGCATTTTCGGTTTCGGTCGTAGTTTCGGCAGGTTTTCCACCGAAACCGAAACACGTATTTTTGCCGAAACTCAACCGAAACCGAACTTTCTGTCGGACACTATCATGCAGTAATGCTTTTTGTTTCATTTAAGCAAACCGTTTTGGTTGAATTATGCCCAACTTTTTTATTTATTTATTTATTTAACGCAGCATGGAAGACTTACAGCTAACAAACAAAATAGAAAAGAAACTATAGATGACAGGAAGCCAATTACAAGTCTTCGCGTGTAGAATTTGACAAAAAAATAATTAAAAGTGAGCAAACATTAGACACAGATTGTTAATACAGACATGAGATACAAACATTACACATTAGTCGAAAACTATTTGATTTAAAATTTAGGAGGATCAAATCATAAAAAAAGGGAATAATGGGGGGTAGCTATTTGAAAAAGTTAAGGCTTAAGCACCGTCTAGCTGACGTCACACTAGTCGTAAAGGGATCCAAGTCATGTTGCTTACACATTTCATTGAACTGCTTGCTTGCGCGCACAATATAGCTATTCTGCCTATAATTGGTAGAGGTATGAGGTACACATAAAGGCGGATTGAAACGAAATGATTTATTTGGCACACTAAAATAAAATTTTGATAAATGCTCGGGACTGTCAATATTATTGTTGAATATCTTTAACAAAAACAGACAGTCAGCAATCTTACGTCTATCTTCAAGTGGCAACAAATGGAACTTCTTACAGAGCTTTCTTCTTCTTCTTTTTGTGATTAATGAAGCTAAGTATGTTTATAATTAATTATATTTAACAACTAAACATTTTATTTCACCACATTATTTATAAGTTATTAATAACAATCAAATAATAATTCAGTTTGTGAAAGTATATTATTATCTTTTCACCTATATGGTTCCTACTGGCCGCTCGTACTAGTAAAAGTAACTTGTGGACAACCATGAATACCATAATATATTAAATTGTAGTTTCATTTTCATATCAATAAATTTATAAGTTATAAATTATAACATTGTTGAATTTATACCGGAGTGTTCCACTATGTTCACCTAGGTTATGGCGCACGAACCATAATCTATCTATTGGAATAAGGTTGAACATAAATATCACGCAGGTGATATATATTATAATGCTATACACACTCTCTATGTACTTTTTGTACTCTTTAAAATGTTACCGAGGTGAACGAAGTGGAATAAACCTTTATATTGTGTAGATGCCAGCTGCGGCTCCGCCTGTTTGAAGGTCGGCAACGTATTCACTGTATCTGTGCTCCCTTCGCACGCCTTAGCTATTAGCTAACCATGTCAGAGGCACTTGAGGCGGCTTAGAAACTCTGACACTAGGGTGTGTGGGGTCGTTAGACCTTACTGCCCACACGATAAGAAGAAGCTATTAGAGCGTCTGCATGGTATATCATCAATGAATTTTGTGCACGTTAGAAGGCCACGTTTAGGCAAACGTAATGCAGGATGCCCTAGTGCACGGTGGATTAACGATTTATGCCACCTTCTGTGGCAGGCAGCGGTTGGTCGCTTGCTGCCCAGGACCGCGATAGTTTTTTTGGGGAGCCTTACGATCAGCAGCGGGCGGCTATAGGCTGATATGGTGATGATGGTATATCGACGGGATGCCTTCCAAGATCAGCAGTGCCTGCGGCTGGAGCGCGGCTTCGCGCGTGTTTTGTACGTGGGCTGCTTCTTTTAGACGACGAATAGAATAGAACACTATTGCATAGAATTTTAATTTTGCAATATGATATGACGGGTCGCGAATATTCGCTCGACGCCGTCCAGATTAAAATATAAAGCTTGCTCGCCGCTTACCTACCCTGTTCGGTGTACGTCACTCCAAAAGAAAAGTGGCTCCTACAGCGATAAAATGCTGGAGCACCCACGGGAATTTTAAAAACTCGGCGCCCCTGACCACGGCTTTCGAAGAATGTTTTCTTGTTTCATACTTTTTAGAACGTGAATTTTTGTAGTCGGGTTTTAGTTTTTGAACTTTTTTTTATTTAAAATATTTTGGGGTTCAAATTTTGACATTTATATACCTACGTAATATATTACTGAAACTGCAACATAATTATACACAATATATGGAATAATCTATTAGGTCTCCAAACAAAATATTGGTTAGTTAGCTTGCTACACATAGGTTTATGATGCGCACTAAAGGGTGCCATGTACAAGTTACTAATACTATATACATATATTTGAAATGTGCTAATTAAGCCCTTTAAGTTGATATGCAACACGACTATAGGTAGATGAAAAAAAAATTTTTTTTCATGTCTTCATGGGCCCTAGAGGGCGCCACATACAATTTATTGCAACATAACGTAGCCTATAACCAGCGGACAATTTCTTCCAATGACACCTCATTTATCAATTTACGATAGACGGTTTAGAAGTTATGAGGGAACAGATGAACATCCATACATACATATAATAATGTTACGGCTAAAGGTAGGTGTTAATATAAACCTAAGGTTAGCCGGCTAAACTTAGGTTTATCTTCAAGAAGCAGCTAAAGTTCGATAACATGTTAGTTTGCGTTGTGATATTCAATCTTTAGCCGGTTAATGTGCACATTAGCCGAAACTAAACGGCTAAAAATGTATTCGATGGGCGCGCCAGGCCGGCGGAGGGCTTGAGGGGGCGCGGGCGGTGGGGAGACAACGCGCGCACACGGCAATGTTTTGGTTTAGTATTGCGTAATCTTTTTTTGCGGTTGATCGCACGTATTATAATAATGATTAAGCATAATATTCTACATTGCCCCAGAGGCTTCAAAGGCATAGTGGAGCACCGCTTCGCGGGGCTCAATGGTTTACAAAAAAAATAACCAACGAATTGGAGGGCGGGTTCTGTTCGCTCGCTCTCTAGACCCCGCCATCCACTTCTAACCTAACCTGTCCGAGTCGGGGTGCCCCAAGTCCCGAGCTCGCTTCGCTCGCTCTTTCAAGCATAATTTCTCTAACCATAATAATGTTTAAGCATAATATTCTAAAGTTATGCCAAAACAAATTAGTCTTTAAGATGATTATGCCAACATAAAATGTATGCCTAAAAAAAATATGCCAAAGTATTATTATGCCAAAAAAAAAGGATTACATTGTTTCCTTTTCCATTTCCTTCTACATTTTTAGCCAAGGGCCTTTTTTTTATAGACGGGAGGGCCTTTTTTTTTTAATTTTTTTTTTTTTTATAGACGGGAAATCATCAAATAACTTCCCCCGCCCTGGGCGGGGCGGGAGGGAGTGTCAGACTTTTACTGACTAAAACCCGTCTATGTTCCTTCATGTGCCCTTTGCGTTCCGGGGGCGCGGTATCTCTTTCGAACAACCCGCAGCCCCGGCAGGCATCGGCCCTCAGTGGCCCCATCCAATTTGCTGACATCTCTTTGAGGCGCGCGTGGAACACGAACGCGCCGTCGACACGGTCTGTCGCTAGTGAACGTATGGACGGTGAGCTACCCATTGCTCACCGTCCACAGACCCGCGTCTACGGTGGCCGGGAGTCGTCTCGTGGCTCCCGACGCCCGGATCGTCTACCGCGGCGGCCGCTGGGACGGGGGACCCTCCTTTCTCTCTCCCGTCCCGCCGCCTCCTTCTCTAGCATTACAGCTTCGCAGAAGGAGGCGACTGCTTCCCATTCCCCCTCGCTCCGGACCATGGCCTGAACCAGTGCCGGACGCGAGAGGGCGCCGCCGCCGATGGCCGCCTCGAGGACTCGGCGGTGCTCAGCCCAAGCAGGGCACACCGCCAGAGTATGCTCCACCGTGTCCTCGGGGCGATCCTCGCAATGATGACATCCGGGCGTTTCCTCCCGCCCGATGAGGTGCAGGAACCTCCCGAAACATCCGTGTCCGGTGAGGACCTGCGTCAGGCGGTAGGTGAGGGCGCCGTGGCGCCGCTCTAGCCACTCCTCAAAGAGGGGACTTACCGCCTCAATCGAGGCGTGCCCTGCACGAGGTTGCGACAGTCGTTCTCTCCATGTCGCCATGAGATCGAGCCGGAGTTCCGTCCGCAGGGCGGCAATTTGCCGCGGCAGACGGGAGGGCCTGCAGTTACACTTAAGTTTAGCCGGCTAAAGATAGAAGAAACTAACATTAACACCTCGTCCAAGATAAACCTAGGTTTAGCCGGCTAATCCTAAGTTTATGTTCACACCTACCTTTAGCCGTAACATAAACATACATACATACCGGTCAACCTCATAACCCTGCTTTTTGCTTCGCCGTAGTCGGTTAAAAATCGGCAATCGCCACCATTTTTATCATAAAACTAAACCAGTCTAGGTTTTTGATAAACAAAACTGGATTTTCTCAGGTTTATGATAAAACATAGTAACAATTTTGTCATCTGGCGGTTCTTGATTAAAACCTAGGATTTTACCTATGAATGACAGATATACCAATTCCGTAACACGCTATAAAGGGGATATTTTATAATAATACCTTCGTTCATAAAATAAAGCAAAAAGAAAGTGGTTTTGTAAAAATATTTATTTAGTATGTACAATTTTGCTTAAGCCTCGCACATGATGCGGCACACAACACAATTGGCGTCTATGAATGCCCGGGCGACTATTGCGTGATACGATACAAAGGTGAATATTTAATCTATGTAATGATGGGGTAACATTATCCGGTGCAGACATTTCAGCAAACTTGGTTGAACCAAACACGAGATCCAGCTAACGAGGAAACGTCACTCTAGCAGGATGTTGAGTATCTTCGCAGCCGTACTAAATAGTAGTTTAAAATAAATTGCAACATTTACTTCGTGTAAACAAAATTGTCTGCTGGGGTAACGTTACTCCAGCAGAAACGGTTTTCATTAAATAACAAAAAAAAAACTAACAGCACGGCGAATTTAAAAATCTTAACAACAATTACAGAAGCGGACGCAATTCCGACGTTTTGTTGCTGGAGTAACGCAAACATTATTGAGACGCCCCGCAGGTGTTGCGTACAACAGCATCTTGCACGACAGTTGCAGTCGTTGTTTGGTGGCTTGTCACTGACTAAGTGACTACTGACTGCAACCAAAGTCTGAAGACTGTTGTTTGTTGCTGAGTACAGTCAGCAATGAAATCCTTAATCATGTCGATCATCATCGTTCCACTAGTCGTAATACCTTAAACCACGAAGGTCGTTCAATAAACAACGTGAACAAGTTATCAAAGATCGGCGTACCTACATTAATATTAACTGCACACTTAAATATTACAAACAAAATTATCTAGGGGGAGGCCTATGTCCAGCAGTGGACGTCCTACGGGTGATAGGATGATCATTGGTGATGAATGTATGGATTTTTTGTTGAAATGACGTGGTTCATGTCATTTTGTTGGTCCAACAAGGCGGCTATGATGCAAATATTTGCGCCATGGGCCATCATTCCCATGATTATCGAGGACGCTGATGCCGAAATGATAGTTTGGCTACGAGATATTTTTTGTCATGTATCCCCATGGGTTTCGAGAGTGCTAGACTGACGAAAATTAAAGCAAAAAGAAAACCTATTCTGGCCACGAGCGGCATCAGCATCCTCGGAATCCATGGATCAGATACCCATGACAAATAATTTGCAAATTTTTGTAACTGCCACCTTAGTTTCAATTGTATTATAGATGATATAATATGTACAGAACAACAAAATGACTTGAACACACAACTCAACCAAAGCCCCGAAACTAGAATGAAGAATGTTACTAGGTATGCCAAATCGCTTGAAATTTTGTCTCAGTAAAGCCTATAGGTATACAAATACACTAGTTTTTCTTGTAGTCAAAAATACCTAGTAGTTTTGATTTTATAGGCATTCAGTTTCGAAAAATATCGTGGTCACGTGACCGCGCTGGCCCGCGCGAGGCGTTTTTGTATGACGTCACAGTCATACTACAACGCGCCGCGCGGGCCTGCTGGCGGACTTAGAGCGGTGCGTCGCCGCAGCGCATCGTGTGACATGCTACAGATATTTCTATGTAAGACGACGCAGCGACACCGCTCCGGCGCCGCACTGCCGTCGCAACGCATCGTGTGCCCCGCTCTTATTAGTGAGTCAGACTGAGCTTGTGACGTCATTGTACATCAAACCGTCACCGACAGCCCGCGTTGTGCGGTTCCAATTTTTTTTACTTCTAAATCGGAAACTAATTGACGTATCGAAGTAATTATTTCACTAGTATTTTTTATTTTTGACAGAGAATATGGAGTGCTATTAATCAAAATTAGTTAACATTCTTCATTAGAATATTGTTTTATTGAAGTAAACCGAATTATGTAGTAAGTATTGAAAATTGCAGTGTTAATACATGTACACATGTATGTTAGAATGTTCACCGTACTGTGTGACCTTCAGCTATCGAGCGACGTTTGTTGCGTAAGGTATTAACGTCAATGTGGAGATCGTTGTCGCGTCAGCGTCTTATGTCGCTGACTGCATTACGTATCACTAAACATGCAGAGCATGTTTTTTAAAATGAAAATAGTGAGAAGTAAAAACATAAAAAAAAACAACAGAATTTTCAATTGGTTCAAGAGGTGTGGGTGTTACAGAAAGTGGAGTTATTAATATTACACAACTATGAATCTTCTTTTTGCATAAAATATTATATCCAGAAATATTTTTTTATTGTCTGCTTGTATATCCATGTCTCAAAACTCCACATCGATGTGATAATGTTATAGCACTCCCGCCTGCTTGCGGCAGGTGCGGTTGTCGCGTACGTCTGGCTGATACGCTGTACTTCGTAGGCCTCAACACTATTCATTCTATACATTACAATTTATTAGCATGAATATTTCCTACCAATCGCACCTTCCTTGTTTACGAAAAATTCCTGTCGACCTAGCGTTACATCCATCATTATGTTTTATAGGAAAAATTAAATTGCCAGTTTCTTATTTTCACACTTAATATTTTTTTGAGTATGTAATAGAAGTGTCGGACATGTTTCAGAAGCGAATATGTTACATAGATTAATTAGCTACATAGCTGCCTCCTGTCCCGCGAGCCGCTCGAGCCGCTACCTAGTGCTCAGCGCGCCGCATGCGAATACTTCCAAACGAAATCGTTTAACCCTTTGAACGTCAAGCGCAGCTCATAAGAAGTATGCACTCTACGCCGAGCCATTTATTCACTACTAGCTTTTGCCCGCGACTTCGTCCGCGTGCATTCATAGTTCCCGTTCCCGGGGGATTTCCGGGATGAAAATTATCCTATGTCCTTTCTCGGGTCCCAGACTATATCTGTACCAAATTTAATTGAAATCGGTTCAGTGGTTTAGGCGTAATGAAAAGACAGACAGACAGACAGAGTTACTTTCGCATTTATAATATTAGTACGGATAGTACGGATTAAATACCTACTGAATGCTAGTGATGGGGTATTCACAACTATCGATAAACTTTATCACTGCTACTACAATCCATTTTCCATATAATATGTGTTAAATTTATCAAATAAATGTTACAGTAGTAGCATTAACTTATAAAAATGAGATAATCAAATTAACAAACTAGTTTCACACTTAAAACTTCACTGGAGCAATTTTTTATCGAACAATCGCATCCCTAAAATGAGATTGACGTCAATACTTGTCGCTTGAAAGCGTCAAATGCCGTAAAGTAAATACGGATATTTTAGGGATGTGGTGATGGTTAAACACATAATAGTAATATATAAAATATAATAAACTCGTTTATAGCAAACTGCTGCATTGCGGATCTGAATAATGTGGAAAATTTGAGAAATTCATTTGATGATCATAAATATACAAATCGATGTTACAAATGTAAATAGGTTTTAACGTTATTAATTGGGGTGCTAGTCAGAAAACCTCCAAGCGTGCCGTCGGTTGCTTGTCCCTCCGGACACGTCTTGAGGGAACGGCAGCTGGCTGGCCGGTGCACCCTGGGCGCGGGTAGTGATCTTCCCTGAGGAATGGGAAGAGATTCCTATTCTTTGGGGAATGTCACTGCTCGTGGCCAATATTCTGACGGGCGGGGTCCGAGGACGGACCAAGGGCGTTTCTCCGCGTGTCCCTCTGATCAGCAGAGGGCACAGCGGAGGAGTGAGGACGGGCTCGGCGTGCACTCACCCTGCCACCGAGCAGACAGAGAGGAGGGTGGTCCTTCTCTGTCACCGTCGTACATCGTAACCCCATATCGGAGTGTCGTGGTCATGTCTCGCGGCTTCGATTGGCACCGAGGGTCTTGGCTTAACCGCCCGGACCGCGAGGTAGAAACCCTCTATAAAAAGTCACCCCGAATCCCAAGCGGCGGCGCACCGTGACGGGATGTATGGCTGACGGGCGTCCCTATGGGACATCAGTCGCTAGTGCGAACCACTTGCGCTTTTTGGTTGGATGGTTGGAAATTGTTTATACTCGTGGGACTAGAAATGGAAAATATTAAAACAAAAGACGTAGAAGGAGGAAAGGGAGATGCCGAGTCGGAGTCCGACTCGACTTCCAGCATGGTGACCGTAAGCCCATTGGGCTCCCACCATGAGTTGGATGGTCTGGGCAAATTCGTTAGGAAGCGGCCCAGACCGGAGGACGAACGGGCGTCCTCCGACGGCGAGCAGCTGGCCTCGGCTCGCAAGATCCCCACCAGCAGACGCGGTGGGGTCCAAGAGCGGGGCCCACTCAGGGTGACTGCCCGGGGGAGCAGTGTTGCTGGGCGACCGGCGACACCTGCTGCGGACGGGCAGCACCCGATCGAGACGTCCTGCGACGAGGCAGGTGCACCTGGCGGCTCTGAGGAGCGTAAGTCCAGGTTCATGGAGGTGGTAAAAGACGCAGTCGCGAGTGTGGCCCGGAAGAAGATGAAGGGGTCTAAGTCCCGGGCCATGGACGCGGCTGCGGCCACCATACTGGCGGAGGCGGAAGCCAGTTTTGCGGGGGAGGTCCCGCAGCTCCGGGCGGAGGTGGCTCGCCTGTCGGCCGACATGGAGCTCCTGATGGTGGAGAACAGGAGGCTCCAGGCGGACCTGGCCGAGCTCCGCGGGACCGGCTCCCGCCAGGCGCCCAAGGCGCCCAAATCGCCCGTGCCCATACCGGTGGAGAACCAGGTTTTGACCCTGGTTCAGAGGGAGTTGGCGGCCTTCCAGGCACGGTTTTCCGTCCTGGAGGGCATTGTGCTGCGCCCCCCTCTGGCGGCGAGCGGGACGGCCACGGGCGGCAAGCGGGCCTCCTATGCGGCCGCCGCCTCTACGCCGAGGCCAGGCAACCAGCCCCCCAGCAGGGCTGTGGCGGCCACCGCGAAACCGGCTCCGGCGACACCGGCGCCAAATACGGTGCCCCCGAGGAGGGGCAAGGCGGCGGCGTCCCAGCCACCTCCACCCACTCCGCCCCCAAATCCCAATCCTCCAGCAGAAGCCGAATGGCAGGTGGCTGGAGCGAAGGAAAAGGGGCGGAAGGCGGCCAGAGCGGCCAGGGCGGCCAATAGGAAGACGGAGGAACGGCGGCGGCGCAGACAGCGAGCCACCGCGGCTAAGCTCCGCGCCCCGAAATCCGCGGCTGTAGTAATTACGCTACAGCCGGAGGCGGTAGAAAGGGGCGTGACCTACGCGGCGGTTCTCACCAGGGCCAAGGCGGCCATAAATCTTGGCGAGCTGGGGATCACGGGCCTCCAGCTCAGGGTGACGGCAACGGGGGCCAGGATGTTGGAGGTCCCCGGTGCCACCAGCGGCCCGTCTGCAGACGCTCTAGCAGAGAGGCTCAGAGCGTCCCTGGATGCGGACGTGGCCCGAGTGTCCAGGCCCGTCAGATGCGCAGACTTGCGCATCCTGGGTCTGGACGACTCCGTCACCCCGGAGGAGGTGGTAGCCGCCGTCGCCAGGACGGGTGGATGCCTTGCCGAGGAGGTGAGGGCAGGCACCATCCGCCCGGATCGCTTGGGTATGCAGACCATTACGGTCAGCTGCCCAGTGGCGGCGGCTAAAGCCATCGTTGGGGCGGGGCGTTTACTGGTGGGCTGGGTATCGGCGCGGGTTAGACTGCTCGAGCCCAGGCCCCTGAGGTGCTACCGTTGCCACGTGGGGAAGCACGTGGCATGTCGGTGCGCCTCGGAGGTGGACCGCAGCGCCCTATGCTTCCGCTGCGGTCAGCCCGGTCACAAGGCCGCGGCTTGTGATGCCCCGCCGCACTGCGACGCATGTGCGGGGGCTAACAAGCCGGCCGATCACCGGGCTGGGGGCAAGGCCTGCGCCGTGCCCGCCGGGGCCGGGGGAAGGCCCCGCACTGCCGCCGCCGCCGCCGCCGCCGCCGCCGCTGCCGCCGCCACCGTTGCCGTGGCCGCACCCGCAGCCGCCGCTGACGCCGCGTCCGCCGGCGCAATGGATTGCCAATAACGGCACCATTGCGCCTCCCGCAGGCGGATACCGTGGACGCGGTCTGTGGACGGTGAGCAATGGGTAGCTCACCGTCCGTACGTTATTAACTAGCGACAGACCGTGTCGACGGCGCGTTCATGTTCCGCGCACAGAGGTGTCAGCCATCAGAAGGGGCCACTAAGGGCCAAATGCCTGCCGGGGCTGCGGGTTGTTCGAAAGAGACACCGCGCCCCCGGAACGCAAAGGGCACACGAAGGAACATAGATGGTTTTTAGTCAGTAAAAGTCTGACACTCCCTCCCGCCCCGCCCAGGACGGGAGGGGTCATTTGATGATTTTACCATCTCTAAAAAAAAAAAAAAAAAAACGTTATTAATTAGATTTTCATATTTGTTCGATATATATATATTAATCGCATTAATAATAAAGTAACACTAATTCTCCAAAACACGCATTTTTTGTAGTTTTAATCAATGTTTTAGTTCAATTAGCACAATCTTCTTGTAAATTGTAGAAGGTTTAACTCCATCACTAGTGTCGCTTCAAAGCGACATTGGCGTTGGTGAACGTATATTTTGAGGTCTTTTCTTCGCCTAAAACAAGTTCAAATTTGGGATGAATACTAAAAGATCAAGCTTAACTTTAGTCCAATTTTATTTAAGTGACTTACGGAGAACACTACAAAATTTTAAAAACAATCATTTTACCTATTTTGTATAATATTAGAAGTAGCAAGCACATCTATTTGTCGCCTAAACTCGTCGTTGGCGTTCTAGCGGCCGATTAAGTTTGTCGCTTTTAAGCGTCGTTAGCGTTCAAAGGGTTAACAGCGTTCTCTAGTGATCGTTTTTCCATACAAACGTATTTCTTATTTTTCTCCATAGATTTTAAACCTAGAGCTATATTTTTACCCGATCCTACAGATATCCGTCTTGGCCATGACGGACAGTTTAATATTTTTATTAACTAACTTTTTTATTACTGATGTTATTATGAGCAACCAAATATCAATAAAAACGCCCATTTGAAATGGCCCCAAATAAACGTCTAGTAAACAAATTTGATGAAAAATCGAAAAAAATAAAATAAAGGGTCAGTCATAGTCTGCTAAGTTTAGACTATGGGTTAAGTTTTGGAGGAGAAAAATAAGAAATACGATGCATCGATTGTGATGATGTTTGTAAAGTGTAAGCGGCCTGGCCTGCGGTTGTTCCTTGGCGGCAGCGCGTGGCAATTCCTCTTAAACGAGCGGCGCGCGCAGCTCGCGGGGCCCGCGGCTCGTCTCCACACTGTGCGCACTGAACTGTGCACTATACAATGTCATTTTGCATTGAATGTCCTATACATTTATTTACAATATAATTTTATTGGTTTTCCAATTTATTTATTTTTTTATTTATCATTTATTTGTAGCACAAGAACGCCACAATAATAAATTTACACACAAAGACGCAAGTTCTCACGGAGCCATCCGTCGTCAGGTATGATATCACATAAACGTTGTATATCTAAGTTTATCTATTATACACATATGTACAGAGGGCGCGTTGCCTACTGCGCCTCGCCGCGCATGGGCGGGAAGTGCTTGGGGTCGCGCAGGTCGAAGGGGCCGCGCGCCGGCGCTCCCTCCAGCGCCGCGCCCAGCTCGCTGGCGCGCTCCGACTCTGCACAGCGTCACAGCCCGCGTCACGACACTGTGGCGGGCGAGCGAGCAGTGCGAGTCTACACGTTACTCGCTTGCTCGCCACATTCGTCGCGATTACCGATCGGCACAAATCATTTTGGACGTATATAAGAAGTTTAATAGAAGCAACCGTCTATTGAACTTCTCGTATAAAAAGTTAACGTTCACTGCACTTTTGTCATTTATATTTTTAATATTTACATACGAAGAATCTCACAATATTTATTGAATATTGAATGTAAAAGGAAAAGCGATAATAATTGTACTCGTCATTATCAACAACTATTTCTATGAGACAGAGTATTTAGCCCCTAGACAGCTCACAATAAGCGATGGGCTTCTGGCAACACATCTGGCCAGTAGATCTCGTTATATCTTTACTCAGATATGTGCTCCGAATCAGATTTCGCCCACTACGGTGGCTCGTTAACATTTCCGCGCTAAAGAATAAAACCAATAGGAAACGTCCCACGATACGGTGGTGTCCGACTGCGAGCTCCAGGCGCGTAGGTGCAGTAGCGCGCGTTGATGTCTATGAAACACATGCTCGCGCGCTTCGGCACCTCTTTCGTCTGCTACTACAACGGTACCTCTTCCCGTTGCGACATACATGAGTCAGGTTTTTCTAATTTCAAAAACTAAGGTAAACTTAAGGTAGACATAAGGGAAGAAATGAGGCATTATGGTAATATTGTTGATTTCACAATAGAAACGTAGATATGAGTGTAGATCAAAATCTGTTCGACAATGTGCAAATGAAGGCCTTTCATATGATTGACCAGGTAACTCTACTTTAAATTTTCAAACTCCCGTTTTAACCCCTGTTGCAATGAAAATAACAATACAACATTTGCAGTACTTATAAGTGAATAAATATCAGCTCCACCTATTTCCAATTTCAAGTCGATATAATCAGCTGTAATAGAGAAACAGACAAAACTAATCGCCATTCACCGACCGTCTCCAGTTTGAGTTAAATTTCAAAACATTAACGTTAACCTAATCTGTCCGGTGACGTATGCAACCACTGTGTCTACTCCGCGGTCTCAGCTCGCTCTCCTACAGAAAGTTGTTTGTGATGACGAGTACAACTTGTCAAGTTTACACCACTCTAACTACTACTAGTTTGTGCGAATTAATTCTACTGCATTCAATATAACATTACAACGCTAACTTTATTTTAATACCAGCGTATAGGCAGCTCAGTTATTACCAAAACGAACAGATTATTACCACAGGCATCTGTGGTCAGCCCTTATCGTGTTATATTGGTAGAATTACTGCATAGTAAATCTACCAATATAACACGATAGGGGCTGTTATTTGACTGCTAATTTTCAATAAGTATAGAGTATAGTCATTACCGTCTTGAAAAATGTACGTTATCACAGAATAAAAGACGCACAGTGTATTTTTCGCCCAAAAAATCGGACATGGCATTTTTACCATCTAATTTCTTAGGATTTGTGATTATAAATGCGAGACGAAAACTCCTGATTGCCCTTTTGCTATAAAATATTGAAAATTAGTACTTGAAAAAAATTTCTATGGTTTCCAGAAAAAAACCATAGAAACAGTTATAACTTAAAAGTTTGACTTCTTTTTAAGAATCTATTGATGGCATTCAATAGTGTCTTCAAAACCCTCCTATAACAAAAAACATCTAGGCTTTATTTATTCAAGATAACAGATTTATGGCTGATTTTGTAAATTTATGTTTTCTTTTTTTTTACCGCCATATTATTACATATTTGGATTTGTAACTAGGATTGAAATGTTCTTTTTATTTACGCTTATGATCCTACAAATTCTTGGATCCTAATTATGCAGGATCTCGGAGTTGTTAAAATTCAGTTTTTCTGGACAGACAGCGCAAGCTGGATAGGGTTGTCGCCTCATAATTTAATAAACATAATATTTGAAGTAATTTTTTCAAATGTCAGTTTTTCCAACGCAGTTTATAATATTATCTGAATAAATAATTACCTTGGTCTTATTTACTTATTGAAACCATAATTACCATAGAAAACTTTAGAAGCCTCTAAGTTAGAGATCCTTCATTATTTGGATCTGATTTTTTTTTCTAGGTTTCTAACACAGTTTATTAACAATTCTAAAAAAAAAAAACAAATAATTGAAAATACGACCATAAAAAAATTAAAAAAAATGCTTAAATTGTAAATAAATCTCTTAAAACTCAATTAAAAAATATATAAATCAATTAGTATCGTGTGTTTTGACATTATTGTGGATCAGAAAAACCAAGAAGACAATTTGTGAAATATTTCAAAAGATGATGATGATGAGGATGATTTACTATTTCACTATAAAAAAGAATAAAGTGGTTTTATTTCTCCTTAATGAGAAATAGGTGCACGAGTGTTCTATTAATTAATTCATAAAACATTTATGTATAAGATTTCACAAAAAAAGCATGTCCGATTTTTTGGGGAAAAAATACACTGTGAGACGCTGTATGAGTATGCGTAATATAACGTAAAAACATGCAAAATTCTTCGTATGAACCAATCATTACCAACACTTGAGGAGCATGTTCGGCAACGTGAACGTGTCGGAGAGCAAAGCGCACAACAGTTACAACTAAACACAACAAGTCATATCACAGAGCGCGCCTCCCCGAGCCCTCGACACACGCGCCGCGCTAGCCGGACCACTTGTCTCAACTCTGCTCGTACTCGAGCGCACCTTTGAGACTGCTACTCAAAAAAAAGTATACGGCTGCGCATGCGCCTGTCGCTCGTACAATATACTCATTGCGATCCGACCGACTGAGTCATAGCGTCGATCATTACAAATGAAATTATTAGTTGGCATACAGCACTGACGACACATCGCCGCTGTGGCGCAACGTTCCACGGAAGCAGCCGCGGGCGCCGTGCTAGCAGCCGTGTACTTCTTAATATGAACGAGACACATCTACCATCACTTAAACTGTCTCTCCATAGAGTGAGCAGCGCGAGAGAAGTGCTCCGGCGGGCGGCAGGGCCGGGGGGCGCGGTCGCCAGGCGGCGGGGGCGGGGGCGGGGGCGAGGGCGGGGGCGGGGGCGGGAGAGGGCGCGGCAGTACCTGTCATCCGCAGCGGGTCCCGGCCGCGCAGCGCGCCCGCGTAACTGTTGCTAGTGGAGAGCGCCGCCGCTGCGCGGGAACAATACGTTAGACTGGGACACTCCTATCCGCCGACTTATATGTAATACATATATAGATACGTGCCACCACCGCGACTACGAGCGGCGCTTACTGCCCGCTCGCATGGCTACCGATCACACTCGTTGACATATTTACTATTTTATTAAAACAAGTATGTCGATAAGTATTATCGTCGAAGCTCAAATCTAACTCGTCTGATAACTTTTATCTGAACAATAAATATGGGCGTTTGACAGCTTTTGTTGACGTGACAACGTCTTATAAATTGGTTTGCCGGGTGACACTTCAAGAAACTGCGTTACGCTCCGCTCACGTTATGCGCTCACAATGAGAGCGAGTGAGAGGCACGCGTCCCTTCCACTCGGGCATGGTTAGCCCGCCAAAGCAGGGCTGCCAGATTGTATAATTGGATACAAAATCTGTATAATCGGACGGTGTATTGTATCCATGGTCATTTCGTATAATATGATACAAAAACATACGGCATGAAATGGAACGTGAGTTCACTTCTTGCTTTTTTCAAAATTGACCTCTTATCTGCATGGGATGAACAGAGATGCAGATAAGTGATACAGTGGAGTGTCGTGTGAACTCGTGTGGCCATAGTTCCTGATTGTGACTGCTTGAGTGGGTTGGTTCAGATTTACTTCGGTAGTTTGTGTAGGTTTTTTTATTTAATAGTTGTCAATAAGTTTTCATCTGAGTTTTGCTTTGCTTGAGATTAGAATACTATTCAGTTAGAGATTATAAAAGGAATAAATAAAAAGAATCAGCACTAAAGTACAGGTAAATATGTTCGTTTTAGGAAATTGTGAAGAAAAATCGATTTATAGAATAGTTTTGTATAATGCGATCAAATTTTGTATAATTGCAGATACTAATAGGTATAGCCGCGATTTATTTGCTGGCAGCCCTGCGCCAAAGAGCGAGAGAGACAGACATAATTGTTACTATTATTTCATCCCTCTTCCTACTATACGAATGAATATTCACATTAAAATTATTTTACCACTCAAAGTCGTTGTCACGTAAAACTTTCGCCCGTATACCGACTTTACAGGCAACCAATTTTTTTTTAAAATAATATACACATGTCAAACGGCCATATTTGTTCTTTAGATAATAGTCGTCCAACAATTGAACAATCTAGCCTTAAAAGAAATAACATTATTAAAGCCAAGTGAACCGATCTTATTCATTGAATGGCATCCAAGTAAGCCGACGATATAGTCTGTCAGTCCTTTCGTGCTAAATATACGAAGCAAGTCTCCTGATACACGTCGCTCAGCGACGATCTAGCTAGGAGAACAGCGTCTCATTCAACCACTTCTCCAACGTTATGTACTACACATAGCCAAATGTGAAAATAAATTATTATTATTAACAGTGATACTATGGTTGAAGGTGTTACTGCCCCACTATCCCGTTCTGTAACCGGGCACTAGGCGACCGGCCCGTGGCTCAGGCGCACTAACCATAGTATAAAGAAGGGAAGTAAGTTATCTTCATACAAACGCAGCGCGCGCGGCTTGTATGTGTGCGTCATAGTATCTACGCGTTGCCGCACGCACACTTAACAAAATCTCGACCTGTTTCTCAGTGCGCCAGTCGGGGCTAACACCGCATGAGATTCGCGCGTCACGGGTTTCCGGCACCGCTTAATGAATGAAAAATGTGTGATAATCGCAGGAGAACGTATTGCTGTGTGTTGGGTTGTCTTAATAATTCATCGATTCCAGAATTATCTCTATTCAGATTAGCTATTGAACAGGAAAGGTAAACAAGTCACTTATTTTAGCATATAATTTTTACTTGATGATGAGATGCCTACTTACCTACTTAGTTTTACCTACTTAGTATTAGTTTTATATCAGACAGAGGAAGTAGGTAGACCTACTTACTTCCTCTGTCTATACTTCCTATGCATTATACTAGAAAGGTTTAGGTAGTAAACTAAAGGTAAACAAATCGTAGAAAAGGTTATTTATAGTTGACACTTCCTTGTTTAAAAATACGTTACAACAAAATCAATTCTAATTTCGATTTATGCGATACTTTTCTCTTTTATTAATGTATGTTAAACTTTATCATTTATTCGTAAACTACTCTTCATAGATGTCATTGTTTGGACACCACTTTTTTGTTAGTTTTATAAAATAGCATAATATTTTGTAATCTGTCTATTGTAAAGAGCCTAAAAAGACAGGTTCCCAAAACCTTTTAGAAGATACGATGAATTAGATAACGTCGCTAAATTGAAGAGTACGCCCGTGATGTAGTATGGCAACTAAAATTGCAGGTATTACGTTTAGTCGATTAACCAGGCGCCTTTGAAAATTGCGAGGGTCATGTAATAAAACAAGAACAGAAAATGTTTAAATTAGATAAAATGATTGATAATACCACTGAACGTTTTATTATTAACGTGGCAGATAGTTCCTCAAATTCTGATATAGACTAGAGCCTATTATTATACGACTTTAAATAATACGATTTTAAAATTTGAAGTGAAAGGTTTAGCATCCATGAGTCACGTGGTTTGTTTTGTTTACATTTAGTTAACTACCTAAACCTTTCTAGTATAGGTACCTTTGATCTGTCAATTGATTTGCCGCTATTGCTTTGTTTACGTTTAGTCAATAAATGTGTAATAATAATAATCGTTTAAACGTCGTAAAACCGACCTCACAAACCCAGACAATACAAGTAAAAAATACAACTTCCCGACCCTTGCCCATTTATAAATACTGAATTAAAATTTAGCTAAAAGTGACAACCCTGAGACAGTAGGCAATTATATCGCGGATTGGGCCGGAGATAGGGTTACCATATCTCAGGATTTGTCCTAAGATCTCAGGATTTTTGGACTCTTCTCAGGATTGCGGCCGGATTTTGCAAATCTCATGAAATCTCAGGATTTTTTGAATTTTCAATAAAATATAGCTTACATTTTAAAGATCTCTTTGATAAAAAATTAAACAAACTAAAAATAATCTTCCTTTGGTAATAATTGCACAATTAAAATCAGTACTTATTTATCCAAGTAGGTACTTAATCAGTTTTATCATACTTAATATGTGATGATACATTTTTAAGTAAGATCCACAAAAACGATAGTATTACGACTTTATTAAATTGTTAAGGCGCGTGGCCGTGCAAAACGCAGCGGCAGCCGTTTTTAGGGCAGTTTTTAGGAGCCCACTTCTCTATATCAAATAGAAATACCAACTAATAAAAAATACGTTAAATTTCTACACATTCTTGACTCGAAAATGGTAGATTTATTTTTAACTTTTTAGTAACATAATGCTTAATTATAGGGTCATAACGAAACTACAGAAATGAGAAATAATAATTTTTGACATGCATCTCCTCGTAAAGTAAACATTATTTTGATTTGCGACTTAAACTAATAATTAGGCAATTTAATAAAGAACATTATGCTAGTTTTATTTTTTTCAAAACACCTAAATTTGATTTTATATAGATTTTACTTTAAAATCTGAGCGTATTTCCTACGAATCTCGTGCGCCGCGTTAGTGTGCCGACAAAGGAACGAATGCTCAAGGTTATTTGGTCAGGGTAGCGCCTTAAGTAAATTCGAGAGAAAACTTTGATAATGCAATGGATCTCAGGATTTTTCAATGAAAATCAGGCCTTTTCTCCGGACTTTTGATTTTTTCATCTGGTAACCCTAGCCGGAGATAGCCTACTTCCCCTCTTTATACTATGCACTAACGGTACGGAACCCGTGCACTCGGACGGCAATTGTTGTGATTGTGACGAATGCATTACGACTCGGTTACGAGTCGGTATAGTGGGTCGCGAACTTTACGCAAGCCATTTAATATGGAAACGAGATTGAAGTAGTGGTTAGGTATGGTACTACTCATCTGAACGACAATACTTATCGAGTGTTCGGGGTTAATGTTAAAACAAAAAAATCGCGTATTATGAAACAGAAATATATACTAAATATACATAATAATAGATAGATATGTCTTTACCGTATTAATGTGAATAAACGTTGTGTAATCTCATAATAATATTATCAATGAATTTACCTACGTTACAGATAAAATAAGAGGGTGAGAAACAAGACGATCATGGCGATTAGTTATATTACTCGCGGAATATTGGATGAACAAGATGTCATCCGACGTCGCTGGCAATGTGTGGCGATACCATTCGGATGTGGGCGGCATGAGGAGGCGTGATCGAGGTGAGTGCGGGTGCGGGAGGGAGCGGGGAGACGAGGACAAGCGATGTGCGGCCGGGGCGGCCCGGGCCGGCCGAGCGCGACCGGCCGGGCCGCCGGGCCGAGTTAGTGTGTGGCGAGGGCGCGGACACGGCGTGCCCGGCGGCGTTACCTTCCAGCGGCCTGGCGCCCGGCGCCGAGCCCTCCAGGAACTGGTGCTGGCGCAGCAGCGCGCACTCGCCGCCCTCGGCCGCGTCCAGCGCGTACACGTACAGCACGCCCTGCGCCGTCGCCACCAGCAGCCGCGGCGCGCGCGCCACGCTGCAACACACGCTCGTCAGCGGGGCCCGCGCTCGCTCGCCCGCCTGCAGCTCACACTCACTTGGTGATGGCGGCCACGGCGCGGTAGCCGGTGTGCGGCAGGCGCGCGGCGGCGAAGGCGCGGCCTTGCGCCAGCACGTCCGCCACCTGCGCCGGCAGGTAGCCCGCGCCCGCCGACACCGCACTCGACAGCCAGCCCATCCAACCGGCGGGCTCGTCGTCCGGGCCGGCCGCCGGCTCGTCGGGCGCGGGCCCGGCCGCCGCCGCCTCGCCCAGGCGGAACACGTGCACGGTCTCGGTGTTGGAGGTGGCGGCCAGGTAGGCGCCGCACGCGCTGAAGGCCAGGCACGCGATGGACACGCAGCGCTTGACGCCGCGCCGGAACTCGTAGAGGCGCGTGCGCTCGGGCACGGCGAACACGCGGATGACGGTGCCGCGCTCGGACGCCGTGGCCAGGCGGCGCCCGCACATGGACCACGCCAGCGCCGCCAAGGGGCTGTCGTGCGCGCTGATCACGCACTTGGCGTTCTGCGGACAGTACAGCGGCGGTGAGCGGCGGGGGCGCGGGGCGGGGGGAGGGGGCGCGGGCCGGCTCACTCACCAGGTGCACGGCGTCGAAGATCTGCACCTCGCCCACGGCGCTGGAGCCGGGGTAGGCCACGTAGCAGTGGTCGACACAGGGCGACAGCGCGCACAGGCCGCGCGGGTTGGGTGGCGTGTCGCGGATGGTGTGCAGGATCTTCATGTCGCGGATGTTGTGGATGTGCAGCGACTCCTCCAGGCACACGATCAGCCTCTGCAACGGAACGCACGGTGAGCGCGGGCCGGCGTGGCCGCGCGGCTCACTGTATTGGCACTCACGGATCGGTTGAGCTTCACTGCGAGGATGGTGTTGCTGTAGCTGTAGTTACATATCTCGGTACCCTTCTTGTAATGGCATACTATCAGCTTTCTGTAAAAAATTACATTTTAAGCGTTTACAGTTTAATTGTGTGGAGGTTAGAGGCGTGCCACCGCGAAACAGATACATAGGCCATGGTTTCATGGCTGCGGTGACAGGTGGAAAAAGAACACAAGCTGAACCAACTATGCTATGTTACACTTCACTGACAGCTGATATTGTTACGTAAGTAAGGGGAGGAAACCGATCTCAGTATAGTTTTACAACTACATACTGTCTTAATGTCCTACAACTACTTGCAAGTTAATAACGGCTTTAAAAGATACCTAATGAAGCCGAATGTTACATATTCTTCCCATCGTTGCGAATTTTTATTATTATTATTTTTCCTTTTTTTTACTTACTACAGTCCAGCTGGCGAATAGGTACACTGAAAATCTTTGATAATTTGGAGCCATTTACTTATTAAGTTTTTATGTGTTGGTCATAATAAGCATAGAGATTACGTGGTTTGTCATGCTCACTCAAATATCTCGGTGATGGGGCGTGTGTTGGATCATTCGATTCCCTTCATGATAGTTGAGCTAAATGGTGCTGATCCAGTCATGTTCGTGAACGTTTCACGTCAGACACACGGTTGTAACAACATATATTTAACTAGGAACGAGTATCTATCTAGCCTTGATTTTCTGGCTAACTGACCGACTCGTTAACAGTGCAAAAGTGCCTGAAAATGGTTTAATTGAAATAAATGCTTTGGATTTGCGCTGTTTCCCCAAACCAGAATTGAAATTCAGTCTCTACTACGCATGGTATTGACGTTTGTAAGAGCAAATACCAAACCCAAGCGGACGAAGTCGCGGAAAGAGAACCAGTTATCATAATATTAATAGTTGCTATCGATAGCACAAGACGCTGTTCACGTCACATCCATAATACTCAGGCGGCGGGACGTCAGTGGCATAGATCCACTCGTCCCAGCCGCCGCGGGAGTCGTTCCGGGCGTAGGGAGCCGCGAGACGACTCCCGGCCACCGTAGACGCGGGCCTGTGGATGGTGGGCAATGGGTAGTACACCGTCCGTACGTTTATTGACGACAGACCGTATCGACGGCGCGTTCGTGTTCGGCAGCAAATCAATCGGAGGGGCTACTTAGGGCCGATACCTGCCGGGGCTGCGGCAACATGTATACGTTGCCGAGATGTGTTGCGGGAACCTGTTGAGTGGCCGTGCTCACAGCGAGACGACGTAACGCGGCGAGCGGCCGGGGGGGAGTGCTGCGCGCCAAGTTCACGATCACGCGCACACAAATAGACTACAGCGTCACGAAAGCTCTTGACGACGACCGATGCTATTCTTGGTAACGATTCTTATGTCACTCCGACAGGGCGTCAGCGACCAGCTGTGCGATTCTCTAAAATGCAAGCTCGGTGACGTCACGGCGGCGAACGAATATACACCAATGACAAGTTGGTTCGTTATCGAAGTGGGACTCGTTTTCGAGCTTGCATTTTAGAGAATCGCACAGCAGCTCCGGACCGCCTTAGGTCACTGGCAAGAGTGAAGCTCCTATCATAACAGACGTCTGCCGAGTCGTCGAGCCGAGTCACAATCAGTCCATTGAGAGCACCTATGTGTGTCCTCATTACACGTTAGTGCATGTTAGGGCACATCATCGGGAAGTCTGTAACGGAGTCAGCCGTGAGACAGCGCCATTCTAAGCGCCGGCTACCCCAAAGTCCCGCCTGCACTACGTGTTACACGATGGAGCGGCTTCCTTCTTCGAGCGGGGCGGCCCGCTCACAACCCTACTCGACAGTCTCCTGCTGGACCGTCACGGTCTCTCTCAGTTTCCTCCAGTTCTCCTTCTGCGCCAGCATAGCTCTCAATACTGTTGGCAAAAACGGGTCTCGTCCGATTCTGGCAACCTGTGGACCTGCACGTTGAGAGGCCCATACAGGGTACTCTTCGAGGGTGCTCTGTGCTGAATCCAAGCCGCCTCTCCAATGATAGCAATTTGGCGTGATCTCTCGCCCAACCTTACCCAGGTTCTCATCGAAGTAACCGAGCCCGGTCAGCGCCTAAGTGGAGCAGGCTTGAGTGCCAGCTGTTACAACCGCGCGCGACTCTGCACCAGCGCGTTTCAGCGTTACTGCCGCCTGAGCCTTACGACAGCGATTCTTGACACGTTACCACCGCTTTGGCCGATGGCACGGATCTGGTTACAGACCCTTAGCGTCCATATCCGCTAGGACATCCGGAGGCGGAAAGCGTGTCAGGATCACAAACAACCTAGTAACTGTAGGTAGATTAACATATTATTTACTTGATTAATTAGATACTAATCATTACACCACTACTTCCCGATGAACCTATATGTTCTGAACGTAACCATTCAATGTGCTGTAGAGGAAGGAACATTAAGCAGAGCAAGCGGCCTCTATTGTTTTAATGCTCAGAGACATACAGTACAATACCCTAATATAACGCTGATCTTAGAGATAGTATGGCTATGTAGAGTATTGCTTCTGTCACTCGTATCTGTTTGCCTATCTCTCTGATTGACGTATTAAGGGCCGTGTAGTTTAGGCACGCTAAGAACAGATCATATTCTTTATATTTATGCTAAAACACATGAAAAAGAAAGGGTCACCTGGGAGCGGATACTGTGACAACAGCCACCAACGAGCTGCTGAAGAGACGGTCGACGAGGCAGGTCTCCTGACCTGAGCGACTGGCGTAGATCTCCTCGATACCATCGTCGGGCGTCAGCGCGAACAGGTGGTACCCGCTGCTGCTGCCCGCCACGAGAGACCTGCGCGGGAAATCACAACTGCTACAATCATTGCGTGTGTCAATGTGCGTTCATTACTCTTGTTTATGTGTGCGAGCACGGCCTCGCTAATGCAGCACTGCAGTCCAGACGAACCCGCTCAGGCTTCTTAGCAAAATAAAACGTCATAAAATATGATTTTAAGATCAGTTCATTATTTTATCTCAATAAATTATTTTCTTTAAATCAATTTCTTTGAATCAGAATGCTTTATTAGTAAACAAAGGTAAAGTATCAGTAATGTTAAGCGTTAGGTAGGTCCTCTATGCCTGTACCAATTAGATATCCACAGGGAGACAGGTGGAAACTATTCTGAAATTATAAAACATGTTTAAAAACGAAGCTTTTAAAGTACACATGTGTTTTTCACAATTGTACACTAAGCACTGTACCTCATATGCATCATAGCCTCTCTGATTCATTAGTGAACGATAGTAGAACACTATTGTGTACAGAAATTACAACAATCACTTTATGCACACATCACATTACTTATGTTTTGTTGTAATTTGCAGCTATTTGGTGGTGTGTTGATTTAAATACATATTATAATTATTTGGAAAGTAAGTAAATATTGAAAATAAAAACATTTTTACAAAAAACACAACCACCTTCAAAAACTAAAATGTGAAAAATAACTTAAGCATTGGAAGTTGGTGGCAATACAAAACAAAAACAACCAAACCTGACGACTTCCACGCTAAAGATATTTTTCACTTTTTGGGGTTCCGTACCTAAAGGGTAAAACAGGACCCTATTACTAAGACTTCGCTGTCCGTCTGTCTGTCTGTCTGTCCGTGTGTCACCAGGCTGTATCTCATCAAGCCTGATAGTCAGACAGCTGAAATTTTCACAGATAATGTATTTCTGTTGCCGCTATAACAACAAATACTAAAAACCAGAATAAAATAAATATTTAAGGAGGCTCCCTAACAACAAACGTGACCTTTTGCCCGTTTTTGATCAATATTGATAATGGCAACAAGTACGCGCATACAATATTCACAGAAAATTTAGTTATATGTATAGGTTGAATTCCTATATAACTAAACTTTCTTTAAAAATAAAACAAACATTAAAGGGGGGTGGGTTCCCATACAACAAATGTGTGTTTTTGCCGTTTTAATAGATAATGATAAGGAACTCTTCGTGCGCGAGTCCGACTCGCACTTCGGCGGTTTTTTAGTATCAACTTCGTGTCATGTAACGCTATACTATAACACCGCAAGTCAGCACAAGAAGAAATTATTAGTGGCCTTCAGGCCACTTACATTGTAAATAAATCAGAAAAAAGAATGCATGAATGCCATAAAAAAAAATTAAAAAAAGAAACGTCAGAAAATTGGCACAAAAATAAAATTAAAAAAAAAAAAAAAAAATATTATGTAGTTTCAGCTACTTCACCATCACTGTTATCACAAACACGATATTCCAATAATCACATCCACTAATCAATACCATCTAAACTTATTCTTCGATCAATCGACATTCCAATAATCACATCCACTAATCAATACCATCTAAACTTATTCTTCGATCAATCAATCTGAACTTAAGTTTTGGCGGGCCGCCTTCTCAGTGCCTGGTGTTACGTCCAGTTGACAGTTGTCAATTCGTTCTTTAATCAATTTTATGCAACATAAGGTTTTGTCAAAGAAGGTCTTTCGACGAGCCGACAAGTATATAAAACACCACTTAAATAAAATATGTATATTATGAGACATGTATTTTTGGAGACTTGACTATTTTGCAACTTGAACGTTTTGAGACTTGGGTCTTATGAGATTTGAACTTTTTGCTACCATATGTTATTTTGCAACTTGAACGTTATGAGACTAAACCTAGCGTTATAGTTTCCGTTTTTTTTTTAAATTGGTGGATCAAGGTCAATGTCATATAAAACACCACTTAAATAAAATATGCATATTATGAGACATGTATGTTTGGAGACTTGACTATTTTGCAACTTGAACGTTTTGAGACTTGGGTCTTATGAGATTTGAACTTTTTGCTACCATATGTTATTTTGCAACTTGAACGTTTTGAGACTAAAGGTGCAAATCCATTAAGAAAAAATAATACCACGTGGATTAAGAAGACACCACTGAGTCACAAGAAACCAGAACATGCAATCATCTTATCGTGTGGGCAGTAAGGTCTAACGACCCCAAACACCCTAGTGTCAGAGTTTCTAAACCACCTCAAGGGCCTCTGACATGGTTACCGATGTCAGTGATGTCCAAGATAAACTTAGAAAGTACATATGAATTAGGAAAAGTCATATTGGTACTTGCCCGTGCCCGGTTGCGAACCCACAACCTCGTGCATGGGAGGCGGGCGCCTTAACCACTGGGCCATCACGACACAATGCGACACATGCAATTATGTTTACTTGGATGACATTATTATGTTTCAGTTATTTTGATTTATAAACCAAACTACTTAACCGATTTCGATCAAATGTATATGGGACCACCTTTGAAGTGTGCCCTATTTTTTTTTTTATAGATGTGAAATCATCAATTAACTTCCCCCGCCCTGGGCGGGACGGGAGGAAGTGTCAGACTTTTACTGACTAAAACCCATCTATGTTCCTTCATGTGCCCTTTGCGTTCCGGGGGCGCGGTATCTCTTTCGAACAACCCGCAGCCCCGGCAGGCATCGGCCCTTAGTGGCCCCCATCCAAGTTTGCTGACATCTCTTTGATGCGCGCGTGGAACACGAACGCGCCGTCGCTCGACACGGTCTGTCGTTAGTTAACGTACGGACGGTGAGCTACCCATTGCTCACCGTCCACAGACCCGTGTCTACGGTGGCCGGGAGTCGTCTTGTAGCTCCCGTGAAGTGTGCCCTACCAAACAAAGAAAACATCAAATCTATTCATTACTGAACTGACGGAAAAATCGCGTAAATAAAAACATACAGTCAAATTGTTCTTAGGCCACTATCCCACTGGCGTTTAACGAGTGTTGGCGTTTCTCCAATGTCTGCGCGACGAAACGCTGCGCAGACGCGACGTTGACGCCGCGAGTCTCTAGTGGCAAGCGTTCGTACTGCGACTGTGCACCGTCAACGCGATGTTAACGTCGCGCACATGCCGCTGGGCAGACGGGTACGACAGAGCGGGACGACGTGATTGTTTGTCCCCGTTTCCAAAAAAACGGTAATTTAAAAAACTAAAAAACCCGACTGCTTTTCTAAGTATTTATGAAAAAGCCCTAAAACAAGAAAGTCGTTGTACCCGATTGCACTTAAAATTGTAGCAGTCAGGACCCATTCTGGACCATCTGCAATGTAATATAGGTATGTGCTCTCAATACACTAAACCTTCATTTCTAGAATGGGTCCCGACTGCTACAATTTTAAGTGCAATGGGGTACAACGACTTTCTTGTTTTAGGGCTTGTTCATAAATACTTAGAAAAGCAGTCGGGTTTTTTAGTTTTTTAAATTACCGTTTTTTATTTTTTATTTATCCATTGTCACTTCCACAGTAAATACAAATCTGATGACACTTCTCAAGCTAAAATCCATCGAACCGTTCAGGCTGCAGAGCGATCCAAACATTTGAATTTGGCGCCAAAAATCCGCCATTTTGTTTTTTTTTATTTTGATATACCCAGTGTCACTCTCACAGTAAATACGAATCTAACGACACCTCTCAAGCTAAAATCCATTAAGCCGTTCAGGCTGCAGAGCGTGCCAAACAATTATACATGACATACATACATACATACTCTCGAAAAACATAACCCTCCTTCTGGCGCAGTCGGGTAAAAACATAACCCTCCTTCTGTCGCAGTCGGGTAAAAACGCAATGTAAGGGCCACTTTCACCACAAATCACTAAACATATTTAGCGCTAAATGCGTTTAAATTATAATTCTGTCTCTGTCACCTTCTTACAAAGTGACAGGGATGCAATGATGTTCTAAATACGTTTAGGCACTAAATGTATTCAGTGATTTCGGCGAAAGTGGCCCTTAAAGCGCTATCCACACATTTCCGGGTCAGGGCGATCCGTGTTCCGAGTTGTCCGTTTCAGTGTTCCCGTCAGGGACGTGCCATCAGTCACCTGTGTTCACACATATCAGAGAAATCGGTATCAGTGTAATCTGTTTCTTTCTGATACGCACACTTCACGATGTCTTTGTTTAACCAAGAAAAGTTAGCAATGATTGCAATAGCGCTAGATGAAGAAAAAGCAGATGACCAAGAAGACTATCAGCAGGCAAAACGTATTTGGGTATGTGAGCTGTGGGAAAAATCGGATAGCACTGTCAGAGCGTTCGTGCGACCGAGCGTGTTCCGGGACACTGACGCCTGACACGGAGCTGTGTGGACAAGTTCATAAAATTTGTACGTAACCGATTTTTTCCCCATCCCTGACGGAACACGGCCGGGACGAGTTCCCGGAAATGTGTGGTTAGCCCTTAACGTCACGTCGACGTTGCACAGCGTTGGAAAAACGCCAACGCTCCTAAAACGCCAGTGGGATAACGGCCTTATTAAAGGGACATCCTTAATTTGCAAAAAGATTTGTGCTACTTGGTTAAGTATTTTTTGCTTAGTTAAGAGTGTGCATAATGTTTTTGCCTAACCAATAATTATTATATTTATTTAAATAATAATAATAATGTATACCTTTTGAATCGAGATTGTTTAATATTTAATTCTCATTTTTAATCAAAATAAATAAAATTTCTAAAATAAAAGCATCCTTTGTTCTCCTTATAACATTCGCTATCTGCGAGAGAGAGTGGTCAAAATTGGTTCAGCTGTTTCAGAGATTAGTCGGAACAGACAGACAAAAATTATAAAAATAGTTTTATTGATGTAGGTACATTATTATTATGACATGTATACCTTAATATTATTATGCATTTATGTAGTGAAAAGCTGTTTATTTAAAATTACAAACAGACATTTTATTTATTTGTATTGATGTTTCATAAATCTAAACATGAATAATTTCTTGGTTTTTAGTTGTTAACATTTGAATGTTAACAACCCACAAAACAAAATTGGTATTGGCCTACTAACAAAACAGTTGAGAGAATTTCCATACTCTGAAATTCCATGATCACATAATATTGACTGCAGAAGTATTAATGAAGCAATTAGGTTTTAAGTTATGAAATAATATCATATACAGGTGTATGGTATGCATATAAAAAAATACATCTTCACCTTACTGAAGGTCTAAAAAGCTTACCTTAGGTATATGAACAAACATTTATACAAATAGCATCATTTATGTACCCTGTAAACCTGCTTTTAGGCTGTTTAGGTTTGGAGGGGCTACTAAGGGCTGATGCGATGCGGGTTGTTCGAAAGAGAAACGGCGCGCCCGGAACGCAAAGTGCACAAGAAAGAACATGGACGGGTTTTAGTCAGTAAAAGTCTGACACTGGGGAAATCATTTGATGATTTCACATCAGTAGAAAACAAAGGCTGTTTAGGTTATAATTTACATGAGGTAAGAAGAAGTAATTTCCAGACAGTATGTGCAAAATATTGCATGCGGAAATCATCTCAAATTGTTTGCCTCAATAAAGTATTACTGTAATAGGAGGCATATATTATTTGCCATCCTTCTTCTTCTTAGCGTTTCGATGACAAACTATAATAGAGGTATTATATTGTTCCGGCCCAGAATTTGGCCACTTTCACTGCCATCCTTATAAGATGAAACATACCCCATGCCCAGTGCCCAGTTTCCCATCTTGCATGTTCAATCAATTACTATTCTTTTAGAAATCATCCCTTACTGTGATGTGTTTGCGGGCAAATGGAAGACAATCTTGTCAGTATGTTAGAAATATTGTAAAATTTCCCTAACCTTGTAATTGCCTCATGGCTGTTTTATTTTACAGTATTCTGAAATACTGTTTTTTACCCGACTACGGCGAAACAAAAAGGAGGGTTATGAGGTTGACCGGTATGTATGTATGTACGTATGTAGGTATGTATGTATGTATGTATGTATGGATGTTCATCTGTTCCCTCATAACTTCTAAACCTTTGAACGTAAATTGACAAATGAGGTGTCATTGGAAGCGTCTAAATTGTCCGCTGGTTATGTTGCAATAAATTGTATTGTATTGTAAGATGTGAAATATTTTTTTTCTTCTTCCAAAAATGGTTGTGTTGCATATCAAATTAAAGGGCTCAAGTAGCACATTTCAAATATATATATATTGCATAAGTAAATTGTACATGGCACCCTTTAGAACGCATCATAAACCTAGCTAACTAACCAATATTTTGTTTGGGAGACCTAACAGATTATTGAGTATTATGTTGCAGTTCCAATAATATTATGTATATAAATGTCTAAATTTGAACCCCAAAATAATTTAAATAAAGAAGAAGTTTGAAAAACTAAAACCCGACTACAAAAATTCACGTTCTAAAAAGTATGAAACAAGAAAACATTCTCATCTGAAAGCCGTGGTTGTATGCCACCTAATTCCGGTAAAACTGTATGTGCATAGACTAAAGTTTAGGGTAAAATGGCATACGACCACGGCTTTGAGATGAGAATGTTCTCTTGTTTCATACTTTTTAGAACGTGAATTTTTGTAGTCGGGTCTTTCTGAAAACTGCCCATCATATTTTATGCCATTTTGCAGTACAAATATGTATAGTTAGGCATCCACACAGAAATACCACAACAGTATTGCAATTGATTCATGTACCATTATTGCGACTACAAAAGTAGTCTATAAATCACAAGGGAGACTTCCTCTGTAGGTAATTTTGGTCAGTAGATAGTTTCAGGGGATTATTAAAGACTTGATCACTGATTTTATCAGCTTGTCTAATAATCTATGATGCTGTATTGCCGACACATAGCTGAAGCAGTTGCGGTGTGTGCTAACTCACACAATGTTCCATGCTTAGTAGCCATCTCGCAACCAGTCACATAGCCTGACCACTCAGTGGTCACTATCATTTGCTATTTCCCATTTTAAGAAATACCATGTACCAAACAACCACTTCTTTAAACAGTTATATTTTGTGTATGAACTATCTCAGATCGTAGATATTCCGTAGAATAAAAACAATACAAACCAACTTGATGGATTATAATTAACAACAATGAATACTGTCAATATTCATATTAAAAGCTATTAATAAAATTCTAAGGAAACCAATTCTAGCAGCTGTTACAAAAAAAAAACTTGTATAATGTAAGTAGGTATTATACAGTTGTGACTAATTGTTGTGCAATTAGAAGACAAGGCCTGGCTGTACCTGGGCCCGCGCTAGTCCCACACGCACCGCGGTCGCAGGAGGTGCAGTGGGGCTTGTCCTCAGACGCCATGTTTGTTTACAGCGAATGCTGCGGGAGAACACATTACGAAACAGCTGGCAATGACATATTGCATCATCACGCTAACAACGAAACGCACTTGTAACAATAACGATGTTATTTTGCGACATTGTACACTTTCGCAACGGCCGTTCGGGGAAACCTTGACGCCCAACCTTAGTCCCAGTACAACATTAGAAACAGGAAATCAATTCTGCGCTTAATTGACAACCGTATGTTACTCTACTTACGTGCAATCTTGGTTGAATTGAACAAATATTCCTCCTGCATTTGAGCCCTCAGTGTTTTGACCTCCTCCCAAACTCATTGGAACGTTCGAAGCGTACGGATTGTTTTAAAAACTAAGATCTACAAACAATGGCACACACGCACAACAGTTACTTCAGTCAAGTACAAAATAATCACTCACTTAAATGGGTACTTGAAAAACTAATAAATTGTTCGTCACAAGAAGCAGAATTTTGACACAAAGAACGACCTTGCTGTTAAAAACTAAAAACAAGCCCCCTCCCGCACACTGCCTTCTCTCTTCGTTCGGTCTCTGTTGCGATCGGTTATACTCTGTGGTTCCATTCAATGGTTCAATTTTTTTTATTTCTAAATTCTAATCAATTGACAATGAAGAAATGTTTATGACATTTCTTCATTGTCAATTGATTAGAATTTATTGTTCTAGTGTTTTTTTTATATTGTTTATTAAAATTCATTGATTAAGATATATTATTATTTCCATTTATTTATTTATCATACATATTAATTACATTTTTAAATATTACTATAAAAAAATAAAAACATTTAAAAATATAAAAAATAGTAGCCCACCCGCCACCGGGCGGCGGCGTCGGGAACAGGGTCCAAGCCACCGTCCACCGATGGTCAGGTTCCTGAGAAAGGAATCTCCTAACAATACGCGCCGTGTCTAGGAGTACCACTTTCTGAATCAAGTCCAATATTTATAGATATATTTATTAATAATAGTATTTTTACTTTAGTTAGTTAGTTTTTACGTGTAAAAACAGTGATTCCCAAACTTGGGCCAGAATATGTATATTTTCATAATTTTTGGTACGATTTTCTAAAAAAATTATTTTATTTAGTTAATATAGGTGGACAGGATGGAGAGTTGAAGCTAGAACATTAGGTCAATGGTCCATCCATAAGCTATAAAGTCTGTGGATTCAATTCTGATTCTGACACTGACAGTACCGACACACACACACAGTACGTAATGTGCGGCTTCAGACACTAAGAAATCTAAGAATTTATGTACGCCAAAAGCAAATAACAACGATTTAAAATGGGCCGTAAGATACCAGCAAAGAAACATCGGGGCGTAAAAGATCCTTTAGTGCAACAAGCTACCCGATTAGCAAGGTATGTACTCCGGTGTAGTTCTCTGGTGTGTTTCTTTTAGTTCCTATGTAATAGGGGGAGAGTCCGTTTTATTAATTGTATTTTTTTATTTTAGTTTAAAAGGCAAAATTAATGCTCCACCAAAGGACCCTGATGAGCAACCAGTGCCAAAGTCGCTGACGAGGCTTTTTGCATTTCAGGATTCTGATAACAGAAAAAGCATAACTAAGAAGAAAAATCATACAAACTGGCGGCAGATTCAAGACACAGGTTAGTGTTATGTGTGCAACGGCTAATCTTTGTAGCCACTGCAGTGACTTCCAGGCCGTTCAATATGTTCCGGGTTTCTGGCTGCGCCTAGTTAAGTTCCTGTGTCATGCTGTTTCATTGGAATAGGGTAGTCAATTGTTCTTAAGTATAGATAGTGCAATCCACGAAGACGCGCCCCACTACTATTCCTTCTAACCGTTTATAGTATATGTGTGCAAGCTTCTGTCAATGTTTGACTGTTGTTGGTACACACTAATTACCCTTGAGTGCACACGCTCACTACAATGAATAGACTAATCAGGAGAGAGTGTCATGGTCAAAATGAAAGATGCTGGAAAAGTGGTGGGGCGTGTCTTCGTGAATTGCACTATCTGTATTATTGCTTATGTGTTACGATCATGCTTTAATAGATAAATTAAACCTATTATTTGTATAACCTAATTATTTGTGGAATTGCCATCTTCTAAAACGAAAATGTAGAAGAATTTACAAACACAATATTGAATCTTAATTTTTCTACATCTAACCGACTATGGCGAGCAAAAAGAAGGGTTATGAGTTTGACTGGTATGTATGTATGTATGTATGTATGTATGGATGTTCATCTGTTTCCTTTTAACTTCTAAACCATCTATCGTAAATTGACAAATGAGGTGTCATTGGAAGTGGCTTGATCGTCTGCTGGTTATAGGCTATGTTATGTTGCAATAAAATGTATGTGGCGCCATCTAGGAATCATGAAGATATGAAAAAAAAAACTTCTAAATATGGTTGTGTTGCATATCAAAGTAAAGGGCTCAATTATCACATTTCAAATCTACAGTAGAACCTCGATTATCCGAACTAATTGGGACTGAGCCTGGTTTGGATAATCAAAAGTTCGGATAATCGAAATGTGTTTTTTTGGGATAAGATGAAACAAAAAAACAGTAATTTAAAAAACTAAAAAACCTGACTGCTATTCTTTAAAAAGCCCTAAAACAAGATAAATTGTAGCAGTCGGGACCCATTCTAGAAATGGAGGGTGAGTGAATTGAGAGCACATACCTATATTACATTGCAGATGGTCCCGAATGGGTCCCAACTGCCACAATTTATCTTGTTTTAGGGCTTTTTAAAGAATAGCAGTCGGGTTTTTTAGTTTTTTAAATTACCGTTTTTTATTTTTTATTTTTTCAGTGTTTTTTAAAAAAAATAATAAATCCTGTGTCACTCTCACGGTAAATACGAATCTATCGACACCTCTCAAGCTAAAATCCATCGAGCCGTTCAGCCTGAAGAGCGAGCCAAACATTTGAATTTGGCGCCAAAAATCCGCCATTTTGTTTTTTTTTTCATATACCCATTGTCACTCTCACAGTAAATACGAATCTAACGACACCTCCCAAGCTAAAATCCATCAAGCCGTTCAGCCTGCAGAGCGTGCCAAACAATTATACATACAAACATACATACATACATACATACATACAAACATACCCTCGAAAAACATAACCCTCCTTCTGTCGCAGTCGGGTAAATACACCTTTTCACCTAAAAACTGTTCAGTCTATTAAAACTCAATATACATATCGCTCGTTTAAAAAAAAAAGATGTAACACAAAATTCAATCTTTTTAAGGTATAATAGATAATTAAGATAAAAGTAACCATTTCTATTAAAAGGCCATAGTTTTGTCAATCAAAATCAGTAGTTAAATTATCGAAACACCTAGTAAGTGGTCTAAAACTTTGAATCAAAGACAAGTCGGAATAAGTTGAAAACTTTAATCGCCGATTCCCACAAGTTGTAGTTTTTGAGTTACATCTTTTTATTTTTAAGGGTGCGATATTATCATTGAAACATAAAACACCTAACAAACTCCATTGCTTTTCTTATAAAATAGTCAATTTTTAATTGATGAACACCTGCAATGCATTTTCGGCAACAAATTCTCGCCAATGTTCGGACAAACTAATTCGGCGTTCGGATAATTGACGGTTCGGATAATCGAGGTTCTACTGTATATATTACTTATAATAAACATCAAAGACTCAAATGCATTTTATTTTAAGATCAAATGAATAACTATATAGAAGTATATGATGAAACATTGCTAAAGAGTTTCTATGGCCAAAATGCATGTTGAAGTACACTTTGCGGCACTCGTACGCCAGAACTATTAATCTTATAAAAAAAATGTTTACCACAAATTATAGGAAACTAGCTTTTGTCCGCGACTTCGTCCGCGTGGATTAATAGTTCCCGTTCCTGGGGGATTTCCGGGATGAAAACTATCCTATGTCCTTTCTCGGGTCCTAAACTATATCTGTACCAAATTTCATTGAAATCGGTTCAGTGGTTTAGGCGTGAAGAAGAGACAGACAGAGTTACTTTCGCATTTGTAATATTAAGTACGGAAAAGTACGGATTTCCTGTACTTAAATTTTGTTTAACGTGTTTATATCGTAAAATGAGCCAGAAAGGAGATATTGACCGAAACTGCTACTAGGTGCCATTTTTCCAACATGACAATTTTACAACTAAAATCAAGGCAACCATGGACTTAGCTCCATTTTTGATAAGGCAACCCTATGCAGTTGGATTGGGAATAAAATAACCTTTCATTATATGTATAAATACATCTCGATTAAATAACAGATGGGGGTATTTTACTCCATTTTTGCCCACCTTCAAACCAGGCAACCCTACAGTTAGCCCCGGATGAGATAAGGCAACCCTTCTTTTTTTGATTCCTTGGGGTATATTCTATCAGCTAATGCACGATTTACCTAAATAACAGATGGGGGGATTTTACCCAAAAAATTGGCCCACATTTTTTAATATTGAACACCTTTGGTACGCGATTTAGCTAGGCAACCCATGTGCGTTGTAGCAATCTATGTCTGATCTTGCATATAATCCATACAATAATTAAGGCCTATTCAGACCTGAGCGGTATTCGCTGCCGCTGTGGGTAGAGGTACATACCGCGCGGATTTCGCTCAGGTATTTAGTATCAAGTACCGCGGCTAGCGCGACCTGAGCGATATTCGCTGCCGCTGTGGGTAGAGGTACATACCGCGCGGGTTTCGCTCAGGTATTTAGTATCAAGTACCGCGGCTAAAGCGACCTGAGCGATATTCGCTGCCGCTGTGGGTAGAGGTACATACCACGCGGGTTACGAGCGGTAGCGAATACCGCTTAGGTGTGAACAGTAATATTACCGCATACCCACTGGGTTTTCTCTGCCGCAGGCGGCAGCGAATACCGCTTAGGTGTGAACAGTAATATTACCGCATACCCACTGGGTTTTCTCTGCCGCAGGCGGCAGCGAATACCGCTTAGGTCTGAATAGGCCTTAAAATAACAGATGAGGGTATATTTTTACCGACTTCAAAAAAAAGGAGGTTATCAATTCGACCCGTATGTATGTAATATTTCCAGAACTGCCCAGTTTTCGTATATCTTAGTCTATATCAGCGTCTGAACAAGTGTGCCAAATTTCAAAAGTGTATGTATGTATGTATGTATGTTTTTATGTTTGTTCGCGCATATCTCCGTAACTACAAGTCCGATTTGAGTAATTCTTTTTTTGTTGTACTAGGTATTGTTCAACTTAGGGAATACTGCAAGTTTCATCGAAATCGGTTCAGTAGTTTTTGAGATAGGAAATTTTAACCGATTTTTTATTGTATTATGTTTGTTCGCGGATTACTTCGTCATTTGTGAACCGATTTTGATGATTCTTTTTTTGTTGGAATGGGTATACTTTCCAAATGGTCCCATTTAAATTTCATATAGATCTGATGATGGACTCCTAAAACAGACAACGGAACTCTTCACAAAATTACAGTAAATCAACAGCGATTGCTGCTATCGCATAAATATGCATTGTTTACGCAATCACACAACATAACATCACGGCCGAACACTCAAAAGGGTTACACAGATGTAAACAGTAGTATTTGAAAATTTCTCATCCAAGTAAACGAAATCGCATATTCTGCTTTCTTATGACTTTTTAGTGGTGTCTCGTTAATTTACATAATATGAAACTTTCTTCATGGATTTGGATAACAGGAAGTTGATACTAAAAAGCGAGAAATAAAAAACTTTTTTACAAAAAATAACCGCCTTCAAAAACTAAAAAGAGAAAAATAACTTTAGCTTTGGAAGTCGGTGGCAATACAAAACAACAAACAGAACCAAAGTCGCCGACTTCCAAAGCTAAAGTTATTTTTCTCTATTTAGTTTTTGAAGGCGGTTATTTTTTGTAAAAAAAAATGTTTTCTACGGATCTCGTACTACTATGTGTAGCAAGCTAACTAACCAATATTTTGTTTTGGAGACCTAATAGATTATTCCATATATTGTGTAAGTATGTATATGTTACAGTTCCCAATCTCAAAAATAACAATAATAAATAAATATGTATTACTTATAAATAAATAAAAAAAAAAAAACCATCACGCCTGTATTCCCCGAAGAATTGGGCAGAGGTGTACCAATGTACACCCACAGTTCGCCGGTATATTTAGGTCCCATGTAATAGTGGGCGAGCCTATTGCCATTTACACACGGCTATTTGATCCCAAGCTAAGCAGAGCTTGTGTTATGGTACCCAGACAGCTGATATACATACTTATTATAATTTATAAATACACACATATTATAGATAAAACACACCCAGTCACAGAACAAACAGTCATGCTCATCACACAAAGTTTGTCCTGGGTCGGAATCGAACCCACGACCTCCGGCTTAGCAGTCAGGGTCGCTAACCTAGTGGTTAGATGACGGGCCTGTTGGTCTAGTGACCAACAGGCCCGTCAAATGCTTCCATAGAAAAATCGCAGGACACTTAAATATTGAAATACAAAAATGGCAGCTGTAATTACACTGATTGACTTATAGCTCTCAAAGGCTAGCCGCACACACGCAATAATATTGACAATAAAGTACGTATTGTCAATAATATTGTGTATGTGCGGCCTGTATTGCGGTAGTGTTCAATATATCTTGAAATTCTGATTTTGTTGCGTCAATATCGGGGGGAGGCAGGGGTATTATCAATAATATTGTCGTGTGCGGGTGCTTTTGCTTTATGCTTTTTTTTTTGTCAATAAAATGAATGCAATAGTCAATGCGACACATTTTTTCTTTCTGTCCATTATATTTAACGACCGCACACGAATGTAGCTGCGGAGCGCCTGAGTCACGTTGTACCACGAAATATTGCCAATAATATTGCGTAGTGTGCGGAACCTTATGGCTAGCCGCACACACGCAATAATATTGACAATAAAGTACGTATTGTCAATAATATTGTGTATGTGCGGCCCGTATTGCGGTATTGTTCTATATATCTTGAAATTCTGACAATATTGGATTGTCAATATTATTGTGTGTGTGCGGCTAGCCATAGAAAAATACCGCAATACAGGCCGCACACACACAATATTATTGACAATACGTACTTTATTGTCAATATTATTGCGTGTGTGCGGCTAGCCTATATTGATGAAGATTTTTGACAATATTGGATTGTCAATATTATTGTGGGTGTGCGGCTAGCCAAAGTTCGCGCGGTAACTCATAACAGAGCTACCAAATTCTAGAAAAAAAATTAAGACGATACGTTTACCGCGCGTTCTGTAATTTATGAATTCCCGGTACTTTTTACACAGAGTAGTATAATATCTCGGTGTAGGGGACGCGACTAAGTGGTACCTGATGGACTACGCTATGTTGCTAAGTTAAACACTCAAAACACTTTAAAGGCTTTATTGAGGTAACGTTAAGGTTAAGCTATTGCTAAGATGGAAACGAATGCACCCGGTTGCTGTCCGTTATGCACTGAGCTCTAGGCGCACTCGGTGCGGCCGCTTCGTATGCAAAACGTGGTCGATTGCACTTATTGCATCGAACATGCTCCCGAGGGAAGGAGATGAGATAATGAGGAAAGCTTATAAAAAAATAAAGAGTTAGATGAGTGTGAGCTTAAAATGCTAAGGAGTTAAAACAATATTAGATGAGAAATGATTGACAAGGTGATAGAACAGTCATATCATGATCTTATAGCTAGACATATGTGTATGCTCAAACGGTTGAGTCATTAATCGAGAACACTGATGGCCTTTTAGCTAAAGGAGACGTTGACATGTCTTGCCTCTTTGAACGCAAACTGGACCACCGTTTACAAAAAGTAGGTACGCGCGCACTATCACTGACACTTGGCCCCTGCTCGGACAGGGGTTGATTTCGCGCACTTATACTAGAGCCTTGCTCTGGCTCAGATTGGTTTATACACACACTCACACTCGCTGGAACACTCTGGACCCGCCCTTGGATGGGCGCACCACCGGTTCGCTGACACCTCCTCCACAGGAACCACAGGACCGCTGCGATAGCTGCTGCTAATAGGCTATACGACAACGCATACTGATGTATGTCATGTGTCGTTAAAACCTTTGTCTGCTCGGATGATTTTTTCATCGATTCAATTTGCTCACCAAGATGCCTTAAAGAAACGTTTATCGGTGTGATATGTTCATTCACCTTATCGTCTTGGAAATTTTGGATAGATAGCGTAAGATTACTGATGATACGATTTATGGGAGTTAACTTCATCTCGGGTATATTTGGTTTAAGATTAAGCGTATTCTCTAATTGCTGATGAGAATAAAGTGTTACATCATGACCCTTCACAATGCATTGCTTAGTTAGTTGAATAAGTCCAGCCTTGCTGACTTCGCTCGCTTGTAGGTCGTCGTCGCATATTACTCTCAAAGAGTATGAGTCACAACAGAAATACAAATAGGTAGAAAAGTCGTGTAATGGAACCCATTTGTTTTCACAGCTAGATTTGAAGATCCTGCAAGTAGATAGCTTCTCCTTTTCGCAGAATTGTTCATCGGGACCTAAACTCTGGACAGGCCCCCGAAAACGACAAAGGTAGGTTTCCGCTTGAGATTCACAACTTAGAAGATCACTGACGCTGGCTGTTAAGTATGAATCTCTTCTCAAGTTGATCGCTACGTATTCAGACGTTGGCTTGATGCTGATCATACTTTTATTAATTTGAACCGGCACTGGTATCAAATTGTATAGCTGGAATGTATCTCTGCTAATTAATGGCAAGTTAATTTCAAATATGAAATATTCGTCCGTCATCCTCGCTTTAATTTTTAACAATTTATAGATCTCGTACAGGTTGAACTGAATGTTATCTATAGGTAATACCAGCTCTTTCGATATTTGACTAGATACAATCTGTAACTCCCCACGGAGTTGTTGTGGAGTCAAGAGGTGCAGATTGATCTGACCATGATAGATCTCAGTCATAGTATCCAGAAAAGTGTCCTGAATTCGCTTTAAATTCTGAATCATATTTATGGTTGCCAACGCTGCTAAAGAGAAATCTTGCTGAATAGACATTACGTCGATCTCCTGTTGTAATGTGTTGGTGATGCTGTCTAAATAATTCAAATGTTTATTGATTATCTTATGCTGCTTATCAATAGTCTCTTCTGTTCGCTTTAAGATATTATACTCCGCTTCTATGACTGATGTCTGATTCCTGTACAGCTGACTAAGGTGGTTTATATTTCCATGTACAAGTTCAATGTCACACTTATATTTTTCTGCGAATTCCTGATCGAGTACTCCGAACAATGAATTAGCTATGGAGCCGACAGCGTTGATAAGCCCGCGTCGAGTTCGCGAACGCGCTCCGAAGTGCTGATTAAGCAACAGCTGATTATAATATTGTAGTTCATCGTACTCGTGTTGTATTTGTAGGATGATTATTTTACAATGACTCTGCTTTTGAATTTTCTCGCATGTTTGATCGAGATATTTCGAAAACTGTGTGACCGCTTTGTCTCCTTGCCAGTAAGGAGACATATTGTAATAAGTTACGATTTTCCACTGATCACGAATAAGATGCATTTGTCCTATAAGGTCAAAATACATTGTTTGATTGCTATCTAATGCTTTCAGTTTGTAAGATGCTTCAGTGGATAGTACAAGGCTCATAAAAAATAGCAATGCTAATGCTATACTATATATTTTAGGACCACTGCTGGTCGTCTTGCTGGCTTTCACTTCCGCTTTTGCTTCATAGCTTTGCTGATGCTGCTTTTTTGCTTCGTTTTCTGCTATAGGTAGGATAGACAGCTTGACAATAGGCCGCCTTATGAAACCATTTTTTGTTTTTAATGTCACCACCCGGACAGCTCCATCTTTTCCTGGATGGACCTCTACTACCCGACCGACAGGCCATTTTCCCGGGGGTAAGTTATCGTCATGAATGGTAACCATATCTCCTATCTCTATGTTCTTCTGTGGTTTTAACCACTTGCTGCGTATCGATAACTGACTAAGATACTCCGCTTTCCACCGCTTCCATATATCTTGGAACATTTTGTTCACTAAATACCATCTTGTTCTCGCATCTTGTGCCGTGTCTATGACAGTAAGACCGGCACGAGTAGTTAAGAAATGTGCCGGAGTGAGAAAATCGATGTCATCGGTATCCTCGGATATTGGGCACAGTGGTCTTGAGTTAAGGCTCGCTTCAATTTGAGCCAAGATTGTGCTGTACTCTTCAAATGTAAGAGCCTGGTCTCCTATTACTCGTTTCAGATGTTGTTTCAGACTCCTAATGGATCGCTCCCAGATGCCTCCAGCACTCGGCCAAGAAGGGCAGTTCCAATGCCAATCTATGGTCATCTCCGCTATTTCACTGTAAAATGTGTCGCTAAAAATTCGCTCAAACTGTTGCTGTTCCTCCTGAAGGATCTTGTTGGCACCTACAAAGTTAGTACCATTATCTGAATATATGTGCTTTGGAGTCCCTCGTCGTGCCGCCATGCGACGTAACGCTGCTAAAAATGATGAACTGCTAAGGTCGGAGACTACCTCTATATGGACCGCTTTTGTAACCATGCAAATAAACAAGGCTATATACCCCTTGTTTGTTTTAATGCCTTTTCCTTTATTTGCTTTTACTCGAATGAACCCCGTGTAATCTATTCCGGTATGATAAAATGGAGGTGCTGGATTAGATCGACATTCAGGTAGGTCTCCCATTATTTGATGTAGCTTTCTCGGTTCTTGTTTTTTGCAGGTCACACATTTACGCAATTGTTTTTTGGTAGCTCTATTTCCTTGAATTACCCAATATTGCTGTCTCAATAAGGACAAAGTAAGTCGAGGTCCACCATGGAAGGTGTGTTCATGAGCTTGCTGGATAAGAAGTTCCGTTAATCTTCCGCTATATGGGATTATTATTGGATGTTTCATATCAGAGCTAATGTTGGCGTTTTTAAGACGTCCCCCGACTCTTAATATGCCGCTTTCATCTAAGAATGGCTGTAGATTTAATAATTTGCTATTTGAATTAAGTTTGCTATGCCTTAAGCTCTCGATATCCGCTGTAAATTCACTGCGCTGTATGCATTTAATTATAATTAATTTTGCTTTCCTTAGCTCTTGTAATGTGAGATATGACGGCTGTTGTTTACTTGTCCGTGCAAGTGCACGTAATAACCACGCTACAATTCGATTTGTTTTTACGAAAGAGCTGTGACGGTTTAGTAAATCTTTAATTACGCAGTCTTCCGGATTGCTATTTTGGACGGTTATGACTTGCTTTCGGACCTCTTCTTCCGTCGCATATTCTGCTTGCTCTCGCTTTAGCTTAAAGTCGGGTGTCGAAAGCCAAGCTGGGCCTCGCCACCACAACGTATGCCCTATTAATTGCGTAATAGTTTGTCCTCTGCTCGCTGAATCGGCTGGATTGTCCTTAGTTGATACGTAATGCCAAACATCAGGTGATGCTACGCTAATAATTTTCTTCACCCTATTTGCTACGAATGGCTTCCAGCGTTCCGGACTGCCTTGTATCCAGCTAAGGACGACCTTAGAATCGCTCCAAGCAAAGATTTCGTAGTCCATGCTTCTCATGCTAGTGACTACTTTTGTTAATAGTCTGGTTAATAGCTCTGCTGCACATAATTCCAATCTAGGAAGTGAAACGGTCTTGCTATTTGGTACTAATCTTGTTTTAGCTGCGACTAGTACTACCGATACTTCATTGTTTGAAACTATTCTGGCATATACGACACATGCGTACGCTTTAAGAGACGCATCACTAAATCCATGCAACTGGATAAGGTCATCTCGTTTGCTTTGCAACCATCGTGGAATTTTGATTTTGCTAATACATCCAATATCTTTAGTTAATTTGACCCACTCATCGTTGATCTCGGCTGAAACTTCATCGCTCCATTGAATTTCATCTAGCCAAACCTTTTGGAACAACAATTTAAATTTCGTAGTTAACGGCGCCAGCCAACCTAGAGGATCAAATAACCTGGATATTTCCGACAGAAGCTGCCTTTTAGTTAGCTTCGTAGTATCCGCTGCTGAAGTATATTGGAAAGTAAATTCATCTGTTTTTGGATCCCATCTCAACCCCAGAGTTTTCGGTGTGTTTTCTGTCTTGAAAATGAATGATGGTGCTTGGTTATTTTGCTGCGATGAATTGATATCTTCCAATAGCTTATTTTCATTTGCTGACCACTTTCTCAGCAAAAATCCGCCGCTGCTTAGACACGAATTTAGTTCCGCTATGCTACCTTTCCCTTCATCCATAGTATGAGCCCCTGAGACTAAATCATCCATATAGAAATCTTCCAATATTATTTTTGCTGCTGTAGGAAAGTTTTGCTGCTCGTCCGCTGCTAATTTTCGAAGGGTCATCATTGCTAAAAATGGTGCTGAATTTGTGCCATATGTAACCGTGGTTAACTGGTATACCCTTATTGGTTGTCCAGTTTGAGCTCTCCAAAGGATTTTTTGGAGGTTTTGATCTGCTTCGCTTACTGATATCTGTCGATACATTTTTTCTATATCGGCAGTAAATACGTATCGGTATTGTCTCCACTTAAGCAAAAGTGCCTGAAGATCTTGCTGCAAGTTAGGTCCTTGATGCATGACATCATTGAGACTAAGTCCCGAAGATGTTTTTGCTGACGCATTGAATACGACACGTAACTTCGTAGTGGAGGATTCCGCTCGCTGAACCCCATGGTGAGGTAAAAAACACTCTATCTCATCGTTGCTACGTGTCGCTAACGTCATATGTCCCAACTCTTCATATTCGCTTAAAAATTGCTTGTATTGCTGAGCTAAGGATCCTTGCTTAGTAAACTTTTTCTCCAGATTCCTAAACTGCGCTAGTGCTATTTCCTTTGACGATCCTAGCTTTTCGTTCGCTTGTTGCTTCATCGGCAACCTAACTTCATAACGACCGCTTTCAAGACGTCGTGTCGTTGATAGGTAGTACTCGACACATTCTTGATCTTCCGCTGATATTTCATTTTGCTCGTGAATATCCTCAATTTGCCAAAATTTATGAATATCCGCTATATTATTAACGATGACGTTACACTGGAACTGTGGCTTTACGGTTCCACATAGTACCCATCCTAGCTGGGTTTGCTGAGCTAAAGGCGAAGACGAATCAGGGCTTCTTATCAAACCATCTAGTATGATAAGAGCATAGGCGTCAGCCCCAAGTAAAATGTCTATTGGGCGACTTGTATTATAATCTGGATCCGCTAAATTAATATGTTCTAAATGCGACCACGAAGGCTTTTGGAACGATTGATTTGGTAAATTTTTGATAAGACCTTTCATAATCAATACATCCGTATGGAATTTAAAGCTGGTAAACATGGACTGGCATGTAACGCTTAACTTGCCTGTACAGTTAGATTCTTTTTCTCCTATTCCGGAAACTGCTCCATCAAATTGCTGACGCTTTAATCCTAACTGCTGAGCTGCCTTCTCCGTAATCAACGATACCTGTGAGCCCTGATCGATGAGAGCTCTGAGGACAATCTGTGTGCTATCTGCTGCTGTCACCCTTATTAACGCTGTAGCTAAAAGAATTTCCATGAAGTTTTGCTGAGATGCATGAACACCATTACCGCTGCTTTGCTTTGAATTCTCTCCTTGCTTGGAATCTTCGTCATTGGTACTATTTTGCCTGCCCTCAGTAAATAAATCATGCAATGTAGTATGATGCCTGCCCGAACACGTGAGGCATCGTTTCTTGGAATGGCATTTATTACCATTATGATTAAAAATGCAGTTAATACAACATTTTAGTTGTTTGAGGGTTTTAAGTTTCATTTCCTTCGGCATTTGCAAAAACCTTTCGCAATTGTGTAATTTATGCGCAGCAAAACAATGAGGACATTTGATCTCCTGCACATGCATCGCTTTTGTGTTCTTCAAATTATTATCGTACGATTTATAATAATTATTTGATTTTCGACCGTTTGATGTTTTTGATGAACCCGCTTGCTGCTGAGATTGCTGCGTTTTTTGCACGGTGTCTTGTCGTCGACGAGATGTTTCTAGACTAGTGAATTTATTTTCTAGAAAATCCAAGAAGTCTTGTAGGACTGGTAGCTCTCTTGGATTTTTTAACGACTCTATATATTCGGCATAAGAGTCACTATCCAACTTTTGCGATAAGATATGTGCAATTAGAGGGTCCCACGTGCTAATATCGACGCCTAGGTTTTTGATGGCGTGAAGACTTTCTAACGTGACGTCATGCAATTTTTTAAAGGCTGAAAATGATTGCTGCTGTATAGTGGGAAGATTAAGAAACATATTGGCGTGCGCTGTAAAGATAATCCTTTTGTTATCAAATCGATGATTTAGAATCTCCCAACAAATGTTATAGTTATCAGCACTGATTGGAAGGTGCTGAATCAAACGCTCCGCTTCACCTTTTAACTTGCCTTTCAAGTATTGCATTTTTTGAGCGTTTGACAATGCGTTGTTCTTGTGGATTGCTTCGCTAAATAGATCCTTAAAAGGTATCCATTGCTGGTAATGGCCTGTAAATACAGGAATATCCATTTGAGGAGTGGATTTCTCGCGATATGATGTTGACCACATCTTGGAGTTAATAGCCTTCTTCAGGCTTATAAAAGTACGCTCGTGTTTGCTGAAGCAATACTCATAGTCGTCTGCTACATCTTCTCCCGATTCACCAATGATCTCCCAATGAAGGTTATCAATATTAGTCCACCGATTGTGCAGAGTTCTAAGGGCATCTTCGAACTCCCACTTGTCAACGATAGTTTCGACATAAATATTGTCGACTACTCTGAGAAACGCTTTAAAATTGACCGACTGCTTATGGAGCATATCGTCAAGCTTGCTGTTGGACCCTCTTGATGCGAAGGTCGGAGTTGCTGTTGTTGGCGGTTCCGGCTTACTTGCTGAAGTGCCGGCCGTCTCGAGCTGTGCTGTTTGAGGAAGATACGGTTCTTTCTGAGCTTGCTGCATCAACTGTTCTCTACATTGATTAATAAGCTCTTTTGCTGTTAAATAAAGCTGTTTCGTACTTTCAAATTCAGACTTGATAAAATATTTATGCTTCGTCTGTTCAAAAGGAAGAGTCTTTTCGTGATTCACTTGGAAGTCCTCCCAGTACTTCTCAAGCAACTCGAGTCTACGTTTACAGTAATCTAAAGTTTTACGCTCTATGCTATCCTTTTTAAAATTGACGATGAGTTTTCTAATGCTGTCCGCAATCTCAGCTTGAATGAAATAAAGGCTCTCCATGTCGTTTACTGCTGGTGTGAGAAAAATTGAACGGTCTTACTTGGGAAAATCCTTTGCCGCTCGCTGCTAACCTGACGAGGTTTGGTTCACACGCCAGTGATCCGCTGATGTCGCTAGTGTGAGCTGTGAACTCACTGATGCTGGCAGGGCACTCCCTGAACACCCCTTTTGCTGCTACCGCTGAGAGAATATATTGGGCACTCCTACTCAATATACTTCCACTAAAGTCTTGCTGCTAAGGTTACCACCACAGTCACTGCTAAGCTATGAACCGCCGCAAACCATAAGTCGCTGATTCAGTTCAAGTTCACTTCACGACCGTTCAGTTCCGTAAAACTAAAGTCCGACCGCGAAATCCCGGCTCGAAGGACCAAAATGTAGGGGACGCGACTAAGTGGTACCTGATGGACTACGCTATGTTGCTAAGTTAAACACTCAAAACACTTTAAAGGCTTTATTGAGGTAACGTTAAGGTTAAGCTATTGCTAAGATGGAAACGAATGCACCCGGTTGCTGTCCGTTATGCACTGAGCTCTAGGCGCACTCGGTGCGGCCGCTTCGTATGCAAAACGTGGTCGATTGCACTTATTGCATCGAACACTCGGGTTTCAGTGTTAATCTGAACCCCAAAATAATTTATATAATAAGGAAGTTCAAGAACTAAACCCCGACTATAAAAAAATCACGTTCTAAAAAGTATGAAACAAGAAAACATTCTCATCTGAAAGCAGTGGTCGTATGCCACCTATTCCGGTAAAACAGTATGTGTATAGTAATAGAACATTAATCTTTAGCACTAAAGTTTAGGGCTAAGTGGCATACGATCACGGCTTCTTCTTTTTTCTTTCTTTTTTCGAAATCTGCTCTCAAAATACATTATATTGTAATACCGGCGGGGGGCCCAGACAGGATTTCCCTTCCCCTGGTGCCACCAAATTATGTCGACTAAGACCAGCTAGTCAATAAAGTTAATGATAGTTTATTTTGAAGTGACATTTCTGGGTGTTATTAGAAAGAGAGAGGAGTGAGAGTTATTTCTAACACACATGGTAGCTTTCGCATTGCTAGGGTTTTAGCTGCATGGCGGCTTGCCTCCTTGCCAGATCATCGTTTAGAGAAGCGCGCAATGACATAGCAGTCCCACATGACGTGAACCTCGTGAGTCGCCGAGTATGTCAAGAAAATCAAGTATCTTGACTCCTGCGGGTTGTTCGAAAAAGATACCGCGCCCCCGGAACGCAAAGGGCACATGAAGGAACATAGATGGGTTTTAGTCAGTAAAACTCTGACACTCCCTTCCGTCCCGCCCAGGGCGGGGGAAGTTATTTAATGATTTCCCATCTATAAAAAAAAGTGTCTTGACTTGGCTCGCGAGGTTGTCGTCCGTCATGTGGGATGTGGACTCAGCGGTCATTGTTCCGATTGTCGTTTCAGCCAATGGCTTGATTGCTAAGAGCCTCGACATACATCTAAGCTCTCGTTGGGCAGCTGGATCAAGGGCTTGATTTAGAAAGCGGTACTCTTAGACACGGCGCGTATTGTTAGGAGATTCCTTTCTCAGGAGCCCTGACCACCGGTGGCTTGGACCCTGTTCCCGACGCCGCCGCCGCCGCCGGTGGGCTACTATTTTTTATATTTTTAAAGGTTTTTATTTTTTTAAATAATATTTAAAAATGTAATTTATATATATATTTAATGAATAAATGAGTATAATAATATGTAATACTGTGTTAGAAGGCAATGCTCGTGGCGCGGGTCGCAACCCCATATCGCGGCTGCGCAAGCTGCCCGGCGAGTCGGGGCGCGGCTTCTCCCTGCGCATCAACAGCGCGCTCCGGGCGCTGCACAGCCCCGCTGAGGAGCTGCACTACCCCGTATGAGTCACTTTTTTAAATTTTACTGTAAATATTCGAATGTTGGTAAATTTAACAATTTAAATTACTACTTAGATTTGGTGAATGTAAGGTTTAATTTAAAATAAGACTGTTTTCGAAGCTTTAACATTCAAGTTTATTTTAGCCTAGCGATATGTTAATTTTATAATAAAACGCGAGCCGCATGGCAATGCGCCAAGGGAGTCCTAAACATTACTATATTTTCCACTTTTTTTTGCCTGTGGTTAAATTACGAAGGAAAGGATCATCACAGAGCAGTTGGCACTCTAATCATCACAACTTGGTAAATCTCTGGTTTTACCAGAAAATTCTTAGGATTTGCCGTAGGTGCGTTGTTAGAGCTTTTACTATTACCTATACGTACGAGTATGTTTGGAACCAACTTCAAGAATAATATATTTTTAGTGTCGTTTTATTTTAAGTACTTAAGTAGGTACTATGGGAACACAGATAACACAACATCACATCCATGTAGCGAGATAGGTAATCACAGCTGTACCCATAGTATACTACATTCATTCGTATTTGCTGTCAGCTGAGTTGCAAGAACCAACACCTTCACACCACCTTTAAAGCATCAGCGTGAGGATTTGTAATTGGCTCTCATGTGACTATTGTTTCCTTTTTTGTTTATTTTTATTACCTGTAAGTCCTCCATGTACTTAAATAAATAAATAAATAACAATAGCTGTTGTAGAAGAGGCTTGTGACTTGCCGGTACAATGATTATATTGTAACTGTTCTCAGCTAGACATTGAAGCGGAAGATAAGAAAGGCATGCGCATGAGTGAGCAGCGCGAGCGCCGCGCGCGCAAGCGGCGCAAGGCGGCGCAGGCGGGCGAGCGCGCCGAGCCGCAGCTCACGAGGACGCAGAAGCTAGCACTCAAGAAGAAAGCCAAGCAGATGAAAGCCTCTGAGGTAACAGTACGCGGGCCCTGTTGCTCAATACACTCCACGTCCATGCCGAAAAATCAAAAAAGATTCAAAATATACAAAACATTCATTACTTTCATTTTGCTCATTGATTAAATTAGATGCCTTTTATCTCTTTTACCTATACTCATCTTGAAAGCTCTTGACGAACTCTTCATTTCATTCTAAGGCAGCTAACTTGAAATCCACCGCGAAAATGGTGTTTGGGTACGTGGTAATCTTTGCCCATGACTCTCACGAAAGTGACAAAAAGTACCAAAGCACCATTTTCGCGGTGGATTTCAAGTTAGCTGCCTTAGAGCGAAATGAAGAACTCGTTAAGAGCTTTCATAATTATGACATAATGTCTCATCACTGTTGAGCAATGTTGAAAAGTGGGTCCAAGAATGGTACAACGGTGCCCATGGTCCTTTGTTTAAACCGATAGCTAATGTATAAAGTGTGTACCGCAGAACAGCAACGAGCGGCGCGAAGTGGTGTACGAGCGCGTGGCGTTCGGCGACGTGACGCACGCGCCGCCCGCGCTGCACTTCACGCGCGCCGGTCGCGCGGGGGCTCCCAGGGTGAGTAGCCTAGTCTACAAATACATACTATAATTCACATTGAGCAGTAAAGTCTTAAATAGACTATGATTAAAAATAAAATGTCACTAGGGAATATGCATGATTTTTTTTTCATTTTTATTCGATAGTTTACTTTGTTATATAATACTAAAAAGAATCCGGCCAAGTGCGAGTCGGACTCGCACACGAAGGCCCACACCACACAACCACCACAGAACGCCACCTGCTACGATCCTTACATACTACTTTCGCCTCGTCCACGTTCATACATCTGGTCATACAAGCACGCCGGTTACGAGTACTGCACACCCGACCTTTCTGAAGAACCTCACCAATAAGTTCAGTGTAGGTCTTTTATAGGGCGTCCCCTCCCGTTCCGGCGTTGCCACTCACATCTGCCATATAAATCCCTTTTGTTAGTCGCCTTTCACTCATCCTCTCAACATGACCGAACCATCTAAGCATACCCTTTTGAACTATCGTCACTACATCCTCTTTTGAGTCGCAACGTTCTCGTATAATCTCATTCCTCACTTTATCGTTCAAAGTTACACCACACATACTTCGCAAGGAACGCATCTCCACAGCATTAATCCTACTTTCATGCCTCGTTTGCCATACCCAACATTCACTTCCATACATAAGTGTAGGCACCAGCGCGCCATTATGCACACCCAGTTGAGCCTTTTTGAATTTCGCCTGGTTGGTTACAACCGCCCCAAGTAGCAAAATAATGTCATATAAAAGGTACAATAACGTTTTCAATTTAACTTTCAGCCATACGAAAACGTTTTATAATAGTTTTTTAAACGTAAATATAACGCGGGTTTGGGCGCAGATTATATAACATTTCAATCGTGTAAAGGTCGTGTTGCAGTCGCGTTAGCGACAAATTATGTTGAGTAAAAGTCACGTAGACGTTGTGAGTTTAACTAATAAGGTTTGTAATCGTCTAGTAATCCAATGAATAACTATATCATCGTATGAGAGTGTCAGCGACAATTTGTGTGACATTTATTGTGTTATGGCAAAATTATATTATAAAGTTAAGTAAAATGTCGTATGAATCATTATTAAGAATTCTTTAATATAGAGAAAGCATATTGCGGTGGAAGATGAAGAGCGATGACTTATACATGGGAATTAAATTTTTTCGATGATATGTATGGTTATCTTTGTCAATATTTTCATGGGCCTTCATAATATTGGAGTTTTCATATTGTTTATAAAAATAAAATATATTAATTGACAGCAATAGTCTCGGCCATATTGCCAATAGACATTGGGCGACTGCATTTCGACCTTTACATAACTATTGGTCGTATACATGTTTTTATACGATTTATGGCGTCCACCATGACGGTTACAATTAGAGTTCTGTTGGAAAATAGTAAAACCCTTTGCGTATAGTCATGGAAATACTTCTGTTTTATTCACAGGGACATCGTGGTGATTCTGGCGTTGATAAGCTTGTGAATCTCTCATTAAGTTTATCACATTTTATTTTAGTCATAGATTGGCACACGTTGTAGGAATAAAAAATATTCTATATATATAAAAATGAATTGCTGTTCCTTAGTCTCGCTAAAACTCGAGAACGGTTGAACGGATTTATCTTATCTTAGTCTTGAAATGTTCGTGGAGGTCTAGGGAAGGTTTAAAAGGCGAGAAAAATTTAAAACGACCCACGAGGGCGGAGCAGTAACCAAAGACGCGGGTGAAACCGCGGGGCACAGCTAGTCAGTTATATTAGAATAACGTTTCCAACTAAAAGTTATTTAATGGTTTTGTATATGACCTATTATGACGATTTTATAATAGATAACTATAAAACCATTACATAACGGTTTGTTATTTAAATGTTGAATAAAAGGTTCTAAATTTACGGAACATGGCGAGTCATCACTATTGTCCGACTGAAACGTTTACTCGACTTAACATTATATAACCGTCTTATAAATTAATTGAGACGACGTTTACCAGACGCATTAATATGATTTAAATATATATAACTAATGCGTCGAACTGAATACTATTTTACAACTGTTTAGTTACTTCATAACTATTTCAAACCCCTTACATGACTGTTAGTCGTATAATTCTAAACTTATATAACTTTTTTGCTAGTTGGGGCATGTACGGCACCATTCACTTTATTTCCCGCATGTACTCTCCTTTCCACATCAGCATCGCAGCAGCATCTTTCCATCTCTTGTACACATACTGCCCAAGTATACGAACTCATTAATTTGCTCCACACTTACACCATTTAATGTCGGGCGTGGATACATATTCTATAGTAAAATTAGGCTGGAGGCTTTGTGCTGGTGAGGCATTGGGTTGCACTCGACTACTTGAATTACCGGGGCTGTTATCCATTGCACTATTTCTAAGTTTCCATTATTTATTAAACTGTACACTTAGCAAAATACTTAAGGAGGTCACAAGTATTGCGTAAAATAAATACTGCTAACGCGCACGTCTGTATGCTGCGAACGGCCGCGATCGAATGATCAAGTGAACGCTATTTTTTTTTTTTTTTTTTTTTTTTTTTTTTCGGATTGGCATCTCGCAGTTCAACCTAGGAGGTTGTGTACTGCTTAACCGGGCTTTCCTGTGGTTGCCTTAGAAGTTAAGGCCTCCAGCCAGGGCTTACAAAATATACTTAAAAACTAAGCGACTACACGCTAAGGGCACCCCCTGCGGGGTACGGGCCTCGGCTTAGGGCGTCGCTGGGAGAGGGCAGCAAAGGGACAGGCTGGATCGATTTATTTATTATTATTTATGGACGAATTTAAAGCTACAGGCTCAGCTCGCGGGCTGGCTCGAGCAAGGGACGGGAGGAATCGGACGGGGATTTCGCGACGGCCCTCGGCGGCGAGGGCGGAACGATGGCGGTCTGTGTTTGTGTACTGTACTGGTGCGCTTATTACTCTCCTGGCGGAGAGTAATGGCGTCGTCAGGGGCGGTTAAAGTATGTCTCGGTCTACGGATCCTACTGATGAGGGAGGGGGTGTATCGGGCGGCCGATACGATCAACGGGTTGGGATGGATTTCAGCAGCGTCAAAGAAACGCTTGGTGATGCGTTTCATGAACTGCTGGATCGTGGGAATGCGGAGGTCAAGGTGAATCAAGTGAACGCTAAGTGTGCGCACCTTTTATGTTTATAACTTAAGGATGTTATAGCAGTTTGTACTGATACGCTAATATTTTATCGTAATAAGAATCTCATGATACGGGCAAAAATGTGTCATTTTTAATTTATATGCATTTTCTAAGTTTATTTTGGACATCTGAAAATGAAAATCATCATAATATGCAACTTACACCGGACCTTCTAAAGCCTGTCATTTTGGCGCGCTTGGTGTGACGTCATAGTTTATGACAGCAAACAAAAGCGGAGAGAACACACTGCGCAGTCGGAATTGACATTTCACATTTGAATGTGACATGAGAATTCACATTTTTAATGGCAACGCTTTACCACAATTTTTTTGCACGTTTTCTCAAAATTTATAACTTGCTCAGAAATAAATTACATACATAATTATAGTGAAAAATATTGATGGAGGCATAATTGTGAAGTAATAAAATAAAAAAAATATTTGACTCTCATTTGAATCGCATGCATATTCCCTATTATCCCCACCCAACCGACCGAAGGAAAACAATCAAATAAATAGGTTTCGGAGTATCAAATTTCTACCAGATAGAAGGCACCCGTATATTCCACGATCTATTGTAATTTGGGGAAAATTGTAATTTAACTAATCATCTTCAAATACTACTTCAACAGTAATGTCTTCTACACTTTCTTCTTCCGCTTCTTGCTAAATTGTTCAAAGATAGATATATCAGTTGTCTCCTCATTAATATCATTACAATTTTTATCTGCAACTGCATGATCTACAACTTTTATCTGACCTATTTTTACGATAACATTTACCGTTTACGTAAACAATTTTTTTTCCTCCGCTCGAATGGGGGAGGATAATTGTCATTTTATTTATAATACTCTATTTAAGAGCTGCATCTATTTTCAGCACAATGCGAATGATAGTAAGCTTACCTCTATATTTTGGCTGATTTGAGTGGAGTCGTACACATGTCGGTCGCGCTACATGGCCTCCTCTGTCGCAGCCGGGCCGGCGCGCGCTGCTGCTGGACGGGCTGCTGCGCCCGGCCGCGCCGCAGCTGCGCGAGCGCGCGCGACTCGACGCCGTGGCCGCGTACCGCGCTCTCAAGGCGGCCGCCACTCGAAACTAATAAACTGTTTTACCATTTTAAGTTTTTTATTTTATTTTATTTAACGTGTCCCTGGGGACCCCAGGCCGCATGGCGATAACATTTGATATCCTTAGGAACAATGCTCAAACAATGCGATTACTGTTACGCTACATTTACACCAAACCTCCTGACTCGCTGGGGTCGCGAGCGCTACACCTCAGCGTTAGCTCTTGGGTGCGATTGCCAGACTAGTGTTATTGGGCTATCAGATTTTCAACTAAGTAACGCTCGACTTAATAATGTATTTGGTTTTACTTTTTTTGGTAATGTTATTAGTGGGTGATGATTACGCATCAGCGAATCCCTATTATAATTTTAGGTGGCGTCTGCTTTTCGTAAAAACTGCAAATACACATCAGTGTCACATCAACACATTGACATAATAATATAATTTCGTTGCGGGATCCAAGACAGTTGAATCGTTTTTCCGGGACTCGCCGAGCTTCATTGTGTCGGCGCTTTTCTTATGGTCGCCACTGTTGTTTCTGGCTTACAGAAGTTGCAGTGGTTTGTGAACAGTGAGGCGGGCTTGTCCCATAAACATCACATTGACATTTGTGTCTACTTATATTTTCCTGATTACGGTGAAACTAAAATGGGGAGTTATGATTTTCGCAGGCTGTGTAAGTTCAGATGTTTCCATTGTCTCCTAAACTACCATTTTCTTTTTTTCGTGGGGAATTCCTCATGGGCTGCCTTCGCTTCGAAGGGGCGCGGAGGGGTGTGTCGGACTCCTACCGACTTAAACCCCACGGTGTTCTTCCAACTACCATTTGCCGGGGCACGGGAATTGCTCTGAACATTCTTCCGCACCCCGGCAGGTATTGGCCCGCCACCATCACAAGGTGAGTACACTGAGTACCGTCACACGGTGCGGCCGTCAGCCACCGGCCGCACTGGCTCCAGTAAAGGCGCGCAGGGAACACCACGCGTTTGACTCTCAGGCATGTCTCTGTTCGGGCGACGGACTGATCCCCAGTCCGCCGGTGCGTCTGCTGCGGGTAGGGTGGGAGGAAGTAGCCCCCTCTCGCGTTCCGCCACCTCTTTGGCGGCCATCACCTTCTCGCAGAAGGAGTCGACGGCGTCTCACGTACTCTCGATGGTCGGGATCATGGACAAAACAACGTCCTGGAGCGAAATGCTAACCGTAGTTGTCGCTGCGCTGCCCAAGCTGGGCACTCCTCCAGCGTATGCTGCGCCATACAGGTACAATCAGCAAAAGAGAGAAATAACCAGGGTCGCATAAAAAATTCAGTTTTTCAAAAACCGATAAAAGATTTTTAACGATTTTTTTAATAATAGACAATAAACAGGTACTTAATTAATTCAATTAAATTTCATTTAAAACTACCACCGGTTTTAAAGAAAACTTCAACTGTATTAGACGGTCCGGTTATTTATCTCTTTTGTTGACCGTATTTTCCAAAGCACCCATGTCCAGAAAGCACCTTCGTCAACCGGAAGGTAAGGGCACCATGACGCCTCTCCAGCCACTGCTTCAACACGGGACTTACCGCCGCAACAGCGGCGTGTCCTGTCTCCTTAACTACCTACTCGTAGCCGGTAGATACCTATTTTACCAAACTTATCGTGTGAAATATGAGCAATATTATGACGTCACTAAAATCCTGTATAGTCACATAAAAGTAAAAATAAAAAAGAGAAATAACTACCGTGTTTTGGATCAAATTAAAAGTTTCAATAAGTACCTAGTAGTAGTACTAGCAAGTACTAGTAGTACTAGATTCTTATAATAAAAAGATAAACTGCGAAAATACTAACTAACAAACATGAGACAAGAAAATACTCGGAATACTATCTCTAGTAAATAGTAGTTGATAGTTATTTTAAGATTGAATAGTTTGCAAGACGCCTGCGCACTATTTTCGAGCAAGTTCATGTACGCAACAGTTTGCGATTCGTTTATGAGATTTTGTTTTACAAGTAGGTACATAGGTATGTGGTCTCTTCAAGCCTGTAGCTGAGTGGAATACGAGCTGTCAGATTAGCCGGAGGTGTTTTCTTAGCTAAACCCCCAACCGATAGCCTGACATTCTTCTAAACCTTCTCGCAGGTGTGACGATATCCACGGTATACTACTTCTACTGTAGCTGTACCCGTATTGTGCTAGTTCAGTAGAATATGTATATTATTATAATGTAACTAGTTAAGATGTTGGTACTGAACAAATTATATTAGTGAACAAGTCAAGCAATGAACGAAAACAGTTTATTTCATGTAAGTAGCACAAACCACAATGCCGCTGCGGTAAACCCGGCCCTCTCCGGCCCCTGACCGCCGGTACCACTCCTAGCTCTTTATATTAAAAATAAACTTATATGAATATAATTTTAAATACTCATATAAGATAAAATAAGACATTAATAATAGATATTTTTGTATATACAGGGTGGAATTTTATAATGCTACCCGGAGGGAAAGTACTCGAAATACATAAGTTAGCAAATTTTACCCAAAGGAAACATTCCTTTATTTTTAAAAAGAAACAAAACTGCATTTAAATAATTTTGAAAATACGCTTGCCACACCCGGGAATCGAACCGACTTAAATCGGAAAAAATAGCACTAATCGATAGGGTCAATCATAAGGATCAAATCTCTACCGTCCGCGTCCGTACTTTATTAACTAACGACAGACCGTGTCGACCGACGGCGCGTTGGTGTTCCACGCGCGCCTCAAAGAGATGTCAGCAAACTTGGAAGGGGCCACTAAGGGCCGATGCCTGCCGGGGCTGCGGGTTGTTTGAAAGAGATACCGCGCCCCCGGAACGCAAAGGGCACAAGAAGGAACATGAATGGGTTTTAGTCAGTAACATTCTGACACTGCCCCCAGCCCCGCCCAAGGAGGGGGAAGTCATGATTTCCCATCTTCAAAAAATAAAAAGGGTCGTACTCAGTAGGACAGCCGGAAGATGAGATGCCTATATGCGAGTGCTCATAGTTATTTTTTTTATATTCGAGTCGTGTACCTGTCAAATGCATTAGTGGCTACGCGCAGACATTCTACGTGACCATAACATGTTACAGCACATTAAGCTCGCGTCGGACACGCTCGCGTCGCTCACGCGAGCACTCGTGGCGAGCACGCGCCGTCTCCCGGCCCCGGGCAAGGCGGGGCTGCCACATACTTCTTACTTCAGCTGGACGTTCTACAGTCCAGCATTCCTACCACCTTCCTTCGGCTCTACCGTCCGACTCAAATCCGTGAAATAACGTTCCGAAATACTCGAAATAGAGGGCCTATAGTCACGGTAGTGTGCTTCGTCAAAACTGCCAGGCGTTTTTTCATACACGCTGCAGACGGAACGATAGCAAAGAGTAAAAATTTCATTATGTAGGCGTTACGTGTGCATGGGGACACTTGACCTCTACGCAGATACTTAATGGCATTGCCATACATTTGATAGGTACTTAGCGGTCGGAGTAAACGAAAGCTGTTCGCTGTGTTTCACGAAATGGTATCGGAAAGCCATTAGTTCGTATCTCGTGGCGTATTCAGCACTCTAAATGCGCCACAAGATACGCCCTGCTTCTGCTGAGGCTACTTTCCCTTTGCAAAGCAATTCCCCACACGGCGCCAGGCAAGGACGGCGCATGGCCAGGAATCGTTAGCTACAGCACAAAATTAGCTAACACTACGAATATTCCTGTTGCGCCTTACACAGCCTACACTCTCACTTTATATTAGGTGGTAATAAAATTATATCAGCAGATAATAAGATTAAAGCTACCTGGCAAATAATAAATAATGAAACAGCTAAGTAGGAAGAAACTTGTACTAAATTTAATTCGGAGACTCCGCTTGGGACAGTAAACTTGGATACTTATAGAAGTAGCTCAGGCATTTGAAAACTTTTTTTGTTAAAATTCCTTTGAAAACAACAGATGTTTAAATTCCCCACCCGCGCTTTCTGTTGCCCTTAGAAATAATGTAAAGGCGTGCCCTTTGGAGTTAAGATTCCAAAATACAAATACCCAGGCAATGCTATTATAAAAAATTTAAAGATCTTAAAATGAAATCAACAGATGATCTTTGGGGCATGTCAGTTAAAGTCTGCACATCTATCATAGAAACTATTGCGCCCTATTTAGCTTTCATATTTAATACAAGCGTAGATCAGGGAGTTTTTCCGGATCTTATGAAACGTAGAGTACCACAGTAAAGTAGTCCCATTAAACAAATTCGGTGATAGTAAGTAATTCCACAATTACAGGTCTGTGTCAATTCTGTCAGTTCTCAGTAAGGTGTTTGAAAGTTATAACTCAGTTAAATGTTACGTCACTTTATTAAAAAAAATATCTTCCATGAACAACATTACGGTGTCACCAAAGGACGTTCCACGACTGACGCCGGTGTCTCCTTAACAAAAATATTTTAATGGCTGGGAGGAAGCACAGGATGCCATTGGAATCTTTTGCAATCTCTCAAAAGCCTTCGATTGTGTGGACCATGAGACACTATTATTAAAACTGGAGCACTATGGGATTAGAAAGACATCTCATGATTTAATAAGATCATAACTGGAAAATAGACAGGTTGATGATAGAAAGGTTCAGGTGAACGGTGTAAGCTCATTGGGGTCTGAAATGGTAATGGGCGTTCCTCAAGGTTCGATTTTGGGTCCATTTCTCTTTTTAGCTTATGTAAATGATTTGCCACAATGACTGCAAAATCAATCTAAAAGGTTCAAAATTGGTTCACGGTAAACAATTTGGTACTAAATGAAAAGACAACCAAATGTAGGTATTAAATTTTCTTTACCAAATGTTAGAAGTAGAGCATATGACTGAATTAATCTAGGTTTTGTTAATCAAACTGTTTTCTTAGGAATCACGCTAGACGAGAGATTACAGTGGGGACCACATATAAAATCTCTTGCAGGGCGGATAAGCTCAGCAGCTTCTGCTGTTAGGAAGATTCGTCAGTTAACAGATGTCGAAACTACGCGTTTGGTCTATTTTAGCTACTTTCATAGCATTATGTCGTATGGCATTCTACTGTGGGGTTGTGCTGCTGACATTGAATCCATTTTTATTTTACAAAAGAGAGCTGTCAGAGCCATTTATAATCTTCGTCGCTGCGAATCCTATTTAAAAAGATTAATATTATGACGGTGCCTTGTCAATTCATTTATGAAAATATTATGTACTTATGTAAGAAAAAATCTACATCTTTTTACCCGACTACGGCGAAGCAAAAAGGAGGGTTATGAGGTTGACCGGTATGTATGTATGTATGTATGTATGTATGTATGTGTGTGTATGGATGTTCATGTGTTCCCTCATAACTTCTAAACCATAAATTGACAAATGAGGTGTCATTGGAAGCGTCTAAATTGTCCGCTGGTTATAGGCTACATTATGTTGCAATAAATTGTATGTGGCGCCCTCTAGAGCTCATGAAGTTGTGAAATAATATTTTTTTTCTTCCAAATATGGTCGTGTTGCATATCAAATTAAAGGGTTTATTTAGCACATTTCAAATATATATATATATTGTATTAGTAAATTGTACATGGCACCCTTTAGTACGCATCATAAACCTAGCTAACTAACCAATATTTTGTTTGGGTGACCTAATAGATTATTCCATATATTGTGTATATGTTGCAGTTCCAGTAATACTGTGGATATAAATGTCTTAATTTGAACCCCAAAATATTTAAATAAAAAAGAAGTTTAAAAAACTAAAACCCGACTACAAAAAATTCACGTTCTCAAATTCAAATTCAAATTCATTTATTCAAATTTACAAGATATCTATAAAATTAATACAATTTTGCTTAAAAGTAAGTTATATTTCTAAGATTTACGTGCCTGAACTAGGTAAAACCTGTGTCTCAGGCGAGAAGAGCTAAAATAGTCATATAATAAGTAAATAAATAATCTTATGCTGAAAGAGTTCTTATGTTACGTAATAGTGTAAAGGTGTAAAAAAGTAATAGTAGACAAATTATAATTATGCTGAGTAATCAGTTGACAATGGTACATATAATTATTATTATGATCGTATTGACCGAGTTCCTCTGTACTGCTTGTTGTGCACTTTCGATTAGGTCGGTACAACATTCAACACTGCGGATTAGCGGATTCATAAATTGGGTCAAAGACGAAATTGCATAAAAATTATGACTACTTTGTAATTAACGCTGTTCCTAGGCGCCTCCATAATCAATCGAGTTTATATACCTTTTTTCAGCCATTACCTATTTTCGCGGGACAATCAGCTGCACTGGTCTTGTGATTGCTTATTAAAGTGCAAGCAAGTAGCGCATTTGGGTTTCTCAGCCGTCTTTGTGCACTCTAATGGAGCGGCCCTGATCACCACAGTGGCCACAGGTATAGGTGGTCTCCTTGCATGACTTGGCCGCATGTCCGTACCGACTGACACTTATAGCAGCGTGTGACTAGAGTAAAATCTCGCACAGGGCATGGTGACCAATTTACAATTACAATTTATATCAGGGCTTTGCGTATGTCGGCCGATACCTGTAGTATATAATTACAGGTATTAGAGTCCTTCTTACCTGACTTACGACTTAGCTTAATGAAGGTCAAAAAGGACTCGAGGCTGCAATCCTGAAGTTTGTCGGCTAGGTTATGATTGAACAAACAAGTAAAAACTTCCTTCTCTTGCATGGATGAGGGCACTCCAATCCACTACTACTCTAGGCTTTCTTTTTTGTGGCTTTTCGACGGTAAGGCCTGAATTTGATAGTTGCATCGATTTTTTCACCTTCTCTATGTCGTCTTTCGTCTCAGTGCTGATAATGACACCACCATTTTTGGTCTTGCGGAGTCCTCTTACTTGTAGTTTCATTTGTTCGGGATATATAATTTTTTTGGACAAGGTCAAGGACAAGTCTAGTGAAGAGACAAAAAGTCTCTTCACTAGACTTCAATTTGTCGTTGGGGTATATGGCCAACCAGTTTAAATTCTGCGGCTGTATAAAATTATTGGTACCTTTTTCCACCATGTCAGCAAAGGAAGTTTTCGGAACAGGTTTAATTGAGGAACCAATTGTCATCTTTAGGTCTTGTAGTTGATGCGACAAATCAATTTGTTCTTCAAGTGTTCGGATGGTGGAGCTGGCAAGGAGGACTTTCTGCTTGACGGACTGGTACTGAACGCCGCGATGTTCCATGTCCAATTCTTCGGCACAGGGAACTGATAAGCAGTTTTTGCTCGGAGCTTAATTTGCCCTCTGTTGCAATAGCGCACACCTCATTTAGGCACTGCTTAATGGACGATATCCAGTCCGGATTTCAGGGGTTGATATCACTTCCGTGGCATCGTCTCTTTGGCTGGGTGGCTGCGGGTGAGGCACTGGTGCGGGCTTGGCTGCAAGAGCAGGTGTCGGAGCGGGCACAGGTGGAGGAGGTGGGCTCCGAGCGCATCTGCCTCCTCGGCTGAAGGGACTGCTTGCCATTGTTATACAAGTTAATTACTTGTTAATGACTTATACACATTTTCGCAAAAATTATATTCACGTATTATGTGTGTAGGTATGACACAGTTTGCTTTACTGCCGGCTATTACCAAAACCAGGTCACAATTCAGCAAATAATTATTTATTTATTTTAATAATTCTTTGACACGTCTGTTCACAACAAGGTCTAAACGTTCTATATGAAAGTGGCATACGGCTTTCAGATGAGACTAACTAATTTAGAACGTGAATTTTTTGTAATCGGGTTTTAGTTTTTTAAACTTCTTTTTTTTGATAAAATAAGTGATAGACATAATTATAATACTACTAAAAGTAAGGGCAAAATAGCGCAACTATTTTTTAGATTTTTATCTGCTTCGTTGGCCTAGTGGTCCAGAGCGCGACTGCTACGCTAGAGGTCCTGGGTTCGATTCCCGGGTCGAGCAAAAAGTGTTATTGGGTTTTTCTATGAAATTCTCAGTAGCAGCTCGGAGTTTGGATTTGTGCCCGGTTGATTTTTATTTTCATTACAAGTTATTTATTTTTTCTCTTAGACATTAATGCTACATTTGGTGATTTATGGCCCACGCACTGATTCGTTGTTTTTTGAAAAGTTAGAAGTGATCTACTATGATCACAATATTGGTATTAAACATTACAATTAGTTTAGCTTTCGTTTCTTAATTCGTAGCTTTTAAAAATTGTACCTAGTACTTTGAGTGACTTTTATTGTTCATAGAACGTTTTGACATTAGCATATTTTTATGGAATGAATGTAACTCATCATCTGCTTAACCTATTCCCAACCATGTTGGGGTCGGCTTCCAGCCTAACCGGATGCAGATGAATACCAGTGTTTTACATGGAGCGACTGCCTACGTGATTTCGTTTTTTTTTTAAAGAGTAGGTATGTATGGAGTTCTCGCCCGGTTTTCTCTATACAAAACTACATTTTGGAAAGGGCAACTAGATTCAATAGTTTTAATTAATTGAGACGTTCCAAAGTGCTTTTTAATGATCTAATTGGAATACATGATTTGATTTTGACTTAACACCTACCTAAAGGGTAGAGTGCTTGCTGTCTTTGGCGTTTTCCGATAGTTAAATAATATATCACTTCAACATCATCCAGCAAAACTAATTTAAGAACATGTTCACTGTTGGCCGAAACATTTTGAAGGTTACACTTAAGCGTCAGGCGCTTGAGCCTGACGCGGTAGCTGACGCGTTTGGCAACCAGTTCTGAGATAGGTATCTCTGCTGAGTAATCGTTATGAGGGAAAAACAGAAAGTAGGTATTCACAGCGGCAGGCAAAACCCAACGGTATTGCTAATGAGTTGAGTGGGCGGTCCCCTACGCACGGGCACGGCTAGAAAGTCCCACAACAAAAGTTTGAAGACGACTAAGGTTACTTGACGTTCGACAATCCATTGAGATTCCTACGTGACTGAAAGAGGAAGAATACAGTTTATTTATTTATTCATAAAACAATGTACATTGTGTTTGAATTTTACATAAAATTTAATATTTAAAAAGTTACAAAATAATCCCTCCATATATAAATTTCATAATCCTCATAATAATAATAAAAAAAACATAAAAAACATAATAAATTTAAAATGTCTGTTAAATGTCAGTAATTATTATTTGTAAGAATAACAGTATTTATAAAAACTAAAAATAATAATACTTAATATAATTTGTCTAATAAGTCTAATATTTTCATTTGTGATAACATTGTTTATCTATAATTCGTCCAAAGTATATAAACACCTGTCCAACAAGAACTGCTTGAGTTGTTTTAGAAATTCTCGATTATAAACTAAGTTTTTTAATTCAGTAGGCAGTTTGTTAAATATTTTAACTGACTTATAATAGAAACCATGCTTGAAGATATTAAGATGATGCGACTGTTTTGTCTGCAAGTCTTTTCGTCGTGTATTTTCCCTTTTACTTCTTTCTTCTTCTGTTTCAAACTCGTGTATATATTTTTGTAAGCGCGTTAGAAGTACCAAAATATATAAACTTGGGACCGTTAATATTTTCAATTCCCTGAAATGTGGTTTACACGATTCGTCCTGTCGTATCCTGACTATAGTCCTAATCGCTCTTTTCTGGAGAACAAAAGCTTTTTGAATGTTATATGCATAACTTCCACCCCAGCATATTATACTGTATCTTAACTTTGATTCGACTAGTGCGTGATAGACCATTTTAAGATGTTTCATGTCGACTTCATTCCTAAGGCTTCTTAAAACATAGCATGCTGAACTGATTGACTTTTCTAACGTAACGAATACTTACTGCATTGACCTTTCTCAGTAACGAATACTTACTGCATTTAATTAGATAAGTGTTCGTTTAATGTACACCCACAGTTCGTCGGTATATTTAGGTCCCATGTAATAGGGGACGAGCCTATTGCCATTAACCGGGCACAAATCCAAACTCCGAGCTGCTACTGAGAATTTCATAGAAAAACGCAATAACACTTTTTGCTCGACCTGGGAATCGAACCCCATGCACAGCAGTCGCACTTGCGACAACGAGACCAACGGGGCAGCGGCGGGCCAGGTCGAGAAAACTATTAAGGCCTATTCAGACCTAAGCGGTATTCGCTACCGTCTGCGGCAGAGAAAACCCAGTGGGTATGCGGTAATATTACTGTTCAGACCTAAGCGGTATTCGCTACCGTTCGTAACCCGCGTGGTATGTACCTCTACTTACAGCGGCAGCGAATATCGCTCAGGTCGCTCTAGCCGCGGTACTTGATACTAAATACCTGAGCGAAATCCGCGCGGTATGTGCCTCTACCCACAGCGGCAGCGAATATCGCTCAGGTTTGAATAGGCCTTTATTGAATTTTTCCTTTAGGTATTCCTTAGTAGCCAGTCTAGAGTTTTGAAGGTGGTGGTGTGTCTGCTCCTGTGTCTGCGAAACTAGCTACGTAAAGCCGTTGGTACGGCTGTTGTGGTGTTCTTTGTGTTGGCTGCGCCTGATACCATCCCGGCTGTGACGCAAAGAATGCGGGTCGCGCCGCGTCTTTTTAAACTGACTTCAAAAAAAGGAGGAGGTTATCAATTCGACTGTATTTTTATTTTATTTTATTTTATGTTTGTTACCTCGAATTTATCGACTGGGTGAACCGATTGTTATGATTATTATTTTATTTGAAAGCTGGTGCTTCCCGTGTGGTCCCATTGTCACCATTTCAATATCTGATGATGGGATCTGGTAGAAATCGGGGGAACTCTTTAATAAATAACAGCAGATTAACCGCGATTGTTGCTATAGCATATCTAAGCATTGTTTACACCATCACACAACATAACATCACGCCTGTACACTCAAGGGTTACACAGATGTACCTATACAGTAGTATTTGAAATTTTCTCATCTAAGTAAACGAAATCGCATATTCTGTTATTTCTTATGACTTTTTAGTGGTGTCTCGTTAATTTACATAACATGACAGTTTCTTCATGGATTTGGATGACAGGAAGTTGATACTAAAAAGCGAGAAATAAAAAACTTTTTTACAAAAATGACAAGCGCCTTCAAAAACTAAAAAGAGAAAAATAACTTTAGCTTTGGAAGTCGGTGGCAATACAAAACATCAAACAGAACCAAAGCCACCGACTTCCAAAGCTAAAGTTATTTTTCTCTTTTTAGTTTTTGAAGGCGGTTGTCATTTTTGTAAAAAAGTTTTTTTTATATGCAACTAGTGTTAAGTAAAAAGCTTTTAATTTGAATTCAATTGTATTTATTTGTAAAGATTGGGTGACAAATAAAAGTAGGCATCTAGGTAAGTAGGTGGGTACTTGACTGAATATGCGAAATGCATGCGCGTCATTATACGCAGGCACGTACTTACACCAAGATAGAACACGCTGTTCAATGTTACTACGAGACCGTTAAAAATGGTGTGCGCAGTACCCAATGTGTATAAATATTACAACATTTCATTAAGGGGTATGATTTTATCAATAACCTAACTAATGCATTTTTAATAGCCTCATAAATAATATAGGTATGTTGTTTAAATAGTAGATCTGTCACCTACATTGAATCACCAAATAATAGGTAGGTGGTAGGTAGGACAGTGGGCGTAAGTACCTAGTTGTCTTCTTCATCAACGACAAGCATGCAGTACCTTGGCGTTGGGTCTTCATTGTAGATCAATGTCACTAATCTATAAATCAATATCTACTTACCTGAGGCCTTATGCCTAGGCAGCCTAGGTCTGAAATAGTGGCAGATAATCATTTAGAAATGCATCTGCTTGATTGTTACAATCGTAGTTTGCGTTTTCCGGTGTACCTATTCCTGTTTTTCTGCGCGCTCACTCAGATAACACGTTACAATTCTCTTAAGAACACAATCCTCATTTATCTTTATCTACGCAAATGTTTATCTGAGCCTTGGAATTAACACCTTGTCACGATATCGCAATGGAATATTTTAATCTGATCAGCATGAAACCCTCAATCAGAGATGAACGCGCGCCGGGATCGACGGCTTCATATCTACACACGCGCTTGTACAAGAGTTATACCACGGTAATATATTACCGTGGTTAAACAGCGTATTATGGAATCCTGCTTTTTACACTATGTCGCAGCGTTAGTGCGGTAACACGTAACACATTGTTTTTTTTTTAATTTCAGCAAAAAGTTTTGTAGGTATGTTTTATGGCAAAATATTTTGTACTTAAATATTTTTTTAGGGTTCCGTACCCAAAAGGGTAAAACGGGACCCTATTATTAAGACTTCGCTGTCCGTCCGTCTGTCACCAGGCTGTATCTCATGAATCGCGATAGTTAGACAGTTGAAATTTTCACAGATGATGTATTTTTGTTGCCGCTATAACAACAAATACTAAAAACCAGAATAAAATAAATATTTAGGAGGGCTCCCATACAAAGAACGTGTTCTTTTTGCTCGATATTGATAACGGCAACAGGTAGACTCTTGAAATATTTAGTTATATGTATATTCACTTTAAAAATAAATTATAAAATTAAAATAAAACAAATATTCGAAGGGGGCTTCCAACCACCAAACGTGATTTTTATGCCGTTTTTATAGATAATGGTACGGAACCATTCGTGCGCGAGTCCGACCGGTCGGCCGGTTTTTTTTTGTAGGTAAGTACCAATGAAGGTGGCAAGCTAGCTAACGGCCCGCCTGTTGTTAAGAGGTCACACTTGCAACACCTGTGGCATCACTCGTGCGTTGCCGACCCCGTAAAAACCTCAAAACTCCTTTCTTGAGGAACCCCTTACTGTAGTCTCTTCGGAAAAACTTAGGGGGTGGGGACCCCTGCTGATGGCGAGAGGTGCGATGGTAAAAAGTGGACGTTGGCATCATTTAAAATAATTGCTCAGAACAAAAACAGAAACAGAACACATAGAAACTAATAAAATATGATAATTAAACATAACATTTTAAGAATGTATTATCAATTTACTTTTCATTCACGTTTTGGTGTTGCCGTTTTTTTTCGTTGGGAAATCCTCATTGCCTGCCTCCGCCTCGGGCCAAGCGGAGGAGGCGAGGTGTGTCGAACTTTTACCGACTCAAACTCGCGTGCCCAATGGTACTTCTTACCACAGGTCGGGGCATGTCGCTCTGATCATTGTTCGGTATGGTACGGTTGACACCTTGACAGAGAAGAAATTGAGTTCGTGAACGTCACTGAAACTGTGACATATTTTCATGTCATTGTGTCATATAATAATCAATATTTTTCCGCGAATGTATGACGTATGAAATGCGCAAGGATCTCATCATTAGTCAATAATGTAGGTACTAGGTACCTAGACCTACTATTATGGTTTACTTATTATAATGTATCATAATAATGGTAGTATTGCAGTGTAATAGTCCACTTAACAAAGTAGTTGTACCTAGAGTGCGTGAGCTGGACCCTGAGTGATTTGCTCAGAAAGTTGCTCAGGGTGCTAAGGGAGTAAACATGCCTAAAGTCGTGTGGGGAGCCCCCCAGACGCGGGGACTTTTAGTATGATTCCTCACCTCCACTCCGGCTCACCAGCCGGAGTGGAGGTGGGGATGTGAGTTTCTACTTTTGAGTTTTTCACTAATAACTTTAAAACGGTACGTCGCGTGGGTCGTAAAGAAAAATAAGTTATAGGTACGTAATGAAAGCTACTAAAACGTTCTGCAACTTTTAAGGTACAATTACACATGCTCATTACTAGCATGCTACTAGCATTCTCAAACCAATCACAGCACGGGAAGCTCACGTCACTTTGATTTTCGCGTGCACTGATTGGTTTGAGCATGCTAGAAATTAGCATGTGTATCAGTACCATTATGTTATTCACTTTTTTCGAATTCATAACTATTTTCGAACTACCTACACGTTCCGGAAGAGAATTTTTTCGGAAAAACGACTGTATCAAACATTAGCTGATGCATGCGTTCACTCGCGTTATTTCGGTATAAAAAGCAGCAGTACTGCAAAAGCCTATAATATATGTTAATCCAGGTTCTAATCTATCTACCTACCTATCTTTCATCCAAATCGTTCAACCGTTGTCGAAACTTTTATGTATGTACCTACTAGCAGCGCCGCGCGCGTTCACCTGCATAAGTTTCCCGTGGGAATATCGGGATCAAAACCATTCTATGTCAGCGGTCTCAGTGTGAAGAGGTAACGGATAGGCACTATTATAGTCCACTCAACGAATACCTCAAACGTGGAAACTTGTATCCGCCTCCTCCCACTCCGGCTTCAGGGCGCGGAGACGTTCAGTATATTCACTTCCTGAACATCCTGAACAATCTTCTGAAGAAATCGCTTAGGGGGCCCTAAGCTCACGCACTCTACACCTTTTGAGTTTTTCGTTGGTGGAGAACTACTTGTTAGTAGTTGGATACCTCTCATGAATCAACCCACAACGGTGCTGCCTAACCTACGTCAGGGATATTTTATTTACTAATTAGTATATACCTACAAGCTGACGGAGTTATTTACGTTGTGGCACGTTCGGCGGTTGAGGATAACAAAATAATATAATTGTACCCAGTTTTGTAGACGACGCTCACTCGGCGTAATTACTAATTTACCTGTTCCGAACGAGGAAAACAGTCGAACAGCTGTTGCCTGCTCGCCTAGTAACCGAGAGCGGCTCGCACGCTCACAGTAATAGCTCCTTGTGAGCCACGTTCTAGCTTTTATTTATAGGGGATTAATCCCTAAGGGGCCTAACCCGTTAATAACAACAGTTACTACTGACATGCTGTACAGACCTACACGTAGTAGTGTGGTGGTATTCCTGCCGTACTTCAGCGCACGCCGCCAGCTGCTCAGCGGTGTCACAATGATCGATATCAGTATTTAGTGTTGTGTAGCGGTGCGTTATACAGACAATACAAACAAATAGAAGTCGGCTTATCTCTCGGATAATAGGTAGGTAGGTACAACAAAACAACTCACTGGTGTAATAACAACTTTGCAAATATCTTCGACGTAGAGTTTCATATTTCTGCCGCAAAGCAGTGTTGCGGTGTTCCGGTTTGAGACCTTTCAGCTGTGTTTCTGGGATGGCAAAGTATATGCGAAGCCTCTTATAATGCAGATGTCTAAAGGCGGTAACCACTTCACAACAGGTGGGCCGTCGGCTTGTTTGCCATCCAATGACATAAAAAAACAAAGATATGTTAAAAAGATTATCCTTGCGCCAAGCAGCAGCCAGCAGCGGCGTGCACCCCGCGCTGGCGGTCGCGTGACGCTTGCAACGTGCTGTTCACACACGCATGTTAATTTATGTATATGAACAACAAAAAAGTAACATATTAATAATATTTTGATAACAGTTTATCATCGCTCTAATAAATACAATTCAGCTTTGTCTGAGACCGTCCGTGGCGTATGCCCCCATTGGTCGAGGCACCTGTGTGTATTTAATTCAAGTCAATTTTTGATCAAATGTAATGTCTGATACTATGGAATCAGCAGAGCAGCCGCACGACGCGACGCAGCATCGCAAGCGACCGACGGCGACACGCCTGGGCGTCTCCGAGCGGTGGCTTCATCGGTATAATATGACGAGTTATGTATCTACTGTAATAATTTAAAAAATATGTCAAAATAAAGAAAAATAAAACGAAATATTATGTAGTAATACAGTTATTAGTGTAGGAGCTCGTCCGGGGAAGCACTACGTGGCGTTGGTACCGATGCCGGTGTAATTACAGGCACATGAGACATGGGATGGCAATGCATTTGCAAGGTCTTTGGTAATGCAGATGTCTTTAGGTAGTGGTGACTACTTAGCATCAGGTGGGCCGTCGTCGGCTAGTTCGCGATCTAACGATATTATAAATATATATATTACATGTTGTTTTAATCGGTAAAAATCTGACTAAACGTCGAATTACTTGAGAATTTTTTTTCCTTACCATCACGCCTGTATTCCCCGAAGGGTTAGGCAGAGGTGTACCAATGTATACCCACAGTTCGCCGGCAATAGGCTCGCCCCCTATTACATGAGACCTAAATATACCGGCGAACTGTGGGTAGTTCCTTACCGTGCGCGTATAGTTCTTTATAATGTGTCAATAGTCCTCTTTGTAATGCCTGCAAAAGTCCGCTAAGTAGTGACTGTCTACTATTGCAGTAAGACCTCAATCCAATTCTAAATGCTAAAACGCTGTGCGCCGTCGGCCGGGTCCGCCGAGTGCGGCTCCGCGGGGGCGCAGGATCGCGGTGTGACCGCTCGTGTCTGTGCCTCCACACAGCACAGTACCCAAGGCCGTGGAGCGGCTGCCATTCCTACGTCTCTTATTCTTTGGCCACAAGAACAACAGAATAAACATCAAAAGGGTTGGAGGAGACCAGCGCCTTGAAGTGGATGTGCTGAGTTGCTCACCTACCCCTAATAGTGAATCAATCGCGATTTTTTTACTACAACGATTACGAAATCCCGTTTTGTCGGAATACAAATCTGGTAACGCTGGGTTGCACTTGCAGTCTGCTTGTCACAGTTGTGCAGCTGCCAACTAGTCTCTGCTCTGTGCCCATCCGAATTCGCTTTAAGTATACAATAAATAATCTATGTTTGTTTTTTCTGAATTTGATGATTTTTTCGAGGAAAAGGACTAATAAGCAGGGACTGAACGCGGTTACGGTAAGAGGTGATACCTCAAAACGTATCGGTACAGCTTTAAGATATAGGTTGAGCTATACCGATACCCATATAAATAAAGGTTGGGCTATATAGTTAAATAATCTTAATACGATTTCGGTACCAAAAAACATGCGAAACGGCCACCGCGGCGACTCGCGACGGCTCGAACACGTTAGAACTAGTGTATTTTGTACTAGGTAGGTACATCCTCAAGCGAACGACAGAGCGAGCGAGGCGGTGCGTCAAAGAATACCTCTATTTATTAAGGTTTAGATTCTGCAACCGATAAGTACATTTATAAAGGTACCTATAGTAGGTATTTCTACCGAAAAATACTGGGATGAATTATCAAACTCATAATTCCGCTACTGAAAAAAAAACGGTACCGACATATTTCGGTAACCCTTATTTAACGGTAATATGACGTCATACCGAAATTTAATGGTATCTTAATATTTGGGTAGTTCGGTCCCTGTTCATAAGTAGTATAACGGCAGCCAGGATCAGCGGGGAGAACCCACGTTATCGTCGCTGAGCCGCGCCGCAACACTCTGTAATCCGCCGGCACCAAGTGTAGTGAGCATTATCTCGAGAGATGAGCGTGGCTCGCGCCGATACCGGCATGTCACCGCGATACGCTCGCAGCTCCGCTAATCTAGCCGCCTGTCGCGGCGTATCGCGCCTGTCCCCAGATAAACCGTCGCTCATTCAACACTTGACAGCTTCTCGGCTGCGTGACGATTGCAAGTCGAACGATAGGTACCTACTAGAGGAGAGTTTAACGATCTGTTCGCGGATAGCCCGATAGCGGCCAGGTGAACACACTGCGGTGCAGTGAGCTTGAACGTGGTTCATGCCAAAGAGCAGTTGCGGACACCAGCCCGTTGCACCGACACCAACAACACGGTAAACATTACCGTGCCAACAAGCAGCAGCCGCAGCGAGGGGCGCGAGGGGGGCGCGGGGCCGGCGTGCATCCCTTATCGGGAATACAATCATGCAGGCCATCGGTAGGTTATGGCGCCCGCCTCTCATGCATGGTAGGGTTCAAATCCGGGCAAGTACCAATGTGTCTTTTACAATTCATATGTACTTTCAAAGTTTATCTTGGACATCATTGACATGAAGTTCTTAACTATCGCATTAGTGTAACCTTTTTTTTTATAGACGGCAAATCATCAAATAACTTCCCCCGCCCCAGGCGGGGCGGGAGGGAGTGTCAGACTTTTACTAACTAAAACCCGTCTATGTTCTTTCATGTGCCCTTTGCGTTCCGGGGGCGCGGTATCTCTTTCGAACAACCCGCAGCCTCGGCAGACCCGCAGCCCCGGCAGATTAGTGTAGCCTGTAATGATCTTATAAGCAGATAAAAATAAATAAATAATCACAATTTACTGAAAATACATACATACAATCACGCCTGTATTCCCTGCAGGGTTAGGCGGAGGTGTACCAATGTACACCCACACTTTGCAGGTATGTTTAGGTCTTATAATAATAATAACTACAATATCACTTGACAAGCACCGCAATAGCGTGAGACAGTCACGGCGCGTCATGCTTGTCCATCAACATTCTTAGGATGCTGTTCGAACTAGACCGCGCCATTGACAATATTGAAAACGTTTTCTTCCTAATTATCGCGTAAAAGTCGGTATGCGCGGAAGCAAACATGCCTGACGCACTACAATAACGCGGCAGTCCCAACAACATCCTAAAGCAGTTATACTGAATACTTAGGACTGCCCCGTTGGTCTCGTGGTAGCAAACGCGACTGAGGAGCGTGGGGTCCCGGGTTCGATTCCCAGGTAAGGCAAAAGGTGTTATTGGGTTTTTCCATTAGGAATTTCTTAGTAACAGCCCGGAGTTTGGAAGTTGGTGGTGTGACACCCCTGTGCCTCGGAAAGCACGTAAAGCCGTTGGTCCCGGCTGGCATTCGTAGATCTTTGACAGCCGTTACGGATAGTCAGAAGCCAAGAAGTATGACAACCAGTCTAACCAAGAGTTATCGTTTTGCCCAGTTACTGGGTTGTGGAGGTCAGATAGGCAGTTGCTTCATGTAAAACATTGATATAAATTTAGCTGCATCCGGTTAGACTGGAAGCCGACCACGACATAGTTGGGAAAAGGCTAAGGAGATGATGATGATACTGAATACGCAGGGCGTCAAGCGATGTCTTGGTATGTGTGACCCACAGGCCGCTCGTGTAGAAACATTGGCAATACGATTTGAACAAGGTAATTTTTACCTCCTTACTACAACGCGCGAACCTGTGCATTAACATATCAGCTCGGAATGCCAACGCTCTGCGTTCTCGGCTAGTATCCATCTCATCTTTGAGGTCCCAGGTGAGAAAGTGCCCCAAGTATTTAAAACTGTGAACTCTATTGAGTGGCAAGGCAACCCATCAAGTGATATAATCCGGTCCAATGGTACACTTTTCCCGGAGGTCTCAAAAACCATGAACCCACTTTTCTTCACATTGTACACGAGGCCATGACTCGAGACGTATCTCGCACAAACGCGTAATAGCTTATGTAATAGGGGGCGAGCCTATTGCCATTATTATTATTTACTGAAAATAGTGACGTCAAAATCACCATTGGTTGACTGAGACCCCTACGTATTGTGCACTGATGTTAACCCGAGCGGCTGCCAGGTGGCCGGCGCCCGCCGCGGCGAGCCTGCCCATTGGAAACGTGATAGTAGTTAATTGTAATGATGCAGTGTTCAATAATGTTGCTTCCCTGGCATTGTGTCCGACAATGCAAGGGAAGCAATATTATTGAACACTGCGATGGCAGCACGAACCACTTAACGCCACGCAAGGCTAACGATTTGTCATCAATTATAATAGAAAAACATTACCTCTCCTTTTGGGGCAGTCGGGTATTAGACCAAAATAATAGTCAAATTGGCGTGACGTACTCTCCTTCGTGGACCTCGGGCACACTTGTCCTAAGGTCTGCGTTTACTCCCATCCACGGAAAATGTTTCATTGATTTAATAGCAATCAATTTTAGACAAGTACAAAAACAGAAAACGATTACTTAAAAAAGTGTAAAATTTTGAAGATGTGTGGTCAAAATGCTCGTATATAACAAAAATACAACCTGCGGGCTTGCTGCGGGCTGAATTGAAAACTTTTTAAAGACGGCTAAAAATAAAAGGATCTGTCTTTCTTTTCTTTCGTAGTGACTAGATGTCGATAATTATGTCAGACGTTTCGGCATCACCGCAAGCAGCAGCGCTTCGTCACACTATTGTGTTGAGCATGGCCCGCGTCAGAGCTGTTGCAACGTCCTCTGGCAGGATCCAAGTCAGTCAATTAAAATGTAAGACAATAAGGTAATCAACCTTGAGCCTTGGCTGGAACGCACAATACGGATAAAAAACCTGAATGGACCGTATCGAGCAAGCGGCAATAAGTGATAAACACTCAACGACAGTAACGTGTTGCGGCTCCGCGCCCGCCCCCGCTCGCCCGTCTCACCGGCACGCGACTGTTGTGTTACTTCTAACTACGAGAGGACAAATCTACAAATCATACAAAATTTGATATTTTAAGGGTAAAAAAAAGCTGGAGATTTGGCCTTTTCTGTTTTAAAACCAACAACGACAACATAGCGTAACACTACACATTGGTATTTAACACTATGGGATCGTTAGGTATGTAGTAGTTCTGAGGAAGTGTTGGATAAGCTGGACAGGGTTCTAAATAATTGTATTCGGTACATTTACAATTTACGAAAATATGACCACGTGTCAAGCTTCAGGGCGGAGCTCAAGTGTTTGCCTATTCGCCAGAGAAGAAGTTTACGTGCGTTTACCACGCTTTTCTCCCTTCTTAATTCTCCTTCTTCTCCTTCTTATCTTATTTCTCATTTTCAATATCTTTGTTCTACTCATGCTAAGAGTCTGCGTTCCTCTAATAATCTTCTGCTTAACTGTCCTTCTCATACTTCTGATTTCATTCATTCTTCCTTTCATATTCAGGCTATTCTTCTTTGGAATGCACTTCCTCTCGATATCTGGACAGCCTGCAGTCGGTATGCTTTCAAGCAGAAATTGCGGAGTTATTTTCAGAACCAATAGTAAGAGTTGTCTCATAATCCTCCTCTCTACTGTTTTCATAAGATGTGTTTTATATATGTATATAATTATATAGGTATGTATGTATTTATGTATGTATGTATGTAATGTATATATTTTCGTTAGGATAATTTTAGTTGTTTTGTACTTGTGTACAATTAGTTTGTCTATATAATCGAATTGGGTTTTTTTGTTGTTGTTTAAATGTTGTTTTAATCATTTACGATAATTTGCACCTGCTATCTCTTTACCACCTTTGGTTGACTGGTAGAGAATGCCTAAGGCATTAAGTCCGCCTTTGTACTTTTGTTGCATAAAGTTTAAATAAATAAATAAATAATAACAAGAAAGAGTAATTTGACAGTTCCGGTAGCCGCTGTGACTACCCGCCGCTTGCTCTCTGATGAGAGCTGAGTCTCATCCAGTACGGCCGTCACTCGCAAGACGCGGGAACTCGCTGCCCATCATGAAGCACGGCGAGGTGATGCGCGCGACTGCCCAGCTACGAGAGCCCCTGGGGTGCGGGGAGATCTCTCAATGTGTCACTCGGGGGATTCGAAGATACCCTTCAAGATGGTTGAGCTAAATGGTGCTGATGCACGCGTCATATTCGTGAACGGGTGCTGTCAGTTGGGATTGGTCATCTCTTAACTGCCATGGCTTACATCTTTATTATAATTTTGTTATTTTTTATATTCACCTTGATTGTTTTCACATATAGAAGCAACAAGGATATTGTAACCAAATTTTTTTTAAAACCAAATTGAATGAAAAGAGTGTCCATGAAGTTTCTTGCTCGTTCTTCTCCATAGAAACCTACGTTTTGGAACGAGCAACTAGCTTCAATATCAAACTGTAACTTCTTGACAATTCAAAAGTGCCTGTGAATGGTATAAAAAAATACATACCATCACGCCTGTATTCCCCGAAGGGTTAGGCAGAGGTGTACCAATGTACACCCACAGTTCGCCGGTATATTTAGGTCCCATGTAATAGGGGGCGAGCCTATTGCCATTAACCGGGCACAAATCTAAACTCCGAGCTGCTACTGAGAATTTCATAGAAAAATCCAATAACACTTTTCGCTCGACCCGGGAATCGAACCCAGGACCTCTAGCGTAGCAGTCGCGCTCAGGACCACTAGGCCAACGAGGCAGTTGCCTGTGAATGGTCTAATTGAAATAAATGTTTTGAGTTTGAGTTTAAGTTTGACACATTCGCCTCTATACCTGAGCATGTAACTATAATGGTTAAAGTTGGTCTAAGAGGAGTGCGGCGTTAGGAACACAAGCATGCTCGCCGAAGCCCTGTTACTCGGACAGCTGCTGGTTATTTTTTTTTTTAATGGGACAAGCCCGCCACACTGTTCCCAAACCACTGCAACTTCTGTAAGCCAGAATCAACAGTGGCGACCACAAGAAAAGCGCTGAGACAATGAAGCTGCTGGTTAGGTTAGGTTAGCAGTGCGGTGGCGCCCGCCGCACGCTGCTCGACATCGCGGTAGCCCACGCGAAGGTGGAGGGACCCGCTTACCTCCTATTGCAAATGCCAGCATTGGTAATGATTACGGGAACCGTACTTTTTCAGGGATAAAAAGTATCCTATGTTTTTCCACAGTACAATCTATCACCGCGCCAAATTTCATCCAGATTCTTTCAGCCGTTTGAGCGTGAAGAAAAGAAAAACACACTAGCTTTCAGCCTTATAATAACTTAGCCGGTTTTCGGCCACTTAAGCGAACGTGTGACTTTGTGACAATTTTTCTTCATGACATTAAAGTCGCATAGTAGTTTCTTAAATATTTTTGAATTCGAAATATAATGTTGTTTTGATATTTGTAGACCTTTTACTCGTCACCGTAAAATTAAAATTACTGAAAATTAAAATGTCTGAAATTAGCGATTTCGCCTGTTTTCGGCCACCTGTTTCAGTTTCCGGCCATTATTTTGCTAGTTCTCGGCCACTTATTTGCTATTTGGAAAATTATCTATATTTGCTAACTAGTAGGTTCTATAATGGATTAAAAGCAAAAAATACGTATGAATCAACGATTTTATTAAAAATATTAAACACGTAGAAACATTATAAACATAATAGTAGGAACATTGGTCAAAAAGGAAAAAGTAAAACATGGCATAGCAAAATTACTTTGTGACTGGCCGAAAAATAAGATTTTTTAAACTGATTTTCGACCATCCCTTCAAATACGGCCGTTAATAATTTCCGGCCGTTGATCAACTTGCTTAATTTTCTACTTAGCTAATAAGATAAATTTTGTGGAAGTCCCTTTATGTCTGTATTGTTCGTGTGAGTGATGATTTCGATTCAGTTAGTTGATTTATTATCGTTAGCTTTTATTGGCCGAGAATCAGTTACTTAGTAAATTATTAATTTTCGAACCTATCGATTAGCTTAGGCCGAAAAGTAAATAAAATATAAAAAATCTAATTTTCGGCCGTCAAATATTCAATAACTATTAAGTGTTATTACCACATAATTATGAGGCCGAAATCTGACTACACAAATGAGAAGCGGTTCTACTTTGTGTATAATGCGTTTCTTTTTTAAAGAATTCCTAATTTCCGAATGCGTGCCGAGAGCGTGTCGAGTGCGTGTCGGGGGCGGGCGCGCGGCACTAACGAGCGCCCCACGGCGCCAGCAGGTGATAACCACTTCTAAGTAGACGATAAACTAACCTCAACATGTACTCTTATTACCCAAATATGTGTTAACTTGTAATGTATTTAAATAATTAGAGAATAACTATAGATTATTTGCTCACATACACACATAGTCGGAACAATAACTTATGACAACAACACACGGGCGGTGAAGGCCACGTGATGACTCAATTTGTGTTACTTATTCAGTGCGCTAGAGGCGATGTCTACTAACAACCTCTTCTGCAACCGAAGCCCGCAACATGACCCGCCCAGCGTGTTGCGGGCAGCGGCGACCTGCTGCCGCACCACTCTGTGGACACCGCGTGGCACGCGCCACTACACCACACTGTTGAGTGAGAGCACATCATGCATGTCATAAGGCAGCAGGTGCACACACCATGTGTGTATTGTCCAGGTCGATTCCGGACACGGGCGACTAATCTTAATTGAGACAATTAAAGCCAAGTACGCAGGAGATATTATAGTGCACAGTGTGTGCGCAAACTTAGGTGGACTCCCTCTTCTCTAATTGTCTCTAGTCCTGCATGCATGGCGAGCGCCCCACGAGACCAACTGCCCCGTTGGTCTCGTGGTCGCAAAGCGCGACTGCTGAGCAAGGGTTCCCGGGTTCGATTCCTAGGTCGGGCAAAAAGTGGTATTGGGTTTTTCCATTAGGAATTTCTCAGTAGCAGTCCGGAGTTTGTAAGTTGGTGGTGTGATACCCCCGTGCCTCGGAAAGCACGTAAAGCCGTTGGTCCCGGCTGTCATTCGTAGATCTTTGACAGTCGTAACGGATAGTCAGAAGCCAAGAAGTCTGACAACCAGTCTAACCAAGAGGTATCGTGTTGCCCAGTTACTGGGTTGTGGAGGTCAGATAGGCAGTCGCTCCATGTAAAACACTGGTATTCAGCTGCATCCGGTTAGACTGGAAGCCGACCCCAACGCAGTTGGGAAAAGGCTAAGCAGATGATGATGAGTCCTGCATGCATGGCAATCCGATGATAACCGGGGAGTGACAAATAAACAGCAATGACAATGGTAGATACATTATGATATGAGTGAGAAAAGTTTGTCATTGCGGTCGAGGCTGTATTGCAGCCCAACTCGAAGGCGAGGGCGTAATGGGGCCGAGAGCGTATTGGTAAATGTTCACGCGTGTCTTTTGACGTTTTTCAATACACTAGTGAAGAAAAAACAAGGCCATAAATTCATTTCGGCAAAAGTTTATTAATATCTTTACAATTACCATTCATATTTACAGCCTTAAAATAAAATAAAAAAAACTTAATTAGATAATAAAAAAAGAAACTAATAATTCCTCTGCATCGCCGGCGCCGTTAACCGTAGAAGTGCCCTAAAGACTGGCTGCATTGCCACGTTGGATGGCAATGCTTAACCTTTGGCCAAGGTAAAAGCCAGCTTTTGGGTCACGAGAGGCGTCAAGCAACCGTTTGGTCTTTAAAAAGGGTAGGTATGGACCCCACGGCCCGGGGGTTTCCACCCTAAAACGGCTCGAAAATATAGTTATCAAAGAGGGAACTGCCTCGTTGGTCTCGTGGCCGCAAGTGCGACTGCTGTGCAAGGGGTCCCGGGTTCGATTCCCAGGTCGAGCAAAAAGTGTTATTGGGTTTTTTCTATGAAATTCTCAGTAGCAGCTCGGAGTTTGGATTTGTGCCCGGTTAATGGCAATAGGCTCGCCCCCTATTACATGGGACCTAAATATACCGGCGAACTGTGGGTGTATATTGGTACACCTCTGCCTAACCCTTCGGGGAATACAGGCGTGTTAGTATTTTATATTATCAAAGAGGGAACCATACGTACGCCGATTGAGGTTTTTTCGGCAAAAAACAAGTTCCCGCAATATCTTCTTTGTCAAGGTATCAGCAAGAGTCTTCTCCAGGCAGCCAGTGTGAGCCAAGAGGTAGACAGTAATAGGTTAGGGGGTAAAACTTATGAAGTAGCGTTTATATAGTAACCGGAGTGCGCGACGCAAAGGGTGTTTGTTACTTTACAGATATTGTTTTAGTTGCACCGCGGCCGGCGAGTCGCACAGCGCCGCGCAGGCGCCGGCCCCGGCGTACCGAACAGGTGCACTGCCCGCACTGCCCACACTGCCCACACTGCCCACACTGCCTATGCTACTCTCGGCAACAACAACAATGTGAATTTGCAATAACCTGTAATTTGAATACAAACGTAGATAGTCTAAGATAGTTCTATACGTACATTTCGTTCGGTTACTTTGTCGAATGGACGAACCGTTGAATAACTTTGTTGCTTATTGAATACTATCGCTGGTCGCAACAATCGAACTTCGGAACGTTCACATTAGATATGGCGATAGGACAATAATAGAATAGAATACATTAGACAACTGCCGACACCAGACAGCGCTGAATAATGTAGAAATTACTTCATGAGCTATGTTTAAGCTAATAACACTTATAACAACATGCACGCCACGAGCGCTATCTGCGCGCACACGTGGCACGGCGCGCTGTTGTCACATTACGAGTTATCGCCTTTATTGTGATGCTCGCGTATTGCGCTGTTTGTGCTGCACTACCACTGCTGTGGGTACGTGACTCTCGCCTTCATGTTATATCGTTAACCCGCTACTATATGTGCTCACGTTTACTTGTACTCAACATAAGGTTACGAGAGTTTCATACGATCTGAACTACTATTTGTTGGCCCCCAATCTTTTTCGCAAATTGCTGTTCAATTCTTCAATAATAATAAAGTACTTTCCATGCCGTTGAAAGAGATAGAAGCCCCGTCTACACTGAAAGGTAACATTATCAAATAATTGCATAATAAATAGAACATAATTATCTTTCCTATGAATGTATTTGGCTTGTGGTTATGTTTTTGTATTAAGAAGTCATTCATAACAAAGTATTTGTAAAGAAACAATGTACCTGTGTGACGTCGAACGCTCTAATAGAAGCGTACAGTGGTCGAATAATGCATTTCTCAATTAAAACAAGCAGTTGCCAGACTATCGGGCGTAACTAAAAGTGGCAGTAGGTACAATAACACCACTTAGGTACTCGATCGGCGTTTTATTTCTATGGTCAAATGAAGAATGGCGACAGATCTTCTGCCTCATAACAATCGGTTAAACAACAAACAAATAATATACGAGTACAATCACGCCTGTATCCCCGAAGGGTTAGGCAGAGGTGTACCAATCAACACCGACAGTCGCATCGGATAAACATGGGAGAACATAGTTCGGTATCTCAATAGAGAACCTTGCTAATTACATTGAATCGATATTTTTTAAACACACATTGCCAAGACACGCATACTACGTGGGGTACGAAATATTTGTTTCATATCAAGTAACGCATTACGAGGCACTACATGCTACAACCTGTGTGCTACAAGCTATGTGCTACAAACTACGTGCTACAAGCTACGTGCTACAAGCAAAATGCTACAAACTACGTGCTACAAGCAACGTGTTACGTGCTACAAGCAACATGCTACGTGCGACAAGCTACGTGCGACAAGCTACGTGCGACAAGCTACGTGCGACAAGCTACGTGCGACAGGCTACGTGCTGCCAGCTACGTGCTGCCAGCTACGTGCTACAAGCTACGTGCTACAAGCTACGTGCCACATGCTGCGTGCTACAAGCTACGTGCTACAAGCAACGTGCTACAAGCTACGTGCTACAAGTTGTATGTTACGTGCTACGAGCTACAAGATAAGTGCTCCAATATACCTGCTACAAGCCAGTGCTACAAACTACGTGCAACAGGCTACGTGCTTTGTGCTACAAGATGCAAGCTGCGTGCTACAAGCTATGTCCTACAAGCTACGGGCTACAAGCTAGGTGCTACACTGGCGCTACGAGCTGCATGCTACGCGCTACACGCCGCATGTTACGTGCCACATCACCAAGGTAGGCGGCATACTGTTTGAACTAAAGTTACGCGGAACAAGTTATCGTGTTCTCTGACACGTGCGCTCCTTGTGTTATGAAGGTCATCTATACGTATATATACAAATAAATAAAATTGAAGTGTCTGTTCGTAATTTCAAATTACATAAAAGCTTTTCACTAAATGAATATGAAAGTATATTATGTACACGGTACGTATACGGAATTTACATCAAAACATAATTTTTAAAATTTTTGTCTGTCTGTTTGTTCCGGCTCATCTTCGAAACGGCTGGACCAATTTTGACGGGACTTTCACTCGCAGATAGACGAGGATAATCTTATAAAAAATAACTTAGGCAACTTTTCTTTACTTTTTCCTTTTTTTTTAACGGGATCGAATTCGCCGACTACACCTAGTGCTTAGTAAATAAGTAGCCGGGCACGGGCAAGTACCAATGTGACTTTTCCTAATTCATATGTACTTTCTAAGTTTATCTTCAGTAACACTGACATCAGTAACCATGTCAGAGGCCCTTGAGACGGTTTAGAAACTCTGACACTAGGGTGTGTGGGGTCGTTAGACCTTACTGCCCACACGATTAGAAGAAGAAGAATAAGTAGCTACTCATTTTGCCACATTTGATAGCTTTCAATATTCATTCTGGGTTCAGCGAGTCGCGTTTAAATCTTTTAACCCACCGCTCAGTTCTTCTTCTTTATCGTGTGGGCAGTAAGATCTTACGATCTTACACCCTAGTGTCAGAGTTTCTAAACCGTCTCAAGGGCCTCTCTCAGTTGACGACGTGTTAATTTACAAGTTAGTATTTATTATACAGGGTGGAATTTTATTATGCTACCTGGAGGGAAAGTACTCTAAATACTTAAGTTAGCAAAATTTACTCAAAAGAAACATTCCTTTGTTTTAAAAAAGAAACTAAACTGCATTTAAATAATTTTGAAAATACGCTTGCCACACCCGGGAATCGAACCGACTAAAATCGGAAAAAAATAGCATGCTGTATTTTTATAGCACTAACCGATAGGGTCAATCATAAGGATTAAATCTCTACAAACATGGTAAGCTAAATTAAACAAAAACCATGAAATTTCAATCTTAACTTATTTTATTCGGACGAAAAAAATGAGTACTTACATTAACTAATTGCATGCTTGAAATGACCTTCATTTTCTTCGATGCACAAATTCATTATTTCAAGGAATTCATTTTGAATAACTTTTAGTAGGGTGTTTTAGTTAATATTGAAAATTAATTGTACTACGCTACCAAAAGTTACTCAAAATGATTTTTTTAAAAGGAATAAATTGGTGCATCCAAGAAAATGAAGCTTATTTCCAGTAAGTACTTAGTTAATTTAGTCGTTTTTTTCGTCCGAATGAAATAAGTTTACATTAAAATTGCATGTTTTTTTTTATTTTAATTTACCATGTTTGCAGAGATTTGATCCTTATGATAAACCCTATCGATTGGTGCCATAAAAATACAGGATGCAATTTTTTCGAATTTTAGTCGGTTCGATTCCTGAACTTTTATGCCCTAACGAGAATTTTTAAAACTACTTGGGGTTTGTCTTTCTTTACTCTGAAAACTATGTATGGAGCTAGGTTGAGAACCTAGGTTGTATGTGCTACGGTGCACCTGTTTCGGCCGATAGGGCCACCATAGGGGCGGTACGACGTAAATTGCTTCAAAGTCAACGGTTAGCTTTAATATTTTGATGCAAAGCGTATAGGACCGTTAGTCCTGAAGCACTAGGTACCAGTACTGGCAGGTGTACTTCCAGTCGATCTCGAGGTGCAGCGACGTGCTGCAATGTACTATTCCGCGCGAGAGACCATGGACGCAAACTTTCTAACTCAACGTGACCGTGCTAAGATCTCTAGATTATTCTGACGTCTGGGAGGAACTTTTATCAGAATGGCAATGTAGGTGGGATAATTCCATCAAGGGCACCTCCATCACTTCGTGAACGGCTGACCAGAACATGGCTGGAGGTGGACCACTGTGTTCAATGGTTCTGTGTGTGTTGTCCAATTTCTAACAGATCATGGGCAACTTTAAGAGTAAATTATTTTCTTTTAAGCTTGTTGCCTCCCCATTGTGTCAATGTTTTACATCTGACTGTGAATATATGAACAATCTGCTCATCACATCTTATGGGAGTGTATTCTTTGGCAGAATGAGCAAAATATTATGTTAGATAATGTACAGGTTACATCCGGTATTGATTATTACGCGGACCTTGTAGAAACTAGAACTAATTTCCGTGCGTTCAAGCGTTTTTGCCATACCTATTACTGGAATCAAATGTAACAGTTCACATTAGGACCCATTAAGTTAATGATAATTGCAATCCGTGGTGCTTCGCAATCTGGGCTTATCTCAGTTGTAAACATCCCTTTCTGCCTATTGGCCTAATTCTGTTCTGTCTCCTGCTTGTTTGGAGGGAAGTGGAAATCTTTTCTGATTAATTTTGTTGCGGGATCCAAGACAGTTGAATCGTTTCTCCGGGACTCGTCGAGCTTCATTGTCTCGGCGCTTTTCTTGTGGTCACCTCTGTTGATTTTGGCTTACAGGAGCTGCAGTGGTATGGGAAAACAGTGGCGGGCTTGTCACAAAAAAAAATGGTAGGTATAATAAAAAAAATTGCTTGTCAAATATATTAAATGATAAAAAATGAGAAAAGAAGAGAAAAAAAAAATAAAAGAAAAAGATAATTATGAAACCAAAGTTTATCGGATTGTTCGAAGTTGTTTTAAACCTCTAAGTAAACTTAGTTCACATACCTAGGTCATCCCTTGAACACGGATAATTATATTCTATCATGAGTTCTATTGGCAAACTTGTTGTTCTTGTGTTATGATGAAATGACAATAAATCACGTGTTTGCCAAACGTTGCTTGTCAAGTTAACATTTGTAAATACATTTTTGGAGAACTGACAGGACACGGGACAACGTTTGCCTTCCTGTCAGCAAACAATCATAGCATGTATTTTTGAAGATCTGAATGTTGAGCAACGTATTGTATCACGTAGTATTAAAACAAGAAAGACGATTCAGTAGTACCCGATCGAAATGACAGTAGAATGGTTGAACTTAGGTATTCCGAACGATATGAGTGGCGAGCTCGCGTAGTTGAATTAATAATACGTTATAGATCGACGTCTGTTTGTGTGGCGGCGGTATTATTAGTAGCCGCCGCCGACCAATGCTTGACCAATCGATACTCGATAGGGAGCGATCACTGTCGCACGCGAGGACTGGAATCGTTAAATTGCTATTTATTTATGATCAATGATGTATTTACCGCGCCGCGTGGGTCAGTCGCTCGACGCGGTACGTAATACTAGACATTCTGTGACGCGGCCCTGTCTGCCGGCGCCCGGGGGCCTGCCCCAGGTGCACATTCCCCTGCAGCGCCGCAGCGCGAGTACCAGTGTCTACCGCCGAAGATTCTCCTCAGATCTCTAGCTGTAAATGAGACCATCTCGGGTTCATTCAAAACAAAAAAAGAATCATCCAAAAAAGTGTTAAGTAAACACATACCTATGCGTGAACAAAAAAAAATGGAATACGGAACCTCATCTTTTTTAAAGTCGGTTAAAAAAAAGGTACGCGCTTGACACAGTTAGTGGTGTGGTCATGAAGTCAGTTAGTACCTAGTTGTAATAAATTGGGCAGTGTGCTGCGCCCCCGCCCCCCCGCGCCTCCCGCGCCGACCCCCGCTGCTACTCGTTATTGCCGCTCATATCGTTCTATTGCCATCACACGTCTGTTTATAGCTCATTGTTTGTCGCCGAGGTGGTACCGCTAGCGGCGCGGGCGCGGGCCGGGGGCGCGGGCGCGGGCGGGGGCGGGGACGCTGACCGGTGCCTCCACCAAGTTAAACTTACAGTTTTTGTAACAACTTGGTCTGCATACATACATTTACATTTCTATCCATAATAATTATAAAGTAGAACCATCATATCCCAGAAACTTTACAGCCAGAAACATCTTTTGGCATAAGTTTCATATCCATACTAATTGAAAGACTGATTGATTGATTGGAAGACGTGATTGGAAGATTATAGGAAGCATGCAAACAAGCATACACTATGCATGCAGCATGCACGTAAGCATGTGAGTTTACAAGTTTGTTACTTAATCATCGCCGGATTTGGATAAAAGACTACACCTGGAGTAGGTAGGACAGGATTCTTTAATCCGGGTCAGTCGAGCGCGCCCCTGCGATGCGAGTTCTCTGCATGGCATGACTGAGTACTGAAGTGCATGCGCCGTAGGGGAAGTCGCGCAGCAAACCGCTGTGACACACTGCGCGCAGCAGCACGCGGCGCCGGCGCGCACTGACCAGCGCGCATGGCGGGCATGCCGCCGCTGGCCTTGGCCGATCGGGCGCGCGACAGCGACGAGTGCAGCTCACCCCCGCGGCGCGTTCCGGTCACATGACAAGTGGCACGTCGCGTGCGCGCGCTGCTCCACCTCACCGGACATAACGCCCTTTTTATTATTTAAGTAAGTATATTATTATTTATTTACATACATACGCGGTGGTAAGGCACATTACATAGCCGTTAACTACGCACACTGATTATCAAAGTAAACTTGATTAAAACATTGCTGGGTAGCGACTTCTTTTTGGTGTAAAAATCACTTTTTATGGTAGTTAGTGCGCAATGTAACGTACGCTAAACATTGCAACTGAATAATACAGTACTTAAAGGCAGCACAAAGCTTAGCTGATTTTCGTAAAAAAAAATGTGTCAAAAAGTTGGGAATTTGGCCTTCAATATCTCAGAATGTTACCAGAAGGTTGCCCATTGGCGTATCTAGAGTTAGTTTACAGGGGGGGCCTGGCCCCTAAGATGCCATGGCCGCTGCGATGCAATGCGGTCAGGCGGAAGGTGAGCCCTATAGCCTGGGGTGGGCACAAGACCATTCTGGGGTGGGCCCGGCCCAGCCCACCCCCCCCCCCCCCCCCTATATACGCCCATGGTTGCCAGATTCTAGAAGAGAAAAAGGATCGCAATGATGCGAAGAACATGTAACTCTGGGCGTGGTTAAGCGTCCTCCTACACCCGGGATATGGTGACGTAGACGATAAGCGTGCCGGTAAGCGTGACAGTAGGAGGCAGTGGACGCACCCGATAACATTTTTGTATAAACACGTTCACAGGTATCAATCGCTTGTGGGTGAGCCAGCTTCCCGCGGCGACCACACTATTCATCAGTCTGCACAGAACGTACTTTATTTTACCATATAGTAGGTGTTACGGAAGACACATTTCTAAAACATAAAATTGCTTAAAAGGAGTTTGTTAACTTAATTGGTTTGCAAACCTCGACCAAACAAGGTGTTGGCTTTTGGACAGAGCGTGACGCAGTGTGGCTCTGCGGCCGTCAGCCTGACTTCGACTTGAACCGGCGAGCTACAACCAGGAAGTCGCGGCGTTGCCTACCACTAGGTTACTACTGCTCAGGTTGATCCCAAATCTTGGAATAATTCTCCCCGATTTGGAATGAGTCGGTGTAATTAATTTCTTTAATATAACACATGCAACATTCTCGAATTTCCACATTACGCATATTAGGTTGCTGTAAGGAAATCCAATTTTAAATTAGGTACATTTAAAAACTGTGTACAGACTTTCGAAAAGCTTTTTATAAGTATGGTAATGAGCTCCCCCTCGAATCACAGGCATATTACGGCATTCACGGAGATCTTCGTTGGTTTGCGTCTAATGTGTCAAACAGGTTACAAAGAGTTATGATTAACGGTTATCGGGATATTTCTGTAAGCGTTACTTCTGGTGTGCCTAGGAGCTTTATTTTAAGGCCCCTTTTTATATTGGGTGTTGTTTTGCGCAATCAAAATTAATGGTGCATGTCGGTGATAACAGTACAATTCGAACCAAAATGATTATCTGTTAATTTTGTCCCACATTGACAAAATTCAATTAAGTACATCGATATGCGTATATACCTATTACCTCTGAAACCCCCATCGTCAAAGGTGCATGTATCTCTGCAGAGTAGATTCCCTCGCCCTTTTCAACCCCACGATTGTGCGTCCCCCCGTTCACATTACAACATTGTTGAGCTGCTAAGCTCACAGCTGCACTCCTTTTCTTAGAAACGATATGTCTCTGTGAGCCGTGCAACAACCGGGACCATTGTATCTCCGTAGCACTCCGTCGTTCCGAGAGGTGTCGGTGCAGCCTCTGCCTGGCGCTCCGACGCGGCCGGCAGACACATTGAATAGGATCATTTGTTGATTGGATCTGTTTTAACGTCTGCCAAGCTCGTTGACCTGATTACTTAGTGAATCCGGTTAGTAGAATATCAACTTTAGCTTTACGTTATTTTACTTGATCACTCTGGTTACCGTGGAGGTGTCCCTATGGCCCAGTGATTCCTAGGTCGAGCAAAAAGTGTTATTGGGTTTTTCTATGAAATTCTCAGTTGCAGCTCGGAGTTTTGAATTGTGCCCGATTAATGGCAATAGGCTCGCCCTCTATTACATGGGACCTAAAAACATACGCGCGAACTGTGGGTGTACACTCGTACACGTCTGCCTAACCCTTCGGGGAATACAGGCGTGATGGTTTTTCGTTGACTTCCGAGGGCATATTATAATAGACATTAATTATACCCCGCGGTTTCACTCGCATTAACTTACGTCTTTGGTTACTGCTAGGTCGAAGCGTGATGTTGATGATATGAGCCATAACCTTCCCGCGATAAATAGGCAATTTAACGTAAAAATATATTTTCAAATCGGCGCAGTAGTTGCTGAGAGTAGCACGTGACGGCACGTGAAGCAAACAAACAAACTCTTTCAAACTAACTCTCTTTTTAACAGGGGCGTAGCTACCGCCGTATCTGCCGTATCAATTATACGGGGCCCCAGGGCTACGGGGGCCCCCAATGTGCGTAAGCAAAAATTAATTAAAACTTCCCAAATTTTTTGTTATTTCACAAATGACAAAAGTCAAAACAAGCAATTCTTTTTTGCCCGCGCAAAGCGTGCGTTCAAAAGTTGGCAACACCCTACATCGGTTATCGCGGTTATTATTCATAGAGGCAGTAACTTTAGAAAACTAAAGTCATCATCAGCTATAAATAATTGAATAAATCAGTTTGCCGAAAAAAAGGTAAGGAGGGTGTAGATATACCTATTTAATTTGTTTTTTTTTTTTTGGAAAAAGTGGCAGATACGAGTAGGTATATAATTGTGATTTAAAAAGTATTTTTTTTAATTTTATGCAATTTTTTTTTATTGTGAGAAATCTTTACGTTCCTAAGGGCCCCCAAACCAATGTTTATACGGGGCCCCGCCAAGCCACGCTACGCTTCTGCTTTTTAATCTAATATATAAAATTCTCGTGTCACAGTTTTCGTTGCCATACTCCTCCGAAACGGCTTGACCGATTTTGATGAAATTTTTTGTGCATATTGAGTAGGTCTGAGAATCGGCCAACATTTATTATTCATATCCCTAAAAAAAAAAAATATATATGGCAAAACAACGTTTGCTGGGTCAGCTAGTATTAGTATAGATTATTAACATGACCAGTTCCTGATAATGTCAAACATAATTGAATATTATTGCAATGACAAGCCGCAAGGTATAAAGAAACAAAAATATTTAACTTTTTAGGATTCCTTAACAATATGGTCGAAACCAAAATGGAGCACCTGACTGTCACAACTCACAGCAGAGCTGCTTATTTGTTGCGGAATTTGTTCGGAACAGTCACTGCGGTCCTGGACCGCAAAGGGCAACAGGAGGAACACGGCAGGGTTTTAGTCAGTAAGAGTCTGACGCTCCCTTCCGTTCCACCGAGAGCGGAACAAGTCTTTTGATGATTTCCCATCCTGAAAAGAAAGGAGCCATACCATACATAGCGTATTTGAGCAACTACCGAATCTGTTGTTGTGCAATGTGCTGCGCTGTAGGTACATTCATGTAGCAAGTAAAAGCAATTAAAAATATAATTTTAAACAATAAAAGTGTTAATATTTTAGAGCGGTTATTAGATAAAACCGGAAAAATATTATTATGATATACACAGTCCGAGTCGCAATTTGCCGGTTTTGTATATGTTGCACGGAACTGCTTCCCACTCAATAGCTATCCGATTTCGTTTAGGTTGAAAGTGTTTTATTTTACTAATACAACATGCTAATGAGCCATGAATGAGACGCGGAAACAATCCGTCAGCATTGAAATGCTCTACGAATAGAATATTAGGTACTAGTTCTATGTTTGTAAAATGAAGGCTTTGGAGACACTGATTGCACGACATTCATGATTTCTGGAATTAAATATGGATGTGCAAGTGTGAGGTCCACGTGGTGCAAGTGTGCCGCACTCGAGTAGAGCGGCGCGCGGGCGCGGGGCGCGGCGCAAGGTCAGCGCGCCCGCTGCCGTAAACAATGCGCATAATATATTATGTAGCGCAGACAGCGCCGCGCGACACGCCAGGGTTGTTGTTGTACTCGACACTTGCTACTACTCACGCATCCTGATCACTATGCGAAAGCGCCGCATCCTCCGGGAGTCCCGCGCTGCGTCCCGGCGCCATGCGCCACCGACTGGGCTGGGCCCCACTACTGGTGTTCGAGCTCAGCCAGCAGTTGTTAGTCTGGAGCTCGATCGGTTTGAGCTGTACGACTTTACTCACTCACTTCATATAGAATCAGCAGCTATGCTATTTTAAAATAGGCACATCACTTCGAAAGTCATCTCGCAAGTCATCTCGATAGTCACGCTTGCTTCGCAGAATATCAAATCCTATTGAAAAACGTCAAAATATTCACTCCATATAATACTTCTCACTTACGTCATCACGTGGTGGCTCTAGAGTGTCGAACTCTAATTTCACCGTGGTTTCTGAAGTGATTTCGCAATTAACTTTTTGGAATAGCACTACTGATGTTGAATAAGTGCCTACGCCGATATGAATGAACTAAGCATTGAATGGGTAGTCTGCATTATTAATTACTAGCTTCAACCCGCCACTTCACACTTCACATGGGATACTTCTTATCCCGGAAAAATATCGCACAAACTTTTGCATTGATAATAGTAGGATTAGTTTGATTATATCTTGATAATTTCGGGGATCCAATATCAAGCCCTCCATTTAACAAATGGGTCTCAGAAGAACCTCTCAACGTGAAGTGAGTACGATACACGCAGAGGACCCTCCCCGAGTGACGCGGCGATCTTTTCACCCACCTAATCAGAAAGTTTCCGACGACGCCTAATTCACTGCGCCCTTTTTTTGCATTCAAGAAACGTACAGAAGTAGTCCGAACCCGTAGTGGACAGGAGCGCGACTCGCTCCGACATAGCAAGCTAGGCGCAGCACTCGGCAGCACTCAAGCACCCGCCCACACCACCAACTGCGGCACCAGCCAGCATCAACATACGGAAGCTGCAAGACTTACTAAACAAAAATCAATCAATCATCAATCTGCTCATCACATCTTATGGGAGTGTATTCTTTGGCAGAATGAGCGAAATATTATGTTAGATAGTGTACAGGTTACATCCGGTGTTGTTTATTATGCGGACCTTGTAGAAACTAGAACTAATTTCCGTGCGTTCAAGCGTTTTTGCCATACCTATTACTGGAATCAAATGTAACAGTTCACATTAGGACCCATTACAGTTAATGATAATTGCAATCCGTGGTGCTTGGCAATCTGGGCTTCTCCCAGTTGTAAATAATCCCTTTGTGCCTATTGGCCTAATTCCGTTCTGTCTCCTGCTTGTTTGGAGGGAAGTGGAAATTATATTTTTCTTACTCCTCCGCTAATCTTTTCTGATTAATTTCGTTGCGGGATCCAAGACAGTTAAATCGTTTCTCTGGGACTCGTCGAGCTTCAATGTCTCGGCGCTTTTCTTGTGGTCGCCACTGTTGATTCTGGCTTACAGGAGTTGCAGTGGTTTGGGAACAGTGTGGCGGGCTTGTCCCAATTTTACTAAACACTATAGTGTGTCAGTAGCCACGCCATTTTCAAAAGTAACTTTACAAACATTTTGCTCCTGGAAAACCCCAAAGGGGATGCTTTGTCAGTGAGTGCAAAGTGCAGCGGGCGCAGTCGGAGCGCGGGACGTGTGCCGGGGGCGCGGGGCGGGGGAGCTCTGTAAATTGAGATTCATTTAACTAAATGAAGCGATCGCTTGACGAGTATCGATTGTCTCACAACAGATACTGCGTCTACAAGTACTAAGTGTGTGATAGATACAGCGAGCGACAACAGCTAGTGATCTCAGCTCCGCACATAATGTTCGTCAAACGGCTACTCAGCTCAGCCGATAACGAACAAAGCCGGTATTCATTGAAACAGATTTCGATCATAACAACTGCACTAAACATTTATAGCGGCGCTAAGCTGGCTAAGCCGAGAGCGAACAGTTGCGAGCGCGCCGCCACTGCACGCGATGCACACGACAGACGACAATACGTTACAGCTACCTGCCGAGCGTGCGGGTGTCGGCGCCGCGCTGTGCAGACACCGGCGGGCGGCCCTGGCGCAGGTCGCGCGTTATCGCTTGCGCGCGTTGCGCCTCGCTGTAATCGGCGCCCTTCACGCAAGCTATAAAGATAACAGTATGTACCTCGCTCGCTATCTGCGCGCCCTACGCCTCCCTTCTACACTGGGTCTTACGGCTGCAATACTGCGCGCCGTGCTACACTTACTACGTCGTAATCATTGCGACATTCCTCGAGCATTCCTCGACCGCTCGCGGACTCCATGTGGCCATGTTATAGCCAGTTATCGCTTCTGTCAGTTCTGCGCCTTTTGATATAACAAAAGTACAGGACCTACTGACTATTTGTCTGGTCGACACACATGTCCGGGCGTGGCATGGCTGTCAAGGTAAAAAGTTCACGACGACAAGGATACTGTGATTGATACAACAATCGAATAGAATAGCATGTACTCGAGCGGCATACAACTAGAACCCAACATTACTGATCCGGTAAATACACATCTCCCACCCGAATCATGTCCCACAACTCTGGAGTTTGTATGTGCGCGGCAAGCGTGTCCTGCACGGAGTTGGGGCTGCTAAGGCTACGCAGAGGCGGTGCAGTGTAGTAGTGTGAGGCGAGCACTCCCGACCGGCCTACGTCACTGGGGCACTCCGCTGAGTCAGCGTGGCGCACGCGCCGCCGGCTGTCATCAATGGGCACTCCCGCGCCCCCTCCCCCGCGGCCCGGCCCCGCTCGGTGCAGTCACATGACGAGCCCGCACCCCGCGCCCGCCCCTCCACGCGTACTAACCGGCCGCGGCCCGACTTTCCTGTACACCCCCCCCCACGAGCACACTATATATGTAAGCGCGTGCGCCGGGTCAACGACCGCGCCTCCCGCGCCTGACCCGGTGCTGGCACTACCTTGCACTACTTACGTGCCGCTCGGGAATGACCTTGCTCGGCTACTGCCGAACCCAGAAACTGTTCAACGTTGCGATTAGAGCAACGGTGAGAGCCCACACCACGCTGCTCCGGCGGGAGAGGAGACTACCTCTCGTGAACTCTTGACCGAGCACGTCTGCTCTAGTTAGGTAGTGCGAGGAAGCTGACGCTTCAGGTTCAATCACGAGTCAAGATTCCATGTAGGTCGTCGTCACGTGACCGCGCAATTGAAGTGCAACGAGAGCTACGTCGCAGCTCGCACGCGGCTGCGTGTGTGCGTGCGTGCCGGTGCAGTGTGCGTGCTGCGCCCGATGCACTGTCACGTGAGCGCCCCCCTCCGCCCCGCCCGCACGCCGCGCCCCTCCGCCTCACAAGTCAAAGTACCGGTCTCGTCCAAGAAACCTGCTCCGACTCTGATAGACCTGTCAGCCCTGAAGGGCGGCAGCAGCGTCGTCAACGTAGTCTCCGTATATAAACCATGGCTCCCTTCTCACTAAGGTGTACGAACTTTATAGAATAGCTTATAAGTGGCCCAAGCTGCGCCAGTTATTGGGCAATATGTACGTTAGAGCACGTGATGACCACGCGATGAAAGCTGCGAAGCTTGTATTCAATAAACCTACATACATACCCGAGTGGTCGAGAGCGAACGAAGTGACCACTGTGTGATCAGTGCGCGCTCCTGCTAAAGAGTTCAACGCGTGCGCGTGCACGAGCCGCCCCGCGGGTGCACGCCTCCTCAAAGGGACGACCCTCAACTTATGTTTACTTGGATAGATTTGATGGTCATGACTGATCTTATCAACTCGCGATACGAAAATGCAAGATATCTGCATAAAAAAGCAAATCACATTCATAATACAGAACAATCATAAAATTTTGCTGTTGACTGTAAAAAAATATTAAACACTAAATGGTGGTCGCCCGCGGGATTACGCTGCTCATGCACACCGATCACGTGCTCTCAATGAACAACACCGCGCCTTCAGCAACAGCGACCAAACGTCTTCGGGAGCAGAGCATGGAGCCGCGCGCCGCGTGCTGCGAGCGCCGGTCAGCTCCACAGCGCTTGCTTCCTACTGTTTCACTAGCGACGTTAGGGAACTCGTACGCAACATTGTTGTACGCAACTTTAAATTCAGAATAATAACTTATTAGGTAGGTATTCAATATGATTCAGCCCAAAATTACATAAAGGCAAGTACAGTATAGAGTAGGTACCCGTCGATTCACAACACTATATTCGCGTTTCGGCTTAGTACAGCGTCGTGTCTGCCACTCGTGCCACACAATACATTGAACAATGTTTAATTTGTGGCGAGGGTGGCGAGCACTGCGATGTCGGCGGGGTTAGCTGGTCGCGTGCTCCCACACCTGCTCCTGATACTCGGAGTATGTTTTGTGGGAAATTACCATTGGAATGACCGATTGTTGTAGATAAGTTCACATTCAAGATAAAGATAAAGCAGATTAACAGACTTGTGTTTGAGCCAAAGTGTTATCCACGGTCAATTTGAAGGCAAAGTCATTTGGACAGTGAGCCTGCTTCCAGCGTGTGCTCATTCCTACCACTGTTACCTGTCTGTTACCTGCCTCCTCAAAGCGAGCCGACATGCTCATATTATAGCATCACGTCTAGAACAATTTCTGAAGCGCTGCTGAGTGCAAAGAACACCTATGTGGCAAGTCCGTCTGCTCGGTCAGGCCGGAACGCTGAGTTATGAGCCGGGAAATCATAAGTTACATAACACAAGTGCGGAGAGCTTTGACTGCACCATTATCGAAAATGACACATGTGAGCAAACGGTGACGTGACGGGAGCTCGGTGTTTACGCTGACAGGGGAGCGTGTGTGTGCAGCGGTGAGGTCCGCGGCGGGGGGGGGGGGGGGGAGGCGGCGCGCAGCCTCCGCGCATCTCGCAGGGGCGCGCGGCAGGCGGGTGCGGCACATCGACACTCAGCGCGCGACGCCGCCGCACCGCCAGTCGCGCTCCGACCGCGCCGACAACCGCTCGCCCTCCGCGCCCGCCGCGCGCCCCGCACTCGATACCGACAGCACCACGGCCAGCCCGCCGCGACCCCCGCCGCACGCCCGCTCCTGCTCCATGCGCCCCTGACACCGCCGCCTGTCGCACCGCACCCACTGCCCGCTCCGAGCCGCGTCGGACTCCGCCAACCACCCGCACAAGTGAGTCCTCGCAAGTGTTTCCGAGCTGGCGAGCTGGAGCCGGCGGCGCTGCCCGGCCCGGCGCCGCCGGGAACAAAGCCCCGCCGCCGCTCAGGTAGTCGCTACTTACTGAACCGTTTGTTACCGTGCCGACCCTTCGCACGGCCGCGACTACCCCGATGCCCGTGTCCATTTTCTACAAAAGAATGTGTTAAAAAAAATAGTGCTGAGTGTCAGCGAGGTGAGTCACAAAGTGTTGGTCGCATTCCTTACTTATTGTCCTCTTTAAATGGTTGTTGTTAATTAGTTGATTGCGACAATCGCTTGAAGCTGCAGCGAAAGCGATACGTCAGTGTATCCTAATGAAGTCGGTTAGCTGCCTATACATACAACTACCGTTGCTGTCGTTAACCTGACCTTAACATTTATGACATGCTAGGAACCCGCAAGTTCACCCATCCTACTGTTTGTAGAGTGATGGTAGTGCGCGAGAGTGCTCGCTCGCAGGTGACTTCATTCTTCGGCGTTACTTTCACGCGCTCGCGGCTTTCTGCTTGGCGGCAGCCGCACCGGCGCCCGCAGCGCACGACCCCTCACTGCTCCTTGTCGAAGTTGCCTTACACTTGTGACCCAGGAGTCTGCTACTCAGAGGAGTATCTGCATAGATTCCGCCAGGGCAAGTCCTGATACCTAATGACGATGGTCGACACTCGCCAACGGGGAATCACATTTACCCAGCGGACAGTCGTGAGTGCTGGAAGTCATCTAGCCGATGGTCGCCGCAGCCGCAGCCCCGCACCGCCTCGGAACGAGTTCGCACGCTGTTGCTGTTGAGGATAAACGGCGCGACTAACAACATTAATATGTTCTTTTCCTTCTTTAGGCAAGTTTTTTTTAATGAATGCGTGAATAATATTATTTTTCTATTTGAGATCGGATGGAGCGGACCGTTCAAATCGTAGAATTAAGAAGAAAGTTTACTTTGGCTACCAAAGTTGTGATCTAGATCTTCTTTTATCTAAGTAAATGGTGAAGTTAAAAATAGTGTGGGACAGAACAAAGAAATAGGATTGTAGGAATGTAGGCTGTACACTTGAACAGTGAGCGACGCCTTACAGCGCGGACAGGGACGCAGCAGGCCGCGCCTGCGACAGGGCACGTGACAACGGTAAAGATTCATCGATAACAATAACAATGAAAGCATGACGGGAAGTTCTCTTACAATCTCAGAGCTACACTCATCTCTTCCGATACAGCGTTTGACGTGTCCTTTAGCGATATCTTCTCGTCTCACTCACCTGTGGACCATGATGAAAGTCTTAAGCGAGCGCGAGTGCCCAGTAATGACTTCGGTACTGTATCAGTCTCATTTGAAAGCTAAAAGTCACCTTCAGTGCAATGTGAAGGGCTATGTTTGGAGTCCCCCGCGTTTCCTATCAGAATTAGATAGATCCGCAGGAAAACTAAAGTACAAACGCCCGATGAATCATTAAACCGATGCGGCAGTGAGCAGATAGCTCGCAGGGTGGCAGACGCCCCGATGGAGCCCGCAGGGGCTCCGGAGCGGTGACGCGTGCCGGAAGGCGCAGCGCCGGTAGGCCTCCCTCAAGACGAACCCCCGACCTGGCCGGTCATGGGAATACGTCGGATGCGCTAATCACCGAGCCGCTACCCTAATTGGTGCTATTTTTTTGGTAAACATTTTGATAAGAGATAAACAATGGAAATCTTTAATAGATCTAAGCAAATAGCGCGCACTTGATGCAAGTACTAGTCTACCTATTTGTATTTTTCCTGCCATTCAAATATCTATACATATAATAAAATCGGAACGAGGCCAATTCTGTACATTTAATATTTTTTATAAAGAGTAATTCTCACATGTTAAATACATTATACTGAACCCAAAAAAATGGTTTTTAGAATTTTTGTCTGTTTGTTTGTTTGTATGTACGCGCATAACTTTTTAATTCCTGCACCGATTTGAACAAAACTTTTGGCATTGTGTTTGCAGTAACCTGAGCTGTAATCTTAGGTACAATTCATCACGCTATGTCACATAGGGGTTAGACAGAAACAGTATGAACACTATTAACTTAAAAATACTGAACGCGAACGAAGTCGCGGGCAACAGCTAGAAAACAATAAAATATTCTTATAAAACACGGCTCAGTACAAAAAATATTTTAAGAGATTTGATTGCGTTGGAACTTAACGATACCCGATAGAGGGCCGTCAGCCTGGACGACAACAGTATGCACTCACGCAGTGATCCTTTGCAGTAGCAAAGAGAGAGCGGAAAGTGGAGTCAAGTGAGACAAAGATCAGCAAGTGCGGAACAGCCTGAGGCAAGCTGACAAACCTGATCCGTTTACGTTTGGGAACCTCTTAGTAGCATGACACATGGCGTCCGGGACACTGTATGATGCTCGACATGATCTCTTCCAACATTTACTACAAACGTCAAAATCTGTATTTTATGATGGTGTGACAGATATGGCGAACGAATGACAGATATGGTATGGCGAAGCTTGGAGACCTTCACTGCGAAACCCTGAAAGTCACAACCGCATTTCTGTTCGTATAGCGCTAATTAAAATGTTGCATGGACAATGGAAGTGCCAGCGGGAGATGTATGCTTGCCGTTTTCTTGGCAGCGTATGCGTTTACCTTCGTTATCGATAATGCGGATAATCCAGTGTGGCGAGGAGTGTAATTGATTCGCCAACTGTTGGAGGCGTGCAGTGGTTCTCGTCATACCGTCGTACGTCGCCCTACCAGCCGCGTCGACTGGCCTTGTCCGACCCTTGACCGGCGGCCGCCCCACAGCGCGTGCAGTCGGATCGCTACCAAACTCTTTCTACATTGTAACATGTTTGTTAATAATATTACTCGGTACCTTACTTATGCTGAGTTGGATTGTATTCTGAACCTGAACCCCAATTTAACCACGATCAAAATCGCTTTTCATTTTGTTAATAAATACTTACACGCACCAACGTACAACGAAATCCGTATTACTTTTTATGTTATATAGTAAATACTCATCTACTCGACCACGTTTTGGGAGAGATTCTTTGTAATCGTGGGACCGCGACTCGTAGGGCGCTGGTTGCTACAACTGGGGCATACATTATAAATGTAGTAAAGTAGTAGTTCAACTACACAAAAACAAACAAGCCGAATTGCCATAAGCATTCAACAACAAATAAGCCCTTCTTAAAAAAAACCCATAAAACAAAGTTCACACATACAAATAAGGCGTGTGAAGTGCTGGGTGTGTGCAGCCGTGTGTGTGCAGTCGTGTGCATCCCGGCACGTGAATGTGCCAAGTGCTGCAACAACAGCCTCAGTGTTAGCTTATTCTGAAAAAGCATTAGCGCGAGTGTGTTTCCTCAAGCGTATTGACCACAACAAGCGTGAACAACGCGCTACCTACCGACGCAGATAAATCAGCAACACAATCATTAGCTAGTCATGATTGTGGAACAACTGGAGTAGGTATCTAAATCATTCAATTGTGACGAGACTGCCAATAGAAACAATTAATCATTTAATTATTCTTGCTTATTTCACGGAGCACTGCGCTGAAAATATCCACCGCCACACTCCCGCAAGCCCGCACGCCCTCACGCCCGCACGCCGACACGCCCGCACGCCAGAGTTTAAGCTACCCGCCGAAACTATATGGGGCAAAAGATGTGGTTACAACTTGCGTCCGAATGGAGTGGCATAGGAACAGAGGCTGCAAGCCGAGTGTGCGGCACGCCTCACCCCGCGCAGAGCACCGGTACAACTAGTGCTGAGTGAGAAGCGCGCGGCCTCCTTACCGAGCAAACTGTTCACTGCCAATGGTGCCCCTACACGTCAAGGCTGCCATCAGTCCGGAATACAACAGTCCAGGAATAGTCCTAACCTAGAGGATGTCCGGGGGTCGTTCGAAAGGGTTTTGTGTCGGGAGAATCCCGATTAATTGAGAGATAACTTGAACTAAATAACTACGGCGCTGCGAAGTAGCCGATGCCGGAACCGATGTGTGGTGGTGGCAGTAGTTATAGCGAACGAACCAACAAAATAATATAAATATAAGTGTAACATGTAGCTGGTACGTATACATAGGTAACGTGAGGCGGCGGCGGGCGCGGGCGCGCAGAGCGGCGGGCGCGCCTCTCCGAGTCATGTGACATCAATACTATTTGCTTATGCGTACTAGTATCAAATATGCTGCCATTTAAATTTAAGGTAATTCAGTTTGTTTTAATGACGTCGCGATACGAAGACCTTGTTCATTGTAAACACATGACATGGACAGCGCGCGCGGCCGCCTCGCACGACCTCTGCAATCATTCTTTATTCCCACTTTTTCGTATGCGAAGGTAACTCACTGATCACCGTCGTCTTCACTTTGAAAGATTCCTGATTCATTGCTTGCCTCCTGTTCGCATATGTTCGTATGTGTGCGTTCGCTGGCAGGCGCGGAGCTCGTTGGACATCCCGCGCTCGTAGTGATGACCCCAACCAGTGATAAAGATTCGAGTGAGCGTGTTCAGACATATAGTAGACGTTACCACTACTCAGAATCAGACAAGCAGGTAGCTACAGTGGCAGCTTTAGGTACCATTCATATTAAATTAAACGCTGATATCGACGTATTGCGTTATATGTATTTATAGAATTCACTTAATTTAATTCTATATAAAAAACGGCCGTCGTCCGTCGTGGCAAATTGTCAGCTTCGTATTCTATTATTTAGAACAGATTGTCTGAGTGCTTATTTTTAGTAATAAGCTATTTGAATAAAGGTTGTATAAGCTACACTCTGCGTATACATTGTTCAAGCTCCACTATGGAAATGGGAGGATGCTTTCGGTTGCTATCTATCTATATCTTCTATATATACATATAATAAAATCGTAGCGAAGTCAAAACTGTACATTAAATATTTTTGAAAAAATGTAATTGCTATGAGGTCGGGAAATGATTCTAATGCCAAAAATATAGTTTTTATAATTTTTGTCTGTTTGTCTGTTTATCTGTTTGTCTGTGCGTTTGTGCACGCTAATCTTAGACACGGCTCAACCGATTTGAATGCGGTTTTCACTAATGTATAGTGGCAAGCTTAACTTAAAACTTAGGCTATAAATTATCTCGCTATCTGCTTTGAGGGATGAGCAATGTTGCATTAACTTTTAGCAGTCACATTTGCAACCATTCAAGGATTTTGATGACATGGCATTGAATATTTAATTTCTTAAGTTACACTTATGTCCACGTGAGCGAAGCTGCGGGCATCAGCTAGTCATACATATATCTCTAGTGAGCGAACTCAATAATACTTTGTCGGTCAGGGGGCTGGCACAAGCCCAGAGAGGTTGGCAAGTACCAGGCGAACATGATAACCGCTTTAACATTTGCCTAGGGCTCGTCGTCCCGCTTGCGATCACTACTCCACGGGACAATCGATACTTCCCATAATTATGTTATGTTGCGCTTGCACGCCCAACTCAAATTGGCGACTTGTATGCAATCTCGGTATTGCTAAATTGCCCTGTCTAGATGTACCCCAGTCGCCATTTTGAGCACGATTGGTAAAAATTGTGACTGCTTTAAATCTGGATTATTTTAAAGATACAAACAAACTCGCACAGTACAGTGACATTAGTGTGTGCCGTGCCCAGAATGTTCGTGACGCGGCGTGCTTTATAATAACTATAAAAATATAAGTCACAACTCACCTTGTGTCTGTCGCGCCGAACGTGCGACACCAAGTGTGAAGTCCCACGAGTCGGTGTGTCGACTCGAGTGCGAGCAGTGCGAGCAGTGCTCGTGCAGAGATGTGAGTAGTAAGCGGCGCTCTGTTGCAGGATGATCCCGCGGCGCAAGCACAACGCGTCCTCCGGCTCGCTGCCGCCGCCCGACGACAAGCACGCCAGCAACGACTACATCCGTGAGTACCTTGCCTGCCTACCACCTCTCACCCCAACCCTTACGAGCCGCTCTCTGCCTTTGCAGTATTGCTTTATATTAACTAAACTCCTCCATCTTACTCTTACTGTTCATTATATTCTGATGTTCACAAATCACTTCTATTATTTGTATCACTGATACACTAACTTGAATAAATAATTGATTTTCAAGTTACGTGGCGGGACGAACTCGACAGATTCCTCCAAAACTGGAGTAACGAGGCGCTTAAAAGAGAAGGATGAAATTAGTGGAGGGAGGCCTTGCCCAGGAGCGGGACAGAAAAGGCAAAAAAAAAGTTACATATTTCGCAACAGGAAGTCTCATACACCTTCATACAGCTAAAAGCACCTGTTCAGATCTTAATTACCTAATTTGTCGGTTGGCCGACAACCCTGCTTCTTGTGAACCAAACTTGGCTCCATTTTCACGTTCATGTTTTTGGTGGAATTTTTAGAATTTTTAGGACTCATCAAATTATTTTTATTTTTTCTAAAAAAACTTGTGTATCTAAAGATCTACATGTTTACGGTCGATCATACCAGTGGCTGCCGAGTATCAGTTATGTAGTGTCGCAGCGGCGAGTCCTTCAGTGATATTCAGTGCGCGCGAGCCGCGTCGCGCATTAGCGATGACTGGCGGAACAGCAGCTGATGGAGTGTGAAATGACGGCGGCACGTGGCGCGGCGGCACGCGCCCCTGAACTTGCGCGCGTCTGACCGACCCTCTCACTTATGTACATTAAGCGGCAGTGCACGCGGTACGCTTGTACAGAATGGCTGTTTGTGTTGGCAGTGTCCGACAGCGCGTCTCGCTGCGGCTGGCGCGCGGCCCTACGGCGCCGCTTCAACCGCAAGACGCTCCACAAGCGGCTGCCGGTGACGGCGTGGCTGCCGCAGTACAACGCGGAGAAGGCGGTGGGCGACCTGATCGCCGGCATCACGGTGGGGCTGACGGTGATCCCGCAGTCGCTCGCGTACTCGAACATCGCGGGCCTACCGCCGCAGTACGGGCTGTACGGCTCGTTCCTGGGCTGCTTCATCTACATCGTGCTGGGTGGCTGCCGCGCCGTGCCCGCGGGGCCCACGGCCATCGCGTCGCTGCTCACCTTCCAGGTGGCGGGAGGGGTGGTGGAGAAGGCCATCCTGCTCAACTTCCTGGCGGGATTGGTGGAGCTGCTGATGGGCGTGCTGGGGCTCGGCTTCCTCATCAACTTCGTGTCGGGCCCGGTGTCCTCGGGCTTCACGTCGGCCGTGGCGCTCATGATCGCCACGTCGCAGGTCAAGGACCTGTTCGCGATCTCGGTGAGCGGCACCACGTTCCTGCAGCAGTGGATCTCCATCTTCCGCAACCTGCACGCCGCCTCGCTCTGGGACCCCGTGCTCGGCTTCTCGTGCATCGCGCTCCTGCTCTTTATGAGGGTGAGTACGCGCGTGACCAGCATTTGCCTCTTTTTAAACAAATGCTTTCTACTATAGGTATAAATATAATGTGTACTAATATATTATTATATAACATGCACTGATGTACCATGTTTTACAGAAAATCGGCATGATAAAACTGGGCACCAAGTCTGAAGATGGTCCAAGCACACGGCAGAAAGTAATAACCAAGTGCCTGTGGATGATCAGCACGTGCCGCAACGCCATCGTGGTGGTGGCCACCGGCGTGCTGGGCTACTGGCTCGTGGCCACCTATGGACAGCCGCCTGTGCGCCTCATGGGTACGTACCCTGCGATACGCTGCCACTGCCTACACTGTCTATGACGTTTCCAGACTCAAACGTTTTCTTTCTGTTTTTGTGCAAACGCCAGCCGAGAATAGTCGCAGCGGTTAGTAGCGTAGATAGTAGCAACCCTCACGTCATCGTTCAACCTCATGTAGAGTAGCTAGCATCAGCGTGCAGTAGTGTGTGTCGGTGAGAGTGACGCCGTGTCGTGCGCAGGTCCCATCCCGTCGGGTGTGCCGATGCCGCAGCTGCCGCCGTTCAGCTACGAGCGTGCCGACAACTCCACCGCCGACTTCCTGGACATGGTGTCGGAGCTGGGCTCGGGGCTGCTCGTCATCCCGCTCATCGTGCTGCTGGAGGACATCGCCATCTGCAAGGCCTTCTCCGACGGCCGCACCATCGACGCCACGCAGGAGATGATCGCGCTGGGCGTGGCCAGCGTGGCCAACTCCTTCATGCAGGCGTACCCGGGCGGCGGCTCGCTGGCGCGCTCCGTGGTCTCCAACGGCTCGGGCGTCAAGACCACGCTCAACGGGCTGTACACGGGTGAGTGGCACCGCCTCGCGCTTGCCCCGCGCCACCGCTCGTGCTAACCCCCGCTTGTGTCCGCAGGTGTGATGGTGATTCTGGCGCTGCAGTTCTTCACGCAGTACTTCGAGTACATCCCGAAGGCGGCGCTGGCGGCTGTCATCGTGTCCGCCATATTGTTCATGGTCGAGTACAACGTCATCAAGCCCATGTGGCGAGCCAAGAGTGAGTTATTTATTTCTTTGTCGTGTCCTACTTACCCCTCGTGTACTTCCACGTGAAAGTTGAAGTATTATGCTTACAACTTACAAAAGGTTTGACAAAAACATGTCGTGTGAAATATACTATTCAAATCCGACTGTTAGTTCTAGAGATTAGCACATTTAAACAGACACACAAAAAGCAAAAAGAAAACTTTTCAGCTTTATTCTATTAGTATTATTTATTATAGTTTGACGTTGTTAAAATTATTGTATCCATGTGTTGTTAACGAGCTTTGTATTAACATAATTAGAGTGTACAACTTGTTTAACACAGCAAACACTACTCCGCAATACAGTATAGTATAATGTTCATACGTTGGTGAGCATGCCGCCTTTTAGTCTGTGTACGCGCCAAACCAATTAGGCTATCATCATAATCATGGCGCAGAACTGCATAATTATGTCCCCAGGTAATACCGACATAGAAAATGTGAATGCGAATGATATAAAAGTGGTCGTAGTTTATTTACTTATGGTGTCATTGGTGTAAGTTTGTCATTACATTGAGCTCTAATTGCAATGTGCCGTCGGTTACCTGCCGTGCTCACCGGCAGTTCCAAGTTATTCTGGTGTACATTTCATTACGCCAGCTGCCCCGGAAGGGTTCGGGCGAGACGTGCACACAGCGCACTCGCGTGGCAGGACTGACGAGACGTGTCGTGTTTCAGAGCTGGACCTGATCCCGGGCGTGGGCACGTTCGTGCTGTGCCTCACGCTGCCCATCGAGCTGGGCATCCTCACCGGCGTCATCGTGAACATCATCTTCATCCTGTACCACGCGGCGCGCCCCAAGCTGTCCGTGGAGATGCTGAAGGTGAGTGACGTGAGTGGTAGAGCGCTCGGCGGCGCACGGTACGGTACCGTGCCGGAGCTGACCGGTGCTGCGCTGTGTTGCAGACGGAGCACGGCGTGGAGTACCTGATGATCACGCCGGACCGCTGCCTCATGTTCCCGTCGGTGGACTACGTGCGCCGCCTGGTCACCAAGCACGCCGCCTCCAGCTCCGTGCCCGTGGTGATCGAGTGCACGCACATCTACAGCGCCGACTACACGGCCGCCAAGAGCATCGAGCAGCTCACGGCCGACTTCCACGCTACGCGCCAGCCGCTCTACTTCTACAATGTGAAGCCGTCCGTGTGCTCCATCTTCGAGGCCGTGGCCAAGCCCGAGCACTTCGTGGTGTTCTACGAGGACGAGGAGCTGGACCGCCTGCTGGCCGCCGACGAGCGCCTGGAGCCCACCAAGCCGCCGCCCGCGCACGCCTAGGCGCACCCCGCCCCTCACCGCACCATGTACTTTTTGAGATTGACTTGACGGAGTGTGATATTTAGATAGAATGAGACGATATTATTATACACGTGACAGTAGTCATTATATGTATATGGCAGGCCTAGCGCGAGCGCGCCGAGCTTTATATTAGTTTCTCATAATATTAATTTAGTTAAAAGACTTCATTCATATCAATGGGTGGTGCTCAGTGTGCTTGCAAATCGCTGCAAGTACCGCGACTGACTATGTATAGACTACAACATCGTCGACAGCTAATGGAGCAAGCTAAAAGGCTAAGCAAACAGCAACTGCCTCGCCTTCTCCTATGTCCGGGGCGGGGCGGCTTCCAGTTAAACTGGATGCAGCTGACTATAAGTGGTTTACAGTGGGGCGACTGCCTGTCTGACCTCCACAACCCAGTTGCTGGGTAGCACGACACCCCTCGGCTGATTGTCAGACTTTCGGGGTTTGGATTACCCGTAACGACTGTCAAAATGTACGAACGACAGCTGAAACCAACCCCTTCCGACAAAAGGGGGTCTCACACTACCAATTTCAAACTCCAGGCTGTTACTGAGAAGTTTAAAAATGTTGTTCGACTTGATAATTGAATCCATCGGGGCAGTCAGACGGTTAGCTAACTCTAAAACTTATTTGATTTAATAATAATGATATGTTCATGGGACCACCGCGCGGGAAGTTCCTGTACGACAGGAACAACGACTCACGAGACGCAGTCTAGTAAACATGAGGATATCGGGGTACATGGCAATACGACACACACTCACCTCACCTCTATCTTTTGAAGTAATTAAAAAAGGGCAAATGGTATTTTTAAATTTCCAAGCTGCTGCAGGGTAGTCGTATTGCCTACTTCAAGAATTGACTAAAATCGAATAGTTAGCATTACATACGCGCGTTCGTGCTAGGCCGTCTAAAGTAGCGATATGTAAATACGTTCACCTTTAAGCAATCCGCTGATCCATCGGCGCCGACTGCGGCGATGTAAAATTATCTTGTTGTGTAACATACATAGAGAAACTTATATTTTGTAGACGATAGAGTCTGAGAGCTTATGGCTGTGCGAGCTGTGATGATGCCCTCCGGCCGCCCCCGGGAGCGCGTGCCATACGCCCCGGCCGCGCCGGTGCCTCGCACCCGAGCGCGCGGCGGCGGGGCGGGCCGGCGGGTACTTAATATTTATGTGTATGATGTGTGGTGTGCATGTGTCGCTCATGCTTTTCCTTCGAAAGCTAAGCAGACCTTCGACTATATCACTTACATTTTACGAGTAGGGACTAAAGAGTAACAAAACGTGATAGCTATGCATAGAAGTAAGCATCGATCTATTTATTTGTAGGAAATGAAGTACAAGTTAGGATACTATCATTACTTTATCGTTAAGGGTTGAAGAAGCAAGCTTTAACTGGCCCACGGAGCAGCGGCGCGCGCTGCGCGGTCGCGGTCGCGCGGTCGCGGTCGCGCGGTCGCGGTCGCGCGGTCGCGGTTGCGCGGCCCGTGTGGCGCGCAGTCGCGCCGTCCGCTCCTCGGTTCGTGTAGGATTTATCCATTATTTTGTGATCCTCTACTAATACGTTAAGTAATAAATATATTTTGGAGATATAAATAAATAAATTATGAATATTATGTCATTATAATATGGAGAATATCTAACGATTGTGATTTACTGTGTATGAATGTGATGGTTGTTGTGCCGCGAAAGATTAATAAAGAATTTATTCAGTCACCGTTCTAAGAACAAATTCAATAAACTCTGTGAGAGTAATAGACACTTGTCGTTTTATTTGTGCCAACGTCCTCTGAGGTTCACCAGTTCACCACACCGCACGCCGACACCGCCGCATGCTGGGCTTCAACCTTCTTAGCGCATCGATGACAAATACATATTCAATTATATTTTTATGTGGACTGTTTCAGGGCGCATAAAATGAAATCAATCAGAAAGAATATCCTTTCAAACAAAAAAAAAAAAAATACACATACCGACAACTGCCTTACACAACCACAAAAGTATAAAGAAGTCGGTGGCAATACAAAACAACAAACAGGACTGAAGCCTTCTAAAACTAAAGTATATGTTAGCCTTTCTCTTTTTCTCTTTTAAAGAAAAGCTGTCCCACACTAGGAATTTCTCCTGCATCGAGGGTGCGTTTATAAACATATAAACTCATGTATACAAATTCTGAGAAGTGCTCTTTTAAGAAGTGTACATTGAAGTGTGCATTTCATTGCACAAACCCGAACAATTAAATAGGCCATACAAATATTTGCTCCGTGCGTGAATGGTCCCGCGGCGCTCAACAATTTCGCGGCCAAGTGCTGGAAGAGCTTCCCAAAGTTCCACCGACGATCGAGGACGAGTCCCAGGTACTTCAACAGTCAACCTGACAACGATGGTAACGCCACACACGATAAGCTTGGAATGCAATTCTTAATACATATCATCACACCTGTATTCCCCAAAGAGTTAGGTAGAGATGTTAGATATGTCGGAGCTTGGTTATTATTGGCATCATAATCAGTCATGGTGTGGGCGTTTAACGGGGTAATATCGTGTATACCGTTTATGGGTTATCATCGAGACAGAGAAACAGCGGTTACACTACAATCACGTTTTTATTTAGTTCACCACTTAACAATCAAATTCGAAACGTAATGGACACTGAGCGAAACGAGTGACAGTTCCTAAGGTCTTGAGGTACTACTGGTCTTCACCACGGCTGAGAGATAAGTGCTCCCACGTCCTAGCGCCTCCACCCTAGACTAGCACGAAGTTCGCACCACATGTGGCGTCACCGCAACGGTGCTGCCACCTCTCGGAATTCGTGCTGCGCTTCGCTGTGTGTCCGTACTAATGACCGTCTCCGACAGATATGTAATGTAATTATTACAAAATAAACTAGGAATGAAACGACTTGTTCCCAGAAACAGCAAACCACTCGCTATTTTTACCCGACTACGGCGAAGCAAAAAGGAGGGTTATGAGGTTGACCGGTATGTATGTATGTATGGATGTTCATCTGTTCCCTCATAACTTCTAAATTATCTAATGTAAATTGACAAATGAGGTGTCATTGGAAGCGTCTAAATTGTCCGCTGGTTATAGGCTATCTTATGTTTCAATAAATTGTATGTGGCGCCCTCTAGGGCTAGTGAAGATGTGAAATAATATTTTTTTTCTTCCAAATATGGTCGTGTTACATATCAAATTAAAGGGTTTAATTAGCACATTTCAAATATATAAATATTTTATTAGTAAATTATACATACACCCGTACACACACCCTTTAGAACGCACCATAAACCTAGCCAATATTTTGTTTGGGAGACCTAATAGATTATTCCATATATTGTGTATATGTTGCAGTTCCAGTAATATTACATACAGAATTTATGTTTTTGCGTCCGATTATGTTTTGGTACTTCTTGCAGTTGCGTCTATTTAATTATGTAGCGAAATTTATATGATATCGATGGATGTGCTGTGTGAAATACATCCAAGTCATACAGACAAGAAGTCGAGAGTCATGACTTAACTCGGAAACTATTTGATCTACCAAACTTAAATTTTCATTGCAGTTGGGGGACTTTGTAGTTTGCAGTTTGCAGAGATTTGATCCATAAGGATCAAAGATAAACCCATAAGATTCATAAGATAGAGAGATAGAGAGATTCATTCCCTATCGATTGGTACCATAAAAGTACTGAATCCAATTTTTTCGGATTTTAGTCGGTTCGATAAGTGGCCTACCCGCTATCGAATGATAAGTGGGTATATTAAAAAAACGGTAATTTAAAAAACTAAAAAACCCATTCTAGAAATGGACTACATACCTATATTACATTGCAGATGGTCCCGAATGGGTCCCGACTGCTACAATGTTAAGTGCAATCGGGTACAACGACTTTCTTGTTTCAGGGCTTTTTCATTAATACTTAGAAAAGCAGTCGGGTTTTTTAGTTTTTTAAATTACCGTTTTTTATTTTTTTACTTTTTTTTATTTTTAATTTACCCATTGTCACTTTCACAGTAAATACGAATCTAATGACACCTCTCAAGCTAAAATCCATCGAGCCGTTCAGGCTGCAGAGCGATCGAAACATTTGAATTTGGCGCCAAAAATCCGCCATTTTGTTTTTTTTATTTTGATATACCCAGTGTCACTCTCAAAGTAAATACGAATCTAACGACACCTCTCAAGCTGAAATCCATTGAGCCATTCAGGCTGCAGAGCGTGCCAAGCAAATATACATACAAACATACATACATACAAACCTTCCCCTTAAAAAAACATAACCCTCCTTCTGTCGCAGGCGGGTAAATATAAAGCAATTTAAAGCAATATAAAGCAATATAAAGCAATATAAAGCAATATAAAGCAATATAAAGCAATATAAAGCAATATAAAGCAATATAAAGCAATATAAAGCAATATAAAGCAATATAAAGCAATATAAAGCAATATAAAGCAATATAAAGCAATATAAAGCAATATAAAGCAATATAAAGCAATATAAAGCAATATAAAGCAATATAAAGCAATATAAAGCAATATAAAGCAATATAAAGCAATATAAAGCAATATAAAGCAATATAAAGCAATATAAAGCAATATAAAGCAATATAAAGCAATATAAAGCAATATAAAGCAATATAAAGCAATATAAAGCAATATAAAGCAATATAAAGCAATATAAAGCAATATAAAGCAATATAAAGCAATATAAAGCAATATAAAGCAATATAAAGCAATATAAAGCAATATAAAGCAATATAAAGCAATATAAAGCAATATAAAGCAATATAAAGCAATATAAAGCAATATAAAGCAATATAAAGCAATATAAAGCAATATAAAGCAATATAAAGCAATATAAAGCAATATAAAGCAATATAGGTTCACTCAGGTCAGGTTCGCTCAGGTTAGGTTCGCTCAGGTTAGGTTCGCTCAGGTTAGGTTCGCTCAGGTTAGGTTCGCTCAGGTTAGGTTAGGTTAGGTTAGGTTTTTTTTTTTTTTTTTTTTTTTTTTTTTTGTTCAGTTCTCCACTCCCTACCTTGAGCAGGGGCGTTGTTAATCAGGTTTTTGTTTCTAGTCGTGATTGTATAATTTTTGTTTTGTTTGTTAGTGTTTCTTTTAATATTTGTTGCATTTGTTTTGTCTGTACTTTCTCCCAAAAAATTTGGGTATGTGTTCATTCGCTTGGTTTTCCTGTGTTTTATGTTTGTGTGTTTTTTATTTTGCTTACGCATTGTTTTTAGTTTGCTTCATATTTAATTTGTATCTTATTATTTATTATTAGGTTTTGTTTTTGATTTTGTTTGTGTTTTGCTTTATTATTTATTATTAGGTTAGGTTTTGTTTTTGATTTTGTTTGTGTTTTGCTTTATTATTTATTGTTACATTTTGTTTTTCGTATGTTGTGTTTCGTATGTTATTTATACACCTTGTACATATATACCGTTTGTTTTATTTCATTCTGCCTGTCTTTTACTTGCATCTTGTTTTGTTTATTCTCTCCCGCCGGTTTGTTGTCTGAGCATTTTTGTTATTATTACTTTTTGTAACTGCTGTATTGGATGTGTTTGTATCATTATGAATAGATAAATAGTTTTGTATATATATAAATATGTTTGTGTATACATCTGTACAAATTTATTATTAGATATATGTTCTTGATAATTGTTTGTAATATATATATTCTATCATGTGTATTTCTTTCCTTTCTCAAGGGTGGCGCAACTCTTGATGTCAATCAATTACTTGCGCCATCTTGAGCCCATCTTTGGTGTTTATGTGTGTATATAATATGTTTATGATGTATTATATATGTGTCCATATTGTTTGGTGTTTATCTCGCTCCTTTCTCAAGGGTCGCACAAACTCTTAACATCTGTCAATACATTGTGCGACCTTGAACCCATCTGTAAGATATACTTTCCGCTATAATCAATTAGTCGATATATTGTGTGTTTAAATATGTAGGTATTCATATATAAGATATTGGTTATTGTATGTGCTTATATAATTTATTATGTATATGTTTGTTTTAAGTGTGTGTGATTGTTTTATTATAATGTTCATAATTGTTTCTTGTATATAGAAATTAAAATTGAAAATTGAAAAGGCGCCTTTAAGCTTCAAAGCTATTCCCCACCAGTGCTCTCCATGATTCCCACGAAACTTTCCTCTTTTCCATGCAGGTACCTGTCAATCACCCCAGCCTTAGTCGAGGGGGCTCGCGCGCAACGTTTTATGTCTCTTCCCGGTAGAAGTTCCCTCATCAGGGTAGCTACTTACTCGGACCACAACGACAAGGTGAGCGTTGTGTGTTTTCCTGAGTGGTATGTGTTCTGTGCATGTTATGTGTATGTGTTTTTGTATGTGTTGATAGTGTTTTTTGAGTGGTTGAGTGTTACTGATTGGTGTTACGTCCGACGGGCTGATACGTTGTTCTGTGCTAAGCTGTGCCGTTTTCTAATGAAACAGGCCCCAGTTAGTGAAGAAGGGCCTCGTCGTCCGTTTTGTGTGTATGTACGCTCATCTCTCTGCAGCTTTACGTTGAAGGATATGGCGCTGTGGTTCGAGTTCGTCGTACACCGATCTGTCTTCCAGCTTTCCACCGGGTCGAGGATAACCATTTTGGGCGCGGTTGCGTGAAGGTGGCTAAGATGCAATATGCCCCCTCGTACAGTCTCGGAGGTCGGGGTGTCGCCGACATCTGGTACCTGCATGTTCACCTGGTCTAAAGTCCTTTCCCGGGGGGGAGCAAACGTGGACACGTTGGTCGCGGTGGCGCCTTTAGCAGTAGGCGACGGTGGAGCGCGCTATTGCGTCCCACCGCCGGCGCAACGGGCAATCCAGGCTGAACCCGTTGTGAGCTAGATGGTCATGACCGGCTTTTTTACAATTGCAGCATTTGGGGGGCTCACCGGCTCGGTGCGATGGGCATTCCGCTCTCAGGTGTGGGTCGCCGCAATGCGAGCAAAGGTCGTCAGTCCCGGTGCAGTGTTTCCGGCCGTGGCCGAAGCCAAGGCATTTCGTGCACTGCACGAGGGGAGTCTGGTCATAGACCCTCACCCTCTGCAGGTCGATGTGTGCACGGCCTGCCTTGGTTAGGATCTGCCACACCGGGGGGGAGACCTGCACGACCACGTGGCTCTCGTGCGGGTTGCGTGCTCGCTTTCGGTATTTAACGGCGACCCTCACCTCGTCCTTTTTGAGTTCGCCCAGGAGATGCTGATTCTGTTTAAGGATCGCCCTGGTGATGTCGTCGTCCGTGTTGTAAGACAGAACGTCCGTCAGCACCACCAGGGGATCCCTGTTAACAGCCTCCTCTACTTTTAGCCCTGCCGTTGAGCCCCCCAGTCTGTTCTTGACAGCCTCTAGCTCACTCCGGGTCCGGCACCCCACGACGACCTTCTGGTCTCTGGTCTTCCGGACCTTATCGACCCGGATGCCCGTCTCCCTGGCGTCCACCGCGATTCTGGTTAGGTTAGGTTAGGTTAGGTTAGGTTAGGTTAGGTTAGGTTTTTTTTTTTTTTTTTTTTTTTTTTTTTGTTTTGTTCAGTTCTCCACTCCCTACCTTGAGCAGGGGCGTTGTTAATCAGTTTTTGTTTCTTATCGTAATTGTGTATAGTTTTTGATTTTGTTTGTTTGTTGCCTTTCTGTTATTTGTTTCATTTGTTTTGTTTGTACTTTTTTCAAAAATTGGATGAATTAGTAGATTGTGTTTTATATTGTGACGATTTTCATATTATTATGTTTTTGTAGTAATCAAATTTGTGTTTTGTTTGTTTAATTTATCATTTGTTTGCATTGTCATTTATTATTTGTTTGTGTTTGTTCATTGTTCGGAATTAGATTTTTATTTTATTTGTTTCACCTTTGTATTGTTTACTTTTTTGGGTGTCTATGGTATGTTTGTTATTTATATTTTACTAGGAAATTGTTTTGCATATAATTCGCTTCATTTGTATCATTATCTGCTTGACTGTTTGTCCAGTACTTATAAACTATTTGTTCATTTGGCTACGTTTTTGAAGTGTTTATTTATAGTATATAGATGGATAGATGTAAATACATTTATATTAATGTGATACTTTATTATTAAATACTTTTTATTTGTATGTGTGCTTTTATATGTCTATAATATATATATATGTATATATGTGTGTCCTTTTGTGTGTTTTGCTTTCTTTGCTCAAGGATAGCGCAACCCTTGACGTCAGTCAATACCATGCGCTATCTTGAGCCCATCCATTTTCTTGCTATCCGGTTATCTAGTCAATATAATTCAATATATTGCGTGTGTTTAGATATTTTTATTATATATATTGTATGTTATATGTGTTTGTGTCTGTATGCGTCTGTAATACGTGGTAACATGTGTCGACTCCTTCCTTTCTCAAGGGTCGCGCAAACCCTTGGTATCCACCAATACTCTGCGCTTTCTTGAGCCCTTTTTAGTCGATATGTTAATATCAATATATAAATATTATGTTACGTGTATATATTTAGTTTGTGTAATATATAATAGATAATTTAAAAATGTGTATATTTTGGCGGCTTTTTTCAAAAGAAGACCATCCATCCTACTTGTTTACACCAGGAACACCCTCCTATGCTCCCCACAGCCTACCACGGAGTATTCCTCTATTTATGCAGGTACTCATCTATCACCCCGGCCTTTACGAGAGGGCCGCGCGACGTATTTGTCTCTTCCTGGTGGAACTTCCCTCATCAGGGTAGCTAATTCCTCGGACCACAACGGCAAGGTGAGCGCGTGTATGTTTTAAGGAGTTGTGTGGGTTCAGTGCATGTTATGTGTATGTGTGTGTGTGTTCATAGTCTTTTCAGGTTGTTGAGTGTTGCTGATTGGAGTGACGTCCGACGGGCTGATGCGTGGTTCTGAGCTAATCTGGGCTGGTTTCTCATGAAATTGGCTCCAGTTAGAGAAGTGAAGCCTCGTCGTCCGTTATGTGTGTATGTACGCTCACCTCTCTGCAACTTCACGTTGAAGGTAGTAGCGCTGTGGTCCGGGGTCGTCGTTCCCTGTCCTATCTTCCAGCTTTCCACCAGGTCGAGGATAGCCAACGTGCGCGCGGTTCCATATGAGTGGCTAGAGTATGATATGCCCCCTCGCATAGTCTTGAAGGTCAAGGTGTCGCCGATGTTTGGTACCTGCACATTTAACCAGTTTGGAGGCTTCTTCCGAGGGGGAACAAATGTAGACACGTCGGTCGCGGTGGCGCCATTAGCAATATGCGACGGTGGAGCGCGCTATTGCGTCCCACCGCCGGCGCAACGGACAGTCCAGGCTAAACCCGTTGTGAGCTAGATGGTCATGACCGGCTTTTTTGCAATTACAGCATTTGGGGGGCTCACCGGCTAGATGCGATGGGCATTCCGCTCTCAGGTGAGCGTCGCCGCAATGCGAGCAGAGGTGGTTAGGTTAGGTTAGGTTTTTTTTTTTTTTTTTTTTTTTTTTATGTTGTGTTGTTCAGTTCTCCACTCCCTACCTTGAGCAGGGGCGTTGTTAATCAGGTTTTTGTTTCTAGTCGTGATTGTGTAATTTTTGTTTTGTTTGTTAGTGTTTCTTTTAATATTTGTTGCATTTGTTTTGTCTGTACTTTCTCCAAAAACTTTGGGTATGTGTTCATTCGCTTGGTTTTCCTGTGTTTTATGTTTGTGTGTTTTTTTTTTTATTTTGCTTACGCATTGTTTTTAGTTTGCTTCATATTTAATTTGTATCTTATTATTTATTATTAGATTTTGTTTTTGATTTTGTTTGTGTTTTGCTTTATTATTTATTGTTACATTTTGTTTTTGATTTTGTTTGTGTTTTGCTTTATTATTTATTGTTAGATTTTGTTTGTATTTTGCTATTTTGTTTTATCTACTTTGGTTGGTTTGTATATTGTTTGGTTATAGATTGTTCCTTTGATTTTTTCACCTTTTGCCTGTTACTTTTCCGTTCGTCATTGTTCGTATGTTGTTTATGCACTTTGTACGTATATATTTATTATTTATTTTGCTTCCTAATTTTCGTATTTTATTTGTATCCTACGAGTATTATGTTATTTCCTCTTACTTATTTTTATTATTATTATTACTTTTTGTAACTGCTGTATTGGATATGTATATATATCAATATGAATAGATAAATAGTTGAGTATATATATAAATATGTTTGTGTATACATCTGTACGAATTTATTATTAGATATATGTTCTTGGTAATTGTCTGTAATATATATATATTCTATTGCGTGTATTTCTTTCCTTTCTCAAGGGTGGCGCAACTCTTGATGTCAATCAATTACTTGCGCCATCTTGAGCCCATCTTTGGTATTTATGTGTGTATATATTATTACTTTTATATGTTAATGATGTATTATAATGTGTCCATATTGTTTGGTGTGTGTCTCGTTCCTTTCTCAAGGGTCGCACAAACTCTTAACATCTGTCAATACATTGTGCGGCCTTGAATCCATCTGTAAGATATAATACTTTCCGCTATAATAAATTGGTAAACATTGTGTGTTCAGATATATATTTATATATAATATATTGGTTATTTTATATGCTTATATAATTATGTTTATTGTTTATGTATATGTTTATTTTGTGTGTGTGTGTGTTTGTATTATTATAATATTCGTAGTTGTTTCTTCTAAGTGAAGATTGAAAATTGAAAAGCTTTAAAGACATTCCCCACTTGTGCTCCTCATGATCCCCACGTATTATTCCTCTTCCATGCAGGTTCCTGTCAATCACCCCTGCCTTTACGAGGAGGCCGCGCGACTTATTTGTCTCTTCCTGGTGGAACTTCTCTTCACTTCTTCACTCTCGGACCGTAACAGCAAGGTGAGCGCGTGTGTGTTGAGCAGTAGCAGTAGTGTGTGTTCAGTGCATGTTTTGTGTATGTGTGTGTGTGTGCTTATAGTCTTTCTGGGTTGTTGAGTGTAGCTGATTGGTGTGACGTCCGACGGGCTGATGCGTTGTTCTGGGCTAATCTGGGCTAGTTTCTCATGAAGTTCACTCCAGTTAGAGTAGAAAATCCTCGTCGTCCGTTTTGTATGTATGCACGCCCACCTCTCTGCAACTTCACGTTGAAGGTTAGCGTTGCGGTCCGAGATCGTGATACCCCGGTCTGTCTTCCAGCTTTCCACCAGGTCAAGGATGGTTAGGTTAGGTTAGGTTAGGTTAGGTTAGGTTAGGTTAGGTTAGGTTAGGTTAGGTTAGGTTAGGTTAGGTTAGGTTAGGTTAGGTTAGGTTAGGTTAGGTTAGGTTAGGTTAGGTTAGGTTAGGTTAGGTTAGGTTAGGTTAGGTTAGGTTAGGTTAGGTTAGGTTAGGTTAGGTTAGGTTAGGTTAGGTTAGGTTAGGTTAGGTTAGGTTAGGTTAGGTTAGGTTAGGTTAGGTTAGGTTAGGTTAGGTTAGGTTAGGTTAGGTTAGGTTAGGTTAGGTTAGGTTAGGTTAGGTTAGGTTAGGTTAGGTTAGGTTAGGTTAGGTTAGGTTAGGTTAGGTTAGGTTAGGTTAGGTTAGGTTAGGTTAGGTTAGGTTAGGTTAGGTTAGGTTAGGTTAGGTTAGGTTAGGTTAGGTTAGGTTAGGTTAGGTTAGGTTAGGTTAGGTTAGGTTAGGTTAGGTTAGGTTAGGTTAGGTTAGGTTAGGTTAGGTTAGGTTAGGTTAGGTTAGGTTAGGTTAGGTTAGGTTAGGTTAGGTTAGGTTAGGTTAGGTTAGGTTAGGTTAGGTTAGGTTAGGTTAGGTTAGGTTAGGTTAGGTTAGGTTAGGTTAGGTTAGGTTAGGTTAGGTTAGGTTAGGTTAGGTTAGGTTAGGTTAGGTTAGGTTAGGTTAGGTTAGGTTAGGTTAGGTTAGGTTAGGTTAGGTTAGGTTTTTTTTTTTTTTTTTTTTTTTTTTTTTTTTTTATTTATTGTTCAGTACTTCACTCCCTACCTTGAGCAGGGGCGTTGTTAATCAAGTCTTTGTTTCTTATCGTAATTGTGTATAGTTTTTAATTTTGGGTGTTTGTTGTTCCTTTGTTATTCGTTGCATTTGTTTTGTTTGTACTTTCTCCAAGAATTTGGTGTGTTCGTTCGCTTGGTTTTACTGCCTTTTTTTGTTTGTATGTAATTTGTTTTGCTTACGCATTGTTTTTAGTTTGCTTCGTATTTTATTTGTATCTTATTATTTATTTTTTAAAATTTTGTTTTTGAGTTTGTTTTTGTTTGTGTTTTGCCTTGTTATTTGTTATTAAATTTTGTTTTTGAATTTGCTTGTTTGTGTTTTGCTTTATTATTTATTATTAGGTTTTGTTATTGAGTTTGTTTGTTTGTTTGTTTGTTTGTGTTTTGCTTTATTATTAGATTTTGTTTTATAGTTTGCTTGTTTGTGTTTTACTTTATTATTTGTTATTAGATTTTGATTTTGTTTGTGTTTCAGTCGTTTTCTTTACCTTTCATTTCTTTGGTTTATGTCTACCGTTTTTTCAGTTTTTATAAATATAATGTTTGTTTATCTGTACTTCGGTTTTGTTTTTATTAGTTTGTTGTTTAGCTTTTATTTGTTAATTGCTTGCTCACTACTAATTTGTTCCTGTGACTAGTTTCTATATTTTTGGATATATATAATTATAACTAAATGTATATGTGTGTTTTTGTTCTGTGTTTAATATATATAATACTTTTTATCAATAATGTGCCATTTTATATACTATTGTTGTTATAATAATTGTGTATCATTTAGACGTGTGCCGTTGCTTTTCTTGCTCAAGGGTCGCGCAACTCTTGATGTTACTCAATATTTTTGCGCTACCTTGAGCCCATCTGCGTGCCTTCCTTTCAAACATATATAAATAATTAATAAATAATGTTTATACATTATTGGCTATTTTGGAATATATATGTGTGTAGTTTGCTATTATTATATATTGTGTATTTTTGCCAACGCGTTCCATCTCAGGGGTGGCGCAAACCCTTAGCAATTGCCAATATATTGCGCTGCCCTGAGCCCTTCTTTCGGTCAAAAATTTGTTGTGTATTTGTAATGAGTAAATAATAAATATAAGATGAAACTAGAGCCCTAATGCACCTCGTGTTCCCCACAGTCTCCCCAAAATGATCCTCCTTTCTTATACAGGACCTGTAATCACCCCGGCCTTTTTTGGGAGGGGCTGCGCGACGCCGTCATTCACTCCTGGCGGCAGACTCGGTCTTCGGGGCAGCTAACTCCCCGGACCACAACGCAACGTAAGGTGAGCGATGTGTGTGTTTTGGTGAGTGCAGTGTGTTCAGTGCATGTTATGTGTATGTTGTTTGTGTATGTGTTTATAGTGTTTTGGAGTAGTTGAGTGTTCCTGATTGGTGTAGCGTCCGACGGGCTGCTGTGTTAATCTTCATTAACTGGGCCAGTTTCTCATGAGACTGGTTCCAGTTAGCCTTTTTTGAGAGCCTCGTCGTCCGTTGTGTGTGTGTTCGCTCACCTTCCTGCAGCTTCACGTTGAAGGTAGTGGCGGTGCGGCCCGAGGCCGTTGTACTCCGACCTATGTCCCAGGTTTCCGCCAGGTTGAGGACAAACATCGGGCGCGCGGCTTTATAAACGAAAGTCGGGGTATCGCGGACGTCTGGCGGCTGTACAATTGCCCTGTACAGAGTTTTGGCCCAGGTGGGATCTGATGTGGGCGTGTTAATCGCGGTGGCGCCTTTAGCAGTACGCGACGGTGGACCGCGCTATTGCGTCCCACCGCCTGCGTAACGGGCAATCCCGGCTAAACCCATTGTGAGCCAGGTTGTCGTGTCCGGCTTTCTTGCAATTGCAGCATTTGGGGGGCTCACCGGCTAGGTGCGATGGGCATTCCGCTCTCAGATGAGAGTCGCCGCAGTGCGAGCAGAGGTCCTCCGCCCCGGTGCAGTGTTTCCGGCCGTGGCCGAAACCAAGGCATTTCGTGCACTGCACAAGGGGAGTCTGGTCATAGACCCTCACCCTTTGCAGGTCTATGTGTGCACGGCCTGCCCTGGTTAGGATCTGCCACACCGGGGGGGAGACCTGCAAGACCACATGGCACTCGAGAGGGTTTCGTGCTCGCTTCCGGTACTTTACGGCGACCCTCACCTCGTCTTTCTTAAGCTCGCCCAGGAGGTGCTGATTTTGTTTCAGGATCGCCCTGGCGACGTCGTCGTCCGTGTTGTAAGACAACACGTCCGCTAGCATCACCAGGGGATCCCTATTAACGGCCTCCTCTACCTTAAGCCCTGCCGCTGAGCCCCCCAGTCTGTTCTTGACTGCCTCTAGCTCACTCCGGGTTCGGCAGCCTACGACGACCTTCTGGTCCCCGGTTTTCCGGACCTTGTCGACCCGGATGCCCGTTTCTTTCGCGTCCACCGCGATTCTAATTTTGTCGACGACGGCACTGCTGGTATCGTTGCCGTCGTCGGAACTAACTATGAGCGAGTGCAGTGGTGGCGGCGGTACATACTGCCTACCCGCCGTCGCGCTCGCATATGTTGCTGGCTTTTCCACGTGCTCCCGCTGTCCCTCCATCGCCGCTCGGAGTCTCCTCATCTCCTCGCCGCTCTCCTTCACCAGCGCGCTATGCTCCGCTAGTGAAGCGAGCAGCGAGTCAACAGCTGGAGAGGTTTCCGGGGGCGGAGTCGCCTTACTGGTGGCCACTTCGACCACCACCCCTTTTGTCGAAGCGGCGGCCGCCGCCTCTTCCTTAACCAGTTGATACAACCGCTCCACGGCCTGGGTGATCCCGGCTTTGAGGTCAGCCCGAAGGTTTCGTGAGTCGCCTAGGTGCGACTTTGCGCGGAGCAGGCAGTTCCGCGCCTCGGTGACCCGGTCTGTGGGTTTTTGGGGCTGTTTTGGTCCCGTTCCCGGCGATCCTCCCGCCGTCTCGACGGATGTTCTGCGCAGCGCGACTTTGCAGTCCATGGGTTGCGCAGTCCTCTTAGTAGGCTGCGAGAGGGCCGCCGCGACCGGGGCCGCCTTCCTGGGCGACCGAGCGGCTGATGATGAAGGGGGCTGGCTAGCCGTTGCTTTAGCATTCTCCCACTCTCCGACGCTACGCCTCACGTTTGAGGAAGCCGTGGGGGAGGGGGCTTTTGCTTCGTCCGTTGGAGAGACAACGGGGCTGGTGGGGGCCTTCTTGGCGGGGGTACGAGCAAGATACATTATTAGGGAGTATTAGTGAGCAATAAATTAAAAAACGGCGCAATAAAATAAAATTGTCAATATAAAAGTGGTTTATAATATAAAAATTGTCACTATATAAATGGTATATAATAAAAATAAAGTTTAAAAGCTGTAAAGTGTGTATAATATATTCAAAGGATGTTAATCACACGCTGTATAAGGGCGTGTGAGTCAAAATGCACTTTGAGTGCACGACCCTGTCTTTATAATGCGCTGGGGTAGTCAAATTTGGCTATAGAAACCAAAGTGTCAACAAAAAGTACAGCGATATATGTATATATCGGATAGTCGTGGCCCCCGTCGTCGATTTAGACAGTAAAAAATTTTCGGTCCGTATAAAAAATAATTAAGGGTGGGCATGGGCGGGCACGAATTTTTGTGATTTCGACAGTTTTTTACTGTCGGGTGGTCAATTTTTGTATGGGCGGCTCTGTTTTGAGGGTGCACACGCGTTGCCTGCGCGGAGTCCCGTCTACTGTGAAGATTTGAACCCGTTCGCGCAACAGGAACGGGAGTTATTCGCCAGGGAAGGGCTTAAAAACGCAAAAATTTCGAAAAAATTACCAAAAAACTATTATATTTAAAAAACTAACAATTGTATCCCTTTTTGTTTTTCAGGACTCGGGTGGAGCAACTTCAGGCGCGTCCAGCGGCGTCCCTAGATTTATTGTATGACTAAAAATGACAAAGTTATTAAATTTTAAAGTTTGTAAAAATTTGGAAAAGTGTTTTTCTTTAATAAAAAATTTTCCTTTTGAGATTTTCCAGAAATATTTACGGGAGTGTACAGGGCTCGCGGAGCCGCGTCTAACGGTGTATTGCACTTGTATGTACGGTACCTAATAAGGGTGTAAAAATGTCGACAAAGATTTTACAAAGATTTTTCAAGTGCTCACTAAGGTAAACTTTTGCAACCTACCTAGGTATAGGTATATGCGTAGTTGTACTGTGATTTTTAACAAAAATGCTTGTTTCTACACCAATTCCCACGGGATTTTTGCGGATATCGCTGCGGTTTCACTCCTGGGAGTTCGACCGATGCGCTGGAGCCAGTGACGTGGAAATTACCTTGGAAAATTGGCGAAAAACGGGATAAACACTAAATAAACGGGCAGAATTTTTGTGATTTCGACAGTTTTTTACTGTCGGGTGGTCAATTTTTGTATGGGCGGCTCTGTTTTGAGGGTGCACACGCGTTGCCTGCGCGGAGTCCCGTCTACTGTGAAGATTTGAACCCGTTCGCGCAACAGGAACGGGAGTTATTCGCCAGGGAAGGGCTTAAAAACGCAAAAATTTCGAAAAAATTACCAAAAAACTATTATATTTAAAAAACTAACAATTGTATCCCTTTTTGTTTTTCAGGACTCGGGTGGAGCAACTTCAGGCGCGTCCAGCGGCGTCCCTAGATTTATTGTATGACTAAAAATGACAAAGTTATTAAATTTTAAAGTTTGTAAAAATTTGGAAAAGTGTTTTTCTTTAATAAAAAATTTTCCTTTTGAGATTTTCCAGAAATATTTACGGGAGTGTACAGGGCTCGCGGAGCCGCGTCTAACGGTGTATTGCACTTGTATGTACGGTACCTAATAAGGGTGTAAAAATGTCGACAAAGATTTTTTGGTTAGGTTAGGTTAGGTTAGGTTAGGTTAGGTTAGGTTAGGTTAGGTTAGGTTAGGTTTTTTTTTTTTTTTTTTTTTTGTGTTGTTCAGTTCTCCACTCCCTACCTTGAGCAGGGGCGTTGTTAATCAGGTTTTTGTTTCTAATCGTGATTGTATAATTTTTGTTTTGTTTGTTAGTGTTTCTTTTCTTAATGTTGCATTTGTTTTGTCTGTACTTTCTTCAAAGAAATTGGGTATGTGTTCATTTGCTTGGTTTTCCTGTGTTTTATATTTGTGGGTTTTTCATTTTGCTTGCGCATTGTTTTTAGTTTGCTTCGTATTTTATTTGTATCTTATTATTTATTATTAGGTTTGTGTTTTGCTTTATTATTTGTTATTTATTATTACGTTTTGTTTTTCGTATGTTGTGTTTCGTATATTATTTATACACCTTGTACATATATACCGTTTGTTTTATTTCATTCTGCCTGTCTTTTATTTGCATCTTGTTTTGTTTACTCTCTCCCGCCTATTTGCTGTCTGAGCATTTTTGTTATTATTACTTTTTGTGACTACAGTATTGGTTATGTTTGTGTTTATATAAATAGATCATAATTACATAGATAAATAATTATGTTTGTGTATACTTATGTAACAATTTTTATTATTTATATTCTTATTTATTGTCTATAATATATTATATTCTACTGTGTGTGTTCCTTTCCTTTCTCAAGGGTGGCGCAACTCTTGACGTCAATCAATTACTTGCGCCATCTTGAGCCCATCTTTTGTGTTTATGTGCGTATATATTATTACTATTATACGTTTATGATATACTATAATATGTGTTTATGTTATAAGGTGTGTAGCTCGCTCATTACTCAAAGGTCGCGCAAACTCTTGACGTCTGTCAATACATTGCGCGACCCTGAGCCCATCTGTTTGATGTACTTTCCAATATAGATTTCTAATGGATAAATATACGATGTGTGTTTGGATGTGTATTCATATTATTATATATATTGTTTATTGTATGTGCTTATAAATATTTATAGTTTATTATAGTATGTTTATTTTGTGTGTGTGTTTGTTTTGTTATAATATTCATAGTTGTTTTGTATTTAAAAGATGAAAAGTTGAAAAAGCGCCATGCTGCTTTTTCATGCAGGTACCTGTTAATCACCCCAGCCTTAGTCGAGGGGGCTTTCGCGCAACGTTTTTCGTCTCTTCCTGGTGGAACTTCCCTCATCAGGGTAGCTACTTCCTCGGACCACAACGACAAGGTGAGCGTTGTGTATGTTTTCATGAGTGGTATGTGTTCTGTGCATGTTATGTGTTTGTGTATGTGTTGAAAGGGTTATTTTTGAGCGTTTGAGTGTTTCTGATTCGTGTAACGTCCGACAGGCTAATGTGTTGTTCTGTGCTAAGCTGTGCCGTTTTCTCATGAAGCAGACCCCAGTTAGTGAAGAAGAGCCTCGTCGTCCGTTTTGTGTGTATGTACGCTCACCTCTCTGCAGCTTCACGTTGAAGGATATGGCGCTGTGGTCCGAGCACGTCGTACACCGATCTGTCTTCCAGCTTTCCACCAGGTCGAGGATAACCATCATGCGCGCGGTTGCATGAAGGTGGCTAGAATACAATATGCCCCTTCGCACAGTCTCGGAGGTTGGGGTGTCGCCGACATCTGGTACCTGCATGTTTGCCTGGTCGATAGTTTCGTCCCGGGGCGCAAGTGTAGTCTTGTTGTTCGCAGTGGCATCTTTAGCAATACGCGACGGTGGAGCGCGCTATTGCGTCCCACCGCCGGCGCAAAGGGCAGTCCAGGCTAAACCCGTTGTGAGCCAGATGGTCATGGCCGGCTTTTCTACAATTGCAGCATTTGGGGGGCTCACCGGCTCGGTACGAAGGGCATTCCGCTCTCAGATGAGGGTCGCCGCAATGCGAGCACAGGTCATCCGTCCCGGTGCAGTGTTTCCGGCCGTGGCCGAAACCAAGGCATTTCGTGCACTGCACGAGGGGAGTCTGGTCGTAGACCCTCACCCTTTGCAAATCTATATGGGCACGGCCTGCCTTGGTCAAGATCTGCCACACCGGGGGGGAGACCTGCACCACCACGTGGCTCTCGTGCGGGTTGCGTGCTCGATTCCGATATTTTACGGCGACCCTCACCTCGTCCCCCTTGAGCTCACCCAGGAGGTGTTGATTCTGTTTCAGGATCGCCCTGGTGATGTCCTCGTCCGTGTTGTAAGACAGCACGTCCGTTAGCACCACCAGGGGATCCCTGTTAACGGCCTCCTCTACCTTTAGCCCTGCCGTTGAGCCCCCCAGTCTGCTCTTGACTGCCTCCAGCTCACCCCGGGTCCGGCAACCTATAACGACCTTCTGGTCTCGGGTCTTCCGGACCTTATCAACTCGGATGCCCGTCTCCCTGGCGTCCACCGCGATCCTAATTTTATCGACGACGGCACTGCTGGTATCGTTGCCGTCGTCGGAGCTAACTATGAGCGAGTGCAGTGGCGGCGGCGGCACATACTGCTTGCCGGCCGCAGCACTCGCGTAAGTTGCTGGCTTTTCGACTTGTTCCCGCTGCCTCTCCATCGCAGCCCGGAGTCCCTTCATCTCCTCGCCACTCTCCTTCACCAACGCGCTATGCTCCGCTAGTGAAGTGAGCAGCGAGTCGATGGCTGGAGAGATCTCCGAAGGCAAAGTCGCCTTACTGGCGGCCACTTCGACTACCACCCCTTTTGTCGAAGCGGCGGCCGCCGCCTCTTCCTTCACCAACTGGTACAGCCGCTCCACTGCCTGGGTGATACCAGCTTTCAAGTCGGCTCTAAGGTTGCGCGAGTCACCCAAGTGCGACTTCGCACGGAGCAAACAGTTCCGCGCCTCGGTGACCCGGTCTGTGGGTTTTTGGGGCAGTTTTTGGCTCGTTCCCGGCGATCCTCCCGCCGTCTCGACGGATGTTCTGCGCAGCACGACTTTACAGTCCGAGGGTTGCGCAGGCTTCCTAGTAGGCTGCGAGAGGGCCGCCGCGACCGGGGCCGCCTTCTTGGGTGACCGAGCGGCTGATGATGAAGGGGGCTGGCTCGACGATGTTTTTGCGTTTTCCCACTCCCCGACGCTACGCCTCACGTTCGAGGAAGCCGTGGGAGAGGGGACCTTTGCTTCGGCCGGTGGAGAGACAACAGGACTGGTAGGGGTCTTTTTGGCGGGCGTTCTTGCCAAGTACATCTTGAGAGGAGTATTAATAGCGAATAAATAAAATAGAGTGCAGCCGGGTAAAAGATCAAAAGTCGGTATTATAATAATGTACAAGGTATATAAGTGTATAGTAAGGTGTAAATTGTATATGTTAAAATAAAGTAAATGTAAGATATGCTAATCACACGCTGTATAGGGGCGTGTGAGTCAATATGCACTTTGAGTGCACGATTCTGTCTTTGTAATGCCCGGGGCGGTCAATTTTGGCTATAGAAGCCAAAATGTCGATTAAAAATACGGTGATATGTGTATATATCTGATTGTCGTGGCCCTCGTCGTCGATTAAGACAATAAAAATTTTTCGGTCCGTATAAAAAATCAATTAAGGGTGGGCATGGGCGGGCACGAATTTTTGTGATTTGGACAGTTTTTTACTGTCGGGTGGTCAATTTTTGTATGGGCGGCTCTGTTTTGAGGGTGCACACGCGTAGCCTGCGCGGAGTCCCGTCTACTGTGAAGATTTGAACCCGTTCGCGCAACAGGAACGGGAGTTATTCGCCAGGGAAGGGCTTAAAAACGCAAAAATTTCGAAAAAATACTACAAAAACTATTATATTTAAAAAACTAACAATTGTATCCCTTTTTGTTTTTCAGGACTCGGGTGGAGCAGCTTCAGGCGCGTCCAGCGGCGTCCCTAGATTTATTGTATGACTAAAAATGACAAAGTTATTAAATTTTAAAGTTTGTAAAAATTTGGAAAAGTGTTTTTCTTTAATAAAAATTTTCCCTTTTGAGATTTTCCAGAAATATTTACGGGAGTGTACAGGGCTCGCGGAGCCGCGTCTAACGGTGTATTGCACTTGTATATACGGTACCTTATAAGGGTGTAAAAATTACGTCAAAGTTTCAACAAAGTATTTTCAAGTGCTCACTAAGGTAAACTTTTGCAACCTACCTATATATAGATATATGCGAATATGTACGGTGATTTTACTAAAATTGCTTGTTTCTACACCAATTCCCACGGGATTTTTGCGGATATCGCTGCGGTTTCACTCCTGGGAGTTCGACCGATGCGCTGGAGCCAGTGACGTGGAAATTACCTTGGAAAATTGGCGAAAAAACGGGATAAACACTAAATAAACGGGCAGAATTTTTGTGATTTGGACAGTTTTTTACTGTCGGGTGGTCAATTTTTGTATGGGCGGCTCTGTTTTGAGGGTGCACACGCGTAGCCTGCGCGGAGTCCCGTCTACTGTGAAGATTTGAACCCGTTCGCGCAACAGGAACGGGAGTTATTCGCCAGGGAAGGGCTTAAAAACGCAAAAATTTCGAAAAAATACTACAAAAACTATTATATTTAAAAAACTAACAATTGTATCCCTTTTTGTTTTTCAGGACTCGGGTGGAGCAGCTTCAGGCGCGTCCAGCGGCGTCCCTAGATTTATTGTATGACTAAAAATGACAAAGTTATTAAATTTTAAAGTTTGTAAAAATTTGGAAAAGTGTTTTTCTTTAATAAAAATTTTCCCTTTTGAGATTTTCCAGAAATATTTACGGGAGTGTACAGGGCTCGCGGAGCCGCGTCTAACGGTGTATTGCACTTGTATATACGGTACCTTATAAGGGTGTAAAAATTACGTCAAAGTTTCAACAAAGTATTTTCAAGTGCTCACTAAGGTAAACTTTTGCAACCTACCTATATATAGATATATGCGAATATGTACGGTGATTTTACTAAAATTGCTTGTTTCTACACCAATTCCCACGGGATTTTTGCGGATATCGCTGCGGTTTCACTCCTGGGAGTTCGACCGATGCGCTGGAGCCAGTGACGTGGAAATTACCTTGGAAAATTGGCGAAAAACGGGATAAACACTAAATAAACGGGCAGAATTTTTGTGATTTGGACAGTTTTTTACTGTCGGGTGGTCAATTTTTGTATGGGCGGCTCTGTTTTGAGGGTGCACACGCGTAGCCTGCGCGGAGTCCCGTCTACTGTGAAGATTTGAACCCGTTCGCGCAACAGGAACGGGAGTTATTCGCCAGGGAAGGGCTTAAAAACGCAAAAATTTCGAAAAAATACTACAAAAACTATTATATTTAAAAAACTAACAATTGTATCCCTTTTTGTTTTTCAGGACTCGGGTGGAGCAGCTTCAGGCGCGTCCAGCGGCGTCCCTAGATTTATTGTATGACTAAAAATGACAAAGTTATTAAATTTTAAAGTTTGTAAAAATTTGGAAAAGTGTTTTTCTTTAATAAAAATTTTCCCTTTTGAGATTTTCCAGAAATATTTACGGGAGTGTACAGGGCTCGCGGAGCCGCGTCTAACGGTGTATTGCACTTGTATATACGGTACCTTATAAGGGTGTAAAAATTACGTCAAAGTTTCCGGTTAGGTTAGGTTAGGTTAGGTTAGGTTAGGTTAGGTTAGGTTAGGTTAGGTTAGGTTAGGTTAGGTTAGGTTAGGTTAGGTTAGGTTAGGTTAGGTTAGGTTAGGTTAGGTTAGGTTAGGTTAGGTTAGGTTAGGTTAGGTTAGGTTAGGTTAGGTTAGGTTAGGTTAGGTTAGGTTAGGTTAGGTTAGGTTAGGTTAGGTTAGGTTAGGTTAGGTTAGGTTAGGTTAGGTTAGGTTAGGTTAGGTTAGGTTAGGTTAGGTTAGGTTAGGTTAGGTTAGGTTAGGTTAGGTTAGGTTAGGTTAGGTTAGGTTAGGTTAGGTTAGGTTAGGTTAGGTTAGGTTAGGTTAGGTTAGGTTAGGTTAGGTTAGGTTAGGTTAGGTTAGGTTAGGTTAGGTTAGGTTAGGTTAGGTTAGGTTAGGTTAGGTTAGGTTAGGTTAGGTTAGGTTAGGTTAGGTTAGGTTAGGTTAGGTTAGGTTAGGTTAGGTTAGGTTAGGTTAGGTTAGGTTAGGTTAGGTTAGGTTAGGTTAGGTTAGGTTAGGTTAGGTTAGGTTAGGTTAGGTTAGGTTAGGTTAGGTTAGGTTAGGTTAGGTTAGGTTAGGTTAGGTTAGGTTAGGTTAGGTTAGGTTAGGTTAGGTTAGGTTAGGTTAGGTTAGGTTAGGTTAGGTTAGGTTAGGTTAGGTTAGGTTAGGTTAGGTTAGGTTAGGTTAGGTTAGGTTAGGTTAGGTTAGGTTAGGTTAGGTTAGGTTAGGTTAGGTTAGGTTAGGTTAGGTTAGGTTAGGTTAGGTTAGGTTAGGTTAGGTTAGGTTAGGTTAGGTTAGGTTAGGTTAGGTTAGGTTAGGTTAGGTTAGGTTAGGTTAGGTTAGGTTAGGTTAGGTTAGGTTAGGTTAGGTTAGGTTAGGTTAGGTTAGGTTAGGTTAGGTTAGGTTAGGTTAGGTTAGGTTAGGTTAGGTTAGGTTAGGTTAGGTTAGGTTAGGTTAGGTTAGGTTAGGTTAGGTTAGGTTAGGTTAGGTTAGGTTAGGTTAGGTTAGGTTAGGTTAGGTTAGGTTAGGTTAGGTTAGGTTAGGTTAGGTTAGGTTAGGTTAGGTTAGGTTAGGTTAGGTTAGGTTAGGTTAGGTTAGGTTAGGTTAGGTTAGGTTAGGTTAGGTTAGGTTAGGTTAGGTTAGGTTAGGTTAGGTTAGGTTAGGTTAGGTTAGGTTAGGTTAGGTTAGGTTAGGTTAGGTTAGGTTAGGTTAGGTTAGGTTAGGTTAGGTTAGGTTAGGTTAGGTTAGGTTAGGTTAGGTTAGGTTAGGTTAGGTTAGGTTAGGTTAGGTTAGGTTAGGTTAGGTTAGGTTAGGTTAGGTTAGGTTAGGTTAGGTTAGGTTAGGTTAGGTTAGGTTAGGTTAGGTTAGGTTAGGTTAGGTTAGGTTAGGTTAGGTTAGGTTAGGTTAGGTTAGGTTAGGTTAGGTTAGGTTAGGTTAGGTTAGGTTAGGTTAGGTTAGGTTAGGTTAGGTTAGGTTAGGTTAGGTTAGGTTAGGTTAGGTTAGGTTAGGTTAGGTTAGGTTAGGTTAGGTTAGGTTAGGTTAGGTTAGGTTAGGTTAGGTTAGGTTAGGTTAGGTTAGGTTAGGTTAGGTTAGGTTAGGTTAGGTTAGGTTAGGTTAGGTTAGGTTAGGTTAGGTTAGGTTAGGTTAGGTTAGGTTAGGTTAGGTTAGGTTAGGTTAGGTTAGGTTAGGTTAGGTTAGGTTAGGTTAGGTTAGGTTAGGTTAGGTTAGGTTAGGTTAGGTTAGGTTAGGTTAGGTTAGGTTAGGTTAGGTTAGGTTAGGTTAGGTTAGGTTAGGTTAGGTTAGGTTAGGTTAGGTTAGGTTAGGTTAGGTTAGGTTAGGTTAGGTTAGGTTAGGTTAGGTTAGGTTAGGTTAGGTTAGGTTAGGTTAGGTTGTAGGTTAGGTTAGGTTAGGTTAGGTTAGGTTAGGTTAGGTTAGGTTAGGTTAGGTTAGGTTAGGTTAGGTTAGGTTAGGTTAGGTTAGGTTAGGTTAGGTTAGGTTAGGTTAGGTTAGGTTAGGTTAGGTTAGGTTAGGTTAGGTTAGGTTAGGTTAGGTTAGGTTAGGTTAGGTTAGGTTAGGTTAGGTTAGGTTAGGTTAGGTTAGGTTAGGTTAGGTTAGGTTAGGTTAGGTTAGGTTAGGTTAGGTTAGGTTAGGTTAGGTTAGGTTAGGTTAGGTTAGGTTAGGTTAGGTTAGGTTAGGTTAGGTTAGGTTAGGTTAGGTTAGGTTAGGTTAGGTTAGGTTAGGTTAGGTTAGGTTAGGTTAGGTTAGGTTAGGTTAGGTTAGGTTAGGTTAGGTTAGGTTAGGTTAGGTTAGGTTAGGTTAGGTTAGGGTAGGTTAGGTTAGGTTAGGTTAGGTTAGGTTAGGTTAGGTTAGGTTAGGTTAGGTTAGGTTAGGTTAGGTTAGGTTAGGTTAGGTTAGGTTAGGTTACGGTTAGGTTAGGTTCGGTTAGGTTAGGTTAGGTTAGGTTAGGTTAGGTTAGGTTAGGGTAGGTTAGGTTAGGTTAGGTTAGGTTAGGTTAGGTTAGGTTAG